>JALGPY010000002.1:34818320-44818320 GCA_023055425.1 Linanthus parryae
GGTGAGTCTCAAAGGCACACTGTGTATAGAAACTAGAGGTGCATGTTCGGTTCAACCGAACCGGAACCGAACCTAACTGTATCGGTTCCATCGGTTCCGGTTGAACCGAACCCATGACGTAAACGGTTCGGTTGAACCGAAACCGAGAGAAATGAAATACCTAGAACCGGACCGGGACCGCTTAACCGGAACCGGTACTTCGGTTCGGTTTACCGGTTCCGGTCCTATACCGACTTTTTTTTGTTACTTTGTGATGTAAAAATATAGTTCCGGTTCGGTTCCGGTTCGGTTCCGGTTAACTTTTATGCCCAACCGAACCGTACCCGATATATACCGGGTCCGGGTGCGGTTCGGTTCTAGCCGGCTTCGGTTCGGTCTTCGGTTCAGCCTCCTTCGGTTAAACCGGTTCGGTTCTAACCGGAACCGCCGGTTTAACCGAACCGAAATGCATCTCTAATAGAAACTAGTAGATGATTATGTATTTGGTATATATGGTTCATGAAAACCTAGCTCTGTTAGTCATCAATACTGATTAATAGTACCACACGGGGATCTGCTAACTCGATTCTTCTGTCAGGGGAGTTTAATATCACTACTGATTCACACTTTATTTCATATACTTTTTATTACTTTCTCTATGTAGTTTATTGCTATATTGGAGTACACAACACATCCTAAACTACCGAAAGAGTACGTCATGTTGCGATGAGTTCTTAAGGCTGTAACCAAGGAATTGAAATTCTGAATTACCATTTTTTAACAAGCATCAACAGAAAGGTCTGAATTCTGCCACTGCCCTAGTCAAGGAATATAGCATGAGATGTAAATAATGCTTTCATGTAAGGCATCACTTATTTTGTGCACATGCCTATTTATATAGATGATTTCGGCGCTGACCTAGTTTTGTGCACCACTGTTTTGGCAATTTGAGGGGTTAATGCAATCTTATCTGACTTCACAATGGTAATTGCCTGCTACCACACGAGATGAGGATCATTGGGTACTTTATTGGTAGAATTCCCTTATTCCATGTTAGTAGAGCAATTTCAGTGCAGAACAACACGTTTCCTCATGATTCTTGTTCTAGGCTTCTAGCTATTGGGATAATTCAATAGCTGTATGAGCTTGTATGGTGGCATGTATGCAGGGGCTGAGCCACTTGGGGGCACAGGGGGCCACTTGGTGGTGGCGCTGCTGACAAGTCTGCTGCTGAGAATGCTTCTGGTCAAGGGAAGCCTCCTTTCCAGCCTTGATTATGTATTTTTCTGCCAAATGAAGCTGATGGTTTGTAATGGTGTCTCTTCTGCCAAATGAAGCTGATGGTTTGTAACATTTTGTTTGAGGGATGGTTTGTAACATTTTTGCAGACTTCAGATAGTGTTAAATTGGATTTGCTTTTGCTGCTGATGATTACAGATTCATAAGCTTTGTTTTGTTACTATTGTGTCCAGTCAACTGCACATGTCTGGTACTGGTACTTGAATTTTGTTACTTTGAATTTGTTTTGTTACTTTGCTTTTGCTGCTGATGATTACAGATCCCCAAAGTATTCATTTTTACTAGGTATGTATTTGCAATGCCTTTTCTGCCCCCCTTTGGGCATTGGGTTGGTTCGGGATGGGCGGAAAACAGTTGATATAATGTCATTTGTTAATGTCATTTGTTGTTTGACATGGCTGAAGTTGTGTTGTTGACGAGTTAAACAAATTGGTCACATATTCACATTGTTTATATATTTGGTATTCACTCAATTTGTGTTGCCATGTGTTGAATTGGGTGATCTAAACCTAGCTTGGAATTGCGAAAGCAGCGAGCAATAAGGGAAAGGAAAAAAATTGCAGTATACTGTAGTAGGTCCTGCGACCTCCTCTAGCAGGTCGTGCGACCTACTTCGAGGATGGCAATTTTCTAGGTTGTTTCTTTAACGGTTTTGATAACTTTTGATCATTGTTTTGGGCAAAAGTTAGTAATTTAGGCCCATATATGGGTGTAGGTCGTGGCGATTAACAAGTGTTTGATATTGTGGTTAAACCACATTGTTTCGTTGTGTGATCTTCGTTTTGTTCTTCATCTCAACACTCTTCTTGTTCCGCATTTGTTTTCTAACACTCTGTCATTTCAGTTAATGGACACCAACCTGATTATGTTACTAGTAAAGTAGTAATTACTAGCTAGCTGAGACAAGAGGAACAAAAAGACGCAACAAACACCATACAAACAAACAAACCAAACTTGCAACTAACAACACAAGAGGACACAGACTAAATTAAGACTAATAGAGAGGCGGCAAGACGATGGCAGACGGCAGCGCGGCCCATGGCCAGCGACGGCGAATATGACACAAAAGACAGCAAGAGATCTGAGGAAGGCAACGGCGATGATTTTAATTACCGCTGCCTTGCCGCCACTCACCACTGCTGTTGCCTCCTAGGTTGGGAACATATTTTTTTATTGCAATCTCTTAGGTTGGGAACATTATTGTTCAACTGCCAAGGACAGTACAAAGCTGTTGCCTCCTCAGGCTTAATAAATTTGGCTCTCTAATTCGTCTCTCCTGTTTCTCACTTCTGATTCATCAACAAACTCCAATTTCAAATTGGGACGAGGTACCAATTCTCTCAGTAGAATACCAAAAGATTTTTCCTGACCACTGCACACTATAACCATAGGGGTACGTATGAATTTAATAATTAAATTTATGCTTCACTTCATGTCAACATTTTTTCATTCTGCGCTCACCTAGATTTACCATCTAAATTATTTTCAGCTAACTTCTCAAATTTGAGCAGATACCAAACCGACTCTTATTCACCAACCACAGAAAAGAACAACTTTGTAACACACACTAAACTATAACTCTTAACCCTCAACTTTAACTTGCACTACATGTTCATTCGACGCGTCACCCAACGGATGGACGTCGAACCCATGGACCACTGTGAAATTTATGTTTGGATGGCTGACAGTGGCCTCGTAATGCCCATGGAAAAGCTGAGCCCCGAAGTGACCGTCGGAATCGGTTGAGCCAATCGTCACCCCACCTTTGCCCCACTCTTCGAGGAGCTTATCGACGACGTCCCCGGTTGGCAAATTCTTAAAGTTGCTGTCCGTCAAGCACATAGCAATGCACTCCATCGGCGGCGTCCAAATTACAATGCCGTTAACGTTAGGGTGGGAGTGTACTTCCCTCAGTATTTGTTCCAAGAAATTGACCTGAAAAAAACAATGAATTAATTAGCCTTGAACTGATAGTAACTTGTTGTTTTAAACCGATCCCAGTAAGAAGTGCCTTCAAATTAAAACACGTTTGATTCGCTACTTTTAAAATACAAAAACAATATTGAAAAAGACAATTATTTCTTTGTTCCGTAAATTGTTTTGTTTGATTAGTTACTTTTAAAATATATAAAAACTTGTACAATATCTAAACAGACAATTATTTCGTTGTTCCGTAAACTATTTTGTTTGATTCTTTACTTTTAAAATATAAAAACAATATCTAAAAAGACAATTATTTCTTTGTTCCTTATAAACTGTTTTCTTGTTTTTAAACAGACTGTCACTCTAACATTAAGAGCCTGTTTGGTATCCGTTTAAAAACACAAAAAACAGAGAAAAAAAACATGCTGAAAAAACATGTTTAAAAACAGAATCATAAACTATTTGGTATGTGTTTAAAAACACTGTTTAAAATCAAAAACACATTTGACAAAACTATTAAATTTCAGAGTTAAATTACTCTAACATCATTTTATACCTACAACAACAACATAAAGTTGTTATTTTATGAATTTATCAAAAGTAATAACGTGTTTATCACTAAAAGTACAAAGAAACATCAAAAAAACACCTCAAATGGTGTTTTTAAAAACACTGTTTTTTTCCTCTGTTTTTGTTTTTAAACACCACATTTTTTGTCTCTCCCAAATGTGTTTTTGTGAAACACTCTGTTTTTAATCAACATTGATTAAAAACAGAGTTCCCAAACAAGCTCTAAGACCTTGTACTTTTTAACTGTGAAATTAATATACTTTTGTCTCCAAATGTAAGATCAGCATATATGAGCACTTTGTTGTACCTGGTTAGGGCCAGAAACGACGTCCAATTCGGTAATCCAAATCGGTAATCCAGCACTAGCAAGTTGATCAATAGAAGCTCGAATGTAAGGTATATTGGGGTCACTAAAATTGAAATGTCCCTCTAGTCCGATAGCAAGAGGACCGGAGTACCCGCCGGACCTTATCTCCTGAATCTTAGCCAAATATTTTGCCGGGGAGGCCGTTCCATCACTGGGCTCCTCGATTGTGTTGAACTCGTTCAGAAACAACGTCGTTTTACCATCTATAGCATTGACTTTATTGAATGCCACGGTTGAAAAATTCGCCCCCAACTTACTCTCAAAGAAATCATAATGCAAATTCTCGTTCACGACGTCCCATGCGATGACTTGGCCAGCATAACGTTGTACCACGGACGTTAGTCTCTTGTCTGCAGCTTGCCCGAGTTGATCGGTCGGGAGGTTCGGGACCCAACTTGGTTGGACCATTATGTTGTCCCAGAATATGTTGTGCCCTCGGACATCGATGCCGTTGTTCTTGAAGAATTGGAACATTGAGTCCGAGACATTGTAGTCCTCGACGTTTTGTGTTGATTCGGTGGCGTACCATTTTAGTTCGTTCAGGAATGTTGTTACCCCGAATCGGTCCGTGAACCAATTCTGGTAGTCCGTGTTGGTGATGATGTACCTGTTCGAGGCACAACCGATTGGGTAGTGGGTCCGCTTTGTCTTTACGTTGAAGGTAACGTTCGGTATAGGGTTACCAACTCTGTCTACTGCAACAAATTTTACTGAACTCTTTCGTACCTGTTATAAATGGTTAGATAAATAATAAGTAAAATTTATTACAAGTTCAGGGCACAGATAAAGAATTCAAACAAAAGTCGGTAAACAATGAAAAGTATAGAATTAGTTACCTTCTTGATGCTTTCTTGTTGATGAGACTTCCATTGCTCTGCAGTGAATGGCTGTAGCGATATGCTATCTGCCCATATTTCAACTTTGCTATTATTAGCCTGTGAAAACAGAAAAGACTTGTTAGTTTACGCTACGGTCCTTGTAAATTCGTGTTCATGTTAAAGAGGCCCTCCTAGAGTTTTGTTTAAATAGACTGAACATTAGGTATCCCACCACACAGACATGTCACATTTTGAGACAATATTCAATGAATACTTTCTTGTTGACAAGTGTTTTCTCACCTCAAAATAGAAATCAGCTGGGCCTGAAGAGTTGAGGGTGAGACCACCCTTAAGCATTGACCAACACCCCGACTTGGCCTCCGCCCAACCGGCTCTCACAATGTAGGTCGGCGTCTTGAATGTAGCCGCTATATTAGCTTTTTCTTCATTTACTCGCAACCACGCTGCAATACGATGTTAATGTATCGTCACTTGCTATAAATCAAAATATATTTACTAGACATATAAGAATAAGGAAACGAGATCCATAAACGTACCCGAAAATGTATATAATTTCCCTTTTTCTAGGTAAAACTTTTGGGAGACAGTGTCATGCGATCGTTTATTGTTCAGAATAGCAATGTATTTGTTTCCTCCTTTTTCTTCTACTCTGTGCTCTATTCTGGCATTTCCAGATGCATTCCAACCCTTCAAACCATCATTGAATTCCGGGTTGATGGCGATTCCTCCATCATATTGAGGTTTTAGCGGATTCGGTAAACACTGAAAACAATTCACCGTTAAAGAACAATAATATCCATTCCAGCAATAACTATGTAGATCAGGAAAGAAATTCTTCGTGAGATCTTACTTCAAGAGTGAAACTATGATCATATGGTAACGCATCCACTTTAAAGCCTGCAGACAGTACGCAAAAATAATCAAATACGCGGACCACTGTTTGGGGTTAGTTTAGACTATAGGGTTTTAGAATTTACAGTTTGCAACAACAGAGAAGTAAACAAATGGTGCTCCCAAACTATATCATTATTTCTCATTCTATTCTTTCCTTGCTCGTCACTCATTCACAAATGGGGCTTGGGGAAAAAGGAATATCACCTTCTATGCATGCAACATGTTTTTGACTTCATGTAGTACTATCAATCTTGTAGGATTTGTGTGATAGTGAGTAAGGCCCTATGTTCCTCTACCTTGTTGCGTACGGTTTGGGGGCACATAATATCTTTATAATAAATTAGATATTCAAAAGTTGTAAACAGAATATTTATAAAACAAATTAAAACGATTCAATTCTTAAAAATGAAAATGTGTTTATAGCGTTTGAATCGAATGATTCTGCGCAATTAGGTAAAATATACTTATATAAATATTTTTGAAAAGTAAGTGGGATTCTTTTTAATATCAAAAGATGTATCTTCCAATGATTATTTTCTAGGGACCACATAGTTTGATAATGGAAACAGTTTAGGGGAGTTAGGGCATGACACGATGGCTTCGGAGTTTCCTACATATTTTCGACCCTAAAAAGTGTGGAGAGAAATTTTTGAACCATTAACTATGATATATGGAGTACTATTAAGGAAAAAATGATCATAGTTTATTGTAAATACAGTTTCAAAAATTCAAAAGGTTCTTCAAAAAATATTCAAAAGGTTAAATAGAGAAGCTAAATAGTTTCGAGAGGGCAAAACGGACGGGCTCATTTACTAGTCAGGCATGCGTTGAATTTAGCTGAGGAAGGGAGTTGGGATTTTAATTGTCCTAGCTGGCTTTTAGACAACATTAATTCAGTCCTTCCGAAGTTTTTTTTTTTTTTTTTTTTTTTTTTTTGATCATAACCACCGAAGTTCTTTAATGATAAGTTTG
The DNA here is from genome assembly GCA_023055425.1 of Linanthus parryae. Classification (NCBI taxonomy): domain Eukaryota; kingdom Viridiplantae; phylum Streptophyta; class Magnoliopsida; order Ericales; family Polemoniaceae; genus Linanthus; species Linanthus parryae. Next base: position 34,825,164 of record JALGPY010000002.1, read on the forward strand.
GTCCTAAAACAACTCGAAAAGTTAAAATTTCAAAAAAATCATACATGTTTTTTTAGTACCACTCACGCAATCGCCTAATTGTCTTTCTCCGGGACGACAAAAGAACACATATTGGTGAAGCATGTCGCCCTATCCATGTTTAGATTTTTCTAAAAATAAAAATAAGAAAATAGTGGGCGATTTACAGTAATTTTAATTAGGAGCAAAATGAAATGAAAAGCTTTTGGGAGAGAACCTGAGAGGACATGGCAAGATATGATCGCCAGCAATGGAATCAAAATAGTACTATTTTTTCTGGTCTTCATTTTTTCCTCAAACAAAATAGTACCTGCAGATAAGAATAGAACCACAAAGAGGATGTAAGTGAAAGATATGGACAGTTTTGGTGCAAGTTTTCACAATTCTTCACCCTAGCAATGGCTTGAGAGAGAGAGAGAGATTACTAGGAGTAGATTGAGTTAGAAACCCTAGCAATGGCTTGTGAGAGAGAGAGATTACTAGGAGTATAGATTGAGTTAGAAACCCTGGCAATGGCTTGAGAGTTGAGTCAAAGTATGGCAAATGTAGTGATTTATAAGGTCTTCTTTACCTATGCACGTTTTTTTTTTTTTTGGTCAATTTTTTTTTTTTTAGAAAATTTGCAATTCAATAAAGCTAGGCCCGTGAGCCCAAAAAAGTCATTTACTGTTTTTATTTCGAAGTCAGAAATATTTAGAAGAAAATTCATGTTTTTTTAGGAAAAATAAATTCATGTTCTCTAGTCAACATAATAAATGCAGTTTAAGCATATACCACTCTGTCCCAGCTCTTTCTACCCATCCTGACTTTTTGACTCGTATCTGGGTCACTTTGACCGGATGATTTTGATAGCAAAATAATACGAGTTTTTGATAATTTTTTCACCGTATTATAGATAAACTTTTACTCTACAATACCATCAAAAAAAATTCGAAAAATTGAATCAGTTTGCTATTCAAATCAACAGGTCAAAGTGATCAAGTGAATAGTGGCAAAAGTCAGTTTGGGTAGAAAGAGTTGGGACGGAGTGGTATGGGAAGGAGAGGTGGGAGGATATAATGACAGTATAATTTGCTAAAGTAATTAGTATAGCAAAGTCAATAAAAAAAATATTAGATTAATTATCCAAATAATGTAATTTTTTTAAAGAGAAATGTTATCCCAATAATATCAATTGATAGTAATAAAGGCATACATCTCACCTCAAAAATATAAGATAAAGGCATACATGCTGCGACAACAGAAACTAGTGTGACCAATTACCCTTAATAAAGTGTTTTAAGGTTTTTTTTTCCAATTCAAGGGCTTACACACTAACAAATAGCATCATATATTATTTAATTTTTTTTTATCTAAACCGAAAGATGAAGTTTGAACCCCTCCAATTGGGATGTGATATTAATTTAGTTGTGCAAAAAAAAATACTTACATAATAGAATTTGATATGAGTAAAAACTCTATAAATTGATTATGTTTGGATCAGGATATTTTATTTATTTAGCGAGATATTATCATGTCGATAATAACAATTTAAAGAGGTTTACGTACGACGTTTACATTTTCAAGTCCAATGTACTGGTTACAATGTATATTACGATGGATACTTGTATGACTATAAAGAAAATTAATGTAAGATTTTATGTGAAAAACTGAATGTGAAATGGTAAAAAATATCTTAATAGTAATGAGTAAATTATTAAAATGTAAACTTACCTAAATAAATGCTAACAAATTAAATCATTTTGTTTTTCTACAATGTACATCCCTTTTTTTGTTTGTTTTTTTGTTTGTTTTTTTGTGTTTTTTTTGTTTTTTGTTTTTATTTTTATTTTTTTTATTTATTATTTTTTGTTTTTTTTTTTGTTTTTTTCTCTCTCTAGAAACCTCTCTCTTAGGGATGGCAGCGGGTCGGATCTGGATCGGATCAGGCTCAACCCGATCCATATCCAACTAGGAGAAATGAGATCCAAATCCGATCCAGATCCATTCGGATCATCACCGGATTCGGATCATCACCGGATTCGGATCAGATCGGATCGGGTTTCATTCAGCTGATCTAAATCCGATCTGTAAATCCATATAGTATGTTGTCAGATCGGATTTGGATCGGATCCGAATCGAGTTTGCAATAAAATTGAAAAATTAACATAAAAAAACAAACACTACTTCATACACTAAGGCTCGTTCGTAAGTTATGAAGCCTAGAATACAAAAGAAATAGTTTTGTAGGTTGGAGTTACTATAGTATCTTCTTGTAAGTGTAAATAGGGAAGTAATAGGGGTATAATTGTAAAGCACACATATACGTCGGATCGGATCGGGTCGGAACCCGGTGGATCTGCCCTCAGATCCAAATCCAGATCCAAATCCGTTCGGGTCTGGCTTTCCAGATCCAAATCCGATCCATTTTCAATTGGATCGGATTCGGATCCGATCCATTCGGCTCGGATCGCTCGGATCTCAGATCGGATCGGACCATATTGCCATCCCTACTCTCTCTAGAGAAAGAAGTCTGAGGAAAATCATGGCGGCAGAATGGAGCGAGGATGACTGGTTCGACAAGATCACGCTTTTGAACGACGAGAAAACAGAGATCGTGATTGCAAAGGAGGTATGTGCGAAAGTCTCAAAAGATTGGAAGTTATGCCTCATCGGGAGATTCCTTGACACGGAGAAAGTTGATAAACAAGGAATGAAGGAGTTGTTTCGACGGCTATGGTGTCCCGATGATGATCTAAAGGTGATGGAGGTCGATCAAACTACTTTCATCTACAAGTTCAGTAACAAAGTATCGATGGAGAAAGCACTCTACGGTGGACCATGGAATTTCGACAGCAAGCTATTGCTCCTACGAGAATGGAACATTAAAGAGGATGCCTCGAAGCAGATTCTCGGATGTGTGGATATGGATCCAAATCCTGGGTCTACCAACTCATTTGATTCATGAAGATGTTGGATCCCTCATTGCGGCTTCAATCGGGGAGGTGGGGAAGGTCTCAATCCACTTGGATGGAGACGTGAAGGACAAGTGTATTCGGGCTCGTACCCGAATCAAAACTTACAAACCCCTCAGACGAAGAGCCAAAGTGACAACAGAGGACGGTGAAACATGCTGGGTTAACCTCAAATATGAGAGATTACCCAATGTTTGTGAATGGTGCGGTACAATCGAGCATTCAGAACAAAAATGCCCCCTACGAAGCGGGATGGTGGAGAAGGAAGTACCATCGCAGTATGGTACATGGCTGCTTGGAAAACCCGCCGGAAAGAGGAAGAACGGTGGATCGGAGCCACAGGCGGGAAAACGCAGATCCGGCGAGGGGCAAACTCGGAATTTCCAGTCGGACAAGATGGAAACAAATCGGGGTAGAGATAATTCAAGATTTGGGGATAAGTCAAAATTCCCAATCTGGCAACCGCGACCACAATCAAATACCCTGCCAAACTTAGCCAAAGATTTGGAGAAATCCAATAAGGAAATGGGGAATCAAGCCTTGATTGCCCCAATATTTCCTCCATTGAATATTCCAACTGTAGCAGGACTACCAGATCCGGACGGGTCAAAGAAACTACCGAATCCTTTTGACAGTACACCGTCGGTACCTCCAAAGACAAGCAAAAGGACGGCAAAAAGGAAGATTTTAAGCGTCAAAGAACGAGCCCGAGAAATGTAAGAAAAAATGGACAATGAAGACACTGGCTCCAAACGGAAAATAAAGCAACAAGGGATTGTCATCATGGACCAAGGAAAAATTGCTGGCGGTGGAAAACGAAACTGTGCCGGCAACACGACAGTGGAAATCCCTGACTCGGCAGTGGAATCCCAAGTCACAACCGAGGATAGAGATTTGGGAGAAATTATGGAGGAGGACAAGGGGACAAACCAAACTGAACCAGAGGCGGTGCTTGCTTCCACGCAGCTCTGCCTATCCCAATGACTACTCTAAGCTGGAACGTACGGGGGCTTGGAAACCCCCGTAACGTTCTATCCCTTCACGACACGGTGAGGGAAAGTCGTCCCAATCTTGTTTTTCTCATGGAGACAAGATTGAATGCTAATGAGATGGATACGGTCAGACGCAGGTTAGAGTATGCAAATGGCTCATATGTTAGCTGTGTTGGCAGAGGAGGAGGCTTGGCCCTGTTATGGGATGAAGCCACAAAAGTCAACACCCTAGCCAAAGACATTCATTTTATCCATTGCCGGACAAAGTTTGCGGACGGCAACAAGGCATGGTTACTCACCGGGTTCTACGGGGACCCGGTCAGAAGTGAAAGACATCATTCTTGGAACTTACTTCGTCGTCTAAAACCACAAGGGGATGCCCCATGGTGTGTAATCGGCGACTTCAATGAAGTAAGGTCACAAATTGAAAAGGAAGGTGGTAGGGCGACCTCCAGGAATCAAACAGACCCTTTCCAGGAGGCGCTTACTAGCTGTGACTTACATTATTTGGGTTTCACTGGAAACCCTTTCACATGGAGCAATAACCAAGAGGAAGATGCAAACATCCGTGAACGGTTGGATCGCGTAGTTGCAAATCTCAACTGGAGACGCCTCTTTGGTAATGCTCGCGTCAATCATTTGGTTTGCTCAACGTCAGACCATAATCCCATTGAACTCAAAGTTCAATTGGAATATCGATCCCCTCCCCGTGGACCCAAACGGTTCCACTTTGAATCTGCCTGGATACAAGATCCAAGCTGCGATGATAAAATACTCAACAGCTGGACCTCGCTTGTGGGACCAGTCAGGGAGAAATTGAAACAATGTGCTGAGGAATTGCAGAATTGGGGAAAATCGGTGCATGGAGATTTCAAGCAGAAAGTCCAGAAGTTAAAAAGAACTATTTCCAGACTGGAAAGGCTAAAACCTACGGCTCATGTCATGAGGAGCCTACGGAACACCAAAAGAGATCTTAACAGGTTACTTAGACAGCAAGAAGACCACTGGCACCAAAGATCTCGAGTCCAATGGCTCAAGAGTGGTGACAAAAACACAGCTTTTTTTCCACCGGAAAGCAACTGCCAGACAAGCCCGTAACACTATTAAGGGTCTTGAAGACCCAAGTGGTACATGGCACACAAAGGAGGGAGATATAATCTGTCTACTAACGGACCACTTTGCAGGTCTCTTTCACTCCTCAAACCCCTCAGTTTCTGATATTGATGCTATGTTGGCTTATATTACAGATGGAATCTCACAATCACAAAGGGAATTCTTAGAAGCTCCCTACACCCTTTCCGAGGTCACGGAAAGTTTGATGCAAATGGGACCGCTTAAAGCGCCTGGAATCGATGGGTTCCCGACACTCTTCTACCAGAGATATTGGGATGTTATTAGCAAAGAGGTGGGAGATTGCGTTTTGAACATCCTCAACGGCAGAAAAAGTGTAGCAGAATTCAATCGTACTTTGCTTGCCCTCATCCCTAAGGTAAAACAGGTACGATCCCCAGCTGATTTGAGGCCTATTAGTCTGTGTACGGTCATCTATAAAATGGTTTCCAAAACTATGGCTAATAGGTTCAAAAAGATCTTGCCCAGTATCATCTCAGAAACGCAATCGGCGTTTGTACCAGGAAGACTTATCACGGATAATATTATTTCAGCTTTCGAAATCCTACATTCCATGAAAACACGTATGAAGGTTAAAGAAGGTGTAATTGCTTTCAAAACGGACATTAGCAAGGCCTATGACCGTGTTGAATGGAGCTTTATAATTAAGGTGCTGGATAAACTATGTTTTGGTCCTAAATGGATTAACCTAGTACATGACTGCATATCAACGACTGCTTTTTCCTTCTTGTTTAAGGGACAAGTAGTTAGCGATATTACGCCCGAGCGCGGGCTTCGTCAGGGATGTCCCATCTCACCTTATTTATTCTTTTTATGTGGTGAAGTTCTCTCTCGTGCTCTTACGTATGCCTCTTTTAGTGGTGCTATTACAGGAGCTACTGCGTCGCGCGGAGGACCTAGAGTCACTCACTTGTTTTTTGCGGACGACAGTATGATTTTTACTAAAGCTACTACAGAGGAAGTACAGGCCCTATCAAAACTACTGCTACACTACGAAGCTGCAACAGGACAGAAAATAAATCTCCAGAAATCGTCAGCAGTTTTCTCCTCAAATGTCCCGGATGCTGATTGTGACCGTCTGTGCAGTATCATTGGCGTCCAAAACGAAAGACTTCATGAAAATTACCTGGGTTTGCCAACAGAGATGGGAAGGAAAATAATGGTCAGTTTCAAGGATTTGGTAGAAAGAATCAGCACTAAACTCAATAGCTGGAAAGAGAGGTACCTTAATCCAGCGGGGAAAGAAGTCTTGTTAAAAGCAGTGATCGAAGCGATACCGACGTACACAATGGGGTGCTTCCGGCTCCCTACCAACTTCTGCAACAAGATTGAGATGGATATGGCACGTTTCTGGTGGGGCTCCTCCAGTTCCAAGAAACGGATGTCCTGGGTGTCATAAGAGAAGATGAAGAGATTAAGATCAGAAGGGGGACTGGGTTTCCACCATCTACATTATTTCAATACTGCCATGTTAGGGAAACAATATTGGAGGATTCTAATGAACCCTAATACCCTACATGCCCGTATACTTCATCACAAGTATTACAAGGATACAGGAGTGCTCAATGCGAAGATCAAGAGTGGGTGCTCGTACCTTTGGAGAAGCATCTTGTCAAGCAAAAAACTGGTACTACAGGGGTGCAGATGGCGGCTCGGTAACGGTGAACAGTTGGACGCCTTCAAGGACCCCTGGCTTCTTCGGCCTTTTCATTTCAAGCCCTTTACGCCTCAAAAAGATAATGGCCCAGTAAAGGTAGGGGACCTAATCACAGAAGATAGAAGATGGGATGAGTCTAAATTGAACAATCTTTTCTGGGAGGAAGACAAAACTGAAATTAGACGAATTAAAATCCCAAATATCCCACAAGAAGACAGATTAATCTGGCATTTCTCAGAACATGGACACTACACAGTGAGTTCGGCATACAAGCTACTGAGCCAACATCAATCTCAAGTGGGTAATTCTTCAACCACAAATTGTGACTGGTGGAAAATTTTCTGGTCACAGAAAATTCCCAAAAGGGTCTTGTACCCAATTTGGAGGGCTTTGAAATCTAGCCTCCCAGTCCGTTCAAATCTCAGTTACAGAGGGATTCAAGTGGAAGACTTGTGTGCTTTTTGTAAAGAAAAAGGGGAATCAGAAACTCATCTCTTCTTGAAGTGCTCATTAGCTAGCAAATGCTGGGAGCGCTGTTTAGGAGGTGACTTTATCGACAAAACTCCAACCCCCTTTCAGGGCTGGTTTCCACAAAAGCTCCTGGATTGCAACAAAGAAGAAAGACTGAAGATGTGTGTTCTTATTTATAAAATCTAGGAAGCGCGAAACAATTTTGTGTTCAGAAACAAGAGAACAAACCCAAAGAAAGTGATTAAATCCGTGGAAGATTACCTAGATGAAATCAATCCCCACATGCATACGGTTGCTTTGACTTCCCCGGCTCAGATCTTGACTCCGGCGGAGATTGTTCCACAAAATCCGCCGGAGGGCTGGGTTATACTTAACACCGACGCCGCCTGGAACCCAAAAGAAGGAATAGCAGCGACGGGTGCAGCCATCAGAGATTATACCGGTGTCTTCATCACCGGTAAGTCAAAGCAGATCCCGTTCTCTCTCTCCCCCAATGTAGCAGAGGCTGAAGCACTCTTAGAAGGGTTACAATTCGCCACAGAAATGAATCACCAGAAAATCTGGGTTGAAACCGATTCATCCACCCTAGCAAAAGCTTTGGGAGATGAGAATGGGAGAGAGAGAGTCAAGGAAGATGTAACTGAAACGGGGAGATGCATCGAAGAGTGTAGAAAACTCCTCGGTCAGATAGAGAGACGCGCGGTGCGTTATATTCCACGCAAGTGGAACATGATAGCTGATAGAATAGCAAAATATGGGATTGGGTTGGGCTTAAACTCTTGTAATGTTTGGACTGGATCACCTCCAGCATGGGTAGTTGATGTAATGTTTGAAGATGTAGTGGGCCGCTTCGAAGCCCATATTTCTTAATCCAATGGATTCTTCAAAAAAAAAAAAAAAAAAAAAAAGATCTGGTGAAAGGAGGAGGAGGAGAGCAAGGGGAAGGCGGAAGAGGAGGACGACGGGAAGGGGGGGAGAGAGAGAGTAAACAGATCTGGAAGAGGAAGGAGAAGGTAGAGGAGGAGGAGGGGTGGAGCTAGAGCTGGAGAAGAACGCCAGTGACGTTGTCGAAGGAGGAGAACAGCATTGACGAAGTGGGTGGAGGACGCCGCCGCCGCCGGTGGTGGACGTACAGGACGATGACAACGGCGCTGCAACCGGTGTCCACCGCTTCAGGGCGCCGCACAGACTCCCACCATGACCTCCGCCGCTTCTGCTCTTCTCTCACTTTCTCTCTCACTGCTCTTCTCTCCCTCTCTATGGCAATTCCGAAAACCCTCTTGATGTTTCGCCACAGATCTGAAAACTTATAATTTTTGCCCAAATTAATTAAACCCATAATCACCCAACACCACCGCAGTCCCCCCCCCCTCCCAAATTGTGTATTTTGTTGTGTATTTTGTCTGACTTTTGAACTCAAATCCTCCTTGATTTGGCTGTTTTTCTTGATTTGGTTGTTCAAATTTCAGTACAAATTTATATTCGTGAATAAGAAAAATGAGGAAGATAAAGGCAGGAAAAGATGATGGAAGAAGAAAGTGTAGAGAGAGAGCGGATCTAGAGAGAGAAAGTGAGATGAGAAAATGAGTGCATTATTCTATAAATATATAAAGGGTATTTTAGTCTTTTTAACCTCATTAACGGAACCGGGGTGGGGGGGGGGGGGGATTGCAACATTCAAACCCATGGGTCTTTCGCACAGGTCCCCAACCACCAAGGATAAAGTTCAATTAACCCATAAATATATAATGACATTATAGTTATGATCACTAAAATAAAGTGTAACCTTAAAATATGACTGGTGTAAGAATCAATTCCATATATGTATGTACACCTTCTTTTTTTGAGAAATTGTTTTGTCGTCAACCGGATTTGAACCCGGGAGGCCAGGATCTCATAAATGAGCTTCCAACGCTCTACCACTTAGCTACCATCCTAGCTCTATATGTACACCTTTTTTTATCACAATTGTAGAGCTACGATTGTTGTGACAAATAGTTGTAGCTCTACAATTATGATAAACATGAGTGATACTATGGATGGAAATAACTTTAGAAAATAGCATAAAGCCGAGTTACTTAGCACCATTTTCAGGAAGTCAAATTTTAAAAAGTGGAAAGAAACTTTGAATAATCGATCAAAAGTTTATAACGAGATTCGGTAGAAAGTAAAGTCCCAATTTTTTTGGAAACTAATTTAGAAAAAAGAAGTGTACAATACTCCCAATAACTAGAAAGTTTATAACTTGTAAGGAATAGTGCCTTGAAGATGAAGATACTTAAAGGAGCGTGAAGAAGTGCTCGGGGGTCTTCGCACGAGGACAAAGTGTCTTCGCCATACTTAACCAAAATCACGGTCTCTTCGCGAAAATGCTCTCAGTATCATACAGAGAAGGTCTTCGCACAAAGAGACGAAAAAGTCTTCGCACGACAAAGGCCTTCTTCGCACGAATACATTTTGTTTTCGCACGAAGACTTCGGACTTCGCACGAAGACAGTCTGGGAGCAGGATAATAAGGATAAAATTGTTTCCTTATTTGTTCGGGACGGTTTGAGGGCTATAAAAGGATCCTTTGGGGTCCTATGAACGTATGTAAACATCTTTGGTCGTTCTACTCATTGAATACATGTTTTTCTTCTCTGTGGACGTAGTTAGCATACTTTGTGCTAGCGAACCACGTAAATCTTGTGTGATTGCATTTTCTTATCGTTCGTGAGGCGTGAGCTATCGTGAGAGGTATAACATAGCTACTTCTGCTGCAGCAAGCAACATGAAGGTTTTGGATTTTCTGCTCCCTGACCGGACATGGAATACTCAATTGCTGACTGATATGGGGCTGGGGAATGACATTTCAGAAATCCAAGAGATCAATATTGCGCAACATCCCCGTCACGACTCTTTTCTTTGGCATTTCATCACGGAAGGTTGCTACTCGGTGGCTTCGGGATATGATGTATCCAAGCAGCGAAGGCTGCAGCAAGTTCTAACTGCTCCTCAAATTCGACAAAAAATTGGCTAAAAATCTTTTGGAAAACCAAAAGGCAAGCGAAGGTTAATTATACGGTGTGGAGAGTGGCGCAAGACTCCTTAGCAAGAAGAAATAAGATTCGCAAGTTCAATACAAGATTTAATGTGGTTCGCCAAATTGCTTACGTCCACTGCACGACGAATCGTCTCTACAATATTACTGACAAGAAAGAACAAGAGAAGGAAGAAGGATTTCTATCTCTCAACGTTGATTTGAAAGAGAGCTCTATTTCTCTCTCTCTCTAATTGAAAATTCTCACATATGCAAATAAATAAATAATGGTGTTGGAAACGAGAAATTTTTGTTTGCTCTAAGAGTAAATACACGTGGTGCTCTAATCAATACAGCACATGACACGTCAGGAAGAAAAAGAATGAGTGGCAGACAAAAGAAAGTGGATTCCTACATGTACCTGACGTGTTTCTGTGATGTATTGATTAGAACACCACGTCATATTTGCTCTTGGAGCAAGCAATAATTACTCGTTGGAAACACCTATAAATCACCTCCTCGTAATTAATCACCTTTTTAGAGGATTTGGAAAAAAATCAAGAGCAAAAAAAAATTCTTAGCAAAAGAAGACTTAGTATTGCTTCGACTGCAACAGTCCACCCGCTCCTAGGGTGGTTGAATTGTTTCCAAAATAATCTCCCCCACCCGCCAAGTGACGGGTCGGTGGTGTGAGGGTCAAGAGTCAAGAAGAACTACACTCATTTTTATTTTTATTAACTTTTTGAGATCTACAGAGGTACATGTTGGCTATGGAATATGAATATTTTGTTGGTTGATCCTCTCATAAGGTTTGTACATCCTAATAACTTTAAGACAATCATCAGTCGGGTAGAATGTGTTTATTGACGCAAGTGAAATGATTAGAAAATGAATCTTATCTTTTACAGAATATCACCCCCTTCAAATTGATTTGATCTACAACTAGCCTACCATCCGTCGATTGCACTGAATACGTTTTATAATAGAAAGGTGAACGTAACATACATGAACAATATAATATGTAGTTGAAAAAAATTGGACGAGTTGGGATTAAACTGTAATTATCAATATTCCAGCCCATTATCAGCGGATTTAACCAAGATGTTTAGGTGGAACCAAACCGTTAATAAAAGGTTCTGATAGATTTTTGACTAAAACTAATAATCTCAGTTTGGCTCATTTTCTGCCCGAACCGAACGATTTACACCCTAGGCCCTAGCTCCAGAGAGCCAGAGTTTTTGAAATTTCCACTTATAGTTCCAAGTTTTGAGAATTTAATTTGTGGAGCCATTTGAGTAATTGCATAAGTGCTCAAGCTATATCCAAATTCCGCCACTAGTGCTTTTGTTATTACCTTCACATGTAAGAGTGCTGCTATTTTTATTTTTTTGTGGCTTATACGGAAATTAATAGTGCTACTATTGTTCTGGGTCTGACTTCCTAATTCCGCCACTACTTATGCTTATTTGATTGCAGTAATACTACACTCAGCTTGCAAAGCAAGTACTCTGTGAAATCACTGTGATACCTTGGATTCTACATCCAACTTTTATTCACCAACAAAAATAAACACCAAAAAATCTATACAGATCAATCCTAGACTTCAACATATACTACATGTTCACCCGACTCGTCATCCAACGAACGGACGTCGAATGTATGAACTACTGTGAAATTTAAGCTAGGATGACTGATAGCGGCCTCGAAATGTCCATGGAAGAGCTGAGCCCCAAAGTGGCCATTGGAATCGGTTGATCCGGTTGTCACCCCACCGCGCCCCCACTCTTCAAGGAGCTTATCGACAACGTCTCCGGTTGGCAAATTCTTGAAATTGTTGTCCGTCAAACACATACGATAACACCCTTCCGGTCTCCACCCCGCCCACATTATGATGCCGTTTACCTTAGGGTGGGAGTGAAGCTCCCTCAGTATTTGCTCCAAGAACGTAGCCTAACGTGATCAAACAATGAATTAATCAGTAATTTTTTATACGAAAAAAAATTCATCGTGGGACTCCTCTTTTAAGGGCTAGTTTGGGAATGCTGTGGCGGTGGTAGAAAGCTGCTGTGTGGAAACACTGTAGAAAGCTGCTGTGAATTCTTGATAAAATGTTGTTAGGTAAGTATTACGTAGAAGCTGCTGTGAAATATTGATATAGTAATTTTGTGTTTGGTAAAATCAACTGTGAAATTACTGTGAGAGGGTAAAATGACAAAAATATATGACACGTGTCATTTCCGGAAAAATAACTATTGATATTGTAAAAAATGGTAAGGTCAAAATCGATTGTCATTTCCTGAAAACTGCTGTAGGACAGCAGAAACTGTCCGGAAAAGTAGAAATTTTATTTTTACCAAACACATTAAAACTGTTTCTGCCGTCGTAAAACAGTTGTGCTGTCAGCAGAAGCATTCCCAAACCCACGCTAAGAAAACATGACTATAATAAATGAGACGGATAGACATACCTGGTCAGCGCCAGACTCGACGTCCACTTCAGTTACCCAAATAGGTAATCCAGTGCTAGCAAGTTTATCAATAGAAGCACGCATGTCAGCAGAAGCATTCCCAAACCCACGCTAAGAAAACATGACTATAATAAATGAGACGGATAGACATACCTGGTCAGCGCCAGACTCGACGTCCACTTCAGTTACCCAAATAGGTAATCCAGTGCTAGCAAGTTTATCAATAGAAGCACGCATGTAAGGCAAATCGGGGACCCTGAAATGTCCCTCGAGTCCGATACCGAGAGGACCAGAATACCCGCCTGACTTAATCTCCTCAATCTTAGCCAAATACTTAGCGGGGGAGGCCGACCCTTCACCGGATTTCTCTAATGTATCGTAATCGTTCAGAAACAACGTCGTTTTACCGTCTATGGCATTAACCTTGTTGAATGCCACGGTAGTAAAATTCGCCCCCAATTTACTCTCGAAGAAATCAAAATGCAAATTCTCGTTCACAACATCCCACGCTATGACTTGGCCAGCATAACGTTGTACCACGGACGTCAATCTCGCATCGGCGGCCTGCCGGAGCTGATCGGTCGGGAGGCTCGGGACCCAACTCGGTTGGTACTTCGAGTCATCCCAGAATACGTTGTGACCGCGGACCTGAATGTTGTTTGTCTTGAAGAACTGAAACATAGCGTCCGCATCATTATAGTCCACGTTGTTTTGTGTTGGTTCGTTGGCGTACCATTTTAGTTCGTTCTCGAATGTTGTCACCCCAAATCGGTCGGAGAACCAACTTTGGTAATCCGTGTTGGTGGTGATATATTTGCTTGCCGCACAACCAATTGGGTAGTCGACCCGCTTCGCCTTTATGATGATGGTCGTGTTTGGAATACGGTTACCCACTCCGTCTACTGCCACGAATTTTACTGAACTCTTACGTACCTATATTATACGTAGTTATGTAAATAAATTCACTATATAGTTCAAACAAATTAAAACTCATTTCAACAATTAGAAGTCTTGAATTGATTACCTTCTTGATGCTTTCTTGTTGATGAGACTTCCATTGCTCTTCAGTAAATGGTTGTAGCGATATGTTATCTGCCCATATTTCAACTTTGCTATTGTTGCTCTAGGAAAATACAAGAGATATGTCAATTTATACAGTAGTCCTTGTAGTTTGGTTTCCATATCAAAGTTACCCTCCTAGAGCTTTGTTGACATGTTTTCTGTTTTACCTCAAAGTAGAGATCGGCTGGGGCTGAAGAGTTGACAGTGAGACCACCCTTAAGCATTGACCAGCAGCCGGACGTGGCCTCGGCCCAACCGGCTCTCACATTGTAGGTTGGTGTCTTGAATGTAGCTGCTATCTTTGCATTTTCTTTATTTATTCGTAACCATACTGTACAAATACGTTACAATTCCTGTGTCACTTAAAACAGATAAAAAACTTTGTGTACTAGTAGATCAATAAGAATGGTGAAAGAGTTAAAGAAACAAACCCGAAAACGTATATAATTTTCCTTTTTCCAGGTAAAACTTTTGGGAGACGTCGTGAGATTGATTATTGTTAAGAATAGCAATGAATTTGTTTCCTCCGTCTTCCTTAATTGTGGCATCCCCAGATGCATTCCATCCCTTCAAATCATCATTGAATTCCGGGTTGATAGCGATTCCTCCATCGTATTGAGGTTTTAGTGGATTCGGCAAACACTGAAAATAGCTCCAAAGGAACCAATATCAGTTATAGCAATAACCGTGTGTATGAAGAAGGAAATTTTTAATGAGATCTCACCTCAAGAGTGAAACTATGATCATATGACGACGCATACACTTTCAAGCCTGCAAAGGATATGTGAAAATAATTAAATATGCTCGTGCACCTTGTAAAAATTAGTGTCATCTGCAAGTTGATGCATGCGTAATTTCAGTAAGCAAAAATGTTTTACAACTGTAGTCAAATAGCAGCTCCATTACGTTCTATGGGAACCCGCTTCACATTCAGCGCAGTGCAATTTATAGGTGTTGACAATATTGTGAAATGGCGTAGTATAATTAAACTAAAACAACTAAACAAAATAAGAATAAACTCAATATTTTCAAAAGTTGAGTGGGGCTTGTACTCATGTGGATCCACCATCTTATGAAAATTAGTGTTTAGCTGCAATCAGTGCATAAACGATTAGGTAAATAAATAAAAGAGGAATGACCAATGCAGAAATGTATTATTTCGAAACTAAGAACCTGTAGTGAAAATTAGTGTTATCAACAAGATGCATGAATTACTTAAGTAAATAACAATCGCAATAACTCTTGGAGTAAAATAATATGAAAAAAATAGGGGAGAGAACCTGAGAGGATATGGCAAGATATGATCACCAGCAATGAAATCAGAATATCATTTTCTCGAGTCTCCATATTTATCCTCAACAAAATGTAGTGCCTGCAGATATTAATAGAACCATGCAACATAGTGTATGTAAGTGAGAGCTTTGAACAACCTTAGGTGCAAATTTTTGCAATACTTCATAAGTTCATATTGCTAGAGAGAGAGAAATTACTAGGAGTAAATGGGGTAAGAAATCCCAGCAATGGCTTGAGAGGTTGAGTCAAGCTATGGCAAATTGTTGGTGATTTATATAGTCTTCTTTACATAAGACTACAATGTTTTACGACTTAATGTATTAATATAGTAGTAATACATTAAGTAGTAATTTATACATTTAATATTACTACTACAAGTAGTATTACTACTATATTAATACATTATAGTAAAAAAATGTAATAATATAGTATTAATACTACTATATTAATACATTTAGTATTTTCTCAAAAAAAGTATAGTAGTATTAATATTTATTTGTTAATATTAAATGTCATGATATTTAGTAATTACTACTTAATGTATTCCCTCAAAAAAATTACTCCTATTCTCAAAAAGAAAATTACTACTTGATACTACTCCCATGTCCTATAAGTTATTTCTTCAAAACAAAATCCTAAAATGTAGATGTTAACCAGTAAGGTACATGTATCTGACTTGCATTCATGATTCATCAATATGGCAGAACTTCAACTATTTCTTCAAAAAAAACGAGTGTTCATTTTTGGGGAAAAAAAGAAAAATGCTTAGTAGTTTTCAATTTTCTTTAAAATAACGACTTGATTAAATGTTTTCTTATTTTGTTTTTGACAGGAGGATGGCATTTGTAAGACAATAATCAAGATCACAAGCTAGTATTAGTGAGCTAGCGCAAGAGTACAAAAAGGATATGGTAAGGAGACGTTGAGTACACACATCATGAGAAGATTGCTCTAATTTTTCTTAACAGTATTGTGCTGATGCGACTAAAATATTGTGGATAGAAGCCGCACTACGTCCTGTTAAGCCATACAGAATCACCATGCAGCCTTTTTCAGTACTGAGGACCTTTTTGCTACTTCAGAAGCCTTCTTGGGCCTTACTCTAATTATCTACAAATGTTGTGGCTCATTGAGTATTTTCCTTCCTCTTTATAAGTCTTGTTAAACTGCGAGCTCTATTCTAAATTTCTAATATTGTCTCAAACATTTGGCCATAGAGTTGCAATTATTTATCAATCCAACTGTTGAAATCAGTCCGTTGGATTCCTTGTATTTATTCTCTTTTGGTGAATGAGAAATGCGGCTTGACTGCTCATTTTCGCCTTCTTCATTCTTTGTGTCCTTTTCGTTTTTCTCTCTGCAAAATCCTAAAATTCTGAGTTTGCTTTTACGTCCATCTAAAGAGGCTTACGCAACTCCCTCGGGCCTCTAGCTAGCATGACTCAAAATATTATCTTTGTAGTAAAGTTTTTTAATTTACAATGCGCGGAGGATTTCTCAGGCCAAACTACGGCTCACTGCAACTATTCTGACTTGTCACAAGTGTGGCGCTAATTCATTTGGAAAAAAAAGTTGTGGCACCATTTGATTAATTGCACAAGTGCTCCAACTACATTTGAATTTCTACATTGGTGCTTCTGTTTTTACCATTATACTTAACCGTGCCTCCGTTGTTCTGAGTCTGACTTCCTAATTCCGCCATTGCATGTGCTTCTTTGATTGTAGTAATACTACACTCAAGCTTGAAAAAGAAGTAATTATTCCGTGAAATCACTGTGATACCTTGGAAACCCAAGGGGGGATTCTACATTCTATTCTTATTCACCAACAACAAAAACTCCAAAAAATTATATAGATCAACCCTAAATTTTAACATATACTACATCCGACGCACCATCCAACGAACGGACATCGAATCTATGAACTACCGTGGAATTTAAGCTAGGATGGCTGACAGTGGCCTCGTAATGTCCGTGGAAGAGCCAAGTCCCAAAGTGACCGTCGGAATCGGTTGAGCCGGTTGTCACGCCACCGCGCCCCCACTCTGCAAGGAGCTTGTCAACAACATCTCCAGTTGGCAAATTATTGAAATTGTTGTCCGTCAAACACATACGATAACACCCCTCCGGTCTCCACCCCGCCCACATTATGATGCCGTTTACCTTAGGGTGGGAGTGAAGCTCCCTCAGTATTTGCTCCAAGAACATAGCCTAACACGAACAAACGATGAATTAATTAGCAATTTTGATAAGATAGGACAATAATTCATTATAAGACTTCTTCTTAAGAAAGTATGACAATTTAAACGAGTCGGATAGATATACCTGGTCAGGGCCGGACCCGACATCCACTTCAGTTACCCAAATAGGTAATCCAGTAATAGCAAGTTTATCAATAGAAACACGAATGTTAGGCAAATCGGGGACACCAAAATGTCCCTCGAGTCCAATACCGAGGGGACCGGAGTACCCGCCCGACTTAATCTCCTCAATCTTAGCCAAATACTTAGCGGGGGAGGCCGATCCTTCACCGGGTTTCTCTATCGTATCGTAATCGTTCAGAAACAACGTTGTTGTACCGTCTATGGCATTAACCTTGTTGAATGCCACGGTGGTAAAATCCGCCCCCAATTTACTCTCGAAGAAATTAAAATGCAAATTCTCGTTCACGACATCCCACCCAATGACTTGGCCAGCATAACGTTGAACCACGGACGTCAATCTCGCATCGGCGGCTTGACGGAGCTGATCGGTCGGGAGGTTCGGGACCCAACTCGGTTGGTACTTCGGGTCGTCCCAGAATATGTTGTGACCGCGGACTTGAATGTTGTTTGTCTTGAAGAACTGGAACATTGCATCCGAAACATTATAGTCCACGTTGTTTTGTGTTGGTTCGTTGGCGTACCATTTTAGTTCGTTCTCGAAGGTTGTTACCCCAAATCGGTCCGAGAACCAACTTTGGTAGGCCGTGTTGGTGGTGATGTAGCTGCTCGAGGCACAACCGAATGGATAGCTAATCCGGTTCGCCTTTATGTTAAAGGTCGCATTTGGGATACTGTTACCAGCTTCATCTATTGCAACGAGCTTTACTGAACTCTTACGTACCTGTTACACATAAGGATATAAAATTCACCAATATCGCAAGGAAAAGATAACAATTCATTCAACAATGAAATAAATTGAATTAAATACCTTCTCTATGCTTTCTTGCTGATGAGACTTCCATTGCTGTTCAGTGAATGGTTGTAGCGATATGCTATCCGCCCATATTTCAACTTTGCTATTATTGCTCTGAGAAAATTAAAAAATACCAGTTAGTTTATGATATAGTCCTTGTAATTTGGTGTGCATATCAAAGAGGCCTCCTAGAGCTTTGTTGACATGTTTTGTGTTTTACCTCAAAGTAGAGATCAGCTGGGCCTGAAGAGTTGACAGTGAAACCACCCTTGAGCATTGACCAACATCCGGACTTGGCCTCGGCCCAGCCGGCTCTGACAATGTAGGTTGGCATCTTGAATGTAGCAGCTATCTTCGCATTTTCATTATTTACCCGTAACCACGCTGTATAAAGATGTTACAATTACTGTCACTTAAAGCAACACATCAAAAATATATATGCTAGACCAATAAGTGGGGAAATAGTCAAGAAACAAACCTGAAAACGTATAAAATTTTCCTTTTTCTAGGTAAAACTTCTGGGAGACACTATCATGAGATTGTTTATTGTTAAGAATAGCAATGAATTTGTTTCCTCCATTTTCCTCTATTCGATACTCTATTCTGGCGTCCCCAGATGCACTCCATCCCTTCAAACCATAATTGAATTCCGGGTTTCTCGCGATTCCTCCATGGTATTGAGGTTTTAGCGGATTCGGCAAACACTGAAAAATTGTACCGTTCATGATTATCAAAATTTATTGTAGTGATAGCCATGTATACGAAGAAGGGAATTATTGACGAGATCTTACATCAAGAGTGAAACTATAATCATATGGTAACGCGTCCACCTTTAAACCTGCAAAAATTGTCAAATGTTATCGTATCACCTAACATCGTCTTACGAAAATGAGTGGCATGCGCAAACGATGCATATCTTCAATGCAGAAATGTTCTGTAAAAACAAAGATTCTTACTTTCTATACTAGATTACGGGACGTTTATTGACTATTGATTACCTTGAGAATTTGAACAAACTAAAACACCTCTCTTTAATTGCATAATGTTTTTTCTAAAGAACTTGCATGATAAATACGGCGGCATAACACAGCGTATTATAAAAATGCTAAGAAATATTTAAACTCACAATCCTAAATCCACTTTTAAGCCCTAGCTGTGTGTAGATTCCTTCACAAACAAGAAAAAGCTAGGAAAATAGTGACAACTACAATAACTTTAGGAGTAAAAAATGCATGAAACAAACTTTTGAGAAAGATTACCTGAGAGGACATAGCAAGATATAATCACCACCAATGGAACCATAATATTAATCTCTCTAATCTTCATTTTTTCCCTCAGCAAAATAGTACCTGCAGCTATGAATATAAACACATGTAAGTGAAAGATATGAATAACTTCTTCACAATACTTCATCCAAGTACTGTAAGGATGTATGTGAAAGACATGAATAACTTCACAATACTTCATCAAAGTACTATAGAGTGAGAGATTACTAGGAGTAGCTGGGGGTAGGAAACCCTAGCAATGGCTTGAGAGGTTGAGTCAAACTAAGCCAAACTGTTGGTGATTATAGTCTTCTATATATGTTTTAGAAGGAAAAATTTCGGGTTTTGTTTGGTAAAATTAAAATGTCATGAGATTTAGTAGTAATTAGTTACTATAAAATTCCCTCAAAAAATATTAGTTACTATAAAATTATATTCCTTTATTCGTGCGTTTGACTTCCATTCAGCAAAGAGGCAAAATATACTGTAACTAGTTTCCATATCAAGAAATGGCACAACATTTACTAGTATCTCCAATTCAAAAAATTGGATTATAATTTTTTGTTTTTTTTTTCAATTTTGAAGTTCATAAAATATTGTACAGATGTTTTGGAATTTCTTTTCAACTTCCCAAGTCCACTCAATTTCATTTTTGAAATTCCTCAAAAAAAAATTCATTTTTGAAATCATTTTGAAAAGAATTATAATGAATGTCATTCTTTAATAAGATTTTCAGTTATTTTACCTCTAGTTTTTGTTTAATTTTTTTTTTTTTTTTGAAAAAAAAAAGATAATTAGATCTCATTCTCAAATACATTTGGCTAGGTAGCAACCCAGTTTGGGCTCAACATTTTCTTCAGCTTAATGTAATTAGGATGAATAATCCTACGTTTCCACAAATCCAAAGTTCTACCTTTCCCTGAGAAGAAGAAGAAGAAAGGTCAACAAAATAATGAAATTAATTCAGAAACTTTCCTAAAAGAAAAGGCTTAATTACTTAATGCATACCCTTAGTGTAGCGAAACTATCACATTGCATTATCCACTTTCAAATCTTACTGAAAATGTACCCCATTTTCAATTAATTAGTCAATGTGAGACTAGTAAATTTTTTCATCCAAACGCCGTTATCACAAGAAGGGTAAATTGGTCAGTGCAGAAAAAGTATTAACATTAAGAATATAAGAGTAGAAAAATAATAAAACAAAAAATAAGTTTGAAGATAAGAATCATCTTCAGGCTCTCAAAAAGAATCATCTTCTCTTTTCTTCTGTGTCAACTAACCCCTTTCGCAAACGCGGTCCTCCATCTCTATCTCCATCACTCTCCGTCTCTCACTCTACTCTATGGTTCCCCGAACACCCCAACACATCCCTCATATTCGACCCTAGTACGGATTCTCTATAACATTTTTCCTATAGCACTTGGTCGCACTTTTGTTACGATCGCGACACATCATCACGAAGAAATCAACGGATTTGAACTCACCGTTGGTTTTCAAATCATGTGTTTAAATGAAAACTCCAATACCATAGTTGATTTTTTTTTCTGTAATTTTCAAACCAACAGTGAGTTCAAATCCGTTGGATTTCTTAGTAATGATGTGTCGTGATAGTAACAAAAGTGCTACCAAAGCGTTATAGGAAAAGTGTCATAGAGAATCCAACTCCGACCATATCTCTCATCTCTGCCCCTCTAAATCTCTCTGTTTGGCGAACACGGCGATTGACCAACAAGCAGCGGCGAGAAACAAACCACCTCTCCGTCTCCATCTCTCGTCTTCCCAATTTGATCGTTCCGAGGTTCGTTCTCTCTTCTGCAATGAGAAACAATGGAGAATAGAGGGTTGAAGGAGCTCCGGCAGCCATGGAGTTTGCATGTGAGCTTCGTGTTCAAAATTTGGGAACAACAGCAGGTTACGGAGATTTGAGATTCGTGCTTGTGCTTCCCGAACTCATCTCGACCTCTGGAATAACGTGGAAGTGGTTAATTTGACGAAATTTTGAACTTATGTTAAGAAAATGGATCAAACGGTAGATAGGGTTCTTGAGAGTTTCAATCGCGAATCATTGGCTTGATGAATTGCTGAATTGGTTTTGGGCTTTTGATGCCAATTCCATGGATATACTTCAATAGTAGCAGGTCGAACAAAGGAGAAGAATTGGTTTCTCTTTGGAGGATTGAAGAAAAATCCGAATCAGAGTTACCAGAAATCGCTCAATAGGGTGCGATCTGCGATCCAGATCGCGCTATCCCAATTGGGGATCGTTCGCGATCTAGCTCGCTGATTTTGGCGATCCCTAAAGTCTTCACACATAGACCCAAGTATTTTGATGTCATTACTCTCTGACTCATAATTTCATCGACTAATTCACATCTTTACCCCTACCTTTTCTTATGTATGATGGAAGTCCCTACAAAATTTTACTTGATAATAATACATAGTACTAGGCAACTCTAACATGAGTATATATCGTTCCAACTAATCGTCCGGAGAAGCCTACCCCTGGCGAACGACATTCTTAGCAGACCGCGAATCGTGTTCCCTATCTCACTCCGCGAACCACAGCGTTCGCCGATCCTAGTAACCTTGATCCGAATGTTCTTGAGAATATTGCTATATTGAGGATTTTGATCAAATGACCAAGTTTATATTGGTGTTAGACTTTCTTTTACCATTTTATCCTGGAACAATGGGATTTTTTTGTCAACTAACAGATCAATCCGTTAAGTGATGGATGGAAAATGTTACCATGTTGCACATTGACTAATTAATTGCAAATGGGGTACATTTTGAGCAAGTTTTGAAAATGGGTAACGCAATGTGATAGTTTGGCTATACTGAGGTATGCATTAAGTAATTAAGCCAAAAAATAATAATAATTCAAAAACTGTTGTAATCACTCATTATTTTGAATATACTCTGCTAGCGCTAGTTGTCAACTCTGGTGGAGCGTACTCTAGCAAATTGGGACAAGAAATCATTTGTTTGGAAATATTCTTTTTCCCGAAGAGAACTTTGATTGTATTAATGGTAGGCAGTCAATCCTAATTGATCAAGACTAGTTATATCAAACGGGTGTTTCAGCATGAAAACTTCTAATATCTTCTTCTACCAAACATCTACTAATAAAAATGTGGGCTACTTCATTACCTCCTCGGTTAATGTGATTTACTACTATCGACCTAAAGAGGATAATAAAATTATGCACCTTTCCCAAAGTTCCTTCATGGCCGATAGCGAGTTGAGTTCTTTGATCTTTTCGTAGTTGCCAGTCTTCAACAAATATATACCCTTGTACAAATAGGATTTCAACTCAATATTATCCAATCTCAGCTCATTTGCAAACTCGAGGCCCATCTCCAAGGCAGCAAATTCCGCGATCAATGGTGTACAAGTTCTGCGAAGTCTTTGAATTCGGCCTGCGAGAAAATTGCCGGAGTGGCCTCTAACTACACAGTCCTCACCCGTCGCCGGACTCGTATCTTTCGGTAAGATAAACACTTTCAAGCCATGCAATGTGTAAAACTTCAGAACGCTTGCACCCCAAATTGTTAAACCATTGGTTCGGAGTGGTTTCCGTCAGTGTTTTTTGGGACACATTTGTCTTCTTAGAGTATGGAATAACACAACTAAAAGAGACCATCTCCTAAACTAAAAGGGTATCTTTCCGTAAAACCTCAGGGGGGGTTAAAGTGTCTTTTACCTCAACTTCGTGCAAAGCTGAATTGAAAGTTGAACACCCTATCTGCCACGTGGCTAGTTTATATAGGCATGTTCATAACCAAATTCTTCACCATCTATCTCTCTGGTATAGAGGAGGAAAGCTGCAATGTGTCTGACACAGATCCTTCCAAGACCCAAACTCTACAATCCAACCCCAGCCTTAGATCCCGAATTCAATTCCTCAAAATTTCCCCACAATCCACCCAATTTTTTTGCAAATCCCACCTTCACAATCACAACCCACAAAAACCCACATCAATTAGCTGCTGCTCATAGCAGCAACAACACAGAGTTCACTGCCCCAACCATGTCTGATATCATGGAAGCTTCAAAGGCCCAGAAAGTCCACCTCCAGCTCCAAACCCTAGGACCCTTCTTCAGAATCACAGCCAAGAGCTTGGTGACCCAAAATGAGCTTGGAAGGGCTGAGGGACTGATAAGGGTTTGGTTGAAAGGGAAGATTCTTCACTTGGACTCTATCAAGTTGCAGAGAGAGACTTTGGGGATGGAAAGGTCAATATTTGGGATTGGTTTGTTCATTGGAGCTGTTGCTATCAGGCATGGGTATGATTGTGGGTGTCAAACTGCTGAATTGCTTGCCATCAATGACTCTGATCTCTATCACACCAAGGTGAGCCTTCTTCATCATTTGACTCATTAGAAGAATAAGATAAGATATCCATGGTGATGAGTGATCAGGGTCATACAAATTCCACCCTAACATTTCTTGTTTTACGTCGTCGTCGTCTCCTGCATAATGACTCTCACTTTCGTACAAAAATACGATAATAAAAATCAACTTTCATAAGCTGATTCGAGACTCATTTGGCTACTCAAATCATCAAACTTACCTAGGAAAGTCAAATGGGAGAACACTTTTCATACTTCCATACTAACTTTGTGATAAGGAGAATGAGATTTGATGATTTACAATTGCTTAGAAATAGAGTTTTTTGAGTTGTCATTTGATGTTTCTGTATTTACTCGCCAGCTTGTTAGGTTCTATTCAAGAATTGGGTTCAAGGCTGTGCACGAAGTGACTGGTTCATCTATTGGAGACTTAGCGCATCAGCTTGTATGGGGCGGAGTAGGGACCCGAATGGATGCAAACATCGACGACCTGTTGCTCAAATGGTGCACTAGATTCAAATCTCCAAGTTGAATCAGTCATTGGCAAACTTATAGTTGAAAGATTCAAATTTGTATACTATATCAGCGATGAATACAACTGACATCTGATATTGTTAATCCAATCTGCGATCATTGCCCTATTGCCTAGTAGTTCTCATACTTGGATGCACCTGTTGCGGGACAGAGGTAGAAATGAAATTTTGTCCAGTGTTTGGTTAGGGTAAAATATGTAACACATTCCTCACTTTTCTGGCTTATAGGCAAAATTTGAAGCATTATAAGGGAAAATTATCCTTTACCCAAACACGGGATTCACAAAGAAAAAATATCCTTATCCCGCTTCTTATACCTTACCCCAAATGAGGTCTGGTGGCAGAGATTACTATAACAAAGACACTTCACAGTATATGTTGTTTGTTAAATTCACCACTATTTCGAAAAAATTAGGACTAAATTAGGATACAATGTTACAAGGACGATGAGTGAAGCGATAAAAGCAGATGACGACTGCAAAATAATTCCTATCCCTGATGCTGTTACAGAAGTGTGCAAAGTTGATGAAACAGGGAACAACTACATGTACAATGGAACATTTCAAGAACTTTGCAAGCCTGAGTTTGCTAGATTCCCTATGAGCCACCTCAAAATCTAGCTAAACAAAATAAAAATGACATTTCCAAGTATCTTCTAATCAATATTGTATTATCGGAAATCTGACTCTTTAACAAAAGTTGCTGATTCGATTAGGGAGGAATGTCTTCCAACCCATGATTACCATACAACAAATGAGGGTTGCCAACTCCTGCCACTGATTGCAAGTGAAGCACTCCTTTTAATGCAAAATGCAGCACGGAATCAAATCAGAACTCCATAAGCGGAGCTTCCGCTGGAGATAGAAGTCCTCCAATGCCAATATTAGTGCCTGCTAGAGGCAGATTCTGAGTCATGATAAATTTGTAGATAGTTGTCTACCAAAAGATAACATTAACCCCCCTAAAAGTGAGAGAACCCTAAACTAGAGGAACCCGTCAAGGAAACTTATGCACCTTCCATGTAAAGATAAGGAATATTGAAGTTGAACTGTATTGATGGAACCCTAATCATGCGAAGGAAACAAACCTGAAAAGGTCGGTGGTTTCATAGACTAAGATCCTCGATGTCAGTGAGGACAGCTGGACCCACGGTCGTCTTATCAACCACCAGTTGACCGCACGCGCCACTTATATCTTGCCCCATTTCTTTACGAACTGTTGTCCTTATGTTATAGGTTGACCTGAGTACATTTTGGAATGTGGCAACCTTCTCTTCACTGCTGGTTTTGAAAATACTGAGACTACCAATGGGATTGAAAGGTATCAAGTTGATAACCTAGTAAAGGATTATGATGAGATATCAGAGTTTACTCATGGACCACATAAACTAATAAGATGGGCTAGCAATGCAGTTCGGCTAAACTAAAGTATGATGCAATAACTTCAATTCACATTACTCACCACTTCAAATGGCTCTAACAATTTGCCAAGTTGATGGGCATGTTGCTCTTCATCATTGACCTCGGCAAGCATAATGTACTCTATAAATATTTTTTGCTGACTAAGAATTAGACCAAATAAGGATCATGTTAGTATGAAATGACACTTCAGACATTCCATTATCTAAATCCAAAACTTTTCTTACAGAAACTACAAACAAAGAAATTGTACCTTTTCTTTTGATATTCCAGCAGTGCTTCCATTAGTCTATCCAAAGGAAATGCCCGAGCTGCAGGCATTATCTGACAACGAATTTCTTGAACTGGTGCATGCAATGAAACTGCTAAATTCACGTTCGGTATATCACTGTGAAATTTTTTGATGGCATGAATAATCCCAACCTACATGATAATTTTCATCACTTTGCTTGTAATACAAGTAAGCATGTCTCTTGATTTTCAATGGCAAATAATTTCTCTTGGCATGACAGAGATGAACCGGGCGTCCAACTTTGTCATATTTAGATGTTTTATGCACTTGAAAAGAAGAGCAAGACATAATTACGTCCATTTTTTGTTCAAGTTGTACTCCAGACTAAAAAGGTTCCATCATGAACTACAAGCAGTAATATGTGGACATTCTAACTTGAACATCTCATAGAAGGACAATTTATAGAGTGATTGAACCCAGAGAACCTAGGAGCTAAACAACCAAGCAATATGCTTTTTTTCGACAAATTACACTAAGCCTACTTGTGGTATGACCGTATGACACTTGTAACACAAAACCCCTCTCACATTAATTTACCCTTCAACCCCTTGCACTATCCAAATTGATGACAATTCACCTCAATCCCATAACACCGTCTAATTTAATGGACGGTAGTAGGGACAAAATTGAGATTTTCCACCAAATTTCTCTCACTATTACTAAACCCCTCTCACTATTAACCAACACCGCAACCACCATTAACGCCGGCAATAAGCTCCATCACCACCAACAACGAACCACCATCATTCACAACCATCCCCTCAGCCAACAACTCAATCCCCAATTACCAAACTCTCAACCCAGGAAAAAAATAAAAATCTAATCAATCCCCTCTCCTCTCTACATTATGTTCACCAGGTTCAACGAACCCAAACAAAAACGTAACTACCCCAACCCACCTTCACCAACAACACCAAACCTTCAACATCCACAGTGCTTTAACCGAGGGCCGATCATGAAGGACACAAATCTGGGTTGCTCTGCTTTTCTATATTAGAGAGACGTATACCTCCATGGATTTGTCGAATCTACCTAGCAATTCAACTCTTCATCGATCGGAATACCAGTCTGATTCCATCAATTTCACCTCATGTATCCCTCAACCATAGTTGTCAAAATCTTACGATTCACGATTCGTATCCTACGTTTCGACTCGATTTACCCATGAAACGATGCGAATCCCTTACTGAATCTTTGATGGACAAAAAATCATTTGAATCCCGATTCAAGAGTCCGACTCTTACGATTCAGTTGCGATTCAGACGGATTCTACGATTCACCTTCAATTCATCTGAATGTTTAATTGAGTTGCAGCACCAGTCGAAGAAATAATCCTACATTACTCCCTACACTTATGTCTTCCTACATTTATGTCTGTTTTGCAACATGCATTTGTTTCAAATTACTAGTGCATTTTTCTCAAGTGCAAGGATAATATTTTCTATTAGTTTCAATCTCTTTGGCATCTAGTGGTTCCTGGCTCCACATGCCTATGTCTAGATTATTCTTTATCTTTTAGATGTCAGAAACTCCTAATCACTAGATATGGATGCGAGTTTCCAAATATTTGAGCATTCTTTTTGTAAAATATGAATATTTTGTTCAATAATGTTATAGCTTAATAAAATATTTTATTACGTCTACATCAAAATAAAGCAAGCTGAATCTTTACGATTTACGATTCAGTGAAGGTGAATTTCGATTCACTATCTGAATCCCGATTTGACAACTGTGCCCTCAACAGATATATGATAGATGCCTCAACCTCTCGTATCAGGTCACAATCCAGAACTGCCTTCTCTCCATCGCCACACTCCTCTGTAATCATTGACTTCAAGTCCTTAATCGTCTAAACATATGATCCTTATTGGCTGTGAAAACTGTGCCGCCAAAGAAATTCCTCGTTTCAACCCAACGAGTGTGATTGAGCACAGCCGAATCGAATGGAGGGGAACAGAACCCCTCTATGATTTTAGGGTGGAGTTCTATAGGGTCTAGATTAGGGGTTAGGAACAATTTAGGTTTGATTGGGTCTTGGTCTTGCTCTGACAGAGAGAGATTGAGAGGGAACAGAGAGAGGTAGAGAGACCAGGGAGAGAGTTGAGAGAATACAGAGAGGAATAAAGAGAATGGACAGAGAGAACGGGGAGAGAGCGAGATTTGAGAGAGAGAAGGTAGGAGGTGGGTCCGGGTGTGGTTGTTGTGAGTTTGCCTGGTGGTGTGGATGAGTTGGTGTAAAATGCCAAGTTTGTCCATGCTACCGTCAATTAAATTTGACGGTGTTAGGAGACCAGGGTTAATTGTAACCAACTGGAATAGTGCAGAGGGTTTTGAGCGTAAATTGATAGTGATGGGCGTTTTGTGTTGCAAGTGTCATATTGCATGTAGGTTTAGTGTAATTTGTCATACTTTTTAGTAAGCAAAAGAGTTTCCTGAAAAGAGAAGTGTCTACAGAAGAACTGCGAATCTGTTTAACCTCTAAGCAGAAGGCTAAAAGAAAAGCAACCGTTAAAAGAGCAATCCACGAACACACCCACAAACTACCGAAGCAACCACTCCAAGATTCAATCATTTCCTGACAACACTGGGAGGGTCTGCAACTTCATACATCCATGCGAATTTCTGCCTCTATGAGCTATTGGAGGACTAGAACAACCCCCTACAATTATGTAGCCCAACACTGTAACTTAGAAATCACTCTCCACGGACAACACAATAACTAAAAGTTCTGTAGAATGCACATTTAAGTACTAAGTACATCTCATAACGCAAAAACAGATGAAACAAGTACTATCGAAAGGAAGTATACAAGATGCATTATTTAATTATACAGCTTCTGAAGTTCTGATACTTCCCTAAAAAAGTATAAACGTTTGTTGCCTTCTATATAACTGAGATCTTTTCCTGGTGGTAAGTAATTAACACAGTTATTAAAGATTCAAATCTAAGATATCGGAAGATTGCATTTCACCTGCAATTACCGTTTTGACACTCTGGGTGACTGACTGTGGTAAGGCAGATGGAAAAGATTCTATAGTTATAAGCATTTCTAGAAGACAATGAACTTTGGAAAGGTAAACCCGAAGATAAGAGCCGTACAAGAAAATGGAAGTGGAAACAGTGAAGGACTTCATGAGTCAACGAAATCATGAAAAAAAAAATTAAGAGTAGGTATATGATCAAATCAGTATGCCAGCCATACCGTTGATACAGTAATTTTCTTTTCTGAGATCTGAAACGGGTATGCTGTCATGACACGAATTGCATCTATCAAGGAAGTATAATTGTTTAATGGTTCCCCCATTCCCTGTCAAAAAAATAGAGCAAAGATAAAAATATTAGAATTATGACACCACAATTTCGAGGAAGCATGAAAATATTCCAGATAGTTGGCAAATGAAAACCCAAATTAAAACATTAAGTGTAATATATAAGGACTGCATTTTCTTTTTGAAACTTGGCAACGGAAACAGTACGTATTTAGCTCCCAACATGCAATGGGGCTACAACTTAATAGATACATAACAGACTCGGAACAAAGGAGTCTTTTTCAAAACCTACAAAAGCAAACATTTTGATAGAATGAAAGTATCATGTACAGACACAAATTACCTATCATGTACAGCCAGAGGTTACTTAGACTGCACAACTGGCTCGGAAACTATCAGAAATATCTTGCATATCTTGTGGCAAAGGTTTAGCAAAATAAGCAAAATATTTTGGGTTGAACGTAAAATATTTGTTTGGAAGAGTACGAATCTTCTTTTTTCCTATGTCAGCAACCTGCATGTTCTATTTTTTCACGTCAATCACCATATATCATGCAAAGCACAATGACAATAGCCAGAAGCAATGTGCACAATAACCAATTTCCAACCAAAACACAAACGAATTGCTTCATTTCATAAAGGCGGAGACCAGTTACAGAAAGTTACTGGCAGGAAATACCAAAAACAATCTCCACACTAAATACAGTTCTCCTAATAGACAGGGTATTATCATATTGCCTGTGCATCTTGCTTATACCATACCCATCTATATACCATCACTGCCAGGACTCGGAGCATGAACACCATGACTACAACCATAAGACAACCCCAAAGGAACCGCTACAAAATTGAAAATTGAAACCAATGTCGTTGATGAAAATTGAAACTATTACAAAACCACGTACAAAATGATAACTTTCCCCACCTACTGACAAAATGGACTAGTTACTCGTATAAGCTTATGGACTTACGCATTCTGCCATCAGTACGGTAGCGAAAACATCACTACGTTCATTACTCCACTGTCAAATCATATGTTTTACTTGTACTATTTCTACGGCTGAAAAGCCAGCTAAGTAAACAAGCATCGGCGCAGGTTTTATAACAATGCTGAAATATTTTAATTCGGGAGGATGTACGAATTAAGAACTAAAATTAAGATAGAATATATGAACTAGATTACGGGAGGGTGCGAGGTTCAGAGAGATAGAGAGAGAGAGAGAGTTTTTTGCTTCCCGAATGCCACAAGGAGAATAGGATCGCCACTCTATCAGATTAAGTGAACTAAAAAACTGAATAGCAAAATCAGATAACGCTACAATTATTTAAATAAAGTCCTGTTAGTGAATATTTCTTAATAATTCAGTTTCTGAGTTTCTACAGAGATTAGGTATTCATTAGTAATTGACTCGCATTGGTCGGATGCTATGGCACAGTGAAGTAGAGGACAGCTTCAGAATAGGACAACCAATTCCCAGGGGATATTCATAGATGCCGTTTCTGGAAAATTGCCGACAGAAACAAAAAAAGGAATTACCATGAAAACAATGTTGCGTATCTCAGATATGCGGGATGCATGCACCAACTGTTCTACAATTTCCCCGGAAGATAGATTGCTTTTATATCCCATGCTACCAGTTGCACAGAACCTACAACCCATTTTACAACCAACCTGAAACAGAAAAATGCAATGTTAAAGAAAAAAACTTCAACTTTAACATGGTGGATTTTTCGGAGAAAGCAAAACTGAATCATCAAGAAACAAAGACATCGTATCAAAACGAAAATGGTGAATATGTATTGCCTACATTTATCAAAGGGTAAAAGACACTGACCACCCCTGAATTTTGAACAAATTCCACTCCGCTACCCTGACTTTTGAACAAAGACACTCTGCACCTTTTTTGGATGGAGGCTAACTGTTAACTAACAGCACGGGAGAAAGTACAATTTTACCCCTGAAATGTGATAAAATTACCCCCTATATATTTCACTAATCTCTCATTCTCCTCCATTTGTAACCCTAATCTCTCTCTTCCCTTCTTCCTCTCTCTCCAACACAGAAGCCGCCTCCTTCCCTCTCCATCTCCTCTCAACCAACGGAGAGAGAGACCCCCAATGGCAGAGCCGAAGCCGACGACTTTCCTAGTCGACGACGAACAAAACCCCCGCTGATGATCAGACGAAACCCCCGGTAACGATCTCTACGCTTTTGATTTCGATCCTCTCTCACCTCCCAATATCTCCTTCTTCTTACCCTCCTCTGCTCGCTCCCACAATCACAGTTCCTATTCCGACTCCAACTCCTGTTCTGGCTCCGACGCCACTTTGGCCAGCAAAGAAGAAGAAGAAGACGATGATGGGGAAGAAACCCAGATCAATTTCGTGACGGACTTGTTCGCGTCTCGCGATGAGGTCTTCGTCGTCAACGATCCCGATATCGACTCCTACCCTTTTCTCAATGCTGTCACACACGACGTCAGCTATGTGGGTTTCGCCGGAGGAGGAGAAGACGATTTTGGGTCTAGCTACGATGACGAACTAGGGTTAGAATTTGGGTCCCACATCGAATTTCACAGTGGTTCCCTCTTATCTGAATTCGATGAATCTTCAGCATCTGGAGGACCTAATTCGAGTAATGACGGTCTTCGAATCGTCGGATTCGATTCCGATTCTGATTCGGAGGAGGTGGTTCAGGTGGTGAATTCTGGTAGTATTTGGGTTGATGATCCCAATAGTCAAATGGGTGAAAGTGGAGAGCTTGAGTGAGAGGATTTGGAGGAAAGGGTTGCAGAAAGAGAAGGTTTGAGATCTGTTATCTAACGGATCGAAGAGCCCTCTGTGTCGTCATGTAACGGAGATAGAGAGAGACCTCTGGAAGTAGGAGAATACTGAGGGAGCCGATGAGCGATGAACACTCCTGTTGAATTTTTCTGCAACTTTGGTGGGTTTGAAGAGTTCAATTGGGTTGCGTGTGGCTGTCTGATGGGTTTGAATTTGAGGTAGGATTCATTTTGGCTGTAGGATGGGTTTGAATTCTGGAACGAACCAATCCACCACTCTATTTGCAGATCGATGGGGAAGAAGAACTACAGAGGTTAGGATTTGGTGTCTAATCCGCCTCTTTCTGCCCAAGTAGTTCGATCTCTCTCTATCTCAGTTTTCGATTACAAATCGTAAGCTTTGTAATTGAAACTCTGATCCTTTCTGCCGCAGAATCTCGAACTGCTTTGGCGATAGAATTGCCCTCCATTCTTCCTCGGATTTCTGAGAACCAGAGGTCGCCATGGCTATGAATCTGGCACTCCTCTTGCTCTGATGAACTAACCCGCCAGAACCCACAAGAAGATGCGTCGAATAGGGAAACCCATTTTGTGAGTTTGCATATTTGTGTTCATGGTGTTCATAGTGTTCTTGATGATAAATATGAACTAAAAGTCCAAAAAAATACACAGGGGTAATATGGTCCGAAAAAAATCGATAAACCAGTTTTCTAACGGAACATAACAGAAGGTGCTAAGTGTCCACGGAATATTCCGTTAAATGGGTGCAGAGTGTCTTTGTTCAAAAGTCAGGGTAGCGGAGTGGAATTTGTTCAAAACTCAGGGGTGGTCAGTGTCTTTTACCCTTTATCAAAAATTTCCGAATTCGCATTCTCATCTTCCCATGTCAAGTAATCATAGTTAAATACATCCAAAAGAAAGGAATAGTACCTGAGAAGAAACACACAAGGTTGACCTTATACCACCAGGGCGTTGTTTCCCTCCGTATTTACCCAAACGTGAGTCGTACTTCATTATCACAGCTTCCACAAATTCACCATTCTGATAACAGAAAGGTGTCAGAACAGGGACTATCATGCAAAGGAAGGAAGACAACATACACATCCAACATTCTACTTTCAACTCATGAACCAGAAAGGCATAGATCGAACCACATCATAAGGTTTCCTTTTCTTCGAGCTACTTCAACCTAGTTTTCTTACAATGAAATAATATTAACCCAGTTGGTACAATTTTCTAGTGTCCAAAAATTATAGCATTGGACATTAATTACACGTCAGACTTACAGTATATTAAGTTTTAAAAGACGTTCACTTGTGGGGGATTCTTAGGATAGTTACATGACAAATTACTTCTGAATATAAATCAACGAAACCCCCCAAAGAAATGTCTTTTGGGCCATTTGAGAAACGGATTAACAACCCTTACATCACTTTTATTTTCAACAATGCACAAAATTCAGATTGGTGGGAGCCAACTCCGACATATTCACTCTCGTCTTTATTTTATGATATTACTAGACAGTTCTCAGTATATCTCCTCATAACCTACCTTGTAATATTACTACAACAATCTCTACTGTTTCTTGTTCAACATAAAATCTCTACCGAGTGTGTATTTGTGATAAGAGAATTTCAGCATAATATCTAAGTTAAATTCAAACCATGTCTGGGAATCTCAGTTGGAATCGGGGCTGAAAATCGGCAGATTATCTAATCTCCTATTATGGAAATTGTCTCTCAAAGTGCACATGTTCAACTCATACCCAACAGTGTATTTTCAGCATCTTTTTAAAGTCAGCAAGGCTTTCTACTCAGATTACTAGATAGTTCTAGTTTTGAAGTAGTGTTTTGGCTAATAAGAAAATAAACAAAAGATTCACATCCATTCCACATTGTGAATAGTTCACTTAGGGCTTGGGGTAGGTACTCTAATAATCTATCAATTGGATGAAAAAAAAAACATTAGGATTCATTCAAAAACACAGTGACTTGAGTACCTGCAACTGAATGAGGAGCTTGATGGTGACTCCATCACTAGAGTGAACAACGGAGTGGACCTTTGAAGTACAGGACTTGAACTTGGACTGAAGGAGTGCGTAAGCCGCTGAGGGCAAAGAAGGGATTTTATCCCAATCGCAGTCTGGGTTTTGAAGAACAAACCTAATCATACAAGACCCACCAACCCATTATTAACCACCATCAAGAAAAATACACTAGGGTTTACATGAAACATGAATTGAGAGAGAGGGAAGAAAAGGGAATAATTACTTCCAGATGAGAGGGATGAAGCGAGGGCTGATACCGGCGTTTTCGAATTCGGTGCGGATGTGAGCGGCGTCGAAGACTGACTTCATCGTCGTCATCTGACGATGACCCATTACTCAGAATTCAGAGTTCTTCAAGTCGATTTCTGGGGTTTGGAGGTAAAGAGCAGCAGGGAGAAGAAACCACGAATGTGAGAACCTGCGATGGGCTTTGAACCCAAACATTCAATCTGGGTTATGTAAATAAAATATATATGGGCTGTAACTGGGTCGACCCATTCTAATTTGTTCATCAAACTAACACTCCAAAAGGTAAAAAATTTACAAATGGATGTTGGCGGAGTGGTAGAGTGTTTGAAGTCACTGCATTAAATTCCGGGTGAGATGATTATTTGAATTACTAAATGGCCTTTTTTTTCACTAGGTTCAAGAAACATTTGAGAGAGAAAAAATATTGAGAAAGTTTTTTGATTAATGAGAATTTAGAACTTATAAATGTTTTGATAATATTGTATAGTAATTTTAGATATACAAAAAGATTCATTATTTTGACCACTCAAATAACATATTCAATTTTCTTTTAGTTGTGTCAAAATTACATAAACATAAAATGGGCAGAGTTTAAATCTACATGAATATAATGGCTTATTTAGATTTATAGTTGGGAAGTCAGGCTAACCCAACGGGTTGAGTGTTTGGATAACGGAGTTTGGTTGGGTTAAATATCGGTGTGTGGCTTCTTAAAGTCGGTAATCGGTTACGGAGTATGCCATTAAACAAACTTACAGGCCACCAGAATAAGTCCGGTATCCGGAATTTAAAAAATTTGGTGCCTGGCTCAGTTGCAGGTGTTCAATTTTATTTTATTTTTGTGAAAAGTTGTCATGAACTGGTTATTTTGAAAAAAAAGAGCAACTCGATCTGTCTCACACGAACGTGTATCAACTAAGAAGAAAAAAATAAAAAACAACTATCGATTCACGGGTTTTGGAATTGCCATGTACTAGTTATTTTGACAAAAATGCCATGCACATGCGGATAAAGCCGATGACCGGCTATTGAAACTGCCATCCCGTATTTTTCCTCGACCACCGCTTTCCCTAGGCAGGCCGTAGTGACACTTGTCACATTTCATGTCCCACGAACAGAACAGTCGAACGCTGCTTCTTTTACTCGTCCACGACCTGGAGAAATGTCGGACACAGACAATGAAAATGTCAGGCACCGGATTTCGCTTACCTCAAAAAAGTTCAGTTCCGGTTGAGATTAACCAAATCGGGGTATCAAATCAGCCCAATAAGGGCACATGGTGAACAAATTTGCGTGATTCAAATAACCATCTACTAAAAAATTAAAATTGGTCCCACAAGCTCTTTTTTAGACGAGTGAGTTCCTTTGGCGTTTGATCGCTTTTTTCGTGTGTGACCGACTGCTTAGCTGCTCTTGTCATATTCCCTAGCACTTGCTTGTCCTTTGATCTTAGAGAAACCATGCATATGATCATCTAATTGCGCGAGGTTTCAAGCATTTAATTTTTCTTTTCTTTCTCTTATCTCCATCGTATGAAAAACATGTCCTTGAATTCCATTGAGTACGAGTAGCTAAATTATTTACTAATTTCCTCGGTGTTATGTTCTTTTTTTTTTTTTTTTGAATATTGGATCTTAATATAGTTGGTGTTCGACCTACTTTTTCTATCTCTATGCTTCAATTAAATGTGTTCTTTGAGTAATTAACCAAGCATGCTATCGATCTAGGTTAGTGATCATGAGACACCAAACTCGAGTACGTATGAGAGATGGAAAATCTTCCGAATCGTGAAAAACAAGAGGTGACATGAATAAGAATACCCATTAAACATATATTCAGCCACTTAGAACGTGACATTAGATCACCGGTGGCCTGTGTTAGGACCATTTTTGTGATATGTGTTGTAGACCGATATAACCCGATTACCGATGTGATTGTTGAACAGACTAAAACGGAGCGATTAGGTAGCGGTGGGCTGAGAAATACATTATCAGTATTTATAGTAACAAACCGCATAACATAGACAGATTAATTTATTTAGTGTTTTCAATCACAGTTTCAGAAAATCAATATACTCCAGGGATCCTATGGATACCTAGTTCTCGTCTCAAAGTGTTTACACAACAAACGAAAATGCAAAGAATATTTTATTTAGTAATTCTCTTACGTTAGTAGTTAGTAAAACTCCCAGTAACAATTTTTCAGTTCTTATTATTCATTCTTTGCTTACTCCTAATTATAATAAACTAATTGTCTCCATGGTGTCAATAACGCGAGGTTAAAATACCACCCTATATTTCTTGATCGTGCACTTGCAGTAGTGCGTGAGAATTCACCTTAGCCCAAAAAACCAAGGGTCGGCCCCGACACCCCCGATGTTGAGCAGCGGTATGGTCAAGAAGAAGACCGGTTGGGTGGTGGGAAATGATCTCTCAATAAGTCAAAATGACAGTTGGATCCTCACTAAGGAAGTCCTAAAAAGTGTGACATTGACAATTGATCGTGACTCTTAAAACAAATCAAGTGTTCCCATTAACCAACGCTCCAAGAACTAGAAGAGATCTTCTATCAAATATTGGTTGAACAGATAAGTTTCCCAAGATACTACAGTTATCCCCTCTCTTGGAACAACAGAGAGATATGCTTTTATGGCAAGGCACTCAAAAATTGGATTATAATATGAAGCAAGGCTACCATGAAGCGATGAACCAAAGCATGAAAAGCTTGGAGAAGAAGTTGCACAAAGATGTTGTAAGCTCCTCCTTCATATTTACAAAAGAATCGTGGAAAATTACCTAGTTCTTGTCCCTGGAACCGGCCGCCAAAAAAATTTGTTAGCGTAACTCGCAAGTGCACGAAATCGTAGAAAGTAATGAATGTGGTAAGCAAATACGAGGAATTATCGAACCAGGGGAGTTAAATTGCAACTACTAGCTACTTCCAAACAATATACTATTCTGGAAAGGAGGTTTAAGTGTGAGGGATCCCTCCATCACAGGGTGAAGTCAAGTTCAACTGTGATGCAAGCTTCAAGAGCAAAATGGCAGCAGCTGCTTTTGTGTGCAGAAATGAAAAATGAGAAGTTATAGTTGCTTGCATAAAGAGTGAAGAAATTGAGTGTTGAAGATGCAAAACTCACAGCAGTGGGAGAGGCAGTCCAATGAGCAATAGATAAAGACAATTGCTGGAGCTCAATTATATTTGAATCTGACTGCCTGTGGGTGATTAATGGTTTTAATGACCAGAAGAAAGTTAAAGGATCTAGGTAGACTA
Organism: Linanthus parryae; assembly: GCA_023055425.1. Lineage (NCBI taxonomy): Eukaryota > Viridiplantae > Streptophyta > Magnoliopsida > Ericales > Polemoniaceae > Linanthus > Linanthus parryae. The sequence goes on from JALGPY010000002.1 coordinate 34,862,889, forward strand.
GAATTGAAGCAGCCTTGAAAGCTGTGGAGGGTAAAAAGCTCATGTTTGTACATTGCAATAGAAAAGTTAATTTTGTTGTTCACTATTTAGCTCAATGAGCATACTCTGTTATACACTTTGGCATTATCACTGGTGATAATTCCTCATATTGTAGTTCTGGCTATGGGGGCTGATCTCCCCCTTTCTCTGACTTAGATATAATCAAAATTATATAAAAAATCTAGGCTAACGAGTGAGCATGTTAATTTGATTATATCTAGGCGTAATTCTAATTAACAAAATAAAACGGAAAGATGATAATGCATACTTTTTTGCTAAATTGACAAAAGAACTGGGTTGTATGAGTTTTCGTAATTTCCAATTTCTATTTCACTTGTTGTCAACACTATCACTCAGTTCTCATTAGGTCATGCTTACTATCAGTTATACTCTCGTGTGCTATAATTGAACTTCAATTCGTTTAACTTAGCAATTTTCCAATATACTAACATTGCAAAAACTGGGCAGAAAGATCACAATCACGCATACTCAATACCATTCCATACAAATACTATCTCCCGATATCTAATTTAGACCTAGTTAATTGCTTGGAAGAGATTTATCCAGCGTTGTATTAGTAATCTAACTTTCTCCAATAATCATTTTTTTGGTGGAGAGTAACACAAACAATACGTTGTCTTAAACACCTATCTGCCACCTTATGTTGTGATGAGGAGGAGAGTGAGGAGGATTTATTCTCCAAGTGGCTAAAAATAGATGTTGGCTGTGGCACATGTAACATCAGCAATGAGGATTTGAAAACATTTTCTCCAGACGGCCTCACTTTCTTGATCTGGTTTTGTTGAGCATGAATTGGAAAAACATTGTCCTGGTTGTAGTTGATGATGATAATGGTGATGATGATTCTCATGTTGCATTGTATTTCTACAACTTTTTGATCGTGTCTTTCCGATGTAGTTTATAGTCATACATAATGCAGTTGTGTTCAAAGTCTACCCAATATCCTAAAAGAACAACCGAAAGAGAACACAAAAGAGCTTTGAAAAAGGGAATGTGTCTTGCTTTGAAGAGAGCTTACAATGTTTGCATGGTTTGGAGCATATGAGCCTCTCGCTTATATACAGGTCCGTCCGCGATGGAAGGATCAACGACTATGATTGAAGGCCTGGAACCTTCTCCCATTATCTAGCCTAAGATATTTTTTATACATCATTATGGAGCTTTCATACACACTGGGCTACATTACAACACATGAAATATCTAGAAAAGAGACAACAAAGTGGGTCAATTGGAGTAGGACAATCCTAGGACCAGAGAATAAATAACATCAAGTTGACTAATGTGTCATGGGCTATACTTTAGTAGCATAAACCAAGAAAATATCAAGTAAAAATAGTCAGCCCCATTACATTCTCCTCCCCCCCCCCCCCTCACTCTGGCGACGTCCTCATTGCCTCACGGAAGCATTCGATCACAACCTTATGTTTTCATAAAGAGTCTTCCTCGTAGCATGTTGCCTCCTCCTTCGACAGAGCCTTCCAAAGAAACAAGTATTTCATGTAATTGGGCGTCCCTTTCTTTTGCACGCCCTTTTGGATGTTATATCTCCAACATCCTTGTCAAAAAGGTCTTCACATATATCAGCCCAGGTCTCGACTCGGAACGACTTGCATCATCCTTATATTCTGTAATTCCCAGTTTCATTATAGAGGTAATTGTTGACTTTTTGTAAGGTTTAGAGATTAATTACATGGCAAGTGGGGAGGTAATTGTAGTTTCTTAAAGTCAAAAATATAGTTAAATAAATGTTGGTGGTGGTATTTGTATTATCTAGAAGTTAAAACCAAAAAAATGTCTCCCCCCAACTTTCTGTAAATCTCCTGTACAGATTGTGTCCCCCAATACAACCATTGTCTTCTTCTTCTCTTCACTTCTCATTCTTCTTCCCCTTTCCCCTTCTTAAACTACATGTCATCTTTCTCTTATTCTCTTCCCCGCGACAAAACAACGACAATAACCATCACAACCAAAAGTCATCTCTCTCTCTTTCCTGAACAACCAACCCAGCCACCATCACCTCCGGCACCACCACCTCCAACTCCAACTCCTTGTTTCTATTTCTATCAACAACCCTCAACTCTCTATTTCTCCCACTCTCTTTGAACCCGTGAAGGCAACATCAGCAATAGAGGAAGAAGCCAAAGCAACAGCCACAGAACCACCGTGGATTCCTCTATTAACGTCGGCGACGAGTTTTGGTCCAACTCAACCGGCGCCACCCAGCTTTCTTCCTCCGTTACCCTCAACGCCAGAAGGTCCGACGAGGCTATAGGAGACCTCACCCGAGCCCAGAACTGACCGGAGGAAGCCCAATGAAGCTCCATCTCCGGTGACATTTTCGTGTGTCTCGACCCACTCCGTTTCTCTAACATTTCTTGCGAATTTCGGCGTGGGTGACTTCTAAATCCTCCTATTAGTTTTTTTAGTAGTCAAAAATCATGTTTTTATAGCTTGAATTCATATTTCGATCAGTGAGTTTAAGTGTTTAATGTGAGCTCATGTTTGGGAGTTTAAAGTTTCATTTTAGAAACTTTGGGGGTGAGAAGTGTTGAAACTAAAACTTGTTATTTGAAGTGATTGTAATTTCTATAAGCTTAGAAGAACCTCTTTCCATTTACCTAAACTGCATTTTCTTGATATATAATAATATTTTAGTTTATAATTTTTATACTAATATTTAACGTTAACTATTTATATATTTTAAATAAATGAAATAAATATGTATATAACGAAAATAATAAGTTAAATTTCTATAAATTGAAACTAGTTATAACTATTATGTCCAATTGACATAATGACTAAACTACCCTCAACTTTACAAGAGACTGCAACACAGTCCTTAACATCCCCTCTGAAACCAACCTCTCTAACAACCTGACAGCACAATGACTGAACTACCCTCACACTTTACAAGAGACTGCAACACAGTCCTTAACATCTCTAACATAACAAGAAAACAACATAAAATTGTGAATCAACTGAAAATCAAACATCAAATGACACTTGTTGCAGATTCAACTTATCTCTCAGATACAAGAACTGATGATTTGATAACCCTTTTGTAAAGATATCAGCTGATTGATCCTTGGATGAGATGCACCTGACTTGTACTGATTTGGCCAGAACTTGCTCCCTCACATAGTGATAATCCAGCTCTATGTGTTTAGCTCTGGCATGAAATATTGGATTTGAAGCTAGAGCTATAGCAGACTGATTGTCACACCATACTGTAGGTTGCTCAGCACAAATATGCAGATCTTTTAGGAGATAACCAAGCCACTTAATTTCTGAAGTAACAGCAGCTAAAGCTCTGTATTCAGCTTCAGTAGAACTCCTGCTTACTATGCATTGCTTCCAGGAAATGAGATTTGTACCCAGAAAAATACCAAAACCTGTAGTAGACCTTCTAGTAATAGGATCCCCTGCCCAGTCAGCATCTGAGAAAGCTTGTACCCTAAATTTAGTGGGAATAAATTTAAGTCCAAAAGACGATCATACCCTCATAATTTTAATAAATGAGATACTATATATCCCCTGTCTTCTCATTTCTCTCTTCTCATTCTTATTCCCTTCTCTTTTGTTTCTGTAACCCTAGCCTCCTCCTCAACCAAATCCTCCAAATCCCATCTCTACCTCTATTGCTACACAAACACAGAGAGAAAAGTTTCTATTTGTAGCCATTTGGTTGTTGCTTCGTTGCGGATTCGGGCCTTAGTTCAGAAGTCTCTGTTTCGCTGGTCATGTGGAACTATCCCTCTCACATCCACGACGAAGATCGACCGACAGAGAGATGGAGATGAGTAGATCGATGGTGGAGATGGGGATAGAGCCGATCGATCTTCTCCCGCCGTCTCTCTCTCTCTCTCTCTTGTCCGAGGATGGGGATCTGAGACCGGCGACGAATGGATGGGCCGTCAGGTCGGCTCCGTTGACGGCGTCGATGTCTCTGCCGTCGTCGGATTCGATTACCATCGGAAATCTGCTGGTTATCCTCGACTTAGTCGATTTAAAACTCGTTTTCTTGATGTCGACCCGGCGGTTCGCCGCACCATCTCCAACATAGACAGAGATCCAGGTCGTAATCTTTGCCAGTTCCCGGCGATTTCTTGAACGATTCGTCGCCGGAGATTGAGAAGTCCGCTGATCAGTCGCCGGTAACATCCAATTCCTCGTCGCCTATCAGGTGAATTTCTCAGAAACTATGTCTATGAGCTTGAACTGGATATGAACGAAGTATTCGATTTAGTTATTTAATTTTTAATTTTAACTGTATTGCTCTCTCTCTATATCTTTCTCTCTCTAAATTGAATCTGAATAGTTTCTCGAAAGTCATGAATTGAACTGAATCTGAATAGTCATGATTAACCGTTTAGAGAATATCATGACTGAACTACACTAATTTTTCAGTTTCCTTGTGTAAGTGTCACAGTTACTTGATGTTAGTATCATGATTGATGTGTTCCTCGTTTTAAATTGGCCAAGAACTATGAACAGACTAAAAAGAATGGTTGATTTTTTTGGTCCTTGTGGTCCTGTCGAGTTTATCTAATATAGTTAACTTTATTATGTTGCCACGATCATCAGTGGTGGTGGTACTTGTTAGAGGATGAAGTGTAAGTTTGGATTATGTGCTTTGTTTTTGTTGGGTTTATTTCATTTTTCTTCACCCACAAATCATCATCTTCTTCTTCGTCCCTCATTAATTCTCTCTTCAACTGCAGCAGGTCTTCGATATGAGGAATGAAGCAAATCAGTTGCTTTTGGATTTTGATTTTTTTTTCTTTAATGTTGTAGGTTTTTTTTTTTTGTTTTGAATCTTTGTTATAGCTAAAATGTTGTTTGTTTTTGCTGAAAGAAGAATGTTGTAGCTAATCTTTTGGGAAATTTAATGGAGCGTTCTTGATGTTCTTGACAATAAATGATGGCCAATATAGTCCAAAAATACATAGGGGCAATATTGTCCAAAATAATTCAATTAACCACTTTTCTAACGGAACCTAACAGAGGGTGCGAACTATCCACGAAATATTCCGTTAAATGGGTGCGGAGTGTCTTTATCCAAAACCCAGGGTAGCGGGGTGGAATTTTTCCTAAACTCAGGGGTGGTCAGTGTCTTTTACCCATAATTTTTTGTATTAACGTACTACAACAAATAATTTGACATATCATAATTTTATTAGTAAAAATATAAAATTGTAGTTTTTTTAGGACTCTAAAATTGTAATTTTCACTAACAAACAAAAGTGTTACATCACTAACTTTTTTTTTTGAGAAAATTGAATCACTAACTTTTTAGGGCATCTGCAACCCCATGGGGGGAGGGGTAGGGGGAAGGGGAAAATCTATAAAAATACGGTTCATGTCCAACCCCATGGGGGAAGGGGCAGGGGGTGCTATGGGAATAAATTTTGCCTTGGGTGAGGGATGGTTAGGGGGGATTTCCCCATGGACATCCCCTCCCCCTCCCCCTACATGGAATAATTAATTAATTGAATATTTGATAATTTTAATTACACATACTAATATTTTATGATTATATTATGTACTTTATTATTATGATTTTTTTAAAATTAATAATGTATTCACGATTGTTGGAAAGTATATTTACGAAAAGTCATCGTTATCTTATTTTCATAAAATTTAATCCTTTCAACTAACGAAAGAACTTGTAATCGTTGTTAGGTTTGTTTATTTGTGTGTTTTATCGCTCTACTCGTTGCATTTTTGTATTAGTGTTTAATTTTATTTCTTGTAATAACGACTTTTTCGTACTTGTAATCGTTATATTTTCGAATAAAAGTTTTGTTTGTTAATATTATTTTAATTATTATTAGTATTATTATCATTGTTATTATTATTAACATCTTTTTTGTGTGTGTGTGTATGTCTGTGTGTGTGTGTGTATATATATACACATTGGTAAACAATTTTTTATTTACTTTTTTTGGTATTAATAATTTATTTTTAAATTATTAAATATATATTACAAATTAATATTTTGGGTGGTGGGAAAGAAATAAGTTGGAGACGATTAGTAGTTTGGCGAAAGAGGAAGGGGAGGGGGAGGAGGAAAATGGTGGGCCCGTGGGGGGGAGGGGGAGGGGGAGGTGCGGGAAGGGGGAAAAAGCAATTATAGAAAATATTGTAGTGAAATGGTAAGAAAGAAATTTAAGTGGATGTTGTGGTCTTCACCAGTCTCTATGTGGCACGGCCACTAATTGTGCGTCAAAACTAGTTATGGAAGATACAGTTACACTTTTTCCCTGGCCCATCTACTACTTCTCATCCACCACCACTACAGCCATCACCCTCATCACCACCACCACCTAATTAAAAAGCCTTCCACGGTTCCACCATTAGGCCAAAAAGACCACAACTTCATTTCCAGGACCTAATTCCGTGAAGCACTAGTGCAACATGATCACGATTTAAATTTTCACCAACACGTGGCCTCAATTTTGAGACTTACCTGGATACTCCTCATGCTTTGTAGTCTACTAATACACTTCATGCATGGACTATTAAATGCTCTGCCTTTTGAGCTAGCACCAATTTATTCAACACATGGCTTTTATTAACTCTCACCCTTGTGTAAATTATCACCGGAAGTTTTTTTTTATCTTATTTTTTAGAATAATCGAAAGTTAAGTATTATCATTTTTTTTAAATTTTACACACCATAGTATAGCAGTCTACACATATCCAACATTTTCCGTATTTATTTTTGAACATATTTTTCAAATGTTAGTTTTCAATTGTTTTTAAACGGATACCAAACACACTCTAAGACATTAATAAATGTATTATGTATCCGCATTCTGTGTGCAAAAATCAAATATAGATGTGGACTTGGCATGTCCTCAGGTACTACTACAACTGGACGATGTACACGCATTGAACACACCAATAATTATTTTTAGTTGGCTACTTAATGATAGCGATTGAGCATGCACCGAGAAAAGTATACAATTTGATAAAAAAGGAAAGAAACGTATACAATTCTTTTCTATCTTACGAAAGGTGTCGTTAGTGGTCAATGTATGTAATGAGCAGGAAGGCAACTTAAATGTTTTTTGCCATTACAAAATTAGAATAGACCGTAAAACGAATTTGATTCAGTCCTAATTACTCAATCAATTCCTAACAGGAGATCTGATTTATGAAAGCTTGCATAAAATCAATTCCTAATCGGATGGGCATTGTTTAGCACGAAAGATTCTTCACAGGAGAAAATCAACAGCAGGGAATGAATGAGCTAGAGTTAGTTTAACTTTTCTGAATTAAAATGATTAAATTTGAGTGAGCATGATCATTATACATGTGAATCTGTACAAAGAAGTCTTTAAAATCGAGCAAAACACTCCAGATATGCAGCTGGAAATGAATCTGAAGTCAAATTCTTTATTGACAACTACACCAAGTCAGCAACCCTAAGGGCAACTCCATCATCGGGCTTTGGCTTTAGCACCACATTTCACACCACGTTATCTCTTTAAATCTATTTTTATTCACTATTCACACGTACATTCTTGCTAAGGTTAGAAGTGTTTCGAGACAAAAGCTTTGGTGCAAGCCTCTTGCATTTTCCTCTTGCTCTTAGCCACATAGTCTTTCTAGCAACAATTTTGTCCATTCATTTGCCATCTAAGTTTCCCATTTCCCACTTGTCTTGCCCTCTTGCCTCTAACCCTCGTATTAATAGGTGAAAAATGATATTAAAAAGCAGTTAACAGTGTGTTGGCCCAAAACTTGAGAACTCATTGCCCTCAAAGGCCGAGCTACACATGGGCACGGGGCGGCAGGTACACCCCTCAAGTTTAAAATAACTACAGATACACCCCTTTAAATAGATAAAGTTTTCAAGAATTTTCTTCAATGATTTGCATTTGTGCGCCCCTAAAACTTTTCTCTTGTGTCTCGTAGCAGTTTTGTAAAATTTTGACACCCTAGTAATCAGATCATGGCTCCCCCTATGTTTGACCTGATGCCCCAATTAGTAGACATGCCCTAAATCATGTCACATGCTCAAACAAATCATCCCAGATCCACAAAACAAGCAACACAGGACTAAAGCAAAAACACCTAGAGTAGTAGTCATGAAACTATCAAAGTATTGTATCTCCATATTACTACGATTTCACTAATATAAATTGTAACAAAATACTATGCTCCGTTTCCGGAAAACCCATCTAAAAGTCAACAGAAACCAAGCAAATATCCAAATAAAAGAATCCCATCTAGCCTTTCCAACCACCATTTATTTTCAGGCACGGTTTTGATGCAACCGCCGCGAAGCGTTACCACCGGACTCTCTCGACACCTCGTAAGTCCCCGAGTGGACCCGCCTCGACCCGTACGTGAAGTATGAGAGCTTGGAGGCGTCGACGCTGTTCATCCTCAAGCTGCGCGAATGCGCCAGCTCCAGAGCCGCCAGATGATCGGCAACAGCAGTTGCCGCTGGCGGCTGGGAGTGGTGGGACCGGGCTCGACGAAGTGACGAGCCCGGTGCACCGCCGATCAACTTGTTGTAGTTGCGGGTCTGAGTTGATTTCTTGGAGAAGCAGCGGAAGCAGCTGGTTCTGAGCTTTTGGTTCTTGATCTTGTGGAGGAATGAGACTAAGCCTTCCATTGTTTTTGTCTCTTCTCTGTTTTGATGGCTTTTTTGTGGAGTGTTGGTGGTGGTAATGAGTTGTGTGTGTGTTTGAGAGAAATAATGTTGGTGGATGTTAAAGAAATGAGTGTCTATTTATAGATGCTGAGAGATTACAGTTGTGCTAAATTGGTGGCAAGGGAAAGTTCCAGGGAGGCTTATGGCCTACTCAAGTGGAGGAGTATATTGTTAAAAATAAAGGAAGAGATTAAAAAATAAATAAATTTGAGAAATTAGTATTGTGTTTTTGAGAAATGTAGTATTATGTTGACTGAAAAGAAGTGAAAAAGGTCAATAAGCATAACTGAATTTGACCCCATAACTCAATTGATGTAATTAGTTCACACACACACAAAGGGTCAAAGACACTTTCACCACCACCTTCTAGTTTGGGAAAGGTCACTTTCACCCCTTCAGTGTGTCAAACTTTCACAAAGCATGCAATTTTTGGAAGATTATTTTAGGAAGATTGTACAGGTGCGGAATGGCAGATGCAGGTAGTAAAAAGGTTGCTTGAAAATTCTTGTTAACGGAATATTACGTTGTTTATTTGAGAAAACAAATCAGATATTGGTTGGTCCCTAATCAATTCGAGAAAAGTTGGCATTTAGTGGGTTTCCACAGAAGATCCTTATCCTATGGAGAAGCAAGCTGGTGGTGTAGAAGATTTCAACCTACAAGTTACAACACAAATATAAGAAAATTAAATAATTTGAAAAAATATGGTTGAAGTTGACTGAGAAGATCACTACGAGATATGAATAATATCACGAGTCCCCCACCCAAATATGTAAAAATAAAACTTAGGAAGAAGAATTTGAAAATAGTATCAGGTTAGGCCAACGAAGAAAATAATAAGATCATTAGTAAATGTATTTGCATACCGTGTGCATAAATCAGATATGAAGGTGGACTCACTGCATAGTGCATAAGCATCACACGCATTGAACACACTACTTAATGTGACTTGGCAAATTGATAACAATCGAGCATACACTGGTGGAATGTAGTACACTACTACATTTTTGTGCGAAGGTTGTCTTTATTTCTCAATGTATGGTCATTAAGTAAGGTCGGCTGATTGAAAGATTTTCGTCATCTGAAAGTCTAGTTATCTACCTCAAAATTTTAAAATATCAGAAGCCTGCAAATGGGTGCTAGCTCAGTTGTAGAGCGTTTGATGTCATTGTATGAGGTATCGGATTTTAAACCCGCTATATGATGTAATTCTAAAATAAAACTGAATATTTGTCAGCTATCACAAACTTTAGAGTTCTTATGTTATTAAAATAGTCGTTACCTCTGACCAAACTATAGGGACAATAATGTAATTATTGTAACAGTTGTCCTAAACGTGCACAGTAGACTATTCAAACGGAAGTTACTACTAAAATAGCAAGTCAATTTGAATAAGTTCAGTCTGTAACAGACTAGCTAAACTAAATATTATTTTAGTCTCCTAATTTCATGCTAGCTAGATGTGGCGAGTCAACACATCCTAGCTATTTTTATTTTTTATTGATTGTTTTAATTTTAGACAATATTAGTAAAACACTACTGGAGCAAATCTACCATACTAAAATGAATAAGTTGAATTTACACTAGAATTTAGCTAATTTGTAGATGATACTATTGTGGATGCTCGTATTGAACCATAGTTAGGCCACTCTATATACTACTACATGTGTTTCTTTTCTTTTAGTTTACTTCATTTTTTGACACTATTTACCTGGTCTATTTGATTCGGCGATTTGGTTAGCAAAATGATACACGAATTTGGTAATCTTTGCATGATCTTTTTCAATAAACTTTACTTAATACTATAAAAAAATTGTCAAAAAATTACATTGTTTTGCTATTCAAATTACCGAGTCAAAGTGACCTGTTACGATTAAAAAGTCAAACGAAGAAGAAACGGAGCTTGTATTATGGAAACCCTAACAATACATGTTCTTCGTCTCATTTTCATCTTACCTCATTTCTTTCTCTGTATCTACTCATCATAAGGCCCTAACAGTTTTCACAAACAACATAGACCTATCTACAGCACACGAAGCACACGAAGCTGCTAACAGATCATCAATCTTATTTCCCTCCCTCCAGACATGAGATAATAAACTATTAGTGCTATTCAACAAACCTCATATGGTCAGAATCAACTGCCCAAAAGGAGATGAGAAATCTCCACTTTGAACCAAGGAAATTGCTTCCTTACAGTCAGATTAACCAAAACATTCTTATATATCCCATTTGTTCTCCAATTAACGACCCTTCCAGAATAGGTTTTTACGAAAGTTGCAACATCTACGATCTACCACACGAGTACACGACCACATGTTTAATTCTGCATTCCAATATTAATATTTAACAGTCTTAACTCCTTAGAAGGTTACCTAATAAGGTTTCACAAGAGCCTTTTTCGGTGTGACCAGGCACGGATGCACACTATGGGTGGTGGGGGCTATGACCCTCACTCAACTTTTGAAAATTCAAATTTTACTCTTAATTTTGTTAATCTTTTCTGTTTAGACTTATATAAATTACATTATAGCCCCTATTCAATTTTTAAAAATTTAGATTTCAGCCCCTACTGAAATAAATTCCTGCATCCGCCCCTGGTTGTGACTTCTTAGGTTGCGGTATCCTCTTAGCCTTGTTTGCGGCTTAGGTGTTCAATAAATCTTCTATGCTTCATATGTGGAAGAATCCTTCAGAAGTATCCACATGTCTTCTCGCATTGATAATTTGGAACTTACCTGAAACAATCAGAATCATGTATTTGTTAGCTCAATAACAAAATATTTAAAAAAGAGAAACCCGTATGATATCATCATGGCATTAGTTTGTATGTGCATGACCATGCACTTCTTTTATTTATTAGATTATTTTATGATTACTTTCAAATGACGAGAAATAACAACTTCTCCTTTCGTTTATCGAATAGACATTTTCTTCAAAAATAGTAACTCCTGTAGTTGGAACATACTGGTACAAGTCAATTTCATTGACAATTTAATCAAGCACCACCAAACGATACCACTTAGTCAAACAAGTCCATCTCTTTTCACTATAAAAGCTATTTTATAACAACTTGGTTCACGGCCCATCCGTGTTGAAACTTGAAACTTGAATGTGAATAAAAAACCAAAATAATTTCTACTAACCATGTTGTATTTTGAGCTAAGTAACACAAATAGTACATAGTACATACATACAGTATAAAACTAACATCTAACTTTTTTTTGAGAAAATATTTTATTGTCAACCGGATTCGAACCCGGGACCTTATGCAGGGGCTTCCAACGCTCTACCACTTGAGCTACCCCTAACTGCAAAATTAACATCTAACTTCATACACTATAAAAAGTACTGACATTGCACACAAACATATATTTAAGGGTTAAAACTCATGTTCAAAATAGTGGCAAAAATACTGAAAACACTACTAAAGGCCGTCGAAAATACTGCAAGGTAATTAAATACCGAAAATTCGAAACAAACTGTATGCATATATCACAATAGTATGGATTAGGGTTACAAACTATAAGCTTTGTTTCTACCATCACTACTAACATAAAACGAAATATTATCAGTAACACATTTTCTTCAAACAAATAAAAGAATTCATAGCTAGCTTAAACTCCAATCACGGTCCTAACGTTTCCGCCGCGAAACATCGCCGTCAACGTTACTCTCTTTTGGCACCTCGTAAGTCCCCGAATGGATCCGCCTCGATCCGTAAGTGAAATACGAGAGCTTGGAAGCGTCGCTAACGTTATTGAGCCTCAAGCTGCGGGAGTGCGCCAATTCAATAGCCGCCAGCTGATCAGCAGCTGGCGGCTGAGAGTCGGACCTGGTCCTACGGTGGGAAGAGCCCTCGTAGGACGAGTCCGGTCCAATCAACATGTGGTAGCTCCTGGTGGCGGTTGACCCCTCAGAGCAGCAACGGAAGCTGGTGTTGCCGGGCTTCTTCTTCTTGATCTTTTGGAGGAGAAATGGGATGAAACCTTCCATTGTTGGAAACTATTTGCTCTTGTTGTGGTTAGTTTTGTGGACTTTGATGATGTGAGGGTTTGAAGAGCTGTGGATGATGATGCAGGAAATGTGTTATTTATATATAGTTAGTTGAATATGATGACAAACTCAAGTTTGTGATGAATTAATGGGAAAGGAAGGTTGTAGGGGGGAGGCTGTTGTGGGCGGTATTTGATGACTTTTAGCTCAAGGTGGGGGCATCGTCACAAGTAGCCAACTATATCTCTAATCTTGACCTTTTCTGGAAGTGGTAAGGGCACTTTAAACTGGTTTATGATGACAGCAGTCAGCAGTTGTTTTCTTTTATTATACACTATAAAAGTTTAGATAATTTTTTTTTGACTGGTACATAAAAAGGGTTATTAAGAATGGGCTTCGGAGTACGTTGGATCAATCTTGTGATGAACTCCATGGAAGTATTATTCCGGAGAGAGGCATTCGGCAGGGATGTCCCCTCTCCCCTTACCTATTTTTACTTGTTAGTGAAACGTTATCTCGTACCCTAACAGTTGCGGTGAAGGAAAGAAGGTTATCAGGGCTAAACGCTTCACGCAGCGGTCCAATAGTATCTCATCTTTTCTTCGCAGATGATAGTTTCCTTTTCACCAAGGCCACAATTCAGGAGATAGCTACACTGCGAGGCATTCTCACAAGCTATGAGATAGCTTCTGGAAAGATCCTCAACCTTCAGAAATCGTCTGTTATTTTCTCTGATAATGTTCCAGCCGAGGATCGATCTTCTCTAGCTGACCAGTGTAGTGTGCAGCTTGATGTCCACCATGATAGCTACTTGGGGCTCCCTATGCAGATTGGTAGGAGTAAGTCGGTCACCTTTACTCCGTTGGTGGAAAAAGTTTACAAGAAGATGAAGGGTTGGAAGGGTGCTTCGCTTTCGACTATTGGGAAGGAAGTACTAATCAAAGCTGTGGTTGAGGCTATCCCCAACTATACTATGAGTTGTTTTTTGCTGCCAAACAAGACTTGTAATGATATAGAACGTATAATCAGACAATTCTGGTGGGGAGGTGATGATCAGAAACGTAAGATACATTGGGTTGCGTGGAATAAAGCAAAGACACATCGTGAGCAAGTGGGAATTGGATTTCGTGACTTCCAAGACTTCAACAAAGCTATGTTAGTCAAGCAAACATGGAGATTTCTACAGAGGCCCGATTCCTTGGTGTGTCGGGTTCTCAAAGGAAAATATTTTCGTGATTCGTTTATTCTTGACTACAAGCTGAAAAATACTACTCAAGTTTCCTACACTTTCAGGAGTATATTATCGGGGAGAGATTTGATCAAGAGCGGATTGGTTTGGAAAGTTCGTGACGGCTCAAAGATTAGAATCTACGGAGACAAGTGGATCCGTCGGCCTGAAACATAAGGTCTCATTACCACATGCCCTCCTGGAGATGAACGGCGTACGGTTAACGAACTCATTGACCCAACCACGGGTCAGTGGGACGCTGCAAAAGTCCGGCAAGCTGCATGGCCGGTTGATGTGGAGGCTATCCTCTCGGTCCCCGTGGAAGTTTCGTCCGAGCCTGACACGTGGTACTGGGTTCACTCGGAAGACGGTTTGTACTCCGTAAAGACAGGCTACCAAGCGCAACGGAAGTTAACGGCAGCAATCCCTTCGTCATCGGGAACCTTTTATAATAGTAGTTGGCTCAAAAAATTCTGGAAACTAAAGTTCCCAAGAAGATACTGTTACCAACTTGGAGAATATGGCATGAATCAATCTCAGTCGCAAGCAAACTGCGTAGCAAAGGTATAAATATTTCCCCTTACTGTCCATCATGTAACGAAGAGGTCGAGACCACGGATCATCTTTTTCGACTTTGTGTACATTCTCGGAAAATCTGGACGTGTATGATGGGTTAGGAATTTATCGAGAGGTACCACACAAACATTAAAGACTGTCTTGTTGATGTTATGATCCATGAGAGCAAGCAGATCTGTGAAGCTTTTGTTCTTACCATGTGGACCATTTGGAGACACCGAAATGACGTGGTATTTAATGAAGTGCGAAGACAACCCGAGGAGCGAGCACGTATGAGTAATGAGTTCTTCCTATGGTACAAGGAAGCAAGGGTGGAGGGTAATCTCGAGGACTTTGGGAATATTGTGGCAGCTAGCAAAGACAGGTGGACGGCTCCACCACAGGGTGTGATGAAAGTAAACACCGACGCAACTTGGAGACAATATAATGCAGCCACTGGCCTGGGTGCAGTGATTAGAGATCACCGAGGTCACTTTTGTGCAGCAAGGCAGAGAAGAGTACCAAGAGAGCGCTCCCCTCTCATGGCAGAGATTACGGCGATCAGAGAAGGTCTGGAGTTATGTACGGAGCTCGGCTATGGGGCTGTCCAAGTTGAGTCAGACTGCTTGATGGCCAATCAACTTCTGCGAAATGGTGCATCGGGGAATATCAGAGAGCTATACGCAATTTCGGATTTAAAAGAAAGGCTTAATGAATGCAGATTGCTAATAGCTAAATTCAGTTATGTCGATTTTATACATGTGAGTAGAGAAGGCAATTCCTTTGCCCACCTAGTAGCCTCGAAAGCTATCGAGGAGGATGATATTAGTTATTACAATCAGGTGCCAGAATGGGCGGATGATGTATTTAACTACGATTCTCTGGGGGTGACGTCCCATGAATAGAATTTCTATGTTTTTCTCAAAAAAAAGTTATATTCAATGAAACGGAACTTGGTCCACAGAGAGAGAACATCACAAGGTAAAGTTATCATACAAAACCTAGTTTAAAAGCCTACCAACAAATCTAAGACAACAGCTAAAATCGCAAAGGAAGCGGCCAAGGGACAAGCTATGTACCAACATATGCATGAATATATGGCATAGTTGAACGGCAGATAAGAAGAAAGAGAAAACATTATAAGGAAGATTAAAACAGTCAAATAGTGTGAAGTAACTACGAGCATCTCCATTACTTATGATGCCGCTACTGGCCTACTGCTATTTTTTGGATTTGCATTGTGTGAACTCCGTTCAAGTGCAATAGACTACGGGTGAGTTTGGGAATGCTTCTTCTGCCAGCCCAGCTGTTTTCCGACAACGGAAGCAGTTGTAGTGTGTTTGGTAAAAATAAAATTTCTGTTTTTCCGAACAGTTTCTGCTGTCCCACAGCAGTTTTCAGGAAGCAAGGGGTGAGATGCTTATCCAGAAAGTGATTTTGATTAATTTATCTACAACCGATTTTGACCTTACAATTTTTTAAAATAACAATAGTTATCTTTCCAGAAATGACACGTGTCATATATTTTTGTCATTTTACCCTCTCACCCAACTTCACAATTGATTTTACCAAACACAAAATTACTATATCAATATTTCACAACAGCTTTTACGTAATATTTACCAAACAACATTTTATCAAAAATTCACAGCAGCTTTCTACAGTGTTTTCACACATCAGCTTTCTACCACCGCCACAGCATTCCCAAACTAACCCTACAAATCTCAGTAAAAAGCTAAACCAGTCTGGAAAAAATATGGACTGACAGACTTGCAATAAAGAAGACTTCGAACTCAAGACATTTAGACAATGGTTACGGTTGTGAAGGTTTTTTTTTTAATTTTTTTTTTTTCGTTTTTATGTTTGTTAGAACTAAATAAGTTACTACAATGATATTAAGGTCCTGCTTTCTTTACCTAATTTAGGGAATTTTTAGTTCTTTTAATAAAAAAGATCAAAAAGTTGCTTACTTTGACATTGTTAAATTTTCTAAAAACTTGTATGTAACTTTTTTTTTTTTAAAAAAAAGTTGTGTACTTATGTTCTATTTTAGCTCCTAAAAATAGACTTAAGGAGTAAAAATGTAAGAAAAATTGAAGTTAGAAAAAACTAACTTTTTTTTAGTCTCATAATAAGGTAAAGAAGTTGCGTAACATAAATTATAACGAAAATGAGTAAATTATAACTTTTTTTACGACCTAAGAAAAGATTAAAAATCACCTAATTTTAGGCAAAGAAAGCAGAGCCTAAGTTAATGCCACATTGCCATATTATTGATTCAATAATTTTCACAATGAACAACTTTCTCGAATTGGTTATGAGATAGAACCCAATGATTCTTTATGTTCTGTTGATCCACTTGAACAATGAATGACTTTACAGTTTTTAAAAGCCAAATTCTATTTGATATAGAGTATTAATCAAATAAGGGTGATTACTTATTAAAAACTAAAAAAACCATTGAGCAACTTCACCCTAAATAAACATAGATTACAAAAAACAAAAAAAAATGAAAAAATAGTCATTAGTTTTTATTTTTTTTTTTATTTTTATGTGAATTGTGTAACACCCCTGGAGAACACTGTTGCTTTGAAAGTCAAAGTTTGACATTATTTGTTTGGCATAACACCGTGTTTTCTTATGAAGACCATGTTGTTGACTACATTTGTCGAAAACAAGCGGCTTTAAGTATCTCTTTTTATTATCAGTTTCACTAAGACTACACGATATTATACAGTTTTCTACTGCATGCATGGTCTTTGAAGTCCACAACCAAAGTGGTTGACGATAGTAGTAAAAATATCTGGGATATGGTTCTTTAGGTGTAGTCCCGAAGCTTCCTTATATATAGCTTTCTCAACAATGGCTGCCAAAATATCTCAAACCTGGTGGGCTAGCAATAGGTTCCACAAACCGATGCTTCTGTCATAAATATGAAACAATTGTGGGAAGGCAAATACATGCGAGAATTTGTTATGAGCGTTACTCATGCAGACAAAATATAGTGATATTAATGCTTCCAATGAAGGAATTATTATTGTTGTAACTGATCAGAAAGTTTTATATCCTTCTCAAAAAAAAAAATAGGTTTTATAGTACTACTATCTGTTAGTGATCATGATGACCGATAAAGTCATAGTGTCATACCATTGAGATTTTAAAACGAACAACTGAACAAGTGCATCTAATTCTAAAGTTAATTTTATTATATTTGAGGTAAACTTTGTATCAAAGCTGGAATAGCTCAGTTGGTTAGAGCGTGTGGCTGTTAACCACAAGGTCGGAGGTTCGAACCCTCCTTCTAGCGACCTTTTTAATGCAAGTTTATGCAAACGTATGAGGATCAAAGTTTTTTTACTGCAACTTTTGCAATCGTCTAAGGATCAAAACATTTTACAAAAATAGCAGTAGTAAGCCAACTATTCGATTTCGCTGTTAAAATGCACACTCGTCCAGCTCACCCAAGTTGCATCCGGTTTTGATTTATTTTGATACAAAACTCTTTGTATGTAACGATACACTTGAGGCAAATTGGTATTAGCTCAGTAATAGAGCGTTTGAAGCTCCTGCATGAGATTCTGGGTACGAACCCGACTATATGATGTAAGTCTCAAAAACAAAATACGTCACTTAAGATTACTTTACTGTACTATTCGTCGAGTCCGTCCGAGTTTAAAATGAAAAATACAATTTCAATTTTGACAACTACCCTCTGCGTTTTCCCGCTTTGTGTGGCGATTTGTTAGGTCCAAAAGCTCTGCTTGACCATCCATTCTCACTGCCTGCGTTTGTTTCGGATCCAACCCCCAAATTTAGCATTGATTTAAATATCTTCCTTTCCAGAATTTCAAACTTCTTGGTTCTATTTTTCTTGATAGTCCAATTTTCATTTCCTCAAACCCTAATTTTCACTCTTATACGTATATTTACACGTAGAGTGATTCTTATTTTTTTCGTAGATAGCGTAGATTACCCAGAACCCATTTCGTTTCATCGATCAATTGATCAAAACCTCTATCAATTTACCTCAATCTCCTCCTCAAAGTATAAACCCTGGATTTGATTTCATATCATACCTTTAGATATTGAATTTTTTTGAAGCTGGAAGAGTAATCCGTTGATTGTCATCTGGGTTTAATCTTGAATGTTTCAAATATCGCAATTCGCTTCTGGGTTTGATCAAGAATTGGTGTATCTCCGTTTGATAGGTCCCCTTCTAGCTGAAATGGCTTCATTGAAGCCCAACATTCTCACAACACTTCTTGAAGACATGAAATTAGACGAGAAGGGTTCAGAAGATGTTCGAAAACCCGTGTTATTGCAAATCCGGAGCATAATTCCCGCGTTGGAAGAAGGCGATCTCTGGCCAAATCGAGGGTTTTACTTGAAAGTTTCAGATTTAACGCACGCGATGTACGCGTCTCTGCCTCATGAACAAGATGACATGATTTTGAGCAATAAGTTGCAGCTAGGGCAATTCATTTATGTGCAGAAACTGGAGGCTGCTTATCCGGTCCCCGTCCTCCGCGGCGTAATGCCGGTCCCCGGGCGGCGTACCTGTGACGGAATGCCGGAAGATATCGTGCCGGTGACTAATTTGGTGAAGTTTCTAGAAACTTCCGATATCGAATCTGTGAAGGACAAAGGTGTTATTTTAGAGAACAAGGGATTAAACCGGTGGGCGTCTGATTCCGAGTCCTTGATGGATAGGAACATTATTAGTACGGACAATGATAACGGACCGACGCGATCCGTGAGCGTGTGTGACGAAATTAGAGGAATAAAACCTGAGTCGTGCTTAACGGAACACGAGACGGATTCCGATAGTCCGTCTTCATCGTCGCTTTCGGCGGCGGCCAACCTGTCGAAAAGGAGAAGCTGGAATGAAACTGAGCTTCTGGATGTGAAGAAGATGTTTGATTCTTCAGTTGCCAAGATCGCGACAAAGCCTAAGCCGAAGCCTCGTAGCCGAAGTGCTGGTGTAAGTGCCTCAAGTCCTCTTCACGTGTCACTGTCTGACTCTCCCATGCAGTATATGTTCGTTGATAGTGCGATACTTGCAATATGAAAATTGGCACATAAGCCCCGCGCAGTATTAACTTTACTGACATTTTGGTGCGTGATGTCAGTCAAATCAATATTGCATGAGGATTATTTGTTAATTCTCAAAGTACATGTATGCACTATCAATGAACATATACTGCGTAGGGATTATAAGTCAAAAGGTCTGTTTGAAATTATGTTGTTTGAATTGTAGTCTTATTTACCCTCTCTTTAGCCAGGTTTCTCCTGTTCGCAACGTGAAAAACGATAGCTCCGACGACAACTCTACTTCCACGCCGAGAAGGAGAAACTGTTTGGTTTCATCAGTTGTGAATACGGCGAAAGCTCCCAACAGAAGCAAGGCTATGTCTCCGAAGATGAAACGCCACGAGACTCCACGCTCGGAGGCAGTTCACAGAGTCATTAGTGACAGAAAAGCTTCAGAAAGTCGAATCTCGTGGGACAGTCTGCCCTCAAACCTAGCAAATAGTGGCAAGGTACATCCCAAAAATACCATCTTTCAGCCCTTTTCATGTCCTTAGCCCAATCTTCATCCCGATGCTACTGGCATTGCAGGAAATGATAAGAGACAGAGATATGGCTATACATGCTGCTGTTGAGGCTATGCAAGAGGCTTGCGCCGCCGACAAATTGGTGAAATGCATAAGGTGTGTAACGCTCTTTGATATTTGAAACGTCTTGGAATCAAAATTTCGGCTTCCACGATCCTTTGAGAGTTTGTTTGGTAATGTTTTTTTTTTTTCTAGAACACTGTTTTCTGATGTTAAAAACAGTATCTGATGTGTTTAATAAATTATTTCTTCTTCTGCTTTTTTCTAGAATCAGTCTACTTTACTTATTGGGTCATTCTCTCCCTTTCAATCTACCCCCTTATTTAGCATATTCTTGTTTTAAAATAGCTATTATGCCCTCACGTTTTTGTGTTTCTAAACTGCTCCTCTATTTATTTAGTCACGATTTTGTGTGCGTCCACGCTCCTTTTAGGGGCAAAGTTGTAAATAGCACAAGTTTTTTAAAACCCGTGTCTCTTTTCTCTAAGCTAATTCATAAGAAATGAAGATAGTAGTATATATATGCTCTCTGTATAATTGCATTCTCACCGCAACTTTTGAGTAGCCGGAATTGCTTTAATTTTGTTTTCTGGACGACAGTTGCTTTTGGTAAATTATTATGTATATGACTTTCATCCTCTATTTTTCTTGCAGTACGTATTCGGAGTTCCAATCGATAAAAGGAGACGATCCACAACCGTTTGTTGACAAGTTTTTCGACCTCCAGGACGACTTGTCACATGCCAGGCTGGTAGTACAGTCGCTAACCAACATCAGTCCACTCAGGTCATCAGATACCGACATCAACAACACCGGTTCTGTCAAAGAAGTATTGAATCTAGCCGTTGAAAGAAAGAAGAACGCGACTTCCTGGGTGAAATCAGCCGTAGCATGCGATCTCTCCCCCTTCCCTTCATCGTTGAGACCCCCACCGGGTAGTCCAGAAGCTTCCAGAACACCAAAAAAGACCAACTCCAATGCTAGCCGAGCCAATAAGCCTACGAAACTCACTTGTGTATCAAGCAAGCAGAGGAAGAATACTGGGGATATCGTGGTTGGGGTAACATCTGAGAAGGATTGGGTGAAGGGAAGTGCTTTGTCTGGAGCTGGTGACCTGGCGAATATTTTGCAGGAGGAGAGCCGTCGGTCGTTCTTGGTACACGTGGAGAAATTCTTGGACGAAGCGGAGGATAAAACCTCGGGTATAAACTCGGATAGCCAGATAGCGGGGATGATGTATCAGATCAAGAGAGTGCATGATTGGATAGATTTTGTGAACAAAGAGGCCGGCGGTGGAAGGGAGGGGTCGGCTGCGGCGCTGGGAGAGGCGGAGATCGAAACGTGTGGGAGGTTGAAGAGCAAAATCTATGATGTTTTGCTTAAGCATGTTGAGAGGACTGCCATGGCTTTGGAAAATATGAATGCAGGTGTTTTACATTGAGAATTTTTGCATTGTTTGTGATCTAGAAAGTCTATAAAATGGCACTCTTTTTTAGTTGTTTCCTTTCTTTTTGAGACACATGAAGAGATGTATATTACAATGCTTTGTGTATCATACAAAGGAGCTTATACGAGATCGTGAAGGCCGTCGGCGAGAACTAATCAAGACTCGGTTAAAGTGAAAAAAATACTTGTTTAGTTGAGCTGAGATAAGATTCAACTAGGGTTGTAGACGAACCCCGAATATCAGATGTTTCGGGGTAAAATCATTAGAACAAACTCAAGCAAAACATATCTTAGTCTGTTTAACTTTGTTTCATTAAGTTTTATTCGAACTCGAACTTAACGTGAGTTGAAAACCGTGGCCGCATTTCGGGAGAAACTAGTAATATGTGCACTTTTGTGACTTTTATGTTTGCCACAATTCTTTTCTCAATAAAATCTTAAAGTATATCACTAGAATAGGGAAATGCGACACGTCGTCACTTTTTATTCACCTTTGAATTTCACCGCCAATGTGCGATTCTCTGATTGATGTAGAATTTTGGAAAGATGTCAAAATAAATTATTATCAACAATCATATTTTGACACATAAGAGGTAAAATACGATGGCAAAAAATGGTTGGAGCATAGCAACCCTCATAAAAATATCACAAAATCTAATAAAAGTATTTTTGAAATTGTATTCACCGACAGATTTTGAATTTGCATAATCTATAAAATTACATATAAAGTATTCAAACAAAAATAGTGCATGGATATAATGAACGAACGAGCTACAACTTCTAATTGTGTTATTAAAAATAAAGATTACTATTTTTGTGAATAGTTAGTGTTATCTTTGTCAATTCAGATTTATACACTTGGAACAAAAAGAAAGTAATAATTATCTCCAAAAAAGAGGTAATAATAGGATTCTTTTCGGAAGTGAATAGGTTTTTGGAGGAACCGCCATGAAGGTTAACATGGCATCTGAGACATATGACTACCTCCGCTTCGCCAGGTTCCTCCGGATGCACTATTTACCGGGTCACTTTGACCCGATAAGTCGGAGATAGGTTTTCTATTTTCCGATCAGTCGGAGATCGAAAGGTGCCCTCCAAATAGGGGCTTTTACCTTTTCTTACAGGAGTAATAACAACATACGAGTGAAAAGAAACATTCAAATTACTCATTAATAAGTTACATGTTAACACAGTTCATTGGTGAGTCCAAGAGTCCAAGACAATCATGCCTGGGAAAAGAGATTTTACAGCAAAAGTTGACTCCCCGATTTATTACTAAGTGCTACTATTTGCAAGTGAAAACGATATCGTGAATCCCGCATGTTGCCCCAAACAAACAAGTCATATATTTGTGGTGGGGAAATTAAAAAGAAACACAGACACCGAAATGAACATAGTTTCAAAAACCGAACCGGACAATGATCGGGTAGCTTGATAGACCGCCCATGCAAGAACCGGGGCTTGAACCAGTGAACCGATTCGATTAGTCAGTAAATTTTATTTTGAAAAATAAATGAGGTTGAGGGGGGAATTGAAATATATACTAACTCGTTTGTCTTAACCCACAACCATGAGTTTAGTTATGTGGAATCTTAGCCACTAGGCTAAGACAAATTTTTGTTTGAAAACGCTAATAAAAAGATATATACTAAGTCGTTAGTCTTAATTACATTAATAAGTTGTCACATTCTTTCTTAAATAGTATAAACGTCGTATTATGAACGAAATTTGAGATTTCAACCATCATATTTTTAATGGCATGTTTGATTTTCTAGTATTTGTGTTGGACTAAATATAGTACTGTAGTTATTAATACTCTGTTCGATTTCTTCTGGATTAAATTTAATCCCGGTATTAAATAGTGAAAGACATGGGTTTAATACCCTATTTTAATCCCCTCCCCCAGGAGAGTATTAACAGTATTGGACTATTCATAATTCTTGGTATTGTACATTAATTACACCAACAACTCCGCAAATTTGGTCCATATGTTGAGATGAAACTTTCTACCTTGTTCTCCATAAGATAAGAATATGAAGACGACAAATCCATCCAAAGAAGCTGCCTACCTCAAGTCCTCCGGAGAAGCTACAGACTATTGGTAAGGCTCTCTTTTTCTAAGCTTTTCATAGTTGGATTGTAATCAATTATGCCCAGATTTCATGTTGTGCCAATATTTTACTATGCATAACTACATGTCTTGTATAGATTGTTAGTTTCTTTTTTATTTTTCTTGTTCTTCTTATGAGAAGATTTTTCATAAGTAAGATTAGAGAATCTATCTTGATGGTAATATAAAATATATTAGTTATTCTTTTTTAAAATCGTATTTTTCCATCATTATTGTGATAAAAAATTCATTTAAATGTATTAAGAATGACCATTATGAAATCTTTGTACAAGTAGATAGGTCAAACTGTAATAAGAACATAATTATTAAATTTAATACTGAACAACACCAAACACAGTATTAGTATTAATCAGTACAGTCTGAAAGTAGTATGATACATAACCAAACACAATATTAAATATAATACAGCTAATCCAGTCCAATCCTATCCGACTAATCCAGTCCAGTACAGTCCAGTCCGGCTAGTTTGGAAAACCAAACGTGACCTACATGAAAAGTACATGTTTCAATTTTCAAATAAATAATGTTATTTTCAACTAAAATTTATTTGAAATCATTTTACTCATATATCAAATTAAAAGTACTCTTAATTCATATACTCATTAATATTATTTCATGAACTTAGATTATGATATTGTTCTAAAATAATTTAAATTAGGTTACCATCATGCACTTGACCTATATATTTTTTTTGAGGGGACTTGACCTATATTTCGATCATACTTAAGTTATTCAATCCTTTTTAATTACACTTTTTATATATTTAATATAAAAATATCATTATATATTATTAAAACCGATTGAACCACCGGTCTGACCGTAAATACATGCCTTGCCGGTTCGATGCCCGGTCCGATTTTTAAATTTTTGTAATGAGAGTATAAGTATAAACTGAAACTTGGCATGTAAAACAGAATAGATAGAAATGTTGAGTGGTTTCGAATCTAAAAGAGTTAAACAGTTTCAGAGTACAAGTAAGGATGTCCGAGTTACGGACTTTAAACTATTTTAAAAGCATAAGTGTGAACATTAGAGTGCGAAAATCAAAGTTTGCTTATTAATAGATTATCCAAAAATGTTTCTAATTCCGAGGTATTATTACACAAGTAGTCAATTCGTTCACCGATATATCTTCATAATCAAATTGTGGGATGTTTTGAAATTAAAAAACTTTCACAAGTAGCATGTCCATCAGAAATATGACTTATATTAACTGTTCTCCAAACTTATGAACGAAACAAGTCATATTATTAAATTGCATCAACCAAGGAAGAATATAGTAGCAAATGATACTTGGAGGATTTGGATGTCCTGTTGTTATGGTATTGCATGACTTGAATGTCCCACTTTTAGTCTCTATTGTCCTTCAGGACTCGGATGTCCCGTTTTTAGGGTCTGGTATCCTGCAAGACTTAATTGTCTCAACTTAAAGGCCTGGAGCCCAAGGTTCTGGTGCCCAACTTAGTAACAACCAAGTGGTTCTGGTACTTACGATTCTTTCACTTTACGTTAATGATTTATAACTTGGTGTGACATTTGAACAAGTTTTTCCAGTTCAAATGTGAATAGTACAGTGAGAATTTTCCCAATTCAAATGCAAATAGTAAACATGTTAATTCGATAGAGAATATAAAATGACACATCGCGAATTTTTGTGCAACCATAGCTCTTTTCTGCTTTTATATATTATATAGATATTGATTCCTTGCTTCAACTGCATTATGTATAAGAACATGAAACTCACCATAATATATAAATGATATTCTCAACACTCCCCATGCACAAAAATTGATAGACCATGTAAAAACCTCTGCTTCTACTATGCCAATCCTTGGCTATGATACCACTATTAGAATTCTGAGTAAAAAACAGAACATCTATTTCAAGTGCACTTAACTCAAACATGAATAAACTGGAACTCAATCCATGGAGCTTAAATCGATAAAACTACTGGGAACATAAATGACAAGCCGTTAGATATTGAAGAACTAACGGGGATATTAAAAGGGGGCTAGGGTAGATAATACCTGAAATATAGAAAAATAATTAAGGTTATTCATCGTTCTCCACACCAAGTTTCGCATTAAGTGAAGATGTAGCTATAGCTATGTAGGAGAGAGAAATACTCGGTTTTGTACATTTTCCCTCAATTTCTTCCCTATTTTCATTTGAACCTTTATTTTACACTGTTTTAATTTGGCCCCTTGGGACTTAAAGTTGAAGTGTCACATTTTTTTTGCAAAAGACTGCTATTGCAAATTAGGAGAGACAGTTACCGTTTGTGTTTTTGGTTCCACTGGATGTTCTAGCTTACATACTTTGGCATCAAAGAATGGTGGGTACCATACAAAACACGCTCGGCTATGTTACCTTTGTGTTGTTTTGGTTCCAATAAGAATTCCACAAAATCAACAGGCATGGTTACCAAGAAAATAGGTATGTCCCGTACATGCTGAGAATCTCGAGCTTGCTTGGCCGGTTGTCCCAACGCGAGGGCGCTTCGGTTCCCGCATGAGTATCTCACTGGAATGAGTTTCATAAGAAAGTCTCTTTCTCAAAGAACTTTTCCCATTAGAAGCCAGGAAAGCTACTAGTGCATCATAAAACAGCAACTGAACTTCTAGAGACATAGGCATTGCTAGCTCAATACGGTTGTCAAGAATGGATGATCCTTGCAAGGCTTCTCTTTCCTCCCGTATGCTAGCAGCAAAGCTCGCGCTTCTATCTCCGGATGCAAAACGCCTCAGACAACACTAAAGTCAAGATGCCAGTTAAAGAGGAGAAGACAAGCGCGTTTGTGCATAACGTGAACAAAGAAGCGTGAGAAAACCTGAACAAAAGAATGGGAATACTTGGCCCTAGCCATGAAGGATTTACGCTTAGCAATTTCAATCTTTTCGTCAAGAATTATTTGGGCACATAAATGCCGATCTTTAGCCAGCAGGGAAAAGTAGCCATAACTGCAATCATCACGGCTACGGAGTGCCTCAAAAGGATACTCGTTGGTTGAAAATATAGGCATCCTGTTAGGAGAAGAGATATCATGAAAGTTGAGCAGGAGACGGGCCTGGAAGTTCCAGAAGGATACCCAGTTTGGAGTATTCCGACCCCTCCTTTCACGCGAAGGTTGGATCAAAGGAAGATCAACAAGAAGGGAGGACACACCCTTGCCACACAAGAGACTGTCATAGCAGCCCCAATTAACGGGTTCAGGCCACAGTGGAGGAGCAATGGCGTCATACCCAAATTGGGGACTGACGCGAACAGGGTCATACGGCACGGTAACTTGTTCATAATCGCCAGAAAACTCGGTGTCCAACAAGTATTCAGGCAGTGCAGGAAGAAAGCCTCTTCGAACCCAGTTCACAAACCTGCTGAAAGACCAATCATCGTTCGTTATGTGCTCAGCAGAAAGAGTGATATCTTGCTTGGGATATAAATCCTCCCAGAAATCTATATTATCATCCTTCAAATGGGTAGCGTAGGGTCGACGCGCAAAGAAACGAGCATCGTCGACTATCAGGGCAAATGTCCGCTGTGGGGGCTTCGTATTATACCAGCGCCACGCTCGAGGACTATGGAAGACCACGGAACGCTAGGAGTATTCCAAATTCCCACCTTCACAGGAATAGGGGCATATCCAGGCCATCTCTCAAAGGCCCACAGGGACAGAAAATCAGTATTTACGAAGGTACAAACATCGAATCTTCCCCGCGACTGTTCGGCATGAGTAACGGCCAAGTCAAGGCGTTGATACAAAGAGCCCAGCACGAGTGGTCCTAGGGCTACCTTTTGTCTAAGTGATAACCTCACTGCGAGCGGAAGCACGTGCATAAAAACTCCGTCACGGGGAAACCCATCTATCAAGTAGCGTGACAACCACACGCAAATATAGCCGCAAAGGGTAAAATGAAACCCTTTTCCAGCAACACTGATGACCGCCTCTGGGTCTTTGTCCCGCCACTCGCGAGCCACAGAGGAATAAGCAAAGTCTTTAAAGAAGTACATTAGTCATTTTGACCAACTGTTCTTTGGGCCGGAGGATGTACAAGGGAATTCCCCACAAGGTTTGGTCGCGCCGGGCATCCATTTCGAGCCAGTTCTTCCCATATCCGCTATAAGGACCTTCATATCTTCAAATAATTGGATCTCTTCGGGTCAGTGAAAGGCTCTAGGGGATCGATGATGCCCATTCTTGGGAGGTTCAGCAAGACCTCCACGTCCTCCAAGGTAGGGGAAACTTCAAGATGGGAGAGATGAAAAGTGTGAGTTTTTCTGGAATACCTGGAAAATAGTGCCTGCAGCATGGTACTATCATGCCAGATATGGAGACCTTTAGTCGCACGAATGGCGTGAAAAATATTAGCACGATTCAGGTCTGGCGCGTAATAGCGAAGGATGTGTTTCGTCCACTCCTCCATCCAGTCAAAACCCTCCATGAAGGACTGTGGAAGAATGTCGGTAAAGCCATACAAGCCAGCCTCAACGCCAAGGCGCTGCACATCCCCAGCACTAACCATGTCCCAGTCAGACCTCATTGGTTCGGGAACAAGTTGTAAGGCATCATTCAATGGGGATGCTTGGAGAGGGGATGCCATAATGGTGGCTGCATAAAAATCATCACCCCCAAGGTAGGAGGCTTTGTACCACAACTTGCTAGGCAGTTCAGGAACTTCAACAGCTTTCTTGGGAGCCATCGCTACAAACAAAAAATTTCAAGAGCCCAAAAGTCTATGAGGAAAAAGGGAAAAGAAAAAGTGGGGAGAAGAGTACCTGCAAAATAAGAGTAACTGCAAACTCACTAGCCTTGCTGACGCTTAAATGCTTGTTTTTGCTTGAGAGAGCAAGCAGAAAAGTTCCAATCAGAGGCATAGAGGGGTCTAAATAAACCCCCGAAGAGTCGCAAACCCTGAGTATTGCTGAGTCAGCAACGCTTCGGTATCCGGAAGATTTGACAATTGATCTATCAGCTATCCCTGCCTCGAAAATAGGAAAAATTGGATGACGTTTGAATAACTCGACAGAGGCCACGCTTCATCAGAGGCTAAACGGAGCTTCCCAAACCCTAGGAAATCATGGCTAAGACTGGGGGCTATGAGGGATTCGAATTCAAATCCAAAGGATCTGCGTGAACTTCACGCACGGCTGATTTTGCGCGACTGCACAACAGATGTGCGCGTGGCAATCGCGCAAAAGGGGGCTATTGTATATATTGCTTTCCAGACAGGTGGATCATTGCCACGTGGCAGTCATCCAGCACAGCAGCCATCCAGCACACCCAGCTGTGCTCCATACACACCGGATCACCACCCGCGCTGAT
This sequence comes from Linanthus parryae, assembly GCA_023055425.1. Lineage (NCBI taxonomy): Eukaryota > Viridiplantae > Streptophyta > Magnoliopsida > Ericales > Polemoniaceae > Linanthus > Linanthus parryae. The sequence continues at coordinate 34,891,908 of JALGPY010000002.1, forward strand.
CCACGTGGGGCTACGAGACATGGCCCCCGCGCACCATAACACGGGACTTGTAGGGACTTAGTGGTTTGGAGGCTAGGGTAAGGCTCGTCGCACGCATGCGACAACCAAGCTTGTGCGCGACCTCTGGTAACTGACTGACAGTCCTAGGCTTACGTGTCCCATCAATGCTGCTGATCTCATAACGATCTCCAATACTTGCGGGCAGATACGTAACGGTTCCTATATACACGGTCGAACGTGACGTTGGGGGTCTATCTTAATCCTCCATTTATGGTGCATTAACCCCCTAACGGTCACTTCCCCACTATATATATGATCGTTAGCTCTCCGTTGCGACATAAGTCATATGCTGGTCCAATACCATAGCTTACTGTCTCTCTCTCACAAGAAGTTACCAGTGCTTACCATCTCCCTACACACACTCTACATCTCTCTGTTTTCAAACACTCAGATCCCCTACTTGAGGTGTACACTTGGATATCTCTTGAGGATTTCCTTGTACACAATGAGTATGCTATTTGAATTGCATGGTCAGTGACCATTTAGCATTCATCTCAGCTTACATGTTTGGCTTACGAGTAAAGTGCGAGGCATCGTTAATGACAACCTAGTGCGACCTAAACCTAATATACACTCTCATATAATGTTATAAATGTGGGAGTAATATCATTTAGCATCCTACTTGACACGTATCACATTTTTCATGTGTAGATTCTAGGAGTGCAAACGGTTTGGTTGGGTCCGGTTTGAGCATACCAAATCGAACATTGACAGTTCGATTTAATTTTAGTTCGGTTTGTATTGGCGGTTCACATATTATTAATACATGTTATTACTCAAAAATCTGATTTTCAACCTAAAAAAGGTAAAAATTATGTAAAAAAATAGTTCTAATATAGAGACAAAAGTAGACTCAATGAATAAAGTAAACTCAATGATATCTACAATCATTTGCTTGATTTTATATGAATCTTTTACGAATATTTCGAGCTTGAACTGAACAAGCTTGAACGTGATTTCAACATTTTGTATGAGAGAATAGTGATATTATGTTTGTGGTACAAGAACTACAGAAAATACGGTTTCAACGGTTTAGTGCGGTTAAACCGGTTCTGTAACAACCCCGTTTTGTCCTTGCATTTCATTTGCTTGTTTATTGTCTTTTCTCTAGTTGTGACTTCCAATAGAGACCCGAAAGCCCTAGTTCCGCTTTCAAGCTTCGAGGACGAAGCTTAGTCCAAGGGGGGAAGGATGTAATACTCCAGATTTTCTGCATGGGTATTTATGTAATTTACGCTAGTCTATAATACGTATACTTTTAACTTTCATTAAGTGTTTAGTTAACTATACGCTCCAACTATTTTGATAACTTTAGTTTACACTTATTACGTTACTATTAGAAAGAATACTTCTTTTATTCAAATGAAAAGTTGTCTTAAATTTAAATAAATCGTTTAATTACTATCACTTCAATTTATAAGTAATGTTGTATTTATAAGATTTTACTATTTCTTTCGAAGTATTATCGTATATTATTTTCATGAGTTATATTATTCTAAAACTAGGTAGAAATTTTGAATTCATGATTATACGTTAAGTTGTATTTCAAATTCTTATTCTTATTTACTTAGTTACGTAAAAATATTAGTTTTACCCCAAATGTCGTTCCGATATTTTAATCAAATATCGTTTATTGTCGTGTATGATGATGATGATGATGATGATGATGATGATGATGATTATTATTTTATTATTATTATTATTATTATTATTATTATTATTATTATTATTATCATCTTTACGCTGCGTGTTCAAAATTTATGTTGCGTTGTTTTAGCATCCCCGCCGTGCGTCGAACCACCGCTTTAATTGTACTCAAGCCTCACCCTATAATTTGTTTTACAAAAAAAAAAAAAAAATAGTGACCCAAGCATGTAAAAACCTTACCTCATCTTTACCCCACTGTTAATTTTTCTTTCTCCAGCCTTATAACTTTCCTTCTCCTTCTTTTTCCTTCCCTGCAACAGAGACCACATCACCATCATTATCACCATAACCAACACCCCTGCCATCACTACCTCCAGCGCCACACCTTCACCACCTCTGTCTCCTCCACCACTTCTCCACCTCTCCCTCGCCTCTCCTCTCTGTTCTCTGTTTTGCTGAGACAAAACCCAGCAGGAACACCACCACAATCACCACCGAAGCCACAATCACCACCACCCGTACCTCCATCGTCACCACTGCCACCACCATTCCCACCACCTGCACCTCCCACTCTTATCTTCTCCTCTCCCTATCTCTTCTCTGCCCCGAAACAACCCACCTCTGCTCTGTTTTTGCCGAGAACAAACCCGGCAAAACAGAGCCCCTTTCACCGCCAACCTCCACCTTCAATCACCAACGCCACACACCACCATCAGCACCCCCATCTCTCCCTATCACTCTCGTCCTCACTCCCTCTCTGCCCCGACGAAACACCAGCCGAACAACAACAATGGCAGCAACGACAACAGAGGCGGTGAGCCCCGACGCCGCCTCTGCCACCTGGTTCTAAGACCCGACACCACCACTATCTCCTCCCTCTCTCCGCCTCTCTACTGCGGTTTCGACGAACCCAGCCACCAGAACAAATCAGACGAAGAAACCCAGACCATTCCGACCACCGTGACACCGTTTCGCCGGAAAATTTTAGATCCGTTCTCCTCCTCTGTTTTCCGGTAAATTGAACTCTCTCTTGTCGATTCCGAAGATATAATGGTACTTTGATCATGTTTAATTGCTTGTATGTGTGTGGGTGTGTTTGTGTATGGATTGTTGGAAGATATCATTTTGAGAAGATGGCGGTTTTGAAAAGAATTGAGTTGCAGAGGGGTTTTATGTACAAAATGAAATGTGGAGGGTATAAAGTGTTAATTACCAGAACTGTTAATATCATAGTGGGGTGCTTGCTGTATTTTTCAAAAATTGCATTTTTGTTTGAATTTCATTTTTGTTTATGTAGTTTTAATTATTAACTATAAGCTAATTAAATTAGTTTCTTGACAAATTAGTGAAAATAAATGTCTTTGTAATGTAGGTACAAAATATAAACTTTATGTAAAATTGGAGGTTAGTATTTATTCAATATTTAATATTGTTTTCATGAAGAATAAGTAAACGGAAATATATATAAAGTCAATATGTATGACGTGTTATTTACTAAATAAATTTCGGTTTCTTTGTGCTTAAATTAATAGTGAGTTTCTCTAAATAATTTTAAGTACCAATATCATTCTTTTTCTTAACAAACTAAAATTGTTTATTTACAAATTTTTACTTTTAAAGCAAAGTAAATTATTTAGAAAACACATAGTAATTGTGAAATATTAACAAATAACTTCTTAAATTAGAAGTATGAACTTTTACCATCATAGGAGTTATTATTTTAAATGCTATAATTGGAAATTATGTTTTTCTTATAATTTATTATAATTATAATCAGAGTATTAAATAGTTGTACACTCTTAAAATTCATTATGTAATTTCTTAATAATCATTTTCAGGTTTCCTAACTTATTGGCAACCTAGGATATATTTATCTAACTATTAATTGGGCGTTTATAATTATTAGAGTTGTCATTTTGCATATCGTGTAGGACACGTGCATTGTCTTACGCTTTGTCAATCAAACTTGTTTGTGATTAGGACTATCTATGTTTGTTTGTAGAGTCTGTCTTCGACGTACCAGTAGGTCAGGACGTTATTCCCGAGTAGTTGACTAGCTAGCACTCTACGGCTCTCGCGGTGAGTATTCATGCTTAGCGTTGCGTGCTTATCTTCTTCCGTGTGTCAAAATGTGATTTTTATTTCACGTCTCAAAATATACATGTGAGCTTACCTGCTTAGTCTTCCGTGCCTAGCTCTTTCATGTGATACACTTGTTTACTTGAAAATAACTGTCGTACTTCATTCCAAATTTGCAAAACGTACATTTCTTGATTTAAATCCACACTTTACTACTCGTCTTCAAATCGACAAACTTATTGTTCAAATGTCACACCGTCAGAATTCATTAATAACGTAAAGTGAAAGAATCGCATGTACCGGAACCAGTCACTTATGTTAGGTTTAGATTTCCTTGGGCTCAGTCCCTAAAATGGGGACTCCGTGTGCCTCTCAGGTTCAGATTCCTTGGGCTCGGTCCCTAAAATGGGGACTCCGTGTGCCTCTTGTGTTTAGATTCCTTGGGCTAAGATCCCTATAATGGGGACTCCGAGTGCCCCGACTCCTTTCACCATAGGCTGGGGTCCAACATTCTAGTACTACTCTTCTGACTTACAATCTTAAGGGGGTGTCGACACTTAAGGTCTAGTAGTTGATTGTATGACGACTAGCGTGATCGGATAAACACTGATCCACAATGCTTGGTAGAGAGGATAGGTTACCAGAACCCCCTAAAGGCCAGTATCGTCTGTTACTATTACCCTGGTCTCTCTTGGTTACTGCGACTTAATAATATGACTTGTTTCATTCCACGTTTGGGAACTTATCTCGGTAAACGAATCGTCTACTCGTAATAACTTTCAGTTTGGAAATAGTAACTTTTGACAACTCTGATAATCGTCACTTCTACTCGTACTTAAATTTCTGGAAATTGTTCAAAGTCTTTACTCTGATGTTTATACTTACACTCTGTTACCGTTTAAACTCTTTTAAATATAAAACCCCGTAGCCTGTCTCAGCCACTCTGTTTTACATGCTAAGTTGTTTACTCACTCAGTTTTTACTGATACTCGAAAAACTGCGTCCTTGTGTTTCTTTTAATTCCCCACAGGTTTATGATTGGTTGCTTGGGGTAACGCGCTGGGATCACGACTCGTTCTCACTTGCAAGCAGTAACACTTAGTAATTAACCGGAGAGTGTTTTTGTTGTAAAATTTATTTTGTTAGGCTTTGTTCCCAGTTTGGAACTAGTCACCAATGTTGTAAACTTTTATCGTAATTAATCAGTAGTTGGATGTTTCTTTTCACTTGCTTATCGTTACTACTCCTTGTACGAAAGGGTAAAATCCCCTGTACGGAAGGCACCACCCGGTCTCCTGATCTTCTGGAAATCGGGGGTGTTACAGGTTCAGTTTGCGTTTTTTACGGTTTGTGCTCAATCAGTTTACTTATGTTCGTTTTAGCTCGGTTCGATTCGGTTTGTCGGTTTCCCGGTTTGAACTTGCACCCCTAGTAGATTCTGACTTTGTAGGCGACGAGTACATTGTGCACGAGCAGTGGTAAGTTCTTTCTGTGATTTCTAAGTGCTTTGCTAAGGTATAACATATGCGTCAACCTAGCTAGCCTTTCTTTCGCTTATGTCCATTTGATTTTATGAAACTTGTTTATTATCCATTCTTTTACTAGTTCATTTGCATGTTGTTTAGTATTAAAGCGACAATATGTACAACTATGTGTTCAACATGTCGACATCGTTTGTCCTAAACAAACTTGTGTCTTGTACAAGATTTCTATGTACAGCAATCACCTATCTTTTGAGGCATTAATCACGTAAATTAGAAAACATTTTGCGAGTAACCAATGATCATGGCTTTAGCCAATCCATATACATTTATTTGTATTCTGTCTTCCCTGGTCGAAAATATGTGAATAACCTATTTGTGTCATATTTTATGATAACCTCAGGTGACTACCAAATGTGGGATATGCAAAAGCTCATAGGTCGTTTACCTGTCTTCTTAGGTAAACATGTTCTTCACGATACAAATTTGTTGACTTAAAACAAGGACCAATGAATTTGAACTCTTACAGGGATCGGGAACTACAAAGTGAAGTCGGGGTACAAATACGTTTAGAGCAAAGCAATGCCAACATTTTATCTAGCAGGTTACGTCTTCATTGTTAATAGTGAGGCTAAAGATCCTTTATGAGGTTTTCTTGGGATTTTATCCCTCTCCCCTAAACTTATAACTTCCCTTTAGAAAATATTGTGTAATGGCCTACCAGACAACGATAGACGAGCCACTTTTAGTACAAAGGCAACTCCATTAACAGCGGTCGAGACACTAGGAGTGAATGTGTCTATCTTAGGGGAACCTTCACTGTGGCAATATATGCACCCGAGTATTTTTGTGACTAGGGAAATAAAGAATACATCGTAGACATCGATAAAGAAGTCCATCATGGATATAATGGTTAGTGTGAAATTGTACCAATGTGTTTTCACGACGTCTAGTGTGTTGAGGACGTGCATTTGTTCCCCTGTATCACAGTTGTCACTTGGCGGCCCACATAGGTTAAGTTTCAACTCCAACGACCAATGATGCAGCCGGGTTCAAGAGGAGATCTCTAGAAGCTTCTAGATACATGTTGACCTTCAAGAAGGTTTGAACCTCTAGAAGGATCCAGAATAAGTGAGAATGTCCAGATTCGACGTACCCAATTTGATGATTCTAGAATATGTTTAATGGGACTAATGGGATAGATATTATTTCCTTATTTATGTAAGGGGAGTAGTATAAATGGGGTGAGCTCATTTGGATCAACCCATCTCGAGGATATCTATCACTTCTTACTATCATTCTATTCTGAAGATCAATTGCAATAAAAAGAAGCATTCTCTATCTCTTGTTATCGCTCCTCTTCTTTCTCTTGTTCTTGGTTTTAGGCTCACTTGAAGCAGGTTTAAGTGCCGCACGGGTCTTGAAGAACGCAGCCCGTGAAACCTGACATTATTGGATTGACGTATTCAATAAGTCGTTTATCAACAATTTATTTAGTTAAATATGGAGGTGTTTAAGAAATGTTGTAGTAACAACACTGATACATAAACATAAAATTTCAAAGAAACGAAAGAATTTGATGATTGAAACCAATGTTTGACCAAGTTTTGAGTTTAGATTGAAATGGGAGAGAGAGGGAGAGATATGCGAGGGATATGGGTGGGAGAGAGAAGTGGGATCACTACCAATTTATATGGAGATGAGAAGTAGTGAATAGCACCACGTTTAGGGAGCTTTGTGGGGATCTACCATTGGCATATTCCAACTCTTGTTCTTTTTAAGTGGAGACTCTCACAGATTTCTGAAACTTCCTTAACAATATTGTTCGAATCTCATGTTCATCCTTTGCTTTTTTCACATGCTTGTGTTATTTCTCGTTTATATAGTGAAAACATCATTTTTATTCTCTGTGATGTAATGTAACACGATAATAAAGTGTAATGAAACATATGCAGCTTATTCTGACGATTTATTTTAGGGAAGTGTGACAAATTATGTACCTCGCAACTTTTTTTGTATCTATCACTAAAGAAGAACTTTTCCTATATTCATAATCTCTGTCAGTTTTTTCTTTATATTCTAAATAACATTGGTGGTACAAATTATATTCAGTAGAAGTCATTTTTATGGGTTCGGATACAATAAAGTGTGCAACCAAAGACACACAAAACTACTAATAATGTAGACTCATGAGGCTTTGTTTGATACTGAAGGGCAAAAGAAAGGGCATGGAAGGGACTTCCGTAGGTGCAATATCAAGATAAATTTCCTTGACTCTCCCCCATATGGAAGCATTTTCATAATCCTGAAACGCATGATTCCGTTAGAGAAAAGAAACTACACGATTCTCGTACTAGCGTCGAAAAGTGCCATTTACCTTCTACAATCAGCCTGTCAATTTTCCTCGCTTTTTCCATATTGAGTCATATTTTCAGTGCTTCTGCTTCAATCTCTTTTGCCACATGCCCCATCAGACTAGTTATGCTCTCGCGACAAAATCTCTATGATGACCATGATGATCTTGAAGTAATTCTTCAGCTCTGGCAATTCTTCTGCGGTACGACCAGACTCTGTCAAAGTTGAACTTGGTGTACCCTCTTAAATAATGTGTCCGAGCTCCTTCACATTGTCCTTTCCTCCAATGTATGCGAGATTTTTCTTTCTCGCAGCATTTTGGAATTGATTTTAGTGAATTCATGTTCGGTCTACCTTTTTAGCCGATCTGTTGCTACCTTTCATTCTTGATGTCTTCTTGTAGTTCCAGAGGATCCAAATCTCAATACAGATATCTTCCTCTTCTTTTGTTTGTTTGGTTTCAAAGAAATTTTGGATCCACTCTTCCCTAGTGCCACGCAAGTGCTCCCAACTCTCTTATCCCCACAATAGTTTTCAGAACTGTTTTGTGGCAATGGAGAAAAACATGTTATGCATTTTCTATTTTGGTGAAGCATATCTGAAAATAAGCTTCAACTGGTATTCCTCTTTTCACTAAGATGATACATGTGGATATAATGTTTTTGCATATTCTCAAAGTCAGAAATATGGCCTTTTTACACAGTTTAGATAGGCATTTTTTGAATTTTCTCTACTTGAAGTTTTTGATTTGTTATTATTTTATAAAATTTCTCTTGCCACGTGGTAGCCTAACTTCACTGTATATCTTCATTTTTTCTTCATAATTTCATATACACATGTATTCTCTTGGTGTGCTTAGTAGTGAGTTCTTGCATATTTTTTAGATATCGAATTTCCACATGATCAATTATATTTTTTTGGGTCCCAGTTGTTATTTCAGAATCAATATAGTAGCTCACTTGAGGTTGTGCATGATCGAGTTTTGGAGTGACGAATAGTAATGTTGGTGGTCCAGGGAGCTCTAGATCTTTAAATAAGTTGATAGAAATGATAGAGGGTTTAACGTATCCCTTTTTAACACTTTGCGACATTCTAAAAAGCTTCTTCAATTGTATGATGGTTGTACTCCTATCTCTGCCTTCACGAAGTTCTTTCCTTTGTGGTATTTGATTGTAACGATCCTTGATGTGAGACTGTTTTGATTGTTGAGGATTTGCCAACACTGCTTTGCTAGCAGTGCTCCATTGAAGTCCCTTATGTCCCGAAACTCGATGTCGCATTCTGTTTGTGGTCTTTTCATTTTGTCCCACACCAGCCGACAAATACTTCTTTTGTCTGTTTGACGACACGAACATTTTCTCATGTGCTTTTATGTTATTTGACATATATTTAGGGGGAGGGTGAAGCAAATCATAGAAAAATTAAGGTTTGCATGGACTACAGCTTTCAAAAGTACCCCCTTTTCTGCTGCAAATAAATGTGTTTTTTTTTTTTTTTTTTTTGCATAGTTTTACTTTTGGATGGATCATGTCTATAATGGAACTGAAAGTGACTTTTGGTCTTTTCTAATTGTGGTAGGGAGTCCCACATATTTTCACACGTATCTTCTTCAAATACCACACATAGTTTACTAAGTATATTGTGTTCCCATGTATATACATTAGTGGAAGTACATAGCACAATACTTAGATAATAATTTTTTGGCATGAAGCCTTCTCGTAGCATGTAATGATGTCTCTACGTCTTGTATTCAATCTCTTGTAAAAATATGATATCATCCGTGAAGAAGAGATGTGACATTGTGGGTCCGCCTCAGGATGGCTTACCTCTATGGAGCTCTTTGGAGTTTATAGCTACTTCTATCGACTTGGAGCTGTCTTTCACTGCAAAGAAGGAAGAGATACAACGACATGAGACAACAATGTCAAAGGCCCCGTTCGGGTATGATGTTCCCCATTACTTCTCCTTTCAAGACAAACGAGTATCAGACACTAGTAACACAATTTAGAACAAGCTATGTCCACTTCTCACCAAAGCCTAGCTTAAGCATCGAATCCTTAACAATCCAAACACTCTCAACAAGGACCCTTAAAACCGAGTATGACAAAAGAATAAACTTATGAAGGCAGAGATAGGAGCACAACCATCATAAGCTTGGAAAAGCTTTTTAGAATATTGTATAGTGTTATAAAAGAGATGCATTATGCTAGAGGGGAATGGCCTTTCTATCGACCTATTTAAAGATCCATGGCTCCCACGACCAACAGCATTCCTATTCATCACTCCCAAATTTAATCATGCACAACGTCAAGTGAGATACTATATTTATTATGAAATAACAGTTGGGAACCAAAAACGCTCTGTATTGGGATCTAGGCCGCATTGAACCACAAAAAAAATAAAAAATGGAGGGTAGCGACATATCTTTTAAAACGGGTAGATCAAGCACGGAGCCACCGAAAACAGTTACAAAGTGCTACAAGGAAGCAAAATCTCCCAGAAATCAGAGGAATGGACTATGTGAAAGGAGCTTAGACACCACCTCTAGGAGGTTCCGCCAAGTTCACAGAGCCTGGTAGTGCCGCAGAAGAACCACCGGAGCTGGAGAAATACTCCAAGACTATCATCATCATCACCATGGAGTTCGCAGCAAGAGAAGAACCTTTCAAATTGGGGCATGGAGAAAAAAATTAAAGTACAAGAAGCACAAAAAATGAGACTCAATATGGCAAAAGGGTGGCAAATTCACATGGTGATTGTAGAAGAGGAATGACATTTTTGACGCCAGTACGAGAATCATTTATTTTTCTTGATCGGAACAATGTGTTTCTGGATAATGAAAATGCTTATACAGGGGGAGAGTCAAAGAAATTTCTTCCGCTCTTGCCCCTAAGGAGCTCCTTCCCCACCCTTCATGTTTCTCTTCCGCACCGGCCAAAGCTTCACGAGTCTACATTATTACTAGTTTTTGTGTGTCTTTTTCTAAGAATCCATAAAACCATTTTATTATATTTGAACACCGAAAAACAATTTCTGCTAAATAGCTTGTATCGCTAGCGTTATTTAGAATATAAAGAAAAAAAAGCATAGCTTATGAATGCAGAAAAAGTTCTTTTTAGGTAAACATACATAAAAAGTTGTGAGGTAACTAATTTGTCACACTTCTCTAAAAAATGTCATAGAAAATTGTGTATGTTTCACTACACTTTATTATCATGATACATTAACGACGTTTTCGCTAAAGAAAATGGGAGACAACACAAGCAGGTGGGAAAAAAAAGAAAAGAAATAACATGAGATTCAAACAATATTGTTAAGGAACTTTCAGAAATTCGTGAGAGTCTCCACTTAAAAAGAACAAGAAGTTGGAATATACCAATCGCAATTCCCCTAAGCTGCCTTGAACTATGTACTACTCATTACTTCACATCTCCGTATAAATTCAAGTGAACCCACTTCTCTTTCCCATCCATATCTCTCTCATCTTTGTTCATCTCTCTTTCATGTCAGTTTCAACCCAAAATTTGTTCAAAACATTGGTTTCAATCTCTAAATTATTATTTTTTATGTGAAATTTTATCTTTATGTATCAATGTCGTTAATAAACCATTTCTTAAACACCTATAGATTGAACTGGAGAAATGGTTGAAAAACAACTTATCGAATGCGTCGACCCAGTCATGTCAGGGGAACAACTGCAAGTCCTCAACACGCTATACGTCCAAAAAACACAATGATGTCATTCCACAACAATCATTACAGTCATGATGGAATTCTTCACCGATGTCTATGATCTTTTTTGTATTTCCCTAGTCACAAAGCTACTAGGTCGCATATATCACCATGTTGAAGGTTCCTCTAAGATAGGCACATTGCCTCCGACGTCTCGGCTGCTGTTAACGGAGTTGCCATTTGCACTAAAAGAGGTCGTCTATCGTTGACTGGTAGGACATTACGGAATAATTTTCGAAGAAAAGTTATATGTTCAGGGGAGAGGGATAAAATCCAGAGAAAATCCTATAAAAGACCCTTAGCATCACTATTAGCAATGAAGAAGTAACATTCATAAGAAAAAGTTGATGTTTCTTTGCTCTAAATGTATTTGTATCCTGACTTCACTTTGTAGTTCCCATTCCCTAAGAGGCCAAATTCATTGGTCCTCGTATCAAGTCGGGAAAGTTGTTTGCGGAAAACATGTTTACTAAGAAGACAAGTAAAAGACGCCAAGCTTCAGTATATCCCTCATTTTGGTAGTCGTCCGAGGTTATCATGAAATCTGACACCAATAAGTTATCTACATTTGTTCGGCCAAGAAGACATCAATAGGTTATGCTAGAAAGAAGTATTAATTAAGGCTGTAATACAGTCAATTCTAACTTATACGAGGAGTTGTCACTTACCAGCTAACCTTTGTTAGAAGCTAGAGTAAAAAAAAATGCAGGTTATGGTGGGGTGACCAAGAAAAAGAAAAACCAATATGCTAGTTTTCCTGGAAAATAATGACGATGGAGAAATCTTAGAGAGGGGTTTATTTTTGCAACCTGCAAGATTTCAACACAGTCATGTTAGCAAAAATAGTTTTGGTGAATATTACTCAACCTAGAAACTCTGCAGGCAATAATTGAGACAAAAATACTTCGTCACAACATGACTCTTACAATCTTCCGCAGATAGAAGGAGTTCGTGTATTTGGAAAAGGTATCCTATCTAGCAAAGAATTGGTGCAAAAAGACAGTAAATAAATAAATGGAAATGGATAAAGTTTGAATATTTCCAAATACCTATAGTTGCTAAGGCCTTCCACTTTCAAATCTTTCACCCCCAAAGCAAAAGCACTGTATGTGTTAACATATCAGACTTGATTACAGAAAAACACATAGCTTTGATGAAGTTAACCTACACAATCTTTTTTTGTAAGAAGACATATAAGAGATAAGAAGAATCACAACCCCGCAAATCGACATGCCAGATAAGTTAATTTGACGCTATTCGGAGAATGACCACTATACTATAAAATTAGATTACATGCTTATACAACAAATTGAAAAAAATAAATGCATGATTTACATGGGGACATCTTAAGTATCACAAGTAATAACTGTTGGAATATATACAGGAAAAAGAGAATCCCTAAAAATATCATTGTCGGCTTGAAGGGCAATGGATATAAGTCTATCGGTCGAAAAACAAATTAAAACGAGGGATAAACACACTTGGACTTTGCCCAATATGTTGTCACGCACTTGAAATAGAGTTTTATCTCCTACCAGAGTGTGAATATGCTCACAGCTTCTTGAAAATCGCTGGTTGGAAGAGAGACTGCTAATCAAATCACCAAAGATTTTCAAATCTAGTTCCCACACATCATTCTGAAGTTGGCAAAAAAAAGTCATATGAGGATAGGGTAAAAGACACTAACCACCCTGAGTTTTGAACTAATTCCACCCTGCACCCCTGAGTTTTGAAAAAAGACACTCTGCACCCATTTTTGGATGGAGACTAACTGTTTACTAACCAATGCGAGGAAAAAGACTTTTTTACCCCTGATTTTTTTTTTAAAAAAAAAATTTACCCCCATATATTACCCTAATCCCTCTCTCTCTTCTCCCTCTTTCTCTCTTCCCCCTCTTGAAGTGAAACACAAAACAATTACATCCTCTTCTCTCCCCCACAAAACCCTAGATCTGCAACCCCCCGGCGGCGGCGGCTCCTCCATGGAGCTGCTAGCCGCCCCCCTCCGCTAGTCAGCTCCCTCGCCCCCTCCACCCTCACCACCATTGTCTATTCAGCCACATCCGCTCCCACCGGCGCCATCCGAGGCATCTCCGCCCGTGCCGGCTAGCTTCGGAATCGTGCAGCTCCGGCTCCCCCGCCGGAATCGAAGTCGGGCGCGCCCCTCTTCGACGTCCAACTAGGACCCCAGGTTTGTGCTTTCAACTACCCTGAACCTCTTCACTTGTTGCCGCCTCCGCCGCCATGCCCCGATCGAAGTCCCGCCGCCCCGCCGCCATGGAAGCCGCCGCGTTCGTCGCTACCTTGACCGGATCGCTGTCTCGCCGCCGTCGCCGCCCGACTTTGCTTTCGCCGCCACTTTCTGCCGTCGCCTCTTCTCTGCCACCCCCTTCACCGGCCCCTCCCCCTTGGCTTGGCTTCACCACTTGAGCCTTTGCCCCCTGTCCTCACCACCTACCCTTCCCGATTTCAGATCTGGCCTCTAGTAGCCGTCCCCCCCCCTCCCCCGGTTGTGGGGCTGCCCCCTCCCCCTTCCCCTTTCCTAGGCTGAGCTTCGGCCTTGGAAAGCCCCCCGGAGCAGTCCCCTCACCGCACACCGACACTACTGAGTGCCGCATCTGTTTCGGCTTCCCGGGTGATGGGTCTGGCCCTCTTTGGCTCACGTGACACCAACCCTTGTGCTGGCTTGTGGAGGCTGGTAGTGATGTTTCCGTGTTGCGACGGTTTGGTGGTCCGCTTGTTCCCTTCGGTGCGCAGCCAGCTTGGTGGTTCGTTTGGCCGTGGAGGTTACAGGCTATTGGCTTTGGGCCTTTATTTTAGGGCTGTCCTGAGGTGCTTTGACGAGAAGTTTAGAGGCTCTTGGGCCTCCTGGGCCGAATCTGTTATGCTTAGGGTTGTTTAATGGTAGCCTTTGAGCTTGTTATCCATTTGGATTGGTCTGTGTAACATAGGCAGTGGTTAATTTTTGGTAGGAGGTTTGGCTTTGTTTGTTTGCTTTTCTGTTTTTGGGGTATGCCCCATTCGTATTGTAACCGCTTTTTAGTTATAAAATCTTTCGTTGCTGGTGAAAAAAAAAAAAAAAAAAAAGAAGTGAAACACAGCCGTCCTCCTTCTCTTCCATCTTCTCCATTCTTCTCCGTCATCTTCCCCTCTTGCTGGTCCTCTCCTCTCGTCCTCCTCCTTCAACACCCAACCCAGAAAAGATCTGAAGAGGACGATGAAGTAACCAGCGCCCTTGCTGGGCTGGTGTTCAGTGGCTGCAGCCAATGAGGGAGGAGACCTCGACGCCCAAGACAGACATCGCCGCCCCTGCAAACCGCCATCGCCGACGACGACAGCCATGGGAACCGACGAGCCTCGTGTGAAGAATTGGTGTATTGTGCCTTATCAATCTAGTCCGCACGAATTAAACGTGCTCCTCTCGGTGTTCCTGCGAATCAAGTGAGTTTGTGCAATTGCTCTGTTCTTTTTTCGAAATTTCAGCGGCCACGGGTTTCAAATTAGATGGCAGAGAAGAGTCCCAAGGGTGCTGGGTTTGGAGGAGATAATGGTTGCGCTAGTCTGGTGGGTCATTGGACCGGTGCTGTTGTTGTGGTCGATGAAGAAGGGAGAAAATGAGGATCTAGGTTGTGGTCAAGGGCAGAAAGGTCTTCGGGGATTAAGAGAGGTATTGGGTTTGTGTCGGAGATGGGAAGAGAGGTCTTGGTCGGCTAATTGTCTTTATTCTCTTGTAGTGAGTGAAGAGCTGGTGGAGAATGTCCATAGATTTGTTGCTGCCATGGTACTTTTCTGGTGCTTTTCTTCTCTGGTACTTTTCTTCTTGTGATTGTTTAAGTTGGAACAAATTGATTGTTTTAGTTGGAACAAATCTTCTGGTGATTGTTTTAGTTCAAAATCTCTGTGAATGGTTATTTCTACAAGCATAGGCTGTGTTTCACTTTGATTTAGTAACAGTTCTCAGTCCGACCAGAATTGTGGTGGTAATTGTAGAGAATTTATTGATTTTTTTTTCTTGGTGTTCTTTTTGTTGCAATACTCATGTAGTATGGTATGTTTTTATTTTCATTTCATGTTTATAGTATTTATAAACAATTTTTGGTACAATGTTTACAGTATTTTGATTTATTGAGAATGTTTTTGTGTTCTTGATGTTCTTGGTGTTCTTCGTGTTCTTGAACCATGAACACCAAGAACACTAAGAACATCAACAACAAAATCAGCTTGATCCCTTTGTGGCTTTAGTTTTTTTTAGCTTCTTTGATCTCTTGTTCCTCTTAGTTATTTTTCGCTGTTACAAATTGTACATGAGAAATCTTGAATGGAGAGGTCCAATGTGCAAATTTTGTGTGTTCTTGGTGCTCTTGATGTTTTGTATTCAAAATGAAATATATTCTTGGTGTTTGAACTTTTTTTTGGTGTTGGTGTTCTTGAAGATACACATGGGCAAAAAAGAAAAAAAAAACAGGGGTAATATGGTCCGAATTTTTTTTGTCATCCATTTTTAACGGAACCTTACAGAGGGGTGCTATCTATCCAAGGAATATTTCATCAAATGGGTGCAGAGTGTCTTTTTTCAAAACTCAAGGGTGTGAGGTGGAATTAGTTCTAAACTCAGGAGTGGTCAGTGTCTTTTACCAATGAGGATATGATCATTGTGAAGTAACATAAACTATAAAGTCTACCAAAATAAAACAAAGTCACCGGTAAATCTCATTGAAGAAGCGCTTTAGTTGAAACAACCCGGATCCTACGGTTCCTGCTAGTTCGACTTAACGATAATCCAAAGAATACTTTATTGAAATAAAAGGAGGAAACCTCCAACATTTTGTACAGAAATAATAAAACATTATTTTAAACTAAAAGAAACATCTACTACAATATGTGTTCTAGTCAATCCTACTCTTTGACTTGTGTGCGCGTTCCACCCCAGCTAGCTTAGTCAAACCTGCGGTTTTAAAATAGCAAAAGCCGACGCAGCAAAACATTTTATCAGTAAAAACTGAGTAAGAATATACCACAACACGTAAAGACAGAGTTTTTGGCTAACACGAGAATATACACAGTAAGAATAAGCAAAACCACATTTTTACTCTTTTATTTGGTTGAGGCATAACACGAGCCCCAACAGGTACGGTGTGGACAGAGAGGTCACGATGGAATAATAATAAAGTAGGGTACTTCTACGGGATATCACAGTCCATCCCGATTCTCCCTAAAGAACTAGTGAGACCTTAAGTGTCGACACCCCTATACAGTCATGACCTAAACATGTATAGGTAGTACTCCTAGTTTTCACAATAGATAAGAGGGTACAATGCCCTAGGGAAATCACACATAGGTGTTCCCGGCCTTAGCCTTCACACGCATCCTCTGTACACCGTTCCCAATTCTATTATCGTACATTTATTGTTCAAGATTCCACGGGAGTAATAAATCACAAATTTGAAATAGTGACCACATGCTTCTCAAATCGTTCGAAATAAAACGCTAGAAGAGTTCAAAGTATTGTAAAGTGGAAATTGAATTTGAAGTTTGAGATAACGCACACGAAACAACACATTTTGATATTTAAAGATGTTGTGCATATAACTTACCTGATAATGGAGGAAGTTTGTCACACGTAAGCAAGCACGAAATCTAGTAGTAGGGGTCCTCTACGAATTCGTCTCCTACGAATTCTGAATCTACAATAATCAAACAGTCCTACATTAACCCGTATCCGCCACCAGACAATTTACAATTAAAGACCCTATATGAATGCAAGTGCAACCCCCAAATAATCCCCCAAACAAATTATATTTTACTAGGGAAACAGTTTATAATTATTAAAAAGAATTGGAAAAGCGATTGTTTAATTTAAGAGTATAGAATATTTATTTGATTAATGAAAGTAAACTTATATAATACTAGGTAGCTATTTTTAATTTAAGGTCTAGGTTAATAAAAGGGAAATTTTCATTAAAATCTAGAACTAACTTTATTTTAAATATTCGTATTAATGAAAACGATGTTATAAAGAGACAAGAGTATAAATTTCCAATATTTGCAAAAACGTGACTAACTAGTCGATAGGAAAAACATAATATAACAGTATACTTATATTTTCCACAAAGAAATCCATTTTAACATTTATTAAGAAATATATTTATTTTCAGAAATGGTCGTTCTTATATTTCATAACGTACTTATAAAAATGTCGGTTTACATTACAAAATAACTAAAACTACACTTAGTTGTCAAATGAAGTAACAACAGGTTGTGTAATATACAACTACCACCCCTCAAGTTTCTGAAAGTGCATAACAACCCCCAACAGATTCAGATCATACAAAAGCCTACCTCCAACGTGTGTGAAAAGACACTTTTACACCCCCTGATTCACAATCAAAACCAACCCCGTTATTTAACTTCCCCAAAATTAGTCAAGGTAAAATATAGTTTTTATATAAAAATATGGTTTATAAAAACTAACGTCATAAAAATCATTCTATACTATTATTAAATTTAAAAACTTGTAAGGAAATAAAGTTTTGTTTTGTTTTTCATAAATTACTAAGGCACTAATTATAAAATAACTAATATAATAAAGTTAGTTTTTTTTTTTTAGCGTTTAGAAACAAACTACCACCCACGCATGAAACACAACCCACTTTCGGGCAACAAACCAGAGCCTCCCCATTTTATTTTTCTTTTCTTTGTACACACACCACTTCACACACATGCCACATATACATATCCATACACACTTCTCTCACTCACAACCACCCACGCATATACACTTACACACACATGGGTATTACTCATACAACACTGCTACAGTACTAATAACATGAACAAACAAAAAAAAAACCCAGGACAAACGATTGGTAATACGGCGAAAATAAGCTGAAGTTTCAATTGGAAGTTTCACTTACAAAGATGGGAAAGACCGGGACGGAGTCGGAGCGGGTTGGAGATGACCCGACAATGAATCGAGTGACAAAACAGGCGGCGAACGGAGCAGAGAGGGCAGCGAACGGCGGGGCAGAGGACGGCGACGTTGGTGCTGGTTTCGATCGGGTCGGGTCCGGCTTCCTTGCGGCCAAAAACCGCTGCTGATGCAGCGGGCTTATGGGGTTGATGGGTCGCCGGAGATAGGCGACCGTGGCGTGGTGGTTTCGCCGGAGAAATGGAGGACGGAGTGGTGGTGGTCGGCAGTGACAGTGGCGGTGGTGTGGGTTCTCGCCAAAACAGAGCAGAGGAAGAGTGAGAGAGTGCGAGAGAGAGGAAGTTTGGGTCATGTTTACTAAATCCCGAACGGGAATTTCGGGTTTGAATTGGCAAGGAGAAATGGCGATATTGATTGAATGGGATTGGGTTTGACTTGTTAGAGATGAACCGAGACGAAAATTTGAAGGAAAGGAGATAAATTTCGGGTCTTCATGTAGGGAGAATCGCTGGAAATTTTGAAGAGAAGATTGCTCTTCTGAAAATGGAATTGATGGGGAAGATGAACTGGGAAATTATAGGGTGTGGCAGGGTGTCCAGATAGCGCGGTGGTTCGTTATGTAATAAGAATAACATTCACACTTTGGACACGTTAGAAATGTAAAATGATACGTAACACTTTACCCACTCTATACACATAATAAACTAAAAAACAAAAGTCATCTTTAAAAACAAACTTTTGATAAAAATAAAAGTAATGAAAATAATAACAGTAATAATAACTATAACAATAGTAATGGTACTTGTAATAGGGAGGAAGACTATTTAATAAAATAAACAAAATACTTTTTGTTAAAACTAATTATAATACTAATAATAGTATTGATAATAATAATAATAATAATAATAATAATAATATAATACTATTTTGTAAAGAAAATACTTTTATAAAACTCAAATAGTGGCCCGGAAAGTTTGTTAGACTCCCAAAAATACCCCCGAAAAATATCGGGGTATTACATCACATCTCCCTTAAAACAAAGCTTCGTCCCCGAAGCTTAAAGTAAAATGAATCTTCCCATGCAAGTATAAATCAAATCACCCAATGAAATTATAAATCAAATCTCCCAATGCAAGTTTGCAGTTCTAATGTGCACATAAAAACAAGACAAGACGGCTAATTAAATGCATGGCTGTTAAATTAGTACTTAATTATTTTTCCGGCAGCCATGCAAGAGCTCTAATTGAGTGTCCCGGCTCAACATCGCCATCACCGGAGAACAAATGGGAGACGTACCATCATCAGAAGGGCCACCGCCATCATAGTTCTCCATGATGATGCCATAATCTTCATGGACGGAAAAACCATCGCTGTACCTTTCAGAAACTCAGCTCTAGAAAGAGATGTTGAAGCCGTGAAGATGGGCATTCAACTCACCATAGAGCTAGAAGTTCCTTCGATAGAGATCCAATTAAATTCTCTCTCTTGTGAGAGAGATGAAACGGACAACGATGGAGGGAAAGAGACTGAAAATGTCTCGGAATCAGGTAGATGCGTGGAAGAGGGAAAAAATCTCGTCGAAGAGCACACATTTGTCACGGTCAAATACATACGAAGTATAAACAAAACCACCCACAATTTTAAGCAGAGAAGGCCACACAAAACTTCTAGTGGTATGCGGTTTAATAACCCACATATGTGGGCTTGTAAGAATGTCGATGATGATGTTTTGGACATGACTTTAGTCTAAATACTTTATGACTATAATAAATTTTAAAAAGAAGATTACGAGTATCAAACATGCTCATTTAATTTATGCATTTTTCCATTAAACATGCATAGAAAATCAAGCAATTGGTAGTGGACTATACCAAGTCTTTGCTTTTTCTTTTGTACTATGTTATGTCAACTATTTTTTTTAAAAATAATAATAATATGTATTAATAGATTAACTACAACTCTAATCGAGACGAACCGCGTATAAATGATTTGAATCCAAAATTTAATATTATGTTGAAGTTTGAGTTTTTTATGCTCAAATCGAACTGAAACGACTTCCAACCCTAATTTCCATCACATCTAGAGACACAAAAATAAGAAAAAATAAATTGGTGGAAGAAACTCAAACAAATCTACACTCCTCCATCACATAATTATCACCTTTTCGTGACTAAGCATTTTCACCTGAATAACAACACGTACTGATATATTATTCACAACTTTCATCGAAACTGAATCGCGTATGGATATATCAAACCAATATAACGTTCAATTCAAGTTTGAGTTTCTTCAGTTCAAAACGAAGTTAACCTTTTCCATCCCAAATTTCCATCACATCTCGAACAAAAATAGAAAAAGAAAACCAAACAAATTTCCCCTCTTTCACTCTCACCAACATGAACTAAAGCTAATTTTAACATTTTCCATTTTTCCTTAGTTTGATGAGCAAGATTTCCCTAAAATTAGCAACAGCACAATTCAAGCCCAATTTGAATGATGAGAGAGAACCAGCGATTTTCACGGGGGTTTATTCAAGAAAATACAAAGACACCCCCAAGACTTAACAAGACACTAAAAAGTCAACGCAGTCGTCGTCTTAACTCTTAAGCATCACCAAACCAGAGAGACTCAGTTTCATTCTTCGATCTCTGAATCCAATCAATGGGGCTTCACGAATCGCTACTCGTAGCTTTACTGGGTTTCATCCTCTTCCTCGATCCAGCAATCGGTCGTTTCGTGGTGGAGAAGAACAGCTTGACCGTTACTTCGCCGGAGGCTATAAAGGGAACCCACGACAGCGCCATCGGAAACTTCGGGATTCCTCAGTACGGCGGCAGTATGGCCGGCGCCGTCGTCTACCCGAAGAGTAACCAGAAGGGTTGCCGCGATTTCAGCGAATCGGGGGTTGAATTCAAGTCAAAGGCCGGTGCTTTGCCCACTTTCGTCCTCGTCGATCGTGGAGGTAATTTTTATCCGTTAGGGTAAATTTGACTGAACTGTTGTTGGGTTTGTTGGTAATTGTTGTGTTTTAGATGGGTTTTTCTGGGTTTGGACAGTTTTGGTCTCTTTGGTTAGTTTGACTGGTTTTGTGATTTAGTTTGATGGTTCTTGTTTGTTGTTCTGGGAAATTTGGTTGATATTTATGTTTATGTTGTGTATGGATTTGAGTTTGTTCATGCGAATCTGTCCTGGACATGTGCATTGATTGTTTGGATGTGAGAATGGTGTATCATCAACTTTAGATTAAGTTTCAGAAATTCTGAAGTTCAAATACCATCTATGTAGTTATTGCAAGGATTTGAGTCGGAGTTGTAGCTGTTGAAGTGATTATAGTGGCAAGAACAAGGGCAACTATGTAGTTATTGAAAGGATTTGAGTCAGGAGTTGTAGCTGTTGAAGTGTTTATAGTGGAAAGAGCAAGGGAAAGTATCTGAGACATGACTGTTGTTGATGCTTAATGTTTTGTTTTGGTGGTGGGGGGCTGGAGTGGTGAACTATCTGAAACATGAACGGAGTTATGGCGGTTTCGGTTGCCGCATTTAACAAAGCCATGGCCTAGTGCTACCGTTCTAATACTGGCTGCAACGACCAACCTCCACTGTAGAAGTGTTACTGACAGAACCTTATTAATCAGTGATGATAAATTACAGGAAGTTGAAGAAGTGATTGTGGAACTTTTCCTTCGACAAAAGCTACCTAGGGAACTTAATGGATTAGGTTGAAAAAACTGGGTTGTAGTGTTAAGGTTTTATAAAGGTGGTACTTTCTGTAAGGTAGGGTTGTAACACAGTTTGACCGCACAACTATAATCAGAAACCAACACATGGATTTGATTTTGTTTACTTAATTCTGTGTGAAACATATACTTGCTGGTAGAGTAAGTTATCAACTTACTAAGCAACATATCGATGATGGAGTCCTGCAACTCCTTAGAAGGTAGCACTGGTGGAGGAGAGGATCGATGATAGAGGCTGTGGAATGGGGATTTTGTGGTGTGGTGCTCGGGTTTGTGATTCTGTGAGCCTCTCTCCCTCAATCTATTTTCTGTCAGTGGTGCTAGGAGGTGCTATTGGTTTGAGATGAGGAAGAGGGGTAGAGTGGATAAGTAGTAAAATATTTAGGGATAATTCAGAGTAAAATATAGTAATGGTATATTGTTTAACATTATTTCAAGTTAGGGTTTTTTCATTTTAATTGAGAAAAAGGGTGAAAATGTTGAAATTGACAGATTTAAGTGGATGGAACCATATTGGATTGCCCGTACGCCACAGGTATGCAGTTTGATCACTTTTAGACCACATGTCAAATGGATTATGGGCAAACCACAAATGTGTATTTTCAACTTTATCCTAAAAGATAAAATCGCAACATGAAGACATGCTTCCATTTTCAAATATGCTGCAGCGACGTAAACTTACATCTTGTTGAAACTCCGAGGTTGCTCTCAGCCTTTATGCTTGTGGAGCAAGTATCCGATATCTCAAACCTTGTTTCCTTTCATAAAATTGTTTGTTTTCCCTTCATCTGGTTGTTTTTACCAACTCACATGTATCTTAAATTTTGTGGATCGAGGTGATGATGAATATTTTGTTGGATTCTTGTCAGATTGCTTTTTCGCTTTGAAGGTCTGGAATGCCCAAAATGCTGGTGCTTCTGCAGTGCTGGTCGCAGATGATAGCGAAGAAGCACTGATAACCATGGACACACCTGAAGAGGATGTTAAATCTGCAAAATATATGGAGAACATCACTATACCATCAGCTCTGATTGAAAAAAGCTTTGGTGAAAAGTTGAAGAAAGCACTTGGTGATGGTGAGATGGTGAATGTGAATCTTGATTGGCGAGAAGCTGTTCCACACCCAGATGACCGAGTAGAATACGAGTTGTGGACCAATAGCAATGATGAGTGTGGCTTTAAGTGTAATATGTTGATGGAGTTTGTGAAAGATTTCAAAGGTGCAGCTCAGATTCTTGAGAAAGGTGGCTACACTCAGTTCACACCCCATTACATAACTTGGTATTGTCCTCAGGCGTATACAGTAAGCAAACAGTGCAAGTCCCAATGTATCAATCACGGAAGATATTGCGCCCCTGATCCTGAGCAGGATTTCAGCCAAGGGTATGATGGGAAAGACGTGGTTCTTGAGAACCTGAGGCAACTATGTGTGTTTAATGTGGCAAATGAGACCAATAAACCTTGGGTCTGGTGGGACTACGTGACAGACTTCCAAATTAGATGTCCCATGAAGGAGAAGAAATACAACAAGGAATGTGCCGACAGTGTAATTAAATCGCTAGGTAAATAACTTATGTTGCATCACTCTAGGTATCATAGAAATCTTTGAGGAATTGATATAACAATTTCCTACTTTACTTGCTCAGGGATTGATCTTAAGAAAGTCGAGAAGTGCATGGGGGACCCAAATGCTGATTCTGACAATCCAGTTCTGATAAAAGAGCAAGATGCACAAGTATTATATAAATCATTACATGATCTGAATTAATTATGTCTCTTGAAGTTCTATCAACTGCTCAACGTTTACTTAATTTGTGTTTTTAGATTGGAAAAGGTTCTCGAGGTGATGTTACCATTTTGCCTACCCTTGTTGTCAATGACCGGCAATACCGAGGTTTGTTACTGTACTCCTATGATCAGTATTCCTGTAGTGGGCTTAAAGTTATCTACCATTTCTCAAATATACATGATATCAGGGAAGCTGGAGAAAGGTGCTGTTTTGAAAGCAATTTGTTCAGGTTTTGAAGAAACTACTGAGCCTGCTGTTTGTTTGAGTGATGGTAAATTCAATTTGTTCAAGCAGTCTTGCAGTTTTCACTTGTTATTATTTACAAGATGAAAATTTAACGGATATTCTTTATTACAGATGTTGAGACAAATGAGTGCATCGATAATAATGGCGGTTGCTGGCAAGATAAATCAGCCAACATCACAGCCTGCAAAGTACGTCCTCGTTCAATGAATTAGAAACGATTGGACTACATCTGTTGATATGTTTATCATTGTTTATTGCAACTTCGTGTACCCAGGATACTTTCCGAGGTAGAGTTTGCGAATGCCCTTCGATTGATGGTGTGAAGTTCAAGGGAGATGGTTACAATCACTGTGAAGGTATGTAGTATGGTTGTAGAAAATGTAACGAAATTGTTTTTTCCTATGCGGTAGAAACCAGTAAGTATCGGTGATATCTTACTAGTGCAATTGAAATATATTAGCATAAACAATTTAATCTATACTAATATGGAAAGCCAGCACCCATTATGGTGAAATCAAATAGTAAAGCCTGTCATTTTTTGACAACGCCTGATATCCCTGAAATTTTTTTGGATAATTTATAATAACTCCGTACAGCAGCACTTTCATTCCACCTCCTGTAACTTCTCTCCACTTCCTCTAGATTCGAAATATTGCAAACGCATTGCATATTTGCATGTGCTGTGTATGCTACTATTGAGAATGAGAGCAAAATGTGAAGATAGAAATCTTTCGTTTCTTCCTAGCTTAACCTATTTCACTGCTTATCGTGTAAGAAGAAGATTATCTTAATAGTATGTTTGACTGTTAGAAGTTATGAAGAAACACGTGGCATCTGACATTTTCAAAATATGTAGAACTAAGAGAGTGATTGATCTATCTTTACCTTCAGCAACAATAGGAATCTGAAGTAGAAGATGGCGATGGACAGACAAGAAGTGCACTACGACTCCATTTTAGATATCTTTGGGCAAGTGTCCTCATTAATGTAGAGTAAAGGAAGATGTCCAATCGGATAAGAAGATAGGTGGCCAGTGAGTGGGGGAGGGCAGTGGGCATTTGGTATTAGGGATGGCAACAGGTCGGATCAGGCACTTCTCGATCCAGATCCGACTAGGAGAAATGGGATCCAGATCCGATCCAGATCCATTAGGATCGTCACCGAATTCGGATCGGATTGGATCGGGCTTCATTCAGCTGATCCAAATCCGATCCATAGATCCATATAGTACGTGGTCGGATCAAATTCGGATCGGATCAAGCTCAGATTTGCAATAAAAATACAAAAAAATAAAAATTAAAAAATAAATACTAGTTCATACGCTAAGGTATGTTTGCAAGTTACGAAGCCTAAAACACAAAAGAGATGGCTTTCTAGGTTGGAGTTACTATTGTATTATTCTTAGAAGTGTAAGTGAGGAGGGAATATGGGTATATTTGTGAAGCACACATATATGTCGGATCGGATCGGGTCGGAACCCGGTGGATCTGCCCTCCGATCCAAATCCGCTTGGGTCTGGCTATCCGGATCCAAATCCGCTCGGGTCTGGCTTTCCGGATCCAAATCCGATCCATTTTCAATTGGATCGGATTCGGATTCGGCTCGGATCTCAGATCGGATCGGACCATATTGTCATCCCTATTTGGTATGTTGTAGATCCCAACACACGAAATGCTGATATACCGCAACGGTGAGCCATACTGAATGTTGAGCAGAGAGTGCTGAAGACGCATGGAAATAAAAAAAAATTAGGGTAGACAAACATAACTAAATCCTCCTAGGACTTGTGTCCTAAAGATAAAATGTGGGAGCATCATTTGAGGCAGTTTGTTCGTGTTAATGTGGGGTCTAAACTACTTCTGTCAGAAATGGTGAGTATAGGAAAATCGTGCAAAACATGGGTAGAACAATTAAACAAGAGTTAGTTAAGTATAAATGATTGAAAACAAGAAAGCTAAATCTAGATGACCGCGTGACAATGAATAAAAGCAACTGAAGATTCCATGTAATCTACCCATTGTGTATGGGAAAGGCTTACTGGGTGATGGTTATCGGGTGGACTTCTGAGGTATCCAGCTAATGTACCCAGCAAGACCGGTGAGTGGCATCGTCACTAATGCATGGTTGGGGTCTAATGTGGCATGGAACTTCATTGAGTCCCCCAGAGACCAGAGTATTCCAAATCTGTGATGCACCATGCTAGAGACTGACAAGTGGACTGTCACTGATATATAGCAATGGTTCACCCTGAGTATGCTAATTAGTCATTTTCTAAAATCTTCCGAGGAGCCTAGTCAACATTTTATAGGTATTATTACAAAAGCTAACTACTAAAACCATTTACTCTAACAAGATCGGTATTTTCTTAAAATCACAGTCACAGTATCCCAGGCTACTCGCGCAAAGTTCTGTCGACTTCTTGCTGAATATCTAGATGTAGGCTCAAGTCGTCGTCTACAATATTTTAATTGACTCAAGATGGTCCAAGGCATTACAGGCCCCATAATTATAGCCAAGGTCTAGGAAATAGGAAGTCAGACCCCACAGTATTGGGATTATTATCCCCATAGTTCTGCTCATATTTTAGAGGCTATTTAGTTACGCACGTTTTTAAACAGACATGAAAACTGCCGTTTAAAAAAACAGCAATGTTGGTGTTTTGCGTGTTTTTTTTTTCATACTTTCGGTGGTTAAAGACATTTCAACGTTCTGTTATTTCCATCAAGATTATAATAGTACATGTGAGATATAAATTGCATCTTTTCTCTCTCACTCACTATATATGTACACACACACACATACACATTTACCTTCGTAACTCGATGTCAAAATTACATTATGACGTAAACTGAGAGAACAATCACAGGGAAAGAGCTCTGACTATATTTTCTTCATTAGTAAACATGTGCATAGTTAGACTAATATATACTAATCCTAGGAACATAAAAGGAAACAAGATGGACTGTCAAATCCCATGATTTATGGGTATTAATGCAAGAAAGACAACCAATTAAATCAACATAATCAAAGGGATAAAGCTATTGCAAATTATCCCAAGAATCTGCTAGTGCATTAATTCCCACACATTATAAAGACTTGTCAGCGCTCCTGGTTTTTCTTTTATTTTCTTTTTGTCAATTATATATCTTTCACCTTTCAAGTACTACCTAATGCAGAACACAGCAGGCACCAAGGTTGGGAAACAAATAATCCTAATATTTATCCATTACTCGATATTCGAGGAGTCAATTTGTTCAATCATAAAAGCTGAAATGCAAATGCATACAGGAGGCCTATAAATATACAATAGTGAACGAGTCCTAAGCAAACAAAAACTGTAAACAAGATAAACTCCTAATAAGATAAATTAATTGATATCCCGATCTCTAAAATCTTGTGAACAAATCTATAATTCATTAAACTGCTTGATCCACATCACCACCTTTTTTTAGTACATCACAACCTTATTGACATAGTTGGAATCTATGTAAGACAATGCTACAGTATCCTGATTAATATTTAAAAACCATCCATTGTCAATCAAATTTGCATTTTCTACCAGTGCCAATCAGTGACTGGCTGTACTATCGACCACTGTACCCAGTTCACTAGGATGACTGATAGCTGGATTGCTCAATCAGAACCATGATTTGGTTGCTTTGCAGAAAGTTGAATCTCTGGGGCTGAAGGGATCAAGTAACTTTTCCTTATCTGTATTACGTCAGGAGTAGAAGTGAAACGGAATATTTTCCAATACAAGTATAGAATGGGGTCTTGACTCTTGGCAAGATAAATAATTTGATGGGGTTGATGCTTACACATTTAGAACGAGGTTGAATCATAAAAAATGTTATGTTGGATATTCAATTTATCTCTATTTATTTATTTGAATAGTTAATAAAAAATCAATAAGAAAAAAACATTACAAAGCAACTGATAGGTCATAACACCATAACCTACACGGTGAAACATAGGACCAGTCTTTAACAAAACTCCGCTAAGCCAAAGAATCAACAAAATCAAACAACTGATTAGTTGAACCAAGCGGCATGCAAGACCTGTTGGGAGATAAAGCACCACTAGAATGATTTGGGACACCCACTTACCCAGAAGGGCAACCTTATGAGTTAGGGTCCAAGTCATACTGTAATAACCTTTGAGATCTGGCCCACAATGTCGATGTGGGACAATCCGCTCACACATGATATCCAACAATCTCCCAACATGCTCCCCCTCGCCTGGAAGCATTCGCCGAATTGCTTGGAATCACCTTTGTGAGAGTGCACCGGACCACCTGCTGGAGCAACACAGGAATTTGACCGTCCGCAGGAACATCAAGTCCACCATTGTGAACACCGCACATCTCACATTTGATTCACCACGGCAACGCGCACGAACCTGATACCACTTGTTGGGAGATCAAGCACCACTAGTATGATTGGAACACCCACTTACCCAAAAGGTCAACCTTATGAGTTAGGGCCCAAATCATACTATATTAAACTTTGACATCCGGCCCCCAATCCCGATGTAGGACAATCCGCTCACACATGATATCCAACAATCTCCCCCTTCATGTGTGAGCCCTTCAACATGCTCCTCCTCGCCCGGAAGCATTCGCCGAATTTCTTGGAATCACCTTTGTGAGAGTGCCTCGACCACCTGCTGGAGCAACACAGGAATTTGACCGTCGGCAGAAACACCAGGTCCACCATTGAGAACACCGCACATCTCAAATTTGATTCACCATGACAACGCCCACAAACATGGCTCTGATACCACTTGTTGGGAGATTAAGCACCACTAGTATGATTTGGGACACCCACTTACCCAAAGGTCAACCTTATGAGTTAGGGCCCAAATCATACTAGTTAACCTTTGACATCCGGCCCACAATCCCGATGTGGGACAATCCGCTCACACATGATATCCAACAAGATCACTACTCCAAGAGCGACTGAAGAATAAGACCTTTGACAAAAGAATCAAGCATATAAATTTCATCAAAAGGTCTGTCTATCACGCCCTTCCAACTGAGTCACGTGACTACCAAAGGTGCGATGGGCCAAGCTCTCCTCGGCCTCTCTCTATCGACCCAAACCTCACCCTGGCTATGAGAAATTCTGAAAGTAGAATTTCGGTATTATTTGATTACTTTTAGACGTATGCACCCCAGTTTACCATATCTTCTAAGACATGATTAGATGGTGTATGGCGCTCTCTTCCACGAGCTGGAGCGACCCGGTAGCAATTAACATAGTTCTTGACAGTGTGTTTTTAGCTTTTAAGAGTTTAATGTAAGCTCTCGTGCCTTTGTAATTTGGATACTTTATCATTCTAGTTCTTTAGAATATCAGTTTTTATGTTGATCTGAAATAACCGTGAGTGTATTCCTTGTGCAGCAAGTGGCCTTGGACGTTGCAAGATCAATAATGGAGGCTGTTGGCATGATTCCCGAGATGGCCATGCCTATTCTGCTTGCTCGGTGGGTGATCATTTTTAACAGTTTCAAACAAGGTTGTCAAACCCGCGGGTTGACCCGCGGGTTTAAAGAGTTTACGAGTCTACATGAGCAATCGGGTTGACCCGCTCAAAAACCCGGAGGCTGACAAACCCGCAGCAAACCCGTCAAACCCGTAGACCCGCGAGTTGACCCGCGGGTTTACCGAGTTAAATCATTGTGAAAATAATGTAGCTTTATTATGTTTTTGGTCTTTTAGTGCACGAAAAAATGGGGTATATAGTCACCCACCTTCAAATATTGGTGAACCACTGAAATTATCACAAAATTATGAGATAAACTATAACGACCGATATCCAATCAACCACACCGATGATTGTGTAAATATCAAAACAGACCACACATATTAAGATTATATGTGAGTTTCTTTTTCATTTTTTGAGTGACTTATTTAAGAGATCGTGTATAGAATTTCGTTTAGTAAAATTTAGTTACGCCCTTACTTCAAAAAAGTGGCTTGATGCAAGGTAGAAATATAAATGAATAAATAAATAAACAAGTAAATAATTTGGGCTTAACTCTAGAAATTTTAAATTTTAAGATTGTATAATTTAAATAATTTTATATACATAAAGACAAATGTAGCATTTAATCATCAAAAATTCAGAAAATTCAACTTTTCATTGGTGAAAAGTCATGTGTATGTAAAATATTGAAGTTTTGAAGTTAAATGTGACCCGGGCGAGTCTCGGGTCACGGGTCACGAGTCGAGTCTACCCACCCTCTACGGGCTTATGCTGACCCACGGGTTTGAAAACCTTGGTTTCAAACTTCTTTTATTACTCCGTAAATATTTTGATACTGATTGTTGTGGCCACCAGGATAATGATGACGGCAAGTGTAAATGCCCTCCCGGGTTCAAAGGTGATGGCATCAAAAGTTGTGAAGGTCAGTGAGATCATATGTTCTTCTTTTCATATACTTGGCTATTGAAGTTATTATGTTCTTATGAGGCATGTTCTTGTACACTCAATTCCTAATCTTGCCGTTAAGCCAACACATCCACCACTTATTTCCCAACTAGTTGTTACTTGTGTTTTTTTCGTGCCAGCGTGTCATGATTTTGCCTGCCTGAAGCTCTAGATCACTAACAGATTGGTTTATAACTAAAAGATCGTCAAAAATGGTTTTGGCAAAGCTTAAGTGTTGCAGCGCAATCGATCGGGCACCATTGACGTGAATCGACAACTGAAGCGATGAATTGTTTTGGAATGTTAGCAAATACCCCAAAGGGAACCTTTAAGCATGTCCTGATCTTACTCCACATTATCTTAGATGCTCATACCAACAAAGGTTTGACACAACTAGGATCGAACCCTAGGTTATTGGTTGTTATTTGCTAATTGTGGCAGTAATTATAATGAAGAGTATTGAAGAATATCCATTCTGTTGGACATGAACTAGTTTCTCAGTATAGGAACCAGTATTAGAAATCTTAACCCATACGGATGGTGTCGGCCTATATTTGAAACTATGGACGCCCGGAGAAGGAACATTCTTTTCCTTATTCGGATAGAAATAAAATATATTGGAGCACCTTACTAGGGAATGGAAACTTGAGAAAATCTGAAATCAAATAGTGTCTTTCTTCCCTAAAATGTACTCCCTCTATTCCACTTTAAGTGTCTTCCTTCTCTAAAATGGATATCCAAAACTAAGTGTCTTACTACCTAAAAGTCACTCACTTTGCACTTTACTTTACTTCCCTCCACACTCTTGTTTCACATTCTTACCTTTTCACTTCCAAAGAATAAATACCATATATAACAAAGGAAGCTTTAGTAAATCTATCTATTCAAAAGTACATCCTTAAACTCCGTGAAAAATCCACATCCTTAAACTCCTTGGAAAATCCACCCTAACACTCAATATAGAGATTTGCTGAATATGGCATAGAAGATGGTAGCTATGACCGTGCAGCAGCGATGGATCACATACTTCGATTTCAGAAGACTGGTGCAGTCAGCCAGATTTATCAAGTGAGTTCGGATATAGCACCATGATGTCCCCTTTCCTCCAAACGATGACTTGCGATAGGCGATTGCTTCCTACTTGCATGCTGGCACTAGACACCTTCCTTCGATAGTTGTATTGGAATATAAATCGATAGACAAATAAATACCCCGTCCTCCCATCTTTTTCTAAACAAATTTGTGCCTATCGGAATCTCAGCGAGATGCCGATCCAGAAGATCCAGTCCCTGACTTCAAATATCGATACTGGTTTTTAATCCTCCCTTTCACGTTAGATTAGCTCTAAGCAACCTAGTATTTGCAGTGCTCATAGGGTCAAAGGTTGACACGTGACACTTCTCTGATTTCATACTCCATATTCAAGGGTTATATTTTTATTAAAATAACCAGTTTCCTAACTCTTTGCTCATATGAAGCTTTAAAGCACGCTTTCAGGGTGGAGATAAAATATGTCAAAGGCCACTAGGGACCTGAGAAACTAACACAATTCTTGTGTCCTTGACTTGACCTCGAAAGGAAAATATCTTGTTTTTCAAATTTATATTTTTAGAAGGTAATGAGCAGCCCCAAATTGTTTCAATCCGGCTGCATATTATATGTATATATCTATACACACACACACACACACACACACACACACACACACACACCTTATATATATATATATATATATATATATATATATATACAGCGGATTGAAACAATTTGGGGGGACAGACAGAATTAAGAACTCGCACACATCATAAATGTAATCCCACATTGAACGGGAAGAAACAAGCAAATTTTATTTCACTAGACGAATTACATAAAACACGACGAATTACTTAAAGCCAGCCGTACTCTAATTTTAACTTAATCTTAGTGGCCCCCGTCAGCCTCATTGGTGTCGTCATCCACAACTTGTGGACCAAAATGCCATGCGGCCATGAACCGTAAGTCCAACGACCGTTCGTAATTCATGTGTGTTATAGTGAACGTTTTTACACCTTGTTTAATATTGCGCCAGGTAATGAACATAATATCTGGGTTCCGTATGTGTTTCAACTTTCAAGTAATCCGTTGTCTTTCATGTAATCCTTCAAGTGAAATATAGTAGGATATAATATGCTTAACTTTTTCCATTCAGCGTGGGATTAATATGTATGTGTTATTCCTTAATTGTGAACTAGTGGAATTAGGAAGTGAATATTTGTAACGAGGCTATACTCTTTCATACTAACCACACTTATAGTGAGTGGAAAATGGAAACACTGATACTAATTAACCAACAGTATACTATGGGACTACCTGGCGAGAAACATCGTTAAATGAGGCATTAGGTATAGTGTTTGGATGGTATGCATGTTAATGTCAGTTAGTTTTTAGTATTTGCCAAAGCTCTTACCTTCACACTGATAAGCAGAGTGACAACCATTCTTGCTGAACAAATAGTTCAATGATCAGCCTATGAAACTCTGCTCAGTTCCACTAGAGAGTCAATGTTTTCATTATGGTAATTCCCATAGGCTATGCTTCTCATTAGTACCCCTTGTTCTGAGTTCAAGTTTGAAAGGTTTTGGAGGCGAAAAGCTCTTTGCATTTAATGTAAGTGACATTTTTCTGATGTATGATGTAAATAGATACTTGGGCATAAATGGAATTATTGATAGCATAATCACCTAGCAATTCTCAGTTCAAGATACCAGACTACCAGAGTATGGGACCTTTGGAATGATCTTAGGCTCCGTTTGGTTGATGGTAAATTATTTCCTGTAAAATACTTTCCCTTGTTTTGGTGTTTGGGTTCCGTTTGGTTGGTGGTAAAATATTTCCCCGTAAAATGTTTTCACTCAAATGATGTAAAATGATTACATGTTTATTATCCAGAAGCCATTTTCTGGATTGTGAAAGAGCACGGCAACAACTCATACTAACACCTCCATCACCAAGAACCACCACTACCGCCCACCTCCACCGCCACCCATCACTGCCACTGCCGTCACCACCCACTGTTTTGGCAAGTGTCAAACAAACACAGGATAATGATTGCAGAGAAAACTTTTTCACAAAAAACATTTTATGCCTAAAATATCTTACTGTCAACCAAACGGAGCCTTAGTGTCATGATATTTTACATTATAATGAAAACAATATGTTTGAATTTGGGTCTGAAAGGCTGGATTGATAGTTTGTACTGTTTCTGTTGTTGATTTAAAATCCATGATGCAATTCTGATTAAGTAGTTGTAGATTCAAGTTGCTTGAATAAATTGTTTCATACATATTCCCTGGTTGCTCTATAGATGTTGATGAATGCAAAGAGAAGACAGCCTGCCAGTGCGCTGATTGCAGCTGCAAAAACACATGGGGTAGCTATGAATGCTCTTGCAATAGAGATCTCCTTTACATGAGGGACCATGATATGTGCATAAGTGAGTTGTCAAACAGTGCTCTTGCTCTATTTGCACGTTTATGATCTGCCATATGTTTTGATTGGTTAATTGTCCTGATGGTCATCTACAGGTAAAAATGGATCTGAAGGAAGGTCTGCTTGGACAGCAGTGTGGGTTATTTTGATAGGTTTGGCAGTCGCGAGTGCTGGAGCCTATATGGTTTACAAATATAGACTGAGGGTAAGCTTAACTGAAATTTCTATATTTACCTCTCTCAGAGCCCCTTTGGTAAAACTTTTGCTTTCTAGAACGTTGCTTTTTTATGCCAAAGCAGTTCTTGATGTTTTTGGTAAATTGCTATGGGAGGGGTTGCTTTTTGGGACCTGCATTTTGATAATTTTATTAATGACTTATTCATCCATGTCATAACTCATAACAATAAATTGAAAACCTATCTAATTGCAATAAAACTCTACCATGTCTGATATTGTCGTTTTGATACTTACAACAATTCTAAAGCAATAACTACCAAACACAAAATGCAAAAAGCAGTTTTCCACAACAGGTTATATATGAAAATTACCAAACACTTTTTAGGTGGATATTTACCGCAGCATTCTCACAGCACTTCCCGCATAGCTGCTTTTTAAAACGCCACAGCATTCCATAACTGGCCCTCAAACAACATAACAACTACTTTTAAGGGGACGAATATGAATATATGATAGCATGGTGGATATCTGTCTGAAACTTTAGTTGTGGGCATCTGACAAGAACAAGTAGAGGAATGGCTTTGTAGGTAGTGCCAAGCAATTATAGTCTAAAAGTTAATTGACATGAGGTTGTGGGTGGGAGTATCATATGAGAACTTATGATCTGAGGTAGATGAAAGTCGTAAAAATCTAAGGGCATCTCCAGTACTATTATTCAAAATCGGGGCAAATAATAAGTCAAATTGATGTTTTGCATTTTCCCTACCAAGAAATCGGGAACTTTTACCCCAGTAGTGTTATCCAAAAATTAGGCAAATATCTTAAATATTTATCTACACTATTATATTTGTAAGGAATAAAATAATTTTCATTATGGAATGTTTATTTTTATTACTATTGATCACTTGAAAATCATGTGACAGTTTAGCTTTAGCCTTAAAAAAAGGAGACCCATGGAGAGATAAATTTCCTCTCCAAACTTCTTTATATTTTGCCTGAAAGGACTAGTTTGCATAATCTATAGAAGATGCTCTAACTTGTGAGATACGAATCTTCAATATGCTAGCCTCAATTCTTCGTCCGGGTTTCTTTCTCTGACAAAAACATGTGGGAATTGAAGCTGGTAAATAGCCCGGAGCTTCATATTTTGTGTGGTGATCTTATTATTTATTTATATATCTATTTTATTTGCAGTCATACATGGATTCGGAGATCAGAGCGATTATGGCACAATATATGCCTTTGGACAGCCAAGTGGAAATTCAACATCATTCCAGCGATAGCCATGCGTAAGTGAGAGAACGAATGGGAAACGACGCATATCACCCCCCTTACTCTCTATGATGGATTTTAGCAATGTAAAGAAGTAGCAGCAGGAGATTATCCGAGTTTGCAACTGGTTTTAAAAGGGTTGATTGATGTATCTCTGCATGTATTCCCGGAGAGATCTTGATACTTGGGATCTGTCTAGTGGTGTTAGTTTAGGGTGTAAGATGCTCATGCTTGAAGTAGGTATACAAATTCAAATAGTGAAGGATTGATGTTATCTTAAGAACTTCACATACAGGCCCTGTTTGGATAACAAGGTTGGACTTGTTTGGTTAACCAAACTAGGTGAATGTTTGGATTTAATGGTTTTGGTTTTGAGGTTTTGAATTTTATGTGAGTAGAAAAATGAGTGGAATGTGGGTCCTACACATTTTGGGTTGAAGTTTTAGTTAACTTTTTGTAGAGGTTAACAAAACTGGAATATCCAAACAGGGCCACAATACTTAGCCTTCAAATCATTACAATGTATTGACATTTTTTAAATGTTTTAGCTTGTTAGTTGAATAATTGTGTAATCTTGCATCTCATTTCATCATCAGAACTCAGAAGAGTCTGGTTACAGCAAATGATGTTCTCCCTCTACAAGAAGATTGTTTAGAAGTGAGAAATACCGCTGTTTTTTTGTTTTCTCAATGATGTGTTATACTTGTGGTTTCAAATCATGCGTTTGGGTAAGGGATATGAGAATGTATATTCTTATTACCTCTCTGCAACACACCTCTATTTTGGCTGGCCCTCTTCGACTCTTAGATGTAGAAGGTGGAGGGTGGGATTGGGAAGCCAGTTACTTCCATTCCACCGAAATTAGTGCTTGAATGATGGACACCTCGTAAGTTTTTTAGTGAAATCATCCTATGTGGGACATTCTAACACGCCATTCATGTGCCCTACATATCGATCTTTTTTGGCGTTGAGAACGTGGGTTGTTAGACCATTCACCTGAAATGATCCGGTTCTCGTTTTTCCCAAACGTCTCTTGCTCCCCTATTTTTGTTGCCCAGTTGCTTTCCTCGCCTCCAATGCTGCCATGGCTCTCCTCTGCCGCCTAACACACAGACACTTGGGTGCTTAGGTAGGGCGAAGCAAACCCCTAAGACTTTCTTACCCTCGATAGAAGTTACTAGGGGTTGTGAAACCTGCCTACGCTCCCGATTTTTACAGTGTAAATGAAGAACCCGCCTTGGGTTGAGAGGGTTTCGCTCTTCCATTGCATTTCAGCCCCTTTTTGTGTTCTAGCCACCACTCTACGCTGCCATGTCGCCGCCATCGCCAGCCGAATTCGTTTAGGGTTACCTTTGTGGGCTGTTTTGTGTGGGTTCCTTGTTTCTGGGCTTGGCTTTGTGTGTTTGGGGCTCACTGTTATGGGCTAGGCTTGTGTTTATTTCGTTGTCTTCGGGCTTTTCCTTTTTGGGCTTTTAAGTACTGTTGGGCTGGATACATGTTGTCTTGGGCCTCTTGCACTGGGTTGATATTTGCTTGACCCTCTTTGACTAGCTTTGGAATCTTTTTCTGATGACAAAACACTTCTGGTTCAATCCTCAGAGGTGCTTGTATAAATCCTTGGTTCACTGGGAGCGCATCAACCTTTCAGACTCCCCGTGTCACGAGCAAGGACAACTCCTGAGCTAATGGGACATGATGAGATGTTTGTCTTTCGTGTGCCTTAATGTCCTCCGGAGCCGTCTAGTCTTATTTGGTATTTTTTACCTTTGTAGTTACATTCCTATGTACAACTCTGTTACTATCAAATATCGATATGATCTTTCATTTCTGGTGGGGGAAGAAAACGAGACATGACTCTCATACCATGTAAGAATCCATATGGCTCCACCTCAATCAATTAGCTATAAAATAATGTTTATTCTTTCATGGTCGATGTGGGACATCTCAACACGGGGCACCCAAATTCAGAAGGCAGTGTTTGGCCTGATGAGTTTGGCGCTTGGAAATGGGGCTTCCTCAGAAATCTGAGTAATATTACCAGTCTCTTCATATCATGGAGAACTTCTTCTGCTGCTGGTTTTGTTTGATTTTTTATTCTTTTTTTTTTTTGGTACAAGTAAGTTATCCTAAGGCATTTTGTATTAATGCCGAAACGAGGAACAACTAATTTAACTTTTGCGATCGATAAGTAAATAAGCAGCAATATTGTAAATATATAATGAAACTGATGAGACCAGGATGGTAAAAATAAGTCATGTAGTAACAATTAACATTGATATCCAATCACTGATGATTACACAAGAAACATGGTCCTGTTTTCTGGCAAACAAGCTTCTCATCATGGCTTTCAATTATCCATGAAGTTCTCTCTCAATGGTTAAATTATTAGAAAAAAAAGTAAAAATAAAGAAAACCATAAAAAGATGGCAAAAACCTTTTTTTTACTTATATGTTGTTATATACTCTTTTTATTTACTCATGTATAATTGTTGTGTCTTTGGAGAAAAAGAAAATTAGAGCCTCTCCACTCCCATCTTCTTCAAAATTGAGTGGTGCGATCGAGGCCAAGGTCCATGCCATTGTACGCGATTGGAGCGTACATCCACATGTCGTCAGAGCTCAAGAGCTGCAAAAAAAATATAAATATCATCATAAGAATTTCAAACACGATATGGCGAAAATGCGATATAATTGATGAATTTAAAGTGTGTCCTCACCTTGATTTGGAGCTGCAAAAACTTCACATACTGAACAGCTTCTTCTAACATTGTGCTAATATCAACCTGCAGAAGTTTGATTTTTTAGGGCTTTTTCTTCCACCAAGAACTCATAATTTAAGACTTAAGCATTGCAATTTCTAGGGCTTGTGGCTTACCTTAGTTCCATTGGGTACAAGGTTCTGCAAGATCCTCAACCTCTCATTGATTCTCTCCCTTCTTTTCTGCACGCAAAAAAGGAATGAGACGATAAATTAAAAATCATCAAACTAGGGTTTTTGCACAAGTTCTTATTAGCAAAATTAGGTTAGGCATGCATTTGCTGAATTTAATTAATTAATTTACCCTTGCATACAGGCTCTGGGGATCAGTGGCCGATCCTCTACTAGCTCTTGTCTTGCCGTTTAGATTGAGAACTGAAGGTTTCGACTCATCATCCTCTGAGCAGCAGCTGCCTGAGGTCTGCCTATTCAACACGACTTTATTTTCGTCATCGCTAGAGTCAACAACCTTCTGGTTCTTCTTTGCCTTCACATTCCTCTTCTTCTGAACCTACACATAACATTGTAAAAAGAAAATGCAATGAGAGAATGATTCAAATTAGTAAAATTTATCCATTAAACAAAAGTAAATTCTATTTTATCTTTTATTTAGATTTTTTTTTATCAAGTAGTGATAGTTTTAACTAAAATCAAACTTAACATTTCTATTACCACATCTGTTTTTTTAAAAATAGAGTTACCAAAGATGCACTAAAATAACTTTCTTTATAATACTTTGGGTTTCTCACCTCATTGGTCATTTCATTATTTTTTTCGGAATTACATTATATAACCGGATTCAAACCCGGAACCTCATGTAGAGGCTTCAAACGCTATACCACTGAAATAGTACCATTTGCATTGGTAATTTCTTTTTGGGATGGCCCAAAGATTGACTTTCTTTTTTTGTCTTATAGTTTAATATTTTATAAGCTTCTAATTCACGGTGGATTATCACCACAAGTCATGCTACGTTGATAAAATTTTAGACAGACATAATTTCTTAATATAGTAAAACTAAAACTTTTAGAAAATATGGTCTTGATGTTCAAACCCTGACACACTCTTCTTAATGGCCTGGGTTATACGTACGACCTTGTAATTTTCTTTGGCATTTTGGGTTAAAAAATCCTTCTTAGTGGCCACTTCGTGCCCTAATTAAACCACATTATCAAAATTACCTGAAATTAGATCAAGAAATGTATTATCAAGGTCAATGCTGACAAAATTCACAAGTACTCACATCTCCTGAAACCCGAGATCTTTTCGTAGAAGTCGGTTTCTGTTCTTCAGGAAATTGTTCCGGCGCTAGTACCGGAACAACCTTATCCTCCTCACCGGAATCCTCCATGCTGCCACCGGAGCCCTCCATCACATTCTCTCCGGTGTTCTTATCGTCCCCCATACAAAAGTCAATGGACATGCAAGTACTATCGCTCATCGCCAAGAACTGATGATGAGAAGAAGAAGAGTCACCACCATGGAGGAAGTAGGCGCTTTCATGGCTTGAAGTGGGAAAAAGGATGCTATTACTGCTGCAACCACTATAGGAAACAACGCCGCCACTTCCTCCTCCTCGCGAAGAAAAATTGTAGAAATTAGTTGGCTCAATGCTGATCATGTTTGGTTCATGGGAAGGGTAAAAATGGGAGGGTGTTTCGTAGTTTGAAACACCCGATGATGACTCGTTTGGAGCGGAGCATGAGTTTCCGAACAGCTGAGACATGAAGTCAGATTCTTGATCAGTGGAGTAAATCCCACAGAAACCATTCCATTCTCCTTCTGGAATTGCTTCTATTTGCTCCATAATATTTCTTTTTTGGTGAAGAAGAAAAAAAGTTGGATTTTTTTTTCTATTTTGAGTGTTAGCTTGCGAAAGAAGCTCGATATGTTCGAAACTTGGAAGGAAATGAACATGAAAATCAACATATTTATACCCTAAAATGGTAGGTTGGAGAATGTCTGTATTGGATTATGTTTTTGTTTTGCAAACATTAATTTGATTTGTTTTAGTTCTTGATAAGCTAGTAAACAAATGAGTTTCTAATTCTTTGAAAGGGACAAATAACAATATACCCCATATAGTTTGTACAAACTTATTGTTTAGCCCTTCACCTCAAAAGGTTCTACCCTCTAAAAGTTTATGTTTCATGGAAGATGTTTGCCTAGCTCAATCAACAAACAATAGTGATCGCACAACTCCATATTTTCAAAGGGCGTTCCAACCTTCATCGGAATAGCTGCAATCAAAATCTGAAATGCCTGTAATAAAGTTTAGATAGTGAGTCGTCTCAAAAACATGGTTGGAGATGTATATAGACATAAGTTTATAACAGAAGTTACAGGTTCCTATAAGTTTAGAAGGCTCCAATAATATTTATTTGTCAACTTACTTTGGTTTTAGCAGCAAACGGTGTCATCAAC
This sequence comes from Linanthus parryae, assembly GCA_023055425.1. NCBI lineage: Eukaryota > Viridiplantae > Streptophyta > Magnoliopsida > Ericales > Polemoniaceae > Linanthus > Linanthus parryae. The sequence continues at coordinate 34,932,492 of JALGPY010000002.1, forward strand.
CGATACCCGGAAAGAACTGCAAGGTGAAAATAAAACTCATTTTAGTTCTCGTTAAGCTAATGAACAAATGGGTTTCTAAATCATTGAAAGGAACCCCTATGGTTTAAGTCCTTACTTAACTTCGAAGTGTCGTCCTACATACCCTATCAAGTTTTTAGTCCCATGGAAGATACCCTACCCTCTAAGGTTTCTGAATAATGACACACTTATTTAACAAAACCGCAGGCAATCCAAACACAAAAGATTGGATGTAAAAAAACCTAGACAATCATGTGTCACTCACAATATGGTCGATCATAGAAACAAAAGTTCGTGCGTGAAATAATAGTCTCGTTTTTTATAGATTTAGAAATCTGTAATCTAAGAATAAATAATTTGGTTAACTTCATTTTTTTTTGTCAATAGCAAGCAGCGTCCTCATCAGACATCCAGATGCTGATCCTCCCGTTGTTTCTCCCAACAAAGCCTTCTTCCATGCACCAAGTGCCACCTAGATCCGTCGCAAGACCTCGTGTTTAAGAGGCATAACTACCTAACTATTCATCAAACTTCGTTAACTGCGTAACCTCATTTTTGCATAACTATACATGCATAATATCTATATATATATATATATATATATATATATATTTATTTATTTATTTATCTTTTCCTCAAAAATATTCATAGCTACTTTCCAGCTACTAATAAGCAATATAAGTTACAATCAAGGGAGCAATTCATAAAGTTGAAGAATCAAAATGTAAATGTTTATTCACATAAAATACAACGACAAATGAGTATCATTGTGCATGTCTCAGTTTAAGATAAAATTATATATTTAGGGCAAAGCCCGGGACATCAAGTATATACCTTCCTAATTGACCTACCGTAAGTATATACCCTTTTTTCGAGGGCAAGTATATACCTTCTTATCACAAATAATAAGCAATAACAAGTTAAATTTAGGACCTCTCTCAATCAACAGATTAGTTTATTGTCTCAAGAAAAATAGAAAAAAAAAAGAAAGAAAGAAAGAAAACACATATTAGTTTATTGAGTTAATATTTTTATAAGGTTCAAAAAATATACTTAAAGGGGGTTCTAATTCTCTCCAATTATTAATAAGTATGATTTTTTTCCATCAGGATGGGGCCTGAAGAACAACTCAGAGAGACCATGTTTCGAGCAATAATCCAATTAGAAAACTGCAACCTTTCAGGAGCATTAAACGATAAGACACAATGATTGAGTTCTTGTGTTCTTCTAATGACATTTCTTTAAAACTTAGAATTAACTTAGGTAGTTACTATTTAAAACAGAGGTGGAGGCCTTTGATTGGTGAAAAGAAAGAAATAAATAAAATAAAAAATTTCAATGTATTCAGGAGTAAATAAAATAGGTAAAAACAAAATAAAATTAAGTGAGACATGTCAAGAATCGAATGTGGGCGTCTTAGAATAAAGTTAGATGATGATTATTGAAATGATTAAGAGTTAAAATATGCAAAAAAATGGTGTTTAGGTCATCATAGGGCGGCTAAGATCGTGTGATGGAGGGTGTGAATGAGACATTACCTAAACTACCTGTAAACCAGACAAATATCTTCATAGATTTATTTATTTATCGGGAAAGAGGGGTCGACAATATGTACATGTAAAAGTGCATAATAAAAAAAAACCTTGGCATCATGTATACTTGTATTTGAACATTTGTTTCCTACCAAAGATGTGGTACATTTTTCACTGATTTGATTGTTATGAAACCTATAAATGTTAGTGTGAAAATGTACGTACATTGTTGAGTTTGAGTGTATAGCAGTGGGTGGTGGTTGCAGAATGATCCTTTTGGTTGTGAGCCGTGGCACTAACATCATATTCCAGATAGGTTGTTTTAGTGTGTATTTTTAAGAGAATGATGAGTTTCTAGTATTCTTGGAAAATTTTGTATCAATACAGAAGAAGAAGAAGAAGAAGAAGTTAATATTATGTCACGAAATGTATTATTGAACCAAATAAAGCTCACACGCAGTTGACAATCAAGATTTGTGACACCATGCAAGTGTGCGCGATCATAAAGATTTTTTTGCTTCGAAAATAATGTCAGATCAAAGAAATGTGTTGTGCTATTGCTTTAATATGCAACTTAATCGGTTGAGTAATTATTCGCGACTGCGATACATACATAAAACTTCTAGTCAAATAACTTAACGCTGCATGGCTTTTAACCGAAATGATTGTCGTACTTTAAGGACCAAAATATTGGGACAGAGGGACCAAATTTATGAGTATCAGAAAGAATCTTGAGATTCTTTTTTTCTAAACATCTTTGTTGGGAGAACATCGTGCTTGGTAAATGTGTTTTAGAGCATTGTATGTTTACACTCTGTGATCTAGATATTAAGTTGTACTATATCAATGGCATTCTCCTTATCCTTTTGATGACTATTCATACGTGACATTTAACACTCTATTCTTCTTCTGGATCACAACACCACCTAAAATGACTGTTTCTTCTACTAATCTCCAAATCATTATCCATTTGTCAATATGAGAAACACGACGATATCCAAATTGTGCCAAAAATTAATAGAATGTTCAGTCGATAAACACAGTGATATCCGAATCATGCCAAGATCAATAGAATCTTCAACCAGTTATATTTGTAATCACAAAAAAGATGTACAAATATCAGAAGTCTATGTTCAAGTTTATAAAATCAAATACAATAAGACTTTTTATCCAGCTAGTTATTGATCTTATTAGGGAGATCCTTTACTAAAAAAAATTGGGGAGATCCTGTAATGCCCACGAAGGGGCAAGATCTTGGTAGGTACTATGATATTTTTTGTAGCATGGTTGTGTTTAGAATCTGATTTCCAACTCACCAAATTAAGTCTTGAGTTCAGATTCAAATGAAGAAATTTCAGAGGGGAATTCAACTTTAATGTCCTACCTTAATTGTCATCTTAGTTGTAAATGTTTATGTTTAGTTTTTATTACAACAATTAGAATGTCACTGTCTAGGGAACAATGGCTCTTCACTTCACCAAATGTGGAGTCAAAAGTAACAACCAATCAATAACTTTCTGCTTCTTGGGAATCTCCTATGGCTCCATGATCATATGCACACATTTAGGAGGTTATGATTGATTTAATCCTAGTACTAATTGACCCCGGAAACCTTAATGTGACAAGGATGTAATGTTGGAAAAAATAAAAATCCAAAAGATCGTGTATGGATGGAGCATCATCCGATTTGATGAAGTTTATGGTTCCGATAGCCTCACATTTGGAGTCGTGACTTGCGATAGTGGTCCTTGTAGATACCTCGTCAAATAATAGTGTAATGTGAGCGAGTTCGTGACTTCGTGTGCCAATGTTTAAACCTTGGGAGTCTTAGGAGTGGCAATTTATTTGCTTCTAATTGATAGGTGATGTTCTTGAGAACAAATTACTTGTTTAACAATAATAGGTTGAGAGATGTTTTGGAAATTATAACATCTTCAATCCAAGTTAATGGACAGAGTTGAGGTCATATGCCAAACATGGAATAGACTTGAAGTTCAAGAGTTATGCAACATTCTTTACAAGATGTGGTTAATTGAAACAAATTGAGGACCTTTTTAAATTAGCTTAACAATAAGAATGTTAGACAACATGTGGTTAAGTGAAATAGAACAAAAAATGATTAAACCATGTGGCATGATCTGAAAACTAATCCTCCCGAGCTCTAGAGATCACAGAAGTAAATGTTGCATCTCGCAACAAAGTCTCATTTCAAACGCATGCGCACATGTTCGATCCGACAACGCTATACGATTGTTGTTACACCCTTTAGTCCTTACACGATGTCGGTGTACTAAATTGGCACATTGGTTTGTTAAAGGATAAATAACGGCGTGATTGAGCTTTGCTCGGTGCCTTGGCCATACCTTAGCTTGGTGGAAAGCACTAAATTGGCACATTCTTTTTGTTACATGAATATGATAATGCTACGAAGTTATGCTTTACTCCAAGTATTGTGCTGAAACAAACCTCTCTAACTTTCTCTCTCTAGAATGAGCGTGAACGATCCGTTTCCCGGCTTTGGCCACTCTTCACCGCCGGAAAACCCCTCACACCCTCCTTCTAATTACTATGTTAATCAGTCCAGTTTCAAACGGCGTTTTGTTGCTGATCCAAACGCCGATGAGATCGACGAGTCGTCGATTGGACATCGTCGTTTTAGTGAAGCTCTGTTAAGAGCCCCAAAGGGGATCTACATGGAGGCCGATCCAAAGCCAGATCTGGATAGTATGGAGGTCTCTGGCTTCAGCTCGGAGACTCTCGCTGATGGTAGTGTTCATATCAAAATCAGTGGACCGAAATTGAAGAAACTTCATCAACAATGGAATTGTGCCCTAATTCTCCATGTCCTGGGTAAGGAGCCATTGTTTGGTGTGCTTCATGCTAGGGTTACGGCTCAATGGAAGCTTCAGAATGGTTTTGAACTGCTGGATATGGAGAATGGTTTCTATTGCGTCCGTTTTTACAGCAAACAGGACTATGAGCGAGTTCTACTCAACGGCCCTTGGATGATCCAAGGCAATTACATTACGTTGCAGAAATGGCGTCCTCACTTCGACCCTTACGGTCCGGCGGAGTTGAAGACTCCGATCTGGATACGGCTGCGAGGAATTCCAGTTGAATACTATGATGAAGATACCCTAATGGATATTGGAGGTAAATTTGGTACTGCACTTAAAGTGGATCCAATTACTCTGGCTGTTGAGCGAGGTAAATTTGCGCGGATTTGTGTTGAAGTTGATCTCAATTGCAGTCTGTTACCGGCTGTGTGGATTAATGGCAAACAAATTTTGGTTGAGTATGAGGGTTTAAGGAAGATCTGTTTTGAGTGTGGGACGTATGGCCATGTGAAGGATCAGTGCCCACGGCGATGAGATCGGATGGAAACTCGGACCGTGTTGATTCAACTCCTGTACCGGAAGGTTCATCGGAGCCGGAGGAGACACAGTTTGGGGCCTGGATGATAGCCCGACCCAGACGTCGAAAGGGGAAGGACCCGACCCGATCCACTGCTCAAAATGGATCGGATGTACCGGTTTCTGATGATCATCAGGGTTCTAAGTCGATTTTCAACGGTGCTGATTTAAATTTCAGTGGGCTCGGTTCTACTGGATTATTTCCCTCTGCCAACGTGGTTGATGCTTCTCCCTCCAATCAAGGGACGCCACGTCAGGGGAATGGGAAGAAGGGAAACACGTCAGCTAATCGACGTGGTACTGGGAAGGGTTTAAACCCTAATTCCTCTTCTCTCTCGGGTGTTCGTACACCTTTTCAGCCGATTGATCAAAATCGTGCAAATTCCTCTTCAAATCCGAAATTGGGTCTCGCTGGTGGTAAACATGGAGGTCGTCACTTACAATCTAATGAAGGACGGCGTAACGGTACTGCTAGGGCAGGAGTGGCTCCCTTCAGTTCAAGTGATTGCAGCTCCAGCAATCGATTTGGTGTACTTCTCGATCCAAAAATGGTCTTCTCAGCCGGTGGAGCCTCAACCGCTGATGGAGGTGCGATACTCCATTTCTCCCAGAACCAGGATCTTGGTAAACACTCTAATGGAGTTGTGGGAAATAGGAATACCCAATTTGGGGCAAAGTCATAGCCGGATGTCCGGCAACCCTCCTCTTAGTAGCCAAATGAAGATTCTCACCTGGAACTGTAGAGGTATAGGGAATGTTGAAACGGTACGTTCTTTATTGGAACTTTGTAGAGTGTATACTCCTGCTATGCTTGTTATTGTTGAGCCTAGGGTCCATAGTGACAATGCTGCGGCTATTTGCCGTCGTTCTCGCCTTGATAAGTTTCATGCTGTTGAAGCTGTGGGTTTTTCGGGCGGTATCTGGCTTTTTTGGAACTCTCTTGAAGTGGAGGTTGAGATTTTAGCTAGTAATTCTCAAATTGCTACTGGTTTAGTAAAGAAAAGTAACCAGCTTGATTGGTTATTCTCGGCTGTTTATGCAAGTCCTATTCCTATGATTCGTGAAGACCTCTGGGTTTATTTGCAGAATGTTGCTCAGAATCATTCTCTCCCTTGGCTTTTGGCTGGGGATTTCAATCAAGTTACTCATGCCAATGAGAAATCTGGTGGTAGGCAGGCTAGCTCTAGTAGATGCAATAAGATGATGGATTGTTTGAATGCTTGTTTACTTCAAGACATGGGCTTCTTTGGGCCTCAATTTACTTGGTCCAATTCTCAGGCTGGGAATAGAATTAAACAGAGGCTGGATAGAGCTCTCTGTAACATTGCTTGGAGAGATATTTTTCCAGCAGCAAATGTCAAGCACATTGTGAGATTGAACTCAGATCACCACCCTCTGCTAATTGATTCAAATGGTTTAGCTCCTCCTCCCCCTGAGCTGAAACCTTTCAGATTTGAGGCAGCTTGGTTGATTGAAGAAAGTTTCACTACTCTTGTTCATGAACATTGGCATGATGATACAACCATTGCAACTACTATTGGGGATTTTGTCACACATGTGAAGGAATGGAACCACTGTACTTTTGGGAATATTTTCCAAAAAAAGAGATGGATCTTGGCTAGGATTGCTGGCATTCAGAAGGTGTTGGCTCAGAGGGAGTGTTCTTTTCTCTCTGACTTAGAGATTTCTCTTCATGATCAGCTGAACACTATTCTTGCTCAAGAAGAACTTTTTTGGTTTCAAAAGTCCAGGTTAAACAAACTTTTGCTTGGAGATAAGAACACAAGGTACTTCCATCTTACTACTGTTGCTAGAAGGGCTAGAAGTAAAATTGCCATGATTAAGTTAGCTTCTGGAGATTGGTGTGATGATCCAGCTATTCTAAAAAGGGAGGTCACCTCTCATTTTAAAGCTTTGTATTCTGACCCTGAGGCTGATTTGACTAATGAGGTGTGTTGGATGGGTGGTAAAATGAATGAGAATGAGCTTAGTTGTCTCAGGCTTCCCATTACAGGGGTTGAAGTTAAAAATGTTCTCTTCTCCATGGGGGCTTTCAAAAGTCCTGGGCCTGATGGCCTTCCCCCTGCTTTCTATCAGCATCAATGGTCTTTGGTGGGTCCTTCTCTTACTGCTATGGTTCAAGAAGCTGTTAGTACTGGGAAGCTTCCTGATGGGATAAATGGTACTTATATTGCACTTATTCCAAAGGTGGATAACCCCTCCACTTTTGCTCAGCTGAGACCAATCAGTCTCTGTAATGTTACTCTTAAACTTATTACTAAGTTAGTAACTCAGAGACTGAGGCCTCTTACAAAGAGTTATTCATCCTCAACAATATATCTTCCTTCCTGGTAGGCAAGCTAGTGACAACTTGATTATGGCTCAAGAATTGTTTCATTGCATGAATTCTATGAAGGGTAAGAAAGGAAGCCTAGCTATCAAGATTGACTTGGCTAAGGCCTATGATAGGGTCAAATGGTCTCTCATTGACTCTGTCCTCTCTCAAATTGGACTTCCTAGTAATTGGAAATCTTTGCTCATGATGTCTGTCACTACTGCCTCCTTTAGTGTTCTGTGGAATGGGGAAAAACAACATGAGTTTCAACCAGGGAGAGGGGTGAGACAGGGAGATCCAATCTCTCCCTATCTCTTTTTACTCACTATGGAAATTTTGGCTCAAAAAATTCAACAAGCTGTGGATTTGAAAAGATGGAAAGGGGTGAAGTGTTCTAAGAAAGGTTTGGCCATTTCACATCTCTTTTTTGCTGATGACTTGCTGCTTTTTGGTGAAGCTTCCACATCTCAAATTGAAGTCATGAAAGAGGTTCTTGAGGATTTCTGTGACACTACTGGTCAATCTATCAGTTTTGAAAAGTCAAAGCTGTTTGTTGCCCCCTGTGTGAGTAGAAGCAAAGCTAGAGAATTGAGTAATCTTGCTGGCATTAGTCTTACTACTGACTTGGGTTATCAACTTGGTATGCCTATTATTCATAATAAATTTGGTCACAAGAAATTCAAATTTTTAGAAGATAAAGTGCAGAGGAAGCTCTCTGGTTGGAAGGCTAGTCAGCTGTCTTTGGCTGGAAGGGTTACAGTTGTTAAAACTGTCCTCCAAGCCCTTCCCTCTTATGCTATGCAAACTACCCTTCTTCCAGTCAAAACTCTTCATGGTATTGATAGAGCTTGCAGGGTTTTTCTTTGGGGTGGTTCTTCTGCTAAAGAAAATATTTCTCTTATTAAATGGGACACTGTTTGCAAGTCAAAGGATAGAGGTGGGCTTGGTTTGACTAATTTGGCTCAGTTTAATCTTGCTCTTCTGGCAAAGACTGGTTGCAGATTGTTTGCAGAAAGGAAGCCTCTGTGGGCTTCTGAACTTTTGTTGAAATATGGCAATGCCTCCTCTCCCTCTCACTTGCCTAGAGTTAAATCTCATCACTCAAGGGTTTGGAAGCATATAGCAAGAAGTTTGGATGCTATTCAGAATGGGATGGGTATGAATGTCCAAAATGGAGCTTCAACTCTCTTCTGGATAGATCAGTGGCTGGGAAAGTTTAGATTAATTGATGTTGCTATTTCTGAAATTTCTGAGGATGACCTGTTTCAGAAAGTAAATGATTTCTGGATTGCAGATGAAGGGTGGAATACTCAGCTCTTGGTGGGAAAGCTTCCTGAAAATATAATTCAACTCCTTCTCTCCACCTCTCTTTCTTGTGAAGAGATTGACACTGATAAAAAAGTGTGGTTACATTCTGCTACTGGTCTCTACTCAGTGGCTTCTGGGTATGCTGAATTGACTAGTGATGGTGTGGATAGAACTATTTCAAAACCTTGGAAAGCTATTTGGAAGTGCAAAGGTTATCAGAGATGGAAGGTGCTTCTTTGGTTGATTAGGCATGACAGACTGGCTACCAAGAAGTTATTTGCTACTAGAGGTATTTCAAATGATGCTTCTTGCCCTTTCTGTTCTCATTGTTGTGAAGATTCTTTACATGCCTTGAGGGATTGCTCTTGGGTAAGGAAAATTTGGCAAAGTATTCTTCCTCCTTCCAGTTGGCATGATTTTTTCAGTCTTAATGTGCAAGAGTGGGTTGATTGGAATCTGCTTGCTGAAAATCAGACAAATTTGTTAAATATTGAGGTCTCTTGGATCACTTTATTTCTCTCTGCTATTTCCAATATATGGCTTTGGCATAATAAGAGAGTCCATGATGTTCATGGGACTTTTCAGCTGCCTGCAAAGCCAGAAATGGTTATTGGAAATCAGGCTAAGAGAGTGTCTCTTGATCTCTCTTTTAATACTTCAAGATTGGTGCAGAAACCAGTTTTTGTGTCCTGGGTAAAGCCTTCTCTCAATGGTGTAAAATTGAATGTGGATTGTGGCCACTGTGATGATAATGGTGTTCTTGGCATTGGTGGAGTGTGTAGATCTGACAAAGGTGACTGGATTCTGGGCTTTCAGAAATGTGTGGGAAAGGTTTCTGTGCTAAATGGTGAGATTTGGGCCATTCTTGAAGGTCTTCTTATGATTCAGAAGTCTGGGATTAGTAATGTGATTCTGGAAACTGATTCCAAGGAAGCTGTGGATCTTGTTAAATCTGGTGATTCTTCTATGCCTTTCTGGGGTCTAATTTCTGCCATTAGAAGACTGCTCATTTCCTCTCAAAGCTCTCTTCAGTACATTTGGAGGGAAGCAAATTGTCTTGCTGATTTACTAGCTGCTCAAAGTTCTAGTGATAGTTTTGATATTTGTTTACTTTCTGCTCCACCTCAGTTCTGTCTCTCTGTTTTGTTAGCAGACAAGGCAGGATTTGGGAGTGTGAGACATTTCTTGTAGTTTTACTCTATTCTGTTTCACAAAAAAAAAAAAAAAAAAAATGATAATGCTACACATGTAAACATAAATGTCTCAATAATATCTCAACTTACCCATATCACATATAGGGCTCATTACTAGCTAAAAAAGTTTTTATAGTATTTGTTAATATAGCTGATGTAGCAAGTTTGGACATAATTGGGACATATAGCATTTTTGGGGAGTTTTTTTTTTTTTTTTTTGAAAGACTACAACTACAAACCATTGCTATTGAGTATTGCTATTGAGGAAATTGCTACATGAATATTGAGTATTGCATTGCTATTGAGGAAATTGCTACATAATATCTGAAGAATGCAAGAAAAAACTTTTAATGCTGGGGAGTTAGTAGCTTAGTGTCTCCCTCTTGATAAATTCCTAGATCCGGTACTGATCAGTGAGCGGCTGAGCCTGATCGCATTAAAAGGCTATAACAAGTCTCCATACATTGTCTTCATGTATCAGTCTAATGAATTACATACTTCATTAAATATTGAGATAATGATTAGATAACTGTTAAATCGATACAGATTCCTGACGCCGCACTACAGTCTAAAAATGTGATCTAAACCCGAGCCGATCGAAGGCTACTGCCCCGATTTATCAGCTATGCCAAACTAGCGATCAAATCTTATCAAATAAAGGACTTTTAAGATTTTTTTTTTTTTTTTTTTTTTGAGAAATAGATAAACTATTTCTTTCCCATGTAAATAAGTTATATAGGGCTTAAAGGTAAGAATGCCAAACTAAAGGGGTTTCTATTGTGAATTATCTTTAAACAAATATTCCAAGCTCTTCAGTCTCATCATCATCAAGAAGAAGAAGAGCAAACAAAAGCCCTAATGGGGTTTCCCGCCAAAAGGGTGAATACACTCTCTCTCTCTCTCTCTCTCTCTCTCTCTCTCTCTCTCTCTCTGTCTGGCCAATGGCGATGAATCGTACAATCTAGGGTAGTACAGATGGGCGGAGAAGATTCCTCCGACGTTTGCGCTGCGAATCAATCAACCGTAAGACTCCATTAATCTATTCTCTTCCCTCTGTTGGTTCTTTTTCTACTCCATGGCGATTGTCTATGCGCGTGTTTATTTGTCTCCTTGTTTGTATTGTATATAATACCTATGGAGGTTGACCCAGCCAATTCCACATACATCTCCAGATACTGGTATGGAGTCTCAAAAGTTTCTAGATACATCAATTCAGATTAGGCTTCACTCCCCCCTATGGAGGAAAAATAAAATTATATGTGTGAAATTCTCTGCGAGGCCTGCACGTTTTGAGAGGATATTATTCAGCTAACAAGTTGCAGTAACATCCCCTGATGTACTGTATCAAGTCTGGGTTTGAAAATATTTATGGGTTTGTGTGAGTTTTGGGTTAAATTGGATTTGTGTTTGGGGACTTTGGGAGATCCGGAGAAGTTAAGATCAGTTAGATAGGGAACCCCCAAAATGCATATAAATTTACTGCCCAGAGACCCCACAGATATGCAGAGGGTCGAAGTCGCTATTAAGTTACCCGATTTGACCCACTGGTAAAAAAGCGAATGATTCCTCCCCTGCCAAATTACCCACATCAATACAAGTCCAATAATTCGAGGATTTTGGTCTTGTGGCAGAGTACGACCAAACGTCTCAGTAGTGAAGCGATGCATGTTTCACCGATTTTTCCAAGAGTTTGCATATATTACTTGCAGGAGACCATCAGGTTCTTATTGGTTGTTGTAGTACCTCTAGGGCTGTCTCTGTATATTTTGGAGGCCTAGGGTGAGTTCAAAATTTGAGCCCCTGCATCTAATCCAACCTATAGTGTGTAATGTAACTTGCATTATATATTCTACGAAACATACTATCACCGTGATCTTTATTCCCTGAATGTTGGTTTCCTATATAGTGTACATTTGGTTTTCCATTTACTTAGATTTGTGATCTTTTTACACTTGTCTATTTTAAACATCTAGAAAGGCGTATATGAAACACTAGCTATATCAAATTAATGTGGAATGTTGTGGCATAGTATAACACTGGCCAACTGCAAGTACACATACAGTTACATCACTAAACTAATAAATTCAGAATGTGAGGCCCCCTTCAGCAAGAGGCCCTAGGCAAGCGCATGAATGTAGAGACAGGACATGATTATCCCCCACTTATTGACAATGATTTTTGCTATTATTCGTTAATAAAAATTTCATTAGGTTTTAGGATTGTTTGTTGTTATCATTTTGCTTCAAGACCATATGCATTGTACAAGAAAAACTGTTTCTTGTAAATTTCAATGTTTATGAAAGGAATCAACTTGTTGAAGATACATTATTGGAATCGCATATGATTGTTCCCAACCACTAAATGAACGATGGAGTGCTTCTGAAAAGCGAGTGAGGCTGAACTTTAGTAATTTGTTGGGTTCTTAGTCTGTTTTCCTAGTCAAATATAGTCTTCCCGCTCGAAAAATACGTTCGCCTGAAAATGTAAGCCATTTTGACTGAGGGGATAGCGCCTCTACATCAAATTACTGAAGTTAGTTTCATATTTGGACCACTAGACTTTTATTTACCCTAGTTTTTGAATCATTTGATTTCTTGAAGCAAATTTAGTGCTAGCATCATGTGTATTTATATTTTTATTCATAGATTAATTTGTACTACAGATAACTAGATGCCGTTGCGTGCAAAATAGGAACTGATGTCTGTCATTCTTGGTAAACCCCAGGATATAGCCACTGTACTTGGTTTTGTAAGATTTGAAGAGGACTTGTCAATGTGTGGAATCTTATCAAATTAGCTTTCCATTGCATTATCTTTCTTTTCCCTCTATGTTCACGTGTAAGTCTCAATTGTACTTTCCCCAGCAATGTTACCGATCTTTTGCAAGCATGGTCAGGGGTTGGCTTGCGTAAAACCAGACATGAACTTGTTAGAATGAGGAATTCAGTTGAGTTACTTAAAGTTATGAAGTGCTTCACATGCTCTTTTTATGTGTTCTAACTCATTATCAAAAGTAACGTTTATTTCCTAAACGTTGTTTCTGTTTAATTACGCCGTGTTAGCTTAATTTTTTTTTGTCAAACTCTTCCTGTTAACTGTATTTACTACTTTTTAAGAGAGGTTCTGTGGAGACAGCCTGTATTTGTTAGAATCCCAGACAGAGCAATATTTGGGGAATATCCCTATTTCTGGTATTCAGAGATTTATTAAAGTGACGGCTATTGACTTCTTCTAACTGTTCGTTGTGGTTCTGACTTTTGCTTTTGCCAAGGATCTATCTTAGGTAAGGTGGGATTTCTATATGATCCTAGTAACAGGAGGGTATCATCCGAAGTAGAATATGCGTGCTTCTACTTTACTTTCTGGTAAGGTTGGAATTAGAAAATTACCCAAAAAGATACATAGAATTAGTGTAAACTATTGGAAGGGTAGCTTCCACAAAGAAAGTGACAAGTTTCTGATGCTGGTATTTCCTATGTAGTAGAAGCCCCAATCCTTGTATAGCAGTAGAAGGCCCACAAGGCATTGGAGATGCTGGTATTTCCTATGTAATATCTTCAAGTAATTTCTTGTTCTTTTCTCCATGTCTAGCAGTAGAAGCCCCAATCCTTGTATCTCCAATGCCATTTGTGTTACTCTTAGGTATTGTGTCTTCCGTAAGGAGAAGCTAAGCAGAAGGCCATTGAACTAGTTTGCACAATAAGTCCAATTAACCTGAGATAGTGATGTTATTTTATTAAAAGCATTCATGTATTTTTTTTAAAGCTATGATCTTATCAGAATATATAATGGTTTTAGGCAGGAAATGACGCGTTATCAGACAACATCATAATCCTTTCTGAATTTATAATAAGAAAGGAAATGCACCTTCTGCATGCACGTAGTAGTGGAGAACTCTAATAGAATAATAATTAGGCTAAAACTGTTTGCCGCACTAGATCTTTAGTACATAAAGTCTTCAAAATACGAATTAAATAATGGTGATAGTAGTATATTCATAATTAATTTGTTCTCTTTGAAGGAATAAACCACTAGTATCCTTAATTATGTTCCATCATCTCATTCTGGACCTATTGTTTGGTGGGTCCAAAGCTGACATTGCAATCTCTAGATAGAGTTATAAGATTTAACCCTATTGGAAGCTTTGAAGTTCAGCACTAGGACAATTTTTAACCCCTTATTGTTACACCAAATGATGATGACTAATGGGAAGAATGTATCTACTTCTAATAGAGATGCATCTCCTACTTTGAACTTGAAACCATAAATCGTAATCCAAATCAATAATCTCCGATGTTGATCTTGCGATAGTTAAATGGACTGATCATAAGATTGGCACCCTTTCAACATTAAGAGAGGCCAAAGGGCAGCTTTTGTTTTAAATCCTGGATCAACTAGATTATTTTAGCTATAAGACAATCGACTAATCAATCTTGCCTCATAATATGAGACATGGTAAACTCCCAGAGTCTTATACAACTTGGTTCTTTTATTTATTTTCCCACTTAAATAACTCCAAAAGAATTGTATCATGATTAGTGAACATCTTGGAAGAATAATATCATTAACTGAAGTTTGAATTGGCTTCAGTGTCTCGAATTTCATACCAAAACTAGAGGGTTTGGTACACGCGATGCAGGTCTACAGGCTGTAGTAAGATGTTTAGACATTTTTTGTTGTTAAAGAGTAGACCTATTCAAAGTGCTATTAGGTATTAATTATTACTCAATTGTCGCAAGAAATGAAGGAAATTAAATACACGGGTTTGTTTGTTGCAGTAATAATATTGATCTCTTGGTCTCTTGTATAGATAAAAGCATCTCTAACTAGTTCACAAAGGTATTGAACCCTATAAGTTGAAGATTACAGCTCGATGGCTTACCATTAGGCTAAAGCTTGGTCCTAAAGTAAATATAAATAATAGCTTTTGGCGTCACTGGTTTTATTTAAGTCTAATAATAGACAGTACTTTTGTACTTTCAGTTCTGCATTTTGAAAAAAATGTCAGATGCTGAATCAAACTGTGCTGTAAATGTGATGATCAGCATTAGTTTAGCTGCATGACTAAGCTACACCTAATATTGCACACAAAACTATTTGATTGACTTGTAATCAATTGCTTTTTACATTTCTGCTCACGATTACCAATCTTGGAACTTGAGCAACCAACCTGCAGATTCCATTAAAGTCAGTCTGTTAAACTTTTCTTTTTTTCTTTCTTTTTTCGTTTTACTTTGTTCAAGAATGACATTGGCCATGTTTGGCTAAGGAGAAAGTATTCATTGGGGCTAAGCTAGATTTTAGAATAGATTAATGAGATTTTGAAAAATAATCTGACCCGTTTGGCTAAGCTAGATAGATTTTATGAGTTTTTGGATTACCCGGATCCGGGTACTCTAAAAACCGGATCCGGTTATTTTAAAAACATTTTTGTTGACAAAAGTGCATAACCGGATCCGGGTAGGACCAGGCCAAACACAAATGAACCAATCAGGAAGGGACACATTAGCAAACCACCAAGACGGATCCGGTTCGGACACAGCCGGATCCGGTTCATCTCAACAAAAATCCGGATTTTTGGCTAGATTTTGGATAATCTATCTATCCATTAATCTAGCTTACCCAAACAAGGCCATTGAGTGTGTTTATTTGTGTGTCTGTTCTATATACTGTGGCTCCCTCAAACTTTTGAAAATTTCATGTCACCCCATCATTTTAGATAATTTCTTCAAATCTATTATACTTTGGCCCCTCCATGATATAAAGAACTTTAATTTAACCCGTTCTTATCCACAAATTACACTTCGGCCAATGAGATTTGAAATCAGTTTTCAGTGTTATTTGCTTAAACTTTAGTTTGGCTCCATAGCTTTTTCAACTCTGGACCTGGTAACTTAAAAAAAAAAAAAAAAAAAAAAAAAATCTCAAAAATTTGCAACATTTTACAAAATTTCTCAAACATTTGCACATGTGTAAATACACATGCATACATCTTATGGGCTTTTTAGGGAAGTTGACAAAATAGATGAGTAATTAATTCAATTAAACGATCTTATGGTGAGTATTATGCCCCCGCTCAGGTGCCCGCCACTGTCTACATATGTATATGATCAGTAATTGAACTTGCAGATCCCAAGGATACATTATGTAAGTGGCTCATTCTTTCTACTATTTTCAGAACTCAATTCCTTTGAATTTACTACTTATTATTATGTATACATATACAAATGCACCTAAAGACATCAGAACTAACAATACAAATAATTTCTTGTACTTTAATGACCATTATTTATCCTCACTGATTCATTAGCTGCTGCACGTACTACATATACACCACAAGATGAGTTGTTAGGTAGATGACTCAGAGGACTTTGGAAAAGATAATATTTTCATACTGAAATGTGTTTTTGGTGAAAAGATTGCTGAACTACATTAAAAAAAACAACATCATGTGCACCATGATCCCTCACTCTGAGGCTCAACTAGGGGGTGTGGACCTTTTAAATCTTAGAGGTCTATGTTTATTGTGTTTCCAATCATAAAGACAGGAACTATGTGTCCAAATTTAATAATGACTAAATTTGGGTTCTTTTCATCCGCTCCCTCTGAGGTTGAGTTTCGACCAAATATGGACCTCGCAACTCGCTGAATTGGCAATTAAGCCCCCTCAGGACATTTCACTGAAGGACTTGATTTTGTCGGGTAGGTAACCTTTGATTGAGGAAACCATTCCATTTACGTCAAGAACACTGTCCTTGTCACCCTTGTTAGTGAAAAATCAGAGAAATATGCAGTGATCTTCTGCCTTCAACTACTCATCTCACTCAGTTACAATTTCTCATTTACCCTACGACTCTTGCTCTCACAAATTTATGCATGGTGTTTATTGTTTCCTTAAATGTTACCTAGTATTTGATAGTGCAATGTTCTGAGTAGCTTGAATTTTATCATCGACAACAATGTAATGAATTTGTTTTAGCTGACTCTGAGTATGTCAACATGTCCACAATGTGCCAGGTTTAAGTGTCTTACTGCCATGTCTCTGTTATGTTTTGTGATGAATTTTGTTCAGGATATGTCTAAACATCTCTGGTCGCTGAATCTATGAAAAAACCTTATGCTGTTTTAGACTGCTAGGTTGCTGGCAGTAATCCCAAAAGTTACTAGAGATATAAATCTAAAAAAAATGTGGAGAAAGTCCGAGATTGTAGCATGTAGGTCTAATGCACACTTATTTTACTAGTGGTTTGTGCCATACTCCAAAGCTTGTTACATTACCTCTATTTGGGACATGTCTGCCGCATGGTAAAAGTGGCCAACACTTTTGTGTTGCATATGGTAATGAATTGTTAAGCTCAGAAGCAAAAATTACGTTCACGATGAAAACAAGCAAGTTAATAACAAAAGGATGAATCTTTATGATCGGAAAACCAACTTGTTTTGATTTCGGATAATAAAGATGTTTCTCTTTCGTCTTTACCATATAGGAGTCTTCTGGAAATTCTATCTGCCTATTTCATAAATTTTGTTTCGTATGTGAAGTCCATCAGTTTAACAGATATTAAGGTCTGAGGAGGGTCTTCTGGTCTAGAGGCAAAACCACAAGGGTGGTTAAGGGTAATTTACTGTGATATTATTGTTTTATCACATATAATATATATATATATATTAATGTTGTTAAAATACGGTTGCATGATTGCTTGGCCTACCGTTACAGCATTTAACAAGTAAAATCTTTTTCCTTTTCAGTTTTGCTTCGAATCTCATAGCCCATTAGTTCTCATTTTATATATTGCATAATCCAACTTGGTGCTGTGGATATGGTTAGAGAAAAGTTGGGCAGACCCTAAATACTCGCCAGTCACACTCAAGAAGATATAATATGATTGTAGGTGTTCTGTAATAGATTAACTTAAACCCTCGGAATTATTTGATGATGATAGCCGCTAGTCAAATGGAGGTAGGGCCTCTCCCCCAATTTCAACGACATAGTTTATTAGGAGTGTGTGGCTATCTCGTGTGGTCTATTAAGAACGAGTAAATTCTACAAATCAGGAAAAGGAGAAGTGGCTTGCTCGTGTGGGTTATTAGAAAATTAGGCTAACAACCATACAGATTAAGAAACTAGAGGTCAAACCTAGAGTTCTGATGTCATCCAATCATAACATTAATTAATGCTTAATCACAACTCAATGAGTGCAGTTTTTACCTAGAAAATATTATACTTTTAGATTAACATCTAGTAAACTGAGTGGATCTGTTAACAGACAGAGTAGCTTATTTTATTTGCATTTTTGAGAAAACAGACAGTAAGTAGATTGTTAAGTTTCTCCAAAGGAACTATTAGAAGCTGCAAGACATTGGAGTAAATGAAACTAAATTATCTTCCTCCTTTTGAAATATTCATTCCTCAAGAACTATTCGAAGCTGTAAGACATTGGAGAAAATCAAACTAAATTATCTTCCTCCTTTTGAAATATTGATTCTCATGATAAAGGCGACAACGTACTATGATTTCTTAGAATTGCTGTGGGCTTTTGTGAATCACAATATAGTCATGGCTCCTTTAGAGGCTGGAAAGTGGACAGTGTATCCTTGTTTAACTTTGCATCATTGAATGCTATATTTTGATTTATGACTGTAGTCTGTGACCCTTGGCAGGGTTGTTCATTTCTCAGGAAGCTAATCATCAAAAATCGTAATAGGGAAAAGTGCCATTGGTGTTTATATTTACCAGACACGAGATGAAAATCTCATGCAAGGGAACATTTTTTTACTCTGGTGACCAATCAATTGCTTGTAAATTGTAATGATCAGTATCCAGAAATATACACATTTGTATGTGTGCTAGGCGACAATATATTGTGTGTTTCTTTCCTGTTTGAAGACTTGTGATACCAGAGTCTAATATTAGTGGTAGCTGATTTTCACTTCTACTTGTTCTTCTACCATGAAAGATGAACCCTCTTCAGATCAAAGTCATTTAATGTCTGTTGAATTCTTTTTGACTTGTTCTCCTACCATGAAAGATGAAACCTCTTCAGTTCAAAGTTGTTTAATGTCTGTTGAATTCTTTGATTCGTTGGTTTTTTAGGGCTGATGAAGGAACACCGTCAGCGAGGGAGAGGCTCGTAGGTGGAATTTCAGAGTCATCCTGTGAATCATTTAACAGCGATGCATGGTCTTGAAAGAGATGTCTTGTCTGAGGCCGGGACTACAGATGGAAGCAAAGCAGAAAGGCATCATCCTCAGGATAGAAGTTCTATCTGTAGCTAGTATCTATTGTGAAATTTCATATTGTAGATCTTTTGGTAATTGACTTCGGATAGTAAGCTGTATAAACACTTGTAGATTTATATTTTCCATGAGATCAAATGTGTTTTAAGGCGGGTCTATGCTCTTGTATCACCTTGTTCTTATGGTTTCGGTTACAGCCTTCAAGTCAAATGAACTTTTGTGCCAAGAAGATGATGAAAGCTCCCTCATTGATATATTATTAGCTATCTTCAAGGGTAGCTCTGTTTCGTTTTCTTTCTGTGCCAGCCACTTTGTTGCCGATAGTGACACAAACAGAAGTGCCTCTTAAGATTACAAGAAGCTGCTGTTCGTTCGTTGTCCTCAATAGAACCTTCGAACAGAAGGTCTATTGGTGGAGGAAACCTGGGCTTCCACCTCAAATGGTCAAGTGTGTTCTCTTGAATAGAAAACGACACGGTCATGAAAGGTGTAGCCAAAGGAAACAACCAACCTACCAAACATTAACGCATCGAGCTTCTTGATGTTAGTCTTAGGCTTCATCGCACAGGGCTTAGAAGAAGTACGAACGGATACATTGGAATTTGGAAAGTGCAACTGTGAACCCTCGGCCTCTACCTTTCAGGTGCTTCCACTATAGTACAATAGCAACCAAATCACACAATGTCACCAGACAAGTAAACAAGCCTGAACCAGCCCTAAGTGATAGACTTTGCAGTTGAGAAAGACGGTGTAGGCAACACAGAGCATGCAAATCACAAAATGTCACCAGACAAGTAAACAAGTCTGAACAAGCCCTAACTGACAGGCTCGTAGTTGAGAAGACGGTGTAGGCAACACATTGCATGCAAATCACACAACGTCACCAGACCAGTGATAGACTTTGCAGTTGAGAAGACGGAGTAGGCAACACAGTGCATGCAAATCACACAATGTCAGCAGACAAGTAAACAAGTTTGAACAAGCCCTCTGACATCCTCGTATTTGAGAAGACGGTGTGGGCAACACATTGCATGCAAATCACACAATGTCACCAGACCAGTAAACAAGGCTGAACAAGCCCTAAGTGACAGGCTCGCAGAAGACTAGAGCCTGCATGCCAAACCAACTCAACTGCACCTTGAAAGGTAATCAAGACGGTTTACAGAGGGAGAGGGAAATGGCAGGTTCCAACCAACACAACTACACCTTGAAAGGTAATCAAGATGGTTTACAGAGAGAGGGTAATAGCAGGCTCGAATTGGAACCCAGATCAAGAAGCTGGACAAGTAAAACACAGTGGTATGTGTAGAAAAGTGTGCTTACATTCGAACAGAAAAATTAAGTATAAGAAACCTCATCTAGTCCTCAATTCATTTGTGAAGAAAGAAAATGATGTTTCAGTCAGCAACAGAAACGAAAAAACCAGCTGTGGCAATGAGCCCAGGACACAACTAATAGAGAAAGCAATAGAGCGACAAGCGAGCTTACAACATTTTAACAACTTCATTTCCTTTCTGGCTCTTCTCTTTCTTACGGTCTACAAAGCTAACAACATTTCCTATTAATGGAAAATTACAAAGGGGAAAAGAAAAACTATATCTGCTGCTCATCATCTGCCTCGTCAAAACCACGTTGCGCAATTCTGTAGTAGAGGATACCCATTGTAGCCATACATGCCCTGCATGTAATTAAAGAGAGCTTAAATTAGTAAATACTGGTATTTCTATCATCCAGCAAAAACTTAAGTATCATGTGAATCTAATGATCTCCTACGCCATGGTATTGGTATCCAGAGCTGCTGAGCTTACTATACTCACTTTCAGGACAGGGAACAAAGATCTACATCTGCACATAATAATGTGAGACTACTTGGAAATACAGCTGTACCCAAAAGTAAGCAAATAAATTCTGATCTCTTCCTGCAGTCTCCGAGATATTATTGCTAGAGCTCGAAGGAGCAAAAGACAGGTCATGTCAATAGATTGTTGTCAGTCTCGAACTCTGGTTGCCAAACTGGAAGATGTAGGTTTTTACTAAAACTAGAGAATGTTGGCTTTGCCACGGTAGAAATTATTACCGCAGAAAATGGGACCAACACTAGTGAAAAAGGAAGAATATGGGTGAAAGCATTGCAGGGGATGCTAAATCTGAGATTCTATTGCCAAATCCACCAAAAGAAGGCCAAAACTGCTGACAGTTGACAACTTCACAGAATGTTTGAACGCATGAGTATCAAATACTATGGCAGCTCTATTTAACCTAGCTGATTTGGTGCACTGTGGTGTTAGTGTGTTACACGACAAACTAAGGCTTCTCTTACTAAAATTTGGAAGGATCCACCAGATACTTGGCTTCATGACATTATCTAATTGATTAGGGATCAGATTTCAATTTCATGTAGTACTCCACCAGTGATAAATAATCGTTAAGTGCTCAGGTGGCTAACTATATTGGCATACTTTAAACATAAACAGAGATACTGTTCCGTGATTTTGATTGTGGTGAAGTGTCATGATCATCCAAGAAACCAGAGTAAGAAGAAAGCACAATAGAATTTCAAATGGCCGAGATCCTTACATGATAGCTATGACAAGAAGAATTTTCCTCGGATCCATCCTTGAAGATTTCTGATGTCTTCCGCGACCATCTGAAACATTTTCCCCATTGGCTGCATCTTTTCTTGGCGGTGCGGACACTGGTAAAGTTGGTAAAGAGCTCGACCAAAAAGGTAACAGTGACCTCAGAAACTTATGACGGAAACTACCTTCACGAGAGGGAAAAAAAACCTTTTGAGTCCAACTTCGTAGTACAACCATATTTCTGCAATCGAAGAAACTACATGCATTTCCACGTTGAAAAAAAGAGCAATATTTTATAGAATTGGAAGACCCTCTTCATAACAGCTTGGTTTACTTATGGGCTGGTAATGGACCAAAAGATTTCTGAACATTTAAATTTCAAAGTTCATAAAAGCAATTTAAAAAAGTACTCACCCCTCCTTGAGTATTTTTTCCTGTTTGCATCTTCATCGTCTGCATAATATGGAAATTCCGAACTTTGCTTGTCACCTTGGAATCCAGTCTTTCGAGTAGTTGCCCCAGGCTGAGGCATGTCACAAGATACATTAGAACTTAATGAGATAAACCAATCCATAGGAGAGAATGCTGAGGTGTGCAGGCAGCACTGCAGCAAAACAGCATGTGATCATATTTTATTTACACAAACAGAGAGAAGTTCTCTTACAGGACTTGCACTTTTCATGAAATTCGACTGTTGATTAGGTAGCGATGGGTTTGCTGAACTAGAGTCATCTATCTCCACAATATCACCAGAGCCTCCAGCTGCAACCGAGAATGCATCTGCATCTTTTCTAACAACTGATGAGCTGCCTCCAGTGGAAGAAAGATGTGCTAATGGATCAGAGGAAAAAGCAGGAGGAGGGGTACGAGAATCTGTTGAGAGCAGGGTAACTGGGTAGTTTCCAAACAGATTCTTTTCAAGACCAGTCTGCATAATATTTCTCACGTTATCATATTCAGATTACTGAATAGTGAATGAATTATAACACAGTGAATAGCATAACTGAGTAATCAAAGAAACAAGAAAACATAGATTGGTTGAGAAAACCAATAATAAGTTGATGCACATCGCATGAAATGAACCAAAGACGTGGAAGTCTGTGGAAAGAAATCCAATGGACAAATTCAGAGCTGCGAAAGAATGATGTGAGTCCTTCGATGTGATAGAGACAGGCGCTCAATGGAGAAAATAACAGCACTGGATAGAAATAAACTTAAGTAACCTAAGGGTTACTACATGACCTATATCCATGGTTACTACATGACCTATATCCATGGATAGAGATATAAGGAGCATGCTGATGCTGAACGAAATATGCAGCCAAAAGCAATCAGCCATCTGGAAATAATCTTTTTACGTTAAAACTTTATCAATAACCAAAGAAGAGACTTAACATGTGAAGCTAAAGTAACTGTCTTGCAGGATTAGTTCCCCACCCCCTTGTCCCTCTTCTGTCCAGGTTGGTGACTTGGAATATTATGCTCCTGGAACGGTTATTGAGGTCCTGACTATTGTGTATGGCTTGAAATGCTTCTAACCCAAGCTATTCAGGGCTGCGATACATCCTCTTCTTTATGTAACGAAATTTCTTATAAGTTATCTCACTTTTTCTTTCTAGACCTTATGGTCAGAGATTCATGTGGTTTCTTAAGGTTCTTTTATTGAACAATTTCTGCAGGTGGGTGCTGTTGCTGGATGGGAAATTTTCCAAGTCCTTGAGAGATGCCATTCTCAGTTACAAGCCTAGTTACAATCTCTCCAGGGTCATTGAATAAGTAGGCAATAGAAAGCTATTTTGCCTCATGGGCCATATAGTGTTCTAAACTCCTACTGTTTCCCTGGCTGCCTACTTCTATTTCTCTCACCGAGGGGCCCGTATAAATTTCGAGAACTTAAAATTGGTAAGTTAAATGCAACAAACTTTTTCGCATGGTTCTTGGTCCTCCCTCCTCCACACGACGCCCAACTTCCAAGAGCAAACACCTGTTCCTACCCGACGATCATTATTAAATAATTCTAGTCCTATCTCAGCCTTATTCTAAGTCATTACAATACAGCTAGTTGCCCATATATGATCAACATATGTTATAGTCCTATCTCAGAGTAGAACAGAATTTTCGATAGATAGAAACCTAGGCCTAGAAAACAAATAGTTCGATGGACTCGAGTATCAGTCTTGGATGTGCTGTGCATTTTAATACAGGATTCTTCTCGTTCGAAATGATCAAGAACATTTATACCTGGAAAATAGTATTTGTTTGTTTTCAAGGTAAATATATTAGTCTACAACTCTACATTTGAGGTAGCCTGGTGATTTCAAGGTGATGTAGGATCTTTCATGAAAACTCTTTTGTTTTGCATGGTTTATAAAGTAACTTGCAGTTTGTGTAATAATGTTAAGTTTAAATATCACGGTCCAACTGCAGAATATTGGAACCTTCTCCATCCCTTGCCCAATATCCAGGTCTTAGAATGTATCCGGTGTCGGATACAGCTACTTGTTACATTCGGATGGCCCGCTAACATAAACCCCGTCGCAATTTTCATTGTCAAAGCACTGTACCTAGTTTCCTCTCACTTTGGGTACCATCTCAAAAATTAACTTTCAGAAGTATGACCATGTACCCCAAAAGTAGTTGGATGTTTCTATAGAGTAAAACTGGATATATTTTTAAATAAATAATAACAACAATAATAGTAATAGTAGTAAGAGTATAACAGGTTTCTTTGATACTAAATTTAAGTATGACATGATCTAAGGCATGATATGATCGTTACCTGGATAATTGCTTCCTTCAGCTTTGTATGAAGCCGAGAACCCGAATCTTTGATACTCTTTGGAGGCCATATCTGCAACAATGAAGAGCATTTGAAAATGAATCAGGTTAACAATTCCATGTGTTGTTTAGTAATACAATGATCATGAATTACTTAATTCCTTTTAGCTATAAGTTGCTACATCATTTTTTTATTTTTATTTTTGAGAATTGATGCTACATCAATTTATTGAAGTTAGGATATAAAACAGATACACCCACTTTTCTCCGCCTCTTAAAGTGAGCCACTTATTCACAAAAAGTGAACCTCGCAATATCTCTTTGTTACAAATAACTACACTACACTATTTTGGTAACTACAGACAGAGTCTTCATAAGACATTGTTTGGAGCACAAGCCGAAACATAAAAGGATAGAACGCATCCATGAGGACCATGACGGTCAAAGGTGGTGAAATCTAAAAATGAGACAAGGAAGCAGCAACGAGAACTACTCTAGAGACAACGACATGCTAATGCAAAAGCATAGAATGATCCAAGATACTGTACAGACAAAAAGATGAAACCCCCATATTATGACATAACCTTGTTTTGGTAAGGTATAAGGATATATTGTAGTTGTGGTCTCATATCCCACGTTTGGGTAAGGTATAACTTATAAGAGACAGGTACAGTTTATTCTACCTTATCCCACTCCTCAATTTTTGACTAAAAACGTATACCACATTGGAGGTGGTATAAGCAAGGATAACAGTTGGAGGTATTAGGGGTGGGTGTTTAAATGACTTCAGTGCCCTTATACAATTAACAAAAAGACTATTCCAGTCAGTACACATTATTTTATAGGACAAATGACCCTAAACCTACACGGACTTTGCACTATGTCACAAAACCTCCGGCACTTTCAATTTACATATAAAACCCCCTTCAGTTTATCTATCGGTACAAATAGCCTCAGTTTGCCAACGGTGTTATTAAGCCCAACAGAAGCAGGGGCAAAACAGCATTTTTTGGCCCACCAACTACCACCCACTTCCTCCTTTCTCTCTCTCAAAACCAACACCCCATCACTGGCACTGAGAGCTCTATCCTCGACCTCCAAACTCCTCTCTCTCTTCTGCCTAAATCCACCACCACCACCAGAATTTGGCGCCAATGTAGAAGAGACACTCCAACTCTAACCTAAACAAAACCCAGCCACACTTTATTACAACCAATCGGAACCCAAACAAAGGAGCCCCAATTATTTGAGTCTCATTACCTCACGCATTGAAGGGAACACCAAGACTGCATCAAGTCTGTCCCTTTCTTTCTCCACTGCTGTCTTCACTTTCAGAGCAAGCTCTTCCACAAAAAACAATGAACCAATGAAGATATTGGCATGTTTAAGGAGTTTGCAGAAGGTGTTGTATGCGTTCACATCTCTGAGCTCTTCAACCAAGTAACCCACAACCTCATAGGAAGCAACTTTGTTGTTTCTGTTGACGGTGCCAACTGGTTCAGAAGAGCAGACTGGTAGGGCCTATTGGGCTTCGAGGACCACGTAGACCCCCTTCACCGTGAGTAAACCCTGCTTGTTCTCCGGGACAATCCGCCAGCCTCCTGCGTGGTCTGGGTGAACAACCCATTTCCGCCGGTGACGGCATATTTCACTCTGGAAGCTGATTTGGAGTTCAATTGGTTGGCGCTCTTGGGTAGAAAGAGTGGAGGACGGTGTGCTTCTGAGAAACTGAGGATAATTGATCAGTATTCGAGGTGGGTAGTGTGAATGGAGAGGAAACCAAGGAAGCCATGACCCAAAAATTGGACTCCCCTCTTTGTTGATTTCACGTAGAGGCGAATGAGAGGAGTGGATTTGAGTCCGGAGAGGGGTTTGTTGGGTGGGAGGTAGAGAGATCGATTGCTGTGGTGTTAGGCTGCTAGCAATGGTGGTTATGGTATAGAATAAGTAAAACAGAGAGAGAGGAAGAGGCTGGTAGTGGTAGAGGGAGGAAATAGACTGACATTGAGAGAGATAACGGTGATGGTGGCGTTTGGTTTCGGCAGTGGAGGGAGAGGAGAGATTGCCCCTGCTTCCGTTAGGATTTAGTAACTGAGGCTATTTCTACCGAAAGTAAACTGAAGGGGGTTTTATATGTAAATTGAAAGTGTCGGAGGTTTTGCGTCACAAAGTGCAAAGTGCGTGTAGGTTTAGGGTCATTTGTCCAATTTTATACATATTGTGTATATAAATATGTATCACATCCTACCTCATATCCTAACCAAACCCTCAAAAAATTCTTATCCTGCCAAATCCCAGTACAACCATATCATATCCCATATCCCAGTATATGGCTTATACTCCCTTTTTCTTCATAGTTTGAAGGTATAAGGAGAGGGGTATAACGACATATTGTACCTGTGGTCTCACATCCAGGGTTCGGGTAAGGTATAAGAGCAGTTAAACTTATCTACCTTATCCCACTCCTCAATTTTGCCTAAAACGTATACCACATTGGAGGTGGTATAAGCAAGGATAAGAGTTGTTGAAATGAATTTAATGTCCTTATAAAATTAAAGAAACAATCATTTTATACATATTTTGTATATAAATATCTGTCATATCCTACCTCATATACTGATCTAACCAAACACTCAAAAAAATCATATCCTGCCTTATTCCAGTACAACTACATCCTATCCCATATCCCATTATGTGGCTTAATACCCCTTTTCTTATTTCTTACCCAAACGATTAAGTGACTTGGCAAACTGGAGTTCTCAGAGCAAATAACACAAGATTAAGGTTTACAATGTTTATGTTACCAGCATATTTTGTTAACTGAGTTGAACTTCACTAATATAGTTCAAATATAATATGTTGAGTTCTATTGTCTTCTTCACAACTATACAAGTTTGCATGAGATCGGGAGTTGTGTATCTCACATAACCAACACTGATTTTAACTTGTTCGGGTCCACATTCCTCGACATATAACCAAATTGCGGGAAAAAAAATCAAAACTAAATAAATATGCATACGCCTCACTCAATCTATAATCTTTTTTTTCTCGAAACTTTCAAAATGTTGTGCCCTTCAGGAATTATACACATTAAAAGTTGGTAAGATAAAATGAAAAGCATGAAAGCTGCTTTAGAGGACCATGAAAACACAGTGCGTAAACCAGTGGTGAATAGGCGAAATGGCTACTTGAATAATGTTATAAAGGAATAAAATGGAAGAGAACCTCCCTTTAAAGGGAAAGAACTTTTCTCAAGGAATAAGTGAAATTTAAAATGTCATTTTCCAAAAATAATACTATGTAGAAGATATAATATTGCCACCCGATTTCCAACTCCTACCAAAAGAACGTAAACATAGAAATCAAACAAATAATCTTCCGTCAATCTGAAGAAACAAATCATACCGGGGTGGAACATGCAGGACAGACATATCCAGCTGGAGCAGTGTGTGGAGGGAAACCTTTCGCATGTGAAGCAAAGCAATCCGCATGTATAATATCTGGAATTATAAGAAGATAAAAGAAAGGAACAAAACGTCTTGGTATAAGTACAGCCAGCTAATGCCAAAAATAAATAAACATGAGTATTCATAAGAGACACAAAAACAAAAAAACAAAGAAAGAAAAAAGAAACATAAGATCACATACGCAGACAACCCAATCGCACAGTCTGTTGATCGGACCCCTCTTCAATTGCAGTGCGACACAGACAGCAGTTTGGAGGCCAATCATATTCTCCATCTATAACCCACTCCGAGTATGTTCGAATCTATATAATGGGAAAGTGTACATCATAATTCTGAAGTGAAAAATCTACAACTCACCTCAATTAGCCATTTCACAGAACCAACTTACCATGCACCAAAATTATAGATGATTAATGATAAGTTCACATATAAACTAAGTCTATGGCATAAGCGGCTAAAACAATAAATTTAATCTGTAGGACCACATCACAGTCATGTACCATGGGTAGCATATGCAACATCAAAGAGTCAATTAACTCTGCCAATGAAATACCACGGCAACAAATAGGTCATGCTATTTCTCAAAAGGGGTTTTGTAGCTTTGTTTCCTCGAAAAATCTACGAAAAACGACACAACTCTTCCTGACTCCAGTGCAATAACTTATGCTACGATGCGAAGGCTCTCACATCGGCCCAGTAAACCCACATCCAGCGAAAAGGCAGTTCCACTTTGTTCCGAAATTAGTGAGCATTCTTGTTCAACTGTTCCCCAACAAGCCAAGAAGGAGCTCAGGCTAGTATGACATGGCCCTACTCTATGGAACATGGCTCTTTAGTAGAAACAACCAATTCATCAGACCAAAAAAATCAAATATTACACAGAATTGTCATCTTCACAAGTAGGGAAAATTTTATGTTTAGGCCAGGATAATGGATAAATTTTAAAGGGAAGCATTTGAAAGATCAGTGGTTCAAAAGTGAAATACAGTGTTCTCTATTGAGATAGATATGTAGGACAGGGCATAGCGTCTAGTTTTCTATTATCTTATATGTTGACAATAGGGTTTCAGCTTATCTTCTGGATGGGAACCTTCTGATTTTCTCGGTTCTCTTAGTATGAACTCCATAATATATTGACGGTTGAAATTTAAAGTAGAACAAAATATAAAACATAATTACCTAATGGATGGAAGTGATTTCAATAGACATTGGGTACAGCAACAGCAGCAGATAAAAGGTAACGACTCCACTATAGATTAGGTAACAATGTAGATCATAAATCAGGGATAAACCATACCACACAAATTTGGTGCTCGGGGAAACAAATGCATTCTCCGCAAACTGGAACCTTGTGCACAAAGCAGTATAACTTTGTTGCCTGAAACAAGCGAATTACTCATGTCAACCTTCAAAACCTAAGCAATCAAGAAAATGTTTGCACTGGTAGTTGCTGGGTATAGAAACTGATGAAGACTAACAAGGTAGTCATTTTTTATTTTTATTTTTATTTTTGCAGAAAAACAAATAGAATCCCATTTACAGATCCTGCATCTGATAACACTAAGGTTTCCGATAAATTAATGTAATTTCTCCAGTAACTTGAAGTTGTTTAACTGCCCCTGAACTGATTCAGCTGAACTAGAAAAAATCAGAGCTTTTAACATACAGATTAAAACCCTAGATTGATTCGTTTTAGCTGAAATTCGGACTTGATTTTCAATTGATCTGATGCTGATCCCAATTAGGCTGTGTTCAGAATTTCTTCGGAAATGCCGGATTGAATTGCGACAGTGTATGAATCGAGAGATCAATTGCATGAGTCCATATACATGTATTCGAATTTAGGAAGGAGGAGTGTGAGGAGTACCTTTCGGCATTTGCAGACCACCATCGCATACAACGGATCAGTTGCAGAGAATTAGAGACGCGGAGGATCACTGCAACATTTGGATCAGTTGACTAATGATGGCTGGTTTCTAGGGTTTTGGGTGAGAAATGAGCATAGCCGATCAATATGAAGGATGGATCTCTCTCTGTACAGATCGATTTGAAGGTTCAAACGATCCCCTCGTTGTTATTTTCTTTTTTCTTTTGGTAAAAGACACTTTGCTCCCCCATAAGTTCGAGAAAAGAAACTATGGTCCCCTGATGATGTGTGTTTTTTTTTTTTTTTTTTTTTTATTGAGAAACAGAACCACGTAACTAGTTACTAGTTACTACTTTCACCTAACCCTATGCATAGACTTTGGACTAGGTTTGAATAATACATCATTCCGCCCTTGTCACGGAAAAGATTATGGACATTTAGCACCCTGCTGCTATGTTTCGCGAATGCAGTCACTTTTTACATTTTTTTACAATTTTATCCCTAATTTGAGTAAAATAGTAAACCTGTGTTTCTGATTGGTAGTCCGATCCAAGTGACTTTGTTTCCGATCTTTTCATTAACAAACCTGCAAACAAGGTTCCATTGTCCTCATCAACAACGGTTCAAAATTCAAACCCACAATTTCAATTTCATGAATAATTTTTTGGTAGTTCGGTACCTCATTATTGATTTCATCAATATATTATGCATAGCCAAGCAACAACTTTATCTCCCCTGTGTTTTAATTGTTTTAGCGTACTACTGACACCACCACCACAACCACAGCAAACAGCCATCGCCACAACCATTACAATTTTGATTCTACAAATTGTTTGGAGAATTTATACAATACTTGATTATACCAATATTTTGAAGAAAGAAGATGAGATACCTGGAGACCTACTTGATTATACGGAAATTTTAAAGAACGAAGAAGATGAATATGTAGATCTATTTAATTTAACGGATTTTTTAAAGAAAAAGAGAGGAATGTGAAGAAGCAACAACAATAACGAAAACATCGGTTACAGCGACGACGTCTTCCATCTGCGATTTCTCCACTAACGTCAGCAACGAAGCTGGAGTCAACGTCCCCGTCATTCTTCTTCTTTGTGATGGGTGACAAAAGATGAAAAAAGCCCTTAATCAACAAATTCCATTCACTAATGGCACGTTTGGTTTTTTAGGATTAGAAGTATTAGCTGGGATTAGACCAAATATAGTCGAGATATTAGTTTATGCTATACAGTGTTTGGTTATTCTAGACTAATTTTAATAGCGGTACTAATAGTGAAATATGGTGTTTAATATCCCAAATTAGTCCCCTCTTGCGTGAGAGTATTAGTTGGATTGAACTATTTGTACATTAACATTACACAAAACCAAACACAGTATTAATCTTAATTTAATTAATTCAATTCAATCATATTAGTCTAATTTTAATTTAGCTAATCCAATTCAATCCGATTAGTCTGGAAAACCAAATGTGTCATAAAGGTTATAAGTTCAAACACAGTATTAATCTTGAATATTTATCGAATGGTCCTACTCGACCGGGGGTAGGTTATAAGTTCAAGCAAACATCATATGGTAAGAGGAAGGTTATGCGACGATTCAATGAACCTTGGTTCAAAAAAATTCCATTTTGGTTGGAGTATAGTGTTAAAGAAGAAGCCGCATATTGCTTGTGTTGTTATCTCTTTAAACTAGACATTGGACAACAATCTGGTGGCGACACTTTTGTTTCCAAGGGGTTCTCTAATTGGAAGAAGTCGGACGCATTGTGAGAGCATGAAGGTGGGGGACCTAATAGCGCACATAATATAGCCGTGAGCAAGTGCCGAGATTTGAAGAATCAAGGTCAACACTATTATACATTTGCTCATAAAAAGACGGAAGGTGATAAACGTGAATACCGGATTCGATTGAGGACATCTGTAAAATGCATAAAGTTCCTACTTCGTCAAGGACTTGCATTCGTGGTCATGATGAATCGAAGGAATCACTCAATCAAGGGAATTTTCTTAAGCTCCTTGAATATCATGCGGAAGATAATGAAGAAATAGCGAGGGTAGTGTTGAAGAATGCCCCTAACAATCACAAGATGACTTCTCCATCTATTCAAAAGGATATTGTTCAATCAATTGCATGTGAAATCACTAAGTTCGTCGTCAAGGATATTGGTGGCTGGTTTCAAAAGGAGAATCAGAGACGCGGAGGCTTGCTGCAACATTTGGATCAGTTGACTAATGATGGATGGTTTCTAGGGTTTTGGGTGAAATCAGCATAGCCGATGAATATGAAGGATGGATCTCTCTGTACAGATCAATTTGAAGGTGTCCGTCGCTCAAACGATGTTGTTATGCACTATATATTTTCTTTTTTCTTTTGGGTAAAAGACACTTTGCTCCCCCATAATTTGGAGAAAAGACACTATGGTCCCCTGTTGTTGTTGTTGTTGTTGTTGTTGTTGTTGTTGTTGTTGTTGTTGTTGTTATATTTTTATTTTTTTTTAGAAACAGAACTGGGTAAGTAGTTACTACGTTCATCTAACCCTACGCATAGACTTTGGACTAGGTTTGAATAATACATCACACCGCTCTTGCACATAAAAGATTATGGACATTAGCACCCTTCTGCTATGTTTCGCGAATGCAGTCACTTTTTTATATTTTTTTTACAATTTTGTCCCTAATTTGAGTAAAAGTCTATAAAAATCTATTATACCCATAACTAAGTACTACAATTGCTTATTAGTTTAATTCATGAACATCAATCAACACCAACAATCAGCCCGAAAATATAACTTGTGTTTCTGATTGGTAGACCGATCCAAGTGACTTTGTTTTCGATCTTTTCTTTAACAAATCTGCAAACAAGGTTCTATTATCCTCATTAACAACGGTTCAAAGTTCAAATCCACAATTTCAATTTCATGAACAATTTGTTGGTCATTCGGTACCTCATTATTGATTTCATCAAATATTTAATGCATAAACAAGCAACAACTTTATCTCCCCTTTTGTTTTAAGAGGACTGCTATGCATCACCATTTTTTATTCACCCTTCAAGTTCACCTCCTGTGTGTCAAGATATGATTGTTGGTAATATTTATTTTAAGATATTTCTATAATCACATCACCAATAAAAAAATATCCACATAAAGGGGTGAACTTAAAGCGTGAAGAAAAAATGTGACGTTTAACATTCACTTGTTTTAATTGTTCTAGCGTACTACTGACACCGCCGCCGCCACCGCAAACAGCCATTGCCACAACCATTACAATTTGATTCTACATATTATTTGGAGAATTTCTACAATACTTAATTCTACAAATATTTGGAGAAAGAAGATGATGAATCTATGGATCTACTTGTTTATACGAAATTTTTGAAGAAAGAAGAAGAGGAATATGCAGATCCACTTGACTTAACAGATTTTTCGAAGAAAAAAGAGAGGACGATGAAGAAGCCGCCATTAACAAAACAACGGCTACAACAACGACGTCTTCCATCGGCGACACCTGCCTCCACTAACGTCAGTAATGACGTTGGGGTCAGCGTCCTCCTCGTCATTCTTGCTTCTTCCCATCGTCCTTCTTCTCCTCCCTCTCTGGAATTGTTTTCACTTCTCTCTTCTGTTTTTTCTTTATTTTTTGTGATGGGTGACAAAAGATGAAAAAGCCCTTAATCAACAAATTCCATCCACTAAATATAACAAACTTTACTAGCGAGTACTTATAACTTATGATTTTTAAAAGATTGATGTTATGACAGCACAAATTTTAAAGTATGAGTACTAAAAATCCATACAAAATTAACCATTGGTAAATGGGGTGCAGATTTTGAATTTTTTTAAAGTGGTTTGAGACTTCTATATTATAAAATACTAGGGGATTGCCCGTGCCCAAGGGCACTACCCAAAAAACACGTTCCACCTATTACAATGTCATAAATAAAATGAGTACTTTTATACACAAATACGGGCAGAAAACGAAGACAACATACATATTTGTATTAAATAATTAGGAACAAAGGAAGCTCCTTTCTATAATTAGGATAAAAGGAATTGGTAGTTATGTAGTGGGTGGTAGGTGGGATCTAAGGGTTGGGGTTGATTCAATCTAACGGTTGAAATTAAGTCAACCGTTCTATTTTATAGAGTAAATCATGGTTTAACTAACTATGAATTTTCAGCCGTTAGATTAAATCAACCTCATCCCCACCATTAGATCTCACATATTTATTACATCTCTAACTACCCACTTTCTTTGGACATCCCTAATTACCCACTCCCTAACTAATAGGAGAGATGTTTTTCTCAACTACATCTCTAACTAAGCGATGCGATTGTTTGATAATTTTTTCACCGTGTTATAGAGCAACGTTTACTCTACAACACCACGAAAAAATTATCGAAAAAATGCATCGATTTGTTACACAAATCACCGGGTCAAAGTGACCCAGTGAATAGTGACAAAAGTCAAACTAGTGTGATAGAGAAGAAACGAGGTAGCAAGAGATAGGTTGTGAGTGATGGGTTCGTATCTTCTCCAGCGTGCAGCTCCTCCAGCCGGAGATTCCAGACTGTCCGAACTGAAGGTAACACATGATTGTGACACGTATCCAATTAACCTTTGTCTCAGCCACACCGAACAGTCTTCATCTGCCCTCGCTCTCCAGATCCGCCTTTCTCTCCCCTGCAACTCTATCACTCCTCATATCAACAACGGCTCTGCACGAGAACTTTGGCGATCGATCAAAATCTGCAACCCTCGCAGACACATGAATATCCACGAGACATTTTATTGATATAACCTTAAAGTCAGATGCGTTCTTGTGGCTTTGCACTTCATTTTCCCCCAATCACTGTCAAAATTATGTAGTTTCAGCCAACAAGATCAGATTTTTTTGATTGAAATGAAGTTCAAATTTATAATCCTTTGAAAGACATGATGGCGATTCAAGAAATGAAAAACTAAATTGTGTCTAATCATTTTTTCAGCATGAAGTTATTGATAAAATCAAATACAATTCACTCTCCATAGCAAGGATTTCGTTAGTTTCATTGTAAGCTTTATAGGTCGCCGGCGAAATTTGCACCGGGGAGGAGTACATCCGCTGAAACTCGTAACGACTTATATGGGATTTGATTTCCGGTGGGTTTTGTTTGATATATTAGAGAAAGGATACCTGCGTTCGGTTTTGGTGGAGACTAGTTAGAGATAGCGAGAGATCAGAGTGAGGAGACGATTTAAGAATTGGGAGAGAGAACATGAGATCCCATAAGTTACAGAGGAGAAAAGAGACGAGTTTGGATCCTCTCCAGTCCTCTAACCCATCCAGTCCCTCCAGTCCAATCGTGGCCGTCCATTTGAAGCGGAGGATTAAGACACATATTTAAAATTGATGTGCTAACACCGTGAGTTAACAGAGTTCGGAGTTCATGTACCATACCGGTTTCGCATCTCCCCTCTTTCTAGGTAAGGAGGACAATCATCAAACTCGTATGCGATTGTTCACCATGAAGAAGAAGATGCATGTATGAATTCATGGTGGGACAAAAAGTCACTGTTCTGAGTTCGCCTATGTGGCTCTGCTTCAGGGGAATTCATTGAGAAAGAAAACCAATGGTCTCCTCTACCAATCTTCTTAACAATCCCAAATCGCAATTGACTATGTAAATTCGTCACTGCAGTTACTGCATGATAACACATCGAATTGCAATATGTTATTGTAGTTTACGAATCTGACAAATCCATAATTTCTAACTTGAGATCTTTCAAGACATTCTTCAGGACTCAAATAACAAGATCGTGATGGCTTCATGAGATCCGATAATAGGTCTGTTGCTTGTATGTTCTTTCTTTCTTGTCCTTACTTCGCTGTTTTGATTAGATGAAGCTGTAAGTCATCGGCGAGATCGAAAATTCAATGAGATGGTGAGAAAGTTGATTCGACGATGGGAAAGATACAGAGGAAGAAAGAAAGGGCCACCATATGTAGAGGGAGAACCAGAGTCGATGAAATCTCTCGCCGATCGTTGATGAGATGATACACAGATGAAGGTGGATAGAAGATGATTCATGATCAATCTGTACTGCAACTGAGCGGATGCGGTCGAGTTTGCTGTTGTCGTTAGTTAAAGAAGCACGGTGGTAGCACATCAATCCGAAACACGTGTCTTAATCCTAAGCTTCAAATTGACGGCCACAATTGGACTGGAGGGACTGGATGGGTTAGAGGACTGGAGAGGATCCAAATCCGATTAGCAGAGTGGTTAAGAAAGAAAGGTTCGGTGTTGCATAAACAATGGTTACTTGGACACATGTCACAATCTTGTGATGCCTTCAAAACGGACAGTTCTGATCTCGGTTGGAGAGGCTGCTCGCCGGCGAAGATCTTAATTCGTGAGTGATTCTCACGTCTATTAATAATGCTCATTCCATACTTGGAAATTGTTATTTATTTTTTTA
Source organism: Linanthus parryae (assembly GCA_023055425.1). Taxonomy (NCBI): domain Eukaryota; kingdom Viridiplantae; phylum Streptophyta; class Magnoliopsida; order Ericales; family Polemoniaceae; genus Linanthus; species Linanthus parryae. The sequence goes on from JALGPY010000002.1 coordinate 34,968,694, forward strand.
TTTTTTTACCACATTTGTAATATAATTTTAAATAACACATCTAAATTCATTTAAAGAGAAACACATCTAAATTCAAAAACTATCTATTTTTTTTTTTTAAAATTGATAAAAAAAAACTATTCAATTTAGAGATAGTACATTCGGGCAATACTCTAGTAGTTCAAAATGTTAGTGAACATCCGTGATTTTTCAAAATTTCGTAACGACCTTTCCGATATCATTATACTCCTCTCTCGTACAGCTCGTCACTTGCCTTGAAAAGGCCCAAACGGGAACACACTTCCCCTTTCATCATTCACATTTTCAAAATCCCTTCCCTCTCTAACGTCGCTGCTTCGTCACTGAAACCCTAATCACTATCTCCACCACATCTCTCTCTCGCCGGAACCCTAGTTTCGCCTGAACCAGCACCAACCATGACGGCGCTCCCACAGGTCGGCCGGGAGCTCGCAAATCCCCCCTCCGACGGCATCTCCAACCTCCGCTTCTCCATTCACAGTGATCATCTACTCGTCTCTTCATGGGATAAGGTTTACACTCTACAACTGCCCTGTGTTTAATTAACGAAAGCTCAGTCTTTGATTTCGCACTTTGAGTTTTGTAGGGTTTGGGTCTTGAAATGTTGTCAATTTTGTTTTTTTTTTGGAATTTCTGTTAGACGGTGAGGTTGTATGATGCGAGCACTAATGTGCTGAGAGGGGATTTTATGCATGGAGGTCCTGTGTTGGATTGTTGCTTTCATGATGATTCGTCTGGGTTCAGTGCTGGGGCTGACAATACTGTGAGGAGGTAAAGACCGTTTTGCTCTGTCTACTTAAAACTATTCTGTCTTTCAGTTTATTTATCCATATGTTAGTACTTGAATTAGAGGTTTAAAAATCAAAATACATTATATAGTATGAGCATTGGGAAATGTTAGAACAGAGAGGGGAGTTAATACAAGGGTGGTATTTGATTGCGCCCTACAATTTGTACCTGCACCTTAGCGCCTTCATAAGTAGTAGCTTCCTAGGGAAACCCTAAATATTTTTAGGAACTTGAACCCAGAACACTAGTGTACTCGTCAATTCTAGGCATATTCATGACTTAAAGTTAACGAGAGTAACCTTACAACCCGGGAAACCACCTAAAAGCATACCAGCACCCCGACAGGTAGCCACTCAACTTTCTTTTGCCTCAGAAATGACCAAAGTATCATCGGTAAACCACAAATGGAATAACCACAAATGGAATAACTAAACATGATCGCCCAAGTCGTGACCAACCTGAAAACCTCTCTAGAACCCTGCACCGTGATGCTCTCTCTTGCATCCTACTAAAGCCATTAATGACAATGAAAAACATTGGAGAAAGACGACCCCCTGTTTTAACCCTTGGGATGCATGAAAATAACCTGTAGGTGTTTTATTTACTAATGGAAAGCCTAACATTAGAAATGCACAAGTTATCCAACCAATCCAACATAGTTGTCAAATCGAGATTCAGAGAGTGAACGAACTATGTTGGATTGGTTGGATAACTTGTGCATTTCTAATGCACTGGTAAACCCCAAAAAATAGAGCAGAAATAATCAATTCATCTGATACCTTCTCAGTCCTACTTACATAGCACTCCCAAATTAATCCCCTTTAACCTATAATTCACACACTCGTTAAAAATATTACTATCCAACTATAAAAGCATTTAGAGCCCCAGCAATAAGAGACGTTGAAATTCGCTTTAATCTTAAGGCTAGCACCTTGACTAAGATCTTATAAGAACTATTCAAGAGACTTATCAGCTGAAAATCACGAACATTCACAGCCCACAGTTTCTTAGGAAGCAAAGCTACAAACTCAGTGTTCAGGCTCTTCTCAAATATTCCTGAAGGATTGAACTCGTTCATCATATTCATTGCCATAACATTTGGTCTAACAAACTTACCACTCGATGGAACTTGGAACGAGGCTATCATCAAAACATCTGGCCTTATAGCACTGTCCCTGCATAGCAATTCCAAGGCTCGTTTCACCTCATCCTCCTCGAAAGGAAAATCAAGACCTACCATAACCCCATCCAGGGACGGACCTACAGCGAGCCATGTGGGGTCCTGTACCCCCACATCAAAGTTGTGACATAGTATCTTTCCCCAACATTCCAAGTCTTATTCATAAAGGCCCCTACTATTAGTTTAAAAAGGACCCCAATTGGAGAAGAAAATACATGTATGACCTTGCTTTTGAAACCTCACAAGTTAATAACATTACAAACACGATCAGCTAAATACACACGGCTAGTTATTTCCTCTAGTTTTCGTCATGTTATATCAGCAAAAGTCATGCACTTTCTCTACAACTAGACATCACTCGGTGAAGTAAGCAAAAATGCTAATTTCTCAAGAAAATGCGTCCCTTCAAAATTATATTCATGTGTCAACCCGTCAACCCCCGACTCGTCTCTAAAACCTCGAAACCTTTCCATCCAACTTAGGCAACCTACCTCACTCTGCTTGGAAAAGACTATGTTAAAACTAACTATGGTCTGCCCCTCCTCCTCCTCAACAAAGACAGAGTCGCCCACCTGAATTGGCTAATCTGGAAAAGTAAAATACTCAGTGCACATGGCACCTTCTTTTAACCTCACGACCCTAGATTTTTGGCGCCGACTAATGGATTTGAGGCAAACTATACAAGCAAACTCACTATTAAAGATCTGCACCTATGAATCGCAATTCGCACGGTGGCATCTCTTCCTGCACATTCGTTGGGGAAATATTGCAAATCATCAACACAGCTGGACAGCATGCATGTGTGCCATTTGTAAGAAACTGAAGAAAAAGGCCTCTAACAAAGTGGTCAGACATACGAGTACTATCAAAAGTCTGTCTATCACGTATCCGCCTAACGCCATCCTTCAATAAAGCAGACTTGCGAAACTAGTCTTTTACATTGGTTTACTAAACTTCTTAAAAAAGTCGTGTAGTACGTCATTCAAGAAGAGAGACCTGAAAATCATGTCGTTGCAACACTCAATGTTACTCCGTGAGATAAATTTAAGGGAAAAGCTACTTAACTATGGGTTATGGAAGGCTCGTCTGACACAGACTACCATGTAGTGTTCCTCATGATCTCTCTAGATTTACACTGTAGCAAACCTGGATGCGAATATGATCATGACCTATGTTACCGGAAATGCTGAACTGGCCGCGTTTCCCGTTCCGGGGTCACACGACCCGAAACGGGTCATTCGCGATCTGGTACGCAAATAGGGCGACCCAAAATCTTTAACATAATCGGGAAGAAGATAGTTTACTTGCGATGATTGCAATAATATTTGATAGTTTACCTGCATAATTCATGACTTTTTGTTCGGGGTTTCTTCCTTTAGGCGACAATAATTTTGGTTAATCAATAACAATTGCACGTAAGATACTTATTGAGTTTTTTTTAACAATGTGCTATTACTTATTTTTGTGTATTTTCATTGAAGAAGATTATGTGTGTTGTTATGCAAAGGCATTATTGGTAAAACCCATCCCTCATTCCATAGACCATTTGGAAGAAGTCTACCTTCAGTGTACCCCGTACCATGTCATATCATGTTCCGTGTCCCCGTTATGCGCACCGCTACGACCGGCAAACCCGGTACTTAGGTCAAGATAATGTTATGCGCTTCTTTTCATCACACCGTATACAGCTATTGATTCAAATTTCAAAGAATATGCTCTCTTTTTTGTTCATAATCTTGTACGTGGACATATTTATGTCGGACCTAAATGAGAGTTTCCTTTTTATGTTTCAGGCTTGTTTTCGGTTTAGGCAAGGAAGATATTTTGGGGAAGCATGAGGCACCTGTGCGCTGTATCGAATACTCGTATACAACAGGTTAACTTTGGTAGTTCTACAGTACACATGTTTCTTGTCATTTCATACTTTATCCTCATGGTATAAGATATTTGAATCAGCTTCTGACTGATGAGATGTATAAACAAGTAGTTAAGTACTGAAAACCGAGTACCTTATACAAAAAGCATAGTTTAGGATGTCGTGGCTCTGGGTCCCTCCCCTCTGGAGCAAAAAAGAAAAATAAAATATTTAAGACCTATCAGAAAAAATGAGCCTGATATTGTGACCAGTTGGTTACCCACAAGTAAGATTTCAAACGAGTGTGCTGTGTATGTGTATTTCTGGAAGCCCATGGGAATGCTCTGGGTGAATTTGGTTTGGACATTTAGATCTGTGTAGACTGTCAATTTGCACAGACGGATCACAACTTTTTGTGACCGTTGATATGTTTTGCCACACACTATCATAATTAAATGCTTACAACTATTGTATAGCTCTTACTTTCGGGCAATTGTAAGATAGATCAAGCTTGATTTCTACTTCTCTAGAACGTGAACGTGGCGTGGTTTCTGTTTTGACGTCTACCTATGAAGCATGGACTAACCAAGATAAAAGCTGAAGCCATGTTAGTCAATTTAAAGCTGCGGACCCAGAAAAAGCAAGAAAAAGATAGATGTCACCTGTGAATAAAATACTCACTTAAGAGATATTCCTGAACTGGAGAGAACTAAATATAAGGAAAAAAAGGAGCTGAGTGATTCATTGGAAGATGAACAAGACCTTTAGGGAGTATATGTAGATAAGTTGGTAGAGAGGATTATTTCTCTCTCTCTCTCTCTCTCTCTGAGGTCTCTCATTCTGGTGGCATGTACTTATATCTTTCTCTCTATCAGGTCTCACTCTTTCCCTCACGTGTGTTAGCATTTTCTCCGTATTGGTGTCGACTTCCCTCTTTCTCTCTTTTAGGAACTCGCTCTTTGCACATTGGATGCGGTTTACCTCAGTTAATAAACTTAGTTTTTTTGAGTAAAGAAATTATAAAGTTGATATCTAAGCAAAAAAAATGAAACATTAAGCAAATATAGTGGAAGTATAACCTGCAAAGCGGAAGTGAGGAGTGTGTTTTGTTGGCCTACTAAAACATGAAGCTTTGTGGTCATGGAGTAGCACACTTGCGTTTTTTACTTCGTGGATATGTTTACTTTTAAATATTAAAATAAACAATAAATATGCTTTATATTTGGTTGTGTGCCTTGTATCGGTGTCCTCATACTTGATACACTTGTCGGGCTGATGTTATATCTTATATCACATGCCTTTATAACTATGCCACTGTTTTGGCTTTTTCTTTTGATAAGTTAAGATTTTATTATAAACACAAAGGTAGAAGTACAACAACTTCGATGAACTCATTTGTTGATCATATTACAAAAGTCAATGAGGGCAGAAGTCGAATTTGAGAATTTCCCTACACACCAAAAACGGTAAGTACTCAAGAAGTCAAATAGTTGTCAAAATCTTACGATTCACGATTCGTATCCTACGATTCAATTCGATTCACCCATGAAACGATGCGAATCCCTTAGTGAATCTTTAATGGACAAAAAATTATTTGAATCCCGATTCAAGAGTCCGAATCTTACGATTCAGTTGCGATTCAGACCGATTCTACGATTCACCTTCGATTCATCTGAAGGTGTAATTGAGTTGCAGCATCAGTCTAAGAAATAATACTTCCTACATTGCTTCCTACATTTATGTTTGTTTTGCAATATGCTCTTGTTTTATATTACTAGTGCATTTTTCTCTGGTCCAAGGCTAATAGTTTTCTATTATTGGAGTTCCTTGCTCCACATATCTATCTATATCTAGATTATTCTTTATCTTTTAGATGTGTGAAACTCCTAATCACTAATTGTGGATGCGAGTTTCCAATGATTTGAGCTTTCTTTTTGTAAAAATATGAATATTTTGTTCAATAATGTTACAGCTTTATAAAATATTTTATTATATCAAAATAAAAATGTTGAAAGCTGAATCTTTACGATTCACGATTCGATTCGATTTACGATTCAGTGAAGGTGAATTTCGATTCACTATCTGAATTCCGATTTGACAACTATGCTCAGAAGCATAGACCTCAATTGGTGAATGGGTGTATATCCTCAAAAATTTGATTGTGCTCCTGCCAGATTGGCCAAATAATACACAGTGGTGCTACTCGCGAGATCTTTCTTTGAGTTGAGCCTTGATAACCAGTCAGTCAACATTCTAACTGTGTCTTCATATCTATTGGTTGTACTTGTACCCACTGGATCCTGAACACTCGCCAAAGAATTTCCTATAACTGAGCAATGTAGAAACAGCTATGACACTGCTTCCTCGCCACATTGTCATATCACGCACCTAGGCACACTAGAATCCTCTCTTCTTCCTATTATCAGTGGTGAGAATCAAGTTGTGACGACAGTCCAAGCAAACGAACCCACTTTAAACAGAACACCAGACCTCCAGACCATCCAATGAAGAAATTTTCTTTGAATACCATTCAATGCAGTGTAAAACCCTCTCACAGTAAAATTCTCTTTGGCCCCTGATCACCAGATTTTGTCCTCTCTTCAAATATGCACTTGGACGGAATATAATATAATCCTGCTATAAATTGATATAAATTTTTGGCTCCCCAATCGTGTACATTCCGTATGAACAATGGCTCCCATGACACTTTCCATTAGCAATGGTCAGACATCGATCACCATGGCATCTTCATTATATGATAAAAGAAATAGGCCAGGGTGTGCATTGGGGGCAGATCTCCACACCAAATATCATGCCAAGAATATATTCGAGAGCCATTGCCAACCTGGACATAAACAATTTTCGAGAAAACAGCCACCGATGCTAATAAACTTCCATAATCCTACCTCATATGATGCTCTTCCTTGTTTAGTCATCCATCCTCTTTCAATATTTCCGGATTTCGCCGCCACAACTCTTTGCCAATTATTCTCTTCATAAAGAAAGCGCAACAACCTTTTTCGTAAGAAAACACAACTTAATTGTTGCAAATTATGAATACCAGCTCTCCCAGATTTTTTTGGTTAACAAACCTCTTTCCTATCTATGAGATGCATCTTCCCAACCCATACCGTCCAACAAAAAGTCCGCTTGCAATTTGTCTATTCTCTTCTCAACTGATATCCGCAGTGGAAACAACGAAAGGAATTAGGTAGGCATAAATGATAATTTGCTGCAGGTTCTTAAGTTAACTTCCCCCCTTTGGCTAGATATTGCTTCTTCTATGATGCTAAGCGCTTCTTCATTCTTTCAATAACAGAAGGTAAATGCTATGCTTCACCTTTTATTCACAGTCCATGTGGGGTTCGCCAATTGGTGGTAGGAATTTAGAAAGATATCAGAAGAATAATTAAAAAATCGTATCTTGACACGTAAGCAGTGAAATACAAGGGTGTCAAATAAAGAGTGAAGCATATCAGCCAACATAACAGAATCCCATTTCGCTACTGATTTAACTGAAGCACGTAGCGGCATTGGTACTTAATCGATAAATACCCAATATGAAACCCATTTCCCTTCAAACCCAGATTGGCCTTTTGAGGTTTAGATAATAAGGAGATACATTTTACTTAGGATACGGATTCAAAACCTAAATACAGGTGAACTAGTCTAGCTGTAGCAAAAAGTATACCATCATCTTGTCTGCCTCAAAATACTACTCGATCAAACTATTACGTTAACTGTTGACATGTTTAAGCTTAGAGAACAGCTGAAGCATTCTGCCATACACCTAATGAAGTGGAAGCTCAGTAATTTGGGTGCCATTACGGCATTACCAAATCTGAAACTTCCATGGAGAGGACCGCCTGAAATTTGACCATGTGATGCGGATGCTTCCTTTAGTTACTGTCTATAGAATAATAAACTGTATATACATATAAGGAGGTCTAGATATTTCTTGTGAATGAATCTGCATTTTAATGATAGCAGCATTATAAAATCTGACCAACAGGTTTTGCATAATGTACGATACGAACCGTGTGATGTATTAGAAATATAGGCATGTGGGACGCTAACGAGGCATTCGGTCTTTGTAATTGGAGTTTGGACGGGTTGGTGGGTCTTGAACTTCCTCAGAGACACCTCAAGGAGCAGAGGAAAGTCATCTCTGTTTCGCGTTTTAAGTGACATAATAAGGAAAAGAGAAGAGAAAATATGGCTCGTCTCCTCCCCCAATCCTTTTGTGACCTATCGATACCAATGGTCAGGGGCGGACCTATGTAGGGGCAAGGGGGGGGGGCAGTTGCCCCCCCCCCCCCCCCCCCCCTGAAATTTGAAAATTAATTTGAAAATTTCTACTAGTACCCCCAGTTTTATAAATTTTTTATGAGTAATCCGAAAGGAATATAGAATTTTGCCCCCCCTAAAATTTCAAACCGTCCAGTTGTCCAAGTGGTTAGTTGTTGTAGTTGGCAAATCCCACTACTCAAGTTCGAATCTCCTCCCGGTCAACTATTTTTTTTCATTCTTTTTTTTTGCCAATTTATCATTTACCATTAGAAACTCCTCGAAAAAAAAAGTACAAATTGTGACTTGTGAGTATTGTGTTCATTATTAATTTGATGTTTGTGTGTATAATTGCTTATGAAATATAACGACGTTTGACTGTTGACTTTGACTTTTAACTTTGACTTTGACTTCTCGAATCTTGCCCCGGCTGGGTTGATTTCCTGGCTCCGCCACTGCCAATGGTCCAGTGTTTTTTGAGGATTGTGGTATATATCGATGCATTTAACTTCTTGATCCAGGATTATAAGTGTTATAGATTATATAAACATAATAAATAATATAAATATATGGTTTTGGGTAGTGTCCATCTATGGGTTCTACTGTTCTAGTTCAAGTTTCTTTACGATCTTTACCTTTACTCATGCTTGTATTGAATTGAGCACCTACCTGTTCTACTCCTCTTTGTCTAAATGAATGATCTATTGATGGACATGATATGGCAAGAGAGTAAACAATGCTATTTTCTGAAACTGTGAGACTGATTTGTGGCACTTAGAGCTTGTTTGGTATCCGTTTAAAAACAAGAAAAACAGTGGGAAATAAAACGTGCTGAAAAAACATGTTTAAAAACAGAATAAAAAAACTTTTTGGTATCTGTTTAAAAACAGTTTTTAAAATCAAAAACACATTTGGCAACATTACTAAATTTCAATGTTAATTTGCTTGAATATCATTTTTACGTACAAAACCGACGTATATTTGATATTTTTTGCATCTAATCATAGTTGAAATGTCTTTAAACACCAATAGTATGAAAAAAAAACACCAATAAAACACCACATTTGCTGTTTTTTTAAACAGCTGTTTTTCAGCATGTTTTTGTTTTTAAACAGGCAAAAAACAGGCATACCAAATGCGTTTAAAAAAACATCCTGTTTTTAATCAAAGTTGATACTTTGATTAAAAACAGGGATGCCAAACATGCACTTAGATGGTAATGTGACCTTAGCTAACATGGGTACCACAAATTCTTGGTGTTAACCAGGATAAGTTTTTAAGCAATCGGAAAGGAAGTCTTTCTATATTATGATACACGATATGATTCAATTTCAGAACAGCTTAACATATTTTCGACTTCATGGTTCCAGGGCAAGTGATCACTGGTAGTTGGGACAAAACACTGAGATGTTGGGACCCGAGAGGTGCAAGCGGCCAGGAGCGTACCCTTGCTGGGACATATATGCAACCTGAACGTGTCTACTCTTTATCTCTTGTTGGCAACCGTTTAGTCGTTGCAACTGCTGGAAGGCATGTTAATGTTTATGATTTACGGAACATGTCTCAACCCGAGCAGCGAAGAGAGTCTTCATTGAAGTACCAGACTAGATGTGTACGCTGTTATCCCAATGGAACAGGTATTGGAGGCTTTAAAGTTAAAATGCTAACTTACAATGTTTCATTGCATTATGTTTGACATTTTTGTAGTATTCTTACACTTTTTTCTTCAAAAAAAAAAAGCATTCTTACACTTACTGTTGAAGTGTGGTTTCTCTCTCATTGTTTTGCTTTACTTGTATTATTACACTGTTCCTTAAAAGAGTGGTAGATCAAGTACATCTTTTTCAGCATGTTATTTTGAAAGACATTTCTTATATTTGATAAACAGTTTTTTTTTTTTTTTTTTTTTTTTCCATAAGCAACCTGTCCTGGTCGTTTATTAGCACTGTTTTCTTTATGCAGGTTATGCTCTTAGTTCTGTTGAAGGCCGGGTTGCCATGGAATTTTTTGATCTTTCTGAAACCGGTCAGACCAAAAAGTAAGCATTAGTTTGTACCATACATGGATAAATTATACAATGGTTTTATGTTTCTTCCGACATTACATTTATTGAACCTTGCTAGACTCTGCAATCAAGCATCTCTATATGGGTTAAAAGCTATAGTAGAGTAATGTTTTCTTTACGCTTTTGTTTTAACCAAAACATATTTGCATCTGATCTATTTATAACAATTATTTCTGCCTTTTCATGGGCGTATTATAGCGTAAGATGCTGTCTGTGCTCACGTCTTTCCATGGGAAACCTAAAGAAGAATTCCGGAGGCTCTCCATCACCTGGAAACTAAATTAGACTGGCGTATTGCCTGTGTCTGAAGGCCATTCGCAAATCCAAAAAATCTGGCCTTGTCTTGTACTAAGTATTATAACGAAAGTAAACCTGTAGAATGTAGTCAAGAAAAATATTATGCAATCTTCTTGTATGGGTTTTGGATTCTTAAAATATGAAGTTGAATTGGAAAAAAGCACTACTGCAGTTATAGAATCACTCAACAGTCAAATCACTGAAGCTAAGAACATTTTTATCATACAGTATGAACTTAGCCTGAAATGGACCTAGAAATTCACAACCAAACATCAAACATACTTCTAACACACTTTATTAATCAGTATAGTTGAATGAGCATGCTCCTGTCCTCCTGAGACGCGCTGTTCCTTGACAACGTAAATTTCTCTTTAGGCTCTCTCACAACATATCATTTTTCAATAACAAGGGATATCAGGACGTTCTTTTATTAAATTCTCGTGGCAAAGGGCTAGATGGCTGTGGACATTACCAAACCACGAAGTTAGTTGCTTACATTGTTTTAAACGTTTTGCAGATATGCATTCAAGTGTCATCGGAAGTCGGAAGCTGGTAGGGATATTGTATACCCTGTTAACTCCATTGCATTTCACCCCATGTAAGTTCCTATATCCTCTTCTCTTTGTTAAGACAGTAATGCATGATTGTGCAATAGGACCCTGAAAACTAGGTTTTATGGTCACATTATCCTTTATTCTAGGCTCGTCACTATGTTTATCCCATTGGCCCATATTTATTGTTGAAATTCGTTTCATGCTGCCGATTTGATTTAGGTTTGACAACTGTCATTAGAGAAATAACTGCTTTTGTGTAAGATATGTGCATTAGACTTCTTAGTTCTCTTCATTTTTATCATTAGAAAATAACTGCTTTTGTGTAGGATATGCTTCTTTTGACTCCTTAGTTCTCTTCATTTTTAACTTTCAAGCATTACCGACTTAAAAATTCAATGTGCAGCTATGGTACATTTGCAACTGGAGGTTGTGATGGCTACGTGAATGTGTGGGATGGCAACAACAAAAAGAGGCTATATCAGGTAAGCAATCAAGAAACAATACCGCCATAGGCTTTGTTTCCTCTTAAGAGTATACCCATGGGGTGTTAAAAGTTGTGCTAATGCTAAAATATACTAGCATATTCTCTGACGTGGTGCTATGATGCTAAAGATAGCACCAAAGTTGACCGCTTGAGTCTTGACTTTTTAAATATTATTCACACAAATACCAAAATTTGTGTTTTATTTACCACTTTCTTTAGTGCAATCATTTACACAAATGCCATTACTTGGTGTCTCACAATATAAGTGTTCCCTCTCATGATAATAATGTGGGAGCAGACATCTCGAGTGAATCATACTCCTCTAGAGTCTAGAGACGCAATGCGTTTTTCTTCAGTAATTGCACCGTAAATATAAAAATCAATTACAAAACAAGATTGGGCTGGTGTTTGATCTTTTCAATGAGCTGAAAACCTTAAAGTTCAGAAACATGATAGATTTTTTTTTTCCACTCGAACTCCTTTCATGTATTCTGTTCTTCAAAAAAAATATCCCATTTCCAGTCAATTTAGAAAGAAGGTTGTTGATCACTTATTTATGAGCTGTCTTATAGCTCTTTCATTATAAGAGGCTTCCTACTCTTCAACACGGGTCGGGTCTTATTGCAACTTGGGTCTGTGGTACAAATAATACTTAGGGGATGCATGAATATGGTAGTTGATCACTTGACTGTGTTGCAGTGCTTATTGAGAAAAGCTGAAAGATGTTGTAATATGAATTGTAGTATTTTTTTAAAGCATTTCATTGCATTTACACATTGGAGCACGAAACGTCAAGGCATGTCTATTCGCTTTTGAAATGCTAAATTTTGCATTAGCATTTGCATCACCATTGGTTAATGTAATCCCTCCAATTTTGCAGTATCCGAAGTACCCAACCAGCATTGCAGCTTTATCGTTTAACAGAGATGGGAGACTGTTGGCCGTAGCATCTAGTTATACTTTCGAAGAGGGCGACAAACCGTAAGGACGAATCTCTCTCTCTCTCTCTCCCTCCCTGTGTGTGTGTGTGTGTGTGTGTGTGTGTGTGTTCGTGATTTAACATGTAGCCATCTTATTTGCAGTCACGAACAAGATAGCATATTTGTCCGGAGTGTAAATGAAGCTGAAGTAAAGCCCAAGCCAAAAGCATATGCTCCAGCAACATAAGTTAAAGCTGCCAATCACTCGTCTTGTTTTATAGTAGTTAAACCGGATGTTATTTTTAATTTTATTTGTAATACATTGGACTCTTTGTATTTTCTAGTTTAGTGTCTCGGGTCTATGCAATTGACCAAATGAATAACTCTCCGCCCATGTGTAGCTCCGTAAGAATAATATTTGTGTTTTCCAGTGGTCATTCAATGATATGTTTTCCATGTTTGCTTTTGCGCAATTAAAGGACATGGATCTGCTTTTGCGCAATTAAAGGACATTGATCCAGCAACATGCTGAAACGCTAAGCATGTTGCTGGATCAATGAGTCCTTGAGCATTTGTATGATGGGGCTTGAGTTGGAAACGTTGAGAAACCTAAAAGTGTAGACGTTGGCCTTCTCAGCCCAGAGTGAAGGGCTTGAGCATGTTGCTGTTCCATTGTGCTCTTGTGGATTCGAGATCTGGACGAACGTCCCATCCGATTTTAGTGTAATATATTATCAAATATATACTATATTTATGTATTTCATTTTTTTTAGAATCTACTCCGCCAACACTCACACTCGCGCACAAGTAGGACTGCAAGTGGGTCGGTCTGGACAGGCTGAGTTCATTTTTTAACCCAGCCCGATTTTCATCCAGTCCGTCCAGGCCCATCCGAACCCGGGGTGATGATCCCGTACGATCCCGGGCCCAAAGTTGTTAACTACCAATCCGGGATTGCCCAGCCCGAGTCTTTTAAAAAGCTGTATGAAATTCTCTTTTGTATGAATAAAAACCCGTAACGAGCACATCTAAAATCTATTGTAAGAGAAGAAACTGCCAACAAGTACTATTTGCATCTATTCCAAATATTATTTACATATTACAAGTATAATTTGCAAAATACAACATTATTTAACAAACCCATAAAAGAAAAAAGAAGTAACATCTAGTACATTCTACTTCAGCAAGTTATATTTCTATACTCTACTTCAATTCTTCAGAAACCTCATCAACTGCTGCATCTTTGGTGTTGCTTGTAATTTTGAATTCACAACTACAACCAAGCAACAAAGTAGGTTCTCTTTGGATCTCTTGACAACAAGTCAACAACAGCAGTAGCCGTACTTAGTCTATGATGTTAATTCATCAAGCAGCTGTAATGAAGTAAGAATTAACATCACAAAGAAAGGAGGTGATTTTTTTGATGGTATACCTGAGCCAATCAAAAGATAAGGAAGGATCATGTCTGTCCCAAAAACAGCTTGGCGACTCTGAAGGCTGAAGTACAGCTGTATTTTCATTCAGTTTAAACTCTTCCCATCTCCTGGAACACAAAGCTCTGGTGAATATTTCAAGTTTTCATCCTGCTAGTAACATACGGAACCTTTAGTTAGGTAGTTTCTGTGAGATGAGTTCATTCACCATTGCATTGAAGTATTGTGAAATGTGAAAAGTTGTAAAACTTAGCAGTAGTTGTAATCGTCTAGAATATTTTCAATTGTAAAGTACATATACCACAACTGTTATCTACATATTCACACCATACTTTTTTTTTTCACTTGGTACAGATTCTTCCACCTCTTTCCCAACTCACCTTGTGCAGCATAGAGAAAGAGAAAGAGAATGGAGAAAAGCAATGCTTAAAACAGTAATTAAACCATTTTCAACTCACCTTGTGTGCAGCATCCAATCCATTTGTATTTGGAGCTTGATATTAAGATAAGTATGCATGTATTTTTTAGCCATTCAAAGGCATTTTTTTCTCACTTTGCAAGATTTCAGCTAATTCCATACCAGGAAAAGAACAAGCCAAATGCATCATATCACCTATTTTTCTAAGTAAACTCCTATACTTCTGGGCAATAAATACCCACTAAGAGGAGAGCTGGAAACCAGGGCTGAATTAAACTGCCTGTTTCTTACTAGCTGCAGCCTCGTGCAAGGAAATAACCATTGAAATAGTTATTGATGGTTATAACTGGGACACCGTGCCTTTCTAGTGCTCGAAAAAGTATCCATTCTAGTACTCCGCTAACTATGTAAAATACCCTGGAAATCAATATCCCATCTATTAAGGACAGTACTCCCAGGTAGGAAGAACTACCACATAACTAGATGAGAATGAAAAAGACCAAAAGGGTCTTCCAGGGACTTGACTTGCCTAAAATCCTTCATACTTCAAAATGCTTTCTCTACGGCCAGTGCACACCTTGAGGCTCTGAGCCCTCCTCTACTGGGATAGATCCAGCATACCGTAGAAAGGGTAGGAACTGAAACATTAGAACTCCAAGACCCTTGCACCATTCTTCGTGCAACATGATTCGACAAACTACCCAGAACAGGCATAACGAGATCAAGACACGAACTTGGGACAGCACGCAACTCAAAGATAGCCAAGTATGAAACATTTCCTATCATATAAACCAAACTATTATGCAACAACAGCTCCTGCTACACTGTTATTTTGGTGTCAAATTTCTAAATGATTTACAAGTGTTGCATGTATTCATGTTTGAAGTAAATTTCTATATGATTTACGAGTACTACTTGTGCTGTGAACCTACAGCAAGCATACCGTTGCAGAAAAACTTTAAACTCCTAGAAGTCTCAATCATATCCAACGGAAATAACTATATAAGAAATCATGTCCCAAGAGACATGGACTTAAGATATTGCCTAGCATGAGAAATCAACGATTCAAGCATTTCTAGTTCTTTTTGCCTATTCTATTTCTGTCTCAATCACACTACAAAAGAAGAGTCATCAGGTCACCCTACACCCCACTCTTTTTAGCCTCGTCCCAAGTTCATTTCTCTTCCAATTTACTATTCAAGATAGTCACTCGGAATGATAGAAAGTGACATATTCATAACAGTTGCAATCACCCAAAACATGCATCCTTTCTTAGATTCTAATATTCACTAAAGTTGCTAGAAACATACAGGAGCCTTATCTAGAAGAACATCCTATGCCTTCAACTTTATGAAGAAGTTACAGGTCAGAAGGTTAACAATTCCAAAAGTGCCATCATCTACAGTAACAATGCCTCAAAGCAGATCAGACAGCAAGTTAAGGAGGAACTCCATCTTAGAAAAGGTAAGAAGGAAGCCATCTATTTGGGTATTCCTATGTTCCAGAAAAAGTCAAAGCTTGCTACTTTTAAACATGTGATGGACAAAATGGATAAAAAAACTGCTGGTTGGAAAGCAAAGCTCTTCTCATTTGCAAGTAAATTAATACTCATCAAGGCAACTTTGAGTACTGTGCCATCCTATGTTATGTCCATCTTCCTTCTACCTAAAAATGTTTGCAACAACATTAACTCCTCTTTTGCAAGATTCTGGTGGGGAGGTTCTAAAGAAAAAAGGAAAATGGCTCTCTTGTCCTGGGCAAATCTATGTAAGTCTAAGAGTAATGGAGGACTGGGGTTTAGAGAAGCTCAAGCATATAACTTTGCCTTGGTGGCCAAATTGAGCTGGCTTTTATGGACTAAAGAAGACAAACTTTGGATTCAGCTTCTAAATGACAAGAATTGCAAGATCTTAGACTTCAAAGATGTGGAAGTAAAGCAAGGAGATTCCTACTTCTGGAAAGGAGTGTTGAAATGTAGAGATTTTTTGGCTCCTAAGATGTGTAAAGTCATAGGTGATGGAAAAAGCACAAATATTTGGATGGACCCTTGGGTTCCTAACTTAGAAAACTCAAAGCCCAAACCTCCTGATGATCTACTCAATGCTCCAAAAATGGTGGTTGATTTAATAGACCAAGACAGAAATGGGACTTGGAGAAGTTGCAACATTGGTTCTCTAATTTTGAAGTGGAAGAGATTCAAAAAATAAAAGTCCCAATATTAGAGACTGCAGATTGCTGGATATGGGAAGGCAATGAAACAGGTACTCCCTCTGCTAAATCTTTATATTTGGCAAAAATAGGTGATTCCAATCACATGTCAGATGATATTATGTGGAAGAAAATCTGGGAATTCAAGATTCATAACAGACTCAAGCTGTTTCTTTGGAGAATTTATGCTAAAGCAATACCCATCAGTGAATTTATACATCATAAATTACCCTTTCTGGATGGCTCTTGTCAATTCTGCAAAGACAAGTTTGAAACTGCTGCACATCTTTTCTTCTACTGCAGTTATGCAAGAGCTCTGTGGTTTGGACTGGCTGGTATTAGAACTGATAATTTCCCTGATAAAAATATCAAGGAATGGTTCAAAGCACTGCTGGTAGATAACAAGTTTGAAGTTCCTCACTCTTCCTGGGATTTATGGTTGGCAGTGGTTTGTAATCATATTTGGAGAAGAAGAAATGAGATATTATTTAAAAAGGAGGAGAAAGTTATGAAATGGCAGAACAACATTCAACAGGATTGCTACACTATCAGCAATTTACTCCTGGAGTATAGCAGAGGTGGTGTCCATGAATATTCAAAGGTGATTAAAGAGTCCCAGAAATGGTCCCCTCCAGTACAAAATGGCATCAAAATTAATTGTGATGCTAGTCTGAAGAATGGAGAGATTGGAATGGTTTCAATTGCCAGAAACCACAAAGGTGAAGTGATGAAGTGGTGTTCTACGTATTTAGAAAATTCTCATATGACTGCTCTGGAAGCTGAATTCCATGCTATTGAAATGGCTGTTCAATTGATTCATAGAGAAAATTGGATCAACACAGAAGTGGAATCTGACTGTGCTGAAGCTGTTAATGGGGTTATGAATCCACTGAAGGCAAAAGGGTCTCTCAAATGCAGAAGTGCTGTGTTGAATAGTTTGCTCCCTAGTGAGCATGTAAATGGGGTTTCTTTTATCCCCACATCTGCAAACAAAGTGGCTCATAATTTTGCAAATTGGATTAGAGTCCAAAAAGTTTTGATTGTAATAGGCTTCCTGTCTCAGTTTTGGTAGCATTAGTGAGGATAGGAATTTTTATGTAAACTCTCCTGGTTCTGTTTTGGTTTAATATATTTATCCATTTCATCAAAAAAAAAAAAACTATCATAAGTCAGCCCAGAATCAATATAGAATACGAGCAGAAGATTGAACCTTGCCAATATCCCCAGGGTCAATCAAGTACAACCTTTTTCTCTTACCATTTCCTTATACCACTCACATATACTGAACCTAAAACCTATCATAAGTCAGCCCAGAATATCCCCAGGGTCAATCAAGTACAACCTACATCTTTTTATAGGCAAAAAGAATATAATTAAAATATTCATTTCCTGGTGAACAAAAATACTAAGAGAAACTTTGACACCTTTCGCCAGCCCTGAAGTTCCAGCATCCCAGGGAATCTACCACAATTGGCGTAAGGAACTAATTGATAAATCAACATCTAGTGAACTCCAAACACAACATCTGCACATCCAAATATCCAACAAGATGGACACAAAATTCGCTATAGAAAAGAACCAAGTATCCTATCATTCACATTGATGCTTTCACCCTTTTCCATGTTTACCATCTTCATTAAAATCTTTACAATGAAATCATCTCCATGTCAATGCATGTTGAACATCCTTATCCCATTAAAACTCATTCCAACTTCTTGCCCCACATTTCAGAATCCATTATCAACTACTAAAGTCATCCTTACTCCACTGTCAATCGTTCTTTCTTGTTAGAAAATTACGTGATACGCCCATATGGGGTGAACATGTAATTAGACATAACCTTACGAGGTTAAATGCAATAAGGCACAAACCCTAAGGGGTTAGTAGCAAAGGCACAAACCCCAGAGAGTTATGTTGCAAACTAGGTATAAGTCTGTCTTTATAAGGAGACAGCCTCCTACATATTTCAGTAATGCTTAATGCAGAGAACTGTAGAGATCATGTGCTCATCAGATACATTTCTAGGAACCCTAGTCTCTCTCTCCTAAACTTACATCCAATGAGGTGAAACGTTGGGTGAATCAAAGTGTTCGTCCTCGAGATTCACACTAGATCCGTGGGAGCAAGACGAAGGTGAAGGCACGTGAAAGCAGACAACATCAAAGATCATCTTCCGTTGAGATTAGGAGCATAGGCGAAGAGGTAACACATAAATCTTCCGCTTTACTATGTGTTTGGATCTATATTTGTTTAGATCACCTATGCCCTACATTATTATCAGAGCCCTAGGTGTGTTTTTTGTGCCTCGTAGAAAATTGAGTTTCTGAATTTTCATAATCAGTAGGAGATTCTTATAAGGTTGGACAAACGTAGAAAAAGTTATGCCCTTTTAAAGATTCGGAACTGTATTAATCTGGACTGTTTTGATCTGTTTAATAAATCTATTCTTTTTAAAGTTGTTAAAATTGGACTTTGAATACAGAATCATTGGAAACGGAGCACGGGAAGGTGGCGCATGGGCCTCACGCGACGCGGACGCCGCCTCCACGCGCGGTCACCCGCCAAAGGGCCGACAGCGACAGCGGACGTGGCTAGGACTGACGTGGCATGATGGTGTGGCAGCGACACGGCAGCACATGGTTGGCGTGGCGACGACATGGCAGCCACGTGTCGGATGACGTGGCAGTTGTCATCAACATATGTGCTGACGTGGCATGCCACGTGACGATGCTGACGTGGCAATGGCTGACGGACAGCGCGTGACAGAGGCGGACGCGCCCACGCGCGGCGGCGCGTGCGACCTCCTGCCGCCATTTTTCGTCCGGTTTTTTCCAATATACTCCAAATTAAATTTTCTATTTTCTAGATTTTTTTTCATATTTTTTGGAAATACAAAAAATTTATTAATTTCTCGATTAATTAATTAGTGTTTAGCACACTTCCCGAGGCAATTAGACAACCTTAATCGCACCGTTTTGAGCCCAATTTTTTTTCACTTAGGTCATTTTCCCCTACTGTCTACCATAGGTGTTGAAACCTTAGGTGGTTTGGAGCAATTTTTAACCTTTGCACCAAGCATTGACGCGAGTGAGCGGATTTGCGGATGTTGTTCTTTAGCATCGTGTCCGCGCAACTCTAGGAACTTCTCCTTTGCTTCGATACTATATCTCTTTTCACAGTAGTGATATGCGCTTTTGAACCGAAATCAAATGGTTGGGATCAGCTCCTTCTTTCATGAACAAAGCAGCGTCCTACAGGCAACCAACAAAGAGTCAACTTAGAAACTCGCCCCGCCAAACTGCTCCGAAACAAATTTGATCATTTATGGTGATTAGATTATTTCTTATTAATTTCTAGTAATTAGTATTTAATTTTGAAAATTTCCAGAAAATTTCAGTATGTTTATATTACTGTTTTACGTACTGTTGTAGGTTGAATGGATGTGTTTGGTGCATGGATGTGGCTTAGATGTTTTTATATTTGGTTTTGGTTTGTTTTTGAATATGTTATCAAAATCGCCTCTCTAGAGGTTACTTCTTATTAGAAATAAGATAGTGAAGATTGAAGATAGAAGCTTCAAGAGAGGTGGCCAAACCAAGAGACATGGCACAAGGTGCATGGAGCAAAGAGACGAACTAAGGAGCTTCAATAATGGCGTTCTCGATAGGCGGGATTGTATGAAGCGAGTTTCAAGACTTGTTCAAGAAGTATTCCCAATAGTGGGAGTGCACCTTAGGGGCCACATCCACGCATATTTATTTATGCTTATTCTTGTTTTATGTTATAATTGCGTTTGAGGATATAACTGTATAACCTCGCATGCTAAAGAACTAAAACAAAAGAGCTCACATGAGTAGACATGATTAAAAATGATAGGAAATCATAAGTGACGAGATTTGATTCGTAGGATATACGTTAGGTTTTGGTGGAGTCCTTATGAGGAACTATTAAATTTTAATCGATGTCACGTGTTATTTAGAGCTAAGTAAATGTTACTATTAATTTCCTAAGCAATGTCTCAAATCAATCGTGTCTGAATCGAAACTGTAAAGGCTAAAATGGTGACAACAAACGACAAGACGTGTCGTCATAGTATTAACCATCCAATGGACATACGTTGTCAAACCACCTGCAAATATGGTCGAACATGTGATGATTAGTTGTCACAGCAGCACATAGACATTATCTTTAGGCTCACTAATAGTGGGAGGCAGTCAAGATAATGTCATAGAGCGTGCTATGCCAAGGTGGGGAAATGATCTCATCAGCAAGTTCTACACCACTTTGAAATTCAAATCATTGTAGGAATTGGCCAAAGAAGAATCTTGTATCCACCTTAGCCATTTGCGTACATTACTCCTCAACTTCACTCATCCATTTATCTATATCTTCCCATATCCCAAAATGCATCTCCAAAATACCAACCCAGTATTTTCCACAAATCGCAATCCCTCTTCCTTTCTCCACCTTTATTTTTGTCACCTTATTCTGAACTCTTAAGAGAAAACTAGCAAAACCAGGTTCTCACAATCGCAAATTTCCTACAGCCACACTATACAAAATTGATCCATTCACCCAACCAACAAACCAACAGCAGAGGCAGGAATCATCAACAATACTAAACAAGGAGCCATAAATCTAACTTCAAATTTGGGGCTTCTGAAATAGGAGTAATATAGGCCATCGTTCCATATGACCATTATAATTGGGTAGGGAAAAATGAATACAAGACATTTGGGTTAATATGTTGGTAGTTGATAAATGGGGTCTACAAATTTGGGATTTCGGAATTAGAATGACATAGGTCATCGCTCCATGGACTTACATTAATCGGGTAAGATATATGAAATAATTGGGCCAATCCGGGATGAAGGATGATGTAGATCGTCTTTCCATGGAATATTCTAATTGTCTACGGAAAATTGAACTTTATGAAGGTAAGGTAAGCATTTTGCAGGTAGTTATTGGGGTTCGAAATTCAGGTTTTTGAAAATGAATATAATATAAATCATCATTTTTGCGGGATTATCTTAAGTGGGTAAGATAAATTGATTCCGTAAATGTTTGACGCATATGACTGGTGGTTATTTAGGCCTGAAAATTTTGAGCCTTCTATAATCGGGCATAATATTGGTTGTCGCTCCGTACAAGTATTTTAAATAGCTAAGGAAAATTGAATTCATGAAGCTTGGGGAATATCTTGGTGGTGTTAATTGGACCCAATAAATATTGGGCATCTAGAAGGAAATCAGAAACTTTCAATTTTGCACCCAGATTAGTTCCTCTGATGCAAGATCTACCAATAAAACATCAGAATCTGCATCCTCAACTTTTCTCTCCTCTCTCAGCCTACTGTCCTTGTGTACATTCCTTTTTAAGAAGTCATTCTGGTATACAGAGCAGCACTTGAAAGAAAATTACTTTATCCGCACTACCAAATCCCAACATGTTCATTTATTTCTCCTTTCCATATGCCATGTTTTCATCTAATTCTAGTATCCAGAAATACTACCAAGCCCATTAATTCTCCATCCATACAAACAAATCCCAAAAAAAACATCATATTTACTGCAGATTCTTAAAATAAGGGAATCATAAACTTTCAGTTTTGCAACAAAATTAGTTTCTTTGATGCAAGATCTACCAATAAAAAAACAGAATCTACACCCACAACATTTCTTAACACATGTCAGAGTGTTCCCATGAATCTTCAAATGAAGAATTCAAAGCTTGTTAAACTCCCAAATGCTAATGAAACCAATGAAGGATGGGTGTTGGTAGTATAGTTTCCACCTTACACCTACCTGTCTTGATGTACAGTTCCTCCTGGCATTCCAAATCAAAAACTATTTCTTTTAAATGCCAACAAAGAAAAACTCCTCTTCCCATTTCAGTTACTCTCCTTTCCAAATGCCACGTTTTCATCTAACTTCTAGTATCCAGACAACAGTGCCAAGCACATTCATTCTTCATCCATACAAACATATCCTAATAAAAGCATCAAATTTACTCCAGATTCTCAGAAGAAGGAAATCTTGAACCTTCACCCATATTAGTCTCTCTGGTGCAAGATCTACCAATAATAAATCAGAAACTGCATCCTCAACTTTTCTTAACACATGTTAGAAATTTGCCATGAATCTTCAAATGAAGGATACCGTCTTCAAAGCTCGTTGAACTCCAAAATGTTAATGAAACCGATACCATTTCCTTTCTCCACTTTTCTTTTCTTCACCTTATCCTCTACCAGTAACTTTTAAGCCTTTTCTCCAGATGGCCTCTTGACCAACATCATTCCAACTTTCAACTCCAATTCAACCTATCCTCCTCTTCCACATCAAAGGATACCTAAAGAAGTTGACTCCCACTAGTAAAACCGTTACTTCACTTTTAAGCTTTCTCAATGTTTCCCTTATTTTTCTCCTGAAATCCTAAGAAATAAAGTAGAAGCTCAAAAACCACTCTTTTTTCGTGAGAATGAAGTTCTGTCTGGGCAATAAATAGTTCCAACTCAGAGTAGGTAAAGAAAGAATTTTGAATATACTTTCAGACAATTTACTCCAATCAAACAAAATTACAATTCATATATGTTGCCACATAGATTCAGAAAAAAGCAAGTCTCCAAACATGTTAAATACACTCTCTTCCAGTCCCATCATCTTTTGCGGTTATCATCTACTTATTTTTATCCTTAAGCTTTCTCTCTTATTCTTCGAAACCCTGAAATCTAGGTTCGCATATCTCTAAATTTAAACACCAATCAAAAACTTGTGAAATCTTAGTACACACCACAAGTTTTCATGTGAAACCCTGACATCTTTTGTGTTTCATGTGAAATCTTAGTACACCACTCAAAAAAATTAACTGTCAGTGATAGCTAAACGAAACTAGATTCACATAACTCAAAGTTCTAATACCACTATTGTGCAAAAAACAGATGTTCTTATTACTCACCCAACCAACACTAAGAAATCAAGTGTTGATACAATGACCCAAGAGTTCTCCTTAAAATGTCTACAAAAGTGTGGCCATCAATGATGTATCATCTCAGTCCACGTTCTTTGTCCATTTCAAAGGGCCTTTCTAATACGGTGACAACCAGATTTTCAAACATGCACAACAAACCGTCCTCTTCCTTTCTCATCTTTCCCTCCCTACCAAAACCCAAGAAAGAATGTAATCTTAGAAAACCAAAACATCTAGATTCACAAAGTTCAACAATTACTCCAAGCGAACAACTAAACGGAAACAGGTTCACACAGCTACAAGTTTCCAACACCACCGATATACCAGACTTGTCTCATTAATCATCCAACAGATACTAGGAGAAAAAAGAAAACCTGCTATAAAAAGCAACCCCAGGATTGTTCTAGCGTTGCGTTTTTAATTAACAAGGCTGAAAATATTGGGCCTGCAAGAATAAGAAATGATATAAGTCATCATTCCATAGGATTTTTCTAATTGGCTAAGGAAAAATGACTTCTTAAAATAATTTGGAGATGAAAATTTGGAGCTTTGAAGAAATCAGGATCACACGGGTACAAGTTTCCAACACCACGGTTACGCTAGATTGGTGTCATTCATCATCCAACAAACACTAGGAGAGAAAGAATACCACCAGCTATTGATAGTACAGTTCCCCCGATCACTTAGGCCTACCTGTCTTAACGTACAGTTCCTCCTGGCACTCCAATTCAGAAAACTTTTTTTTTTTTTTTTGGAAAGATTGCAACCGAGCAAAACTCCTCCTCTTCCTATTTAAGTTTACTCTCTTTTTCCATATGCCATGTTTTCATCTGATTCTAACATCCAGAAAACAGTATCAAGCACATTCATTCTTCAACCATACAAACATATCCCAAAAAAGCATCAAATTTACTCCCGGTTCTCAGAAAAAGGAAATTACATGATCCAAACTGCCAAATCCAACTGGAGCATTATCTCTACTCCTTCACGCTACCAATTACCAAAGTAATGTATCATCATCTCTACTCAAGAATCTGCAAAGTACAAAGAAATAAATATACCTTTTTCTACTTCAATCACAGCTTTGCCTTACTGACTTCTCTGTACCTTCCCAGATAACTTCAATAGGAAACTTTCTTTCAAGGAAAAACACTTGCTCTATCCCAGCCTACTGTCCTTGTGCACATTCTTTTCAAAGAAAGTCATTCCAGTATTCAGAACAACACTTAGAAGTAAATTACATAATCCACAGTACCAAATCCAGACTTAGCGTTATCTCTACTCCGTCACATTACCAATTACCAAAATACAATGTACCATCATCACTACTCCAGAATCTCCAAAGTACAAAGAAATTAAATACCATTTTCTAATAAAATCACAATTATGCCTCACTTGCTTATCTGTACCTTACCAGACTATACGAGCAATTATTCTTTCAAAGACATGGCTGAAACTTAGTTATATACTCTAAATACACTCTCCCTCCCTCTTTCAGCCACTGCTTATTACCTTGTCATCTACTTCTTAAAACTGCTTCATTCTCTCTCTATTTCTACGTACACCCTACACGAAACTTTTTATTGCCAGTGATAGCTAATCTAAACTAGGTCCACATAACTCCAAATTCCAAGTACAACTATTGTGCAAAAAAGCATGTTCTTATTACTCACTCAACCATAATACTATGAAATTACGTATCGACAACACGATACATTGACCCAAGAGTTTTCCTTCCTCAGTATGTCTACAAAAGTATTTCAACCACTGATATCTAGCCATTCCACATAGTGATTTCGTAGGATTGCCGCTATCAGCATTCAGTCTACCTTTTCCTCATACTTTCTCATCTCTCTCCTGCACCATATATTGTTTGTTTTCCATTATCAAACCCATACAAACATCTTAAAGCATAGTACTCACTAAGTCTCTGCCACAAAATCCCAACAAAGAATGTCATCTTATCCGAAATTTCAACCGAAGGAAAAAGACATTGACCTCGTTCAAAACTAGAACTGTGGGTGCAAAACTTAACAAGTACCCTCTTCCTCAACTTTGCATATCCCAAAAATACATCTTCAAAATACCACTGCCCCAGTATTATCCACATATGGCCCCTCGTCCTTTCTCCACCTTTATTTTTGTCACCTTGTACAGAACACATAACAGAACGCCAAACCCTGTTCAGGGTCGCAAATTTCCTACAGCCACACTAACCAAATTGGTATTATTACCACAGTGGGAGTAGGAATCATCATTTATACTAAACAAGGACCATCATTCCATCGGACCATTCTAATTGAGTAGGGGAAAATGATTACATTGACATTAGGGTAAGCATGTAGGTAGTTGATGTATGAGGTAAAAAAAATTGGGGCTCTCGGAATCAGTATGAGATAAGTCTCACTCCATGACTTATTCTGATTGGGGAATGCATACTGTAACATGTCAGTGGTAGTTTTTTTGGGTCCACCAAATTGGCCAATTGGGAACAATGTCGATTTTCATTCCAAGGAATTGAATGTAGTTGTTTCGGTACCATACATTCAACTTCATGAATGTGGGGTAAGTACTTTACTGGTACTTATTTAGGTATGAAAATTTAGGATTTTTGGAATTGAAAACGATATTGGTCATTTTCATGGGATTATTTTGAGTAGGTAATATAAACGAATACGCGAAACACAGGTAAATGTTGGTGGTGATCAATACTTCTGATGATTCTAAATGGACAAGAAAAGTTGAACACGCGAAATGCAGGTAAATGTTGATGATAATTACTCAGGGGTCAAAAGTTTTAGAGTTTTTGGGATTTGGGAATTAAAAAGATATCAGCCATCATTACTCCAAACCACAACTAACGGAAAATAGGTTCAAATAGCTACAGGTTTCAAACAGAACTGTTATACAAGATTGGTCTCATTAATCATCCAACAAACACTAGGAGAATAAAAAATACCACTATAGATGGACCCCTAGGATTTAATTTCAATTATCCGCATGAATGAGTACAACAATTCAAAGTTTTAGTAGGCTTTTGTCCCCTGATCAGTCATAATGTACAGTTCCCCCTGGCACTCCAATTCAAAAGACAAATCTTTGAAATACGTCAAACTGGTAAACTCTTCTGCTTATTTCAGTTCACTTTCCTCTTCCATATGCCACGTTTTCATCCAATTCTAGTATCCAGATAACATTTCCAAGCACATTAACACCCATCCACAGAAACAAATCCCAAAATAGCATCATATTTAATCGAGATTCTCAAAAGAATCAGAGACCTTCAGTTTTGCGCCCAAATCAGTTGCACGGATGCAAGATCTATGATAAAAAATTAGAATCAGCGTCATCAACGTTTATAGCACATATCAGAACCTTCCCATGAATCTTTAAATAAAGAACAGTCGTCAAAGCGACCTCTTCACCAACATCATTCCCACTTTTTACTCCAATTTAAAATTCCCTCCTTTTCTACATTAAAAGAGAACCAAAGAGAATACTCCCACGAGTATAGTCCATGTTTTCTGTATTAATATTCTCACTATTTCACTAATTTTCTCATGAAATGCTAAGAAATATACCCTAGAAGCTAAAATAAACAGTCTTTTCGCTAGGGGATATTTTGTCCGGGAAATAAAAAAAGTTCAATAACAGTGTAGGTAAAAGAGAGCATTTGGATATAACTTTCAGACACTTTCACCAAACGAAAAGAGTTCCAATCCCTATCCGTTCCCAAATACATTCAGAAATAAGTCCCCAAAATATGTTAAACAACCTAACATACACAAAATACACTCCCTCTGCCATTCCCATCCTATTTTGTGGTTATCCCCTGCAATCCTTACTCTTCCCCTCTAATTATTTGAAAGCATGACATTTAGGTTCACGTATCTCTATATTTGAACTCTAGAATATAACTTGTGAAAACTTGGCTTACCAAAAGTTCAAGCTCCCAGCGCTGAATGAAACCATACTAGTGTTATTCCTCATGTAACACATGCAAAAAAAAAAAAAAAAAAAAAAAAAAAAAAAAAAAAAATCAAAATCAACAGAACACAATAACTTGCCTAAAATCTTATAGAACGGACATCGACAGTAATTGTCAGACGAAATTTCACGCTTAACACCTTAAGTCCTTAACACATTCTCTCTCAAATTTCTAGGACCCAGTCCTCAGACAAATACCAAGGGTGAAGATAACTCTCTTTGGTAGAAACACTTCGACTTCTTGTTCCAGCCTACTGTCATTATGCATATTCTTCTCACGGAACAACACTTTGAAGCAGATGACATATAACACACTAGCAATTCCAACTGTAGTATTATCTCTACTCCTTCACACTACCAAGTACCCAAGTCCAATGTACCATCTTCACTACTCCAGAAGCACCCAAATTTGAGAAATAAATTTACCTTTTTTCTGGCTTGTCTGTACCTTCCCAGAAAACTATAACAGTAAGTACGTAACTATTCTTTCAAAAGAATGGCCCAAACCTTATATACACAACATACATCTGCCTCCCTTTTTCAGCTATTCTACTTCTTATAACAACTTCATTCTCTCTCTATTTCTTTAACACAGGAACGTCTAGGTTCACCCCGCCCAAAAAAAAATCAACTGCCGTTATTAGCTAAGCTAAACTAGGTTCAGATAATTCCAGATACAACTACTGTGCAAAAAAATATATACTTACTACTCACCCAACCAATTCTATGAAATTAGAATCGACGACAACACGGTACTTATACCTTTCCATATCCCAAATATACAACTTAAAAATACCAATTACCCATTATTTTCCACAACTTTCAATCCCCCTTCCTCTCTCCACCTTTCTTTTTGTCACCTTATCAAAAACTCTTAAAAAAAAACCCAGCCAAAAAGGTTCCTACAGTCGTAAATATCATACAGCCACACTGTACCAAATTGATCTTATTACCCAACAGACCGACAGTAGGAGTAGGAATCATCAACAACACAAAACAAAGCCCAAAAAGTTATCTTAGTAGATCGATCCTTGTGATGATTCTAATTGGGTAAGAAAAAGTGAATACGCGAAACGTAGGTAAATGTTGGTGGTGGTTATTTAGGATAAAAAAACTTAGAGCTTCGGGATTGGAAATGAGTCAGAAAATTTAGAGCTTTTGGATTTAGTAGGGTGAGGTTTCTAAGTGAATGTTGGGTGCATATGATTGTAATAAGTCTGAAAATTTTGGGTCCTCTGAAATTGGAAATGATATAGGTTTTCTTTCCATAGGATTTTTCTGATTAAATAACGAAAATTGACTTCAAAAAGTTCAATAAAAGTTTAGAAAGTTCGGAAAATATGGAGCTTTTGAAATTTAAGATGATACAGGTCATCATTCTCATGAGATTCTTTAATTTGGGAAGATTCCAGTATGTTTTCGGCTAGCCTGTATAAAACTGTTTAGCTTTACTTTTGCTGGATCTATACATAAAATGTCTCAGAATAGATAGTTGAGGAATGCAGATATACTGAATATTTTATATGATGATTCTAATTAGGTAAGAAAATGGAATAAATGAAGCTGAGGCAAATGTGTTGGTGGTCATTATTTTGGTTCTTTTTTTTTTTTTTTTTTTTTTCTGATGAACTTATTTAGGTTCAATTGTTTTGGGCTTATATAGGTCATCATTTCCATGGGGCTATTTTGATTAGAAGGTAAATGTTAGAATAGGTTTGTAAGGGTTCTTCAAACTTGGGGCTTCTGAAATTAGATATAATTTAAGTCACACCAAAGTATGATTTTAATTTGGTAAGCAGAACACTCAATACATGAAGGTTTGGTAAATATATTGATGGTGGTTGTTTCGGTCACACAAATTCAGGGTATATGGAATAGAATGTCGGGTGACTATGTTTGTGGTGGTCATTAGGAAACCAAAACGTCTAGATTCACACAGTATTTTCCAACACCACGTTACACCAGATTGGTGTCATTGATCATCAGAAGAAATAGGAATACCACCAGCTATTGATAGTACAGTTCCCCCTGATCTTAACGTACAGTTCCCCCTGGCACTCCATTTCAGAACTCCTCCACCCATTTCAGTTCACTCTCCTTTTCCATATGCCATGTTTTCATCTAAATTTTAATATCCGAAAACAGTACCACTCACATTTGTTCTTCATTCATACAGATATGTCCCAAAAAAGCATCAAAATCATAAACCATCAGTATCGCCCAAATTAGTCCCTCTGATGCAACATCTACCAATAAAACATCAGAATCCGCATCCTCAACTTTTACTAAAGAAGTTGACTCCCACTAGTAAATCCTCTACTAATAACTTTTACGCCTCTTTTCCAGGTGACCTCTTCGCCAACATTATTCAAACTTTCTACTCAAATTCAAAGTACCCTCCTCGTCTACAAGGAGAACTGAGAAATAGATCCTAGAAGCTAAAAACATAAGGGTCTTTTTCGTTAGAGTAGGTTCTGTGAGGGTAAAAAAGTTCAAAACATAGTAGGAAGGCTAAAAAAAGTTCAAAGCAGAGTAGGAAAAAGAAAGCATTTATCTATACCTATCCAATAATTTCACCAATCACAATAAGAGTACAATCCCTATCATTCCCACGTAACTACACAAAAACAACCTAACTTAACAATATACTCCCTCTTCCATTCCCAACCTCTTTTGCATGTATCCTCTTGTATCCTTATTCTTTCTCTCTGATTCTTTGAGACCATGACTAGGCTCACCTATCTATATCTTTGAACTCCGAAAAATAACTTGTGCAAACTTAGTTCCCCACAAGATCAAGTTCCCAACACTGGATTGTGCCTTACTGATGTTACTCATGCAACACAAGCTAAAACAAAAAGAATCCACAACACAATATATGGACACAATAATTTACCAAAAATTACAGAACGAACATTGAAAAAAATTGTACCCTTTCCGCTAGATTTTATCACAGGCCTAACGACCAAAACTTTCATTCTCAGTCAAATTTCACGAACCCACTTCACAGACAAACAGCAAGGGAGAAGTTAACTCTCCGAGTAAAAACACTTCGTCTTCCTTTTCCAGCCTACTATCCTTGTGCATATTCTTTTCAAAGAAGTTATTCTTGTATCTAGAACCGCACTTACAAGCACAATACATAATTCACCCTACCAAATCCAACTGTACCATTATCTCTACTCCTTCACATTACCAATTAACAAAGTACTATGTACCATCATCACTACTCCAGAATCTCCAAAGTACGAAGAAATAAATATACCAACTTTTACTACAATCACAACTTTGCTTTACATGCTTATTTGTACTGTCCCAAATAACCATGAGAGTACTTATTCTTTCAAACGGATGGCTGAAACATTGTATACACGATAGACACTCTCCCTCCCTCTTTCAGCTATTGCTTATTACATGGAATTCTACTTATTAAAACCACTTTCTTATATAATTACTTCCTAAAGACAAGAACATCTAGTAACACCGCACTTGAAATTTTCAACTGCCAGTGATAGCTAAGCTAAACTAGCTTCACATAACTCCAATTGCCAAATACAACTATTGTGCAAAAAAACATGTTTTTATTACTCACCCAACCAATACTATGAAATTAAGTATCAACAACATGATACAACTACAAAAGTATAGCCATCAATGATGTCTAGGCGTTCTACATGGTGATTTCGTAGGATTCCCAGTATCAGCATTCAGTATACGTTTTCCTCATCCAGCATTTCAAACATGCGCTAACGAACCGTCCTCCTACTTTCTCATCTTTCTCTCCGCTCCATATATAGTTTCTTTTCCATTATAAGACTTATACACAACATATTTAAGCATAGTACTCAATCTGCTACAAAATCCCAGCAAAGAATGTCATCTTATCCGAAATCTCAACCAAAGGAAAAATACATTGACCTCGTTTTAAAAACTAGAACTGTGGGCGCAAAACTTAAGAATAAAAAGTAATATCACGGTTGGTACAGAGACTTGTACGTATATGTTTTACAAGTACCATCTTCCTCAACTTCACGTATCCTAAAATTAAATCTTCAAATGCCAATGCCTCGGTATTATCCAGAAATATCCCCTCGTCCTTTCTCCACTTTTCTTTTTGTCACCCTATACAGAACTCATAACGGAAACTAGCCAAACCAGGTTCAGGGGATTGCAAATTTCCTACAGCCACACCATACCAAATTAGTAATATTACCGCACCAACCAACAGTAGGAGTAGGAATCATCATTTATACTAAACAAGGACCACCATTCCATAAAACCATTCTAATTGAGTAAGGAAAATTGAATACATTGGCATTATGGTAAATGAGTAGGTAGTTGACGTATGGGGGAAAAATTGAGGTTTTTGGAATGATGATTAGATAAGTCATCACTCCATGACTAATTTTAATTGGGTAATACATACTTGAATATGTTTGTGGTAGTTTTTTCGGATCCACTGAATTGGACCGGGAACAATTGAGATCTTCATTCCAAGGAATTGTTATAGTTGGCCAACGAAAATCAGACTTGGGTACTTTGTTGGTAGTTATTTGGGTTTGAAAAGTTAGAATTTTTGGAATTGAAAATGATTGGTCATCAATTTCATGGGATTATTTTGAGTAGGTATGATAAATAATACGCGAAACACAAGTAAATGCTGGTGGTGATCAATCCTTGTGATGATTCTAAATGGATAATAAAAATTGAATACGTGAAATACAGGTAAATGTTGGTTATGATTATTCAGGATCCTAAATCTTAGAACTTTTGCGACTTAAAATGATATAAGCCATTATTACTCCAAACCACAACCAACGGAAAATATGTTCCCAGCTACAAGGTTCAAACACCAATGTTATACAAAATTTGTCTCCTTAATCATCCAACAACACTAGAAGAATAAAAAAATACCGGTATAGAAGTACCCCTACGTTTTAATTTCAATTATCCACAAGAACAAGTACAACAATTCAAAGTTTTAGTTGGCTTTATCTCCTGGTCTGTTAGGCCTGCCAGTCATAATGTACAATTCGCCCTGGCACTCCAATTCAGAAGACTATTTGTTGAAAGATGTCAGACTGGTAAAACAACTCTTCTTATTTCAGTATACTTTCCTTTTCCATGTGCCATGTTTTCACCTAATTCTAGTATCCAGAAAACAATACCAAGCACAATAACACCCCATCCATCCATAAAAACAAATCCGAAAATAGAATAATATTTACTCCAGATTCTCAAAATAATAAGAGACCTTCAGTTTTGCACCCAAATCAGTTCCACAGATGCATGATCTACCATAAAAAATCAGAATCCACGTTCTCAACGTTTCCAGCACATATCAAGACCTTCCCATGAATCTTCAAATGAAGAACAGTCATCAAAGCTCATCGAAATCCAAAATTCTAATGAAACCAATACCTCTTCCTTTCTTCTTTTTTTCTTTTCCACGCCTTATCCTCTACTGATTTTTAAGCCATTTTCTGAAGGTGACCTCTTCCCCAATATCATTCCCACTTTTTACTCCAATTCAAAATTCTCTCCTCTTCTACATTAAAAGAGAACTAAATACGGTGACTCCCACAAGTATAATCCGTGTTTTCTGTTTAAATATTTCTCAGTATTTCACTAATTTTCTCCTGAAGTGCTTAAAAATAGACCCTAGAAGCAAAAATAAACAGTCTTTTTCGTTAGAAAGAGATTCTGTCCGGGGAATAAAAAAGTTCAAAATCAGTGTAGGTAAAAGAGAGCATTTGAATATACCTTTCGGCTTTCAGACACTTTCACCAAATGAAAAGAGTTCCAATCCCTATCCGTT
Organism: Linanthus parryae; assembly: GCA_023055425.1. NCBI lineage: Eukaryota > Viridiplantae > Streptophyta > Magnoliopsida > Ericales > Polemoniaceae > Linanthus > Linanthus parryae. Next base: position 35,001,973 of record JALGPY010000002.1, read on the forward strand.
CCCAAATACATTCAGAAATAAGCCCCCAAAATATGTCAAACAAACTAACATACACAAAATACACTCCCTCTTCCATTCCCATCATATTTTGTGGTTATCCCCTGCAATCCTTACTCTTCCAATAACAATTCCTTCAAAAGCATGGCCCAAACCTTATTATACACAAAATACATCTCCCTCTCTTTTTCAGCTAGTTCATATAACCGGGTCGTCTGTTTCTTCTTAAAACGACTTTTTCTCTCTGTATTTCTTAGAGACAAGACCGACTACGTTCACCCACCCGAAAATTTCAACTGTCATTGCTAGCTAAACTAAACTAGATTCACATAACTCCAAATTCCAAATACAACTACTGTGCAAAAAATGTACTTATCACTCACCACGAGATTTCCTTCCTTCACATGTCTACGAAAGTATGGGCATGAAGGATGTTTAGCCATTCCACATGGTGATTTCGCATGATTACCCTTGTCAGCATTCAGACTACCTTCCTTCTCTAATTCTTACACGATATTAAAACATGCGCGAAAGAAGTGTCATCTTCCTTTCTAATCTTTCTCTCCTACTCCAATTATTATTCCTTTTCCACTCTAGGACCCCATAATCATTATCTTCAAGCTACTACTCAGTCTGTGTTACCAACTCCCAACAAAGAATGTTATCTTATCCGAAGTCTCAACCCAAGAAAAAGAACATGTCTTCATTTAGATGCATGTTATATAAGTACCCTCCTTCTCAACTTTGTATCCATTTCTCTATACCTTCACGTATCCCAAAAATACAACTTAAAAAATACAAATAACCCGTTATGTTCCACAACTTTCAATCCCCCTTCCTTTCACCATCTTTCTTTTAGTGACCTTATCAAAAACTGTAAAAAAACCAGCCAAACAAGGTTCCCATAATCGTAAATTTCCTACAGCCACACTGTACCAAATTGATCTTATTACCTAACAGACCAGCAGTAGGAGTAGGAACCATCAACAACATAAAACAAAGGCCGGAAAAAATTCTTAAAGAATTTGATGTTTTGGTAAATATGGTGTGGTTTCGGTTACAGATATTCAGTGAATACGGAATTGGAAATAATATAAGCCAATCAAATTATTTTAAATGGGTAAGGTAAATTTGTTACTTGAATTTCGGGTGCATATGTTTGGTGGTCATAAAAAAACCAGAACATCCAACAAAGTTCTACAATTACTCCAAGCAAACAACTAACTGGAAACAGGTTGACACAGCTACAAGTGTCAAACACCTCGGTTATACCAGACTTGTCTCATTAATCATCCAACAAACAATAGGAGAAAAAGAATACCCACATTACCAAAGTCCAATGTACCATCATCACTACTCCAGAATCTCCAAAGTATGAAGAATTAAAATACCGTTTTTCTACTACAATCAAAACTTTGCCTTGCTTATCTGCAAGGTCTAAAATAAGTAACACAGTAATTATTCCTTCAAAAGCATGGCTGAAACATTGTATACACAAAATACACTCTCCCTCCCTTCTTAAAACCCATTTCTTCTCTCTCTATTTCCTAGAGACAAGTACATCAAGGAACATCGCACTTGAAATTTTCAAACAGCTAAACTAAACTAGCTTCACATAACTCCAAATACAATTATTGTGCAAAAGAAAGTATGTTCTTATTACTCACCCAACAAATACTATGAAATTAAGACAACAATATACATTGACCCAAGAGTTTTCCTTCCTTAGTATTACTATAAAATTCCATTAATGATGTCTAACCGTTCCACCTGGTCATTTCGTACGATTACCGCTATCAGCATTCAGTCTATCTTTTCCTCATCCAACTCAAAGGGCATTTCTTATACAGTGACTATCGCATTTTCAAACATGCACTAACGAACCGACCTCTTCCTTTCTTTTCTTTTTCTCCTGCTCCATATATTGTTTATTTTCCATTCATCAAGCATAGTACTAAGTCTCTTCTACCAAATCCCAACAAAGGATGTCATGTTATCTGAAGTCTCAGCCGACGGAAAAAGATCTTGACTTCATGTTCAGAATTCTCTATAACTTCCTGTACCTCAAAAATACATATTCAAAATAACAATGCCCTGGTGTTAATCCACAAATCACAACCCCTCTTCCTTTCTCCGCCTTTCTTGTTGTCACCTTATCCAGATTCTCCACCCTCAACTTCGCCTAATATCATTTACACTAAAGAAGGACCATCAGTCCATGGGATCACTCTTATTGATTCGGGATCAAAAATTTGGTGCTTTTGGAATAAGAAAGAGATAGGTCATCACTCCATGAATTTATTTTAATTGGGTAATGTATACTGGATTATGTTTGTGGTGTTTTCTTCTGTTTGACCCATTGGGAACGATGTTGATCTCCATTCGAAGGAATTGTTCTAACTGGCTAAGGAAAATAAACTTCATGAATGTAGGGTAAGAATTTTTCTAGTAGTGATTTTGATTCAAAAATTTAGGGTTTTGGGATTGAAAACGATATTGGTCATCATTTTCATGGGATTACATTGAGTGGGTCAAACATATTGATTCCGTAAATGTTTGGTGCATATTTTTGTGGTGCTCATTTAGGTCTTAAAATTTTGAGCCTTTTAGAATTGGAAATGATAATGGGCATCATTCCAGCGGATTGTTCTAATTAGCTAAGGAAAATTGAATTCATGAAATTTGGGGAATATCTTGGGTGAATGTTTTTGTTGAGGTCAGTTGGCGCATAAAGGAACTTGGAAAGATATAAGTCATCATCCATGGTATTATTCGAAATTCTTTTTAGTTACGGATAAAATTTACGTTGAGCGACAACCTAAAGCAATCCCTATCCTTCACCCAGGCCTGGGACCAGGGCAATAATTGAGTTCAAAATCATTGGGCTTGGGAACAGGAAATGATAAAGGTCATCATTTCCACGAAATGTTAAGCATACATTTGTGGTGACCAATTTGACCTACAAAAATTGGGCCTTGTAAAATGGAAATGGATATAGATTTAATTGCATGCAATTGTTCTAATTGGTTAAGAAAAATTGAATTCGTGAAAATCAGGTAAATATATGGCGGATGTTTTGGGTTCAAAAGCGTTGGCCTTCAGGAATCATTAGTGAAAGAGGTAGTCATTTTCACAAGATTACTTTAATTGAAAAGGTACACTTCTTTCGCGAAACTTAGGTAAATGATGGTGGCGATTATTTAGGATCAAAAACTTAGAGCTTTAGGGATTGGAAATGATATAAGTCATCATTTCCATAGGATGATTTTAATTATTAGGGTGAGGTTGGCAAGTGAATGTTGGGTGCGTATCTTCGTAAAAAGTATGAGAATTTTGGGCCTCCTAAAATTGGAAATGATATAGGTCATCATTCCATAGGAGTGTTATAATTGACTTTGACTTCATAAAATTCGTTGAAATAATTTGGAGATGAAAATTTGGAGCTTCAATTTTTTTTTTGAGCTTCTGGAATTGAAAATGATATTGGTCATCATTCTCATGAGATTACTTTATTTGGGGAAGGTGCGTCGGTTCTGTTGAGGTGAATTCATGAAAATCAAATTCATGAAATTTGGGGAATATCTTGGGTGAAAGTGTTTGTTGAGGTCATTTAGCCCATAAAGGAATTTGGAAAGATATAAGTCATCATCCATGGCATTATTCGAAATTCTTTTTTAGTTAGGGACAAAGTTTACGTTGGTCTACAACCTAAAGCAACCACTATCCTTCGCCCAGGCCTGGGACCAGGGTAATAATTGGGTTCAACATCATAGGGCCTCGGGAACAGGAAATGATATAGGTCATCATTTCCACGGAATGTTAAGTGCGTACATTTGTGGTGGCCAATTTGGAGATTAAAATTTGTAGCTTCGAAAAAGTTTGGAGCTTCTGGAATCGAAAATGATATTGGTCATCATTCTCATGAGATTACTTTATCTAGGGAAGGTGCGTCGGTTTTATGAATGCTGGATGCATATTTATGTGGTGATCATTAGGGTTTGGAATAGATTGCAGATTCAGGAATGGAGATGATACAGGTCATCAACATTTTATGTTATGATTCTAATTTGGTAAAGAGAATGGAATAAATGAAACTTAGGTTCAAAATCTTGCTCTTCTTGATTGAAAATAACATAGGTCATCATTTCCATGGGATTATTTTGATTAGAAGATAAATTGGTTTAGCGAAATGTTTGGTGCATATGTTTCTGGTAGTCATTTGAACCCACAAAAGTTGACCCTTGTAAAAAAGGAAATGATCTTGCAGGTAAATATCTTGCTGGTGTTTATTTGGGTTCAAAAAGCTTTGGCCTTCCCGAATGGGTAATGAAAGAGGTCTCCATTTTAACGAGATTACATAATTCAGAAGGTAAATTGTTTCGTAAATGTTGGGTGCATATGTTTGGGGTGACCGTTTTGGTTTGAAAATTTTAGACCTGCTAGAGTTCATTGCAGATAATTAGATCAATCCTTGTGATGATTCTAATTGGGTAAGAAAAATTGAATACACGCACATAGGTAAATGTTGGTGGTATTTATTTGGGATAAAAAAAAATTTAGAGGTTTTGGGATTGGAAATTATGTAAGTCATCATTTCCATAGGATCATTTTAAATAGTAGGGAGAGGTTGTCAAGTGAATATCAGGTGCATGTTTGTAATAAGTCCAAAATTTTAGGCCTTTGGAAATATGTCATCATTCCATGGGATTGTTCTAATTGGCTAAGGTAAATCGACTTCATAAAATTCGGTTAAATATTTTGGAGATGGTTTTTGGATTTCGGAAAGGTTGGAGCTACTTGAATTGAAAATGATATAGGTCATCATTCTCATGAGATTACTTCAATTGGGGAAGGTGCGTGGATTTCATGGATGCTGGATGCACATGTATATGTAGTGATCATTAGGGTTCAGTAGATTCCAGATTCAGGAATGGAGATGATACAGGATATCATCATTTTATGTGATGATTCTAGTTAGGTAAGAAAATTGAATAAATGAAGCTTAGGCAAATGTGTTGGTTTTTTTTTTTTTTTTTTTTTTTGATAGAATAGGCAAATGTGATGGTGGTCATATTTGGTTCAGTATTTTGGGATTCTTGAATTGCAAATGACATATGTCATCTTTTCTATGGTGTTATTTTGATTAGAAGACAACTGATAGGTGCATCAGTTTGTAAGGGTTTTTCAAACTTGGGGCTTCTGAGATGGGAGATAATTTAAGTCATTACTGCACGGGATGATTTTAATTGGGTAAGCAGACAGAATACATGAAGGTTTGGTAAATATGTTGGTGGTGGTTGTTTCGGTTACACAAATTCAGGGAATATGGAATTGTAAATAATATAAGCAAATTGGATTATTTTAATTGGGCAAGGTATATTGGCTACCTGAATGTCGGGTGCATATGTTTGTGGTGGTCGTTAGAAAACCAAAATGTCTAGATTCTCACAGTTCTATAATTACTCGGGGACACAACTAACTGAAAGTTGATCCACACAGCTAGTCTTTAACAGCACGGTTATACCAAGTAGGTCTTATTAATCATCCAACAAACACTATGAGGAAAGATGATACAACTGTAGAAGATAGTTTTTGTAAAATTTACCCCCCCCCCCCTCTTCCCCCATCACTTAGGCCTACCTGTCTTAATGAACAATGAACAGTTACCCCTGACACTCCAATTCAGAAAACCATTTCTTCTGAAAGATGGCAACCTCGCGAAACTCCTCTTCCTGTTTCAGTGTACTATCCTTTTCCATATACAAAGTTTACATCTAATGCTACTATCCAGAAAACAGTACCAAGCACATACGTTCTTCATCCATACGAACATATCCCAAAAAAAAAATCAAATTTACTACAGATTCTCATAAAAGGATATAAGAAACCTTCCATATTGCACCCAAATTAGTTCCTCTGATGCAAGATCTAACCAATACAAAGTTTACATCTAATGCTACTATCCAGAAAACAGTACCAAGCACATACGTTCTTCATCCATACGAACATATCCCAAAAAAAAAATCAAATTTACTACATATTCTCATAAAAGGATATAAGAAACCTTCCATATTGCACCCAAATTAGTTCCTCTGATGCAAGATCTAACCAATAAATAATCAGAATCCGCAACCTCAACTTTCCTAACACATGTCAAAACCCTCCCACAAATCTATAAATGAACACAGTCTCCGAAGCCCATTGAACTCCCAAAAGGCTAATGAAACCAATACATCTTCCGTTCTCCTCCTTTCTTCACTTTATCCTCCTCTAATAACTTTTAATACTTCACTCCAGTTGACCTCTTGGCCAACATCATTCCAACTTTGTACTCCAATTCAAACTACCCTATTCTTCTACATTAAAGGAAAACGAAAGAAGGTGACTCCCACTAGTAAAATCTGTTACTTCCCTTTTAGGCTTTCTCAATGTTCCCTTATTTTTCTCCTGAAATGCTAAGAAATATACCCTAGAAGGTATATAAAAGAATGTTTTTTTTGTTAGCATCCAGAACAGCACTTTGAAGCCAATTACGGAATCCACACTACCAAATCCCAACATTGCATCATCTCTACTCCTTCACACTACCAGTTACCAAAAGTACAATGTATCATCATATCTACTCCAGAATCTCCTAAATATAAAGAAATAAATACAGCTTTTTTCTACTCTAATCCCAACTTTACCTCACTGGCTTCTCTGTAACTTCCCAGATAACTTTAACAGGAAATTTTCTTTTAAAGGCATTGCCGACGCCTTATTTTACACAAAATACACTCTCCCTTTTTCAGTTAATGCTTATTACATGTACCTCGGATTCTTAAAACCATTTCCTTCTCTATATTTCTAAAAAGACAATAACATCTAGGTTCACCCACTCGAAAATTTCAACAGCCAATGATAGCTAGGTTCACATAAATCCCAGTTCCTAACTGTCGAAATTTCAACTGCCTGTGATAGCTAAACTTAACTAAGTTTACCCGCCTTTCCCATATTCCACGATTTTCTTTCATACTGGCAGCGGAAAAACATTTTCAAGCATATTATTTTTTCATTAGTCCCTCTGGCGCAAGATCTAATAGAATTCTAAACCATGACGTAAAATTCTAGCACATTTTGCAGCACCTTCTCATAAATCTTAAAAAAAAACATTGTCTATAAAGCTCATAGAACTCCCTACTGCCCATGAAGCATAATCTCTCTTGCTTCCTCAAAAATCCCTTTCTGCCTATCCTCTAGTTCTTCTTACTCCTAAAAGAGCTAACTGAAACTAGGTTCAAATTATAGCAAGCGTCGGTACCACTACAAGACCAAATTGGTTCATTAATCACCCAACCAACAGTAGTATAAAAAAGAATTGACAACATTATACGCGATCTAATAAGTTCGCTTAGAAGGGCCCACAAAAGTAAAGGTCGTCAAAATGTCTTTAGCCTACATCCTGTTAATCTCTTAGGATCGCTATCATTAACACGTGCTTCACCCTACTCCAGTTCCAAGTATTTCATCTTTGAAAGAAATTCTTCGAGGGTTGCAGAAACATACTGATTAAAATTTGTCATCTCTTACTTTTAGCTTTGGCTCTTACATCATGTCTGTTACTTAACCTACACCCAGTTACCCACAAAACCCAACATATAGATGTTGCAACGTGGCCTACACTCAGCTTTCTTGATGAGGTCCGACGTCGTGAAAAAGGAGAAAACATGGACCCCTGGTACTTGCAACGTGGCTCGACTGAACATGTCTATGTCTCAATGCTTTGTGCAGATACAGATTGCAGTGAATGCAAAAAACGCCTGCTTCTTGATATAGATAGCCGTCAACGCTGTTACTATTTTTTTTTCATACGCGCACAATCTACAACTTGCATCAAGGCAAAACCAGACACTCATAATAACATACATACAATACTCCATTTTACGGTTCCAAATGTCAAAAGGTCCCATTACAAGGTCTACAAGTTTGATTCCTATGGAAAATCTTACACTGTTTCGGTACACTTCATTCCACTACTATTAAAAAGAGTAAACCAACTTCCAAAATACCAAAGCCAAAGCATTTAGCAACGTCGTCAAGCCAAGAGACCTAATAAATATCAGCATCGACTGGAAGAAGCCTTATATGTATCACATAACTATTGTATATGGAATAGAGCCGACGGCAACAGCTCCGAAGCCACCGTGTGACCGCACCCACCCACACTCGTTGATTTGTTGAATATTTCAACTACTGATAATGCATGGGCATTACAATCACCTAAAACCTGAGGGTGCTGCAACTGGACCTGCTCCAGGTCCTCTTCTCATGGCTTTCGATTGAGCAAGCATGTCATCATAGTCCTGGTTTATTTATTGACAAGTCAAACACGGTTATGCTTGTGATCAAGAAAATATTTATTCAAGTAAGAAATAGAGAAAGATAATGGGAACTTACTCGTTTCTCAAATGCAATATCCCTTGAGCTTATGATTTTGTCCCCAATGCCGTAGTCGATTGCTTCTTGCGCTTGGAAGTACTTGGGGCGCTGAATATCTTTATTGATTTCTTCCTTTGTCTTCCCAATTCCTTTCGCTAATAGCTCTATGTAATACTCGGTGTTTGCTTCCAGTTCTTTCGCCTAATCAAAGGTTAGGCCATTGTCATTTACTTTGCAGCAGAGAGAGAGAGAGAGAGAGAGAGAGAGAGAGAGAGAGAGACCTTAATCCACATGTCGATGGCAGCTCCACTAGACCTGTTGACTTTAGGCAGATACAACTTTGCTGCAAAACAGATCAGGTGAAATCCATATTACACGCAAATTCATCAACAAAGTCAATTAGCCAAAGACGATAACCACAAGAATGAAAAAGAGAATGATAAACAAGACAATATCTCTCACAAGACAGTATATGCTTAAAGAGCTGCTAATGGAGTACAAATGATTAAAACTTCTTGAGCATTACATTTTTCTTCTTTCCCTGGCCAAATTACCCCAATCCTGGACAAATACCTACGAGCAAACAGCAAGATCACCCAAACCAGGGTTACCAAAATTCACACGTACCCCCACGAAATTGCGAATTGGATCACTCTTATCCAGATCGCTTAATTTGGTGATCCCAAATCTTTTCACTAATTTTACCTAAAGTATCTATGTAGAGAGGGCAATTTGCTAAGTTACATCTATTTTTGATAGTAGTAACTTTTAAATTATGCATATATATTGAGCAGTTTTTATACTTTATGATTTGCGAAAAATGGCAAAACTCTTGTGAAGGTACCCAAAGAAGCCTTCCGTTGGCGTACTGAATTCTATAGGGTATGGCCCGTTCCACGAACAGGAACGATCCGCGTACCAGGTAACTTAGACCCAAACTACCAAAAAACAAACCTGACAACAAGACACACATTCTGACATGAATTCAATTGACGCGCTAGGTAATACATCAGACGCCATACCCAACCCATTGGAAGCAACGCACAACCTAGAAGGATATTACTTGAAGTCTCTCTATCCTTCTCACCTAAACTCAGCTCCACTTCAAGGATCAGTTAAGCCTCCACAGCCAGGTATCTGTAGAAAACATTCCCTTCATATCTTTTTCTTATATTTGGCCTCTACTGGTAAATGAAGATATTGACAACACTAAAAGGATTAAGACCTGAAATCTGTCACTATTCTAAAGAACTAGGTCCACTTGAATTCAACAATTAGGGATCAGGTTTCCTTACAGATGTTACGGGGTTCCCATTTGGAGTGGAAATTTAGGAATTTGTTGGTATCAGATACATCTAAGAGAATGCACAGGTAAATTATCATTATTGGCATCCGACAATTCGCTATATAACGAAGAACAACAAGACTATAACGTGCTGGAAAGATAATGAACCATACTGGAAGAGTTGGGCTGTAAAGCACGGAAACCCTTGGCTCCAAGAGCTAGAAGCATTGCTGCTTGACCATATGCCATGCCGCAATTCACCGTGTAGACATCTGACTTGCAATACTTCAGCCAAAGAAGAAAGAATAGTTAAAATTGGAAGAAAGAAATAGCCGAGTCCTTTCTATCAACACAAATAAATTGGCAGGAACCGAAATACCATTGAAATTTGCATTTTGTATAAAGTGCAGACTGAACATATAAACGGAAAGCTTGTCGGTCCCGTTTTACTTTCCAGTTACAAAACCTCATTAAAAATCTCATCAGCAGAACTTGCTTACGGTCATGCACCACTTATCGCTCGAAACATAATGTCAGTAAGTTTGGAGATTCTTAATACCTAACATGAATGGTCCTGCAAATAATATTGTTAAAAACATTGTACTTACAGCCATTGTGTCAGCGATTGCATATGCCTCGGTTTCAGATCCAACAGTCTCCATCTTCTCATTCTGGAAGAGAATCAAACAAACATATCAACACAATTTCTCGGCAAAATTAGTAATGACACGAGAAAAGCAACATGAATAATACTAACCTGGGTACCAGAAGAATTTATGTATAGATATATAGGCTTTGTTGGGCTATCATAATCCAACCACATGAACTGAGCAACAAGAAGCTCAGTGACTGCTGGAACAATCTGCAAAATCAATTATGAAGACTGTAAAGTTAAGCTGGCAATATAACATGACAAGGGAAGTAATAGATTGCAATAGAAATATGCTAAGAAGACAAGTGAGGTATCTTACAGGCATGCCGAGATAGACAATTCTGGCATCCAAAAGCAAAGAAGGCAAGTCAGGGGGAGCAGTCCTAGGCCTTCCATTTCCTCCCCTGGCTCCCCCTCTATACATGCTAACGCTCATGCTGTACTTTGATGGACCTCGGTCAGTCACGCCAGAGAGACTCCACATTCCTCCATTATTCAAATAATTGTGAGAGGATGAGACAGTTTCCTGTAAAAGAGAAATGGTAATATCAGAGGGCAAATGCAACGGGGATTAAATCATCTTATAAAAACCGATGATTACTACTAAGGAGCAACGGCAGAGATCCTGATAAAATTTACCCAATATACCAAAATAAAAAAGTTAAACAAATCTAAAACCATTAAACCTCTGTGACTTTCTCTGACTGCCTGCGGACAGGATTATCTTCAGTCATGAACATATCCATCTGTGACGGAGATAGACCATAGAGATATTGAGGGGCACTCTTGTAATTGTCCATCACTGCATAAACAAAGGTTGGTGTCATAAGCAATTTAAAATTTCCGGGGAGACACAACTATAGAAGGTTAACAGGGATGTAATAATGTCATGACCGATATGAAATGCAGTAGCAAACTAGAAGCCTGGTTCAGATCCATCTTTGAGTTAGCTTGACAATAATTAACTACTTCAACGATCAACCTATTAGTAAGCTTTCTGATTCCATATTCTTCCAAAGCTGATTAGCAAACTGAACCCCTGGTTCCAAGCCCTCTTTGATCTTCGATTTTGTTAGTTGGCAATTGTGTAGTTCCGACTGCTGATCCAACTACAACCAGACTAGCTAACACTTGAACTAACTACGAACTAGATAATCCACATGCTTTAACGAAATGAAATCAGAAGTGGTCCAGATATCATATTACCGTTCAGGAGGTAACAAAATTGAGTTGTACTTTCTCTTGACATCATTACTCTCCTAAGAAATGCATATTAATCTATGGAAAGGTAAATCAAACTAGAAGATGAAGGTACAAGACCCCATATGGGTATTCACTTGCTAAGCAAGTTCACGAAAGATAGAGAAACCAAGAACCCCACACAAACCTGGTATACAAAATAAAAAGAGGCGAAAACTAAAAAGGAAAATCATCTGATGGATGGGGTTAAATTAGCACAAGGCAGACATAGCTACATCCACCTGCCTTATAAGAATATACAACAATTCTGATAAACAACCCTTCCCCACACCATTAAATTCCCTCTGAATCTTCATCTTCCCCAAACTGCTTCACGCTTGATTAAAAAAATAACATGAACCAGATGTCTAGGTGTTCATCGGACCAACACTATCCAAGGTAACATTGGAAGCTTGGTTTGTAAATTGTTCCTAACTCCAAACCGTAATCCTCCAAATTAGATATTCAAAGAAGGGAAACGCCATAACTTTTGGTTTTAAGGAGCTTCTTATAGAGCTTTGAATAATATATAAGAAACTGGCACCTTTATAACCTTAGAAGTGTTTTTTGGAGTGATAATCAGGCAAACGCTTTTCAAATATAAATGATCAGAAAGGGCGTGGACATATATACTCCGTCTGCTGTTATATATTCCTCCATGTATAATGTTAAGGCTTTGAGCAAGTTTTTATCATGGGGGGTTTTCTGGCAGAGCCGGCCTTAGCATTAAGCCACTCAAGTGGCTGCTTAGGGCCCCAAAATTATGGGGGGCACCATATTTTTTAAATATAGGGTTAATTTGGTCAGTTTATTAGTCTACAACATTTACAAATTGATAGAAAAAGCAGTAATAGTAGTGTCCGAGGAGTTAAAATCGTGTGAGAAAATAAGATTGAGGTTGATGGATTCCTCACATGAATTTGAACGTATTAAGTATACGTATATAAAGGGCATCGGGCTTATAATTTGCTTAGGGCATTATAAAACCTAGAGCCGGCCCTGTTTTCTGGGGCCTTATACATCGGAGACTACTTGCATCTATGTCTTTTAATATGGTGTTGCGATGAGGAGAAAGAAAATAATGAAATTTCGATTGCATAGTGGAAAATCTATACAAAACAATCCTCGATATCTGGGTCTCCAAACAGGTTCAAGTTTGGAGAAAAATTCTGGCATTTATATGTAGTTCATTTTAAAGGGGCAAAAAAAAAATGAAATTCTCAGGGACGAGTTATCATCAGATTAGATCAGCAGAACTCATATCAGCGGCTTGGTGTTCACGAGCTCTGGCTGAAATTTGTTCTTCTTGATAGCTAGATCAGGGGCAGTCTAACAAACTGACAACTTGCATATGAGGGAAGTAGGATAGGCTTGATAATCAGTCACTGCAGTCGGTGGTTAAGTGTTTGGGTAGTGGAGACAATAACCCATGAGCTACTGGTTTGCTAGGACTTCACTGGAGCAGAAAGGAGCAACATATGAAGGTGGGAGCTCAGTCTGCTTTGTCATTTCCGTGGGTACAGCCAAACAAACACTATTAGACTATATGTCCTTAAATCACAGGATTTTATTTTTTCATACTTGAACTGATTCTATTATCCAGCATAGATAAAAAAAAAAAAAAAAAAAAAAAAAAAAAAAAAAAAAAAAAGAGTGCCAATTTGTTTCACATCTTCGCCAATGAAGGCTAACGGATGCTTCTACTATTCGAGGGCCACCTGTCTAAAGATTCTCAACAACCTTGCTGGTTTGTAACTATAATAGATCTGTATAGCTCATGAATTCATTTAGTTTTTCCAATTTGCTGTACCTTAATTGCTTGACTAAAGTGTAATCGATGCGCCGTCAATTTTGGATATAGTTATTACACTAGCGAGATGCAGTAACAATAGAAGAGGGGAAAAAAGCCCTAGAATGAATTCAGATTCAGAGCAAGGAGCAATTCAACTCTCTGAAGTAATTAAGCTTGTCCAAAACAAAACATCTCCACAACACTAATTCCTCACACGGTAAACCAAATCGAAATCCACAGGCTATGAACAACAAAACCGAAGACAATCAACACAAAGCAACAACACAACCAAAACATCCAATTGATTTCTTCCAACGGAACACTATCAACAGGCAACGGAGGAGAGGCGTAGTAAGAGACTTACAACCGTCCTTCAAGTTCTCCTCTCTGAATTGCTTGGGTATGCGATCCAGAGGCTTCGCCGACGACGACGTCGGAGACCTGAAACAGCGTCTCCGGAAGGAGCAAGTTCTCGAAGGCAGCGAGAGCTTGGTGCCATGGAGGAAGGTGTAACTGGTGGAATCGAGTTCACGATTCGTGGTAATGGTTGGAGCGGAGAGGGGTGAGAGAAGAGAGGTCGCCATTTTCAGATTCTGGCGATTAGTCAAAAACCCCAAACAAAGTGTGTTGGTGGTTGCAGTGAATAGAGAGCTCGATAATGGGAGGGAGTGTTCTCGTGGTTCTTCTTGGGCTTAGGCCTAACTCCTCTCTGTACAAAGCCCTTAACTATTATCTCGAGAGAATGGGCCTGAAACAATGAGAGTCCTGATGTAAGTTAATCTAAAACCAAAAGACTGGGCTATCAAACAGGTGAGGCACCGGTTCATGGTCGGACCGGTTTAATAGCACCGTGTGTGTATTATTTTTATACAAAAAAATAATAAACATAATAGAAATAGTTAAAAACAATACTTGAATGTTTTAAATTGAAGCTTATTTAATGTTGTAATATTTTTATAGTAAAAAATAAACAAACACACAAAATGAACTTACATTATCGTCAACAACAAATGTATTTCGAGGTTTAGAATATATATAAAAATGTTGATTCACACTAACAAAAATGCTCTTAGCCTAATTGTTAAGTCCTCTGCCATATGCAAGGATGGCTCGGAGTTCGATTCACACTTCGGGCTACAATTTTTTCAATTTATCGAAAACTGGCATGTTTTCAAATTGATCGGTTCACCGATTGGACCGCAAATCGGCTGAATCTTGATCGGTTTTGACCATTTCGTACATATGCAGTCTAATTTAAAAACTGAACGGACCGTCGCTCCGGCACGCTTTATAAAATTATGCTTAAAACGCCAAGGAGGGGCTTTGCTCCCCCTCTCAATCATTGCTCCAGCACCTTCACCTCATTTTGCTTACAATTTTTTGATCTCATAATTTTAGAGCGCAATTTACCAATGTTCTGTACTTTCTTAACAACTGCCTCAATATTTAGTTTTCAACCTTGTTAGAAACTAAGTCAAGCGAAAGTCTCCACTAAAATAACATAATCAACCCCTTGTTGAGGTTGTATTTTCTATCTTGTTCTTTTTTTAACGCAATCCACCATTATTGCATTATTCCTTTTAGACCAAATTGTGTACTGTGATTTACTTAGTAGCTTTTATGTGGTTAATCTTAGATACAATAAAGAGAATCGTATTGAAGAAAAAACTGGTCATGAGGTAAACTCTAGTACGATAATCTTAGCGGAAGTATTGAGCGTTTACATCTTGTAGTGTGATCGTCGCAGATGAATTCCCCAATCTTTATTGTGCTTGTATACACGTTTCTCGCTTCCCAGCAATCCGTGAAAACTTCTTGGACGAGCACGATGTTTCACACCAAGTTATGTCTTTAGATTAATGTGGGAGATAAAACTAGGGTTCTTACGTATGTGTATTCTATCTCTCTAATTTGTGTGAAGCTGTCTATATTTTTGTAGACATACTTGTAGTTAGCTGCAAGATTTGAGTTAATTGCAGAGGAGCCCCTGGACGCCCCAAACTGGATGGAGTGAAAGTTTTCTTTCTCAAACTGAAAGTGGTGAAAGAAAGTATCCTCCAATGAAACTAGAGGTTGTGAAATTGTCTTTTATATGAAAGAAATGTCTACATTTCCTGTTTTGGGCCAGAGGCCTAACTTCGTCTTATACAAATAAAGAAATGGCTCAATATTTGGGTTTAGTCCAAGCCTTGGAACATTGGGCTTTTCCTGTTTTGTTATTGAAGGGACGTGTTACGTGGCAGATATGTTACAGAGGAGACATCCAGATGGCGTCTCCTGAACGACACGCAGCAACAAAAGACGGCTAACCTTTTTTAACTTGTCCCGAACATCAGGAAGTGACCAAACTCACGCCACGTGTAAGCACAAGAACGCACCGATACGTGTCACAACAGAAAAGCCAAAGCGCGTCGCGTGTCGTGTCGCATACGGTTTGGATGCCGGTGAAGTTAGTTAAGTGACACTAGTCCCACTCCTTAAGTCTTCTGGTAGCTGCTTATCCTTCTAACTAACTACCATTAAAAGCAACTTTCATTAATCACAAGTGTTGTTGAGTTTAGGATATTTTAGTTTTTTTTGTCAACATTTTAGTTACATTCCAACTTTACTAGGGGGGAAAAATTTCACATTGCATCTTCTCATGGTGTCATTTGTCAACGAAGGGTGTTATCATCTTTATGTCAAATTAAATAGGTAGGCGAAGGCGTCATTTATCGTTTCAATTATAATAACGGATAGTATGAAAATACTTATGTTGACGGTACAAATGCTAATTTTGAAGTGATAGAAAAAGAAATAAACTTTTCAGACCAAACTGTTGCTGGTCCACAACGTCTTATGAGAAGAGGAGTTGTTAATTTCGGAAACTTGTTTTTTTGGTTAATTCTCCTACGATCGACTTCGATTTTTAAAAAAGTTCAATATTTATCTTTACATAACTGATGCATGTCATCATTTTGTCATTTAATCTTCTGCTCCAAGTTTACAGTAGATTTTGCCAAACATAAACTCGCGTTATCAACGTTTCAATGTTGCTTTGACACAATATGTGCTAAATAAAATTTTATTTATAACTTCACAGCAACTTTTCAATAGTGATTATCACATTACAATTTCCTGCGCCGCCACAATATTCTCAAAGTGGCCCTCAGCAAACGCAACATGCGGTAACTTGTTCGACGTTTTTCCCATGAAATTCTGCGGAGCCTTCGTGGGGAAGCATCAAGCAAATTGTTATTGTTTGATCGATAGCTTAAGATGGAAGAGGAGGAGCAGAGTTGAAAACTTCATGAATCACATGTCGGCGTTTGTTTAATAGAAGTAATTGTCTGCCTAACTAATCAAAGATAAGGATCAAGGTTTGGAAAAAGATAGTGACACTTCGAAACTAATGCTTGCTACTAATCTATTTTGGCTACCATATGTGAACGCTAATTTGTGTTCATTTTCTTCTTTTCTTTTTGTAAATACTCGTCTTCTTTGAGTTTGTGTGATGTTCACGTTGCTCTTTTCATAATTGAAGATATGAAACAATCAACTTAAATGGACCACATTTTCTTAAAGTTGTGCTTGACTTTGGCACAAGTTAATTTACAAAAATGAACTTCACATTGTATTTCTTTCATTTTTTACATTGTAGTTGTGTTAATTAAGAAGGTGGCCGGTCAAGTAATGAGTCTATTAAAAAAGGGTATTGCTGATTAGACTAGCACATTTTCAGGGACCGCCAGTGCAATTTAGCTTAAAGTGTTTGTTGTGGCAGGTAGTTAGTTTTGTATTAATGAAGGTGAAATTAGAATTCCTTACAATTCTCGCTCTCGATAAATATTTTAATGCTCAAAAAAGCACCACGTGGTGCTTTACTTCAATCACATTGGCATTGCACTATTTATACAAATTTTTAATGGTTGACACATGTTCATTGATTGTAGAATACCACGTGGTGTTTTTTGGAGCACAAAAACTTCTTCTCTTTTGCCTTCCTTTCTGCATCCGCATTTCTTTATGGTATCGCAACCTGTGAAAGGCTCGTCGCCGTCGTCTCTAGGGTTCCGATCACACTCCACATCACTTTAATCCCTGAATCCTGCTCATCTTCTATGTTCTCCGTGCTCGATCCTTGTCTTCTTCATCAGGTGGTTCCAATCTCCCTTCTCGTACTGCGTTTCCCGAGCCTATTTATATATGGGCGAATTTTTTTAGCATTTCTCTCTCTCTCGCAAACGCATTAATCGTTCGGAGAATCTCACATTTGTTTGTGACGATCTTGATTTCTGAGTCACACTTCGTGTTAATGATCGAGTTTTGCCGAGGCTGTACATTTATGAGAATTTATGTGTCTGAGTTTTGCCGATTTCGAGCGAGTTCAGCCACGACCACCGTAATTCCTCCTGGATTGGCATTTTTTATCGTGATCTTGAAAATTGCCAGTACAATTGAAGCTCGATAGGAGTAATTACATGCTTTATAAAGCTCAACTGGAAGTACTTTTTCAGGCGAACGACCTCTTTTAGGGTAAAAGACAACCACCCCTCGAGTATGGATTATATACAAAAACAACCCTTGTGTTCAGGGATATACAAAAATCACCCCTGTCGGAGTTAGTGGCTGACGGCACACTAACGGAGGTGTTAAAAGACAAATTCACCCTCGGTTTGAAAAAAATGTCGCACTATAAATAATTATTCTTCTTCTTCCTCACTATCTAACCCTAGCTGCCTCTCTCTCACTTTCTCCTTCCCATCTATCTCTCGTTCCCCGTCCATCTCTTCACCCACAACAGATCGAGCTTCTTAACCGGCGAAGGCCAGATCGAGCTTCTCTTCACCGACTCTCTCTCCTTCCCCATCCCTCTCTTCACCGGAGCTCCCTAAATCACCGTCCGCCGCCGCCGCCGTACCTGGCGCCACGAACCAGAACCAGCACCAGCACCAACACCATCACCTTTTTCTCTCTTCTTCTTCAAATGTGGTGCGCATCTGGGCTGTGGTGCGCATCTTGGCGAAATTGCCTCTTCAGGCGTCGAAGAGAGCTCTAGTCGTCGAAGAGAGATATGGGCAAAATCGCCCCATCAGCTGTAGGAAATTGAACCTGCAAAGCATCGATTACTCATGGCTTTGGTAGGAATTGCGGTCTGCCAGGTCCAAGGCCAAAAATGCCGGATGGGTTAATGACGATTCCGGTCAGCCAAACAACGGCGACCGGAGCAGACCCCTGAGTTTGCTTTCCTCACCTCCCTACCACCGATCTCTCTCCCTCGCTCTCTCCAAAGAAACCCATAAACCATTACCACCACCGCAGTTCGAGTTCTTCTCCGGTGATGGAGATAGGCCTTAAAGATTTATAATAGATGGTGGTTTGGAGCTCTATTGATTCATCCATGGACTGTCGTGTGTTAGGATTTGGGTTTAGGGGATTTTGTTTATGTTGTTGATGGGTCTGGGATGTTGTACAAGAAGTAAATTGTTGTTGTTGTTGTTGCTTGTGTGTTGTTGTTGTTGTTTGTGGAGTTAGGAGGTTTTGGTGATTTGACATTTTGAAGGCGGTGGCGGTGGTTGTTATGGTCTGTTTCAGCTTTCAGGTCAGCATGTATGATTTAGGAGGTTAGAAGGTTGAAGGTGGAGGAGGTGGTAGTAGAGGTGGTTTGGATGGTGATGAAGGAAAGCTGCTGGTGAGTTTGTTATTGTGAAGGAGGGAAATTTTGGTGGGAGTGGTGGTTGATCGGTGTTGGTTTCCGGGTTGTGGCGGTGGAGAATGGATCATAATGTAGTGATCGATGGTTGTGAAAATCATTGGTCGCGGTGGCGGTGGCGGTCAAGAACACCAAGAACATGAACACAACAAACACAAAATTACAAGTAGGGGCAAAATAGTCATAAAAAAGACAAATTGCACCCCCATACTTACTGATTGTAACAGAAGGGCACTTTTCGTCTAACGTCCATCTACTGAAAATGGTGGTTTTTGTCTCGACAGGGGTGGTTTTTGTATATCCCCGAACACGAGGGTTGTTTTTGTATATAAGCCATACTCGAGGGGTGGTTTTTGTTTTTTACCCCCTCTTTTATCATCTAGTCTTTCCACCACCTCTGGCGGAGCCTCACAGATCAACACCTAAAGACACGTTTAATTGCTTCTATATCTTCATTTGTTCTTCCATTTATCTTGCATTTAACTACTGCGTATGAGATTTGGCACGCACTTGGTCAGTGATTTTCTTCTGATTCTCATTCCCATATTCATTAAATCAAGCGTTAGCTATGCAATCTTCCGAAAGGATCCCAATCCATGACTGAGTACCTTAATTATGCTAAAAACATTGTGGATTAATTACTTCAAGTTCAAGAACATGTTACTGACGAATATCGTATTCTCTACATCCTCAAAGGCCTTCCTACTTCGTTTGATCATGTCACATCCAATATTATACTAACATATACACCTATATATGTTAATGAATATCTGCAATACTTCTCTGTGGATCTACCCATACATCCTACACAGAGTTTTGCTTCTACAAGTATCACTCTCACTCAGGCAGTTAATCAAACACCTGATCATCATCTAACCTATTATTTTGCATATAGACCGCATTTTAATCGTGATCGTGTTGTACTGGTGAAAGAGGAAGATTTTATGACCCTAGACCTCATTCAGGTGGATATACTTAAGGAGGGGAGGATATAATCAAGGCGGAACCAAGTTTCACCACAATCAAAGTCAGCTTGGGAATAACTCTTTTGGGTAGAGGTTGTAGGTTTTATGGGCCTTCTTCACACCTGTGGCATGTCAAAATTGTGGGAGAACTAAACACACAATACTTGACTGTTGGTATAGCAGTGATACAACCAAGTACAACATCAACATGCCTTCCTATCCAAGATCTTTTGCACCATATCATAGCATGAAACCCCTGACCACATATTCCGTCTCTGCCCCAGAGCCTCTGAAGTCTGGAATGTCTCTCCCTTCGGTTTGTCCACCCTCAACCACCCCTTCCCTTGACCTCCGAGCTTGGCTAAACCACTGGCTCAGCTTTCTAAAATCAAATCCCAAAGACTTGTGCGCATTTACAGCCACCCTATGGAACCTTTGGAAAGCAAGAAACGCAGACACCTTCCAGAACACCACTCATTGCACGGCGAGAATTACCTCAGAATCGGTCTCAGCCGCATTCCAATTCCTTGGCGCTTCTCTTGCACACCGAAAACTCCATCAACACGGCCCTAGAGACCACCCCCCGCCAAGATTCACATGGGGTCCTCCAATCCCCCATGAGGACCGTGCTTGCATCACCATAACTACGGACGGAGCATGGAACCCCAACATAGGTTCGGCAGGCATTGGTTTCGCAGCCTACTCCAAGGACGATTAACTCCTCGACTCTGGAAAACTGCGAACCTATGCCCACTCGGCCACTCATTCTGAAATGCTCTCACTTTATTATGCATGTCGCTGGTGTACCTCTACACCCTATTACTATGTTAACTTTCTAACAGATTTTTCAAATATGATTTTACAGCTCCTTGATCCCTCCAAAGGATCCTTTGAGGACTCTGCCACCACCAAGGCTACCATTGAGTTTCTTCATAGACTGATTTCATGCACGGTGACCAAAGTTCCTAGATTGGCGGTCGCCACAGCCCATGCGCTTGCAAAATCAGCCCAGGAAGATGTTCGCTTTTTTCCCTACCTTTGGCAGAGCCCTCCACTTTTGCCTATCCTTGTTGTTAGTATATTTCCTTTTAGACTGCTTTTGCGGGGGATATGTCCTCCCTGAACTTCTTATTGTACGAACCTTATGCTTTTCAATATATCCTTTCGTTGCTGTGAAAAAAAAAATCTTTTGCACCAAATTTTAAGCACACTACAAAAATGCTCAAATGCAGCCTGCTACTGCATATTGTTCTTCATATGGCTCTGCTAATACTCAAGACTATCATCATGGAGTTTCTAGAAGAAGTAGCCACTCTCATCAAGTCTCCATCACTAATAATTCAGGTTTACAATCTAATTTATAGATACTAGATTCAGGTGAAAATGCTCATGTAACCAATGTTGCTGCTAGATTGCATACATTTATGCATGATTCTGGTGCTCAATGTGGTTGTTGCTAATGGGTCATTATTATCTATGACTCATCTTGGAGATGGTATTCTTCCAAAGATTCTTGTATGGACTAAAACAATTGTGACGAATGTGGTACAATCGCTTGAGCGAATACCTATTAAGAGAATGGTTTGTTAAAAATCAAATTTGTCATTGTATCTACAAAGAAGTCCAAAAAATGGATTTGTGTGGGAACTCATGAAGAGATTATCGAAACTGCAACTTACTTGAAAATAGAATTTGAGATGAAGGATTTGAGAAAGACGAAGTTTTTCCTCGGTCAACAAATTGAACACTTTCCTGAAGAAATTTTACTTCATCAATCAAATTAATAAAGATCCTGAAAAGATTTTACATGGACAAAGCACATCCACTAAAAGATTTTGTATGGACAAAACACATCCACTAACCACCCCTGTGGTGGTAAGGTCGCTTGATGTAAATAAAGATCCTTTCCGTCCTCAAGAGAGTGACGAGGAATCTCTTGGCCCTGAAGTGCCATACCTTAGTGTAATTGGTGCTTTGATGTTTTGGCAAATTGCACAAGGCCAATTATTGCATTTTCTGTCAATACTTTGGCTAGGTACAGTTGTAACCCTACTCGCAGGCATTAGAACGGTGTCAAACACATCATGCGATATCTACGTGGCACTATAGACTTGGATCTTTTCCATCCTTGTGGATCAAATTCCTCCCTCATTGGATATGCTGATGCTGGATTCTTATCATCCTACTACCTATATAAAAGAAGTTACAGCCAGTTTGCGTGGCAGTGGTGGTCCAATTACGTGCTGCCAATTCGGACCAAAATGCCAGCGAAATGCTGATGTAATAGTGACGTGTAGAAAAGGTCGGTTATGCCCTTGCTGACGTGGAACAGATAGGCTGTGGTTGAAGGGCGATATTGTCTTTTGAACTGTCTCTGTTTGGTCTGGGCTGTGGAACATGAACTCCGTAGTCGGTGTTCTTCTTGGTGGGATAGGTGGCGATGCTCCGAGTAGCTGTGGCTGGTTTCCGGCAATCGTTAGTGGGACAGGTGTCGACTTTTTGCCATTTATTCTTAAGAATGTGGGAGAAGGCTCTTCTGATGTTGGTGCCATTTGCTGATCTATTGTCACCAGGTTAGTTCTTTCGTCTCTCTTCGTCTCTGTATTTTCTACGGCTTGTGGGTTTTGTTTTCGCCGGCTGCCGGAAATTGGTATGGTGGGTTGTGCGTTATCCGGTACTTGGTGTGTGTATCGGTTTGTCAGGTTCTGTAGGGTTGTTGAATTGGGTTTTTTGACTTGGGTTTTACTTTTTTATTTTTTTTTCGGGCAGTTGGTGGTTGGGGGGGTTTTATTTGGTTGATTGTGAATTGAATATTTACTCTGCCATGTGGGTTGTTGTGATACTTACTTGCATGTGTGTTTTTTATGATGATGATTAACAAATAGGTATTTGTATGTGGTTTGATTGCTTGCATGTGTGTGTTGTGGGGTTTTTTTGTTGGCTAATGGTGTTATTACTGCATGTAGAAGTGTACTATATATATACGTATAGGCTCTGCAAGTGGTGGTTGTAGCCAGTTGATAAGATGATGCTTGGTTAGTATGATTCACATTTGCTTACATTCAGTGTTGGTGTTTGCAGGTTGATCAGCTGTTGGTTGAGCAAGGAATTCGTTGTGATCGCTTATCTGGTATGTTCATATCTGTTAGAGTTGGCAGTGTGTGTTTTGTTCATGCCTGTTGTTTGTTGCTGTGTTTCTGTTCTGGCTTGCTAGCGTGTGGGATCTGTGTCTTGCCATCCCTTTGGTTTTTTGTTTGTTTGTTTGGTTGAGTTAATATCACCTGGTTTAATGTGTAATGCTGGCTCAGTATGTTAAGCTGGTGCGTTTATTTTAATAATGAGGCATCTCGGTCAGGTTGGAATCGGTATAAATCATGTGTAATCTGGATTGATGGTGCGACTGAGAATTTGCGGTGTAAATGTGGTTTGTCCACTGCTTGGTTATTTGGTATAGATTTTGTGTCTGTGATGTTGTTACCGTCGTTGAAGTTAATTGATGTTTGTGGCTTTATGTAGTGTGTGGCCTGCAGTTTCTAAATGCCTACAGGTAGTCTTGGGAAACGTACTCGCCGGGGTTTAGCGGGGGAGGAGCTAGCACGCGGTTCAGGATTATCTGCAGAAGTTAACACTCCTGGCCCGGCTCTTCGGCCGTCGGGTAGACC
This sequence comes from Linanthus parryae, assembly GCA_023055425.1. NCBI lineage: Eukaryota > Viridiplantae > Streptophyta > Magnoliopsida > Ericales > Polemoniaceae > Linanthus > Linanthus parryae. The sequence continues at coordinate 35,025,675 of JALGPY010000002.1, forward strand.
GCGGTTGGAAAATGCGGATAGTGGGCCTTCATCTGATCGCTTATCTGGTATGTTCATATCTGTTAGAGTTGGCAGTGTGTGTTTAGTTTCATGCCTGTTGTTTGTTGCTGTGTTTCTGTTCTGGCTTGCTAGCGTGTGGGATTTGTGTCTTGCCATCCCTTTTGTTTTTTGTTTGTTTGTTTGGTTTAGTTACTTTTACCTGGTTTAATGTGTAATGCTGGCTCATTATCTTAAGCTGGTGCGTTTATTTTAATAATGAGGCATCTCGGTCAGGTTGGAATCGGTATAAATCATGTGTAATCTGGATTGATGGTGCGACTGAGAATTTGCGGTGGAAATGTGGGTTGTCCACTGCTTGGTTATTTGGAATAGATTTTGTGTCTGTGATGTTGTTACCGTGGTTGAAGTTAATCAGGATTATCTGCAGGAGTTAACACTCCTGGCCCGGCTCTTCGACCGTCGGGTAGACCGCGGTCGGAAAATGCGAATAGTGGGCCTTCATCTGCAGGAGGTAATACGTCTGCCATAGCTCCGCGGCCCTCGGGTAGACCGAGGGGGCGTAGCGCGAATCCCAGCCCGTCTGTGCACAATGCAGATGTAAGGGGCTCTGTTACCGGTTCTGTTGTCTATACCGCGATACCAGGTAGTAGTGTGCAAGCACCTAGGTATGCTTCTCCGTATCCCATGCCTGTTGGTTCCATGGCTATTAGGGGTTTTGGCCTGAATAGACAGTCTGTTGGTTTTGCGGCCGGATATGGTACTGCTTTGGATGCCTATAATGGTTTACCAAATACTGTGCTGTCCTACATGCCAGCTGTGTCATCTGGGTTGCTGAGTATTGCTCCAGACGCGTCGGGTTCTTCATCGCCAGGTTCATTACAGCATCCACACACTGTCTATGCGCCTCCCGGGAATAGAGGGACCTCTGTCGTACCTCCTGCTGTATTTGTGGGTGAATGTAGTAGTCGTGCTGGCGGTGCTGCTCCAGTTCCCCAACCACCCCGTTAGTCTTCTGTTCTTGATTATGGTTTCATTTGTATTTATATGTGTTTTCAGTTATGGTTTGATATCTGTTAATTGGTTTTTCATTCGGTTGTGTAGGGCAGAGACGTACGAAAAAGTGGGAGCGGGGTGCTCCGCCCCCGCCTATGGAGCCAAGCATGCTGCCCTCTCCACGGAGATGTCCACATTGTGATGCTAAATTATTTGCGTACGAACCAGATGGCTTTTGCTGCAGTGAGGGGTGTGTAGTCCTTGCCCCCCATGAGATCCCAAATTCGTTGGCGGAGTTGCTCCTGTCCGACAATGTGACTAGCGAAGATTTCCGGAACAATATTCGTGCATACAATTGCCTGTTTTCCTTCACTTCGATGGGTGTGAAAGCTGATCCTGACACGAAGAATAGAAGCAAAGGGATCTATACATTCCGTGTACAAGGGCAGATATACCACTACATTAATGATATTGATCCTGGCCAACAACCTCCTAGATATCTACAGGTTTATTTCTATGATCCAGCTTTCCAGCTGCAAAGCCGATTGAAGGCTTTTGAAAATCTTGATCCGGCTGTTATTTCATGCTTGACTGATATTCTAGAGGCCAATCCTTATAACCAGTCATTTCAGTCTATTAGTGCAAGCCCTGAATTTGCTGATTGTGATGTTCGGATTAAATGTGATCCCGGACTTGATCAGCGAACGCAAAATTTACCCACATCTGATCAGGTTGCAGCAATTTGGATTGACGATGAGTCGCGTGCTGGTAAATACGTCCGTGATATTAGGGTGAGGCATAAGGGTGGTGAAGGAAAGAGTATTCAGTATCATCTGGGTTGTTTTGATCCGCTTCAGTATCCTATCATGTTTCCTCGTGGGCAGCCTGGATGGCATCCTAGAATTTATAAAAAACCTCCGAAAAAGAAGCCACGAAAAGGTAGTTTGATGTTGTTACTTAGTATGTGTGAGTTCATGTTACCAGTGTCGTTGTGTGTGGTGTGTTGCTGAGTAATGAGCTTCTAATTGCAGGTCCAAGTGATGCAGAGTCTGACAGTGCAACTGTTAGCTGTCGTCAGTATTACTGCTACCGGTTACAGATGCGAGATATACGCCGGTCATCGATGTTGTTCTTTGGGCGTCTGCTTCAGCAATACATGGTCGATATGTATGTGAAACTTGAGACAAGCAGGCTAGATTATGTGCGTCAGCATCAGGACACTATCCGAGCGGAACTTTACCAGGGAATACTGGACAGCATCACTGCAGGTGAAATGAACCCAAATAATGTCGGGCGTCAAGTCGTGTTGCCGCCGTCTTTTGTCGGTGGGCCCCGTGATATGAAGCGTCGTTACCAGGATGCAATGGCTTTGGTGCGTAAATATGGCAAGCCTGATTACCTTGTCACGATGACATGCAATCCCAATTGGGCAGAGATTCGTGCGGAGCTTCTACCATTTGAGCAACCTCAAAACCGGCCTGATTTAGTGGCGCGAATTTTCCGGGCGAAAACAGTAGAATTCAAGCGGGATTTGATTGATAGGGAGATACTTGGCCCAATTGCTGCTTACACCTACGTGATCGAGTACCAGAAGCGGGGTCTACCACATGTGCATTTCCTACTGATTCTAAAGAAATTTGCCAAGTTGATGAGTCCTGATAGAATTGACAAGTACATATCTGCCGAAATACCTGACCCGCATGCAAATCCTCATTTACATAATGCAGTGAAGAAACATATGATGCATGGTCCATGTGGTGAGTTTAACCGACAGTGCCCTTGCATGCGACCTAAAACTGGCTGCAAGAACAAATATCCCCGGGAATTTTCAGATGTTACAAGGACTGGTGATGATGCATTCGCAGTTTATCGGCGGCAAAGAAATGGCCGAACTGTTGAGGTAAGAGGACAAACATTGGACAACAGGTGGGTTGTGCCGTATAATCCTTACTTGCTTGCTAAGTATGACTGCCACATAAATGTGGAAATATGCTCAACCATAAAGGCTATTAAATATCTGTACAAATATATATACAAAGGTCACGACAGGGTTGTGTTCCAAGTGATATCGGAACAGAAGGGTTGCATAGATGAAATAAAGGCTTTTCAGTCTGCTAGATGGATTTCCCCGCCCGAAGCTGCTTGGCGTATCTTCAAGTTTCCTCTGAATGAGATGTATCCTCATGTCACTGTCCTCCAGCTTCATCTACCTGGAATGCAGTCCATTGCATTCAACAAATATACGAAACTTGCGTATATTGCGACGGATACGAAATATAAGAAGACGATGTTAACCGAATATTTTGAAACAAATAAACGGGATCCAGAAGCTAGGCGGTGGCTCTACAGTGAGTTTCCTGAACATTATGTATGGAATTCTACGAAGTCGGAGTGGACGCCTCGGAAGAGAGGTGATGCTATTGGTCGTATAGTGGCTGCTAATCCCGCGGAAGGTGAGCGTTTCTTCTTACGTGTACTACTAATGCATGTCAGAGGTGCAGAATCATACGAGCATCTTCGGACCGTCAGTAGTCATGTGTGTGAAACATATCGTGATGCTTGCGAAAAACTTGGGCTGCTTGAGAAAGACACTGCATTGGAAGATTGTTTAGAAGAGGCTACAACATTCCAGATGCCACACACTTTACGACGACTGTTTGCCACCATTCTGGTCTTCTGCCAGCCGAGTAATCCTCGGCAGTTGTGGGAACGATTTTATGCTAAGCTTTCTGAAGACTATCGTCGTGGAGAAGCCAATAGTGAAGGTCAGGTCGTTTCAAGAACTCTAAGACATGTAAACATGGTTCTCGAGTCAATGGGAAGGCAGTTGAGAGATTATAACTTTCCAATGGATATTAATGGTTCCGATGAAGTTGCACCGCTAAATCGAGAGATCGATGAAGAGTTAGCCATTCCTATCCCTCCAGAAGACATTGCGGCATCGAAGCAACTGAATGAGGACCAGCAAACTGCATATGATGTAATCATTGATCATGTTTTGCGGAAGAAAGGTGCGTGTTTCTTTGTTGATGGGCCTGGTGGGACTGGGAAGACATTCCTTTACAGAGCTATCCTCGCTCGTATTCGTGGCATGGGTTATATTGCATTGGCTACTGCCAGCACAGGTATTGCAGCATCCAATTTACCTGGGGGTCGAACAGCGCATTCTCGCTTCAAGCTACCTCTGGACACAAAAGAGAAGAGTTGCTGCAACATTGGGAAGCGGACTGCCTTAGCAGAGCTGATTCGACAATCAAGTGTAATTATATGGGATGAGGTCACAATGGCAAAGAAGCAGAATATCGAGGCTTTTGAATCTATGCTCCGCGATATATGCTCGAGCAACGAATTGTTTGGAGGGAAGGTTGTTGTTTTCGGTGGTGATTTTAGGCAAGTACTTCCTGTGACAGTACGAGCAACGAAGGAGGAATGCATATGTAACAGCATTGTTGCTTCACACCTGTGGCCTCATATGCGCCTATTACGTCTAACGGCGAACATGAGGGCAATACATGATCCATCTTTTGCGGAGTTTTTATTATCAGTCGGGGATGGCAGCTTGCAAGAAAATGATGAATCCTTATTAAAGCTACCGCAATCTATGGTTGTGCCTTTTGTAAATGAAAGAGCATCGATTAATGCTTTCATTGATTACGTTTACCCTAACTTTGAAAGCGATTGCTTGAAGTCTGATTACCTTGTCTATCGGGCCATCTTGACACCAAGAAATGATTGTGTTGATTTACTGAATCAAATTTTACTTGGTAGATTCCCTGGTAACACACATGTCTACACAAGTTTTGATCATTGTCTTCCTGGTAGCCGAGATAACCATTCTTTAGAGTTTTTACATACTCTTACACCTAATGGACTGCCTCCTCATGAGCTACGCTTAAAACGTGGTTGTCCTGTGATGTTGTTACGAAATTTAGATCCATCTGCCGGGCTGTCTAATGGTATTAAACTCATTTGTAAAAATCTCTTCCCTAATGTCATACATGCTGAAATAGCTATAGGACACAATAAAGGGAAGGATGTCTTCATACCTAGGATACCACTCAGGCCATCTGAGACAGATAACTACCCAGTTGAGTTTGAAAGAAAACAATTCCCGGTCCGACCGTGCTTTGCTATGACAATTAACAAGTCCCAAGGCCAAACTTTGCAGTATGTTGGTATTTATCTTCCTCAACCAGTATTCTCGCACGGTCAACTCTATGTTGCATTATCTCGAGCAACGTTGTCTGCGTCAGTGAAAATTTTAATACATCCACTTGATAATATCCAAACTGTTGACAGTACCCAGAATGTTGTGTATAAACATCTGCTGCGTCGAGCATCGGGCCAATTATAATAGTGATTCACAATAGGAATAGCATATACTATATATATACATATATATATAATCTTTTATTTTTTTTATTATTATTTATTTATTTATTATTATTATTATTATTATTATTATTATTATTATTATTATTATTATTATTTTTTTGTCATGCTTTCGTCCGTGTCACTGGAAATACGACACATGAAATTATGGCCCCGAATATGTGCTTGCTATAATCTTGCCTGGCTGCATTATTGTGGTTTAAATTTGTTGTTCGCTTGATTTTGCTATGTCAAATGTACTTGGTGCAAAGTTAAATGATTGCGTGATCGTGCATCAAGTTTTTTTACGATCTGAAAAGCATGTAACTACAAATGTGGTGCTTATATATGCTGTTTGTGTGTTGCTGTTGTAAACTAGGGATGGAAAGTGATATGCTGAAGTTATCTGCCCTAACTGATCAATTGAAAGAATGGAAGATTAAACTTCGCGTCATTGAGAAGTACCGTGCAACAACAGCTCGATTTGGCAACACTAAGTATCAGCGATATGTCCTTTGTGATGGCGAGGTTAGTTAGCGAGTAGTACACTGACCTCATCCAATACCTGTGTCATAGTTATCATTACCTGCTTTGTCCTGTGCAGGGCAAAAAGATACAGGCCACAGCTTTTGACGCTGAAATTGAAACGTTTGACAAACAGCTACATCCATATCATTCATACTGGTTCAGTGATGGAGCTGTACGCCGTGTTAACCCGCAACATCGCTACATTGATCACGATTATGTCCTTGTTCTGGATCCTCAGATGAAAATTGTACCAGTCGAAGATGCTGCAGATGAAAGGGGAGCTATTACGTTCAATTTCAAGAATCTGACTGACGCCCGCGACCTCATCGGGAAACCTGACAAATTTGGTAGTTTCCCCCAATATTTTAGCACTGCATCGCTTGCTGTGTTGTTTATGCGTTGCTCTTATTTAGTTGCGCTTGTTATTGCTGTGCTTGCCGTGGCTATCTTTTTTCGTTCCATCAAAATTTACATACTCACAATATATGTATCCATGTGCAGATGTTGCAGTGATAATCATAGCTGTCATGTCGCCGAAAACAGTGCCATGGAAGGATTCGAGTGCTCGTTCGAAGGTTCGAGATATAGTTGTTGTCGACGATACGTAAGTTCTTGGATGTGCCTTGCTTACTTCTAATATACTGCTCTGCGCCTATTCTTGTTAGTTAGGTATGATCACATTATAGGCAGTGGAAGTTTTTAAATCAATAGTATAATTAAATATTGTCTCCTACACTGCAAATATTGCTTTGTTATGCTCTGTAAAGTAATAGAAGAATGAACGCATACTAGATCAACATCAAGCTTGTACAATGTGACTTGTGAGCAATGAACCATCAGTGTATGCAATATGCTAAAAATTGTTATGTAATCGATGATATCATGTGGTGTCTTTTCCCTTCCCCTTACTGAATCTTATCCACTCTATCTATTTGCTGTTTTCTCTAAGTTCATTTGCCTTGCCAAACAGTTTGAGTCCAGTGTGCCTTTCAGCTTGGGATGAGATAGCAACTACTGATGCAGAAAAACTGGCCAAGTCAGCAAAGTCCCAGCCGGTGGTCATCGTCACTAATGTTGTGGCATCGAAGTACTCCGGTATCAACATGCTATCTTTTGCTGAAATGTTGACGTATGCTATGTTATGTTTGTACCTTCTGTTATGTTCATAAATGGCTTTGCCTGTGTCTCCCAGGATTCTCCTTGAAAACTACTATGTCTACAATGTTCTTGACTGACGTCCCTGATGCACGGGTTGATGAATTGTTGGATTGGTAAACTGCCTTCATTATCTACCTATATGTAGTGCATAGGTTGTCGTCTGGTAGTTTATGTTAACAATCTAAAGATATTGCAGGCGCGATGCTAACTACGAGAAAATTGATGCTATCAGTGACCCTGAGATGTTACTGAAAAAGAAAGTTGCCAATACTTCTACATCTGAGTTCAAACTTGTGAGGATTGCAGACTTACCAAGTAGTCCGGTAACTTGTCCTGTCTAGCATTGTAATCGCGAGCAAGTTTATCTATGATATTCCCGATTGAATTAATGTTATTTTGCATTGCAGCAGGCTGGTTTTGATGAAGTCTGGGTGAGAGTGTCTGTTGTTGTAGCACCATGTAGTCAGCGGCCGTGGTATACCGCATGCAAAAAGTGCAACCGGGCTACTAGCCACGTGCTAGGCGAAGTATTTGCTTGCCCAGGCTGTGAAAAAAATGACTGCATTTCTGCACCATGGTATGCCGCGTTCCATCTCACATAATTTTTTCGAAGTTAATGTTTACGAATTCAATAACTCATGTCGTCTATGGTTGTATACGCAACAGTCCATTTGTGAGCAACGGTGTCTTTCTCATGTAAGTATATGATTTCTAATTGTGATGTAAACAAATTGATATCGTGCAGGGGGCGCCTCGGAGTTCGAATTGGTGATGGCAGTGGTGAACTTGAGGTTGCTATATTTGGACATGCTGTTGAAACAGTGCTAAATAAGAGTGCGGTTATCCTGTCTGCAATGACTCCAGATGTAAGCTAACTATGCCCATATATCGCAATTTTGAGTTGAAATGCGGCTGATTCCATGGGATGTTAATTAATATAGTCGTCTTATATTGCCATGCAGGAACAGAGCGATGTGTTGTCCAAGGCGAATGATGCAGCGGTAGATAAACGATTCTATTTCCGCCTGGCTCCATCCAGCAGCAAGAATCCACGCTGGCTTAACAAGTGGAGTGTTCGCCAAGTTGAGATTGCATAAAATTAAATCTGTGATGTAGGCTTGTAGAACTATGTGATCAGACATGTATGTAGATATAAGGACTGCACTTAGCAGTGCATCCTGGAGATAGCATTGCATAAAATTAACAACTTGTGCTTACACAGTTGTTATTTTTATGCCTTTTGCTAATATTTTTTTGTGCAGTTTCAGAGCAAAACATGGCAGTCCTTTTGTGCATATGAAGATGCCATACTATATAGTTTGCTGTTCTGTTGTAGTGGAAGGGTAAAGTAATGTCTCCAATCATAGCAGAGACCTGGGTATTTTTTGGGTACACTTTTGGGACAACATACGTGTAACATAACATATAATGTTTTGTTTGTTTTGTATCGGTGCTTTTCCTTCATATATTTTCCTACGCCACCTCTAATATTTATTCATTGCACATCCATCTCTTTAAGATATCCAGCTTCACATTGTTTGCTGGCAATCCAATGTTGTTTAACGTCAGTAATTTTCTATGATTCATGTATTTGCATATATTATTCGACTTAGTGTCTGATTATTGTTGTGTCATTGTAAAATAGACGTCTTTTATAGACATCTATACGAAACTTATTATGGACACATTGTTTTGATGCAATTAGCAGTTAGTTAAATTTACCTACGCACAAATCAGGCCGGTGTGATAGATGACATAGCAATTTAAACTTTGATGAATACAAAATCTTAATGAGATCAGTTATTAGTAAGATTGCAACCTCAGTACAATGCAAGATTAAACTCCAATTTATACGTAATAATCTTCCGTATAATTTTTAAACGCCGATGCAAATATATTAATTTCTTAAACGAAGACTCAATTAGTTCCCAGCAAATAACTATTATGTATTAGTTCTCGATTAAACTCGGCCAGTCATATGCATAATATTAAATATATACACATAGGAGGACCTGCACTGCAATTTTAGTCGAGCATAATAAATTAATCGCGCAAAACTTCGTTGGGTATTCATGACCACCCACTGCTCCTCCCACCCAACCCTTCATATTGCAAATCTTAGGTATCGCCGCCAGGATTCACCTGCTTCAGGTACGTTTCGTTTAGGGTTTTCCTTCCAAACTGTAATATCACATGAAAAAAAAAAGGATTTGCACAAGTTCATAAGAATACCTGCTTATATATATGTACCCAACTCATTGAAATCAGCTATCACTTGTTTGTGTTATTGTATTCAACATTTTCAATCTGTAGTGTTTGCAATTGCGAGCCCATAGTGACAATCTGTTTTCCCCCCTTCGATATTGTTTATGTACTTTAGCCTGTATGTACTATTTCATCAAAGTATGCATGCTCAAGATGCCGAAGATTTGAATTGTGTAAATGAATAAATACACAAAACACGAGTTCTTGGGTACTTTGAACCGCATTATGTTTGTGTCACTGTGAGAATGCATAACTATGTTATGATCTTTCCGGTTTGTCACTGTAGTGTGCGTTTGTGTGTGTGTGTGTAATTCAATATGAACTTATTAAAGAACTGATGTGGTTGCCATTTGTATACACAGCCTACATTCTATAATCAAACATTCGCAGTTAAGGCCTCAGCATTGGAATCAGTATGAATTTCTTCAAAGTTATCGTATCCAGTGATCCAGAAAATGACAGACTGGTAAGCTTATATATAAAGCTTCTAATACGAGTATATGCCTAGGTTCGAAAATAGTTATTAAGTACATGTTCTGCATACAAGGAAGTTAACAATATTATTTCGAGCAGGCAATCTAATCAATCGTTGTTCCGCTTGCAGTCCTTGCCCCGTATCTTTGTTGATGTATACAGGAAAGATGTTGGGAAGATTGTCCAGCTACGAACTCCCTCCGGCGCAATCTTTGACACGACGATTCTTGCAGGCAACAATGAACTGTATCTTGGCAATGGGTGGAAAACTGTGGTCAAATTCAACTCAATCACTTTGGGATATTTTGTTTTCTTCAAATTTAGAGCGAATCTGAGCTATGATATAAGGATAATGGATCCAACGTGCACCGAAATCACTTACCACAGTATTGTTAAGCAGGAAAGCAACGCTACTGCAGGCATTCAAGAAATAGCACCTCGCTTCTTCAAGCTTTACGATCCATTTAACAAGAAAGATACCACCCTGGTAACAATGTCGGGCAATTTGTGTATATGTTCTCCTTAATTTCAATTTATTGATTAGCTACCTCTGTTGGATAACCATTTTCCTTGTGCAGCGAATCCCTCCAAAGTATGTTGCTCGTCACTACGACAGCATTGCACCCATTGTTTGCCTACATGTGCCCAACGGGGCATCGTGGAATATCTGCATTGATCAAGTAGATAATGAGCATTACTTTGGCATGGGATGGCTTCAATTTGCCAGTGCTTATCGCATCCCTCCTAAGGCTGTACTTATGTTCAAATATGAGGGCAATTTGAATTTCAAGGTTCGTATCATGGATGAATCTGCTGTGGAAATCAACTACGGGCTCAATTCTTCTGTCTTTCGAATGGGTCCACAAGAAAATCATGCTCTCGCTCGTGCGCAAGCTCACAACACTGAAGTGCCATTCTTTGCATTCCGCATCATTCATTCTTACACTACGAGAAAGGGCGGAGTTGTAAGTACTTAATTTCTAATTCCTTGAGACATTTGCATTGATGCATGATATCAACAGGTTATTTTAAATTGTGCAGAACATTCCTACATATTTTGTGCGAGAATACTTGACTGGCACCCCGAACAAAGTGTGGCTAGAAACATCGGATAATGGCTACATGAGATGGGAAACAACATGTGGTTTCACGCACGCAGGAAATCCTTTCCACCGTCGTCTTGCTTGGTTTAAATACGTGCTGCATTCTCAGCTAGCGCTTAATGATGCATGCGTGATTGAATTGGTTGATCCCAGTATTCCAATGTTTCGGGCAACAGTCTACCGCCAGTAATTTGTCATGCGTAGCAATCATCTGTGGTATTTGTGTATGCTTTTTGTTATGTTATTTCTCGTTTATCCCCCTTCTGCAGAACTGCATTGCTAATGTAATCAGAGCAAAGCTAACAGTTGCCTGTTTTACTAGGCTTTTGTGAACAGATGTTTCATACTTGTGTCGTACACATCATCTGATTTGGTAAAACTTGGTGTTGATCATGTATGAAACCTCAATTAATGCTGACGTGTATTTTTTGATTAGTCGTGCTCCGGTGGTAACTTCACCACACCGAAATTTCTCCGATATATATAGTCTGGTCAGTTGTTTGTTTAATTGTGGTCAATTTTATGCTATTATAATTGTGTGCGCATTGTGATATTTATACATACTATTTAACGACATCTACGTGTCTGATTAAATATTATGTACTTCTCTATCGTTCAATTGCTAATGCACAATGAAATTATCGGTAATCTACTATTTATTGTATTCTAAAGTACATAAGATATGCTTTTGTATAGTAGATGTTCAAAGGGAATACAATCACAGTCTTAATACTGTGCGTCTATGTTCATATCATTTCTGTAATAACATCCATTCCATATTATAGGAGAAAATAAACAGTTACATGAAATATACTTTTCGTAATATACATTGGATTGTATTGAATTCTAAACGTCTGATAATCCAAGATACAGCAGTACTCTTGCTCATATTTTTCCCCATGTAATTCCTATTTTGTGCATTTTCGTGGTATATTATTATGCAACGACCACCAATGACTTTCCATAATGAAACTAACCAAAGCAAACATCCTTGATATGAACTTCAAAATTTAAAATAGCCATCCATTCCCAAGTAATAGATTTGTAACATAAATTATGCGACATATTACAAATAAGATATAATAATTAATTTATTTTCTACGCTTCTTCTTTGAGATTTTTTCATTAACATCGTCGGCTTTCATTTTCAATCGTTCCTGTCGCTCTGCTCTTTCTTTACGTCCTGCCTCCCTCTGTCGGCGAAACATAGCTAAAATAGCTTTCTTATTCCTTTCGTACGATCTTGCCGTATCACTGTCGCATGCCTCGTCTTCGTCTTCGTTTCCTGAGTAAACTGTAGTCTCAGATCCTTTGCCAACAACATAATCATGCTGATGCCATGTTTCCAAATCAACTTCATTATCACTTTCACTACTTTCCGTGCTTACAGTATACTTCAGCTTCTTCCGCTTTTTGACTTCATTGTGTCGCTTCCTCTTGCTGCTCGATTCCTTTTCTGCAGTTTCTGGAGACTTTCTTGCACCGTCCTCTTTCTTGTCCATAGCTATTCTGATATAATCTTTTTGAAAGTTTTAGGAATGTTTTTATAGCAACAGCTTTATAATGGAAGATGAAGAGCCCACTGACTGTTTTAATCTCCACCCACTGTATGCATTGCATAGATCCCTTTTTCAATGTTGTATTTATTGTTCCATGTATATAGATACAATTTCCCACCATAGGTTGCATTAAAGAGTTACACGGTTTTGTGTAATGTATCAAAGATAGCTGCATCAGTTTCAAAATACAGTGTCTCTGTATATTTCTCGTTTGTATATCAAATAAAAATTAAACCAAAAAAAAAAAAAAACAAAAAATAATAAAGCTCTGATCGATTAATACTCGGTGCTGACACTGTCCGCAAACGATACAATCCAAATTCATATTGTTACTTTCTATAATCATTTGTAAAACCATTACCAATTCAAAGAATCATAATATAAAAAACCCCCAGCCATCGTCATCTTTTCTCTCGTGAGAGTATAATGTTGACCCCGAACCTCAACCAGAATGCAGTCACTTTAACAAGTACTTTCTTCTTCGAAAATATCCTTCATCGCACTTGCATTTTCTTCTTCTGTATCAGTTTCTTTGCTAACCTCCTCAAAACTGCTGTCTTGTTGTTGTTCTTGGCATTCATCGTTGCTCGATTCTATATGAAGTTGTATCCACTGACTGTTGTCTGCCACGCGATATAATTCTCTTCCTGGTGCAGCTGGACGCAATAACATGTTAAACTAAATAAACACCTGTAAAAAAAAAATGGTAAAGAAAAAAAAAATAAGAAAAAAAAATGGAGCATTAAAGAAAAAGAGGGAAACATAAAAAAAAAAAAAAAAAAGAATACATACATTGACACTATATAGTCACTAATTCGCTTTATTACTCTTCAGCTTGGTAATCAACTTCAATCGGCACACAGCGTTATCTTGAACAGCATTTGTGACATCTCATGTAGCCGATCACGTACGCGTATACCAATACGTATCGTAAATGGGGTGTAGTTTTGCAATTACGGCATCTTGCGCACATTACATGACGTTGCCTTTTGTTCAACTGTGTTGATACTGCTACCAACTGAAATATTAACTGCCATACATTTACAGTTACAAATGCGTATGAAATGTACTCCAATGCCACTTCATTCATATCCAAATCATGTATATAAATGTAGACACAATTACGCGCATCCAAATTTATACACGTGATCAGAATACGTGAGCACCAGAAGACACGGCAACATATCCAGGTACTACTATCGAAATGCGTGCCATAATTTGTCAGCTATAAAACTACATCTATCTCCCTCTCCATACAACCCAACGTTGCACCACCACAACAACCGGCTAGACAAAACTGAGAAAATTAACAATCGCTGCCTTTGATGTCATCTCCAAAGGAGGAGTCGTCAGACTCATCTGCTACATCCCGAAATTTATCCAGTGCAACAACTTTCCAGGGTGAAATCCCTCCTAGGATCGTGCCTAACTTGCAAAGTAAGTACTAATACATTCAATCATGTTAATCACCGACAACATAAATGTGCATGTGTTTTATGATTTGTGGTGTAATTCTGTGCATGATATATGGTTGATACAGGGATTGCCAGAATAAGTGTGTATGGCTTTGCAGCTTCTGCAACAAGCAGTGGTGGTATCGGTGCAGTTTGCCGAGACAATGAAGATAACTGGATGCTTGGTTTCATAGGAAAATTAGACGCAACAAATAAACTCGAGAGTGAACTTTGGGCAATCTATCACGGCATTCACTTAGCTTGTGATAAAAACTGGAGTAACATAGAAATACAGACTTCATGCTACAAAGCAATAAAGATATTCCATTTTGTCAGAGATTTTCCTGCAGGTATGAGAAATCAAATCAACCAGGGGCATATTCTGCTGCGAGACATGCACATAGCCCTAAATCATATCGACTACTTAGAAAATTGCGTCGCCAAACAGCTTGCAAGTATGGGAGCACAGCAATTAGATGAATGCAAAATTCTATACGAGGCCCCAGAAATTATACAGGATTTGATTACAGAAGACAAGTTAGAGGCGTGTAGTCGTTATATGTCACCCAGTGATACGGATTAGCTGCATAATTCCAGCTATTTGTATCATATCTTGAATAAATATTCAGCGTGTGGTTGTTTGGCATTTCGAAATTACTGATTCTGATGTTGCTTACTTATATTGTTACATCCACATGTATAATCAAGCGATAAGGTCCTCTATGCTTAAAACATCAAATTGACCAAATGCATAACCTTATTATTAACCTATATAGGTAAGGCAGGGTATTAGCACATAAGTCTATATAGCCTTGCAAGCACGTAGCTTCAATAATTTCTAAACATGATCAGTCTAAAGAAATTCAAAAGATATGTGAATATTCGCACGATGCTTCTTTTCCTAGATCACATTCCACTAACTATTACGATCGAGATTCATACTGGCTTTTTATAAAAAACTGTACCGCATTATTTGCTATCTTATCAAAATCGACATACGATCCAACAGTATCCGCTTTACTGCTTCCTAGACTGGTCCCCACTATTGTGCGTTAAATATATTATATGATGTTCCTGAAATAGTACGCAACTTAATACTTGCGGACCAGTTGTATACTCGTTGGTTTGTGTCATGTAATTAACAATTCGTATCATTACATGCTTCATCTAATATTCTTCGATTACTGTGTTACTTGTGCACTGAATGCATTACATTGATAATGTCCTCCGTACATATACCTAATTTTAAGGTTTTTTTCCTTTTTTTTAGCAATATATCACTTTAATTTCGATGTTGATCAAACAACCAACTTCTTTAACTTTTACGTATGTGGGCTGTTGTTTAGCCTCTTCACGTGTCACGTAATGCTCCAGCATCACCCAAAAAATAGCTTATTGCCCTACCCATACAATCGTATACATACATTTTCATGGAAAACTTGATAACTTGGTCCTATAATTGTAATTGTGAAAATGCAAATACCACATACATCCCTTATGTGTATAGTTGACCGGGAGAAGAATTGAACTTGTGTAGTGGGATTTGTAAGCTACGACAACCATTACCGCCAACAATAAGCTAACGCAGTGGTCATATATCTGGCACACAATTTGTGCATTCATTCATACCAATAGATTAATCCTAGCTTTGAACAGCTACACAACATATGTGTATAACGTATTATCACGATATCACACATGTTATATGTAATATACCAATTATCTTTTCCCTGATTGGTTTTCACCAAATCAAAATCTTTTCTCACACAATGGCTATCTTCCCAACTAGACTAGGTATGCGTGCCAGTCAGTTAACGTATGAAACATGCTGAGACTGGCACTTTCATCACAAGCATCAAAAGTTGGTATTCAACTTTAGAAGCATACCGACACCACGTGCAAGCTTAGGAAATTTGCATCCAACATGCAACTTGGACAGCTGACACATAACAATATTGTGGCAACACTTCATATCTCTGCAAATTCAGATCACACACACAACTTGTGATAAGCTTGACTCTTATAACCATCTAAAAAGCAAGCTCAATATAACATACTGATACATTTGAGCTACTAACAACTGATCAATTATACCAAACCCATCTCATTATCAGTTTCCCCATGAAATAGAAATGTGTGCCAACAAATGGATAAGTTAGCTATGCAAAACTGACAATTGCAGTGCAATGATGATGAAACACTCTGAATGCTTTATCGGGTAGCTTGCTCACATGCATTCTCAAGATATGCCTATCTACCATGCAACCCAAACACTTGGCACACAACAGTATTGCACCCACACACTTGGCACAAACAATACCATAACAACTTTAACCATCTGTAAAACTACATCGCAGTCATTTCACGAACCATAACATTGATGATGATACAGTATCTATCAGTGTAATACAGTACTATCCTGTTGTTGGTAAATTGACAAGTAGCAAATTACACAACATGATTGAATATGTACAGAAATACGCCTCCTTCACTAATTTCTAGGTATCGGCATGGATACGAAACAATCTTTGAATCCCCAGCTAACAATACACATGATTTTTTTGCTAATAGAGCACATTACCCCACATCGTATTCTTAATATACTTCCTAAACAATTTACCACTTACCAGTTATGCACTATATAAACCATTAGCTGCCCAAACGAGACATGCATCCAGTACCATTAAACGCATCTTATGTTCCAACAATTGCACCACCAACATTCAATCGCCAGACCGAACATCATGACACCATCCACGATTGCAGAACTTCAGTCGGCATTGGTATCATTACTTCACACAATACTGTTGTCATATTACTTTCCAATGTCAGGTCATGTAAGCTCTTACTACACAACAATGCGATATTAAATTGAATCACTGCCACATTTTTCTCAGGAAGCATACAATGAAGCTTGGATAAGAGTCTGCATTCGTATCATCCCAACCACACAGCAGGGATGGTTCAATGCATGTGATATGTGCCAGCAAGAGTGTATTCATTCAAACTGTCCTACTTGCCGCAACTCCCAATCTAACACTACTCCCAGGTTAACCAGCTATAACACATGCAAATTCACATTACAAGATGTTTAGATCAATATTTTACATACAGTATTTATTTCGATACAGATGTCGTCTCATGGTTGAGCTCAAAGATGACACCGGTATAGTGAATATTACGCTGTTTGGGCAAGCTGGGGAAACTGTGCTTAACACAACAGCTGCAACCTTGGCCCGAATGACGCTAGAGGTGTCAATATAGTATTTACAAATAATACATCATATAACTACATAATACAACATCCATAACATATTTACAATGAAATTTGTGCCTCACTTCAATGTTATAATGTAACACCAGGAATGCCAGTCTCTCATCATCAATGCCAACACAAACAATGCATCAACACCTTTCTATGTGCGTGTTGTAAAGGGCGTTCACCAAACCAATCGCAGCATATTTAGGTGGGTGGTCCGCCATGTTAAGATTGCATGAACGTGACGACGCAATGGCAATAATAGTGAATAAGATCCAGTCATGAATATGTATCGACGTAAATTTCTCTCGTCACGTACTTTGTTATATTTCATTTCCCTTTGTTGTACGATATGTGGTGCAGTACCATGTTTCCGTGTGGCTTTGTTGCATTGAATAAAATTTTGTTATATTTCTACTTTGCCATTATTGTTGATACTGCATAGTGTACAGACTCCTATAATTGACTGTAAGCACAACAGCATAGACAGACAAGGATTACTTATTTTCCATATCTACTTCGGCTACAACCCAATCCCAACTACATTGACCATGTAATTGTATGCCTACCGTTATGCTGAACAAGACGATAAGAACATGCATATATAACTAAATCATGTTGACACTATAACCAACAGCATCGCAATTAACATTCGTATATCATTTCATTCCAACTTTGCTGAGCATGTTTCATTTCATCGATATGCGGCGGCCTCGGTGTATGCAACACATAGTAATGCGTGCCATTCTATCCCGTGCACCATAGTTCAACTAACTAAGTAGAGCAAGCATCCTATATAAGCAGTGTTGGAATAGATGCCCTAGAGGCAATCTAGTTTAGTATGAATTTGTAATTGGCTAGAAATTCATTTATTATTTATTGGATATTTAATATAATGAAGTCCTTAGATTTACAATCGTGTTGTTTATCTTAAATATCCCTAGTCGAGTATAATGATTAAATGGGACAATCATCTATAGACTAGTATGGGGTTGGATTGATATGGAGATATCACGATCCAACACATAGGTGTGCATTACGGAATGTTGCACTGGATTGACCCATTACCGAGAAGGCTACATACACGTTATGTTGAGTCACAAGTGCTTCTCGGGTACAATGGTATTGTCATCCTTAGACTTGAAGTCACTAGATATTCTAGTTGTGGATCATTGTGATCTTGGTAGCGTTAAACGCTACACCGTAACTGGGTAGTTATAAAGGCGTGTACTGGATACAATGAGAAGCAAGCTTAGAAATCGTAGTGGACGTAGAGAGGATTTGCCCCTCCCACATAACGGGAGCAAATATCCAAGGCCACTCGAGGATAGTGCTTATAGAATGTCTGGCCAGACTCAAATAAATCAATATATGAGATATTGATGTTATTTGCACGAATAAGGCTATTCCATGAATCGAGAAACTAGGGATTGGATATACGAGTGTGACTTGTATGTCTCGTGTCCAATCCGGATATGGAGGCAAAGGGATGAGACAATTACTTGTACAAGGTTGTCTAGATGACTATTCTATTAGTTGGCTAGAATGGATGTTTTGCTAGAAACCGCTCCATATTAGCAAAGAGTTGCTACCAACTAGATAGAACCTATGGGGTCACACGCTATATAGAGTTGTACTAGATTGTGGAATTAATTAATTGGATTAATTAATTAGAAGGATCACTTTGCAAACCCTTGCAAACTTAGTAGGGACTAATTTGCAAGGAAGGGACTAAATTGAATTCTAGTAGGACTAGAATAAGTCCTTTAGGTAGTTAACAAGGAGTTGTTGGACTATATAAAGGACCCTCCTCCTTCCTTCCCTACATACTTTATGCTCTAGAGAGAACATAACAAGAGTAGGAGAGAACAAAGGAGAGAGAGAGCAAGCCACAAAGAGGGACGCCGCCCCCTTTGCCGCCGCCCCTTGTCCCCGACGCCACAAAGGGCCGAGCCCCTTTTGGTGATTCGTTTTGCGTGATTCCTTCACCCTCCTTTCAATCCGGGCTAGCACCAAGGTGATTGGAGATCTAGGAACAACTCTAGGCGTGGATCAACTATAGAGAACGTGACACTATTCGCGTTTGAAGTCATCAAGGAGAACCCAAAGGTGTGTTTATGATTTCTTACCTTCACTATCGTTATGCATCTAGACTTGTGATCCTTGGAGGGTTTTGCATGGTTGTTTGTTTGATTATGCTTCCGTTTGCGCGATCCATGAATCAAAACCCTACAGTGGTATCAGAGCCACAGGTCATAGAGCATAAACGTAGTTTATGTGTTACATTCTTGTTGTTTTACACCTTAATTTGTTGTTTATCGCGTAAAACAAGACAAATCAAGCATTGGATGCAATTTGTCAAAGAATTAATCATAACAAGACCCAATTATTGCATTGGATGCATGAATTGGTGAGTTTGAGAAATTTTAGGATCTTAGATCTAGGGTTTGGGCATCCTTGGGGAAGAAAGGAGTTCTCCCACAACAAGGAAACAACCAAACTTGGGCTCCAAGCAAGGAGGTTGTTTTGGAAACAACCTCCACAAGGAGGTTCGGCCCCCTAGGGGACCGCCCCCCTTGCTTGCCGCCCAAGCTTGGAGCCCTAAGGGGCCGGGCGGCCCTAACCCGCGGGCCTAGCTTGCGGGTTTTGGGCCGGGCCGGCCCTAGGGCTTTATGGTTCACTTATTTGGGCCCGGGCAATTGGATTGTTGGGCCCATGGACCGTTTTAACCCTAGAAATCCTAAAATCAATTAAAATTGACCAAGCGCGTTAAAATTGGATTTTAACTGTTTATGTGCAAATCGCATGGTGATTGGATATGGCCTTAGGATGTGGTTTGATGTGGATGTTTAATTTTGTGGTTTGGTTTTACGGCCTGCGAGCTGATCAATTAATTGTAATAATTAATTAGGGTTTTATGGCCTGCGTGCCATTTTTTTTCTCAACTTGTGAGATTTATTTTATTTAGTATAGATATTAGCTAGTGCTAGATAAAGTAGATTGTTAGCCAAGATTGGAGAAAAGAAGCCCAAAAGCCAAAGAAGCCACAAAAGATGGAGCATGGAGCATGGAGCACACCACATGACTATGAAGGATGGACCAAAAGATCAAGACGCATGGAGATGTGTTTGTTTAGGGTTCATAGATAATTCCATTGGCTTGGAATTATCTTAGTCTAGAAAAGGCCATATCCACATCACGTTTAATTTCTGTTTTGTGGTTGTTTATTTATTGTCTTATTATTTGTGTGGTTGGTGTATGGATGATGCATGCAATTAGGATAATAAGATAATTAGACAACCCGGATCTATTATTTGGAGTTGTGCCCAAACTCAAATAGATAGATTAGTTGATATTGATCAGCAAAATAATTAAAATTGAATTGAAAATCCCTCAAATTTTAAAATATTGTGTTCTTGCCTTCTCGTTATTTAAACACTCATTATCATCATTATTTATCAAGTTCGTGCGTGCCAAAGCATGGCGACTTGGTTCATAATGATGGAATGCGATGGCACGTAACAATGTGCAATTGTTTAAATAAGAGGTTGAGCACAACTAGGCTATTAATTTGATTAAGAAACCTAGAGGCAATCAATTGGGATTATCCATATGGATGGATAAATAAGGAGTTATTTGCCCGGTTGAACCAAGAGTTGCATATGGGATGCAATTGGAATCGTTCCTACCTAAGAAGTAGTCGAATTATGGGTGACTTGCCAAAGCAAGCTCATAAGGAGATGAAAAAGATGGATCTTGGCCCACTAGAAAATATAAGGATATTTTCCGCATTAATATCTTGAGGGTTATTAATCCGTAGTAAAATAGTGGGAGCTATATTTAATAAACTAGCCATTATTAAATATAGTCAAAAAAATTCACAAATACTAAAACTTGCGTATTTTCCTTTTTGTAGAATTCCAAATGGCAAACAACTCATCGAGTTCACAACATTCCATACGATCTGTCCTTGAGAAGGACAAGCTCTCAGGAACCAACTTTCTCGATTGGTACAGAAACTTGAGAATTGTTCTCAAGCAAGAAAAGAAGCTGTACGCAATAGAGGAGCAAGTTCCAGAAGGTCCAGAGAATCAGACACCTGCTGCCTTAAAGGCGTATCAAAAGCGTGTTGATGACGCTAATGATGCGGCCTGCCTAATGCTTTGCACCATGACCTCTGAGCTTCAGAAGCAACATGAGAACATGAATGCTGTCGATATGATCGAACATCTAAAGCAGCTCTTCCAAGAGCAGGCGAGGGTAGAGAGGTATGAGGTCTCAAAGGCACTGTTCAAATGTCATCTAGCAGAAGGGAACCCGGTGGGACCCCACGTACTCCGAATGATCGGGTACTTGGAGAATCTCGCCCGGCTTGGGTTCCCGGTCGGCCAAGAGTTGGCAACCGATCTCGTGTTGCAATCGTTGCCCGAGAGTTATGGACAGTTCATTATGAACTATAACATGAACGAGATCGTTAAACCACTGCCAGATTTGCTCAACATGTTGAGGACGGCTGAACAGAGCATCAACAAGGGTAAGGGCAAGGCCATTATGATGGTGCATAAAGGAAAGGGCAAAAAGTTTGCATCTTCCTCCAAGGGCAAAGGCAAGTCAGTTGCTAAGTCCAAGGAACAAGCCCTTAAACCTGTTGGTGCCATTGCCAAGGTCGTGACTAAGGGTGAATGTCACTACTGTAGTCAACCTGGACACTGGAGGAGGAACTGCCCAAAGTATCTGGAGGACAAGAGGCTAGGAATAGTGATTCCACCACCACCAGGTATTTTTGTTGTAGATGTCAATTTAACTATCTCTACATCATGGGTATTAGATACTGGATGTGGATCTCATATTTGTCGAAATATGCAGGATCTAAAGAGAAGTAAAAGATTGGCTAAAGGGGAGGTAGATCTGCGCGTTGGGAATGGAGCAAAGGTTGCTGCGTTGGCCATAGGCGTTTGCGAGCTATCTCTGCCTTCAGGATTAGTTTTAGAATTAAATAATTGCTATTTTGTGCCTGCTATGAGCAGAAACATTATTTCTATTTCTTGTTTGGACAAGGAAGGTTTTATTATTTCAATAAAGAACAATTGTTGTTCCTTTTATTTGAATAATATTCACTATTTTAGTGCGCAATTATTTAATGGACTTTATGTCCTTGATCTAAGTAATCCTGTCTACAACATTAATACCAAGCGGATTAAAATAAATGATTTAAATCCTGCTTATTTATGGCACTGTCGTTTAGGCCACATAAATGAGAAACGTGTATCTAGACTCCATAAGGATGGATTGCTAGACTCATTTGATTTTGAATCATATGAGACATGTGAGGCTTGTTTATTGGGAAAAATGACAAAGTCCCCTTTCAATAAGAAAGGTGAGAGGACTAGTGAGCAATTGGCGCTCATACATACCGATGTGTGTGGGCCATTTGCCACGCCTGCCAGGGGTGGTTACGTCTACTTCATTACGTTTACTGATGATTACAGTAGATATGGATTTGTGTACCTTATGAGGGCAAAATCCGAATCCTTTGAAGTGTTCAAAGAATTCAAGAATGAAGTAGAGAAGCAACTTGGCAAAAGTATCTAGGCTCTACGATCGGATCGTGGAGGAGAATACTTAAGCCAAGAGTTTGACGACTATCTTAGAGAGTGTGGGATCGTGTCCCAACTCACTCCACCCGGAACGCCACAATGGAATGGCGTGTCCGAGAGGAGGAATCGAACCCTATTGGATATGGTTCGGTCTATGATGTGTCAAACCGATCTTCCATTATCATTTTGGGGCTACGCTCTATTAAGTGCAGCTTTTACCATTAACCGTGTTCCATCTAAATCAGTCATGAAGACACCATATGAGATGTGGAGTGGGAGGCGTCCCACACTGTCGTTCATGAAAAAAAGGCTGCGATGTCTATGTAAAACGTTTACAATCAGACAAGCTAGGGCCTAAATCGGATAAGTGTAAGTTTGTGGGGTACCCTAAGGAAACTAAGGGATACTATTTCTACAATCCAACCGAGAACAAAGTGTTTGTTGCTCGGACCGGCGTGTTTCTAGAAAGAGAGTTTGTCTCTAAAGAAGCAAGTGGGAGGAATGTAGAACTTGAAGAAGTTCAAGAACCACAAATTACTGAACCGATTATGGAACATGAACAGGAATCACAAGTAGTTGTGGATCCACCTGTTCAGGTAACACAAGAGCTTCGTAGATCTAGTAGAGTGCGCCAGGAACCCGAGAGGTACGGACTTCTCGTAACTGATTCCGGTGACACGATGCTCATAGATGATGAGCCTACTACCTATGAGGAGGCCATGAGTGGCCCAGACTCGCAGAAGTGGCTTGAAGCCATGAGATCCGAGATGGAATCCATGTATACCAACAAAGTATGGACTTTGGTGGAACCACCTGATGGGGCGCGGCCCATAGGGTGCAAGTGGGTCTTCAAGAAGAAGATCGACATGGATGGTAATGTGATTACCTATAAGGGCCGATTGGTGGCTAAAGGATTCAGACAGATTCATGGTATTGACTATGATGAAACCTTTTCACCAGTCGCAATGACCAAATCCATCCGAATCCTACTTGCGATTGCAGCATACTACGACTATGAGATTTGGCAGATGGATGTCAAAACAGCATTCCTTTATGGGAATCTCCTCGAGGACGTGTATATGATACAGCCGGAGGGTTTTGAGGATCCAAACCAAGCCAACAAAGTCTGTAAGCTGCAACGATCCATTTATGGATTGAAGCAAGCTTCTAGGAGTTGGAATCGACGTTTTGATGAAGTGGTCAAAGAGTTTGGCTTCATCAGAAACGAAGATGAGTCTTGTGTCTACAAGAAGGTTAGTGGGAGCTCTGTAGCTTTTCTGGTCTTGTATGTGGATGACATACTACTCATTGGAAACGACATTCCCATGCTGCAATCTGTGAAAGATTGGCTAGGAAAGTGTTTCTCAATGAAGGACTTAGGGGAAGCAGCCTATATACTCGGTATAAAGATCTATAGAGATAGATCTAAGAGGTTGCTAGGCCTAAGTCAAAGTACATATATTGACAAGGTGTTGAAACGGTTCAACATGCAAGATTCCAAGAAGGGATTCTTGCCCATGTCACATGGAATCACTCTTTCGAAGAGTGGTTGTCCTTCCAATGAGATTGAGAAGGAACGCATGAGTAGGATTCCCTATGCCTCGGCCATAGGATCCATCATGTACGCCATGTTATGTACTAGACCAGATGTGTCATATGCCTTAAGTATGACAAGCAGATACCAATCCAATCCAGGTGAGAGTCACTGGATTGCTGTCAAGAACATCCTAAAGTACTTGAGAAGAACTAAGGATGCTTTCTTGATGTTTGGCGGTGAGGAAGAGTTGCGTGTAAGGGGTTACACTGATGCAAGCTTCCAAACCGATAGAGATGATTTTAGATCACAGTCGGGATATGTGTTTTGCCTGAATGGAGCAGCGGTGAGCTGGAAGAGTTCCAAGCAAGAGACGGTAGCTGATTCTACAACAGAGGCTGAGTACATTGCTGCAAATGGCGCAGCAAAGGAGGCTGTTTGGATCAGAAAGTTTGTTTCTGAACTTGGTGTGGTCCCTAGCATTGCGGATCCAGTGGAGTTGTTCTGTGACAACACTGGGGCGATCGCGCAATCAAAGGAACCAAGATCGCACCAGAAGTCCAAGCACGTGCTCAGGAAGTTTCATCTGATTCGAGATATTATCGATAGAGGAGACGTTCGGATATGCAAGATTCCTACAGATGATAATCTGTCAGACCCGCTTACAAAGCCTCTCACGCAGTGGAAGCATGAAGGGCACACTAGGAGTATGGGCATACGAGATGCGCCAGATTGGCTCTAGTGCAAGTGGGAGACTGTTGGAATAGATGCCCTAGAGGCAATCTAGTTTAGTATGAATTTGTAATTGGCTAGAAATTCATTTATTATTTATTGGATATTTAATATAATGAAGTCCTTAGATTTACAATCGTGTTGTTTATCTTAAATATCCCTAGTCGAGTATAATGATTAAATGGGACAATCATCTATAGACTAGTATGGGGTTGGATTGATATGGAGATATCACGATCCAACACATAGGTGTGCATTACGGAATGTTGCACTGGATTGACCCATTACCGAGAAGGCTACATACACGTTATGTTGAGTCACAAGTGCTTCTCGGGTACAATGGTATTGTCATCCTTAGACTTGAAGTCACTAGATATTCTAGTTGTGGATCATTGTGATCTTGGTAGCGTTAAACGCTACACCGTAACTGGGTAGTTATAAAGGCGTGTACTGGATACAATGAGAAGCAAGCTTAGAAATCGTAGTGGACGTAGAGAGGATTTGCCCCTCCCACATAACGGGAGCAAATATCCAAGGCCACTCGAGGATAGTGCTTATAGAATGTCTGGCCAGACTCAAATAAATCAATATATGAGATATTGATGTTATTTGCACGAATAAGGCTATTCCATGAATAGAGAAACTAGGGATTGGATATACGAGTGTGACTTGTATGTCTCGTGTCCAATCCGGATATGGAGGCAAAGGGATGAGACAATTACTTGTACAAGGTTGTCTAGATGACTATTCTATTAGTTGGCTAGAATGGATGTTTTGCTAGAAACCGCTCCATATTAGCAAAGAGTTGCTACCAACTAGATAGAACCTATGGGGTCACACGCTATATAGAGTTGTACTAGATTGTGGAATTAATTAATTGGATTAATTAATTAGAAGGATCACTTTGCAAACCCTTGCAAACTTAGTAGGGACTAATTTGCAAGGAAGGGACTAAATTGAATTCTAGTAGGACTAGAATAAGTCCTTTAGGTAGTTAACAAGGAGTTGTTGGACTATATAAAGGACCCTCCTCCTTCCTTCCCTACATACTTTATGCTCTAGAGAGAACATAACAAGAGTAGGAGAGAACAAAGGAGAGAGAGAGCAAGCCACAAAGAGGGACGCCGCCCCCTTTGCCGCCGCCCCTTGTCCCCGACGCCACAAAGGGCCGAGCCCCTTTTGGTGCTTCGTTTTGCGTGATTCCTTCACCCTCCTTTCAATCCGGGCTAGCACCAAGGTGATTGGAGATCTAGGAACAACTCTAGGCGTGGATCAACTATAGAGAACGTGACACTATTCGCGTTTGAAGTCATCAAGGAGAACCCAAAGGTGTGTTTATGATTTCTTACCTTCACTATCGTTATGCATCTAGACTTGTGATCCTTGGAGGGTTTTGCATGGTTGTTTGTTTGATTATGCTTCCGTTTGCGCGATCCATGAATCAAAACCCTACAAGCAGTACCTCCAGAATCTATACTGTTATCAACATACAGCATTGGTGCGACGACTTTCAATGGAAGTCAGCAACATATCAGCAGTTAGGGCTACTTTGGTGAGTTGTTTCTTCCATTTAGTTATCTTCTCCACAGCATAACAATTGCAAAAAGCTAACACTTAATTAATTATACATGACAGCCCTTATACAGAGAAACATGGATTAAGGTATCAATGACTGCAATACCAACAACCCAGCAGCCATGGTTCAAAGCATGCCGAAATTGCAAAAATGAGTGCTTGGGACAGATCTGCAATAAATGCGGCAATTCTACCCAGGATGCAATCATATGGTTAGATAACTATTCAGCGTACAATATATGCAACAATTCTTCTACTCTATACTACATTTGTTCTTGACATGAAATATATGCAAGCTAACAACCACACAACCCTTTGATACAGCGGCCGCCTCTATGTTGAGCTACAGGATGACACTGGGATAATGGATGCCACAATATTTGGGCTACCTGTTGAAACTGTCTTAGAGAACACCCTTGTCACAATGTCAACAATGTCTGAGCAGGTATTCTTGTCTTTTAAAATAGGCAATGTATATACTCGATAACAACAACAACCACAATTTCATATTCAGGAACAACAGAATCTCCTACTAGCCGCAAATGCAAGAGGAACATCACAAAAATTCTACGTCCGCATACTCAGATGCACACAAAATAGGAACCCAAGATTAACGAGGTGGGTCGTTCGCCGGGTTCAAAAGGCAGACTAAACACTTATAAGAACCATTACTGAAGGCAAATATAGTACAGGCTTTTATTGATGCCATGCATGTTGACTGCCAATGTACTTTCTTGCTGCAATGCTGCAATATCGAGTGTTTATCTTCTTGCTGTTCGAATGTAATATTCACAAGTTTTAAACTATTCATGTTATGGAGAAGCTACTATCAGCTATGAATCCGATTAATCTAAATATAATATACCTACATATCTTAAGACTATTTACAGTGACCGGCAATGACAACCACATTTATCCGCTCATCCGACAAGCAGACGTCCAAAGGGTGTTGGAAGATGGATCTAATATTCGTACGAATTTCACAGGACAACTAATCAAAACTTGTATAGACGTGTGGGTTATGAAAGCGTCTAACAAGTAAAATTTCATTCCAGATATCTTAATAGGCAATCCTTCATGTCAAGCCAGCTAGGTCCACGATGTACTCAGACCTGAAGCAATCAAATTCAAAATTAGGGTAGGCATATCCAGTGAAAATGATAATCAATGTTCTCACATATACAAAGGGCACAATCATTGATTGCAGTAGCTTTAATATGGTTTTGTCGTTCTTGCATAAGCTGCCATCCCCGTTTGATAATACAAACTCTACAAGACGCAAATCATGTATTGGGCTCGTGCCCTTCGTTCGATACGATAAATGCAAACAAAGTCAGAGATGTACATCAATCTTGATGTTACATTTGCATTCTTCGTTCGTTGCGTGCATCATCACAGGGAGTTTCACATGCACTTCTGAAGAGTATTGCCGGCATGTTTTTTGATCAAATAATATCCTGACACAATGCACATACAAGAATGCCTCCTCCGAATTATATAACAACAGTAACACGAAAAACACCGAAACCATACACTACAACCTCTGCCTAGAATCAATACAAGGTATAGTTAGCAAGGTATGATAAATCGTTCTACCCAAACATGGAATCATCACAAATCAATATTGCATTGACAGACAAAACATAACCCCAGACGCTTCCCCAACTTTCCAATGATCGATGTGTTCTTCAACATATAGTGGCAATGAATAACCATCAGTGGTTACAACTAATATCGTTCTATCAATAAAATGGATTGGTTATCCACTAATTACTTGTCATCGTTACGCATCTTGTACGTTTGCCACATTACATTCTGACAAAAATGCATCGTACCATGCTGTAAAGAATTTATCACTTAGTTATGTATATGGATAAATAAGTAGGTTGCTGGTATTCTTGTAATGCGTGCCATCGTATGCAAATTATTTACAGATGACATTACCACCCACACCAGGTGATTTCAGTGTTACAGCATGTCTCAGTCTGAATGCGAAACAAAT
This sequence comes from Linanthus parryae, assembly GCA_023055425.1. NCBI lineage: Eukaryota > Viridiplantae > Streptophyta > Magnoliopsida > Ericales > Polemoniaceae > Linanthus > Linanthus parryae. Next base: position 35,054,279 of record JALGPY010000002.1, read on the forward strand.
ATCTAATAATTATAACAAAAAAAAAAGAAAAAAAAAAAACACACACAAACAAAAACAGCAAAGAAAAAGCATTTAGCACAGGACATTATATAACTATATTACATATAGCTCAGGTACCCACCAACCCTTGCAACAAATGTTACTATAAATACTAACATACAGATCAACTACCTCATAATGCACAACAACCAAGCACCATTGCTTTGTCCCATAAGCTTTGTTTGCACCTCGCAAGAACAATTCATCCAAGCTTCAAAGTTTGTATCGTCTTCAAACATACAAACAAGAAATGACACTCTGTGCAATAGTCGATCTGCCAACACTGCCGGTGAGAATTTTCTTCAGTAATGAACAATCACTGCCAGCTTAGTAATGCAGCTTTCCCAACAGTTTCATTTTAGATCGTATGTTTTTTATGAGTAACTGCAGGCTACAATACGCGAGATTTGGGTACAAGCCACCGTTCATGCTTTACCAACAAATCAGCAAGCATGGTATTACGCATGCAAGTTGTGCAATCGTGTTGCAAATCGTTATCCAAACAACAGATTCCAATGCTCTGCTTGTCAAAATAATGATTGTAATGCTATACCGTGGTACGTAATGACACTAACAAGCATTACGCTGTAGACTGTATCAACCTAATTTTACACAACATCAATTTAACACCTTTTTTCAAAAAAGACGCGAAATCTAACTGCCAAATGTTGTTTTTTTGCTTGTTTCTCCCCAGGGGACGTATAACTGTGCAACTTCATGATGGTAGTGCCGAACTCCAGGTACGCATCTTCGGACAGTCAGTAGACACTGTGTTGGGGATAAATGCAACAACCATGTCATCAATGTCGGCTGAGGTATGAAACAAAATTTCTCGATTTAAAATTATACCCCATACCCAAATAGCTTATTATATTCGGCACTGTGATTGTTTCAAGGAACAACAAAGCGTGCTTGAGTCCGTGAACACGAACAGCGGCGCAAGAAGATTTTACTTCCTCCTTTCCCGGTGCACCAACGGAAATGTATTTCCAATGAATGGTTGGACCGTCCGCTATGTAGTTGAAGCTTGATGCACGCTTACACATAAAAACATAGCCCCATCGACGAACTAATTAAGAAAATATGCCATTGTCGTCTTTTATGTTATTGTAATCAACGCTTTGTTATCAGTTAATGTCCACGTAATATTGTAGTTCGGTCTGCATAATATGATGTCCCCACTACATTTGTTACACATTTTATCCTTAATTGCAAAGTCAATTATGCGGTATAATAGCGAATTAATATAAAACACATGATAGGACGAATAACAATCTAATCCCTGATTTTAACGGCGATTTATACGGCCATCTACAAGATTAAACTCAAATCATAAATGCAACAATAGTTCGGATAGCTATTGAAATTGTATTAAACCACGCTCTTGTGACAGTGTGAACAACAACTGAACGTATACTATTACAGGGAGAAATTCTGGCTGGGCATCATAACACATTAATCGCTTATGCTTCTAAGTGCAAGTAGATCGCACTGGAGTGTTTTTACAAGTTATATTTGCTTAAATTCTTTTTGTGGCGTTGTAAATCGTTCGGTGCACACGTCATCCTGCAAATATATTATTGAAATTAGATGAGGTGTTTTGCAACACACTGCTACCCGCAAGATGAAAAAAATACAATTAACCCTGAATTTAGTTTTCAGAGCCCTTTAGAAAAAGATCCCAAATCCATACTCGTGTATCTGCTAATTATTTGCAATTCTTGTATTAAGTTACAATTTTTGTGATCATTGATATTGTTATTAGGAATTTTTTTTTTAAACATTTTAGTTATGAGGAAATATCTTATAAATAAAGTCCACTTCCCTATCACATCTACAAGCATCACACAATATATTGTCTTCGTTGCGCGCCCATCCTGATCTCCACCTGTGTTGGGGTTGCGATGCACAGCAACGCTGTTTCCGCATCTGTATGATTGGATTTTTAATCCAGATGCTCCTTAAAATTGACTTAACCTTTTGCCGGTACTCCTCCAATTTTGTTTCTATCTCCTTGTCTTTTGTCATTACACGGAACAACTCGATTCCCTTCTCACGGTATTTGTCTCCACTCATCACCAAAATGATGACAATTATATAACGTGCTTCTCCAAGTCCAGCTTCTGCTGCTTTTTGTAAGGCGTCTAAGCCATCACTATATCGGCACAAACTGAAGTAATCAATCTAAAAGTAAAAAAAAAAAAAAATGTACGTCAGTTTATGTCACTTCACAACGATTAACTTAGCTTTTCTTCTTGCTCCACGTTATGATAAATCAATAGAACTACCGCTTACCATTCCTTGCCTAAAGAGAGCTTCTGGGTTCCCACTGTCATTGCATCTCTTCATAAAACGCGAGAATCCCCAAATCCACTGCTGACTGGACTGCCATGGAACGACAGGGAACTTCTTAAGTGACACCTTCTCGTATACGCAATTATAGTTAGATGCTTCATTGAACATCTTCAAACTGCTACATGTTGCAAAAAATTGCAGATAATCATCAAACTGGAAAGGGGTGAAAGTGTCTTTGCATCAAAGTTGAGGGGGTGAAAGTGTCCTTTACCCCCTATAATATGGTAAAGTTTTCAGTTTAATCCCTCATCATCTAATGTGTTTCCATTAATTAGGGGTTATTGTTTGAAATAGACTAAACAAGAGGACATTCAGAAATCAAAATACAGATGTTCTGAAACTGGTGATCGCCTCCTATTGCTCCCACTACTAACACCTAAAGAATGAGCTTTTGCTAAACAGACACTACTTCATTGCTCGAAATTGAGGGCTAGGAAGACAGCGGATCAAAAAATGGTTTATCGTGTTTATTAAAATGTACGAACATAGACATAATCTCTGTCTTCAATCTCTATGTCCAGTGGCACTCTTATATGGAGACCAACCCCCATTCGAATTTTGAAATTTCCAATTTTTACCCTATATTTATTTATTTTATTATATTAGCCCCCACTCAAAGTTTTAATATTCACAACATTTAGCCTACATTCTATTAATATAATTGCATTAGCCCCCACTCGTATAATACATTCACTTCAACAATCTATCAATTCGTCATTTTAGCTATTAAATACTTCAAAATTTATCAAAAGATCCGTCATTAAACTTGAAATTTTTCTTGTACTCACACGGCCAAATTCTAAATCCGCCCATGTCCGTGTCGAAGCTTTTATAGAGACAAAAAAACACACTGGGTCATGTACACAAACATGGTAAGTGAAAATTGAAAACTCTCCAACTCTATTGGTATGATTTGATAAAATTCTTCATATTGTAATACTATTCCTATTGATATTCAGATTGAACTTTGAAGATTATGAATATTAAACGAAACAAAGGAGATAGAGAAAGAGAAGAACATAGGATATTACCTTTTCTTTGCGGTGAACAAATCATCAGACGAACAAGATCCCAAAATTGCCAAGATTTCAGTGATTAACTCTTTCGGGAGTGAGTTGATGGTGGAGGAATTGCACTCCTTTGTGTTCCTTCTTCTTACGGATGACCTCAGCGGCGCCCTGGTTGTGTTGAAAATAGCTAATTGTGTCCTTGTTCTTGGTGCTGTTGCACTTCAGAGAGAGTTGATAGAAAATAATACGTGGAGGGTGGTTTATATAGATAGTTAATGAGTATCAATCTGTATCTTAAGAATCAAGTTTCCTACATTCAGTGAACACCGCTACGCTTTCATCCTATGCAGATGGTTGCTTCCAACAATTATCCAATGTATGCCTATTAAAGAAAACAGCTGAATTACTGTGTTTCATTTTATTGCCACACAGACACAGTGTCAATTCGTTCCTTCGTCGCTCATTGTTTGCCAAATATAATATCTGTGCCAATCTATGAATAAGATAATCTAATACATCATTCCGAACGAGTATTAAGTCATAAAAAAAAAAAAAGATGTATCGATTCGCAAAATATAGATTACGATAACATTGATTCATAACTCCATTACAATGCAAACATTACTAAGCTCCACATTACTGCTCATGAGGCATACTACAATTCACCATAACATAACACACACAGGACTCTATACTCTTGGTTTCTTCTTGCATGGATCTTGAACATCTTCTCCAGTATTCTTCCTCTTGCTGCCCTTATCTGGTGTCGCATCCGGCGGAAGAATTGATTTATTCATTTGCGAGTCTTCGCTACCTCCGGCTATGACTTTTTCCTTCTTCTTTCTACCTGAACTGGAAGAACGAGAGACAGAATGCTTCAACTTCAGCGGATACGAGGAAGCCGTATCAATTCCCCAGAAGTCATCTTCTTCCTCCGCATCTGATTACACCGTAGTCTCCGAGCCCTTCCCAACCACATAACCGTGTTCAGCCCAACTCTCCCACTCAGATTCATCGTTTGTGAATTCTTCCTCACTCTGATATTTTTTACTTTCCCTCATATTCTCCTTCCTCTTCATCTTAGCAGTCTTTCTCTCTTTGTCATCAGTATTTTCCTTACCAGAGTCCATTGAATTACAGTATGTTGTAACTTAGGCCAACTGCTTATGCTTTTATACCAGAAGTAAGTAAGGATGTCAAAAGACCATAGCAAGTTTTCATGTCCTTTAATTAAACTGATTGACATGATTACTTAGACAGACACATCTTCAGTAAATGTAATCTGCAGGACAGGTCAATCAACCACCAAACACTGCAAACCCTACTCAATCTACTTAAAAAATCTTCGATGCACATCAAGCAATGCATCTAAATGATGAAACCTAAAGCAGAAGGAGAGAGATTGTGACTCATTATGGAAGATAATAGGCGTTGACAGTGGAATAGATTGTGCATGAACTGTTAATACATAGCATCCGTTCATGTCCTCTCATTGAACTGATTGACATGCATATTCACACAAACACATCTCCAATAAATGCAACCTGCAAGACAGGTGAATCAAGCACAAGATACTGCAAGCCCAACTCAATCTACTGAATAAATCTTCAATTTACATCAACCAATGCATGTAAATGATGAGACCCAAACCAGAAGGACATAGATGTTGGGTGGTTGGAGAAGATAACAAGCATTGACATTGGAAGGTAACATGTTATGAGTATGATTTTGTTAGGCTCAGAGAGCTCATGATGCTCATAAGAGAGCAAAATAAGATAATTATAGCTATAAATTAAAAACACAAAGAGAATTCCCAATACCTATCTCACAAACATTGAATATCTGAAAGCACTGCATTATATCAGCCGCTACAAGTTTCCCAAGTTTGACTGCAGAACCCATATATTATGTAGTTACAGCCCGATAATAAGGAAGATTGCCGAACTATATCATTGTAAAACATAGTACTCAATATATGTTGTCAAAAACTAATATCTATGTAGCCAATTTAAGTTGCCATCAATGACGCGCTCGTCTACTACTCCTGTACTACCTCACTATGATGCTGAGATACTCTATGCCTACTATCTCGTTATTCTAATCTCGTGACTATACAATGTAATACAAATGTGATGCATCCAAACGCGGTACGTAAGAATCCTGCATTAGCAAATGTATATCTCCGCCCATCGGACAAGCAAACATGCCAAGGCCACACCGCGCGCAACGCGCGCGGGGTGGAACCTAGTACCTACATAAAGCAAGATCACAAACATGGTATGTTATCACTTATGGAGAAACTGCTATATCATGGAGATCGACGAAGCAAACAATGGTAGCTAGATCATCAAATCACTCAGAGATCCTTGTAATTCATGAGGCTAGTAGAGAATGTGTGTAGTTAAAATCAGTAGTTCAACATGTCAAAGGGTCCTGTGGATTAAATATCAATAATGACGGGCGAACAATGTTATACTACCTCCGTTTTTTCTCTATCACACCCGTTTGACTTTTTGACTCGTATCTGGGTCAGTTTGACCGGGTGATTTGGATAGCAAACGATTCGATTTTTTGATAATTTTTTCACCATGTTATAGAGAAACTTTTAATCTACAACACCATGAAAAATTTATAATAAATTATATCGTTTTGCTACACAAATCACCGGGTCAAAGTGACCCAGTGAATAGTGATAAAAGTCAAACCGGTGTGATAGAGAAGAAACGGAGGTAGTATTAGATAATGTTGCTTGCATTACCCAACTCAAGGAAGGCTTCATCAAAGGTGACCGAAGTGAACACATATCTCTAAAGTTGTTCTACACTCATGAGCTTCAAAAGAAAGATGTTTCCATCCAGCAAGTGCGCTCAATTGAAAATCCAACATACTTGTTCATAAAAGCAATACTAGCATCAACATTGAAGTTACATGTTCAAAAATACGGGATGCGTCAACTCAAAGATCCCTTTTCATTAATGGATCTTATTATGAGGTATGTGTAATTCTAGTATTTGTACTCTCTTTCCTTGGTTGCGATTGTTCCCATTAAATTTTACGCGACAAGATTTTAACGAGGCAGATTAGTAGCAAATATTCAAGGCGGAGTGTTATGAAATATTGTAATATAGTGTGGTGAATATTCCTAATATTGTGCCATATTTATAGGATACTGACTCCCATGCACACTCTATATAAAGAGTGGCTTGGTAGAGAATAATTGATGCTCTTATATTCCTGCATACATTGTTTGGCTCTTTTCTTTATTAATTTACAACATTTTCAATTACTTTTGTAATAGCTTTTTCACTCCCACTTGGAAGTTGGAGTTTGAAAAATAGAAATTAATTATTGGATCTCCACTAATAACATGTTTTTTATTTGAATACCTTTAACTTTTTTACTTCGTGTTCATGTCATTCTTTCACTTCCATTTTACTTCATGAGAAAGTTGTACTATTGTGAAAAAAAAAAAGTGGACATAGATTTTGAGAGACCATATATATAGTGAGTTAGAACTGTGCGAATTCTCATATTTTCAAAATGACTTTTGGTCTATTACTTCAAATCAATTTGAGCCATTATATGCAACTTACCTAAAAAACTTTTCTTGAAAAAGAATGAGAACGATGTGAAACTTATGCAACAAAACTACATCTCCACTAACGTTTACATATTTGTTTTTATTTGAATACCTATATTTTTTTACCTTTTTGATAATGTCATTCTCATATGATCCCTTTAATCTCGACCATTAGATTGTCACTATTTGAAGAATATTTTTTTTTAAATAAAATTTGAGGTTTGGTGGGGGGGGGGGGGATTTAAAGAAAATTTACAATAATTGCGATCATTGGTACTACATCCGTCCCACTAGTTTTCTCATGGTTTGACTTTTTCCTATGTAACATAACAGAACGATACATTCTATTGTTATTTTTTTAGTGCTTAGAGTAAAGTTACTTTACAAAATCATGTAAAGATTATGAAAATATTTCATTATTTTGCAAACCAAATCAGCGGGACAAAGCGACCGGTGAATGGCGACAAAGAACAAAGTAGCAATAACCTGACAGGACGAAGCTAGTAACATAGAACTAACAAGTAAGCATATACTGTAAATATTTGTGTTTTAAGGTAGTCATCTGAGGGCACGGACTATTCCTTAGTAAATACTAGTATATAACATGTGAGGGGCCAACATTTATGATAGAAGAGTTAACCAAAACTTCAACCCAAAATTTATAGGACCCACATTTCACTCATTTTTCTACTCACATAAAAGTCAAAACTTCAAAACCAAAACCATTAAATCCAAACATCTACCTGATTTGGTTAACTAAACTAGCCCAACCTTGTTATCCAAACATGGCCGATATGTTTAAGGAATGGGTATAGGTTTACTTCTGTAACACTCTTTGTAGGTGTAATTATTTTGCAATCGATTTTGACTTTATAATTTTGAGTATTGATAACCACGTTTAGTGGACTTATATAATTCTCATTTTTAGTTCATTTTACTTTCCATAGGAGTTAAAAACCGATTTCGCCGAACATGTAATCACACTTATAACAATTGGGTGCAACTTTTACGTAACATATATGTACCGAGCAACGCTATCAAAAGTTACTTCTTGAATTTCGAACAACAACTTCTGCACTGCAATCGTATCTCGAAAATGGCCTTACCTCATCAGTAATTGGATAAAATGCCATTCCAAAATATGCTTCTTTTTGAACAGTTTTTATAAGATTCCCCATTTTGATCACACACACATAAAATCCCGTTTTCGATACATTACAGGACTCAGATTTATTGGTTGATAGAGGATATCGCGATGTCTAGTTTATCTAATGAGATAGACGTGATTATTTTTTTTTTGAAATGGATAGACGTGATTATTAGAATCTAAAACAAATAAATTCTGATAGTAAGAAAATACAATAAAAAATAAATGTGCATTTATTATTCCACATGCAATCTTTTAAACTAACCCATGGAAGAAAAAACTAAATTAAATCTATCAGATTTCTAGTATCTTCCAAGATAATATTTACTACTTATTTATTAATGAGTCATTAAATTAACATGATCATGGATGAGATGCCTCTTTTTGTTGTTTGTTTGGTAACTCTGATTGAACCACCTTTCTGTCTGGTATCAGTTATTCCAGAATACCAAATCCCTGTCCCGAGTATTAGTTATTCCACATTACCAACTCCCAAGTCAAAGTCATTTAAGTTGATTGTCCTAAGGGGTGGCTTAACAGGGATACTCTCTGTTCGCTTTGACTTGGAATAAGTCAGAAATCCAACATATGAATTCAAATGATTTATCAATAAATAAGCTGATAAGCCTGTTAATCTCACTACATAAAAGATGTTTGCATTACCCCCACATAAGCATGTTAAAATGTAAGTCTTATACAAGTGTCACCCAGACACTGTAAATCTCTAAGATGCCGTGTTGGCACGGTAGTAATAAATCCACAACAAATCCAATTTATTGTTTTAGCTAAGTGAGATGATTTTGACATGGTAATTAAACCCTTAGTTGGTAAGTGAACCAATTTTCTTTATGGATCTTCACAAGACATCGTCACGAGTAGTCAATTTAGAAAACAATTTGATGGTAATTTTATCTCATCCTTTAACTCAGAAATAGGATAACTTCAAACAGTAAACGAGTGTCACACATTGTTAAAGCACGTCACATACAATGTTAAAGCACAAGTTGATGACCTCCCAAGAAAGAAATAATTAGATGGGGAAAGAAATAAGAAATCCTAAGGGGGGGAAGTTAGAAAAAAGCAAAATACAATGAATGGGGGAATCAATACCTCGAAAAGTAGTTGCCAAAACAAGCTATGGTCAATCAATCCTTATCTTCCTAACTAACTAATTTGTCAAGTGTATGTGTGAGTGAGTGATGAGCCACCACTACTCACACCAAAAACAACTCCCATTACTCCCCCACTCTCCTTAAACCGACTTCACTCCCCACCACCAACTCAACCCCCCTCCCTCATCCTCTCATCGCCTCTTTGGTAACCTTGATTATACGAACACCGTATGTTTGACAACTCAATTTTAAAAATTTATATTTTTAATCAAAACATGTCCAGTACACTGTTCTATGACAATTTTTGAGATTTTAAACCACGTATATACCAAAAACAGACAATTCTAAATTATACAAACAGTGTATGTTTGACAACTCAATAATCAAAACATGCTAAGTACACTGTTCGGTGACGGTTTCTGATATTTTAAACCACGTATATACCAAAACAGGCTGTTAGCCGTGTTCCACTCACTCTCTCCTCTAAGGGAAGATTAGGAGTAGAGTATTAAACAAAAGTGTGTGTTTTGTATAATGACACCTACACAACACCCTCACCGCCATTCCTCACGCAACTTCCCACCCCATCACCCAAACCCTCACTCTCCTCACCTATAAAACCACATTTTTCACTTCACTTTCTCACTCACGCATTTCAACAAACAGTTACTAGCCATTCACATATCACACCCTTTTTCTTTCTCCCTAAAAAACCATTTTCCACACTCTCTGAGATGGCTCTGGAAGCTCTGAATTCACCCAAACCCCAATTCAACGCCATGGACGACGAGCCATGGAAATCGTTAAAGAGGAAGAGATCCAAGCGTCCGAAGACGGAGAATCCGCCCACGGAGGAGGAGTATCTGGCTCTCTGCCTCGTCATGCTCGCCCGCGGCGATTCTGCTGACGACGACCTGCCCATGGACGAATTCGTGAAAGGGTCGTACAAGTGCAGCGTCTGCGACAAGTGTTTTCCGTCTTATCAAGCTCTCGGCGGCCACAAAGCCAGCCACCGGAAACTCTCCGGCGGGTCGTCCTCCGACGACCACCATCCGCCGTCAGTTTCCGGTGTAGCGAACGGTCTTAGTCCGTCTGGACGTGCACACATCTGTAATATATGCCATAAGGCCTTCCCGACAGGGCAGGCCTTGGGCGGGCACAAGCGCCGCCACTACGAAGGAGGCAACAACAACAACAACAACAACAGCAATAACGTGAGTGCCGTGACGACGTCGGATGGGGCTGGTTCGAGCCACAAATCACTGGATTTCGACCTGAACATGCCGGCGGCGCCGGAGTTGTGCCTGGGGCTGAGCGTTGACTGCGGATTGAAAAGTCAAAGGACCGGCGAGCAGGAAGCGGAGAGTCCACACCCGATGAAGAAGCCGCGTTTGTCGTTGAGATTCGACTCATCAGAGACTCAACAGATTTAGATAGAGATGAGTAGTTATTGAATTTGATTTGGTGATGATCATTGATATACAATAGTGGTACTTTGTTTTAATTTATTTGATTTTTTTTTCTTTCTGGGTTTGATTGGGGGATGATGGAATTGGTTGATTTGATTTTGTACAGATAATGAATTACTTATTCACTGAATTTAATTTTACTCTACTCTTCAGTTAGTTAATCAATTGGTATCTTACTGATTTTTTATAAAATTTATTATTATAAGTTGATTGAAGAATTGAATACAGAGCAGAGAAACTGATTTGAGTTACCACTCTGTTCCCTCACTCTGTCCTCAATTTGATTTTTTTGACTCACTTTGATAAGGTGATTTGGATTGCAAAATGATGCGATTTCTTGCTAATTTTTTCATTGTGTTCCTCTGCAACACCATAACACTATAACAAAATTATCAAAAAATTACATCATATGCCTATCGAAATTACTGTGTCAAAGTGACCAAATGAACAATAGTAAAAGTCAAATTGGGAACAAAGATGGGGAATAGAGTGGTATGGTGGTGGCTTGGTGGGAGAGTGGTGGTGGTGGAGGAGCAGTGGAAGGTGTGAAAGCAACAGTAGTAACCACTAACCAGGCATGTGATACTTTGCCTAAAATTTGGGAACTCTAATCACATGTTATGTGGTGGAGAAGGGTTGGGGGATTGGTGTTTTTTGCTGTCTAATGGGGTAATCTGGCACATCTTTTGGTTCCTTTTTCTGCAAGGAAGTGATGATTCATTCATTCATCATGTTAATCATCATCAAATGCCTAAATGCACTTAATCTTGTATACTTAACAGTTGTACTAAGTACTAACTGTACCAAAGTACTGTTTTTTTCCACATTGACAGGTGTACTTATGTACTAATGTCATGTAAATGTTCTCACTCAACACTTGATTAAGTCTAACGCCGCCCAACCGTTAGTTCATCAGATCTCGAGTTGAAACCTTTTGTGAATTTTTTTTTTTTTTTTTTGAGAAATTGTTTTGTCATCAATGGGTTCAAACCCCGGACCTCGTGTAGGGACTTCCAACACTCTACCACTTGAGCTACCACCGTAACTGTTTTTGCAGAAAGAATTATAACATCATTATACTCATGTGGTGGCAAGTGACAAAAATCACTCTTGCCACCAAATTGCATAAATATTACTAATATGAACCACTCCAACTTCATTGTTATGTTTCTTTACCGCGTTAACATGAAAATTGCTAAATTTGATGGTTCAAGGATAGGTGAAAGTTTAAGGAATGGAGGGCCACCAAGAATTAGGGCAGGAATTAAATTTTCTTATGAGAGTTTAACAAACTTGAAAGTTACGTATTAACTAACAAGAGAGACCACTATGAAAGATCTCGAGTCAAAGTATCACAGTCTAGTAGGAAGACAATCGAGTTTTAGCTAATTGACCAACTCTCATTGGCTAATCAGATGTCTGAGAGTACCCCACTCTCTTGTTCCGAGAATAGTGAATGACATATGTGTATTAGTTAATCAGATATCTAAATTGGCAATTGATCAGTCTGAAAAGATTTCACGCCTAAACACATTGCCCACTTCAACATTTGATCCATTTGCCAGCTGAGCTATTCCGATATGTAGAAACAGCTTGCGAGCACGCAAAGAGAGGAAGCTGCCAGGTAATAAAGGCCAGGTGTTATTGCTTTGTTAGACAGTTCACTCTACTTGGGGACCAAGTAATTTAACAATTATTAGTATTATTATAATAAGAATATAAAAATATTGTAACAGAATACATTTGCAAGCTAGCAATATTGGCCGTTATAACCAAGCAATGACTGTTGCTTCATTGCTTCAACAGACCGTGATAAAAAAACTGGTTGGGGAACAATTACTATTGTGATTCGTAGCAGAAAATCTGAAAAGTGAAAAAGCAACTAAATAATTCTTTTTTGAATTATTAAATTAAATATAATTCTAAGGAAGACCTGTATCACTATATGTGCTACAAGCTGGTAGCCAGGTTACATTCATCTACGAAGGGAAGATATAAAACCCGTGGTTAAGACCTCATGCCCTAATCTGCACCTATTTCAATTATACCCAGTAAAATAATATGACATACCAAAAAGGAGAGAATATCGACAAGTGCATTAATCCTCAATACACAAACGAAATAACATCGAACACCTCTGAAATATGACCTGACGAGTCTAAATCACTTCAAAATAGCAGATAAGTAAAGCAATATGAGAATTTCAAATTGACAGACTCGCAGTTAAAAAGATTGTTGGACAACTTTCAAACTCTGACACAAAGACTTCTAAGCAAGCGTGAGTGCTTGCAAGCCCAACCAACTACAACACAAATGGTTAGTAGCATGTGGTATGCAAGAAAATTTATCTCGTAATAATGGAATAATTATACAGAACCTTATCAAAATCTTCTCGAAGAAGTGACCCCTTCCGAATATCATTTGATTCCATTTCGCAATAAAAAACATATAAGACCTGATCCACACCGTGAAATCAATAACCACCTATTTTCTATGTTTCTTCTCTTTCTTCTAGTTTGACTTTTACCACTATTCATCGGGTTGCTTTGACCCAATAATTTGATTAGTAATATGACGCAATTTTTCGGTAAATTTTCATGGTGTTGTACAGTAAACTTTACTGTACACCGCAATGAAATATTACTGAAAAATTGCATCGTTTTATTATCCAAATCACCGAGTCAAAATGGCACGACTACGGTTGAAAAAGTCAAAACATGAAGAAAGAGAAGAAACCGACCAAGGATGACCAAGTAAGTACCAACCCAAGTTGTCCATCCCCAATGTGTATGGGTCAAGACTCGAGACTTGACTGAGTTAATTTCAATTCTCCGGGGTTTTGGTCTATCTATTGGGACATCATCTTCATCATCATCATCAGTCAAATGTCCGAGAAGAGGAAAGAGACAGGAAGCAGAGAGGGCAGACGGCGTTGGACTTGTTCACCTGTTTCCAAAGGGGTCTCGATGACACTTGCAAAGATGACGCATAGACATAAGCAGCAGCAAACAACATAACAATTGAACGGCGGCTTTCAAGAGGCCTGTTTGGATGAACTAGATTATGAAATTATAAGATGAAAATTGAATTAGTTTTGAAAATCTCACAATCTAAAATTGTTAATGGTGTCAAGACCCGATCCGGCCGGTAAGTGTAAGTGTATATAATTTTGGCTTAATTACTTAATGCATACCTCCAGTTTGCTGAAACTATCACATTGCAACCCCCAATTCTAAAACTATCTGATTGTATCCCCCATTTGCAAACAATATGTCGATGTGAAACTGGGAACGGAATTTCATCGCAAAATTAACTTACTCGAAGAGTATTATCTAAAAAAATGTGATGGGATTGTATCATAGACGTTGAGCATTTTATGGAAATACCTTCGTCATGTCTGAATTTGTTGATTGAATTTTGTTCCCAGTTTGACATTGACGTATTTTTTACAAATGAGGATGCAATCAGCTAGTTCTAAAACTGGGAGTTACAATGTGATAGTTTTGACAAATTGGAGGTATGCATTAAGTAATTAAGCCTATAATTTTCTTGCTTGACTCCGTCTATTTCTCAGAATATATACACAATACAGTTACACTATGGGTCTTCCTAAACTACGTTTAGTACATACATTATTAGGTTGATTGTTTTGCAATGGCTACTGACAGTGAATCTTCACCCACCTCTACAAAACTATTTCATCTTGTGTTCCTAGTTACAAGCATCGAGAAGAAGGTCATTTTTTCTCAACAATAACAATGTTCGGTACGACTACTAGGCGACGTTCTTTCGCCTTCAACAGACTCGTACAATGTTTCTGTTCACGTTGATACGCTCACAGTTGCCGCTCCTAGACTGATCCTTAGTGGAGGTCCATCGATTTCGTCATTCTCTCTTGGATCTATTAGACCATATTTGAGGACTTGGCCTTGTTCCCACTGATCAGATCAGACTGTTCGAGACGCATTGGTAAACTGAAGAACTTGTTTCATGATAGCAAGGTGATGTGGAAAATTCACGAAAACAAACAATTTCAAAATTATGTTAGTAAAAGAAGACGAACTGAAAAACGTAGAAATTAAAGAATATAGATGAACAGATGAAGGAGAGAGTAGAACTTATCGAATATGTAGGCTAAGACGGTCCATGACGTCTCTTTAGGATAGTAATTTTCCCCACTATACGGTGTAAAATGGGCTACACGAAAACGCTATCCACCTTACAATTTCTACCACGGTGGAGAAGAAGCAAAATTTTACCCGTCTCTATTAAATTAGAACCCAACCCGGACAAGAAATAAGAGATTTGAGAAGAGATACATGAAACTGAAAATTTAATTTTGACACCAAGGACCACTTGTATTTATAGCCACCAATGAGTGCTTGCACCTCTCCGGAAAAGACACTACCAAAAGATACAACTTTTGAGAAAAACTACAAATATTTGAAACAACACAATTTT
Organism: Linanthus parryae; assembly: GCA_023055425.1. NCBI lineage: Eukaryota > Viridiplantae > Streptophyta > Magnoliopsida > Ericales > Polemoniaceae > Linanthus > Linanthus parryae. The sequence continues at coordinate 35,069,452 of JALGPY010000002.1, forward strand.
TGAAAAAATGCAAAATTTAAATACAAATGTATTTTTAAATGTTTACACAACAATCCCATACTAAAAGTTCTAAAAACATTATAGAATATAAAAAAATAATAGGACGCTGAAAACAAGGGAAGAGTGTAGTACAATGTATCGCCAACGCTGGATAGGGCCTTGAGACGTGGTTTAAATAGGACGTAGGTACCGAATTATAATTTTTCAAGAAGCACAATTTTAATGGGCCTTGCCTTGAATCGATCTTAGCAGGTACTCACGGTCTTACCGGTAACCATAGAAAGCGGCATCTCACTTACTTACTTGCAAATGCAGACTCATCTATAGCGCCCACAACCGCTTTATTGCTCCACCATAAATGCTATGAGTTTTGCTAAGGACATTACGTTCAACCTATTTATATTTTTGTTGATAACAGTGCATTAATATTAGTCATATATGGAACTTTGAAGGAATATCATTATTTTCTTAGTAAGAACCTTATACACCCAATATTCATTAAATAATGCAATGCACTGGGATTGTAGTCTCACACTAACATTCAACATGTAGTATTTTAACTAGTTGTCTTTGAACCTCGATTCATGTGATTTTCGGTAATGATCGACATCATCATGAAGATGTAGGTTTCAATTTAGATATCTCTCCCATGTCTTCAACCTAATAATATTAGGTTGGTTATCACTCATTATCTCAATTGTCATGACATTATGTCGCGAATGACACATTCCATTTTTGAAGATATTTCATGAATTTGTAAATTCAACGTAGTCTCACAATTTTTACCTCTAGCACGAGCAGTGTCCAATATTTGTGAAATTTGTGAAATTGTGAATTTACCTAACAAAATTATGAAATTGTTTGTTTTGGTAGATATTCCACAACACATGGTGACTGGGCTGTAGAGTTGGAGCTTGATTTTGTGTCACTGCAGTTGAATCAATGTGCTTTCTGGGACGACTTTTGCAACCGATATGATCGCACGGGGAACATGGGGCTCGTCGATGGGAATGAGCGTCTCGTCATCCATTTGACCAATGACCTCTGGCCTCTTTACACAAATGTTGCTATGTTGATACAACATACCTCTCCTTTAAATTACAAGTTGAGAAGTATACAGAACCAAACACAATCCTAATGGTTCTGTAGCTAGATACAAAGCTAGACTTGTGGCTAAGGGGTTCCACTTAGGGTTTGTATCCAGCTAGGGTTTCATCAAAGGAGAGACGAAACTCTCAAGAACAGAAAGAGAAAAACACCAACAAAAATGAAACGATGTTGAGATTCTCATTCATCAACAGAGATTAAATACAAGGATCTCGAACGGTCTAATTTTTGCCATTCGATGATAGAGGCAACGGATAGATTTACTAGTCAACAGAATATGAAAGAGGTTCATTGAACCCTAATTATCAAATAACACAAAAGCCCTTGCAGTTAGCTACAATATTTAAATAGATCTATTGGGCTAAGAAACGGATTGGGCTTCATGAATGAAGTGAACAACAGGCTTTGAGCAGCACCAGATCAAGTGGGCTTCAACATTGAGTTGGGCTTGGACTGCTTCGGTTATTAAATTCCTTCAACATATCTCTCTCCCCCCTCCTTCTGGGCGAATGCTGATGTAGTTGGGAGGTTCTGAGTTTTCCAGGACCAAAACCCCTCAATCAATTGCTCAAAACATCAAGAAGTTTAGCTAGAATTTCGGAAGAACCTCATGAACCCTAACCGGGCAAACTCTCTCAAATTCTTCACTTCTTATTGTATTTTGTTCTTGAAATTAAACCTTTCAATCATTTTTGCGAGGTCGAATTCTTATGTTTGCGTCTTTGGAATCCCTTCAGGCACAACACGCCTCCATCAAAACTTTCCCCATAAATTTGTTTGATTGATGTTTGATTCCGTGTTCTTGAAGTATTTATCCTTACTTTTGTCGATTGTAAACTGATCATAAATTTCTCTTTCCGTGTTAGTTTTGGGTGAAATTTCTATTGTGTAATATATCTAATGACGTCAGTAACTTTCATATTTTAACTCTCATTCAATTCTCTACATATTTAGCGTAAATCTTCCATGAAATTGCCTACATGACAATAATGTGTCAGAATTTATGTCTGCATGTTTATGCCTTCATAATTCCTTGTACACTTGATGTTTTGGAAAAACAAGTTATACCACATTCTTCCTGGATGTTTAGTTAGCAATCATACTACTATTTTCTTTTGGTCGAACTCTAGCCCTTTGATCATAATCTTGCCATGAAAATGATGACCTGCAAACTCGGACATGATAGTGTTGTGAGGTGAATTCAGAGTCGTACATAGATCAACTGGTCCTCAGTAACCCTTGCAAAGTTCATGAAGGGATGACCTGCAATGGGTAACCCTAACCTCATCTCTTGCTGGGGATGAAGTTACTGTCTTTGTCACTCTCTTTGTTATTGAGAGTGTGATACGGGCTCGTATCCACGTGCCGACACGTTTCAGAGATGTGGAGATCTAATAGGCGTCAACCGAAGTATCTCGACAATTTCGCCAATTATTAGAAGTTTATTGCATTTCTTAATGTGTTAGTTTTAATTATTGTAAAGGGGGAGGGGGGGGGGTTAGTGATCTTTAGTTAAGTCAAGGGGAGGTAGATGTCTTTTAAAAGTGTACACTGCGTGAGTATGTTTTATCATCTTGAATCAAAATTAAAAAGTTGGGGAAGAACCCTAGTGTGTGTTTCGTGTGTGTTTGTGTGTGTGCCCGATCGATAGCAAATCTGCTATCAGAGTGACTAGAGTGACTGTCTGGATGCGGTGCACATCTTCAAGAAACTCCTCTTTGGACCGGCGGCAATGATGAATCAGGTTAGTGAAGGTATCCATCTTCTGGAAAACTCCTCTTTGTAACGAGGTGGCTGATGCTCTTGCCAACCTTGTCACGGAACAAAATTAGGAGCTGAGAATGCTGCAGGAAGTCCATGAAGCTGTGAAAGGGCTGTTGATTGCTGACTACTTGCTGACTACTGGGGGCTGGCTGCTTTATCTAGTGTAGTTGTTCTCTTGTTTTGTGATTTCTTTTCCGACGTATCGAAGAAAGAAAAACATACTTGTTTCAACAAAAAAAAGAAAATAAATCATTTTAAAGATAAAACGAACCGACCTGTCGAACTCGTTCACAAGTTCAAGCAAAAATTGGCCGGTTTTGACCATTTCGTGACCGGTTCTTGCCTGGACGGTCCAACTATCACATTTTATACGAGCAGTAGTGCACCACTTGTTGCCGAGGGCACTAACTTGAGATAGATGAAACTTGAAAGAGACCCCCTTTGTTGTGTTAATAATTCAGGAGCTAGGAGAATCTCTCAAAGAATGCTTTAAAGGTGTTCTTGTACCAACAACTACTGCAAAGATTTGATTAGGATTCCCTTTCATCTGTAGTATTTTGTAGTCTTTTGAGATTACTTGCCACATATACCTCTCTGTTCCCTCTCTTTATCCTCATATTAATTTTTTGATTCGTTTCTGGATCACTTTCACCGGTTGATTTGAATCGCAAAATAAAACAATTTTTTGATAATTTTTTACCGTTTTATAGAGCAAATTTTATTCTACAACACCATGAAAAATTTATCAAAAAATGATATCACATTGCTGTCCAAATCAACAGATCAAAATGACATAATAAATAGCAGTAAAAATCAGAATGAGGAAAAAGAGAGAGAACATAGTGGTATCATCATGCATGATGTCTCTATTAAAGAATTTGTGGACCACTTTGCCTAGCTGTTTGCTGTGTATTTATGAAACTGGACTGTGTTCCATGCAGTTGAACACTTTCAACAAGTTAAACCTAAAACTAGAAGTTGGATGGAGTCATGGAGATGTGCATGAGGTGTAGCTCCTTGCACAGTCACAGATAGATAAAAACAGGGGAGAGCTAGGTACTAACTTGTAGTTCAAAGTCTCATAACTAGGAATAAAGCCAGAGAAAGAGAGAAAGAAGAAGACAGCAATGGAGAACCAGAACTTGGCTGTGCTCTACGACCATGGTACTTCTTCTTCTTCTTCTTCTTCTTCTTCTTCTTCTTCTTCTTCTCCAGGTCTTCTTCTTCTTCTTCTTCTTCTTCTTCTTCTTGTCATCTGTAACCATGATGTGTGTCTACAATAGTAGTACTAACTGAACTGATAATGTATTGTTGTTGATGTAATAATAGAGGAGTTCACACAGCTGCAAAGTGATATCCTGAAGGCGATTGCGGAATGCGGGAAGGCTGCACTGACATCGTCCGTGGCGGCGGTGTTGTTCGCCACGGTCCTTGTCCGTGTGGATCTGCATCGCTACAGTGCCATTTCCGTCGTCATCCCTCCAATGGTGATTGCGATGGGGACTGCGTTCTGGTTCGCAATGCGCAGGATCAACGAGCTCTACGCCTCATTCCTCCGCTGGTTTGGGGACGTGATGACTCCGGCTCAGCTCCGAGATTCGGTCAAGAATGACAAGGCAGAGCTCTATCGGGTCGTCGCCCTTTGCCGGAGCTGTTGCCGGCTTCTTTTGCGTCTCCACCATCGCCGCCGCTAGTTGAAGCCTATCACCTCTGCTCCGGTCACTACCATCGTTGTCGTCTTACTTTGGTTTTCAGTCGTTTCTAATTAGAAGGATCAGACCACTCCGTCCCTGCTCTTTCTATCCAAACTGACTTTTGCCAATTAGTCACTTTAACCCGTTGATTTGAATAGCAAACTGATGCAATTTTATAACGAAATTTGTCAGCTGAATTGAGCAGGGTCAGAACCGCTCTTAGATTTTAACAACCTTATTTGACATCTGCAAGCTACTCGAGATATATATTTGTATGCTATAGTTACTCCCAACATGTGTTTCAATACCAATTCAGATATGGTTCCAGTGTTTCCAAGGCTATAACTTGTGACGATCAAATGAGTATATTATTTGGGCCTATGATGATTGCCCACGAGAAAGGTATGGGCTAAGATGATATCAAGATTTGTTTAAAAAGACTTTTCATTAGATTAACCGTGGGCCTGGATAACAACTGGGCTTATTTTACTATCCAACCGGTCTCAAATCAAGTGGTTTATAGTAGCGTTGAACACGGGCCGGGTTAGATCTCAATCTCAAATACTAACTTTTCGAGCTAATAAAGCTCTGGCCCAGTAGTCTAAAGCTCGAGTTTATACATAAATTTCTATCAACTAATTTTTTTTGCGACACACATGACCTCATGCAGGAACTTTTAAACGCTCTACTACTATTTCAATTAGCACATATTTGTTACTATCAACTAACTTTGAGCATGTGAATAAACTAGAATTCAACATGCACAAATTTCCAAAATTCAATAAAAATCTATAATAATGAGGTGAGTTTGGTCCTTATGAACTACCCTATTGGCATGTAACAAACTACAATAATTCTATGATAATATGTAAAGTCATTTCAGTACCTTGAATCATCGAGTTGTACCGAGCTAGACCTGGGCTGTGACACCGAGCCCAAGGCCGACCTAAAATTCAATCGGACTTTTCGGTTCATAGGGCCGATGGCCAGTATACTAGTTAAAAATATAAGCTATTGACATTCCATCAAGACTCTATTCAAGATAGGCCGTCTACATGGACTTCATTATTTGTAGTATCAGTTAAACTCAACTCATATGTTTAAAAAGGCAAGGTAGTGCTCATACTTTGATCCTTGTTATATTATTTACAGTTGTACGGTATATTTTTCACCCATTCCTAGAGCCATACAAGATGGGCTGTTTGACATCTGACTTCATTGTTTGTATCAGTTAAACTCAACTCATATGTTAAGAAAGGCTAGGTAGTGCTCATACTTTGATCTGTGTTATATTATTTACAGTTGCACGGTATATTTTCACCCATTACTCCTAGAGCTATACAAGAGTTGTCGAATATAATGAGCCTAGACAGATGAGTTTAAGCTCACATACCGAACTCAACGCGCAAAGCCAAGACTGTAGTAGAGAATCAAGGCTCAATTATGCAATATCTGGCTCAACTCGCTTACCTATTGCCAATGCCTAAAAGGATAAGCATATGATTCCAAACTTGTTTTTGTTGTGGGGAGTGTTTTAGGTAGCTTTCCTTATCGCTAGGGCTATTACAAAGTCAAAAAAGAATTTGCGTGTTTGTGATGTGCATGCATGTAAACCACAAATGGTTAAAACATGGAACACAAGTAGACATTGATTCCATTCGTGTGACAATTACGTTCTAGTAGGACACATATCACTTTCATCATTACTATTGTTTGGTAAAACAAATTAAGCAAGTCTTCATTGGACCTTTTTCTGATGTTGTGCGATGATTCATTGACCCCTTTTGCGGTGTCGTGTAATGGTTCCTTTGGCTCCTCCTCATGCATGTCCTCCTCGTTTGGATGAGATAAATTAACAGACTGCACTTATTTTGATTTCAAAACTTACTAAGTTTACGGTACCCAAAAAATTGGATTCGGATCCAACCAGAAAATCAACTGGATCTCGCACAAATTACACTTACCGCTCTGGGTTCTCGACCCAGATCCAGCCGTTCCAGACCCGGAGTTGGCCGTTGCAGAACCATATCCGACCATTTTGATACTCCTGGCCTATTGGACTCGGATCCGGCGGTTAGAGACTCGGATTTGGCCTTCTGGGTCCCGAGTCCTGGTTTCAACATTTACTGACGTTTTAAAATTAAATATATATAGAAATTATAAGAGAAAGGGAAGATAATTGCTTTTCCATACCAGAATCCAGCCTCCAATTATCTCACAGTCTAATCTTTCCTATCCAAAGGGACACAATGAAAGAGAATATAATTATCTCACAATCATTTTTGATCCAGTTCACTGTCACGGCATGTCCACCCGTTGAAGCACCCGGAAATAGGAGAAGGGGCTACAGTGTTTGGGCAAGACAATGTTCATTAACTTTTGTTGTCTATTTTCACCAGTTCGGGCAGGATGAGAGGCAAGAGGGCAAGACAAGAGGGCAAATTGTAGTATGTTGAAAAGCTAGGTGACAAATGAGAGTACATAAATGTGGTTGGAAAGTCTAGGTGGCTTGGAGGCAAGAGGGCAAGATAAGAAGTTAGAATTGCCCAAGCTCTTGTCTTAGGTAATTCTAACTTTGACAAGAACATATTGGTGGAATGGTGAATATAGTGGGTAAAATGAACTGGAAGGGGTTAGGGTGAGGTGGTGTCAATGCCAAAACATTCTTGGTGAGCATGCCCTTAATAGGGCAAGAGAGAGCTTAAAAATTAATCATCAAACACTAGTGTGATCATTGTGATTTAGGGGCATATAGCATCCCTACTAGACAGAAAAAGCCCAACTCCAAGGCTTTGGACCACAGTTTTGAGGGTTAGGTGTTTGTGTAACAATCAAAAGGTGTCATGATTTTTGGACCGTTTTCGTGAAAGCAATGTGCTTGAACTTGTTACAAGGCTGTTCGGATTTAGTCAAAGGTGAACTAATTAATCATGGCTAGCTAATAGTTTAACTTTTTAAGTGAGTATAATTCAGTAATTTTTTATTACAGATATTCGAAATGGTTAGGAGTGGAGTGTAGTCTATAAATTCTTGCTACTGGTGGATGATTCTACTTTTTTAGTTTGTTTCTCAAAAGCTTGATTCTTAGCGTCTTCTGGATGAGACTTGATCATTGTATCTTTATAGGAAGGTTTTTATAAATTTGTCGTGTCATTTGAAGGACCACGCTTTTGAGGACCATCTAAGAATATGTAGGATTGTCAATTCTTTGCTATGGGTTTTCCTAATTTCAAAAGTTAGGCCTCATCATCTTTTTTATCTTCATAAGTTGCTTACAGTCTTTATATTACCAGAACTAATTTTAACCATTCTAATTTAACCATAGTCCAACAAAGTTTGGTGACAAGTAAATAGTGTTTGCATATCGTATCCTAAAGAAAACATACATGTTAATTTTGTATTATTATAATTAAAGTTAAAGCCCCCAGATGAATCTATTGTTTTACAGATTATGGGCTTCTTCTCACTTCTGCTTGCAAAGTTCAGCTAAAAGCCCCTTTTTAAGATGATTCTTTAGGAAAGTTGCCCAGCTTTTTAGGGTTTTGCCTTAATGGCCCCTTTTCCTTTTCCCCCTATTTTAGCGAGTTTAGGGGACTACACATTTTCTTTTTTAGTTAAGGGACTTACCCATTTTAACTTTAGGGCAGGCCTCACGTCGTTATGCTCTTCATCCAACTAGATGTTCACAATTTCCTTTGATGTTAACTCATTTATTCTTTCTTTGGTGTATTTGCAATGTGTTCAACAATCTTTTCCAAGGGCGAAACAAAGTTCTCATATACATCTAAAAAGGGTTTTGAAGGAGCCAAACTACACCTGAAAAGAGTGCGCTTGTTCAATGAAAACGTAGAGTTAAAATATAGACCTAGTAATCATTTGAAGTACGAAGTATGTTTGATGCTACATAAAAAAGTTGAATTATCATCTGTAATTTGTAAATAAGTTGAGGAACAGAATCCAAAATTTGCATGGTAGTTACTCAAGCCGCTTGTCATAAACCAAATCTACTCACAATTTGGTCATTAGTAGCCATGTGCAGCCTATTAAGACTTGCATATTAAAAGGGGTATTAACATAACAACACTCTTAGTTAGTGTGTAAGATATGTTTATGGTTGTTGCTCTTAATTGGGGTAGAAGATACAAACAGAAGGAATCAATTGCTAGCTAAGTTTTAAATCTCCAAGGACACTATATCTTGGACTTGAGTCGTATTGGATTCCCATGTTTCCCTCCAAGATTTTCTCTCTCTAGATTATATGATTATGCTCATGATCATTATTAAGAGAGATGATTAACCAATTGGATCGTGAAGATTCTCCACAAGATTAGGGATTCAAAGCAAGTTGAGAGGGAATAAATCTCAATAGACAAATTAGAATGTGTGGTCAAATTTAACTACAACAACTACTAATACTAACAACTAACTAAACCATGTGGGCGAGTCAAACATAAAACATATTTGGTCAAAATGAGGGATGTACGTCGGCCATGTACGTCGTAAACTGTCGGATGCCAAGTGTTACAGGTTCAGATTGACGGTGGTAGATGAGGGAATTTGAAGAACTAGCCTTGTAACTACGAAATTAGTTACTAAATCAATATCAACATCTCTCAGTTTCGGTGACAAGTTAGGTTTCTCAGACCTCTTCCACACATGTAGGCTCTATTATATTTCACAACTAGAGGAAACACACATACCTCATTCAAATCTCAGTGTACTGTTTTGTCGTTCAAAAATTAGGTCATGAATTACCCACTAGCTAGCAGCATGTACATTTAGATCAACAGTTGACATTGTGTTAGTGCCTAACGAAAACCCAGTGACATTTTTGAGAAATTATACCATGAAAACATATTTAATTCAAGGTCCAACTTTATTCTGGAGCAATTTGGTACCAAAACTATTTCTTTAAGAAATCAAATTTCCACCATGCATAGAACTTGCAGATGTCTTTATAGTGACACAGTCAGCACCATGTGGGCAAAAGTTTGGATACTCCTTTGGCAGATACTAGTCCTTAAACTGTGGGGAGTTATGGAGGGGTTTGCGCGGATTAATAAATGTAGCAGAATTATGGGGGATGTTTTTCAGTTTTTGGAGTTGAGGGAGAGGTTTTCCTATGACCTGATAAGAGCATCTCCAACCCATTACTTTTTTCCCCTCCCCTCACCTCCCCTCCCCCTCCCCCTCCCCCTCCCCCTCCCCTCAGGGCATCTCCAACCCCATGGGGGGAGGGGGAGGGGGAAGGGGAAAATCGTATAAAAATACAATTCATGTCCAACCCCATGGGGGGAGGGGGAGGGGGAGGGGATGCTATGGGGATAAATTTTGCCTTGGGTGAGGGATGGTTAGGGGGGATTTCCCCGTGGACATCCCATCCCCCTCCCCCTACATGGAATGATTAATTAATTGTAAATTTGATAATTTTAATTACACATACTAATATTTTGTGATTATATTATGTATTTTATAATTATGATTAATAATTTTTATTTTATATTAGTTTTTTAAAATTAATAATGTATTCACGATTGTTGGAAAGTATATTTACGAAAAGTCATCATTATCTTATTTTTTTGAATAAAATTTTTGTTTGTTAATATTATTTTAATTATTATTAGTATTAATATTATTGGTAAACAATTTTGCATTTAATTTTTTTGGTATTAATAATTCATTTTTAAATTATTAAATATATATTACAAATTAATTTTTTTGGTGGGGGGAAAGAAATGGGTTGGAGACGATTAGTAGTTTGGCGGAAGGGAGGGGGAGGGGGAGGGGGAAAATGGTGGGCCCGTGAGGGAAGGGGGAGGGGGAGGGGGAGGTGAGGGGAGGGGGAAAAAGCAATGGGTTGGAGATGCTCTCACGGGCCCACCATTTTCCCCCTCCCCCTCCCCCCTCCCCCTCCCCTTCCACCAAATTACTAATCGTCTCCAACCCATTTCTTTCCCCCCATCCAAAAAAATAATTTGTAATATGTATTTAATGATTTAAAAATGAATTATTAATACCAAAAAGTAAATGCAAAATTGTTTACCAATATATACACACACACACACATACACACAAAAAAAGATGTTAATAATAATAACAATGATAATAATACTAATAATAATTAAAATAATATTAACAAACAAAACTAGTATTTGAAAAAATAACTATTACAAGTACGAAAAAGTCGTTATTACAAGATATAAAATTAAACACTAATACAAAAATGCAAGGAGTCGAGCGATAAAACACACAAATTGAAATAAACCAATCTAAAAACGATTACATAAAATAGTTCTTTCGTTAGTTGAAAGGATTGAATTCTTGTTCAGACACATTGGCCGAACTTCCATAAACACTTCCAAATAAGATTTTCCGAATCTGTTTTTCGTAAATATACTTGCCAACAATAGTGAATACATTATTAATTTTATTAATTAATACAAAATAAAATTTATTAATCATAATAATGAAATACATAATATAATAATAAAATATTAGTATGTGTAATTAAAATTATCAAATATTCAATTAATTAATCATTCCATGTAGGGGGAGGGGGAGGGGATGTCCATGGGGAAATCCCCCCTAACCATCCCTCACCCAAGACAAAATTTATCCCCATAGCACCCCCTCTCCCTCCCCCTCCCCCCCATGGAGTTGGACATGAATCGTATTTTTATACGATTTTCCCCTTCCCCCTCCCCCTCCCCTCATGGGGTTGGAGATGCCCTAAATACTTTAAAAAAAAGGTTGTCATTGTGTAATTAATTTTTTGGAGGGTGTTATTGTGTAATTACTTTTTTAGGGTTTTATTGTGCAATTACTGTGGTCCATAACTCCATATAACTTCATAAATACTTTAAAAAAAAGATTGTTTAGAAGAGAATATTACAAGTACATAAGATATTATAGTTAAGAATCCAACCTTAAAGTTTTTGGTTCTCTTGGTATCACTCCGTCCCAGCTCTTTCTTCCCAATTTGATTTTTGTCACTATTCACTGGGTCACTTTGACCCGGTGATTTGGATAGCAAATCGATGTAACTTTTTGATAATCTTTTCATGCTGTTGTAGAGTAAAATGTGCTCTATAATATGGTGAAAAAATTATCAAAAAACCGTATCATTTTGTTATCCAAATCACCCGGTCAAAGTAACCCAGATACGAGTCAAAAAAGTCAGATGGGAAGAAAGAGCTGGGACTGGTAACTAGGACTTGGTATGCCATGGTCAAGCAGCAAACCAGCTGGCTAGCAGCTAGTTTTAGCCATGTACTAGCCCACTCTGCAAAAGAAGCCACCTCAACCACCCGTCCTCGGACTCATTATGGCATTTATTACAATCCATATCTCTATTTTTATTTCTGGTGATAGGAAATACTAGAACGCTATTCAGCCAATTAATCTTCATATATCAATTTCTACATTTCAACGAGGGAAGGTTTCAGCATTCAACTGATCTAATCAAATTCTTCACCAAATTATAAAGAACTGTAACATACTACTAGTACTATAACTCAATCTCCATTTATGGAGAATTGAGATATCGGTCTCCAACAGACTATAACCAATGTCTTTTGTTCTGTGTATATGTATTACTGTGTGTGTCAATCTTCTGGTATTCTCACGATTTATTTTATTTTTGTGTAAATTTTCATTTTAATACATTTGTTTGTTTCATTTTTCCCCATGACCAAATAATTATATTTAAATGTTTGTAAATTATATTCATCAGTTAAATCTAAATATAATTAACGTGTGTCCAATCATAATGTTAGTCATGGTAATTACATGCTAGATAAACGTTTTGAAGTTGCTAATATACAAAATTATAGTTAAAGTTGTCATCATGCGGTTCATCGATGTAATGGAGGTGAATCTCCATTCTCTATTTTATTCATCAAATATGGAGGTGATTGTTTTCGAGAGATACATGGAGGTGAAAATTGAGAATGGAGACTTTTGGAGATAAAGAGACCGGTTGGAGATGGGGTCTATACCACCAAAACGATGGAGAAAAATGAAGATTTAATAAATGGAGATTTGGATAGTCAACGTGGTTGGAGGAAGGAACTCCACTTTTTAGAGATTTAGGGTCAGTTTGGCAAAGTGTTTTTTTTTTGGTTTTTGGTTTTTAAACCAAATGGTTTTTTAAAGTGTTTGTTTTGAATGGTTTAAAAAACAGATTTTAAACTAGTTTTTTTCCAACTTTTGCCTTGGTGAAAAACCCAACTTTTGGTGGTTTTTTCTTTGGTTTATTTCTATGATGCACAAAGACGATATTATCCTCACACCGCAAACGTATTAGACTGAAATTGTCGAGCATTTTGGTAGTTCTTTGACATTTTAATCATCGAAATAATTAAAAAGATCACTGATAATTTTTTTCTATACTTCCTTCATAATATTGTTTTTCCCTTTCTAAAAAAATATTGTTTTTCTCAAAAAACTCACTTCACACTTTAATGTGATGTTCTTATTATTTAGGGTCAACTATTTTTGTTGCGTTATTTTTCTAGTTGATTAAATTTCTGCTATCAGTTAAACAATGTTGCATTGAAAGATATCTTGGATTTATGTTGTTTGTTTGTGAGTTTTTTTGTTTTTTGTTCTTTTACTTTTACAAGCAACAACCCTTATATGCACAAGGACAAATATGTCATTTTATCAATAACATTTAGTTTAAAAACCATTAGCAAACACATTTCTCCAGTTTTTAATCTAGATTAAAAACCACCACGAAACACACTGGTTTAAACAAAATCTCTTGAAAAAACTAACAAAATTCCACCACAATCTATAAACTAGTTTTTCCACCAAAAATCACTCTACCAAACTCACCCTTAGAGATTGGATAAATTTTCATTCATACAAGAATTATACTCAACTCTCCTCAGCAAATAGAAGTTCCCGAATATCCAAGACATTAAGATGGCTGCTACTACCTCCGTTTCTTCTCTATCACACCGGTTTGACTTTTTGACTCTGTAGACACACAAAATTTGCGGCCAATTAAATTGTGCCACGTGTCTACTATCACCTAATTAAAAGGTGGGATCAAATAGCACTCACTATCAAATTAATGCCTCTAATCATTAATTAATTAATTGAGGACTAAATTTTAAATGTGACCAAACTTATTTACAAGCAAGGACTGCATATGGAGATGCCACGTCAGTGCATGACATGGCTTCAAGTGAGCAAGTAAGGTCAATCAAATAGTGCCACTTGTCAAAATGATGCAGCTGTCAAGACTAGCGACTTCGGCCAATCACATTGCGCCACTTGTCAAATTGATGCAGAAATTAAATAAATAATAAACATTATTTATTTTCTACCTTGGCCAGCAAGCCAGCCCATGCCTATATAAAGGGGCCATCCCTAGGCATAAAGGACACACAATTACACACAAAGACAAACAATTACACACAACTACATCTTGCAAGAAGGAGAGAGCTCTGAAGATCAAGCTATTGAAGCCCCAACGAGTTCATCCATCATCAAGATCATCATCAAGCCCTTCGAAGTTCTTTATCAAGTTTTTCGAAGATCACATCGAGTCCTTCAAGCCGTTGAAGATCTCCATCCGCGTTCTTCAAGAAACTCGAAGATCTTCAAGGCGTTCTTCGTGTTCTTCAAGGCGTTCATCCGGTTCTTCATCAACATCGAAGACATTCATCCGTCCGATCCGAGATCAAGCCTCTAAAGCCCTCGTTCGACGTTTGTGTTCTTCGAGACCTTCATCGCGTTCTTCGTCAAAATCGAAGGCCGCTCATCCGTTCGATCCGAGATCAAGCTGCTAAGCCCTCGTTCGAAGTTTCAGGAGAAGAATCAGGGGAATTAATTTCTGTTTAGAAATTTATTATCAGAGATTGTAATCCACGTCATCAAATTATCAATAAAATATATTTGACACCGAATTTCTCGCTCTTGTTTCCATTAGCATAAATTTGTGTGTACAAATTTTGGCACGCCCAGTGGGACATCTCTGCCCCTCATCTCTTCTCATCAAGTACAAGTGTTCGTGATGTCTCCTACGAAGGATAACGAACTTCCATCACTCAAAGTTGGTGACACCAAGTCTTCAAATTCAGAAACAAACTCTAGAATCCATGTCGCTCGTCCAGTAACTCGTAGTATGTCTAAGGCCATGTCAGCTGCTGGGGGCAAGGAAGATGGTGCTGCCTTGGAAAAGTTGCAGTCACATGCACCCACTTCTCACGAGTCTTCTGCTTCCTACAAGTCTAGGGAGGAAAGTGGCCAAAGCAACTCTAAATCCGGCACTAAGGGTACTCGGCATAAACCGACTTATAATCAGGAGGATGATATCAGCATGCACGTCATGACTACTAGCGCGGTCCCTCTCGAAGAGCAAGTAGCAAACCTCACCAAGGGCCTTGAAGAATTAAAGAAAATTGTTGAAGTTCGTGACGTTCAACTCGCAAAGCTGATTACAAAACTCGACACCCACGAAGAAGCAAGTCAAGTGTTTGAACATGCTCCCAAGGTCGCACAAGAAGCTAGAACGACGGATAGTGGACAAGAAGTGCGGCCAAGTGTGCAATTGTCAGCGAATGGCACCATTCCTCTCGATCAACTACAAGAGATCATCATGAACACCATGAATGGGAGGCATGGAGTACCGTTGAATTCATCTAAGTCCTACACCAAGCCTTACACAGAGAGAATCGAGAAGTTAAGCATGCCGGATGGTTACAATCCACCTAAGTTTCAGCAATTCTCAGGCAAAGGAAATCCTAGGCAGCATGTTGCCCACTTCGTCGAGACATGTAACAACGCTGGAACCGATGGAGACCTTCTCGTGAAGCAATTTGTGAGGACTCTTAAAGATGACGCCTTTGAGTGGTATGGTCAGCTTGAACCGAGGTCCATTGATAGGTGGGGGCCGATGGAGCAGGAGTTTCTCAACCGTTTCTACAGCACAAGGCGAACCGTCAGCATGGTCGAGTTGACTAACACTCGTCAAAATAAATACGAGAAGGCCATTGACTACATCAACCGTTGGAGGAATTTGAGCCTTAATTGCAAGGATAGACTCTCAGAAGGTTCGGCTATTGAGATGTGCATCCAAGGCATGAATTGGAGTCTGCGATACATACTTCAAGGAATAAGGCCAACTTCCTTCGAGGAGCTTGCCACTCGCGCTCATGACATGGAACTTAGTATTGCGTCAAGTAGGTGTCGACAACTCGAGGAAGTGTGCTGGTTTAACCAGACAGTTCCTTCGATGAAGGGACAACCTCGTCGTCATCTTCGCCGCAAATGGGCATCAAGTAGGTGTGGGCAACTCGAGGAAGTGTGCTGGTTTTACCAGACAGTTCCTTCGATGAAGGGACAACCTCGTCGTAATCTTCGCCGCAGATGGGCATCAAGTAGGTGTCGGCAACTCGAGTAAGTGTGATGGTATTACCAGACAGTTCCTTCGATGAAGGGACAACCTCGTCGTCGTTTTCGACCCAAATAGGTGTCTGCAACTCGAGGAAGTGTGCTGGTTGTACCAGACAGTTCCTTCGATGAAGGGACAACCTCGTCGTGAAACTCGCCGTAAATAGGAAGGACACCAATCATGTGCAAATCACCGTGGGTATATGGAAGCCTCGTCGTCCTTCAAGGTAAAGAGAGCTTCCATGGTGGTCGGAGCTGCCTTATTCGGTCCCTAAAAACACGAGGACAGCGCCAAGTCTCACCGATATAATCTGGATTGAAGCCTTCAATCTGATAAAGAAAATTCGAAGAACAAAGCTCAATATAGGAGATAATTCGCCAGGTGCATGATAAGTCGCTGTTGCAGCTTGGCTACTCTGAAATTCTTATTTGATTACTCTGATATGCTTGCATATGAGATATGCTTCTCCACATAAAAAACCTTTTGGCCTGGGATATATGGATGTGCAAAACATATATGTGTAAAAGAATTAAACATGAACATTATTGTTATAAAAAAATTATATGATGAGCTTTGAAAATAAACTAACAAAGAAGAAGAGTAATATGGCAAACTAGCATATGTATGCATGGATGTACATGTTCTGTTGTTCATGAACTGAGTATAAGTTTTCACAAGGAACAACAAATACTCAATGTTCGACAATAGTTCATCAAATTTTATTCCGTATATGGTGGTCAATGGATCAATTAGCTGCATGAGTAGCCACGAATTAGCCAAACAGGTACATCAGAATAGCAACGATAATGTTAACAGAGCAGCATAAGCTTCCATTACAACGGTGCTCCTCTGTCTGTTCGGCTTTGTTTGCGGCGTAAGTGACTGGTCTGGTATTTGAGTATGAACAAGGAGAAGCAAGAACTCCTCTCCATCGACTGCAACCGATCCTTAATCTCCTAGTCAAGATCAGATCCTGTACAAAGAAGAGAAGGATGAGTCAGGAATGCATTGAAGAAGGAAAAAAGGGGAAAAAGCATAAAATAAGTTACCTTTGTGTTGAATCTGCTAGCAAGATAAACACAAGAAGAATCAGACTTTGCCTTCGTAGGTTGGATTGTGGTAACTCGTATCATTGTCGAGGTGACGAATTCTGCTGTGACGTTTTATGATCTCCTCTGAAATTGTGCCGCGTGTTATTGTCTTCGGAACGGTGATCCCTCGCTGTGGAACAATACATCAGAAGTTGATATTGCGTTTGAAAAAAAAGAGACAAAATTGAGGCGAAAGGAGAAAGGACAAAGAATGAGCAAACAGCTTACCCTAACTATCGTGGCATAGTGGCTGATCCCTTTCAGTGGAATACAAAAGCAATTGAAAGCCTTCTATTTATAGCTTCCATTGGGGCGGCTAAGTGAATTCTAGAATCTAGAGGTACCTCATAAAAGGAAACAAATACTGGTACTCTTTCGCAAATATGGTAAAAAAATATACCCAAGAAAGAATGGGTTATATTTCTCCCAAATTTTGATTCACTGCAACACACCACATGGAAGTTTTCATAGAGGTCACCCTGCTGGAGTAGTAGACAAAACGAATACATTATTTTTTTTAAAAAAAAGGTGATTATGGACCTTCTCTGATAGGGAGGAAGAATCAGCATATTTGATTTGATTCTTATGCTTCGGCCATGAGATGGTCAAAAGTCAAAAAAAAAAGAAAAAAGAATAGAATCTTGTGCAACTAATAGCACATGAATCCCAAAAAATTTAAATTGCATAAAATGTTACAATTTGAAAAGGATAAATTAATCACTCAGTTGTGGTCGACATAATCAAATATTTTGTCGAGACTCGTCCGCCAAGAAGTTCAAGAAAGGCAAACAAGTCTCGAGGGGGCATTTGTAGACACACAAAATTTGCGGCCAATTAAATTGTGCCACGTGTCTACTATCACCTAATTAAAAGGTGGGATCAAATAGCACTCACTATCAAATTAATGCCTCTAATCATTAATTAATTAATTGAGGACTAAATTTTAAATGTGACCAAACTTATTTACAAGCAAGGACTGCATATGGAGATGCCACGTCAGTGCATGACATGGCTTCAAGTGAGCAAGTAAGGCCAATCAAATAGTGCCACTTGTCAAAATGATGCAGCTGTCAAGACTAGCGACTTCGGCCAATCACATTGCGCCACTTGTCAAATTGATGCAGAAATTAAATAAATAATAAACATTATTTATTTTCTACCTTGGCCAGCAAGCCAGCCCATGCCTATATAAAGGGGCCATCCCTAGGCATAAAGGACACACAATTACACACAAAGACAAACAATTACACACAACTACATCTTGCAAGAAGGAGAGAGCTCTGAAGATCAAGCTATTGAAGCCCCAACGAGTTCATCCATCATCAAGATCATCATCAAGCCCTTCGAAGTTCTTTATCAAGTTTTTCGAAGATCACATCGAGTCCTTCAAGCCGTTGAAGATCTCCATCCGCGTTCTTCAAGAAACTCGAAGATCTTCAAGGCGTTCTTCGTGTTCTTCAAGGCGTTCATCCGGTTCTTCATCAACATCGAAGACATTCATCCGTCCGATCCGAGATCAAGCCTCTAAAGCCCTCGTTCGACGTTTGTGTTCTTCGAGACCTTCATCGCGTTCTTCGTCAAAATCGAAGGCCGCTCATCCGTTCGATCCGAGATCAAGCTGCTAAGCCCTCGTTCGAAGTTTCAGGAGAAGAATCAGGGGATTTAATTTCTGTTTAGAAATTTATTATCAGAGATTGTAATCCACGTCATCAAATTATCAATAAAATATATTTGACACCGAATTTCTCGCTCTTGTTTCCATTAGCATAAATTTGTGTGTACAGACTCGTATCTGAGTCACTTTGACTGGATAATTTGGATAGCAAAACAATGCTACTTTTTTATAATATTTTTACCGTGTTATAGAGCAACGTTTAGTCTATAATGTCATGAAAAAATCATCAAACAATTGCATCGTTTTGCCACACAAATCACCGGGTCAAAGTGACGCAGTGAATAGTGACAAAAGTCAAAACGGTGTGATAGAGAAGAAACGGATGTAGTATAATATATTTACACGGATGTGGGACTTCATACAGACTCACATATTCTCGATCAAAAGTTTGTTTGGAGTCTCCACTAACTATAAAATTGGCAACGAAATCAAGGACATTAGAGTTAGTAGGTGATATTTTATTTCCAATTTCCTAATAAATTTGCTACAATACATGACAGAGTCCAAGTGATATCATCTACTTTCTTTGTGTTTTTTTCTTCCTACTTTGTCTGTTATCACTATTCATATGGTCGCTTTGACCCGATGATTTGATTAACAATACGGTGCTATTTTAGTAATTTTTGCTATCCAAATAAATCAGGTCAAAATGACATGATTAAAGATGAAAAATTCAAAACCGAAAGAAATAGAAGTAATTCACCAAGTACTCATATCTTTATAAAAATTACCACTTTATCCCACATCTTCTTCCCCAATTTGACTTTTACCATTATTCACTGTGCCACTTCAACTCGGTGATTTGGATAGAAAAATGATAAAATTTTTAGATAATGTTTCCATGGTGCTGTAGAGTAAAAGTTGCTCTGTAACACGATGAAAAATAATACAAAAAAAAAAATTATCATTTTGCTAGCAAGATCACCCAGTGAAAGTGACCTAGATACCGAAAAGTCAGGACAAGGAAGAAGAGCTAGGGCGGAGTGGTAATTATCTATGCAGTGTGTGTACATATATTTCTTGAAAACAAATTAGGGAAGCTATCTATATACAAGTGTTTTACTGTTGACATTTTTATAGTGGAATAATTTTGGTCCGTTCGATTTATTTTATATCAATGGTTGAAAAACATAGTAGTGGCCTTAAGGCCACGGGGTAGTTCCATCAAATTGGAGGAGGGACATGGTTCTCTATGTAGACCAGAGCCAAGTAAAAATTGGTCAACCGTATTTTGAGGAACCTTCATTCCACATACAAAGTACAACCACCATGATTAGAAATTGGACCAAGAAGAGAAGGTGAAGAAGTGACTGATTTGAAAGAAACGACCCCTCTGATTTCATGGATTAGATGGGTAGGTTTGAGTATAGGGGTTGGAGCACAAAGGTGAAATTATTCACTGCCCCAAATATCAAAATAGTTGAAAATTGAGATTTTTTTTTGAAAACAGATTGATTGAAAAAACTGGCAACAAATTTAAAATATATTCGCCCCGTCTTATTATTTTGGTTCCTTTCGAGATTCTAACTATTTAAAGGGACATGTAACCATTTACATTTCTGTTAAATTTTTGTCAGGTCAATTATTTGAATACTCCCACTTTATTTAATTGTTTCATGATGTCAGCATAAATTTTTAGGAACAATTTAGAGAAATTACAATATTGAAAGTTACACAAAAAAAAATACAAAAGTTTGGGACAACCACAAAAGAAATAGAGGACTAAACTTATGGGACGGAGAGAGTAGTTGAAAATTCAAAAGGTATTTCTTGCTAATTTTTTTTGAAGATCTCTTGAGAATAATATTTAAGAGATTAAATATTTTAGAGATTTTCAGCTCAAAGTTGGTTTCAATCCGAACTCAATGACAGCATACCAAACAAAAGTTAAATCAAACAAACTTTAAGTCAATTCAAGATTTTAATCCTCTTCCTAACACTACACTTTATATATGCAATAGTCTTTTTCGGAGACATGACTACTCGTGTTTGAATTATTCATTTTTATCTGAGTAACACCTTTCGTATACATAAATGATCACAAATCAATAATTATGTGTCTAAACCAGGCTCAACATCTGATCGTGTCGCTCTCAAATACAATTTAAATAATTGGACGACACCGACTGTTCAACCGGTCAGACCAATGAACCGGCAGTCCCTGGTCCAGTAGTTGGACCGGCCATGCAAAACCCAGTTAAAACTTGTCAAAAGATACGGTTTATTCAATGGCCAGTCCGGTTTTAAAAACTACAGTCTCAAAGATAAGGTTGGTTGGGGGGTTCACAAGATGAATTATGGCTGAAGCAAGGGGTCAATTCAGAAAGCCGAAAGTAAGGAGGGGTCTACGTTAAAGAGGGAGCAAGAAAGCTGCGTGTCAGCCTTAGCGTGCATAGCACTGCAACGAAATAAATGGCTGTCCTAATCTAGGTGGCTCCAAACTGTAATAAAACTCTCAGAACACCAAACAATTGCAAGTTTTATCACTTTTTCCTCCTCAAGAGAATCATAGAGAACACACATAAAAAGGAGCAACAAGTGAAAAAAGAAAGAAAAAAATCTCAAGAAGAAGAAGAAGAACAACAATGGGGTTTTTTTCACTTTATCACTTGTCTTGTAAGGTGAAGGAATATTTCCATCCCTAGCCAAACTGGTAAGCACTCAAATCTTAGTGAAACTTGTTGTGTTGTGGCTTTTTTAGGGAAGCATTTCACTTTCTATTGGGTGTGTTTTTGGTATTTCACTTGTTATTAGATGTCCAAGCTTGGTGGCCATATTGTGTTTCATTTCAGCTTATAAATCTATTCCAAAGATTCTAGGGTTTTGTTGAGGGTTTACAAAGAAGAGTGGCCTTTGGGATTTTGTCCTCTGCTCACCAGGTAGATGATGAACAAACAAAATCATGCCTCCATGTGAATGTTATAGGTTTGTCTTAATATCATGTTGATCATGGGGCTAGTAATTTTCTATTAGATTTCCCCTGATTTTTTTCTCAAATGATTCTTTCTCAGATTTTGTTGGTAGATCATGTGTTTAATTAAGAATAGTTTTCTTATTTTCTTCTTTGTGGGTAGCGGTTATTCCTCTTTTACTCTTGTGTTCCAGAGATGCTTGTTGTCTACCGGTTTGGGTGATATCTTAAGCTGATATCGAGGCAATGTTGGTGTTTTTTGCAGGTCTCAAACGGTAAAGTACACACACACATTGCTTATACTTATGGCTGTGGGAGTTTTTTTTTTTTTTTTTTTTTTTTTTTTTTTTTTTTTTTGAGAAATATGGCTGTGGGAGTTGAAGCTTCATAGACACACACACACAGAGAGAGAGAGAGAGAGAGATATTTGGAGGGTTCTAGTGGTGGTGAGTGTCTCAGCTTTAGATAGATTAATAGAAAGAAACAGAGAAAACAGAGTAAGCAGTGAGTGAGAGAGAGAGATAAGGATAAATATTTCTGGAGTCAGGTGGGAGAGTGTGATTTGTGTTCTCTGGTGAGTTTTGGGCATTATTTTAGTGTTAAGTGACTGTTAGTTGTGTCTCCTGGGCTTAAGGACACAGCCCCTTCCCCTCTCTCCCATATATATAAATTTCAACTCCTTTGGGGTTCCTATTCCCTTCCCTTGAACTCTTCTATCAAATTTGGTCCCCCCACCATTAGTTTCGGTTTCCAGAAGGCTTTAGGCCTCGATTGCGGTTACATTCAATCATTGAGGAATGAAGAAGGCGGTGGGAGATTAATTTAGCAGTGTTCAGCTGAGAAATTTCTAAGGACTGTGCCCAAGAAGAAGAAGCTTTAGTTAGCAGAGATGAAGTTCATGAAGCTGGGATCGAAGCCGGATTCATTCGTGAGCGATGGAAACAGTGTCAGGTGAGTCTCCGGCAGCCTCTGAGTAATAGGAAATCGTGTTTTTTGATACGTGTTTGATTTCTTTCATGAATCTTGGTTTTGGGTAAATGCTCATTCGTATATAATCTTGTTAGTTCATTGTCTGGTAATTTAGTTTGTTTCTTCAAGTTTTTTTGGTACCTGATTGGACAATTTGGTATTGGTTTCTCTCCTAAGATACAATATTAGTAAAATTATCATCTACAGATTTGTCGGCTCGTGCATTTGGCAATAGTTATTGGTTTTGGTTTGTCGTTAATTGGTTCTACAGCTTGTCCCATGTTCTAACCGAAAACAAATTTCCAGCATTTTTGCGGGTTCTTTATTGGGCTTGTCTTGTTCTTCTTCATATTCTCTTAGCAGTTGAGACTTTGAAGAGCTTGGATATATAGTTTTATACTTATATAAGTTAGGTAATTGGAATTTGTTTCCCTGATTCAAGTATTCATGTATTTCTTCAGTTTTTTCGGACAAATATAAACCAGAGCATGAGCTTTCAGATGTTCAACAATTCACACAATAATACCCAATTTCTTCCTAATAACAGACATCTTCAGATTATTGGGATTTATTGCTCTCCATAAAGGCTTTTCAAGGGTGCAGTTTACATCTTCAGATTATTTTTTTAAGCTAGCTTCAAGCTAGCTCTTTGAGATTACTGGGCTAGCGCTGGGTTTTCTTTATAGTCGCCAGAATCTAGATTTTGATAATTTGTGCAAATTTTTGTGTACTCCATAAAAGAATTACTATGCTTCTAGTAGCTTCACTAAGTTGAACGATAAATCACCTTAGGAAATTCACATTCAAAATCTTCTTTACTTAGTTGCCTTGCCTCTCATCCACAAAATGGTTTGCCTTCGCCTTCTTGGAATATAAATATGCAACTTGTAGATACTGTAAGTAGAAATTATGCAATGCATTTTCAGACGTTGTATATTTTTGCCATCTTCTTGATTTGCGTTTGTACTGGTTTTACTCACTTCAGAATGAAATAACTTCAAGGAGTAAAAGACAATTTCACGCCCTCAAGTTTGATGAAAAGACAGTTTCACCCAGTTGGGAAAAGAACACTTTCACCCCTTTAGTGTGCCAAAATTCAGGACACTTAAACTCTCTAATGGTGACGCCGTTAGTCTCACTGATAGCAGTTTTTGGGATAAATTTTCCCTCCTAGAGCATGGAATGACCCAATCAGGGGGCGTAAGTGTCCTAAAGTTTGGTACACTGGAGGGGTGAAATCTTCATTTCCCGAACTGGAAGGGGTGAAAATGTCTGTCAAACTTCAAGGGGTGAAAGTGTCTTTTACCCCACTTCAAGGCATGTATAATTCGGCAAATTTTATGTGAAAGGATTGGGTCGACTTTCTCTCATGAGAGATTGTTTGTCATCAAATTTCGCGAAGTATCGAAATTTACAATGTATGGAGTCCGGAACTCTGGGGTAGGCATAATTCTTTTATTTGACTTTACAAGATTAGGCTTTGTTTCAGCTTCCTCGTAAGTCTTGAAAACTTTTGGATCACCTACGTGTGATATTTAGAATTCTGGCAGTTCATTTGGCAAGAATGTTCCTAGATATAGGATTAAGAACTTAATACGCCTTCAACTTTAAGGTCCAGGCTCAAGATAGATCAGGCATTTGAGAAGAGTTTTAGGCTGTTTTCAACATACTGCTATTTGTTTGCTTGATATCATTGTTTATGTCTTCTGAGATATGTCCCGCTCTGCAGGTATGTAGCTACCGACTTGGCAAGCGACGTTGTCATCAGTGTTAGGGATGTGAAGTTCTATCTCCATAAGGTGATTACAATAAGCTGATTTCTGCTTCTTCACCCTTTTGTTGGTTCCTTTTTTATCTATGCGGTTGGTTTCTTCAGTAAGTTGATGCAGTTTGTTAACTAAACCTGTTGTGCCTTTAGCTCAGGTTGACATGAACTGATAGTGTTCTAACCTTCTCAGTTTGCTAAGCCAAGCTCCCTAAATCAACTTGCAATAAATCTGCTGCTTGAAGCATTGAAATTGTTATTAAAGCAATTCCACGATACACATATGTTGATGGGGAAACAAAGAAGAAAACTCCTCAACGACATACAGTATGATGCAAATGCAAAACCGTGAACTTTTTGTTTAAGTAGCACTCCTAACGGGTTATGGCCTATTATTAACATGACCAAATCACCTTAATCAAAATTCTATCGTTTTGTCTTCTATTGTCGCAATACCAAAGATCCTCCTAATGTTTCCCCATGTATTATAATCTCATCTAATTACACCACTCATTGATATGCAAACCCCAGCCCGATATGCAGCTCTCTGTCTTCTCCCTCTTCGGCGTAGCGCTGTCAACGGGCCCGGTTGACTGGTTGAACTGGCACATTCTAACCGGCTTGGTAAAAACCGTAACCATACGGGCCCAAACCGGCCCGGGACCGAGTTAGTAATGGTCCGGGCCAGTTATAGCTATATAGGACCGCCTAAACCGGTGCCGGCCCGCAAATACCGGAACTGGCCCATGACCGACCGACCCATTACCGTTCATCGGCCCGGCCCGGTTACTGTTCCACGGGCCAGGTCGGTTATGGATTCTGGAATAATTAGCAGGCCGGTAAGTCGGTAACTGTGACCGCAAACCCTTAACTGTAACCGAATCTAAGTCATAACTGGTGGTTCACTGTTTAGCGGGCCGTTATGGTTAACCGTTTTGACAGCTCTACTTTGGGAGTTAAGCTTGGTCTCTCTGCTTCCTGTATCATCAATTTTAGCTGTTATATAAGCTTCCAAACTCACACCATTATGTTTGTCTCTGAAGAAGTAATTAATCTTCAATGTCTAAATTGTAAATGTCAAATATCCCCTTCAATGTATGCAAATCATTCAACAGCTACTGCTTTCATCTCATACCTCATGTACTGAAATAGAATCATTTCCCTCTGCAGTTCCCTCTCTCATCCAAGAGTGCTCTACTCGCAAAGTTGGTCGCATCCACAAATGAAGAACTCGACCTACACGACATTCCAGGTGGTCCTGCGGCTTTTGAGATATGCATCAAGTTCTGCTATGGTGTCACCGTCACACTCAACTCCTACAACGTCGTCGCCACTCGTTGTGCGGCCGAGTACCTTGAAATGCACGAGACCGTGGAAAAAGGAAACCTAATCTACAAGATCGATGTTTTCCTCAACACTAGCATCTTCCGTGCTTGGAAAGATTCTGTGATTGTGTTACAAACCACTAAGACCCTATTGCCTTTATCGGAGGATTTGAAGATTGTAAGTCGTTGCATAGATGCTATAGCTTCCAAGGCCTCTGTCGATACCTCCCAGGTAGATTGGTCCTATAGTTATAAAAGAAAAAAGCTTAACGATTTGGTGCCGCGTGATTGGTGGGTTGAGGATTTGTGCGAGCTTGATATAGATTTATTCGAGCAGGTCATAAGTAACATAAAAAAAAGAGGGTTTCTTTCTTTCGAAGTGGTTGGAGAAGCTTTGAAAGCCTACATTGTGAAAAGGTTACCAGGGCTTAACAAGGGTTTGTTCCAGTGTGGCAATAGCAGCGACGCGTTAGAAGCCAGGTCAATTTTGGAGACTATTGTGTGGCTATTGCCGGCAGAAAAGGGCGCTGTCTCTTGTAGTTTCTTGTTCAAGTTGTTGAAAGCTTCTATTCTGGTGCGTGCGGGCGAACTGGAGAAGAATGAACTTGTGAGAAGAATAGGACAGCAGTTGGAGGAGGCTCGTGTAAGTGATCTTCTTATACCAGGACAAGAAGGTGAAGCACTTTTATATGATGTCGATACGGTGCAAAAGATATTGAAGGAATTTATGATGCAAGATCGAAATAGTGATGAGATTCAGGAGATGGGGAAATCTGGGATTCTGACGGAAGCTTCCAAGCTTATGGTGGCAAAGGTGATTGACGGATACCTTACTGAAATTGCCAGAGATCCTAATCTGCCTTTCGCAATATTTGTTGATCTTGCTGAAATGGTTTCTGGGGTCAATCGGCCTTCTCACGATGGGTTTTATCGCGCCATCGACATGTATCTCAAGGTAAGAGCTTCACTCAAATGATTGATATATGGTTGATTCTACTTCATTGTTAGAGTTTCTTCCGAATTCTGTATTTTGGAATGAGTACGAGCATCTAGTAGTAGAAAGTGAAAGAGTCTTATATTTACATATTTTTAACTCTGCATGGCATGCATTTGTAGTGCTTTACTCCAACAGTACAATTTATCTTTTTACATTTCATAAAATTGGAAGTTCAAATATCCATGTGTGGATTCAGTGGAATGCATGAGAGGAGACATATAGACGCATAAATTTGCCTCCTACTCTCTAGTTGGCTAAATATATAAATAAGGATGCATATTTTGTAAAAATGCATGGTAATTTGCATGACCTACTGAAGCACAATATTTTACGAAGTTATGCATGTTTTTGCCACGACTGCATTTTGCAGGGGTGGAGCTAGAGTGCGGCACGGTAGGGCACATGCCGCACCCTAATTCTGAAAAATAACACTAATAATACCCCCTATTTTTGTCTGAAATTTTCAATAGTGCCCTTGGTAAAATTAGAAAATTGTCTCACCCTTATTTACAATGTATGAATATACCTTCCTGCCTCCGCCCATGGCGTTTTCCATGGCCTATTGGAGATGCTCTAATAGAAACTTAGGATTTCACAAAAGTGTGACTTCCACGATACACGTGGAATTAATACTGATAGGAATTTTTCGATTTCCCTGCTGCAGGAGCATCCTAGCGTAAGCAAGAGCGAGAGAAAGAGGATGTGCAGGCTGATGGACTGCAAGAAGCTCTCAGTAGAGGCGTGCGCACACGCGGTGCAGAACGAGAGACTCCCAATGAGGGTAGTGATGCAAGTCCTCTATTTTGAACAAGTCAGAGCTGCGGCGTCATCTGGAAGCAGCACTCCTGATTTGCCTAAAAACTTCAAGGATTTAAACAGCGGTTCTCACCGGAGCTCAAGGTCTACAACCACAAACACAGATGAAGATTGGGATGCTGTGGCGACGGCTGAAGAGCTCAAAGCTTTGAAAGCTGAGGTCGCTGCCTTAAGGCTGGGTATGGAAAGGAATGGAAATGATGTGGATGGTAAGGGCGATAAGAATGCTGTTAGTAAAATGAAAGGGTTGTTTGCTTCGCAGAGGATCTTTTCGAGGATGTGGTCGAGGAACAGTTGTACAGATGATCATAGTGGTTCTGATTCTGTGGACAGTCACGGTTCTGGCAATCCATAAGAAACCAGACATAGACTTACCAGGAACTGGAGGGGTTTCCTCGTCTTAGAAAAAGTGTAGTACATGTAATTTTGGTAAGCTGTTTGGGTGTTTTGATTTGTATTGATATGAATTTCTAAAGGCTGTGGTAGTTGTTACCTAAGGAAATTAAGCGATTAGTAGTTCTGAAATAGTTCAGCAAAGGTGATACATCACTCTCTCTTTCAATGCCAAAGCTGAAGTTTGATATCCTGGTACAGATTACATGTTTACTAGGTGGTCTGTTAATGCTGTCATTGTGTATCTTTTTTCAGGCTACAAGCCATTTCTTACCAGACTCAGATTTTGTCTGATTGAAACCACAATTGCTGCTTCCAAATTGTACATTAGTTATATCTGGAGCTCTGCTCTAAAGGTGATTCTTTGCTACACCTCTCTTCAGGCCCAATTCCAACTCAGACTCAATTCTAGAGAGACTCAGAAACAGAGACATCAATTTTATATGTAAATCAAGGAAGCATGGACACTTCAAAATAGGGGATGTTCTGTGTGGGAGACTTGGGGAACTCAGAGACTCATACGACACTCCAAGATACGAGTCAAACACTCTACCTGGTGTGTCTATTAGACTGGATACTTGGGGGACACGGCAGGGACACTTAATCAAAAACGACAGCCGCCGTTTTGTGTTTATTAGACTATCAAACTGGTTGTTTTTATTTATTTATTTTTTTGACAAGTAATATTTTGTTTTTAAAATATTTTAACTATAACTGGGTTAAAATATGATTAAGTAGAAATAGATATGAAATTTGTTAATTGAGGGCTCAATATATGAAAGTTTTGCCCTTCCCCTTTTTGAACGAAAGTTCTAGCGAAGTTCTAATTGTCACATTCAACAACTTCAAGGGTTGACACAACTCGTCAAATTCGAACCCGCGCAAGCTACTCTTATCTCTCTTCTCATTCTTATAAATATATGATTTTCGGTGATATTTAAACTATAAAATTGCAGATTAGAATTAATAATTTGCGATCTATTAGCATAAAAATTCAATTACATAAAAATGATAATGATAATAATAATACTACTAATAATAATAATTGCCGAGTGTATCCTAATTATTTAGAAAATTGTGTATCCCCGTGTCCATTCTCGTATCATACCCGAAACTCGCATCCGTAGCGATGCTTCTTAGATGTAAAACCTAGACAAACCATGAATTCGTTCTTGGACACGCCTGAAAACCACTATCCCCTGCCAATTCTCTGTATAAACCGATTCTTGAACCAAAACTCACCCAGTAACCACCGAAAGACCTGATTCACAGGACCTGTTATTTTCAGTCCACGGTTATCCATTGCATTTCCCTTTTTTAATTTAATTGAAGGTACTGCTAGTCTGCAACTGGGCTTGTTCGTTGTTGCTTAAAAGATGGAGAAGTAATAATTATAGTAGTATAAATCAAATTGTGATGACAAAAGGGATGACGCACCTGAGTGTTCTAAAATTCGCAGTGGCTAACATGATGCGTTCTCGAGGTTCTTGGTTTGACAAGAATCTCCCTTCCCTATGCCAATTTTTCTAATGATGATAACTGACAATCGATCTATACGTACTTGTATCAAAACTAAACAAGTAATTTATATCTTCATGGGGAGCTTAAAAACTAAGCTTAGCTAATCTTAGTTGACAATTGCAGCGATTTGACCAGTCAGCTAGGTTATAATCAGATTCTCACATGTTATAACATGAATAAAATCTATTAAAAATGAAGTATCGAAGACTCATACAATGGGTATATTGTATTCCCTTTGACAAAAAACCGTTCCAAAATACATGCATCAGACCTGAATCTTAAAAAATTACATCTGATTAGATGAATTATAAATATTAGAATACGGTGGTTGGGCAGTTTTGTCAGTGAAGGCAACGTCTAAAACATGTCCAACTAGGAAGATAACAATGATAGATACCTGGCTCACGCCTCTTGCTCAGTATCTGCTTCAAGTTTTCTACTCCCTCTTTTCTGCATAAAATAAATAAATAATAGCGTAAATTGTCCTAAAAAATGAAGCTTAGATTGGCAAGAAATTAATTGTGTTTCTGGCACGGGAAGGTCAAAAAGTTGCAGCAACTAAGCATTTTAGAAAGTTACTCAACTATGTCTAACCAAATTTACAGTGTCCGTTAGACATAAAAACAAAATTTGCAGTAACTATCACTTCAAAGTTGTTTAAGGTAATATCCCACATCTGTAAATCATGCATTGGGTTCACCCACAACAGAAGGATTGGCACTTTTTAATACTGCACACTCCTAAAGACAATTTTGGGGGCTTATAGCGCGTTAATATCATGTCTGGTATAAACTCGCCATACAATTCCATTCTAGCAGAGTCGACAATCTCAGAATTCACTTAAGTTGCAAGAGCGTCTTTGGACATAAACCATAAACTGAATTATCATTTTTGTTGTTGTTGTTTATTTACGAGACTATTTAAATCTTTGAACAAAAACAATCGTCAGCAAACACATTAAGGCAGAAAGTTTAAGGGAGCTTTTTGAATTAGGTAAGGTACCCCAATGAGAATTTAAAATTACTGGTTAGTGAGGTCTCTATCTCCCCTGATGTCTTGGATTAGTGAATGCACACACAGATATGCATGCATGATTATTGATTAACCTTAATATAAATTTCTCTGTGGCTCTTTGGTGAGGGTAAAACATCATTTGTCTCTTTAATGAATCGAAGGGTACTCAATTAGTGAAGGGTGACGCCAAAGATGTCCCTCTCGAAATCTAATCTGGCATTGTGTCTTTTTAACAGAAGGTTGCGTCTAGTCACAAAATAGTAATAAGAAGCCAAAATTTTGACTTCAAAACTTATCTGAAAAGACCATGAATTCCGGAAACCTAATTTTTCACAACTTTTTGTCACTGACATTTGGATTCTACACAGGTTGTTTTACAAGGCGATCTATTCGTGAAACTTCTTTCTAGGTAGAAGACACTAGGAGTTGGGATTAAGACGCCATGTAAATCTGTTAGAGATGTGAAATCCAATGAAAGCAATTCATTGTCTCCTTCGCCTGCATTCTCATCCTTTCATAATCACTTCCTTTTTTAAGTTTAAAACCTGGTCTATGTTAATAGGTGTCAATAAGTAATTAGGCAAATCACAATTAAGTGATTCATTTCATTAGCTAAATTTTACTCAACCACATCGGTCTTTTCAAGTCTTGGTTCATTTGTTCCCTTAAAGAAAACCACGACAATCTTACCTAATACCTACCTCTGTCATGCTTGACTGTTTCCTTAAAACAAATGTTGCCACGGTCAGGGATTTTGAATGGGAAGTTTTAAGACGTTTTTGCCCCAATATAGAGACACATCCTGATAATGATTTATATTATTTGGTCACAAGTCACAGGTTTGATAACTGTCTATGGTAATCGTTTTATGGTTTCAATAATTGAGGACTATCATCATTTTCTATCAAAAATTGCTGGTAGTTCGGTCTTTTACCCTTATTTTCAAGGCTTTCACCCATATCTATATACTAATGGAGCTAATCATTTTACCTTTCATGAGAAGCTCCGTGGTTAAATTACATTCGCTAGTAAGCAAGAAAGAGAGAAGATATTCGCTTATTTTGGGAAATATTCGGGTAAAAAGTAACAATATTCCTTTCATTTCTTTGCTTATGAACCAGTCTATCATCTTGCACGAAAAAATCTCCAGAGAAAAGTCGTAGCAAACAGTGTCGGGAGTTTAGAGACGAGCTATAAGAATCTCTCTTTTCATACTAGTTGGATTATATCATCGGTTTCGATTTTCCACTCAAATACTCATTTGACAACGAAGTTTTGGATGCATCAACATTTCTTAATGCATTTGCTCTGTCACCTATGACGTGAATCGATTTTTCTATTCTTACTTCTTTAAGAGGGTATACGTTATTTTATTGGATACCGATAATAATTGGTCCTTATAGCTTGTTGCTACCCACTTAGCTCTTTCCATATCTAAAATAGAATAACAAACCAATACAGATACAAAGAAAAAATACAAGTGGGGTGAAAGAACTTTCATTGTGATTTGGTGAAAGGATGACTCATATGTTTCCACCACCTAAGCACAGAAGAGGAAAAGGAATCTGACCTAAATGTTATCACAAATTTAGAAGATATCTATCCATCCTAGCCAAAGGACAAATAACAAATAAGAGTGATAACAAGAACAGATAGAACAATTGAGGAGCTTCTTTATGTTTCCAATTATTGTTCTATTCACTTGGATCCATCGATACAATGAGCTTGTTTGGATGAAAGTAAGTAGAAAGGAACTAAAAAGTTAAAAAATTGAGATAATCGGTCAAACCTCTCCAAACAAACAAAAAAACCGAATTCCGGATTTTTTGGCATTCCGGAATTCCGGATGTTTTGGTGGAAATTCGTTTTTTTTTTTTTTTGTAAAATTTCGAACTTCTTAAGATAATTTTGGTTCTTTTTACACAATTTTGTGTTATCACAATGGTAAAGTGTTTTAAGCTCAACAATTCACTTATTTCAGCTCATCAAAACAGCTCCAATGAACGATGGGGTTACAACGGCGAAATGTGATTACATGAAAAATAATTGGGGGTTACTGTCTTAGGATATGCACTGGCCCTCAACTAGGAGGATGTCTCCCCCTTTTGCTCCAAGTTATTGACAAATTAAGCTTTCGATAGCAAAATGTGTTTATTATACAATGATCAAATTATGCTTGGAATTCTTATCCAAGAAATTAATCTTGAAATTAGTAGAAAATTAGGTGAGGATATATAAAAGAAATGGAGTAATTGAAATGAGTCTTATCTAAAAGTCAAAGTTGTAGCTAACCTGAGAAGAAGATAGAGTGAGAAAGTGGCCCATAGGAATGGTGGACTACCAAAAAGATATTCCCCATCTGCGGCGGCTCGGAGAATCTGGGAGTAGCCTGTGCAGTGAAGAAACCGCCCCAGTTGGTTTGCGGAGACACGCAGCCGCTCTCTTGCCCAACACCTTTGGAACCTCCCCCCAAAGACCTTGCACATTGTCCCAAGTCACCCACCCACCTTAACCATAGTTACATTCTAACCACAGGTGAGATCACACTTCTAACCCCACATTGCCACAAAACTTGTCTTGCTTGATATTTTCCAGGACATCCCACCATTAGCTCTGTGTGTGGCTGGCAGACTATTACACACAAATGCGATTTTATCTGAATATAGCGGTATAAATCCCACAATGTTCATAAACCTTGTCCAACCCACTATTTTTTCGCTACTAATCATTACCCTTTGTGGCTGGCAGACTATTGCACGCGAATGCAGTTTTATTTGGATTCAGTATTATTATGTGTGTGTAGAGCAAACTATTGCACACAAATGCAGGTTTACCAGAATTCTCTATTCTGACTTTTAGACTCGTATTTGTGTCAATTTGACCGGATAATTTGGATTAGAAAACGATGTAATTTTTTGAATTTTTTATTGTATTATAGAACAAATTTTACTCGATAAAAAGATTATTGATAAATTACATCATATTAGTATCCAAACCACCGGATCAGAATGACTTAACGAATAGTGTTAAAAGTACTGCATGACATATGCAAAACTTGCATAGAAAAAGCTTGCAAACCCCACACTCATTCTCATCCCCCTTCTATAAATCCCTCCCTCCACCCTCTCCTGCCTCCCCCACCACCACCACCACAACCACCACAGCTCCTCTCCTCTCTCTCTAGAGCTTGGAAATAAAGTAATCCAGCAGGAGATTTTTTCGGATACTCCATTAACACAAAACTAAAACACTAGTAATTGATTATTGTTCTTGCCTTGTTAAAATGAGCTGCAATGGCTGCCGAGTCCTCCGAAAGGGCTGCAACGAGAACTGCATACTCAGGCAATCTCTCACCGGAATCGACACGCCTCAGGCACAAGGCCACGCCACCGTCTTCGTCGCCAAGTTCTTCGGCCGCGCCGGCCTCATCTCCTTCCTCTCCGGCGTCCCTGAGCCCCAACGACCTGGTAATTGAAATTCGAAATTCGAACTGAAACCATTGAAATCTAAAATTGGTTTTCTGATAGTCACGGTTTTGTGCAGCGTTGTTCCAGTCTCTTCTATTCGAAGCATGTGGACGGACGGTGAACCCCGTGACCGGCGCCGTCGGTCTCCTGTCGACCGGAAACTGGCTGATATGTCAATCGGCGGTGGAGAAGGTGCTCCGAGGCGGCGTGTTGCGGCCGATTGGCGATTTCTCCTCCGAATCGCCGTCGGAGGAGTGCGAAAACATCGATTTCTTCGGTTCAAAACGAGATCTGAAACCGGAGGCCGGCGGTGACGATCTGTGCCTCGGCGTGAAGGCGAGGATGAGTGCGAAGCGGAGAGCGCCGTCGTTGAATTCGGAGGAGTCGGAGACGACGACGATGGAGAGCGGATCGGTTTATCGGCGAACTGTACTACCGTCGCAACGCGATCCGAAGCTCCTGAGACTGTTCTTTTAGGTTTTCTGATTTGTAATAGTATAAAGCTCAGCTCCGGTGACCGGAGTGGTTAATTTTTCCTTATATAAGTATTATAGCTAATTCCCGGTGATCGCCGGCGAGAGGAGGATCAGTGTGAAACCGGCACTACTTGATTTGAGTGAGGGAAATTTCTCTAATCTTTTGCTATTTTCGTGACTTGTGAATAAAATGTGCCTCAAGTTGCAAACTAGTCTTCGTAAATACTTGATCCGTTTTTTGACTTTTACGGGATACTTTGACCTGCTGATTTTGTTAGCAACACAATGTAAGAATTTGACAGTCTTATCATCATGGTATTGTAGTATAATGCTGCTCTACACCACCGTGCAAAGATTCTAAAATCTTGTATCGCATTACTTACCAAATTACCAGGTGAAGGTGACTCGTTGAATAGTGAAGTATGACTCCGTCTCTGCTATTTATTCTCATCCTGACTTTTATCACTATTTACTGTGTCACTTTGACTCGGTAATTTGGATAGCAAAATAATTCAATTTTTTAATAATCTTTTCATGGCGTTTTAGAGGAAAACGTTCTCCATAATACGGTGAAAAAGTATCAAAAAATCGCATCGTTTTGCTATTCAAATCACCCGGTCAAAGTAACTTTGATACGGATGGGAACAAAGAGCAGAGACGGAGAGGTAAGAAACAGAAGAGAGAACAGAGGAAGTAACTCTTATGGGTCAAATTCTATCGGATTGTGTTGTTTGTGACTTGTTATGTTGATGATCAAGTGAATGAAGTGATTGACTGCAAGAAAAGCTTCATTTTGATTCTGATGTCATATTTTGATGCCTTCTACCCCACACGAAGGAACAAGCGAAATATTCTGTTGATAACGATGCATCAACTACTGTTAAGTTGATTCCTCAGCTAGCTTTCTAATATTCTCCATCGCCAGCCTTTAGTTATGCATATCCATAAACTGGTTTCCACATAATGTACGATTGGGATGATTGGTCCTAAATTGGTGAAGGTTTATGTAATGGGTCAGTAAAGCAACAACCAAACTCAACCTCGTTATGTAGCAATTTATCAAGTCTGAGTTGATCCTAATCTTCCTTTTTCTTCCAAGCACTCTGTGATCTCAACTGAAATCATTGATGCAGCAAATAAAAAATTGCAACCAAAGAAAGAAGCTGAAATCATTGTAGTATGAGCACAAAATTAACAAGGGTAGCAAGTAGCAATGTTGTCTGGCTTTTGAGGCCTTCATAGAGTCCATTTACATGAGATAGAGAGAGGGCAAGAGAGATTGTGGTCGGTCAAGGGTGTCCCACTTATTGCATTATCCATTACCCTATTTATGGTACAATAAAAGAGTGGTATTGTACTTTGGAGTTAGTCGGGTTTTCTTTCTTTTTTTTTTTGAAAAAAAAAAAAAAAAAAAAAAAAAACTTTTACTCTGACACACATACTTTTTTTTGGTAAAAAAAAAGTTTAGGGGGAGGGGAGGCTGCCACACATATTTTGTATATTTGTAAATGTGTGTTAGTTTAATGGCAAAGCATATGAGTAGAATATTTGAAGTTCATGCACGATGTCTCGGGTCCGAACTCAGTTAGTCGTTAGAATTTGATGCATATTTCTCAAAAAAATTGTTACATATTTACTTAGCTGTCGTGAGTTTAAAATGTAATAAAAAGTTAAGAGTTATTTATTGACATTTGACATTGTCAATTACAAAAGTACGAGTTCTTATTTTTTTATAAATTAAATTATGTTTCTGGTGTAATTTGTATGGTACTCATTGAGAAACCAGAAGTCTTATATTTTTCCAAATAAGTAGGGGCATTGTGGGTGGTGTGTCATCATGCAATGCAAAAGCATAATATCTCAACAAGGGAGGCATCTAAACCCTAGTTTGTTTTAAGAGGGGGGAAAAGTAGAGAGTATAATATGGGGGCAATGGCCAATTGGAAGGTTGTCTCCTCCCCTCCTTTGGGTTTAGTGGAGTGTAGGAGTAATACTCTACTACTAGTAGTGGGCCCGGTTGGGGAGATGCTTTTTCCTTCGAACTGCTGTGCGTCGCGGCATATGCATCTCATCTTTTGGACCCCACCGAACCTTCCCCCTATCGTCAGCCTCCACTAGCCCCCAACAAGGCTATAAAATATTGTCTTTCATTTTCATAATCACTTTTATTATACTTGATATGTTTTCTCTTTCTTTCAATTTTGCGTCTGTAACAATGTCAGTTTAACCCGATAATTTGAAAATCAAAACGATATGATTTTTTTATAATTTTTCATGGTGTTGTAGACTAAAATTTACTCTGCAACACTATAAAAAATAGCCAAAAAAGTTATTTTGTAATACTAATCAAATCATCGGGTCGATAGTGGTTAAAGTCAAAGTAGAAAGAGAAAAAAAATGAGGGAGAAAACGATCTTGCATTAACAGCCAGAAGGCGTCAAATCATCAACGAAAACAGAGCTAGCCAGTGAGGCATTCTAGTGTACACACTGTAGAGAGGAGATTGTAACGCTCTCTTTGCAAACAAATGCGCCAAGCCATTCCCATTCCTGCCTATATGGCTAACTTCAACTCTTGTAAAGCCTTTTAGCAACTCTGTAATGTCTCGGAGCAAAACCAATATTTCTGAACTAAGCTCCACCGTCCCAGTGTTACTTCGAAATTTCTGAATCAGCTCGATTGCCGTAGCCGAATCAGACTCTGCCCAGAGATAAGTGCAACGTGCATCCGGAGCCATAATCAATCCCCTTTTGAAAGCTTGGAGTTCCTGATACAGCACCGACCGGTGGTAAGGGAGTCGCTCGTGTCTTCCTGCGATGAAAGTTCCTTCTGCATCTCTGAGTATACATCCCGTACCCGCTAGACCTTCTGCACTCGAGGTTGCTGCATCGCTATTGACTTTCGTCCATCCTTCAGGGGGCTTTTTCCACCGTGTTTCACTTATTTGATTCGCAACTTCCACCCTCTCTAATGACACACGTTCACCACGAAACCAACTGTGCACAAGAGATTCCGGCGGGGAGAACTCCGTGTACGCCGTAAGTAGAGGATCAGAGATGGCACAGGAAGAGTTGGGTTGTGTGTAGGGAGAGAGTAAGGCAGTAGTAATGTATGAGAGAGAGACAGAGGTTTGGCAGAGCTTCCGCGTATGGCTAGTGTGTTCTCCTTTGTATGGAAAGGTTAACGTCCTATATATAGCAGAGAATGTGACCGTTGCAGTGTGGTTAATGCGCCCATCAATGGCGGCTTAATTAGCTTAACCACAACGGCACGTTCGTCCGCATATATAGGGACCGTTACAGCACGTTATGCGCGAATACCGGAACCGTTATGGGGTTGACCGGGTTTGACCGGATTGACCGGGTTTATGGAGCTCGTTCCATAAATCTCTCAAAAGCAGTTACTAAAGGTCGCGTGCGGGCTTGGCTCGCACGCGACATAACTTACTCTAGCCTCCAAACCACTAAGTCCCTACAAGTCCCGTGCAGTGGTATCCGAGGGCCCTGTCTCGCAGCCCCCACATGGATCAGCGCGGCTGGTGATCCAGTGTGTGTGGAGCACAATATGGTGTGCTGGATGGTTGCCACGTGGCCAAGATCTGTCAGCTCAGAAAGCACTATCTACGTTAGCCCCCTTTCTGCGCGTGAAGACTCATAGCTGGATAGACTTCCATGCGCGGAAACCAACATACGCGTCGCCGCCACGCACCAATTCAAAATACGAGTAAATTCAGTCCCCGTGCGTGCCATTATGACCTTAAACCCCTAGAGTCGTGCCGTCTGGCCTTTAGGGTTTTAGGCGTGACGTCAGCTTGTCCTGTGATTGCGCGATTCGACGGTGACGATTGCGATTCGACTACTGAAAGGACGCAACCCTTCATTGTTTTTGGATAAATACTTTGTACTCTCCATTGTTGCAAAGCATCACTTCTTTCCCTTAAAGTGAATGATACCCGGAAGTCTTCAAGAGCAGATTCAGATAATCAATCACCAGTTCAGAATTGCAAATCGTCTTCTTCAACTGTCTGCATCCAAGCAAGCTTTACAAAA
The DNA here is from genome assembly GCA_023055425.1 of Linanthus parryae. Lineage (NCBI taxonomy): Eukaryota > Viridiplantae > Streptophyta > Magnoliopsida > Ericales > Polemoniaceae > Linanthus > Linanthus parryae. Next base: position 35,107,890 of record JALGPY010000002.1, read on the forward strand.
ACAAGGTTGGCCTTGTTCAATTTTGATTTAAAATGCTAGCATATTATTTGAACTGCGTTGGATCTGCAAACTCATGACATATTATCTGCTGAAAACTTGTGAAGATCTTTAAATCCAACTTCGATTTAGTCCTCCAATGATAAAGACTTTGAATGTAGGGTTTCTGAAATCCCTGATAATGCAAACAATTCCAATCTCCAATTTCTGAAATTGGTACCAGACTGTTCATCTTTCTTCCCATAGATCTTGAATCCCGAAATTCAAACTGAAGTGTGCATATTTCTCCCCCTTTTTTTCTTGCTTTTTCGCAGGAATGGCAAAGACAAAAGGAACTAGACCCACCAAGGAGGACGAAGAAATACCTGATCTTCCGCAAGCTTTATGGCGAAAAGCCCCCTATCTGGGTGGCAAAGACTTCTACCATGCCAGGGTTAAGGCAAAGAAACTGCCTACTTCTGTCCCCAATGAGGGATTGCAAACATTAACCCCTCCAGTTAACTCGGCCTTGCTTGAGTTGATTGGCTCCGAAGACGTGGTTCGATTGGGAATCGAAAATGGGTACTTCCCGTACGCTGCGATTTCAACCCAAGCTTTTGTTCAGAAATTGGACTATATGGATGAATGGATTGACCATGTGTTGACTCATCACGCCATGACTTTAAATGAGGCCGGCGTATACTTCGCCGTTCGTGCTATGAAGGGTGCTGCCGTGAAGCTGGACCAGTCCATGCTTCTAAACCTTCTTTCCCGCTACTCGCCTGCGACTCACACTTTTCACTTTGCTGAGTTCGAGGCTGCCCCCACGCTCGAGGATGTGCACATGCTGTATGATCTGTCACCCATGGGTGAGGCGGACCCTTTGAGTCCCTTGAGGACGGATGCGGAGATTGATTTGTACACGCAGATGGAGGAGTGCTTGTCAGAGGTAAAGAAAATCTCCACCCGGTGGACCACTACAAAAGCCCTTCCTGACTGGCAGTTGGTCGACACGTCTGCGAAGAATACTTGGAACAAATGGGTGCAGTAATTTTTCCGTGATTATGCGAACAGCAGCATCACCAAGAAGCTTTTGAGTCAAAACCCAGAGGCTAAGAACTATGTGGAGGGTGAGGGTTATCACTTGACCCTTTGTGCCTTCCTCTGTGCCTGGTTGTCGAGGTACTTGATCGACGGTCACCCGCACGATGGGGTCTTCTATCACGTCCTGCCCCTTGCTGTGAAATTGGCCCTCGGCCAGAAAGTCGCACTCGGACCCTTGGTCCTGGGCACGCTGTACTACAGACTGGATCAGCTGGTTGTGGCCATGAAGGAATCACGTGGCCGCCTCGACATACTGACTTTTGTTAACATTGCCTTCTAAACAATGTGGGTCTTTGAGCGATGGCCTTCTTATGCCCCCGTTGCTTCTAAACCCAACAAGTGGTGTCCCCCAGGCGCGGTGGAGGAACGTAACAGCGGCAGAGCTGCAAGGTGGTTCGGGACAAATAACACCAAGTGCGCTTGGAGCCTGATATGCGACAATCGGCAAGAGTTCATAGCCAGGCCCTATGCCATGCGTATCGAAAACGTGAGATGGTTTCCAAAACTGTACCCTTCTAAGGGCGTTGTCTTCTCAGAAGAGCTCCTCTTTGAAGATGGAGAGCATTTCCATGAGCGCTATCGCGAATTCTTTTGCTGGTGCCTGCAAGGTTCCCTTCCTGCTCTCGCAGAGCATGTTCGTGAGCTCGCGCCGAGGTATGAGAGGATTACTGTGGATGTTGATCCCACTGCGTTTCTCCCCAATTCGGCTTTGATGCAGTGGCACCATCAATCTGGCCACAGTCTATTATCAGAGGCTGCTATAAGCGTTTGTTGACAAAGGAGTGCAAAACAGTCTTGCTGAGCAATCTTCCCTTTGAGCAACCTGCAAGTAACCGCGAAGGCGGTTGTTCCAAAAACTGGCTCGCATACTGGAACGCCCAGCAAACAAGATTCGAGACGCAGTCGGTCCCCCAGCCAAGCAGAGCTCCTGTAATCAAAATGAACTCTTTTCCTTTTCGTCCCAATTGCAGTCTGGACGAGTCTGACTATGGTTGCTACTCATTGTTGGATCACGACAACCATTTGTGTCCCACCATCATTCTAGATGAAAAGATTGCTGCGGTTAGAAAAGGCGACTCGCATGTCATCAGATATAGCGAAACATTTGCTAAGGTAAGCAACTTCTCTTGCATGTGCTAAGCTTCTTTACTTCAATATATTGACAACCTCATTCTACACTGCTTGTTGTAGTGCCATGTGCGGAGGTTTGCATCTGGTGATCGTTCCAAATCGCTGGTTAACACCATTGTTACCACAAGAAGACAAGGACAGCCGTTTCGGCTAGCATCGAGAATGGATCCCGAGGTCGAGGCCAGGATTCGCGAGGTCATGAATGCTTTTGCTGACTCGCTAATAGACAATGATCCAGCCTTGTCTCCCCCTAGAGATGATCCGCCTCCTCCAGCGAGTGCCGCGCCAAGAGCGAAGAGGCCCAGGCAAAGAGGAATTACAGTTTCTTCCCCTAGAAGCGCTCCAACTTCCCCTCCTGCGAGATCCCTTTCTGCCAAGGACAAAGGCAAAGGTCGCATGACCGGTAAAGCACGGAAGGAGCTCGCAGTGGAGACCTTCGTTCCATTCGGCCAGGAGGAAGAAGAGGAGAGGCGGGAGTCAAGAGAAGGATATGAAGAAGAAGAAGAAAGAGTCAAAGATGTCTGAGTCAGAGAGGAAAATGTGATACATGAGGAAGAATCAGGAGGTATCTCAATTGCGTTTCCCTTCTCATTATCTTAACTCTTTTGCAACTTGATTTTGAACCAATCGTTTCTTCGCAGATGATGATGATGATGAGACCATCAGTGGCCTTTTGGCCAAGAGGCAGAAGAGGGGTGCTCATTCTGGCATTTCTGATGAACCCATAAGCGAGGATATTCTCGCCGAGTCAAGGAAGACAGCTGCGGAAGCTGCTGAAAGGAGAAGAAAGTGAGAAGAGGATGAGCTCGAGCGTCTGAGGCAGAGGAGCCTCGAAGAACAGTATGTTGACGACTTTGTGCGTCCAGTCGATGAGGAAGATGTGCTTCCCGAAGAGATGGTTCCTCAAGCGGAAGAGGAGGATGCGGCTCCAGAAGAGGATGCGGCAGCCTTAGAGCAAGCCCAGGCAGATTTTGAAGAAATCGCAGGCGGCAATGAAGGTGAGATTTTTAATCTCGCAGTAACTTATCGAGATGTTATTGTTGGTGCATTAAAGCATGGTGTGTCAAAAGCTGACATTCGTCGTTGGCTAGTGGGCAAGTGCGGTAAACCCTCAGGTAATCACTTGAACGATATGCATGAACTAGGCTTAGCAACTCGAAACATAATCATGACTGATTTCTTTGCGCCCCAGGTCACGCTCATCTTAAAGACATGCTTAATGAAGACACATTAATAGGGCAAGGTTCCACGTCCTTAGCGTATGACGAGGATACAGCAATCCCACCTTCGCGTGGAGGTGCTTGCTCTTAGCTTAGCAAAGATAATAAAATGACATACGATACAAGTACCTCACACCATTGCATTTTGTATCGCAGGCAATGCTGATGAACCCGTGTTGGAGCAAAGGAGTCAAACTTCTGCGTCCTATGTCCCGGTGCCGAGTTCTCATACCGAGAAGCCCGTCGCAGCTGCCGAATATGCAGGAGAGCCTTTTGAGGACGTCATCGAACTTTCTGACGATGCCGAGGCTGACACTGTGCTAACGGAGGAAGATGTCCATGCTAGTGCTGAGGAAATAAGAACAAATGCTGTTAATGCTATCGCATCTGAAGCTATCCCTCGCCAAGCTGCTTCGGTTGCCACCACGCCTCCAGCAATGACTGATTCGGCGGCACCTCTTCCTGCGTGGAGCTTTTGGGGCTCGCAGGTCGGGGCTGCGCTCGCACCTGGTGCGGCTTATACTCTTCCCCCCAACTATGAGGAGTTAGAGCTCGCAGCTGATAGAAGGGCAATGGAGCGAGGACAGTCTTCAACTACCCCAGCAACGCGCATTCCTTCTCTGCGCGAGATCCTTGAAGGAACTGGTATGTCGTGATTTGCTGTTTGCATTTCGCATTATTCATTTGCGAATTTGATAGTCTAACTTGGCTTCGATATTGCTTTAGGTTTGAAGCAAGCCGACGTGGACTGGCTAGTTCGGATGTGCCTTGCCTACCCCCAGTCATTTGCGAGGTCTCTGGAGATAGGGCCCTTTGACAGGAGGATGTTTCTTTCCGAAGCCATCTGTACTTTGGAGCAGCTGTCCGCGGCCACACCTGCGACCATTTCTCCTCAGAGTGCCGAATTGCTTTTTGGCATGTGCCAAAATATTCTCGCCAAAGTTCAAGGCAGGCCTTGGTTTCAAATTTCTTATCAAAAGAGTTACCCTGATTCGTGCGGCCGTAACTTTGAAACGCGGCCACCAAAACCTCGCAGCTGAGAAGCAGAAGGTAAAGCAGCAAAAGCAAAAGGTTGAAGAGGCTATGAAGCTCTATCATGAGATGAACGCCAAATGCGAGCAATTGAAGCAAGAAGTGGAGCAAGTGGAAAATCTGAGCCGTCAATTTACCCCCCAGGACTCCTTGATCAAGGGTTTATTTTGATTTTTGAAAAGTAGCAAATAAATAGCTGAAACATTATCGTTATGTTGCTAGGGTTTCTCCCCCCCTTTTTTTTCAAAAAGAAGAATTGAAATGCCCGTTTTGCCCTTTTCTGGGATTTGCTAGAATATCTCTGTGCATATCCAATTATGACGTCGGCAAATGATATTCTGCCTTGATTTTCGCGCTAATTGCTCATTAGATAAGCACGCTTTCCTTGGGAAGTCCGTCCAAATCATGACCATCCGTCATTAATCAAGATACGCAACCGAATCGTCGTAGCCTTTAGTAGGGTAATTGATTGTTACCGTTTTTCAAGGCGTAAGTAATTGATCCTTACCCTCTTTTCAAATTCTGCTGACTCATCTTGGCAACTGAAGAGTCTCCACAAGGTCTATATAAACCCTGCCTTTTGCCATTTGGGTTCTTCATCCCAAAATGTGGTTTGCCGTGAGTCCTTACGACTGCTGGCTTCAACACTTGTTTTTCGTTGATTCATGGCAACTGAAACCTGAGTTTGCGCTTTGTGCTATAGAAATAGCTTCCAAGATCCGCTTCATAAGGATTATTGATCCTTATAACCATCATAAAGAAGATGGAGATAATACCTCATGTTTGTTCGAAGAATTTTCTTCGTCTATTATGTTTGCAGGTCATGTTTAACGGCGGGATTCTCCTCCAGCATGCCCGGAGGAGAATTTATTGCCCACGTTCGTGAGCTCAGGGTGGCGAGCCATTGTGCTCGTTTCCGTGGACAAGTAGCCCCTGTCCTTTGGAGCTTCTGCTTGCATGTTTTACGCCGGAACCGGTGGTTCCTCTGGCACATCTCATGGGGTGTTGATCAGACAAGGGCCTTGTCAAATGCTGGGATCTTGAACGTATCGTCGCATAGCCTTTGTGGCGTTTGTAGGACGTTCATTTTATAGCAAGACCCTACTTGCTACAGATCTTTGGTCGCAGACCTTTGTATCAAATAGCCGGTGTTAGGACCGTTAGGTTCATCCTTTTTCAGTTAGGATTCCCCCGATGTGTAACTTCTCGCTTGTAAGTTACTTTTTAGATGCATTGTAAGCCATGTTGGCTGCGTAGTTAGATTTGAGCTTTTTCGCTTGTAAGCTGCTATCTAGACAGATAAATTGTAAGTGCTTTTGACTCATAATGATAAATTGCTTTGTATGATTTGCTGTCTCGTTACAACAAATTACAATTTCGCATGCGTATTGGCAAATTTCGCCTTCTTTAGTGCTAAATACACACTTGGTATTTGCTTTCTGCCATATAGATTCGCAGATATGTTCTTAGATCGTTCGAGATCGTGCTTGCGCAGCTTTGCTATCTTGGCATATAGGCTTGTGATTTGTTCCAGATTAAAGTGCAAGTGCTATCACATCGGATAGGCCTTTGTAGATCACTTAAGATCTTTTTGCATAACGTTGTCATTATGGCAGATAGACTTGAGAGTAATTTTAGAATCGCATTTGTATAGCGCTGCTATCGCGGCAGATAGGCTTGAAAGATCATTCAAGATCATGTCCGCATAGGCTGCTATCGTGACAGATAGGCTTAAAAGATCAATTAAGATCATTTTCGCATGAGCTGCTATCGTGGCAGATAGGCTTAGAAGATCAATTAAGATTATTTTCGCATGAGCTGCTATCGTGGCAGATAGGCTTAGAAGATCAGTTAAGATCATTTTCGCATGAGCTGCTATCGTGGCAGATAGGCTTAGAAGATCAATTAAGATCATTTTCGCATGAGCTGCTATCGTGGCAGATAGGCTTAGAAGATCAATTAAGATCGCATTTTCGCATGGGCTGCTATCGTGGCAGATAGGCTTAGAAGATCAATTAAGATCGTATTTGCATTGGCTGCTATCGTGGCGGATAGGCTTTTGCTAACAGTAATAATAAGCAATAAAAACATCTAAAAGCATAAAGTTCTTCTCATTTGGGAGAAGTCTTTTATTATAGAACTCTCATATGGGAGAGATGAGGTTACAATTCTCTCATATGGGAGAGAAGATGTGCGAATCATAGCTATACAGAGCATAAGGCAACGTTGTAGTAAAACGCATAAAATGAGAGAAGTCAGGGATAATACTTCTTAATCCAGCGCATGTTTACTGAGCTTGGAGTTGAGGTTGTTCTGTGCAACCTCCGTATGCTGCAGTAGCCACTGTCAAAGACTTCTGTGACTTCAAAGGGCCCTTCCCAATTGGTTGCGAACTTTGGGTGAGCCGCCTCTCGCATGCAATGGTCAGATGCGCGCAAGACCAAATCTCCAACTGCGAAATCTCTCCGCTGGACTGTTTTATTGTACACACGAGAAATCCTTTCTTGATACCGTTTGTTGGTCCTTTTAGCTTGCTCTCGCTTTTCCTCTAGCAGGACTAAGTCATGATCGCGTTGATTGTCGTACAATGCGTGGAAGGCCAATCTTGCTGAGTTAACTTTTACCTCCGCAGGTACGACGGCCTCAGCCCCATAGCATAGGAGGAATGGTGAGACCCCTGTGGGTGTCCTTGGAGAAGTCCGGTAAGCCCACAGGGCTATGCTTAAGGAATCAGCCCACTTCTTGTGGTCATCCGCGACCATCTTGCTCAAGATCCTCAACAGCGTCTTGTTGGTCGCTTCTGCTTGCCCATTCCATTTCGGGTAGTAGGGGGTGGAGCATATCTGCCTGATGTCGTATTCTGCTAGCTTCGCAGCCACCTGGCGATTAACAAAAGGAGTGCCATTGTCTGAAAGGACGGTGTTGGGAATTCGGAATCTGCATATGATGTTTTCTTGGATGAAATGGACCACAGCTAGCGCATTTGCCGTCTTCAGTGGTATCGCTTCTACCCATTTGGTGAACAACTCAGTCGCGGTGAGAATGAAGTGATTCCCGTGCGAGGTTGGTCGAATGGGGCCAATAAAATCCAGAGCCCATGTGTGAAAGGGCCATGGTGTTCCCAATGCATGTAGATCTACAGCAGGAGCGTGCACTAGATTTCCTTTAAATTGACATTCCTGGCAGCGTCGTACTTTGGTGCGACAATCAGCCTCCATCGTGGGCCAGAAATATCCAATGGAGAGGAGTTGCCTGCATAATTTCGCACCTCCCTGATGTTCCACCTGATGAGAAAGGTCCATCACTTCTTGTGCTTCCCTGCTGTCCAGACATCGCAGCAAGTTGCCCTCATGGCCTCTTCGCCAAAGCAGGTTTTCTTGCACCACGTATCGGGACGCTTTTCTCCTCAGTTTCTCAGCTTCTTTTCTCGATTCGGGTACGGTGCCCTGGGTGAGAAAATCAAAGAGTGGTTTCCTCCAATCCGCATCATCATCGGTCAGAGCAATGAGCAAAGAATCTTTGATCAGTGCGCAACTCTCGCACTTTCCTTGTATTAGTGCCGCGGCCGTTGACATGTCCGGCCAGTGAATGCCATATCTCTGAGCTTTCCGATAGATTGACACTTCGCTTTCTCCGCAAGCATGTTGGTGAATCTTCTCTAACAGCAGTTCTCCTTCCTGCTCGGAGACACATCGCATGAGTATTCTGCCAGGGCCCTTGTATTAAAGGGTGTTGTCGTGTATGCAATACCCCTTTGTAAGTGCCCAATTATCGTTACTTGTGCCTTCTGCGATGGCCCGCAAGATTGCCTTTCTCCAGTCCGCATCATCCATGTGTTCACCGCCGCATGCGTCTTCTGTTAACGCTGACGACGTTCGCACTTCGATCGATATTCTTGCAGGACATTTTTCTGTGCTAACCTTGGATCCCAAGGTGGCCAAAGCGTCTGCATGCCTGTTATCCGCTCGGGGCTTGTGCTCGTACCTAACGTCGCAGAATTGCTGCACCAGTTTTTGTACCAAGGTCCGGTAGGACAGAAGGTTTATCTCCTTCAGACCGTACTCGCCCGAAGCTTGCTTGACGATTAGCTTGGAGTCCCCCATGACCGTCAGGTTGCTTACTTCCAAAGCTTTCGCTGCACGAAGTTCCGCTATGAGGGCTTCATATTCTGCCTCGTTATTGGTGACTGCGAAGTCAAGCTTTGCGGACATCTGTATGACCTCCCCATCTGGCTTGGTCAAGACTATCCCAATGCCTCCACGTTTCCTTGTTGACGAACCGTCGAAATGGAGCGTCCAATAGGGTACATCGACTGCATAGATTTCAGGCCCTTCAAATTCTTCTTCAATCACCGGCTCGTGACTGTTATCGGGAAATTGTGCCAGCAAATCTGCCACTGCCTGCGACTTGATCGCTCGCGGCCGCACGCAGGTAATATCATATTGAGAGATGGTCATATACCATTTTGCCAATCTTCCCCCAGGATTGGTGTGAGTCAGAAGATATCGTATGGGATCACTTTTCGTGACCACCACCACTTTGTGCGACGCAAAGTAGTGTCTCAGCTTTTCTATTACAAAGAACAGGGCAAGGCAATGACGCTCGATGTGCGTGTACCTTGATTCTGCGGGCTGCACGATACGAGAGATGTAGTAGATGGGCCTTTATTGGCCCTCGTACTCCTGAGCCAAGAGTGCTCCTATGGACTTCCTCGTTAACGTCAGATACAGCAAAAGCGGTGATCCTAGTTGAGGTGCGATCATTATTTTTGAAGATGTCAGCAGATCCTTTAGTTTCCCGAACGCAGCTTCGTGCTCCGGAGTCCAGTTGTATACGGCATCTTTCTTGAGAAGAGCACTAAAACAGCAGGTGATTTCGGCAATCGCTGGGATGAATCTCCGCAGATATGATAGCTTTCCCAAAAACGTCTTCAGGGCACTTTGGTTATGTGGCGGCGTCATGCCGGTGATGGCTGATACTTTCGCAGGATCAGGCTCGATTCCTTGGTGATGCACTACGCATCCCAAGAACTTCCCCGATGTTACTCCGAATGCGCACTTCATGGGATTCATCTTCAGTTGAAAGCGTCTGCATCTATTGAACACTTTCCGTAAATCCGCCAGGTGATCTGTCTCCTGCTTGGATTTAACCACCAGGTCATCCACATAAAATTCCACTTCCTTATGCATCATGTCGTGGAACAGGGCTATCATGGCCCGCTGATAAGTTGCACCTGCATTTTTTAGACCGAAAGGCATCACCGTATAGTTGAATACCCCCACTGGAGTGATGAATGCAGTTTTCCGCGCATCTTCAGGGTCCATCTTGATTTGATTGTATCAGCTGAAGCCGTCCATGAAACTGAACATGCGATGACCCGCTGTCGAATCAATAAGCAGATCAATGTTGGGGAGCGGAAAATCGTCCTTGGGGCAGAAACGATTGAGATCCCGAAAATCCACGCAGATGCGAAGCTGTCCGTTCTTCTTTACCACTGGTACAATGTTGGCCAGCCACGTGGGATGATGATTCGGCTCTATGAACTTGGCGTCCAGGAGTTTGATAATCTCCTGCTTAATCTTCACGTTAAGCTCCGGCCTGAAGCTTCTTGTGCTCTGCTTTACCGGCTTAGACCCCGGAATGATGTCTAAACGGTACATAGTGATACTTGTGTCCAGACCGGGCATCTCATCATACTCCCATGTGAACACGTCCTTGTACTCAGTCAGGAGCTGTAACAGTCCTTTCTCCTCTTCGCTTGTGACTTAAAAAGACTGGCCTTTTCTTTTCTTCGTTCGGGCTTAGGAACACCTCCTTTAACTCTTGCTTTTGCGGTCTGGGTTTGTCTTCCATGCATTCGGGTGCTTCTTTGAGATTTTCGTCTGGAGTGCTCTGCATCGGTTTTTCCGTTACCGCAACCTGCTCGATTTGGTTGATTTGCTCAGGGATATCCCCATGCCCGTGTGAGGACACCCCCGCGCACCTTCATATGCGATAGCACTTATTCCCGTTGGCGTAGAAACTCTCTATCTCCTTGCCTTCAGGGTCATGCTTTGCTATTCTCTTCAGAGTATACACCTTCTTTCGTTGGTAGGCGATCCGCGGCGCCTCTTCCCGCGTGGGCGGCTTTTCCTTGGCATCCTCCCTGGTCACCATCACCTCCGCAGGTGACTGATCCTTGATATCTTCCCATAGGGGTAAAGGAGTAGAGTTGAATGGTCCCGGCGTTTGCTCATCCGCCATCTCGGTGAACCACACCGCCTCGCTGAGATGCGCTTCATCCATGTTGAACGGATTCGTTGAAGCCGGTATCTCGACTATTATGTCGTTCCAAATAGCTTTCATCACTTGGTGAGCTGCTGAAGGGACAGCATCAAAGCGATGAATCCAGGCTCGGCCTATGATCATGTGATACGTAGTATTCGCATCTATGACATAGAACTTCGCTAAGCACTTGATTTTGCCGATCTGGACGCCCAGGCGGATCCATCCTATTGTCATTCTGGAGTCACTTCCGAACCCCATCAACGGGGATGGACGTCTGACAATCTTGTACTCGGGGATCCCTGCTAGCTTCAGTGTGTGGAGCGAAACAACGTTAACCGCTGCTCCTCCGTCGACGAATGCTCTTTTGAACTCGACGCCATTGATGATGCCGTCACATACAGAGGACTCTGGTGGCTCGCATCTGTCTTTTTGTCGCTGGCGGAAAAGGTCATAATCTTTTCTGTAGAGCGAGACGCCCTGATGACTTTCCCATTGGAGACTACGAGATCCTCCTCGTAGTCTTCTGCTATCCTTAAGATCGCTTTCGTCATTTCTGTCCGGCATTTCTCTGAGAAGTTCATCTCGTCGAAGAATCTGCTGAAGCCGTGCGACCCCTTCATCCGGTCGGCACGTTCGTCCTCCGTATCTACGCTGTAGTCCTCATCGTCATGGACTTCGGCAATGATGGGTAGACCATCCTCTGCGACCTCTTCCAGGTCAACAATCGAGATCATAGCAACCTCTTTACCTTTCGATTCCTGCTCCGCATGGGCAGGAAGTGGATTGTTGCGCACATCCTTCCTGTGGTCACTGACAATCAGCTCGCCATTCTTCATCTTTTGGCTGAACACAATCCTGAGCTTCTTACAGTCCGCTGTGGGATGCATGACCTTGCCGTGGTACTCGTACCACTTCGGGTCCCTCACCATCTCCTTGGAGGGTTCCCTCTTGAGCGGCGGTAGGACGCCGTCCTTGCGCCATTGCCTGCAGAGGTCGCTTGCTTCCTCCACCGAGCATGGCAGAGGTGGTGCATCAAAGTTCACAATCTTCGCCTGCTTCTGGGGTGAAACTGTATTGACTTCAGCTTCGCGTCCCCTCTTGTAGCTGAATCTCCCGATCTTGAAAGTAGTGCCGCCCGAGGATCGCTCCAGGGCATTTTTCTTTTTCTGCCTCTCCACTATAGGCTCGATGTTCTTCGTGCATTCGATTAGTTTTGAAAATGTAGGTGTTTGCAGGTTGATGAGCATACCTTTGTATTCATCTCGCATGCACTGCAGGCATATCTCTACGAGCCTACTTTCGAGCATCGGATCTTTGCATTCCAAGGACTTCGCCCTGAACTTCTTGATGAAAGTTATTCCGTCCTCCTCGCGCTTCTGATACATCCGCGAGAGGTGGATCATTGTCACCTTTTCTTCCATCTGGAAGAACTTGGTGTAGAACTTTTGGACCATGTCATCCCAGGTCTTCACGGATCCGGCCTCCGACGTCCTGTACCACTTGTACGCCACGTTTCCCAAAGATTTCGGGAACTCTCGCATCAACAGTTTGGGATCGGCTCCATACGGCCCCATGACATCGATGAAACGCATGACATGTTCATGAGCGTTTCCATTGACATCTTCGAACTTGTCCCATTTAGGAGCCTTGTACCCAACCGGGTTAGGCATGAGATAGATCTCTCGCGGGATAGGTGGATCGTTGTCTAGCTTCGGGATGATGGTATCCGCGAATGATTGGTGAGCCAGAATGGTGTCTATGCGCTTCTGCAAAGACGACATACACTCTGGAGTGTTTCCCTCGGTAACAGGAGGAGGGGTTGCCGCAGGCGGAGGCGACACATATGCCGCCGGAGGATTGGGGACATATTGGGCGTTCACATTGCCCCAGATTGTCGTTGGAGGAGGCAAAGGATACTGCGAAGCCGGGTTAGGTGCGAGAGCCGGAGGCTGAGGAGTATGAGCGGTGAGGGGCAACATTTGAGCTGTTGGCCCTTGAATTGAGGGTAGCTGCGTAGTCGCCGGTGGAGTCTGCAGATTAGGGTTGGGGGTGTGGTTGACACTCCCAGTCCTTGAGCGGTAGGGGCTCCTCCTCCCTGAGAAACGGCGGTGGCTGATGCAGGGTTTGAAACAAGAGTCCCCAAGACAGCCATGATCCGTTCTAACTGCGCAGATTGAGCTTTGAGAGCCTTCGCCTGAATCTGGATGGTGGCGTCCAAGGTCTCTAGCGTCGGGGCTTCACCGGTGGCCGTAGGAGTGCGGCGGATCTCCTCCCCTGAGGCGGCTTCGGTGGAAGGCGATCTGTTACTGACATCGTCCTCCTGAGACATGGTTGCTTATGATGGTAAGTTCACGTCGGGTTCACCAAAATGTGCACAAGAGATTCCGGCGGGGAGAACTCCGTGTACACCATAAGTAGAGGATCAGAGATGGCACAGGAAGAGTTGGGTTGTGTGTAGGGAGAGAGTAAGGCAGTAGTAATGTATGAGAGAGAGACAGAGATTTGGCAGAGCTTCCGCGTATGGCTAGTGTGTTCCCCTTTGTATGGAAAGGTTAACGTCCTATATATAGCAGAGAATGTGACCGTTGCAGTGTGGTTAATGCGCCCATCAATGGCGGCTTAATTAGCTTAACCACAACGGCACGTTCGTCCGCATATATAGGGACCGTTACAGCACGTTATGCGCGAATACCGGAACCGTTATGGGGTTGACCGGGTTTGACCGGATTGACCGGGTTTATGGAGCTCGTTCCATAAATCTCTCAAAAGCAGTTACTAAAGGTCGCGTGCGGGCTTGGCTCGCACGCGACATAACTTACTCTAGCCTCCAAACCACTAAGTCCCTACAAGTCCCGTGCAGTGGTATCAGAGGGCCCTGTCTCGCAGCCCCCACATGGATCAGCGCGGCTGGTGATCCAGTGTGTGTGGAGCACAATATGGTGTGCTGGATGGTTGCCACGTGGCCAAGATCTGTCATCTCAGAAAGCACTATCTACACCAACCCAGGTGGCTCATGATCGATTCAATGATCTTATCTGGGATGAAAGGCATCTGTTTGAAGCGAAGTTGGTTTCTGCCTTACCAAATGCACCACCACCCTACTGCCCAAATTTCTCGAACACTCGCCGGTTCTTCACTGAAAATGTGCTCCACCCAATCTGCCTTCATGGTATGTACGTGTCTAGCTGTGGGGTTTATTAGGATGGCATCCCAGATCCGTGACGTAGCTTCACACGACAAAACAAGATGATCTTCAGTTTCTGGCTTCTTCCCGCACAAACTACACTGAACAGGGAGCTTGAGCCCTCGTTCCATGAGTTTCGTCGCCACTGGTAGAGTGCGATTCCACAATCTCCACACCGGGAACAGAGTCTTCTTTGGCAATTTCGTCTTCCACAGATTTGAAATCCACTTTCTGTCAATTCCGGACGACGGCTCTTCATAGCTTAATCTTGTGGTGTGTTGAACTTGGTAGCCCGACGAGACAGTGTACACACCTGTCTCAGCAAAAGCCCACACTCGTTGATCATGTTCTCCACTAGTGGGGATGGCTATTTGTTTGATGATCTCAGTTTCCTCATCCCACAAATAGGTCCTGAGTAATGGTTCATTCCACTCGCCACTCAAAATCAGGTCAGAGACTTTTAGGCACGCATCTTCAGGACCCGGTGTAACAACTTTGAAAGAGTTTCTACGGTCAATCCACTGGCTATGAAACAGATTAATAGATCTTCCGTCGACAATTCTCCAAAGCATACCTCTATTTAACAGGTTACGACCTGCAATGATACTACGAAAAGCGAAGGACAGCTGAGATTTAGGCTTGAAGTCAAGAAAATCTTTGTTCCTGAAGTACCTGTGTTTCAGAATCCGACTAATCAAGTTGTTCGGGTTGGAGTATATCCGACAAACTTGTTTTGCGAGCAAGGCTAAAGTAGAATGAGAAAGAAGAAACAAATAAAGTATACATCAATCTGATTCTTCCCTTTCTCTCCCTCATTTGTCTTTTAAACTCGTATCTGGATAATTTTAACCGGATGATTTGAATAGCAAAACGACGAGGTTTTTGATAAATTTTTCACCATCTTATAGAGGAACTTTTACTTTAAAACAATCATGAAAAAATTATAAAAAAATATGTTATTTGTTATCCAAATCACAAGGTCAAAGTTACAAGTAAATAGTGATAAAAATAAAAATAGAGAGAAATAGAAGAATCGAAGTGGTATTATCTTGATACCCCCTTAACTCACGAAAGCCAATAATTTTGGGTCATTTAAGGATTGAACCGGCCATATGCAGAAATTGTATATGTACTATTTTCTAAGATTTCATGTACCACTCTGTCCCAGCTCTTTCTTCCCAATTTTATTTTTGTCACTATTCACTGGGTCACTTTGACCCGGTGATTTGAATAGCAAACCGATATACTTTTTTCATAATTTTTTCATGGTGTTGTAGAGTAAAATGTGCTCTATAATATGGTGAAAAAGTTATCAAAAAATCGTATTATTTTGCTATTCAAATCATCCGGTCAAAATGACCCAGATACGAGTCAAAAAAGTCAAATGAGAAGAAAGAGCTGGGACGAAGTGGTATTCTTCAGATAGGGGCAAATTGGTCCGGAGACCACGGTTAATAAAAAAAAATAAAAAATAGTGCCCTTGTCCATTCCTGAATCGATAATGACTGCATTTTCAGTCAGTTTCATCGACAACATTTATACTCTCTTGTTGAAAATTTACCACTTAAGTTCATTTCAATGTAATAATCAATTATTCCAACAATTGATTATATTAAATTTATGTCTTTCCAAATGGATCAAATTTATGACATGCGCTCCCCTGTCATATTTTATTGGCCCATAAAATATGACAGTAGAAATCCTTTCCAGAAAAGTAAAAGCTAAAAACGTGGCCAATTTTCATTTCTACAAGTTTCATGCCAGATGAAACCACCAAAATCTCTATGGCTCCCCAAAACACAAGGCAACATTGTCAAGCAACAACAAACAAGCCACAAAACTTCACACGACACACAGAAAGAGCGAGAAGACGCGGGGAAAAAGTTATCGCTAAATATCAGTGGTTAAGAATATTACATATATATACATAATTAAGCTCCCATTCCTACCGAAGAAGAAAAAAGGAAAAAAGAACGGGTATACAAGCTCATCAGCAGGAATGCTGATTAAACCACTTCCTATATTAACCTTTCCAGTGGAAAGTCGATACATGACAGATGAAGAAGACATCAACTGATTTTCCAAAAATTTCGTAATGAGAAGCCAAAAAATACTTGTCATCATGATGGGGTCAATGCTGCTTATTTACCTCTGCCACCGCCGTCGCCGCTAGGGTTTGAGAAGATTTTCCGGTATAATTAGCTTCAAGGTAGGTAGATAGTCAAGTAAGATCAGTTTTTTTTCTTTTTCTAAACACATGTTGTCAGGGTCTCCGTAGGCGATTAAGTTGTAATATGTGTGTTCTCAAACTACAGTGCTTAACCTGCTCAAACAGAAAGTAAAATGAGGACCGGATCATTAAATGATTTAACAGATGAAGTGAAGTTTTCACACAAGGCAAAATTTCTACCTGCATAGACGCTAATATAGACAAGAAATCTTTGCATTGTTCAAGCGAAGCCCTCTCTTTAGTGTTAATCTTTGCAAGTTCAGCCACCAGAACATTCACTTCCTCCACCTGAAACGACAACTGGTATAAGATTACTGTGCACGAGGTAAATTAAAGTCTAACGAGACTTCAATTTACTCTTATCTCAACCATGTATATATACATATTACTGCTTAATCATCCAGCTAAAAATAACATGCAGCAGTAAAATTCCAACCCAGAAATATGAGCACTACCACATCAATGGCCTACAGAGTTCAAGGGCATAAAATAGTCTCTTTGTGCCACTAAGCTTTAAGCGTTTGTCAAATCCAACCCAGAATAAATCAAGAAATTTTCCAACTGAATTGCAAAAGCTAGAATTTAAGTGAGAACTGGACCTAGAATATCAACAACAAAAAGTTGATACATGATGAACCAAAGACAGATCTAGGCATAGATCTCGGCTAGGAAGCATGGACACTCCGAAATAGGGGCCGTATCCGTGTCGGACACTTGTACGACAATCCAAAAATGCATGAAAAATGCTCGGAGTAATTTAGAGAATTTTATTAATATGCAAAGCTGCCCTTTCGAACAAAGGTCCAAGTGAGGTCTCAGGTTCTCACATGTGACAACTTCGAGGGTTTTCAGACAACTAGTCAAACTCAAAACGAAGTAAGCTACTGCTCTTTCTCTTCTCATACTTATACTTAATCTATGCTTTTCTGTGATATTTAAGAAATAAATATCAAAGAAGATGAAACCATTTATTGTCATCAATGAGTATAAAATTCAGTTTTTATGGTGCTGACGTATCCTTGTCGTGTCCATTCCCCGTAATGTATTCGACAGCGGTATCCCACTCCTTAGGATCTCGCTGGTGTGGTGAATATTGTTCCACTTCCACATGCGTGTATATTTCACGGCTTAAAAACAACTGTATGTAACCACATCTCATATCAATCAACATTTCATCGATTATAAATCTTTCTATAAACACTTAAAATAAATTTTAGAGGTGGTTTAGCACGCAGATATTAATCGTCTTGAGTTGGTTTCACACTCTTACATGCCAGTACTAACATCGTTGTTAACCTGTAGTGTCTTCTATTACAATCTACTTTGTCCTCGGGGAGGTTGGTTATGGAGTATTATTTCAGCAAATCGGCACTGGAATTAAAGGATCTCGCATTACTTTGGTTTTTTTCAATTTTACTGGAATTAACATGTGTCACACTACAACCAACTAGTACAGATATGCTAGAAGCCAGTAAAATTGAAAACAATGTAGATACTTATAACAATAATGGATAACTAGTATAAAAAGGAAATAAACCAAAAACAATGTAGATACTTGGATTTGAGTGCGCCTCACCAGTCTGGATACCGCCACTAGCATTGTGCCACATGGAGCACGCTGAGTAGGGATCACGTCCCACTCACCTTTTTGACAGCTGACCACAATCAGTTGGGCTGTCTACAGGCCCCACTGGAGCTAAGCAGCGGGCTCCGGCACAACCCGAACCACGAGACAGGGTCTGGAGCCAATGGCACGGGCGCGCTACGGCGCGCGCACACTGGGATTGGGAATGTCTTGTGGAGTGTAGGCTAGAGTAAGGTCCTTCGAGATGCCCAAAGAGGGGCCAACGCCTGGTTGCTTAGAGAGAGAGGCTCTCGGATACGTTAGGATAGGAATGTTCGTGTGGGCCCGGGTCCAGATCACGTGTTGAGGAGAGCTGTCAAGCCCTCATAACAAATGACAAATGAGCTAACCGTGGAGCCCTGGGTCCACTGCATGCAACCTGGCCTATATAAGGTCACCTCCTTCACACCTTCGGGGTGGTGAACACACTTGAAGTAATTGTTAAATTTTATTGAATCTTAGTAGACAACTTATTCTTCTATTTGTCTGCAAAGTAGACGCAGAGTAGTTGTAGTAATTGTTAAAATGAGATGTAGATGAAATTGGATTGCCCTATTAGCATCATTCAAAATAATTGTTGGCTGGATATCATCGGAGTTTCTGCTGATACAATGAAGGAAACAGAAACAAATTCATCTGATTTCTTCCATAACTAATAAATCCGCTAGATTTTATATTTATGCACACCTTCTGAACATCCCATCAAGTGATCTTGTTCATTCACTCATCCTTCCAAGGCAATGAAACATATGCATTTCTAACAAAATGCAAACCCGTATCCAATCTAACACAACTCTGACACCTGCACTCCTTAAATAAGGGCCAATCACACCTCCAAATTGTATTATTCAAAGTTGCTCATAAGATACTGGAGGCTATATGAGGACACCTGACTGCGAACCAGCCACCAGGAAGTCACAGTTTTACCTTTTGATTCATTCATATTGAGCGCATATGATGTAATACAGGGTTATCTTTCTAGTGTCTTTACTCATTAATGAGAAGACATGCAAGTTAAATATGGATTGCAGTTGCTATTGTTACTTCACTTCTCAAAATCTTTGTATTGGTTCGATGTAACGTAATTCAGGTCAAACCTCGTAATTCTAATTTTTGAAGTAACAGGTGTTGATTCTCGTGGTAACGCCTAGTTTGGCCTAACAAATTATATCAGTTAAAAACTAACAAGCCCATTAGCGCCTACGTATGTGTCATGACTCTTAGTGGTTCCTAATGCGATTTAGTCATCTTCAATACTCTAACCTGCCTCGCCTGCACTGTGCAGTTGTATCTTGTGTATGTTAGAATCCATGGGGTTCCACCTCAAAACCAATTGGCAATGAGGGGAGTAGCCCACGACACTTGTTAATTCTTTATCTTCATCTTGAATGTCCGATGTGGGACTTCTCAACACGCCCCCTCACGTGTGGCATTCTTTGACCTAAACGTGGATCTTTTTTGTCTGCGGGTGGCAGTGAGCACGTGGGTTGTTAGACCATTCACGTGTGTGAGCCGAGGCTCTGATACCATGTTAGAATCCATGGGGTTCCACCTCAAAACCAATTGGCAATGAGGGGAGTAGCCCAGGACACTTATTAATTCTATATCTTCTTCTTGAATGTCCGATGTGGGACTTCTCAACACGCCCCCTCGCGTGTGGCATTCTTTGACCTACACGTGGATCTTTTTTGTCTGCGGGTGGCTGTGAGCACGTGGGTTGTTAGACCATGGGTTTTCCACCTCAAAACGAATTGGATTCTTACAGTGTAGATTCGAAATCCTTTCCCAACTCAAACAGGCAAATAAGTTTGATGGCAGCTAAACTTAATTGTTGTAAACCGAAAGGCTAAACCTTAAACGCATACAGGAGCAATTCGCATTTTCCATACACAATATAAACTTATTAAAAAGGTTCACCATAGAAGGGAGACTACCTTGGATAAAATCAAACATATTGAGGATGTAATTGCGTGCATCACGTCAACTGCAGAACTAATAGCATCCTTCACACCCTGGACATCAGCCTGTGGAAGTTAAGGACAGCAAAGATTTCATCAACTTCAATGCAAAGAGTATAAAGCTTAGAACTGATGATATAAGAAAGAGTCAAAAACTGAACACACGTACAATAGCTCCTCCAAGAACTGGAAGACGTAGAGTGCTGGCCTCCAAGGAATCAATAGCTCCAAGTAAAGAAACTGTGTGGTCATTATCTAAATAAGACCAATCTTCCAGAAAGATCATCTGCAATAGGAGAAGTATGGTAAGTATTCATTAAGCTTACAGATTGTCTGCATGTCATAAAACGTATCAGGGAAGAACTCCTCAAACAACTGTTCATGCAAATCACTTCATACGGAAATTGTCAGCCAGAATTCAAGTTCTGGGTAGTTGATTCCTTGCCGACCAACTTATGTGTTTGACATCTATCACATTCTGGCGACCAGAGTTCCAATATGGCATTTGCTAAAATTACCATGCAAAGAATACTCTATCAGACGAACCTTGTCCTATTTTTGTGTTACAAAATAGTTGCATTGAAGCTCTGAATGATCAGGGCAGCTTTAAAAGTTAATACACATTCCTTTGTCATACATCTATCAGTGAAGTCCCTCATTGCAGGAAATTTAGATTTAAGATCCACAGAATCCAGTTAGTAAGTTAGTATGGCCTGCAACTTCGCCTTACACCCATTCCATATTGGACTCCACTCGTTTTTCCATGACACGATTGTAGCAGAGAGAGAGGTCTTCCTGATCAGATATGTAGCACAGGTGCAGCGGGGGTGCGGCGACTTTATTTATAATTTTTATATTATTTGTGAAACCATTATACTAATACAGAAGCAACAATAATAGTAATCAAAATTATAATCAAACAGAAATTCATACACAGATACAAAGATACAAAGTTACAATATCAACAATTAATATCTTCCTCTCGTTGTTCGTAACTCTGGAGAGACAAGTATCCAAGGGTTAGAAATGTTCACATAGATGCATGTTTGTAGTTGTATTTTAGAAGACCTATTAACTAAAACTGTCAAACTGACCATGATTATCCGCAAAGCAACAAGGAGCACCCGGTGCGGGTGCGCGACCTCCCAAAAGCACCCACACAACATAGCTGATCAATTCTAACTTCCTAGTCCATATTACAATCCTTTGATGCGAGTAACTGTTCATGTATTTTGTAGGTAGTGAGAGATAGGTTGAAGGAATGGAAATTGTGTTATTTTCTTAGATCTTTACAGCAATTTCTCGGATTGTTATAATTGAGGCATATGTTTATCAAGCTTACCACATTGATTTCATATTATGACGTCTCTTTATCTGAAGGTGTCGTGAGGCTCCAAAAATTAACAGTTACTAGTGTAATCCAATAAATGCTCAGTATTAAAAGTTGAAAGAGTACGAGAATAAAAAAAACAAAAAAAACAAAAAACGTGAAACTTCAAGAGTCACAATTTTCTCAACATGTTGAAATTCTCAAGTTGATTACAGAGATACTCTAGGATTCACAAAATTCACCCTGATTGAATCAGTAGTATGAGCCGCAACCTGAGAAATTTTCTGCATTTCCAAAAATTGATGGGGTCGGGTAATTATATACCTTCAGAATCCAAATTATAAGATTGTATGGTCAAGGCAATACACATCTTAAAGAGTGGAAACTCGAAACTTCAAAAGAGGAGTCCTAACTTGGGGACCACAAGACACAAGGAATCTAGAGGACACATCAAAACCTATTGGACATACCAAATGTCCATATTTTAAAATTTTATTGGCGGAAAGGGACTTTTTTTAGCAGTCTTTACGGAACATATCTATAACCTATATATAAAGAAGTTAAGCGAAATAAGGGGAGGCGGTTGAGTGACGTGGCCCAATCAGGGGCTGTTTTCCCGTCCAAATGGCAATTACCTTGTTGCCCCTGCCTCTGCCGTTAAGCGCTGCCGTTTTGTTCACTCAGCTCCACGCATTTGTGATGTTCTTCGTTAGGGTCAACAACAATGGAGCAAAGAGGCAGGGAAAGAGAGAGAGAGATGAAAGATCGGTGGCGTTGGCTCTAGGGTTCGTGGGCTTCACTGGCGCGTTCAAGGTATGCTTCTCTTCTCACCCTCTTTCTCAATTTGATTTGCCCAATATTCTTCTTCTCGCTCTTTCGTTCGGGGTGTCGCCAGATCTTCCGATAGAAGATTGAGGGTGAGAGAGAGTCTGAAACGTCAAGGTGGAGTCTTGCCGAACGCTGTGTTATAACTCTCATGCCCTCGGCTCCGGCAAATCGGTGTCTCTCTAAACCCTAAAGACGGAGGCAGCAAATTCCTTTGACGTTCGGTCTCTGTCTCTCACTGAATCAGACGACTTCTCTCCGAATCTGCTCATCAAAACGCCGACTTGTTCCTGAGGTTAGTTCGGGTTTCTTAGTTTTTCTTTACTTATCCTCTTGATGATTTTGTGTGTTCATGAGAAATTTTGTGTGTTTAATTGGGGGATTTCTTATGTTGTTCGGTGTTCAGAATCTTTCATGCAAGATTTGTAAATTTTAGCCCTACAGAATTGTGAAATCCTGTGAAGTCTAATTGGGGCTAATTTCTTCCTCAGTTATATGTTGTAAATCTTAGTTCTACATGTTGCATAAGGTCAAAGGACAACAATCTGCTTGTGTACAATAATCATCAAAGGAGCAACTTTTCTCAAGAAAAATGAAAGTACATTAGCAAATGAAAAGAAGAAGAAAAATGAGTTGGTGTATCAAAGTTGCTCTTTATTTGTAAGGATTTTAGATTTGTTGTTCATCAGTTATGTTTCAGCCTTCAATTAATTTGAAAGATTGTGTGTATTGTAATGCTTGGGATACTTGCAAATTGGCTCTCTAATTCACACCTTGCATTGTATGTTTAGATCACATTAACAATGGTGAAGGCTGTGGTTCCCGGAAGCAATGATGGTGTGAGTGGAACAGTCCACTTTGAACAAGAAGGAGATGGTACTAAAAGTTTATATTCCTGATTCATCAGAGAAATATAACTTGTGTTTGCTGCTTGACCTTACATGTATGAGCTATGTATGATGTAGCAGGTCCCACTACTGTTACTGGAAGCCTGACTGGCCTTCAACCCAGACTTCATGGTTTTCATGCCCATGCCCTTGGAGACACAACAAATGGTTGCATGTCAACTTCTGCTTAGCTGTTTTAATGTTTGATTTGGACATTTCAGCGTCTCATTTTAATCCTGTTGGCAAAGAACAAGGTGCACCTGAAGATGCAAATCGCCATGCTGGTGACCTTGGAAACATAACAGTTGGAGATGATGGTAGGATTTGATCTTTTCTAAAATGTTGAATCAAAATTGTCATGCTTGACTCCTCCCCAGCAGGTTCTATAATGGATATGGATTGCCGCTTTGCGATTAACATATTTGAATTCATTTTCTTTGGTTATTCTTTAGTCTCGCTTCAGAATAATGTTGGGCTTAAGGAGGCACAAGAAAAGTTTGATGAAAAGTGAAAACTTGAGATAAAAAATACATAGTGAATACAACGTCTATTTAGACATATATCTTCGAGTATAATAAAGATTTGTATTGTCTGAGGATATATGTCGTTCAGACGTTATGTTTCTCAGTATTTTTTATCTCATGTTTTCACTTTTCATCAAACATTTATTGTGCCTTCTTATGCCCAACATTTTCCCTCATTAAACAATATGCCTCATTGTTTTATCACTGACACTCATTTACAAAGCTGTGTAAGGGTGACTCGTGTTTCTATTACTGCCTAAGGTCATTTTCTCTAAATAGATTAGCAGCTTTATCCGGAAACCATATGAATCCCAAAGGTGCATCTTACACTGGCAAATATTTCTTTCAGAGTAGAAAAATTGAATTTTCTCACTTTTTATAGCTGAATGTAGTCTTTTTAGCAGCGTGCATCAATTATATCTTGGTACATTTTGTGATTTTTGATTCAAGCAACAAATTCAATCACTCTATACTTAAATTCAGTTATAGCTATCCTATAAGCAAAGGTCTCCATGAACATTAACTTTATTTTTTTGAGCAGGATAACTGAGGGCATTGGTACTGATATGACATAGCTACTGTTACTTATGTAAGTTGATTAGTTTTCTTTTCTAAGTGCATGTTTGGTATCACAGATTTTAATCCAATTGGATTAAAATCGGCCTCTTTTCAACAATCTCATTTGTTATGCTCGCAGATTTTAATCTGATAATCTGCAGATTATAATAATCTGTGTGCAATTGTAGAATCTCCAAAATTGGGGATTATACAGCTTAAAATCTCTAAAAAAATAATTTTGATTTTCTTTTTACATTAGCATGATCACATTTAAGTTACAAATATGTGTATTCAATTACTTGACTTTAGAGCTCTTTAAATTTTGTTAAATGGATCAAGTTAGTGATCTATAATTTCAGCTCATACCAAACAGATTGTGATTCTCAGTTAAGTTGGATTTTCTTTTCAGATTATTTTCAGCTGATTGTTGAGATTTTAAGCTGGTACCAAACAAGCTCTAAGATGATATTGCGGTGGGAAAGATTTTTCAGCTTTCAAAAATGACACAGTGAACTTTAACTTCATTTTGTTGTTGAGGATAATCGAGCGAAGTGGCGTTGTTATGATATAGTTGCGATTACTTATGCCAGTTGATTAGTTTCTTATCAGAAATAGTATTGCAGTAGGAATGATTTTCCAATTTCAATTAATTGATTACATGTGTTTTTAATATGGTGTATTCTAAAATTCATCCCTAACATACATCCTTTTTCTTATTCTTCTTCTTGATCTTTCACTATCTAAAATATATTTTTTTCTAAAATACAACCCTCTTGCATTGGATCTAAAGAAGTCCACCCCTCAGTTATTTTTCGTATCATGTTACCAGCAGTGACACCTTATGCTTACCTCTCGTGCATATAATATTACTAATGTAACTTTGATGCATCGTTCGGATGGAAGCTTATTTTGATCCTTTGGAATTGCTAGAAGAACTTAATAATTCACTTTTACATTTATTTGTTTCTATTATTTCAGTCTTGTTCATACATCTATTTGACTGTGTAAGCTCCCTTCCTATTTCGGTGTTTTCTTAAGATTCTGAGGTTTAATCGCAAAATGTTCTCCAGTGACATGAGAGAAAACTTCAAATTCTTGCTCGCAGGCATGGAACTTTTGGTTAGCTTGGGCATCTAATGTGGGAACCAAGTAATAAAATTGTTGGATCACAATAATAATACACACATATTATTGTTATTTGAGGATATGATTATGAAATGAGGTATATTGGGCATCTAATGTGGGAACCAAGTAATATAATTGTTTGATCAGAATCTTACAGATTATACACAAACGGGACCTTGCCTAAACACCTCTACATATGAAAGTAGGCAATCTTTTGAACTGAAAAATAAATTAGGTGATGGACGCGTTAACTAGAGCATTGACAAAGGTAATTCGGGATATTCTTAAGCTTCTTTCAAATGCTGAGAAGAGTTACCTTGTGCTACGACTTCAAAATTCTAAAAAATCTATACTAACTGCAGATGTTAACTTGAGAACCAAATCTCAATGAAGCATTTGAAGGAATTTATTTCATTTCAATTTTTTCTACCAATTAAATTATAACATTTGATCTTAAGGCGCTCAAAATGGCTGAAACATATGTCGTATTTTCGTATTCACTGGCACTATTCTAAGTATTGGTGGGCTTGTCTAAGAGTAACTGATTACAGGTTTGAAGTGCAATTCTTTGTTTCAGGTACAATATGTGCAATTCTTATGTAAGTTTGTTACTAAATGTTAACTACTTATAGCTCTTTGTTGTGGTTTCACCATAGGAGCCATTTTTTGCTCATTGCGTGAAGGGAACCCAAATTGAAGGTAAGAGATTACCTACAACATTCTTCCTATGTTTTCCTAGAAAGTGAATGAATATTTTAACTTCATTAAGCTGACGTTGAGGTTCATGACATTAAAGTGACTACAATTTTGCGAGGCTAAATCATTTAGCTATTAAGTAGACACGAGTACTGGTAGTCTTAATTTGAAGATGTGGCTTCCGGGTTTCGAAGCATATTGAATGCTCAAGAATATATGAGCATTAAGGTCAATATGTTACGAATGTAGAGCTGGATCTTACTTCTTACTCTAATATCATTTTACTCCCCGCATGTCTATCCCATGATACAATGTTATATTTTGTTTGTGCTATTGATTTTCACTACACCAAACAAAACCACTCAGTTGTTAATCATTTCACACAGATTCCTAGAACCAAATCAGAGAGAGGCACTGTTCTATAGTCTAAGTTCCCCATGGCGGATATCCCACGAACATTGATATATTGTGTGATATCTCGCATTTTATGATGAGATGCTGAGTAGTTAGGAAGCTGGGACTCTTGAGGACTCGATCATTTGCAGCAAGCCTCTGAAGCCAGTGACTATCCAGAGGAAATTGACACTCGTCTCTCGATAACGTGAATCGACCATTCACCAGATCTGTCAGCTGTTTCTTAGCTTCTAATACATATAGGAATTCATTTTGTGAAGAGTATATGTCTATCGTTACTGGTTGTAAGAGAGGCAATACATATGGACATTTTGAAGCATATGCCGAAGTAATAATTGATATTTTTTAAAAGCTACCAAGAAAATGCTTGATAGACACGAACTTGTAGCAAAGCCACCCCACGCACAACGCGAGTGGGGTTAAACTAGTGAATGATAATATGAATAGTGAGCAAATATAATGTACCAGATTTTAAAGGTAATGAATGATCATGCGCAGTTTTTCTTGCTTTAAGAGTAAACACATTAGTCTATCTATACTAATATTTAATGTGAATAAGGATTTTGGTGAAGCCTTTTTCACTAGACATTCAATGCTCTTCTCACTAAAGAGAAAAGAAGTTATTGTTGGGGTAAAATTGGAAATCACAAGAAACCCTTCACTTGGTAACTACCTAACCGTTGGGCTGACAATTTGTACAATCTTCAACCCACTAATCCATTAGCTTTCACCCACTATCCCTCAACATTTATCATTTCTTAATGTGATTTTTTTATTGTTGAAAAAATATTTGTGTTTCCACACACAGTGTGTGCCGTGTATTCTAGTATGACATAAAATGCATATGATGTCTATTGCTTATGTTGGAAAGTGTATGGATATTTTGATAGCGTCCTGATCAACATGTCAGGACACTATTCACTCTTCACTATTCACTATTCCATGTCCGTGCTTCTTGGGTAGGAAGTTAACTAGCATACCATCCTTGTCTTCCCTTTACTACATCATGGTAATACTTGTGATCTATGTTGCACGGACACTCCATCAGGGGTGCTGTTTACGTTTCGGAAACTCGGACACACGTGCACGTCCCTGAAATGCTTGGCGCTTCAAAAATAAAAATAGGGCCCCAAACGCCTGGGAGATGCCTGGGACACGCGTCTCCATTTGGGAGACACCGGGTACGTAGAGAAAGAGTTAGACAAAGCTGTAAGTCGACTTACCCGACCAGATCTGATTATTCTTCATCCTCTTCCTCTTCGTCATCTTTGTCAAAAAGATTGTGCGGCTAGGGTCGGTGAAGACTGTTAAAAAGATGAACATGACAGTTTTTCACCTTCACCCCCAGTATTTTTTTAAATATCACAAAACACCCGAACAATATGTACTTAAGTTTTCTAGTCACTATCTTTGGGGTGTTAAGTTTGAAATCTCCCAATGTATATAGTTAAATTTGTTATGTACTTCAAAAATTCTAATTTTATGTAGGGTAAAAGACACTTTCCACCCCTATGATTTGCAGAAAATGCACTTGGTTTCACTGACGTTTGAAATGTTCATCGGTGCACCCTTGTAACGGAAAAATGTCAGGACACTTAGCACCCTCTCTGTCATGTTCTGTTAGAAAAGCGGGTGGACACCATTTTTTCAGACCATATTGCCCCTATGTATTTTCTTTGGACTTTTACCCTTGTTTAATATTCTTGAATTAAGAACATTATGAACACCAACATCCCACCTTAAAAAAAAATCAGCTTGTTCCAAACAATCATAAATCTTCATCATCTTACAAAACATGTTAAATAAGGCAACATCCCAACTTCTTCTTCCTGCTTGTTGGTGTTCTATTGCTTCGTATTCTTGGTGTTCAATTTCACCACAACTATCCCAACAAAATCAACTTAAAATTAAGAACTCATCCTTCACAACCACCCATCCAGCATCTACAACCAACAGTCTTTTAATACAGAGACGAAAGTAGAGAAAATTGACCTCATCTTGTCATCTCAGTGAGGGAGGAGAGACGATCTAAATGAAGATGAAACTTTTTTTTGGTCCAATAAGTAGATGTAACTGAAACTGGAGAGGGACAGAGAAAGAACAACTAATAGCCACAAATTCACTCTCCTTACCAGTGGAATCACCCAGCCAATGCCATCTCCCTGCTAAAATGAAGATGAAGCTGGTATCACCGCTACACACCGACCCTCAACTATCATTTATACAACCCCATTGACTCAGCAAATTAATTCTTTCAATATATCCCTCGATTTCTCTCATCATTCATTGCTTGCTTCTCTTCGTCTTCTTCTTTTAGTGGGTTTGGGGTTCGATTGAATGCTTGCTCTCAATCTGCAAGTCTCATATCTCTAATTTGAGGTTTCGAACCCACATAACCTTATCCAAAATCAATTTGAACCAAAAATCCGAAATCGCATCAACTCGAACTTAGACCCTCTCCTAATACGCCCATCTGACCCAAATCACCATAGTCAAATGAACCAAGTTGGTTCTGCTATGGATTGTTCGGAATGTGGTCAGAGCTGGTCACGGAGTAAACGGCGTTGGTCCTGGTCGTTCTGTACAGGGATATCGGGAGTCCAAAAGGACCGCCGGCCTCAATATCAGAGGCGTGGCATCATACGTCCCATCCATGGTGGAGTAGAACCGGGAACAACAAGATTGGTGTCGGGGAAGCTGAGCACTCGTCGTCGGTATCTTCATCGTCGGCGAACGAGCAGCTGTGGCTGCCTTTGCTTCTAGGAGACAGAGAGGAGAAGGAGAAGAAGAGAGCCGACGGGGACTGTGGAAGGAGGCAGCTAGGGTTCGGTGCGAGGAGAAGAGAGAGAGTTGGGTTGAGAAAGGGTAGAAGGGAATGAGTTGTACATCTACTCCCGTTCTGCAGCAACATTGCTGAAATATGGGGGGTATAAGGTATTTCAATATGCTCCGTTGGCCTCCGTTAGTTTCAAGGGTGCAATGATAAATTTTTCAAACGTCAGGGGACCAAAGTGTATTTTCACCAAATTATAGGGGTGGAAAGTGTTGCAATTTCCTGAAATTTGGCGTATTGACGTCTCTGTTTCCTGCCGCCTCTGTTCCATGCAACATAGGTTGTGATTACATGCAGTGACGGTTACGTGGAGCTGGAGTTGATTCAATGAGTTATAATGTCAAATACCATGGTCATGTCAATGTAATTGGATTGTGTGCCTAGAAATTCAATTGTAGCTCGGTAGGCTTAAAGAGGAGGCTTTTGCCTGCACAAGCTTAACCCCTGACCTTCAGCACCCCATTTAATCTATTCACTGCTCGCAATGGGGCACTAACCTTATAAGATATAGAGTAACCAGAATGACAAGGATAAGAGAATGTTAAATTCCATCGGGTTGTATTCTACTTCTGATTTTCAGTGCAAGGATATGTCTAGTGACCTTAATGAGATCTAACTGTTTCATAGCATACAATGAACACAACAAATGACATGGCATTAGCAGACATAATACGAGGTAAACACAGATTACCAACCCTAAGTTCCGTCAGTACCAGTGTTATAAGAAGACATCTTACTTGTCTCTTGAGAATGGATGCTAGCTTTAATTTCTGCTTCAGCAACTGTAGCCGATGTCTTTTTTTGGTGACCGAATCCCGCAGATTTGAGATTGTTATCCATCCATTCCATAGATTTTTCTGATAGAAACGAGAGAATTTAGCTGGTATATTCGCTCAAATTAAATTAACACTACTAACATAATGACAAGTAAGGCAAAGTGATATACTATAGCATGTCTAAAGGGACTGAGTATTATGTGTGTATGCTGCCAAGTAAAGGAATATTATGTGAATACTATTATGCAAGAGCTCAGCCTGGAAAGGAAAATAGTACTGTTTAAGGTATCTCTGGGACAGTGGAGGAACTTATCACAGACATAATATATACTTATTAAACCCTGCAAAGTGCAAAGCTTGTCCATTTTGGACACTCTAAAATATTAAGGAAAATGCAGTTTTGCACTTCAATTTGTGGCACATTGTTTTCAAAATTATCCGCTCTATGTTGGTATCCCCTCTACTTTAAAAGAAAGTGGGCAATCAATTTGATATATTAATGTATGTACGAGACAGAAGGAGTAACATGTAACATTAGGCAATTACTAATGAAAAATGCACCACTGGCGAACTGCTTTGGAACATAACGGACCAAAAGATGATGTAGATAATCCCGTCTATGAAACGTGTAAGATATTGCAACTATGATACTGAAAATAAGTAATTGAAGGTTTCTTCAATTCAATTAAGACTACCAGAGCACATTTAATGTATGTATACAGCCACAAATTAACACAAGCCACTGCTTTGACATAATGATCAAGGGACGAGGTATACAGCTCCTCTCCTAAAAGTGTAAGGTATCAAAAACTATGATAGAGAAGATAAGTAATTAGAATATTCTTCAATCTAAACGAGAGTACTAGAATTCTTGAAGAAGTAAATAAAATTAAGAAAAAACATGCAATTAGAATTCACTTCTCTCAACTATAATAATCTCCAAGAGGATAATGGTATTTTAGATCACAATATATTAAGTGCTGATTCTGACACATAAATGAATACCTTCCTGACAGAATTTGTGCAAGACATTCATATTATTTAAGAAATAATATCACAATCAACACACGATCTGGAAAGCTGAATGACATGCAGAAGGTATCATGAGATAACGTGCTTTTGCTAATATAGCAAACATACACTGTAACAAGACACTTCAGTAGTATGTCCAGCTTTTTACTCTGTTTGAGTACCAAAAGGTAGAATTGTTAACCATCAGTGCAAAAGATTCCAGTTCCAAAATGAAAATCTACATTACTATCTGCCAGTAGTTTCACATTGCACAGAATGAGCTTAAGAGAAACTTGTTCCGTTACTAACAAAAAATCAAAGTATGTGTCCTGTCACATATAACTAAGAACTTGATACTCAGTCCAAGCGGCAAGGACTCTCCACTCTTGTATGCCAACTTCACCATAAAGTATCAAGCCTTGGCACAAAGTGTCAAGCCTTGGCACACCACCCCCCCCCCCCCCCCTAAGCATTTACTAGATCAGGTGCAGTGCCCACCAAGCGGCAAGGACTCTTGCAGTTGATAGATTAAGTACATGACTTCGTAGCTTTGTAACAAGAAAACATGAGAACATGTTACAAGCAGGATAGATATTGTAAAATTAAAATAGTATCCTCATGGTAGTTTGTCAAACAAGTTCGAACTTTAAAGTATAAACTGTATATTGATAAAAAGTCCAAAACAACCCTTCCATTGGTAGAGCTCTGGAGTTGGAAGTTTTAAAAAGAGCTACAAACAGCTAGAGAAACCCAGGAGCGATGTCAATAGGAGAGCATTGTTACAAAACACCCGGAGCCCACAAAACACCTGAATGTGTTGACAGCGGAACCTAGGTTGATATGCCAAAACTATAATTCAAACATGATTTGTAATAACAGCATACCTTTTAGAAAATCAAACACGAAATAAACGGCCACAACAGGTCCGATTAGTTCAACATTCTATTCTCCTTGCATACCACCAGCAACAAAACCCTCAATCATAATCGTCTAACAAACAACTATCCCAATTGACTATAACAGACGGTTCAATTCATCCATAACGCGTTAAGGATGGTACTAAGAATCTTAAGAGGCAAAAGGTTCTACAGAATCTTGCTCAACAATGCCAACTCGTACAGTTAAGAGTTTGTTCAAACTGATCCGTAGGAGTTGGGAGTTATATAAGTGATAAAAATTAAGTCTGTCTCCTTGACTAATAATAGAAGAAATTAACTATCGGTCTTTCAGAGAAGTACAGGGGAGTGGTAGTAGAGCCTTTTTATCCAAGCAGCAAGAAAGGGTTCGACTCCTAGCAAGTTGCACATATTTGAGAAATGTAAGCATCTGATCCGCGGTAATCGGACTCATGTTTCAGCACTTTGATGGTACCTGTACAGTCCAGGTGGGTAAGTATAATTAAGCAATTATCTGTACTGAAGAACCAGACCGGCGGGAGGTTTTAGCAGTCAACCGGCCCGTTGA
The DNA here is from genome assembly GCA_023055425.1 of Linanthus parryae. NCBI lineage: Eukaryota > Viridiplantae > Streptophyta > Magnoliopsida > Ericales > Polemoniaceae > Linanthus > Linanthus parryae. Next base: position 35,140,059 of record JALGPY010000002.1, read on the forward strand.
GTCAAGGTTGGATAACTATGGTTCGTATCCTCAAAAGATTATATGTTAAATAGGACTTCAGTAATTTCTTGTCTAGAAAGTCAGCCTCAATTACTCATGGGGCTGTCTAAGTCGAAGTAATATATTAGCAATCACGACTTAATTATATAAGCAATTCAAAAAAATAGAGTTTGGATTATTGATTCACAGAGTACCAGAAATCACTCAACAGGGTGCTATCTGCGATCCAGATCGCGCGATCCCAATCATGGGCCGTTCGCGGTCCAGATCGTTTATTATGGCGAACCATTATGTTTTTACTTTTTACACAGAGCTAAATATTTCAATACTATTACTCTCCTAAGTCCTACCCCGTAATTTTATTAGGCAATTCACGTCTTTACCTCAAATTTTTCATTTTTATGAGTCCCCACAAAATTTTACCTGATAACAAATATATTACTAGGAAATGCTAATGTGACTATACTTTTACACGACATTCTTAAAAAGCTTTCTTGGAACCAGACAAGCAAATCTCAATCCAAATAATCGACCCAAAGAAACCTAGCCCCGGCGAACCGTGTTCCTACCAAACCGCATATCGAGTTCCCGACCCCGTTCCGCAAACCGCATCGTTCCGCGATCCTGGTAACCTTGCATTCACATAGGATTTGACATACTAAAATCTGATTGCTTCTTGTTTTACATTCCAAGTTTGCTTGGTTTAGAGTTCAGTGTTCTTTAGGGAGGCCTCATTTGTCAGGGGAATGTCGAATAATTACCACAGTTACAGCCATCGCAAGAGGCTCGAGACTTCTTCCTTGGCAGAAGAGTGAGCTTAGTGGTACAATGGACATAGTGGCAAAAGGTATCATTGGTCTTCTTTTGTGGCACTCAAATTATATTACACTAAAGCCTGTTTGCTGGTCTTCTTGAAAATACGATGGATGATGGGTTGCCTACACTATCTGCTCGAAACCATATGACTTGACAGAGGTAAATTCTTGCATCAAGCCACGCATACGCAAATTCTTTTTATCGCTGATGGCATTCTCTCTTCAAAATGATTATTTTCCCATGAAATTACATGTTCCCAGGTTATTTTTCATGAGATCACAGCCATCCCAACAAAGCTCTAAGAATGGTGGCGGTAAAATGTTACAGAACTAAAGTCTTCTTGTACGGTTTTATATGTTGTTCTTTTAATGGGTTGATAATGAGCTCGCTTCTGTTAGATTCTAACAATTTCAACTTTTTAGTATCTGCACTAAATGATAAATTTTCCAGAGTACTCCAGTTTGGTCGATAGATATTCCTGCTGTACTTCATTTCATTTCCATCATTGTTCCCCTGCCTCTTACCGCTCCAACCTTCCACTTATTTGGCTATCGTTCTTTCACCATACCACGCAAAGCATTTTTTATTCAGAACAGATACACAACAGTCTAAAACAATTAGTAAGGCATTATACCCAATCCCTAACCTAGTCAGGTGCCACACTACTCATGTGTGGGCCACTCGTAGTCCAACCTTTATTCAGCATTTCTGTTATATGTCTACCCTTGAAGACACAATCGGAAGAAACTGATCCATCTAGAAGAATTATGTCGGATGTGTTAAGTTTTACACCAGCTCTTTTCTTAGCAACACTTTTGTCCTCAAGTATCAAAGAAGTCGCTCAGAAGATTACTGATGTTTTGTGATGGCCCATGAGGCCATGCACATTTATATCTTCTCCAAACATTTGAGAAGTAGGTTATGCATGTCTAGTACGTCATCAAGATGCAGGAACCACATATTCCTTTAATGTCAACAACAAAATGAGAAATATCTAGATAATGGAGACATCCGATGTCTTCACTAATCCATCTTGACAGTGTCCTTATGCCTCTTGATAATGGTCTTCGTGTATGCTAAGCTTATTTCCCAGATAACCTTGCTTTATGCTCAGGTTAACCTTCTTGTCTAAGGATTCCACTCGTGTGTGGGTGTATGGGCGAGCACATGGTGCGATAAGCTTTTACATACTCATATTCTCATACGATATTCAGCAGATTGCCAAGAGCCTGGTAACTCTCTTTAGATCGTTCTACAACATTCCAGTGATTGCCAGTAGGAGTGGTTAACAATCTAAGCCAGGCTCGGCTACTTGGTATTTGGTAGCCTACAAAGATGATATTGACGCAACTCCGTGTACTGATTGTCGGCAACATCCAGATACCACTCCCAAAGCTCTAGTCACATGGAAATCCCTCCTGTTATAATTAGACAGCAATTCCACGTCTAGATAGGGCCTTCGTGGCTAAGCCACTCTATTTTCTTAATGAAGTTCTCCTCTTTCTGTAACTAGCAAGTGCTAAATAACACATGTATATCTTCTGAAGACTTGGTAGAAGTAGTTTGTAGTACATCGACTAGATGCATGAACTACATGTACATTAAAACCCAAGTATAACGGTATGAGGAGATGGTGACTTCAATGTTCTCTGAGATAAAGGGCAGCGGTGTAGCAGACACAAAATGGTGCAAGGAGCATTAACCATACTATTAGTCCAAGTTTTGTTCTTTTTTTCTTAGCCATGGGATGTGACTAAAAGAAATGAATCTTAGATCAAGAAGGTGTTTGGTGCAATTGTGCAAAAGATAGAGAAGTTATTGATAAGTCTGGTCCCATTGCAGCCATCCATCAAAATGAATACTTAATACCTCCTCTCCCTAGATATTCAAAATCCATGCTCTAGAAAGACAGAGGTCACTTGATTCAGTCCTTTGTTATAGATGTTCCTTCGTTGCCATTTCTCGCTCTCCCCCTTCACATTTTCTGCATAATTGACCGCTCCGAATGGAGTTCCGCGGAGGATGAATGGATAACCAACCATGATTTGAAGCATACAGGGATGCCAACGGATGATGTGGGAGAAGACGTCGATCATAGGAGCTGTCACAGAATCGATGGTTCTCTTAACACTGTCACAGAATCGATGGTCTCTTGACACTGTTGCTTTGGACGCCATATTTGGACGTGGCTGTGGGCAATCTGTGGCAAAATCTGGTGGATTTAGTTAAATTTTGAAGGGAGTTCAGTTGTTGAGTTTGATTGCATGTTTGATTTTGTTTAGTCTTTGACATCGATTGTGGGTGTGTAGAGCTCACTTCATTGACTGATTATCTGATTTTGAATTCAGATGGTAGTTGACTTGCTGTTAGTAATGTACTTTCCATTATGCTTCATTACACGAATCTTACTCGTGCCAGAATGATCGCTGTGGTGGTTTGTCTAGATTGTGTAGGTGAACAGATATACTAACCTTTTGGTGATACTTCCTTATGAGATGACAATGATGGTAAGGGATCCAATCATATATTACACCAAACAATCTTATTCTCCACTTATCACTTCTAGCCAAGCCCTATCTATTCTATCGCTCCTATCCCATCACTGCTAAACCCGTCACTCTCAGTCTAAAAAGTAAAAACAAGTAAGGCCTTAGAGATTCAGTATACTACATAGTAAAACAAGTACCATAAACTAATTTAACGTTGAAACTTGAACAAAGAGCTATTTATCATTAATATCCAGTAAGAGATTAATCGCTGTAACAAGATCAACAAAAGATGGCCACGCCAGTGTCCTTAGAGTTGAAAAAGATGGCCACGCCAGTGTCTTTATGGCCATCAACAAAAGATGGCCACGCCAGTGTCTTTATGTAATAGTGATTGAAAAAGAATATGTGTAGATAACTCAAATGTCTTCAGTCCCCTTCTCCTGAATAAGATGTTTTCATTTCACTAAAACTGAGCGCTATCACTTCCTCCATTTCACTTCGTAACTTAATGATATTACCCATTGACAGGTTTGATTATCAAATGTGACATATTTCCAAAGAATGTTACCCAAATAGGACAAGCAATCATTTAACTGTTTCATTAGTGAACTTGTCGGTGAATCTACACAAAATGTGATGGAGAGAGTTAGAAGTTTCATTAATAACAGCAATAGCTAATTTAAGTAACCTAATGAAATTAACTGTTTCACCATTCTTATATTTTCCTGTTTAAATGCACACTCCATCCCAACATCCCGATTTCAACATTCATCAAACCAATACTTATAGTTAACATTTAATTTATAAGATAGTCGTGATTTTCAGAGTGCCACATGTGTTGTGATGATTCCAAATCTATTACTAGTAACATTATCCCTAACATCTTGAAGCAGAAATTAAATGAACCGGTTACTCGTGCAATTTCTGCATATCCAACTATGTTATTGCTCGTCACATCAGGTCAACAAACACAAACCTAAAGGGAAAACAATGTAAAGGAATTATATAAGGTAATGATTCAGAAAATGTCACCTCTGCTTTGTGCTTCTGCACCGACAAGGAAGATTCTGTTCTGGCATTCACAAACCGCCATTGCAACTGCCGATTGTACAAAAGCCTCAACACGTGCGCGTCCACAATGCGATTCTCCCCCACCTTCCCCCTCTTAGCATCAACCGCAAAGCTAAGAACCGAAGGAGTCTCACTATTACTGCTAATGATTGCAGCCACTGAACTTCTAACCCTAGACGGGCTCTGCATTCCCCTCGAAGGGGACGACGATCCCCTTGGTGTCATAAGCTTACTCGGTGACGCAGGCCTCATCATGCCCCCTTTCACAGGGGACGCCATACTTCTCGGAGATGACATCGGACTGTCGCTAAGATACTTCTTAGGCTGAGGAAACCTAGGCGGAACCATTGTTTTCGCCGGACTATTCGATAACGGAGAACCGGGATCCTGCAACCTTCTCAACCTAGAATTAGTCTCTTGCCAAAACCTAGCCGAAACAGCAATCCCACGAGCCCCGCGGCTGTTTTCATGAGGTCCGGAAGTAGTACTACCGGAAGAGACACTATCCGTATCCGATTGAGCAACATCAGATGATTCATACACGGAGTTCCTTCTTTCTGGTTTCGATGCTAAATCAAGACTTAACCTATCCGATTGAGCAACATCAGATGATTCATACACGGAGTTCCTCCTTTCGGGTTTCGACGCTAAATCAAGACTTAACCTACCATCAAAAGATACCCTTCTGGTATCATCACCACCATCAATTATCATGGACTTCTGCAATGCCCTAATCACATTCCCAGATCCAATCATCTTCTTCTTCTCCTCCTGAGAACAATCTAAGCTCCTAGATAAAGGGTTTGGTTGCTGATTTTGCCGGGTTCTTCCGGGCCACCGATACTGATCACCGGGCTTCGAATTCTCCATTTCAACCTTCCCTCTAGACGGAGTACTAGCCCTCCTTTTCTCCGGCGTACCCTTCCTTGAATTACCCAAATTAGGCCTCGCCGGCGCCGTCGCCGGCGCCGGAGCCGGCTTAGTCTTGCTGACCGGAAGAGAAAACGACTCACCCTGAAAGGAAACGGACAAGCTCCGAGTGGAAGTCACGAGCAGCTTCGTCGCCGCCGAGACTTCGCCGGCGGCGAGATCCGAAGCTAGGGTTCTGGGTCTCCGGCGGTCCACCGACACGGACCGAGGGTTGGACCCAGAAGAAGAAGTGGAGTTTCTGGATACGAGAGGAGAAGGGCATCGACGGTGGAGAGACGGCGATGTGTGTGAAATCGAAGGTGGGTTTGAAGGTGAAGGTGAAGGAGACATGTACCGTGACGAGACCTGTCTCGATTTGGGTCTTTTGGGTTCGATTTTACCATTTTGGCTCTCGGAGGGCAACAATGGAGGCCTTCCTTGGGGGGTCTCAGTCGCGACCATCATCACTTGAAAACCCACATAAAACAGCTCTCAAATTAAACGATTGGGTGTGGAATTGGGACACCCAGAAGCTCCATTGCGGGTTTCCATAGGCGAATCTGCAAGAGAGATGAAGAAATCGAGAGTGTGACTCAAAAGGCCATCTCAGGGAGTGAAGAAGAGAGTGAGTGGTGGTGAATGGTGGTGTTCGGCGAGAATAGAGGAGGGTTGGTGAGTGGGGAGGAGGGTGAGATTTGGTGCATTCTAGAGCTACTACTACTAGTTGTAGTTGTTGTTGTTCTTGGGTTCTTCTTCTGTGTTTGTGTAAATCAAGCAGGTTTTGGGTTTTGTGAGAGAGTCTTTGGAAAGACGTTACGCTAAACCAAAAATCAAGAAAATCAAATATTTGGTGATTAGTAGTGTCAAATACTCCAATAAAACCCTCATTTTGTCTTTGGAATTTCAAATTAAGTACTAGTAGAAGGTATATATGGTGATGTGATCGTAGATAGCGGGTCGTGTCGTGCCAGGTTAAGGCCGGGCTGAAGGAGAACGGGTCGTGTCGTACCGCGCTATGCACCCGTGTCGGGTACGGGTCGTGTTGAAGGGTGAAGAAACTAGACCCGTGCGTGCCACGGGCTGGGTGTGATGGGGGCTGGTCGTGCACGTGTTGAAGGTGGGAGGGGGGGGGGGCATTTTTGTGCGGGTCAAACCAGCCCGGGGTGGGCCGAGTCGTGCTCATTCGTGAAGAAACTTGACATGTGCGTGCCACGGGCTGGTTGTGATGGGGGCGGGCCGTGCACGGGTTGGGGGTGGAGGGGGCCGTGCGTGGGGCTGGTTGACCTTTGTTGGGCACGGACCGGGCCATCGTGGCACGCGGGTCGACCCGTGTTGTCACCATGTAAGACCATGTTTGCTTGAAGAATAGGGACTATTTTGGATTGGATGATTTATAAAACCTATAACAACTTCAAAGGTAAACTTACAAAACAACTAATCGGTGTTTAAAGCAATCACTGGAGGGTCATTATGACATGTAGAAGAGAGCATTAATTAAATCATTTTCACCACAAATCATATATGTTATGCATCCCTCTCGTACTGAACAATTATTTCAGATGTGGCATTTCAAGTTCTCTTGATCTAATATTCAAAATCTTTCCGACAAAACACAACAAAGAGGGTTGTATCATTTGAAATCCACACATCCATCTTTAATCCGCGAGAGTAAATAAAACACATAAAATTGGCCAGCCTTTATATGAGATGATGTATGCAAGTTGTTCATTGAAATTTGTTTATTCAATGCAAGTACGCAAATATCAAGATTGCAAAAGCTTCTCCAAACGAGTTTTTTTTTTAGATAAACATATAACTCCCCGTGAGCAAATACAATGTAAATGAAGATGGTCAGCCTTTGTATGAGATGATGTGTGGAGTTGTTCGTTGCAATTTGTTTCTTCAATGCAAATATTCAACTATCTATAATGCAGAAGCTTAATACTAAAGAGTTTATTTGTCGAGCTAAACAAATGAATCTACAATCCAATTACGTAATTTCCTTTCAATCAGAGAGTTTGAGATAGAAAAAACACATGAGCACATTTGTATGAGATACGTGAGCTTCATAAACTTATCTTCGTGTAGCAACAACAACAATATCGATATTTACTACGATATCTAACTTCTTTGTCAAAAAATAGTAGGAGTTTCAAATAAATGTCTAGACATCATTTGCAACAATCCACTATTATAAAAAAGATAAAGCCATGAAATTACCAGTATTCGTTTCTTAAAAAGATGATGATGGCTAGAAAAGAGAAAAGGTTAAAAGTTGAACCATCCTATACTATAAAGTGGGGGAATATGCAATGAGGAAGTGTCACAACTTGTAACTGAAGCAACCATGAACAAGAAGAGGGTAGAGTATACATTATGAAGCTATCAATTAGGTTTAATCATTTGACCAAACCCTAAACTAGCAAATGAAACTACCAAAAACACAATGCCTCCAAGTAAAGTATTCCTAGAGTGTTTTTTTCCAATAAAAGCATACCTTTTGTTTCTAATGGAAAAGACACTGCATATCATACCTACATACATATGCATACTATTTAGACGGCTTAGTTACCTCTTTTTGTAGAAAAATGATTAGTAATATAATTTTAGACCGTGGGTACGAACCAGCTCCCTTAAACCCAGGGGCAGGGCTACGATTGTGCGCTTCAGCTTCGAACCCTTGCATTGGTGTCATTGTTAATTGCTCCAACACTGCTTAGACGGTTCTAAATATTTTGCACTGGTTGGCTAGTGAATTTTGTCCAAATTATTCTTTATTATTAGCTCCAACACTACTAAGACGGTTCTTAATATTTTAGGAATAAGACATTGTCTTGTTGATGTTAAGATAAAGTCACTCATCCGATTCTCTCACCAAAAAAGAATACTCATCCGAAAAGTAATTTGATGGGTTTGGAACTTCAAATTAAACCCGAACCATCACTATACCATCATTATTTTAGAAGAATTAATGTTGGTGACTTCATTATTTGTGACTGGTTAAAAACTGGCAAGTCAAGCATATATACTTAGGTTACTTTGTTACCTCTTGATGAGAGAAAGGAAGATTCCAAATATTGCTGTAAGGTCACGGCTCAATGTTCCTTTCACAGCAACATCTCCTTATGATTCTCAACCAAATGGTCCATCAACTGCCCACTTGCATCTCTCTCTCTCTCTGTGGCAGTGAGAATGAAGAGAGCTGGTTAAGTTGATGAAGGCAATGAAAACACATAGTAGGAGTAGAGTTTATAATAACTAAATTGAGTACTATCCGTTTTGAAAAGGACAAGAATTTGCCTTGTAAACTTTGCAAGCGAATGTAGTAGTATTATAGGATAAGAACAAGGTAGCAATCGTTTTTTTTAGGCATAGGCAATTCCATAGGATACTCTGTCCCAATCTCTGTCTTTCTTGCTTTCAACGCATTGCTGCGCTTCTTGTTATGCCTCTGCCATCATCCTCAGCTTGTCTCCTTCATCCCCCAATTTATTGCAAATATACACTCTTCAATGTGCCCTGCACAAAGATAGGACTCATATTCACCGCATGTCGGGTACCAATTAAAAAAACAGTATTTTATGGTTATATTGTGCACAATTATCCAATTTATATGTAAATCATTTTCAATATCAATTGAAAAAGACAGTGCTTTATGTTCAAAAACAGGGTTGCACTATCTGGTTGTGTCATTTCGTGCTTTAGATGGCAGATTTGTTCCAAATTTACTATCAGTGACGGACCTCTACCCAGACCAACAATGCCCCAATTAGATTAGAGAGCATAGGTGTCACGAAATTTGGATCACCGAAAAGATGAAAGTGTCATTTTCCAAACTAGAAGGGGGAATGTGTCTTCACAGCTCTCTTTCTCTCAACGTCATCTATAAATAATTATTTTTCTGAATTTAACTATAATCTCCGAAATTGACACAATTGAAACCAAACTCTTCCCTCAAATCATTACAGCGTAATACTAGTTTAGTTATTGAATAAACAACTAAGGAGCGTGGGGAATTATCATTATTATTATTATTTGACTTATAAAGCACTTAAAGTAGTCTAATAAAGCACATTTCTGTTGGAGATTAATTTAACTAATAATGGGAGCACTTAAGTTAGCCTTCTTTGAAAGTGATTAAAACTGCATTGTCCCTGTGAGGTACTACTACTAGAGCAGCTTTCAAATGTTTGCTTCTGATCACTTCAATTTTTCCTTTCAAATACAACTTCAGCTTTAAATATGCGAATGACATAAACGTGAGAATACTAAATGTTAAATGAATGCTTTATTTGGAGACCAGTCATCAACAAACCAAAAAGTTGATTTCGAAAGAAAGTCCCTAACTTGGCAAATCTATGAAGCAACAATTGGCTAGTACAAAAAAGCAACAACATGGTAAATGGGCGTTAGCTCAATAACAGTTCGAAGCCCTTTTATGAAGTTCGTGGTTCGAATTCTTATAGACGTGGAGTAAATTGTAATTTAGACAATTCTATTTATGATTGATAAAAAGAAAAACAACTGAGTGAATCGTGACGGTGATAATTTTCGTAACTTTTGTCTGCACTTCGAATGAAGCATGTTATGTTAATGTATGTCCGAGAATTAGGTGTTGAGACCCAATCGGCACTCGTACTCGTGGAATGGGACTGTAAACTAGTTAGAGAATTCTAACATTCTAGTGTCACCCTTTCTAAAAAGAGCCTACTACTATCAAATGAAATCTAGATGTCACTCTCCATGAGCAATTTATACTTGCATATAAAAAGTGGTTAGTACAACATGGTTACCACAAAGCTAGAAAAAAAGAAAAAGAGAGAATGGGGAAAAAGAAAAACTAGACGCACTTTTTCACATGTGCTCCTTTCATAATAAAATCTTGTTTTGTATGACATCACTTGAAGAAGAACAAAATTGGACAATAATAGTGAGCCTTCAAAATTTCTTTCAACATGACACACATCAAAGTAATGAGTTCATTATTTCCTCACATCTTAACAGATGAACACGCACACCCTTTTCGAAAAACAAGAAAATCACTCTTTGCTGTTCATATTTGGCCTATAAGCAGAGTAAAGTGTAAACACCCGTATAACTTTGTGGAGGAGATTAACTTGACCACTTCAAAAGAGAGCTAATAATCCCAAGACAGTACTAATTTGAACACTTCTTTTGCAAGGATTTAAACAATAATGAGAAAGAGTGGCTGGCTGCGATTCGTTTATAAGATACGCACGAGGGAAATGGATCAAAGGTTTAGGCAGCTAGGCATGGTCCAGGTTTTGAAATCTTCATTTTGTAACTAGGTGTTGTTCCCGTTTTGAAATCTTCATTTTGTAACTAGCTGTTGTTCTCAACAAAAAATGCAAGTTGAGAAAAGGAGCCACATTATGACATATGATCGATCACATTCATGCGTAATGTGTGAATATCAATTCCAATCACATTACGCTTTCAAGGACACAGAAAACTTGTCCTACATCAACATCAGCGACACCTAGAGTTGAGTGAACATTGTCGACACCCTGCAAAGTAAAATGTTGTGGATCATCTCAATGAATTCCCTCTTACAAGTGATTACGAACTTCAACCGAGTAAAACTATATATGCATGCAAATAAAGAATGCAAACACCAAATAAGAAATCAAGAACCAGATTCAAATGCAAACCAAGTCGCAGCAATAAATCCTTGCTCCACAATACATTTGACACGATCAAACAAAAACAAGCTTTCACTTCCAGACGATAACGGTTTTATCTCCACATTAATTTGGTACTACTAGGAACGAGAACGACGTCAATTTAGACTACTAATCTAACTCTGAATCATACTTGACAAAGATCATCTTCTCTAGTAGACCAACCAGCTCTGCCCAATTAACGGTACTGCAAACGAAACAACAAGAGGATTAGATTCCAACCCCAACAGAAACCAATGGAAATAATAAAAGCTGTAACTGCAGCACAATCAGATCCAGGGACTACAAGGACAAGAACAATAGACTTGAACGGTGTAATACAAATTTCACGTTAAGCTGTGCTGAAAATTACAGAATGAGCGAAGAGTTAGGATTTACCTTGATGAATCCAATTTCCTTGGAGTTGCTGCGGAAACACTGTCTGCAGCACATGAGCCCGTATTTCCTGATCAATCCATGGGGATTTCCGCACACACGGCTGCATAAATATACACTATTAGTCACTCATTGACAGAGAATATTCAACACAAACTCAAGAAGCATTATGCTAATAAACATACTGTCTTACAAAAAAAAATCATCATTTCCACTACACAACATCCCAAAGACAACACAGATACAAAGAAAACACCAAATTACTTTGTACGACAGACAGCTTATAATAAACCAAATCTATCAATCTGAGAAAGAGAATGCCTGTTTAGAAATTGTCATTGAAAAGCATGGAAGATCAAAAAAAAATCCTTTAGGATGAATCACAGTAAGTCAGATGACAAGTATCCACGAATCACAGTCAGTGGAAATGTACCTACCTATAACTCATTCATGAATCACAGTTAGTCACCCATCCAGGTATCCAAGAGCAGAATCCAGATAACCCATATAAGCATTTTCAAACCAATTGGATGACATTTAGAAAAACTTCAGATAACATAGGTACATTCCAGAGTTTGAACCCACTTGACAAATATACATTGACTAATTTGAATTTTCATATGCAAACCAGCCCAGAAACGACTCTAGCTCCTCATGTATGTAGTGAAAACCCTGAAAATCTATGGTAAGCAAAACCAGACACCTAGACCTGAAGAAGGCAAATTGTAAAACAGCATACCACCAAGGGATTGGATATCAAATCCAGTAAAAATACTAACAGTCACCGTTACTCTAGTCTAAAGACAAGTCAAACAAGCCCTTGTTCATTGAATCAGGGAGTGTAGCTGTTCTTAAATTTGGCACAAGTGTGCAGAGAAGGTGTCATTTTCAAATCTACAAGGGGGTGAAAGTGACTTTGAATCAAACCTGATGAGGCAAGTGGTCTTCTACTCTTCTAATAAAATTATTTTAGGTATCACCAAATAAGTGTCTAACAAAATAAAATTCATCATGGTTGACTCCATTTCCACTAAACAATTAACCAGTCGAAATTATAGAGCAGAAAAACACCAATTACTTGTATGACATTCGGCATGATTCACATCATCAGTCAACTTTTAGAAAGACATTCCAACTTAGTCAGCTGTTGTGATCCAAAAGGTGAATCCAACTCACATTAACACAAGCATGTAAATAACTATTGGATAAATGGTTACAATTCAGATGACCTTAGATTCATTTCAGAATTTCAATCCACTACACAAAAAACACAGACCAAGTTTGACTTTTCATCCGCAAATCAGCCAATTGCCACCATTCTTCTCATGTATGTAAACAAAACCAGACACCTGGACTCGGAAGGCAAATTATTCACAACAAATGAACAGATCATCAACAAGGGAGATTTGTATTCAGCCCAGGAAAAAAAAAACACAATTAATCTAGCCCAAACCCAGTGTAAAACAGCTCCAACCCATAACCATATAAACAAAAGAAGCTTAAAACGAAGAATCACAAAAGCAAATACTGTCACAACGATAAGATGGCATAGTGAAATTCGTTATTAAATCGTTCGATTAAGATCTTAAGACATGTCAAGCACCAGAGATATCAACGAACAATAGCTGAAATCAAAACCCTAATCTTCTCATCAGTAAATCACTAAATCGTTTCATCAAAGCAGTTCAATACTGTAACAAAACCAGTGATTCGACAGAGAAATTACCAGGTGCGAGATCCAGGACCGTAGTTCTTCGGATGCGAGTTCCAGATGTTAGCGTGACCCATTTTTGCCCTGCTTCGTCTCTCTCTCTGCTCTGAGCTATCAAACCCTAACGGCGAAGATTTCAGATGACCATGAGGTCAGGCACAAAGTTGGTTTTATAGGTGTGTTTCACAAAAACCCTGGACTCTGAAAAATTGCTTGTTGAACCCGCTGGTGGATTTGGGTTTGCAATCTACCCTCCATTGACTTTTTTTTTTTTTGAAGGAAAACCATTTATTAAACGGGCTGGCCTACAAAACGGCCCAACTCATCCGAAACAAGAACCGAACAGGCCCAATCGGGTGGTCCATTAATACAAGTAATATTCATCGGAGAGTTTAAAGCTTTTTGGGAAAATAAATGAGCACACGCGTTCCAGCTTCTTGAGACGTGTACCACCGCGTGGCCACTTGTCTTCTCGAGGAGACATAATGAGGCTTCGAGAGAATTCTCCACTTCTGTAATGTCCTCCGGTGCTTTCCTCTGTATCAATCTGTTCATCTCTCTAACAATAGAGAGAGAATCAGATTCAATCCAGAGATTTCCATACCCACGATCTAGAGCAAAATCAATTCCCTCTCTGATGGCTTCTGCTTCCGCCGCCTTCGCAGAAATGGAAAAGGGGGTTGGCTTTGCCCTCCCTGCGATGAAGACACCCGTTGTAGATCTGATCACCACTCGAACACTTGCTTTCTTTTGAGAAAGGTTCGAAGCCGCATCCGTGTTGACAATCACCCAGTTCTCCGGTGCTTCGGTGGTGGGGTTGCCGGAGGGGGGGAAGTCTGAGCCGGAGCTTGATCTGAAAATTGATGACTCCCAGTGACTTTCAAGAGGTAATCCTTTACATGCAGCACTACTTCTTCGGGTTTCTGTTTCATCTTTTTGAAAATAAGTGAGTTCCTGTTCTTCCATAGAAACCAGATGAGAACACTCATAACTGACCTTTCTTCTGATTTTGCTGCGAGGAACGTGGAAGCCCACCAAACCTGGAAGTGGGTGGTGGATTTTGGGACGAAATTTGGACCAAGGAGCAAATTCCAGCAGATTCTTGCAAAAGGACAATACAAGAATAGATGAGTCTCGTCTTCCCTTTCTCTTAAACAGGTCGCATATCTACTATCAATATTTATCCCTTTTTTTAAGAGATTTTCACGAACCGGCAAGCTTTTCAAGTAATATCTCCAGGTTGTGTAGAGGACTCGTTTGGAAGTTTGATTTTCCAAAAAGTCCCCCACCAATTTGGGGTTGGGTTCGAACTGCTTCCTGTTTGCCAAACTTGATTTCTTTCTTCTTGACTTTTAATTAACTGGTAACCAGACTTCACCGTATAATTGTCGGACTCTGAATAATGCCAAATTAATCTGTCCGCCACTAGTTCCTTCGGGATTGAAATGCGTAGAATTTCTTTTACATCTTCTTCCCAAAAAATTTGTTTTAATCTATTTTCATCCCACATCCTGTCTTCTGTAATCAGATCCGAAACCATCACCGGAGCATTCGGGTTCCTCAAAGGTGTGTGCGGTTTAAAGGTATCCGGCCGAAATAACCAAGGATCAGTGAAGGCGTTCAACCTCTCACCATTACCAAGCCTCCATCTGCATCCACTAAGCACTAATTCCTTGCTGGCCATAATACTCTTCCAGAGGTAAGAACTATCATGTTTTACTTTTGCATTCAAAAGACCAGAGTCTTTATATTATTTATGTCTCAGTACTCTTGCTAAAAAGCTTGACGGATTCATTGGGAGTCTCCAGTATTACTTCCCTAACATCGCAATGTTAAACAACTGCAAGTGATGAAAGTTAAGACCTCCTTCTTTCTTTGATTTCTTTAGCTTGTTCCAAGATATCCAACTAATACGCCTTTGTTTCTCGTCAGAGCCCCACCAAAATTGTGCCATAGACGCTTCAATTTTATCACAAAGAGTGGAGGGCAACTTAAAGCAGCTCATCAAATATGTGGGAATGGCTTCAACCACTGATTTTAGCAACACTTCCTTCACCGCTTGTGAAAGGTACCTTTCATTCCAGTTTGAGAGCTTATTCTGAATTCTGTCTGGAATATTCTGAAAACTTGTCATCTTCTTCCTCCCCATTTTTGTAGGAAGACCAAGGTAGCGTTCGTGTAAGGATTCTTTTCTGACCCCGCAAAGTGCGCTAAGATGGGAGCTTAATTCATCAGAAACATTTGAAGAGAAGACAGCTGAGGATTTTGCTAAATTTATTTTCTGGCCAGTGGTTCTCTCATAGTCATGTAATAAAGTAGATAGGGTTTCCACTTCATTTGTTGTAGCCTTTGTAAAAATAAGGCTGTCGTCGGCAAAAAAGAGGTGTGATACTTTAGGACCACCTCTCGACGCAACCACTCCTGTAATAGCTCCTATAGACATAGCTTTCGTGAGCGCCCGAGAAAGAACATCACCACAAAATAAGAACAAATAAGGAGAGATTGGGCAACCCTGACAAAGCCCCTGCTTGGGCACAATGTTACCAACCACTTTTCGTTTAAAATCTAAAGAGAAAGTAGTTGTAGTAATGCAATCCTCAATCAAATTAACCCATCTTGGACCAAAACCCATTTTCCTTAGGATTTGTTGAAGAAAAGACCATTCAACACGGTCGTAGGCCTTATTATATCCATTTTAAGGGCTAAGTAGCCTTCCTTTTCTTTGATTCTATGTCTCATGGAGTGAAGAATTTCAAAGGCTGTAATAGTATTATCCGTGATCAAACGGCCTGGAACAAAGGTTGATTGACTCTCGGAAATAATAGAAGGAAGAACATGCTTTAATCTGTTCGCCATAGTTTTTGACACTAGTTTTATAAATAACAGTGCATATACTTATAGGTCTGAGATCAGGGGGTTTACGCACCTGTTTGATTTTGGGAATTAGAGCCAGAAGTGTGTGATTAAAGGCTGCCACGCTTTCTTCTCCGTTCAAAATCGAATCACACAGTTTCCCACATCAGCTTGTAGATGATTTCAGTATTTCTGGAAAAACAGGGCTGGGAAGCCATCAACACCTGGGGCCTTTAAGGGCCCCATTTGTGTAAGGCTTTCAGTAACTTCAGTTAGAGTATAAGGTTGATCTAGAAAGTCTCGGTCTTCCTGACTGATACCGTGATCAATGATCTCTAGCATATCATTTATTTCCTCCATTTGTGGCTGAGAGGAAGTAAAAATCTCTTCAAAGTATTCTGCCAAAATGCGAATAATATCTTCATCATCCGTCTTCCAGTCACCATTTATATCCTCCAATATTTTAATGGTGTTCCTAGCTTTCCGAGAGGAGGCCTTCTTGTGAAAGTAGGTCGTATTTTTGTCTCCACTTCGCAACCATTGGACCCTAGATCTTTGTTGCCATAATTTTTCCACTTTTAGAAGTAGATCTGCTAAAGCACGTTTGGCTTTTCTACACTGGAACACAGTGCTAGCAGTTTTCTTAAACCTCTTAAGGTTTGAGATTTTCCTTTTCAAAAGCTGGATTTGTTTTTTGACATTTACAAAACAATTTTTGGACCATATCTTCAAAGAATCAGCACACCTATCCATCTTTTCCTTCACGTGTTGAGGGGTTTGCCAAGAAGCAAGAATTGTGCTATCACACTCCCCATTCTGAGTCCATGCCGCTTCAAAATGGAAGCGTCTTGAACCCGTCAATACGCTGGAATTGTTCTGAGTGCCAAACTGGAGTTCAATCGGACAGTGGTCCGATGTTGCTGCAACCAAGTGATTAACCCGAGCGTACCCGAACCTCATCCTCCAGCTTAGATTGGCCACAACCCGATCTAACCTTTCCCTTATGTTCGCCTCATCATCGCGTTTTTTGTTCCAGGTAAAAGGATTCCCATGGAATCCTAAATCCTTGAGACCACAATCTCTAAGGACTTGTTTAAATGGGTTGGATTGGGTACTCGTTACCCCCCCCCCCCTCCCTCTCTCCTTTTCATCTTGAGAGAACACCTCGTTGAAATCCCCCATAACACACCATGGAGCATCTCCATGTGGTTTCAAACGGGTAAGCAGAGTCCACGAGTGTTGGCGTTCCTCTCTGTCTGGATTCCCATAGAACCCAGTAAAAAACCATGGATCCAAATCACTTCCAGCTTTAACAAGAGCATGAATGTGACCTGAGGATCTAGAGATAGGAATGACTTCAGTGGTATCATCCCAAAGAAGGGCTAGACCGCCACCTCGCCCATGACTATCAACATAGACCCCTTTTGCATACTGGACCTTCTTTCGTATAGAATCCATCTCATGTGATTGTAATCTAGTTTCCATGAGAAAAACTAGATTAGGACGGCTTTCCTTCACAGAATCGCAAAGGGATAGAACGTTGCAAAGGTTTCCAAGCCCCCGCACGTTCTATCTTAGCGCACTCATTGCTCTAGGCAGAGCTGCTTAACAGACTCTGCCTCTGGAATACTGGGGATTGGAACTGCTTCACAATCCATGCCTTCACCACCTCCACCCTTATAACCCTTCCCTGCATTAATGAGATTCTCATCCAGCACAACTGAGAATTTGTTCACAGGGTCCAAATTACATGACCGCTTCCCACCTCCCATCATTAGCCCCTCATCCAAAGACGATAGGTTGAGCTGGCCTAGGGGTTTTCGTTTGGCGAGACCACTTTCTTCTCGCACGTCCTTCTCTTTACTTCTAGCTTTATCCTTCATGTTAATTCTCTTCCTCTTCGAAATTGATTTTGCACTGAAGGATACTCCTTTTGGGAGGGCAGTCTTTTCTAAACTTTCCATATCAAAATTGGGTTTAGTCCTCGAGGGTGGAATAAACTCAAGATTGGGAAAAAGATTTGACTGGCCAAGAATTGTTTGAAAAGTCAGTACCGTCATCGTTGGGATTAGGATAGGATTTCGGATTCCATTTCAAAGATTGAGGGAGATCCCCTATCTTTGACTTCCCCTTAATTTGCTTCCTCCCTTGATCCTTATCATTTCCAGATTTACCAGAATGCCCCTCCTTTGTGCTTCGTTTTCCATCTTTACCCTCCTTGCCGTCGGTAGTCGGGGATATGCGTTTCCTCGTCGTCTTTTCCACCAGCCACCTCCCAAATTATGGGTTTTTTCCCGATTGGATCAAAGCTTCTCGTTTTTCACAACGATTTGCTCGGTGATCCAAGCGGCCACACCATTCACACACATAGGGGATTCGCTCATACGAGAGGTTCACCCAAACTTTTTCGCCACATGCAGTTTCTACAAGTGCTATTCGCCGAAGGGCCTTGTAAGTCTTGATTTTTGTTCGGGCACGGATACATCTATCCTTTGCATCTCCTTCGATATGAATAGATACCCGTCCAACCTCTCCTATTGAGGCTGCAATCATGGAGCCTACGTCCTCATGAATAAAATGCAAGGGCAGACCCTTTATCTGTATCCACACCCAAAGATCGTTAAACTGTGAGGAGTCATGATTACCCAGAACATCCCACTCTTTAAGAAGAAGGAGTTGGTCGTCAAAACTCCAAGGTCCTCCGAACATGGCCTTGTCCATGGCGGATTTGTTTCCAAATCAGAAAATGAACTTGTTCACTCCATCTTCCATGATCTTCAAATCCTCTTCTGGACACCACAGTCTCCTGAAAAGCTCTTTCATACTCTGAGTGTCAATCTTTGCATCACCAATGAATTTCCCCACCAAGCAGAGTTTCCAATCCTCCCTCACCTTGTTGCACATCTCTTCGCCGATAATCACCACTTTCTTTTCATCATCAGAAAGGGTGATTCGGTTTTCCCATCCTTCATCATCCCAGTCCATCGAAATCAAGAAACTTTAACCTAGCCGCCGACTTCTTTCTAGAGAGAGAAAACTCTAGAGATAACTTTTTCTAACGTGTAATTACCCTCCATTGACTTTGAATGAGTTGTTCACATCATTCGAGTTTTTTTTTTTTTTTTTGCTAAAATAGAAAAAAATTGGAATAAAACCCATTTGACGTTAACAACAGTAATAAAGCTGAAACTAAATAGAGACTTATAAACTAAACAAAATTGGAATAAAACTTAATTTTTAATTCCAAACACACTAAGATCCTGTTTAGTAGTGGCTGAAAATCTGAAACTACATGATCTAAGGTAACATAGGCAGAAACAGGGTGCGAATGTACCGTTACAAGAGGGGCAACAGTTGAAAGCAATTACATGGAATGAATAAGAGAAGTAACAAGAAATCATTTCCGTTTGTCTTCCATTGTTATCTAGTTTCACCCTCTAGTAATGGAAGGAAGAAATCTTTATATCTTTTGCGATTCCATTCATGAACTACGAAATGTCTTAATAGAAGAGGCTTTTGGACATGCCCTGCACCGTAGATGACATGGGACATGACCCTCCTCGGGACACCACTTGCTATCTTGTTGTGAAAGGAATCCGAGAGATGCGCGTCATGTTACCAAAGGAACTATCTTTTTCTTTGATTTGAATATCATTTTCAAGTTATTTGCCCCTCTCGAAAGGTAGATGTCAAGTCTAGAAAGAGTAAACCATTCTTTTTAGAAAGACAATTTACCGCCTCAGCCAATGTCATCCGTGAAAACTATTGTTTGTCAAGAGTTTCAATATGCGAAGGAAGTTCAATTCGTGACTTTTCGCCCGGTACTTTCTTTAGTCCTTTTTGTGCTCTTGTGTCCCTCCGGCAGGGTAGGTCACCGGTTAATTCTAGTAATAAATTATTTTTTAAGGGAGTGAATTACCTGCACTTGAATAATCTAAAGGCAATGGGTATCGAAAAATGAGTTATTAGTAGAAGATTTAATATTCATATTACATAATCATATATTTTTAATAACGATGGTCGAGGTCACTCCGTTTTCTAGCTTCTTGGGTTAATTCTACTAACGGGATATGTCTCTCACACATCAATTACATTCATCTATTCACTGGTATTGAATATCAATTACATTCGTATATTCACTGATATTGAATGTGCAACAATATCGTTCCACTATTAATAAAGGGGATATTAACTCTACTATGAGTTAATACCCCCCTTATTAATACCGACGGGAGGATGATAGCTTCTTCCGGAGATGAGACCTCCTTTGGTTTTCTCTCTCTCTCTCTCTCTTTTTTTTTTTTTTTTTTTGAGTAGAAGCAAAAATACATGAATAAAGCATATTACAAAAATTTAAAAAGATTTTAGCCAGGCTGTGAGCTCTAGAGACATTAAGGGCTAGTTTGGGAATGCTGTGGCGGTGAGAAAGCTGCTGTTTGAAAACACTGTGGAAAAGTTGCTGTAAATTCTTGATAAAATGTTGTTTGATAAGTGTTACGTAAAAGTTGATGTGAAATATTGATATGTAATTTTGTGTTTGGTAAAGTCAACTGTGAAGTTGCTGTGAGAGGGTAAAATGACAAAAATATATTACACGTGCCACTCCGCAAAGATAACTATTGACATTTTAAAAAATTAAGAGGTTAAAATCGGTTGTAGATAAATTAATCAAAAGCACATTCTGGAAAAGCATCTCCCCCTTGCTTCCTGAAAATTGCTGTGGGACATCAGAAACTGTCCGGAAAAGCAAAAAATTTATATTTACCAAACACACTAAAACTGCTTCTGCTGTCGGAAAGTAGCTGTGTTGGCAGCAGAAGCATTCCCAAACTCACCCTAAGTCGGCCTACAAAAGCTACTTGGACAAAATAAAAAAACTGAAGGGCCAAAAGAGAAATGTCTGACACGATGTGTTGTACCTCAGCTATTCTTTTGGTTCGGATGATAGCGAGCACTAACTCCCGACAATCCGTTTTGATGTACACATTTCGAAAGCCATTCAAGATTAACCATCTAAGAACATGAGTGAGTCCTCTAGCTTCTGACTGTAGAGGGCTTGGAGATTGGATAATTTGGATATGAGCAAAAGTTTGATTACTTTATTCCACCCATGCAATGGTGCTGAACTTGTGGTTGACCTTCCAAGCGGCGTCAACCTCAAGAAAAATAGTTGGAGTGCTGGGTGTGTGAGAAACTGGCTACCATTCCAAGTGCTTGGGTGATGTCTGGCTACCATTATGGGATGACGGCCGTGTGCTCTCCTTTGTTCTTTGTTGAGTGAGAGTTCATAACAGAACCAACGAAACTTGATTGGAACACAGACACCTCTTGATATACTACGTTCTATTGGAACCGTTACCTTATTGAATATTGTCTCCGGAAAAAAATGAACAGAATTTAATAGGAATCAGTTGCTGGCTCTAGAACAACCAAGCTCTAAAGAATGGTCATTAGGGGCATCACGAGTGGCTGTAGTCGAGAGTTTGAGGATTGTTTGTATGTGTAATTTTGTAACCTCTCAAAAAGAACAAATATAAAAGACTTGTCGACTTATTATGATTTCAAAGGTAAACCAGGGACACTTTTAGATTTCAAAGTAGAAACCAAACTGCACAACAATGAATTTCTGCTACTTCAGTTGGATAACAAGCATGGGTACAAATGGTTCCTACATCTGAAAACGGCATTTCGAAACTAGCTCTGGTTCCCGGCCCAAACCCTTGGTACGTTCCTTTATTACCAAAGGCATATCATGAAATACTAAATCCATATGAACAAAAGAGCCACAGGATCTGCAAATATCAAAACATAAATTCTGATAGCAGTGAAACTTTCAAGGACACATAAAACATCATAACTCAGCCACACTAGAGTATACACTGTCAACAGCCTGCAAAGTAAACTGTGGTGGATCATCTCAATGCATTGCCACTCATTAGTGCTTAGGAACTTTAACTGAATAGACTATTAGCAGCGAACTTTAACTGAATAGAAATCAAGAACCAGATTCAAATGCAAACCAAGTCACAACAGTACATTCTTGCTCCATAATACATTTGATACTACTAAACAAAAACAAACTCTGGATCAAACATGATGAACATCATCTTCTCTGGTAGACCAACCAGCTCTGCCCAATTAACGGTACTGCAAATACAACAGCACAACGATTACATTCAAAACACAGCAGAAAAAACAAAAATAGCTGGAAATAATAAAAGTTGTAAATGCAGCACAATCAGATTCAGGAACAGTAGACTTTAATGGTGCCAATACAGATATCATGTGCAGCTGAAAGTTATAGAATGAGCCAGGAGTAAAGGATTTACCTTGATGAATCCAATTTCCTTAGAGTTGCTGCGGAAACACTGTCTGCAGCACATGAGCCCGTACTTCCGGATCAATCCATGGGGATTTCCGCACACACGGCTGCATAAATATACACTATCAGTCACTCATTGACAGAGAAGATTCAACACAAACTCAAGAAGCTTTCTGCTAATAAACATCCCAAAGACAACACATACAAATGAAAAACACCAACTACTTTGTACGACAGACAGCATATTCGATCAATCTCAGAAAGAATATACCCATTAAGAAACTGTCATTAGAAAAAATGGAAGAGCTAATTGTTTTTTTACTAGATTCGTGTTTCACGGTTTGTCAGATGTTAAGTATAGCACAGCAGAATCCAGATCACTCATATGAGCATTTTCAAACCGATTGGATGACAATTCAGAGTTTGAATCAACTTCACAAATGTACATTATTGAATTTCATAATGCAAACCAGCCCATTAACGATGTTAGTTACTATCGTATGCAGTGAGTACCCTTATAATATATGCTAAGCAAATCCCGACACCTAGACCTGAAGATCATCAAGGGGATTGGATATTGAAATCCAGAAAAATACTAACAGTCACGGTTACTCTAGTCTAAACACAAGTCAAACAGCCTGTAATTATAGAAGTAGGGAGTGTTGCTGTCCTGAAATTTGGCACACTGGACGTTTTCCAAACTACAGGAGGTGAAAGCAAGGATTCAAATAACGGCCCGTATCGTACCGTATCGCCCGGTTCGAAACGATATCGGAGGTCACCGAATCCGATACGGCCGATACGGGATGGGTGAGTCTGATTCACTAGCGAATCGCCCGATACGCTTATAAAACAGGCGATACGGTCCGTTACGGTATCAGATGAAGAAGAAGAAGAAGAAGAAGAATCAGAGGGTTGAATTCGTACCTTTTACAGTCCCATCTCCGATCTGGAACACGGTTCCGATCTGGAACGATTCAGTTGTACAGTAACATGATAACATCGTGGAAGAAATTTCGGAGAACGGAATCGCTGGTGCCGATGGTGAATCGACGAAGAGAGGAGGAAGCGTGGAAGAAATTTCGGAGAATACAAGGAGAATAGAACGGGAAGGAGAATCGTGGAGAGAGAGAAAAATAAATCAGTTTGAAAAGTCAAACAAAATTTATCATCTTCCATAATTTTAGCTAAAAATAGTTACTGAAAATTTATGGTTAGACCCACTAAGCAAGAAACGTGGATCAGTTCACTATTATAAAAGGAAAAAGAAAAGTCAAATTTTAGGGAAAACTATTAAGTGAATTAATTACATAAATATTCTTTTTACATAAATACTTAAAGATTTTCCAAAATTCTATCTTTACAAAATATAAATAAGGCCAACTATTAACATTCAAATAAAATGTCAAGTTTATAAAGTCATGATTTTATTTAGTTAAAACGTCTAATTGTCAAGTTTTTAGCATTCACGCATTTGGTCCCCGATTTGCGTTACGATTTGCCCGTTACAGGTCAAAACCGTTTTCCGCACCGTTACCGATACGTCGACCGATACCGTTATTTAAATCCTTGGGTGAAAGTGACTTTGAATCAAACTTGAGGGGGTGAGATGTCTTCTATTTATCTAATTATATATGTACTATCACCAGTCAGGAGATAAGTCGAGTGCCATGCGAGAAGAAATATCATCACGGTTGACTCCATTTCCAATACACAATCAACCAGTTAGACATTATGGAGAAAGAAAACACCAATTACTTGTTTGGCCTTCCGCACCATTCACATGACCATTTACAACTTGTCATCACAAGGATGAAAGCGCCAAGTACTCAATGCTATAAACTCATTCATGAATCACACTTAGGCTCTGTTTGGTTCACAGTAAAATGTTTTATGTGAAAAAGCTTTCATGCAATTATTTTCTCGTGTTTGGTTGCCTCTTGACAAAACAGTGGGCCGTGACGGAAATGGCAGTGATGGGCGGCGGTGATTGGTCGTGGTGGTGGTAGGTGGTAGTGGTGGAGGAGGTGTTAGTATGAGTTGTTGTGCTCCTTCACTCTCCGGAAAATGGCTTACGGATCTGAAATGTGTAAATCATTTTACATCATTTGAGGGAAAACATTTTACAGGAAACATTTTACTTCCAGTTCCAACCAAACAGCACCAAGACAGCAAAATAAGGGAAACATTTTACAGGAAAATGTTTTACCACCAACCAAACGGAGCCTTAGTCAGCTGTTGTGATCCAAAATCTGAATCCAAGTCACATTCATACAAGTATATCTATAACTATAGGATGAATGGTTACACTTCAGATGACCTTAGATTCATTTAAGAATTTAAAACCCCTTCACAAACAACATTGACTAAGTTTTACTTTTCACTTAAAATCAGCCAATTGCTATCACTATAAAATCTCTATTAATGTAGTAGACAAAACCAGACACCTGGACTTTGAAGGCAAATTCTTCAGAACAGATGAACACAGATCATCAACAAGGGAAAATGTATTCAACCCAGAACTAAAATGCTACTAATATCAATTACTCTAGTCCCAAAGTCCAAACCCGAAACAGGTCCAACTCAATATAATCCAAAAAAAAAAAAAAAAAAGATGACATGGTGAAATAGCGTTCTCAAAACGTTCGATTAAGAGTGACATATCAAGAACCAGAAAGATCACTGAATGCGAACACACAACGAACAATAGCTGAAATCAAAACCCTAATCTCCGAACCAGCACATCTTGGCAGTTTAATACTTGCAACAAAAACCCGTGATTCGACAGAGAAATCAACAGTTGAATCAGGCAGAGAGGGAGAAGAAATTACCAGGTGCGAGATCCGGGACCGTAGTTCTTGGGATGCGAGTTCCAGATGTTGGCGTGACCCATTTTCGCTCTGCTTCCTCTCTCTCTCGGCCCGGAGCAATCAAACCCTAATCGCTGCGATTTCAGACGAGATTTCAGAAGACTTTGCGGCCAGGCACAAAGTTGGTTTTTATAGGTTTGTTTAACGGAAACCCTAGTCTCCTCTTTTTAGAATAAAAGATAAATTCCACCCATTAAGTTTGGATTAAATACAAATCCACCCCTCGTGTTTGGATAAAGACGAATACTCCCTGTCTAACGGAGGGGGGTAACGGTTGTCTAACGGAAGTTCCCTTAAAATTTAACAAATTACTCCCTATAAAGGCCACTTCCTTCCCTTCTCCTCCTCATTTCCTGACCCTAGTCAACCATATCTCTTCCCTTCTTTCTTTCTTCCATCTTAAACACCGGCCAACCCATATCTTCTCTTCCTCTACTCCCTCATTTCCCTCGGCCACCAACAACACATCCAACACCATCTCTATCGCCACCTCCAAGCTCCCAGATAGGGGTGCAACTTAGGCGGGTTGAACCCGGGCAACCCGAGCTTAGCCCGAATTAAAATAGGGCCTAAACACATAGCTTTAGTAATTTGGACGGGCTTGGACATAAATTATCAACCCGAATTGCAATTCAGGTTGGGCTTGGGCAAAAATATTAAACGACGGGCTAACCCGAATTACCCGATTTGTATGATCACTACCTCTAAATATTATATTTTGATAAAATTATGTCGCATATCTACGTGAATATGCTATTTTCATTGATTATTACCAATGTTTGTAATCATTATTTTGTTCCTGAACTAGTTTATTTGGTTTTTTCATAAAAAAATATTGTGTTCTAAAAATGCATTAAGTTTAATTTCCTAGCCCGAATTCAACCCGAACCCGAATTGAGTTAAACAATTTGGGCCCGGACGGACTGGAAATTCTCTTAACTCGGGCTGGGTTGGGCTTGGGCAGCCTCGATTGAACTCGGGCTCGGGCTTGGACAAGGGTGTCAACCCGTCCAACCCGCTCGAGTTGCAGTCCTAGCTCCGGCCCTCTCCCACTCTTCTCTACTCCCTCATTTTTCTCTCTCCTCTTCCACCACCGCTTCCCACTCCTTCCTTACCCACAATGACCAGCGCCTCCTCCCTTCTCAAACCCTAACCCCGTCTTCTTCTCCACTCCCTCATTTTATCCATTGCTATTAAAACGATATTCACCCTCTTAAATTACAAGAACTATCTTTTCTGTTAGAATTCTAACTCTCTCCCCATCTTCCTCACCGGCACGACCGAAACCGAGCCCCAAATTGGAGCACAGGTATACGGACATCAGCTCAGCTCAGACCTATATCTTCATCATCATAACCTCCTCAATTCCTTTCAATTCCTTGGCGAAGTTGAAAGGGTTGGCACCTTTAAAAGCTTCTGCAAGCGATGGCTTCCCAGCTTTATTCGTTCAAAAGTTCTGGTCAACATTTTGTAAGGAGATAACTGATTTATGCTTGCAAATTCTTTATGAGGACATAGTGATGCCCTCAACCATGTGTTGATTGCATTAATACCTGGGACTAAGCAGGTGTGCAAAGCAGTTGATTTCCGTCATATTATTTTGTGCTATACTATTTACTAAATAGTCACTTAAGCATTGGCTAACCATCTTAAGCTTGTTCTACCGAGTATTATATCGGAGGATGAAAGCGCTTTTATGCTGAGCGGCACGATCTTAGATAATATATTATATACTTTCGAGTTAATATATATTATGAAGATGCATCTTAAAGGGAATAAATGTTATATGGTCTTAAAAGCATGTATGATGAGGCTTATGATAGAGTGAAACTGAATTTTCTAAAAGCAACTATGGAGAGAATGGGCTTGGGTTCAAATGGATACAACTAGTTATAAAATGCGTAACTACATCATACAGCTTTATTGTAAATGGGTTAGTAGAAAGAAGAGTTGTACATGAGAGAGGGTTAGGACAAGGGTGTAGCTATGCAATTTTTCAAAATTGAGTTGTACTGGTAGGCTAGGATCTGGCCATATTTTGGTCATTGAAAGTATGGGGTTGCGATTGGGGAATATTCTAAGTGATTGGGGCAAGGTCCTACTTTTCAGAAAAATAAATGTAACCCTAATGCTTTTCCTATCCCCCCCCCACTTTTGGATATTTACAAATGCCCCCACCCCATGTGAACACACTCCTTTCACACTACCAACTCTTGGCTCCTCACCCTCTATGCGTCAAAATCTCATCACCTCTCCAAATGACTCAACTCACCTCCCCAGCATATAAAAAAACTCCTTTGTCTCCACCATTTTATTCAACTTTCAACCAAGCTTTGTAATAACTCCGTGATCGGAGTTATATTTGTAGGTGAAAATATTTATCGATTTGCATAATTTCCGAGACATTTTGGCTCGTGTTCAGTCATATTACGGAAATATTCATATATATGAGTTTTATGTGCATAACTGACAAGTCTTGGCATTTTCGTACTTAGTTTGAGACAAGGGATATCATGTTCATCACGATGGTAGCCGGCATGTGAAAAAAGCGTGACTTTTCATCCCCTAGATCAAGCCAGTTTTCCTTCGACCTTTTTTTCCAAATAGATTTGGCGTCATTAAGTAAGAGAGCATGGGCCTTGTTATTGATTGATGAGGAGACGGAGGTGGAGAGAGGAGGTGTCCGAGGTTGAGAGGGCTTGTTGGGCTTTATCCATCGTGGCCTGCATTTGCACCAAACATGCTATTAAGCTAATTTTGGATAACCGATTCCATTCGCGAAGAGATTTCATAAGGAATTCATGCTTTCGCATGAAAGAAAACGAGAGCGGACTAGTTGTTGGTTTAGCCCAGGATTGGCTAAGATGGATTTTGCCGTTGGGGCTCAGAGCCAATGAGCCTTGAACATTGGCTTCCTTTGCACATGAGCTGTGATTAGAGCACTGGATATTTCCAAAGGTGTCGAGAAACAGCGGGCTGTGATCGGAGCACTGGATAGGAAGAGCGACCAAATTCGCCAGTGGCAAGATGAGCTGTAGATTCAGAGAGATAAAATCTTTGTCAAGATTCTCATAAGTACAATTGTCCCTTGGTTGTTGCTGGACCAAGTATAGAAACCTTGTGGCTCTGAAGTTGAAGCAGGCGGGCATCTTGAACGAAATTACCAAACATGTTCGTCCCAAAAATGACTCTTCTACTTGAGCTCAGTTTTTCGGAAGGCTTTTCCACTTGATTGAAATCTCCAATAACCAAGTTGATATCATTGTTGCTTTCTTGAATGTGAAGGAGCAGCAAGTAGAGGACTTTCTGACGATCGACATGTCTTGGACTTCCATAGAAGAGAGAAAATACCAAGAAACACTAACTTCTTTGATACGAAGCTTAATAAACCAGTTACAACAAAAGCTAGCACTAATATCTAGAGACGAGTGCCAACCCATCCAAATACCCTCTTTCGATCATAACGCATCAGTAGCACAAGACTTGTCATTGACAAAAAAAAAAAAAAAAAGAAAGATTGCAAAGACTACTTTTGTTCTTGATAGAAAGAAAATACAAGGATTACATTGTCTAGACAATAACTCGCTCCTTGAATAGTAGTATCTCTGCAATTCCAGCTAAGAACCCTCAGTTTTTGTGAAGGAAGTTGAACAGGCTGAACTTCCGCAAAACCCAATTCATCATTGAAAAGATCCCGAGTACACTAATTAGCTGGCTGAGTTCAACTGAGTCAAAAGTCGGCTGCAAAGGTGAGGACGAAATAGTTTGAGGAGAGGATAACCGAGCAATTTTCTTGTGAACCATTTCAACACTTGTATCAGATGTGGTGTCAGAGAGATTGCGTTTAGAGGAACATCTCACATTTTTTGTTCCCCTGCGATAATGAAGAATCAACAGAAGGCTCAAAGGAGGAAAAGGCGCGACAGTAAACCGAAGCAGAGGAACGTGTCTGGCTCTTTCTTGGACCAACACTACTTGGCGTGATCCCATGACGATGAGTCAGAAACTTTTCGGTATCGGACTCTGAGGAGACCAAAATGAGAATTGGTTTTTTAAGCTTCCCCACCCTCATCGAGCGTTACGGCCAAGGTCACGCGAGGAGATGGCTTCCTATTTTGTGGCTGTTGTGGAAGAGTTTGAGCAGTTAACACTCTGGTCAAGTTTCAGTCAGAAACTCTGTTTGACATGGTAGTATTAAGAACACACACATTAGTATCAGCCGCAGCAAGTAAGGGCTGAGAGGACCTCGACATGTTTTCCACCGCCACCATGTTGGACACACGAGGAAGAGTCGTCGGAATAGGGGGAGGAAAGAGCGGATCTCCATGAACCAAGGAGCCGAAGCGGGTGCATCTTTGGGACTGAAAATGACCTAGCCAATCATCCCATTTCGCCATAATCTTTTCAAAAGACGAAAGAAGATTTTGGTCGTTGTTTAGGGAAGCATGCAGGCAGTGGCTATGGGGTGAGTATTTTCTACAAGTTTGTGATTGACATGAGTAAAAGTGATAACATCAAAATGAGTGGCCATCAATCTTATGTCCGCAATAATATTTGTAGTAATGCTACAGTCACTTCTGGAGCTGCCCAGGTTTTTAACGGCCTGTCTTTTTGAACGGTGATATTTTGATATCCGTGCGAGCCATTTCAAAAGTTCCAAAATCTCACGAGCTTCCGCTGCTGTGAAGTTGATACTTCCTTCCATGCGCTTGTTTGCATTGTCGGCCCATCCAGCCGTGCTTTGCTCGTTGTTCTGTTTCCATGCAACGTAAACTTGGAAGGTTTATTGGTCTTGAGAGCTGGCGCGAATTTCTATATCATATGATGCGTTATGGATGACTGTTAACATGTTCTCCATTTATGCCTAGCGGAAGACAAGTGAATGGTCCAGATTGGCGACAAGAATCTTCCAAATGACCAATATCTTCAAGGGTTTGGACTTTGGAGTGTGTGTAATCCTTGAGTCCCAAGATCTAGTGATCATACACTAGCACGGGACGAAGGGCTGTGCAAACTGAATATAGGGGAGTGCGAACTGAGTACGACTCTCTGAAGGCAATCGCTTTCATCAATGACAAATCTACTATCCCTTCCCCAGTAAAGCCACACAGCACATAATAGTTCTGCTTAATACTGCTGTAACTGTCACAATTATCACATTTCAAGAGATAACTTGATGATGACCTAGCTAGAATGCATGAAAATCACCAGTTTGAGGTTTACTTGTTTGTTATTCTTGTTTCTAGGTGAACTGAACTGATAAAAAATAGGTAATCAAGAAACCAATCAAAATGGACGACTGACAAAATTCTCAAAGCAAAGCTATGGAGACTGCATATGCAGCGAGACCTAAGGTGAACAGTCAACAGCCTGCAAAGTGAACTGAGGTGGATCATTTAAATCCATTACCCCTTGTCAGTTTACAAATTTCAACTGAGTAGACTAGAAGCAGCAAACTAACTATGTATGAAAACAAAGAATGTAAATACCAAGTCAAGAACCAGATTCAGATGCAAAGCATGTCGCACCAGAAAATTCGTGCTCCACAATACATTTCATACCACTAAACAAAAACAAAATTTCTCTTTCCAACGCACATCAGTTTGATACTACTAGGAATGGCATTAATTTAAACTACTAATCTTAACTCCAGATCATACTTTGATGACGATCATCTTCTCTAGTATAACAACCAGCTCTGCCCAATTAACGGTACTGCAAATGAAACAGCAATCTGATTAGATTCAAACCCCAACAGAAAAACATAATAGATTGCAAATATAAAAGCTGTACATGCAGCAGAAGCAGATTGAGGAACCGTGATGAATAGAACAATGGACTTGAGAGGTGTAATACAGATTTCATGTACAGATGTGCTGAAATTTAGAGAATGAACCAAGAGCTGAGGATTTACCTTGATAAATCCAATTTCCTTGGAGTTGCTGCGGAAACACTGTCTGCAGCACATGAGCGCATACTTTCTGATCAATCCATGGGGATTTCCGCACACACGGCTGCACAAATATATATTATTAATCACTCATTCACAGAAGATTCAATACAAACTCATGAAGCATTCTGCTAGGAAACAGACATCTTAAGAAACAAATTTCATCATTTCCACTACTCAACATCCAAAAGACAACACGGATGCTAAGAAAACGAGAATTACTTCGCAAGACAGACAAGATATAGTATCAAAATCAATCAATCTCAGGAAGTGGTCACCCATTTAGAAACTGTCATTAGAAAGAATGGAAGAGCAAAAGAACTCCTTGTTTATTGCTAGGACAGCACAATAAACTCTTTCATGAATTAGTCAGATGTTAAAAGTAGTCAAGAGCAGAGTCCAGATAACTAATATAAGCCTTATCAAACCTATTAGATAAATTATAAAACTTCAGATAACATTGGTACATTTTAGAGTTTGAATCGACTTCACATATGTACATTGACTCGTTTGAATTTTCGAATGCAAACCAACCCATTAACAACTCTACTCATGTAAACATAATCCTGAAAATCTTTAGTAAGCAAAACCATACATGTAGACCTGAAGAAAACAAATTGTACAACAGCAAGTCATCAAGGGAAGGGATATTCAAATCCAGTAAAAAACAAACAGCACAGCTTCTATAGTCTAAACCAAGGATTTAAATAACGGTATCGGCCGGCGTAACGGAAACGGTCGCGGAAGACGGTTTTGACCTGTAACGGACAAAACGTAACGGAAATCGGGAACGAAACGCGTGAACGTGAGAAAGTTATCAAAAGATGCAATAAAATATTTGTAAGACATTATTTTGTATATGAAATATAATTGTAGTCTTTTACAAGTTGTTTAGACCACGCCTAACTAAGTTTTAGACAATTACACACTTAATATCTCAATATATTTAAAATTACCTAGCAATTTGTCTAAGATAAAAGATAACTTTTTGTAATCAATAAATAAACTAATCTAGTATTAATTACAATTACAGTGGCTATTTTTTTCCAAAAATTCAATAAATTTTGTGCTTTTAATATAATAAGTCAAACCAAACATAAATTAACCTACTGGTATTTTTTCTAAAAAAACTACTGGTACTTGGAAAAAAATGCAAACAAAGGCAGCCTTTACTCATTAAAGAAAAAGAAACCTAGTCTTCTACGGTCCTCTACCTACTCTAAAGATAAGATTACTTTGTTTTAAAAAAAAAAAAAAAAAGAGAAGATAAGATTTCAGAGAGACAAAAGAGATGAGAGGTGGAGAGACAGTCGTGTGTGAGAGAGAGAGAGACAGAATAGCAACGTCCCTTGGTGTGAAGCGCGATCTGCGATTGCGGGGTGCAACGGGGCGGAATTGCAACCCCGACGGTAAGAACTCTCACTTCCACTCGCTCTCTGCCTCTTTCTCTACATATTTGTGCTCTTTTTCTACCTCTGATTCGGATTCTCTTCTTCTTCGTCTGATTTTCCGACCGATTTGTTGCCATATCGGGGCGTATCGCCCGTTAGACGAGAATATCGGTCCGTCTCGGGCGTTTCGCTCGTGAATCAGCATCACTCGTAGCGTATCGCCCGTATCGGATTCGGTGACCACCGATACCGTTCCGAAACGGGCGATACGTTACCGTTACGAACGATATTTGAAACCTTGGTCTAAACACAAGCAAATCATCACTTAACCATAGAATTATGGAGTGCAGGAGCTGTGATGATGTCATTTACTAAACTAGAAGGGTGACAGTGGCTTTGAAATCTTGAGAGGCTGAGAGTGTCTTTTACTCTTATAAAATATATGTATCACCATATACAATCTGAGTGTGTTACAATACAAATATCATCAAGGTTAACTGCATTTCCACAACACAATTAACCAGTTGACACTAAGGAGAACCAAAAGCCCAATTAATTATATGACAGTAGGCATGACTCACATAATGGAGCCCTTTCAGAAAGATATCACCATTTACAGATTGTCATTACAAGGATGGAGGAGCAAATTACTCAAAAGCTTATTAATAGGCATTCATTCATGAATCACAATAAACCAGACACCTGGACTTGGAAGGCAAATTCTTCAGAACAGATGAACAAATCATCAAAAAGGGTAAATGTATTGAACCCAGAACAAAAATGCTACCAGTATCAATTACTCTAGTACAAACCAAGGTAAAACAGCTCCAACCCATAACCATAGAAACAGGAAAAGCTTAAAACGAAGCATCACAAAAGTAAATTCAAACACACCGATAAGATCACATGTCAAGCACCAGAAGGATCATTGAATGCGAACACACGGCGAACAATAGCTAAAATCAACCCCCTAATCTTCAAACCAGCAAATCGTTTCATTTTAGCAGTTCAACTGTAACTAAATCAGTGATTCGACTGAGAAATCAACAGTTGAATCATGTAAAGAGGAAGAAGAAATTACCAGGTGCGAGATCCAGGACCGTAGTTCTTTGGGTGCGAGTTCCAGATGT
Source organism: Linanthus parryae (assembly GCA_023055425.1). NCBI lineage: Eukaryota > Viridiplantae > Streptophyta > Magnoliopsida > Ericales > Polemoniaceae > Linanthus > Linanthus parryae. Next base: position 35,173,648 of record JALGPY010000002.1, read on the forward strand.
TGGCGTGACCCATTTTTGCTCTGCTTCCTCTCTCTCTCTCTCTCTCTCTCTCTCTCTATGCTCGGAGCTATCAAACCCTAACGGCGAAGATTTCAGAAGACTATGCGGCGAGGCACAAAGTTTGGGGTTTAATAGGTTCGTTTCACGGAAGCCCTAGTCTCCCTACGCCGACGGCTTGCCTATTTGCTCGAAAGACCCTATTTCTTATGTTCATAAAATAGTAGTAGTACCCTTTATTTGTAGAAATTATACTAGCATCCCCAACTATCAAAATACGTAATGTATACACCCCTCCTTTAACTATTGCCCCCAAAATTGAAGTTCTTGGTCTACATTAATTTGAATATTAAGATGCAATGGCAAACACTGGTTAAAAGATAATAATACTATTTCAATTGAATTTATGTGTCTAATTGTTTTTCTCAAAAAAAGTGTAACTGTATAAATTAATCTATATGTACTTTTGAAAGATTGAAGTTTGATCTGAGACTAGGAAATATTTTATCGGTTTTGAACATTTCAATTTTCATCCATTAACACTTTTTCACCGTAATTTGAAGCGTTAAATTGTAATCTCCGTGCTATGTTTATCATTGGTAGGTTCCTCTAGATAAGCCAGAACTTCACCTTGTATTATTTTTATTTTTATTTGGGCATCAGTCAGTTGAGTTCAGCTTCTTAGAATGTACTTGATAGAGGAGTTGCATTCGTCGTGTCAAAAATCAAATCGGACATTAAATTGGCGATGCATTAATTTACGATTCAATCGGCCAAAACGGTGGTTCAACCGGTCATATCATATTTTTAAAAATTATATAAAACTATATATTTGCTTACAAAAATTTTAAAAAATGTAACAATGAAATAATAAATAATATGAGTATGAGTATGACTAATATATCAAAAAAATGATCGGCAATAATTATATCCATGATCATTTACGTAAAAATAACACAGTGTAAGTTCATAAAAATAACTTTAACATGCAATATATATTTAATTGAGAGTTATTTGAAACATTGAATACAAGAAATTTATGTTCAAAGTTAGCTGAAACGATCGGTAGGACCTCAACCTGTTCAGTGGTTGGAGCAAGAACGGATTTGGATCCTCTCCGGTCCATCATATCCTCCAGTCCGTCCAGCCCATTAGTAGTCGTTCGATCAAAACTCAAGATTGCAACATGTGGCATTCTCAAATGAACGGAAACAAGATAACGTCGCCCTTAGAGACAAAGCCCTGGGAAATCACGCCAACCGACTATCTCCATTCGCAATCCGACCGTCGACTACCCAAAATCATCGCGACGAGCCACATCAATTTAATCGATGCCATGTGAGCAATTCAACGAATATAGACTCGCGATCTTGTGTGCAATGGCAATTATCATTCCCTGCGTTTCAGATGCCATGAAGGGAGAGAGTGCTCACGAGGTCTCTTATCAATCTTCGGACTTATGATAATGGATGTCCTCATCGAAATTTGAAACCACCCTGTGGTTAACGGAAATCACAACAGTCCAACTATTGGGTGAAAAAATTCTCAGAATGCAAGAAGAAGACGACGAAGTTTATTCTCAATGATTGAGGTTTTGTCTCCTCTGGTTGTGTTGTATAAAAGAGCTATATGAATATAGCCGATATCTCAAGTTTTTCATTTTACCCTTCTGGGTCCTAGAACTTGAAGAAGATTAGATTCTCAGATTTTGAATTTTGGTTGAGTGTGAGATTTTGAAAAAGAAGAAGCCGACGAAGTTTATTCTTGATGGAAGATGAGCGTGAGTAACGCCGTTAGCTTCTGGTTCAACACACGTGTCTTAATCTCTCTAATGAATTGAGATGAGCGGCTCCGATCGAGGCTGGAGGGACTGGACGGAATTAGAGGCTGGAGAGTATCCAAATCCAGCAAGAACAGGCTAGTTTTGACCAATTTTCGCATGGACGGTCCAATAGTCGAACCCGACTAGTTAGACACCGCCGGTCGAACCAGGTGAGTCGGTCCGGTCTGAATTTTAAAACCACGGTTGCATCCATGAAGGTAGACATAGACGTACGCACAAATAGCCTTGCAAGGAAAGCTTTATGGGATGTCACCATTATGAATTTGGTTGCATCCGTTTTAATAGTGATATATCTAATCTACTTGGTGAATAAGGCACAAAACCCTGTGAATGTCCCAGAGCTCAACTTAACTTAAATATTATCAATCTTGTTAGTAATTTGTCCTATATAGCATTTGGTCCATTGACATCTTTCCTTCCTCAGAACTCCAACACAACTACTCGTTCCATAATTTACATATTTGCTCCTGATAACACACAACTAGGAGTTATATTTTGAGGCTATGGGGATTAGTGTGATACCGTGTGATTTGAGCTCATTTTAGCAATTGGGAAGCATGATTTTGTTTTTAAGTGTTAAGTGTGAATTTGAGAAGATAGAGTAATTTTAGCGCGTGATTTCATATATTTTGTTGAATATGAACATATGATCGCGTGTTTGGTAATAATTGATAATTTTACAATAACTTAAATTAAACATTCATATCATAACTCTGGGCATGACCGCATGACTATGTTTAATTTTTCTTGAGATTTGGAGTCAGTCTATCCTATCTGGGTTGAAATTGACGAAAAGTCAACTTTATGGGTTAAACTATACGGACCTGATTGTAATTAAGTAAAAGTTATGGATTTCAATACTAGGTGTATCAGGAGGGGTTATGAATCATGTTTGCATATCTATAAACTTGACTGGGTATTATTTGGGGGTTAAGGCACAACCAAAGATTGTACTGAAGAGACTGGGTTGTCAGGGGAAAGCAGCAATGTGGTTGGGTAGTCAGCATCGCATCTTCATCGTGCATTATACCTCACTCGGAGGATGAGTGGAGGATGAGTGTTAATATTATATTTGAATTGTGTATTGATTGTTGGAATATGGTATCAGCTTTGCTTATCAGGAAACTAGGATGGATACCAGGTAAGCATATGTATGCTTATGTGTTAATGTATTTCTACAAGCTAATAGCACTTGTATGAGTAATATGAGTATGATTTGAGATATAATTATCTTTGTACGTCTTCGGTTGGTTGGTTACCATCGACTTGGGACGTTAAATTATCTTCTGATACCTTGGACTTGTCTTCGGACATATAGGCAGCTAGTACTACTCTCTGGACTGATCCGGTAGGGGGTGTGCACAGTTAAGGTCTAGTCCGTCATGGTGAATTGGTTTGCCTTCCTTGTCATATGTGAATATGGTCTTCACAACCCTCTCGTGTAATGGGGTTTGGTATCCTCTGTTTAAGGATTGGTGATATGGACGTTATGTTATGTCTGGATAATAAGTTGGACGTCTGTAAAGTCTAGGTATAACTGTGTATACATTAATTTCAAAGAACTATATATTACTTAGCTGGTTATCTGACATTCTCTATCATCTACATGTTTCTATTACTTTGCAGGCGAGCACATGGAAACCTAAGAATATAGTGAATAACTTAGAGGTCTATAAATCATGCAAGTATAATTGAGAGATTTGGTTCTCATAACAGATGACTAAATTCAAAAAGAAAAATTATTGCAAAGTATTAAAAATTATGCACTAATTATAATGTTTATAAAGGCTTAAGAAACTTCATCTTTTCTGGAATCCTGGAAACTATCAATGGTCAGTGGGTGAAAGGAAAAGTGGGATAGCAATCTTGTTTAAAAATAAAAATAGTAGGGTATTTTAAAGGACCAGAAAGTTTGATTGAGATAATACACAGTAATTTGAAAACATATGTATGTCTAAGGATCCCACTCGTAAATTAATAGATCTCATTCATGTCCATTTAAGTTTATCAAGCTACCTATTCCAATTCAAATTTATCTCCATGTCTCGCTTATACGTTTAATAAACTATCTCCACATTTTACTTATAACTCCGAACTCCGACTCTCGGATCAAATAACTTCTTCATACAACCAAGTGATACACGGCACACACACCCGACCGATCACTATGAAAATCATTGTCCACATTAATTTTTAATACTTATCTACGTATTTGATAGCCGCAACTCCCGTCTGCTCCCATTCGCTTATCCTAAGACAAATTTCCTCAGTAAGCTTAATGCAAAATACCTCTGATAAGATCCTCATTATGTTTCGGTAGATCCGACTCGTAGGTATTTAGGAAATTTGATTGAGGAAATACTCTGTAATTTTGTAAGCATATGCATGTTAAAAGACCCCAATTGTAAATCAATAGATCCCGTTCTTGTCCAATTATGTTTACCAAGCTTCATGTTCCAGTTTTAATTTATCTCCATGTCTCGATTATAACACCAATAAACTATCTCCACGCGTCGCTCATAAATCCAATCTCTTTGATCAAATAACTTCATCATGCTACCAAGTGATACACAAGGCACGTCACGATGACAAGTCACTGTGAAAATTATAGTCCAAATAAAGTTCCAATAATTATCTACCATAAACTAATTGAAATGTCTAATATTTGATAACCACGACTTACAGAACCTACGATGCTTCAATTCATTTCTCCTAACTCAAATTCATTTGGTTATAACTTCATCAGCCATCAAAGTTTTAGAAGTGCTACTATTTACAACAACCATGTCGAGAATAGGAATTACAACTACCAAACCAATATTAGGACAGGAACAACTACCAAATCAATACTAGCACTAGAAAAACAACAACAGTATCCCAAAACCCTGTACCCATTACTGAACAGAAACAAAGTAATCTCCATGGTATTTGATTATTCCATCACACAATCTCACAAATTAACATTCCCTGACATTCATTGCCAATTTCATCCCAAAAACAGAACAACAAATTCCACCAAGGACATGATTGGTATATTATGTCTATTTTGTTACTCTAGTGGGGCCTTATTAAATGTATTCAAACAAAATGAAATTGAATAGAAGTTATCTTTTCAAATGAAATTGGAAATTTCAGAAATAGAAACTAACATGAAAAGGCAACTTACAATTACAAATTGCATTACAATCCTATCAGAGCAAACTTCAAATCATAATTGTAAGTAGGTCAAGTACGTTTTAAAAGAGCAGGGTCAAGAGTTTTGATTGATAATTTTGAAAATTTGGAATTGAAACTCAAGAAGAAATCAGGATATGGTAGTTGGAAAAAGTTATAAATTAGAGATTTGGTTCTCAAAACATACGAATAAATTCAAAAACGAAGGGGATTGAAGAGTATAAAAATCAAGCACTAATTACAATGTTTGTGAAGTCTTAAGAAATGTAAAGTTTCCTTGAATCTTGGAAAATATCAACGATCAGTAAGTGAAATCAGAGAGCAAGCTTGTTGAAAAAATGAAAAGTATGAGGATACATTAGATGACACGAAAATTTGATTGAGGTAATACTCTGTAACTTTGAAAACATATGCATGTATAAAGACCCCACTCGTAAATTAATAGATCCCATTCCTGTTAAATTATGTTTCTCAAGCTTCATGTTCCAATCCTAATTTATCTCCATGTCTCGCGTATAAAACCAATAAACTTTATTCACCTCTCGCTATATCTATTAACTCTCTTATAAAATAACGTCATCATACAGCCAACTGATGCACGTGGCACGTCACCCTGACCATTCACTACTAAAATCATAGTCCAGATAAATTTCCAATACTTATCTGCCATAAACTTGATAGTCACAACTTCCGGCACCTACGCCGCTTCAATTCCTTTCCCCAAATCCAAAATCCCTACGTAAGTTTAATTCAAAATACCAACTAGAAAATTAACTAAAAATCTTTGTAATGTTTCAGTAGCATATCAAACTTTACAAAGACACTATAGCTCATAACTCCATTAGCCATCAAAGTTTTACAAGTGCTACTATTTACCAAGTCCATGTTGAGAAAAGAAATTACGACCACCAAACTAATTATAGCATAGTGTCACGGGCCGGGATCTCAATCCCGCCACAACCCGTGCGGCAATCGGACGTCGCGACACCATTGAATCCTGAGTAAGTCTCCAATACCAAAACTATATTGGATAAGCTAATTGGAAGTGATTGTTTTATTATAAAGATGAAGTACAAGACTTGAGAGAGATTTGGAAATTCGGGAGATTGGTTGGTTTGCTCCTAGTGAGCTCCCACCTATTTATACAACTCAAGGAAGGATCTAGACACTCTAATTAATGATAGATCTCGAAGTGTCCTTCGTTATTACATGGTTCCACACTCTTCCTATCTAGAACATTCTAGATCTCTCTTTCACATTCTTCGACCTTCCACATAGTTCTAGAATATTCTAGAACCGTCTGCCAACGTCTTTCATATTCATGAACACTCTAGAGAATTCCGGAACCTTCTTCCACATTCTAGACTCTTCTAGTAGATTCCACCACGTTCTACATTATTCCAACAACTTCTAGAACATTCCGCAACATTCTAGATTCTTCTACCGTCTTCTAGAACATTCTAAATCAACCTCCAAACCATGAATTATATGGTGTAATCTAGAATCAATAAACTCATGGTCATCGAATGAAATTAGTTTCACACGCCAAGTGCTAGGCAAGATGTCTTCCGTAACAATAGGAACAACTACCAAACCAATACTATCAAAGAAAAACCAACAACATGATCCCAAAATACTGCAACGGTACTGAACAAGAACAAATCCATCTCTAAGGTATTTTCCAAGGTACTTAACTATTCCATCACACAGTCTCACATAACAACATTCTCCGACATTCGTTCCCATTTCCATCCCCAAAACAGAATAACAAATTCCACCAAAGCCAGGATTGGACAATTATGTTAAATAAAAAATACAACAAGTAAATTAACTCGAAATCCTTATAATGTTTGAGTTGTATACCAAATTCTAAAAAAGACAACATTCCGTAAAGACTACCCGAACAATACAAGCATAAGAAAAGATACAACATGATCCCAAAACATTGTACCAAAGCCATTTCCAAGTTAATCGACCCTTGGATCACACAATCTCACAGATCAACATTCCATGACATTTGTTCCCATTGCCATCCAAAAAAACAGAACAACAAACTCACCAAAGGCAGGATCAGTCTATTATGTTACTCAAACAAAATGGTACTGAAACGAAATTTTAAAATGGTACTGAAACGAAATTTTGATTTATGACAAAATAGGAAATCTCAAAAAACTGATACTAACACGAAAAGTTGGTTTATCTTTAGAAATTGCATTACAACCCGAATGGGGCAAATTTGAAAGCAAAATTATAAATAGGCTAAGTGATTATTAAAAAAAATAGGTCAAGATTTTTGAATGATAAATTTGGGAAGTTTAGAATTATAGAACCCGTGTAGAAATCAGATTATGAAAGTTGAAACATGCAAGGAGAGATTTTGTTCTCACAATAGATGAATAAACTCAAAAAGGAAAATTATTGAAGAGTATTAAAATTATGGACTAATTACAATTTGTTGGCTTAAGAAATTTTAAATGTTCTTGAATATTGGGAACCATCAACGTTCCACAAGTGAAAGCGAAACTAGGAGAGCAAACTTGTTGAAAATTAAATAGTATGTCCTTTTAGAGCATAAGAATATTTTAGGCAAACTAGGTACCTATATTTTTGCAAAAAACGGCAAGTGGGTATCCATATTTTAAAATTGTGCATCACGGGTACCAAATTTTCAAAATCGTGCACCGGAGGTACCCAACGCTAACTGTCGTTACACTAAGTGGACAGAACTGACACTTGGCGTCCTAGTCAACCGACAGGTAGGCTAAATTGCACCGGAGGTATCCATAGTTTGTTAAAACAGGCAAATGGGTACCCAAACTTTAAAATCGTGCACTACGGGTCCCAAACTTTAGATTTCCGTGCAAGTGTGTACCCTTCCGTTAACTTTCCGTTAACTTTCCATCCATATTGGACTAAAAGATATAAAATACTATTATTGTACCCCTTATTTTCACCTTCAACTTTTTTAAAATACAAGTTTTACTAACAAATCTAAATAAAAATAATAAAATTATAATTTAATAATTTGATATATGTAAGATAATGCAATATATTTCATCAAAATTATATATTTTTACATTATTTCAAGATATGAAATATATTTTTATTAACATACATCCTTCAATATTGAATGTCGTAGGGAGTTTTCCCCTCCCCATTTTCTTTTCTCATCACCACCCTTTCCCCTTCCCCTTCCCCTTCCCCTTCCCCTTCTCATTCTCCTTCATTGGTTGGAGACCACGATGCCCAAATCATCCCCCCCCCCTTCCATGATTGGATATGTCCTAAGAGCACGTTCACCAAGCAATTTTAGTTTTGACATCGCCTCATCTTAACTTTTATTAACCCATTTTTAATAGTATTCTTTTTTGGGTAATTTTCATTTTTCACCCTCGGAAGATGGTAAATAGGCACACCACACAACCTATACTATTCATTAAATAACATGAAGCACCCCTATTATGGATGGAATGTAACGGAAGTTGACAAACTAGACAAAAATACGATTTTGCCCATCATATTGTTTCTCACATACTCATACTCACTGTTAGCAATTGGTGCGCCCATGTGGGGTGCCCAATGAAATCATCATAACCTTATGGGGTTAGTTTCACTAATGCACAAACCTAGAGGGGTTAGTAGCTAAAGCTCAAACCCTAGGGGTTTATGTGTAAACTTAGGAGAAGTTTTGCCTATATAAAGAGGTAGCCTCCTAGACATTATAATGCTATTCCACACAGTAAAGTTACTATGTCTAGATTCACTCTCAAGTTGTAGAGAACCCTAGTATCTCTCCAACTACATCCAAAGAGGTGGTACGTGGGGTGGATCATAGTGTTCGTCATCGAGATTCACAGTAGATTGGTGGGAGCAAGATCAAGACGAAGGCACGTGAAAGCAAGCAACCTACGATCATCCGCTGCTAGCAGCTAAGGAAGACAAGGTAAACACATGAATCTTCCGATATAATTCATGTTGTAGATCTGTATGTGATAGACCCTTCCTGCCCTTCATTGGTATCAGAGCCCTAGGATTGTTTTTTGTGCCTCGTTATGCGAACCCGAATCTGATTAGAAAATCGAGTTTATGAAAGCTCATAATCTGTAGACGAAACCTATATGGTTAGGTAAGGTTTTTCACAAGGATTCCAGAAATATAAATTTTATAATTTTTGAATATACGATGAATTAGTTATGAATATTTTAATATTCAGAACTGTATTAATCTGGACTGTTAGATCCAATCTGTAGAACACGTTTTTCAAAAACTTGTTAAAATTGGGTTTTGAACACATAATCGGAATCAGGACGAAAAGACGGTCCCAGAAATATTAATTTCATCGGGAACGGAGCACGGGAAGGCGGCGCGTGGGCTTCACGCGCCACCGACGTCGCCTCCACGCGCCAAAGGGCCAGCGGCGGACTGCTGACATGGCTAGGGAGGACGTGGTGATGCCACGTCAGCAAAAGGTTGACGTGACGATGGCGTGGAAGTCCGCGTGTCGGCTGATGTGTCAGATGACGTGGCATGTTGACGTGGCTCATGGCCGACGTCGGCGCGTGAGGGAGGCGGACGCGCCCACCCGCGGCGGCGCGTGTGGGCGCGTGCGGCCTCCTCTCGCAGTATTTTTTTGTCTGGTTTTTTCCTAGGCACTCCAAATTGAATTTCCTATTTTTTGGATATTTTTCCATAACTTTTGGAGCGACGGAAAATTTTAGTAATTTCCAAATTAATTAATTTGTGTTTAGCAAACTTCCCGAGGCAGTTTGACGACCTTAAACACACTGTTTTGAGCCCAAATTTTATCTGGAGACTTAGGTCTTTTTTCCCTACTGTCTACCATAGGTGGCGAGACCCTGAGTGGTAGGGAGCAATTTTCGATCTTTTAGTTGATTAGATTATTGCTTATTAATTCATGTAATTAGTATTTAATTCTGGAAATTTCCAGAAAAATTCAGTATGTTTATTATATTATTTTACATACTGTTGTGGGTTGAATGGATGTGTTTGATGCATGGATGTGGCATAGGTGTTTCATATTTGGTTTTGGTTTTGAATATGTAATCAAATAAAATACGACCTGCGTGTCGTGCCTCTCTTTATACTCTAGTGTCTTCTCTTCTCATCCAATCGCCTCTATGAGGTTACTTCTTATTAGAAATAAGATAGTTAGTAAGAGAATGAAGATATAAGCTTCAAAAGAGGTGGCCAAACCAAAAGCTATGGCGCAAGGTGCAGGGAGCAAATAGATGGTCTAAGGAGCCTCAAGCTTGGAATCCTCAAGTTAGGCGAGATGGCATGAGATGGAGTTCAAGACTTGCTCAAGAAGTACTCCAATAGTGGGAGTGTCCCTTAGGGGCCACATCCATGCATATTTATTTATGCTTATGCTTGTTTTATGTTATTAACTGTGTGTGGTTGAATATATATATATGTGTGTGTGTGTGTGTGTGTGTGTGCGTGTGTGTGTGTGTGTGTGTGTGTAACCTCGCATGCTAAAGAACTAAAACAAAAGAGATCACATGAGGACATGATTAAAATTGATAGGAAATGACAAGTGATGAGATTTGATCATAGGATATACTTTAGGTTTTGGTGGAGTCCTTGTGAGGAAGTATTAAGTTTTAATCGATGTCACATGATATTTTGGAGCTAAGTAAATGCTAGTGATTAACTTCCACAATGTCTCTATCAATCATGTCTGAATCAGAAATGTAAAGGCTAAATGGTGACAACAACGATATAATGAGTCGTCGTACTATGTAACCATCCGTTGGACATAGGTTGCCCGACCACTTACAAATATGGTCGAACCAGTGATGAATAAATTGTCACAGCAGCACATAGACATTATCTCTAGGCTCACCAATAGTGGGAGGCAGCGGTCAAGATAATTTCATAGAGCATGCTATGAAAAGGTGGGGAAATAACCTAATCAGCATGTTCAAGACCACTTTTAAAATTGTAGGAAGTAGTCCAAAGAAGAATCTTGGATCCATCTCAGCCATTTGCGTACATAAATTGTGAGTAGTCACTCATGATTAATCTGCCTTAACTATGAGTTATGACTCATGTCATAATGTTGAGCACTCGACTGCAACGTCCGAGACTGATGCCATTTATGATCAGAAAGTTAAAGGCTGTCAGGTACAAGCTATTCGATTTGAAATTTGTTGCAATCTCTTCCACGTTTTATGAAACGTTATATGACACACTTTGTAAGGTTCAACATGTTTGGATAAGGCCAAACATCACCCTGTTCTAGGATCTAAGCAAAAGGAGTTTTGCTAAACAATACTAGTCCAGCATACTTCAAATGTCTAAGTGATGAATGGTTGCTAAAGGATATTAGTGAAGTATGATCATACTTAGTGAAGTATGAAAGGCATATATAGTCCCTAGCCCAGTATTAGGACCGCAAGGCAACAGGTGGGGCAAGGATAAGGGAATTTAGGGGCAATATAGGTATAAGACCAAACAACCCAAGACTGGCAAATGCAAAAGGGAGCAAAGGAGTTTTCCTAAGACTAAGAGAAACGGCCAGACCTGGCACTCACTTCTCTTCTAAGGATCCATATGATTATCTTTGAGGGAGTAGCCACCAAAAGTTGTTTTGGTCACAGTTTTAACTTTGGATATGGTTATATAATGGTGTTTGCGTTCTTAAGATTCTAGCATGAGTGACGCCTCAAAATTCTTGGATGTCAACTTAAGAGTATGACTTAAGATTCTGATATGTGGCGCGCTAGATTAAGACACACGATGACAGGAAAGGATGTTCAGGCTAGCTAGGGCAAGCCCGCTTGGATTTTGCCCAAAGTACCCTTACCTGTGTGTGGTTCTTACCGGACATGAAAGGCAAAACGCAAATCATCCGGTAGAGCATTAAGGACTACTGAGTCCTTATATCTTATTCATTATGTTATTATGATCCATTACATGTTAGAGCTAAGACATGGTGCTTACTGTTCCATCACATTCGTAGATGATTGTCCGCGTCTCAACTGTGTGTGCTTGGGCCACATAAGTCTGAGGCACAAGGGTGCTTCAAAAATGTCTCTACCAGAAAACCATTTGGAAAAGAGGATATGTCCTTGACCAGAATGAGACTGCGAATATCTATATTAGCAAGAGCTATGTGACGGAGAGAAATAGTAAGGCAGTTGGCTATTCCCACGCCCCAGCAAAATGTTGTAGAGGACAGGAGGAATAGGATAAGTAGGAGATGGTATGATGTATGATAGGGCATGCAAAGTACATGTTCCCTATTCGGAGGTAACACTTAACTAAACGGCTATCAACATACTCAACCATAAGTCCACCAAGTCTGTAGCCACTACACCCTACGAGATGTGGACCGAAAGGCAACCTACATGAGGTAACCTTAGGCCATGGGGATCGGCAACTTATGTACTAACAAAATTTCAAGTCAGGAAGAGGTTCGTTGAGAAGTAAGTCTCTACGAAACAGAAGTTTCACTGGATGATACCCCATCCCTGAATGATCAAATAGGTCCAACGGATCTCCATTACAGTGGGAGTAACTTGCCTAGTGAACACCCCCTCATAGATTATGACTATGCGGAGGAACCCTCTTTGTGCAGGAACGCTCTTTGGAGCGTACCCCGTCGATGATTTGACATCGAAGTGGAGACATGATGGTTACCACGCAAGAGAATGATGAACATAGGATATTATCCCAAGATATTTCATCACCTGACAAGAAGGAAATGGAGGTTGGACCCTCGATGGAAGAAATGTATCTTCATGGAGTAACATATCTTCTTATGCTATTCGGAGCATTCTAGGGGTTGCGTATTCGAAACGCAACAACCGATTAGTAGTATAACGAAAATAGATTCACAAGATATATGATTTCTCATTGGATATGTCCATAATTAAGGGATATGTTCGTAGAGATGATGATCTCCACGAGCATGGAGGATACTGTTGGAAAATACCCGTCCCTTAGTCGATTATGAGGAATTAGTTCCTCAAGGATCCTTCGGACAGTGGGAGTGACTTTCCAAGCAGGGTGCTCCATCCATAAGAGATGAAAGCAAATAGTTATCCTCCTATGCAAAAGAATTGCTCATAGGAGCATACCCCATCGACTGTTTGAGATCGAAGGGATGATCTTTAGGATCACCTTGCATAAATGATAGGATAGAATCCTAGGCCTTATCATTCCCTAATTATGAAGAATGAAAAGTAAGCTTTACGGGACGAGTTAGAGTCTATAAGGGGCTAACCAAGTTTGAGAACTAGGTTGACTCTCCGACTGGATGAAAGACTACTGGAGATTAGTGGATTTCCAAGGTCAATCAGAGACCCATACGAAGCGTGGTAAGGCATATGACTTGCGTAGAAGCGAAAAAGGCTGCACTCATTCTGAGAGTAGACATCGACGAGTTTGCGTCGATCCGACGAGGTATTCTCCCAATAAGGTGGCGAGGATTATCTTGATTCGCTTAAAGGCATCAATAATTGTGGCTCCATTCTCGATAGGCGTGACGACTGAGTTTCTCAATAGAGAAATCAAAGAGGTGACAAAAGGTCAAATGCACAGAACGTATGCAAGCTAATTAAGTCCATATGGGATCTTAGCTAGTCCTCTGGACAGTAGTATTTCATCAAGGATCGTTTACTATATGTTTATGATAACAAATGAAAACTGTTGTGTATCACTCTCACTAGTAGAGAGTTGATGATCACGTCACTTAATATCGATAACACTATTGGCTAGTGGAGCTTAAGGACTGTTCGCGTCCACTAAGGAGTAACTGTACTCCTATAGCTCAGCGCAAGACTCTACGAGCCTAGACATGTGCCCTAAAAGACACCATACGAAAATGACCACATAACCAGAGTGCCCGATGCAGTAGGAGTCTTCTATACACTATGGTGTGTACTCAGACTTAGCGAACACTCTACAATCGGAAGAATTGGATTTCAGGATATTCCAATTTGGGACACAAGGTTGCTGTCACCGGGATACTCTATATGATGGATCATGTGCTATGACTATCGAAGATGATGCTTCGACCAGTTAGCCATACATGCTGACTAGGGTGGGGACCTAGATGCACGTGGATCCGCCTCAGGCTATTATCCATGCTCAGTGATAGACTCGCATGGAACAAATGCAATATAAGTGTTGCATGATCGTATTGGACCGCTCCATTGACCATGGAAGCGAAGCACGATTGCCTGTTCTGTCATAGGGAAGAAATGTGTTTAACTAAAAAGGTTTCTGTAAGCTTATGAGCTATTGACAAACCAGCCACCATGAGTTATGTTGGCATACGGCTAAAGCACTACGGTAAAGTCAAAACACATAGAAAGAGGTACCATTTTCAAAAAAGTTGAAATGCCTACCTAGAGAGTAATCTTGGAGTGGATCAACTACGGGCCAAAGTGTTGGCTCATCCCATTCCTAAACCACTTAGGAATTGTTTTGTGGATCGTTTTAGAGAATTGGGACTTGGTAGTCGATAACTAGCAATATGATTGATGAGCACACGAGACATTTATCGACGGGATTTTAATTGGATTTGTTTTAAGCAACATGTTGTTTGATACATGTATGATATGATGCATTTCCGGTACTAGCATAGAGTATGTCACGCAGAAACAAGGTCGGCTCACTCACACGAGAGACCGCCTTCGCAATATCCTGGATATGTCTGGGTGTGGCGGAAGATGAGACAGAATCCCGATAAGTGTTAAAATCCTACGATATGATATGATATGCCTATCATATAATGCATATGGCCTATGATAAGAGCTAGATGTCTATCAGTAGAGCTTGTAGCCTGTCAGACGGACTCGATTGTGCATTGGAAATAAGTTCCAAGGTGAGACTGGTTATGGCCAATCGAACATGGTTAGTACCCCGAACCATGTATAGTTTGCGTAGAGAAAGCCAGATGCGAGAACTGATAATTGTTCACAATAGTGTGACATCGCAGTACTCGGGCTGGTGGCCATAAGGGCTACCGGATTGACATTTGCATAGTGGTCATTGCAGGATAAGACATGCGCTCAGATCAGAGTCTAAACACTATGGCGCATACTCCTTTGAATAACGCGCGCTTATGAGTGACCATGAGGTGATGAGTAGAATTAGTCCCCGGGATTCCTCATCGTGTGAGCTTTGTCGATCATATAATGGTGATTGACACAGTATACCCTTTGTACTTATGTCTGTGTCACGAGGAGACGAGTCGGTGGTGCTACTTTGGCGTGACACCTTACGGCTATGGATGATTTGGCCTTCCGGACACTGCTGGGGAAAGCAGCTGAGCCGAACTTGAGTGACACGTGTAAGGAAGATTCTCATTGCATCGCTCTTTATTATCTTCATTGGGCCCACCTGCAAGATCTTATGGGATCATGTAGGATATGAAAATATAAAGGAGATGTGGACTCATTGGAGCATGGGCTTCGGGATAAGGCAGGTGCTCATGATCCACGAGATGACAATTGGAGGAATCTGGGGAATACGAGAGTTACGGAGAGCATTATTACTGTTATATCTTTTAAGGGTGCCTTCCTGCGCTGGCTATACGAGTTTGGTGTGTGGATCTCCCGAGAGGGTGCCTTCCCGTGCTGGCTATACGAGTTTGGTGTACGGATCTCCCGAAATGCAGGTACTCTCACCGGTCATACGCCACGGCCACAACAATACTCTTTTGTAGATGATAGATAGTTGGAGATTGATAGAGACTGGATAGATTGTGCAACCCCATTATGCGAGTGGGAGATGTTAGCAATCGGTGCGCCCATGTGGGGTGCCCAATGCAATTATCATAACCTTATGGGGTTAGTTGCACTAATGCACAAACCTAGAGGGGTTAGTAGCTAAGGCTCAAACCCTAAGGGTTTATGTGTAAACCTAGGAGAAGTTTTGCCTATATAAAGAGGTAGCCTCCTACACATTATAATGCCATTCCACACAGTAAAGTTACTCCGTCTAGATTCACTCTCAAGTTGTAGAGAACCTTAGTCTCTCTCCAACCACATCCAAGGAGGTGGTACGTGGGGTGGATCATAGTGTTCGCTGTAGGGTTTTGATTCATGGATCGCACAACGGAAGCATAATCAAACATAAACCATGCAAAACCCTCCAAGGATCACAAGTCTAGAGACATAACGATAGTAAAGGTTAGAAATCATAAACACACCTTTGGGTTCTCCTTGATGACTTCAAACGCGAATAATGTCACGTTCTCTATAGTTGATCCACGCCTAGAGTTGATCCTAGATCTCCCAAACTCCTTGGTGCTAGCCCGGAATAGGAAGAGGAAGAACGAATCACGCAAAACGAGACCCAAAAGAGGGTCTCGGCCTCTTTTGGCCGACGGGGACGAGAGCGGCGGCAAGGGGCGGCGTCGGGCCCTCCTTGTTGCTTGCTCTCTCTCCTTTGTTCTCTCTCACTCTTGTTATGTTCACTAATGAGCATAAGTTATGGGAAGGAAGGAAGGAGGGTCATTTATATAGTCCAACAACTCCTTGTTAACTACCTAAAGGACTTATTCTAGTCCAACTAGAATTCAATTTAGTCCCTTCCTTGCAAATTAGTCCCTACTAAGTTTGCAAGGTTTGCAAAGTGATCCTTCTAATTAATTAATCCAATTAATTAATTCCCCAATCTAGTTCAACTCTATATAGCGTGTGACCCCATAGGTTCTATCTAGTTGGTAGCAACTATTTGCTAATATGGAGCGGTTTCTAGCAAAACATCCATTCTAGCCAACTAATAGAATAGTCATCTTGACAACCTTTGTACAAGTAATTGTCTCATCCTTTTGTCTCTATATCCGGATTGGACACGAGACATACAAGTCACACTCGTATATCCAATCCATAGTTTCTCGATCCATGGGAATAGCCTTATTCGTGCAAATAACATCAATATCCCATATTAATTTATTTGAGTCTGGCCAGACATTCTATAAGCACTATCCCTCGAGTGGCCTAGGATATTTGCTCCCGTTATGTGGGAGGGACAAATCCTCTCTACGTCCACTACGATCTCTAAGCTTGCTTCTCATTGTATCCAGTACACGCCTTTATAACTACCCAGTTACGGTGTAGCGTTTAATGCTACCAAGATCACAATGATCCACAACTAGAATATCTAGTGACTTCAGGTCTAAGGATGACAATACCACTGCACCGCGAGAAGCGCTTGTGACTCAACATAACATGTATGTAGCCTTCTCGGAGATGGGTCAATCCAGTGCAACATTCCGTAATGCACACCTATGTGTTGGATCGTGATATCTCCATATCAATCCAACCCCATACTAGTCTATAGATGATTGTCCCATTTAATCATTATACTTGACTAGGGATATTTAAGATAAACAACACAATTGTAAATCTAAGAACTTCATTATATTAAATATCCAATAAATAATAAATGAATTTTCTAGCCATATACAAATTCATACTAAACTAGATTGCCTCTAGGGCATCTATTCCAACAGTCTCCCACTTGCACTAGAGCCAATCTGGCGCATCTCGTATGCCCATACTCCTAGTGTGCCCTTCATGCTTCCACTGCGTGAGAGGCTTCGTAAGCGGGTCTGACAGATTATCATCTGTAGGAATCTTGCATATCCGAACGTCTCCTCTATCGATAATATCTCGAATCAGATGAAACTTCCTGAGCACGTGTTTGGACTTCTGGTGCGATCTGGGTTCCTTTGATTGCGCGATCGCCCCAGTGTTGTCACAGAACAACTCCACTGGATCCGCAATGCTAGGGACCACACCAAGTTCAGAAACAAACTTTATGATCCAAACAGCCTCCTTTGCTGCGCCATTTGCAGCAATGTACTCAACCTCCGTTGTAGAATCAGCTACCGTCTCTTGCTTGGAACTCTTCCAGCTCACCGCTGCTCCATTCAGGCAAAACACATATCCCGATTGTGATCTAAAGTCATCTCTGTCGGTTTGGAAGCTTGCATCAGTGTAACCCCTTACACGTGACTCCTCCTCACCGCCAAATATCAAGAAAGCATCCTTAGTTCATCTCAAGTACTTTAGGATGCTCTTGACCGCAATCCAGTGACTCTCACCCGTATTGGATTGGTATCTGCTTGTCATACTCAAGGCATATGACACATCTGGTCTAGTACATAACATGGCGTACATGATAGATCCTATGGCCGTGTCATAGGGAATCCTACTCATGCGTTCCTTCTCAATCTCATTGGAAGGACAACCACTCATCGAAAGAGTGATTCCATGTGACATGGTCAAGAATCCCTTCTTGGAATCTTGCATGTTGAACCGCTTCAACACCTTGTCAATGTATGTACTTTGACTCAGGCCTAGCAACCTCTTAGATCTATCTCTATAGATCTTTATACCGAGTATATAGGCTGCTTCCCCTAAGTCCTTCATTGAGAAACACTTTCCTAGCCAATCTTTCACAGATTGCAGCATGGGAATGTCGTTTCCAATGAGTAGTATGTCATCCACATACAAGACCAGAAAAGCTACAGAGCTCCCACTAACCTTCTTGTAGACACAAGACTCATCTTCGTTTCTGATGAAGCCAAACTCTTTGACCACTTCATCAAAACGTCGATTCCAACTCCTAGAAGCTTGCTTCAATCCATAAATGGACCGTTGCAGCTTACAGACTTTGTTGGCTTGCTTTGGATCCTCAAAACCCTCCGGCTGTATCATATACACGTCCTCGAGGAGATTCCCATAAAGGAATGCTGTTTTGACATCCATCTGCCAAATCTCATAGTCGTTGTATGCTGCAATTGCAAGTAGGATTCGGATGGATTTGGTCATAGCGACTGGTGAAAAGGTTTCATCATAGTCAATACCATGAATCTGTCTGAATCCTTTAGCCACCAATCGGCCCTTATAGGTAATCACATTACCATCCACGTCGATCTTCTTCTTGAAGACCCACTTGCACCCTATGGGCCGCGCCCCATCGGGTGGTTCCACCAAAGTCCATACTTTGTTGGCATATATGGATTCCATCTCGGATCTCATGGCTTCCAGCCACTTCTGAGAGTCTGGGCCACTCATGGCCTCCTCATAGGTAGTAGGCTCATCATCTATGAGCATCGTGTCACCGGAATTGGTTACGAGAAGTCCATACCTCTCGGGTTCCTGGCGCACTCTACTAGATCTACGAAGCTCTTGTGTTACCTAAACAGGTGGCTCCACAACTGCTTGCGGTTCCTGTTCATGTTCCATAATCGGTTCAGTGATTTGTGGTTCTTGAACCTCTTCAAGTTCTACATTCCTCCCACTTGCTTCTTTAGAGACAAACTCTCTTTCTAGAAACATGCCGGTCCGAGCAACAAACACTTTGTTCTCGGTTGAATTGTAGAAGTAGTATCCCTTAGTTTCCTTAGGGTACCCCACAAACTTACACTTATCCGATTTAGGCCCCAGCTTGTCTGATTGTAAACGTTTTACATAGACATCGCAGCCCCAAATCCTCATGAACGACAGCATGGGACACCTCCCACTCCACATCTCATATGGTGTCTTCATGACTGACTTAGATGGAACAGGGTTAATTGTGAAAGCTGCACTTAATAGAGCGTAGCCCCAAAATAACAATGGAAGATCGGTTTGACACATCATAGATCGAACCATATCCAATAGGGTTCGATTCCTCCTCTCGGACACGCCATTCCATTGTGGCGTTCCGGGTGGAGTGAGTTGGGACACGATCCCACACTCTCTAAGATAGTCGTCAAACTCTTGGCTCAAGTATTCTCCTCCACGATCCGATCGTAGAGCCTTAATACTTTTGCCAAGTTGCTTCTCTACTTCATTCTTGAATTCTTTGAACACTTCAAAGGATTCGGATTTCGCCCTCATAAGGTACACAAATCCATATCTACTGTAATCATCTGTAAATGTAATGAAGTAGACATAACCACCCCTGGCAGGCGTGGCAAATGGCCCACACACATCAGTATGTATGAGCGCCAATTGCTCACTAGTCCTCTCGCCTTTCTTATTGAAAGGGGACTTTGTCATTTTTCCCAATAAACAAGCCTCACATGTCTCATATGATTCAAAATCAAATGAGTCTAGTAATCCATCCTTATGGAGTCTAGATACACGTTTCTCATTTATATGGCCTAAACGACAATGCCATAAATAAGCGGGATTTAAATCATTTATTTTAATCCGCTTGGTATTAATGTTGTAGACAGGATTGCTTAGATCAAGGACATAAAGTCCATTAAATAATTGCGCACTAAAATAGTGAATATTATTCAAATAAAAGGAACAACAATTGTTCTTTATTGAAATAATAAAACCATCCTTGTCCAAACAAGAAATAGAAATAATGTTTCTGCTCATAGCAGGCACAAAATAGCAATTATTTAATTCTAAAACTAATCCTGAAGGCAGAGATAGCTCGCACACGCCTATGGCCAACGCAGCAACCTTTGCTCCATTCCCAACGCGCAGATCTACCTCCCCTTTAGCCAATCTTTTACTTCTCTTTAGATCCTGCATATTTCGACAAATATGAGATCCACATCCAGTATCTAATACCCATGATGTAGAGATAGTTAAATTGACATCTACAACAAAAATACCTGGTGGTGGTGGAATCACTATTCCAAGCCTCTTGTCCTCCAGATATTTTGGGCAGTTCCTCCTCCAGTGTCCAGGCTGACTGCAGTAGTAACATTCACCCTTAGTCACGGCCTTGGCAATGCCACCAACAGGCTTAAGGGCCGGTTCCTTGGACTTGGCAACTGACTTGCCTTTGCCCTTGGAGGAAGAGGCAAACCTTTTGCCCTTTCCTTTCTGCACCATCATTATGGCCTTTCCCTTACCCTTGTTGATGCTCTGTTCAGCCGTCCTCAACATGTTGAGCAAATCTGGCAGTGGTTTAACGATCTCGTTCATGTTATAGTTCATAATGAACTGTCCATAACTCTCGGGCAACGATTGCAACACGAGATCGGTTGTCAACTCTTGGCCGACCGGAAACCCTAATCGGGCGAGATTCTCCAAGTACCCGATCATTCGGAGTACATGGGGTCCCACCGGGTTCCCTTCTGCCAGATGACATTTGAACAGTGCCTTTGAGACCTCATACCTCTCTACCCTTTCCTGCTCTGGGAAGAGTTGCTTTAGATGTTCGATCATATCGACAGCATTCATGTTTTCTTGTTGCTTCTGAAGCTCAGAAGTCATGGTGCAAAGCATTAGGCAGGCCGCATCATTAGCGTCATCAACATGCTTTTGATACGCCTTTAAGGCAACAGGTGTTTCGTTCTCTGGACCTTCTGGAACATGCTCCTCTATTGCGTACAGTTTTTTCTCTTGCTTGAGAACAATTCTCAAGTTTCTGTACCAATAAAGAAAGTTGGTTCCAGAGAGCTTGTCCTTCTCAAGGACAGATCGTAGGGAATGTTGTGAACTCGATGAGTTGTTTGCCATTTGGAATTCTACAAAAAGGAAAATACGCAAGTTTTAGTATTTGTGAATTTTTGACTATATTCAATAATGGCTAGTTTATCAAATATAGCTCCCACTATTTTTCTACGGATTAATAGCCCTCAAGATATTAATGCGGAAAATATCCTTATATTTTCTAGTGGGCCAAGATCCATCTTTCATCTCCTTATGAGCTTGCTTTGGCAAGTCACCCATAATTTGACTACTTTAGGTAGGAACAATTCCAATTGCATCTTATATGCAACTCTTGGTTCAATCGGGCAAATAACTCCTTATTTATCCATCCATATGGATAATCCCAATTGATTGCCTCTAGGTTTCTTAATCAAATTAATAGCCTAGTTGTGTTCAACCTCTTATCTAAACAGTTGCACATTGTTACGTGCCATCGCATTCCATCATTATGAACTAAGTCGTCATGCTTTGGCACGCACGAACTTGATATATAATGATGATAATGAGTGTTTAAATAACGAGAAGGCAAAAACACAATATTTGAGTTTTGAGGGATTTTGAATTCAATTCTTAATTGTTTTGTTGATCAATATCAACTAATCTATCTATTTGAGTTTGGGCACAACTCCAAATAATAGATCCGGGTTGTCTAATTATCTTATTATCCTAATTGCATGCATCATCCATACACCAACCACACAAATAATAAGACAATAAATAAACAACCACAAAACAGAAATTAAACGTGATGTGGATATGGCCTTTTCTAGACTAAGATAATTCCAAGCCAATGGAATTATCTATGAACCCTAAAGCAAACACATCTCCATGCGTCTTGGTCTTTTTGGTCCATCCTTCATAGTCATGTGGAAAGGCTCCATGCTCCATCTTTTGTGGCTTCTTTGGCTTTGGGCTTCTTTTCTTCAATCTTGGCTAACAATCTACTTTATCTAGCACTAGCTAACTTCTATACTAAATAAAATAAATCTCACAAGTTGAGAAAAAAAAAATGGCACGCAGGCCATAAAACCCTAATTAATTATTACAATTAATTGATCAGCTCGCAGGCCGTAAAACCAAACCAAAAAATTAAACATCCACATCAAACCACATCGTAAGGCCATATCCAATCACCATGCGATTTACACATAAACAGTTAAAATTCAATTTTAACGCGCTTGGTCAATTTTAATTGATTTTAGGATTTCTATGGTTAAAAGGGTCCATGGGCCCAACAATCAAATTGCCCGGGCCCAACAAAGTGAACCACAAGGCCCTAGGGCCGGCCCGGCCCAAAACCCGCAAGCTAGGCCCGCGGGTTAGGGCCGCCCGGCCCCTTAGGGCGGCCAAGCTTGGGCGGCAAGCAAGGGGGCGGTCCCTGGGGGGCCGAACCTCCTCATGGGAGTTGTTTCCAAAACAACTCCCTTGCTTGGTGCCCAAGTTTGGTTGTTTCCTTATTTTGGGAGAACTCCTTCTTCCCCAAGGATGCCCAAACCCTAGATCTAAGATTCTAAAATTTCTCAAACTCACCAATTCATGCATCCAATGCAGAAATTGGATCTTGTTATGATTAATTATTGACAAATTGCATCCCATGCTTGATTTGTCTTGTTTTACGCGATAAACAATCAAATTAAGGTGTAAAACAACTAAAACGTAACACATAAACCACGTTTATGCTCTACGACCTGTGGCTCTGATACCACTGTAGGGTTTTGATTCATGGATCGCACAACAGAAGCATAATCAAACATAAACCATGCAAAACCCTCCAAGGATCACAAGTCTAGAGACATAACGATAGTAAAGGTTACAAATCATAAACACACCTTTGGGTTTTCCTTGATGACTTCAAACGCGAATAATGTCACGTTCTCTATAGTTGATCCACGCCTAGAGTTGATCCTAGATCTACCAAACTCCTTGGTGCTAGCCCGGAATAGGAAGAGGAAGAGCGAATCACGCAAAACGAGACCCAAAAGAGGGTCTCGGCCTCTTTTGGCCAACGGGGACGAGGGCGGCGGCAAGGGGCGGCGTCGGGCCCTCCTTGTTGCTTGCTCTCTCTCCTTTGTTCTCTCCCACTCTTGTTATGTTCACTAATGAGCATAAGTTATGGGAAGGAAGGAATGAGGGTCCTTTATATAGTCCAACAACTCCTTGTTAACTACCTAAAGGACTTATTCTAGTCCAACTAGAATTCAATTTAGTCCCTTCCTTGCAAATTAGTCCCTACTAAATTTGCAAGGGTTTGCAAAGTGATCCTTCTAATTAATTAATCCAATTAATTAATTCCCTAATCTAGTTCAACTCTATATAGCGTGTGACCCCATAGGTTCTATCTAGTTGGTAGCAACTATTTGCTAATATGGAGCGGTTTCTAGCAAAACATCCATTCTAGCCAACTAATAGAATAGTCATCTTGACAACCTTTGTACAAGTAATTGTCTCATCCTTTTGTCTCTATATCCGGATTGGACACGAGACATACAAGTCACACTCGTATATCCAATCCATAGTTTCTCGATCCATGGGAATAGCCTTATTCGTGCAAATAACATCAATATCCCATATTGATTTATTTGAGTCTGGCCAGACATTCTATAAGCACTATCCCTCGAGTGGCCTAGGAAATTTTCTCCCGTTATGTGGGAGGGACAAATCCTCTCTACGTCCACTACGATCTCTAAGCTTGCTTGTCATTGTATCCAGTACACGCCTTTATAACTACCCAGTTACGGTGTAGCGTTTAACGCTACCAAGATCACAATGATCCACAACTAGAATATCTAGTGACTTCAAGTCTAAGGATGACAATACCATTGCACCGCGAGAAGCGCTTGTGACTCAACATAACATGTATGTAGCCTTCTCGGAGATGGGTCAATCCAGTGCAACATTCCGTAATGCACACCTATGTGTTGGATCGTGATATCTCCATATCAATCCAACCCCATACTAGTCTATAGATGATTGTCCTATTTAATCATTATACTTGACTAGGGATATTTAAGATAAACAACACAATTGTAAATCTAAGGACTTCATTATATTAAATATCCAATAAATAATAAATGAATTTTCTAGCCATATACAAATTCATACTAAACTAGATTGCCTCTAGGGCATCTATTCCAACATTCGCCCTTGAGATTCACACTAGATTGGTGGGAGCAAGATCAAGACGAAGGCACGTGAAAGCAAGCAACCTACGATCATCTGCTGCGCTAGGAGCTAAGGAAGACAAGGTAAACACATGAATCTTCCGCTATATTTCATGTTGTAGATCTGTATGTGACATATCATTCCTGCCCTTCACTCACTAATGACCAAACTATCATTTAACTTCATGGTCAAAAATAAAATAAACAAAATATCCTCTTTCTCGACAGATGAAATTGTAGAGACTGTAGACATTACAAGGCATAAGTGGGGGTTTGACATAAGTGGGAGAGGACACCAAGCTAGGGTTCCATATCGAAGATGCAAGGGAAAGCAATCGACGGTTCCTGAGGATACAGAGGAGACGAGAGAGTTGCGACGAGGAGAGCTAGTTCTGGCGAATTGGGACAAGGGATTTTTGGGAGAAGAAGTTTTGCAAATGGGTTTGAGACGAGAATATACCCATGGAGATTGTTGGGTAGGCCTGCGATTGGGGTTAGGTAGAGGATTTGGGGTCGCGAACTCCGACTTACCGCGTCGCTTGTCCCACCAGAGGCATATTTTGTTGCGGCCACACCCACCTTTCGCCCCCCCTCTCTCTCTCTCTCCGTTGCTTCCTCCTCATTAAACACGACCAATTTCTGACCCAAAACCCATACCCGAAACCCAGGTCGGAATGGCAGCTCATCAGAAACACAATTTTGGTATGGGTTTGACAAACTCATGTCTCCATCAAAAACCCAGATCAAACACGTCTCCATCTTTTTCTTTGTCCCTCATCTTTATCTTCTTTCTTCCCTCTGATCCATGTCTTCAAGTAAGAGCAATGGTTGTTGCAGTGGGTATTGGATATGTTGATGGGACATTCATTTTTGTTCAGTCTTAATAACGGTGATAGGTTCAAGAATTAGGATGGTACTTCTGGGTGTTACAACTTTCAATTCAGTGAAATCATTTGGAGTGTTGATGCTTATTTGAAGTTCTAATTGGTCATAAATTCAAATGGTAGTCTAATCTTAATTTGGTGGCACTAATCATAAACTATAAGCATTAGAAGGTTAAAATAGACAATCAGGTAATTTAGAGGGCAGATGGGGAATGAAACTACTCCAAACAGTGAGCCCCACTGCCAGCTCACGACACTTTAACTTCTGTTGACGGAAGGGTGGAGTGTGTGTGTAATTATTTTGGCAAATAATAAGGGTGCTTCATGTCAATCAATGAACAATGAGGGTAACTTGCCTATTTACTACTACCTCCGTTTTTTCTCTATCACACCGGTTTGACTTTTACCACTATTCATTGGGTCACTTTGACCCGGCGATTTAGATAGCAAAATGATGTAATTTTTTGATAATTTTTTCATAGTGTTGTCGAGTAAAAGTTACTCTATAACACGGTGAAAAAATTGTTACGAAATCGCATCGTTTTGCTATCCAAATCACCCGGTCAAAGTGACCCAGATACGAGTCAAAAAGTCAAACTGGTGCTATAGAGAAGAAACGGAGATAGTATAATCTAAGGGTGCAAAGTGTAAATTATTTTATATTTATTTATTTAGTTTATTTTTTTTTCCATTTTTAGCCTTTTTCTTCATATGGAGTTGGCCACGGGCTGGGCCTGATCTAAGCATATTTGACAGATGCTCACGGGCTTATGCCCGATTAGGGGTGTGGGTTGGGCTTGATATCACCCTCCCAATAGTCTGACCTAGTCTGGCCCGATCCAGCCCAACCCAGTCCATGGCCAGCCCTACCAACTACTACTACAATGCTATATGTCCCAAATTATTTGTCTCAAATACATCCCACATAGTTCATGTCAACAACATAAACTTTGTTAGTGGTGGGTCCATGTTATTAAAATGAACTGTTAGCTCTATTTGGACACATGATTTGGGACACATGGCATTAGTACTCGTTGATCAAATTACGTTGAACGTGGCCTTTTTCAGTGATTCACACTCCTTCAAAAGTCAAATCATCAATTATTAGAACGTTCATTTCGTTTAATTGTCAGCTTTGCCAGAGAGAAGCCTATTCATGTGGTAGACTACATAATAGAAATAGTAAACTATATTTATGCTGAAGATCTCATCAACTACCACCGCAAGGATTGGTTTTCTCAATTCCAAGATATCTGCAACAACCCATCTCATCGATTCTCCGTCCGTGTATGTACTCTGCTCACTTCCATTCTGAAAAAAGATTAGTTTCTACTTTCTTGGTGAATTGAATTGAATTTGGCTTTGTATGAATCATTGTTATGAGCTGAATTTCGAAGATATCTGCAATACCCACCAACTGTTTGATGTTTTGACCCAACGAAACTCACTAGCTTTGGCCAAACTCAAGATCTTGATTTGTGACTTGTGGGTTTATGTATAATTGATGGATATGAAATTGAAGTAGCTACACAGACTTAGGTTGATCTTTTGACCCAAAAGGGTTGAAACTTTGATGGGTGAGGAGGGAATAGTAATTGATGTCCAGAACAATAATGCAATTAAGTCAAACCCCAAACTCAAACTACTGCCTCTCATTGCATTGATCTTCTATGAGGTTTCTGGAGGTCCATTTGGTGTGGAAGATTCAATCCGAGCCGGTGGCGGTCCTCTTCTGTCTTTGCTAGGTTTCTTGATATTCCCTTTGTTTTGGAGTGTCCCTGAAGCTCTTGTCACCGCCGAACTCGCCACAAGCTTCCCTGCGAATGGTGGCTATGTTGTTTGGATAGCCTCAGCTTTTGGGCATTTCTGGGGTTTCCAAGAAGGGTTTTGGAAATGGTTTAGTGGGGTTATGGACAATGCCCTTTACCCTGTGTTGTTTCTTGATTATTTGAAGCATTCGATCCCGATCTTTGAACTGTGGTTTGCTCGGATTCCGGCTCTTTTAGGGCTCACAGTGGGATTGACTTATTTGAATTACAGAGGCCTCCACATTGTTGGGTTTTCGGCTGTTTTACTCGCTGCTTTCTCGCTATCCCCATTTGTCGTTATGGCTGTTCTTGCTGTTCCAAGAATTAAGCCTGGAAGGTGGTTAGTTGTGAACACTAAGAAGATAGAATGGAGGGGCTACTTCAATAGCATGTTTTGGAATTTGAATTATTGGGACAAGGCGAGTACGCTTGCTGGTGAGATTGAAGATCCAAGCCGGACGTTTCCAAAGGCTCTTTTTGGGGCGGTGCTTTTGGTGGTTTCGTCGTATTTGATCCCGATCCTTGCGGGTACTGGTGCTTCGGACTCAACCCCTAGTGAGTGGACTGATGGGTATTTTGCAGAAGTTGGGATGCTGATCGGAGGGTCTTGGCTCAAATGGTGGATCCAAGCTGCTGCAGCAATGTCGAACTTGGGGTTGTTTGAAGCGGAGATGAGTAGTGATGCATTTCAGCTTCTGGGGATGAGTGAGATTGGGATGCTTCCAGCGATATTTTCTGCAAGGTCAGTCGAAATGTCATTCACTTTGTTTCAAAATTTCACTCTTGAAATCATACAAGTTAGTGATGGTAATGTTTTGGAGCCTCTATTGCAACTTCAAGAGATGGTGAAAGTCTTAATCTTCATCAGATAGCTCTTCAATCCACAAGTGTTACGGTATATGTCTTTCTCAAGAGTTTGCAGCAACTAATAAGAAAAATACAACCATGAATGACACTCCTTAGAGTCATAGAGGACGAGTCAGGTGGTAGAAATCCGGTATGCAGAAACAGCCTTTTACGGATTCAAAATGGCCCCCTTCATCATGTTTTACATGAAAATACACAAGTAAAACTTCATTACATTTTCTTGCATATCAGATGGCATTAGTTGCCCAAAGTAGATACCCTTGACACAATGAAGATATGAAACTTCTGCTCCAGTAAGTCCTTTTACTACCAAGTCCTTTTACTAACATTTTCTTTCATATCAAACATTAGGGAATTGTAGGAAAGCATACAAATATAATGCCACTCACAAAAACTGCACACAGTGTATGTATCTCGTGGACTTGGTTAACATAAGAAGCCTCTTTAGCTTCTCCAGTTGTGATTTCAATTCTAATGCTAAATTTAGCACATGAATAGTGAATGTGGGCATATATATCATTCATGCTCCAATGTATATATGACAAGAAATCCTATTTCAAATTAAAAGTAACTTTTCATTCCTAAACTAGCAACTTTGTACCCCCATCAACTTCCATGTGGTGGTTGAATGTAGCTGAAATGCTAAATATGTAAACAAAAATCAAGAAATCAAGGGATAGTATATTGGTTCTATCTTTAACCACAATCTTGGTCTCAAATTTGGAACCAAATATAGCATAATGCTAAAAGTGTTAGAATTCGCACCACTTTATAGCATTAGAACGACTTTTAGCCACCCATTGTAGATGCTCTTATGTTGCCTAGTGCATGTGTAAGTGTTTAGGAGACAGCCATACGTCCGTGTTCTTTGCAAAAATATCATTTTGGGAGTTTTTAGAGTTCAAATTTTCAGAACATTCCAGCATGGTTACCTTTGACAAAAGTGATTCTTCCTGTTATATCCTGTTAATGAACTGGCTCAATCTGAGGAAATGTTGCCCCAAGTATCCTCATCACACGACCTAATCATTGTACTTGTTTTTTGGTAGATCAAAGTATGGGACCCCAACAGTTAGCATATTGTGCTCTGCAACCGGCGTCATCTTCTTGTCCTGGATGAGCTTTCAAGAAATATTGGAATTCCTCAACTTCCTCTACGCCATGGGAATGCTCCTCGAGTTTGCAGCTTTTATAAAACTTAGAATAACTAAACCAGATATGTCTCGACCCTACAAAGTTCCCTTAAAAACATTTGGTGCAGTTATGCTTTGCCTGCCTCCTTCAGTGTTGCTTATCCTCGTCATGTGTTTAGCTTCACTGAGGACGTATCTTGTTAGTGGTGCAGTCATTGTTATTGGGATGCTTTTGTACGCTACTGTCAACTATGCAAAAGATAGAAGATTGGTCCAATTTCATGGAGAGAATCCAGCAGAAAGCAACGATGAAGAAGATGATTCTGCTGTATCTGAGAAGGACCGAGCAAGCCTTGATGAGGCTTCGACAAGCCTTCTTCCAGCTTCATCAACGTCTTCTAAGACAAAACGAGCTTCTGAAGATTCATCCAATGGGATTCTACGAGTTGGGTAGAAGCTCATAGACGGTATTTGCATGCGTGTCTTTCAATCAAAATATATCAGATTAATGAAGAACATCTTACCATGTATTCATATTTTTTATATTTGGTTTACCAGCTTATTCGGCGACTAGGGTTGTCAAATGGTGGCTGTACTATTGCTTATGATCTGCGTATACATGTCCAATACCAAATGGTGGCTGCATTATTATTGGTTATGAACTGCTGTGATAATAAAATCTCACGACCGCCAATAATCCTTGGGGCTTAGTGAATTTAGTTGTGGTGTTCGCAAACTGGTCCGGACACCACGGTTATTCCAAAAAAAAAAAGTAAGATAAGAGCACTAGCAGTTAGGGCAGGCTAAAGCCTAAAATGCAGGTGAATTATGATTGATACTAATTAATTGGATTTATCCAATAACTTGATTAATATGGGCTGTATTTTAATGGGGCTTAACTATCTAATTAGTTCATTTATTTGGGCTCGATTTTTAGTGGGTTAGATACTACGGTATATCCTAGATAATTTAATCCAATTCTTATATGAAAATAACGAAAACTTCAATTGAGAATAATGTTGGTAAAAAATTGTGAATCGGAAAGCTCAAAGATAAAATAGAGAAAACAGGAAAAGGGGATAGAAGAACTTATCGAATTGTAGAAGATCAGATAATAAGATTAATGACGCCCATGACCTTTCTTTAGGATAGTATTTTTTCACACTATACAATGCAAAATGGGTGCTAAAAGCACCTATTTGGAAAAGACAACCAAAAGACACAATTGTTTGGTAAAAGTCGCAACTATTTTGAAACAAGACAATTTAGTAGAAAAGTCACGAATTTAAATTTAAACACATAATATTAATTTCGATTTTTTTATACAATAGGTTATGTATCAATTCTCATGGTGCATGAATCACACTATTTACAACTATATTCTGATTGGAGGTTAAATACTAATATGGATGATAAATTGCATACAACTGCTTGTTTGACTAATCAAAAATGAGAAAATAAAAGGCTCAAGGGCATACTTCCTTTGTCTCAGCCATTTCTTGAAAGAGTGGAGAGTTGTTTTATTAAAAACATGATGAAAAGTCCATAACACTCCTTTTCCTTCAAACAGTTTTCCTTTGTGTCCCCTTCTCTCCCTCCCTCTCTCATCTTCAATAGGGTTCGTGGCGGTCTCCCTCTCTCATCTTCAATTGGTTAGGCAAGATGGGTGAAATGGGCTGTCAATTGTTTTAGTTGACTTTATTAGTGATAATCTAATCTGTTGTGGGCCTAACTAATTGGGTTATTTTGCTCATCCAATTTGATTAGGCCCAACTGAATGAGGTGGTGTATTTTTGGTGAGGGTGAGATGGTATTTTGTGGTGTAGAAATTTTTCATTTTAAAAAAAAGTTTAAAGAATTGGTTGGGACGTCTCAAAAAAGAAATTTTAAAGAATTGATTGGGACGGGGGAGTGTCTAATAGTAAAACGTAAGAATATGTAAATTTTGCAAATTTTAGACTATGTATAGCATCAGTGGCGGAGCCAGGAAATCAACTCAGCCGGGGCAAGATTCGAGAAGTCAAAAGTCAAAGTTAAAAGTCAAAGTCAACAGTCAAACATCGTTATATTTTTAAGCAATTATACACACAAACATCAAATTAATAATGAACACAAACTCATAAGTCACAATTTGTACTTTTTTTTCGAGGAGACAATGAGTTTCTAATGGTAAATGGTAAATTGACAAAAAATAAATGGAAAAAATAGTTGACGGGATGGAGAATCGAACCTTTGTAGTGGGATTTGCCAACTTCAACAACTAACCACTTGGACAATTTGAAATTTTAGGGGGGGGGGGGCAAAATTCTATATTCTTTTCGGGTTACTCATACAAAATCTAAAAAACTAGGGGTACTAGTAGAAATTTTAAATTTCAGGGGGGGCAACTGCCCCCCCCCCCTTGCCCCTACATAGGGTAAAAGATACTGACCACCCCTGAGTTTAGGAAAAATTCCTCCCCGCTACCCTGAGTTTTGGATAAAGATACTCCGCACCCATTTAACGGAATATTCCGTGGACAGTTTGCACCCTCTGTTAGGTTCCGTTAGAAAAGTGGTTAATTGAATTATTTTGGACAATATTGCCCTTGTGTATTTTTTGGACTATATTGGCCATCATTTATCGTCAAGAACATAAAGAACATCAAGAACACTCCATTAAATTTTTTTTTAAAAAAATAGCTACAACATTCTTCTTTCAGAAAAAACATACACCATTTTAGCTATAACAACGATTCAAAACAAAGAAAACCCTACACCATTACACCACCACCGATGACCGTGACAACATAATAAAGTTAACTAAATTAGATAACCTCAGCAGGACCACAAGGACCAGAAAAATCAACCAGGAGCTATTTCTTTTTAGTCCGTTCTTAGTTCTTGGCCAATTTAAAACGAGGAACACATCAATCATGATACAAACATCAAGTAACTGTGACACTAACACAAGGCAACTGGAAAATTGGTGTAGTTCAGTCATGATATACTCTAAACTGTTAATCATGACTTTCAAGAAACTATTTAGATTCAGTTCAATTCATGACTTTCGGGAAACTATTCAGATTCAATTCAGAGAGAGAGATAGAGAGAGAGAGCAATACAGTTATAAATAAAAATTACAGAACTAAATTGAATACTTCGTTCATATGCAATTGAGGCTCATAGACATAGTTTCTGAGAAATTCACCTGAGAAGTAGGGCCCTCTAGCTTTACTGATACTAGCCATGAAGTAAACGAGAGATCCGGATCCCGAAACGGAGCGGAGTTCGAACGGTAGAGAGGTCATTACGCTTCGGGACTGAACAGGCGACGAGGAATTGGATGTTACCGGCGACGGATCAGCGGACTTCTCAATCTCCGGCGACGATTCGTTCAAGAAATCGCCGGGAACTGGCAAAGAGTATCGACCTGGAGCTCTGTCTATGTCGGAGATGGTGCAGCCAATCGCCGGGTCGGCATCAAGAAAACAAGTTCTCAATCGAATAAGTCGAGGAGAACCAGCAGTTTTCCGATGGTAATCGAATCCGACGACGGCAGAGACATTGACGCCGTCGACGGCAGAGACATTGACACCGTCAACGGAGCCGGCCGGACGGCCCTTCCCTTCGTCGCCGGTCTCGGATCCCCATCTTTGGACAAGAGAGAGAGACGGAGGGAGGAGATCGATCGGCTCTATCCTGATCTCCACCATCGATCTACTCATCTCCATCTCTCTGTCTGTCGATCTTCGTCGTGGGTGTGAGAGGGATAGTTCCATATGACCAGCGAGACAGAGACTTTAATCGATGAGGCCTTACGAGTTCTTAACACAGCCGACCCAGTCGAGAAGGCCCGAGTCGGCGACGAAGCAGCAACCAAATGGCTACAAATCGAAACTTTTCTCTCTGTGTTTGTGTAGCAGTAGAGGGTAGAGATGGGATTTGGTTGAGGAGGAGGCTAGGGTTACAGAAACAAAAGAGAAGGGAAGAAGAATGAGAAGGAAGGGGATATATAATAGGTCATTTATCAAAATTATGAGTGTATAATCGTCTTTTGGCCTTGTCCGTCAGTCTACAGTCAGCTCCATCCAAAAAAAAGGCTGCAGAGTGTCTTTATCCAAAACCCAGGGTAGTGGAGTAGAATTTCCCCTAAACTCAGAGATGGTTAGTGTCTTTTACCCTTTATTAAATTAATTTAAATGTACAAGAAACAGAGGGATATAGACACATAAAGTTTGCATGCCTATACTTTCTTGCTAGCTATTAATGGGGAGAAAAATATATGTTCTGCAAAATGTAAAGTTATATGCATCATCTATTGGAGTTTAATTTTTCACAATTTTTTTTTTTTTATATTTTGCATAACATTGAATTTGAATAAGCTATTCGAGATGCCCTGGTTATTAAACCTGAAGAGTCAACAGCTAACAGCTTTGAAGTTTGAACTGCCACTGGCACTTTGAACAGTAATGTTACCTAGCTAGAGAGGTAGCATGAATATGGCATAAAGTTGTGCCTGAATCTTTTTTCTTTTGGGTCAATGTTTGCCCGAAACTACTACCAACATAATGGCAAACTCACAAAACTAGCACTCCTCAGTTAATTGGACTTATCCAATAACTTGATTAATATGGGCTATATTTTAACCGGA
The DNA here is from genome assembly GCA_023055425.1 of Linanthus parryae. Classification (NCBI taxonomy): domain Eukaryota; kingdom Viridiplantae; phylum Streptophyta; class Magnoliopsida; order Ericales; family Polemoniaceae; genus Linanthus; species Linanthus parryae. The sequence continues at coordinate 35,207,577 of JALGPY010000002.1, forward strand.
CTTAACCTATCTAATTAGCTAATTTATATGGGCTCGATTTTTAATGGGTTAGATACTAGCTCCTAGATAATTTATCCAATTCATGTATAAAAACAAGGAAAACTCCAATTGAGAATAATGTTAGTAAAATATTGTGAATCGAAAAGCTCAAAGATAAAGTAGAGAAAATAGGAAAAGAGGATAGAAGAACTTGTCGAATTGTAGAAGATAAGAAGATTAATGATGTCCAGGACCTCTCTTTAGAATAGTAATTTTTATCACTATACGGTGCAAAATGGGCAATGTGAAATTTCTACCCATCAATACAATGCCTACCCGTTGGAGAGAAGTGATATTGCATTTTCTTGTCTTCTCCTAAATTAGTATCCAACCCGGACAAAACTCCCCTAAATTAGTATCCAACCCGGACAAAAGAAGTGATTGACGAATAGAGACATCAATCTCAAGACTTAGAAAAACATGCTTGGAAACCAAATACCAACTTGTATTTATAGCCACCAAAGGGTGCTTAAAAAACACCTCTCTGAAAAAACAACCAAAGACACAATTGTTGAAAAGAAGACGACTTTTTAGAAAAATAAAGAATTCAAATTTAAACATAAAATACTGATTTGGGAATTTTTAAACTACAGGGATGTATCAATTATCATGGTGCATGAATCACAATGTTTACAACTAATATACTGCTTGGAGGTTATTCTCATGGTGCATGAATCACAATGTTTACAACTAATATACTGCTTGGAGGTTAAGTACTAATCTAGATGATAAATTGCATACAACTAACTGCTTGTTTGACTATTCAAAAGTGAGAAAATAAAGGGCTTAATTATTAAACCTGAAGAGGCAACAGCTTTGAACTGTCCCTGGCACTTGAACAATAATGTTAGTAGTACCTGTTGTAAAATGGTTTTCGAACCATGCTTTTGTTACCCAATTTCGGTCAAGTTATAACTAAGAACTTGGACCAACGTTAACATATTATTAAACTAGGTAACAAGGGGATCGATTCAAGATCCCAAACGTCGAAAACCATTAACGGGTGAATGAGAAATTAGGCGTTGAAGTTGGCCACTTCAATTGCTCAATTTTAAATGCACCCACATCTTGGAAATGAGGAAGAGAAGAGTAGTTCATCTACTCAAAGGTTGAGTACTAAGGGCACGCCCTTTGGGTGATACACATTTTGTGTAGGAGAGAGGACCTAGACAATGGTCGAACCACCACACGCGCGCCGCCGTCCGTCCGGCCGGCTCGGGTTCGGGCCGTTGGGCCAGAAAATAATTTTTTAATCCAGCCCGTTAATAATTAATATTAACAGTATTAACAGTCCAGCCCGTTAATAATCAATGTTAACAGTCCAACCCGAAACAGTTATTAACTGTCTTCAACAGTTGTGACTTTTAGAACAGTTACAACCGTTACTGTTCAAATTTGAACAGTCACCCATCCGAACTCCAGCAACAATTCTCTCTTTCCCTCACTCACTACCAGTTTCTCTCAAAACAAAGTTCGGTTCGCCGGTACTGCAGATTGTGCTTTCGTCTGCAGTACGTGAAGACTTTCATCCTGGGGAGTAAATTTGCCCGTGTCTGTACATAAATAAAAAGAAGCACAACCAACTGTGGGGGGCAAATATTACTTCACGGAGATCGTTTCATGAACAACGAGACTGTCTTCTATCTTGCTTCAGCATTCGGCAAGTTAACCATCTGTAAGTGTTTATTGTTTCTGTATTTTAATTATTTCTGTTAATCTTTCTGTTTTCAGATTCTTCTTAATACACCTACATCTTTCCAACAATCGTGAAGTAATATTTCTATAGGTGTTTAAAAGAATCTGTTTTACGCAGAATTTTTAACAGTATTATTTTCAGATTAGTTTACAGTATTGTTATTATTCTGTACTCTTCTACTTTCTTTCTGTTTGCTGAGACATTTGTATCTTCAGCCATGTCAGAAACTGGGACTGAAGCTCGTCCGGCAAATCCGTCCAACATGGCGACAGCGGCTGCCAACCAGGTTGTTCCGCTCAACGCAGTGACGGCAGAAAAACCCGAAAAGTTCACGGGGATTGATTTCAAGCGTTGGCAGCAGAAAATGCTCTTCTATCTCACCACCTTAGGTTTGGAGAAATACCTAAGGGATGATGCGCCTGAAACTCCTTCAAACGCAGATAAAGAAGCACTCGTCGCTATTGACGCTTGGAAGCATTCTGACTTCCTTGCCAGAAATTATATTCTCAATAGCTTAGACGATCAACTGTACAATGTCTATTGTTCTGTAAAAACTGCAAAAGAACTATGGCTTTCCCTAGAAAAGAAATATAAAACAGAGGATGCGGGAGCCAAGAAATTTGTAGTAGAAAATTTTATGGAGTTTAGGATGGTGGATTCTAAATCTATTATGTCACAGGTTCAGGAATTCCAATGCCTCATCCATGATGTGCAAGCCGAAAGCATGATTCTGCCCGAGGAATTTCTCGTTGCAGTCATGATTCACAAGCTTCCACCCGCATGGAAAGCATACAAGAATTACCTGAAACACAAGCGCAAAGAGATGAAGATGGAGGAACTAATTGTCCGCCTACGCATTGAGGAAGGAAACCGGATCGCCGACGAAAGACCCTCAACAAGTTATCATTCAAGGATCAACATTGTGGAGGGAGGCCCAGAAAAGAACAATCACAAAAGGAGGAAGGCAAGTGCCCCTTACGAGAAAAAGAGGTTCGCGGGAAAGTGTCTCATTTGTGGGAAAGTCGGTCACATGAAGAAGGACTGCCGCAAAAGGAGAAATACTTTCAAGGGCAAGAAGCCGGAAGCAAACCTCACCGAAGGCAACAATGATAAAGACTTTGCCGCCGTAATCTCCGAAGTCAATCTCGCCGGAGGAAATCCAAACGAATGGTGGGTTGATACCGGGGCTACTCGCCACATTTGCGCCGACAAGAACATGTTTGCCGAATATGAAGAAGTCGAGAACGAGGAACAACTCTACATGGGTAACTCGGCCACATCCTTAGTCAAAGGAAAGGGACGGTTGATTCTCAAAATGACGTCCGGAAAGAAACTTGTACTTAATGATGTATTACATGTCCCCGACATTAGGAAAAACCTTGTTTCAGGTTCTGTACTTAGCAAAAAGGGTTTCAAACTTGTCTTTGAAACCGACAAGTTTGTATTAACCAAAAATGGGGAGTATGTAGGAAGGGGTTATTTGAAGGATGGGCTTTTCAAGCTCAATGTAATGGTTGTTTCCGCAATGAATAAGAAAGCAATATTTAACTATTTGTCGGAGTCTTCTCTTTCTTCATCTTGTTTATGGCATGGAAGATTAGGACATGTTAATTACGACTCAATTCGTAAATTAATGAATACCGATCATCTTCCAAAAAGTTCTATCGATGAAAATCACAAATGTGAGATTTGTGTAGAGGCAAAAATGACAAGACAATCGTTTCAACCGATTGGTACAAAAACAACAAGTCCTCTTGAACTTATTCACACCGATATTTGTGATTTAAAGTTTGTTCAAACAAGAAGCGGCAAAAAGTATTTTATTACCTTCATTGATGATTGTACCAAATATAGCTATGTTTATTTGTTACACAGCCGAGATGAAGCCTTGGATGCTTTCAAACAATTCAAGGCCGAAGTAGAAAATCAACTCAACAAAAAGATTAAAATACTTCGAAGTGACCGAGGAGGAGAATACGATTCTCCATTCGCAACTATATGCGCTGAAAATGGAATAATCCATCAAACTTCAGCACCATATACGCCTCAACAAAATGGAGTGGCGGAAAGGAAGAATAGGACCCTAAAAGAAATGCTTAACGCATTACTCTTAAGTTCGGGTCTACCACAAAACTTGTGGGGGGAAGCGCTATTAACAGCCAATTATATTCTTAATAGAATACCCAAAAAGAAAATGGACAAAACTCCATACGAGTTATGGAAAGGGCGTAAACCCGCATACAAGCATCTAAGAACTTGGGGATGTCTTGCAAAAGTAGCTACTCCATTACCTAAAAAGGTAAAGTTAGGTCCAAAGACAATTGATTGCGTCTTCATTGGATATGCATTAAATAGCAGCGCCTACCGCTTTATGGTTCATAAATCGGAAATTCCGGATATTCATGAGAATACCATCATCGAATCGGCACATGCGTCATTCTTTGAGGATATCTTTCCTTATAAAGAAATGAAAACGCAATTATCTTATAAGCGGGCGCATGACATAGCTTTTGAAGAAAATTTAGAAGAAGGGCCTAGACGAACTAAAAGGCAAAAGGCTCCTAAAACATTTGGTCCGGAGTTTCTTACCTATATGGTAGAAAATGATCCGGCGACTTACAAAGAAGCTATGTCAAGTGTTGAGGCACCCTATTGGAAGGAAGCAGTAAAAAGCGAAATCGAATCAATTCTCCATAATAATACATGGGAATTAGTTGATCTTCCTCAAGGATGCAAACCATTAGGTTGCAAATGGGTATTTAAGCGAAAGCTTAAATCGGATGGTTCCATCGACAAGTATAAAGCTAGACTTGTCGCAAAAGGATACAAACAAAAGGAAGGTTTAGACTTCTTCGACACTTATTCCCCGGTCACTAGAATAACATCCATTCGAATGCTAGTTGCAATTGCAGCAATTTTTAATTTTGAAATTCATCAAATGGATGTTAAAACGGCATTCTTAAATGGAGAACTAGAAGAAGAAATTTATATGGAACAACCTGAAGGGTTTCAAGTTCCAGGAAGCAAAAACAAATATTGCCGTCTAAGGAAATCCTTATACGGATTAAAACAAGCACCCAAGCAATGGCATGAAAAGTTTGACAAAGTTATGTCAACAAATGGTTTTAAAACCAATGAATGCGACAAGTGTGTATATTCTAAAACAAACACTGATGGGTGTGTCATCATATGCCTATACGTTGATGACATGTTGATTTTTGGAAACAACGAGAAAGTAATACGTGCCACCAAAGGGTTATTGTCGACAAGCTTTGATATGAAAGATTTAGGGGTGGCTGATGTCATTTTAGGAATCAAGGTTTCAAAGACGTCCTCAGGGTATGCATTATCTCAGTCTCACTATATCGAGAAAGTTCTCGAAAAGTTTGACAAAGATAGCGGCAAACAAGTAAAAACACCAGTCGACACAAGCATGCATCTCGCCAAAAATCGCGGTTCGGCAATCAAACAACTTGAGTATGCGCAAATAATAGGAAGCCTGATGTACATAATGAATTGTACAAGGCCGGACATCGCACAAGCAATTGGAAAGCTCAGTCGTTTTACTAGTAATCCTGGAAAGGATCACTGGACAGCATTGATCCGAGTATTAAGGTATCTACGATACACCAAAAACTTAGGATTACAATATTCCAACTATCCTGCTGTCCTAGAAGGATATTGCGATGCGAATTGGATATCTGATACAAAAGATTCCAAGTCCACGAGTGGTTACGTATTCACACTCGGAGGAGCGGCAATATGCTGGAAGTCTTCAAAGCAGACGTGCATTGCAAGATCTACTATGGAATCGGAATTCATAGCATTAGATAAGGCAGGGGAAGAAGCAGAATGGCTTCGTCATTTCCTCGAAGACATTCCAATATGGCCGCAACCGGTGCCTGCTATATGTATTCACTGCGATAGCCAGTCGGCAATAGCAAAGGCACAAAATAGTATATATAATGGTAAGTCTCGACACATGCGTCGAAGACACAATACTATAAGGCAACTTCTCTCACAAGGGATAATATCGATCGATTACGTAAAGTCAAAGGAAAATATAGCGGATCCGCTGACCAAAGGTCTATCGAGAGAGTTGGTTGCAAGTTCGTCGAGAGGAATGGGGCTAAAGCCTATCTCGTAAGAGTTGCACAATAGCGGCAAACCCAACCTAGGTGACTGGAGATCCCAAGAACTAGGTTCAAAAGGGACAACCTAACTATTTGTGCAAATATAAAATCACTCATAAAATGAAACAACGTTTCAATCCCATTCCTAGGACGAAGAGTGATAGGACCAGGGTAAGCAATGCTTTTAATAAGGTCACATGTTAAGAAGAGTATGGATTGATACTCTTAAATGTGTCTCACCTATGTGAGTAGGAACTGGGGCCGGTTCTAGGAGGATGAAAAAGGCTACACTCCTCTAAAGACTACTCATGAAAAACCAGGCAAGTGTTTCAAGGCCAAAATGAACACAACCATGAGAACCAACTATGTTTCGGTATTTATTTGTGTGGTTACTATCGACAAGGTATACGACACGGCAAAGCAGTCCAAAGCGCTTCGCACACTGTCTAGCCAGTATACCCTATAGTATCTCACTAATGGAAAGGTTCAAAGTCTATGACCACCTTTCCTTAAGCAATTAATTACCACTGAGAGAAATCCACAAATGATATCGACACTTTCAGCATAAACGCTAATTTGTCATTCATGTGGGGGATTGTTGTAAAATGGTTTTCGAACCATGCTTTTGTTACCCAATTTCGGTCAAGTTATAACTAAGAACTTGGACCAACGTTAACATATTATTAAACTAGGTAACAAGGGGATCGATTCAAGATCCCAAACGTCGAAAACCATTAACGGGTGAATGAGAAATTAGGCGTTGAAGTTGGCCACTTCAATTGCTCAATTTTAAATGCACCCACATCTTGGAAATGAGGAAGAGAAGAGTAGTTCATCTACTCAAAGGTTGAGTACTAAGGGCACGCCCTTTGGGTGATACACATTTTGTGTAGGAGAGAAGACCTAGACAATGGTCGAACCACCGCGCGCGCGCTCCGCCGCCGCCGTCCGTCCGGCCGGCTCGGCTCGGTCTCGGGTTCGGGTTCGGGTTCGGGTTCGGGCCGTGACGTGGCGCGGTGCGGTGGGTGGGTGGTGGTTGGTTGGGCTTTATCTTTTTGGGCCAGAAAATAATTTTTTAATCCAGCCCGTTAATAATTAATATTAACAGTATTAACAGTCCAGCCCGTTAATAATCAATGTTAACAGTCCAACCCGAAACAGTTATTAACTGTCTTCAACAGTTGTGACTTTTAGAACAGTTACAACCGTTACTGTTCAAATTTGAACAGTCACAAACGGTTTTGTAACTGCTCCTCTCCCTGCCTATAAAAGGAACCTTCCTCTCTCATTTTTTGATCCATCCGAACTCCAGCAACAATTCTCTCTTTCCCTCACTCACTACCAGTTTCTCTCAAAACAAAGTTCGGTTCGCCGGTACTGCAGATTGTGCTTTCGTCTGCAGTACGTGAAGACTTTCATCCTGGGGAGTAAATTTGCCCGTGTCTGTACATAAATAAAAAGAAGCACAACCAACTGTGGGGGGCAAATATTACTTCACGGAGATCGTTTCATGAACAACGAGACTGTCTTCTATCTTGCTTCAGCATTCGGCAAGTTAACCATCTGTAAGTGTTTATTGTTTCTGTATTTTAATTATTTCTGTTAATCTTTCTGTTTTTAGATTCTTCTTAATACACCTACATCTTTCCAACAGTACCAAGCTAGAGGTAGAAGTTAGCATGAATATGGCATAAAGTTGTGCCTGAATCTTTATTTCTTTTGGGTCAATGTTGTGCCTGAAACTAGCACTTCTCGACCAGAGTGGGGGTTCTCGGGATTTCTGATACCAACAGGTGAAAGAAACTCATTTACTTTCATTACTCTGTGTGTTACCATGAGTCCTGATAATAATGACAAAGAAATGCAGAGATAGAGACCTCCTATTGACTGACCACCAGCTGCCTCCCAATATGCAGATCATCAATACATATACCACTAGAAGATTATTATCAACATGTACTTGTGAAATCTGAGTGAAGTCTTAGATAGAGAGCAAAAGAGAGACCAGAGAGCTAGAGAGAAAGAGAAGAGAGCTTGTCAATGGCGCACTACGATGGTACGTCCCCCTCTTCTTCTTCCTGTTCATGTTAGTATATAGCATATTTACAATAGGAGATTACATTCTAGTCCTACTGTTACAATACTATGACTAATAGTTAGTTGTGTATACAGAGTACTAATCCTTATGTAAACAATAGGGTTGATGGAAAACAAGGAGTTCCGAGAGCTGAAAAAGCAGAGCAGTGAGGCGATCTCCAACTGCAGTAACCTTGCACTGCGGTCTTCCATGGTGGCGGTGGGGTTAACCGTCGTCCTCGTCCTGGTGGGTGTGCATCCATACGATGCCATTACCGTTCCCATCCCTTCGTTGGTGATCAAGCTCGGATTTGCCTTGGGGTTTGCAATTGGACGCATCAACCACTTGTATGGCTCCTTCCGCAGCCTTGGGGAGGTGACTCCAGCTCAGCTCCAAGCGTCCGCCAAGGCCGACAAGGCACAGGTGTACACCATCATCGGCATTTCCCTTGCCGGAGCTGTTTCCGGCTTTTTTGCCATCTTCGCCGTCTCTGCTATTTGAAAGGCCCCCTCCCCCTCATCATCTGCTGCGGTTTGCTGTCATCCATCGCTAATCGTCTAGTTTACTAATAGTAGTACTTTGATTAATCAATCCCCAAAACAGTAGTATTTCTCTTGTATTAGTAACTAGTATATCCGTCTCGTGTCTTTGTTTTCGGTTTTCTAATTAGATGGACTAGTAGTTAGTTACTACTACTATTAGCTAGCTAGCTAGCTTAGGCCTTCAGTCTGTGTCCACTTGTTGGTTTGGTTAGTTAGTTTGGTTTCTTTGCTTCTTCTAATGGTAATTTGTCAAAAATGCTGTGCTTAATCAATCTCTTGTGTTTGGATGTGGGAGGAGACGGACAGAGAGAGGTTTCTGGGAATGCATACATACCTACTTTCATTCTTCAACTTGCAGGAGTATCATCAGATTCTGAAATTTTACATCTGAATCTCTCCCACGTGGCTGTTTGCTATTTCACCCTTCAGTTAAGCGCTATTTTTGCAGAAATGGCAACAATCCATGAGGGTAAATTTGGAAACCAAAAAAAGCAAACTTGCACAACGTGATCTTGCTGTAGAATCAAATCAAACTCGTTAATTCAGCAGGTACGTAGGTAATTGAAATATACTCCCACAAATACTTAGCAGTATAAAGGTTGAGTTGTGGATTTATTTATTTTTTGAACCAAAGGTAAGGATTTATATATATAATAACAAGGATACAAAGAACGCACCCGAAGAGGAAGCATGATACAAGCTACGAACTAACAAACACCCAACAAGGAGCAAGCCTGGACTAATATACACAAAGTGCAGTACCTGGCCAAAGAGTGGACCTGTTGCAGAAGCTATACAACCAAAATCGCAAACAGGCTAGACCCAGGCAACTACTAGCATAACCAAAAACTACAAGAACTACCAAAATGAGGCTTGCTTTGCTAACTTATGCGCTTCACGTACCAAACCGCGCGGAACTTTAGATATTACACATTCCACAAAACCAAGAGCTTCCTGCCTTATACTAGATATTATGTGGATTGAAGTTGTCACTTTCTACTAACAAAAATACAAAATATCAAAGAGAACTCCAAGGCTCAGAAGTTTAGAAAGTACAAAAGCAAAGGAGCACTGCCACACAGTGAGATAAATATATAACTAAACAGAAATTTACTTTATATATAAATGAACATTTCAATTCGTTACAATTGAATATCAGAGTCTATTCAGACTAGAAAGCCAAGAACGGTTACTACTGAACACAAATGGTGCATAGTCGCCACAACCATGCACACGCGTAAGATCCACCCAATCATCTACAAATGCACCGACACTTTGAGCTGTACGACAAGACATAAAATGATCATTCGGAGGCTGCTAGCTAGGTGAGGATGGTTTGAAGCAACTGAAGCAGTTTTCAGCAGCTGATTCAGTCACTGGGTGGTGTGGGGCTTGCTTTCTCTAAACTTGCCATATATGTCATGTAAACAGTCCACAGGTACGAAAATGAATTGCTCACCAATGGCTGCCATAAAAACACAGAAAAAAAACATAAGTTAGGCTCACGTACCCAGAAGACATTCAGAGCTCAACAGACAAGGTGTTTTCCTCGAGCTTTAAGCTCGTATACGACAGTCTTTCTAATAAGAAAATGGGTTCCGAATAGCTTATCTTGTTCTGGGAAACATGTGTAAGAAAATTGTTTTTAAGTAATTATTTGGGCTGCCAATAATTGTATGTTAGTATTTATAAAACGGGTTGAAAGTGGTTCAAGTAATTTACCGGTACGAGCCCAATACGTTTGTGATCCTGTGATTGGGCCATGCTGCATCTTAGTGTTAGTTTATAGTGTGGTATGTAGGTGTGGGCTGTTTGGTCATTGGGCTCCTTGATAGGAGGGTCCAATGACTGTTTATGATTATTAGGCTCGGTCCCCTCTCCTCTCCCAAAACCCTAGCTGGTTCTTATAAATAAGACGAGTTGGGAGATTGTTAGCCCTATCGAAAAAACAACATAAGTGGGAGTAGGAGGGGAAGATCCGGCGCTCTAGCTTTTCTGATCTGAGGAGATTCGACAACTACAGATATGGCTGGATCAAACGGTACGTTTTACGATTACTGTAATATCATTAATTTGGTGTTTTAATTTCTTGTATGAGATCAGATTAATCTTACAACATGACTATACCCCCATCATGTACTTGGTTAGACTTTCCCTCTATTAATAGAAATCCGAAACATATTTTTAAATCCTCCTCCATTTACTGAAGGTTTTAGCATAAATTTAGTAATTTTTGAACTCCTACCACAGGGACACAAGAGTTCACTTTTAGGTGACTAACGCAAAGAAGCTGGAAACAGGCGAAAATGTAATAAGTCCTTATATTTTAGTGATTAAATTTAAATTATAGTCAGTATGACAAGTAGACCTGTTATTGTTTGAACATCATCCTCAGATAAGGTATAGATTCAAACAGAAAAAACACATAGAATATTACCTGTAAATGAACAGGGATGAATTTGAATGTAACAAAATCGCACATGGGCCAGTACATGACACCATTAATCATAGCAGGGACCACGTCACGCTTCAATCGAGCAGTAATTTCGACACCATTTTCTCCTGTGGAGGGGATACAAGAAACTCGTCACGAAAATTCTCAAAGAAACTGAATTGCTGGAGAAAACCCAGATTGTGAAGCAGAACATTCAGATCCTACTACTAGGAGAAACTGAAGCCCCCTTACTGGGCTACAAAAACCAAAGAGATCCACAAGCAAATGCAATGACCCATACACTATGCAACTCGAGATCTTACATGCAACAGTTGTCTATAGACTAACATACAATGCGAACTTTTTGAGGATGATCACTTCGGACCAACACTCCAAAAGCACTTAAAAGCACTTGGTTTTTGTTAATGAAACGCTCATTTATGTTGGTGGGTACTTACTCCCACTCGTTCTCCCTCATTTCAAACAACCACACAATCACATTATTTTTATTAAATCAATTCAACATATCTTAAAAAAAACAACTTCGTGTATAAAAATAAATATTTTCAGACAAAAATGTGGTACCTTTAGGCACGGGTTATTTGCTAGTAATGGTGCCTAAACTGTATATTGAGGTTGACATAATTTAAAACCAGAGATCTATTCGTGGCAGCAAAGCAACACTCAGTGTAAGACCGAGAGGCCCTTTACTGTACTCCCAATTCCAGTGAGGTAGTGAACATTTTGAAGTCCTCAGCATAGCGGAGGCAAATGAGAAGACAATACATATTTAAAGAAGAAACCCAACATCATCATTTCTGTCCATTTAACTATCTACTCTGAATGGGCTTTATTGCCATGGACCTAGAATGTTTACCATAGACTAATTGGCATCTCCTGAAGTCTGCATTAGTAAAGTTAGGATGAATAATGTGGCGCAAATTTGCACGTAATAACTTATGTTACCTAATATTCAACTTAAAAGTTACCTAATACCTGTAGATGAACAGGTGGTATGTTTCTTTGTTTTTCATGAATGTGAGGGCTATACATTGTAATCAGAATGCAAACCTATTTGCCTCGCACAATATCATCATATGCACATGCCACGATTTGACAAATCAGAGAGTACATGTTCCCTGAAAACAGGCAGAATCTATGTAACACCATTTTACCTAGACATAAAAGCAATTTATAATATCTTTCATACTAGAATGGATATTCAAAAGCAGCAACTAGGAATTGGTTCCTTTTGCATGAGTCTTGTAAGATACCACTTACGAGTTGCAGCAAAGGCAAGCCCAAAACCAACAGATACATTAAAACTAGGTGTAGGATGATAAATTGTGACTTAGGTTACCTTGTAAAGCTGCATTCACAGAAAAGAAAACAACGGTCATAACAGGCCCATATAACGTCTGTCCCATGACAATTTTTTTAAAGGTGGTGATGAGGTCTCGCTTTGGAAGGACTTTCGATACAAAGTTGAACCAAAAATGCAAAGATGGTCCCAATATTATCATTCCATATCCGGCCATACGTAGTGTCCTCACAGGATCATAAGGTTCTGCAAATTTTCCAGCGATTGTCTGAAGAGAGATTCCAATAATGAGTCACATTAACACAGTCAAAAAGAGACATACTGTTTACTCAGAAAATGAATTAAATCAGGAAATGCACAGCTGAAAAGTAAACAGGCACATAATGCTCACATTCATAGTGCTCTGCAGAAAACACTAAATATGAATTGCCAGTAAGAAGAAGTGACATGATACGTAAAATAGACATTAACATATTGATATCTCATTTTAAGGATCGAGTACAATTTCGTCCTAATCCACTTAGCAACGAGTGATTCCGATTTCAACAATCCCACTCGCTAGAGCTTCAACGTCAGAAGTCAGTAAAAACCCTCACTTCAGCCTTATCCTTCCTCCTAGAGCTGTCAAACGGGCGGATTGATCCCGTTTATAAACGGGCACACGCGTAAATGAGCTTAACCCGGCCAAACCTTCTGATATCATTTAATGGGCGGGTTCTAATGGGTCCAAATTAACCTGAACCCGCTCGTTAGACAGATTCAAGCCATATCTATCAGGATCTCCTTAGTAAAGAAGACAATTTAGGCTGATTAAGTTCTTAAAATCCGTTTGCTCATCTACTTCAACTTGTTGAGCTCAGTTGTTACGCTGGCTCACAAGGACATTGCCAGCTTTTGGTTTTCTCAATGGAAATATCGAGAACTCCAACGTTAAACTCATCAACTACCTTGGTCTTCTATTTATTTGCTTGATTGTCCCCACTCACCTTCTCCACAAAATCCCCCATATCTCTCTCTCACTCTCTCCTAGTCCCCCCATGGTAAGAGCTGATGAACACTCCTTCACAGACATATCTTTAAGTGGAAGTACCTGTTTGAAATTAGCTGAAGCAGAAGAGGATGAAGAATCTAAGAATCTAAGTCCAACACATCCCTCAGCATCATTATCATCATAAGAATCTAAGTCCCTGTTTGACTACAGCAGGTAGCTGCAGCCGAGACCAAGACAAGGCTTCTGTTACAGTTGCTATTCACATTGGTCTACCAAACACGTCCAACAACAACTACTCTAGTACTGAAAACAACATCATCAACAATAGCCAAGTACAACGGTATTGGATTCCAACTCCAGCACAAATCCTTGTTGGTCCAACACAGTTCTCATCTACCATCTGTAGCAAAACTTTAGGCCGTTTTTACAAGCAGGTTAGCCTTCTCTTGAAAAATGTTATTCAAAGTTTCTTAGATTTTCTTATGAATAAACTAGTCACAAATCGTATTTTCATTAGAATTTTTTTAATAAAGAACTAGTCACATATCGTATCTTGCACAAGCTATTGCAAGATTCGCTACATGCAAATCAGGCATTACACTTAGAGGAACCAGGCTGCAATTCAACAGATACTGGGGGTGGGGTGGGGGGAAAGCAAATACAACTCAAAGACTGGCAATTATGAAGATGCTAGGCTTGTGGGATGAGCCTTCCCAAAAAATTACTGGGGATAGATACCTCTTTACCGTTCTGCAACAGTTTTGAGTTCTTAGATTTTGGGGGAAGAAATACCCGACGTGATGTTTGGGTGTGTGGTAGGGTGATTCGTATCCAAACTTGGAGGAAGAGTCATGCTTTTGAGGAATGCTGATATCTCCATCGCCAGGACAATCATATTCATTCTGAGCGAACTGTGTGCTCATATTCAAGGAGATGAGAACCAAGAGCAGAACAGTAAGCAATGGGAATATATATATGTTCATTTCTTGTGTCCTGGGCGAGATGTGGTGAAAGGAAGAGATGAACTGGCTTTTGAAATTTTAGTTGAAAAGTCTCTTGACAGAGGTTAAGGAAAAGAGGGGCAAACAGCTCTAGAAGAAAAGCTTGCTTTGGAAATTGTTGTCGAGGTTATTATAAGGAAGTTGCATACATGTAGCCGATTATTTTTTATGATATATCAGTAGGAGATGAACAATATGTGCTATCAATGATCAAATGACAGTAAATGTTAGTTCATTTGTAGAAAAGTAATAATATTATCCTTACAGATTATGTTCAACAATATCCAAAATAAACGCATATGTGGATTGTGGAATATAAGTGTTCTACCACGCCGATGTTGTGACGAAATTGTAGAATGACAACTGGTAAGGTAGATATTGTGAACCTCTTATACATGTCTTAAGTTAACGGTAAGTCGGTAACTTGTTAAATGTAAATTTTGTGAAACTTACTGTTCTCAATTATCCGGACTAGCCATCCATCCCTGCTGCAATCATCTATTTTTAGTTTCTTGCTGTTATTTGGTATTACACATTATGTGTGAGGTAAAGCATCACCATAGAGCTACCTTTTGGGTTTGAGAAGGCAAAAGAACACCAAACAGTGGTATCACAGTTTGGTTTAACAACATATATCTAGTTCATCTGGGTTGAGACCAATCGATGGTTGGTTGGTTGGCCGGCCGATAGCCTGACGCGTGAGTATCCCATATCGGTTATGGAAGAGGTCGGTGGTCACTTGTATGTGTGAGAGAAAGCCTCGCCCATAAAGCTAACTTTTGGGATTTAGAAAGCCCAACCGATACGACTTCACAGGCATATTCCAACTTTCCAAGTCCGTGTAAAAATTTGATTCAAGCATTATTAATAATGGTGTGACTTTTTGATAGGATAGTACATTGGTTACAAGGATACCATGTGGAAGGATACTAAGTTTTCTGTTTGGGGTCTACACAAAGTTATGGAAGATAAATCAATCTGGGTGCATTTATATTGTTAAGCCTGTATACTCATTGCTCATACAGGGGGTTTCAACAGAAATATATTGATCACAAGAAGAAAATGGCAATGTTTTTAACGATTATAGGTTTTTAGTGATCTTCAGGTCCCACGTGTGTTTTAAGATCTTAGGCAGTCGGACTTGTTAAGCAGAGCTACCAAGGCAACTTAAAAAGGCTCCTTCGAGCCGCAGCCTCAACTCGAGATACAACCAGAAAAACATCCAAATGTGATATATCCCTTCTACCACATGGGAAAGGATGCAAAAGGGAACGCGAGGGTAGGGGTCAGAAATGCCCTGAACTCTAGATACTCAAGCTTTTGAAGTGCAGCGGGAGGAAGTGTTTTGTAAACCCATCTTTTACGGTGTTATCTTGTTCACATGGTTTTCACTTTTCTGTATGACCTTTAAAATGGGCACCTTAAGGCCAGAGATCGTAACCGAATTATTTTTTCCTTTTTGATGAATTAACCTAACTATTTAACTTTATGTGTCTCATCCCAAATATAAGTATGTATCATTTTGCAGCTCATCTGCTCTGAGATAGTGGTAGTAACGAAACCGGGGTATAACTTTCCTCAAAGAGGAAATACTAACAACTTAACTTCCACCTTCACGCAACATGACAAGTTGACAACAAATTGCAGAAAACCCTCTAACCGGAGTCATCTTTCTCAGCACATAATTCAATTGAACAGCCACAAGCAATGATTCTCACTTGTCGGTTCAGATCTTATAGCTCTTCAAAGTAAAACACTACTCCTGTGGTTTCACCTTATAGTGCATGTTTGGCAACTCAGATTTTAATCCAATTTGATTGAAATCAGCCCTTTTAATTTAATTCCATTCGTTATGACCCAAAATTTTAAGATGAAAATCTGCAGATTAAAACAATGTCAGTGCAATTGTAGAATCTCCAAAATTGAGGATTATGCGGCTGAAAATCTCAGAAAAAATAATTTTAACGTGTTTTTCATATTAGCATTACCGTACTTCATTTACAAGTGGGTGAATCCAAGAAATTGACTATAAATTCTCTTTAATTTTTTTCAAATGGATCAAATTAATAATCTACAGTCTCAACTCATATCAAACGGATTTGGATTTTCAGTTGCAGTTGGATTTTTCACCCAAATTTTTTTCAGTCGATTTTTTAGATTTTCAGCTGATACCAAACAAATCCTATAACAATTCATCGAGGCCTAAAATACGAAAAAATATTAAGTATCACGGGGATTTTGGTGATGTGGTATCACCAGACACTCTAATTGGTTGATTATGTGATTATTTCCATACATTAATACAGTAAATATGGCAGAATTAATATGACCAACCAATTAAAGTGTGCTGTGATACCACGTCACAGAATCCCCGTGATAAAATACATGTAGTAACTACAGTTCAGTTCTAACAATCAATCACATTAGGGGCTTAAAAAACTAAGCATATGTGCACAAAATTAATGGATTATTATTATTATTTTTACCTGAGAGGTGAAATCAGCGGCAGTGTAAATACAAGCAGAAGTGACGCTCTTGGTGAGAATAGGGCGAGAGTTGACCATCCCCAAATACCACCCTACGAACCTATTCTTCGAAGTAGTAGAAGAAGAGAATGGGGACGAGAATATACTCGGCGACGACAAGTCAAGCTCCTTGGCCTTCCTGAACAACGAATGGGGGAACCGCGCGTACTCCTTCGCCGCCGCCGGCGTACGGAAGGCCGGAGCTCCGATTGAGTCGGCGATGGATTGTTGTCTGTGGAGGAAGGTGGTGTTGAAGGAGTGGTGGCTTTTTCTGCCATTTCTCAGCAAGGCCGTGTACATCTGAAGAATTGAAGAATGCGTCCTCTGTGTGTGTGGTGTAGGGTTTTGGTATGGTGGTAGAGAAGGGTTTTCTTTTTTTAAAGAAGGACAAAAGAGGTTATATGTTGGTACGGGGGAGGGAAATCAGGACTTTGTGGGTGGGGTTTTTGATGGTTTTTGGCTCTACTCGCCTTTGATTTGGAATGAATTGTACTCGCTTTCTCTATGGTTCTCTTATTGTGGCGATGGAGTTTCTGAAATTGTGTATACAATAATTCAACACAAAAAAAGAATATGTAAAAGATACAAATTCAGGAATTAATAGGCCAATATAAAAGCCGAATGATATAAAGTATCTTTTTTTCTATCCCAAAATAAGTGTTCTTTACAACTATTTTGATGTGATGCTTTCACTGGTCAAACAATATCGAAACTTGTTACTCTCTTCACAGAGTTGCAGAGTAATCTTAATCCTACAACGCTATGATAATAACAAGTTCCGGTATCGTATTGATAGTCAAAAAATCACATAAAAATAGTTGCAGAAAAAGTAACCGGAGATTTATTTTGGGACTGGGGAGTACATTATTGTTCCAACTTCCAACAAAAGACATTACGTAATATTCTTATTTTCTTACAAAGCGGTGTGGTGTCCGCTCCAACTCGCGCTCACCTCGACTAATTTAGAAAGCTCTGGGGTATACCCACAATTTCTTGCAGACGGTCAGGTCACAATCTCTAGTGGCCCAAAGATTACTGGCTTATGTGGGTTTATCATTAAATCTCAAGGCTCACTCACTAGATGACATAATCAGATGGTGTAAGTATCCTGAAGTTTGGCACATTACAAGGGTGAGAGTGTCTTTCCACTAGAAGGGCTGTGAAAGTGTCATTATGTCAAACTTGGGGGTGGAAATCTTTTGCCCTTTTGGAATACTCCTAACAAGTCATAAATAGTATTTTGTAATATTTGTATTACTTGTAGTAGAATATTTTCATTTGTGTTGTTTGGATGAGCTTAAGCAAGTGAGCGGTTGAGCTCAAAAGTTAATTTAATTAGATGTGTTTACATATGGTAGAGTAAATAAGATCACTTGTGTTTTTTTTCAAATTTATAATATATTTATAAGGAAAAATGACATTAATCCTATTTGCAGTTTGACACTTGTGACACTAAATCTCTATCATTTTTAATTTTATAGAAAAATCCTTGAACTTTTTATTTTGAGATAAGTAGCCCCCAATCGCACACATGTTAGATTAAATTAATGCAATTTATTGCAATAACCATCACGTGATGGGCTGTAACACTAATCTCGTGAGGGGTTTTACACCAAATTTTGTTAATTTAATCTAACATTTCTAACGACTTAAGCTATTTTACTCAAAATGAAAAGTGCAGTGGGGTCTTCTATGAAGTTGAAAGTGTTGCATGTTTAATGTCCGAGGGGTAAATTTTAGTGTTTTCGGCCTCCCACAACAATTCTCTAAATCACCAAATCAGCAATTGGTGTTTTGGTGCAGGACTCTCATAGTTGTTGATAAAAATAATCAAACCACCAAATCTTATATTTGGTTTAAATTTTGTGAAATGGTGAAGTGCACCTCCCAAAGTACACACAAAACCTAATCATCTATTATATGCGGAATTGAAGGAAAAAAAAATCACACTTAGAATTTCAAAGAAGCTGGCGGGAGGAATTTCAGTTGGAACCACCGAAGGTATAGCCATGGTGGAGGCTTGAGAATGGAGAATATTGTGATAGGGAGTGACTGCAAAATCATATACTAGCACTCACCTATATCGTGAAAGAAGAGCATTGAAGACCTCTCGGAACCGGCCTCCACTTGAATGACTGTTTGAAAAGATAAGAGATCTTGCGTTGAGTCACAATAAGTATATATCACGCGGGATGAACATAGTACACACGAGACAACACACTTGGCGCGACTTCTAAGGAGAATGCCAAAAGATGGATAAATGCGACGCCATTGGAGTTAAATAGGGTTATCCGAAATGATGCTACAGGTGTACTGAATTTTTATGATAGATAGCTGAATATATTTACATTTCCCACGCATTAACAAATGCTATTTTTTATCATCAAATATGATGGCGAAATCTAAGACGACGGGTATACCAAATCTGTAATAGTGTTTATGGCATTTTTAGTCCAATTTCATACAATTATACACATGATATATGATTTTACAAATAATTAGTGTTTAAAAAATAGATGACTAAGTATAATTGCTATTGGAAAATTAATTTCTTTTACCAATTATATCTAAATAGTATTAGTGTATTTTTAAACTTATATAGTATTATATTACTCTATTTAAATAAATCAAATGTCGTTAAAAGATACATTAATCATTGGTTAATTAGTGGTTGTTTGAACAATCTTTTCTAATTTAGTTATTTCGTATTCTTTATAATTTTATAAATAAAAAGGAAATTAGTTTGATAGTTATGAACTTCATAATTTGATTACAAGTCTGGTGATTTGTTGTGAGAGGTCAAAAGCATCATTTTTAAAATCTGATAAATTATGAGATGCCATTATTTAACTATCCGATGTATGAAAATGTGTAAGTTGTGAGAGATAAAAGACAAAAAAAATCACAAAAGCGGTGCGTGTCGGTACCTTGTGCGCAGCCGAGCACCTCGACTAAATCCATAGTCTGCAAATGTCAGTTCAATCTCTAGTGACTAAAAAATGATTGGTCTGAGACATGAAGTTCACCCATAAGACCAACTCCTTGAAGTTAAATTTATTTTCATACTTACAAAAATTCAAATATATTTGTGACTTTATATTCCATCCCTTGTAGTAGCAAATGACAACAGAGACACTCCAAAAAATTGACCTAGTGGTGAGGCTTGAGACTTAAAGGTTTGGTTCTTTGTAATATTACTAAGCTTAAAACTTACAACAATTATTAATTTCGCGAATTTAATCTTCTTATAAAATCAAATTTTTTTTTGTGAAATGGGGAAATGTAAATATATTCAGCTATCTATCATAAAATTTCAATAAATCTGTAACATCACTTCGGATAACCCTATTTAACTCCAATGGCGTCGCATTTATCCCTCATAAAATCAGTTGAGTTAATCGATTTGTGGGCAACCTGCCCGAACATCACAATAATTACACACAAAAATGACAACAGAGCGTAGGTCACACAGCAATCGTGCCGCGAGTAGAAATGTCAAGGCGTCGACGTGATGCACCAAAACACTGTGCTCGTCTAGAAGTCTGTCTCCATTTCTTTATGAACGAATGAGACTCGACCTTCTCCAGCAATGCAGGCATTGACTCCAATGTTAACACGTGTGCCTTCCCACCACGCTCTACCAACCACGTGTTACCCTTCAGTACACGTTTCAGATATTGCTTGTTGGGAAACCATTTAGCCACCCCAGCATTTCTGTAATTCACGATGACTCCCCCATTGGTTTTGCGTTTGTTTATTGGAATGGTACTATGCTTATATACTGCCTGACATTATATTTATATTCTCAAAATTTAAATGAATTATTGGGTTGGTACTCTCATGCTAATGTACTTGTTTGGTTACAAAGGTTTTAGACAACATTGCTAATCAATATTCCTTAAGTAGTTCGAGACAAGCTATGTGATAAGGTCATGTATGTTAAATTGCTAAATTGATGTGCTGAAATGACTAAATTCTCTATTACTTCCTCTCGCATCTTTGAAACTTAGAAGAGATTAGTTCAACAAACGACTATGATGAGATACTAGAGAAGAAATACTTGGACGGAAAACATGACCTTAGAGATGAGTTACCGTCTCCACATATGACTAGTTCATATGAAAAGTAGGAGCAAGACTAGCTGGAGGTGGGTGATAGTGACTCTGTTTGATGAGCTCAATTAAGATTTTGAAATTTAGGTTGCTGAACAAAGGGTGTCATTTGATAAGCAACTTAATTTCCAACATAGCAAGGCTCATTTCATAATTCTGTGTATGCAAAAGAAAATGCTAATGGTATTAAGTTTTGTGATTTCCACAATGATCACAGAGAACGCCATCAGTTTTCAACTTTGTTTGTTTTATTACCATAAGGGCACGTTTGGTGTCGGGATTTAAAATTGGGGGTACAAGGGCCCTATAATATTATAGGGTGTATTGATATTAAGGGAGTATTAATTATATAGGGAGGATTATGTAACATGTTTGTTTGCACAAGTATAAACAGAGGTATTGAGACTTTAGTATTCAATCCCACCTACATTGTGGGATTAAATTTTAGGCATATAGGGGGTATAGATAATAAGGGGGGATTGAATCCCCCTTAAAATTATCCCTGCACCAAACACTAGTTATTACCCTCTACTGGTATTACTATTATTGTACCCCTTCTTTATCTCTGCATCAAATATGCCCCCTAAAAGTTATCGGTACTTAGTTATAGGGTACAATTCGCACACATCATATTCCTTCAGTTTAAGATAATCATCATTTCTACCCTTAATAGTTTGAAAAACTTCGCTTACACCCCTTATAACTACCAAACATGTTGTAACTTACGCCCCCTCTCTTTATACATTTTTCTAGGTTGTAGGGTAGCTTGCTAAACCCCGTTTTCAGTATTAACCTTTTAGAGGCTGCAAAGGTCAATTAATCCCAATGTGTACTCTTAACACGTGCAAGATGTTTGTATTCCATCGCATGTGTCGTATGTGTTTCTGAACATGTTGCATCTACTATGAGCGAAGTTGAGACTAACTTGAGGTAGGGTTAAGTGGATTAGCTTTTGCAGCATCTGTAAGGGTAAATTTGTCCAAAAAACATGTTAGTGAAGTTACCCTACCACCTAACAGAGAGAATACACATAAGGGGTGTAAGTGATAAGTTTGGTAGTTACAATGGATGTAAATGAGGTTTTTCAAACTAGAAGGAATGTAGATGAAGATCGTCCTAAAATAAGGGGATGTCAATGAATTTCACCCTTAGTTCTTTGGTACAAGGTGGTGACTCAGTCCATTTAATGGTTGAAGAAGTTGTTTTTTCCCCTTCATTGTATTAGAATGCAATAAAGTGAAGTACTCAAAAGTGTGGTAATACTCAAATGGATGCTAACTCAGCCGTAGAGTCTTTGAAGTCCCTGCATGAGATTTCGGGTTCGAACCCGACTAAATGATATAATTCTAAAGAAAACGTGATAATACATGTCATAAAGTATTGTATTATTTAAAAAAATAAAAAATAAATAAATAAAGTACTGCACGCACGCCAAAATTCTCTATGAAAAAAGAATATTATTTATAGCTTTTCAAATGATCAAAGAGTGTAACTAAACATTGTTTGTCATACTGTGACTGTCTGGCTAAGCCGCAAAAGAAACTAATAATATTACAGAAGTGTTTGGTCATTCTAAAAATATGAAAAATATAAAGAGGAACCATATATTGCCATACTATTTAATGTAGGTGCAATATGGGAATAGAACCAACTTCCAAGTAAAACACCATAGAGATTTCACTGAT
Organism: Linanthus parryae; assembly: GCA_023055425.1. Taxonomy (NCBI): domain Eukaryota; kingdom Viridiplantae; phylum Streptophyta; class Magnoliopsida; order Ericales; family Polemoniaceae; genus Linanthus; species Linanthus parryae. Next base: position 35,230,133 of record JALGPY010000002.1, read on the forward strand.
GGGAGTAGTGGGAGCAAATGGATGCTAGCTCAAGTGGTTGAGCGATTAAAAGCCTCTGCATAAAATTTTGGGTTCAAATCCACCAATAAAGAACATTCTCCACATAATGGCTAATTATCACAAAAATGATAACAACAACAATAACAAACAATACCTTTAACCGAAAAATATATTGGCTAATTATCACAAAAACTAGATATATCAAATTGACAGTAAAATAAAACAACAATATTTTGTTGTAAATATTTTGTTCAATTATCGTGAAAATAATATGTATTTTCTGTAATGAAAATAATAATTAAAATATATTAATTGTAATTAAAAAAAACATATTATAAATAAATATTATTAAGCGTGATTAATATATCTCGAAATTTGATTAATTACCATGGGCGGATAAGCGGGAGGGGCACTTTAGGGGGGGAAATGCACCCTAACGATCCTCCACCCATGCCTAAAATCATCCCCCTTTGACGCGATTTCTTAACGCGTATGCGCAAGTGCAAGATCAAGTAATATAGGGGTGGTATTTCAACCCCGATTTATCGATCCCACGAGGACAGACTTGAGATTATTTAACTAGTTATTTAATTTAGAATACAATACATGAGGAATAAGAGTTGTGAATTAAACAGTTGTCGCCCCCAAACAAGCGACTGAATCAAGAAATAGCTAACTAATATGTTTGTATTTTGTAATTTTAAAAATCAAGTATGGAGAAATCAAGCGGTCTCTAGATCACCTAGGGCAGTAGACGATTATCTAATTATATCCTAATCAAGCCGGGTGATAGGCTATGACAAATCCTATCGGTCTCATGCAATTTTACGTCTCGGTTGATTGCAATCTCATGTCGGCCTCATGTGGTCTACCGGTCCGTTCTAGCAGGTCATCTACTGATACGTTAGCGGCTCCTGTTGGTCCACCGTTTCACGGAACAGCTGAACAATCCTACTCACTTCTCCTACCGGTCTCGGTGATTTGGTATTGATGCTCATATCTCATCCTAACTAGTTACAGTCATTATCGCGCACTTCACTAGCAAACTAACGATTCCGGTTATTACTCCATCCCCATTAAGAATTAAGCATAGATTATGAACAATTGAATTAGAACATAATCAACTTTAAGCATGATTCATCCTATGAGCAAACCCTTGTTCATGAATATTAGTTCATCTCCTAATCGCGTCAATAGACTAGGATCATTAACAAGATTCAAGAACTACAATCCATTCAATAAAGAGAAATCACTAGCATGAACACATAGACTAAAACACGGAAAAACTCCATCGTCTACATGAACCCTAGGCTCTTGCGGGTGATCTTGTGATCACATTTGTGATCCTACACTTTCAGTGAGTTGCTCACGTTGGCCACCGGATTTTCACTAAGTGTTTGGCAATTTTTCATCTAGGGGGTCAATGTGCCATTACTGAAACTTCATTAAATTGCATTTGCCTCCCCTCTTCATGTATTTTCACTTTTTCTTCATGATTTATTCTTCGTTTAAGCTCCCGAAAAATCTCCAAAGCTTGTTTCTCCTCTCCGCTTCATCTCTCAAGCTCCATTTCCTGTTAAAACAACACGAAACACAACCCGTTCAAACAAACGAGACAAAATATACATAAAATCATATAAGAAACGCTATGATTAACGAATTCATGCACAAAGCTAAACTTCTACGTTTTATGTACATTCATAGTGTAAGACTAAGATTATCAACCCGGAAGTCACGCAAAACGTTATAAACCGTGCAAAAAATATAACTCTAATAGAGAGTTATCACCCTTCCCCCTCCCCCATCCCTCACGGTTGGACATGAACCGTATTTTTATACGATTTTGCTCCTCCCCCTCCCCCTCACGGTTTGAGATGCTCGAAAAAAACTAAATAGGGACTGGTGGGGGCTAGCCACTTTATAATTTAAATTTGAATTAAGGTGGAGAGTGGGAGTTGGAAAAAAATCTGAGTCTGTGATAACTTAATCCCACGGGATTTTCCTTCAAGCCTCTGGTTCAGCCGGTAAATCATTAGATGGTTGTTAATGAAAACAATGATCGGACGTGGAACAAAGCAGTCCTCGACTCCCAACTGGCCCCTGATGATGTCCAGGATGTTCTAATGATTCCTCTCCGACGAGCCAAAGTGAGGATTCAATTTTCTTGCATTTCTCGAATACGGGACACTACGCAGTTAAGTCCGGGTATCTCCAAACCCGAAGAGTGGAGGGGACGATCGAAGTAGAGGGTACTTCAAATCCTAGTCATCTTAAGGCCATGAACAAACTCTTGAGGATCAAAGTAGCAAAGAAACTCCAAGTTGACCTCTGGCGCTGCATTCAAAACGGTATTCCAACCACGAAGAATCTTCTCAAGAGGAAAATCGACGTCCCGAATTTCTGTCATGCATGTGACGCTTACGTGGAAACTATCACACATATATTCTGTCTATGCTCTTTGTCTAAACAGATGTGGCATAATCTTCTACAAGGTCAGTTGACTCCAAGTGACATCGCTGACTTTTCCACCTGGGCATGTTCATGATTGGAAAAATTAAATGAGGAAGACATGGTTTTGTTTACAATTACAGTGTGGTGGTTATGGCGAGCGCCAAATAGTGCCTTATTCTGAAAGACCTCATTCTCAGCGGCTTGTTAAAGATATTAAAAGTCCTGTGACGGAACTGAGGGATTTGTTTGTTTCTCATCTGGCCAACACTCAAACATATCAGATTTTGGCTCAAAATGGACAAGGCCTGGGTTTGATTGGGTGAAAGCAAATTTTGATGGTGTCTGGTGTTCTCAGACAAATTGAAAAGGTATGAGGTGGTTCTACGGAATTTCAACCAGCAAGTTCATCTCTGGTGTTTCGTGCTCCATGGCCTTTGAATTTTAGCGAAATTCGTGGAGTGTGTAGCAGCAAATGAAGTTGTCCGTTTGGCCTCTGAACTGGGCTACGCCAGGCTAGTTTTGGAAGGGGACGCTAAGTCACTTATTGATCAACTCAATGTTGTGAAACAAGTAACTACTGGGAGCGATCTAACTGAAACTGGGTTTTTAACGCAGGAGAATGTAGAATGTGGAATCTGGCTGGGTTCGAAGTCCTATTCGCGGCATAAAGTCCAATATTGCAGCTCACTCTCTGGCAAAGTTCGCGAAAGAAGACAATGTTGGCATCCGTTTCTCTAAAGACCATTATGATATATGGCTGAAAGTTTGTATTGATAGAGAAATGTTGGATTCTTTACCTTCTGGTCAGTCTTAATGAAATGAGATTCTAAAAAAAAAAGAATGGGTAAAAGACAAAAACCACCACTCGAGTTTGGGCAAAAGAAAAAAACATCCATAGTCTTCGGGGAATTACAAAAACCACCCTTGTCGAGACAAAAACCACCCCTGTCAGTGGATGGACGTTAGACCAAAAGCACCCTTCTATTACAATCAATTAGTAGGGGGGTGTAATCTGTCTTTTTTATGACAATTGTATCCCTATTTGTGTTTATGTGTTTATTTACTTTGTACATGAAACACCCCCAAATCATACGGCCGGCCGAACCGTACATTTGGAAAGGTGCCTCCGCCCGAGGAGGTAAACCCCATTGGGAACGGAGGAGGATCGCCGGTTCACAGTTAGTACGGTCATCGATAATCCACAACATAATTTATTACAAATTAAAAGGTAGCATAGTGACAGAGTCTGAAAAGATTAAAGTACATTATTTAGTGAAATAGAGATACTAAGTGAAACACTAGGTATTCATAGCATGAGTCCATCAGTAGTCGTGAGCGTCCCCCTCCTGGTAACCTGCGGGTTTTGAAATAGCAAAAGCCGACCGCAGAAAAATTTTAAGTCAGTAAAAACTGAGTAAGAATCATACTACAACATGTAAAACTAGTTTTGGCTACACGATTATGTAATCAACATGTAAAACTGGAGTAAACCCACATGAGCTGTATCAATAACTGATTCCACATTTTTAATCATTAGTTTAGCTGGACGTATAAGAGACCAGCGGGTAACGAATGTCCACAGAGAGGTCACGATGCAATAATATCACAACAGGGGTACATCGTGGGATATCACAAATCCCGGTTCACCCCGAGCGTTGTGGGTAACCCAACGCTACCCCGCTCAAACCATAACTATGAGACCTTAAGTGTCGACACCCCTATACCGTAGTGACCCACACAGGCATAAGTAGTACTCCATAGTTTTCACGCCTTATATAACCCCGTGACCGTATCACCTAGGTGTATGACGATCAAACACGGGGGCCGGGTATGTAATCTCGTAGGATTATCACCCGAGGAGGTTCGCATGAAAGCGCCTCCGGCCTTAGCCTCCACGCACATCCTCTGTACATCGCCCCATTTATATTATAGTGCATTATTCAACCGTTATTACACCACCATATCATTTGATTCAAAGATCGTATCGTAATCGCATATTTTCCAAACGGGATGTTCAAAGAGTTCTCAAAATAATTAACCTCAACATGTGATCAAAATATTTCCAAGTCAAGAGGTATAGCAAGACAGTAATTTGAAAGCAACGCACGCCAAATTCACATTTTGACAGTTAAGGTGTTGTACATATGAACTTACCGAAACAAGTAGCGTAGTACACGTGCTACAAGCGGGGTCTTAGTACTCGTACTCGATAAACTCGTCGCCTACGAATTGGGTGTCTACAAATACGCAAATAAATCCTAATTAATACATATGGCTTATTCATTCGACAAATGCAACCGTGTTCTATATGCAATGCGAAAGTGTGCCCCAATTAATTTCCCCCCATCTAATGTTACCCTAATATAATTTATGGAATTTACTTATTAATAACAAGTCTATTATTTATAAGTCATAGTCATTTATGGAATATTTTTATGAGGACAATAAAAGAGCTTCAAGCTAATTAAAAGTTTATTGTGACAACTATTTTGTGGGAGAATTTCTAAGCACTTATTATTAATTATAAAGAATGACATTTATTTAAATATGGAACAATAAGAGATAGTAGTTATCATAACTATCACATTTTAATAGGAAACAAGTTTAATTACCATTCTAAAATACTTTTTTTTTTTATTATAAGATATTCAATTATTTATCAAGTCATGAAACTCGTATATTTCTATTGCAAAGAATTACTAACATGTGATTAATGATATATTTATTTATTTATTTATTTATTTATTTATTTATTTATTTATTTATTTATTTATTTATTTATTTATTTATTTATTTATTTATTTATTTATTTGCTTCATTTAAATAAGCCAAATACTAAACAACTAATTTTGTTCTTAGGAAGGCATACTATTATTTGTTATAGCCCATTTATTTTAATAAAACTCTTTTAAATAAATTGGTTGTATAATATAGTTTATAAACTAATTAACATAACCGTTTATGAAGGAAACAAGACTCGAAATTTACAATTTGCTTATTAGGAAAAAACATACAAAAATTGCATAGCAAGTATTTATTTTAACAAAACTATTTTAGTAATAAGTTACTAATTCATTAAATTTATTTATTAATAATAACTTAGTAAATTGCTTGTTAGATAAACCATTATATAAACAGTTTCTTTTAATGACATAAACAACCCCCAAGAGAAAATAATAGGTTCTGGATTTACAATAACTACCCCCCTAAGTTTCTGAAAACGACAAAAACACCCCACTTGGTCAATTTCACGGCAAAACTCATTCTCACCCAACCCACCTAATTCCAACATGAATCAAAGCTAGCGAAAATCAAATTTTGATGGACAAAAACAATTCAGGAGGTCATTTAGAGTTTACCCGCGCCAAAAATCGAGCGAAACGGTTGACAAACGGAACGGGTGGAGCTTCCCGTCGGTGGGTCGCCGGCGGTCTTTTCGTCGCCGGTGATTCCGACGGTCTGGGCTTGTTTGGATGCGTCCAATGGTCTCCTAGGACCTCCAAGCTTTGATTGGAACAGCTATACGAAGGTGGGTGGCTCCGGATTGATCGGGCTAAGCTTCGCCGCCGGCGAGCTCGGCGGTGGCGGTCGACGTGGTTGCTTCGGCTGCTTCGGGTCACGTTTGAATGTTTCGTCGTGGTCCTTGGAGGCTCAGGAGTTCGAAAATATCGACAAAAGGGGTTGGGTTGCCTCGGGTTCAAATCCCCGAAGCTTGTCGCCGGCGTTAATGGCCGACCGGCGACGGTGGGGCTTTCTTGGCTGCTCTGCTACTGCTGCTGCCTCATTTTTCTTCGTCTGGTTCTGGGCAGAGAGGTGGAGTGACTGAGAGGGTGAGAAAGACGACGGGCCGAAGTGGTGGTGGTTGGTCGGAGAAGGCAGCGGCCTTATGCCGCTGCCGCTGCTGCTGTGTTCTCGCCTGGGCAGAGAGGCAGAGAGGGAGACAGGGGTGAGATGGAGGGGAGAAGAGAGGGAGCGAAGATGGTGGTGGCCGTGGTGATGGTGGGTGTCGGGTGATGGAGGAGGAGAAGGAAGAACTGGTGTTTAAGAAGAGAAAGGAGGGGAATAAAAAAAAGAAAAAACGTTGGGGGATGGGAAGGTATCGGGGAATGTGGGTTTCAGGAGAGGAAGTGAGAGATGTACCATCTGATGCAAAAATTTTTGGGAGACTCTCTCTCTCATTTTTATTATTATTATTATATATTTTTTTTGTTGTTGTTATTATTATTATTATTATTATTATTATAATTATAGTATAGTATTTTATGCGTATTACATAACGTATTGTACCGTATGGGTATGAGTATAAAATACGTGTATTAGTACTAGTATAAACACCGTATTAATACGTAATAAAATATTGGTTTAGGTAAAAGGCATGTTAACCCCCGACTTGGTAATAAATACTTTTAAGAAAATGCACAATCACCCCCTATTCGCAAATTTAGGGTATTTCAGTACATGTTCTTGGTGTTCTTGAACACCACCACCACCACCACCGAATCACCGCCACAAACACCAACACAACAACAATAAGAACAACAACTTCTCTATTTTGCCGAGATAAAAACCCAGCAGAACAAGCACCATCACAGCCACATCACACCACTACTGTTCCACCTCAATGCAACCAATCACCGCCACCTTCACCTCTTTGTTTCAGCACTGAAACCCAGCACCATCAACACCTCACAGTCCCCACAACCTCCTCCCTCTTCTCCATCACAAACCCAGCCCCAAACCCCTGTTTTTCTGCACAAAAACTCACCAGAAAACAATACCCACCTAGCCTCCAACACCATCACCGAACACCTCCATTCTCTCCCTCCATCTCGCTCTCAACTTCCTATCGGCAACAACTGATACAACAAATCGACCAAGCCAAACCACCATCACAACCATCCATAAAACCCAAAATCAAGAACCCCCAAAAATCGAACCCACAAACCAGAATGGACCCCTGCAGCTTCCAACTGCAGTCATGGCCGCAAAAAATCAAGCAAAGCAAAAAGAGACCCGCAGGACATACCCAATTCACCACCTGTACCGCATAATGAACCCATACAGTTGCAGAGCCAAGAAGAAGATAAGAAGATAAGCCACTGCTCTGCCCCTTTTTTATTTCAGATCTGAGGCAAGATAAATCCAGGTCCGATCTACTTCTTCTTCAGAGCCCCTTATAGATCTACTACCAGCTGTGAACAGCCATGTCCAGCTCACCCCTCTGCTCGTCATCTTCCTCATCATCATCTCCCTCACCGCCACTGACCACATCGCCGGAGCTTGAAGGGATTTCGGCGGCGACGACGGTTGCTACTCCGTATAGATCTCGAACAACCGACCAACAAGTCATCGACGTTGAGGAGCCCTAACACACCCGACCATTCACCTCTTAGTTGCATTTTCTATTCTTCACTGCATTTTTTTCCAAGTGAGAACGATTAGGATTAGAATTTTTGATTCGGTATATGTCTTTTGTTGGATTAATTGGATTTCTTTGTGGATTATGTGGTATTTGTATCAATAAATGCATGGTTATCCTATATTTTTCTCTCATGTGTATGGTTGGATTATAATTTTATTAAGTAAGGTTATATTTAAGAAGGTACAATGCAATATTATACCAGGAGACGTGCAAGGGAAGTAGGAACTATGAGTCAGGGAACCCAAGGAAACCAATCGGTTCCATTTCCTGAACAATATGACCCAATTCGGTTCCAGAACCAGGAACAAGCAACCCTAGCCTTAACCCAACTCCTGCACAATCAACAGGCTGGGGGAGGTGACGTGATGAGTAAGCTTGCAAAATCCGCCCTGATTTCTTTTATGGGACGGACGACCCGACCATCCTAGAGAATTGGATTCGCGACTTCCACAAGGCACTGATTTCGGTGCGTTGTCCCGAGGACCGACGTATAGAAGTGGCGGTCTATTACTTTAAGAAAGAAGCTGATAACTGGTGGACTTCCGTCTCAGCCGACTTACTCGCCCATGAAGGTTTTGGATGGGAGCAGCTAAAGGAGGCTATGCGTGAACAGTTTTACCCCGACCATGTGAAGTCGAAGAAGTTTGAGGAGTTTTTTCACCTGAAGAAGGATGGAGATACCTTAACTGCTTACTATGAGAAATTTATGGAACTCATGAGGTTCGGACGGGAAATTGTGCCCACAGAAGTACGAAGGATCCGCAAGTTTGTCGAAGGTTTGGACTTCGAAGTCTGAAGGGAAATGGGACCCACACGATTTAACTCGCTAATGGAGGCTTATGGAGCGGCTCACGATATGCAACGCATGCTGGATAGTAATGCCGAAACCAAGAAGAAAAGGAAGACCGAGACACCAGCTGCAATGGGGTTCCAGAATCACGGTACGGGAAACAACGCCGAAGATAAGAAGTTTCGTCCCAACCCAAACCCCTCCAATCAGCTTGGAAACCCAAGCCAGGGTGGAAAGGGCCAAGTAAGAGTGTTCAACTGCACGAGGTACGGCAAAAACCACCCAGGAGTGGATTGCCAAGGATGGAAGGTTAATTGTATCAATTGTGGCAGGCTGGGCCATCGAAGGTATGAGTGCCGATCCAGGCCCAACAGCAACAATGGTGGAGGTTATGGAGGCAACAATGTGAACCGCCAAGGAGGAAATGGTGAGTACAACCGTGGAGGTAACTACTACAACGGTGGTAATCAATATGGCGAGAACCAGCAAAACGATCAACAAGGTAGAGGTTACCACAGAGGCGACAATGGAGGATATAACCAGGACAGGAACAACAATAACAACAGTGGAGGTGGCTACAATAGGGGAAACAATTGGCAAGGTGGGAATGGTCAAAATAACCGACCCCAAGGAGGCAACGCCGCATCAGCAACAACAGTAGCTGCTCTTACTGCACCAACAACTACAGCACCATCAGCCACAACCAATAGCGCCACGGGAACTATCAATGTCATGAACCCGACTCAAGCGGAACATGCCAATGCAGCAACTGGTGCATCCCTAACCATCTCACCCCAGTATTATTTTACCTGATTCAGAAGCATTGTTCCTCTTTATCTCGTCACCTTCTGTTAATGGCCTAGGATTACTTACTTCTATCTCTCATATGTATCTCGATCTCGACTTCTATCGACTTGTGAAACCCTGTACCCTGGACTAGCTAACCTAGTAGTAAGACTACCATCATACCTAGTTTAGTGACTTAGGAAACCCATATTGAGTGTAACTTGAGTGACGGGGACGTCACTCTCTTTTAAGGGGAATGTGATGAAACACCCCATTTGTTGTTTGTTTGGTTGGTATGATCCTTGCGTTTTATTGTGCAATAGAAATTTGCATCATTGCATCGTGCATGTAGGTATAATGTTCTCGTTGGGAGTTGCTGTTTTACGCTTCGAGGACGAAGCGTTGTTTTAAGGGGAATGTGATGTAATACCCCTATATTTTAATAGGGTGTTTATATGTTAAATATTGAGGTTATGGGTTAGTTATATCTTTTTCTAGCATGTGGGGGTTATATTGTAGTTATCTAGGTTAGTGTCATCTCTTTTTATAAACTATGGAGGTTAAATTGTAGTTTACTAAACCTAGGAACAACTCTCTCTCTCTCTCTCTCTCTCTCTGACGGGTCTTCTTCTCCATCTTCCCCAAATCAGCGGAACCACCTTCACCACCATGCCACGACCTCCCTCAACTTTCACCCCAGTCAACATATATCATCCCCAACCCTCTTCTTCCTCGTCACTTTCTACTCCATCGCACCCTCTGTTTTCTAAAGCTAAGAAACCCACTGCTCTGTTTCCTTGCCGAAGAACACATCACCATCACCACTCCGTCCTCCATCTTTCCGGCGAAACCCACCTACAGCAAGCACCTCCCTTACTTTTTCACCCTCCAGCTCTCCCTCTCTGTCTTTGTGTTTTAACGAATTCCAAACAACCACAGTCGCAGAAACCGATCGACTTGATACGACCCAGAAACCGGCGACCCGGTCATCGGCCGTCCACCTCTTCCGTCAGTGCGGTCCCCTCTTCGTCGTCCGTCTCCCACCTGCCTCTGTCTCGAATTGCTCCGACGAATCTCCTGAATAGAAGTAGCAGCAGCAACGACATTTTCTTCAATCGCCATTCCGTCGCCGCCGCATTTTCTTTGCCCCATTCATCTTCAATCGGTAACACCAAAATTTCCATGTTCATGCAACGACCCCCTTATCCGAATCGGGGAGGCCGAAGCTAAAAGTAACGGCGGAGAATCGAAAGCACAACCTCCAACTTTTATATTACAAACTATTATACAGTACAAAACGTTCTCAAGTCCTTCATGCGTAGCTATTATACATCATTCTTGCCTTATTCTGACTATCTTACATACGTGACGTGACCTCCTCAGTTAGTTGATAACTCCTTAATAAGAGTTATCCTACGTACGTTTCACACTGTTATTTGTGTGCGTTTCAGTGCAAAGTGATGGATTTTGGGCTAATTTGAGAAGAAAATGCACTTTTGGATGTTTTTGAGCTTTAATGCACAATCCGGGCGTTTCTTAATGGTTTTGAGTATGATTTTGATAATTTATCACATTTGATCTTCGCGGTAGTGTTCGTGTTGTTGTTTGACAGGAATTACGTATGCGGGAATCAAGTGGAGAGAAGAAACGAGCTTCGGAATAGAAGAAAAGACGAATTTGGCGCGTTTTGGATGTTTTCGCCAAATATTGGGCAATAATTGAGAAAAAAACGAGAAAATGATCTGGAAACGGGAATTTCTCTACATGGATGAAGTCTACGTCGCAAAAGGAATCCAAAGATGCGAAAATCACATTTATCGGAATCCGGACGAAAAATTTATGTCAAAAAGGATGCTCAAAGAGATAAAACGCGGCCAAAAGCATCCGGAAATGCCAAACACGCCTTCCGAGGAGCTAAATTGATGAATGAAGGGTTCCCCGGAATTTAGGAATGTTTTATAGCATAAAAGGAGTATCGAGGTCGAGGAGATACTTAAGGTAGCAAAGGCGCGGGCAAGGAATCGGAAATTAGTCGAAAAAGGATGTTTTTGGGTGACCCAGACTTCTCTTCGTACGAAGAGAATTGTCTTTGTACGAAGAGATTATACTTAGCCAAATTTTGAGTTGCTTAAAATGTCTTCCTAAAACAGCTTGCAGTATCTATCTGGGAGGACCTTCCTACGAAGAGAAAAAGTCTTCGTAGGAAGACTCTTCCTACGAAGACCCTTACTACGAAGAGAAAATGTCTTCGCAGGAAGACTCTTCCTACGAAGAGAAAAGTCTTCGTACGAAGACACTGTGCAGAGGCGGCCAAAATTAAGGAAACGATGCTTAAAACTTTCCTAATTGACCCGAGACTCTTAGGGAACGTATTTTAGACATATTAGGTCATATTTTCAGAGGAGAGACGCATTATTTGAAGGACGGGACATCAACTTGGAGCTGGGATCACATCGTGGAGCTTGGGAAACCTTGTTTGATCTCTTTTCTCTTTATTTTCTTTGTTTTTGATCATGATCACACAAACTCTTGTATTTGTGATCATGAATATGCGTAGCTAAACTTCTTAGATCAGGACCCGAATTTGGGGTTAGGGTTTTCACATTGATTATGCGTTTTATGAATTGAGATTCATGTTTTAATAAACCTAATTGATGATTTTACGTTTGCTATGATTGTTTTGTGATCTTCATCCTATCTAGTTAATTGGAGACGTCTTGTTAGCTAGAACTTAGTTTGCAATTATTTGGTAACTCGGTAATTGTTAAACCGGAAAATCAAACAATCACCCGTTCATAGGCTTGGTAACTCGGCTACGTCGAATGGGATCGTTAGAGTAGAATTCATCGTTAATGCATGTTTAGAGATAATTAGAACTTGGTAACTCGGTTTTAATATAACCTAGGCATAGGATGCTCACTTGGTAACTCGGTGAGTTAGTATTGCTCGATTAGCAAAGTGAATTTTGTATGTGTTTCACAAATCATAGAACGTCGTCAACAAGAAAATCCTAGCAATCCCCCAACGAGGTGTCCTGGTTGTTCCTCCTATATTAAATCTCAATAATTAAATATTTGTTTTATCTTTTTAATTATTTAGTTTAGAAAACTCTAAATTCCTAGCCCACATAAATTTAATCATACTAATTAGTTCACGACAAGTTCTTTGGGTTTGATAAACCCGGATTTCCGGATATTACTACACACGACGGCCATACACTTGTGGTTGAAACGTGTCAAGTTTTTGGCGCCGTTGCCGGGGACTTCGGTTGAATTAGTTAGAATTGTTAACTTTAGGGAATTTTATTTTTGCTTTTGTTTATTTATTTATTGATCTCACCTGCTTCCTAGCGAATTATTGTGCAGGTATCTTGGTGATCATGTGGGGGCAGAATTTCTATGGGCAAGCTCCAGGCTATTCACCGTACTACTCCTATGGAGATATGTACACCCCTCCTCCTTGCAATCAAAAAAGATGAGGAGATGAAAGAAATATTGAAGCTCATGATAGCTCAGATGGACAGAATTGAGGAAGGGATTGATAGGATGGATGAAACTCTCCAGCTGAAGGGACAACACTTGGCAAAAATTTCGAGTGCATTGGCATATGCAGATAATGACGATGGGCCAAGTAGCATCATTCCTGACTTAGTTTAGGAGTGCGAAGAGGAAGACGAAGAACCCCCAGAGGTCTATGTCTACAATGTTGTTCATAAGGGGAGTTTTACCTAATTACAGGATTCCAAGACAAGAGCTAGGGAAGGAAGCAGTCAAGACGACACTCCTTGTCATTACTGTTCCAACTGAGGTTCTATTTCCACATAACGGGTCTCAATGATATTGATTTTGAAGAATTGGAAGAAGAAGAAGAATAAGAAGAAGAAGAAGAAGAAGAATAAGAAGAAGAAGAAGAAGAGGAAAGGTACAATGGGTCATGATGTAGTGAATGAATTCTCGAGAAGACTGGTGATCAAGGAGTGGAAGCACAAGAAGAAGAAATTTGCAAAGGTCGTCTTCTACAACTTCTTCTTGCCATATGTGTCTCATGTATGCTCACTTGAGAAGAGACAAAAAGAGAGACGATGGTGGAAGAAGAAAAAGTGGGGAGAAAAATCTCCTTAAACATCTTTTGAGGTAACTGGGTCGGGTCGTCGACCTTAAATAACAAGGCGCTTGTTGGGAGGCAACCCAACCTATTTATTTGATTTAATTTAGTTGTGATTTTAAATTCAGTTATTGTATTATGTTATTTGGAGAGATGAGAGAGAGAGGGACTAATGATGGTTTCCTAGTGACATAGTGGTACAGGTTATGGGAGAGTCAACCCCGGTGTGCCACGGCACATATGACCTTTAGAGGGACTCGTGCATACGAGTTGGGGATTCTCAATGCGCAGATTCATGAAGAGGAGAGCAGTCGACCCCGTTGTGCGAGTACACACTGACCTATTGGGAGCACAAGTGGTGCCACACTGTGCTTGGGGATTGCTGTACACGATTTCTTCCCCACCCTTGAGGTGGTTGTGAGTATTTCTACCCTCTAGCTGAATTTGTGTTAATTTTGTATGTCATATCTCCATCTCATCTACTGGCCTTTCACATTGATTGCCAAGTCTTATTGCATACTCTAAATTCGTTGAGGACAACGAAGCATTCAGTGTGGGGGTGGTTTAACTGTTTACTAGCCAATGTGTCTTGTATAGCCAGTTACATGTAGGATGTGTTTATAGTGTATTGTGATTTAGTGTTGTGGGTTATGTTTAGTTTTTCCTTATATTGTCGTATTGTGTAGAGTAGATTTAAATACTGTTTGCACTTTTAAATAATTGAGTACACCCACCAAACAAAAAGTTTGTGTAGAGTCAATTTTTTTTATTGAGTCTAAGCCTTGCATATAGAGTTAGGAAATTATAAAAAATACAAAAAAAAAAAATGAGAAAAGAGAAAATCCATAAATATTGAAAAATTTAAAAATTTGAGAAAAAGGCAATTGAAGATATTGAAACTGAAGAGAGCTTAGTGAATGAATCCTTTTGAGTAGGAAGTGCCGTAGTAGGGAAATTTTTATTCTTTAATACTTTGTGTAGAGTTTTCACTAAGGATGTCCTGGGAATTTTTGGAAGTTGTGAAAGAATGACATGTAAAGTATACCTAAGTTTCCTATAGTGTGCTAATTAGATTGAGTTTTGCTTGTAACTGAATATTCTGTTTTCAAGTGGAACTTGTGGTCTCTTGTTGATCTGGGGTGGACCTTCGTGTAGAGTTGGTTTCATGTGGTACGGTTGCCTCAGCCTAAGTGAAGTTGAGGGGCGTACACCACCATCCCTTACGGTGGTCACAAGAGTTAACCGAAAAAGCCCACGCTCTTTATGCTCTACTGCACGGTTGTAAAAACAGAGGAGGAAAGAAAAGAAAATGAGAAAATCTGGAAAAAGAAAAATAAAAGAAAAAATGTGTTTCAAGGAGAAACAACCTAATGTGCTTCCGGTCACATGGAAAATTTGTATTCCATCCAAGTAGAGCTTAGAGAGGAAAACTAGAGCCGAGCCTTATTCACATGAGTTGTGACTCCCTTCACCGGGATAATTTGCATTCAAACGCAATAAAGGCTAAGAGGGTCTGAAAACCTCAGATGATTCGGCTAAGAAAGGCTACAGTAAAATTTGAGCTTAATTAGACCCAATGAAGCTTAGGACGTGCTTGTGTCTTGTCTTGAATTGGTGGAAGAAGGGGACACCTTAGTGAGATTTTGCACTAAATCAAATTTTTATTTCAAATTCTTGCTACGTGTATATGGAATTTCAAAAAGGATTAGTGAGAGTTTGATGATTTTCAGTTGATGAGAGGGAGATTGCCTGATCTTACGAAAAAGAAAGATTTAAAGTGCTTTGTGTGTTGTGTTAAGATAGAGTCTAGAATTTGCATTTGCATCATATTGCTGCATTGTTGTGTCTTGAGTCATGTTAGAGTCGTTTGTGTCTTGTCGGCAAATACACAGTTAAATGCAGTAGATGAGACTTTGCTCGAGACGCGCAAATGGCAAGTGTGGCGGTATTTGATAACTCCTTAATAAGAGTTATCCTACGTACGTTTCACATTGTTATTTGTGTGCGTTTCAGTGCAAAGTGATGGATTTTGGGCTAATTTGAGAAGAAAATGCACTTTTGGATGTTTTTGAGCTTTAATGCACAATCCGGGCGTTTCTTAATGGTTTTGAGTATGATTTTGATAATTTATCACATTTGATCTTCGCGGTAGTGTTCGTGTTGTTGTTTGACAGGAATTACGTATGCGGGAATCAAGTGGAGAGAAGAAACGAGATTCGGAATAGAAGAAAAGACGAATTTGGCGCGTTTTGGATGTTTTCGCCAAATATTGGGCAATAATTGAGAAAAAAACGAGAAAATGATTTGGAAACGGTAATTTCTCTACATGGATGAAGTCTACGTCGCAAAATGAATCCAAAGATGCGAAAATCACATTTATCGGAATCCGGACGAAAAAGTTATGTCAAATAGGATGCTCAAAGAGATAAAACGCGGCCAAAAGCATCCGGAAATGCCAAACACGCCTTTCGAGGAGCTAAATTGATGAATGAAGGGTTCCCTGGAATTTAGGAATGTTTTATAGCATAAAAGGAGTATCGAGGTCGAGGAGATACTTAAGGTAGCAAAGGCGCGTGCAAGGAATCGGAAATTAGTCGAAAAAGGATGTTTTTGGGTGACCCAGACTTCTCTTCGTACGAAGAGAATTGTCTTCGTACGAAGAGATTATACTTAGCCAAATTTTGAGTTGCTTAAAATGTCTTCCTAAAACAGCTTGCAGTATCTATCTGGGAAGACCTTCCTACGAAGACCCTTACTACGAAGAGAAAAGTCTTCGTACGAAGACACTGTGCAGAGGCGGCCAAAATTAAGGAAACGATGCTTAAAACTTTCCTAATTGACCCGAGACTCTTAGGGAACGTATTTTAAGACATATTAGGTCATATTTTCAGAGGAGAGACACATTATTTGAAGGACGGGACATCAACTTGGAGCTGGGATCACATCGTGGAGCTTGGGAAACCTTGTTTGATCTCTTTTCTCTTTATTTTCTTTGTTTTTGATCATGATCACACAAACTCTTGTATTTGTGATCATGAATATGCGTAGCTAAACTTCTTAGATCAGGACCCGAATTTGGGGTTAGGGTTTTCACATTGATTATGTGTTTTATGAATTGAGATTCATGTTTTAATAAACCTAATTGATGATTTTACGTTTGCTATGATTGTTTTGTGATCTTCATCCTATCTAGTTAATTGGAGACGTCTTGTTAGCTAGAACTTAGTTTGCAATTATTTGGTAACTCGGTAATTGTTAAACCGGAAAATCAAACAATCACCCGTTCATAGGCTTGGTAACGGCTACGTGGAATGGGATCGTTAGAGTAGAATTCATCGTTAATGCATGTTTAGGGATAATTAGAACTTGGTAACTCGGTTTTAATCTAACCTAGGCATAGGATGCTCACTTGGTAACTCGGTGAGTTAGTATTGCTCGATTAGCAAAGTGAATTTTGTATGTGTTTCACAAATCATAGAACGTCGTCAACAAGAAAATCCTAGCAATCCCCCAACGAGGTGTCCTGGTTGTTCCTCCTATATTAAATCTCAATAATTAAATATTTGTTTTATCTTTTTAATTATTTAGTTTAGAAAACTCTAAATTGCTAGCCCACATAAATTTAATCATACTAATTAGTTCACGACAAGTCCTTTGGGTTCGATAAACCCGGATTTCCGGATATTACTAAACACGACGGCCATACACTTGTGGTTGAAACGTGTCATTAGTCTCGTACCCATCCATACCATAGCCTTCTTCCTCTAATCCTGCGGTGGGAAAGAAAACGAACCGCAGTTTCTAAAGTCAGCTGGGAAATGCTGAGTAAATAAATACCCTACCTCGTAAACAGATGACGAGGCATAATTTGTTTTCAAAAACAGTAATAAGAGGAAACGAATATTTAAAAGAATAAACCAATCACAAATTTAACTTTAAACTTCTCAATCTTTGAATTTCTTCCTTCTTGATCTTGAAACGGGGAGTAATATCCCAATCTTGCCTTCCTTTATATTCATAGACATTCCTGTCTTTGAAGAAAACCACATTTTAACTTTGTTGATACGGGGAAGATCTACTATCACTACGCATCCAAGACCTTAAGTGCCGGCACCCCTCTAAGACTACTCGCGGCCAGAGAGGTGAGTACATGGAGCGTCCCAGCAGGTTGCGACCGGGTTAAAATAAACGGGTCGGGTGGGCGTAGCCAGCCACAACCAATCTTATAGAAAAGCGTATATAACGATCCCCGCACAACTCTTTCCACTTTACGTTATTAGTGGATTAACATTATTCGTGTGACAGTTCACAATAAAACAACTTTTTCAACATATAAAGGAATTTCAAACAAAAAATGTAACTCAAAAATATAATTTTGAGACAAGTATTAAAAGCATACTCTGACATGAACGGAGCTAGCACGCTAGGCTAGGCATATTTACTTACCTTAGTCCAGAAGCGTCTGAAAGTTCTAGTCGTGGTCCTTGCCTATGTAAACTTCACCTACAAATCGGAGCTTCAAGATTGTCACAATCCGAACATAATATTTCAAGTCTTATAGAAAATCCTATTAAGCGATTTTAGACTAGCCCGAACTCAACGTCTTCTTTCTCTAGTTATTTTCTCAATAATGAAAATATATAAATCGACGCGTCTATTTTTAGACCACTATTAAATTTTATGCTTTTAGAAAAGCGATTATTAATTTTAGAAACTTTGTTGATATTAAAAGACACGAAATAATAGTAAAACGAATACTAGTTATATTTATGAAAAATACTTATTGTAACTATAACGATTTGAATGATGTTTAGAATATTACGTTGTCAACAAACTTCTTCCGAAAACGACACTATAACGTTTATAAACTAGCAGATATCAATTTTTACATGTATTAAACAAAATCAATTTGAGGGCTAAGTAATTAAAGCAAACTTTATTTGAATTTTTATAAAACGTAACTGTTTAATTTTTAACGAACGACTCGGTCACTATTTCGATGCCCGAATCACTTTTCTGTAACCGGAACGGAAACTATTATTTTTATAAAATATTTTTAATCTCAAAATAACATTTTTATTTTTCCCGAATAATATGAAGTTTATATAAACAATGACCGAATCCCCAGGTTTACTTCAAAAGACATTAGGAACCCCATTCTACTCACAACACAGCTATATTAAAAGACAGCAACCTCCCTAAAGATCTCCCTAAAGTACAAATAGTACCCCATATGAACACTATAACATGTTTATATTAAAGACACTTTAACCGCCTTTTACAAAAATTCCAAATTCACCAAACTAAACATGAATTCAAGCATTCAAGGTATGATTTTGATTGTTTAAACGGAATCTAGACGAGATTTAGAGCATACCTAGGCCAAGAATGACCGAAATCGATCAAGAATCGAGGCTATACGGGTTTGCCGCAGGTGAGTCGCGCAGTGCTCTTCGTCGTCGGCGATGGAGGGACTCTAAGCTTCGGGTAGGACTTGATTTGATCTCCTGTGAACTCTAGGCGTCGTTTTGTGGTGATTTTGGCAGGTGGGTGTCACTGGGTTGCTTGGGCCAAGCTTCCCGTCGGCAAAAATGGTGGCCGACGGTGACTTGTGATGGTGCTCTGTTTTGTTTAGCTTCGGCTGCTGCTGCTTCTCTCTTTATTTATGTTCTGGTCGAGAGAGAGATAGGGGAATTTAGAGAAGAAATAAGCTGGGAGGTTGTGGGTTGAAGTTGGGTGGCTTCGGGCGATTGTTTTCGTCGGGAACAGGGGAGGTGGTGGTGGCGGCTTTTGCCGCTGCTGCTGCTGTGCTCTGTTTCTGGGCAGAGAACAGAGAGAGGGAAAGAGAGAGAGAGAGAGAGAGAGAGAGAGAGAGAGAGACTATAGACTAGAGAAGAGATGGAGGTGGACGGTTGTGATGGAGCTCTCGGTGGTGGTGGCGGCGTTGGGGTGGCTGGGGAAGAAGATGGAGATGGTAATGATGAAGGTGATGGGGGTGAGCTTGTAAGAGATGGGAGTTGCTTATATATTGAGGAGGAAAGGAGTGTGATGGGGCGGTGGCTAAATCTTGCCGAGCAAGATGAAGGCAAAATCTTGCCCAACAAGATGGAGAAGTTTGAAGATGATAAGTATTGAGAAAATACTAAGGTGTGGGTGGCACACCAACGGGTAGTGTACTCTAGTGTATCACACACACACACAATCTCGCGGTGGTTGTACCCGCGTTAAAAATAAAATAAACTCGCGTATTTATTTACGCATACAAATTTAATATTTTCTAAAATCTTGGACAATTTCTCAGTTAAAAAAATATAATATTTTACCTGAGTCTCATTTTCTTAATAAAAATTATATAGCGCTTTATAAATTACCGATTTACCCCTAGCTATTTGACGGGGTATTACATTCTTCCCCCCTTAAAGAGAGCTTCGTCCTCGAAGCTCAGACCCGCCACTAGTACAGATGCTAAAACTATCTGTCAAGCAGCTGGTGACCAAAGTTACGATCACATAGCAGACAAGGAATTTCACACAACAAGTGGTGGCAAATGATTACTATCTAACGCATGCAGTGTAACACGTAGTTTCACGTAAAGTCGTTGTCCCGTCTATCTTACTTATGTGATTATAGTTCATTTGGGTACTAGCATGTAACAGTATTAAATGATGTATTAAATGATCAGGTTACTAGCATGTAATGGTATTAAATGAAGGGCTGCGTCCTCTCCCCCTTAGAGAGTGACGTCCCCGGAACTTAACGTACCTCGTGGAACAAGTGTGGATACTTTTTCCTCATCTCTTCTTCAGACTCCCATGTCGCTTCCTCAGTTTGGTGGTTAGACCAAAGAACTTTGACCAATTTGACACTCTTGGTACGTGTATCTCTTGTCTTGGTGTCCAATATTCTGATAGGCTGCTCCTCGTAGGCTAGTGACGGATCAAAATTCACTGGTTTCAGATCCAACACATATGACGGGTCCGGTACATACTTCTTCAGCTGTGATACGTGGAAAACATTGTGTACTCGCCCCAACTTTGATGGCAAATCGAGTCGATACGCAACTTCACCAATCCTTTCTATAACCTCGTATGGACCGATAAATTTAGGGCTCAACTTCGCCTTCAGATTGAACCTGGTAACTCCCTTGGTAGGTGAAACCCGTAGAAAGGCTTTTTCTCTCACTTGGAACTCCAATGGTCTTCTCTTCTGATCCGCATATGACTTTTGCCTGTCCTGAGCTGCTTTCATACGTTGTTGGATGAGTCGTACCTGGTTTGTCATGTCCTCAATCATTTGTGGTCCAATGACTACCGTTTCACTAATGTCACTCCAACAAAGCAGCGATCGGCATTTCCTCCCATAAAGGGCCTCGTATGGCGCCATACCAATGCTGGCGTGATAGCTGTTGTTATAGGAGAACTCAATTAACGGAAGTTTATCCACCCACGAGCCTTGGAAATCCATAACACAGGCTCTCAACATATCTTCCAGTGTTTGGACGGTCCTTTCCGTTTGCCCATCTGTGGCTGGATGGAAAGCTGTACTAAACTTCCGCTGAGTTCCCAATGCTTTTTGGAGCGCTCTCCAGAAATGAGAGATGAAGTTAGGATACCTGTCCGAGATTATCGAACTTGGAACCCCATGATACCTTACGATGTTTCTGATGTAGGCATCCGCTCTCTGCTCCATACCCCATGTGTCTTTCATCGGGATGAATCTCGCAGTCTTGGTTAGTCTGTCCACGACTACCCATATCAGATTCAGCCCGTTCTTTGAGGTCGGTAAGGTTGTGACAAAATCCATCGAGATGGAGTCCCATTTCCAAAATGGGATATCTTGTGGTTGGAGTAGACCTCCCATTCTCTTATGCTCGAACTTCACTTTCTGGCATGTTAAGCATCTGGCCACAAATTCCGCTACTTCCTTCTTCATGTTTGGCCACCAAAACGTCTTCTTCAAGTCCTTGTAAAGTTTATCGCCTCCAGGATGGACTGAATACGGTGTGTTGTGTGCCTCTTGCATCAAATTCTGCTTGGTTTCTGCACACTTCTGTGGTACACACCACCTTCCTTTGTAGCGAATGCTTCCGTCTTCGTGAATCTGGAATTATTTGGCTCCTCCTGCTGCAATCTTTTTCTTGATTCTTTCGAGCTTCACGTCTCCAGCTTGATTTCTCCATATTTCTTCCAAGAAATCCAGTACAGCTGTCATGCTTTCAAGCAGTTTCTGCACCGTTCCTGGTTCCACCACTTCGATGGCGAGCTTTCTGAACTCGTGGCATAACCGATCCGTCAGGATTAACATAGCGTTCACTGCATGGCTTGACTTACGACTTAGCGCGTCAGCGACCACATTGGCTTTACCTTCGTGGTACTGAATGCGTAAGTCATAATCCTTGATAATTTCAAGCCACCTTCGTTGCCTGTTATTAAGCTCCTTCTGGGTGAAGATATATTTCAGGCTTCGATGATCCGTGTAGAGCTTGCAAACGGCCCCGTAAAGATGATGCCTCCAAATCTTCAGTGCGAAGACTACTGCTGCCAATTCCAGGTCATGTGTGGCATAATTCTCTTCGTGGGGTTTCAGTTGTCTTGACGCGTAGGCAATCACCCTTCGGTCTTGCATCAGCACGCATCCTAGTCCCTTCTTCGATGCATCACTGTACACCTCGAATTCACCAGACTCGTTTGGTAAAGCTAATACTGGTGCTGTAGTTAGCTTTTCCTTCAGAGTTTGGAACGCTTCTTCACAACTATCGTCCCAATGATACTTCACCGCTTTCTTTTTTAGCGTAGTCAGTGGCCTGGCAATCTTCGAGAAATCATTTACGAAGCGTCGGTAGTAGCCGGCTAAGCCAAGGAAACTTCGGATTTCCGACACATTCTTCGGTGTAGGCCAATCCTTGACCGCAAAGATCTTTGCTGGGTCCACAGCTATTCCTTCCTTGAAAATGATATGGCCCAGAAATGGAACTCGGTCCAACCAGAATTCACACTTAGACAGCTTGGCATACAGCTGCTCTTGCCTCATCGTCTGCAATACTTCTCGGAGGTGTTTTTCATGATCCTTCTCATCCTTCGAGTACACCAGAATGTCATCAATGAAGACGACTACAAACTGGTCCTGAAATGGTTTCATTACCCGATTCATCAAGTCCATGAATACTGCAGGAGCGTTGGTCAAACCGAACGGCATAACCGTGAACTCGTAGTGACCGTACCTAGTGCTGAAGGACGTCTTTGGAATATCTTTCTCGGCAACACGAAGTTGATGATACCCGGACCTCAAATCGATCTTAGAGAAAACACTAGCCCCTTGTAATTGATCGAACAAGTCATCAATCCGGGGTAGTGGATATTTGTTCTTGATGGTAGCATTGTCCAATTCCCGGTAATCGATGCACAACCGTAAACTCCCGTCTTTCTTCTTGACAAATAACACCGGGGCTCCCCAGGGTGACACACTAGGTCGTATGTACCCCTTATCTAGGAGTTCTTGTACCTGGTTCTTCAACTCCTTTAATTCAGCAGGTGCCATCCTATACGGCGCCTTAGAGATAGGTGCAGTTCCCGGTACCAAGTCTATGGTGAATTCCACTTCTCTCTGAGGTGGCATTCCCGGAATCTCCTCTGGGAATACATCAGGAAATTCCCTCACGACTGGTATCTCTTCCAGACCAATCTTCTTCTTAGTTACGTCTTGGACATAACACAAGAAGGCAGAGTTTCCTTCTTCACTTGGTTTACTATGGTAAGGGCTGGCACTAGTTTAATGCGAGGTTCCGTGGTGATACCTCGATAGGTGATCCTTTCTCCCTTAGGCCCTTTCAGTCGAACCTTTTGACCATAACAGTCAATTACTGCCCGATACTTCCCAAGCCAATCCATTCCTAGGATTACATCTATGCCCCTAGGTCAAACTTTATCAGGTTGACGGGTAGGGTACTGGTAAGGATCTTCAATTCTACTCCTTCGAATACGGTGTCACAGACAGTTACGTGGCCATTAGGTGTTGCTACCGGAACGGATATGCTAGATGACTTATCCAAACCCAGTTTTTCAGCAAACAAGGATGATATGAAGGAATAAGATGCACCAGAATCAAACAGTACGAAAGCGGGTTGCTCAAGGACAAGGAAAGTACCCGTCACAACTCCATGAGCAGCTTCTACTTCAGTCCTTGTCATTACAACTATCCTTCCCACATTTCCATTCTGATCTCCTGCTCCATTGTTGCTGTTATTCCCATATCCAGCATTATTGTTTCCAGTCCTGGGTTGGCCTCCGTTCTGCCCAGCATTGCCCCCATTGTAGTTCTGCTGCCTCCCATAACCATTGCCTCTGTTGTTTTGGTTGTTACGATTCCCATTCTGCTGATTCCCAAATTGCTGGTTGCGCCCAAAATTGCCCCCGTTCTGCTGGCGGTTTCCCTGGTAGCTGTTTTGCTGTGGCCTTCCAAAATTACCCCCTTGGTTCATTGGCTGGTTCCTAGCTGGCTGCGAACGACACTCATAAGCCCGATGTCCCCTCTTACCCCAGTTGTTGCACGTGACCAAGTTTCCTTCACAATCCTCGCCCGGGTGGTTCCGTGGACACTTCTTGCAATAATAACGGCGGATTTGTTGCGTCCCAGCATTCTGTTGATTGCCACGATGCTGCCCCTGGTTGCCTCCGCCATTGTTAGGCTTGAACCTCTGATTGGCCTTAGCAAAGTTGTTGTTGCTTCCTCCTGCCTCCTCGAGTTTGCGTTTCTTGCGTTTTTCATCCTGGGAGACATGAACTCGCCAGATGTCAGCAGCTCTGTCATAGGCTTCATGGAGAGTGGAATAAGTTCGGCTCAGAAGAGAATCTTGTAGCCTTTCATGAAGTCCTCCGATAAATCGAGAAATTTTGGAGTCTTCATCAGGCACCATGTTTCCAACAAATCGCGTCAACTCCGTGAATTTTCGGAAATACTCAGTGACAGAGTCATTTCCCTGCTGCAGGTTCTGGAATTCCATTTCCTTGCTCCTCTTCACATGGTGAGGGTAGAAACGCGATCGAAGAGCAGCTTGAAGAGCTTCCCAGTTGAAATTGGGTTTGGCCAGTAGAGTCTCTCGGGCATTCCTCCGCCAGAGGTTCGCTTCACTCTTCAAATAGAAGGCCGCACAGTTCACCTTCCGTTCATCAGGGCACTCTACCACATCGAGGATCTTATCCATTTCCACGATCCAATCCTCCAATTTAACAGGATCCTCTTTTCCTGTGAATTCCTTGGTTTTCATTTCTGACACCTGTTTGGCCCAATTAGTCCCTGCCTGACCTCCGTTGTTCATTATCTGACTCATTTGGGTGAAGAACTGCTCCATGCTGACGTTTTCAGCCATTTGTCTCTGTCAAACTAACCTAAAGCGATATGCTAGTGGTCTATCAGTCACCCCAATGGTATCCTCGATTATGGTCGCAGATAATCTAACAATTATTTTACTATTATCTAGCATAATGGTTACGTAAAATAACAGATAAACATGTAATCACATAGCAACTATCACAATAAAGCACGTGTATCGTGTCCATAAATCAAATAGAGCATCTAATACGAATCAAATTATGTTCTTATCCTTATTATTGTCATGGAAGTGAAGGTTATTAACAACCGATAAAATGTATCTTGAATCAAACTGATTCACATAAGTCTATAACACACATCACTTCTTGAGACAGGTTGTGGGTGGGCGGGAGATATCAAGTCCTATACTTAAGCTACCCATACCCGAACGGCTTTCCAGTTTTAATTATCTTGCCCTATGCTCATTTGAAGTTGCCCTACAGGTTTTAATTCCCATTTAATGGACTGCTGGCTCTGATACCACCTGCAACGACCCCCTTATCCGACTCGGACGAATCGGGGAGGCCGAAGCTAAAAGTAATGGCGGAGAATCGAAAGCACAACCTCCAACTTTTATATTACAAACTATTATACAGTACAAAACTTTCTCAAGTCCTTCATGCGTAGCTATTATACATCATTCTTGCCTTATTCAGACTATCTTACAACACGTGACGTGACCTCCTCAGTTAGTCTCGTACCCATCCATAACATAGCCTTCTTCCTCTAATCCTGCGGTGGGAAAGAAAACGGAACCGCAGTTTCTAAAGTCAGCTGGGAAATGCTGAGTAAATAAATACCCTACCTCGTAAACAGATGACGAGGCATAATTTGTTTTCAAAAACAGTAATAAGAGGAAATGAATCTTTAAAAGAATAAACCAAGCACAAATCCAACTTTAAACTTCTCAATCTTTGAATTTCTTCCTTCTTGATCTTGAAACAGGGAGTAATATCCCAATCTTGCCTTCCTTTATATTCATAGACATTCCTGTCTTTGAAGAAAACCACATTTTAACTTTGTTGATACGGGGAAGATCTACTATCACTACGCATCCAATACCTTAAGTGCCGGCACCCCTCTAAGACTACTCGCGGCCAGAGAGGTGAGTACATGGAGCGACCCAGCAGGTTGCGACCTTTTTAAAATAAACGGGTCGGGTGGGCGTAGCCAGCCACGACCAATCTTATAGAAAAGCGTATATAACGATCCCCACACAACTCTTTCCACTTTACGTTATTAGTGGATTAACATTATTCGTGTGACAGTTCACAGTAAAACAACTTCTTCAACATATAAAGGAATTTCAAACAAAACATGTAACTCAAAAATATAATTTTGAGACAAGTATTAAAAGCATACTCTGACACGAACGGAGCTAGCACGCTAGGCTAGGCATATTTACTTACCTTAGTCCAGAAGCGTCTGAAAGTTCTAGTCGTAGTCCTTGCCTATGTAAACTTCACCTACAAATCGGAGCTTCTAGATTGTCACAATCTGAACATAATATTTCAAGTCTTATAGAAAATCCTATTAAGCGATTTTAGACTAGCCCGAACTCAACGTCTTCTTTCTCTAGTTATTTTCTCAATAATGAGAATATATAAATCGACGCGTCTATTTTTAGACAACTATTAAATTTTATGCTTTTAGAAAAGCGATTGTTAATTTTAGAAACTTGGTTAATATTAAAAGACACTAAATAATAGTAAAACGAATACTAGTTATATTTATGAAAAATACTTATTGTAACTATAACGATTTGAATGATGTTTAGAATATTACGTTGTCAACAAACTTCTTCCGAAAACGACACTATAACGTTTATAAACTAGCCGATATCAATTTTTACATGTATTGAACAAAATCAATTTGAGGGCTAAGTAATTAAAGCAAACTTTATTTGAATTTTTATAAAACGTAACTGTTTAATTTTTAACGAACGACTCGGTCACTATTTCGATGCCCGAATCACTTTTCCGTAACCGGAACGGAAACTATTATTTTTATAAAATATTTTTAATCTAAAAATAACATTTTTATTTTTCGCGAATAATATAAAGTTTATATAAACAATGACCGAAACCCCAGGTTTACTTCAAAAGACATTAGGAACCCCCTTCTACTCACAACACAGCTATATTAAAAGACAACAACCCCCCTAAAGATCTCCCTAAAGTACAAATAGTACCCTATATGAACACTATAACATGTTTATATGAAAGACACTTTAACCCCCTTTTACAAAAATTCCAAATTCACCAAACTAAACATGAATTCAAGCATTCAAGGTATGATTTTGATTGTTTAAACGGAATCTAGACGAGATTTAGAGCATACCTAGGCCAAGAATGACCGAAATCGATCAAGAATCGAGGCTATACGGGTTTGCCGCCGGTGAGTCGCGCAGTGCTCTTCGTCGCCGGAGATGGAGGGACTCTAAGCTTCAGGTAGGACTTGATTTGATCTCCTGTGAACTCTAGGCGTCGTTTGGTGGTGATTTTGGCAGGTGGGTGTCACTGGGTTGCTTGGGCCAAGCTTCCCGTCGGCAAAAATGGTGGCCGACGGTGACTTGTGGTGGTGCTCTGTTTTGTTTAGCTTCGGCTGCTGCTGCTTCTCTCTCTATTTATGTTCTGGTCGAGAGAGAGAGGGGAATTTAGAGAAGAAATAAGCTGGGAGGTTGTGGGTTGAAGTTGGGTGGCTTCGGGCGATTCTTCCCGTCGGGAACAGGGGAGGTGGTGGTGGCGGCTTTTGCCGCTGCTGCTGCTGTGCTCTGTTTCTGGGCAGAGAACAGAGAGAGGGAGAGAGAGAGAGAGAGACTAGAGACTAGAGAAGAGATGGAGGTGAACGGTGGTGATGGAGCTCTCGGTGGTGGTGGCGGCGTTGGGGTGGCTGGGGAAGAAGATGGAGATGGTAATGATGAAGGTGATGAGGGTGAGCTTGTAAGAGAAGGGAGTTGCTTATATATTGAGGAGGAAAGGAGTGTGATGGGGCGGTGGCTAAATCTTGCCGCGCAAGATGAAGGCAAAATCTTGCCCAACAAGATGGAGAAGTTTGAAGATGATAAGTATTGAGAAAATACTAAGGTGTGGGTGGCACACCAACGGGTAGTGTACTCTAGTGTATCACACACACACACAATCTCGCGGTGGTTGTACCCGCGCTAAAAATAAAATAAACTCGCGTATTTATTTACGCATACAAATTTAATATTTTCTAAAATCTTGGACAATTTCTCAGTTACAAAAATATAATATTTTACCTGAGTCTCAATTTCTTAATAAAAATTATAAAGCGCTTTATAAATTACCGATTTACCCCTAGCTATTTGACGGGGTATTACAGTTCATCCTCTGTTTTGGTACGTGAATCTGATTTTCCCCATTGCTGTTTCATGTAGTCCTTGTCGATTTAATCTTGTGGGTATGGGTTGGTCTGTGAATTGAAAGAGTAGAAAAGATAGTCGGCTGAAATTGTTGGGTGGTTTGTTGTGCATTTTCAGAAATTTGGGGGGAGACCTTGGTTATTTATTATAAGTTGTTTTCTTTATTTGGATACTTTATAATATCTATATTTCTTATTGAATAATAATTGAAATTAATTAGTTTCTTTATATGAAAATAAATATAAGTTTTTGTAGTATAACTTTATAAGAAGAGTTTTATTATTAAAACTAAATGGTAGTTGTTAAATAAAAGTGTTGTTTCTTAAGATATTACAAAACTTTATATTAAGTGTTTATTCCAAGATTTTCCTTTATAAAATGTATATCGTTTATAATTAGATATTTACTCTTTTAGTAATTAAATTAACCTTCTTGAAAGCTAGTATATTTTCTAAATATTATACTCTTTCTAGATAACTAGTTATAAAGAGATTTTAAGAATATAGCTAATTAGTTTAAAGTTTATTATTATTATTATTATTATTATTATTATTATTATTATTATTATTGTTATTATTCTTTAATACCATAACTTTGTAAACTATTATTTTTTTTCTAATATGAGAGTGGCGTAAATTAAATTGGGAACTTGTCGGGGAAAATATTCTTTGCATTGCATATAGGGCATAATTGCATTTGTTGTATGAGTTTGGTCACGTGTTAATATTAGGATTATTTGAATATTGTAGATTCCGAATTCGTAGACGATCAGTTCTTTGACGGTCCGTACTACGAGTACTAGTTTCTGTGTTTGCTTGTGTGTGTGGAGCTCTCTTGAATCCAAGTAAGTATATGCACAACATCTTTAAATATCAAAATGTGTTGTTTCGTGTGCGTTATCTCAAACTATAAATTCGATTTCCGCTTTACAATACTTTGAGCCTTCCTAGTGTTTATTATGAACGGGTTTGAAAAGCATGTGGTTACTATTCAAATTGTGATTTATTACCCTCGTGAAATAATGACCAATAATTGTACGATAATAGAATTGGGAACGGTGTACAGAGGATGCGTGTGAAGGCTACGGCCGGGGACACACGTGCGTTGTTTCCCCTAGGGTATATACCCTCTTATTTTATTGTGAAAACTAGGAGTACTACCTATGCATGTTTGGGTCACAACTGTATAGGGGTGTCGACACTTAAGGTCTCACTAGTTATTTTAGGGAGAATCGGGATGGACTGTGATATGCCGTAGAAGCACCCTACTTTATTATTATTCCATCGTGACCTCTCTGTCCACATCGAACCTGATGGGCTCGTGTTATGTCTCAACCAAATAAAAGAACA
This sequence comes from Linanthus parryae, assembly GCA_023055425.1. Taxonomy (NCBI): domain Eukaryota; kingdom Viridiplantae; phylum Streptophyta; class Magnoliopsida; order Ericales; family Polemoniaceae; genus Linanthus; species Linanthus parryae. Next base: position 35,259,787 of record JALGPY010000002.1, read on the forward strand.
AAGTTGTGGTTACTAATTATCTTCCTGCTTATACTCTCGTGTTAGCCAAAAACTCCGTCTTTACGTGTTGTGGTATACTTAGTTTTTACTAATTAAAATATTTATGCGGTCGGCTTTGTCTATTGTAAAACCCGCAGGTTGGCAGTGAGGTGGGGGAAACGCGCACATGTTGAAGCTTGGGATTTTATCAGCAAATAAAGTTTAGTTTTCATTTCATCACTTAGACATTTCAGACGTTTAGTTTTGTTTATTTCTTTGTTTTCAAACTTTGTTGGATGGTTCTCCTTTTTATATATAAATAATGTACTTGGAATTTCGGTTGAATTGTACTAGCTGTGAACCGTGGTCCTTCGGGCTGTTTCACCCTCGATCTCTCAGCCAAACCCAGAACGTGGCCGTTAGGTACATCGGCGGGGGTGCTGGTTCGTGGTGACGGCGATTCACCTCCACCAGACCTGCAACAACCCACAGCCAAGTCGTCGTCATCACCTCCGACAAGGGCGACGTCGGGAAGACCATCACCGCTGCTCCCATGAGAAGTGTGAGAGAGAGAGAGAGAGAGAGAGAGATGGTTAGGGTTAGGAAATGGTATATATAGTGAGTAATTTCCTGAAATTTTAGGTGCATTTTAGTCTTTTAACCCCTCAGTTAGTGTGTCGTTAGCCACTAACTCTGACAGGGGGAGGTTTTTGTAATTGCCCGAAGACTAGGGATGTTTTTATCATTTACTTAAATTCCAAGGGTGGTTTTCGTCTTTTACCCAAAAAAAAATTAATTGACATATAACTTCATGTAGCATGTGTTCGATGATAGTACGATACATACATTATGAGAGTTTTTTATTTTTTTTTTCGAGAAAAAAACATTTACATTTTTTTTTTTTATCAAACTACATTTACAACATGAGAGTTATAAAACTTATATAATTATTAATTTTATTTGATGAAATATAATTTATTAATTCCCACAAAGTAAATTTGGCAAGAGTTTTCGGTTCATGGTCTAGGCACTAGTGAGCCGGTTTTGGTTCAGGCAGGGGCGTAAAAATAAATTTGGCAAGACACTTGTACAAGTTATAAATACCCTCCGGCTCGTAGCCTATCTTCTGGTTCATTCCAAAACCTTCAGAGCTCTGATGCGATCGCAGTCACAGAGGGACGCATTCAGCGAGCACCACAGGTCTCTAACCCTCGTCATCTCTTTCAGGTGAGTCGTACGCCTCCGTTCTTGTTTCACTCTGTCAATAATCATTACCAAATTCACTTTCTTTTTAATTTTCCGCACAAATCTTCGTGAACCCTAATTCATCGAGTAGCCACATTGATCTGTACCTTCTGATTACACCCTTTTTCATGTCCAACGATGAGTTTGATCCCATAATTCTGTGTGATTACGCCTATTATGGCTTAGGCACTCTCGTTTGATTGTGGAATTAGGGTTTATGGGTAGGCAGTGCTCGATCTTTGAATGGCAATACCGAATTTGCTTTCTTATGTTATAGCTAGAGATAGAGATTTCATTACTGATAGAGAAATAGCTATGTGTAATTATCGCGTGCTTTGAAGATATATCGTTGATGCGGGCTATGAGTTGTTTTCTAGAGCAACATTGTTCAATTATGCGTTGCGAGTGCCGTCATATGTTTTGAAATCGAAGAAGCGGGACCTGTAAACATGATTACACGATTGTTTTCATGCTTGTTCATAGGAGCACCTTGTGCGCATTACCAAGATTGGTAACATCATGTGGTTTCTGTTAATTCTGTTGGTGAGATCGTTCGGGCCTCTGATTATCTCTTAACATCTAAGGAAATAAATATAGCATCTCATACATGGCGGTAGGAGAGTGAATTAGGAGGGTCCAAACTTTGATCGCCTGCTCACAATTGTAGTTTAAGTATTGAAAAAGTAACCATAAAACAATATTTTAATTTTCACGCACATTTGTTTTTAATCCAAAATACGACAAGTAAACATTTTAGAACGAACAAAAAAATTTGTAGCACATACTTTATGTTTGGGTAGATGCGTTTTAGTCACTGTTGGATAGTCTCAAATAAGACTTGTATCTCTTCTGCTAGGCTGTCTATTCTAGTGAATGGTACTCCTAAAGGTTTATTTCGGCCGTCGCCCCTTCTTAGGCAAGGGGACCCTCTTTGCCCTTATTATATATCATTGTAATGTAGGCTCTTAGTAAAATGATAGAAAGAGCTGCTTGGGGAAGTTTCTTGAGGGGTTTTCAGGTTGGCCAGGCCAGTGACACACAAGTTTAGATTTCCCATTGGCTTTTTGCGGACGATACTTTGGTCTTTTATGAGGTGAGAGCTTGTTTTCCTAGGTTCTCTCTCTTGATTGCTTTCAGGTAGTGTGTGGATTTCTGAGTATGCTAATATCCTAGGGTGTCAGGTTGCTCATCATCTTATCAGGTATTTGTGGTTTGGGGGCCAGATAGAAGAATACCAGAGTGTGGGATCAGATATTGGAGTGCTATCATCGTAGAGTGGCTGTTTGAAAGAGGCTGTATCTTTGTAAGGGAAAGCGAATTACCCATGCAAATAGTATGCTATTGAGCGTTCCTACGTATTTTATGTCTCTCTTCGTGTTACCGATGTCTATAGTAGGCGTTTGGAGAAGTGGTTGTGGAGGTATGGTATTGGAGCGTGAAAGTCTTTGGAGAGAGTTTCTGATGCTAGGCTTGGGTCGGTGAGAGAAGGTTGGGGGTTAAACTATGTTATTGGTCCTTTTGGGTATGGGTTGTGTAAGGGTATTTGGGCTGATTGGGATCGCTTTGTGGAAAGGGTTCAGGTTGGCTCACGGGATCGTGTTCGTTTCTGGAGGATTTTTCGGTGACTTCCCTGTCGTATCAGTTCCCGTTTTCGTTTAGTCCTTGTGAGTCAGTGTTGGAGTCGGGGCGTGAGTGAGGGGGAGAGGTGGCAATTTTGTGTGGGATGTTAGGTTTAGGGATACCTGCATGATTAGGAGGTTCCAGATTTACAATATTTTTTCACAAAAAGAAAATCTACCATTTTTTTTTTTTTTTTTTTTTTTTTTTTTTAAATCATTCATCGTTTCGGAACTCCTCCTGGGGTAGGGACTCTTTTGAGTGTTTTTTTTTTCAGTCCTATTCTTCTGGTTAATGTGGGGATTGAGCTTCCGTGGTTCCAGTTCCTTTGATCATTTGAATAGGAGCCTCTCTAAGGGTATCGTTTTTTGTCTGGTGTGCAGCTGGTGACAAAATCCTTACTATTGACAACTTGGTTAATCACCATTATGTGTTAGTTAACCGGTGCTCTTTGTGCGCATCTAGTTCTGAATTTTTGAACCACCTTCTGCTTACTTTCTTTGTCTGGGGTCTGATTTTGGGTTGCCCCTTGCCCCCTTCTACGGGTTCGGCGTTCCTCGTTGCGTGGGTTGGGGTTAAGTTGGACAGAGAGAGAATGGAAGCTTGGCGATGGCTCCTTTGATTGTCATGTGGATCATTTAGCGTGTGCGTAACAAGCAGATCTTTGATGGAATACGTATGTGCGTAACAAGCAGATCTTTGGTAGAGGCTTCATTGTTCAGCTGCTCTTGGAGTAGTGCAATCTGGCGTGCCACTGACTTAGATATATCACATGCTGTTTTCCTCGATCCTTGAGTAGTTTGTTTTTTGTTTCTTAGGTTCTTTTCTCACTGTGTAGGTAATAATAGTATAACTTACTCGTTTGTTTGTAAACTTTATTTCTCTTAAATAAAACTTCGATTATCTATCCAAAGAAAAAATAATTGATGTTTGTGTAATTTACGATTGCTCCAAAAATTTATATATTTCGTAATTTCAATATTTCACAAACAAGTATTCATTAAAGAAGTCGCATTCTCATGCAATATAGCACTATATGTATATATAGCTTGATGTATATGAAAATGTTGCTAACAAATATGTGTATATTCATATGTAGATACATACATTATACATGCATATTGGGCGATTTGGTTTGAGTGTAAAACCATGAACCAAACCACGTTGGCGGTTTTTGTGTTAGTTCAAGCCACAACTAAACTAATGGCAAACTGCTAAATATGGGTTGGATGATTTGTATGGTTTGACGGGTTCAGTGAGCACCCCTATTAGAGTGGCATCCGTGCTCGTTCTCGTGAATGTACACATTTTGTGCCCTGAATCATGTACTCATGAAACATGGAGATTTCTAGGGTGCCCCTAGTAAAAACGATATTGCAAACTTATATATTGATGAAATATAATTTATGAATTCCTACAAGTAAATTTGGCAAGAGTATTCGGTTCATGGTCTAGTCACTGGATGAGCTGGTTCCGGTTCAGGCAGGGTTGTAACTCGGGTCCTAAAAATAAATTTGGCAAGACACTTGTACAAGTTATAAATACCCCGCCGGTTCATAGCCTATCTTCTGGTTCATTCCAAAACCTTGAAAGCTCTGATTACGATCGCAGTCACAGGGACTACGTATTCAGCGCGCACACAGGTCTCTCTAAACCCCGTCCTCTCTTTCAGCTGAGTTGTACTCCTCCGTTCTTGTTTCACTCTGTCAATAATCATACCAATTTCACTTCTTTTTCTTTTTCCGCACAGATTCTTCGTGAACCCTAAATCAACGAGTAGCCACATTGATTTTTACCTTCTGGTTATATATTTTTTTACATGTTCAACGATGAGTTTGATTCCAACGTTCTGTGTGATTACGCCTATTATGGCTTACATCAAGAAAATAAATATGCTTTAGAACCCCTAGCTACTATCGTTGATGTGGAATTAGGGTTTATGGGTAGACAGTGATCTGTCTTTGCATCCTTATGTTATAGCTGGTGATATAGATTTTTATCACAGATAAAGAACGGATTCGACGGAGCCGCCTAGTCCAGCCTCATTCTTAAACTAATGAGTACCGAGTCCATGTGAGGCTTGGGTTCCCTGCCTTTCAATTCCATTTTGAGATTAGTATTGGAAATGAACGGAGAAGTGGTGGAACGTGCGGAACCACATATTGGATTACTCCATAGAAGGTCCTAATATTGATTATGATTATGCCCATTTTCAAAATTTAATGAAAAGTTAATTTACTAAATTACTACAACAATTGTCAACTGTGAATCATCGTCTACTTTGACGATATATAGCGACATTGTACAATTTTGTGTGTCATATGTTTTGAATCGAAGCAGCCCGCCCTGTTAACATGAATACAAGATTGGTAACAGCATGTGGTTCCTGTTAATTCTGTTTGTGAGATCTTTCGGACCTCCGATTATCTTTTAACATCTACGGGAACAAATATAGCATCTCATTCATAGCGGCAGGAGAGTGAAGTACAAGGGCCCAGCTCTGATCGCTGCTCACAAACAGAGTTCTTTTCGTACAGATTATATCAGCTAATATGAGTGAAGATCGGGTTTACAACTGTTGATTGAGTTTGGGTTGGGGTTTAGCACGGGGAAATGATTTGTCTTGGTGTTCTTCAGAGGCCACAATGGACTCTGTAGGCTGAGTACTGGAAATGAGTTCTCCATAGTATCCTGGTGCACCAGTACCACAGCCAGATCTAGTGGTGTTTACACTGTAAAGGATTGGGATGTGATCTCTGAAAATGGAAGCATTTCATATTACTCTGTTAACCGTATGGTGCAATAATATTCAATGGTTTGTGTGAATAAGCTCATTGACGTATACTGTAGATGATTTCATGGGAAAACATTGTGCAACCATTTTTTCGTGTGTTTGTGGTAATGAAGTGAGAGGAGGGGTATGCATGGGTCAGTTTTTGGCAGTTTGGGGAGTAAACTGCGACCAAACAACCTCATTGGTTTGGAAGACTCGAAAACCATAATATGTTCTAAACCCACCAAAGCATAAAGAATGGTTTAGTTCAGCGTTTCAGTCTGGTCAGGTTTTTCAGTTTATATTCAGCATACAATTGTTTCTTAAACTTTTAATCATGTTTGTTTGAATGAAAAATTGTAGTATAAGTATTGAAAAAGTAACAATGAAACAATATTTTAAATTTCACACAATAGTTTGGTAATCCAAAATACGACAAGTAAACATATCAGAATGGACAAAAATATTACAGCACATAATTGATGTTTTTGCTCTAGTGAATGGGATGCTCCTTGAGTGGATGCGTTTCAATCACACATTCTTTTCATTCTAGTGAATGGTACTCCTAAAGGTTTCTTTCATCCGTCGCGCGTTCTTAGGCAAGGGGACCCTCGTTGCACATATTATTTATCATTGGGATGGAGGCTCTTAGTAAGATGATGGAGGCTTAGGGAGGTTTCTTGAGGGTTTTTCAGGTCGGCCAGGCAGTGAAACCCTCCCAATTCAGATTTTCCATTGCCTTTTTGCGGACAATACTTTGGTCTTTTCTGAGGTGAGAGTGAGTTTGCCCACGTTATCTCATGGGGCTTCTTGATTGCTTTCAGGTAGTGTGTGGTTTGAGGGTCAATTTATGAGTCTGAGGTGATTCCTATGGAGATGTGCCTAGGATTGCTGAGTATGCTAATATCCTAGGGTGTCAGGTTGCTCATCATCTTATCAAGTATTTGTGGTTGCCTTTGGGGGGAAGATACAAGGATAGCAGAGTGTGGGATCAGATATTGGAGTCTACCGTCGTAGATTGGCTGGTTGAAAGATACTGTATCTTAGGGTAGGCGAATTACCCGTGTAAAGACGCTGTATAATTTCATTATAATCGAGCATTCTTGTGTTTTTAGCCGGACTGAACATTACGTAATGAAACTGGACTTTTTTCTTATGCAAGGGCCCTGCTGTGTATTCCTTTGGGTGGTCTTATTTTGTTATAGAGTTCTTTGGATGGAATTATTTTCCTTCTACGACAGATTCCTGTTGAAGAAATCTTCATGGTATATCTGGCACACACATCTTATTTATGAAAATTTGCTGTGATACGACCATGCGAAAGCTGTATCAATATATTCACATACATGGTAGTCTATGCCTGGGTTGTAGCAGAACAATAAATATTATGTGGACCTGAAAGTAAATCATATGGTCGTGCTAAGTTGAGAGGTTATTTTTCAAGTTCTTTCGGTTAAGGTATTTAATTAAGCCCAAAATAACTCCTTATTGAGGGTTTCAAGAACCATGTCAGTTGAATGCTCAAATATGGACTATGTTACTTTCGGTTGGGGCCTTTTTGTTAGTAGTCTTGGTTGGGGTCCTTGATTTCTTTTCTGTGTTTCTTGATTTCTTTGGAGCACACTATCCATTTTGTCTCCATGAGACATTCAATAAAGTTTGAACCGTTTAAGCTCATTCCATTCGGCTTAACCTAAATACTCCTATGAACCTTCTTATGACTATAAACAGAGAAGTTCGAAGCTTAATGGAGGGATCTCATGACAGTTTGCCAGACAAGGAGTCCCTCGACAATCAACATCTACGACAGAAAGAGCAGCGTTCTGACTGGTCCTTTTACATTGACATTGGAAAGGTTCAAGTTCTAAATAATCCTACCAGCTCTCAAGATGTGGATAATCAGATTCATGATTACCCAAATCAACAATCCGCATCAGAGAAGAATAGTAGTACATGTACAAGAGTTGGAGAGCGCTTAAGTCAAGAGAAACTTCCATTTGCTGTGATTCTCAGTTGTTTAACTCGCATAGTTGACAAGGAAAGAGGCACACAACTTGAGAAGTTATTTCTCAAACTCAGGGTGAGTGTCTAGCATTTTACTAAATTGTTCCTTGTTTATAAAGCTATAAACTATACTTATCCTTAACTTGTATGTGTTGTCTGGTGCTGTTACTACTCGTAGAAAAATGAGATCACCCGCAGTAATTTTCTCCGGCTCGTGAAGGACATAGTGGGAACTCAACTGTTTGCAGCAGTAGTCAAGAAAGTGCAGATGAAGGTAAAATTGATTGTCCTAATTAATATGTTTATCCATTTGTTATATTAAGAATATCCTACTGTAATGGTCAGACCGATTGCATCTCTGATAAAATACCATGATCTGTTACAAATTGCTTGATATGTGTTCTTCTTAGCCTTAAGGGGTGGTATTCTTATACATAATCTTCACAAAAGAGCAACAAGTAAAGACGATGCAGTGATTAAGCTTCAAAATATTTTAGCAGACCCTCAGTATCATATTTTCTTGTAGAATAACAGTATCCGTGTTCTCTTACTAGCCCTGTGTAACAGCTTATGGGCTTATTTGAACAATTTTTTAACTCTTTCAGGCACTTGTGTCATCTCTATTTTAGCAGTTGCTTTTGGCCGAACTGGGAAGCAGGGAGAGAGTTATAGAGATTGTGTAACTAATGTAGGAAAGTTTTCATTATTGGTGGATTTGAATAGCTTCTTGGCCGGGGTGTATGATCTGCGCAGAATCTTAATATTATAGTAAAAACTTGTAGTTTGATATTTGCTAGTATTGTGTAGGGGTTGGTTGAAATCTTGAAACTCTGGCACAAGGTTAGGAAGATAGAAATAGATTACGGTTGTCGTGAGAGGTATAGCTGATAGCAGGCATAGAGTTGGCTGGATGAGAACCAATAGTTTATAAGTTGAAGTTTATAAGTGGGATTTTATTGTATCATAAACAGTAAGTAGGGATGTGAAACAATCAAGAGTAAACACAATTAAGAGTGATTGTTACCTTGACTGCCTTGCAAGAATGCTGTGAAAAGTGTTGTGAACAGTGACGTGATTCACTCATAGAATCCCCTTGGCATCACACCTCACCTAGGGTTTAGGGTTGCATCACACAATCCCTGGGCTTCTGTAAAAGCTTTATTATTCAGAAACTGATTGTAATGATGCGTTTACAATCCTTATATAGACCTAGCAACTTACCTAATTGAGACTTGGACCGCCTAAAAGTATCCAAATAACAAATAAACCCCAAGTAAAATAAAAAGTAGCGAGACCCTATAATTTGAAAATAATAACTGCATAACTGAACTCATTTCAATTCCCAATTTGGCGCCTTATCATCTAGGATGTGGCAAATTAGTGCGTGATGTGTGACCCTTGGAATCTGTTTTCTTGCGTCTCGTATAAACTTTAACAGGTTGTTTCCATGCTCCATCGTTTCTCCCCGGTGTGTCCGGTTGTCTCATTAACCGAGCTGTTATACACAACTCAGCTATGGGAAGAACTCGTTCCCAATTAGACGCGTGGTCGCTAATAAGACATTGAAGAAGGTTCCTCGAACTGCGGTTGATAACCTGTGTTTGACCTTCCGTTTGTGGGTGAAAAGATGAAGAAAATTTCAATTTAGTATTCAGCATTTCCACAAAGTTGGCCGGAAATAGCTAGTGAACTTCACATTATTGACAAGGAAAGTCCACCGAGTCGCAGAACTTCTTTGGAAAAGATACGTTCAATATGAACATCTAGTGTGGTAGAACAGGAATAAAACGAGCCATTTTTGAAAACGGATCCACCACCACATGGACGGAATCATGACTTTGAATACTTTTAGGCAAGCCGAGAATCAAATCCATAGCTCAATCTCGCCATGGCTCATGCGGTTCGGAAGTGGGGTGTATAACCCTGTATTCCTTTACTTTCCCCTAGGCCAACTCCAACGGTGTGCTTCGGCGCGCTTGGGAGGTGGATTAACGAATCCAACGGAGAGGGGGCGGTGGAGGAGGAGCCGACTAATCAGGCGGAACGGGCGCGGTGGCGGGTTCGGCGCGCACGCCCCTGCCCCGCCATTGGAGTTGTTGCTGTGGCGGAATCGTGGGGAATCGTCCGTATTTTGATTGATTTTGTTATTTTTGGTAGTTATGTTGTTTGAACGATCGAAATTTCAGAAATTAAAGGAGAGATTGTAGGTGATGATGCTGGAGATAAGAGATTGTAGGAGAAGATGGGGGAAGAAGTTGGAGAAAATGTAGGGGGCGTTCACTTCCACCGTTGATTTTGTTTAATTTTTTTTTTTCTTTTTTTTTGAGTTGATAAGATTTGTTTTTTGAGATAAGATTTTTTCGTTTATTGAAATATGAGATGAGATTTGTTGTATATAGTAATAATCTTTTACTAGTTGTTCAAAAAAAAAAACAATCTTTTACTAGTTCATTATTTTATTTATTCACATCTTCTATTTTTTTTCTTATTTGATTGGTTGAGAAGATTTGTAATTTTTTTAGGAACATAAGATTTGTAGTTTTAGTAATTATATTTACTAATTTATCTAAGAAGATTAATACTTAGATAAATTAATATGTTTTATTAAAAAATAGTTTAATTATTGCAAATTAATAATTATATATTAATAATTGAATATAACAATTTAATTAAGGAAAAGTCTAGGTGAACAAAAAATTGTACAAAAAGTTGAACATAAAATGATGTGGATGGAAACATGTCATAAATAAAATCTCATTATGAAGATTATGAAGAAATTAGAAACAATAAATCGGGGTGATTTTTGGACATCTTTTGATGTGGCATACGCCACTCACTTTCTGTTCAAATTTTTGTTTGATTTTTTGTCCCTCTAGCACGGCTCTTTAATTAATTATAAAAATATAAAATGATAATGTGATTGAAGTAGTTGAATAAAATAATAAATGATGTTACGTGGAAGGGGTGGGGGAGACCTCCACTGATGGAGGGTAACTGGCAGTTTTGTGAATATTAAGAAGTTAAACAGTGGGGTCAGGGGGTGGGGGAGACCTCCACCATTGGAGTTGGTCTTAGTGACAAGTTCGAAAACTGGCCGATGATGGTGGCAATATCTCGATTCAAACTTGGTCAGTACAATTGATCCTCCACCATTGCTATAGTCTTAGCTCTCTCAAATGCCCAGCTACCTCCATGTTACTTGCTTCCTTAAGTGTGATGCAAGCATGGGTGAGTGCCCCTGATAAGGTAGCTATCATGTAATTAATACCCTAAGCAACTGCCCTGCCTTCCAGCCAACAAATTAGCAAATCAAATTCCACAAGTACAACGGTCATTGGAGAAGTGAGAACATGAACCACTCTAATTAACACATTAGCAACTTTATTCTCTGAACCCGCCTTGTGCGTAATAGTTAAAGAATATTGCTGCAAGAAGGAAATCCATTTACCATGACAGTGGTTGAGCTTCTTTGGGAAATTAATGTATTTGTGAACCTCATGTTCTGAATCTCACAAGTTCCTTAACACCAGATAATGATGCCAACGGCCAAGTGCTTGACACATAAAACTCATCATATTCGAATACTTTTGCTTCCCTCCATTGAACTTTTCATTAAAATAAGATACGGGATGACCCTCTTGACTACGAACCCCTGCAATTCCCATTTGAGAAGCATTGCTAGAAACCTTAAGAACCTTAGAAATCAGGCAAGGAAAGAACTGTGTTTCTTTAACTGTAAGAATGCTTTTGTGGCTGCCTTTGTCCAAGTTAATAGACCATTCTTTAAACAATCTTTATAGGGGCCATTGTTGTGCAGAAATATTTAATGAATCATAGGTAAAAACTTCGGATTGCATGTAGTGTAGGACTAGGCAACTCTAAAATAGTTTTGACCTTGCCTGGATCAGCTGTAACTCCTCATGAAGAAACAACGAAGCTCAATAACACCACACTAGAACTCATAAAGGTGCACTTCTTCAAGTTGATGTAAACCTTCTCACTACGAAGTGTTATCATAACTTGTTGAAGGTGCGAATGATCATCATTGCTCTTGCTATTAAATAAGATATCATCAAAATAAACAACGAAGAACTTACCAGTAAAGGGCTGGATCACTAGATTCATGGCTCTCATGAAAATGCAAAGATCATTAGAGAGAAGAAATGGCATGATAAGCCACTCTAAGAGGCCATCTTTAGTTAAAAGGGTAAAAGACACTTTCCACCCCTATAATTTGGTGAAAAGACACTTTGGCACCCTGACGTTTGAACAATACATCACACCACCCCTGTAGCGGAAAAAAGTGAGGACATACTTAGCACACTTCTGTCATGTTCCGTTAGGGTAGTAGGTGACACTATTTTTTTGGACCATATTGCCCCTGTATATTTTTTGGACTTTATTGCCCTTGTTTGATTTACTCTCGAGTAATCAAGAACACTACAAACATCAAGAACACTGAAATTGCAACAACTACCAATTTTTTCATGACGAATTAATGATAAAGACCTACAATAAATAGCTCCAATTAAACCCAGAAACAAAATAAATATCTGTTGCGGTGTCGTTAAAGAAAGGTAGTCTTATTTTCAATTTCATGTCTATCTCAATTGAAAATCAATTAACAATCCCGAGGCACTTTCATCCGTCTGAATCTATGTTAAAAATTGGCTTCTAGGGTGAAGTAGCCCTTTCACCATCGCCTTGACCTCTGATCATCACCTCTCATACCCGTTAACAATCAAACACAATCATATCGTCACCCTAGAACAACCACAACCACCTGTGGCCATTAATTCAAGCCAACACTGAACCATAACTTGAAAGTTGAAACCCATCTTCTGTTAAATCCATTTTCCACTACCTATAACAGAGCACAGGCATCCCTGACCCCATTGGAAGTATATCTAGCAACACAATGCTTGAAGACCATCACAGCCTCCCAGATGTATCAAGTAAAAAGTTAGGCTTTAAAGACCAACACAATGCTTGGTTCCTAACCTTAGAAATCTTTGGTTAGGAACCAACAAATCAAACTAGCGACAACCCAAATCACATGGTACACTCACAGATTGGCAGCAAGAAAGACCACAAGAGCAGATTGGGGGCTCCTTGAACAAGCCTAGAGAGAGCAGAGAAGAGATCTTGGACGGGAGACACAGACGGTGGCGGCTGTGGGATTCGTAGGAGATATGGGTGTTCAAGGAAGAGGAAGAGAGAGAGGGAGAAAGAGAAGGGGGCGGCTAGATCTGTCGGTGGTGTTCTGCTGGTGAAGTTGAAAGGGTTTTTATAGCTGAGTAATTTTGCGTCAATTTTAGGGGTAGAATTGTCATTTAAGGATAGACGTTAGGGTCTGCCAGTTACAAGGGTGGTATGATGTATAGTTCAAACGTCAGGGGACCAAAGTGTCTTTTCACCAAATTATAGGGGTGGAAAGTGTCTTTTATCCTACTTATAAATGTTGTTTCCTCATCTCCAGAGTGCATGCTAATTTGATAATAATCACTTCTTAAGTCAATCTTAGTTACTAAAGGAGCAAAGTGTTCTACTGTTCACTTGGGTATATGTGGCAAAATTGAAGTCATTGATCTTTAATACATCCAACGGCTGAGAGGTGGAGGAATGATAGGACATGACGACTTAGCTTGAGAAGGTGTGCAGTGTACCTATTTATAGGTGGCTGATGCAAGGCTTTATTGCTCTCATTTGTAGGTGTTGCCCAAATTAAGAATCTGATTTGGCTCTTTTTGCAGGACAAAAAGGGTGAGGTGAACTGGGAAAATAAAGTAAGAAAATTGGGGCTTCCTCATGAATAGTTTCTTAGATTTAATGTTATTTTTAATTCACAGTCATTAAGTATTTAGCTTAGCATCTTTTTAGGAATTTTAATAACATACATAAGTAATTAAATGATTGATACAAAAATCACATGATTGATCAAACGATGTGATTTTTGTTCATGATAAATCAAACGACTGAGAGTTTGGATGGAGAATTGGTCCCAAAGGGACGGGTAATTCACTAGTCTTAGATAAACACAAGAACCTGCAATCAACTCAAGCTTATCATCAAGTGTAGGTATCGAAACCTGTACTTAACAGTGATCTTATTAATAGCTTGGCTGCCTGTCAATGCTCATCCTCCATGTCCCTTCCTTGTTTGCTGCGAGTAAGACTGGTACAGCACAAGGGCTTAGAGACTTCCACAAATAAATCCCTTTCTATCAACTCATTAACCTGTCTTCTAAGCTCGACATGTGCCATTGGGTTGAGTTGGTATGCTGGGAGGTTGGGTAATTGAGAACTTGGTATTAGATTGAGTGCATGTTGGATGTCATGCATTGGAGGTGGTTCACATGGTAAATCTTGTGGTGCCATATCTGAAAAGTCATTCAACAACTTGATGTCAGGAGATTTTGTTTCCCTAGCAACAACAGCCACTCCACCCCACTGTCTTGGATCTGTCGCCGGAACTCTTTCTTGGTAATGATATTAGAGGATTTCTTATGATTTCCACCCACTGCTGCTGGCTTTTCTTTTTCGAATTTCTTCATAGCATCTACACTTTGTGGCTTTAACACGATATGCTCCTTATTGAAAGCAAAGCTGTACGTATTAGCTCACCCATGATGTTGCACATTGCGGTCATATAACCACGGGCGTCCAAGTAATCTATGAGCTACATGCCTACATTCATAAGAAATACATAACACGAAACATAATCTTTATAACGACCATGAGAAATCGAAACCAAACAACGTTTTTCTACTGGGAGAGAGGTGATAGTAATCCAAGCAACTCTGTATTAAGTTCATGTTGCTCCCACCATTGATCATTAGTTTTCATGCTCGGTTGTTGCAGCTGGTAAGTGTCTGAAAAATAATTGTCCTCCAATCTTCTCCCTCTTGTTTAGGGGCTGATAGTCTGCACCTGACCACCCTTAAATAAGATTTATCCTCTTCAATCCTCTTAAAGTCTTTTGACTCACTCTCAAATTCTCCTATTTCCTGCTTTAAATCTGTATCGTCCTCGTACTACGGTGTATTTTGTTCATCCGTAGCTATGTGCAGGTTTCGTTTCAGACATTGCCATGCCATTTGCCCCTTTACTCCATACTTAAAACACGTGTCATCCTTGCTATAACTTTTTCTTTCATCTCTGCGTTTAAAACCTAATTGAAAGGCTTCATCCACTTTAAATAATCTATGAGTGACCATCTGGGTGGGAATGTCAGACCTTAAACCAGACTTGAATCGTGCTAAGGTTTGCCTTGGATTCTCAACACATTCGCTTCTTATATTCATCAGTTCTTCGAACTTGTTCATATAGTCAACGACTGTCATGCTTCCTTGTCTCAAATTGATTAATTGATCAAATAGCTCATCCTTATAGTCATATGGCAAATACTTGCGTGTCAATCTATATTTCATGTCGTCCCACACATCAATTGGAGGTAATCCTGCAGCTCACAGGCCATTGTCCACCCTCCGTCCACCAAACTTGGGGTTGGCCAACAAGTTTCATGATAGCAAATCGAATAAGCTTCTCAGTAGACATATCATACCAATTAAAATCTCTCTAGGGTAGCCAGCCAACCTGAGAAGACTTCAGCGATAATTCCGCCATAGAAATTTGGAACTACAATACAAACCTTCTTTGTGATGACATTGTCTCTTTCATAACAGTCACTCTGTGGCTGCTGCTCAATAATTTAAGACTTCCTGGGCCATGTCCAAATAGGGAAAGTTGTGGGGCAGCGGGTGAGGGGTTTTTATAAGGCCTAACTTTGTCAGGTTGTACAGATATTGAAGCCGCCCTTCACTTGTCATGTAGTGGTTTTTCTTCTTCTGAGAAGTGCAGGAAGAGTATATAGGTTAGGGATTTTAGAGTAATTAGATAGTTCTTCAGAATTTAGTCACAGCCTGTAGCCCATGGGCTTTTTTGTGTCTCAAGTTAGTGAATTGTTAGATTTATTAGGTCAAAGCCGTAAAGCTCTGTAATTCTTCTCTTAGAGTATGCAGATATTTATAAAAAAATTGAGCTTTTTAGTTTCACTTGATTGTGTGATGCATTCCAAACCCAATGTGCAATGCTTATGGATATCTAGGCTAAAAACAACAGGTGCTTACGGGAGTTCTGCACTGGTGCTTTCTGGATGCATCAGGGTCATTTTGAAAGTTATAGTTGAGAGCTCTTCTAAAATACAACTACAATTTAACAAAATGACGTGTAACTGTAGTTAATGGTGAACATGTGATGTGTATTATCTATTTTTTAGAATGGTTAATGTGTTTGTTTTTTTATATAATTTGAACCATCATTGTTTTATTTTCATTTTTTGGGGTCAACCTTATTTTCCTTTTTTCATGTAGAGGAATATCTATATAAATATAAATGAACACACGTTATTTCACCGCACCCACCCCGTACCCACACCCCTTATTTTTGGAAATTGCCCCACTGTACCTCGTACGGGCACCCGCACCCGTGCTTCTTAGTATCTAGGTGCGATGCCTAGCCTTTATTCTCCTTCTTCACCCCTTTCTTCCTTATAATTTCTTTCTTAGTTCTGCTTTTTGGTTTTCTTACTATTATTAGTAGGCTGATTTTCCATAGAGTTCTTCCCCAAAGCCTAAAATTACTGTTAACGGGTACCATCACAGCAGCGCGAAATGGTACTTGGTAACTGTTATTCAGTTACCTACTTACCTGGATCGTGAGTTGCTCCGGTACGCAAGCGGGAAGAGCGTGAAACAAGATATTATATGGAATTTGGTATGACGGGCAATCATCTTTGGATATTTTGGTACAAAGTTAAGAAGTTTTTAGATTTTAGATTTTAACCTCTAAAAAAGGAACTTTGTCTTTTTTGTAAATTTAAAACCATCAGAAGACTCAACTCTACAGAGTTACCTAGTCAAAACTCTAGTTATACATAGATTTAGGTACATATGACTTTATCCCCTCCCGTAGAAATATTGAAGGTGAAAATAGTCACCATTCCTCAGATTGGCCAATTCACCATTCCAGACTGCTGTCCTCATGTTTTGGAATGCGCAGCAAAATTCACAATTTGCTTGGGTATGAGAGAACTGTGTTAACACACTACTTTCTCTAGCAGTTTCTGGAACTTCTGGAGCACTTTAGACTCCAAGTGAATTGAGAAACGTAAATGTATGGTAATATTTAAACTTACAAATACAATTAGTGTACGACCCAAATGGACCATAGACATGGTCAGAGAAAATTCTAAATATGCTACAGGTGAAGTTCCCATCTGTTCCTTTGTATTCGGTCCTTGTATTAGTCTGTGTGTTTCTACACTGGTTCTTCTCTTCTGAATTCCAATTTTTTTGGGCAATCACCGTAAGTAAAATCTGCATGAATATTATGGCCTGGCATTCCCATTTTGCCATTATGTTGCAGACAGACATGTATACAGTTGTCTTGTATAGAAATGAGGTCTCAAAGGGCTTTGACAACATAAGAAGGGATCGGAATAGATTTTTCCTGTCTCTTTAATGAAACAATTACAAATTTTGATCTTGGTTGATACATTTTTTCTCTACCCTTTAGTTCAATGAAATATGATGCTTCTTTTCTTTTGTTACTGAGTTATCATTATAAGTAGGGTTCCCTTTCATGATGGTGGACCCATCTACATGGTATCACCCGTCATTTATGCAGCTTTTACCTTTTCTGGCAGCTACTCATAAATAGAGAGGGAAGGAAAATTCGCGGGAACAGCAAATGTGTGAACATTCCGATGAGTAAATGACCAAATCAACTCTTATGAAGCTGACATTTGAGAGTTTATTCATTAATAATAAGAGCAGAAACACAATTTAAGATGCTTGCTGTAGTTGAAATACTCGTTAAGTTTATTGATTTGCGTTTTCTTCAAGTTACTCAAAGTCTTATAGGCCTTCCTTTGTCAAAAGGCCTTCCTTTGTCAAAGGCCTTCCTTTGTCAAAGGCCTTATCATCCAGATGCTGATGAAATGGCGGTCTTGAGTCGCGCTTGGATCAATAGATCATTTGCTGGATTTCTTGGATTCGGTTGGATAGTTTCGCTTTGGTTCATCGTTCTTTTTTCTGTGTAGGGTCTGATTGACCTATCAGTTGCTTTCTGAAATCTCTCTTTTAGATTTTATAAAAGTTTTGGTTACCTTTCCAAAAATAAACTTTTGAAAATTTTCCTTGTTGGTGTTGTGATGCTGAACTATATACAAATCCAAGAATAAGTACTTGTTTTCTAAGTTTTGTAACTGACCGGTGTAGTTTCAGTTCTGCAAGTATTCAATACTTCTACAGTCAGATTGAAACTTTTGTTGTTGGTTTTTTGGTTACAAACAATTGTGGGATCTGGAAGGTGGGTATTTCTATACTTTCTTCAAGACGTTTATAAATCTTACCTTTTATTTTCTTAGAATTTTTGATATAAGACCAATGATATTTTAGCAAGCATTTTAAGTCAAAAATATATATCATAAACATTGTTAAAGTTCACCTGGTCGGCAGTATTCAATTTCTAAACGTTAATTTTTTTTGAACTTTACACAATGATGAAGTAAAGATCCATAAGTGATTAAGTAGTTCATAGTTTTTTTGTAGCCTCTGGCATCATTACCTACCTCTTTACTAGTGTTAACCCATGTGGATGACTCCGTGGCTCGTACTTTATGGTATGATTTAATTGGCAACACGGCAACTTTAGTCTATTTGGGGAGCCCAAAAAGGTGATTATCTTATACGGTGCCTGGATAGCTTCTAAGTTAGATTCAACTATAATCAATGATAGACCTTATGAAAATCCCTTAATCCACACTACTCCAATGGTCACATTATGTGCGGTGTGACTTTTATGCAAACAAATTTGGGTATCACCTCAAAATCCTTCTTTCTGCAACTATATAATAAGGTTCTTGAGATAATAAATTCCTTGGAGTTCTTTCCAAATATGAAAAATGCTGAAGACTGAAATATTGGTTTGGTTGGCTCAACTGTTTCAAAAGTACTTAGACTTAGCTGAATCCGGTTTCTTAGTTGTCTGATTCACTCAAATCTAAGATGAAGCTTGGGTTGATTTTGTGATGCGAAGGATGCTGGTCATTCTCGAGGTTTAATTTTCTGCTTCAACAACTTAGAATATGTCATACTTAAAAGTTTCCGATTCTGACATCTGAGGATTTTTAGTTTCTGTATCAGTATAATTCTTTGTCTTGTTCTAAGGCAAACAGATCTTTCTTGGAAGATGCTCTTCGTGATTGAAGGGTTTCTCTTTCTCCAAATATTTTCTCTCTTAATAGCACTTTTAGTTTACATTATTTATGATATTCTGTTCTTCTATTTAAGTCTTCTCAATTTGGGAAAAGGAGGTTCGGTGTTTTTGTATCTAAGGCTTCCGGCACCTCTTTGAGAACCGCAGGAAGTGTATATTATCGTAGGTCATGGACATGTGAAGATTGACGGAAGTTCTAGTTATGTAATCAGAATCAATTCATACAAGAATTAGTGTAAATTGAGATCTAATAGGTATCGAAGATGTGATCAATAAGGTGAGGAGTCTCTAGTTTTGAACTTATTGTTATTACATGATATATTTAAAACTCCAACTAAAGATAATTGTTGAGGGAGCGAGGGAGTCTTATATGTTGCTCAAGCATGAAACGGAAGTGAAAATTCAAAGACACCTTAAAGACTATATCAACCGTTTCTTTCCGTTAGGAAATTTGATAGCTAATACTATCGATGATGTAGCAATTCGAGAAGCTATGATCTCCAACTACAACAATTCGAGAAGCTGCACTCTCCAAACTAGGGTTTACGCTACTATTTGATTAATTTCTCTTCATTGATTATAAAACAAAAGACTGAACTGACAAGCATATAAATACAAATTGTGAATTACTGCTAATTACCCACAACCCCCTCAACAATTAACTTATATCACTAGCACCCCCCAACATTGAACTACTATAGAAAAACTCCCTAAACTAATAATATTGTAAATTAAACTACCAAATTAATTAACTACTTCGCATAACAACCGAGTCGGTTAACGATTTAGCCCAGTCCCAACTCCCACATGTCTGGATACGGATTCGTACCCGTATCAGAATCTCCGTATGGGTAAGAGAGCGCTCAATATTTGAGGAGTAGAGAGAAGACATAAAGTGAAAATTTCGAAGATACCTTAAAGACTAAATCAACCGTTTCTTTCCGTTAGGGAATCTCCGTATGGGTAAGAGATCACTCAATATTTGAGGAGTAGAGAGAAGACATTTAACAGAGGTAGTAGATACTGTCATTGAAGAAATGGTAACAGTTATGTAATAGATTTGGTGGTTTTCATGTTGAAACTCTCTGAAGAGAGAATCATCTGGCTTCTATGCAAAAGTGTCGTAGATGATGCCCATTTCTTTTATGGAATCTTCTCCTGGTTTTATTTTCTTTTTGTCATGTTTGTTTGTTGTTATTCAGCTAAAATATAATTGTTGATATCATGAAAAACTTTCTCAGGCCTCGTCTCCTGAATCTTCGGTTGCATTTGAAACTACAGCAACTCTGCTCGGCAAACGCCATGATCAGGAAAAGCTGAGCAAAGAGTCTGCAACTGGGTTCGTATTTAAGCTTGTAAATTTTGTCTTAATATTCCTACATCCAAAAGTCAAAGTCTAAATGCGTTACAATACGAATGAACCAGGAGCATCAAATTTGCCCTTGCTCCCAACAGTAAAAGGCAAAAGACAGTAGAAGCGATGTCTGTTGACACTGTCGACAAGCTTAATGATGTGACAGCTGGTTGGAATCAATTTAAGGGTACAATTCTTTTTGATTTCTTTTCCAGATCGAACTAAAAGTTTACTGTGAAAGATTGTAATCTGATGATTTATATTTTCCTCATTAGGAAGAGGAGCAGAATTTATTTTCTGGATGTCTCGGTATATCAGCTAACAGATTACATAGGGTTGTACCAGTACAAGAACCGCTGATATTGCAGAAGAGTCCACTCCAGAGGAAGTTGCTGAATATCAGTTAGTATGCAAATGTGAATGCCTTAATTTATCTTCAAATTTAAAATATTAGGACTGTAAGCCTAAAAATTATGTTTTCTTTTGATATTTCCGACAGCATCAAGATATGGAGTTACAAGTTATAGTAAGGATGTTGAGTGTTGCTTGTCACTGGTGAGATGATTGCTTGCAGTGCAACACTATCCTTCTTAGGCCCCGCTTTCGTTGCCTAATTTTAGGTGACTTTTTGTCCTTTATTAAAGTGATAAAATTTGCTCATTTTTGTTAGTTTCTTCTACTCCTAAAATTTACTTTTACTTTTTTGTTACTTTCACTCCTAAGATTTACTTTTTAGGAGATAAAATAGAGGCAAAGTAAGCAACCTTTTTTCCTAAAAAGATAACTATAACTTTTTAGAAAATAAAACAACTTCAAAGTAAGCAACTTTTTTTTACAGAGATAAAAAGTCGCCTAAATTAGATAAAGAAAGCGGAGCCTTAAACTGGTACAATTGCCTGAGCTTTTGTGCTACTTGATGTCTAGTCTGTTGAAGAAAGACTGCGAGGGCTGATTAATAATCTCATAAGGATGTTAAGGAAGGTTAGTGTTTGCTCATATACCTTTTTTATGCAAATATTGGCCTCGTCTTATTTCTGTACTTCCTGCGTGTTAGAGAGTTGATTTGAAAAGGAAGGGCACAAGACAAGACTCATGTTACATCTGATGTTCGGCATCAGATTAAAGTACTCAACCAGATAAACATAGATCAGGAGCGCATCAGGACTGGAAAGGTAGTATGGTTCAAAAACTTGAATGTGCAATCCTGCCACACACGGTTTCTTACTCTATTCAGTCAGAATTCTGTTATAAGGAATTGTCTGACAACTGAACTTTTCATTGTGAAGTGAGAACACAGTCTGGTGGGAAAGAAGTATAGGCAGTGGTGGAATCACTTGTCACTAAAATAATTGGATTCTCTTGAACTGCACGAGGTTGAAAAGTAGGTGCTGGGAACGCTGATGTCTTTTTGTTAAGTCAAAATTTGAGGAGGTGGTACTAGAATGGTCATCTAATTCTAGTTTACCGCTTAGTAAAAGCTATTTGGCTTGGGCATTTTGAAGTAACACTTGCCAATTGCTATCTTATTCTCGGTGTCTTACTTTTAGAAATCTCTACATATTCCCGGAAACATAAGCGTTCTTTCTTTGCTCAGATGGGTTTGTCTCAGTAAAGCAAAAGTCTGCAGAGTACACCGCCCTCTTAGAGGAAGTATTTATTTATGACAATAATTTTCTGTTCATATTTTTTTATCCCTTTTTGTTCTCTTTCCTCTTTACATCTAATTTTCCTTCATGCAATTCTATTTACGACTGATAGAAAGAATATTCCAGCTGATGTCACGAAACTCACAAACTAGTTTTCCTGCTCCAGCCTACTACCTATTGATTTCTATGGACTAGTTTTGTTTTTGTAATTATGTAACTGATTTGTGTGTAAGAAAATAACTATGTGACTTATGTCAATGCAGTCCAAAGGAGGCTACCTGGATGGCAGTGGCGTGGTGAAGAAATCAACAGAGGTTTGTTATGAATTTTGGCATTGGTCATTTTTATTTGAATTCTGCTGTACATACTTATTTGGTTCTGAATTTGTTATGTATAATAGTTTTAGACTTTTAGTGGAGTTGTATCTGGGAGTTCGACTTATGATCTCAAGCAGTATTTTAGTACTTGTCATTACCTAAGACCATGCAACTTGCAAACCTAGCTTCTGGCTGAACACTGAGTGTTATGAGGAAATAATTATTTTAAATTGGAGTTGATGAGGTATGACTTATGGGACATACGGTTTTGGGCACAATCTTGATTTCCGTATCATTTCTAAAACTCAAAAGATAGTTGTGGTAAAAGCAGAGAGTGTTTTCCCATGAAGCCAGTGGTATTTATCTGGTCTTTTGATTAACGGAATCTAAAATATTTTGAAAAAAATTCCGTGGAACTTCCTTACATTGCCAAATTCGCAGGATTAGTTTTCCCCTGCTAGCGAGTTTCTTATTCTCGCGTGCTTAGCGAGCATACATCGAGGAAGCAATTCCAACTAAATGTTCTTATTTGATAAGATAGTGAAACCTTACGATTTAGGTGCTTGGAATGTTAATAATCATGGCAGCGTTATTACTTGTTCAGGCAAACGAATTGAAAAGAAAATCATCTGCCCTGAATGTTGCTGCTCTGGCTGCTGTCGGCGGAAGGATCCGATATTGAAGTAGAAACTTATGGCCGCGGAATCGCTAAAGAAGAATGAAAGAGAATCAAGGTCAAAACTTAAAGCTCTGCCGGCTAAACAGGGGATGTCACAGGGACCACTGACATTGAGAAAGTTTTATGATGGCAAAGACTCGCAAGAAAAAGGTATTTCCAGTTGTCAAACTTGCTTAGGTTATCAATGAAGTTCAATGAATCACCATTTCTGGTTTTATTTCCGTGGTCGGTCGTCGTGCATAGTAGATTTTCCATGAAAAATAATAGAGGTGCTGACAAAGTTCAAAACCATAAAGTATTCGTCAAATTGGCTAAACGATTTAATAGGTGTAACCTGAAAATGAGGAAGCAGTTCATGAGAACACTGTCATGCCCGCATTTTGCTGTGTCCGCAATTTGAGTTCAGGACTAATAATGATTAACTCCACCCTTCATTTGCCTTGTATTTTAGTAGCACGGCCAAGGTATTTTAGATATTTAAACAAGCCAGTGTGTGTTCGATTATATATCAAAATCCTTTTCCAAGTACACAACTTATCTCTTAGTCAAACCGCTTGATACTTGGCAACCGTTGAAATGTTTGCTTATTCAGATTCATTGATGGCATTTTCTCTTGTACCTCTTAGAAACCGACTTACTCCTTGAATGAGACTGGGTATTTGAGTCGCTACCATAAGCTCTGTTTCTATTCAAGTTCTGGTTTCTTTAAGAAACAACTGGTTTTCTGACTAGCCGGATGAGACAGGACTGGATTAGATTTTCCGGATATGATTGGAATAGCTGAAGTATATTTAATACTGGTTTCGTGCAGTATTAATTCAGCATTAAGGTACAAATAGTCCAATCCAGCTAATACCCCTCATATAAGATGGACTAATTTGGGGTATTAAACACAATCTTTTCACTATCTAGTACTGGTATTAAAATTAGTCCAGAACAACCGAACACAATATTAATTAATACCTGGACTATCAGTCAAACTAATCCTAAAAAAACAAACATACCCTTAAGAAACAACTGCACATTCTCAGTACCCTGTAAGAGACATGACTGTTTGTTTACTTGCATCAGTAGACTAGAACTCCAGGCTGCATTTATACTTGTTTACTGTTTACATATTTGATTTCTTTCCTGTTTTAGGTACCAAAAGCCCACCCAACCTGTGATGCCTCAGAAAGCTATACAATACCATATCCATGAAAGACATCATCGCAGTACTTGAATTAGAACCCCAGAAGAAGTCTAAATCATCTTTGACTGGCTATTACCTATACGAAAGACGAGATGCTGCTCGTATTGCTACACTCTGAATGTGAAGACTGCGGTGAAGTTCTTCCATTTCCTTACCGGTTGGATGAAGCAGAAGCATCTGTTAGATTCAAGAGCATCTGTTAGAGCTTAATGTGATGACCCAAGCTTGCATTTATCGTTTAAATCTCTGTTAATAGAGTAACCAATTGATTGGGTTTCATATGTTCACATATATTGTAACTATTGTAGGTAGGAAGAAATCAATCTACGAGATGGGTGTAACCTAACTTGGTCCAAAAGAGAGATGGTGTTGTTTGCTGTTGCGATGTGTAGTTATGCTCTTTCCATTGTGCAAGCATTTCTGCTCAAGAGCATTAAGCTGGAATTCACCTGTTGGATGCTTCAATGAGACGCACCCCTAAAGATACTAAAAAAGGTTTCCAACAACTGACCATGCTTTGTTTAGATCCTAATCCAATTTATGTTCTAGCTGATTGGTCCATATGGTTGCGGACTTAGACCATGTTTTGACCTATCTATAAAAAGCTACATGTGTTGTCAAATATACTTAAATTTTAATTCAGATTTTAAGCACATGCTAAACATTTTTAAGATAATTTTAGCCAGATTATTTATCTAAGATTATTTTCATCATATCATTGAAATTTTAAGAAGGAACCAAACAAGCTCCAAGTCCCTGCAATCCAGAATTATAACAACGCAACAATGAATTAGAGAGCGCTATTTTACAGTCTGATAACATGGTTGTTGGAGTCGGAGGTGACATGGAACAAGGTGCAAGGAGCTAAGGATTGATGAGAGTAGGGTCCCAACTCTGCAATATATTTGTGTTATTAACCAATTTACTCAAAGTATGCAGAGCTTTTCTTGGAAAACTCAAGAACAAACTAGAAGAACCCCCATAATTAGAAGTAGATATTCAGTACTACCGTGATACAGTGACGTGGTACGACGAATGTTTTATTTTAAGAATATTTCTGTGTTTAATGCATTATTGCTGAATGATTATCGTGATCATATTATATATATATATTATATCACTATATGGAAGTATAATTAACCGTGATTGATTATGGTAAATCATGCATTGTTAATCATACTATATGGAAGTATAATTAACTGTGATTGATTATGGTAAATCATGCATTGTTAATCATAGAAATATGTTTAAAATACTACATCGGTGATACCCTGTCTCCGTATCACGTTGACAGTGAATATCTACTCGTGATTTAGGCCTCGTTGCACTAAGGGACAAGATCCTATTTAAGCTCCTTAATTGATGTTTAATTAGTAATCTACTTGCTAAACTTCTATTATTAAGATGAAACAAAACCCGATTAAAACCGAACCGGAATTTGAGTTCAACTTCTATTATCGTAATGCTAAGAATATTTCTGTGTCTAAACTTCTATTATCGTAATGCTATTAAGATGAAAATAGTGGATTAGTGGACTAGCAAATTGGCATTACCCTGAGCAAAACCCGCCCCAACCCGCTTCTCCGAATCACCCCGCATCAAATCGGTCCGAATATAGCATAAATCGATGCTACATGATTGATTACGGTTATAAATTTCTCAACCCGAACGATGTTCGATCGATCATGGTTTGAGACTTGGAAAACTCGATTAAAACCAAACCGGTCCGATTAATGTTCCATATGTAAAATTACAAATTTTATTTTTCATAATGGTTTCTAAAATTAAGTTTTTTTAAGAGTTAACATCATCAATATAATTGGTTTTCTCAAACTATTCCTTTTTCATGGAAAATTACGTTACTTTTTCAGCTTTAAGCACTATACAAACGCAGATTACAAAAACAATAACCAAACTAATATAGTTTTCCAAGTGAAATCTCAAGATTTTCCAACTCGTTTAATCGATTCGAATCGGGCCGAATCAATAAGTTCCAATTGGTTTGGGTAATACAAAACATTGAGTGGGTTTGGGTAGAAAATTCTCCAACCTGAACCTATTGCGTCGGGTAGAATTTTTTGGCAAAACCGGTCCGTGCTCACCCCTATTGGTGGGATAGCACTGAATTGAAGCACACTAATTCTATAATTGTAACATTGAAACTGCTTTTTTACCATTAAAGATGCTCCAACTTACAAGGTATTCATGTTTTGCATCACAATATATAGGACCTGTTTGAATTACAAGGTTCTATGGTTTAGAAAACCAACATTTTTTTTAGAAGTATCCCATTGGATTAATGGTTATGGGCTTGAAAGCGGCCCGTTACATCAGCAAAGTTTACATCAACGGCCCAAGCAGGCAAAGAACCCACCCATTTAATACATTTATTTAGCCCCAAGCCCACTCCAAATTTAGCTATCCTATCTGCCAGCTCATTCCACTTGCGTGGAATATGGACCACCACACCTCCGTTGAAATGCTCAAGAAGGTTCTGGCACTCTTCAAAGCTCTGGAGAGAGAGAGTGAATCGGTTTCCACCCAGATCCTCTAAACTTTCATCTCCAAAGCGAGTTGCAGGCTTTCGAGAAGTGCTTCGGCCTCAGCTGCTTTCGGAGAGATCGGAAAGGGGATTTGATTTGATTTGCCGGCGATGAAGACACCGACATGATCTCTGATGGCTGTTCCCGTCGCTGCTATCCCTTGATCTGACTTCCAAGCAGCGTCGGTATTAATAATAACCCAGCCCTCCGGCGGATTCTGTGGTACAGCTTCCGCCGGCGGTAAGATCTGAGCCGGAGATGGTGAAGAAACCGTTTGCATGTGAGCAATCTCTTCAAGGTAGCTTCGAACTCCTTCAATTATTTCCTCTGGGCTATTCTTCTTGTTCTTGAATATGAAATTGTTTTGATTTCCCCAGATTTTGTAAATTAGAAGACTCATTTTCAAACGATCTTCTTTCTTACAGTCCAAAAACTTTTGGGGGAACCAGCCTTAGAACGGAACAGGGCTTTGACTGATGAATTCAGCACCGAAAAGTCGGATCCAGCAGTTTCTAGCCAACGAACAGTTCATAAAAAGATGAGTTTCTGTTTCTCCTTTTTCCTTACAAATAGCACAGTAGTCTTCTACTTCGATACCTCTGTGGATAAGGTTTGACCGGACTGGGAGGCTCAGTTTTAGAGCCCTCCAAATTGGGTAAAGTACCCTTTTGGGGATTTTCTGTGCCCAGAAAATTTTCCACCAGTCTTGTGTGATTTTCGAAGAGCTACCAATTTGTGTATTTTTGCCTTGACCAAAGTGGTTTTGGCAAAGAAGTTTGTACGCCGACCGAACTGTGTAAATCCCATTATCTGAGAAATGCCAGATCAATCTATCTGGTTGTGGTATCGAGGGATTTTTATTCTTCTTATTTCACTTCTGTCTTCTTCCCAGAATAAACTTTGTAATTTGGACTCATCCCATTCTCTGTTTTCAGTGATTAGGTCTGCCACCCTCACCGGCTCAGACGTTTTTTTGGGCGTGAAAGGTTTGAACCGCCATGGACGGAGCAGCCACGGGTCTGAAAAGGCATCCAAGTGCTCGCCATTTCCAAGACGCCATCTGCACCCTTGGATTACCAGTGCTTTGCTAGACATGATGCTTCTCCACAGGTATGAGCATCCATTCTTAGCCTCTGCCTTGAGAAGTCCTGTATCTTTGAAGTACTTGTGATGTAAGATTCTAGCATGAAGAGTACATGGGTTCATAAGAGTTCTCCAAAATTGCTTCCCAAGCATAGCAGTATTAAAAAGACGAAGATGATGAAAACCGATACCTCCCTCTGTTTTTGACATTTTCATCTTTTCCCAGGAAACCCAGGGCATTCGCTTTTGTGCATCAGGGGAGCCCCACCAGAACCGGGCCATCTCTCTCTCAATTTTGTGGCAGAGATTTATTGGGAGTTTGAAGCATCCCATGGAGTAGGTTGGGATCGCCTCTATCACTGCTTTAAATAATACCTCCTTACCCGCCGGATTAAGGTACTTCTCTTTCCAATTGCTGAGTTTGGAGCAGATTCTCTCGTCTATTTATTTAAAATTGGCCATTCTGTTCCTTCCCATTTTTGTTGGTAATCCCAGGTACCGCTCGTGGAGTTTCTCTTTTCTGACACCAATGATGCCGCAAAGCCTGTCACTCTCAGCTTCTGTCACGTTTGAGGAGAAGACTGCAGATGATTTCTGGAGGTTTATTTGTTGACCTGTAGCAGCTTCATAGTGCCTTAGCAGATTAGTCAGTGCTTGTACTTCTTCTGTAGTAGCCTTAGTGAATATCATACTATCATCCGCAAAAAAGAGGTGGGAGACTTTAGGACCCCCTCGCGATGCTGTAACTCCTGTAATAGCACCACTAGATAAAGCATACGTGAGAGCACGCGAGAGAACTTCACCGCAAAATAAAAATAAATAAGGTAAGATGGGACACCCCTGACGAAGCCCGCGATTGGGCACAATATCACTTACCACTTGTCCCTTAAAAGAAAAGGAAAAAGTAGTAGTGGATATACAATCATAAACTAGGTTGGTCCATTTTGGACCAAAGCCTAATTTTTCCATCACCTTAATTATGAAACTCCATTCGACACGATCGTACGCCTTGCTGATGTCCGTTTTGAAGGCAATAGCACCTTCCTTGCCTTTCATACGATTTTTCATTGAATGAAGAATTTCAAAAGCTGAGATTATATTGTCCGAGATGAGTCGTCCCGGTACAAAAGCTGATTGATTTTCTGAAATCAGTTTCGGCAAAACTCTTTTGAGCCTGTTAGCCATGGTTTTCGTAACCAATTTGTAAATAACTGTACAAAGGCTGATCGGTCTAAGGTCCGAAGGAGTACGCACCTGTTTTACCTTAGGGATCAGAGCCAATAAGGTGCGGTTGAACTCTGCCACACTTCTATTCCCATTAAGGATATTAAGGACACAGTCTCCCACATCTTTGCTAAGAAATCCCCAATATCTTTGGTAAAAAATGGCAGGGAAGCCATCTATACCAGGAGATTTTAACGGGCCCATCTGCATTAGGCTATCCGAAACCTCAGAGAGCGTGTAAAGGGACTCTAGGGAGTCCCTTTGAGAGTGAGAAATACCCTCTGTAATATATGACAGCATAAGATCAATATCATTCACCGAGGGGTTTGAGGATTGAAAAAGACCTGAAAAATAGTCCGTGAGGACTTGAATGATGTCGTCGTCTTCAGTCCGCCAATTCTGATCTCGGTCCTCAATTCCTTTTATGGTATTTCGGGCTATTCTCGCCATAGCTTTACGGTGAAAGAAGGCCGTGTTTTTGTCCCCACTTTTGAGCCACTGAACCCGAGATTTTTGGTGCCAATAGTCCTCTTGCTGTTTAAGAGTGGTATTGAGATCTCTTTTCGCACATCTCAGTGCAGCCATAGTTTGTGTTGTTGGTCTCACCCTTTCTAGTCTGGCGATGGTTTTCTTATAATTCTGAATCTTCTTATTAAAATCGCCGTGTGTGCTTTTCCCCCATTTCTGTAATCCTTCGGCACAATAATGAAGCTTGTCTTTAACAGAGGTCCCTTGTGCAGTCCATTCTTGAAAAACTTTGGAGTCACAACTCGGATCTTGAAGCCAAGCCGTTTCAAAAAAGAATCTGCGGGATCCTATAGGACTCGAGTGATGGGCCGTAGGCTCAATCTTGAGTTCAATAGGATTATGATCTGAAGTAGAGCAAACCAAATGGTTAACTCGGGCATTACCAAAGAGGAGCCTCCAATTGAAATTTGCAACAACTCGGTCTAGTCGCTCCTGAATGTTTGCATCGTCCTCTTGGTTATTGTTCCAGGTGAAGGGATTTCCGATAAACCCCAAATATTGTAAACCACATATTGACAGAGTTGTTTGGAAAGGGTCGGTTTGGCTACTCATAACCGTTCGGCCACCTTCTTTCTCTGAAATGGATTTTACTTCGTTGAAGTCTCCTATCACACACCAAGGGGCTTCCCCTTGTGGTTTTAGGCGCTGAAGTAAAGTCCAGGAGTGATGTCTTTCACTCCGAATAGGATCCCCATAGAACCCCATTAGTATCCAAGCTGAGTTACTGTTTTCAAAGCGAACCGAGCAGTGAATAAAGTGAATGTCCTTAGTAAGAATGCTGACATCAGTAACTTCATCCCAAAGAAGGGCCAAGCCTCCTCCTTGGCCAACACAATTAACATACGAACCATTTGCATACTCTATTTTGCGTCTCACTTTCTCCATCTCATCTTCATTCAACCTTGTCTCCATAAGAAAAACGAGGTTGGGATGGCTTTCCTTCACAGTATTGTGAAGGGATAGAACGTTCCGGGGGTTTCCAAGCCCCCGGACGTTCTAGCTTAGAGTAGTCATTGGGGTAGGCAGAGCTGCTCTGTGGCAGG
Source organism: Linanthus parryae (assembly GCA_023055425.1). Lineage (NCBI taxonomy): Eukaryota > Viridiplantae > Streptophyta > Magnoliopsida > Ericales > Polemoniaceae > Linanthus > Linanthus parryae. The sequence continues at coordinate 35,290,293 of JALGPY010000002.1, forward strand.
CTCCGCCTCTGGTTCAATCGTAGTTTTTGTGGTGTTGTCTTCTTCCATATTCTCATTCATCACGCTAGTTTCTTTCTCGGGTATGGTTGTAGCATCCATCACCGAGTCAGAGGGAGTAGTTGTGGATGTGTCACTTTAGTTCCGTTTTCCCCCTCCAATGATCTTGCCTTGTTCGGAAATCACGATTCCTTGCTGCTTCATTTTCCTTTTCGAGCCAAGATCTTCGCTATTCTGTATTTCCTTCATTTTTGCTCGGGCCCGCTCCTTTACGCTGATAGTCTTCCTTTTTGGAATTTTCTTCCCCAATTTTGGGGGGTCCGCATATCCTTTGGCAAAAGGATTTTGCGGTATTTGTGTTCCATCAATCTCCACCATATCAGCCGAAGATGGTGGTCCCAAAGGTGGGAGTATTGGGGCAATCAAGGCTTGACAGTCAAATCCTTGATTGGATAGCACCAAATCTTTAGATAGAGTTGTGGAGAGATTTGAATTGGGACGGGGTTGCCAAAATGGGACCTTTGACTTATCTCCAAATCTCGCAGATTCTTTCCCGCGGTTTGTGTCCATCTTGCCAGACTGGAAATGACGAGAATGCCCTTCTCCGGACCGCCGCTTCCCGTCTTGCGGTACTGCGCCGTTAGGCTTCCTCTTTCCGGTCGGTTTCCCTAGCAGCCAAGAACCGTATTCTGGCACTTTATCGTTCTCCAACATGCCTGATCTGATGGTGCAGTCCTTTGCTGTATGCTCGATTAATCCACACCACTCACATACACTGGGGATCCTCTCGTATTTGAGATTAACCCAGCAGCTTTGTCCTTCTTCTGTTCTCACTTTAGCTCTGCGTCGAAGGGGCTTATAGGTTTTGATCCGGACTCTAGCACGAATGCAGCGGTCCTTCTCATATCCTTCAAGGTGTATAGAAACTTTCCCCACTTCTCTGATTGAGGCCGCAATGAGAGAGCCTATATCTTCATGAATCAGATGGGTTGGTAGACCCAGGATTTGCACCCAAATCCACATATCCAAAAAATTGCATTTTGAAGCATCATTTTTTATATTACACTCCTTCAACAGTAGGAGTTTATTGTCAAAGTTCCACGGTCCACCATATAGGGCTTTCTCCATAGAGGTTTTGTTACTAAACCTGTAGATGAAAGTGGACTGATCTACATCCATCACTTTCAGATCATCATCTGGGCACCAGAGTCTTCGGAAAAGCTCTTTCATACCTTGTCTATCAACTTTCTCTGTGTCCAGGAACCTGCCAATCAAACACATCTTCCAATCTTCTGAGACCTTGGTGCACACTTCCCTTGCAATCACTATCTCCGTCTTCTCTTCATCGGAGAGAGTGATCTTGTTAATCCAGTCGTCTTCCTCCCTCACCGCCGCCATGGAAACAACTTCTGTCTCTAGAGAGAGTTTCTAGAGAGAGAAAAACCCCGAAAAAAACCAACATGTGTTGTGCTTGGATATGAGAGTTTTGAAGTTTAATGTTTTGACTTTTAGAGCATCTCCAATATATTATGTAAATAAGTTTTGTTAGGTATATTATAAAAAATCGAGCTCCAATAAAATATGTATCTTGATAGGTAAAACACAAATCATTTATCCACTTTGTCAAATTTGGCGATGATTTTTAGTTATGTAAAAATCATCTCCCTCCCATTCTTTAAAAAAAAAAAAAAAAATCATATCATCCTCCTCCCCTATTTATGTGGGTAATGGCATGTTTCCTAAATTTTCTCACCAACTTCTACTATTTTCTCTCCATGTGTCCACATTTCTAACATAAAATAAATTAAAAATACTAATACTGTTATGAAATTTGTATTTGGACTTAGGGTGAATATCCACAATAGTGGGTAGCCCATGTTTTATGTTTTAGAGCTAGGCCTATTAGCCCACCCTAATATCTATATAAAGGGTGTAGGGTTGGAGACTATTTTTACACGCATCAATAAGATCTCTCTTATTGTCTCTCCCAATTACTTCTCTCATTCTCAACACGTTATCAGCACGACGGCTCTGGAGGAAATTTTGAAGACCAAGAACACAAAGGTAATATTCCAACTACATTCATATTAAAAGAGCGGCAAAAGAAAGCTCCTGTATCGTTGCAGTCTAGCTAAAACTGCCGCCATACACCTATGTCAAGTTCCCACCGTTTATGGCTGTACCATGTTTATTCATTTGTTTTGCTTGGCTAAAGATGAGACAAGTTACTATTTTTCTTCTTTTTGTAAAGCTTGAAACACTCTGTAAAAAACTAAATTAGTTCTTGATAATTAAAAAAAAGGGAGAGTCTATGCGCATGTGATGATAGCCACAACTAAGTTATTACTCTTAAGCACGCCACAGGTAAGTTATTTTTTTTTTGAAGGAAATAGATTCATAACTTAGGCACTAAGGCCACAAAGGTCTTGCAAAATAACATCACTAGCCCAATCGGGTTCTACAAAGAAAAATTCTGCAGTTTGTGAGCTCCCTACCCCGTGCTTGGCAAAGCTATGAGCGCTTCTGTTACTTCTTCGGGGGATCCACCTAATCTCATACTCAGTTGAACCCAGCAAGTTTATACAATCATCCACCACATTAACTGCATCCGAAATATCTTCCCCATCCTCCCCTCTACGCGCACACCTCTCTAACCAAAGCTTGACAAGATTTTGGGCATCCGTTTCTAAAGCAGAGGACGTAGACCCAGGTGAATAGCCAACTTGATACCTTCGCGGAGTGCCATGGACTCCGTCATCTTCGCCGAAGCACTAAAAGGAAGCTCAGCAATCTTTCCGGCGATGAAAGCACCGTTATCACCACGGATTACCACCCCTGCAGTACTTCGTTGCAAGCGTAAATCCCATGAGGCATCCGAATTTACCTTCCACCACCCGTTGGGAGGTTTCAGCCATTTCGCCGCCGTCGTATCATTGCTCACCGGAGCCTGAGCCAAAGTTGGTTTTGAAAATCCTCTAGAAAGCATTTGAGACAAGCTGTCCCTAACGTCCCTCGTCTTCAACCTCTTGTTCTTGAATATTAGCTTGTTCCTCCTCCACCAAATAGCCCAAGTTCCTCCTGTCAGCAGTTCTCTGTCCGAAGCTTTAAGTGTCTCGAAATTGTCCTTGAACCAAACATCGAAATTACCAGTAATAGTTTTGAGAAAGCTATCACCGAAACATAAAGCCCAAATTTTTTTGGCTTTTTTGCATCTCATAAAGAGATGGGATTCCGTTTCTGGTTCTTCGCCACAAAGCGGACACATATCATCAACAAACACCCCACGTCGGACTAGATTCCCTCGCAAAGGAAGGCTATAATTAATCGCTCGCCACGCGGGAAAGAGCATCTTCTTTGGCAACGTCTGTTTCCAGTACTTGTTCCACCACCCGACTCCACAAGCTCCTGCACCACAAGTAGAACTGCAACCTACCTTATCACCTAGCAATCGAAACCCCGATCTCACCGAATAGTGACCATCGTCTTCGAAATGCCATATAAGACGATCCGGCTGGTCCTCCGATGGTATGGCAATTCTCAAAATCACCTCCACATCTTCCTTCCAAAAAATGGCATTTAATTTTTCGACATCCCAAGTCCGGTTCTCAAGCCAAAGATCTGCCACCCTCAAATTCTCTAAAGCCGCCTTTGTTACCGGAGTTCTTGGTTTGAGAGAGGCAACAGAATGAATCCACGGATCTCGGAAAGCTCTAATGCCCTGTCCATTTCCGATTACCCAACGAACACCCTTCGATATTACTCTCTGGCCTTCCATAATGCTTCACCAAGTGAAAGAGCTGCGGTTATCAACTGTTGCATTTAGTAACCCCGTCGAAGAGTAGTATTTGCTTCTCATTACCCGTGCAAGTAAAGAGATAGGTCGATAAAGAAGTCTCCAGTAATGCTCTGCCAACATCGCAATATTAAAGTTTCTGAAATCTCTCAACCCGAGACCTCCCACTTCTTTTTCTTCCTTTAGTCTCTCCTTTGACATCCAATGAATTCTCTTATTTCATTCCGAAGATCCCCACCAAAAGTTTTCTATAGCCGTATCCAATTTATCACAAATGCCTTGAGGGAGAAGAAAACAGCTCATCGCATAAACCGGGATCGCTTGAGCCACAGCTTTGATTAGAACTTCTTTACCTGCAAAAGTGAGCCTTTTCTCCATCCATCCTTTCAACTTGTTCTCAACCCGCTCCCAAATATGGCTAAAATTCGTCATCTTCCTCCTCCCGATAGAAGTAGGCATTCCCAAGTAGCTTTCATGTAGGGCTTCATGTTTCATTCCGCACAGTTGACTAAGGGCCACTTGTCGATCCTTATTCACATTATTTGAAAAGACCACCGCTGACTTTTCAAGATTAATCTTTTGCCCCGTAGCCCTCTCAAACTTTTGAAGTAGTCCAGTCAAAGACATAATCTCGTCTTCCTTTGCTTTTGTAAAAAGCATACTATCATCTGCAAAAAAGAGGTGTGAAATCGCAGGCCCGCCTTGTGACGCCGTAACCCCTGAAAGTCTCCCACTACTCGTATAATGAGATAAAGCACGAGAGAGAACTTCACCACAAAGTAGAAAAAGGTAGGGAGATAAAGGGCAACCTTGTCGAAGACCTCGTTCCGGCTTGATTAAACCCACCGCTCTCCCCTTCAAATTAAGAGAGAAAGACGCCGTAGAAATACAGTCCATCACCCTACTAATCCACCTCGACCCAAACCCCAATCTGGCTAGAACCTGGCAAATAAAACTCCATTCTACCCGATCGTAGGCTTTACTGATATCAATCTTCATCGCCAAAAATCCTTCCTTCCCTTTTTTCCGCGTCTTCATAGAGTGAAGTAACTCGAAAGCCAGAATCACATTATCAGTAATAAGCCGACCGGGAACGAAGGCACACTGGTTCTCAGAGATAACCTGTGGAAGCAACTCCTTGAATCTGTTCGCCATCGTCTTCGTCACAAGTTTGTATATAACAGTGCACAAACTAATCGGTCGCAAATCCGTCGGCTTACAAACTTGTTTGACCTTAGGAATTAGTGTAAGTAAGGTATGATTAAACCTTTCAACACTATCGTCCCCATTTAGAATACTCAGAACCGTAAAACTCACTTCATCACCTATCACCTCCCAATATTTCTGATAAAATAAAGCCGGGAAACCATCAATACCTGGAGATTTCAACGGACCCATCTGCTTGAGACTCGCTTCCACCTCAGCCCGTGTATAATCCCGCTCCAACCGATCCCTATCAAGCTCTGAAATCGGCGACGTGACATATTGTAGCAGTTCCTCCATCTCCCCTTCTGAAGGATTGTTGGAAGAGAAAATATTGTTGAAATAATCTTCCAGAATATGAGCAATCTCCTCATCCGTGGTCCTCCATCTCCCCTCGGAGTCTTCTAGCCCCTTTAAAGAGTTTCTCTCTCTTCTTCCCGAAGCTTTCTGATGAAAAAAATTTGTGTTTCGGTCCCCCTTCTCCAACCACATAACTCTCAATCTTTGGGCCCAATAGGTTTCTTCCTGAAGCAAAAGGTCATTAATTTTCTCCCGCAAAACTTTGATTCTTTTCACCACTGGTTTCGACTGACGTTTGGACGCTAGTTGGTTGAGAAGCTTCTTCGCCTTCCCAATCCGAAGGCGCAGATTGCCGAACTCCTCTCTGCCCCACTTCTTGAGACTATCAGCTAGGTGTTCCAGCTTTGTATCCAGAGCCCCATCACCGTCCATACTCCGCCACCCCTTGCGAATATGTTCGGCGCATAGCTCATGTTCAGTCCAAAAAGCTTCAAACATGAAGCGTTTTGGTCCCTGATTGGCAGTGTTGCGGTCATCGCGACTGATTTCGATCATCACTGGGGCATGATCTGATGTAGAAGTTGTGAAGTGTGAAACTCTAGCCCAGCCAAACAGGTCTTTCCACTCCCTGTTGGCTAAAGCTCGATCGAGCCGTTGACAAATGTTATCCTCCTCATCTCTGAGATTGTTCCACGTGAACGGAATACCCGCAAACCCCAAATCCTCCAGTTCACAATCTTTCAATACCTCACGGAAAGCCGACATCTGCCTCATATCCACTGCTTTACCCCCCTGCTTCTCCTCCACCTTTGCAATAGCATTAAAATCCCCACACACTAACCATGGGACATTATTATTTGGCTTCAAGCGTCTCAATAATTCCCAGGATAGGTGTCTCATGTGTTTATCCGGGTCCCCATAAAACCCAGTGAAGTTCCATGTATTTTCGCCATCTTCAAAATCGAATTTACAATCAATAAAGAAGAGCGATGAACCCCGAACCGAGACTTGAACCGTATTGTCTCACAACAGTGCCAAGCCCCAACTTCTTCCTCCTTCAACCACGCAATCCACAAAAAATCCTCCTTGCATACCAACCCCTTCACAAAATGCATTCATCTCGTTCCCTACAAGCTTAGTTTCCATCAAGAAAACTAGATTTGGCCGCTTTTCCTTCAAGACGTCCCGAAGGGTAAGAACGTTACGGTGGTTGCCAAGCCCCCGCACGTTCGAGCTCAAAGCAATCATTGGGCTAGGCGGTGGTGCTCGGCACCCACCGCCTCTGGTATAATCGAATCCTCCGCCTCCATAAACTACTCTTCTTCTACATCCACCTCCTTACCCCCTTGCAGCTCATCTTTCTTACTCTCACCCTTCTCCGCCTGATCCACCTTGATTGAGTCTCCTGGGCAGAATCGTTTCCCACTTCCAGTGATCACTCCCCCTTCGATGATGGAAAGAGGTAAGCCCTCTGCTGGTTTCCTCTTCGCTGCCTCCCCTTCTACTCCACTATTTACAGTGGTTTTCTTCTTGCGAGCCTTGGTTTTCAGGTTCTCTCTCCTTACCTTCGAGCCTTTCCCCGCCGCAAAAGTGAGAGTTGAAGGTGCATCAGCGAAAGACCACTCCTGGTTGTTGAAACTGGGTTTACAACCTTGAGGCCTCGAAGTTACGTATTGTTAGATCTCTAGAAGAGACACTTTTACAATTCTAGCCATTTTTTCCAACCTCCTGAAGAGGTTGCAATTTGTTTATTTTATTATATTTTAATGTTACGCAGTTCTTTTCTTTTATATATTTCTGTCATTTATTTATTATGGATCAAAAACACACCTCCTGAAGAGGTTCGTAATCGCCATGGATATTAAATCTGGCCATATCATATGTACCCGAAGTTAAATATTACATGATATCATAACTTGCAGTTATGAATATTAGAACCTGAAGTTATAAAAGATTTTTATTAGAAATCTCCTGAAGAGATATCTAAAAATATTGAATAATGATCCACCCTCCTGAAGAGGATGAACTATAGTTATTGTTCAGTTGTTCTTATTATTATTATTTAATTAGAGTTACATTACTTGTCAGAACTGGTTAGTAACTATTTTTTTTATATAACATTGTTGTAGATGTCATTCATCATCAATCCTCAATTTGTCTCCGGTATGGCCCCACCCCTTTGAAGCGGGTGGAAGCGCATTCTCTGAAGTGAATTCTGCAGATTTACAAGTTTAGAATAATCCACGTGGCCATGATTTCGGTCGTGGAAAAAGCCAAAAATAAGGGGAGAAAATTTGGGAGAAGACAATACAATGCACCAGAAGTTGCAATTGGAGTTCCCCCCACAAATATAAATATTTGTCGTCGGTGTGGCACAAGTGGGCATTGGTCTCGTACATGTCGTACACCAAGGCACTTAGTTGCCCTTTACATGGCATCTCAAAAGGAGAAACCCGAGTTCAATCTCGTGGAATTTGAGGTACCACTCGCGGAGTTTAACGTTGACGATCTCCTTTCCATTGAGACAGATTTTGACGCTATGCTTGATGACACTACAAACTTTTAAGAAGTCCATTAAATTTATTTGATGTTTGATTTAGGATTCTTATTCCATCTATTTTAGACTTTTGAGTTGTGTTTTAATTATTGTTTAGTCTGTTTGGGCTATGAAATTTTAATAAGAGTTCTAGTTATGGAGCATAATTTTGAATTTCTATTTACTTATAGATTGTCTTTTAAATTATAGATATCATGGTGATTGGCAAAGACACGTGTTTGGTGGATAGTGGAACCACACATACTATATTGCGCCATAAGGAGTATTTCTTGAATTTATCACTAGTTCAAGCAAATGTACATACAATTTGTGGTATGTCTAGTCTAATTGAGGGCTCCGGAAGAGCATCAATTATTTTTCCGGGTGGAACAATACTCCATATAAAAGAGGCTTTATATTCTAGCAAATCCAGCAGAAATTTGCTAAGTTTTAAAGACATCCGTCTCAACGGATATCATATTGAAACTCTCGATGAGTACAATATGGAGTATATGTGCATTATTTCTAATACTTCATGCCAGAAGCATGTATTAGAAAAAATTCATGCTTTATCCTCCGGATTATATCACACTTCTATCCAAGTAGTTGAAATAAATGCCGTTATGAAACCAAGTGATCCTGAAAAATTTATGCTTTGGCATAATCGACTTGGTCACCCAAGTGCCACCATGATAAGGCGTATTATTGAGAATTCAATTGGACATCCCTTAAAGAACCAGAAGATTCTTTTACCAAATGAACACCCATGTAATGCGTGTTCTCAAGGGAAACTCATAATACGACCTTCACCAATGAAAGTTGGTCTTGAATCTCCTAAGTTTTTAGAGAGGATTCAAGGAGATATATGTGGACCAATTCATCCACCTAGGGGTTCATTTTATTATTTTATAGTGTTAGCAGATGCATCTACTAGATGGTCACATGTGTGCTTATTGTCCACACGAAATGTTGCTTTTGCCCTTCTTTTGGGCATGATAATTAAATTAAAAGCACATTTTCCTGACCATCCTATAAAGTCGATACGACTAGATAATGCTGGTAAATTCACATCACAGTATTTTGATGATTATTGCATGTGAGTTGGTATACATGTTGAGCACCCCGTTTCCCATGTACACACCCAAAATGGTTTAGCTGAATCTTTTATAAAAAGAATTCAATTGATAGCTAAACCTTTGTTGATGAAAACAAACTTGCCCATCTCTGTTTGGGGACATGCTGTTTTACATGCTGCCGCTTTAATTCGCTTGCGTCCTACTTCTTATCTTAAGAACTCCCCTTTACAACTTGTACTTGGCCAACCACCAGAAATTTCCCACCTACGTATTTTTGGGTGCGCTGTGCAAGTTCCTATTGCGCCACCACATCGTAGTAAGGTGGGTCCCCAGCGGCGACTGGGTATTTATGTTGGGTTTGAGTCCCCTTCTATTATTAGATATCTGGAACCCCTAACAGGGGATTTATTCCAAGCACGCTTTGCAGACTGTCATTTTGATGAGACAGTATTCCCGAAATTAGGGGGAGACAAGTCAGAGCCTGAAGCTTGACATGTAATGTCTTGGAATACTTCAACGATATCACACATGGATCCACGAACTAAACAGTGTGAATTTTAAGTCCAAAGAATACTTAAGCTGCAAAGCATAGCAAATGAAATGCCTGATGCATTTGTGGATACAAGTAAAGTTGTAAAATCCGATATACCAGCTATGAATGCTCCAGCACGGATAATAGTCCCAGTAGGACAAGATTCGAGCATAAAAGCGAATGAATCTAGAGCGCCAGAAGCGTGGAAGACCTGTAGGCTCAAAAGATTTAGTTCCTAGAAAAAGGAAGATGAATCAAGCAACTGTAGTAAATCCAAGTGATTCTACAAAGACAAAAGATAACACCAATGTTGATGATGAGTTCCCCAGAGTAATTGATCTAAATGTAGCCCCTGAAGAGGCAATGGTACCTGAAAATCAAGAGATCTCGATCAATTACATATGTTCCGGACATATATGAGAACAAAGCAATGTTGTCATTGATGACACATTTGTCTTTAATGTTGCACTTGAGATAAGTGGTGACGACCACGAACCACGATCGGTTGATGAGTGTCAACGACGTGTGGATTGGCCAAAATGGCAAGAAGCAATACAGGCTGAATTAAAATCTCTAGCAAAGCGCAAGGTGTTTGGACCAGTAGTTCAAACTCCAAGAGATGTGAAACCCGTTGGATCAAAATGGGTATTTGTGCGGAAACGCAATGAAAAAAATGAGATTACAAGATACAAAGCTCGACTTGTAGCTCAAGGTTTCTCGCAAAGACCAGACATTGATTATGAAGAAACATACTCGCCAGTTATGGATGCGACAAGTTTTCGATTTTTAATAAGTTTAGCTGCATCCGAAAATTTCGACATGCAATTGATGGATGTTGTGACAGCATACCTATATGGGTCACTTGATAGCAATATCTACATGAAAATTTCTGAAGGATTTAAGTTGCCTGAAGCAACACAACCACGTAGTACATATTCAATTAAACTCCAGAGATCATTGTACGGATTGAAACAATCTGGAAGGATGTGGTATAATCGCTTAAGTGAATACTTATTGAAATAAGGGTATGTCAATAATCAAATATGTCCTTGCATATTCATAAAGAGATCTCTTAAGGGATTTGTGATAGTTGCAGTATATGTAGACAATTTGAATATCGTCGGAACTCCTGAAGAGATTATTAAGACTGCTTCATATCTGAAAAAAGAATTTGAGATGAAGGATTTGGGAAAGACTAAATTTTGTCTTGGTTTACAAATCGAGCATTTGAAAGAAGGTATTTTACTTCATCAATCAAATTATACTAAGAAAATACTTGAGAGATTTAGCATGGACAAAGCACATCCATTGACTACCCCGATGGTAGTTAGGTCACTTGATGTAAACAATGACCCATTTCGTCCACAAGAGGATGGCGAAGAATTACTTGGTCCTGAAGTACCATACCTTAGTGCAATTGGTGCTTTGATGTATTTAGCAAATTGTACTAGGCCAGATATTGCATTTTCTGTTAATCTTTTGGCCAGGTTTAGCTCAAATCCTACTCGCAGGCATTGGAATGGAGTTAAGCATATATTGCGATACTTGCGTGGATCTTCAGATTTGGGTCTATTCTATCCTAGAGGTTCAAATGCTTCTCTAGTTGGATATTCTGATGCTGGCTACTTGTCGGACCCACACAATGCAAGATCACAAACATGATATGTATTCAGCTATGGCGGCACAACAATATCTTGGCGATCGATGAAGCAAACAATGACAGCAACTTCTTCTAATCATTCTGAGATCCTTGCAATTCATGAAGCTAGCAGAGAATGTGTATGGCTGAGATCAGTGGTGCATCATGTTAAAGAAGCTTGTGGATTATCATTCAACAAAGAAATCCCGACGCCATTACATGAAGATAATGCCGCTTGCATCACACAACTTAAGGAAGGGTTCATTAAAGGTGATCGTACTAAACACATCTCTCCTAAGTTCTTCTACACGCATGAGCTCCAAAAGGAAGGCATAGTCACTATTCAGCAAGTACGATCAAGTGAGAATCCTGCAGATTTATTTACGAAAGCACTACCAGCCTCAACATTGAAGCTACATATCCGAAAGTGTGGAATGCGCCATCTCAGGGAGCTTATATGAATGATGCTATCATGAGGGGGAGTCGGTATTCTTTGTGTTTGTACTCTTTTTCCTTCATCACGGTTTTTCCCACTGGGTTTTTCGTGATAAGGTTTTAACGAGGCAAACCATACCGGTCTCCCATCACCAATGTACTCTTTTCTGTAGTCATAGATTTTTCCCACCGGGTTTTTCTTGACAAGGTTTTTAACGAGGCATAGTCATGGTGATATTCAAGGGGGAGTGTTATGAAATTTGTATTTGGGCTTAGGGTGAATATCCACCATAGTGGGTAGCTCATGTTTTATGTTTTAGAGCTAGGCCTATTAGCCCACCCTAATATCTATATAAAGGGTGTAGGGTTGGAGACTATTTTTACACACATCAATAAGATCTCTCTTATTGTCTCTCCCAATTACTTCTCTCATTCTCAACAAATACATATCTTTTACCTAATCACTACTAGTCAGTTCCCTCTCTTCCTACCCATTTTGACTTATGTCACTATTCATCGGGTCACTTTGACCTGGTGATTTGGATTGCAATATTATACAATTTTTTGACAATTTTTTCATGTTGTTGTAGAGTAAAAGTTGTTCTATAATACTGTGAAAAAGTTATAAAAAAATTACATCGTTTTGCGATCCAAATCATCTGGTCAAAGTGACCCAGATACGAGTCAAAAAGTCACAATGGGTAGGAAGAGAGGGAACGAAGATGGTACTTGAGAAGACTCTTGAAATCTTCATTATTGGTTATGCAAAAAAATAATTTTCTCAATAGTTGACATAATTTCTCCCTCCCAGTATTGGAGATGCTCTTCTGTTAGTAGTAAAATGAACATAATAGGTGTCCTACAAACTTTGAGTGAGATTTTAGTTAACTTTAAGTTGAGATTTACCAAACTTTTCTATCCAAACAATGCCATAGACCATGTATGCTAATCCGGATAATGGCATTCCGTTTGCATAATGGTAAAGATAGAATAAAAATAACACTTAATTGAAGCACACAAATTCTATAATCGTACCATTGAAACCGTTTCTAGCAACCATTAAAGATGCTCTCAGTTACACAATAGTCTTGTGGTGGAGAAAGTATTCATTGGGGCTAGTTCCGCCACTGTGGCATGTCTTCGTGGTGGGGCGCACCATTCAATTTTTGACAAACAAGCAAAAATTGGTGGGTTCCATCTGACTAATGCATATTTGTCAAAAGTTGAATGGCGTGCCCCACCACGCAGGCATGCCATAGTGGTGGGCTAGCCCCAAAGAATACTTTCTCCTTGTGGTGCATCACATTGACAGACCATCTGACCATGTGTACTAAACATGCGTTCCGTAGATTGCGGCGCACCCACTTAATAAAATAACATGTTGCGCGCGAGGCATGACTACTGTTAAGAACGAAAAAGAAGTGTTGACATAGTGGCACATTATTAAAGGATTTTGCTGAAACCTAACGGGTATTTTTTTTGGAAACAAACCCTAATGGGAAATTAACAATTCATAATGTCTTTGCTAAAATTTCTCTGCATCGATCAAAACCTAATTAACACACCTATAAATACTAAATTTCTTTGCTAAATACTCTCAAGACCCGTAAATAATTGAGAAAATACAATAACTTCCCCTTAATAATAAACTAACATGGAATAATGTCCTAGCTAATCATAACTAACGACTACTTTGGCACGTAGTCTGGACAAATACATTGGTGTTCCGAACCTCACGTCTCGTGATCGTCTCCGTAGTCGTGTCCTCTATTGGATATCTACCTGTATCAAGTGCACTCACTAAATAACATGTCAGTAGATGCATGAGTACTAAAAAATTATGTTTAACATACTGGTGCAATATTTGAAGGATTTTGTCAAAACAAATGGAATTAACAAACATTTTTATAGTCAATCCCACAATTCAAGAACAGATCTGAACTGATCTTTCTTACTACCATTCCGTCTATGTTTTTTGTTTATCATCCTCACTTTTATCACTATTAGTATTAACTGTGTCACTTTGACCCCGTAATTTGGATAACAAAATAATACAATTTTTTGATAATTTTTTATGGTGTTGTAGAGTAAAAGATTCTCCATAATACGGTGAAAAAAATATCAAAAATCGTATCATATTGCTATCCGAATCACCTAATCAAAGTGATTCAGGTACAAAAAAGTCAGAATGAGAACAAAGAGCAGAGACGAAGTGGCATGCATGAAGTAGTATGGTGGCCTATAAATACCCCCTCTAAGTATTATACACCCTGCATTACTACCTTATTAATTAGCCTCAGTCAACGATCAATAGGAACATGGACAAAGTGCAGCTAGTAGTGGATCAATCATCCACCGCCCGTTTCTGTATTACTACTTCTTGCTTCCTAATCCTTTTCCTTATCCTGGCCAGTACTACTGTGGGTGAATGACTCACTTGATAAAGTGTTTATTTATTTTAGATTCACTTTATAAAATACATAAAAAAATAATGATATTTTATAAATAATCTCGTTTAATAAATTAGTTGAAATACTCAATAATAATATTTAGTAAAATAATAGGCTTAATTACTTAATACATACTCCCAGTTTGCCGAAACATCACATTTTGCAACATCCGGTTCTAAAACATGTTGATTGCATCCCCCATTTGCAGAAAAGACTTCAATGTCGACTGGGAACGAAAATTTTATTGCAAAATTAACATACTCGGGGGACATTATTTCACACATTGTGATGCTTTTGTATCATAGACGATGTGTATTCCAAAAATGCATTTGTCGGTTTTGAATTTGATGACTAAATTTCGTTCCCAGATTAGTATTGACGTCTTTTCTGCAAATGGAGGATGCAATCAGCTATTTATACTAGATTGCAATGTAATAGTTTCGCCAAACTGGAGTATGCATTAAGTAAGCCAAACTAGTGTTCAATAAGTTTCAATAAGTTAAGAGGTACCATCATAGTTATATCTTTAGCATTGTCGATCTTAAATTGAAAACTAACTTTGATAAAGATAAAATTAAATAGCACTCAAGTTGTAGTAGCATACAAATTTTATAATTTAAACATTTGAAACCACTTTTAGCACCGATTGAAAATGCTCTAAGCAACACGGTGCATCAAAGTCACAAACCATGGGTTGACATGAGATCCCTAGATGCGATACACCCACTAAATAATACTGCTCTGTCCCAGCTCTTGCCCATCATTGGAAATATTTGACTCGTATATGGGTCACTTTGACCGGGTGATTTCGATAGCAAAATAATGCGATTTTTCGATAATTTTTTCACGGTGTTATAGAGCAACTTATACTCTACAACACCTTGAAAAAATTATCAAAAAATTAAATTATTTTGCTATCCAAATCACCGAGTCAAAGTGACCCAGTGAATAGTGGTAAAAGTCAAAATGATGGGGAAGAGCTGGGACAGAGGTAGTACTACTATGCTACTAGATAAATGAAAATATAAGTCTGACATTCTGGCTCAATATTTTAAAGCATTTGCTGATGGATTTTTTTTAGAAGAAGCAGAAATTCAATTAAAGGCTAAAAACAGCCAGAAAAAGGTCACCATGACCATACAAAAGCTCACATAATGGTGGCTGCCTCGGCAGAGCCATGAGCAAGCACATTACAATCCCTTGGAACAAAAGAAAAGATAAAAAAAGCAAAATTCATAGCTTATACTACTAGCATACAGTCATTAGCTATGGCAGCCATTAGGGGCGAGCAAAAACCCTAGAAACCCGACCAACCCAATCGGTCCGAGCCGAACCGACCCAATAACTACGAAAATTGATCTTAGATGATTGGATATGGGTTGAGATTTCTCAAACCCGGTCAAATTCGGGTGATCCACGGGTCGCATGATTTTTAACCCGTTTTTATCCGACCCACCCGAACATATTTGCTTCCAATTGATAAATACATGACCCTACCTATTTAATATCTAACTATGCATTTAAATATTGATACATACCCACTATCAGTCAACATCCTTTCATTTCAATGCATATCTTGTTCCTAGAGAGAGAGAGAGGTGAAATTGGAGAGAGAAACAGAGTTACAGAGGTGAGTTGTGGGAGTTGTGGGAAGTCGGCAACAAACAGATTCTATACGAATCTTAAATCTTCAGCGATCTTGTATTTTTCTGCGTACATCTCAATCGCGGACCAAGATATTGCTAACCGGATCTTCTTCCCCATATTTGTTTCAGGAAGATTTCTTTGTTTCTGCCATTTTTTCTGATGACTTCATTGCCGGAAAACTGTGTATCTTCCTTCACCAAACGCGGTTGAACCCGCCCGTCCCCGATCGAAACCGGCGAACCCAAAGTTTGCGGGTTTCAGAGTGCTGACGATCGGGCTCGGTTCAATATCTTCCTCACCCGAATAAGTCGGGTCGGTTGGCGAAGCGGCGAAAAGCCCGGCCGAACCGACCCGTGCTCAGCCATAGCAGCCATAGAGCTTAAGCACTTCCTGTAAAACCCCCCAAAATGACCAAGCCAGAAATTCAGGGGTGTCACTCCGTACCCGAGACGAGCCCTGGATACAAGGAGGTTAAAACAGAGGATCCAAACAACACTTCCATAAACTTTAAAGAAATATTTTATTGAAAATTTAAATTCTTGTGCCCCAAACACGGGAACGAACCAAACTAGAATTCTATAATACTAAATGAAGGTTCCAAGAATTTAAATGTAGTCTACAACTTGTATAAGTGATGATTCACATCCCCTGCTAAGCTATGCTCCCATCATATAGAACTGTAGTGCAGAAAACAAAAGAGAAACACTACAGTTTCCAAAGTCAGCGGAAATACTGAGTAAGCAACACCCAAACATGTAAACAGATTATGAGGCATGTTTTTTTTCAAACAAGACGCAACCGTTTGAAAAGAAGGAAATAAAGTATAAGTATAACTACGAAACCAAGTTTTCCTTTTAGTATTTCACGGACGGGGGGGGGGGGGGGGGGGGAGACTTTCCCAAACTCTTCTTCATTTGTCCTATCGGGACTTTCAAATTTAAACAATAAAGGTCCAAATTTGGAATTCCATATTTTATCCTGTTGACACGGGGAAGGTCTACCATCACACGCTACCATGACCATAAGTGTCGACACCCCCCTAAGACTTCTTGCGGCCAGAGAAGTAAGTACATGGAGCAATGCTCGGGGACTTGCAACCGAGTAAACTAAATAAACGGGTCGAGAGACCGTAGTCAACAACGACCAAACCATAATAACGATCCCCGGTACAACTATTCCATTTTACGTCATTACGCCTTATTAATCTTCATGTGATAGTTGTGACATCGTCACTTTTGTAAAACCAACAAGATGCTCAAATAAACATTTCAAGCATATATTTCATTTTGAGACAATAAATCACAAAACACAGCTTAGACACGAAAGAAGGTATGGGCACTAGGCCTGGCATGTTTACTTACCTCAAACCAATAGAAATCACAGCAAATCAGTCATAAAATTCGACGTATCCTTCGTATGAGAATTCGTCTCCTACAAGTTTATGATATCATAATTAATATATTTCACACAAAGTCATATAGGTAAAAGCAAACAATCCCGTACTAACTCTCCCCAACCTTTGCTAAGGTGAACAACCTCTTGTATACGCTTTATAAAGCTAACATTTATTATTTTTAAAAATATACCACTCTATAATTATATAACTTATAAAGAGATTAATAAATATCTGATTAACCAAGAATGTTGTTTGACCAAAACTTAATAACGCGACATACTACTACTACTACTACTACTACTATTTAAGACGTGATTTATATAACCTTTTGTTTATAAAAACGTAATATAATTATATAACCCAAAGTAGTAAGTTTTATTGTTCTTTCAAAAGAATTTAATTAAACATAACCAATAAACGTTATTTTTTAATAAACTAGCTTTATACAAGAAAAATAAACTCCCAAATAAAATAACCCTCAAAAGTATTTACTAATCCTTTCATCCCCATAATTCTTCTCTTTTAAAAGTTTGAGTATTGACGAGTAAAAAAAAATAGTTGACTCGAACCCGGAACCTAGTTCCCACATACCCACCAAGCCATAAGTGTTAACATCTGACCACTGGGCCAACAACCCTCTTGTTTTCTCCTTCTCAACTAATAATAATATAACAATAATAATAAAAATAATAATAAAACAGAGGAATAACATAAAAATAAAAGAGAAGAAGCAGACGAGTTTTGATAACCCGATGGAGGAGAAGATACAAAGATGAGGACGAGGATGAGGACCGACGAATGGTGGCGAGGCGGTGGCAGACCAACGGTGGTGGCGACGACGCCGCTGACGGAGGCGGTGGCCGACAACGAGGACGGCAGCGGGAAGGCTGTGGAAAGGGCGGCCTCAGGTCTGCTCGTCGGGCAGAGCAAGACAGAGAGAGAGAGAGAGAGAGAGAGAGAGAGAGAGAGAGAGAGATTGGAGTTGGTGTGGTTCGAAATCCTCACTTGATGGAGGTTTTTATAAGTCTTGTTTGAAGAATCCGGCGGAGACAAGGAGTGTTCTCCGGGTCGATTTTGATTTCGAATCGGGTCACGAAATTGGGTGTAATCGGTTTCATGAAGCTAAATATTCAATCCTTGGGTGATTGGGACTGAATTGGGACAGAAAAAGGGATGTTTGGTGGCGAATTGGGCGGTGGTTGTGTTGGAGTCGGAGGTGGAGGCGTGGAGAACTCTCCTACTAGTTGCAGGAGATGGAGAAGATGATACTTTTAGGTTAAAGACACTTTCACCTCCTAAGTTTAGGTGAAAGACAAGTAATACCCCACCAGTTTAGTTAAAGACACTATTAAAGTTATGAAAATACATAAAAATCCCAAGTCTTTAATAACTATAAAAATTAACTCCCAACAAATAAAAATTAATACCCAACACTTATATTAATATTATATTAACACCCAATAGCTATAGTAATATCATAAATACCCGTATCCACAAAACGGGATATTTCCTCCTTCCCCCCTTAAAGAGAGCTTCGTCCTCGAAGCTTAAACCAACTTCTCAACAACCACTAAGGTATGAGTCTCCACTCTAGGTTATAAATACTAATTGTAAACCTATGGTTATGCACGATGCGAAATATTCTATAAGGATGTACTAGGTAGGATAACGTACTTAAAACCCGAAGGATTACATCCTTCCCCCCTTAGAGGAGTGACGTCCTCGGAACTCAAAATATCTCGTCAAAAAGGTGCGGACACTTCTTCCTTATATCATCCTCCCATTCCTCATATCTTTACAAGCTTAACACTCTTGTTACACGTGTCCCTTGCCATGGTATCTAGAATCTTAACATTGTCAAGTCTTGTGGTTCAGAATCCGGTACATGAAATGGTATGGAGCACTCTTCTTAAGTTGCTACACATGGAACAAGGCATTACCCAACGTGATCACCTGATCAGTTGGTAAGGCTATGGAGTAGGGATCGTAGATGATTGATTCAACACAACTATCGCCTATTGATCATTTTCTATCTTATCATGCATCACTATGAAGATGCAATAATGTCACATATACCATACAATTCAAATTAGCAAATTTGATCATCATTGGCCATTTATAACCAATCTTCCAAGGGAAATGTTGCTCTTGGGCTTACATTCCCATAGTAGGTCTCACAGAAATATTAGTGCTCTCCATGCAACACCCTCCCAAATTGCAAGGCCGGATGGACCACACGTTTGGAAAGAGATGTCTCCGCCCGAGGTGATGAGCCTCATTGGGAACGGATAAGGATCGTCGGTCCACAGCTAGTACAACCATCGATAATAATTCAAAACATATCTTATTAAAATGTTCCAAATAAAGAAGTGATAACATTTGAAAATCAAGGAATACACTCTTCAGTGAGATAATATACTATGTGATGTTCCAACTAGCAAGCCTTCCTGTCCAAAGTGTCATGAACGTTTCCCCCACCTCGATAGCCAACCTGCGGTTTTAAAATAGCAAAAGCCGACGTAGTTTTACAGAAAATGATCAGCAAACGGCTGAGTAAGATAACACCCATAGCACATAAATAGATTATGAGGCATGTGATAGGAATGATATATTCGCTGATAAATAAATATTAAATACTCGCAGGAAAAGCGTTCACGTTGATTTGATGTGTCAAACTCCATAACAATCTCAAATTTCGAATTCCAACCCAAATATGTGGTCCATCTCGGAAAATCACTGTTAATAGCAATTCACAATATTACTTTAATCTCAAGATAATAACATTCTCATCGATAGGAATCGAGTCCAGAAATTTATTTTAGTAACTAGTTGATACGGGGCGTGAACATATCAAATCCACAACCTCTTTCTCATATGTGCAATAGCACTACCACAATCATAACTCAATCGCATCACAGCGCCTCATAACCATAACATAATAAAAATTAGGTCAGAGCCTCATAATCTCATAACAGTAACCAATCACAATTTGTCTGAAATGTATCGTATCAGGGATATGACACAAACCCACGCACAACAACTTCCACTTTACATAATTACAAATTTTCTTTCAAGATGTGTAATCGAGTAAGGAGCTCCGAGCTAAAGCCGGTGTGCAAATAAACATAATAATCGATGTATGATTGCGAGAGATATTAAGATTTGATCAATAAGTGAGCGGTGTGCTACTTTTGGTAACCGATGCAACGATTTCAATTTCTTACTTCCAACCCAATGACGTGGTCCGTCTTGGGATATCACAGTCAAAACATATATTTCAAGTTATTTCACAATAGAATTTAGATGTTCTTCTTTCAGATTAGTTATTTAGATTTGGATACCAATTTCATGCAATACTTTCAAAGAAGAGTTTTTAAAAAACAAGTACACAACTCAAAATAAAACATGTATTGTAGCATTTCACAAATAACACACGCGATACGCGAAACGAGAGAAAGGCACACGAGGCTAGGCATATTAACTTACCAAAATCCAAGCATGTCCTAGATGTCGTCTCGTCTACGGAATCGTCACCTACAAATCGGAGCTTCTAACTTAATACAACCTCAACAAATATACAACCTATATATATTTATAGCTCCTTTTATTTTAAACAAAAATGCATTTTTATTCACCCCAACCATTTTATAAAAATATATTTATTAATTATAAATATCAAATTAGAGAAAACTAAGTTTATTAATGAAACTGAAATTGAAAAATGCATCTACCCCCCCCCCCCAAAGTTTCTGAAATGACATCTCCCTCCCCTCTGTTCTCTCGACCAAGACAACAACAGAAGTAGCCACAGGGAAGCCAAAGCCGCCACCACAGACCCGAAGGCCAGCAGCGGCGACCCGACGGGAACCCAGCCACCGCCCCTCCGCACCTCTTCTTGTCCTCCGGAAACGTACCCACCTTCCTAGGGTTCTGACCGAATCCTTAGGGGTCCAATTCCGACGACCCAACCACCAAAGCTCCATACTTTCCGACGACTTTGTGACCGATCTTCAGCGATCGATTTCTTCCCCATTCGGTATCCGATTTTGATGATTTTTGTCATGAATCACATTATTTTGACATCAATTTGAGTTTTATATTGTTGAAATCATATGGGTAACAAAGAATAATCGGATTGGTGATTTGGGTTTTGATTCATGAGGAGGATGATGCAGGAGGATAATTTTTGTTATTTTCAGAAACTTTGGGGTTCCAATTGAACATTTCAAAAACTTTAGGGTAGGTTATGACTGATGCAAAAACTGTTAAGGGCGGGGGGGTTAACAAGTTGTAGCTCCATGTAACTTTGGGATAGCTATATGAACAATACATAATCTGAATTTAATTATATAACCAAATTTTGTCTAATTTGTTTACTACTTAAAGTTAAACACTAAATAAATTCTTTTGTAATATAAACTAAAATATAACATCTTTACAAAAATAATAGTAGTTGAGATTAAGTTATAATACAAAATCTGTAAGTTAGATTTCTTAAAATATGATCGTGTATGTATATATATGTGTAATGAAAATAAGAAGCTAAATTAGAAATTAGTTATTATTAAATATTACAATCGATTTCTTGAAACATAAGAATTTCACTTTTGTATATAATCGATAAAGAATCATGTTTTCATTATTAAATAAATGTCACTTTGATTTTATAGTAAGTCTGCAAATAATTATTAAAATTTAATAATCCTTTTGCCAACAAGTAAAATTGTTAAAGTGAAATATTGTTTTCTTAAAATAAAAAGGAATTAGTTATAAATTGGAGACTATTAATAAATGATTTATTTAGCTAAAATACAACGTTAGAGTTTTATTGATGAGTTTATACTTAGTAATATTAAAACAGTGAATTAGTCTTCAAGTATTATTTGCTTACGTAAATATTTGTGAATGTTGTCTCACGTATTTAATCTTGAAATAATCCTTTATGTATATTTATAAGTATAAGACTTGAGACGGGTTTGATTGGGGAATCGTGAGAATTTAATTTAGTAGTTATCCTAGCCGAGAATTCATATAAAGTTAGTGCATTATTTGCTTAGAAATATCACCGTCGTAACTACATGATTGATAATTGTAGGCTACGGATTCGTTGACGTAGGCTACGTTGACTTCCCATGAGGACAACTTTGAGCTAATTGTCGTTTCAAATTGAGGTGAGTTTTACATGCTTAGCCTAGCTAGCCTACCTTCCTTCGTCTCATAAGATTTTATAATACGTCTCAAAAAGTGTTTTGTGATATGCATGTTTACTTGTCATTGGATACGTTTTGATATGATTGCTTTGGAACTGTCACATGATAAATAACATGTTAATAACGTAAAGTGGAAATCGCACGTACCGGATATGTTACTATATGGGAGGCCCTTTGTTAACATTACTCTATGCCTTGTTGGCTAGAGATATTATTATTTGGGAGGCCCTTTGTTGGTATTGGCTCCTCGCCTTGTTGCCTGGAGTCCCAGCAAGTACTCACCCTTCTGGCCTTTTGCTTCTTAAGGGGGTTTTGCAACACTTAAGGTCTAGTCTGGCAGTTGGGAGGTCCTTTGTGGACCATTACTATTGGGAGGTCCTTTGTTGACCACTAATATTTGGGAGGTCCTTTGTTGACCATTACTACTTCCGGTACTGTGCATAATAATTGGCTCCTTTTATTCTATATGTGGAAACTGATAGTTGGATTCGTATTATATTTGAAAACTGGCACTTGTGAATGATTTAATTGGAAACGTTTGAAGCTTTGGATATTGCCAATCGTAAATTGGCTAACATTGATGTTTACGGCGCTGCAAACTCTGATATCGTATAACTTTTACTCGTACTATGTTATTATTCAATTTTTATTAAACGTGTAACACAGTGATGTTTCTCATCTTCCTGTTTTACATGCTAAGTTGTATCTCACTCAGCCTTTCTTGCTGACTTTGGAAATGCGGTCTTTGTTTTCATTCCCCCGCAGGTCTAGGAGTTGGGAGATTGGCATAAGGGGGATCGTGGAATCACCTAGTATCTATTAGAACTTTGATTAAATCAACTTTTAGCATAATCTTATCTTGTTTAATGGTAGACTAATCTCATCTTATGTAATAGTATGTTTCATGTTGAAGACTATATCAGTTGTAATATATTTATGTATGGAATGTTCTGTTACAATTTCTGCCGTATCTTTATGAGTAGCACCCTCCCGGTCTCTCCCTAGCCGGAATAAGGGGGTGTTACACTCCACATAGGAGTAACCTCTTAGTTCAAAATAGCAGCCACAATAATCTGAGTCAGAGTCAAGATTATAACACAAATTTATTTGTTTGAGTATTCTAAGTATATAACAACAATGTCAAAACAAAAGAAGTTCACATGCCGATTTGTCTCCCAGTTGTTGGGTCTAACCATTGATTCACGGTCTTTGGTGACATATAAAATTCTTTATTATAATCCCCCTTCCAAATGAGTACAAGCACACTCTTACAACCACTCAACAAAGAATAGTATCTCTGTCTCTACGGTATCCACACGAATAGATCTCAACCGGGCTTCTTCTCCAATGGTGCCAGCAATCTGAGAAGAAGGATTAACTTGTACACGCACTGGCTGGATCACATCCATCTACGCGTCAAGTAGAGGACCACGACATCTCCATGCCGTGGGTAGAAAGAGAGAGGCCGCATCCATGCCGTGGGCAGCCAAGGAGGCCGACGGCCCCATGGGAGGGGCGGCATGGGGTGGGCGAACCCTAAGAGGAGATAAAAAACTCATTTTCTTCTTTTCTCTAGCTCTAGTAAATTGTGTTGTGTAGAACTTAGTTAAGCCTTAATTCTCATAGCGTATAAATCCTATTTATAGCTAGAGAAATTCCTCTTTGCCCATAAGTCCAAAAATGTGGGACTAGTTACATTCTAGCCCACAATTGCTCTTTAGTCCAACTAATGAGCACAGTTTACACTTTAGTCCAATTAACACATTATTGCTATTTAGTCCAACTAATTTGCAATAATCTCAGCTGGATCTATTATTGTGTGTGACCCTGTAGGTTCCTAATTACGTTGGCAGTAATAATAATTATTACAAACATTGAACGGTTCTAGCAATACATCAATGCTCCCAAGTAATAGGAATATCAGTGATCTGACTAACCTCTGTGACCAATGTTAACGTGTTGTATAATCCCGTTGTCTCATCTATCCGTATTGGACACAAGACATGGAGTGTCACACTTGTATATCCAATCCATAGTTTCTCGATTTGTGAGTAGACTTATATAAACAAATAACATCAATATCCCATATTAATTTATTTGAGCATGGCCATGCATTTTTCTATGTCTCACTCATCGAGTGGCCATGGATATTTTACTCCCGTTATGTGGGAGCGACAAATCGTCTCTACATCACTACGATCTCTAGCTTGCTTCCTATCATGCCCGATAACTATCTTTATAGTTACCCGGTTAAGGCGCAATGTTTGAAATATCAAAGCATGAGAGTAAGTTCATAAAATATAGCAAGTGGGCTTCATTCATGTTTAAAATATCCAAATATGAAATATATTTTTATTAACATATATCCGCCAATCATAAAGTCTTTAACTTTTAACAGTTTTTAAAAAAATCTCAAAACTTCATAATTTCACATGTATTTTTTTAATAAACATACAATAACATACACTGTTGGATCGTGACCACGAGAAGTACCCTCTTCTCCGTAAAAAATCGACATCTAGCCAAGCCAAAGACATATAAAAACATTCAAAACTTAAGGTAAGTGTTAATTGTTTCTAATTTTGTACTTCGATTAATTATCACTACTCGTGAGCGAGCGCATGCGCGGGTCGGTCATATCATGTTTTACTAATGAAACTTTCACTAAAATAGAAGTTACAAAATGCATTACGTTTATTTAATCTTAATAAGATATAACATTTAGAAGTATGTGTATCAGTGTTATACACATATGTTACAATATAGTAGCAGTAATTTAAAACTAACAAAGAGATTTTGTCAAGTTCATTTGCCAATTAAGATTGTGTCAAGTTCATTTACCAATTAGATGTCGTATCGTTAGAATTTGTTGATAGGTTTTAGATATTGTATGCTATACTTGGTTTCTAGCTCGATATAAAATACTTATAGAGTAACCGACCTTTGTAACAATAATTGGCTACAATAGTGTTTCATATCTGGCGTATGTAATGAATTTACTAAAATTGATAAGGAAACATGTATTTGTAATATAGTACTACCTTCGTTTCACCTCTATCACACCAAAGAGAAATGGCACAAGAATTAAGTAACATGTGCAATTTACCCTGCAGCCCCTCTAATGTGATTTATTTGCTGTAGTGGGACACACAAGAATCTGAGCAATAATCAACCTATTACAAAGTGAAAACTTCCCTCCAAAATTTTAAGATGAAAATTACAAACAAAATTCAAAATTAGGAGCCAAACTTTATGTCCAATAAACACCATCATCAACTAGGTTATATAAACCCCTTCACCCCATTATAATTACATACACAGCTTCTGTTCTTCATGAAGATAACCAGTTCATGAAGAACACCAAAACGTAAAGAAGAAAAACATGAGTGAAGAAGAAGATGAGAGATCAAGCAGCAGCACTTGGTTTTTTCCAATGGCCATCCATCCACAACATCACTTGGAATCACCATCAGCAACAGCAACACCAACCTCATCACTCTCTGCAACTACAGCTGCACCAACCTCATCACTCTCTGCAACTTCTTGTACCTGCAAACCTAGAAAAATAGAGCAAGTAAGATGCCTATAGCAAATAGTACTAGGAATTTGATAAAAGACTAGTTGTTGCATGAGTGTTCTCAGATGGAACTGAAAAGGGGGATGATTAGTGACGCAGCTGTAAATTTTGGTGTAGACAAAAGCACTATCAAAAGAGTATGGAAAATAATAAAACATGCTCATAGCAGTGGTGTGCCAATTTATGTGATGTCCAAGCAGATAGGCAACAAAATTTCCAAGGCCAAACTGGATGTGACAAAGTTTAAACTGATTGAACACTAAGAAAGGCACACAATTAGGCAAGCAACACGTAATTTTATGAGCTTACATCATAGACAAGTGTTGAATGATTAGGGGTTCCCTCTCATACCAGTAATGGATTGTAATCACTGAGTGAATCCCCTCAAATTTTAGGGAGCTACACTCAGTTTGCATCCTCAATTTATAGTTTTGTGTTTAATATTTGCAGAAAAATATGAGACTTGGAGAATGATCAACAAGGGTGAATTAAAGAACTCTACAAATCATCTTCATCCAGCTGTAACGGATGAACACGACAAGGCTTAAATTTTGCATTGAAGCATTACAGTTAAACCAGGACATGGTTATCACATTCAAAGACATGATTTGCATAGTTCATATCGACGAAACGTGGTTCTGGATTAAGAAAATTGACGACAGGTACATACTCCTACCAGAGGAAGACACTCCATACAGGGACGCTAATAACAAGAACTTCATTACCAATGTTATGTTTATGTGTGTTGTGGCGCGACCAATCTTTGGGGAAGATGGCACTCTTATATTTGATGGCAAAATAGGCATGTGGCCTTTTATTGAACAGGTAGAAGCACAAAAGAACTCGAGGAACAGACCAAGGGGCACCTTAGAGAATAGGCTAATTCCATCAATTACAAGAGAGGTAATGATGGATATGATTGTAAACAAGGCAATACCAGCAATCAAGTCAAAGTGGCCAGTCAACTCATCAAAGAATATTGTGATAGAACAAAACAATTCAAAACCTCATCTTAAGGCTAATGATGCGAAATTCATGCAATCAGCAACAAGTGATGTGTTTTCAATTACTTTGGTCAATCAACCAGCCAGGTCCCCAGACTGTAACATCAATGACTTCGGATTCTTTCGCTCTATTCAGGCATTGCAACAAAAGAAGAATACGAAGAAAGTTGATGAACTCATTGGTGCAGTGGTGGAAGCTTTCAATGAGTAAAAACCCAAAACTCTAGACAATGTCTTTCTGAGCCTTCAAATGTGCATAAAAGAGATCATGACGGAAAGAAGACATAACAAATACAAGATGCCGCACATGGGGAATGACAGACTTGAAAGACTGGGTGAATTACCAAGGTATTTGAACATATGCAGTCTTTTAGTGACTAGGGATTCATGGACATGGAGAGCCGACAGAGAGAAAGGGGAAGAACAGAGTAGATAGATAGAGAGAGAGGTGTGCAAGTACGCGTAACCCTAGTTGGACGGGTGTGTGTTCCGTGTGTTGGATGGGTTACTTTTATTTGGGTTGGTTAGATGTTAGGTTTAGTTAGTAGATTAGGATTGAGTTATTTTTAATGGACTTAATTAGCAATTGGGTAATGTGGCCAAAAATAATTATTTTATTGTTGATGAACATTGGTGGGTTATAATTGAAGGGCAAAATTGTCATTTATATTTTCAAAGGTTACTAAAAAAAGGAAATGGTGTATAGAGAAGAAACAGCCCAAAAAGGGAAACGGTGTGATAGAGAAGAAACAGAGGTAGTAAGATGCAACTTAAAGTTGTGGAGAAAGAAAAAGAAGTAATTTGTGAACTCATTGTGTATAATTTATTTTTACTGCCACATGTAGGACAACATTGAGGCCTTTCCTCAAAATGACAAAGGACAAAATGCACACATTAAGGCCCAACTAAACATACTCGAATTTTCATGTCTTATAAGTTGTTCATCTGCCATTTGTTTCCTATTTATAGAAAAAAAAAATACTTCTGTGACCTAAATATGGGTCTAAATTAGGTGGTTTATGCAGATACTTGTAAGTGCATTGTTTTAAGTTACCATTTTTCGTAAAGTACATTTTTGTTACATTTCACTCAGTGGAAAATATTTGTAGGATTTAAAATAGAAGTAAAGTAATGGGTATTATTTGTGTAAAAAGACACCAAGATTTGTAAAATCAAATTATTAATATTAGTATGACACGTGTCGTGTTATGTAGCACAATTGGCCAATTATATTTTGACAACTCAAAGAATTTAACACCCAGTAAAATATTACCAACTCAATCTCAATGACATGTAATACATAAAATAACACAATTTCATGAAAAAATTCAAATCTCCATGCATTGCTAAATGAACAATTCATTTTCATTTCTCAATACATTTACAATAACTTTTTAATTTTTAATTCTCAGTTCAATGAATCCCATTTCAAAATAATGTTATTCCATACAAAATAATACTTCTTAATAAAAAAATACATCAAAAAATAGACAAAAAAATTTACAGCGACAGTCAAATTTTTCTCATTTATTTAAGTATTATTTTTTGCATAATGATGCATGATCTAATGGTCCTGGTGAAGCAGAACTGTCAGACCAACCTAATTTGGTGCGTGGCTACCAATATATGAAAGGTATGAGCAAGGAACGGAAGCGATTACATAATTTGTTGTTGTCGACAGTTTTGGCCATAATTTTGGCTAAGAGTGTCAGAAATGACAATTGCGACCCCAATCCGGAAAGCTCTTTACGAGACGCACGAGGACCCGACCAAGCTCAGCTCCATCGGGGTCCATCTCGATCCCAAAATTCTTTCGACAAGTCATAAGGCCAGTTTTCGATATCTTTTACTATTCTCATTCAGAGATATTTTGACCCCTTGAGCAATTATCATTGAACATTTTTTGTTGTTTCTAGAGTGCGTCAATATAAAATCTCACATTCTTCATGAATTTTCTCTAATCTTTATGCGTTGGTTATTGAACATTTTTTTTTTTATTTCTCTATGCAATTGCAATAAAAAAGTGTCAAGGTAGTTGCATTTTTGCTTATTGTGTTTTTAATATGATTATTTAATAGGATAAGTATAGTTAGCTAATCTTTTTTTATGCTATATATATTTATGAGTTCTAAAAAATAAAATAATAATATGCATTTAGTCTTTTTGTTGTATTTTATTATTTAGAGTTTTTTTTTAGGTACTTCTTTAACTTAAAATTTATATATATACCAAATTGACAATTTAAAATTTTCAACAACATTTCGTAAAAAATTAAATCCCTCATCGACACTTCATATTTAACTGATGTTCAATAAATATATGTTTTAGTGTACATAGTTAAGTATGGTACCGGTATACTTCTTTGTTAAATTATTTTTTCATGAAAAATTAAATTATTAAGTAAAATTATTATTCAGCTCCAAAAGATGAAAGTAAATTTTCAATAAAACTAAATAATTGTTACTTGGACATCCCGCGTCATGGCGGGGGGTTCAGACTAGTATTTATAATAGTCCTTATAGAAATATCAACATTAAACACACTACACACAAGCTCTTCAAATTCACACATGAGAAGGTTCATCGATCTGAACAATGCAATTCAGAAAGTAATCCCAATTCTGAAGCAACTACATTATATAACCTCATCCAATACCCATCAGAATAACTAAAAATTACTTAACTTCATACCATAACTTCATCTAGTACTCATCAAAGTATAACTTAAAATTGTACAATGAATTATGTGAGAATGTAGTAGGAATGATTGAATAACTTCATCCTGAATTTATCAAAGTATAACTCAAAACTACTTAACTCCATACCTTCATACCATAATGTAACTGAATTTTATCGAATACATCATAAAATTCCTCTCAAATAAGAAACATGTCGAAAAGAACATTCCCTACAAATCATTAACCAGTTGCATATCCAGTCACTTTGAATTACATAGTTGTCAAGTCATCGAAATAATTGTTCAAATCAAATGCATACATTTGATTCGTTTGACTTGAATTGTGTAATTGTTGAACACATGACCCACCATCGTGAAAGTCAGTCGACTGATGGGCCAATCAGCATTCCAAGGCGCACTAAGGGAGGCACATTGCTCAATATCTTGAGTCATTTGAATTTCCTACAAGAAATGAAGAAAATCAGTATAAAGTACCAGTCTGTCCTCGCTCTTTCTTCCCATGGCGGCGGGGTGGGTGGATTAAGAAAAAAAATTTCTGACAAAATGCCCCTATTCTCCCTCAATATTTTCCTCTATGCCATCCCTTCTCTCTGCCTCAACACCACTCCTCTCTCTCCCACTTTGTTCACAGCACAACCACCACCACCAGTCCACTACCAACAGCCACCACCAGATTATACTTTCACACAACCATCAACAAACCACCATCAACAATATCTAATACAAAATCAGGTTTTTTACAACAAATTAAATTCACATAACCATATCAAATCCATATTAAATCCATTTTTTTACAGATCCAAAACAGGGGATGAAGGAAAATGAAAACATATCGAAAGAGAGAGAGAGAGTAGATCTGCGCAAAAAGAAGCATAAGTTGAAGAAGAAGAAGAAGAGTCGTCAGATCTCAAGAGAGAGGGAGGAGCTTCCTCCCTTGGACCACCACCATCGGACCACCACCATCGAAGACACAACCACCAGCTTCGCCACTAGCACCACCAACACCATTGAGAATAGATCGAAAGAGAGAGGGTCACGTCGCCCTCTTCACCGGCGACCTAGCCTTCCACCGCCAGATCGGACACCACCGTTGCCTCCCCACCACCGGTTATATCTCTTTATGCAGAATGAGAAGACGATGAGAGGCAAACTGAGAGATAGATATAGAGAGACATGTTGGTGATTTTAGTGTCGTCGGCCATTTTGTAATCGGATTTACTTCCGATAAAAGTAGACATTGGTATATACGTTGTACACGTTAGGAGGTGTGGAGTACATACGTGCACACAACTATGCTAATATCTTGGACAACGAACTCCCGGACGATTGCAGGGATCCGGGGGTAGCGCCCGCGGTGGGGTCCAAGGGGCAACACCCCTGGCTTCACAAAAAACGTCTCCCATTTATTTTTCCGTTGAAAAACGGACTGAAATCTGGCGGTTATAACTGCCAGATTAACCGCCTTGTCTTCCTCTCTCTATATGTAAGTTTTGGTCGAATTCAGAAACATAGAGGAAATCAATATTCGTTCCTTCCTATATGTTGGCAATTTGGTCGAATGAAGGAATATAGAGAGGGAAAATCTGAGTTCAGAAATCCATTGAAAAAACCATATTCGTTCTTGAAACAATCTATTTTTTATCCGATTAGTGATTTCTTGTATACCACTGATATACTCTAATCTGAAAGTGATCCCGCGAATCAGAGATTATCCATGTTCTATTGATTCCTACATACACACCCCAATTTTTTTCCAACAAAAGATTAGAGTATTCTGAATCACGACAACGGCAACACAGTTCTGGACATGACAAGGAAGTTCATGAAATTGTAAAATTTCAAGGGGCAGGATTTTCGAAGGTGGCAGAAGAAGATGCACTTCCTGTTGACCGCTCTGAAGGTCGTTTACGTTCTCACCACCCCGATGCCAGAACTTGTGGAGGAGGAACCCTGGAACAGACAAGGAGGACATCGAAGTGGGAGAATGATGACTACATCTGCCGAGGACACATTCTTAACGGTATGTCAGATTCCTTGTTTGATATTTATCAGAATGTTGAGAGTTCTAAAGAACCGTGGGATTCTCTTGAATCAAAATACATTGCTGAAGATGCTTCAAGCAGGAAGTTTCTGGTCAGTAATCGGAATAACTACATAATGGTTGTTTCGAGGCCTGTGTTGGAGCAATACCATGAATAGCTCCCAATCCTAGGGCAGTTTAATCAACACAACATGAAATTGGATGAATCAATTTCTGTTTCTAGTGTGATTAATAAACTGCCTCCATCATGGAAGGATGTCAAGCATAAGTTGAAGCACAAGGAGGAAGAACTTTACTTGGTGCATTTGGGTAGTCACTATCACATTGAAGAGTCCTTGAGGGCTCATGATAGTGACAAACCCACAGATAAACTTAATGCAGATCCAAGTTCCGTGAATATGATGGAGGAAGGGGATTCTTCGAAGGGAAAGAACAAGTCTGGGAAAAGGAAATTTAAACAGAAAGACAAGAATCCTAACAAGAAGCCAAGATTGCTTGTTGGAAGTGTGGAAAACCAGGACACTTTAAGAAGGTAGGCAAAAGTAAGAAAGGTGAAGACACAAGTGGCAAGAGAGAGGGGCCTAAAGGCCAGGATCAACAACAATGTATGTTCATTGAAAAACCTGACAATTCAATTTAGAATTATGTATCCCTAAATTCTGATGCATTTTATGTGCAGGATAATGACATATCATGGTGGGTTGATTCGGGTTCTAAAAGACATGTATTCAAGGATCAAAGATGGTTTACAACCATGCAAAGAGTTGAAGATGGGTCCACAATAAGAATGGGGAACGTTGAAACCGAGCCAATCCATGGAGTTGGAAGTGTTAACCTAGTATTTACTTCTAGAAAATGTTTAAGTTTGAAAAAAGTATTGTTTGTACCCGGGATTCAAAAGAATATCTTGTCTGGAATTTTATTAGATAAGCTTGGATATAAGCAGGTTATTGAGTCTGGTAAGTTTGTATTGTCAAAACATGGTTCTTTTGTTCGCTTTGGTTATTTATGTAACGATATGCTTCGCTTAAATATCGTTTCTCCTTTTGGTAACAATTCTGTTTGCGTTGCTAGTATTAGTCTTGATAAATCAACACTTTGACATGCACGTTTAGGACATGTACACTTTAAACGGTTACAAGATATGTCCAAAATGAGTCTAATTCCTTCATTTAATATTAATACCGAAAGGTGTAAAACTTGTATGCTGACTAAGATAACTAGACAACCTTTTAAGGATGTTAAAAGGGACTCTAAGGTGCTTGAACTAATCCATAGTGATCTATGGGACTTTCATGCAACACCGTCTATAGGAAACAAAAAGTATGTTATTACATTTATATACGATGCTACTCGGTTTTGCTATGTGTACTTGTCTCATTCTAAAGATGAAGCTTTAGATAAATTCAAGACATACAAAACTGAAGCTGAGTTGCAAAAGAATGGGTTGATAAAGATTTTACGCACGGATAGAGGAGGTGAATATTATGATCCTACATATTTCCTAGAGGTTGGTATTATTCATCAAACCACTGCTCCTTATACACCTCAATAAAATGGTGTATCCGAGAGGAAGAATCGAACTCTAGCGGAAATGGTTAATTCCATGCTTTCCTACTAGGGTTTGAGTGATGGATTTTGGGTAGAAGCCATGTTAAAGGC
The DNA here is from genome assembly GCA_023055425.1 of Linanthus parryae. Classification (NCBI taxonomy): domain Eukaryota; kingdom Viridiplantae; phylum Streptophyta; class Magnoliopsida; order Ericales; family Polemoniaceae; genus Linanthus; species Linanthus parryae. The sequence goes on from JALGPY010000002.1 coordinate 35,323,488, forward strand.
TTGATATTTACTTAATAGGGTTCCTAACAAAAGGAAAAAAACTACCCCTTTGAACTTTGGTATGGTAAACCTCCAAACTTGTACTATTTGAGAGTTTGTGGTTGTAGAGCTATTGTTAGGCTCAATGAAACCAAGAGAGAATCTTGGCGAAAGAGGTATAAATTGCATATTTATTGGATATGTCGTGCATTCCAAGGCTTATAGGTTCTATGTGATTGAACCTAGTGACTCAGTATCCATTAATACTGTAATAGAGTCAAGAGATGCTATCTTTGATGAAGAAATGTTTTCTTCTATACCTAGACCAAAGGACTTGGTTCCGAATTTGAGCAATGCTCAAAATGAAGAAACAAGTGAAGCCATCACTTCACCTAAAATAAGGAGTAAAAGAGCGAAAGTAGCCAAGGACTATGGTTCTGAATTTCAACTATATTTAGTTAAAGGATCTAGGGACGAGATTCACACTCAATATGCTTATTTTTTAGCATAGAGGAGGATCCTAGAACTTATAGTGAGGATATGGCATATCGTGATGTTGCATTATGGAAAAAAGCAGTAGATGATGAGATGGATTCGATCATGCAAAATGAGACGTGGGAATTATCTGATTTGCCTCCTAGATTGAATCACTAGATGCCAAGTGGATCTTCAAAAAAAGATGAAAGCAGACGGTACCATAGATAATTTTAAGGCCAGATTGGTTGTAAGTGGTTTTAAACAAAAAGAGGGTATCGACTACTTTGATACTTATGCTCCGGTTGCTAGGATATCCACGATTAGATTATTAATAGCTCTTGCAGCTATACATAATCTTGTTTTACACCAAATGGATGTGAAAACCGCATTCTTGAATGGTGATTTGGATGAGGAGATATATATGAAACAACCATAATGATTTGTTATGCCAGGAAATGAGCATAAGGTGTGTAAGCTTGTTAAATCACTTTACGACTTAAAGCAAGCTCCTAAATAATGGTATCAAAAGTTTGATGATATTGTATTGTCTAGTGGTTATCATTTGAACCAAGCAGACAAGTGTGTATATAGAAAATTTGATGAGTCCGGTAAATGAGTCATAATTTGTCTATATGTAGATGACATGTTGATCTTTGGTACCAACCAAGATCAAGTGGATCAAACGAATGAATTCTTGTCGTCTAATTTTTCAGTGTAGGATTTGGGGGAGGCTGAAGTAATCCTAGGTATTAGGATTAAACGTGAGAACAAGGTTATTATTATTTCGCACTCTCATTACATTGAGAAGGTTTTTAAAGAAATTTAATTGTGAAAATTGTTCTCTGGTTAGCACTCCGATGGAACCAAATTTGAAGTTGTTGCCCGACCAAGGCAAGGTTGTATCTCAACTGGAATACTTTAGGGCTATTAGTCGTCTAATGTATGCCATGATTAGTACACGACCAGATATAGAATTTGTTGTTGGAAATCTAAGTAGGTATACTATCAATTCAAGCACACATCATTGGCAGGAAATGAGGAGAGTATTCAAGTATTTAAAGGAAAATCATGAATTATGATTTGACATACAGTGGAATTCCTTCGGTTTAGAAGGATATTCTGATGCAAGTTGGATAAATAATATGGAAGATCATTCCTCAACTAGTGGATGGGTTTTTTCTACTTGGAGGAGAGGCAATCTCATGGGCTTGAAAGAAGCAAACTTGCATTGCTAAATCAACAATGAAATCTTAATTTTTAGCATTGACTGCAGCCGTTAATGAGGCTGAATGGCTAAGGAATTTATGGGCCAAACCGATTTCACCAATATCTATCAGGTGTGATTGTGCTGCTAGTCTGGATAAGGCATATAGTCAGGTGTATAATCACAAGTCTAGACACTTGGGTGTCAGACATAGCATCATTCAGGAATTAATCATGAATGGTGTGATATCGGTTGAGTTTGGTCGTACACAACAAAATCTTGCGGATCATCTAACCAAAGAGTTAGCAAGGGACTTGGTGCACAAGTCGGTCGTGGGGATGGGATTAAAGTCCATCTAAAACATCTCTTATGATAAGATACCCAATTCCCTTCTAATACAACGTTAGAAGCTGAATTCAATGTGGAAATCTTACATGAAAAAATTGGAACACAAAGATCATCCCAAGGTATGTGTTCAGACCTGCAAGTTAAGAAGGCTGAAGTTTACACTTCTTAATGGTTCTTTTGAAAAATTGTATGGCAAGTACAAGAGGAAAAGAACCACCTATATGAGTATGGAGTTTAGCCGCTTCAAGAAGTTGGGACTTGGTTTCTATATGCTCATTGAAGGATAGTGACACTAGGCTAGTAAAAAGAAGTGTCAAGTTAGAACATGGATTATGTTGAACTTATGTGTATTTTGCTTTCATGTATTAATCACGAGTAGAAAGGGTTCAATCCCTAGGACACCCCTATACTCGAATATTTGAAACTGTAATTTACTAAGATGAAAATTCAATCTTCGAGACATTTTCATTTATGCATAAGTTTGCTTTGTTATAGAAAGGATAAGTGAATCAAGGATAACACTAAAATGGGGGAGGATTGTTGGTGATTTTAGTGTCATCGGTCATTTTGTGTAATTGGATTCACTTACGACCTAAATAGACATTAGCGTACACATTGTCCACGTTAGGAGGTGTGGAGTACACGCATGGACACGAATATACTAATGTATTGGACAACGGAAGTTCCGGTGCGCAGCCCCCCTGACGGGGGAACCAGGGGCGGGGGCAGCAATCACTATTAACCGTTGTTGTTTCGTTTGAAAATAACGGCTGAAACCTCAACGGTTATAACCGCCAATAAACGCTATTAACCGCCTGTCTCCTTCCTATATGTTGGCAATTTGGTCGAATGAAGGAACATAGAGAGGGAACATCTGAGTTCGGAAATCCATAGCAAAAATCATACTCGTTCTTTAAACACTCTCTGTTTTATCCGATTAGTGATTTCGTGTATACCACCGAAATACTCTAATCTGAAAGTGATCCCTGATAACTCCATATTTGGAGTTATATTCGTATATGTTTCCTTACCGTTTTGCATGCACTCCGATGCGTTTTTGATGGATTTTGGACCATTTCTTGCTAAATTTGAGCGTGTTGAGTCTTTGCATGTAAATGTTGAGTCCGGGCACTTTTTGCGTTAATATTGACTATATTTTATCACGTTTGATCTTCCGGTATGTTTCTCGTGTTGTGGTTTTCAGGAACCGGAAGCTCGGGACGTGACATTGGAGCAAAAGTGAACTTCGGAAAAGTTGGAGGCTCAAAGGAATGCTCGGGAAGTGAAGACGACGGGAAAAATAGCAAGAAGATGAGATTTTGATGTTGGCTGCCCAGAAGTAATCGTACGATTACATGGAGGTAATCGTACGATTACCCCTTAGCCAAAATCTCAGTCAGCAAGTAATCACACGGGTGAACGAACGAAGTAATCTTGCGAAGTAATCGTACGATTACATCAACGATTACCTCTGCTACCAGGATCGTATTTTTGGGGTTATTTTGCTATTTTGGCATAGTTTTGAGGTTGTAGAGCCACGGAACACTTAGGAAACATTGGGGAACGTGATTGGCATCAGAGAACACATTGGGAGACGTGCTTGGAGAGCTTGGAGCTAGGTTGGAGAGCTTGGATCATCCGTTTGGCTTCTAAAACTTCGTTTCTTCTCTAGTTTTTGCGATTTGATCATGAAACATTGTGTATTGATCATGTTTATGAGTAGCTAAACACTTATTTCGGGATATCTCGTAGGAAACTAAGGTTTGATCACTACGTATTGTGATTTATGGATCTTCTTTCATGCATTCATGCTTAATTGATGAAGTTTTGTCTAGTTATGTGTATTTTATGCTTTTCATCTATCTTTTCTATTAGTAGACGTATTAATAGGATTGTGTTAGGTTGTGAATGATAGATGAATCTACGTTCGTTGCCCGGAAACTTGAAATATACACTAGCCGTATCTAGGGTTGAGGAATCTTGCTAGTTAGCTAAGAACAAATAGTAGAATCAACATCGTAATGCGTGCTTAAACTTGAGTAGGCTAGAGGAATCAGTTATGAGAGTTTAAGCATAGTTATTGGTTGAGACATCTTCAATATAAAATTGCTCGTTTAACTAGAACAAAAACTCATCGTGTTAGTAGAACATAAATCCAACGTAGTGTGAAATACCTAGTGATCCGTAGAGATATCCTGATCTTGATCAACTTTGAGAAACAACCAAATCAACTCTTGCTTATTAATCTTGAATTAATTCATTGAATTATTTGAGATACTCATTATTTTAATTATTAGTAGAATTAGAACACACAACTCAACGCGCTTTGCCCACACAAAGAACAAATTTAGTAGTTAATTTAGACGAAGTCTCTTGGGTTCGACAACCCGGATTTCCGGAATATTATCACTACACCGACAACTGTGCACTTGCAGTTGGAGCGTGTCAATCCCACAACTCCGCGATTATCTAAGTTCTATTAATTCCTACATACACACCACAAACTTTTTCCCAAACACTGAGTAGACATGAGATCCGTAGATACGGTCACCTACTAAATACATGTCACCGGATAGATAACTATTGGAAAAAAAAACCATTTCATATGGTGCATCACAATCACAATTAAGACATCACAGATACCATAAAAAAAAAAAAAAAAAAAAAAAAAAAAAAAAAAACTCACTTTCGTGTGGTGCATCATCCGTAAATTACGGTGTACCTACTAAATAACATGTCACCAGATGGATGACATTGGAAAAAAATATATACCAGTCCGTCTCAGCTCTTTCTTTTCATCTAACTTTTTTGACTCGTATCTGAGTCACTTTGACCATGTGATTTGGATAGCAAAATAATACGATTTTTTGATAATTCTTTCACCATATTATAGTGCAACTTTTACTCTACAATACCATGAAAAAATTATCAAAAAATTACATCGATTTGCTATTCAAATCACCGGGTCAAAGTGACCCAATGAATAGTGACAAAAGTTAAATTTGAAAGAAAGAGCTGTGACAGGCTGGTACTACGTAGTTGACATACTGGCTCAATATTAAAGGATTTTGTTGAAAACTAGTGGAATAATTAACAATTCAAATTATGATGAGAGTTAAGGCCACGTTTTAATAATTATTGCACAATTCAAGATCAGATCTGAACGAAGTAATCCTTTTCAAACTCATTGCTCGAAGTGGTACGGTGGCTTGCTTATAAATGCCCCCTCTAGGTATCTCACCTTCTGCATCAATCAAACCCCAATTAGCCTCAGCAATAATAGTAGCAACCATCATGGCAAAAAACAGTTCTGCTAGCAGTGGATCATCCACCACCAAAAATCTCTTTGTTACAACTACTACTACTTGTTTCCTTATCATTTTCCTCATCCTGGCGAGCACTGTGGGTGAGTCTCTCTCTCTCTCCCGCTCTCTCTCTCTCTCTCTAATTTGTTTTCTGTACTCCAACTCAATACAGACATCTATCTATTTGGAGTTATAGACTGTTTAAGGCTACAAAGATATAGGAAAGCATGTGTTTGATTTATATGGCGAAGTTGAATCTAGTGATCATCTACTCAACGCGGGGATAGCAATAGGTTTTGGCATGCAAACCGTGTGCGTGTAAACGGTGTACTACTCTATGGAAAACTATTATTCATTGTCCTTTAGAGCATCCACAATAGCGTAATGTACATTTTATCTATAATTTAGACCATCACTAATTTTTGAGATAAGACCATCACTAATTTAGTTAGTAATGTTTTCGGGTTTGCTCCAACAGTGTTATTTAAATATTTGTCATATATTTTTGTAATTGTTTATAAACGTTGCATAAATTTAATTTGAATGAATAGAGAACAAAGTGGAGAGATTTTAGGGAAGGTGGAGCGAGTTTAGGGAAAATCAGATCAGGGAGAGAAATGATGGAAAATATTTTGGATGAGAAACACAAGTACAACAAAATAGAATACTACCTCTGTTTCGTCTGTTTCAGCCTACTTCACTTTTTGTCACTATTCACTGGGTTACTTTCATCCCGTGATTTGATTAGCAAAACGATACAAGAATTTGGTAATCTTTGCATAGTGTTATAGAGGAAAGTTTATTCTAAAATACCTTGAAAAAATTGTTAAAAAATTATATCGTTTTGGTATCTAAATCACCAAGTCAAAGTGACTCAATTACGGGTTAAAAAGTCAAACGCAGACGAAACAGACGAAACGGAGTACAATTTAGCAAGTCTACTGGATCTACGTCGAAAAGGAGCTTTGCCATCAATAAAATAAAAAATAAATAAATTGAGTTCTTTTGAAAATTTAAGATCTATGTAATTAAGTTTTCTAGTTTGTTTGCAGGTAAAACCGCTGCGTCCGGGTGCCAACCTTATCATCATGTGACTTATTGCATCCCTGAGAATCCCTCGTCAGTGGAAAAATGTGAGTTGGCGTGCAAAGAACGCCATTTACCGTTTTGGAAGTGCGAGGGATTTGGTTGCTTTTGCTCCGATTGTTATTCTGATCTACAAATAGAGTAGAGTCATGAGTGCTTTCTCCTTATGCACACACGCATGAATAAATTTGTGTATACATGAAAGTGTATCATGTATATATGCACACCATAGTTTGAAATTTGATTTCCCAGTAATCATTCATTTTCTAGGTTTGAATCTTGCCATGAGTTGTCTCTGTTTTACTGCGTGTAACACGATACCCACGCGTGTTTTCGTCATTGTACCTTTTTCCGTTTTAATCTTGGTTGATCACTCAAATAAACTATTCCGGTATTGGAGCTCTGATGCGGGCATCCGCTTACCAAACATTGATCCAGAACTTTGGTCGGTTTAGCTTCATTCCTAGTTCAGAATCGAATCTCTCGAAGCTATATATATAATTTTACATTTTTAGTCCATTATTTCATGCATGTTGCTTTCTTTTACTTGCACTAGGTTGTGTCCTTCAACCGACTTGAATAGACTATTCATCTTAATCAGGTGTAACTATCATCGAACATTTTCTCTTTTTTCTAGAGCATTACAGTTTTGATCTTCCACAAATAGTTTTTCCAGAACATGTATATCTCAACTGCATACAGACACTTGAAACTAATTATTCAGTGACACCACCATAATTCTTCTTCCTCCAGAATTGCAATTTCTCACAAGTGGCTTGTGACTAAGTTGTTATCACAACATAAGTTCGACAATAAGCAAACAACTCTGATGCATGTATATGTGATTCGTAAACCTATAATATCCGCAAAAATAAAGAAACTCAGGAACTCTTCCATTGACGAAACTGCTACCAATAGCCATTAATCACATTCTTGATCAGTTGTGAACTTTGCTAAATTTGATAGTGTATATTTGATCCGTAAACCTATAATATGTGATCACTTGGCACTATTTAAAACTAAGTAATGGTATAATGAGAGTCATGATCTTAATTTATCACATCCCGAACATGCACAAAAGTCGAAATTCAAAAACATACAATATATATATATATATATATTTTGCAAACATATATATATATGTAAAAATAAAAATCTTGTAATTTAAATAATTATTGTTACAATAACATCTAACATTTGCTCTTACCGTCACTATTTCCGCAACAAAATTTTACAAGAACATGAAATAATGTGCACTGCCTCACGTACAAAGCACGGGCTTCTAACTAGTAAAATATTTTAAGGTCGGTGGGTTTGATTTTGAAAGGGTCAGAAAATGCATCTAGGGTTGAAAAACAAGCTGCTAACAATATAGCTTAGGGACAAAATAATTTTTGTTTATCATAAAATAGAACTTCATTAAAAAAAAAGGAGAAAGCCCCAAAGTCAGGATACAAAGAGAAACCAAACAAATCGACAGGTGACAAGTGTGCACAAGAGAATCCAGCAGGGAGAACTCTGTGTACACCAAAGGCAGAGAATAGAAAATGGCAAAGGAAGTGTTGGATTCACTACAACAGATTATGTGTTCAGTGGCAAAAAAAATTGTCACTAAAGATCATAATATTGTCACTAAACCATTTAGTGACAAAAAATAATTCGTCACTATCCTGTCACTAAATATCTGCCACTAAACATCTTACTGACAAGATAATGGAAATTGTCACTAAAATTTCATAATTTAGTGACAAAAAAACTTGTCATTAAAAAACTATAAGTTAGTGACAACAAAATATTGTCACTGTCTACTCATTATTTGTGACAATAAATAAAATTGCCACTTCCAAAAACCAGTTAGTGACAAGAAATATTGTCACTACTAGCTAGCAATTAGTGACAATGTAAACCTTTTTGTGACAATATCTAGTTGCAATAATCAGAACTTATATTTTGTCACTAAGAAATTACAAACTAATATGATTGGTAATGTCAAACAACCTCAACCAGGGGATTGTAGAATTGAAATCATGTATCAAACTAAAATCGATTTACAACAAATGTTTTCAAGATAGCTCATATACATAACAAATGATATAGAACATCCCAATTCTACGTCAATGTCGAAACATAGTTGAATCTAAAAAACAGAGACAAGATCGTTGAAGCACCAACAAAACATAATCCTCCAAACTATTCTTCTACTCGTGTCTTGTCTCGAAGAAACTTCGATGATCAACTTCCATCATTAACAGCATATGTACGAAATGAAACAAACCAATGTCAGATTCAAAAATCACAATGAACAAAAGTTAGAATTACCAATTTGTAACTCGTTATTGGTTTCCATAACTAGGAATACAAGTCAATGGGCAACCATACCAATTAGTAGTTGTAGCAGACATATACTAATATGCGCGCACAAGTATTTCATTAGTTGTTTTGTGAGCATCAAGAGCAGAGCATTAGTATTTCATTAGTTGTTTTGTGAGCATCAAGACATAAACTAAAGAGTAGAGGCTAGCCCCCCAATAGGCCAAGTACTTGTTTCAGTGGTTTGTTTTACAAAGCTGCATATGGTTAAATTCCCAAGAAACTTGAAATGCCTTTTAGACCGTTTGATCATTTCATTGTGAGCCATCTGATCATGTACTACGAGTTCATATATTCTATCAGACCTATGTTCTACCTCACATGTTCCTTGTCGCTCTTTGACGTCTCTGGCGTTTATATCACTCTGGACACTGGACAACGTATGAAGTTAAAAAATTGTTTTTTTTTCTCAGGGTATAGAGCATTGGAGTTCCAGTTCAATTGACTAATACAGCTTTTTTTTCTGAAAATAACATTAATTGTTTTGGAAAATTTGGCTTGTGGTTTTCACCAGGTGAAAAGTTCGCTATCTACTACATCTAGTGTGTCCTGGCACATGATCACATGTACAATATCTCTGTATATCCTGTGACTTTTATGTCTCACCCCGGTGCTTGGTTTATGTGGGTGACTTAATGTTCTCAGTAGTTGGCATTTCGACCACAATGACTTCAAACCACGTAATTCAAGTTCTATGTAGATACTTATCTAAAATATCATATGTCAAGGGTTTCATTAGTTGTTTTGTGAGATTTCGAATCGTATTACAGAATTATTGATTTCTCACACCAAACAGAGCATCACCAGACCTACATGGGTTATCTCAATATCTCAGACAGTTCTCACATAAAGTTAACCACCAATTCACATGCCACCGAAGTATATTTTTACAAGTATGCCACCGAAGTATGTTTTTCTCTGATTCCTTCGGCAAAAACAAGTATTGTCATAAAATGCTCTCATTAAGTGACATAATCTATATCGCCACTTACATTCTTGTCATTAAACACCATATCTCTTGTAGTGGTTGTGTGTAGGGAGAGAGTAAGGCAATAGTAATGTCTGAGAGAGAGACAGGGGTTTGGCAGAGCTTCCGCGTATGTCTGGTGTGTCTCTCCTTGTATGGAAGCGTTAACGTCCTATATATAACGGAGAATGTGACCGTTGTAGTGTGGTTAATGCGCCCATCAATGGCGGCTTAATTAGCTTAACCACAACGACACGTTCGTCCGCGTATATAGGGACCGTTACAGCACGTTATGCGCGAATACCGGAACCGTTATGGGGTTGACCGGGTTTGACCGGATTGACCGGGTTTATGGAGCTCGTGCCATAAATCTCTCAAAAGTAGTTACTAAAGGTCGCGCGCGGGCTTGGCTCGCACGCGACAGGACTTACTCTAGCCTCCAAACCACTAAGTCCCTACAAGTCCCGTGCAGTGGTATGCGAGGGCCCTGTCTCGCAGCCCTCACGCGGATCAGCGCGGCTGGTGATCCTGTGTGTGTGGAGCACAATATGGTGTGCTAGATGATTGCCACGTGGCCAAGATCTGTCTGCTCAGAAAGCACTATCTACATTAGCCCCCTTTCTGCGCGTGAAGACTCATAGCCGGATAGGCTTCCATGCGCAGGAACCAACGTACGCGTCGCCACCACGCACCAATTCAAATATGTGCAGGTTCAGCCCCCGTGCGTGCCATTATGACCTAAACCCCTAGAGTCGTGCCGTCTAGCCTTTTAGGGTTTTAGGCGTGACGTCAGCTTGTCCTGTGATTGCGCGATTCGACGGTGACGGTTGCGATTCGACTACTGAAAGGACGCAATCCTTCATTGTTTTTGGATAAATACTCTGTACTCTCCATTGTTGCAAAAGCATAACTTCTTTCTCTTAAAGTGAATGATACCCGGAAGCCTTCAAGAGCAGATTCAGATAATCAATCATCAGTTCTCTCTTGTCAATCGTCTTCTTCAACTGCGCGCATCCAAGCAAGCTTTACCAAAACAAGGTTGGCCTTGTTCAATTTTGTTTAATATACCAATGTATGCTTTGAACTGTGTTGGATCTGCAAACCCATATTATCCACTGAAAGCTATGAAGAAGATCTTGCTCTTTGAACCCAATTTTGATTTAATCCCCAGATAATAAGGATCTTGAATGTAGGGTTTCTGAAATTCCTGATAATGCAAATGATTCCAATCTTCTAACTTTGAAAAATTGCCACTGGACTGTTCATCTTTCTTCCAATAAACCCTCGTACGCTTTCAACTGAATCTTGAAATTCGGACTATAGTATGTGTATTTCTCCCCCCTTTTTTCTTGCTTTTCCGCAGGAATGGAAAAGACAAAAGGAACCAAACCCATTAAGGAGATAGAAGAAATACCTGATCTTCCCCAGACTTTATGGCGAAAAGCCCCCTATCTGGGTGGCAAAGACTTTTATCATGCTAGGGTTAAGGCGAAGAAACTGTCAATCGCTGTCTCCGGTGAAAAAATGCAAACGTTAACCCCTCCAGTTAACTCAGCGCTGCTGGAATTGATCGATTCCGAAGATGTGGTTCGCTTGGGAGTCGAAAATGGGTACTTCACATACACTGCGATTTCCACTCAAGCATTTGTTCAGAAATTGGACTTCATGGATGAGTGGATTGACCATGTGTTGACCAATCATGCCGTGACTTTAAACGATGCTGGAATATACTTCGCAGTTCGTGCTATGAAGGGTGCTGCTGTGAAGCTGGACCAGTCCATGCTTCTAAACCTTCTTTCTCGTTACTCGCCTACGACTCACACATTCCATTTTGCTGAGTTCGAGGCTGCTCCCACGCTCGAAGATGTGCACATGCTGTATGATCTGTCTCCCGTGGGTGAGGTGGATCCTTTGAGTCCCTTGAGAACGGATGCGGAGATCGCGTTGTACAAGCAGATGGAGGAATGCTTGTCAGAAGTGAAGAAAATTTCCACCCGGTGGACTCCTACAGAAGTTCTTCCTGACTGGCAGTTGGTTGACACATCTGCGAAGAATACTTGGAACAAGTGGGTGCAATACTTTTTCCGTGATTATGCGAACAGCAGTATCACCAAGAAGCTTCTGAGCCAAAACCCGAAGGCTAAAAACTATGTGAATGGCAAGGGTTATCACTTGACCCTATGCGCCTTCCTCTGTGCCTGGTTGTCAAGGTATCTAATCGATGGTCACCTGCATGATGGGGTCTTCTATCATGTTCTGCCTCTTGCTGTGAAATTGGCCCTTGGCCAGAAAGTCGCACTTGGACCCTTAGTCTTGGGCACGCTGTACCTTAGGTTGGATCAGCTGGTTGTTGTAATGAAGGAATCGCGTGGTCGCCTCGATGTACTGACTTACATTAACATTGCTTTCTTGACAATGTGGGTCTTCGAACGATGGCCTTCTTATGCCCCAGTCCCTTCTAAGCCCAGGAAATGGTGTCCCCCAGGTACGGAGGAGGAGCGTAATAGTGGCAGGGCTGCGAGGTGGTTTGGAACTAACTTTCCCAAGTGCGTTTGGAGCCTGATATGCGACAATCGGGAAGAGTTTATAGCCAGGCCTTATGCCACGCGCGTCGAGAATGTGCGATGCTTCCCAAAACTGTATCCCTCTAAGGCTGTTGCCTTCTCAGAAGAGCTCCTTTTTGAGGACGGGAAGCATTTCCACGAGCGCTATCGCGAGTTCTTTTGCTGGTGTCTGAGAGGTTCCCTTCCTGCTCTTGCAGAGCATGTTCGTGAGCTCACACCTAGGTACGAGAGGATTACCGTGGATGTCGATCCCACTCGCGTTTCTCCCCAGTTCGGCTTCGATGCAGTGGCACCATCAATCTGGCCGCAGTCTATCATCGGAGGCTGCTACAAGCGGTTATTGTCTAGGGAGTGTAAAACAATCTTGATGAGCAATCTTCCCTTCGAGCAACCTCCAGGTAACCGTGAAGGTGGCTATTCCAGAAACTGGATCGCTTACTGGAACGCCCAGCAGACAAGGTTTGAGACGCAGTCGGTCCCTCAGCCAAGCAGAGCTCCTGTGATCAAAAGGAATTCTTTCCCTTTTCGTCCCAATTGTAGCCTGGACGAGTCTGAATATGGTTGCTATTCGTTGCTGGATCGCGAGAATCACCTGTGTCCCTCCATCATTCTTGATGAAAAGATCGCCGCAGTTAGGAGAGGTGATTCGCACGTCATCAGATATAGCGAAACTTTTGCTAAGGTAAGCAATTTTCCTCTTGCATATGCGAAGTTCCCCTTTATTCCAATATGTCAAAAGCTTCATGCTTCACTTTCTGCTGCAGTGCCACGTGAGGAGGTTTGCATCTGGTGAGCGTTCCAAATCGCTGGTCACCACCATTGTTACTGCGAGAAGGCAAGGACAACCAGTTCGGATGGCATCGAAGATGGATCCCGCGGTTGAAACCAAAATTCGCGAGATCATGAATGCTTTTGCTGATTCGCTGATAGACAATACTCCAGCCTTGTCTCCTCCCAGGAATGATCCATCTCCTCCAGCGACTGATGCTCCGAGAGCAAAGAGGCCCAGACAAAGGGTAATCACAATCTCTTCCCCTAAGAGCGCTCCAGCTTCCCCTCCTGCGAGATCCCTTGCTGCCAGGGATAAAGGGAAAGGTCGCATGACCAGTAAAGCGCGGAAGGAGCTCGCAGTGGATACCTTTGTTCCGTTTGGCCAGGAGGAAGAAGAGGAGAGAAGGGAGAGAAGAGAAAGGGATGAAGAAGAGGAAAGAATTGAAGATGTCGGAGACAGAGAGAGAGATGAGATACAAGAGGAAGACTCAGGAGGTATCTCAATCGTACTTCTCTTCTTATCTTAACTCTTTTGCAATCTTATCTGAACGAATTGTTTCTTAGCAGATGATGACAATGAGACTATCGGTGGCCTTTTGGCCAAGAAGCAGAAGAGAGGTTCTCATTCTGGTGTTTCTGACGAAACCATAAGCGAGGACATTCTTGCCGAGTCCAGGAGAACAGCTGCGGAGGCTGCTGAAAGAAGAAGGAAGTGAGAAGAAGAGGAGCTCGAACGTGTGAAGCAGAGGAGCCTAGAAGAACAACACGTCGACGACCTAATGCGTCCAACTGACGAGGAAGATGCGCTTCCAGAAGAGGTGGCTCCTCAAGTTGACGAGGAGGATGCAGCTCCAGAAGAAGATGCGGCAGCTCTAGAGCGAGTCCAAGCGGACTTCGAATAAATCGCAGGCGGTAATGAAGGTGAGATTTTTAATCTCGCAGTAACTTACCGAGATGTTATTGTCGGTGCGCTAAAGCACGGTGTGTCAAAAGCTGACATTCGCCGTTGGCTAGTAGGCAAGTGCGGTGAACCTTCAGGTAATCATTTGAGCAACATGTGTGAACTAGGCTTAGCAACCCAAACATAATCATGACTGGTTTCTTCGCGCCCCAGGTCACGCTCACCTTAAAGACATGCTTAATGAAGATACATTAATAGGGCAAGGTTCCACGTCCTTAGCATATGACGAGGATGCTGCGATCCCACCTTCGCGTGGAGGTGCTCGCTCTTAGCTTACCAAAGATAATAAAATATTATACAATACAAGTTACCTCACATCATTGTATTTTGTATCGCAGGCAACGCTGATGAAGCCACGTTGGAACAAAGGAGTCAACCTTCTGCATCCTATGTCCCGGTGCCGAGTTCTCATACCGAGAAGCCCGTCGCAGCTGCTGAATATGCAGGAGAGCCCTTCGAGGACGTCATTGAACTTTTTGATGATTCCGAAGCTGACACCGTATTGATGGAGGAGGATGCCCATGCTGGTGCTGAGGAAACAGGAACGAACGCTGTTGATGCTATCGCACCTGAAGGCATTCTTAATCAAGCTGCAACTTCTGCTGCTGCCATGCTCCCGGCAATGACTGAGCCTGCAGCACCTCTTCCTGCGTGGAACTTTTGGGGTTCGCAGGTCGGGGCTGCAATCGCACCTGGTGCGGCTTATACTCTTCCCACCAACTATGAGGAGTTAGAGCTCGCAGCTGATAGAAGGGCAATGGAGCGAGGACAACCTTCAGCTACCCCAGCAATGCGCATTCCTTCTCTGCGTGATATCCTTGAAGGAACTGGTATTTCATGATTACTGTTTGCACCTTGCATTCTTCATTTGCAAGTTCGATAGTCTAACTTGGTTTAACATTGCCTTAGGGCTGAAGCAAGCTGACGTGGACTGGCTAGTCCGGATGCGCCTCTCCTACCCCCAATCATTTATGAGGTCTCTGGAGATAGGGCCCTTCGACAGGAGGCTGTTTTTTACTGAAGCCATCTGGATTTTGGAGCAGCTATCCGCGGCCACACCTGCGACTATTTCACCTCAGAGCGCGGAATTTCTTTTTGGCATGTGCCAAAACCTTCTCGCCAAAGTTCAAGGCAAGCTGGGCTTTGGGTTTCTTGTCAAAAGAGTCACCCAGATTCGCGCGGCCGTGAATTTGAAACGCGGCTACCATAACCTCGCAGCTGAGGAGCAGAAGGTGGAGCAGCAAAGGCAGAGGGTTGAAGAGGCTGTGAAGCTCTTTCATGAGATGAACGCCAAATACGAGCAATTGCAGTAAGAAGTGGAGCAAGTGGAGAATCTGTCGCGTCAATTTACTCCTAATGACTCCTTGATCAAGGGCTTATTTTGAAAAGTAGCAAATAAGTAGCTAAAACATTTCTGTAATGTTGCTAGGGTTTCTCCCCCCTTTTTTTCAAAAAGAACTTGAATGCCTGTTTTGCCCTTCCCGGGATTTGCTCAAATATCTCTGTGCATATCAATTTATGACGTCAGCTATTGATATTCTGCCTTGATTTTCGCGCTAATTACTCATTAGATAAGCACTCTTTCCTTGGGAAGTCCATCCGTATCATGACCATCCATCATTAATTAGGATACGCAACTGAATCGTCGTAGCCTTTAGTAGGGTAATTGATTGTTACCTCTTTTCAAGGCGTAAGTGATTGATCCTTACCCTCTTTTCAAGTTCTGCTGACTCATCTCAGCAACTGAAGAGTCTCCACAAGGTCTATATAAACCCTGCCTCTTACTATTTGGGTTCTTCATCCCACAATGTGGCTTGCCGTGATTCCTTACGACTGCTGGCTTCAACGCTTGTTTTTCGTTGATTCATGGCAGCTTCAAGTTGTGAAACCTGAGTTTGTGCTTTGTGCCATAGAAATAGTTTCCAAGATCTGCTTCACAAAGCGTATTGATCTTTATAATTATCATAAAGAAGATGCAGAGAATACCTCATGTTTGCTCGAAGAATTTTCTTCGTCTATTATGCTTGCAGGTCATGTTTCCGGCCGCCTCCCGGCGAGGTGCAGCGCCGTACTGACCTTGCTACCGACTCGTAATGAACAGCAGATTTCTCCTCCAGCATGCCCGGAGGTTGATCATTCGCCACCACGTTCTTGAACTCAGGGTGGCGAGCCATTGTGCTCGTCTCCGTGGACAAGGAGCTTCTTGCCCGAGGAATGACTGCTTCCCTGTCTTGCACAGCCGCATACGCCGGAACAGGTGGTTCCTCAGACACGTCTCTTGGGTGTAATACCAAAGAATGGCCTTGTCAGATCCTGGGATCTTGAACATAGCGTCGCATAGGTCTTGTAGACATGGCGGGCTGCGGGCTGTTCTTTTCGCAGGAACACCCTACTTGCTACAGATCTTTGGTCGCAGATCTTTGTATCGCATAGCTTTCGTTAGGACCGTTAGGTCGATCCTTTTCCAGTTAGGATTCCCCCGATGTGTAACTTCTGCTTGTAAGTTACTATTTAGATGCATTGTAAGCCATGTTGGCTGCGTAGCTAGCTTGATCTGAGCTTTTTGCTTGTAGGCTATTATCTAGACAGATAAATTGTAAGTCATTTTGACTCATAGTCATAAATCGCTTTGTATGATTTGCTGTTTTTGTTACAACAAATTGCAACTTCGCATGCGCGTTGGCAAATTTCGCCTTTTGTAGCGTTGTATTCACACTTTGCATTGTTGCTATGATTTGCCATATGCCAGACAGATTTGCAGATATGTTTTGAGATCGCTCGAGATCGTATTTGTGCAGCTTTGCTATCTTGGCGGATAGGCTTTAGATTTACTTAAAGTTAGACCCAAGTACGAGCGCTATCTCAGCAGATAGGCTTCTGTAGATCACTCAAGATCATTTTGCATAATGCTGCTATCATGGCAGATAGGCTTAAGAATCATTTTGAGATCGCATTCGTATAGTGCTGCTATCATGGCAGATAGGCTTAAAAGATCACTTAAGATCATATTCGCATAAGCTGCTATCGTGGCAGATAGGCTTTAAAAGATCATTTAAGATCGTATTCGCATTAGCTGCTATCGTGGCAGATAGGCTTTTAGGAGATCACTCAAGATCATATTCGCATGGGCTGCTATCATGGCAGATAGGCTTAAAAAGATCACTTAAGATCATATTAGCATAGGCTGCTATCATGGCAGATAGGCTTTTAGTAGATCACTTAAGATCGCATTCGCATAGGCTGCTATCACAGCGGATAGGCTTTTTAGAAGATCACCTAAGATCGCATTCGCATAGGCTGCTATCACAGCGGATAGGCTTTTACTACTGGGAATAATGAAATAGACAGATCAATAAAGACTACTTAAAGCATGAAGTTCTTCCCATTTGGGAGAAGTGTTTCTATTATGAAGTACTCTCATATGGGAGAGATAAGATTACAATTCCCTCATATGGGAGAGAAGATGTACGAGCCATAGTAATACAGAGCATAAAGCAAACGTTGTAATCTAACGCATATAATGAGAGAAGTTAAGGATAGTACTTCTTAATCCAGCGCATGTTGACTGAGCTTGGGGTTGAGGTCGTTCCATGCGACCTCCGTATGTTGCAGTAGCCACTATCAAAGGCTTATGTGACTTCAAAGGGTCCTTCCCAATTGGCTGCGAATTTTGGGTGAGCTGCCTCTCGCATGCAATGTTCAGACGCGCGCAAGACCAAATCTCCAACTGTGAAATCTCGACGTTGGACTGTTTTGTTGTACGCACGAGCGATCCTTTCTTGGTACCGTTTGTTAGTCCTTTTAGCTTTCTCCCGTTTCTCTTCTAGCAGAACTAAGTCATGATCACGTTGGTTGTCATATAATGCATGAAAAGCCAACCTTGCATAGTTAATCTTTACTTCCGCAGGCACCACAGTTTCAGCTCCATAGCATAAAAGAAATGGCGAGGCCCCTGTGGGCGTCCTTGGAGAAGTCCGATAGGCCCACAAGGCTATACTCAAAGAATCAGCCCACTTCTTGTGGTCATCTGCGACCATCTTGCTCAAGATTCTCAATAACGTCTTGTTGGTTGCTTCCGCCTGCCCATTCCCCTTCGGGTAGTATGGAGTGGAGCATATCTATCTTATGTTGTACTCTGCTAGCTTTGCAGCCACCTGGCGATTGACAAAAGGCGTGCCATTATCCGAAAGGATGTTGTTTGGAATTCCGAACCTGCATATGATGCTTTCTTGGATGAAATGGACCACGGCTAGCGCATTTGCTGTCTTCAGTGGTATCGCCTCTACCCACTTAGTGAACAACTCAGTCGCGGTGAGAATGAAGTGATTCCCGTGCGAGGTTGGTCGAACGGGACAAACGAAATCCAGAGCCCATGTATGAAATGGCCACGGTGTTCCCAACGCGTGTAAATCCACAGCAGGGGCGTGCACTAGATTACCTTTGAATTGACACTCCTGGCAGCGTTTTACTTTGGTGCGGCAATCAGCCTCCATGGTGGGCCAGAAGTATCCAATCGAGAGGAGCTGTCTGCATAATTTCGCACCTCCCTGATGTTCCACCTGATGAGAAAGGTCCATCACTTCTTGTGCTTCCTTGCTGTCTAGACATCGCAGCAAGTTACCTTCATGGCCCCTTCGCCAGAGCAGATTTTCTTGTACCACATATCGGGCTGCTTTTCTCTTTAGTTTCTCAGCTTATTTTCTCGACTCAGGCACAATACCCTGGGTGAGAAAGTAAAAGAGTGGTTTCCTCCAATCCGCATCATCGTCGGTCAGAGCAATGAGCAAAGAGTCTTTGATCAGTGCGCAACTCTCGCAATTTCCTTGAATCAGCGCTGCTGCCGTTGACATGTCCGGCCAATGAATGCCATACCTTTGGGCTTTCCGATAGATTGACACCTCACTTTCTCCACAAGCATGTTGGTGAATCTTTTCTAACAGCATTTGTCCCTCTTGCTCGGAGACGCATCGCATGAGTATTCCGCCAGGGCCCTTGTAATAGAGAGTGTTATCATGTATGCAATATCCCTTTGTGGATGCCCAGTTCTCGCTGCTCGTGCCCTCTGCGATGGCTCGTAAGATTGATTTTCTCCAGTCTGCATCGTCCATGCATTCATCGTCGCACGCGTCTTCTGTCAACGCCGAGGACGTTCGCACTTCAATTGAGATTCTCGCAGGACATTTGTCTGCACTTACCTTGGATCCCAAGGTAGCTAAGGCATCAGCATGCCTATTGTCTGCTCGAGGCTTGTGTTCGTATCTAACGTCGCAGAATTGTTGCACCAATTTCTGTACCAAGGTCCGATAGGGCAATAAGTTTATCTCTTTCAAACCATACTCGCCCGAGGCTTGTTTGACGATTAGCTTGGAGTCCACCATAACCGTCAGATTGCTTACTTCCAAGGCCTTTGCCGCGCGAAGTCCCGCAATGAGAGCTTCATACTCTGCTTCGTTGTTGGTGACTGCGAAGTCAAGCTTTGCAGACATCTGTATGACCTCTCCATCTGGTTTGGTCAAGACTATCCCGATGCCTCCACCTTTCCTCGTTGACGAGCCATCGAAATGGAGCGTCCAATAGGGCAGCTCAACTGCGTAGATTTCAGGTCCCTCCAATTCTTCTTCAATTACAGGCTCATGATTGTTATCGGGGAACTGTGCTAGCAAATCCGCCACCACCTGCGACTTGATCGCCCGCGGCCGAACGTATGTGATGTCATATTGGGAAATGGTCATATACCACTTTGCCAATCTTCCCCCAGGAGTGGTGTGAGTCAGAAGATATCGTATGTGTAGTACCCCGTTATTTATAAACGGGTATTTTTAGATAATATTAAGTGTTAATATGTTGAAACGGGTATTTTATGAAATTTTTGAGTGTTAATATAATATTATTATTAGTATTGAGTGTTAATATGCCACTATTATATTTTAAGATATTATTTGGTGTCAATATGACATTAGTATAAGTTTGGGTATTAGTTATTATTATTTAGAAAGTTAATTTTTAATGTTATAAACTACCTAGGTGCTTTTATGTATTTATTATAACTTATAAAGTGTTTTTTTAACTAAACTTGGGGTAGTAGTTGTACTAAGCCTAAAACTAGTGGGGTTAAAGTGTCTTTAACCCTAAAATTAGTCATCTTCTTCCTCCAACTCTTCCATGGATGGAAGAGTACTACTCCAACCCAAACACCACCATTACCACTCCGAATCTTCACCAAATTCGTTGATGTTTGTCCCAAATCACTCCCTATTCGATTTAAACTCATCAAGCCTCGATAATTTAGCATCAAGCAACCCAATTTCGCCAATTTTTGGTCCCGATTCAAAATTGAAGTTTCCAAAGTGGGTTTCCTCATGGAGGTTGAATTCTTCACCTCTCTACCTATGTAAACCCATCAATTCTCAGATTTTAAACCCACAATCTCAATCCCTCAACCTCTCAATCTCTCCTTCGATTTCTCTCTCAATCTCCCACACCCAATCTCTCTCTCTCTCTCACCCGACGGGCTGCCCACCGCGCCGCCGCAGCCCGCCGACGCCGCCGCCACCGCCGACGCCGCCCTCTGCCCGCCTCACCGCCGCCACCATCGGCCTCACCATCATCAACCCGTCACTCTTTCCTCTCTCTGGTCGGGTATGAAGAGAAAACCCGTCTCTCTCTCTCTCTTGTTTTGTTTTGTGTTGTTTTGTTTTTTTTCACTAAACAGTCTAGTTAGTTGGTAAATAATAATAGTTGGAAGTAAGAGAGAACAAGTGGGGGCCTGGCCTAGTGGTTAGTTGGTAGCCCTTAAAGCTTGGGTGTATGTGGGGGATAGGTTCCAAGTTCAAATCTCTTAAGAGACAATTCTTTTTATACAAGTTTAAAATCATTTTTTTACTCATCTTCACTCAAAAATAAAATTATAGACTAAGAATGATATGTTTGTAACAAATTAGAATAAGTTATTTTCTTCAAATAGATTTGTTATTTCTTTTAAATAAAAGTTAGTTAGTTTATAATTTATTCTCTACTAAGGCTTGTTTGGTTGGGAAAAACTACTATTTGAATTAAAAGTGTTTTTGAGGTAAAATAATATGATTCTCTACCCTAAATAATAAAAGGGATATTTTATCTAATCTTATAAGTTATATTTATATAAGATAGCTTAGTGTGTTCTAACAAATAATAAACTTTAGCGTTATAAAGCATATTTTATAAAAGAGGTTGTTCACGTTAGCAAGGTTGGGGAGAGTTAGTAAGGGGTTTATTTCTTTTACCTATAGGACTTTGTGTGCAATGTGTTGATTAGGATATTATTAACTTTTTAGGCGACAAATTCGTTGACGAAGGATACGTCGAGTATTTCTAAGACGTGAATTGCTTTTGCTTGAGATTCAAGGTAAGTAAACATGCCAGGCCTAGCGTCCATACCTTCTTTCGTGTCTAAACTGTTTTTGTGATTTATTGTCTCAAAATTTGAATATTCACGTGAACTATTTATTTGAGAAAGTTTATTGATTTTACAAAGGTGATTCTATCACAACTATCACATGAAATGATTAATAAGACGTAAAGACGTAAAGTGGAATAGTTGTATCGGGGATCAATATTTGAGCTTTGGTCGATGTGGACTACGTCTCTCGACCCACTTTATTTTATTTTGCTCGGTCGCAACCGCCCCGAGTTCGCTCCAGTACTTACCTCTCTGGCCGCAAGAAGTCTTAGAGGGGTGACGACACTTATGGTCTGGTAGCCAGTTATTAGTAGATTTTCCCCGTGTCAACATGGTAATATATGTTTTCTGAATGATGGACCTTTATGATTGAGAACTGGAAGTCCCGATTGGACAAATGAGGAAGTTTGGGAATGTTTCCCCACAAGTGAAGTGTTAAAAGAAAAGATTTGTGAATTCTTATTTCAAACTTATTCTCTTACAAAAATTCTTTACTCTTCAAACTAATGTGTCGTTTTTAACTGCTTCATAATCTATTTACATGCTTGGGTGTTGCTTACTCAGTATTTTCAGCTGACTTTGGAAACTGTGGTGTTTCTTTTTAATTCTGCACCACAGGTTTAGGTGGAAGCTTGGAGTAACGGGAGCGCGACTCGACATACATAGGAAAAGTTTAGTAGATCACATTTGTTTTACTTTTGCTCTTCTGTTAGAATTAGAGAATTTTAGATTGGAATAATGTCCATATTTGTGGCAAGACAAGTTTTAAGTTTTAATTAAATATTTTTATGGATTTGGATTGGATATTCTGTTATAAAATCTCCTTGTATCCGGGTTTAACCTCGGGTACGGAGT
This sequence comes from Linanthus parryae, assembly GCA_023055425.1. Taxonomy (NCBI): domain Eukaryota; kingdom Viridiplantae; phylum Streptophyta; class Magnoliopsida; order Ericales; family Polemoniaceae; genus Linanthus; species Linanthus parryae. The sequence continues at coordinate 35,345,813 of JALGPY010000002.1, forward strand.
GACATCCCTGGGCTACCGGGTCGCCCTTTTCGGACTTCCGGCTTGGCGGTTTTGGGGGTGTTACAGTATGAGATCGCGCTTTGTGACCACCACTACTTTATGCGAAGCAAAATAGTGTCTCAACTTCTCTATTACAAAGAATATAGTGAGGCAATGACGTTCGATGTCCGTGTACCTTGATTCTGCGGGCTGCACGATGCAAGAGATATAGTAGATGGGCCTTTCTTGACCCTCATACTCCTGAGCTAGGAGTGCTCCTATAGACCTCCTTGTTGACGTCAGATATAAAAAGAGTGGTGATCCAAGCTGAGGAGCGATCATTACTTTTGAAGATGTCGGCAGCTCCTTTAGTTTCCCGAACGCAGATTTGTGCTCCGCAGTCCAGTTGTATACAGCATCTTTCTTGAGAAGATCACAGAAACAAAAGGTGATTTCGGCGATCGCTGGGATGAATCTTCGCAGATAGGATAGCTTTTCCAAGAAGGTTTTCAAGGCACTCTGGTTATGCGTCGGAGTCATGCCAGTGATGGCTGATACTTTCGCAGGGTCGGGCTCTATTCCTTGGCGATGTACCACGCATCCCAAGAACTTCCCTGATGTTACCCCGAATGCGCACTTCATGGGGTTCATCTTCAATTGAAAGCGTCTGCATCTGTTGAACACTTTTCGCAAATCCGCCAGATGGTCTGCCTCCTCCTTGGATTTGACGACTAGGTCATCCACATAGAATTCCACTTCCTTGTGCATCATGTCGTGGAACAGGGCCATCATGGCCCGCTGGTAAGTCTCCCCTGCGTTTTTGAGGCCAAAAGGCATCACCGTATAGTTGAATACTCCCACCGGGTGATGAATGCGGCTTTTCGTGCATCTTCGGGGTCCATCTTGATCTGATTGTACCCACTGAAGCCGTCCATGAAGCTGAACATGCGATGACCCGCGGTCGAATCGATAAGTAAGTCGATGTTGGGAAGTGGAAAATCGTCCTTAGGGCAGAAACGATTGAGATCCCGGAAATCCACGCAAATGCGAAGCTGCCCATTCTTCTTTACCACGGGCACAATGTTAGCCAACCATGTGGGATGGTGATTTGGCTCTATGAATTTGGCATTCAGAAGTTTGACAACTTCTTGCTTGATATTAACGTTGAGCTCCGGTCTAAAGCTTCTCGTGCTCTGCTTTACCGGTTTGGATCCTGGGATTACATCCAACCGATGCATAGTGATGCTCGTGTCCAAGCCCGGCATCTCATCGTATTCCCACGCGAATACGTCTCTGTACTCAGTCAAGAGCTGTAGCAATCTTTCCTCCTCTTCGCTTGTGAGGTCCGCACTTAGAAAGACTGGCCTCTTCTTTTCTTCGCTCGAGCTTAGGAATACCTCCTTCAGCTCCTGCTTTTGTGGCCTGGGTTTATCCTCCATGCATTCAGGCGCTTGCTTGAGTTTCTCCTCTAGAACGCTTGGCATTGGTTTGTCCGTCTCCGAAACATGCTCAATTTTATTGATTTGCTCAGGGATATCCCCATGCTCGCGCGAGGACACCCCTGCGCACCTTCATATGCGATAGCATTTCTTCCCGTTGGCGTAGAAACTCTCTATCTCCTTTCCTTCAGGATCATGTTTTGCTATCCTTTTCAGAGTGTACACGTTCTTTCGCTGGTAGGCAATCTGCGGCGCCTCTTCTCGCGTAGGCGGCTTTTCCTTAGCATCCTCTCTTGTCACCATCACTCCCGCAGGTGACTGATCTTTGATATCCTCCCATCGGGGCAAAGGAGTGGGGTTGAATGGTCCCGGCGTTTGCTCATCTGCCATCTCGGTGAACCACACCGCCTCACTGAGATGCGCTTCATCCATGTTGAATGGATTTGTCGAAGCTGGTATCTCGACTATTCTGTCACTCCAAATGGCTTTCATCACTTGGTGAGCTGTTGAAGGGACAGCATCAAAGCGATGAATCCAGGCTCGACCTATGATCATGTGATACGTAGTGTTCGCATCTATGACATAGAATTTTGCTGAGCACTTGATTTTGACGATCTGGATACCCAGGCGGATCCATCCTATCGTCATTCTGGAGTCGCTTCCGAATCCCATCAGCGGGGATGGACGCTTGACAATCTTGTACTCTGGAATTCCCGCTAGCTTCAATGTATGGAGCGAAACAACGTTAACTGCTGCTCCTCCGTCAACGAACGCTCTTTTGAACTCAACGCCATTGATGATAGCCGTCACGTACAGAGGCCTCTGGTGGCTCGCATCTGTCTTCTTGTCGTTTGCGGAAAAGGTTATGACCTTTTCTGTAGAGCTAGACGCCCTAACGACTTTCCCATTGGAGACTACGAGATCCTCCTTGTAGTCTTCTTCTATCCTTAAGATCTCCTTTGTCATCTCCGTCCGGCATTTTCCTGAGAAATTCATCTCGTCGAAGAACCTGCTAAACCCGTGCGACCCCTTCATCCGGTCTGCACGTTCGTCCTCCGTGTCTATGCTCCTCATCATGGATCTCAGCAATGATAGGTAGACCATCCTCTGCGACTTCTTCAAGATCCACAATCGAGATCATAGCGACCTCTTTGCCTTTCGATTCTTGATCCGCATGAGCAGGGAGTGGATTGTTGCGCACATCGTGCCTTTGATCACTGACGATCAGTTCGCCATTCTTCATCTTTTGGCTAAACACGATTCTGAGCTTCTTGCAGTCCGTCGTGGGATGCATAACCTTTCCGTTATATTCGCACCACTTCGGGTCCCTCACCATCTCCCTGGAGGGTGCCTTCTCGAGCGGCGGTAGGACACCGTCCTTACGCCATTGCCTGCAAAGGTCGCTTGCTTCTTCCACCGAACATGGCAGAGGTGGTGCATCAAAGTTCACTATCTTCGGCTGCTTTTGGGGTGAGACCGTATTCACTTCAGCCTCGCGTCCCCTCTAGCAGCTGAATCTCCTGACTTTGAAAGTAGTACCACCCGAGGATCGCTCAGGGGCGTTCCTCTTTTTCTGCCTCTCCACTATAGGCTCGATATTCTTCGTGCATTCTATTAGCTTTGAAAATGTAGGCGTTTGCAAGTTAATAATGTTGGAATTGTGCCCTAGAGGCAATCAATTAATTGTGACAAATATATGGATTTACGATTCATTATGTTATCGATATGGAGATATGCTAACATGAATGAAGTCCTTAGAATATAAGGTGTTATATTCTTAAATATCCCTAGTCAATTATAATGATTAATGGGACAATCATCTATAGACTAGTATGGGGTTGGATTGATATGGAGATATCACGATCCAACACATGGGTATGCATTAGGAGTAATGGCATACTGGATGACCCACGACGAAAAGGATACATTAGATTATGTGAAGTCACAATCGCTTTTCGTAGTGCTAATATTATTGCAATCCTTGGACTTGAAGTCACTAGATACTCTAGTTGTGGAATATTGCACTTTGATGTTATCAAACGTTACACCGTAACTGGGTAATCATAAAGGTGGCTATCGGGCGTAATAGGAAGCAAGCTTAGATATCGTAGTGATGTAGATAGGATTTGTCCCTCCCACATAATGGGGGTAAATATCCACGGCCACTCGAGGGATGAGGCTTATTGAATGTCTGGCCAGACTCAGATAAATTAATATAGAGATATTAATGTTATCTGCAAGCATAAGCATATTCCCAGGATCGAGGAACTATGGATTGGATATACGAGTGTGACTATTTATGTCTCGTGTCCAATCCGGATATGGAGACAAAGGGATAATGCAATATGATATATTGGGCACAAAGGTTTGTCGGGATTACTGACTATTTCTATTGGTTGGGTTGCATGGATGTGTTGCTAGACACCGCTCCATGTTAGTAATAATTACTACCAACTATATAGAAACCTATGGGGTCACACGTCAAATAGAGTAGAACTAGATTTGGGATTAATTAATATGGATTAATTAATAGAAGGATCATTGTGCAACACCTTGCAAACTTAGTAGGACTAATTTGCAAGGAAGGGAATAATTCTAGTTCATCTAGAATTAGGAAACTCTTTTATGGAAACAACAAGGAGTTGTTGGAGTATATAAAGGAGGCTCTAGCTTCCTTCCCACTTGATGAGTTATTATTAGTCATAACACAAAAGTGGGAGAGAGCAAAAAGAGAGAGCAAGACAAGGTGCTAGGGCCGAAACCCTAGCCACCCGTCCGCCCCCTACCCGACGGCAAAGAGAGGCCGCCCCTCTCTTGTGCCCTTTGGTGATTTGTTGCTTTGATCTTCATCCCTCTTCCTCCAAGGTTCAAGCTAGCACTTGATTGAAGGAAGAATCTAGATCTCACCTCTAGACGTGGATCAACCGTAGAGACGAGGACATCATTCTTCGTGTGATCTCACAAATCAAAAGGTACACATCTTCTATGTCCTTGATCATGTTATGATGTCTCTTCCTGTGATCCTTGGTGGGCTTTGAGTAGGATTAATTTTTGTTATTCCGCTGCGTTACCTACGTCAAAACCCGACAGTGGTATCAGAGCCACAGGTCGTAGAGCATAACATGATATTATGTGTTTACGATTTCAGTTCATACACCGTATTATTGTTTATTACGCGAAAACTGAAAAATTGGCATAGTAGATGCAATATTGAATTTGATTCAAACAAACAAGACCCAATTTAACATTGGATGTTAGAATTGGTGAGTTTAATCACATAGGATGTGAATAATTGGGTTCTTGAAAAATTAGGGTTCATGGGCACATGATTGAAAAGGGGTTTTCAATTATGGAATTAATTAAACTTGGGCAACAAGGAAGAAGTTGTTTTGGAAACAACTAAACTTGGGAAACAAGTAAGAAGTTGTTTATGGAAACAACTAAACTTGGGAACCAAGGAAAGAATTATTTTGGAAACAATACCATAAGGGTGTTTTGGAAACAACCCAACAAGGAAGGAATTGTTTATGGAAACAATTCCATATATTGTTTTGGAAATAATTCCATGAATTGTTTATGGAAACAATTCCATGAGGAGGTGTGGCCCATGTAGGGACCGCCCCTCTCTCTCCTTGCCGCCCAAGTAACACACGGCACAAGAGGGGCCGGCACACCCTAGCACACGGCCTAGCCGTGTGGGCTAGGGGCCGGCCGGCCCGGGCCTAGTGTGGCGGTTCCTTGGTTGATTTTGGCCATTCTTTGGTAAATCCTTTGGACCGTTGTAAAACCCTAGTTACCCAATTTCATTAAAATTAAACAAGCGCGTTAAAAATTGGTTTTAACTGTATTATGTGCTTTATTGCATGGTGGATGGATATGGCCTAGGATTGTGGATGTTTATTGTTTTGTGGTTTGGTTTACGGCCTGCGAGCTGATCAAATTAATGTAATAATTAATTAGGTTTTACGGCCTGCGAGTCGTTCTTTTTCTCCTCAACATGTGAGGCTTTTGTTATTTATTTATTCTAGATGTTAGGCTAGAATTAGAAATATTTAGATGATAGCCAAGAACATGGAGAAGAAGACCGGAGAACCAAAGGAGCCAAAAGACATCCCTAGGCGCGCAGCTATGGTGGAGCACATGGAGATGAGCTTGTCACTTTAGGGCATATAGATATTATCATTGGTTTGGTAATATCTTAGTCTAGGGGCCATATCCATGCCACGTTATTTTCTTTTGTGGATGTTTATTATTTATGTCTTGTTATTTATTTTGTGTGTATGGCGATACTAGCAAAACGTTAACAAGATAATAATAAACAAAGTTGGTCTTTTATTGTGGATGGCCCAATCCAAATAAGTAGACCATGTTGATAAGATCAACCAAACAATTTAAAAGAAAATCCCTCAATTAAATATTGCGTTTTGCCTTCTCTTGCCAAAACACCCTTCATGATCGTGACCTATTAAAATTCGGGCTTGCCAAAGCAAGGCGATTTTAAATTTCATGGTGTGTTGCGGACGACGCAAGCTAGTAATGCGTGTATGTTGAAAGCAAGAGGTTGGACGCAACTAGGCAAGAATCAATTGGATTGATGAGCTTAGAGGCATGACAATTAGGAGTTATCCAATTGGATAAAGAATAAAGGAATTTATTCACCTAATTGGACCAAGAGTTGCATGGGATGCAATTGGAATGGTTCCTACCTAAATAACCAATTCTTGGGTGACTTGCCAAAGCAAGCTCAAGAAGAAGTGAAAAAGGGATCTTGGACCCACTAGAAAATATATAAGATATTTTCCGCATTAATGGTGAGGGCTATTAATCCGAGAAAAATAGTGGGAGCTATATTTAATAATTTAAATCCTTGTTGAATATAGTTATATGTCACAATGCTTTGCATAATCCTATAAGTGTTGAATACCCATCGCATTAAACAAACAAACGCGACTTTATGTCCATGAGATGGACAAGATATCTGGAATCAATTTTCTAGATTGGTATAAAATCGAGAATTGTTCTCAAGTAAAGGAAATATGTTGTACATTGTAGAGCATAAATTTCTCTTCCCAAAAACTACCAAAACGCACTAAAGCCTTATGGAAGGAACATCAAAGAATGGTTCTTTGGATGTAACTTGTCTCATGTCAAGCTCCCATGGACTCTGAGCTTTGGAAGCAAGATGAGAAATTTGGGGTATGTGATATGATCATACGAGCTTGTCATGAAAGGCTTAAGGAGTTGCTCCACTTTGCAATCTCTTGCTTAGCACTCGTCATGATCAAGATGGAATAAGTTTGGGCTTGCCAAAGCAAGGCGACTTAGTTCATCGAGATATGACGCGACGACACAAGTTAGTAATGTGTGGCTGCTGAAGCAAGAGGTAAAGCGCAAACTAAACTAACTCAATAGGATTGAAAGCTTAGATATTGGGAGTTATCTATAAGATAGATAAAGAATATATAGTTATTCTCCCAAGTGGACCAAGAATTGCATTGGATGCAATTACAGTTTTGTTTTAAAGTTGATTTACTCAATATGATTGAAAAATCACTAAACAAAACACTCATAATGGGCATGGGCAAAAACTGTTAATAGTTAACAGCATGGGTAAGGGCAAATGGTTGCGCCGAACCCATGAGTATAAAGCAAGCCTGTTGCTAAAACCAAGTTGCCTCGAAGTCCCATAGGTGGTGTAGAGGAAGAGAGACTACCCAAAGTACATGGAAGTAAATAATAAAGGAATTATGAATTCCGACTTGGGTATTTTATTATAAAATTCAATGTGTCTATCTCATCATCAAGATTATATGATACTAGATGAGGATCTCACATTTATAGAAATGTGTAGGATCTCAAGAGACGAAGACAATTGGATAAGGAAGAAATAATCCTACACGTGGGGCTATGAAGCAAAGGGTTGCTGAAAAGCCGTAGGAAATTATTTCTACCTTTCAGAAATTGTTCATGAATTAGACAAAAGGGATATGTCCCTGCTATGAGTAGGACCATTATCATAGTTTCTTGTTTGGACAAGAAAGCTCCTTATCATAATAAAAGGACAAATGTTGTTCCATTTATTATGGTATGCATTATTGTAATGCAATTTTGTCTAAGTGGATTCTATATCCATGATCATGATAATTTCATATATAACATTAATACCTAGAGGTTTGCATATAATGATATGAACTTCACTTATCTTTAGCATTATCGTTTAGGCCCCATAAATAAGAGATACATATCTAGAATTCCATTAGGATGGATTTCTGGGACTCATTTGATTATTGAATCATATGAGACATGTAAGACTTATTAGGCAAGGATATGATCTTTTGGGAATCATACATATTGATGTATGAAGGCCACTAAGCACAAATACTAAAGATGGTTTTAGTACTTCATCATATTTACTGATAGGATCAGAGAAATATGGATTTGTGTATCTTATGAAGAAACAAATCAGAATCCTTTGAATTGTTCAAAGTATTCAGGAATGAAGTAGAGAACCAACTTGGCAAAAGTATTTAGACTCTACGATTGGATCATAGAAGAAAAATACTTGAGCCAAGAGTTTGACAAGAATCTATGGGAGTATTGGATATGATCCAAAACTCGCTCCACCTAGCACGCCACATGGGTTTTGGCGTGTCTAAAAGGAGAGTTCGAACCTTGTAGGACACGGTTCGGACCATGATGAGTCAAACAGAACTTCCAGTTTACTTTTAGGGGCTATGTTCTAATTACAGCAAATTTCGCCCTTAACCTTGTTCCATCAAAAACGGATTATGAAAAACACCATATGAGATATGGACTAGGAAGTGTCCTAAGTAAGTCATTCATAAATATTTGGGGTTATGAGGTTTATGTAAAAGAGTTTACAAATAAACTTGGACCCAAGTCGGATAAATGTTTTGTGGGATATCCTGAAAAGGATATTATTTCTACAACCTAATCGAGAACAAACTGTTTGTTTCTCGAGCCACAGTGTTTCTAGGAAGAGATTGTCTCTAAAAGAAACAGTGGGAGGACAGTAGAACTTGAAAAGTTCAAAGAACCACAATAGAACATTGATCCGTTTGATGGAACATGAGCAGGATCACAAGGTGTTGTGGAGCAACCTACTCGGATAACACAAGAACCTCGTAGGACAGGTAGGATATGTCAAGGGACTAGAGAAATAAGGATTTCTCATAACCCGTGATATATTGCTCATCGAGATGAGCCTACAACCTATGAGAAGGCCACGTGTGGGCCATACTCTCAGAAATGGCTTGGAGCCATAGGATACGATATGGAATCCATGTATACCAGCAAAGTATGAACTTTGGTGGAACCACCTGAATGGGTAGGACCCATAGGGTGCAAGTAGGTTATGAGGAAACCAACATGGATGGTAATATGATTACTTTTAAGGGACAACTGATTTGAAAGGGTTTTCATGATAAATTCATAGTATAGACTATGACGAAATCTTTCCCCAGTTGTGATGCTTAAATCCATTTGCATCTTGCTTATAGCAATCTATTCATAGATTGTATCAAGCTTCTTGGAGTTGGACTCTTCAAATGGATGATACAATCAAAGGAGTTTGATTCCATCAAAATTGAAGATGATACTTGTGTTTACAAGAAGGTTAGTGGGAGCATAGTTAAGTTTCTGGTCTTGTATGTAGAGACATACTAATCATTGGGAACAATGTCTCTACTCTGCAATTTGTTAAAGATTGGCTAGAGAAATTGATTTCCAATAATTGACTTAGGCGAGACAATCTATAAAATCTATGGAGATAGATTAAAGTAATTGTTCAGCCTGAGTCATGGTACATATATTGACAAGGTGTTGAAATGGTTCAACGTGAAAAGAATATTGATTCTTACCCATGTCACATGGAACTAGTCTTTGGAAGGCTAATTGTCTTACCAATTAGATTGGGAATGGACCGTATGAATTAGATTCACGAGATACGCCATGAGATGTACTAGGCCAGACGTGTCATAAAGCATGACACAAAGATACCAATCAAATCCAAGTGAGGTGTCACTTGATAATTATCAAGATTATCCTTAAGTACTTGAGAAGGAATAAAGGATGAACTCTTGATTAATGGAGGATAGGAAAAGTTTACTGTAAGGGGTTACAGTGATGAGAACTTCCATCTGACAAAGAAGATTACAGATTATAGTCGAGTTTTATGTTTTATGCTAGAGGGAGTGACTGTGAGCTGGAAAGGTTCCAGGCAAGATTCAGTCACTGATTCTAACATAGAGGACTGAGTAAATTAATGCATAAGATGCATTTATTCAGAATATTCAATCTCAATCAAATTGTTGATGGAGGAGATGTGAATATTTGCAAGGTGCCAGCATATGTCTCGCCCCCTACGCAGCGTAAGCGTGGAGGACCGCGCTAGATGAATAGGCATATGATGCAGGAGATTGACTCTAGTGCAAGTGGGAGACTGTTGGAATTGTGCCCTAGAGGCAATCAATTAATTGTGACAAATATATGGATTTACGATTCATTATGTTATCGATATGGAGATATGCTAACATGAATGAAGTCCTTAGAATATAAGGTGTTATATTCTTAAATATCCCTAGTCAATTATAATGATTAATGGGACAATCATCTATAGACTAGTATGGGGTTGGATTGATATGGAGATATCACGATCCAACACATGGGTATGCATTAGGAGTAATGGCATACTGGATGACCCACGACGAAAAGGATACATTAGATTATGTGAAGTCACAATCGCTTTTCGTAGTGCTAATATTATTGCAATCCTTGGACTTGAAGTCACTAGATACTCTAGTTGTGGAATATTGCACTTTGATGTTATCAAACGTTACACCGTAACTGGGTAATCATAAAGGTGGCTATCGGGCGTAATAGGAAGCAAGCTTAGAGATCGTAGTGATGTAGATAGGATTTGTCCCTCCCACATAATGGGGGTAAATATCCACGGCCACTCGAGGGATGAGGCTTATTGAATGTCTGGCCAGACTCAGATAAATTAATATAGAGATATTAATGTTATCTGCAAGCATAAGCATATTCCCAGGATCGAGGAACTATGGATTGGATATACGAGTGTGACTATTTATGTCTCGTGTCCAATCCGGATATGGAGACAAAGGGATAATGCAATATGATATATTGGGCACAAAGGTTTGTCGGGATTACTGACTATTTCTATTGGTTGGGTTGCATGGATGTGTTGCTAGACACCGCTCCATGTTAGTAATAATTACTACCAACTATATAGAAACATATGGGGTCACACGTCAAATAGAGTAGAACTAGATTTGGGATTAATTAATATGGATTAATTAATAGAAGGATCATTGTGCAACACCTTGCAAACTTAGTAGGACTAATTTGCAAGGAAGGGAATAATTCTAGTTCATCTAGAATTAGGAAACTCTTTTATGGAAACAACAAGGAGTTGTTGGAGTATATAAAGGAGGCTCTAGCTTCCTTCCCACTTGATGAGTTATTATTAGTCATAACACAAAAGTGGGAGAGAGCAAAAAGAGAGAGCAAGACAAGGTGCTAGGGCCGAAACCCTAGCCACCCGTCCGCCCCCTACCCGACGGCAAAGAGAGGCCGCCCCTCTCTTGTGCCCTTTGGTGATTTGTTGCTTTGATCTTCATCCCTCTTCCTCCAAGGTTCAAGCTAGCACTTGATTGAAGGAAGAATCTAGATCTCACCTCTAGACGTGGATCAACCGTAGAGACGAGGACATCATTCTTCGTGTGATCTCACAAATCAAAAGGTACACATCTTCTATGTCCTTGATCATGTTATGATGTCTCTTCCTGTGATCCTTGGTGGGCTTTGAGTAGGATTAATTTTTGTTATTCCGCTGCGTTACCTACGTCAAAACCCAACAAATAAGCATACCTTTGTACTCGTCTCGCATGCACTGCAGGCATATCTCCACGAGTCTGCTTTCGAGTATCACATCTTTGCATTCCAAGGACTTGGCCCTGAACTTCTTGATGAAGGTTATTCCGTCTTCCTCGCGCTTCTGATACATCCGGGAGAGATGAATCATCTTCACCTTTTCCTCCATCTGGAAGAACTTGGTGTAAAACTTCTGGACCATGTCGTCCCAAGTTTTCACGGATCCGGCTTCCAACGTCCGGTACCACTTGTAAGCCACGTTCCCCAAGGATTTCGGGAACTCGCGCATCAGCAGCTTAGGATCAGCCCCATACGGCCCCATCACATCGATGAAACGCATGACATGCTCATGGGCGTTTCCATTGACATCTTCGAACTTGTCCTATTTAGGAGCCTTGTACCCGGCAGGGTTACGCATGAGATAGCTCTCTCGTGGAATAGGTGGGTCGTTGTCAAGCTTCGGGATGATGGTATCCGCGAACGATTGGTGAGCGAGAATGGTGTCTATGCGCCGCTGCAGCGACATCATGCACTCCGGAGCACTTCCCTCAGCAGCGGGAGGAGGGCTTGCCGCAGGCGGAGGTGAAACATACGTCGCAGGAGGGCTAGGGACATATTGTGAATTTGCGTTACCCCAAATTGCCGTTGGATGAGGCTAGGGATACTGCGAGGCCGGGTTAGGCACCAAAGCCGGAGGCTGAGGAGTGTGAGCAGCGAGAGGCAACATCTGAGTTGTTGGCCCCTGAATTGAGGGTAGCTGTGTAGTCGCCGGTGGAGTTTGCAGGTTAGGGTTGGGTGGTGTGGTTGACACTCCCAATCCTTGAGCGGTGGAGGCTCCTCCTCCCTGAGAGACGGCGATGGCTGGTGTGGGGATTGGAGCCAGAGAGTCCCCAAGACAGCCATGATCCGTTCTAGCTGCGCAGATTGAGCTTTGAGAGCCTTCGCCTGACTCTGGATGGTGGCGTCCAGGGCTTCCAACGTCGGAGCTTCACCGGCGGCTGTAGGAGTACGGCGGGTCTCCTCTCGTGAGGCGGTCTTCGTGGAAGGCGATCTTTTACTGACATCATCCTCCTGAGACATGGTTGCTTGCAATGGTAAGTTCACGTCGGGTTCACCAAAATGTGCACAAGAGAATCCGGCAGGGAGAACTCTGTGTACACCAAAGGCAGAGAATAGAAAATGGCACAGGAAGTGTTGGGTTGTGTGTAGGGAGAGAGTAAGGCAATAGTAATGTCTGAGAGAGAGACAGGGGTTTGGCAGAGCTTCCGCGTATGTCTGGTGTGTCTCTCCTTGTATGAAAGGGTTAACGTCCTATATATAACGGAGAATGTGACCATTGTAGTGTGGTTAATGCGCCCATCAATGGCGGCTTAATTAGCTTAACCACAACGGCACGTTCGTCCGCGTATATAGGGACCATTACAACACGTTATGCGCGAATACCGGAACCGTTATGGGGTTGACCGGGTTTGACCGGATTGACCGGGTTTATGGAGCTCGTGCCATAAATCTCTCAAAAGCAGTTACTAAAGGTCGCGCGCGGGCTTGGCTCGCACGCGACAGGACTTACTCTAGCCTCCAAACCACTAAGTCCCTACAAGTCCCGTGCAGTGGTATGCGAGGGCCCTGTCTCGCAGCCCCCACGCGGATCAGCGCGGCTGGTGATCCAGTGTGTGTGTGGAGCACAATATGGTGTGCTAGATGATTGCCACGTGGCCAAGATCTGTCTGCTCAGAAAGCACTATCTACAACAAGCCTTAATATACTACAAGTCGCAATAAACTAAGTACCAAAAGGGGAGGAAACTAAACAAGCATCTAGGTCAAGTGAGTTGATAGCACAATTGCTATCGTTCGGGCACACACATGAACACGAAACACACACTAAACTCAAAACACGTATAATTTTCTTCTTCTTCTTGATTGATTCTGAACTAATGAAATTACAACGCTTACATAGAAAAGTAACTAACTGATAACTAACTCTAACGAGACAATTTACCTAACGGGCTCGGCCCGGTCTAGTAACTAATTACCGAAATAAATAAATAATAAACAACTAATACTACTTATTAATATTAATGAAGATAATAATGATACGGCTTCGCAGTATGATACGGTTGACCCGTATCAGCTCTCCCACCGTTCAAAACTGCCTTGTCCTCAAGGTGGATGTGTAGAAAAATGTCGAGAAGTCCCGATCATTTTTTTCTGGATCAAATGGGAGGCACCCGAGCTTTAGACCCTCACTGTGTGGTCTCAAATAAACATAATGCCCAAATAGCTTCTGCCAAAAAGAAGTAAGCCCACAAAAGACAGTAGGCCTTAACAACAAACTAGGTTCAATTTGAGAATCAGGCCAAAAAGAGTTACCAGGCCCAAACTGAAAGGGAAGCCCAAAAGTAGAGGGAAGGCAAACCCATGTCTTTGTTGGAGAAGGAACAACGGGTACCAGAGGGGAATTGGTGGCCTTCGCAAAATGGTGGTGGTCAGAATGGCAGGCGAATTCAACCGGAGCCGATGTTTGGTGTGGTGATATCGGCTGGAAGTGGAGGGTAAGAGGTCGACAGTTGTTGAAGTAGTGGTAGGGGTCGAATGGTGGTTGTGGTGGGGTTGGAGGCTGTAACGACGGGATTGGGTTTGGATCTGGTGGCTTCGTTGGTGATTTTGACGGCGATGGAGGGGGATCAGGTGGTTTTGGTGTTTCTGGTGTGGTGTTCTGTCCGCCGATATGGCCGGCAAGAAAGCCGATTGAAGTCTTGACTGGGCTTGAACTCGCCGGCGTCGGGGAAGAAGATCGGAGCAGGGGCGTTGGCGCCGGATCGTTGTTCCCTGGCAGTGGCTTCGGCGGCTTTGTCTGTAATTTCAGATGTTGTAGCCTCCGGAACAACAACTTCTTCTTCCTTGTTCTTCGCAGGTTCCGTTGAACCGGTTGGTGATTGAACTTGATTGTCCCGGACCTGCTGTGGTTTTCCCGGCGGTTGTGATGGTGGATCTGGCTGTGCAACCGCCTGTTCTTCAGATCTGACAAGATCATGTAGGCGGCAAAATTCCTCAACAGAAATCATTCGATATCGTCTGACATGGTGAGTCATTTGTCTCCCACTTGATTTGAGGCTGACAAACGCTGGAACATCATTGATGTCAAGAACAGTAATCGCGGTTGAGTTCGACATGATTTTCACCAGTTGAATGGCGAAAAACAATGAAAGCACCAATTGATAACACAATTGCTATCGTTCGGGCACACACATGAACACGAAACACACACTAAACACAAAACACGTTTAATTTTCTTCTTCCTCTTGATTGATTCTGAACTAATGAAATTACAACGCTTATATAGAAAAGTAACTAACTGATAACTAACTCTAACGAGACAATTTACATAACATGCTCGGCCCGGTCTACTAACTAATTACCGAAATAAATAAATAATAAACAACTAATACTACTTATTAATATTAATGAAGATAATAATGATATGGCTTCGCAGTATGATACGGTTGACCCGTATCATGAGTGAGCTCTATGGACCGCATCACGTTTCATTTTCTGAAGGGAGAAAAATGTGAGAGCTTGGACCTCAGCTAAAATCCTGCTTATGATAGGGGCATCCTCCATAGTTGCACGTCTAGATCCCTGTAAAATATGTAAGGCAACAAGACTATCATAATGGATAGATAGATAAAGGCAATTACATCTAACGACAGTAATAATAGCACGTTCAATAGCCAAGAGCTTCGCCTGAAGAGGAGAAGCTGCAAAAACAATATCCGAAATGTGTTCTTCCCGTCCAAGGATAGGGTTGCAAAAGTGGACTCCAATTCCTCCTTTGAAGGAGGATGCATTCCATGCTCCATCAACCGTTTCAAGACTGAGGTGGAAATCCCTAGGAGGACGAACTCCTCTTAATATGGTTACAATATCCTCAGAGCTAGGAAATTTACCAGAGGACCCCAGACTCATAGGAGTATCCTCCGCTAAGGCACCGAAAAAAATGCACGGGTAACTGAGTCAAACTCATTCAAATTGTTGATCTAGGAGGTTATGTAGAGTATAGAGCGGTTCTACACATCCTAGCGACCTCACAGGTGCAAGAATTTATATAAAAGAGCAAGAAACAAGGAAGATATTGTTTACTCATGCAGACATTTGTAGAGACCGGCAACAACTGCCCCATTTCCGGCTACCCGTATTGAAACCAGCGAGTTACAGCCTCCTACCGAGTCCTATGGGTGCGCATGAGTGTAAGGAACGGGAATCCAATGTTCAACTTCATCAATTTACAACGGGAAAGAAGAATTTGTCTTTCAAACAACCTAGGGTTCTTAGACTTCTTACCCGATTTCTGAACCTATTCTTGGCCAAAACAGAAAATTGATAAGGAGCTTTGATTCTCCTTATCACCACAAACCTCCATGTACATCATATTTTAAAATGGCGGGTTGTGGAACAGTGGCGTTGGTGGTTCTCTTGGTGGCCATAGTGGCTGTTTTCGAATCAAGAAGAAGGAAGAGGGTGTTGAAGGTTTTTAAAGGATGAGAGGATGTAGCTGAGTCACTAGAGAAGTTTATAAGGTGTTGCCACCTAGATAGGCGAGGTGGCAAAGATTTAGAGTGTGAAATGGAGGGGTTCCCACACTAGGGGTGCAATTGTAATTTTCTAAAGATTAGGGTCACTTCTAAAATTATGATTTATATTCAATTTCTGAGAATTTCAACTTCTTCCCCACTATTCCAGATTACTCCACATTCACCCCACATTCCTAATAGTTCCAGCTTAGGCCAATCTAGGAGAGAGAACAGTTATGAATATTTACACTTATGCCCATTTAATTTTTAATAATCACAAAATTACCCACATACATTACATCGCCTCCATGTAATTGTAAACCCACTCACACACTATATTAGGATCACGCCTATGTCAAGGTGAACTTGTATGACATGAGAAAATTCTAATTACACATTTTTCTAAAGCTTCTTGAATTTGCACTTAAACCCCTAAAAAATTTCAGGGTATCACAATTAGTGCAGGCTAGCCACCTTATATTTCTCAATTGACTAAAAAGGCTACTTTCAATATAGATATAATTTTGAATGTTTGACATATAACTCCACGTAGTTTATGTTCGATGATAGTGCGATACATACATCATGAGAGTTGATAAATAAACTCCACACAGCACTAGTTTTCTCACATAACCCCACCCCCCTCCCCCCCCCAAAAAAAAGGCAGACATTCCTTAGTGCCCGATGCTAGGAAAAGCAATATTGTGAACTATCTTTAACACTATCAACAAACGTTTACATGAGAGTTATAAAACTGTGATTTGTGTTTCTCTCTCTATAATTTTTCTCTAAAAATTCTGATATGTGAATTATGAGTTTTTACCTCTTTGTCCTTGGTTTTCTAGGGTGTGGAGCTTTCGTCTTCTTCCTTATCCTGTCATTCCCCTTTCGTTCATAAAATTTCTCTAATCCATCTTTTTCCTCGTTTGGATTAAGTTCTATCTTTTCTCTTCGTTCAATTTTTTCCTCTTTTTTGGGCTCTCTGTTTGCTGGGACCTTTGAGTTTCTTTGTGCTACCTTACTCGTTGCAGATAGTGATTTCAATGGAGTCAGACATATATGACGATGAGGAAGTTTTGATTTTAGAAGAAGACCTGCAAGTCGCTAAACAGGTCTCCCACAATGTTCTTGTGGGGCGTTTTTTATCACACAAATCTCTTTCGACCAATAAAGTGACGAAGATTGCAAAGGGGATCTGGGGTCTTAGACGTGAATTAAGAGTGGATATGTGGGCTCATAACAAATACATATTTCGTTTTCAAGTTGAAACGGATTGTAAAAAAGTGATGAGTGGTGTTCCCTGGAATTTGATCAACGATCTCTTAGTGTTGAAATGGCCGGCGAAAATGTCTTTGAAAGAGATAGACCTATTTCTCTGTCCTTTCTGGATCCAAATCGGTGTCCCCCCAACGTTCAAAATAAAGGCGAATGCTCTGAAGATTGGCAAGGTTGCTGGAACTATCATCGACATCGACGAGGACACCATTGGAGAAAATCAGAGGTACCCTTATCTGCGTATTCATGTCTTGGTTAATGTTTATAAGCCTCTCGCATAGGATTTTTTCTATATGAACAATGATACAAGGATTAGAGAAGGTATCCATTACAAGAACATCGGTGACTATTGTTACGGCTGCGGAAGAATAGGCCACAGAGACCGTGAATGTCGGTTTCTTCCAGTCGAGAAACGGGGGTGTCATAATTTTGGCATGTTTTTGCGTTGTGATGCAAAGAAACATAGAGTTCCTAAACCTGCTTGGCTTACGACGGAGGCTGAGCGTTTTCTTAAAATTTGGGGTTCGCCGTAATTTGAACTTGAAGATATTTTGCTGGAGCGTGGAGATTGCGTTATTGCAGAGTGCGTGTTGGAGGGCCCATATCGGGTGGAAGATTCGCCACGTAGGGGTACAAATATTAGTACCTCAATCATGGAAGGATCACTGACTTACGCTAAATCTAGCGGCTCAATTTTGGGGAGGTTGGTACGATCGATGTCCTTTCAGATACGCAGATTATGGATAATCTCGAGGACTCCAAGGTAGAGGGGGGCAGCCAGATGCAACAGGGACAAGCTCTCGAGGTGGATACATGTGTCAACATCACTGAAATTGCAGAAGATTCTCCTGAAATTTTGGAACCGTTGAGGACTGTCCAAACCAAAATTCAGGTAATAGTAAGGATCTTGCTGCAATTTCTAATACTTCCTTAATTTATGATGTTGTCCTTTTGGAGAATTCTAGTGGGCCGGCTTTTAGGCCTGTGGGCAAGATGTTGGGCCTTTCTAAAGATGTCAAGGATATACAGAAACCCAAAGTTTATCAGGCCCAACATTTTAAAAGAATTAAGAGACAAAGGGCAGTGTCGTCCTTTGATCAGCTCACTGAGGGACAGACTGGTCATTTTGTCTCTGGAAGTTCTCTAGAAAGGAGGAACCCATTTACTTAAGTGGCGCTTTTTAGGGTTTTTGATCGTCTATCAGCTTTGAAGCGAAAGAACTGTGAATCCTCAGAAGTGGTTTCTTTCAACAAGAAACAACGTAATGAATTCGATTATTCTCAGGGATCTGCTTTGGTAGGAGGTTCCCGATTCACGGCAAAAGAGGAAGGGTATGTTAATTCTGTTTGTCTTTTGCAATCAAGTCAAGGTAGAAATTCAGCGATTTCGGTGTGTGTAGAACGGAAATTGGAACAGAAGATTAGTTTTATTTCTCAACTCTCTGAAGAGGATAGTTTCTATGCTAAGTATCTTGATGAGTTTAAAGCTGAAATGGGTCTTTTGTCTAAACACCCGGAGGTTGTCCTTTCTTCTCAAAACAAGGTGGTGGTGGTTGACCTTCAACAGCCACAAGACCGATGTTGAGCCTTTGCTGGAACTGTGAGGGCTTCGGGCGAAACCTGACAGTCCAGAGTCTCAGAGGTCTTGTGAGAGACCATCGTCCTGCTGTTGTTTTTCTTTCTGAAACAAAAAACAAAACTAAAAAAATAGATGGGTTGAGGAGGTTTTTTCAGTTTGAATGTGCGGATTATGTTGAGCCGGTTGGTTTATCTGGTGGTATTTTTCTTTGGTGTCATGATAATATTAATCTGAATGTAGTTTGGAAATCCAGAAATTTATTTCAAGTTGTGGTTGAAAGAGAAGATGTTGTGAAGGAAATGTGTTTTCTTGTTTATGCTCCTTCAGATATCAGAGCAAGAAGAGCTTTTTGGAAAGACATTCTGCAAGTCACTAGAAACATTTCTATTCCTTGACTACTAGTGGGGGATTGTAATGACTATTTGATTGCTGAAGAGTAACAGGGATGAGTGCAGCATAGTGCCTGGAGATGTTCCCATTTTAGGCAATTTGTTAGTAGGTGTGTTCGCATGGAGTTGGAAGCTCGAGGTTTGGCTTACATTTGGAAAATTAATAGATAGGTGGGGAATGTGAGAGAACTCATTGATAGAGCTTTCTTCTCTTTAGATTAGGGTCTCCTCAATCCTAAAGCTAAGCTGAATAGATAATTTATTCTCGGGTATGACCGCACTCCTTTGTTGCTAGAAACTAAGTGGAGAAGAGATAGGAACAAGTTTCAGTTTGTTTTTAGCAAAAAAATGGCTCTCTTATGATGATTGTGCAACTGCTATTGAAGAGCTTTGGAGGGAAAAAGGGGCCTCTGGCGTGTTCTCCAATTTAACTGCAAGACTGGTGAATTAGAGACAAGGTTTAATGAAATAGAGCAAGGCTAATTGCCCTAATTATGAGAGGCAAATCAAAAGGATCAATGGGGAGTTATTAGAGGCCCAGAAATGTAGATGCAGTGCTGATAATGAATTGCTTCAGTGCCAACTGAAATTGCAGTTGGCTGAATTGTGGGCTAAAGAAGAAATCTTTTGGAAAGAGAAGTCTAGAATTCAATATCTTAAGGAGGGGTATAAAAGCTCCAAGTACTTTTTCTTATCAACTATGAAAGAAGAAATTCAAATAAAATTAACACGATTCTTGATGAGGTTGATAGGTGGCGTGAAGAGCGGGATGAGATTAAGTCTGTTGCTAAGGAGTATTTGTCAATTTATTTGAGTCTTCTCTTCCTAGAAGTAATGAAGACCAGTTTCAAGTTCTTCAACCTTCTATCTCTGATATGGAACACCAGGTGTTGTGTGCTATTCCTACTGAATACGAAATTGAAGTTGTGGTTTTTTCCGTCAACCCTAATAAAGCCCTAGGTTTTGATGGCTATAATTGGGTGTTTTATCAATCTCAGTGGAGTGTGATAAAAAAAGAAGTGATTGAAGCCATATAACACTTCTTTTTATCCCAAATCCTGCCTCCTAGCTCCAACAAAACTGTGATTGCATTGATTCCAAAAGTCAAAAACCCATAAAGGATGAAAGATTTCAGACCTATTGCTTTATGCATCTTCCTATACAAAGTTATTGCTAAACAGCTTGCTAATAGGCTTAATGTGTTGTTTCCTAGGTTGATAGCCTATGAGCAGTCTGCTTTTGTGCCTGGTAGAGCTATTCAAGATAATGTCCTTATGGCTCAAGATGTATTGCATCATATCAAATCAAATAAGGTTGGCAAGAAAGGGGTCATAGCATTGAAGTTGGATTCGCAAAAAGCACATGACAAAATGGAGTGAGTGTTTTTACTGCAAGTCCTATCCAGATTAGGGTTTCATGGCTCTTTTATCAATATGATCAGTCAGTGTATCAGTACTGTCTCTTGTGCTATCAAAGTCAATGGAGAATGCGGTGATTATTTTAAAACTAACTAGTCGTGAAACCGCGCTAAAGCGCGGGACTTCTTTTATTATTTTGAAGCAATATTATTAATTTCATCCTAGCATGAACCATAGATGTACTATACATAGTTTTGTTATGTCTTTTTTGTAACATATTTCTCTCTGGGATGAATGAGTGGAAATCCTACGTAACAAAAGAGAATGGATTATTTAAAATGATTTTTTCCATTAGATCAAATGAATTTGAACTGTTGAATAAAAATTTCTTAAGAAATTTGGTTTTTTAAGAAATGGTGAAACAAATTTCATGCCATAAATAGAAATCATCTTTCATTTGCCGCATCACAATCATTTAGGAGTTGGGAGTTTGGAAAAGTGGGAGAATGTAGTGGAACATAGTTTATTACTATAAATTTAACTATATCGTTTTCTAGTATTTTGTGAAGTTAGAAATGTTGGGTCAGTAAGCAATTAAAAATCTGTATTTTCTACTATTTTTGAATAATCTTGTATATGCCGCTTTGTTTTTCAAGTACTGACTAAGTATACGTAGTCTATGTATTTCAAATTTATTTTTCATAAATGCACTTCACACGTTTCATGATCAATATTTATAAGTTAGAAATATTGGGGCAAAAAATTTAGAAATGTGTATGACACTTTGTTTTTTGTTCCCCGACTAACTATGCATGACCCATATATTTTCAAATGTATTTTTCGTCATTGAATTTTTACACTTTTTATGATCAATATTTTAAAAATGTTGGGCCACAAGATTAGAAAAGTGTATTTTTAATACTTTTAGGTATCTTTTATATCCCATTTTGTTTTTTGAGCCCTGACTAAGTATGTGTCGTCTATGTATTGTCAAATTTATCTTTTGTTAACAACAATTACCCATTTTATGATCAAAGAAGTAGAGAATTTGTTGTGTTATAAAGTCAAATGCCATATATGTCGGATATCCTAATATATGCAAAACGCCACTTACACACAGACCCAATATATAATAGGTCATTTGGTCTCTACGAAATGTTATAAGTCACTTGAAACTCTATAAGAATATACAATCAATGAGAACTATATGAAACCTTCACGAAAAGGGTGCTAACATGTTAGCAGGAGAAAGAAAGCGAGCAGAGTGTGCCGGTAGTGTACTTGTAGTGTAGGCCATGTGTATTCTCGTATTTTATTCTTTTGCCTTTTCTCTTTCTGATTGGGAATTATGGGTGACTTAATTAAAACATTATTAATTTTGAGTAAAACTCTGAATGGCTTTGAAAGGGCTAATTTCTAAAGTTACTTTGAACAAATACATATGAAGTTGAGCTGAATTGGACTCATTGTGAAAAATATAAAAATATTGTACTACTTGCATAGTTATTAGTTATGATGCATTGCAAAATCTATATGATTCCCCCAAGAAAATATGTATGAGGTCTGAAACAACTAAAATAGATAGTTATACTAAATCTTACGGTTTGTTAAATGTATTCTATTAGTATTAAGTTATTTTTGAGTAAATTTATCACTTTTAGTTTGATTATTCCCAAAGGAAGTGAATTGTGGTACTGTGAAATAGTCATACACGATTTTTGAGGGGTCTCATCTCACTAAAACTAACTCGTTTATACCTCGTATTTAATTTGAATTGCATAGCTATTTTTTATGCATTATTACTAAAATCTATATGATTCCCCCCAAAAAAAATATGTATAACAAAAATAGATATTTAAACTATATATTACTATTTTTAACTATATTTTATTATGATTAAGTTATTTCTGAGTAAATTTAATCACTTTTTGTTTGATTATTCCCGAAGAGAGTGAAACGTGGCACTATCAAATTTTGATATATGATTCTTGAGGGGTGTCATCTAGCATTAATTAATCATTCCTTCCTCGTATATTTTCTGAATTGCATAAATATATGTTATGCATTACGAAATCTATATGATTCCTGAAAAAATAAATATGTATTATGATAAAAGAATATGTTTGAGATTTGAAATAAATGATATACACACACTAAATATTATGATTTGTTAAGTGTAATTTATTATTCATAAGCAATTTTTGAGTACATTCATTATTTTTAGTTTGATTATTCCCGAAGGGAGTGAATCCTGACACTATAAAATTATCATATATGCTTCTTGAGAGGTGTCATCTCACATAAACTAACTCATATGCTCATCGTATTTAATTTCATAAATACATTACATTCTGTATGTATATATATATATATATATATATATATAATTAATGTCCATAATCCTGTGACTAACTTACGAGTCTGGATCCTCTATATCCTTTGTGTGTATCCTTCCATGTATCCTTACTATGATTGGTATATTTCATATTTTTTAATTCAACTTAATTGTTTCAAAATCCCATCAAATTAAATAAAAAATTATGAAATTTACCAACCATAGTAAGGATACATGGAAGGATACACACAAAGGATACAGAGGATCTCGACTCCTAACTTACTCTCAAATATTTCTGGCTATTAGTATCTATTTTTGCATAGTCGAACTTGTGAATTATACCACGGATTTGATTAAAATAATAAAATCTCATTTTTAGAATTAATAAATAAAATGAACATGTGCCCGAAACGGAGGAGGCTTCCTGCTCGCCCACGCCCATATATCTTCTCTTCCCCCTATCCTTGATCGTTGCATTATTTTCAATATTCATCAAATTTTTTTTCCAGAAAAAAAAAGCAAAAAAAAAAAAAAAAAGCAAAGGCCATTCGATTGATGGCTTGGTTATCATAATCTTTGTGCCTTGTAATACTTTTAAGAAATATGATTGCAATTTTAACAAAATCATACTGGATTCGTGCATATGTACTTACCGTTATAAGAGAAAATAAAAGTAGACTGATACGTATTTCAGAAGTATCTACAAAACTTTCGCAAATTGTGCAGTTTTGAATTTGTATTATAGTAAGAAAGACACATAACTACCACTAAACATTATGGGGGGGGGTTGTTAAAATATTTGGTCATGACACATGTTAATAAGTCGAACTGTTTATATGCGGAACTCCATACGAACAACAGGGAACTCCTTGCGATCAACAGCAAAAGATGCTAAATAACCGATTTCAAGAGGAAAAATGAATAATCTATAAATCAAATTGGTGGAACAAATTAATTAAAAGTTGCTCAAGCATTTTCCTCAAGAAAAAATTGCTCTAACATTGGCAAATCAAAAGAGTGGTTATTTTGTCCAGTATGATTGGAGAAAATATCATTTGGAGAATCAAAAGAGTTGTTGTTCTTCCAGTATAGTTGGAAAACAGTCCTGCACGCGCTTGCAGGGTAGAACTACACCAGTTTCTTTCATGTTCCATAACTCTTGCTTGGTTGGGTCCTTAACATTATGGAGTTCAAATGACAGATAAATGGTTAAGCTTCTCAAGTATAAACGTCCCCTACCAATTTTGATCCCTATGTTACTGTTTTAATTGTCCTTTTCTTTTTCATTCTGCTTATGAAAGGATTTTTTTTTTTTTTTTTGAGTAAATGAGTGAACCAATTTATGCAGTACTCCACTTGTTTTCATTTCTTTATGATATGTACTCTGAATTTTGTTGTATTTATAGATATACATATACATACATATCAATATATGACCTTTATCTCGATCAGCAGTCAATAAATTTAGCTTTGTAATTACTTTTTTTTTGAGAAAATTGCTTTTTATCAACCGGGTTCGATCCCGGGACCTCATGCAGGGGCTTCTAACGCTCTACCACTTGAGCTACCACCCTAGCTGCTTTGTAATTACGTTTTAACTTCACACATTCTAATTATTAGAAAAAGGACCTCACATATTGCAATTATCAAAATAAACACATATTCATCCGTTTAAAAGGAATGAGGAGAAGCAATGAGTAATCAAATAAAGGTTGGTTTAAATGCTAATTGACAATTACACTTAATGCTCTCAGCAGTTACTTCAGAGTAATTTATCATACAAATGACATGGCATAATGTGACTAATTTTAATTGGAGCTGAATGACTTATTGTCCACATAGGAACATAAATGGCAAAACAACAATCAAAATTAATTAACACATGGCAAATTAATATTCTTTCTGAGCACTTGTCTTCTTTTATATATAGATATATAGATAAGGGGATCAGACAAGGTGCATCCCATATCTCCCTACTTATTTGTTCTTGTTGATGGATGTTTTGTCAAGGAACCTGACTCTTATTCTTTCCGGGGGGGTCATTAAGGGTATCCCAATTGGAAGAGGGCTATTGCTATTAATCATCTACTATTTGCAGATGATGTCACTATCTTCCTTCAAGCTTCCAATGATGAGGTGAGGGCTTTTATGAATCTTTTGACAAGTTTCTGCTCCTCTTCAGATATGGAGATTAATTTGAACAAGTCTGATATGTATATTTCCTCTAATACATCTAAATGAGCTGGTGTCTTCTATTACCTCTCTTTGTGCAATTCATCCTATTGAGAAAAGGACTAAGTACTTAGGCATTCCAGCATTTACGAGGAGATCAAAATCTCAAAATGTGAACTTTATCAGTGACAATGTGGAAAAAAGTTCTTCAAAGTTGGAAAATGAAGTATCTTTCATTTGCAGGTAGAGAGACTATTGTAAAAGCTGTGGCTCTTTAAATTCCCTCCGATTTTATGAGTTGTATTCAAATTCCTAAGTCCCTGCTCATCAAATTGAAAAGGAATATAATGAATTTTCAGTGGGGAGTTGATTCCTCTAAAAAGAGTTTGTGCTGGGTGGCTTGGAAGGATTTGGAGTGTCCAAAAAGAAAGAAGGGGGTTTGTCTTTAAGAGACTTAAATGCTTTTAATCTTTCCATGTTGGCAAAAAATGGGTGGAGGCTCTTGATGAACCCAGATTCTCTATGTGCCAGATTTCTAAGAGCAACTCATTACCCAAACTCTTCTATTCATGATGCTAAAGTGGGGGTCTAATCCTTCTTGGACTTGGAGGAGTGTTATTGATGGGTTAGAGGTTTTGAAGAATGGCATTTTGTTGAAAGTGGGTAATGGTGAAACTATCAAGGTGTTTGATGTTTAGTGGCTTCCTAGATTTGAAGGTCAAAAACTGCAAAGAAGAGACATACATGGTAGCTTTATGTTGGTTGCTGACTTGATTAATCCAGTTTCTAAAAGCTGGAAAATTAATGTGATTCTGAATATGTTTTCAGAAGCTGAAGCCCAAGAAATCTTATTTGTCCCTACCCCTTGGAGGTCTACTAGTGACAACCTTGTTTTGAGAGCCTTTAAGAGTGGTAATTAATCTGTGAAAACGGGTACTCATATTGCCAAAAAATTGTTTTAACAAGCTGCTAGCCAAGGAAACCTGGATTTAAAGAGTACCAAAGTGATAGAGCTTCATCTTTTAATTTCTCAAAAGAATACTGGATTAGGGGGTGGTGTTTGAAACTTCCCCCCAAAGCTGAGAACTTTCTGGTGGAGACTGAGATTAAATGCTCTTGCTACCAAAGTTAATCTTTTAAAGAGAGGGTGTGGTATGGTGGCTACCTGTCAAATTTGTTTAAACCATGTTGTAGTTGATTTTCACTGTTTACTGGGTTGTGAATGGACTAGAGCCATTTGGTTCAAGCTTGGATGGGTGCAGACTTCTAGTAATCCAGAGGTTAGTAACTTTCAACATTGACAACAACAGATGTGGGAGATTGATAAAAATTTGTCCAAGTCAGAGGGCTTCCTGGAAAATATTGTTCTTCCTTGTTAGCTTATTTAGAAAGAGATAAATAAGGTAATATTTGAGGGTGGTGAGCCAAATCCTTTGGGGGTTCTGCATCAAGCTGCAAATTTATACACCTTATATGGTAAGGTTTTTACTATTGTGCCTACTTCAAATTCTATGATGACCTCTGTTGGAAATCTGAATGTTAAGTACTTGCAACTCCTTCCTAGGGGAAAATTTAAATGTAACTTTGATGCCACTTGGAGGCAGGAAACTCTAACCATGACATCGAGTTGGATCTTGAGAGATGATCAATGATCTTTGGTGGACAATGGTTGGATGAAGAATTATGCTAGTTCAGCAGGTATTGCAGAAGGTATGGCCTTCAGCGAAGTTGTTTTCCATAACTTAAATATCTATAATCAATGTCTGTTTGATAGTGCTTGCAAGCCGATTGTTGAAATGTGGAAGGGCAACTATGCAAGCACCTGTGAGATTGCTGATGTCTTTCAAGATATTAAAAGCTTAATCGGCAATGAAGAGATTCAGGTCTTGTGGGTGAGAAGGTCTGGGAATGAAGCTGCAGATTTCATTGCCAAGAAGATTCAAAGTTTAGACTCAGATGGTAGTTAGATTTTAAGTAGTATCGAGTTTCTTGATATTATGGAGAAGGATAAATGTAATGGCAACAGTTAATGCAATATAATTTCTTGTTTAAAAAAAAAGAGTTATAAAACTCATATAATTTGGGCTTAGTTCTGATAGGTGACCCGTGGTTTGAAAAGTTTCACTTAACTTACCTGTGGTTTGTTCCGTATTTCACTTACGTTTTCGTTCAATTTTTCAATAACTAAAAGATTAATTACATTTTACCCATATGTGTGGTTAACAAAAGGAATATTAATTACACCCCCTCCCCATTTGAAGAACACCAATAACTTCCATCACAAAAAACAATAACCTGTGAAAACACCTCCACCAGCCCACGAGTAGAAACTGAATCGAATTTAGAATTTTCCATCAACAAAATTGAACTATCCACCAACAAATCAAGGTAATTCAGACATAAAATCAAACTAATCTCTCACGACCCCATCTTCAAATTGTATAATCCACGCCGTTCCTCTGCCTGATTCAGACTGAACCTCTCAATCAATTAGATATGGGTGAAAACCGAATCGAACAAGTCTAAAAATTCATTTTATAACATTTTCTTAACCAATTTTAAGGTTATCTGGAAATGGGTGTGAAAATTTCTAGAATGACTTTTTCACTATTCTTAATTTCTGAGTATTGAAAAAAGCATGTTTTTTTTTGCTTTGATGTTCAAAGAAGCAGAGAAAGAGCGGAGGATCGAGAAGAAGAGGGAGAGGCAAAGGAGGAGAGACAGAGAAGAGGGAGAGACAAAGAAGGAGTAAACAAACTGAAATCGACAACGAAGAGGAGGAAGAAGAAACGGCCTGGCAGGCATCATCGCCCTGACGTCCTTGCGCCGTCGTCACGGCGTCTTCGGGCCATCGTGTTCTTCTTATTGTGGTCCGAAGAAGAGGAAGAACTGATGGATTGCATATTCCTCAAATTTGTTTAGTTTCTTTCTTTTCTATTTTTACTTTTCTCATTAGTCTCTTTTTTCTTCTTTTCCCCCATAAATTTTGATTTTGCTGTCAATAGCACGCTGCATGCATTTTGATAATTTTGGGGCAACTTTTATAATTTCTAATAAGTTTTTTAACAGATTTTTGGACGGAATAGTTTCATGATTAACGGAAGGTAACTTAAGTGTAACTTTTGAGTCCAAACCACAAGCCATTATCTAACTTAATTCCCACAAGTAAATTTGGCAAGAGTGTTCGGTTCATGGTCTAGTCACTAATGAGCCGGTTTCGGTTCAGGCAGGGTTGTAACTCGGGTCGTAAAAATAAATTTGGCAAGACACTTGTACTAAGTTATAAATACCCCCGCCGGTTCGTAGCCTGACTTCTGGTTCATTCCAAAACCTCTCATTGATCTCTGATTACGATCGCAGTCACAGAGGGACGAGGCATTCAGCGAGCGCATACCTAATTCAGGTGAGTCGTACGCCTCCGTTCTTGTTTCGCTCTGTCAATAATCATTACCAATTTCAGTTTCTTTCTTTTTTTCCGCACAAATCTTCGTGAACCCTAAACCATCGAGTAGCCACATTGATTTGTACCTTCTGATTACACCTTTTTTTTCATGTCTCGCGATGAGTTTGATTCCAACGTTGTGTGTGATTACGCCTTCAAGAAAATAAATATGCTTTAAAACGTCCTAGCTACTATCGTTTGATTGTGGAATCTAGGGTTTATGGGTAGGCACTGATCTGTCTTTGCATCCTTAAGTCATCGTTTACTTTGAAGATATATAGCAACATTGTACAATTTTACGTGTCATATGTTTCGAATCGAAGCAGCCGCCCTGTAAACATGAATACAAGATTGGTTTCTGTTAATTCTGTTTGTGATATCTCTCGGGCCTCCGATTATCTACGGGAACAAGTATAGCATCTCATACATAGCGGCAGGAGAGTGAAGTACAAGGGCCCAACTCTGATTATATGAGCTACATAGTTGTCAAATCGGGATTCAGATAGTGAATCGAAATTCACCTTCACTGAATTGTAAATCGAATCGAATCGTGAATCGTATAGATTCAGCTTGCAATATTTTTATGTAGATATAATAAAATATTTCATAAGGCCATAACAGTATTGAACAAAAAATATTCATATTTTTACAAGCAGAAAGCTCAATTTATTGGAAACTCGCATCCATAACTAGTGATTATGAGTTTCACACATCTAAAAGATGAAGGTTAATCTACATATGGATAGGCATGTGGAGCATGGAACTACAAGATGCCAAGGAGATTGGAAATAATAGACAACTATTAGCCTTGGACTTGAGAAAAATGCACTAGTAATTTAAGACAAATGCATGTTGCAAACCATACATAAATGTAGGAAGCAACGTAGGAAGTATTATTTCTTAGACTGATGCTGCAATTCAATTACACCTTCAGATGAATCGCAGGTGAATCGTAGAATCGGTCTGAATCGCAACTGAATCGTAAGATTCAGACTCTTGAATCGGGATTCAAATATTTTTTTGTCCATTAAAGATTCACTAAGGGATTCGCATCGTTTCATGGGTGAATCGAGTCGAATCGTAGGATATTAATCGTGAATCGTAAGATTTTGACAACTATGATGAGCTAATGAGTGAAGATCAGGTTTACAAGTGGTGATTGAGTTTGGGTTGGGGTTTAGCACGAGGAGATGATTTGGCTTGGTGTTCTTCAGAGGCCACAATGGACTCTGTAGGCTGAGTACTGGAAATGAGTTCTCGATAGTATCCTGGTGCACCAGTACCACAGCCAGATCTATTGGTTTTCATACCGTGAAGGATTGGGATTTGAAGTGCGAGGAGGGGTATGCATGGGTCAGTTTTTGGCGGTTTGGGGAGTAAACTGCGGCCAAACAACCTCATCTGTTTGGAAGAATTGAAATCAAACCACAATATGTTTTAAGCCCACCAAAGCATAAAGAATGGTTTAGTTCAGCGATTCAGTCTGGTCAGGTTTTGCGGTTTATGTTCAACATACAATTATTTCTCGAACTTTTTAATCATGTTTGTTTGAATGAAAAATTGTAGTATAAGTATTGAAAATTAGTAACAATGAATCAATATTTTAACTTTCACACAATAGTTTGGAATCCAAAATACGAAAAAAATATTATAGCACATAATTGATGTTTGTGCTCTATTGAATGGGATGCTCCTTGGGTGAATTCGTTTCAATCACACATTCTTTTCACTCTAGTGAATGGTACTCCTAAAGGTTTCTTTCAGCCTTCGCGCGTTCTTAGGCAAGGGGACCCTCGTTGCCCATATTATTTATCATTGGGATGGAGGCTCTTAGTAAGATGATGGAGGCTCTTAGTAAGATGATGGAGGCTTAGGGAGGTTTCTTGAGGGTTTTTCAGGTCGGCCAGGCAGTGAAACTTTCCTAATTCAGATTTTCCATTGCCTTTTTGCGAACACTACTTCGGTCTTTTCTGAGGTGAGAGCGAGTTTGCCCACGTTATCTCATGGGGCTTCTTGATTGCTTTCAGGTAGTGTGTGGTTTGAGGGTCAATTTATGATAGTCTGAGGTGATTTCTATGGAGATGTGCCTAGGATTGCTGAGTATGCTAATATCCTAGGGTGTCAGGTTGCTCATCATCTTATCAAGTATTTGTGGTTGCCTTTGGGGGCCAGATACATGGATAGCAGAGTGTGGGAGTAGATATTGGAGTCTACCGTCGTAGATTAGCTGGTTGAAAGATTCTGTATATTTGTAAGGGTAGGCGAATTACCCGTGTAAAGACGCTGTATAATTTCATTATAATCGAGCATTCTTGTGTTTTTAGCCGGACTGAACATTACGTAATGAAACTGGACTTTTTTCTCACGCAAGGACCCTGCTGTGTATTCCTTTTGGGTGGTCTTATTTTGTTATAGAGTTCTTTGGATGGAATTATTTTCCTTCTACGACAGATTCCTGTTGAAGAAATCTTCATGGTATATCTGGCACACGCATATTTTTTATGAAAATTTGCTGTGATACGACCATGCGACAGCTGTATCAATATATTCACATACATGGTAGTCTATGCCTGGGTTGTAGCAGAACAATAAGTATTATGTGGACCTGAAAGTAAATCATATGGTCGTGCTAAGTTGAGAGGTTATTTTTCAAGTTTTTTCGGTTAAGGTATTTAATTAAGCCCAAAATAACTCCTTATTGAGGGTTTCAAGAACAATGTCAGTTGAATGCTCAAATATGGACTATGTTACTTTCAGTTGGGGCCTTTTTGTTAGTAGTCTTGGTTGGGGTCCTTGATTTCTTTTCTGTGTTTCTTGATTTCTTTGGAGCACACTATCCATTTTGTCTCCATGAGACATTCAATAAAGTTTGAACCGTTTAAGCTCATTCCATTCGGCTTAACCTAAATACTCCTATGAACCTTCTTATGACTATAAACAGAGAAGGTCGAAGCTTAATGGAGGGATCTCATGACAGTTTGCCAGACAAGGAGTCCCTCGACAATCAACATCTACGACAGAAAGAGCAGCGTTCTGACTGGTCTTTTTACATTGACATTGGAAAGGTTCAAGTTCTAAATAATCCTACCAGCTCTCAAGATGTGGGTAATCAGATTCATGATTACCGAAATCAACAATCCGCATCAGAGAAGAATAGTAGTACATGTACAAGAGTTGGAGAGCGCCTAAGTCAAGAGAAACTTCCGTTTGCTGTGATTCTCAGTTGTTTAACTCGCATAGTTGACAAGGAAAGAGGCACACAACTTGAGAAGTTATTTCTCAAACTCAGGGTGAGAGTCTAGCATTTTACTAAATTGTTCCTTGTTTATAAATCTATAAACTATACTTATCCTTAACTTGTTTGTGTTGTCTGGTGCTGTTACTGCTCGTAGACAAATGAGATCACACGCAGTAATTTTCTCAGGCTCGTGAAGGACATAGTGGGAACTCAACTGTTTGCAGCAGTAGTCAAGAAAGTGCAGATGAAGGTAAAATTGATTGTCCTAGTTAATATGTTTATCCATTTGTTATATTAACAATATCCTAATGTAATGTTCAGACCGATTGCATCTCTGTTAAAATACCATGATCTGTTACAAATTGCTTGATATGTGTTCTTCTTAGCCTTAAGGGGTGGTTGCAGTATTGTTATACATAATCTTCACAAAAGAGCAACAAGTAAAGACGATGCAGTGATTAAGCTTCAAAATATTTTAGCAGACCCTCAATAACATATTTTCTTGTAGAATAACAGTATCCGTGTTCTCTTACTAGCTCTGGCTAACAGCTTATGGGCTTATTTGAACAATTTTTTAACTCTTTCAGGCACTTGTGTCATCTCTATTTTAGCAGTTGCTTTTGGCCGAACTGGGAAGCAGGGAGAGAGTTATAGAGATGGTGTAACTAATGTAGGAAAATTTTCATTTATTGGTGGATTTGAATAGCTTCTTGGCGGGGGTTTATGATCTGCGCGGAATCTCAATATTATAGTAAAAACTAGTAGTTTGATATTTGCTAGTATTGTGTAGGGGTTGGTAGAAAGCTTTCTTGAAACTCTGGCACAAGGTTAGGAAGATAGAAATAGATTACGGTTGTCGTGAGAGGTATAGCTGATAGCAGGCATAGAGTTGGCTGGATGAGAACCAATAGTTTATGAGTTGAAGTTTAAAAGTGGGATTTTATTGTATCATAAACAGTAAGTAGGGATGTGAAACAATCAAGAGTAAACACAATTAAGAGTGATTGTTACCTTGACTGCCTTGCTAGAATGCTGTGAAAAGTGTTGTGAACAGTGACGTGATTCACTCATAGAATCCCCTTGGCATCACACCTCACCTAGGGTTTAAAGTTGCATCACACAATCCTTGGGCTTCTGTAAAAGCTTTATTGTTCAGAAACTGATTGTAATGATGCGTTTACAATCCTTATATAGACCTAGCAACTTACCTAATTGAGACTTAAACCGCCTAAAAGTATCCAAATAACAAATAAACCCCAAGTAAAATAAAAAGTAGCGAGACCCTATAATTTGAAAATAATAACTGCATAACTGAACTCATTTTAATTCCCAATTTGGCGCCTTGTCATCTAGGATGTGGCAAATTAGAGCGTGATGCGTGACCCTTGGAATCTGTTTTCTTGCGTCTCGTATAAACTTTAACAGGTTGTTTCCATGCTCCATCGTCTCTCCCCGGTGTGTCCGGTTGTCTCATTAACCGAGCTGTTATACACAAACTCAGCTATGGGAAGAACTCGTTCCCAATTAGACGCGTGGTCGCCAACAAGACATTGAAGAAGGTTCCTCGAACTGCGGTTGATAACCTGTGTTTGACCTTCCGTTTGTGGGTGAAAAGATGAAGAAAATTTCAATTTAGTATTTAGCATTTCCACAAAGTTGGCCGGAAATAGCTAGTAAACTTCAAATTATTGACAAGGAAAGTCCACCGAGTCGCAGAACTTCTTTGGAAAAGATACGTTCAATATGAACATCTAGTGTGGTAGAACAGGAATAAAACGAGCCATTTTTTAAAACCGATCCACCACCACGTGGACGGAATCATGACTTTGAATACTTTTAGGCAAGCCGAGAACCAAATCCATAGCTCAATCTCGCCATGGCTCATGCGGTACTGGAAGTGGGGTGTATAACCCTGTATTCCTTTACTTTCCCTTAGTGACAAGTTCGAAAACTGGCCGATGATGGTGGCAATATCTCGATTCAAACTTGGTCAGTAAAATTGATCCTCCACCATTGCTATAGTCTTAGCTCTCTCAAATGCCCAGCTACCTCCTGAATGCAACTCCCATGTTACTTGCTTCCTTAAGTGTGAGGCAAGCATGGGTGAGTGCCCCTGATAAGGTAGCTATCATGTAATTAAAACCCTAAGCAACTGCCCTGCCTTCCAGCCAACAAATTAGCAAATCAAATTCCACAAGTACAACGATCATTGAAGAAGGGAGAACATGAACCACTCTGAACCCGCCTTGTGCCTAATAGTTAAAGAATATTGCTGCAAGAAGGAAATCCATTTACCATGACAGTGGTTGAGCTTCTTTGGGGAATTAATGTATTTGTGAACCTCATGTTCTGAATCTCACAAGTTCCTTAACACCAGATAATGATACCAACGGCCAAGTGCTTGACACATAAAACTCATCATATTCGAATACTTTTGCTTCCCTCCATTGAACTTTTCATTAAGATAAGATACGGGGTGACCCTCTTGACTACGAACCCCTGCAATTCCCATTTGAGAAGCATTGCTAGAAACCTTAAGAACCTTAGAAATCAGGCAAGGAAAGAACTGTGTTTCTGTAACTGTAAGAATGCTTTTGCGGCTGCCTTTGTCCAAGTTAATAGACCATTCTTTAAACAATCTTTATAGGGGCCATTGTTGTGCAGAAATATTTAATGCATCATAGGTAAAAACTTCGGATTGCATGTAGTGTAGGACCAGGCAACTCTAAAATAGTTTTGACCTTGCCTGGATCAGCTGTAACTCCTCATGAAGAAACAACGAAGCTCAATAACACCACACTAGAACTCATAAAGGTGCACTTCTTCAAGTTGATGTAAACCTTCTCACTACGAAGTGTTATCATAACTTGTTGAAGGTGCGAATGATCATCATTGATCTTGCTATTAGTTAAGATATCATCAAAATAAACAACGAAGAACTTACCAGTAAAGGGCTGGATCACTAGATTCATGGCTCTCATGAAAGTGCAAAGATCATTAGAAAGACGAAATGGCATGATAAGCCACTCTAAGAGGCCATCTTTAGTTAAAAGGGTAAAAGACACTTTCCACCCCTATAATTTGGTGAAAAGACACTTTGGTACCCTGACGTTTGAACAATACATCACACCACCCCTGTAGCGGAAAAAAGTGAGGACACTTACTTACTTAGCACCCTTCTGTCATGTTCCGTTAGGGTAGTAGGTGACACTATTTTTTTGGACCATATTGCCCCTGTATATTTTTTTGGACTTTATTGCCCTTGTTTGATTTACTCTCGAGTAATCAAGAACAGTACGAACATCAAGAACACTGAAATTGCAACAACTACCAATTTTTTCATGAAGAAATTAATGATAAAGACCTACAATAAATAGCTCCAATTAAACCCAGAAACAAAATAAATATCTGTGGCGGTGTCGTTAAAGAAAGGTAGTCTTATTTTCAATTTCATGTCTATCTCAATTGAAAATCAATAAACAATCCTGAGACACTTCATCCGTCTGAATCTAAGTTAAAAATTGGCTTCTTGGGTGAAGTAGCCCTTTCACCATCGCCTTGACCTCTGATCATCACCTCTCATACCCGTTAACAATCAAACACAATCATATCGTCACCCTAGAACAACCACAACCACCTGTGGCCATTAATTCAGGCCAACACTGAACCATAACTTGAAACCTATGTTGCACAAGTGCGGGTGCGTTATAGGTGCGGGTACGTGAACTTGGTGCGGGTGCGAAAAATTTCTAAAATTCAAGGGTGTGGGTGCGGCAGGGGTGCGGCGGCGAATTTTTAATATATTTTTATTTATATTAACATAAAATTACAATTTTAGTAATCCAAATTATAATCACACAAAAATTAATATATTGATTCAAGGAAACATAGTCACTATATCAACAATATAATCTCTTATTGTTGTTGTCGTTGTTCTTAGCTTTGA
Source organism: Linanthus parryae (assembly GCA_023055425.1). NCBI lineage: Eukaryota > Viridiplantae > Streptophyta > Magnoliopsida > Ericales > Polemoniaceae > Linanthus > Linanthus parryae. Next base: position 35,381,452 of record JALGPY010000002.1, read on the forward strand.
ATAGATGAGTAATTATTTCTCAAAAAAAATAGATGAGTAATTTAATGGTTAGAAGTGTTCACACATTTTTTGGTTAAAATATAGTTGTATTTTAGAATACCTCTCAAGCCTCACCCTAAACTTTCAAAAGGATCCTACAATATCCACGAAGCACCCACAAAGCACCCATGAAGCACCCAACACCCACGAAGCACCCAGAAGCACCCGGTGCGGGTGCGTGAATTTTTAGTAGAACTTGTGCAACATAGCTTGAAACCCATCTTCTGTTAAATCCATTTTCCACTACCTATAACAGAGCACAGGCATCCCTGACCCCATTGGAAGTATATCTAGCAACACAATGCTTGAAGACCATCACAGCCTCCCAGATGTATCAAGTAAAAAGTTAGGCTTTAAAGACCAACACAATGCTTGGTTCCTAACCTTAGAAATCTTTGGTTAGGAACCAACGAATCAAACTAGCGACAACCCAAATCACATGGTACACTCACAGATTGGCAGCAAATGACCACAAGAGCAGATTGGGGGCTCCTTGAACAAGCCTAGAGAGAGCAGAGATGAGATCTTGGACGGGAGACACAGACGGTGGCGGCTGTGGGATTCGTAGGAGATATGGGTGTTCAAGGAAGAGGAAGAGAGAGAGGGAGAAAGAGAAGGGGGCGGCTAGATCTGTCGGTGGTGTTCTGCTGGTGAAGTTGAAAGGGTTTTTATAGCTGAGTAATTTTGCGTCAATTTTAGGGGTAGAATTGTCATTTAAGGATATACGTTAGGGTCTGTCAGTTACAAGGGTGGTATGATGTATAGTTCAAACGTCAGGGTACCATAGTGTCTTTTCACCAAATTATAGGGGTGGAAAGTGTCTTTTACCCTACTTATAAATGTTGTTTCCTCATCTCCAGAGTGCATGCTAATTTGATGATAATCACTTAAGTCAATCTTTGTTACTAAAGGAGCAAAGTGTTCTACTGTTCACTTGGGTATATGTGGCAAAATTGACGTCATTGATCTTTAATACATCCAACGGCTGAGAGGTGGAGGAATGATAGGACATGACGGCTTAGCTTGAGAAGGTGTGCAGTGTACCTATTTATAGGTGGCTGATGCAAGGCTTTATTGCTCTCATTTGTAGGTGTTGCCCAAATTAAGAATCTGATTTGGCTCTTTTTGCAGGACAAAAAGGGTGAGGTGAACTGGGAAAATAAAGTAAGAAAATTGGGGCTTCCTCATGAATAGTTTCTTAGATTTAATGTGATTTTTAATTCACAGTCATTAAGTATTTAGCTTAGCATCTTTTTAGGAATTTTAATAACATACATAAGTAATTAATGATTGATACAAAAATCACATGATTGATCAAACGATGTGATTTTTGTTCATGATAGATCAAATGACTGAGAGTTTGGATGGAGAATTGGTCCCAAAGGGACGGGTAATTCACTAGTCTTAGATAAACACAAGAACCTGCAATCAACTCAAGCTTATCATCAAGTGTAGGTATCGAAACCTGTACTTAACAGTGATCTTATTAATAGTTTGGCTGCCTGTCAATGCACATCCTCCAAGTCCCTTCCTTGTTTGCTGCGAGTAAGACTGGTACAGCACAAGGGCTTAGACTTCCACAAATAAATCCCTTTCTATCAACTCATTAACCTGTCTTCTAAGCTCGACATGTGCCATTGGGTTGAGTTGGTATGCTGGGAGGTTAGGTAATTGAGAACTTGGTATTAGATTGATTTCATGTTGGATGTCATGCATTGGAGGTAGTTCACATGGTAAATCTTGTGGTGCCATATCTGAAAAGTCATTCAACAACTTGATGTCAGGAGATTTTGTTTCCCTAGCAACAACAGCCACTCCACCCCACTGTCTTGGATCTGTCGCCGGAACTCTTTCTTGGTAATGATATTAGAGGATTTCTTATGATTTCCACCCACTGCTGCTGGCTTTTCTTTTTCGAATTTCTTCATAGCATCTACACTTTGTGGCTTTAACACGATATGCTCCTTATTGAAAGCAAAGCTGTACGTATTAGCTCACCCATGATGTTGCACATTGCGGTCATATAACCACGGGCGTCCAAGTAATATATGAGCTACATGCCTACATTCATAGTAAATACATAACACCAAACATAATCCTTATAACGACCATGAGAAATCGAAACCAAACAACGTTTTTCTACTGGGAGAGAGGTGATAGTAATCCAAGCAACTCTGTATGACTGAGGATGTGTCTCTGTCGGGAGTTTAAGTCTGTTCACATATTCAGAGATTAAGTTCATGTTGCTCCCTCCATCGATCATTAGTTTCCATGCTCGGTTGTTGCAGCTGGTAAGTGTCTGAAAAATAATTGTCCTCCAATCTTCTCCCTCTTGTTTAGGGGCTGATAGTCTGCGCCTGACCACCCTTAAATAAGATTTATCCTCTTCAATCGTCTTAAAGTCTTTTGACTCACTCTCAAATTCTCCCATTTCCTGCTTCAAATCTGTATCGTCCTCGTACTACGGTGAATTTTGTTCATCCGTAGCTATGTGCAGGTTTCGTTTCAGACATTGCCACGCCATTTGCCCCTTTACTCCATACTTAAAACACGTGTCATCCTTGCTATAACTTTTTCTTTCTTCCCTGCGTTTAAAACCTAATTGAAAGGCTTCATCCACTTTAAATAATCTATGAGTGACCATCTGGGTGGGAATGTCAGACCTTAAACCAGACTTGAATCGTGCTAAGGTTTGCCTTAACTCCTCAACACATTCGCTTCTTATATTCATCATTTCTTCGAACTTGTTCATGTAGTCAACAACTGTCATGCTTCCTTGTCTCAAATTGATTAATTGATCAAATAGCTCATCCTTATAGTCATACGGCAAATACTTGCGTGTCAATCTATATTTCATGTCGTCCCACACATCAATTGGAGGTAATCCTGCAGCTCACAGGCCATTGTCCACCCTCGTCCACCAAACTTGGGGTTGGCCAACAAGTTTCATGATAGCAAATCGAATAAGCTTTCTCAGTAGACATATCATACCAATTAAAATATCTCTCTAGGGTAGCTAGCCAACCTGAGAAGACTTGAGCGATAATTCCGCCATAGAAATTTGGAACTACAATACAAACCTTCTTTTGTGATGACATTGTCTCTTTCATAACAGTCACTTTGTGGCTGCTGCTCAATAATTTAAGACTTCCTGGGCCATGTCCAGTAGGGAAAGTTGTGGGGCAGAGGGTGAGGGGTTTTTATAAGACCTAACTTTGTCAGGTTGTACAGATATTGAAGCCGCCCTTCACTTGTCATGTAGTGGTTTTTCTTCTTCTGAGAAGTGCAGGAAGAGTATATAGGTTAGGGTTTTTAGAGTAATTAGATAGTTCTTCAGAATTTAGTTACAGCCTGTAGCCCATGGGCTCAAGTTAGTGATTTGTTAGATTTATTAGGTCAAAGCCGTAAAGCTCTGTAATTCTTCTCTTAGAGTATACAGATATTTATAAAAAAATTGAGCTTTTTAGTTTCACTTGATTGTGTGATGCATTCCAAACCCGATGTGCAATGCTTATGGATATCTAGGCTAAAAACAACAGGTGCTTATGGGAGTTCTGCACTGGTGCTTTCTGGATGCATCAGGGTCATTTTGGAAGTTATAGTTGAGAGCTCTTCTAAAATACAACTACAATTTAACAAAATGACGTGTAACTGTAGTTAATGGTGAACATGTGATGTGTATTATCTATTTTTTAGAATGGTTAATGTGTTTGTTTTTTTATATAATTTGAACCATCATTGTTTTATTTTCATTTTTTGGGGTCAACATTATTTTCCTTTTTTCATGTAGAGGAATATCTATATAAATAAAATAGACACACATTATTTCACCGCACCCACCCCGTACCCACACCCCTTATTTTTGGAAATTGCCCCACCTGTACCTCGGACGGGCACCCGCACCCGTGCTTCTTAGTATCTAGGTGCGATGCCTAGCCTTTATTCTCCTTCTTCACCCCTTTCTTCCTTATAATTTCTTTCTTAGTTCTGCTTTTTGGTTTTCTTACTATTATTAGTAGGCTGATTTTCCATAGAGTTCTTCCCCAAAGCCTAAAGTTACTGTTAACGGGTACCATTCACAGCAGCGCGAAATGGTACTTGGTAACTGTTATTCAGTTACCTACTTACCTGGATCGTGAGTTGCTCCGGTACGCAAGCGGGGAGAGCGTGAAACAAGATATTGTATGGAATATGGTATGACGGGCAATCATCTTTTGATCTTTTGGTACAAAGTTAAGAAGTTTTTAGATTTTAGATTTTAACCTCTAAAAAAGGAACTTTGTCTTTTTTGTAAATTTAAAACCATCAGAAGACTCAACTCTACAGAGTTACCTAGTCAAAACTCTAGTTATACATAGATTTAGGTACATATGACTTTATCCCCTCCCGTAGAAATATTGAAGGTGGAAATAGTCACCATTCCTCAGATTGGCCAATTCACCATTCCAGACTGCTGTCCTCATGTTTTGGAATGCGCAGCAAAATTCACAATTTGCTAGGGTATGAGAGAACTGTGTTAACACACTACTTTCTCTAGCAGTTTCTGGAACTTCTGGAGCACTTTAGACTCCAAGTAAATTGAGAAACGTAAATGTATGGTAATATTTAAACTTACAAATACAATTAGTGTACGACCCAAATAGACCTTAGACATGGTCAGAGAAAATTCTAAATATGCTACAGGTGAAGTTCCCATCTGTTCCTTTGTATTCGGTCCTTGTATTAGTCTGTGTGTTTCTCCACTGGTTCTTCTCTTCTGAATTCCATTTTTTTTGGCAATCACCGTAAGTAAAATCTGCATGAATATTATGGCCTAGCATTCCCATTTTGCCATTATGTTGCAGACAGACATGTATACAGTTGTCTTGTATAGAAAATGAGGTCTCAAAGGGCTTTGACAACATAAGAAGGGATCGGAATAGATTTTTCCTGTCTCTTTAATGAAACAATTACAAATTTTGATCTTGGTTGATACATTTTTACTCTACCCTTTAGTTCAATGAAATATGATGCTTCTTTTCTTTTGTTACTGAGTTATCATTATAAGTAGGGTTCCCTTTGATGGTGGACCCATCTACATGGTATCACCCGTCATTTATGCAGCTTTTACCTTTTCTTGGCAGCTACTCATAAATAGAGAGGGAAGGAAAATTCGCGGGAACAGCAAATGTGTGAACATTCCGATGAGTAAATGACCAAATCAACTCTTATGAAGCTGACATTTGAGAGTTTATTCATTAATAATAAGAGCAGAAACACAATTTAAGATGCTTGCTGTAGTTGAAATACTCGTTAAGTTTATTGATTTGCGTTTTCTTCAAGTTACTCAAAGTCTTATAGGCCTTCCTTTGTCAAAGGCCTTATCATCCAGATGCTGATGAAATGGCGGTCTTGGGTCGCGCTTGGATCAATAGATCATTTGCTGGATTTCTTGGATTCGATTGGATAGTTTCGCTTTGGTTCATCGTTCTTTTTCCTGTGTAGGGTCTGATTGACCTATCAGTTGCTTTCTGAAATCTCTCTTTTAGATTTTATAAAAGTTTTGGTTACCTTTCCAAAAATAAACTTTTGAAAATTTTCCTTGTTGGTGTTGTGATGCTGAACTATTTACAAATCCAAGAATAAGTACTTGTTTTCTAAGTTTTGTAACTGACCGGTGTAGTTTCAGTTCTGCAAGTATTCAATACTTCTACAGTCAGATTGAAACTTTTGTTGTTGGTTATTTGGTTACAAACAATTGTGGGATCTGGAAGGTGGGTATTTCTATACTTCCTTCAAGACGTTTATAAATTCTTACCTTTTATTTTCTTAGAATTTTTGAAATAAGACCAATGATATTTTAGCAAGCATTTTAAGTCAAAAATATATATCATAAACATTGTTAAAGTTCACCTGGTCGGGAGTATTCAATTTCTACACGTTAATTTTTTTTTTGAAGTTTACATAATAATGAAGTAAAGATCCATAAGTGATTAAGTAGTTCATAGTTTTTTTGTAGCCTCTGGCATCATTACCTACCTCTTTACTAGTGTTAACCCATGTGGATGACTCCGTGGCTCGTACTTTATGGTATGATTTAATTGGCAACACGGCAACTTTAGTCTATTTGGGGAACCCAGAAAGGTGATTATCTTATACGGTGCCTGGATAGCTTCTAAGTTAGATTCAACTATAATCAATGACAGACCTTATGAAAATCCCTTAATCCACACTAGTCCAACGGTCACATTATGTGCGGTGTGACTTTTATGCAAACAAATTTGGGTATCACCTCAAAATCCTTCTTTCTGCAACTATATAATAAGGTTCTTGAGATAATAAATTCCTTGGAGTTCTTTCCAAATATGAAAAATGCTGAAGACTGAAATATTGGTTTGGTTGGCTCAACTGTTTCAAAAGTACTTAGACTTAGTTGAATCCGGTTTCTTAGTTGTCTGATTCTCTCAAATCTAAGATGAAGCTTGGGTTGATTTTGTGATGCGAAGGATGATGGTCATTCTCGAGGTTTAATTTTCTGCTTCAACAACTTAGAATATGTCATACTTAAAAGTTTTCGATTCTGACATCTGAGGATTTTTACTTTCTGTATCAGTATAATTCTTTGTCTTGTTCTAAGGCAAACAGATCTTTCTTGGAAGATGCTCTTCGTGATTGAAGGGTTTCTCTTTCTCCAAATCTTTTCTCTCTTAATAGCACTTTTAATTTACATTATTTATGATATTCTGTTCTTCTATTTAAGTCTTCTCAATTTGGGAAAAGGAGGTTCCGTGTTTTTGCACCTAAGGCTTACGGCACCTCTTTGAGAACCGCAGGAAGTGTATATTATCGTAGGTCATGGACATGTGAAGATTGACGGAAGTTCTAGTTATGTAATCAGAATCAATTCATACAAGAATTAGTGTAAATTGAGATGTAATAGGTATCGAAGATGTGATCAATAAGGTGAGGAGTCTCTAGTTTTGACCTTATTGTTATTACATGATATATTTAAAACTCCAACTAAAGATAACTGATGAGGGAGGGAAGGAGCGAGGGAGTCTTTATGTTGCTCAAGCATGAAACGGAAGTGAAAATTCAAAGACACCTTAAAGACTATATCAACCGTTTCTTTCCGTTAGGAAATCTGATAGCTAATACTATCGATGATGTAGCAATTCGAGAAGCTATGATCTCCAACTACAACAATTCGAGAAGCTGCACTCTCCAAACTGGGGTTTACGCTACTATTTGATTAATTTCTCTTCATTGATTATAAAACAAAAGACTGAACTGACAAGCATATAAATACAAATTGTGAATTACTGCTAATTACCCACAACCCCATCAACAATTAACTTATATCACTAGCACCCCCTAACATTGAACTACTATAGATAAACTCCCTAAACTAATAATATTGTAAATTAAACTACCTAATTAATTAACTACTTCGCATAACAACCGAGTCGGTTAACGATTTAGCCGAGTCCCAACTCCCACGTGTCTGGATACGGATTCGTACCCGTATCAGAATCTCCGTATGGGTAAGAGAGCGCTCAATATTTGAGGAGTAGAGAGAAGACATTAAGTGAAAATTTCGAAGACACCTTAAAGACTAAATCAACCGTTTCTTTCCGTTAGGGAATTTCCGTATGAGTAAGAGATCACTCAATATTTGAGGAGTAGAGAGAAGACGTTTAACAGAGGTAGTAGATACTGTCATTGAAGAAATGGTAACAGTTATGTAATAGATTTGGTGGTTTTCATGTTGAAACTCTTTGAAGAGAGAATCATTTGGCTTCTATGCAAAAGTGTCGTAGGTGATGCCCATTTCTTTTATGGAATCTTCTCCTGTTTTATTTTCTTTTTGTCATGTTTGTTTGTTGTTATTCAGCTAAAATATAATTGTTGATATCATGAAAAACTTTCTCAGGCCTCGTCTCCTGAATCTTCGGTTGCATTTGAAACTACAGCAACTCTGCTCGGCAAACGCCATGATCAGGAAAAGCTGAGCGAAGAGTCTGCAACTGGGTTCGTATTTAAGCTTTTAAATTTTGTCTTAAATATTCCTACATCCAAAAGTCAAAGTCTAAATGCGTTACAATACGAATGAACCAGGAGCATCAAATTTGCCCTTGCTCCCAACAGTAAAAGGCAAAAGACAGTAGAAGCGATGTCTGTTGACACTGTCGACAAGCTTAATGACGTGACAGCTGTTGTTGGAATCAATTTAAGGGTACAATTCTTTTTGATTTCTTTTCCAGATCGAACTAAAAGTTTACCGTGAAAGATTGTAATCTGATGATTTATATTTTCCACATTAGGAAGAGGAGCAGAATTTATTTTCTGGATGTCTCGGTATATCAGCTAACAGATTACATAGGGTTGTACCAGTACAAGAACCGCTGATATTGCAGAAGAGTCCACTCCAGAGGAAGTTGCTGAATATCAGTTAGTATGCAAATCTGAATGCCTTAAGTCATCTTCAAATTTAAAATATTAGGACTGTAAGCCTAAAAAATATGTTTTTCTTTTGATATTTCTGACAGCATCAAGATGTGGAGTTGCAAGTTGTAGTAAGGATGTTGAGTGTTGCTTGTCACTGGTGAGATGATTGCTCGCAGTGCAATATTATCTTTCTTAGGCCCCACTTTCTTTGCCTGATTTTAGGTGATATTTTGTCCCTTTTAAATCATAACTTTTATTTGGTCATTTTCGCTAAAACTTATCTTAGATAACTTTTTTTTATATATATTTTTTTAAGACTAATAAAAGGTAGTTTTTCCTTACATAAACTTTTTTTTACTCCTAAAATTTACTTTTTAGGAGATAAAAAAAAGCAAAGTAAGCAACTTTTTTTTTCCTAAAAAGATAACTAAAACTTTTTAGAATATAAAATAATTTCAAAGTGAGCAATTTTTTATCTTTTTCTAAAAAGAGATAAAAAATCACCTAAATTAGATAAAGGAAGCGGAGCCTTGAACTGGTACAATTGGATGAGCTTTTGTGCTACTTGATGTGTAGTCTGTTGAAGAAAGACTGCGAGGGCTGATTAGTAATCTCATAAGGATATCGAGGAAGGTTAGTGTTTGCTCCTATACCTTTTGTATGCACTATGCAGATATTGGTCTCGTCTTACTTTCGTATTTCCTGCCTGTTAGAGAGTTGATTTTGAAAAGGAAGGACACAAGACTTATGTTACATCAGATGTTCGGCATCAGATTAAAGTACTCAACCAGATAAACATAGATCAGGAGCGCATCAGGACTGGAAAGGTAGTAGACTTGAACTTGAATGTGCAATCCTGCTACATACGATTTCCTACTCCAGTCAGTCAGAATTCTGTTATGAGAAATTGGTTGACAACTGGACTTTTCATTGTGAAGTAAGAATACAGTCTGGTAGGAAAGAAGCATAGGCAGTGGGTGGAACCACCTGTCACGCCACAAATAGTAAGATATTTTGAAGTACACGAGGTTGAAAAGTAGGTGTTGGGAACGCTGATGTCTTTTTGTTAAGTCAAAACTTGGCTGAGTAAAATGGTCATCTAATGCTAGTTTACCGCTTAGTAAATCTATTTGGCTTTGGCATTTTGAAGTACACTTGCCAATTGCTATCTTATTCTTGGTGTCTTACTTTTGCGACTCTCTACATGTTCCCGGAAACATAAGCGTTCTTTCTTTGCTCAGATGGGTTTGTCTCAGTACGGCAAAGCTCTCCAGAGTGAACTGCCCTCTTAGAGGAATTATTTATTTCCGACAATAATTTATGTTCATAGGTGTCATATGTTTTTTCCCTTTTTGATTTCTTTCTTGTTTACATCTAATTTTCCTTCCTGCATTTTTATTTACAACAGAGAGAATGAATATTCCAGCCGATGTCACGAAACTCACAAACTAATTTTCCTATTAATTTCTATCGACTTGTTTTGTTTTGTAATTAACCGATGGGTGTGTAAGGAATTAATTATGTGAGTTATGTCAATGCAGGCCAAAGGAGGCTACCAGGACGGAAGTGGCGTGGTGAAGAAATCAACAGAGGTTTGTTATGAATTTTGGCATTGGTCATCTTTATAGTTTGAATTCTGTTCGTACATACTTATTTGGTTCTGAATTTGTTAGGTATAATAGTTTTAGACTTTTAGTTGAGTTGTATCTGGGAGTTCGACTTAATGATCTCAAGCAGTAGTTGAGTACTTGTCATTTATACCTAAGACCACGCAGCTTGCAAACCTAGCTTCTGGCTGAAATCGAGTGTTTATGAGGAAAAAATATTTTAAATTGAAGTTGATGAGATATGGCACATATGGTTGGGGCACAATCTTGATTTCCATGGCATCTCTAAAACTCAAAAGATAGTTGTGGAATAATCAGTGTTATCCCATGAAGCCAGTGGTATTTATCTGGTCTTTTGATTAACAGGACCTAAACCTCTTGAATAAATTTCCGTGGAATTTCCTTGCGTCACAAAATCCGCAGGATTAGTTTTCCGTTGCTAGCAAGTTTCTGATTCTCGCGTGCTTATTTAGCATACATCAAGGAATCAATTCCAATTAAATGTTCTTACTTGGTAGTACATTACTTGATAAGATAATGAACATTAGAATTTAGTTGCTTGGAATGGTAATAATCGTGGAGGCATTATTGCCTGTTCAGGCAAACGAATTGAGAAGGAGGGCATCTGCCCTGAATGTTGCTGCTCTGGCTGCTGTTGGTGGAGAGGATCTGGTATTGAAGTGGAAACTTATGGCCATGGAATCGCTAAAGAAGAATGAAAGAGAATCAGGGTCAAAATCTAATGCTCTGCCGGCTAAACATGGGATGTCCCAGAGACCACTGACGCCGAGGAAGTTTTATGATGGCAAAGACTCGCAAGAAAAAGGTATTCCCAGTTTCCAAACTTGCTAGTTTATCATTGAAGTTCAATGAATCACCATTTCCTGTTTTATTTCCGTGTTAGGTCGTGCATAGTAGATTAGTAGATTTTCCATGAAAAATGATAACAAAGTTCAAAACCGCAAAGTATTCCTCAAACGTGTTAAACGATTTAACATTTTTAAACTAAAAATGAGGACACAGTTTATGAGAGAACCCTGTCATGCCCGCATTTTGCTGTGTCCACAATTTGAGTTCAGGATTAATCATGAGTAACTCCACCCTTCATTGGCCTTACGATTTAGTTGCCCGGCCAAGGTTTTAGATATTTAAACAACCCCAGTGTGTGTTGGATTAAGTATCAAAATCCTGCTCCAAGTACACAATTTAACCCTTGGTTGAACCACTTTGATACTTAGCAACCGTTGAAAGGTTTGCTTGTGTAGATTCATTGGTGGCAGCATTTTCTCTTGTACCTCTGAGAAACCGACTTTATCCTTGAATGAGACTGGGTAGTTCAGCCGCTACGGTAAGTTCTGTTTCTATTCAAGTTATGGTTTCCTTAAGAAACAACTGCACATTCAGTACCCTGTTAGAGACAAGACTAGGTTTGTCTACTTACATCATCAGTAGACTAGAACCAGAAAACTTGCATTATGCTTTGGTTATGTGTTTGATTTCTTTCCTGTTTTAGGTACCAAAAGCCCACCCCATACTGTGATGCTGCCTCAGAAAGCTATGTGCAATTCCATATCCATCAAAGACATCATCGCAGTGCTTGAATTAGAACCCCAGAAGAAGCCGAAATCATCTTTGACTGGCTATTACCTATACGAGAGACGAGATGCTGCTTGTGTTTCTACATTCTGAATGTGAAGTTCCTCCATTTCCGTATCTGTTGGTTGAAGCAGAATCATCTGTTCTATTCAGAGTATCTGGTTAGAGCTTAATGTGATGACCCATATCATGTAAATAGCTGTTAATAGAGTAACCAATTGATTGGGTTTCTATATGTTCACATGTAGAATTCAGCCTCATTTTCCTGACATAATTGAAATCCTAACAAATATAAGAAGAATGGTTAAGTTTTCAGGTTGTGCAAGCATTTGTGGGCAAGGTTCCCGCATAACTGTTTTCAGCTGTTGTGATGTGTAGTTATGTTCTTTCTATTGTGCAAGCATTTCTAGGCTGTATTAAGTGGAATTCACCTGTCGGATGGTTCAATGAGTCGTCCGCTAAAGATACTAAAAAGGTTTCGAACAACTGATCATGAATTGTTTGGATCCTACCTAATCCAATTCCAGTTCTTGCTGATTGGTCAACGTGGCTATGGACTTGGATATACTGCAATTTCAGCCACAAGTTTCGCTACAAGTTCCACTAATGTACTTCAATTTAGTTCAGATTTTTAGTGCATGCCTAACAGTTTTAAGATAACTTGAGATTATCTTTATCAGATTATTGAAATGTTAAGATAGAACCAAACAAGCTCCAACTCCATCCAACCCATAATTACAACAAACCCGCCACAGAGTTACAAACAGTCAATCGGTTGATTGTTCGGATGATTTGGTGAGTTTGTGTGATCACAACGAAGAATGATGTCCTCGTCTCTACGGTATCCACACTTTGGAATTGTGTACTGGGATCTCCTTAACGCCTTGTGCTAGCAACGTCAAGAAGGAATCAAGCAATCATGCAAAACGGGACAACAAGGCAGAGAGGTTCGGCCGAGCTCCTTGTGTCGTCGGGTATGGGGCCGGGTATGGGGGGTTCGGCCACCTCCTTGGCTTCTCCCCTTGCTATTTTATTTCACTCAGTGACAACTCTCTTGAGAAGTAATTGAGCTATGACTCCCCTTTTATAGTTAATAAGTCATTATTGACTACAAACTTGGCCCAATACTAATTATGTCTATACACGGATTAGTCCACTTTGCAACTTAGTCCAACTAACTTTGCATGTGGTTGCGTTTTGATCATTGATTTATATAATTGTCAGTTAGTCCTACTAATTAACTAGGCCTGTAAGGAAAACCGAATAAACCGGTCAAACCGACTCAACCAAACCGAAATGCTTGGTTTTGGATGATTTTTATGGATGTTCGGTTAATTAATGGTTCAGTTTTTCACAAACCGGTCTATTTGGTTTGGTTTTTTGGTTTGTTAAAATATCACACCGCACCAAATCGACGGTACCGATACGTGCTTAACGTACTTTAACGGCACCGGACCGAACCGACCCAACGTTTTTCGGTTTGGTTTGGTTCGGTTTATCTTTCCAAATGGTTTGGTTTGGTTTGGTTTGGTTACAAAATTAGTAAACCGATGTATTCGGTTCGGTTTATGGTTTTAGCAAAAACCGCACAAAACCGAACCGCTTACACCCCCGTAATTAACATCTATATCCAGTTTAATCCTTGCGGTGTGTGACCTTATAGGTTTCTATTAAGTTGGCAGTAACTATTACAAACATTGAGCGGTGTCTAGCAACACATCAATGCTACCCAACTAATACAAATAGTTAGTGATCCGACAAACCTTGTGCCCAATGTTACCGTGTTGTATTGTCACTTTGTCTCCATATCTGGATTGGACACGAGACATAATCGTCACACTCGTATATCCAATCCATACTTTCTCAATCCTGGGAATAGACTTATTTGTACAGATAACATTAATATCTCATTATATTTACCCGAGTCTGGCCATTCCATAAGCACTAACCCTCGAGTGATCGTGGATATTTGCTCCCATTATGTGGGAGGGACAAATCCTCTCTACGTCACTACCATCTCTCAGCTTGCTTCCTATCATGTCCGATTACCGTCTTTCCTGCCATCTAGTTACGGTGTAGCGTTTGACGAGATCAAAACATGATATTTCACAACTAGAGTATTTAGTAACTTCAAGTCTAAGGACTACAACACCATTGTCGCTACGAGAAGCACTTGTGACATTGACATAATCTAATGCAGCATTCTCGTGGTGGGTCAATCTAGTGTGCCATTACTCCTAATGCATACCTATGTGTAGACTTGATATCTCCATATCAATCTACCCAGTCTCCATGCATATTGATCGTCCTATTAATCAATGTACATGACGAGGTTTATTTAAGATAAACAACAATTATAATATAAGGAACTCATTATATTAAATATCTCCATAAATAATAAATGAACATTCTAGCCAAAATAATGTTCATACTAAATAAGATTGCCTCTAGGACATCTACTCCAACAGTATGCTCATCAATCATATTGCCAGTCAACGATCCACAAAGATTTTCCATGTGCTTCTAGGTCCCCACCCTAGTTAGCATGTATAGCTTAACTAGTCGAAGCTTTGATCTCCTGTAGCATGGCACGTGATCTGTCGTTCCTTCGAGTTATCAGAGTATCCTCCTGACTGCAATCTACTGTCCTAAATCGGGATTTCATAGAATCCACTCCTCCGATTGCACAACGTCTGTTGGGTCTGGCTACACATCAAAGCGTACATGAGACTCATATTGTTCTTTCATCGGGCTCTCTGGTTTGGTCAATGGTGTCTCTAGGGAACATATTTAGGCTCGTAAAGTCTTGCGTTGAGCTATAGGAGTACAACATAGCTTTGTGTCCAGAATATGGAATCGTTCATGCATCTTCTTGGTGTGTGCCTCTAGCGTCAATGTAAGAAGTCTCTATGAACGAACGAGAATGTTTCTCGCCCTTCCAATATCTTCCATCGCAAATCAAGTTGACAGTTACTCCTTAATGGAAACGAACAGTCCTTAAGCTCCACTGGTCTATAGCGTGTCATCGATGTTAAGTGACGTGATCATCAATTCTCTACTAATGAGAGTGGCATGAAGCGGTTTTCATCCGTTATCGTAAACATATAGTAAACGATCCCCTGATGAAATATCACTATCTTAGAGGACTAATTAAGATCATACATGTACTTAATTAGCTTGCACACGTTTTTGTGCATTTGACCTTACATCTCGAAACCCCGTGGCTAAGTCATATAGATCACCCCTACGATTTCTCCATCGAGAAATTCAGTCGTCACATTTATTGTGAATGAATCCTTAATTCCATCATCACAACTAGCCGATATTAAGCGAATCAACGTAATCCTCACCACCCAATGCATTGGGGAGGATAGCCCGTTGAACCAACGCAATTCTCGCTACCCGATTGGGAGCATACCTCGTCGAATCGACGCAATTATCGCTACCCGACTTGGGAGAATTTCTCGTCGATGTTTACATTCATTCTGACTGTAGGCTTATTCGCTTATATGAAAGTCTTATGCCTCTCTACGCTTCCGTCTGGGTCTCTGACTGACCTTGGAAATTCACTAATCTCCAATAGTCTTGCATCCAGTTGGAAAGTCAACCTAGTTCCAAGTTTGGTTGACCCCTTTTAGACTCTAACTTTTACTTCAAGCTTACTATCCATTCTTCACAATTGGAGAACGATAAGGCAAAGTATACTATCCTATCGTTTTTGCAAGGTGATCGTAAAGATCATCCCTTCGATCTCAAACAGTCGATGGGATATGCTCCTACTAGCAATTCCTTTGCATAGGAGGATCATCATTTGCTCTCATCCCTATGGATGGGCACCTTGCTTGGAAAGTCATTCCAACTGTCCAAAGGATCCTTGATGAACTATTTCCTCATAATAGACTAAGGAACAAGTCTCTTTTAGCGTGTTCTCCATGCTAAAAGAGATTATCATCTCAATAAATCTTTCCCTTAATTATGGACATCTCCTATATCTCGTGAATCCATATATGTTACACTACCAATCGACTGTTGCGTTTTGAACACGCAACCCTTAGAGTAATCTGATTAGCATATGAAGATATATTTATCCCATCTAGGGTACAACTTTTTGTTCCTTCTTGTCAGGTGATGAAAGAGCTGGGACAATGTCCTAGGTTTATCATCGTCTTGCGTGGTGACCATCATGGTCCCCGTTTCGATGTCAAATCTCAACGAGGTGCGCTCATATGAGCGTTCCTATGCAAAGAGGGTTCCTAAGCATCGTCATAATCTATGATGGGCTGTTCACTAGGCAAGTCATTCCCACTGTCCTGAAGATCCATAGGAACTGTTTCCCGTTGATCAATCATGGATGTGGCATCATCCAATGATGCCCCTGTTTCGTAGAGATTTATGTCTCTGCGAACCTCTCCTTGACTTGGAAAATTTGATTAGCACATAAGCTACCGATCCCCATGGCCTAAGGTGACCTCACTTAGGTTGCCTTTTGGTCCACATCTCGTAGGGCGTAGTGGCTAAAGACTTGGTGGGCTCTTGGGTGAGTACGTCGGCAACCGTTAAGCAAAGTGTCTCCTCAAAATCGGGAACATGTATTTTGCACGCGCTATCATACATCATATCATTTATAGCAGTATCCAATTCCTCCTATCCACTAGATCACTTTGATGTGGAATGCTGGGAATGGCCAGCTGCCTTACTATTCATTTCCATCCACATCTATTTCTCAGATATATACTCGCAGTCTTATTATGTTCAAAGAGATATTCTCTTGCCCAGATGGTTCTCTACCTAACGTAGGTACCTGTCAGAAGCTCTCTGGTGCCTCGGACTTATGTGACATCTAGTGCACATAGTTGAGACGCGTACAGTCATCTGTGAATATGATGGAGCAGTAAGCACTATGTCTTAGCTTTAACAAGTAATGGAACACAATAATAGAATGAATGAGGTGTAAAGACTTAATAGTCCTTAATGCTTTACCAGATGGTTTGTGTTTCGCCTTTTCTTGTAAGGCAAGAGTCACACACATGTAAGGGTACCTTGGACACATTCCAAGCAGGCTGCTCTGGCTAGCCTGAACATCTTTTCCTTTTATTGTGTGTCGATTAAAATGCATCATCCATTTGTGATATAACCAGATCCGAACCAGAACTGTGACCAAATACAATTTTGGTGGCTACTCCTTCAAAGACAATCCTATGGATCCAAAACTACAATCCTTAGACGAGAAGTTAGTGCCAGGTCCGGCCTTTACTCTAGTATTAGGAAACCTCTCTTGCCCCTTTTTATGTTTGCCAGTCTTGGGCTATTGGTCTTATACCAATATTTCCCCTTCACTTCCTTATCCTTGCCGCTTATTTTGCCTCACGGTTTCTATACCGGGCTACGGACTGCATCTGCTGATCATACTTTACTAACAACCTTTAGCAATCACTTATCGCTTAGGCTTCAAAAGTATGATGGACTAGTATTCTTTTAGCAAACTCTAGCTGCTCAGATTTCTAGTACTTAGCGACGTTTTGATCAAAGCATCGTGACACCCACAAAGTGTGTCATATACGTCATCATGGCATTCTCATGAGACGCGACAGAGATTGCAACAAGACATTAGTTGCTAATCGGATAGCTTGTACCTGGCAGCCTTTAACTCTTTGATCATAAATAGCATGGATCTCAGACGATATTTTCGAGTGCTCAATATTATGACATGAGTCACCTACTCATAGTTAAGGCTGAGTTTTATGAGTCACAGTTCGCAATTGATTGCACGCAAATGGATAAAGTCGGATCCATATTATTCTTTGGTCAACTCCTACAATCCTTGAATTTCAAGGTGATCTTGAACTTGCTGACGAGGTCATATTCCCACCATGGCATAGCACACTTTACGAAATTATCTTGCCAGCTCTTTACACTACTGGTAAGCCTTAAGAAAATGTCTACGTGCTGCTGTGACAACTATTCATCACACGTTCGATTTTGTAGGTGGTTTTGACATCATATGTCCACTGAATGGTTACATAGTTCGAGTACACGTCAAGTCATTGTTGTCATCAATTATCCATTACAGTTACTATTTAGACACAATTGATTGATACATTAGTAGGAAATTAATACTAGCATTTCTTAGCTCCTAAAATATGAGACATCGATTAAACATTAACAGTGTCTCATAAGCACTCCACCAAAACCTAGTAGCAATTCTAGGAATCAAATCTCGTCACTTATGATTCCCTATTAATTTTAATCATGTCTACCAATGTGAGTTCTTTTGTTTTATTTCTTTACCATGCGGGTTTCACGACGATATACAAATATATCCAATCACACGCAGTTATAACATAAAACAAACATAAGCATAAGTAAATATGCATGGATGTGTCTCCTAAGGTGCATTCTCATCAATGAGAATACACCTTGAGCAAGCATCGAATCTCGCCTCATGCATTCTCGCCTATCTAGAGAACGCCAGTCTTGAAGCTCCTTTACTCGTCAATTGCTCCATGTACCTTGCTCCATGTCTTTTGGTTTGACCATCTCTCTTGATGCTTCTACCTCCAATCTTCACCAAATATTCTTATTTCTAATAAGAAGAACCTCTCAAGAGGCGATTGGATGAGAAGAGATGACAATAGAGTAAGTAGAGAGACACGACACGGAGGCCGTATTTTGATTACATATTCAAAACCAAAACCAAAACATAAAGTAAACAACCACATCTATGCCACATCCATGCACCAAACACATCCATTGAATCCACAACGATAATGTAAAACATAATAATAAACTTTCTAAAATTTTCTGGAAGTTTTCAGAATTAAACTCTAATTACTAAAAATTAATAAGCAATAATCAAAATTTTTCTAAATAATCAAATCATGCTCAGAACCTCCTAAGGTCTCACCAACTATGGTAGACAGTAGGAAAAAAATGACCTTAGTCTTTAGAAAAAAATTGGGCTGAAAACAGTGTGTTTAAGGTCGACTAATTACCTCGGGAAGTTTACTAAACACTAATAATTAATCTAGAATTTAATAAAATTTTCTGTACTTCGAAAAAAAAAATATAAAAAAAAAATCCTAGAAAATAGGAAATTTAATTTGGAGTCTCCTGGAAATTATTGGACGAAAATGGCCGCGGGAGGAGGCCACACGCGCCCTCATACGCCACCGCGCATGGGCGTGTCTGTCTCCGTCACGTGTCGTCAGTGGTAGTCTGCCATGTCAGCACGTGCTGACTCAAACGCCACTTGGCCGTCCAGTCAGCATGCCATGTCAGCGACTAGGCTATCTATCATGACACGTCAGTTGCCACATCGGTGACACATCAGTCTCTTGCTGACGTGTCACTGTTATGTCATCATGAAACGTTAGCCTAAGTTCTACGTCAGTAGCCGCCGCAGCCATTTAACGTGTGCGGCGGTCGTGGCGACATCGTCGGTGGCGCTGTGGCCCACTCGCCGCATTCCCGTGCTCTGTTTCCGATGATCTTTACATCGTTGGAATCGTCTTTTCGTCCTGATCTTGATTATGTGTTCAAAGTCCAGTTTTAATAATTTTTGGAAAACATGTTCTCCTAATCAGATCATAACTGTCCAGATTAATATTGTTCATAATATTTAAAGGGTCATATCTTTTCTACGTTTGTCCAACAATACAAATCTTATATTTCTAAAAATCCTCGTGAAAAGATCTAAGCATCCATATAGGATTCGCCTACTGATTTTGAAAATTCAAAAATACAATTTTCAACAGTAGTTCAGATTCTGGTGTGCATAACGAAGCACGAAGAACAAGCCTAGGGCTCTGATACCAATGTAAGGAGGACATATCTAAACACATATAGATCACAACACGCAATTAAAACGGAAGATCACGCGTTTACCTCTTCGCCTAAGCTCCTACGCAACGGATGATGAAGATCTTTGTTGTGGCTTGCTCTCACGCACCTTCGTCTTGCTCCCAACAGTCTGGCTCGAATCACTAGTAAGAAAGTTCTGATTCACACCACGTTTCACCAATGGATGCTAGTTCAGTTTGCAACATATCCCCCTAAAATTTGTGACTTATTACATGTGCACCCCACATAGGCGCTACACATAATTTACTAACAGTTTCTTTCTTGTTTTAGGTACCAAAAGCTCATTCCAATTAACATGTGATGATGATGTGCATCATTAGAAAGGCTTGGGCAATATATATGATGTGCATCATTAGAAAGGCTTGGGCAATATATAGTATATACGAAGTATATCAATCAAATACATGAAGTAGATGTAAAGATAAGTAGTGAGTAGAAAGAAAGTAGTTTTCCTCAAAAAAAAAAGAAAGAAAGTAGTGAAAAATTTAATTAAACAACAAACCACCAAACACTCTTTTTATTTTAAAGATTCACAATACGACTTTGCCTGCTGCATTCTTCAACACTAGAGAGATGAGAGCAGACAAATTGAATTACTTAAAAATGAAAACAACTAGTAGTAGAAATAAGAAATGCTGGATCCAATTAGCTAGCTAGATTTGAGCAGCAGCAGCATCACGACTAGCTAACTGTAATTTATTCGCTGGGGGAGTGGAACTGCAAATAGATGATGGATCAAACTCTTCAGCGAGGGCCACATTGACAACTTGATGTAACACAACCCATTAGTGGAGGAGCGAATCCGTACTTCACGCAAAATTGGGCGCACCATGTAAAGTCGCAACCATCGATATACATCAGTTGGCGCGCTGCCTCAGTTTTTCCTGCAAAAAAATTGACAAATTACTACTAGCATAGCAGTGTTACTAGTAATAACAAGTAATTAAGACATCTTTCCGGACAGAGGGACATTACTAGTTGTAGGTCATCATAGGATGGGAGTTGATATACTACATACAGCAAGAACCAACTTACGAGAGAGAGAAAGATGGTACTCACCAACAGTGATGGCCATGACGAGGGCAAGGATGAGAAGACAACAAGCAGTAGTAGTAACAAAGTGCTTGGTGTTGATCATGGATGAGTTCTTGGCCATGATTGAGATAATTTTAGCTGCTGGTTGGGGAGTTTGGTTGGTTGATTACTCCAGCTTTGTATTCCCCTACTTATAGATAGGGAAGAGGAGGACAACTTAGGGTGGTAGTTTAAGTGGTAGAGCGTTGGAAGCCCCTGCATGTGATCCCGGATTCAAACCCGGTTGACGACAAAAAAAAAAAAAAATCTAAAAAAAAACTTAGCAGGAGCTACTTCATTAATTACCTAGCTTGGCACCGATCTGAGATCTCTAAAGGAAATTGAGATGCATCTTCATTTGTTCCTGGGCTGTGTGATAATTAATTATTATGAATCCACATTAACTAATTAAGGGTAAAAGACACTTACCATCCCTGAGTTTAGGCATAATATCACCTCACTACCCTGTGTTTTGGAAGAAGACACTCCGCACTCAATTAACGAAATATTCTGTGAACACTTAGCACCCTTCCGTTAGAAAAGTGGTTGATTGAATTTTATCGGACCATATGCCCCTGTGTGGTATTTAGTACTTTTTGCTATCATCAAGAACACCAAGAACACTATGAACATCCACTAAAAACCACAAACACTACCAAAACAATTATTATTATTATTTTGATGAAGTGGAATTTTTTATTAGAAACCAAGAGAAGAACTGGGTTGATCAGACCCAACTGAAAGATCTAAAACTAATTACAACTCAACACAGTTCAAACATCCTACATGATTTTTCTCTAAAGCCCATTTAGCAACATTATGATTATGGGCACCACTATTAGCATCATTCTACAGAATTGTAACTTGCCAACTGTCTGCTTCAAAACCTTGTTGCAAGCTTGAGCTCTCATATTCCATTTCCAGGGGGGCCTTTTCTGGGTTTAGAACACAATTGACAGCACCCAAAGAGTCAAAAATCACCAGTACTAACTCCACCTTCCCCTCCTTCATCAATCCAAATGACCACCTGAAACTCATAGCTAAACACAACATGAACTCCACTCAATTCACAGCAACACCCTGAATTGACCATAACAGCAGCCACAACCCAATCAAACCCAGCAGCTATCTTCCTCTTATCCATTCACAACCTGTTGCAGAGACCACCCCTAAACCTACAATCTGCCTCTAAACATCCAAAAAAACTTGTTAACCCCAGTTCTTAACCCCGATTGACCCAGAACACCCATATATAGCCACAGCCGCCAATAAACTCACTTGCAGACCAAATCAGAGCAAAGAGCAAACCAATTCCCCAGCACCCCTGAAACATCGGCAGCGCCGCTGCTCTTCACTTGCAAATCGCAGGGAAATGAAAGAGAAAAGAGTAGAGGCTTAAGACAATCTTCTTGCCCCCGTCCAGTTTCAAACCAGATTGCTTTCTTCATCACTTTCTCTGCTTCCACGGGAGAACCCAAAAAATAGAGCTTCACCTTCAACAAAATTGTGGATCTACTCAATCGAAATCTGACCTCTGTCGATTTGGGTCAATATTTCGTTAATTGAGTGCGGAGTGTCTTTTTCCAAAACACAAGGTAGCGGGGTGGAATTATGCCTAAACTCAGGGGTGGTAAGTGTCTTTTACCCACTAATTTATTATCATGAATCCAAATTTGTTCTTGGCCAATTCCCGAGCAGTGCAAGATGGTTGATGAGATGTCGCGGATTACATCATACTGACATATGTCAGAGTCATTCTTAGAGTATGATCACATTCCTCGATTTATCTCATCTATGTGTTCATTAAGAGCATCTCCCACAGTTGATATCAAATTTTACACCGAATCCTATATTTGGTGGAGAAAAATGGTTTTGACCTCCCACAGTTAAGCCTCAAAAACACCATTTCATCATTTTTGGTGGAAAATAGCACTTTTGGTCTCCCACAGTTTTCAACAAATTTTACATCAAATAGCCATTTCACCATTTCATCAAAATTTAGAGAATGATATTTTTAGCCTCCCACAACAAATCATCAAATTTATCACCGAATCATGAATTTCATAACTATCAACATAAAAAATATATATATATATATATATATATATATATATTATCAAAACAATATTAGACGGAATTGTAAAATGATTAAACAACACTTCAAAAAATCTAAAATTAACCAATCTAATCTATTTGACCATGATTATCTCATAAGTGTGAAATGAGTCTTCTTCTTAGTTCGTTATGAGCTCATTGGTTTATCAAGTCTTGATGTCGAACTAGAAATTGGATAAATGTTGAATTAGTGATATCCCTTGCAACCTCAGCATGCGGTACAGATGGTGAACTTTCATAATCAAGATTTATGGGAATGTGAGAAGCATCAAAAGTGTAGGTGTTGAGATACTCGCTACGTTCCTCTTCGACTATCATATTGTGCATGATAATGCAGGCTAACATGATAATGTCATTTTTCTTCCAAAATTGAGCGGCTCCTCTAACAATTGCAAATCAAGCTTGGAGAACTCCAAATGCCCGCTCAACTTCCTTGCGACAAGCTTCATGTTTCTGTGTGAAATATTATTCTTCGGCATCAGTGTATTAACATCAGTGTATTATGTTCGGCCAAACCTGTTGCAACTACATTAGTTATTTCATTTTATCATCCCGCAGCATGATGCTGAAAATATTATATAACACGCTATGGCTCAAAAGCATATTATACAAGGTGGTAGAAGAAAAACGGATGACGTATATACTGTAAAGACGAAATGCGACAATATTACATTAGAGCATATTATTACCATAAAAGTAATGTGAAAACATGCCTTAAACACTAATTAAAAATTTGGTGTAGATTACACCAAATCCTATTTTTGCCATCAAATTTGATGGTAAAAATAGGATTTGGTGATATAGGATAGGATTTGAGGGTACTGTGGGAGATGCACTTCACCATTTCTGAAAAGCTACACCAAATATAGGATTTGGTGATTTGGTTTTTTTTTTGGTCAACGACTGTGCGAAGCCTACAAAAAAATCACCATTTTTTTGGTGATTTGGTGATTTGTTGTGAGAGGCCGAAAACACCAAATTTTACTATTAAATATAGGATTTGGTGCACTGTGGGAGATGCTCTAACACCCCTATTGTTACTTACTACTGCTGTCAAAATCAACCCAGTCGCAGATGGGTGTTAGCTCAAGTGGGCGCTTAAAAGCCCCTGCTTGAGGTCTTGGGTTCGAACTACATAGACGACAAACAAGTAAGTCTAAAAAAGAAATTAACCCAGCCCGTTTGCCCGCCGATGCCCGCAACCTTCAAATGGGTTACAACCCGCCCGTTTAAAAAAATGGGCTGATGGAGCCTGCCGTTTTAAACCCACATATAAACGGGCGGGTGTGGGCGGGTTCACTGGCTTACTAAACTAAAGGTCAAATAAATATTTTTATTCTTTTATCTTTAAGTTCTAGATTTTATCTATATCTATTTTATATTCGCAATTATCATCATTATTAAGAAAATATGTGTTTTGCTCAAAAAAAAATGTGTATATATACCTATTTTTAGGAAGGATTTTACCTAAAAATACTAAGATTGTCAATGCTCTTCCCCCTCTGTTTCCATCTTTAACAAACCGGCTAAAACTTTTTATACAGTTCATACTAATAAATGATTATTATATATAAATATATAAACTTAGTTCTCTTTTGTGGACACTATATCTTCCTTTTAATTCGATGACTTCATACTACACAATCTAAAATTAAGGTGTTTTATTTTCACAAGGTCTTTTTTCACTCCGATTTACTCGGGGATTACCAGTGCATTCCTAGGGTTTGCAAGACGACGTGCGTTCCTCTGTAGCTAAACTCCGGCGACGGGATTACAGCTAGACAGTCTCTACTCTGCGATAGCCACTGGGGATATCCCTATGGTGCCGCTCTTGATGCCAGAGGAGGAAGCGATAGATGAATTTGGGGATGAGCACTGCAGACAGACGCTGAAAAGGCTAGGCCCGTGCTTGATCGGATATTTCCTCTTTCCCATCAATTTCAATGTTTGGGCCATGAAGGAGCTCTTCAAGAAACTTTGGAAAGGCGGCGAGGAGACCATTATCAGCGAAGTGAACCAAAATAGATTCATCATCGAGTTCCCGACTAAAGAATCGACGGATGACGTCCTCAAAGGAGGGCCCTGGACCTTTGATGGAAACATCTTGCCACTAAAGATCTGGGATAGAAGCGGGAATGTAGACATGGTGAAGTTCGAAGAACTGGCGGTTTGGTTGAAAATAAAAGCCCTTCCAGTTCAGTTGTGTACTGAAGACGATATAAGGATTGCAGCTCGAAGGGTTGGGACAGTGGCGGATGAAGACGCGAAGGTTCGATCAAGAGAGGGTGGGGATTACGTCCGAGCTAGGGTTCCCTTGAAGATCCATAAATCCTTATTTCAGAGGGGTTATTTCAAGGTCATAGATGAAAAAAATTGGCTGGATTACCGCTACGAACGCATACCCTCCTTATGCGATTGGTGCGGTTGTTTTACACATTACAGTGAGGCATGTAAAAAATTCTCGGAGGAGCACAAGCTTCGCAGTCAACCGGTTTATGGCTCGTGGCTTACTTTCCGACCACCTCCTCGCAAGAAAATAACAGAAGGAGCATCAAATAGGAATGACGAACAAAAGGCCAGACCAACAAACTCTCCGAAGAACCAGAGGACTCCTAACAACAATCAGAAGGATACAAAAGGCAAACAAGTTCAGGTTACGGCTGGGGATAACGATGGTGGCAATACAAGTGTGGTTGAAGCTCCTGAAGGAGTGGCTAATCAGACTTAGAAGGACAATCTTAAAAACCCAGGTGATGATTGGGGTAATGAAGATGATGAATTCTACGAAGAGGATGATGACAAAGACTATGGTAGTGATTAGGATGAGGAGGTTAGCATGGACACTGAAAGTGAAAGAGTAAGGGACAAAATGGCCATATTTGACAATCTGCTAGGATCTTCAGCAGAGATAGCTATCCCATCCACAATTTTATCTATGAACCAGAAACAGCCTGTGGTCCCGGTGATTGACAGAAGCAACCCCATTGATTCCTATCTGGGTCCGACGATCAGCTCTATGAGAAAGATCAGTCTTTGAGCCCAAATCCAAAGAGTGCTGGTGCTAGGGGAAGAGGAAGAAGCCGAGGAAGAAGAAGGGGAAGGGGAAAAGAGAGTTCTACGCTTGCTAGTGTTTTCGAAGATTTGCTGGATCAGGGTGCCTTAAATATCCCTAATGCGATAATGGCGGTTAATGCATAGCATCCCCGCCAAGCACAATGATTCTTATCAGTCGGAACGTGCGGGGCCTCGGGAACCCGAGCTCGTTCCAGTCGCTTCGCGACCTCGTGAAGCGACATAATCCCGGCTTGATTTTTCTCATTTAGACAAATTCAAGTAAGAGTGAGATGGAGATTATCGACATCAGGTTGGGTTATGCTAATTGTTGTGCGGTCGCTAGTAGAGGAAATAGTGGCGGTTTGGCATTGCTTTGGAGGGTAGGTATGCAAGTTCATCTTAATAGGTGGAATCATTATTATATTTATGTCACTGTTGCTGAGAATTCAGATGAGTTTTCATGGAGGTTTACGGGTTCTATGGCGACGTCTTTATTGTTGCGACGTCTTGCTCCAGAGTCAGATTCTCCATGGTGTGTGGCCGGCGATTTCAATGCCATCACTACCTTTATGGAGAAAGAAGGTGGCTTTGTGGTAAGTTACAGTCAACTTTCTCAGTTTCGTACTGTCCTTGACGATTTGGATGTCCTTGATTTTGGGTTCTCAGGGAATCCTTACACGTGGAATAATAATCATGTAGATGATAACAATATCCGAGAAAGATTAGATCTGGTGGTTGCAAATACTCGTTGGTGGGACAGGTTTCAAGGAGCTAGGGTTCAGCATCTCAGTGATCCGAAATCTGACCATATTCCAATTTACTTGGAGTGGAATTCAGTTCAAAAAAAAGGGCAAGCGAAGATTTCAGTTCGAGAAGATGTGGAATAGCCATTCATGTTTTGAAGACCTCATCTGAAATAGTTGGGCAGCCCAATCAGATCTCCCAACATCTATGTTGTTGCGTGAAACTGCCTCTCAGCGCACGGTATGGGATAGAGCGGAATTTGGAAACGTGAAGAGGAAGACCATTCAAATCAGGAACAGGTTAGAGGCTCTTCATACTAGAAGCCAATCTATGAGTGTGATTTCAGAAAGGGAAGCTCTCAAGAAGCAGCTTAACGAGTTATTACGAAGGGAAGATATTATGTGGGCAAAACATTCTCGCTCAGATTGGCTGAAGGAGGGGGATCGGAACACCAGGTTTTTTTATCAGAAGGCCACTATCCGCAGAGCTCGTAACAATTTTCAGGGTATTGAGAATGAAGGAGGGGTATGGGTCACTGATCCTGATCAGATCACTCAGGTACTAGAACATCATTTTTCTCAGTTATTCAGTGCTTCTTATCCTAGTTCGCATGACATTGATGCATGCCTTAGCTCTACGGATCGCAAAATTTCAGATGATAATTGTAATATGTTGGAACAGGACTATACTGAGAGTGAGGTAAAGTTCGCCTTGTTTCATACGGCCCCAAATAAAGCTCCATGGGTGGACGAGTTTAACGCAGGGTCTTTTCAGAAGCACTGGGATATTGTAGGTGAAAAAATAACGAATACGGTGTTGAGTATTCTAAATGAGGGGGCTGATATATCTTAATTTAATTCCACTCTCATTGCTTTGATTCCAAAGAAAAAGGAACCGAGGAAGGCCATCGATTATCGCCCTATCAGCTTGTGCACTGTTATTTATAAGATGGTTGCTAAAGCGGCAGCGAACAGATTGAAAAAGTTACTTCCTAGCCTGATTGCAGAAAATCAAAGTGCATTTGTCCCAGGAAGATTGATCACGGACAGTATTCTTACAGCCTTTGAGGTAATACATTCGCTCAATACAAGGAAGAAAGGGAAGAGGGGTTTTGCTGCCTTAAAGTTGGACATGAGCAAGGCTTATGACAGGTTTGAGTGGCTTTTTTTGTCGAAAGCACTCAACCACATGGGTTTCGGCCCTATATTTTTTGAGTTAATTCTGAATTGCATCTCTACGGTTTCTTACTCCTTTGTTAGTAATGCTGTGATGGTGGGGAAGGTGACACCGGAAAGGGGCCTTAGACAGGGCTTTCCTATTTCCCCTTATATTTTCCTTATCGTTAGCGAATTCCTATCATGCTCAGTTACTAAGGCTGTTTCGGAGGGCCGGTTGGAAGGGGTTACGGCGTCTAGGGGAGGACCAGTGGTCTCCCACCTTTTTTTCGCTGACGATTCGCTATTTTTTACAGGTGCTACATAGGAGAACTTGACGACGCTCATGCAGATTATCGATGAGTATGGGAGAGCCACCGGCCAGCTTGTCAACTTCGACAAGTCTGCGCTGGTTTTCTCGGAAGGGGTCCCAACAGAATTTAAAGTTGATCTTCTTGCCATGATTGGAGTGCAGGAAGTTGAGAAATACGATACGTATCTTGGCCTCCCTACTACAATGGGAAGAAACAAGTCCATTACATTCAAAGTGTTAATAAACATGCTCATTAGCAAGCTAAAGGGGTGGAAGAAGAAATTGCTTTCAGTCGCAGGAAAGGAAGTTCTTATCAAAGCAGTGGCGCAAGCAATTCCGACATATACAATGAGTTGTTATATGTTACCTGAAGGTACTTGTGATAGAATGGAGCAGCTTATAAGACAATTCTGGTGGTCCAAGAAAGACATAGATAAATAAGTTAGTTGGCAAGCGTGGGACAAGATGCAAGTGTCTATAGAAGAGGAGGGCTCGGTTTAACCAAGCTATGTTGGCCAAAAAAGGATGGAAGATTATTAAAAATCCGAACTCCTTGCTTAGTAGAGTACTGTAAGCAAAATACTTTGCGAACTCTAGCTTTTGGCAAGCAGAACTGGGTAGTGCTCCGTCTTTTGCTTGGACAAGTATCCTCTTCGGTCAAAAACTGTTAGAGAAGGGAATTCGGTGGACATTAGGGGATGGAAGCTCAATTTCTATCTTCGATCCTTGGATACCAAGTCACAGCAACTTCAAGGTAATCACTCCCAATAATTCAATTGGCCCTCTTGTTGGTAATTTTATCAATCAAGACCGCACTTGAAATATCTCTTATTTAAAACTTTTCATTTGGGATGTTGTTGTTCATGCCATCGCAAATATTCCTATCCCAACCACTCCTAGGCCGGATAGGATTATTTGGAAATTTGACGAAAAAGAGAATTACACAGCCCGGTCAGGGTGTCTGTTGGCAACCGAATGTGAGATGTATGCAAATTTCGCGAACAGGAAGTATGGGGTATTTTTTTTGATACCTCGGTGTCCTAAGAAGGTTCTCCACTTTATGTGGAGGCTATTTCATGGGATTTTACAAACCACGTCGAACCTTTAGCGGAGAGGTATTCATGCTGATAATTTTTGTTGCTTGTGTGGTTACAAAAATGAAACAGAATCGCACCTCTTTACCGAGTGTTCTACTACTACAAAAGTCTGGTCTCCTATGGGTTTGGATCCAATTTTGCGGGAAATTGTCTTGGGTGTCAAGCACTGGTTAGCCAATCTCATCTCCCAAGCTTCGGATAAACTGAGGACCAAAATCTGTTTTACATTCTGGGAAGTTTGGCGCAACCGTAATCTCAAGCTGTTTGAAGGAAAAATTAGAGAAATCAATCAGATGTGCTGCGACATTGACTGGAGAAGGATTGGGTTGAAGCGGACAGAAGACTCTACAATCATATCAAGGCGAAGGATAAGATATGGCAGTGTCCTCCCTCTGGTTTTGCCAAACTTAAATTCGACGGAGCTTTCGAAGCAGAAACTAGAAATGATAGTGCTGAGGTGGTGCTCCGACGTAGAGACGACAGTTTTATCGGTGCTGTGCGGTAGCAGGAGTTGCTGCTGAGGGTCCTCGGCAAGTTCAAGCAACAGCGAAGCTCTTGGGTCTATCAATGGCCATCGCCGTAGGGCACTGTAAATTGGTTATTGAAGGGGATGCGCTGAATTTAATCGAAGATTTGCAGATGTCTTTTCGAGCCCGTGCAGATAACGATATTTCCCGGACAGCGGATTTACTCGTTGAAATCAATTCTTTGATTCTACAGCTTGAAGAATTTAATCTCCAGTGGGTTCCTCGCGAGGCTAATCACATAGCACACGTCTTAGCCGCAAGAGCTAGGGGTAGTTTATACTCAGAACAGTGGGTTCATTCTAGTTGCAGATGGATTCAAGACCCTCGTTCTACTGATGTATCTCAACACCCCTTTTGATCAATGAAATTTTTTTTCCCCTAGGCCTCGTTTGGGTAGAGGATATGGTATGTAGGGATAAGGCTTATGCTGGGATATGAGTAAGGATATGAATACTGCCTGATAAGCCCTGATAAGATATGCTGGCTGTCTGTGTTTGGGTGCTGTCGGATATGATGCAGGATATGAAGCAGGATATGAGCCAAAATGACTGTAATACCTTCAGTGCTGTTATTTTTTTTATAAAATATTGTATATTTTAAATTGATGAGGAAAAATGTATACAAAATGAATCAGTATTTATGTTTAGATTTTAATACTACTATTTTTTCTATACAATAGTGACATTGTCAAAATATATACAAAATGTGTATTAATACGCAAAATAAACTTGTAGTAATATGCAAACATAAGAAATATTCATAGATACAACATGGCCATCGCAAAATATGGATTATAAATTTCTACTACTTATTGGCATGTTGGTTTGTGTTACAAAGCCTACAATAAACAAGTTAAATCAAACTAACGAAATTTCAGCAAGCACGGAAAAATATCTTAATATTTATCTTAATCAGACATACTCACAACCCCAATTGGTGTATAGGGTGGCAAAACCATACATACTCAAATGAAGTTATAGAATCTCAAAATAATAGTTATCAAACGCATGGGGACCTCCTCCAAAATAAAGATACCAAAACTTGAGAGGGAAGGAGGGAGGTGAAACGGTGAAATAGCTAATAAGGTTTTGGGACAAGGGTGGGAAATTTGATAGTTTGTGGGGTATTTTTGTAAACCTACAAGCATCCTAATATGCTATATTTTCTTATCCGAACTTATACCTCCAAGTTGGTGGTATAAATTTTATTCATTAAAAGCTCCATCAGCATAAGGCAACATAACTTATCCCCTCTCTTATCCGGCACCCAAACACTTGATAAAAACAGAGAGGGTATAAGTTATCTTATGCTCCCTCCTTATCCTCTACCCAAACGAGGCCCTAAAGAATAAAATAAAATTAAGGTGTTTCGACCATGCTTGCTAAAATTTAACAATTTAAATGTCTGGACTCTGGACCATAGCTATCTTAATTGTTTAGTGACCTTAACTATATTCATTGTGCTTACATTCCATTAGGGCTTCTATTTATTTAGTTGGATTGAGTTTTCTCGTTGTGATATTTTCAGATAAATTTGAAAGTTTCTGAATTTTCAAGATTAAATTCCAATTATAGAAAATATTTGCAGATTAATCGTGTTTTGAACAGGAATCTAACCGTTTATAGGCGAACTGAACCGAACCAAACCGTTTATAAATTGTTTGGTTTAGGTTTGGGTTTTTCCCAAATTACGAAATTGGGGTTGGTTCGGTATTTCTGCAAACCGAACTGAACCGAATTGCTTACGCCCCTAAGTATAATAATGTTTTTTAATACTTGTGCCAATTGCTAATGGGAAGAAAGAAAGGGAACACATGAAGTAATATTTATTAATTATTTAAATTTGGATTTCTTTATTTAATTTATTTTAATATTATTACTATATTCCTATGAATTAATAGATACTACCTCCGTTTCTTCTGTTTCTTCATGGTTTGTCTTTTCCGAGTCACTTCGACTTAGTGATTTGGATAACAAAATGATGTAATTTTTTTGAAAGTTTTCCATGGTGTTTACTCTACAAGACCATGCAAAGATTACCGAATTTTTATATCAGTTTGCTAATCAAATCACCGGATCAAAGTGACCGAGTGAATAGTGACAAATGAAGAAACAGAAGAAACAGAGGTAGTACTATATTTGGGATCGTACATGTTTTTTTCTTTTATTTTATGATTAAGTTTTTTTTAATTATTACTATTGTTGTTCAGCGTAATATGAAGAAAGCTTTATTTTATTTATAAAATTGGGAATTCACAGAGTAATGTTATTTATAATTTTGTGACTACTAATTGAAACATGGTGAGTCAAAATGTGTCTAATCTAGGATCTCGCATTCAATCGAGGAAAAAATAGCTCAGATCATGTATTGCTTTGTATGTGAAAATTATAAATGATCCGAGTCTCATTATTTATACAATGTGATGTTAACCCGTGTTCTTGCGAGCAATTCGGGCTCTTTGAACCTACTTCTGCAAGTGTAATCAGATATTATCAGTTTTGTGATTCTTGGGTTTCAGGTATATTCCTAGAAGTTCTGAGTCACTCTTAGGTCTAGGATCATTCCTCTAGCATCAATCCATGTGTTTTTAGACTAAACAGTAAGCATTGTAAAAGAGAAAAGGACCAAAGAGTAGAAACCCCCCTCCCTTGGCCCGCCTAGTGTTTTGCACAGGTCCCTAGATGGTCCTGCATCACCTAGGGGCGAAAAGGGTTGGTTTCCGCAAGCTCTTTGACTTTTGGTCTAGCTCTTTTGGCAATTTCGGTCAGTCAATTATTCTTCTTAGAGATTCTTTAGGATTTCTTTTCTTGTTTTCCAATTAAAGAGAGTTTAATTGGGAACAAAATATCTTTATGAAATAATATATTCAGTGATAATGATCACAACAAGATGTATTTTTCTATTATAACTCTTTTATGAACTTAATCGATTTTCTATTTAAAGTAAATTGGAGGAGTTGGAGTATAAATCAAACAGAATATAAAATTATATTTTTATTAAAGAAATTTGGTCAGTACTACGTTTTTCCTATATTAATTTTGGCCATAAAAATATTTTGTTATTTTTTTTATAATTTCATATTAAATTAGATTTATATTGATTACGAATATTCATAATTATTAGAGAAGAATACTTGGTAGCTTAATTTCTATTATAAGTAAATTAAAACTATTTTTATAAAGATATTGTTTTTATATTAAGTTATATATTCGGAATAGAAAATTAAGAATGAATCTTTCTCTATGAAAATTAATTGATTATACTATAAATAAGAATTTAACTTTAATTTGATTTATGTAAGTCCATATTCATGATTGATTTTCTCCAGAACTATTTTTCTTGGAAACGAGTAATCTCTTAGAGAGGGGGGCTTCAATGCGGAAAAAATACAATATGGGCCAGGTTTTCGAAAAAATAAGTAATACCCGGAAAATTCATGACATTTCGTTACCGGTTACTAGCTGTAGCCGGTAAACCATGAAACGGTAACATATATCATGAAAAACGTTCAGCGGAATATCTTTCACAAGCTATGGTATATGAAATGCGTTTTCTCCGTGAAACTTCAACCACTGGTGTGAGAAAAAAGAACCCATGGCATCCATTGATTGAGGAACTGTTGATCTTCCAAAGTTTTCGTTCACCAGAAAACTCTCGACAGCCACTGATCGAGGAATTGTCACGAAATTTGATCTTCTAAAGTTTTCGTTTACCAGAGAACCCACGACAGCCATTGATTGAGGAATTGTCACGAAATTTGATCTTTTAAAGTTTCCGTTTATATCATCAACCCTCGCCACTTCCGGTCTTCTTCTCGAGGTCTTTGGAAAATCAGTGATCGCGTGGCGTTCAATCTTTTTCGTGAAAAGTACTTCTTATTTAAAAAACCAGAAATGGAAATGGTGGATATTTCTTGACATTTATAACCTATTCCATGGTATTGGGCGAGTTGGATCCATCCTGGTACACCGTTTTAGTCCCACCCCGAGAAACATTTTGTCGTTTTGCAAGTTTTTTCGTAAATACCGACAAATCCGACTGCCTTTTTGTCCAAACCGGTAATAAATATCTAGGACCCCTAGTAACCATAAAAATTCGCCCGCACCATAGCCACACCCTTAAACAAGATTCATCCTACGAACAAAACCCTAGTTGATTTATATTAGTTAATATCATAATCGTGAATAGACTAGGATTAATAATGAAATCAAGAAACCATAATTCACTCAATAGAAAAAAAATTATCAAATCGTTAAACTAGATTCAATCGTAAAATTAACGTTTACATAAACACTAGGATCTCATGTGAGATGCATAGCAACGACATGTTAGCTAGTCATCGCAAGATTAACAGTAGCAAAGAGTTTCTCCACAATATGATAAGAAAGAAGAGAAGAAAAACAAACGAGGATCTCCAATGGTGTCTTGATGTTCTTTGTTGTCTCCTCCACACCAAAATGATCGTTTTTCAGTCATCTAGGTCGTTTTTGAGTCAATTCCCGTTATTACTCTTCAACATTTACATTTCAACCCCAAAAATCGTGCTTTGGTGTCGGTGCCATTCGTGTGAATGCTTCGGGGCATTCGTACAAATGTTTTCCTGCGAATGGGAATTCCTTTGGTACGAATGGAATCTGGACCCTGATTTCTCGAGGCCATAATTCTTCTCCCATCTCGGATTTAGCTCTGTGACCTATCATTGGAATTGTTTTTTGAGTCTACTTTCATTTTGCACTGGTCTCACTCCGAAATTCCTTGTATAACTCCAGATATCATCAAATGAGTGCAGTGTGGTCATTCTAACTTCTCCAACTTTGCTTCTCTTCACTCTATTTGAGCTCTTGCTGTTTCCGAAGTTCGTTTCATGCCTCCTACCAACTAATTAGCATCCGTTCATGTGAAGAAAATATTAACGAACATACCAAGTGATTATATTTGACAAATAACATTGAAATATGCATAGAAACGCCCGGACTAACAATAAGGCGCATAAGAAGAAACAAGTGACAAAACGAATCATATCCTCTGCACTTAGGCTCCAAAACCTCTTGAAACCTCACAAGACGGTATTAAAATACACTCAACATATAGCTCCTAAATGGTGCTATCAAAGGTGGTAACCCTAAAACGGCAGGGGAGAGATCAATCAACAGCGCCGGAGGCAAAACTAAGAAAGTGGGAAAAGGAGACGAGCGAGTATGTGGAAGACCAACATTAGAAGATTGTGGCGGCAACCAACAACGTCACGCAAGCTAAGTTAGTCAGAAAGAGGCAATGTGTGGAGGAGAAAGGAAAAAGTTGGAGTTAGTTTCCTGGGGAAGATGCTGGTGTGTCACAAGTGGGTCTAATTGAAAAACCCAGAGAGGACGAGTTTCGCTTTGAGTTAATATTTTCGATCCATACTTGATAACGCTATTTATATAAGGATTTCTGGCCTAAATTGGAAGAAATTGAAGCAAGTTTAGCCGGAGGAAGCTGAAATGGCAATGGTGTCTGGCCCAAAACAACCACAAGAGAGATGTTAAGAATCTACTACAACTGGGCTTGGGAAGTAACCTGACAGTCCTGAGAATTCGAATGTTATCAAATACCCATCTCCCTAGTTTTGTTTTTTTGGCAGAAACCAAGAATCGAAGCTCAAAAACGGAAAGTTTGAGAAGGTCCTTAATGTTTTTGAACATTTTTTTTTATGTTGAGCGTAGTAGAATCAATGCTGGTGGGTTGCTGATCTTAGTGTTGAAGTTCTGTGGTGTTCAAAATATGCAGTTCTAGCAAAGAGTGAGACAAATCAGGATGTGTGGGAGGGGTGGATATTCATTTATGCTCCTGCTGTAGCTAATCTCAATAGAATGTGTATATTCCTGTTAATAGAGCAGTAACCAATTGATTAGGTTTCCATTTGTTCACAGTGCAGTAGTAGAATTCGCCGTGGCATCCATAGTTGTTGTCCTGAAGCAGATTGGGCGTGTTTGGATTAGAGGGCTTTGTGGTATAGGTAACCCAACCCACCTGTGTCTGAATTAAATGGTTGGCTCATTTCCTTACAAAGTTGGGTTTTTTGGTTATTCCCAACTCCCAAAAAAATTGGGTTTTGGTTATGGTTAACCAAACCCCTCAATCTAAACAACCGCATTTATTATGTCTTATGTGAACATTTCTGGCAGGCTACATGCCCAGAATAGAATGTAATCCGGATCAAGAAACTGTTAATACCGAAATCTTCTAAGATGCAAAGACTTTGCTTGCTTTCAACACAGAGCAATGAAAAATAAGATTGACTAATTGCAAACTACCAGAAACAAGAAATGCATCCAATCTATCCCGAATTAGCTAGATATATGAGCAGCAGCTTCATCACAACGAGGACTAATTGCAATTCATTGGTTGAAACTGCTGCTGCAAATAGATGGGACCAAATCTTCAACCAACAGGGCGAAAGCCACATTTACATTGACCTGTTGCATCACAACCCAGTGGAGGGTATTCGTTCTGGACGCAAAAGTAGGTGCACCATGTAATGTCGCAACCACCGGTAACCATCAGTTGGCGCGCTGCATCAGTTTTTCCTGCAAAGATTAGCAAATTGCTAGTATTAGTTAGTAACACCTGAGACATCATTTTTCATCTTTCCTGACATTCTAAGATAGTAGATACATATACTAACTAGGACTAGGTTGTCATAGGATGGGAGTTACAAGACCAAATTGGCAGGTACTGTACTCACCAAAAGAGTTGGCCATGACGACGAGGGCAAAGATGAGAATAAAACAAGTAGTAGTAGTAGTAGTAGTAGTAGTAGTAGTAGTAGTAGTAACAAAGAGCTTGGTGGTGTTGGTGGTGGTGATGGTGGATGAGCCAGCACTAGTGCTGCTCTTGGCCATGATTGAGATTTAGCAGTTTAATTACTCCCCAGTTTTGTATTCCCCCTATTTATAAGGACAACTTAGCAAGCAGGCAGTTCCTTCGTACCGATCTGAGATCTCTAAGGAAATTGAGATGCATCCAGATCTTATTTCTGGTCGTCAAAAATTACATGGTAATACTACTACCTGCACTCACCATGTGCTTTCCCCATAGGATTCAGCTTGAAAGATGCAAACACTGCTTGCAGAATTTTAAAATTTATACGCTACTCGTAAATGCCATGTAATACCCCCCCCCCCCCCCCCCCCCCCAAAATCAAATAAGGACAGATCTGAAATCCATACTTGTAAATTTCTCCAATATAAAAAGTCCACACATATGAATCATGAATTCTATTATCACATTTTTGCCAAGTACACATAATATCATATACGGTGGCGGAGCAACGAAATCAAACCAATTGTGGTAAAAAAATAAGTCCAAGTTATAAAAAAGGGAATAATAGATAATATTTGCTTCCAACCGGGGCAACAGTGTCCTTTCATAATAGTGCATTGGTTAAAATTTACAAAAATAGGGGTACTAGTGAAGTTTTTCAAAAATCAGGGGCGGTAAATTGCCGCCACTTGCCCCTAGTCTACGATGCAGTTCCAATCATTAGATGGCTTTGAAGATCAGAACAAACGAAGTTTTCACATTAGGATGCAGGATTACACTCAACCAAGAAACAACCACACTCCTCTTGTTTTATTTCCGTGGTAGGTCGTGCATAATAGATTTTACATGAAAACCCAAAGTATTCCTCAAATAGGCTATTAACGATTTCACATCTGTGAACTTGAAAATGAACAAGGAAGCAGTTTCTGCGAACCCGGTCATGCCTAGGGTTTCTATATGCTGTACAAGTAGAAATCAGCTTGGCACTTTCCTCACATGACTGAAATTCGTAACTTAAATGACCGAGATTACTGAATAAATTGTACGTCGGCTATCAGATGCTCTTTATTTCAAGGTTTTTTCAAACTAGTACTACCTCCGTTTCTTCTCTATCACACCGGTTTGACTTTTACCACTATTCACTGGGTCATTTTGACCGGATGATTTGGGTAGCAAAACGATTGAATTTTTTGATAATCTTTTCATAGTGTTGTAGATTTAAAGTTGTCCTATAACACGGTGAAAAAATCATCAAAAAATTTAGTCGTTTTGTAATCTAAATCACCTGGTCAAAGTGACCTAGATACGAGTCAAAAAGTCAAACTGGTGCTATAGAGAAGAAACGGAGGTAGTAGCTTAAATGAGTCGCCAGTCTGATGATACTAACAATGGAAGTAGGCTGAAAGAGAGAATGTAAGCTGATTCATAAGAAACAGAGGCAGTAGCAGCTTCAATGAGTCGCATAGTTTGGTTCCTACAGTTCCAGTTCTTGCTAGGATCACAGTTTGCTAATAAAAGACTTCATCAATTTGAATTCATACATGTTTTTTTATATGTCCACACATTTTAGCTTTTCTCATATCCATTATTACAACCACATAACAGTAGTTTATGTAACTTGACAAACCATTGGGCAGTTCTGCGATTAAGCAATCTCGAACACAACTTTATATGTAAACACATTGCCACCTGCTTACATACTATAATTTCCTTGATCTTGCATCCCCCAGTTTCCTTCTTCTACTTCTTTAGCATCCAAAGTCATAGGGTACCAGTCCTTTAAGCTCCGGTCCGTTAAGTCTATTGTTGTTTTCATAACTGCACACAATCAAAGCCAATTCAGATCTGAATCAAACACACCAACGATGAAAATACATGGAGGAAGAGCTCTAGTCTTCATTCTCAAACACTTGTGAGAAGACAAGATGAAAACCAGTTGAAAGCTTTTATAGAATGAACAATGGTGCCAAGAGTACTGGACAGAAGTACGCAAATGTTGGATAAACTGATGAACTAGCAGTCATCAGTTAACACTAACGTGACAACATAGAAATGCAAACTACGCGATATAGCTACGAAGAAAGCACACAACCAGAGAAGCCTTGGAATTTTTTGAATGACAACATGTAGATGCCTAGATAATGGGTGGGTTTGGGTGAACTTTTTGGATTTTAAGTCGTCTTTTAAGATAGTGCGAAAAAAGTCTCTGATGCAAAAGTTTAAGAAAAAAGATGTATGAATTTGGAAATATAGTTGGTGCTGTTAAAAAGTCAGTGATGTAACAGTTTTATTGTTAAGTAAAAGTTACCATTATACTCTTGTAACTAACAAAAAAAGGTACGAGTATAATTGCGGAGTGAGGACGATATTGTCACTTTAATGTTTTGAGGAAAACAGACACAAAAAATCTCATCCACCCAAACTCTTTTCTTCCACCAACTCAACACTACAAATCCAAATCAAAAATCCACTCAAAAAAGCTCACACCAAACCTATAGAAAAAGTCCAACAAGCCAAAAGTTGATTTTGGATTAAAATCCACAAAAAAAGCTCACACCAAACCCATCCGATGTAAATTCAAACCAACCGCCTCATTCCAAAAACAACCAATCCGGAAAGATCTTCAAACATTTTGAACAAAGAACATTTCTCAATCAACCGTATATTTCCACCCATCAATTGGGCAGATGTATAGAGATTTGATTCCACCATTAGTTTTTTTGTTTGTCACACACACACACACACAAAGAAAGTAATTTGCTTATCTTTATATCTCTGTGGGGAAGGGAATCAGACCTATGCAAGTATGCAACCTCCTAAAAAAAGTCGCAAGCCCTATGTTTAAAAATGTCAAGATACGGATCTTCATAGATATGGGCATGCAATTAGGTGCATACTGCCATGAATACTGTAGAAATACACACAAATGGACATATATCATCTGAAACTCGACCACATATCAGTTCATCTATTTAGCAAAGACGGTTACGAAACAGAGAAGAGCCGCATATACACAAAGACATAAAAAGGTACCTTTCCATAGTAAAGCTTCCGAAAGGGCCATCAACTGGAATTGTTCCACATAGTTCATTATTCGATACATCACTGCAACATTCACCCCAGAAACTATCATAACCAGAGAACTTCATTTCTAACAAACACAAGTACGAAGTTTGAACTATGAACTTACAACAGTTTGAGGTTAGAGAGTGTGGTCAGTTCTTTTGGAATAGACCCTGTTAGTTTGTTATTGTTCAGCCTCCTGTACCACGAGAGATCAAAGTTCAATCACTTCGAAACCGGAAACTTAAAGCTAGTCAACATAATCCAAAATCATAAACTTGAGGTTGCCTTAACATATCAAAGTACACTAGAAATGAATCCAACTTACAGGAATCTGAGAGACTTCAATTTAGAGAAAGACTTTGGGATTTCGCCCTCGAACTTGTTCCCATACAAATCCATGCTAACCAGGCTTTCCAAATTACCCAATTCTTTAGGGATCTTCCCTCCCAGGTTGTTCTTGTACAGTTCCCTGTAATAATAATTCATAAGATGCCTCAAATTGGGAAGTGTAAGAAAATACATGTTTGTTCTTAATCTTGAAACCTTGGAATCCTCAAATTTCACAAAAAAATAACCATGTTTTGAGTCCTCAATAGTAATTCTAAGCCAGCCAAACAGAAATTGATGGGAAAATTCTAATAAAAGACTAATTTTTTGAAGGGAATAATAGAGTTTCATACAAGTATTGGAGGTGCTTGAGTTCACCAAGCTCAGGACCCAAAGACCCTGAAATATTAGAATTGCCCAAGTCCCTGCAATCCAAAAATCACAATCACTCAACAAAGAAACCATCAAGGCAGAGAGAGAGAGAGAGAGAGAGAGAGAGAGATTTTACAATCTGATAACATGGTTGTTGGAGTCACAGGTGACATGAAACCAGGTGCAAGGATTGACAAGAGTAGGGTCCCAACTCTGCAACACATGAGTGGGATCAACCAATTTGCTCCTCAAAGCATGCAGAGCATTTCCTGGAAAAACCCCAAGAACCACACAAGAAGAACCCCCAAAATTAGAACATCTTCACAAAGTGAACAAGACCTACCCTAAAATCACAAACATCCAAACTTTGACATCAAAATCCATCAAATCAAACAGAAACCCATCAAAGTACAACCAGCAGATCAGTATATGAAGTACCCAAAATTCAGTTTCAAGAAACAAAAAAGATAAAATAAAAAAAGACACGGTTAAGAGTTAGGGTTTCCAAATTTGAACTTTACCTTCAGAGTTGGTGGAGAAGGAGAGGGAAGCAGAGAGGAACAGAGACAGGAGGAAGGAGATGAGGGGGAGAGAAGCCATTTTTTTAGAGATGGAAGAAGGATTTGTTTGTTGGTATAAGCACTGAAAACGAGGGTTCAATGGAGGAGGAAGAAGAAGAGAAAGTGAGGGAGTGGCTTTTTTTTTTACAAAGTTGAAGTTGGAGGAGGGGTCTGAGTCAAAGTCATCAGTTACTTCTACAACTATACTGTTGAAGAGGAAACCAGCAAGAAAAATGAGAAGAAGAAACTGAT
The DNA here is from genome assembly GCA_023055425.1 of Linanthus parryae. Lineage (NCBI taxonomy): Eukaryota > Viridiplantae > Streptophyta > Magnoliopsida > Ericales > Polemoniaceae > Linanthus > Linanthus parryae. The sequence continues at coordinate 35,422,437 of JALGPY010000002.1, forward strand.
GAGTTTGGTTGGGAGTCTCTCACGCTTTGGGCATGATGAATGAGCTCTCTCTACCCTCTCCTCTCATTTGCTCTGACCATTCTCACTCGCTTTTGATCTTCTTGTTCCAGTACAGTGTTTTGGTGGGTCCTACTTAGATTATTAGTGCCAGTCTTCATGTGGGTCCCTGCCGTATCGGGTACGAGCTTGAGTGTTTGACTAGAAATTCCCCTAATTTGAAACGAATGGTTCAAATGAAACTAGTGGGGCTAGTACAGCCTAGAGATCTTTCAGTGCTCCTGAGCTACAAACGCAAGCTCCTCGCCTCCTCCACCAATGTTAGAGACCCGTTGTATTTATGTTATATTTTTAAGAACTTTTTACGGAAAACTCCTTGTAGTACTGGGTCTGTTTGAATGAGCGGAAGTAAATGAGCGATTTGGCTAAATATCTACTTTTATCTGGGGTGTTTGGATAGAGTAGATTAATTCAATTTTTTGTAATTTTTGTAATAAAATTAATAATATAATATTATAAAAACATGTGATTTATTAGAAAATGAGTATAACTAAGTGTTTTTTTTGTACTACTTGCGTTGTGGGTGAAGTTATTACCAGTTGTTGGGATGACCGATGCCCTCCTTAATGCAGCACATGGGTTACAACAATGGAGTAAATCTGTTATGGGAAATCAGTCGACCAAGATCAGGGAGTTGAGAAAACAAATCAGTTGGTTAATGGGACTTAAACAGAGCAGTGGGGTTGTCGAGGAGATTAGGAGGAAGCGAGCTGAGTACGATGACATTCTTCGGGATGAAGAGGTCAAGTGGATGCAGCGTTCACGCATAGATTGGATCCGTTTGGGTGACCGTAATACGAGATATTTCCACAACAAAGCTTCGTCACGACGCCGTCGGAATTTCATTTTTGGGATTGAAGATGAATCCGGCTTGTGGAAAGAAGGTACGACGGAAATTACTTCGGTATTACAACAATATTTTTCAACTTTGTTCTCAACTCAGGCTCCAGATTCACAACAAATCCAGACTGTGGTAGAGAGGGTGCCGACATTGGTGAACGACCAACAGTGTGTGGAGTTAGACGCAACATATACTCGAATGGATGTTGAGGCCGCGCTGCACCAAATGGGATCGCTCAAGTCGCCAGGAATTGACGGTTTTCCTCCGGTTTTCTATCAAACATATTGGCCAGTGGTGGGTGACAAAGTTACAACGGCCTGTTTAGGGGTTCTGAACGAAGGAGAAGACGTTACTCGTTTCAATAAGACGTTGATTGTCCTCATACCTAAGGTCAAACAGCCAAGAAAGCCGACGGACTTCAGACCAATAAGTTTATGCACGGTAATTTACAAATTAATTGCGAAAGTTGTTGCTAACCGTGTTAAGCTTATTTTGAATCAATTGATTTCACCGTATCAAAGTGCGTTTGTTCCTGGAAGATTAATTTCGGATAACGTTATTGTGGCCTACGAGTTGATTCATACGATGACTACGCGGATGAAGGGAAGAACAGGTTTCATGGTCTTAAAAGCTGATATGAGTAAGGCGTATGACAGAGTTGAATGGGTAGGAGTACCTCAGGGCTGTTATGATCAAAATTGGTTTTGGACCTAAATTGGTGGATCTGATCATGCGCTGCGTGTCATCGGCTACTTTTGCTTTTGTTCAATGGGGAAGTTTCAGGAGAAGTCATCCCTCAACGAGGATTGCGGCAAGGCTGTCCACTTTCGCCTTATGTATTTCTGCTTTGTACTGAAGGATTATCTCATTCTCTTACTGCAGCTCGATTTGACAAGCATATCACTCCGATAAGAGCTTCTAGAGGTGGTCCTATGATCTCGCATTTGTTGTTTGTCGATGATAGTATTTTCTTTGCGAAAGCGACGCAGTCAGAGGCTCTAGCTCTTTTGAAGATTCTACAGGAGTACGAGGCAGCGTCGGGACAGAAGATTAATTTGGAGAAATCTGATGTTATGTTCTCCACAAATGTGCATTTGGATACTCGAAATCAACTAAGTTCTGAATTGGGGGTGCCATGTGTTTCGGTCTTCGACAAATATTTGGGCATGCCTACAAAGATCGGGAGGGCTAAAATGCCACCGTTCGCTAGTATACTGGAGCGGATTAACGCCAAAGTGCATGGTTGGAACGAAAAGTTTCTCTCCACGGCAGGAAAAGAGATTCTTGTGAATTCGGTAGCTCAAGCGATTCCCAATTATCTAATGTCTTGTTTTCTCTTACCATCATCATTATGTGACAGGATTGAAGCTCTAATCCGGGATTTTTGGTGGAAGAGAAATGGGAAGGCGAGAAATATGTGCTGGGTCTCATGGGAAAAAATTAAACGCACTAAAGGTGACGGCGGTCTGGGCTTTCGAGATATCCGCTCTTTCAATATCGCTCTACTCGCTAAACAGGGGTGGAGATTACTCTCACAACCTGAATCATTGATGTCTAGGGTGATGAAGGCGAAGTACTATAATCGTTCAACTTTCTTTGAAGCGACTTTGGGAAGTAACCCGTCACAAACTTGGCGGGGGATTTTTGAGGGTCGACAGATTCTTGAGAAAGGTGTTTATTGCAGGATTGGTGATGGGACAACAGTGGATGCCTTCCGTGACAGGTGGATTCCCAGGCCATCGGGTTTTCGAGTTATAACGCCGAATAATGGGTATGGCTCTCTTACAGTTCAAAATCTGATTGATCAGTACACAAATCAGTGGGATATGCGCCGGCTGGAGGAAATCTTCTATCCGATTGATGTAGATGTTATTCGAACGATTCAGTTACCAAGCTCACCACAGAGGGATGTTTGGAGCTGGCTTTATGATCAAGAGGGGAATTATTCGGTAAGGACAGGGTATGTAATAGCCGAAGATCTGCGTCGGCAACAAGCTGGGATGGTGGCAAATGCAAGTACGTGGGTGGAGAGCAAGTTTCTGAAAGTTTGGAATCTTCCAATTCCTAGGAAAGCGATGTTTACAGCTTGGCGATTATTTCATTCATCTTTACCAACGGCGGAGAACCTATCTAAACGTGGAATTGATGTTCCTCGTTTATGTGTCAGGTGTGGGAAGGAGGAGGAGAATGCCTGCCACTTATTCATGCGGTGCAAGACAAGTAAACAGCTCTGGGATAGGGTTTTAGGACTGGACTCGTGCCATTCAAAACACAACCAGGTCTCGGCTTGGTTCGAGGAGTCGCTGGAGTCATTAGCGAGGGACAAGTTGGCTTTGTTCATAATAACTCTTTGGGTAATTTGGTGGAATAGGAATCAATTGGTGTTTCGAAAGATTACACATACTGTGGAAAAGCTTGCGGGTGATGTCTATTCCTTCTTCGGTGAATCTCAAAGTCCACAAGTGAGTCCTTGGCAACGAAGAGTGTCTGATGGTACTACGTCGACTGCGAGCAGGTCACAAATTTGGAGACCACCGGCGCAAGATTCCGTCAAGATCAATGCCGATGGATCATGGAAAAATCACGAGATGGGCGGATCTTTTGGGGCAGTTCTGCATGATAGCGAGGGCACTCTTCTCGCAGCGATGTCAGGCCCATTACCTTCGGTTTCATCGGCATCACTAACAGAGGGTATTGCTATTAAGGAGGCTCTCATGTTAACCAGGAGGCTGAATTACCGTAAAGTTGTGGTGGAAACCGATCTAAAGCGGATCGTTTTGAGTCTCACTAGGAAGGAATCTTTTCTCCATGACCGGTCTGTTTTTGGTTTGTTGATGAAGGATTGTAGTGACATTATTGCTCAGTTTGAGGAAGTTTTGGTTTGGTGGTGCCCAAGAGAAGTTAATAAGATGGCACACCAATTCGCCAACGCTGGATATGAGTTGCAGAATGTAACAATTTGGTTAGGAAATTTTCCGAATTGGGTTTCTGATTTTGATATAACTGATGTGGGCGGAAACACCAGTTGATAAATGATAAAGTTTATTTCAAAAAAAAAAAACTGGTACGGTGATGGGAGAAGAATTCTCGTCAGTTTTTGTTGTTTTTTGTTGTAACTAACCAAGTGGTTCACTCATAAATTGACACGTGTATATGCAATTGCTAAATGCCAACAACAATCAGAGTAATGTCACTTTCACCTGTACTTTGTGCAATAAAGATCCGGATAAAACAAGAATTTCCGGATTTCCGCCCCATGTGTCGGAATTCCGGGTCGGACCATTCCGGAACTCTTCATTTTTTCGGAATTCCGGATTTTTTTGAAGATTGTTGACTAGATTTTTCAAATTATTGACAATTCATTCCCTCTCTACTAGGGGTGTTCATAAGCCGACCGCACCGGCAAAACCGGACCGCACCAAATCGAACCGTACCTAAACCGACAGTTGAACACATTTTTTTCTTAAAGAACGGTTTTATTATTTTGAAAACCGAACCGGGCACCAACCGAACCGAGACCGAACCGACAAAACCGAAAAAAACCGCACCGCACCGAGAAAAGCTTTTAATACAAATTTTAGTATTTTTCTTACTACCTCCTAATTTCTGACTCACTCCTCACAGTTTGAGTTGAACACTTTAAGTCGTACAACCACACAATAGTCCTTATCTACTAAACAAAATATTATTTTCTCTCATTGTTGAGATAAAAAGAAGTAGGATACCACTATTTTTTAAATTGTTGAGTTTATCTTGGTATTTTTAGATGTATTCGGTATGTAACAAAGATATAAGTAAAACAGGTTTTTTTTTATAGTTAGTTTATTTTGCGACGAAGTTAAGAATTAATACATAATATAATTAGTTCCGAACTGAATTGTTTAACCGGACCGAACCGGAATTTTCGGTGCGGTTTTTAAATTTTTAAGTTTCAAACCGAAGGTATTTCGGTTTCGAAAATTTTGAAACCGAACATTTCGGTTCAGGTGTCTTATATCCTCTAAAACCGACCGAACCGGACCGTGAACACTCCTACTCTCTACTTTCTCTGATCCAAACACACCCACTGTCTCACGGACACTTAGCTATCTGTAATATTGAATTTGTAAAAAACTCCCTAGAGTTTTACTTTTACGGACATCGTGCATTATTTTACAAACACCGCTAGTAGCTAAGTGTTGGTAAAAGTGAAAGTGCAGGGGGGTTTCTGTTTGAAAAATGGTGCGCGATGTCAGTAAAAATGATACTGCAAAGAGGTTTTATGACAAAATCAATACTGCCGGTAGCTAAGTGTCCATGAGACGATACTGCAGAGGGATTTTCTGTAAAAAGTTATATTTTTAACCCAAGGCCTCATGCAAAGGTGTTTTCTGTCAAAAGTTCTATTTTGAACGCAAGACCTCATTTAGAAGCTTTTAAATGCTCTATTACTTGAGTTAGCACCCATTTACATGAATACTATAAACAGTGTAAAAGTATTTAAAATATACTTTACCATTACACTTTATGTTATATTAATGGGTTAGTTTGGATAACCAGTTTTTTGGTTTTTATTAAACTTTAATCAGACTTGTTTGGATGAGTATGTTTTTTTTGTGGGTTTTTGCACAACCCGGTGCACCGGTGCCTTTGACCCGGATACCGGTTGATAAAAAAAAAAGAAAATAAAGTATCAAGTCTATTGCCAATCCGGTGCCCTGGTTACAAACCAGTGGGCTGGTTTGCAAAAACATAATATTTCTTTTTAAAAATGCCAAATGTCATTGTTTTATTGGTCTAAATTAACAATTCATGTGATGTCAAAAAATGAAGAACCATTAGTAGGTACAAACCAGTGCACCGGTAGATTGTACCTGGGCACCGGATTTTCAGCACATCAAGTTTTTAATTAATTTCTCACCTCGGTTTTTTAATCTCAAAACTCAGATTTTTATACTTTTAAAAACCAAAAAACCTGCTCCATCCAAAACTACCTCAATATACATTTGATCATTACGTTTTTTAGGGTAAAAGAAACTGACCATCCCTGAATTTAGGCTTAATTTCACTCTGCTACCTCGTGTTTTGGAAAAAAACAATATGCACCTTTTTTTTGGATGTAGACTAACAATTGACTAACAGCACTGGAAAAAGACGATTTTACCCTAAAATGTTATAAAATTACCCTCTATATATTACCCTAACCCCTCTTTCCATCATTTCTAACCCTAATCATTCTCTGTATTCCCCCTCTTTTCTCTCTCCCCCTTACTATGAAACACATCTCTCTTTGTCATCCCTCCGCCCAACCTGCGATCCGACTAAGCCAACCTCCGATCCAGCGACATCTTTTTCTCCCCCCTCCCTCCTCTCCTCCTCCTGCTCAAGCAGACACAAACACTACTTCTCCTCCTGGTTGGACTGAGCTTGCTGCCTCCGGCTGAATTCTCGGCGGTGGCTCCGTCTGACGGGTTCATGTTGACTTAGAGAGTAAGAGAAAGAGAGACACCGATTGAGTTTCGACACAGCTAATCAAGTCGCCGGCTTCAATGGCGGCTCTGGTGGATCTCTCGGGTGGCCTCGATTTCGTCGCCACCACCGCAGCCTTCCTATTCACCGGCGGAGGAAGGACGAGGAGAAGGGGGCAGGGGAGACGGCGTCGTTGGCGCTGCTTTGGCGGCTGATTCGTCTTCTTCTTCCTCCTCCTCTTCTTCTTCCTCTTTCCAGATTTAAAAAAATGTTGAAGACAAAGAAAGAGAACGAAACCAGTTGACTTACAGTGAGAGGCTTTGAGCTCAATAAGTAGCTGAATCCATTGTTGATACATTGGGGCAAAGAACATCGACCTACAGAGGAGTCACCATGTGATTTTAGCTTATGTGTTGTTCAATTCACTGTGTGATTTCTTCATTAGCTTCTGGGTTATTCAAGCCCTCTGATTTTGAAAGCCATGGTTTTAAGGCTAGCAATGGTTACTGCAAAATCTAAAGGCATCATAAGAGTTAGTTTTTAATTTGACTGCAAGATTTTAATTGATGTGAGTTTTTATGCTTGTGTTTTGAAGTTGTAATTTTTCATTTTCTTTGATAGGTTTTTGGTGTTCTTGAAAATTCAACTTCAATGTTCTTGATGTTCTTAACGGACTTGATGATTGAAGATACTCATGGATGATGACAATAAAGTCCAAATAAATACACTGGGCTTTATGGTCGAAAAAAGTTATTTTCACCCACTTTTCTAACGGAACATAACAGAAGAGTGTTAATTGTCCATGAAATATTCCGTTAAATGAGTGCAAACTATCATTTTTCAAAAACAGGGCAGCGAGGTGAAATTAAGCCTAAACTCAAAGGTGATCAGTGTCTTTTATCCTTTTTATAATAATAACAATGTACAAATATGTGAAAAAAAGTTAATATTTAAACAATATAGACAATAAAGAATCACTACGTTTTTAAACACCACGTTTTTCTACTGTCTATCTTGTTTAAAAGTATATCTTCCAAACATGCACTTAGTACAACAATAAAATTTGTTTACACTATCTGAAAATTCCGAGAATTTTTTTACACTATTTTCACACTAAAAGAATCTCATGTTAGAAAGTCAACAATATTTTTTCTTGTAGCCTTCAAGGGTTGATTGTGTGTGTGTTTAAGGTAGGTCTGACAATACGGGTCAATGCGAAGTTGACCCATTATGTTGATGTTATCGTGTCATATCATTCGCTTCAAATTATTTTCATTAAATTATTACAATTTTAAATTGGAACCAAACATGCTATGAGTTGTTAGGAAGTCATTGTGGTAACGGGACGTCTTAAAACTCATTCAATTATCTTATCTCTAGACTACTAGTGTTTATTTTTCTCAAAGAAAGTAAAAAAATCAATTACCAGTGTTTAACCTTTAAGTTGGTCACGATATCATGGTTCTCCAAAATATAAGTAATAAAACTGCCTCCGTCCGTCAAGTTTTTTCAGTGCAATACTTATCAGTTCATTTTTCCCGACTAATTTAGCTATTGATATGAAACGAAAATGTTTTTTATATAGCCATGGTGACGGGCCACTGTTAATCTTTTCATAATATCGGAGATATTTATTAACACTATTGTATTATAAAAAACTTAGTTTTTTTTATCCGCGGAGGCTACAGTACGTCCTGGCCCCACGCGGAAGAAACCGGCTCAGCCGGTTATTGCCGGTAATTACGGTTTTACCCGCAAAAAGACAAAAAATGGACCCCAGGGCGCCGCCATCAGAATTTTGGATAGAAATATAAAGAAATGGATAAAAGTGTAAAGATAGAGATTAAACTACAGATAGAAATAATTAAAAATGGACAGAAATGATTAGAATCGGATAAAACTTAAACAAACCAGATAGAAACGCAAACAACGCTCTACAACTAAGCTATTACAGCAGATTTGCAAGCACTGGAGGTTTAAAGGAAAGATACATGACTTGTGAAACATAAAAGTGGACAGAAGCACACCTTGCAACTGTCGTTTCACTTAAAAAAAATAACAATTATTGCGAAAAGTAACGCAAATGCAAGAACGATGATGCATGTGTGCGATATCCTTTGTCTCCTTAGCATTTCTTAATTTTCAGACCTCATTCGTCTTGTTGTTTCAATAACTCTGGACCATCGTTGCATTGTCTGCTCGCAAAAGCATGGCGGTTCTTCGTCCGCCCATACAAAGTAACTACATTGAGACCCATGAGGCAGTGGGCACCGGTAGAAATCTCGACCTGAGTTCTTTGTGTTAGGACCAGCTCTTCTCATCACTCGTATCCTTCCACAGTTACAATACCTTGGTCCATACTCGGGGTTACGACGGTATTGGTTAGTGGAGGAGCTGAATGAGGTATGTGACATGGTGGTGATGAGAATTTGGGGATATTTGGAGGAGGAGAAGATGGTGGAGAGCAGAAGTTAAATGGCAGGTGTGCTTGTGCAAGAGTGGTTGGGTGCATAAGTAGGAGAAGGGAAGGGTGGTTTGTTGTTGGACATAAATGTGGAGTAAAGGGTTCATAAATACAGGTTTGACTACACTGATACCAAAGTATATGCTGATTAACAAAGTAAATGAATCAGTGAATGTGGTCACGAGTGGGAAACAGATTTGACCAAAATGTAGATAGAAATCCAAAACATACAGATACTATTTATGAACAGGTAGAATGTAATGTAGTTCACATGAACAAAAATAGTTAAGTTCATGGTTTTGAAACCACAACCACACAACTATTACAGCCACAGAAAGAGTCACCACCCTCATTGTCAAACAAACATACATAAACAGGTAAAAATCCAAAACACACAGGCTTTATTTATGTCAAACAAACAAACATAAACAAAAAATGCAGATAACAATCCAAAACATACAGACTAGATTTAGAAACAGGTAGCATACAATGTAGTTGACATGAACAAAAATAGAGTTTTTGGAACCTCAATCACACAACTATTACATCCCCAGAAAGATTCACCACCCTCATTGTCAACATTCTTAAACAAACAGACATAAGTTAAATTGTTTTCAAAACAACACCAAATCACATATTTCTCCTAGTCATGGACTACTCAAAAGTAACGATTCCTAAAGGCTGAATAGACCGTAGGTATGTCCATGTACTTTCTGGCAAATAAGTCCTCATTGTTTTCCTCATACTTGAATCTGTCCACAGCATCAAGAAGGTCCCGTCGGAGGTCGTTGAACTCGGAACGGCCAATTTCATTGGCGAGCCAGATTCTTATGTATTTTTCATTGATCTTTATCCTCCGAACAGGGTCTGGGATCGGCTCCCTCAGATTTGCCATGTAGAAGCACACGTAAGCTCCACAGTCATGGCTGGAAAAAGGAAAGTAAGTAGCATTACAGAACAATTGGATAAAAATGTAAACAATATAGATTGAACTATTAGTATGAAGACATTACTTGTTATGTTGCCTTGGAATGTCAGGCTTTGTCCAAACAATCTCCCACTTTCTGATGTCATGGACAGCTCTATATTCTGGCAGGGATATGCTGAAATTTGTGTGCATTTGTCCAAGCTTCTCACGAATGGCATCCGGTAGGTAAATGTACCTCGACATCGGATCAAGGATGTACACTTTTTGCTCAATAAAGTGCAATACCATGAGAAAGTAATGAGTTTCGTGGATGGTAAGGGGAATAGAAACCTGTACATAAGCCAAAGAACAAACCAAGTCAAAAATGCCCTTCTTATTGACACTTGGAGGACTAGGACGTAACGCTTACCATAGACATTGAGTTCATGTCCCCCATGTACATCAGATTTATCCCATCATTTGCATTCTTCTGACCCAATGGCTGTGCATGAAAATGACCGCATTAAAGAAATGTAGTATTGATCAATCAACGACGAAATTAAGTGCAATGATTCCAGTGTTTTAATTACTTACAACATACATGCATGGAAAGAACCATATCTTCTTTTCCTCATCAGTCCTAAATTTCTCTTGGAGGTGGAGGATGTGGGACATGCAGTCGATCATCTGCAGATTGAATGGATACAATTTTGGATAAAATTTTAAAACAATCAAACAGTTCTGTTAACGTTCTAATTTTACAACATAACATTCATTTTGAAAATAGAACATAAAGTAAAGATTATTTATTCATTTACCGTATCTCCTAAGAAGGTAGGAGCCTCCAGCTGCCATGAATAATCCCATGCTATACTAGCCACTCCATTTATATCAACAATGAGGTTACTGTAGAGAAAGGGTACGTTCCATTTAATCAACAATGAGCCATTCCATTTATAAATAAACGATGAGATTGATCAATCACAAATATTTTAATGTAGGGAAAGGGTACTCACTATTGAAATGGAGTCCTTAGTTCCTGCTTCTCATTCATGCCCTCAACAGCCTGACGGCTCATGTAGAAATGCAACCAGCAGTCTTCTACTTCCGGCATGATTGGCAGCACAACATCAAACGTGCCCTGCATCCGTACTCTCTCCGAGGTTCTCTTTGGGCCCTTTACTGTTTCCCTCTCCCCTCCTCTTCCTCTTCCTCTACCTCTCCCTCTCCCTCTCCCTCTCCCTCCTCTGTTCGATGGACTGACAGTATTCTTTCCGATGGGAGGAGCTGGCACCTTAGGTGATCCATGAGCAGGCCTGATGCGTGGGAAAACCCTTGCTGATGCATGACCAGGCATGGTGGGAGTTGAAGATACTTGTATTGGAGACTTGGGTGGAAGCTTGTTGGATGCTGCATGCAATAAGAAACATATGGATAGAAATCAAAACATGACAGTATGACACATTAGATGGATAGACATATAACTTATCAAATTGTTGCAAACCATTGATGAGTTCTCTTCTGAAACTTCTACAGGTTTGAATGGACTTGTAGCTGTGGTATCTACAGTACTGTGCTGTTGTGGCTCTTCTGGGTTAATTTCGGCGTTGCCTTCGGATTCTTGTTGTCTGCCCTCTCTTGAATTTCCATCATTTTGTTGTTCCTCCTCTTCATGTTCTTCTTCCTCCTCTGCATACTGCATTTGCTTACCCAACCTCTTCTCTAGTACCCTCTGCACGGCCTGTTCGACAACGCTTCCTATTTGTTCATTGACCATTAACATGACCTTATCCCACTGCTCTTTTTTGCTGAAATCAGGTTTGAAATCATCTTTGTTGTGTGGTAGTGGAAGCAACTCCAGCTGCATTGTTCAAAAAACAGGTATATCAGATATGTATTTTCAGATAGAACTGTAAACCACATGGAGTAGATTGATATAGTAACAGGTCTTACTGTATTTGACGCGAATTCTTTACGCGCTTAAACGCAAGTATACGGTCAAGTAGTATATGGAGTATTTTACGACTCCGAATATCGAACCCAAGGGAAAATTACGATTACTAGCTAACTAGAAATTAACTCTACGATATCTAAGTAACAAGTAAAAATGGTTTGTGATTTTGTAACGTTGTCGCCCACGAACAAGCGACGTAAATTAAACAACAAGTAACTAACAATTTTTTGAGGGTTTTCAATTTTTAACGAAAATAAATAGTGATTTGATTTCAATTAATGAGAAAGAACTAGGCAATTGATGTCCCTAGGGTTGTTAATGATTTCCGGAATTATGCATGAAACACTCTACTCACATTCTAGTTATATCGGGTAATGCTCATCACGATCTTCTCTCGATCTCACGTGAATTTGTGTAAGTAATAGATTTCGGGTCCTCTCGATCCACCTCCGTCTATCACTACAATCTAATTGATTTCCTAGACTTGTTCACCGGGTCCTATCGGTCCACCGAATTCACTAAGTTCTAACAAAAATCAATTGAAACTACCCTCACACGATTAATCAAGTTTCTATCTCCTCTCGGTCTCAAGAAACTACAAGATCACCTACAATATTCTTTAACATGTATCAAAAAGTTCACTTTCGTGCAACAATCTCAACGACTAGTATCCTAAGGGTGATCAAGCCAAGAATACTAAGAATGAAGTTCAAGAATATGTAGGATAACTAGAACATTCATAAACTTTAAGAAAACGCATGTATCATGTCCAAAATCCGGAAAATCATCCAACAAACCCTAGTTTCTCATCAATCACCTAGATTAAAGTGTTTAGCTAGACATAATATGGTTCAACATATCCAAAATAATGAAGTTCATGAAGAAAAGATGAAGAAACGAAGATCAAACGCTAAAATCTTCAATGTAGTTGATGATCCTTGCTCCAAGCTTGTTCTCCCTTCTTCCCTAGCTCCAAAGACTTCAAAGATGCGTGAATCTACTCTTCTTAGGTCGTCCTCCCCGTTTTCTAGCAGCTGGACACGCTTTTTAATGAAACTATGCCGAAATTGCACTTCAGCCCCTCTACTTTGTAATTCCCGGACAGAATTCTTTGCTGATTTTGCGCGGGCTGTATCTCCCTCATACGAACTCGTCTTCGGGCCTACCATATACCGTTGGAAAGCTACGGATGTCTACTTTCCAATGCCGCAAGCCTTGCTTCAAAATTTCTTGTAGATTTTCCTGGGCATCGAAAAGAGTGCAGGCTGGTCTTGTGTGACTTTTCCAACTTCTCTTCGTTTGTGCGCCTCCTTTTCTCCTCTTCATCTAGCTCCATTCCAAGCATGTCCAAGCATCTCGTAAGCCCCATTGCACCTCTTTTACCTGAGATACACAACACTAAACAAACCGGAAGATCACATGCGACAAACAATATATAAATCATATGAAAAACGCCCGGATTACAAAATAAAGCTCAATAAGTCGTGTATGCTCAAAACAACTCGGATTTGGTCAATTTCTCCCATAAATACACCGAAACGCTCGCAAAAAGGTCGTGGATCATAAAAAATATAACTCCTAATGTGGAGTTATCAAACTCCCCCACACTAACCTATTGCACGTCCCGAGCAATCCAATCAAAGTACAACCAAAATCCAGCCACAATCCAACCAAAACATCTTCAATGAAACACAACCCCACAAGTGATACGAGTCGAGAATTGCATACTTACTAGAAACACCGTTGCATACAAATCCTAACTAGCCGACTCAATAACGACACAAGACTCGACAATGCAACAATATGATGCAAATGCAAACTACGACTCGATCCTACACAAACATATATATACAAAACACACTTTATCTTTTTGGTTGAGATTGGGCAATCTCCATTGGCTTAAATCGATTATCATAAAGTGATGAGAATCCTAGGAACAAAGCATGAGTTGAAACTAAACTCGACAACGAGACTCTCCCCTAGTTAGTATAGAAAGCCTAACTTTACTAAGTACAAGAGTACGCTACCTCTTCGCGTGTGCCACGAAATAAGAGACTACACTAGGCAAAGCCACATCCAAGGTCCGAGCTCCTAATCCGCTAACGGTTTTCACATGATGAGGCTTAAGGACATAAAGATAATCTCATCGAAATCAAGTCTTAAGCGTCCCATTCTCACTTCAAAACCCACATCTCACACACCCTCACCACGATGATAGGAACCAAAACCCAAAGCTCACCACCTCCGGCCCTCAATTCCCCCAAACCCCGGTACACTAGTGATCTCCGTGGCCATCGTCGTTCGTCGTGCATGAAACATGAACCGTCGTCGTCAAAGTAGCTCCACCACTCGTTCCAATTCAATTCCAACTCAAACTTTATTTAATCTCTCCTTTTCCTTTTTCTCTCATTTTTTTTTCTTTTTTTGTTTTTTTTTCAATTTTTTTTTCAATTCTCTCAAAATACCATCACAATGCAACAATAATATCCGAGTGGTCTTCAAATAACAATCACATATGCTAGGAGAAGGAAACACGTAAATCGATGAATGAATATCACATAGAAATATCATCTCCTCCTAACTCAATCAAAGGCCATGTCAAATCCAAGCCGCAAAATCAATGAAGTAAATGTGTGGGAGTGGAGTCATCGCAAGCTCACACTCAATGTCCGGAGTCAAAAGTCGACACCCCCACACTCGAATGTAGCCATATCCCCTCTCAAGTAGTCCCAAAGATGAATGTATCTCGTGCCTAATCCAACCGATCCTCCTACAACAAAGTAATCAAAACCGGTACCTAGCACGATCCACCAATTAAGTTCACCCAACCCAAATCCGTGCGTATTAGATTCACGCACTCACGGCTCTCCACAACTGTGTCCATGATGTAGTGGCATGGAACACCGCCACACCGAAGTGCGCAAGCCTACTCACTCACCCTCGCATCCCCTCGTAGATAATCAATGAAGCGCAAGCAAGATGTAGAACTCAACAAAACGTGTACTCACTCCCTCATCGAACCCCCTCAACTACACAACCCCCTCGTGACGCACTAAAGCACTAAAGTGGTGATTCTAATCAATTTGTGTTGAAGGCCAAGAATCGTCGCCCTAGGTCCGAAGGCTAGCAAAGAATCCAAGGTTCAAATTGGGGCGTCTAATGGTCCTACAAGGTGAGTTCTAAAAGCAGTGAGTTCTCTAATACACATCCTCGCACAGCTGTTTCGTGTGCCACTACGAGGCGGGTTGGCGACTACCTAAGACGTACACATGGATGTTCGGCTTGTTTAGCTCACACCTAGCTCAGCTCTTGTAAGAAAGTAGGCACACACTTTGGCTTTGAAAATCACGTAAGTGTTAAAAATAGGTAGGCACTCCCGTAAAGAAAGTCTCTCTATACCTACTAGGGGGGACTCACGTCGTCACTCTCGGTCGCAAATCATGCTCTACGCCTAAAATCCTCACACTTCGCGATTTATCAAATTTTAGCCTCTTTCGATTGCCCTTTTCTCAAAATTTTCTCTTTTTAAATTTTTTTTTTCAATTTTAGATTTTTTTTTTGATTTTTTTTTTCATATAATTCCTACACTACATGCAAGCCGACACGAAATAAACGAAACTACACAAGACATTCAATAGGGTAGGTAGACTCGAATAAGAAAACGTGCAATATTAAACACAAACATAGGCAAATATATACACGACTAACACAATCAATATGACATACTATCACAATATCACGACACGAACCACATAATTAGACACAATACGACACGAACAAACTATATGCAGACATGGCGATGCAGACACTGACTGGCTAGTCAAGACTAAAACTCCCCCCACACTAGAATACGTCGTTGTCCTCAACGAAATTAGAAGTAAAACCGAGGACTCAGCATTTCTAATGTGAGGGGCGGTGAATCTACTCATCCTCCGGGCTCTGGTAAGGGTCAGAGGCATACTCGAAAAGCTCGGCCTGAGGATCAACGCCAGAGTTGTGTTGTATGGCTAACTGAGCCAACAACCTACTCTGCCTAGCCACCTCTGCTCCTATCTTCTTCATACTACTACGAGTATGCGCAAAATGCCTATCCTCCTTCGCCCCCATCCTACGAAATGCCCGCTCGAAATCAAAACTGGGCACCGGCTCACTCGAGACACTCTCAACACCTCCTACTGCAGCTCTTCCTCTCCTCCTACTGCCACTCGGTGGCAAGTTCCTAAAAGGGGAAGGAATGTTATTCCAAAGCCGTTCTGGAGGCTTTTGCTTATCGCACTCAGGATTGGTTAGCGTCACACCGGCATCGGTAGCCAAATGCATTAGCAAATAGCTATAGCCGGGCGCCCTCCTATTCCCTTTTTCCAACCTAGAACGGAAATTCTTATGAATTCGTGCAGGTATGTCAAACCTCCACCCCTTGAACAAGCAATAAGCCATGACACAGGTATCAAAGTCCACCCATTGGGTAGAAGTAACACCCAAAATCCATGTCTCAACCCACTCTATTAACCACCGGGCAGGTTTTAGGAGAACCTTGTTCTCAACCAGCCAGTCTCTCTTATTCTCTCTTCTCACCCAATCTGCCCCTGGCACCCCCGCAAAACAAAACTGTCCTATCTCCTCCTCAATCCCTCTGCGCCTCAAAACCTCATGAAATTTGCACTTCTCAGTTAGGGGTGGCCACTTAAAGGCATTAGCAATAGATTCCGGGGTGAAAACCACAAGCTTGCCCCTAGCATAAATTATTCTCTCATCGCTAACCTCACCATGGTGGCACGCACAAGTAGAGTACCGAGCATTCACAGTCATTTCACGCACAAGTGCCGAACATGAGGACTCTTTGAGTAGGGCATACATACCCAGAAAGTTCTCACGTTTGGACGCATCTTTAATCTCCTTAGGCACATCAGGGACTGTAAAGTCGAACTCTTTCTCAGGATTAACACTATATTTGATCCCCTTGTTTGTTAAGAAAAACAAATGAGCATCATGACAAACAAATCTATGGGTGCAGAAATTTGTGGGTTCAATCTTCCTAGGATCAGTGATATCTTTCATAGGGTGCTTCCTAGATGCCCTCATTTTAGGATTAGCGGGAAAGGGACCTTTAAGCCAACTAAACTTAGGTGATTTAGGACAATCGGTTTCCTCATCGTCACTAGATGTCTCATCTCCCATCTCCAACTCAGGTTCATCCTCGTTTTGGTAACGGTCAACTAATTCACTCTCATTCGCCTTACGTTTCCCTTTATCAACCGACGAACCCATCACCATCTTGCCTCTATTAGGCCTCATCTCACACACGTATCAATTGTCAAACAAATGAAGCAAGTTCAAGTGCAAAAATCAAATAATACGCTAAAGTTTAGGAATACCTGACAAAATCAGTCAAATTGACTGATTTTTCTGTATTTTTCACGATGTGAGATTTTTAGCTCTTTAGCTTCCCCTTGGTGTCCCCGTCAAAACCCCGAAAACGGTTTGTTGAAATTTCAAACGATGAAGAACGAATCGACGATTCTTCGTTCTAGGGTTCGAACCTCCTTCTTCTCCCCCACACTTGTTTCTTGTAAACTAGCTGAATTGGCTTCACAATAGATGTAGAGCTTGAGGCGAGCAAAACCCCTGTCTCGATTCAGAATTTGATGAACTTCCTCCAACCGTGTTCTTGAGCACTAAGAGAGCTCACAAGAGAGAGAGCGACGGAAAGATGTTGATGGCGTGTTTCTGCTGTTCAATCCGTGAATGATGTGTTTTATTCCTTTTAATTGTTGCCAAAAGACGACAATGCCCCCCGTTAATGAGCCGTGTGTTTCGTTTATGATCGTGCGATCACCATAATGTGATCGGACGATCTGAGATGGTCGCGCGATCAAGTATGTGATCGGCAATTCCAGTGAGTTGGGCTACTTTTTGTTGCGGCAAACTCCTTTGTGATCGTGCGATCACAATTTGTGATCGTACGATCTGCTTTGATCGTAGGATCTCTTCTGTGATATTATTCTCCAGTGAGTTTGCTCAACTTTTTTCGTCAAAATTTCTTCTAAGTATTCCTGCTGATCCCACGATCTCACATGTTGATCATACGATCTCCTGGCAATTTTTTTTTTCTTTTTTTTTTCGCTTTGTTTGCTAATCTTCACAGTTCCTTAGCTTGAATTCCATGTTCCTCTTCTTTTCTTGAGCTCAAAATCTGCAGAGACTCAACTCAAATGTCAAATTCACGCTCTCTCACCCCTCAGATAACAAAACAAAATTAAAAACTCACACAACAGTATTTAAAACACACTCTCTACACTAATGCATAAAATACGTTGGGTTGCCTCCCAACAAGCGCTTTGTAATTTACGGTCGACGGCCCGACCCAGTTACCTCTGCCACCTCACGAGGGTGGTCTGGCACATTGTGCCGCTTCCAGCTTAGCTTTCCTGTGTTGGATTTGAAGCACTGCTTCATGTGCGTGCACCGCTGATGGCTTATTTCTTTCCCAGTAGTCAGGTGGATCCCCTGGCGACAACTCTGGGATTTGACGCTTCACTTGTACAGCAAATGGCACACCTGGTTGATACTCCCATGAACACTGGGGTGACGGTTTGAAGACCCAAAAAGTCTCCATGTCATCATGTACCCTCATAATCAGTTCTCCATTCTCTACGTCGATGAGAGTACGACCAGTTGCCAAGAATGGCCTGCCCAGAATGATAGGCACATCACCCACCGGCATGTCTAGTATTACAAAGTCAGCTGGAATTATCAGGCTCTCAACTCTCACAAGCACATCTTTGATCATCCCACATGCTCTCTTGGTCGATTTATCTGCAAATTGGAGAGTTATCCAGGTTTTCGGGGGCTCCCCCACACCTAACTTTTTGAATACCGACAACAGCATCAAATTCACGCTCGCTCCCAGATCACAGAGAGCTCTTCCAGTGTAGGAATCACCCAATGTAGCCTCAATGACAAAGCTACCTGGATCCTTCTTTTTCTTAGGTAACCCATGCAAAACACATGAACTAACCTGTTCATTTAAGTTTACTCTCTGAAATTCATCCACCCCTTTCTTTCCCAGAACTGCATCTTTAATAAATCGAGCATACTTAGGCATCTTTTGAAGTGCCTCAATCAATGGGATATTGATATGCAGTTTAGAGAAGACATTCAAAAAGCGCTTGTATTCCTCAGAATCATCCTTCTTCTTCCTAGTAAGTAATGGAAATGGTAGTTCTGAAGAAGAAGGAGAAGATGGAAGTGGTACCTCGGTAGATTTCTCTGCATCCTGGTGAATCATGCCCTTTGATTGGGGGATCATGACAGGTGTCTTCTCAGAATCGAAGACTTCATGTTCCTTCGCCTTTGAGGCTTCCGCTCTGGCATGACTCGGATATGGAGGATCTGTAAGTGCAATACCACTTCGAGTGGTGATGGCTTGATCCTGTTCCTCTGATGTGTCAATAATGCTACCCAGTGCCCTTTGTTCAAGTTGTTCCTTTAGATCTTTTATTTCTGCTTGAGCAACTTGAAGTGCAATTGCTACAGAGCTGACCTGTGTGGACATGTCTGTCATGTGCTGAGCCATCGTCTTTATTATCCCTGTCATATCGGTCAACTGTAATGGTGGTACTGGATGCTCCTGATGCATCTCTGAAACATTTGCTTCATGCACTACCTCTACCGCATTCACCTGAACAGTGTTATAAGCCATCTTTTCATCTCTTACCAGTTCCATGTGCCTGTACTGGTAATCTATGCTCTCTTCTTGCTGAATCAAGCATCTCATCAATGCATATGCCCCTTCATGATCACAGTTAAATAAGAAGTTTCCCCCAGCTTCTATATCCATCTTGTCTCTATTGGGCTGTCCAAGTGAATCATAGAAGACTTGGATTAACTGTCGCTTGTCAATACCATGGTTGGGACATCTACGTAGCAAATGATTGAAGCGATGCCATGCTTTGACAAGTGATTCATCTTGCTTTTGCCTGAACATCCATATCTCATTCTGAAGCTGAATCACACGTGAGATAGGATAGAACTTACTCATGAATTGTGCCACACACTCTTCCCACGTTTTGATTGAACAGGATGGCATAGAGTCCAGCCAATCCATAGCAGCTCCCTTGAGACAATGGGGAAAGAGCATCAGTTTTAGCGCTTCAGATGTGACCCCATTATATCGGATTAGCCCACAGTGGCTCTGAAATCTCCCAATGAATACATGTGGGTCTTCCTCGTCTGTCCCATCAAAAGTGCACTGATCCCGCGCAAATTGAATTGTGCCCAGCTTAAGACAGAAGGTTTCTGCCTGAATTGGTGGCACCACAATTGCTGGCTCCCTTCCTTTAAGGTCCGCCTCAAATGCATGGATTATTGCTTTCCCTGATCGATTATATGGCATTGAGGTCGGGCGCGGTATAGATGTTGCTGCCAATGCTTTCTCTACAGCTTGAGCTACCAAAGCTTGTAGCTGCTCTGTGGTGAGGCTAATCTGCCCTTGGCCTTCTGCCATCGCTACCTGAGAAAACAACACTAGCACACCCGTGAGGTAAATAGAAAGTAACAAAAATAAATTAAAAGAAGTATCCTAAATTAATTTTTAACTAAACTAATAAACCGTTTAATTCCCCGGCAACGGCGCCAAAAACTTGACGCGAATTCTTTGCGCGCTTAAACGCAAGTATACGGTCAAGTAGTATATGGAGTATTTTACGACTCCGAATATCGAACCCAAGGGAAAATTACGATTACTAGCTAACTAGAAATTAACTCTACGATATCTAAGTAACAAGTAAAAATGGTGTGTGATTTTGTAACGTTGTCGCCCACGAACAAGCGACGTAAATTAAACAACAAGTAACTAACTATTTTTTAAGGGTTTTCAATTTTTAACGAAAATAAATAGTGATTTGATTTCAATTAATGAGAAAGAACTAGGCAATTGATGTCCCTAGGGTTGTTAATGATTTCCGGAATTATGCATGAAACACTCTACTCACATTCTAGTTATATCGGGTAATGCTCATCACGATCTTCTCTCGATCTCACGTGAATTTGTGTAAGTAATAGATTTCGGGTCCTCTCGGTCCACCTCCGTCTATCACTACAATCTAATTGATTTCCTAGACTTGTTCACCGGTCCTATCGGTCCACCGAATTCACTAAGTTCTAACAAAAATCAATTGAAACTACCCTCACACGATTAATCAAGTTTCTATCTCCTCTCGGTCTCAAGAAACTACAAGATCACCTACAATATTCTTTAACATGTATCAAAAAGTTCACTTTCGTGCAACAATCTCAACGACTAGTATCCTAAGGGTGATCAAGCCAAGAATACTAAGAATGAAGTTCAAGAATATGTAGGATAACTAGAACATTCATAAACTTTAAGCAAACGCATGTATCATGTCCAAAATCCAGAAAATCATCCAACAAACCCTAGTTTCTCATCAATCACCTAGATTAAAGTGTTTAGCTAGACATAATATGGTTCAACATATCCAAAATAATGAAGTTCATGAAGAAAAGATGAAGAAACGAAGATCAAACGCTAAAATCTTCAATGTAGTTGATGATCCTTGCTCCAAGCTTGTTCTCCCTTCTTCCCTAGCTCCAAAGACTTCAAAGATGCGTGAATCTACTCTTCTTAGGTCGTCCTCCCCGTTTTCTAGCAGCTGGACACGCTTTTTAATGAAACTATGCCGAAATTGCACTTCAGCCCCTCTATTTTGTAATTCCCGGACAGAATTCTTTGCTGATTTTGCGCGGGCTGTATCTCCCTCATACGAACTCGTCTTCGGGCCTACCATATACCGTTGGAAAGCTACGGATGTCTACTTTCCAATTCCGCAAGCCTTGCTTCAAAATTCCTTGTAGATTTTCCTGGGCATCGAAAAGAGTGCAGGCTGGTCCTGTGTGACTTTTCCAACTTCTCTTCGTTTGTGCGCCTCCTTTTCTCCTCTTCATCTAGCTCCATTCCAAGCATGTCCAAGCATCTCGTAAGCCCCATTGCACCTCTTTTACCTGAGATACACAACACTAAACAACCCGGAAGATCACATGCGACAAACAATATATAAATCATATGAAAAACGCCCGGATTACAAAATAAAGCTCAATAAGTCGTGTATGCTCAAAACAACTCGGATTTGGTCAATTTCTCCCATAAATACACCGAAACGCTCGCAAAAAGGTCGTGGATCATAAACAATATAACTCCTAATGTGGAGTTATCAGTATTCATGTACTTTTGTACAAATTTCCATCTGGAATTCAGGTTGTCAGTGTCCCATAGCTTCAGTCTAGGCCTTGTCTCTGCATCTTCACATCCTTTAGGGTGTTTGTGGTGCTTTGGAACGAACTTCTCCAAGTACACCATCTGCACATGCAAAACAGATTTGTTATACATTTGGATAGATATTATAAACAGACAGATAGACAAGTAAAATGGACAGTTACCATTGGTATCAACAAGCAACCAGCCCCTCGGATTGCCTCCTTCAATTTCACTGGAGTGTGCTGAGCTTTAAGGAACTGGAGCCAAGTACCTGCCCAGTTAACATTTTCCAGCCTCTCCAGATCCATGACATACTGAACCAGTGTGTTTCTGACTCCGAGTCTTGTGTTGGGCATCCCAAAACATGCCAAAATGAACACCACTGCCCTCCTCTTCCACTCATCACTTAGTATCTTATTCTCTTATTTCAGGAACCAGGGAAAGTAGTCAGTGACATTTGTGCATGCCTTAGTGAGGTCAAGCTCACGGGCCAATTTCTTCGAAATCACATCGGATTCCTCTTGTTCAAGAATTTCCCCTGTGGTACTCACCCCAAGCAACCAGCCAGCTGTCTCATCCGTGATTCTGTACTCCCGACCATGGGCAGAGATAGATTGTGTGGCAGGGTCATAGGCATCGTATATGAAAGCATTGAAAGATTCAGGTGTATACAAAATGTCCAAATGCCTTAGCCCCCCCAGTCCTATCTTCTCAATCCATTCCTTCTGCTCATCAGTCATTCCATGGTAGAGATCGCGAATCTTTGGAAGGGACATGTAACTCTGCCACCTCTCTTTTTTCCCACCCTTCTTTTTATGTCATTCTTTTGCCACAACTTCCCTCTCCTTCAACCTTTCTACCACTCTTGCCTTTTTTGAAACTCTCTTTGGCTTGGCCTGTAGGACACCTTGCTCCTCTAAAATTTCTCTTCTCCTCCTCTCTTGACCTGATTCTTTAACGTATATGTCCCTTTGGTCCTCAGTCATGGAAAACCAGTCTTCCCTCATCTTGTCTGTAATGTCTTTTGTAATTGAATCAATACCC
Source organism: Linanthus parryae (assembly GCA_023055425.1). Lineage (NCBI taxonomy): Eukaryota > Viridiplantae > Streptophyta > Magnoliopsida > Ericales > Polemoniaceae > Linanthus > Linanthus parryae. Next base: position 35,445,425 of record JALGPY010000002.1, read on the forward strand.
TCAACATTCTTGTAGTAGTCAATCCTCTCCATCCTTCAAGATAGTTTAAAACAAGTTCAGAGATAGAAAGATATGTCTGTAATTCAGATAGAAATCTAATAAATTCAAATAACTCTGTCAAATAACAACTTAAAGCACAAAACTTAAAACAATCTAGGTTGTGGATAGAAGTGGAACTCACCGAAACCGGATGAATGCTCTAGTAGCTCCAGTAGATGATTCTTGCTGTGGTGCTGTTTCTCTTTGTGGCGCAGTTTCCTTTTGTGGTGATGTTTCTTGTGGCGGTGCTATTGCCTCATTGTACTCAGCATCCTCAGGTTCCTTTTGTTTTGAAGTGGATCTTGGTTCCACCCTGTAGTCATCACCACTTTCTGTCTCAGTGGATGCTGCATCCTCTTGCATCTTTCTTTGAGCCTCTTCCACCCATTCTTGCTTTGCATACTCATCCATTACATTCCATTCTCGAATCATTGAATTTCTTTGACTCTTGTTCGGCTGTCCATCCTTCCTCAGTTTATAATTGTGTTTCCTACTTTGGCTGCACAAACAACTTCCTAGTAAAAATCATAGCACAATTGGACCAACCAAACATGATACAAATGATGGATAGAAATGTAAAATATGTAGTATGCTCTGAGAAGACTATAGAGCTACAGTGTGCACAATTGGACCAACCAAACAGGATACAAATGATGGATAGAAATGTAAAATATGTAGTATGCTCTGAGAAGACTATAGAGCTACAGTGTGCACAATTGGACCAACCAAACAGGATACAAATGATGGATATAAATGTAAACTTTTTAGTATGCTCTGAGAATATTATAGATCTACAGTATGCACAATTGGACCAACCAAACAGGATACATATGGTGGATAGAATTCTAAACGATCTAGACAATAATTCATAATGTGAAGACAGAAACTTTGAACGGATATGAAATAACTCACATGTAAAGTTCCAGAGCAACCTCTTCAGTGTGGTCAATATCCTCATGTGGGCTTGGGTCTCTTTCCTTCCTCTTCTTCACTGTTTTCTTGGTTTCTTTCTGTTGTATTACTACCCTGGTTGGTTTTTCTTGCTTTCTCTGTTTCCTCTTTGGTTTCACTTGTTCTTTGTTGAAGTCCAGCCTTCTCTTCAGTCTAGGGCTTTTGCGGCTACCTTCTTCGGTTTCAGTTTGGGATTTTGGGGCTGGGGTAGGGTTTTCTTTGTGAACTTCCTGTGGTTTCTCCACATTATCACCTTCTCCATCCCCTACATTCCCACCTTCTCCATACCCTAAATTCGGCGGTAAATGGTCACCGGTGGGTTTCAATCCATCAAAAACACACAAAGCAAGTTCAGAAGTTGGAATACATGTGGCTAGTGCACCGGTTGTGTCCTGAGTTTCATCAATTTGATCCACTGGTTTTTGAGTCTCTTCAGTTTCTTCCACGCCTTGGATGATGTCTTCCTGCTCTTTGTTGTTATCTGGTACTCCGATTGTCTCTTTGATTTCTTCAGTTTCTACAGCGCTTGAAGTATTTACAGTCGGATTTGCAGTTAGATCTGGGTTTTCATCTTTACTCTCCGGTATGGAGGTCTCCGGAGTTGCATCGATTTCCTCTTCATTTTGGGCTTCGGTGGTCGCCGGAGGAACCTCTGTAGTTTCAGAGACATGCCCACTTTCTTCAACATCCATTGTAATGGACTTGTTCACTTCATCACAAACATCCATTGTGATTTTTGAAGGAGAGATTCATCAATGGGATCCATTGTGAAATTGCAGAAGATGAAGTAGAGAAGATGAGAGTTTGGATGAGAGAGAGAAGTATGTGGTGGTTGCAGAAGATGAAGAGAGAGTTTGAGAGTTTGATGTGAGAGATTCAAATAAAAAATTTGAATTGAATTGACTAGTTGAGATGATGACTAAATTGGGAACCCAACTGCCATCAATGGTGGAGGTAGGTTTCACTAGCAGTTACTTTTTTGCAGCAGACGAGACATGTCATGGAGAAAGACAATTATACCCCCAATCCAGTTGCTTTGTATTTTTATCCGAGACAGTTATCGGATTTGTATTCTTTACATTTTTATCCAGAAGGGTTTAGGGTTTAGGGTTTAGGGTTAAAAATGTCTAATACGATTAATTTGCCTTCTACCAGTTTTGTGTTTCTATCCAAAAGGTAACAATATCTGTCAGAACAGAATTCAATGTTTCATATGTATTTCTTCTTCATTATTTACTGGAGAGCATTAATTTGGGCGTGCTAATGATAACTATCAGGCCTTGGGCCGCAACATTAAAGATTTATGTTGTTTCCAATGCTAATGTAATTTCCAATGATAATAATCATCCAACTCTTTGCATTCTGAATTATCCTCTCATTTTGAACTGAACAAACAACTCTCATTTTGAACAACAACTCTCTGCATTCTCCTCCAAAACAATGGAAGAAAATAGTGTTGTGTTTGGGTTACATGTTCCTGCAGATAATAGCTCTTACTTTCCAGAAAACTGTGGCAACTGTCCAGATGGTATTTCAAACAACGTGGAAGCAGAGGTGAATGCATCTCCTAAGAGGAAGTTTGATCTCAATGAGCCTCCTCCCACTGATGATGACGCAGATTTCTCCAATGTCATACACGATAATGACATAGTGAACGGTAAGATATATTATTGGATGTTTTTTTATTAAGAGTATGATGTAGTGCACTAGTTACTTAAAAATGTGCTTCTTGTTTCAGAGGGATCACTCTCCGAAGAACAAATCATGGAGAAGAGGTTCAATAGCGAAGAAGAGGCGTACGATTGGTACCTTTTGTATGCATTTGTAAATGGATTCGGCATTCGGAGGGATAACCGTAGGTGTTTCGACAAATACGGACAACAAATCAAGTCAAGAATCTTTGTATGTGCCCGACAAGGCCATCGATTAAAGAAGTGCTACTTAAGGCCTAAGAGGAAGAGAAAGCATAAGGATGACACTAGATGTGACTGTCCAGCACGAATTCGTATTGCTCGATCTACCCTGAACGAACAGTTTCGTGTAAAGCAAGTCACTTCTGAGCACTCGCATCCCCTAGCGGACCCCAAAGTAACACACAAGCTTAGGTGTCATAGGAAGGTCAGTCAACATGATTTGGAACACGTTATTTCACTAAGGGAAGTTGGTATAAGAACTTGTGAAGCATTCCAATTAATGGTCTCACAAGCCGGTGGTTACGCCAAAGTTGGTTACACTGTCAAAGACCTGTACAACAAGTTACAGTCATTGAGAAAGGCTTACTCTAACTCTGGAGATGGGCAGCTGGCCTTGCAATACATTGACACCCTTGAGCATACCCACGGGGGTGTATTCAAAAGGTATTGTTTGAAATACTGTCATTTTGTTTGCTGTTATTTTCATTTGCCTTAGATTTCTATCTGATATATCAAATTACTATACTGTTTCATGTTGGTTTACAATAATTGTCTACGTGCTTGTAGATTCTATCCAGATTCCTGAAACAAATATCTTTGCTTTTCAGTTTCCAGTTGGGTGAAAATCAACAGTTACAAAGCATTTTCTGGCGTGACGAGAGATGCAAACGAGATTATGTAAGGTTTGGAGATGTTTTGGTGCTTGACTCCACCTACAAAACCAACATGTACCTAAAGCCTCTTGTCATACTCTCCGGTGTTAACAATCACTTTCAGACGTGCGTTTTCGCAGTTGCAGTTCTACAAGATGAGACCACGGAATCGTACAAATGGGTATAAAATTACTTCCTAGAAGCAATGGATAACAAGGTACCCATATCGGTCATAACCGATGGAGACTTGGCAATGAAAGCCGCTATTGCGGAAGTTCTTCCACTAGCGAAGCATCGTTTGTGTGCATGGCAACTATGTCGCAATGCCGAAGGAACCCTAAAGTTGGGGTCAGAATTTATGAAGGACTTTCGAAAATGCTTGAGCAAGAGATCCGATGTTAACCAATGGAACGATGATTGGCAATACATGGTAGACAAGTGGGGTATTGCGAACAAGCGGTGGGTAACGGGTGCCTACATGACGCGCATCTTATGGGCAGAGGCTTTTCTCAAGGAATTTTTTTTCGCCGGTCAGACAACTACACAAAGGTGTGAGAGTATCAACAAATTTTTCAAACAATATTTGAACAGCAAGAACAATCTCCTCGATCTTATTAAGGGAATCATGCGGGGTATCGAGAAGCTTCGTGAGAACGAGCGAGGCCAACATTGTACTTCTGACCAATCACTTACTGTCCTAACAAGCCAATTTAAGCTACTTGAAGAGCATGCGGCCATGTTCTACACTAGGGCTGTGTTTGCGAAGTTCAGGGAGCAAGCCAGGGAGGCAAGTCAATACAAAGCTATTGGTGTTGAAGAAATACCTGAATATGACATGGATGCAATCTATGTCACAAGGGAGAAGGAAAGGGCATATCTAGTAAGTTCACATGATACACTATCTCTTATGACTGCTTTAAACTGTTATCTGTTATATTTAGGTATCAATCTAGTTTGTCAATTGAAATATCTGATGTCCTTATTTTACAGCACAGTTCTTTCCAGTACTTTCATTCTTATCTATATGTTCATAACTTCTATCTAACCTGTCAAATAAAATATCTGAAAGCTTTGATCTTTTTCCTGGCAGCACACCGTTTTCTGTCAACGTGATAATAACATGCTCTACTGTTCCTGCAAGAGGTTTGAGTCATCACATATGGTTTGTGGCCACATTATTTTTGTGCTCTTTCATAAAGGAGTACAATTCATTCCGGAAAACTTGTTATGGAAACGATGGCAGAAGACGGATAGTGACTTCTACAAGAATGATCCAGCCATGCAGGAGCCAAAAATAAGACGGTGTGACGATCCAAAAACCCAGGCATTTCGTCGGGGTTGCATGAAGGGACGAATGGAGATGATTAGTGACATGGGTGGAACATCACAAGAGACTTACGACTATTGGCAAAAACATGTTGACTTGATGATACGGGGTCTCAAGGACATTATTTTGAAGCAAGAAAATGGTGAAGAGCCCGTGATTAATATCAACTCACAAGAGTACGCCCACGTAATGCCTCCATCCAAAGGTGATACAAAACTAAAAGGGAGCTCCAAAAATGTTCGAAAGAAGTGCGGGAGATGCCAAGAATACGGACACAATCGAACTACATGCCCGAATCCTCCAGTTGGTGTTTCCGGTCATGATGTCGGCCAATCTTAATCGCAAGCGTCGCAACAAACTATGATTTCCAACTGCGAATACAACTGGTCCGAGGGAATGGGTGACCAAAACTCTTCAAGACGTGTTGGGAATGACTTGACTGATTTATTCTAGGGATTACATTAACTGTGTGAATGTTTTAGTTAAGTACCTTGACATTTTTATCCGTTATTTGACCTTTTTTGCCTGATCATTTACTGTGTTATCCGGTTCTTTGCGTTTTTATCCACTGATGTGAATTCTGGATAATGCTGCATCAGTTTCTTTGCAGTTTTATCCAAATCTGCGCGTTTTTATCCAATGGGGGTGGTGACCTGCTAGAACCGGTCACCACCCCATGATTTTCCGTGTTTTTTGTCCGGTAGTGGGGGGGGGGGGGGGGCACCGCAAAAAAAATTGCAGGCAAGCCCCTGGGACGCATACTAGACAGACCCATCTAAAATTGTGAGTCAGAGTGATCTCATTTCTGTCTAACTGGGAACTTTCCTAGAGAAAGAGTTGAAGTTGTAGCTATTTTGGAGCTCCAAATTTTTATTAAGTGGTTACAAAATACAAATCCTATTTGTGTGACCCAATCTTCAAAAACACAAAAATATGGAGAAACTTTAGTACTCGTGGGTTTGGTGACACCTTTTCACTCATGGCCAATCTCCTGAGTAATTATTGCTTGCTCCAAGTGCAAATATGACGTGGTGCTCTAATCAATACATCACATGACTCGTCAGGAACATATAGGAATCCACTTTCTTTTATCTGTCACTCATTCTCTTTCTTCCTGACGTGTCATGTGCTGTATTGATTAGAGCACCACGTGTATTTGCTCTTAGAGCAAACAAAAATTTCTCCAATCTCCTTCACCAGAAAAGGCTCAAATTCAAATGACCCAAAGTGAGCTTTCCTTTCCAATGTGAGTATTACCCAGCCCAAATAACATGATCGTGGCTCAGACCCAAAATGATAAGCATTCTACTTTTGCGAGCCCACTCGTAATCCCCAAATCCAGTTATTTACATTACATGACGAGAGACTCTGTTATGACATGCCAGTGGGGTGAGCATGGATCGGTTTGCGATTTTTTCAAGAAATATGCACCTCAAGGTGCGGGTTGGTGAATGTCCAACCTAGACATAACCAGTTGTTTCTGAAACTCAACCCAGACTCAGCTATAGACTCGAAGGTAACTTGAGGAAAATCAATTATGATGGTTTTTTATTGCAAATAATTATGTGATTATGTTGGCTGGTAAAACACTTAATTTGTGAGTTATGGACATAATTATAATTTGTAATTTTACATATAAAATCTTAATTGGACTGCTTTATTCTAGATGGTTTCCCTAACGCTCGAACACTGACCAATAAAATTTGAATTAAATTGACTAGTATTATGGATGCTAAATTCATACCGTTTGAGAGGCGTGTAGGTTCAACGTGTATGGAGGCAAGTTTGCAATACGGCTCTTTGAATGAGTTGAAATAAGTGAGCCGATTGTCTAGAAAGTTATTTAATCTGAGTGTTTAAATATAATAGATTAATAGAACTTTTGCGTCGATTTTTTGAGAATTTTGTATTAAATTCCTGAATCTGCAAAAAAATAAAATAAAAAAGAGGATTCCGGAAAAAAGTTAAGTCCTCCAATCTTGCTTGATATGAGAAAAAGATGCATGAGAAATCCCGCTACCACTCCGATTCTTCCCTTTTTCCCAATTGAGTTTTTCAAATCATATCTGGATCATTTTAATCGAGTGATTTAAATAGTAAAAATATGTAATTTTTGATAATTATTTCACCGTATTATAGAACAACTTTTACTCTACAACATCATGAAAAAATTATATAATATTGCATTATTTTGCTATCTGAATTATCGGAACAAGTGACCCAGTGAATAGTGGTAAAAATAAAAAGAGAGAGAAAGTGGTAAAAATTAAAAAAAAGAGAGAGAGAAGAATCGGAGTGGTAGTCGCGAATGCCCTTATGGAAAGAGAGGATTCCGGTTAAGTGAAGGTGAAATTTCAGTTCTCGGTACGAAATTCAAGATTTTTGAGAGTTTTGTCTCAGATTATTGACCAAACATTTCCTCTTCTCGATTTAAGCTCTTTCAAACAGCCTCATACCATGTGGTGAATATTTATGCTTGACCAGTCCGTATATCTCATAACACTATGTAATTTGAAAAATTACTTGTGTATATGGAGTTTTTTAATTGACATTTCTCACCCCATAACCATGTAAGTGTTAATTTCTACATACTTGGATACATATTAAGGAAGAAAATAAGAACAGTAATTAGACTTGATCACTTGGATACATATTAAGGAAGAAAATAAGAACAGTAATTAGACTTGATCACATCATTTCATTTTGAGATATGTTTGATCATCATCATTATGAATTGTACTTCATTCATCGGAATTACAAAATTATATCCATCGATTGAAATCTTCAATCACTAGGGCAGAGAGCCACACAGACAATTATCAGCTGCATCACACCCCACGGGAGGTAATTGGATACTCCGGCAAAACTCTTCGCACCATGCAAACGTACAATCACTAGGGCGGGAGGCACACTGGCAATTATCTTCTGCATCACACCCCATCGTAGGGTATCCGTTGCTCTGGCAAAAAGAGTTGCACCATGAATGCGTACAAAGACCATCAGTGTGGTACTCATCGTTGAGTTGGCGTTCTGCGTCGATCTTTCCTGCAAAATTAACGAATACATGAACATCTTCTAGTACACAACATACTCATGTATGAATACAGAAGATACATTTTCATCGCATACATTTTTAAATTTAATTTGATTCCATCTAAGATCAATATAAGCGCAAAACTTTAAAAACAAATCCAAATCCAAATTCCGTACAGTCACTAGAGATTTATAGCCTAACAACAAATAATGCCGCGTGCTGTAATTCATATCACAAATGCCACACAGTTAAAAGAGAGAAAGAGCTACCACACACCGACAGCATTGGCCATGATGAGGGCAAATGTAAGAAAGCAAGTGGTGCTAACAAAGAGCTTGCTGGTGGTGGATGAGCTGATGTTCTCGGCCATGTTCAAGTCTGCTTAATCAGTTTGTGCAAATTGCCTATTTATAAGACTACAAAGCACTGCCGGACTTCAAACAGATCAAAGATTCAGATTTGTTCTTGGATCGTGTGATAATTAATTAATGAAACTATACTAATTGTTTCATCTTACTTATGAACCCTAAGCAAGACAGCAGGGAAATTAGTTGTGATAAACTAGGATGTTATTAATGTAATCTTGACAGTGTCGAGAGGCTCAAAACACAACAATTAATGTCTCTTACTTAATTAACAGGCTTCTACATATCTGTGCATCTAGCATTAGGGAAATGCTAAACGTCACATTTTTTTCTTCACCTTTCAAGTTCACTCATTATGTGGGTGTATTTGATTGTCGATGTGATTATAAAAATATCTTAAAATAAATAGTTACAAAAATCATATCTTGACACGTAGGAGGTGAACTTGGAGGGTAAAAAAAAAGGGTGAAGCATAACGGTCCTGCTAGTATTATGTAATCTACAATCAGATTCAGATTATGTAAATTTCTAATTTTTCATTATTTGATTTAGTAGCCAAAAGGCAAGTACTAGTAATTCATTAAGTTTTGAGACTTGCCTCTTTGTCGTTTTGCAAAAAAAAAAAAATCACTTCATCACTAAGTTTTGAAAAAGGAAGATTGAATTAATAAATTAAGTCAATATTCGTTTACACATGAATGAACTTAGTCATATATATTTTTTTTTTGCACAAACCTGCTATTCACATTATATTACACCAAAGAAGTACAGGGGTATGAAACCCATACAGTCAGTACAAGAGGATATTCCAGCGAAGTACAAGGGGTAAGAACCCATCTGAGTACTACAAAAGATACTAGCTGAGATAGAGGAAGATCGCAACACAGTGAGATCAAAAAGTCCAAAAGTCGACCCGTAACGGAGAACTGTACTGTCTTCGTTAAGTGTCTTGCCACAGTCAGTGGGACTGCATTTCATTATTATCCAAAAGAAGGAGATGGAGAATATCAACAGGCGGAGTTAGGTGGTACTCAAAAGCTAGCTGTTGCAGTCTTCCTCGGTTAGCCATAAAGTCAGCCGGTCTATTGGCCTCTCGGGAGGCGTAGTGGATGGTCCACCGCGGACGGTGCGAGAGTAACCATCTGCAGTCATTTACAATTGAAGTGAGCCACGGAGATACAATAATATTTGATTGTAAATAATTGCAAGCAAGTTGAGAGTCAGTTTCAATTTGTAAATCAATTATCTGAAGATTAGTAGCAAGAGTTAACCCATCACGCAAAGCCATCAGTTCAGAAGTTAAGACACAAGGGTTATGAAGTTTGCGTGAGTAACCAGACAGCCAATTACCAGTACTGTCGCGAAAAAGTCCAGCACTCCCAGCGAAACCCTTTTTTTGATCAACACTACCGTCCGTATTAAGTTTAATTATGCCGGAAGGAGGTGGATGCCATTTTATAGTTTTTTTTTGATTCAACACAGATTGTTTTTGGTCATGAAAAAGTGAAAATTCAATTGCTAAATTATGAGCCGTGTTTATAACTTTGTGAATTTGACAGTCTTCATGTTCGAAGATATTTTTATTTCTGGTAGCCCAAAGGATCCATAAAGTGAAAGTGAATAAGATAACCCAAGAAGGATTGGGGTAGGGCCCGTGAAGATTGTGGTTGAGCTGACTCCTTATCCAATCCGCAGCAGTAGGGTGTGTCCAGAAGTCAGGAATAGTTGATGGAATAAGATGTTGCCAAACTTGTTGACTGAACTGGCAGTCTCGAAGAAGATGAATATCAGTTTCCCATGAAAGATTGCAGAAAGTGCAAATAGGGGAGTGAAGTGGTCCTAAATTAGTGTTTAAAGGGAGCCGACCACAGAAGATACGCCAGATAAAAGTTTGTAGTTTAGGGGAAGTTTTAATTTTCCAAATCCAAGTGTAGTCTTTATTGTCCCTGTGGGAAAATGTGTTATATATATTTTTAACCGAACAAATTCCCGTATTGGAGTTCCAGTGGAGAGAATCTTTTTGGGGTGTGATAGGTAGTGGAATGTTTTAAAGCATAGAGATGATGAACGGAGGAAGAGGGAAAGGAATTAGATTGATATTCCATTCGCCAGCTGGGCCTCTGAGTTGATCTGCCATGACTAAGTGGAAGTCTCTCGGTAATGGGCCGGAAATGAATTTTCCTAGTGGACCACATGGTAGCCAGTAGTCAGTCCAGAACGAAATGGTAGTTCCAGTACCATAAACTTTGATGATGTTGGGAGTAAGGAATTTTTGTTTTAGACTAATTAAGTATTTCCAAAAAGGGCTGTCAGTTGGTTTACTAGTGGCACCAAGGAAGTTTTGATGAGGAAAATATTTGTGTCGGATTATTGAAGTCCACCAATCATGAGGATGGTTAAGAATACGCCAGCAAACATGAGTGAGTAAAGCTATATTATTAAGTTTAGTGGCTTTAATACCCAAACCCTCATTAGCTTTAGTAGAAGTAATCTTGTCCCAGGCTGCTCCGTGAAATTTGGAGTTCCAGAGGAAATCTCTTTGAATTTTGTCAAGCTGAGTGGAAATTGTACTTGGGAGTTTTGTGGATTGCATTGTGTATTGAGCAATAGAAGATAAACCATGTGTAACAAGTATTTTTCGACCTGCTAGGTTCAGATAATTAGATTTCCAAGAACTAAGTTTGTTTAAAACTTTATCTAGAAGGTAGTTATAATCTTGTTTGGTCCCGAAGGTTGGGAGTAAAGGTACCCCTAAGTAAAGTCCAAGGCGATCTTTGGTAGGAATGTGTAAAATATTGGCACATTCTCTTTTATTTGAAGTGGCGGTTTTGGGAGAAAAAATTATGCATGATTTAGTAGTATTAACTGCTTGACCGGACTTGTAGCAAAAACAATTGAGATGATTATTTAATGTGTGAAGGTTATTTGGGGAAGCACGACCAAAAAATAATAAATCATCCGCAAAGAATAAATGACTTATACCTGGACTAGTGGGTGAAAGTTTAAGAGGGTGACACGTCTTGCTTATAGTAGCATGGTGTAATTGATCAGACAAGGAATTCAGACAGAGGATAAAAATATAAGGTGATAATGGGTCCCCCTGACGAACTCCTTGTGTAGGATAAAACGTCTGCCCTCGACGTCCATTCCAAAGGATGGAATATTGAGTTGACGTGACACATGCATGAATAATTTTAATGAAGTGGCTAGGCAGTTGTAATTTTAAAAGAGTCGTTACAATAAAATTCCATGAAAGTTTATCATAAGCTTGACTCAAGTCGAGTTTCGCCGCGAAAATGCCATTCTTTCCGTTGTGTTTATGAATTTTAAAAATGGCCTCTTTAGCGATAATGATATGGTCAGAAGCACGGCGTCCAGGAACAAAGCCAACTTGAAAAGGAAGAATCCATTGCTTTAAGTAGGGTCGGAGACGATTAACAATGATTTTAGCAAGAATTTTATAAGTAGTAGTACAAAGTCCAATTGGGCGAAAGTCGTTTGGACTTTGCGGAGGGTTAATCTTAGGTATCATAACTAACATAGTCTTGTTAATAAAAGGAGAAATAATACCCGTGTTCCAAATTTGAGTAATTAAAGTAAATAAGTCTAATTGAATAGTATCCCAGCATTTTTGAAAGAAAAAAGCATGATAACCATCATGACCGGACTTTTGTGAGGATGAATAGAAAAAACAGCCGTTTTTAATTCTTCAAGTGAAATGGGATTAGTAAAGTGAGTGTATTGATCTTGGTGAGAATAATTTTCGGGAATATTTAAATAATGTTGAGTGAAAGAATTACTAGCCCGAAAGCGAGTAGTGAAATGTTTAGTGATATTACTTTCAATGGTATTAGCATTTGAACACCACCCACCCGACTCATCTTTTAACATAGTTATGTTATTACGACAGCGTTGGTGAAGAACCGAACGGTGAAAAAATGAAGTGTTCCGATCACCATCAACAACCCAATTACACCGAGCGCGGAGTTTCCAGAACTCGTACTCGTCATTTTGGATATTTCGGAAAGTGGTTAGCAGTTGTTGTTCGGCGCGCACATTTGATAAGGAAGGTTGATTTTCAATTAAACGTTGAATATTATCAATTTGATGTTCAAGAGTAATGAACTTAGTCATATGCTGCCGTGCATGCTGGATTATGTTTTGGATAGAATTTATTATCTATCCCCGTTACTTAGAAAAAATTCCTAAATAGACCCAGAGTTGGGTCTTTTCATCATATGCTCACTAACCGATGATCGAACTCGCTTATGGGCAAACTTGCGGTTATCGTGTCACTGGAATCTTTTTGACCTATGTATCTCTCAGTACATGATATGTTTTCTTCTGTAAATAGCTGGTGAATGTGTCTTCGAGTGCATGCTTTTAATCACTCAAAGTACCCTCTTAGTCCTCTTGAAATATGTCTTGAAAGAACTGTGCTTGAAGCTCTAGAAATTATCAAATACTCGAAATATTCAAAGCGTTGGGAGTGGGCCGAAACTATCATTTTAATCTGGCCATAACCCTCTCAATACATCATGAAATGTTGAACTGTTTCTTTCTCATGAAAGTTGGTTGTAACAAAATACAATTCATATTCTATGAGTTTTCTCTATTGAGCCTGAAGTTGTCTGCAAATCGTTTTTAGCATGAATTGTAATCTTGTGTTGTCTTCTCCTGTGGGAAGATGATCGATAATACTTCAAATCACTCATAGACAAGAATTTCTCATGTCCTGAATAGATTGCTCAGAAATCAAGTTCAAAGTAGCCACCTTGAAACTATGAAATCTCTTGAAAACATTCTTAAGTACTGGTCACTGATTTTCATCCAAATTCGACCAGCAGTATCTCCTTGTACATATTGAATTTATGTCTTGAAAGAACTGTGCATGAAGCTCTTGAAATTATCAAATACTCGAAATATTCAAAGCGTTGGGAGTGGGCCGAAACTATCATTTTGATCTGGCCATAACCCTCTCAATACATCATGAAATCTTGAACTGTTTCTTTCTCATGAAAGTTGGTTGTAACAAAATACAATTCATAATCTATGAGTTTTCTCTATTGAGCCTGAAGTTGTCTGCAAATCGTTTTTAGCATGAATTGTAATCTTGTTCTGTCTTCTCCTGTGGGAAGATGATCGATAATACTTCAAATCACTCATAGACAAGAATTTCTCATGTCCTGAATAGATTGCTCAGAAATCAAGTTCAAAGTAGCCACCTTGAAACTATGAAATCTCTTGAAAACATTCTTAAGTACTGGTCACTGATTTTCATCCAAATTCGACCAGCAATATATCCTTGTACATATTGAATTTGAAGACATCAAATATGTCCCGGAAACCTACTACTTCAATCTACAAAACCCTATTATCAGATTCTCAAATCTCTTCCTAAATTGACCAGAATTTGACTGCAAATTTGACAATGTGAGACAATTTCACAATTATCTTTGACATTCAGAGTTGAGCTATCAAATGACCTACTTGACCAAAATGCCCTTCTGAAAAAAAATTCTTAATAACATTTTAAGTCCATGGGTTAACTTTGACCAAGTTCGACTTTCTGGAAACTCAAGTTTGATTGGGATATATATGAGAGACAAGCTGACCATTTTATGATAATTTTAATTGGACACTCAAATCATATCCGAGGGCATGACCTCATGCCTCTACAACAATTTTATATCATTTGGTGTTAGTCTGATCCTTTATGGATTGAAATTGAATAAAACTCAACTGTAGGAACTTTTCTGTAGTTTTTTTAAACTACAAGAACCTGAATGTAATTAAGTAAAAGTTGTAGAATCAATGCTCAATGTGTCATGAAGGAATATAAATTATATTTACATCACTATCAACCCCAGTACTACTAGTCTATAAAAAAAATGAGGCCGAATAGTTCAATTGAGTGATCAATCAAAATTAAGGGAAAAAAACAGAAAAAAGAAGAAAAGAAGTGCAATGATGAAATTTTGTTCGTGGGACTAACTAGCTAGATCACAGTAATTTATGTAGAACGAAACACACGTGGTACCATGTTACACTAAAACAGTACCACTCCGTCCCACCTCTAACGCACAATTGGACTTTTCTCACTCGTAACTTGGTCACATTGACCCGGTGATTTGGATCGCAAAATGATACAATTTTTCGATAACTTTTTTACAGTCTTGTACAATAAGAGTTACTCTACAACACTTCGAAAAAATTATTTAAAAATAGCAAAATTTTGCTATCCAAATTATCGGGTCAAAGTGACCCAATAAATAGTGCTAAAAGTCCAAATAGTACAAAAGAGGCGGGACGGAGTGGTACTCGGGATAGCTCAGGGCAAGATTCAAAACAAGAAAAGTGATTACTAAGAAAAGAAAGCTCGAACTATGGTTCGTAGACACGATACACCTTCAGGTATACACAAATTTATTGATGCGTACGTGCATAAGGAGAAAACACTCATGACTCTACTATTTGTTGAACCCCAACTGAACAAGCTTGATAGTTGCAATAGCAACCGGATCCTTGGCATAGCGAGAACGGGTATGCAGAAATTAAGCACAAGTCCTTACAATGTGCAACGTCCGAGGGATTCCAAGGGTAGCAATGATCCTTCCAAATGCCCGGGCAACCTTCTGCATCGGTTTTACCTGTAATTCTTTTAGAAATCTTGAATACATAGATCTTCAATTTTAAAAAGAAAAAGATGAAAAAAATTATAATTGTTAATTGCTTGCAATCACTTTTAAAACAATTTATTCTGTTAGGCAATCTGGACTTTGCTATAGCTTATAGGCATTAAATTTTAAACAATATGAATGCGAGAATTTATAGCATTTCCAACTCATCACCCCTCCCCCTCCTCTGCGGGCTCACCATTTTTGTTTTTCTCCTCTCCTTCTGCTAAACAACTCATAACGCTGTTAACTAAAAAAACAACTCATAACGCATCCCCTTCCTACACCAATTTTATTTTTAAAATTATATAAAATGATTTAAAACTAAATTATTAATATTAATAACAAATAAAAGTTAAATCTTTACTATCTTAAAAGAGTGAATAATATGAAGTGATTCCTAAGAGTGTTTATTATAAAAGTGGCTCTCTCAAAATATCTAATTACATTTTACCCCTACTTCCACCAAACCCTTTTTTTCGTCCAACACAAAACCCTTCAAGTGCTCACGACGTTTCACCAAACATCTCATACACGTCTCTTCCCTCAGAACGACTCAGTGAAATAAGTTGCAAATATCAAACCAACCAATCTACTTAATCCATCACTGTGATCGGAACATATTTGGAGACTCACTGACCAACGCCGCTCCGAAATCTGCTAGAACCACTTCTCGGAGTCTTTGTAGCACAACTTCCCGGAATTACTTTCATGTCATTCAGTAACGCCATTGTTTTGTATCAGAGATCAGAATTCATTGACCAGTGATGCATGACTTGATTTGTTTCTGGTAACTAAATTTCGTCTCTCTTGTGAAACTATAACTGAGTTTACTTTTTTTTAATCCTACTCTAACGTAATCGATATCCGGTTTGATGCTGAAACGGATCCTTTAAGCACTAATTAACTGTTGAAATTCATATAAAGGGTTTTTGTGGGTTGTGGCCTCTCGCTAATTAATTAGTTTTTACTCTGTTCCTTGTACTGTAGTGATCCATGTGGAAATTATGGTAGTCTATGAAGAGGACAGATGATTTTGTGTTTTCCAGTTGATATTTGTTTGAGGCCATTAATGAATGTAACCTGATTACTTGAAACGTTTTGCATTACTGAATTTTGAGTGAGATAGCAGGATACGTGCGGGAAAGGCGACAGACGGGTTTTTTCGATCCCTAAAAAAGGGCCATTCAAGAAGTGGGATGTCGATCCGGAGAGCGATTTGATTGATGATTCACAAGTGGGAGCTAGAATTCAGTTTATGATTATATGGATGACTGAACAGAGTCACAAGAGGAGAACAACGACCTGCTCCCATTCGATATGTTTCGTCTCCTCAATTGATTTGATTTGATATGTTTTTTCAAATGGATTAGGTTCATGTCAGCAATTCGTAGGCGTACTGCACGGCTCTGCTCGCATTTATTTTGCTTGCTGCTTCAAATTTCAGCATATTAGATTATTTTGACCTATTTGTCTTTATTTGATGCAGGATTTTACTCGACAGGCAGGGTGAAAGTGAATTCTAATTTTTCATGACTTAGGTATTCAAATTATTATTTGATTTGATTTAATTTATTTTTTCCGATGTGGCTAGATTTATTATTAAGTTGCAGTTGTATTGTATTATGCGTTCCGTGTCATTGATTTGATTTTCGTGGTTTTCAAAATGGAAGTTCTTTACTTTTGTGTTTGGCTATAGTTTGAAACCAGGGAAGTAAATATGTTGTCGAGGGCCAACGCATATTCATCAATGTAGATATGTTCATCGCAATATGAAGCCTGCAAATTAATATTCTGCATGTACTAAATAGCAAGGCCTCAATTAACTGATTGTGTGTGTTTGTTCATCAAGAGTATTTTTTTTTTTTTTTTTTTTTGAGGGGATCATCAAGGGTCTTTTGAACCATTAGATGGTGCTGGAATACAGGTTGGTGGAACACTGGTTGGTTAGACAAGAAATCAAGTTGTGTCTTGTGGAAAATGACCATCTGGAGTGTAGCTATGTAAATCCCAAGCCGGGACATAGTATACTTGTTCTTATTTATACTAAAACGATTGTAGACGTTTCACTTTAGAAAACAGAATGAGAAAAATAAATATACCCATTTTAGGGTTTAATCTAGAATATAAACCGTTGAGTAATAGATGAAAACTTTAGTGTTCTGTAAGAATTAAAAGGCGAATTCATTTTCATGATCTTGACATCATGAGGTTTAGGTCTTAGGCAACATGATTTTACATCTTTGGGATCCTGACTTGTACTTGTAGCTTAATATGCTATAAATTTTAGCTTTCTGAAATTTTTGTTGTGTTGTATGTATTTTGGTCAACTGTTTGTTTAGAATGTCGTCTGTTTAGCATAAATGAAACCTAGGTCCAGAGGCTAATGGGTTTGTTGGATTATGTCGATTTCTGAATTTAATTTTGTTTAGCGGCTATGTCGGGGATTTTTTTCTTGAATAGGGGTTTCTCTAAAAATTTAACCGTGTGCATTGTTCTCGAAATTGTTAACTTCATATTTGATTTGGCTTAGTTTACACAACTAGCTTTATATCCTAATGATTTCTGTTAGTTGATAGGATGTAAAAAGTACAGGAGAATACATCAAATTTGTCAATCTTAATTGAAGAATCGAAACTAACTAGAGATAAAGAGAGACTGTGAATAACCTTTGAAACAAAATACGTCTAGCTTTATATCCTAATTGTTTCTGTTAGTTGATAGGAGGTAAAAAGTACATGGGAATACCTCAAATTTTTCAATTATAATTGAAGAACGCAACTAATTACTAGAGATGAGGAGAAACTGCAAATAACCTTTGAAACAAGATACATCCAGCTTTATATCCTACTTGTTTCTGTTAGTTGATAGGAGATAAAAAGTACATGAGAAATAAGATAAAGAGATCAAAAGTACAAAATACATCACATTTGACAATTGTAATTGAAGAATCGAAACTAACTAGAGATAAAGAGAAACTGCAAATAACCTTTGAAATAAGATACGCGACTTTCAGTCTTAAATTTGTGATGTCCAAATAGTCACATAAAGAAAAAGAAGCTCAAATTCCTTTTGAAATATCAATTGACGCGTCTTATGCTTTTTCCCTAATAGTAACCACATTAAATAATTGTTTAAAAATAATAGATTAATGTGAAAACGAAGTGTCCCACTCCTTACTTGCTTCAATTCCATCATTATTCAGTAACACAACATTAATTGGACCGGTTGAACTTTTCTCTTTTTTCTGGTTCCATTTACCTATAACCAATAAGGTATGTATGTTTATATTTCTGTTCTTATATGCCTTTCTCATTCTTAATATCCAACAGCGTTTGGGTAGTTGGAACCTGCATAAGCGTCTAATTCTCAAAAATCCTCATGGTAGCGCTCTCATCAGGTCCATAAAACACATTGAGAAAAAAAAAATTCTTAGATAAACCAATGAAATTGATACAAGGGTTGAAACGTTCATTATGTTCTTGTCCTCTAACATTCTCATCAAGGTAAACACGGAATTTTGTTTATTTATACAAATCCACTTTTGGTAATAGTGATTGAATGCCCACATATGACTTCATTCTCTTTTTTGGCCTCCTGTTCCTGGTTGTTTTCTTCAACTCCTCCGATATCTCTAATTTTCAGGTAACTGGTTGATCTTCTCTGACTCTGTCCTTTTCTCTCTTCGTTATATCAATCGCAGACCAAGTTAACTTAAGTCTCATGGTCCACAATTTAGGTAATATGTTTATTTCTCATAATATATTTTTTTGCATTTTACTTGTGCCTTGCTTTCTTTCTCTTAATGTAGGTGACTTCTTCTCTTTTCTTAACTTATTTTAGGTAAATTTTTACCTTTTTATAAGAAAAAAAAATATAGTTTTTTAATTAACTTCCACTTTTCTTATTTTTTACTTATCAGATTTACTTTTAAGATCTACAATAGAAGAAAAGTTTTTAAAAAAATAGGTAAAGAACGGTGGGCGTTAGTAGAGACTATCTCATTCTACTGTCAATTTAGTGGATGAAATTTTGGCCATATCTATTAGATTTGAGCATATCTATTAGGTCAAACTCAAAGACGCGAAATTAAGAAATCATAACCGCTAAATTACACAGGGCACTTAAAAATTATCCAATTGCTCGGTCTTTGTGTTTGGGAAATCTCGAAAATAAAGGATTTTTCACTTTTTCTTCATCTTTTTATGATATACTTATATTACTTTCTTAAATCTTTTCTCAATAATTGTCTTTCATTACTACTATCTAAAACATTACTACTGTCATAGAAGACATGAAAGATGTATTGAGAGAAGAAGTTGCAAAAGTGGAAGAGAATTCCATCTTTCATTATCTCTATCTGAATGCACTAATGTGTAAGAAGTTGCTTAGTAGACATTGGGTAGAGTTTCTAAGTTAGTTATCACCATGGTTTTCAGAACAATATTGTAGGTTGGCGGAATGATATTTCACACTACGTCTGTCATAATGTTGTAGGTTCACCAACGAGCTGTTTTAGACTGGTTGCTAAAGGTCAGTTTAAACCTTTTCAGTAGATAGATAGATGACTTTTCAGTGATGGATTTGGTTCTATGTAATACTCTTTTGGTATTGTATCGGCGGATGTCATTTTTTTATGATATTTGGGGCATATCTACAATTTCCGCAAATGTCCATTTAAATCCCCAGTGGCCGTAAGAATTATTGACTTTCATAGAGTTCAAACCGGAGACATCAAGGAGAGCAGCACTCCTAGGACAACCCTTTGCGGTTATTATTTTGACTTGTCGTGTTCACAATATGTTATTTCTGACTTCCTAAAGAGAAAGCAGACACCTAATGTTTCTCTTTATAATAGTTTTCATCTTCCTCTTGGTGGCAGATGTCCAAAAAAGTTGTTGTGCATAAAATAGTTCCTCTGTTCACTCTTAGGCTCCGCTTTCTTTACCTAAATTTATGCGATTTTTTATCTTTTTTTAAGTCATATAAAAAGTTCTAATCAAGTCATTTTTGTTAAAATTTATGCCTGATAACTTTTTTACCTTTTTAGAAGACTAAAAAAAGTTAGTTTTTTTTAACTTCAACTTTTTTATCTTTTTACTCATTAAAACTACTTTTTAGGAGATAAAATAGAAGTTAAGTAAACAACCTTTTCTACTAAAAAGTTAACTAAAACTTTTTAAAACACTTATTAGGCACAAAGTAAACAACATTTTTATCTTTTTCTAAAAAAAGATAAAAAATCACCTAAATTTAGGTAAAGAAAGCAGGGCCTTAGTACATATCACAGTTCTTTCGCCTTATTGGTGCGTCGTACCCTACTGAAATTGAGGCCCGATAAAGGCTTACTTACAAGACTATTATAACATGCTGAAGTTGCACGTGTTCTACTTATAACACTAGGTGTGTGATAGAATTACTAAAGGAAGAAAAACAGTCGGAGGAAAATGGATGTTGTTTCGTTTGAATTTCTTCGACCTTAAAGAAATCCCAAAACTTTCCGTTCATCAGAGGAGTTGCGTAGGAACTTGTTGGTTCTTCGATGATGATGTGGCATATAATAATGCATGAGATTTTTACCTGGGGTAGCAATTCAAAGACAAGACTTTCATTTAACATAAGCTTTGTGTAGCGAGGATTTACAAGGGAAACTCGAGGAGAATAGTGAATATGTAAATTAGGGTGAACATTTCATGATATACGTGAGAGTGTTATTATTTGAGATACACTTCGTTTAAAGGAGATTACACAGTGTATTGGTATGTAAATTGAAATTTATTAGAAAGAAGTGATCATGTGGGTGTTCCAATTAAATTTGTTTCCAAGCTTTTATGATTTCATAGCAGATTCAATAAATTCTCACGTTGATGCAACCACTACTGGCAAACATCTCTCTGCTTAATCAAGTTAATGCCATTGAATTTGTATACCAGAATTTAGAAAATCAAATCTCTGTTGCACTTATTCTTAGAGGGTATTATTTTTTCTTATGAATGATCTATCTTGGGTTTTACCCATTTTGAATTTTCTCCATAAAATTGAATGTAAATGAACAAAATGTTATAGATATTACTCACGTGCAACGCACGTGCTACCTACTAGTCATACTAAATGTATATATAATTAACAAAAATGATAAAAACGATAATTGCCACTCGTTAAAAAAAGATGCATCAAATTTAACACAAAATAGAATAACGGTTTTTTTTCTTCTTACATGTATTCTTTAATTATAGAAAGAAGATCTGTGATTTTTTCTTCCTTAAACCCCCCTCTCACTCCCATGAGGGATTGGAGATGGTCTGTAATTTTGTTCACCGCTTGCCCAACCCCTCCCCTTTCACATGAGGGATTGGAGATGCTACTAGTCCTCCCTCCTTAGAGTATCTCCTTTCTCGAAGGGTCGAGCATAATCCACCATATAAGAAAAGAAAATTTCACTTGGTTGAGCCCAGTGGCGGAGCCAGAATTTTGGTTAAGGGGGGGCACAAAAAAAAATGGAAGTAGAGAATATATATTTTTAATTAATAAAAAATTATGTTAGTGTAATAAATACTATGGTCGTTTGTGTATTTATGAAAAATTAAGGGATTAATTGTGTATATAAAATAGGTGGTGCTATTTTCTCCAAAAAAAAAATGCTTGTGCCAAGAATCGAACTTGGAGCAAGTGTTCTACAAACCACACTACTAACCACTGGACCAAGTTATGACATGTGTTCTATATAAGCGTAATTGTATATATTACAAACGCTGTGATTTTTTTGTCCAAAAATAACTGCTTGTGCCGGGAATCGAACTCGGGACCTATGTTTTGCAAACAAAACTTCTTACCACTGGACCAAGGTACCGATTATGTTATAACAGGGGGGGCACACGTATATATTTTATACTGTACCAACTAAAAATATTAAAAATATAGGGATATCCTAGTCTTTCCGGGGAAGTTAGGGGGGGCACGTGCCCCCCCGTGCCCCTACATGGCTCCGCCCCTGGTTGAGCCTACTTTGCTAGAAAAAACTAAAAGGATGTATTTTACTGGACGCGTAATTCATGCCAGTACTTGTGGTACATGCGTACGTATTGATGGTGTTATGGAGACTGTCATGGCAGCATTTCTAAAGAAAAAAAAGAATAATTTTTGCACACATGGTTGCATGCGAGAACCTATAACCATGCGTTGGAGTAATTATTTCTTGCCAAGAATAAATTTGACGTGGTATTCTAATCCATACAGTACAGTACATGTCAGTAAATGTAAGAAATTTCTTATTTTTTGTCTTCCACTCATTCTCTTTCTTATCAATGTGACTTGTGGCATATGGATTAGAGCAAGCAAGCCACATCATTTACTCTTAGAGCAAACAAAAATTTCTCCATGTGTTGAGTAGATCACTGGATTCAACTATAAATCAAAACGCATGTTCGTATGCATCTTTGTTGTAGTGTGAATCTCTTACGCATATGATACATAAACAGTCTGTTACTCCTGGTGTCTGGAGTTGAAGTACATAAAACAAACATGAACAAATTAAGTTGAGAATACTTGAAACGAGAGAAATAGAGAGAGACTCACCCAGAGTGCTAGCCAGGATGAGGAAAATGACAAGGAAACAAGTCGTAGTAGTAGTACTAGTAGTAACAAAGAGATTTTTGGTAGTGGATGATCCACTGCTAGCAGCACTGTTTTCGGCCATGTCGCTACTATTATTATTATTGATCTTTAACTAAGGCTGGCTAATTAAGTTGTGATCGATGCCGAGTGCATAATACTTACAGGGGGTATTTATAGGCCACCGTACTACTTCATGAAGGATTTTTTTACTTCGTTCAGATCTGATCTTGAATTGTGCAATAATTATGACAACGTGGTCTCAAGTCAACTCTCAACTAACAAAATCCAGCATTTATTACCGCGTCAGTATGTCTCACATTTCTTTTTTGGGATAGTTATCCATCCGGTAACATGTTGTTTACTGTTTAGTAGGTGCACCGGCGGTTGTGATTGTGTAAAATACGGCAGGTACACCGTAATCTACTGATCTCATGTCTACTCACAGTTGTGATTGTGCTGCTCCGCACGAAAGTGGGTTTTTTTTCTTCAGATATTTGTGATGTCTTTGTGATTGTGATGCACCACACCTAGTGGTTTGTTTTCTTTCTTTGAGATATCCGTGATGACTTTGTGATTGTGATGCACCACACGGAAGTTGTTATTTTTCTTTCTTTGAGATATCCGTGATGTCCAGATCAGCTTGAGCGCATCTCGGCTAGATCTAGAGAACTCTTTTAACTTTCAAGTTTCACCCCTTAGGCCAACTCCTCGGGGTCAAGTGTTTTATTTGGGAAGCAATAAAATGGGTTTCAATGGGTGCTAGGTTTTGATGGTGAAATTATAAATTTGCGTGCCTTAATAAAGTGTAATCCATTATGTTAAAAAGTTTTTTATTAGGTACTGGCTACAAGATGGAAAAAAATATGACGAATTTTCGGTGAGGCAACACGAAAGAGAAAAAGGCTATGCACTGGTCAGCTGGGATATTCTTACAAAACCGAAGGAAGAAGGTGATATTGGGATTGAAAAGATTTTAGGGATTTCAATTTAGCTCTCTTGACGAGAAAAGCTTGGCGTCTCATTCAAAAACCAAACAACCTTGTTAGCCGAGTTTTCAAAAGCTTAGTATTTCCACAATTCACTTCTTCTTTCCTTCAACCCTAAATATGATCGTGTCTTATGCTATGAGGAGTATCTTGGTGGGACACGATTTATTGATTCCAGAAAAAAACCAAGTAAATAGTTAAAGAACGGATCGGGTGACCTGTATCAGATTTACACATTCATGCATACACAAATTTATTAATGCGTTCGTCCGTGAGGAGAAAACACTCATCATGACTCCACTAGCTGTTGAGCTCTATCAACGCATGGCCAGACGTCCCTGCTGCAAATGCATCTCGGTTCTATGCAATTCCAGTACGGTATTTTCAGTTCAGCGCAGCGACTCTCACAAGCATCGACCAGATAGGGATTATCAAGTTAGCAAAGTCCTATCAGGACGCTTCTGCACCCTTGTGCATTGGTTTTACCTGCAAACAAATTTGAAACTTAATTACTTAACTCATCAATTTAAGAAAAGAAGAAGAAGAAGAAGCAATTTTGTTTATTGATGATAAATACCTTCGACGAAGCTATAAATTAACTGTCACTATGTTCAGATTGCGTAAAAGTTTCATTATATTGGGGAGACAGGTAATCCATGGTTGACCCTTGCACAAATGGGTATAAAATCATCTGAAAATGCAGTTCACAGGCTATAAAATTTGATCATTAACTAATTAGTACATAGATTGCGAGAAGTTAGTCCTCCATAGAGTATCACGGCTACAAATTTGGAAGAACTCCACATTCCAGTACTTGTGGTGGTTTTATTGAGGCCGTCATGGCAGCAATGCTAAGAACAACGAGTAATTTTCCATAAAATACATGCACATGTGACATGCCAAAACCTGAGTAGACCGAACACTAGATTAAACTATAAATCTATGAGAATTCAAAGGCAGTCATGAACCAGGAAGAGAGAGCTAGGGTTTTACTGGAGAAGAAAACAATAAACGTGAAATTACAAGTTTACGACCAAAATATAGGTCCAGGTTCTTTGTGTAGGATACAAGCATATAAAGACTAAAACCTATGATACATTAAACAGTCTATTACTCCATGTCTGGAGTTGAAGTACAGAAAACAAATTGCTCAAATTAAAGGGAGAAGAATATTTGAAATGAGAGATATAGAGAGACTTACCAACAAGGCTAGCCAGGATGAGGAAAAGGATGATGAAGTCAGAGAAATTAGGATATTAGGGTTAGAGAGAGAGAATGAAAATTAGGAAAGTGTCTTCTCTCATTAATGAATAACAAACCATTACACTCATTTAAAAACAAACAAACCAGTACACTCTTATATCAACTGTAATAAACTCTACCATAATATCATAAAGTCCCCTCTACTATGCTAGAATAGCACATTACTCTGTACAGTTAACATTCCCCCTCAAACTAGAGAGGAGGTGAAGAAGACTCCTATGTAGTTTGCAGCATAGAAGGGCCAATAGCCACAAGACCCAGATGAGAACATAAATCTTTGAACCGTGCAGCAGCGCCAGCGGTTTGGTGAACACATCAGCCAGTTGAAACACAGTAGACACATGATGAACTGATAGATCTCCACACAAAACTCTTTCTCTAACAAAATAGCAGTCAAGCTCCATGTGTTTGGTTCTACTATGAAGAACTGGGTTCACAGATAGTCGCAGTGCAGAAATATTATCACACAGCAGAGATGGAGGAGCATCTAAAGGTAATTCGAGTTCTGTTAAAAGAATCTTCAACCACAACAAATCAGAGGCAGTGTGAGCCAAAGCCCTGAACTCAGCTCAGTAGAATATCTTGAAACTGTAGTTTGCTTTTTAGAACACCAAGAAATGAAATTGGAACCCAAGAAAATACAAGAACCTGTGACTGATTTTATGTCAAGTAAATCCCCAGCCCAGTCACTATCTGAATAAGCTTGAAGCATAAGAGGAGACTTCTGAAACTGCAAATCAAGATGCAAAGTCCCTTTGACATACCTTAGAATCCGAGAAAGCACTTTGAAATCAGCCACTGTTGGAGCATGCATTTTTTGAAAAACAAAATTCACAGTAAAGGTAAGGTCAAGTCTTGTGGCAGTTAGATATTGAAGAGATCCAACCAAGCTTCGAAAATTGGATGGCTTGTCAAGAAGAGTAAGATCAGGAGCAACTTCAACTTTAGTAGGCAAAGGTGTTGGAAGAGGTTTACACTCAAGCATACATGCCTTAATAAAAATTTCAGTAGAATACTTGACTTGATTGAGTGTGAAACCAGCAGAAGTTTGAGAGTACTGCATACCAAGGAAATAAGAAAGATGGCCTAGATCCTTGATGGAGAACTGTTGCTGCATAGACAGTACCAAAGACTTCATAAATGGATCATCACTCCCTTTAAGAACCAAATAATCTACATAGACTATAAGAATAGTAATCCCAGCTGAAGAATGTCTATAGAAAGGAGATGTATCAGTTGGAGAAGTGTTGAAGCCAAGAGTAGTGAGAAACTTATGTAAGAGCTGATACCATGACCTTGGGGCATGTTTAAGCCCATACAAGGCTTTGTTGAGATAAACACATACTGTGGACAAGAGGAATTAACAAATGCAGGGGGTTGAGCCATGTAAATAGTCTCCTCCAAAGGACCATGTAGAAAAGCATTTTTCACATCAAACTGCCTAAGAGGACAGTCGAAATGATTTTCAATTGTGAGAACTAGTTTAATAGTTTGTTGTTTCACCACAAGACTAAAAGTATCAGAATAGTCCACACCTTCTTGTTGGGTGAAACCATTTGGCAACAAGTCTAGCCTTATACCTGGCTATAGACCCATCAGAATTCCTTTTGAGCTTAAACACCCACTTACAACCAATAACACTTCTATCAGAAGGAGGAGGAACTAGATTCCAAGTTTGCTGGGCTTGAAGAGAATTAAATTCAGTACACATAGCTTGATACCAAAGAGAATTAGCAAGAGCTTCTTTGACAGAGTGTGGTTCTATAGGTTCAGAAGCAAGAAAGGCTTGCACCATGAGAGAAATGATCTGTTTGGGTTTGGTGATTCCAGCTTTGAGCCTAGTAACCATAGGATGAGTGGACCCGAGAGATACAGATGCAGGAGATGGGTTATTGGTGGTAGGAGATGCAGGGGAATACCCTGATCCCACAGTACTAGAAGGACTCTGGGAACTGTCAGCAGAAGCACGTGAAGCTATAGAATGGGACACAGACTCATGAGCAGAGAGAGGTGAAGAAAGGTCACTAGGAAGTGGTGAATAAGTCCCCATAGCAGGTGTAGAGCAAGTAGGACCACTTGTTGTAGTGGGTGTAAAAGAAGAAGAAGAGAAAGTATGTGGGACAGGAGCAGTAGATGGGAACAAAGTGTGAGAAAAGGATGAGAGAGAGTGTGTAGCTATGACAGAGCTATCTGAGGTAGCAATAGCTGTCTTGAAAGGATAGACATCATCAATAAAGGTGACATGTATACTAATGTAGACTTCCCCAGTACTAGGATCAAGGTACATGTAACCACAAGGGTGGTGATAACCCATGGATACGCAGGAGACACTTCTGTTGTCTAGCTTACCATGTGTGTATGGTCGAATCCATGGGTAGCAAAGACACCCAAAAACTCTGATATTTGTGAGAGAGGGTGCCTGTTTGAACAATAATTCATGAGGAGAGATAAAATTCAAGACAGGGAGAGGCATTTGATTGATGAGATATACTGAAGTTAACAAAGCTTCAACCCAAAATAATGGTGGAACTCCAGCATGTGTCAATAAAGTCCTCAAGGTTTCTGTAACATGCTTGTGCTTGTGCTCCAAAACACCATTGTGTTGAGGTGTGTGAGGAAAAGTAACATAGTGTTGAATACAATCACCATGAGTTACAAAGAAATGTTTGAGCACATGATTACAAAATTCTCCACCACCATATGTATGAACAGTTGTAATTCTGGTATGAAAATGATTTTGGACTTGATGAGCAAAGGCATAGAACACTGTAGATACCTCAGATTTGGCATGAAGAGGGAACACCCAAGAGAATCTTGAGAAGTCATCCACAACAAGAAGATAATATTTAAAACCTTGATTGGAGGGAACTGAGCAAGGACCCTATACATCCAAGTGAAGTAATGCTAGTGGTTGAGAGATTCTTGAAGTAGAAGAAGGAAATGGAAACTTCTTACACTTAGCCCTAGCACATGCAGGACAGTGAATAGTATGGTCACAAACAATGTGATACTTCTTGGACAAAGCAACTAAAATGTCAGAGGAGGGATGGCCCAATCTCTCATGCCAAGGAAAAGAAACCTTAAAAGCCAATGCAGTTGGAAGAGATGAAGAGGTGGCAGAAGAAGGGACCATAGATATAAGCCATCAGAAGCAAGACCTTGATACAAAATCTTCTTGGTATCCTTGGCCTGAATAGTGAAAGAACAAGCATCAAAGATGACCAAGCAATTGTTATATTGTGCCAACTTTTGAACATAAACTAAGTTATGATGCAAATGAGGCACATGTATTAGCTTGTTGAGATAGAGAGTACCAGATGTGGTTGGTAGAAGACCATCACCAACATGAGTGGCAGCTGTGTGAGTTCCATCTGCCAAGGAAACTTGAGTTTGTGCACCATGAACATTGTGGAGATGAGAGACATCATGAGTGAGATGTCTAGTAGCAACATAATCAAAGATCCACTGCTGAAGCTTATGAGCAAAGAGTAAATAGTAATTTACGACTGAAACATGAACATAAACTCACACAGCCACATCAAATAATTTTCTTTCACGAATCAATTAGGTTATAAGATATTAAATGATCAACAATGGTAGTGAGAAAGAAGTTAGGAGATGCACAAGTAGGAGATGTAGAAGTAGCCAGAAAGAGCCCTACGCTGATAGTTCTCTTTAAATCTATGCCAGCAAGTAAGAGCAGTATGACCAGTTTTTGTGCAAATTTGGCAAGTGACATAGCCAATAGAAACAGAACTAGGCCTCTGAGAGTGGTGACCAGATGATGCATAATGTTGAACTGAAGATCCAGAACCAGAGGCATAATGAGGTTTGTAGCCCTTGGATTGTGACCACTTGGAATAGGACTTGTGTTGTTTGAAGCCATTATAAGAGTTAACAGCAAGAGCAACTGGTGCATTAGTGTCAGATAAAAAAGTCTTGTGCTCAAGTTGAACATGAACATATTCAGAAATAAGGCGAGCATGAACCTCTTCAATATCCATGGAAAGAGGCAAATTACGAATAACTGGCTTAATGAAATTGAATTCACTACGTAAACCTTGGGGTGAATAAAACACACGATCCACATGATTAACAGGTGCATTTGCAAGAGCCAATTGATCACTAATTTGACGAATTTGATCTAGAAAAACTTTAACAGTTTCAGAAGAAGTCTTCTGTAAATTGTGCAATTGACAGGGAAGATTGTACACATCGGTAGAGGTGAGGCAAGTAAATTTGTGCTCAAGAAATTTCCACAAATCAATTCCAGTAGTAAGATGTTTGACATGAACAAGAAAGAAGGCGTCAAGGTCGCGAGAAGACAGCTACGAATATACGAATCCTCAAGACGCCACAACTGATACGAAGGATTAGGAGAGCAATTACCGTCGGAATCTATGCACTCCGGCACCGGAGTTGCCGGAGATTGCAGACGATCGAGAAGAAGACTCGCAGACAAAGCTCCTTCACACTGAAGCTTCCATACACTGTAAGTCGTTGAATCCAGGGGAACAGGGACGAGATGATGGAAATTCGTGACAAAGAACTGAAGATGTGGTGGAAGCGAGGACGAAATTGACGGAGCCGCCATGGAAATTAGAAGGTCCGAGCACCGCCGAGCTCTGATACCATGATGAACTCAGAGAAATTAAGAAATTAGGGTTAGAGAGAGAATGAAAATTAGGAAAGTGTCTTCTCATTAATGAATAACAAACCATTACACTCTTATATCAACTGTAATAAACTCAACCATAATATCATAAAGACCCCTATACTATGCTAGAATAACACATTACTCTAGTACAGTTAACAATGGATAAGGAAACAAGTAGTAGTAACAATGAAGAGGGTAGTATTGTTGGTGGTCGATGATCCACTTCTAGCAGCATTGTTTGTGGCCATGTTCATCTTTAACTGAGGCTAGCTAATTAGGTTGTGATCAATGAAGAGGGTTTAATACATATAGTGGGTATTTATAATCCACCATATTACTTCATGAAGGAGTTGAAAAAGCATTACTTCGATCAGATATCTTGAATCATGCAATAATTGTGAAAACGTGGTCTCAAATCTCAACATAATTTTGCAATGTTAGTTATTCCACTACTTTTCAATAAAATCCTTTAATATTGTGCAAGTATGTCAACCGTTTTTTCTCTTCCGAAAGTCATACATCTGGTGACATTTTAGAGCATCCACAATAGACTAGCTAAACAAATAAAATAAAACAAGATAACTTATGTTAAAAATGGAACCGCAGCAAACGAAATGATCCTGAAACAACAAACCTCCAAAAGCTAATTATTAGATTTGATCATGGTTACTTAGTTGGATCTGCTAATAGATCAAACTCTTCACCCACGAATGCCGCATTGACATGTTGTTTCGATGCACGCCCCTGTAGGGAGCCCTTTCTCCACACACCAATCGTCGCACATTGCGGTCATTAGGGCATTACAAAAGCTGCTATCAATATGCACCTCGGCGAGTTGGCGCGCGGCATGGACCTTCCCTGCAAAAATTAACAGATTGTAGTTGGAAATTGATACATCTGTTTCACTATTAGGGGAGGTACAATTGATCTCTCACATGTAACATGTACACCATTGACCATACAATAATACCATGTAGGTGGATTCCACACACTCACTGTCGTCTGTGACAAGTTTTGTAACTTGTTTTCAAGATAAAAGGAATCTGTCATTAATTCTTTCAGATCGAATGGTTACAATGAAGCTAATATAAATAGTGCAATGCTAAACTCCCTTATTGAAATAAATAACATACTCCGGGACAGATACAAAAGAGTCAGTTACATAAAACTAGTTTCGTGTAACTGCATGTAAGATCGAAATGAATGAATGTATACCAGAGATAGATTTAATGAGGGAAAAGATTGGGGGAGAGAGAGCACTACGACTCACCAACAGTATTGGCCATGACGAGGGAAAGATGAGAAAACAAGTAGTAACAACAGAGAGCTTGGGGGTGGTGGGTGAGCCACTACTACTGTTCTTGGCCATGATTAACTGAGAGGAACATGATTAGTCTTTGCAAAATCAAAGATTTAGATTTGTTCTTGGATCGTGTGATAATTAATGAATAAACTAGTAATTGTTTCATCTTACTACTTATGGAACGTTCGTATGACCGAACGAAAATGAGTATTCCCTTCGTTCCTCCAGATTTTTCACAAAATTATTTGGGTATTATTTGGGCCTAACAATTTGGTTGGGAAAACAAAACAAAAATTTGGTAATCTTTTATGGTATTATAGAGCAATGTTTACTCTTACAACACCATGAAAAGATTATCAAATTCTTGTATCGTTTTGTCAACCAAATCGCTAGGCCCAAATAATACCCAAATAATTTTGTGAAGAATCTGGAGAAACGGATGGAGTATTAATGTAGTTATCTCGACGGTGTCGAAAGGCTTAAAAGACAAAAATGTCTCCCTCCATCAATAGAAAGTCTTCTGTACATCCATCTAGTACTCCTTCAATTATAGTCCAACGTACCTTGATAAATGAATACCTTCAGGACCAATAAGTGAACATCTATCGATATAAACAAATACTGCATCTGATGTACTTTGACTTTTAAGAGTCACTTTAATCCGGTGATTTGATTAGCAAAAAGAAACACAAATTTGATAATTTTTTTCATGGTGTTGTATTGCTGACAACCAGCTCTTGTCAGAGAGCAGCTCGAGCAGACCCCCAACATCCAACGAGTTCAGGCTGGGACACCCGTGGCTAGTCCTCAAAGCCAATTTTTGTTGTGCGCAGCGGAAACCTCTTGTCGATTCAGTAAATAAAGAACTCGGAAAGATAAAAGAAGAAACATCAAAATTTATGTTGTTCGGCAATTTTTCTACATTTGCGAGGTAACATCACTTTATGAGAATAAGAAGAAGAAGAGTGCAATCGACCGCAGTCCTCTTGAATTTGGTCCCATGGTGGAGCACAATTTCTCTCTCTCTCAAACTATCTCTTTTCTGTCTCTTTAAATCTGTATGAACATTAGCATGTCACTTATGTCACATATAATAATCTTTAGGAGAAGACACCTATGTATGTATTGGTGTAGAGTCCTTATCCTACTAAGGTAAAGCATCTTGAATATCTCTCTCTAAGGAATAAATCCACAAATCATGAGAGAGTATAATATTTGATAAAATATTCTTAATTTATGTTCTTGCTTGAATCTTCAAGCTGATCTTGTTCAGGTTAATTGCTTGGTCTCCAAGCGAAGATATTCTAGCAAATCTTAAGCCAACTAATAAGGCATACAATCCTAATCAGAATCAATCACCTGAGGAGGTGATAAGGTCAAACTGTCGAAACCCTAATGGGTCGGCCATGGTGGCGTCCCAAACTTAGTGGGCCGCCTAGGCAACAATCTCCACATTGGTGAAAGAATTTCTAACATCTCCTCGCTCTTCGTACTGTCTCTATCTTAATCATGATGGTTTATCTGTGTCTCTGGATTCCGGTCGTATCCCTCTGGAAATTGTCTATACGACTTCAATGTAAACCAAGTCCTCGCACATGACAAGCTTCATTTAGATGACTACCTTGGTTAACATGTTAGTTGAATTCTTTGAACTGTTAATCTTGAGCTGTAGATTTTCACCCTCTTCCACAATATCTCACGTCAATGTGCTTCGTTCTGGCATGATAAAGTTGGTTCTTAGCTAGATGAACAACACTCTGATTGATGCAAGGTGCCTCTACCTTCTTATAAGCAATCCCCAAATATGTTATCAAACATTTGATCCAAATAGCTTATTTCATAGCTTCCGCGGAGTGCCATTAACTCGACTTCTATTGTAGACAAAGCAACAGTTGACTGCAGTGTAGACCTCCAGCTGATGGGTTTACCCACCATAGTGAACATGTACGAAGTTGTAGAACGACGCTTGTCTAGATCTCCAGCGTAATTAGCATCCACATAACCCATAATTAACTTATTCTGCTCTTGGTTTCTTCTCAAATCGCAGACCCTATTTTGTGATACTGTGCAGATACCTCAAAATCCATTATCAAGCTTCATAATATATCTGCTGAAAACTCTAACAGTTAGAGCGATATCCGATCTCGTGCACACCATCATATACATTAGATTTCAAACTAAGCTGGCATACGGTACCTGAAGAATGTAGTTCGTCTCTTCATTAGTCTGTGGGGATAATCGAGCACTTAAGTAGAAGTGGGACGCGAGATGAACATTCACAAGCTTAGTGTGACTATCAATACCAAACTCGTGAAGTACTTTCCTCAAATACGGCTTCTGTGATAACCTAATTGTCAATTTCTTTCGATCTCGAGTAATCTCTATGCCAAAAATCTTCTTGGCCTCACCGAGATCCTTCATCTCAAACTCCGTCTTTATCCGATTCTTCAACTTAGAGTCTCTGCTTCATTCTTTGAACCTATCAGCATATTGTCCACATACATGAGAAAGTATATGAAAGACCTACCGCTCAACTTCTTGAGTAAATACAATGGTCGTGTTGAATTTGAGAATATTTATGGTCTTTCATAAATGTATCAAACCTCTTGTACCACTTTTATGGTGTTTTCTTCAATCCATACTGAGCTTGTAGAAGAAGTTATCCTTACCCTGATTTTGTATCTGTCTGGCTGAGTAATGTAGATCTCCCCCTCCAGATCCCCATGTAGGAAAGCTTTCTTGACATCACTTTGTGCCGAATTCAAGTCAAAGTGTCCAACCAAGGCCAATCTAAAAAAGATTGATGTATTTTTCAAAACCAATGAGAAGACTTCATCATAAGGAATCCCTTCTCTTAGCAAACCCCTTTGCAATTAATCTTGTCTTGTATCTGACACCGGTTGAGCTAGCATGATCTTCTTTCTTGGCATAGATCCAGCTGTAACCAATTGCTTTTCTTCCCTTCGACGACTTCACAACTTTCCATATCTTATTATTTAAGAGTGATAGCATCTCTTACTTCATGGCGCTTAACCAATTCTACCATTCCGAGCTACTTGATGCCTCTTTGTAAGTACTTGGTACTTCGTCATTTGTCTCTGGAAGTGAACATGCCACAGCCTTTTTTCCATCTAGGTTTTCGCGACTCTAATATTGGTCTTGCCTCTACAATTGGCGAATGGAAATAAGATTTAGGCGGGGAAACCTTAACTCCTTTCTCAGAACTCTCCGCTTGTTTTGTGGGTGGATCAACACTTGGCGGCTCTAGTTTTTTGGGTATGTAGCTCCACGTCAGTGACATCTTTATCCCGATCTGCCTTTTGGTTGGGCTTCTCCTTTTCCAACAATGGATTCTCGTTGAAAGTGACATCCTTAGTCCATATCATCTTCTTCTTTTCTGGGAACCATAAATTGAACCCTTTCACTTATCTTCCGATTACGAGGAACAAAGCTTTCTTGGATCTTGGATCAAGCTTATCTTCCATCACATGATAATATGCAGGACATCCAAAAATATGTAACTATCAAAATATTAGGAGTATAGGTTTGGATGTCGATCCCTCTAATGGAGTTTTTCCTCTAATTTCGCTTGATGTTAATCTGTTAATCAAATGGCATGCGTATATCACGGCTTCTCCCATAATTCCTTGTGCAACTTCGCTGCAGATAACATGCAATGGATCTTCTCCAACAATATCATGTTCATATGTTATGCTACCCCATTTTTCTAAGGAGTCTCACTGTGAAATGTCTCTTGAATCCTTCTTGTTGGCAATGCTTCATGAAAGGATTATATCGGTATTCACCTACATTATCAGAACTAAGGAACTTGATTCTTCAACCCCTTTGAGCCTCCATCAGTTTCTTCCATGCCTGGAATATATCTTTCACCTCCTCCTTGTGTTCCATGGTGTATACTCAATCACACTTGGAATAGTCGTCAACGAAGGAAAAACTAATGCTTACCATCTATAGAAGGTGTCTTGGATGGACCACATAAATTCTAATGGAAATAGTATAGAATCCCTTCTGTTGGCGTGTGGTGGTACCAAACTTCACTCTTGTTTGCTTCCCGAGCATGGAATGCTGACAAAAATTTAATCCTCCAGATTTAGCACCCTTGAGAACTCCTTTAAGCACTAGGCTTTGCATTTCTTTCTCATCGACATGACCAAGTCTCATGTGCCATAACCTGGTTGCATCTGCATCATCGTGACTGTTGATGCTACTCCACCAATATATTTCGATCCATCCACAAGTAAAGGTTTCCTCCTATCCGGGTTCCCTTTATGATAACGAGAGAACATTTTTCCACTATGAGAACTCCAGCTTCCATCGTGATCCTCAACCCTTTGGCCTCCAACGTACCCAACAAAATCAGGTTCTTCTTCAAACCTGGCACATATCTCACATCCTTCAGTTGACGAATGGTTCCATATTGAAGCTTCAACTGAACTGTACGTACTACAAGCATGTCGCATCCTTGGTCGTTCACCACAAACACTAGCCCTTAATTCTTCATCTCTAGTGTTGTGAAGCTAGACTTATCTGGATACATGTAGAGTGAACAACATGAATCCATTATTGAGTTCTCCGTCCAACGAGTGGATGCTCTTGTAAGTACAAAATTATCCACATTATCTTCTTCAACATCGTGATTAGGATGAAAATTATTCAAAACTCAAGAATCTCGGTGAAATACAATCAGGTGATAACTCTGTATAGAGTTATATTTCTTCTACGCGTTTCCTATTGTTTTGCGTGCATTCCGGGTAAATTTTATGAGTTTTGTACTTTAAATGCGCGGGTTTTGTGTACTTGAGCTAAATGTGCTTATTTGATTAGTCCGGGCGTTTTCAAGTTGAGTTGATATTATCATTTTTTTTATGCCGGTATTTGTTAGTGCTGTGATTCTCAGGTACCGGAAGCTCACGAGCGTGGAACAGTAAGGAAAACGAACTTCGGAAGCGAGTAGAGCTCGGAAAAATGGTCAAGAGATGAGAAGAAATAAATTGTGCAAGGAACTAGCTGCTGCAACATAACATCTTCACCATCCACCTCATCCTCATTACCAAACCATTCCCTGCCTATCTCTAAGCTTAATACCCATTTCACCACCTAGTCACCAATTCAACTACAAACACCCAAAGCATTCTACAACCAATTAACCACCATTACACCTATCAAGCTAACTCACTGCCTTCATTTCAAACTCAGCTCCTAACACCATGAAATCAACCTGCCTACACCACAGTACACCACTGCCTCCTTAACTCCTGACCACAAATCAACCCAGCCACCAAATCACCATTGTTACAACGTCAATAAACTACCTCCATGCCTCTGCCTTCTAAAACAATCACCATCACCTCTGCTAATAAACACCACAACCCACCTGAAATCTTCTGACCACATCACAACCGCCACCATTCACCGGACCTCCTATTTCACCACTGAACAAACACCCAATTACCAACCGAACACCTCTCTAATTCCGACCGAAACCAATCCAGCAACCCAATCCAGCTCTGCAACTCAGACCTTCAACTATTTTCACCACCAAATTAATGTCCTTTAAACACCATTAAACCCACCTTCAGAACCTGAACGAAACTCACGGCTAAAACCCATTATCACCAATACCATTAAACTATCTACAACCTGCAACCTAAACCCACCTAGCCAACACTCTGCCTTCAACCTACAAACCCACATAACCGTCCTCAATCCACCATGACCACCTGAACTCCATTAACAAACACCACAGCCACCAATAGAGCCTCCACAGCCATGGCCGCAAGAAAGTGCAGAAGGAAGAAGAAGGATCAGAGAAGAAGAGAAGCAACAGAGCAGCGAGGAAGGAAAAGAAGAAGAGGGTGAAGAAATTGCAAGATAACCAAAACCCAGCAGAGAAGAAGGGGATTGCAGACCCAAATCAAGGCCGCAAATCAACCCAGCAAAGCAGCGCAACAAATCAAAGGAGAAGAACCCACTGCAAGAAAGAAACAGAGCATAAATCAAGAAGAAGAAGAAGAAGAGAAGGTTCAGATCGCAAGACCAGCCCTCAGGTCGTGCGATCAGAGGAAGAAAGAAAAGAGAGAAAACTCTCTGCTTTTCACGATCAGAGAGAAGGTCGTGCGATCAGGACTAGAAGGTTGCACGGGTTTGTTTTAATAAAACCCTAGCAGCCAATTAGTGAAGTCCAACAAACTTGGAGGGGTCAAGCTGCAAAACGAAGTTTTTCACTCCTAGTGAACCTACGGGTCTTGTATTAGAAGAAAAGGGGGCTTTTTAATGAATGAATTAATCATTGACGAGATAATTCAACGAAAAAGAAGACAGGACGTAGCAGAGAAAGGACGAAGAACAGGAGCTTCGGGCTGGAGCTCGGATTCGCGCCGAAGCTTTGATTTTCCGTTTGAGATTTCTACACTCTCTCTATTATCTATTGTTTGATGTTTACAATGAATTTCTTTCTTGTAAACACGAGTATGAGTAGCTAAATTCTCGTCTAGGTTTGTACGTTTGAACCTAGGTCATGAAACTTTTCCGGATTGTTTAAGCTTTGATTCATGAACTTGTTATCTTAATATGATCTAGGTTGCGTTCTTCTTTCATTCTTGCACTTTATTTTATGCAATTGTAGTGTCACGAACTATAGTTGCTACTTGGTGAAAATTGATGGACTGACAGGTGAAAACGATTAGCCTAGAATGAAGAATGAAAGTGAACCCCGTATCGTGATAGACCAACAGGAGAAGCGTTAGGGTTTGGTTCGTTACATAGAATTGTTCGTAAAGCATGCTTAGGTGATACAGTTTATGGATCGACAGATGACGACTGTGAAATTTTAGCGTAGTCTTACATGAGATCGAAAGAAGATTGTAAGAGCATATATGTGATCAAGAACGTAGTCTAGGTTATGTGTTTCTAAGTGCAATCCGGGAAAGTGAATTGATCTCGGGGATGCGTATAGAACCTAGTCTCCTCTTTATCAGTTGATAATTCACATCATTAAACAAAAATCACAAAAATATTAGCTTAGCTCGGTTATTTAATTTCAGTCACTTGTTTGAGGGTGACGAACTCTTAAATCACAACTTTTTCCTCCGGTTACTTGACTTTAAATTAATTGTTTAACTAAATAATCTCAAGATTGTCCCTGTGGGTTCGACAACCTGAGTTTCAATACTCATTCTTTATTACTTCGACCGTGCACTTGCGTATACACGTAAGAAATCGTGTCAAGTTTTTGGCGCCGTTGCCAGGGACATCGCGTAGATTAGTTAGTTAGAAATTAGTTTAGAGCTTTTGTTTTATTTTTCGTTTTGTTACTATCTGTTTACCTCACGGGTCTGCTAGTGTTGTTTTCTCAGGTAGCTATGGCGGAAGGCCAAGGGCTGATTAGCCTCACAACAGAGCAGCTGCAATCTATGGTAGCTTCAGCCGTAGAGAAAGCACTGGCGGCAACATCGAGACCGCACTCGACCTTAATGCCATATAACCGTTCTGGGAAAGCAATAATCCAGGCATTTGAGGCGGATCTTAGAGGGAGGGAGCCAGCAATTTTGGTTCCACCAATTCAGGCAGAAAGCTTCTGTCTAAAGCTGAGCACAATTCAATTCACTCAGGAACAGTGCACATTTGCTGGTACATATGAGGAAGACCCACATGATTTCATTGGGAGATTTCAGAGCCATTGTGGGCTAATCCGATATAGTGGGGTCACATCTGAAGCGCTCAAACTGATGCTCTTCCCCCATTGCCTCAAGGGAGCTGCTATGGATTGGCTGGATTCATTGCCATCCAACTCACTCAAGACATGGGAAGACTGTGCCTCCCAGTTCATGAGTAAATTCTTTCCCATCTCACGCATGATTCAGCTGCAGAACGAGATTTGGTCATTCAGGCAAAAGCAAAATGAATCCACGGTCAAAGCATGGGAGCGTCTCAACTTCTTGCTATGCAAATGCCCCAACCATGGATTTGCAAAAAGCCAGATCATACAGGTCTTCTATGATGCACTTGGAATGCTTGAAAAAGACAAGATTGATAGAGAAGCTGGGGGCAGTTTCTTGTTCACATGTGATGTTGACGGTGCATATGAGTTGATGAGACGTGTGGTTGAGCAAGAGGAGAGCTGGGAGTATGAGCACCAACAAAAAGAACCGATGAAGCATAGCTCAGTGGCATATAGCACGGTTCAGGTGAATGCGGTAGAGGTAGTGCATGAAGCAAATGTTTCAGAGATGCATCAGCAGCAGCCAGTACCACCATTAGAGTTGACCTATATGACAGGGATAATAAAGACGATGACTCAGCACATGACAGACATGTCCACACAGGTCAGCTCTGTAGCAATTGCACTTCAAGTTGCTCAAGCAGAAATAAAAGATCTAAAGGAACAACTTGAACAAAGGGCACTGGATAGCATTGTTGACACATCAGAGGGACAGGCTCAAGCCATCACCACTCGGAGTGGTATTGCACTTACAGATCCTCCATATCCGAGTCATGCTAGAGCGGAAGCCTCAAAGGCGAAGGAACATGAAGTCTTCGATTCTGAGAAGACACCTGTCATGATCCCCCAATCAAAGGGCATGATTCACCAGGATGCAGAGAAATCTACCGAGGTACCACTTCCATCTTCTCCTTCTTCTTCAGAACTACCATTTCCATTACGTACTAGGAAGAAGAAGGATGATTCTGAGGAATACAAGCGTTTCTTGAATGTCTTCTCTAAACTGCATATCAATATTCCATTGACTGAGGCACTTCAAAAGATGCCTAAGTATGCTCGATTTATTAAAGATGCAGTTCTTGGAAAGAAAGGGGTGGATGAATTTCAGAGAGTAAACTTAAATGAACAGGTTAGTTCATGTGTTTTGCATGGGTTACCTAAGAAAAAGAAGGATCCAGGTAGCTTTGTCATTGAGGCTACATTGGGTGATTCCTACACTGGAAGAGCTCTCTGTGATCTGGGAGCGAGCGTGAATTTGATGCCGTTGTCAGTATTCAAAACGTTAGGTGTGGGGGAGCCCCCGAAAACCTGGATAACTCTCCAATTTGCAGATAAATCGACCAAGAGAGCATGTGGGATGATAAAAGATGTGCTTGTGAGAGTTGAGAGCCTGATAATTCCAGCGGACTTTGTCATACTAGACATGCCAGCGGGTGATGTGCCTATCATTCTGGGCAGGCCATTCTTGGCGACTGGTCGTACTCTCATTGACGTAGAGAATGAAGAACTGATTATGAGGGTACATGATGACATGGAGACTTTTCGGGTCTTCAAACCGTCACCCCAACATTCATGGGAGTATCAGCCAGGGGTTCCATTTGCTGTGCAAGTGAAGCGACAGCTCCCTGAGTTATCGCACGGGGATCCACCTGATTATTGGGATAGAAACAAGCCATCAGCGGTGCATGCACATGAAGCAGTACTTCAGATTCAGCACAGGAAGCCAAGTTGGATGCGGCACAATGTGCCAGACCACCCTCGTGAGGTGGCAGAGGTAACATGGTCGGGCCGTCGACCTTAAATTACAAAGCGCTGCTTGGGAGGCAACCCATGTAGAGTAGGATGCTTTATGTTTTTATTTATTTATTTATTTATTTATTTATTTATTTATGAGTTCTCTATATTTGACTATGAGAGGTGAGAGAGAGTGGACTTATTTTTCCAATCAGTGTGCAGGGACACAGGTACAAAATACGCACCAGATTTCCCTTCTTGATGTGCATGCTAGAGATTGCACGAAATTGGGGAAAGAAAAAGCCCCACAGGATTATGCATAAAAGAATAGAGAATTGCTCGAGGTCGAGGAGCGATTCAAATATGTTGGTTGCCACATGCATGAGAGGGCTACAATTTATATCTTAGCCGCACATCGGAATCCGGGCGCGTAGAGACTTCTCCGGAAATTGTCAACGGTCCACAAGACCCCTTCTTGTTGCAATTTCGCGGCAACGGTGCCCATGTAGGTCCGGGCACCCAGGTACCTCTAACACTCTCTTTCAAGTCTACGTTTTTGAGCGATGAATGTTGCAATCCACCGCCTGCACATTTAAGCGATGAGTACTCCTTCATTATCTCCAAATTCGTTGAGGACAACGAAACGCTTAAGTGTGGGGGGTTTGTATCTATGTTCACTAGCCATGTCTTTGTTTGCATCGCCTTGTTACATATAGTTATGTGTTCATATTGTGTTGGTTTGTGGTAGGAGTGTGTAGTTTATGAATTTTGTTAGCACTTTTACATTATTGAGTCCCCTACCCAAAACTTGTGTTTAATCGAGTTGGCCAAAAGCATATAGAGTTAGGAAATATTTAAAAAAAAAAAAAAAAAAAAAAATCAAAAAATTTTTAATTTTTGAGAAAGGGCAATCGAAGAGAGTGAATGTGGAGATGGCTTAATGATAGAATTCCTTAGGAGTATGAAAATCTGAGGTGAGGTAGATGCGAGAATCTGGAGTAGGAAGACTTATAGGGCTAATGCACATTAGAAATGCGAGTAGCTGCCTCTCAGACTAGTTATCCTACTAGCGCTACACCACCGTCACTTAGGTAGTCGTCAACCCTCCTCGTAGTGGCAACGGAACAGCTGTGCGAGTGATGTTTATGGGGGCCTCACGTTCCGTCTTCATCTCCTAGGTCCACTAGTTACCCCTATTGATCCGGTTACCCCTTTTATTCACAACCTCTAGCCTAGGAAGCCTTTCATTGTGACTTTCATCACTTGTTAGAATGGTCCTTTCCTATGTGTCATGATAGAGGGAGTTGAGTTAGGGAGGTTCGATGAGGGTGAGTTGATTTGATACATCTTACGTGGATTCTCTTACATGTCTTTTGAGGGGATGTCAGGGTGAGTTAGAGACGCTAGCACACTTCGGTGTGGAGGTGAGTCGTGTCCTTACACCACGATCACAGGTGGAGTACCGTAGTGCGTGATATTTCTTCTGCACGTCATGGGGTGGGGTTTGATTGATCTTATAGGAGGCCGTGCTTATGCTTTATTTATATTCTCTATATCTTAGGTGATGAGGAGGATCGGTTGGAAAAGCACGTTTACACATTGACTACTGGGTTCGTGATTTGCTTTGCATCAAGTGTGGGGATGTCGACATCTATGTTATTACATCACTAATTTGACACATTCCACCCCCATGTTATCTAATTTTGACATTTGATCTCCTCGGATATTACTATCGTATTGTCGGCTCCATGTGCTTAATGTTATTGTGTGGAAATGAAAAAAAAAAGTAAAATAGAAAGTGAAAGTGAAATTGAAAGGGAATAAAGGAGCAAGCTTGAAATTGAATACCGGGGAGATTAGCTATTGTTCGAGATCACTTCTTCACATTTGTGGCCGCGAGAACGGCGTTGCACCAAGATTGAGGGAATGAGGGCCGGAGTAGTGAGATTCGGTGTGGTTCCTTGGATTTTGGTGAGGGAGTGTGAGAATCGGGTTTTGTGAGTTAGATCATGACGTCTAGGACTACGCTTCTAAATATCCTATCCTACCCATCCTAAAACGTCAGCAATTTAACCCGTGGATAAATAGCTCGGAAGGTAAGTGCTAGGGATACGTTTGATGAGTGTGCGAAGCAACATATTTTGTGTTCGTGTCCGTTCTGTCTAACGAAACTGGCCGCAAGTTCTACCTATCACCAAAGTTATAGAACTTCCGAGGGAATATGAGAGCCTTATGACTTGCCGGTTTACTTTTTGAGATTGCCCAATCTCTAAGAAAAAGAAAAAAAAATGTGTTGTTACAATTTTTGCATTGTTTAATAATCGAGTTGCATTGTATAGAGCATGCAGATTGCATAGTCGTGTGTGTGTTGTTTGTGTCACATGGCTAGTAGAATTGTATGCAAAACGGTGGATCGAACGATCATAGTGTGGGAGCTTAATTGAGATTTTTCTCGGGACGCGCAAAAAGGTAGTGTGGGGGAATTTGATAACTCTGTATAGAGTTATATTTCTTCTACGCGTTTCCTATTGTTTTGCGTGCATTCCGGGTAAATTTTATGAGTTTGGTACTTTAAATGCGCGGGTTTTGTGTACTTGAGCTAAATGTGCTTATTTGATTAGTCCGGGCGTTTTCAAGTTGAGTTGAGCTATTATTATCATTTTTTTATGCCGGTATTTGTTAGTGCTGTGATTCTCAGGTACCGGAAGCTCACGAGCGTGGAACAGTAAGGAAAACGAACTTCGGAAGCGAGTAGAGCTCGGAAAAATGGTCAAGAGATGAGAAGAAATAAATTGTGCAAGGAACTAGCTGCTGCAACATAACATCTTCACCATCCACCTCATCCTCATTACCAAACCATTCCCTGCCTATCTCTAAGCTTAATACCCATTTCACCACCTAGTCACCAATTCAACTACAAACACCCAAAGCATTCTACAACCAATTAACCACCATTATACCTATCAAGCTAACTCACTGCCTTCATTTCAAACTCAGCTCCTAACACCATGAAATCAACCTGCCTACACCACAGTACACCACTGCCTCCTTAACTCCTGACCACAAATCAACCCAGCCACCAAATCACCATTGTTACAACGTCAATAAACTACCTCCATGCCTCTGCCTTCTAAAACAATCACCATCACCTCTGCTAATAAACACCACAAACCCACCTGAAATCTTCTGACCACATCACAACCGCCACCATTCACCGGACCTCCTATTTCACCACTGAACAAACACCCAATTACCAACCGAACACCTCTCTAATTCCGACCGAAACCAATCCAGCAACCCAATCCAGCTCTGCAACTCAGACCTTCAACTATTTTCACCACCAAATTAATGTCCTTTAAACACCATTAAACCCACCTTCAGAACCTGAACGAAACTCACGGCTAAAACCCATTATCACCAATACCATTAAACTATCTACAACCTGCAACCTAAAACCACCTAGCCAACACTCAGCCTTCAACCTACAAACCCACATAACCGTCCTCAATCCACCATGACCACCTGAACTCCATTAACAAACACCACAGCCACCAATAGAGCCTCCACAGCCATGGCCACAAGAAAGTGCAGAAGGAAGAAGAAGGATCAGAGAAGAAGAGAAGCAACAGAGCAGCGAGGAAGGAAAAGAAGAAGAGGGTGAAGAAATTGCAAGATAACCAAAACCCAGCAGAGAAGAAGGGGATTGCAGACCCAAATCAAGGCCGCAAATCAACCCAGCAAAGCAGCGCAACAAATCAAAGGAGAAGAACCCACTGCAAGAAAGAAACAGAGCATAAATC
Source organism: Linanthus parryae (assembly GCA_023055425.1). Taxonomy (NCBI): domain Eukaryota; kingdom Viridiplantae; phylum Streptophyta; class Magnoliopsida; order Ericales; family Polemoniaceae; genus Linanthus; species Linanthus parryae. The sequence continues at coordinate 35,489,482 of JALGPY010000002.1, forward strand.
AAGAAGAAGAAGAGAAGGTTCAGATCGCAAGACCAGCCCTCAGGTCGTGCGATCAGAGGAAGAAAGAAAAGAGAGAAAACTCTGCTTTTCACGATCAGAGAGAAGGTCGTGCGATCAGGACTAGAAGGTTGCACGGGTTTGTTTTAATAAACCCTAGCAGCCAATTAGTGAAGTCCAACAAACTTGGAGGGGTCAAGCTGCAAAACGAAGTTTTTCACTCCTAGTGAACCTACGGGTCTTGTATTAGAAGAAAAGGGGGATGTTTAATGAATGAATTAATCATTGACGAGATAATTCAACGAAAAAGAAGACAGGACGTAGCAGAGAAAGGACGAAGAACAGGAGCTTCGGGCTGGAGCTCGGATTCGCGCCGAAGCTTTGATTTTCCGTTTGAGATTTCTACACTCTCTCTATTATCTATTGTTTGATGTTTACAATGAATTTCTTTCTTGTAAACACGAGTATGAGTAGCTAAATTCTCGTCTAGGTTTGTATGTTTGAACCTAGGTCATGAAACTTTTCCGGATTGTTTAAGCTTTGATTCATGAACTTGTTATCTTAATATGATCTAGGTTGCGTTCTTCTTTCATTCTTGCACTTTATTTTATGCAATTGTAGTGTCGCGAACTATAGTTGCTACTTGGTGAAAATTGATGGACTGACAGGTGAAAACGATTAGCCTAGAATGAAGAATGAAAGTGAACCCCGTATCGTGATAGACCGACAGGAGAAGCGTTAGGGTTTGGGTCGTTACATAGAATTGTTCGTAAAGCATGCTTAGGTGATACAGTTTATGGATCGACAGATGACGACTGTGAAATTTTAGCGTAGTCTTACATGAGATCGAAAGAAGATTGTAAGAGCATATATGTGATCAAGAATGTAGTCTAGGTTATGTGTTTCTAAGTGCAATCCGGGAAAGTGAATTGATCTAGGGGATGCGTATAGAACCTAGTCTCCTCTTTATCAGTTGATAATTCACATCATTAAACAAAAATCACAAAAATATTAGCTTAGCACGGTTATTTAATTTCAGTCACTTGTTTGAGGGTGACGAACTCTTAAATCACAACTTTTTCCTCCGGTTACTTGACTTTAAATTAATTGTTTAACTAAATAATCTCAAGATTGTGCCTGTGGGTTCGACAACCTGAGTTTCAACACTCATTCTTTATTACTTCGACCGTGCACTTGCGTATACACGTAAGAAATCGTGTCATCAGGCCAGATTCTGGCGAGTTACAGCCTCCTAATAAGTCCTCCTCGTTCGCTTGAAGATGTGGATTGAGAATCCAATGTCTAAACGCAATAATTCCAAGCGAAACATAATAATTTAGCTCCTTACCGAGTTAGGGTTCTTAGTGAGTTTTCGCAATTTCCTGTCCAACAATCCGATGGATCACTCAATTGATTCAGGGATTTGCCTCACTTGGGTGTCAGGAGGCTCCAGCAGTAGCAGGTTGGCCATTGGTTAAGTGGCGGTGGTCCAGCAGTGGTGGTGTTGGTGGTGTTCATGGAGGTTGTAGGGGAAAAGGAAGAAGTTGGAAAAAAGGTGATTCACCCAAGAGGGCAGCTCGTTGGCACAGTGGAAGGGTGAGATGGATACATCTCACCTATGAGGTGGCAAGCAAGCACCAAGAGATGAGACAAGTGTCTTACATGCACTAGAGGTATCTTTTATAATTTTACAAAAGTTTAGGGTAAGTAATCGAATTAGGGAAGAATCTTAGAATTTTTGAAATTTCCACTTTGGCCTGAGTATTTAAATGTTCATATACTATCCTTACAATTCCCAGAGATCTGAGATTGGCCAACATTCAACCAGAAACTCATATTCGACAATTCTTCCTTCTACTGTTCTACATGTGTACATGTGTCAACATGCACTGCTGAACAAGAAATTTAACATAACAGACTCAAAATTTAAAATATTACATTTTAACTCCTATAAAAATTTAAGGGTGTTACATCCCCAAGACCCTGAAATTTAATAATATGCTAACTTTCACCCAAAAGGCTAGTTGGGCCTATAACGTAATGGATCATGATTTAGAAGGTTTACCAATCCATGAATTAAGCTTTGTATACAGTGAGATCATGGCAGTGACTAATTGATAGTTTGTGTTTCTGATTTGGAGTCCATGGGGGAAGGGGGATTGAACAGTTTTTTTTGTTTGTTGTTGTTGTTGTTGTTGTTGTTGTTGTTGGTTTTTTTTTTTTTTTTTTTGATGTCCTCTTTAGAAACTTAGGCCGATGCAAGAGCAATTAAATGAGAGAATGATTTTGGGCGGTGATCTTGTAGGGATGCATTACATCAGCGGAGACAGTAACGCTTGAGAAGCAAGTTTCTTTCTAATATCGACAAAGGAGAGTCGGTCATTCCAAATTTCTAATGCTAAGAAAATGGGTAACAAATGCAACTTTTAGCTTAATTATCGGAATTGTTTGTTTATTTGCTGATATTTGGTTTATTAACTAGCTAGAGATTCTAAACGAGACAAATGCATCAGATGAATTCTTGTTTCTCAGATATTTGTATGTGTTCCATTCAGTGATCTCTTCCCTTCCAATATATAGGTTTCCAAGAAACTGTGACAGTCATTCCTCAAGTTAGCGGCTGGCCATAGCTGACACCAGCTCAATGGAGACTTGGCACTTACTGAATCTTGCGATGAATTTCTAACAAGTAATTGTAAACATAAGAATTCATCTGATGCCGGACGAAAATTTGTTGCATGGGACAACACTATTTGCACAAGTTTCTCATTGTTTCTGCATTTGTTTTTGCATCGCTGCCAGCAATGCTAATCTTAATCAGGGGTGGATTCAGGATTCTGCGACTGGGGGTTAAATTCCAGTATGAGAAAATTCTAATAAAAAACGTTAGTAGTGGACATTATTGTATCATTTCAATGTGGGCTAAACTGAACTTCTTTCACAAAACACATGGCGAAATTATAATTTTTCAAAGTTGAATGGGGGCTATAGCCTCCACAACCTCCTACTTGCATCCGTTCTTGATCTCAGCTACATTGCTGCTGTATTATGTAGGTTGAAGTTGAACCACTATTCTACAGCCGTCTATGCAATTGCATTTTTATTTATATTTACATTATTGTTTATTTAGTTTAAATGATTAAATAAGATAATTAAATTAGTTTCTTCAAAAATTAATGAAAATAATGCTTTTGTAATGTAAATACAAAATAGAATGTTTACGTAAAATTTAAAATTAGTATTAATTCAATATTTAATATTGTGTACTTGAAAAGTAAGTTAACGAATATATATATATATATATATATATATATATACATATATATATAACTATAAAATAAATAAAGAATAAATTTTCATTATTAGACAAATTTCAGTTTCATTTAGCTTAAATAAATTGTGAGATTATCCAAATAGTTATAAATATCAATATCATTCCTTTTCTCAACAAATAAAGGTTTGTTTTAATTAAATATTGTTAACTTATAAAGCAAAATAATTATTTAGAAAATACATAGTAATTGTAACATATTAACTACAACTTATTTTATTCGAAATATCAACTTTTACGACCATAAGAATTAGCACATTAAATTCTATAATTGGAAATTTTATTTTCTTATAATTTATTATAATTGTAATTAGAGTATTAAATATGTTTACACTTTTAAAATTCATTATGTAATTTCTTAAAACTATTTTCGTGTTTTCTAACTTATTAGCAACTTAGAATATTTCTATCTGTAAATAAATTGGGTATTGATAATTATCAGAGTTGTCATTTTTCATATCATATAGGACATATGCATTTTCAACTTGCGACACAAACTTGTTTGTAATTAGGAAATTGTGTGTATATTGTAGAGCGTGACGTCAACGTGCCAGTAGATCAAGACATCGTTTACGAGTAGTTGACTAGCTAGCACTCTACGGCTCTCACGGTGAGTATTCATGCTTAGCGTTGCATACTTGTCTTCTTTCGTGTCAAAACATGATTTATGTTCTGTCTCAAAATGTACCTGTGAGTTTACATGATTAGTTTCGCTTGCCAAGTTTATTCTTGTACTATACTTGTTTTCCTTTCAAATAATTGTTGTACTTTATTCTGAAATTTGTTAAACGCGATTTAATTGCTTTAATATCCTCACTTTACTTCTTCGAATCGAGAATCTCATTGTTCAAATGTCACTAAATCAGAAGTCATTAATAACGTAAAGTGAAAGAATCGCGTATACCAGAACCAGTTGGGTCTACGACAGTGCTATACGCCTACGTCGTGTTACTTTACTTTACGTTACTATCGGGTGATGATTCCTTGGGCCAGGTCCTTAAAGAGATACCGGGATAATCCCCTGGGCTCCAGTCCCTAAACTTTTTTCGGGTGATGATTCCCTGGGTTTTAGTCCCTAAAGATTTGGGACTCCGTGCGCCCCGACTCTTTTCGGCGTAGGCTGGAGTCTAGCATCTAGTACTACTCTTCTGACTTACAATCTTAAGGGGGTGTCGACACTTAAGGTCTAGTTAGCTATTTGTATGATGACTAGCGGGACGGGGGATCCGATCCATAACGCTTGGCAGAGAGGTTGGGTTATCAGAACTCCCTATACGCCAGTATCATCTGTTACTATTTACCCTGGTCACCCCTGGATACTGCGAAGGAGACTTCTGAATAACTCGCTAACGAATCAACCACTTATAATAACTTTCAGATTTGGAAACAAAAACTTCCGCGTACTCTGATGTTTATACTTACACTCTGATATTGTTTTAAAGAATTTCAAACGTAAACTCTGTACCCTGTCTAGCCACTCTGTTTTACATACTAAGTTCTATATTCACTCGTTTTTACTGATACTCTAAAAACTGCGTCCTTGTGTTTCTTTTAAATTCCCCGCAGGTATATGATTGGTTGCTTGGGGTAACGCGCTGGGATCACGAATCTGTTCTCTCATGCAAACAATATAGCTTATTAATTAACCGAAGAGCTTTTTTGTTGTAAGATATCTTTTGTTAGACTCGGTGTCCAGTTTGGAACCAGTCACAGATGCTGTAAACTTTTATCGTAATGAATCAGTAGTTGGATGTTTCGTTTCACTAGTTCGTTGTTACCACTCCTTGTACGAAAGGGTAAAATCCCCTCTACGGAGGGCACCGCCCGGTCTCCTGCTCCTCTGGAAATCGGTGGTGTTACACTGGTCATGATACCTCAGCAAACATATTACGAAATAAATCTTGAAACTACAAATGCATAGATAGATTTGGCGATCATCGTTACTAATCGCAATTTATTCGTCGGGATTTCTAATAGATCAACTCTTCAACCAACGCGTGACTGACATCATGGGTGTTCCGTACACAACCCTAATGCGTACCCATTTCCCAGGGAATGCACCGACATCCCCATATCGTACACACCCCTGAACGGTTTCCCATGTTTTCGCAAAAATCATTGCACGCCTGTTCTATTCTGGGAGTACAAACGCTGGGACTGCTATGCACCTGGGTGAGTACTCCACGCGCTGCATCTGTCTTCCCTGCAAAAATTAACAGTATAGTTCAACATATTTCACCTTTTTGGAGAGCTTCATTTAGTTCTCCGTTTTCACACGAAAAGAGTGTGTGTAAGCACAAATATACATACATATATATATATATATAAATATATATATATATATGGCTTAATTTTATTAAGAATATCATAAAGCATATCCCCAATATACAAAAATCAAGGGCGGAGCCGTGTAGGGGGGGGGGGGGGGTCGGCGTGCGGGCACGTGCCCCCGTCAAAATTTTCCGAAAACACTAAATAACCATAATTTGTAGAAAAATTATCGAGTTAATACCAATGCCTAAGATCTAAGTGGCGTGGGTTCGATCCTCCCATCCGCACATTTATTTTTATTTTTTTTCACATAAAATTAAAAACAAAAAAAAAATTAAAATGTGCCCGAGCAGACTCGAACTCTCGTGGCCAAAGTCTATAGGGTAGAATATTACAAACTAATTGCAATTGGGAATATTTTCATCAAAACACTGTTAGGTGTTTTGGAAGGTAGACTTTTCAATTAAAAGTTATGTTATAAAAAAGTAATACAACAAGAAAACTGATAGAGCAATGGTGATGCAAAAGAGTTGTAAAACACTTTTTTACGAGCCACTCTTCAAGCATGACCTATCAGAAAAATAAGCACGTCTACACAAAAATGATAGTATTTGGGAGAAGTCACACCGAGAACTCAGATACACAAAAATAATATTTGGGAAAACTTTATATAACAATAACAATATGAGTTTTGTTTGACCGCATCTACCTATCTAATACGCTGAGAGATTTAAATGAGTTAAACGATGAGATAGGGAATCACGTGCTCACCGACAGAGTTGGCCATGACGAGGGCAAAGATAAAAAGACAAGTAGCAAAAAGCTTGGTGGCGGATGAGACCGTAGTGTTCTTGGCCATGTCAAACTAAGTATGATAAACTGAGGGAAACAGGCTTAGTTTGTGTGAAATGTGTATATAACTATACATCGAGCCTATTTATAGGAAAAACGTGTAAGAAATTTTCAGATCTATTCTTGAATTGTGTGATGATTGATAAACTAGTTTTATCATCTTACCTAATGCAAACAAAGCTACAGATCTATTCTTGGGTTGTGGTAATTAATAAACTAATTTTATGATCTCAATAATAGCAAGCACGGTCAGATCAACTCTTGGATTGTGGTAATTAGTAAACTAATTTTATGATCTGAATAGTAAGAAAGATTCAGATCTATCGTTGGATTGTGATAATTAAAAATACGAAACTAATTTTATGAACTAATTGGGGGTGTAAATATGAAAGATTTATGGGTGAAACCTTAATTAGAAGAGAAACACAAAGCAATATTGAGAAGACAAAGAAGATGTTAATCCATTATTGGATTTTATTTTAATTTTTAGGAGAAGACTCCCATTGAGAAACGCTAAGAGACTGATTCATCTGCAACATCTAACAATATCTTTTGTCTAATCCAGTCATGTTGATTGGGAAAGAGTTCCTACAGGTTCTGATATCCTTTCCTTCTTGTTTATTTTCCTTTCCTTCTTGTTTATTTCTTCAATTTCTTCGAGTCTCGTAAGAAACCTTGTAGGAACTGTGGTTAGATATGGGTGATTTCCTTGGAAAATGCTTTTAGTTCGAACCAACCAGATGGACCATAACTTTAGCAAGAAGAGAGTCTTTTGAATTTTCGATCTGCTTAGTACCTGGCTGTGGATCCACCCCGAATCCTCGATAGTTTAAGATCCCTCTCCTCTTGTAAAAGGTTAGGACCAAATAGTTGAGTCCAGGTTGCAGAGACTTTATTGCATTTTCTAAATAGACTATAGCTTGTTTCCTCATGACTGTTTTGGGCATCCAGTGGCTAGAGCAGTTCGGCAAGACGGAGACAGATTATGTCACAATGACAATGTCATTCTAGCATGAGGACGCTCATGTGCTTTTATTAGAATTCATATATCTAGAGGGGGTGTTTTTGCTATTTACTTATCTTATGTGGTACTTTTAGTAATAGTAATTAGTTCAGTTGCATCTGAAGCGTTATCTTTCTTTTCTGTAAACCAATCTACCTGAGCCACGTGTCGTGGTCTTATTGGTAGCTCTTGGTAATTAGATGTCCTGGACTATAAAGCTCGGTGTGGCCCTCTTTCATGTTTTATGCGAATAATATTTTCGTCATCATCTTCGTCTCTGATTTCTTCTTTCTCTCTCACTGTTTTTTGTTCACCTCTAGAACTTTGATATGGTATCAAGAGCCTGGTTGGCTCTTTCTTTGTTCTTGTTAATTAAAGTTCTTTGACGATCTAAAGATTTGCTATCTAGCGAGTGGTGTGAAGCCTATTTTCTGTTAAAGGTGTTTTTGGGATGGCATTGCCGTCGAATTGTGTTGTACCTACTGTTCGTCGGCGACCATGGATGCTGGTAATGATTTCTCAACTTCTCCTTACTTCTTGGCTTATTCTGAGAACCCTGGAGCTGCTTTAGTCTCTCAGTTGCTTACTGGTGAGAATTTTTACTCCTGGGAAAAATCGATGAAGGTGGCTCTGCAAGCCCAGAATAAATTGCAGTTTATTGATGGTAGTTTGCCTCAACCCGAGGTTTCATCTGAAGTTTTCTTAATTTGGCGAAGATGTGACAGTATGGTCATTTCGTGGTTATTGAATTCAGTTTCTAAAGAGATTTCTTGTAGTCTTATTGGTAGAACCACAGCTAGAGAGATTTGGGTGGATTTGCAGGAGAGGTTTTCTCAAGGAAATCACCCTAGAGTTTTTCAACTGCCTGGATTGGTAGCTAGTCTCAAACAAGGAGACAATAATGTGACCATGTATTACACAAAAATGAGGACTCTTTGGGATGAACTTGCCAATTACAAACCCCTCCCTGAATGTACTTGTTGGGCTTTTAATTTGATGAGACAAAGAAGAGAAGATGAGTATATCATGCAGTTCTTAATGGAATTGAATGAGCCATATAGAGCTGTAAGAGAACAAATACTATTGATGGAACCCCTGCCTTCTTTGAACCAGGTTTATTCTAAAATTGTGCAACATGAGAGACAACTTGCCATATCTGCTGACAAGTCTGGTATGCTTCCTATACCTAATGCTGCAATGTATTCCAGTATTGGTTCACATCATGGTTTCAATGACAATGTTAGGCAAAATCAACCCTCAATCTTTGCCAATCCCAACCCTCCATCAATTGTTAGGTCCTTTCCAGGCTCTAAGGGGAAGCTTGTGTGCCATCACTGTAGTGATGTTGGACATGTCAAGAGCAGATGTTACAAGTTACATGGATATCGACAACATCTTAGAAACAATACACCAAGAGCTCACAGTGTAGTCACTGCGTTTACTCCAGAAAAGAACAGCCATTCTAACATTACTCTCTCTCCAGCACAATGTCAGCAATTAGTCAGTCTTCTTAACAATCAAATATCTCTCAATGCCCATACACCTCCTACTTCACCAAGTTCAGTCAATTCAGTTTCTCCATATGATTCCATTTCAAATGTGATTGGTCTTGACAACCCTTTGAAGCATCCAAATAGGAGTCCTTCACCTCACAACACTTCTTCTCGAGGGCATATTCATTTTATGGCCGGTATATCAAGTTCTCTTTCTTTGCAAACCTCTTATATAGCTGACAAAAATCAGCCCTCATACTTGGATCATAGACACTGGTGCAACTGACCATATGTGTTCCAATCCTCACCTGTTTTCTAGTTTGAAATCTATTTCAAACACAGCTGTCCATTTACCTAATGGCAAAACAGTTCCTGTTATACATATTGGTACTGTGGCTCTAAATGCCAACATTATTCTTCAAAATTAGCTTTGTGTGACAGATTTCAATTTCAATCTTCTCTCAGTCAGTCAATTCACACAAAGCTCAGATTCTTATTTTGTTTGTGAGATGAATAAATGCTATTTTTATGACAAAACCAAAACTAAAGTGTTGGGAGAAGGACACAAAGTTGGTGGTCTCTATGTCTATGTCCCACATCATTTCTCTTGCACCACTATTTTACCCACTCCAAAAGTCTCAGAGATGTCACTCTGGCACATGAGACTTGGACATCCCTCCTTCAAGAAAATATCAATGCTACCACCTAGCCTTTCCATATCTCAATGTGGGACAGATTTTACTTGTTCAATCTGTCCTCTAGCAAAACAGAAGAGACTCCCTTTTCCTAAACACAATCACATTTCTACTATACCCCTAGCTCTCATACATTGTGACACTTGGGGACCCTACAAAGTGGCAACCTATTCAGGGGAGAGATATTTCTTGACAATAGTAGATGATGATACTAGAGTTACTTGGGTTTTTCTTATGCACCACAAATCTGATGCAGAAAAGATTTTGGTACAGTTTTGTGCATATGCAGAGAGGCAGTTTCAGAAACAAGTAAGAAGAATAAGAAGTGACAATGCTCCAGATCTCCATTTGACACGACTCTTTGCTCAAAGTGGTATTGTGCATGAACTGAGTTGTGGGGAAACACCAGAGCAGAACTCAGTGGTAGAAAGAAAACAGCAGCACCTACTTAATGTTGCCAGAGCCTAGAAGTTTCAATCTGGAGTACCCACCAGGTTTTGGGGAGAGTGTGTACTCACTGCAGCTTATCTGATAAACATTACACCTGGTGTGAGACTTCAAAACAAGACTCCTTTTGAACTTCTATTTGGAAGTGCAACATATCTTAATTCACTAAAGGTATTTGATTGCTTGGCTTATGCATCCACACTTCAGCAAGGGAGAAGCAAGTTTTGATTGTAGAGCTCAAAAGTGTGTCTTTATGGGTTATGTTTTGGGAATGAAAGGGTACAAGCTTTATGATTTAGACAATCAAAAATTCATAGTCTCAAGGAATGTCACTTTCCATGACACCATTTTTCCATATCAGGGTTCTGAACCTGTAAACTCTACCTTTCTTGACACATTCAGCCTTCCTCAAACATTTGAAGATGACATTTCTCATCAATCTATCCCAGAAAATTCACCTACACCAACTGATACTCCCATTGTTCAAGATCCACCAAGCTACAATGATGTTCTTGTACCTCTTATTCCAGACTCCTCAACTAGAAGATCAACAAGGCAAGTAAGACAGCCTACTTATCTCAAAGATTTTGTTCTCTAGAAAGCAGCTCCAGCTTATACTTATGATGTGGCACCTTATATTTTTCCTCCAAAACACTTGTCTTCCCAAGCTTTCCTTGCTCAGTGTATTAGTAATTCAGACCCTAAGTCATTCCAAGAAGCAGTACAAGATTCCAATTGGGTCACATCCATGAGAGCAGAAATTGCTGCACTTGAAAAGAATGGAACATGGACAATCACTAACCTACCTCCAGACAAGAAAGCTATAGGATGTAGATGGGTGTACAAAGTCAAATATCATGCAGATGGAAGGATTGAAAGACACAAAGCCAGATTGGTTGCAAAGGGTTACACACAGGTGGAAGGTATTGACTAGTTTGACACTTTCTCTCCTGTTGCTAAGTTGCCAACTTTAAAGTGTTTTATTGCTATAGCTGTCATGAATGGATGGAAATTGATGCAATTAGACATTAATAATGCCTTCCTTCATGGAACCTTGGATGAAGAAATTTATATACAGCTTCCAGAAGGGTATGTAGTACCTCACTCAGTCCAAGGGACTCCAGTTTGCAAGTTAGAGAAGGCATTATATGGTTTAAAACAAGCCTCCAAGAAGTGGTTCACTACACTCAGTACTACACTCTCCAAGTTTGGTTTCACTCAGTGCATCAGTGACTACACCCTCTTTATTGCCAATAACTCCTCTACCTTCTTGGGAATTTTGGTCTATGTTGATGATTTGATTTTGGTTGGAAATAATGTATATGCTATGACTAGCATCAAAGAGAAGCTCAACCAAGTATATCAACTCAAAGATCTTGGCTCATTACATTATTTTTTTGGGATTTGAGTTCACTCCAATATCCCATGGTCTCTTTATGAATCAGCAAAAATTGGCTCTAGAAATCTTGGAGGAGGCAAATTACTTGAATTGCAAACTTGTTGTAGCTCCTATGGTGGTAAATCAGAACTTACACAGTGATGGTGGCACTCTACTTTCTCCATAAATGGTCACTACAAACAAAATACTAATAGGGAAGCTGCTGTTTCTATGTCACTCCAGACCATATCTTTGCTTCTCTGTCAACAAGTTAAGTCAATTTCTCTCAAAACCCACAGCAGATCATCTCAAAGCCCTACATTATGTTCTTAGATATCTCAAAGGAACTGTTAGCTATGGTTTGTGTTTTTCTAATGTGCCTTCTATGCATCTAAAGGCTTACACAGATTCTGATTGAGGGTTTGTCATGGCACAAGAAGATCTACATCTGGATATCTTGTATTTGTGGGTAATTCCTTGATTTCTTGGAAATCCAAAAAGCAGTCAGTTGTGGCTAGGAGCACTGCTGAGGCCGAATATAGAGCTATTGCTCTTGTGTGTTGTGAGATTCAGTGGCTTCTTCATCTTCTACAAGATCTCAAACTACCTTGTACTCAAAAGCCTCTCATTCTTTGTGACAGCAGCTCAGCCATTTGCATAGCTCAGAATCCAATGTTCCATGATCGAACGAAACACATAGAAATGGATTGTCACCATGTCAGAGATCTGCTGCAAAAGAATATTCTTACACTACACCATGTTTCTTGGTTATCAGTTAGCAGATGTGCTAACCAAACCTCTTCCTTGTCCTCTCTTCAGCTCTCTGGTATGCAAGTTAGGATTGGGAAGTCTCCCACATTCTACTTGAGAGGGGGTATTAGAATTCATACATCTAGATGGGGTGTTTTTGCTACTTACTTATCTTATGTGGTACTTTTAGTAATAGTAATCAGTTCAGTTGCATCTGAACCGTTGATCTCTCTTTTCTTTAAACCAATCTACCTGAGCAACGTGTCGTGGTCTTATTGGTAGCTCTTGGTAATTAGCTGTCCTGGACTATAAGGCTCGGTGTGGCCCTCTTTCATGTTTTATGCGAATAATATTTTCGTCATCATCTTCCTCTCTGTCTTCCTTCTCTCTCACTGTTTTTTGTTCACCTCTAGAACTTTGATAGCTTTTGCAGAGATTGACGAAAGCAGCTCTGTGGACAAGACGTATGTAGCCGGTGGAGTTGATACGGATGTGCATCCGTTAGGCGACATGACTACGAGACGAGGAGTATAAGTTCGGCACCCTCCGAATTATCTCAGAGACTATGTTCGGAACTTGTGTTTGATCAGTAGTTGATTGTTTTTTTTTTTTTTTTTTTTTTTTTTTTTTTTTTTTTTTTGGGGGGGGGGGGTAGCGTCTTTTACAATTTTATGTGCACCACAAAAAGTACTGTTCAATTTTCTGTGTTTGGGATTAAAAACACAGTTGTTAGTGTGTGTTCTATGCCCAACATGCTATCAGAAACTCATGACATCCCTCAAGTCGGGGGGGGGGGGGGGGGGGGGGGGGGGGGGGAGCATATTTGACACCAGCTGCAATAGAGACTTGTAACCTGTGATGAATTTCTAACCAGTACAGAGAAAGATCACTAGCTTCCAGCTGAGTAAAAATTAAAACAAACTACTCATATAAAACTGGTCATGATACCTTAGCAAACATATTAATTAATCCTGAAACAACAACTACATAGATAGATTCGATGATCATCGTTCCTAATGGAAAGCTGAGTAAAAATTAAAACAAACTACTCATATAAAACTGGTCATGATACCTTAGCAAACATATTAATTAATCCTGAAACAACAACTACATAGATAGATTCGATGATCATCGTTCCTAATGGAAATTTATTCATCGAGACATTTTACAGATCAACTCTTCAAGCAACGCTACACTGACACACATCCTGGTGGTTCCGAACACACCCCTAAAGTGTACCCCTTCCCCCGGAAATAATACACTGACATCCTAGTGGTTCCAAACACACCCATCTAGGGTATCCACTCCATTCGCAATATTCTTTGCACCTCTCGGGGCCTCCGGGACCACAATCGTTGCTAACGCTATGCATCGCATGGGTGAGTACTCCACACGCTGCATCTGTCTTCCCTGCAAAAATTAACCAGATAGTTGAACATATTTTACCTTTTCAGAGCGCTACATTTGGTTCTCAGTGTGTGTATATATATAGCTTAATTTAAATGTATAAAACATATCCCCAATATACCGATATAGCTTGATTTTGTAACCATTTATTCATAAATTAGCTGATTGCAACGTCTATTTGTAATATCACCAACTTATTGCAATTGTAAAGATTTTCATCCAAAAACTATTAATTGTCGTGTAATATCACCAGAAAAGTAAACACATACCACTCCGATTATTCTCTTATCCATCGTCTTAACTTCTATCACTATTCACGGAGTCACTTTGATCCGGTGATCTGGATAACTAAATGACGCAATGTTTTGATAATTTTTGTATGGTATTGTAGAACAAAAATTGTTGAATAACACGGTGAAAAAATTATCAAAAATTTATATCTTTTGTGATCCAAAGTGAAAAAAAAAAAGTCAAATGATAGGGAAGAGGAGAATCGGAGTGGTATACACAACTATAGGGAGAGGTAACTGTCGGAAGCATTACGATGTACTGGTACTATCCGAGGCAACGGACAGAAATTAGTAGAGTCACACCAAAAACTCAGACACGCAAAAATAATAACTTGGCAAAACTTTCACATAATAATGAGTTTTGTTTAACCGCATCTATTTCATACCGCTGAGAGATTTAAACTGAGTCACAAGATCAGATGCGAAAGCTTGTACTCACCGACAGAGTTGGCCATGACAAGGGCAAAGATGAGAAGACAAGTAGCAAAGAGCTTGGCCGCAGATGAGACCGTAGTGTTCTTGGCCATGTCAAAGTAAGTATGATAATAGACTGAGGAAGCGTATTTGTGTGAAATGTGTATATAATTATACATAGAGCCTATTTATAGGACAACCGTACCTCTCTGTCCCGCATCTTTCTTCCTAATTTGTTTTTTAGCACAATTTGCTGGGTCTGGTAATTTGAATAACAAGTTTATGTAATTTTTTGATAATTTTATAGTGAAAAATTCATCAACAATATTATTTTGCTCTTCAATTTAACCGATCAAAGTGATTCAAATACAAATCAAATGAAGAGAAAGAGTTGAGACGGAGTGATAGTTCAATTCACATTCAGATATATTCTTTGAATTTTGATGGTTAATAAACTTGTTTCTGTGATCTTACCTAATGCTAGAAAAGATTCAGATCCATTCTTGGGTTCTGTGTTGATAATTAATAAACTAGTTTTATGATCTCAATAATTGCAGACACGGTTGAGATGAATTCTTGGACTGTGAGAATGAGCTGTCAACACCAACATCGCACCACGAACATCGCTCACCGGCAAAATTTCAACAAATGTTTCGTATTTATCTAGTTTCGTTTTTCCAGTACTTGTCAGTTTTTTCTCCTTCTTTCAGTTTTAATTTTTTCATTCGTAGGCTGGTGATTTGTATAACAAAACAATGTAATTTTTTTTTAATAATTTTCATAGTACTAGTAAGTAGCACGTGCGCTGCACGTGGGAGATCTCATTAAAATATAAATATGTAATTTTTTTTTTGAAGCACAATACGTGATGTTTTTCATTTAGAGTAACATGCTTCTCATTCGCATATTTCTAAAGGCTAACTGAATAGTTAAAAGTGCACTTAGTGATGCAGTGGGTAAGTTTATACACCTTCATATGGAGGAAAACAAGTATAATCAACTACCACAATGCAACATGATCATGTAAGGTTCACCCATGAGTAAAACAGAAAATATAAATCTATGATGTATAAGATGTAGAAAGCAAGTACACGAGGTTGGTTACTTATAGTAGAAAGAGAGTGGTTTTGATTTTCTACTTTAACTTTGAATAAGCAACATAGAATAACAAATTCTAAACTCTCATATTCATGCAAAAAATATAAAAATGAAGTGGTCAGACATGAGATCTCTATGTATAACATAAAACATGACTTGGAGTACCATGTCATTAGAATGGTCAATTAAATTGTCGATGTTTTTTCGGAAGACAATTATACAGTAATCGGAAGGGACAAGCAACGTCAAGCTGAAGTGCGTTAAGTCTTGCACCTTGCGAATCAGTCCTCTTGAATTTTGATATGAAGTTTGAGTTGCAAACTCCATAGTCATGTAAAAGGGATGGTCACTCTCAGATCCTGGTACTTTGGAAAAAGTGGCAAAATATTCTAAATGTAAATCATCTCATCCTTTGATGTTGGATGAGCAGGAAAAAAATCTGATTCGGACCAATGATAACGAAGAAGAAAATGATGCATCCAAAGTTAAAAAAAAGAAAAGAAAAAAAAAAAACTTTCATTTTATATTGTAGGATGGAACTTTTCAATTTAAGATAATATCATGATAGTTAAAAAGTATTACTGAATTTACCATCATCGTAGCAAAATTTAATTCAGTTTATAGATGTAAGTGCAAGAAAATTCAATCTCTTCCTTTATATTCTCCTTTTCTAACATACAAAAAAAAAATCTGTTTCAAAAAAAAAACATACAAAAGAATCATAAAAGAGGAAAAAGACGAATTTTTTAAATGGTAAAAAATTCAGCCAAGTATCAGAGTTGGAAATTATAGGTTTTACATATCATCCATGCTTCTACGTTCTTACTACATGACATTTTTACTGGTTCCATACCTAGTATCCTATCGTATCTCACAATTCAAATCTACAGATCATGTCATCTGTTCCAAAAATCAAAGTGAGAATATATGGTCAACAAATCTAAAATTCTTTGATTTTTACGTGCAAGGATAAAAATCAGAAAATGTACTTTGAATTCATAAGACATACCATACATCATTCAATGAAAAGTATGAATTAACTGTATTGCCTCCAATGATGGGTCTATAGGACATTCAAGTAATGTGGGAACATACACGGAAATTATTTTGCTGGAAAGGGTAGGGATAGTCATAGTAAGGTACCAATTGGAATATTGAAAAAATATTAATAGCAGTTTCACTTCGTAGTTCTTAGCAAGAAAATATTCGAAAGGAGAAAAACAAAGCCAATTAACTTGTATTTATCTGTTCAAAGGAGCGAAGATTCCAGATAAGTCTACACTTCATATAGGAATATGCATATCGAATCGCTACCTCACTTTACAAAAAAATGGTTATAGTGTGATGTGTTTAGTAAACAAAATAAAGTAATTTCACATTAAACCCATACCATCTCTATGGGATCCATATGGGTAGACTAAAAATCAAATTTGCATTTATTATTTTAAATAAAAACACAACAATTAGCAGAACTTCAATTTATACTATAGGCGTTAAAGTAAGAAAATATAGGAAGAATATTTCAATTAAAGGTTATTTGTATTTTAGATATCACCATAGGAGGAAGACAATGTCTGCATTGAACATGTCATATTTATACATCATGTGGAATGAACACCAAACTCTAAATAATTAAGGACATATATTAACTTAAGAGGAAATGAAAAGTGGTTTTCTTGTGACATTACATGCGAAATTGCAGGCACAAACATTTAGTACGGGGTAAATAAAAGAAACTGAATATAATGTAGAGATTATAGACAGATATTATAGACAGTTAAGAATACTGAAAGATACGTAGTTGGATATAGAATATTACCATAAAGGTACTGAAATGGCCAAAGAAAAGATGAAATCGGTCTTTGAACGAAGGAATGATTCCATGCAATTCCATCAAAGCCCCTATAAAATGGACAAAAATAGAAACAATAAACATGTGACAGTAATCATTTTGCTCAGTTTCTTTAGCAAGATGTATGCTATGCAAATGATTTCCTTATCAAGGAATGAATTCCATTCTCATATCCATGCATCACCCGTTGTTATGTCATCAGGATAAAAGATCTAGAAGCCATGTGAAGGAGAGAAATAGAGATGTTAGATAAAAATATGCAAAGAAAACCTTGCAAATGCTTCCCTCACAATATTATAAGTTGCTCTAAATATGTTATGCAAATCCATATCACCTAATTAGTCTTTTAACAAACTTAAGAAGAATAGAATAGAATAGAGAGCAAATGGAGGAACGGGGTTATCTTTACAGTGAGATGCTATCTATTCTCTGATCGAGTGCCAACTACTAATCAAAATAATAAGACGCAAGGAGTAACACTAACAAAAAAATTGTAGGGGTAACAAGAACAAAGTGGATTGTGTCACCTATGATAACATCAAACTAAATCAATAGAATGCATACTATGCATAGGAATATAGAAATGAGATTTTTTAGGAATCAACCAGAACAATAGTTCATATGAGAGCAATTAACGAACTTAAAAAGCAAGTAGAGTAAAAGGGAAAAAATATTGACAAGAATACATGACAATGTTCAAAAGACTGAAAACACATCAATTTTACCTCAAGGAAAGAACTGGATGAATACGATATTGGAGGAATCAAAAATTACCAGCAAAAAACCCTTATTGCGGAAGAACAAAGTACCTACATAATTACATAAAATGATAGTTGTAGAGCTTAGGAAAATAACTTAATGTTTAGGCATTGGGGAAATCTGAAAATATAGGCCAAAAACCTTATGGCTGCAAAAACAGAGGCGATCAAATTGCAGCTATGGACAGGAGTCGATGTAATACCCCGAAATTTTTGGGGTATTTTATTAGAAATTAGATAAATAGCTTGGGCTATAATTTTGAGTTATAAAACTAGTCTTCCTTATTATTATTATTATTATTATTATTATTATTATTATTATTATTATTATTATTATTATTATTATTATTATTATTATTATAGTAGTATAAAACTTTTTATGCTTAAACTATTGTTTTTAATAATTGAACATAATAGTTGGTGGGTGCTATTTTGGTATGTAATTTTAACATTTATCTTCTTTTATTACAAGAAATAATTTTTATGTACATATAGGAATATAAAAAAAAATTATAAAATTTGGAAACCAATTGTTTTTTTTTTTAGTTACTATATTGTTAGTACTTAAGTATTGGAAAGTTGAGTATAATAGTTATTAGAAGTATAACGAGTCGTATAACGTTTTTAATGTGACCAAACAGGACGTTTTATTTTAATTTACGTAACTAGCCACCGCGTAACACGGTACACCCGCCACACGAAACACAACCTCCTCTCATCTTCTCCAGGAGAGTTTCTCTCCATTGCTCTCCGCCTCCGACTTCGACACAACCACCAACACCGCCTCAAAACCACCAACACGGCCTAAATTCTGTCCTGGTTCAGTCTCAATCCATCAAGGACCATAAATTCTTCTCCAAGAAAACACTTTTGCCCAAAAAAACGGCTCGATTCGTAACCCACTTCAACCCGAAGTCATCTCCGACGAACTCCACCTCCCGCTCCAATTCTCCTTCCTCCAGCTATAAATACCCCCGCAGTCACGAGCAAACCCATACCATCAAACCCAGATCTCTCTCTCGGTCTTATCCTCTCTCTCTCTCTGCCCTGCTTCGCCGGAAAAGCCGTCCGACGAGGCTCAGCCTAGCCCAGCCCCGACTTCCTCTTTTCTGCCTATTCGCCAGCAACGCCGTCGTCACCGGCGTCGTCCAAGCCGTCCGACGAAGCTGCAGCAGCAGCAGTAGCCACCGAGCCGAACCACCGTCGCCGCCGTCGCCCGTTGTTTCCCCTCCGCCGTTTCTTCTTCGGTAAAACACCCAACTCTCTGTTTTTAAGTCTAATTGAGTCGGTATGTTTTCAATTCTACTTGGTAGAGGGTGTAGTATTGTTACAAACTTACAGAGTGGGTTTGGGTGAAGTAAGAATTCGTAAAAGTTTTGTTGGGGACGAGGGTATGTGTAAGTATTGACATGTGCGTTAACATATGTGTGTGTGTTGGTGTGGGTTTGAGAGGCAGAGTGGGAAAGATGTGTTGGTCAGTGTGTGAGTATGCATGTATATGTGATGCATATGTGTATGTGTGTGGTATTAAGTTGGAGACCAAGTTGATAATAAGTCCAGTAGTTTTCCTTTTCAAACAAACAAGGGTATCTAGTATTTTTCTTATATACATTTTTTTTAGATATAGAGTTCATGGGTTACCGTTTTTCAAAAAAATGAAAATACAAGTTTTGATCACATTCAAATAGTGTTTTAATAATAAAAGCAGGTATAATATTATATTATGTTTCTTACCAATTAATTATTGATATCTTGTGTGTATCGAAAATCATTAATATGACCTCTATAATAGAATATAAATGAGGTCTAATTTTTAATCGTTTAAACTGAATAATTAATTTTATTATGTAATAAATGTAGCTTCTCAAGTTAAATAGTATTCTTATGACATCAACTAATATATATATATATATATATATATATATATATATTTATTTTCCAACGTTAATTCTTTTCTTATTGAATTAAATATTTTAAATATTAATTCTTAGCTTGTAATTTATGTAGTTTGTTTTGGGGAGTTAGATAAGGGAGAATTATATACACTTGCATATAGGACTTGTGTGCACTATTGTTATATAGTTGTATGTTAATTAGGAATAATGTTATTGTAGACGCCGAGTTCGTAGACGGTGAATTTGTGGAGGATCCCTACTACGAATACTAAGAGTTGCTAGCTTCTGTGTGACAAGCTCTCTCTTTCCAAGTAAGTTTATATGCACAACACCTTCAACTATCAAAATGTGTTTGGCGTGTGTTACTTGTGTATCGTGCAACTGTCTAAACTTTGAATTTTGAAATCTCTCTTGCAAATATCTCTTTCGAAAGTATCCGGTCATGTGATATATTAATGAACGATAAATGATATGGGGCGATGTACAGAGGATGTGTGTGAAGGCTACGGCCGGAGACGCATGTCGGCGAGTCTCCAATGTATTTCTATATGGCTACGGTCGGAGACGCATGTCGGCGAGTCTCCTTTGTATTATGGCTACGGCCAGGGAAGCATGTCGGCGATTCCCTATGTTTATTGTGAAAGCTATAGAGTACTACCTATGCATGTGTGGGTCACAACTGTATAGGGGTGTCGACACTTAAAGTCTCATAGTTAGTTCAGGGGTGAATTGGGATGGACTGTGATATCCCGAGAGGTACTCTAATTATTATTATTGCATCGTGACCTCTCTGTGGGCATTCGTTACCCGCTGGGCTCTAATATGCCTCAGCTCAACTAATGATTAAATGTGAAGTTACTTCAGTTATATTGTGATTCACTCTTTAAGCCAAAACTCTGTTTTACATGTTGTGGTATATGCTTACTCAGTTTTTACTGATAAACGTTTTCTGCGGTCGGCTGTCCCTATTTTAAAACCCGCAGGTCGAGAATAAAGTGGGGGAACGCGGACACGTAAGCTGGAGTTAGGATCAGGCAGCTAGGAAGTATTTCATTTATCTGGGAAGCATTTTATTTCAGAATTTAGATTCGAACACTGTCATTTATCTCTTTCAAAACTAATGTTGGAGGATTTCTCCGGTTTTCATTAATAAATGCACTGTTGGATTATCGTTTGGTTGTACTAGCAGGGAACCGTAGGTTCCAGGGTTGTTTCAGTTGGTATCAGAGCCGACTGTCCCAATGCTAGTGCGACATTACGATTTCCATTAAAGATAAATTTTTTTTTTTTATATTTAAAATGAATATAGGACAACTAAAATTAAAAATAAAATTAAAACAAGCCGGGGTTGTAAGTTAGTCTAGCTGCTTTTGTGTTGGATATTTGAGATTTATTGGAGATTGTTATGTACCATATTGTGTGCCTCAATGTGCTAATATTATTGTGATAATTGCCTGACACTTGTTATTTGATTATTTAGATTAATTTTGTTGAAATAATGAGTGTATACGTGATTTAGAACTCTTCTAAGACTTCTCTTGCCTCTTCTCATGCCGCCCTACCCGCACTGCTTCACCAACCTTTGGACTTGTAGATTCTTCATATAGCATGGCGTGATTATTTAAGCCTACGTTTTGTATGTGAATACCTTAGGATTGTATTAAGTTAAGTCACATTTATAAGGTACAATGCGATTTGCCAACCCTCCTCAATATTATACCAGGAGTCGTGCAAGACAAGTAGGAACAATGAATCAAGGAAACCAAGGAAACCAACAAGCTCAGGCTCCTCAACAATATGACCCAATTCGGTTCCAGAATCTGGAACGAGCGACCATAGCCTTAACCCAACTCCTGCACAACCAGCAGGCTGGGGGAGGAGACATCATGAGTAAGATGGCGGAACTCCGACCCGACTTCTTTTATGGGACGGACGACCCAACCATTATGGAGAATTGGATCCGCGACTTTCACAAGGCGCTGATTTCGGTGCGTTGCCCAGAGGATCGACGCATAGAAGTGGCGGTCTACTATTTTAAGAAAGAAGCCGATAAATGGTGGACTTCCGCATCAGCTGAGTTGCTCGCCCAAGAAGGCTTTGGATGGGAGCAACTAAAGGAAGCTATGCGTGAAAGGTTCTACCCCGATCATGTGAAGTCTAGGAAGTTTAACGAGTTCTTGCACCTGAAGCAAGAGGGAGATACCCTGACTGATTACTACGATAAGTATATGGAACTTATGAGGTTTGGACAAGCAATTACCCCGACTGAGGCAAGCCAGATCCGCAAGTTTGTTGAAGGTTTGAACTTTCAAGTTCGAAGGGCCATGGGGCCTACACGTTTCACCACACTATTGGAGGCCTATGGAGCGGCTCAGGATATGCAGCGCATGCTGGATGAGGATGTAGAAGCTAACAAGAAAAGAAAGACCGAGGCACCAACAACAACTGGTTTCCAAAACCGTGGTACAGGAAACAATGGTGGGGATAAAAGGTTTCGCCCCAACCCAACCCCTGCCGACCAATTTGGGAACCAAGGCCAAGGTGGACAGGGCCAGGTAAGGACTTACCACTGCAAGCGATGCGGAAATAACCACCCAGGGGTCGACTGTCAAGGAAACAAAGTCACATGCTACAATTGTGGTAAATTGGGCCACAGGAAAATGGAGTGTAGGGGAAGACCAAAAGGGAACAATAACGGGAATGATTCCAACAACCGCGACAACTTCAATGGAGGGGGGAACGGTGGTAATGGTGGAAACCGTCAAGGAGACAACAACAACTTCAATCGTAGAGGTAACAACAACTATGGTGGCAACAACAACAGGCCTCAGGGAAACAATGTAGTGGCAACAACAGCCCCAGCGACAGTAAACCAAGGTGCGGCCGGAACCATCAACGTCATGAATCAGACGCAGGCGAAACATGCCAACATAGTAACTGGTACATCGCTATCCACCCATCGTTAGTTTATTTGAATCTAGAGCGTTTTTTTCCCTTCATTTCCTAAAATATTGCTAAGAAACTAGAATCACTAGCTCCTACCTCTTATAACTATCTCGACCTCGGTCTTAATGCGTGAGACACTATTCCTTTGAATTATACTAGGATACCTAGGAATAAGACTACCACAACACCTAGTTTAGTGGCGTTAACCCATATCGAACCTGACTCAAGTGACGGGGACATCACTCCTTTTAAGGGAGATGTGATTTTAACAGTCGTGCATTTAATTGCTGTCATATTTCGTATTACGTGCCTTGCTATTACTTGTGCATTAGAAGTGCATGCATTGCATTGGGGAGTTAGTTTAAGCTTCGGGGACGAAGCTTTGTTTTAAGAGAGATGTGATGTAATACCCCGAAATTTTTGGGGTATTTTATTAGAAATTAGATAAATAGCTTGGGCTATAATTTTGAGTTATAAAACTAGTCTTCCTTATTATTATTATTATTATTATTATTATTATTATTATTATTATTATTATTATTATTATTATTATTATTATTATTATTATTATTATTATTATTAGGGTAAAAGACATTTTGCACCCTCGTACTTTGGGTTATATACAAAAACAACCCTGTTGTTTGGGGATATACAAAAACCACCCTCATCATTGGACGGAAGCTAACGGAACCCTAACAGAGGGATAAAAAGACATATTTACCCTAAGATGAGAGAAAAATGACACCATATAAGTACCCTCTCATCTCTATCTTCCCATTCAATATGTAACTCTCTCTCTCTCATCTCTCGTCTGTCTTCTTCACCTCCCAAGCCAACCGACCAAAACCCAGAACACACCCAGAAGAAGAAATCAATCCCTCGCGTGTCTCTCATCTCTCGTCTGTCTCTCTTCCTCTCCTTCTCATCCTCCTTGAAGAAATCACTCTCTCTCATTCCAACCCAGAACACACCCACTAGCTGAGAACCCATCTCAGATCTCCTCTCAAATTTGATCGATTAGCCGACAGTTTGGGTGTTGAACCTTGAATCAAACCCACAAATATCTCAATCGAGTTCCAACACGCCGAATCGAAGCTGAATGCCGTCGATTTTGAATCGGCAGAGATAGTCCTCAAAGCTATGCGGCGGACTCACCACGGCCCTGGCTCCGGCATCGGCTACGAGATTTCTCTCCAGTGGCGGTCGATTCGGGCAGTGACGGAGTCGATGTTGCTCTGGGTCTTGAGCTTGCCGTTTGGGAGAGTTGGGTTTGGCAGATTGAGGAGAGAGAAAGGGCGTCGGAGAGGGTTTGGGTGACGGAGCAGTGGAGGTCTAAGGAGAGGGTGTTGGGGGGGAGGGGGGAGTCGGAGGAGAGGTCGGCCAGGGTTCTGCAAGATTGGTAGCAGTGGTGGTGGCCGATTGTCGACAAAGTGGTGGTGGCCGATGTGGGTTGCAGGTACGGCCAGAGAAGAAGCTGCAAGGTTGGTAGCAATTTATTCTTCAATTGTTTTGATGCTGCAACATAGCAAGTGAGATTTTCTTCTTCTTCATTTTTCTTCAATTCTTCTACAGTTTCTTCTTCAACAATGGTGCTTGATGTACCATCAGTGGGATTTTTTTTCTTTTGAGAATTCTCGATGGAAAGAAAAAGTTCGTTAACTATTGTTGATATCTACTTTGTGGAAATTGTGTTGTATTTGATTGTGTTCTTGGTTGGGTTCATCAGACAATAACCCATCGACCTCATCATTTCATTCTTGTATATCAATGGACTGTGATGATTTGTTGTGATTTGGTCTTGTTTATCGTAACAGCAGATCTAATCTGCTTTATCGACCATTCTGAGATATATCACCACCCATAACCTGAGTCCAAAAACTGATTTTTTAATCTGTATGTTCTTCAATTGGAGCGAAACTGTGTGTTTGAACATTCAATTTCTTTTTTTAGTTTGGCTTGTGATAGTGATGGATTGTAATGGTGATGGATGATGGATAGTAAGTTAGGTGGTGAAGTGATTTGGGTTTATTGGTGATTTAATTTTGGACCATCTGAGTTTGGGTGGGTAGTAATGGTGATGGATGAATTTGTATTTTTATTTTAGACCATTGGTGGTGTTGCTGGTGGTGGCCAAGAACACCAAGAACACCAAGCAAGAACACCAAGAACACCAAGCAAGAACACCAAGAACAATGGGGTATGGATATATATGTAAATTCACACTTAAGGGTATAATGGTCCAAAAAAATTTGATTTAACAGAAGGGTGTTATTTGTCTAACGTCAATCCAGTGACAGGGTGGTTTTTGTATATCCCCGAACAACAGGGGGGTTTTTGTATATAATCCAAAGTACGAGGGTGCAAAATGTCTTTTACCCTTATTATTATTATTATTATTATTATTATTACAGTAGTATAAAACTTTTTATGCTTAAACTATTGTTTTTAATAATTGAACATAATAGTTGGTGGGTGCTATTTTGGTATGTAATTTTAACATTTATCTTCTTTTATTACAAGAAATAATTTTTATGTACATATAGGAATATAAAAAAAAATTATAAAATTTGGAAACCAATTGTTTTTTTTTTTAGTTACTATATTGTTAGTACTTAAGTATTGGAAAGTTGAGTATAATAGTTATTAGAAGTATAACGAGTCGTATAACGTTTTTAATGTGACCAAACAGGACGTTTTATTTTAATTTACGTAACTAGCCACCGCGTAACACGGTACACCCGCCACACGAAACACAACCTCCTCTCATCTTCTCCAGGAGAGTTTCTCTCCATTGCTCTCCGCCTCCGACTTCGACACAACCACCAACACCGCCTCAAAACCACCAACACGGCCTAAATTCTGTCCTGGTTCAGTCTCAATCCATCAAGGACCATAAATTCTTCTCCAAGAAAACACTTTTGCCCAAAAAAACGGCTCGATTCGTAACCCACTTCAACCCGAAGTCATCTCCGACGAACTCCACCTCCCGCTCCAATTCTCCTTCCTCCAGCTATAAATACCCCCGCAGTCACGAGCAAACCCATACCATCAAACCCAGATCTCTCTCTCGGTCTTATCCTCTCTCTCTCTCTGCCCTGCTTCGCCGGAAAAGCCGTCCGACGAGGCTCAGCCTAGCCCAGCCCCGACTTCCTCTTTTCTGCCTATTCGCCAGCAACGCCGTCGTCACCGGCGTCGTCCAAGCCGTCCGACGAAGCTGCAGCAGCAGCAGTAGCCACCGAGCCGAACCACCGTCGCCGCCGTCGCCCGTTGTTTCCCCTCCGCCGTTTCTTCTTCGGTAAAACACCCAACTCTCTGTTTTTAAGTCTAATTGAGTCGGTATGTTTTCAATTCTACTTGGTAGAGGGTGTAGTATTGTTACAAACTTACAGAGTGGGTTTGGGTGAAGTAAGAATTCGTAAAAGTTTTGTTGGGGACGAGGGTATGTGTAAGTATTGACATGTGCGTTAACATATGTGTGTGTGTTGGTGTGGGTTTGAGAGGCAGAGTGGGAAAGATGTGTTGGTCAGTGTGTGAGTATGCATGTATATGTGATGCATATGTGTATGTGTGTGGTATTAAGTTGGAGACCAAGTTGATAATAAGTCCAGTAGTTTTCCTTTTCAAA
This sequence comes from Linanthus parryae, assembly GCA_023055425.1. Taxonomy (NCBI): domain Eukaryota; kingdom Viridiplantae; phylum Streptophyta; class Magnoliopsida; order Ericales; family Polemoniaceae; genus Linanthus; species Linanthus parryae. The sequence goes on from JALGPY010000002.1 coordinate 35,515,984, forward strand.
CAAACAAGGGTATCTAGTATTTTTCTTATATACATTTTTTTTAGATATAGAGTTCATGGGTTACCGTTTTTCAAAAAAATGAAAATACAAGTTTTGATCACATTCAAATAGTGTTTTAATAATAAAAGCAGGTATAATATTATATTATGTTTCTTACCAATTAATTATTGATATCTTGTGTGTATCGAAAATCATTAATATGACCTCTATAATAGAATATAAATGAGGTCTAATTTTTAATCGTTTAAACTGAATAATTAATTTTATTATGTAATAAATGTAGCTTCTCAAGTTAAATAGTATTCTTATGACATCAACTAATATATATATATATATATATATATATATATATATATTTATTTATTTTCCAACGTTAATTCTTTTCTTATTGAATTAAATATTTTAAATATTAATTCTTAGCTTGTAATTTATGTAGTTTGTTTTGGGGAGTTAGATAAGGGAGAATTATATACACTTGCATATAGGACTTGTGTGCACTATTGTTATATAGTTGTATGTTAATTAGGAATAATGTTATTGTAGACGCCGAGTTCGTAGACGGTGAATTTGTGGAGGATCCCTACTACGAATACTAAGAGTTGCTAGCTTCTGTGTGACAAGCTCTCTCTTTCCAAGTAAGTTTATATGCACAACACCTTCAACTATCAAAATGTGTTTGGCGTGTGTTACTTGTGTATCGTGCAACTGTCTAAACTTTGAATTTTGAAATCTCTCTTGCAAATATCTCTTTCGAAAGTATCCGGTCATGTGATATATTAATGAACGATAAATGATATGGGGCGATGTACAGAGGATGTGTGTGAAGGCTACGGCCGGAGACGCATGTCGGCGAGTCTCCAATGTATTTCTATATGGCTACGGTCGGAGACGCATGTCGGCGAGTCTCCTTTGTATTATGGCTACGGCCAGGGAAGCATGTCGGCGATTCCCTATGTTTATTGTGAAAGCTATAGAGTACTACCTATGCATGTGTGGGTCACAACTGTATAGGGGTGTCGACACTTAAAGTCTCATAGTTAGTTCAGGGGTGAATTGGGATGGACTGTGATATCCCGAGAGGTACTCTAATTATTATTATTGCATCGTGACCTCTCTGTGGGCATTCGTTACCCGCTGGGCTCTAATATGCCTCAGCTCAACTAATGATTAAATGTGAAGTTACTTCAGTTATATTGTGATTCACTCTTTAAGCCAAAACTCTGTTTTACATGTTGTGGTATATGCTTACTCAGTTTTTACTGATAAACGTTTTCTGCGGTCGGCTGTCGCTATTTTAAAACCCGCAGGTCGAGAATAAAGTGGGGGAACGCGCACACGTAAGCTGGAGTTAGGATCAGGCAGCTAGGAAGTATTTCATTTATCTAGGAAGCATTTTATTTCAGAATTTAGATTCGAACACTGTTGTGCACAAGAGATTCCGGCAGGGAGACCTCCGTGTACACCGTACGTAGTGGATCAGGGATCGCACAGGAAGAATAGGGGTGTGTGTAGGGAGAGAGTAAGTCAGTAGCAATGTCTGAGAGAGAGACAGAGGTTTGGCAGAGCTTCCGCGTATGGCAGTGTTGTTCTCTTTCGTATGGAAAGGTTAACGATGTATATATACTGGAGAACATGACCGTTGTAGTGTGGTTAATGCGCCCATTAATGGCGGCTTAATTAGCTTAACCATAACGGCACGTTCGTCCGAGTATATAGGAACCGTTAGAGCACGTGGTGCGCGAGTACCGGAACCGTTACGAGGTTGACCGGGTTTGACCGGATTGACCGGGTCTAGGGAGCTCGTGCCAAAGATCTCTCAAAACAGTTACTAAAGGTCGCGCGCGGGCTTGGCTCGCACGCGACAGGGCTTACTCTAGCCTCCAAACCACAAAGTCCCTACAAGTCCCGTGCGGTGGTATGCGAGGGCTCTGTCTCGCAGCCCCCACATGGATCAGCTCGGCTGGTGATCCTGTGTGTATGGAGCACAATATGGTGTGCTGGATGGTTGTCACATGGCCTAGATCTGCCATGTCATAAAGCAGTATCTACATTAGCCCCCTTTCTGCGCGTGAAGGCTCGTAGCTGTATAGGCTTCCATGCGCGGAAACCAACATGCGCGTCGTCGTCACGCACCAATTCAAATACGGGTAAGTTCAGCCCCCGTGCGTGTCATTATGACCTAAAACCCCTAGAGTCGTGCCGTCTGACCTTTAGGGTTTTAGGCGTGACGTCAGCCCGTCCTGTGATTGCGCGACACGACGGTGACGGTTGCGATTCGACTATTGAAGGGACGCAACCCTTCATTCTTCTGGATAAATACCTTGTATCCCATTATTGCAAAGCATTGCTTCTTTCTCTTAAAGTGAATGGTACCCGGAGATCTTCGGGAGCAGATCCAAATAATCAATCATCAGTTCAAGACTGCAAATCGTATTCTCCAATTGTGCATATCCAAGCAAGCTTCAAGGAAACAAGGTTGGCCTCGTTTACTTTTGATTTAAACTACCAGTGTTTGCCTTGAATCGCGTTGAATCTGTAAATCCATGAAATTTGTGAAGAGGTTTTGATCTTTAAACCTGCTTCGTTTTCAATCTTTCAACAATATTGGGTCTTGCAAATCCCCAATTTCTGGAATCGGCCCCGGAACTGTCTGCTTTCGTTTGCATAGATCTCGAATTCCAAAATTCAAACTGAAGTGTGGTATTTCTCCCCCCTTTTTTTTTTTTGCCCTTTCGCAGGAATGGCCAAAACAAGAGTAACCAGACCCGTCAAGGAAGATGAAGAGATGCCGGAGCTTCCGCAGGCTCTGTGGCGAAAAGCCCCCTTTCTGGGTGGGAAGGATTTTTACCACGCGAGGGTGAAGGCGAAGAGGATGCCTGATCCTGTTCCCGTTGAGCAGTTGTTAACGCTGACTCGCCCAGTTAACTCAGCCTTGCTCGAGTTAGTTGGCTCCGAGGATGTGGTTCGATTGGGAATCGAGAATGGGCACTTCCCATACACTGCAATTTCTACTCAGGCGTTTGTCCAGAAGTTGGACTATATGGATGAGTGGACTGACCACGTGTTGGGTAATTACGCCGAAACTCTCGATAAAGCCGGCATTTTCTTCGCTGTCCGTGCTATGAAGGGTGCTGCCGTGAAGTTGGATCAGTCCATGCTTCTAGACCTTCTGTCCCGCTATTCGCCTGCGACTCACACGTTTCACTTTGCTGAGTTCGAGGCTGCCCCTACGCTCGAGGACGTTCAAATGCTGTATGAGCTTTCCCCCATGGGCGAGGTGGACCCCTTGAGTCACTTAAGAACACCTGCGGAATTGGCCTTGTACGCGCAGATGGAGGAGTGCCTAGCAGAGGTAAAGAAAATCTCCACTCGGTGGACCAGTACGAAACCTCTTCCGAACTGGCAGCTGGTTGATACATCTGCGAAGAATACCTGGAACAAGTGGTTGTAGTACTTCTTCCGAGACTATGCGAGCAACAGCATTACTAAGAAGCTTTTGAGCGGAAACCCGAAGGCCGAGAATTACGTAGAGGGCAAGGGTTATCATCTGACCCTTTGCGCCTTTCTTTGTGCTTGGCTATCGAGGTATCTGATTGATGGTCACCCCCATGACGGGGTCTTCTACCATGTGCTGCCACTTGCGGTTAGGCTCGCTCTTGGCCAGAGGGTCGCACTTGGACCCTTGGTCTTGGGTACGTTGTATTATAGGCTGGACCAGCTGGTTCTGGCGATGAGGGAATCGCGCGGCCGTCTCGATGTTCTGACCTTTGTCAATATCAGCTTTTTGACAATGTGGGTTTTTGAGCGCTGGCCGTCTTATGCTCCAACTCCCCTCCCACTTGAGAAGTGGTGTCCCCCAGGTGAGACGGAGGCGTTCAACAGCGGGAGAGCTGCGAGATGGTTTGGAGCAAGCAACACCAAGTGTACTTGGAGCTTGATATGCGACAAACGAAGGGAGTTCACTGCCAGGCCCTACGCCACACGTGTCGAGAATGTGCGGTGGTTTCCAAAGCTATACCCTTCTAAAGGTATGGTCTTGTCAGAAGACCTTCTCTTTGAAAAGGGGCCGCATTTCCACGAGCGCTATCGTGAGTTCTTTTGCTGGTGTCTGCGAGGTTCTCTTCCTGCACTTGCAGAGCACATTCGTGAGCTCGTGCCACGATATGAAAGGCTTACAGTGGATGTTGACCCCACTCGGGTCTCTCCTCAGTTTGGTTTCGATGCGGTGGCCCCATCAATCTGGCCCCAGTCTATCGTCAGAGGGTGCTACAAGCGCTTGCTGACAAAGGAGTGCAAGACGGTCCTCATGAGCAATCTTCCCTTCGAGCAGCCTGCGGGAACTCGCAAGGGTGGTTGTTCCCAGAACTGGATCGCATACTGGATTGCCCAGCAGACGAGGATGGAGACGGAGGCGGCGGCGCAGCCAGGAAGGGCCCCCTTGATCAAGAGAAACTCTTTTCCGTTTCGCCTCAATTGCAGTTTGAGCGAGTCTGAGTACGGTTGCTACTCGTTGTTGGACCGCGAGAATCATTTGTGCCCCGATTTCATTCTGAAGGAGCAGGTCGATGCAATCAAGAAGGGTGACACGCAGGTCATCAAATATAGCAAGGCGTTTGCTGAGGTAAGCAGTTTCCTTGTGTGCTTTGAGCTCTTTGATTTGCTTGCACTGATGCTTTTTGTTCTGTATTGTCTAGTGTCATGTGCGGAGGTTCGCAGCTGGTGACCGTTCCAAACCGCTGGTGGATACCATTGTTGCCACCAGAAGGAGGGGGAGTCGTATCGGCTAGCATGGAGGATGGATGCCGAGGTCGAAACAAAAGTTCGCGGGGTCATGAACACTTTTGCTGACTCGCTGATAGACAACCCTCCGGCTCCGTCTCCTCCTAGAGATGACCCGTCCCCTCCAGCGACTGCGGCGCCGAGAGCGAAGAGACCTAGGCAAAAGGGGATTACGATTTCTTCCCCTAGGAGCGCTCCAGCTTCTCCCCCAGTGAGGTCCCTTTCCATCAAGGAAAAAGGCAAGGGTCGTATGCCCAGCAAAGTGCGAAAAGATCTCGCAGTTGAGACTTTCGTTCCATTCAACCAAGAGGAGGAAGAGAGACAGGAGCCCCAGGCAAGTGATGAAGAAGCAACAGTTGTGATGTGCGAGGAAGAATCAGGAGGTACTTCCGTCGCATCTCCTTGCCCTTTATCATGACTTCTGTGCAGTTCTTTTCTTTGAACCAATTTTGTATTCGCAGATGATGATGATGAAGCCGTTGGTGGCCTCGTGGCCAAGAGGCAAAAGAGAGATGCCCACTCTGGCGTTTCGGATGATCCCATAAGCGAGGATGTTCTTGCTGAGTCCCGGAGGACAGCCGCGGAGGCTGCTGAAAGAAGAAGGCAGCGAGAGGAAGAGGAACTCGAGCTTGTGAAACAGCGGAGCCTCGATGAGCTGCATGTTGACGACTTAGTGCGTCCAGCTGGCGAGGAAGACGAGCTTCCCGAAGAAGTGGCTCCTCATGTGGAGGAGGAAGATGAGGTTCCTGGAGAGGACACAGCAGAGCTAGGGCAAGTCCAAGCGGACTTCGCAGAGATCGCAGGTGGCGATAAAGGTGAGATCTTCAATCTCGCAGTTACTTATAGAGATGTAATTGTGGGTGCGTTAAAGCACGGTGTGTCAAAGCCTGACATTCGCCGTTGGTTGGTAAGCAAATGCGGAGAACCCTCAGGTAATTATTTTGAATGATATGCGCATACTAGGCTTTAGTCACTTGAGGCAAAATCATGACTGGTTTACTCGCGTCCCAGGTCACGCTTCTCTTAAAGATTTGCTTAGTGAGGATACACTGATAGGGCACGGTTCCACGTCCCTAGTGTATGATGAGGATACCTCAATCCCACCTTCGCGTGGAGGTGCTTATTCTTAGCTTTAGTAAAGATAGTGAAATAACTTATAACACAAGTTACCTCATATTATCGCATTCGGTACCGCAGGTCATGCTGAGGAACCTGAGCTGGAGCAGAAAAGTCAGCTTTCTGCATCCCATGTTCCAATTTCGAGCTCCCATACCGAAAAGCCCGTCGCAGCTGCTGGACGCGTGAGTGAGCGTCTCGAGAATGTCATCGAACTTTCCGATGATGTCGAAGCTGATGCTGTGCCGATGGACGAAGGTGTCCGTACTGGCGGTGAGGAAGAAAGGACAAGTGATGCTAATATTTTCGCATCTGGGGGTGTCCGTCCAGCGACTTCGGCTGTCCCCTCGCCTCCGGCGATGACTGAACCGGAAGCACCTATTCCTGTGTGGAGTATTTGGGGCTCGCAGGTTGGGAATGTTGTCGCAGCTGGTGCGGCCTACACTCTTCCTCCTGATTACGAGAGGTTGGAGCTTGCAGCTGATAGGAGAGCCATGGAGCGAGGGCAGTCTTCGAACAACCCGGTGGCTCGCATTCCCTCTATTCATGAAATTCTGGAAGGCACTGGTAAGCAGAGATTTTACCATTCGCGCGTCGCATTATTTGCTTGCGATTTTTGACATCATGACTTGCTTTTGATGTCTCAGGTTTGAAGCAAACCGATGTAGACTGGGTGGTTCGAATGCGTCTCAGATACCCCCGATCGTTTGTGAGATCTTTGGAGATCGGACCTTTTGACAGGAGGCTATTCCTTATTGAAGCCATCTGGATACTGGAGCAGCTGTCCGTGGCTACACCTGCGACCATTTCGGCCCAGAGTGCTGAATTGCTGTGTGGCATGTGCCAAAATCTCTTGTTCAAAGTCCAAGGCAGACTTGGTTTTAAATTCCTCAAGGACAGAGTTACACTGATTCGCGCAGCTGTAACTCTGAATCTCGGGCACCAGAATCTCGCAGCTGAGATGCAGAAGGTGGAGCAGCAGAAGCAAAAGGTTGATGAAGCTTTGAAGCTGTATCATGAAATGAATGCCAAGTGCGAGCAACTAAAGCAAGAAGTGCAACAGGTGGAGAGGCTGATCGAGCAGTTCGAGCCCCAGGACTCCTTAGTCAAAAATTTGTTTTGACTTTTCGAATTTTGAAAAGAAAACAGGAAAATGGTTGAGACATTAATGTAATATTTTGAAACATTAATGTAATGTTGCTAGGGTTTCTCCCCCTTCTTTTTTAACAACAAACAATGAGTTTGCCCGTTTTGCCCCTTTCGGGATTTGATTGGACATTTCTGTGCATATCCAATTATGACATCAGCAATTGATTCTTTGCTTGATTTTCGCGCTAATTTCTCGGCAGATAAGCACGCTTCCGTTGGGAAGTCCATCCGAATCATGACTATCCGTCATTTATTAGGATACGCAACCGAATCGTCGTAGCCTTTAGTAGGGTAATTGATTGTTACCGCTTTTCAAGGCGTAAGTGATTGAACTTACCCTCTTTTTGAATTTGCTGACTCATCTTTAAGCAACCGAAGAGTCTCCACAGGGCCTATATAAACCCCGTCTTTGCCATTTGGGCTCTTTCATCCCAAACATGTGCTTTGCCGTGAGTCCTTGCGACTGCTGGCTTCAACGCTTGTTTTTCGTTGATTCATGGCAACTTCAAGTTTTGAATCCTGAGTTTGCGCTTTGTGCTATAGAAATAGTTTCCAAGATCCACTTTATGAGGCTTATTGCTGTTTATAACCGTCATAAAGAGGATGCAGAGAATACCTCATGTGTGTTCGAAGAAATTTCTTCGTGTATTATGTGTGCAGGTCATGTTTTCGGCCGCCTCGTGGCGAGGTGCAGCGCCGAAGTGACCGTGCTACCGTCTCGTAATGAACGGCGTGATTCTCCTCCAGCATCCCTGGAGGAGAGTTTCTTGCCTCTTCGTTCTTGAACTCAGGAGGCTCGCCAACGCCCTTGTCTATCATGACAAGGAGCCCAGTACCAGAGGAATGACGGCTTCCCCTGTTTTGCACGACGGCATATGCCGGAACAGGTGGTTCCTCTGGTACATATCTTGATCAGACAGGGGTTTCGTCAGACCCTAAGATCTTTGGACGTGGATTCGCCCGGCTCTTGCCGCTAAGGATGTAGCGAATGGCGAGTTAATCTCTTCGCAGATGCATCCTACTTGCTACAGATCTTTGGCCTCAGATCTGCGTACTGTGCTGCCGGTGTCAAGACCGGTGGATTCTCTCTTTTCTTAGTCGAGAGTTCCCTTGGCGCATTTCTGGCTTATCAGCCATTTTTCGAATGTATTGTAAGCCATGTTGGCTGTGTAGTTAGATGCGAGCTTTTCGCTTGTAAGCTGCTATCTAGATAGATAAATTGTAAATCATTTGACTCATAATGATAAATAGTACTTGTATCATCTATACAATTTCGCATGCGTTTCGGCTCGTTTTGCCTTGCATAATGACATGTAATGATTTCACATATGCGACATCAATGCCCAGATGTTTCGCTAGATCATTCGAGATCGTAATTTCGCAGTTATGCCATCTTGACGAATGGGCTTGCAGGTGACCGTCGTAAATCGTATGAGATCACGTTCGCAACTCTGCTATCGTAAGAGATAGTTTTTTTTTTTTTAACAGATCAATTGAGATCATTGAGCGGTGTGAATTGCTATCATAGAAGATAGGCTTTATTAGAGGATTGCTTGAGATTATTTCTCGCATGAATTGCTATCGCAGCAGATAAACCTTGAGAAGGTCTAGCAAGATGGTTCTGCAGTTACGTTACCATCGTAACATACGAACTTAGGTGATTAACTAAAATCACTTTGCGTATGAATTGCTACCGTAACAGATAGGCTTGAGAAGATCATTATAAGATCGCATCTGTATAACCTGCTATCCCAAGAGATAGGCGTTAGATGATCGATTGAGATCATTTTTGTATTTCGCTGCTATCGCAAAAGATAGGCTTTGGATGGTCATGTAAGATCGTATTTTCGTTTGGGTGCTATCGCAAGAGATAGGCTTTAATGATCATTTAAGATCGCATTTGCATTTGATTGCTACCATGAGAGATAGGCTTTGGATGATCACTTAAGATCGCATTTGCGTTTGATTGCTACCATGAGAGATAGGCTTTAGACGATCAATTAAGATCGCATTTGCATTGGCTGCCATCGTAGGAGATGGGCTTTAGATGATCACTTAAGATCGCATTCGCGTGTAACTGCTATCGTAAGAGATAGGCTTTAGATGATCGATTAAGATCACATTTGTAGTGGCTGCCATCGTAGGAGATGGGCTTTAGATGATCACTTAAGATCGCGTTCGCGTGTAGCTGCTATCGTAAGAGATAGGCTTTAGATGATCGATTAAGATCACATTTGTATTGGCTGCCATCGTAGGAGATGGGCTTTAGATGATCACTTAAGATCGCGTTCGCGTGTAACTGCTATCGTAAGAGATAGGCTTTAGATGATCGATTAAGATCACATTTGTAGTGGCTGCCATCGTAGGAGATGGGCTTTAGATGATCACTTAAGATCCCGTTCGCGTGTAGCTGCTATCGTAAGAGATAGGCTTTAGATGATCGATTAAGATCACATTTGTATTGGCTGCCATCGTAGGAGATGGGCTTTAGATGATCACTTAAGATCGCGTTCGCGTGTAGTTGCTATCGTAAGAGATAGGCTTTGAATGATCGATTGAGATCGCATTTGCTATCGTAAGAGATAGGCTTCGATGATCAATGAAGATCGCGTTCGCTATCGTAAGAGATAGGCTTTGATGATCAATTAAGATCGCGTTCGCTATCGTAAGAGATAGGCTTTAATGATCAATCAAGATCGTGTTTGTGTCTGTTACTATTGTGGCGAATAAATCATTGTTAACAGTCGTAACAAATTAGATAAAGCGATATAAACAGCTAAAAAATATGAACTTCTCATTTGGGAGAATTCTTTTATTATGACATTCTCATATGGGAGAGATAGGATTACAATCCTCTCATATGGGAGAGGAGATTGCGAATATCGTAGCCACATGAGACATTAAGCAACGTTATCATAAGACGTATGAAACAAGAGAAGTCAAGGATAGTACTTCTTGATCCAGCGCATGTTGACTGAGCTTGGAGTTGAGGTTGTGCCGTGCAACCTTCGTATGCTGCAGTAGCCGCTATCGAAGACTTCTGTGACTTCGAAGGGTCCTTCCCAATTAGCTGCGAACTTTGGGTGAGTTGCTTCTCGCATGCAGTGGTCAGATGCGCGCAAGACCAGGTCGCCAACTGCGAAATCCCGTCGCTGGACTGTCTTGTTGTAGGCGCGAGCGATTCTTTCTTGGTACCGCTTGTTAGTCCTTTTGGCTTGTTCTCGCTTTTCTTCCAGCAAGACTAGATCATGATCGCGTTGGTTCTCGTAGAGCGCGTGGAAGGCCAGCCTTGCCGAATTGACTCTGACCTCCGCAGGTACCACAGCTTCGGCCCCATAACATAGTAGAAATGGCGAGGCCCCTGTAGGTGTCCTTGGAGAAGTTCTGTAGGCCCACAGAGCTATGTTAAGAGAGTCGGCCCACTTCTTATGGTCATCCGCGACCATCTTGCTCAGAATTCTCAGCAGCGTTTTGTTAGTCGCCTCGGCTTGCCCGTTTCCCTTTGGATAATAGGGGGTAGAGCATATCTGCCTGATATTGTACTCCGCAAGTTTTGTAGCTACCTGACGATTAACAAAAGGAGTACCGTTATCTGAAAGAATAGTATTCGGGATTCCGAACCTGCATACGATGTTTTCCTGAATGAAGTTGACCACAGCCAACGCGTTTGCCGTCTTCAGTGGTATTGCTTCCACCCATTTGGTGAACAGCTCAGTTGCGGTGAGAATGAAATGGTTCCCATGTGACGTTGGTCGGATGGGGCCAATGAAGTCCAAAGCCCATGTGTGAAATGGCCATGGCGTTCCTAGTGCATGTAGGTCCACGGCGGGAGCGTGCACTAGGTTCCCTTTGAATTGGCATTCTTGGCAGCGTCGCACCTTGGTACGGCAATCGACTTCCATCGTGGGCCAGAAGTAACCGATTGAGAGGAGCTGTCTGCATAATTTCGCACCTCCCTGGTGTTCCACCTGATGGGAGAGGTCCATGACTTCTTGTGCTTCCCTATCGTCTAGGCATCGCAGCAAGTTGCCTTCGTGACCTTTTCGCCAAAGCAGATTTTCTTGAACCACATATCGAGAAGCTTTCCTCTTCAATTTGTCTGCCTCTTTTCTCGATTCGGGTACAGTGCCCTTGGTGAGGAATTCAAACAATGGCTTTCTCCAGTCTGTGTCGTCGTCGATTAGAGCGACAAGTAGAGAATCTTTGATTAGTGCGCAACTTTCGCACTTCCCTTGTATCAGGGCTGCAGCTGTTGACATGCCTGGCCAATAGATGCCATATCTCTGAGCTTTCCTGTAGATTGACACCTCGCTTTCTCCGCAAGCGTGTTGGTGAATCTTGTCCAGCAGCTGTTGTCCCTCTTGCTCGGAGACACATCGCATGAGTATTCCTCCGGGACCCTTGTAGTAAAGGGTGTTGTCGTGGATACAGTATCCTTTCGTGAGTGCCCAGCTCTCGCTGCTGGTGCCTTTCGCAATAGCTTGCAGGATTGCTTTTCGCCAGTCTGCGTCATCCATGTGTTCGTCGTCGCACGCATCTTCTGTTAATGCCGACGATGTTCGCACTTCGATGGAAATCCTTGCGGGGCATTTGTCTATGCTGACCTTAGATCCCAGAGTTGCTAAGGCGTCTGCATGCCTGTTGTCCGCTCGGGGTTTGTGCTCGTATTTCACGTCGCAGAATTGTTGCATCAGCTTTTGCACTAGGGTACGGTATGGCAGGAGATTGATCTCCTTTAAACCATATTCGCCCGAGGCCTGCTTAACAATCAGCTTGGAATCTCCCATGACTGTTAAGTTGCTCACTTCCAAAGCTTTCGCTGCACGGAGCCCCGCGATCAGAGCCTCGTATTCCGCCTCGTTGTTCGTGACTGCGAAGTTGAGTTTTGTGGACATCTGTATGACTTCACCGTCCGGCTTTGTCAAGACTATCCCAATGCCTCCACCTTTTCTGGTTGACGAACCGTCGAAGTGGAGGGTCCAATAGGGCACGTCAATCGCGTAGATTTCAGGGCCTTCGAGCTCCTCCTCGATCACAGGTTCGTGACTGTTGTCGGGGAACTGTGCCAACAGATCTGCTACCGCCTGCGACTTGATCGCTCTTGGTTTCACGCATGTGATGTCGTATTGAGAGATGGTCATATACCATTTCGCCAATCTCCCGCCCGGAGTAGTGTGAGTTAGCAAGTATCTTATGGGGTCGCTTTTGGTGACCACCACTACTTTGTGCGATGCAAAATAGTGTCTCAACTTCTCTATCACAAAGAATAAGGCAAGGCAATGACGTTCGATGTCTGTGTACCTTGATTCAGCAGGCTGCACAATGCGAGAGATGTAATAGATAGGCCTCTCTTGTCCCTCATAGATCTGAGCCAAGAGCGCTCCTATGGATTTCCTTGTCGATGTAAGGTATAGCAGAAGCGGCGATCCCAGTTGAGGCGCGATCATTATCTTTGGGGATGTGAGTAGCTCCTTTAGCTTTCCAAATGCGGCTTCGTGGTCAGGAGCCCAGTTGTACGTGGCGTCCTTCTTGAGAAGAGTGCTGAAACAGCATGTGATTTCGGCGATTGCTGGGATGAATCTCCGCAGATATGACAATTTTCCCAAGAATGTTTTCAAGGCACTTTGGTTGTGAGGTGGCGTCATGCTGGTGATGGCTGACACTTTCGCAGGGTCAGGCTCGATCCCTTGGCGATGGACCACGCACCCCAAAAACTTCCCCGAAGTCACGCCGAATGCGCATTTCATAGGGTTCATTTTCAGTTGAAAGCTCCTGCATCTGTTGAATACCTTTCGCAAGTCTGCAAGGTGATCTGCTTCATGCCTGGATTTGACTACCAGGTCATCCACATAGAATTCCACTTCTTTGTGCATCATGTCATGGAATAGAGCCATCATGGCTCGCTGATAAGTTGCGCCCGCATTCTTAAGACCGAATGGCATTACCGTATAGTTGAATACCCCCACGGGAGTGATGAATGCAGTTTTCCTTGCATCTTCGGGATCCATTTTGATTTGATTGTACCCGCTGAAGCCGTCCATGAAACTGAACATGCGATGGCCTGCCGTTGAATCAATGAGCAAGTCGATATTAGGCAGTGGGAAATCGTCCTTGGGACAGAAACGATTGAGGTCTCGGAAGTCCACGCAGATGCGGAGCTGTCCGTTCTTCTTCACCACTGGCACGATGTTGGCCAACCATGTGGGATGGTGATTTGGCTCTATGAACTTGGCATCTAGGAGTTTGACGATCTCCTGTTTGATCTTCACGTTAAGCTCTGGCCTGAAGCTTCTGGTGCTTTGCTTGACCGGTTTAGACCCTGGGATGACATCTAAACGGTGCATAGTGATGCTCGTGTCTAGACCTGGCATCTCATCGTATTCCCATGCGAATACATCCTTGTACTCAGTTAGGAGCTGCAGCAGCCCTTGTTCCTCTTCGCTTGTGAGGTCCGCACTCAAGAAGACTGGCCTCCTCTTTTCCTCGTTCGGGCTGAGGAACACTTCCTTTAGCTCTTGCTTTTGTGGTCTTGGCCTGTCTTCCATGCATTCGGGCGCTTCTTTGAGTTTCTCGTCTGAAACGATCTGTGTTGGCTCTTCTGTCAGCGCAACTTGTTTGATTCGATTGATTTGCCCAGGGACACCCCCATGCCCGTGTGAGGACGTCCCCGCGCACCTTCATATGCGATAGCATTTCTTCCCGTTGGCGTAGAAGCTCTCTATCTCCTTGCCCTCGGGGTCGTGTTTTGCGATCCTCTTCAGAGTGTACACACTCTTGCGGTGATATGCGATGCGCGGCGCCTCTTCGTGAATAGGCGGCGTTTCCTTGGTATCTCCCCTTGTTACCATCACGCCTGCAGGTGACTGGTCCTTGATGTCCTCCCAGAGAGGTAAAGGAGTGGGGTTGAATGGTCCGGGTGTTTGCTCGTCCGCCATCTCGGTGAACCACACCGCCTCGCTGAGATGTGCTTCATCCAAGTTGAATGGGTTGGTTGAGGCCGGTATTTCGACAATCCTGTCGTTCCAGATAGCTTTCATCATCTGGTGAGCCGTGGAAGGGATTGCGTCGAAGCGATGAATCCAGGCTCGACCGATGATCATGTGGTATGTGGTGTTCGCATCTATGACGTAGAACTTCGCCGAACACTTGATCTTACCAATCTGAACGCCTAGGCGGATCCATCCGATTGTCATCCTAGAGTCGCTCCCGAATCCCACTAGCGGGGATGGACGCTTGACCACCTTGTGCTCGGGGATCCCTGCTAGCTTCAGTGTGTGGAGTGGAACAACATTGACCGCTGCTCCTCCATCGACGAATGCTCGCTTAAATTCGACGCCATTGATGATGGCGGTCACGTACAGGGGCCTCTGGTGGCTCGCATCTGTCTTCTTGTCGCTGGCAGAAAAGGTCATGATCTTTTCTGTAGGACGGGACGCCCTGATGACTTTCCCGTTGGAGACTACGAGCTCCTCTTCGTAATCCTCCGCTATCCTTAAGATTGCTTTTGTCATATCCGATCGGTATCTTTCTGAGAAGTTCATCTCATCGAAGAATTTGCTGAAGCCGTGCGACCCTTTCATGCGGTCGGCACGCTCATCCTCCGTATCCATGCTATAGTCTTCCTCTTCATGGACTTCAGCAACGACGGGTAGACCATCCTCTGCGACTTCTTCCAAGTCTACTATCGAGATCATGGCGACCTCCTTGCCCTTTGAGCCCGAATCTGTATGGGCAGGCAGCGGGTTGTTGCGCACGTCCTTCCGGTGGTCGCTGACGATGAGTTCGCCGTTCTTCATCTTCTGGTCGAACGCGAATCTGAGCTTCTTGCACTCGGCCGTGGGGTGCATGACTTTGCCGTGGTATTCACACCACTTGGGGTCCCTCGTCATCTCCTTGGAGGGTGCTTTCTCAAGCGGCGGCAGGATGCCGTCCTTGCGCCACTGTCTGCAGAGATCGCTCGCTTCCTCCACCGAGCATGGCAGAGGCGGTGCGTCGAAGTTTGTAACTTTTGCTTGCTTCTGGGGCGAAACTGCATTGATCTCAGCTTCGCGTCCTCGCTTGTAGCCGAATCTGCCGATCTTGTAGGTGGTGCCACTCGCAGGTCGTTCTGGAGCGCTCTTCTTTCTCTGTCTCTCGACGATGGGCTCGATGTTCATCGTGCACTCGATGAGCTTTGAAAACGTGGGTGTTTGCAAATTGATTAGCATGCTCTTGTACTCATCTCGCATGCACTGCAGGCATATCTCTACGAGCCGGCTTTCGAGCATGGGATCCTTGCACTCCAAGGATTTCGCTCTGAATTTCTTGATGAAAGTGATTCCATCTTCCTCGCGTTTCTGATACATCCGCGAGAGGTGGATCATCGTCACCTTCTCTTCCATCTGGAAGAACTTGGTGTAGAACTTCTGGACCATGTCGTCCCAAGTCTTCACGGATCCGGGCTCCAACGTCCGGTACCATTTGTATGCTACATTCCCAAGAGTCTTTGGGAACTCTCGCATCAGCAGTTTGGGATCAGCTCCGTATGGACCCATGACGTCAATGAAACGCATGACGTGCTCATGAGCGTTCCCGTTGACGTCCTCGAACTTATCCCATTTGGGAGCTTTGTACCCCGCCGGGTTAGGCATGAGATAGATCTCTCGTGGAATGGGTGGATCGTTGTCTAGCTTCGGGATGATGGTATCCGCGAGCGATTGATGAGCTAGGATGGAGTCCACGCGCTTCTGCAAGGACGTCATGCATTCTGGGAGGCTTCCCTCGGTAGCTGCCGGAGGGGTTGCCGTAGGCGGTGGCGACACATATGCCGTCGGAGGATTGGGAGTGTATTGACTGCCCGCGTTTCCCCAAATTGTCGCTGGTGGAGGCAGAGTGAACTGCAAAGTTGGGTTAGACGCCAAAGCCGTGGGCTGAGAGGCGTGAGCGGCAGGGGGTAGCATTTGCGCTGTTGATCCTTGGATCGAAGGCAGCTGCGCGGCTGACGGTGGAGTTTGCAGATGAGGGTTGGGAGGCGTGGCCGACACTCCCAATCCTGGAGCAGTAGGGGTACCTCCTCCCTGAGGGGTGGCAGTACCTGGTGGAGGATTTGGCGCAAGGGTGCCCAGAACGGCCAAGATCCGTTCCAACTGCGCAGATTGAGACTTGAGAGCTTTTGCCTGACTTTGGACAGTGGCGTCCAAAGATTCCAAAGTTGGTGCCTCGCCGGGAGTCGTCGGAGTACGGCGAGCTTCGTCTCCCGAGGGAGTTTCGGTGGAAGGCGACCGGTTGCTGACATCATCCTCCTGAGACATGGTTGCTTTTGCTGGTAAGTTTCACGTCGGGTTCACCAAAATGTGCACAAGAGATTCCGGCAGGGAGACCTCCGTGTACACCGTACGTAGTGGATCAGGGATCGCACAGGAAGAATAGGGGTGTGTGTAGGGAGAGAGTAAGTCAGTAGCAATGTCTGAGAGAGAGACAGAGGTTTGGCAGAGCTTCCGCGTATGGCAGTGTTGTTCTCTTTCGTATGGAAAGGTTAACGATGTATATATACTGGAGAACATGACCGTTGTAGTGTGGTTAATGCGCCCATTAATGGCGGCTTAATTAGCTTAACCATAACGGCACGTTCGTCCGAGTATATAGGAACCGTTAGAGCACGTGGTGCGCGAGTACCGGAACCGTTACGAGGTTGACCGGGTTTGACCGGATTGACCGGGTCTAGGGAGCTCGTGCCAAAGATCTCTCAAAACAGTTACTAAAGGTCGCGCGCGGGCTTGGCTCGCACGCGACAGGGCTTACTCTAGCCTCCAAACCACAAAGTCCCTACAAGTCCCGTGCGGTGGTATGCGAGGGCTCTGTCTCGCAGCCCCCACATGGATCAGCTCGGCTGGTGATCCTGTGTGTATGGAGCACAATATGGTGTGCTGGATGGTTGTCACGTGGCCTAGATCTGCCATGTCATAAAGCAGTATCTACAACTGTCATTTATCTCTTTCAAAACTAATGTTGGAGGATTTCTCCGGTTTTCATTAATAAATGCACTGTTGGATTATCGTTTGGTTGTACTAGCAGGGAACCGTAGGTTCCAGGGTTGTTTCAGTCGACTACTCAGAGAATAAAATAAAGATCAGATGGTATCTAGTGCATAAAAATTAAAGCTGATTGAGAAACATTAAGTAAAGCATTGGAGCTTGCATCGAACTGACTGATTGATTTTAAAAAAGGAGAAAGCAAATCAAGATTCGCATACCAGTATGACATCTTACCGACTACTTTAGTGGTCTTCTCATGAGATCTCTAGTGGTTGTTCATGGGCTTTTCAGGCGACGGAAGAAGAAGTGACACAAACTATGGCAGCTGTGGTTAGAGTCCGAATCAAATTCCAAATATGAGAGATTTGGTTCAATCTATCTGACGGATTATGTCTTCTCTACTTGGAAGGGTCGTTTCTGATATATTGGAAGGGATATTGTGCACCGCAAACGAAGCCCCATCAACAAAACATTGAAATTAGACCTGAAAAACATTGAGGAAATAAGTTTGAAATCTACACGTCATCAATAAACAACAAAGGAATAAAAAAGAGAAACATAAAAGCGATTTAAAATCCATGATCTCCTTTAGGGGCAGAACGTTTCGACCATACTTTGCTGTTCGAATCAGGTTTTGAAAACAGAGTTTAGGCGTAGATGGATCAAAGCAGGCAGAGAATTATGATCATCCTC
Organism: Linanthus parryae; assembly: GCA_023055425.1. NCBI lineage: Eukaryota > Viridiplantae > Streptophyta > Magnoliopsida > Ericales > Polemoniaceae > Linanthus > Linanthus parryae. The sequence continues at coordinate 35,533,734 of JALGPY010000002.1, forward strand.
AAGGGATTGAAAGCGTAAAGGGAATTTGGTGGGTTCCATTTGCTTTGTTGACAAGATTCGCTGCAATGATAATGTATCGTGCCTGAACGGTGTAGTGGTACTTCACACAGGGTATTACTTGATAGACGCCGGGTATTTTAGTCCATCTGAAAGTACTATCAACAGTACAGATTAAACTTCTTCTCGGTGTTAAATTGTGCAATGGCTTTAAATTTCAGATTCGTGACATTCTGTTCTTTTAGTTGATGCACTGGTTTTTCTAAAAAAAACTATTAAAGAAGGGTATGAGATTAATTGAGTCTATGGTTTCAAAAACATCTAGAAGAATAATTCTTACATCTGCTCTTGGGCAAGTTTGCTTCATGCTTTCTGTCTAGCATTTGACAAGCAAAATATAGACCTTAAAACAATATATAAAAATCAAAGCAACTAAATGAAGGGAAACAAAAATCGGGATTGAAAATATCAATTAAAAAAATTACCTTAGTATGCTTGACAGCCGAAACATGTCGGAGAAGACGCAAGATTCCATTATGCTTGATTCTGAAATCATAGAGCTATACCTTATGACACAAAGTATGCAACTAAAACGTCATGGCTATTAATTTTAAAAGATATATTTGCGCTTTTGGCAGTGACGGCGTAAATTGCTGATTGAAAACTATTTCCAAACCCCCTCCTCGGCATTGGTTCTGCCTTGGCATTCGAGAATTTCTAAAACGGCTCCCTCTATACCCGGGTAATGCCCTACAACTCCTTGTTCAAATTCTCTTCAGTCTGTAACCATGTAGACTCAAAGTCACGATAAAAGTTATAGAAATTCAAGGTTACTGTAGCAAGGTGCTTGTTAAACGATGGCTATTACGCAATGGAAGATGCAACTAAAAACATAAATGCTTAGAATGGAAGTAGAATTGATTTTGACACAATAATTCACTATAGACGGTCAGGCTTCTTTTTACTTTGTCACCGTTCGGCACCTGCTTTAGAATCAAATCCATGATCATTGGTTCTCTGGTTTTGAGAGAGTTTAGCTTTATTTTGCTTTGGGGTCTTCGAGCTAGTCCGTGAAATTATTTGTGCTTACTGAAATCAAACTCCGGTAAAACATCTCTAAGGGTACCGATCTTTCAAATAACAAGACTGAAACTGTTTAACAAGTTTAATATAAGCAAGAGAAAGCACATAAGTCTACTTACCTAGGGGACCACCTTGATTTGATCTCGTGGTGTTGGAATCATAAACAATTTGCGGAGGCATGATACTGCAGGGCTCGGTTCTTCGTTCAGCAAGAGACATCTTGTAACCTAAGAATTAGGTTTATGCCATTTGAGGAGGTTATGAGAAAATCTCACTTGCCCATGATTAAACAAAGGAGTTTGTTCTCTTCCTGGACAAAGTTATGAGTCAGATTGATGATCAACTCTGATAAGCGACAGGGCGGTCACCGAAATTCTCTAGTTTCGTCGTCAGAGAGGTAAAGAATTGCCGAAGATGCCTCTTTGTGAATCTCCGAATCCAATCGTTATGGCTTCGACTTGAATGCTTTTGATCGAAGAGACGCGGAAAACACTTTTTGTGGAATGGCGCAAGTACTCCAAGGGTTTCAGTCTATAAATAGTAGAGATTAATGGGTTAGAAATCAAGGGTACTTTAGGTATTTAACGTTAGGAACTTAGGCATTATTATAACCTCTACAAACATTTAAATAGTAAAGATAAAGATATGCCTACTTACACATATACTACTATACTACGATCGGATTATATAATTGAATTTGTGTGTTACTTGCCCAACAGCTTCTTGATTCAGTCAGCTGAGCTAAAATATTTGCATATAATTAAATATCCTTTGAAAGCATTCATATAGTATACTGTGTTCTCTCAATTTTGATCTGAAATGAAAAGTCGCTGTTATTGACAGGTGAAATGGAGGAGATAATCTTAAGAATGAATTGAGGATGAGGCAAGAGCAATTAAATGAGAGAATGATTTTGGGCGGTGATCTTGCAGGGATGCATTACATCAGCGGAGACAGTAACGCTTGAGAAGCAAGTTTCTTACTAATATCGATAACAAAAGCAACTTTTAGCTTAATTATCGGACTTGTCTGATTATTTGCTGATATTTGGTTTATTAACTAGCTAAAGATTCTAAACGAGACAAATGCATCAGATGAATTCTTGTTTCTTAGTTATTTGTATGTGTTCCATTCAGTGATCTCTTCCCTTCCAATATACCAAGAAACTCTGTGACATTCGTTCCTCAAGTCAGCGGCTGGCCATAGCTGACACCAGCTCAATGGAGACTTGTCACTTATTGAATCTTGCGATGAATTTCTAACACGTAATTGTAAACAGAAGAATTCATCTGATGCCGGCCGAAAATTTGTTGCATGGGACTACACTGTTTGCACAAGTTTCTCACAGTTTCTGCATTTGTTTTTGCATCGCTGCCAGCAAAGCTAATCTTAATCAGGGGTGGACTCAGGATTCTGCGACTGGGGTTAAATTCTAGGGTGAGAAAATTCTAATAAAAAACGTTAGTAGTGGACATTATTGTATCATTTCTATGGGGGCTAAACTGAACTTCTTTCACAAAACACATGGCGAAATTACAATTTTTCAAAGTTGAATGGGGGCTACAGCCTCCACAACCTCCTACTTGCATTCGTTCTTGATCTCAGCTACATTGCTGTTGTATTATGTAGGTTGAAGTTGAACCACTATTCTACAGCCGTCTATGCAAGGCTGCTTAAGCAACACATATCAAATAGGGACTTGAGTATACTGGAAGCAAAGTGATTCTTTTGTGTTCATCTTAAAATTTTCTAACACACACACACACACACACACATATATATATATATATATATATATATATATATATATATATAAAACTAGGGGATTGCCCGTGCCGAAGGCATACCAAAAAACACGTTTTATAATCGATTCTGCTGGAGGAGAAGAGGAAAATGGCGTCCCCAGTAATTTTATATGATATTCATCAAGTCAGGTTCTTACACATCTATATTATAAATAGAACGATTAACTTCAAAAAAAAATTGGCCTTTGGATTGAATTAACCTCAGCCCTTAGATCTCTCCCACTTATAGTTACAACTCCCAAAAATTTGGAGATAATTGAGAGGATAATGGGTAGTGGTTTATTCAACAATTAACAAAAATCACCTGTCCACTTCGCCATCTCTTTCTCCTACTTTCTCTCTCTTTCTCTAATGGGTAGTGGTGGCTGAAATTTTTAACTTTCTCTGTGTTCCACTACTTTTTGTATCTTAACACTATAATTCAATGAATGAGAAATTCTCCCTATAATTTTGATTTTTTGCTAAATTCAACTTATATATCTTCTGAATTCAAAACATTTCCCAAAATTCTACTATTATTCTCAGCTATTCGTTCTAAGCATTTTTTGGGATAGTGTCCTCGGGCACGGGCAATCCCCTAGTAGGAGATAGGTTGTGAGTGATTCCCACGTCCATTAATATAATGCTCATCCCATACTTGAAAGTAGTTTTTTTTCATCACATTTGTAAATTTAATTTTTGAATAACACATCTAAATTAATTTAAAAAAACACGTCTAAATTCAAAAACTATCCAAGTTAGGGATAGTGTCCTCGGGCACGAGCAATACTCTAGTTTTTTATAAATACGTAAATTAAGAGGGTAAATTTTCAAGTAGTGGGTAGTTAAATGGTGGGGTAGTTAAGTGTGTGGTATGTGAGATCTAAGGGCTGGGGATGAGTTATTTAATCCAAATGCTGAAAAATCAGAAGTTAGTTAAACCATGGTGTTTTATAGAATAGATTCACCACAACTAATGGTATAAATTTAATTTATCGCTTACCCATTACAGTAGGTTATTTAGACTCGTTGCGCGTTAAGTTAAACTAGTAAATAGAGAAAGATCACTAGCTTTTTCTGGTCGGCAAGAGTAAAAATTAAACAAACTACTCATATAAAACTGGTCATGATACCTCAACAAACATATTACGAAATAAATCTTGAAACTACAAATGCATAGATAGATTTGGCGATCATCGTTACTAATCACAATTTATTCGCCCGGATTTTTAATAGATCAACTCTTCAACCAACGCGTGACTGACATCCTGGTGGTTCCGTACACAACCCTAATGCGTACCCATTCCCCAGGGAATGCACCGACATCCCCATATTGTACACACCCCTGAACGGTTTCCCAAGTTTTTGCAAAATACATTGCACGCATCTTCTATTCTGGGAGTACAAACGCTGGGGCTGCTATGCACCTGGGTGAGTACTTCACGCGCTGCATCTGTCTTCCCTGCAAAAATTAACAAAATAGTTCAACATATTTCAACTTTTTGGAGTGCTACATTTGGTTCTCGGTTCTCTCACGAAAAGAGTGTGTGTAAGCACACAAATATATATATATATATATATATAATTAAGAATATATCATAAAGCATATCCCCAATATACAAAAATAGTCTGATTGTAACTCCTGTTCCAAAAATAGTCCACTATTCCGATGTACCGAAAAAAAGTAACTCCTGTTCCAAAACTAACTTTCTAGTACCCATTTGCAATATTACCACCTTATTGCAATTGGGATATTTTCATCACAAAACTGTTAGGTGTTTTGGATGGTGGACTTTTCAATCACAAGTTATGTTATAAAAAAGTACTACAACAAGAAAACTGATAGAGCAATGGTGATGTAAAAGTGTTGTAGAACACTTTTTTACGAGCCACTCTTCAAGCATGACCTATCAAAAAAATAAGTACGTCTACACAAAAATGATAGTATTTGGGAGAAGTCACACCGAGAACTCAGATACACAAAAATAATATTTGGGAAAACTTTATATAACAATAACAATATGAGTTTTGTTTGACCGCATCTATCTAATACGCTGAGGGCACGTTTGATGCAGGGATAAAGACGGGGTACAGTAATAATAATACCAGTAGGGGGTAATAACTGGTGTTTGGTACAGGGATAATTTGAAGGGGGATTCAATCCCCCCTTATTATCAATACCCCTTATATGCCTAAAATCTAATCCCACCATGTAGGTGGGATTGAATACTAAAGTCTTAATCCCCCTATTAATACGGGTGCAAACAAACACGTTATATAATCCTCCCTATATAATTATTACTCTTAATATCAATACACCCTATAATACTGTAGGGCCCCCTGTACCCCCAATTTTCAATCCCGACACCAAACGTGTCCTGAGAGATTTAAATGAGTTAAACGATGAGATAGGGAATCACGTGCTCACCCACAGAGTTGGCCATGACGAGGGCAAAGATAAAAAGACAAGTAGCAAAAAGCTTGGTGGCGGATGAGACCGTAGTGTTCTTGGCCATGTCAAACTAAGTATGATAAACTGAGGGAAACAGGCTTAGTTTGTGTGAAATGTGTATATAACTATACATCGAGCCTATTTATAGGAAAAACGTGTAAGAAATTTTCAGATCTATTCTTGAATTGTGTGATGATTGATAAACTAGTTTTATCATCTTACCTAATACAAACAAAGCTACAGATCTATTCTTGGGTTGTGGTAATTAATAAACTAATTTTATGATCTCAATAATAGCAAGCACGGTTCTGATCAACTCTTGGATTGTGGTAATTAGTAAACTAATTTTATGATCTGAATAGTAAGAAAGATTCAGATCTATTCTTGGATTGTGATAATTAAAAATACGAAACTAATTTTATGAACTAAGGGTGAGTTTGGGAATGCTTCTGTTGCCAGCACAGCTATTTTCCGGCAGCAGAAGCAGTTTTAGTGTGTTTGATAAAAATAAAATTTTTGCTTTTCCGGACAGTTTTTGCTGTTCCAGAACAGTTTTCAGAAAGCAAGGGGGGAGATGTTTTTCCAGAAAGTGCTTTTGATTAATTTATCTACAACTGATTTTAATCTTACAATTTTTTTCAAATATTAATAGATATCTCTTCGAAAATGACACATGTTTTGTCATTTTACCCTTTCACAGCGACTTCACAGTTGATTTTACCAAATGCAAAATTGCTATATCAGTACTTCACAGCAGCTTTTACGTGATATTTACCAAAGAACATTTAATCAAGAATTCACAGCAGCTTTTCTACATTGTTTTCACACAGCAACTTTCTAGCACCGGCACAGCATTCCCAAACTAGCCCTAATTGTGTGTGTGTGGGGGGGGGGGGGGGAGGGTGTAAATATGAAAGATTTATCGGTGAAACCTTAATTAGTAGTGGACATTATTGTATCATTTCTATGAGGGCTAAACTGAACTTCTTTCACAAAACACATGGCGAAATTACATTTTTTCAAAGTTGAATGGGGGCTACAGCCTCCACAACCTTCTACTCGCATCCGTTCTTGATCTCAGCTACACTGCTGCTGTATTATGTAGGTTGAAGTTGAACCACTATTCTACAGCCGTCTATGCAAGGCTGCTTCAGCAACACATATCAAATAGGGACTTTTTTTGCGGAAAGTTGAGAACATCAATTCATCATCAAAAATAGTACAAGAGATAGCAAGCTAATAGCTAAACAGATACATCATCAGATCATCACGCGAGATAGCTAAACAACACCTAACCAAACATACTACATCTGGCAATAGAAAATACAGGGCACCTAGATAGCTATATAAAAAAACGGATCAGCGAAGGAGTGAAAGAGGCCGATGTCCTGGACGTTTCAAGCCTCTACCCTGAAAGAAAACACAAAACATCAACCATCCAAAACAACAAAAATATGATCAAAGACAAACCACACAACTGGCGAGAATAGCTTGGCTGCACCGTCAATGTCACCAAATCCTGTTCATTCCCGTGGGTGACCTAAAGTTGAACAGAAGTCTTAGCGATTTGGCTGCACAAAAACAACCCGGTGGAGATTCCCCAAAATTGAAGCGTCGTTTCTTAAGCTGAAAACTTTGAGCAGTCACAAGATTGTCAATACTCATAGCTTCCCGATCCGTGTTACCAGAAGCCCCAAAGAAAGCATCCTTAACCTGCACTTGATAAATATCATCACCTCATTTTGCTGCAACAAAGCATTCATGACAGGGGGCCGGAGGCTCCTTTGGAGATCGAACAGATACAGGAATCGCAGGAGTGTAAGCCCGAGCAATAGGCCTCCTTCTACGCACCTTCTTTCCGTGGAGAAGCCTGTGAAAAGCATTGAAATCAACCCGAATAGCACCTTCCTGAAACTCGTTTAGCTTCTTTGATCGACAAACTTGGATCTCATACCACGAGGGATCAATCCGCACCACCTGCTTTGTCCGTCGATTTATGAAAGCAAACCTCGTCTCAAGGCTCGGAGGGAAGATATCATCCAGCTCCTCACAAACTAGACGACAAGCACTCTTGATTTATGCTTTGGGCAGTTGAGAGAAGCGAAGGCTAAGCATGTCCGATCTGCTGTAACGACGAACTTTCTCGAAAGATTGACTACAACCCTGTTCTCTTATTCGTTTGGGACTGGGAACCTCCAAAACTTGTGAAACATCATGAGGAAAGAACAATCTCCTCCTCTTATTTCCGCAGAGGGAGCTTGAGGAAATATTCAAACGGATAACAATCCATTGAGAAACCAGGAAACTAAGATGAAAATTGCTAAAGTGAATATTAGCGATGGGATAGACTGTATTATGAAGGAGGGCAGCGGCTAAGAAACAAAACAGAAAAGATTGAGCAAAGATGGGCCAAAAAACAGACACAGGAAGAACAACAACAGAGAACTGATTTGTAAATTAGAGAGAAACAGAGATTGTAACTAGAAATACTAACCACAAGGTAGCACTAAAAGACGAATTAGAGAAACAAACCCACACTGATGAACCAGACCTAAAATGGAACAAAACCACACTGAATAGGGGAAACAGGGGTACTGAAGACGAAGATGGCGTGCACTGCGTTGACTTCGCCTACAACACAGACCGCACTGATGAAACTGAGAAAAACGATCCACCCACGAACACAACACTGTAGGATAGGCAGATCTGGAGAACAAAATTGAAGAAGGGTTGAAAGTGAAAGAAGAAAGGTCTCGGCGGCAGCTTTAGCCAGAAAGGCCGAGTAACAAACGGAAAATAGTGTTTTCAAACCAGATCTGAGGACTTGCAACCAGAAGAACTGAGCCGGAGGGGGCTTGCAACCGGCGATGACTCCGCCGACGGTAAACAGGAACAAGTTGTGAACGGGAAACACGATCCACCCAAGAAAGCTAGAGAAGAGGGTAGGTGGATCAGGAAAACAAAGGGGAAAAAGCTTAACAAAGCAAGCTGAGAGGCCGCAGCGGCGACGGCGGTGATAGCCAGACAGGGCTGAGGAACAAAACAGTTTTTAGGGTTTTCTAGAGAGTGGAGAGAGGATTTTCTCTCTCTAAAACACACCCTTACATTTTTATATCAAATAGGGACTTGAGTATACTGGAGGCAAAGTGATTCTTTCATGTCCATCTTAAAATTTTCTAACATATATATAACTAGGGGATTGCCCGTGCCGAAGGCATACCCAAAAAACACGTTTTATAATCAATTCTGCTGGAGGAGAAGATAAAAATGGCGTCCCTAGTAATTTTATATGATATTCATCAAATCATGTTCTTACACATCTATATTATAAAATAGAACGGTTAACTTTACAATATCTGTAATACTCCGCTAATTAAATGTCCTATTTGATAGTTTTGTCTCCCTCAAAGTTATTGTTTAGTATGTTAACATTAGAAATTAGTTAGTTACACTATTTGTTAGAGAAATAAAATAAACAAGCTTAGTGTAGTAATATTTGAGATATTTAAAGTTTATTTGATGTACTAACATTAACATTTTAAATAAATGTAAAAAAAAAAATTGGTTACACTCTGAAAATAAATAGGAAATAAAAGAAAGAGAAAAAAAAATATTAGAGAGGGTGTTGGTGTGTAGTTTGGCTGAAGCAAAGAAAGAAAGAGAAACAAAGAGAGAGAGAGAGAGAGAGAGAAGAAAAAAACATGTGTGGGTGGTGTGTCCGGCCAAAACAAGAGAGGAAGAGAGGAAGGAAGAGAGAGAGAGAGAGAGAGAGAGAGAGAGATTCGGCAGAGAGAGAGAAGGAAGAAGAGGAAGAGAAAAACAAGGGGGTTGGGAGTTTGTGATTGTGGGCCCCACCTTGATGTTGGTGTGTTGGTGAAAGAGAGAGAGAGAGAGAGAGAGAGAGAGAGAGAGAGAGATGTTCGGCTGATGGAGGAAAGGAAGAAGAAAAAAAAAAAGGAGAGTTGTTGGTGGGCCCCATTTTTGGTGTTGGGAGTTGGGGGTTTTTGTTGGAGAATGGAGTTTTCTTGGAAAACGTGAAAAAGAAATTCAGCACCTCCTATTTATTAGCCCACAACTGAGGGAAACAAAGAGAGGAAGTGGAAGTGAGAAGGAGGGAGAGAGGGAGTGTGTACGTGAGAAGAAAGAGAGAGAAAAAGAAAGAGAAGAAAAAGGAGTGAGAGAGAGGGTGTTCGGCAGAGAGAGAGAGGCTAGGAGAAAGGGAAAATTAAATGAGAGAGGGGACCATATTAATGGGAGAAAATTAAGGTGAGGAAGTGTACGGCAAAGAAGAAAAATAGAGAAGAGGGTGAAATTTGTTAGTATTTTGTGGAGTATGACAACAATTGGAGGAAAACCATTGTAAGGCCTTGTTTGGCTATTCCTCTACAAAGATTATTTGGAAGATCTTATTGGAGCTTTTTATTGGACTTATTTGGAGACAATTTCTGAAAATGAGTACTCTCCACGTTTACGAACGTCGCGGTGCTGTGAGTAAAATTATTTATTTTTTTGCTATATGTTATATACTTATGAAAATTATTACTGTTTTACAAGTGTTACATTTTCGTTACGTAAATTTCAGTATTGTGAAGTTTGTCATAACAATGAAATTTTTGACTATATGACTTGGAAACCACTTTCTGAATGTGAATAAAATTTGACCTTTTGTGCTCCCCTTTAATGAAAATTACGATTTTAGTATGGTATATTTTGTAACTTGGACAAATAAAAATGTGCCATAAAAATTAATTAGGAACTTTGACGACGTTATGCCTTGGGACACTTGAGTATTTCTGGCCCGCCATCGGGATATAATAGATGGGTTTCTGGCCCAGTCGCAGGGTATAATATGCGATGTGCCACAAAGATGGCGTATTCTGAACATGTCAAATTTTTTGTATGATACGATGGTTACCAATGGCATTAACTGAATCTAAAGTTTCGTTATCTGATATGAGAAATTTGATAAAATATTCAGTCGGAAAATATCTGGTTCCATTATTCTGAAATATTCTGTTTATCAGTTCAGTTTAAGCATTTTCTGTAAAATATATTATTTCTGACAGTTATCAGTTTATTTGATAAACACGCTATTTTGAAATATAAAGGGGGGAGAAACCCTCACTGAGCTTTGTGGCTCATTTTGTTTAAATTAAATATTTTCAGGTGACATGGTACGTGCGGAAAAATAAAAATCCCGAGGCGAGACCGTTGGAGAATCTAGTAGCTGTTATGTTTGATGTTTATGTTAAATTAGCTAGTGTGACCTTATCGTCTAATTATGTGATGTAATATTTTGGTGGATCGTTGTAAGGCCTGGACCATGTTTTAGGTGATATTTGGACTTTTGGATATTTGCGATATGGGTTATTTTAAGGCCAATATTTTAGTTGACATATATTTTTGTCTCTGATCCGCTCATCGTGGTTGAACCAGTAAAGTTGCTAACTGAATATTTTGATATAACTGAATATTTTGATTAATTGACTAATAACTCATTTTTAAACAAATGTTACAAGAATACATTTTTTTTGACTATTCCGAAATATTTCAAGTTGACCCCGAGAATTTTAATTCGCTTCCGCACTTGATTTCATAAACTAAAATTTTATTATATTTGTTAAACGGTTCAAGCCACATGAGTTTTTGTTTGAGGCCTTGGTGGCCGGTCTCGACCCTCGGTCTCGAATTAATAAATCGGGGTCCGGGAAAGGGGGTCGTGACAACGTGGTATCAGAGCAATAGGTTTGGGTTTGGATGTGTGAATTTTGGTGTTAGCCATAACCATTATTTGGAGCCTAAGTGATTGGGGTTAATTTGGTATTAACTTTGGAGTAATTTTGGAGTTATTTGGGGTAACCTACCCTGGACCTATTATTTGGAGTTGCTTGACTTAGAAATATTTTATTTAATATTAAGTTTAATTATTGCACATAAGTTAGTATTATTTTGGTAAAAAGTTTTTGGCCAAAGTTTAACTAGCTTCCTTTTAGGTGGCCGTTTCTGGAGGAGCCGGATCAGGAGAGGAGAATGACAATACTACCCCTGTGACTGAGAACCAAGCCGGTGGAAGTGGACCTAACTCAGGTGATAGGCTGGAAAGAGCCATTGAAGGACTTGCCTACCTAGTTGATGCTAACCTTAGAGAACCTACCTTAGATCGGTTCCAAGGTCTAAAACCTCCATCATTTGCTGGTACCCCTGATCCAGTCAAAGTTGAGTCGTGGTTATTGGAGATTGAAAAGATCTTTGGGGCCATGCGTTGTTCTGAGAAACAGAAGGTGGAGTTTGCCACTTACAACTTGACTGGAGAAGCTTATCAGTGGTGGTTGACCATGTCTAGAAGGGAGCCAGCCATGGTGTGGGACCGCTTTGTTGAGATGTTTAATGATAAGTATTTCCCTCAACACCTGAAAGATCAGAAGGTTGCTGAATTTTTCATGCTTACTCAAGGTGACATGACTGTAGCAGAGTACGAGGCAAAGTTCACGGAGTTGTCCCGCTACGCCTCACACGTTGTTAGGGATGAGGCGCAGAAAGCTAGAAAGTTTGAAACAGGACTTCGGTGGAGCATTCGTACCAAGGTAGAGCTCTTTAGGCTGCCTACCTACAATGAAGTTGTTGATCGAGATCTAATTGCAGAAAAAGGGATTGTGGAGAACAACAAGTATCGAGACCAGAAGATGAGGAATGCTGGTACCAAGAACCATGGAGGAAGAAATCATCAAGGAGGCCCTAGCCAAACTAATACATTCAAGAGACAAGGAGCTGGGAATCAGTATAACAGGGGTGTGGCTGTCAATGCAATTAAGGGGAAACTGTACTGTCCTAAATGTCGTAGGTATCACGATCATGATGTGTGCTATCGCGAGGCTGGTGCTTGTTTCCGTTGTGGTCAACAAGGTCATATGATTAATGATTGCCCCATGTCGCGCCCCGTGAATCAGCTGAATGTCCCTGCTCAGAACCCAGTGGTTGCTAGAGGAGAAGAGAACAGGCGTGGGAGAGCTTTTGCATTGGTCCCTGGAGATGTCCCTGCTGCATCTGCAGTTGTCTCAGGTACCTTACCTATTGACTCCAAATCCGCCAATGTTCTTATTGATTCTGGTTCTACTCATTCATTCGTTTCCCATGATTTTGCTAAGTTCATTTCTAGACAACCAGAACCCCTTGGTTATGCGTTACATGTTTCTACTCCTCTGGGTGTCATGTTAGCTAGTACTTGTGTGTACAGAAACTGTGAAATATTGGTCGGCGGAGTGTCTTTAGTTGTTAATTTGATACCCCTCGATATTCGAGATTTTGATTTCATCCTCGGTATGGATTGGCTCTCAGCTAATCATGCCTCAATCGACTGTGTCGAGAAGAAAGTCATGTTTCGTATTCCTAGTACCCCTGAATTCCATTTTATCGGTACTGGAGTTTCGCCCCCACCTCGAATGATTTCTTGTCTCCGGGCTCAAAAGTTACTTCGAAAGGGTTGTTAGGGATTTTTAGCCTATATAAATGATGAGTCAGCAAATGAGATAAAATTGGAAGATGTTCCTGTGGTTCGGGAGTTCTCTGATAACTTTCCCGAGGATATTAGCACATTACCTCCTGATAGGGAAATCGAGTTCACCATAGATGTTGTTCCGGGAACAACCCCAATTTCTAAAGTCCCCTATCGAATGGCACCTGTAGAGCTAAAGGAATTGAAGGTACAACTTCAGGAGTTACTTGACAAGGGATTTATTAGACCAAGCACTTCTCCATGGGGTGCACCTGTTTTATTTGTGAAGAAGAAGGATGGCACCATGAGGTTATGCATAGATTACCGGGAATTGAACAAAGTCACGGTTAAGAACAAATATCCTCTCCCTAGGATTGATGATTTGTTTGATCAACTGCAAGGAGCCAAGGTGTTTTCCAAGATTGACTTGAGGTCCGGTTACCATCAATTGAAGATTAAGGCTGAGGATGTACCTAAGAGTGCATTCCGCACTAGGTACGGGCATTATGAGTTCCTTGTTATGCCTTTTGGGTTGACAAATGCCCCGGCTGTTTTCATGGACTTGATGAATAGGGTGTTCAAACCGTTCTTGGATGTCTTTGTGATTGTTTTTATTGATGATATCTTGGTGTATTCTAATAGCAAGGAGGAACATGTGGACCACTTGAGGCTTGTTTTGCAAACCCTCCGGGATCAGAAGCTTTTTGCAAAATTTGAGAAGTTTCAGTTCTGGCTTTCTAGGATCTCTTTTCTAGGGCATGTTGTGTCTGAAGATGGTATTTCAGTAGATCCCCAGAAGGTAGAGGCTATCGTTAATTGGCCAAGACCTACCAATGTGACAGAAATTCGAAGCTTTCTAGGATTGGCCGGTTACTATAGAAGATTCGTGGAGAAATTTTTAGAGTTAGCATCCCCCTTGACTCGGCTTACAAGGAAGGAGTCCCCATTTAAGTGGTCTGACGAATGCGAGCAAAGTTTTCAAGAGTTGAAAAGAAGGTTGTCTGCTCCTATATTGTCATTGCCGTCAGAAGGTGGAAATTATGTGATTTATAGTGACGCATCACTGAAAGGACTAGGATGTGTATTGATGCAAGATGGAAAAGTGATTGCGTATGCCTCAAGACAGTTGAAACCTTATGAGAGAAACTACCTGACACATGACTTGGAGTTGGCAGCTGTGGTCTTTGCTTTGAAAATTTGGCGTCATTATCTATATGGTGTATCGTGTGAAATTTTTACAGACCACAAGAGCTTGAAGTATATCTTCACACAAAAGGAACTCAATATGAGGCAAAGACGGTGGTTGAAGCTGTTAAAGGATTATGATATAAGCATTCAGTATCATCCTGGTAAAGCAAATGTGGTGGCTGATGCCCTTAGTCGAAAGTCGACCGCTAATTTGGCTTATGTCATTACCAGCCAAGTTGAGTTACATAAGGAGTTTGAAAGATTGTCATTAGAAGTGATCCCTAGACAGACCTCGAGTGCAGCTTATGCTCTGATGGCCCAACCTAGCTTGCTAGAAGAAATCAAAGAGGCGCAAAGGAGTGATGAAGACATAAAGAAGATTTCCGAAGATGTGCTTGGAGGTAAAGTCTCAGAGTTTTCTATTCAAGATGGATTTCTGAAATTTCAAGGCCGAATTTGTGTCCCAAATGTGTCCAAGCTTAAAAAGTCCATATTAGAGGAAGCTCATAATTCTAAATTTGCAATTCATCTTGATGGTACGAAGATGTATAGAGATTTGCGTGAGCTTTATTGGTGGCAAGGAATGAAGAGGGATATAGCAGAGTTTGTGGCTAAGTGCTTATTGTGTCAGCAAGTTAAGGCGGAACACCAAAGACCTGCAGGGTTGCTTCAACCGCTACCTTTTCCCGAGTGAAAGTGGGAACACATCACTATGGATTTTGTGGTTGGACTGCCAAGGTCTTCAAAAGGAAACACCGCCATTTGGGTAATTGTTGATAGGCTAACTAAGTCATCACACTTTCTAGCCGTGAAACCCACAGATTCACTAGAGAAGTTAGCCCAACTATACGTCAAGGAGATTGTGAAATTGCACGGAGCACCTGTGTCCATTGTTTCTGACAGGGACCCACGTTTCGTGTCAAGATTTTGGAATAGTTTACAAGCAGCTATGGGGACTAGCTTAAGGTTCAGTACTGCCTTCCATCCTCATACGGACGGCCAGTCAGAAAGAGTTATTCAGATTTTGGAAGACTTGCTTCGGCTATGTGTTTTGGATTTCAAAGGAGGATGGGAAGAGCACTTGACTTTTGTAGAGTTTGCGTATAATAATAGCTTTCATGCAAGTATCGGGATGGCGCCATTCGAGGCGTTATACGGAAGAAGGTGTAGATCCCCCATCAATTGGACTGAAGTTGGAGAAAGACAGATGTTTGGACCAGAAATTGTCCAGGTCACTACTGAAAAGATTAAGACGATACGTGAAAGGCTAAAAGAGGTTCAAAGCCGACAGAAGAGTTACGCGGATAATAGAAGACGAGATTTGGAATTTAACGTTGGAGATTTTGTGTACCTGAAAGTCTCGCCAACTAAAGGTGTGATGCGTTTTGGGAAGAAAGGAAAGTTGAACCCCAGATATGTCGGACCCTATGAAATTCTTGAGCGAGTTGGACCTGTAGCTTATCGTTTGGCATTACCGCCAGAGCTCAGTAATGTCCATAATGTGTTCCATGTTTCAATGATTAAGAAGTATGTCTATGACCCTAAGCATGTGTTAGCATATCACCCTTTGGAGCTAAGGGAAGATTTATCTTACGTCGAGACGCCAGTTGAAATTTTAGATCGGCGTGATCAAGTATTGCGCAACAGAGTCATCCCGCTTGTGAAAGTTTGTGGCAAAATCATTTGGTGGAGGACGCAACTTGGGAACGAGAAGATGAGATGCGAAGTCACTATCCACATTTATTTTGAGGTAATTACTTAAGTTTGGGGACCAAACTTCTATAAGTGGGGGAGAATGTAATACTCCGCTAATTAAATATCATATTTGATAGTTTTGTCTCCCTCAAAGTTATTGTTTAGTATGTTAACATTAGAAATTAGTTAGTTACACTATTTGTTAGAGAAATAAAATAAACAAGCTTAGTGTAGTAATATTTGAGATATTTAATGTTTATTTGATGTACTAACATTAACATTTTAAATTTATGTAAAAAAAAGTGGTTACACTTTGAAAATAAATAGGAAATAAAAGAAAGAGAAAAAAAATATTAGAGAGGGTGTTGGTGTGTAGTTCGGCTGAAGCAAAGAATGAAAGAGAAACAAAGAGAGAGAGAGAGTGAGAAAGAAAGAGAGAGAGAGAGAGAAGAAAAAAAAATGTGTGGGTGGTGTGTCCGGCCAAAACAAGAGAGGAAGAGAGGAAGGAAGAGAGAGAGAGAGAGAGATTCGGCAGAGAGAGAGAGAAGGAAGAAGAGGAAGAGAAAAACAAGGGGGTTGGGAGTTTGTGATTGTGGGCCCCACCTTGATGTTGGTGTGTTGGTGAAAGAGAGAGAGAGAGATGTTCGGCTGATGGAGGAAAGGAAGAAGAAAAAAAGGAGAGTTGTTGGTGGGCCCCATTTTTGGTGTTGGGAGTTGGGGGTTTTTGTTGGAGAATGGATTTTTCTTGGAAAATGTGAAAAAGAATTCAGCACCTCCTATTTATTAGCCCACAACTGAGGGAAACAAAGAGAGGAAGTGGAAGTGAGAAGGAGGGAGAGAGGGAGTGTGTATGTGAGAAGAAAGAGAGAGAAAAAGAACGAGAAGAAAAAGGAGTGAGAGAGAGAGGGTGTTCGGCAGAGAGAGAGAGGGTAGGAGAAAGAGAAAATTAAATGAGAGAGGGGACCATATTAATGGGAGAAAATTAAGGTGAGGAAGTGTACGGCAAAGAAGAAAAATAGAGAAGAGGGTGAAATTTGTTAGTATTTTGTGGAGTATGACAACAATTGGAGGAAAACCATTGTAAGGCCTTGTTTGGCTATTCCTCTACAAAGATTATTTGGAAGATCTTATTGGAGCTTTTTATTGGACTTATTTGGAGACAATTTCTGAAAATGAGTACTCTCCACGTTTACGAACGTCGCGGTGCTGTGAGAATTATTTATTTTTTTGCTATATGTTATATACTTATGAAAATTATTACTGTTTTACAAGTGTTACATTTTCGTTACGTAAATTTCAGTATTGTGAAGTTTGTCATAACAATGAAATTTTTGACTATATGACTTGGAAACCACTTTCTGAATGTGAATAAAATTTGACCTTTTGTGCTCCCTTTAATGAAAAATACGATTTTAGTATGGTATATTTTGTAACTTGGACAAATAAAAATGTGCCACAAAAATTAATTAGGCACTTTGACGACGTTATGCCTTGGGACACTTGAGTATTTCTGGCCCGCCATCGGGATATAATAGATGGGTTTCTGGCCCAGTCGCAGGGTATAATATGCGATGTGCCACAAAGATGGCGTATTCTGAACATGTCAAAAATTTTGTATGATACGATGGTTACCAATGGCATTAACTGAATCTGAAATTCCGTTATCTGATATGAGAAATTTGATAAAATATTCAGTCGGAAAATATCTGGTTCCATTATTCTGAAATATTCTGTTTATCAGTTCAGTTTAAGCATTTTCTGTAAAATATATTATTTCTGACAGTTATCAGTTTATTTGATAAACACGCTATTTTGAAATATAAAGGGGGGAGAAACCCTCACTGAGCTTTGTGGCTCATTTTGTTTAAATTAAATATTTTCAGGTGACATGGCACGTGCGGAAAAATAAAAATCCCGAGGCGAGACCGTTGGAGAATCTAGTAGCTGTTATGTTTGATGTTTATGTTAAATTAGCTAGTGTGACCTTATCGTCTAATTATGTGATGTAATATTTTGGTGGATCGTTGTAAGGCCTGGACCATGTTTTAGGTGATATTTGGACTTTTAGATATTTGCGATATGGGTTATCTTAGGGCCAATATTTTAGTTGACATATATTTTTGTCTCTGATACGCTCATCGTGGTTGAACCAGTAAAGTTGCTAAATTGACACTTTTAGAACGTACTTTTCAGAAAAGACATTTTTTTATATAACTGAATATTTTGATTAATTGACTAATAACTCATTTTTAAACAAATGTTACAAGAATTTCAATTTGACCCCGAGAATTTTAATTCGCTTCCGCACTTGATTTCATAAACTAAAATTTTATTATATTTGTTAAACGGTTCAAGCCACATGAGTTTTCGTTTGAGGCCTTGGTGGCCGGACTCGACCCTCGGTCTCGAATTAATAAATCGGGGTCCGGAAAAGGGGGTCGTGACAATATCTTTTTGGCCTTTGGATTAAATTAATCTCAGCCCTTAGATCTCTTCCACTTATAGTTACAACTCCCAAAAATTTGGAGATAATTGAGAGGATAAAGGGTAGTGGTTCATTCAACAATTAACAAAAATCACCCGTCCGCTTCCTCATCTCTTTCTCCTACTTTCTATCTCTTTCTCTAATGGGTAGTGGTGGCTGAGATTTTTAACTTCCTCTCTCTTCCACTACTTTTTGTATCTTAACACTATAATTCAATGAATGAGAAATTCTCCCCGTAATTTAAATTTTTTGCAAAATTCAACTTATATATCATCTGAATTCAAAACATTTCCCAAAATTCTATTATTATTGTCAGCTATTCGTTCTAAGCATTTTTTTTTGGGATAGTGTCCTCGAGCACGGGCAATCCTCTAGAAGGAGATATGTTGTGAGTGATTCCCACGTCCATTAATATAATGCTCATCCCATACTTGAAAGTAGTTCTTTTCACCACATTTGTAAATTTAATTTTTGGATAACACCTCTAAATTCATTTAAAAAAACACCTCTAAATTCAAAAACTATCCAAGTTAAAGATAGTGCCCTCGGGCACGAGCAATACTCTAGTTTTTGATAATTACGTAAATTAAGAGGGAAAATTTTCAAGTAGTGGGTAGTTAAGTGGTGGGGTAGTTAAGTGGGTGGTATGTGAGATCTAAGGGCTGGGGATCAGTTATTTAATCCAAAGGCTGAAAAATCAGAAGTTCGTTAAACTATGGTGTTTTATAGAATAGATTCACCACAACTAAAGGTGTAAATTTAATTAATTTATCGCTTACCCATTACAGTAGGTTATTTAGACTCGTTGCGCGTAGAGTTAAACTAGTAAATAGAGAAAGATCACTAGCTTCTTCTGGCCGGCAAGAATAAAAATTAAACAAACCACTCATATAAAACTGGTCATGATACCTCAACAAACATATTACGAAATAAATCTTGAAACTACAAATGCATAGATAAATTTGGCGATCATCGTTACTAATCGCAATTGATTCGCCCGGATTTTTAATAGATCAACTCTTCAACCAACGCGTGACTGACATCCTGGTGGTTTCGTACACAACCCTAGTGCGAACCCATTCCCCAGGGAATACACCGACATCCCCATATTGTACACACCCCTGAACGGTTTCCCATGTTTTTGCAAAAAACATTGCACGCATCTTCTATTCTGGGAGTACAAACGCTGGGGCTGCTATTCACCTGGGTGAGTACTCCACGCGCCGCATCTGTCTTCCCTGCAAAAATTAACAAAATAGTTCAACATATTTCACCTTTTTTGAGCGCTACATTTGGTTCTCCATTAATCTCTCACGAAAAGAGTGTGTGTAAGCACACAAATATATATATATATATATATATATATATATATTATTAAGAATATCATAAAGCATATCCCCAATATACAAAAATAGTCTGATTGTAACTCCTGTTCCAAAACTAACTTTCTAATACCCATTTGCAATATTACCACCTTATTGCAATTGGGAAGATTTTCATAAAAAAACTGTTAGATGTTTTGGAGGGTAGATTTTTCAATTAAAAGTTATGTCATTAAAAAGTAATACAACAAGAAAACTGATAGAGAAATGGTGATGCAAAAGAGTTGTAAAACACTTTTTTACGAGCCACTCATCAAGCATGACCTATCAGAAAATAAGCACGTCTTAAAAAAATGATATTTAGGAGAAGTCACACCGAGAACTCAGATACACAAAAATAATATTTGGGGAAAACTTTATATAACAATATGAGTTTTGTTTTACCGCATCTATCTAATACCGCTGAGAGATTTAAATTAATGAAAAGATGAGATAAGGAAGCTCGTACTCACCCACAGAGTTGGCCATGACGAGGACAAGGATAAAAAGACAGGCAGCAAAAAGCTTGGTGGCGGATGAGACCGTAGTGTCCTTGGCCATGTCAAAGTAAGTATGATAAACGTAGGTAAGCAGGCTTAGTTTGTGTGAAATGTGTATATAACTATACTCTAGCCTATTTATAGGAAAAACTTGTAAGAAAGTTTTAGATCTATTCTTGAATTGTGTGATGATTGATAAACTAGTTTTATCATCTTACCTAATACAAACAAAGCTACAGATCTATTCTTGGGTTGTGGTAATTAATAAAATAATTTTATGATCTCAATAATAGCAAGCACGGTCAGATCAACTTTTGGATTGTGGTAATTAGTAAACTAATTTTATGATCTGAATAGTAAGAAAGATTCAGATCATAATTTTATGATCTCAATAATAGCAAGCACGGTCAGATCAACTCTTGGATTGTGGTTGAAGGGCAGGAAGGATCTAACATGTTCAGATCTACAACATGAATTAAAGCGGAATATTCATGTGTTTACCTTGTCTTCCTAAGCTCCTTAATGCAGCGGATGATCTTTGTGTTGCTTGCTTTCACGCGCCTCCTCTTTGATCTTGCTCCCACCAATCTAGTGTGAATCTCGAGGACGAACACTGATTTCCACACCACGTTCCACCTCCTTGGATGAAGTTGGAGAGAGACTAGGGTTCTCTACAACTTGTATGTATCTAGACAGAATTACTTTACTGTGTAGAATAGCTCATTAGCCTTGGCATAATGTGTAGGAGGCTGCCTCCTTATATAGGCAAAACTTCTCCTAGGTTTGCACATAAACCCCTAGGGTTTGAGCCTTAGCTACTAACCCCTCTAGTTTGTGCATTAGTGCAACTAACCCCATAAGGTTATGATAATTGCATTGGGCACCCCACATGGGCGCACCAATTGCTAACATCTCCCACTCGCACAGTGGGGTTGCACAATTCATCTAGTCTCCATCAATCTCCAACTTTCTATCATCTACAAAAGAGTATTGTGTGGCCGTGGCGTGTGACCGGTGAGAGTACCTGCATTTCGGGAGATCCGTACACCAAACTCGTATAGCCAGCATGGGAAGGCACCCTCTCGGGAGATCCACATACCAAACTCGTATAGCCAGCGCAGGAAGGCACCCTTAAAACATAAAACAGTGATAATGCTCTCCGTAACTCTCGTATTCCCCAGATTCCTCCGATTGTCATCTCGTGGATCATGAGCACCTGCCATGTCCCGAAGGCCATGCTCCAATGAGTCCACATCTCCTTTATATTTTCATATCCTACATGATCCCATAAGATCTTGCAGGTGGGCCCAATGAAGATAATAAAGAGCGATGCAACGAGAATCTTTCCTTACATACATGTGTCACTCAGATTCGGCTCAGCTGCTTTCCCAGCAGTGTCCGGAAGGCCGAATCATCCATAGCCGTAAGGTGTCACGCCAAAGTAGCACCACCGACCCGTCTCCTCATGACACAGACGTAAGTACAAAGGGTATACAGTGTCAATCATCTTTCTATGATCGACGAGGCTCACACGATGAGGAATCCCAGGGACTAATTCTACTCATCACCTCATGGTCACTCATAAGCGCGCGTTATTCAGGGGGGAATATGCGCCATAGTGTTTAGACTCTGATCAGAGCGCATGTCTTATCCTTGCAAAGGACCACTATGCAGATGTCTATCCGGTAGCCCTTATGGCCACCAGCCCGAGTGCTGCGACGTCACACTATTGTGAACAATTATCAGCTCTCGCATCTGGCTTTCTCTTCTACACAGACTATACATGGTTCGGGGTAATAACCATGTTCGATTGGCCATAACCAACCTCACCTTGGAACTTATTTCCAATGCGACAGTTGAATCCGTCTGACAGGCTCCTAGCTCTACTGATAGACATCTAGCTCTTATCATAGGCCATATGCTCATATGAAGAAGGCATCTCATATCCTATCGCAGGCTTTCAGCGCTTATCGGGATTCTGTCTCATCTTCCGCCACACCCAGACATATCCAGGATATTGCGAAGGCGGTTGCTCGTGTGAGTGAGCCAACCTAGTATCTGCGTGACATGCTCTATGCTAGTACAGGAAATGTAACATATCATACATGCATCAAAATAACATGCTGCTTAAAAACAAATCCAATTAAAATCCAGTCAATCAATGTCTCGTGTGCTCATCAATCATATTGCCAGTTATCGACAACCAAGTCCCAATTCTCTAAAGAGATCCACAAGGACAATTCTTAAGTGGTTTAGGAATGGGATGAGCCAACATCCTGGCCCATAGTCGATCCACTCCAGGATTACTCTCTAGGTAGTCATTTCACCTTTTGTGAAATAGTACCCTTGACTATGTGTTCGTCTTTACCGCAATGTTATAGCCGTATGCTAACATTACTCATGGTAATATGTTTGTTGATAGCTCATAAGCTTACAAGAAACCTTCTCAGTCAAACACATTTCTGCCCTATGACAGAACAGGCAATCGTGCTTCGCTTCCATGGTGAATGGAGCGGTCCAATACGATCATGCAACACTTGTATTGCATATGTTCCATGCGAGTCTATCATCGAGCATGGACGATAGCCTGAGTCGCATCCAAGTGCATCTAGGTCCCCACCCTAGTTAGCATATGTGGCTAACTAGTCGAAGCATCTTCTTCGATAGTCATAGCACGTGATCCATCATATAGAGTATCCTGGTTACAATCTTGTGTCTCTAATTGGAATATCCTGAAATCCAATTCTTCCGATTGCATAGCGTTCGCTAGGTCTGAGTATACACCATAGTGCATATAAGACTCCTTCTGCATCAGGCACTCTGGTTATCTGGTCATTCTAATATGGTGTCTTTTAGGGCACATGCCTAGGCTCGTAAAGTCTTGCGCTGAGCTACAGGAGTACATATACTCCTTAGGGGACTCGAACAATCCCTAAGCTCTACTAGCCAATATTGTGTCATCGATATTAAGTGACGTGATCTTCAACTCTCTACTAATAAGAGTGATACACAGCGGTTTCCATTTGTTATCGTAAACATATAGTAAACGATCCCTGATGAAATACCACTGTCCAGAGGACTAGCTAAGATCCCATATGGACTTAGTTAGCTTGCACACATTCTGTGCATTTTGACCTTAGTCACCTCTAGGATTTCTCCATTGAGAAATTCAGTCGTCACGTCTATCGAGAATGGATCCACAACTATTGATGCTACCAAGCGAATCAACGTAACCTTTACCACCCAAAACCTTGGAAGGATACCTCGTTGAACCAACGCAAATTCGTCGGATCGACTCAAAACCGTCGATGTCTATCCTCATAATGAGTGTAGACTTATTCGCTTCTACGCAAGTCGTATGCCTTACCACGCTTCCGTCTGGGTCTCTGATTGACCTTGGAAATCCATTAATCTCCAATAGCCTTCCATCCAGTTGGAAATCCAACCTAGCCTTAAACTCGGTTGGCCCTTTATAGACTCTAATTTATCCTGTAAAGCTTACTATTCATTCTTCATAATTAGGGAACGATAAGGCCTAGGATTCTATCCTATCGTTTTATGCAAGGTGATCCTTAAGATCATCCCTTCGATCTCAAGTAGTCGATGGGTATGCTCCTATGAGCAATTCCTTTGCATAGGAGGATCATCATTTGCTATCATCCCTTATGGATGGAGCACCCTGCTTGGAAAGTCACTCCCACTGTTCAAAGGATCCTTGAGGGACTAATTCCTCATAATCGATTTAATGAACAGGTATCTTCCAGCGGTATCCTCCATGCTCGTTGAGATCATCATCTCTACGAACATATCCCTTGATTATGGACATCTCCCATGAGAGATCACATATCTCGTGAATCCATTTTGTTACACTACTTATCGGCTGTTGCGTTTCAAATACGCAACCCCTAGGATGCTCCGAATAGCATGAGAAGATATGTTACTCCATGGAGATACGTTTCTTCTTTCTAGGGTCTAACTTCAAATTCTTTCTTGTCAGGTGATGAAATATCCTGGGACAATATCCTAGGCTCATCATTGTCTTGCGTGATGACCCTTATGGTCTTCCTTTCGATGTCAATTCATCGACGAGGTACGCTCCAAAGAACGTTCCTACGCAAAGAGGGTTCCTCCACATGGTCATAATCTATGGTGGGCTGTTCACTAGGCATGTTACTCCCACTGTCCTGAAGATCCGTAGGAACTATTTCCTGTTGATCATTCAGGGATGGGGTGTCATCCAGTGAAAACTCTGTTTCGTAGAGACTTATTTCTCAACGAACCTCTTCCTGACTAGAAATTTAGTTAGTACATAATTTGCCGATCCCCATGGCCTAAGGTGACCTCATTCAGGTTGCCTTTTGGTCCACATCTCGTAGGGTGTAGTGGCTACAGACTTGGTGGACTTATGGTTGCGTATGTTGATAGTCGTTTAGCAAAGTGTCTCCTCCGAATAGGGAACTTGTACCCTACACGCTCTATCATACATCAGACCATCTCTTACAGTAACCTATTCCTCTTATTCTCTACAGCCTTTTGCTGGAGCATGGGAATAGACAACTGCCTTACTTCTCTCCATCACATAGCCCTTGCTAAGATAGATACTTCCAGTCTCTTTCTGGCCAAGGACATATCCTTTTATCCAGACGGTTTTCTACCTTTTGTAGAGACCTGTCTGAAGCACCCTTATGCCTCAGATTTATGTGGCCCAAGCACACATAGTTGAGACGTGGACAATGATCTACGAATGTGATGGAACAGTAAGCACCATGTCTTAGCTTTAACAAATAATGGAACACAACAACAGAATGAATAATGTATAAAGACTCATTAGTCCTTAATGCTCTACTGGATGATTTGCGTTTTGCCTTTCATGTCCGGCAAGAACCACACACAGGTAAGGGTACCTCGGGCATAATCCGAGCAGGCTTGCCCTAGCTAGCCTGAACATCCTCTCCTGTCATTGTGTGTCTTAATCTAGCGCGCCACATATCAGAATCTTAAGTCATACTCTTAAGTTGACATCCAAGAATTCTGAGGCGTCACTCATGCTAGAATCTCAAGAACGCAAACACCATGAAATAACCATATCCAAAGTTAAAACTGTGACCAAAACAAATTTTGGTGGCTACTCCCTCAAAGATAATTCTACGGATCCTTAGACGAGAAGTTATTTGCCAGGTCTGGCCCTTTCTCTTGTCTTAGGAAAATTCCCTTGCCCTTTTGCATTTGCCAGTCTTGGGCTATTTGGTCTTATACCAATATTGCCCATAAATTTCCTTATCCTCGCCCCACCTGTTGCCTTGGTCCTAATACCGGGCTAGGGACTATATCTGCCTATCATACTTCACTAAGTATGATCATACTTCTCCAATAATAGCCTTTAGCAATCATATATTGCTTAGACATCCGAAGTATGCTGGACTAGTATTCTTAGCAAAACCCTTTTTGCTTAGATCCTAGAACAGTGTGATGTTTGGTCTAATCCAAACATCCTGACACGTGCAAGGTGTGTCATGTGACGTTCCATGAAACGTGGCAGAGATTGCAGCAAATTACAAATCGGATAGCTTACCTGACAACCCTTAACTCTCTTATCATACATGGCATCAATCTCAGACTTTAAAGTCGAGTGCTCAATATTATGACATGAGCCATAACTCATAGTTAAGGAAAATTTATTATGAGTCACTACTCACAATTTATGTACGCAAATGGCTAAGGTGGATCCAAGATTCCTCTTTGGCTTCCTACAAATTTTAAAAGTGGTCATGAACATGTTGATGAGGTCATTTCCCCACCTTTTCATAGCATGCTCTATGATATTATCTTGACTGCTGCCTCCCACGATAGGGTGAGCCTAAAGATAATGTCCATGTGCTGCTGTGACAACTTATTCATCACAGGTTCGACCATGTTTGTAGGTGGCTGACAACCTATGTCCAACGGATGGTTACATAGTACGACGGCTTATCATGTCGTTGTTGTCACCATTTAGCCTTTACAGTTTCGATTTAGACACGATTGATAGAGACATTGTGGAAGTTAATCACTAGCATTTACTTAGCTCCAAAATAACATGTGACATCGATTAATCTCAATAGTTCCTCACAAGGACTCCACCAAAACCTAGCGTATATCCTAGGAATCAAATCTCATCACTTGTGATTTCCTATCAATTTTAATCATGTCATCATGTGAGCTCTTTTGTTTTTGTTCTTTAGCATGTGAGGTTAAACATATATATCCAATCACACGCAGTTATAACATAAAACAAGCATAAGCATAAACAAATATGCAATGGATGTGGCCCCTAAGGTGCACTCCCACTATTGAGAGTACTTCTTGAGCAAGTCTTGGACTCCATCTCATGCCATCTCGCCTACTTGAGGACTCCAAGCTTGAGGCTCCATTAGACGTCTAATTGCTCCATGCACCTTGCGCCATAGCTTTTGGTTTGGCCACCTCTCTTGAAGCTTCAATCTTCAATCTCTACTAACTATCTTATTTCTAATAAGAAGTAACCTCATAGAGGCGAGTGGATGAGAAGAGAAGACACTAGAGTGTAGAGAGGCACGACACGCAGGTCGTATTTTGATTACATATTCAAAAACCAAAACCAAAATATAAAACATCTATGCCACATCCATGCACCAAACACATCCATTCAACCCACAACAGCATGTATAACAATATAATAAACATACTGGAATTTTCTGGAAATTTCCGGAATTAAGCAATAATTACTGGAAATTAATAAGCAATAATCTAATCAACTAAAAAGATCGAAAATTGCTCCCTACCACTTAGGGTCTCACCACCTATGGCAAAACGTAGGGAAAATTGACCTAAGTCTCCAGAAAAAATTTGGGCTCAAAACAGTGTGTTTAAGGTCGTCAAACTGCCTCGTGAAGTGTGCTAAACACTAATTAATTAATCTGGAAATTACTAAAATTTTCCGTCACTCCAAAAATTATGAAAAAATACCCACAAAATAGGAAATTTAATTTGGAGTCCCTAGGAAAAAACCGGACGAAAAATGACGGCGGGAGGAGGCCGCACGCGCCCTCACGCGCCGCCGCGCGTGGGCGCGTCCGCCTCCGCCACGCGCCGACGTCGGCCATGTGCCACGTCAGCACCTATGCTGACGTCAGCTGCCACGTCAGCCCGACGTCTGCTGCCGCGTCGGCTGCCACGTGGCCGCCACGTCATCGCCACGTCAGCCACTTGCTGACGTGGCACCGCCACGTCATCTGTCACGTCAGCCCTAGGGCCACGTCAGCAGCCGCCGCCAGCCTTGGGCGCGTGCGGCGCGTGGCGGCGCGTGGCCGCGCGTGGGGGCGGCGTCGGTGGCGCGTGAAGCCCACGCGCCGCCTTCCCGTGCTCCGATCGCGACGAAAAAATTTTCCCGTGATCGTCTCTTCATCCTGATCCCGATTATGTGGTCAAAATCCAATTTTAACAAGTTTTTGAAAAACGTGTTCTAATTATTGGATCTAGCAGTCCAGATAAATACAGTTCCGAAACTTTGAAAAATCATAACTAATTCACCGTAAATCCAAAAAATATAAAATTTATATATCTGGAATCCTCGTGAAAAACCCTACCTAACCATATAGGTTTCGTCTACTGGTTATGAAATTTCAGAAACGCGATTTTTAAATCAGGTTCGGGAACGCTTATCGAGGCACGAAAAACAAGCCTATGGCTCTGATACCAATGAAGGGCAGGAAGAATCTAACATGTTCAGATCTACAACATGAATTAAAGCGGAATATTCATGTGTTTACCTTGTCTTCCTAAGCTCCTTAATGCAGCGGATGATCTTTGTGTTGCTTGCTTTCACGCGCCTCCTCTTTGATCTTGCTCCCACCAATCTAGTGTGAATCTCGAGGACGAACACTGATTTCCACACCACGTTCCACCTCCTTGGATGAAGTTGGAGAGAGACTAGGGTTCTCTACAACTTGTATGTATCTAGACAGAATTACTTTACTGTGTAGAATAGCTCATTAGCCTTGGCATAATGTGTAGGAGGCTGCCTCCTTATATAGGCAAAACTTCTCCTAGGTTTGCACATAAACCCCTAGGGTTTGAGCCTTAGCTACTAACCCCTCTAGTTTGTGCATTAGTGCAACTAACCCCATAAGGTTATGATAATTGCATTGGGCACCCCACATGGGCGCACCAATTGCTAACATCTCCCACTCGCACAGTGGGGTTGCACAATTCATCTAGTCTCCATCAATCTCCAACTTTCTATCATCTACAAAAGAGTATTGTGTGGCCGTGGCGTGTGACCGGTGAGAGTACCTGCATTTCGGGAGATCCGTACACCAAACTCGTATAGCCAGCATGGGAAGGCACCCTCTCGGGAGATCCACATACCAAACTCGTATAGCCAGCGCAGGAAGGCACCCTTAAAACATAAAGGTGTGATGCGTTTTGGGAAGAAAGGAAAGTTGAACCCCAGATATGTCGGACCCTATGAAATTCTTGAGCGAGTTGGACCTGTAGCTTATCGTTTGGCATTACCGCCAGAGCTCAGTAATGTCCATAATGTGTTCCATGTTTCAATGATTAAGAAGTATGTCTATGACCCTAAGCATGTGTTAGCATATCACCCTTTGGAGCTAAGGGAAGATTTATCTTACGTCGAGACGCCAGTTGAAATTTTAGATCGGCGTGATCAAGTATTGCGCAACAGAGTCATCCCGCTTGTGAAAGTTTGTGGCAAAATCATTTGGTGGAGGACGCAACTTGGGAACGAGAAGATGAGATGCGAAGTCACTATCCACATTTATTTTGAGGTAATTACTTAAGTTTGGGGACCAAACTTCTATAAGTGGGGGAGAATGTAATACTCCGCTAATTAAATATCATATTTGATAGTTTTGTCTCCCTCAAAGTTATTGTTTAGTATGTTAACATTAGAAATTAGTTAGTTACACTATTTGTTAGAGAAATAAAATAAACAAGCTTAGTGTAGTAATATTTGAGATATTTAATGTTTATTTGATGTACTAACATTAACATTTTAAATTTATGTAAAAAAAAGTGGTTACACTTTGAAAATAAATAGGAAATAAAAGAAAGAGAAAAAAAATATTAGAGAGGGTGTTGGTGTGTAGTTCGGCTGAAGCAAAGAATGAAAGAGAAACAAAGAGAGAGAGAGAGTGAGAAAGAAAGAGAGAGAGAGAGAGAAGAAAAAAAAATGTGTGGGTGGTGTGTCCGGCCAAAACAAGAGAGGAAGAGAGGAAGGAAGAGAGAGAGAGAGAGAGAGATTCGGCAGAGAGAGAGAGAAGGAAGAAGAGGAAGAGAAAAACAAGGGGGTTGGGAGTTTGTGATTGTGGGCCCCACCTTGATGTTGGTGTGTTGGTGAAAGAGAGAGAGAGAGATGTTCGGCTGATGGAGGAAAGGAAGAAGAAAAAAAGGAGAGTTGTTGGTGGGCCCCATTTTTGGTGTTGGGAGTTGGGGGTTTTTGTTGGAGAATGGATTTTTCTTGGAAAATGTGAAAAAGAATTCAGCACCTCCTATTTATTAGCCCACAACTGAGGGAAACAAAGAGAGGAAGTGGAAGTGAGAAGGAGGGAGAGAGGGAGTGTGTATGTGAGAAGAAAGAGAGAGAAAAAGAACGAGAAGAAAAAGGAGTGAGAGAGAGAGGGTGTTCGGCAGAGAGAGAGAGGGTAGGAGAAAGAGAAAATTAAATGAGAGAGGGGACCATATTAATGGGAGAAAATTAAGGTGAGGAAGTGTACGGCAAAGAAGAAAAATAGAGAAGAGGGTGAAATTTGTTAGTATTTTGTGGAGTATGACAACAATTGGAGGAAAACCATTGTAAGGCCTTGTTTGGCTATTCCTCTACAAAGATTATTTGGAAGATCTTATTGGAGCTTTTTATTGGACTTATTTGGAGACAATTTCTGAAAATGAGTACTCTCCACGTTTACGAACGTCGCGGTGCTGTGAGAATTATTTATTTTTTTGCTATATGTTATATACTTATGAAAATTATTACTGTTTTACAAGTGTTACATTTTCGTTACGTAAATTTCAGTATTGTGAAGTTTGTCATAACAATGAAATTTTTGACTATATGACTTGGAAACCACTTTCTGAATGTGAATAAAATTTGACCTTTTGTGCTCCCTTTAATGAAAAATACGATTTTAGTATGGTATATTTTGTAACTTGGACAAATAAAAATGTGCCACAAAAATTAATTAGGCACTTTGACGACGTTATGCCTTGGGACACTTGAGTATTTCTGGCCCGCCATCGGGATATAATAGATGGGTTTCTGGCCCAGTCGCAGGGTATAATATGCGATGTGCCACAAAGATGGCGTATTCTGAACATGTCAAAAATTTTGTATGATACGATGGTTACCAATGGCATTAACTGAATCTGAAATTCCGTTATCTGATATGAGAAATTTGATAAAATATTCAGTCGGAAAATATCTGGTTCCATTATTCTGAAATATTCTGTTTATCAGTTCAGTTTAAGCATTTTCTGTAAAATATATTATTTCTGACAGTTATCAGTTTATTTGATAAACACGCTATTTTGAAATATAAAGGGGGGAGAAACCCTCACTGAGCTTTGTGGCTCATTTTGTTTAAATTAAATATTTTCAGGTGACATGGCACGTGCGGAAAAATAAAAATCCCGAGGCGAGACCGTTGGAGAATCTAGTAGCTGTTATGTTTGATGTTTATGTTAAATTAGCTAGTGTGACCTTATCGTCTAATTATGTGATGTAATATTTTGGTGGATCGTTGTAAGGCCTGGACCATGTTTTAGGTGATATTTGGACTTTTAGATATTTGCGATATGGGTTATCTTAGGGCCAATATTTTAGTTGACATATATTTTTGTCTCTGATACGCTCATCGTGGTTGAACCAGTAAAGTTGCTAAATTGACACTTTTAGAACGTACTTTTCAGAAAAGACATTTTTTTATATAACTGAATATTTTGATTAATTGACTAATAACTCATTTTTAAACAAATGTTACAAGAATTTCAATTTGACCCCGAGAATTTTAATTCGCTTCCGCACTTGATTTCATAAACTAAAATTTTATTATATTTGTTAAACGGTTCAAGCCACATGAGTTTTCGTTTGAGGCCTTGGTGGCCGGACTCGACCCTCGGTCTCGAATTAATAAATCGGGGTCCGGAAAAGGGGGTCGTGACAATATCTTTTTGGCCTTTGGATTAAATTAATCTCAGCCCTTAGATCTCTTCCACTTATAGTTACAACTCCCAAAAATTTGGAGATAATTGAGAGGATAAAGGGTAGTGGTTCATTCAACAATTAACAAAAATCACCCGTCCGCTTCCTCATCTCTTTCTCCTACTTTCTATCTCTTTCTCTAATGGGTAGTGGTGGCTGAGATTTTTAACTTCCTCTCTCTTCCACTACTTTTTGTATCTTAACACTATAATTCAATGAATGAGAAATTCTCCCCGTAATTTAAATTTTTTGCAAAATTCAACTTATATATCATCTGAATTCAAAACATTTCCCAAAATTCTATTATTATTGTCAGCTATTCGTTCTAAGCATTTTTTTTTGGGATAGTGTCCTCGAGCACGGGCAATCCTCTAGAAGGAGATATGTTGTGAGTGATTCCCACGTCCATTAATATAATGCTCATCCCATACTTGAAAGTAGTTCTTTTCACCACATTTGTAAATTTAATTTTTGGATAACACCTCTAAATTCATTTAAAAAAACACCTCTAAATTCAAAAACTATCCAAGTTAAAGATAGTGCCCTCGGGCACGAGCAATACTCTAGTTTTTGATAATTACGTAAATTAAGAGGGAAAATTTTCAAGTAGTGGGTAGTTAAGTGGTGGGGTAGTTAAGTGGGTGGTATGTGAGATCTAAGGGCTGGGGATCAGTTATTTAATCCAAAGGCTGAAAAATCAGAAGTTCGTTAAACTATGGTGTTTTATAGAATAGATTCACCACAACTAAAGGTGTAAATTTAATTAATTTATCGCTTACCCATTACAGTAGGTTATTTAGACTCGTTGCGCGTAGAGTTAAACTAGTAAATAGAGAAAGATCACTAGCTTCTTCTGGCCGGCAAGAATAAAAATTAAACAAACCACTCATATAAAACTGGTCATGATACCTCAACAAACATATTACGAAATAAATCTTGAAACTACAAATGCATAGATAAATTTGGCGATCATCGTTACTAATCGCAATTGATTCGCCCGGATTTTTAATAGATCAACTCTTCAACCAACGCGTGACTGACATCCTGGTGGTTTCGTACACAACCCTAGTGCGAACCCATTCCCCAGGGAATACACCGACATCCCCATATTGTACACACCCCTGAACGGTTTCCCATGTTTTTGCAAAAAACATTGCACGCATCTTCTATTCTGGGAGTACAAACGCTGGGGCTGCTATTCACCTGGGTGAGTACTCCACGCGCCGCATCTGTCTTCCCTGCAAAAATTAACAAAATAGTTCAACATATTTCACCTTTTTTGAGCGCTACATTTGGTTCTCCATTAATCTCTCACGAAAAGAGTGTGTGTAAGCACACAAATATATATATATATATATATATATTATTAAGAATATCATAAAGCATATCCCCAATATACAAAAATAGTCTGATTGTAACTCCTGTTCCAAAACTAACTTTCTAATACCCATTTGCAATATTACCACCTTATTGCAATTGGGAAGATTTTCATAAAAAAACTGTTAGATGTTTTGGAGGGTAGATTTTTCAATTAAAAGTTATGTCATTAAAAAGTAATACAACAAGAAAACTGATAGAGAAATGGTGATGCAAAAGAGTTGTAAAACACTTTTTTACGAGCCACTCATCAAGCATGACCTATCAGAAAATAAGCACGTCTTAAAAAAATGATATTTAGGAGAAGTCACACCGAGAACTCAGATACACAAAAATAATATTTGGGGAAAACTTTATATAACAATATGAGTTTTGTTTTACCGCATCTATCTAATACCGCTGAGAGATTTAAATTAATGAAAAGATGAGATAAGGAAGCTCGTACTCACCCACAGAGTTGGCCATGACGAGGACAAGGATAAAAAGACAGGCAGCAAAAAGCTTGGTGGCGGATGAGACCGTAGTGTCCTTGGCCATGTCAAAGTAAGTATGATAAACGTAGGTAAGCAGGCTTAGTTTGTGTGAAATGTGTATATAACTATACTCTAGCCTATTTATAGGAAAAACTTGTAAGAAAGTTTTAGATCTATTCTTGAATTGTGTGATGATTGATAAACTAGTTTTATCATCTTACCTAATACAAACAAAGCTACAGATCTATTCTTGGGTTGTGGTAATTAATAAAATAATTTTATGATCTCAATAATAGCAAGCACGGTCAGATCAACTTTTGGATTGTGGTAATTAGTAAACTAATTTTATGATCTGAATAGTAAGAAAGATTCAGATCATAATTTTATGATCTCAATAATAGCAAGCACGGTCAGATCAACTCTTGGATTGTGGTTGAAGGGCAGGAAGGATCTAACATGTTCAGATCTACAACATGAATTAAAGCGGAATATTCATGTGTTTACCTTGTCTTCCTAAGCTCCTTAATGCAGCGGATGATCTTTGTGTTGCTTGCTTTCACGCGCCTCCTCTTTGATCTTGCTCCCACCAATCTAGTGTGAATCTCGAGGACGAACACTGATTTCCACACCACGTTCCACCTCCTTGGATGAAGTTGGAGAGAGACTAGGGTTCTCTACAACTTGTATGTATCTAGACAGAATTACTTTACTGTGTAGAATAGCTCATTAGCCTTGGCATAATGTGTAGGAGGCTGCCTCCTTATATAGGCAAAACTTCTCCTAGGTTTGCACATAAACCCCTAGGGTTTGAGCCTTAGCTACTAACCCCTCTAGTTTGTGCATTAGTGCAACTAACCCCATAAGGTTATGATAATTGCATTGGGCACCCCACATGGGCGCACCAATTGCTAACAGTGGTAATTAGTAAACTAATTTTATGATCTGAATAGTAAGAAAGATTGAGATCTATTCTTGGATTGTGATAATTAAAAATACGAAACTAATTTTATGAACTAATTGGGGGTGTAAATATGAAAGATTTATGGGTGAAACCTTAATTAGAAGAGAAACACAAAGCAATATTGATGTTATGATATATGTCCCACATCGCTTAGCATATTACATTATTCATTGTATAGTTTATATATATAGGACCTTATGTACATTGCTTTATAGATGTTGAATACACAATTATTCGCTTCCGCTTCAGATTATAACATGGTATCGGAGCCAATACGGTTCTAGTTTTTTTGTTGTTGTTGATTTTTTTCTCTTCTTCACTCGTCTTTTCCGTTGAAGTACCACCTCACGGATTGATCGTTGTTTGACCGTCTTACGATCGTCAACCAGCCCCACCACCCATATCAATTTGCTCGGAATCCATTTCCGAGTCAGACCCCGAAGTTTCACGAAGAACGAAGTAGCCACGCTCCCTCACGCGCCACCAGAAGTCGTGACTCCTCCGTCCGTTCGATCCACGCGCCTCTCTCAACTCTGCGCGTACGGCTCGATCTGAGCCGAGTTCCGTCCGTGTCAGCTTCCGTGTAAGCCGACAGCTTACGCGTCAGCCGCTCCCACGCCGTCCGCCGGTCACGGCTTCCGAAGCCGTTTTAGCTTCACGGCTCCATCTCTCGGCTTCCGAAGCCAATTTCGCTTTGCGGCTCCATTTCGCGGCTTCCGAAGCTGTTTTTTCGAGATTTCGGCTTATTTCCTCAGCTCTGTTCCGTTCCGTTTCACCGGCTCCGTTCCGTTTCGGTCAGGAGGCTTCTACCACCTTATTTTGGCTATTTTCTCCCCGGGTTTGAACGGAAACACCCCCGTTCCTGAGGTTTTTTGACCTTCTGAATTCAATTTCACGGTCCATTTTGCCAAATTCCCTCAATTTGGTACATTCTCTTGGTTATTTTGGGTTGTTTATCGAATTTTACTTGGATTTCGTGTGTGCTAGAGATCCCGTTGCGGCTCCGGATCAGACTATAATTCTCAGATCATGGCCCATTCTACCAGTCTTGCTTATGATGCTATCATGTGCTCATATTGTCATGCCCGTGGACACAAACTGCTTCATTGTCCTGTTCGTGTGTGTCGATATTGCGGACAGAAACAGCCAGGCCATTACTTAGCCGACTATCCCGAGCACCCTGACCTAGTGTCAGAAACTGCTTCTACTAACTTTTCGCCGGGTGATTCGGCACCTCGTTTTGTTTTGTCGGATGATCAAATTGTTGGATTTCTTCAGCGTATAGCAGATATAGTTCGTGAACGGACTGTTTTTTCATCCCTCTCCGCTATCTCAGGTAACAATGCTTGGTATTTTGACTCAGGGTGCTGCAATCATATGACTTTTGACTCTACACCCTTTAAAGGACTTCATGAGACATCTTCTGCTCCGACTATTTATACTGCTGATGGCACAAATTTGAGTGTTACCCATACTGGTCAGATTTCACAGGATAACCTATCTCTTTCTGACGCTTTCTTGGTTCCTAATCTTCACCTCAATTTGCTATCTGTTGGAAAAATATGCGAATTGGGTCTCGAAGTAATATTTTCCTCCAGTGGGTGTCGTGTGCAGAATCCTCAAACCGGGAAGACACTTGGCTTTGGTCGTAAAGTTGGACGATTATTCCAACTCACAAGTCTCACTCTCCCATCGACCTCTCCAGTTGCTGCAGCCACATCTCCAGCATCATCATCTCTTCACTTGTGGCATTCACGATTGGGTTATGCTTCTATTGGTCGTGTTCGTTCCCTTGTCTCCACTGGTCAATTAGGCACTGTCGAGGATGAGCATCTTGACTGTGTACCTTGTCAGTTAGCCAAGCAACCTGCTCTGCCCTTTTCGCACAGTGTGACATCTTCCTCAGCACCTTTTGACCTGGTCCATTCAGATATTTGGGGCCATTCCCCCATGCCACAATGGGTGGATCAAGATATTTTGTTATATTTGTGGATGACTTTACTCGATATACTTGGATATTTCTAATGAAGAATCGCTCAGAGTTGGCTCAAATCTATTTTGACTTTGCAGCTATGGTCCAGACACAGTTCTCGTGCCCGATCAAAGTTTTTCAGATGATAATGCGATGGCGTATAAGTCTTCTGAGTTCTTGGCTATTATTCGCAAGCATGGGACTCTTCTCCACAGATCCTGTCCCGGCACATCTCAGCAGAATGGCCGTGCAGAACGCAATCATCGCCATATTCTTGATACGACTCGTGCTCTCTTATTTTCTTCTTCATGTCCAGAGCGCTTTTTGGGGGAAGCTGCTTTAACTGCTGTGTATACTATCAATCGGGTTCCTACACCTGTTCTTAAGAACAAGACTCCGTATGAACAGTTATATGGTACGTCCCCTGATTATTCTTCTCTTCGGGTCTTTGGAAGTGTTTGTTTTGTTCTTCTTCAACCTCATGAGCATAATAAGTTGGAACCTCGATCAAGAATGTGTTGTTTTCTGGGATATGGTATTGAACACAAAGGATATCGATGCTGGGATCCAGTTTCGAAGTGTCTTCGACTCACTCGCCACGTGGTCTTTATGGAACATAAGATGTTCTCTACAGTTTCTTCCTTCGATGCTTCGACCACTGTTGATCATCCGCGTCTTACAGATCCATCCTTTGATCCATTCTTCGAGGATTCTTTAGTCGATAATTCATTTTTGTCACAGACTCTTCCTCCAGCTCCTCCAGATTTGTTATTGATGAAGTTATCTCTCCTGCTCCTGCTCCAGTTATACATGATCATGTTCCTCCTTCGCATGCTCCTGTTACTACTCCTGCTCCGGTTACACATGGTCATGTTCCAGGTCCACATGCTCCTGTTACTCTTCCTGCTCCAGATCCGGCTCCACAAGCTCCAACCTTCGTTTCTGATTCTGCAGATGATGCATCCTCAGATCCAGATCCTCAGAGTGACATAGATGAGTCTGCTTCTTCTACAGTTCATCGGTCCACCAGAGAACGCAGACAACATGTTCGGCTTCATGATTATGTCACTTCTGCTATTGTTCAGCATCATGAACCACAATCCTATCGGGAAGCTAGTTCTGATCCTTTGTGGCGAAAAGCAATGCAAGATGAGTTGGATGCTCTCGCACGAACTCATACTTGGGACTTGTTTTCATTTCCTTCTGGTAAGTCTGCAGTTGGGTGCAGGTGGGTGTATAAGATCAAGACTAAGTCTGATGGTTCCATCGAGAGATATAAGGCTCGACTAGTAGCTAGAGGTTTAACACAGAAGTATGACATTGACTATGAGGAGACCTTTGCTCCAGTTGCTCGAATTACCTCGGTTCGCTCTCTGATTGCTAAAGCTGCTATCCGACGTTGGACCTTGTTCCAGATGGATGTTAAGAATGCTTTTCTTAATGGTGATCTTACTGAGGAGGTATACATGAAACCTCCGCCTGGACTCAATGTTAATCCCTCACAGGTATGTTTCTTACGTCGTGCAATATATGGTCTGAAGCAAGCCCCTCGGGCTTGGTTTGATAAGTTCAGTTCTACTATGCTCCAGCTTGGGTTCTCCCCTAGTGCTTATGACTCAGCTCTTTTCATTCGTTAGACGAATCGTGGAATTATTCTCTTGTTAATATATGTTGATGATATGATCATTACCGGGGATGATCTCGTGGGTATTCGTGAGCTGAAGAAGTCCTTGAACCGCCATTTTGAGATGAAAGACTTGGGACCTCTCAGCTATTTCTTGGGTCTCGAGGTTACTTCTGATGCTGACGGTTACTCTTTGTCTCAGACCAAGTATGCTTCTGATATTCATGCTCGTGCAGGACTGACCGATCCAAAGGTTGCTTCCACGCCATTGGAGCCCAACCTGAAGCTCACTCCCTTAGAGGGTGAACCTCTCTCTGATCCTACTCGATACCGACAGATTGTTGGTAGTCTGGTTTATCTCACAGTCACTCGTCCTGACTTACAATACGATGTTCATCAAGTCAGTCAGTTTCTCACTGCTCCACGATCCACACACTATGCTGCTGTTATTCGGATTCTCCGCTACGTCAAAGGTACTTTGTTTCGCGGTCTTCATTTCTCTGGCCGGTCGACACCAGTCTTACATGGATTTTCATATGCTGATTGGGCTGGTTATCCTACTGATAGACGCTCCACCACGGGGTACTGTTTCTTCTTGGGTGACTCACTTATATCGTGGTGCAGCAAGAAGCAAACTGTAGTTTCGTGATCCACCACTGAGGCAGAATACCGTGCTCTAGGTGACGCCACACAGGAGCTCATTTGGCTTCGCTGGTTATTAGCTGATATGGGGATGCCTCAGACCTCTGCTACTACTATATGTTGTGACAATCGTAGTGCCATCCAGATTGCCCACAACAATGTTTTTCATGAGCGGACGAAACACATTGAGATAGATTGTCACTTTACCCGCCATCATCTTCGTGCTGGCACGGTTCATCTGAAGTCTGTATCTTCGTCAGAGCAAACTCCCGATATTCATACGAAGTCGCATCCACCTGGACGATTTCGTAACTTGAACTCCGAACTTCCGCTTATTACGACAGCTTCAGTTTGAGGGGGACTGTTATGATATATGTCCCACATCGCTTAGCATATTACATTACTCATTGTATAGGTTATATATATAGGACCCTATGTACATTGCTTTATAGATGTTGAATACACAATTATTGGCTTCCGCTTCAGATTATAACAATTGAGAAGACAAAGAAGATGTTAATCCATTATTGGATTTTATTTTAATTTTTAGGAGAAGACTCCCATTGAGAAACGCTAAGAGACTGATTCATCTGCAACATCTAACAATATATTTTGTCTAATCCAGTCATGTTGATTGGGAAAGAGTTCCTACAGGTTCTAATATCCTTTCCTTCTTGTTTATTTCTTCAATTTCTTCGAGTCTCGCAAGAAACCTTGGGTGGATTTGGTATGACTTTTTGGACTTTTAAGTCAATTTTTAAATTGTAGTGAAAAAAGTTCGTGACAAAAAAGTTGATGAAAAAATATGTACGGGTTTGGTGAAAAAAGTTATGCTGTAAAAAAGTTAGGATGCAACATTTTTGTTTGTTAGTGAAAATTATCATTTTATATTTTTTATATTTACTAATAAAATTATAGTAGGTCTAATTAGATGTCATAGTATGTTGGTACAAAAAAAAGTAGAGGTAAATTGGTCATTCTTATTGTTTAGGAAGAAAAAAGTCCAAAAAAAGTTCATGAAACCTAACTTTTTTCATAATTCAGTTTTACACTACAAGACAAAAGCCAAAATCCAAAAGCTGACACAGAAAAAGTCATACCAAACCTTTCAGAAAAGCTCAAAACAGATTAAAAATCCAAAGTGGATTAAAAGCTGGAAATAATTCATACCAAACCCACCACTTGTAAGAACTGTGGTTAGATATGGGTGATTTCCTTGGAATCTGCTTCTATTTCGAACCAACCAGATGGACCATAACGTTAGGAAGAAGAGAGTCTTTTGAATTTTCGATCTGCTTAGTACCTGGCTCTGGATCCACCATGATAGTTTAAGATTCGTTTCCTCTTGTAAAAGTTTAGGTCCAAATAGTTGAGTCCAAGTTACAGAGACTTTATTGCATTTTCTAAATAGATTATAGCTTGTTTCCTCATGACTGTTTTGGGCATCCAGTGGCTAGAGCAGTTCGGCAAGACGGAGACAGATTATGCCACGATGACAATGTCATTCTAGCATGAGGACTCT
This sequence comes from Linanthus parryae, assembly GCA_023055425.1. Taxonomy (NCBI): domain Eukaryota; kingdom Viridiplantae; phylum Streptophyta; class Magnoliopsida; order Ericales; family Polemoniaceae; genus Linanthus; species Linanthus parryae. The sequence goes on from JALGPY010000002.1 coordinate 35,573,581, forward strand.
CATGTGCTTTTGCAGGAATTGACGAAAGCAGCTCCGAGGACAAGACGTATGGTAGCCGGGGGAGTTGATACGGATGTGCATCCATCAGGCGACACGGCTACGAGACGAGGAGTACGAGCTCGGCACCCTCCGGATTATCTCAGAGATTATGTTCGCAACTAGTGTTTGATCAGTAGTTAATTGTTTTAGGGGGGTGGGTAGTGTCTTTTACAATTTTATTTGCACCACAAAAAGTACTTGTTCCCTCGTACGCATTTGAAAATCACGAAGAATTTTTTTGTGTTTGGATTAAAATCACTGTGTTCATGTGTGTTATGTGCCCAAATCGATAGCACGATAGCAACATGCTATCAGAAACTCATGACATCCCTCAAGTCAGTGGGGGTGCTAGCTGGCCATAGTTGACACCAGCGCAATGGAGACTTGTAACTTATTGAATCTTGTGATGAATTTCTAACAAGCAAGAGTAAAAATTAAAACAAACTACTCATACAAAACTGGTCATGATACCTTAGCAAACATATTAATTAATCCTGAAACAACAACTACATAGATAGATTCGATCATCATCGTTCCTAATGGAAATTTATTCATCGGGACGTTTTACAGATCAACTCTTCAAGCAACGCTACACTGACATACATCCTGGTGGTTCCGAACACACCCCTAAAGCGTACCACTTCCCCCGGAAATAATACACTGACATCCTAGTGGTTCCAAACACACCCATCTAGGGTATCTGTTAGGATCGACTCGGAGCGATATAACAACGCAACGAAAAGCAAAACGAAATCACACGAACAAGAACACGACGATTTACGTGGTTCACCAAATTGGCTACATCCACGGTCCACACCCACTTCACTGATGAACGAATGAAAAAGTACACAAGATCTCTCAGCCTCTCTCTGTGATGTGATACCCTAACCCTAGGCTAGGTTAATATTTATATAGAGATAGTAATACATGAATTGCTTGTAAGCCCCTCTAATTTAGACTAGGTTACAAAACAGTCTTCACACTTAACAATCTCCCACTTGAAGACTGATTAACTCTGAGTGTACTTCTCCCAGCTTCAATTCAACATCCTCCATGAGTGTGGACTTGGCCTCTCATCATGTAACTAGGCCAACCGAAGTCGAGCAGGTTCTCAGCTTCTCCAAGGTCACAACCTTGGTAAACATATCCGCAGGATTCTGGCTCGTGTGAATCTTCTCCAATTTGATCACGTCGTTCTCCAATAATGAACGAATGAAGTGATACCTGATGTCAATGTGTTTCGTCCTTGCATGAAAAGTGGAATTCTTCGCCAGATGAATTGCACTCTGACTGTCACTATACAGCTTACAACTCCTCTGCTTCTTCCCAAGTTCCCTCAAGAAACTCTGTAGCCAAACTATCTCTTTGCACGCTTCCGTAGCTGCTACATATTCGGCTTCAGTAGTAGATAGGGCAACAATTTTTTGCAACCTCGAAACCCAACTGACTGCTCCACTTCCAAGTGTAAACACATAGCCTGTAGTGCTCTTTCTTCTGTCCACATCACCAGCCATGTCTGAATCAACATACCCTTCCAAACTGACCTCTGACCCTCCATAGCACAAAGCTACATCCTGTGTACCTCTCAGATACCTGAAAATCCACTTCACAGCTCTCCAATGCTCCTTACCGGGATTTCTCATGAATCTGCTAACAACTCCCACTGCTTGGGCAATATCTGGACGTGTGCATACCATAGCATACATCAAGCTTCCCACAGCAGATGCATAAGGAACTTTAGCCATGTAGTTCTTCTCCTCATCTGTAGCTGGCCTCTGGTCTTTCGAAAGTTTGAAGTGACTCGCCAACGGAGTACTCACTGGTTTAGCATCATGCATGTTAAACCTCTTCAAGACTTTCTGAACATAATCAGCTTGTGACAAAACTAGCTTCTTGCCAATTCTATCCCTGTTGATTCTCATGCCAAGGATTTGCTTCGCAGGTCCCAAATCCTTCATTGAGAACTCTTTAGATAAGCTCTCTTTCAGCTTCTGAATTCCCCCCATGCTTGATCCTGCAACAAGCATATCATCCACATATAACAAGAGAATAGTGTAAGAATTCTTGAACCTCTTGAAGTAGCAACAGTGATCCCCTTGACATTTCTTGTATCCTTGCCTAGACATGAAGTTATCAAACTTCTTGTACCACTGCCTCGGTGCCTGCTTCAAGCCATATAAACTCTTCCTTAGTTTGCACACCATATTCTCTTTACCTGCTGCTTTGTACCCTTGTGGCTGTACCATGTAGATGTCTTCTTCTAAATCTCCCTGTAGAAAGGCTGTCTTGACATCTAATTGCTCAAGGTGCAAATCTTCTACTGCCACATTGCTAAGTACCGTGCGGATGGTGGAAATCTTCACAACTGGAGAGAAGATTTCAGTGAAGTCTACGCCTGCTTTCTGCTGAAATCCTTTCACCACCAGTCTAGCCTTGTACCTCTTTGATCCATCATGCTCCTCATTAAGTCTGTACACCCACTTGTTGTGCAAAGCCTTCTTCCCTCGAGGCAACTCCACAAGATCCCATGTCTTATTGGAGTAGAGAGACTGCATCTCATCATTCATTGCATGCTCCCACTTGACTCTGGCTTCACTCTGAACAGCTTCCTCGAAGCTCTCCGGTTCACCACTATCTGTGAGCAAAAGATATGACCGTGATGATAAATAACGAGCTGGAGTCTGACCTTTAGTCGACCTTCCTGAAACTCTTCGTGTTGGAGCGACCGCTTCAACTTCTGAGCTTTGTACTGGAGCAGGGGCTTCAACTTGTGGCTGGACATCTCCAATCTCAAGCTCTACCGTTTCCTTCTCATCTGAAACCTTTCCCTGTTTCCAATCCTTGTACATAACTGACTCGTTAAATACCACATCCATGCTTCTAACAGCCTTGTGCTTATCGAAATCCCAAAATCGATAGCCAAAACTGTTAATGCCATATCCGATAAACGCGCACTTCTTCGACTTAGGATCTAACTTGGACCTCTGTTCTGCATCAACATGAACATAAGCGGTACATCCAAATGTTCTCAAATGTGACAAACATACCTGTTTTCCTGTCCAAGCTTCCTCAGGCAATCCAAAATCTAGTGCTGTCGATGGACCTCTGTTGATTAAGTATGCAGCTGTGTTCACTGCCTCAGCCCAAAATGACTTAGGCAATCCAGCGTGTATCCTCATGCACCTTGCACGCTCTGTGAGTGTTCTATTCATGCGCTCTGCAACTCCATTCTGTCTAGGCTTGTTTGGAATTGTCTTCTGTCTCTTGATGCCGTTCTCTGCGCAGAACTCCTCAAACTCATTGCTGCAATACTCGCCACCATTGTCAGATCTCAAACACTTAAGTTTCCGACCTGTCTCATTCTCAACAGTAGCCTTCCACTTCTTAAACACATCAAACACATCTGATTTGTTCTTTAAGAAGTAAACCCATAGTTTTCTAGTGGCATCATCAATAAAAGTAACAAAGTAAGACGCACCTCCATTAGAAGCTACATTCGCTGGACCCCATACATCTGTATGCACTAACTCCAACCTGTTGAGCTTTCTACCGCGGCTAACTTTGGTGAAGCTGACTCTCTTCTGCTTCCCGTAGATACAATCCTCGCAAAACTCCAAATCAAGTTCCTTCAAACCCTTGAGCTTGCCTGTTTTGAGCATTATCTGCATGCCCTTCTCACTCATGTGTCCTAGCCTGTGGTGCCAGGTACTTGCGCCAATATCAGAAGACGCGACAGCTATGGTACTGTCCGTTCCTGAAGTCACATACAAAGTACGCTCCTTCTTACCGTGAGCGATCACCATAGATCCTCTTGTCACTTTCCAAGAATCAACTCCAAAAGTAGTTTTGCAACCTGATGTTGCAAGCTGGCCTACCGAGATAAGATTCCTCTTCAACATCGGAACATGTCTGACATCGGTCAACTGCAAAGCTGTTCCATTATCCAAGTTCAATTGGATTTCTCCCTTCCCAACAATCTTACATGCCTCATCGTCTACGAGATACACCTTCCCGAAATCACCATGCACGTAATTATGAAGAATATCCTTTCTACCTGTCGCATGGAACGAAGCACCAGAATCGACCACCCACACATCCTCCTTTGAGGATACAGATAATATTAATGTTTCAGGATCACTTTCATAAATATTAATAGAATCATTACCTTTGTGGTTGTCTGACTTCTTCTTGCTTGGATTCTTGCACTCCCTTGCAAAATGTCCGCTTTCACCGCAGTTGTAGCACTCGATGTCCTTAATGTCCTTTTTCTTCCACTTTGACTTTGACTTAGATCGACCTCGACCCTTGTTTCCGTTCTTCCTATCTGCTGATCTCCCTCTCTGCTCGACATACAACGCACCATCAGAGGATTTGCTAGATCCACTGCTCTTCCTGCGCATCTCTTCATCGAGTACCGTGCTCACCACGTTGTCGTACCCTAGCTTGTCTTTTCCAGCAGAATTGCTCACAGCAGTCACTACGACACCCCAACTCTTGGGTAACCCGGACAGAACCAACAGTGCCTTCATCTCGTCGTCAAAGCATGTAATCCCGACGGATTCCAACTGACTTATGACGATGTTCAGCTCGTTCAGGTACTGGGAAACATTACCACTCACGGCCATCCTCATGTCAAAGAGCTTCTGCATGAGAAACACCTTGTTCGCTGCTGAAGGTTTCTCATACATCTGTGAGAGAGCATCCATCAAACCCTTCGTCGTCGTTTCTTTCGACACATTGAACAGAACTGACGATGCGAGACTCAATCTCACAAGTCCTAGAGCTTTTCTGTCCAGTATCTTCCACTGTTCGTCTTTAATTTCGCTTGGTTTCTTCTCAACTCCGTCCAACGGCAAGTACAAGTCCTTCTGATACAAATAATCTTCTATCTGCATCTTCCATAAGCTGAAATTCGTCCCGTCGAATTTCTCAATCTTGAATCTTCTGTCGTCCGCCATCATTCCCACTCAAACCGTGCAGAATCTCAACAATCTGATCTGACCAACAGATCCGGAACGTCCAAAAACCCCAAATTTGACTCCTGTTTCAAATCAATCGGATTCCTGAACGCTGGATACGTCCAAAACAAAATTGGACCAAATACGGGCGATCGAGACACTGGACTGCACTAGGCGCGAAGCACCAGATTGCTTCACCTGGTGGGTTTCCTCAATGCACTAAGTGCTTGCTTCCTTCCTCACGAGTTGGCAGCAGGTAGACCCACACACTACCAATAAAATATTAACAATTGATTTCAAAAAATTATTAATAAAAAATTGATTACCTGATCTTCTTCTCACGCACAAAGGCTGCATGTTTCCTTCAGCCACTCAAGAGGCGCCCTCCGACTCGGAGACAAACAACCAAATGCGATCCCTTTTCGCCGCCGTATTCGTCACCCACAAACCCTATGCCGCCACTTTTCTCCTGATTGAAAAGAAAACTTCACGCGTCTATTCCAATTGAAGAACACGGAAAAATCAATCTGTTTTTTTTTCTTCAATCTGATGCACGATTCTGACCGGGCTCTGATACCAGTTGTTAGGATCGACTCGGAGCGATATAACAACGCAACGAAAAGCAAAACAAAATCACACGAACAAGAACACGATGATTTACGTGGTTCACCAAATTGGCTATATCCACGGTCCACACCCACTTCACTGATGAACGAATGAAAAAGTACACAAGATCTCTCAGCCTCTCTCTGTGATGTGATACCCTAACCCTAGGCTAGGTTAATATTTATATAGAGATAGTAATACATGAATTGCTTGTAAGCCCCTCTAATTTAGACTAGGTTACAAAACAGTCTTCACACTTAACAGTATCCACTCCATTCGCAATATTCTTTGCACCTCTCGGGTCCTCCGGGACCACAATCGTTGCTAACGCTATGCATCGCCTGGGTGAGTACTCCACGCGCTGCATCTGTCTTCCCTGCAAAAATTAACCAAATACTTGAACATATTTTACCTTTTCAGAGCGCTATATTTGGTTCTCAGTGTGTGTGTATATATAGCTTAATTTAATTATATAAAAGCATATCTCTAGTATCCCGAAATAGCTTGATTGTAACCCTTTGTTCATAAACTAGCTGACTGCAACACATATTTGTAATATCACCAACTTATTGCAGTTCTAAAGATCTTCATCCAAAAACTATTAATTAATTTGTAATATCACCAAAAAAGTAAACACATACCACTGTGATTATTCTCTTCTCCATCATCTTGATTCTACCACTATTAACTGGGTCACTTTGATCCGGTGATCTGGATGACTAAATGATGCAATTTTTGATTTTTTTTTATGTTACTGTAAATTAAAAGTTGTTCTATAACACGGTGAAAAAATTATCAAAAAAACGTATATCCAAATCACCCGATCAAATTGAAAAAAGTCAAATGATGGGGAAGAGGAGAATCAGAGTGGGATACACAACTATAGGGAGAGATAACTGTCGGAAGCATTACGATGTACTGGTACAATCCGAGGTAACGGAAAGAAATTAGAGGAGTCACACCAAAAACTCAGAGACGCATAAATAATAATTTGGCACAACTTTTACATAACAATATGAGTTTTGTTTAACCGCATCTATCTAATACCGCTGAGAGATTTAAAGTGAGTGAAAAGATCAGATTGGAAAGCTTGTACTCACCGAAGGAGCTGGCCATGACGAGGGCAAAGATGAGAAGACAAGTAGCAAAGAGCTTGGCGGCAGATGAGACCGTAGTGTTCTCGGCCATGTTAAAGTAAAGTATGATAGACTGATAGTGAAATGTGTATATAATTATACGCCGGGCCTATTTATAGAACAGATAGTGCGTATCACTCTGTCTCACATCTTCTTTTCAAATTTAATCTTTAGTACTATTCATTGAGTTTTTTATCCGGTAATTTGAATAAAAAACGATATAATTTTTCGATAATTTTTTCACCGTGCTGTAGAGTAAAATTGCTCTATAACACAATAAAAAAATTATCAAAAACTTTTATCATTTTGTTTTTCAAATCACTTGATCAAAGTTATCCAAATACAAAATAAAATAATGATTGAGGTAAAGAACTGGAACACAGTGGTAATACTTTAAGAAACATTCAGACTGTTCTTGGATTTTGATGATTAATAAACTTGTTCTGTGATCTTGCCTAATGCTAGGAAAGATTCAGATCTATTCTTGCGTTCTGTGCTGATAATTATTAAACTAATTTTAGGATCTCAATAATTGCAAACACGGTTCAGATCAATTCTTGGACTGTGAGAATGAGCTGTCAGCACCAACATCGCACCACGAACATCGCTCACCGCCATTGCTTCGATCCGCGGAATTTCAACAAATGTCACGTACAACTCCGTCCCACCCTAAGTCACCTGAAACGGGAGCGGGAGCGCCAAAGCGACAAATTCTAAAAATAGTACATTTGAGAGCGTCATGAGAGCACGTGTATAAATTATATATTTTATATGTTTTAGATATAAACATATTACATTTTAAATTTATTAGTAAATTAGATCTGGGGAAAATAATTACAAAACTTATATATGAGACCAGAACCTCCCAGATTGAAAAATGTAATGGAAGTTCAACTTGACTGAGTGCTAGCAATGAAAACTTGATATGCAATGAGGCAGCGGGATACCTCAGTAATGGGTTGGCTATGTTATTTTAGTTGAAATTTTCGTCTGACTTAGTTTTAAATTAGACTTCGTAACTAAGTATTGAGGCTAATTGCTAAGAAAATACAGAGCGTTGGTAAAAACGCGCTCTGGAATTTGAGAGCGAGGATTGTAGGTGAATTTCAGCTGAAAGCGTTGGAGCGAGGATTGGGAGCGGGAGCGAAGCCCCTCCTAGGAGTTTTAGGTGATCTAGGTCCCACCTCTCCTCCATTATTTGAACTTTTTTTTTTGAGGTGAATTATTTGAACATTTTCACCGTAAATGGATCACTTCAATTTGGAGATTTGAATTGCAAAATGATCATATTTTTCGATAATTTTTTAATAATTTTATAGAATAAGAGTTAATTTACAACGCCACGAAAAACGTATCTAAAAATTGCAAAATTTTGCTATCATCCAAATCACCAGGTTAAAGTGAGAGTGTGAATAGTAAAAAAGTTCAAATGGTGCAAAAGAGAAGGGCGAAGTGGTACGTCTATCTAGTTTCGTTTATCCAGTACTTGGTATGTTTCTTTTACTTTTCTTAGTTTCGATTTTTTCATCCACAATCGTCTCATTTTGACCGGTGATTTGGATAACAGAACCATGGAATTTTTTTGGTAATTTTCCATGATGTTGTAGAATAAACTCTACAGCACCTCTACAACACCATTGAAAATTACCAAAAAGTTGCATTGTATTACTGATTAAGTCATTGGATCAAAGCGACCCGATGAATACTGGTAAAAGTCAAAATATGAAGAAAGAGAAGAAGCATACAAAGCTGCCCGAAATGAATAATTTACCGCAGAAGATGATATATTTTACATCTAAGATATCATTGTTCTAACAAGCTGGCATGGGTTCTGATACGGGATATTGTATCAATATTTTTGTAGTTATATATTAGTTAATTATTTTATTATTATTATTATTATTATTATTATTATTATTATTATTATTATTATTATTTAGTGTTTATTTAGTTCACGGAGAGTATACTCGTTAGGTTAATTAATAAACACGCGCGCGCGCACTGCTTTGCAGCGGGTCTGGGTTGTGGGTCGACCCATATTTAATATAGTTTTTATTTTATTTAGCACATGGGTTTTATTTCTCCTGGAGAACTACCGTCCCCTAAGAACGTGAGAAGATGGCTCAGAACGTGGGTAATCATCCCTCTCGCTTCAGCCACGATGTCTTCCTCCTCTCTATAAGAACGGATTCGTTTTCGGATCAACACACATGAGTAATCATCTCTCTCGCTCTCAATCTTGATCTCCTTCTCAAACAAACTGTTCTTAGCAGTCGCTTCGTCCGGGCGATCAGAGGTTCATGCTACACCAGCTGATTGCGTCAAAGAGTAGTCGTGGGAGGCAATTTGTTCTACAGAAACCGATGGCACCGGGGGCAAAATTACTTTAAGGAAAGTGTTCGTCAACGTCTTCATTACTCTTTCTTCAGTTTCGTCCACTCGTTGACAGGTTCAATGTTAATTTTCGGTTTATATTGTTCACTCAGTTTCGATTTTTATAACAACATTCAATCAAACAATTCTATTCCTCTCCCAGGAACAGACTGTTAGCATTTTCTATAACAATTAATCTCCAACCAAATCTCCACCATAACGGTCATGAATATTCAGATTCTATCATGTTAGGTGTCTTGAATTGAAAGCAAAGGAAACAAATCAAAGTCAAAGGTGGATTTGGAAACAAAAAAGGCAGCAATACAAAAGAATCAAAGTGTTTCCTAGTTTGAAAAGGAAACTCAAAGGGGCGGTGGACTTTATTGTTTGTCTTGGCAGTATAAAGAGCCACTAAGGCTTTGGTTTGTAATGCACAATACACACAGGGGCACTCACGAGTTTGGGGGTATTAGGCAGTGAGTTTAATACTATTTTTCTTAGTGTACGTGTGCGTTATCGTGGTTGTACCTGGTGCGTTTCTCTCAATAAAATCGGGGTTTCGGATCGTGGAGGTAGCTAGCTAATAACTAGTGAACCACGTTAATACTTAGTGTTCTTGTGTTATCGTTTACATCGTTCTCAAAGCTAGGTCCAGATCATAACAAACTGGTATCAGAGCTTGGGTTGCGGTGTTCCTAGATCAAGGTGGAGCTAAAGAGCTAGGGTTTCACAATCCGTGAAATTCATAGCTAGGGTTTCGCGATCAAGGCGGAACACACGTTCGGGGGTTAAGGATCTGGACAAGGAGCTGCAGAGAAGATGACCGGGGGGATGACCAAGATCGACAAGTTCACATGGAGAAACAGCTTCAGCTTATGGCAGATCAAGGTACGTGCTTTGTTGAAGCAGCAATGCCTATGGTTGCCATTGGCGGCAGATAAAGAGGGGGCTTCGACAACCACCAAGGAGTACAAGACGATGGAGGAAAGAGCACACTCAACGATCATGTTGTGTTTGGCGGATGACGTGATCACAGAGGTTGCAGATCAAGAGACGGCTGAAGGACTATGGAACAAGTTGGAGAGCCTCTACAAGACGAAGTCGCTCACCAACAAGTTGATGTTGAAGCAGCAGCTGTTTGGTTTAGGGATGGCAATACGGTCCGGTCCGATCCGAGACCCGGACAATCCGACCCGAATGGATCAGACCCGAATCCGATCCAAACAAAAATGGATCGGATTTGGATCATAAAAATCAGACCCGGTCGGATTCGGATCCGGATTCGGATCAGGGTGCAGATCCGTCGGGGATCCGATCCGACCCGATCCGACAGATGTGATATACATAAATATATAATATTATATGGTAAATTGGTATTAGCAATTTGGTAACCTCTATCTTCTTTATTCAATCCTCAATCCCCATTCCACTCAAAACACGGTAATCCCACGATCCTAGCCCTAAAATTCTCCCTCCTCTTCTCTCTCCGCCCCCTAGCTTCCCCGATGAAATCTCTCTTCATATTCCCACATCTTCCCAGACAACAATTCCCCGTAAACACTCCAGATCTTTTCATCCTTCTATTTCACACATGTGAGACCACGGTGACTCTCCAGTCTCCACTCTTCACTGCGATCTGTGAGTCTGCGACTCCATCTCCACCGGCGTTCCCACTGCGACGGCGTCTCCACCGCTGCTCACTCTCCACTGCCGCGAAAAAAGCCTGGATCTTCACTCTTCGACAGTCGAACTCCACTGTTTCTTCACTGCATCGTCAAGGTATTGTGAGTCTGACGTATTTTTATGTATGTTATTGATGAATCCGTTTATTTTTTTAATTCTTGAATCAATTTATCTTTTCATTTTTTTTGAATCAATTTATCTTTTCATTGTTGAATCTGTGTATTTTAGCATTGTCAAATCTGTTTATTTTTTCACTGTTAAATCAGTTTAATTTTTCTGTATAGCTTATTTTTTTCACTGTTAAATCAGTTTAAATTTTTAGTTTAGCATAATGTGAAGTGTCGTTATGAAAACAATAAGGCCATCATGTTGATTTTTTCAGTTTAATGTACTGATTATGTCAGTCGCCCCTTGCTAAAAAGAGAATATAATGAAATTGAGACTTCATCAAATTGAAGTTGGGTAATGACTATATATATGATGAGATAAGCTGAATTCAGATTTGTTTTTTGGTTTGTGAGATGGGTTCAATCAGTTTTGTTTTTCAGTTTAGTATATTGTGAAATCATCATGAAAACATAAAAATCGCCATGTTTTTAAAAAAAAATAGCATACTGATTTCTTACTTTGTTGAATCAGTTTATTCATGAATAATCATCATCTTGTTGGGTTTTGTACCCACAATTAGTAGACATTTTGTAACAAACGTAGATCTTATATATTAGGTTTTGCACACATAAACTGATTGCAATAGCCAATTAAATCTTGTATCATCATGTTATTCTTTTTTTCAATTTAGTATGACAGAATGGACAAAACTCACATAGCCAATTGCACTTTCACAAGTGGCAATCTAAAAATGTTAGGATGACCTGATAACACCAACAGTTTGTAGGTAGGTTGAATCAGGGTTGGTTTTATGATTTAGTTTGTATGGTTAAATGCTTTCTTTAGAGTTTATATTTATTACTAGGATTTATGATTTAATTTTGGAGGTTCTAATTATTTACATGATTATTTGTTCTTTATTTGTCTAGCAGGGATATGTTATGTTTTCAAATAACTAGTTGTGTTTTGTTGCACGTGTAGGTAAAATGGATGCATAAGATCAAAGCTCGCGTCAAACAAAAGTTGGAAGCAACCCCTCTATAGTTGAAGTTTCTCCGTTTGATACTCAAGAAGAGTTTGAAGGGGAAACTCATGGCGAGAATGGAGGTAAGAGAAAAATCAATGAGGAAGGAGAAGACAATAATTCAAAGAGATCTAAGAGATCTACTTCGAGGGTGTGGGAACACTTCTCAAAGAAGCATACTAAGGATGGACTAAAAGCTATTTGCAACCATTGCAAAAAGGATTTTGTGGGTGATAGCAGATCTGGGACTAGTCATTTATTGAATCACATTGATCGTAGATGTCGCAATTATAAAAGTAAACAACAAGACATTAAAGGAATGATGGGAGTGCAAAAAGCATTGGTTGGTGAAACGGTTAATGGAGTCAAGATTATGAGCGTGGGTAACTTTGAGCAAGAAGTATCTAGAGATAAGCTTGCTAAGATGGTTATCTTACATGATTTTCCATTGAGTATCGCGGATTATGTTGGATTTCGGGAGTTTGTATTTTCTCTTCAACCTTCTTTCAAGATGATTTCTAGAAACACACTCAAAAGTGACATATTTAAGGTGTATGGCATTGAGAAGGAGAATGTGGAGAAGTTATTGTCATTGTGTAGTGGTAGAGTGTCTTTGACGACTGACATGTGGACGTCAAAGAACAAAAGGAGAGGATTCATGGTTATCACGGCACACTTTGTTGATGAGACATGGTGGTTGCAATCTATTATTTTGAGGTAAATTTTAATTTTAATTTTTTTGTTTATATTATGTTTAATAATGAGTTTAATGTTCATAATATTAACATTAAAATTTGTATTTATGTAGGTTCATTTATGTTCCTTCACCACATACGGCAGCTGTGTTGCAAGATGTTTTGCTTGATGCAATGTTGGAGTGGAATGTTGACAGGAGGATGGGTTGTTTAACGGTTGATAATTGCTCCACAAATGATTTGATGGTAAGCTTACTTTTGGACAAACTTCAATTGAGTACTTTGTTGGTTCGTGGAGAGTTCTTTCATATGCGATGTGCTGCTCATATCATAAATTTGATTGTTCAAGATGGGCTAAAAGTGATTGAGGGATGCATTAAAAAAGTGAGGGATAGTGTGAGTTTTTGGATAGCTTCTCCTAAGAGGAGACAAAAATTTAGAGAGACCGCCGATCAAATCCCCGTTGCATGCACCAAAGAACTAGTGTTTGATTGCAAAATTAGGTGGAATTCTACTTATTTCATGTTGTCTATTGCTTTGGAGTATAAGGATGTGTTTTTTCGCTTACGACAACGTGAGAAGGATTATGTTACTTTGCCTACCGAAGAGGAGTGGGAGAGGGCCCAAGAGATATGTGCGAGGTTGAGTTTGTTTTATGAAGTCACATGTGTATTTTCTGGAACAAATTATCTAACGGCCAATGTTTACTTTTCGAAAGTGTGCCAAATGAAAATTCAAATGATGGAATGGTTATATAGTCCTTTGGCATATATAAGTGACATGGCTAGGTTGATGTTGGATAAATTTGATAGTTATTGGAGTGATACACATGGGATTATGGAGTGGCTTCTATGTTGGATCCTCGCTTTAAGATGACATTCTTGGATTTTATGTTTGTAAAAATCTATGGGTCGGAGCATGCAGAGAATCAAATCAAGAGGGTTAAGAGTGTTTGTCTTGACTTGATGCGTGAATATTCCACTAAGAGACATGCTTCTAGTTCGGGTTCTAACAAAGACAAGTCTAATGCTTCACAAAGCAATAGTATTGATCCTCTTGATGAGTATGATATGTTTGTTAATAGTCAAGCTCACAAAACCGAGGATGTGGAAATGGAGTTGAAGCACTACCTTGAGGATCATGTTTTACCAAGAACTTCGGAATTGGATGTCTTGTTTTGGTGGAAAACAAATGGGGTTAAGTACCCTACTTTGAGGGCGCTTGCGAGAGACATTTTAGCTATCCCAGTATCAACGGTTGCTTCGGAATCGGCATTTAGCATTGGTAGAATGATCTTGAGTGATCATCGTAGTAGACTCAATCCTAAAACGTTGGAGGCATTGATGTGTGCTCAAAGTTGGTTGTGGAGCCAAATTAAAGGTTAGTGAACAATGATTTATTTTGCATGTATATTGTATACTTAAACAAATATTCAAATATGTTATATTTTTCACATAAATGTTGTGTTTAGGTAAATCAACAAGTCCGGGTGATGATATCCAAAGTATCCTCGATGATGATCAAGAAAATGATGAATGTGAGAGCGTTGTCATGGACTCGTGAGGAATTACGGTAAGTCTTGATTTTTTATGACTTCATATTTTGACTATTTTAATATGTTCACTTTATAGAAAATAAAGATTTTTTTTTCTTTTTTTTATGTATTGTAGGTTCTTCACAAAGAAGAATGACAAGAGTGGCTTCCAAGTTCAATGAATATTTTGATGAATGAAGAGTTCCTTGTTTTGAGATCATGAATTTTTAGAATAATATTTATGTCCTGTGGTTGAATTTTGCGGACAGTTTGTGAACTTTTGATGCATTTGTTTTGATGCATTTGTTTTGGTGGACAAGTTTTTACCATCTTGGTGGACAATTTCGTATTATTTTGGTGGAAAAGTTTCGTACTAGTTGTGAACTTGTCAGTTTTTAGCTTCGCAAATCTCATTTTGTGAACAATTTAGGTGTTCTTTTAATTGTTTTTTTGGTGCAAATGATGTTGTTTTTTTCTAAATTGTTACTGTAACTGAAACAAATCAGCCGAACTCTTTGTTTTATTCTATCCCGGATATGACCCGGATTCGATCCGGATCCGAACCGGATCCATACCCATCGGATCTCCGGGTCGGATTTGGATCTGTTGACTTATATCCGATCCGATCCGGATCCGAGGAAGATCCGAACAGATCCGGACCGGATCTGGATCCTGCTCCACTGGGTCGGATTCGGATATGGAAATGGTCGATCCGATCCAGATCCGACCCGTTGCCATCCCTAGTTTGGTCTACGCATGGGGGAAGGTACGGATCTAAGAGATCACTTGGATCGTCTTAATACTATTTTGCTTGAGTTGCGAAACAGGTAATGAGAAGATAAGTGATGAAGATGCCGCATTGATTTTGTTGGTGTCGCTACCACCGTCTTATGAGGGGTTTGTGCAGTATGCTTGTGCCGGAAAAGAGACTCTCACGTTGGAGGAGGTGAGATCTGCTCTTCACACAAGGGACATGCGGCACAGGGCCACTTATGGGGAGTACGACGTTCCGGGTTCGGGCACATTCATGGTGTCCAAAGGGGGTTATGGTAAGAGAATGAACAAGGGTTCTAAGTTGCCATACGACGTCAGTGCACTATGTAAAGAGAGGGGTCACTGGAAGAGGGAGTGTCCGAAGAAGGCATCTGCAGATCTGGCTGTAGATGCAACAGCTTCGGAGATCAACTATGTCCTCTAGGCCCCGTTGGGGGGCATGAAATCCGTGCTCTTGACGAGGAGGCGGATTTGGCATGGGAGAGTCTCTGACGAGGGACACGACACGTGTAAGACGTGCAAGGGGGCGCGTATGAGGCGCGTAAGGGGGCGATATTGCAGGAATTCGGTGGGAATTGGAGCAATCTCGCAAAACATTGCAGGAATTCAGGGGGAATTGGAGCAAAGTGCTGGGGGGTTTGTTGTAGGGACTCGGTGGGAGTCGGAACAACAAACGAATTTGTTGTAGGAACTCAATGGGAGTTGGAACAACAGACAGGGGTTTCGATTGCAGGAACTCGGTCGTAGTTGGAGCATCGATATGGTTCGATTGCAGGAACTAGACGGGAGTTGGAGCATCGCTGGGGGCACTCGTTGCATGAACTTGGCGAAGTTGGAGCAACTTGTGACGTGAGGGTTTCGCACACAGCTGTGAAACGTTTGGGGTTGATTATTGGAGAGAAGCATCGGGTCAGGTTCGGGTTGCTGAGATGATTCAAGACAAGTTGGAGATTTGTTAGGTGTCTTGAATTGAAAGCAAAGGAAACAAATCAAAGTCAAAGGTGGATCTGGAAACAAAAAAGGCAGCAATACAAAAGAATCAAAGTGTTTCCTAGTTTGAAAATGAAACTCAAAGGGGCGGTGGACTTTATTGTTTGTCTTGGCAGTATAAAGAGCCACTAAGGCTTTGGTTTGTAATGCATAATACACACAGAGGCACTCACGGGTTTGGGGGTATTAGGCAGTGAGTTTAATACTATTTTTCTTAGTGTACGTGTGCGTTATCGTGGTTGTACCTGGTTCGTTTCTCTCAATAAAATCGGGGTTTCGGGTCGTGAAGGTAGCTAGCTAATAACTAGTGAATCACGTTAATACTTTGTGTTCTTGTGTTATCGTTTACATCGTTCTCAAAGCTAGGTCCAGATCATAACAAACTGGTATCATAACAAACCGATTGACAAAAAAACAATTTCTCAAAAAAAAGAAAAAACAAAGGAGTGGTAGAGATTATATGAACAGTACCATGCAATAAGTTAGTTCTCGAAGTTAGAGTTGTAGTTCTCGAAGTAAGAGTTGTCATATGATAGTTTTGTCAAGACGGGGGGTTATGAATTCTTGACGAGGATCGTCGCACCTGATAAGAAGAATAGTATACATATGTTGGTTTTTTTTTTTTTTGAAATAGGAATATTTATAAACTTAGGGCAGATTTTTATCCGCCAAATATTCGTTACAAAGGAAACTAGGACACACAATACACCAAGTCAATACATTTGGTGTACCAGAACCATACAAACATAATTTATCTGCTAACTGGTTCGCTTTTCGAGGAACCCAATTAACAGCAGTAGCATTAAAATAATTTAGTTGACTAGCGACCTCCTCGAGGAGGCCGTTCATTTCTGATCCTTCCGAGGCAGTCTTATCCGCTAAGCTTCTCATCTTCCTCTTCTTCAATTTTGAGTTCAGTTTCGTCTGGAGATCTTTTGAATCAATCTCCACTTGCATGTCTGTGAATCCAAATTGATGTAAGAGTGTGAGACCTTTTCGCAAAGATTCTGCTTCCAAAACGGTCGAATCTGGGTTGAAAGGGATTGGGAAGCTGCAAGCTCGAACAAACTCTCCTCTTGCATTTCTGATAACGAACGCTCCAGTAGCAGTTTTTGATGAAGCACAACATGCAGCATCAAAATTGGCTTTGAGGCGGCCCAATTCCGGTGGTTTCCATCTTTGGTTTGAAGAATTTGATCCTGCACATGAAGCATCTACCCAAGTGTAAGTTGATTCAAAAAATTCCATGTTTTTAGCTTTGCTAATGTTTATAACAGATCGGTGGTTTATATGAACTGACTCGAAAATTTTTTTATTTCGAGAGCACCATATTTCCCAAAGGATGAAGACGAAGAGCGATCTGTCTTTCTTCTCCAAAACCTGCAACAATTCTCTGATACACAAATGGAAGGGCAAATTTCTGGGTTTTATTTTGATGGGCAGATTAGAAGAGGCCCAGATTTTCTTTACCCAAGAGCAATTGATGAAAAGATGCATAGAATTTTCATAATCATTCGAGCAAAAAGTGCACAGAACAGGTAAGATCACTCCTTTTTTGTTTAAATTAGTTTTTGTAGGAAGAAGATTATTGATAATTCTCCACATAAAAATTTTTAGTTTATTTGGTACATGCAAATCCCAAATGATACGGTTTTGATCATGAAAAGTACTAGAACCAACAATGTTCGAACAAACTTTTTCATTTGTTATGGAAAAAGCAACATGGTATCCAGATTTAACAGTATATAAACCGTCTTTTGTTTGCGTCCAAACTAAGGAGTCTTTACCATGGATGTTGGTTCTAGGGATATTAAGAATGGCATCAACCTCATGAGAAGGAAAATTTTGGTGAATAAGTTCATAATTCCAATTCCCAGTGTTATCAAAGAGGTCTTTGACTAGGGCATTTTCTGGTAATTTGTGGGGTGCTTGTGAAGGTCTACCAAGCCCTATTGGAATCCATCTATTATGGTAGATGAAAGTATTGCTTCCATTAGCAATACCGTGTCTAAAACCCCTCCAAACAATGTCCCTCGCATAAACAAGCCCTTTCCAAATACAAGACGAGTGGGTAGAAGGATAGGAAGCTAAGGGGTTAGACAAGTGATAATATTTTCCTTTCATAACTCTTGCAACTAACGAATCCGGATTATCCCATAAACGCCATACTTGTTTGGCTAAAAGAGAAAGGTTAAAAGCGTGGAAATTTCTAAAGCCCATGCCACCATCTCTTTTGGTAACACACATTTTGTTCCAACTTCTCCACACTATGCCTTTAGTATCCGTATTACTAGACCACCAAAACCTAGAAAGAATTTTTTGGATGTCATCACAAATAGATATGGGTAGTAAATACATTGACATGATGTAGGTAGGAATGGCCTGAGCTATAGACTTAATAAGAACCTCTTTGCCCCCAAAAGAAAGAATTTTGCTTTTCCAATCAAGGGTTTTGTCCATAACACGTTGCTTAAGGCTTGAGTAGAAATTGGTAGTGTTTCTACCTAAAATAACGGGAAAACCCAAGTACTTTTCGTGTCCAGTGGAGATGGGAATCTGAAAAATGTTAGATATACTAGTCTTAATGTTGGTGGGAACTTTTGGGCTAAAAACTAAAGAAGACTTATCCTTATTGATCAATTGTCCCGAAGCACTACAATAGGCACTAAGAATAGAATGTAAGGTAATAGCATTGGTTAAGATTGCTTTTTCAAAAAGAAGACAATCATCCGCAAAAAGCAAATGAGAGATAGAAGGACTGTACCTACTAGCCTTAACCCCAAAAATCAAATTATTACTCCTAGCAGTGTTTATAAGACTAGAAAGGCCCTCAGTACAAATAACAAATAAATAAGGACTAAGGGGGTCACCTTGTCTTAAGCCTCGACTAGGGTAGAAACTAGGTGTTTTTTGACCATTAATCAAGACAGAAAAACTAACAGTAGTCACACAAAGCATAATTTTATGAATTAAAGAGGAAGGGAAGCCAATTTTTGTAAGAACCGTCGAAAGGAAACTCCACTCTATTCTATCATAGGCTTTTGCCATATCTAATTTCAGAGAAAAAGAACCAGTTTTGCTTTTTTGATTGTGCATTGTGTGAAGTGTTTCCATAGCAATTATAGCGTTATCAGTGATAAGACGATTTTTAATAAAAGCAGACTGAGAATCGTCAATAATAAAAGGTAGAAAATTCCTCAATCTGTTTGCTATGGTTTTCGAAATGATTTTGTAAATAACGTTACAAAGACTTATGGGTCTGAAATCAGTAACCTTTTTAGCGTCCTTTTTCTTAGGAATTAAAACAATACAAGATTCATTCAAAGTAGAAATATCAGTCCCGTTATTTAGGAAATTGAGACAACAGTTAATAACATCGTCACCTATCACATCCCAATAAGTTTTGTAAAACAAAGCAGGTAAACCGTCTGGCCCAGGAGCCTTAAGAGGGTGCATCTCATTCAAAGAAGCAAGGATATCATCATGTGTAAAGGGGGATTCTAGATCCGCTTTCATGGAAGGAGAGATTTTGCATTGAATAGAGTCAGTAACATGATGATGCACACTATTATCCGACTGGAAAAGATTTTGAAAATACTCGTTGAAAGCCAAGCCAATATCTCTAGGATCATCAATAACAGAGTTATCTTCTTTTAAAATATAAGAGATATGGTTTTTTCTTTTCCTATTAGTAGCTATTTTGTGAAAAAAAGCCGTATTCTTATCCCCTTCTTTTAGCCAAATGGCTCTAGATTGTTGACGCCACTTTAATTCTTCATTAGAGTTCAAAACATTTAAGTCAGTTAACGTTTTCTGGATTTGATGCAGGTTATGAGCAGTAGGATCTAGAGTATGAAGAAATTGAAGCCTTTGATGCAAATCTTTACGCAATCTAGACTCAGTTTTATGCTTCTTAGTGCCCCAGTTTCTAATGTGTTCAGTGACATTAGTAATTTTATGATGTAAGCTATGTAAATAAATCACAGTAGAAGTAGGAGATGTATTCCATACCTGCTGGACTATCTCTCTGCAGTCCGGGGACTTAGCCCACTCCGCAGCGAAGTGAAACCGCCTAGGGCCAAGGGGAGGCTGCTGTCTGTTGCTGAGATCCACCACTAATGGTATGTGATCCGACCCAGACGTTATGAAGTGTTCGACTTTGATGTTGCAATATCTGGATTCCATCCGTTGGTTGAGCACCATTCTGTCTAGTCTTTCGGCTACAAAAGCAGCCCCCTGACGTCTGTTATTCCAGGTATATTCATAACCCTTAAATCCCATATCTCTCAATTCACAATCCGCTAAGGCGTCTTTGAAATCCTGAATCTGTCTCCAGCTTCGCAACCTTCGTCCTTTTTTCTCCTTTTGAGAGGAAATCTCATTAAAATCACCTACTACGACCCATGGATTACAAGAACCTGGGTTTAAGCGTCTAAGGAGATCCCAAGAATATTTTCGATTTGGAGTGAAAGGATCACCATAAAAGAAAGTAGCATAAAAACCATTGTCCACTGCATCAGGTGGACGAACAAACGTATGAACATAAAATTTCTGAACTTTTAGGACTCTTACTTCGACATCCTTCTTCCAGTATAGTGAGAGCCCACCCGAAAGTCCTTCTCTAGGCACCGAGATACCATGGTTAAAACCCAGTTTAAACTTACAATGATTCGACTGTGAAGAAGTCTGCTTCGTCTCTATCAAGAACAGTACATCTGGGCATCTTCTTCTACAGAGGGAAGTTAGAGACTGGAATGTACAAGGTTTCCCCAGTCCTTGTACATTCCAACTTATGAGCCTCATTGTGACCGGCAGGACCGGTTCTCACCGGTCTCTGCCGAATCGGGGGTAAGAGAAACGTCTCGATTACCCATTGATGCTTCCGAAGAGGATATATTTTCCTCCGATTTCTTCTTTTTTGCTTCATTGAAAGAACCCAGTTCTTTAATGTCTCCCTGTATGGTTACTGCTTTCCCCTTACCAGCGTCCTCCATGGCTGCATTTGCCTCCAAACCGTCAGTTTGCTTTCTTTTGAGACCCGAAGATTGCCCTGGAGACGTAGCCACTGATTCTGCTCTGTTAATCTGAAAACCGTAATTTTTGCGATTCATCCTAGTTTCCTCCATGAAGTCGAAATCATCGTCTTCACCCCTGTCAACATCATTAAGCTCGTGCATCATCTCCCTCCTGGATTGCTTCCTCTGTTGACGCTCATGGAACTCCTTCTCTTCAATAGACATACCCAAATCTTCATCATCATCTTCGAAGGAACCCCCCGTGTACTTGGACCCATCAACCTGGTTGATGTCCTGATTTTTCGAAGATGAAGAGGAAGCAGCGGACGGCCCAAAAGCATGTGCCAAATCGGTTGTTAAACCAAGGACATAATTGATCATTGCTTTGTTGGTGAGCCATTGTCCGTAAAGTAGAGGCAAGTTTTCTGTTTTTGGATTCTTTGCACGACCCACAGCGCAGTACTTCACTTCATGCCCCATCCTTCCGCAGTACGAGCATACGTTCGGTAACCTTTCATATCGAATCCACACTTGGACGTCCTTCCCCTTATCAATTGTCACTTTCTTAGTACGTGGCAGAGGGTCTTTGACATCTATACCAAGTTGGATCTTAATCGTTTTGCCAGCCAATATCCCCTTTGTTTGGACGCAAATATCCTCAACTGTCCCAAGACTATGCCCTATTTCCTTCCCAATCAGTTCAGTTTGGCTTGTTGTTGGCAAACCCCAGATGTGTACTTTGAGTGATGTCTCGGAGAAGTCAAGATCCGAGATGTCCTCCATCCAGAAGTCCCATTTTCTCATCACGATGAGGTCTCCAAAAAGAAACCAGGGCTGGGAGTTATACACCATCTCAACTGATTCCTCAGAATCAAACGAGAATTGGTAGATGTAGTCACCTTTAGGAATTACCATCATTCCTGGAGGATCCTTCCATGCTTTTGCCATCTGCATCTGAAGAATTCCCAAATTTACCGGTTTTGCAGAGAATATCTTTCCGAAGATACTCTTATTGAAAACCTTTTTAGATTCTTCCCTTGCTTCCACTGACAGTTTGGTTGCGGATTTCTCTTGTTCGGTAAGTTGAAGATGGTCAAGGAGATGGGTGAGGTCAAGGTTTGCGATATCCACAGTGTGTGTATTCGCCATTGTAGAAAGGAGGTATGGTCGAAGGTTAAGATTCTGGGTATAAAAGTTTATTGAAAAGGCTTGCAAGATTTTAGGAACAATATAACTGGTGGAAACCGTCAAAAACTGACGGATTTCCTAAAAAACTTAACCAGATTAATTGAATCTAAAGGGATAAGGACGAATTTTGGAAGAGGAGATCGTGGACAATCTCCTTCGGTAGAAGGAAACTGCCAAGAAAAAGATTACTAAATTTTCGGCTAGAAACAGGGAATTAGGAGAGAGGGCAGAGCGATGGAGGCTAACACTTAACTAAAAGCATGGGAAAAAGTCCATTTTATTTTTGTATACATATGTTGGTTGAATGACACTGCCTAGCGCAAGTAAAAGAAAGTACAAACATAAATGAAACATTGGAATAAGAACGAAAAATTATATATCTTCGACAGATTCCATTCTTAATTAGGAATGAAGCTAATCCCACCAAAACTTTGGATGGTTGTTTGACAAGTAGATACCACTCCGTTTCTTCTCCCTTTTGACTTTTATCACTATTCACTGGGTCACTTTGACCCGGTGATTTGGATAGCAAAACGAAGTAATTTTTTGATATACTTTCATGGTATTGTAGAATAAAAGTTACTCTACAACATCATGAAAAATTATCTAAAAATTACATCGTTTTACTATCCAAATTGCCGGGTCAAAGTGACCCAACTACGAGTGAAAAAGTCAATAGAGGGCTATTAAAAAAAACGGAGTGGTACTCGTATCCGTATTGAAATACTGGAATGATTAATTTGAGTGATCAATGAAGATTAAGAAAAAGGTACAATGATGAGATTCATGGGACTAGCTAGCTAGCTCCCAATAATTTATGTAAAACAATACACACTTTGGTGACAGTAGATTGTTACTAGTAGTTTCTTTACTTCTAGGTTTCAGTTCTTTGAGAATGTGTAGTTAAAATGAGGAGAGAGTATTGATTTATTATCTCTCCTCTTCTTAACTAGTGATTTTCAAAAAACTAAAAACTAAAAATAAAAAACCATCTATCCAAATTCCAAACTACTACCTCTCAAAGCTAGGAAATGGTTCTAAAAAAACAAATCTGGAACTGTGATGCGTATAGAACATGATACACATTCATGCATACACAAATTTATTGACGCCTACGTACACGAGGGAAAACACTCATGACTCCATTATTTGTTGAGCGCTATCATTTGGACAATTTTCTATTCTGGTGCAATGGCAAGTTGATTCGTTGCAGTTCCATAGTAGTCCAAACTTAGCATGGCACTTATACCTACAAAACGCCACCTCGAAGGGATTCTCAGGATCGCACCGTCCTACCGGGATGCCTGGGCACGAGTCTCCGTCAGTTTTACCTGCAAACAAATTTGAAAACTTAATTACATAGACCTTCAATTTAATGATAATAATAATAATTATTATAATAATAAAAAAATTTGTCTGTTCAAATGCAGCCATGAACAAGGAAGAGCGAACTTGGATTTTACTACTGGAACAATGCACGTGACATTACAATGAAAAATATGTCGAGGGCCATTATATAGACTACAAGCATAAAAGGTTTAAGAAGACAGAATTACCTTACTACTACCTTTATTTTTTCTCTTTCACCTTATTTACTTTTTGACACTATTTATTGTGTCACTTTGATCCGGTGATTTGGTTAGCAAAAAGATACACGAATATGGTAATCTATGCATGACCTTGTAGAGTAAACACTCTACAATACAATGAAAAAATTGACAAAAAATTACATCGTTTTGATATCCAAATTATCGAGTCAAAGTGATCCAACTACGGGTAAAAGGTCAATCGAAGGGGAAAGAGAAGAAATAGAGGTAGTACCACTAGATAGTAGTATCATCTACTTTCTCCGTAACGCCTCTTTCTCTACGCTTTAACTTTTTGACTCGTATTTGGGTCACTTTGACCGGGTGATTCAGATCGCAAAATGATATGATTTTTTGATAATTTTTCCACCGTGTTATTGAGTAAATTTTACTCTACAACACCATGAAAAAATTATTTAAAAATTAGATCGTTTTGATATCCAAATCACCGGGTCAAAGTGACAAAGTGAATAGTGACAAAAGTAAAAACGTAAAGAAATAGGCGTTACGGAGGAAGTATTATTCTAGGGAGCTGATCATTACATCACACTAAATACTAATGACTTAAAAGACTATATGACCCTTCATCTCAATATCGCTGTTATTCAAAAAAAAAACGCTGTTCGAATTTTCTAACCACAGTCCGCAAACCACTAGCCCTCGTGTGGTTTCAACTTTCTACAAACTCCTCCCTACGGCAATCAAGAATCCTGCTGCCACCGTTTTCTTCTCAAATCCAGACCTTCGTCAGGCGCTATTTATCCACCTTTTTTTTTTCCAACGCTATATATCCACCAACCCAATCAGACTAATATATATCCACCTGCAACACACTCAAAACCACCCAAACTCTCTCCTTGCCTCGACCATGTCCAGCCGCCACAATCGCTATTGATTCCGGCAAAGCTCCAGAGGCCACAACCCGAAAACATCCATCACCGGCACCGCCATCAACCTTCCTCTCTCTCCATCTCAAAACAACCAACACGATTCTCTGTTCGAACTAATCGAACAACAGAGAAACACAACGCAACTTGTGTTTGTGGACCCACCAAAACCATTGCAGAATCTCAAAACCCATTACCCAATTGTGCTCAATCTCTTTCTGTTTACATCTCAATATTAAATGGGAAACCACCACAGACCTTAACCAGAACACCAATGAAACCCCACAAATCTAAAAAGAAAACAAACAACAAATTTTCTGAAACAATTTAAAATCCTAATAGCACCTCAATCAAACACGATCAGAGACTTATTCGGAGCCTGAACCGCCAACTGGTTCTTCATGTCAAACTCGGTCATCTCTCTCTCTTGCCCAAGCCAAACAAAAGAGCCCACAAATTTTTATAGCAAAAACAAAACCTAGAACCTTTGTCATCGACTCATGCCTCTAGAATCGAACCCAAACATGGGTATATTTGCAGACGCATGATACATTAAAACAGTCTATTAGTCCATGTCTGGAGTTGAAGTACAGAAAACAAACCGCACAAGTTAAACGAAGAATTGAAACGAGAGAAATAAAGAGACTCACCAGCCACAGTGCAAGCCAGGATGAGGACAATGATAAGGAAACTAGTGGTGGATGCAGCTCTGTTAATGGCCATGTTGCTATTGATCTGCTAAATGAGAGGCTAATTAATTGGCTATGTTGTGATGCAGAGTGTATAATACCTAGAGCTAGGGAGTATTTATAGGCAGGCCATCATACTAGTTGATGCATGATCAGTTTGAAAAAGATTAGTTCAGATCTGTTCTTGAGTTGTGCAATTACTATAAAAACGTAGTCTCAAACATCATTTTGAATTGTTGATTCCCCCTCTACGTTTCGGCAAAATCATTTAATATTGTGTGTCAGTATGTCAAACAATTATTTTTCAAGAGTTCGTGTTATTTAGTGGGTGCACTGTAATCACCGTAAGGATCTCATGATATCCCTTGACTTCTGGAGTATTATTTCACATGCAGGTTGGCTTAGGTCGTGAATGATTGTGAAATTTATTTACTCATAGGGTGTTTTCACACGACAATGACAGCTTAGTACAATTAGAGGATGTATTCATACAACAACTTAGCTCACATCGGTTCCCCACAACCTTAGTTCAGATCTGCGTTTAGGTGGCCCGATTTATGGGTTATGTGACAATCACAATAGTGATTGTGAAGCTGTAGATACGTAGGGTTTGTGTGAAAGTCTTTAAAGTGACTGATGTTTTACTCCTGTATATATAGAGTTATACAAGATAAATATTTACATGAAAAGTCCACATACATTACTATATTTACATTAATTCTATCACGCCCCCTCAATCAGAGCAGTTCTACGGTCATACTGGATCGAAAATGATTGAAGAGATGATGGGGCAACCCCTTGGTGAATCTATCAGCGTACTTGGCAGTCAGATGAAATATACAAGACAAGAAATTGCCGCAAATGAACCTTCTACGAATGAAGTGAATATCAATCTCAATATGCTTAGTGCGCTGATGCTGAACCTGGTTGCCTGAACGATAAACAACACTTACATTGAGGATGCGGGTGGCACAGGGACCCGAAGCTCAAGAAGTAGGTCGCATAGCCAACATAACTCAAATACAACTTTAGTGACCCCACAATATTCAGCTCCGGCACTCTAATTTAACGAAACCATCACATTACATGACAACTCCAGTTGGCACTGTATGTTTATACCTTCGTATCGACTCTTTACCTACATTTTGACTTTTACCACTATTCACATAGTCGCTATGATTTGGTGATTTGAATAGCAATCCAATCCGGTTCTTTTATAATTACTTCATTGTGTTGTAGGGGAACTTCTACACTACTACACCATGAAAAAAAAAATCCAAAATTTACATTGTTTTCCTACCCAAATTCCCATGGTCAAAGTGACCTAATTACGGATAACAAAGTCAAAGTGTAAAAAAATAGACAATACAGAGGAAAGTAACACATGACAGTCCATCTGCTCCAGGACCAATACCAGGACCGATACCCATGACAGTCCCTCCTTCATAGGGGGACCACACCATCGATGATGTCACCCTCGCAGCCGAACACAGAGGCGCCGCCTGCCGTCTCAGTGATGCAGCTTACCGAACCACCGACAATACCAGTTACAGTTCCTGTCACTGTCGTTAGCCATCAGCCAAGCAGCCTCCCATGTCGCAAACAGATACTGAAAAAATTCTAAGATGGACCCTGGAGCCACCCACCATATGCAAACCCGAAGCAAATCGAGCATAAGCAAAAGCAAAGCTGGATTTTCAGCAGTAACTTCGTCTAACGGTAACGATCCCTCGTCCTTTATTGAGGCTACCAAATACCCTCAGTGGCCCCGAGCAATGGCTGACGAGTATGCTAGCCTCACACAATAAAATACATGGACACTTGTGCCTCGACCCTCACAAGCAAATGTGATTGGAAACAAATGAGTTTTCGTACAAAATATAATTCGGATGGCACTATCTCTCGCTACAAGGCTCGTATACTCTCTAAGGGATTTCACAAAATCCCGGAATTGACTACGACGAAACATCTATCCCGTTGGTGAAACACTCCATTTTTTGCACCGTGTTATCTCTTGCTTCAAACTTTGATTGGCCTTTACAACAACTTGGCGTCAAAATGCCTTTTTACACGATGTACTCAAAGAGACTGTTTTCATGGCACAACCACAAGGGTTCAAAAACCCAAAATTTCCACACACGTTTTTCATTTGCACAAGTCCATTTTTTGGCTCAAACAAGATCCTCGAGCTTGGTTTGAGCGATTCACGACTTACTTGTTTTCATATGGTTTCTTTGCCTCTAATGCCGACTCCTCTCTATTTATCCGCCATAGTAACGAACAATGCACTATTCTTTTACTATACGTCAACGATATTATCTTAACCGGTAGTGATACAAATTTTATTTCTCATCTTATAAGTCAACTCCACAAAGAATTTAGCATGACAAATCTTGGCCCTCTTACATATTTTTTGGGCTTAGAAATAAAGCGTGACAAATCAGAAATTTTTCTTCATCAAACTAAATATATACATGATTTTTTACTTCGCTTTAACATTACCAATTGTAAATTTGCACCTACTCCTATCTCTGCAGGTAAAAAGTTCCACAACTTGGACAACAAAAGGTTATCAGATCTTACACCGTATCGTCAATTAATTGGCGCCCTACAATATTTAACTTTTAGTCGTCCTGACATCTCTTTTGATGTCAATCATTTATGCCAATTTATGCACACACCTACTGAAACACACGTAGTTGTAGCCAAACGCATCTTGTGTTACTTACAAGGAACCAAAAATCATTGTCTCCTATATTAAAAAGGCATATGCCTATAATTGCCTACTCCGACGCCGATTGGGCCGGCAATCCAACCGACCGCCGTACCACAAATGGCTTCATTGTTTATCTCGGGCCTAACCCAATTCATGGGAGTCCCAAAAAGAAACCAATCGTTGCTTGGTATTCCACGGAAGCCGAATACCGTGCCCATGCATCTACTGCTTCCGAACTAGCTTGGCTTAAAACAATGTTTCGTGATCTAAATCTTTTCATCTCGGGAAAACCTATTCTTTTATGCGACAACTTGTCGGCTATAGCAATTACCGCTAACCCTATTATGCACGCTCGAACTAAGCATATTGAAATTGACTACCATTGTATTCGGAAAAAAGTATTATCTCGTGACTTATGTATTTCTTCTGTGCAGAGCTCGGATCAGTTAGCAGACATTTTCACAAAGAGACTCTCCATCTCACACTTTCAAGACTTGAAGACCAAACTGATGGTTTCCACCTCCATCAGTTTGAGGGAGAGTATTAGATGATACCCTATTTTCAGGCCCAAAGACTTCATAAACAAGCCCAAAGACACAAAGAGAAGCTCACTGCTCTGCGTGGGCTAAACAGGAAGTCATAACAAGCTACAAGAGCCTTTAGGCAATTAAAAACAATTTTAATCATAACCGTCCGATTCCATTGACTATTTGGACGGTCAAGATGATTTCCCATATGTATTTACAGTAGCCTTTACCCATTTCATCGACACATTGAATGCAATGAAATTTTGTTCATCTTCCTTGTTTCTCTGTACTTCGATCTTCTCTCGCCCAAACAGGCCACTCTCACAAACCCAAATCGGGTTGTTTTCAGGGTTCACATGTGGTACTCAATTGGAGGACCAATGTGCATTAGGGTTCGTCATGTTCCTTATATGCCCACAGGTTGGGTAGGGTTTCACAGTGGCGGTAGGTGGTGTTGGTAGTACATCGTTAGGTTGAAGAAGAAAAATAAGAAAACTCGGGTTAGCCTCGGAGTTGAGAAGGACATATTGAGTTGTGTTAGCAATGGTCAACTGTGAAGAAGAGAGTTAAAAATTGGTACTTAAAACTTGTCTGAATTAGTTCTTCAATTTAAAATTGGACATCTACCTGGGCGGAGCCTAGAAGGGGCAGGGGCATGTGCCCCCCTCCCTAACTTTTCCGAAGATACTAGGATACCCTTATATTTTAAACTGTTTTTCGTTGTACCTTTATTGAATATATGCATGTTCCTCCATTTTATGACACAAGCAGTTATTTAGTCCAGTGGTTGGTACTTTTGTTTGCGCAAATCGTTTTCCAGAGTTCGAATATTGGCAGGTCCATCTTTTTTTGGACAAAAACTTACCACCATATCCCTACTCTTTCTTCCCAAATTGACTTTTACCACTATTCACTGGGTCACCTTGGCCCGGTGATTTGGATAGCAAAATGATACTACTTTTTTATAAAATGTTCATGGTGTTGTAGAATAAAAGTTTCTCTATAACACGGTGAAAAAATTATCAAAATATAACATCGTTTTGGTATCCAAATCAGCGGGTCAAAGTGACCCCGATACGAGTCAAAAAGTCAACTTGGAAAGAAAGAGCACGGACGGAGTGGTACAACCTATTTAATATACACAATTTCTCCCTTAATTTTTCATAAGAAATTCACTGGTTTAGTGGTTAGTAATTTGGTTTGTGCAGCATAGTTTCCCAAGTTTGAATCTCGGCAGGTCCATCGTTTTCTGGAAAAAAAAATGTGCCACCTATTTAGTATACACAGTTTCCCTTTAAGTTTTTCATAAATATACAAAAAGACTATGATATTTACTACTAGTATATTTTTTAGGGTAAAAGGCAAAAACTATCCTCCATTTATGGATAAAATACATTTTGCCCCCTGATTTATGGGAAAAATACCTTTTGCACCCATGTCAGAGTTAAAAACTAACACCACACTAACGAAGGGGTGAAGGACAAAAATACCCCTCATATGTTGAGAAATTACCTCTCTATAAATGCCTTTCCTCCTCATTTCTAACCCTAACAACCTTATCTCTTCCTCTATCTCTTCCCCTCTCTCTTCTCTCCTCTCTCCCGATCTGCTTTCTCTCTCCCCCCCCCTCTTCCTCGCCGCCTCCTCTGTCGATATCCACAAGCCACCGACCCCTCTCATTTCAACCGATCCCTCTCCGCCCACGAACCCCTCTCCTTCAACGGTTCTGGACATATTCGAAGGGTGTGTACAAGGAAATCCTGGAGAGAGATCCAAGTGTACACCTCAAGTAGGGGATGAGAATAAGAACACACATGGAGATGAAGGATGTGAGTAGGGAGAGAGTAAGCAATAGCAACGGATTGAGAGAGAGATAGTCTAATGACAGCAAGAGCTTCGATAAATCCAGAAGATTGCAATGGAGGTGTAACGATCCAATATATAGTAGGGAAGTGACCGTTGTGAGGGGTTAATACGCCCATAAATGGCGGCTTAATGATAGCCTCGTAACGGCACGTTCGACCTGTAGGGTTTTGATTCATGGATCGCGCAAACGGAAGCATAATCAAACAAACAACCATGCAAAACCCTCCAAGGATCACAAGTCTAGATGCATAACGATAGTGAAAGTAAGAAATCATAAACACACCTTTGGGTTCTCCTTGATGACTTCAAACGCGAATAGTGTCACGTTCTCTATAGTTGATCCACGCCTAGAGTTGATCCTAGATCTCCAATCTCCTTGGTGCTAGCCCGGAATGAGAGGAGGGTGAAGGAATCACGCAAAACGAGGCACAAAGAGGGGGTTCGGCCCTCTTGTGGCGTCGGGGACGAGGGGCGGCGGCAAGGGGGCGGCGTCCTCCTTGTTGCTTGCTCTCTCTCTCCTTTGTTCTCTCCCACTCTTGTTATGTTCTCTTTAGAGCATAAGTTATATGGAAGGAAGGAAGGAGGGTCCTTTATATCGTCCAACAACTCCTTGTTAACTACCTAAAGGACTTATTCTAGTCCAACTAGAATTCAATTTAGTCCCTTCCTTGCAATTAGTCCCTACTAAGTTTGCAAGGGTTTGCAAAGTGATCCTTCTAATTAATTAATCCAATTAATTAATTCCCAAATCTAGTACAACTCTATATAGCGTGTGACCCCATACGTTCTATCTAGTTGGTAGCAACTCTTTGCTAATATGGAGCGGTTTCTAGCAAAACATCCATTCTAGCCAACTAATAGAATAGTCATCTAGACAACCTTGTACAAGTAATTGTCTCATCCCTTTGCCTCCATATCCGGATTGGACACGAGACATACAAGTCACACTCGTATATCCAATCCCTTGTTTCTCGATCCATGGAATAGCCTTATTCGTGCAAATAACATCAATATCCCATATATTGATTTATTTGAGTCTGGCCAGACATTCTATAAGCACTATCCTCGAGTGGCCTAGGATATTTGCTCCCGTTATGTGGGAGGGGCAAATCCTCTCTACGTCCACTACGATCTCTAAGCTTGCTTCTCATTGTATCCAGTACACGCCTTTATAACTACCCAGTTACGGTGTAGCGTTTAACGCTACCAAGATCACAATGATCCACAACTAGAATATCCAGTGACTTCAAGTCTAAGGATGACAATACCATTGTACCCGAGAAGCACTTGTGACTCAACATAACGTGTATGTAGCCTTCTCGGTGATGGGTCAATCCAGTGCAACATTCCGTAATGCACACCTATGTGTTGGATCGTGATATCTCCATATCAATCCAACCCCATACTAGTCTATAGATGATTGTCCCATTAATCATTATACTTGACTAGAGATATTTAAGATAAACAACACGATTGTAAATCTAAGGACTTCATTATATTAAATATCCAATAAATAATAAATGAATTTTCTAGCCAATTACAAATTCATACTAAACTAGATTGCCTCTAGGGCATCTATTCCAACAGTCTCCCACTTGCACTAGAGCCAATCTGGCGCATCTCGTATGCCCATACTCCTAGTGTTCCCTTCATGCTTCCACTGCGTGAGAGGCTTCGTAAGCGGGTCTGACAGATTATCATCTGTAGGAATCTTGCATATCCGAACGTCTCCTCTATCGATAATATCTCGAATCAGATGAAACTTCCTGAGCACATGCTTGGACTTCTGGTGCGATCTGGGTTCCTTTGATTGCGCGATCGCCCCAGTGTTGTCACAGAACAACTCCACTGGATCCGCAATGCTAGGGACCACACCAAGTTCAGAAACAAACTTTCTGATCCAAATAGCCTCCTTTGCTGCGCCATTTGCAGCAATGTACTCAGCCTCTGTTGTAGAATCAGCTACCGTCTCTTGCTTGGAACTCTTCCAGCTCACCGCTGCTCCATTCAGGCAAAACACATACCCCGATTGTGATCTAAAGTCATCTCTATCGGCAAAACACATACTCCCAATGAGTAGTATGTCATCCACATACAAGACCAGAAAAGCTACAGAGCTTCTACTAACCTTCTTGTAAACACAAGACTCATCTTCGTTTCTGATGAAGCCAAACTCTTTGACCACTTCATCAAAACGTCGATTCCAACTCCTAGAAGCTTGCTTCAATCCATAAATGGATCGTTGCAGCTTACAGACTTTGTTGGCTTGCTTTGGATCCTCAAAACCCTCCGGCTGTATCATATACACGTCCTCGAGGAGATTCCCATAAAGGAATGCTGTTTTGACATCCATCTGCCAAATCTCATAGTCGTAGTATGCTGCAATCGCAAGTAGGATTCGGATGGATTTGGTCATTGCGACTGGTGAAAAGGTTTCATCATAGTCAATACCATGAATCTGTCTGAATCCTTTAGCCACCAATCGGCCCTTATAGGTAATCACATTACCATCCATGTCGATCTTCTTCTTGAAGACCCACTTGCACCCTATGGGCCGCGCCCCATCAGGTGGTTCCACCAAAGTCCATACTTTGTTGGTGTACATGAATTCCATCTCGGATCTCATGGCTTCAAGCCACTTCTGCGAGTCTGGGCCATTCATGGCCTCCTCATAGGTAGTAGGCTCATCATCTATGAGCATCGTGTCACCGGAATCAGTTACGAGAAGTCCGTACCTCTCGGGTTCCTGGCGCACTCTACTAGATCTACGAAGCTCTTGTGTTACCTGAACAGGTGGATCCACAACTGTTTGTGATTCCTGTTCATGTTCCATAATCGGTTCAGTGATTTGTGGTTCTTGAACTTCTTCAAGTTCTACATTCCTCCCACTTGCTTCTTTAGAGACAAACTCTCTTTCTAGAAACACGCCGGTCCGAGCAACAAACACTTTGTTCTCGGTTGGATTGTAGAAGTAGTATCCCTTAGTTTCCTTAGGGTATCCCACAAACTTACACTTATCCGATTTAGGCCCTAGCTTGTCTGATTGTAAACGTTTTACATAGACATCGCAGCCCCAAATCCTCATGAACGACAGTGTGGGACGCCTCCCACTCCACATCTCATATGGTGTCTTCATGACTGATTTAGATGGAACACGGTTAATGGTAAAAGCTGCACTTAATAGAGCGTAGCCCCAAAATGATAATGGAAGATCGGTTTGACACATCATAGACCGAACCATATCCAATAGGGTTCGATTCCTCCTCTCGGACACGCCATTCCATTGTGGCGTTCCGGGTGGAGTGAGTTGGGACACGATCCCACACTCTCTAAGATAGTCGTCAAACTCTTGGCTCAATTATTCTCCTCCACGATCCGATCGTAGAGCCTTGATACTTTTGCCAAGTTGCTTTTCTACTTCATTCTTGAATTCTTTGAACACTTCAAAGGATTCGGATTTTGCCCTCATAAGGTACACAAATCCATATCTACTGTAATCATCAGTAAACGTAATGAAGTAGACATAACCACCCCTGGCTGGCGTGGCAAATGGCCCACACACATCGGTATGTATGAGAGCCAATTGCTCACTAGTCCTCTCACCTTTCTTATTGAAAGGGGACTTTGTCATTTTTCCCAATAAACAAGCCTCACATGTCTCATGTGATTCAAAATCAAATGAGTCTAGTAATCCATCCTTATGGAGTCTAGATACACGTTTCTCATTTATGTGGCCTAAACGACAATGCCATAAATAAGCAGGATTTAAATCATTTATTTTAATCCGCTTGGTATTAATGTTGTAGACAGGATTGCTTAGATCAAGGACATAAAGTCCATTAAATAATTGCGCACTAAAATAGTGAATATTATTTAAATAAAAGGAACAACAATTGTTCTTTATTGAAATAATAAAACCTTCCTTGTCCAAACAAGAAATAGAAATAATGTTTCTGCTCATGGCAGGCACAAAATAGCAATTATTTAATTCTAAAACTAATCCTGAAGGCAGAGATAGCTCGCACACGCCTATGGCCAACGCAGCAACCTTTGCTCCATTCCCAACGCGTAGATCTACCTCCCCTTTAGCCAATCTTTTACTTCTCTTTAGATCCTGCATATTTCGACAAATATGAGATCCACATCCAGTATCTAATACCCATGATGTAGAGACAGTTAAATTGACATCTATAACAAAAATACCTGGTGGTGGTGGAATCACTATTCCAAGCCTCTTGTCCTCCAGATATTTTGGGCAGTTCCTCCTCCAGTGTCCAGGTTGACTACAGTAGTGACATTCACCCTTAGTCACGACCTTGGCAATGGCACCAACATGCTTAAGAGCTTGTTCCTTGGACTTGGCAACTGACTTGCCTTTGCCCTTGGAGGAAGAGGCAAACTTTTTGCCCTTTCCTTTATGCACCATCATAATGGCCTTGCCCTTACCCTTGTTGATGCTCTGTTCAGCCGTCCTCAACATGTTGAGCAAATCTGGCAGTGGTTTAACGATCTCGTTCATGTTATAGTTCATAATGAACTGTCCATAACTCTCAGGCAACGATTGCAACACGAGATCGGTTGCCAACTCTTGGCCGACCGGGAACCCAAGCCGGGCGAGATTCTCCAAGTACCCGATCATTCGGAGTACGTGGGGTCCCACCGGGTTCCCTTCTGCCAGATGACATTTGAACAGCGCCTTTGAGACCTCATACCTCTCTACCCTCGCCTGCTCTTGGAAGAGCTGCTTTAGATGTTCGATCATATCGACAGCATTCATGTTCTCATGTTGCTTCTGAAGCTCAGAGGTCATGGTGCAAAGCATCAGGCAGGCCGCATCATTAGCGTCGTCAACACGCTTTTGATACGCCTTTAAGGCAGCAGGTGTCTGATTCTCTGGACCTTCTGGAACTTGCTCCTCTATTGCGTACAGTTTCATCTCTTGCTTGAGAACAATTCTCAAGTTTCTGTACCAATCAAGAAAGTTGGTTCCAGAGAGCTTGTCCTTCTCAAGGACAGATCGTAGGGAATGTTGTGAACTCGATGAGTTGTTTGCCATTTGGAATTCTACAAAAGGAAAATACGCAAGTTTTAGTATTTGTGAATTTTTGACTATATTTAATAATGGCTAGTTTATTAAATATAGCTCCCACTATTTTTCTACGGATTAATAACCCTCAAGATATTAATGCGGAAAATATCATTATATTTTCTAGTGGGCCAAGATCCATCTTTTCATCTCCTTATGAGCTTGCTTTGGCAAGTCACCCATAATTCGATTACTTCTTAGGTAGGAACGACTTCCAATTGCATCCCATATGCAACTCTTGGTTCAATCGGGCAAATAACTCCTTATTTATCCATCCGTATGGATAATCCCAATTGATTGCCTCTAGGTTTCTTAATCAAATTAATAGCCTAGTTGTGTTCAACCTCTTACCTAAACAATTGCACATTGTTACGTGCCATCGCATTCCATCATTATTAACCAAGTCGCCATGCTTTGGCACGCACGAACTTGATAAATAATGATGATAATGAGTGTTTAAATAACGAGAAGGCAAGAACACAATATTTTAAAATTTGAGGGATTTTTCAACTTTTAATTATCTTTGTTGATCAATATCAACTAATCTATCTATTTGAGTTTGGGCACAACTCCAAATAATAGATCCGGGTTGTCTAATTATCTTATTATCCTAATTGCATGCATCATCCATACACCAACCACACAAATAATAAGACAATAAATAAACAACCACAAAACAGAAATTAAACGTGATGTGGATATGGCCTTTTCTAGACTAAGATAATTCCAAGCCAATGGAATTATCTATGAACCCTAAAAGCAAACACATCTCCATGCG
Source organism: Linanthus parryae (assembly GCA_023055425.1). Lineage (NCBI taxonomy): Eukaryota > Viridiplantae > Streptophyta > Magnoliopsida > Ericales > Polemoniaceae > Linanthus > Linanthus parryae. The sequence goes on from JALGPY010000002.1 coordinate 35,609,839, forward strand.
TCTTGATCTTTTGGTCCATCCTTCATAGTCATGTGGAATGCTCCATGCTCCATGCTCCATCTTTTGTGGCTCCTTTTGGCTTTGGGCTTCTTTTCTCCAATCTTGGCTAACAATCTACTTTATCTAGCACTAGCTAATATCTATACTAAATAAAATAAATCTCACAAGTTGAGAAAAAAAAAATGGCACGCAGGCCATAAAACCCTAATTAATTATTACAATTAATTGATCAGCTCGCAGGCCGTAAAACCAAACCACAAAATTAAACATCCACATCAAACCACATCCTAAGGCCATATCCAATCACCATGCGATTTGCACATAAACAGTTAAAATCCAATTTTAACGCGCTTGGTCAATTTTAATTGATTTTAGGATTTCTAGGGTTAAAACGGTCCATGGGCCCAACAATCCAATTGCCCGGGCCCAAACAAAGTGAACCATAAAGCCCTAGGGCCGGCCCGGCCCAAAACCCGCAAGCTAGGCCCGCGGGTTAGGGCCGCCCGGCCCCTTAGGGCGCCATTCTTGGGCGGCAAGCAAGGGGGCGGTCCCCTAGGGGGCCGAACCTCCTTGTGGAGGTTGTTTCCAAAACAACCTCCTTGCTTGGAGCCCAAGTTTGGTTGTTTCCTTGTTTTGGGAGAACTCCTTCTTCCCCAAGGATGCCCAAACCCTAGATCTAAGATCCTAAAATTTCTCAAACTCACCAATTCATGCATGCAATGCAATAATTGGGTCTTGTTATGATTAATTCTTTGACAAATTGCATCCAATGCTTGATTTGTCTTGTTTTACGCGATAAACAACAAATTAAGGTGTAAAACAACAAGAATGTAACACATAAACTACGTTTATGCTCTATGACCTGTGGCTCTGATACCACTGTAGGGTTTTGATTCATGGATCGCGCAAACGGAAGCATAATCAAACAAACAACCATGCAAAACCCTCCAAGGATCACAAGTCTAGATGCATAACGATAGTGAAAGTAAGAAATCATAAACACACCTTTGGGTTCTCCTTGATGACTTCAAACGCGAATAGTGTCACGTTCTCTATAGTTGATCCACGCCTAGAGTTGATCCTAGATCTCCAATCTCCTTGGTGCTAGCCCGGAATGAGAGGAGGGTGAAGGAATCACGCAAAACGAGGCACAAAGAGGGGGTTCGACCCTATTGTGGCGTCGGGGACGAGGGGCGGCGGCAAGGGGGCGGCGTCCTCCTTGTTGCTTGCTCTCTCTCTCCTTTGTTCTCTCCCACTCTTGTTATGTTCTCTTTAGAGCATAAGTTATATGGAAGGAAGGAAGGAGGGTCCTTTATATAGTCCAACAACTCCTTGTTAACTACCTAAAGGACTTATTCTAGTCCAACTAGAATTCAATTTAGTCCCTTCCTTGCAAATTAGTCCCTACTAAGTTTGCAAGGGTTCGCAAAGTGATCCTTCTAATTAATTAATCCAATTAATTAATTCCCAAATCTAGTACAACTCTATATAGCGTGTGACCCCATAGGTTCTATCTAGTTGGTAGCAACTCTTTGCTAATATGGAGCGGTTTCTAGCAAAACATCCATTCTAGCCAACTAATAGAATAGTCATCTAGACAACCTTGTACAAGTAATTGTCTCATCCCTTTGCCTCCATATCCGGATTGGACACGAGACATACAAGTCACACTCGTATATCCAATCCCTTGTTTCTCGATCCATGGAATAGCCTTATTCGTGCAAATAACATCAATATCCCATATATTGATTTATTTGAGTCTGGCCAGACATTCTATAAGCACTATCCTCGAGTGGCCTAGGATATTTGCTCCCGTTATGTGGGAGGGGCAAATCCTCTCTACGTCCACTACGATCTCTAAGCTTGCTTCTCATTGTATCCAGTACACGCCTTTATAACTACCCAGTTACGGTGTAGCGTTTAACGCTACCAAGATCACAATGATCCACAACTAGAATATCCAGTGACTTCAAGTCTAAGGATGACAATACCATTGTACCCGAGAAGCACTTGTGACTCAACATAACGTGTATGTAGCCTTCTCGGTGATGGGTCAATCCAGTGCAACATTCCGTAATGCACACCTATGTGTTGGATCGTGATATCTCCATATCAATCCAACCCCATACTAGTCTATAGATGATTGTCCCATTAATCATTATACTTGACTAGAGATATTTAAGATAAACAACACGATTGTAAATCTAAGGACTTCATTATATTAAATATCCAATAAATAATAAATGAATTTTCTAGCCAATTACAAATTCATACTAAACTAGATTGCCTCTAGGGCATCTATTCCAACAGTCTCCCACTTGCACTAGAGCCAATCTGGCGCATCTCGTATGCCCATACTCCTAGTGTTCCCTTCATGCTTCCACTGCGTGAGAGGCTTCGTAAGCGGGTCAGACAGATTATCATCTGTAGGAATCTTGCATATCCGAACGTCTCCTCTATCGATAATATCTCGAATCAGATGAAACTTCCTGAGCACATGCTTGGACTTCTGGTGCGATCTGGGTTCCTTTGATTGCGCGATCGCCCCAGTGTTGTCACAGAACAACTCCACTGGATCCGCAATGCTAGGGACCACACCAAGTTCAGAAACAAACTTTCTGATCCAAATAGCCTCCTTTGCTGCGCCATTTGCAGCAATGTACTCAGCCTCTGTTGTAGAATCAGCTACCGTCTCTTGCTTGGAACTCTTCCAGCTCACCGCTGCTCCATTCAGGCAAAACACATACCCCGATTGTGATCTAAAGTCATCTCTATCGGTTTGGAAGCTTGCATCAGTGTAACCCTTTACACGCAATTCTTCCTCACCGCCAAACATCAAGAAAGCATCCTTAGTTCTTCTCAAGTACTTTAGGATGTTCTTGACAGCAATCCAGTGACTCTCACCTGGATTGGATTGGTATCTGCTTGTCATACTCAAGGCATATGACACATCTGGTCTAGTACATAACATGGCGTACATGATAGACCCTATGGCCGAGGCATAGGGAATCCTACTCATGCGTTCCTTCTCAATCTCATTGGAAGGACAACCACTCTTCGAAAGAGCGATTCCATGTGACATGGGCAAGAATCCCTTCTTGGAATCTTGCATGTTGAACCGTTTCAACACCTTGTCAATATATGTACTTTGACTTAGGCCTAGCAACCTTTTAGATCTATTTCTATAGATCTTTATACCGAGTATATAGGCTGCTTCCCCTAAGTCCTTCATTGAGAAACACTTTCCTAGCCAATCTTTCACAGATTGCAGCATGGGAATGTCGTTTCCAATGAGTAGTATGTCATCCACATACAAGACCAGAAAAGCTACAGAGCTCCCACTAACCTTCTTGTAAACACAAGACTCATCTTCGTTTCTGATGAAGCCAAACTCTTTGACAACTTCATCAAAACGTCGATTCCAACTCCTACATGCTTGGACTACCAAGATCACAATGATCCACAACTAGAATATCCAGTGACTTCAAGTCTAAGGATGACAATACCATTGTACCCGAGAAGCACTTGTGACTCAACATAACGTGTATGTAGCCTTCTCGGTGATGGGTCAATCCAGTGCAACATTCCGTAATGCACACCTATGTGTTGGATCGTGATATCTCCATATCAATCCAACCCCATACTAGTCTATAGATGATTGTCCCATTAATCATTATACTTGACTAGGGATATTTAAGATAAACAACACGATTGTAAATCTAAGGACTTCATTATATTAAATATCCAATAAATAATAAATGAATTTTCTAGCCAATTACAAATTCATACTAAACTAGATTGCCTCTAGGGCATCTATTCCAACACGACCGTATATATAGGAAACGTTACGCACCCGTCCGCATATACCGGAGACCGTTATGAGATCGACCGGGTTTACAGGACATATGGTCATTAAATCTCTCAGTCAGTTACCAAGGGTCGCGTGCGAGCTTGATTAACGTTCGCGCGCGACAGACCTTACTCTAGCCTCCAAACCACTAAGTCCCTACAAGTCTCATGCGGTGAGTACGCGAGGGTGGCCCTGTCTCGCAGCCCCCATGTGGATAAGTATGAGCACTGATTGGGTGTATATGGAGCACAGTAAGGTATGTTGGATGGCTTCCACGTGGATATGATCTGTCCATCTGGAATGCACTATCTACAACGGACAAACGAGCAAGAGGGAGGGCGGCGGTGTGTTGTTGGTCGTCGGCGATGGAGGAGCGATGACACAGTGGCAGACTTGCTGGTTCGATTGTCTTATGCAGGGGTTGGGCTTCCCATCGGCTGGTGTTCCGAGAGAGAAGAGTGAGGCGGACTGTTGGTGGGTTCGCCGAAAATTGCAGGGGTGGTGGTGGTCAAATGAACGATAGATGGAGTCGAGAAGAGTGGAGGAGAAGGATGGGTTTTCTTTGTAAGGTTGGTTTGGGTACATATTTGCTCTAATTGATCCATGAGATGGTCTGGTTTGGGTACATATTTGGTTGAGGAGTAGAGGATTTATTGGTTTTTTTTATGATTATAGGAGTGTTGTCTGGTTGGGGAGTGTCAAAAGCTGAGAAACAGAGAACCTTCATTAGAGGTTTCAGAGATTCAGATGCCACTGCCCAAGTTGCTTGGTTGATCTGGTACAATAATAAACATAAAAATGTTGGTGGTTGTGTTGTTGTTGTTGGTGGTGGTGGTGGTTGTGTTTGTGGAGATTTGGTGTTGGTGGAGGTGGTGCTCAAGAACACCAAGAACATGATGAACATTATAATAAACAAAAAAGTGGTGGTGGTGGTGGTGGTGGTGGTGGTGCTGGTGTTGATGGAGGTGTTGATTTGGTGGTAGTGGAGGTGGTTTTGGTGGTGTCGTTGATTTGGTCTTTAGTTGATATTCAGGTTGTTGTTGTTGGTGGTGGAGGTGGTGTTCAAGAACACCAAGAACATGATGAACATTGTATTAACAAAAAAATGTGTTATTTGTCCACAATTTATAAGGGTAAAATGGTCACAAAAAGTCAAATTGCATCCCTCCACCAACGGATTGTAACAGAAGGGTGGTATATGTCCACCCTCTATCCACTGACAGTCTGACAGAGGTGCAAAAGGTATTCTCCCCATAAATCAGGGGGGATATGTATTTTCCTAGTAAATGGAGGGTGGTTATTGTCTTTTACCTTTTTATTCATTAAAATGTATATCCTCCCTTCACCAAAAAAAAAAGTTGTGCCCACGCTCCACCAAAATTCTGGCTCTACCACTGACTTCTACCCCTCCATTTGTGAGAAACAAGGTTATTTGTTTTTTTCCTTCTGAGTGTAGATGTTGAATGTTGAATTTAAAATTGGAGCGACCGGGAGAGTACGGAGGAGAGAGAACAAAGAGGGGTTTTAAAGAAAAGGGTAAAACTATCTTTACAGTGAAGATGTTGTATAAGAAGCTTTTTAAATAGTGTAAGAATCACTACCAAAATGTTGTGGGTATGTATTTATATATATATATATATATATATATATATATATATATATATATATATAAGCTAGTAAGAAGCACGTGCGATGCACGTGATGGTCAGCACAAAGAGTGTTATATGTCACAATTGGCCTTGGGGCATAACTCATTTGGCAAAGAACCTAACTGATGTGTTGGCTGTTCTGTTGGCGGCCTAGAGTGTGGGGTTTGAATCTTATTTTTAGCAAAAACTAAAAATTTGGACGCTACCTCCTTTTTCTAGATGATAATTTGGTAAGCTCAGACACCCTGATTTTGCGTAGTCTCATCCAGCGATTTACATCATTCACTATTCCTATAGTAGAGGAGTTGAGGATCATTTGGGTTGGGATACTCCCTTTTTATTTTATTTTATGTCTATTAGGGGTTGGGTCACCCTTTAAATTATTTAATACAACGTTGAGGTTACGCTGTGTAACTCTGTAAGTTAAATAGAAGGAAAAACAATTAAACCAGAAGAAAAAATGATAAGCATATTTATCATAAACTGCCACCCATAAAAACAAAATTACTGTGATGTATTTTGTATTCTATGGTGGAAGTTCATTGACATGTGAATGCTAGACATAGTCAGAGCAGAAAAAATACCTTCATCCATGGGGGTTGTATAAGACATTGGTCTCTTCAGTTTCCATTTACTACTTCACCCTTTTATCATATCTGATAATAAGATTCTACAATGTCAGTGTGGGCGTTCGAGGATCAACTGGAATCGCGGTTGAATATTTATTTATCTTTCAGACTATATTCAGGCAGTCTCGATTAAGCTGACAAAATAACAAGTTATGATGACAACTTGAACTAATAGTTTGCACCACATGTGCTCGATTGAAAAAAAAAACAAAATAAAATTTTATAAGTATAATCTGGTTCATTCTTTGGGTTAGGCAATTCATTAGTAAACCAATTACTACTAAGACGTGTATTTCCCACTAAAAAGTATTTTTTTTTTTGCATAACACTAAAAAGTATTTATTGTAACGTGTCCTTGCTATCTATTAATGTATTGCCCACAAGCAAAAAAAATAAAAAATGACACAGGACTTTGCAGCACTTGGTGCATAGAACAATGGAAATCAACAACACACATGAATGAGGCCTCATGGATCAAATTTCTAAAATTTATTGGGAGAGAAGGTTTAGAATTGGAAAATATTTTGAAGTCCGTTTTCAGGGAAAGAGCTGCAAGACTGCCAAAACTCAAAATCATACTGATGGGTCAAAATTTGTTATTTTCCAGTGGGTTTGGACAGAAGAAATTCTAAGATAAATATTTATGGGGAATGTTATTCGGAGAAGAATCTGTAGGAATATCATTCTTTCATTTGGGTAGAACATAATTTAATAAACTCCGCTATAATAAGAGTCTCATGTTTTGCTCCTCAATTGGTTTGGTAAGGGATTTGAAACGGTGGTATTGGCAAACTGTTGGATATTATTCATCGACGTGCAACCAGCCTTAGAAAGTAATCCACGTGTACAAATGATGAAGCAATACACAAGATATAGGTGGTGCAGGACCTGCAAACATATTGAAAGCACTGGGAGAACTCATAGAAATATCACACCACATATGGAGAGGAATGCTTTCCCATTTTATTCATCAGTGAAAACTGAATCTCAATTTTTGGGAGACTTCACCTAATTATAGAAGAATAGGGGGACAATTCTTAGCCGATTACAGCTCGGATAGATAACAACTACTCGTAAGTGTCATGGAATAAGCCAAACTCTTGAAAATTTAAGAAAGAAATACTGATAAAAGGAAAAGCTTATTAAATGAGTAATTATGATAGTTTCCAGCTGATCCCCATCAGTATGGCCTAAATATTGTTTTAAATGAGTAAGATATAAGATGATGGGGCAAAATTGTTTTGTAAGTGGGAACTAATTTGAATGCAGTTAGAAAATATAGTGTAATTTGTAAACTAACAAATTAAAAAATGCCAATATCATGGCAAGTTGATTACATTTACAGAAACAATATAGATAACAAATTTGCTATTCTTCATATGCATAAAGCTAACGGGGCATACATAACCTATCTATTGTTCCCGTACAAAATGCGATTTTTGTTCCACATAGTAAAATTGAATCCAGAAACAGAACATTATTCATCAAAAATCAAAATTGAATCCACAAAGCATAGAAACCATAATACTAAGGAGGGTATGGGATATGGTTGCTACCAGTCGTCTGTGAAAGGAATCAAGTGATTCCAGAAATCAAACAAAACAAACAAATCTAGATTTCATTGAATTTCTGGAAAAAAATTCTGCAGAGCTTCGCTACATGGTTTTGGAAGACGAAGAAGAGAAGAATACAGAGAACTCTTGCTGAAGAAGGGTATATGAAGGCAGTACACCAACGGTCTTAATTTAGACCGTTAAATCACAAAGATTAGATCTCAGTCGTACATAACAATGGATAATTCTACTATTGCCCAGCAAGTTTGACATGAAATATAAACAACTCTTAAGCAATATAAAAGCTGCCTCAATAGTTTTGGAAAAGGCAGAAAAGCCACTAAAGGGAAGCAGAAGAGAAAGACTAACTTCTGGAAAAGATAATATGACCCCTTTTGACTTTATTTTGGGAGAAGACTTTGCTTCATTGACTTTGTCTTTGATTTCTTTGACTTCATTGACTTCATTCTTCATTTTGACTTCTTCAATTCTGTAATTCTTGTTGATCTGCTAATACCCTCCCTCAAGTTAATGGTGTTGTAGAGACCATTAATTTGGACTTCCAATAATCAAAAGCAGCTTCAGCCAAGCCTTTGGTGAAGAGATCTCCAAGCTGATCTGCAGAGTAAACAAACTCAACCAGTAATTGTTTTCTTAGAACTTTTTCTCTTATAAAGTGATAATCTTATTCAATGTGTTTGGTTTTATAATGCATAATGGGATTGCATGTCATGTGAATGGCAGATTCATTATCACAGAAAAGAATAGGAGGATGATGCAGAAAAATGTGCAAGTCTTGAAACAAATATTGAAACCATGTAAGTTCAGCTGCAGTGGTAGCCAATGCTCTGTATTCAGCCTCAGATGAGGATCTGGATACAGTTGGTTGTTTCTTTGCAGCCCAATGAATTGGGTTGTTGCCCAGAAAAAGAACAAAACCAGTTGTGCTTCTTCTGTCAGTGGGATCACCATCCCAAGCTGCATCAGAGAAGGCACAAAATTTCAATTCACCGGGTTTGTATAAGAGACCATCATTTGTGGTGCCTCTTAGATACCTAAGTATTCTTTTTGCTCCTAACATATGTTGTGTAGTAGGACTATGCATAAACTGACACAAATAATTCACAGCAAAACATATGTCAGGTCTAGTAAAAGCTAAATATTGAAGAGCACCCAGCAGTTGTCTGAAAGGAGTAGGATCAAACAATAACTCACTGTCATTAAATGTGTATTTAATGCCAGATATTGTAGGTGTATGAAAAGGGGTACAATTTTGCATGTTATATCTGAGAAGTAAATCATGAATATATTTAGATTGATGAATGAAAATGCCTTTGTCATTTCTATCAATTTGCAAACCCAGAAAATAAGTTAGAGGTCCTAAACCATTCATATTAAATTCAGATTTCAATTTGGAAATAAGATGAGAAATGTGAGTTTGATCATTTCCAGTCAAGATAATGTCATCCACATATAAGAGTAAAACAAAAAGTGAAGATGTGTGTGAATTGTGTCTTACAAACATAGAAGTATCAGCTTGAGATTAAGTGAAACCTAAAGACAAGATAAATTCAGTAAATCTCTCAAACCAAGCTCTAGGAGCTTGTTTGAGTCCATAAATAGCTTTGTTAAGCTTACAGACATGATCAGGAAAGAGATGATGTTTGAATCCAGGTGGCTGTTGCATATAAACTGTTTCTTTGAGAAAGCCATGAAGAAATGCATTTTTGACATCAAGTTGTTTAAGTGAGCAATTGTAAGAAGCAGCAAGAGCTCAAACAGTTCTAACAGTTGCATGTTTAACAACATGACTTAATGTTTCTTCAAAGTCAATTCTTGGGGTTTGACTAAACCCCTTAGCCACTAATCTGGCTTTGTATCTAGACACTGAACCATCAGGGTTGTATTTTGTTCTAAAAACCCATTTGTTCCCTACAATATTAGTATTTTAGGGTCTTGGAACTAATGTCCAAGTGTTTTGCTCTGTGAGGCTAGAGAACTCTTCAGTCATTGCTTGTAGCCACTGAGAGTGTTTTCTAGCCTCTGTGAAACAAGTTGGTTCAGTTAAGAAAGGAGAAATTTCAGAGTTACCAGATATAGCTGTGAATCCAAAATTCTTTTTCCTAAAGATTCCATACTTGCTTCTTGTCTGCATAGGATGACCCTCAGGTGGATGATGTCTATCTGCTTCAGTAGTTGCCAAGCCAATGCTACTTGTAGAGGGATCATCAGTATTAGTGTGATCCTCATGTGTAGAATTTGGCTGCAAAGACTGAGAGACAGTTACATCCTGAGTCTGAGAGTCTCTAGCAGATGATTATGATCTGTTCTCATCAGTGGTGTGTGATCTGTTATCATCAGGGAGAGTTGGTGAGACCAAGTGAGAATCATGTTCTGTATGTTAACATGGATCAGGTATAGTATTGTTCTCATCAATTGTACCTGGGGAAGAAGAATTAATAATATTAGGTGAAGAATCATGATACAAGAAATCAGAAGGAAGTGAAATAGGAATGTCACCAATATGCAGTTCACTAGTAGAAGAATTTTGAGAATCAGAAGTTAAGTCAGAGCACTCTTTACTGTAAGGAAAAGTGTTTTCACAAAATATTACATCTCTACTAATGAAGAATTTCTGATTGTTTTTGTCGAAGCACACATACCCTTTGTAATTGTGAGCATATCCAAGAAATACACATTGTCTAGTTTTTGGATCAAACTTAGAATCATTATAGTGTCTCAAATAAGGGTAACAAGCACATCCAAAAACTTTAAGTCTACTGTAATCAGGTTTAGTTTTGTAAAGAAGCTCCCAAGGAGATTTGTTTTGTGTATTTTTGCTTGGCATACAATTTATCAAATAAACAGCAATACTAAAGGCATGGTACCAAAAATATTTAGGCAATTTTGCATGAGTAAGAAGTGTAACTGCAGTTTCAACTATGTGTCTATGCTTTCTTTCAGCTACACCATTTTGTTGATGAGTATAAGGACAAGATTTTTGATGAACAATGCCTTGTGAATTTAAAAAGGTTTGAAAAGTATAAGAGACATATTCACCACCTCCATCAGATCTCAAAATTTGAATAGAAGAGTTCAATTGTTTTTCAATTTCAAGTTTGAACTTTGGAAAAACAAGAGCAACTTCAGATTTATGATTCAATGGAAAGATCCATGTATACTTAGAGTAGTCATCAACAAATAACACATAAAATCTATAGCCATGATAAGATTTCACATTAGCTGGCCCCCACACATCACTATGAAGAAGATTAAGTGGTGCTTTAGATTGAGTAGTTGATAACTTATATGGCAATTTAGTCACTTTTCCCAACAAGCAATGTTCACAAACAGTACTAGCAGAAAAATCTGAAACTTTAAGGTCTTTACACATTTGAGAAGAGGAAATAAATATAAGTCTCAAAATTTCTTCAGAGGGATGTCCTAATCTGGCATGCCAGAGAGGACACTTGACTTTTTTCCTAAATAGACATGTTTAAGAGTCTTGTCTTGATGATCAGCAGAGAAGGGTTGAGTGTGTATGGGATATAGACCATTTTCACTCAACCCTTGGTAGAGGATGGTGCCCTGAAGTTTGTCCTGAATATAAAACATATCACCATCAAAATAGAAAGAGCAATTGTGTTGTTTACACAATTTATAGACAGATATAAGATTTGCAGCAAGGTTGGGAACATGTAAGGTATTAGGTAAAATAAAAGAATGTGAGGAAGTTTTAAGAATAGCAGTACCAGTGTGAGATATTGGAAGAGTGTTCCCATTTCCAATTGCAACCTTGTCATTGCCATAGTAAGTAGACCCCAGATTAAGTTTACCAAAATCAGCTGTCATATGATTATTGGCACCTGAATCAGTGAGCCAATAATTTGGACTTATACTAGGTGAAGGTCCAAGAAGACTAGCATTGAAGGGATTGAGTTGAGATTGAGGACCAGTGTTGGGTGTAGACACATTGGTTTGAGAATACTGATCTTGATTGATATTCATGATTGGAGAAGAAACATTGTTCATGGCAGCTAGCTGAGGTGGAGGCTTTTTACCCTGATAGGCATAGTCCAGTCTATGCCAACAGTCAATGGCTGAATGGTAATCCATACCACATATTTGAAAATTGATAGGATTCCCAGCATTATCAAAGCTGGGTCCTCTGTTTTTAGATTGACCACCCCCTCTATTATAACTCCTACCACCTCTAGAAGAGTCTTGGAATGTTCCACCATTATAGTTGCCTCTTCCAGTAGTGTAGTTAGGGTTATAGTTTTGACCTTGATAATTAGGGTTTTGACCAGAACCTTGATTTTGATAACCAGAAACAGGGTTGAACTTAATAGATTGATCATTATTCCCAGTTCCTTGACCTCTACCATAACCATTCACTTGATTTTTAACATTGTCATAACCATTTCCCTTTCCTCTTCCACCATTAAACATATTGGAAACATAAGCAGCAGACCCAGTCAATTCATTACTCATAACAGATTGAGATTCAATCATCTGTTCTTCAGCTTTCAACAGAACATGCAATTCTTCAAAATTGATCTTATCAGGTGAGACAGACATAGTAACACGCAAACCAGATCTAAAAGAATTATACTCAGGAGGCAGGCCATGCAAGGCATAAAGAATCATATCTTGATCATCAGTATTCACCATAGCAGAAGACAATTTATCTCTTAGGTTTTCAACTTTTGCATGTAGACATCAACAGAATCAGATTTCTTTCTAATAGTTTGCAGCTCAGATTTTAATTGCATGATATTAGATCTATTAAGAGAGGAGTGCCTGTTCTCCAAAGAAACCCAAACATCACGAGAGAAGGGCTTACCGACCACCTGAACCAATGCCTCTTGAGAGAGGGTTGCTGTGAGCAGAGAGAGAACGATCTGATCTTGAGTAACCCAAGCGTCATAGTCTGGATTGCGATTTGTGGTGACTGTTCCGTCACCGTCGATCAAGAACTCGAACGGACACACCCGAGAACCGTCAACGAAACCAAAGAGGGACTGTGTTTTGAGTAGTGTAGAGATTTGATAACGCCAAATAACATAATTAGTGTTATCCAACTTGAAGGGAACAAGGTTATGAACTTCTGAAAGGAGATAGAAGGGATTTGAAGACCCCTGAGACTAATTTGTAGAGAGAGCCATGGCTCTGATACCATGAAAGGAATCAAGTGATTCCAGTGATAAAGAAATCAAACAAAACAAACAAATCTAGATTTCATTGAATTTCTGGAAAAAAATTATGCAGAGCTTCGCTACATGGTTTTGGAAGACGAAGAAGAGAAGAATACAGAGAATCCTTGCTGAAGAAGGGTATATGAAGGCAGTACACCAACGATCTTAATTTAGACCGTTGGATCACAAAGATTAGATCTCAGCCGTACACAACAATGGATAATTCTACTATTGCCCAGCAAGTTTGGCATGAAATATAAACAAATCTTAAGCAATATAAAAGCTGCCTCAATAGTTTTGGAAAAGGCAGAAAACCCACTAAAGGGAAGCAGAAGAGAAAGACTAACTTCTGGAAAAGACAATATGACCCCTTTTGACTTTATTTTGGGAGAAGACTTTGCTTCATTGACTTTGTCTTTGATTTCTTTGACTTCATTGACTTCATTCTTCATTTTGACTTCTTCAATTCTGCAATTCTTGTTGATCTGCTAATAGTCTGTGGTGCTTCTTGTCTTGCTTTCTCGACGTGGCTGGGGATTTTGTTGTATAATCAATGGTCTATTCTTTCTAGATTCAACCTTGACAATAAATCTTGATTCATGTTTTTGCTTTTGCACGTGGAATTACGTTATAATTGCGGATTCTTCATATGAATAAGGTATTCAAATTAATTAAGCATCTGCAATTTCACTGCAATGTAAGCTTCTTCCACTTATTTATGACTTAATCCTTGAGACTCAAATAACAAGTTACTACCTCCGTTCCTCAGGTTCTTTATGATTTGATTTTTCAACCCTTAACAATTCATTTTGACCTGGTGATTTGAAACTGCAAAACGATGCAGTTTTTTGTTAATCTTTTCATTTTATTGTAGAGTAATGTTTATAATATCTTGAAAAGATCACCAAATTTTTACACTGTTTTGCTAATCAAATCACCGGGTCGTGACCCAGTGAATAATGGTAAAAAGCAAATGATGAGGACCTGACGAAACAGAGGTAGCAGTTAGAGCATAACAGCGCAAACAACCAATCGCTCCACAAGTTTCAGTTGCGTAAGTGCTCACTGCTTTAAGGTCTTCCTGCCTCAACTAAGCGAGTTTGATATAGTTTGATCAGGCATGTTTCGAGTTAGTATAGTATTGTGTTGTTACATATAAATCTATATTTCGGTCCACAGTGGAGAATTACAAAAATGACTGGGAATATTGCATGGGTAGTCCAAGTAAAGCCGATTTATGAAGTAGTGTTTCATTTGAAGTGCTATTGTCATGTCAGTCTAAATATGGCCCCAGATTAAGTGGTATGGTTCGTTACTACCTTAAACGATGCTTGGTTTGAAAAGCATGATATCATATAAAGATACGTTTTCTATAAAATGTGATCCCTACATATGTGTCCTCGCGTCAATCCTCCATGGTTCATGCCATGACTATGCATGAAACAAGAAAGTAGATTCCACGATTTCAAAATAACCTGCAACCCATCTATGATAATGTGAAGTTTGTTTAAGGACACAAACTACTAATAGAAACAGAACATATCGCACTTGTTAAAATGGTCAACGAAAAAGAATACGGAGAGGAATTGCTAATTTTTTCAATTAGCTCATGCATTTTATCGGAACTTGAACAATTTTATTCATCTCATAAAAAATAAAGTTGAACCCTAACACCTATAAATACTAAATCTTTTAGCTAAGTACTCCCAAGACCCTAAACAATGGAAAAATGCAATGAATGACCCCTACTAACAAAATAATGTAAATAACGTCCTACTAGTGACTACTTAGGGACGTAGTCGTTGAGATATTTTGGCGGAGCACGATTCCGTTCCTCACGACGCAGGGTCGTATCGCTAGTCTTGTCCTCCGGTAGATACGTGCCCGTATCAACTCCCCCCTGTCGAAAATCGCATTGTCCTCAATGCGAAGTCCGTCATAGTGATCGTTGTCGTCAGAGCCCATATACAAGTACTTGATGTCGCACGTGTGCTGCCACTTGACGAATTTCTGACCACATTTGAAGCACAAACAATTCGCGTACCTTTCTTGGCGCTCGGACGGAGTATGCTGGCGACGTGGTGGTGTCGACGCCGCTGCGGGATCCAGTGATGATGCTGGTGAAAAAGGGCCAAGCGCTGCGGACGGCATTCGAATCAACTCTAGCTCACGGGCGAGCGAGAAAGCTTCCGCTAAGTTTAGAGGCTTGCGCAACCCTAATTTTCTTCCCAGTGGTGGGTTGAGACCGGAAGAAAAAATAGATATCAAATGCGGATCGGGTACTGCTGTAATTCTGTTCATCAATCGTTCAAACTCGGTCTGAAAAACAAGAACTGAAGTTTCCTGGCGTAACTTTGAGAACTCCCCAAAATAATCATGATAAATATTGTTATCAAAGCGAAGTTTGACCTCATCAATAAAAACTTGCCAGCGTGCAAAATAGGAATTATTTTGACGATACCGAAACCAATCAGCGGCATCACCGTCTAATAATACCCCCACTAACTCTAGGCGATCATCCGGCGGAACGTGATAATACTTAAAATATTTATCAAATTTAAAAAGCCAAGTATGCGGATCAATACCTGAAAATTTTGGGGCATCAACGCGAAGCTTGTGATTACACGTGTCCGTACCCATCGGATTGCTCTGTCCGGGATACAAAACTGGTTGACCCGGTGTGCACAAGAGATTCCGGCAGGGAGACCTCCGTGTACACCGTACGTAGTGGATCAGAGATCGCACAGGAAGAATAGGGGTGTGTGTAGGGAGAGAGTAAGTCAGTAGCAATGTCTGAGAGAGAGACAGAGGTTTGGCAGAGCTTCCGCGTATGGCAGTGTTGTTCTCTTTGTATGGAAAGAGTAACGATATATATATACTGGAGAACGTGGCCGTTGTAGTGTAGTTAATGCGCCCATTAATGGCGGCTTAATTAGCTTAACCGTAACGGCACGCTCGTCCGAGTATATAGGAACCGTTAGAGCACGTGGTGCGCGAGTACCGGAACCGTTACGAGGTTGACCGGGTTTGACCGGATTGACCGGGTCTAGGGAGCTCGTGCCATAGATCTCTCAAAACAGTTACTAAAGGTCGCGCGCGGGCTTGGCTCGCACGCGACAGGGCTTACCCTAGCCTCCAAACCACAAATCCCTACAAGTCCCGTGCAGTGGTATGCGAGGGCTCTGTCTCGCAGCCCCCACATGGATCAGCTCGGCTGGTGATCCTGTGTGTGTGGAGCACAATATGGTGTGCTGGATGGTCGCCACGTGGCTAAGATTAGCCATGTCATAAAGCAGTATCTACATTAGCCCCCTTTCTGCGCGTGAAGGCTTGTAGCTGTATAGGCTTCCATGCGCGGAAACCAACATGCGCGTCGTCGTCACGCACCAATTCAAATACGGGTAGATTCAGCCCCCGTGCGTATAATTATGACCTAAAACCCCTAGAGTCGTGCCATCTGACCTTTAGGGTTTTAGGCGTGACGTCAGCCCGTCTTGTGATTGCGCGACACGACGGTGACGGTTGCGATTCGACTACTGAAGGGACGCAACCCCTCATTCTTTTGGATAAATACCTTGTATCCCATTATTGCAGAGCATCACTTCTTTCTCTTAAAGTGAATGGTACCCGGAGATCTTCGAGAGCAGATCCAGATCATTAACCATCAGTTCAGAACTGCAAATCGTATTCTTCAACTGTGCATATCCAAGCAGGCTTCAAGGAAACAAGGTTGGCCTCGTCTACTTTTTGATTTTAAAGTACCGGCGTTTGCCTTGAACTGCGTTGAATCTGTAAACCCATGGAATCTGTAAAGGGGTTTTGATCTTTAATCCCGCTTCGCTTTACTCTTTCGACGATATTGGATCTTGCAATTATCCAATTTCTGAAATCGGCACCGGAACTGTTTGCATTCCTTTGCATAAGTCTCGAATTCAAAATTCAAACTGACTGGTGTGGTATTTCTCCCCCCTTTTTTTTTTTGCCCTTTCGCAGGAATGGCCAAAACAAGGGTAACCAGACCCGTCAAGGAAGATGAAGAGATGCCGGAGCTTCCGCAGTCTCTGTGGCGGAAAGCCCCCTTTCTGGGTGGGAAAGATTTTTACCACGCGAGGGTGAAGGCGAAGAGGATGCCTGATCCTGTTCCCGTTGAGCAGTTGTTAACACTGACTCGCCCAGTTAACTCAGCCTTGCTCGAGTTAGTTGGCTCCGAGGATGTGGTTCGATTGGGAATCGAGAACGGGCACTTCCCATACACTGCGATTTCTACTCAGGCGTTTGTCCAGAAGTTGGACTATATGGATGAGTGGACTGACCACGTGTTGGGTAATTACGCCGAAACTCTTGATGAAGCCGGCATTTTCTTCGCTGTTCGTGCTATGAAGGGTGCTGCCGTGAAGTTGGATCAGTCCATGCTTCTAGACCTTCTGTCCCGCTATTCGCCTGCGACTCACACATTTCACTTTGCTGAGTTCGAGGCTGCCCCCACGCTCGAGGACGTTCAGATGCTGTATGAGCTTTCCCCCATGGGCGAGGTGGACCCCTTGAGTCACTTAAGGACATCTGCGGAATTAGCCTTGTACGCGCAGATGGAGGAGTGCTTAGCAGAGGTGAAGAAAATCTCCACTCGGTGGACCAGTACGAAACCTCTTCCGAACTGGCAGCTGGTTGATACGTCTGCGAAGAATACCTGGAACAAATGGTTGCAGTACTTCTTCCGAGACTATGCGAGCAGCAGCATTACTAAGAAGCTTTTGAGCGAGGACCCGGAGGCCGAGAATTACGTAGAGGGCAAGGGTTATCATTTGACCCTTTGCGCCTTTCTTTGTGCTTGGCTGTCGAGATTTCTGATTGATGGTCACCCCCATGATGGGGTCTTCTACCATGTGCTGCCACTTGCGGTGAGGCTCGCTCTTGGCCAGAGAGTTGCACTTGGACCCTTGGTCTTGGGCACGCTATATTACAGGCTGGATCAGCTGGTTCTGGCGATGAGGGAATCGCGTGGCCGCCTCGATGTTCTGACCTTTGTCAATATCAGCTTTTTGACAATGTGGGTTTTCGAGCGTTGGCCGTCTTATGCTCCAACTCCCCTCCCACTTGAGAAGTGGTGTCCCCCAGGCGAGACGAAAGCGCTCAACAGCGGAAGGGCTGCGAGATGGTTCGGGGCAAGCAACACCAAGTGTACTTGGAGCTTGATATGCGACAAGCGAAGGGAGTTCACTGCCAGGCCTTACGCCACACGTGTTGAGAATGTGCGGTGGTTTCCGAAGCTATACCCCTCCGAAGGTATGGTCTTGTCAGAAGACCTTCTCTTTGAAAAGGGATCGCATTTCCACGAGCGCTATCGTGAGTTCTTTTGCTGGTGTCTGCGAGGTTCTCTTCCTGCACTTGCAGAGCATATTCGTGAGCTCGCGCCACGATATGAAAGGCTTACAGTGGATGTTGACCCCACTCGGGTCTCTCCTCAGTTTGGTTTCGATGCGGTGGCCCCATCAATCTGGCCCCAGTCTATCGTTAGAGGGTGCTACAAGCGCTTGCTGACAAAGGAATGCAGGACGGTCCTTATGAGCAATCTTCCCTTCGAGCAGCCTGCGGGGACTCGCAATGGTGGTTATTCCCAGAACTGGATCGCATACTGGCTTGCCCAGCAAACGAGGAGGGAGACCGAGGCGGCGGCACAGCCAGGAAGGGCCCCCTTGATCAAGAGAAACTCTTTTCCGTTTCGTCCCAATTGCAGTTTGAGCGAGTCTGAGTACGGTTGCTACTCGTTGTTGGACCGCGAGAATCATTTGTGCCCTGATTTCATTCTGAAGGAACAAGTCGATGCCATCAGGAAAGGTGACACGCAGGTCGTCAAATATAGCAAGGCGTTTGCTGAGGTAAGCAATTTCCTCGCGTGCTTTAAGCTTTTTGATTTCCTTGTACTGATGCTTTCATTCTGTATTATTCAGTGCCATGTGCGGAGGTTCGCAGCTGGTGATCGCTCCAAAGCGCTGGTGGACACTATTGTTGCCACCAGAAGGAAAGGGGAGGCGTACCGGTTAGCATGGAGGATGGATGCCGAGGTTGAAACGAAGGTTCGCGCAGCCATGAATACTTTTGCTGACTCGCTGATAGACAACCCTCCGGCTCCGTCTCCTCCTAGAGATGACCCGTCCCCTCCAGCGACTGCGGCGCCGAGAGCGAAAAGACCTAGGCAAAAGGGAATTACGATTTCTTCCCCTAGGAGTGCTCCAGTCTCGCCCCCAGCGAGGTCCCATTCTGTCAAAGACAAGGGCAAGGGTCGTATGCCCAGCAAAGTGCGAAAAGATCTCGCAGTCGAGACCTTCGTTCCATTCAACCAAGAGGAAGAGGAAGAGAGGCAGGAGCCCCAGGCAAGTAATGGAGAAGAAGAAGGAACAGTTGTGATGCGCGAGGAAGAGTCAGGAGGTACTTCCGCCGCATTTTCTTGTCCTTTATCATAACTTCTATGCAGTTCTTTTCTTTGAACCAATTGTATATTCGCAGGTGAAGATGATGAAGCCATTGGTGGCCTTGTGGCCAAGAGGCAAAAGAGAAATGCCCATGCTGGCGTTTCAGATGATCCCATAAGCGAGGATGTTCTTGCTGAATCCCGGAAGACAGCCGCGGAGGCTGCTGCGAGAAGAAGGCAGCGAGAGGAAGAGGAGCTCGAGCTTGTGAAACAGCGGAGCCTCGAGGAGCGGCATGTTGACGACTTAGCGCGTCCAACTGGCGAGGAAGACGAGCTTCCCGAAGAAGTGGCTCCTCATGTGGAGGAGGAAGATGAGGTTCCTGAAGAGGACACAGCAGAGCTAGAGCAAGTCCAAGCGGACTTCGCAGAGATCGCAGGTGGCGATAAAGGTGAGATCTTCAATCTCGCAGTTACTTATAGAGATGTAATTGTGGGTGCGTTAAAGCACGGTGTGTCAAAGCCTGACATTCGCCGTTGGTTGGTAAGCAAATGCGGAGAACCCTCAGGTAATTGTTTTGAGTAATACGCGCATGCTAGGCTGTAGCCACTTGAGGCAAAATCATGACTGGTTTACTTGCGTCCCAGGTCACGCTTCTCTTAAAGATTTGCTTAGTGAAGATACACTGATAGGGCACGGTTCCACGTCCCTAGTGTACGATGAGGATACCTTAATCCCACCTTCGCGTGGAGGTGCTTATTCTTAGCTTTAGCAAAGATAGTGAAATAACTTATAACACAAGTTACCTCATATTGTCGCATTTGGTATCGCAGGCCATGCTGAGAAACCTGAGCTGGAGCAGAGAAGTCAGCCTTCTGCATCCCATGTTCCAATTTCGAGCTCCCATACCGAGAAGCCCGTCGCAGCTGCTGGACACGCAAGTGAGCATCTCGAGGATGTCATCGAGCTCTCCGATGATGTCGAAGCTGATGCTGTGCCGATGGACGAAGGTGTCCGTACCGGTGGTGGGGAAGAAAGGACAAGTGTTGCTAATGTTTTCGCACCTGAGAATGTCTTTCGCCCAACGACTTCGGCTGTTCCTGTGCCTCCGTCAATGACTGAGCCGGAAGCACCTATTCCTGCGTGGAGCATTTGGGGCTCGCAGGTTGGGAACGTAGTCGCAGCTGGTGCGGCCTACACTCTTCCTCCTGACTATGAGAGGTTGGAGCTCGCAGCTGATAGGAGAGCCATGGAGCGAGGGCAGTCTTCGAACAACCCGGTGACTCGCATTCCCTCTATTCACCAAATTCTGGAAGGCACCGGTAAGTAGAGATTTACCATTCGCACGTCGTATTATTTGCTTGCGAGTTCTGACATTACAACTCTTTTTTTTTTTGATGTCTCAGGTTTGAAGCAAACCGATGTAGACTGGGTGGTTCGAATGCGCCTCAGATACCCCCGCTCGTTCGTGAGGTGTCTGGAGATCGTTCCTTTTGACAGGAGGCTATTCCTTACTGAAGCCATTTGGATACTGGAACAGCTGTGTGCGGCTACACCTGCGACCATCTCGGCCCAGAGTGCTGAATTGCTGTGTGGCATGTGCCAAAATCTCGTGCTCAAAGTCCAAGGCAGACTTGGTTTGAAATTCCTCAAGGACAGAGTTACACTGATTCGCGCAGCTGTAACCTTGAATCTCGGGCACCAGAATCTCGCAGCGGAGATGCAGAAGGTGGAGCAGCAGAAGCAAAAGGTTGCTGAAGCTTTGAAGCTGTATGACGAAATGAATGCCAAGTGCGAGCAGCTAAAGCAAGAAGTGCAACAAGTGGAGAGGCTGATCGAGCAGTTCGAGCCCCAGGACTCCTTAGTCAAAAATTTGTTTTGACTTTTCGTTTTTTTTTTTTTTTTTTTGAAAAGAAAGGAAAATGGCTGAGACATTAATGTAATGCTTTGAAACATTAATGTAATGTTGCTAGGGTTTCTCCTCCCTCTTTTTGACAACAAACAAAGAGTTTGCCCGTTTTGCCCTTTTCGGGATTTGATTGGACATTTTCTGTGCATATCCAATTATGACATCAGCAATTGATTCTTTGCTTGATTTTCGCGCTAATTTCTCGGCAGATAAGCACGCTTCCGTTGGGAAGTCCATCCGAATCATGACTATCCGTCATTTATTAGGATACGCAACCGAATCGTCGTAGCCTTTAGTAGGGTAATTGATTGTTACCGCTTTTCAAGGCGTAAGTGATTGAACTTACCCTCTTTTTGAATTTGCTGACTCATCTTAAGCAACCGAAGAGTCTCCACAGGGCCTATATAAACCCTGCCTTTGTCATTTGGGTTCTTCATCCCAAACATGTGCTTTGCCGTGAGTCTTTACGACTGCTGGCTTCAACGCTTGTTTTTCGTTGATTCATGGCAACTTCAGGCTTTGAATCCTGAGTTTGCGCTTTGTGCCATAGAAATAGTTTCCAAGATCCACTTTATGAGGCTCACTGGCGTTTATAACCGTCATAAAGAGGATGCAGATAATACCTCATGTGTGTTCGAAGAAATTTCTTCGTGTATTATGTGTGCAGGTCATGTTTCCGGCCGCCTCGTGGCGAGGTGCAGCGCCGTAGTGACCGTGCTACCGTCTCGTAATGAACGGCGTGATTCTTCTTCAGCATCTCCGAAGAAGAATCCGTTGTCCTCACATTTGCGAGGTCGGGGTGCTCGTCAATGCCCTTGTCCAACATGACAAGGAATCCATCACCAGAGGAATGACTGCTTCGCCTGTTGCGCGGAGTATCCTTTGTCGGCACAGGAAGCTCCTCCGGCGCCTATCTTGGTCAGACAGAGGCTTTTGTCATTCCTTGGGGTCTTGGGTGTATCATATCCCTGGCCTTGCTGCTAGGGATGCGGCGAATGACGAGTTGATCTCTTCGCGGCAGCATCCCTTTTGCTATAGATCTTTGGCCTCAGATCTGCGTACTGTGCTGCCGGTGTCAAGACCGGTGGATTCTCTCTTTTCTTAGTCGAGAGTTCCCTTGGCGCATCTCTGGCTTATCAGCCATTTTTCGAATGTATTGTAAGCCATATTGGCTGTGTAGTTAGATGCGAGCTTTTCGCTTGTAAGCTGCTATCTAGATAGATAAATTGTAAGTCATTTGACTCATAATGATAAATAGCTCTTGTATTATCTGTTCTTTGCAACAAAATACAATTTCGCATGCGTTTCGGCTTGTTTTGCCTTGCATAATTCCATGTAATGATTTCTCATATGCGATGTCAATTCGCAGACGTTTCGCTAGATCATTTAAGATCGTAATTTAGCAGCTGTGCCATCTTGACGGATGGGCTTGTAGTTGGTCGTTGTAAACCGTATGAGATCACGTTCACAACGTTGCCATCGTTCCGGATAATTTTCCAGAGATTAATCAAGATCGTTGAGCCACGCAAATTGCTATCATAGAAGATAGGCTTTGTTTGAGATCGTTTCTCGCATAAACTGCTATCACAGCAGATAGATCTTTGGAAGATCTAATAAAATGATTCTGCAAATACGTTGCCATCATAACAGGCGGGCTTGGGTAATTAACCAAAATTACTTTGCGTAGAAATTGCTATCGTAATAGATAGGCTTAAGAAGACCATTATAAGATCGCATCTGTAGAACCTGCTATCTTCTATAGATAGGCTTTAGATGATCGATTGAGATCATTTTGTATTTCGCTGCTGTCGCAAAGGATAGGCTTTGGATGATCATTTAAGATCGCATTTTCGTTTGGTTGCTATCGCAAGAGATAGGCTTTAATGATCACTTAGGATCGCATTTGCGTTTGATTGCCACCATGAGAAATAGGCTTTAATGATCACTGAAGATCGCATTTGCATTTGATTGCTACCGTGGGAGATAGGCTTTAAATGATCACTTAAGATCGCATTTGCATTTGCTGCCATCGTAGGAGATGGGCTTTAGATGATCACTTAAGATCGCACTTGCATTTGCTGCCATCGTAGGAGATGGGCTTTAGATGATCACTTAAGATCGCATTTGCATTGGCTGCCATCGTAGGAGATGGGCTTTAGATGATCACTTAAGATCGCACTTGCATTTGCTGCCATCGTAGGAGATGGGCTTTAGATGATCACTTAAGATCGCATTTGCATTGGCTGCCATCGTAGGAGATGGGCTTTAGATGATCACTTAAGATCGCACTTGCATTTGCTGCCATCGTAGGAGATGGGCTTTAGATGATCACTTAAGATCGCATTTGCATTGGCTGCCATCGTAGGAGATGGGCTTTAGATGATCACTTAAGATCGCACTCGCGTGTAGCTGCTATCGTAAAGGATAGGCTTTAGATGATCGATTGAGATCGTGTTTGCTATCGTATGAGATAGGCTTTGATGATCGGTTGAGATCGCGTTTG
Source organism: Linanthus parryae (assembly GCA_023055425.1). Taxonomy (NCBI): domain Eukaryota; kingdom Viridiplantae; phylum Streptophyta; class Magnoliopsida; order Ericales; family Polemoniaceae; genus Linanthus; species Linanthus parryae. Next base: position 35,633,537 of record JALGPY010000002.1, read on the forward strand.
CTATCGTACGAGATAGGCTTTGATGATCGATTGAGATCGCGTTTGCTATCGTATGAGATAGGCTTTGATGATCGCTTGAGATCGCGTTTGCTATCGTATGAGATAGGCTTTGATGATCGCTTGAGATCGCGTTTGCTATCGTATGAGATAGGCTTGGATGATCAGTTAAGATCGCATTTATGTTTGCTGCTATCGTAGAGATAGGCTTTTGATGATCAATTAAGATCGTGCTTGCGTTTGCTGCTATCGCGGGGATAGGCTTTGATGATCAATTAAGACCACATTTGTGTTTGTTGCTATCGCGGGGATAGGCTTTGATGATCAATTAAGATCACATTTGCATGAATTGCTATTTGCAGCGAATGAATCATTGTTAACGGAGATATTTAAATAAAATAGAGCAATATAAGCGGCTAGAAATATGAACTTCTCATTTGGGAGAATTCTTTTATTACATTGCTCTCATATGGGAGAGGTAGAAGTACAATCCTCTCATATGGGAGAGGAGATTGCATTAATCGTAGCCACATGAGATATTAAGCAACGTTATCATAAAACGTATGAAATAAGAGGAGTCAAGGATAGTACTTCTTGATCCAGCGCATGTTGACTGAGCTCGGAGTTGAGGCTGAGCCGTGCAACCTTCGTATGCTGCAGTAGCCACTATCGAAGACTTCTGTGACTTCGAAGGGTCCTTCCCAGTTGGCTGCGAACTTCGGATGAGTCGCTTCTCGCATGCAGTGGTCGGACGCGCGCAAGACCAGGTCGCCAACTGCGAAATCTCGCCGCTGAACTGTCTTGTTGTAGGCGCGAGCGATTCTTTCTTGATACCGCTTGTTAGTCTTTTTGGCTTGTTCTCGCTTTTCTTCTAGCAAGACTAAATCGTGATCGCGTTGATTTTCATAGAGCGCATGGAAGGCCAGCCGTGCCGAATTGACTCTGACCTCCGCAGGTACTACAGCTTCGGCCCCATAACATAATAGAAATGGCGAAGCCCCTGTGGGTGTTCTTGGAGAGGTCCTGTAGGCCCACAGAGCTATGTTAAGAGAGTCGGCCCACTTCTTGTGGTCATCTGCGACCATCTTGCTCAGAATTCTCAGCAGCGTTTTGTTAGTCGCCTCGGCTTGTCCGTTTCCCTTTGGATAATAGGGAGTAGAGCATATTTGCCTGATATTGTACTCCGCAAGTTTCGTGGCTACCTGACGATTAACAAAAGGAGTACCGTTATCTGAAAGAATAGTATTCGGGATTCCGAACCTGCATACGATGTTTTCCTGGATGAAGTTGACCACAGCCAGCGCGTTTGCCGTCTTTAGTGGTATTGCTTCCACCCATTTGGTGAACAGCTCAGTTGCGGTGAGAATGAAATGATTCCCATGTGACATTGGTCGGATGGGGCCGATGAAATCCAAAGCCCATGTGTGAAATGGCCATGGCGTCCCTAATGCATGTAGATCCACGGCGGGAGCGTGCACTAGGTTCCCTTTGAATTGACATTCTTGGCAGCGTCGCACCTTGGTGCGGCAATCGGCTTCCATCGTGGGCCAGAAGTATCCGATTGAGAAGAGCTGTCTGCACAATTTCGCACCTCCCTGGTGTTCCACCTGATGAGAGAGGTCCATGACTTCTTGTGCTTCCCTATCGTCTAGGCATCGCAGCAAGTTGCCCTCGTGGCCTTTTCGCCAAAGCAGGTTTTCCTGAACCACGTATCGAGAAGCTTTCCTTCTCAATTTGTCGGCCTCTTTTCTCGATTCGGGTACGGTACCCTGGGTGAGGAATTCGAACAATGGCTTCCTCCAGTCTGTATCGTCATCGATTAGAGCGACAAGTAGAGAATCTTTGATTAGTGCGCAACTCTCGCACTTCCCTTGTATCAGGGCTGCAGCTGTTGACATGCCTGGCCAATGAATGCCATATCTCTGAGCTTTCCTGTAGATTGACACCTCGCTTTCTCCGCAAGCGTGTTGGTGAATCCTTTCTAACAGCTGTTGTCCTTCTTGCTCGGAGACACATCGCATGAGTATCCCTCCAGAACCCTTGTAGTAAAGGGTATTGTCGTGGATGCAGTATCCTTTCGTGAGTGCCCAGCTCTCGCTGCTGGTGCCTTTCGCAATAGCTTGCAGGATTGTTTTTCGCCAATCTGCGTCATCTACGTGTTCGTCGTCGCACGCATCTTCTGTTAATGCCGACGATGTTCGCACTTCGATGGAAATCCTCGCGGGGCATTTGTCTATGCTGACCTTAGATCCCAGAGTTGCTAAGGCGTCTGCATGCCTGTTGTCCGCTCGGGGCTTGTGCTCGTATTTCACGTCGCAGAATTGCTGCATCAGCTTTTGCACTAGAGTGCGGTATGACAGGAGGTTGATTTCCTTCAGACCATACTCGCCCGAGGCTTGCTTAACAATCAGCTTGGAGTCTCCCATGACTGTTAAGTTGCTTACTTCCAGAGCTTTCGCTGCACGGAGCCCCGCGATGAGAGCTTCGTATTCCGCCTCGTTGTTCGTGACTGCGAAGTTGAGTTTCGCGGACATCTGTATGACTTCCCCATCGGGCTTTGTCAAGACTATCCCAATGCCTCCACCTTTTCTGGTTGACGAACCGTCGAAGTGGAGGTTCCAATAGGGCACGTCGATCGCGTAGATTTCAGGGCCTTCGAGCTCTTCTTCGATCACAGGTTCGTGGCTGTTGTCGGGAAACTGTGCCAGCAGATCTGCTACCGCCTGCGACTTGATCGCCCTTGGCTTCACGCATGTGATATCGTATTGAGAGATGGTCATGTACCATTTCGCCAATCTCCCGCCCGGAGTAGTGTGAGTTAGCAAGTATCTTATGGGGTCGCTTTTGGTCACCACCACTACTTTGTGCGATGCAAAATAGTGTCTCAACTTCTCTATCACAAAGAATAAGGCAAGGCAGTGACGTTCGATGTCTGTGTACCTTGACTCAGCAGGCTGTACGATGCGAGAGATGTAATAGATAGGCCTCTCTTGGCCCTCATACACCTGAGCCAAAAGTGCTCCTATAGATCTCCTTGTTGATGTAAGATATAGCAGCAGCGGTGATCCCAGTTGGGGCGCGATCATGATCTTTGGGGATGTAAGTATCTCCTTTAGCTTTTCGAATGCGGCTTCATGGTCAGGAGCCCAGTTGTACGCGGCGTCCTTCTTGAGAAGAGTGCTGAAACAGCATGTGATTTCGGCGATTGCTGGGATGAATCTCCGCAGATATGACAATTTTCCCAAGAATGTTTTCAAGGCGCTTTGGTTGTGAGGTGGCGTCATGCTGGTGATGGCTGACACTTTCGCAGGGTCAGGCTCGATCCCTTGGCGATGAACCACGCATCCCAAAAACTTTCCCGAAGTTACGCCGAATGCGCATTTCATGGGGTTCATTTTTAGTTGAAAGCTTCTGCATCTGTTGAACACCTTTCGCAGGTCTGCAAGGTGATCTGCTTCGTGCTTGGATTTGACTACCAAGTCATCCACATAGAATTCCACCTCTTTGTGCATCATGTCGTGGAATAGGGCCATCATAGCCCGCTGATAGGTTGCCCCTGCGTTCTTAAGACCGAACGGCATTACCGTGTAGTTAAATACCCCCACGGGAGTGATGAATGCAGTTTTCCTCGCATCTTCGGGATCCATTTTGATTTGATTGTATCCGCTGAAACCGTCCATGAAACTGAACATGCGATGGCCTGCCGTCGAATCGATGAGTAAGTCGATGTTAGGCAGTGGGAAATCGTCCTTAGGGCAGAAGCGATTGAGATCGCGGAAGTCCACGCAGATGCGGAGCTGTCCGTTCTTCTTCACTACCGGCACGATGTTGGCCAACCATGTGGGATGGTGATTTGGCTCTATGAACTTGGCGTCTAGGAGTTTGACAATCTCCTGCTTGATCTTGACGTTGAGCTCTGGCCTGAAACTTCTGGTGCTTTGCTTGACCGGTTTAGACCCTGGGATAATGTCTAAACGGTGCATGGTGATGCTCGTGTCCAGACCTGGCATTTCATCGTATTCCCATGCGAATACGTCCTTGTATTCAGTTAGAAGCTGTAGCAGCCCTTGTTCCTCGTCGCTTGTGAGGTCCGCACTCAGGAAGACTGGCCTTTTCTTTTCCTCGTTCGGGCTGAGGAACACTTCCTTTAGCTCTTGCTTTTGCGGTCGCGGCCTGTCTTCCATGCATTCGGGTGCTTCTTTGAGTTTCTCGTCCGAAACGACCTGTGTTGGCTCTTTTGTCAGCGCAACTTGCTCGATTTGATTGATTTGCCCAGGGACATCCTCATGCCCGTGTGAGGACGTCCCCGCGCACCTTCATATGCGATAGCATTTCTTTCCGTTGGCGTAAAAGCTTTCTATCTCCTTGCCCTCGGGGTCGTACTTTGCGATCCTCTTCAGAGTGTAGACACTCTTGCGATGATATGCGATGCGCGGCGCCTCTTCGTGGGTAGGCGGCTTTTCTTCGGTGTCTCCCCTTGTCACCATCACGCCTGCAGGTGACTGGTCCTTGATGTCCTCCCAGAGAGGTAAAGGAGTAGGGTTGAATGGTCCGGGTGTTTGCTCGTCCGCCATCTCGGTGAACCACACCGCCTCGCTGAGATGTGCTTCGTCCAAGTTGAACGGGTTAGTTGAGGCCGGTATCTCGACAATCCTGTCGTTCCAGATGGCTTTCATCACCTGGTGAGCCGTCGAAGGGATTGCATCGAAGCGATGAATCCAGGCTCGACCGATGATCATGTGATATGTGGTGTTCGCATCTATGACATAGAACTTCGCCGAACACTTGATCTTACCAATCTGAACGCCGAGGCGGATCCATCCGATCGTCATTCTAGAGTCGCTTCCGAATCCCACCAGCGGGGATGGACGTTTGACCACTTTGTGCTCGGGGATCCCTGCTAGCCTCAGTGTGTGGAGTGGAACAACATTGACCGCTGCTCCTCCATCGACGAATGCTCGCTTGAATTCGACGCCGTTGATGATGGCGGTCACGTACAGGGGCCTCTGATGGCTCGCATCTGTCTTCTTGTCGCTGGCAGAAAAGGTCATAATCTTTTCTGTGGAACGGGACGCCCTGATGACCTTCCCGTTGGAGATTACGAGTTCCTCTTCGTAGTCCTCCGCTATCCTTAAGATTGCCTTTGTCATATCCGATCGGCATTTTTCGGAGAAGTTCATTTCGTCGAAGAATTTGTTGAAGCCGTGCGACCCTTTCATGCGGTCGGCACGCTCATCCTCCGTGTCCATGCTGTAGTCTTCCTCTTCATGGACTTCAGCGATGATGGGTAGACCATCCTCTGCGACTTCTTCTAAGTCCACTATTGAGATCATGGCGACCTCCTTACCCTTTGAGCCCGAATCTGTATGAGCAGGCAGTGGGTTGTTGCGCACGTCCTTCCGGTGATCGCTGACGATGAGTTCGCCGTTCTTCATCTTCTGGTCGAACGCGAATCTGAGCTTCTTGCACTCGGCCGTGGGGTGCATGACCTTGCCGTGGTATTCGCACCACTTGGGGTCCCTCGTCATCTCCTTGGAGGGTTTTTGCTCTAGCGGTGGCAGGATGCCGTCTTTACGCCACTGTCTACAGAGATCGCTTGCTTCCTCCACCGAGCATGGCAGAGGCGGTGCGTCGAAGTTTCCGGCTTTTGCTTGTTTCTGAGGCGAAACCGCGTTGACCTCAGCTTCGCGTCCTCGCTTGTAGCCGAATCTGCCGATCTTGTAGGTGGTGCCGCTCGCAGGTCGTTCTGGAGCGCTCTTCTTTCTCTGTCTCTCGACGATGGGCTCGATGTTCATCGTGCACTCGATGAGTTTTGAGAACGTGGGCGTTTGCAAATTGATTAGCATGCTCTTGTACTCGTCTCGCATGCACTGCAGGCATATCTCTACGAGCCGACTCTCGAGCATTGGGTCCTTGCATTCTAAGGATTTCGCTCTGAATTTCTTGATGAAAGTGATCCCATCCTCCTCGCGTTTCTGATACATCCGCGAGAGATGGATCATCGTCACCTTCTCCTCCATCTGGAAGAACTTAGTGTAGAACTTCTGGACCATGTCGTCCCAGGTCTTCACGGATCCGGGCTCCAACGTCCGGTACCATTTGTATGCTACATTCCCAAGAGTCTTTGGAAACTCTCGCATCAGCAGTTTAGGATCAGCTCCGTATGGACCCATGACATCGATGAAACGCATGACATGCTCATGGGCGTTTCCATTGACGTCTTCGAACTTGTCCCATTTGGGAGCCTTGTACCCCACCGGGTTAGGCATGAGATAGATCTCCCGTGGAATGGGCGGGTCGTTGTCTAGCTTCGGGATGATGGTATCCGCGAGCGACTGATGAGCCAAGATGGAGTCCACGCGCTTCTGCAAGGACGTCATGCATTCTGGAATGCTCCCCTCTGTAGCTGGCGGAGGGGTTGCCGTAGGCGGTGGCGACACATATGCCGCCGGAGGATTGGGAGTGTATTGACTGCCCGCGTTTCCCCATATGGTCGCCGGTGGAGGCAGAGTGTACTGCAAAGTTGGGTTAGACGCCAAAGCCGCGGGCTGAGAGGCGTGAGCGGCAGGGGGTAGCATTTGCGCTGTTGATCCTTGGATCGAAGGCAGCTGCGCGGCCGACGGTGGAGTCTGCAGATGAGGGTTGGGAGGCGTGGCCGATACTCCCAATCCTGGAGCAGTAGGGGTTCCTCCTCCCTGAGGGGTGGCGGTACCTGGTGGAGGATTTGGCGCAAGGGTACCCAGAATGGCCAAGATCCGCTCCAATTGCGCAGATTGAGACTTGAGAGTTTTTGCCTGACTTTGGACAGTGGTGTCCAAAGACTCTAAAGTCGGTGCCTCGCCGGGTGTCGTCGGAGTACGGCGGACTTCTTCTCCTGAGGGAATTTCGGCGGAAGGCGATCGGTTGCTGACATCGTCCTCCTGAGACATGGTTGCTTTTGCTGGTAAGTTCACGTCGGGTTCACCAAAATGTGCACAAGAGATTCCGGCAGGGAGACCTCCGTGTACACCGTACGTAGTGGATCAGAGATCGCACAGGAAGAATAGGGGTGTGTGTAGGGAGAGAGTAAGTCAGTAGCAATGTCTGAGAGAGAGACAGAGGTTTGGCAGAGCTTCCGCGTATGGCAGTGTTGTTCTCTTTGTATGGAAAGAGTAACGATATATATATACTGGAGAACGTGGCCGTTGTAGTGTAGTTAATGCGCCCATTAATGGCGGCTTAATTAGCTTAACCGTAACGGCACGCTCGTCCGAGTATATAGGAACCGTTAGAGCACGTGGTGCGCGAGTACCGGAACCGTTACGAGGTTGACCGGGTTTGACCGGATTGACCGGGTCTAGGGAGCTCGTGCCATAGATCTCTCAAAACAGTTACTAAAGGTCGCGCGCGGGCTTGGCTCGCACGCGACAGGGCTTACCCTAGCCTCCAAACCACAAATCCTTACAAGTCCCGTGCAGTGGTATGCGAGGGCTCTGTCTCGCAGCCCCCACATGGATCAGCTCGGCTGGTGATCCTGTGTGTGTGGAGCACAATATGGTGTGCTGGATGGTCGCCACGTGGCTAAGATTAGCCATGTCATAAAGCAGTATCTACACCCGGATAATTCCCCTGACACATATATTGGGTATTACCCGGAATAGAGGCTGGACCCGTGTAGGCTTGTTGTCCTGTATTTGGGTTGGTTAGATTAATGGGATTCAAATATGGGTCAAAGCCAGAATTGGGCTGAAGTGGAGGCCCACTGGGTTGTTGTGCCCCTGTTTGATACGGGGATAGGTAGGGTTGGAGGTCGCCGTAATGGTTGGCGAATCCCTGGGCAGCGATCGACTGAGTGGTAGGCGGGGATGGTAGTAGGCGGTCGTATGGAGTGGTTGGATGAGGGGTGTCGCCGGAGAGAAGGGCGGCAATTGCAGCGAGGTAGGTATGGGGTGAATCGTTGGGGTTTGCTGGCGCAACCCTTGGAGGGCGAAGATGCAGGCGTCCACGATGGCGGCGGAGCTTGGATCTGGTGTTGGGGGCAGCAAATCTTGGTGCGGTGTAGCCCGGGCGGTCACCGTTGTCTGGGTCGGGTGGATTAACGGCGGAAAGGTTGTTGTGCGCTGCTACTGATGCCAACGGAAAGAAGCCAGGGAGGCTGAGATGTGGCAGCGACGTGAGGCGAAGGAGCAGAGAAGGCGTGCTGATTCTGTTGCGCGGAGAAGAGCTGCTGCTGTGGATCGAGAACGGGTTTTGAGCGGTGGCTGTAGGGTTCTGCGCTGAGGGCCCTTCTTGCAGCGTACCAGTTGAAGAAGAAACCTGGGTAGTGGTAGGCGCCAGTGGATGGAGATCTGGAGGTTGGCATGTAGCAGACGGCGACGGCGGACGGCTTTCAACTTGCGTGAGGCGTGCTTCAAAGGATTCCATCCGAGAATCCATGTCCATAACCTTCGCAGTTAGTGCCTTAATTTTGTCAACGAGTTGCGCGAGTACGTCGGTGTTGGGTGAGTTCGACATGATGAAAGCACCAATTTCATACAACCAGTATCTGGTACCAGTAGCTTGAGGCTACGAATCTTCAACTAAACGATAATAATACTACAAAAGAAACGAAACTTGAACAAATTATATTCATCTCATAAAAAATAAAGTTGAACCCTAACACCTATAAATACTAAACGTTCTAGCTAAATACTCTCAAGACCCTCAAACAATGGAAAAATGCAATAACTGACCCCTACTAACAAAATAATGTAAATAACGTCCTACTAGTGACTACTTAGGCACGTAGTCGTTGAGATACTTTGACGGAGCATGATTTTGTTCCTCACGACGCAGGGTCGTATCGCTAGTCTTGTCCTCTAGTAGATACGTGCCCGTATCACTCTCCATCCTCAAAACCAACCAGGTGACAGAAATGCAACTAACTATCAAAATACAGATTAATCGTGGAGGTCACGGTCCTAGTTGTCAGACAGGAAATAAGAAAGAAATGTGAATCTTAAACTCAACTTCAAACATCAGAAGTCAAAAAATTTAGAGGTAAAAGGTTATCAATTAATGAAGGCAGTTTCCACCCTAGAAGAAGTCTCCTCGATCGGACAATAATAAAAAGAGGTATGGAGGTTTAATACTTCGTGTAATGTCGCAGTAGCAATGAAAGTATCAGTTATGAAGTATATCAAATATTGGAGTATGTGTTCTCCACCGTAGAGCGTTGATATAGAGTCCGTCGGTTCAGGTGATGTTTGAAGTATGCTCCACGGAGAGAGAAGACAGAGTGTCGTCCGTTGCTTCTTCAGGCGGTGTTACAGTGTTAGGATTCAAGTCCGTTGTTTCACCTTTGGTGTGAGGGAAGAGAAGACGGAGATCTGGTGATGAAGAATTACTCTTTTTTTTTCTTTTACTAAAGGTAGGAATCTTTTTTTCGTAGAATTTCTTGTGTAAATCAATTCTTTTAGTAATGAAAGCATAAGGGCGAAACGGGTATTAGACGTTAGGAATTTTCGCATCATCTGAACTCCCAACAAACTTTTAAATAGTAAAGATGTATCAACCTATTCAAAAACAAAAAGAATACTATATCTGTTCCTTCTCTATGTCCTCGCACGTTTTTTTCGATGGTCACTTTGACCCAGTGATTTGGCCAGCAAAACGATGCGAGTAGTTGGTAATTGGGTCAGCAAAACAACATAAAACTGGTAAATTTTTTCCATCCACCACTTAACGAAATAAACTGTTAGTTTACTTTCATGTCCTTTGTTCAAGGATAAAATTGACCTTTACCTTTAATTGATGAACACCAAGAACAACATACCCCATCACCACCACGGCCGCCGCCATCGCCGCCACAGACCAAAATTCCGGCAATCTAAGCCCAGATTCTGGCCACCCAAACCATCTAGCAACCACCACCGCCGTTTCCTCCACCACTATCACCACTACAACTCCACTGCTCGGACTCTTTTTGCCACATCCGAACCCACCATTACAAATCCATGTGTCACTCCCTTATCCGAAACCAAAATTCAGTCAGACCATTCTATTCATCTCCCAGAAACAGACTGCTAGCATTTTCTATAACAATTAATCTCCAACCAAATCTCCACCACCAGTGCTACTATTGCTACTCCAACATCACGGCAATGAATATTCAGATTCTACCCGGCCAGCTCAACCCCCCCCCCCCCCCCAACCCCAAACCATCTTAAACCAAAAAAAGACGGATTGAACTTGTTGGTATTTTATTGAAGAGAGAGCATACAGAAATCTGCATGTATTTTTATCTCATGGAGCTTACACTTAAGTAGTCAAAAATGACTACTAACTTATCTTAAGTTCATGGGATAGTACCATGATTTTCTACTTTGAAGTTGACCTCCTCCTAAAGAATAGAAACAACTTATTCAAACTCTGAACCAAAATCTAGAACAAGCTAACTGAATTGCATAACTAAAGCAAAATATTTAATACTCCTCTTTGCTTTAGTTATTGCAAAAAAAAAAAAAAAAAAAAAAAAAAAAAAAAAATTAAAAAACAATAAAAGTGTATATCATTCTTGACATTGCTTATGGAGCATGAGTCGTCATTGGCATGGGTATGGGTATGGTTATGGTTATGGATCATGGGCATGGTTATAGATATAAGCTTTGAGTGGAGTTAGAATAACTCCTCTTCTTGTTGGATATTCATGGAAGATTTGAGGGATAGTGGAACGACCACATATGTTTCTTCAGCTGCTTCCCATACCTCCTTCCGTCCGGTGTGTATGTAGCTTTCTTCGCTGATGATAGGAGGAGACATTGCGGAGAAGCTGGATTCCCTTCCATGACTCATATTCACAGGACCCTCAAGAAGATGGCTCTGGTACCATTTGTTGGTAATTTATTGAAGAGAGAGCATAAAGAAATCTGCATGTATTTTTATCTCATGGAGCTTACACTTAAATAGTCAAAAAATGACTACTAACTTATCCTAAGTTCATGGGATAGTACCATGATTTTCTACTTTGAAAACATCCTCCTAAAGAATAGAAACAACTTATTTAAACTCTGAACTAAAATCTCGAACAAGCTAACTGAGTTGCATAACTAAAGCAAAATATCTAACAGAACTCAACTCAAACAAAAACCAAGGAGAGGCAGAGATGATATATGAACAGATCACAAAAATTCAAAAACAAAATTGGACAAAATTAAATCAATAAAATGATATTGGGTCTATGTGAAGTGAGAGAGCAGTGAATAGGACCAAAAAGTGACCGGTTCAAAGCCCCAATCTGACCATGTCAGACCCAAATTTGCATATTCACTTGAAAACATGGTGGAATCCGACAAATATCCCATATTCACCATCATACTCGCAATCGAATCTTCAACCCACAAACCTTTCAACATACGTGCAGAACTCTTTATTAGCAAACCCCAAAATCAAACCCGAAATAATCGAGAGCGACAGAGAGGGAGAAATATCGATTGACAATATTTCCTATTGCATTGACACATCTACCTCTCCTTCACCGTTAGTGTTTGGATGAATTATTTTACCAGTTTTATATTGACGTTTTTATTGCAAATGAGGGAATGCAATCAGTTAGTTCTAGAAGTGGGGGTTGCAATGTGATAATTTCCTCAAAACGGAGGATATGCATTCTTAACAAGGATCGTTACACCTGATCAAGAAGAATAGTCACATATCTTGGTTGAATGACACAGCCTAGCGCAAGTAAGAGAAAGTACAAACATGAATGAAACATTGGAATAAGAACGAAAAATTATAAATCGTCCAGAGATTCTATTCTTAACTAGGAATGAAGCTAATCCCACCAAACCTTTGGATGGATGTTTGACAAGCAGATGCCCGCATCAGTACTGAAATACTGGAATGATTCATTTTGAGTGATCAATCAAGATTAAGAAAACAGTGCAATGATGAAATTTTATTCATGGGACTAGCTAGCTTGCTCCCAATAATTTGTGTAAAACGATACACACGTTGATATCGTCTTACAGTAAAACAGTACTGGGCAAGAATCAGAGATTATTTGGACTGTCGAGTTTTAAATTTATAGATTTTAGTTCTTTGAAAAAGTGTGGTTAAGATGAAGAGAGTATTCAGTTTATTATCTCTCCTCTTCTTAACTACTGATTTTCAAAAGGTAAAAAACTATAAAATAAAAAACCATTTATCCAAATTCCGAACTACTACCTCTCAAAACTAGAAAATGGAAACAAATCTGGAACTATGATGTGTATAGTACATGATACACATTCACATACATACACACATTTATTGGTGCCTACGAGGAGAAAACACTCATGACTCCACTATTTGCTGAGCTCTGGTATCATTAGGACAATTTTCGACATCAGTGCAAAAGCAAATCGATTCTTTGCAGTTCCAGTACGGTAGTCCATATTTATATTCGCATTCAGTCTTACAAAACTCGACCAGCCAGGGACTCCTAGGATCGCAAGGTGCCACCGGCATGCCTGGGCACCGGTCTGCATCAGTTTTACCTGCAAACAAATTTGAAAACTTAATTACATAGACCTTCAATTTAATAATAATAATAATAATAATAATAATAATAATAATAATAATAATAATAATAATAATAATAATAAGAAGAAGAAGAAGAAGAAGAAGAAGAAGAAGAAATTTTGTGACTTTTGTCTATTGATGATAAGCACCTTCAAAGTACTTATAAACTATCACCATGTTCAGATTTTGTAACAGAAAATTTGTCCTTAAATTTGATTGCAAGCAATTAGCAATTAGATTTGACGATACGTTGAACTTTAAAATGGATGAAATAAACTAAAAGTTTCACTATATTGGAGACAGGGAATACATGGTTTCTCCTAACACAAATGGGTACGAAATAATCTGAAAATGCAGTTCCTACAAAATTTGATCATTAATTAGTATATAGATTGTGAGGACTTAGTCGTCCTTAGAGGATCACGGCTAAAAAGAAAAGAAGAACTCCACATTCAAGTACTTGTGGTGGTGTTATTGAGGCCGTCATCGCAGCAATTCTAAGAACAATGAGTAATTTTCCATAAAGTACACGCACATACCAAAACCAGAGTTGATCACTATATTCACTATGAGATTGAATTCAAATGCAGCCATGAACAAGGAAGAGAGAGATTGGGTTTTACTGGAACAATGAATGTAACATTACAATGAAATATATGTCAAAAGCCTTTATATTTTTTTGTCAAAGGCTAAAAACGGCTAAAAGAACAGAATTACCCTTATGTCAAGAGCCTTTATATAGACTACAAGCATAAAAAGGCTAAAAAGAAGAATTACCCTTACTACTAAATAACAAAATCACACGCATGTTTTTGTATATCTTTGTTGTAGTGTGACAATCTCTCACGCATGATACATTTTATTTGAGGGAACGCGTGATACATTTTACAACAGTCTCTTACTCCATATCTGGAGATGAATTACAGAGAACAAACTGATCAAATTAAACGAAGAATTGAAACGAGAGAAATAGAGAGACTCACCCACAGTGCTGCAAGCCAGGATAAGGATAAGGAAACAAGTGGTGGGTGCAGCACTGTTAATGGCCATGTTGCTATTGATCTGCTAAATGAGAGGCTAATTAATTAGGCTGTAATGCAGAGTGTATAATACTTAGAGCTAGGGGTATTTATAGGCAGGCCACCATACTACTTCAGGAATGAGATTGAAAAATATTAGTTCAGATCTGTTCTCGAGTAGTGCAATTATTATAAAAAACGTAGTCTCAACTCTCAAACATCATTTTGAATTGTTGATTCCCCCTTACGTTTCGGCTAAATCCTTTAATATTGTGCCAGTATGTCAAACAATTATTTTCAATAGCCCATGCATCTCGGATGCACCGCAGTGGCGCAGTCTACGGATCTCATGTCTACTCACGGTCTATGATTGTGATTGAAGAACACTCAAGAATCCATGAAGATCACAGAGAAGAAAGAGGAAGAACATGAATAGAAGAAAAAAGAATATAATCCAGTAATCGATAAGAGAGAGTAATTACACTTAATATAGGAACTATAGGGACTAAATAGCAATTAGTTTTAGTAGCTTCTTAGTATTCTATATAAAGATGTAGTCTTGCATTATCATTATTCATTCAACACAATATTCTTTTCTATAAGGTATCAGAGCGGCTACGTTTTTGGTGACCTAATTCTTGCTTCCGCCTCTGGTGGGCGGCACCACGACCACAAGCCGCCCGCTGGATTTGTTAGCTTCTCTTTAGTTCATCTCGTTTTTGCAACGCCAGTCCATCACAGATCGTCGGCTCCCTCCCAGTCGATCTTCATCACCGCCGCCTTGACCGACGACCCCACAACGCACCAGGACCACCAGTAACCCACGTTGCTTCCAGATTCTTCGTCGTTCCATAGAATCGACCAGATCGTTCCCTCCATCGCAAAACTTCACACTGGTTAGTCGTCACTGCGTCACCAGTCTGGCGCCGCTTCGATTATCCTAGATCTGCTCCAATCGAGCTAACCTACCATCCGACTTCTGTGTGGCTCTAACCTAACCGTTTCCAGTACGACTTCTCTCAGCTTCTACGGTGCTTTTACCAGTCGGACACCAGAACTGTTACCGCTCAAGAAGATCGATCTCTCATTCCCTCCATTCAGTGACCTCCGTTCTAGGCTCGTCCAGGTTTAGACCCAACATATGCCTCGCTGTCGATCCAAGCAGTGCCTCCCATCTCTTTTTCTTTTTCTATTCAAAAAACATAGTTCTTAGTCGCCGTCTCCAAAATCGGTGTCGGAAAAATCAAAGTCTCTGCATGGTAGTCGTCCGCCACCGAAGAGGATCGAAGCTCGTTCCCTCTTGATCGACAAAAAACATGGCGCCCGATAACCATACCAAGACCCCTTTGCTCTTCCGCGCTACATTGAAGACCAAGATTGGAGTCTCGTCACGACCTTCCATCTTGCGGGGGCGTATAGAAACTATAGGGACTAAATAGTAATTAGTTTTGACATAGCTTCTAGTAGGTTCTTAATATTCTATATAAAGATGTAGTCATGCAATATTATTATTCAATACAATATTTTGTTCTATACTTAACAACATGTAACTACCACTCCCACTAATATAACAGCTTATCCATTACTAACTCTTGAATATTACACTTGGACCTCAAATGATTCTAGTTAACTACGGCTCCTCTTCTTCTTTATTGTTGTCAGCCTCCCTCAAGTGAAACCATGTTTAGCTTGGAACATAAATTAGCGAACTTGAAATCTCCTTAGGCCTTGGTAAACATGTTTGCAGGTTGATCAATAAAGAAAATGTGTCTAAAATAAGTTGTATACTTGAGAGAGGATATACTTCTCTCAAGTATTTCATGTTTAGTTTGGAACACAAATGACTCGTGTGGTTGTTTGTCGTCCACCACCATCTCCCTTTCAAAATGAGAATCAATTTCAATGTATTTTGTCCAGGCATGAAATACTTGAGAGAGGGATATAGATTCGGTAGACGACAAACAAGCACACGAGTACGAGTGTGTATACTTATTTATACCCGCAAATCGGGAGACAGCGAAGGCTACTACATAGAGCCAATTGGATCTGTCCTTGCCACAAAAGATAGAAGAGATATTTGTCAAGACAAAAAGATCTAATTTATAATAATCAAGGACTTCGTAAAGATCGAAAGTAGATGCGATATATAACTGTAAAATAATCAAGAAAATACGATTGTTATATGAAAGTAAGAGATGCAAAAAACCAGGTCTTATTCTTATATGCTGTTTTTTTAACAAAGTTTTAAAAATCGGACCGGTCATTGAACTGATGAGGCACTGGTTTACGGTTGAACCGCATATTTGTTTATAATATATAATAATATATTTCTACATAAATATGTAATAGATTTAATTAAAATATTGCATGGATGCCTTAGTTTGACCAACATCTTGATAAAATTACAGAATAATAATATATAGGGTAAAAGACATTTTCCACCCTCCATTTATGGAGAAAATACATTTTGCCCCCTGATTAATGGGGAAAATACCTTTTGCACCCCTGTCAGAGTTAAAAACTAACACCACACTAACGGATGGGCGAAAAGACCACAATACCCCTGAAATGTTGAGAAATTACCCATATATATTTATACCAAACCCTAATTCACTCTTCACTTTTCCTTTTTTATTCCCACCCACCCCCGTCTCTCTCTCCTCTTCCTCCCCTTCTCCCACTCCAATGGCAACCCATTGCCGGTTCCTCTGCTCCTCCGTCGATTTCAGCGGTAATTGGTCACAACAAAGATTTCGTCACCGTCGACCCCTGATTTATGGGGAACCAATTACTCGGTTCCTGTTTCGTCACCGTCGATCGTTCAACCCACACACTTGAAGGAACCGAGACGATTTGGGGATCTTCGCTGGCTCCCAATGTATAATCGGTAATCTCTGGGTTGGTGGTGCCCCTGGAAATCGAGTGAAGATCGGGGTTTTCGAGCCTCTCATGCCGCCGCCGGAATAGCGAAGTCCTCTGGACCGGAAAACCCCAGAGATCGGCAGATCCGTTCGATTTCGCCGTCGGTCCCTTCAATTCGGTCCCTTCAACCCACAGATCCGTTCAATTTCTCATATCTGTATGTTCCCTCGATTCGAAAGTTGGACTACTCGCCGGAAGAAGACGAAAACGACGGCGAGGCCGATGCGTCGTAGTCGAAGTTCCTCCTCTGGTTTCAGCGATCGAGCTTTCTCGTCAGCTGCTTCGTGTTCATCGCTCTAAAACCTTACCATATGCATACATATGTAGATTAGGGAATATATGAGAGTAATATGCACTGAATTGGTTGTGGATTGAATAGGTAGCAATCAATCGATGGAGATAGTTTCGAAATGGTGAAAGCCCCTTCTTTCTCTCTCTTGCTGAGTTTCGTCTGTCTCAACGCTGTGTCGTTTATGAGTTTGAAAGTTGAATCTGGAGGAAGAATGTTATGTACGGTACGTTTGATTCCTACTTTGTGTATCTAATTGGATATAAGCTTCTTGAGATGTTGAATCGAGATTGAGGAACTGGATTTGCAGTTGTTATTGGTGTTTGTTCTGGTAAATCAATGGTTTGTGAAAATGTTCAATTGCTTTATGATTACTGTGTTTCCTGTTGGTTTTGATCCATTGCAGTCACTTTTTTTTTCTAAAATTGTTGTTTGTGGTTCAAATTCCACTGCTGATTTGGTTGAATTGATCAAACGGATGGTGGTAACAGTCAGTGTTAGTGTTGGAGGTGGAGGTGGGGTGGTGGTTGTAGATAGTGCTTTCTGAGCTGACAGATCTTGGCCACGTGGCAACCATCCAGCACACCATATTGTGCTCCACACACACTGGATCACCAGCCGCGCTGATCCATGTGGGGGCTGCGAGACAGGGCCCTCGCATACCACTGCACGGGACTTGTAGGGACTTAGTGGTTTGGAGGCTAGAGTAAGTCCTGTCGCGTGCGAGCCAAGCCCGCGCGCGACCTTTAGTAACTGCTTTTGAGAGATTTATGGCACGAGCTCCATAAACCCGGTCAATCCGGTCAAACCCGGTCAACCTCATAACGGTTCCGGTATTCGCGCATAACGTGCTGTAACGGTCCCTATATAGGCGGACGAACGTGCCGTTGCGGTTAAGCTAATTAAGCCGCCATTAATGGGCGCATTAACCACACTGCAACGGTCACATTCTCCGTTATATATAGAACGTTAACATTTCCATACAAAGAAGAACGCACTAGCCATACGCAGAAGCTCTGCCAAACCTCTGTCTCTCTCTCAGACATTACTACTGCCTTACTCTCTCCCTACACACAACCCAACTCTTCCTGTGCCATCTCTGATCCTCTACTTACGGTGTACACGGAGTTCTCCTCGCCGGAATCTCTTGTGCACATTTTGGTGAACCCGACGTGAACTTACCATCAAAAGCAACCATGTCTCAGGAGGATGATGTCAGCAACAGATCGCCTTCCACCGAAGCCGCCTCAGGAGAGGAGACCCGCCGCACTCCTACGACCACCGGTGAGGCCCCGACGCTAGAATCCTTGGACGCCATCATCCAAGGTCAAGCGAAAGCCCTCAAAGCTCAATCTGCGCAGCTAGAACGGATCATGGCTGTCTTGGGGACTCTTGCACCGAACCCTGCGCAAGCCACCGCCGTCTCTCAGGGAGGAGGAGCCTCGACCGCTCAAGGATTGGGAGTGTCAACCACACCCCCCAACCCTAATCTGCAGACTTCACCAGCAACTACGCAACTACCCTCGATTCAAGGGTCGACAGCTCAAATGTTGCCCCTCACGGCTCACACCCCTCAGCCTCCGGCCTTGGTACCTAATCCGGCCTCGCAATATCCCTTGCCTCCAACGGCAATATGGGGTAATGCGAACGCTCAATACGTCCCCAATCCTCCTGCGGCGTATGTTTCGCCTCCGCCTTCGGCGACCCCTCCACCTGCTACAGAGGGAAACACCCCAGAGTGTATGACGTCCCTGCAGAAGCGCATAGACACCATTCTTGCTCACCAATCGTTCGCGGATACCATCATTCCGAAGCTAGACAACGATCCACCTATCCCGCGAGAGATCTATCTCATGCCTTTCCCGGTTGGGTACAAGGCTCCTAAATGGGACAAGTTCGAAGATGTCAATGGAAACGCTCATGAACATGTCATGCGTTTCATAGATGTCATGGGGCCGTATGGAGCTGATCCCAAGCTGCTGATGCGAGAATTCCCGAAGTCTTTGGGAAACGTGGCGTACAAGTGGTACAGGACGTTGGAAGCTGGGTCCGTCAAGACTTGGGACGACATGGTCCAAAAGTTCTACACCAAGTTCTTCCAGATGGAGGAAAAGGTGACAATGATCCACCTCTCCCGGATGTATCAGAAGCGCGAGGAGGACGGGATAACTTTCATCAAGAAGTTCAGGGCGAAGTCCTTGGAATGCAAAGATCCGATGCTCGAAAGTCGGCTCGTAGAGATATGCCTGCAGTGCATGCGAGATGAATACAAAGGTATGCTCATCAACCTGCAAACACCCACGTTCTCAAAACTAATCGAATGCACAAAGAACATCGAGCCCATAGTAGAGAGGCAGAAAAAGAAAAACGCTCCGGAGCAATCCTCGAGCGGTGCTACCTACAAGATCGGGAGATTCAGTTACAAGAGGGGACGCGAAGCTGAGGTCAATACAGTTTCACCCCAGAAGCAGGCGAAGATTGCGAACTTCGACGCACCACCTCTGCCATGTTCGGTGGAAGAAGCAAGCGACCTCTGTAGGCAGTGGCGCAAGGACGGCGTCCTACCCCCACTCGAGAAAGCACCCTCCAAGGAGATGGTGAGGGATCTGAAGTGGTGCGAGTACCACGGCAAAGTCATGCATCCCACAGCGGACTGTAAGAAGCTCAGGATTGTATTCAGCCAAAAGATGAAGAACGGCGAGCTGATCGTCAGCGATCATAGGAAGGATGTGCGCAAAAATCCACTTCCTGCCCATGCGGAGCAAAACTCGAAAGGTAAAGAGGTCGCCATGATCTCGATTGTGGATCTGGAAGAGGTCGCAGAGGATGGTCTACCCGTCGTTGCCGAAGTCCATGATGATGAGGACTACAGCGTAGACACGGAGGACGAACGTGCTGACCGGATGAAGGGGTTGCACGGCTTTAGCAGATTCTTCGATGAGATGAACTTCTCGGAGAAGTGCCGGACGGAAATGACGAAAGCAATCTTGAGAATAGCAGAGGACTACGAGGATGATCTTGTAGTCTCCAATGGGAAAGTCATCAGGGCGTCTCGCCCTACGGAAAATATTATGACCTTTTCTGCCAGCGACAAGAAGACAGATGCGTGCCACCAGAGGCCTCTGTATGTGACAGCCATCATCAATGGCGTCGAATTCAAAAGAGCGTTCGTCGATGGGGGAGCAGCGGTTAACGTCGTTTCGCTCCACACACTGAAGCTAGCAGGGATCCCCGAGTACAAGATTGTCAGGCGTCCATCTCTGCTGATGGGGTTTGGAAGCGACTCCAGGATGACGATAGGATGGATCCGCCTGGGCGTTCAGATCGGCAAAATCAAGTGCTCAGCAAATTTCTATGTCATAGATGCGAACACTACGTATCACATGATCATAGGTCGAGCCTGGATTCATCGCTTTGACGCGGTCCCTTCAACAGCTCACCAAGTCATGAAAGCTATCTGGAATGACAGAATAGTCGAGATACCGGCTTCAACAAATCCATTCAACATGGATGAAGCACATCTCAGCGAGGCGGTGTGGTTCACCGAGATGGCGGACGAGCAAACACCGGGACCATTCAACCCTACTCCTTTACCCCTATGGGAAGATATCAAGGATCAGTCACCTGCGGGAGTGATGGTGACAAGGGAGGATGCCAAGAAAAAGCCGCCCACGCGGGAAGAGGCGCCGCGCATCGCTTACCAACGAAAGAACGTATATACTCTGAAGAGAATAGCAAAGCATGACCCTGAAGGAAAAGAGATAGAGAGTTTCTACGCCAACGGAAAAAAATGCTATCGCATATGAAGGTGCGTGGGGATGTCCTCACGCGGGCATGGGGATATCCCTGGGCAAATCAACCAAATCGAGCAGATTGCGGTAACGGAAGAGCCAATGCAGAGCACTCCAGATGAGAAGCTCAAAGAAGCACCTGAATGCATGGAAGACAAACCCAGGCCACAAAATCAGGAGCTAAAAGAAAAGAAGTGTTCCTAAGCCCAAATGAAGAAAAGAAGAGGCCAGTCTTTCTAAGTGCGGACCTCACAAGCGAGGAGGAGCAAGGACTATTGCAGCTCCTGACTGAGTACAAAGACGTGTTCGCATGGGAGTATGATGAGATGCCCGGACTGGATACAAGCATCACCATGCACCGTTTAGACATCATCCCAGGGTCTAAGCCGGTAAAGCAGACCACAAGAAGCTTCAGGCCGGAGCTTAACGTGAAGATCAAACAGGAGATTGTCAAACTCCAGGAGGCCAGGTTCATAGAACCGAATCACCATCCCACGTGGCTGACCAACATTGTGCCAGTGGTAAAGAAGAATGGACAGCTTTGCATCTGCGTGGATTTCCGAGACCTCAATCGCTTCTGCCCCAAGGATGATTTTCCGCTCCCCAACATCGATTTGCTCATCGATTCGACAGCGGGTCATCGCATGTTCAGTTTTATGGACGGCTTCAGCGGGTACAACCAGATCAAGATGGACCCTGAAGATGCACGGAAAACCGCATTCATCACCCCAGTAGGAGTGTTCAACTACACAGTGATGCCCTTTGGTCTCAAAAACGCAGGTGCAACCTACCAGCGGGCCATGATGGCCCTGTTCCACGACATGATGCACAAAGAAGTGGAATTTTATGTAGAAGACCTCGTGGTTAAATCCAAGCAGGAGGCAGATCACCTGGCAGATTTGCGGAAAGTATTCAACAGATGCAGACGCTTTCAGCTGAAGATGAACCCTATGAAATGCGCATTTGGGGTAACGTCAGGGAAATTCTTGGGATGTGTGGTACATCGTCAAGGAATCGAGCCCGACCCCGCGAAAGTTTCAGCCATCACCATCATGACTCCGCCGCATAACCAGAGTGCCTTGAAGACATTCTTGGGGAAGCTATCGTATCTGCGAAGATTCATACCAGCGATTGCCGAGATTACTTTCTATTTCAGTAATATTCTTAAAAAAGATGCCGAATACAACTGGACTCCGGAGCACGAAGCTGCGTTCGGGAAGCTAAAAGAGCTGCTGACGTCTTCAAAAATAATGATCGCACATCAGCTAGGATCACCGCTTTTGCTATATCTGACGTCAACGAGGAAATCCATAGGAGCACTTTTGGCTCAGGAGTACGAAGGTCAAGAAAGGCCCATCTACTACATCTCTCGCATTGTGCAGCCTGCAGAATCAAGGTACACGGACGTTGAGCGTCATTGCCTTGCCTTATTCTTCATAATAGAGAAGTTGAGACACTACTTTGCGTCGCACAAAGTAGTGGTGGTTACAAAAAGTGATCCCATACGATATCTGCTAACTCACACTCCTCCTGGATGAAGATTGGCAAAATGGTATATGACCATTTCCCAGTTTGATATCACATGCGTTCGGCCGCGGGCGATCAAGTCGCAGGCGGTAGCGGATTTGTTGGCGCAGTTCCCCGACAACAACCATGAGCCTGTGGTCGAAGAAGAACTCGAGGGACCTGAAATCTATGCAATCGATGTACCCTATTGGACGCTCCATTCCGACGGTTCATCAACAAGAAAATGTGGAGGCATTGGGATAGTCTTGACCAAGCCAGATGGGGAGGTCATACAGATGTCCGCAAAGCTTGACTTCGCAGTCACCAACAACGAGGCAGAATATGAAGCCTTCATAGCGGGACTTCGTGCAGCGAAAGCTTTGGAAGTAAGCAATCTGACGGTCATGGGAGACTCCAAGCTGATTGTCAAGCAAGCTTCGGGCGAGTACGGTTTGAAGGAAATAAATCTCCTGTCTTACCGCACTTTGGTACAAAAACTGGTGCAGCAATTCTGCGACGTTAGGTACGAGCACAAGCCCCGAGCGGACAACAGACATGCAGACGCTCTGGCCAACTTGGGATCCAAGGTTAGTACAGACAAATGTCCTGCAAGAATCTCGATCGAAGTGCGAACATCGTCGGCGTTAACAGAAGATGCGTGCGACGATGAATGCATGGACGATGCGGACTGGAGAAAGGCAATCTTACGAGCCATTGCAGAGGGCACCAGCAGCGAGAACTGGACACTCACAAAGGGGTATTGCATACATGACAACACCCTTTACTACAAGGGCCCTGGCGGAATACTTATGTGATGTGTTTCCGAGCAAGAGGGACAATTGCTGCTAGAAAAGATTCATCAACATGCTTGCGGAGAAAGCGAAGTGTCAATCTATCGGAAGGCTCAGAGATATGGCATTCACTGGCCAGACATGTCAACAGCCGCAGCACTAATACAGGGAAAGTGCGAGAGTTGCGCACTGATCAAGGATTCTTTACTCATCGCTCTAACCGATGATGATGCGGATTGGAGGAAACCACTCTTCGATTTTCTCACCCAGGGCACCGTACCCGAATCGAGAAAAGAAGCTGAGAAATTGAAGAGGAAAGCATCCCGATATGTGGTACAAGAAAACCTGCTTTGGCGAAGAGGCCATGAGGGTAACTTGCTGCGATGTCTAGACGGCAGGGAAGCACAAGAAGTCATGGACCTTTCTCATCAGGTGGAACACTAGGGAGGTGCGAAATTATGCAGGCAACTCCTCTCAATTGGATATTTCTGGCCCACGATGGAGGCTGATTGCCGCACCAAAGTACAACGCTGCCAGGAGTGTCAGTTCAAAGGCAACCTAGTACACGCTCCTGTTGTAGATCTACATGCATTGGGAACGCCATGGCCATTTCACACATGGGCTCTAGATTTCATTGGTCCCATTCACCCAACTTCGCATGGAAATCATTTCATCCTCACTGCGACTGAGCTGTTCACCAAATGGGTGGAGGCGATACCACTGAAGACGGCAAATGCGCTAGCTGTGGTCCATTTCATCCAAGAAAACATCATATGCAGGTTCGGAATACCCAACACCATCCTTTCAGATAATGGTACTCATTTTGTTAATCGCCAGGTGGCTGCGAAGCTAGCAGAATACAACATCAGGCAGATATGCTCTACCCCTACTACCCGAAGGGGAATGGTCAAGCAGAAGCGACCAACAAGACGCTGTTGAGGATCTTGAGCAAGATGGTCGCAGATGACCACAAAAAGTGGGCTGATTCTCTAAGCATAGCCATGTGGGCTTACTGAACTTCTCCAAGGACACCCACAGGGGCCTCACCATTTCTCCTATGCTACGGGGCTGAGGCTGTGGTACCCGCGGAGGTGAAAGTTAATTCGGCAAGATTGGCCTTCCACGCATTATACGACAATCAACGCGATCATGACTTAGTCTTGCTGGAAGAAAAGCGAGAACAAGCTAAAAGGACCAACAAGCAGTATCAAGAAAGGATCGCTCGTGCGTACAACAAAACAGTCCAACGTAGAGATTTCGCAGTTGGAGATTTGGTCTTGCGCGCATCTGACCATTGCATGCGAGAGGCGGCTCACCCAAAGTTCGCAGCCAATTGGGAAGGACCCTTTGAAGTCACAGAAGTCTTTGACAGTGGCTACTGCAGCATACGGAGGTTGCACGGAACGACCTCAACCCCAAGCTCAGTCAACATGCGCTGGATTAAGAAGTACTATCCTTGACTTCTCTCATTTTATGCGTTTTATTACAACGTTGCTTTATGCCTTGTATAGCTATGATTCGCACAATCCTCTCTCCCATATGAGAGAATTGTAATCTCATCTCTCCCATATGAGAGTACTATAATAAAAGGCTTCTCCCAAATGAGAAGAACTTCATACTTCTGGCTTTTTATATTATTTCATTTGGTTTATTATTACTGTTAGCAAAAGCCTATCTGTCACGATAGCAGCCTATGCAAACGCGATCTTAATTGATCTTCTAAGCCTATCTGTCACGATATCAGCCTATGAAAACGCGATCTTAATTGATCTTCTAAGCCTATCTGTCACGATAGCAGCCTATGCAAACGCGATCTTAATTGATCTTCTAAGCCAATCTGTCACGATAGCAGTCTATGCAAACGCGATCTTAATTGATCTTCTAAGCGTATCTGTTACGATAGCAGCCTATGCGAAAATGATCTTAATTGATCTTCTAAGCCTATCTACCACGATAGCAGCACATGCGAAAATGATCTTAATTGATCTTCTAAGCCTATCTACCACGATAGCAGCACATGCGAAAATGATCTTAATTGATCTCCTAAGCCTATCTGCCACGATAGCAGCTCATGTGAAAATGATCTTAAAGTGATCTTTTAAGCCTATCTTCTATGATAGCAACCCATGTGAACATGATCTTGAATGATCTTTCATGCCTGTCTGCCGTGATAGCAACGCTATAGAAATGCGATTTCAAAATAATTCTCAAGTCTACCTGCCATGATAGCAGTATTATGCAAAAATGACCTTAAGTGATCTCCAAAGGCCCATCTGATAAGATGGAACTCGCACTTGAATCTAAAGGCAAATCGCAAGCCCATCTATCAAGATGGCATAGCTGCGCAAACACGATCTCGAATGATCTAAAAACAATACAAAGTGTGTATATAGCACTACAAAAGGCGAAATTTGCCGATACGCATGCGAAATTGTATTTTGTTGCAACAAGACAGCAGATCATACAAAGCGATTTATCATTATGAGTCAAAAGGACTTACAATTCATCTGTCTAGATAGCAGCTTACAAGCGAAAAAGCTCAAATCTAACTACGCAGACAACATGGCTTACAATGCATTCAAAAAAGTAACTTACAAACGAGGAGTTACACATCGGGGGAATCCTAGCTGAAAAAGGATGAACCTAACGGTCCTAACACCAGCTATACGATGCACAGGTCTGCGACCGAAGATCTATAGCAATTGCAGTCTTGCTATAAAATGAACGTCCTACAAGAGCCACAAGGGGCTATACGTTCAAGATCCCAGCATTTGACAAGGCCCTTGTCTGATCAACACCCCATGAGATGTGCCTGAGGAACCACCGGTTCCGGCGTTCAACACGCAAGCAGAAGCTCCAAAGGGCAAGGGCTCCTTGTACACGGGGACGAACGCAACGGCTCGCCACCCTGAGCTCACGAACGCGGGGGCAAGAAATTCTCCTCCAGGGATGCTGGAGGAGAATCCCACCGTTCATTACGAGTCGGTAGCAAGGTCACTACGGCGCTGCACCTCAACGGGAGGCGGCCGGAAACATGACCTGCAAGCATAATAGACGAAGAAAATTCTTCGAACAAACATGAGATATTATCTCCATCTTCTTTATGAAGGTTACAAAGATCAGTAAGCCTCATAAAACGGATCTTGGAAACTATTTCTATAGCACAAAGCGCAAACTCAGGTCTCATGACTTGAAGTTGCCATGAATCAACGGAAAATAAGCATTGAAGCCAGCAGTCGTAAGGACTCACGGCAAAGCACATTTTTTGGGATGAAGAACCCAAATGGCAAAAGGCAAGGTTTATATAGACCTTGTGGAGACTCTTCGGTTGCCAAGATGAGTCAGCAGAATTTGAAAAGAGGGTAAGGTCAATCACTTACGCCTTGAAAAGCGGTAACAATCAATTACCCTACTAAAGGCTACGACGATTCAGTTGCGTATCCTAATTAATGACGGATGGTCATGATTCGGATGGACTTCCCAAGGAAAGTGTGCTTATCTAATGAGCAATTAGCGCGAAAATCAAGGCAGAATATCAATTGCTGATGTCATAATTAGATATGCACAGAAATATTCTAGCAAATCCCGGAAAGGGCAAAACCGGCACTTCGATTCTTTTGTTTTTGAAAAAAAGAAGGGGGAGAAACCCTAGCAACATTACATTAATGTTTCAGCTATTTATTTGCTGCTTTTCAAATTCAAAAATCAAAGTAAACCCTTGATCAAGGAATCATGAGGGGTGAACTGACGGCTCAGATTCTCTACCTGCTCCACTTCTTGCTTCAATTGCTCGCACTTGGAATTCATCTCATGATAGAGCTTCATAGCTTCTTCAACCTTTTGCTTTTGCCGCTCCACCTTCTGCTTCTCAGCTGCGAGGTTTTGGTGGCCGAGTTTCAAAGTTACGGCTGCGCGAATCAGGGTAACTCTTTTCATAAGAAACTTGAAACCCAGCCTGCCTTGAACTTTGGCGAGAAGATTTTGGCACATGCCAAAGAGCAATTCGGCACTCCGAGGAGAAACGGTCGCAGGCGTGGCCGCAGACAGCTGCTCCAAAATCCAAATGGCCTCGGTAAGAAACAGCCTCCTGTCAAAGGGCCCTATCTCCGGAGATCTCGCAAATGATTGGGGGTAGGCGAGGCGCATCCAAACTAGCCAGTCCACATCGGCTTGCTTCAAACCTGAAGCAATATCAAAGCCAAGTCATACTATCAAAATTGCAAATGAAGAATGCGAAATGCAAACAGCAAACCACGACTTACCAGTTCCTTCAAGGATCTCATGAAGAGAAGGAATGCGCATTGCTGGGATGGTCGAAGACTGTCCTCGCTCCATTGCCCTTCTGTCAGTTGCGAGCTCTAACTCCTCGTAGTTGAGGGGAAGAGTATAAGCCGCACTAGTTGCGATTGCAGCCCCGACCTGCGAGCCCCAAAAGCTCCACGCAGGGAGAGGCGCCACCGATTCAGTCATGGCTGGAAGCGTAGTAGCAGCCGAAGTTGCTTGGCGAGGGACACTCTTGGATGTGGTAGCATCAACAACACTTGTCCTAATTTCCTCAACGCCAGCATGGACATCTTCCTCCATTAACACAGTGTCAGCCTCGGCATCATCAGAGAGTTCGATGACGTCCTCAAAGGGCTCTCCTGCGTATTCAGCAGCTGCGACGGGCTTCTCGGTATGAGAACTCGGCACCGGGACATAGGACGCAGAAGGTTGACTCCTTTGCTCCAGCGCGGGTTCATCAGCATTGCCTGCGATACAAAATGCGATGATGTGAGGTAACTTGTATCATACGTTATTTTACTATCTTTGCTAAATCTAAGAGCAAGCACCCCCACGCGAAGGTGGGATTGCAGTATCCTCGTCATACGCTAAAGACGTGGAACCATGCCCTATTAGTGTGTCCTCATTAAGCAAGTATTTAAAATGAGCGTGACCTGGGGCGCGAAGAAACTAGTCATGATTATGTTTCGAGTTGCTAAGTCTAGTTCATGCATATCGTTCAAGTGATTATCTGAGGGTTCACCGCACTTGCCTACTAGCCAACGGCGAATGTCAGCTTTTGACACACCATGCTTTAATGCACCCACAATAACATCTCAATAAGTTACTGCGAGATTAAAAATCTCACCTTCATTGCCGCCTGCGATTTCTTCAAAATCTGCTTGGGCTTGCTCCAAAGCTGCTGCATCCTCTTCTGGAGCCACATCTTCTTCCTCAACTCGAGGAGCCACCTCTTCGGGAAGCACATCTTCCTCATTGGTTGGACGCACTAAGTCGTCAACATGCTGTTCTTCGAGGCTCCTCTGCCTCACACGCTCGAGCTCCTCCTCTTCCCGCTTTCTTCTCCTTTCAGCAGCTTCCGAAGCTGTCTTCCTGGACTCGGCGAGAACGTCCTCGCTTATGGGTTCATCAGAAGCGCCAGAACGAGCACTCCTCTTCTGCCTCTTGTCCAAAAGGTCGCCGATGGTATCAACATCATATGCGAAGAAACGATCTGCTCAAATCAAATTGCAAAAGAATTAAGATAATGAGGACACAAGTGCGATTGAGGTACCTACCGATTCTTCCTCATGTATCGCATCTTCAACTCTTTCTTCTTCTCCTTCATCCCCTTCTCTTGGCTCCCGCCTCTCGTCTTCTTCCTCCTGGCCGAATGGAACGAAGGTCTCCACTGCGAGCTCCTTCCGCGTTTTACTGGGCATGCGGCCTTTGCCTTTGTCCTTGGCAGAAAGGGACCTCACCGGAGGAGAAGTTGGAGCGCTTCTAGGGGAAGAAATTGTAATTCCCCTTTGCCTGGGTCTCTTCGCTCTTGGCGCGGCAGTCGCTGGAGGAGACGGATCATCTCTAGGGGGAGACAAGGCCGGAGCATTGTCTATCAGCGAGTCAGCAAAAGCATTCATGACCTCGCGAATCCTGGTTTCGACCTCAGGATCCATCCTCGATGCTATCAGGAACGACTGTCCTTATCTTCTTGTGGTAACAATGGTGTTAACCAGCGATTTGGAACGATCGCCAGACGCGAACCTCCGCACATGGCACTACAGCAAACAGTGTAGAACAAAGATGTCAATATGTGAAAATAAAGAAGCTTAGCGCATGATAAATTGCTTACCTTAGCAAAAGTCTCGCTATATCTGATGACATGTGAGTCGCCTTTCTTAACTGCGGCGATCTTTTCATCCAGAATGACGGCAGGGCACAAATGGTTCTAATGATCCAACAATGAGTAGCAACCATAATCAGACTCGTCCAGGCTGCAGTTGGGACGAAACGGAAAAGAGTTCCTTTTGATCACAGGAGATCTGCTTGGCTGAGGAGCTGACTGCGTCTCAAACCTTGTCTGCTGGGCGTGCCAGTATGCGAGCCAGTTGAAACAACCCCCTTATCCGGCTCGGACAAGACCGGGAGGGCGATGCTAAAAGTAACGGCGGAAATCAAAAGCATAACATCCCACTTATTTATTACATAACATTAAGCATCCAAAAGTCATTAGATATTACATAAGTCTTCTCAAAATTACTACATAAGGTGAGCTAGCCAACTACATCACTACTCGTGCTGAAAACCGTCTACGTGAGTCCCGTACCCTGCTATGCCATAGTCCTCAGCTCCTAAGCCTGCGGTGGGAAGGAAACAGGAACCGCAGTTTCAAAGTCAGTACAAAAGACTGAGTAAGCGACACCCAAGCATGTAAAACAGATGAAGAATGAATATCTTTTATTTTGCAATAACTCAGAACAGGAAATGAATAACAGGAATAAAATAACTTCTCTGGAACAAATGCTCAACTGAAACTTCTCTTCTTTACTAAACTTCTTTCTTTTATAATATCCAAAACTCAGGAAAATGCTGTATTATTATTCTGTGTTGATACGGGGAAGATCTACTATACTATCACTAGCAGCCATGACCTTAAGTGCCGGCACCCCCCTAAGACTCCTCGCGGCCAGAGAGGTGAGTACATGGAGCGACCCGGCAGGTTGCGACCGGGTTAAAATAAGCGGGTCGAGAGGACGAAGCCAACACGACCAATCTAGATAAAAGAAATCACAACGATCCCCGCACAACTCTTTCCACTTTAATTAATTATGCATTAATATTATTCGAGTGACAGTAGTAAACAAATCAACTTCTGAAAATATAAGAACATCACAATTTAACATGAAAATAAACAACAAATATTTTGAGACGTATATAAAAGCTAAAACGAGACACGAAAGGAACTAGGCTCGCAAGACTTGGCATGTTCACTTACCTTATTTTCCGTAGCAAAAGCACGTCCTAGCAGTGGCTCGGGCCTACAAAGACGTCACCAACAAATCGTGTCTTCTACGTCAACAAATATTCAAGTAAAATGCTATAAATCCTAAAAGAGTGTTTATTTCAACTTAAACCCCACTATTTATATTTCTATCGCTTTAGTATCCACTTATAATTTTCTAGAAATGAAACAACTCATCTATTTTTAAACAACTATTATTATTATTATTATTATTATTATTATTAATTAAAAGTGATTAATTAGATTAACAAAATTATGAGCTAGAGAAATTATACTTAAGATTAATTTGAATTATAATGACAAAGTGATTCTCGACTATTATGCTTTTAAGATAAACTATACACGATACTATAATATTTAGAAAAGTCTAATTTTACAAGTTTAATAACTAATGTTATAGACTTTGCGATTAAACAATATTTAATAAAACTTTTACAAAAACGTTTCTATTTTAGTTTCAAACAACTTGTTTATTATTTCTTTAACCGAATAAATTTTCCGAGACAAAAGCTACTATTTTTAGATATTATCTTTAAACCCACAATTATTATTATTATTAGTATTATTATTAATAATATTTTTAACTAAAAGTGTAATTTGATTATATAAACTTTAATTTGTAATAAAAATCAACAAATACTCTAAATCATATTAAAAACAGTTATATTAAAAGACTCTAGTCACCCTATAGTTTCTGAAAACATCAAACAGCCCCCCTCTAACATGTTAAAACATTTCTGTAAATTACGTTTTGACCCCTTTTTCAAGAACAACTCATTTTAGCTCTTCAAATCTTAAATCTAGCTATCAACTTCTGGTTTTGATTATGTATAATGAATAAGCAGAGGGTAAAGCACATACCTAGGCCGAAAATGGCCGGAAACCGTTGAGATACGCGTCGGGTTGAAGTCTCGAATCGGAGTCGTCGGACTTTGAAGCTCACTCGCCGGAATTAATGGCTTCTTGGCCGGTTCTGAGCCTTCTGCTGACTCAGTCGGGGCCTCAGGAGTCTAGTGGTAGCACTGGTGGTCGCTGGGTGTGCTTTGGCGGAGCTTCGGCCAAGTGGGTCGCCGGAAACAATGGTGGCGGCGGCGGCAGAGATGGCTTTCGCTACTGCTGCTGCTACTGTCTGGTTTCTCCGACCCCTCCTGGGTTCTCAACCGAGTAAGAGAGGCTGAGAGAGAGAGGTACGAAGAGGAGAGAGAGGGTGGTGGTGAAGTGGGTCTTCTCGGTGGTTGACCCGACGGGAATACTACGGCGGTGGTGGCTCTGTTTCTCTCTGCTAGCAGCTGCTGCAGTGGTCTTCGAACAGAGAGGGAGTGAGAGTGAGAGAAACAGAGGGTGAGAAGGTCGGGGTTGCTGGTTGGTGCTTGCTGCCGGAAGTAATGGCGGCAGTGGTGGATGGAGGTGGCTGCTGCCTCTCTTCCTCCGCTGCTGCTGCTGTTCTCTGGTGGCAGGTAGGTGGAGAGAGAGAGTGAGAGATGAAAGTGGTGATGGTGGTGGGTTTTTGCCGAACAAAGCAACGATGGTGGTGATGATGATGTTGACGGTGATGGAGGTGGTGGTGGTAGCTGCTGGTGGCTGTGAGGAATAGGGCTGTTGGTGAAGGCTTTATATAGGCTAGGTTACTTGGTGGGCAAGGAGTGGAGGGCGGTGGTGAAGCCCGAAGGTTGGGGCGGTTATGGTTGGAGGCGGCTATGGGTTGATTTGCCGTGAAGAAAAGAGTTGGTGAAGGAGGTGATGTAGGGAGGAGTTGTAGGGTGTATGTGAGGTACTAGAGCTAATAGTGATTGGGTGTGTCGCGCTCACCTAACCTTGCGGTGGTCGGGTACGCGTTAACACTATGATTTTAACTAAAACTACGAATTGTTATCGTATTAATTCACGATTGTAATTCTAATAACTATTTTAAAATTTTCTTGCAAATAAAACTCTAAAATATATTTAAACATTATTTTGTCACTAAAATTATTATTATGCTATTATAATGACTATTTTACCCCTGCTAATTAAACGGGGTATTACATCCTTCCCCCCTTAAACAAAGCTTCGTCCTCGAAGCTAAAAGCAAGCAACTACTCATGATACTCAATCAATCCAACAAACAACTATCTAACAGAATTACTATCGCATGGCTGACCAGTAATTTTACGTAACAACTGATAGCAAGTAGCCAACTAAAACATACGTAATTCAACACATAACACCAAATAAGGTCGTGGTCACATCTATCTAATTAAGTGATCTCATTCGGGTTCTAAGTTTCAAGGTCAAACGTATCTCAAAGGTATTCAAACATATCTTAAAGGTGCTTAAGACGTGAAAATATCAAATTAAGACGTAATGGTATAAAACAGAGGGTTGCGTCCTCTCCCCCTTAGAGAGTGACGTCCCCGGAACTCCACGTACCTCATTAAACAAGTGCGGGTACTTCTTTCTCATTTCTTCTTCAGCTTCCCAAGTTGCTTCTTCCGTTTGGTGGTTGGTCCAAAGGACTTTGACTAGGTTGACGCTTTTGGTTCTCGTATCCCTTGTCTTTGTATCCAGTATCTTGATAGGTTGTTCCTCGTATGTGAGTGACGGGTCGAAATCCACTGGTTCCGGATCCAACACATGTGACGGATCTGGTACGTACTTCTTTAGCTGGGATACGTGAAAAACATTGTGTACTTTCCCCAAATTTGATGGTAGGTCCAGTCGGTAAGCAACTTCCCCTATTTTCTCAATAACATCGTATGGACCAATAAATTTAGGACTTAACTTTCCTTTCAGGTTGAACCTGGTCACTCCCTTAGTAGGTGAGACTCGCAGAAACGCCTTTTCTCCTACTTGGAACTCCAGGGGCCTTCTCTTTTGATCCGCGTATGACTTCTGTCTGTCTTGAGCTGCTTTCATTCTTTGCTGGATAAGTCGTACTTGATTTGTCATGTCTTCAATCATTTGTGGGCCAATTATAACCGTCTCGCTGATGTCACTCCAACACAGTGGTGATCGACACTTCCTTCCATACAGGGCTTCGTACGGTGCCATCCCGATGCTGGCGTGATAGCTGTTGTTGTAGGAGAATTCTATTAACGGCAGTTTATCGACCCATGAACCTTGGAAATCCATGACACAGGCTCTTAACATATCCTCCAGCGTCTGAATAGTTCTTTCCGTCTGTCCATCTGTGGCTTGGTGGAAAGCAGTACTGAACTTCACTGAGTTCCCAGTGCGTCTTGAAGCGCCTTCCAAAAGTGAGAAAGGAAGTTAGGGTCTCTGTCCGAGATTATCGAACTCGGAACCCCATGATACCTCACGATGTTTCGGACGTATGCATCTGCCCTTTGTTCCATGTTCCACGTGTCTTTCATTGGAATAAATCTCGCCGTCTTTGTTAATCGGTCTACGACTACCCATATCTGGTTGAGTCCATTCTTCGACGTAGGCAAAACGGTGACGAATTCCATTGATACAGAGTCTCATTTCCAGACTGGAACATCTAACGGTTGGAGTAGACCTCCCATTCTCTTGTGCTCGAACTTCACTTTCTGGCATGTTAGGCATCTGGCCACGAACTCGGCTACATCCTTCTTCATATTGGGCCACCAGAACGTCTTCTTCAGATCCTTGTAAAGCTTATCGCCTCCAGGGTGGACGGAATATGGAGTGTTGTGTGCCTCCTGCATCAGCTTCTTCTTAACCTCCGAACATTTCTGTGGCACGCACCATCTTCCTTTGTAGCGGATGCTCCCATCTTCGTGAATCTGGAATTCCTTGGCCTCCCCTGCTGCAATCTTCTTCTTGATCCTTTCAAGCTTCACATCCCCTGCTTGGTTGTTTCGTATTTCTTCGAAGAAGTCTGGTACCGCTGTCAGGCTTCCGAGCAGCTTCTGTACTGTTCCTTGCTCTACCACTTCGATGTTAAGCTTCTGGAACTCGTGACATAACCAGTTCGACAGGATTACCATAGCGTTCACTCCATGGCTCGACTTGCGGCTTAGTGCGTCAGCGACTACATTAGCTTTCCCTTCGTGGTACTGGATGCGTAGATCGTAGTCTTTGATAATTTCCAACCATCTTCGTTGCCTGTTGTTCAGTTCCTTCTGTGTGAAAATATACTTCAGGCTACGGTGATCTGTGTAGAGCTTGCAAACTGCCCCGTAGAGATGATGCCTCCATATCTTTAACGCGAACACTACTGCTGCTAGCTCCAGGTCATGTGTGGCATAATTCTCCTCGTGTGGTTTCAGCTGCCTAGACGCATAAGCAATCACCCTTCGGTCTTGCATCAGCACACAGCCAAGCCCTTTCTTCGACGCATCGCTATATACTTCGAACTCTCCAGAGTCATTTGGCAAAGCTAGTACTGGTGCCGTAGTCAGCTTCTCCTTCAAAGTCTGGAATGCCTCTTCACAGCTGTCATCCCAGTGATATTTTACCGCCTTCTTTGTCAACGTCGTCAACGGCCTGGCAATCTTTGAAAAATCCTTCACGAAACGCCTGTAGTAGCCAGCTAGACCAAGGAAACTTCGAATTTCGGACACGTTCTTCGGCGTAGGCCAATCTTTAACCGCTGAGATCTTCGCTGGGTCAACTGATATCCCTTCCTTGGAGATGATGTGGCCTAGAAACGGGACACGATCTAACCAGAAGTCACACTTCGAAAGCTTGGCGTACAGCTGCTCTTGCCTCAAGGTCTGCAATACTGTCCGGAGATGTTCTTCGTGATCCCCTTCGTTCTTCGAGTACACCAGGATGTCATCGATGAAAACAACCACGAATTGGTCCAAAAATGGCTTCATTACGCGATTCATTAAGTCCATGAAAACCGCGGGTGCATTAGTCAAACCGAACGGCATAACTGTGAACTCGTAGTGACCGTATCTGGTGCTAAAGGCCGTCTTTGGAATATCTTTCTCGGCTACGCGGAGTTGATGATAACCAGACCTCAGATCGATCTTGGAGAAAACACTGGCTCCTTGCAGCTGGTCGAATAAATCGTCAATCCGGGGTAGCGGATACTTATTCTTGATAGTGGCACTGTTCAGCTCCCGGTAGTCAATGCATAATCGCAAGCTTCCGTCCTTCTTCCTGACAAACAGCACTGGTGCTCCCCAGGGTGACACACTAGGTCGTATGTACCCCTTCTGTAGAAGTTCTTGTATCTGTTCCTTCAGCTCCTTCAATTCTACAGGTGCCATCCGATACGGCGCCTTGGATATGGGTGCAGTCCCAGGTACCAAGTCTAAAGTGAACTCCACTTCTCGATGAGGTGGCATTCCGGGAATCTCATCGGGAAATACATCAGGAAATTCCCTCACGACTGGTATCTCATCCAGCACATTCTCTTTCTTAGTTACGTCTTGGACATAACACACATAAGCAGGGTTCCCCTTCTTCATTTGGTTGATTATTGCCAGAGCTGACACTAGTCTAATCCGAGGCTCAGTAGGAATACCCCGGTAGGTGATCTTTTCTCCTTTAGGTCCCCTAAATCGAACCTTCTGGTCATAGCAATTGATAACTGCCCGATACTTCCCCAACCAATCCATTCCTAGGATAACGTCTATGCCTCCTAGATTAAATCTTTTTAAGTTGGCAGGTAAGACACTGTTTAGGATTTTTAGTTCCACCCCTTCATATACAGTGTCACAAAGTGTTACTTGGCCATCAGGGGTTGCTACTGGGATAGATATACTAGATGAATTATGTAAACCCAGCTTATCAACAAATGCAGATGAAATGAAAGAAAACGATGCGCCAGAATCAAACAGTACGAAAGCAGGGTGCTCATAAACAGAAAATGTACCCGTAACAACTCCGTGTGCAGCCTCTGCTTCAGTCTTGGTCATCACAGCAATTCTTCCCACGTTTGCATTCTGAGTTCCTGCTCCTCCTGCTCCTGCTCCATTGTTGTTGTTTCCATATCCAGCATTACCGTTTCCGATCCTGGGTTGACCTCCGTTCTGGCCTGCATTGCCTGGGTTGTAGTTCTGCTGCCTGCCATATCCATTGCCCCCATTGTTCTGATTGCGATTCCCATTCTGTTGGTTTCCAAACTGCTGGTTGCGGGCAAAGTTATTCCCATTCTGCTGGCGGTTTCCCTGATAGTTGTTCAGCTGTGGCCTCCCAAAATTACCGCCTTGGATTATTTGTTGGTTCCCAGCTGGTTGTGAACGACATTCATAGGACCGATGCCCCCTCTTACCGCAGTTGTTACAAGTGACAACATTCCCAGCACAATCCTCTCCGGGATGGTTTCGTGGGCACCATTTGCAGAAATATCGCCGAACTTTCTGATTCCCAGTGTTTTGCTGGTTGCCACGATGCTGCCCTTGGTTACCTCCTCCATTGTTAGGCCTGAATTTCTGAATTCCCCTGGAAAAGTTGTTGCTTCCTCCGACCTCTTCCAACTTACGCTTCTTGCGTTTCTCTTCTTGGGTGACACGAACCCGCCAGATGTCTGCAGCTCTATCGTAAGCTTCATGAAGTGTGGAGTAAGTCCTGCTCAGGAGAGATTCTTGCAGCCTCTCGTGTAATCCACCGATGAATCGGGAAACTTTGGAATCTTCGTCAGGCACCATGTTTCCCACGAATCGTGTCAATTCTGTAAACTTCCGGAAATATTCTGTCACCGAGTCATTCCCCTGCTGCAGGTTCTGGAATTCCTGTTCCTTGCTCCTCTTCACATGATGAGGGTAAAAACGAGCTCTGAGCGCAGTTTGAAGTGCTTCCCAGTCGAACTTGGGATCAGCCAGGAGTGTTTCTCGTGCATTCCTCCACCAGAGGTTTGCTTCACTCTTCAAGTAAAAGACTGCGCAATTGACTTTCTTATCATCGGGGCATTCTATTGTCTGCAGAATTTTATCCATTTCCACAATCCAGTCTTCTAACTCGACAGGATCTTCTCTCCCAGTGAATTCCATTGGTTTCATCTCAGCCACTTTCTTGGCCCAGTTAGTCCATGTCTGTCCCCCGTTGTTCATCATCTGGGTCATTTGGGTGAAAAATTGCTCCATGGAGATGTTATCAGCCATCTGTCCTGTTCAAACTTTCCTATATAGTGATAACGAAGTGGTCTACTAGTCACGCCCTACGGTATCCTTGGTTAGGGTTGCGGAACCTCAATAATCACGTCATGAGTTCATAATAAATAAATCCAGCATAAACATAAAATAACACGCATAACACAGCAATTCTCTAATAAGGCACATAATGCCCATGTCTGTAACTCATCCATCATAATTCAAATTAAGCTTTCCTCCTTTTCACTATAATGATCAGAGATAGCAAAAATAACTCATGAAACTCGCAAAACAGGATGTGGGTGGGCAAGAATACTCAAGATCAATCTCCTAAGCTACCCATAACCCGAACGGCTTTCCAATTTGAATTATCTTGCCCTATGTCCATTTTAAGTTGCCCTACAGGTTTTAATTCCCTTTTTATGGATTGCCTGCTCTGATACCACCTGCAACAACCCCCTTATCCGGCTCGGACAAGACCGGGAGGGCGATGCTAAAAGTAACGGCGGAAATCAAAAGCATAACATCCCACTTATTTATTACATAACATTAAGCATCCAAAAGTCATTAGATATTACATAAGTCTTCTCAAAATTACTACATAAGGTGAGCTAGCCAACTACATCACTACTCGTGCTGAAAACCGTCTACGTGAGTCCCGTACCCTGCTATGCCATAGTCCTCAGCTCCTAAGCCTGCGGTGGGAAGGAAACAGGAACCGCAGTTTCAAAGTCAGTACAAAAGACTGAGTAAGCGACACCCAAGCATGTAAAACAGATGAAGAATGAATATCTTTTATTTTGCAATAACTCGGAACAGGAAATGAATAACAGGAATAAAATAACTTCTCTGGAACAAATGCTCAACTGAAACTTCTCTTCTTTACTAAACTTCTTTCTTTTATAATATCCAAAACTCAGGAAAATGCTGTATTATTATTCTGTGTTGATACGGGGAAGATCTACTATACTATCACTAGCAGCCATGACCTTAAGTGCCGGCACCCCCCTAAGACTCCTCGCGGCCAGAGAGGTGAGTACATGGAGCGACCAGGCAGGTTGCGACCGGGTTAAAATAAGCGGGTCGAGAGGACGAAGCCAACACGACCAATCTAGATAAAAGAAATCACAACGATCCCCGCACAACTCTTTCCACTTTAATTAATTATGCATTAATATTATTCGAGTGACAGTAGTAAACAAATCAACTTCTGAAAATATAAGAACATCACAATTTAACATGAAAATAAACAACAAATATTTTGAGACGTATATAAAAGCTAAAACGAGACACGAAAGGAACTAGGCTCGCAAGACTTGGCATGTTCACTTACCTTATTTTCCGTAGCAAAAGCACGTCCTAGCAGTGGCTCGGGCCTACAAAGACGTCACCAACAAATCGTGTCTTCTACGTCAACAAATATTCAAGTAAAATGCTATAAATCCTAAAAGAGTGTTTATTTCAACTTAAACCCCACTATTTATATTTCTATCGCTTTAGTATCCACTTATAATTTTCTAGAAATGAAACAACTCATCTATTTTTAAACAACTATTATTATTATTATTATTATTAATTAAAAGTGATTAATTAGATTAACAAAATTATGAGCTAGAGAAATTATACTTAAGATTAATTTGAATTATAATGACAAAGTGATTCTCGACTATTATGCTTTTAAGATAAACTATACACGATACTATAATATTTAGAAAAGTCTAATTTTACAAGTTTAATAACTAATGTTATAGACTTTGCGATTAAACAATATTTAATAAAACTTTTACAAAAACGTTTCTATTTTAGTTTCAAACAACTTGTTTATTATTTCTTTAACCGAATAAATTTTCCGAGACAAAAGCTACTATTTTTAGATATTATCTTTAAACCCACAATTATTATTATTATTAGTATTATTATTAATAATATTTTTAACTAAAAGTGTAATTTGATTATATAAACTTTAATTTGTAATAAAAATCAACAAATACTCTAAATCATATTAAAAACAGTTATATTAAAAGACTCTAGTCACCCTATAGTTTCTGAAAACATCAAACAGCCCCCCTCTAACATGTTAAAACATTTCTGTAAATTACGTTTTGACCCCTTTTTCAAGAACAACTCATTTTAGCTCTTCAAATCTTAAATCTAGCTATCAACTTCTGGTTTTGATTATGTATAATGAATAAGCAGAGGGTAAAGCACATACCTAGGCCGAAAATGGCCGGAAACCGTTGAGATACGCGTCGGGTTGAAGTCTCGAATCGGAGTCGTCGGACTTTGAAGCTCACTCGCCGGAATTAATGGCTTCTTGGCCGGTTCTGAGCCTTCTGCTGACTCAGTCGGGGCCTCAGGAGTCTAGTGGTAGCACTGGTGGTCGCTGGGTGTGCTTTGGCGGAGCTTCGGCCAAGTGGGTCGCCGGAAACAATGGTGGCGGCGGCGGCAGAGATGGCTTTCGCTACTGCTGCTGCTACTGTCTGGTTTCTCCGACCCCTCCTGGGTTCTCAACCGAGTAAGAGAGGCTGAGAGAGAGAGGGACGAAGAGGAGAGAGAGGGTGGTGGTGAAGTGGGTCTTCTCGGTGGTTGACCCGACGGGAATACTACGGCGGTGGTGGCTCTGTTTCTCTCTGCTAGCAGCTGCTGCAGTGGTCTTCGAACAGAGAGGGAGTGAGAGTGAGAGAAACAGAGGGTGAGAAGGTCGGGGTTGCTGGTTGGTGCTTGCTGCCGGAAGTAATGGCGGCAGTGGTGGATGGAGGTGGCTGCTGCCTCTCTTCCTCCGCTGCTGCTGCTGTTCTCTGGTGGCAGGTAGGTGGAGAGAGAGAGTGAGAGATGAAAGTGGTGATGGTGGTGGGTTTTTGCCGAACAAAGCAACGATGGTGGTGATGATGATGTTGACGGTGATGGAGGTGGTGGTGGTAGCTGCTGGTGGCTGTGAGGAGTAGGGCTGCTGGTGAAGGCTTTATATAGGCTAGGTTACTTGGTGGGCAAGGACTGGAGGGCGGTGGTGAAGCCCGAAGGTTGGGGCGGTTATGGTTGGAGGCGGCTATGGGTTGATTTGCCGTGAAGAAAAGAGTTGGTGAAGGAGGTGATGTAGGGAGGAGTTGTAGGGTGTATGTGAGGTACTAGAGCTAATAGTGATTGGGTGTGTCGCGCTCACCTAACCTTGCGGTGGTCGGGTACGCGTTAACACTATGATTTTAACTAAAACTACGAATTGTTATCGTATTAATTCACGATTGTAATTCTAATAACTATTTTAAAATTTTCTTGCAAATAAAACTCTAAAATATATTTAAACATTATTTTGTCACTAAAATTATTATTATGCTATTATAATGACTATTTTACCCCTGCTAATTAAACGGGGTATTACATCCTTCCCCCCTTAAACAAAGCTTCGTCCTCGAAGCTAAAATCAAGCAACTACTCATGATACTCAATCAATCCAACAAACAACTATCTAACAGAATTACTATCGCATGGCTGACCAGTAATTTCACGTAACAACTGATAGCAAGTAGCCAACTAAAACATACGTAATGCAACACATAACACCAAATAAGGTCGTGGTCACATCTATCTAATTAAGTGATCTCATTCGGGTTCTAAGTTTCAAGGTCAAACGTATCTCAAAGGTATTCAAACATATCTTAAAGGTGCTTAAGACGTGAAAATATCAAATTAAGACGTAATGGTATAAAACAGAGGGTTGCGTCCTCTCCCCCTTAGAGAGTGACGTCCCCGGAACTCCACGTACCTCATTAAACAAGTGCGGGTACTTCTTTCTCATTTCTTCTTCAGCTTCCCAAGTTGCTTCTTCCGTTTGGTGGTTGGTCCAAAGGACTTTGACTAGGTTGACGCTTTTGGTTCTCGTATCCCTTGTCTTTGTATCCAGTATCTTGATAGGTTGTTCCTCGTATGTGAGTGACGGGTCGAAATCCACTGGTTCCGGATCCAACACATGTGACGGATCTGGTACGTACTTCTTTAGCTGGGATACGTGAAAAACATTGTGTACTTTCCCCAAATTTGATGGTAGGTCCAGTCGGTAAGCAACTTCCCCTATTTTCTCAATAACATCGTATGGACCAATAAATTTAGGACTTAACTTTCCTTTCAGGTTGAACCTGGTCACTCCCTTAGTAGGTGAGACTCGCAGAAACGCCTTTTCTCCTACTTGGAACTCCAGGGGCCTTCTCTTTTGATCCGCGTATGACTTCTGTCTGTCTTGAGCTGCTTTCATTCTTTGCTGGATAAGTCGTACTTGATTTGTCATGTCTTCAATCATTTGTGGGCCAATTATAACCGTCTCGCTGATGTCACTCCAACACAGTGGTGATCGACACTTCCTTCCATACAGGGCTTCGTACGGTGCCATCCCGATGCTGGCGTGATAGCTGTTGTTGTAGGAGAATTCTATTAACGGCAGTTTATCGACCCATGAACCTTGGAAATCCATGACACAGGCTCTTAACATATCCTCCAGCGTCTGAATAGTTCTTTCCGTCTGTCCATCTGTGGCTGGGTGGAAAGCAGTACTGAACTTCACTGAGTTCCCAGTGCGTCTTGAAGCGCCTTCCAAAAGTGAGAAAGGAAGTTAGGGTCTCTGTCCGAGATTATCGAACTCGGAACCCCATGATACCTCACGATGTTTCGGACGTATGCATCTGCCCTTTGTTCCATGTTCCACGTGTCTTTCATTGGAATAAATCTCGCCGTCTTTGTTAATCGGTCTACGACTACCCATATCTGGTTGAGTCCATTCTTCGACGTAGGCAAAACGGTGACGAATTCCATTGATACAGAGTCTCATTTCCAGACTGGAACATCTAACGGTTGGAGTAGACCTCCCATTCTCTTGTGCTCGAACTTCACTTTCTGGCATGTTAGGCATCTGGCCACGAACTCGGCTACATCCTTCTTCATATTGGGCCACCAGAACGTCTTCTTCAGATCCTTGTAAAGCTTATCGCCTCCAGGGTGGACGGAATATGGAGTGTTGTGTGCCTCCTGCATCAGCTTCTTCTTAACCTCCGAACATTTCTGTGGCACGCACCATCTTCCTTTGTAGCGGATGCTCCCATCTTCGTGAATCTGGAATTCCTTGGCCTCCCCTGCTGCAATCTTCTTCTTGATCCTTTCAAGCTTCACATCCCCTGCTTGGTTGTTTCGTATTTCTTCGAAGAAGTCTGGTACCGCTGTCAGGCTTCCGAGCAGCTTCTGTACTGTTCCTTGCTCTACCACTTCGATGTTAAGCTTCTGGAACTCGTGACATAACCAGTTCGACAGGATTACCATAGCGTTCACTCCATGGCTCGACTTGCGGCTTAGTGCGTCAGCGACTACATTAGCTTTCCCTTCGTGGTACTGGATGCGTAGATCGTAGTCTTTGATAATTTCCAACCATCTTCGTTGCCTGTTGTTCAGTTCCTTCTGTGTGAAAATATACTTCAGGCTACGGTGATCTGTGTAGAGCTTGCAAACTGCCCCGTAGAGATGATGCCTCCATATCTTTAACGCGAACACTACTGCTTCTAGCTCCAGGTCATGTGTGGCATAATTCTCCTCGTGTGGTTTCAGCTGCCTAGACGCATAAGCAATCACCCTTCGGTCTTGCATCAGCACACAGCCAAGCCCTTTCTTCGACGCATCGCTATATACTTCGAACTCTCCAGAGTCATTTGGCAAAGCTAGTACTGGTGCCGTAGTCAGCTTCTCCTTCAAAGTCTGGAATGCCTCTTCACAGCTGTCATCCCAGTGATATTTTACCGCCTTCTTTGTCAACGTCGTCAACGGCCTGGCAATCTTTGAAAAATCCTTCACGAAACGCCTGTAGTAGCCAGCTAGACCAAGGAAACTTCGAATTTCGGACACGTTCTTCGGCGTAGGCCAATCTTTAACCGCTGAGATCTTCGCTGGGTCAACTGATATCCCTTCCTTGGAGATGATGTGGCCTAGAAACGGGACACGATCTAACCAGAAGTCACACTTCGAAAGCTTGGCGTACAGCTGCTCTTGCCTCAAGGTCTGCAATACTGTCCGGAGATGTTCTTCGTGATCCCCTTCGTTCTTCGAGTACACCAGGATGTCATCGATGAAAACAACCACGAATTGGTCCAAAAATGGCTTCATTACGCGATTCATTAAGTCCATGAAAACCGCGGGTGCATTAGTCAAACCGAACGGCATAACTGTGAACTCGTAGTGACCGTATCTGGTGCTAAAGGCCGTCTTTGGAATATCTTTCTCGGCTACGCGGAGTTGATGATAACCAGACCTCAGATCGATCTTGGAGAAAACACTGGCTCCTTGCAGCTGGTCGAATAAATCGTCAATCCGGGGTAGCGGATACTTATTCTTGATAGTGGCACTGTTCAGCTCCCGGTAGTCAATGCATAATCGCAAGCTTCCGTCCTTCTTCCTGACAAACAGCACTGGTGCTCCCCAGGGTGACACACTAGGTCGTATGTACCCCTTCTGTAGAAGTTCTTGTATCTGTTCCTTCAGCTCCTTCAATTCTACAGGTGCCATCCGATACGGCGCCTTGGATATGGGTGCAGTCCCAGGTACCAAGTCTAAAGTGAACTCCACTTCTCGATGAGGTGGCATTCCGGGAATCTCATCGGGAAATACATCAGGAAATTCCCTCACGACTGGTATCTCATCCAGCACATTCTCTTTCTTAGTTACGTCTTGGACATAACACACATAAGCAGGGTTCCCCTTCTTCATTTGGTTGATTATTGCCAGAGCTGACACTAGTCTAATCCGAGGCTCAGTAGGAATACCCCGGTAGGTGATCTTTTCTCCTTTAGGTCCCCTAAATCGAACCTTCTGGTCATAGCAATTGATAACTGCCCGATACTTCCCCAACCAATCCATTCCTAGGATAACGTCTATGCCTCCTAGATTAAATCTTATTAAGTTGGCAGGTAAGACACTGTTTAGGATTTTTAGTTCCACCCCTTCATATACAGTGTCACAAAGTGTTACTTGGCCATCAGGGGTTGCTACTGGGATAGATATACTAGATGAATTATGTAAACCCAGCTTATCAACAAATGCAGATGAAATGAAAGAAAACGATGCGCCAGAATCAAACAGTACGAAAGCAGGGTGCTCATAAACAGAAAATGTACCCGTAACAACTCCGTGTGCAGCCTCTGCTTCAGTCTTGGTCATCACAGCAATTCTTCCCACGTTTGCATTCTGAGTT
Source organism: Linanthus parryae (assembly GCA_023055425.1). Classification (NCBI taxonomy): domain Eukaryota; kingdom Viridiplantae; phylum Streptophyta; class Magnoliopsida; order Ericales; family Polemoniaceae; genus Linanthus; species Linanthus parryae. The sequence goes on from JALGPY010000002.1 coordinate 35,677,882, forward strand.
CCTGCTCCTCCTGCTCCTGCTCCATTGTTGTTGTTTCCATATCCAGCATTACCGTTTCCGATCCTGGGTTGACCTCCGTTCTGGCCTGCATTGCCTGGGTTGTAGTTCTGCTGCCTGCCATATCCATTGCCCCCATTGTTCTGATTGCGATTCCCATTCTGTTGGTTTCCAAACTGCTGGTTGCGGGCAAAGTTATTCCCATTCTGCTGGCGGTTTCCCTGATAGTTGTTCAGCTGTGGCCTCCCAAAATTACCGCCTTGGATTATTTGTTGGTTCCCAGCTGGTTGTGAACGACATTCATAGGACCGATGCCCCCTCTTACCGCAGTTGTTACAAGTGACAACATTCCCAGCACAATCCTCTCCGGGATGGTTTCGTGGGCACCATTTGCAGAAATATCGCCGAACTTTCTGATTCCCAGTGTTTTGCTGGTTGCCACGATGCTGCCCTTGGTTACCTCCTCCATTGTTAGGCCTGAATTTCTGAATTCCCCTGGAAAAGTTGTTGCTTCCTCCGACCTCTTCCAACTTACGCTTCTTGCGTTTCTCTTCTTGGGTGACACGAACCCGCCAGATGTCTGCAGCTCTATCGTAAGCTTCATGAAGTGTGGAGTAAGTCCTGCTCAGGAGAGATTCTTGCAGCCTCTCGTGTAATCCACCGATGAATCGGGAAACTTTGGAATCTTCGTCAGGCACCATGTTTCCCACGAATCGTGTCAATTCTGTAAACTTCCGGAAATATTCTGTCACCGAGTCATTCCCCTGCTGCAGGTTCTGGAATTCCTGTTCCTTGCTCCTCTTCACATGATGAGGGTAAAAACGAGCTCTGAGCGCAGTTTGAAGTGCTTCCCAGTCGAACTTGGGATCAGCCAGGAGTGTTTCTCGTGCATTCCTCCACCAGAGGTTTGCTTCACTCTTCAAGTAAAAGACTGCGCAATTGACTTTCTTATCATCGGGGCATTCTATTGTCTGCAGAATTTTATCCATTTCCACAATCCAGTCTTCTAACTCGACAGGATCTTCTCTCCCAGTGAATTCCATTGGTTTCATCTCAGCCACTTTCTTGGCCCAGTTAGTCCCTGTCTGTCCCCCGTTGTTCATCATCTGGGTCATTTGGGTGAAAAATTGCTCCATGGAGATGTTATCAGCCATCTGTCCTGTTCAAACTTTCCTATATAGTGATAACGAAGTGGTCTATTAGTCACGCCCTACGGTATCCTTGGTTAGGGTTGCGGAACCTCAATAATCACGTCATGAGTTCATAATAAATAAATCCAGCATAAACATAAAATAACACGCATAACACAGCAATTCTCTAATAAGGCACATAATGCCCATGTCTGTAACTCATCCATCATAATTCAAATTAAGCTTTCCTCCTTTTCACTATAATGATCAGAGATAGCAAAAATAACTCATGAAACTCGCAAAACAGGATGTGGGTGGGCAAGAATACTCAAGATCAATCTCCTAAGCTACCCATAACCCGAACGGCTTTCCAATTTGAATTATCTTGCCCTATGTCCATTTTAAGTTGCCCTACAGGTTTTAATTCCCTTTTTATGGATTGCCTGCTCTGATACCACCTGCAACAACCCCCTTATCCGGCTCGGACAAGACCGGGAGGGCGATGCTAAAAGTAACGGCGGAAATCAAAAGCATAACATCCCACTTATTTATTACATAACATTAAGCATCCAAAAGTCATTAGATATTACATAAGTCTTCTCAAAATTACTACATAAGGTGAGCTAGCCAACTACATCACTACTCGTGCTGAAAACCGTCTACGTGAGTCCCGTACCCTGCTATGCCATAGTCCTCAGCTCCTAAGCCTGCGGTGGGAAGGAAACAGGAACCGCAGTTTCAAAGTCAGTACAAAAGACTGAGTAAGCGACACCCAAGCATGTAAAACAGATGAAGAATGAATATCTTTTATTTTGCAATAACTCAGAACAGGAAATGAATAACAGGAATAAAATAACTTCTCTGGAACAAATGCTCAACTGAAACTTCTCTTCTTTACTAAACTTCTTTATTTTATAATATCCAAAACTCAGGAAAATGCTGTATTATTATTCTGTGTTGATACGGGGAAGATCTACTATACTATCACTAGCAGCCATGACCTTAAGTGCCGGCACCCCCCTAAGACTCCTCGCGGCCAGAGAGGTGAGTACATGGAGCGACCAGGCAGGTTGCGACCGGGTTAAAATAAGCGGGTCGAGAGGACGAAGCCAACACGACCAATCTAGATAAAAGAAATCACAACGATCCCCGCACAACTCTTTCCACTTTAATTAATTATGCATTAATATTATTCGAGTGACAGTAGTAAACAAATCAACTTCTGAAAATATAAGAACATCACAATTTAACATGAAAATAAACAACAAATATTTTGAGACGTATATAAAAGCTAAAACGAGACACGAAAGGAACTAGGCTCGCAAGACTTGGCATGTTCACTTACCTTATTTTCCGTAGCAAAAGCACGTCCTAGCAGTGGCTCGGGCCTACAAAGACGTCACCAACAAATCGTGTCTTCTACGTCAACAAATATTCAAGTAAAATGCTATAAATCCTAAAAGAGTGTTTATTTCAACTTAAACCCCACTATTTATATTTCTATCGCTTTAGTATCCACTTATAATTTTCTAGAAATGAAACAACTCATCTATTTTTAAACAACTATTATTATTATTATTATTATTAATTAAAAGTGATTAATTAGATTAACAAAATTATGAGCTAGAGAAATTATACTTAAGATTAATTTGAATTATAATGACAAAGTGATTCTCGACTATTATGCTTTTAAGATAAACTATACACGATACTATAATATTTAGAAAAGTCTAATTTTACAAGTTTAATAACTAATGTTATAGACTTTGCGATTAAACAATATTTAATAAAACTTTTACAAAAACGTTTCTATTTTAGTTTCAAACAACTTGTTTATTATTTCTTTAACCGAATAAATTTTCCGAGACAAAAGCTACTATTTTTAGATATTATCTTTAAACCCACAATTATTATTATTATTAGTATTATTATTAATAATATTTTTAACTAAAAGTGTAATTTGATTATATAAACTTTAATTTGTAATAAAAATCAACAAATACTCTAAATCATATTAAAAACAGTTATATTAAAAGACTCTAGTCACCCTATAGTTTCTGAAAACATCAAACAGCCCCCCTCTAACATGTTAAAACATTTCTGTAAATTACGTTTTGACCCCTTTTTCAAGAACAACTCATTTTAGCTCTTCAAATCTTAAATCTAGCTATCAACTTATGGTTTTGATTATGTATAATGAATAAGCAGAGGGTAAAGCACATACCTAGGCCGAAAATGGCCGGAAACCGTTGAGATACGCGTCGGGTTGAAGTCTCGAATCGGAGTCGTCGGACTTTGAAGCTCACTCGCCGGAATTAATGGCTTCTTGGCCGGTTCTGAGCCTTCTGCTGACTCAGTCGGGGCCTCAGGAGTCTAGTGGTAGCACTGGTGGTCGCTGGGTGTGCTTTGGCGGAGCTTCGGCCAAGTGGGTCGCCGGAAACAATGGTGGCGGCGGCGGCAGAGATGGCTTTCGCTACTGCTGCTGCTACTGTCTGGTTTCTCCGACCCCTCCTGGGTTCTCAACCGAGTAAGAGAGGCTGAGAGAGAGAGGGACGAAGAGGAGAGAGAGGGTGGTGGTGAAGTGGGTCTTCTCGGTGGTTGACCCGACGGGAATACTACGGCGGTGGTGGCTCTGTTTCTCTCTGCTAGCAGCTGCTGCAGTGGTCTTCGAACAGAGAGGGAGTGAGAGTGAGAGAAACAGAGGGTGAGAAGGTCGGGGTTGCTGGTTGGTGCTTGCTGCCGGAAGTAATGGCGGCAGTGGTGGATGGAGGTGGCTGCTGCCTCTCTTCCTCCGCTGCTGCTGCTGTTCTCTGGTGGCAGGTAGGTGGAGAGAGAGAGTGAGAGATGAAAGTGGTGATGGTGGTGGGTTTTTGCCGAACAAAGCAACGATGGTGGTGATGATGATGTTGACGGTGATGGAGGTGGTGGTGGTAGCTGCTGGTGGCTGTGAGGAGTAGGGCTGCTGGTGAAGGCTTTATATAGGCTAGGTTACTTGGTGGGCAAGGAGTGGAGGGCGGTGGTGAAGCCCGAAGGTTGGGGCGGTTATGGTTGGAGGCGGCTATGGGTTGATTTGCCGTGAAGAAAAGAGTTGGTGAAGGAGGTGATGTAGGGAGGAGTTGTAGGGTGTATGTGAGGTACTAGAGCTAATAGTGATTGGGTGTGTCGCGCTCACCTAACCTTGCGGTGGTCGGGTACGCGTTAACACTATGATTTTAACTAAAACTACGAATTGTTATCGTATTAATTCACGATTGTAATTCTAATAACTATTTTAAAATTTTCTTGCAAATAAAACTCTAAAATATATTTAAACATTATTTTGTCACTAAAATTATTATTATGCTATTATAATGACTATTTTACCCCTGCTAATTAAACGGGGTATTACATCCTTCCCCCCTTAAACAAAGCTTCGTCCTCGAAGCTAAAATCAAGCAACTACTCATGATACTCAATCAATCCAACAAACAACTATCTAACAGAATTACTATCGCATGGCTGACCAGTAATTTCACGTAACAACTGATAGCAAGTAGCCAACTAAAACATACGTAATGCAACACATAACACCAAATAAGGTCGTGGTCACATCTATCTAATTAAGTGATCTCATTCGGGTTCTAAGTTTCAAGGTCAAACGTATCTCAAAGGTATTCAAACATATCTTAAAGGTGCTTAAGACGTGAAAATATCAAATTAAGACGTAATGGTATAAAACAGAGGGTTGCGTCCTCTCCCCCTTAGAGAGTGACGTCCCCGGAACTCCACGTACCTCATTAAACAAGTGCGGGTACTTCTTTCTCATTTCTTCTTCAGCTTCCCAAGTTGCTTCTTCCGTTTGGTGGTTGGTCCAAAGGACTTTGACTAGGTTGACGCTTTTGGTTCTCGTATCCCTTGTCTTTGTATCCAGTATCTTGATAGGTTGTTCCTCGTATGTGAGTGACGGGTCGAAATCCACTGGTTCCGGATCCAACACATGTGACGGATCTGGTACGTACTTCTTTAGCTGGGATACGTGAAAAACATTGTGTACTTTCCCCAAATTTGATGGTAGGTCCAGTCGGTAAGCAACTTCCCCTATTTTCTCAATAACATCGTATGGACCAATAAATTTAGGACTTAACTTTCCTTTCAGGTTGAACCTGGTCACTCCCTTAGTAGGTGAGACTCGCAGAAACGCCTTTTCTCCTACTTGGAACTCCAGGGGCCTTCTCTTTTGATCCGCGTATGACTTCTGTCTGTCTTGAGCTGCTTTCATTCTTTGCTGGATAAGTCGTACTTGATTTGTCATGTCTTCAATCATTTGTGGGCCAATTATAACCGTCTCGCTGATGTCACTCCAACACAGTGGTGATCGACACTTCCTTCCATACAGGGCTTCGTACGGTGCCATCCCGATGCTGGCGTGATAGCTGTTGTTGTAGGAGAATTCTATTAACGGCAGTTTATCGACCCATGAACCTTGGAAATCCATGACACAGGCTCTTAACATATCCTCCAGCGTCTGAATAGTTCTTTCCGTCTGTCCATCTGTGGCTGGGTGGAAAGCAGTACTGAACTTCACTGAGTTCCCAGTGCGTCTTGAAGCGCCTTCCAAAAGTGAGAAAGGAAGTTAGGGTCTCTGTCCGAGATTATCGAACTCGGAACCCCATGATACCTCACGATGTTTCGGACGTATGCATCTGCCCTTTGTTCCATGTTCCACGTGTCTTTCATTGGAATAAATCTCGCCGTCTTTGTTAATCGGTCTACGACTACCCATATCTGGTTGAGTCCATTCTTCGACGTAGGCAAAACGGTGACGAATTCCATTGATACAGAGTCTCATTTCCAGACTGGAACATCTAACGGTTGGAGTAGACCTCCCATTCTCTTGTGCTCGAACTTCACTTTCTGGCATGTTAGGCATCTGGCCACGAACTCGGCTACATCCTTCTTCATATTGGGCCACCAGAACGTCTTCTTCAGATCCTTGTAAAGCTTATCGCCTCCAGGGTGGACGGAATATGGAGTGTTGTGTGCCTCCTGCATCAGCTTCTTCTTAACCTCCGAACATTTCTGTGGCACGCACCATCTTCCTTTGTAGCGGATGCTCCCATCTTCGTGAATCTGGAATTCCTTGGCCTCCCCTGCTGCAATCTTCTTCTTGATCCTTTCAAGCTTCACATCCCCTGCTTGGTTGTTTCGTATTTCTTCGAAGAAGTCTGGTACCGCTGTCAGGCTTCCGAGTAGCTTCTGTACTGTTCCTTGCTCTACCACTTCGATGTTAAGCTTCTGGAACTCGTGACATAACCAGTTCGACAGGATTACCATAGCGTTCACTCCATGGCTCGACTTGCGGCTTAGTGCGTCAGCGACTACATTAGCTTTCCCTTCGTGGTACTGGATGCGTAGATCGTAGTCTTTGATAATTTCCAACCATCTTCGTTGCCTGTTGTTCAGTTCCTTCTGTGTGAAAATATACTTCAGGCTACGGTGATCTGTGTAGAGCTTGCAAACTGCCCCGTAGAGATGATGCCTCCATATCTTTAACGCGAACACTACTGCTGCTAGCTCCAGGTCATGTGTGGCATAATTCTCCTCGTGTGGTTTCAGCTGCCTAGACGCATAAGCAATCACCCTTCGGTCTTGCATCAGCACACAGCCAAGCCCTTTCTTCGACGCATCGCTATATACTTCGAACTCTCCAGAGTCATTTGGCAAAGCTAGTACTGGTGCCGTAGTCAGCTTCTCCTTCAAAGTCTGGAATGCCTCTTCACAGCTGTCATCCCAGTGATATTTTACCGCCTTCTTTGTCAACGTCGTCAACGGCCTGGCAATCTTTGAAAAATCCTTCACGAAACGCCTGTAGTAGCCAGCTAGACCAAGGAAACTTCGAATTTCGGACACGTTCTTCGGCGTAGGCCAATATTTAACCGCTGAGATCTTCGCTGGGTCAACTGATATCCCTTCCTTGGAGATGATGTGGCCTAGAAACGGGACACGATCTAACCAGAAGTCACACTTCGAAAGCTTGGCGTAGAGCTGCTCTTGCCTCAAGGTCTGCAATACTGTCCGGAGATGTTCTTCGTGATCCCCTTCGTTCTTCGAGTACACCAGGATGTCATCGATGAAAACAACCACGAATTGGTCCAAAAATGGCTTCATTACGCGATTCATTAAGTCCATGAAAACCGCGGGTGCATTAGTCAAACCGAACGGCATAACTGTGAACTCGTAGTGACCGTATCTGGTGCTAAAGGCCGTCTTTGGAATATCTTTCTCGGCTACGCGGAGTTGATGATAACCAGACCTCAGATCGATCTTGGAGAAAACACTGGCTCCTTGCAGCTGGTCGAATAAATCGTCAATCCGGGGTAGCGGATACTTATTCTTGATAGTGGCACTGTTCAGCTCCCGGTAGTCAATGCATAATCGCAAGCTTCCGTCCTTCTTCCTGACAAACAGCACTGGTGCTCCCCAGGGTGACACACTAGGTCGTATGTACCCCTTCTGTAGAAGTTCTTGTATCTGTTCCTTCAGCTCCTTCAATTCTACAGGTGCCATCCGATACGGCGCCTTGGATATGGGTGCAGTCCCAGGTACCAAGTCTAAAGTGAACTCCACTTCTCGATGAGGTGGCATTCCGGGAATCTCATCGGGAAATACATCAGGAAATTCCCTCACGACTGGTATCTCATCCAGCACATTCTCTTTCTTAGTTACGTCTTGGACATAACACACATAAGCAGGGTTCCCCTTCTTCATTTGGTTGATTATTGCCAGAGCTGACACTAGTCTAATCCGAGGCTCAGTAGGAATACCCCGGTAGGTGATCTTTTCTCCTTTAGGTCCCCTAAATCGAACCTTCTGGTCATAGCAATTGATAACTGCCCGATACTTCCCCAACCAATCCATTCCTAGGATAACGTCTATGCCTCCTAGATTAAATCTTATTAAGTTGGCAGGTAAGACACTGTTTAGGATTTTTAGTTCCACCCCTTCATATACAGTGTCACAAAGTGTTACTTGGCCATCAGGGGTTGCTACTGGGATAGATATACTAGATGAATTATGTAAACCCAGCTTATCAACAAATGCAGATGAAATGAAAGAAAACGATGCGCCAGAATCAAACAGTACGAAAGCAGGGTGCTCATAAACAGAAAATGTACCCGTAACAACTCCGTGTGCAGCCTCTGCTTCAGTCTTGGTCATCACAGCAATTCTTCCCACGTTTGCATTCTGAGTTCCTGCTCCTCCTGCTCCTGCTCCATTGTTGTTGTTTCCATATCCAGCATTACCGTTTCCGATCCTGGGTTGACCTCCGTTCTGGCCTGCATTGCCTGGGTTGTAGTTCTGCTGCCTGCCATATCCATTGCCCCCATTGTTCTGATTGCGATTCCCATTCTGTTGGTTTCCAAACTGCTGGTTGCGGGCAAAGTTATTCCCATTCTGCTGGCGGTTTCCCTGATAGTTGTTCAGCTGTGGCCTCCCAAAATTACCGCCTTGGATTATTTGTTGGTTCCCAGCTGGTTGTGAACGACATTCATAGGACCGATGCCCCCTCTTACCGCAGTTGTTACAAGTGACAACATTCCCAGCACAATCCTCTCCGGGATGGTTTCGTGGGCACCATTTGCAGAAATATCGCCGAACTTTCTGATTCCCAGTGTTTTGCTGGTTGCCACGATGCTGCCCTTGGTTACCTCCTCCATTGTTAGGCCTGAATTTCTGAATTCCCCTGGAAAAGTTGTTGCTTCCTCCGACCTCTTCCAACTTACGCTTCTTGCGTTTCTCTTCTTGGGTGACACGAACCCGCCAGATGTCTGCAGCTCTATCGTAAGCTTCATGAAGTGTGGAGTAAGTCCTGCTCAGGAGAGATTCTTGCAGCCTCTCGTGTAATCCACCGATGAATCGGGAAACTTTGGAATCTTCGTCAGGCACCATGTTTCCCACGAATCGTGTCAATTCTGTAAACTTCCGGAAATATTCTGTCACCGAGTCATTCCCCTGCTGCAGGTTCTGGAATTCCTGTTCCTTGCTCCTCTTCACATGATGAGGGTAAAAACGAGCTCTGAGCGCAGTTTGAAGTGCTTCCCAGTCGAACTTGGGATCAGCCAGGAGTGTTTCTCGTGCATTCCTCCACCAGAGGTTTGCTTCACTCTTCAAGTAAAAGACTGCGCAATTGACTTTATTATCATCGGGGCATTCTATTGTCTGCAGAATTTTATCCATTTCCACAATCCAGTCTTCTAACTCGACAGGATCTTCTCTCCCAGTGAATTCCATTGGTTTCATCTCAGCCACTTTCTTGGCCCAGTTAGTCCCTGTCTGTCCCCCGTTGTTCATCATCTGGGTCATTTGGGTGAAAAATTGCTCCATGGAGATGTTATCAGCCATCTGTCCTGTTCAAACTTTCCTATATAGTGATAACGAAGTGGTCTATTAGTCACGCCCTACGGTATCCTTGGTTAGGGTTGCGGAACCTCAATAATCACGTCATGAGTTCATAATAAATAAATCCAGCATAAACATAAAATAACACGCATAACACAGCAATTCTCTAATAAGGCACATAATGCCCATGTCTGTAACTCATCCATCATAATTCAAATTAAGCTTTCCTCCTTTTCACTATAATGATCAGAGATAGCAAAAATAACTCATGAAACTCGCAAAACAGGATGTGGGTGGGCAAGAATACTCAAGATCAATCTCCTAAGCTACCCATAACCCGAACGGCTTTCCAATTTGAATTATCTTGCCCTATGTCCATTTTAAGTTGCCCTACAGGTTTTAATTCCCTTTTTATGGATTGCCTGCTCTGATACCACCTGCAACAACCCCCTTATCCGGCTCGGACAAGACCGGGAGGGCGATGCTAAAAGTAACGGCGGAAATCAAAAGCATAACATCCCACTTATTTATTACATAACATTAAGCATCCAAAAGTCATTAGATATTACATAAGTCTTCTCAAAATTACTACATAAGGTGAGCTAGCCAACTACATCACTACTCGTGCTGAAAACCGTCTACGTGAGTCCCGTACCCTGCTATGCCATAGTCCTCAGCTCCTAAGCCTGCGGTGGGAAGGAAACAGGAACCGCAGTTTCAAAGTCAGTACAAAAGACTGAGTAAGCGACACCCAAGCATGTAAAACAGATGAAGAATGAATATCTTTTATTTTGCAATAACTCAGAACAGGAAATGAATAACAGGAATAAAATAACTTCTCTGGAACAAATGCTCAACTGAAACTTCTCTTCTTTACTAAACTTCTTTATTTTATAATATCCAAAACTCAGGAAAATGCTGTATTATTATTCTGTGTTGATACGGGGAAGATCTACTATACTATCACTAGCAGCCATGACCTTAAGTGCCGGCACCCCCCTAAGACTCCTCGCGGCCAGAGAGGTGAGTACATGGAGCGACCAGGCAGGTTGCGACCGGGTTAAAATAAGCGGGTCGAGAGGACGAAGCCAACACGACCAATCTAGATAAAAGAAATCACAACGATCCCCGCACAACTCTTTCCACTTTAATTAATTATGCATTAATATTATTCGAGTGACAGTAGTAAACAAATCAACTTCTGAAAATATAAGAACATCACAATTTAACATGAAAATAAACAACAAATATTTTGAGACGTATATAAAAGCTAAAACGAGACACGAAAGGAACTAGGCTCGCAAGACTTGGCATGTTCACTTACCTTATTTTCCGTAGCAAAAGCACGTCCTAGCAGTGGCTCGGGCCTACAAAGACGTCACCAACAAATCGTGTCTTCTACGTCAACAAATATTCAAGTAAAATGCTATAAATCCTAAAAGAGTGTTTATTTCAACTTAAACCCCACTATTTATATTTCTATCGCTTTAGTATCCACTTATAATTTTCTAGAAATGAAACAACTCATCTATTTTTAAACAACTATTATTATTATTATTATTATTAATTAAAAGTGATTAATTAGATTAACAAAATTATGAGCTAGAGAAATTATACTTAAGATTAATTTGAATTATAATGACAAAGTGATTCTCGACTATTATGCTTTTAAGATAAACTATACACGATACTATAATATTTAGAAAAGTCTAATTTTACAAGTTTAATAACTAATGTTATAGACTTTGCGATTAAACAATATTTAATAAAACTTTTACAAAAACGTTTCTATTTTAGTTTCAAACAACTTGTTTATTATTTCTTTAACCGAATAAATTTTCCGAGACAAAAGCTACTATTTTTAGATATTATCTTTAAACCCACAATTATTATTATTATTAGTATTATTATTAATAATATTTTTAACTAAAAGTGTAATTTGATTATATAAACTTTAATTTGTAATAAAAATCAACAAATACTCTAAATCATATTAAAAACAGTTATATTAAAAGACTCTAGTCACCCTATAGTTTCTGAAAACATCAAACAGCCCCCCTCTAACATGTTAAAACATTTCTGTAAATTACGTTTTGACCCCTTTTTCAAGAACAACTCATTTTAGCTCTTCAAATCTTAAATCTAGCTATCAACTTCTGGTTTTGATTATGTATAATGAATAAGCAGAGGGTAAAGCACATACCTAGGCCGAAAATGGCCGGAAACCGTTGAGATACGCGTCGGGTTGAAGTCTCGAATCGGAGTCGTCGGACTTTGAAGCTCACTCGCCGGAATTAATGGCTTCTTGGCCGGTTCTGAGCCTTCTGCTGACTCAGTCGGGGCCTCAGGAGTCTAGTGGTAGCACTGGTGGTCGCTGGGTGTGCTTTGGCGGAGCTTCGGCCAAGTGGGTCGCCGGAAACAATGGTGGCGGCGGCGGCAGAGATGGCTTTCGCTACTGCTGCTGCTACTGTCTGGTTTCTCCGACCCCTCCTGGGTTCTCAACCGAGTAAGAGAGGCTGAGAGAGAGAGGGACGAAGAGGAGAGAGAGGGTGGTGGTGAAGTGGGTCTTCTCGGTGGTTGACCCGACGGGAATACTACGGCGGTGGTGGCTCTGTTTCTCTCTGCTAGCAGCTGCTGCAGTGGTCTTCGAACAGAGAGGGAGTGAGAGTGAGAGAAACAGAGGGTGAGAAGGTCGGGGTTGCTGGTTGGTGCTTGCTGCCGGAAGTAATGGCGGCAGTGGTGGATGGAGGTGGCTGCTGCCTCTCTTCCTCCGCTGCTGCTGCTGTTCTCTGGTGGCAGGTAGGTGGAGAGAGAGAGTGAGAGATGAAAGTGGTGATGGTGGTGGGTTTTTGCCGAACAAAGCAACGATGGTGGTGATGATGATGTTGACGGTGATGGAGGTGGTGGTGGTAGCTGCTGGTGGCTGTGAGGAGTAGGGCTGCTGGTGAAGGCTTTATATAGGCTAGGTTACTTGGTGGGCAAGGACTGGAGGGCGGTGGTGAAGCCCGAAGGTTGGGGCGGTTATGGTTGGAGGCGGCTATGGGTTGATTTGCCGTGAAGAAAAGAGTTGGTGAAGGAGGTGATGTAGGGAGGAGTTGTAGGGTGTATGTGAGGTACTAGAGCTAATAGTGATTGGGTGTGTCGCGCTCACCTAACCTTGCGGTGGTCGGGTACGCGTTAACACTATGATTTTAACTAAAACTACGAATTGTTATCGTATTAATTCACGATTGTAATTCTAATAACTATTTTAAAATTTTCTTGCAAATAAAACTCTAAAATATATTTAAACATTATTTTGTCACTAAAATTATTATTATGCTATTATAATGACTATTTTACCCCTGCTAATTAAACGGGGTATTACATCCTTCCCCCCTTAAACAAAGCTTCGTCCTCGAAGCTAAAATCAAGCAACTACTCATGATACTCAATCAATCCAACAAACAACTATCTAACAGAATTACTATCGCATGGCTGACCAGTAATTTCACGTAACAACTGATAGCAAGTAGCCAACTAAAACATACGTAATGCAACACATAACACCAAATAAGGTCGTGGTCACATCTATCTAATTAAGTGATCTCATTCGGGTTCTAAGTTTCAAGGTCAAACGTATCTCAAAGGTATTCAAACATATCTTAAAGGTGCTTAAGACGTGAAAATATCAAATTAAGACGTAATGGTATAAAACAGAGGGTTGCGTCCTCTCCCCCTTAGAGAGTGACGTCCCCGGAACTCCACGTACCTCATTAAACAAGTGCGGGTACTTCTTTCTCATTTCTTCTTCAGCTTCCCAAGTTGCTTCTTCCGTTTGGTGGTTGGTCCAAAGGACTTTGACTAGGTTGACGCTTTTGGTTCTCGTATCCCTTGTCTTTGTATCCAGTATCTTGATAGGTTGTTCCTCGTATGTGAGTGACGGGTCGAAATCCACTGGTTCCGGATCCAACACATGTGACGGATCTGGTACGTACTTCTTTAGCTGGGATACGTGAAAAACATTGTGTACTTTCCCCAAATTTGATGGTAGGTCCAGTCGGTAAGCAACTTCCCCTATTTTCTCAATAACATCGTATGGACCAATAAATTTAGGACTTAACTTTCCTTTCAGGTTGAACCTGGTCACTCCCTTAGTAGGTGAGACTCGCAGAAACGCCTTTTCTCCTACTTGGAACTCCAGGGGCCTTCTCTTTTGATCCGCGTATGACTTCTGTCTGTCTTGAGCTGCTTTCATTCTTTGCTGGATAAGTCGTACTTGATTTGTCATGTCTTCAATCATTTGTGGGCCAATTATAACCGTCTCGCTGATGTCACTCCAACACAGTGGTGATCGACACTTCCTTCCATACAGGGCTTCGTACGGTGCCATCCCGATGCTGGCGTGATAGCTGTTGTTGTAGGAGAATTCTATTAACGGCAGTTTATCGACCCATGAACCTTGGAAATCCATGACACAGGCTCTTAACATATCCTCCAGCGTCTGAATAGTTCTTTCCGTCTGTCCATCTGTGGCTGGGTGGAAAGCAGTACTGAACTTCACTGAGTTCCCAGTGCGTCTTGAAGCGCCTTCCAAAAGTGAGAAAGGAAGTTAGGGTCTCTGTCCGAGATTATCGAACTCGGAACCCCATGATACCTCACGATGTTTCGGACGTATGCATCTGCCCTTTGTTCCATGTTCCACGTGTCTTTCATTGGAATAAATCTCGCCGTCTTTGTTAATCGGTCTACGACTACCCATATCTGGTTGAGTCCATTCTTCGACGTAGGCAAAACGGTGACGAATTCCATTGATACAGAGTCTCATTTCCAGACTGGAACATCTAACGGTTGGAGTAGACCTCCCATTCTCTTGTGCTCGAACTTCACTTTCTGGCATGTTAGGCATCTGGCCACGAACTCGGCTACATCCTTCTTCATATTGGGCCACCAGAACGTCTTCTTCAGATCCTTGTAAAGCTTATCGCCTCCAGGGTGGACGGAATATGGAGTGTTGTGTGCCTCCTGCATCAGCTTCTTCTTAACCTCCGAACATTTCTGTGGCACGCACCATCTTCCTTTGTAGCGGATGCTCCCATCTTCGTGAATCTGGAATTCCTTGGCCTCCCCTGCTGCAATCTTCTTCTTGATCCTTTCAAGCTTCACATCCCCTGCTTGGTTGTTTCGTATTTCTTCGAAGAAGTCTGGTACCGCTGTCAGGCTTCCGAGCAGCTTCTGTACTGTTCCTTGCTCTACCACTTCGATGTTAAGCTTCTGGAACTCGTGACATAACCAGTTCGACAGGATTACCATAGCGTTCACTCCATGGCTCGACTTGCGGCTTAGTGCGTCAGCGACTACATTAGCTTTCCCTTCGTGGTACTGGATGCGTAGATCGTAGTCTTTGATAATTTCCAACCATCTTCGTTGCCTGTTGTTCAGTTCCTTCTGTGTGAAAATATACTTCAGGCTACGGTGATCTGTGTAGAGCTTGCAAACTGCCCCGTAGAGATGATGCCTCCATATCTTTAACGCGAACACTACTGCTGCTAGCTCCAGGTCATGTGTGGCATAATTCTCCTCGTGTGGTTTCAGCTGCCTAGACGCATAAGCAATCACCCTTCGGTCTTGCATCAGCACACAGCCAAGCCCTTTCTTCGACGCATCGCTATATACTTCGAACTCTCCAGAGTCATTTGGCAAAGCTAGTACTGGTGCCGTAGTCAGCTTCTCCTTCAAAGTCTGGAATGCCTCTTCACAGCTGTCATCCCAGTGATATTTTACCGCCTTCTTTGTCAACGTCGTCAACGGCCTGGCAATCTTTGAAAAATCCTTCACGAAACGCCTGTAGTAGCCAGCTAGACCAAGGAAACTTCCAATTTCGGACACGTTCTTCGGCGTAGGCCAATCTTTAACCGCTGAGATCTTCGCTGGGTCAACTGATATCCCTTCCTTGGAGATGATGTGGCCTAGAAACGGGACACGATCTAACCAGAAGTCACACTTCGAAAGCTTGGCGTACAGCTGCTCTTGCCTCAAGGTCTGCAATACTGTCCGGAGATGTTCTTCGTGATCCCCTTCGTTCTTCGAGTACACCAGGATGTCATCGATGAAAACAACCACGAATTGGTCCAAAAATGGCTTCATTACGCGATTCATTAAGTCCATGAAAACCGCGGGTGCATTAGTCAAACCGAACGGCATAACTGTGAACTCGTAGTGACCGTATCTGGTGCTAAAGGCCGTCTTTGGAATATCTTTCTCGGCTACGCGGAGTTGATGATAACCAGACCTCAGATCGATCTTGGAGAAAACACTGGCTCCTTGCAGCTGGTCGAATAAATCGTCAATCCGGGGTAGCGGATACTTATTCTTGATAGTGGCACTGTTCAGCTCCCGGTAGTCAATGCATAATCGCAAGCTTCCGTCCTTCTTCCTGACAAACAGCACTGGTGCTCCCCAGGGTGACACACTAGGTCGTATGTACCCCTTCTGTAGAAGTTCTTGTATCTGTTCCTTCAGCTCCTTCAATTCTACAGGTGCCATCCGATACGGCGCCTTGGATATGGGTGCAGTCCCAGGTACCAAGTCTAAAGTGAACTCCACTTCTCGATGAGGTGGCATTCCGGGAATCTCATCGGGAAATACATCAGGAAATTCCCTCACGACTGGTATCTCATCCAGCACATTCTCTTTCTTAGTTACGTCTTGGACATAACACACATAAGCAGGGTTCCCCTTCTTCATTTGGTTGATTATTGCCAGAGCTGACACTAGTCTAATCCGAGGCTCAGTAGGAATACCCCGGTAGGTGATCTTTTCTCCTTTAGGTCCCCTAAATCGAACCTTCTGGTCATAGCAATTGATAACTGCCCGATACTTCCCCAACCAATCCATTCCTAGGATAACGTCTATGCCTCCTAGATTAAATCTTATTAAGTTGGCAGGTAAGACACTGTTTAGGATTTTTAGTTCCACCCCTTCATATACAGTGTCACAAAGTGTTACTTGGCCATCAGGGGTTGCTACTGGGATAGATATACTAGATGAATTATGTAAACCCAGCTTATCAACAAATGCAGATGAAATGAAAGAAAACGATGCGCCAGAATCAAACAGTACGAAAGCAGGGTGCTCATAAACAGAAAATGTACCCGTAACAACTCCGTGTGCAGCCTCTGCTTCAGTCTTGGTCATCACAGCAATTCTTCCCACGTTTGCATTCTGAGTTCCTGCTCCTCCTGCTCCTGCTCCATTGTTGTTGTTTCCATATCCAGCATTACCGTTTCCGATCCTGGGTTGACCTCCGTTCTGGCCTGCATTGCCTGGGTTGTAGTTCTGCTGCCTGCCATATCCATTGCCCCCATTGTTCTGATTGCGATTCCCATTCTGTTGGTTTCCAAACTGCTGGTTGCGGGCAAAGTTATTCCCATTCTGCTGGCGGTTTCCCTGATAGTTGTTCAGCTGTGGCCTCCCAAAATTACCGCCTTGGATTATTTGTTGGTTCCCAGCTGGTTGTGAACGACATTCATAGGACCGATGCCCCCTCTTACCGCAGTTGTTACAAGTGACAACATTCCCAGCACAATCCTCTCCGGGATGGTTTCGTGGGCACCATTTGCAGAAATATCGCCGAACTTTCTGATTCCCAGTGTTTTGCTGGTTGCCACGATGCTGCCCTTGGTTACCTCCTCCATTGTTAGGCCTGAATTTCTGAATTCCCCTGGAAAAGTTGTTGCTTCCTCCGACCTCTTCCAACTTACGCTTCTTGCGTTTCTCTTCTTGGGTGACACGAACCCGCCAGATGTCTGCAGCTCTATCGTAAGCTTCATGAAGTGTGGAGTAAGTCCTGCTCAGGAGAGATTCTTGCAGCCTCTCGTGTAATCCACCGATGAATCGGGAAACTTTGGAATCTTCGTCAGGCACCATGTTTCCCACGAATCGTGTCAATTCTGTAAACTTCCGGAAATATTCTGTCACCGAGTCATTCCCCTGCTGCAGGTTCTGGAATTCCTGTTCCTTGCTCCTCTTCACATGATGAGGGTAAAAACGAGCTCTGAGCGCAGTTTGAAGTGCTTCCCAGTCGAACTTGGGATCAGCCAGGAGTGTTTCTCGTGCATTCCTCCACCAGAGGTTTGCTTCACTCTTCAAGTAAAAGACTGCGCAATTGACTTTCTTATCATCGGGGCATTCTATTGTCTGCAGAATTTTATCCATTTCCACAATCCAGTCTTCTAACTCGACAGGATCTTCTCTCCCAGTGAATTCCATTGGTTTCATCTCAGCCACTTTCTTGGCCCAGTTAGTCCCTGTCTGTCCCCCGTTGTTCATCATCTGGGTCATTTGGGTGAAAAATTGCTCCATGGAGATGTTATCAGCCATCTGTCCTGTTCAAACTTTCCTATATAGTGATAACGAAGTGGTCTATTAGTCACGCCCTACGGTATCCTTGGTTAGGGTTGCGGAACCTCAATAATCACGTCATGAGTTCATAATAAATAAATCCAGCATAAACATAAAATAACACGCATAACACAGCAATTCTCTAATAAGGCACATAATGCCCATGTCTGTAACTCATCCATCATAATTCAAATTAAGCTTTCCTCCTTTTCACTATAATGATCAGAGATAGCAAAAATAACTCATGAAACTCGCAAAACAGGATGTGGGTGGGCAAGAATACTCAAGATCAATCTCCTAAGCTACCCATAACCCGAACGGCTTTCCAATTTGAATTATCTTGCCCTATGTCCATTTTAAGTTGCCCTACAGGTTTTAATTCCCTTTTTATGGATTGCCTGCTCTGATACCACCTGCAACAACCCCCTTATCCGGCTCGGACAAGACCGGGAGGGCGATGCTAAAAGTAACGGCGGAAATCAAAAGCATAACATCCCACTTATTTATTACATAACATTAAGCATCCAAAAGTCATTAGATATTACATAAGTCTTCTCAAAATTACTACATAAGGTGAGCTAGCCAACTACATCACTACTCGTGCTGAAAACCGTCTACGTGAGTCCCGTACCCTGCTATGCCATAGTCCTCAGCTCCTAAGCCTGCGGTGGGAAGGAAACAGGAACCGCAGTTTCAAAGTCAGTACAAAAGACTGAGTAAGCGACACCCAAGCATGTAAAACAGATGAAGAATGAATATCTTTTATTTTGCAATAACTCAGAACAGGAAATGAATAACAGGAATAAAATAACTTCTCTGGAACAAATGCTCAACTGAAACTTCTCTTCTTTACTAAACTTCTTTATTTTATAATATCCAAAACTCAGGAAAATGCTGTATTATTATTCTGTGTTGATACGGGGAAGATCTACTATACTATCACTAGCAGCCATGACCTTAAGTGCCGGCACCCCCCTAAGACTCCTCGCGGCCAGAGAGGTGAGTACATGGAGCGACCAGGCAGGTTGCGACCGGGTTAAAATAAGCGGGTCGAGAGGACGAAGCCAACACGACCAATCTAGATAAAAGAAATCACAACGATCCCCGCACAACTCTTTCCACTTTAATTAATTATGCATTAATATTATTCGAGTGACAGTAGTAAACAAATCAACTTCTGAAAATATAAGAACATCACAATTTAACATGAAAATAAACAACAAATATTTTGAGACGTATATAAAAGCTAAAACGAGACACGAAAGGAACTAGGCTCGCAAGACTTGGCATGTTCACTTACCTTATTTTCCGTAGCAAAAGCACGTCCTAGCAGTGGCTCGGGCCTACAAAGACGTCACCAACAAATCGTGTCTTCTACGTCAACAAATATTCAAGTAAAATGCTATAAATCCTAAAAGAGTGTTTATTTCAACTTAAACCCCACTATTTATATTTCTATCGCTTTAGTATCCACTTATAATTTTCTAGAAATGAAACAACTCATCTATTTTTAAACAACTATTATTATTATTATTATTATTAATTAAAAGTGATTAATTAGATTAACAAAATTATGAGCTAGAGAAATTATACTTAAGATTAATTTGAATTATAATGACAAAGTGATTCTCGACTATTATGCTTTTAAGATAAACTATACACGATACTATAATATTTAGAAAAGTCTAATTTTACAAGTTTAATAACTAATGTTATAGACTTTGCGATTAAACAATATTTAATAAAACTTTTACAAAAACGTTTCTATTTTAGTTTCAAACAACTTGTTTATTATTTCTTTAACCGAATAAATTTTCCGAGACAAAAGCTACTATTTTTAGATATTATCTTTAAACCCACAATTATTATTATTATTAGTATTATTATTAATAATATTTTTAACTAAAAGTGTAATTTGATTATATAAACTTTAATTTGTAATAAAAATCAACAAATACTCTAAATCATATTAAAAACAGTTATATTAAAAGACTCTAGTCACCCTATAGTTTCTGAAAACATCAAACAGCCCCCCTCTAACATGTTAAAACATTTCTGTAAATTACGTTTTGACCCCTTTTTCAAGAACAACTCATTTTAGCTCTTCAAATCTTAAATCTAGCTATCAACTTATGGTTTTGATTATGTATAATGAATAAGCAGAGGGTAAAGCACATACCTAGGCCGAAAATGGCCGGAAACCGTTGAGATACGCGTCGGGTTGAAGTCTCGAATCGGAGTCGTCGGACTTTGAAGCTCACTCGCCGGAATTAATGGCTTCTTGGCCGGTTCTGAGCCTTCTGCTGACTCAGTCGGGGCCTCAGGAGTCTAGTGGTAGCACTGGTGGTCGCTGGGTGTGCTTTGGCGGAGCTTCGGCCAAGTGGGTCGCCGGAAACAATGGTGGCGGCGGCGGCAGAGATGGCTTTCGCTACTGCTGCTGCTACTGTCTGGTTTCTCCGACCCCTCCTGGGTTCTCAACCGAGTAAGAGAGGCTGAGAGAGAGAGGGACGAAGAGGAGAGAGAGGGTGGTGGTGAAGTGGGTCTTCTCGGTGGTTGACCCGACGGGAATACTACGGCGGTGGTGGCTCTGTTTCTCTCTGCTAGCAGCTGCTGCAGTGGTCTTCGAACAGAGAGGGAGTGAGAGTGAGAGAAACAGAGGGTGAGAAGGTCGGGGTTGCTGGTTGGTGCTTGCTGCCGGAAGTAATGGCGGCAGTGGTGGATGGAGGTGGCTGCTGCCTCTCTTCCTCCGCTGCTGCTGCTGTTCTCTGGTGGCAGGTAGGTGGAGAGAGAGAGTGAGAGATGAAAGTGGTGATGGTGGTGGGTTTTTGCCGAACAAAGCAACGATGGTGGTGATGATGATGTTGACGGTGATGGAGGTGGTGGTGGTAGCTGCTGGTGGCTGTGAGGAGTAGGGCTGCTGGTGAAGGCTTTATATAGGCTAGGTTACTTGGTGGGCAAGGAGTGGAGGGCGGTGGTGAAGCCCGAAGGTTGGGGCGGTTATGGTTGGAGGCGGCTATGGGTTGATTTGCCGTGAAGAAAAGAGTTGGTGAAGGAGGTGATGTAGGGAGGAGTTGTAGGGTGTATGTGAGGTACTAGAGCTAATAGTGATTGGGTGTGTCGCGCTCACCTAACCTTGCGGTGGTCGGGTACGCGTTAACACTATGATTTTAACTAAAACTACGAATTGTTATCGTATTAATTCACGATTGTAATTCTAATAACTATTTTAAAATTTTCTTGCAAATAAAACTCTAAAATATATTTAAACATTATTTTGTCACTAAAATTATTATTATGCTATTATAATGACTATTTTACCCCTGCTAATTAAACGGGGTATTACATCCTTCCCCCCTTAAACAAAGCTTCGTCCTCGAAGCTAAAATCAAGCAACTACTCATGATA
Source organism: Linanthus parryae (assembly GCA_023055425.1). NCBI lineage: Eukaryota > Viridiplantae > Streptophyta > Magnoliopsida > Ericales > Polemoniaceae > Linanthus > Linanthus parryae. The sequence goes on from JALGPY010000002.1 coordinate 35,699,175, forward strand.
CTCAATCAATCCAACAAACAACTATCTAACAGAATTACTATCGCATGGCTGACCAGTAATTTCACGTAACAACTGATAGCAAGTAGCCAACTAAAACATACGTAATGCAACACATAACACCAAATAAGGTCGTGGTCACATCTATCTAATTAAGTGATCTCATTCGGGTTCTAAGTTTCAAGGTCAAACGTATCTCAAAGGTATTCAAACATATCTTAAAGGTGCTTAAGACGTGAAAATATCAAATTAAGACGTAATGGTATAAAACAGAGGGTTGCGTCCTCTCCCCCTTAGAGAGTGACGTCCCCGGAACTCCACGTACCTCATTAAACAAGTGCGGGTACTTCTTTCTCATTTCTTCTTCAGCTTCCCAAGTTGCTTCTTCCGTTTGGTGGTTGGTCCAAAGGACTTTGACTAGGTTGACGCTTTTGGTTCTCGTATCCCTTGTCTTTGTATCCAGTATCTTGATAGGTTGTTCCTCGTATGTGAGTGACGGGTCGAAATCCACTGGTTCCGGATCCAACACATGTGACGGATCTGGTACGTACTTCTTTAGCTGGGATACGTGAAAAACATTGTGTACTTTCCCCAAATTTGATGGTAGGTCCAGTCGGTAAGCAACTTCCCCTATTTTCTCAATAACATCGTATGGACCAATAAATTTAGGACTTAACTTTCCTTTCAGGTTGAACCTGGTCACTCCCTTAGTAGGTGAGACTCGCAGAAACGCCTTTTCTCCTACTTGGAACTCCAGGGGCCTTCTCTTTTGATCCGCGTATGACTTCTGTCTGTCTTGAGCTGCTTTCATTCTTTGCTGGATAAGTCGTACTTGATTTGTCATGTCTTCAATCATTTGTGGGCCAATTATAACCGTCTCGCTGATGTCACTCCAACACAGTGGTGATCGACACTTCCTTCCATACAGGGCTTCGTACGGTGCCATCCCGATGCTGGCGTGATAGCTGTTGTTGTAGGAGAATTCTATTAACGGCAGTTTATCGACCCATGAACCTTGGAAATCCATGACACAGGCTCTTAACATATCCTCCAGCGTCTGAATAGTTCTTTCCGTCTGTCCATCTGTGGCTGGGTGGAAAGCAGTACTGAACTTCACTGAGTTCCCAGTGCGTCTTGAAGCGCCTTCCAAAAGTGAGAAAGGAAGTTAGGGTCTCTGTCCGAGATTATCGAACTCGGAACCCCATGATACCTCACGATGTTTCGGACGTATGCATCTGCCCTTTGTTCCATGTTCCACGTGTCTTTCATTGGAATAAATCTCGCCGTCTTTGTTAATCGGTCTACGACTACCCATATCTGGTTGAGTCCATTCTTCGACGTAGGCAAAACGGTGACGAATTCCATTGATACAGAGTCTCATTTCCAGACTGGAACATCTAACGGTTGGAGTAGACCTCCCATTCTCTTGTGCTCGAACTTCACTTTCTGGCATGTTAGGCATCTGGCCACGAACTCGGCTACATCCTTCTTCATATTGGGCCACCAGAACGTCTTCTTCAGATCCTTGTAAAGCTTATCGCCTCCAGGGTGGACGGAATATGGAGTGTTGTGTGCCTCCTGCATCAGCTTCTTCTTAACCTCCGAACATTTCTGTGGCACGCACCATCTTCCTTTGTAGCGGATGCTCCCATCTTCGTGAATCTGGAATTCCTTGGCCTCCCCTGCTGCAATCTTCTTCTTGATCCTTTCAAGCTTCACATCCCCTGCTTGGTTGTTTCGTATTTCTTCGAAGAAGTCTGGTACCGCTGTCAGGCTTCCGAGTAGCTTCTGTACTGTTCCTTGCTCTACCACTTCGATGTTAAGCTTCTGGAACTCGTGACATAACCAGTTCGACAGGATTACCATAGCGTTCACTCCATGGCTCGACTTGCGGCTTAGTGCGTCAGCGACTACATTAGCTTTCCCTTCGTGGTACTGGATGCGTAGATCGTAGTCTTTGATAATTTCCAACCATCTTCGTTGCCTGTTGTTCAGTTCCTTCTGTGTGAAAATATACTTCAGGCTACGGTGATCTGTGTAGAGCTTGCAAACTGCCCCGTAGAGATGATGCCTCCATATCTTTAACGCGAACACTACTGCTGCTAGCTCCAGGTCATGTGTGGCATAATTCTCCTCGTGTGGTTTCAGCTGCCTAGACGCATAAGCAATCACCCTTCGGTCTTGCATCAGCACACAGCCAAGCCCTTTCTTCGACGCATCGCTATATACTTCGAACTCTCCAGAGTCATTTGGCAAAGCTAGTACTGGTGCCGTAGTCAGCTTCTCCTTCAAAGTCTGGAATGCCTCTTCACAGCTGTCATCCCAGTGATATTTTACCGCCTTCTTTGTCAACGTCGTCAACGGCCTGGCAATCTTTGAAAAATCCTTCACGAAACGCCTGTAGTAGCCAGCTAGACCAAGGAAACTTCGAATTTCGGACACGTTCTTCGGCGTAGGCCAATATTTAACCGCTGAGATCTTCGCTGGGTCAACTGATATCCCTTCCTTGGAGATGATGTGGCCTAGAAACGGGACACGATCTAACCAGAAGTCACACTTCGAAAGCTTGGCGTAGAGCTGCTCTTGCCTCAAGGTCTGCAATACTGTCCGGAGATGTTCTTCGTGATCCCCTTCGTTCTTCGAGTACACCAGGATGTCATCGATGAAAACAACCACGAATTGGTCCAAAAATGGCTTCATTACGCGATTCATTAAGTCCATGAAAACTGCGGGTGCATTAGTCAAACCGAACGGCATAACTGTGAACTCGTAGTGACCGTATCTGGTGCTAAAGGCCGTCTTTGGAATATCTTTCTCGGCTACGCGGAGTTGATGATAACCAGACCTCAGATCGATCTTGGAGAAAACACTGGCTCCTTGCAGCTGGTCGAATAAATCGTCAATCCGGGGTAGCGGATACTTATTCTTGATAGTGGCACTGTTCAGCTCCCGGTAGTCAATGCATAATCGCAAGCTTCCGTCCTTCTTCCTGACAAACAGCACTGGTGCTCCCCAGGGTGACACACTAGGTCGTATGTACCCCTTCTGTAGAAGTTCTTGTATCTGTTCCTTCAGCTCCTTCAATTCTACAGGTGCCATCCGATACGGCGCCTTGGATATGGGTGCAGTCCCAGGTACCAAGTCTAAAGTGAACTCCACTTCTCGATGAGGTGGCATTCCGGGAATCTCATCGGGAAATACATCAGGAAATTCCCTCACGACTGGTATCTCATCCAGCACATTCTCTTTCTTAGTTACGTCTTGGACATAACACACATAAGCAGGGTTCCCCTTCTTCATTTGGTTGATTATTGCCAGAGCTGACACTAGTCTAATCCGAGGCTCAGTAGGAATACCCCGGTAGGTGATCTTTTCTCCTTTAGGTCCCCTAAATCGAACCTTCTGGTCATAGCAATTGATAACTGCCCGATACTTCCCCAACCAATCCATTCCTAGGATAACGTCTATGCCTCCTAGATTAAATCTTATTAAGTTGGCAGGTAAGACACTGTTTAGGATTTTTAGTTCCACCCCTTCATATACAGTGTCACAAAGTGTTACTTGGCCATCAGGGGTTGCTACTGGGATAGATATACTAGATGAATTATGTAAACCCAGCTTATCAACAAATGCAGATGAAATGAAAGAAAACGATGCGCCAGAATCAAACAGTACGAAAGCAGGGTGCTCATAAACAGAAAATGTACCCGTAACAACTCCGTGTGCAGCCTCTGCTTCAGTCTTGGTCATCACAGCAATTCTTCCCACGTTTGCATTCTGAGTTCCTGCTCCTCCTGCTCCTGCTCCATTGTTGTTGTTTCCATATCCAGCATTACCGTTTCCGATCCTGGGTTGACCTCCGTTCTGGCCTGCATTGCCTGGGTTGTAGTTCTGCTGCCTGCCATATCCATTGCCCCCATTGTTCTGATTGCGATTCCCATTCTGTTGGTTTCCAAACTGCTGGTTGCGGGCAAAGTTATTCCCATTCTGCTGGCGGTTTCCCTGATAGTTGTTCAGCTGTGGCCTCCCAAAATTACCGCCTTGGATTATTTGTTGGTTCCCAGCTGGTTGTGAACGACATTCATAGGACCGATGCCCCCTCTTACCGCAGTTGTTACAAGTGACAACATTCACAGCACAATCCTCTCCGGGATGGTTTCGTGGGCACCATTTGCAGAAATATCGCCGAACTTTCTGATTCCCAGTGTTTTGCTGGTTGCCACGATGCTGCCCTTGGTTACCTCCTCCATTGTTAGGCCTGAATTTCTGAATTCCCCTGGAAAAGTTGTTGCTTCCTCCGACCTCTTCCAACTTACGCTTCTTGCGTTTCTCTTCTTGGGTGACACGAACCCGCCAGATGTCTGCAGCTCTATCGTAAGCTTCATGAAGTGTGGAGTAAGTCCTGCTCAGGAGAGATTCTTGCAGCCTCTCGTGTAATCCACCGATGAATCGGGAAACTTTGGAATCTTCGTCAGGCACCATGTTTCCCACGAATCGTGTCAATTCTGTAAACTTCCGGAAATATTCTGTCACCGAGTCATTCCCCTGCTGCAGGTTCTGGAATTCCTGTTCCTTGCTCCTCTTCACATGATGAGGGTAAAAACGAGCTCTGAGCGCAGTTTGAAGTGCTTCCCAGTCGAACTTGGGATCAGCCAGGAGTGTTTCTCGTGCATTCCTCCACCAGAGGTTTGCTTCACTCTTCAAGTAAAAGACTGCGCAATTGACTTTATTATCATCGGGGCATTCTATTGTCTGCAGAATTTTATCCATTTCCACAATCCAGTCTTCTAACTCGACAGGATCTTCTCTCCCAGTGAATTCCATTGGTTTCATCTCAGCCACTTTCTTGGCCCAGTTAGTCCCTGTCTGTCCCCCGTTGTTCATCATCTGGGTCATTTGGGTGAAAAATTGCTCCATGGAGATGTTATCAGCCATCTGTCCTGTTCAAACTTTCCTATATAGTGATAACGAAGTGGTCTATTAGTCACGCCCTACGGTATCCTTGGTTAGGGTTGCGGAACCTCAATAATCACGTCATGAGTTCATAATAAATAAATCCAGCATAAACATAAAATAACACGCATAACACAGCAATTCTCTAATAAGGCACATAATGCCCATGTCTGTAACTCATCCATCATAATTCAAATTAAGCTTTCCTCCTTTTCACTATAATGATCAGAGATAGCAAAAATAACTCATGAAACTCGCAAAACAGGATGTGGGTGGGCAAGAATACTCAAGATCAATCTCCTAAGCTACCCATAACCCGAACGGCTTTCCAATTTGAATTATCTTGCCCTATGTCCATTTTAAGTTGCCCTACAGGTTTTAATTCCCTTTTTATGGATTGCCTGCTCTGATACCACCTGCAACAACCCCCTTATCCGGCTCGGACAAGACCGGGAGGGCGATGCTAAAAGTAACGGCGGAAATCAAAAGCATAACATCCCACTTATTTATTACATAACATTAAGCATCCAAAAGTCATTAGATATTACATAAGTCTTCTCAAAATTACTACATAAGGTGAGCTAGCCAACTACATCACTACTCGTGCTGAAAACCGTCTACGTGAGTCCCGTACCCTGCTATGCCATAGTCCTCAGCTCCTAAGCCTGCGGTGGGAAGGAAACAGGAACCGCAGTTTCAAAGTCAGTACAAAAGACTGAGTAAGCGACACCCAAGCATGTAAAACAGATGAAGAATGAATATCTTTTATTTTGCAATAACTCAGAACAGGAAATGAATAACAGGAATAAAATAACTTCTCTGGAACAAATGCTCAACTGAAACTTCTCTTCTTTACTAAACTTCTTTATTTTATAATATCCAAAACTCAGGAAAATGCTGTATTATTATTCTGTGTTGATACGGGGAAGATCTACTATACTATCACTAGCAGCCATGACCTTAAGTGCCGGCACCCCCCTAAGACTCCTCGCGGCCAGAGAGGTGAGTACATGGAGCGACCAGGCAGGTTGCGACCGGGTTAAAATAAGCGGGTCGAGAGGACGAAGCCAACACGACCAATCTAGATAAAAGAAATCACAACGATCCCCGCACAACTCTTTCCACTTTAATTAATTATGCATTAATATTATTCGAGTGACAGTAGTAAACAAATCAACTTCTGAAAATATAAGAACATCACAATTTAACATGAAAATAAACAACAAATATTTTGAGACGTATATAAAAGCTAAAACGAGACACGAAAGGAACTAGGCTCGCAAGACTTGGCATGTTCACTTACCTTATTTTCCGTAGCAAAAGCACGTCCTAGCAGTGGCTCGGGCCTACAAAGACGTCACCAACAAATCGTGTCTTCTACGTCAACAAATATTCAAGTAAAATGCTATAAATCCTAAAAGAGTGTTTATTTCAACTTAAACCCCACTATTTATATTTCTATCGCTTTAGTATCCACTTATAATTTTCTAGAAATGAAACAACTCATCTATTTTTAAACAACTATTATTATTATTATTATTATTAATTAAAAGTGATTAATTAGATTAACAAAATTATGAGCTAGAGAAATTATACTTAAGATTAATTTGAATTATAATGACAAAGTGATTCTCGACTATTATGCTTTTAAGATAAACTATACACGATACTATAATATTTAGAAAAGTCTAATTTTACAAGTTTAATAACTAATGTTATAGACTTTGCGATTAAACAATATTTAATAAAACTTTTACAAAAACGTTTCTATTTTAGTTTCAAACAACTTGTTTATTATTTCTTTAACCGAATAAATTTTCCGAGACAAAAGCTACTATTTTTAGATATTATCTTTAAACCCACAATTATTATTATTAGTATTATTATTAATAATATTTTTAACTAAAAGTGTAATTTGATTATATAAACTTTAATTTGTAATAAAAATCAACAAATACTCTAAATCATATTAAAAACAGTTATATTAAAAGACTCTAGTCACCCTATAGTTTCTGAAAACATCAAACAGCCCCCCTCTAACATGTTAAAACATTTCTGTAAATTACGTTTTGACCCCTTTTTCAAGAACAACTCATTTTAGCTCTTCAAATCTTAAATCTAGCTATCAACTTCTGGTTTTGATTATGTATAATGAATAAGCAGAGGGTAAAGCACATACCTAGGCCGAAAATGGCCGGAAACCGTTGAGATACGCGTCGGGTTGAAGTCTCGAATCGGAGTCGTCGGACTTTGAAGCTCACTCGCCGGAATTAATGGCTTCTTGGCCGGTTCTGAGCCTTCTGCTGACTCAGTCGGGGCCTCAGGAGTCTAGTGGTAGCACTGGTGGTCGCTGGGTGTGCTTTGGCGGAGCTTCGGCCAAGTGGGTCGCCGGAAACAATGGTGGCGGCGGCGGCAGAGATGGCTTTCGCTACTGCTGCTGCTACTGTCTGGTTTCTCCGACCCCTCCTGGGTTCTCAACCAAGTAAGAGAGGCTGAGAGAGAGAGGGACGAAGAGGAGAGAGAGGGTGGTGGTGAAGTGGGTCTTCTCGGTGGTTGACCCGACGGGAATACTACGGCGGTGGTGGCTCTGTTTCTCTCTGCTAGCAGCTGCTGCAGTGGTCTTCGAACAGAGAGGGAGTGAGAGTGAGAGAAACAGAGGGTGAGAAGGTCGGGGTTGCTGGTTGGTGCTTGCTGCCGGAAGTAATGGCGGCAGTGGTGGATGGAGGTGGCTGCTGCCTCTCTTCCTCCGCTGCTGCTGCTGTTCTCTGGTGGCAGGTAGGTGGAGAGAGAGAGTGAGAGATGAAAGTGGTGATGGTGGTGGGTTTTTGCCGAACAAAGCAACGATGGTGGTGATGATGATGTTGACGGTGATGGAGGTGGTGGTGGTAGCTGCTGGTGGCTGTGAGGAGTAGGGCTGCTGGTGAAGGCTTTATATAGGCTAGGTTACTTGGTGGGCAAGGAGTGGAGGGCGGTGGTGAAGCCCGAAGGTTGGGGCGGTTATGGTTGGAGGCGGCTATGGGTTGATTTGCCGTGAAGAAAAGAGTTGGTGAAGGAGGTGATGTAGGGAGGAGTTGTAGGGTGTATGTGAGGTACTAGAGCTAATAGTGATTGGGTGTGTCGCGCTCACCTAACCTTGCGGTGGTCGGGTACGCGTTAACACTATGATTTTAACTAAAACTACGAATTGTTATCGTATTAATTCACGATTGTAATTCTAATAACTATTTTAAAATTTTCTTGCAAATAAAACTCTAAAATATATTTAAACATTATTTTGTCACTAAAATTATTATTATGCTATTATAATGACTATTTTACCCCTGCTAATTAAACGGGGTATTACACCAGTTCTTAGAATAGCCACCTTCGCGGTTACCCGCAGGTTGCTCAAAGGGAAGGTTGCTCAAGAAGACTGTTTTGCACTCCTTTGTCAACAAACGCTTATAGCAGCCTCTTATAATAGACTGTGGCCAGATGGATGGTGCCACTGCATCAAAGCCAAACTGGGGAGAAACGCGAGTGGGATCAACATCCACGGTAATCCTCTCATACCTGGGCGCGAGCTCACGAATATGCTCTGCAAGAGCAGGAAGGGAACCTCGCAGGCACCAGCAAAAGAATTCGCGATAGCGCTCATGAAAATGCGAGCCATCTTCGAAGAGAAGCTCTTCTGAGAAGACAACACCCTTAGAAGGGTACAGCTTTGGAAACCATCGCACGTTCTCAATACGCATGGCATAGGGCCTGGCTATGAACTCTCGCCGATTGTCGCATATCAGGCTCCAAACGCACTTGGTATTGTTCGTTCCGAACCACCTTGCAGCTCTGCCGCTGTTACGCTCCTCCGTCGCGCCTGGGGGACACCACTTGTTGGGCTTAGAAGCAGTCGGGGCATAGGAAGGCCATCGCTCAAAGACCCACATCGTCAAAAAGGCAATGTTAACGAAAGTCAGTATGTCGAGGCGGCCACGTGATTCTTTCATGGCCACAACTAGCTGATCCAGTCTGTAGTACAGCGTGCCCAAAACCAAGGGTCCAAGTGCGACTTTCTGGCCAAGGGCCAGTTTAACAGCAAGCGGCAGAACGTGATAGAAGACCCCATCGTGCGGGTGACCATCGATTAAGTACCTCGACAGCCAGGCACAGAGGAAAGCACAAAGGGTCAAGTGATAACCCTTACCCTCCACATAATTCTTGGCCTCTGGGTCTTGGCTCAGAAGCTTCTTGGTAATGCTGCTGTTTGCGTGATCACGGAAGAAGTACTGCACCCATTTATTCCAAGTATTCTTCGCAGACGTGTCAACCAACTTCTAGTCAGGAAGGGCTTTTGTAGTGGTCCACCGGTGGAGATTTTCTTTACCTCTGACAAGCACTCCTCCATCTGCGTGTACAAAGCAATCTCCGCATCCGTCCTCAAGGGACTCAAAGGGTCCACCTCGCCCATGGGAGACAGATCATACAGCATGTGCACGTCCTCGAGCGTGGGAGCAGCCTCGAACTCAGCAAAGTGAAAAGTGTGAGTCGCAGGCGAGTAGCGGGAAAGAAGGTTTAGAAGCATGGACTGGTCCAGCTTCACGGCAGCACCCTTCATAGTACGAACGGCGAAGTATACGCCGGCCTCATTGAGAGTCACAGCATGATTGGTCAACACATGGTCAATCCATTCATCCATGTAGTCCAATTTCTGAACAAAAGCTTGGGTGGAAATCGCGGCATACGGGAAGTACCCATTTTCGATTCCCAATCGAACCACGTCTTCGGAACCAATCAAATCGAGCAAAGCTGAGTTAACTGGAGGGGTTAATGTTAGCAATCCTTCATTGGGGACAGAAGCAGGCAGTTTCTTTGCCTTAACTCTCGCATGGTAGAAGTCCTTGCCACCCAGATAGGGGGCTTTCCGCCATTAAGCTTGCGGAAGATTAGGTATTTCTTCGTCCTCCTTGGTGGGTCTAGTTCCTCTTGTCTTTGCCATTCCTGCGGAAGAGCAAGAAAAAAAAAAGGGGGGGAGAAATATGCACACACACTTCAGTTTGAATTCAGATATTCAAGATCTATGGGAAGAAAGATGAACAGTTTCTGGTACCGATTTCAGAAATTAGAGGTTGGAAATTGTTTGCATTATCAGGAATTTCAAAACCCTACATCCAAGGTCCTTATCATTGGGGGTTAAGCCGAAATTGGGTTCAAAGATTGGAGTTTATTCGCAAGTTTTCAACAGATAATATGTCATGGGTTTGCAGATCCAACACAGTTCAAAGCATACATTGGTATGATAAACAAAATTGAACAAGGCCAACCTTGTTCTCGCAAAGCTTGCTTGGATACACACAGTTGAAGAAGACGATTGATGAGATAGAACTGGTGATTGATTATCAGAATCTGCTCTCGAAGACTTCCGGGTACCATTCACTTTAAGAAAAAGAAGTGATGCTTTGCAACAATGGAGAGTACAGAGTATTTATCCAAAATTAATGAAGGGTTGCGTCCTTTCAGTAGTCGAATCGCAACCGTCACCGTCGAATCGCGCAATCACAGGACAAGCTGACGTCACGCCTAAAACCCTAAAGGCCAGACGGCACGACTCTAGGGGTTTTAGGTCATAATGGCAAGCACGGGGGCTGAATTTACTCGTGTTTGAATTGGTGTGTGGCGGCGACGCGTATGTTGGTTTCCGCGCATGGAAGTCTATCCAGCTATGAGTCTTCACGCGCAGAAAGGGGGCTAATGTAGATAGTGCTTTCTGAGCTGACAGATCTTGGCCACGTGGCAACCATCCAGCACACCATATTGTGCTCCACACACACTGGATCACCAGCCGCGCTGATCCATGTGGGGGCTGCGAGACAGGGCCCTCGCATACCACTGCACGGGACTTGTAGGGACTTAGTGGTTTGGAGGCTAGAGTAAGTCCTGTCGCGTGCGAGCCAAGCCCGCGCGCGACCTTTAGTAACTGCTTTAGAGAGATTTATGGCACGAGCTCCATAAACCCGGTCAATCCGGTCAAACCAGGTCAACCTCATAACGGTTCCGGTATTCGCGCATAACGTGCTGTAACGGTCCCTATATAGGCGGACGAACGTGCCGTTGCGGTTAAGCTAATTAAGCCGCCATTAATGGGCGCATTAACCACACTGCAACGGTCACATTCTCCGTTATATATAGGACGTTAACCTTTCCATACAAAGAAGAACGCACTAGCCATACGCGGAAGCTCTGCCAAACCTCTGTCTCTCTCTCTCTCAGACATTACTACTGCCTTACTCTCTCCCTACACACAACCCAACTCTTCCTGTGCCATCTCTGATCCTCTACTTACTGTGTACACGGAGTTCTCCTCGCCGGAATCTCTTGTGCACAGTTGTGTTGGTGGTGGAGGTGAAGAAGAACACCAAGAACACCAAGCAATAACACCAAAAATATCAATATCATGATGAACACTATAACAAATAGAAAAAGGGTGATATTTGTCTACAATCAATAAAGGGTAAAATGGTCACAAAAAGTCAGTTTGCACCCCTCCACTAACGGATTGTAACAGAAGGGTGTATCTGTCCACCCTCCATCCGTTAACAAGGGTGCAAAAGGTATTTTTCCCATAAATCAGGGGGCAAAATGTATTTTATCCATAAATGGAGGGTGGAAAATGTCTTTTACCCTAATATATAACGTTAAAAAAACAAGGGTAAAAGACACTTACCACCCCTATCTTTTGGGTAAAATACACTTTGCTCCCTTGACATTTGAATAATTCCACTTTGCACCCTTGTAACTAACTGATTCTCACGTTACTATCGAAGATACGCTATTACCCCTGGTATTGAAGAGAATTACCACTATAAATACTCTCCATTCTCTTCCTCTCTCATCAATTTCTTCTTCAATGTTCTAAACCTAGCCGCCTCGCTCTCTCGTGTGGATCTCCATTAGCCACCACCAACCATTGCAGCACCTATACTCCTGGTTGAGGGATGCGTGAAGATGGAAGCCGTAAACAAAGTTGGGGTGGAAGCCGTCATTTCTTTCTTCGTCGTTGTCTTCGGGATTGAAGGAAGCATCATTTTCAGTTGATCTGAACAAACAATCCATGAACGGCCGACCTTTCCTGGGTTCGATTGGGTGTCCGTCGGTGGTGCTGAGGGAAGTTCGGTTGGAGGCTTTGGAGCTCGTAGATCTGCTAGTTCATGGGTCGAAAAGGACTTTCCAGGCTCTTTACACTAGCAAAGAACTCTACTGGTGGGTCGTTTCTGCTCTAGAAACCCAGATCCGTGAGAAGATGATGATGGAGTTGGGGTTGTTTGATATTTTGAAGGTGAGTCAACCATCTTCTCCCCCTCCTCGTTCTTCGTCCTTTCTCCTCCCACTCTTCTGTTCTATATCAAACAATTGGTTTCTCAATTGGGGGATATTTTTTGAAATTGTGATTTTATTTGTGGTTCAGTTGAATCTCCATTTGGGGATTGATGAACGAGGAGACTCCTCTCTGATCTAGTGATGGGGGATCGAGTTTGGTTTGGGGTATGAGTTGGCTGTGTATAAGAGTTCAATTTGTTCATGCTGCCAAAATGAAGCAGTTATTGTATAGTAACACTTTCATTAAGATGCCAGCACCTCATTAAATTCAGGAATTGTGCACTCAGATGCCAGCACATGTATTGTTACACTTGCATTGAAATGCTATTGTTTCTGCAAAAATAAATCCCAGAATTGAACTTATGAAGTGATTTTATGGTGAATTTTCTTACAGTAATTGAGTTCACATGTGATATTTAGTTCCCCTTGATTGTAGGACCAGGTGTTTGAATTCATAAACACAACAACAAAGTGCACTTAGTAGGTTTTTCCTAGTGTTGTATTTGATTGTTCTTTGTTGGGTTTGATGATGTGTTGTGATGGAGGGTGTTGAATCATGTTCAGTTGGTGTTGGTGGTGAAAATGAATAACAAGAACACAAAGAAGTGAAGAACATGAACACCAAGAACATCAGGAACAAGGGGCAAAATAGTCCAAGAATTATTAAAAGAATACTTTTTGGACGGAACATGACAGAAGGGTGCTAAGTGTCCACTGAATTTTCCGTTATGAGGGTGCAAAGTGGAATTATTCAAATGTCAAGGGAGCAAAGTGTATTTTACCCAAAAGATAGGGGTGGTAAGTGTCTTTTACCCAAAAAACAATGATTTTAAAATAAAGATTGATTAATTGATAAAATTACATTGTTTTATAAAGTCACATTATTTTTTGAGATTATGAGTATGTTTTTTTATCTTAAAAGTGTATAATTTTTAATTAATTTTTGCACTTCTATGTCTATATTAATATGTTTAAAAGATAGATTATATAACAGATAAAGAAAAAAAAATTAATAATATATAAAAGTTTGAAAAATTGATTTAGAAATAAATTATATGTATAATAAATGTGAAGTTGAGAACATAAGTGTGTGGTTGGTCCAGTGGTAAAGTATCTTGGTTTCGTCCGGGTGAGATTGAGTTCCATTCTCACTACACATTTTTTGAAATATTTGAAAACTGGCCGGTTTTCTCCCGACCCGTTCGCCAATTGGATCACGAAACCGGCCGGTTTTTTACCTGGTTTGATCGTTTTTTGCATCTCCGCGTCTTATATACGTACCGGACCGATCCGGTCCGGTTTTTAAAACTATTTATCAGATGACCATATTGACCAAAATATCCTTCTTGAAAGTTGTTCAAAAATATATTTTGAGTTTAAGTGTTAAGTTTGACCAAATCATACCCATGACATGATCTCGTGCCTCTGTATCAGTTTAATGATGCATGAAGTTAGTCTATACCTATCTTGGTTTGAGTTGTATAAATGTCAATTGTATGGGCTTCTTGCAGTTTTTCTAAACCTTAGGGCTTAAGTGCAACTAGGTGAAAGTTGTAGATCTCAATCTTGAGTTTGTCTGAGACGGTTAGGAATCATGTTTACATGTTGAACTTGTATGAGTATAATTTGGCGGTCAAGGCATAGTCAGAGACTGCACGGGACAATTCTGAAGTATCAGTGGCAAGCTGGTCATTTGATTGACATAACATGCATTGCATTGCATCATTGCATAAAGCCTCTTATAGAGGACATGTATTGAAAGTCTGAACAGTTTGCTTGTGTAGATGCAGTTAGTGTTGAGGATCCTCTTACGATAGACACAAGCATTGCATTGCATCATTGCATAAAGCCTCTTATAGAGGACATGTATTGAAAGTCTGAACAGTTTGCTTGTGTAGATGCAGTTAGTGTTGAGGATCCTCTTACGATAGACACAAGCATTGCATTGCATCATTGCATAAAGCCTCTTATAGAGGACACGTATTGAAAGTCTGAACAGTTTGCTTGTGTAGATGCAGTTAGTGTTGAGGATCCTCTTACGATAGACACAAGCATTTGATTTGCTAGTCTGGACATAAGGGGACATGTGAATGTTCTCGACTAGAATTGATGTGCAAAAATATGTCAAATTAGTTCAACAAGGTATAACAAGGTAATGCCTTCCTTGAAAATGATCTTCTGAGCAATCTAAATATTCGTATCTGCCGTTTCTTCAAAAAAATTGAGAGCACTGGGATTAAGAAACATGGTATACTAACTATTTTTCCCTTACTCATTTCAATAATTCCACTTTCTTCACCACTCCCTCTCTCTTCCTCTATTATGCAAACATCATTAACCAAGTACTAACAAGAAAATCACACCACAACTTCAACAAGAACAGATCAACGAGATCAAGAACAAGAGCGAAGAAGAAGATTCTGCACCGATCAATCAAACTGTTGCAAAAAAATTGGAACTCTTCAGCATACATCTCTCCTATAGCTACAAAGTAGCATAATCACGTCCATATGCCTTCAAATTCTTGAAAAAAAAATAGATCTGAGAGATCTGTACAACAACAACAGAAGAAAAAAGGAGAATGAGAAGAAAAAGATGAGGAAATTACAGAAGGAAAAGAAGATGGAAAAACAGAGCCCCCGTGGTCGAATGGGTCAACCCTCCCACCGTTGTGGCCGCCGCCTCTACCAACAGATCCACCGCCGTCGAACTCGACGCCGATCTACTCTCTCTGCCTTCTCTCTCTTTCTCTCCCTCGGCGATTTCAGTGTGTAGATCTTGTCGATCTACAGGTTGTTCCTTCCTCCCATAATCTCTCTGGGAGATCCTCAGCCTCTTTCATCATTCAAAGACAGGTAGAGAGATGGAGATGAGAAGATCAATGGTGGAGATGGGGATGGAGCCGATTGATCACCTCCCTCCGTCTCTCTGGTCTGAATTGGTTGAAATTTCAAATTATTCACAATTTAAAATTCCAACCAACGGGGTATCATTTGAAATTCCAATCGCCGAGAAATGGGGCGCATGACTTACAAAATCGAATTTACAATTGTAAGTTGTATAAAAAATGCTTATTATGGGACTCAAACCCTGAGTGTAAGTGCCGAAAGTCTTTCGGGTGAAACCCTGATTGTGTATTTTTTGACATTTATATGTGATAAAAAATGCTTATCACATCTAAATTCATACCTAAACTAATTATATCTGAAGGAAGGGCATGATCTATCACATACAGATCTACAACATGAATTATAGCGGAAGATTCATGTGTTTACCTTGTCTTCCTTAGCTCCTTTGTGCAGCGGATGATCGTTGTGTTGCTTGCTTTCACGTGCTCTTCTTGCTCCCACAATCTGGCTCGAATCACTAGGACGAGAGCTCTGATCCACACCAAGTTCCACCCAATGGAGGCTAGTTGAAGAGAGAGTCTTGGGTTTACTGTATTATGATCAGCACATGATCTCTACAGTAGTGTGTATTATTATGTCTCTAGCACACATAATAATCTAGGAGGCTGTCTCCTTATATAGACAGACTTATACCTAATTGCAACGTACCCCCTAGGGTTGATGTCCTTGCTACTAACCCCATTAGGTTTGAGCTTGTCTCACCTAAACCCATAAGTTTAGGTTAATTGCATTGTGCACCCCACATGGGCGCACATAATGCTAACATCTCCCACTCGCACAGTGGGGTTGCACAAATACAGTAGTTCTAGTCTCCCTCAATCTCCAACTATTATCATCTGCCAAAGTGTTATGTGGCCTTGGTGTGTGACTGTGAGAGAACCTGCATTTCGGGAGATCCATACTCTAAACTCATACGAGACGAGCTAGCAGCAGGCGCACTCAACCCTCAAGAAATAATGCAATACATATATATATATCTCGTATCCCCCAGATTCTGTCTATTGTCATCTCATGGACCATGAGCACCTACCTTGTCCCGAAGGTCGTGCATCAATGAGTCTATATCTCCTTTATTACATTCATATCATGCATGATCCCATAAGATCTTGTAGGTGGTCCCAATGAAAGTGATAAAGAGCGATGCAATTAGAATCTTCCTTTCCATCCATTGTCGCTTTGATTCGGAGTCAGCTGCTTTCCTAGCAATGTCCTGGTAGGCCGAATCATTCATAGCCGTGAGGTGTCACGCTAAAGTAGCACCACCGAACCGTCTCTCCCCGACATGGATAAAAGTACTAAGGGTATACAGTGTCAATCATTTTTATATGATCGACGAGGCTCACACGGCGAGGAAACTCAGGGACTAGTTCTACTCGCCACCTCATGTCACTCATCAGCACGCGTTATCTCATAAGATGTGCGCCATAGTGTTTGGACTCTATCAGAGCACATGTCCTATCCCATAGGGACCACTATACAGATGTAAGTCGAACAGCCCATATGACTATTAACCCGAGTACTGAGTGTTGCACATATGCAATCGAAATCAGTTCTCTCATCTGGCTTTCTCTACGCAGACTATACATGGTTCGGGGTAGTAACCATGCTCGAATGGCCATAATCCAATCTCACCTTGGAACTTATTCCAATGCGACAAATGAATCCGTCTGACAGGGTCTTGCACTATTGATTGATGTCCAGCTCTTGTCATAGGCCATGCGCCTCATATGACATGAGTCATCATATCATAGGCTTCTAGCGCTTGTCGGGATTCTGTCTCATCTCCTACTCACCTAGACAATCCAGGATGTTGTAAAGGCGGTTGCTCGTGTGAGAGAGTCAACCTAGTGTTCGCGCGACATGTTCTATGCTAGTACAGGATATGTAAACAACATGTAGCATAACAAATCCAATTAAAATCCAATTATCAATGTCTCATATGCTCATCAATCATATCGCTAGTGATCGACTACCGAGTCCCAATTTTCTAAATCAATCCACAAAGACGACTCTTATGTGGTTTAGGAATGGGAGGTGCCTACATTATTGGCCCGTAGTCGATCTACTCCAAGATTACTCTTCAGGTAGTTATTTCACCTTTTGTGAAAACAATACCTTTTTCTATATGTTTGGCCTTATCAAAATGCTGTAGCCATATGCTAGTACTACAGGTTGGTTGACAGCTCATAAGCTTATCAGAAACCTTTTTATCCAAACATATTTCCGTCCGGTGACAGAACAGGCAATCGTGCTTCGCTTCCATGATCGATGGAGCGGTCTAATACGATTGTGCAACACTTATGCTGCTGTTCCATGCGATATCATCTAGCATGGACTATAGCCTGAGTCGGATTTACGTGTATCTAGGTCCCCACCCTAGTCAGCATGCATAGCTGGCTAGTCGAAGCATCATCTCCGATAGTTATAACACGTGATCCTTCGTACCGAGTATCCTTTTGGTTGCAATCTAGTGTCTTAAGTTAGATTTCCTGAAATCCACTCTTCCGATTGCATGAGGTTTGTGGGGTCTCATTATATACCATAGTATATAGCAGACTCACACTGCATCGGGCACTTTGGTTATTTGGTCAATCTTGTATGGTGTCTTCTAGGGCACATATTCAGGCTCGTAAAATCCTGCAGTGAGCTATAGGAGTATCACATGTCCTTGGGTCTATTACATGGAATCGTTCAGAGTATCTTCTTGTTGTCCGCCTTATGCGTCAATATAAGAAGTCCTTCTAAACGAATGAGAATGCATCTCGCCCTACCAATATATTTCATCATAAATCGAAAGGATAACCACCCTATAGTGGATGTGAAATAGTCCTTAGACTCTCTCGATTCTGTCGGAATTCCACCTTTTGATTCAGCATCCAAACAGAGCATAAAATAAAAATTAGAATCATCCAATCCAGATCAAAGTCAGAAATTCATGTCCAACTAATATACCTACTGGGCAATGAACAACCATGTATTTTCTTCAAGGAGAGAAGGTTCAGTTGGTACTATCACAAAATGAGACATTCATGTCCAATGCACAGAGAGAAATGAGCCTTTTAAGTGCGAAAATTGTCGCCGCTCCAGCTGATGTATCTACTGATGCCAATATACAAAAATCTCATAAACTGCTTGAAGAATGAAACAACAGACCTCAGATTAAACTTCAGTAGAAGCTCTCCCCCTTTCCTCCTCTTCAGCTTGAAGCCAAGCAGCCTAAAACAAACAAAAACAACAGCTCCACATGAATATTAATAAAGAAAACTGGGAGGAATGGAATGAGATTGATTGAGATAAAGGAAAGACTTGCCTTGTCTCGTTCGAGTCTTGAGACATGAGGGCGTATGGAGTTTCCTAAGCTTATGCCTCCCCATGCGTCTTGCAACTCTTTCTCTCTTGCTTCTCGTCGAGATAGGAAAGGTTTAGGTTGGTGATCATTTGCTTGCTGATGAGAAGCAATCTTTTCCCTCTCAAGTCTTGACTTGTGCTTAACCAGAATTTGATCCAAGCTTCTTTCACTCATGTCAGATTGTGCGTTAGAGTCCCTTGTCTTTATCTTCACAGATTGTTCACCAACACTCCATGCTAATTTTTCCTTCTCGAGCTTTGAGACATGTTTCACTAGAACCTTGTCCAAGCCTTCGCTGTCTCCTATGATTGCTTCCTGCTTCTTCTTCTTCTGATGACCACGAGTTGCGTAGACAGTTCCTGAAGATGGATTACTCTTTTCCCTTTCTGACCAGTGAACTGACTTTACCAAGATCTTATCTAGGCTATTATTATTCTCTGTCTCTTTGCATTCTTCTTCACTAACCTCAAATGACGATACTGATTTTGTTGCATCCAACCTTGTCACATCCTCTCCTCCTCCCTTGTTTTGGTCAATGTTCTCTTTCCCAACTTTTTCATTATCAGAGCATACCGAATTTGATAGTGTTTGAGTGACAGAAGCTTCTTTCTTCTTCGATTCACTTGGCTCAAGATTTCTCCTATCCTTTGCTTCTTGAACCTCTCTTTCAAATTTGGAGACACGCTTCACCAGACACTTGTCCAAGCTTGGTACATCTGAGACATCTTGGTTTCTCCTACCAATATTTGCTCTCTCTGACTTCTTGCTTTTCATCTCATACAGATCGTGACAGTTGCTTTTGGACTCTTCAATGTCCTTCTCAAGCTTTTAAGTATGAATTCTTGTTAAGAAACTTTCTAACCCAGGAATGGCTTCAGCTTCACTGTTTGACTTGCTGCTTCCCTTTCTTGAAAAAAGGTTCTGAGAATTCTTCTTGGCCTCCTCAATCTCCTTCTCAAGCTTTGAAGAATGCTTCATGAATATAATTCCCAAATCTGGAATAGTATCAGATGAACTATTGACGTTGTCTGGCTTATTCTCACCCGGATCCTTAAATTCATTCTCTTTCGCAGTTTCTAGCTTATCCCCGGATTGTTCCTTCACCTCCTTCATTTTGGCCTTTTTGGCTTCTTCCACCATTCTTTCCTGTTTCGTCACGTGCTTGACCAAAAACTTGTCCAGACTAGGAACCTCTGTTTCAACTGGCTTCTTTCTCATCTGCCCAAACGAGGACGTTGAAACTCTCCTAGATTGCACAGCAGTGTGGTCGGAAGAGCTCAAATTAAACTGCTTACTATATTTTGCTTCCGCTAGAGCAGCATTCAGACCACAAGTCGCAACTATGGTTGCCAGAGAAGCAAGTTCATCTTCATTCAAACACCGGAGTCTTTCAAGCATCATGGTTGTAAGTTTTCTCATGTTTAACGTTTCTGAGAGCTGCTGTTTCTTGTAGTTCCTGGGAATTGCCTCTGTAGATTCTTGTTCACGGTCTAGTAGTACTTCAGAAGGAGAATCATCCCTTTCAGTTACGGCTGATTCAAGTTCTGATCCAGTATCTGATTCACATTCGGAAGAAATTTTATCGTCCTCAGTGTCTGGATATTGAATTGTTTTCCGCAGTAGTTCCTTGAGGTCATCCCTGTTTATAGAGGGACAGCTCACTAGCTTTCCAAACACACATTTCACTGCGGCAGCTACTTGTCTGTCAACTTCAAATGCAGTCTCGAAAGAAGCTGTCACGGTATGAGCGGCTGATCCTCCATTAAGAGTAGAAGTTTGTATCTCATGATGCTCCATAATGACTCCAATGGCTGTGGCTGCTTCAGCAGCATCTTTTTCAGCTTCCAAGAGACGAGCTTCTGCCTCTTTGCTTGGGATCCTGCTTACCAAAAGAGGGAAACATATATACTTTTCATTTTGACTGATTAAAACTTACGTAGCTGCTTGAAGTATTCGACGCCAAGAGGCTTCCACCATTGCAGCTTTCCGAGTCTCTATGGCCTTGTCTGCAGCTTCCCTTAGTGCCATTTTTTCTTTCAGAATTTTGGAATAATGAGGATTTGAGTCGCCTAAGGTCTCATCAAGAGTCGAATTCATGCCACCTACTTCTTGTAGTAAGCTCATTTTAGTATTTGCTATTCCTGCAACATGTGATTCTAGAGAATATTGAAGAAATAAGGCTGCTGGATGGATTTGAAGTTGACAAAGTTACTGTTCATTTGGTATGAGATTTACCAAATGAACAGTAACATCCGGAATAGCAGTAGCCGTAGGATCAGCAGCAGAGCTTTTATCATCACCGTTGGATCACTTCTAGACGTTACATTTGAAAGATTAATAGGACGGTGTCGTTTTGTATTAGTTCTAATTTTGATTAAAAGTTTGTTAAGACCCGTTAGCTGAGTTGGCTCGATTAGATGGCGTGGCACCATCTGATTGGCTGATTCATAACTGATGAGGTGTTTCATTTTCTTTTATTTACTTTCTAGTCCCTGTAGTTTGGTTAATCCTCGTCTGTGAGGATATAACTAGAAAACTTGCATCATTTTGTTTCTAATGAAAATTTGGAGATCTTTTCTTCCTTCTCTGATGTTCTTCCCTCGCATCATCTTCTTCTTTCTTCACTTTCTTAATATGGTATCAGAGCTTTAGGCTTTGAATCCGTTCTTATCGTTTGGTGCCGGAGGTTGCTAGGGTTGATTTGAGTCAACCGATCTAGTATTGGTGGACATGGTGCTTCCGGAGGAATCATCTAGGGTTTCTGGCGATTCTGGATCTCGTTCTCAGATGGATGGATCTTCGCCATATTTTCTGCATAACTCTGATTCTCCAGGTATGCTGTTAGTGTCTCAAGTACTTACTGGTGACAATTTCAATTTATGGTATAGATCTATGATTGTGGCTTTGGAAGCTAAGAATAAATTGGATTTTGTTACTGGTGTTATCACTGAACCAGAGAAGACCTCTGAGTTGTATTCCTTGTGGAAATGTTGTGATAGGATGGTTATTTCCTGGTTGATTAACTCTGTGAGTAAGGAGATTGCATCTAGTGTTGTTTATTACACAACAGCTAGAGATATTTGGTTTGACCTGTTTGAAAGGTTTTCTCAGAAGAACCTACCCAAAGTGTTTCAACTTAGCAGTGCCATTGTGCATTTGAAACAGGGAGGTATGAGTGTTACTGGTTATTTTACCAAGTTCAAGTCTCTTTGGGATGAATTAGAGAATTACACAGAGATGCCTATGTGCACTTGTGGGGCTATGCATTCTTGTACTTGTAATGTGTTGGGAATGATTCACAACAAACTTCAACAAGAACATATAATGCAGTTTCTTATGGGACTTAATTCCTGTTATTCTTCTGTTAGAGATCAGGTTCTTTTGATGGATCCACTTCCTAGTCTTAATAGAGTATTTGCCAAAGTAGTTCAACAGGAGATGCAGGGAACTATTTCTGGTATGGGCACTTCAATGCCCACCATGGCTATGTATTCATCTCCATTTCATCATGGACAGACATATGGTGGACCCTCTCATGGAAATGTCAATGCTCCCACCTCTGAAATTCAACATGGAGCTAATGTACAAGGAACTCCCAAATCCAAACTGGTTTGTCACCACTGTGGAGGTACTGGACACATAAAAGCTAAATGCTGGAAATTGCATGGTTATCCTCCAAATTTCAAAAACAAATCTAAGAATCAAGCACATAATGTGGTAAGTGACACTGTAGAAGCTAATGGTGCTGACAAGAGTGTTTTTCCTTTTACCCAAAGTCAATGTAACCAAATGATGCATTATATCAGCACACAGATGCAGCAATCTAATCATGGAGGGATCAGTGATTCTAGCTCAAGTTCTCCATCTCACAGTAACAATTCCTCTAACATGGAAAGTCCTGTTCATCAGTTTGCCAGAGCAAATGATTCTCCTTATAACCAACACTTTATGGGTTGTGTCTCTGGCTCCTTAATCTCCAACAAATCTAGTGGTGACACTTGGATCATAGATAGTGGAGCTACTGATCATATGTGTTATGATCTTAGTATTCTTGATGATACTATTGAAGTCTCTAATGTTTTTGTTTATTTGCCAAATGGCAAGAGAGTTAAAGTCTCTCATACAGGAGTTGTAACTCTTACTCCTACACTGCAGCTTGTGGGAGTTCTTTATGTGCCTGAGTTTCAGTTTAATCTGATTTCTATGACTCAGTTAGCCAAGGAGCAGAAGTGCATGTTTATCTGTGATTCAGAAGGTTGCAAGATTTTGCAAGAAGGCACTAAAATTCTTCTTGATGAAGGTAATAAGTCAAATGGGCTTTATATTTTGAAGACAGTTGGTAATGGTCTTAACTTGTGTGGTAATGCACTCTCTAAGCCAAACAAAATGTTTTCAAGCCAAATTTGGCATCAAAGGTTGGGTCACTTGTCAGATGGCAAGCTTAAATGGATGACTGCAGTTCTGAACGATGGGGGTTCTATTGATAATTCTCAATGTGAGATTTGTCCATTGGCAAAGCAAAAGAAGCTCCCATTTCCTAGTATTGGAAAATTAGAACAGTCAGCTTTTGCATTAATTCACTGTGATATTTGGGGACCATATAGAGTTCCTACTTATGCAGGTCACAGATATTTCTTGAATTTGGTGGATGATGCCACAAGAATGACATGGGTGTATTGATGATTCACAAGTCAGAAGCTCAGACACTCCTTCCTCAGTTCTATACTATGATTGAGACTCAATTTGAAGTTAAGATTAAGAGAATAAGGAGTGATAATGCAAAGGAGCTTGCTCTTGTTGATTTCATGTTAGAAAAGGGAATTGTTCATCAGTTAAGTTGTGTTGAAGCTCATCAAAAAAACTCAGTGGTTGAGAGAAAACATCAGCATCTTCTGAATGTGGCAAGAGCTCTTAAGTTCCAGTCTTCTTTGCCAAATAGATTTTGGGGTGATAGTGTGTTGACTGCTGCTTACATCATAAATAGAGTTCCTTCTCCAGTATTGCAGCACAAATCTCCTTATGAGTGTTTATATAAAGAGAAACCTGACTATGACTCTTTGAGAGTTTTTGGTTGTCTGTGCTATGCCTCTACTTTACAACAAGGGAGGACAAAGCTTGATGCCAGAGCTGAACCTTGTGTGTTTCTGGGATATGTGTTTGGTATGAAAGGATATAAGTTGTATCATTTGAAGAAATGCTCTTTTCTTATCTCTAGAGATGTTGTTTTTCATGAGACAGTGTTCCCCTTTAATACACCATCCTCTTTGTGGCCCCACTCTGATGATGACATAGTATTGCCTACTCCAGTTTTACCAGAAACTACTTTGAATTATGGTAACACTCCTGCAGCTCCTTCACTCACAGAAAATTTCAGCTCTATGCAGTTACATGGTCCTATAGAGTCACTATCTGAGCTTCATGATTCTCCTTCTGCTAATGTTCCTGTGAGAAGAAGCAACAGAGAGTCAAGAGTACCTTCTTATTTGAAGGATTATGTGGTAAGCAGACCTAAAATGGTATCAGCTTCATTAGCACCAGTGGTGTTTGACACAGTTCCAGGTCAATCTGTCTTCTCAAAATGTCTGGCCACTCTGGATGCAGTCTCAGAACCTGGGAACTATCAAGAAGCTTGCAAGTCTCTTCAGTGGGTGAAAGCTATGAATGAAGAGTTACAAGCACTTGAATTGAACAAGACATGGGAGATTGCTGTTTTGCCTTCTGGACATGATTCTGTGGGTTGTAAATGGGTGTATAAAGTCAAGCTGAAATCTAATGGAGAGGTAGAAAGGTTTAAAGCTAGATTAGTGGCAAAAGGGTATACACAAACATAAGGAATTGACTATACAGAGACTTTTTCTCCAGTGGCAAAGTTGCCTACATTTAAATGTCTACTTGCTTTAGCAGCTCTACAAGGTTGGCATCTTCTGCAACTAGATGTTAACAATGCCTTCCTTCATGGAGAGCTAGATGAGGAGGTGTATATGGAATTGCCTCCAGGTTATGAGGTGCCTGGCCACATTTTAGCAACTTTATCATCACATGGCAGAGTGGTGTGTCATCTCAAGAAGTCACTCTATGGTCTAAAGCAGGCATCTAGACAATGGTATAGTAAGTTCTCAACTACTCTTCTTGCTCTTGGTTTTGTTCAATGCAAAACTGATTATACACTTTTTGTGAAAGTCACAAAATCCTCTTTTGTGTGTATCTTGGTGTATGTGGATGATATCATCTTGGGAGGAAATGTTTTAAGTGAACTGAACACTTTGAAAGTTTTGCTAAACACTGAATTTCAGCTGAAAGATCTGGGTTTTCTGAGGTACTTTCTTGGTTTTGAGATAGCCAGAAATGATCATGGGATTAGTTTATGCCAGAGAAAGTTTGCTTTAGATATACTTCATGAAAATGGATATGACTCTTGTAAAGCTGCATCTGTGCCAATGGATCCTTCTGTGAAGTTAACTGCTGATTCTGGAGATCTTTTATCTGCTGAAGACATGGTTAAATACAGGAAGTTGATAGGAAGATTACTATATTTGTGCAATTCCAGACCAGATATTTGCTATGCAGTGCATAAGCTCTCCCAGTTTATTGCCAAGCCAACAGCAGCACATCTGAAAGCTGCACACCATGTTCTTAGATATTTGAGCAATGCTCCAGCTCAAGGTCTTTTCTTCTCAGCTCATTCCTCTCTTGAGTTGATAGGCTATGAAGATGCTGACTGGGGTGGTTGTTTGGACACCAGGAAATCAACTTCTGGATATCTGGTTTATATAGGAAATTCACTAGTTTCTTGGAGGTCAAAGAAGCAGACTGTTATCTCCAGAAGTTCTACAGAGTCAGAGTACAGAAGCTTGGCAGAAATTTCTTGTGAGTTGCAATGGTTCATTTATCTACTTAATGACTTTGGCATTACTCTTCAGCAGGTCCCAGTTATCTACTGTGATAGTAATTCAGCACTCCAGCTTGCTGCAAACCCAGTCTTCCATGACAAGACTAAGCATGTGGATATGGATTGCCACCTTATAAGAGATTTGGTGCAGAAAAAGGTCATTTCTTTGAGGTACATTTCCACAACTCATCAATTAGCTGATCTGCTCACTAAACCCCTTCATCCTGCTGTTTTTGGGTTTCTACTGTCCAAGTTGGGTGTGAGGCTCATCCACACTCCAACTTGAGGGGAGGTATTGAAGAAATAAGGCTGCTGGATGGATTTGAAGTTGACAAAGTTACTGTTCATTTGGTATGAGATTTACCAAATGAACAGTAACATCCGGAATAGCAGTAGCCGTAGGATCAGCAGCAGAGCTTTTATCATCACCGTTGGATCACTTCTAGACGTTACATTTGAAAGATTAATAGGACGGTGTCGTTTTGTATTAGTTCTAATTTTGATTAAAAGTTTGTTAAGACCCGTTAGCTGAGTTGGCTCGATTAGATGGCGTGGCACCATCTGATTGGCTGATTCCTTAGTTAGTAAATACTCCGAATTTTTCCGTTTAATACCCCTCTGTACGTATAAATGAAAAATATTTCCGTATTTCGTATTATTGCTGGACCTAATGAAAAATACTCGAACTTTTGACAAAAAAAGTTTAATACTCGTATTTAACGTTTAAACGTATAATACTTCCGAATAAAACTTCTTCCATACAAAATTGCAGGGAATAAATTGTCATCCAAAATATTATCAGCTATAGTAATTAGTTATTATTAAATATTTTCTTATTATTTCCTTATTAGAAATATTTCTTTTGAAAGAATAATAGTGTAAATAATAATATTTTATTTATTATAAATATTTATTTATTATAAAGATTTACATGTATTTATTATAAAATTGTACAAGTATTTTGAAATAGCTATATATCTGCATGCGTATGCAGTCTTATGTGATATAATATTAATTTTCAAAATAATTAAGGCTTAAGATTAGGGAATGCGCAGTAGCTTTTTAATAGAAGGTTTGATCAAAAATATTTTGATATTATTTTACATTACTAATGTGTTAGTCATGAGTAAATAGTGTATTTATCAAAAATGATAAACACATGAGTACATGCTTTACAAATTATTTTTAAATATTTGATAAAAAATATGAAAGTATGGCAATGTGGGACACAAATAACTCATTATACATGCTAAAATACTAATAAATGCACCCGTATTTTTAATTCCGAATGAATAACTAGTATACGAATTATACACGTACGTATAGAATACTCGAATTAATCAAATTCCGTATTTTTAAGCCGAATTTTTACGGACGTATTTTTAACATAAAATCGTATAATACACGTACGTACCGTATCACGATTTATTTCCGTCCCGTATTTTACTAACTATGGCTGATTCATAACTGATGAGGTGTTTCATTTTCTTTTATTTACTTTCTAGTCCCTGTAGTTTGGTTAATCCTCGTCTGTGAGGATATAACTAGAAAACTTGCATCATTTTGTTTCTAATGAAAATTTGGAGATCTTTTCTTTCTTCTCTGATGTTCTTCCCTCGCATCATCTTCTTCTTTCTTCACTTTCTTAATAGAGAATATAATTTATCGTTTGCCTGCAAAAGTTTTATTTTTTGCTTCAAATATGAGTCCACCTTTCGGCGTGGAAACTCGTTCAGAGGTGAAGTCATGCGGTGCAAGGGCTTCCTTTTTTGCGATGAATTTTTATTTAGAACACTCACACTTGGCAAGCCAGGCTCTTTCAAAATCTTGCTCTGATGAAAATCAAATGGGGAAAGAATCAGGAACATGAAAAAACAAATAAACAAAAGAAACTTTGGAATTGAAGTCATATTTTAGGGGAGGATTATACTGTAATTACTACGGTTAGATCCTTCTTTATTTGCATTATGAGCTCTTACATATGAAAATAAGAACCTATGGATGACGGCAAAACTTCTCAAGAAGCTCATACATTAACGGTACTCAATAGATGATTCACATATCATACTAACATACTTGATTTTCACTTAATACCCCAAGTATCATTAACTGGGTGGTCAAGATACCCATGTCCCAAGTATTGACTAGGTGGTTAAGATAACCAGATAAGAATATGCGGATGATGAGATGCTACTAATCTTTTAATTCAAGAAGCTCACACATCAACTGTACTGAATAGATGGTTTCACATATCATACTGAACAATCACTATAATTGCATGCTCCATATTGTGATGAATGATTCTGAAACCCACGACAAGGCGGAAACTCTCTGAAATCATAAAAGGCCGTAAACACAACTAGTTTTCATCACAGTTGAATTTTGGCTAGGTATGCTGGTCGAAAGCTGAACATTTATGGCCATCAAATGACAGACTACATTACACGAGATTACTTACTCAGCTATATGCTATTGCATTTTGACATGACTGACATATGCTATTGCATTTTGACATACTGACATAGGAGAACCCGTATGTTATTGTATCAAGTCGTTATCACCTAGAGTGAACAAGAAAGAATGACCCCTAGATAGTAGATACCATAACAAAAGCCAGGAGAGGCTTAATAGTATAAGACTGCACTCAAAAATGTTCAGCTATACACCACAATCACAAATTAAGCCGATGAGAATTGATGATGTGTGAAATTTCAAGTGATTGCTACAACCTCCAATCAAAAGCCAGGAGAGCCTTAATACAAGACTAAATCAAAAAATGTTCAGCTAAACACCACATACAAACCAAGTCTATAAAAATCACAGGTGCCGCCAAAGTGGCATAGCCCCGAATAACACGACGACAATAGCCAATCAGGCCCAGAAAGTCGAGCACCTGTTTGACGGATGTGGGTGTCGGCTAAGAAACCACGGTATCTATTTTCTGAAGGTCTGCTTGCAGTTCCCCTGCTGTAATAATATGACCGAGACAATCCAATGTAGTCTTGCAACATTTAGTTAATTTGGCGAAAAAATAATTGGTAGCAAGGATGATGCAAATGAGACGCGTGAGAATCCATTGTCGTGCTATACACCAAAATATCGTTGAAGAACACGATCACAAAAGACGGAAGGAACGACTGAAATATATGGTTCATAGCTGACTGAAACATGGATGGTACATTCGTGAGACCGAAAGGAATCACTAGAAACTCATAATGACCCTCATGAGTGTGAAAAGCAATCTTCGAAACGTATTCAAGCAGCATTCGAGTAATCGGAGCGCAAATCAAGCTCGGTGAAAAAACGTGTCGCCCCCAACTCATCGAATAACTCGTCAGCGGTTGGGATCGGGAGCTGGTCAGCTGCATTAAGTGCCCGATAGTCGACACAAAATCAAAAAGTCCCATCGTTCTTACAAACCAACAACACTAGGGAAGAAAAAGCACTATGGTTAGGTTGCATGATCCCCTAATGGAGCACGCCACGAACCTGACGTTCAATCTCGCCTTTCTGAAAGTACGGGTAGCGATAGGGTTGAACATTAATGGGCTTAGTCCCAGGTTTGGGATGAATGCGATGATCCCACACGCGCGGAAGTGGCAACCCTAATGGCAAAGAAAACACGTGGTGATTCTGCTGCAGCACGGCTAGGATGTATGGCCGTAAATCAGATGGGAAGTCAATTATGTTAGCCACACTGGTCTGCTGAAGAACAAGAGACACAATCAAATCGAACAATTCCGTGTCATGCGCAGTCCGCATAAGGGCAATAAATTGTTGCAAGCGATTTTTCCATGGACCGGACATATCCCCCTGTAGTGTAACTGGTCGGTCGGTCCAAACGAAGTCCATTGTTAAAGTTGAATGACCATGAGACAGCTTGTCGAGCGTCTAGAGCCACTGGACCCCCAATACCATGTCTGATCAGATAACTGATAGCACATACATATCAATCTCAAAGACATTGCCTTGCAGAGATAGTGCCGTTTTGGGCAACAGTACGGAGAACTAAGCGATTCTCCATTGCCCACGTATACACGAAACGGAGACTCGGAGAGACAGGATGCAAACTATACTCGGGTGTCCAGCCATAGCTGGATGGATAAAGTTATGTGTGCTCCACCTACGCTAGAATGTCAGAAATAGTATCGAAATATTGAAAGAGTGAGGGCAAGGGTTACATGCTAGCGTGTGCAACCATGAAACGTCGGCCGTGATAATGCCCTATTCATCGTCCAAGGCTGGTGGCGGGTCCGCGAAATCCTCCTCATCGGCTGATAACAACAAGAATTTGGGTTTGCAGCGATTCCTACGCGAAATAATGTTCGTCACAGTGCCGGTTTGTAGTGGTCGTCCATGCGTGTTTCGATGCCGGTGTGTAAGCCTGAAGAAGCTCCTGCTGAGATGCAGACAGTTCTCGAGCCAAGGCAAAAGTGGCTGCCAAGGTGGGAGGGTTACGCAATGTAAGTTCCCTTTTCACATGTTATTGAAGGCCCGCACATATAGATATAGGCAGGGGCGGACCTATGTAGGGGCAAGGGGGGCAGTTGCCCCCCCCCCTGAAATTTGAAAATTTCTATTAGTATCCCTATTAGTATCGACTGATAATAGCGAAATCACTCTGACGCGGGTTTATCGTTTAATATAGCGACGAGATGAAAGCGATCTTACGAAAATAATAATCGAAGTATTTTTGGATTTTGAAAATCCAACCCACAGGGTCTTTACCTGAAAATGTCCCCGGATGGGGATGGTGTTGTAGCTGTACGGGATGGGTGAGGTTTTCAACCGGTGGTACGGGGAAGGGTCTGCTGTGGTACGGTGATGGGACCCGTACGTGTTCCTGGAGTTTGAGACGTGGGTGTGGCAGTGATTTGCTGCCAAAAGCGGCTGCTGAGTGTTATGCATTTTATTATCTAGGGCTTTGATAGCCGCCATGACATATCGTCGGGGGTCGAAGTCATGGAGGTTTGCTTGGTCGGTTCAGCTATGTTGTCGGAGTGAGATCACGAGGCTCATGGTGACAAAGAAAACGGATTCGTTCTTGGCTGCCGGATCGTTTTTATACCTTTTTGTTGTTGTTTTGCTTCGTGGGTGGAAGTTAGGGTTGTGGTGAGGGTTCTTGGTTAGAGAACGGGTCAAGATAGATCACCTTATTTCGCCGTGATTAATGGAAGCACCACTGTCCGGTAACAGTACCGACGAGTTCCAGGCGAAGAACAACCGCCTAGGGGACGAGGAAAAGAGAGAGAAAGGGGGAAAAGAATAATGATTTTCTGTATCATCTCTTCCATTCATTTTCACTATTCACCGGATCACTTTGACTCGGTGACTTTGTTATAATGATGTAATTTTTGAATAATTTCTTTCTTGGTGTTGTAGAATAAAGTTGCTCTACAACACGGCGGAAAAGTTATCAAAAAATCGCATTATTTTGCTATCATAATCACTCGATCAAAGTGACACAAATACGAGTCAAAAAGTAATGATGGAGAGAAAGAGGTGAGACACAGTGGTATTCAATTTAGAAAAAAAAATAGTGTTTAAAAAACTTAGACCTTGTACGATTCGACAATACTATTCAGAAAAGAACCGCAATGAAAACTCGGGCAGAGCTTATCAAGTACTCAAACCCACGTTACACGTTAAAAAATCACTCAATTTTATAAATATTTCGGACGCCCAACGTTACGTTTGGGCCGACGTATCAACATCGTCCTCCTCGGTGATCATCGTATCAATGTTGGTGTTGTTTTTGTGGTGGTTGTCGGTGGTCATGATGATGCTAGATAGTAATCAGGTTTGGATAAACTGGGTATCTCTTTATTTGAGATAAAGGGTGAACTAATCATTTAAGCAATATTTGTTGAAAATAGCTTGTAAAAGTCTTGGAGAAATTTGTCCCACATCTTAGAAAATAGAGTTATTATGCACTTTATATATGGAAACCAATTAATGACATTTAATTGAGTTACCATATAGAGTGGTTATCCTCTACAACTCGCACACGCGCGCGCGCAAGGCGCAATGTGGCGCTTTTAGTGGCGCACTTTGGCGACGTGCGCGTGTGGCGTGAGTTAATTAAATAATAACTGTTTTTTCGTTTTATTTTTCTGGTTGTTATGGCGGTTATTTTTCGGTTGGTGAAAGGATGTGTTGTTATAAACAGTCACAACTGTTATGAACAAACACATCCCTTCATTCATGTTCTTTCGTGAACTATAAATAAGCCAAACACCCAGCAGATTCCTATATCAGTTTTCAAACACAGTTTCACAGAGAATTCTAGAGAACTTCTGCAGATTGCTGGCTGTAGAACCGACGCGACTTGTTGTATCCTGGAGGGGAATCGCCAGAACCCGGCAGCATAGTGGGGGCGATTTATCCCTTAAAGAAAACGTTTATCGTGCCTCAAGTCTTGTTTTCTTCCACCATCCATTATACTCGGCGTAACAATTTTAAGGGATAAATCGTACAACAATGGAGAGTGGAGGAAAGACTGCAACTTTCAAGATGATGAATCAAGACTTCGTCAAACTGGACCGGTTTGATGGCACCAATTTCACCCGTTGGCAAGACAAGTTGATGTTTCTACTCACTGCATTGAAGGTGGCATACGTTCTGGACGAAAATTTGCAGCCAATACCAGAACCAAAGGACGACGACACTAACGAATTAAAGGCGCAGCGAACGAAGAGGGAGGAGGACGAACTGGTTTGCAGAGGACACATTCTCAACACACTGTCGGATCGTTTATACGATCTATTCACATCAGAGAAGTCACCAAGCAAAATCTGGAAGACGTTGGAGAACAAATACAAGGCTGAAAAGCAAGGACCAGATAAGTTTCTTATTAGAAAATTTTTTGATTTTACTATGGATGATAGTTCTCCCATTCTCGATCAGGTTTACGAATTCCAAATCCTCGCTAATAAACTTTGAGATCTCAATATTGTTGTTCCCGATGAGTTGTTAGTGGGGGGTATTATTGCTAAACTTCCTGAAAGTTGGCATAAATACATGAAGGAACTTCTTCACACAACAGAAGACTTCAACCTTGAACAACTTCAGAAACATCTCCGAATCGAAGAAGAAACTCAAATCCGGAAAAGAAACCTGGCGGGTCCTTCTAGTTCTAAAGTGAACTTCGTGGACAACCAAGGTAGAGCAGGAAAGAAGAGGAAGTTCGATGAAATCGGTTCCAACCCAAACTACCAAGAAGAACAAGAAGAATATGAAATGTTACAATTGCGGCAAGAAGGGACACATCAAAAGGGAATGCAACAAGCCTAAGGTTCAGAATGGGAATTCCAAAGACAAGTCTAACGGAAATTCCAAACAGGCTAATGTCATTGAGAGTTCAGTTTCTGAATTAGTCGCCATGGTTTCCGAC
Organism: Linanthus parryae; assembly: GCA_023055425.1. NCBI lineage: Eukaryota > Viridiplantae > Streptophyta > Magnoliopsida > Ericales > Polemoniaceae > Linanthus > Linanthus parryae. The sequence goes on from JALGPY010000002.1 coordinate 35,732,015, forward strand.
ATGCATATTGGCATGATTATGGAGTTGAACATGGCGTCTGAAGATGCTTCTCATGATTGGTGGTATGATTCCGGTGCTACTGTCCATGTTTGTAACAACATGTCGCTTTTTGTGCATTATGAAGAGACTCCCAACGAACGTGAAGTTCTTATGGGAAATCACAATGCAGGCAAGGTTCTCGGAAAGGGCAATATTCAAATTCAATTCACTTCCGGGAAGAAGTTGACCCTGCAGAATGTTCTCTATGTTCCTAAAATCAAGAAGAATTTGGTGTCGGCTAATCTTCTTTGTAAGAACGGCTTTAAGGCTGTGATTGAGGCTGACAATGTAATTTTATCTAAGGCTGGCATGTTTGTTGGAAAGGGCTATGCTTGTAATGGGATGTTTAAGTTATTTATTAATGAAATAAATGCTAGTTCTATCTATATGATTGACTCTATTTCTTTATGGCATTCTCGTTTGGCGCATTTAAATTTTAGATCGTTGAAATTCATGCGAAAAGATGGTTTGATATCTTGCACTAGTAATCACGACTCTAAATGTGAAATTTGCATACAAGCGAAAATGACTAAGAAATCTTTCCCAAGTGTAGAAAGAAAATCCCAACTTCTAGAACTTGTGCATTCTGATATTTGTGAATTAAATGGCATAGTTACTAAAGGTGGTAATAGGTATTTCATAACATTTATTGATGATTGTTCTAGATATACCTATGTTTATTTGATGAAAACTAAGGATGAGGCCTTTGACAAATTTAAGTGTTATAAGGCTGAAGTTGAGAATCTCATGGAAATGAAAATTAAAACTCTTCGTAGCGATAGAGGTGGTGAATATTTTCCTCATGAATTTTCAGTGTTTTGTGAAGAGCATGGTATTGTACATCAAACTAGTGCACCATACACGCCACAACAAAATGGTTTGGCTGAGAGGAAGAATAGGACGCTAGTGGATATGGCCAATTCTATGCTCTTGAACGCAAAATTAAAATCCTCTTTGTGCGGTGAAGCGTTACTTACCGCATGTTATTTGCATAATATAATTCCTTCACGGAAATCAAAATTTTCACCTTACGAAGTATGGAAAGGCAGAAAACCAAACTTGAAGTACCTTAGGGTATGGGGATGCATGGCGTTTTATTGCGTTACAGACCCTAAGAGAACAAAATTAGGGCCAAGAGCTCTCAAGAGCGTGTTTGTTGGATATGCCGAAAACTCAAAGGCATATAGGTTATTGGATTTAGAATCCAATGTGATAGTGGAATCAAGGGACGTAGAATTTATTGAAAATAAATTTATCGATGATTCCAACTTGTCAAAACATACTCCAACAATGAATCCTGACCTATCTCTTGGAAATAAGAGAAAGGCTTCCGATGATATTGAACCTCCTCGGAGAAGTCAAAGAGCACGGAAGGAAAAATGATTGGGCCCTGATTTTGTCTCAGCGGATTCTCTTGTCTTTCTTATGGAAGGAGATAGAGAAACTGTCCTGAATAAAATTCCTATTGCACTCGATACGGAAGATGATCCAAAAACATTCTCTGAAGGTATGGCTTCTAGAGATTCATGTTTTTTGGAAAGAGGCTATAAACGACGAAATGGACTCGATATTATCGAATAATACTTGGACATTAGTCGATTTACCTCCGGGATCAAAACCTATTGGGTGCAAATGGGTGTTTATAAGGATGTATAATTCCGATGGGTCACTACAAACCTTTAAAGCTAGATTGGTAGCAAAAGGTTTCAAGCAGAAAGGGGGTATTGATTATTTCGATACCTATGCACCCGTGGCTAGAATAACATCCATTAGAGTGTTGATGGCACTTGTCTCCATTTTTAATTTGCATGTACACCAAATGGATGTTAAAACCGCCTTCCTAAATGGTGAATTAGATGAAGAAGTGTATATGGAACAACCAGAAGGATTCGTGATGCCAAATAACGAAAAGAAAGTTTGCAAACTTGTTAAGTCCTTGTATGGGTTAAAGCAGGCACCGAAACAATGGCATGAAAAGTTCGATGCCGTTATTTTATCCCATGGATTTAAGCATAACCATGCGGACAAATGCATATATTCAAAATTTACGGATCGTTATGGTGTTATTATTTGTCTATATGTGGACGATATGCTTATTTTCGGGACTAACATGGAAGGGATTTCAGAAACTAAGAAGTATTTGACCTCCCAATTTAAGATGAAGGATCTTAATGAGGTTGATACTATCTTAGGTGTCAAGGTGAAGAAACATAGTGGGGGTTACGCTTTATGTCAATCTCATTACATAGAGAAGTTGCTTCTTAAATTCAAACATTTAGGATTTAAAGAAGCTAACTCACCTTATGATTCTTCGGTAAAATTGACTGAAAATAATGGCAGAGCGGTTGCTCAATTAGAGTATGCTAGTGTCATTGGGAGTTTGATGTATGCAATGCATTGTACTCGACCTGATATTTCTTTCGTAGTTTGTAAACTCGCAAGATACACAAGTAATCCTAGTGCCATGCATTGGAAAGTTGTTGGTAGAATTCTCGGTTATCTCAAACGGACTTCCAACTTGGGATTATTTTATAATAAGTTCCCAGCGGTATTAGAGGGTTACACAGACGCTAGTTGGATAACTGGCGCGGGTGACAATAAGGAAACTTCTGGCTGGATCTTTATGATTGGTGGAGGAGCAGTCTCTTGGGGTTCCAAGAAACAGACATGTATCTCTCATTCAACGATGGAGTCAGAATTTATTGCCTTAGCGGCTGCAGGCAAAGAAGCAGAATGGCTGAGAAATCTGCTATTGGATATAAAGTTGTGGCCACAACCGGTGCCGTCTATTTCTTTGTTTTGCGATAGTCAAGCTACAATGTTTAGAGCATATAATAAAGTTTATAATGGAAAATCTAGACATATTAGCTTCCGACATGAATATGTAAGACAGTTAATCTGTGATGGTATTATTACCATAGTATATGTTCGGTCAAGTGAAAACTTGGCTGATCCGTTTACTAAGGGTCTTTGCAGAGACTTAGTAAGGAAAACATCTAGTGGAATGGGATTAAAACCTTACGATCAGATGTAGCAGGAACCCTACCTTATGCTTAATTGCTAAACAAGGTTTACTGGGTAAAAACAAGTTACATTATGATCGGGAAAACACTGATAATTTACGTACCCATTCTAGGATAATCAGTGTAATATTTACGAGGGTGAGTTAAGACTCTTAATGAAGTTCATCTCGTCGAGGTAACATAGTTACCGAGAAGATGAAACTTCACCTATATAAACATGAGAGGTTTAGCCGCTTCTAACAAAAGTTTTAAAGGTTTACTTTTGTAAATGTTTATGAATCCAGGATCGAGCACATGGCTTAAGGTGCTAACATAATGTGAATTACTCACCGAAACTGGATAGATTTATGTGTGTGATACTTCCGCTTCTAATTCTAGAGTTTTGGTTTAATCTGCGGACACCAAATACTTTATTAGAAGTTTGAAGTATTTACGCTAATTGAGGTTTAAGTCGAGAGACACCTTCTTGTATGCATAAATCTATCACTATTGAACTGGAATTTACAAGCTAAGTGGGGGATTGTTGAAAATAGCTTGTAAAAGTCTTGGAGAAATTTGTCCCACATCTTAGAAAATAGAGTTATTATGCACTTTATATATGGAAACCAATTAATGACATTTAATTGAGTTACCATATAGAGTGGTTATCCTCTACAACTCGCACACGCGCGCGCGCGCAAGGCGCAATGTGGCGCTTTAGTGGCGCTTTTAGTGGCGCACTTTGGCGACGTGCGCGTGTGGCGTGAGTTAATTAAATAATAACTGTTTTTTCGTTTTATTTTTCTGGTTGTTATGGCGGTTATTTTTCGGTTGGTGAAATGATGTGTTGTTATAAACAGTCACAACTGTTATGAACAAACACATCCCTTCATTCATGTTCTTTCGTGAACTATAAATAAGCCAAACACCCAGCAGATTCCTATATCAGTTTTCAAACACAGTTTCACAGAGAATTCTAGAGAACTTCTGCAAATTGCTGGCTATAGAACCGACGCGACTTGTTGTATCCTGGAGGGGAATCGCCAGAACCCGGCAGCATAGTGGGGGCGATTTATCCCTTAAAGAAAACGTTTATCGTGCCTCAAGTCCTGTTTTCTTCCACCATCCATTATACTCGGCGTAACAATATTTACTCTCACAATTGTCATGTACTCTGCCAAATACCAACTTATTTATGCAGTATTCATCACTAATAGTCTCAGCGCACTAGTGACATCACTAATTACCCGAGTACTCTCAACCATTTTGTATACTTCAAAAGTCAGCGTTTTGAAAGAAAAAACATTTCCAAACGGGTTCTACATTAGTTACGTTAACAAATTGCACAATAGATAGTATTAAAATAAAAATCACTGCTAAGTAAATTGCAAAACAACAACAGTAAATCTCAAAACTAGGAATGCATCCAAACAAGTTTTAGATTTGATCATCATCATCATCACTACTAGTAATTGTAATTTATTCATCTGAACTGCAAATGGATAGATCGAACAAACTCCTCGGATCACCCTTGCTTATAGCCACACAGACATTGACCTGCTGCTTCACACCCGCCTGGAGGGTATCCCTGTGCCCGGCAAAACTCGTCGCACAATTCAGGTATACAAAGTCCATCACTGGGCAGAGGGCCACATTGACATTGATCACCTTGACACCCTTTTGTAGGGAATCCTTCTGCCGTGCAAAAGGCGGTGCAACTTATGTATGTACAGCCATTAGCTTTCCCTGCAAAAGTGTTGACAAAATACTATACTTATAACAAACCAAAGAAATTCATAGCATTTACCTAGCTACTCTTCTTGTGTTTCATTTAATTTGACTGCATCTGTGTGGAGTTAAAATTCTACCACAAAAACAAACCAAATTGCGGTGCGCGTGCGCGTTTGCGACCTCCACCCAGAGATATCAATCGATTAAAGAAATGAGAAGAAACAGAATTACCCTTACTACTAAATATTATCATTCTAACAAAATCACGCACGTGTTTTCGTATACCTTTGTTGTAGTGTGACAATTTCTCACGCATGATACATTTTAAAACAGTCTATTACTCCATATCTAGAGAAGAAGTACAGAGAACAAACAGATCAAATTAAACGAAGAATTGAAACGAGAGAAATAGAGAGACTCACCCACAGTGCTAGCCAGGATGAGGACAAGGATAAGGAAAGTAGTGGTGGATGCAGCACTGTTTTTAGCCATGTTGATATTAAACTGCTAAATGAGAGCTAATTAATTAGGTTGTGATACAGAGTGTATATTACTTAGAGCTAGAGGGTATTTATAGGCAGGCCACCATACTACTTCAGGCATGAGATTGAAAAAGATTAGTTCAGATCTGTTCTTGAGTTGTGCAATTACTATAAAAAGGTAGTCTCAAACATCATTTTGAATTGATGATTCCCCCTTTACGTTTCGGCAAAATCATTTAATATTGTGTGTCAGTATGTCAAACAATTACTTTTCATGATTTAATGTTATTTAGTTGGTATACCGTGATCTCCCTAAGGATCTCATGTCTAGTGCACATGGTTCGTGATTTTGATGCACCAGATGAACACTGTGGTGCTAAATGTGGTTTCGACTGTAAAATTAAAAATTTGGTGTGCTACAATTGAGTGTTGTTCTGATTCTATCTTTACTATTACGTTAGAATTGGTTTTGAACTTGAGATCAACTATGACACAATGTTAAAGATAGAATCATGTGATGATATCCCTTGACTCGTCGAGCATTATTTACCTGCAGGCTGGTTTAGGTTGTGAATGGTTCTGAAGTATTATTTTGTCATGGAGCGTATTCACACGACAATGACAACTTAGTACACTTAGAGGATGAGTTCATATGACAACTTAGCTCAAATCGGTTCCCCACAACTTAGTTTAGATCTGGGTTTAGGTGGTCGGATTTATGGGTTATGTGACAATGATGGTGGCGAACACAATTGTAATTGTGTGGTTGTAGAATATAGGGTTTGTGTGAAAGTCCGATATATTATTCTTGTATATATAGAGTTATACAAGATAAATATTTACGTGAAAAATCCACATACATTACTGAATTTACATTAGTGCTATCCCGCCCCCTCAGTCAGAGCGGGAGGGCTGACGCTCAGGACCGAAAATGATTGAAGAGATGATGGGACAACCTCTCGGTGAATCTATCAGCGTACTTGGTAGTCAGATGGAATGTGCAAGACACAAAATTGTCCACAAACGAACATTCTCATGAATGAAGTGAATATCAATCTCAAAATGTTAAATGCGCTGATGTTAAACCGGGTTGCCTGAACGACAAACAACACTCACTTTGAGGATGCGGTTGGCGGAGGGACCCGAATCAAGAAGTAGGTTGCATAGAGAACATAACTCAAATACAACATTAGCGACCCCACAATATTCAGCTTCGGCACTCGAATTTAACGAAACCATCGCATTCAATTAAAACTCCAATTGGCAATGTATATTTATACCTCTGTACGCCTCTTTCTCTACATTTTGACTTTTACCACTATTCACAGGGTCACTTTGATTCGTTGATTTAGATAACAAAACAATCTAGATTTTTAATAATTTTTTCATGGTGTTGTAGAATAATTTTTACTCTATTACACTAAAAAAAGAAACAAAGAATTTTACAATTATTTTTCTACTCAAATCACCCGATCAAAATTATCCATTACGAATAAGAAAGTCAAAGTGTAAAACAAGATACGATACGGAGGGAAGTAACGATGAAGCATGGTTTACGGAGCTTAAAATGGATCTTGATAGTACAACAAAGCTTAAAGTAAATAGATAAAATCCTACAAGTGATCCAACTGACATAATCACTCAAGTGATTTGAGTTATAGTCAACTCTATCTCTCCAAGTAAACTAGTACCAGTCTGTCCCAGCTCTTTCTTTTCATCTGACTTTTTTGATTCGTATCTGGTTCACTTTGACCGGATGATTTGGATAGCAACATAATACGATTTTTTGATAATTTTCTTCACCATATTATATAAAACTTTTTACTTTACAACACCATGAAAAAATTATCAAAAAATTACATTGATTTGCTATTCAAATCATCGGGTCAAAGTGAACCAGATACGAGTAGCAATTAGCACTATTAATCAGTGATTTATAATCATTTATTTTAGACAAGTTTATATTCTTACTATTTCCAATCCTAAAAAATAAAAAATAAAATCTTACTATTTCCCTTACTATTCCAATAAACGTTAACTTTGAGATTTCTTTTAGAACATCATCTTCGACAACCCCCCCCCCCCCCCCCCCCTCCAGCAATTTCTTTTTTTTTTCTTGATTGCAGGAGATTGCCAATCTCCATTAAGAACCCTGTAGATCGTTCCCCTTTCTCCCAATAGACCACTTACAAAAATATTTCTTAATTTTCTTCATCACCGTCCACCATCCCACCTATCAGGATATATCACTTTCATTTATTAATTTTTTATTCAATCAAAACGAGAAAACACTAAAATTTAGAGAAGTGGAAACATGAGTGACCGTTGTCTTGTCTATATCCTTCCCGGAATTCATGCTAGTTCCATTAGTTACTGTCTAGAGTTCTACTTCTACAGAGAACTCAAAAAGAATCTTAAAAATGGGATCGAGGATCGGCAAAATAGTCCTTACATTACTAATGCCAATATCTTCCTTGGTGTTAATTTCATACTTATGAAGATAATCAAGTCAAAAAAATAAAGTGCTTATCTTCTTGGTGTCAATTTTATGACGGACAATCTTTACGAGATTTCAAATTTTCGATAGTACATTTTTTGTGCACCGAATTAGAATGAGTACCAACTTTCAGGTTTTGACGTAGGTTACGCAGGGGAATAACAAAAATTATCCTACTCAAATCCCAACGAGGATCACAGGCCGAGCCATCATAACATGATAAGAGCATAGATGTGTACCTTAGATTGGGAGATCACGCGAAGAATAGTGGCTTTGTCTCTATGAATATCCACACATTGGATTTTTGATTGGATTCCTTCTCACAGCGGTGTGCTAGCAATGGAAGAAGGAGGAAGAGGATACGCGAACAGAGGAGGAGGCGCGGCCAAGGGGAGGCTGACGGCTCCAAGGAGGGGCGGACGGGGTTGGCTTCGGCCTTCCTTGTCTGTCTCTCTCATGCTTTGTTATGTTCTCTCAATAATTACTCACTTGGAGAAATAACAAGCTGGAGATCCTTTATATAGTCATAAGTCTTTATTAACTACATAAAGGCTCCAATACTAATCATGTCGTTACATGGATTAGTCCATTTACAAATTAGTCCTACTAAGTTTGCTTGTGGTTGCGTTATGATCCTTTTATTAATTAGTCCAACTAATTAATACCTATATCCAATTTAATCCATCAGGTGCGTGACCCCATAGGTTTCTACTTAGTTGGTAGTAACTCATTACTAACATGGAGCGGTGTCTAGCAACAATTCCATGCCACCCACCTAATAGAAATAAGTCAGTGATCCCGACAAACCTTGTGCCCAATAATCACATATTGTGTTATCCCTTTGTCTCCATATCCGGATTGGACACGAGACATAATAGCCACACTCGTATATCAAATCCATAGTTTCTCGATCCTGGGAATATGCTTATGTGAGCAGATAACATCAATATCTCTATTTTGATTTATCTGAGTCTGGCCAGGCATTCCTATAAGCACCATCCCTCGAGTGCCCCATGGATATTTGTTCCCATTATGTGGGAGGGAAAAATCCTCTCTACGTCACTACGATCTCTAAGCTTGCTTCCTATCATTCACGATAACTATCTTTATAGTTACCCGGTTAAGGCGCAACGTTGGATAATATCAAAGCATGATATTCCACAACTAGAGTATCTAGTGACTTCAAGTCTAAACATTACATTATTATTAGCACTACGAGAAGCGATTGTGAATTTGACATAATCTAATGTATCCTTCTCGTCGTGGGTCAATCCAGTATGCCATTACTCTTAATGCATACCCATGTGTTAGACTTGATATCTCCATATCAATCTCTATACATACTAATCTATAATTGATCGTCCTATTAATCAATATAATGGACTGCAGATATTTAAGATAAACAACACGTTGTATCTAAAGACTTCATTATATTAAATATCACAATAATTAATAAATGAATATTCTAGCCAAAACATTATTCATACTAAATATACATTGCCTCTAGGGCACCTATTCCAACACCTACACGGCACTGCACGTGTATCATGTTTCTAGCATGATTCTAAAGAGCAATAATGTAAAAGTTCCTGAGAAAAATTGAAGTTGAAATGGTCAAAAGATCTTAAAATAATGAGAATGTTATTGAATTGTAAACTTACTCAAAATAAATGCTCCTAAATTAAATGAGGCTAATATATAAACAAGGGTATCATAGTCATAGTCACTAAAATCTGGTGTAACCATAAAATATGACCGGTGTAAGAACCAATTCCCTTTAAAAAATCTATTGGAAATTGTAATATCTTTTTTTATCGAAAATTGTAGCTTTCATAAAAAGGGGAGGCTATCACAGCCAAAAGACACGCAAACAGAGTGGTACACACCACCAACTCTGAGAGACAAAGCTCTTGAAAAAGAGCAAAAATAAAACCATTGAAAATATACAAAAGTGGTCCTTCTCAATAGGCTAATAAATAGATTCTTGCAGTTCCACATGCTGACTTTGATAGTTCTCAAGGAAGAACGGTAGACCACCGGAAAAGCAGGATGCTCCGACCACAGACGAAACAGCCACCGGAAAAGCTAGAAATGGCCTTCAAAGGCATACCACTATTAGAAAATTGTAATATCTTCAAAATTGACGATTTTTCAGCTGACATTTTTAAATAAATAATTTTAATGTTCTCTTGACATTAGCATGATCATAATTCAATTATGAGTTGGCTTAAAAATGAGCATTTCAAGGTGGTTTTAAATATGACGGCTTAAAAACAGCCCTAACAAGAGTCTACTCACGGCGGTTAAATAGATCCGACATATAGTTGATAAAATTTTAGGCAAACTGAAATATCGACGTATAGTTGATCGTATTTGCAGCGGTTTATAGAAAAATATATCTAGGTTGGATCACAATTTTGTCGCTTCATCTTTCTGACATAGATTAGAATATGTTTACAACGCTTTAAACCACTGTTTAGCTTATTCATATCATCACCACCCATTCATTTTTCAAATCCAAATCCTGATCGTCGATACTTATATTTAAATTTCCACCCTTCTTGTTCTTTGGCGGCAACTTCATCATACCCGTTCTTCATCCCCATTCCCCCCCCCCCGCTCTCTGTCTCTCTCTCTCTATCTCTCTCTCTCTCTCTCTCTCTCTCTCTCTCTCTCTCTCTCTCTCTCTCTCTCTCTCTCTCTCTCTCTCTCTCTCCAGCTCTGTGTTTCTTCTTCCCTATTCTCCCTCTATCTCCTCCCAGCAATCTTCTTCAACTTCGGACATAACATTGGAGAGCCGCCACCAACACCACCCGATCTATTATGTTTCTCTCTCCTTATCAATTTCTTCATATCTCTCTTCTCTTCACTCTTCGACCGGACTAGGAAGAGATGCAGTAACAGCAGGCTAGAAGCCCCTCCACCGCAGCCACCACACTTCGGCGACAACCCAACTCCGGCAGTTTCTCTTTGTTTCGAATTCTTCGACCAGAACACCCCATCTTCCCCCTCGATCTAGGTTTAAGATCTCCAGATCCTCAAGATAAAAAGAAATAAATGTAAAATATCAAATAATTATTAAAGCAATGAAATCGGTAATAAACTGAAAATGTATCCTAAAAATTACTTAAATAATATTTAAACAATGCGGTTTCGTATGGCAGTTTTTAAAAACTATTTGAAAGGATTTCGGATAGGTACAGTTCGAGCTTAATCGATAGTGTTCGGATTAAAAATAATTGGAGTTAACAATCTTATAACAATTACACAGATAGATCCAAGAGCCAACGAGAGATAGAGGAAGGGGTGGAAATAAGCAGTATCGTACTAAAGAGGAGAGAGACAACTTGATGGAAGCAATTTGTCTATTAAGTACAGAATAAACTTGGTATGAATGGCAGAAAGATACCGCTCTACTGATAGTAGTTAAGACTAGGGCATCCAATGGGAGACACGTGGGCGTACAGATGGCACACGATCCATTTATGAGGCGAGGTACCCAAAATCCCTGGAGGACTATCACGGATGACGTCAACCTAGTATAAAGGAGACAGGAGAACAAGTCGGCTCCATAGCAGGTACTGGTCACATCTGGGACGAGGCCCATATGCGACAGACCTTATGCCAACCTCCAAACCACTAGAACCCCTGGCTCCCGTGTGAGGTGATGGGGTGCGAGAGACCTTGTCTCATGGTCTCTCCAGGTGCAAGATTGCATGATTTGGTGCTCTTAGAGCACAGTGGTGAGGACACTTGTAGGTTACTGATGGGTCCACGTGACAGTGACCTGATGTCTCATTATTGACTGTCTACATTTAGCCAGAAGCAATTAATAAGAGATATATCTACTGAAGCCCAAAAGTTGTTAGAAGTCCATTCCATAATTGAATCCCAATGAAGTTATCACAAGCCCAGTTCTGTCTAAAGAAAGGCCCAGACTCATCTTTTTGATCTCTCGTAAATTACCCAATCTATAAGGGTAATATTGTCTTTATTGCTTAGCTGTAAACCATAATAGTCCCTACCATTAGATTTCAGCAGTTGCTTCGTAATCGTTTGATCAATGCCTTTATCTAGGCGTCTTCTCAGCTGTATTAGGGTTAAGGCCATTCAGGTAGATTCATCGCTCCCTTCAATGTATATACATTTCTCTCTTCGTTTACAGTGTTTTCTCGCAAGAACTTCAATCATTCTTTCAGCAATTGCATTGAAATCTCCCAAAACGCACCAAGGAGGCCTTTGTGAAGGTTGGAGTCTAGTGAGTAACTCCCACAAATTGTTCTTCTGATCTGTGACTGGGTCCCCATAACAACCCGTCAAAAGTCATTCTTTGCCATGCTCATTACAAATTCACCCGCAAATGTGAAACCTTGAGTAATGTTGGATCTCTATTTGCACTTGATATGACCACATTGTCCATCTCTGAGACTCAACCGACTCTCCATCAAGAAGACCACATTTGGAGTTGTACTCTACACTTCCTCGCGGAGAGTTAGGAATGTGCAAGGGTTCCCGAGGACTAGCACATTCCAACTAAAAAGAATGCAGCATTTGCCTGATTAAAGTTGTTCCCCTCTTCTTTCCTGCTATCCTCCGACCCAAACTGTCTACCTTTTGTGTTCTGAGTTGGCTTTCCCGATGCAATTAACGGTTCATAATACATCCTTCTAAAGCAGAAATCTATCTACCAAACATTGTTACTGCATCTAGTTGTGATGGTGGTTTACTTTTTTCATAAAATAAAAAACGAATCATAAATCACCATGGGCGTCCCCCATCTGTTATGGCATCGGTTTATTCCATTTTCTTCCATCCGCTGGCTGGAGATTGCCGGCTACTTTTCTGGCCCGAGAAAGCTCAACATGTCGAGTTTGTACCAGCTTTCGATACACATCTTCAAGGATAATGCATGGGGGAGATGTTTGTTACGACCAGCAACTACTACTTACCGTCAACTACCACTTTTTGTCAAAGCCAGCAGTTCCGCCACCTATGCTTCTGATCTGTGTTACGAAACACCTAGCATCACGTTCAACATAGTATGAGAAATTTCGTGCAATGCCATATTATGAAGTTTTGATTGCGTCATGGAACTTGAGGTACAAATGTGGTTTTGCTCTATAAATGTTGGGTTCATCGATTTGTGGGTTTTGGAGGACCTTGAGTAGGACCCAGGTGTGTACAAGAGAATCATGCGGAGAGAACTTTGTGTACACCAAAGGCAGAGAATAGAAAATGGCACAGGAAGTGTTGGGTTGTGTGTAGGGAGAGAGTAAGGCAGTAGCACTGTCTGAGAGAGAGAGACAGAGGTTTGGCAGAGCTTCCGCGTATGTATGGCGTGTTCGTTCCCCTGTATGGAAGGGTTAAAGTCCTATATATGACGGAGAATGTGACCGTTGTAGTGTGGTTAATGCGCCCATCAATGGAGAACAATATGGTGTGCTAGATGATTAGCCACGTGGCCAAGATCTGTCTGCTCAGAAAGCACTATCTACATTAGCCCCCTTGCTGCGCGTGAAGACTCATAGCCGGATAGGCTTCCATGCGCAGGAACCAACGTACGGGTCGCCGCCACGCACCAATTCAAATGTACACAAGTTCAGCCCCCGTGCGTGCCATTATGACCTAAAACCCTAGATTCTTGTCGTCTGGCCTTTTACGGTTTTAGGTGTGACGTCAGCTTGCCCTGTGATTGCGCGATTCGACGGTGACGGTTGCGATTCGACTACGGAAAGGACGCAAAAGCATCACTTCTTTCTTTTAAAGTGAATGATACCCGGAAGCCTTCAAGAGCAGATTCAGATAATCCATCACCAGTTATCTCTTGTCAATCGTCTTCTTCAACTGTGCACATCCAAGCAAGCTTTACCAAGACAAGGTTGGCCTTGTTCAATTTTGCTTAATATACCGATGTATGCTTTGAACTGTGTTGGATCTGCAAACCCATATTATCCACTGAAAGCTATGAAGAATATCTTGCTCTTTGATCCCAATTTTGATTTAATCCCCAGATAATAAGGATCTTGAATGTAGGGTTTCTGAAATCCCTGATAATGCAAATGATTCCAATCTTCTAACTTTGAAAATTGCCACTGGACTGTTCATCTTTCTTCCAATAAATCCTCGTACGCTTTGAACTGAATCTTGAAATTCGAACTAAAGTATGTGTATTTCTCCCCCCTTTTTTCTTGCTTTTCCGCAGGAATGGCAAAGACAAAAGGAACCAAACCCATTAAGGAGATCGAAGAAATACCTAATCTTCCCCGGGCTTTATGGCGAAAATCCCCCTATCTGGGTGGCAAAGACTTTTATCATGCTAGGGTTAAGGCGAAGAAACTTCCAATCCCTGTCCTCGGTGAAGAATTGCAAACGTTAACCCCTCCAGTTAACTCGGCCCTGCTCGAATTGATCGATTCCGAAGATGTGGTTCGATTGGGAGTCGAAAATGGGTACTTCCCATACACTGCGATTTCCACTCAAGCGTTTGTTCAGAAATTGGACTTCATGGATGAGTGGATTGACCATGTATTGACCAATCATGACGTGACTTTTAACGATGCTGGCATATACTTCGCAGTTCGTGCTATGAAGGGTGCTGCCGTGAAGCTGGACTAATCCATACTTCTAAACCTTCTTTCTCGTTACTCGCCTGCGACTCACACATTCCATTTTGCTGAGTTCGAGGCTGCTCTGACGCTTGAAGATGTGCACATGCTGTATGATCTATCTCCCGTGGGCGAGGTTGATCCTTTGAGTCCCTTGAGAACGGATGCGGAGATCGCTTTGTACAAGCAGATGGAGGAGTGCTTGTCAGAAGTGAAGAAAATTTCCACCCGGTGGATTCCTACAGAAGTCCTTCCTGACTGGCAGTTGGTTGACACATCTGCGAAGAACACCTGGAACAAGTGGGTGAAATATTTCTTTCCCGATTATGCGAACAGCAGTATCACCAAAAAGCTTCTGATCCAAAACCCGAAGGCTAAAAACTATGTGAATGGCAAGGGTTATCACTTGACCCTATGCGGCTTCCTCTGTGCCTGGTTGTCGAGGTATTTAATCGATGGTCACCCACATGATGGGGTCTTCTATCATGTTCTGCCTCTTGCTGTGAAATTGTCCCTTGGTCAGAAAGTCGCACTTGGACCCTTAGTCTTGGGTACGCTGTACCACATGTTGGATCAGCTAGTCGTGGCAATGAAGGAATCGCGTGGTCGTCTCGACGTACTGACTTACATTAACATTGCTTTCTTGACAATGTGGGTATTCGAGCGATGGCCCTCTTATGCCCCAGTCCCTTCTAAGCCCAGCAAATGGTGTCCCCCAGGTACGGAGGAGGAACGTAATAGCGGCAGGGCTGCGAGATGGTTTGGAACTAACTTTCCCAAGTGCGTTTGGAGCCTGATATGCGACAATCGGGAAGAGTTTATAGCCAGGCCTTATGCCACGCGCGTTGAGAATGTGCGATGGTTCCCAAAACTGTATCCTTTTAAAGCTGTTGCTTTCTCAGAAGAGCTCCTTTTCGAGGGCGGGGAGCATTTCCACGAGCGCTATCGCGAGTTCTTTTGCTGGTGTCTGAGAGGTTCTCTTCCTGATCTTGCAGAGCATGTTCGTGAGCTCGCACCTAGGTGCGAGAGAATCACCGTGGACGTTGACCCTACTCGCGTTTCTCCCCAGTTCGGCTTCGATGCAGTGGCACCCTCAATCTGGCTGCAGTCTATCATAAGAGGCTGCTACAAGAGGTTATTGTCTAGGGAGTGTAAAACAATCTTGAGGAGCAATCTTCCCTTCGAGCAACCTTCAGGTAACCGCGAAGGTGGCTATTCTAGAAACTGGACCGCTTATTGGAATGCCGAGCAGACAAGGTTTGAGACGCAGTCGACCCCTCTACCAAGCAGAGCTCCCGTGATCAAAAGGAATTCTTTCCCTTTTCGTCCCAACTGTAGCCTGGACGAGTCTGAATATGGCTGCTATTCGTTGCTAGATCGCGAGAATCACCTCTGTCCCTCCACCATTCTTGATGAAAAGATAGCCGCAGTTAGAAGAGGTAATTCGCATGTCATCAAATATAGCGAAAATTTTGCTAAGGTAAGCAATTTTTCTCTTGCATGTGCTAAATCTCCTTATTCCAATATGTCGAAAGCTTCATGCTTCATTTTTTTGCTGCAGTGCTATGTGCGAAGGTTTGCATCTGGTGAGCGTTCCAAATCGCTGGTCACTACCCTTGTTATTGCAAGAAGGCAAGGACAACCAGTTCGGCTGGCATCGAAGATGGATCCCGCGGTTGAGATCAAAATTCGCGAGATCATGAATGCTTTTGCTGATTCGCTGATAGACAATACTCCAGCCTTGTCTCCTCCCAGGAATGATCCATCTCCTCCAGCGACTGCTGCTCCGAGAGCGAAGAGGCCCAGACAAAGAGGAATCACAATCTCTTCCCCTAGGAGCGCTCCAACTTCCCCTCCTGCGAGATCCCTTACTGCCAGGGACAAAGGTAAAGGTCGCATGCCCAGTAAAGCGCGGAAGGAGCTCGCAGTGGAGACCTTTGTTCCGTTTGGCCAGGAGGAAGAAGAGGAGAGAAGAGAGATAAGATAAGGAGATGAAGAAGAGGAAAGAATTGAAGATGTCAGAGACAGAGAGAGAGATGAGATACAAGAGTAAGAGTCATGAGGTATCTCAATCGTACTTATCTTCTCATTATCTTAACTCTTTTGCAATCTTATCTGAACGAATTTTTTCTTAGCAGATGATGACGATGAGACCATCAGTGGCCTTCTGGCCAAGAAGCAGAAGAGGGGTTCTCATTCTGGTGTTTCCGACGAAACCATAAGCGAGGACATTCTTGCCGAGTCCAGGAGAACAGCTGCGGAGGCTGCTGAAAGAAGAAGAAAGCGAGAAGAAGAGGAACTCGAACATGTGAAGCAGAGGAGCCTAGAAGAACAACACGTCGACGACCTAGTGCGTCCAACTGCTGAGGAAGATGTGCTTCCAGAAGAGGTGGCTCCCCAAGTTGTCGAGGAGGATGCGGCTCCAAAAGAAGATGCAGCAGCTCTAGAGCAAGTCCAAGCGGACTTCGAAGAAATTGCAGGCGGTAATGAAGGTGAGATTTTTAATCTCGTAGTAACTTACCAAGATATTATTGTCGGTGCGCTAAAGCACGGCGTGTCAAAAGCTGACATTCGCCGATGGCTAGTAGGCAAGTGCGGTGAACCTTCAGGTAATCATTTGAGAAACATGTGTGAACTAGGCTTAGCAACCCAAACATAATCATGACTGGTTTCTTCGCGCCCCAGGTCACGCTCACCTTAAAGACATGCTTAATGAAGATACATTAATCGGGCAAGGTTCCACGTCTTTAGCATATGACGAGGATGCTGCGATCCCACCTTCGCGTGGAGGTGCTCGCTCTTAGCTTACCAAAGATAATAAAATTTTATGCAATACAAGTTACCTCACATCACCGTATCTTGTATCGCAGGCAGCAGTGATAAAGCCATGTCGGAACAAAGGGGTCAACCTTCTCCATCCTATGTCCCAGTGCCGAGTTCTCATACTGAAAAGCCCGTCGCAGCTGCTGAATATGCGGGAGAGCCCTTCGAGGACGTCATTGAACTTTCTGATGACGCCGAAGCTGACACCGTGTTGATGGAGGAAGATGCCCATGCTGGTGCTGAAGACACAAGAATGAACGCTGCTGACGCTATCGCACCTGAAGGCATCCCTGATCAAGTTGCAACTTCTGCCGCTGCCATGCCTCCGGCAATGACTGAGCCTGCGTCACCTCTTCCTGCGTGGAACTTTTGGAGTTCGCAGGTCGGGGCTACAATCGCACCTGGTGCGGCTTATACTCTTCCCACCAACTATGAGGAGTTAAAGCTCGCGGCTGACAGGAGGTCAATGGAGCAGAGGCAGTCTTCAGCTGCCCCAGCAGTGCACATTCCCTCTTTGCGGGAAATCCTTGAAGGAACTGGTATGCTGTGATTGTTATTCGCAGCTTGCATTCTTCATTTACAAGTTCAATGGCCTAACTTGTTTAACATTGCTTTAGGGTTGAAGCAAGCTGACGTGGACTGGCTAGTTCGGATGCGCCTCTCCTATCCTTATACATTTGTGAGGTCACTGGAGATAGGGACCTTCGACAGAATACTGTTTTTGACCGAGGCCATCTGGATTTTGGAGCAGCTATCTGCGGCCACACCCGCGACCATCTCTCCTCAGAGCGCGGAGCTGCTTTTTGGCATGTGCCAAAATCTTCGCACCAAAGTTCAAGGAAAGCTGGGTTTTGGTTATCTTATCAAAAGAGTCACCCAGATTCGCGCGGCCGTGAATTTGAACCGTGGCTACCATAACCTCGCAGCTGAGGAGCAGAAGGTGGAGCCGCAAAAGCAAAAGGCTGAAGAGGCTGTGCAGCTCTTCCATGAGATGAACGCCAAATACGAGCAATTGAAGCAAGAAATGGAGCAAGTGGAAAATCTGTCACGTCAGTTTACTCCTAATGACTCCTTGGTCAAGGACTTGCTTTGAAAAGTAGCAAATAAGTAGCAAATCTGTGTGGAGAAAAATGCTAAAACATTACTGTAATTACTCCTTGGTCAAGGGCTTGCTTTGAAAAGTAGCAAATAAGTAGCAAATCTGTGTGGAGAAAAATGCTAAAACATTACTGTAATGCTGCTAGGGTTTCTCCCCCCCCCCTTTTTTTCAAAAAGAATTTGAATGCCTGTTTTGCCCTTCCCGGGATTTGCTCAAATATCTCTGTGCATATCAATTTATGACGTCAGCTATTGATATTCTGCCTTGATTTTTGCGCTAATTGCTCATTAGATAAGCACGCTTTCCTTGGGAAGTCCATCCGTATCATGACCATCCGTCATTAATTAGGATACGCAACCGAATCGTCGTAGCCTTTAGTAGGGTAATTGATTGTTACCTCTTTTCAAGGCGTAAGTGATTGATTCTTACCCTCTTTTCAAGTTTTGCTGACTCATCTCGGCAACTGAAGAGTCTCAACAGGGTCTATATAAACCCTGCTTTATGCTTATTTGGGTTCTTCATCCCACAATGTGGCTTGCCGTGAGTCCTTACGACTGTTGGCTTCAACGCTTGTCTTTCGTTGATTCGTGGGAGCTTCAAGTTGTGAAACCTGAGTTTGTGCTTTGTGCCATAGAAATAGCTTCCAATATCCGCTTTATAAGGCTTATTGATCTTTATAACTATCATAAAAAAGATTCAGATAATACCTCATGTTTGCTCGAAGAATTTTCTTCGTCTATTATGCTTGCAGGTCATGTTTCCGGCCGCCTCCCGGCGAGGTGCAGCGCCGTACTGACCCTGCTACCGATTCGTAATGAACGGCGGATTTCTCCTCCATCTTGCCCGGAGGTTGATCATTCGCCACCACGTTCTAGAACTCAGGGTGGCGAGCCAATGTGCTCGTCTCCGTGGACAAGGAGCCTCTTGCCCGAGGAATGACTGCTCCCCTGTCTTGCACAGCCGCATACGCCGGAACAGGTGGTTCCTCCGGCACGTCTCTTGGGCATAAGACCAAAGAATGGCCTTGTCAGATCCTGGGATCTTGAACATAGCATCGCATAGGTCTTGTAGACATGGCGGGCTGCGGGCTGTTCTTTTCGCAGGAACACCCTACTTGCTACAGATCTTTGGTCGCAGATCTTTGTATCGCATAGCTTCTGCTAGGACCGTTAGGTCGATCCTTTTCCAGTTAGGATTCCCCCGATGTGTAACTTCCGCTTGTAGGTTACTATTTAGATGCATTGTAAGCCACATTGGCTATGTAACTAGCTCTGTTTTGAGCCTTTCGCTTGTAAGCTGTTATCTAGACAGATAAATTGTAAGTCATTTTGACTCATAATGATAAATCGTTTTGTATGATTTGCTGTTTTCATTACAACAAATTACAATTTCGCATGCGCGTTGGCAATTTTCGCCTTTTGTAGTGTTGTATTCACACTTTGCATTGTTGCTATAATTTGCTATCTGCCGGATAGATTTGCAGATATGTTTTGAGATCGTTCAAGATCGTATTTGTGCAGCTTTGCTATCTTGGCGGATAGGCTTGAGATTTACTTAAGATTAGACCCAAGTACGAGCGCTATCTCAGCAGATAGGCTTCTGTAGATCACTTAAGATCATTTTGCATAATGCTGCTATCATGGTAGATAGACTTAAGAATCATTTTGAGATCGCATTCGTATAGTGCTGCTATCGTGGCAGATAGGCTTGAAAGATCATTTAAGATCATACTCGCATAGGCTGCTATCGTGGCAGATAGGCTTTTAAAAGATCACTTAGAGCATCTCCAACAGCAAAACTGTCCTTGGACTAAATTTGTACCTGCCCTAAATTTTACACCGGCACTTTTTGTTACCAGCATTATTTTATTATTTCATAGTTTTCATTATTAAACAATAATGTTACTATACACATGTATATTTAACAACAAAATAATTTTTGTAAAAAGTAACGAATTAATTAATTTGTTGAAGTGATTGAATTTAAACTTATTTTTCTTATTTATTTATTTTTTGTATTTTTTTCGCTTTGATAGTTGATTTGTTTTGACACACTTTCTGAATTTACCGTTGTTTTACCCACAAATCCGAACGTTGAATTTGTAGGAGAAGAGCAGAGGATGATGAAAGAATTAAAACTGAATTTTCTGGTTTTTACACCAAGGTCCAATTGTCTTTGGTTTAGGCCAGATTTAGTCCAAAATAGGCCAGGTGCAAATATAGGCCAGATTTTACACCATCTGTTGGAGCTGGTTTTTGGCAAATCTGGCCTACATTTGTGCCAAAGACAGTTTATACACCATCTGTTGGAGATGCTCTTAAGATCATATTCGCATGAGCTGCTATTGTGGCAGATACGCTTTAAAAGATCACTTAAGATCATATTCGCATAGGCTGCTATCGTAGCAGATAGGCTTAAAAGATCACTTAAGATCATATTCGCATAGGCTGCTATCATGGCAGATAGGCTTTAGAAGATCACTTAAGATCGTATTCGCATGAGCTGCTATCATGGCAGATAGGCTTAAAAGATCACTTAAGATCGTATTCGCATAGGCTGCTATCGTGGCAGATAGGCTTTAGCAGATCACTTAAGATCGTATTCGCATAGGCTGCCATCACGTTGGATGAGCTTTCGCTACTGGGAAATAATGAAATAAACAGAGCAACAAAGATAGCTTACAGCATAAAGTTCTTCCCATTTGGGAGAAGTCTCTTTATTATGAAATACTCTCATATGGGAGAGATATGATTACAATTCCCTCATATGGGAGAGAAGACGCACGAGTTTTAGCATTACAAAGCATGAAGCAGACGTTGTAATCTAACGCACATAATGAAAGGAGTTAAGGATAATACTTCTTAATCCAGCGCATGTTGACTGAGCTTGGGTTTCAGGTCGTTCCATGTAACGTCCGTATGTTGCAGTAGCCACTATCAAAGACTTCTGTGACTTCAAAGGGTCCTTCCCAATTGGCTGCGAATTTTGGGTGAGCTGCCTCTCGCATGCAATGGTCAGACGCGCGCAAGACCAAATCTCCAACTGTGAAATCTCGACGTTGGACTGTTTTGTTGTACGCGCGAGCGATCCTTTCTTGGTATCGTTTGTTAGTCCTTTTGGCTTGCTCCCGTTTCTCCTCTAACAGGACCAGATCATGGTCGCGTTGATTGTCGTATAATGCATGAAAAGCCAGTCTCGCGGAGTTGACTTTCACCTCTGCGGGTACTACAGCTTCAGCCCCATAACATAAGAGGAATGGTGAGACTCCTGTGGGCGTCCTTGGAGAAGTCCGATAGGCCCACAAGGCTATGTTCAACGAATCAGCCCACTTCTTGTGGTCATCTGCGACCATCTTGCTCAAGATTCTCAATAACGTCTTTTTGGTTGCTTCCGCTTGCCCATTTCCCTTCGGGTAGTATGGAGTGGAGCATATCTGTCTTATGTTGTATTCTACTAACTTTGCAGCCACCTGGCGATTGACAAAGGGGGTACCATTATCCGAAAGAATGGTGTTTGGAATTCCGAACCTGCATATGATGCTTTCTTGAATGAAATGGACCACGGCTAGCGCATTTGCTGTCTTTAGTGGTATCGCTTCTACCCACTTGGTGAACAGCTCGGTCGCGGTAAGAATGAAATGATTCCCGTGCGAGGTTGGTCGAATGGGACCAACGAAGTCCAGAGCCCATGTATGAAACGGCCATGGTGTTCCCAACGCATGTAGATCTACGGCAGGAGCGTGCACTAGATTACCTTTGAATTGACACTCCTGACAGCGTCTTACTTTGGTGCAGCAATCGGCCTCCATGGTGGGCCAGAAGTATCCAATCAAGAGGAGCTGTCTGCATAATTTCGCACCTCCCTGATGTTCTACCTAATGAGAAAGGTCCATCACTTCTTGTGCTTCCTTGCTGTCTAAGCATCGCAGCAAGTTACCTTCATGGCCCCTTCGCCAAAGCAGATTTTCTGGCACCACATATCGGGCTGCTTTTCTCTTTAATTTCTCGGCTTCTTTTCTCAAGAGAAAATTTTTGTATCTCATGACGGTCCATAATGACTCCAATAGCTGTGGCTGCTTCAAAAGCTTCGGCCGCATTCTTTTCAGCTTCCAAGAGACGAACTTCTGCATCTTTACTTGGGATCCTGCTTAAGAAAAATAAGAATCGTTAGAAAACAAAAGAGGGGAAAAAATAGACTTATCATTCTGACTGATTAATTATTAAAACTTACGTAGCTGCTTGAAGTATTCGACACCAAGAGGCTTCCACCATTGCAGCCTTCCGAGTCTCTATGGCCTTGTCTGCAGCTTCCCTTAGTGCCATTTTTTCTTTCAGAACTTTGGAATAATGAGGATTTGAGTCGCCTAAGATCTCATCAAGAGTCGAATTCATGCCACCTACTTCCTATTAAGCAAATTTTAGTATTTGCTAAAACATGCAACACGGGATTATAGAGAAAATAATTGATCGTTACCTGCAATAGTTTTATTTTTCTCTTCAAATATGAGTCCACCTTTTGGCGTGGAAACCAGTTCAGAGGTGAAGTCTTCCGGTGCAAGGGCTTCCTTATTTGCGATGAATTTTTATTTAGAATACTCACACTTGGCAAGCCAGGCTCTTTCAACATCTTGCTCTGATGAAAACCAATTGAGGAAAGAATCAGGAACATGAAAAACAAAGAAACAAAGAAACAACTAACTAATTCGCCAGATAAGAAACTTTGGAATTGAAGTGATATTTTAAGGGAAGAATTATACTGTAATCTACTCCGGTTAGATTCTTCCTTATTTGCTTTATGAGACAAAACTTATTGGAAATATTGTGTTTAGGACTTACATGTTATCAAGTTCACAGTTGAGGGGTCATATTGTAAATAAACAAGTCTTTGACTTGTTTACTGTATAAGTCTTCTTCTTCTTCTGTAATTTGCAAGATTAATGAATGAATTAGATCCTTGGTTTTTCCCTCCAAATTGGTATCTCTCTGGTTTCTGATATGGTATCAGAGCCATCCATTGCTCTTCGCCGATCTTAGCTCCTCCGCCGTCGTCTCCGGATGGTCTCTGTGTTTCTTCCGGCGTTCAATCTCGGTTCACTCTTTGGTATTTTCCTCTGGTTTCTTCTTCGTTTTCTCTATTTCGAATTCGTCGCTTCGATTCCTGTGGTTGTATCTCTGTTTGCTGTCTAAATTGCGTTCTTCGGAGCTTTGTCTGCTCTTTAATGGATTCTCTGCATTTACTTCTTCTCGTTTCTGCTTTCTGAGTTGGATTCGCGTTAGTTGACCGAGTTTTGCCGAGTTCACGCTTTCTGTACTGTTTCTGCACTGAGTTACCGAGTACTACGCTGAGTCACTGTATTTTGGATCGAGTTTTTTGTTCATCATGGCTGATTCACCTCTGCATTCCACATCTTCCTCCTCCATTGATGTTTTCTCCCCTTATTGTCTGAGTAATGGTGATAATCCATGCACTGTTCTCGTCACTTTGCTTCTTGTTGGAGACAATTATAATACTTGGAGCAGATCTGTTCTAGTAGCTTTGAAAGCTAAGAACAAAATAGGTTTTATTAATGGATTCTTACATATGCCTAATGACACTGATCCTCTCTTTGATTTATGGATTCGGTGTGACAACATGGTCATGTCCTGGCTCCTCAATGCTGTTTCTAAAGATATAGCTGCTAGCATTGTCTACAAACAATCTTCTCTTGACATTTGGTGTGATCTCAAGGATAGATTCTCACAAAGAAATATTCCACGGATTGTTGGCGCATAGTTTGATTGTTGGCGCATTGTTTTATGTCGGCAAGTGCACAACTCAAAAGAAAAGGTTTAAGTAATAATTAAGAGATTTAGCGTGTGTATGTTATCGCAGATTTTAATTTTTTTTTTTTTTTTTTAATAAACAGCCAATTTCATTACCCAAACAAGAAGTACAGAAAGCTGAGGTGAGTTACAACCAAGAAATCTCACACTCAAACATAAGGAGAGCATCTTTAGCACAAAAATGTGCATCAAAGTTGGACTCTCTATTCAAAAAAGAAAAAACACAAGAAGTGAAACACTTGGCCATGGAGAGACAGTCAACAATAATTAGATCAATACATATAGGCCAGGATGAATTTCTTTGCTTAAGAGCATTATGTAAAAATATTTGGATCTCATACAGGAAATTAAAACACCGTAAACAGATAAACAATAATAATAAAACATACCGTTTGATCCAGCCATCTTCGTACTCGTCGAATCTTCACAAACTTGGAAGAGCTAGAGCGCCGGATCTTCCCCTCCTACTCCCACTCTTGTTGTTTTTCGATAGGGCTAACAATCCCCCAGCTACTCTTATTTATAAGAGCTGGCTAGGGTTTTTTGGGAGTGGAGAGGGGACCGGGCCTAATAATCATAAACAGTCACTGGGCCCTCCTATCAAGGAGCCCAATGACCAAACAGCCCACACCTTCATACCACACTAATAATAACACTAAGATGCACCCTGGCCCAAACACAGGATCACTAAAGTATTGGGCTCTTACCGGCGAATTACTTGAACCACTTTCAACCCGTTTTATAAAACTGAAAGACAATTATTGGTAGCCCAAATAACTAGTTTAAAATATTTTTCTTACATTCTCCCACTTGGGCAACAATAATTGTGAATTTGAAAAAGTATTTGTTTTTATAAAACGACTCTCGGGTTGAACAACTGAATGGCCATAAACATGGTTCAAGCAAACTTCATCTTAGCACAGGATCTCGTTCAACAGTCATATTAAAATCGAACTATGGCGGCAATTATATTATTTATCAACATAAGACCTTCCATAATTACAAATTTCAACATGTTGCCAACATAGACCCCAAAGTGTGGTAAAGTGCAGTGTAGAATATATGCACATGTGATCCAATAATATACCATGCAAATTCTACATCAGGTCCTACATGACCGTGAAGGTCACTCACAGGAATATATCCCATCACACTTCCAAAAAGGAAGCTAACACATCTCTAAACCGAGATACCATGCTTTTATACCAAAGCACTCATGTCTTATACCAAGACACTAGTTACCATGGATCCATCAACGCTTCAAAATTGAAGCAATCTTTTCATCTCGAGACAGCTTAACCTGCATAAACTCAATGCAAAAAGAGCACAACTTGCAATAATGATATAAAATTCACTTAAGCAAGTCCAAGAATGAATTTGATAAAAACCATCAAATAATATCATCTCAGGGTTTTTAATAAAGAGTTACATAAACTCCCACTAACCAAACACATCTAATGAATCAACTAAGTTCATATGCTCAACATGCTTAGCAAACTCTACGGGCATGAGCCCTTTTGTAAGTGGATCAGCTAACATGTCTGCAGTACCAATGTGCTCATAGACTACTTCCCCCTTTTCAACCCATTCTCTAACCTTGAAATACTTTATGTCTATAAACCTAGACCCGCCTGAATTTTTGTTGTTATTGGAGAAGAACACTGCAGCCATATTATCACAGTGCATTTTCATAGGCTTAGAGATGGAGTTGAAAATATTTAACACTGCGATAAAATTCATTAGGCATATAGCTTGTGCCCCACCATAAAAAATCGCCACAATCTCTGCCTCCATAGTGGAAGATGCTATGAGAGATTGCTTAGAGCTTTTCCACGATACCGCTCCACATGCCAGCATGAATATGTATCCAGTGGTGGATTTTCTATCATCAGAACAACCAGCAAAATCCGCATCGGTGTAACCAACAATCTCAAGAGGATCAACGTTCTTATAAACAAGCATGTAATTCTTGGTTTTCTGCAAATACCTCAGAACTTTCTTGGCTCCAACCCAATGATTATGACCTGGATTAGAAGAATATCTGCCCAACACACTAGTAGCATAAGCTATATCAGGTCTAGTGCAAACAGCTGCATACATAAGACTACCAACAGCACTTGCATAAGGGACAGTTTCCATAGACTTTCTCTGAATATCATCTAGTGGACATTGGGTGTTACTGAGTTTATCCCCTTTGCAAATAGGTGCAATTCCAGGTTTACAATTTTGCATGCCAAATCTCGTGAGGACGCGATCAATGTAGGCTCTCTGGGACAACCCTAAAAGCTTCCTACGTCGATCTCTCTTAATATCAATCCCCAACACAAAAGAAGCTTCACCAAGGTCTTTCATGTCAAAGCTATCAGACAACATTTTCTTGACTTCATATAATAATCCCAAACCGCTACTGGCAAGCAATATGTCATCCACATATAAAATCAAGAAAATAAACTTGCTCCCACTGATCTTGAGATATATGCAAGAATCAACAGTATTCTCAATGAAACCAAGAGATGCCACTACCTGGTGAAACTTTAAGTACCATTGCCTTGAGGCTTGCTTAAGGCCATAAATAGACTTCTTTAACCTGCAGACTAAATTTTCAGTTCCAGTTGACACAAACCCCTCTGGTTGCTTCATATACACCTCCTCATACAGATCGCCATTCAAGAAGGCTGTTTTCACATCCATTTGGTGAAGTTCTAAGTCAAAATGTGCAGTTAATGCCATTATAATGCGAAAAGCATCCTTTGAGGAAACGGGGGAAAATGTTTCAGTGTAATCCACACCCTCTCTTTGAGTAAAACCCTTTGCCACAAGTCTAGCTTTAAACCTCTCAACACTCCCC
This sequence comes from Linanthus parryae, assembly GCA_023055425.1. Taxonomy (NCBI): domain Eukaryota; kingdom Viridiplantae; phylum Streptophyta; class Magnoliopsida; order Ericales; family Polemoniaceae; genus Linanthus; species Linanthus parryae. Next base: position 35,758,963 of record JALGPY010000002.1, read on the forward strand.
TTGGAATCCTTCTTTGTCTTGAAAATCCATTTACACCCAATTGCTTTAGAACCCTGAGGAAGCTCGACTAACTCCCATACCTCATTATTAGACATTGAGTTCATTTCCTCCTTCATCGCTTCAATCCACTTATCAGCCTGTACACTGATAACGGCATCGTTGTAACTTATGGGATCAACTATATCATGCTCTCCAAGATAAACAAAATCCCCAGAAGTTTTAGGTCTCCTTACCTTTCAGATCTACGCACAGGGGGTGGATCTTGTTGAACATTCTCACCTTGCGGTGACAATTCAACAGGGACAACTGGGGCATCAATCACTCCATCCATTGTCTCTAAAATTGGAGCATTGGATTTTTCTATCACAATAGGCAACGACACAAAAGTTGGTTCATCATTGGACACTTCAGAATGGATAGTAGAGGAAGCATAGTCGTCCACATTGTCTTCAAAGAATTTTGCATTTCCAGATTCAACAATTCTTGTCCCATGACCAGGACGATAGAAGCGATACCCCTTTGACCCCTCTGGATAACCTACGAAATAGCAGCGAGTGGTTCTAGGACCCAACTTGGATTCAGCAGGATTATAGAGTTTAACTTCAGCAGGGCATCCCCATACACGAAAATGGTTTAAGCTAGGTTTTCTTCCAGTCCACAACTCAAAGGGTGTTTTAGGAATAGATTTTGAGGGTACACGGTTTAGGATATACATGGCAGTGAGAATGGCTTCACCCCAAAGAGATTCAGGTAATTTGGATAAGCTCAACATACACCTCATCATCTCATCTAGAGTGCGATTACGACGCTCAGCCACACCATTTTTTTCAGGGGTACCAGGCATAGTATATTGGGCATCAATTCCACAGTTCTCTAAGAATTCAGCAAAGGGTCTCTTGTGTTGGCCAACATCACCGTGCTTTCCATTATACTCACCCCCACGGTCAGACCTAACAATTTTAATCGCCTTTCCAGTTTGTTTTTCAACATAGGTCTTGAAAATTTTGAATTTCTCCAAAGACTCTGACTTATGTTGAATCAGATAAACAAACCCATAACGAGAATAATCATCAATGAAGGTGATGAAATACTTTTTCCCACACAAATTTGAAGAGAATGGCCCAGATATATCAGTGTGGATTATCTCTAAAAGGTTCGTACTACGGGTGAACCCAAGCTTCCTTGTTTTAGTCATCTTGCCTCTTATGCAATCGACACAAGGTCCACCTCCATCTTGTTCAAGATCAGGAAGAATATTTTCCTTAACCAATCTCTGAACTCTCTCATTAGAAATGTGAGCAAGTCTCCTATGCCAAAGAGCATGAGATTTGTCTTTACTTAAAGGTCTTTTGGTACCACTACACTCGACGTTCAAGGAGAAAGGAGTAGGTGAAAGATTCAAACGATACAATCCATCACACAAGAATCCATTACCAACAAGAGATGATTTCAAGAATAACTCAAACTTATTATTGCCAAAAGTGAACGTGTAACCAGAGACATCGAGTTTTGACACGGAAATCAAATTCCGTCTTATAGACGGTACATAAGCAACGTTTTCTAACACAATGCTAGATTTGGACTCAAAAAACAACCTGACGCTACCAATGAAGACTATGGGAACGCTGACTCCATTTCCTACAAAGATGCGATCTTCTCCTTCCCTAGGCATGTGTTTGCTTAGGAAGCCCTGGCGCCTTATTCTTCTTCTTATGAGACAAATACTGGAGCTTGGGACACTCTGACTTCTTATGACCACTCAACTTGCAAAATCAGCAAGAGAACACTTTCTCAATGGTAGGTTTAGGGCCATGTGGCTGTTTAGGCTGACCGTTCTTACTCTTATGGTGTTGGCCCTTATGGTTCTTATGGTTCTTGGGCTGAGAACTGCTATTGCTATGCCCCCCAAAATGGCGTGGCTGATACACCATATTCACACTCTCGGGCTTGGCCCTCTTGTACCTCCCTTCCACTTGAACACAAAGGGAAATCAACTCATTCACAGACCAAGACTCCTTGTGAACATTGTAAGTGGTTTTGAGGTTATCAAACAGTGTTCGAAGAGAATTAAGGGCTTGGTGGACTAGAAAAGCATCGGCTATGGGGATTTTGAGGTTGGTTAACTTGTTTGCTATTTTCTGCATCCTCATAAGATAGGTCCTAACACCACTCAGTCCATCGTATCTCATGGTAGAAAAGGTCTCCAACAACTCACCAGTCTCAGCTTTCTCAGATTCCTGAAATTTGTTTCCAATTGCATCTAGAAACTTCTTAGCATTTGTCTCATTCGGAACCACACTCTGAAAGCTCTTCGATATGGACTTCTTCATAATCATAATACTAAGCCTATTAGCTCTCTCCCACTTCTGATAATATGCCTTCTGTTCAGCAGTACTAGTGTCAGTCAGCTTAGCGGGCTCATCGTCAAACAGTGCAATGTCTAAATCAGCAAGTCCCAAGGCTAACTCAACATCACGTTTCCACCTCTTAAAGTTACTAGCAGAGAGAGTCTCAATAGCGCAAATCTGATTATTCACAGCAATATTGCTAACAGCTGTAATAAGAATTTGATTCAGTTTTAGATCAACAACAATTCATGGGTATTCACAAGAATATGCTAAATAGAAAAAAACAGCAATATTCTCACATGATCATACAATGCGTCATAATACAAACACCTTTGGGCAGAATATATATGACACATCTAAGATCACTACCAAGCCAATCTGTAAGAGCAATTCCTCTGAAGAACTAAATTCCTTTGGGCAAATAGTTTTTCATTGGAATCAAAAAATATCCCCTTACTAATGACTCACACTACCTCTAAAATCGATGTATTTAATCGACCTCCTTTGGGTAGGTAATTAAATACATAAATTCAAGAGAAGCAACCCCTGATCTTTTATTGACACATATTGATTCTATACATACAGACCACTTTGGTGGTACCATATGTACAAATTCAACATATTCAACTGGGACAAGAAAGTATAACAAATACCCAAATGTTGTCATTTGGTTATATGATGGCCTTAAAAAAAATACCTTTTTATGTTTTAGCCATTATAATTTTAAATTAAAGGGTAAAAAGATTACGCAACATCAATAGTCAGTACAAAAAGACACACTATGTGGCTTTCGTCTAAACCCTAGATGTTTAGAAGTTGCATGTCGTTCACAGAGTATTGATCTAATACTTTATTATGACAGACTTAGTTGATTCTAAGTGAGATGCGTCGGAACTTCTTCAAATGGAAAAGCAACCTAGCCATAGGCCTCTACAAGTGACATATAGAGAAGATAGATAAAAGATCTCACATACACTACTGTAACATAACAAACACTACCAAAGTCATATACTTCTTGGTATGATTAAAATATTAAACAAGAAACAACTCATCATGTGCTCTGCACTCTTTTGAGAACACAAAAGTTCATTAAAAATAAAATAAAATAACAAACATAAAAACATTACGTTCATCATAGTGGTATACACAAATCGAAACTTGCAAAGATGATAATTGACATCCCATGTGCTCCTTCATTGTCAGAGAAAACATACAATGGCAAATAAACTATACATTCATCTAAGACTAGATCTAATAGTTTATGTGAGAAAGAATCACGTGTGTTGGCACTTAGGAGAACAAATATTTTATTAAGAGGTTGAATGCATGATCACTTGAGAAAAGTAATCAAAAACTAAGCGCCGTTCATACATAGAGTACCGAAACAATACGAACAGAGGCATGGTCGTTGTGTGTTCTTGAAATTAGCAGACACGGCGCCGAGAGTAAAACATCGTATTAGGGTTTTAATTTCGTGTAAGTAGGCTCTGATACCAATTGTAAAAATATTTGGATCTCATACAGGAAATTAAAACACCGTAAACAGATAAACAATAATAATAAAACATACCGTTTGATCCAGCCATCTTCGTACTCGTCGAATCTTCACAAACTTGGAAGAGCTAGAGCGCCGGATCTTCCCCTCCTACTCCCACTCTTGTTGTTTTTCGATAGGGCTAACAATCCCCCAGCTACTCTTATTTATAAGAGCTGGCTAGGGTTTTTTGGGAGTGGAGAGGGGACCGGGCCTAATAATCATAAACAGTCACTGGGCCCTCCTATCAAGGAGCCCAATGACCAAACAGCCCACACCTTCATACCACACTAATAATAACACTAAGATGCACCCTGGCCCAAACACAGGATCACTAAAGTATTGGGCTCTTACCGGCGAATTACTTGAACCACTTTCAACCCGTTTTATAAAACTGAAAGACAATTATTGGTAGCCCAAATAACTAGTTTAAAATATTTTTCTTACACATTAATGACTGGCTGCAGATTTTAATTAATTGGGATCAAAATTTACTTTTTTAAAAAACTTCATTTGTCAGGACACAAATTGTTAAGCTCATAATCTGGAGATTTAAATAAGCTCTAGGAATTTATAGTATCTTCAAAATTAAGGATTTTACAGCTAACATAATTTTAATGTACTCTTGACATTAGCATGATCATAATTCAATTATGAGTTGTTGTTAAATGGATTAAATTACTGCTTTACAATTTCAGCTCATACCACTACTAGAGAAATGAGCCTATCACGGAAGCTTTAAATATGACGGCTTAAAAACCGTCGTAATAAGACTACTCACGACGGTAAAATAGATCCGACATATAGTTGATCAAATTTTATGCGAACTGAAATCGACATTTAGTGCATGTTTGGCATCCCTGTTTTTAATCAACTTTGATTAAAAACAGGGTTGTTTTTTGAAACTCATTTGGTATGCACGTTTTTCTGCCTGTTTAAAAACAAAAACATGCTGAAAAGCAGCTGTTTTAAAAAACAGCAAATGTGGTGTTTTTGTGTTTTTTTCATACTATTGGTGTTTAGAGACATTTCAACTATGATTAGATGCAACAAATATCAAATATATGTCAGTATTGTGCGTAAAAATGATTTTCAAGCAAATTAACATTGAAATTTAGTAATGTTGCCAAACGTGTTTTTGATTTTAAACACTGTTTTTGTTGAATTTGTGACTTGACTCAAATTGGCATCAAAGTCAAATTTGGGAATAAGTGGGGCGGTGGTATAAGTCAAGCTTTGCTTTACTTTGGTTGCAAGTAATACCAAAGTGAATGGAAATTAAGTCCACCGCCATAATGGTGTTTTCTCAATATATAGGCTTTATTTTTAGTACTCACACACACACACACGGGTATAAAGAGAGTCCATTGGCTGATTTGAGAGCTATTCTAGTGTGTGTGTTCGGGTGGGTGTTTCGGGTGGCCGCCGTGGCCATTCTGGCCACGACGTGCATTGTAATCGGGTTCTCTTCTCAATAAAATAACTGGTTCTGGCCGTGGATTAGCTAGCGGGTTCGTTACGGATTCGTTAGTGAACCATGTTAAATATCTGTCTCGTTCTTGTTTCGCTTTCGTCGTTCTTGCTCGAATACCCACACGTTATAACAAACTGGTAACAGAGCTCTGAAACAGGAGTTCTGTTACAACAAACTGGTATCAGAGCCAGGTCAGGAGATTACCAGTTTTAACAAACTGGTATCAGAGCCGGGGTTCCAAGATCCGGGTGGAGCCTAGATCTAGGGTTTCACATTTTGGTGGAACTCAAATCTAGGGTTTCACAATTCAGGTGTAGCAGGCTATCAGGAGTAGGCTTTCGAGATTCCGCCAAGAACGATGTCTGGTTTGGCGATCAAGATCGATATGTTCGTGAGAGAGAAGCAGGTACACCCACCATCTGAAGCCCTATGGAGGGGGCTATCCGGGCTCCTGTCGGAGCAATCTAGCGCGCATCTAATTAGGCGTGCAAGGGATCTGGCAAATCCAGCACGTATTCGGTACTGGCTCGAATCCGGCAGTTCACGCGCATCTGGCGTTCTGGCGAGTGATGTTCAGGCGCAATCCGGCTCCTGGCGTGGAGCATCTGGCGTGTGAATTGAATCTGGTTCTGGCTTATGCGTTGCAGTAACTCATTGGAGTTGGAGCAAACGGCATGGAGCATCTGGCGCGTGAGATTTCTGGCACACGCATCTGATTCTGGTTCTGGCGCGCATTATGCACGAGTTTGTTCTGGCGTGCATCTGGTTTTGCAGCGTGTACCATGACACGCACTGAGCTCGCATCTGGCGCGATCTGTTTCTGGCGAGCATCTGGCGCATCTGAGGCATACGGGGCGCATCGGACATGACAATTTGGGCACTCGTCATCGGTGCATCTGGTTCTGGATGACATATGGGCATTCTGTCATGGTGCATCTGTATGGCGCAATTGGGCGCATCGGGAATACATTCGGTCCTGCTTTCTCAGTGAATGTATTCGAGTCTGGTTCTGGGTGGAGCACTTGTTTCTGTTTCCGGAAGTGCAACCACATCGGGCGCATTCGTTGCAGGAACGCATGGTATTTGGAGCAACGATTTGGCGATTCGGGTTTCGCATACAGCTGCGGAACATCTGTCTGGGGAAGCGTGCTCGTTTCGGGTTTTTGAGAGACGCATCCGGTTCGGGTTTGAGAAGAGAAGCATCAGGTTCATGTTTCAGGTTGCTGATTTGATTCAAGTCAAGGTGGAGATTTGTTGAATTTGTGACTTGACTCAAATTGGCATCAAAGTCAAAGTTGGGAATAAGTGGGGCGGTGGTGCAAGTCAAGCTTTGCTTTACTTTGGTTGCAAGTAATACCAAAGTGAATGGAAATTAAGTCCACCGCCATAATGGTGTTTTCTCTATATATAGGCTTTATTTTTAGTACTCACACACACACACACACACACACACACACGGGTATAAAGAGAGTCCATTGGCTGATTTGAGAGCTATTCTAGTGTGCGTGTTCCGATGGGTGTTTCGGGTGGCCGCCGTGGCCGTTCTGGCTACGGCGTGCATTGTAATCGGGTTCTCTTCTCAATAAAAATCTTGTTCTGGTCGTGGATTAGCTAGCGGGTTCGTTACGGATTCGTTAGTGAACCACGTTAAATATCTGTCTCGTTCTTGTTTCGCTTTCGTCGTTCTTGCTCGAATACCCACACGTTATAACAAACAGGTAACGGAGCTCTGAAACAGGAGTTCTGTTACAACAAACTGGTATCAGAGCCAGGTCAGGAGATTACCAGTTTTAACAAACTGGTATCAGAGCCGGGATTCCAAGATCCGGGTGGAGCCTAGATCTAGGGTTTCACATTTTGGTGGAACTCAAATCTAGGGTTTCACAATTCAGGTGGAGCAGGCTATCAGGAGTAGGCTTTCGAGATTCCACCAAGAACGATGTCTGGTTTGGCGATCAAGATCGATATGTTCGTGAGAGAGAAGCAGGTACACCCACCATCTGAAGCCCTGTGGAGGGGGCTATCCGGGCTCCTGTCGGAGCAATCTAGCGCGCATCTAATTAGGCGTGCAAGGGATCTAGAAAATCCAACACGTATTCGGTACTGGCGCGAATCCGGCGGTTCACGCGCATCTGGCGTTCTGGCGAGTGACGTTCAGGCGCAATCCGGCTCCTGGCGTGGAGCATCTCGCGTGTGAATTGAATCTGGTTCTGGCTCATGCGTTGCAGTAACTCGTTGGAGTTGGAGCAACGGCATGGAGTGTAATACCCCGTATTTAAGTTAGGGGTTATTTCGTCATTTATTAAGAAAATATTTGAAAATTTCAAGAAATTTAATTTCAATCTTATTAATGACATTTCTTAGTTTTAACGTATAAGTGAGCCATTTGATATCTATGACGATATATACTTTTATTTTGGGGGTTATTTTGTAGTTTTTCAAACATGAAAAATGTTATATGAAACTTATTTTTATAATTGGGAGGTACTTGTAGTTTTGTAAAAGTGAATTATACAAAGTGTTTCATTAGAAATTATTTGGAGATCTTACAATTTATGAAAGTTATCTTTCTAGTTTTACCTATTAATTGGAAATTATATTTTCACCCCTAAACTTTTAGATTTCACATTCTACCCCAACTAGCAATTCATCTCTTGTTTATTTTCATCCAAATCCCCCACCCACTATCTTTGGTCAACTCTACTAAAATATGGAGATTTTCTTTTTACAAGCATCTTTCAATTTTCTCTACTAATACATCAAGCACATCACCCCCATCTCTATCAACTCCATCAACTATAACTACTACCTACCCACATGTATGTACATTATCATGTGGATTCTTCACCACCAACCTCCACCATCATCTTCATTTCTTCCACTCTCATTCCTTTTCATTTTTCTCTTCAAGACCACTCAAATACTCTCCCATCTCTCTCCAAAAAACTCCATTCCCGGTTTTGGAGGAACACCTTCACAAAACACCATCAAATCTTCATTTTCAAGCCTCCAAAACATGAAAAACTTTAGCCCAAGCATAATATGATCATGGAGGGGAGTTATTTCATCATTCTTCTCAAGGATTGAAGGTCAATTTCACTCTTTTCCTTCACCATTTCTTGAATCTTTGGGTAAACTTTCTTCTAGTCTTTAATTCATTCATGCATGTCCATCTTTTGCTTTGATTGATAAAATTTCATCTTAGTTTTCTTCATCTCCATGCTTGATTCTTCATTTACATGGTTAGATCATGTGATTGACTCCAGATTTTTAGTATTTCATGAAACTCACACTAAAACCCATATGAACTTTGCAAAATTCTTGGTAGTTGCACTTGCATGTCAAGAAAATTTTGATCATTTGTGTCAAGAGCATGTAGAAATCTTAGTTAATGCCTAAAACGGTGTTATTTGGGTGAAAATCAAGTCTCCGTAAGTTGTATGTATCATTTGAACCAAACTTGTTGATTTTTGGAAAAATTGCATATTTTTACAATCTGACCAGTTTGTGCAAAACGTACAGTATCTCTAAATTTTGTCTCTGTGGAATTTTTAAATCTTACATATTCTGAAATTAGACTCAAAGAGGGTCATTTTGAAGAAAAAATCAACTTCATATCCTTTTTGGTTTGGGAGATAAGCTCATTCTAAGTTGCATGTTTTCTGAAACTCTGTTTTTGGACAAGTTTTACCATTTTTGTTAAAAATCTCATTTCCAGAAACTTATGGAACCAAATATTTCTTGTGATGAAACTAGACACATAAGGGATTGATTCTGGAGAATATGGGCATTTTTCCTATTCTCCAAGTAGTAGTAATTGTTCTTCAAAGTTGAAACTTTCTTCCTAACTTGTCTCTGCATAGCGGTGTTTGTTATTTTTGTAACTTGAGTTTTATAATAGCTATGCATGATTTTCTTGGTGTTTATGAAATTAGACACATGTAGGTTTATCATACATTAATTTCAAAATTTTAGGAGATGATTTGATATGGTAAATATGGCTCCAAAGTCAGAGCTACAATTCTGTCTAAAATTGTTTCACATTTTTTAGAAAACTTGAAATTTTGAACTTCTAGGTGTTTTGTTGAACTTGTTTTGATAATTAAACATCATTATATGTGCATTAGTGAAATTTAAGACTATGTACATGTAGGTTTGCATTTTTATTATGCATGTGTAAATTGGTTATAACGAGTACGTCATACGTGTGATTATAGACATCGACCTTGTAGGACAGAGCGGTTGTCGTCGGAGTGCTAGGCTTAGTTTCTTGAGTTTGGTTGTGCTTCATCTCAGTGGAAAGTACATATGTACGAACTTTTCATATCAAAATGTGCGTATGTGTTTGATTTTTTCAAATGAATGCTTGTTATATGAAAAAGTATGAGAATACATGTTTTTCACTCGAATGTTGTTAAACTATATTATTCATCTCCTTTGAGAACTCTCGGAAATTACTTGTGAAATGTTGATATTTTGATTCTAGTTATGTCAAAGAGAAGAAATAAAATACCTCTAATAGACTTAGGACGATGTACAGAGTACTGTTATTAATGGGAGGCGCCAAGCGATCCTCCATTTTCTTTTGGCTAAGACCATTGAAGCAATGCTTCTTATTATTGGATAGAATTTTAATGTTCACAAATCCGCCCTCGATGAGCCAAAATGTATCAAGATATTGAGGCCAAGGGGTTTATAGAGCTATAGAGTGCTACTTATACTTGTAAGGGTCACTACGGTATAGGGGTGTCGACACTTAAGGCCTTTTAGCTAATGTTATGAGCGGGGTTGACGAATGGGCTCCCTTAACGCTCGGGTGAAATAGGGTTCGATAGACCGTAGAAGAAACCCTTACTGATTACTTCGTGATCCCTCTGTCTACATCGATCCTGCTGGTGGCTCTGGACATGCCTCAGCTAAACTTAACGGTTAAATCGGAATTGAAAGAAAGTTTGATTACTCTATTGATGTTGTTTGTGGCTCTGGATATGCCCTAATATATGAAATGATTTGAAAATCATATGCTATTCGTGAATAAATATCGTTATGAGTTCAAAATAACTTGTTTATTCTGGAGTTTCTATTGATTTAAGAATTCCTTTAATACTCTTGGTTTATTGAAGTCTTAAAGTCGAAAAGTTCTCGCTACGTGATTACATATAATTTTTCATAAATTCCCAACTCTCTTACTTATTAATGTTTCAAATCTCTTGGTTTATTTAAACTATTCTTGCGTGCCACTCATCGGTTTACATGTCGTAGTGTGTATTTACTCAGTTTTTACTGGTCATTTTCTTCAAAATTACGTCGGCTTTTGCCTTTTTAAAACCGCATGTCATCAATCAAGGTGGGGATGGGAACGCGTATCGAGACGAAGAAGTTTAGCTTAAGTTAGATTACTTAGTAGTTCACATAGCTTATTTTAATCTCATTACATTAGTAAACTTATCTTCTCAATTTTGTTGTATTTATTAAATAAAATGTAATATTCGTAACTATATTTCTACTTTTGGTTATCGATTGTCTCTTTTAAACCTCAACCGTCCCGGGTCGTTACAGCTGGTATCAGAGCATCGGTTCTCCGGTTCATGAGACTTTTCGATTTCCTTATGTAGATAATTAAGAAATTGAAAATGTTTTCAAAATTTAAAATTGATTAGGATAACCCAATTTGGCAATAAGAAAGTAAACAAGCCGTCGAGGAGTTTGGGTACTTACATGTATTTCTTGTTAAAAATTGTTTTGTACCTGACTTGTTGATTAAATGTTAACTGCTTGTTGATATGTGATTCATGCTAAAGCTACTTGCTTATTTATATGTTGGTTATCCTATGAGCATGCTTAATTGCTATATAGAAATGATCTATCATTGTCGTGTGATCCGTATCCGCGTTCTCTTTCTTGGTTATGTTATTTTGTCGACGAGAGAGTAACGACGCTTTAACTTAGAAGAACATGAGACCATTATTTTCCTACTTATGAGCACGGATTTTAAGATAATAATTTATTTTACCTCATTTTGAGTTAATTTGACAGGTCGTTTCCAAAATTGGATAGTTTTGACAAAAAAAAGTATTCTTTAAAAAAAACGATTTCAAAAAAAAATTATTGGGTGCGGAGATACCAAATGCCAAGTGATACAGACCACTATGTTTAGCAGTCCGCTGGCGTGACTCTTAGTACGACGGTACTATGAGTCGTACCCGCTGTGTAGACTGAGTTGGAACATTTGAAACACATGCGAGTTGTGATGGAGAGACATGTTGTGTGACGACACATAGTGTTCTTTTCCCCCTCGTATGCGTGGAACACTTGAGGTGATTGGTTTATCTAATCCTATGAAGGTAAGACAATATTTTTAACGCGGATGAGCAAAGCAAAATGGCATGTTAGTTTTGATCAAATTATTTTTCTAAAAGTTTCGTGATTGTTTAAATGTTAGAAAATTTTCGAATTACTTTGTAAACGTGAGAACTTGCATTTTGGTCTAACTTTTCAAAATTTGGTGCGACCTTTTACTTGAGCTAATTTTATATGAATTCCTAATGTGACACGAGTGAGAAGAGACGAAACCGATCAAAAGCGCGTTTTCCGTTAATTTAAGTGTTGCATGTGCATTAGCATTGCATACAAGTCTCATGTGCATTAGCTGCATTCTATTCAAGTATGTTTTTAAGTTCTCTCAAAAGTTTTCTTAAGCTTCGGGGACGAAGCTTCATTTTAAGGGGGATATAATGTAATACCCCGTATTTAAGTTAGGGGTTATTTGGTCATTTTAAGAAAATATTTGAAAATTTCAAGAAATTTAATTTCAATCTTATTAATGACATTTCTTAGTTTTAACGTACAAGTGAGCCATTTGATATCTATGACGATATATACTTTTATTTTGGGGGTTATTTTGTAGTTTTTCAAACATGAAAAATGTTATATGAAACTTATTTTTATAATTGGGAGGTACCTGTAGTTTTGTAAAAGTGAATTATACAAAGTGTTTCATTAGAAATTATTTGGAGATTTTACAATTTACGAAAGTTATCTTTCTAGTTTTACCTATTAATTGGAAATTATATTTTCACCCCTAAACTTTTAGATTTCACATTCTACCCCAACTAGCAAATCATCTCTTGTTTATCTTCATCCAAATCCCCCACCCACTATCTTTGGTCAACTCTACTAAAATATGGAGATTTTCTTTTTACAAGCATCTTTCAATTTTCTCTACTAATACATCAAGCACATCACCCCCATCTCTATCAACTCCATCAACTATAACTACTACCTACCCACATGTATGTACATTATCATGTGGATTCTTCACCACCGACCTCCACCATCATCTTGATTTCTTTCATTCTCATTCCTTTTCATTTTTCTCTTCAATACCACTCAAATACTCTCCCATCTCTCTCCAAAAAACTCCATTCCCGGTTTTGGAGGAACACCTTCAAAAAACACCATCAAATCTTCATTTTCAAGCCTCCAAAACATAAAAAAACTTTAGCCCAAGCATAGTATGATCATGGAGGGGAGTTATTTCATCATTCTTCTCAAGGATTGAAGGTCAATTTCACTCTTTTCCTTCACCATTTCTTGAATCTTTGGGTAAACTTTCTTCTAGTCTTTAATTCATTCATGCATGTCCATCTTTTGCTTTGATTGATGAAATTTCATTTTAGTTTTCTTCATCTCCATGCTTGATTCTTCATTTACATGGTTAGATCATGTGATTGACTCCAAAATTTTGAGTATTTGATGAAACTCACACTAAAACCCATATGAACTTTGCAAAATTCTTGGTAGTTGCACTTGCATGTCAAGAAAATTTTGATCATTTGTGTCAAGAGCATGTAGAAATCTTAGTTAATGCCTAAAAGGGTGTTATTTGGGTGAAAATCAAATCTCCATAAGTTGTATGTATCATTTGAACCAAACTTGTTGATTTTTGGAAAAAATGCATATTTTTACAATCTGACCAGTTTGTGCAAAACGTACATTATCTATAAATTTTGTCTCTGTGGAATTTCTAAATCTTACATATTCTGAAACTAGACACAAAGAGGGTCATTTTGAAGAAAAAATCAACTTCATATCCTTTTTGGTTTGGGAGATAAGCTCATTCTAAGTTGCATGTTTTCTGAAACTCTGTTTTTGGACAAGTTTTACCATTTTTGTTAAAAATCTCATTTCCAGAAACTTATGGCACCAAAAATTTCTTGTGATGAAACTAGACACATAAGGGATTGATTCTGGAGAATATGGTCATTTTTCCTATTCTCCAAGTAGTAGTAATTGTTCTTCAAAGTTGAAACTTTCTTCCAAAATTGTCTCTGCATAGCGGTGTTTGTTATTTTTGTAACTTGAGTTTTATAATATCTATGCATGATTTTCTTGGTGTTTATGAAATTAGACACATGTAGGTTTATCATACATTAATTTCAAAATTTTAGGAGATGATTTGATATGGTAAATATGGCTCCAAAGTCAGAGCTACAATTCTGTCCAAAATTGTTTCACATTTTTTAGAAAACCTGAAATTTTGAACGTCTAGGTGTTTTGTTGAACTTGTTTTGATAATTAAACATCATTATATGTGCATTAGTGAAATTTAAGACTATGTACATGTAGGTTTGCATTTTTATTATGCATGTGTAAATTGGTTATAACGAGTACGTCATACGTGTGATTGTAGACATCGACCTTGTAGGAGAGAGCGGTTGTCGTCGGAGTGCTAGGCTTAGTTTCTTGAGTTTGGTTGTGCTTCATCTCAGTGGAAAGTACATATGTACGAATTTTTCATATCAAAATGTGCGTATGTGTTTGATGTTTCAAATGAATGCTTGTTATATGAAAAAGTATGAGAATGCATGTTTTTCACTCGAATGTTGTTAAACTATATTATTCATCTCCTTTGAGAACTCTCGGAAATTACTTGTGAAATGTTGATATTTTGATTCCGGTTATGTGAAAGAGAAGAAATAAAATACCTCTAATAGACTTAGGACGATTTACAGAGTACTGTTATTAATGGGAGGCGCCAAGCGATCCTCCATTTTCTTATGGCTAAGACCATTGAAGCAATGCTTCTTATTATTGGATAGAATTTTAATGTTCACAAATCCACCCTCGATGAGCCAAAATGTATCAAGATATTGAGGCCAAGGGGTTTATAGAGCTATAGAGTGCTACTTATACTTGTAAGGGTCACTACGGTATAGGGGTGTCGACACTTAAGGCCTTTTAGCTAATGTTATGAGCGGGGTTGACGAATGGGCTCCCTTAACGCTCGGGTGAAATAGGGTTCGATAGACCCTAGAAGGAACCCTTACTGATTACTTCGTGATCCCTCTGTCTACATCGATCCTGCTGGTGGCTCTGGACATGCCTCAGCTAAACTTAACGGTTAAATCGGAATTGAAAGAAAGTTTCATTACTCTATTGATGTTGTTTGTGGCTCTGGATATGCCCTAATATATGAAATGATTTGAATATCATATGCTATTCGTGAATAAATATCGTTATGAGTTGAAAATAACTTGTTTATTCTGGAGTTTCTACTGATTTAAGAATTCCTTTAATACTCCTGGTTTATTGAAGTCTTAAAGTCAAAAAGTTCTCGCTACGTGATTACTTATAATTTTTCATAAATTCCCAACTCTCTTACTTATTAATGTTTCAAATCTCTTGGTTTATTTAAACTATTCTTGCGTGCCACTCATCGATTTACATGTCGTAATGTGTATTTACTCAGTTTTTACTGATCATTTTCTTCAAAATTACGTCGGTTTTTGCCATTTTAAAATCGCATGTCATCAATCAAGGTGGGGGATGGGAACGCGTATCGAGACGAAGAAGTTTAGCTTAAGTTAGATTACTTAGTAGTTCACATAGCTTATTTTAATCGCATTACATTTGTAAACTTATCTTCTCAATTTTGTTGTATTTATTAAATAAAATGTAATATTCGTAACTATATTTCTACTTTCGGCTATCGATTGTCTCTTTTAACCCTGAACCGAGATCCCGGGTCGTTACATTGAGCATATGGCGCGTGAGATTTTTTGCACGGGCATCTGATTCTGGTTCTGGCGCGCATTATGCACGAGTTTGTTCTGGCGTGCATCTGGTTTCGCAGCGTGTACCATGACACGCACTGAGCTCGCATCTGGCGCGATCTGTTTCTGGCGAGCATCTGGCGCATCTGAGGCATACGGGGCGCATCGGGCATGAAAATTTGGGCACTCGTCATCGGTGCATCTGATTCTGGATGACATCTGGGCATTCTGTCATGGTGCATCTGTCTGGCGCAATTGGGCGCATCAGGAATACATTCGGTCCTGCTTTCTCATTGAATGTATTCGAGTCTGGTTCTGGGTGGAGCACTTGTTTCTGTTTCCGGAAGTGCAACCACATCGGGCGCATTCGTTGCAGGAACGCATGGTAGTTGGAGCAACGATTTGGCGATTCGGGTTTCGCATAAAGCTGCGGAACATCTGTCTGGGGAAGCGTGCTCGTTTCAGGTTTCTGAGAGACGCATCTGGTTCGGGTTTGAGAAGAGAAGCATCAGGTTCATGTTTCAGGTTGCTGATTTGATTCAAGTCAAGGTGGAGATTTGTTGAATTTGTGACTTGACTTAAATTGGCATCAAAGTCAAAGTTGGGAATAAGTGGGGCGGTGGTGCAAGTCAAGCTTTGCTTTACTATGGTTGCAAGTAATACCAAAGTGAATGGAAATTAAGTCCACCGCCATAATGGTGTTTCTCTATATATAGGCTTTATTTTTAGTACTCACACACACACACACGGGTATAAAGAGAGTCCATTGGCTGATTTGAGAGCTATTCTAGTGTGTGTGTTCGGGTGGGTGTTTCGGGTGGCCGTCGTGGCCGTTCTGACCATGGCGTGCATTGTAATCGGGTTCTCTTCTCAATAAAATATCTGGTTCTGGCCGTGGATTAGCTAGCGGGTTCGTTACGGATTCGTTAGTGAACCACGTTAAATATATGTCTCGTTCTTGTTTTGCTTTCGTCGTTCTTGCTCGAATACCCACACGTTATAACAAACTGGTAACGGAGCTCTGAAACAGGAGTTCTGTTACAACAGTTTTTAAATGGATACCAAACAGTTTTTTGATTCTGTTTTTAAACGTGTTTTTTCGATACGTTTTTTTCCACTGTTTTTCTTGTTTTTAAACGGATACCAAACAAGCTCTTAGTTGATCGTATTTAAAGTGGTTTATAGAAAACAGCTATAGGTTGGATCACAATTATGTCCCAAATCTTGCTGACATAGATTAGAATATGTTTACAACGCTTTAAACCACTGTTTAGCTTATTCGTATCGTCACCACCCATTCTTTTTTCACATCCACATCCTGATCGTCGATACTTATATTTAAATTTACACCCTTCTTTTGCTTTGGCGGCTAATTCATCATACTCGTTCTCCTCCTCTCTCTCCCTCCCTACGTTTCTTCATCCCCGTTCTCTCTCTCTCTCTCTCTCTCTCTCTCTCTCTCTCTCTCTCTCTATCTCTCTCTCTCTCTCTCTGTTTCTTCTTCCCTATTCTCCCTCTCTCCCTATTCTCCCTCTCTCTCCTCTCAGCAATCTTCTTCAAATTCGGACACAACATTGGAGAACCACCACCACCACCTGATCTACTCTGTCTCTCTCTCCCTATCAATTTCTGCCTATCTCTCTTCTCTTCACTCTTCGACCGGACTAGGAAGAGATGCGGTAACATCAGCTTTAGAAGCCCCTCTGCCGCTGCCACCGCACTTCGGCGACAACCCAACTCCGGGAGTCTCTCTCTCCCTCTGTTTCGGATTCTTCGACCAGAACACCCCATCTTCCCCCTCGATCTTGGTTTTAAGATCTCCAGATCCTCAAGATAAAAGAAAACAAATGTAAAATACCAAATGATTATTAAAGAAATGAAATCAGAAACAAATTGAAAATTTATCCTAAAAATTACTTGAATAATATTTATACAATGCGGTTCCAACAAATCGAAGTCTTTGTAAAAAGAATTTGGTATGGCAGTTTTTAGAAACTGTTTAAAAGGAATCGGATAGGTACAGTTGGACCTTAATCGATAGTTTTCGGATTAGAAATCATTGGAGTTAACAATCTTATAACAATTGCAATGATATATCCAAGGGCCAAGGAGAGATAGAGGAAGGGGTGAAAATAAGCAGTACCGTATTAAGAGGAGAGAGAATGCTTGATGGCATCAATTCCTCTATTAAGTACAGAATAAACTCGGTACGAATGGCAGAAAGATACCGCTCTACTTGTAGTAGTTAAGACTAGGGCAGCCAATGGGAGACACGTGGGCATACGGATGGCCCACGACCTATTTATGAGGCAGGGTACCTAAATCCCTGGAGGACTGTCACAGATGACGTCAAACCTAGTATATAGGAGACGGGAGAACAAGTCGGCTCCCATAGCAGTTACTGGTCACATCTGGGACGGGACCCATATGTGACGAACCTTGTTCCAACCTCCAAACCACTAGAACCCCTTGCTCCCGTGCGAGGTGATGAGGTGCGAGGGACCTTGTCTCATGGTCCCTCCAAGTGCAAGATGGCATGATTTGGTGTTTCTAAAGCACAGTGGTGAGGACACTTATAAGCTACTGATGAGTCCACGTGGCAGTGACCTGATGTCTCATTCTTTACTGTCTATATTTAGCTAGAAGCAATTGCATTGAAATCTCCAAAAATGCACCAAGGAGGCCTTGGTGAAGGTCGGAGTCTAGTGAGTAACTCCCACAAATTGTTCTTCTTATCTGTGACAGGGTCCCCATAACAATCTGTCAAAAGTCATTCTTTGCCATGCTCATTACAAATTCACCCGCAAATGTGAAACTTTGAGTAATGTTGGATCTCTATTTGCACTTGATATGACCACACTGTCCACCTCTGAGACTCAGACCGAGTCTCCATCAAGAAGACCACATCTGAGTTGTACTCTTCACTTTCTCGCGAAGAGTTAGGAATGCAGAGGACTCGCACATTCCAACTAAAAAGAATGCAGCCTTTGCCTGATTAGAGTTGTTCCCCTCTTCTTTCTTGTTATCCTCTTACCCAAACTGCAATTGTCTACCTTTTGTGTTCTGAGTTGGCTTTCCCGAAGCAATTAACGGTTCATAATACATCCTTCTAAAGCAGAAATCTATCTACCAAACATTGTTACTACATCTTGTTGTGATGATAGTTTATTTTTTTCATAAAATAAAAAACGAATCAGAAATCACCATGAGTGTCCGTCCATCCCTTATGGCATTGGTTTATTCCATTTTCTTCCATCGGCTAGCTGGAGACTGCCGGCTACTTTTCTGGCCCCAGAAAGCTCAACATGTCGAATTGTATCAGCTTTCTATACACAGCTTCAAAGATAATGCATGGGGGAGATGTTTGTTACAGCCAGCAACTACTAGTTACCGTCAACTACCACTTGTTGTCAAAGCCAGCAGTTCCGCCACCTATGCTTCTGATCTGTGTTGCGAAACACCAAGCATCACGTTCAACATAGTATGAGAAATTTCGTGCAATGCCATATTCTGAAGTTTTGATTGCGTCATGGAACTTGAGGGACAAATGTGGTTTTGTTCTGTAAATGATGGGTTCATTGATTTGTGGGTTTTGGAGGACCTTGAGTAGGACCCAGGGAATGGCGAATTGTTAGTGAAGTGGCTGCTAAATGGGGTGACATGGTATCACTTTGATCATCAGACCGCGAGGAAACTTGGTCAATATCAATTTGTGTACGTCACATGATGATTTCCTATAAGCCTACGTTCATCTCACTGTGTGGAGGCAGACAATGTTTCAAACAACATTGTTGAATATCAACTCTGACGAACTGGCAGACAATTTGTTGAGTTTCCATGTTTTGGGAGCAACAACAACCTATTAGAAGCACTCAAGAGAATCCTACTACTACTACTAATAAGAAACAAGAAACCACTGAAGAAAATTATATTCATCAAGGCCTGATCAGTTAAAAGGTGCCTTTTCTGTCTTCCAAATAGCATATTACTGGGCAATGAACAACAATGTCGTTTATGGAAAGAAGATTCAGCAAGCTCAGATTAGTTGGCAATTTCACAATTTGTGACGTTCATGGCCAAAGCACGGAGAGAAGAGCCTTTTCAGTGCAAAAAGGCTCTCGCGCGCCTCTCCAGCTCAAAAACTGCTCCAATGAATGAAACGACAAACCTCAAATTTCAAACTTCAGTAGAAACTCTTCCCCTTTCCTCCTCCTCAGCTTCAAGCCAAGCAGCCTAAACAAATAAACAACAAAATCAACATCACCGCATTATTAACAATAGGTGTGAAACATACTCAGATTCATTGAAAATGTAACAGGCAGGTGAAATGAGGAAAGAGAATGAAATAAAGGAAAGACTTGCCTTGTCTCGTTCGAGTCTTGAAAGATGAGGGCGTATGGAGTTTCCTAAGCTGATGCCTCCCCATGCTTCTTGCAACTCTTTCTCTCTTGCTTCTCGTCGAGAAAGGAAAGGTTTAGGCTGGTGGTCATTTAGCTGCTGATGAGAAGCAATCTTTTCCCTCTCAAGTCTTGACTTGTGCTTAACCAAAATTTGATCCAAGCTTCCTTCACTCATGTCAGATTGTGCGTTAGAGTCCCTTTTCTTTATCTTCACAGATTCTTCGCCCACACTCCATGCTAACTTTTCCTTCTCGAGCTTTGAGACATGTTTCACTAGAACTTTATCCAATCCACATTCACTGTCTTCTACGATTGCTTCCTTCTTCTTCTGATGACCACGAGTTGTGTAGGCAGTTCCTGAAGATGGATTACTCTTTTCCCTTTCTGACCAGTGAACTGGCTTTACCAAGATCTTATCCAGGCTATTATTCTCTGTCTCTTTGCATTGTTCTCTACTAACCTCAAATGATGTTACTGATTTTGTTGCATCCGACCTTGTCGCATCCTCTCCTCCCTTGTTTCGGTCGATGTTCTCTTTCCCAACTGGTTCATTATCAGAGCATAGCGAATTTGATAGGGTTTGAGTGACAGAAAAAGCATCTTTCTTCTTCGATTCACTTGGCTCCAGATTTCTCCTATCCTTCGCTTCTTGAACCTCTCTTTCAAACTTAGAGACACGCTTCACCAGACACTTATCCAGGCTCGGTGCATCCGAGACATCTTGGTTTCTCCTACCAATATTTGCTCTCTCTGACATCATTTCATACCGATCACGACAGTTGCTTTTGGACTCTTCAATGTCCTTCTCAAGCTTTGAAGTATGCTTTCTAATTAATAAACTTCCCAACCCAGGAATGGCTTCAGCTTCACTGTTTGACTTGCTGCTTCCCTTTCTTGAAAGATTCTGAATATTCTTCTTCTTGGCCTCCTCAATCTCCTTCTCCAGCTTCGAAGAATGCTTCACGAAAATACTCCCTAAATCTGGAATAGTATCAGATGAACTATTGACGTTGTCTGGCTTATTCTCACCCGGGTCCTTGACTTCATTCTCTTTTGCAGTTTCTAGCTTCTCCTCGGGTTGTTCCTTCACACCCTTCATTTTGGCCTTTTTGGCTTCTTCCACCATTCTTTCTAGTTTTGTCATGTGCTTGACCAAAAACTTGTCCAGACTAGGAACCTCTGTTTCAACTGGCTTCTTTCTCATCTGCCCAAACGAGGACGTTGAAACTCTCCTAGATTGCACAGCAGTGTGGTCGGAAGAGCTCAAATTAAACTGCTTACTATATTTTGCTTCCGCTAGAGCAGCATTCAGACCACAAGTCGCAACTATGGTTGCCAGAGAAGCAAGTTCATCTTCATTCAAACACCGGAGTCTTTCAAGCATCACGGTTGTAAGTTTTCTCATGTTTAACTTTTCTGAGAGCTGCTGTTTCTTGTAGTTCCTGGGAATTGCCTCTGTAGATTCTTGTTCACGGTCTAATAGTACTTCAGAAGGAGAATCATCCCTTTCAGTTACGGCTGATTCAAGTTCTGATCCAGTATCTGATTCACATTCGGAAGAAATTTTATCTTCCTCAGTGTCTGGATATTGAATTGTTTTTCGCAGTAGTTCCTTGAGGTCATCCCTGTTTATAGAAGGACAGCTCACTAGCTTTCCGAACGCACATTTCACTGCGGCAGCTACTTGTCTGTCAACTTCAAATGCAGTCTCGAAAGAAGCTGTCACGGTATGAGCTGTTGATCCTCCATTAAGAGAAGATGTTTGTATCTCATGGCGGTCCATAATGACTCCAATAGCTGTGGCTGCTTCAAAAGCTTCAGCAGCATTCTTTTCAGCTTCCAAGAGACGAGCTTCTGCATCTTTACTTGGGATCCTGCTTAAGAAAAATAAGAATCATTAGAAAACAAAAGAGGGGAAAAAATAGACTTATCATTCTGACTGATTAATTATTAAAACTTACGTAGCTGCTTGAAGTATTCGACACCAAGAGGCTTCCACCATTGCAGCCTTACGAGTCTCTATGGCCTTGTCTGCAGCTTCCCTTAGTGCCATTTTTTCTTTCAGAACTTTGGAATAATGAGGATTTGAGTCGCCTAAGGTCTCATCAAGAGTCGAATTCATGCCACCTACTTCCTGTAGTAAGCAAACTTTAGTTTTTGCTAAACCTGCAACATGTGATTCTAGAGAATATAATTTGTCGTTACCTGCAAAAGTTTTATTTTTCGCTTCAAATATGAGTCCACCTTTTGGCGTGGAAACCAGTTCAGAGGTGAAGTCTTCCGGTGCAAGGGCTTCCTTATTTGCGATGAATTTTTATTTAGAACACTCACACTTGGCAAGGCAGGCTCTTTCAACATCTTGCTCTGATGAAAATCAAATGGGGAAAGAATCAGGAACATGAAAAACAAATAAACAAAGAAACAAGTAACAACTCGACAGATAAGAAACTTTGGAATTGAAGTCATATTTTAAGGGAGGATTATACTGTAATCTACTCAGGTTAGATCCTTCCTTATTTGCATTACGAGCCAAAACTTATAGCAATGTATGAAAAATAAGAACCTATGGATGACGGCGAAACTTCATTAACAGTACTTAATAGATGATTCACATATCATACTAAACATACTCAATTTTCACTTAATGCCCCAAGTATTTAACTGGGTGGTCAAAGATACCCATGTCCCAAGTATTGACTAGGTCGTTAAGATAACTAGTAAAGAATATGTGGATGATAAGATACTACATATCTTTTAGTTCAAGAAGCTCACACGTCAACTGTACAGTACTGAATAGATGGTTTCACATATCATACTGACCAATACTTGAGGTTCACTTCATGTCCCAAGCAGACTATGATCCATCGGCGTGCTTCTAAGCATGTCCAATAACTATAATAGCATGCTTCATATTGTGATGAACAACTCGGAAACCCACAACAAGGAGGAAACTCTCTGAAATCTTTAAAGGCCGTAAACACAACTAGTTTTCATCACAGTTGAATTTCGGCTGGCAATATTCGGCCATCAAATGATAGATAGACTACATTACACGAGATTACTGACTCGGCCGTATATCCTCGCTAGTCAAGTATATGCTATTGCATTCTAACATGACTGATATAAGAGAACTTGTGAAATGAGTGTGTTGATTGCATTCTAACATGACTGATATAAGAGAACTTGTGAAATGAGTGTGTTGATTGTGAAGTCGTTATCACCTAGAGTGAACAAGAAAGAATGTCCCCCTAGATACCATATCAAAAGCGAGGAGAGGCTTAATAGTACAAGACTGAACTCAAAAATGTTCAGCTATACACCACAATTACAAATTAAGCCGATGAGAATCGAATATTTTGAAATTTCAAGTGACGGAAACAAGCTCCAATCAAAATCCAGGAGAGACTACAAGACTGAATCAAAAAAATGTTCAACTAAACACCACATACAAACCAAGTCTATACAAATCAGAGATTGTGAAACTCTCATATTAAGCCTACAAAGCTCCAATCAGTTCGAGAGTTCACGACACCTGAGAATCGATTACTGGAACAAACAAACCCTAGCAATTCGGATCAGTATCGTTTTCAAATCGATCGATTAAACAACAAAACGAGTGACGAGACTCAGGGGAGTGCAAATCCTAGGGTTACCACAGATCCAAGTTCAGTTCACAATCACTCAAATCAACGCATTCAAAATCGAAGCTATAACCTAGTTCCGCATTCAACCGATCAAATCAACTCAAAAAAACTGACCTAGAAAAATCAACACTCGCTAGATCTGATAAAAGTGTACGGACCTTTCCGATTTTGGAACTCGCCGAACCGGAATCGCTCCTGCCGATCTCGGAATCGCCGGCGGATTCGTTTGTCTTCTTCTCGATGCAGCCTAAGTCCATGCAACCGAGATCCATAGCCGGAAATCGCAGAATTAGCCACAAAAAAAGTACAGAAATTCAATCGGAATCGCCAAAGCTTTGTACGACTGTGTCTGTGTGTACTCAGTCGATGTGAGAGAGAGAGAATCGAAGAATTGAAAGAGTTGTTTTGGTTTGGATTTGTAGTGAAATGAGAGAAGAACAAGTTTGAGAAGATGATATTGTAGAAGGTTGGTTCAATTGGGGAAAGGTTTAATGGAGAGGTTTATTGGGCGAAACTATCCGTTACAAAGCGTTTATCTAGCCTCCAACGGCTCTCTTTCCTTTCCTTCCAAATGGTATTATCTGGTGCGGATGGGTGCATGTATGGGAATTTGATGGTTTAATTTCTAAATTGTGATTACTGGTCAGATCTCTAATTAAGAAAGTAGATAGCCTGTGAGAGTCGTCTCATTCAGGTGTATTCTCTCTGGAATTAAAATTTTCACTTCTCCATATCTTTGTTTCCATGGTTAGAACTCATTTTTCTATTATTCTGAATGATACACATGTTATTTGTTGAATTGTGACACATAAGCAGTTAAAAAATTATAAAGTACGTCCATATAAATATGATAAATTGGGACAACACGAGTTGAGTGTTTGTTTATACTTAATGTTCATTGGATGTAAGAAAATGATTGCATAAGTGTTGTAATGTACACTATAAAAACCCGGTTATGCGCGAATGGGTGATAGCTCAGTAGTAGAGTATTTAAAGTCCTTACATGAGATTTCGAATTCAAACCCGACTATTTGATGTAATTCTCAAAAAACAATAAAAACAAATTGCTTACACGTGATTTAAAAAAATAAATTAAAAAAATACAATTGGCTAATTATAGGATACTAATATGCCCATGACTTTTTGCAAAAAAAAATGCCCGTGACTTTGCCGCTAAGTAGTCCCACGGGTAGGTAGGGTAGGGAGTTATACTACTTGTTCATGAATGAGTCTTAAATGAAATATTCAAGATATTTTTCCATTGCCACTGATCTCATGTAGATCTAACAGCTATTATTGGAACACCCACACTACATGACCCGAAGAGCCCACTATCAACTTTTTTCCACCAATGATCTTGAGAAGATCTAACGCTCAAGATCTAACGGTTGTAGTTTTGACACGGAATTCCCCATGAACAGTAAAAAGGAAGCTCACTTGGTATATGGATTAGATTTATACTACCATCAGGCCTTCACGTAACAAATTGGTCAAGTTGACAGATTAGAACTAATGTAAAGACAACCGCAATCTTCAAAATCACAAAATTGAAATATTAAGAACCCAATCAATTTCATTACTGCAATGTGATCAGTGTTATTCCATGATAAATGCCAAAAAATTGTGATATTCCAATAATAGCCTAGGTTCATCAGAAGCAAAAGATACGTCTGCAGCAAAAGAGAAGCTAGTAGAACCAGAGGATACATGAGAACAAACCCAGGGTTCGGAACTTTGGCTTTCGGCCCCGATCATTGTACACTTTAATGTTTCAGGCACTCTTAGCCTTCAACTCTTAACAAGTTCACTGTGAAGATTCACCAGACTGGTGCAACTTTGATCCCATGTTGCTTACAATAAGCACCAAGATCAAATAGACTGAAACCGGTTAATTTCAGGCACTTGGTCATGAGCAAGAACTAAGTACGCGAGCAACATGTATTTGGTGATGAGCACCAAGATGAATCATAGACTGTCTGTGTTCTGGGATGTCACTAAATGCACCCTTGTCCAGCAAACATAGAAACAAATGCCTCAAGACCTTATTCTGCATAATTAGAGTTTTATCATGTGCAGTTATTCAAAAAGAGAGTCTCTGTGATGGAAATAATTATGTCTCTACAAATGTTTACAGCAACGTTCTCAGATCAATTACAGAATAGCAGCATATAGATTAGTTGTCGTCTTGTTCTTGATCTCTAATCCACTTTGTGGCCACCCATTTCTCACCCTTAACGACTGGGCAGCTACCATGAAGTGACGTCTGCAAGAAGAACAATAACCAAATCAGACAATGAGAGAAACACCAAAAGCAAACCAGCACCAAGAACCCCCCATATATGCTAATTGATTTGTGGCTTTGTGCAATGCTTCTTTATCCACCTCACACTACTCTGGTGCAAGAGAAGGAACTTGGAATGTAAGGAACTCCAAGAATGTGACAAAGACTAAAAGAATTCCTCATTTGCAACTAATTACAGACCATAAATTAAAGTATCGAGACTTGGGCATGTTGGTCCTAGTAAAGTACAAAAGATATGACAGATGAAGTAATTCAGTAAGCATGATATTGAGAGATTATGCTTCTTCTCTTCTTTTACCTGAGCATGCCACAAGCTAACTACCTTACTCGTCATAGATTCTTTGAGAAAACGAGAGAATAAAGTTACCAAGTATAATGAAATACATGCCTATGAAAAAGGGAAGATAGGGGTCCATATATAAAGCAGGGCACAGCAAAATCAGTTCAAAATTAGCATGACTGTCCGTATCGTTGAAGACAGCGCCAGAAAATGAACAGAAACATAAAAATTCTAGGACAAAAACTTAGGCGTAGGATGATAGGAAAATAGTCTTCCACAAAATTCCATCGTGAATCATGTACTGTGTACTTCCAGAAAGATGAACAGAAACATAAAACTATAGGACAAAACTTTGTCGCAGTATCAAATCGGTTTCATAATCTTGTCCAAGTACAAGGATGCTATCAGGAAGTATAGCTGGAAACTTTATATACCCACAAAACAAATTATTTCACCATTCAACAACCACACAAGGGAAGGCAAGAGATTGAACAAATCCACGATGAAAGAGGCCCGCGCCAACTAATCCTACTATGATCATTTAACAAACAGATCACAAATTAAAATCACTACCCAGGGCCAGTTATGGAGTATGGACAGCAGCTGCAAGATAGTAAAATATTGACACACTGAACAGGTCGATAAGTCACAAGTTATCGCAGATGTTTGTCCATTTGAGGTATATAATGCGCAGAAAGCCAGTAATAATTTTGTCCCAGTATTGAGTCTGCAATGACCCTCGAGAAGGATCAAATTTTAAGAACGGTCTATAGGATGAAAAACAGAAGATATATATAGCGAGCAAGAAACCTATTTGGAAACGAGAAACATGCCTGGTCAATCGTGCCGTTTGGATACAATGAATAAAAGAGAAGCCCATCCCCTTGGCGTGGCTTCACCTTCATGCCAATGCACTTTTCGAAGTCATAGGCACCATCCATGTTTGAGCCATTCTGCAGGACAGAAACTTGTAATTGTTGCTAAATAATCATCGATCGAGTCATTACTAAAGCAACGAGTTTTGGAAGTCTTTCTCATATGATACCTCATAAGGGAATATAGTCTCTCCACCTTCTTCCACATCAGACAAGTACAATAAGAAAGAAGCAATCTGCAATACGTATTAGATAGTCAAATGTAGAAACATGTAGCGTGCGAATTGAGACATTAGAAGGTAACTAAAAGTCTTAAACTACACATCCTACTTCATAAGGCACAAATAGATGATGGGCTTACCCTTTGACTTTTTTGTGGGCCATACTCAGATGGGTTGAATGCGTCATAATGGGAAACATATCTTTGTCCAATCTCATAGCGTAAAATATTGAATGCCTGCAAATGATGATACCCCGGCATTACTCAGACAATCTTTAGAACTCACCTGTAATAAAGAATATTAACTATTTCAAAACTCAATGCATAACTGTAAAAACTTTCACATGTCAAAGAAGCTAGTTTTGTCTAGTTTATAGCAATAAACAAGCATCAAATTGGGGTTAGTT
Organism: Linanthus parryae; assembly: GCA_023055425.1. Classification (NCBI taxonomy): domain Eukaryota; kingdom Viridiplantae; phylum Streptophyta; class Magnoliopsida; order Ericales; family Polemoniaceae; genus Linanthus; species Linanthus parryae. The sequence continues at coordinate 35,786,502 of JALGPY010000002.1, forward strand.
GACCTCTGGAAGCTAATGATAAGTTAACAAGGCCACAAAACAAAAATAAAATAAACACAGATAATACAATGTAAGGAGTTCGTCATGTGTATCATAGACCGTTGGATCACCAATTAGAGAAGTGATACGGTCCAAATTGAATGTAGATGGAGACCAAGATGAATCTGGGTAGAGAGATAAGACAATATTTAATCAAAGTAAACCTAAGTGAGCGAATAGCTTTGGCCAGGTGGAACTGGAGGGGTTTGATCCATGTATGGGACCTTAAACTAGGAAAATGCTTGAGGAGTTGAGTTGAGTTGAGTTATGTGATGTAAGGGAATTTCTTATGTGAAGGGCGGCCTTGTCATCAGAAAAATGTTTAAGAAGTAGATGTATCCCTCAACAAGGAACCATAATACTTAACTACGTTCTCATTCTTTACCACTTTAGCGCTTCGTTTTTTTCTTTACCACACATATCTGAAATAAACTATGAGCTAAAATGGTATAGGAGCGGTATAGGAAACTATAAACATACAGTGAAACTTAAAACTAAAATTCATTAATGATGAAAGACCCATTACCTCCCCATGGCTCCTTGGGAGCATTGTTGCCCTCGCAATTTTATTCTCAACAGCTTCTAAGATGCCAGTTTGATCCTCTGATGCACTGAAAAATGTGCCCGAACTGTTTCGAAGGAAATTTTAGATACAGAGAAAAATCAAGTTCAAAGTACTCATAATTGCAAAAGATCGTCACTTGTGTTTCGACAATTCCCGCTTTCAAATAATAAAACTTCATCAGAACGGAGAGGAAGAAATGTCCGAAGAAAGGAGTACAGCTATCATAACCTCACAAAACGTCAACAAATCTAGGAAGATAGAAGTCCAATAAATCCAACAACCGATCCCTCTGGTAGGCCCTTATCCTGATAGTCTAGTGCTAGCCTGCTAGGACAGTAGGAAGCATGGACACTCCAAAACAGGGGCCGTATCCGTGTCGGACACTTCGTATACTCGGACACTCATACAATCTCCAAAATACGTGTCAGACACTCCGGCTGGCGTGTCCGAGTATTTTAGAGAATTTTATTAGACTGGACACTTGGAGGACACTTGGGGGCACTTAATGACAGACGACAATTGCCCCTTAGTGTTTATTAGACTTTCACACAGGTTGTCATATGAGATATATGTTAAAGGTTACCCTTATGAACGAAAAGTTCAAGTGAGGTTTTAAGTTCTCGCATGCGACAACTTCAAGAGTATTCAGACACAACTCGTCAAACTTGAACCCACCTAAGCTACTCCTCTTTCTCTTCTCATTCTTTTACTAAATATATGCTTTTCGTGATATTTAAGCTATAATATAAAAAAGTTGGAACCCATATTTTATCATATCTAGTATTATAAAAATCCAAATGTATGTAAAAGGACAATCATAATATTGACATATCCCTGTAGTGTTGTATCCTAATTTCTTTTAGAAAATGACGTTCCGTTTCCGTATCGTATCCAATACCTGTACCCGTACCCGTGCTTCTTAGATCTAGTGGGTACAATAAAGATCCCTGGTAAAAAGGCAAACACAGATGGTTTTGCTATTGCCAAATGATCGACATGACAAACAAAGGATCCAGCCTCTATTCTTTTTCAGTTCAGCATTAAACTTTTTGAAGATGTCTCGGATACGCACATTTTTCGACCAGTGAAGATTTTGTGTTCTTGTTTGGTTCGAATATTCTGGTTCTTTATTTCTATTCATATATTTTCAACTCTTTAAACTTTTGCAAAGCCACTTCAACCAGCATGAAAGAGGACATACCGTTTATAAGAAGCTTCATAAAGTTAGGACCATAACACAAAGTATAGACATACTGGATTAAAATAGGCATACTTAAAGCAGAACCCAGGGAGAAGAAGACCTAAAATGCTTTTTTGATAGGTCGTAGGATAAGACCTAATAAATAAAATTTTGCATCTTCAACCTAGTAAAACAAACAATTGTGGACCCTTTAATTTACCTTGCCACAGACTGCACAATATGCACAATGAGTTTAAGATTCTCAAATTAAACAAGAGATGATGATTAGTTGTTACCAACAATACTGCACCTTAACTTCACTTTTTCCTTTTGAGTAGTTTTATATTATGCTAGTGAAACAAAAGATGCATGCTTTCTAGTTTCTACTATTGAGTTTTTTAGATGCATTGAGAATGAATTGTTGATTCTCAAATAGTGATGCTAATTTGAGAGCAGTAGTGTGGTGTGGTCCTAGACTCTTAGATACAAGAAATAAAAACTTCATAACAAGTACAAAAAACTCAAGTCCAAAGATGAAATATTAGAGATTTGGGCAGTGGCCACCCTATAGGGCAAGCATGAAGTTAATTATAACAATAAGACACACAACTGGGATACATATAAACCCAAAAGCAGTGCAGCCGAGCTGGTGAAGTCGATTACTTTGATTCTCGACACCAGTTCTCATGCTTAATAACGAAGTCTTTACTCTTCAAAGGAAACAAGTGATTACGAGTACATTAGAGATACCTGGTTCTTACTCCTTTGGTGCTCTCTTCAGTTTCACCCTTCCTCAATGCCAAAGTTGACGGTCTAAGCTTTGTCCTAGCCATTTTAATTATGCCTTCGCATTGTTCTGCAGTGGCAAATTTCGGGAAATGAACCGCCCGTGGCTCCCAACTCAATATCTGCATCAATGAGCATGAAGAGAAAGAAACTCTATCATCTAAGTCTATTCCAATTGCAAAAAAAAAAAAAAAAAAAACCTAATTACCAACCACAGCTGCTTCTAACCAGTACCAATCACAATCAACAGTTCAACCAAGCAAAAAACCCAAAATCTACATTATAAGCTGCTATGGGGAATAAGCTATCCCCCAAAATGTGACATGTCAAATAAGTTATCCCCATCTACATCTACATAATAAGCTGCTATGGGGAATAAACTATCTCCCAAAATATGACATGTGGAATAGCTTATCCCCATCTACAAAATAACCTGTTATGGGGATAAGCTATCCTCAAAATGTGACATGGAAAAGCTTATCCCCACATCCCAACAACCAAATACTTCATAATAAGACAATCTCATCCATTCAAACTCAAGGAATTATCATATTTTTCACCAGATATGCACTAGTTGACTCATGAACTCCATCACAAAAGTGATTCTCCCCACAATTGAGCTTTGAGTAACTTAAACAAATCTAAAACTCACTCCAAATCTCATAATTACAACAATTTAACCTATAAATTAACTTTAGGTCAATATAAAACCGTAAATTTCAGAAGTAAGAAGATCAAAACCACCTGAGACGGAATCGCACCGACGCGAGACTCGCCGGAGTCTCCGTGCGGCAAGGAATCGTCATCTTCAACGACCGATTTCAGAAACCTAGAGCCGGATCGAGCAGGGACGTCCTGGAGACACGAATTGCAATCCATGAACACACATCAGAGAGTAGAAACTAACTAGAAAGCTATGGTTATGGAGTCGAAGTCGTACGTACCTGAGAGATGAGAGTTGACCAGTAGAGACCAGCGAGGAAGAAGACGCAGCATATGAGGAGTAGAGCGATTAGCCCTAGGTTGGACTTCGAGCCCCAAACTCGTCGGCCTTTGGATTTCATCTGAAGAAGAAGAAGAAGAAGAAGATTTGGGGGGTGATTCAGAGTAAATTGGCGTTTTGTGTGGGTTGGATTGAGGTGTGTAAATTGGAAATGCTCGTGCGATTGGACTGGTTTGGTTGGTGGAGACTCGGTTTCTATATGTGGGAGGGGTGAAAGTGCAAATTTTGGATTTCAGGGGGTACGAAGTGTGGACCAGTCAATGGCGGGAGTTCCATCTATTTGTCTGCTCATTTCTTTTACAAGGGCCGGAGATCTGAAAACGTGAACCCAGGCCCAGCCCAACGCAACCCATCGCCCGGACAAACACTCGAATCCTAGCCCGGCGCATTTGGAAAAACTATAGACCCAAACCTAGCCCGTGGGCCATAATGATTATATAATTTATGTAAAATAACAACATGAAAATAAACAAGTTATTTAATATTTTGTTAAAAACGAGTATGATTTTCTCAAAAAAAAATACGAATATGATTGATATTGGAATGCATTTAGCACCTTTAATCAATTTTTGGCACCTTTTTAAGTCAACTAATTAACATTACATGTTAACATATTTTGTAACATTTGTTTTTAAGTGGTAGAGCGTTTGAAGTCCCTGCATGAGGTCACAGGTTCAAGTCCTATTGACGACAAAACAATTTCTAAAAAAAAAGACGTTTGTTTTTAAGTTTGTATGTAAACTATGTTATTATAACTATTATGAAATAACTATTTTTGGGCCCAGCTGTCCATAATTATGAAACCTAAACCCAGTCCATATGTTGGTCGGGCTCAAATATTAAACCCAGGCCATGGCGGGCTGAAATTGGTCGAACACGAATCCTCAGTATTGCGGGCTGGGTTGGGCGGGTTATTCGGGTCACTGGGCCAATGGCCAGCCCTAGGAGGCGGTGAGGGGCTCCAAACCCAGTCGGTGAATTGGCTCTAGCATATATTAACCATTCGGATTGCTGAATTTCTCAAGTCTGTCTAGCCATCTTATGTCGAAATATGTTGAAAAAATACTGTTGATGTAGATTCTAATGTTGTCATGTACTAACTTTCGCTAACAGAGAGATTCTACATCAAACTCTCCCCTCAATGCAATTGGTCTTGTACTATACGCGAAAAGAAATATTCCAATTAATCTTTCAGGGGGGTTGGGCTTTAGAGAGAGAAAATTATCTCTCCACTCTTTAGGAAAACCCTATCTTTTTGTTTTCTCGTGGCTCTCTGTGGCTTTCTCTGCCGCCGCCAAGCTCATCACAACCATACCCTTTCAATCATTCGATCAGTTCGCTTTCTGATCTTTATCCATCTTTTGTTCCACTCACGTCAGATCTCGGAAATCGTCATAGCCGGGATCGTCAAGCAAGTTCCTCTTCCAGTTTTGTGTTGGGTTCTGTTTGTTCTCAGATCCCTCAATCGGATCTCTCTACTCTGCTTGGTGTTTTTATTCCCTATTCACAGTTTGTATCTTCCATGTCCCGATTCTAATTTTCAGTTTTCTCTTGACTTTGCTTCTTCGACTTTGTTGTCTGGATCTTCGAGGGTGCTCCTCATATCTCTGTTGGGTATTGGTTCTCTCTGTACAACTCATTTTGCTGGCCTGTTAGGCAGGTCTTTTGGTGTTTCAATTTCCGTCTTTTACTCATCTCAAGAGGTTTGTTTCATGTTTTATTTTCTTGTCTGATCTGTGTGTAATCAAGTCCTAATTTATCATGAAGAGGGTAAGATCGACAGCCTTAACAAAAGTGTGGGCTTTGAGCAACCAGGAACAACCGCGTTTCCTCGCAAACTTGTTCCGCACAGATCTACATAAACCCACAAAGAAGAAAGTGTGTTTTTGCTCCAAGAGATTTAGAGTTTGGGCTGAAGCAATCCCTCGGTGCAAACGGCTTCGGAAGCAAGGGGAGTTCATCGAAATCTCCATGAGGTTAAGATGTTAAAGTTTAAGTTTAATCGGGCTGAACTTTTACATCTTCGCTTCTCGTCGCATAAGTTCTTTGTGCCTGATCATACATGCAAGGAGATAGAAGGCATCTTGTGCAGCTCTAAGGTGAATACCCATAAAGCTAAGTTCAGATTTGTCAATCCAATGACCAAACAGGTGGTTCTTGTTGATGAAGACTGATATTGGAAAGCTGCGAAGCGTTCGTCTCATCTCGATGGTAAGAAAAGAGGAGCAGTTCACGTTCCTTACCACTTGTTCCGTCGCCGTTTTCTCAATCCACCCAAGCCTCGCAAATCAAGGGCTAGAACAGAGTCGTGCAAAACAAAGGATACCCAATCCTCGAAAAATTCATCAAGCTCTTTTACAACAGGCACAACTACGGTAGTTCTCAAGGAGGCATCTAATCCATCAGGGTCGTATGTTTCTGGATCGTCTCAACAAAGGGATAATTGGAGTGGATCACACTCTCCAACGCACCGTCTGAACAAGAAACTGAGGCTTAGCTCTAAGTTTCGGGAGCCACCAGATTTGAGGATTCATCATTCTTTTCATCCTATCACTTGATTTCCAGTCCTGCTTTGTTATTTGTTTACTTCTTGCTAGCATCTCTTGATATATTTCATTGTCTTTTCTACAGGTGAAGTGTCCTCAGATCTACAGTTCTCAACATAAAATGTCTAGTATTTGATGTTGTTATGTATTTGTTATGTTCTTGGTCTTGTACCTTTGTTTGTTCTCCCGGGATGTCTGTAATAGGTCTCTTTGGTAGCTTGGTAGGTCTTTTGCTGCTTGGGAAGCTTGTAATAGTATTTAAGTGTTGTGTAACTTATCCTATTATTGATTGATGTTCTTCTTCTCCCGCAAAAAAAAAATGTTGTCATGTACCTAGACATCATTGTAATAAAATCATTACTTTAATCATCTACTTATGTTTAAACTGGAAACGTTATTCATGGGCATTCGAATGCTCTACTAGGTAGCACCCCATATGCAAATCTGAGTGTGTCAATATTATGATATTATTTAGAGTCAGATAAACAATGTGACAAGTATTCGGACATTGATATAATATTACTATTGAGTCCATGTAACCAAATTTACATACGTGAAGTTTATAGTTCGATAACAGAGAATACTCCATAAAAATAAACGTTTGTCGTTGTGTAAGCATCACATTTTTTAAGGGAAGTACAAACTTCATTAATTAAGCGTAAGTACAAGAAACACCAAGTAGGCACGAGGTTACAACATCCGAAATACAGTCATACATACAATTAGATACAAGTCGTACGAACAGCTAGCCTTAGTGGTCAAACAGGCACCAGGATACCCCCAACATCAGCCCACGAGCAAAACACTACATCATCACAACTAGTTACATACAAACTGACACAATCCCTTGAACAAAATTGTTCATATAGCACAAGACTAGCCTATGCGCTTTGTCCATCAGAGCGCTGCACATTTTGTTATGTCATTTTTAAAGTCGGGGATAAAGCCAGAGGTATTACGAAAATTGAATGTCAATGCACAAACTCCCATCAACTTCGAAGAAAAATTGGTGGGCACTATATATGTACGTGTGGTTCATGTGATAAGAGGTTCAAGCACAAAGATGGTATCCACTTTGTTCCCAACATTCAACAAATTATAGTTATGGAAGAGTTCAGAATCATCCGCGGACAACTTCATTTATGGTGTATCAATGCATCAAATTGTATGTCAATATGTTATATGTAGAATATTTAACTTAGTTGGTTTCCTTAATACATATTAGGGAAATGCTAAACATCATTCTTTTTTCTTCACATTTCAAGTTCACCCCTTATGTGGATGTATTTGATTGGTAATATAATTATAGCAATATCTTAAAATAAATAATAACAACAATCATATCTTGACATGTAGGAGGTGAATTTGAAGGGTGAAGAAAAAAAGAGTGAAGCATAGCGGACTAGTAAATATAGTCGACATAAATTACGCCATTATGTTGCATGTATAAAGTTATCCTTAATTTACTAGATTTTCTCCGATGTATTATACAATTAGATTGCCAATATAACTGTTACTAACAGTATGGTAGTGGCATGAGTTGCGTTTTATAAGTGTACTAGTCCGTCGCATTGAAACAATACACTTATTTCTTCTTATCCCATCTCAACCGTTGGATATATCTCCAACTTAAGGGTTAATATTGCCAAGACTACTTAGGAGAGTAGTGAAACCCTTGGCTAGTAATGCTTTGGTGGAAGTATGAAGGTCTATGGACGTCACTGAAGAGGCCTCGCCGGAGGATAACGATGTTCTCCGACGAAACCAGAAACGGTTCAAACGCAAACCAGACGACAAATCGACTACCACAGGAACGGATATGGAAGGAGATTCCCCTTCCTTTAGAGATTCTCTAACAAAACCCTCTACTGGAACTTTCTACACAGGAGATGAAATGGAAGATAGTTCTCAGACCCAATCCATGGCGACTCAAAGCTTCAAAGTGGTGAAATCAGCGGATGGTAGGGTTGGAATCAAGGTCTCGAAGGAGATCCTCGAAGAGATCCACCGACCCTGGCAGAAGGCACTGATCATCAAAGTTTTGGGTAGATCTGTGGGGTATGCGATGCTGCACCATAAGGTTAAAGGCCTTTGGAAACTGGATCTAGGTTTTGAAATGGTGGAAATGGATCAAGGTTACTTTATGACCCGATTCAGAGCTAAGGCGGACTATGAGAAGGTATTGAACGGCGGGCCTTGGGTGGTGCTCGGGCACTACCTCTCGGTGCAGAAGTGGAAACCTGGGTTCTCGCCTAACAATGACCAAATAGCTAAAATGCATATTTGGATTAGACTCAGAAACCTCCCATTGGAGTACTACAGAGAGGACATTTTGATGGGTCTTGGGGGCTTATTCGGTAAGGCCATGAAAGTTGATCCTCAAACCCTAACTCTCACTAGAGGTCAATATGCTAGAATAAGTGTTGAGATCGATCTAGCTCATAGCCTCCTCCCGGAGGTGTCCATTGAAGACTCCATTGTCAAAGCTGAGTATGAAGGTCTGCATAGGATCTGTTTTCACTGTGGTATTTACGGGCATAACAAAGACACCTGTCCGGAGATTTTGGCGAAACAATCGACGGCAAAGCCCCAGAACGTCGAATCGGAGTCGGTGTCTGGTTCGTCTATGGCCAGTCCGGGTGAGGAAGACGAAACCCGGCCAAAATACGGGTCGTGGATGATTGCGAATCACAGGAGAAGATCCGAACCGAAGAAAAGAAACGGGTCAAAGGAAAGTTCGAAGAAAGTGCTGGAGGGGACACGTGGACAAAACCGGATGGATAGACATAAAAGGCCAGGCAAGGAGGAGGGTTTTGGTGCTGCTTCCCGATACAACGTCCTAATGTACGAAAATGAGTCTGGGCCGTTGGATGGGACAAGTGGCAGGAATCGCAGAGATCAGAGGAATACTCCTGGTGGGAAAGGTAAAGAAAAATCCCATTCTTATAATATTAAAAACATTATTGATGACAGAGGCAGGAACACACGTGTTACTCATCCTACGGTCGAGATAAGGCCAGACGGTGGCCTCAACCCACCCCTTTCACTTTTCCAAATCCTTTCAATTCTTCGAGTTGCCCTAGTTTCTCTAAAGGAGCATTTCCGCCGCTAACTACTTTCTCCGCCGGGTGCTCAAATTCTAAGGGGGTTAATGGAGGCCGAGGAAATCGATTCACGGAGGCAGGGCAGAGGGCCGGTGATTCCACTACCGATCCCAATTCTGAGCAGATTGGAGGATTCTCCGGTGGTGCTGCAAGTAACGGAACCGACGGCGAGACCCTTCCTGACGACAGTGGATCACAGAGCCGACTTCACAAATTTCATTCTCCAGAAGACATTTACCCCCCCCCCCCCCGCCCGTCCGATCGTTGAAATTGGAGATGGCATATTCACTTCCCCAGAGGACTCGGTTATTATTGAATTCAATGAGAGAAGTTCTTATACTACCGGGAGCGTTCCCTCCAGTCCCAACACGCCGGGTAGCCGGCAAATTCTTTCTAATGTTGCCAATGAAGATAATAACATGGAATGTTAGAGGAATGGGAATGACGCTACTATTGGTGCGGTAGCTGACTTGTGTCAGTCTTGTACCCCTGCGGTGCTAGTCTTGATGGAAACCAGAGTGGCTAATGATAGAGCCCAGATTATCAGGAGGAGAGGAGGGTTTGATTCCTCGCAGTTGGTGGAAGCTCGTGGCTTTTCGGGTGGCTTATGGTTCTTTTGGGATAGCAATGTTGTGGAAGTAGATATCCAGGGAGTTACAGATCAAGCTATTTCTGGTATTATTCGCCGGCAAAATCAGCCGGATTGGTTGTTCTCGGCCATTTACGCTAGTCCTATTCCCTTGAAAAGGGAAGAAGTTTGGGAATACCTAAGGAATCTAGCTCAACAACATTCCATCCCTTGGCTTATGGCTGGGGATCTAAATCAGGTGGCCTCTCAAGATGAAAGAAGAGGGGGCAGACCAGTCTCTTCCAGTAGGTGTCGTCGTTTCCATGATTGGATGAGGGATTGCAATCTGCTGGACCTGGGTTTCTCGGGTCCAAAGTTTACTAGGACCAATGGTCAGCAGGGTCGTTTCAAAATTCGCCAAAGACTGGATAGGGCGTTAGCTAACCCGCAATGGAGACACGTATACCCAGAGGCTATTGTTCGTATTTTGCCTCGCACGGTGTCTGATCACCACCCGGTCCTTATTGAGTTGGAGGGTGTTCCCCCTCCACCCCCTTCTCGGCGGCCTTTTAGGATGGAAGCTTCTTGGTTCAATGAAGCGTCTTTCGGAGATTTGGTTGGCAGTTTCTGGGGTCAGCATCAGAGAGAGTTCAGTTCCACCATCACTGCTTTCACAGATGCGGCTAAGGTGTGGAACAAGTCAGTCTTTGGTAATATTTTTTATCGCAAGAAGTTGATCTTGGCTCGGCTCCGCGGTATTCAACTGGCGCTGGATCGCTCGGAGAATAGCTTTCTTAATCGTCTTGAATCAGAGCTCCAGAAGAACCTGACTACTATTCTGGCTCAGGAGGAACTCTTCTGGTTCCAGAAGGCAAGGGCTAACAAGGCTCTCTTGGGCGATCACAATACTAGGTATTTTCACACTTCTACTCTTATTCGAAGGAGACGTAATAAGATTGGGGCCTTGAGGAAGGGAGATGGTACTTGGTGTACGGATAGTGAGGAGTTGGAGGCTCTGGCTGTTCAATACTTCCACACTCTCTATTCAGACACTAATGCAGTTTATGCTAGCAGTCCCTAGACTGGTTATGTGATCTCGGATTTGGAGAAGGCTAGCCTAAATAGTCCGATAAATGAGCAGGAAGTTAAATGTATCGTTTTCAGTATGGGTTTTTACAAAGCTCCTGGAGTTGACGGTATGCAACCTGGGTTTTATCAACGCTATTGGAAACAGGTCGGGCTGAGGGTTACGAAGATGGTGAGGGACGCGATCACTACAGGTAAGCTTCCCGGCGGGATTAATCAAACTCTGATCACTCTCATCCCGAAAGTTCAGAACCCGGAGAGTTTAAGCCAGTTTCGCCCTATTAGCCTCTGTAACGTATCCCTAAAGATCATTACAAAGCTTCTAGCGCATAGACTCAGACCGTTGATGCAGAAAATGATCCACCCGAATCAATTTAGCTTTCTCCCGGGGCGCTTCGCAGGGGATAATACCGTCCTGGCCCAAGAGCTTTTTCACTATCTCAAGCGTACTAGGAATCGGAAGGGAGGTATGGCTATAAAGATTGACCTTGCCAAAGCTTATGACAAGGTCAAGTGGTCGTTCTTGGCGAGGATTCTTGAGGATATTGGGCTGCCGGCTAATTGGAAGGCATTAATCATGGATTCGGTTTGCACGACTTCTTTTAGTGTGCTTTGGAATGGGGCTCAGACGGCCGAGTTCTTCCCCCAAAGGTGTAACACCCCTATTTCTCAAGCGAGCTCTAAGTGCAATTTCAAGACTTTGGGGGCAAATTTGTAAATAGTTTGTCACGGCTTTAAAGTTTGAATTTCGGAGTGTTAGCAATATTCGGAAGTTGTTAGAACGATTTTGAGGCACTAGAAATGTTTGGGGTGGTTGTGCAATTCTCATAAATTAAGTAGAAGCTCTAATTCTAATTTATACCCAAAAGTTTAGAAAACTACACTTTCGCCCCCTATGCATGAGAGACACTTGTCCAATTCAATTTGACACCTCACTAGATGAGAAGTCAACACCAACAACTCCCTCTTCACCAGCACAATCTGGAGAGAAAAAAAAATCTCTCTCTCATCCATCATCTTCCTCTTCTTCCTCCTTCATCACCACCACTCCTCCACCACAATCTCCACCGTCTCTTCTCCTCTTCCCGACCTGCTACTACCCGGAGTAGCCCTCACCACAAGGATCAAAACGCCCCAAACAATTTGGGATTTCATCAAGAATCGAGTGAGAAATTCGGGTTTGAAGGTAAGAACCCTAGTTCGGTTTTTTGTCGATTTCTCCCTCATCTTTGCATTTCAGTTTGATTAACCCACATAATCTTGTTCCTGAGGTTGAGACGAGTCCGGTAAGCACAAGCTCGTCCCTCAAATCGCCGGAAAAGGGGTCGCCGGAATCCGGGTTGAAGAACCCGACGGAAACCGCCACAAGCCGCCGATTTCTTGGGCGTTCTCTCTGTTCCTGGCCGTTCAATCCCTCCAAACGGTTTCCCCAAGGCCTCTAGACATCGTGGAACACTCTGGGCAGCCTTAAAGCTGCTGGGTATTCGTTGAAAAGTCGGAACAAGGCGGCAAAGCCGCCGGAAAACTCCATGGCCGACCAAACCTTGGGTAAGCTTCATTTCTCCACCAAATTTCGCGTTCTATGCATCAAATTGCTCCCAATCATGTCGTGATCCTATTTGAATGATCCAAATCTGCCCAGATTTTGTTAGAGTCGAGTTTGATTTCATTTTTCACTCTTGGTTCGTTTTTCCGTCATGCATAAACAGCCCCTGTTCAAATGATCATATCTCTCTCGTTTTTAATCCGTTTTGAGCGATTCTGGACTTTCTGGAATCCTCAGATGATTGGCTACAACTTTCATGTTTTAAATTTTGTCAAATTCTGTCTCTAAACCACCCAAAATTTGAGTTGAAGTCGCTGCATTCGTGTTGTTGAATCTGTCCATAATAGAAATTTTTTCTAAGTGTTGGATTTTGCTATTGGAACAGCCAATTTCACCCGATCACATCTCCCTCAATTCTTCATGAAATCTTGTGTTTCTTTCTCCTATGTGTAGCTGGTATATAATACTTCAAATCATCATCTCTGGGTCATGTTCAAATTTCTAACGGATTGCTTACAAAACGAGCCTAAAGTTGCTAGTTTCAACTCATTAAACTTTCTTGAATTTTATCAAGTGTTGATTCGGAATTTTTGTCCTACTTTGAATAGCGATATCTCTTTGAATACTTGGAGTTCTTAGGAGTTCAAATATGTTCCGGAAAGCTTGGAATACCCTCTTCAAGACCCCACCTTCATATTTCCTAAACTCTCTCTCATTTTACCACAAATCAGCTCCAAAGTTGACTAGTTGAGATGATTTCACTCTATCTTTGACTTTCAATTTTCTCACTCTAAATGACATTTCTGGCCTTAGCGTTCTTCACGAAACTTGTTCGTATTCATATTCTGAGTCTAAATATCATGTTTGACCAAGTTTGACTTTTCGCAAACCCTAGTTTGACTGAACTGTTTAGGAGGGGCAAAATAGTCATGTCACTTAAACTTTGATTGAGGTTTGTTTAGTAACTTGGAGTTTGTCAGCATGTCTTGTATGCGTGTTTGGAGTACTTGTATGTAATTCTGGGCTAGGGTTGACCAAGTCAAATGTGGGGGTCTTTTTGCAGTTTTACTAAACTTCGAGGGCCTATGTGTAATTAATTAAACTTTGCATTTGAACAAAGTTAATGTTTTGAGACCAACAACCTGACTTAGAAGGATACTTGGAGCCTTAAGAATGAATTATTTGACTCGGGAGTTATCAAATCAATGGTGGGGGTCTTTCTGTAATTTTAGCAAACTTTAGGGGCCTAAGTGTAATTTATTGAAAGTTGTAGATTTCGTGGCTAAGTTCATATGGAAGAGTTTGGATTAAATTCTCGCATGTTTTCGGGCCAATATGAGTATAATTTGGGATCTAGGAAGTTTCAGACACTGTACTAAACGGTTTTGGAGTATGAGGGGCGTTTTAGTCATTTAGCTTGCATAACCTACATTTCATCGCATTATTGCATACAACCTCATATAGAGGGTAAATGCTAATAGACTGTATACTTGACTTGTTTATAACCAGCCGGTGTTGAGAACCATTCCACGATAGACGTATGTGCTCGTACTGCCGCTTTGACTATACGTCCTGAATTCATATGAGACGAGCGTTGTAGGAGTGCTAGCTTTGCTTTGCGCCTTTCATGGCCCAGAGGTAAGTACATATGTACGGCCTTTTCATATCAAAATATGCGTATGTGCTTGATGTTTCAAATGAATGTTTGTTATATGAAATAGTATGTGAATGCATGTTTTCCACTCGAAATTTGTTAAACTATTTTATTCATCTCCTTTGAGAACTCTCCGAAATTTCTTGTGAATTGTTGACATCCTGATTCTAGTTATGTGAAAGAGAAGAAATAAAATACCTCTAATAGACTTAGGACGATGTACAGAGTACTGTTATTAATGGGAGGCGTCAAGCGATCCTCCATTTTCGTATGGCTAAGACCATTGAAGCAATGCTTCTTATTATTGGATAGAACGTTAATGTTCACAAATCCGCCCCCGATGAGCCAAAATGTATAAAGATATTGAGGCCAAGGGGTTTATAGAGCTATAGAGTGCTACTTATACTTGTAAGGGTCACTACGGTATAGGGGTGTCGACACTTAAGGCCTTTTAGCTAATGTTATGAGCGGGGTTGACGAATGGGCTCCCTTAACGCTCGGGTGAAATAGGGTTTGATAGACCCTAGAAGGAACCCTTAGCGGTTATTTCGTGATCCCTCTGTCTACATCGATCCTGCTGGTGGCTCTTGACACGCCTCAGCTAAATTAAACTGTTGATTGAAATCGAAATTCAAAATTGGCTACTTATTAATGTTGTTTGTGGCTCTTGATATGCCTTAATTGATTTGAAATGATTTTTAAATCTTGGCTACTCATGAAGTACTATCGTTATCATTTCAAATGAACTTGTCTACTCTGGATATTTTACCAACTACTCGTGGTTTCTCAATGTTATTAAATTGAGAGGTTTTTGTTACTCGTTTACTTCCAGTTGTTCCAAATTCTCCAACATGATAGTTTAACTATTTAAATCTTCTAATTTGTTTCAACTCATGCTTCCGTGCCACTCGATGCTTTACATGTCGTAGTATGTATTTACTCAGTTTTTACTGATTATTTCTTCAAAACTGCGTCGGCATTTGCCATTTTAAAACCGCAGGTCGTCAATCAAAGAGGGGGATGGGAACGCTGGAACGAGACGAAGAAGTATAGCTTAACTTAGATCACTTAGTAGATCACACACGATTTGTTTTAGATTGTACTTAATATCGAAATTTTGTTATGTACTTTAACCGAAATGTAATCTTAATAGTTAATATCCTACTTTTGGTTGTCGATTGTCTCTTTAACCCTGAACCGAGATCCCGGATCGTTTCAGATGGTATCAGAGCATCGGTTCTCCGGTTAAAGTGGCTTTTCGATTTCCATTAGTAGATAATAAGAACAATAAAATGTTTTCAAAATTTTAAAATTGACTAGGATAACTCAATTTGGGAATAAATGAAGTAAACAAGCCGTCGGGGAATCTTGGCACTTACGAATTATTAAACTCGACTTGTACCATATTTGTTGATTAAATATCAATGATTATTTCACATGTTCATGCAAAATTTACTTGCCCATTTACAGGCGCAATACTTATGTGACATGCCCATTTATATCGAAATGCTTGCCATAGTTTTGTGATGCGTATCTAAGCCTTTTTATGTTACTATGTTATTTGTCGACGAGAGAGTAACGACGTTGTGACTTAGAAGACCCCGAGACCATTCTTTCGCACCTACGAGTGACGAACCTTAAAACATTAGTTTGAATTTGGTTTATTTTGAGTTAGTTTGACATGGTTCTTTCCAAAATTAGAAACTTTTGAAAATAAAATATTTATTACAAAAAAAAAAGAAAAATGGTTTCTGAAAATTATTGACGTTTCGAGCTACCAAATGCCAAGTGATGTGGACCACTTTGTTTATCAGTCCGCTGGCGCGACTGTTAGTACGACGGTACTATAAGTTGTACCCGCTGTGTAGACTAAGTTGGAACATTTGAAGCACATGCGAGTTGCGTTAGAAAGGCACGTTGTGTGACGACACATAGTGTTATTTCTCCCTCGTATGCGTGGAACACTTTAGGTGATTGGTTTATCTAACCCTATAGAGGTAAGACAACATTTTTAACGCGGATGATTCAAGCAAAACGACATATTAGTCTTGATAAAAGTATTTGTCTAAAAGTTTCGAGATTTGTATAAATTCTATCAAGTTTTTGAGTAGTTTCTAAAATTGAGAACTTGTATGTTGTTATTGAACTTTCAAAATCTTATTTCGAACTTTTACTTGTACTAGTCATATACGAAACCCTATTGTGATGCGAGTCTAGGCTGGATAGTAATATAGACTCGTAATAGACCCCGTCGTGCGGAGAGTAAGAATGAGAAATTTCTTCCAGTTAAGGTGTTTCTAGCTGATCATCTAAGGAAGCCATCTTTTGGGAGCAGAACATTCGACGAGAGCGGTTTATGTGCTTGTCTGGCTAAGTCAAATAGACTGAGTCACTGTGCAACATTTCATGTGCATTTCATGTATGCGGGTAAGTATAGTATGAGATCTTCGGGGACGAAGATTCTTTTAAGGTGGGTAGATTGTAACACCCCTATTTCTCAAGCGAGCTCTAAGTGCAATTTCAAGACTTTGGGGGCAAATTTGTAAATAGTTTGTCACGGCTTTAAAGTTTGAATTTCGGAGTGTTAGCAATATTCGGAAGTTGTTAGAACGATTTTGAGGCACTAGAAATGTTTGGGGTGGTTGTGCAATTCTCATAAATTAAGTAGAAGCTCTAATTCTAATTTATACCCAAAAGTTTAGAAAACTACACTTTCGCCCCCTATGCATGAGAGACACTTGTCCAATTCAATTTGACACCTCACTAGATGAGAAGTCAACACCAACAACTCCCTCTTCACCAGCACAATCTGGAGAGAAAAAAAAATCTCTCTCTCATCCATCATCTTCCTCTTCTTCCTCCTTCATCACCACCACTCCTCCACCACAATCTCCACCGTCTCTTCTCCTCTTCCCGACCTGCTACTACCCGGAGTAGCCCTCACCACAAGGATCAAAACGCCCCAAACAATTTGGGATTTCATCAAGAATCGAGTGAGAAATTCGGGTTTGAAGGTAAGAACCCTAGTTCGGTTTTTTGTCGATTTCTCCCTCATCTTTGCATTTCAGTTTGATTAACCCACATAATCTTGTTCCTGAGGTTGAGACGAGTCCGGTAAGCACAAGCTCGTCCCTCAAATCGCCGGAAAAGGGGTCGCCGGAATCCGGGTTGAAGAACCCGACGGAAACCGCCACAAGCCGCCGATTTCTTGGGCGTTCTCTCTGTTCCTGGCCGTTCAATCCCTCCAAACGGTTTCCCCAAGGCCTCTAGACATCGTGGAACACTCTGGGCAGCCTTAAAGCTGCTGGGTATTCGTTGAAAAGTCGGAACAAGGCGGCAAAGCCGCCGGAAAACTCCATGGCCGACCAAACCTTGGGTAAGCTTCATTTCTCCACCAAATTTCGCGTTCTATGCATCAAATTGCTCCCAATCATGTCGTGATCCTATTTGAATGATCCAAATCTGCCCAGATTTTGTTAGAGTCGAGTTTGATTTCATTTTTCACTCTTGGTTCGTTTTTCCGTCATGCATAAACAGCCCCTGTTCAAATGATCATATCTCTCTCGTTTTTAATCCGTTTTGAGCGATTCTGGACTTTCTGGAATCCTCAGATGATTGGCTACAACTTTCATGTTTTAAATTTTGTCAAATTCTGTCTCTAAACCACCCAAAATTTGAGTTGAAGTCGCTGCATTCGTGTTGTTGAATCTGTCCATAATAGAAATTTTTTCTAAGTGTTGGATTTTGCTATTGGAACAGCCAATTTCACCCGATCACATCTCCCTCAATTCTTCATGAAATCTTGTGTTTCTTTCTCCTATGTGTAGCTGGTATATAATACTTCAAATCATCATCTCTGGGTCATGTTCAAATTTCTAACGGATTGCTTACAAAACGAGCCTAAAGTTGCTAGTTTCAACTCATTAAACTTTCTTGAATTTTATCAAGTGTTGATTCGGAATTTTTGTCCTACTTTGAATAGCGATATCTCTTTGAATACTTGGAGTTCTTAGGAGTTCAAATATGTTCCGGAAAGCTTGGAATACCCTCTTCAAGACCCCACCTTCATATTTCCTAAACTCTCTCTCATTTTACCACAAATCAGCTCCAAAGTTGACTAGTTGAGATGATTTCACTCTATCTTTGACTTTCAATTTTCTCACTCTAAATGACATTTCTGGCCTTAGCGTTCTTCACGAAACTTGTTCGTATTCATATTCTGAGTCTAAATATCATGTTTGACCAAGTTTGACTTTTCGCAAACCCTAGTTTGACTGAACTGTTTAGGAGGGGCAAAATAGTCATGTCACTTAAACTTTGATTGAGGTTTGTTTAGTAACTTGGAGTTTGTCAGCATGTCTTGTATGCGTGTTTGGAGTACTTGTATGTAATTCTGGGCTAGGGTTGACCAAGTCAAATGTGGGGGTCTTTTTGCAGTTTTACTAAACTTCGAGGGCCTATGTGTAATTAATTAAACTTTGCATTTGAACAAAGTTAATGTTTTGAGACCAACAACCTGACTTAGAAGGATACTTGGAGCCTTAAGAATGAATTATTTGACTCGGGAGTTATCAAATCAATGGTGGGGGTCTTTCTGTAATTTTAGCAAACTTTAGGGGCCTAAGTGTAATTTATTGAAAGTTGTAGATTTCGTGGCTAAGTTCATATGGAAGAGTTTGGATTAAATTCTCGCATGTTTTCGGGCCAATATGAGTATAATTTGGGATCTAGGAAGTTTCAGACACTGTACTAAACGGTTTTGGAGTATGAGGGGCGTTTTAGTCATTTAGCTTGCATAACCTACATTTCATCGCATTATTGCATACAACCTCATATAGAGGGTAAATGCTAATAGACTGTATACTTGACTTGTTTATAACCAGCCGGTGTTGAGAACCATTCCACGATAGACGTATGTGCTCGTACTGCCGCTTTGACTATACGTCCTGAATTCATATGAGACGAGCGTTGTAGGAGTGCTAGCTTTGCTTTGCGCCTTTCATGGCCCAGAGGTAAGTACATATGTACGGCCTTTTCATATCAAAATATGCGTATGTGCTTGATGTTTCAAATGAATGTTTGTTATATGAAATAGTATGTGAATGCATGTTTTCCACTCGAAATTTGTTAAACTATTTTATTCATCTCCTTTGAGAACTCTCCGAAATTTCTTGTGAATTGTTGACATCCTGATTCTAGTTATGTGAAAGAGAAGAAATAAAATACCTCTAATAGACTTAGGACGATGTACAGAGTACTGTTATTAATGGGAGGCGTCAAGCGATCCTCCATTTTCGTATGGCTAAGACCATTGAAGCAATGCTTCTTATTATTGGATAGAACGTTAATGTTCACAAATCCGCCCCCGATGAGCCAAAATGTATAAAGATATTGAGGCCAAGGGGTTTATAGAGCTATAGAGTGCTACTTATACTTGTAAGGGTCACTACGGTATAGGGGTGTCGACACTTAAGGCCTTTTAGCTAATGTTATGAGCGGGGTTGACGCATGGGCTCCCTTAACGCTCGGGTGAAATAGGGTTTGATAGACCCTAGAAGGAACCCTTAGCGGTTATTTCGTGATCCCTCTGTCTACATCGATCCTGCTGGTGGCTCTTGACACGCCTCAGCTAAATTAAACTGTTGATTGAAATCGAAATTCAAAATTGGCTACTTATTAATGTTGTTTGTGGCTCTTGATATGCCTTAATTGATTTGAAATGATTTTTAAATCTTGGCTACTCATGAAGTACTATCGTTATCATTTCAAATGAACTTGTCTACTCTGGATATTTTACCAACTACTCGTGGTTTCTCAATGTTATTAAATTGAGAGGTTTTTGTTACTCGTTTACTTCCAGTTGTTCCAAATTCTCCAACATGATAGTTTAACTATTTAAATCTTCTAATTTGTTTCAACTCATGCTTCCGTGCCACTCGATGCTTTACATGTCGTAGTATGTATTTACTCAGTTTTTACTGATTATTTCTTCAAAACTGCGTCGGCATTTGCCATTTTAAAACCGCAGGTCGTCAATCAAAGAGGGGGATGGGAACGCTGGAACGAGACGAAGAAGTATAGCTTAACTTAGATCACTTAGTAGATCACACACGATTTGTTTTAGATTGTACTTAATATCGAAATTTTGTTATGTACTTTAACCGAAATGTAATCTTAATAGTTAATATCCTACTTTTGGTTGTCGATTGTCTCTTTAACCCTGAACCGAGATCCCGGGTCGTTTCAAAAGGGGTCTCCGCCAGGGGGACCCGATCTCCCCTTATCTCTTTCTATTGGTGATGGAGAAGCTGGCTCAGTAGATTAATAGAAAGATGACGGAGGGTAATTGGAAAGGCCTTAAAATCTCTAGGAACCCCCCGATGATCTCACACTTGTTCTTTGCGGATGATCTCATCCTCTTTGGAGAAGCTACGCCGGGTCAGGCTAGGGTTATGAAGAAAGTCTTGGATGAGTTCTGCCAAGAGTCGGGTCAGGACATCAATGCGGAGAAGTCGAAGATTTTTGTAGCCCCGAGGGTCCCTAGACATATCGCCAGGAGCTTAAGTCGCATTACGGGGTTCGGGCTTACCGAGGATCTAGGTAAGCACCTTGGTATTCCCCTGTTCCATGATAGAGTCTCTAAACAGCACTTTCAGTTCATCACGGATAATGTGAGATCTAGGTTAGCGGGGTGGCAAGTGGAGCAGCTCTCTATTGCGGGTCGTGCTACTATCATCAAAACAGTGCTGCAGGCCCTTCCCTCTTATGCGATGCAGACCAATAGCATCCCGGTCTCGGTGACGAAAGAGATTGATAAACATTGCAAACGTTTTCTTTGGGGAGGTAGCGAGGATAAGAAAAGACTCCCCCTCATCAAATGGGAGAAGGTTTGCATCCCTAAACTTCAAGGAGGCCTTGGTTTCAAAAATCTGAGGAGCTTCAACAACGCGATGTTGGGTAAGCTTGGCTGGCGGCTTCTCACGGAAGGGGACTCTCTTTGGAAGACGGCGCTCAATCGGAAGTATGGGGACCCCCCGTGGCTAAATAATTATGATTCCAAGAGTAGTCACTCTTATTCTTGGAAATCTATAGCCCGGGCGACGGAGAAGGTGGCAGGGGGTTTAGGTTGGAGGCTTGGTAATGGTAGGAAAGCCTTGTTTTGGCTAGATAGATGGCTTGGTAATTTTGTACTGAATGATAAAACCACGGGGGTCATTATCGATGAGGAGATCATGAAGTCTGTCTCCGATTATTGGATTCCTAATGTGGGTTGGGATTGGAGTATTTTGAGTAACCTGCTCCCGATTAGCATCAGGGATTTACTTCAGAACTTCGTGTTAGATGTGGAGCAAGAGGGAGAGGACACTGTTACGTGGCTGGAAAATGATAAAGGTACCTACTCGGTGGCCTCCGGTTATGATCTTCTGGAGAATAGGCAGCCCCCGCCCAGCAATGAGAAAGATTGGAGGAAAATTTGGAAGACTAAGGGGCTGCACCGCACTAAATATCTTATCTGGCTCATCTCTCACAATCGGCTAATGACAAATGCGCTAAAAGCTAGGAGAAGGATTATTGATTTGGCAACTTGTCCTTTTTGTGCTTATCCGGAGGAGACCACCATTCATGCCGTCCGGGACTGTCAATGGGTTAAGGACATTTGGGGTAAGCTCGTGCTCCCTGTGAACTATCAAGTCTTCTTTAGCCAGCATTCGAAGGAGTGGGTGGTGACAAATGTGAATGGAAAGCATTATGGTATTGATAAGTCCATTGACTGGGGGTTAACGTTTGGAGTCACCTTTTCTCGCATATGGCTTTGGCATAATAAGAAAACCCACGACGTTAGTTTCACCATGCCCAACAATCCGGCAGAAGAAGTGAAGGGTCAGGTTAGAGCTCTCCAAAGTTACTTATCTATGAACCTGAAGCGTTCTACTTCAGCCCCTATTCTTGTTTTTTGGGATGCCCCGGTTGGCGGTTGCATAAAGATTAATGTGGACTTTGCGGCAAATTTCTCTTTCGATCGTTAGGCAGTGGGCGGTGTGGCGAGGAATGGGCAGGGGGTTTGGCTCTGGGGGTTCAATTGTAGGCTTGCCTCACGCGCTAGGTCCACGTGCCATGGCGAGCTCATAGCCATTCTTTGGGGTCTCCGTATCTGTGCCAGGGACGGTCTGTATGATCCCATATTCGAATCGGACTCCAGGAGCGCGACTGATTTGATTCAAAGTGGGACACGTAACCCGTTGGTCGAGCCGGTTGTTAAGGAAATCAAAGAGCTTCTTGTTCGGGTCAGGGGCTCTATCTGCACTATCTACAGAGAGGCGAACCTCGTGGCGGATGCCTTGGCCAAGCGTGCCATCTACAACTCTTCTACTGTCTCCAATGTCTTCACTACTATTCCAGATTTTGTGTAGAGGTTGTCAGTTCTGACTCCCTTCGTGTTGGGAGTGTTAGGTCTTTCTGTTAGGGTTTCTTGACCCTCTTTTGTAACCAAAAAAAAAAAAAAAAACCCTTGGCTAATCTTAAAATGGTACTTTAGAAAGAGGACATTGCTCCCTCTAGCTACATTTAAGCATCTGGCCTTCAATTTCTATAGCTTCTAAGATGATGTAATTTTTAATTTTTTTTTTGGAAAATATCAACTTCTTATAATGGTAAAAGTTCGGAAATAGAAATCTCAATTACATCTTTGTGAAGAAGTTGTGGGGCCCATATAGGGTGATAATCTAGCCGAATGTGTTTGTTTGGTAAGTGAACTTAGCACAAAATGATGTAATTTCCGTTGAACAATCATCCTTCTTTCACTATTTGTCACAAAAAAATCCATTTCAAAGTAAGATGTTTCTCTTGTTTCACCACGTATCGAGTAAAAATAGCAAAAAAAAATGAAAAGAAAATTGTAGACGCCTTAAAGATATAATCCTAAGGGCATCTCCAAGCCAATGGAGGGAGGGGGAAAATTGTATAAAAATGTGGTTCAACTCCAACCCCATGAGGGGAGCGGAGGGGGAGGGGTGCTATGGGAGACATTTTGCCTTGGTGTGGGATGGTTAGGGGGAATTTAAACCGTATTTTTATGCGATTTCCCCCCTCCACCTCCCCCGGGTTGGAGATGCCCTAAGGAGTTGGCCTATTGAGATTTAAGGATATGCTCCCTTTAGATAAGGGATCTCTGGTCTCAAGTTCGAATTTCAAGAACACCGATTATACCCTTGAAGCGATTGGGGTCGACATCACTATATAAACTATAGATATATCTCATTCTGTAAATTTGTCGAGGTGCGCGTAAGTCGGCCCGAACATCTTGGTTAACCAAAATTGCCTTAAAGATGTTATATGTCTTTTATTCTATTAACTTTATATATGCCAAAATATAAAAATAAAAGCAACACATCATGCTAAGTGTGATTTCATGAAAAGAAAGATCTGGTTAACACAATAGACTGACTTGTACAAATTGTGAAAGATGAAACGAAAAAATATACTACACTGCCACAACTTTGAACCAGTAAAACTAGATAAATTTTCAAAATTATGAAAATGCAGAAGTTCACACTACTTCCCAAATGTTTCTTTATCTCTTCAAATTGCGTTCAAACACAAACAAGAACTTGCAACCGAACAATACTTGACGCGCAATGACAAGTAGTGAACTAGTGATAGGTATAAATCCATTTTTTTCTCAAATAATTCGAGACAAGATCATCTTCGCGATTGATGGCTTTTACCAAAACAGCGACCTTTTTCTTTAATCCTCAAATAGTGGGCATCATTAAAACAAGCAAAAGCAGATGTGGAGTACCGCATAGTACTTTTGAGCTTGCCAATACCACAAAACATAAATGTAAAAAGATAGAGAATTTGCTGCCTTTCATTGTAGCTCTTTGAAGAATCATGGACAATTATGTGTTAAAACTCTTCACAGTTCACAAGAGAATTTATTCTTTTTGTTTCATGAGTTATGGACGTACAAAGTGAAGCACTATTTATACGGGTTAACCGATCACATTATCTAATTAAGAACATTGCTTGCCTGAGATCGGACCAATTAGTGTTGGGAGGTCAATGGTTAAGAATGTGTTCACTATCACGAAACCGCTATCACTGAGGTGAGAAATTTTATCTAATGTCTTGTTATGTTGCTTTAGTGTTTACATCCGCCTTTTAAAACTTAAGTTGTGCACTTGTGCTCCTAGTACGATGTTGTTAAGTGATGTAGTGTATATTTTGCAAACAACTCGTGTAGGACATCTAAGTCAGTGGGACGCTGCATGAGTCAATTTGCCAAGTTCGATCTGGAAACTGAGAAAGAAAGTGAACAGGCGAAGGGTCACAAATATGGTTCACCGTGTTGGGTGCCTCACTCCCGCACTGGAATATTCATCCCAGAGGGCCATGATAGGGTGCTCGATAATGTTCCGACTGGTGCGGCGTCGGTGGATCGGACATATTGGCTGAGGACTGTTGACGGAGTTGACAAACCGGACCCCGATGTTCCGGCTGATTACTATATTAATTTTTGAGTAACTAAAGTAGTGCGTACTAGTAATTATTTATGATCTACTAAGGTGTTATACACTATGTATCGACTATAAATAAGACGTGTATGATTTACTGAGTTTATATGTGCTCCACCTTCGTGCATCTAATATATATATAGTCATTTATTTTCTTTTAGTTCAACGGAGATCACTATCCTTCGCTCACTTATGGGGCTACCGATTTTTTTTTTTAAAAAGATGGGAGAGAGATGGAGGCTGTGAATGTACATTTACTTTGACGATACTTTCGAAATTGTGTTTCCTTTTTCTACTGTTATTGAAAAAGAGCACTTTTATTCGGAAGTAGTTCATTGGAGAATGAAGGTACTCCATGAATATAAATGAAAGTAGTTTCAAAGAAAAAAAAAATCTTATCGGGGCAATTTAAATTATGAATTTACATTTATTTTGACTATAATTTTGAAAATTTCTGTTACTATTATAAAATTTGTTATTGGACTGATGTGAATATCCACCACATAGTTGGGTGTATTTTGTATAATTATATTCTGGTCCAGAAGCCCACCTAATGCCTATATAAGGAGGCTTAGGGTTGGAGAATAATACACATCTACTAGCATTCTCCCTACACATATTTGTCTCTCTTTATTTCTCTGCTCTCATCTTAGATCTCGTTTCACAACACGTTATCAGCACGATTGTTCATAATGAAGAATTTAAGGAGAAAGGTAAGATTTTATTTTTGTTCATCCATATGCGTATATACAAGATGGAAGAGAGTCTGTCGAGAGTTTGATGTCTTATGGCATTCAAACCCTCTGTATAAACATACACAGTGAAACTAAAAGCGATCTTTATTCTTTTATTTTTTTTTCTTCTTCGTTTCTCTAGTTGTCTAAGTTTCTATTGGCTAACCTTTTTTTTGTACCTAAGAGTAGACCAAGTAGCTAAAACTTACACCTAACACTCAGATCTAGTGTTTTCTATTGATTTAATTTTTGTTTTTTTATAAATATGTGTTCGTTTCTGGATGAAACACATAACAATGATTGAGTGATTTGCATGTACAAGACAACTTGAACTTCAATCTATTAAAATTCCCTTTCAAGATTGTCAGTTATATAGATGATTATTTTGTTTGCAAAATATATGTCATGGTGCGGTGTAGTTGTTTGGAATCGAAGCACCCCAACCTAAAATCATAGCCTTATTTGATTATCTTTACTCAAATTCTACATATTGAAGGTTTATTCGTAGAACCTCCTGAAGAGGTTTTTAATCCGTGACCACTACGTGTTATAGCATTTAGTTTGGGTACTTAGTTATACAAATCTTTCTTCAAGTACCTGAAGAGAGTGAACCTCGAGAAGAGGTATTATTTCATGGTTTTACAATTGTTTTAAGCAATTAATATGCTTATATTGTCACGTTTTCACACCCGAAGTTGTGAATTACATGAATCTTTAAGCGTAACATGTAGTTACGACATTTCTTTTTTATGATCTGAAGCCATAGTATATTATTGTTTCATCTCGTGGAGAGACATCTTACATTATTTTTTCTAAACCTCTTGAAGAGGTAATGTTACTATATTTATATTTGTTTTTTTTTTAACACACGATGATACAGTTGTAACCCGAAGTTACACCATAGCTAAAGAAGTGCATCTAGAAGATGTTATTTCATGACTTGTAACCTGAAGTTACAATGTATTATACGACCCGAAGTCATGCTACATCTCCAGAAGAGATGTCTAAGACGCCTAAAACGCTTGTTATTATCAATTCTCCTGAAGAGTTAGCGTTCCATGTTCTTTATTTTGGTTTACTTTTATGCACTTAAATTTTATGTACTCCGTTTTTTTTTTCAACTTATTATGGAAAAAACCGAAATCTCCAGAAGAGGTTTCGTATTGGCTGTAGACATTCATACATAGCCATGTAGTTTGTTCCGGAAGTAACAAATTACAGACAATGACTCATAATCAGCAGTTATGACTTTCATAACCTGAAGTTATGATATATTTTACTTAGTGATCTCCTGAAGATATTGCTACAATTCACATGGTGATCCACCCTCCTGAAGAGGTTATATTATGTTTATTTCTTGTTTCATATACGCATTTATTTTTAACCTTGTCTAGTACTTTGGAGTTTATACACTTGTTATTGATTCAAGTAGAGCATCCAGAAGATGCTCTTAGGGTGAGTTTGGGAATGCTTCTGCTGCCAGCACAGCTGCTTTCCGACAGCAGAAGCAGTTTTAGTGTGTTTGGTAAAAATAAAATTTCTGCTTTTCCAGACAGTTTCTGCTGTCCGACAGCAGTTTTCAGGAAGCAAGGGTGGAGATGCTTTTCCAAAAAGTGCTTTTGATTAATTTATCTATAACCGATTTTGACCTTATAATTTTTTAAAATATCAATAGTTATCTTTTCGGTAATGACACGTGTCATATATTTTTGTCATTTTACCCTCTCACAGCAACTTCACAGTTGATTTTACCAAACACAAAATTACTATATCAATATTTCACAGCAGCTTCTACGTAATATTTACCAAACGACATTTTATCAAGAATTCACAGCAGCTTTCTACAGTGTTTTCACACAGCAGCTTTCTACCACCGCCACAGCATTCCCAAACTAGCCCTTAGTCCATGAGGGTTTATTGGACGAATGCATTTTATATGCATAAAATGTGATTTTCATACCAGAAGTTATGAAAAATAATAGTATAACATGGAGTTATAAAATAACATCAAAAGATCTCCCTGAAGAGAGAATCTACAACCACTCACTTTTAAATAAAAGTATTGACATTTACGTCTCTTTTTGGGTTTCTTGGCGAAACTTTGATTAGAGAACTACGGCGTCCAAGAGATTACTTATTGTCAATATTTTTGTTTAAATTTGAGGATTGGTTTATACTAAGTACATATGAGACAAATTGATGCTGAAGCATCAATAAAGTATCATTATCGTTATGATCATATTGCTCACGTCATGAGGGGGAGAATGGGTCCTATTGCATGACGTGAGCCAAAATATCATTGTCTCTACGGGTGTGTACTAATGCAAATTCCCAATAAAATGGATAGCTTCTCGACGAATGGGTGTCGATTTGGGTATACACTTTAAGCATAAAAGGGTTGCTTGTGTACATATGTTGATCCTCCAGAAGAGGAACATAAATCAAAGCATCCAAAATAAATTGGGATATGGTTAAAATGCTCTACAAATTAAGAACACAAGATTCTGGAGAAATCTTGGGGGTTCATATATACATCATCATAATGGATCAAAACCAACGTTGGTAATTGAATAGCCCTGGGAGAGGCTCATAGCTCTGGAAGTAGCTAAAGGTACATTAATGCAATATTATGATCCTACTAATATGATGATAGAATTGAGGAAGCGCTATATAAATCATATGATAATTTTATGGAAAGAAGGTTGACTAAATAGTATTGGCCAAAACAAAGTCAACGGGCTCGTTTGGATACTTAGGTTCCGTTAACCAATAACCAAACCTAACCATTTTTGTGGTTGATGAAATGCAGGCGGTGGACGGATATTAGCAGGCGGTGACCGGCTTGTGTGTGTGAGAGAGAGAGAGAGAGTGAGAGATGACGTGAAGAAGTGAGAAGAGAAAGTGGGGCGGTGGACGGGTGAAGAAACAGCCGGTGCCCGGCCAAAGAAGGAGAGAGTGAGTGAGTGGGAGAGAGGGTGACAGTGTGCACATGAAAGAGAGAGAGAGAGAGAGAGAGAGAGAGTGAAAGAGAAGAAAGAATAGAGAAGAGGGAAAGCAACCGGTGCCCGGGGAGAGAAAAGAAAGAGAGAGAGAGTAGGCGGTGGATGGGTATTTATTGGCGGTGGCCGGGTACTTTTTCGAACCTAACCCCCCTATCCAAACACTACACTAGTTAGGTTAACCGAACCCCCCCAACCCCTCTATCCAAACAGCCCCAACAAGTGCATAGAAAATTGTTGGGGTACAATCATTTTGAATATGTAGAGCATACAAACAACCCGAAGCAGAAAATACATACTATGCAGAGACTACATATCCGCCGGTAAGCGTGGGATCTTTGTAGTTATTATATGTCCGCTATTAAGCGTGTGACTCATGTTAAGGTTATATGTCCGCTATAATGCGTGGGACACATATGAGGTTTATGTCCGCTTTTAAGCGTGGGACTTGTAAAATGAGAAACATGATGTATGGATCATGACAAATTCTCATTAGTATAATCATCTCGTGGTGAGAATGATGTAATGTTGTATTAGTCTCGGGGACTAAGGAACAATAAAAGATGGGTTGAAATGTAACTAGTTACAATACGATCGTATGAATCACAAATTTGTGAAATTCCATGGAGGTTGGTTCCCATGAGAAATATTATTTGCCTGAAGCAAATCAAAAGTGTACACTCGCGAGTAGTTTTAGGTGCATATGCATTTTATCAATTATGATTGTTAATTATTTCTTTTAGATTGTTGTTTTTGCAATGGATTTTGTTGGTCAGGTACAATGATATTCCAATGAGGGGGAGATCCAATGAAATGCTAAAAAGCGCGGCACTATTTTTCCTTCGCTACGGTTTTTGTCCCACATGGTTTTTCCTAGCAAGGTTTTAACGAGGCATGCGAAGATTATCCAGATGCGTTCCAGAAGAATGTCATCACCAACTGAGCAAATAGGATTCACCGATGTACTCTTTTTCCTTAGTCATTGATTTTTCCCACTGGGTTTTTCATGACAAGGTTTTAATGAGGCATCGTAGTGGTGAATATTCAAGGGGGAGTATTATGAAATATGTTATTGGACTGATGTGAATATCCACCACATAGTTGGGTGTATTTTGTATAATTATATTCTGGTCCAGAAGCCCACCTAATGCCTATATAAGGAGGCTTAGGGTTGGAGAATAATACACATCTACTAGCATTCTCCCTACACATATTTGTCTCTCTTTATTTCTCTGCTCTCATCTTAGATCTCGTTTCACAACAATTACTTCTTACTATTATTGAACAAAACACTTTCTGTTCATTAATTTATCGGAGAATGAAGATACTCCATGAAATCATGAATATAAGTAAAAATAGTTTAAAAAAAATTAATGGCCATGTTAACCAGTGCTGTCCGCAAACAAATTTTTCTCATTTCCTCTACATTTCGTTTTCGCTTATTTAAGGAACCACAAGTACACATTTGAAAAATAAAGAAAGCATAGTTTCCAGGAAAATGATGAAACATGTTTTGTCATTTTCAGTCCCATTTCATCTTCATTTCCTTCTATCTGCAGTTGCACAAAATAAAAAGTTGAGATATGTTAGTTGTTGTGAGATTGACATTTCCTGTACATTCATGATGAAGGGTGGTAGGTGTTTCATATAGTACAAATTCAATGCATTAATAATTTAATACTCAATTATTAATAAAGTCTCTAAGCTAATATTTTGTCCCCGGTCCCAACTACTAAGTGATAACGTGATAGTGTGTTAAATTAATAATTCTCTAAAATGATAGTTTTCCAAAATATTAGCTTAGAGACTTATTATTTTAGAGAATTATTAACTTAATAAATTCTATAAGCTAATATTTTATACCGGTCCCCAATTAGATGTCAGTTTTCCAAAATATTATGATGAAATACTATAGTGGTACATAAATGATGGAGATAAACATTGATTTAAACTATAAATCGAAAGCAAAGAAAGAAGATTAAGTGTGAGACAACCCAACATATATGGGTTGTTGGGTCTTCCATGTACTAGTTCCGTTTCTTTTGAATCGTCTCACTTTGATTTTTTAACTCGTAATTGGGTCACTTTGACTCGGTAATTTGAATATCAAAACGAATATAATTTTTTGAATTATTTTTCATTATATTATAGAGTAAAGTTTACTCTTCAGGACCTTACAAAATTATGAAATTCTTGTATCGTTCAGCTAATCAAATCATCGGGGCAAAGTGACCCAGTGAATAGTGACAAAAATTGAAGTAGGCTGAAACAGACGAAACAGAGGTAGTACACTGTTGAGGCTGGAGTGGAGATGATAGAGAATTCATCTGATCCAATCCAATCTAATGGTCTCAAAGTTGACAAGACTACAATAATGATGAATAATGAAGTATACCAAATACCTTAAAACGTACAAGAATTTGGTATTCTTTTCATGGTTCTGCTAACCAAATTACTGAGTCAAGCTGACTCCGTGAATAACGCATGGGAAAAATTAAGTAGAAAAGGAGAGCTAGTTTGTTAATGTTTTTGCTTTCTAGAACGCTGCTTTTCGATTTCAGAAATAGTATTTTTGTGTTTGGTAAAGTTTTGTTTTTCTGCTTTATAGAAAGCTACTGTTTCCACAGCAACTTTTGAAAAGCAGGAGAGGGGTTACTTTCTACGACCTGTTTTTTGATTAATTTATCGTTTGACATCATTATCCATTAATAAGTATTAATAATATTTTATTATACTAGTACTATTTATTATATCATGTCTGAAATTGTCGTTTTGACATGAACAAAAAGTCTAAAGCACTAATTACCAAGCACAGAATGTCAAAAGTACTTCTCCACAGCAGATTTTATACGAAGTTTACCAAACACTTTTTGTGTAGATTCTCACAGCAGCTTTCTCACCGTGCTTTCTACACAACAACTTTCTAACCTCCACAGTATTACCAAACTAACCCTTAGTAATTTGCATTTGACTTTTTGTTAATGCCTTAATGGTATTATGATGCTCACGAAGCACCGAACAATTTTCTCCAGCAAAAGAGGAGATCCTTTAACCTTTAGCTTTATCTTCCACGTCTTCACCGAATCGGTCACTATCCGATTAGGTGAGTCAACTCGCCCACTGTACACCGTTCTCTCTCTTTCTTTATCTAAAAAGCGCACACTTCACTGCAAATCCCTCAAGAACAGAAAAAAAATTAGGAGTAGGTGGTGGCCATTTTCATTCCAACAACCCTTTCAGAGACTCGATTCAGAGAGAGAGAGAGGAAGGAGAACGCATCTTTACGGCGTCGTTGCATGACGAGCGCTTCGGAGTTGTTCTACACGAGAAGGTCCCGTTCCGGGCGGAGCAGCCTCGACCTAGGGTTTGATCCCTCTCTCGATCGTACCTTCCACCACCACCACCACCGCCGTCACCACCAGCGGCGTGAACGGCATGATTTCGATGCCTGTGATCCTCCCCGCCGAACCACCCTAATCAGGCATCACCCTCATCGTCCCTCGAATTCGGTACGTTATATAAGACTTCCGATTCATTTCATTTGCTAGAGATTCACTTCTTTTTTTTGATAAGTTAGATTCATTTGCTTGCTCCAAGAGCAAATATGACATGATGCTCTAATCAGTACATCGCAGGACAAGTCAGGAACATGTAGGAATCCACTTTCTTTTGTCTGTCACTCATTTCCTCCTGACGTGTCGTGTGCGGTATGGTTAGAGCAAATCCACATCATTTGCTCTAAGAGCAAACAAAAATTTCTCATGAATTAGAGGGCGTGGGTAGCTTTGAATTGGAGTTTGGAGGGTATGTGGCAAACAATTGTTCTATGAACTGATTGGGCATTCTTTGCAACAATTGTTTGCCACATTCTGACTTTTACCACTATTCACAGGGTCACTTTGACCCGGTGATTTGGATATCAAAATGATGCAATTTTTTGATAATTTTTTTATGGTGTTGTAGAGTAAAAGTTGCTCTATAACACGGTGAATAAATTATTAAAAAAATCGCATCGTTTTGCTGTCCAAATCATCGAGTCAAAGTGACCCAGATACGAGTCAAAAAGTCAAGATGGGGTTAAAGAGCAGAGACGAAGTGGTAGTAGGAGATCAGGACTGGCGGTGGAGCCAGTATCCGCCGCGAATTCAATTGGGGTTGTGGGGGGGGGGGGGGGGGGGGGGTCCTTTAAGCAAAAGTCACTGTCGATAGAGAAAATTATAAGACTGTCAGCTCTAATGCAGGTTTTTTCAGTGGTTTCAATGAGTATAAAGTGGTGACTGGGAACTCCAATGGCTTAGTTCGTATAGTCTTCGATGACCTTGGTGTTGCTAATTTAGCTTAGAAGTTGATATGAGAGCAATTACAGAGGCTTTTAAATTGGGTGAGATCATTTGTTAGAATCAATTCACATATTGCAAGTTAAGCATTAGCATACGACAACAGTCCATTTCAACCACTATGATCTCAATCAAAATTAAAACCCCATAAAATAATTCAAGGAGTTCACTACAAAAAACAGAAGGCGAGACTTAGAAATCAATTCATGAACACAAACCACAAGTACCCAGATTCAAACCCTTAATCTTGAATTGTTGAAACCTGTGTAGTGTCTCCCGGGTTGAAATAAAATCAGCCCATTCATTGCAATTGTATAGTTGCTTGTATTCGCACAAGATCTTGTAAATTAGACTTGTAGAATTGCAAATCTAAGAAAGTGGAAGCACTTTACTTTGGGTTATTCATTTACTTGACGACTGTTGGGTGCTAACATCAAAACACGCGGATGCCGGATTGGAGTGCATGTTCTAGATCAGACATTTGATTATGTACTTCTAGTCTCCTTGACTACCGTTGATGGAAGGTATATGATATGAGAACTCTGTGAAATTGAACAGTCGTGCTTCTTTCCAGAGAGAGACATGTGATGGGTTTAGAGGTTCATGATATCGCAGGGATAAGAGATTATTCATTTATTTAGTTGGGGACTTCTCGTTATTCTTAGAACTTCAGAGGTGCTAGGAAACATAAATTTAAGGGTCTTCCGGAACAATTTATCTATATAATAAATTAGCTATGTGTTTCCCTCCAAAAAATAGTCAACGGGAACATCCTAGCCATTCAATCTTAAGAAATGTCTCAAGACATTTTGACCCGTTGATCTTCAATTCTTTTTTATTAGAGACATTATTAAAAAGACAAATTAGTTAAAACGTATAAATGATAAGATAGTGTTCTATCTTAAAATCTCTCTTTCATCTAACTAACTATTTCAAAATCCTGTTTTATCTTGGATAACTTTTTTGAGATGTATCTTAGATCTAAAAGAACATGTCTTTATCTAATTAATTATTAATCGTCTTTTAACATAAAAAAAATAATTATATATAAATTTATTATCAAAATTTAACTGAAAAAAATTGAACATAAGTCAAATAATATATATTTTATAATTGCCCTACGGCCACAGTGAGTCAAGTGATATATTATAAGTGCCCCGCGGGCACGGGTCATTTGCTAGTATTCAATAAATTGGGACATAATTATGATAATCTTGGGGGACACAATTACAACTGAATTGGACTAAAAAGTACGGGGAAAAGGGGTTACTGCTGAATTTAATTATCTTTGCTATCTATTTATCTTTGCTTTTAATGAAACTTTTGTATGCCTGGAAAAGGGGTTACTGTCGAATTTATTCATGCAGACGAGTCCCTTGGTGAGAAGTGATCAATTAAATAAATTAGAAGTGATCGCGGTGAGAAGTGATCAATTAACATTGATCGAAGCGATATGGCTAGAGTTGGGAGTTAAGATGGCGGTTACGCAAGAGACCTCCATAGATAAGAGATCTGCTCACTATGGGGAAAAATGCCACAGTATAAAAAATAAGTGATCTTCGCTTGGATGGGTCAGTGAAATTCTGATATTCCGCTAAAGCTTAGAGGGATTAAGCGTGAAGGTCTTCAGTAGTTTGGTAGAAGAAAGAAGATCATATCTTTGGCAGGATTACCACTCCAAGCAAAGAGAGACAGTGTTTATATTGTTAAGCAGTCCAGCATTCTCTTTTCTTTCTTCTATCTCTCTCTCTCTCTTTCTCTCTCTCTCTCTCTCTCTCTCTCTCTCTCTCTCTCTCTCTCTCTCTCTCTAGTGATAAATATGTCTAGGATCGCGTCTCCAATTAAAGCGTCAGAGTGTTTTCTCAAACTCTACATAGCTATTTTAATAATTCGCACTCTGCTATTCCGAGGGTGCGCTTTTCTCGCGAATTGGTCCTGGAAGAACCAGAGTGTTTTCTCGTGAATTGTGTGAATAAGCTCAGATTACTTGACCTATGAATTGCTGAAAAAGATTCATTTACTAGTAAACATGGCACATCAGTAAAATGTTTACTTGGATAAACTTTATACTTGGGGTGAGAGAGAAAACAAAAGGTATACATGGCGTAAAAAAAACTGTTCCCTTCTATGAGGACTTACATTTTGAAGTTTAAATATGTTTTAACACAATTATGTTATTCTTGGCGTAGAAGTTGTGAGGCATGTATTAGGCATAAATGATTGCTGTGATGATTGTACAAGGAGAAAAACAAGGAACCTCTTTCTTTACAATTTAGCTGTGGATCGTTCGAAAGCATTATCTTGGAAGGAGAAAAATAAGGATTATTGAATTCAGGCATTCCTAGTGGCTGAAGGATGATATCCTATGGTTTATCTAAACGATACCCGTGTTAGATACTTATGGATAATATAGCATGTGGTCTGCAATGGTGTGTCATTTGCAATGATATTTACTGATGAAAGTTATTTCTATTTATAGGTGGGTCAAATGTCCAGTGCCAGTTTTTCATTTTTATCTAATATTCTGTTTGAAGGGACTGATTTTGTTTACGATACCCTGCTCCGTATATCAACGCAAATTTTATCAATGTAGATTGTACACCATGCTGCTGAACTAGCCAGCCTATTGTGTACTTAAATCTCAAATTGGTATTCTCAGGATCGTGATATAGTTCGACCAGATGGAAGTAGGTTTGAGCCTGGTGGTAGCAACATTATGAATGCAGACAATTCTGGTGGCTTACGCGGTAGCATGAGATCTAGTGGGAATGACAGGCTTCCAGGTGCTGTTATACTTGCAAGAGAAAGGCTTCTTCAGAGATTACGGGGTGTCTCATTGTCTGGAAACAGGTATGGTTTTGTTTCTTCTCATTTATATATGAGATGTAGGTCATGTGTACGTCAAATATGAATGAGGGGTTTGCTCTTTGCCCAACGTCAGTAGCGGTTAGGTGTTCGAGTTGCTTCTTTCTTCACCAACTTGCACGAGATGCTTGCTTATATCGAGGATTGGGGCTGTAAGTTTTTGGAGTTCAGTGGGTTCCTCTATTGAGTTATCTGTGCAATTAGGGACGAGCTTTTGATTTTCAACCTTTTATGGTCTCCTCCCGGCAGAGGAAGTTGGCTTTTCCTTTCCATAGTCTGATTCTAACACATTGGTAAACCCATATGTACGAGGCTGTAGTCAAGTCCTTTTAGCCCAATATCTGAACTAGGATGCCAAACTGTTTCTTCTTTTATTTGATTCCCTGAATGACAGAAGCCCCAAACTATAACGTCTGTGCGGGAGGTTGAGCTCGATCTTCTTTGGACACCGTTGCGTTGCCTGGCCTATTCTAAAGTATATAACAGAACTTGGAAAACATATTGGATGGATCAGAATGTAAAATTGGATTAACTAAAATTTATGTAAATGAATCTGAAATAACATATAGCCATACAAACAACTGTTCTATGCACACAGGGGCTGCGCCACTAAAGGACTTGCCACCTCTGAGTTTTTAAAAAATCCACTAACCACCGCAAATTTTGAATATTTTAGTAGTGGTACCAGTTTATTAACTACACAGGTGCCCTGATTGTGCCTGAACCCTTGCACTAGTTCCCTTGTTACTGACTTCACATAGAACTGTGCCCCGGCTGCGCCGTGTTCCTGCCCCCGTCACTGTATGCACATGCTGTTTTCACCTTGATTATAACTAGTTCAAAAGCAGTGGTGCACATTGTGGATGTTTTCTTGTGACCCCATTCCTTCACATGTGATTATAACTAGTCCAAAGCAGTTGCGATGATGTATCGAATTTCAGGAATCCAACGCTATCTATATTTTGTTGTCTGGTAGCTATACCCGAGTCAATGCAACAAGTCTAGGAATAGAGAAGCCACACCTCATTTTTGCTATTTATTGCTGTATTCTCAAATCATCCAAGCTATTACTGAATACACAGGGTATTCCTTTTGGAGCGGTAGAGTCATTGTCTGCCAACTTTGTACGTTTTCAAGTATTTAGTGATACAGTAAGAGTTTACACATCAACCCAGTTGGATTTTAGGTTGTTGACAACTTCGTGGTCTTCAATTCAGAAGAGCGGAGAAACATTTCCCAAGACGAAGATATCAACTAGCACGAAATCGATGAAGGCCTTCTTTCCTACTCAAGAGATATTTCCTCAGCAGAGAGGTTTCACCCTCATACAGAGATTAAACTGTTGACAGCCTCATGACAATCTGCTTTATCTCCCTCAGTATAGCACCAGTTTCAAATCCCACGTGTCATGAAGCGCTTTCTTATGACAGCTAGGTTCATACAAAAACACTATGCCGATCTGATGGTCGTGGGTCTGTAGATGCCAATCTCCGTATGAGGGTAGAATATTTCAGCTGAGAAACCATCCTCGAGTCAGGAAACAGGTCTTCCTCCATTTGGTGGTAGGAAGGATTGAACTTCTTTTTGGTTGAGAGTTAATGAAGTGGGGTTCATGCTATATGTAGAAAAGAAACCTATCTACTATAATAGCCTTTTAGGCCATAAGGAACTTGTGAAGGGGAAGAGCATCAACCTATTGGGGAAAACTGATGAGAAGTTGAAGAAATTGGTACAAAGTTTTAGCTGACTTCCAAAATTATAGTTTTAGAGAAAGACATGGTAGGGCCGTAGGGCATGAGAGAAAGGGAAAATTAACATCAGTTAGATAATTTTAGTTTACTAAACTATCTACTTGGTACTCTTCCATAGATTATTACGTATACTTGATACAATATTTGTATAACAAAAATATATTATGCAGTGGCTGAGCAAGGATTTGAGTAAGGAGGGGGCAAAATTTTGAAAAATGAAATTCACATGCAAACGTCAAAAATAATATACTATTTGGTCTTTGAAGGGGCACGGATGAATATTTTGGAGCACTTATGTCACAATATGGGGCACTTTGTTATTTCAATAGGGGCACACTGAAAACTTATACTTCATAAATGTAGGGGTAAGATAAGTGTTTCTCAAAAAATTGTGGGGGGGGGGGGGGGGGGGGTGATCTCCCATGCCCCTCCTAATCCGCCCCTAATATTATGTACGCAACAGTTCGGTTCATTGTGGTGTAACCAAACCGATTAGACCGGTTTGTGTAAAATTGGAACCGTTTGTAACTGAATGACCATAAAAACTGTCCAAAACCACAACATTCGGGTTGGTTCGGTCGGTTTGACTGGCTTATTCGGTTTTCCTTACACCCTACTACAAGCAAGCATCAGACCTAACTATCGAGCCACTGCCGCTGCTTCATAACTAAATCAGTATAGGTTATGTGTCTATGATTACCAAGTAGATTGCAGGGAAAGTAAAATATCTCTACCTGTCAGACAAGAAAAGAGACTCGTTTTAATCCTACCACCTTCTCTTATATGTCTAGTCTCTTCATCACCTCAAAATTCAAATCAACCATTGGATTCTTCTGGTGCAGATCTTGTGCTATCTTTCCCAGCTAGTTTGATTGTTCAGTGTGCGTGTATAATGATATTGTTTTCCAGAAGTAAAATCTCTCTCCCTCTCAGACAAGAAAAGAGACTCATTTTCATTCTACAATCATCACCTTCTCTTATTTGTCTAGTCTATTCATCACCTCAAAATTCAAATCAACCATTGGAGATACTTCTTCTGCTATCTTTCCCAGCTAGCTTGCTTATTTCAGTATACATGTATAATGATACTGTTTCATCTTTACTGGTCTGAGAATCTGAGATTAACCACAAGTGTCAACCATGAAGCTAAAGATTGCAGCTCTATATTAGAGCGTTTTTTACTTCTACATTTTGGGTAATGAATAAAACTAAGTGTTGAATTTGATAGAAACCGAGCTATCAGCACTTGATTCTTCGATAAACTGGTTTGGTCCGTTTAAATAACATTTACCCACTCCGACTGCTTACAGAGTCCTAGGTCTTGTCTATAGCTTCTGTACAAAATTTCCTTTTTATTCAGTGCCTCCTGGCTGATTACCAGTGTGTTTTTCGGTTGTTTATCTCTTGTACAAACTCCTATCATGAATCTAGTGCTGCTCTCTTTTCCTCAGAGAAAAGTTCCATCACTCGGGGGCTAATGTTGCCAGCATAAGAAAATGATGAACAGACTGTTTAGAAGACTGAAAGATAGTTGTACTTTACATTAACTTTTTGGATTTTCCATTTATCGATGTTATTTTCTTTCATATTTTCAGTTTTTCTTGATTCCGCTTAACCCTTTGAAGTGTGAATCATTTGTGCTGTTTTAGAATTCATCCACAAACGAAGTCAATCTTTGAAGTGTGAAAGGACTTGATGCTATAAACTCGTTATGGAACTCTAATGGTGTTGTCATTGCAGCATTGGTGACTGCACTCAGGTGCTGGTTGCCATCACAAATGCGGCCACTGCAATTCCAATGGAAATCTTTGATGAGTTTATAGCATCTTGTCCTTCTTCCCTACGTTTGTGTACATGAGAGCATCATTCTCTAATGCTCTCTTGCCACATTATAGTGAGGAAATCTATGTCCGCTACTCCTTTGTTAGCGGGTACAATTCTAAGTGCATAATCAATTCGAAGCATCAGAAAGGCAAAGGAGAAACAGTAAATGTGAAAGATTAGGAAGTTTATGAGATAAATAAAAGGAACCAATCCGTAAGTACAAGTAAAGAATAATTCATATATAATCCAGCACTAACAAAACAAGCATCGAATGCATCTCCACTGGATTTCGTTTCACTATTTTATAGTATGGGAAGTTGCTCCCCAATCATTGAATACAGGAAGGAAAAATTCTGTAAGATGTATATTGACCTGTATCCTCAAGTGTTTTAGACGTATTCATGTTGGTAGAAGATTTAAACAGAAACAGATACTCTAATCAGTGAAAAGCAATACCTTTTTCTCTGGATGATTATCTAATACGTACAATATGACTTTCTCGTATCTACCGCATATGTTGATTTGATATGTATTTTGTTTGATTTTGTAGGGAAAGGAACCGTGTTCCACCTGGCACCAGTCGCAACAATATCACAAGTGGAGATGATTTCAGGCTTGTTGACGCCGGGGACTGGGAGACGGAGTACTCCACAGAGGGATTTACCGATAGCACCCTATTCATGGACCCAATTCATTTGACGGATGAAACCCTAGTTACTCAAACAAGCAAAAGATCACCTGGACTCACACTGGAAGATCTAAACCGCTTGCAGGTGGAGATTTTCCAAGAAACAGAAAGTAGCAGAGACGAGGTAACTTCCAGGACATTGAAGGAATGTAGCATCTGTCTGGAAAATTTTGTTGTGGGAGATGATCTAACTTGTCTACCATGCGGACATAGATTTCACCAGGGTTGTTTGGATCCGTGGGTTAGGAGTTGTGGGGATTGTCCTTATTGCCGAAGTGATATAGTTGTTGTAACTCGGTGAATGTAAATTAAACTAACGCGGAGAGTTTTGCGGATGCTGGGTTTGGGTATTTTCCGGAGTTGAGAAGACGAGGGGTTGGTTGTTACTATATGATATTTAACTTCGTTTGTACTTCTGTTGTAGACGACTACTAAGAAATGAAACTTACTGTGTCATCTGTTAATAACACCTTGGTTGCTCTTAACTAGTACTAAGTGAAACATGCACATACAAACAAAACCCAGATTTACTAATGAGGTAGATTTATCCGTGTAATTTCTTCTCCTGACCACATTTGAGTTCATTACAGAGGAGGATTCACGAAACTTCGAAGTACAAACAATTGTAACGACAAACGAAAATTTGGTTCTTTCTATTTCCTTTTTCTTTTGGCGCCTCTTCTTCTATCCTGTGTTACCCGGGTTGTGGCGAATGGCGATGACCTGTTAAGAGAGAGTATGAAGGGAAATAAACAACGGAGGAAAAGTTGATAAAAAAAGTGTGAAGAAGTAAAATAGAGGCCATATACACAACTTACCATTGGGGTTAAGCAACATCCATGCGAGATATCATAATTTTGAGAATCTGTCTCGATAATTAAATGATCATACGATGAGCAAGATGAGCCTGTCTTGAATAGCCTGAAGCTCAGCTTCTGAAACTGAAGTGTGCGAATGAATGACTGGCGAGTATAACATTGTATCCAATTACCATTAGCGTGCGGAAGATATCTCCGCCGCCTCCAGTAAGAGATTGTTTGTTGAAACACACAGACTATTCGTGTTAAGTTTTTTATGCTACTTCAATATTTATACTAGTACAGTCTGATTATGCTCCGTTTTCTTTACTTAAATTTAAATGATTATTTATCGTTTCTTAAAAAATATATATTTTATTTTGTACCTATAAAGTTTTCCAAAATAAGGTTGTTATATTTTTAATAGGGAAAAGTTATTTAGGCTTGAGTGATTACATCAACTCTCCTTGGAGAGATAGAGTTGACTAGAGTATCACTTGAGTGATAACATCAGTTGAATCACTTGCAGGATTTTATCTATTTTTTAAGCTTTGTTGTACTATCAAGATCCCTTTTAAGCTCCGTAACCCACGCTTCATCATTAAACTAACTGTCTGTAGTACTATTATCATCATTTTAAACAACAATTTGTAGGAGTTTTTTTTCTTAATAACTTAATGCACACTCTAATTTAACGAAACCAGCACATTACAACTCCAACCTCTAAAATCTCGCTCATTGAATACCTTATTTATAATAAATTGAAGAAAAATCTACCAAACACTTAACGGAATAAACTCCTAGTTAACCATCTTGTCCTTTTATTTAAGAGTAAAACTGCCCATCAATATAATAATGGACTACGGAGACTAAGTTATCCAATATGACATGTTGAATAGTTTATCCCATATGTCATAATTTGAGGATAGTCAATTCCTCATTGTCCTTTTTATATAGATGTGGG
Organism: Linanthus parryae; assembly: GCA_023055425.1. Classification (NCBI taxonomy): domain Eukaryota; kingdom Viridiplantae; phylum Streptophyta; class Magnoliopsida; order Ericales; family Polemoniaceae; genus Linanthus; species Linanthus parryae. The sequence goes on from JALGPY010000002.1 coordinate 35,828,052, forward strand.
ATAGCTTATTTAACCGTACATTATTGAACACTACCAAAAGCAACAAACATTACGGGATAGTGGCATCAGGCACAGGTATATGCACTTGTTCCTTAAATGTATGAACACTAATAAGAATTTCACTGTCACCACTGTGACCGCCACCATCATGGTCACATGATTCATAATCCGGCCAGCTAAACTAAGATCTGAATTTAAGATTGCGTAGTATGGACTTATCAAATTAAAGAGAACATAAAGTGTCCGTAAAAACATATAGTGTCCGAAAAAAAAGAGTGAAGTTTATATAATTACACATTTATTTAACATAAACGGTTTAAAATGCTTATTCGAGTTTTACAAAAACTAAAACATAAACCTAACAATTTAATTTCGATTTCGAATTTTACAAACCTAAACCGAACCATTTAATTTCGGCTTGGGATTTACGAACCAAAACCGAACCCGATGAGGATGGTTTGTTTAAGTTTGTGGTTTGAACGATTTTACTTGCAACCACATCTCCAATATGTCCGTGGTACTCTCGACCATGGGTTTCAGATCTCTAGATCGATCCCCACTTGTGTGACCACCTACACTGATGCTCGCTGGGCTGGATGTCCTAAAAGTCGGCAATCCGCCTCTAGTTATTGTGTTTTCTACGGTAACAACCTCCTCCATTGGTCATCCACATGTCAGGCCATAGTCACCCACTCTAGCGTTGAACCTGGATATTGTTGGGGTCACTACGTCGTATATGAGTTATGTTGGCAATGCAACCTACTTCTTGAGCTTCGGGGCCCTCCGCCACCCACATCTGTTGTGTACTGTGACAACGTGAGTGCTGTTTATCTTTGAGGCATCCCAGTTATGCATCAGCGCACTAAGCGTGTTGAGATTTTGCCTTCACTCTGTTTGCGAGAATGTTTATTTGGGGCAACTTCGTGTATTGCACATTCCATCAGACTACCAAGTACGCTGATAGATTCACCAAAGGGTTGTCCCATCATCTCTTCAAACTATTTCGGTCCATTCTGAGCGTCAGTCCACCCGCTCCGACTAAGGGGGCGTGATAGCACTAATGTAAATATAGTAATGTATATTGACTTTTCTTATAAATAACTTCACACAAACCCTATGTTCTACAACTTCACAATCACCATTGTGACCACCACTGTCATTGTCACATAACCCATAAATCCGGCCACCTAAACCCTGATCTGAATTAAGTTGTCGGGAACTGATGTGAGCTAAGTTGTCGTACAAATACATTCTGTAAGTGTACGCTCTGCTTTCTTTGTCTAATTAAGCAACTTTTTATATTTTTTAAGTCATAAAAAAGTTTTAATTACGTCATTTTCGTTAGTACTCTAGAAATCAAGTGAATACGCCCTATGAGTGTTTCACAACCATTCACCTAGGCCAGCCTGCATGTGTAAATAATACTCCAGAAATCAAGGGATATCATCACATGATTTTATCTTTAACACTGTGTCATAGTTGAGATCTCAAATTTAAAACAACACTCAACTGAAACACACAATTTTTTTAATTTTACAGTCAAAATCACTTTTAGCACCCATTGAAGATGCTCTTAAGTTACACGGTGTTCATCTGGTGCATCACAATCACGAACCATGTGCACCAGACATGAGATCCATACGTAGATTACGGTGCACCCACTAAATAAAACGACTAATGAAAAGAAATTGTTTGACATACTGGCACACACAATATTAAAGGATTTTGGCGAAACGTAAGCGGAAATCATATGTCAATTCAAAATGATGTTTGAGACTATGTTTTTATAATAACTGCACAACTCAAGAACAGATCTGAAATTTCTGAACTAATCTTTTTCAAACTCATGCGTGAAGTATAGTTTGGTGGCCTGCCTATAAATACCCCTAGCTCTAAGTATTATGCACTCTGCATCACAAATTAATTAGCCTCTCAGTTAACAGATCAATATCAACATGGCAAAAAACAGTGCTGCATCCACCACTAGTTTCCTTATCCTTGTCCTCATCCTGGCTAGCACTGTGGGTGGTGAGTCTCTTTATTTCTCTCGTTTCAATACTTCGTTTAACTTGTGCAGATTGTTTTCTGTACTTCAACTCCAGACATGGATTAATAGACTGTATTTTTTAACCTTTTTATGCTTGTAGTCTATATAATGGCCCTGAACATATTTTTCATTGTAATGTTACGTGCAGGTACAACTGATGCAGGCTGGTGCCCAGGCATCCAGGCAGGACATTGCGATCCTGCGGTGCCCTTGACGGTCGAAATTTGTGAGATGGAGTGCAAAGACATTTTTCGACTACCGTACTCGAACTGCAAAGAACCGTTTTGCTTTTGCACCATGGTAGAAGATTGTCCAAATGATAAAGCTCAACAAATAATGGAGTCATGAGTGTTTTCTCTTCATGCACGTAGGCATCAATAAATTTGTGTATGCATGAATGTGTATCATGTACTATACGCATACTTGTTCCAGATTTGTTGTTATGTATAACCATTTTCTAGTTTTAAGAGGTAGTAGTTTGGAATTCAGATAGATGGTTTTTTATTTGTAGTTTTTAGCTTTTTGATAACCAGTTGTTAAGAAGAGGAGAGATAATAAACCAATACTCTCTCCTCATTTTAACCACACATTATCAAGAAACTAAAACCTAAAAATAAAAAACTAACAATAATCTACTGTAACATGGCACCGTGTGTAGTTTTACATAAATTATTGGGAGCTAGCTAGCTAGTCCAAACATGGGCGGAGCCACTAGTTGGTTTGTGGGGGCTATAGCCCCCACTCATTTTCTAGAAATTATATATTTTCCCTTGTATTTTTTGATTTTGATCAAATTAGCCCCCACTGAAATTACAATTTAACCCCAAACTTCTACATTTTGCTGAAATAAATACCGCTTTGAAACTCTTGAAGTTTTTTAGCCCCCACTGATCCGAATTTCTGGCTCCGCCCCTGAGTCCAATGAATAAAAATTCGTCATTGCACCTTTTTCCTAATCTGATCACTCAAATGAATCATTCCAGTATTCCAGTATTTCAGCCCAGCTCATAGGCCCATATAGCCAGGAACCCTTAGTTTACGAATGACAGAAGATCACACATACCCTGGGATTTTGACAAAAAAAAAAAAAAAAAACACATCCCCTGGGAGCGCGCACTTCCCAGCACAATCTGATCAAGCCGTCTATAGAGGATCCCCAGGAACAAGGGATCCAAAGCAATGCCTTGGCATGAGGACAATCACACCGTCAAAGAGAGAACGGGGCCGCATCATATTGAACACCATCAATCACAAAACGCGATAACCAAAGGCACAAGATCCCACCAAGGGTACGTATGGTAAAAACCCGTCCTGTTTGTAGATAGACTTTTGTTCCTTAATACGCACTGTCACAATATCCTTAGAAGCATAGTCGCTCATGAAGAAGTGCATGACCCATTTCCTACAGGTTTTCTTGGGCTCCGGGACAGCAGAAGCCTTTGGTGCATCGGCATCAGCACTCTTCTTAACCCATCAAGTATTAATCTATCACATATTGCAGCCACCATAGCATTATAAAGGTACATTTCTTCCACACGCGCAAGGGCCGCAAGAGGATTGCACCCCGCATGGACGTGGAGCTCCAGCAACATAGTCGCATCCTCAAGAGTAGGATTGACCTTGTACTCAACAAAATGGAGGGTGTGCGTTTTCGAACACCAGCGCGATATAAGAGAGCCCAACATCTCAGGGTCATTAATACCGGCGCACTTGAGCAGAGCCTCGTAAGTATTAAGAATGTGCGACGCCCATTCGTCCATATTATTCACACCAGTGAAGAAAGAACGATGTTCAAACAGTTAATAGGGATACAATGAAGACTCAAAAACAAGGCAGTGGATATCACTACTATCCACCATCGCCCAATTGTAATAATCTATGGACTTTCTTAAAGCCCATGAATAGTTCCCAACTGCCGGCACTACTAGAAAAACTGATACATACGGCGCTTAAAAACCGCCATTATAAGACAAAAAGTCGCCGTTTTTAGCCGTTATGGTGGTTTTGCGACGGTTCAGCAAGTTAAACTAACTGTCGTATGTAAGATAACAACAGTTGGCGCCGTAAAAGTTAACGACGATTGACGGAACCACCGTTAGGGATAAAGGCGGTTGACATAGGCACCTTAAAAATTAACGGTGTTATTCTCAAAACCCCCGTTTATCTAACTTTTTTATAATTTTTTTAAATTTAAATCTGTTTTATTCGTTTATTTCAGAGTTTTTATATAACTAGTTCTTGCACGTGCGTTGCATGTGAATGTACATAGATTAAAAACTGATAACTATTACTTGTACCATATGAATTTTCTGTCTTTCGCGGAGGTACATATCATTGTAATGAAGACATATTTAATTTATTTTATGGATTTTTTAGTCATCATCGTAATAATAAAAATCATATGTCCATAATGAACTTGTCGTGGGAGTACTTGTGACATAACAAGAAAAATGAGAGGGAGGGGGGGGGGGGGGGTGTTCAGGGTAAAATTGAAATGAAAATCTGTAGGAATAGGAAGTTAGCGTAAATTCATTTGGAATAAAATGTTGGATCATTGGTCATATTGGCAATGATTAGAGTTGCATCAAAAGCTCACATAGGACATATCCTTCATTATATGTACAGGGAAAATGAATTTGGTGTAATCCATCATATTTTTTAGGACCCAGTTAGGACATAAGTTTGAATATATACCTTGTATGTCGTATAGGTCAGGCCTTGACTTTCATTCCCTTTTTGACTTTCATAAAAAAGATAGAAGATGTTGGATCAAGTGTCTGGAAAATTTTGAAAACTTAAAAAAATAAAGCAGAGAGAATATGGAAGAAAGTATAGGCAAGATTAAGGGTCCTTCTCATCTTCATGATCTCCTGTTTCTTCCTCACTATCTTCACTGTTGGATTGAACTTCTTGAGAGATCACATCTATTTTCTCAATGAAGGAACTGATCTTTTCAATAACACTGTTGAATAGAAAAGTGAGTCCTTCCAAGGCTTTCTTCCCATGCTCCAGCTTTTTCTTTACTGCTAACTTTTTTTGTTGAGGAGAAGCAATTTTCTTCTTTCCTGCTTTTGATGCCTCTTGGGATGGATCTTTGTCAAGTTTCCATTAGTTGGACATAGCATAAACACCATAAGATCCTGAAGAAGTGTCTGAGTCTGAGTCTTGAATAAGGATTTCCTTTCCTTTTCCTTTAACCTCAGAGACTGTGCTTTTTCTTGTCTCTCTTAGGGCTTCCAATATGGATACCCTTCTGTTTATCTTGTGTAGATGCCGTAGATTGTTTCTTCCTTGCTGGGGCTAGGTCTTTTCTCACTGCCTTCTTGAGTGATGAGGATTCTTCTTCTTCAGTGAAGCTTTTGACACAGAGCTCTCACTGATCTCTTGAACCTCTTGCACTGCTGCTTTTCTTTTCTTCTCTGAGACAGGTTTTGAACCACCAGCAATCTTGATTCGATCTGAGGCTCTTTTTGTGCTCATTAGGGTTAGGGAGAAGAAAGGAGAGAGATGGAATGATACGAAATGAAGGAGAAGAGAAGAAGATAAATACTGAAAGAGTTTGAGTCTCAAAAGGAAACTAGTATTTCTCTGATTCTGAAAAGATTTGCAAAGATCAGAAAAATTTCAAACTATTATGCCGTTGGAAAAAGAATATACTAATACTATCTTTGGCTAAAATAAATTTTTGAAAAAGGTAGGGGATATATTAGGCAAATATCTACAGAGATATCACCCAGTATAGAATGATCCAAGTTTATTGACTATTAGTGTACCAAATTCATTTTCAAGGCTTTGAAAAGGCTTTCAAGGCCTTGAAATACTGTAACACTGCAACAGATAAAAGATCAAATCTTTGAAATGATTTTCAAGCATTTGAAATTCAGTTCAAAACTTTGTAAACACAAATAACTTACCTTTCTTACCTTAAGCTCCCCCTAAACCATTGCAGTCTTATTTAGCATTCCCAGTTCCAATCTTAGAGCTGAGAATCTCTCATCTGCTAATGGTTTGGTGAAGATATATTCATTTTCATATTAGTAGCAACAAATTCAAAAACAATATCACCTATCTCAGCATGATCTCTGATGAAGTGGTGTCTGACATCAATGTGCTTGGTTCTTGAGTGTTTTACTGGATTATTTGTAATTGAAATTGAACTAGTGTTGTCACACTTAATAGGTATGCCTCTGAAGTCAAATCCAAGGTCTCTCAGCTGTTGAGCAATCCATAGTACTTGTGAGCAACATGCTCCTGCAGGCCCTAGTTAGTAAATACTCCGAATTATTCCGTTTAATACCCGTCCGTACGTATAAATGAAAAATACTTCCGTATTTCGTACTATTGCTGGACCTAATGAAAAATACTCGAACTTTTGACCAAAAAAGTTTAATACTCGTATTTAACGTTTTAACGTATAATACTTCCGAATAAAACTTCTTCCACACAAAATTGCAGCGAATAAATTGTCATCTAAAATCTTATAAGTTATAGTAATTAGTTATTATTAAATATTTTCTTACTATTTCCTTATTATAAATTTTATTTGAAAGAATAATACTGTAAAGAATAATATTTTCTTTAATTATAAATATTTTTTAGTATAAAGATTTACAAGTATTTCTTATAAAACTTTAAAAGTATATTGAAATAGCTATATATATGCCAGCGTGTATATGTACATCCATCTTGAGTCTTATATTTTTTTTTGATGAAAATCTTGAGTCTTATATGTTATACTATTAATTTTCAAAATAATTAAGGATTAAGATTACGGAATGCACGATAGCTTTTTTTTATAAAAGTTTTGATCAAAACTAGTTTGATATGATTTTACATAAGTAATGTGTTATTCATGAGTAGATAGTGTATTTATCAAAATTGATAAACAAATGAGTACATGCTTTACAAATTATTTTTAAATATTTGATAAAAAAAATGAAAAGTTGTCAATGTGGGACACGAATAACTCATTATATATGCTAAAATACTAAGAAATGCACCCGTATTTTTAATTCCGAATGAATAACTAGTATACGAATTATACACATACGTATAGAATACTCGAATCAATCAAATCTCGTATTTTTAAGCCGAATTTTTACAAACGTATTGTTAACATAAAATCGTATAATACACGTACGTACCGTACCACGATTTATTTCCGTCCCGTTTTACTAACTATGCCTGCAGCTATATATTCAGCTTCAGCTGTTGATAGAGCAACTGAATTCTGCTTCTTGGAATGCCAGCTAATCAAAGATGATATAATGAATTGACAGGTTCCCGAAGTGCTTTTTCTATCAACTTTGTAGCCTGCAAAGTCAGCATCTGAAAACCCACTTAAAGAAAAGTTAGAATGTCTTGGATACCAAAGCCCTAAGTCTTTGGTACCATTGAGATATCTGAATATTCTCTTCGCAGCATTTAAGTGTGATTCTTTTGAATCAGCTTGAAACCTAGCACACATGCATACACTAAACATGATATCTGGTCTGCTTGCTGTCAGATAGAGTAATGATCCAATCATGCCTCTATACTCTTTAACATTGACACCCTTACCATATTCATCCTTGTCTAAGGATAGAGTGGAGCTCATTGCGGTCTTAGCTTTCTTGCATTGAGCCATGCTGTATTTATTCAACAAGTCTCTTGTATACTTGCTTTGATTCATAAAAATACCCTTCTTCAATTGATGTATTTGAAGTCCTATGAAGAAGGTTAATTCTCCCATCATGCTCATTTCAAACTCCCTACTCATAAGACTTGAGAATTCTCTACACAATTGATCATTAGTAGCTCCAAACAGTGTATCATCAACATATATCTGAACTACAAGTAAATCTTTCTCATGAGTCTTGATGAAAAGAGTCTTGTCTACTAAACCCCTTTTGAAATCATTTTTAAGTAGAAACTTTGACAGTCTTTCATACCAAGCCCTTGGAGCTTGTTTCAAACCATAAGAGCTTTGTCAAGTTTGTAAACATGATCTGGAAATTTGTCATTTTCAAAAACAGGAGGTTGTGCAACATAAACTTCTTCTTGTAAATAACCATTCAAGAAAGCACATTTTACATCCATTTGGAAGAGTTTCATGTTCTTGTAGGATGCAAATGCAAGTCAAATTCTAATTGCTTCTAACCTGGAAACTGGAGCAAAGGTTTCTTCATAATCTATACCTTCTTCTTGATTGTAACCTTGAGAAACTAACCGTGCTTTGTTTCTGATTACATTGTCACTTTCATCCAAGTTGTTTCTGAATACCCATCTGGTACCAATGACAGACTGGTTTGTTGGTGCAGAAACCAGGTTCCAAACCTTATTCCTCTCAAACTCATTAAGCTCACTTTGCATAGCAATAATCCAGTCTGCTTCTTGCAAAGCTTCCTTCACAGTTTTTGGTTCTACAGGAGAAATAAAAGCATTAAAAGCACATAAGTTCTTCAACTGTGATCTAGTCTGTGTACCAGTGGTTGGATCTGATATGATATTGTCAGCTGTATGAGATGAGAGATATTTAATTCTCTTCCTTGGAGACCATGGTTCAGGATCACAATAGATCTTCTCTGGTCTTGAAGTAGTAGCTTTGTCACTTGAATCCTTCTGATCATCTTTTTCAAGGCTTTGAGCTGTATTTTCAAGCCCTTGAGAACTGTTTTCAAGGTCTTGAAAATGTCTTCTATTATATTCTGATCCTTTCTTGAATCCAAGTGGATTCTCAGTCTCTTCCTCTGATTCATGCTTGTACAAATTCAAATCTGCAAAACTTTCACTCAAAGAACCATCATAGCTTTCATCAATAACATGAATGCTCTCTTCAACCAGTTTGGTTCTTTTATTGTACACTCTGTAAGCTTTGCTATTCAGAGAGTAATCAAGAAGTATACCTTCATCACTTCTTGCATCAAACTTACCAAGATTTTCTTTTCCATTGTTATGGATAAAACAAGTGCATCCTAAGGGTCTGAAGTAAGAGATGTTTGGCTTCCTCCCTTTGAATAATTCATAGGGGGTCTTCTTTAGAATGGGTCTGATCAAGCACCTGTTCAAAATATAGTTTGTTGTATTCACAGCTTCTGCACAGTAGTTTTTTGGCAACTTGTTCTCAAGAAGCATTGTCCTTGACATATCTTCCAGTGTCCTGTTCTTTCTTTCAACAACACCATTCTGTTGAGGAGTTCTTGGAGCAGAAAAGTTATGAGAAATACCATGCTTATCACGGAATGGATCAAACTCTAACTTATCAAATTCTCTACCATGATCACTTCTGATTGAAGCTACAGGTAGGTTTTTCAAGTTTTTAAGTTCTCTGCAAATCTTTGAAAATTCAAAGAGAGCTTCAGATTTTTCTTTGAGAAACATAACCCAAGTGTATCTAGAGAAATCATCTACAACAACTAGCATATACCTTTTACCTTTTGGAGTAGGAGTCCTCATAGGACCACAGAGATCCATATGAAATAATTCAATAGGTCTAGTTGTACTTACAAACTTCTTTGGCTAGAAGGAGCTTCTGGTCTGCTTTCCTTGTGCACAAGCTTTTCATAACTCATCTTCTTTGAACTTGGAGGATGGCAATCCTCTTACCAAGTATTTGGAAATCAATTTGTTCAGAGTATGCAAACTGATATGACCAAGTTTCCTATGCCAAAGCTTTGAATCTTCTTTCAAGGCCTTGAGGCACTTCAAACTTTCACCTGCAACTTTGTTAGTCTGAAAAGTATAAACATTGTTTGATCTAGAGGATGTGAGAATGCAATCTCCTGATTTCTCATTTTGCTCCACACACTTCTCTTTATCAAAGATAACTTTGTTACCATTATCACAAAGCTGAGATACACTAAGTAAATTAAACTTCAAACCTTCAACCAGATAAACATCAGAAATAGAGTTTTCAGAATTTGTACCAACTTTTCCAATACCAAGAATATTGCACTTTCCTTTATCACCAAGTGTTATTGACCTTCTGATTGCTCTTTTAATTATGAGAATAGAGATCTCTTTCCACTCATATGTCTTGAGCAACCACTGTCCATGAACCACTTTTGTTCCTTGGTGACAACCTGCAAGCACCAATCACTGCCTTACCCAACTGTTAGACCAAGTGTGGAATTTGGATTCATATTCAGGATCAACCATGTTAGGTGGTCTAACCCCTTTAGGACCTCAAATCTGCTTAACTTGTCCTTTAAGTTGGAAAGGAAAAGTGTTCCTCATTATGTGAGGGTCTCTTCTTCTAAAAGGACAAGTCATTTTAACATGACCAGTTTTACAGCAGTAATGACAAGTAGGAGATGTTTTGTTTCCATCTTTCACAAATCTGGTATTGTTTCTTCTTGGAAAGTTTGGATTGAATCCAATACCAGCTTTGTGAACAGACTGTGAACTTCCTCCAAGAATCAAGTTCAACTTCTGTTCTGATCCAGCAAGCTTGATTTTGACTAGTTCTGATTCTTGAAGTTTCTCAGTAAGAGTAGTCTTTTGTCTTTCTAAGTCATCAACATGATGTCTCAGATTAACAAGGCTGTCATTCATAAAGGAGTTTTCAGTGACTACTTCCTTGACTTGTGTTTTCAAGGCTTTGAAACTGGTTTTAAAGGCCTTGAAATCACTGTCAGTTTTCTTCTGAGAGATTTCAAGATTCTAATTTAGGCAAACAAGTTGTAAGTTTTCTTTTGCTTGCTAATGTACTTTCCCTTTCAAAATCCTGACCTCTTTTAGATAATCTTCCTCATTTAAAAGCATAGTTTTGAGATATTCAAAAAGAGCTTCTTTAGGCTTTGAAATTAAACAGTTAACCATTACCTCAATGTTCTTTTCATAACTATCATCATGCCTTGCCATGAAGCAAAGATTGGCATGTTCTTCTTCAGATTCAGATTCACTGGAGCTGTCTGAATCACTCCATGAGGCTATCATTGCTGTAATACCCCATTTTTATACGAGTAAATTAATAGTAATTCGTGAAGTTTAAATGTGAATTGGGGAGGTATTTGTAGTTTAAGTAAAGATAAACTAGTTATTTTAGGGGGGCGATAGTTGTAGTTTGAAGAAAGTCAAACACCTAGGGGATAAATTAATAACAGTGAATTAAATAATTAGAGAAAAAAAAGAAAGTAATAAAAAAATTGGAGATCAGTTTCTCCCAAAAACACTCCATCGTCTGTTGAATTCTTCTCCAAAAACAAGAAGAATTTGTCTTCTTTCCCACACCATTCTTCTTATACTTCTTCTTCTTCTTCTTCTTCTTCTTCTTCTTCATTTCTTCACACCACCACCACCGTACACCACCATCTCCACCACCGGAACCAACTCCACCACCACAGCCACCACTCTCTCTCTCTCTCACCACCCCGACCTCTCTCTCTGTCTCCCTCTCTGCCCTCTGTTTTGGGCCGGCGAAAACAGAGCAGCGGCACAAGGCCGCCGCCGTTCCCGACGGTGAACAACCACCACCACCACCACCACTTGTTCCTCTCTGCCCCTCCCCCCAAATCTCTACTCTCTCCCTCTCTCTCCCTTCGGCGAAAAACCCAGCAGATACAGCAGCGGCTCAAGCCGCTGCCATCTCTGGCGAAATCCCTGACGGCGAGAAACACCGCCACCACCACCTGCACCTCTCTTCTCTCCCTCTGTTACGGCGCTTCTCGCTCTTATCTTCTCTGTCTCGACTAGAGGGCATGCAACAACAGCATCAAGTTGCTGCAGAAACAACCCAGAGCCACCCACAAGCCGCCGGCAGCCATTAACGCCGGCGAGAAGCTCGGCCCGAACCACCCGGCGCTACCCATTTCCTAAAATCAATACCATACGAATCCTTGAGGCCCGAGGATGCTATTTCAGGTGCCAATCGAAGCAGAGGACGCCTCAATCGCCGGAATCAACCATCACCGCTGGCCACCATCGACGGCGAACCCAACCGGACTCAAATCTTGACCGTTTCTCGCAATTTTTCGGTTGGGTAACTCCTAAATCACCCTCTGATTTATTATTGATCGTAAAAGTCTGATTTTGTTAGCTTTAAATTGAATCGGGTTGGGGGATTGAGAAGCTTGTACGTGTGTTCATGCTTGGGGGGTACTTTTTGTATTTTCAGAAAAGTTGGGGCCGCAAGTGTAGCATGTTGAAACTGTTTTTGCTAGTGGAAGGTTATTGCATGTCATTTATGAAAAGTTGGGGGATCTATTTGTTGTTACATAAACTGCATAGAAAATATAAAATTAAATTTGCAATTTTGTATTAGAATTAATTCATGATATTTATAGTTATTGTTTTAATTATATAAAATATATTTTTGCTATTAAAATTATATATGTATTATTTGATATGAAATATTGTTGTTTTCTTGAAAAATAAGCAAAGATAAATTATACAGTTGATTTAATCATATAAAATTTAGTGTGATTTAATAAATATTTCAAGTACTTATAAATTAGTGTATTGAGTAAAATATTTTTTAATATTCATAAATATTTCAACTAGTAGTGTATCAGTTGATTTAATATTCAAAGCTAATCCCCAGAACTCAAGCACAGAGAGTTCCCTTACTCTTTTACAGCTTGTGGTTTTCCCTAACCTGTCTAGTACCTGCTCTAGCTAACTGATTAACTAAGAATTCTCTATTGTTCACCTTGAACAATCCTTGAGAATGAATGTAGAACTAATACAAAAATGATCTACCAATATAGCTCTATACAGAAGATCACTTAAGATTAGAAAACTGCAGTGAAATGCAGTGAAATTCTGTGTATGGATTGGAAGAGATGAAGAACTTCTTTGATGCTTTTCAATCCAGAATACTTTCTCTGTATTTGCCCGTTGAGAATTGTGTTGTTGTTGCTTTGAATTTGAGCTCTTTAAATACTTCAAACAGCTCTGCAAATCTCTCCAGATTTTCAGCAACAACCATCCTACTTTGTAGGTAAGAGAGTTTGACTATGTTGAGATCTTCTCCAACGGTTGAATGATTGTAATCTTCTGAGATATTGTTGTAATACTTCCTTTAACCGTCATGAGAAGCTGTCAAACACATCTGATTGTTCACAGGATCAAAGTCTTCAATTGTTTCCAAATCTGCAGCAATCCAATTTAGGAAACAATCCTGCAAACTTAGAAACAATATTTCCTGCATTATCATGGTCAAACAATTGATATAATACGATTCAAAACATGTTTAAAAATTTGTCTTTCATCATCTAACAGCAGATAATCAAACATATGCAAGAGAGATGATAAATTAGATCAGAGAGTTAATAGAAAAACTCCCCCTGAGAATATGCTTTCAGGTTTAATAGTTTCAAGGCTTTGAATCCAGCTTCAAGGCTTTGAAAATAGATAACACTATTTTCAAGCCTCTGAAGCTGATTCAAGGCTTTGAAAGCTGTTTCAAGGCCTTGAAATAGTCAAGCTCTTTCAAGCCTTGAACAACCTGGGCTTTCAAAGGTAAAGCATGGAGATTCTTGGGTGGTCTTGGAGGGTTTGACGAAATCCGCTTTGGGCGCGCACCACTCCTACTTTATCCTTGAGAAAAATACGGTTCTTATCAGGGGGTAGTTGATACGGATATTCATCCGTCAATGGTACCAGCACCACGACGGAGTACACGAGAACGCCAATCGCCTAAGTATCTCAAGCATTATATTACGCATGCATAGTTTATTTATTTTATTTATTTAGTAGTTAAATTTATTTTAATTTTCGAGCTATGGACCGGGTTTCTGTAACGGTTCTTTACCTATGGCCCGCTCAGTCAGTAGAACCGTATCAATTTAGGTCAGTCTTTTCTTATTTAAGTGTTGTAATTTCACAGTTTTATTCGATCAATCAAGAAGAAAACAATTGAAAGTGTGTGTGTGGGTTAAAAACCCTAGTGTGTGTGTGTGGAGATTGTAGCATCTCGAATCTCTACTCGTTAGGTAAACTGTTACCAAGGAGGTAACAGGGAGGAACGAATAAGAGAACTGAGAGAAGGAGAGAAGGAGCGGGCGAAGGAGAAGAGAGAGATTAGGGTTGGAAATTTTCTATTAATGTCTTCCAGAAGATTTACACCATTTTATGACCTCTAACCCTGACGGTTCGACACTAATTCCTAACCCAGGTAAAGAACCGTATAGAAACCCCGGGTAAAATCAAATAACCAACTTCTCATCAATAATTAAACAATGAAACTAATAATAATACAATTCAATTAACGATGGGTCTTTGGATGCACATAGTCCTGCAAATAAGTCGGGGGACCAACGTTGCATTTAGGTCACACGTTGAGTTCACCGACCTCTTCCATAGCCTCGTGAGTCTCAGCTACCTCGTCCTCTTTCACCGTAACCGTATCAACTCCCCCTGTCACGGAAAGAAGCTTGTCTTCAAGATAAAGATTAGGGAAGGCGTCACGAATACCCGGAATAGGTTCCCACGTAGGCGACGCACCATCAGACCATGAAACCAACTATTGTTGCTGCGGAGTACCCAAAACCAAGACAGCACGTTCCTGCAACGCTGCTACTGGCACAACCACTGGACGACCCTGAAAAAACTCATCGGAAAGCGACACTAGAGGGGGACCCAAAGCTGCTGGGACATAGGGCCGCAACAAAGACACATGGAAAACGTCATGAAGGCCACGTGTTTCCGGAAGGCGCAAACGGTAAGCGACTTGCCCAATACGTTCCAACAATGGAAAGGGCCGTAGTACCGGCGAGCCAGCTTCGCAGCCAAAAGACGGGCCAACGAACGCAGCCGGTAAGGACGTAACCGTAGTAAAATCAAATCACCCACCTGAAAAGATACCTCCCGACGGTGTTTCAAATCACGCAATACAGCAGCCCGCTCAATCAGTAACTCATCAACTGTTGAAGAACGACTTAGCCCTAGCAAACTCGGAAATAGAGAAGGAGGATCTCGACCGTAAAGAGCACGAAAAGGAGTCATCCAAATGCTCTCATTGTGACTGCAATTGAGCGCCAATTCGGCCCAAGGAAGAAAAGCCGTCCAACGCTTGGGACGCTCAGAAACAAAGGCACGAAGATACTGCTCAAGGCCCCGGTTCAAAACCTCCGTATGAACGTCGGTTTGTGGATGATAGGCGGTACTAAATTTGAGGGAAGTCCAACTCAAACGCATCAACTCCTTCGAGAACGTACTGACAAAGATGGGATCACGGTCCGAGACAAGTGATTCGGGGAACCCGTGGTGCTTGACCACCACGTCGACAAACAGGCAGACAACGGGTGGGCCGTCAAAATTAGTCAGAAGCACGCCGAAATGCACATACTTAGTGAGGCGATCCACTACAACCATGACCACGGTAAAACCCTGAGACGTAGGGAGTCCGGTAATGAAGTCCATCGATGCTGCTGCCCAGACACGATCAGGAATGGGCAAAGGCTGAAGAAGTCCGCCTGGCTTCTGCGTAGAGTAATTCGTAGTCTGACAAACCTTTCAGGCAACCACAAACTGTCGCACATCGCGACGGATACCGAGAAAATAAAAAACCCCCACAAGACAACGATAAGTCCGATCAAACCTTGGATGACCTGCTAAAGGAGAACTGTGGAACTCAGTCAGCAAATCATCACGAAGAGACGACTCACGGATGATACAAATGCGGGACTTATAGTAAAGCAATCCAACTTTAAATGTAAAATGAGTCGGTTTGGAATCCGATCGGACCGCTGCGAGCAAAGCCTGAAGGTGTGGCATGGATGTCACCTCACGACGAATACGATCCAACATGGCCGGCAGGGGCTGCATAGCCAAGAGCACCGTGGCGGCGAAATCCAACTCGGTGTCACGACGAAACAAGGCATCGACGGCCTTGGTAGCCGATCCGGGCTTGTACTCAATGTGAAACTGAAAACCCATCAACTTTCTAATGTAGAACTGCTGATCCGGTGTCTCAATGACCTGGGACAATAACTCTTTAAGGCTCTGCTGATCACTGCGAATGAAAAATTCCCGCCCCAGCAAATATTGCCGCCACTTCTGAACAAATTCGACCACAGCATATAATTCTTTATGATAAGTAGAGGCGGACTGCAAGTGATGACCAATTTTCTTGCTGAAGAAAGCCAAGGGATGTCCTTGCTGAAGTAATACCGCCCCAATACCCTTGTCTGCATGTCTATCTTGATAAAAAAAGAGAAACTGAAATCCGGAAGGTGCAACACAGGGGCTGTCGTCATAGCCTTCTTCAAGGCATCGAGGTTGACGTCCGCAGCTGGGGTCCAAACAAACGAATCCTTTTTGCGAAGATCCGTTAACGGCGCAGCAACCGTGGCATAATCGCGAATGAATAGGCGATAGTACCCAGTCAACCCTAAGAAGTCGCGCAGCTGTTTGACGGTCGATGGAGTAGGCCACGCTACCATGGCGTTGATTTTCTCAGATTCGGCCTGCAGTTGGCCCGCTGTGATCACATGACCTAATAGTCCACACTGGTCCTGCTAAATGAACATTATTCAGCTAAAATAAAAACAGTGCTCGGTGAGAAGACGAAGAACCTGGTCCAGGTGCTGCGCATGCAGATCTAACATGGTGTTGTAGCCCAAAATATCGTCGAAGAAGACGTTGAAAAAGAACGCAGTAGCGGCCTGAAGATACGGTTCATTGCGGCTTGAAACATGGATGGCGCGTTCGTCAGACCCAACGACATAACCAGGAACTTGAAATGACCGTTGTGCGTCCGAAAAGTCGTCTTCTCAATGTCGACATCATGCATTCGGATCTGGTGGTAACCGGGTTTAGTAAATCCAATTTTGTGAATTAACGGGAAGCCCCAAGCTCATCAAACAACTCGTCTGTGGTGGGGATGGGAAAGTGGTCGGGAACTGTCCCGACGTTTAGCTCGCTATAATCCACGCAAAATATGTGTCGTTCTTCTTGCGAACCAACAAAACTGGAGAAGAAAAAGCGCTCTGTCTTGGCTGAATGATGCCCTGGTCCAGCATCTCACGCACATGTTTCTCAATCTCAGATTTTTTGAAATATAACGGTAGGGCCTGGCATTGATTGGTTTGCTTCCCGGGGTCATGTGAATGCGGTGGAATCGGGTGGTAACCCACGGGGAACATCAAAGACCGCCTGATGCTGCTGAAGTACCCGAAGGATCTTGGTGGAAGGTTCTCGGGAAACTCGGAACGGCCAGTGTCCGGGTCGGATGCTACAGGTACGGCTATAAGCTCAAACAACTCGAACTCAAGACTGGGAAAGTGCAATGCTGAAAATCTGTTATACGAAATCTGTTTCGGTCCCTGATCAACAACGGAGAGAACAATCGGTTTCTCTTTCCAGAAAATTTTTATAGTCATCTTATTGTATCATGCGATATTTCACCCAAAGTCTGGAGCCACTGAATCCCCAAAACTGCGTCGATACCGTGGACGGGCAACACATACAAATCCACCTCAAAAACGGTCCCCTGAACTATCAGATGTGTCTTAGGACAATAGTAGGCGCAGCGGAGGGACTCGCCGTTTCCCACGTAAACACGGAATGGAGAGACCGGGTGTAGCATGAGCGACAGGCGTTCGGCCATGGCGGGGGGTGGATAAAGTTGTGAGTGCTTCCGCCGTCGATAAGCACCTGCACTGTTACGTCGAAAATAATACCATTCAATTTCAATGAGCGAGGGTAGGGATTACCTTCCATAGTGTGGAGATGGGAAAGGTTGTCAATAATAAGACCCGGCTCGTCATCCTCGGTTGGTAGAGGATCGGGAATGTCGTCGTCATCGTCGCCCAGAAGGGCTAGGAAACGAGACTTGCACTTGTGCCCGCGAACAAACTTCTCATCGTAATTGAAACAAAGACCCTTATTGAAACATTTTTCGCGCTCGGCCTGTGTTAAGATAACAATTGGTAAGCCGGCTGTCTTGGTTGAGGGGGACGGTTGGCTTCCCGGAAGTGCCCAAGTCGTGGCGGTGGGGTTGGCCGCTGCCCGTGGGACCGAGGGAGTCCCTGAACGACGCGGAACGTATGATTGGAGTAACTCCTCCTGGCCGGATGCGAGTTCACGTGCCAATGCAAAAGCCTCTGTGAGAGTTAGAGGGTTGCGGAGCGTGAGCTCGCGCTTCAGAGGTTGCTTTAGCCCTGGTCGAAATAGCGAAATAAATACAGACGCTTCACTGCCCGAATTCTTGTTCAACATGGTCTCAAACTCTGTTCTATATGCCCAAACCGTGGATTGTTGTTGCAACTTGTAGAGAGTACCTAGATAATCCTCATAATGACTCATATCAAATCGTTGTTTCACATCCCACAAGAACTCCATCCACGTGCCCGTGTCATGGTTGCATCGGTAGTAACGGAACCACTCAGAAGGGGGGGCGGGGGTGGTCAATGAGCATCGCAACAATCTGTAACATGTTTGTCTCCGCCGTTCTATAGTAGTCGAAGTATTTCTGGATACGTAAAATCTAGCCGACCGGATCATCGCCGTTAAAGCGAGGAGCATCGACTCTCATGCGTGGGTTTGTGTCCGTATTGCCAGGGAGGTTGCTGCTGCTCGGGCCGAGGCGTGATGGTGGCGGCTGCCACTTGGTGGCGGGGTTGGCGGCCCTAGTTGAGCGGGTGGCTGGTGCGGTGAGAGCCGTCTGCTGTGAGGGCTCGACGATTTTGGCGCTGAGTTGCCGGATAGAGTCGGTTAGGGTTCCGATTTTGGTATCCAACTGCTGCTCCCAACGCTTCTCACGCGCAATGATATCTTTGTTGAGAGTGTTATGGCGTTGATGAAATCATGCTGCCCTAGGACCGGCAGCGAAGCCAATCCAGTATCTTCGGGATCCACCATTCTTGGTGAAGATGGAATCGAGGGTGATTGAGATCGTGGTCGCCGCGAAGAGGGTGCGATCGGCCGGCGACGTCAATGGAAGCACCAAAGATGTTACCAAGGAAGTAACAGGGAGGAACGAAGAAGAGAACTGAGAGAAGGAGAGAAGGAGCGAACGAAGGAGAAGAGAGAGATTAGGGTTGGAAATTTT
This sequence comes from Linanthus parryae, assembly GCA_023055425.1. Lineage (NCBI taxonomy): Eukaryota > Viridiplantae > Streptophyta > Magnoliopsida > Ericales > Polemoniaceae > Linanthus > Linanthus parryae. The sequence goes on from JALGPY010000002.1 coordinate 35,847,071, forward strand.
CTATTCATGTCTTGTCCAGAAAATTTACACCCTTTTATGACCTCTAACCCTGACGGTTCGACTCTAATTCCTAACCCAGGTAAAGAACCGTATAGAAATCCCGGGTAAAATCAAATAACCAACTTCTCATCAATAATTAAACAATATAACTAATAATAAGACAATTCAATTAACGACGGATCTTCGGCTGCACATAGTCCTGTAAATAAGTCGGGAGACCAACGTTGTGTCTGGGTCGCACGTTGAGTTTACCGACCTCTTCCATAGCCTCGTGAGTCTCAGCTACCTCGTCCTCTATCACCGTAACCGTATCATAAACCCTAACACATGGCCATAGTTTATAGGTACTTCGAAGGTGCTTACAATCAATAAACAAAATTACTTAAGTTTTCAAATTTGTTTGCAGGTAAAACTGATGCAGACTACTGGTGCCCAGGCATCCAGAAAGGACCTTGCAATCCAGACACTCCGCCTCGCTTGCAGCACGAGGCTTGTGACTGCGCAGACTATGGAACACCTTTTTCGTACTGCAGAAATTCAGACTTGCTATTGCACCATTGTACCATACTGTCCGTGATGATAGAGCTCAACAAATGGTGGAGTCATGAGTAATTTCTCCTCCTGCACGTACGCATCAATAAATTTGTGTATGCATGAATGTGTATCAATTATCATGTACTATACGCATCATAGTTCCATATTTGTTTCTGTATAACCGTTTTCTAGTTTTGAGAGGTACAGTAGTTTGGAATTTGGATAGATGGTTTTTTATTTGTAGTTTTTAACTTTTTGAACCTCCGTTTCTTCTCTATCACACCGGTTTGACTTTTTGATTCGTATCTTGGTCACTTTGACCGGGTGATTAGGATAGCAATACGATTCGATTTTTTGATAATTTTTTCACCATATTATAGAGCAACTTTTAATCTACACCATGAAATAATTATCAAAAAATCGTATCGTTTTGCTACACAAATCACCGGGTCAAACCGGTGTGATAGAGAAGAAACAGAGGTAGTAGTTGAGAAGAGGAGAGATAATAAACTAGGGTAAAAGACAAAAACCACCCTCTATTTATGGGAAAAACACATTTTGCCCCCTGATTTATGGGGAAAATACATTTTGCCCCTGTCAGTGGATGGAGGGTGGACTAATACCACCCTTCTGTTACAATCTGTTAGTGGAGCGGTGCAAACTGTCTTTTTGTTACCATTTTACCCTTACAACTTGTGGACAAAAACACCATTGTTTTTTGTTTATTATTGAATTCATCATTATCTTCATGTTCTTGGTGTTCTTGAGCACCACTCTACTACCACTAGATCACCACCACCAACACCAACACCACCACCCCCACCTCACCAACTTACCAGCACCAGCACCCCATCACCACCCCCACCGCAACCGCCGCCACCGCCACCGCCACAACAACAACAACAACAACAACAACAACAACAACAACAACAACAACAACAACAACAGCAACAACAGCAGCAGCAGCAGCAGCAGCAGCCGCAGCAGCCGCAGCAGCAGCAGCAGCAGCAGCAGCAGCAACAACAACAACAACAACAACAACAACAACAACAACAACAACAACAACAACAACAACAACAACAACAACAACAACAACAACAACAACAACAACAACAACAACAACAACAACAACAACAACAACAACAACAACAACAACAAGGAAATCCAGAACCTAAAATCAAACCAAAATCGTAACCCAAAATCAAACCAAAATCGTTTGAACAAACGAACTTCAAACCCCAAACAGAATGTCAATTTAACCAACAATTGATCTTCTATGCCCCATTTAAACTGAATCTTCATCCGAATCAAATCAAAGTCTCACCACTATTTAATCAGAACAGATCAACAACCCAAAATCAAAACCCGAAAATTGAACTTCATACCCAAATAGATCCAAATTCGAAATCAGGAGAGAAGAAGAGAAAGTTGTTCAATTTATGGTTCAATGGCGTTGGGATGGGGGCTGATTGAGCTGGCAACGACGACGACCTTCGCAACCACCGTCACCATGGTCGAACCCCCACCTTTCACTGTCACCATGGCTCCCTCTGTCATGATCTTGGCAGTGGACTAAAGGGAAACCACTGCCAAACTAATGACTCGTAATATGGTGCAGCAGCTACAGTTAGATCGTTCTCATCCATCTAATCTCATCCGTCCACGGAAGTTAACGTTGAAGTTCAAAACTTAATTGGAACGTTGTCGTTCCAATTAAGGAGTTGGCCAGCTCCGCAACAAAGCAGACATGTGGCGGTCTTTGGTTGGTCTGGGCGCGTAAGAGACTTGCTGAGTTGGAGGAGTTAGTTATAAGTTTTGCTTATTACATTCTAGCTCACTAGTTTCATTTATTACATTTAGAACCACCAGTATATAAGGTGGAATTGTAATGGATTGGTTATGAAAGATACAAAACTCTTTTCCCTCTTTTGAATTCTCTGAATTCTTCTTTCCCTCTCTCTCAAATTCTCTTCTCTCCGACGGAATACCCCGGCGATTGCTTCGCTCAGGCACCAGAGGTTCTGTCAAGTGGTATCAGAGCCAGGTTTCGAACCGAACCGGGCCTGAATCATGACGAAAGTTCCCAAAACTCAAAGGTAATGACACCAAAACCTAGATCCATAAACTGTTGGAATAGATGCCCTAGAGGCAATCTAGTTTAGTATGAATTTATTTTGGCTATAAAATTCATTGTATTATTTATTTGATATTTAATATAATGATGTCCTTGGATTTACAATTGTGTTGTTTATCTTAAATATCCATAGTCCAGTATAAATGATTAATAGGACAATTATCTATAGACTAGTATGGGGTTGGATTGATATGGAGATATCATGATCCAACACATGGGTGTGCATTAAGGGTAATGGCGCACTGGATTGACCCATCTCCGAGAAGGCTACATACACGTTATGTTAAGTCACAAGTGCTTCTCGTGGTGCAATGGTATTGTCATCCTTAGACTTGAAGTCGCTAGATATTCTAGTTGTGAATTGTTGTGATTTTGGTAGCGTCAAACGCTACACCGTAACTAGGTAGTTATAAAGGCGTGTACCGGATACAATAAGAAGCAAGCTTAAATATCGTAGTGGACGTAGATAAAATTTGTCCCTCCCACATAACGGGAACAAATATCCTAGGCCACTCGAGGGATAGTGCTTATGGAATGTCTGGCCAGACTCAAATAAATCAATATAGTATATTGATGTTATTTGCACGAATAAGGCTATTCCCATGGATCGAGAAACTATGGATTGGATATACGAGTGTGACTTGTATGTCTCGTGTCCAATCCGGATATAGAGACAAATGGATGAGACAATTACTTGTACAAGGTTTGTCGGATGACTATTCTATAGTTAGCTAGAATGGATGTTTTGCTAGAAACCGCTCCATATTAGCAAACTGGTGCTACCAACTAGATAGAACCTATGGGGTCACACGCTATATAGAGTTGAACTAGATTTGGGAATTAATTAATAGGATTAATTAATTATAAGGATCACTTTGCAACACCTTGCAAACTTAGTAGGACTAATTTGCAAGGAAGGGACTAAACCGAATTCTAGTAGGACTAGAATGGGTCCTTTAGGTAGTTGGCAAGGATTTGTTGGACTATATAAAGGATTCTCCTTCCTTCCTTCCCAAACTTATGAGCCTTTAGTTCATAACTTGAGTGGGAGAGAACAAAAAAGAGAGAGCAAGCAAGCAAGAGGGACCCGTCCGCCCCCCCCCCCCCCCCTCCCCTTGCCGCCGCCCCATCCCGTCGGCCCAAACAAGGAGGCCGCCCCTCCTTGTTTCCTCGCGTTGTGTGATTTCTTCTTCCTCTTCCTCCATTCCGAGCTAGCACAAAGGAGAAGGAAGATCTAGATCTCAACTCTAGGCGTGGATCAACTATATGAACGTGACAAAATTTACGTTACAAGTCATCACAGGAGAAACCCTAAGGTGTGTAACTTGATTTCTTCCCTTACCATCGTTATGTCTCTTGTCATGTGATCCTTGGAGGGTATTGCATGGATTATATTTGTTTCTCCGCTGCGCATCCATGATCAAAACCCTACAGTGGTATCAGAGCCACATGTCGTAGAACATAAGCGTGGTTTATGTGTTACGTTTTGATAGTTTTACACTTTAAAGTCATTGTTTATCGCGTAAAACAAGACAAATCAAGCATATGATGAAATCTTTCAATAATCAATCATAACAAGACTAGTTTTTGCATTGGATGCATCAATTAGTGAGTTAAGAAATTTTAGGATCTTAGATCTAGGGTTTGGGCATCCTATGAAAAGAAGGAGTTCTTTTCATACAAGGAAACAACCAAAATTGGGCACCAAGCAAGGGAGTTGTTTTGGAAACTACTCCCAAAGGAGGTTCGGCCCCCCTAGGGGACCGCCCCTCCTTGCTTGCCGCCCAAGCAAGGGACGGCCTAGGTGCCGGGGCAGCCCTAGCCCGCGGCGTAGCCGCGTGGGCTAGGGGCCGGCCTGCCCAAGGCCTTTGCGGTCCTCTTTTTGGGTCCGGGCAATTTGATTGTTGGGCCCAATTGACCGTTTTAACCCTAGAAAACCCTAAAATCAAATTGACCAAGCGCGTTAAAATTGAATTTTAACTGTTTATGTGCAAATCGCATGGTGATTGGATATGGCCTTAGGATGTGGTTTGGTGTGATTGTTTAATTTTTGTGGTTTGGTTTACGGCCTGCGAGCTGATCAATTAATTATAATAATTAATTATGGTTTTATGGCCTACGATCCATTTTTTCTCTCAACTTGTGAGATTTTTTATTTAGTATAGTTGTTAACTAGTGCTAGATAGAGTAGATTGTTAGCCAAGATTGTAGAAAAAAGAAGCCCAAAGCCAAAGGGAGACACAAAAGATGGAGCATGGAGCATTCCACGTGACTATGAAGGATGGACCAAAAGATGAAGACGCGTGGATATGTGTTTGCTTTTAGGGTTCATAGATAATTCCATTGGCTTGGAATTATCTTAGTCTAGAAAAGGCCATATTCACATCACGTTCTATTTTGTTTTGTGGTTGTTTATTTTATTGTCTAATTATTTTGTGGTTGGTGTATGGATGATGCATGCAATTAGGATAATAAGTAAATTAGACAACCCGGATCTATTATTTGGAGTTGAGCCCAAACTCAAATAGATAGATTAGTTGATATGGATCAACAAAAACAATTAAAATTGAATTGAAAAAGCCCTCAAAATTCAAATATTGTGTTCTTGCCTTCTCATTATTTAAACACTCATTATCATCATGATTTATCAAGTTTGTGCATGCCAAAGCAAGGCGACTTGATTCATAATGATGGAATGCGATGGCACAAACAAGTAATGTGCAATTGTTTAAATAAGAGGTTGAGCAAAACTAGGCTATTAATTTGATTAAAACCTAGAGACAATCAATTGGGATTATCCATACGGATGGATAAATAAAGAGTTATTTGCCCAATTGAACCAAGCTTTGCATAGAGATGCAATTGGAATCGTTCCTACCTAAAGTAGTAAAATTATGGGTGACTTGCCAAAGCAAGCTCATAAGGAGATGAAACATGGATCTTGGCCCACTAGAATATATAAGGATATTTTCCGCATTAATATCTTCAGGATTATTAATCCGTAGAAAAATAGTGGGAGCTATATTTGATAAACTAGCCATTATTGAATATTGTCAAAAATTCACAAATACTAAAACTTGCGTATTTTCCTTTTGTAGAATTCCAAATGGCAAACAACTCATCGAGTTCACAACATTCCCTACGATCTGTCCTTTTAGAAGGACAAGCTCTCTGGAACCAACTTCCTTGATTGGTACAAGAACTTGAGAATCGTTCTCAAGCAAGAGAACAAACTGTACGCAATAGAAGAGCAAGTTCCAGCAGGTCTAGAGAACAATACCCCTGCAGCCCTAAAGGCATATCAAAAGCGTGTTGATGACGCTAATGATGCGGCCTGCCTTATGCTATGCACCATGACTTCTGAGCTTCAGAAGCAACACGAAACATGAATGTTGTCGATATGATCGAGCATCTGAAGCAGCTCTTCCAAGAGCAGGAAAGGGTTGAGAGGTATGAGGTCTCTAAGGCATTGTTCAAGTGTCATCTGGCATAAGGGAACCTGGTGGGACCCCATGTACTCCGTATGATTGGGTACTTGGATAATCTCGCCCGACTAGGGTTACCGGTCGGCCAAGAGTTGGCAACCGATCTCGTGTTGAAATCGTTGCCCGAGAGTTATGGACAGTTCATCATGAACTATAACATGAACGAGATCGTGAATCCATTGCCAAATTTTCTCAATATGTTGAGGAAAACTGAACAGAGCTTCAACAAGGGTAAGGGCAAGGCCATTATGATGGTGCAGAAAGGAAAGGAAAAAAGGTTTGCCTCATCCTCCAAGGGAAAAGGCAAGTCAGTTTCCAAGTCCAAGGAACCTGCCCTTAAGCCTGTTGGTGGCATTGCCAAAGGTGTGAATAAAGGTGAGTGTCACTACTGCAGTCAGCCTGGACACTGGAGGAAGAACTGCCCAAAATATCTGGAGGACAAGAGGCTTGGAATAGTGATTCCACCACCACCAGGTATTTTTGTTGTAGATGTCAATTTAACTGTCTCTACATCATGGGTATTAGATACTGGATGTGGATCTCACATTTGTCGAAATATGCATGATATAAAGAGAAGTAGAAGATTGGCTAAAGGGGAGATAGATCTGCGCGTTGGGAATGGAGCAAAAGTTGTTGCGTTGGCAGTGGGCGTGTGCGAGCTATCTCTGCCTTCAGGATTAGTTTTAGAATTAAATAATGGGTCAATTACTTAATACCCACTTCCAGTATAGGGTAATGATCCATGTACCACCTTCAGTATCAAAACTCTCTTATTACCACCTACAGTTTGTGATTGTTTGCAATTAGCAACTGGGTGAATATCCGTTCAAAATTTTCCGTTAGTTAACGGTTTTTGAGGGGTAAAGTGGTCAAATAAAAGAGTTACGAACATGGTGAAGAACACATCCGCGCAAATGCCATCACCGCCTCATAAACCCAGATTCCGGCAAAAAATCCGATGAAATTCACCACCAGTACCGCCTCCAACCTGTCTTCATTTAAGCCACCAAAAGTCACCCATATTACTACCTTCGTCTCAATTTACACCATAGTTTCAGCTCGTTGTTCGAACTATGTAAAACCAGAAATTGGGGATAGAGAGAATTGAGGCCGTGTGTAGGTCTTTGTCATGGTGGAGACAAAAGCTGATGTTGGCTGGAATTAATGGCCGAAGGTAGGTTGTGGGTTTTTCAGTTGGTTGCGAGGCTCATCAATTGCGGTCCGATTGATGGATCTGGGTTCGTTTTGGGCGAAGACGAGGTCGATTGGCTTTCTGTGACGGAGCGACAGTGAGACTGAGGACGAACGGCGGCGAGGAGGCTGGGGTTTACGGCGATGAAGAGAGTTAAAGTTTGTTTCTTACCTTCTCGTTTTTTGCGCCGTCGTTCTCATCATCTTCGTCTTCGTCCTCCCGTTCTTTACTTTTTCTTCTCCGTCTTCTGCGTCTTTTAGGTTTCTGTTTACTTTTTTTTTCTTTAGTCTTTAATTTCGTTAGTTTTGTTTTGTTTTTCTTTTATTTATTCTTCTTCCAGATGCTCTTTTGGACTATTATTTTTGTTCCTGTGTCTTCTTCTGGTTTAGCCTTTTCTTCATCTTATAAAAATATTTAGTGTTTTTTTCCTCAAAATAAAAACTTTAGTGTTTTTATTATATTCTAAAATATTATTTTTAATTGACAAAAGTACCCTTGACGGTGTTAATTTTTTAACATATTTTTTTGGCCCAGTTGTAAATTGTGAACAATGTACAACTGGAGGTGGCACTATGTGAGTTTCGAAAATGGAGGTGGTATATGGATCATTACCCCATACTGGAAGTGGATAATAAGTAATTGACCCTTAAATAATTGCTATTTTGTGCCTGCTATGAGCAGAAACATTAGTTCTATTTATTGTTTGGACAAGGAAGGTTTTATTATTTCAATAAAGAACAATTGTTGTTCCTTTTATTTTATTAATATTCACTATTTTAGTGCGCAATTATTTAATGGACGCACTGGATTGACCCATCTCCGAGAAGGCTACATACATGTTATGTTAAGTCACAAGTGCTTCTCGTGGTGCAATGGTATTGTCATCCTTAGACTTGAAGTCGCTACATATTCTAGTTGTGGATTGTTGTGATTTTGGTAGCGTCAAACGCTACACCGTAACTGGGTAGTTATAATGGTGTGTACTAGATTCAATAAGAAGCAAGCTTAGAGATCGTAGTGGACGTAGATAGAATTTGTCTCTCCCACATAACGGGCGCAAATATCCTAGGCCACTCGAGGGATAGTGCTTATGGAATGTCTGGCCAGACTCAAATAAATCAATATAGTATATTGATGTTATTTGCACGAATAAGGCTATTCCCATGGATCGAGAAACTATGGATTGGATATACGAGTGTGACTTGTATGTCTCGTGTCCAATCCGGATATAGAGACAAAGGGATGAGACAATTACTTGTACAAGGTTAGTCGGATGACTATTCTATTAGTTGGCTAGAATGGATGTTTTGCTAGAAACCGCTCCATATTAGCAAATTGTTGCTACCAACTAGATAGAACCTATGGGGTCACACGCTATATAGAGTTGAACTATATTTGGGAATTAATTAATAGGATTAATTAATTAGAAGGATCACTTTGCAACACCTTGCAAACTTAGTAGGACTAATTTGCAAGGAAGGGACTAAACCGAATTCTAGTAGGATTAGAATGGGTCCTTTAGGTAGTTGGAAAGGATTTGTTGGACTATATAAAGGATGCTCCTTCCTTCCTTCCCACACTTATGAGCCTTTAGTTCATAACTTGAGTGGGAGAGAACAAAAAGGAGAGAGAAATCAAGCAAGAGGGACCCGTCCGCCCCCCTTGCCGCCGCCCCATCCCATCGGCCCAAACAAGGAGGCCGCCCCTCCTTGTTTCCTCGTGTTGTGTGATTTCTTCTTCCTCTTCCTCCATTCCGATCTAGCACAAAGGAGAAGGAATATCTAGATCTCAACTCTAGGCGTGGATCAACTATAGAGAACGTGACACAATTCACGTTACAAGTCATCACAAGAGAAACCCTAAGGTGTGTAACTTGATTTCTTCCCTTACCATCGTTATGTCTCTTGTCCTGTGATCCTTGGAGGGTATTGCATGGATTATATTTGTTTTTCCGTTGCGCATCCATGATCAAAACCCTAATTAGTGCCATGTTACAGTAGATTCAGATGTACTACTTATTCTGTTCTATCTCTGTCTTTCACTTTTGAATTTTTCTTCTGTAACCGGGTCAATCAGATGTACTACTTACTACTTAATCCGTTCTCTCTCTATCTTTCACGTTTGACTTTTTCTTCCGTAACCGGGTCTATTTGGATAGCAAGACGACGTGATTTTTTGATAATGTTTTCATGGTGTTGTAGAGTAAACTTTACTCAACAACACCTTGTAAAGTTTGCCAAATTCTTGCATCGTCTTACTAATCAAATCAAAGTGACTCAGTGAATAGTGACAAAATCCAAACTTGAAAGATGGAGAGAGAACAAAGGAAATAGTAGCTTGGAATGATAGTTTTCTTTTATTTATTTTAAGGTTTTTCGTTCTTTGAGAACATGTGGTTAAAATGAGCAGAATTATTAGTTTATTATCTCTCCTCTTCTCAATTGGGAGTGTTTTTCAAAAAGCTAAAAACTACAAATAAAAAAGGGTAATTTATAGTTTGCATCCTCAGATTTATGTAAATAGGCAATTCCTACCCCTACTATTCATCAATTGACAGGGGACACCCCTATTTTGTGCAATAATAATTACAAATTATACGCTTTCGTCCATTTCCGTTAGAGAACCGTTAAGTTATAGTAGGGTTCACTTTTAGGGTATTATTTATTCCCATTTTGTCCATGAATTTTGGTAATTTACACTTATTACCCCCCCAAGTTTAGGTAAATAAGCAATGCACGCCCTTACTGTTTGTCAATCAACATGGAACAACCCTATTTTGCGAGTTGGCAGTGGGGTGCACCTTTGGACGTTTTGTTCATGCCTATTATGTCCTCTAGTGATATAATGTCCTTTTTAACCTTTAGAAACTTCGATATTACTATTTATACCACTAAATTGTATGACTCTTTTATCTCTCTATGGATGGTTATAAATTATTATAGATCACATTTTGTTGTTGTACCTTTTTATAAATTAATATACCTTTTGACAACAACAAAATATGATCTATAATAATTTATAACCATCCATAGAGAGATAAAAGAGTCATACAATTTAGTGGTATAAATAGTAATATCGAAGTTTCTAAAGGTTAAAAAGGACATTATATCACTAGACGACATAATAGGCATGAACAAAACGTCCAAAGGTGCACCCCACTGCCAACTCGCAAAATAGGGTTGTTCCATGTTGATTGACAAACAGTAAGGGCGTGCATTGCTTATTTACCTAAACTTGGGGGGGTAATAAGTGTAAATTACCAAAATTCATGGACAAAATGGGAATAAATAATACCCTAAAAGTGAACCCTACTATAACTTAACGGTTCTCTAACGGAAATGGACGGAAGCGTATAATTTGTAATTATTATTGCACAAAATAGGGGTGTCCCCTGTCAATTGATGAATAGTAGGGGTAGGAATTGCCTATTTACATAAATCTGAGGATGCAAACTATAAATTACCCTTTTTTATTTGTAGTTTTTAGCTTTTTGAAAAACACTCCCAATTGAGAAGAGGAGAGATAATAAACTAATAATTCTGCTCATTTTAACCACATGTTCTCAAAGAACGAAAAACCTTAAAATAAATAAAAGAAAACTATCATTCCAAGCTACTATTTCCTTTGTTCTCTCTCCATCTTTCAAGTTTGGATTTTGTCACTATTCACTGAGTCACTTTGATTTGATTAGTAAGACGATGCAAGAATTTGGCAAACTTTACAAGGTGTTGTTGAGTAAAGTTTACTCTACAACACCATGAAAACATTATCAAAAAATCACGTCGTCTTGCTATCCAAATAGACCCGGTTACGGAAGAAAAAGTCAAACGTGAAAGATAGAGAGAGAACGGATTAAGTAGTAAGTAGTACATCTGATTGACCCGGTTACGGAAGAAAAATTCAAAAGTGAAAGACAGAGATAGAACAGAATAAGTAGTACATCTGAATCTACTGTAACATGCCATTTCCGATCCTCTACTTACGGTGTACACAAAGTACTCCCCGCCGGATTCTCTTGTGCACAATGGGGAAGAGAAGAATTGTGGTAACCATTTTCTAGTTTTGAGAGGTATGTTGATTTGGAATATGGATAAGATGGTTTTTTTATGGGTAATTTACAGTTTGTGCCCCTAGGTTTATGTAAATAGGCAAATCATACCCCTACTGTTCATCTATTGACAGGGGACACCCCTATTTTGGATGGTTTGTAACGGTCATGGACGGAAAATGTGAAAGTACTAATTTGCCCTTGTACCTTTACTCAATATTTATAAGGTAATTTACACAAAGCACCCTTCGGTTATGGCAAATAGGCATTGGGTACCCCTACTGTTTGCCAATCGGCAGGAGACACCCTTAATTTAGACAGACTCCAATAAAAAATGGGCAAGTACGACAAAGACCAATCTACCAATGATTTGTTGGTTCATTTCAGGCTTCAATAATGTTATTGCGAGCAATTTTTTAGTGATCCAAAAGAGCCCCGCGTGGTGCTCCACAACCAATGAGTGTCTACCAATCACTGTCAATTTGTTTTAGTGTTGCATTTTCATTGGTTTTAGAGCACCACGTGGTGCTATAATGGATCACTAAAAAATTTCTCCGTTATTGCCATCGAATAATCCCCTACATGACTCTCCGACGGTGATGGATGAAAAAAATTGGAGATTTAATCAATTTACCCCAACTTATAGAAAGCACTCAACTCGGATGGAAAAAATATCGCATAGGTGTAAACTTCATCTCTGCAAGTCCAAAAAATTGAGTCATCCAATAGATGCGCAAAAAAAAACGCTTTAGGTGGGTTCAGGACGGCACATACTTCAGTTGACATAGAGAGAGAGAGAGAGACGCAAAAACGAAGTCTTTTAAATTTATTCTCTTTTGTAATTTATTTAAGATGTTGCTAGATAGTAAATGAATTGTGTCAGTTTGCTACGTATCTCTTTGTATCCTATGTGTTATCTTCTGCTTACAAGCACTTTTTTATTATATTACAGCAAGAATGTTTTATTTTTTTAATTCAACGCTTGAATGTAAATAAACTTGGGTTGTATTAACTACTATAATCTTTAACAAAAAAATTACTATAATCCTCTTTATTTTAGCTTCGAATAATTTTCGATGATATTATTTAGTTTGATTTAAAAAAATATATTATCATTCTAGTAAACAAACTTCAGATTGATGTTGATATTTGACAAGTATTCTATCATAATTATTTTTTTTTAAATAAAACTTATTCACTCAGTGTTAGTTTTCATTGTCGACAAATTTACCTTTTGACAACAACAAAATATGATCTATAATAATTTATAACCATCCATAGAGAGATAAAAGAGTCATACAATTTAGTGGTATAAATAGTAATATCGAAGTTTCTAAAGGTTAAAAAGGACATTATATCACTAGAGGACATAATAGGCATGAACAAAACGTCCAAAGGTGCACCCCACTGCCAACTCGCAAAATAGGGTTGTTCCATGTTGATTGACAAACAGTAAGGGCGTGCATTGCTTATTTACCTAAACTTGGGGGGGTAATAAGTGTAAATTACCAAAATTCATGGACAAAATGGGAATAAATAATACCCTAAAAGTGAACCCTACTATAACTTAACGGTTCTCTAACGGAAATGGACGGAAGCGTATAATTTGTAATTATTATTGCACAAAATAGGGGTGTCCCCTGTCAATTGATGAATAGTAGGGGTAGGAATTGCCTATTTACATAAATCTGAGGATGCAAACTATAAATTACCCTTTTTTATTTGTAGTTTTTAGCTTTTTGAAAAACACTCCCAATTGAGAAGAGGAGAGATAATAAACTAATAATTCTGCTCATTTTAACCACATGTTCTCAAAGAACGAAAAACCTTAAAATAAATAAAAGAAAACTATCATTCCAAGCTACTATTTCCTTTGTTCTCTCTCCATCTTTCAAGTTTGGATTTTGTCACTATTCACTGAGTCACTTTGATTTGATTAGTAAGACGATGCAAGAATTTGGCAAACTTTACAAGGTGTTGTTGAGTAAAGTTTACTCTACAACACCATGAAAACATTATCAAAAAATCACGTCGTCTTGCTATCCAAATAGACCCGGTTACGGAAGAAAAAGTCAAACGTGAAAGATAGAGAGAGAACGGATTAAGTAGTAAGTAGTACATCTGATTGACCCGGTTACGGAAGAAAAATTCAAAAGTGAAAGACAGAGATAGAACAGAATAAGTAGTACATCTGAATCTACTGTAACAGAATAATTAGTCCCCTGAATAAAATTTCACCATTGCACCTTTTTCTTAAGTGACCACTCAAATGAATTATTCCAGTATTCCAGTACTGATATGGGCATCTGATTGTCAAACATCCGACCAAAATTTTGGCGAGATTAGCTTCATTCGCTTTAAGAATGGAATCTCTCAAAGATATACCACTCCCATCCACATATTTTGCACCATTTGGATTTTTGCCACTATTTATTGGGTCACTTTGACCCAATGATTTAGATAGCAAAAGTTTACAATTTTTAGATAATTTTTTCATACTATTGTAGAGTAACTCTTTGTTCGACAAAAATAATCCTAAGTATAGGATATCGTCTCAAGTAACAATCCGGTAAGACCGGAGTCGAATCCACAAAGAGAGGAGGGTTAGATAATGACTTACTATAACTAGAGTAAACAACTAACTAAGCGATAAAAGAAATCTCTCAATGGCTTTAGAGCTTGCCAAGCTATCAAATCCACCACAAGTGATGGAGCAAGTTGTGTTTGAAACTAAGAAATGAAAGAAACGACTATTAATACTACTATCGCTACGATTCAAGAAAGTGGAGTTGGGTCAATTGATTTCGTTAGAAAACTTGCAAGTGAAGTTCAACACCCAAAATTTGTATGAAACGACTAAACATGGATTCTAAAGCAAACGGAATCGTCTAGCTCACGAATTCAAGAGCGAAACTCAAAATCGAGTTATGCCACGCATCAAGGATATGTACTCCGCCAAATGAGTCCACATACAAGATCAAGCAACAATTCGGATTTGTCTTTCGACACAAGAATTCAATGAATTCGACATCCAAACTTGTGCAACTTTGAAAAACAATTGAAAACTTCACAAAAAGCTATCCAACATCATCAATCAACCCAACAAAGAGACTAGCTACTTATGTTCTTGAGTTGAAGAAGAGATTTCACAAGCATACTCATATAAGATTTCATAGAATTTAAGCTCAAATTCAAGAGATGCACAAGTTTATCTCAAAACCAACCTCAATAACACAAGTTATACTTCAAATTGAAGAGCAAAACAACCTCACTTGAATCAACTACACTAACAACTAACAAATATAGCTATTGTGTTACTAATCGGATCCTCTAATGCTGCTGTTACAGTATCACAACCTAGGAAACGGATGTTGGAATTGTGCCCTAGAGGCAATCAATTAATTGTGACATTTATGGATTTACGATCATTATGTTATCGATATGGAGATATGTTAACATGAATGAAGTCCTTAGAATATAAGTGTTATATTCTTAAATATCCCTAGTCAATTATAATGATTAATAGGACAATCATCTATAGACTAGTATGGGGTTGGATTGATATGGAGATATCATGATCCAACACATGGGTATGCATTAGGAGTAATGGCAAACTGGATTGACCCATCTCCGAGAAGGCTACATACATGTTATGTTAAGTCACAAGCGCTTCTCGCGGTGCAATGGTATTGTCATCCTTAGACTTGAAGTCATTAGATTATCTAGTTGTGGATTATTGTGATCTTGGTAGCGTTAAACGCTACACCGTAACTGGGTAGTTATAAAGGCGTGTACTGGATACAATAAGAAGCAAGCTTAGAGATCGTAGTGGACGTAGATAGAATTTGTCCCTCCTACATAACGGGAGCAAATATCCTAGGCCACTCGAGGGATAGTGCTTATAAAATGTCTGGCCAGACTCAAATAAATCAATATGGGATATTGATGTTATTTGCACGAATAAGGCTATTCCCAGGATCGAGAAATTATGGATTGGATATACGAGTGTGACTTGTATGTCTCGTGTCCAATCCGGATATTGGGACAAAGGGATGAGACAATTACTTGCACAAGGTTTGTCATGATGACTATTCTATTTGTTGGCTAGAATGGATGTCTTGCTAGAGGCCGCTCCATATTAGTAAATAGTTACTACCAACTAAATAGAACCTATGGGGTCACACGCCATATAGGGGTGAACTAGACATGGGAATTAATTAATTAATATGATTAATTAATTAAAAGGATCAAATCGCAACAACTTGCTAACTTAGTAGGACTAATATGCAAGTTGGACTAATTCATGTAGAGACATGATTAGGATTTGCCAAGGTGGCCTAATTCATGTAGAGACATGATTAGGATTGATTTGCAAATAGAACTAATCCATGTATTGACATGATAAGGACTATTATGCAAAAGGGACTAATCCGAACTTGAGTAGGATTAGGAGGGGTTCTTTATGTAGTAGGACAAGGAGTTGTTGGACTATATAAAGAACACTCCAAGCTTATTTTTCTCTCTACACACATACACATCTATTTGATAGAAGTAAGGAGAGAACAAAACAAGGAGAGAGCAAGTCCCATAGAGGGCCGAAACCCCTTGGGACCGCCGCCCCCTACCCGTCGGCCTACATGGTGGTGCCGCCCACCTTGGCTTCCCACGTTTTGCGTGATTCTTCTTCCTCTTCCTCTTTCCGGGCTAGCACCAAGGATTGGAAGATCTAGATCTCACCTCTAGGCGTGGATCAACCGTAGAGACGTGACATTATTCGCGTTTGAAGTCATCAAAGGAGAACCCTAAGGTGTGTTTATGATTTCTAACCCTTACCATCGTTATGTCTCTTGACTTGTGATCCTTGGATGGTTTTGCATGGTTTTATGCTTGTTTATGCTTCCGTTGCGCATCCATGAATCAAAACCCTACAGTGGTATCAGAGCCACAGGTCGTAGAGCATAAACGTGGTTTATGTGTTACGTTTTAGTTGTTTTACACCTAAATTTGATTGTTTATCGCGTAAAACAAGACAAATCAAGCATGGGATGCAATTTGTCAATAATTAATCATAACAAGATCCAATTTTTGCATTGGATGCATGAATTGGTGAGTTTGAGAAATTTTAGGATCTTAGATCTAGGGTTTGGGCATCCTTGAGGAAGAAGGAGTTCTCCCAAAACAAGGACACAACCAAACTTGGGCACCAAGCAAGGGAGTTGTTTTGGAAACAACTCCCATAAGGAGGTTCGGCCCCCTAGGGGACCGCCCCCTTTGCTTGCCGCCCAAGTGACAGCGTAAGCCTATCTGCTTTTTCGCAAGTGTACGATCAAGTAATATAGAGTATGTAATTGCGACTCTGGTTGTCGAACCCACGAGAACAGTTTAAGTTTTGTTAATTAGAATTAGAACTAGACACAAAGTTTGTAAAAAGGAGGAAGGTTTAGGATGTGACTCTACTTAATTGCAATAAATAAAAACAGTAAAAAACTTATTTTATTTTTTCTGTTGAATATTTCGCAGAAATTGTTGTAGTTGTAAAAGTCGATAATTCTAAGAATCTAGATTCCAGGATCCCCTAGGGTTACTCTCCAGCTTTCATAGTATATTCAATTTCAGAAACACACAGTGGTTTTTGTTTATGCCAGCATACCAATAGTACAATCTCCTCTCGGTCTCATGCACCTATCACTCGACTGCAGATTTTCGGGTCCTCTCGGTCCACCTAAATCTGCAGGTTCGTTCTAAGTCTGCTAGTGTTACAGGTTCTCCTCTCGGTCTCCCCCTAAACGTCTAACAGTTGGTCTAATGCTTATGGGCTAGTCCCCTGATTCTCTTCACCTCTCGGTCCATCAAGGCAGAGTACTAAATCCTGTCTTTTCTTCCTAACTTTCACTGGTCACTCTCGCGCACCAGATCCTGTCTGTAACACTCCTGGGTGATCAAGCCATTCATGTATGTAAATAAAATCAAAGACAGAATAATAAACAAACCATCCTGTATTAAGACCTAGCTAGCCATGCATCTGAAAATCAAACAACCAAGTCTGCTGAATTCATAAACCCTAGGTTCACCAAGAACCTAGGCAAAAGGTCTAGCTAGCTTGCATTATTTAAAAACAACGTTTCATAAAGAGAGAAAAGATCAAACTAGTTATTTTTCTGAAAATACTGGAAAGCTGCTCCAATCCTGCTCTGCTCCAACTCCTGGCTGCCTGTGAAACTGGCTGCTGATGATGATGATAGCTGTGAGTATGTATGTGTAACCCTAATTCAGTGCTGGGACACCTCCTTTTATACTGCCACAGTCTCCAAAACTGATGCACGAAATTCCTGTTTTACCCTCGAAAAGACCCGTCCTGGAAGCTTCTGGAACCCTTCTGTGCGTTCGAACGCACACCTCCTGCGTTCAAACGCAGTGCGTCTGAACGCACCTCTTCTGCGTTTGAACGCAGGCCTTAACCGTTTTTCCTCCTCTGGCTTCTGGCTTCTGGCTTCTGGACCCGTGCGTTTGAACGCAGCTCCTCTGCGTTTGAACGCACCCCTTGGCCTTTTTCTTCTCTTGAGTGTTGAGTCCTGCGTTTGAACGCAAGAAGTGCGTTTGAACGCACCCCTTGATTTTTCAGCACTTCTGCCTCTGACCCCTGCGTTTGAACGCAGACTGCCTGCGTCTGAACGCAGGACTTAGCCAATTTTCTGCCATTTTCCTGCTGCTCCCATCTCATGCGTCTGAACGCAGATGCCCTGCGTTTGAACGCACCACTTAGCATTTTTTCCTCTTTTTCTGCTCAGCTTTCCTGACACGCTGCCTCCCATCCAAGTTAATCTCATGCATTTTTCGGCACCTGTTACCTGCACACCATAACACGCACCCGCGATCATATCCAACAAACAAAAGTATGCATAAAATTACTCAAATTCTACAATCATGATCTATAAATCTCTGCCTCGTATCAGGTGGAAAATAAGCTGAAAATGGCCAAACTCAACTCTCACAGGGCTAAAACTAATGGTAAAAAGATGTCCCAGACTAATACATTTTCAAGCTGTCAAAATACCCCCACACTAACCTCTGCTCGTCCCGAGCAGACCCTTGCATACTGCCTTGCAGACCCCTTTTTGCATACTTTAATTGCATACTTCCCCTTTTTCACAGATTCAAGACACAGACCAAAACACTCAATAGACGACTGACTCAGATACAGAATATACACAAACTGACTCAAGACACAGCTAAATTTTTTTTTTTTTATATATATATATTTTCTGAAATTGGGCAACCTCTCTATCATAAACTGAAATCATAAAATCCTCACAAGCTCATTTCGAAATTCCACAACACGCAGCAAGAAATGATATAAACTGATCCTATGCACAAACTCACTAAGGTATCCCCAAACATCCACCAAACCAACCAAGATAAAGCACGTCTTTTGACTTAGAGGGTCCAGGCATCTACAGTCAACAGATAATTTTTCTTCGCCAAGTCATTTGAGGTTTTCAGACCCTCTTAGCCGTTATTGCGTTTGTTTTGCAAATTGTCCCATTGCTGGGAGACACAACTCCTGTGTAATACGGCTTGACTTTAATTTCCCTCTTAAGCTCTAAATTGGATTGAATCCAAATTTTCCATGTGAATGGAAGCACATTATGTTGTTTCTCCTTTAACACAAATTATTATTATTATATATTTTTTTTTCATAATCCCCTCTGTTTTTTACAACGGTGCAGTAGAGCTTTAAGAGTGCGGGCTTTTTAGGATTTTCTCTTGGAACCACCTTAAGGGATGGTGGTGTACATTCTCCAACTTCGCTTAGGCCACAGATTTGTACCACATAAAACCGACTCTACACGAAGGTCCACCCCAGATTCCAAGAGTCCACCAGTTTCCACGGGAAACAGAATATTCAACCATCTAAAGACCAAATCTGCCTAGCACACTAGAGAAGTCAAAAGTATGCCTGTTATCTACTTTCCACATTCCTGAATACCCGGGATAGCCTGTCGTGAAAATTGTGCACAAAATACTAAAATTTGAAGTATCCCTGCTACGGTGCTTCCGACTCTCATAAGCTCTTTCATTGGACTCTCTTCAGTTTCTAGGTCCTAAGTTGCCCTTTCTCAAAAAAAGTTTTATTAATTTCCCAATTTATTATTATTATTATTATTTTTTTTTTTTTTTTATCATGCAAGGTCAGAAAGGTTGGTGGGTCGACTCAACATAAAAAACGTGCTGACTCAAAAATGAAAATAAAATGAAAAATAAAATTGACAAAAATATGTTGGCATGGCTATGCAGGAGGACACGATTCCCCACCCCCACACTAGAGGTGGCGCGTCCTCGCGACTCTACTGATCTGGTCGGTAACTCGAATCTGTGTTCTCCGGAGTAGACTGGTCAGTCGGCTCGGGAGATGGTGAAGGGGTTCGCCCTCTGGCGCGATTCCTCGCAGCATGGCGTGCTGCGGCAGCGGTACCAGCATGGCTGGCACCGGGATGGGCACTGCTGGCCCCTGGGTCGGCATGCTCTCTCCTAGGTGGGTACTGGGTACCGGGTCTGCCGGGGTCACCTACACTGTCTGCATGTTCAGGGCTCGGTGTGGGGTCATGGCCAGAGAAGCTATCATATGGCCGGCTATCCTCCATTGTCCAGCTTGGACAATTATCACTCGAATAGCGGTCCGGAAAATTAAACCTCTTACCACGCATGTTGCTCTGTATTTCAGCAAGTGCCGCCTCATGAGCTCTCATGGCGGCTGTATGAGCGTGGTAGATATGCTTCTGGGTCTTGAACAATTTGCCAAGACCCCTGGCCATTTTCTTGACCGTCCGTACCAGGTAGTTCTGTACTTTTTCTTGGGCCTTAATTTTCTTTCGGACCCACTCCTCATGCTCAGTCCTCTCCAGGCGCCCAAAAGAACTGCGCCTGGCCCCTCTGCTAGACTGCCCCAAGTCAGGGTCGGCCTGCCTGTGTTCGCTGGAACTGGCAGATCGGGGCAGTGGGAAGGGACCTGGTAAGGCTGGAAAACCCCCATCACCGGGAGGGGGCGGTGGTGGCATACCAACACCCCCACCCTGAGGTGGAACATCATCATCATCGTCCACTTGGACATATTCAGGAGGCCCGTGCACGGCCTCATGCAGCGCACATCTCATGTTCTTGTACTTTCTAACCTGAATTGGTCGGATATCTCTCAGGTCGCCAGGAATGACCACCAGATAGTCCTGTGCCATTTTTGTTAACATCCCCAGGAGACCCAAACCCTTCTTGCTGTGAGTCTCTCTTCGTTCCCGGAAAAACTCACAAATAATCTCCGGGAGGCTCACAGGCTCTCGGGCCATCAGACAGTAGACCAACAGGGCGATATTATAATCAATGCGGGTAAAGTGTTTTATACCCACAACTCTGTTGTTCACCCACTCGGTCCACCATCTCGCCTCTCGAATCAGGTAGGTCGCAGGGAGTTTCCGGTAGGAAGGACTCCGCTCAGGGTAGTACCAAGCAGCGCCGGGTACACCAGCACACAAGGTGGTCAAGATCTGCTCACTCAACTGCTCAGATGGATGACGTCTCAGTTCCTGAAACTGACAGTCATCCAACACTAACTCCAGACCCAGACTCTCTCGGATACTCTCTGGGGTGATTCGAATCCATCTCTTTCTGCAGTAAATCCAGTCAATTGACTGGGCTTCACTGTTCATGCACTGCTGGAGATTGCTGTAAATCTCCTTAGCCAGCACAGAACTGACCTGCAGATTGGTAAACCCAGTAAACAAATCCCCAAAATGATCTTGCCCAGTATAGTTGAACAGTTCATCCCCCATTGCTACTCTATCACGGGGAAAGGTCCTCTCAGCAGGTATGTCATACCGAATCTTTTAGTCTTGCAGAAAGAAACGGTGAGCCTCCATGTTAACAAACCTATGGTCGCAGAAGTGGTTAACCCTAAGCAATCGGCAGTCTATGATATTCAAAGGTGCAATCGCCCTATCCGGCCTCATGTAAGGTTGATCCTCCTCCATTTCAAGATTCAAACAGTAAAAAAAATGAAAATATTCAAAGAGAGTGAAAAGATAGAACCTGGCTACCCGGAGTGAATCTTACGGGTACAGATCTGGAAATTTCTTTCTGAAGTGGATCTGTCGGTGTTTGGATCGGATGAGTTTGACCACCCCCACACTGTTCCTGACCTTCTGGTGGTCCTGCGGTGGTCGTCGGAGGCTGCTGGCGGCAGACTGCTCTGGCGGCTGCTAGGGCAGAGAGAATTTCTAGAGAGAGAGTTGAAAACTGGAAGACTTGGGTGAAAATGAGTCACTGTCATCCGTACAGTATATATAGGCAAATTTTCGGAAATTGCAGAATGGCCCCGAAATTTCAAAATTTTTCAAATTTTTTCGAAATTTTTGATCCCGCTCAAATGTGCGTTTGAACGCAGCCCCTGCGTTTGAACGCACAGCTTAATTTTTTCTGGAAAATTTGAAGATCTGATGATCTGCGTTTGAACGCACGGTGTGCGTTTGAACGCAATGCTTGAAGGTTCATGAATTTTCTGGGTTTGATGAGTTGCGTTTGAACGCACATGAGTTGCGTTTGAACGCAATGCTTATCTTCTGCAATCTCTCTGATGAGCTGCGTTTGAACGCACATGAGTTGCGTTTGAACGCACGCCTTTGTCTCTAGAAATTCTCTGCTGATTGGGTCTGCGTTTGAACGCAGGATCTGCGTCTAAACGCACGTCCTTAGATTTTTCCACCTCATCTCTGTCTTCTTGCGTTTGAACGCACATGCGTTGCGTTTAAACGCACCACTTGGTGGCTGGAATTTTTTACTGCGTGTTCTGCGTTTGAACGCAGCTCTTCTGCGTTTGAACGCACAAGTGTTAACCGTTTCCAGTGCTTCTCGTGTCCGTTGGTGGGGCTGCGTTTGAACGCACACGTGCGTTTGGACGCATGTCCACTGCGTTTGAACGCACGCCTCTGCTTCCTGAAACACTGAGTTCAACATTAAATCCCTCTTTCTCACTTTTCTCTCAAATTATGAATGTTGTAAAAATTATATAAAAACAACTAATCTATGTTGGGTTGCCTCCCAACCAGCGCTTGTGATTTACAGTCGACAGCCCGACTTTGTTACCTCTGCTGTAATCACGGAATGTCGAGGTAGAGTGCCTCTACCTCCATGATTTCCTGAGGATCCCTGTATGGCTTGACTCTGTTCCCATTCACCTTGAAAACTGTATTATCCCTCGGGTTCTCCAGCTCTATCACTCCCCATGATGTAATGTCCTTGAAAATAAATGGTCCAGACCATCTTGAGCGCAGCTTCCCTGGATAGAATTTCATCCTTGAATTGTAGAGGAGAACCTTCTGCCCGATTTCTATCTTCTTTGGTAGAATGCGGTTGTCATGCCACTTCTTTGTTTTCTCTTTATAAATTTTGGCACTCTCATATGCAGTTTTACGGAATTCCTCCAGTTCAAGGAGTGCCATCTTCCGTTTATTTCCTGATAAACTGTGATCCATATTCAGCTGCTTGATTGCCCAGTAAGCTTTGTGTTCCAATTCTACTGGTAAGTGACATGCTTTTCCAAACACCAGCTAGTACGGGGACATTCCCAGTGGGGTTTTGTAAGCAGTTCTGTATGCCCAAAGTGCATCATCCAGCTTTAACGACCAGTCCTTGCGTCCTGGATTCACAGTTTTTTCCAGTATGCTCTTTATCTCCCTGTTGGACACCTCTGCTTGCCCGTTTGCCTGAGGGTGATAAGGCAGTGATACCTTATGGATAGACACCCCGTACTGCTTTAGAACCTTGGCAAAGACTTTATTGATAAAATGAGAACCTTCATCACTGACCATGGCCCTCGGTGTTCCAAATCTGGTGAAGATGTGACGTTTGAGGAACCTTTCCACGACTGACGCATCGTTCTTCTGGCAGGCTATTGCTTCCACCCATTTTGACACGTAATCTACTGCCAATAAGATGTAGAGATTTCCCAGAGACGAAGGAAAAGGACCCATAAAATCAATACCCCATACGTCGAAAGGTTCGACTTCCTGCCAAAGTGTCATGGGCATTTCATTCCGCTGGGAGATATTTCCTTTCCTTTGGCAGCGATCACAACTCTGCGCATAATCATGGCAGTCCTTGAAAACTGTTGGCCAGAAAAATCCTGACTGCAGCACCTTGTGAGCTGTTCTCGGTCCGCTGAAGTGTCCCCCACACTGTGCTGAGTGGCAGTGCTGAATTACCTCCAAAATTTCGTGACATGGAATGCATCGTCGGAGAATATTATCTTCCCCTTGCTTGAACAGATAAGGATTGTCCCAGAAATATTGCCTGCAATCTGAAATAAATTTCTTTTTCTGCCAAGGGATGATGTCTTCAGGGAGTGCACCATTGACCAAATAATTGGCAATGGCGTAGTACCAGGGTCGTCTGTTGGTCTTGATCTTCATAATATGTTCATCCGGAAAATTTTCTTGAATGGGCACCACTTCTTCTGTAGGCTTTTCCAGACGAGATAGATGATCAGCTACTACGTTTTCAACTCCCTTTTTATCCCTGATTTCGACGTCAAATTCTTGCATCAGCAGAATCCAACGCAGCAGCCTTGGCTTTGCTTCCTTCTTCTCCAGTAAGTATTTCAGTGCACTGTGATCTGTAAAAATAATGACTTTAGAGCCTACCAGGTACGATCTGAATTTATCCAGGGCAAAAACGACTGCCAGCAGCTCCTTCTCTGTAGTCCCATAATTAATCTGCGCCTCATTTAGTACCCTGCTGGCATAGTAGATGACGCTGCACACCTTGTCCTTCCTCTGTCCCAGTACCGCGCCCACAGCGTAATCACTGGCGTCGCACATCAGCTCGAACGGGAGGGTCCAGTCTGGTGTTGTGATAATGGGTGCAGTCGTCAGCCTTTCTTTAAGCACGTCAAAAGCTTCTTTGCATGCTTCGTCAAATACGAAGGGCACATCTTTTCCCAACAAATTACATAGTGGCTTTGTAATTTTTGAGAAATCTTTAATAAACCTTCTGTAAAATCCTGCGTGGCCCAAAAAGCTCTTGATTGCCTTCACTGTGGTTGGGTATGGCAGCTGCTTGATCACCTCTATTTTTGCTCTGTCTACTTCCAGCCCTTTACTGGAAATCCTGTGTCCCAGCACTATTCCTTCAGTAACCATGAAGTGGCATTTTTCCCAGTTGAGTACCAGGTTTGTTTTTCTGCAGCGAATCAGAACTCTGGCCAGATGGTATAAGCAATCTTCAAAGTTGTCCCCGAATAATGAAAAATCGTCCATGAAAACTTCCAAATTTTTCTCTATCATATCAGAGAAAATAGCCATCATACATCTCTGGAATGTTGCTGGAGCATTGCACAGTCCAAATGGCATTCGTCTAAAGGCGAATGTTCCGTACGGGCAAGTGAACGTCGTCTTTTCTTGGTCTTCTGGATTTATATAGATCTGGTTGTAGCCAGAGTACCCGTCAAGAAAGCAGTAATAAGCATGGTGCGCTAGTCTGTCCAACATCTGGTCCATGAATGGCAGCGGAAAGTGGTCTTTCAGTGTGGCATCGTTCAGCTTCCGATAGTCCATACAGATTCGCCAGCCAGTGACAGTTCGCTGGGCGATCTGTTCCTGATCAGCATTCTGCACTACTGTAATACCCCCTTTCTTTGGTACACACTGGACAGGACTCACCCAGGTGCTGTCTGATATGGGGTATATAATTCCTGCTTCTAGCCACTTCATGACCTCCTTACGTACCACATCTTTCATAATTGGGTTTAGTCTTCTTTGAGGCTGGATAACTGGCTTCTTTCCTTCTTCGATTCTTATTTTGTGCATGCAATAATCAGGACTGATTCCCTTCAAGTCTGCAATTGTCCATCCGATGGCTTCTTTATGCTCTCGGAGTACCTCCAGTAGCTTTTGTTCCTGTTCCTGAGATAAAAGAGAAGAAACAATTACCGGCAGGGTATTATTTTCACCAATAAAAGCGTACCTGAGGTGTTCTGGCAACTGTTTTAATTCCAGGGCTGGTGGTTCCTGGAGTGACGGGACCAGTGTCATTTTCTGCTCGCCTCCTTCATCTCTGTATAGCTTGACCCAGCTTTCTGTTCCCATGATCTGCTCATCCTGTTGCTCTTCTGTTTCCACTGGAAATATGTCTTCAAATTCCTCCCATAAATCTTCTATCTCATCGCTTTCCAGATCATCAATTACCTCTACTGCAAAACAGTTTTCATACCCATAATGATCGGGAAGCTGGAGAGATTTGAAAACATTAAATTTTACTTTTTCTTCATTGATTTGCATGGACAGCTCTCCACTTTTGCAGTTAATAATGGCTTCACCAGTCGCCAGGAAAGGTCTGCCCAGGATCAGCGGAACCTCTCCTGCCTCCATATCCAGTATCACAAAATCTGCTGGAAAAATAAGCTCTCCCACTTTTACCAGGATATCTTCAATTACTCCATAGGCAGGTTTCACGGATCTGTCAGCCATTTGAAGCATAATTCTTGTTGGACGTGGTTCTCCGACTCCCTGACTTTTGAAGATGGTCAGTGGCATCAAGTTGATGCTGGCACCCAAGTCGCATAAGGCTTTTCCTGTGTATGCACTGCCCAGGGTTACTGGAATAACAAAGCTGCCAGGGTCTTTCTTTTTCAGTGGTAGACCATTTTTTACACAACTGCTCGCTTCTGCCGTCAGATTCACTGTTTCGAAGTCACTCATTCGCCTTCTACCATACAAGATGTCTTTGAGAAACTTCGCATAAGTAGGCATTTTGGCAAGTGCTTCGGCAAAATGTATATTTATCTGTAATTGCTTGAATACCTCCAGAAATCTGGCGTAGTCTTTGCTGTCATCTCTCTTACGTGTCTTCAGAGGGTAAGGAACCTCCTTGGAAATTGGCACTGTTTCTTGAGTACCCTCATTCGTCTGCTCTGCTTCCTGCTCGACCGAACCCCTTTTCTGAGGGTTAGCGGTTGAACTGTCTTCCCGGTCAATCACTTCCTGTTCAATAACCTTGGACTTTTCTGCGCGTGCATGACTGGGATACGGTGGATCCTGCAGTGCAATTCCACTCTGAGTTGTGATAGCATTGATTTGAGCGCGTGGATTGTTCACTGTGTTAGATGGTAAATTCCCTGGGGATCGTTCTGCCTGGTTCTGTGCAAGCTGTCCATTCTGTACTTCCAAGTTTCGGATAGCAATCTTCATCTGGCTTACATCAGCAGTTAATGAGTCCATTTGTGTGAATCTAGTTTCCAACTGCTTATTGAATTTCTCCATATAGGACTCAAAATGTTGCTGAGACAGGTTTAGTTGTGGTGCTGCTTGTGCAGGCTGAGCTGGAGCTGTCTGTTGTGCCTGTGGCCTGTGCTGGAATCCTGGTGCATATACTGCTGCATTGGGATTTCCGTAGCGAAACCCTGGATGGTCACGTGTGCCTGGTCTGTAGCGACTAGGATCCCACTGCTGCTGAACGTAGTTGGCATCTTCGGTCTGAAGCTCCAGAATTGCTGCGTCAAAGTCAGGTTCGTCCACTGATGCCACCGACTTCTTTTCTGTATACACCTTCTTGACTAGGTCCTGTACCACTTTCGTGAGATTGTCAATCCTGTCATCAACCACTGGTTCTGCTGCTGCTGCGAGCCTGCGGTCATCAAACAGGCGAGTATCCTGTTTGGCTAATTGCTTCATCAGTTCATATGCTCCATTCTTATCCACATGGTATAAAAAGTTACCCCCAGCTTCCCTATCAATCCTGTCTGCATTCTCCCTGTCAAGTGCATGGTAGAATACCTGCAGAATTTTCGCGCGAAGCCGTGATTGGGGCATTTTTTAACGAGTCTCATCAACCTGTCCCATGCATCTACCACTGTCTCCCCCATCTGCTGTTTGAAAGATAAAATCTCACTCTGCAGCTTGATAACGCGGGATGCAGGGTAGAATTTTGCCAAGAAATCAGCAATACACCCTTCCCAGGTAGTGATAGACCTCGGTGGTCTTGCCTCCAGCCAATCCTTTGCTGTTCCGAACAAACAGTATGGGAATAAAATCAGCTTTAGCGTGTCCGCTTCGACCCCTCTATACTTAATCTTGTTGCAGTAATCCTCAAATTTTCCAAGGAAGTCGTTTGGATCTTCATCTGCCTTCCCATTAAAAGGACAATGGGTCTGGGCGGTCTGAATGGTGGATGATTTCAGGTCGAAGTGCTCTGCTGTAATGGGAGGCACTACAATAGCTGGTTGATGTCCTCCGGTTGGGACTTCAAAGTTTTCGACCAGCGCCCTTCCAGACCTGTTATAAGTCCTCTGATTGTTCCGGGCAGCAAAACCTGCTGCTATCAGCTCTTCAATGTAAAGAGCCATCTGTGCTGGAGTACGTTGCAGCTGTCCTGTGGGTGTTCCTGTTTCGGTTGTGGTGTCTTCTCCGTGCTCAGACATCGCGGCTCGGTGTCTGCAACTTTGCTCTCTGAAAAGTTTTTCGGGATCTTCGAGTGGTGATACCAGTTTGCTGGGCAATCTGGGCATAAACTAGAATAGCCTGAAAATCAGATTTCAAGAGCAGTAAGTCGAAAGAAAGTAACTGTAAAAATAAAAGAAAAACTCTGAGACTTATTCTAATGTCTCTTTAACAAAAACTGTAATCGTTCCCCGACAACGGCGCCAAAAACTTGACAGCGTAAACCTATCTGCTTTTTCACAAGTGTACGATCAAGTAATATAGAGTATGTAATTGCGACTCTGGTTGTCGAACCCACGAGAACAGTTTAAGTTTTGTTAATTAGAATTAGAACTAGACACAAAGTTTGTAAAAAGGAGGAAGGTTTAGGATGTGACTCTACTTAATTGCAATAAATAAAAACAGTAAAAAACTTATTTTATTTTTTCTGTTGAATATTTCGCAGAAATTGTTGTAGTTGTAAAAGTCGATAATTCTAAGAATCTAGATTCCAGGATCCCCTAGGGTTACTCTCCAGCTTTCATAGTATATTCAATTTCAGAAACACACAGTGGTTTTTGTTTATGCCAGCATACCAATAGTACAATCTCCTCTCGGTCTCATGCACCTATCACTCGACTGCAGATTTTCGGGTCCTCTCGGTCCACCTAAATCTGCAGGTTCGTTCTAAGTCTGCTAGTGTTACAGGTTCTCCTCTCGGTCTCCCCCTAAACGTCTAACAGTTGGTCTAATGCTTATGGGCTAGTCCCCTGATTCTCTTCACCTCTCGGTCCATCAAGGCAGAGTACTAAATCCTGTCTTTTCTTCCTAACTTTCACTGGTCACTCTCGCGCACCAGAACCTGTCTGTAACACTCCTGGGTGATCAAGCCATTCATGTATGTAAATAAAATCAAAGACAGAATAATAAACAAACCATCCTGTATTAAGACCTAGCTAGCCATGCATCTGAAAATCAAACAACCAAGTCTGCTGAATTCATAAACCCTAGGTTCACCAAGAACCTAGGCAAAAGGTCTAGCTAGCTTGCATTATTTAAAAACAACGTTTCATAAAGAGAGAAAAGATCAAACTAGTTATTTTTCTGAAAATACTGGAAAGCTGCTCCAATCCTGCTCTGCTCCAACTCCTGGCTGCCTGTGAAACTGGCTGCTGATGATGATGATAGCTGTGAGTATGTATGTGTAACCCTAATTCAGTGCTGGGACACCTCCTTTTATACTGCCACAGTCTCCAAAACTGATGCACGAAATTCCTGTTTTACCCTCGAAAAGACCCGTCCTGGAAGCTTCTGGAACCCTTCTGTGCGTTCGAACGCACACCTCCTGCGTTCAAACGCAGTGCGTCTGAACGCACCTCTTCTGCGTTTGAACGCAGGCCTTAACCGTTTTTCCTCCTCTGGCTTCTGGCTTCTGGACCCGTGCGTTTGAACGCAGCTCCTCTGCGTTTGAACGCACCCCTTGGCCTTTTTCTTCGCTTGAGTGTTGAGTCCTGCATTTGAACGCAAGAAGTGCGTTTGAACGCACCCCTTGATTTTTCAGCACTTCTGCCTCTGACCCCTGCGTTTGAACGCAGACTGCCTGCGTCTGAACGCAGGACTTAGCCAATTTTCTGCCATTTTCCTGCTGCTCCCATCTCATGCGTCTGAACGCAGATGCCCTGCGTTTGAACGCACCACTTAGCATTTTTTCCTCTTTTTCTGCTCAGCTTTCCTGACACGCTGCCTTCCATCCAAGTTAATCTCATGCATTTTTCGGCACCTGTTACCTGCACACCATAACACGCACCCGCGATCATATCCAACAAACAAAAGTATGCATAAAATTACTCAAATTCTACAATCATGATCTATAAATCTCTGCCTCGTATCAGGTGGAAAATAAGCTGAAAATGGCCAAACTCAACTCTCACAGGGCTAAAACTAATGGTAAAAAGATGTCCCAGACTAATAAATTTTCAAGCTGTCACCAAGCTTGGCCGCCCTAGGGGCCGGGCGGCCCTAGCCCGCGGTCTAGCCGCGTGGGCTAGGGGCCGGGCTGGCCCTAGGGCCTTGCGGTTCACCTTTTTGGACCCGGGCAATTGGATTGTTGGGCCCATGGACCGTTTTAACCCTAGAACATCCTAAAATCAATTAAAATTGACCAAGCGCTTTAAAATTGGATTTTAACTGTTTATGTGCAAATCGCATGGTGATTGGATATGGCCTTAGGATGTGGTTTGATGTGGATGTTTAATTTTGTGGTTTGGTTTTACGGCCTGCGAGCTGATCAATTAATAGTAATAATTAATTAGGGTTTTATGGCCTGCGTGCCATTTTTTTCTCAACTTGTGAGATTTATTTTATTTAGTATAGAAGTTAGCTAGTGCTAGATAAAGTAGATTGTTAGCCAAGATTGGAGAAAAGAAGCCCAAAGCCAAAGAAGCCACAAAAGATGGAGCATGGAGCATGGAGCAATCCACAAGACTATGAAGGATGGACCAAAAGATCAAGACGCATGGAGATGTGTTTGCTTTAGGGTTCATAGATAATTCCATTGGCTTGGAATTATCTTAGTCTAGAAAAGGCCATATCCACATCATGTTTAATTTCTGTTTTGTGGTTGTTTATTTTAATGTCTTATTATTGTGTGGTTGGTGTATGGATGATGCATGCAATTAGGATAATAAGATAATTAGACAACCCGGATCTATTATTTGGAGTTGTGCCCAAACTCAAATAGATAGATTAGTTGATATTGATCAACAAAACAATTAAAATTGAATTTAAAATCCCTCAAAAATTCAAATATTGTGTTCTTGCCTTCTCGTTATTTAAACACGCATTATCATCATTATTTATCAAGTTCGTGCGTGCCAAAGCATGGCGAATTGGTTCATAATGATGGAATGCGATGGCACGTAACAATGTGCAATTGTTTAAATAAGAGGTTGAACACAACTTGGCTATTAATATGATTAAGAAACCTAGAGGCAACCAATTGGGATTATCCATACGGATGGATAAATAAGGAGTTATTTGCCCAATTGAACCAAGAGTTGCATAAGGGATGCAATTGGAATTGTTCCTACCTAAAGTAGTCAAATTATGGGTAACTTGCCAAAGCAAGCTCATAAGGAGATGAAACATGGATCTTGGCCCACTAGAAAATATAAGGACATTTTCCGCATTAATATCTTGAGGGTTATTAATCCGTAGTAAAATAGTGGGAGCTATGTTTAACAATTTTAATCCTTGTTAAATATAGTTAAACGTCACAAACTTTGCATAATCCTATTATGTTGAATACCCATGGCATTAAACACGACTTTATCTTTTTCTTAGACTGGTATAAAACTGAGAACTGTTCTCAAATAAAAGGAAATTGTTGTAAATAGTAGAACATAAAGCTCTCTTCCTACCAACTACCAAAACAACTAAAACCTAATGGAAAGGAACACCAAAGAATGGTTCTTTGGTTATGACTTGTCTCATGCTAGCTGCCATGAACTCTGAGCTTTGGAAGCAAGAAGAGAAACATGGAAAAGTATGATATGATCATACATTAAAAGAAGCTCTTTCAAAAGAGCGAGCTAAACATGAAAGGTTTGAAGTGTTGCTCCACTTTGGGTTATGCAAATATACTAATTCAATATGATTGAAACATTAGTGAATATGCATTATCTATGAGATAGATAAAGAATAAAAGGTTATTCACCCAAGTCGACCAAGAATTGCATTGGATGCAATTATAGTTTTGTTTTAAAGTTGATTTACTCAATATGATTGAAAAATCACTAAACAAAACATTAATAATGGGCATGGGCAAAGTTGTTAATGGATAACAACATGGGTAAGGGCAAATAGTTTGCGCCAACCCCATGGGTATAAAGCAAGCCTGTTGCTAAAACCAAGCTGCCTTGGAGTCCCATAGGTGGTGTAGAGGAAGAGAAACTACCCAAAGTACCTGGAAGTAAATAATAAAGGAATTATGAATTCCAATATAGGTATTTTGTTATAGAAATCAATGTGTCTATCTCATCATCATAAGTATATGATACTATATGAGGATCTCACATTTATAGAAATGTGGAGGATCTCAAGAGACGAAGACAATGGATAAGGAAGAAATAATCCTACACGTGGGGCTATGAAGCAAAGGGTTGCTGAAATAGCCGTAGGGAATTATTTCTACCTTTAAGAAATTGTTCATGAATTAGACAAAAACGATCATGTCCTAGCTATGAGTAGGACAATTATCATAGTTTCTTGTTTGGACAAGAAAGCTCCTTATCATAATAAAGGACAAATGTTATTCCATTTATTATGATATGCATTATTGTAATGCAATTTTGTCTAAGTGGATTCTATATCCATGATCATGATAATTTCATCTATAACATTAATACCTAGAGGTTTGCATATAATGATATGAACTTCACTTATCTTTAGCATTATCGTTTAGGCCTCATAAATAATAGATACATATCTAGAACTCCATGAGGATGGATTTCTTGAACTCATTTGATTATTGAATCATATGAGACATGTAAAACTTATTGGGCAAAGACATGATCTTTTGGGAATCATACATATTGATGTATGAAGGCCGCTAAGCACAAAAGCTAAAGATGGTTTTCAGTACTTCATCATATTTACTGATAGGATTAGAGAAATATGGATTTGTGTATCTTATGAAGAAACAAATCAGAATCCTTTGAATTGTTCAAAGTATTCAGGAATGAAGTAGAGAACCAGCTTGGCAAAAGTATTAGGGCTCTACGATTGGATCGTAGAAGAGAGTACTTGAGCCAAGAGTTTGACAAGAATCTATGGGAGTATTGGATATGATCTAAAACTCGCTCCACCTAGCACGCCACATGGGTTTGGCGTGTCTAAAAGGAGAGTTCGAACCTTGTAGGACACGGTTCGGTCCATGATGAGTCAAACAGAACTTCCAGTTTACTTTTGGGGGCTATGTTCCAATTACAGCAAATTTCGCCCTTAACCTTGTTCCATCAAAAACGCAATATGAATAACGCCATATGAGATATGGACTAGGAAGTGTCCTAGTATGTCATTCATAAAGATTTGGGGTTATGACGTTTATGTAAAAGAGTTTACAAAACAAACTTGAACCCATGTCGGATAAATGTTTTGTGGAATATTCTGAAGAGTATATTATTTCTACAACCTAATCGAGAACAAACTGTTTGATTGCTCGAACCACAATGTTTCTAAGGTAGATATTGTCTCTAAAAGAAACAGTGGGAGGACAGTAGAACTTGAAAATTTCAAGAACCACAATGGAACATTGATCCGTTTGATGGAACATGAGTAGGATCACAAGGTGTTGTGGAGCAACCTACTCAGAAAAACACAAGAACCTCGTAGGTCAGGTAGGATATATCGCGGGACTAGAGAAATAAGGATTTCTCACAACCAGTGATATATTGCTCATCGAGATGAGCCTACAACCTATGAGATGGCCACGTGTGGGCCCTACTCTCAGAAATGGCTAGGAGCCATGGGATACAAAATGGAATCCATGTTTACCAACAAAGTATGGACTTTGTTGGAACCACCTAAAAGGTGCAAGTGGGTTATGAGGAAACCAACATGGATGGTAATATGATTACCTTTAAGGGAAAATTGGTAAGAAAAGGATTTCATGTGAGCTCATAGTATAGACTATGACATAATATTTCCCCAATTGTGATGCTTAAATCCATTCACATCTTGCTTGTAGCAATCTATTTATAGATTTGATCAAGCTTCTAGGAGTTGGACTCTTCAAATTGATGATGTAATCAAAGGAGTTTGATTCCATCAAAATTGAAGATGAGACTTGTGTTTACAAGAAGGTTAGTGGGAGCACAGTTATGTTTCTGGTCATGTATGTGGAGACATACTTAATCATTAGGAATGTTGCCCCTACTTGGCAGTCTTACGTAGATTGACTAGGGAGCTGACTTTCTAATGGTAGACTTAAGAGAAGCAACTTGTGAAGATCTATTGAGGTAGATCAAGATGGTTGTATAGCTTAGGTCATAGTACATAAATTGACAGAGGTGTTGAAATGGTTCAACGTGAAAAGAATATTGATTCTTGCCCATGTCACATGGAATTAGTATTTGGAAGGCTAATTGTCTTTCCAATTAGATTGGGAAGGGACCGTATGAATAAGATTCATGAGATACGCCATGTTATGTGCTAGGCCAGATGTGTCATATGGTATGACACAAAGATACCAGTCAAATCTGGGTGAGAGTCACTGGATAAATTATCAAGATTATCCTTTAGTACTTGAGAAGCACTAAGGATGAATTTTTGATAAATAGATAATATGAAGAGTTTGCTGTAAGGGGTTACAGTGATGCGAACTTCGAATCTAACAAAGAAGATTTCAGATTATAAATTCGAGATTTGTGTTTTGCCTTAGTGGGAGCGACTGTGAGCTGGAAAGGTTCCAGGCAAGATTCAGCCACTGATTCTAACATAGAGGACTGAGTAAATTACTGCATGAGATGCACTTACTCAGAATATTCAATCTCAATCAAATTGTTGATAGAGGAGATGTGAATATTTGCAAAGGTACCAACAGAGTCTCGCCCCTACGCAGCGGAAGCGTGGAGGGCCTCGCTAGATCAATAGGCATATGATGCAGGAGATTGACTCTAGTGCAAGTGGGAGACTGTTGGAATTGTGCCCTAGAGGCAATCAATTAATTGTGACATTTATGGATTTACGATTCATTATGTTATCGATATGGAGATATGTTAACATGAATGAAGTCCTTAGAATATAAGTGTTATATTCTTAAATATCCCTAGTCAATTATAATGATTAATAGGACAATCATCTATAGACTAGTATGGGGTTGGATTGATATGGAGATATCATGATCCAACACATGGGTATGCATTAGGAGTAATGGCATACTGGATTGACCCATCTCCGAGAAGGCTACATACATGTTATGTTAAGTCACAAGCGCTTCTCGCGGTGCAATGGTATTGTCATCCTTAGACTTGAAGTCATTAGATTATCTAGTTGTGGATTATTGTGATCTTGGTAGCGTTAAACGCTACACCGTAACTGGGTAGTTATAAAGGCGTGTACTGGATACAATAAGAAGCAAGCTTAGAGATCGTAGTGGACGTAGATAGAATTTGTCCCTCCCACATAACGGGAGCAAATATCCTAGGCCACTCGAGGGATAGTGCTTATAAAATGTCTAGCCAGACTCAAATAAATCAATATGGGATATTGATGTTATTTGCACGAATAAGGCTATTCCCAAGATCGAGAAACTATGGATTGGATATACGAGTGTGACTTGTATGTCTCGTGTCCAATCCGGATATTGGGACAAAGGGATGAGACAATTACTTGCACAAGGTTTGTCATGATGACTATTCTATTTGTTGGCTAGAATGGATGTCTTGCTAGAGGCCGCTCCATATTAGTAAATAGTTACTACCAACTAAATAGAACCTATGGGGTCACACGCCATATAGGGGTGAACTAGACATGGGAATTAATTAATTAATATGATTAATTAATTAAAAGGATCAAATCGCAACAACTTGCTAACTTAGTAGGACTAATATGCAAGTTGGACTAATCCATGTAGAGACATGATTAGGATTTGCCAAGGTGGCCTAATTCATGTAGAGACATGATTAGGATTGATTTGCAAATAGAACTAATCCATGTATTGACATGATAAGGACTATTCTGCAAAAGGGACTAATCCGAACTTGAGTAGGATTAGGAGGGGTTCTTTATGTAGTAGGACAAGGAGTTGTTGGACTATATAAAGAACACTCCAAGCTTATTTTTCTCTCTACACACATACACATCTATTTGATAGAAGTAAGGAGAGAACAAAGCAAGGAGAGAGCAAGTCCCATAGAGGGCCGAAACCCCTTGGGACCGCCGCCCCCTACCCGTCGGCCTACATGGTGGTGCCGCCCACCTTGGCTTCCCTCGTTTTGCGTGATTCTTCTTCCTCTTCCTCTTTCCGGGCTAGCACCAAGGATTGGAAGATCTAGATCTCACCTCTAGGCGTGGATCAACCGTAGAGACGTGACACTATTCGCGTTTGAAGTCATCAAAGGAGAACCCTAAGGTGTGTTTATGATTTCTAACCCTTACCATCGTTATGTCTCTTGACTTGTGATCCTTGGAGGGTTTTGCATGGTTTTATGCTTGTTTATGCTTCCGTTGCGCATCCATGAATCAAAACCCTACAACGAAGCTGCAACAGCAAGAACAACATCAAAACAGAGCAAAATTATACCCAAATTCCTCTTGTTCTTAACCCTGAATCTGCTCCCTAGGGAGCTCAGGAGCTCAAGAACAAGGTCGAATCCGAGTGAAATCAGAGAGAGAGAGAGGAGAAAAGCAGAGGCGAACAGAGGAGTACTGTAGAATCGTCGGTCAGCCAGAGAGACTTCAAATTTCTTCACTCTTGTGTTATATAGACTTGAGGGGTGGATTTCGTATCCTCCAAGGATCATTCTATGCCCTCCAATTCTTCTAATTTCATCTCCTTCGTTGATTCTTGTCATCCTCAAGAACCCTAGATTATGTGGGGCTTTCTTCTTCGTAGTTTGTTGGGCCGAATTGATGGGATGTGAAAGATAGAAAGTGGGATGGGGAGTGTTTTGGATCTGTTCTTGGTCGATTTGGTGAAGATTTAGGGTGGTTTTGGGCTTCGACGAAGCTTCGGCGTTCTTCAATGGAGCTTCTGAGTTTTGTGCGTGCTTCCAGCGACGGGGAGAGAGAAACCCGTGAGATCTGAGAGTATCTTTTGCCGAAATGGCACTCGGTTTCCCCTTAGTTTGCTGATACCTTTTAAAATACCCCCAGCTTCTCTTAAAATGTTTGGAAAATTGCTATAACACCCCAAATCCGTTAAGAAGTCTACATTGCAATCCCTAAAACGTTTAGAATCTTGCACTTTAGCCCCAAGTCCATTATAATCTTGTCCATTACGCCATTGACTTCACTTTTGACTTGCAATTTAGCCTTTAACTTGCATTTTCTTCAATTTTGGCATCTTTTTCACTTGATTTCTTCAATATAAGTCCATCTAAATCCTTCTTCACTTCTCTTGGCCCCTCCAAAGCCTCTCAATTCCTCATTCAAGCTCTCCCAACTAGCCTCGTGCGTTCTAAAATACGTCTTTGCCTACAAAATAAGACAAAAACAACCAAAACTCCGAAGACAAGCATAAGTCTAGAAAGAGAGATAAAATAGATAGATTGCACATATTAGCAAGTTATGAAGAGTTCATTAACATACTAAAATATGCAATTTTATGTCGTTAACACTCTTCTTTTACAAGAGCATAAAAAACTTATCGAAAAATTGCATCGTTGTGCGATCCAAATCACCCGTCAAAGTGACCCAGTTACGGGTGAAAAAGTCAAAATGGTGCATTTGAGATGGGACTGAGTGGTACTACGTCTGTTTCTTCTCTTTCATTTTTGTTCCAATATTTCATTCGTGATTGTTTATCTTTTGTACAAACTCCTGACATGAATCTAGTGATGTTCTCTTTTCCTGAAAGAAAAGTTTTATCACTCTGGTGCTTATGTTGCCAGCATAAAACAATGATGAACATAACGATTAGCAGTGGCGGAAGCAAGATTTGTAGGTGAAGGGGGCCAAGATACACTTGACAATATTGCAAGTTATTAAGCTTAGCTTATCATCATGAACTAAAATAGGAAATCATATTGAAATCTGTTTCCATTCAGTTTTAGGAGTCCTGATAGGTCGTTTCAAAGGGTTGGACACTATATGGCTCACACGAGAGGTTATACTGTTAGCTTCTAATAAATTTTAAGAGCATCTTCTCTTGAGACACTCATCTGTAGCAGTGAATCAATCAAACAAATACGGAGTACAATGAGAGAATGAATCCACGTGGGAGACCAAAATTCACATTGGATAATGGAAACCTAAGAAACTTAAATTTTAGTTTCATTAGAACAGACAACAATTAGAAATGTTAGATTCTCAATTATCTCTGAAAATACAAACTGCCAAAATAATTGGAGAGAGGAGTTGTGAAAACATACCAAGAGGCGTATAATAAGAAGTGTACCAGGGGCATACACGTTATGAGAGTTTTGATTCTTTTAATTTGATTAGATATGATTCTTCTGATGTGTTTTTTTGCCCTATTTTCTCTTTTTTGGTTTGATTTTGATTAGTATTATTAAGATAAACCTAATCCTAAAGTTCCAAGGGAAAAAAGGATAACCCAAACTTACGGATTTTCACGTCCAGGACTCTAATGATGGTATTCTTCTTCTTCTAATTAATCTAAATACATGTTCCTCAAAAAAAATATAAGTATGTTATGAAATATGGGTTGGGTTATTGGTGAATATCCACCACATGTTATAAGCCCAATTGTATATTATTATTGGTCCATTATTCCACCCTAATGCCTATATAAGGAGGCTTAGGGTTGGAGAATAATACACATCTCAATACTCTCCTCCCTACACTATTTCCTCTCTTTATTTCTTGTCTCCTTTCGTTCTCGTTTCACAACACATTATCAGCACGAACGACTCTATGGGCATTAAATTGCAGACAAGAGGTATGAGATTCACTATTATTATTTTTAAATCGAAATGGAATGATCAATCACAATATATACATAGTTTTGGTTTTGATCGTTCTGAACAGATTCATTTTTTGACATTAGATATTCAGTCCATAATCTAAGTTTGAAATATTCTTTTGTTTCTTGTGTATTGAGGCTAGCATGGAAAACAAACGGTTAGTGTTGACATTGATTTGAAGACTTAGATACTAACCACTGTTATAGAAACAAAATAACTTCACAATATGAGGCGTATCATGTTCCGTCGATGCTTGATATTAAACTATGCAATAATACTCTTTTTGTTTATAAAGAAAATTTTTGGGAGCATATTGTTGTTTGTTATATACCCAGAGACTTACTGTCTCTCATGCAACCGCACCATGTTATTGTTTTAATAGTAGAGTTAGTCATCCTAATTTGCTTTATTATGTTAATGTTGAATCAATGATTACATACTGTTTCTCCATTCTGAAAGTAGGGAACCTCCAGAAGAGGTTATAACTCTTTACTACAGAATGGTCACACCTATTAATGTGCTCACAAAATTTAATTTTTTCTGTGAACTATATGATCATCAAAACGTAACTTGAAGTTGCGGCACAATTTATTTTATGACCAGAAGTCATAACAGATATTATTAGACCTTCAGAAGAGATGATTAAACAATTTTTTTAAATAATTGCATAAACCTCCTGAAGAGGTCTTTTATTATTTTCTTTTACTTCTGCGCGTTTATAGTTTGGGTATTGCAATTTTGTTTTCTATTTATTAAAGACAAAAACAAATCTCTCGAAGAAGATTTGTAGTGGCTTTCAATATTCATATAAAGCCAAGTAATATGTTCCTGAAGTAACATATTACATGATATCATTCATAACCAGTAGTTATGGATTTTATAACCTGCAGTTATAAAATATGATAATTAGTGATCTCCTGAAGAGATGATCAATCCTCCTAAAGAGGTTTTATAATGTTTACGCGTTTTTTTTTTGTTGGTAACTTGTTTTAGTACTATGGTTGTTTATATGCTTATCATTGATTCAAGCAGAGCATCCAGAAGATGTTCTTAGTCCATGAGGGTTCATTGGACAAACGTATTTTATATGCGTAAAAAGTGATTTTCATACCAAAAGTTATGAAAAATAATAGTATAACATGGAGTTATAAAATAACATCAAAAGATCTCCCTGAAGAGAGAATCTACAACCACTCGCCTTTAAATAAAAAATATTGACATTTACGTCTCTTTTTGAGTTTCTTGGAGAAACTTTGATTAGATAACTACGGCGTCCAAGAGATTGCTTTTTTTTTTTTTTTAATTTGATGATTGGTTTATACAAAGTACATATGAGACAAATTGATGCCTGAAGCATCAACGAAATATCGTTATGGTTATGATCATATTGCTCACGGCAGAGGGGGAGAATGAGTCATATTGCATGACGTGAGCCAAAATATCATTGTCTCTTATGGTATGTACTAATGCAAAATTCCAACAAAATTGATAGCTTCTCAACTAATGGTATCAATTTGAGTATACACTTTAAGCATAAAGGGTTGCTTGTGTAATTATGTTGATCTTCCAGAAGAGGAACATAAAATCAAAGCATCCGAAAGAATGTTGGGATATGGTTAAAATGCTCTACAAATTAAGTACACAAGATTCTGGAGAAATCTTGGGGGTTCATATATACATCATCATATTGGATCAAAACCAACGTTGGTAATTGAATAGCACTGGGAGAGGCTCATAGCTCTGAAGTAGCTAAAGGTACATAAATACAATAGTATGATCCATTAATAATGATGGTACAATTGAGGAAGCGCTATATAAATCACGTATTATTTAATGGGAAGAATGTTGACTAAATAGTTATTGGCCAAAACAAAGTCAACAAGTGCATAGAAAATTGCTCGGGAACAATCATTTTGAATATGTAGAGCATACAAACAACCCGAAGCAGAAATTACATACTATGCAGAGACTACATATTCCCCGGTAAGCGTGGGATCTATGTAGTTATTAATGTCTGCTATAAAGCGTGAGACTCATGTTAAGGTTCAAAATCCGCTGGCATGCGTGGGACTTATGTTGATATTTATGTCCGCTTTTGAGTGTGGGACTTGTAAAATGAGAAACATGAGATATGGGTCATGATAAATTCTCATTAGTATAATCATCTCGTGGTGAGAATGATGTAATGTTGTATTACTCTCGGGGACTAAGGAACAACAAAAGATGGGTTGAAAGTAACTAGTTACAAATACAATCGTACGATTCACAAATTTGTGAAATTCCATGGAGGTTGGTTCCCATGAGAAATATATTATTTGCTTGAAGCAAATCAAAAGTGTAAACTCGCGAGTAGTTTTAGGTGCATATGCATTTTATTAATTATGATTGTTAATTATTTCTTTTGGATTATTGTTTTTGCAATGGTTTTTTGTTTGTCAGGTAAAATGATGCTCCAATGAGGGGGAGATCAAATGAAATGCTTAGTCCTGCGGCACTCTTTTTCCTTCGCTATTGTTTTTTGTCCCACAGGTTTTTCCAGACAAGGTTTTAACGAGGCTGCAAGGACTATTTAGATGTGTTTCTGAAGAATGTCATCTCCGATGTTGAGCTAATGGAATTCACTACAAGTACTCTTTTTCCTTAGTCATTGATTTTGTCCAACTGGGTTTTTCATGACAAGGTTTTAACGAGGCTTCAATAGTGGTGAATATTCAAGGGGGAGTGTTATGAAATATGGGTTGGGTTATTGGTGAATATCCATCACATGTTATAAGCCCAATTGTATATTATTATTGGTCCATTAGCCCACCCTAATGCCTATATAAGGAGGCTTAGGGTTGGAGAATAATACACATCTCAATACTCTCCTCCCTACACTATTTCCTCTCTATATTTCTTGTCTCCTTTCGTTCTCGTTTCACAACAAAATACATTCTATATGGTAATTTATATTGAAATTTCATATATATTCTATAAAACAACAATGAGTCTTTAGATTGCAAACGTTTTTTTTTTTTTTTTTTTTTGCGAACTGAAAATGACGCAGGCAGGACTCGAACTAGAGATAGATCTCACCTACTTTAAGACATGAATTTTGAAAGAGAAAAAATTTAAACACACAACCTCACAGAATTAAACACACGCGATCAGATAAGGAGAGAGAGTTGTTGTGAAAAATTTTTTGGGTGCATTGGTTGCACCATAAGAGAAGGAAATTTTACTATAATGCTTTTGGAGTATGAATAAGTTATGGAAATTATATTACAGACCTCTCAAATTTAGGAATTGATAATAAAACTTAGGAAACATAAACTAATAAATCTTATAAAATTAGGAGTATTACACAATATTCGGATATGAGTACCATACATTTCGATTTCTTTTGAGTAGTAGCCTCGGCCACGGGTCATCCCCGGTAATAGTCAGCCTACTTCATTTTTTCTCACTATTCACTGGGTCACTTTGACCCGGTAATTTGATTATCAAAACGATACAAGAATGTGATAATCTTTGCATGGTCTTGTCTAGTAGACCACATTTTGCAACACCATGGAAAAAGAATCAAAAAATTATATCGTTTTGCTCTCTAAATCTCCGAGACAAAGTGATCCAAATACGTGTTAAAAGGTCAAACCAAGACATTCCAAAAGAAACAGAGGAAGCACATTCTTACGAGTTTCTTCTCTATCCTTAAAACTCTCATCTCACAAGAGAAACTGCAAATATGAGATTCTTTTGTGCATCCTACTACTAAAGCAATATGTTCTGTTATCTTCAGCGAGCAAGCACATAATTTTCTGCTAACTCAAGAGCACATTGCACTAACAGGGTCTCCTTTTGCAGATCAGACTAGAGGCTTCTTCCATATGTAAACAACTTGTACTACAAGACTTTAGACTGCATGGATGATTTTTAAGGATAGGCTCTGACACCGCCTACATATGTTGCTTCCACGGACGCAGATCCTTCTGCCACAAAGTCCTCCCATGAATCAGCGGACAACACAACAAAGTCTGCATATTTTCCTGGAGATAGTGAACCCACTTCCTTGTCAAGAAAGCACGCACGAGCAGCTGATATCGTGTACCTGTCCATGGGAAAATTTATGTGGATCATGGTGAGAATGAGATGACATGAGAGTCTGTAGTGATTCCCAGATTCAGTAGTATATGACGAATTATCCAAATGAGATCT
Organism: Linanthus parryae; assembly: GCA_023055425.1. Taxonomy (NCBI): domain Eukaryota; kingdom Viridiplantae; phylum Streptophyta; class Magnoliopsida; order Ericales; family Polemoniaceae; genus Linanthus; species Linanthus parryae. Next base: position 35,889,761 of record JALGPY010000002.1, read on the forward strand.
GAGAGCGTATGAAACTTCAAGCTATAAGTAAATAATCAATCTCTCTCCTCAAGTACTGGAACTGGTACTAAAGAGGATCATATACATGGTCAAGCAGATTTTAGTACGTCACTGCATCAGTTTATTCGCCAGCCTAAATGTCCATTCACAGCAACCTTATTCCTCTGAACCGTGGGATACAACGGAATGAAATTGGGACCTTTGCTACATGACAATGAACCGTCTAATTACACCGGGAAACTAGACAAGTAATCTGTAATAGCGTAATAGGGAAATGAAACCCGAAAAGCCATCATATCCCAAGTTAGCTTCTTTTATTGTAAGCTTTCACTAGTGCACTGTCTTGTTTGGATGAGAGGAAGTAGGGAGGAAAGGAAAAGTCAAAAATCTAATATAACTGGTCAAACCTCTCAAAACCCCGAACAAATTTGGATTTTAGCCCAAAAATCCGGAATTCCGGAATTTTATGGGTGATTTCCGAATTTTTATGCAAATGTGTGCTAGTTCAGTGTGTGTTTGAAGCCCCTGCATTAGGTCTCGAGTTCAAACCTAGCTATCTCAAAAGACTTGTCTTTTTTTAACTATAATCTACAATAATCTACCGTATCCAAACACTACACATTAAATGAGCTTTTAAGCTCAACCTCTCCCTCATTTCAGCTCATCCAAACAGACTAATATGATATCAGCAGAGGTTTCCCGTTTAACCGCAAGCCTTGCATCTATAAAACGGTGCAGTATCATGCTGTCTTGCTTACAGAGTTTGATTGTTGTAGTATTAGTTCTATTTGAAGGATATGCATCCATAAGATGCAATAATATGAATAACGCAAATCAAAAAGGAGTTTGACCAGGGAGACCCATGACTTACGCATTTAAAGCATCAATCAGGTTCATGCGCTCTGATGGAATCCATGCCTTATCCCAGCCATTGGGTATTCTTTTCATGGCAGTCCTTATGCTATTAAGAGGATTAATATCAACAACCTGAAGAAATGAAAGGAGTATTATGGAATGTGCATTTGGCATTTCTCATTTAAAGACAAAAAAATTAAGTAGCGATATGTAAGATTGAGATATTCTTCTCACCGGCCAATCAGAACCAAATGCCAATATTGCATTACTCTGATGGAGTGACTGAAACAGAAAGGATCCTTTCTGAGCCCTTTCCTCTCCAAGCTTTCTTAATGCTGAACCACCATCATACAGCAAGTGATCTGGCTGTTAAGATTGCGACTCAGTTAGCAAAAAAAAGAAAGCCCACAAGTATGCAATTAAAGACGGCCATCACAAAAAGTCCTAGCACATGCTTTATTGAATCACAGATTAGCTAAATATTCTTTTGAGTTGATCCACAGAGAATAGTAACAACATACTACAAAAATGCAGCTCGAATCATTTTTATTTACTAGACACTTCATACACAATTGATAATAGTTCAATGTACCTTACCGATGTAACAATGAAAATTTCTTTCTATGTAATTATTGCTACACTTGAAAATGACCCAATGACTGCTAGTTAATGGCTTAGAGCAAGACAAAGTATTTTGTTAGCTGTTAATATTGTTTTTCATCTCGCTATATGATGAATTCTATATGAATGATTAACAATGTGCCATCTGCTGTGAACTTGAAAGTCTACTTTTTTCAAATACTACTACGTAATTCTGTTAAGTCCAAACTACGGAGTATTAGTTAGTGAAATGACGAACTAACTAGTGCATGGGGCCTGTATCCTGGAGAATCCTCTACAAACAAATTAGAGGATAGAACAAGCTAGGCTAAATACTACTCCATTCGTCCCAAAATGAGTGTGTTACTGTTTTTTGTCCATCATTTTGAGGAGATGAAAAGGCTAGCAAGACATTACCAAAACTTGTTATTATGTTCATATAGTTGTAGGGTCAAGGTTACTCTACAAGTACCATTTTTGCTCGTCAATTCACCTCCACAAACTGCTTGAAGAAAACAGCGGGACACTCATTTTGGGACGGATGGAGTAATACAGATTTGGAACCTCTCCATGTGCATTGTATTCGTCTAAATATTAACAGAGATATTAATGTACGTATGATCAATCAGGTTGAGAGGAAATGTTGTCATGTCAGTACATCAGGAAGATATCAGCATGCAACGCATGGATGGGTTGACGGTAGAGACGTTCAACCTTATGCGCTAGGCCACTAGCACTATAAGGGTATTATGATTTTCACCAATTTTTTAAAAACTTCACGAACCTGCACTGAAGCAACAATTCCTTCTTCAGCAAATCGGGCTGTTGTCGCTGGCACCAAATGTTGAGCATGCTCGATCTGCAAATCAGTTGTCCAAGTTAATGCTGGAATTTCTTTTTTTTTTTTAATACCATAGAGGAAATCAACTGATATAAAAACAAAAACCTGTGAGATGCTTCTATTTGGTAAGGGACAAACTCAAAAGGAACCCCTAGACTATACAGCTTTGAATTGGGTCTAATAAAGGAAATCCTTACTCTGAATCTTCGATCCCTTGGACCATTGACAGAAACCACCGACTTGTACATATCCAGGATCAAGTCATTGGCTTTATCACCTATGGCATGAATAGCAATCTGGAACATCAAATTCAGAGTTACCAATACCGAAATCATAAAAGAGAGGGGGGGGGGGGGGGGGGGGTAGAAAAAAATGTTTTTGAAATGGAAGAAGCACCTGAAGCCCAAATTTATCCGACGCAACAGACATGTTAAATAAACTTCCAATATCTGTAACTTCAAGGCCGGAATTTTGGGGGTCATCAGCATACGGCTACAGATAACATGCAAAATGGGTTGTCAAGGAGTCATGGTTAGAAAGACACACTACAGAAAACGGAATTTCCAGCCAAATAGGCTTGTTTGGCTCCTAAATACGAGAATAGGCCTCATCTAAATGTGAACAGAATAGGTCTGTTTTGAAACATAGTTATGAAGACTTGGTTTCAAAACAGGCCTATTTTGGTGTTTACATGTAAAAGAGGCATATTATCTGATTTAGGGGGGTCAAACAGGCTTATGTAGGAGGAAAATTCTACAGAAAACAAAATGTAGCATGAAGGTCGTTTTCGTGATTGATAAGGATAGTAAGCAAAGTAGGGTTGCAACAAGAGGACTTCCCAAGGGGTCACCCCCATTCTAGAACTTTTCTATCCCAAGCACGCTTAACTTTGGAGTTCTAATGGAATCCGGTGCATTATTGCTGCTATGATCTCACCCAGACGTAAGTACATAACATCAAAGTGTAAACAGGCATCTACAAGCGATGAATATTGACATATGGTAAACTCACCTAAATGTATCAGTCATACACAAGAGATGCACTAAACTGCCTATTTAAACACAGTATGAAACTTATAAATGCCCAAGTTTATTAAATTAGCCCCAGATCAGCAATTTCCAATTCGAATCCAACATTTCTCGTGAACAGAAAAGTAAAGCCTGCTGTGTTTCTTATATGAAATAAGCCCGTCTACCACCCTCTTGACAAGTAAAATTTTGACTGGCCATTGTGTTTGGTATTCTACATTTTACAACTTCAGTTCTTTGGACTTAGAATAAATAAAATAATAGCAAGGAATCGTCTAAGCTCTCAGATCCCGAGTCTACAGTATAAGTTTGCCTTCCCCCACGACGCAGTTCTGTTGCTGGAGCCAAGTCCTGGTTGTGGAATCATTGAAAATAATGGAAAGATCTAGGCATATCTGCACACAGTAGCAGTGCCACATGATTCCCTGAGAAAGTAGACGTCTCCTCTCAAAATACGAACTGCGTCTTTCCTAGAGTTATTAGGATTATATCTATTGGTCGTTCTAGTTTGCCCTTGACAGAACTCAATGGTCTTTTTACTTCCATTAAAAGAAAGACTACAGGCTCCAAAGTAACTCTTACATATGGAATAATTTCCTGGCTCAAGAAATTAACTTTTACATTGTAAAAGAAAAAGAAATTAAGAAACACAGACAGACTTGCCATTCAAGCACAACCTGGACATGCACACATACTGATATACATATATATACATGGGTAAGCATGCGTGATGCAACAGAGAGATATATTTCTCAGATGATATTTTCATAGAAAGATTTTACTTGTATAAAGTAGGGTCTTCTTCAGTAATGATGAAATAGCACGAGCACCATTCTCACCTCATAAAATAATGCACTATTTGATCCCAAAGATCCATCAGCAAAGGCCTTTAGTCCACCCAGATAAAGCCATTGGCTAAGCTTACGACCTTTAATCTGGATAAGATCCTACAATGGAAGTAAAGAGTGTCAGGATTTGAAAAAGCAAAGATAACAAGCGAATAATGAAGCCATAGGGTAAGAAACAGAAAACTCATGAACTCAAACTGACAGAGCAGGATGTTGAGGCTAGCAAGTCAAAGATGTTCGGCAAGGAAAAAGATAGATGTGTAAGAATGAAACCGGTAGAAGATAGTGGCAACCAAAAAAGTATTCTAACGCGCCACACACACTGATATAATAAGTGAATACCTCACTTTGGTGCAGCAAAAATTTGAGGCCTTGTTGAGCTTTTACATTCCCAAAGTGCCCTTCTATTTCATTTGTATTCCCTATTCTTTCATAAAGGATACATGTGTAATAGACCACCCACATCAACTTAAGTTCAATACCAACTTTCATGTGAAGTCCTTAACCTACGTTCAACAAATTTGATCACGGTAAAACCTTCAAGGCCTCAATTACAAAGACGACCAAGATAATGTCTATCCTAGTTTATCCTTGAGAGGAATGAGGCTTCCTCATTGGTGGTTCATGTTTATAATGGACCCTTGGATTTAATTATTTACAACCATTGAATCTACATAACAACGGTCCATAATAATAGAAGTTTCTTTCCTCAGTGCTTCTCTACAGAAAGAATCATTAATGTGGAGAAGGAGTGTCAGAAGAAGTGTACAGTAAAGATTACAACAAGGACAAGGAGGAAGTTTCTTTCCTCAGCGCTTCTCTCTAGTGTGTTCGTGTGAATAGAGAAAAAGTATCGTTAATGTGGAAAACGAGTGTCGGAAGAAGTATACAGTAAGGATTACAACAAGAACAAGGAGAACAAGAATGGAAAATAAAGAACAAGGCATGTGCAGATGAGATAAAGATGAATGCCATGCCCCTATAATGAACCATCTCTCATGGTTAATTGGGAGAATTCCTGACAGCGAAAACTTCCTTTCCCCTACATCGAATTCATTGAAGATATGACATGTAAGGATAAGGAACTAAAAAGCTTTATCAATTATTGTGAGTCCTTGGTGTTGACGCGTGTAGGACATATGGCAAAATTGTGACAAGATCCAATTGAAATATTGTACTCCCTCCTTTCCAATTTTATTGTTTGGGTGGACTTTTCACAAAGTTTAAGGAGATGCTTTTGACTTGATAAATTTACTTACTGAATTGTCCTTGATAGTGTATGTTACTTTTTCTTAAAAAGTGTGTGTGTGTGTGTGTGTGTGAGAGAGAGAGAGAGAGGAAGGGTATGAAAGGTAAGTAACTCTTTAAATGTATGACAATAATTTTGGGATTTCCGTTTAAGGAAAGTGTGACTATAACAATGGGACGGAGAGAGTAATCAGGAAAAACTAGTTGCATATATATAGAGGTACTGACCTGTATATTTTGAGTACCGCATCACTGAGACCCCTACACAATCACTGAGACCCTCATCCTATCTTTCTCATTCTATTTATTGTTATTCTTTCTCTCTTCCACGGTTCTATCATCTTCTTCCCTTCATTTCTTAATTCCAAATTCAAATTGATGTCAGTTCATGAATTCATGAGCACGTGAAGGAGCCACCTGCCACACCCTTCTATGATTGGCTACGTTAACTTGTCAAGAGAGAATCACTGAGGAAAGAAACTTCTTGAGGACTACATACCAATTGTTACTTCAGGAAAACCCTAACTTTCAGTAACTAACCAACAGTAATTTCAACATCAATTAGGCCAAGATAACTAATTGACCATGAATGTCATCAATTTGAAGTGCGGTCCCAACTCAGCCCTCCATAGGGTTTCAGAAATACTAGATGGATCGAGAGTTTCAAGCCATTCGACCTCTTCTTTCAACAATGCAACCCTAATCAAGAATGAATGCCCCCTCTGCAGGCCTGCTGAGAAGTCTTTTCTGTGTGCTTCAGCCGTATCCAGTTTTGATTGATTACAACGACCTGATTGTCCCAAGATCCGGGATCCTTTAAACACAAGGACATTATCTCCGTGAGCTTGACTCTTGAGACAAAGATTCATACTTTAGAGGGCAGACATTGTAGAAGTAATCAAACACCCACTTTACGAGTAAGCACTTTATAGGTCGAAGTGTCCTTGGGACTATATGTCACATTTGTCACCCTCTACCATAGAACTCAACTATTTGTAGGGTACAAAATTGACCCTCTTGCAAGTATGAACCTACCCACTGAACAATATTTAGTTTAAACCTGAAACATGCGGGGACTACAAAGGCTAATCATCAGATACTGCTGAGGACTGAAAAGCACAAGCACAAAGACTAATAGCAGTTATACTCATAACCTAAGTTACCTGGAACGCGGATCGCTCCGGTCGGTGGAACGAGAACGGGAACACCATACCCCAAGGAATTCGGTACACCAAGGGTAGGCTTCTTTAGATACCTTTATAGAAGTTTTATGATTTTCCGCAAAACATTAAACATAAAACTGCTCAATATATGATATATTTGAAAGTCAACATTCTAAAATGTGTGTAATTTAGCAAATCTGATATTAATTTCCCTTTCTCATAGATACTTTAGGTGAAAATAGTGAAAAATCGATTTTTTGAATACCTTTACAGGAGTTTTACGATTTTTCGCAAATCTTGAAGTATAAAATTGCTCAATATATGTGATATTTGAAAGTCAATATTCTAAAAATGTGTGTAACTTAGCACATCTGATATTAATTTCCCCTTCTACATAGACACTTTGGTGAAAATAGTGAAAAAAAATTGGGATTGCCAAATTAAGCGATCTGGATCGCTGGTGTTCCATGTTTCAGAACACGTGATCCAATTCGCAATTCTCGGGGGTACAATTTGAATTGTGGTAACACTTCATAACACAAGGACACTGATAGCATATATCACACTGATTTTTTAATTCTTCATTTTCTGCATGAAAACCAGAAATCCGTCCATAAAACTAAAACAAAGAAAAATAGTCCATAGCAATACAAGGAGTCTCAAGTACAAAATATGCCATGCTAAGCAGCAACACTAGGAATCCGATTCTTACTCGTTAAGAAGCAACGAAGCCTGACGCCCGAGGGACCAACCAATCAAATATCTTGAAAAAACAGGGGAAACTGTTAAGCTAATATATTCACAAACAATGGTGTCAGTGTAGGTACTTTGCAGCCTTTCTCCCTCTTCATTTGTACCTCTTGTTTTCTAGCTTGATCCCTTTCAGACTGATGGTTTAAGGCATTAGATGTTTCTTGAATATTGAACTGTTGAAGCTAAGGGGTTTGCAATGATTATTTTCATTTCCTCAAATCCTATCCATATTACTTTGCAGTTGTCCGATCTGTTGTGTGTAATACATAATTCCATGGTTGTGTTGCTTATTCTAACAACGTATACTCGCGTGTTTAAAGCACAACCTTTCATAAGATTACTGTAAGTTCAAAGCGAATGTAATGCAGATTTGATTTTATCGGCAAAATCTAGGGCCTGGGCTTCCTAAATTTTCATACTGCAGTGCAGCACATCATAAAATATGCTGCAGGCTCCGGCAGTTCCATTTTCTTCTCTATGCTAAGAGTATCACAATTCACAACATTTAATGTGTATTCTAGGTTTGTTCCTTTTAATCCGGAAGTGTTTCCTTCTCTATCAATCATTTAAAGAAGAGGAAAGAAACAGCTACAAATTACAATAAGAAGACAAAGCATCACACTAGCCAGATGAGAGCTCATGAAGAATCAACATAAACGGATATCATACCCGTAGGCTTGTCCATGTATTCAAGGGAAAAAATAAGCAAACCCTGATCTTCATTTTTCCAGAGAAATCAGCCCATCTATAAACCTCTGCAATCACCATTATAAAACATCAGTGGTAGTTCAGGCAGCTTATTCAATTTTTCAGTCGCACGAAATTTAATTCTTTTCAGCTATGTAATGTTAAGCTACTATGTTATGTGTAGGAGTAGTTATTGCGCTAGGGAAATCTCGTGACAAAATGCTTTAATGTTTTAACTGGCATTGGATTATGCTTATTCCGACACCAATAGAACTTGAACAAAATCCACACTTCATTGTGTAGCATTTCAAGGTATGATGATGATTTCATAAATATGTTACTTTGCACAAGTTCCCAAGTTCTGATTGATTTCAAAATAGCTACTGAAAGTACTGTCACCAGAACCTGTGAGATCTTCCCATGAAAGTTCCGACGATTCACCGGTAAAAGATCTTCCCATATCCACTACCGTTGTCACACCCCTTGTCAAGGCAAAGTTGCTGGCTCTTAGCATAGCTTCTCTTCTTTCCTCTACCCCAACCTCGGGAATGCATGATAGCACAAATTTCATTGCAGTGTCAATCAGCAATCCAGTCGGTTCTGCAATTCATGCCATGCAAATATCTAAAAATTGTTTGAACATAAATATATGTACACAAAACTCATAACCCGAACTCATATCCATCCATCTCCACAGAGCATGTATGATCTATGATGTCCTACAAACAGGTTGCAACTTATCAAACTGCTTTTTGGCTGATGTGAACAGTACCCATGAAAAGTGCCTTTAGGTTTTGGGGAAGAATCTTGAGTAAAATCAGTAACTAATAGCAAAATATAAAAACACAAAACTAACGAATGAATAAGAAAGAGAAGAAGAATGGGGCATGAAGACAGAAGATAATCTAGCATTGCACCTAGATCTCCGTAGGCATCGCATCTAGGATTTCCATAGGCATCACACCTAGTTTGGAATGCATCACACGATGCACCAAAGCTGAAAAGCTCTCAATCTTATTATTTCAAAATCTTCCGACCCCAATATATGCAATACAGTTCTTTATATAGACTACCTCTATCCTAATAGTAATAATTCCCTAACTTGTAATACAGGAAAACTCATGGACGACCTATTTAGTTGCTACAATAACCCTAACCTATAATCTAATTTACTCCTTTGATGGCCTGCATCAGTATAGTCCGTAGAAGTTCATCAGTTCTCAAATATGCAATTAGTACTAGTGAGCCTATGTAGCACTGAAACGGGAACGTGGACGAGACGAAACGGGGACGGGGACTCCGGAACAGCAATTTTCAGAAACTAGGGAGACGAAACGCCGGGGGAACTGCATATGTGTATATAAATACATACATAGATATGTATATATATATATTTGTATTCTATATATAGATATACGTATGTATATATATATGTATATGTATCTATACATAGATATATGTACATATATGTATATATATAGACACACAAATTCATTCTAATGTAAATGATACCTAAATACACACTTAAAAATTATTAGACGAAATCGAAAGACAATAATTTAAATTAATACAAAATTAAGATCAATACAAGGAGAACATATTTACTAAATAAATATGTGGAGGTATTTGAAAAATTTGAGGTCCTCGAAGTCTTTAAGGTTGTTTGGAAGTCTTGAAAGTATTCAAATTATTTTAGCTCCGTTGAAGTTCAAGCAACTGGTTTTAGACTAGTGGTGGGGGATCTTGATAGGATTAATAATATACATCATATTTTACAAGTAATATTCTCTATCTTTTTAAATCATTAAAAGACACCCGATTGTTATATTTAAACTAGGGACGTTTCCAAAAGGGGGAACGTGTCTCGGAGAAGTTCCGCATAAGTTCCGGACTCATTACTTTAACCGGAACGCCAAGTAGCGTTCCAGGAACGTTCCGGGGAGTTCCCGCAGAGTTCCGGAGTGCGGGACGTTCCCGGAACGGGGACGTCACCCTACATGGAGTTCCCAAGCATCATAGTAGTGAGCTGACTTGGAGAAAGAAATCAACTTAAAAAAGAACTTGTGTTTTTTTTTCGTCTCTCACTAGTAAGCTTTTATGTAGATATTTTGTGGGAAACTTCCCCTCTTGAGTTGATGCAATATCAATTTGATTCATAAGCTACTGAAGAGTGAAGTTGACCCGATTTGAGATGCAAATATAATACAAAAAATCAAATGCATCTTATGAGCACATCCCTCCAGTACAAGTAAACAATGGACTCGTTTCGAAATCAAATCACCCAACCATTTTGAAATCACAAATAAAATTTATGTTCCTGATAGATAATAGAATTGCATTAACCAAATAAGTAGGAATGGAAAGAGTATAACACGGTTAACCCACATTAACCCTTACAAACAAACAAAAAGTCTAACAAATTTAACTACTACTCCACCTTGGTAAAATTGTTAAGTATAATAAACTGTATATTAAATGGTACACATGATAAAAAGTTAACACATGAACTCCACTCAATCAACAACTACAGAAAACACACTTGAATTAAGAGCACGCATGTTATATCCCCTCAAATGTCCAACAGTTTCTTTCCCTCCAGACGATCCACATAAGTATTGAAGGAGCCAATTGCCAAGCTCTCCAATGTTGCTGACAAATGGCTCATAAACATTGGGTAATGAGCAACAAATGTGCTACATGTCCCATTAGAATTAGTTCACACTTTCCGGCAAGACCAAATCATTCTGACATGAGTTAAAAGAAAGTATCAGATGACACATGACGAACTGTGAAGCAAAGGTGTCACGTAAGTACTTTTATTATCATAAATATTAGATGAAGTTTCACACAGATAAGAAAGTGTACAAGTTTTCACTTCTCAATTCCGCTTACATGCGCAAACAATGTCATCACCTCATTACTAAAAGATAACTCAGAACCTACCTCCATCAGTTGTTCTCATGATTGTTCCACCAACAGGGTCCAAGGTGTTTTTAGAAATTCCTGCAAGTTTTAGAGCTAAGGAGTTTGCCAAGCCCATGTGACCATCCATCCTCGATAACCAGACCTGCACATAGTGAAAAATAATTACACTTTGTAGAGGTCAGCTCATAAGTGAATGGATTCAAGGAAGTCATGATCCATACAGGATTGTGCGGTGTAAGGTCATCTATCCAAGATGCTGTCGGCAACTCTCCTCCCCAAAAATCATTATTCCAAGAGCCGCCCAATATCCAGGAGCCATGGCTCAGATCTTGAGAAATTTGTTCAATGTTGAACAAGGTAAGTAGCAACTAAGAAGTCAACATATGCAATAACAAATTTTAACTGAACAGATAAAAAGAACTATATCTTCTATCCTACGCATACATAAAGGGAACTGCCAAAGGGGAACTCACAGGAACTACATCTTCTATTGTATGTGTGACCGCTTCCGACTTACAAACATACCAGAAGAGTTGCACTTACTGAAATGGCAACGGAGGAATACAGTACCGTGCGGCCAACAACGATGGGTTCTTACGTGCAGTTGATTTGGGAAACTACCTTTATGAATTTGACAAAGTAAACTACTCAAAAGATCAAATACCCAAAAATTTAATGCGATGGAATTCCATATGCACCATGACAAAAGAAAAAGAAAACAGGAGAAAGCAATTAACTACAACTGCTCAAGTATTATCTTTTTTATCTTCCTATGCATGTATAGAATTCATTGATAATTTTTTTACACAGCGAAAGATTTCCCCTACGACAAGTGGAATGAGGCCAGTGACCAGTACAGTGAATGATCAGTGCTTACCCTATTGAGAGGAGTGGTGAGTGCAGAGGTCAAACTTTACTACAATATTCTAGCCCGTTCTCATTTCTACGCTTGTATTGTTTCCCTTTTGACCTATTTCCATCTCAGTGCAATCTTGACCAACAGTCACCCGTATCTGTACACACTTTCTTTCATGTCATCCTAAAATTCTTTTTCTTTTTCTCTCCACCTGAAGAAAGATGTTCAGATCTGTTCAGATATTTATCATATTTACAAGGATAACAGACTGTTTGTCAATTTAGTTATTTTTTATGAATTCATATTTCAGTTCAGGACAATTCAGAACTATGCACCGAGGTTCAGCGCCGGAGAGTGCCCTATACGAAAGGAAACAACTTTGACTAGATACTTAGCATATCAGAGGAGCTTAGCTTTCATAAAATCATTACCTAATTTCTTAACATAACAACAATAACCTCAATATCACTTTCGAGCTAATAATAACAATACACACTATATGCTAAGCGAAAATGCTTGTTTGGCAGTATCATGGTCTTCATTCATAATGGTAAAAGAGTTACAAAAAAGTCACCTAAGGGATAGTTCAGGATAGTGTTCTTACCTAGAATTTTTGAGGTAATGTTTTGACAGTATGAATTTAAGTTTAGGTTATAAGAAACTAAGTGTAGGACATATTGTAAATATACTTTCATTTATTCATTTACAATATGTCCTACACTAAGTATAGGTCCCCGACATGGAGAAGTTGTACTATGGTTGCATATCCGCAGGTTATTTTTAATATAGAAATTTGTGGTGAAGAGTTCTATTGGCTGTTTCAACATAATTAACAAAAATGAACATACAGTTAGCCATAGATAGTACATTCGGACATACTCAAGAATCAATATCAGCTTTACCTGAGCCTGTGCTGCATCAGCCAGTTTACACACATGGTATTGAGTATATTTTCTTATGAATAATCTAAATGGTAAATTAAATCACACGTGGGGTTCATTCGAAATAAAGGCAGAAGCTTCACAGTCCGCAAAAATTATTTTGGCGCACTTCTGTTTTGGTTGTATTTATACATCAAAATTCATTCATTTGCCAAGCAGTTGACAACAGAGACCAATAGAAATTCTAATGTACGCAATCTCCTGATATTACTTGCTTTGTGTTAAACAACCAAAACTGTGATTGAATGGATCACTTACTTGACACAGCATCCTTTACCTCGCTAATAAACTCTTCTTTCTTTCTCACACCTCGGAGATTTACCTGCATCATCTGTTTGTTTTCCAAATTAGAACTACTAGGTCCATGCAACAACAGATATTTGTACGAGTCCACAGTTAGGCGAAACAAAATTATTGAAGATCAGAACATGTCAAATACATATTTGATTTAGAGAGAAGAAACTGAAAAGCATTTGAGAATGTTGAGTGCCATTTGTGGCAACTATGAGATTCTCTGGCAGAATTGCAAAAGCTTGTCGGGAAACATGGATGCCACAGGCCCACAATTGACACTACTCTCTTTTCTTAATCCTTTTAAAAGGGTTAAACACCCATGTTGATTTTCAACGAGGTTCAGGTTCTATTAACATTTTTAAATTAAGCTTAACCCTTTCTGATATCTTTAATTCTACTCTTTTCTATCTACTAATCCCTCTGTCCCACAAAAAATTTCCTTTTTCAAAACTCAAACTTTTAACGGAGAAATGCATGAACTGCACACATGTTTGGATTTTGTGATGCTTTCGAGTATTGACACAATTGTCCCTTACTTCTCCATTTCTAACACAACTTTAATTACTTCTTATTGAACATTATTGTTAGTTTTTATACAATTCCAGACAAGAAAAAGAAAGTGGACATTTATTTTGGGGCATCCCAAAATAGAGAAGGGTACAATTTTTGTGGGACAGAGAGTGTATATATAACAAGAGGCAGCTGGATAACAGTGACCACCCTTTCTACCTAGAATACCCTAATCATTTTGAGAGTTCTCAGATTAAATCGCATTGCAACAGAATTGATGCTAATGGCTCTTTATTTTCTTTTTGACTTAGTCTCTTAGACTAAAATATATCTGCATATATTTAGCTATATATATAGTGGACATTTATTTTGGGGCATCCTGAAATAGAGAAGTGTACAATTTTTGTGGGACAGAGAGTGTATATATAACAAGAGGCAGCTAGATAACAGTGACCACCCTTTCTACCTAAAATACCCTAATCAGTTTAAAAGTTCTCAGATTAAATCGCATTGCAACAGAGTTGATGCTAATGGCTCTTTATTTTCTTCTTGTCTTAGTCTCTTAGATTAAAATACATCTGCATATATATACATACATACATATAGATATATATATATATATAACATTAGTTCTATTCTTTTTGCTTATTTTCCTAATCAATATAAACCATAATTGATGTAGTACTTGTTGAGTGTCAGAAGACTATGACATTATTAGATTTACTAGCAAACGAAGATGAACTATACAAAAATCCATTATAACCTATGTTAGACTGTGTTGACAAAAGGTTCCTACACACATAACAGGTTCAGGGCCTTCTATCATGTAAGGTAAAAGATAACAAAAAACAGCAAATTGATACTCCCTCCGTCCAGTTTTTGTGTCTTCATTGACTTTTGAGGGATATTTAGGAGGGTGATTTACTAATAAAGTGACGAGCAAATTTCTTAGTTTTTCCAGATAGCTTGATTAGCAAGTTTTTTATGGTGCAATTTTTTAATCTGAATCGGAATAATACTCAATAAACCATATTCAAGTTGTCAATTGTTTGTTTACAAGACAGTCATTTTGTGACTGCCAAAAAGGGAAATTAAGACATATAAACAGGACAGAGGGAGCTCATCATTATAATTGAGATGCAGTTGAAGAAATGAATTTACGCTCAACCAAAAAGAGAAGTTAACGAACTGAACATTTAACTTGATCATACACCTATGTTAGTACATGATATAACCTCTGTGTCCTTGCATAAACTGTTGACCACATGTATTCATGCATTAGAAGTTTAGAATGGTTAATTGGAACCGATAAATGGAGCAGAAAGATCGTACTACATAGCTCTAATTGTGTTTTACAGAACACTCCCAAGTTGCGGTGCCATTTTTTAACAGATCAGAGAAGTGAAATATGTATCGTAAACAGATATTTATCTTTACAATATCTTTAAACGGAAGTATCTTGGCGAGCAGAAATGAGATCGAGTAACTATTACATAGGCGTCAGCCATTCTAATTTCATCCATCCTTTAAGTTCTTCTCGTTCCTAGAGTGATCATCTTCCAGTTTTCATATTTGTGTGAGCTTCTATACAGATCCTGTGAGCAAAATCCTTTGAGAGAATTCACACAGCTAAGCACGAGTTTATCAACCTTTTTTCGATTTCAGGGAATATGTTGAAACAAGAAGTAGGTTTACGTATAAGAAAATCTTTATCATAAGCCACATATGATCTGCATTAAGTTTCTTCCCGAAATGTCGGTGGGATTGCACGGTCCAAAAGGATGTGATGGCTACCAGCTTCAACTGTGAAATGTGAAGTAGTCAAGAACCAGTCTAGGGAGTCGTGTAATTCTGAGAGATTTCAGTTTAAGTTGAATTAATTTCCGCTTGATGCCAACTGACAGAGACAATAACATTTTTTCAGATAATTTATGCGATCTTATATGAACTTTTCCTCAGAAAATCCTGAGAATCTAATGTGTGAGCTAGTTCTAGATTTGCTAATTGACTATCCATACTAATCAGTTATAGATAGAGAAATACTACTTGGCACACAGTGCACACTCTGATACCGAAACCTTGAATCCCCACATACTTTTGCCACATCGGAATATAAACACTTGGAGTCGCCTTCGAACCGGAACCTTGGTTGCTTTATATCACACTGTCGGCAATATACCCATCCCGGAATTCACACCAAATATCGACTGCCTTATCAAAGGGAGCCATCATCTCAAGAATCAGATCGCAGTTAAACCCATTCAACTGTATATATTCCATACTAAGTTTATTTTTAGCTCAGCTTGTATTTAGACTGGAGAATGAAGACAGCAATTGGATAAGGTTGTGAGATTTTGAACTTCCAGCACTCTCACAATTAGAGTACTATACCTTCATCTGCCTATTTCAATATTGCCTCTCCACCCAGATATGTCATTCTCATTATTTTCTACCAATTTAAGTACTGTTCCTAATTTCCCCATCTCATTTACAGTAGAGCTGAGGTGGGTTTGGGCGGGTTCGACCCGTTTATAAATGGGCTCAACACAAATGAGTTCGACCCTTCTAACCCATTTCACTACAGTCGGGTTGTAATGGGTCAATGTCAACCCGAACCCGCCCATTTAACCCGTTGAGCAAAACTTACCAGAAAAGCCACCACCACCACCGCTGCAGTCATACCAACGTCAATGCTCATTTCAAACCAACCATCTCCAAAAATTCAAATATATTTAAACCCCCGAGAAAAACTCCTAGTGAATCAGTTACCAATATGATTGCCATTACTACCACCACTACCTCCATATCACAACGACCACCATGCTGCCATATCACCCCCACAATCACCACTTTGGCACTATTACAGAACTAATCAAGTTCACACAAAATCAGCTCATCAATCACTGCATCAACATTGAAACCCCCAATTTGAAATCAATCGCCTAAACTCAGAAACGAATACGTCCCAAATCAAAACCAACACATCAGCGGTAGGATTATTACAAGAGAGCGAGGAAGCAGAAATGAACAAATCTGAATTCAGGCGGTGGCAGAATTGTGGATGTCACCTGGACGACAGCAGCATCGTAGTCGTTGATTGCCAAGTAATGTGGCGGAGTCATTTTGCTCTCCTACTCCGTTCTTCATTGCTAACTCTCTGGTTCACGTGATTTGGTGTGGTGGGTGATGCTATTCGCTCTAGGTCACATACAAGTTTGTAATTTTAATTTTTTCGTTCTTTTATTGGTTAGAGTAGTTTATTGTACTGCCTTAATTGTGAAGGGTATAACTGACATTTTGGAAGCAATTTATAAGAAAGAGTTCTTCAAAAACCGTACAGTAAAAAATAACATACATGATAAATGGGTTTAGACGGGTTGGCTACTCGTTTATAAATGGGTCCCAACGGGTGCGCAAAAGGAAACACATTTATTTAAACAAGCGGTTTGAACTCAATTAAATTTGACGGTCTCGGGCAGGTATACAGGTCTGATTATAATTGACAGCTCTAATTTAGAGGGTGAATCCCGTCACTTGAGATTGAGAATACTCTTTAAGCCAATACACACACAATCAGCCCTTTTAATCCAAGTTGAGTTGTACAGAATTTGTTCTTTTGCATTTGTAACCTTTTTCAACAAATCTTCTAGTCCTGCCTAGAGTGATAGATGCTACAGTTTTATTAGTTAATATACTAAAACTTTCAAATGATTAACATATGGGATTGCAAATATCTCGTGAAATTGTATAGATGCAATCAGAAAGATACTCTGAAAATGCTAACAATATAGAATAGTCTGTCAGGAAATAATTCAGATGCCCAAACCTTCATTCCTCCATAGATGAAGTGCACATGAGAATCTATAAATCCAGGAACCAAAATTTTACCATCCAGGTCAATCACTTTGGTCCTGTTCCCAGCCAAATTCTGCAATCAGATACATCGATGTTAGACCATAACAGAATGTGCTTACCCAACGTATGAGATCAGGGCTCTATGTCCATTGAATAAATATGTCAGAGCATGTTTGTTAAGTGACAAGGATATGAGATACAATAATGTTGAAAGAGTCATATCCCAAGCATAACTTCACTTAATGAAAATTTTGGAAACAGAAACACGGACAGTATAAGATCTCTGGTCTCTGGAAGACCCTTTAATATCATGTCAACCTGCTAGAAAACAACCTATTAAGGAGAAAAGTGAATCTGGTCCATCCTTGATATCAAATATTAATCACAAAAAGACCAGTGAGAATGTCTATGCCACTTTGGCAGGCCTGGAATCATCCAGACGACTCAATTAAATCTTAAACCAGGGACAGTATGACAGAGCCAGCTTATTTAAAGAACGTTACGTCTAATGGTCTTTGATAATAACTGGGAGGATAATGGGCATAAATACAAGATATTTCCATACCTAATAGTCAACTGTAAATCCTACTATCTATCATAGGACCCGTGTGGAAACTTGGATTATTTAGCTCAAGGAAGGGTACCCAGAATTTACCTAATGTACATATCTTTTATAAATAATAATAATAAAAAAAATTGTGAGCTAAGAACAACCTCTGGCGAGCTAAATATGCATATTTAATATAACAACCAATGGGATGAAAACAAGTGTACAACTCCAGAGGGAATCCGGCAATGAATGGTGATGAGCTTTATAATAATAAAACTAAAGAAACAGATTTGTTTTGGGGTGTTAATACCTAAAATAAGATTAACGAATAATAACATGAGATATTAATTACTCGAAGTTAAGAATGGGAGAAATGAACCTTGGGTAGGTTGATAAGAATACTCGCCATAAAAAATACACTCACAGCAGTACTTAATTTGTTTTTCGCCAGTTTCACCAGCCCTACGAAACTCTTCATGACTCTGAGACAGATAGCCATGTTGAATTACTTGTGCTCTATTAACAATAGTGATGTCGTGTGCATTATATTTATTTATGTTTGGTTTCATACTAGGTTGGCAATAAGAGAATATTGTTAGTTTTCAGATAGATTACTGAAGTCTCTAAATGAAAAAAAAAATGAGGCTTTCATCTGTAGCCTTTATTGACACAAACCCAGGAAGATAAAAGAGGTGTAAGTATAATCAGTCCCTATTCTAAACACTTGTACATTGGAAATGAACAGGCAGTCGTACAGATGTCTAAACCTCCATAGAAAAAAACGTGTACACGGTAACGAAATTAGTCCCATACTGTTGTCAGACAAGTTGGGAGCTAACCAATCCAACACATTGGTAGGTAGCTCACATAAAACTCACAATGCGGATCTTGTTCAGTATTGCGATGGCATTGTCATTCCATGTCACAACGAAATTTTGTCTATGAAAGACTCCTCAAAATAAAATGATTAATCACAAATAACACAAGAAATGTACTCATTATCGCGTGTTGCCTCCCTCCCCTAGTTCCAAAATCTACCTAAACAAACTCCGAGAAAAAGCCAAATACATCTTTATAAGGGCATCTCCAACCCATGCCTTCTTCCCCCTCCCCTCACCTCCCCCTCCCCCAAACTAATACTCGTCTCCAACCATGTGGGGGGAGGGGGTGCTATGGGATGCCCCCATAGCACCCCCTCCCCATCCCCATCCCCCTCCCCCTCCCCTCCCCCCCCCCCCCCCATAGGGTTGGACAAGAACCGTATTTTTATACGATTTTCCCCATCCCCATCCCCCCATAGGGTTGGAGATGCCCTAAGAAGAAGAAAGACTAACATAATTTGTCGTATTTCCTTAATCGAGGTTCTGATAGGGTTTTGAGATTGTAGGTGTTACAATCTTCATATTAGCGAAATTCACTTCACAACATTATAAACCTAATTCATATACTTTCAGCTTGACACTAGATAGTTTCACAGTCAAAAACTGATGGAGAAAGAATCAGTAAATACTAAATACCTCACATCCCACCAAATACACAAATTGAATTATTCCCAGAACTCAAAACCTAAAGCTAGCAAAAAATGATTCTACAACAACAAACGTGAAATTGGACAAAACCAATCGTCGAAACAATACCTTGAGAGAGGAATAGTTACCAACAGCAGAAACCTTTCCACCGCGAACAGCCATGGAATCGGCGAACGGGAGAGAGGCGTCACTGGTGTAGATGATCCCATTGAACACCAACAAATCTGCTGATTCCGACGACGACGGTGTTCCTCTGAAACTATTCCAACCAACTGCAAACAAAAATAAGAACAGAGAGCGGGGAATTTCAGGAACAATTTATGGAAAGAGACGGTGATTAGCGACGGAGGAAAGAGGGAAGTGATGATGATTTACAGTTGGTGGTGAGTAACGGTAACAAGGCTACGGAGAGCAGGACTGCGATTGACGCCGAGACTATGAATAACAAATTCATTGGAGATGATGGACGAGAGAGAAGGAGGAGGAGATGTAGTCGACTATCAAAGGGTTTGCGACTGCGGTGGTGACGGGCGACTGTTGTATTTTCGAACCACGCTGTGTTTTCGAACAGACAAGAAAATCAGTGGGAAAAAAACGTGTTTGGTATCCGGTTAAAAACAGTGTTTAAAATCAAAAATATATTTGGTAATATTATTAAATTTCAATGTTAATTTGCTTGATAATCATTTTTACGTACAATACCGACATATATTTGATATTTTTTGCATCTACTCATAATTGAAATGTCTTTAAAGGCAAAAAAAAATACCCCATTTGCTTTTTTTTAAACAGTTGTTTTTCAACACGTTTTAATTTTAAACAGACAAAAAAGCAGACATACCAAATGGGTTTAAAAAAAATTACAAAAAAAAAAATAAAAAAATAAAAAAAACTCCATGTTTCTAACCAAAGTTGATTAAAAACAGGGATACCAAACATGCCCTCAATGAAATTCCATCTTTTTTTCTGAAAAGAACGAAATTACATGTTTGTAACTACTTTTTCAATTAATATTTGGCTTGGGAAAAAAAGAATTAATATTTTTGGCAAAAACTGTGAATTAAAAATATTAACGTTACGGTTATTATATAATTTTAGAAATAGAATACACTTTCTTCAAGTTCAGCACTCCACTCAAAACTCTGGGTTATTCACACCAGATGACACATCGCATCACAGAGCTCCTCCTTCAGATCCGAGAACATTTTTGCATCAACAATGGCGCAGACAGATCTCTCTCTCTCTCTCTCTCTCTCTCTCTCTCTCTCTCTCTCTCTCTCTCTCTCTCTCTCTGATTTGATAGGACTACTCTATGTTGTTCCCTTATTGATGTGCTCTCTCTCTCTGATTTGATAGGACTAATATATGTTGTTCCCTTATTGATGTGATACAATGGTGGGTCTCAACTGTACTCTTCTGGACAAGCTAAAGCTTCGGTACGTGTAGTAAGAGTAGGTGTGAGAATAGACACAGTCGTAGCCACATGTAAATCTGATTTGATTTGCAGTCGAGAGAAAGCGTGAAAATCCACCGAAACACTGATTTGAAACTGAATTTAATATTTCTGCTTTTGATGTAGATGTATAGGCATGTGAAAGTATGTGAATGATATAAAATGATTCTTCTTTGAAATCCGCAAGCTCTTATGATTCGTTGCTTGAATTCGATAATCTTCAGTATTCTGTCATTTGGGGAACAAAAGTTTCATTAGTACCAAAAAGCATCAGTATACAAAAAGATGTAGTAGTATTTACTAGAAAAAAGTTCATGCCATTGGGACTAATATCACTTACATAGCATTAAAAAATTGTCGACTTCCTCTAATCTAAAATATGAAATGAAAAAAATAAGTTTTACAAATGAAAAGAAAATCATGTCCAAGTAAGAAATGTTTTTTCTAATATAAACAAAAGAGTTGCAATTGTAACCAAGGTAAGGGGTAAAGTGTAGTTTGCCTAACCGAAGAAGATGTTGGTAGTTTTTTTTACCCCCAAGATGAAAGTGACTGATTGATGGAGAATGTGACATTTGAGAGAGAGAGAGTTTTTATAATGAATTACACCCCTTGGATTTGAAATAATTTAAGGGTTTAGATTGTGTACAACATTACACCCATGAACACTGAATGTCTATCCTTCTTTAGTATATAGATGGGAACACAGCAAGAATGAAAAATTCTTTCAAAAAAACAAGAAAGGAAAAGAACAACGCAAAACAAACAACATTACGCTCGACTCAGGTCAGTTTGGGAATGCTCCCAGTTGCTTTTAGACAGCACAAGCAGTTTTGATGTATTTGGCAAAAATAAATTGTTTGTTTTTTTATGGCTTCTGCTCTCCCACATCAACTTTCAGCAATTTGTCTACAACCGATTTTAATCTTACAATTTTTAAAAAATTTAATAACTTTTTTTTTGAAATTGATATATATTGAGACTTGGGGCAAATTTTTATCCGCCAAATATTCAGTACAAAGAAAGTCAAGACATATAATACCCCAAGTTTGTACATTTGGTGCTCCTGAACCATACAAACATAATTTATCTACTAACTTATTTCCTTCTCGGGAAACCCAACAAACAGAAGAGACATTAATACTCAATAGCTTTCTAGATAATTCATGAACCAGCTGGTTCATATCTGACCCTCCAACTGAACCGACTCCTCGAGAGAAGTTCTTCATCTTCAACATAGAATTCAATTTCATCTGCAGACCCTTAGAATCCGTCTCGATTGTCATCGATCTGAACCCATAATCACCGAATAGATCCAGACCTCGTCGCATAGCTTCAGCCTCCAAGATGGACGAATCACCATTATATGGAATAGGAAAGCTCCACCCACGAACAAAGAGTCCGGCAGAATTTCTGATGACCACCGCTCCAGACGCCGTTCTGGTAGAAGTACGGCTAGAAGCATCGAATTTACACAAAAAAACACGTGTCACTTCCCTCAAAAAAAAATAAAAAAAAATAACACATGTCACATATTTTTGACATTTTACCCTCTCATAACAACTTGACAGTATATTTTACCAAACACAAAATTACTATATCATATTTCACTGAAGCTTTCCCGTAATATTTTCCAAACAACATTTTATTTTAAAATCACAGCAGTTTTACCACAATATTTTTTTCACAGTACCTTCTAACACTGTCACAGCATTCCCAAACTTACCCGTAACCCTTAGGCCGTCTAGTTCCCCGCTTAGGGCCGCAAATTTTACACGGGGTAATTTTGTAATCTTAAAAAGGCCCGGTGATATACTTCAATGATCAGCGGTTTGAGCTAATCAAACATTAACTATCAATTATGTTGATCGTGAGATAATTAGTTAATATGTTCTCAAAAAAAAATTGTTGCTATTTCTCCTTATCTCTTCAATATTTTCTCCTTAAATCTTGACAAATTATTTGGTACTCGGAATAAATGATGTGCCTTACTCCAATTTGTACAACACATAACAAATTATATGAAATTTTTATGTGTCATGTGGACACGTTATTTACTCTAGATTACGTAATAACTATTCTTAAATATCTCAACAACTTTCTCTGCGACATCATCCCCTCCATTCTATTTGCAAAGAGCTCTAGAATTTAAGTTTAATAAATTAAGCCAAACTAAATTTGTTGCAACAAATTACATTAAAAGATGTGTTTTTCTCACCCTCATTAAGATTTTGTTCAACAAATTAGTCTCTACTCCATCAAGACTTCAAAGAACCCAAAAAACTATAGACTATTCTTTATGCCTTATCGTGTGTGCATTTGAATGATTAAATTGTATAATTATCAGATAAAAAATTGGTGAAATATATGGGACGCCACCCAATTATTTACCAGGTGTTGGCCGGGTATTTTACCCAAAAATACCGACCAATTATTTCCGTGAAAATTTGGTCATGTTCGGGAGAGAAACACAATAACCTTTCCCATTCACATTTTCATTTACTTCTTTACTTCTTTACAATTATTTCATCTTCATTTTCATATAAATAGCATACACAACCATGGTTTTTTCACGGCAACAAGAGCAAAACGAGAAGCCAGATTCATCACCATCATTGTCATCTTCAACACCACCACCACCAAAACAACCTCCCTCACCTCGCCAGAAAATATTCATAACCACCAAGCTTAGTAGTTTTTGCTGAGAACATCAAGTAACCACCATATCCGCCAACACCACCAACAACCACCACTTGAGCCGCGACAACTACCATTCACCATGTGACACTCCAAAGACTCTTTCAATTGACGAGGCCAAAACAATCCACGCTATATTGTCGCACATTTTAGCAAAAACTTGTATAGCTTTCTTCCCTCACCTCATGTTCAAAATATCCTTGCATATTCCTACTCACACATGTTCGGAGAGTCATCCACGTTAATTTGGTTGAAACGGAACGTTATAAATAGTTATAGTAATTGCTTCATGAATTGGGTAGTAGTTGTATTTTACCAAAACTTCCAGTACGAATGTTAGTGATTCGACGTTCTAAAAAGATCCGAGTTTGAAACTACCGTCCATATATTTTTGCATCATAATGTTTTTTATGTCCCGGCAACCACCCATGTTATTTGGGACAAAAACGGGATGTTAGAAAAATATTAATCTAAAATAGGGGTTATAATTGTATTTTGTGAAGCTGGCCACTTATGTTTTTGAGAATTTGAGTACTTTAAGGGAGGCAAGCGTACAAGTGAAATAAAACATATCATTTAAATACATGAGTACTATTGTTTTAACGTTAGTAAGTTAATATTATGATTAGTGAATTAATATTAGTATTATAAATTAATATATGGATAAGTATTTAATATTATGATTAAGTAAATAAATAAATGTTAGTCACTTCTGATAAATAAACAATGTCTAAGTACTTAATTAAAGAGCATCGTTAAACTTTAACTATGCCACTACCGAACAATTAAGTAGAATCAACTCCTTTGACATTTATAGGATACTTGCATATTAAGCGATTAATTAGGATTTATCCTTATCTGTAGAAATTGAGTTTATAGATGAAGGCTATGTCGATTACATCTGAACCACAGTCCGAACTTGTAGGCGAGACTCAACTCTAACTCTTCAAAACGCGTGTTTGACTATCTTGTCTCTACTTGCTTTGACTTGAATATTAAATATATCGAATGCGTTACTTTTGCTTGCTCGTTTCTTGTAAACTTTTCATCGTGTTAATTGAACTTCTTACTTTCACATGTTGAGATTTAATATTTTTGAAAGTTGTCACTCGAGAAAACTGATTTCACTACTTGATGAGTTTTTAGAAATACTAATAATGGGACTTTTCCAAATTATTAAGCAACTAATCGCGTGGAGTGGAACATGAACTCTTAAGGACATTGATATGGTTTGAACAATCAAGGCTTGGAACTTGATATGGCTTGGCCAATCAAAACTTGGGACTTGAGTCGTAGGTGGCTGAAGGATGCTTTTAATCCTCTATGGTTACCCCTGGCGCACATTGGCACATGGTAACGCTCTAGTACTACTCTCTCGGGACAACAGTTTTCTTCGTAGGGGGTGTTGACACAAAGTTTAATTTCGAGGTGGAACTGGTTCAAAACGAGCGAATTGCGTCTTTGTCCATACTGGATATGATTATTGGTTATGTATCACCCTAATTAAAGAATCAAATTAGTTTTGGAATCAATGAATATGGAATAACTTGTTATGTATTACTCTCATTTATGCGTTGTGATAAGTTCTCAATCAATTTCACTTACTTTTCAAACTGTTGTAATACCCCGGTATTTTGGTGTGGGGTTATATAGTAATTACGTAAAGGTTATGTGGGTCGATTTCTAAATATAGAAGTTTTATCAATCCTTTTAGTTATGTATTATTATTATTATTATTAATATTATTTTAAAGTATGTTTTAGGAAATATATATTTCATTTATTGTACTAGTAGGGAGCCGTAGGTTCCAGGGTTGTTTCAACTGTAGTGTGCTTGTTTTGCCAAACCACGACGAGAGAGGCATACGCTAGGAATAGGGATGTCACATACTAGTGGAAGCGTCGTCATAATAAAGTAGTAATCACCAATTTTCGCAGTTTGTGGTATGATTGTTTGTATTAACTCTGAACAAGGCTTGTGAACTATTTTATGTATTAAAGTAAATTTGTGAATCCGAAGTAAAGATCATTATTCTTGATAATGGCGGGTAACTCTCCGTTAGAAGGGCACTCCTAGAGTTTCAGTAATAAAAATTTGGGGTGTTACAGTTGATATCATAACACCTTTGGTTTCAAATCTAATGCACGCAAGCTAAAGTGGAAATCGTTTTTTTTCAAAATAAAACTCAATATTATTTTTCTCAAAACTATATTAGAGCAAGATAAGCAAGATAAAACATGAACTAAAAGTCTAAAAGAAGTAAAGTCGGGGGGGGGGGGGGGGGGGGGGTAGGTATAAAGAGGATCACCCATAGCTTGAGAGACATATGCATATACTTATGAGTTATGATTTGTGACATGGATTAGCCTTCAAGTATGTATTATTCAGAAATGATCTCGTTGTGTGTTCATACCGTATTTACTTGTACTGTGTAATTATGATGATCTTGTGATAAAATACAATCTTAGAAAATTTGATATATCTTTGGCAAGATACCATAAGAAGGATAAAATGGACTTCTGTTCAAGTGAGAAAAAAAACACATGAAATAATTACGTCATTGGTACTTCATCATTCCATACATAGTTATCTCCTACTTTTCTCTATGTTATGCTACCAACAGAAGGATAAAGTCAAATCAACAAATTGAAAGAAAATAGAGCAAGGGATAATTAATGAAGGGGGAGGCGATGAAGAGTTTTCGGCCCTGAAACAATGCAGTATGGCAGTGTTAGAATACTACAACGAGTTCACAGAACTATCACGCTTTTCCGGCCGACTAGTGGACACATAGGACTTGAGGATCAGACGCTTCATTAGGGGTTTTGCTATAGTATCCATAGGGTCGTAGTTTTTTCTAGGAGTGCTACCATAAGAGAAGTGTATGAGGTAGCAGCTACCATTGCAGTAATTGAGGAAATGCAAGCGAATCGAGCAAACATGAGGAGGATGAAGAATGCAACAACTCTAAGGAACCCAACCAGACCAACAAGAGGTTCAAGCCCAACGCAACCAAGGGATATCGTGGAGTGAACCGTAACAACTTCAACAACCAAAACACTGACTCCAACGGGCGAAAGCGTCACTACCATTGGCGTTAGTGTTCTGGTTGTTGAAGTTGTTACGGTTCTCTCCACGGTATCTCTCGGTTGCGTTGTGCTTGAACCTCGTGTTGGTCTGGTTGAGTTCCTTAGAGTTGTCGCTTTCTTAATCCTTCCTCTTGTGTACTCAATTCTCTTGAATTTCCTCAATTACTCCAATGGTAGCTGCTACCTCATAAGCTTCTCTTATGGTAGCACCCCTAGCAGAAACAACGTCCCTCTGGATACTATGCAAAACCCCTTAATGAAACATCTGATCCTCAAATCCTATGTATCTACTAGTCGGCCGACAAAGTGTGATAGTTCTGTGAATTTGTTGTAGTATTCTGACACTGTCATGCTGCATTGTTTCAGGGCCTAAAACTCTTCATACTTCTGGTTCTTGATGTGGTGGGGATAGAAGCGTTTCCGCGGTGCTTTCTCAAATGTTTCCCAAGCAAGACTCCCATGGGCCAACAATGCATCTTTGTTGACGGTCCACAAGTTATCTGCCACATCATGGAGGAAGAATACTGTCACATGGTGTGAAACCGGAAAATATTAGAGTTTTTTCCATTTTATGGATCAAGTTCTCAAGTGCTACCGGGTTCTCTCGCCCAAGGTAAAATTTAAGATGCACCTCGGCAACTCTCCGTGCCCAATTTGTCCCATTATTTTGCCCTTGTTCCCTTTCATGAACGAGTTGGAAAATGGAAATAAGTAGTTTCTCCATTTGCACGCTCCTCCTCGTTGCTGACATTTTTGCGTTCCTATTACAATAGCGCAGTTAGACTCGTTCACTTAAGGTGGGACTAACGATTATATTCATCTAATTATTAATGATACCTTGCTCCATTTTCTTTAAATTTGTTGATTCGACTTTATCCTTATGTTAGTGGCGTATCATAGGAAAAAGCAGGAAATGATGATATATGAAAGAATAAAGTATCGGTGATGTAACTATTTCCTGTGTGTTCTCCCTTATGAATAAAAGTATGTTTTCCTTGCTGTGGTATTTTCAGTGATCTACCAAAATTTCTAATATGAATGTATTTTATCACAAGCTCATCATAACTGCAGAGTAAAAGTAAATACGCTATGAACACAAAACGAGACCAGTTAAGAACAAAATATAGTTGAAGGCTAGTCAATGCCATAAATTATAAGTATAAGCATGTATCTATCACGCTATAGGCGATCCCCTTTACCCCCCCCCCCCCCTGATTTTACTTATTTTAGTTTATATTTTATCTTTTCGTAATCCAGTTTTGAAAAAAAAAAATCTTGAGTATAAATTTCAGAAAAAAAAAATCCACTTCAGTTAGTGTACATTAAACTTTGAATCCAAATGTGCTCTCATACCGAATGTAACACTCCTAATTTTTTATTACTGAAACTTTCGGTGTGCCCTTCTCATGGAGAGTTATCCACCGTGATCAGGAAAAATGAAATGTTTTCTTCGAATTCACAAAATTACTTTAATACATAAAAGAGTTCACGAGTTTTGTTCAAAGTTAATACAAATCATCATACTACAAACCAAAATTTTAAAAATCGGACCGGTCATCGAACCGGTGAGACCCCAATTAGTGGTTCAGCCGGTCCAACCGGTGGTCCAACCGGTTTGATCGCATGTTTATATAATAATTTAAATAAATATTTTAGACTATTTAATATATTTATTTTTACATAAAATAAAATTTTATATGAAATATACCAAAAAGTGTCCCCTCCCCTCAATTATCTTAAAGCTTGTGAGATATATTAGGAGGTTATAAACTAATCAAACTTTTTTTTTCATATTCAAAGCATTATCTTTTAATTTTTTTTGAATAGCATTATCTTTTAATCTTGAATTGAGGTATGTTTGCCAAAAAATAATAATCTTGAATTGGGATAACCCACGTCCCCATCTTTCTTCTTTCTATTATCTCATTAATAAATTTCTCTCTCTCTCTACAAATCTTTTCCTCCCCGTATCTCTCTCCACATTCGTTACCTTTTCTCTTCTTCTATGTCTTTATATCCCCCTGTTTCGGTCGCTCTCTGCCTCTCTTCCTGTGCTCCTCATCCTCCTTCCTCCTCCTCCTCCTCTCTCTCTCCCTCTCTTACTCCCGTTCCTGCAACCTTGATAAAAAATGAACACAAATCAAAGTCGACTGCTATCAGTCGGAGTTACACCTGAATTTTCACAGCAGACCACAAACACAGAGACGCGAAACTCATACAATCTTCAAACCGGCCGGTTTTCAACCCGACCGGTTCACCGGTTGGACCGCAAAACCGCCCGGTTTTTTAACTGTTTTGACCGGTTCTTGCATTTCCGGTCTGACCTACGCACCGAACCGGTCACCGGCCGGTTCACTGGCCCGACCGGTCAAACCGGCCAGTCCGGTCCGGTTTTAAAAACTGTGCTACAAACTGCGGAAACAGTAAGATTACTACTTTATTTTGTTTAGATGATGCTTCCACTAGTATGTGACGTCCCCATCCCTAGAATATGCCTCTCTTTTAGTGGTTTGATAAAACAAGGACACCACAGTTTGAAAAGTCATTGAAAACTGAATGATAACGTATCACAACACGTAAATGAGAGTAAGGCAGAACAAGTTATTCATTTCCGAAACCAATTCGATTTTTTTAATCGGGTTAATCCATAACCAATAATCATATCCCGTGTGGACGGCAACATAATTCGCTTGTCCAAACCAATTCCACCTCTGCAACTGGATCTTAAGTGTCCACGCCCCCTACGGGTAAACAGTTATCTGACAGCGTAAACCTATCTGCTTTTTCGCAAGTGTACGATCAAGTAATATAGAGTATGTATTTAACTCTGGTTGTCGAACCCTCGAGAACAGTTTAAGTTTTACTTATTAGAAATAGAAATAGACACAAAGCTTGTAAAAAGGAGGAAGGTTGGGATGTGATTATACTCAATTAAGTTGCAGTAAATAAAGCAATATTTAGAAAAGCTTATTTTATTTTTCTGTTAAATAATTTTTTCAGGAATTGTGGTAGTTGTAAAAGTTGATAATTCTAAGACTCTAGGTCCCAGGATCCCCTAGGGTTACTTTCCAGCTTGCCTGGTGTACTTGATTTCAGAAACACACAGTAGTCTTGTTTATGCCAGCATACCAATAGTACAATCTCCTCTCGGTCTCATGTACCTGTCACTCTCCTACAGATTTCGGGTCCTCTCGGTCCACCTAGATCTGCAGGTTCGTTATAAGTCTGCTAGGGTTACAGGCTCTCCTCTCGGTCTCCCCCTAAACGTCTAGCAGTTAGTCTAATGCTTCTGGCTAACACCCTGGTTCTTTTCACCTCTCGGTCCATCAAGATAGGGTATTAAATCCTGTCTTTTCTTCCTAACTCTCAATGGCCACTCTCGCGCACCAGATCCTGTCTATAACACTCCTGGGTGATCAGGCCATTCATGTATGTACATAAAATCAAAGACAAGATAATAAACAATCCATCCTGTATTAAGACTTCAACTAGTCATGCATCTTAAAATCAAACAAACCAGTCTGCTGAATTCATAAACCCTAGGTTCACCAAGAACCTAGGCAAAAGGTTTAGCTAACTTGCATTATTGAAAAACACTGTTTCATAAAAGAGAGAAGAAAAGATCAAACGAGTTTATGGCTGAATACTGAAAAACTGCTCCAATCCTGCTCTGCTCCAATCCTGACGGCTCTGATACTGGCTGCTGTGATGATGATTGTGTATGTGTGAGTAACCCTAATTCTGTGCTGGGACACCTCCTTTTATACAGCCACAGTCTCTAAACTGATGCACGAAATTCCTGTTCTACCCTTGAAAAAACCCGTCCTGGAAGCTTCTGGAAACCACACGTGCGTTCGAACGCAGCTCCCCTGCGTTCAAACGCAGTGCGTCTGAACGCACAACTTCTGCGTTTGAACGCAGGCCTTAACCAATTCTCCTCTTCTGTCTTCTGGCTTCTCGGACTTGTGCGTTTGAACGCAGCTCCCCTGCGTTTGAACGCACAACTTGGTCTTTCACACTCCTGGAGTCGAGTCCTGCGTCTGAACGCAGGTCTGTGCGTCTGAACGCACAGACTTAGCCTCTTTTCTGCCTTTTTCTTTCTGCTGCCAGGTTGTGCGTCTGAACGCAGCTCCCCTGCGTTTGAACGCACAACTTAGAATTTTTCTGCACTTTTGTGCTCAGCTTTCTTGATACGCTGCCTCCAAATCCAAGTCAATCCCATGCATTTCTCGGCACCTGTTACCTGCACATCATAACATGTACCCGCGATCATATCCAACAAACAAAATTATACATGAAATTACTCAAATCTTACGATCATGTCCTATAAGTCTCTGCCTCGTATCAAGTGGAAAATAAGCTGAAAATGGGCAAACTCAACTCTCACAGGGTTAGAACCAATGGTAAAAAGATGTCCCAGACTAATCCCATTTTCAAGCTATCAAAATACCCCCACACTAAACTCTGCTCGTCCCGAGCAGACCCTTGCATACTGCCTTTCAGACCCTTCTTTTGCATACTTCAATTGCATACTTCTCCCCTTTATCACAGATTCATGCTACAGACCAAAAGACTCAACAGATTACTGACTCAGACGCAGAATATACACAAACTGACTCAAGACACACAATTTTTTTTCTGAGATTGGGCAACCTCTCTATCATAAACTGAAATCATCAAATCCTCACAAGCTCACCTTGAAATTCCACAACACGTAGCAAGAAATGGTATAAAATGATCCTGTGCACAAACTCACTAAGGTGTCCCCAAACATCCACCAAACCAAACCAAGATAAAGCACGTCTTTTGACTCAGAGGGTCCAAGCATCTTAAGTCACTAGATGATTTTTCTTCGCCACGTCATTTGAGATTTTCAGACCCTCTTAGCCGTTATTGCTTTTGAATTGCAAATTGTCCCATTGCTGGGAGACACAGCTCCTGTGTAATACAGCTTGACTTTAGTTTCCCTCTTAAGCTCTATAATAGATTGAATCCAAATTTTCCGCGTGAACGGAAGCACATTATGTTGTTTCTCCTTGAAGCACAAAAAATATTTTTTTTTTTCAGATTGTTCTTTTTTTCTCTTTTTTTTTCACCTCCTCTGTTTTTACAACTGTGCAGTAGAGCTTAAGAGTGCGGGCTTTTTAGGATTTTCTCTTGGAACCACCTTAAGGGATGGTGGTGTACACTCCCCGACATCGCTTAGGCCGAAGACTTGTACCACATGAAACCGACTCTACACGAAGGTCCACCCCAGATTCCAAGAGTCCAAAAGTTTCCACAGGAAACGGAGTATTCAACTATCTAAAGACCAAATGCACCTAGCACACTAGAGAAGCCAAAAGTATGCCTGTTATCTACTTTCACCATTCCTGAATACCCGGGACATCCTGTCGTGAGACTTGCGCACAAAATACTAAAATTTGAAGTATCCCTACTACGGTGCTTCCTACTCTCATGAGCTCTTTCATTGGATTCTCTTCAGTTTCTAGGTCTTAAGTTGCCCTTTCTCAAAAGATTTTAAATATTTATATATCATTTTTTTTTAATTAATAGTTTTTTATTTTTTTTTATATATAAATGCAAGGTCAGAAAAGTTGGTGGGTAGACTCAACATAATAAACGTGCTGACTCAAAAATGAAAACAAAATTAAAATAAAATTGACAAAAATATGATGACATGGCTATGCAGGAGGACACGATTCCCCACCCCCACACTAGAGATGGCGCGTCCTCGAGACACTACTGATCTGGCCTGTAACTCGAATCTGTGTTATCCGGAGTAGACTGGTCAGTCGGCTCTGGAGAGGGTTCAGGGGTTCGCCCTCTGGGACGTTTCCTCGCAGCATGTGCTGCGGCAGCGGTACCAGCGTGGCTGGCACCGGGATGGGCACTGCTGGCCCCTGGGTCTACATGCTGCCTAGGTGGGTACTGGGTACCGGGTCTGCCGGGGTCACCAACACTGTCTGCGTGTTCCGGACTCGGTGTGGGGTCATGGCCAGAGAAGCTGTCATATGGCCTACTATCCTCCATTGTCCAACCGGGACAATTATCACTCGAATAGTGGTCCGGGAAGTTAAATTTCTTACCACGCATATTGCTCTGAATTTCAGCGAGTGCCGCCTCGTGAGCTCGCAAGGCAGCGGTGTTAGCGTGGTAAATATGCTTCTGGGTCTTGAACAACTTTCCAAGACCCCTGGCCATTTTCTTGACCGTCCTTACCAGGTAGTTCTGCATTTTTTCTTGGGCCTTAATTTTCTTCCTGACCCATTCCTCATGCTCAGTCCTCTCCAGGCGCCCAAAAGAACTGCACTTGGCCCCTCTGCTGGACTGCCCTAGGTCGGGCTCGGTCTGCCTGTGTTCATTGGAACTAGCAGATCGTGGCAGTCGAAGGGGACCTGGTAAGGCTGGAAAACCCCCATCACCGGGTGGAGGTGGCGGTGGCATGCCAGCACCCCCACCATGAGGCGGAGCACCATCATCATCATCATCATCATCGTCCACTTGGACATATTCTGGAGGCCCATGCAGAGCCTCGTGCAAAGCACATCTCATGTTTCGGTACTTGCGTACCTGCACTGGTCGGATATCTCTTAGCTCACCAGGAATGACCACCTGATAATCCTGTGCCATCTTAGTCAACATACCCAGAAGACCTAAACCCTTCTTACTGTGGGACTCTCTTCGTTCCCGAAAAAACTCACAAATAATCTCCGGGAGGCTCACAGGCTCTCTGGCCATCAGACAGTACACCAAAAGGGCAATATTATAATCTATACAGGTAAAGTGTTTAATACCCACAATCCGGTTGTTGACCCATTCAGTCCACCATCTCGCCTCTCGAATCAAATAGGTAGCAGGGAGTTTCCGGTAGGAAGGACTCCGGTGAGGGTAGTACCAAGCAGGATTTGTTCGCTAAGCTGTTCGGAGGGATGACGCCTCAGTTCCTGAAACTGACAATCATCCAACACTAATTCCAGACCCAAACTCTCTCGAATACTCTCTGGGGTGATCCGAATCCATCTCTTTCTGCAGTAAATCCAGTCAATTGACTGGGCTTCACTGTTCATGCACTGCTGTAGATTACTGAAAATCTCCTTAGCCAGCACAGAACTGACTTGCAGATTGGTAAAGCCGGTAAACAAGTCCCCAAAATGATCCTGCCCAGTAAAGTTGAACAGGTCGTCCCCCATAGCCACTCTATCACGAGGAAAAGTTCTCTCAGCGGGTATGTCATACCTAATCTTTTTGTCTTGCAGAAAGAAACGGTGAGCCTCCATATTGACAAATCTATGGTCACAGAAATGGTCAACCCTAAGCAGTCTGCAATCTATGATGTTCAAGGGTGCGATTGCCCTATCAGGCCTCATATATGGTCTGTCCTCATCCATTTCAAAAAATCAAGTAAAAAGATTGGAAATCTTCAAAGAGAGAGAAAAAACAGAACCTGGCTACCCGGAGTTAATCTTACGGGTACAGATCTGGAAACTGCTCTGTGAAGCGGATCTGTAGATGTTTGGATCGGATGAGTTTGACCACCCCCACACTGTTTCTGACTTTCTGGTGTTCCTGCGGTGGCCGTCGGAGATTGCTGGCGGCTGACTGCTTCTGGCGGCTGCTAGGGCAGAGAGAATTTCTAGAGAGAGAGTTGAAAACTGGTTGAATGGAGTGAAAATGAGTCACTGTCATCCGTACAGTATATATAGGCAAACGTTCAGAAATTGCAGGATGGCCCCTGAAATTCAAATTTTTTCAAATTTTTCAAAATTTTCTGATCCCGCTTGATTGTGCGTTTGAACGCACCCTCTGCGTTTGAACGCACTGCTTCACTTTTTCTCGAAATTTGAAATTTTCTTGATCTGCGTTTGAACGCACCCTGTGCGTTTGAACGCAGAACTTGAAGTTCTCTGAATATTCTGGGTTTGGTGAATTGCGTTTGAACGCACATGACCTGCGTTTAAACGCACTGCTTGTTTCTGCAAGTCTTCTGATGAGTTGCGTTTGAACGCACATTGTGCGTTTAGACGCATGCCTTCTCTCTAGAATTTCTCTGCTGTTTGGTTCTTGCGTTCAAACGCGCCCTCTGCGTTTAAACGCACGTCCTTAGTCTTTTCCAGTCCTTCTTTTTCTCCTGCGTTTGAACGCATCTCGTGCGTCTTAACGCACATGTGTTAGCTGGAAATCTTCATTGTATGATCTGCGTTTGAACGCAGCTGTTCTGCGTTTGAACGCATAAGTGTTAGCCATTTTTCAGGGTTTCTTCGGTTGGGTGGCGGTTCTGCGTTTGAACGCGCCTTTTGCGTTTGAACGCACGCGTGCGTTTAGACGCACATCTCCTGCGTTTGAACGCACGCCTCTGATTCCTGAAACACTGAATTCAATGTTAAACCCCTCTTTCTTACTTTTCTCTCAAATTATGAACATTTTATAATAAATACGAAATATATAAGAACAACTAATCTACGTTGGGTTGCCTCCCAACCAGCGCTTGTGATTTATAGTCGACAGCCCGACTTTGTTACCTCTGTTGTGATCAAGGAAGGTCAAGGTAGATTGCCTCTACCTCTATGATCTCCTGAGGATCTCTGTATGGCTTGACTCTGTTCCCATTCACCTTGAAAACTGTATTATCCCTTGGGTTCTCCAGCTCCACCACTCCCCATGATGTAATGTCTTTCACAATAAATGGTCCAGACCATCTTGAGCGCAGCTTCCCTGGATAGAATTTCATCCTTGAGTTGTAAAGGAGAACCTTCTGCCCAATTTCTATCTTCTTTGGTAGAATGCGATTGTCATGCCACTTCTTCGTTTTTCTTTATAAATTTTGGCACTCTCAGCAGTTTTACGAAATTCCTCTAGTTCGAGGAGTGCCATCTTCCGTTTGTTTCCCGATAAGCTGTGATCCATATTCAGCTGCTTGATTGCCCAGTATGCTTTGTGCTCCAATTCTACTGGTAAGTGACATGCTTTTCCAAACACCAGCTGGTATGGGGACATTCCCAGCGGGGTTTTGTAAGCAGTTCTGTATGCCCAGAGCGCATCATCCAGCTTTAATGACCAGTCCTTGCGTCCAGGATTCACAGTTTTCTCCAGTATGCTCTTTATCTCCCTGTTGGACACCTCTGCTTGCCCGTTTGCCTGAGGGTGATAAGGCAGTGTCACCTTATGGATAGACACCCCGTACTGCTTTAGAACCTTGGCGAAGACCTTATTGATAAAATGAGAACCTTCGTCACTGACCATGGCCCTTGGCGTTCCGAATCTGGTGAAGATGTTACGTTTGAGGAATCGTTCCACGACTGTTGCATCGTTCTTCTGACAGGCTATAGCTTCCACCCATTTTGACACAGTCTATTGCCAGTAAGATGTAGAGATTTCCCAGAGACGAAGGGAATGGACCCATAAAATCAATACCCCAAACGTCAAAAGGCTCGACTTCCTGCCAAAGTGTCATAGGCATTTCATTTCGCTGGGAAATATTTCCTGTACGTTGGCAGCGATCACAACTTTGCGCATAATCATGGCAATCCTTGAAGACTGTTGGCCAGAAAAATCCTGACTGCAGCACTTTGTGGGCTGTTCTCGGTCCGCTGAAGTGTCCCCCACATTGTGCTGAGTGGCAGTGCTGTATTACTTCCAAAATCTCGTGACATGGGATGCAACGACGGAGAATATTATCTGCCCCTTGTTTCAATAGATAAGGATCGTCCCAGAAATATTGCCGGCATTCTGAAATAAACTTCTTTTTCTGCCAAGCGGTGATGTCTTCAGGGAGTGCTCCATCGACCAAATAATTGGCTATTGCGTAATACCAGAGTCGTCTGTTGGTCTTGATCTTCATAATATGCTCATCCGGGAAATTTTCTTGGATTGGTATCAATTCTTCCGTAGGGTTTTCCAGGCGAGATAGATGATCAGCTACCACATTTTCAACTCCCTTTTTATCCCTGATTTCGACATCGAATTCCTGCATCAGCAGGATCCAACGCAGCTGCCTTGGCTTTGCATTCTTTTTCTCCAGTAAGTATTTCAGTGCACTGTGATCTGTGAATATGATGACTTTTGAACCTACCAGGTAGGATCTGAACTTATCCAGAGCAAAAAACGACTGCCAGCAGCTCCTTCTCTGTAGTCCCGTAATTAATCTGTGCCTCATTCAGGACCCTGCTGGCATAGTAAATGACACTGCACACTTTATCTTTTCGCTGTCCCAGTACTGCGCCCACTGCGTAATCACTGGCGTCACACATCAGCTCGAATGGGAAGGTCCAATCTGGCGTTGTGATAATGGGCGCAGTTGTCAGCCTATCTTTAAGTACGTCAAAGGCTTCTTTGCAGGCTTCGTCAAATACGAAGGGCACATCTTTTCCCAACAAATTACATAGTGGCTTTGTAATTTTGGAGAAATCTTTGATAAACCTTCTGTAAAATCCTGCGTGGCCCAAAAAACTCTTAATTTCCTTCACTGTGGTTGGATATGGTAGCTGCTTGATCACCTCTATCTTTGCTCTGTCTACTTCCAGTCCTTTGCTGGAAATCCTGTGTCCCAGCACTATTCCTTCTGTAACCATGAAGTGGCATTTTTCCCAGTTGAGTACCAGGTTAGTTTTTCTGCAGCGAATCAGAACTCTGGCCAGATGGTATAAGCAATCATCAAAGCTGTCCCCAAATAATGAAAAATCGTCCATGAAGACTTCCAAATTTTTCTCTATCATGTCAGAGAAAATGACCATCATACATCTTTGGAATGTTGCTGGAGCATTGCATAATCCAAATGGCATTCGTCTAAAAACAAATGTTCCGTATGGGCAGGTGAACGTCGTCTTTTCTTGATCTTCTGGATTTATATAGATCTGGTTGTAGCCGGAGTACCCGTCAAGAAAGCAGTAATAAGCATGGTGAGTCAGTCTGTCCAACATCTGGTCCATGAATGGCAGCGGAAAGTGGTCTTTCAGTGTTGCTTCGTTCAGCTTCCGATAGTCCATACAGATTCGCCAGCCAGTGACAGTGCGCTGGGCGATCTGTTCCTGATCAGCGTTCTGTACTACTGTAATACCCCCTTTCTTTGGTACACACTGGACAGAACTGACCCAGGTACTGTCTGATATGGGGTATATAATCCCTGCTTCTAGCCACTTCATGACCTCCTTACGTACCCCATCTTTCATAATTGGATTTAGTCTCCGTTGAGGTTGGATGACTGGCTTCTTTCCTTCTTCAATTCTTATTTTGTGCATGCAATAATCAGGACTGATTCCCTTGAGGTCAGCAATTGTCCATCCGATGGCTTCTTTATGCTGTCGAAGTACCTCCAGCAGCTTTTGTTCCTGTTCCTGAGATAGAAGAGACGAAACAATTACTGGCAGAGTATTATTTTCACCAATAAAAGCGTACCTGAGGTGGTCTGGCAACTGTTTCAATTCCAGGACTGGTGGTTCCTGAAGTGATGGGACCAGTGTCATTTTCTGCTCGCCTCCTTCATCCTTATATAGAGTGACCCAGCTCTCTGTTCCCATGATCTGCTCAGCCTGGTGCTTCTCTGTTTCCTCTGGATACATGTCCTCAAATTCCTCCCATAAATTTTCCATCTCCTCACTCTCCAGCTCATCAATTACTTCCACAGCAAAACAGTTTTCATGCCCATAATGATCAGGAAGCTGGAGAGATTTGAAGACGTTGAATTTCACTTTTTCTTCATTTATTTGCATGGACAGCTCTCCACTTTTGCAGTTAATAATGGCTTCACCAGTTGCTAGGAAGGGTCTGCCCAAGATTAGTGGGACCTCTCCGGCCTCCATATCCAGTATCACAAAATCTGCTGGAAAAATAAGCTCTCCCACTTTTACCAGGATATCTTCAATTACTCCATAGGCAGGTTTCACAGATCTGTCAGCCATTTGAAGCATAATTCTTGATGGCCGTGGTTCTCTGACTCCCATACTTTTGAAGATGGTTAGTGACATCAGGTTGATGCTGGCACCCAAGTTGCATAAGGCTTTACATGTGTATGCACTGCCCAGAGTTACTGGAATAACAAAACTGCCAGGGTCTTTCTTTTTCAGTGGTAGACCATTTTTCACACAACTGCTCGCTTTTGCCGTCAGATTCACTGTTTCGAAGTCGCTCATCCGCCTTCTCCCATACAATATGTCTTTGAGAAATTTCGCATAAGTAGGCATTTTGGCAAGTGCTTCGGCGAAAGGTATGTTTATCTGTAATTGCTTGAATACCTCCAGAAATCTGGCGTAGTCTTTGCTGTCATCTCTCTTACGTGTCTTCAGAGGGTAGGGTACCTCCTTAGAGATTGACACTGTTTCTGGATTACCCTCATTAGTCTGCTCTGCTTCCTGCTCGACCGAACCCCTTTTTTGAGGGTTAGCGGTTGAGCTGTCTTCCCTGTCAAACACTTCGTGTTCAATGATCTTTGACTTTTCTGCACGTGCATGACTGGGATACGGCGGATCCTGCAGTGCAATTCCACTCCGAGTTATGATAGCATTGAGCGCGTGGATTGTTCACTG
Source organism: Linanthus parryae (assembly GCA_023055425.1). Lineage (NCBI taxonomy): Eukaryota > Viridiplantae > Streptophyta > Magnoliopsida > Ericales > Polemoniaceae > Linanthus > Linanthus parryae. The sequence continues at coordinate 35,929,004 of JALGPY010000002.1, forward strand.
TATTTGATGGTAAATTCTCTGGGGCTCGTTCTGCCTGGTTCTGTGCAAGCTGACCATTCTGTACCTCCAAGTTGCGAATAGCAATTTTCATTTGGCTTACATCGGCAGTTAATGACTCCATCTGCGAAAATCTAGCTTCCCACTGCTTATTAAATTTCTCCATATAGGACTCAAAATGTTGTTGTCATAAATTTAGCTGTGGTGGTGCTGCTGGTGCGTGCTGTGCTGGGGCTGTCTGTTGTGCTTGAGGCCTGTGCTGGAATCCTGGCGCATAGACTGCTGCATTAGGGTTTCCATAACGGAACCCTGGATGGTCACGTGTGCCTGGTCTGTAGCGACTAGGATCCCACTGCTGCTGAACATAATTGGCATCTTCGGTCTGAAGCTCCAGAATTGCTGCGTCGAGGTCAGGTTCATCCACTGATGCCACGGTTTTCTTCTCTGTATACACCTTTTTAACCAAGTCCTGTACCACTTTTGTGAGATTGTCAATCCTGTCATCAGCCACTGGTTCTGCTAGCGCTGTGAGCCTGCGGTCATCAAACAGACGAGTATCCTGTTTGGCTAATTGTTTCATCAGTTCGTAGGCTCCATCTTTATCCACATGGTATAGAAAGTTACCCCCAGCTTCCCTGTCAATCCTGTCAGCATTCTCCCTGTCAAGAGCATGGTAGAATACCTGTAGAATTTTTGCGTCCCCGAAGCCGTGATTGGGGCATTTTTTAACGAGTCTCATCAGCCTGTCCCATGCGTCTACCACCGTTTCCACCATCTTCTGTTTGAAAGATAAGAACTCACTCTGCAGCTTGATAACACGGGATGCGGGGTAGAATTTTGCCAAAAAATCAGTAACACACCCCTCCCAGGTAGTGATAGACCTCGGTGGTCTTGCCTCCAGCCAGTCTTTTGCTGTTCCGCACAAGCAGTATGGGAATAGAATTAGCTTTAGCGTATCCGCTTCAACTCCTCTGTACTTAATCTTGTTGCAGTAGTCTTCGAACTTTCCAAGGAAGTCGTTCGGATCTTCATTTGCTTTCCCATTGAAAGGATAATGAGTCTGGGCAGTTTGGATGGTGGATGATTTCAGATCGAAGTGCTCTGCTGTAATGGGTGGCACCACGATAGCTGGTTGATGTCCTCCGGTTGGGACTTCAAAATTTTCGACTATCTCCCTTCCAGACCTGTTGTAAGTCCTCTGATTGTTCCTGGCAGCAAAGCCTGCTGCTATCAGCTCCTCAATGTAAAGAGCCATCTGTGCTGGAGTGCGTTGCTGCTGTCCTGTGGGTGTTCCTGCTTCGGTTGGCGCGTCTTCTCCGTGCTCAGACATCGCGGATCGGTGTCTGCGACTTTGCTCTCTGAAAAGTTTTTCAGGATCTTCAAGTGGTGATACCATTTTGCTAGGCAATCTGGGCATATACTAGAATAGCCTGAAAATCAGAATTCAAGAGCAATGAGTTAAAAGAAAATAAACGTAAAAAGAAAAGAAAAAGCTTTGAGACTTATTCTAATGTCTTTTTAAGAAAAACTGTAACCGTTCCCCTGCAACGGCGCCAAAAACTTGACAGCGTAAACCTATCTGCTTTTTCGCAAGTGTACGATCAAGTAATATAGAGTATGTATTTATGACTCTGGTTGTCGAACCCTCGAGAACAGTTTAAGTTTTACTTATTAGAAATAGAAATAGACACAAAGCTTGTAAAAAGGAGGAAGGTTGGGATGTGATTGTACTCAATTAAGTTGCAGTAAATAAAGCAATATTTAGAAAAGCTTATTTTATTTTTCTGTTAAATAATTTTTTCAGGAATTGTGGTAGTTGTAAAAGTTGATAATTCTAAGACTCTAGGTCCCAGGATCCCCTAGGGTTACTTTCCAGCTTGCCTGGTGTACTTGATTTCAGAAACACACAGTAGTCTTGTTTATGCCAGCATACCAATAGTACAATCTCCTCTCGGTCTCATGTACCTGTCACTCTCCTACAGATTTCGGGTCCTCTCGGTCCACCTAGATCTGCAGGTTCGTTATAAGTCTGCTAGGGTTACAGGCTCTCCTCTTGGTCTCCCCCTAAACGTCTAGCAGTTAGTCTAATGCTTCCGGCTAACACCCTGGTTCTTTTCACCTCTCGGTCCATCAAGATAGGGTATTAAATCCTGTCTTTTCTTCCTAACTCTCACTGGCCACTCTCGCGCACCAGATCCTGTCTATAACACTCCTGGGTGATCAGGCCATTCATGTATGTACATAAAATCAAAGACAAGATAATAAACAATCCATCATGTATTAAGACTTCAACTAGTCATGCATCTTAAAATCAAACAAACCAGTCTGCTGAATTCATAAACCCTAGGTTCACCAAGAACCTAGGCAAAAGGTTTAGCTAACTTGCATTATTGAAAAACACTGTTTCATAAAAGAGAGAAGAAAAGATCAAACGAGTTTATGGCTGAATACTGAAAAACTGCTCCAATCCTGCTCTGCTCCAATCCTGACGGCTCTGATACTGGCTGCTGTGATGATGATTGTGTATGTGTGAGTAACCCTAATTCTGTGCTGGGACACCTCCTTTTATACAGCCACAGTCTCTAAACTGATGCACGAAATTCCTGTTCTACCCTTGAAAAAACCCGTCCTGGAAGCTTCTGGAAACCACACGTGCGTTCGAACGCAGCTCCCCTGCGTTCAAACGCAGTGCGTCTGAACGCACAACTTCTGCGTTTGAACGCAGGCCTTAACCAATTCTCCTCTTCTGTCTTCTGGCTTCTCGGACTTGTGCGTTTGAACGCAGCTCCCCTGCGTTTGAACGCACAACTTGGTCTTTCACACTCCTGGAGTCGAGTCCTGCGTCTGAACGCAGGTCTGTGCGTCTGAACGCACAGACTTAGCCTCTTTTCTGCCTTTTTCTTTCTGCTGCCAGGTTGTGCGTCTGAACGCAGCTCCCCTGCGTTTGAACGCACAACTTAGAATTTTTCTGCACTTTTCTGCTCAGCTTTCTTGATACGCTGCCTCCAAATCCAAGTCAATCCCATGCATTTCTCGGCACCTGTTACCTGCACATCATAACATGTACCCGCGATCATATCCAACAAACAAAATTATACATGAAATTACTCAAATCTTACGATCATGTCCTATAAGTCTCTGCCTCGTATCAAGTGGAAAATAAGCTGAAAATGGGCAAACTCAACTCTCACAGGGTTAGAACCAATGGTAAAAAGATGTCCCAGACTAATCCCATTTTCAAGCTATCATTATCCCAAGATAGTAGTACTAGAGCCTTACCCTGTGCTAATGTGCCCCGGGGGTAACCATATAGGATTAAATGAGCATCCACGGAGCCATATTCAACTCATGTCCCAAGGTTTGCTTTCCACTTTACGTGATTAGATTCGAAAAAGTCCCACTATTATCATCTCCAAAATCTCATCAAGTAATGAAAATAAATTCTTCTCGAGTGGCAAGTTCCCAATATATTAAATTTCAACATGTGAAAGTATAGAGTTCTTTTAACACAATGACAAGTTTAGCAAACACAAGTAGCAAGTATAAGTAATACCCTTGGAACATTTAATGTTGAAGAAAGCCAGTAGAGAAATTATACTCAAATATGCGTTTTGAAGAGTAAGAGTTGAGCCTACGAACTCACCTACAAGTTCGGGCTCGGGTTCAGATGTAATCAATGTAGCCTTCGTCGGTAAACTCGGTGTCTACAAATAAGGATAAACCCTCATTAATAATTAATCGCTTAATATGCTAGGCTCCTACAAATGTCGAGTGGGTTGATCGTAGTTAATTATTTGGTAGTGGCCTAGTTAAAGTTAGCGTTGCCCTTCAATTAAGTACTAAGACATTGTTTATTTATCAAAAGTGACTAATCTTATTTGTTTGTTTAATTATAATTTTAACTGCTAATCCTAATATTAATTTATAATACTAATATTAATTCAGTAATCATAATACTAACTTAATAACATTAAAATAATAGTAATCAAGTACTACCTCCGTTTCTTCTCTATCACACCGGTTTGACTTTTTGACTCGTATACGGGTCACTTTGGCCGGGTGATTTGGATAGCGAAACGAATCGAGTTTTAGATAATTTTTCACCTTGTTATAGAGCAACTTTTACTCTACAACGCCATGAAAAAATTATCAAAAAATTGCGTCGTTTTGCTACACAAATCACCGGGTCAAAGTGACCCAATGAATAATGTCAAAAGTCAAACCGGTGTGATAGAGAAGAAAATGTGGTAGTATTCATAATAAGGGATATGTATAACATAACTTGTACACTTTCCTCCCCTAAAGTATTCAAATTCTCAAAAATATAAGTTGTTGTTAGTTTCACAAGATACAATCACAACCCCCATTTTAGAACAATATTTTTCTAACGTCCCGTTTTCGACCAAAATAACATGGGCGATTCTCGGGACATAAAAAGAATTATTATGCAAAAATATATGCACGGTAGTTTCAAACTGGCTCTTTTTAGAGAAATCATTAATACTCGTCCTAAAAGTTTTCATAGAATAGAACTACTTTTTCAATTCATGAAACAATTGACTATAGCTATTTCTAATGTTTCGTTTTTAACCAAATTGACGTGGATGACTATCGGGACATGTGGAGTATCAATATGTAAGAATATGTTGAATGTGAGATAAGGGAAGAAAGTTATACCGATTTTTTGCTAAAACGTTTGGCGGTCTAGTGTGGGCTGTTTTAGCCTCAGGAATTTCCACGGATGGTCTTGAAAGAGTCTTTGGAGTGCCACCGGGTGAATGGTAGTACCCGTGGCTCAAGTGGTGGTCGTTGGTGGTGTTGATGGATATGGTGGTTACTTGATGTTCTCGGCAAATAGCTACTAAGCTTGGTGGTTATGGAGTTTTTCCGGCGGGGTGAGGGAGGTTGTTTTGGTGGTGGTTGTGTTGAGGATGACAATGATGATGATGGTGGTGGTGGTGGTGGCGGCTATGGCTTCTCGGTTTGCTCTTGTTGCCATGAAGAAGCAATGGTTGGGTATGCTTTTTGTAGGAAGCAAATGAAGATGAAAGAATAGTAAAGAAGTAAAGAAGTTAATGAAAAAGTGAATGGAAAAGGTGAATGTGTTTTTCTCCCGGGCAAGATCCAATTTTCACGGAAATGATTGCTCGGTGTTTTGGGTAAAATATCCTACCGACACGTGGTAAATAATTGGGTGCGCTGGTCAAGCTATTATTATAGGCATAATGTGATAATAGTCGCCACGTAGAATATGTGCTACTATAATGATGCACACGTTACATACTATTATTGTGATACATATATAGTAACATGTTAATTTTTCCCATATTTTATTGAAACATAGCAATAGAATGATATTATCACAAAATATTAAAACAAATGTCCGAATATACCCATATTACTACAAAACATATATTTTTATTTTCAAAATATAAATTAAAACTTTGAGTTGTTTCACATACAAGAGCTCTGATGTAGAAAGACGGTGAGTTGCCTTTTTGGGTGATAAAAATGGTACTCCTTCATCAAAGTATGTTGTTTTCCTTCATCTATGTGTGTTAGCATATGATGAAACTTTCACTGCCACTCAAGAAGCATATCCAATAATGTATTAGCAGTATCGGTGTCACAAGGTGCTTTTCTGCCACTCACGAAGCATATCCAATAATGTATTAGCAGTATCGGTGTCACAAGGAGCGGTCGAGACAATCTCCAGATTTTTAGAAATCGAAATGCCTATCTTTGTGTTTTCCAAATGGTGCTTTGCTATCGTACCCGCAGCCTTACCTCCCACATCGGGGAGGTTGTGATCAAAGAGACAGCAGATCGGACCGTTGGCACGGGTTTGAGTCAGAGCTGATAAGCTAGAGAGATATTACTTCCGTCTCGCCAGCTTTTCCATAGTTGACTTTTATTACGATCCATCGGGTTACTTTGACCCGATAATTTGATTTGCAAAACGATACAAGAATTTGATAATCTTTTTATGGTGTTGTAGAGTAAATTTTACTCTACAATTCCACATAAAATTACCAAAAAGTTTCATCATTACCGAATTCTTGCATCGTTTTAGGTAAAAAAGTCAAACTACAAAAAAGCTGGCGAAATGAATGTAGTATGAAACCAAAGCTTAGTCATAAAAAGTATTATCAAACCACGCTAGTTCACATTTTTTCTTTCGAGAAATCCGTTCAACATTATAGTAAATTGTTTTTTATTATTATAAAATAGTAAATTGTCTTATATTTCTAACTCCTACAATTAAGGTTAAACATATGTGAAAAGTTTCAACAAAATAATTTACATAACGTTATCCTTTTCCGATCCCACTATTCTTTTATTAAACCGGTGTCTAATCACGATTCACCAACTTATACAACCCGTAAGTTAGGTGTAATTTAAGTGTCGAGGAATGTCATATAGGTATTGCAGAAAAATTGCCCAACCATAAATGTGTGCTAGCTACTTGAGGGTTTGGTCGACAAGACGATGTATTACCTACTTGGCGATGAATTGGGTTTAAGGTTCTGATGTACTTACCTTGCTTGATGACATTCCGTGACACTCAATTTTTTTCTGACACACATGTCAGAATCTTAAACCCAATTCAAAAACTCGGAAAGAATAATTCACTACTTGTGAATCAAACTTCAGTTGATAATTCGCTCCTCGACCAAACCCTTTCAATCTACTACCAAAATCATGCAAAGATAGAAGCTCAACCAAGTAGGTGGTTGGCGAGGGATTCAGATTTTCTCCAGCCTGCTGCCTCCGCAGCACGGATCCGTTGGGGATGCGAGACCCCCACCAGGGAAAGCATAATATTGAAATTCAACAAACTCCGCAAATTAGACAGAAGAAGCTCTGGTTGAATAGATAAATCTGGTGATTGTACCTAAGAACCAAAATAACAAACATCCCAACTCCTCCACTTCAAGATCGGGATATGTAGAAATCACATCAAATGGGGAACAAAAAGGATACTAAGTTTTTCTCCACTCATCGAATCCAAACCCAGTTTCAGTTCAAAAAGGGAAACTAATTTCACAGCATGCATTTACACCATCGTATTCAACCAAAAACTAACTCCCTCAACTACACAAGTCTAAGTTTCAGCAGGTCATCACAGAAAATGTCACAACTAGCTTTCCACCATTGGTTCAGGCCCAGATCCTTCTGTGCGGTGGTGATGCCCACAACACTGTCGGACAGAATTGAAGAGTGTGTCCTTGATAACCTACCAAAAATAGAAGAGTATACTCAGTTATAAAACTAAAGAACCAAAAAACATAAAACTATTCTGGCCGTGTATTGCTCATTCCAGCGTAAAGAAAGATAAAAGAACGGCAAATACCTGGGACATAAGACCGTGGACCTGCTCAACAGAAATCTTTGCACTGTCCCGTGTAATCTTTGCAAGCTGGGATTCTTCCTGCAAATCAAAACAGTTCCCACTTTTCGTCATGGCCATACACATATAACCAGAAAAATCGGTTTTACCTTCTTAATAAACATGTGTAAAGAAAACATCTATATAGCATATAGCATAGACTGACTTGCAGGTTTTTGAAGATGAAGTCACCTAATCCATGATACTCACCTAAGCACACAAATGACCCAGCTTTCGATTGAGACTTTCTCAAACCAATGTGTTCTGTTCAGTCTACGATTTAGAATTAACTAAAACAGGGTGAAACCCCTAAATACCATCAAGTTTCATAATACACTGATATTGGAACCTTCTTTCACATGAGCAGCTATCAAAGTTGGACGAAACCGAATACTGTGATTTTGCCTGCTGCTCTGCTACAATTTACTCGGCCACTATAGGTGTAACAATCACCGTACAAGCCAAGATCTATATTTTTCATGTAAAAATCCTCAAGTCATGCCTGGTTATGGTTTCAGAATCTCACAAATCCTTATCCCAAAATGTTTGTGGTTTAGCTATTAACCAGAGCAAACATAAACATATGAAACTCTATCAGCTAATTGCTACTAGACTGTTGATATACAAGGGCCAAACCAGTGACAAGGATACACAAAAATAGATTCATGATGTAGGTGGATTGTGACTGAAAAGTAGTACTAACTACTAACAGAATGCCTGAAAATTTGTACCTTCAATTTTCGGCCTTCTGAAGGAAAATATAGCCTAGCTTTTTGTCATGAAAGATGATTTCAAAGATCTTGTCAGTTCCAGAGGATGGTCTGCTTGACTTTTACTCAACTCTTTTCACGTTACAGTATGTTATTTGCTTTTGCATTATGGTACTGGAATTCTAATGTTATGAGAAATATCTTATCAGTGTTTCACTGAAACGGTCTTTCATATAAACAGGGAGTCCTGCAAAGAAGTTCCGGTTCCACAAATGATCTTTAATGCATTGGAGTGAATTTTAAATTTTACAAGTACTTTTTACTCTCCTAAAAAAAAATATGTTAGTTGATGATGATGGGACATGAAAACAAATATCTCGTGGTCATGTTACTGCACTCACACCAAGTGCACATTGCAGAATCCATTAATATCAAGTGGCCTACAAATGTGCATCAAATACGACCAAGGAGGTGACGCGAGAGGTGGACTAGGTCAAATCATTGTTGTCAAGATAGCGATCCAAATCGTCGGATCCTATGATAAAAAAATAGAAATCGGGGATTCTTTGAATAGCCAACTATTAAAGCCTCATTTACAATTGACACGAAAAAATAGCTTATGACTTACAGGTTTCTTACATCTTGATATATAAAAAGGTTAATCCTCATTTGCATCTTTTATTATTTTTCAATGTTCTAGGTTGTCATGAATGTGTGGTAATGCCATGCTTTGTGCTTGACTACTTTCGACTTATTTATGTTGTTAGTTTGTTACTATATGAGTGTTACGAGTGTTATGAAGATGTTGTTTATGCTAATGATATGTCTTTGACCTGTGGGGCACCTATGGACTAGGTCAAATCATTGTTGTCAAGATAGCGATCCAAATCGTCGGATCCTATGATAAAAAAATAGAAATCGGGGATTCTTTGAATAGCCAACTATTAAAGCCTCATTTACAATTGACACGAAAAAATATCTTATGACTTACAGGTTTCTTACATCTTGATATATAAAAAGGTTAATCCTCATTTGCATCTTTTATTATTTTTCAATGTTCTAGGTTGTCATGAATGTGTGGTAACGCCATGCTTTGTGCTTGACTACTTTCGACTTATTTATGTTGTTAGTTTGTTACTATATGAGTGTTACGAGTGTTATGAAGATGTTGTTTATGCTAATGATATGTCTTTGACCTGTGGGGCACCTACGATCCTATGTAGGATCCCGATCTTGAGAACCTTGACCGCTTCCCTATACTTCGACCTGGATCAAGCTTAACACTGGATCACTTTCAAAGTTATTCTCTTCGGGTTGAATCCAATCAGTGTTAGGTTCAATGACCTCCAGAAAATCACGCCACCACTTGAACCATGGCACGGCAAAACAATAAAAGGACACCATATCGGCCATGACATGAAAAGGTCATGGTAGTATCTCCCGTTCTATGGCACTGGTTCACTACAGGCTTTGATGATTAGAGGATAGAGGCAAGGATAAGTCGGTTCCCATCACCTCTAGGGAGAGAAGAGACAAGCTTGGCAAGCAAGCAGTAGGGATATCATCTTGAAGTAGAGAGTAAAGAAAAAGGTTACCTTCTGAACTAGTTTCCCACAAGTGAGAAAGTGGGCAGGTATAAAACTATTACCAAAAGGGGATAATGATAATGCCCTGGCCTAAGGAGACGAGGCGGGTCAGCTAATGCTCAAGTTTTCTCAGTCTACATAGGTGATTCATCCACATAAATGCAAGTTATATCAATTGGAATCTCATCTGCCTCGTTCGTTTAGAGGTTGCCTTGATTCACTCCCATCCCAAAGGGGAGATGATCTTGTGCAAGGTTACCCCACACCAAGAATCCACTGTGGTTCCACAGCCACCATAACAGATCATCTTCCTCGTCCAATCCTACCAAGATCCTACCCTAGCCAGGAAACTCTACGAATGAACATCTAAGGTCCAACTTACTACTGCCTGAGAGAGAACTCCCTGAGGTGTGTAAGAAGGGTTCTACTACAGAGAGCTTCTGGAATGGGCTTTATCAATATTGACTTATTTTCCATGTGACGCAGTCGATGACTCTTCATTAGTAATAAAGACAGTATACTTGCAAGAAAACAAACTACCACGTAAAAGCAAGGGGAAAAGAAAGCAAATGGCACGACATGTGAAGCAAGACACAAAGATACTCTTAGGAGCATAGGAGCTGACCTCTTTCTTCCTTTGAGAGGGTGCTAGCATAGGTCCAAAGCGTGAGTGAGACATTTGATTCTCAGCTTGTTCCAGCTTGTCAGCTGCATCAAGTACACAAGTTATTCATTCCATATCATCCAAAAAACAATTAATCCCCTCCGAGGACAAACTAGCAGGCAATGCATCCCAAATTAATCATGCGGAAGAACTTATAGGGATCATTGCGTATATTATTTAAGTAACTCGGGAGAACTAATAACATACCTAAATCAGAAATCTGTCCTGCAATATAGTCCTTGTTCCCTAGTAAAGGCGAGGAGGAAAGAGTATTCACCCAGTACTTATTCCATAACAGATCCAAGAGATGGCAGTCAAGAGAAGACTTAAAATATGTAACATCCAGGGAATAATACTGCAAAAACGAAAGTGAGTTGAACAGTCAAGCATCAGAAAAAAGCCGTAAGTAGAAGAGGAAAAGCAAAAAGCCAGACGAACCTGCTTGCAGTGCACACCAAAATCTTCAATCTTGTTTAGAGGGATTGTCTGGTATTCAGAAACAGGCTCATCTGGAGGCTTATATCCTTCTGGGTATGTCCTGAAGGCTCCAATGTCAACCTTTCCAGCTGACACAGTTCTTGTTGGATCAATAACAACTGCCAAAAATGGCTCTTGAAATTGCTGATTAAGCATTTGCGTTGAAACATCAATCCCAGAAAGCCAGCATCCGTAACCAGGGTGAGAATGGTACCAGCCCACAACGTTCTCCAATCGCCCAACCTGCAATAAAACATTGCAGGTGAGAAAAGAAAAACACAACAGTAAGATTAACATATTTGAGTTGTGACTATGGCAGAAAAATGTGAAGGTCAAAGTATGAATCACATTTCAGTAAATACAAAGAGAATATTTGAAATACAAAAAGAATGGACAGAAGTCCCAACAGCAACACCTTACTAAATAGGTTAATAGAGTAAGATGAAAAAGGTTGTTGATAGAAATAGCTTGAAGTTGGGGCATAATTACTCGTAGCAGTGATTTAAGAATATATATTCATTTAAAAGTTGAGGGAGACAAATAGCAGGTGTATTGTCATGGAAGACATTTTAGTTTCCTGCATCTCTGTTGATCCATTGGCCTGTCCAAAGATATTCAGCTAGTACTTGACCGGTAATATAACTCCTCCTTACCAACACCCCTTCCTATGATGTTCGTAGTAGCTAATTTAAGCGTATTATCTTAAATGTGTTCCTGCTTGCGTTAGCACATCCCATTGCCAGGATAAAGGTGCCACAAACAGACTATTTTCAGCGCTCAGGTGCATCCAAGCAGAAGCATAGATAGAGTCCATATTTGGTTGCTGGGATAGCCAGAGCAGCTGCAGAGCTGAAACCAAACTACTTAACCTTGGCCGACTCTCATGGTAAGCAAATGCAGCAATCCTCGCACAAATCCAGCTATCAGGATCCCATTGAGCAATCTGGCGTTCGGTATCTTACGAGTAATCGGGTTTACATGGAAAAGATCCTGACTATTTCGGCAAGCCAGTTTACCCAGATGTGATGCAAGTTGGTAAACACCATTACAAGTTGCATAATGCTAGTCCTATGTGATTGCCATCTAATTTGAACTGAGAGGTTAGCTGACTAATCCAATAAGAACATCATCAGTGCTTGTCAATTAGGTCAGAACCTAGTCTCACACAATGAAGTGTTGAAAAACATTGTTGGCATAGTGATACAGCAATGGAGTGAAAATCCAGTGCTATAGCAAATTGGCAAAACACTTGCTAGGTGTTTGCCAACTTGCATCACATCTCAGGAATTGACTACTATTCCAAGCAACAAAGCTAAAATAGGCGATTAACATAATATACTTCTCCAATGTGTTTAACAAGATAGAGAAAAAAGAAATCGCAAAATTAATGCAGCCAAAAATGAAAAAGGATAACCACTCCTATTGTAAAGCAGTAACTTCTCAATGGCAACGAATATGAGTGGGCAAAGAAGTTGGCAAATGAAAAAGAGCACCAAAAACAAGAGAACCATGACTAACACTGATAGAGACAAACAAGAAGAACACGGAATGAGAGGAATGAACGTTCTCAGAGAGATTTGTGAGAAGTAATTTTTGCTGCAGAAAGAAAGTAGGCAGTTCTTTTTAATTATTATGTGATAAGAACTGATTGACAAAAATATGTTTGAAGCAAAAATCCATAAAATGTTTATGAGGTTGTCAGAGATACAATATATAAAGAAGTAAACTCGAACTGGAAATGGGAGCTGCAAGTTTGCAACCCTAGTCGAGTAAACCCTGTATCTTGAGTTTTGATCGACTACCAACAGACAACTCAGAGCCATCCACTCTATCACAATTGAAATGTAAGAAGTAGTAGTATAGAACAAAAACATGCTAACAAGATAATTCTCATGTGTGGCCCACAAACAAATACCATGCCCCTAATATCACCAAACACACATCAGAATTCATTTCATTCTAGTTATCGTGAGCAACCACACTTGAGCAGCCAAACCACAAAAATATTCATATTTAGGATCTTGCACAGTTCAAAGCACAGTTAGATAGGCAATATTTCGTAAGAAATCAAAATCCATTGAACACTCACAGACAGAAATAACGTAACTTCTCAATTTAGGTTTTAACAATTACTAGCGGTAAAGAAAAACACCATAATTGTAAACTAAAAAGTTTAACAGAACACAAACCAGCTTCTAAGATAACACTCCTGTCCGGCTGACAAAAGAATACTAACCCACATATCAGTCATAAAACCATAAAAACCCACACAGAATTCTAGATTCACTCTTATCACCGTGAGCATCCAAGCCACCATCAACATTCATAACTAGCACAGTTCAAGACGCATATTCAGTTAGGCATTATTACGGAACAAATCAACCACCACTGTTCCTAATCTTCTTCCAAAGACAAACGCCAAACAAAGTGAATAGCAATCAAACAATGCTTCTAGCTTCAAGATTAACAATCAACTCGAAAATAGAAACCCTGCCGAGTAAGAATTCTGAATTCACTGTAGATGTAACAGTAACCACAATCATAGTCATTCATATAATATAAGGATAGCATCATCTCAGAACTAATCAATTTTGATCATGTAATAAATTAGGGTTTAACACTTCGGATTTAACAAAGGCTTCTAATCTAGGGTTTAACCCACATATCAGCCATAAAACCATAAAAACCCACACAGAATTCTAGATTCACTCTTTTCACCGTGACCATCCAAGCCACCGTTAACATTTTCAGTTCAAGATATATGTTCAGTTAAGGCATTATTAGGGAACAAATCAACCACCACTGTTCCTAATCTTCTTCCAAAGCATACAATTAGTGAATAGCAATGAAACAATGCATCTAGCTTCAGGATTAACGATTAACTCCAAAATAGAAACCCTTCCGAGTAGGAATTCTGAGTTCACTGTAGCTGTAGCAGTAGCCACAATTATAGTCAATTCATATTTCCAATTTTGCACAGTTTGGACCATATAATGATAGGCATCATCTCAGAACATATCAAGGTTTAACCATGTAGTAATAGCAGTAATTCATAACTTCTAAATTAGGGTTTACCACTTCGGATTCAACAAAGGCTTCGAAATTAGGGTTTAACACCTAGGGTTTAACACCTAGGGTTTAACATTGTGAGTAAATCATCATACCTGCTTATTCGTCTGTGAGTAATCAACCATGTACTCATCAATTAACACCTAGGGTTTAACATTGTGCTCACAATTAGGGCTTAATCAACTTAAACGGTGAAATTAACCATACCTGCTTGTTGGTCTGTGAGTAATCAACCATGTACTCATACGCATCAGCCTGAGCATTAACCCTAGTCTCGGTCCCTTCAACGGGCAAAGCAAAGGCGTCCATCACAATAATAGCGTCGCCTTCGGTCTTCCCTTGCATGAGACCCATGATCTCGATGGTCCCACCGGAGCGAGCGTGGACGACCATCTTGAGGAGGGCGAGTGCGGAGATCTTGACGCGCTTGAAGTAGTGTGGGTCGTTGGTCCAGGGCTTCTCCTGCTGGAACCTCGCCTGAGCCGCCTCGTCGTACCGGAAGATGGCGTCGGATTCTGAGGACGCCGGAGTCTCCATCGTCACGATGTCATTTTCTAGCTCCCATGTCTTCTGGGCCATCGCCGCCGAGGAAGAGAATGACTGTGGATCCATAGTTGCTAGAGAGAGAAGAGAACTCGAGAGGTAATTGGGGCAGAATAGTGGTACTGTGGGACTTTTTATACCAGTACTGCTGGGTGACAATTAGTACCGGTACTGTTGGGCTTGGGCTTGGGCTTGGGCTTGGGCTTGGGCTTGGAAAGATTTAGAAGCCATTTTGAGTTTGGGCTTTGATCTCTCGGCCCAAGTAAGGTATGGATTGAATTTCATTAAGCTGGGCTGAAAAAATCTTTTTATTTTTGAACAACTTCTATTAATAAGGGAAACAACTACAAAAATTGGGGAGGATTTGCAAACAGAAATCAAAAGGGAGAGGCCAGGAGGAGGGTCAACCACCCAATTCCAACTTAGACCTTCCCTGAGACTAGCTCTAGCAACATAATCAGCTACTCTATTAGCTTCTCTATTACACCTAGGGATGGCAATCGGGCCGGGTTGGGCCTAAACTTAGCCAAACTCGGCCCGCTATTGTGCCCAGATGCAAGTCAGCCCGCACAAGGACCCGCTGTGCAACCTAATGCACACTGACCCGCACCCGGTTGCACACAGCCCGATTCGGCGCTTAACACATATGCGGCGCTACGAAGCCCGCTTAGCTTAAAGACTTTAAAATATTAAGGAAAAGCTGCAAAATTGTATCTTCAAACTATCACTACACAAATCAAAAGTAGACAACATCAACTCAATTACAACTAAACTCCACATCCAGGGAGAGTATAGAAAAGAAAATATTGCCAAAATCTTCGTTTGTTACGCTTAAATCCAGTAACGAAACACTGCCAAAAATCCATTAAATTGAACAACTAGATAAAGTCACTGAAAATAGCTAAACAATGGCTCATAGATGCCAAGGAAACGCTTTTTAGGATCATAACTAAATAGAAGAAGATCTGCAGAAGTCACTCAAGAATTCCCCCATGGCCAAATCCTTCCTCAGACTTTCCTGTGTTTTTGTTCTCCATTGCATCTTCATCTCAGGAACAAATTGCTCACTCCTATCACGCTTACAATCCTACAACAGTTTCAGCAACAACAACATTAGTCTAAAAAGATCTGCAAAAGTCACTCAAGAATTCGATACAAAACTCACAAAACATGAATATGAATAGGAAAGACGAAATATAATAACCACACAATTTAACAAATGAGTGAACTAGTGAACACTTCTAATTGTCGCGTTTTGTTTGCAGAATGTATGAAGGTATGTATAACTAGACAAGCAAAGTAATACAAAAAATTTATGTAATGAGCAAGCGCATCTGGTGTAGTGGTATCATAGTACCCTCCCACGGTACTGACCAGGGTTCGATTCCCTAGATGCGCATTAAGAAGCATAGAAACATGCATGCACTTCACATTCATAGTTGTAGTTACAAAACCAGAGCTGATGAACTTGTTGCTGGTGAACTGATTTACAGAACAATGTCAATGCACTTATTGATATGAAGCTGGAGAAGCGCAAGAATTTGAGGGAGGAATCTGCGTTTTACTGGCGAGAAGTATCTGAAGGAACTCTCAAGTTCGATCGAAGAGAATGTGAGGTGAATTAAGGGTGACACATAAAAGGCCTTAACTTGTTGCTGGTGAACTGATTTACATACTGAGTTGTTACTTTTGGTGCTTACAAAATGACTTATGAAACAGGTGGCAGCACTGAAACAGCTGACACAAAAGGAGTTAATAAATTTCTTTGACGAATATATAAAAATTGGCGCCCCAAAGAAGAAGTCACTTAGCATACATGTATACGGAAGTAAACATTCTTCAGAGATGGGCCAAGCAGCAGAAGCTACTGAACCAAATCTTGTGAAGATTGATAATATTTTCAGTTTCAGGAGCTCGCGGCCTCTTTATGGTTCTTTTAAAGGAGGCTTTGCTCATTTGAAGCTGTGAACCGGTGTAGTTTGATATGTCTGAAACTACGCAAGTGCATATTGAGGTAGCAAGTTTCTGTGCCACAAAATGAAAAGAAAATCTCTTTCGGAGGAGTTGAAGTTTGTTTTGAAAGCTTGCAGCCCAACTAATATTCTCAAGGAAGCTATTACTACATTCGTCAAGAGTTTGAGATTCATCATGTATTTTACCACTAACTCACCTACCACAACCAATTAAACCAAACCCAGACAAGAAGTATGACAAGTATGACATACTTTCTCTAAGAGCACTTAAGAATCACCCTGTTTTAAGGTGGTTTTCTACAAGCCTACAAATGTACAAGTATATTATGTGTAAACAGCTGCTCAAGCAATATTAAAAAACGAGAAGAACTAGCACAAGGCAATGCAGCACTCTATCAGACAATCTGAAACTGTTTGCTAACACAGACAGCACTCTATGAAGATTCAACCCACTATTAATCAGCAATGCCACCCTTCTAATACGAAGATAAAGCATAATCATCAACAGCACTACATCAGGAAACCATTAAGTTATTACCTAATTCATCCTGAATTTGCAATGCCAGTAGGGAAGCTTCATAATGGGGCTGACAACAGTACATTCACAACCAGACAATCACATTCACACCTAAAATTGCAATTTCTTTTATTTTACCATTTCCAGCAGAACATTCACAATCAGACAATCACATTCACACCTAACATTGCAAATTTATTTACCATTTCCAACAGTACATTCACAAGCAGACAATCACATTCACACCTAAAATTGCAAATTAGTTCACCAATTCTACCAGACAGCAGATATATTCCAGTATGGAGTACTCCTATACTATAACCAGATCTAACTGCCTGCAAAACGAGCATTTGACCTAATTCGAATGCATAATCACAAGAAAAAGAAGAAGACAATAAACCTTATATCCAAAAGCTTACCTTATCAGTAGCCAACAGGCGTCGCTATGAGCAAACTGGCCATTTCCTACAAATACAAAGAGAAAGTTTTCTTATAAATGTAAGATATTATTGGCAAAACCTAATTGACGGCATGGAAGCTTCAAACACCTTATTGAACACAAATGAACTGAAGAATGACCATCAAATCAGCATCAAATGCTAATCAGCATCAAATGCTAAGAGCAACACTTTTCTTGTTGACCTCAATGCGACAGTTATCGCGACAGTTATCCAACTCAATGCCTTTTTCAGGAACATGAAATTGAGGTCAACAAGAAAATTGTTGCTCTTAGCAGTCCTACAAAACCCAGACAACAAATAATGGATCTCAAAGTGAGTATAGTTCATTACAGCCAAGGGAAGCCGCCCTATGCGATGCTATTTTTTGTCCTTGGAGCAATGGTTTTCATAAATGAAGCAAGCATACAACTTTCTCTAAACCATACTATCCCCTTCACAATATATCTTAGTTAACCTTCCTCAAATTTACGAACTTCTAATAACAGTCACTTACAACTACATTCAGAAGTTAGACTCAGAAAGCAGCACCATATTGGTTACCAGAATTTCAGAAATCGCAGATTAACACCTACTGAAAAAGTAAAAAAGTAACATTTTCTGAAGTTAACCTTACTGACCAGAAATAATATGAATACAGCAGATTAACATCTATTGATATTCCGCACATGCAGCTACAAAATCAGCTTCCACATCGCAGAAACGAGGAGGAAACGGTGGGCGGTTGATTGACGTTCTCTCGAAAAAATGGATAAGAAAAATCATCAAGACAAAACACAATAATTTAACTAATAGCACACAATACATGTAAAAAAATGCATCACCTCTTATCTCATTCCACAGCCAGCTTTGTGCCCACATCAAAGCTTCTAAAGTAGCATGATGAAGCCTACTACGGTGTTGAGTAACCATCAGTCCACAAGTGCTGAAACTTGACTCGGATGCAACAGTGGACACCGGAATCGACAATATATCTCTAGCGATCTGCTGCAAAACTGGAAATCTAATTTGATTGTTCTTCCACCAATCCAACACATCAAAATCGGGCGTTCTTTCATTCAAATACAAGTCCAACTCAGAGTTGTCCATAGTAGCACTAGCAGATGATTCCTCTTCAACAAACAAGTCAAACCTAGAAAGGGGGTCATTCTCATCCACCTCTACCCTTGCAGAATGCAAGTTTGATGGGCCTACGTCATTACCCCGAGCACCCACCAGCCTAGATTGATATTCATGCAGTAAATCATAGCAACTTTGTTCAAGTTTCTTAATGCGATTTTCAGCATCAGCCCCATACAATCCTCTGAAGTAAAACTTCACTAACTTCATCTTATATCTCGGATCGAGTACACAAGCAATACACATGATTTGGTGACACTCGTTCCAATACTTGTCATACTTCTCTAACATTTGAACAGTCATTGCATGTATAATCTCTAACGGAATTTCACGCCAAAGAGAAATTGTCTCTTTGATCTCACACACTTTTGGGAAATAAGAAATTGTTGTTATATACTTTGTCTCAAAAAATAATTCAGTCACAGTGTTAAGAAAATTTAACTTCCCAACAAGTTCTTTTGCTAAAAACCAATCATCGTCACTTGGCAAACTAGTGTAGTTCTTTTCACCCCGTTGATTTAACCGCGAGAACACCTCTCTATATTCCAAAGCTGTATCTAACATGAAATATGTAGAGTTCCATCTGGTTTTGACATCAAGAACTAGGGTTTTTTTTCAATGAACTTCTAATTCTCTCGCCATGTCCTCAAATTTTTCTTTTCTTCCATGGCTAGAATTCCAATAAGCACAACTTCCCCTTATTCTGGATATACTCTTGCCAATAACCTTCATTCCCTCCTTCACTATTAAATTCAAAATATGTGCACAACATCGCATATGGACGCACTCTCCCTCTAACAATAAAGAGCTATAAGGCAACTTATCAACAATATTCTCATGCATAGCATCATTGGTAATTTACACCACACTATAGAGAAAGACATATTCTGCAAATAAAGCTTGATATCCCTGATGATGTCTCCCACCTCCCATGGAGTAACCTCATTATTCATCCAACAGACCACTGCTTTGCAATCCAATTCAAAAATAATTCCTCTGTTATACTCCAAGGATCCAGAAACAGCTCTTCTCAGAGCAATTGCTTCTGCCATTGAAGGGGAAGCAGCATTACAGAGCCCTTTTTGGCCATCCAAGACCTCACCATTAGCATTCCTCATCACCCAGGCCACTGCACCACAGTTTGGACTCACCCAACTTGCATCAACATTGACTTTAACCCAGTTAGGAGGGGGTCTCTGCCAAGCAAGGGGAGGGTCAGGGAACTTTGCTCTATTGGGATGAACAGGGGTATAAAAAGTTTAATGAAGGAACTCCTCTCTTGCTTTATTAAGAACCTGGTTTGGGTTTAGAGGACATTGATCAAATACATAATCATTTCTCCCCTTCCAAATGTGCCAGCACACAATAAGGATTTTGGCAAGCCAATTCTTTGAGACGGTCTCCTGGTACACCAAATCCAGCATATCTTTGATCCAGGCTTTGAAAGAGGGAGAATTACGGAAGTTGTCCACATGAATGCCTAGAGCCCCAAACCAGAAACTCTTGGTCCAAGGGCACTTAAGCAGGACGTGAAGGGTAGATTCAGCTTCAGAGTTACAAAGAGGGCACCAAGGAGATTCAGAGCATTTTCTTCTAAACAATCCTTCTTTAGTTGCAATTGCTTCATGCATCAATATCCAAGTGAAGTGTTTTACTCTAAGTCTTGTAGGGATTGACCAGATGGTTTTCCAATATTTGGGAGTGATGTCATGAGAGATGGAGGCACCAGAAGGGGAAGAATCATCTATTAGGGATCTGGCAAAGTGATAGCCTGATCTAACTGTATATATACCATGAGAAGTCAGAGGCCAAATAAGACTATCATTTCCAGAGAAGTGAGGTATTTGAATAGCAAGAATTGCTTTAGCAGTGACAGGGTTGAAAGAGTTCTTCACCACATTTTGCTTCCAGCTTCTGGCTTGTTGGTTAATCAAGGTGTCCACCTTCTGATCAGCTAAGAATTTCGGGATGACATCTGAGCTGGACAAAACTTGGGAATCCACTTTTGTTTGATGTACACATCTCTACCACTGTTAATTTTTCATATCCCTCCTTGGGAGATGAGCTTTCTGCCTTCAAGAATGCTAGTACAAGTTCAACTAGGTTTGCTCCCTTTCTAAGCTTGCATAAATTCTGAGTGGGGATAGTGCACACTCTTCAAAAAATTGGCTAGGAATGAATCTGGCTTCTTGATAAGTTTCCAATTTTGCTTTGCCAATAAAGCTCTGTTGAAATCTGAGAAGTCTTTAAAGCCCATACTGTTGACTCAAAGACCCTTGAATGTGTTTTGGATGGTAATTGTTTTGAGTGATGAAAGACAAATACAAAGATTTTGGCAGCAAAGCATTTTAAATACTCCAAGGCCTTGAGATACTGACAATGCTTCAAAGCCTTGAGATTCATTCTTATTCTGCTGAATTTTCCAACAAGTTTGTGTTGCAGATTGGATATCTGATTATGCAGATCAGGGTTTTGCTGAATATATTCTTGTTTTACATTATATACATGTCTAACACAATTGCAGATGATCAGAACAGGGAGAATCAGAGTTTTCTGGATTTAACTTTGAATATCTGTGAAGCAGGTTTAGAGCTTCAAGGCCTTGAGATGTGCCTTGAGCTGCTGACAGTTTTTACAAAACTAAGTTGATTCTTTCTTGCAGGTTGTGATTCTTATTATTGTGATTATTCATTGACTTCTAAGAGTCTTAAACTTGTTTTTCATGATTTATATGTGTCAGAAGTTAAACAGATTACTGTTCTAATCTTTTAACCAGTTTATCAGAAACTGGAAAACCAAACAGTCATAGTACTGTTATGTTTCTGGATTTTGTTGTTGCTGTGTTTTAATGTTGTTGCAGGTTTGTTAAACGTGCAAGAGCAATCTCAACAAACTCCAATGGATATCCACGTAGAGCTGTTTGAATTTCAGTTGAAAACAGAAGGAGGATTTGTAGGAACTGAGATCCTAAAGTCTCTCATTCAGTTGCAGCTGTGGATAAAAGAGACTGGTCTGGATTTTGAAAGAAGAGAGGCTTGCAGAATACTCAGAGAGGTGTGATAAATTCGTGGGAGATCATTCATTCAAACACACAGGGATTCAAGCTTCAATTGCAGATTTCAGAAGATCAAGTCATTCCAGTTTCCAGAAGAACACATCCAGGCTTCAATAGCTTATCTCTTCTACTGTGTTCTCCACTTGTTTTGTAATCTGTGTATCTTTTAAATATCTTAAACCTCACCTAACCTAATGGTTGGTTGTTCAAGTGAACAACAAGAGATTCTTGTTAGCTCAACAGTTAGTAGCTGGGACTAGATAGGTTTGGAACCACAAGCTGTATAGGTGTAAGGAAAATCACTTAGGCTTGAAGATCCAGGACTGTTTCTGTGTGAGTAATAAGAAGTGTTTGCCCAATCCTGGTGGGATTAGATCCCTCAGGCAGAGATTAGGTCCATTGGGACGGAACTCTGTAAATTGCTTTGTGTTCTTTGCTTTACAGTTTTATTATTATCTGCTGCACACAACTCAAATCAAACTAGGATTTATAATTATCCCTCAGTTTTATTATTTTCGTTGTAAGAAGTTTACCCACCATTGTTGCGCCTTGCGATTTCTCCACTATATTGACATCATCTTCAAGCTCTAAGGAGAGTTCGTCATCTTCTATATCGCTACCCATGGTTAGCAGAAGTAGATCTAAGGGAGGGTAAAAGGGAGAAGAAGAAGAAGAACAAGAAGAAGAAGAGAAAAGAGGCAAATGAGAAATCAATTCTGGAAAAGGGTAAAAAGTAATTGAAGGAGAAGGGAAAAGAGGCAAAGGAGAAATCAATTCTGGAAACAAAACATAATTTCTAGGGGAGATGGGATCTCGGGTAAGCACCATACAGGTGTGTGTAGAGAGCATTTTCCAGCTCCCTAACTGCGATTCTATCAAAAGAATTTGGGACTGAAAAAATCAAAAGAGAGAAAGACCATCCAATTTTTTTTTGGGCAAAAAAAGACCATCCAATAAATACACTGTCTACAAGGCCCACTTGCAACTTGGGCTGGAATAGACAATGAGAAATATAGTGGTTCTGATCTGATAAGAATGAAGCCCACCGCTTCTATGCAATTCCAATAGTCGCATGCTTATGAGCTGCTTGATTGCCTATTCGACGTACCGCACTGACTTCCTCTCAGTCGCATCTTCCAACGCGACACTTGAGATCATTCACGAAACATCCCCATTCGCAGTTCACATGCTCCTTATAGATTCCGAAGTAGCTCTTTAGAGTCTGTCTCAATCACTCTCTAGGAATAGAGGTTCAAAAATCATCTTAGAGGACTCTCTAAGTTTTTTGCCTCGTCCTTTGTGGAGCTTGCTAGGTAGGTCACCAGAGCGCATCGAGCTGCTACAAGCTTGCTGTCACACCGTTGAGTCCCTTAGACGAGAACGGTGCACCGAGTGAGCACGTTGGCTCGGTGTGCTACGAGATTGAGCAACAACGCGGTCCGTTTGTCGCTTGGCTTTGGTTTCTTGTTTTCGGTGCAACAAGTTACTTTATGGGCTGTGGGAAACGAAATTGAGATTGAGACGAGTTGCTTGTAAACGATCGTTGTGTGGCTGGTTTACTTGCAATTCTGTTGAGCTTGAGTTGTTGGTGCATCAGAGCTTGCTGGTTTGCTGGCTGCTTGTTATCCCGTGTTGGTGCGACGTGTTACTTAGTTTTGTAGCACGTTAAATGAGTTTTCTAGGCCATGTAATATGTACTAAATTCGTAGCTAAGTTTCTAGGGGTGATTTGGCACATGTTTAGTGCATGTAATGGGCTAGAAAGTGAGCAGAATGGAGATCATGGGTCTGGGTAGTTACTGAGGTAATCGCCACTAGTTTATAGCTAGTTTCTGCAGTTCTTTTGCAGCAGGTTGAGAGGTGCACAAAATTGTACACCATTGGAGAGCTTGAGAGCTTGAGAGAGTCTTTTATTTGAGAAACAAAAGTTGGGACGGTTCCCGTAAACACTTGTGCATTTCGTTCAATCATATGCTTAACTATTAACCTAGTTGGTGCGTGAGAGAAGGCTGAACCGAGTTGAGAACTTGGTTGCCGCGGAGAGCCGATATTAGAGATTAAAATTTGACCCTGTGACACTTGCCATGGTGGTCTCTAATCACACATGTTTCCCAACCATCCCTTTTTTTTCTATCCACCGCCACATTAGAATTCAGCTTCAACGTCCCAACTGGATGAGGGTACCGGATCTCTGGAATCTGCTCTCATCGGCGTTGTTCTTTTAGCTTCAATTTTGTTCAAATAAATCAAAATTCTGCAAATTTCTTTAATCCAAAGTTAATCGTGTAACACCCCCGATTTTTAGAAGAGTCGGGGATCGGGGGTGTTACATGCAACAATGAAGCCAAATTGAGAGGAGAGTTGTACTAGTAGAAGTGAATAAATTTTTGGGAACAGTATAAAAATTTCATACTCGAGGTATTTTATAGAGAATTGGAGGGGGTATTCTTTTTTAATTTTCCAATTTTTACCCAAAAATAAATCGTTTTTATGGCAGTGTGTGTGTGTGGGGGGAGGGGGGGGGGGGGGTCAAAAAAGTCATTTTGAAGACTTACTCGGGTGATCAGAAATACCCCTCAAACTAGCCGTTTTTTTAAACAATGTAGGCAAATATGTCATTTGTTGGCCTCATAGCCGTTGGTGAGTATTAAAAAAAAAGTTGAAACAAATGAGGGACTGAACCCGCCCGTGCCGGCCCGGGCTGAAATGCACCAGGCTCAACTGTAGCACAGACCAAGCCAGGCTAATTTTGGTGAAATGAGAACCCCACCAAGTTACCTGCCACTCAAGGGGGCTGGGTCGGTTCAACGCCAATAGGGAGCCGGGTACGGACTGATTCACATGTTTTAAGAGCGCGTCGGGCCCATGCTGCCACCATGACGTAGGATATACTGCAATTCTCAAACATCACACACTTAATATAACATATCGAGGAGACTACATGCATTCGTTACACTGGAAGACTAGACTGATAGATGTTACAAAAATAAAGTTACAATTGTATGAAAGGCTAAACCGAAGAAAATAGACAAGATAAGGGCAAAGCTCCACATGTACCCCCAAGTGGAACCGCCCTTAGACACAGGTGTATAGCAATCTTTCCTGAATGCGAACAGTTCTCCCAAAAATGGGACAAAGAAGACACATAAGGGGAACCCCAGCTTATTATATAATAATAATTAATTTATTTTATATCTCAGGATGGGCACGAATAACCAGCCCACACGATCACACTTGCAAGTTGCAGCCCCTACCGTATCTCTCACGTTACCCATTCACCAAAAACCATTGGCCAAAGTCTCCCTCAACAAGTCACAATAGAGTATTCTTTTTTCCGCTTAAAGTCTCTTTCTCGCCTACGCGTCGTGGTAGTGTGTTACTACTGTTTCCTTCCTCTCTTCCCATTTCAACGCGTTTTTGGCCCCGCGTTTTCTCCATTTCACCTTCTTCTTCATCTCCGTCAACATCGACTGTACCTAATTCCTCACACGAATCTCCTGCTGAAATTGCGCTGATCGGAGAACAATTTTTGATATTCTGACTACTTTGATTGATTGATTCATAGAGTGAGGTTGTTGTTGTTTGTAGTATGTTGCGATCGTGTTGCAGGCCGTTGGAGAGATTTTTGTCGCGACGGAACGCCGACGGACTCCTCTGGCACACCGATCTGAAGCCTCACGCCTCCGGCGACTTCTCCATCGCCGTCGTCCAGGCGAATTCCAGCCTCGAAGACCAGAGTCAAGTCTATACCTCGCCTTCCGCTACTTATGTTGGTGTTTACGACGGCCATGGCGGACCTGAGGCTTCTCGGTTCGTCAATCGACGCCTCTTCCCTTACCTTCACCGTACGCTATCTCGATCTCTCTCCTCCGCGCAGTTTTGTATCGTCTTCTTTGTTTGATTGATTTCCAGAATTTGAACTTCTAGGTCGATAATTTTACTTCTAATTTTGCCTGATGTTGCACGCTATTTAGGTCTATTTTTGTTCCTTTGTTGTTGATTGAAGTTTCATAGAGAGGCGTAATTGTTGAATTTGCGCAGAGTTTGAGTTTCTAGGTAGATAATTTTACTTTCAGTTAGGCCTGATTTTACAAGCTATTTAGGTCTGTTTTCGTTCCTTTTTTGGTTGATTGAAGTTTCATAGAGTGGCCTAATTGTTGAATTTGTGCAGAGTTTTCTAAGTAACACGGAGGATTATCTGAAGATTCTCTCCTCCGTTCAATTTTGTATCGTCTTTTACGTTTGATTGATTTCCAGAATTTGAATTTCTATGTCGATAATTTTACTTCTAATTAGTCCTGATTTTACTAGCTATTTAGGTCTGTTTTTCGTTCATCTTTTTGTTGATTGAAGTTTGATAGAGAGGCGTGATTGTTGAATTTGTGCAGAGTTTTCGAAGGAACATGGAGGATTATCTGAAGATGTGATAAAGAAGGCTTTTAGTGCTACAGAGGAGGAGTTTGTGCATCTAGTGAAGCGATCATTTCCAGTTAAGCCACAGATTGCTTCAGTTGGATCATGTTGCCTTGTAGGGGCGATTGCTGATGATGTGTTGTATGTGGCGAATCTTGGGGATTCGAGGGCGGTTCTCGGCCGGAGAGTTTCGGATGGACAGAAAAGTAGAGTGGTGGCGGAACGGCTGTCGACTGACCATAACGTTGGCTCTGAGGAAGTGAGGAAGGAGGTTGAGGCACTTCATCCTGATGATTCACCTGTTGTGGTTTTCTGCCGCGGGGTTTGGAGAATTAAGGGAATAATTCAGGTAATTGATGAATCCTTCATTGCCCTTTGTGATTACTGTTGTCTTTATTCATAATTTTGCAGGCTGCTTTTACCTTGAACTGAATTCGCTTATAGGTCTCTGGCCTTGTTTAACTATGCAATTATGATTGTTGATCATCTCTGAATAGGTAGCTGGAATATTGATTGCAGTACTTGTGTGCATCTAACTTTGCTGTAGAACTAGATAAACCTTTAGTTTGGTTTCTGCTTTATGTTTTGTTTTCATGTCATAGCCCTTTGGTTTTTCTGTAGGTTGGACTCATTTCTCCGTAAAATCTTCCCTTTGTCTTACTAGTGATTGTAGTCATTCCGAACCACACCCAACTATTTAGCGGTCATCTGTAATATAGACCGCAGGAGGCAAGTGAAAAACCGTAGTGTTTCAACTTTCATCTTGTTTAGGCTGCTAACCCTTTTTCATGACTCAAAAAGTTTGCGTAGAGCTGCTCTTCTTTAGTTCTGGCTCCACCTTTTTTCATAAGCCTGGTTCACAGGTAGCGTACAAAATCTGTAAAATCAGTGATCCATTTCAATGTCTCGAGTTAACCCATACATTAGTTGGAGAGTAACTATAGTTTTCTAATGTTTGTAGATCTGCCTTCACGTATACTGATCTGCACCACTACACAGATTCATATGGTTATGTACCGCAGCATAGAATATTGCAACTGGTTTCTGCTCAGATATTAATTCCTTCTTTCTTATCCTGTGACCCTAACCTCATGTATCTTGATTCAACTGCGAAACGATCTCTCTACTGATCTATACGGTAACTGATGGATCAACACTTGTGTTTCCACTTATTATTAGCATTATTTTGTACAAGTAACTAGTATGTTCCGTTTGCCATACCCTATGACTTAAGGCTTTAGTTAACTTGATTCAGAATTTCTACCTTGGTAGGAAGTTCTAGGAAGTTGTTAGGAGTTTATAAGGCTTTCGTGAGTGTAAGTGAATGAAAGCTGGGTTTCAAGCTAAATAGAAAGATTCCCAAATACTCGAGGTGGGTTGTCTGTGGTCCCTGTTAATTGAGGGGTGCAATTTGCTTATCTTTGGACTGGAAAATTTTAGCAAGGATTTTCATTTGTCTTGTTTTACTCCATGTGTCACATTGAGCCCGTTTACCAGTCCCGTGGTTCTATTATCTGCTTTTTATATTTTTTACCAAAAAAGGAAAGAACTTCCGATATATTAGAGTCAAATGTGTTCTAAAGGGACTATGTGTTCGTTGCTCTTCCAGGAATCCCATGATCTGTCTCTTGGCCCATGGTTTCATGCAGCTGTGTGGTCAAAGTCGCGTATTATCGTGAAAGAGATGTACATGGGGATCTCACAAAGCATATGATAAATCCTCCTCTTTCACATCATAGCCATCCGAAGGAG
The DNA here is from genome assembly GCA_023055425.1 of Linanthus parryae. Lineage (NCBI taxonomy): Eukaryota > Viridiplantae > Streptophyta > Magnoliopsida > Ericales > Polemoniaceae > Linanthus > Linanthus parryae. The sequence goes on from JALGPY010000002.1 coordinate 35,956,726, forward strand.
ATGGTACCCTTATATTCACTTAAAGCTCATGCAGCCTGGCAGATCTACGTGCATCATTTTCTTTCTTCTTTTTGCTATGAATTTATACTGTGTTCCTTATTGCTTGGCGTGTTATCTTTCTTCGTTTTACCTTCTCAAATCATCCTCAATACTTAACAGAAGAATGCTTATATGAGACTTGAATTGATTCTTTCTAGGTGTCGAGATCTATCGGGGACGTGTACTTGAAGAAACCTGAGTTCAACAGGGACCCAATATACCAGCAGTTTGGAATTCCCGTTCCTATGAGGCGGCCTGTGCTGAGTGCTGAACCCTCCGTAATCATGAGGAAGCTCGAGTCTGACGACTTATTCGTGATATTTGCTTCAGATGGGCTTTGGGAGCATTTAAGTGATGAAGCTGCTATCGAGATTGTGACTCGAAGCCCAAGAGCTGTGAGTGCAATTTCAGTCATAATATATTGTTTACAATCCCACTTGTCGTCAATTATTTGGAGATTCTAAGGTTTCTTTTAACGGTTTCAGCAGCGTGAATGAACTGAACTGGTTAATATTTTTGCAGGGAATTGCCAAGACTTTGGTGGGAGCGGCAATTCAAGCCGCCGCGAGAAAAAGGGAAATGAGATACAAAGATATACAGAAGATTGAGAAAGGAACGAGGCGTCATTTCCACGACGATATAACAGTCGTTGTGATATATCTGGATCAGAGGAAAGACACGGGATGCGGTAAATCTAAGCGCAATGCCGTTGGCTGCACGACGGCACCTGTCGATATCTATTCCAATGCTGAGGACAAACTGGAAGAACTATACCAAACAGCTTCTTTGACGAAGAAAACGCAAGTAGGGTTTCTCTGATAGAAAAACATTGACAGACCAGTTGCCGAGGCATAGATATAAGTGTTTTGGGAAGGTTTAGAGAGATTGGGGTTCTGGAATTGTGTAAAAAAGTGCTAACCGTATACATTTTTTTGTTTCTTGATTGTTGGTTTTGCTATGTTTTGTATAGAAATCAAATACTATTGGGGATTATATATATGCATAATTGTTCATCGGCTATGACAAGTTGTTGATGTTCTGATATGAATGCCTGATTAACCTGCAGAATGTCAAATGTTGGTTTGTTTTGGGATTTGTACGGAACGTGTTAAAAACAATTGTAATGTATGAAAGAGTTTACAAATGACAATGGCAAGCGAAACAGCCATAGACCGTTGTCAAAATATTCTGAAGTGACGATTCTACAGTGATAAGAAACATGATTTCGTAATACATGGTTCACGATCAGGTGTAGTTGAAAGTTGCTTTGTGTTTGTGATCTAAGTGGCATTCATGATAAATTTTTGGGCGTATCTGCATCAAAGTTAGTTTGAAAGGAGGTTTAGTGACTGAATCACACGTTCAATTCCCACCAGCTTATTAGGTGTGGGCAAACTACTGTCGTGTGCAATTTACAAGGTATAGAACATGAGTCTGGTTTATCAAGGTAGCAGGGTAGCAACTACGATTCCCCTCGCTATCCAAAGAAAGTACAAGGGATGATGGGTACCAACTACATTATTTTTTATAGGGTAAAAGACATTTTCCACCCTTCAATTATGGGGAAAAGACATTTTGCCCCCTGATTTATGGAAAAAGACCTTTTGCACCCCTAATAGTTTTTTTGTGACCATTTTACCCTTGTAAGGATGGAATGGCTTAAATACCCTCACCCCCCTAAAGACCACTTTGCCGTTTACTTTCATATTTAAATAAGTACTAATTAAATACATTTATGACATCACCTATTAACAAGACTACATCACACATGGCATTCTAAAATGACCATTATACCCCTGGTACTGTTCACGTGGACAGTTACCACCCCTGGTACTGTTCACGTGGAAAATTACCACCCCTGGTACTGTTCACGTGGACACTTTGCACCCCTATTTTTTGGACAGTTTGCACCCCTAATTTTGTGGACACTTTGCACCTCCAATTTTGTGGACACTTTGTACCCCTAATTTTGTGGACACTTTGCACCCCTAATTTTGTGGACATTTTGCACCCCTCTGCTGTTTAAAACCAGCTGTTTTTTTAGCTGTGAGTAGGATCCTTACTCAATTACTATTTTCCCTCCTGTAGCTTCCCTCCAATAACTTTCCGCCAAAAAAAATCCCTCCAAAAATGTGCATCTTAGACGTAGTTAATCTCTACATCTTACTAGTTACTACTTCACTAGTGAAGGAGCTAGTGCCAACAACAAGGCAATTCAGAGAGTCAAAATTGTTGGTGCTTGGTTTGACTTCTGAGACTGCGTTTCGACGACCTTTTCAATCCCTTTACACATCCATTCAAGGTCACGTGAATCAGAAGACGTAGCTCCCTGCCCAATAGGGTCGCACCAACTCCATAAGTTACAACAATTGTTCCGACAAACATAGTAGAGTCTACCCCGATTGCCGTATATGTTAGACTCCGTCACTCGTATATCTGCCATAAGGGGAACTTCACAGAAGCAATACTTCCTCTCGTACGTTAGGAACTCTTCTCCCAGTCATGTTGTTCTGCTTGAGTTAGACATTCTACCTAAACAAACAAAAACATATTATTACAAAAAAAAAGAAAAATAAAAACTAAAATTACACCATACTAGCTAAAATAAAGAGCTTCATTCTAAAAAAAAACTACTAGTATTACCTTGCCTTAATTGTTAGGAAAGTATGATTGGAGCTACTAGTGAGTAAGATTTTGAGTGGAGATCATTGTGAATATGGGATGTATATAGGACTTATTTGGAGGGAGGTTTATTGGAGGGAAGTTATTGCGGGAAAAGTAGTAATTGCGTAAGGATCATACTCACAGCTAAAAAAAACAGTTGATTTTGAAACAACAGAGGGGTGCAAAATGTCCACAGAATTAGGGGTGCAAAGTGTCCACAAAATTAGGGGTGCAAACTGTCCAGAAAATAGGGGTGCAAAGTGTCCACGTGAACAGTACCAGGGGTGGTAACTGTCCATGTGAACAGTACCAGGGGTATAATGGTCATTTCACAATACCAGGTGTGATGTAATTTTGTTAATAGGTGATGTCATAAATGTATTTAATTAGTATTTATTTAATATTAAAGTAAAGGGTAAAGTGGTCTTTAAGGGGGTGAGGGTAGTTAAGTCATTCCATCCTTACAAGGGTAAAATGGTCACAAAAAAACTATTAGGGGTGCAAAAGGTCTTTTTCCATAAATTAGGGGGCAAAATGTCTTTTCCCCATAATAGAAGGGTGGAAAATGTCTTTTACCCTTTTTTATATTAAGAGAGTAAATGGTTATGATTAGAACTATCAGAGACCGGCATATTAATGAACTGCTTAAAGAATCGATTTGCAATTTGTCCACCTCAGGTTAGATACCAAGACACTTTCAACCTTTCTAGTTTGGGATACAACACTTTTATTCCTTCCGTGTTCCAAACACCAAGACACTTATACTCTAACTATGTCATATCATAATGTAAGAGAGCAAATATATGTGCAGATCTATCATAGTGACGGACAACCGCCCCAGCCTAATGATACACATTTTGAGATTTTACAGACACAAGAGTGAACATGTCATTTACAAAACTCGAAAGGGTGAAAGTTCTTTTCATCAAACTTGAGGGGGGTGAAAGTGTCTTTCAGCATAGCATCTTTTTGAATTTTCTTTGTCTTCGGCGTGGTTGCGATTTCTCCAGCAACCAAACAGCCTAGGGTTTTAGAGAACCGAAGAGCATGAACCCCAGTAGCAGCTCGGTTGCAGAAACAGTATGGGCAGAGATTGAGTCGACTCGTTCAGGTCCCACACTCATCCTCTTATCTTCCTCATCGTCTCTCTCTCTTTCACACTCCAAACTAACGGATGATTAATTTTTCATCTCTATCTCTGCTTCTCCGGCATCGGCGTTTCTGATGAATTCTCCAGTAAGCGACAATCACCTCTCAATGTTAGTGCAAAATTCACATTTTTGTTGAAAATATTTGTAATTATGCGAGCAAAAAGCTTAGACATTTATCTCTGAATGCAGATTGCACTTTTTGTTCGGTAAGAATTTCGAGCGGGCGACTAGGATTGTGGATCAACGAGGCGTCAAGAGGATTTCCGGCGAACCGAGCGGTCGCTTCATCGTTCAGGTTTAATTTGTTTTTGATCTCTCCTTCATTTTTTCTCAATATATGTTATGATTTTGCTGAGTAGAATTTGTGCAAATTCAGAAGGATTGTGAACTAGTCCTGAAATAAATATCTTAACTGGAGCAATTGGTTAGTCATTGAATATATCTTGACATCTACATAATAAGCTGCTATCTACAAAGTAAGCTGCAATGGGAAATAACTTATCCCCAAAATGTGACATGTGGAATAGTTTATCCCCGTCTATATAATAAGCTGTTACATAATAAGCTGCTATGGGAAATAAAATATCCCCCAAAATGTGACAGGTGTAATAGCTTATCCCCGTCTATATAATAAGTTGTTATAGGAAATAAGTCATCCCCAAAATGTGACATATGGAATAACTTATCTCCACTATATCCTAATAACTAAATACTTCATAATAAGACAATCTCACTTCGGAAATTAACATACTTTTGTTGTGGTCGTGCCCTCGGACAGGGTATATGCACTAGTAAGTAGTAACAAACAATGCACTAAATGGATGGGATACTTCTCCTATTTTTTTTTTTCAACGTAGATTAAGGATACTTCTCCTTGTGTCATCTTATTGATGCTTCTCTTTATGTTAATACCCAGTTCAGTGTTGAATCAATTAATAGGGAGTCAATCTCTCCGTGTATTTGTGGATAGTATCCGAATCAGATGTTTTTATGTGCTTATATGAAGAAGTATGATTCTAAATGCACTAGTCAATAAGAAGATGGCAAGAGAAATAAACCAAATAGTAGTATTATATACCATATAGCTTAATTTGATATCGATCTGAGATGTTAACATTTTGCTTATGTTTTATACTAAGTCTCGCTTGCACCGCTTGCATTTGCTCTGCCTAGGTTGTTGGGGAATCGCGGAGTAAGGAGGAGTATTTCTGTTTTGCAGAACACTATTGTGCTTGCTATTCATTTTTCTACGACATTGTTAACAGAGGAGAACAACTTTGTGTGAGTTCCCCCCGCAGGCTCCCTTGTCCTTAAAGTTTATTTGCAAAGTCCACTTCTTAATTCTTGTCATCTCCTTTTTTGTGTCAGTGTAAGCATCAATTAGCTGCCAGACTTGCAGCATCCTTAGGAGTTTTCGTGGATGTTAAGGTGTCTGACAAGCAGCTAGCTTTTCTGCTTGCAAAACTCTGACGACTATAGCTTTCATGGGAAGGAAAAGGTAATCACTTATCATCCTTAAGAATGCTAAACTGAATGACTCACTTAACATAGTTTTTTCAGCCACTGTTTAGGACCGATTCTTTGTTCTTACACGAAATAGCACATTGGACAGTGTTCATACCTTTGTTCATAAACTCGCGTTAATTTTCATGGGTGAAGGAATTCAAACTGTAATACAGGCATTTTGGTGTGAAAATGATGAGATTCATATACTGCAACCATTAGCATCGACTTTAAGTAAAAGAAATAAGTATCTAAAGATAACTTGCAACCTTCACATTCTACCTCATTATATCACGTCCGTGAATACATCTACATACTCAAGCACCCAAACTAGAACAACTGGTCTCTAAATAAGCAAAGTTTTTGAGTTCCTGAACCCCAAGAACCCATGCTCTTTGCTCTTGTTCATCCAGTGGACATCGTATCTCAATATAACATCAACAAACCACCAAATTCCACCTCTTCCAATCTTAGTAGCCACCAGACCGTCTCTCTCACAATCTTCTCCCATACAGGACGCTGACCCTCCATCATCTTCTCCAGTTTCACATCCACTTGTTCATATCCAAAACACTCCACCCCAAACTGCTCAGCCAAAATATTCCAGAAAGTCTTCCACTTGAACACATCTCCATTGCTGCAATTGAAGGCCTCATTCTTGCATTCGGATCAAACGCCGCCTCCAAAATCTGGTGCTCGGCTATCAGGTCAGCATCTGAGGCGTTGGAATAGTCCTCCCATGCACCTTTCGACCCTGAAAACCTCAGGGGAAGTCCCTCGTGCTTACAAATAGTTGCATATGAGCAATATTAAGCATACCCATGGCATTCATCAAACAATAGGGCGAGAAGCCGAAAAAGTGCATCCAGGTCTGAGCACAGACCACGTCAGTCTTTTTTTTACCTCGTCGAAGAGGATGCATTTCTAAGTGTAGTAGAAATTCGGAGTGCTAAGCCTTGGGAGATCCCCGTGGAACTCTGGATCGTGCGTCTAGAACTTCCTGAGCATCACTATATGGGTCAGTTCGTACGGATCCATATAGTGTGTTTCCAGCCAGATGTGTTTGAGACTGGGGAGTTTGGGATCAAGGTGTTGAGCACATTCCTGAGCAGCGCTCCATTCGCTTTGCAGCTCTTGGCCTTGTTGGATTGGTTGGTCCAGTAGAGGTAGAACAGGTGAGATTTGAGATTTGCCTTTGCAGCACCAACTGCACCAGCCCACCACCAGCTCGTAGTGGATGATTTGGTTTAAGTAATTGAACTCGAGAGACAAAAATGGAGAGGGAGAAGATGATAATGAATGGGAGTAGAAACTTAAATTCAATAAACAGATGTCAAAGCTTATCTAATATATGTAACTATGCATTTTTCATACTTTTTTTTTTTTTAGAGTTTGAATTATATCTGCCAAAAAGAACACGTAATTTGAATATGAGCTGTTATCTGTAAGGTTGTCGCATGAGCAGTCACACTTCCCTTCTCGTATAGGGTGCATATGCGGTTGGGTTATATTATGACCCCAGTCATTGGTCCCCAATACCGAAAAACAGGGAAAGAGTTCAACCTGAGCTTCTCTCAAACTGTGGTGTCTGATGACTTTTTGCAAATGCTGCTACCCTAGAGGGATCCGTCTGTTGTTCAACTTGGCCTTGTAGTTATGTACACCATACCATTCCCTTGCTAAGATTACAACTGTTCCTTGGTGTTCACATTCTCTATCTGAATTAGCTAGTTATTGCCGTATTAGGTATTGCCGTGAACGCAACCTCGTGTATCCATCAATAGTTCCTGTCACATGGACAACCTAACCTGCTTTCCTTGGGGCCCTTGGCATTTTTCCCTGAGATCTGGACAGACTGTCAAATCATTGCCAGAGATGCCTGCAATTATAACTTGGAGACAGAAGGCTTGCTGCTAAGAGTTACAATTTTATATCTGTTTGATTCATTGGATAGGCATTCTCCCTTATTTTCATTGCACAATTGTAGTACATGAAAGGTTTCATTCAATTGGATAGGCAAATCAGGAAATTATGGAACTTTTCATGGAAATACCCGTTCCTAATTCCTAAATGTAACTCCTGAATGCCGAAACTGGTCTGATTGTTTCAATGCAATTTCTATGAGCTTCTAAGATGTACGTGTAACAGTAAATTTCAACTACTTTTCAGCTAAAAGCATGTAATGGAACTATAAAGAATAAACAAACGTAGATGCCAAGCACCCTATGGCCTGTAGTCCTGTACTGATTATAGCAGAATTTCAATATTAGGGTCAAAAAATAATGAATTGATCTCAGGCCATGGTAATATGCTTTGGAATAGACGAAAATTCAAAAGCATCCTGCATTGTTGTGTCTGTGTATGGTGTTTTTTGCATGTATATCAAGAGGTTCTCCATGGTTTACTGTGTTTAAGGTAATTTTCATGCTCCTGAAACTGTTATATCGTTGTTTGCAGAATCTCAGGCTTTGTAGAAAAAATCTTCCAGCATTAGTGGGTGATAAAATGGCAAATCAGTTTGTTTCATTGGCACTGAACAATGATTCATCTTCGGCTCAGCTTTTTTAAGCAGTGAAGTCCTTCAGTTGCTTAGTTCATGTTGATGTCTGGATATGTGTACCCACAAACCACAACAGAGATCATGTATGTATTTCACATTATCTTTACCTTTTTGGCTGTCTGAATTACAATAATTTATGAATAACACTTCTGTTCACTCATTGCCTTGGCCCGAAATTGTGTTATGTGCATATATATGTGAAAAAAGAAACGTTGGTATAGAATTGATGAAATTTAAGCTACTACAACCATTTGCATAAGACCAAAAGAAGAAACAAACATGCTTAAACAAGAGCTTGCAAACTTCACATTGTTGCTTATTCTACCATGATGATAACAATAACGCATTTGAGGAGGAAAACCCAAAACTAGGTCTTCTAAGGAACGATTTTGTAAGCTTTCATCTTATCGATCCAAGAAACGAGCGATGTCTTTGAGTTTCTGAAACCCAGAAACCCATGCTCTTTGCTCTTGTTCATGCTATCGAGCAAACACTCGCCGCCCAATATCAAATCAACAAACCACCAAACCCCCACATCTTCCAGCTTAGTACTCACCAGTCCATTCTCTTTCACAATCTTCTCCCACACCGGTCCTTTACCCTCCATCATCTTCTCCAGATTCAAATCCTTCCCTCCTTCCTTAAACCCGCCGTCTTCAACCCCAAACTGCTCAGCCAAAACCTTCCAGAAATGCTTCCATTTAAACACATCCCCATTGCTACAATTAAACGCTTCGTTCTTCGAATTCGGATCCACCGCCGCCCAAATATGCTGCTCAGCAATCAAATCAGCGTCCGACGCATCCGAGTACCCTTCCCAGGCCGCTTTCGTTCCTGGAAAAACCAATGGGAGTCCCTCATGTTTACAAATCGTCGCGTAAACACATAAAGTCCCAATCACATTCATCAAACTATAAGGCGAAAACCCGAAAATATTCCCCGGTCTGTGCACAGTCCATGTCAACCCCTCCTTCTTCTTCACCTCCTCAAACAGGATATCCTCCTGTGTATAGTAAAAATTCGGGGTGTTCAATCTTGGGAGATCTTCCGTATACGGCGGATCATGCCCAGGAGACTTTCCAAACAGTTCAAACGGTCCGATATAATGTTTCCGTCCAGTCTGGAGACAGATATGCTGGAGATTGGGCGCGTTTGGGATAACCGCGTTGAGCACGTTCCTAAGCATGTCACCATTGGCTGTGCAGTTGAGTTGTTCGCTGGATCGGTTGGTCCAGGAGACGTAGAAGAGGTGGGTGACGTCATGGAGGATGGAGAGCTTGATGTGGGCGTCGGCGGGGTCGGAGATGTCGCACTGGATGTATTCGATGGGGTGGTCGGCGTTCCAGGCGGGGCGGGGGCGGCGTGCGACGCCGTAGACCTTCCATGGGCCGCCGGGGGTGTCGGATAAGGGGAGGATCTCGGCGAGGCTGTTGCCGACGATACCGGTGACGCCGATCACTAGGGCGACGCTCTGGTACTTTGGTGGTCCGTCGTCGTCGTCGAGTTTCTTCTGCAAAACAGATCACAAAATGGAAATTGAGATTGTGGGTTAGTATTGAATGGATGTGATTAATAATGGGTTGTGTTCAGGAGATTGAGATTTGCCTTTGCGGCGCCGATTGCACCAGCCCACCACCAGCTCATTGTTGTTGTTGATTTGGGTTTCGAGGGGTGGAGAATTGCAGAGACGAAGAAGAAGATGAGATGGAAAATGAATGTGGGGACTGAAATTGAATATAAAGAGTTTTTTTGGGGGAGTAATAGAGTAGAGAAGTGGTACAACAATTTTCTTCTTCAAGGTGTCGTTTTCTGTAATTTCTATCTTTCTCTAGGCCCTTCTCTTCCTATATTGTCACCGCTTGTTTTGGGGTAAAAGTAGGGGTGCAACTTGGACGGGTTGAACCCGACCAACCCGAGCCCAGCCCGAAGTAAAATAGGGCCCGAACACGTAGTTTTAGTAATTTGGACAGGCTTGGACATAAACTCCCCACCTGAATTGCAATTAGGGTCGGACTTAGGCACAAATATTAAACGACATGTTAACCTGAATTGCCCAATTTACATGACAACCACATTACATTTTGAGATAATTATGTAGAATATCTAAGATGAATATGTTTGTTTTCTTTTGATTTATAGCGCTTTTAATCATATTTTTAGTTTTTGAACAAGTTAATTTTCTTTTTTTTACCAACAATTTATTATTCTCTTATGTATTAATAAATGTATAAAGTTTAATGTACTAGTTCGAATTCAGCCCGAACCCGAATTGATTTGTACGAATTTGGGCTCCGGCGGGTTGCCAATGCTCTTAACTCAGGCTGGGCTGGACTTGGGCAGCCTCGACCGAATTGGGCTCGGTCAGGGGTGTCAACCCGACCAGCCCGCCCGAGTTGCAGTCCTAGGTAAAAGACACTTCAGTTTAGGAAATAACACTTTCACCCATTTTCCTCTATTAAATTTCAGAATACTTACACGGTAAAAGACACTTTCACACCATTTAGTTTGGCTAAAAGACACTTTCACCCTTTCATGTTTCGAATAGGACACTTTCATCCCTTCAGCGTGCCAAAATAAAAAAAAAAAAAAAAAAAAAAAAGTTACGTATCTTTATTGTGACGTTGTTAGTCTGGAATTGTGGTACGTCACTACAAATAGTTTTAAAACTTTTTTTGCCCCCATGTTGGTGTTAGCTAAGGGTACAGTAGACTTTTTGCATGATATTCGAGGGGCAAATTTATCTCCAAAATATTTTTTAAAACATGTTTTCTCTTGTTTTTTCTGTATCAGTCTAGTTCCTTTATGGACAGTTGCGGATGTAATAAGGGACATGTGGGAGCTATAGCCCCCACTCAAATTTTAACTTTTAAAATTTTACCATTTGTTTTCATGCTTTGTTCAGTTTAGCCCTCACTGATTTCATGTTATTATCCCAAGTGCTTCCATCTCTTTCAGTACACCACATGTTTATTATAATTTACAAAATAGATTCCAACAATAAAAAACAATAACATACATATTCGGAAAAGAAGGAGAACGTAGGGACTCAGAAGCGAGAGCACGCAATTAAGCCGATGAACCTCTACAAGACTACAAGGCCAAGCTAGTCGTCGAAAACTAGTAGAGAAGTCGGTCAACCAAACGGAAGTGTCTCCTTAATATTCGTCGGTGCTCGAAGCTATGACATCGGGCGCAAAATCTCACCCCAACTGTCAAGTAAATAGCCCTAAATTTTACTTGTGTGAATTGATTACATTTTTGTGTATTCATTGCCAGACTTGTTAAATTTTAGCCCCCACTAAAAAGGAATCCTCGATCCGCCTATGCTTATTGAGCCATTCCCTCTCTTTCAACCTACTTTCCTTATTCAATAATTTTTTGTCGCAAAATAATTAACCAGACCCCGTATTTTGTGTGTCACATTGCTCATCTGTATAATGAGTTATGTTTTTGTGTGTGTTCATGATGTTTCTAGGAGTAGAACCGTAAATGACACAGACTCCAAAGAACTTGTGTCATTTTTTTCGAGCTGATTCAGAAAGAACGGAGGTACTACTAGCTAGAACTAAATGCACCCTTATCTAATTCATGACGTTCGTGGCACTAAAAATGACAACCAGGGTCCAAACGAAGAGTGACACATAAAACCTCTGGCAAAAACAAAGAAAAACATGGCTAATTTCGGGCCAAGCAAATGTGATAGAGATGGAGGAAAATACATGGAGTAACAGGGTTTGGTAGAAGATGCCAACTTGCCGACTCATTCGATACCTGCACCAATCATCATCTTTGAAAAGAACCAAAAGAAGAACGAAAGAAAAAAAAAAGAAAGAGAACACCAAGACATGCTTGCACGGTTTCGATATATGTCTGCAAATGTGCTTTCCAGAAGAAACAAACCAACCAAGCCTGTTAATTAATTCTTTATTGAGATAAGTCAGTTAATTAATTGACACACCAGTGTTTGATCAACCAATATATCATCTAAAGAAATGATTAGTCATTGTTTTATTCAAATACGACACGTCTTTTTGTTTCTTCTTAACATGCTCAAACATTGCCCACCCGTCATCGAACTGAAGAAGCTTAATTACTTCTCCCTGAGCTACTATAGACGTTGTTGCCACGCCGGAAATCACATTGCATTGCTCATCGATTGGCCGAGCACTCAATGGCTTCGTGGTCAACTATATATTTAGCTGAGCGAAATCATCAAGTTCAGCAACTCATCTTTAAATATATGACTGGATGTAGAGAAGAAAACCAAAAAGAACCTTACTCAAGTAGAGATGTGTCACTGTCACAGGGAGAGATACAAATACTATTAGTTAGGCATAACAAACTTGTATCAATGTTAACACATTCTTTGAATACTGTAACGACTTTCTCTCTTCTTCTTTATTTCTCTTATGTATTCTCTTCAGTGTTCATGATTTGCTTAGAGCTGGATTCATGAGTTTCTTTAGGAACTCATGAGTTTCTTTAGCTTAAAACCAATTACGAGTCACAAGTCAGGTGAGTTGTTACATTTTCCTTTATGGAATTGAGATGGATTATCATTATTACCTCAAATCATTCCATTTTATCAGCAACTTGTCTCGCGTAATGAAATATTTTCTATTTTATGTTTTCTCTCCTTTAACACGGGCTGCCTACAGAAAATTTCCTGGTCCGTCTCACGTCAGCACAAAATAGGTGCGGTAACCTGTATTATGGTCTGCTACATAAATATCGATGTATTAAAATAACACACTTTTATTATCATTCTAGTAGGCATCATATTACAAGGAAGTGGAAAATAAAGTCGAAAGTATGCAAAGAATTGAACCCCATTTTCGCAGGTGAAACGATTAACTGCATTCAACTAAAGCAACAAACACACAAGCCATGAAGAAAACACTTCTAGGCGCTAACGCCTGGCCAGCAGTGTCGTACCCACAGACACTTTTTATTCACACTCTTATTGTATTTATTGAACTTAAAGCACCAGCTTCTCTTTAGTAGTCTCGTACTTGAAGTTGTAGGTATTGATGCCAGTATAAATGCCATCATGCTTCTCATAAATAATCTCCCGGCCACTAGTTAGCGTGTCACGCTGCAAATAAGAGAAGGGAATATCACATTTACCTCTTGTGGCAAGAAGGCCGATTTTGACCCTAGTGTTTTCCGGCACAGTGACCACATGTGTCGTTTCGATTTCTGATGATGATTCCACAACTTCACCCCAGCCAAAAGTTGTCTCAACGCCGAAAGAAATCTCAATTCCTCCCTCGGCTATGCATGGAACTCCACTCTCTATTTTGGTAGTGACACCAACCTTGACCGAAACACTAGAATTCCAACTACTAGTAGTTTTCTGCTTATACGCTAGCCTTAACTGCACAGTCTCTTTTTCTGAATTGGCATTACTCGCCTCTCTGGTAACCATTGTCAAGACTGTTTCATCGTAGATCCTGGCATTCTTAAGGTGGAAATTTACGTTGTAGATTTTCCTCGAGAAAACGGGCTCCTCCACAATGAGGATCGCCTCGCGAATAATGGACGACACGTATGCATTGAGACAGTTATCCTTTACGTCGAGGCTGAGGCGCTTGCAGAAATTATTGTTACCTAAATTGCGGAGAGCGACAGCGTTTTGGCTAACCTTCACTGCCTCAAACACCAAGTCTTTGTTGTCTTTGTTTTTTCCGGAGGAGTCAGCCCAGATCCAGCTAGGGCTAAGCCTCCAGAACTTGTTGAAGTAGATGGACTTAATACGGAAACTTCCATCGTCAGCGTAAACGATCTCGTTTGCTACTCTCGGGTCCCCAATGTCGCTCGACTCAAACTTCAGATAAGGTAAATCTGTTGTCAGAGAATCAATCAATAATGCAAAGTTAAATTATTGTTAAGATGTGATTGGAATGGGATTTTAACAAGTGTCAACCAAACACGAGAAAAGAAATAATTGCAGAGAAAACTTTTTCACACAAAATATTTATGCGTAGAATATTTTCCGTTGTAAGACATTTTGCTGTGAACCAAACAGAGCCCTAATCTAGATATTCAACTGTTACGATACCTTGAATGTAGCAAGCGGCTAGGTACTTTCCATTATCACCCTTGAAAACGACTTGCTTGGGCAATATAACCAAGGATTCCCAATCGATGACCGAATACCATGCCATCGGGTTTGGTGCGTCTGCGCTAACCTGTAGACACCAATCATAAACACTCCCGTATGTTGTTGCGTATATGAATACGTACTTCTTGGAGTAGACATTTCGAAATTGGATTCTTTTGGCAGCGGCATGGAACTTGTCTTTGCCGCCTTGTTCTTCATAGTCGCCGTCGTCTTCAACAGGCACTGGTTCGAACAATGTACACGACCACTGGGATTCGTCTTCCACCGGTTTATCAGCGGCTGCTGTAATATCGTCACAATCTGGACCCTGTAGGGCCCAGTACTTGTTATTGTGACAACTTCTTATATTCAGCAATCCTTTGCCAATTTTCGCCACCTCTAGCTCAAACTTACACTCCGGACCCTGAGCCTGCACTTTGCTGCATCTGATTGATGGACCATCTGGGTTCAAGTCTGAAATGGCTTGGTGTACATAGTACGGGATATGGCAGGATTTCAGCACCGCGTATCTTGGCAAACCACCACCAGCCATTTTCTCTGTCACTCAGTATTACTAGTTTATGTGAACTCCTTTTTCTTTTCTCTCGCTCTCTGCCTATTGCTGCAATACTAAAGCTAATTTATAGTGTATCATGAGGAGTAGTTGATAGGAAACTTTACTCGTCTTGTCCCAGTGACTAATTCCTTGCATCTACCGTCATGAATGCAGGAAAATATTGATGGCACCATAAGAAAAATGTGCAGTTGATTTCTCAAAAAAAAATGTGCAGTTGACGGACCACCATCCCGGCATGCAAATGGTATAAAATGATAAAATACTAGGCGTGACCCCGCGCGTTCGCGCGGGCCTACGTGTTACTCATCCATTAGGATTAGTTTGGAAATATATTGTTTTTATTGAGTTAGTTAGACATCAGAACATGTTGCGGAGTGTAGGACAAATAGAAACATGATGATTTAGTTTATTGCTGTGAATATGTAACTAATGAAAACATGAGGATTTAGTTTATTTATAGAATTTGGAAGTAATGAAAACATGGTCTGGCAGACATGTTGTCGTAGCCGTGTCTTGTGGCGGCAAAGTCTTCTTGTGGATGATTGTTTTGAAGTTGCTGGAGGTGTGTTGCGTGTGATCTTCTGTGAATCAGTCCATGCTTCCTTGGCCTTCAAACTTAACTTTCGTGTTCTTTTCTGAGGTTTATGCGGCCGGGCATCGTCCGTGTGGAGGTCCACCATGTTTGACTTTCCTTCTTCTTTCTCTTTCTTTATGATCTGGACGAATGGAAGAGAGAAAGTAAATATGTAATAAAATCTCACCGCGAGCTTGGTAAGTGCTCATTGAGATGCGAAGAGTGTAACCTCACCACGACTGGGGCATTGGTTTGTGGGAGGGTTTTAAATTTTCTTGTTGAAGATGCATGTTTCATATTATGATTTGTGGTATGTTCTTTGCGTAGGATCTCTGATAATGCGATATCCGAATCCTGTGTATAAATGTACTCCAATAAGTATGTGTTATTGGAAAACATAGACTTCAGATGTGTTCGAATTAGAAGGTAAGTATAGTAACACTGCATGAGACCTCGCTCGCGTCACTCCCAGCGGTCGTGGCCTTTGTTATTGTTGTTTGGTTCTTTGTTGTCTTTTCGGGCAGTCCGACCGCGGGATTGTCTATCTTAGTGGCATCCTGTCGTTTCGTATAAATGGATCACGGAAAATCAGTTGAGCTTATAAACGCATAGTAGTATTTCTCATGGAATTATAAAGCGTTCAAGAGTCGTGAGTTTAAGTGTACCGAGAGAAATTGTGCAAACCGTGAAACATGAAAATAGAAATTCGTGAAATTAGAAGGAAGTTATACTAACCATGTAAGTGATGTCATGCGCATCCTCCGGAGCTCTTGTTATATTTGAGAGTAATTTTGGCTGCCGTCTCATTTTTCTGGTACTATCTTCCAAGTGGATATCCAACATAGTGTCGTGTAGTCCCTACATGTATATGTAGCATGTGGAATGAGTTCTATGTGACTAACCTAGACTACATTAATTATATGAAGCTGTTATAACATTGCCAGGAATCTTTCTCACAGTTGCATTGGGCTTTGAGATTGAGGTTCTATTCCTTCTTGGCTTTTTGTCCGCCCTTTTGTGTTACGCTCCATCAAGGTGGCCACCTGTTCCTTCATATAAATGCAGCAGTTGAAATCATTGAAATTGAGTAAAATTGAAAAAATGTATTCATAAAATATACGCATGCATGTAACTTTTTTCGGCGCCATTGTTCCAACTCTGGAAAGCAACTTAAGGATTACATTGAATCTGTGAATGTAATGAAACGTACATTATAGGGTTTCTTGCGCGCATCCTTCCCTGCTGCCTTCGTCTTTGAGACTAATGTTGGTTTCCGTCTTCTTGTTTCTGTTAGATCTTCATTGAGGCTCTCCACCGAAGTCTCACGTCCCTGCGTGTAATTATCATTAGAAGTCATTCCATATGAGTAACAGGGAGTAATGACCAGGAGGTATTTGAAACAAAATAGTGCTAACACTCTCATATATGTCATCTGGTGCACTTTGTGCCTTTGAGCCCATGTTTCTTCTCCTAGTTTTTTTCACCTGATTTTCCCCGAGTCTATCCGACACAGCGACTTCCTGTTCCTGCATTGAAATGTATTTTGTCTAAGTAAAGCAGACTATCAGATATCTCGGTCAATTCAGTTTGAACTTTCACTGTCTTTTTGCGTGTTGGAGATGTTGTGGAGTTTTTTGTCAGCAGTGTTGAACGCCTCTCCGCTAAGGAGATATCTTCATCCTTCATGTAAATGTACCGAGATAATCAGCTCAAATAGAGAAATGCATGTTAATTTCGTAATGGAATTAAGATAGAGCAGTACTAACACTGTCATATGTCTCGCTCTCATCCTTGGAGCCTGAGGCTGTGTTTGAGATTAGCAAGCGCTTTCTTGGCGTGGTTGTGGTTAGAACTTTGGGGAGTTTATCCGAAAAACAAACAGCAGGTTCCTGCATATAAGTAAGCGAGAAGAAATCTTTGAAGCGGAGTTATTCCGTGAGTTTGTAACTGGATCGAATTGAAAAGGAATGTGCTTCATGGATTTAAGCGATTGTCTACTTACACTGTCACATATCTCATTGTCTTCCCTCTGAACATCCACTGCGTTAGAGATTAAGGCTCGTTTCCTTGGTTTATTTTTTTCGTAGCCTCGGGTAGGTGCATTGGCCAATCAGCTTCCTCGTCCTGTGTCACAAAGTTCAGGGGCTGCTTTTTAAACTGATCAATGCATGGTTATATCTAGTGTAGTTAAGGCAAAAAATGTACTAACATTTGCAGACATCTTCTTTGTGGCGTTCACAGCTCGTGTGGTCTCTGATCTTGCGGCTCTTTTCTGTGGTGTGAGTTTGGTATGGCCTCTTGAGCGGTTCCCCGACATAGCAACGTCATTATCATGCGCTTAAATATATCGTAGCATTTGTAAATGGTAAGTGTGGGTAACTACGTCGTCGAATTGTGTGTAAAATATACTGACACTCATTTGGATGTTCAAAAATGAATGGGGGGGTCTTTTTTTTGTTCAATTGTAGTCGTCATTTAAACTGTTGGTCATACTAATTTTATGTGTATTTTTCTTCCCGAAGTCATCTACTACAGTAGCTTACATATAATACCTATCAAATGATAAGTAATAATCATCATCTACTACAATAGCTTACATATAATACCTACCAAATGATAAGTAAAGTTCAGTCAAAAACCTTTAGTGGAATTCACTGTGAAGGTCCCCTCTAGTAGCTCAAGGGGGTTCCCACAGAAGGTTTTAAAATAGGTAAGTTGATATTTACATGAATCTTCTAAATGGAATGCAATTGAAAACGTTTCGTGAAATTCCACTAATGTTGCTGCTTGTTTTTGTAAGGCTAAATCTGAAACGGATAAATCCTTAGTATAAACCATAAAAAGAACATGAGCCAGTATAGGGGGTTTGTTTTTTGAGGGTTTTCTTAGCATATCTGAAGTATAGGTACCGGAGAAAACACCCTTAACTTCAGATTCGTTAAGGGAAAAAACAGATCGGAATGCAGTAAGCACATGGTTCATTGGACTTGTCTGTCTCAGTTTAGTACTTCCCCTTTTATAAGTGTTAATGGGTTCTTCATCGTCATCGTCGGTCGAAACGTTACACCACCTTGTGGGCGTATCTTGGCTTTCTTGCTGCGTAAAAGAAGATGACTAATAAATTTGGACGTAGAGGAAAATATTTATGGCAATGTAATATCTAAATCAAATACATGACTTACTGTCGATTTCAATGGTATTCCAATTTCATCTTCACATGTTATGACAGGATCCCAAATTTTCCTCGCTGTGAAATTGTCCCATCCAAATTTTGTAGCCCTAGCATTTATGTGGATCTGGAAGATGTACACCCTTCCACACAACTGATTGATAGGCTGTGGAATCTCTTTAGTATCGCCATTCTGCATCAACATAGATATAACATTGGGAATTCGATTTTAATTAGTACTCTACTATAAGTAGTTTTGGAGCCTTCATGTAGTGATTACCTCAATTGCCTTTGAAGATAGCTCCTTTACTGGTTTATTTATCATTTTCTCTGCTTGTTTGTCAAATATGACTAAATTGACGGTGCCAGTTGAATCCGACACTTGAACATGGACTTTATATCTGTATGGAAAGATAACTGCTTTTAATTTCATAAAAGTATATATAATATAAACTATATGATTTGGGATGCAAGCATATATACCTCGGTTTCGGAAGCTTTGGTTCTCCACCACAGTGCTCACACCACAAGCCTTCGTGTGTTTTTGAAACTTTCCTTCTGCAATCTTCTTCGCATGAAATGTAGTACCACCCTGGCTTGTGGTAAACTTTTTCAATTCTCGCAATACATGTCAACATGATTTCCTGCCATGAAGTTTAATTAAGGGCCTCTTAATAGTGCGCAATAATATTTTTTGTTTATACTCACGCTCCATTTGTAATATTTCTGATATTGTCTTTCGATTTTTCTTTGCTAGTTGTTCATCAGGCACTGAGTCGTGCTCAATCTGTGTTGCCTTTTCACATGGTTCAGAGGAGGCATACCTTGGTATTTGTGAAGACAAAAATGTCATTTCTTCATATACATGTCTATTACACAGGGAAAAATATGTGCTTATACTATGCTTATATAAAAATCTATGATGTTACCTGGAGCGGAGATTAGACACCTCTTCTATGTCCATGTTCATATATATTTTTGAAGCCGTGGTTGTCGATAAAGTGAATTGACCTACGCCATATTAACATGTAAATATACAATCACAAAGAAGGGCATAAGCACGTGAAGAGAGATGAACTAGTGGCTTACCAAGATATGACTTGACAGTTGTTGCTGTTACTATGACAATGTTTGGGCCAGGAAAACTGTCAATGAAATCATCCTCAATTTCGCTAGCAGCCGAACCCCATAAATTGACTATTACAGCTTCACCACTTGTATCATATAAAAGAAAATTTTAATGAAAAATAACATACTGGCTTGAGTAATTGAATTAAGGCCATTTAAATTGTCTACAAAAGTTTCGGCTTTTACCTTTGCAATTGAAGCTCAATTTTCCTCACTGGAGCTTTTCGTTTATCCACTTCAATTTCTGTGATTGTGTAAAACTTTCGTAGATGACCAATTACATCTACGATAACAATTCAAAAATCAAATTATGTCATTTCAAATCATAACACAATCAACTCCCGAAATATGGGTTCAATAGTTTTTACCTGTCAAGTAGGTGTTGTCGTAGCTGCGTTGCACTATTTTATTGTAGTTGGCATAGTCAAAATAGTGCATTGGAATTGTGCTTTTGCCTCCATTCAGTGGTCTCAGAGTGGTTGTCATCATAAAATATATTTTCAAATGATTATAGACTGGCCGATATTTAGCAATGTTTTGAACCACTCTAAAATTTTTGATAACAAATACTCCTCCTTCCCAAATTAGAGACTTGTAGCGTGCAATTTGATTTTTTTGCAATCGAGGCATGTATAGCAGTTCCCTAGTAAAGTTAGATAGAACAAAGTCAACATCTGATTTATTCATTTCATAAGTAGTATGAACTTGTGTAGTATGGGTGAAAGATATTACCTGCTCATCTAGAAGTATCATATCCATGCTGAAAAGTTCGTCAGTTTTCAAATTCTTTGA
This sequence comes from Linanthus parryae, assembly GCA_023055425.1. Lineage (NCBI taxonomy): Eukaryota > Viridiplantae > Streptophyta > Magnoliopsida > Ericales > Polemoniaceae > Linanthus > Linanthus parryae. The sequence goes on from JALGPY010000002.1 coordinate 35,976,986, forward strand.
TTCCCACGCTCTTACCACTCTTACCTTCACATTCCATGTTTCTTTTTGAGGGGTAATGTTGCTCAATGCAGTGTAAGACATGATGCTGCATCAACAATACAAAGCAAGCAATAAAAAATTTTGAGCAAATAATATTTCAAATATCCAGAAAGCAAAATAAAGTTACTTGAGAATAGGGGCACGATCGATCTCTTGTGGTTACTGATTTCTGGAGATCCAAATGGTACATTTATAGGAGGAATTCGGAAACCAAGAGGACATTGTGGTGAATGCTGGTTTCAATATTTTAACACATTAATAGCTATAAATTTCTGCTACATTTTCACCTCATTATAAGCAATAATGGTGGTGGTTTTCATTTGTAACGGTAACAGTTTTCCTAAAATATATAATCAGAGGAGTAATGGCAATAAAAGACCATAATTTGTAGCATTAAAGTCACTATTTCACTGATAAAATCTTTAAAACGATTGAAATTTTGGCATGTTTTTTTTTTTTTTTTTTTGGAAATAACTGATTGTAGGTGAAAGGACACGATCCAGAATATACTACGGTATCTGTTACTTTGCTATTCCATTTGATATACCAGTTAGCCCATTAAAGGTAGGAATTTCTAATTTTTACGACGGCAAGTTTCGTCTTTTCTATTTAGCTGTAACTAATTAAGTTGTGATGACTCTCTGGGTCTTCGTAGTTTCGTCTTTTATTTTTTTGTAGAAAAGAAACCTACAGTACTTAATGTATAACCAACTGAACATGATAATTTGATGTTACAAACCTAATCATAAGCGCTGACTTCAGAGAAAAAGGAATATGTTGTAAAATAGTGAGTATGCTTAAGAAGCCATAGTAATCTGCAAAAACACAATAGACATGTCTAACTGTCTATCATTCAACGACATACGATCTGAAAATAATAAAAATTTGACCAAAAACTCGGCATGCTTTACCGGATTACATAAGACAGTTCATATAGAGGTGCAAGCCTAAAATCAAGTAGAACCTTGGAAATTCTGAAAATAAATGCATCACCACAGAAATGTGTGCAGAAGACTAATTCTTTTCAATAATGATTAAAAGATCCACCACTACAGATATGAACTCCAAGTGTGCACGATATGCGAAACCATTTATTCATCATCCTGTAAACAAACATAACAGAAGAAAGCAAATTAAGACTTATGGTTTTGCTTATTGCAAATGGGTTCTAGCTTAGGGTAGAGCGTTTGAAGCCCGTGCATGAGGTCCCGGGTTCGAAACCGACATATGATGTAATTCTTAAAAAATATATATTAAGATGCCTATTACTTAATGTGGTTTTTAAAAATCTAACAAAAGATGTGTTACCGTATTTTGATTGCAAAGTACCTCAAACATTGACTTTTCAGTGCTCAGTCTTGCTTACCCATCAAGTAACAAATATTAGCTTCAATTATCTATGCCCTGTTTGAAAACTTTGATCCATGGCCTGCAAAATAAAAATATAAATATATTTAAGTTCAGCTAACAAATTTCATACCTTCTCGAATAAAAAGCAAATTGAAAGGCTAAAACAACAACATACCTACACACAAAAGGATGGCGTTAGGGTAAATTTCCAAATACTTCCTTGTAAACTATATTTCTTGTAAAACCATGATGTTCAGGATCATCATCAGTTATAAAGATTCGCAGCCCGTCTCTGCTAGTCACCCTTGAAGCTGCGACATACAGCTGCCCATGACAAAAAACAGGTGTTGGAAGGAATAGGCCCACTCGTTTCAAAGATTGTCCTTGGCTCTTATTAATAGTCATAGCAAAGCATACGGCAAGAGGGAATTGCTTTCTTTTCAAAACAAATGGCCATTTCGATTCCGAAGGAGAAAACACGATTCGGGGAATGATTACTTTCCTTCCAATATGTGTTCGTGTTATAATCTTAGCTTCCACTACCCATGTGGCGAGGTGAGTAATAATCATCCGAGTACCATTGCATAGGCCTGTTGTTTGATTCAGATTCCGGAGTAGCATTACTGGCAACCCGATTTTTAGTTGAAGCTTGTGTTTCGGGAAAGCAGAAAAATTCAACGAATTCAGAAATTCCATTGGGTATAGCAGATCCTGCCCATCGATGTTGCTTGAGGCCTTGCATATGGAATGTGCACTAAGATATATCCATTCTTCTAAATCAATGAGGTCGACAATATAGTCATTGATGTTTTGAACAATGTCATTAGTTGGCGCCAAAATCGCCCTCTCCTCCAAGTACGTCGTGTCGACGAATTGATTTTGTAAACCTGGATACGTATCTTTAACAATGTCTTCAAGGGGACTGTTGGAGACGGGGATCCTTAAATCTGTAGGGATATTTATCCAAGATTCTCCATCATAATCTGGGAATTTTCCTTCACCAACTTTCAATATCCATTGAGCAAACTCATGGGTTGCCATATTAGCTGATTGACGTGCAAGACGCATGTTCTTGTGGAGCTTGAAAACTTTGCAATGCCTCCATAGGTATGATTGGTTGATTGTGGCCTCTACAATATGTTCTCTCCGACCTTTTGGTATAACAGGTAGAATCTGGCGAAAATCACCTCCAAGAACTACTGTTTTTCCACCAAAAGGTTTTCCTGAGTTTTCACCGTCTGCCGAATGCAATATGTCTCTCAATGAACGATCAAGTGCTTCAAAACAATGACGGTGTGACATCGGAGCTTCATCCCAGATTATCAAGCTTGTTTTCAGCAGAAGATCTGCTAGCTGGGTGCCCTTTTTAATATGACATGTTGATTCATTGGTAATGTTAAATGGAATGCTGAAGCGTGAGTGAGCAGTTCGTCCTCCGCTCATCAACAGTGCTGCAATACCTGATGAAGCAACATCAAGAACAATCTTTCCAAGTGAGCGGATGTATGCAATCAATGTCCTCCACAAATATGTCTTTCCGGTTCCACCATGACCATATACAAAAAAGAGACCCCCTTTATTAGCATTTTTAGCGTCAACAACGGTATCATATACTATTCTTTGCTCAGAGTTTAAACCTTCAAGAAGTTTGATGTGTTCCATGGCCAAAGAAACCTTATCATGATCGAGCTCTTATTGAATAAGTCTATTATTACTCTATCTGAGAAGGAGCATATCAGGGAATGGAATCGTCTCAAATTCCTTCAACGATCGACCATTTTGAATCAGTATATCTTCTATCTCAGCCAAAGTGTAATTCTGCAATTGTTGGTCACTTAGTTGGAGAGTCGGGTGCTTTAAAATGCGCCTTTGTCGATATAATATATCTTCTGATAATATCTCCCAATTTCTTTGCCAAAGTGCTCCTGGATCAGCGACATCGCAATACAATAGGATTGTTCCAAAAAGCTCCCTCAATTGCTTTCCCGAAGCCCATATTGATGCTTCAGTGAGAGCATTATCCCATTCTTTGTCACTATCCAAAAGACCCAAGGCAAAACATGCAGCTCTCTATGTGGGATACACAAGTCTGTTGACAGTTCTTATTTCTTTGTAGTCTCTTGGACCCTTGACGACATTCAGAAGCATTCTCAAATAAAAATGCTCGCCACTTGATGGGTGTGCATTATAAATCCGTCCGATTATGCGACCTGATTTCCTTGGTTGCCACTTTTTATTACTTTTATGCCACACCCATTTTGTTGGAAAATCAACATACGTGAGTTCCCTTGCAGAGGGATCCATCTCATTGGTTTTTAACCACTCAGTGAACATTGTCTTCTCTACACCAGGCCTTTCAGCAACATCATCTAGGTTTTCATCTTCCTCAAAAGTCACATTCTGCTCGCCCTCCAGATTGGATGATAGCCTCCTTACAGGAGGGTCCCGGTAATGAATTTCAAATTTATATAGTCGTCAACATGCCTCAGGTGCAGATATATACCCGCACTGTAAAAACATTTTCACTTCATCAACTATTGGACCTTCATCCGTTCCAGCGTTTGAATTATCTGAAATGTTTTCATGCAGCAGAAAAGTTCCCCGATCAGGTCCCTTGGTGACATATTTGAACAAATATTTAATCGATCTTGATCGATTACACCATTCCACGTTTATGTGCGCCTGAAATTTGACCAATAAATCGCGGTTATATGGAACCACAAATCTATTGTCAAGTTTAATTTCGTTTTTCATAATAAACCTCCCATCATCATTCCTTCGATAAATAGGAAACCCATCTTCATCTATTGTGGTTTGGCTGTAGAACATTTTTGGAAAATGCTTTGAGCATTTCATATCAACCATGCACGCTGCTCTCATATTTGCTTCTCCACATGGACCGTGCATCATAAATTGTCCGACAGCTTCAAAAGCTTCTGGGTCCTCATTACAATCTGGTATCTCAGCTGATATGATTTTGTCTATTGTTTTAGAGTCTGGATGCTTGTCATCAGGGTGAAGAAACAGTAAGATATGGGCATGAGGCAGCCCTCTCTTTTGGAACTCTATGGTGTATACAACTGCATTGTCAAAGTAACGTGAACGTTAAGTAAATATCAATTCATGGCATATTAAACATAGATAACATGGTATGTAATCCACACTGTATAAAATGTAATTATATTTCTAAATATGTAAAGATAATGTATGATATATAAATTTTATTTTTCCAAGTGACCTATACTCAGCAGAGTAAATTTTGCAGTACTTGATAATGAAGAAATGGACAGTTAAGCATAACCAACGTGATATTTCAAAAAAAAATAACTAATATGGGATATTTGTGTAAATAAAACCTACATAATTTACTACTGAATATTTCTTATAACCAAACTTTTTGGAATATTGAATTTCGCTCATACAATTGAATGCACCAGCTAGTAACTTTTTAAGATAAATGCAGCATGAAATCACAATCAAAGAGCTGCCCCACAAGGGGTATAATTGATTGATGATATTCATTCCCTACAATGTGTTCCATTTAACTATATAGATAAAGTTATTTTTTTTTAATTGTTGAATATCTAGCACGTAATTAAAAAGGGAAGAAACTAAAATATTATAAAGTATCATCAATATAATAGTAGACCTTCAAATGCACACAATTTATAAAGCCATGTATACATTTGTTAGTGATGGGAATTGATATGGAGATAAACATAACTTTCTAACGTCGATGATATAATTTTAATAAATACCTGCAATAACCCTGCCGAAATATTTTTGTCTTGTTAGTTGATTCAACAACTCATCAAACTTGATTTTGAAGACTCGTGCAATCGCATCAGGACGCTCATCATTCTTCTGTCCAGGGATTAGAGAGACCAAGTGTTCTATTTCGGGCCATTTAGGATTGCAAGTATATGTAATAAACAAATCTGAATAACCTGCCCATCTACAAATAGCCATAGCATCTTGATAGTTTTCAACTATAAACCTTGGGCTTCCTGTGAAAGTGGATGGTAACAGTATTACTTTCCCTATAGAAGCTGCATCAGTGTCACCTCGAAATACTGCATCCTTCAAACCCTTGTACAATTCAGCCCGCAACTTTTTTTGATTATTTCTTATCCACATTAGCCGAGCCTCCTCTACGCATGTGTATGCATCTACAACATATTGCTGAAATAACCTTCCCCCACGAAGCAATGTATCTCCTTCATTGAGGCGTTGTTGTAATCGAAAAGCATAGTACTCTCTCATTTTCACATAACTATCTTTGTCTCCAAGCCTTCCATCAACATTGGTGTGCTTAATTCCTAACCGAAATCCATCTTCGCCGTAAGGAAATAAGAGGGGATATTGCATCGCCATGAAAGTTGGGTGCAAAATACTTATTCTTTTCAAACCGGTACTCTTTTCATCAATAATGATGTCTCGTTCAGCACTTTCAACATTGAAATCCCCAACAATAAGTGCAGCAACTTCAGATGACGTCGGCAAGTTATACTGCCTACCATCTCTACTTCTATCACAAATGAGTCGTAAACGTAGTTGGTGAACTTGTGATTCTTCAAATCTGTCTCTTGCCATACGGAAACTCTTCACCAGAATATTATTCTCATCCAGCATCTTAACCAACACATTCACGATATAACGTTTGATATCCAATGAGGCCTCCTCGCAATTTAAGGCTTCCACTCTGTTGTTAACCTCGTTCACTGTGTCATAAATATATAACTGTGCAAATCGAGGTTTCTGCCCGTCAGGTGGAAGAAGAGAGCCTATTCGATGATAATTTTGACCATTCAGACGAAAACTGCTCGGGCCACCACCATTATTCAAAGAGTAATCAATGTTACCACCCATGGATGTGAAAGAGAACATTGCATTGAACATTCTCATATTATTTTGGTATGAAGATGCAAGGTGCCCTCCTTCACGATCTAGAAGTTTTTTCAAGGCAGAGGGAGGCGGTTTTAGTAGTGGGAGTTGAACTTTACCCTCCGCACAACAAAGGGAGAAATTAGGATGCCGAGGATTCCATGTCTTTTTGCTCCTTTCTTGATACCACATAATAGCTCCACAATATCTACAAATCATTGTGGGATGACCAAAATTCCATGCTTTAGCTTTGATTCGGTTCGGACATGTGGGTTGATCATTAGTCAATGTGATAAGATATAATAAAATTAGAACATATATGCATGTCAAATATTACAGAAATAAAGGGAAAAAAATTCTGTGAACTTTGGAGTTAAACCTCTCTTGTGAAAAACAGTATCTGAAGTCATAAATCCACTTCAAGCCATGGGTCTTTTTACCTGAACGTTTCCTCTTTCGTGAAATAGTAACCTGTCGTTGTAATCTTGCTTCTTTAGCAGAAGGAATAGCAACTCCACTTGAAGTAGACACACCTCGTCTGGTAGAGGAAGTAGCATGTGCAATTACAGTAGATGCACCCGTTTTCTTTTTGGTCGCATTTGAAGGGCGCATATTGCTTGTCCGCTTTTGGAGCAAAATAAGTTTCCTCTTATTTCGGGCACTCCTAGCATCGTCATTTCCCTTCATGGATGCCACTTAACTGCGAATGAAAACAACTCCCGAGTCAAAAAGTATCTAAACAATCTTAAAGATCTAATGAGCACACATATAATTTATTTATGTGGCCAATAGCATATTCGACGGCAACACATAAATATGATTAATTTGTGTTGACATATCTATTGAATAGTCATCTGAGTTATCATACATGTCGTGACTAATTGTATATGGTTACTGAAGTAAGATACTGTCACTCTTAAAGGATTAGAATTAGCTATTAAGTTACATATAACTTCGGCTACTTCAATTAATGAGGATAAATCTAATTTTCGAAATAAAGAAGGAAGACATGTGATGCAAGGACACGATGCCAAGCCCCCAAGTTATCATAAAAATAAGAAGACATAATCTGGAAATCTTGTAATTTCCCTGTGAAACGGCATGTCTATGAATCACAAATGAAAGTCCATGTTAATGAAGTCTCAGGGAAAAGGTGTTAGAGACATACTACAGGAGGAAGATTGAGAAAACAACTGAAATTATATGAACACAGCAATTACCAATTCTGTCGATAATTAAAACGACACATATGTCATTAGCATAAATCAAGAAAGAAATGGTGGGTTTCTTTCAAATTTCTAATTTATATGAGAGAACATAGAAGAGAAGTAGGATGAAGAAAAACTAAAATAGCATAATAGAACTTATATTTATCACCCTGCTATACACACTTGACATGATTTCCTTTCATTGCTAGTAGTGTATACTTTACAAAGTCGTGATCATTGAAGGAGTACAAATTGAAGTCTGATTCGTGAATACAGATTGAAAAGGAAAAGAACTCTAAATTGAGCAAACATAAATCATTAAATCTAGTACAACTTGTAGAAGAATGGAATACTAAGTACAACTTGGAGCAGTAAGTTCTGCACAGAGGTATAAGTTTAGGTACTTTTCTTCGAATTAAGGTACTCCCATTTAGGTATTTTTCTTCAAATTTAAGGTACAGTTTGGAAAGAAGGGTAGTCCATGCCCAGTATGATTGGCATATTTGGGGGTATCTTCTAAGAAACAATTGGCAAGAAATTGAGGTGAAATTGCGCAATACGTACCTGCTTCCTTCCTCCTGAGCAATATGTTGTAATCAGAAGAAGTGAATCTTTGATGCTTTCCAATTGTATCTTCGATGGAGGTGAAATAAGGCTCTGTGTTTTCTTCAATTGCAATAACAGGAAGACGTCCGCCGCCATTGAAGAGGCGCGGCGGCAGTTACACCGGGCAGTTATTGATGGCGTGGCGGCAGTTACACCTTCCGTTGAAGGTTTGTTTTGCTTCGGCGGCCCTTTGTCTTCCATGGACGACATCCCAGCAGAGTAACCTAAGATGGGGAGTCCGCTGTTTTTGTTTTGTTTTTTTTTTGTTTTTTTTAGAATTGAGTCTGATATTTTTCCAATTGCCAAATAGAAATATGTATATATGTATAAAATCTGTATTGCATATGAATGCATAATAGTTGTAATTACTCTTGTCAAAAATAATAATAATAATAATAATAATAATAATAATAATAATAATAATAATAATAATAATAATAATAATTACTTTAATTACCAGAACATGCAATTTCGCTGCTATTTTTTAGGAAGGAAAATAAAGCCAATTTCGCTGCTATTTCTTAGGAAGGAAAATAAAGCCAATTTATTAGGCACCTAGCAAATTAGTAATTAATCAAGTCAAAAAAGGGAATGTGAAATATATGAGCACTATTAAGGCATTTATTGGAAAAACTGCCAAATCATTGTACAACTTGGCACATTTAATTGGATGTGGGTGAGTCATTGTCCACTTGGCAAGACACATGTCAAAATATTAATGTAAAATTATTGACACATGGTTGTTCCATATTCATTCTCGGCACTTGTCTGTATATATATATAGATATAGATATAGATATAGATTACTTATACCCCCCTCAGATGATCTTTACTTACACCTCTCCTAGTTTGAAATACATCATTTACACCCCTTCTGCCAAACTTATTCCTGACGAAGGCAGGAGTTCAAGATTGCGAAATTTCATAGTTACCCCATTTATTTCACATTTTTTTTATACAACTTTATTATCGTTCTTATCATAATAAGATAAAATATATCACTCTCTCCAAAATATATTGGCATATCTACTTTCGATTTATAAGACTGGGAAATTATTATAGCATTATCTTCAAAAAATAATAAATTGTGTATAAAAAAATGCAAAAGAAAACAATCATAAAATTATTATATTAAAGGTGGTCCTCAATCGACGTAAATATTGCGTCCGCCACTGTTCTCTGTGTATTCACTCTGTCATATGGTAGGATAACTTCCCAAATTCCTTTTTTCGGATAAATTTACCCTCACTGATGACGCAAAGGTCAATTCACTAAACTCTACCTCGAGTTAGTCCCAACTTCCGCTTCTGGTAACTGCCTCCCCCTCAAGCAACTTGTCATACTTTATCGAGAAACACATACGAAACTTGCAATAGGACACAAAATTTTTGCACGTGTCGAGAATACACATTGGATGGATTGACCTTTGCAACGTCTACAGATATGTCCGGAAACTGAACTTGAAAAATGATCGTACCAACTAGCATAGCGAATACACGGAAGGGGTGTACATAACACCAAATTGACAGTCATATGATGTAAATGTAGTTTTTCAGGTGCAAGGAAAGTGTAAGAGAATTTTACCCAGAAAAAATGTTCAATTACTACCGTCATGAAATGAATGCATGAAAATCACAACACTGCAAGAGAATGCAGCTACCTACTGTCATGAATGCACGAAAATGATGACACTATATGTGTCCCAGATTGTCTCATCATCCAACGTTATTTCCGAATTGGACGATGATTATTACTCCTATGTCTCATCTCTTTCTCTCAATTTAATTTTGAGGGGTCAGCTCGACCGACTAATTTAGAGAATAAGAGACAAAAGTTAAATAATTTTTCATAGTAATTTAGTATTAAGAAAGACATACAATGTTCTGAAAAGATTAGCACATTTTCATATCATGTCATTAGCTAAATTAGTCGGGCAAAATGAGCTCCCGAAATAAAATGAAGAGAAAGAAAGGGGACGGAGATCGTACACAACTACCGTCAATGCTTTCGCAAGTACTGGTTTTTTATCACATGCATAGGCTAAACGTCATACTTATTGAGTTTGAGTTCCTATAGAAGTAAAGAAACACTCAGCATTTTTATGGGCATGAGATAAAATCTCAACTAATTATTATATTTAGAAGGTACCACTCCGATTCTTCTCTTTCTAATTCTAACATTTACCACTATTCAACGGGTCACTTTTCCCCAGTGATTTGGATAGCTAACTGATGAAACTTGTTGATAGTTTTTTTTATGGTTTTATAGAATGAAAGTTGTTCTATAACACGATGAAAACTTTATTAAAAAAATTATTTGTGATCCAAATCACCTGATCAAAGTGACTCATATACGAGTCAAAAAGTCATAATAATAGGAAAGAGAAGAATCAATGTGGTAGCCAATGATTTGGTATGGCATTGGCTCAGTAAGATTGAGTTTCAGGCGTCTTAATTGATATTTATACACAAGGTGAGAAGAAAGATATGGCTATGCACGCTTTTTAGCATTCAATGCATTTGTTTCCAGCTTAAAATCTTAATAATCTGATGAAATAATCTGGGGTGAATAAGTTGGCTGAAATTATAATTTAAAAAAAGTTTGGCATGCGCCGAAAATTTGGGATTAAAATTTAATTGTGTTTGGCAACACCAGTAACTTTTACTACCAAATTTACATTAAATGTCATTATTTGAACTTATGATACGTCTAAGATATTAACCGTTTGCACAAATTAACAATTCATGCTTTAACAAGATGATAGAATATGGTATTTCTGACATTAAACCTAAAAAATCTCCAAAATCGTAGATTATATAATATGCAGATTATTGGTCAACTTAAATTAAAATCGGACTCAAAATCTCTACGAAACAAACGAGATTAAATTTTTTGGCAGATTTTAATCTCAAATGAGATTTTAATCTCTGACCACACATGCATTCAATCTTCGGATTATCTGTGAAATGATCAAACAATGTAGGGTAAATTAAACTTACACCCCCTCAGTTTAGGATGATCTTCACTTACACCCCTCTTCCAGTAAAACCTCTATAAATTAATAATGTTGGGACCGGGATATTTTATTCATTCAGCAAAATATTATTATATCGATAAATTAATAATTTATTAATTTAGATAGATTTTACGTATGACCTTTAAATTTTCAAGTCCAATGTACTAGTTACAATGTATATTAGTTAAAAACAAACCAGTTTCATCCTTATTGAATGGATGTGAATCACTTCCTAGATTATCCTGGTGCAAATAATGAATACTACGATGTCCAAAGCATTGAAGAAATTGTGGCGGATACCATTTAAAATATGATCGATGACGAAGTTGAGGATGATTTAATAGAACTGGAACTGGTCACTAGGAAAGAAGCATTGCAAGCGGTAACAACTCTTCGCAACTTTTTGTTGAAATACGAGACGACAATGCCCCAACTCTTAAGTGCAATGAGGAGATTTAAAGATGAACTCAACATATATCAGAAGTTCAACAAAAAGCAAGTGACTATAGATTCATTCTTCATTAGGTAATATCAGAATTTGGAATCTTTTAGTAATTATTAACTTATAGTTTCGTTGGGACCAATATATATACATTGGGATTACAAAAAATATCTTATTATTTTATCGATTGGGGTCCAATTTTGTACTCGTCCCAAGTTGGGAGTGGACAAATTATTAACTTTATCGAAGTTCTTAATTCATCGAGTATTAATTTATAGAGATTTTACTGTATTTAAAAAAAATCACTTATATCCCTTATGACTACTAAATTTGTTGTCACTTACACCCCTCTGTGTATTCACTCTGTTAGTCAGTTGGGTAACTTCCCAAATTCAGTTTTTCGACTACGGAGGCTGCAAAGGCCAATCCACTAAACCCTACCTCAAGTTAGTCTCAACTTTCTCGTAGTAGATGCACCATTTTCAGAAACACATATGAAATATGCGATAGAATACAAATATTTTGAATGTGTAAAGAAGTACATATTGGGATAAATTGACATTTCCAGGCTCAAAAAGGGTAAATCTACTTTCGACTAATAAGATTGTAAGAAATTAATATTGCATTATCTTTGAAAAATAATAAATGATGTACAAAAATGCAAAAAAAAAAATAACCATACAATTATTATACTAAAGGTGGCCCTCACTCAACCTAAATACTGTGTCCGCCACTGCCACTGTGTGTTCACTCTGTCAGATGGTAGGATAACTTCCCAAATTCATTTTTTTCGGATAGATTTACCCTCACTGAGGACCCAAAAGGTCAATCCACTAAACTCTACCTCGAGTTAGTCCCAACTTTCGCTTAAGGTAACAGCCTCCCGCTCAAGCAATATGCCATACTTTATCGAGAAACACATACAAAGCTTGCGATAGGATACAAATATTTTGCACGTGTTAAGAATACACATTGGATGTATTGACATTTGCAACGTCTGCAAGGGTTAAATATGTCCGAAAACTGAACTTGGAAAATGATCCTACCAACTAACAGAGCGAATATACAGAAGGGGTGTATATAACAACAAATTGGCAGTCATAAGATATAAATGTAGTTTTTCAAACTAGAAGAGGTGTAAGTGAAGATCATCCTAAATTGAGGGAGTGTAAGTGAATTTTACCTGAAAAAATGTTCAACTACCGTCATGAATGCATGAAAACCACAACATTGCAAGAGAAAATGTGCAGCTAGCTACTGTCATGAATGCACGAAAATGACGACACTATATGCGTCCCAAAATGTCTCATCATCCAACGTTATTTCCGAATGGGAAGGTGATAATTACTCGTATGTCTAATCTCTTTATCTCAATTTAATTTTGGGGGGTCAGCCTGACCGACTAATTTAGTTGACGATAAGAGACAAAAGTTAACTTATTTTTTCATAGTATTATACTGTTAAGAAAGACATATAATGTTGTTAAACGATCAGCATACTTTCGAATCATGTCATTAACTAAATTAGTCGGTCAAAATGACCCCTCGAAGTCAAATGAGGAGAAAGTAAGGGGACGGATGTCGTACACAACTACTGTTAATGCTTACACAAGTACTAATTTTTATCACACACATAGGCTAAACGTCATACTTATTGAGCTTGAGTTCCTATAGAAGTAAAGAAACACGCAGCATTTTTCTGGGCACGGTATGAAATCTCATAATGATTATCGTTAGAAGGTGCCACTCCGATTCTTCTATTTCCCATCATTATGACTTTTTACTACTATTCATTTGGTCACTTTGACATGTTGATTTGGATAGCTAAATGATGCAACTTTTTGATCTTTTTTTCTTCGTGATGCAGAATAAAAGTTATTCTAGAACACGGTGAAAAAAATTATCAAAAAATTGTATCGTTTTGCGATCAAAATTACCCGGTCAAAGTGACCCAGATACGAGTCAAAAATTCAGAATGATATAAAAGAGAAGAATCAGAGTGGTAGCCAATGATTTGGTATGTGGTTGGCCCAGTAAAATTGAGTTTCAGGCATCTTAGTTTATATTTATACATACACTAGGAGAGGAAGAAAAGATATGGAGCATCTCTAATGGAGATCTCATTTCTAATGCTAAATTCAGGACATGAATAGTGAATTTGGGCATTTATAGCATTTCATGCTTTAATATATATGTGACATGTTATTCTATTTCAAATGCTATTTCAAATTAAAAAAAAAAAAATGCTCTAAACTATCAAGTATACACTCCACCAACTACCATAATAACCAACCCTCTTTTAGAATGTAATTAAATTTTATGTCTACGTTAATAACTATCGCGACATAAAGTTATTATGAATTAAAACTATTTTTTTATTCGAAATTACCAATTATATATTCCGTCAACTACCATTATAACCAAACTTCTTTTACAATGTAATCAAACTTTGTACCTACGTTAATAACTATCGCCACGTAAAATCAATATGATGGTTCAATGTGGTCAAAATGACAAATATGTAAACAAAAATCAAGAGATCAATGGATAGAATACTGGTTCTAACTTTAGCACAATCCTATAATTGGTCTCAAATTTGAAACCACGTATAGCACAATGCTATATTTTTTAGAATTGCCACAACTTTTAACACCCCATTGGAGTACTCCAATTCTATAACTATAGAATTGGAACAGCTTTTGGCACTCCATTTGAAATGCTCTTAGCATTCAATGCATTGGTGCTTGGTAACTCAGCATAATAGCTCAACTCAATCTTCGGATTATTTGTGAAATGATCAAACTATGTAGTATAAATTTCACCTACACCCCCTCATTTTGGAATCATCTTCACTTACACCACTCATAGTTTAAAAAAAAAAATCACTTATACTCCTTATGACTACTAAATTTGTTGTCACTTACACCCCTCTCTGTATTTACTTTGTTAGTCGGTTGGATAACTTCCCGAATTCAGTTTTTCGGACAAATTTACTCTTATGGAGGCTGCAAAGGCCAATCCACTAAACCCTATCTCAAGTTAGTCTCAATTTTCTCGTAGTAGATGCACCACGTTCAGAAACACATGAAATATGCGATAGAATACAAATATTTTGAAGGTGTTAAAAGTACATATTATGATCAATTGACCTTTCCAGGCTCTGCAAAGGTAAATCTATCCTAAAAACAGATTTGGGAAGTTACCCTACCCCCTAGCAGAGAGAATACACAGAGGTAGTGTAAGTGACAACAAATTTGGTAGTCATAGGCGGTGTAAGTATATTTTTTCCAAACTAAGAGGGGTGTAAGTGAAAGTCATCCTAAAATGAGGGATGTAAGTGAAGATTACTCAACAATGTACCATCAGTTGTTCAAACAGTGTACCATAAGTTGTTTCTGGTTCACCAACGTCAATTCCTTTCTGCTTAAACTAGGGAATCTTGATGTGACAATCCAAGAGATTGCCCAACATGTTGACAAGAAAGGAAAATTACCAAAATTTTACCCCTCGAATATGTAACCTCAAGTCCTCGACCACATTGTCAATTATGTAAATGTGATTCATCGATCAATCAGCTAAGATAAACGAAATATGTACCAATACTCGAAAAAATATATAAATCTACGAATTAATAAATCTACATACACAAATATGCGCATGTTTGCATTCTCTTATTCTCTGATATGTGGCTAGCTACATATAGACGGTGTGTTATAAATCTGATTAATCAACATAAAATTATGGCAGCAATTTAAAATATTACAACCAGTTTAGCGACTGCAAATCCAAGGGTGGATCCTAGCATGGAAGCTCTAATTTCAAAATATTTGTAACAAATATAGATAGTGAGTTTGAATTTGGGGATTCTTCTTTCTCGACCAAAGCTATATTCATCATTTGATCCACCAATGAGCACAACTTGTTTTAGAACACGAAAATGTGTATGAACCCAAATTTTTAAGATGCCTGTGACTCAAACCCACTTTTTTCCTAACACTCATACGAGGCACCTAATAGGTTATATTAAGAAGCTCATGATGTATCTGTATAGGGAGAAATATTATGTTTATGGCAATGAACCAAACTTCCTAACTTCTCACGAATCCATCTTCAATACATTTCTTGAACGGAAGTTGAAATGTATCATCCCTCTTCTACTTTGTCACCTAAATCATCCTCCAAAAGTCACATTAGTGAAACTCCCAAGTCTAAAAGAGACGTAGCAGAATCATTGCTTATGGTACCTACTACCTAGTGAATTAGGCAACTTACAAATCTTCATAGGTTTGACAGTAGCATTTTCAAAATAAAGCTGAAAATCTTTACATGAAGATAAAATTCCAAATAAAGGGCGAGGGAGGTTTATTTTCATCACCATATATATAACGTGAACAGTATCACACTACACGCCTGTGAAACTTGGTTGGCAACAAAATTTAGTATGTTACATAATCACTTAAATATTACACAGAGTCCTTACATCTTACATACGCTGTTCATTGTACTAGTCTTACTAGACACTACTTGTGATGTCATTCTAGGTGAGTCTTGTACCCATTCATTCTATAGTCTCCGGCTCCTAGACCTTGTATGAAGGAAAACAACAACCGGAGTTTTGAAAGTCAGCAATGAAATACGAATACATTATCAAGTTCCTTCTAATTTCCAGAAACTTTCAGTAACCAGTATTCAATCCAAAATCATTATCTAAGTCTGAAATTCCCAATTAATCTGAATACGAATGCATTTCCACTTATGTGCTCTTGCAGCTTTCTATTCCTTCTACAGCAAATATTATCTAACTGAGATAGCATTAACTTAAAAGATTCTCTTCAATTTACTGAAGGTGAAGCTGAAGAGACGGAAAGATACTCTATCATCGGTAACAACAGAATCACATATATTTTCAATTTATAGTACTAATTCTTAAACTATGAATTACCGAGATGATGTTAAGAACTTGGATAATTTCAGTCAGAGCCTTGTGGAAGAACCCAGATTAATAGTATGTTCTTCCCATGTAACGAAAACAATAATATGCGCAAGCGTCCCAACAACAAATAACACAGAAAAATAAGCAATCTCTCTAAATGCCTGATTTAACAGGTTATCATTTGTATCCTAATTCATGCAGCTGCCACAAAAACAATAAAATAACGCTGCTGATTTTATATTCTCGTTATCCGACCTCTCAACACCTAAATAGATATACTGACAGAAGGCAATCATAAAAACAAGTCAGAATCTAAAATCTCACTTGAAAAGTCTTATTTCAGACTAACAATATAGGTGCTAGACATTTAAACCATTACAGGATGTGAGCTCACCCAAGGTTCTTCATTGTCTAAGCTCGTATAGATATATCAGCTATACATAGCATGCCCAAGTTTAAAACTCTTGTCATTTTCTAGCCCCAAATCTAGAGGATTCATATCAACTAATAATGGGAAGTGCCATCAATGATCTACTTTATTGAACTGCATGATATACTCTATAGTATTAATGATAATACTTCCACACGTTTTTGCTTGAATTAGACAAGCACCACTGAGACATACGTAGTACTTCTAAAAGTTGCTCTCAACATACCCTACTTGGCCGGAGCTAGATTTTACCAAATAAGGTTAAAATGTAACCAACTGAAGGCAACCAAACTTGGCCTATATGTTTGCAGATACATTTACGTGGAAGGAAAACATACTTCAGTGAAAGTAGTCATAATCATAACCATATCAAAGTACGAAAGTACTATACCGCTTCAGTGAAAGTGTCTATGAGCTCTCCTTAATAGGCAATTTTTTCAATTATTGGAACGACGAGGTCATCATGATAACCGTGTCCTTGAATTCCCTTAATCATCTCTAGGTGAGAAATCTGCATGTCATGAACAACCTTAGAAGAATCAGATTAAAGAATACCCACTTGCCTAGTGATAAGTCCGTACTCATTAGCTGTCTTCTCGAAGTACATCTAAGCCGACGCATTCACTCCACAAATTAGCAGCTAATGAACATGAGTACATCTAGCAGAAGACCTGAAAATGTCCCTGTTCCTAGGTTTCCTACATTTGAGGCCTCATCAAGAAAACAATATAATTGCCTGAAGAGAATTAACCTCTAATAATTGGAAGACTTTCTCCTAATACAAGGTAATAATCAAAATAAAATATATGCTCTTAGAATTTTGGAAAGTTTATGTAATTACTCTCAACTCTTAAGAGCAGGGATTGATCATTGCTACAGGACATGTTTCTACTGCATGACACTGAATAACAGCACCAGCATTGCGAATCTCATGCGTCTACCAAAAAAAATATGATACCACGATGAGGAATCAAGTGTCTGACATAACTGATGGTGGAGTAGTTCATTTTCCTTGTTTAACCAGATGTCGTATGCAGGGGCGGTCCAGGGATTTCATACAGTGGGGGCTAAACTAGAAAAATTACTCAAAATAAGAGCAAAATCTTAATTTTGAAAATTGAGTGGGGGCTATAGTGCAAATATTCTGGGGCTAAACTGAAAAGGCTACATAAAATAAGGGTAAAATAAGAATTCTATAAAATTGAGTGGAGAACAAAGTGAACCTTAAGTTGAATTTCGAATATTCCCAAATAAGTTTTGCTGAAGGTAAGACACTATTTGTTCAATTTTCATATGAAATTCACGCTCCTCGAAAGCTCCATGACTACACCGGATTCTACTAGAATTAACCAGAATCAGTGCCTACCACAAATTTCAGGATGTTTATAGCAAAACAAAGGTACAGGCCATCGTGTGAACAAATTTGAAACGACTTATTCAAGCTGCATGCAGAGACGAAAGTTTAAAGACAACATTGGTCGAGACGATACTGGAAGCTACTTATTCAAGTTCAATGAAATTGAAGACGGTTGTTTATGAATTTACTTTGTACATGTTTTGTGTATGTGTTCTTGGTTAGCATTTGCTTTGCTGGTTTGCCTATTTCTTGTCAAAACAGGCTTGAACCTGATGCTTAAATCCCAAGTTCCTACTTTCGATTGCGTCCTAGTTCAAACAAGTCCCTAAATTATCAAACCTATACATTGCTCCGCAAACTTGTATAGAGCAACCAGAACTGTAACCTAACCTCTTCCACTTCCTTCGTGTTCGTTGAGCCTGGTTTTCCTTGGAAGTTGATGTTTGACAAACTGAAAATGGACAATGTTACAAGAGACAAGTTAGATTTTCCTAGCAGAATCATGTAATGGGCTTAAGAGTCTACATTCAAAATATCATACGATAGACAACCCAAGAAGTACGTCAGGTTTGACCTGCTGCACCTGAGAGGCAAATAAAGGTAAAAATGTTCACTGGCAAAGGTACATAATTTATTTAGACTGTAATCTAACAGCCCAGAATATAAGCCGTCAAGCTCCTATTACAGGAGCTACAATGGGGATAGCCAATAGTTGTCTTCTGATATTGGGAATGAAAAGCTGAAGTAAGTCATAGCATGCTCAGACATGGGCTAAGAATTGGAACATTTGATGACGTTAGCACAGGCTAATGAGTAATAGATAGAGAGGGAACAACGAAAATTAAAAAATTATAAGAAAAACCGCACAAATTCAACCAGAGTCCAGATAACCAACCATGAAGTCCATAGCATAGTATTTCCAACTAAAAGGAAAAATTAATGATCTAGAGCATTGGAGGAACCTAAGCTTAACTCTTCGGGTGTTTGCCTAGGGTTCTTGAGTTCGAACATTGGAGGAACCCAACGGCTGCCTATTGGTCTTATCAGCTACGAGCCTCTCAACCCAAGTTTTCTCACGCTGGTTTACATCTCTGGTTTGGCTTGCAGGCTATTGCACTAGAGCGGGGGTTTACCCGAAGAGTAGTGGCTGAGGATTTTCACTTCATACAAAAATACCAGCATTATGTGGTTCCAGCAAGTGGAAATATCTATATAACAAATGGCTATGCGGATTAGTGTATCCCCAAAATGACATATCAAACCAAACAACATATAGATCATCCAAACAAAGAAATAAACTATCACTTAATTATCCCAAAAGATAAAGTGGGAATAGCCTATCCCCCTATCCACTTTCTCCATATGGACCCAACAACTAATATTCCCTTATTCTAAAAAAAACTAATATTCCCTTATTCAATTTAATTTTACATTTCGAAATTCGAAACTCCATCTTAGTCTCCTTCTCATGTCTCTCTTTTCAATTAGGTTTTCATATGTGTTAAAATTGTTTGATGAAATTATGCATTGCAATCAGGTAAATATTTGAATTTCCCAGTTATGTTCATTGTAGTTAAGGGTTGAGTAGTGCTATTGGGCACGGGTAATGAACTAGTATAGCAATATATCAGGACCTTAAAGACAAGCATCATCACACAGCTTTAGTTTGGGATTCACTCTCAAACGGGCAGGAGTTGCAATTTCTGAAACAATAAACATTACTTCTGACTAGCTGAATATGACCAAGAGGGCACTAATCTTATATTCCCACCATTGCTAGCATCTATGTCTGAAGTGAAGCGGGAATGAACATGTTCAGCTCCGGCAACCATTAAGAAATAAACACTTGAAAATAGTCTATTACCATCCATGTCAAACAAAAAGCCTTCTTTTTGACATCTTATATGTACGTAAAATGGACAGTGTTTCACAAAAATAACTTGGTAAGACCATTTAATCAGGTAGATATCACAGAAAAACTAAAAGGGTTGACAATCACCTACGTGCATGCTACAAATCATGCTTCTGATACGCGATTCAAGTGATGACAGTCTCTCTAATAGTATTTTCAATACCTGATTTAACTGAGCATACCGGAAAACTGCACCTCCTTTACCATCACAAACGGTCATCTGCTAAATGGGAAGGGCCTCTATAGGATCAGCAAGCTGATATTTGTACATCATTCAGTTTCCTATACACGCTTAACAGAAACAGATAGTTTCCATAAACTCCATCAAGCAGAGATCATTGACATACTGTTCCTTCTTGAACATTTCACAGCTGCACCAAGAAAATCCTGTCAATTGATCAAGCTGCTAAATGGCGCAGAGAGCATTAGTTCACAGTTCTTCATCCAGTTGGATTAAATATCAAGCATCGTCATTGTAGATGACAAATGGACATGTAAATCAATCTCATACCAAAGAAACATCATAAAACCAAATAGGATCACAACAGGTAATTTGATACCTCTGCTATAATTTCAGTTTTTGCATATGGGAGTTTACAACTGGAGAAACACTTCCAAACCCAGAAAATTAAAAGAATACTGTAGTGACAAAGCATTTTTTTTTTCAAAACAAGGTAAAACACAACATCTCTTGCAAGTAAATAAACAAAAAACCATTGACAAACGTATCACTACCAATCATTTTGAAACTCCAATGCAGCTAAAAACCTTTGTAAATACTAAGTGTGATTCATGGATACAAATAACTAGAGCTACTGCAGGAGATAAAATAAATCATTCGGTAGTACGAAGAAAATGAGGTGATTACGAGTACACGCCCAGTAGAACCAATATAAACTCTTATAAGATTGACACAATGTCATATTGCCTCAGCCATTTCAATATTGCCACACAAATTGGTCGAGACCCCCCGTCACCTTAGACAATGCCTCATGGACCAAATACTGGTGCATATATGGGTACAAGGAAAACCTCGCTCTTGTAAAATCTAAGGATAACGACATGTATTAGCATTGGCTACTTGAACTCATTGAGCATTCTAAACTTCAAATTATCAGTGGATCAGGGAAATGTGTTTCTAACCTATCATTCGCATGAGAAGTTCCATGCCTGAGATCGGCACTTAGCATGAATACAAGAGTCAACAAAGTAGAGCAAGCACACCATGGAACTGATTAACAGTATGTCAATGATCTCTGCTTGATCGAGTTTATCGAAACTATCTGTTTCTGTTAAGGGTGTATAGGAAACTGAATGATCTACGAATTTCAGTTTGCTGACCATAGGGAGGCCCTTCCCATGTAAATTATTCTCCCATAACAGTCCATCTTGCAGACCTCAAGTGTCAGAGTGATACAGAACATCATACAATGTCGCCAACAAAGCAAAATATATCATGACCTTAAAGAAAATCGTCACACAACTTAGGTTGGGAATTCACTATCAAACGAGCAGAAGGTGGAGTTGCTGAAACAATAAATAAGACTTTATGCTGATTATGACTAAAAGGACACTTATCTGAACACATCCATATTGCCTCCATGGCCAGCATATATGTCAGAACTCAGAAGAGGAAATGAACAAACAATTATATTATCAGTCCATGCAAAATAAATAGTCGTCTTTTTAACTTATATCAGTTATATGTACGTCAAAATGGATACTTCTTCAGGAGACTAACTTGGTAAGACCATTAATCAGGTAAATATCAGAGAAAAATGAAAAGGGTTGAAAACCACATACATGCTACAGATCATGCTTCTCATATATGAGTTCAGCAATGATAGATACAAGACTATTGTACATACCTTCATTTTATCAGACAGTGCTTTGTACACACAACACATCTTCTAATCTGAAATGTACACGGTGGTCCAGCAAAAAATATAAGCAGCGCTGCCGTAGATGCATACGACTGTCACTTTGCTGCCAACTTTTATCGGTAAACCCCAAGTATCAGTCTGACTATATTACATTTCTACGCATTAAGTAGGATGCTAAGTATAATAGTGAACTATTTGGATTTGGTTACACGGTCTGACAATCTCTTTTGTTCGTCCCTAGAAAAATGACGATCAAGCTCACATAGGTTGTTCACAAACATCATCGCTTCATCATGGCGGTTGAGCCTACAATACCAATCAACAACAGAATTGTAGGTGCTCTGGTTAGGTTTACAACCATGTTTAATCATATACTTAATCACATCAATTGCCTCAACAAACATAGCCTCAGCAGCATAACTTCCAACAAAGGTGTTGTATGTTATCACATCTGGAGAATACCCGGATTCCGCCATTTCCTTATATAGTCTGGAAGCTTCTCTCATCCGACCATTTCTGCAATAAGCAGAAATTACAGTATTGTATGAGATTACATCAGGTTTTATACCTTTTGCCAGTACATCCCTCAGTGTTTCCTCGGATTTTTCACAGTTCCCAGACTGGCTATACATGTGCATCAAGCTATTGTAAGTGGTCAAGCTTGGAGTAAACCCATTCTTGCTCATGAAGCTTATTATTTCATGGGCTTTGGTAATCATCTGCCTCCTACCATATATGGAAACCATGGCGTTCAGGGTAGTTATATCTGGGCAAGAACCTTTTTTCCTCAGTTCCAAGAAAGCTCGCTCAGTTTCCATCAGAAGACCACTTTTGCTGTTAACCAGAACAAGTGTTTTTAGAAGCACCGCATGAGGTTCAACAACACCTGAATATATCTCTTCTGAAAGGGCTTGCATTTTCCCAATCGACTTCCCATTGGCATACGCGTGAAGCAATGAACTATAAGTCCGCTCATTGGGTTTGCAACCATCTTTCTTCATCTCAGAGAGAATCTTCTCAGATTGCTCCCAAAGCCCACCTCGTGCTAGTGCAGCTAAAACAGCATTGTAGGTGGAAAGATCTGGGTTAACTCCTGAATCCAACATTCTCTTGTATACAACCATGGCTAACTCAAATGATCCGCAACGACTATAAGCGCCAATCAAGGTGTTGAAAGTATCCCTCTCTGCCACAAAACCTGCTCTCTTCATTTCTTTGAAAACTCCCGACACTTCTGTATCCATTCCATTCTGCCCAAACACTGCTAGAAGTGTATTCCACGTAACAATATCAGCAGAGCACCCGCACCTCTTAATATCATCAAACACCTTCATCATTTCTGTAAAATTTCCTCGGTTTCCGTGCATCTTTATAAGTGTGTTAAACGTACATATGTTTGGACTACAACCTGAACTCATCATCTCCTCAAATACCCTCATTGCAGACTCATCCTTCCCAGCTTTCTCAAATCCGGACAAGAGAGATGTATATGTATAAACATCTGGCTTGATGCCTTTTTCTACCATCTGGTTTTTCAAATCCATGGCTTCATCTAACAGGCCTTCCCTTGCATAAGCTGATATCAACGAATTATATGAAACAATGCTAGGTGAAAACCCATGAATCTCCATCTGCCGCAACACTTCCATGGCTTCTCTACAACGTCTAGATTTTCCATACACATCCAACAAAGCATTGTAAGTAACCTTGTCCGGAGAAAAACCCGCTAATTTCATTTCCTCAAAAACATGCTTAGCTTCTTCAAAAAGAGAACCGCGACGGCAGCAAGCTATTAAAGTGTTATACGTATACGCATCAGGAGCAATACCCGAACTCTTCATCTTTTCAAACACCTCCATAATCTTATTCCACGGCATACCCATTTTCCCGTAAACATTCAGAATCACATTGTAAGTTATTAGTGTCGGTCTACAACCCTCTTCCTCCATTTTCTTGAACACCATCACAGCCTCCCTAAACCTCCCGTTCCTAGAATAGCTAGTAATCAACGAAGTATAAGCGTAAACATCGACATCAAACCCATCTTTCTGCAGACTATGAAGCAAACCACCCGCGGCAGAAACCTGACCCTCTTTGCCTAAAACACTAATAACCACAGCAACAATTGACCCATTTAACAAAACCTCACACCCTTTACGTTTCCTCACCCAATTGAACACCTCTAAAGCCAAACCACCCTTTTTGTAAAACCCTAAACCCTTGAATATATCCAAAAGATCAAAAGACAGCCTCTCAATGTTTAACAATTCTGACTCATTAGTTACAGAATTGAACAATTGGAGCATGGTTTGATCAATTTTGGAGGAATCAAATTGTGGGTCTAATAGAGTAGTGAAAGCTAGCTGACCTTGTGGGGAGAGGCGGTGGTGGGACCAGGGTTTTCCTCTGTTGGCGTCGCGGTGTTTGCCGATGCGGCGGCGAGTTCTGGGTATTGGAGTGATGGGTTTGTGGGTGTTGTTGTTGGGGTTGTGCTTGTGGTGGAGGTCTTGGAAGAGAGGGGTGAGTGGCGGTGGTGGTGGCGGAGGAGGGACGGAGAGGTGGTGGTTTAGGGGTTGGTCTTGGAAGAAGGGTTTGGAAGGTGGAGGGGTTGGGAGAAGGAGAGGTACCTTATCCGCCATGGAACAACAGAGAGAGGAAACAGAGGGAAAGGGGGAGGCAAATGTTAAATTTTGGGGAGTTTGTATTGAGAGACCAAGGTCTTGGTTGAGAATAATCAGTTTTGATAAGGGGAAAAGACACTATCACCCCCCCCCCAAGGTCTGTCACAAAGATACTTTTCTCCTACCAGTTTGGGAAAAGACACTATCACCCCTTCCTTATGCCGATTTTCAGTAGGAGTGCAATTTTGACGGGCTGAACCCGAACAACTTGTACCCATCCCAGACTAGAGTAGGGCTTCGGCACATGTTTTGAGTAATTTGGACGGGCTTGGGCCAAAATTCTCAACCCGAATTGCAATTAGGATCAGACTTGGGTACGAATATTATCATTACTTATGAACGTTATGTTTGGAGATTATTATATGGGTAAAAGACAAAAACCACCCCTCAAGTATGGGGTATATACAAAAACATCCCTCGTGTTTGGGGATATACAAAAACTACCACTGTCAGAGGAAGGAGATAACAGTACACTAACAGATGGACGAAAAGACCAAAATACCCCTAACATTTGACAAAATTACCCACTATAAAGCTCATCCTTCTCTTTGCTAACCCTAACCTTATCTATTCCACCTCAATTCTCTCCCGACACAACCCACTCCACCACTTTCTCTTCCGCCTCTATCTGTCTTCTTCTTCATCTCATCTGAGCGAGGGAGAGACAGAATTGGATAGAGATTGAGCCGGAGCCAAAACCAACGACCACTCGAAACCGCACAAATGCCTTTAGGGTTGGCAATCGTTTCAATCTGATACCGCCGGAGCCGTACGCTGTGAACCTCCTCCGGTGCCGATTCCGCCGCCGTGGTCAAAATCGTGTCGGAAGATATCGCGGAAGGGGTCGCAGTTGTAGATTCGGAACGAGAGCTCTCCGATGCATCGGCTCTGGTGGTCGTCCCAGGATCGCCTCTATCTCTCTTCTTCTTCTTCTTCTTCATCATCATCTCATCTTCTCCTCCGCCGCACTGTTCCCTGGAGCCTCCGATCTGCAGTGGCGTCCGTTGTTGGTGCCCGCCGATGGCAGTATTGGTGGCTGTGGCGGTCGTTGTGGTGGTTCTTAGCCCTTCCTCTGCCCCCTTCTTCTATTTTCTGTCCCTCTTTCTCTCATCTGGTCTGGAATTTTCCAGATCCTGTGGGTTTGGGAGGGATTAGGTTGGGTCTGGGTTTGAATTTTGAAGAGTTTAAGAAGAAGAAGAAGAATCAAGCTAGAAATTTCAGTGACGAGAGTCTGAATTTCTTCAAATTGGGCTTCAACAATTTTTAAAATTTCTTTGTTTTACACATGAACTCTGTGAAAGTTGGACAATGTTTGTGTTTTCTAGAAATTTATTGTTCATATTGGTCTAAGATTCTCCTCAGATTTTGATAGAAAATCGCTCCTGATAAGTTGTGCTCCTTGCTTTTTATTCGTAGTTACTGGGTTTCTTTGCGGATGCTTTGCGGATGTGGTGGTGGCGGTGGTCAAGAATACCAAGAACATCAAGAACATCACCAAAATAACAAAAAAATACAAATAAGGGCAAAAGGGTCATAAAAAAGACATAATGCACCCCATACTAATTGAATGTAACAGAAGGGTGCTTTTCGTCTAACGTCCATCCATTGGCAGGGGTGGTTTTTGTCCTGACAAGGGTGGTTTTTGTATATCCCCAAACACGAGGGATGTTTTTGTATATATCCCATACTCAAGGGGTGGTTTTTGTCTTTTACCCTTATTATATAGCTTATTTATCAAAAATCTATTATTTGTCTATTAATTATTAATTATTAGTTATATTTTAATTATGTTTATTGTCTTACCTAATAGATTTTTTTCGTAGAATATTTAGTATTCTCGTGTATAAATGTATAATTTTTTTTTTCACCAACAACTAAAGGATAGCATTCATAAGAAAGTCTGATTACAAGGGAAGGGGGCATACCCCGTAAAAGAAAAGACAGTGACTAGAAATGCACAAGCTTAAGCCTCTAACAAAGCAGCTAGGAATCCAAGTGATATAGGACTCAGAGGCCACCACAAACAACCACAAACATCAAATCCGTCATAAGAACCACAGGAGCCTCCTATGCCCAAGACGAAGCAGAAAAACAACCCAAAAAACAACCTAGTAAACAATAAAAGCCATAAAACAAGCCCTAAACAAAGACCCAAGCTCACAAAAGACTTACCCTAGAATCCAAACGAGAAAGAGCAGAACCAACATGACCGGCCAGTGATGGCGGGATGACACTCTTGGAACAAGGCAGCCACCGTGCCCTGTACGACCGAGTGGAGAGACCAAGAGTAAGCCGAAACCAGAAGGAGAGAAGGCTCTTGGTGGTGTTGGTGGGCGATGAGAGGAATTCTCCGGGAGACTCGGACATGCTGTAGAACGGCAAATCCGAGGGGAAGGGGGAACAGCCACCACGAAGCCTAAAGCTTATGGGGGAGGGGGTACTTACAGGTTTCTCACCCAAATCGAAAGGGAGAAGGCAGAGGCGGGCGGCGATGGAGAGGGGCGGAGAGCAGCGGAGGCCGGTGGATGAGCGGCTGAGCGAACGGATCTGGTCGTCGAAGTTGTCCTGGGCTCCCAGGTGGGCGGCAGATCTGGCCACGACGGAGGATATGGGTGGAGCAGGGCTGGTTCGGCGATGAGGTGGGGCAGCGGGGCAATTGGACAGTCCGAAAGGTGACCCTTGCATCCAGGAGAGGAGGGGAGCTGGCGAAGAGGAGGAGCTCGACTTCTATCGCCCAGTGTTGCCGGAGACGATGTAAATCCGATCGGGGTGTGAATCCCTTCAGAGAACCGCCGGGGAAAGCTGGCGAAGTGGAGGAGTTCAAATGCTATCGCCCAGTGTTGCCGACGACGAGCCAGAGACGATGTAAATCCGGTCGGGGTGTGAATCCCATCAGAGAACCGACAGGGATCATTTAATTCACACTAACAATATATAGTCATTATTTTCTAGACCTAAATAAAAAAATTACAGTGTCTACATTTGGTATCTATTTTTATATGTAAACTTAACTTTAAGGGGACAATTCTATTTGAGTTGAATGTGATACTTATGTTTAATTTATTTAGTTTAATGGGCTAACCCGAATTCAACCCGAACCCGAATTAGTTTGTTCAAATTTGGACGGGCGGCGGTTCTCCTCACCCCGGCTGGGTTGGGCTTGGGCAACTCCAACAGAACTCGGTCTTGGGCTTGGACAAGGGTGTCAACCCGCCTACCCCGTCCGAGTTGCAGTCCTAATTTTCAGGACACATACCTCACCTAATTGTGAGCAGTTAGTCTGTGGGATCTATCACTGATAGTTGCTTTTAGAACAAGAGTATAGAATGACACAATTGAGGGTGTAGATATTCTCAAGTTTGGCATACTAAAGAGTGATTGTCGTTTTCAGACTCGAAGGGTTGAGAGTGTCTTTGTGTCAAACTAGAGGGGGTGAAAGTGTCTTTTACCCTTTTGATAATCCTTTTATTTGTTATGCATTTTTATTTATTGCCATGGAGTATCTTTCCACCGGGCATTTTTTTCCATCAGCCGTGTCAAATGGCGGGCTCAACCCATTTATGAACATCTATTTCTATAAAACAGCATGCTTTAACTACCTTATGCATTTTCAGAGTTTAGATTAAATAAATCAGTCTCAGCCCTTAGACATACTACCCACTTAACTACCCGCTTAACTATCCATTACTTGAAAATTTATCATATCTCTGATTAATTTACGTAATTATCAAAAGCGTGTAAGACATGACTTCATGGATATCATATAAAATTACCGGAGACGTCATTTTCATTTTCTCCTCCAGCAAAATCGATTATGAAACGTGTTTTTTGGGTAATGTCATCGGGCACGGGCAATTCCCTAGTTCATCTATAAGCTAGTCCAAACTCACTCAACCCGTTTAAATATTTGGGTGTACTTGGGTTGGTCACTAACGAGTCAATATGACCTGGTATTGGACGTAACTCGTTTATGACCCATTTTCACCCGTTCACCATTAAATGAAAAGTCAGTCCATGTATGATCAAACATGAGAACTTTGACAAACGAACTGAAAACCAGAACACTACACAACTACAAACCATTCTAGTAAAATAGGGAGAACTGAGGAGAATCGGTACATGAATATTGTGGTGGCACTGTTCATGTGTTCATGGGTGAGAGACGGAGGCGGTGATGGTCAGGTACTTTGACAAAGCTGAAAATTAACAAGAAAAACAAAATTAAGTTCGGATCAGACGAGTTCAAATGAACCATCCGAACGCACCCAGTTAAGTACGGGTCCAAACAGGTCACCTGTTTGTTTAAACCCGATTGAACCTGATTAAGTGCGGGTAGTCTTGAACCTGCAGGGCTCTCCACAAATAACCATGACAAAGTTGCAAACTTCATAGTCATTGACATGTTGGTCTGAATAAGGAAACAACAACTTGGTTCATACTCTGCCATGACCACAAGCCAGCCAAGATCATGATAAGTATATTCCGGTGGCAAAATAATGTACCAACAGACTAGGGCAAATCATAATCTTCTCGAGCTCAACATTAATAATTCAGAAAGTCACAGTCATTACAAATGATGTACTTCAAAAAACCTTCTGATCGTTTAGGATACTAGAATTGCTAAACACCCCTAGCACTGTCACTTCATACAGATAGCATCATTAGTACAGTGCTGAGCCCGGATTTACAAAACGAGTTGCTCCTGGATGGCTTCAAAACTTGAGAGCTCGTTCTTCCTCAGAAAGACAACTCACTTGAGAAAGTGAGGGTTGATCAATCCGGCAATTTCAAGAAACCCAACTCGATCTTTTCCTGCAAATATGGTCTTCAGGGTTTCGTCGCAAACAATGACTTTCTTGTCTTGAGGATCCTATCAATGGACAATCAAAACAATGTAAGCAAAGTTTGTGAAACTGAGGAAGACAAGGACAAGTGAATAACATACGCATACACATGTACACATGTTCTTGGCAATCATTTCAACACTATATAATAGTACAACTGAAGCCTGAAACATTCCAAGTTTGAAGTATGTTTCATAAACTACAAAGAACGACAGAGGGGACAACACTAAAATTGACAACCAGAAAGAAACTGAACTTGATGGTTAATTAACTTCCTGAACAACTAAAACAACTCTACAGAATTGTTGCAATATCTTATTGGTTCTGATATTAGACGAATTTTCCCAAAGTGGCAGAGGCTGGAGAAACTCTATCATCTCGCACTGTCATAACCAGACCACATATTGATGGGTGCATACACGGGTATAAGGAAGAAAAAAACTGGGATAGTTGGATGCCGCTAGGCATAAAAAAGTTAAACTGGGAGATTGGACTTATTGAGCATTCAATGTATAGTTGAATACTGCTAGGCATCAAAAAGTTCAAACTCATTGAGCTGTTCACATGTATATACGTTAGAACACATTGCCATAAGATTAAAAATGAACAAAGATATACAAGACGTTGTGATTAGGCGAATGGATTTCCCATCTATCATTCATATTAGAAGCTTCCGTGCTTCAGCCAAAATATAGCATTAACTTGTGAACCAACATAACAGAGCAAGCAAACAATGGAAACCACAAACTCAAGACAAGAAAGTAAGTCCAGACTGCGATACAAGATTTCGGTAAAGGTTTAGAGGGGTAAGGGGAACTAGGAAAACTAGTATAGGACCGTATGAGCAAGAGAAATAAAGGAGCACATCGCAACTAAAAGAATAGTCAAACCCTTGTTCTATCAAATGCGCTTGTGCACAATGCATGGAACATAAGAGTGTACCGACAACGATCACACAAACTTTAGTATCTCGTGACTCTTCATCTCTCATTCTCACTGTATTAGAGTGATACAGCGATTCGTCCATTGTAGAAGTACCAAAGTTAAATAACAATGTTTTAGGTAGTTCCAAACATCCAACAAGCGAAGACCTTAAAAGAAAACATCAAACCGTCTTCACTTGGAAAATTTACTTCCGAATGAGTAGAAATTGGACACCCCTAAATAATAAATATGACTTTCAACCGAATGATCTGAGTTTGACAGCAAGAGTGTACTCATCTTGAACCCCAAGTACTACTGCCATGACTAGCAACTACTGTCAAAAATGAAGCACCAATGGAATTGAAATCAACGTATATAGCTGCTGGTCACCCTTTTTACCGGTTCCATCTTCAGTAGCATGTGTTATCATCTCACATGTATGTCAACATTGGGGATGAAGAGCGTTCGGTTCGGTCCGGTTTCGGCACCTATCTGAACCGAACCGCATGTAACAGTTTGGGCAAAACTAAACCTAATCCGGACCCTTCATGGCTCCAAACCGAACCGTGAAGGACCAGTTTGGTTCGGTTTTAAACCGCGGTTCCTGGAAATATATTATTTCTTTTGAATTTTCTTAAGAGTTCATTCAGCCATTAAAAATTTGCTTAAATTTCAGTGTCAAGCAATATAGAAATAAAGTAGCAAACATTACATCATTTCAAATACCTACTGTATATGATATATGTATATAAGTTATCAAGTGTGGCAGTTGTATAGCCTAATATGCTACATAAACGGTTTGGTTTGGTTTCAACTGTTTTGAGGTATCTCAAGCCAAAACTGAACCGTATTATACGGTTGGGATTTTTGGAAACCTAAACCGAACCGAATAGAACCAAACCGACGGGTTTGGCTCGGATTGCAGTTTTCCGGTTTGAACTTGCATCCCTAACTCAACATTGATAAAATTTTGGAGAAAAAAACCTATTAGATCAAGTGTAACTTGCTAAACACATTCATATACAGCATTCATTTGTTCATAGTTGTTTGATATAATCATTTGCAGATTTATGAAATTTTCAACTCCAATTCAAACAGGAAAAAAGCAAGAACAATACCAAAATAAATCGTCTCAGAGGTTGAAGCAGTTTCTACCTGAAGGTCGTGCTCTTTGATGTAGGCCCAAATCTGCTTTAGGGCTTGGGTGCGAGGAATTTCCGCTACTCCGCCCAAGAACGCCCGCATTTCCGGCGACACTCGCCGCGGCTTCATGATTCCTCTCGGCTCTCTCTTCTGCGGCTCCGCCTCCGCTGACGGCTTCGCGGCGGTGGCAGACGTGACGGTACGGACAGCTCGCAGGCTAACCCGGGAGGACGGAAATGACGGAACGCCGAACCGCAGAGACGATAGCGACGAGGACTTGGCCATCAGCGGCGTTTCGCCGGCAACGAAGGTTGAAAATAGAGGAACTGACATCGCCATTTTGAAACCTCGCTCGAACTCTCTAGAGTGCGAAGACGAAGACGAAGACGAAGACGAAGAAGATAAGAATGGGTGTCAAGGGTTTCTGTAGCTGGTTAAACCCCGCCCTCTGCCTTTTGAGTTTTTGAGTTACAAAGATGCAAATAAACAGGCCTAATGACC
The DNA here is from genome assembly GCA_023055425.1 of Linanthus parryae. Lineage (NCBI taxonomy): Eukaryota > Viridiplantae > Streptophyta > Magnoliopsida > Ericales > Polemoniaceae > Linanthus > Linanthus parryae. The sequence continues at coordinate 36,009,138 of JALGPY010000002.1, forward strand.
TATTGGGCCTTCTTTGCTTTGGGCTCGATAGATATTGTCTGGACTCTGAACCGCTTTATGGTTTTTTTTTGGCCCAAAAGATAAATTTTATAAATCTGAGAAAAGAGGGTCAATTGGGGCATCTCCAATAGCTCATGCAAAAGTTGAGCTAGCATTCGGTCAAAATCTCAACCTTCAGAAATCATCGGTGACTTTTTCATACAACGTAGCGGAAGATGAGAGGGCTGCATTCGCGGCTCTCTGTGGAGTGCAACTGGATGTTCAAAACGACAGCTATCTGGGGCTCCCTACCCAGATAGGTAGAAGCAAGACAGTGACGTTTAGCCCACTAGTGGAGAAGGTCTACGGAAAGATGAAAAGATGGAAGGGCATAACCTTGTCGTCAATTGGAAAAGAGATACTTATCAAGGCGGTGGTGGAAGCGGTCCCTAACTACAGTTGTTTCCTATTACTGGTAAAAATTTGTCGAGACCTAGAACGAAATGTAAGGCAATTTTGGTGGGGAGGAGATGAGCATAATAGAAAGATCCATTGGGTATCATGGGAGAGGATGAAAGCTTATCGTGAACAAGGGGGGGTTAGGATTTCGAGATTTTCAAGACTTCAATAAGGCGATGCTAGCCAAGCAAGCTTGGAGGTTCCTACAAAGACCCAACTCGCTGGTATGTAAAGGCTTTCAATCCAAATATTTGCGTAATTCATCTATCTTGGATTACATCTTAAGCGTACTGTGCAAGTTTCATATGCTTTTAAAAGCATTCTAGGGGGTAGGGATTTGTTAAAAAGCGGCTTGGTGTGGAAGATAAAAGATGGTAAGCAAGTGAAAAATTATGGCGATAAATGGCTTCGACGTCCAGACACCTTTAGCCTGATTACTACTTGTCCAGTTGGGGAGGAGGGACGCTTAGTTGAAGAACTCCTTGATGCCGAATCTGGTTCATGGGCAGTAATGAAGGTTCAACAATCTGTGTGGCCAATCGACATGGAAGTTGTGCTGCCAGCGCCTATTGAGACTTCGGAAGTGGTCGATTCACCATATTGGGTCTATTCGGAAGATGGAACGATGGAAATGGAAGAAATTGGGGATGAGACGGAAGAAATCAAAGAGATAGAAGAGTACAACAAAGCCAACCCTTTGAAACCCAAAATCTTTATACCCAAAACTATAAAACAGAGCATCGCTATTCCTTTCGCCAACAGTATTATTATCAAATTTCTGGGAAGAACAGTGGGTTTCAAAGTTCTTCAAGAGATAACACTTAAACTTTGGAAACCGAGGAGTGGATGCAGATTCCGTGATATGGCAGAGGGGTTTTATATTGTGGATTTTCAAGACAGAGACGATATGACCAGAGCCCTCAACGGAGGGCCGTGGATTATCCTTGACCACTACTTGACAGTTAGAAAATGGGAACCGGAGTTCAGGCCATCGGAATCCCAACAATTCTTCACCGCGGTTTGGATCCGGCTACCGCTGCTTCCGGCGGAGTACTACGACGATATAGTTCTAAAGATAATTGCTAAACAATTTGGAGAGCATTTGCGAAACGACATGGTCACGATTAAGGGTACCCACATAAGATATGCTCGGATCTGTGTGAAGATCGATCTCAGTCAGCCACTCATCCCCGAATTTAGCGTGGGAAGGCACAGTTACAAGGTCACTTATGAACACATCTTCAATCTCTGTGTGGATTGCGGTAAGATAGGTGTAGATAGTGCTTTCTGAGCTGACAGATCTTGGCCACGTGGCAACCATCCAGCACACCATATTGTGCTCCACACACACTGGATCACCATCCGCGCTGATCCATGTGGGGGCTGCAAGACAGAGCCCTCGCATACCACCGCACGGGACTTGTAGGGACTTAGTGGTTTGGAGGCTAGAGTAAGTCCTGTCGCGTGCAAGCCAAGCCCGCGCGCGACCTTTAGTAACTGCTTTTGAGAGATTTATGGCACGAGCTCCATAAACCCGGTCAATCCGGTCAAACCCGGTCAACCCCATAACGGTTCCGGTATTCGCGCATAACGTGCTGTAACAGTCCCTATATATGAGGACGAACGTGCCGTTGTGGTTAAGCTAATTAAGCCGCCATTGATGGGCGCATTAACCACACTGCAACGGTCACATTCTCCGTTATATATAGGACGTTAACCTTTCCATACAAAGGAGGACACACTAGCCATACGCGGAAGCTCTGCCAAACCTCTGTCTCTCTCTCAGACATTACTACTGCCTTACTCTCTCCCTACACACAACCCAACTCTTCCTGTGCTATCTCTGGTTCTCTACTTACGGTGTACACGGAGGTCTCCCCGCCGGAATCTCTTGTGCACATTTTGGTGAACCCGACGTGAACCTACCAGCAAAAGCAACCATGTCTCAAGAGGATGATGTTGTTGGGTTCTGACGTAGGTAACGCAGCGGAATAACAAAAATTAATCCTACTCAAAGCCCACCAAGGATCACAGGAAGAGACATCATAACATGATCAAGGACATAGAAGATGTGTACCTTTTTGATTTGTGAGATCACACGAAGAATGATGTCCTCGTCTCTACGGTTGATCCACGTCTAGAGGTGAGATCTAGATTCTTCCTTCAATCAAGTGCTAGCTTGAACCTTGGAGGAAGAGGGATGAAGATCAAAGCAACAAAGCAACAAGGCACAAGGGAGGGGGCGGCCTCCTCTTTGCCGTCGGGTAGAGGGGCGGACGGGGGCTAGGGTTTCGGCCCTAGCTCTTTGTCTTGCTCTCTCTTTTGCTCTCTCCCACTTTTGTGTTATGACTAATAATAACTCATGTAGTGGGAAGGAAGCTAGAGCCTCCTTTATATACTCCAACAACTCCTTGTTGTTTCCATAAAAGAGTTTCCTAATTCTAGATGAACTAGAATTATTCCCTTCCTTGCAAATTAGTCCTACTAAGTTTGCAAGGTGTTGCACAATGATCCTTCTATTAATTAATCTATATTAATTAATCCCAAATCTAGCTCTACTCTATTTGACGTGTGACCCCATAGGTTTCTATATAGTTGGTAGTAACTATTACTAACATGGAGCGGTGTCTAGCAACACATCTATGTCACCCAACCAATAGAAATAGTCAGTGATCCCGACAAACCTTTGTGCCCAATATGTCATATTGTATTATCCCTTTGTCTCCATATCCGGATTGGACACGAGACATAAATAGTCACACTCGTATATCCAATCCATAGTTCCTCGATCCTGGGAATATGCTTATACTTGCAGATAACATTAATATCTCTATATTAATTTATCTGAGTCTGGCCAGACATTCAATAAGCCTCATCCCTCGAGTGGCCGTGGATATTTACCCCCATTATGTGGGAGGGAAAAATCCTATCTACATCACTACGATCTCTAAGCTTGCTTCCTATCACGCCCGATACAACGGCTTTCCACTTTACATAATTACGTATTTTCATTCAAGGTGTAGAATCGTGTAGGGAGCTCCGAACAAAAAGCCGGTGTGGCAAAAAAAATAAAGTAATAATCGATGTACGATTGAGAGAGATATTCAGATTCGACCAAAAAGTGAGCGGTGTGCTACTCTTGGTAACCGAGGCAACAATTTGAATTTCGTACTTCCAACCTAAATGACGTGGTCCGTCTTGGGGAATCACTTTTACAAGTTATTTCACAATATCGTTTAGATGTTTCACTTTCGGATTGTTATTTAGATTTGGATACCAATTTCAAACGAGACTTCAAAGAGGAGTTTTTTAAAACAAATAAACAACTCAAATAAATCAAATACGGTAGCAATTTCACAAATAACTCACGCGATACGCGAAATGAAAGAAAGGCACGCGAGGCTAGGCATATTAACTTACCAAAATCCAAGCACGTCCTATAATTCGTTCTCGTCTACGGCATCGTCACCTACAAATCGGAGCTTCTAACTTAATATAATCTCAACAAATATACAAACTATATATTTCTAGCTCCCTTTTATTTTTCTCAAGACAAATACTAATTTTAACTTATTTATAAACCCAAAATTATATTTTCTTTAATTTATGATTACCCAGTTACGGTGTAACGTTTGATAACATCAAAGCGCAATATTTCACAACTAGAGTATCTAGTGACTTCAAGTCCAAGGATTGCAATAATATTAGCACTACGAAAAGCGATTGTGACTTCACATAATCTAATGTATCCTTTTCGTCGTGTGTCAATCCAGTATGCCATTACTCTTAATGCATACCCATGTGTTGGATCGTGATATCTCCATATCAATCCAACCCCATACTAGTCTATAGATGATTGTCCCATTAATCATTATAATTAACTAGGGATATTTAAGAATATAACACCTTATATTCTAAGGACATCATTCATGTTAGCATATCTCCATATTGATAACATAATGAATCGTAAATCTATATATATTTGTCACAATTAATTGATTGCCTCTAGGGCACAATTCCAACAGTCTCCCACTTGCACTAGAGTCAATCTCCTGCATCATATGCCTATTGATCTAGCGCGGTCCTCCACGCTTACACTGCGTAGGGGCGAGACATATGCTGACACCTTGCAAATATTCACATCTCCTCCATCAACAATTTGATTGAGATTGAATATTCTGAATAAATGCATCTTATGCATTAATTTACTCAGTCCTCTATGTTAGAATCAGTGACTGAATCTTGTCTGGAACCTTTTCAGCTCACAGTCACTCCCTCTAGCATAAAACATAAAACTCGACTATAATCTGAAATCTTCTTTGTCAGATGGAAGTTCTCATCACTGTAACCCCTTACAGTAAACCTTTCCTATCCTCCATTAATCAAGAGTTCATCCTTTATTCCTTCTCAAGTACTTAAGGATAATCTTGACAATTATCAAGTGACACCTCACTTGGATTTGATTGGTATGTTTGTGTCATACTTTATGACATGTCTGGCCTAGTACATCTCATGGCGTATCTCGTGAATCTAATTCATACTGTCCATTCCCAATCTAATTGGTAAGACAATTAGCCTTCCAAAGACTAATTCCATGTGACATGGGTAAGAATCAATATTCTTTTCACGTTGAACCATTTCAACACCTTGTCAATATATGTACCATGACTCAGGCTGAACAATTACTTTAATCTATCTCCATAGATTTTATAGATTGTCTCGCCTAAGTCAATTATTGGAAATCAATTTCTCTAGCCAATCTTTAATAGATTGCAGAGTAGAGACATTATTCCCAATGATTAATATGTCTCTACATACAAGACCAGAAATTTAACTATGCTCCCACTAACCTTCTTGTAGACACAAGTATCATCTTCAATTTTTGATGGAACCAAACTCCTTTGATTGCATCATAAATTCGAAGAATCCAATCTCCAAGAATCTTGACTCAATCTATAAACAGATTGCTACAAGCAAGATGCGAATGGATTTAAGCATCACAACTGGGGAAAGATTTCGTCATAGTCTATACTATGAATTCTCATGAAACCCTTTCAAACCAGTTGTCCCTTAAAAGTAATCATATTACCATCCATGTTGGTTTCCTCATAACCTACTTTCACCCTATGGGTCCTACCCATTCAGGTGGTTCCACCAAAGTCCATACTTTGTTGGCATACATGGATTCCATATCGTATCCTATGGCTCCTAGCCATTTCTGAGAGTATGGCCCACACGTGGCATTCTCATAGGTTGTAGGCTCATCTCGATGAGCAATATATCACGGGTTATGAGAAATCCTTATTTCTCTAGTCCCTTGACATATCCTACCTGTCCCACGAGGTTCTTGTGTTATCTGAGTAGGTTGCTCCACAACACCTTGTGATCCTGCTCATGTTCCATCAAACGGATTAATGTTCTATTGTGGTTCTTGAACTTTTCAAGTTCTACTGTCCTCCCACTGTTTCTTTAGAGACAATCTCTTCCTAGAAACACTGTGGTTCGAGAAACAAACAGTCTGTTCTCGATTAGGTTGTAGAAATAATATCATTTTCGAGATATCCCACAAAACATTTATCCGACTTGGGTCCAAGTTTATTTGTAAACTCTTTTACATAAACCTCATAACCCCAAATATTTATGAATGACATACTTAGGACACTTCCTAGTCCATATCTCATATGGTGTTTTTCAGAATCCATTTTTGATGGAACAAGGTTAAGGGTGAAATTTGCTGTAATTAGAACATAGTCCCTAAAAGTAAACTGAAAGTTCTGTTTGACTCATCATGGTCCGAACCGTGTCCTACAAGGTTCGAGCTATCCTTTTAGACACGCCAAACCCATGTGGCGTGCTAGGTGGAGCGAGTTTTGGATCATATCCAATACTCCCATAGATTCTTGTCAAACTCTTGGCTCAAGTATTTTCTTCTATGATCCAATCATAGAGTCTAAATACTTTTGCCAAGTTGGTTCTCTACTTCATTCCTGAATACTTTGAACAATTCAAAGGATTCTGATTTGTTTCTTCATAAGATACACAAATCCATATTTCTCTGATCCTATCAGTAAATATGATGAAGTACTAAAACCATCTTTAGTATTTGTGCTTAGCGGCCTTCATACATCAATATGTATGATTCCCAAAAGATCATATATTTGCCTAATAAGTCTTACATGTCTCATATGATTCAATAATCAAATGAGTCCCAGAAATCCATCCTAATGGAGTTCTAGATATGTATCTCTTATTTATGGGCCTAAACGATAATGCTAAAGATAAGTGAAGTTCATATCATTATATGCAAACCTCTAGGTATTAATGTTATAGATGAAATTATCATGATCATGGATATAGAATCCACTTAGACAAAATTGCATTACAATAATGCATACCTTAATAAATGGAACAACATTTGTCCTTTTATTATGATAAGGAGCTTTCTTGTCCAAACAAGAAACTATGATAATGGTCCTACTCATAGCAGGGACATTATCCCTTTTGTCTAATTCATGAACAATTTCTGAAAGGTAGAAATAATTCCTTACGGCTTTTCAGCAACCCTTTGCTTCATAGCCCCACGTGTAGGATTATTACTTCCTTATCCAATTGTCTTCGTCTCTTGAGATCCTACACATTTCTATAAATGTGAGATCCTCATCTAGTATCATATACTCTTGATGATGAGATAGACACATTGAATTTTATAATAAAATACCCAAGTCGGAATTCATAATTCCTTTATTATTTACTTCCATGTACTTTGGGTAGTCTCTCTTCCTCTACACCACATATGGGACTTCGAGGCAACTTGGTTTTAGCAACAGGCTTGCTTTATACTCATGGGTTCGGCGCAAACCATTTGCCCTTACCCATGCTGTTAACTATTAACAGGTTTTTTTTTTTTTTTTTTTTGCCCATGCCCATTATGAGTGTTTTGTTTAGTGATTTTTCAATCATATTGAGTAAATCAACTTTAAAACAAAACTGTAATTGCATCCAATGCAATTCTTGGTCCACTTGGGAGAATAACTATATATTCTTTATCTATCTTATAGATAACTCCCAATATCTAAGCTTTCAATCCTATTGAGTTAGTTTAGTTTGCGCTTCACCTCTTGCTTCAGCAGCCACACATTACTGACTTGTGTCGTCGCGTCATATCTCGATGAACTAAGTCGCCTTGCTTTGGCAAACCCGAACTTATTCCATCTTGACCATGACGAGTGCTAAGCAAGAGATTGCAAAGTGGAGCAACACCTCAAGCCTTTCATGACAAGCTCGTATGATCATATCACATGCCTCCATATTTCTCATCTTGCTTCCAAAGCTCAGAGTCCATGGGAGCTTGACATGAGACAAGTTACATCCAAAGAACCATTCTTTGATATTCCTTCCATAAGGCTTTAGTGCGTTTTGGTAGTTGGTGGGAATAGAAATTTATGCTCTACAATGTACAACATATTTCCTTTACTTGAGAACAATTCTCGATTTTATACCAATCTAGAAAATAGATTCCAGATATCTTGTCCATCTCATGGACATAAAGTCGCGTTTGTTTGTTTAATGCGATGGGTATTCAACACTTATAGGATTATGCAAAGCATTGTGACGTATAACTATATTCAACAAGGATTTAAATTATTAAATATAGCTCCCACTATTTTTCTCGGATTAATAGCCCTCACCATTAATGCGGAAAATATTTTATATATTTTCTAGTGGGTCCAAGATCCCTTTTTCACTTCTTCTTGAGCTTGCTTTGGCAAGTCATCCAAGAATTGGTTATTTAGGTAGGAACCATTCCAATTGCATCCCATGCAACTCTTGGTCCAATTAGGCGAATAAATTCCTTTTATTCTTTATCCTTTAGATAATACCTAATTGTCATGCCTCTAAGCTCATCAATCCAATTGACTCTTGCCTAGTTGCGTCCAACCTCTTGTTTTCAACATACACGCATTACTAGCTTGCGTCGTCCGCAACACACCATGGAAAATTAAAATCGCCTTGCTTTGGCAAGCCCGAATTTTAATAGGCCATGATCATGAAGGGTGTTTTTGGCAAGAGAAGGCAAAACGCAATATTTATTTGAGGGATTTCTTTTAAGTTGTTTGGTTGATCTTATCAACATGGTCTACTTATTTGGATTGGGCCATCCATAATAAAAGACCAACCTTGTTTATTATTATCTTGTTAACGTTTTGCTAGTATCGCCATACACACAAAAATAAATAACAAGACATAAATAATAAACATCCACAAAAGAAAATAACGTGGCATGGATATGGCCCCTAGACTAAGATATTACCAAGCCAATGATAATATCTATATGCCCTAAAGTGACAAGCTCATCTCCATGTGCTCCACCATAGCTGCGCGCCTAGGGATGTCTTTTGGCTCCTTTGGTTCTCCGGTCTTCTTCTCCATGTTCTTGGCTATCAACTAAATATTTCTAATTCTAGCCTAACATCTAGAATAAATAAATAACAAAAATCCTCACATGTCGAGGAGAAAAGAGACGACTCGCAGGCCGTAAAACCTAATTAATTATTACATTAATTTGATCAGCTCGCAGGCCGTAAACCAAACCACAAAACAATAAACATCCACAATCCTAGGCCATATCCATCCACCATCCAATAAAGCACATAATACAGTTAAAACCAATTTTTAACGCGCTTGTTTAATTTTAATGAAATTGGGTAACTAGGGTTTCACAACGGTCCAAAAGATTTACCAAAGAATGGCCGAAATCAACCAAGGAACCGCCACACTAGGCCCGGGCCGGCCGGCCCCTAGCCCACACGGCTAGGCCGTGTGCTAGGGTGTGCCGGCCCCTCTTGTGCCGTGTGTTACTTGGGCGGCAAGGAGAGAGAGGGGCGGTCCCTACATGGGCCACACCTCCTCATGGAATTGTTTCCATAAACAATTCATGGAATTATTTCCATAAACAATATATGGAATTGTTTCCATAAACAATTCCTTCCTTGTTGGGTTGTTTCCAAAACACCCTTATGGTATTGTTTCCAAAATAATTCTTTCCTTGGTTCCCAAGTTTAGTTGTTTCCATAAACAACTTCTTACTTGTTTCCCAAGTTTAGTTGTTTCCAAAACAACTTCTTCCTTGTTGCCCAAGTTTAATTAATTCCATACTTGGAAAACCCCTTTTCAAAGCATGTGCCCATGAACCCTAATTTTTCAAGAACCCAATTATTCACATCCTATGTGATTAAACTCACCAATTCTAACATCCAATGTTAAATTGGGTCTTGTTTGTTTGAATCAAATTCAATATTGCATCTACTATGCCAATTTTTCAGTTTTCGCGTAATAAACAATAATACGGTGTATGAACTGAAATCGTAAACACATAATATCATGTTATGCTCTACGACCTGTGGCTCTGATACCACTGTTGGGTTCTGACGTAGGTAACTCAGCGGAATAATAAAAATTAATCCTACTCAAAGCCCACCAAGGATCACAGGAAGAGACATCATAACATGATCAAGGACATAGAAGATGTGTACCTTTTTGATTTGTGAGATCACACGAAGAATGATGTCCTCGTCTCTACGGTTGATCCACGTCTAGAGGTGAGATCTAGATTCTTCCTTCAATCAAGTGCTAGCTTGAACCTTGGAGGAAGAGGGATGAAGATCAAAGCAACAAAGCAACAAGGCACAAGGGAGGGGGCGGCCTCCTCTTTGCCGTCGGGTAGAGGGGCGGACGGGGGCTAGGGTTTCGGCCCTAGCTCTTTGTCTTGCTCTCTCTTTTGCTCTCTCCCACTTTTGTGTTATGACTAATAATAACTCATGTAGTGGGAAGGAAGCTAGAGCCTCCTTTATATACTCCAACAACTCCTTGTTGTTTCCATAAAAGAGTTTCCTAATTCTAGATGAACTAGAATTATTCCCTTCCTTGCAAATTAGTCCTACTAAGTTTGCAAGGTGTTGCACAATGATCCTTCTATTAATTAATCTATATTAATTAATCCCAAATCTAGCTCTACTCTATTTGACGTGTGACCCCATAGGTTTCTATATAGTTGGTAGTAACTATTACTAACATGGAGCGGTGTCTAGCAACACATCTATGCCACCCAACCAATAGAAATAGTCAGTGATCCCGACAAACCTTTGTGCCCAATATGTCATATTGCATTATCCCTTTGTCTCCATATCCAAATTGGACACGAGACATAAATAGTCACACTCGTATATCCAATCCATAGTTCCTCGATCCTGGGAATATGCTTATACTTGCAGATAACATTAATATCTCTATATTAATTTATCTGAGTCTGGCCAGACATTCAATAAGCCTCATCCCTCGAGTGGTCGTGGATATTTACCCCCATTATGTGGGAGGGACAAATCCTATCTACATCACTACGATCTCTAAGCTTGCTTCCTATCACGCCCGATAGCCACCTTTATGATTACCCAGTTACGGTGTAACGTTTGATAACATCAAAGCGCAATATTTCACAACTAGAGTATCTAGTGACTTCAAGTCCAAGGATTGCAATAATATTAGCACTACGAAAAGCGATTGGGACTTCACATAATCTAATGTATCCTTTTCGTCGTGGGTCAATCCAGTATGCCATTACTCCTAATGCATACCCATGTGTTGGATCGTGATATCTCCATATCAATCCAACCCCATACTAGTCTATAGATGATTGTCCCATTAATCATTATAATTGACTAGGGATATTTAAGAATATAACACCTTATATTCTAAGGACTTCATTCATGTTAGCATATCTCCATATTGATAACATAATGAATCGTAAATCTATATATATTTGTCACAATTAATTGATTGCCTCTAGGGCACAATTCCAACAGATGTCAGTAACAGATCGCCTTCCACCGAAGCCGCCTCAGGAGAGGAGACCCGCCGTACTCCTACGACCCCCGGTGAGGCACCAACGCTAGAATCCTTGGACGCCACCATCCAAGGTCAGGCGAAAGCCCTCAAAGCTCAATCTGCGCAGCTAGAACGGATCATGGCTGTCTTGGGGACTCTTGCACCGAACCCTGCGCAAGCTACCGCCGTCTCTCAAGGAGGAGGAGCCCCTACTACTCCAGGACTGGGAGTGTCAACCACACCTCCCAACCCTAATCTGCAGACTCCACCGGCGACTACGCAGCTACCTTCCATTCAAGGGTCAACAGCTCAGATGTTGCCTCTCACTGCTCATACTCCTCAGCCTCCGGCTCTGGTACCTAACCCGGCTTCACAGTATCCCTTGCCTCCTCCAACGGCGATCTGGGGCAATGCGAACGGCCAATATGTCCCCAACCCTCCGGCGGCATACGTGTCGCCTCCGCCTGCGGCAACCCCTCCTCCTGTTACCGAGGGAAGCATTCCAGAATGTATGACGTCTCTGCAGAAGCGCATGGACACTATTCTGGCTCACCAATCATTCGCGGATACCATCATCCCGAATCTAGACAACGATCCACCCATCCCGCGGGAGATCTATCTCATGCCTTACCCGGTGCGGTACAAGGCTCCTAAATGGGACAAGTTCGAAGATGTCAACGGAAACGCTCATGAACATGTCATGCGTTTCATCGATGTCATGGTGCCATATGGCGCTGATCCCAAATTGCTGATGCGAGAGTTCCCAAAATCCTTGGGGAACGTAGCGTACAAATGGTACCGGACGTTGGAAGCTGGGTCTGTGAAGACTTGAGACGACATGGTCCAAAAGTTCTACACCAAGTTCTTCCAGATGGAAGAAAAGGTGACAATGATCCACCTCTCGCGGATGTATCAGAAGCGCGAGGAGGACGGGATAACTTTCATCAAGAAGTTCAGGGCGAAGTCCTTGGAATGCAAAGATCCGATGCTCGAAAGTCGGCTCGTAGAGATATGCCTGCAGTGCATGCGAGATGAATACAAAGGTATGCTCATCAACCTGCAAACACTAACGTTTTCAAAGCTAATCGAATGCATGAAGAACATCGAGCCTATAGTGGAGAGGCAGAAAAAGAAAAACGCTCCGGAGCGATCTTCGAGCGGTACTACCTACAAGATCGGGAGGTTCAGTTACAAGAGGGGACGCGAAGCTGAGGTCAATACAGTTTCACCCCAGAAGCAGGCGAAGATTGTGAAATTCGATGCACCACCTCTGCCATGTTCGGTGGAAGAAGCCAGTGACCTCTGCAGACAGTGGCGCAAAGACGGTCTTACCGCCGCTCGAGAAGGCACCCTCCAAGGAGATGGTGAGGGACCCGAAGTGGTGCGAGTACCACGGCAAGGTCATGTATCCCACATCGGACTGTAAGAAGCTCAGGATTGTGTTTAGCCAAAAGATGAAGAACGGCGAGCTGATCGTCAGCGACCACAGGAAGGATGTGCGCAACAATCCACTGCCTGCCCATGCGGAGCAAGACTCGAAAGGTAAAGAGATCGCCATGATCTCGATTGTGGATCTGGAAGAGGTCGCAGAGGATGGTCTACCCATCATTGCCGAAGTCCATGATGATGAGGACTACAGCGTAGACACGGAGGACGAACGTGCCGACCGGATGAAGGGGTCGCATGGTTTTAGCAGATTCTTTGACAAGATGAACTTCTCAGAAAAATGCCGGACAGAAATGATGAAAGCAATCTTGAGGATAGCAGAGGACTACGAGGAGGATCTTGTAGTCTCCAATGGGAAAGTCATCCGGGCGTCTCGCCCTACAGAAAAGATTATGACCTTTTCTGCCAGCGACAAAAAGACAGATGCGAGCCATCAGAGGCCTCTGTATGTGACGGCCATCATCAATGGCGTCGAGTTCAAAAGAGCATTCGTCGACGGAGGAGCAGCAGTCAACGTCGTTTCGCTCCATACACTGAAGCTAGCAGGGATCCGCGAACACAAGATTGTCAGGCGTCCATCTCCGCTGACGGGATTTGGAAGCGACTCCAGAATGACGATAGGATGGATCCGCCTGGGCGTCCAAATCGGCAAAATCAAGTGCTCAGCGAAGTTCTATGTCATAGATGCGAACACCACGTATCACATGATCATAGGTCGAGCCTGGATTCATCGCTTTGACGCGGTTCCTTCAACAGATCACCAAGTCATGAAAGCTATCTGGAACGACAGAATAGTCGAGATACCGGCATCAACGAATCCATTCAACATGGACGAAGCACATCTCAGCGAGGCGGTGTGGTTCACCGAGATGGCGGACGAGCAAACAACGGGACCATTCAACCCTACTCCTTTACCCCTATGGGAAGATATCAAGGATCAGTCACCTGCGGGAGTAATGGTGACAAGGGAGGATGCCAAGGAAAAGCCGCCCACGCGGGAAGAGGCGCCGCGGATCGCCTACCAGCGAAAGAATGTGTACACTTTGAAGAGAATTGCGAAGCATGACCCCTAAGGCAAGGAGATAGAGAGTTTCTACGCCAACGGGAAGAAGTGCTATCGCATATGAAGGTGCGCGGGGATGTCCTCACACGGGCATGGGGATATCCCTGAGCAAATCGAACAGATTATGGTAACAGAGAAACCAATGCAGAGCACTCCAGACAAGAAGCTCAAGGAAGCACCCGAATGCATGGTAGACAAACCCAGATCGCAAAAGCAAGAGCTAAAGGAGGTATTCCTAAGCCCAAACGAAGACAAGAAAAGGCCAGTCTTTCTAAGTGCAGATCTCACAAGCGAGGAGGAGAAAGGACTGCTACAACTCCTAACTGAATACAAGGATGTGTTCGCATGGGAGTATGATGAGATGCCCGGTCTGGACACAAGTATCACTATGCACCGTTTAGACATCACTCCGGGGTCTAAGCCGGTAAAGCAGAGCACAAGAAGCTTCAGGCCGGAGCTTAACGTGAAGATCAAACAGGAGATTTTCAAGCTCCTGGACGCCAAGTTCTTAGAGCCAAATCATCATCCCACATGGCTGGCCAACATTGTGCCAGTGGTAAAGAAGAATGGACAGCTTCGCATCTGCGTGGATTTTCGAGATCTCAATCGTTTCTGCCCAAAAGACGATTTTCCACTTCCCAACATTTATCTGCTTATTGACTCGACGGCGGGTCATCGCATGTTCAGTTTTATGGACGGCTTCAGTGGGTACAACCAGATCAAGATGGACCCTGAAGATGCGCGGAAAACTGCATTCATCACTCCAGTGGGGGTATTTAACTACACAGTGATGCCGTTTGGTCTCAAAAACGCGGGTGCAACCTATCAGCGGGCCATGATGGCCCTGTTCCACGACATGATGCACAAGGAAGTGGAATTTTATGTGGATGACCTGGTGGTTAAATCCAAGCAGGAAGCAGATCACCTGGCGGATTTGCGGAAAGTGTTCAATAGATGCAGACGCTTTCAACTGAAGATGAATCCCATGAAGTGCGCGTTCGGGGTAACATCAGGGAAGTTCTTGGGATGCGTAGTGCATCGCCAAGGAATCGAGCCTGATCCTGCGAAAGTATCAGCCATTACTGGCATGACGCCGCCCCATAACCAAAGTGCCTTGAAGACATTTTTGGGAAAGCTATCATATCTGCGGAGATTCATCCCAGCGATTGCCGAAATCACCTGCTGTTTTAGTGCCCTTCTCAAGAAAGATGCCGTATACAGCTGGACTCCGGAGCACGAAGCTGCGTTCGGGAAGCTGAAGGATCTGCTGACGTCTTCAAAAATAATGATCGCACCTCAATTAGGATCACCGCTTCTGCTGTATCTGACGTCAACAAGGAAGTCCATAGGAGCACTCTTGGCTCAGGAGTACGAGGGCCAAGAAAGGCCCATCTACTACATCTCTCGCATCGTGCAGCCCGCTGAATCAAGGTACACGGACATCGAGCGTCATTGCCTTGCCCTGTTCTTCGTGATAGAAAAGTTGAGACACTACTTTGCGTCGCACAAAGTGGTAGTGGTCACCAAGAGTGATCCCATACGATATCTTCTGACTCACACCACTCCTGGGGGAAGATTGGCGAAATGGTACATGACCATCTCTCAATACGATATCACATGCGTGCGACCGCGAGAGATCAAGTCGCAGGTGGTGGCGGATCCGTTGGCACAGTTCCCCGATAACAGCCACAAGCCCGTGATCGAAGAAGAATTCGAGGGACCTGAAATATATGCAGTCGACGTACCCTATTGGACGCTCCATTTCGACGGTTCGTCAACAAGGAAATGCGGGGGCATTGGGATAGTCTTGACCAAGCCAGATGGGGAGGTCATACAGATGTCCGCAAAGCTCGACTTTGCAGTCACCAACAACGAGGCAGAATATGAAGCCCTCATAGCGGGACTGCGTGCAGCGAAGGCTTTGGAGGTAAGCAACCTGACGGTCATGGGGGACTCCAAGCTAATTGTCAAGCAGGCCTCGGGCGAGTACGGCTTGAAGGAGATAAATCTTCTGTCCTACCGGACTTTGGTACAAAAGCTGGTGCAGCAATTCTGCGATGTGAGGTACGAGCACAAGCCCCGAGCAGACAACAGGCATGCAGATGCTTTGGCCACCTTGGGATCCAAGGTTAGTACAGACAAATGTCCCGCAAGGATCGCGATCGAAGTGCGATTATCGTCGGCGTTGACAGAAGACGCGTGCGGCGATGAACACATGGATGATACGGACTGGAGAAAAGCAGTCTTACGAGCCATCGCAGAAGGCACAAGCAGCGAAAGCTGGGCACTCACAAAGGGGTATTGCATACATGATAACACCCTTTACTACAAGGGCCCTGGCGGAATACTCATGCGATGCGTCTCCGAGCAAGAGGGACAGCTGCTGTTAGAGAAGATTCACCAACATGCTTGCGGAGAAAGTGAGGTGTCAATCTATCGGAAGGCTCAGAGATATGGCATTCATTGGCCGGATATGTCAACAGCCGCAGCGCTGATACAAGGGAAGTGCGAGAGTTGCGCACTGATCAAAGATTCTTTACTTGATGATGCGGATTGGAGGAAACCACTCTTTGACTTTCTCACCCAGGGCACCTTACCCGAATTGAGAAAAGAAGCTGAGAAATTGAAGAGGAAAGCATCTCTCTACGTAGTACAAGAAAACCTGCTTTGGCGAAGAGGCCATGAGGGCAACTTGCTGCGATGTCTAGACAGCAGGGAAGCACAAGAGGTTATGGACCTTTCTCATCAGGTGGAACACCAGGGAGGTGCGAAACTATGCAGGAAACTCCTTTCAATTGGATATTTCTGGCCCACTATGGAGGCCGATTGCCGCACCAAGGTACGACGCTGCCAGGAGTGTCAATTCAAAGGTAACCTAGTACACGCTCCCGCCGTAGATCTACATGCATTGGGAACACCATGGCCGTTTCACACATGGGCTCTAGATTTCATTGGTCCCATCCGACCAACTTCGCATGGGAATCATTTTATTCTCACCGCAACTGAGCTGTTCACCAAATGGGTGGAGGCGATACCACTGAAGACGGCGAATGCGCTAGCTGTGGTCAATTTCATCCAAGAAAACATCATGTGCAGGTTCGGAATTCCCAACACCATCCTTTCAGATAATGGTACTCCTTTTGTTAATCGCCAGGTGGCTGCAAAGCTAGCAGAGTACAATATCAGACAGATATGTTCCACCCCCTACTATCCGAAAGGGAACGGGCAAGCCGAAGCGACCAACAAAACGGTGTTGAGGATCTTGAGCAAGATGGTCGCAGATGATCACAAGAAGTGGGCTGATTCCCTAAGCATAGCCCTGTGGGCTTACCGGACTTCTCCAAGGACACCCACAGGGGCCTCACCATTTCTCCTATGTTATGGGGCCGAGGCCGTGGTACCTGCGGAGGTGAGAGTTAACTCGGCGAGATTGGCCTTCCACGCATTGTACGACAATCAACGCGATCATGACTTAGTCTTGCTGGAGGAAAAGCGAGAGCAAGCTAAAAGGACCAACAAGCGGTATCAAGAAAGGATTGCTCGTGCATACAATAAAACGGTCCAGCGAAGAGATTTCGCAGTTGGAGATTTGGTCCTGCGCGCATCTGACCATTGCATGCGAGAGGCGGCTCACCCAAAATTCGCAGCCAATTGGGAAGGACCTTTCGAAGTCACAGAAGTCTTTGACAGTGGCTACTGCAGCATACGGAGGTTGCACGGAACGACCTCAACCCCAAGCTCAGTCAACATGCGCTGGATTAAGAAGTACTATCCTTGACTTCTCTCATTTTATGCGTTTTATTACAACGTTGCCTCATGTCTTGCTATGATTCACACAATCTCCTCTCCCATATGAGAGAATTGTAATCTCACCTCTCCCATATGAGAGTGCTATAATAAAAGGCTTCTCCCAAATGAGAAGAACTTCATATTTCTAGCTGTTAATGTTACTTCATTTAGTTTGTTATTACTGTTAGCAACGGGCTATCCGCCGTGATAGCAACTCATTTGAAATGCGATCTTAATTGATCTTCTAAGCCTATCTGTCACGATAGCAGCCTATGCAAATGCGATCTTAATTGATCTTCTAAGCCTATCTGTCACGATAGCAACCTGTGCGAAATGCGATCTTAATTGATCTTCTAAGCCTATCTGTCACGATAGCAGCCTATGCAAATGCGATCTTAATTGATCTTCTAAGCCTATCTGTCACGATAGCAGCCTATGCAAATGCAATCTTAATTGATCTTCTATTCCTATCTGTCACGATAGCAGCCTATGCAAATGCGATCTTAATTGATCTTCTAAGCCTACCTGTCACGATAGCAGCCTACGCAAATGCGATCTTAATTGATCTTCTAAGCCTATCTGCCACGATAGCAGCCTACGCAAATGTGATCCTAACTGATCTTCTAAGCCTATCTGCCACGATAGCAGCTCATGCGAAAAATGATCTTAATTGATCCTCTAAGTCTATCTGATACGATAGCACCTCATGCAAAAATGATCTAAATCGACCTTTTAAGCCTATCTGTCACGATAGCAGCCTATGCGAACATGATCTTAAATGATCTTTCAAACTTATCTGCCGCGATAGCAGCGCTATACAAATGCGATTTAAAATTTGTTCTTAAGTCTGTCTATTGTGATAGCAACATCATGCAAAATGATCTTAAGTGATCTACAAAGGCCTATCCGATGTGATAGTACATGCACTTTAATTTGGGGCAAAATCACAAGTCTATCTGCCAAGATAGCAAAGCTGCACGAACACGATCCCGAATGATCTAAGAACACGTCTGCGAATCTATGCGACAGATAGCAAACACGAAGTGTGCACATAGCACTACAAAGGCAAAATTCGCCAACATGTAGGGTTTTGATTCATGGATCGCGCAACGGAAGCATAATCAAACAAACAACCATGCAAAACCCTCCAAGGATCACAAGTCTAGATGCATAACGATAGTGAAGGTAAGAAATCATAAACACACCTTTGGGTTCTCCTTCATGACTTCAAACGCGAATAGTGTCACGTTCTCTATAGTTGATCCACGCCTAGAGTTGATCCTAGATCTCCAATCTCCTTGGTGCTAGCCCGGAATGAGAGGAGGGTGAAGGAATCACGCAAAACGAGGCAAAAAGAAGGGCTCGGCCTCCTTTTTGGCGTCGGGGACGAGGGGGCGGCGGCAAGGGGGCGGCGTCCTCCTTGTTGCTTGCTCTCTCTCTCTCCTTTGTTCTCTCCCACTCTTGTTATGTTCTCTTTAGAGCATAAGTTATGAGGAAGGAAGGAAGGAGGGTCCTTTATATAGTCCAACAACTCCTTGTTAACTACCTAAAGGACTTATTCTAGTCCAACTAGAATTCAATTTAGTCCCTTCCTTGCAAATTAGTCCCTACTAAGTTTGCAAGGGTTTGCAGAGTGATCCTTCTAATTAATTAATCCAATTAATTAATTCCCAAATCTAGTACAACTCTATATAGCGTGTGACCCCATAGGTTCTATCTAGTTGGTAGCAACTCCTTGCTAATATGGAGCGGTTTCTAGCAAAACATCCATTCTAGCCAACTAATAGAATAGTCATCTAGACAACCTTGTACAAGTAATTGTCTCATCCATTTGCCTCCATATCCGGATTGGACACGAGACATACAAGTCACACTCGTATATCCAATCCCTAGTTTCTCGATCCATGGAATAGCCTTATTCGTACAAATAACATCAATATCCCATATTGATTTATTTGAGTCTGGCCAGACATTCTATAAGCACTATCCTCGAGTGGCCTAGGATATTTGCTCCCGTTATGTGGGAGGGGCAAATCCTCTCTACGTCCACTACGATCTCTAAGCTTGCTTCTCATTGTATCCAGTACACGCCTTTATAACTACCCAGTCACGGTGTAGCGTTTAACGCTACCAAGATCACAATGATCCACAACTAGAATATCTAGTGACTTCAAGTCTAAGGATGACAATACCATTGTACCCGAGAAGCACTTGTGACTCAACATAACATGTATGTAGCCTTCTCGGTGATGGGTCAATCCAGTGCAACATTCCGTAATGCACACCTATGTGTTGGATCATGATATCTCCATATCAATCCAACCCCATACTAGTCTATAGATGATTGTCCCATTAATCATTATATACGACTAGGGATATTTAAGATAAACAACACGATTGTAAATCTAAGGACTTCATTATATTAAATATCCAATAAATAATAAATGAATTTTCTAGCCAATTACAAATTCATACTAAACTAGATTGCCTCTAGGGCATCTATTCCAACAGTCTCCCACTTGCACTAGAGCCAATCTGGCGCATCTCGTATGCCCATACTCCTAGTGTGCCCTTCATGCTTCCACTGCGTGAGAGGCTTCGTAAGTGGGTCTGACAGATTATCATCTGTAGGAATCTTGCATATCCGAACGTCTCCTCTATCGATAATATCTCGAATCAGATGAAACTTCCTGAGCACATGCTTGGACTTCTGGTGCGATCTGGGTTCCTTTGATTGCGCGATCGCCCCAGTGTTGTCACAGAACAACTCCACTGGATCCGCAATGCTAGGGACCACACCAAGTTCAGAAACAAACTTTCTGATCCAAACAGCCTCCTTTGCTGCGCCATTTGCAGCAATGTACTCAGCCTCTGTTGTAGAATCAGCCACCGTCTCTTGCTTGGAACTCTTCCAGCTCACCGCTGCTCCATTCAGGCAAAACACATATCCCGACTGTGATCTAAAGTCATCTCTATCGGTTTGGAAGCTTGCATCAGTGTAACCCCTTACACGCAACTCTTCCTCACCGCCAAACATCAAGAAAGCATCCTTAGTTCTTCTCAAGTACTTTAGGATGTTCTTGACAGCAATCCAGTGACTCTCACCCGGATTGGATTGGTATCTGCTTGTCATACTCAAGGCATATGACACATCTGGTCTAGTACATAACATGGCGTACATGATAGATCCTATGGCCGAGGCATAGGGAATCCTACTCATGCGTTCCTTCTCAATCTCATTGGAAGGACAACCACTCTTCGAAAGAGTGATTCCATGTGACATGGGCAAGAATCCCTTCTTGGAATCTTGCATGTTGAACCGTTTCAACACCTTGTCAATATATGTACTTTGACTTAGGCCTAGCAACCTCTTAGATCTATCTCTATAGATCTTTATACCGAGTATATAGGCTGCTTCCCCTAAGTCCTTCATTGAGAAACACTTTCCTAGTCAATCTTTCACAGATTGCAGCATGGGAATATCGTTTCCAATGAGTAGTATGTCATCCACATACAAGACCAGAAAAGCTACAGAGCTCCCACTAACCTTCTTGTAGACACAAGACTCATCTTCGTTTCTGATGAAGCCAAACTCTTTGACCACTTCATCAAAACGTCGATTCCAACTCCTAGAAGCTTGCTTCAATCCATAAATGGATCGTTGCAGCTTACAGACTTTGTTGGCTTGCTTTGGATCCTCAAAACCCTCCGGCTGTATCATATACACGTCCTCGAGGAGATTCCCATAAAGGAATGCTGTTTTGACATCCATCTGCCAAATCTCATAGTCGTAGTATGCTGCAATCGCAAGTAGGATTCGGATGGATTTGGTCATTGCGACTGGTGAAAAGGTTTCATCATAGTCAATACCATGAATCTGTCTGAATCCTTTAGCCACCAATCGGCCCTTATAGGTAATCACATTACCATCCATGTCGATCTTCTTCTTGAAGACCCACTTGCACCCTATGGGCCGCGCCCCATCAGGTGGTTCCACCAAAGTCCATACTTTGTTGGAATGCATGGATTCCATCTCGGATCTCATGGCCTCAAGCCACTTCTGCGAGTCTGGGCCATTCATGGCCTCCTCATAGGTAGTAGACTCATCATCTATGAGCATCGTGTCACCGGAATCAGTTATGAGAAGTCCGTACCTCTCGGGTTCCTGGCGCACTCTACTAGATCTACGAAGCTCTTGTGTTACCTGAACAGGTGGATCCACAACTGCTTGTGATTCCTGTTCATGTTCCATAATCGGTTCAGTGATTTGTGGTTCTACATTCCTCCCACTTGATTCTTTAGAGACAAACTCTCTTTCTATAAACACACCGGTCCGAGCAACAAACACTTTGTTCTCGGTTGGATTGTAGAAGTAGTATCCCTTAGTTTCCTTAGGGTACCCCACAAATTTACACTTATCCGATTTAGGCCCTAGCTTGTCTGATTGTAAACGCTTTACATAGACATCGCAGCCCCAAATCCTCATGAACGACAGTGTGGGACGCCTCCCACTCCACATCTCATATGGTGTCTTCATGACTGATTTAGATGGAACACGGTTAATGGTGAAAGCTGCACTTAATAGAGCGTAGCCCCAAAATGACAATGGAAGATCGGTTTGATACATCATAGACCGAACCATATCCAATAGGGTTCGATTCCTCCTCTCGGACACGCCATTCCATTGTGGTGTTCCGGGTGGAGCGAGTTGGGACACGATCCCACACTCTCTAAGGTAGTCGTCAAACTCTTGGCTCAAGTATTCTCCTCCACGATCCGATCGTAGAGCCTTGATACTTTTGCCAAGTTGCTTCTCTACTTCATTCTTGAATTCTTTGAACACTTCAAAGGATTCGGATTTTGCCCTCATAAGGTACACAAATCCATATCTACTGTAATCATCAGTAAACGTAATGAAGTAGACATAACCACCCCTGGCAGGCGTGGCAAATGGCCGACACACATCGGTATGTATGAGCGCCAATTGCTCACTAGTCCTCTCACCTTTCTTATTGAAAGGGGACTTTGTCATTTTTCCCAATAAACAAGCCTCACATGTCTCATATGATTCAAAATCAAATGAGTCTAGTAATCCATCCTTATGGAGTCTAGATACACGTTTCTCATTTATGTGGCCTAAACGACAATGCCATAAATAAGCAGGATTTAAATCATTTATTTTAATCCGCTTGGTATTAATGTTGTAGAAAGGATTGCTTAGATCAAGGACATAAAGTCCATTAAATAATTGCGCACTAAAATAGTGAATATTATTCAAATAAAAAGAACAACAATTGTTCTTTATTGAAATAATAAAACCTTCCTTGTCCAAACAAGAAATAGAAATAATGTTTCTGCTCATAGCAGGCACAAAATAGCAATTATTTAATTCTAAAACTAATCCTGAAGGAAGAGATAGCTCGCACACGCCTATGGCCAACGCAGCAACCTTTGCTCCATTCCCAACGCGCAGATCTACCTCCCCTTTAGCCAATATTTTACTTCTCTTTAGATCCTGCATATTTCGACAAATATGAGATCCACATCCAGTATCTAATACCCATGATGTAGAGACAGTTAAATTGACATCTACAACAAAAATACCTGGTGGTGGTGGAATCACTATTCCAAGCCTCTTGTCCTCCAGATATTTTGGGCAGTTCCTCCTCCAGTGTCCAGGTTGACTACAGTAGTGACATTCACCCTTAGTCACGACCTTGGCAATGCTACCAACAGGCTTAAGGGCTTATTCCTTGGACTTGGCAACTGACTTGCCTTTGCCCTTGGAGGAAGATGCAAACTTTTTGCCCTTTCCTTTATGCACCATCATAATGGCCTTGCCCTTACCCTTGTTGATGCTCTGTTCAGCCGTCCTCAACATGTTGAGAAAATCTGGCAGTGGTTTAACGATCTCGTTCATGTTATAGTTCATAATGAACTGTCCATAACTCTCGGGCAACGATTGCAACACGAGATCGGTTGCCAACTCTTGGCCGACCGGGAACCCAAGCCGGGCGAGATTCTCCAAGTACCCGATCATTCAGAGTACATGGGGTCCCACCGGGTTCCCTTCTGCCAGATGACATTTGAACAGTGCCTTTGAGACCTCATACCTCTCTACCCTCGCCTGCTCTTGGAAGAGCTGCTTTAGATGTTCGATCATATCGACAGCATTCATGTTCTCATGTTGCTTCTGAAGCTCAGAGGTCATGGTGCAAAGCATTAGGCAGGCCGCATCATTAGCGTCATCAACACGCTTTTGATACGCCTTTAAGGCAACAGGTGTCTGGTTCTCTGGACCTTCTGGAACATGCTCCTCTATTGCGTACAGTTTCTTCTCTTGCTTGAGAACAATTCTCAAGTTTCTGTACCAATCAAGAAAGTTGGTTCCAGAGAGCTTGTCCTTCTCAAGGACAGATCGTAGGGAATGTTGTGAACTCGATGAGTTGTTTGCCATTTGGAATTCTACAAAAGGAAAATACGCAAGTTTTAGTATTTGTGAATTTTTTTGACTATATTTAATAATGGCTAGTTTATTAAATATAGCTCCCACTATTTTTCTACGGATTAATAACCCTCAAGATATTAATGCGGAAAATATCATTATATTTTCTAGTGGGCCAAGATCCATCTTTTTCATCTCCTTATGAGCTTGCTTTGGCAAGTCACCCATAATTCGACTACTTCTTAGGTAGGAACGATTTCCAATTGCATCCCATATGCAACTCTTGGTTCAATCGGGCAAATAACTCCTTATTTATCCATCCATATGGATAATCCCAATTGATTGCCTCTAGGTTTCTTAATCAAATTAATAGCCTAGTTGTGTTCAACCTCTTATCTAAACAATTGCACATTGTTACGTGCCATCGCATTCCATCATTATGAACCAAGTCGCCATGCTTTGGCACGCACGAACTTGATAAATAATGATGATAATGAGTGTTTAAATAACGAGAAGGAAAGAACACAATATTTAAAATTTGAGGGATTTTCAATTTTAATTATTTTGTTGATCAATATCAACTAATCTATCTATTTGAGTTTGGGCACAACTCCAAATAATAGATCCGGGTTGTCTAATTATCTTATTATCCTAATTGCATGCATCATCCATACACCAACCACACAAATAATAAGACAATAAATAAACAACCACAAAACAGAAATTAAACGTGATGTGGATATGGCCTTTTCTAGACTAAGATAATTCCAAGCCAATGGAATTATCTATGAACCCTAAACAAACACATCTCCATGCGTCTTGATCTTTTGGTCCATCCTTCATAGTCATGTGGTGTGCTCCATGCTCCATGCTCCATCTTTTGTGGCTTCTTTGGCTTTGGGCTTCTTTTTCTCCAATCTTGGCTAACAATCTACTTTATCTAGCACTAGCTAATATCTATACTAAATAAAATAAATCTCACAAGTTGAGAAAAAAATGGCACGCAGGCCATAAAACCCTAATTAATTATTACAATTAATTGATCAGCTCGCAGGCCGTAAAACCAAACCACAAACTTAAACATCCACATCAAACCACATCCTAAGGCCATATCCAATTACCATGCGATTTGCACATAAACAGTTAAAATCCAATTTTAACTCGCTTGGTCAATTTTAATTGATTTTAGGATTTCTAGGGTTAAAACGGTCCATGGGCCCAACAATCCAATTGCCCGGGCCCAAACAAAGTGAACCATAAGGCCCTAGGGCCGGCCCGGCCCAAAACCCGCAAGCTAGGCCCGCGGGTTAGGGCCGCCCGGCCCCTTAGGGCGCCATTCTTGGGCGGCAAGCAAGGGGGCGGTCCCCTAGGGGGCCGAACCTCCTTGTGGAGGTTGTTTCCAAAACAACCTCCTTGCTTGGAGCCCAAGTTTGGTTGTTTCCTTGTTTTGGGAGAACTCCTTCTTCCCCAAGGATGCCCAAACCCTAGATCTAAGATCCTAAAATTTCTCAAACTCACCAATTCATGCATCCAATGCAATAATTGGGTCTTGTTATGATTAATTCCTTGACAAATTGCATCTAATGCTTGATTTGTCTTGTTTTACGCGATGAACAACAATTTAAGGTGTAAAACAACAAGAATGTAACACATAAATTACGTTTATGCTCTATGACCTGTGGCTCTGATACCACTGTAGGGTTTTGATTCATGGATCGCGCAACGGAAGCATAATCAAACAAACAACCATGCAAAACCCTCCAAGGATCACAAGTCTAGATGCATAACGATAGTGAAGGTAAGAAATCATAAACACACCTTTGGGTTCTCCTTGATGACTTCAAACGCGAATAGTGTCACGTTCTCTATAGTTGATCCACGCCTAGAGTTGATCCTAGATCTCCAATCTCCTTGGTGCTAGCCCGGAATGAGAGGAGGGTGAAGGAATCACGCAAAACGAGGCAAAAAGAAGGGCTCGGCCTCCTTTTTGGCGTCGGGGACGAGGGGGCGGCGGCAAGGGGGCGGCGTCCTCCTTGTTGCTTGCTCTCTCTCTCCTTTGTTCTCTCCCACTCTTGTTATGTTCTCTTTAGAGCATAAGTTATGAGGAAGGAAGGAAGGAGGGTCCTTTATATAGTCCAACAACTCCTTGTTAACTACCTAAAGGACTTTTTCTAGTCCAACTAGAATTCAATTTAGTCCCTTCCTTGCAAATTAGTCCCTACTAAGTTTGCAAGGGTTTGCAGAGTGATCCTTCTAATTAATTAATCCAATTAATTAATTCCCAAATCTAGTACAACTCTATATAGCGTGTGACCCCATAGGTTCTATCTAGTTGGTAGCAACTCCTTGCTAATATGGAGCGGTTTCTAGCAAAACATCCATTCTAGCCAACTAATAGAATAGTCATCTAGACAACCTTGTACAAGTAATTGTCTCATCCCTTTGCCTCCATATCCGGATTGGACACGAGACATACAAGTCACACTCGTATATCCAATCCCTAGTTTCTCGATCCATGGAATAGCCTTATTCGTACAAATAACATCAATATCCCATATTGATTTATTTGAGTCTGGCCAGACATTCTATAAGCACTATCCTCGAGTGGCCTAGGATATTTGCTCCCGTTATGTGGGAGGGGCAAATCCTCTCTACGTCCACTACGATCTCTAAGCTTGCTTCTCATTGTATCCAGTACACGCCTTTATAACTACCCAGTCACGGTGTAGCGTTTAACGCTACCAAAATCACAATGATCCACAACTAGAATATCTAGTGACTTCAAGTCTAAGGATGACAATACCATTGTACCCGAGAAGCACTTGTGACTCAACATAACATGTATGTAGCCTTCTCGGTGATGGGTCAATCCAGTGCAACATTCCGTAATGCACACCTATGTGTTGGATCATGATATCTCCATATCAATCCAACCCCATACTAGTCTATAGATGATTGTCCCATTAATCATTATATTCGACTAGGGATATTTAAGATAAACAACACGATTGTAAATCTAAGGACTTCATTATATTAAATATCCAATAAATAATAAATGAATTTTCTAGCCAATTACAAATTCATACTAAACTAGATTGCCTCTAGGGCATCTATTCCAACACAACACACGTGCGAAATTGTAATTTGTTGTGACAACAGCAAATCATACAAAGCAATTTATCATTATGAGTCAAAAAGACTTACAATTTATCTGTCTAGATAGCAGCTTACAAGCGGAAAAGCTCAAATCTAACTACGCAGCCAACATGGCTTACAGTGCGTTCAAGTAACTTACAAGCGAGAAGTTACACATCGAGGGAATCCTAACTGAAAGTGGATGAACCCAACGGTCCTAACACCGGCTATGCAATACACAGATATGCGTCCAAAGATCTGTAGCAAGTAGGATGCTCCTGCGAAGAGATCAACTCGCCATTCGCTACATCCCTAGCAGCAGGATCTGGGTGACGCTACGTCCAAGACCCAAGGATCTGACAAGGCCCCTGTCTGATCAAGATATGTACCAGAGGAACCACCTGTTCCGGCGTATGCAGCCGTGAAAAACAGGGGAAGCAGTCATTCCTCTGGTATTGGGCTCCTTGTCCTGATAGACAAGGGCATTGGCTCGCCTCCTGAGTTCAAGAACGAGGAGGCAAGAAATCCTCCTCCAGGGATGCTGGAGGAGAATCCCGCCGTTCATTACGAGTCGGTAGCAAGGTCACTACGGCGCTGCACCTCAACGGGAGGCGGCCGGAAACATGACCTGCAAACATAATAGACGAAGAAAATTATTTGAACAAACATGAGGTATTATCTCCATCTTCTTTATGCAGGTTACAAAAATCAGTAAGCCTCATAAAGCGGATCTTGGAAACTATTTCTATAGCACAAAGCGCAAACTCAGGTTTCATGACTTGAAGTTGCCATGAATCAACGAAAAATAAGCGTTGAAGCCAGCAGTCGTAAGGACTCATGGCAAAGCACATTTTTGGGATGAAGAACCCAAATAGCAAAAGGCAGGGTTTATATATACCTTGTGGAGACTCTTCGATTGCCAAGATGAGTCAGCAGAATTTGAAAAAAGGGTAAGGTCAATCACTTACGCCTTGAAAAGCGGTAACGATCAATTACCCTACTAAAGGCTACGACGATTCAGTTGCGTATCCTAATTAATGACGGATGGTCATGATGCGGATGGACTTCCCAAGGAAAGCGTGCTTATCTAATGAGAAATTAGCGCGAAAATCAAGGCAGAATATCAATTGTGTATGTCATGAATTGATATGCACAAAAATATTCTAGCAAATCCCGGAAAGGGCAAAACAGGTACTTCGATTCTTTTGAAAAAAAAAAGAGGGGGAGAAACCCTAGCAACATTACATTAATGTTTCAGCTATTTGTTTGCTACTTTTCAAATTCAAAAATCAAAGTAAACCCTTGATCAAGGAATCATGAGGGGTGAACTGACGGCTCAGATTCTCTACCTGCTCCACTTCCTGCTTCAATTGCTCGCACTTGGCATTCATCTCATGATAGAGCTTTAAAGCCTCTTCAACCTTTTGCGTTTGCTGCTCCACCTTTTGCTTTTCAGCTGCGAGGTTCTGGTGGCCGCGCTCCAAAGTTACGGCCGCACGAATCAGGGTAACTCTCTTCACGAGAAACTTGAAGCCCAGCTTGCCTTGAACTTTGGCGAGAAGATTTTGGGCACATGCCAAAAAGCAATTCGGCACTCTGAGGAGAAATGGTCGCAGGTGTGGCCGCGGACAGCTATTCCAAAATACAGATGGATTCGGAAAGAAACAATCTTCTTTCAAAGGGCCCTATCTCCAGAGACCTCGCAAATGACTGGGGATAGGTGAGGCGCATCCTAACTAGCCAGTCCACATCGGCTTGCTTCAAACCTGAAGCAATATTAAAGCTAAGTTATACTATCAAATTTGCAAATGAAGAACGTGAAATGCAAAAAGCAAACCACGACTTACCAGTTCCTTCAAGGATCTCACGAAGTGAAGGTATGCGCATTGCTGGAGTGGTCGAGGACCGTCCTCGCTCCATTGCCCTTCTATCAGCTGCGAGCTCTAATTCCTCATAGTTGGGAGGAAGAGTATAAGCCGCACCAGCTGCGACCACAGCCCCGACCTGCGAGCCCCAAAAGCTCCACGGAGGAAGAGGTGCCGCTGACTCAGTCATTTCTGGAGGCGTAGTAACAGCCGAAGTTGCTTGGCGAGGGACACTCTCATATGCGGTAGCATCAACAGCACTTGTCCTCACTTCCTCAGTACGGGCATGGACATTTTCCTCCATTAACACAGTGTCAGCCTCCGCATCATCAGAAAGTTCGATGATGTCCTCAAAAGGCTCTCATGCATATTCAGCAGCTGCGACGGGCTTCTCGGTATGAGAACTCGGAACCGGGACGTAGGACGCAGAAGGTTGACTCCTTTGCTCCAACATGGGTTCATCTGCATTACCTGCGATACAAAATGCGATAGCATGAGGTAACCTGTATCATATGATATTTTATTATCTTTGCTAAGCTAAGAGCAAGCACCTCCACGCGAAGGTGGGATTGCAGTATCCTCGTCATACGCTAAGGACATGGAACCTTGCCCTATCAGTGTGTCCTCATTAAGCATGTTTTTAAAATGAGCGTGACCTGGGGCGCGAAGAAGCTAGTCATGATTATGTTTTGAGTTGCTAAGTCTAGTTCATGCATATTGTTCAAGTGATTACCTGAGGGCTCACCGCACTTGCCTACTAGCCAGCGGCGAATGTCAGCTTTTGACACACCATGCTTTAACGCACCAAAAAGAACGTCTCGATTTACTGCGAGATTAAAGATCTCACCTTCATTGCCGCCTGCGATTTCTTCAAAATCTGCTTGGGCTTGCTCCAAAGTTGCTGCATCCTCTTCTGGAGCCACACCCTCCTCCTCAGCTTGAGGAGCCATCTCTTCGGGAAGCGCATCTTCCTCTTCAACTGGACGCACTAAGTCGTCAACATGCTGTTCTTCGAGGCTTCTCTGCCTCACACGTTCGAGCTCCTCTTCTTCTCGCTGCCTTCTCCTTTCAGCAGCTTCCGCAGCTGTCTTCCTAGACTCGGCGAGAACGTCCTCGCTTATGGGTTCGTCAGAAACGCCAGAATCAGCATTCCTCTTCTGCCTCTTGGCCAAAAGGCCACTGATGGTCTCATCATCATCATCATCTGCGAAGAAATGATTGGTTCGAAATCAAGTTGCAAAAGAGTTACGATAATGAGAAAGGAAGCGCGATGGAAATACCTCCTGATTCTTCCTCATGTATTACGTTTGCTCTTTCTTCTTCTTCATCTCCTTATCTTGGCTCCCGCCTCTCCTCTTCTTCCTCCTGGCCGAATGGAACGAAGGTCTCCACTGCGAGCTCCTTCCGCGTCTTACTGGTCATGCGACCTTTGCCTTTGTCCTTGGCAGAAAGGGACCTCGCTGGAGGGGAAGTTGGAGCACTTCTAGGGGAAGAAATTGTAATTCCCTTTTGCCTGGGTCTCTTCGCTCTCGGCGCGGCAGTCGCTGGAGGAGACGGATTATCTCTGGGTGGAGACGAGGCCGGAGCATTGTCTATCAGCGAGTCAGCAAAAGCATTCATGACTGCGCGAATCCTAGTTTCGACCTCAGGATCCATCCTTGAAGCTAGCAGGAACGTCTGTCCTTGTCTCCTTGTGGTAACGATGGTGTTGACCAGCGACTTGGAACGATCACCAGATGCGAACCTCCGCACATGGCACTACAGCAAGTAGTAAAGATGTCAATAGGTGAAAATAAAGAAGCTCAGCGCATGCAAAAGAAGTTGCTTACCTTAGAAAAAGTCTCGCTATATCTGATGACATGCGAGTCGCCTTTCCTAACTGCGGCGATCTTTTCATCCAGAATGATGGCAGGGCACAAATGGTTCTCATGATCCAACAATGAGTAGCAACCATATTCAGACTCGTCCAGACTGCAGTTGGGACGAAACGGAAAAGAGTTTCTT
Organism: Linanthus parryae; assembly: GCA_023055425.1. Classification (NCBI taxonomy): domain Eukaryota; kingdom Viridiplantae; phylum Streptophyta; class Magnoliopsida; order Ericales; family Polemoniaceae; genus Linanthus; species Linanthus parryae. The sequence continues at coordinate 36,040,204 of JALGPY010000002.1, forward strand.
TTGATCAAAGGAGCTCTGATTGGCTGGGGGGCCGACTGCGTCTCAAATCTCGTCTGCTGGGCGATCCAGTATGCGAGCTAGTTCTTGGAACAACCACCCTCGCGGTTACCTGCAGGCTGCTCAAAGGGAAGATTGGTCATGAAGACTGTTTTGCACTCCTTTGTCAACAAACGCTTATAGCAGCCTCTGATAATAGACCGTGGCCAGATTGATGGTGCCACTGCATCAAAGCCGAACTGGGGAGAAATTCAAGTGGGGTCGACATCCACGGTAATCCTCTCATACCTCGGCGCGAGCTCACGAATACGCTCTGCGAGAGCAGGAAGGGAACCTCGCAGACACCAGCAGAAGAATTCGCGATAGCGCTCATGGAAATGTTCTCCCTCTTCGAAGAAGAGCTCTTCCGAGAAGACAACAACCTTGGAAGGATACAGCTTTGGAAACCATCGCACATTTTCAATACGCAGGGCATAGGGCCTAGCTATGAACTCTCGCCGGTTTTCGCATATCAGACTCCAAACGCACTTGGTATTGTTTGCTCTGAACCACCTCGCAGCTCTGCCGCTGTTACACTCCTCCACCGCGCCTGGGGGACACCACTTGTTGGGCTTAGAAGCAGTTGGGGCATAGGAAGGCCTGTAGGGTTTTGATTCATGGATCGCGCAAACGGAAGCATAATCAAACAAACAACCATGCAAAACCCTCCAAGGATCACAAGTCTAGATGCATAACGATAGTGAAGGTAAGAAATCATAAACACACCTTTGGGTTCTCCTTGATGACTTCAAACGCGAATAGTGTCACGTTCTCTATAGTTGATCCACGCCTAGAGTTGATCCTAGATCTCCAATCTCCTTGGTGCTAGCCCGGAATAAGAGGAGGGTGAAGGAATCACGCAAAACGAGACAAAAGGAAGGGGCTCGGCCCTCTTTTTGGCCGACGGGGACGAGGGCGGCGGCAAGGGGCGGCGTCGCTCCTTGTTGCTTGCTCTCTCTCTCCTTTGTTCTCTCCCACTCTTGTTATGTTCTCTCTAGAGCATAAGTTATATGGGGAAGGAAGGAAGGAGGATCCTTTATATAGTCCAACAACTCCTTGTTAACTACCTAAAGGACTTATTCTAGTCCAACTAGAATTCAATTTAGTCCCTTCCTTGCAAATTAGTCCCTACTAAGTTTGCAAGGGTTTGCAAAGTGATCCTTCTAATTAATTAATCCAATTAATTAATTCCCAAATCTAGTACAACTCTATATAGCGTGTGACCCCATAGGTTCTATCTAGTTGGTAGCAACTCTTTGCTAATATGGAGCGGTTTCTAGCAAAACATCCATTCTAGCCAACTAATAGAATAGTCATCTAGACAACCTTGTACAAGTAATTGTCTCATCCCTTTGCCTCCATATCCGGATTGGACACGAGACATACAAGTCACACTCGTATATCCAATCCATAGTTTCTCGATCCATGGAATAGCCTTATTCGTGCAAATAACATCAATATCCCATATTGATTTATTTGAGTCTGGCCAGACATTCTATAAGCACTATCCTTCGAGTGGCCTAGGATATTTGCTCCCGTTATGTGGGAGGGGCAAATCCTCTCTACGTCCACTACGATCTCTAAGCTTGCTTCTCAATGTATCCAGTACACGCCTTTATAACTACCCAGTTACGGTGTAGCGTTTAACGCTACCAAGATCACAATGATCCACAACTAGAATATCTAGTGACTTCAAGTCTAAGGATGACAATACCATTGTACCCGAGAAGCACTTGTGACTCAACATAACATGTATGTAGCCTTCTCGGTGATGGGTCAATCCAGTGCAACATTCCGTAATGCACACCTATGTGTTGGATCGTGATATCTCCATATCAATCCAACCCCATACTAGTCTATAGATGATTGTCCCATTAATCATTATACTTGACTAGGGATATTTAAGATAAACAACACGATTGTGAATCTAAGGACTTCATTATATTAAATATCCAATAAATAATAAATGAATTTTCTAGCCATATACAAATTCATACTAAACTAGATTGCCTCTAGGGCATCTATTCCAACAGTCTCCCACTTGCACTAGAGCCAATCTGGCGCATCTCGTATGCCCATACTCCTAGTGTGCCCTTCATGCTTCCACTGCGTGAGAGGCTTCGTAAGCGGGTCTGATAGATTATCATCTGTAGGAATCTTGCATATCCGAACGTCTCCTCTATCGATAATATCTCGAATCAGATGAAACTTCCTGAGCACATGCTTGGACTTCTGGTGCGATCTGGGTTCCTTTGATTGCGCGATCGCCCCAGTGTTGTCACAGAACAACTCCACTGGATCCGCAATGCTAGGGACCACACCAAGTTCAAAAACAAACTTTCTGATCCAAACAGCCTCCTTTGCTGCGCGATTTGCAGCAATGTACTCAGCCTCTGTTGTAGAATCAGCCACCGTCTCTTGCTTGGAACTCTTCCAGCTCACCGCTGCTCCATTCAGGCAAAACACATATCCCGACTGTGATCTAAAGTCATCTCTATCGGTTTGGAAACTTGCATCAGTGTAACCCCTTACACGCAACTCTTCCTCACCGCCAAACATCAAGAAAGCATCCTTAGTTCTTCTCAAGTACTTTAGGATGTTCTTGACTGCAATCCAGTGACTCTCACCCGGATTGGATTGGTATCTGCTTGTCATACTCAAGGCATATGACACATCTGGTCTAGTACATAACATGGCGTACATGATAGATCCTATGGCCGAGGCATAGGGAATCCTACTCATGCGTTCCTTCTCAATCTCATTGGAAGGACAACCACTCTTCGAAAGAGTGATTCCATGTGACATGGGCAAGAATCCCTTCTTGGAATCTTGCATGTTGAACCGTTTCAACACCTTGTCAATATATGTACTTTGAATTAGGCCTAGCAACCTCTTAGATCTATCTCTATAGATCTTTATACCGAGTATATAGGTTGCTTCCCCTAAGTCCTTCATTGAGAAACACTTTCCTAGCCAATCTTTCACAGATTGCAGCATGGGAATGTCGTTTCCAATGAGTAGTATGTCATCCACATACAAGACCAGAAAAGCTACAGAGCTCCCACTAACCTTCTTGTAGACACAAGACTCATCTTCGTTTCTGATGAAGCCAAACTCTTTGACCACTTCATCAAAACGTCGATTCCAACTCCTAGAAGCTTGCTTCAATCCATAAATGGATCGTTGCAGCTTACAGACTTTGTTGGCTTGCTTTGGATCCTCAAAACCCTCCGGCTGTATCATATACACGTCCTCGAGGAGATTCCCATAAAGGAATGCTGTTTTGACATCCATCTGCCAAATCTCATAGTCGTAGTATGCTGCAATCGCAAGTAGGATTCGGATGGATTTGGTCATAGCGACTGGTGAAAAGGTTTCATCATAGTCAATACCATGAATCTGTCTGAATCCTTTAGCCACCAATCGGCCCTTATAGGTAATCACATTACCATCCATGTCGATATTCTTCTTGAAGACCCACTTGCACCCTATGGGCCGCGCCCCATCAGGTGGTTCCACCAAAGTTTATACTTTGTTGGTATACATGGATTCCATCTCGGATCTCATGGCCTCTAGCCACTTCTGTGAGTCTGGGCTACTTATGGCCTCCTCATAGGTAGTAGGCTCATCATCTATGAGCATCGTGTCACCGGAATCCGTCACGAGAAGTCCGTACCTCTCGGGCTCCTGGCGCACTCTACTAGATCTACGAAGCTCTTGTGTTACCTGAACAGGTGGATCCACAACTGCTTGTGATTCCTGTTCATATTCCATAATCGGTTCAGTGATTTGTGGTTCTTTAACCTCTTCAAGTACTACATTCCTCCCACTTGCTTCTTTAGAGACAAACTCTCTTTCTAGAAACACGCCGGTCCGAGCAACAAACACTTTGTTCTCGGTTGGATTGTAGAAGTAGTATCCCTTAGTTTCCTTAGGGTACCCCACAAATTTACACTTATCCGATTTAGGCCTTAGCTTGTCTGATTGTAAACGTTTTACATAGACATCGCAGCCCCAAATCCTCATGAACGACAGTGTGGGACGCCTCCCACTCCACATCTCATATGGTGTCTTCATGACTGATTTAGATGGAACACGGTTAATGGTGAAAGCTGCACTTAATAGAGCGTAGCCCCAAAATGATAATGGAAGATCGGTTTGACACATCATAGACCGAACCATATCCAATAGGGTTCGATTCCTCCTCTCGGACACGCCATTCCATTGTGGCGTTCCGGGTGGAGTGAGTTGGGACACGATCCCACACTCTCTAAGATAGTCGTCAAACTCTTGGCTCAAGTATTCTCCTCCACGATCCGATCGTAGAGCCTTGATACTTTTGCCAAGTTGCTTCTCTACTTCATTCTTGAATTCTTTGAACACTTCAAATGATTCGGATTTTGCCCTCATAAGGTACACAAATCCATATCTACTGTAATCATGAGTAAATGTAATGAAGTAGACATAACCACCCCTGGCAGGTGTGGCAAATGGCCCACATACATCCGTATGTATGAGCGCCAATTGCTCACTAGTCCTCTCACGGTCTCACCTTTCTTATTGAAAGGGGACTTTGTCATTTTTCCCAACAAACAAGCCTCACATGTCTCATATGATTCAAAATCAAATGAGTCTAGTAATCCATCCTTATGGAGTCTAGATACACGTTTCTCATTTATGTGGCCTAAACGACAATGCCATAAATAAGCAGGATTTAAATCATTTATTTTAATCCGCTTGGTATTAATGTTGTAGACAGGATTGCTTAGATCAAGGACATAAAGTCCATTAAATAATCGCGCACTAAAATAGTGAATATTATTCAAATAAAAGGAACAACAATTGTTCTTTATTGAAATAATAAAACCTTCCTTGTCCAAACAAGAAATAGAAATAATGTTTCTGCTCATAGCAGACACAAAATAGCAATTATTTAATTCTAAAACTAATCCTGAAGGCAGAGATAGCTCGCACACGCCTATGGCCAACGCAGCAACCTTTGCTCCATTCCCAACGCGCAGATCTACCTCCCCTTTAGCCAATCTTTTACTTCTCTTTAGATCCTGCATATTTCGACAAATATGAGATCCACATCCAGTATCTAATACCCATGATGTAGAGACAGTTAAATTGACATCTACAACAAAAATACCTGGTGGTGGTGGAATCACTATTCCAAGCCTCTTGTCCTCCAGATATTTTGGGCAGTTCCTTCTCCAGTGTCCAGGTTGACTGCAGTAGTGACACTCACCCTTAGTCACGACCTTGGCAATGCTACCAACAGGCTTAAGGGCTTGTTCCTTGGTCTTGGCAACCGACTTGCCTTTGCCCTTGGAGGAAGAGGCAAACTTTTTGCCCTTTCCTTTATGCACCATCATAATGGCCTTGCCCTTACCCTTGTTGATGCTCTGTTCAGCCGTCCTCAACATGTTGAGCAAATCTGGCAGTGGTTTAACGATCTCGTTCATGTTATAGTTCATAATGAACTGTCCATAAATTTCAGGCAACGATTGCAACACGAGATCGGTTACCAACTCTTGGCCGACCGGGAACCCAAGCCGGGCGAGATTCTCCAAGTACCCGATCATTCGGAGTACATGGGGTCCCACCGGGTTCCCTTCTGCCAGATGACATTTGAACAGTGCCTTTGAGACCTCATACCTTTCTACCCTCGCCTGCTCTTGGAAGAACTGCTTTAAATGTTCGATCATATCGACAGCATTCATGTTCTCATGTTGCTTCTGAAGCTCAGAGGTCATGGTTCAAAGCATTAGGCAGGCCGCATCATTAGCGTCATCAACACGCTTTTGATACGCCTTTAAGGCAACAGGTGTCTGGTTCTCTGGACCTTCCGGAACATGCTCCTCTATTGCGTACAGTTTCTTCTCTTGCTTGAGAACAATTCTCAAGTTTCTGTACCAATCAAGAAAGTTGGTTCCAGAGAGCTTGTCCTTCTCAAGGACAGATCGTAGGGAATGTTGTGAACTCGATGAGTTGTTTGCCATTTGGAATTCTACAAAAGGAAAATACGCAAGTTTTAGTATTTGTGAATTTTTGACTATATTTAATAATGGCTAGTTTATTAAATATAGCTCCCACTATTTTTCTACGGATTAATAACCCTCAAGATATTAATGCGGAAAATATCATTATATTTTCTAGTGGGCCAAGATCCATCTTTTTCATCTCCTTATGAGCTTGCTTTGGCAAGTCACCCATAATTCGACTACTTCTTAGGTAGGAACAATTCCAATTGCATCCCATATGCAACTCTTGGTTCAATTGGGCAAATAACTCCTTATTTATCCATCCATATGGATAATCCCAATTGATTGCCTCTAGGTTTCTTAATCAAATTAATAGCCTAGTTGTGTTCAACCTCTTATCTAAACAATTGCACATTGTTACGTGCCATCGCATTCCATCATTATGAACCAAGTCGCCATGCTTTGGCACGCACGAACTTGATAAATAATGATGATAATGAGTGTTTAAATAACGAGAAGGCAAGAACACAATATTTTAATTTGAGGGATTTTTAATTTTAATTATTTTGTTGATCAATATCAACTAATCTATCTATTTGAGTTTGGGCACAACTCCAAATAATAGATCCGGGTTGTCTAATTATCTTATTATCCTAATTGCATGCATCATCCATACACCAACCACACAAATAATAAGACAATAAATAAACAACCACAAAACAGAAATTAAACGTGATGTGGATATGGCCTTTTCTAGACTAAGATAATTCCAAGCCAATGGAATTATCTATGAACCCTAAGCAAACACATCTCCATGCGTCTTGATCTTTTGGTCCATCCTTCATAGTCATGTGGAATGCTCCATGCTCCATGCTCCATCTTTTGTGGCTTCTTTGGCTTTGGGCTTCTTTTCTCCAATCTTGGCTAACAATCTACTTTATCTAGCACTAGCTAATATCTATACTAAATAAAATAAATCTCACAAGTTGAGAAAAAAATGGCACGCAGGCCATAAAACCTTAATTAATTATTAAAATTAATTGATCAGCTCGCAGGCCATAAAACCAAACCACAAAATTAAACATCCACATCAAACCACATCCTAAGGCCATATCCAATCACCATGCGATTTGCACATAAACAGTTAAAATCCAATTTTAACGCGCTTGGTCAATTTTAATTGATTTTAGGATTTCTAGGGTTAAAACGGTCCATGGGCCCAACAATTCAATTGCCCGGGCCCAAACAAAGTGAACCATAAGGCCCTAGGGCCGGCCCGGCCCAAAACCCGCAAGCTAGGCCCGAGGGTTAGGGCCGCCCGGCCCCTTAGGGCGCCAATCCTGGGCGGCAAGCAAGGGGGGCGGTCCCCTAGGGGGCCGAACCTCCTTATGGAGGTTGTTTCCAAAACAACCTCCTTGCTTGGAGCCCAAGTTTGGTTGTTTCCTTGTTTTGGGAGAACTCCTTCTTCCCCAAGGATGCCCAAACCCTAGATCTAAGATCCTAAAATTTCTCAAACTCACCAATTCATGCATCCAATGCAAAAATTGGGTCTTGTTATGATTAATTGTTGAAAAATTGCATCCCATGCTTGATTTGTCTTGTTTTACGCGATAAACAACAAAATTAAGGTGTAAAACAACAAGAATGTAACACATAAACTACGTTTATGCTCTATGACCTGTGGCTCTGATACCACTATAGGGTTTTGATTCATGGATCGCGCAAACGGAAGCATAATCAAACAAACAACCATGCAAAACCCTCCAAGGATCACAAGTCTAGATGCATAACGATAGTGAAGGTAAGAAATCATAAACACACCTTTGGGTTCTCCTTGATGACTTCAAACGCGAATAGTGTCACGTTCTCTATAGTTGATCCACGCCTAGAGTTGATCCTAGATCTCCAATCTCCTTGGTGCTAGCCCGGAATGAGAGGAGGGTGAAGGAATCACGCAAAACGAGACAAAAGGAAGGGGCTCGGCCCTCTTTTTGGCCGACGGGGACGAGGGCGGCGGCAAGGGGCGGCGTCGCTCCTTGTTGCTTGCTCTCTCTCTCCTTTGTTCTCTCCCACTCTTGTTATGTTCTCTCTAGAGCATAAGTTATATGGGGAAGGAAGGAAGGAGGATCCTTTATATAGTCCAACAACTCCTTGTTAACTACCTAAAGGACTTATTCTAGTCCAACTAGAATTCAATTTAGTCCCTTCCTTGCAAATTAGTCCCTACTAAGTTTGCAAGGGTTTGCAAAGTGATCCTTCTAATTAATTAATCCAATTAATTAATTCCCAAATCTAGTACAACTCTATATAGCGTGTGACCCCATAGGTTCTATCTAGTTGGTAGCAACTCTTTGCTAATATGGAGCGGTTTCTAGCAAAACATCCATTCTAGCCAACTAATAGAATAGTCATCTAGACAACCTTGTACAAGTAATTGTCTCATCCCTTTGCCTCCATATCCGGATTGGACACGAGACATACAAGTCACACTCGTATATCCAATCCATAGTTTCTCGATCCATGGAATAGCCTTATTCGTGCAAATAACATCAATATCCCATATTGATTTATTTGAGTCTGGCCAGACATTCTATAAGCACTATCCTTCGAGTGGCCTAGGATATTTGCTCCCGTTATGTGGGAGGGGCAAATCCTCTCTACGTCCACTACGATCTCTAAGCTTGCTTCTCATTGTATCCAGTACACGCCTTTATAACTACCCAGTTACGGTGTAGCGTTTAACGCTACCAAGATCACAATGATCCACAACTAGAATATCTAGTGACTTCAAGTCTAAGGATGACAATACCATTGTACCCGAGAAGCACTTGTGAGTCAACATAACATGTATGTAGCCTTCTCGGTGATGGGTCAATCCAGTGCAACATTCCGTAATGCACACCTATGTGTTGGATCGTGATATCTCCATATCAATCCAACCCCATACTAGTCTATAGATGATTGTCCCATTAATCATTATACTTGACTAGGGATATTTAAGATAAACAACACGATTGTGAATCTAAGGACTTCATTATATTAATTATCCAATAAATAATAAATGAATTTTCTAGCCATATACAAATTCATACTAAACTAGATTGCCTCTAGGGCATCTATTCCAACAAGGCCATCGCTCAAAGACCCACATTTTCAAGAAGGCAATGTTAACAAAAGTTAGTATGTCGAGACGGCCACGCGATTCTTTCATGGCCACAACTAGCTGATCCAGCCTGTAGTACAGCGTGCCCAAAACCAAGGGTCCGAGTGCGACTCTCTGGCCAAGGGCCAGTTTCACAGCAAGCGGCAGAACGTGATAGAAGACCCCATCGTGCGGGTGACCATCGATTAAGTACCTCGACAGCCAGGCACAGAGGAAAACACAAAGGGTCAAGTGGTAGCCTTTACCCTCCACGTAGTTCTTGGCCTCTGGGTCTTGATTCAGAAGCCTCTTGGTAATACTGTTGTTCGCGTAATCACGAAAGAAGTACTGCACCCACTTATTCCAAGTATTCTTCGCAGACGTGTCCACTAGCTGCCAGTCAGGAAGGGCTTTTGTCGTGGTCCACCGGCTGGAGATTTTCTTTACCTCTGACAAGCACTCCTCCATCTGCGTGTACAAAGCAATCTCCGCATCCGTCCTCAAGGGACTCAAAGGGTCCACCTCGCCCATGGGAGACAAGTCATACAGCATATGCACATCCTCGAGTGTGGGGGCAGCCTCGAACTCAGCAAAGTGAAAAGTGTGAGTCGCAGGCGAGTAGCGGGAAAGAAGTTTTATAAGCATGGACTGGTCCAGCTTCACGGCAGCACCCTTCATAGCACGAACGGCGAAGTATATGCCGGCCTCGTTGAGGGTCACAGCATGATCGGTCAACACATGGTCGATCCACTCATCCATGTAGTCCAATTTCTGGACAAAAGCTTGGGTGGAAATCGCAGCATATGGGAAGTACCCATTTTCGATTCCCAATCGAACCACGTCCTCGGAGCAAATCAACTCAAGCAAGGCTGAGTTAAATGGAGGAGTCAATGTTAGCAATCCCTCATTGGGGACAAAAGCAGGCAGTTTCTTTGCCTTAACCCTCGCGTGGTAGAAATCTTTGCCACCCAGATAGGGGGCTTTTCGCCATAGAGCTCGTGGGAGATCAGGTATTCCTTCGTCCTCCTTGGCGGGTCTAGTTCCTTTTGTCTTGGCCATTCCTGCGGAAGAAGCAAGAAAAAGGGGGGAGAAATATGCACACTTCAGTTTGAATTCTGAGATTCAAGATCTATGGGAAGAAAGATGAACAGTTTCTGGTATCAATTTCAGAAATTAGAGGGTTGCATTATCAGGGATTTCAAAACCCCACATCCAAGGTCCTTATCATTGAAGGATTAAATCAAAATTGGGTTCAAAGATTGGAGCTTCTTCACAAGTCTCAACAGATAATATGTCATGGGTTTGCAGATCCAACACCGTTCAAAGCATACATTGGTATGTTAAACGAAATTAAACAAGGCCAACCTTGTTTTGGTAAAGCTTGCTTGGACGCGCACAGTTGAAGAAGACGATTGACAAGAGTGAACTGGTGATTGATTATCTGAATCTGATCTCGAAGACTTCCGGGTATCATTCACTTTAAGAGAAAGAAGTGATGCTTTGCAACAATGGAGAGTACAGAGTACTTATCCAAAAAAAATGAAGGGTTGCGTCCTTTCAGTAGTCGAATCGCAACCGTCACCGTCGAATTGCGCAATCACAGGACGAGCTGATGTCACGCCTAAAACCCTAAAGGCCAGACGGCACGAATCTAGGGATTTTAGGTCATAATGGCACGCACGGGGGCTGAATTTGCTCATATTTGAATTGGTGCGTGGCGGCGAAGCGTATGTTGGTTTTCGCACATGGAAGTCTATACAGCTATGAGTCTTCACGCGCAGAAAGGGGGCTAATGTAGATAGTGCTTTCTGAGCTGACAGATCTTGGCCACGTTGCAACAATCCAGCACACCATATTGTGCTCCACACACACTGGATCACCAGCCGCGCTGATCCATGTGGGGGTTGCGAGACAGAGCCCTCGCATACCACCGCACGGGACTTGTTGGGACTTAGTGGTTTGGAGGCTAGAGTAAGTCCTGTCGCGTGCGAGCCAAGCCCGCGCGCGACCTTTAGTATCTGCTTTTGAGAGATTTATGGCACGAGCTCCATAAACCCGGTCAATCCGGTCAAACCCGGTCAACCCCATAACGGTTCCGGTATTCGCGCATAACGTGCTGTAACGGTCCCTATATATGAGGACGAACGTGCCGTTGTGGTTAAGCTAATTAAGCCGCCATTGATGGGCGCATTAACCACACTGCAACGGTCACATTATCCGTTATATATAGGACTTTAACCTTTCTATACAAAGGAGGACACACTAGCCATACGCGGAAGCTCTGCCAAACCTCTGTCTCTCTCTCAGACATTATTACTGCCTTACTCTCTCCCTACACACAACCCAACTCTTCTTGTGCTATCTCTGATTCTCTACTTACGGTGTACACGGAGGTCTCCCCGCCGGAATCTCTTGTGCACAATAGGCCACAGAAAGGAATGGTGTCCGATTAACCAGAGAAAGGAAGAGGCGAAACAGACGCCGGCGCCGGAGAGGATGAACAATAGAAACGACGGCAACAGCATCGGAGGAAGAGACCAACGCGTGAATGATTTGACACATCCGGGTGGCACTAATGAGGTTACGGGGCAAAGTAATCCGGGTAAGGAGTTGGATAGTAGTCAAAGTGGGTGGACCAAACCCAAGCAGAGACAGTATAGGCCCACTAAAAAGGGAGGTGGCCCATCTGAGCCCAATAAAGGCAATGGGCTACATAACAGATTCAGGCCGCTTATGGATTGTAACTCTAATCCAAACCAATCAGTTAGAAACCCACCCAAAAACAACACAGCCTATAAGCCCACAGGGAGAAGCTTCCCGAACCACCCCTTGGTCAACGATGGAGGGATTGAGACTACTACCTACTCAGCGGAATCGGTAGAGAGAGAAAGTGGTATTAATGCCAAGGAGATAGAGATGGAGGAAGGTGCTGGGCTCGAGAACTTGGAAACAGATGATACAGGAAACGCAGAGAGATCTGAGAATCTAACAGACGGGCGAATGGAGAGAATTGATGGGATGGATCAGGGAAAAGCTGCAGATTCTTTGAGTATTGAAAAGGAGATGAAATCAGATAGAGAAATCGATATGGGTGCTCAAGATCCGGAAAATCTGAGGGATTTGAAGAGGAAAGACACATCTATTGAGAAAGGTAAATCGCACTCCATCAGTCAATCCCCTTTCTCCGATTTCCAGAATATAAACATACAGCTTCAAAAGAGACAGTTCTCAAGAAAGAAAACAGAGCACAGAAAGGCCTCTGGTTCCCCCTATAGTTTTGCTTCTCTATCTCTCAACAATCTTAATCTGAACAACATCAAAAACGATGGAGAACCTAGAGGAGCCGATCCTGCTTCTCACGGATACCCCTCATTCGATCTTATGGGAAACAACGGAGAAGAAGAAACAGTTGTGGGGGTGCCATGGTGGAGGAAGGATGCGGTCCTAACAGTGCGAATGAATCAACTGGTCAACCGGTCATGCACTTGTTAATGCTGGAAGAGTTGAGACAGATGGAGGTGGATCAGGCCAGAGTGCAGAAGTTGGATCTGTACCGGAAGGAGACTCCATCCTTCGATCTTGATAAGTTCTCTATGTCTCTCAAAATTCTGACTTGGAATGTCCGCGGTGCGGGCAATATCACTTTTGAAAATACGTTTAGTGAGCTTCTTCGGGCTCACAAGTTTCAAATCTGTGCTTTGATTGAACCCAAGGTACCTATTTCCAGTATGGGGGAGTTCTTCAATGATCTCAATTTTACTCATTGCTCTTTCTCGGATCCAGACGGGAGAAAAGGAGGCATTTGGCTTATTTTGGACCCGGAACAAGTCACTGTGACTACACACAAGATCAACAAGCAGTTCATACATGCTACGATCAAGAGGAATAACTATGCAGACTGGGTTTTCTCGGCAGTGTATGGGAGTCCTAACCCTTCGGTGAGAGAGAAACTATGGAATGAGCTAGAGGATGAGATGGGTGACTCCGATGAACCATAGCTTGTTGCTGGAGATTTCAACGATTTCAGCAGCGTTAATGAGAGGAGAAGTTTCTCTAACAACGACACTTCTGGGCGCATGCACAAGTTCCAGGCTAACCTGAATAGGTGCAACTTAATGGATCTTGGGAGTAACGGTCCGAACCTTACTTGGACCAATAACAGGGCTGGTTTGGCCAATACCATGGTGAGGCTCGATAGGGCTTGTAGCAATGCAAACTGGAGAATGCAGAACCATGAAGCCAATGTGAGGAATCTCCCTAGGAATTACTCTGACCACGCTCCGCTTCTTATCAACGTGGACGGTATGGATATCCCCCACCCTCAATTTAAAAGTTTTAAATTTGAGAATGCTTGGATGCTTGATAATATTTTTAATCTGTTTATCAAAAATACTTCGACATATCTTGAGAACTTGGACTTAATTACCAAAACTGCTAGTCTCTCCAACAGAATTCAAGATTGGTGTAAAATCAACATGGGTAATATTTTCAGAAATAAAAGATGGAATTTAGGAAGACTTGAAGGGATAAAAAAGTCTCAAAGTAGGTGCTATTCCAACAATCTTTTTATTCTTGAAAAAGAGCTAATAGCTAAGTATAATGTTATCCTTAATCAAGAAGAGTTGCTTTGGAATCAAAAATCGAAATGTAACTTTGCTTGTAAGGGCGACAGAAATACTAAGTTCTTTCATTTATCTACCATCATCAAAATGAAAAGAAAAGAGATCCTTGTTCTCAAGAACGATGAGGGAATTTGGATTGATGACCCTCCTCATCTTAAAACCACTGTCAACAAGTACTTTGTGGACCTTTTCACTGCTAACTCGACTCCCCCCTCGACTATGATTTTTTTATGGGGAGAATAGATTTTTCCGAAAATTGATAGAGAAGATTTGATTGATATTAACAAAAATCTGACCTTGGAGGAGGTCAAGTCTGCCTTTTGGGGTTTTAACAGTAATAAATCGTCGGGGATTGATGGGTTAAATGGGGGTTTTTATAAGAAATACTGGGACAGTTTGGGGTCGGAGGTTTTTAAGTTTGTTAACAACTGTTTTACGGAGGGAGCTATCCCCCACGACATTAATAGAACGCTTATATGTCTCATTCCTAAATGTGATAACCCTGAATCCATTAAGCAGTTTAGACCTATTAGCCTGTGTAATGTCCTCTATAAGGGGTGACTAAGTGTGTGGTGAACAAAATCAGACCCATTCTCAATAAGATAGTGGGTCCTTTCCAAAGTAGCTTCCTCCCTGGAAGATCTACTAAAGATAACATCATCATTACCCAGGAGATTATTCACACCCTCAAAAAGAGGAAAGATAAGGTGGGGGGGGGGTATGATTATTAAAATTGACCATGAGAAAGCCTATGAAAAGATTTCTTGGAATTTCATCCATGAGACCCTTAATTTTTTTGGTTTCCCTCATTTGCTCACCAAGCTTATCATGGAATGTGTAACTAGCGTTAATACTGATGTTATATGGAACGGGGAAATTATCCCGGAGTTTAAGACTGGTAGAGGGTTGAGACAAGGAGACCCTCTGTCCCCTTACCTCTTTGTCCTTTGTATGGAAATAATTTTTCATAAGATCATGGAACATGTTAAGAATAAGAACTGGATTGGCATTAAAGCCTCTAGTAATGGGCCCATTATTACCCACCTTTTCTATGCCGATGATCTTATGTTCTTTGGGAAATGTGATGATAAGACTTGCAAAATCATGAAAGAAACCCTTGATGACTTTGCTTTTATTTCGGGTTTGACAATTAGTACTTCCAAATCTAAGGTTTTCTTCTCTAAGAACACCAGCCGGAGTAACAGAAACAAAGTGACTAATACTATTGGTATGCCAGAGACTCTGAATCTTGGTAAGTACTTGGGTATCAATCTTGTTCATGGGAAGTTTAACAAAGAGAGTGTGGCTAAACTTATTACCAAAATGAACTTAAAGTTGTCTGGGTGGGCTAGTAAGATTCTTTCCTTTGCTGGTAGGGTGACTCTTTGAAAAAGTGTTCTCTCTACCCTTCCTTCTTATACGATGCAGGTCCTACCTCTGCCTAAGGGTACCACTGACAAGATCGATAAAATCTGTAGAGATTTCATCTGGGGAGACACGGAGAATAAGAAAAGGACCCACCTTGTTAAGTGGGATACGATATGTCTCCCTAAAATTAAAGGGGGTTGGGTATCAGAAAAGCTAAGTGCCAAAATCTGGCACTTATTGCCAAGCTTGGGTGGGGTGTGTGCTTCGAGAACAACATTTGGTGTAACGTTATTAGAAAAAATTATGTGAGAAACTCACCTTGCAGCAGATCCAATAAAAAGGGGAGTTCCTCCCCGATTTGGAAAAGGTATCCTCAATACCAAGAATTTTATTAGCAACAATACTAAATAGAGTCTTGGGAATGGTAAAAACATCTCAGTTTGGCATGATTGGTGGTGTGGGGACAAGGCTTTTGGCCCCCCGAATGACCAAAGTCTTACTAATCTGAAAGTTGTTGATTTAATCGATGTTAACCTTTCTTGGAACCTTAACAATATCACTTCTAACCTGTCCTTGGAGCAGATTAATTGTAATACCCCGACTATTTGTGAAGGCTAAATTGGTCAATTGACAAATATAAAATTTAATTTTTATTACGAGTGGTGAGTTGATTATTTTTGGGTTGAAAATTATACTCGGGAATTTCATATAATAATACTAGAGAAAACGGTATTTAATTGCGTGATTTATTTAGCATTTTATGTGATTTGTGTGATTCTAGCATGTGTGTACCCAACCCACTAGATTGACCACCCTTTTGGTACTCCCTAAACATTCTAGTAAAGCTAACTAGTAGACAAAAAAAAAATGAAAAGGGTTGGGGCGGTGGAGGAAACTCACCTCTCCAAGTAACTTTTTGCATTTAAAAATACCCACTTCTCCTTCTTGTTTTTCACATCAGACCAAACACAACAAAGCTTCTCTCTCACTCCTCTCTTGTAAACCCACGGCTCACAACACCCATCACCGCCACCACCACCCTTCTCCATCACCACCACAGCCCGAACCACCACCACAACCACCTCTCCTCTCTTCCCTCTCTTCTCCCTCTCTGCCTCTCTGCTAACCACCACCAGCAGCAGCCGCTGCCCCCAACGCCACCAGCCACCTCCGGCGAGAAGCCCGACGGGAAGCAACCCAGCCACCCGTCTCTCTCCCTCTTCCCCCTCACTGTTTGAACCTCTGAAACCCTCTCCTCTTCCCCTCTGCTACACCCTGCCAGCAGTAGCAGCAGCAGCCGCCGAGAAGGCCGCCAGCAACTCCGGCGAACCAACCCGACGGCAAAACGCCGCCACCATCTCTGCCCCTCTCACTCTCTCACTGTTTTGAGCTCCTCTAGCCCTCACCCTCTCTATTTCTTTGCAAAGAGGAGCATTTGCAGCAGCAACTCGCTGCAGAACACCCCGAGCCGCCACCATCGCCGCCGCCACCATTAAATCCGGCGAGAAGCTCTTCCGAGCTAACCGGAGCGACCCACTTGCTCCCGTTTGAACCAAAACACTCCTGGAGGTCCGAGGAGTACTCTAGCAACATCAAACAGAGCCCCCATCGTCCGATTCGTCGTTGATGTTCATCACGGCCGACCGCCGCCTTCGGAGACGTGACCCGTTCCGATTCTTGACCGTTTCTCGCGATTTTTCGCGTAGGTGAGTCCTAAATCACTCTCTGGTTCATTTCCAATCATCAAAATCACATTTTGTTAGCTCTAGCACGAATCAGGTATGTTGGGTTGAAGACGTATGCTTGTGTTCATAAAGGGGGGGTAGTTTATGTCATTTCTGAAAAGTTGAGGGCAAGATGTTAACTGCATGTTTAGTTTCTCAAAGTTTGGGGGTGATGTGTGTATATTATCAAACTGCTTATTTGTATAAACTTTAAAAATGTTATTTTTGGATTAATGGTATAAACTAATATTGCTATACATTATTTTGACTAAATAAAAGTAAATAAGTTGTTAAAATTACATAGAGTTATATTTATATGAAATATTATTGTTTTGTAAGCAAGTTAAAAATGTGTGATTTGGTTTGATTATATAATTTCGGGTTGTTTAACTAAATAGTTTTAATTGTTTGTAAATTGTTATTTTGAGCAAAATAGACTATTTTGTTAATATTGTTAAAAATAAATAAGTTGGAAGTTAGTTTGTGAAATAAAAATAAATTAGACTTTTTAAATAAAAATCCTTATTACTATTGTTTGATATTACATGATTATTTTTCTAGAAAGTAGAAATTATTTATTTAACATAAGTTTATAAGTATATATGACTTGTTTTATTGAAATAAGCATTTTTGTGAATTTTATTTGAGTATTTAATTATTATATAGTATATATATTTTCTAACAAATAAATAGTTATAATTGATTTAGTTTGAATTAACTTTGATAGTCACTTATAAATAAATAGTTTGTTTATTAAGTTATTATTTTCTCTAAAATAAGAGTGTATAAGCTTAATATTAGTTTTATTACTCAATAATTTTATGAGCTTGTATTTATATGAGTTATAATATTTTTATAAGGAAAAGTGTTATTTTAAATAATTATTTTGTGATATTAATTAATGGGGTTAAGGGGGATAAAGAAAATGAGAAATTAGGAGATATAGCATTTTTGCATACTTGCATAATTAGACTTGTAATTAATTTAGGAATTATAAATTGTAGGTGAAGAATTCGTAGACGAGGGCTACGTGTATCTTTAGGAGCTATCATGATATTGGTCGTGCTACTTGAGGTGAGTAAATATGTCTAACCTAGTGTGCCTGTCCTTCTTTCGTGTCCAATTATTTTTATGATTTTTACGTCTCAAAATGTGATTTGTGATTTAAATGCTTGACTTGATATTTCAATTACTTGTTTGTTAATTCTTTTGGAAATTGTCACATGAGATTAATAATACGTAATAACGTAAAGTGATAACAGTTGTGCGGCGGAACCCTATTCAAATTCTTCTATATATTGTGATTATTATATTTGGCTCGGTTGCCATTGCCCCGAGTCGCACCATGTACTCACCCTTCTGGCCGCTAGAGTCTTAAGGGGGTGTCGACACTTAAGGTCTTGGTTGCATGCGAGAAGGTTGGTTCTATATTTTTGGATTGGTTCGTTCCCCGCTACAACTAAATGATAAATGTGGATTTTTCATATGGATGTTGGATGGACTTGGTTTATTTTGGAAAATATGGAAATGGATTGGGAATATTAAATAATGAGTTGGATAATTTATATTGGTCATTTGAAACGATTTGTTGTTTACTTACTCATTATTCCTCTTTTTATTAAAATAAAATATGCCTCTTTCCGATTTACGTGTTGGGGTGTTTACTTGCTCAGCGTTTGTGCTGACTTTGGAAAAACTGCGGTCTTGTTTCTTTCCCCCGCAGGTCTAGGTGAAGGGAGCTCGGCTTAAGGGGATATCGCGGACTCACCTAGTTATCTAGTATTTAAATAATCGAAACACCTAGACTTTGTTTCATCCTGTTTAATAGTATGTAATGTATCACCTTGAAGACTCCTGGTTTGTAATAAATAATTATGCGATGTTTGTTTTCCTTACCATTCGTTCCCCTTGCACCCGGGAGCAATCTCGGGCGCGGGACGGCATTCCCGCACTTCTCCCCCGGCGAGGTGCGGGGTGTCGCAGGTGGTATCAGAGCAGGCTATCCAAAATGAATTAAAACATGTAGGGCAATTTAAAATGAATATAGGATAAGAAAATTAAAATTTGACAAGCCGCTTGGGGGATGGGTAGTATTATTCTTATTGAAGTCCCACCCACCCACGTCCATTTCCAATTTGGAATGACGTCTTGAGACTTATGATATTTGAGTTGGCTGGTTTGAAGCATGATATATATGTGTTGGTACAGTTTTACATGATTATGTGGAGGAAAAATTATATGTTTGATTTATTGGATGGAATATATGTACTATTTGAATAGGATACCATGCATTTCATAAAATAATTCGTTTTAAATATTTATCCTTGGTAAAATAAGCAATAATAAAATAGGTGATAGTGTAGGAATATGACTGATAGACCCCTGCGCTACTACACCAGGAGAGTCAGCCAATAACAAATGACAGCTGCAGGAAATAACCAACCGACGGTGGAACAACTAGCTGCACAAATGGCCCAGATGACGCAAATCATGGACCGAGTGGTTAGTAATGAAGAGCGTGGAAGACAAAGCTATGCCAAGCAGATAGCTGATCTGAATCCTCGCCAATTCAGTGGGAAGGAAGATCCCGTTGAATTGGAGAACTGGATCAGACATTTCGAGAAGCTGCTTAGGGTTGTACATTGCCCTGATGATGAGAAGATCAACTGCGCCATCATCCATCTGTCACATGACGCAGATGATTGGTGGACCACCAATCAAGAAGTCTTGCTGGCCCGACCCAACTTTAACTGGGAAGCCTTTAAGACTGCTCTTAGGACCCGGTTATACCCGGCACATGTCAATAGACTAAAGTGCAATGAGTTCAACAATCTGAGGCAAGGGAACGCTCAGTTACGGATTACTTCAAAAAGTTCGTAGAGCTGCTGAGGTTTGCAGGCCACACTGTACCCGATGAGGATGATAAGATCAACAAGTTCATTTCGGGACTACACCTCCAGTTGCAGAAGATCATGCGTAGCAGAACTTACGACACTTTGCACGAGGCATATGATCGAGCAGCTGATATGTGGCAAGTCCAGGAGGTGCAAGATGAGTTTCGCGGGAAACGCAAGGCAGCTGAAGCAGGAGGTAGCAGCAGTAGCAAGAATTTGAAGCCGAACAATGGAGGGAACCATCAGAACCAGCAGTGGCAAGTAGCTCAGCCAGTTCGTCGCTACATCTGCAAGAGATGTCAGCAAAACCACCCAGGAAGAGACTGCATGGGGAACTTGGTCATCTGCCACAACTGCAACAAGAAGGGACATCGTGCTTATGAATGTCGATCTCGACCAGGCGGGAACCAACAGGTGAACCAAGGAGGAAACTATCAGAGGCAACCCCAGAACAACTATCTGGGAAACCGCCAGCAGTATGGGAACCAGCAACCAGCAACCCTGCAGATCGGATATGGAAACAGGAACCCTGGAAACCGCAATAACCAGGGAGATGGCTATGGAAGGCATCCAAACTACAACCAGGGAAACGCAGGACAGCAAGGAGCTCAGAACCGCAATAACAACGCTGGTCATGGGGGGAATGTGAACACTGGAGCTGGAGCAGGAGGATCTGGAACCCAGAATGCCAATGTGGGAAGGATTGCAGTCATGACAAAGACTGAGGCTGAAGCCGCTCACGGAGTTGTCACGGGTACTTTTCTTGTCCATGAGCACCCAGCCTTTATATTATTTGATTCTGGCGCATCATACTCATTCATATCATCATCATTTGCTGAGAAATTGAGTTTGAATAAGTCTGCTAGTAAATCTATCCCAGTAGCAACGCCCACTGGCCACATAGCAGTTTGCGACACTGTATATGAAGGAGTAGAAGTCAAAATTCTAGCCCATACCTTGCCTGCGGATTTAATTAAGTTCGATCTCAAGGGCATAGACGTCATTCTAGGGATGGATTGGCTTAGAAAATATCGAGCCATCATTGATTGTCATGATCAGAAGATTCGGCTAAGAGGACCCAACGGTGAGAAGATTTCTTATTGTGGCATTAAGAAGGAGCCCTGCATTAGACTAGTTTCAGCAATGACCATAGTTAACCAAGTGAAGAAAGGGAACTCTGCCTACTTGTGTTACATCCAAGATGTGTCCAAGAAGGAGAATGTGTTGGAAGAGATACCTGTCGTGAAGGAATTTCCCGACGTATTTCCAGACGAGATTCCAGGAATGCCACCCAAGAGGGAAGTGGAGTTTACTCTGGACTTAGCACCAGGAACCGCACCGATCTCGAAAGCACCGTATCGGATGGCACCAGCAGAACTGAAGGAGCCGAAGGACCAATTGCAGGAACTCCTACAGAAGGGATACATAAGGCCAAGTGTTTCACCTTGGGGAGCACCAGTGCTTTTCGTGAAGAAGAAAGATGGAAGCTTAAGGCTATGCATTGACTACCGCGAGTTGAACAATGCAACCATCAAGAATAAGTACCCTCTACCCCGGATTGACGACTTGTTCGATCAATTGCAAGGGGATAGTGTCTTTTCGAAGATTGACTAGAGGTCAGGGTACCATCAACTTCGGGTAGCCGAGAAGGATATCCCGAAGACAGCCTTTAGAACGAGGTATGGCCATTACGAGTTCACAGTAATGCCTTTTGGTCTAACCAATGCACCTGCAGTGTTTATGGACCTGATGAACAGAGTGATGAGGCCATTCCTAGACCGTTTCGTAGTCGTCTTCATTGATGACATCCTTGTGTACTCTAAGGACGAGGAGAAGCACGAGGAACATCTCAGAGAAGTATTGCAAACTCTGAGACAAGAACGGTTGTATGCTAAGCTGTCCAAATGTGAGTTTTGGCTGAATCGTGTTCCATTTATGGGTAACATCATCTCGAAAGAGGGAATATCTGTGGATCCAGGAAAGATTTCAGCAGTCAAAGATTGGCCCACGCCAAAGAATGTGTCCGAGATACGAAGTTTCCTTGGCTTAGCAGGCTACTATAGGCGTTTCGTGAAGGATTTCTCCAAAATTGCCAGACCACTAACTGCGCTGACAAAGAAGACTGTGAAGTATCATTGGGACGACAAATGTGAAGAAGCATTTCAGACCCTGAAGGAGAAGCTGACTACAGCACCAGTATTAGCTCTACCAAACGACTCTGGCGAGTTTGAAGTGTACAGTGATGCATCGAAGAAAGGGCTAGGATGTGTACTTATGCAGGATATAAGGGTAATTGCCTATGCTTCAAGACAGCTGAAACCCCACGAAGAAAACTATGCTACCCACGACTTAGAGTTAGCAGCAATCGTTTTCGCGTTGAAGATCTGGAGGCACCACTTATATGGAGCAGTTTGCAAGCTTTACACTGATCACCGCAGTTTAAAGTACATCTTCACGCAGAAGGAGCTGAACAGCAGACAGCGGAGATGGCTAGAGATCATCAAGGACTACGACTTGCGCATCCAGTACCATGAAGGGAAAGCAAACGTAGTTGCTGACGCATTGAGTCGCAAGGCAAGCCATGCCTTGAACGCCATGATAGTGTTGCCAGAATGGTTATGCCATGAATTC
This sequence comes from Linanthus parryae, assembly GCA_023055425.1. NCBI lineage: Eukaryota > Viridiplantae > Streptophyta > Magnoliopsida > Ericales > Polemoniaceae > Linanthus > Linanthus parryae. Next base: position 36,062,608 of record JALGPY010000002.1, read on the forward strand.
AGAAAGCTCGAGATCGAAGTCATGGATCAAGGAGGAGTACAGAACTTGCTCAGCAGTATGACAGCCGTACCAGACTTCCTTGAGGAAATAAGGACTAACCAAGCTGGAGACGTAAAGCTAGACAGAATCCGGAAGAAAATCGCTAAAGGAAAAGCTAACGACTTCAAGATTCACGAGGATGGAAGCATTCGCTACAAAGGAAGGTGGTGTGTACCACAGAAGTGTACAGAAACTAAGGAGAGATTGATGCATGAAGCTCGTAACACACCTTATTCAGTACACCCTGGAGGCGACAAGCTCTACAAGGATTTAAAGAAGATGTTTTGGTGGCCTAACATGAAGAAGGAGGTAGCAGAATTCGTAGTCAGATGTTTAACGTGTCAGAAGGTGAAGTTTGAGCACAAGAGGATGGGAGGCTTAGTTCAGCCACTAGACGTACCAGTCTGGAAGTGGGATTCTATTTCGATGGATTTCGTGACCGCTTTGCCAACGTCAAAGAATGGACTCAACCAGATATGGGTAGTAGTGGATCGACTGACCAAGACAGCTAGGTTCATTCCGATGAAGGACACCTGGAACATGGAGCAAAAAGCAGACGCGTATATCAAAAACATAGTGAGATATCATGGGGTTCCAAGTTCGATAATTTCTGATAGGGACCCTAATTTCCTATCTCATTTTTGGCGAGCTCTTCAGGAAGCATTGGGAACTCAGCTAAGGTTCAGTACAGCGTTTCACCCAGCTACAGACGGACAAACCGAACGGACCATACAGACGTTGGAGGACATGCTAAGAGCTTGTGTCATGGATTTCCAAGGCTCATGGGTTGACAAACTACCTTTGATAGAGTTCTCCTACAACAACAGTTATCACGCCAGCATCGGCATGGCACCGTATGAAGCTTTGTACGGAAGAAAGTGTCGATCGCCACTGTGTTGGAACGACATCAGCGAGACGATAGTAATTGGCCCGCAAGTTATCGAGGATATGACGGATCAAGTACGACTAATCCAGCAAAGAATGAAGGCAGCCCAGGACAGGCAGAAGTCTTATGCAGATCAGAAAAGAAGGCCATTGGAGTTCCAGATTGGAGAAAAAGCATTTCTCAAGGTTTCACCTACTAAGGGAGTAACGAGATTCAATCAGAAAGGGAAACTGAGCCCAAAGTTTATCGGACCATACGACATCTTGGAAAGAATTGGAGAAGTTGCTTATCGACTCGACTTACCTTCTAACTTGGGACGTGTACACAATGTCTTTCATGTTTCACAACTGAAGAAATACGTACCTGACCCATCTCACGTGTTAGACCCCGAACCAGTTGAGTTAGACCCGTCTCTTACATATGAGGAGCACCCTTTCAAGATTCTGGACACTAAGACAAGAGACACACGTACCAAGAGCGTTAAGCTAGTGAAAGTTTTATGGGCGAACCATCAGACCGAAGAGGCTACTTGGGAAGCAGAAGATGAAGTGAGAAAGAAGTATCCCCACCTATTTAATGAGGTAAATTGAGTTCCGGGGACGTCACTCCCTAAGGAGGGGAGGATGTAACCTTTCGCTTTTAACACCCTTACGTTAATAAAATAAATCTTAGTATTTCATATTAACCCTAATGCGTTTCGTGATATAATTTGTACATCGCCATATCGACATATATTTGCAGTTTATAGACACGTTATTATTGAGTATGGGTGGATTTAGCTTCGAGGACGAAGCTTTTCTTTAAGGGGGGAAGGATGTAATACCCCGACTATTTGTGAAGGGTAAATTGGTCAATTGAAAAATATAAAATTTAATTTTTATTACGAGTGGTGAGTTGATTATTTTTGGGTTGAAAATTATACTCGGGAATTTCATATAATAATACTAGAGAAAACGATATTTAATTGCGTGATTTAGTTAGCATTTTATGTGATTTGTGTGATTCTAGCATGTGTGTACCCAACCCACTAGATTGACCACCCTTTTGGTACTCCCTAAACATTCTAGTAAAGCTAACTAGTAGACAAAAAAAAAATAATGAAAAGGGTTGGGGCGGTGGAGGAAACTCACCTCTCCAAGTAACTTTTTGCATTTAAAAATACCCACTTCTCCTTCTTGTTTTTCACATCAGACCAAACACAACAAAGCTTCTCTCTCACTCCTCTCTTGTAAACCCACGGCTCACAACACCCATCACCGCCACCACCACCCTTCTCCATCACCACCACAGCCCGAACCACCACCACAGCCACCTCTCCTCTCTTCCCTCTCTTCTCCCTCTCTTCCTCTCTGCTAACCACCACCAGCAGCAGCCGCTGCCCCCAACGCCACCAGCCACCTCCGGCGAGAATCCCGACGGGAAGCAACCCAGCCACCCGTCTCTCTCCCTCTTCCCCCTCACTGTTTGAACCTCTAAAACCCTCTCCTCTTCCCCTCTGCTACACCCTGCCAGCAGTAGCAGCAGCAGCCGCCGAGAAGGCCGCCAGCAACTCCGGCGAACCAACCCGACGGCAAAACGCCGCCACCATCTCCGCCCCTCTCACTCTCTCACTGTTTTGAGCTCCTCTAGCCCTCACCCTCTCTATTTCTTTGCAAAGAGGAGCATTTGCAGCAGCAACTCGCTGCAGAACACCCCGAGCCGCCACCATCGCCGCCGCCACCATTAAATCCGGCGAGAAGCTCTTCCGAGCTAACCGGAGCGACCCACTTGCTCCCGTTTGAACCAAAACACTCCTGGAGGTCCGAGGAGTACTCTAGCAACATCAAACAGAGCCCCCATCGTCCGATTCGTCGTTGGTGTTCATCACCGCCGACCGCTGCCTTCGGAGACGTGACCCGTTCCGATTCTTGACCGTTTCTCACGATTTTTCGCGTAGGTGAGTCCTAAATCACTCTCTGGTTCATTTTCAATCATCAAAATCACATTTTGTTAGCTCTAGCACGAATCAGGTATGTTGGGTTGAAGACGTATGCTTGTGTTCATAAAGGGGGGGTAGTTTATGTCATTTCTGAAAAGTTGAGGGCAAGATGTTAACTGCATGTTTAGTTTCTCAAAGTTTGGGGGTGATGTGTGTATATTATCAAACTGCTTATTTGTATAAACTTTAAAAATGTTATTTTTGGATTAATGGTATAAACTAATATTGCTATACATTATTTTGACTAAATAAAAGTAAATAAGTTGTTAAAATTACATAGAGTTATATTTATATGAAATATTGTTGTTTTGTAAGCAAGTTAAAAATGTGTGATTTGGTTTGATTATATAATTTCGGGTTGTTTAACTAAATAGTTTTAATTGTTTGTAAATTGTTATTTTGAGCAAAATAGACTATTTTGTTAATATTGTTAAAAATAAATAAGTTGGAAGTTAGTTTGTGAAATAAAAACAAATTAGACTTTTTAAATAAAAATCCTTATTACTATTGTTTGATATTACATGATTATTTTTCTAGAAAGTAGAAATTATTTATTTAACATAAGTTTATAAGTATATATGACTTGTTTTATTGAAATAAGCATTTTTGTGAATTTTATTTGAGTATTTAATTATTATATAGTATATATATTTTCTAATAAATAAATAGTTATAATTGAGTTAGTTTGAATTAACTTTGATAGTCACTTATAAATAAATAGTTTGTTTATTAAGTTATTATTTTCTCTAAAATAAGAGTGTATAAGCTTAATATTAGTTTTATTATTCAATAATTTTATGAGCTTGTATTTATATGAGTTATAATATTTTTATAAGGAAAAGTGTTATTTTAAATAATTTTTTTGTGATATTAATTAATGGGGTTAAGGGGGATAAAGAAAATGAGAAATTAGGAGATATAGCATTTTTGCATACTTGCATAATTAGACTTCTAATTAATTTAGGAATTATAAATGTAGGTGAAGAATTCGTAGACGAGGGCTACGTGTATCTTTAGGAGCTATCGTGATATTGGTCGTGCTACTTGAGGTGAGTAAATATGCCTAACCTAGTGTGCCCGTCCTTCTTTCGTGTCCAATTATTTTTATGATTTTTTCGTCTCAAAATGTGATTTGTGATTTAAATGCTTGACTTGATATTTCAATTACTTGTTTGTTAATTCTTTTAGAAATTGTCACATGAGATTAATAATACGTAATAACGTAAAGTGATAACAGTTGTGCGGCGGAACCCTATTCAAATTCTTCTATATATTGTGATTATTATATTTGGCTCGGTTGCCATTGCCTCGAGTCGCACCATGTACTCACCCTTCTGGCCGCTAGAGTCTTAAGGGGGTGTCGACACTTAAGGTCTTGGTTGCATGCGAGATGGTTGGTTCTATATTTTTGGATTGGTTCGTTCACCGCTACAACTAAATGATAAATGTGGATTTTTCATATGGATGTTGGATGGACTTGGTTTATTTTGGAAAATATGGAAATGGATTGGGAATATTAAATAATGAGTTAGATAATTTATATTGGTCATTTGAAACGATTTGTTGTTTACTTACTCATTATTCCTCTTTTTATTAAAATAAAATATGCCTCTTTCCGATTTACATGTTGGGGTATTTACTTGCTCAGCGTTTGTGCTGACTTTGGAAAAACTGCGGTCTTGTTTCTTTCCCCCGCAGGTCTAGGTGAAGGGAGCTCGGCTTAAGGGGATATCGCGGACTCACCTAGTTATCTAGTATTTAAATAAATTGAAACACCTAGACAATGTTTCATCTGGTTTATTAGCATGTATTATTTCACTTTTGAAGACTCGTGGTTTGTAATAAATAATTATGTTATGTTTGTTTTGTTTACCATTTGTTCCCTTGCTCCCGGGAGCAATCTCGGGCGCGGGACGGCATTCCCGCATCTCTCCCCACGCCGAGGCGCGGGGTGTCGCATTAATGATATTAGCGGTACTATTATCCCTTCTTTGAGTTATTCCGAGGACTCCCCTTCTTAGAAAGGATCCAATTCTGGATCCTTCACTACCTCTGCTGCCTATGAAGCCATAGCAGTTGATTGCAATCAACGTATGGACATCGGGAGTGGGGACTGGATAAGGCTTTGGAAACTAAGAGTTCCAAATAAAATTATCCACTTCATTTGGACTGTCCTTCATGGGAAAATCCTTACCAATGCCCAGAGAAAGAAAAGAGGCATGACTAATGATGAGACTTGTAACATTTGTAATTTGGATAAGAAAGATATTTATCATCTCTTCCGCAAGTGTAGCAAAGTAACTGGAATTTGGAGAAAGATCTGGCATCCTAACTGGATCAATGCTAATTGTAATATTAATGCCAATGAGTGGATTTTGAAAAACATTAAGATTAAGAGTAAGGTGGGTGAGGTGGAACACAATATTTTGTTTGTGGTTACTTTATGGAATATTTGGCTTAGAATAAATTGTAAAGTATTTAATGATTCAATTGATACTGACTTGGTTTATATGCAGACTATCCGAAAGCAGTCCCAACTCATCCAGGGATCTTTCAATTCTAAACCCAATCTTGTCAATTTCAATATTATTTTTGATGTTTGCAATTCTATTTGGAAACTTCCCCCTGCAGGCCAATTCAAGCTCAATGTGGATGGATGCGTTAGAATGGACAACAATAGAGCTGTAATTGGAGGAATTTTCAGGAACAATCAAGGGGATTGGAAGGTAGGATTTATTGGAAGGATCAGGGGAGGATGCACTAGCCTTGAAAGTGAAATCTGGAGTATTTACAGGGGGCTCACCGTGGCGTATACCAACAATTGGATCAACATTGTGATTGAGAGCGACTGTATGGCGGCAGTTGCGATTTTCCAAGGAAACACCAAAGGTCCTACCTCCATGACTACTCAGATAAATGATGGGAAGGTGCTCCTTGGACGGGTTGTGGGAAGAATCAAACACGTGGGAAGAGATGCCAATGAAGTGGCCAATGCTCTTGCTAACCTCGGAGCGGAATAAAGTGAGCCTATCAAGATGATCAATGAAGCCCCTGATGCAATCAAAGGGCTTATCATTGCGGATAAGTTGGGAATGAGAATGTTCTTCTAAGTTTGTTCTGTTGTTGTTTTTCCGTTTCGTCCTTTTTCTTTCTGTTGTTGTTTGTGTTGTAAAACTTTAACTTCCGTCGAATCGAAAAAAAAGAAAGTAAAATACACATAAGTTCAACATATTCCATGTTCTAACTTGACACTTATTTTTACTAGACTAGTGTCACTATCCTTCAATGAGCATATAGAAGCCAAGTCCGAACTTCTTGAAGCGGCTAAAATCCATACTCATATAGGTGGTTCTTTTCTTCTTGTACCTGCCATACAATTTTTCAAAAGAACCATTAATAAGTGTAAACTTCAACCTCCTTAACTTGCAGGTCTGAATACATACCTTGGGATGATTTTTGTGTTCCAATTTCTTCATGTAAGAGTTCCACATTGAATTCAGCTTCTAACGTTGTATTAGAAGGGAATTGGGTATCGTATCATTAGAGATCTTTAGATGGACTTTAATCCCATCCCCACGGCCGACTTGTGCACTAAGTCCCTTGCTAATCCTTTGGTTAGATGATCCGCAAGATTTTGTTGTGTACGAACAAACTCAACCGATATCACACCATTCATGATTAAATCCCGAATGATGTTATGTCTGACACCCAAGTGTCTAGACTTGCCATTATACACCTGACTATATGCCTTAGCCAGAGCAGCAGCACTATCACACCTGATAGATATTGGCGAAATCGGTTTGGCCCACAATGGAATCTCATACACTAAATTCCTTAGCCATTCAGCCTCATTAACGGCTGCAGCTAATGCAACAAATTCAGATTCCATTGTCGATTTAGTAATGCAAGTTTACTTCTTTGAAGCCCATGAGATTGCCTCTCCTCCAAGTAGAAAAACCCATCCACTAGTTGAGGAATGATCTTCCATATTGTTTATCCAACTTGTATCAGAATATCCTTCTAGAACCGAAGGACTTCCACTGTATGTCAAACCATAATTCATGGTTTTCTTTAAATACTTGAATACTCTCCTCATTGCTTGCCAATGATGTGTGCTTGGATTGCTAGTTGTGTACGGGAGAATTCTTTGAGGAAGATTCAACGTACACCAAGAACAGGAGATAGAGGAAACACAGGATAAATAGGGTTGTGTTTAGGGAGAGAGTAAGGCAATAGTAGCTGTATGAGAGAGAGACAGAGTTTTGGCAGAGCTTCCGCGTAACTCAGGTGATTCGTGTTATGTAAGGAAGGTTTAACGATCCTATATATAGAGGAGAATATGACCGTTGCAGTGGGTTAATGCACCCATTAATGACGGCTTAATTACCTTACCCATTAGTGAGCTATTAATAATCTAATCGTGGATATCCTAGCAACATGAGCATATGTATCAAAGTAGTCGATACCATCTTTTTGTTTAAAACCACGTACAACCAGTCGGGCCTTAAACTTTTCTACGGTACCATCTACTTTCATCTTCTTTTTGAAGATCCACTTGGCATCTAGTGGTTTCAACCCAGGAGGCAAATCAGATAATTCCCGAGTCCCATTTTGCATGATCGAATCCATCTCATCATCTAGTGCTTCTTTTCAGAAAGCAACATCACGAGATGCCATAGCCTCACTATAGGTTCTAGGATCCTCCTCTATGCTAAAAAATAAGCATACTGAGTATGAATCTCATCCCTAGATCCCTCAACTAAATATAGTTGAAAATCAGAACCATAGTCTTTGGCTACTCCACCTCTTTTACTCTTTCTTACTTCAGGTAAATTGATGGCGTCACTTGTTCCTTCATTTTGAGCATTGCTCAAATTCGGAACCAAGTCCTTTGGTCTAGGTATAGAAAAAAATCTTTCTTCATCAAAGATAGCATCTCTTGACTCTATTACAGTATTAATAGGTACTGAGTCACTAGGTTCAATCTCATAGAACCTATAAGCCTTGGAATGCAAAGCATATCCAATAAAGATGCAATCTATACCTCTTTCGCCAAGATTCTTTCTCTTGGGTTCATTGTGTCTAAAAATGGCTCTACAACCCCAAACTCTCAAATAATGCAAGTTTGGAGGTTTACTATACCAAAGTTCATATGGGGTAGTTTTGTTCCTTTTGTAAGGAACCCTATTAAGCAAATAGCAAGCTGTTAACATAGCTTCTCCCCGAAATCCATCACTCAAACCCGAGTAGGAAAGCATGGAATTAACCATCTCCTTTAGAGTTCGATTCTTCCTCTCAGATACACCATTTTGTTGAGGTGTATAAGGAGCAGTGGTTTAGTGAATAATACCAACCTCTTGAAAATACTTAGGATCATAATATTCGCCTCCTCTATCCGTGCGTAAAATCTTTATTAAACCATTCTTTTGCATCTCAAATTCAGTTTTGTATGTATTGAATTTATCTAAAGCTTCATCTTTAGAGTGTGACAAGTACACATAGCAAAACCGAGTAGTATCGTCTATAAATGTAATAACGTACTTTTTATTTCCTATAGACGGTGTTGCATGAAAGTCACATAGATCACTATGAATTAACTCGAGCACCTTAGAGTCCCTTTTAACATCCTTAAAAGGTTGTCTAGTTATCTTAGTCAGCATACAAGTTTTAAACCTTTCGATATTAATATCAAATGAAGGAATTATACTCATTTTGGACATATCTTGTAACCTTTTAAAGTGTACATGTCCTAAACGTGCATGCCAAAGTGTTGATTTATCAATACTAGTACTAGCAACGTAAACATAACTGTTACCAAAAGGAGCAACAATATTTAAGCGAAGCATATCATTACATAAATAACAAAATCCAACAAAAGAACCATGTTTTGACAATACAAACTTATCCGACTCAATAACCTACTTGTATGCAAGCTTATTTAATACAATTCCAGACAAGAGATTCTTTCGAATCCCGGGTACAAACAATACATCATTCAAACTTAAACATTTTCCAGAAGTAAATACTAGGTTAACACTTCCAACTCCATGGATTGGCTCGGTTGCAACATTTCCCCATTCTTATTGTGGATCCATCTTCAACGGTTTGCATGGTTGTAAACCATCTTTGATCCTTGCATACATGTCTTGTAGCACCCGAATCAACCCACCATGATGTGTCATCATCCTGCACATAAAATGCATCAGAATTTAGGGATACATAATTCTGAATTGAATTTTCAGGTTGTTCAATGAACATACCTTGTTGCTGATCTTGGCCTTTCGGCCCCTTTCCCTTGCCACTTGTGTCTTCACCTTTCTTACTTTTGCCCACACGACAATCCTTCTTGAAGTGTCCTGGTTTCCCACACTTCCAAAAAGCAATCTTTGGCTTCTTGTTAGGATTCTTGTCTTGCTGTTTAAATTTCCTTTTCCCAGATTTATTCTTTCCCTTCGAAGAATCCCCTTCCTCCATCATATTCGCGGAACCTGGATCAGCAGTAAGTTTGTCTTTGGGTTTGTCACTTTCTTGATCCCTCAATGATTGTTCAATCTGAAAGTGACTGCCCAATTGCACCAAGGAAAGTTCTTCCTCTTTGTGCTTCAACTTATACCTAACATCCTTCCGTGACGGAGGCAGTTTATCAATCACACTAGAAACGGAAATTGATTCATCCATTTTCATGTTGTGTTGATTAAACATCCCTAGGATACGAAACAATTCATGGTATTGCTCCATCACAGGCCTTGAATCAACCGTTCTGTAATTGTTCCAATTACTGACCAGAAACTTTTTGCTTGAAGCATCTTCAGCCATGTATTTTGATTCAAGAGAATCCCACATTTCTTTTGAAGTCTCAACATTCTGATAAACATCAAACAAGGAATCAGACATACCGTTAAGAATGTGTCCGCGACAGATGTAGTCATCATTCTCCCTCTTTGATCTCCTCCTTGTCTGTTCCAGGGTTTCGTTCTCCATCACTTCAGGCATCGGGGTGGTGAGAACGTATACAACCTTCAGCGCCGTCAACAGGAAGTGCATCTTCTTCATCCACCTTCGAAAATCCTTCCCCTCGAACTTCTCCAGTTTCATGAATTTGCTTGTCATGTCCTGAACAGTGTTACCGTTCGTCATGATGCAAATACTTTAATCTTTGTAGGACCCCCGTCGGGGGCTGCGCCCCGAACCCCCGCAGTCGTCCGCGAGTTCGTTTGTCCAAGACATTAACATAGTTGTGTGCACAAGTGTACTCCACACCTCCTAACGTGTACAACGTAATGCCAATGTCTACTTTGGTCGTAAGTAAATCCAATTACGCAAAAGGCCGATGACACTAAAATCACCAACAAAATCGTCCACAACCATGATATTCGGTTTGGTTCAGTCGGTTTGATCGGTTTATTCAGTTTTTCTTACGGCCTTTTGTAATAACATGTAGTCATGCAAATTCAGATACTCCCTACCTCCCGCCATTGAGCTAGTCTTAGAAATATATACGTTCATTTGACAGCACAAATTAAGGGGAGGGGGATGTTGATGTTGGGGGGAAGCAATCATGGGGCATGTGCTTTAAAATCACATAAGAAACGGAATGTGATAATTGGAGTGAATTGCAACTATCCAACAACCTCAATAGCTACATACAGCTAATGATGATTTTACACACCCAACCAACAGCTATTATTGTTATTGGAACACATTATAATTGTTTTATGTCCCCTCTCACTTTATTTCTTCTTCCATTACTACTTAACAGCTAGTGTTAGTGTGTTACATAATGACTCTTGATCATAGATTATGCTAATTACTAATTTATTTTACTTGATTTGACGTGGAAGCAAAGCTTCACGTTTAAGAATTTTTATTCAAAGAAGAAAAGCACACTGAAAAACAATGACATGAGCTAGCCAAATGAATATACAATATGGTAATTTACACTTCGCACCCATGTATTTTATGGTATATAGACAAAGACTAACATCACTGTACACGAATTAACATAGGACACCATTATTTCGTGTCCAAATAGTTACACAATTTTACCATTCAGTCAGCAATTGTTAAATGACTGTGAGGTGGCAGTAGAGTGCACATGTGGGTGTATTTTTCATCCTCTCTTTGCCCTTCAAATGCATATGTTGACCATAAGGAATTGTTTTCATCCTTATTTGCCGCCTCCAGGATGTGTTTATGCGAAGACTTCTGTCTTCGTGCGAACACTCTCCGTGTTTTGATATTCTATGTTGTTCTACGAAGAACTTCTTGCATTTGTCTTCCTGTGAGGACATGAGGTGTCAAAGATCTTGTCTTCGTGTGAAGACCTCTGAGTTTCACTTCTTTGTTGCTCCTTTGATCATCTTCATCTTCAGGGCACAATTTCAACATTGTGAGAAATATAAGATTAAGAGATAAGGGTGAGGTAGTGTCAATGCTAGAAGTCCTTAGTGGACATAGACGGTTTATACCTTGCTATTGGATAGAAATCAATTATCCCTTTAAAGAAACCACCCCATAATGTGGCCGAGCCACCCAATGTTGTGGATCTACCAACAACAACTCCGGATATGCCATCGTTGGTAGTTTAACTGTTCGACCTTGATCTTAAATTCCTCTTGAAGCAACAAGTGGGAAAGCACAGGGTATTTCCGTTGGGAGAGTTTAAAAATCAGCGCAATGAATTGAGACCCATCACCGACCACCACACATGGTCTCAATTGTCTACTAGCACTTGCTATTATTACGGACGTTGTTTTCCTTAATCAGCTGCCAATTTACAAGCTACCACCTTCTAATTTAAGGCAATTCCTAGTGATGCCTTGTACGAGTCTGTTCCTGCTCTTTGTTCCCAATTTGACTTTTGTCACTATTTATTGGGTCACTTTGACCCGGTGATTTGAATAACAAATCGATGTAATTTTTTGTTAATTTTTTTATACTGTTGTAAAGTAAAAGTTACTCTATAATATAGTAAAAAAATAATCAAAAAATCGTATTATTTTGCTATTCAAATCACCCGGTCAAAGTGACTTAGATAAGAGTCAAAAAAGTCAAATGGGAACAAAGAGCTGAGACGGACTGGTACTAACTCAATTCATTGCACATCAAACACCTTAGCTATAAACCCACAGCAATTAACATTATCCTAAAATTTGTTTTTTTTTCCCTGTATACATTGTTAGGTCACCATATACTATTACATCTAACTCTGAATAATATTACTTTCTAATTTCATATGAAACAAATACTCTGTGTGTCATAAAATGTTATTTGAATGAGATGGCTTGACCCCAAAATGATATTAGAATTTGTCATTTCTTTGCATGTTTAACATTACTTTACAACATTGTAATACGATTAACAAGTTCTTATTTTATTTTTGCTCGCAAAAATTAGAGGGGCAGTCATTTTGAAATAGATGTTGTAGGTGAAATACCTTTCATCATAGTAGTAGTCTATAAATATAGTGTGAAAAAGCATTCAATCTGACATGATATATTGATTTTAACTATTCTGATGCGGCAATTTGGGTTCTACAAGACCATATAGTAGTAGTAGTAACATTTTTTTTTGACACCAGAAGGTGGCAGTTTAAACAATGAAAACACGTCACTAACTTAATCTCGTTTAATCTGTAGTTTAATTGAAATTCTCCAGTGTCCGCAAAGTGCGAATGAGTAATCAAAGCTCAAAAGGTTGTTTCAATCACCATAAGTTGATGAATCAGACAATGTGTTTCGGAAAAAATTGTGCGATTTTGAGGTTACAAAACCTTTTTGTGGTTTTGGGAGTGAGCCAAGCGAGGAATGTACACAAAATCTAAACAAAAATAAGCTATCAAGACGGCTCACTTTTTACTTAAGCAAAAACCTAGACACCGAGAGATTTAAACAAGCCCAATGTGCTTATTCGGATGAGTTGGATTATTGGATTAAACTTTATATGATTTAAGAAAATAATTTGTGAGATCATACTCCCAAAACTATCGGGACTGTCAGAAAGTAAGCAGATCTGGTAAAAAAAAAAAACTGAATATAGCTTAAATGAGACCGATTTATGCTATTTATGTCGTACATAATATTTTCGGTTGTTTCAGACACGACCGTTCCAAATACGCCTCATCTTTATCAACACGAATCCGACCATTACAGACCTAAATCCGACCCTTTCAAGTCCCTGTCATCCTGAATATTTTTATCGACTTATTGAGAATTATAATTTTGGGTAAAAGACATTTTCCACCCTTCAATTATGGACAAAAAACATTTTGCCCCCTGATTTATGGAAAAAGACATTTTACACCCCTGTCAGAGTTAAAAACTAACGGTAGACTAACGGATGACAGAAAAGACAAAAATACCCCTAAAATATTGATAAATTACCCCACTATAAATACTTTCCCTCATTTCTCAACCCATTATTTTCTCAACCTCTCTTTCTCTCTCTCATTTTCTCCAACATTATCGTCAAGAAACCACATCCACCGTTCCCTGCGCCATTCCAGATCAACAACACACTTCCAGATGAATCTTTCTCACTCTCTCGCTATTACATCCACCGAATCTTTCTATCTCTCTCTCTCTCAGCTCCAGATCTGGCGACGGCGGTATCGAGGTGGCGTTCGTCTGAACTAGCGACCAGACGATGGTGGGGTGGCGTCCGTCCGAACGAACGGCGTGGTGAGGTGGCGTCCGTCCGAACGAACGGCGGTCGCAAAGCGGTGGCCTTCCGAACCAACGATGGTGGCCTTCGTCTCCTTCTCTCTCGGTGGCTCTGGTGAAGGCTGAATCTGGTAGCTTTTTCTCTCGGACGACGACCAGGCGGTGCTGACGATCGCCGGAGACGACAACGACCGTTCCAGATCTTGAAGATGGGTTTCTCTCTCTCTCTCACTCCTTTGTCTCTCTCTCTCTCCCTCTGTAAATTCCCCTGATTTCAACTTCTTCGAGGAGGAATTCCAAGTCCAGCTTATTGGAGGAATTCTCTTATTTCAATCCCATTTCTCTTCATTACTGGGTCGTTTGGGTTTTCTCGAACATGAATTGGGGGGTTTTTGGTCGGGAACAAATCAGAGAGAGGTGGTAGTGGTGGGTTTCAATTGGGGTCGTTGTTATTGGAGGATTACGTTTTCATGGCAATTGAGCATAGATACTTCCTATCAGATTTGGTAATGTTTAATATGAATCTTAAAGCTGTTGGGGCCAAATTTCAGCTATAATGTCTTCTAATTTTTATTCTTTAAATCTGTGAAGTTATGATATCTTTTGTTTTATTTGGTCCAACTTTTTGGTGTAAATTGATCTGTAAATGAAATTTTGCTGTTTCTGGATGTTTGTGGTAATTCTGTTTAATTTATGCTATTATGTCTACTGTTTTAGTTCTTTAAATATGTTACATATGTAAAATTGTTCTTGTTTTGATTGATGGTTCTGAATGTTGGTTGTTGTTGTTGCGACGGTGGCGGTGCTCAAGAACACAAAGAACATTGATGAACAAAATAACAAAAAAAAAGTAGTATTTGTCCAAAATTCGTAAGGGTAAAATGGTCACAAAAAGTCATTTTGCACCCCTCCACTAACGGATTGTAACAGAAGGGTGGTATCTGTCCACCCTTAATCCGTTAACAAGGGTGCAAAATGTCTTTTTCTATAAATCAGGGGGCAAAATGTCTTTTGTTTATAATTGGAGGGTGGAAAATGTCTTTTACCCTATAATTTTTTATATAACGGGATTTACCCTCCCAAAACAGTTTAATCTATTTCATCGAAACGGTAATTCAAAGTGCATTCTCAGACACAAACAAATTCCTAATTTTAATATTAATATTCTATTTTTGCAATAATTTCATCCTAAAAAATCTCTAGTTTCCTTTTCAAATTACACATTTTTGCAAAAGGAAATTATAGATTTTCATGTTTTCTAGTAAACTCACGGGATGAAAGCTTCACGAGTACCAACCGTACAAGTGTCAAATTTCAATTGGAAATACTTTTTGCAGTTGGTCCACATCGATCCACGGTTCCTTCAACAGGTCGCAATAACGTTTGTTGAGTGAATCGCTTTCGATGGACACTTCTAACCACCGAAACCAGCCCGAACCCGGCTCCACATCTCATCAATAACCAAATGTCCCACCTCGGATCCTTCCCCAACATACCCGAATTACCTCTCCCACACTGCAAAAACATAAACCCTAATCCAAAACTTTTATCCTCTACTCACCACAGTAACAAACATAAGTTGCACCACATTAGGTGGCACCATGATCGATCAACATGGCCTGCGGGTCCCACCGGAATTGACGGTGATCACAAGCTACAGCTCAACAAGAATTTGTCCGGTAAGAAGTGGGACCAACGGGGTTGTAGTGCAGGAGCAATTCTTAGGTGCTTGTGGAGCAGGTCACACAAGGTGCTCTACACCACTTACGTTTTTTTTTTTTTTTTTTTTTTTTTTTTTTTTTTTTTTTTTTTTTTTAAGGAAATAGAAGCTTTCATAAATCAAATAGCGACTACTACTTAAGTTTTTTTACATCTATAATAAAAGTTGAGTGATTTAGAGAGAGAAAATATCCAATTAAAATTATGACTTTATTACAATAACCTACTCTATCCGTCACATGTGGGTTTTTAAAAAAAATAAAAATTAATTTATTAAGAAAATATGTGAAAACTCGAGTAAAGTGACTAAAAGACTGAGTGCACACCTAATATGCCACTTAAAAAGATGGATACAATGGTATTTGGGTAAAAGACATTTTGCACCCTCGTACTTTGGATTATATACAAAAACCCTCTGTTGTTCGGGGATATACAAAAACCCCCCTGTCACTGGATGGACGTTAGACAAATAACACCCTTCTGTTAAATCAATTTTTTTGGACCATTATACCCTTAAGGGTGAATTTACATATATATATATATATCCATAGCACATTGTTCTTGGTGTTCTTGCTTGGTGTTCTTGGCCACCACCAGCAACACCACCAACACCACCAATGGTCTGAAATAAAAATACAAATTCATCCATCACCATTACTACCCACCCAAACTCAGATGGTCCAAGATTTCAAAAACAAAAAAACAAAAAAAAAACAAACTCAGATGGTCCAAAATCAAATCACCAATAAACCCAAATCACTTCACCACCTAAATTACTATCCATCATCCATCACCATTACAATCTATCACTATCACAAGCCAAACTAAAAAAGAAATTGAATGTTCAAACACAGTTTCTCTCAAATTGAAGAACATACAGACTAAGAAATCAGTTTTTGGACTCAGTTTATGGGTTGTGATATATCTCAGAATGGTCGACAAAGCAGATTAGATCTGCTATTACGATAAACAAGACCAAATCACAACAAATCATCACAGTCCATTGATATACAAGAACAATCAAACAGATATAAAGTTGAACTAAATCAATCAAACCTTCAAAATAGAGGGAAGAACGGCGGTCAGAGGAGTGAGAGAAAGTAAGCTCGATGATTGTGGGCACTGACAAGTGTGTTCTGAGGTCTTACTTCTGGAATTGCAGGGCTCACCGCGGCATATTTTTCTTCCCCCTCTCTGGAGGATCACCACTGCTTCTGGCGGATTGAGCCGACCAGTAAGCCCAGGGGAGCCGGCTCTCGGATCCAAGGCGAAAACTTTATCGCCGGCCAAGTTGCAGGGCTCCGCGGTGAAGAAACTGGAACTCGGCATGTCGTCGAGCGATTTCCGAATCGATTGGAGCGCCAAGGGATCCAAAATCGCCATCACCAGAACTCCACCATGCAAAGAGGGACCTTTGCATCGCCAACACCGGTCAGAAACTTCGACAAGCTTTGCCCCAAACTTCGACAAAGCCTCTGTTCTCACAGATCCGTACAGAAAAGAGGGTGGACGAAGAATTTCATTTGACAGTCTCCGAATCCGCCGTCGCCGCCGGGATATTCGAGATCTCCGCCGCCACCCACCAGATCTTCACCAGACAGTAACCCATCGACCTCATCCTCGTCGCCGACGAGTTCGTCGGGTGTTTCTACAGGGATGGTCGTTGGGATTCCGATTGGTGGGTTGGCGTCGCCGACGAGTTCGTCGGGTGTTCATCCTCTTGTTCATTTTTTTGCAGGAAGGATAAGATAAGATTTGTGTTTCTCTTGGGTTGGGAGTTGAACAGGAGGAAGAGAGAGGGGGAGGAAGAGAGAGAATAGAGCTAGGAAAAATGGGAAGAGGGTTTGAAGAAATGGTTAAATACTGTGTACTTTTACTTTATTGTTGGGGTAAATACGTCTTTTTACTCCTCCGTTAGGGTTCCGTTACGTTCCGTCCACGATCAGGGGTGGTTTTTTTATATCCCCGAACAACTGGGGTGTTTTTGTATATAATCCAAAATATGAGGGTGCAAAATGTCTTTTACCCATGGTATTTTCCATGTAAATGTGTTCTTATGAAGTAATTTTTAAGAATCAAGTAGGATGTCCAAATAAAAAAATTCAGAAAAACGTGATGGTAAGGAGGAGGTACATAGTTATTGATGAACACTAGTGAACATATGACACCAAAATGAATAATGTAGAGCACAGTGTGCCTGACTTGGTGCTCTTTGAGCAACTAAAAATTTCTCAGTGGTTTGAGCCCCGACCTTTACGTGGCTATTTATACCGTGTTTCAGTCCCGTTAGGCTCATTTCACATTTGTCTTCAGCCGCTCTCTCATTCACTCTCTCTCTAGAAATTGTGTTTTTGCACGCAGATCGAGGTGAGTGATAGAGGGGTGCGCAGGTTAAGAACCAACTTTGAGAAAGATGGATCGTAAGGCCGTGTTTGTTGTGGCTTTTATCTGCATTGCCGTCGCCGGCGTCGGCGGGCAAGCTCCGGCCAAGTCCCCCACCGCCACTCCTGCACCGCCTACCGCCGCGTCTCCTCCACCGGTCGTCTCTGCTCCGCCAGTCTCTGCTCCTCCACCGGCGGCAACTCCACCACCGGTCGCCACTCCTCCGCCAGTCTCCGCTCCACCTCCGGCCACTCCTCCACCGGTAGCCACTCCACCTCCGGCGACTCCTCCACCAGTGGCTACTCCTCCTCCGGCGACTCCACCACCAGTGGCTACACCTCCTCCAGCGACTCCACCACCGGTCTCTGCTCCACCTCCGGCGACTCCTCCACCAGCGCCTCTCGCATCTCCACCGGCTGCTGTTCCAGTCTCTGCTCCGGCCGCTGTTCCGGTTTCTGCGCCTTCGCCGCTGACTTTGAGCCCTCCGTCGCCGCCGGTTGGAGCTCCGGGACCTGCTCTTGGTGGTTTATCGCCTGCCGTGACTCCATCTGCTTCCGATCAGGTGCGTAGTTTAAGTACTAAATTTAACCGTCGAGTTTTCTCTAACGTGCGCAGGGAGTGCTGGATCTGTGATATTTCACTCAGATCTGAACTTCTAGTAACTGCATTGTTCGTCTATCAACAGATCTAGTAACTTCTAAACACACGATCTGGCTTTAGCGTTGTTGGTGGTGGTTTAGGCATAACTGATTGATAACACATGGCGCATGATAGTTTTTTGGCCATGTAGTATGCTAACATGATCGGATCTCAGTGAAGTAGTAGTTAGTATTTAATTAAGTAGTTATTTTAGTTTAAAAAGGGAAAGATAACCATAAATAAGTCTAGATTTGGATTTATTAAACTAACTCTTCCCTCACAGTTAATTATTGTCATGTTGCTAATTGTAGTCACATGATTGTTGCATACTTGAATTAGTTAGTTTATACTATGAACTACTACTACTATACTATTGTTGTGGATCTTGGAGAAGACATATCTCAATTAGCTACATGAACTATTGAATTGACAAGGCTTTGGAGTGAGATCTTGTCATTGATTCAAGTGAACAATGTATAAGATTGAGTTTGAAACAATACATCTTAAAGATTATGTTAGATATTTGAAATGAAGTGGCAATGGCCAAGATGCTTAAAGAAGAATATGATATCCACAATTAATAGTATCCCCAAGGACTATGATTTTTCAATGATCTTTGGTTGATATTTGTGATTAGACAGTTATAAGTTGTGACTTGATGCTCTTCCTGTCGTGTTGAGGTTATGCTTATGGAGACACCACAAACATGAAGTGTTCTGCTGTCGCGTAACAAGCTAAAACAACTCAACATGAATAGTTTGTGGTTGTGGTGTTTCTTGGAGCATCACTCCAACTCAAGGTTCATCTTCATAGCTTTGTGGGTAATCATGGAAGGGTTTGTGATTGTATCGCCAATCGCATATGGTTTGTTTGATTCTATATAGTTGTTTATAGGTGACTGGAGTAGTGTTGCAGGGTAATTTAAGTACAAATTTTAACCTGTTGCCTGCATCTCAGAAGTTAAATTGTTTTTGTGAGTGGCTCTGGAGCACCTAGTCAGTTCTGTTTTATGTTTACCTTGTTTGGTTTTCGTTAGATTTCATCATTCTTGCTGATGCAAAATTGAGTCGACTGGCTTGTAATTTCTGTCTGAGTCTTTGATAGCTTCATAATGGGTTAGGGGTTATGATGCGTATAAACCTTTACAGGACTGCCAAGCATTCTAGCTATGATGACTACTTCAAAAGTCTATTTGATGGGGTCATCGTAGCTGTAACTGTACGTGAAAAGAATATTAAGCTTATAAATAGAAGGCACAATAAAATAATGTTTCTTGAAGTAGTAAAATGCACAACCTCAATAGAGACCCCTTTGTTATATTTCCCATGGAAATTGATGTTTTCTCCCAGAGCAGCGACATGTTCTTGCTCTAAGAGGTAGATAGATGCCATTGGTATTTGGTAATGCACCTCTTGAGGCGACACCCTATGTTACATATGTTTGCCTATTTGCTTGCACATGAGCAAGGACACGTGGTGCTCTTGGAGCAAGCTCTATTCTCAATAGGAAGTATTCAGTATTTTGCGTTTTATTCTTACAAAAGTGTACTGAAATGGTTATGGCTTTTACATGTTCCTAACCTTTTCTCAACTTCTGGACTCTGGAATGTTTCTACATGTTTGCTTACTCTTGTGATGTTGATATTTGCAGAGTGGAGTGGAGAAAATGATCCCCATGGGAAAGATGGCCGTGAGCTTCATGTTCGGATGGGCATTCCTCTGTTTGCTATTCTAGATCGAAGAAATTGCATTCTCTCTCCCACTTTATGATATAGTATGTTTCATTGATTTACGATCGCAGTAGTAATTTGTACTAGTAGGGGGTATTTGACCATCATTTTTAGTCCATATGTATGTATATGGTGGTGGCCGGAGTACGTACTTTGGTTATTTTGGGTTTCATCATACGTTGATCGGTTGAATTCTTTGGAGAGATTATTATTTTTGAAGGGGAGCGTCTTTTGTATTGATGGGGGATGATTTCATTTTGAATGATTATTATTATGCTGTTACTATTCACTTTCTTTCAGTCCTTATAAGTTACAATTGCCTTCTTGGGCATCTGATTTTACATTTTAGGTTCTGGAATTCCAGTTCTTGGGGTTCGGGTGTGGACCTTATAAATTGCATCCAAGTCTCGCTTGTTTAAGTGAAGGTTAGCTTCAATATAGAGCTACGATTAGGGTCGGCATCAGCCTGATCAACCCAGCCTGGAATTTTACGGGCTTACGTTTAACAAGATTTGGCCCGAATGGTCTTGTGCTTGAAATATAAGCTCGACCAACATATGGGTTAGGCTTGGGTTATGCTTCTTCGGCTCAAGCCCAACTAGCCCAGCGTAAGCTCACCATTATGTCTATTATGTACTACCTCCGTTTCGTCTGTTTCGTCTGCGTTTGACTTTTTAACCCTAGCTTCTGCTTTGGGCAATGCATTGTTCTAGCTTATGATTCAGTACATTTGAACCGTGTACATTTGAACCCCATCACATTTTCTTTCATTGTTCTGTGGCTCAACAGCTTTGGGAGAGAGCCCCCATTAATAACACTCATAAACCTAATAATAACACTAGTAACTTTCATCAGTGGATTTTTAGCTGGTTAAAAAGAAAGAAAGCTAGGTACTCCATTCAAAATTGGCATTGGATCCCAGCTATTATTTGGATTCTTTGGATCTCTAGAAATAAGAAATTATTTGATCAGCACAACTCCTCTGTTGAACAAATGTATTATCAAGCTGAAGCTTTAGCTGCACTCCTTGTCGTCTGCTAACCTTCTAGTTTCATTCAGCTGCTAACAATTGGGTAGAAGTTGAAGTTCAGAAAGGTAACATATCATGGAAGGCAGGGCCAGTTCACATTGAGCCACAATTCACTCCAATGGCGCCCCAAGCTTTGATGGAAGTCTCAGATGCTTTTCCTCTAGCAATGCTGCCCCCAGTTTTTATGGCACAAGCTAAGGATCCTGCTTGCAAAGAAGAGAGCTCAGCCCTGATATCCTCCTCTGTTCAGGGACTCTCTGGAAATCAAGATATTGGTGGGAATGCTGTGGTTGCTGATGCTAGAGCTTGCAGTGAAGATGCTGGTGGTGATCTCCCTCCTCTTCCAGATAATGAGTTGATGTCTGCTGTAATCCCCTTCATCGACGCTTAGGAGGTTCCCTGGAATTGTCTTCTGCTGGGTCAACATTTTATGGTGGTGGTTTGGTTCTTTTATTATCAGTTTATTATCAGTTTGGAACTTGTTAATTGGTGTTAATATTTTGATTAGCTTTTGTGGGTATTCTGTTAAGCTTTTGGAACATTGGTTTGTATTTGGTGAGTCCATGGTAGTCAGCTTGTTTTGGTGAGGCCTGCTTTGAGGGTTTGAGGCCGTTCAGATTCTAGTCTGGGTGTTTAAGTAGTGACGTTAAGGTAGGTAACTATTTAGCCATCGGTTTGGCAAGCTTTGTATTTTAGTTATATATTAATGAAGTTCTATTTGATCCGCAAAAAAAAAAAAAAAACTAAGTATACTCCTACTTTTCTGATGTGTAGTAATTATCAATTCTTCATAAGTACCATATAAGAAGTGTA
The DNA here is from genome assembly GCA_023055425.1 of Linanthus parryae. Taxonomy (NCBI): domain Eukaryota; kingdom Viridiplantae; phylum Streptophyta; class Magnoliopsida; order Ericales; family Polemoniaceae; genus Linanthus; species Linanthus parryae. Next base: position 36,084,484 of record JALGPY010000002.1, read on the forward strand.
CAAGAAATATACTAACTCTCTTCATGAGCTATAAAGAATAAATATAGCAATAAATCCATCTGATTAAATGAGACTTCAATGCTTTGCTAGTTTACAGCCAATCCGGACTCGTTGGTTATGAAAACTTTGACTGTGGAACCATTTGAAGCAAGAAATTACTAACCATCTTCATTAACACCACATTACTTTTTTTATTGAAACTTGAAAGTCTCTTGTAAGCATCCATTGTAAAATTATAAGATTTGTTTTGGTCATTAATGCAACATATTAATTGACATATCCCATGACAGTGTATATATAGAGTACTAGAATATTCTAATGAAGAGCATAATCGAATCCAAGATACCCATCGGATTCCACCATGCGCACCAACAACTGCATTTTAACTATTTTTCTCATCGTCTTTGTAAGTTGTATAAGTTATACCCAAGGTTGTCATTGGCTTATCACCATTTGCCATTATTGTCATGTCATTAACAATCTGAAGAATCCCGATCCTCCTTTGCATTATCATTGCAAGTCAGGAGACGATGATTTCGGTGAAAAAGTTCCTAATATCGGTGATGATTTTGAGTGGTCTTTCAGAGATAATATAATCGGCGGAAGAACGCTTTACTTTTGCAGCTTTGCTAGAGGTGCGCAGCATCAAAGTTTTGATGTGTTTGCGGCCAAGCAAGACTATGGTACAGAACGTATGTTTTGGTCAGTTAGAGAAGATGGCTTTTATCTGAGTCGCGATGTTGATAACAATTATACAAAAATACATGATTGGCTAAAATGAAATGTTGTTAATGATGCGCAAATATATATGAAGACTCCTTGTTTGGAGAACTTTTAGGTCGTTTATAATTTGCGATGCTTTGTGACTTTTTTGATTAGCTTAAACATTTTCATATATTACCTCCTTTCTCTCTCTATCTTTCGGTTGATTTTAAGAGCTCACCTTGACCGAATAATTCGGATAATGATATGATACTAAAATGTATTAATCTTTTCATAACATTGTACATCTTTATTAAGATTGCAAAATTATAATTTTTTAGCAAATTTTCGTATCATATCGTTAGCTAAATTAGTCGGTGAAAGTGAGCTCTTAAATTCAACTAGAGAGAGAGAGAGAGAAAGAACGGAGGTAGTAATATATAGCGCGACTGTGACATTTATCCAGCTATTGAAGACTAAAAGGGTGGTGACCTCCTAATCTAAACGTCAATTCTAGAGCATCTCCAATACTATTAGCCAAATATTAGGTAAATTATACATAAATCACTAGTTTGTGTTATAAATGAATGATTTTTAAATGTTCGATCGGATAGATTCACCTTGGAGGCGTCACCTCTTCTCGAACAACTTGAACAACTAGCATAGAGAACAAAAACACAATCAAAAGAGATATCAAGCGTGTATGACAACACGAGCCCTGCTTGCAAAGCTGAGGCCGCCTCAATCGAAGTGAGAGGTCCAAAATAACTGGCATAATCGGCTAAAAGTTGACATGTATGATCGCATGATACCCGTCCTCCACCACCAATTCTCTTTCGGACGAATCCATCAAAATGTAGTATAGTTAACCCCATGCTAGGTTTATTCCAACTAATCCAGGACCCTCTTTGAATAGGATGCTAGAAAAGAGGAAGACCCAAAGCAAGTAGCGTGATATGATCATGCAAGCTATACAACCGTAGTCACTCAACGTGCCATGCGGTCATACGAAGAAAGCTATGACCTGGCCACTACCATATTTGTCAACCGTGGGTTTAAAATTGATCTAACGAATGAAAATTATTCCACCATATCTAAGTGACACTAAAACACTTTCATGTTTTATGTAGATTGGGTAAGGTAGTGCAATAATTGTAAATTGTGCTATAACTATCATTTCTCTAGTCAGACAAGCTCGCTCCTTTTAAGGGCAAACCATCCAAAAGTGTCTTTTGGTTCTAGTAGGAAAATTGTTTTGAGATAATTAAATGGGTGGTCTTCTTCAATTCATTGCTTCTTGTTGGAAAACTTCAATGCCAGACAGATGCCGATAAGGTCCTCTTCCATGGCTCTAACTCTCCAACTATTTATTGAATGCTCTAAAGGATCCACCACTACTGAAATGTCTGCATCAAGAATTGAATTGGTTGAACCATGGCATATCTATAGTTCATGTGCTAGATTGTACATTTTTTTTTCTTCATAAATTAAGGTGAAAAATAAGAGAATATTTGAATTATGTTAGGTGATTTGGTAGTTAGTTTCTTTAATCATAAGTGCAACAATCAGGAGGACTATCATTGGTGATTTAGCATTCTCAGTCTACTAAACCATACTTGGTGTTCATCAGATGATTGCCTAACCAGAATCCTAATCATGAGTGAGAAAAATCTTGTTTGACGGGCTCTAATACTACTATTATCAACAATTTAAGTTTAAAGAAAGAAAGTGATATGTTACATGTGACTGGATAAAAATAGTCATCAATGAGAGCTGTTTGAAGTGGTAAAGCGAATCTCTCACTGTATGGAATATGTCTTATGTCTTGGTAGGTAATTTGTTATATTCTTTTTAAATATGACAGTACGACTACCGTGAATCTGATAACCTCCCTTCCCATTAAACTTTGAGTGTACCCAAAAAAAAATAACAACAGTTCACCTACTATAAACAGGTAGTTCAAGATGAGGGAAAAAACATCAAAGAGCAACCAAAAGAAGTTGGAATTGCCCCCATAAATACAATCAAGGCTCACAAGTCACCATCCCCATTGGACCATAAAACTTAGATAGATGCAATAATATAGATAAGTCAATGGATACACGAAAAAACCCCCAATCACGCAAAGCCCTCATCAATGGGAAGGCGAGACTGAATTATCAGAGACCTCACCCTATGAAAGAAGCTTCCGAACCGCTAAGAAAACGAGATAGAACTTATCTTTATAGCATGTTCACCCATTGGTGCACTAAAGTTGGTGGTTTTAATATGTTTGGGTCACGTACAAGTGCATGGAACTCTTCACCATACGTTAGTTTCAGAGTTCTTGCACAGATAGGTGCCGATGTGGAATAGGGTGTGAGACAATGTGAGAGGGGAAACTGGTAACTTTGAAGTGACTTGAGACAGTTTAAGGACACTGGAGTGTCCAACTCGTGCCTCTGGGACACATCTTGCTTCACCATCCCAAGCTAGCTAAAATGTGATGGCGCCTGGTAGGGCTGCATGCTATGCTACTCTCTCCGTCCAAGATATTCGTCACGTTCGCTTTTTTTAAGTCAATTTGGCCACGCGATATGAGTAGATAAAAAATCACACATGAACTCCTTAACATTTTCATGACGTTGTAGGGTTATCTCAGATTAAAAAACATTGTAAAAAATTAACTGGTTCTTGTATTTTTTTACTACTTAAATAACCAACTCAAAGTGAACTCAAAAATTAAACAAGACAGATAATTAGAGAGAGTACTAGCAAATGCATAGAGGATTGTGCTGTCCTTGGGAACAATGTACAAGAATCTAGAATAAATTTCTTAGGTAAAAACCAGTAGCAATACCTGGAAAGCTAGGTCAAATGTAAAAACCTGCAAAAAAAAAACAGTCCCTGGTCAAGTAGCTTATGGGAAGAGCATTGGGAGATTCAGAAATCACATGGGAGATGGCTTTTACATCATTCCTTGGTGTAATAACACTTGAGTAGTTTTATCTGAGTAAAGAATGCAAAATCACCAAGATACAGCTGTCAACCAGAACCCACTAGGGTAAAGATTATGAAACCCTAGAGGCACATTCGAGTTACAGCATTTTACTCAGCATTCCAGAAATCAACATGAAAGAGATGGAAGACAATATGTTGCTTCTGCAATCAAATGGTAATAAAAGCCACACCAATTCCATTAAAATTAAAAGTGACATCACAATGCTTCGCCATATCAAAGCAAGCAGATCAACCTCCTCCCTTCATGAATTGAAGGGTAGAAGGAAAAAAGACAAAAGGAAAGGAAACCTCCCCTGCTCGACCGGTACTGGAAAAAACCCGGAGCTCCAACTCCATAGTTGGATTCTGCATCTAGAGTATATAATATTCATCGAGGTCCATGCCGAACCTGTGAATGTTCATGCTCTATTTACAGAAGAACAGAGGGATACATCCTTATATCTAAAAGATAACCTATAAACCCTACGACATGATGTAATCGGTCAATTCTGGACTACCTACATATGAACAATTGCCCTAAATTCTTTTCTTACTCCAGTCACCTGTTAGATTTCCATTTTCAATACCGCGCCTTCAATGTTGTTACTGTGAAGTTTCTCCAATGCAGCAACCTTGGCTCTATGGGCTGCAGCGGCAATTGCGCTCTTTGCTCTTTCGTCTTGAGGAAGTTCACAGGCTTCACTGAGAGAACCAGATCTCAGGTCAGCTGGAGGTATGAAACAGTCCGCTGATAATCCTGGAACATTGAAAGCCACCTCTTCGATTGTCCAAGCTTCTTCCATTCTTGTCTTTGTATGGCTCATAGCCATCTCCCCAAACCTGAAAAGTGTCACCACTGAACGACCGGAGTGAGCAATCATGATACCTTCGACAGATCTGTAATCTTCAAGGAATGAGTTTATGGTGGTTTCCCAGTAGACAGTATCGCCGCCATTGGATTGGATGCGTGTGAGATGTGAATCTTCCATGTGAACTAGGAGTCCTGTTTTCTGGCTGAAGTAGCCAAATAAGACGTGCCTTATGATTTCTGCTGGTCCCTCACTTCTTGCCTTCAAGGTCTGAGGATCAGCACAAAGCTTGAGGATGAAGCAGTCCTCGCCGTTGATCTTTTTCTCACCAATGCATCTGGCATTAGTAAACATGCTGGCGGTTGTTCGCGGATCAAGACCCTACACGCAAACAAATCGCGGATAAGAATTCTATGAACTTTCAACATTAACCATCCACCAAAATATGCAAATCCAATGAATAAGTGACTCCAAAGACCTTTAATGAGTTCTATTAGGTACAGACAGCATGTGAATGCAATAATTTTAAACCAGGCAAAGAAACATATTTGTACCTGAAGGGCGCGTCTTAAAGGTCTAACAGGTCCCTTAGCAGTATGGGAACCAAGCCATGGGGTATGCCTCCAGACAAGTTTGCCATTGCAGCCTGCACGAACTTTACTTCCACCAACTGCGAGCTCGACATACCACATGTCTGGATTCATCTGCCATAAGACGAATCCACCAGACTCTGCATCTCTGGCTGCATTCCTATTTTTCACAACCTTCGTGGCAGTTTCGATTTCAGATGCTAACATCTTAACTTTTCCCATCGCATATGCATTCCTTATCGAGTTCTGCAGCTTCTGCCCTCCAGATGCAGCAGTGTATTGCTGTAGAATATACTGAGCTGATGATGTTTCCTGCAAAAATTGAGACACAGATCAATAAGCTTGACCTTCACCATGCTACAACGACGAAAAAAAACACACAAAGGAAACAAAAGAATGAACAATCAATAGGAATTCGCAGCTACGAGTTTTTCCCAAATGGTGGTTGTGGAAATTCAGAAAGCCATGAAGCTACACAGAATTGGAGTTTGAAAAGACGCTACTTGAGTGAACAAGTCTGAATTTCTGTTTCAAGATCAACCCAGCCAGTACCCCCAACCAGAAAATTATACAAACATCAGGCTATGATGCAGATACACTAATCAAAGTGCACAGTTTTCTTCACTGAAGATAGAATTCTGATTGATTAAAACTGGCTAAGACCAGCAAATTCCTAAAAGCATTATCAACGCAAGAAGAGATGAATGAAGCATACTTGAGAAAAACAAAAAAAGAGATGAGCAAATTATTGGGTGGATATGTTCCTGAATTCAGTTATTGAATAAGAGTATACGTCTCTTGAAACCACATTATGAAAGTAGGATAGTTTTGTATGAGTTTAGAAATACAATTCATTTAAGCTTTTCATTCTGTTTGTAAGGTCTCAATCATGTGTTGAATATGCTGAGAAAGCTGCACTACAAAATAGAAGCTAAATGAACTTATCATATTCAACAATTCAGTCAACCCTGCAACTTAAAATACCAACAAAGAGAACTATCGTTTAGAAATTGATTATAAACTGTCATGATCAAACATTGCAATCTGAGAAGTATACAAACACCAAACCATGGAAGAGAACTAGTACTATATTGGAGGATGAATTGGGGTGAGCAAAGGATTGGGTGATATATTCCTATAATCATAGAAGTATCATTTCCCAAGCAAAAACAGAAGCTAGAAGAATCTATCAAGTTACCAATTTCCCCCCAATTCATTCAACCCTGCAACTTAAAATACCAACAAAGAGAACTATCATTAATAAATAGTGATTTTAACCTGTCCAAATCAAACATTGCAATCTGAGAACATATACAAATACCAAATCATGGAAGAGAACTAGTACTATAATGGAGGATCCATTGGGAAGAGCAAAGAATTGGGTGGATATATTCCTATAAGCAAAACAGAAGCTAAAAGAATCTATCAAGTTACCAATTTCCCCCAATTCAGTCAACCCTGCAACTAGTAGCAAATAAGCACCACAAAATTGAGAAAGAAGAGTGAATCAATACTCACAAAAAAAGAAAACCAAATTCTAATAAAGTAGAGATAAAGATTTGTGCTCAATTAAAGGAAAAAGTACTCACAATGGGAGTGTCCTTGATGCTGAGGTGAGGCAAAGGGTCACTACCACTAACGTGCACCGGCGCCAACGGAGCCGCCATAACGCCGAGCAACAGCCGCAGATCAGACCTCTTGTACGGACTCGGAGCCACCGACGGAGCTCTCGAGAGCCACCGCCCTAGCCCAATCCGCTTCGAATCGCCGACTTCACCTCCTCCGTTATCGGGATCTGGACCTTCCATCAACGGCGTCAGAGGCCTCAAGCTACCGGATCTCTCGATCAACGGCTCGGGATTCGCCACTTGGCGGTGGCTGTTGCTCTTCCTCCGCCACATCGGAGAGGCGCTGCGGGAACGGGACCGGGACCGAGACGGAGAGAGGCCTCTGATTACGTCGTGTTTGAGAGACGAGAAGAAACCTTGCTTCTTCTCCATTTGGGTGAAACCCTAGGTGAGAAGTAAGGGAGAAATTCGAGAAACGAATGGAGAAATTCGAAAAGCTAAAAACTCGGTCACCGGAGATGATGATGATAGGCTAGTGTAGTGAGGAATTAGGAGAAGAGAGAATGGAGGTGAGGTCTCATCATAGACCGGTGGTGAAGACCAATCGACGGCGGTTGGGGGATGAAGGAGAGAGATTGGTGAGAGTGAAGGGGTTTGAGAATAAGGATTTGAATGGTGGTTTTAGAGTGAGGAGGAGGAGGAAGAAGAAGAAGGGAATGGTCGCAGTGTGAGTGCAGAGGTTGATGTGAAGAAGAAGAAGAATAAGGAGAAGGAAAGGGCAGTGAGCTGGGTCGATGTGGCCTACCGGAAGGTGTAGGGTTGGGGATGAAATGCTGCAATGGTTTCCCACCGTAGCCTATACGCTCGTGTCTTTCACGCGCCTCATATTTTCCGAATTGGAAGTGATTAAAAAATTATTTTATTCATCTTTCTTATTTTTTTTTCATTTTTTTAAGTACCCATAGAATATCATCATATGACAAATTAAACTAAACCTCAATATATGTACAATCTTATTGTCAAACAAAAATATATTTGTACAAAATTGGCATCAAATCCTAACCACTTGGACCATACTAGTACATTTCTTCAAAAAATATACTCCATTTACTTCAACTAGTGTTTAATTGAAAACCATTTATATTAAATAATTGTATCATTTTTTTTTGAGAAATCAATAATTGTTTCATTCACTGTTGATTTGTCAATTTACATCTCACTAGTTTAAAATTAAATTTTAATAGTTCACAACAGATTTAGACAAAGAAAATTTGTACGATCGGTTAGACAATGGGCGTTGTTAAAATTTTTATTCGTTAATAAATGATCAATAGTGCCTATTTTATATTTTTTTAGTAAATTTTTATTATTTATACACTTTTTTAACGGATATGGTTGAAGGTAATGTTTAATAAGATACATACTCAATGACAGAGCTTCGACAAGCAATTATCGAATAATATTGAGCAAACTGAGTACTTGGGGATTGAATTTGAATTATATCCCGTCTACTCCATACAACATTACAACGGATAAAATTCAATCATATCTAGCCCACTTATCTAAGGAAACCATGTTTCGGTTAGGCATAAAAATGTTCATACGACCAAAATGTCTTATCAATCAAATTTATATCCCCCATTACAGTACTACTTCCGTTTTCTCTCTTTCTTTCATTTACTGTTCATATCACTATTCTCTGGATCGCATTGACCCGATGATTAGGATAATAAATCGGTGCAACTTTTAGACATTTTTTGCATGGTGTTGTAGATAAACTTTTTCTCTACAACACCATGCAAAAATTATCAAAAAAATACATAATCTTGTTACTCAAATCACCGGGTCAAAGTGACTCAATTACGAGTCAAAAAGTCAAACTAGGAAGAAATAGAAAAAACGGAGGTAGTATTGAACTCTTGCCTCCTCTGTATTAGTTTGACTACCTCGAAGTCCCCCTTCAAAAGTTGGTAGCATCATTGTCTGAAATCGATGCCAATTCGATTTGTTTTTTAGTTGTAAAGTTTAATGTACACTCCCATAAATGTGCAAACTTTGTAGCAATGCTGTGTAATTAAACTTTGTATTTTGAATTTTAGTAAGCACTACAGAACTCTACTCGTGTGCAATAACATTTCACAGCCAGGGTCCCCGACTTCCTGTATTTGAGGGCCCGTAAAACGCGTTACCTAAATAGTGCTAGTTTAATATGCATGATACAACTGTATATATTCTACTAATGAAGTCATTTGTAGTCAATGACTATCTAATTTAAAGTCATCTTTTTTAGCCTTTTTTGTCCATGAAAGGGACCTTCTTTGTGACTTTAAGCTTTATAAACTCTTCAAAGTTGTTAGTACCACTCCGTTTCTTCTCTTTAGCCCACTTTCTATTTTTGGACGTTTCCTCTCTTGATACCTCTTTCCCTTTTTGGCATAATTTTTGTTGCAAACTACCTAAAATACCCTCATCAAATACCCCACACCTTATTTTTATACAATATCTCAAATAATTTTACCCCACTCATTTTTTCTCTAAAAAAACCCTACCCTCTCCCATATTTCACCACCACCACCCATTTTGAGAGGATAGAGAGTGAGAGAGGCAGATCTACGGTTTCATCAAGAAAGAGCAAGAGAGGGAGAGGGAGAGAGAGAGAGAGAGAGAGGGGGGAAGAAGGACGGGAGGAGAAGAAGAAGGGGAAAGAGACGTATGAGAGGATTTCGACGATTTCGAGAGAGGATAGAGAGTGAGAGAGGCAGACCTACGATTTCGACGGAGAAGAGGCCATGACGCTATCTCGACGGAAAAGATACGGCAGTGAAGGGGACGAAGATGGTACCGGTGGATGAGGAGGAAGGCGATGTTGAAATGGTTGTCGACATGGGAAGGAGGCACACTCGACCCTCAGATCCATATCCTCTTCTTCTTTTTCACAGAGAGGAGGCACACTCAACCTTCTTCTTTTTCAGGCATATCCTCTTTAGATCTGTCGATTTTGATTCAAGATCTGCTACTTTCTCAGAGGCGGCGGTGGCGGTGTTGAGGCGGTGGTGGTGAAGATCTGTTGATTCCTCAGCGTGTTCTTCTTCCTCTTCTCATCTCTTCTTCCCCTGCTTTTTTTTCAATTTTTATTTTTTCTTTGATTTGTAATCATATTTTTGATTCTGTAAATATATTATTGTTGGTAGTGGTGGTTCTACTGGTAGTGTTGGTGGTTTTACTGGTAGTGTTGGTGGTGTTGTTTTCAACGAGAGAGAGAGAGGAGACAGAAATAGGAGAGAGGGCAGGGGTATCAGAGTCAAAAACCCATTTTTCTTAATTACAGTGCCCACCCAATGTGGGCTAAAGAGAAGAAACGGACTGGTAGTGTTTTTTCTTTATACTATGACTAGTTCATTTTTCCCTCAAAAAGTTAGGTGAAAATTGTAAATAATTGTCCTTGTGCCAACTTTCGTGCGACCGTACGTTGAAAAGAAATATCAGAAAGATAATAATTTAGGTTTAGTAGTTATTAGTTGAACATTCCAGATTAAGATAACACAATTGACAAAGATCATCCACATCGATTCTATTGTTGCAGAAAACTTGTGGCAATTTCGTAAATTTTACAAGAGTTGTATGTGACGGGTGATGATTAGGGACAGGGCAGCCCTCAACCGTGCGAATAGTCTAAGATGAAGGGTAGAGATTCAATGCAGAAAACTAGTTAATTCGTAGTATTGTTTTAATGTTTCGTCCTTTAAAATTTTAAAATTTAATAACGAAATCGCGCCTCGTACATTAGGAAAACATTATTCAGTAGACGAGATGATTATATGTGCAATCAAGTCCCTCTCCAGCTTTTTGAAGACACGAGGGATTACAACATTTGGGATCGCTTTTTAAAAGAAATATATGCATAACTGAATTGCATATTATCTTGAGAATGAAAAAGAACTCGAATTTTGTTAACTAAGCATTAAATTTTTTTATTCTGATTTTGATTCAATAAATTTTGGAGACACGAAAACATTATAATTGCAATTTTATAAAGAATGCAACAGGGGGAAATGTTTGGAAAGTGTAGAGTAATTTTCATAAAGAACATCGTCTGGACGTAACACATGCATATCAAATTACTTATATAACCCTGATTACTGTTAGAGAATATGCCCTTCTATAGGCAATCCATTTGGGATGTCTTCTCCAATAATAGAATGTAAAAGTAAGAAAAATCATATTTGTTTGTTGTTTATCTGATTATTGTGGATGAGATGTAAGAAAAATAAGAAAAGAAGTTGAGAAAAAATAGGATAGATAATTTGAACATTTTTACAGAGCCTACAATTCTCGCCAAATTTGGCTATGAATTTGCATATTCTGTATTTTACAGCTTCGGATGCCTCTTCTATTGGAGTCTATTTTTTTACCCAACTCCATTTAATTTTGCATAACATATCAATTTGTGTTATCTAAATGGAGATTTATACACAATGATAAAGACACCCATTTGAGCAACGCTCACCTGATATGACAAATTCAATCCGCAAATGACGGATAACACCACTCCGAGGGTGGGGTATCAACTTGTGCATTCAATTTGGAATTGCTAACCGTTTCGTTGTGACTGAAGACTTAAATTTTGCATCGACCGAATAATGCAGGTCCCCAAGACATTCCTTTTTCCCATATTTTGTTCAGAATGCAAGTTGGAGTTATTAAACTGTCAAGTAACGGCTGTGCTTCATTTTCTTTTTCCAAACATTTTTCGAACGTTAGATGAGAGAAGCTGCACATGTCTCCGCCGTTTAGACATTTGTCATATATCTAAGATCATTAGACTTAATTAATTAATTTTATTTCGAAATTATCTGTTTCTTTGTTTTTCTTTTCAATTTTTTCATTGTCTTCCCATTCCAAGTTCTCTGGCAACACTGTAAAATCTCCATAAATTATCTTCAACAGTCGAGGTAATGATGTCGAAAAACTCGCTGTCGTCCTAGTTAACCGCCTTAATTTTGTCTCCATACGGTACACATAAGTATGGCGGATCTAGCAAAATATGATAGAGTATGGGTTAAAGTTAAAATTAAGCAAAAACAAACAAACTAATGAGGGCTGAATGTTAAACTGTAGAAATAATGTGAACTAATTTAAAAAATTCGTGGGGTTAAGTTATAATTGATAAGAAAAAGAGATAAAATTAGAAAATGAAACAAAAATCGAGTGGGGCCTATAACACAAATTCACTTGGAGCGGGAGCGAAGCGAGAACATAAACGGAACATGAAAGAACCTTATTTTAGAAGGACTGTATTTGAGAGCGTCATAAAAACGCATATATATTATATTTATTTAATACTATATTTTTAAGAAGAAAACAACTATATTACTATTTGTGTGATATTAACTCATATTGAACATAATGTCAAATAAAGTGATATAATTGCGTATGGTAAGGGTAAAGAGATACTATCTCTGTTTCGCTTCTTTCTTTCCACTCGAATTTATGGGTCATTTGACCGACTAATATAGCTAAAGATGTGACACAAACATGTGCTAATATTTTCATAATTTTGTAAACTTTTCTTTATACTAAAATATTATGAAAAATTAGTAAATTTTCGTATCATATCGTCTGCTAAATTAGACGACCAAAGTTACTCCTACCGTCAACTGCAAAGAAAGAGGTGAAACAAACAAGTAGCTATTAATATGTTGTATCATGTTGAATTACCAAATTGATAAGTATATAAGAGCCCGTTTGGTAATGCTTTTGATTTCTAGAACGCTGCTTTTCAAATCTGAAAGCAGTATTTATGTGTTTGGTAAATTCTTATTTTTCTGCTTTCTAGAAAGCAACTGCTTCCCCACAGCAGCTTTTGAAAAGCAGGGGAGAGGTTGCTTTCTACAACCTGCTTTTTGAATAATTTATTATTGACATCGTTATCCATTAATAAATATTAATACAATATTATTGTAATGGAAATATTTATTATATCATGTCTGAAATGGTCGTTTCGACATTTACAAGAAGTCTAAAGCACTAATTACTAAACACAAAATATCAAAAGTGCTTTTCTACAGCAGGTTATAAACGGAGTTTACCAAACACTTTTTGTGCAAATTCTCACAGCAGCTTTCTCACAGTGCTTCCTTCACAGCAGCTTTCTAAACCGCCACAGCATTACCAAACTAGCCCTAAGTCGAGGTTGATCATTCAATAATCAATATAGTATAAAATATATGTTAATCGTCTTTAAAAACTAATTTGCTTACGAGAGCGCGCACCCTATTTGCGGCTTCCGAGTGAGTTTGACCTCCAAAACACTGTAACGTTTGGAAACAGGAGTGAGACCCTTATGTGACTAAGGTTTAGGTGGGGGATATAAACCCCACGAGTCCCCATGTGGCTTTATGGTAACAAGTATTCAAGTATTAGAAGACCACAAAAAACTGGGTAAAACATAAAGTACTACTACCTGATGCATATGTTGCGCTTACATGTTATTACAAGTATTTAGAGAAGAAAACTTGCCCTTTAGACACAAAGTTGTTTGCGGTTGAATAATAAAGAGACCGGTTATAAGTGTGACACGACAGCGAACGGATAATTTAAAGAGAGCCAGCTAAAATTTGCTAGTTATGGAAAAAAAACATTAAGTTAAGGAGGGTTTGTGATTAATTCTGAGCCTAAATCCACATGGGGTTTAGGCCAAAGATATGAACAGATTACAGAAACATGTTGGTACTTAGAGAGCTTCATTTGTTTAATACACATCAATCAATTGAATGAATCTACAAAATAAATTAGACCCTTAAGTAATAAACCGAATCAGAATCAGAATCAATATCAAAACCAAATCTTTGTTTTCGACAGAGGTTTCTATTATAAAATTAGAAGCAAATTTGCTTAGAATCTAGTTATAGATGTCACACAACTTTTGAAGTGTGCCCCTATGGTAAAGGACATTGTTGATCTATAGTGAATAAATCTTTTCTAGCACTAGAAAATTGTGTAAAGAAAAATTATATAATTGGAGAACCCAGCCCCATGTTCACCATCTTTCAACGATATCGGGTTTTCAGTTTTCTTCTCAAATTCAATTGTAAGAATATGTGGGTTTCACCTCAAAAATAATTCATAATGAGAGAAGTATGACACAAATTATTATTTTTCCTCTTTTCTTTAAATGTCCCCTTTGAACTTCTCAACACACCCCTTCACGCTTGACATGATCTTTTTGTATGCGGGTTCCGATTGCCACATAGATCGTTAGACCATTCACGTGTTTGAGCCATGACACTGATAAATATGTAAAATTGGTTGGAATTTCACCTCATATATAATTAATTGATGATAAAGATTTAGAGTAGTTTCAGACACTAATTATTTATTTTCTTCTTCTTGAACATCAAACCCCTGCTTAGTAGCTATTTCTACTGACTCTCTTCTTAGCGAGGAATCACCGTTGAAGCATCAACCTCTTCTCATTGGATCAAAGCCACGCAAGAAGGATGCAATGCTCTATGTTAAATTATAGAACTTTTGACATAAAACTCTCATGCAGTATCGTCTAGTTGACATAGTTGACACTTAGCTAACAGCAATATTGAATTGGTCCGAAACCCCCCATGCATTTTCAGAACGTGAACGAGGTACGATTAAGTCAATTACTCTTTCCCATGTTTTATCTAGTGTGTATATAATCCATATGAAATTCACCTGTAAAGTAATTAAGCAAAATTACAATTGTCTTTTCAACATCAATGTATCCATGATTAGCGTCCGAAAATTCATTGACATGATAGACGCAGAATACTAAAATGTGTTGCTCACTAAATGTAATTTCTTATGTGTAACTATCATACATCAAAGAACCATGGTCTAAAAGATACAAGTACATGTATGCATGTGATGTGAAATATGAGAAAACATACAAAGAAGCAAACATTGCCAAACTTGAAGCTGCCACTATATTCTTGTTTATAATGTAATTAACACATTTCAATATGTAGATGTGTCATATTAATGAGCACTATTAGAGAGCATCTAGCTGTAATAATAGTACAATGAAACCATAGAGGCTGTAATAAAACTTGAAGCTCACACCACCTACTCTTCACAGCCATTATGTTCTTAATTGCATGTGTTGATACAAGCAATAATATTCGCATATGATTCCGCAGATACACACCCATATGGGCCGTTTTTCTGTTCTTAGTTTGATCTTCTTCTTGTTTTGGAATGTTTCACTTGTCTTTGCAGCTACCACCTCCCATCATTACTACAACAAGTTGTTTATACATGGACTCTATGAGTGTTTCACTTTTCTTCAAAGAACTTTAAATAAACCATCATTTCTATTTTAATAGCGGGCCATGTGAGCGACCAATTGAATCATAATTGACCTCAGGGGGAAATGCTTGGTAGAGAGCTTAAGGAAAAGAGAAGCATGGACCTTTCATGGTCGACCTAAGCAAATATCTAATTGGCATCCTTCATAACCAAGGATCATCAATTCATCATCAAGCTCTTTTGGATCTTATATAATACGTATTAATAATAATAACAATAATATAATGTTATATCGCCATGTTAGAGGGGGGAGGGGGGTAAATGAGATGAAGTATTTTATAAGGCAATAGTAAATATGCAGGACATATTCAGAATTTGCCAGTGAGAATGAATAAACAAATATAGTGGATAATTAGTCAAGTTGTGTGTGTGTGTGTGTGTGGGGGGGGGGGGGGGGGGGGGGGGGGGTAATCGAGACGTGTTTTCGCAGGGAATGACTTTGAGGGGGTTGGGCAAGGTTAGTGGCTCAGTGTTGGAGGGAGCCGGGCCGGGCTGGTTCAAAATTGGACGAAGCTGAACTCTCCGGGCCAAAAAACCCATGGGGTGCACTCCACATTTGTGACATTGTTAGTCCGGGCGATTGTTTGTTAATATAGTGGCTTCGGGACGAATTTCTCACTAGAGTATGGTATGAACAATCAGAGTTGTAAATGTTCTGAAGTTTTAAACACAATAGGGGTGGAAGTGTCTTTTACCCGAGACTGATTCATGTAAGGTTGCATATAAGCTGGTTTATTATGTAAATCCCGACTTCAATTCCCTCTCATTGTATATAACATGAATCTTTGGCCTTGTTATCAAGGAAAACATTGGTATCCATTTGTCCAACAAGACTTAAAGAGTAACAAATTTTGCAAATTGGAGAAAGAAAATGAGAAGAAGAGAGAGGCTTGAAAAGGGCAAAGTTCCGAAACAATAATAAACCAATCAAATTGGAATAAAAGCATGGGCTTCCATGGGTTCAAATGTCCAATAACATGATGATGCCATGGCTTCACAGCCGTTTTTCCTATTTACGCGGCAATGCCATGTGCATTTCGTACTATGTTGAGAGAGAGAGAGGGAAAGAGCTGTAAGCACTAAGCACTACTACTAATGGTAATCTCTTTTCTTTTCACATCCTTTCCTTTTCAAGGAGTCCCCAAAGACATAGTAACACTAGGACATGTCCTCTTTTGTCAAACTTGAGATCGCAAAAAGATGAGATGAGGTTGATGTTGGTTCATGTGTTAGTCATCTGCGACCAAAGACACAAATAAGCATTAGCATTGTCAATTAATAACAATTTTGATAATCTTTACTATCTTAAAAGAGTGAAGAATAAACATATCAAAACACAAATAGAGTGCAATAGTTTTTTTAGCTCCGAGTACTTCGGGAGACGACCTCTCTCGGAACCCTAGATCTGCAGTACAATGGCGGCGTCCGGAATGGAGAAGATAGCATCGGAGTACACGGAAAAAGAAAAGCAAGTGTTGATTCTCGAAGAGGACTATCGGAAAGAGGGGGAGAAGGATTTCCAACACTGTTTGATTGGATCCTTCTTGTCAGAGGACCCGATCAATAGTCGGAGCATGAGGAATATGTTGCGGAGGATATGGAATAGAGGAAGCGAGGTAAACATCATTGATCTTGATTTTAATACCTACCTCTTTGCGTTTCCGGATCAAGCATGCTTAGAACGAGTAGCATCTGGAGGACCCTGGGTTTTCAATGGGAAAGTTCTACTCTTGAAACCATGGCAACTTTCAGATCCGTTATACGGAGTATCTTTTAACACTGTGGACATATGGGTACAAGTCAGTAATATACCCATCCAGATTATGAAGGCAGAGACAGGGATGAAGATCATCAATCTTGTAGGAGAAGCAATCACGGCATCAAAGCAGATTGAAAGTGATGATGGTGTCAACTACATCCGAGTCCGAGGACGATTTCATGTCAATGAACCTTTACCCCGTGGAATTCATATCCAGGGGAAGGAAGGAGTGATTTGGCTCGATTTCAAATACGAAAGACTCCCTACAATTTGTGAGTGGTGTGGGTGTATTGATCATGTGGGTAGAGATTGCGATGCAGTCCCCAAAGATATCCAGGAGTGCTCCGTTCCGGGTTATGGCACGTGGCTGCTCAGCCACCCGCAGAAGAAGGGGAAGCTGCAAGGTGTTGGAGATGAAGATGGGAAGAATGGCGACACAAGTGGTGAGAAGTTAGGCGAAGTTAATGTGGCTGGAAAGGCACCATCAGTTTTCAACAATGCAATGTTTGATGACCAGCCTGTATCACCGTCTAACTCACACTCACAATCTCCCCGAGAAGCCAATGGGGGAGGAGGGCCTAATGAAAATGATGAGATGGAGACAGGGCTGGAGATGGCTATAAGAGAAGATGTCTTCGGGCTCGATAGAGCCTTAAGCGCCCCAGGAGGAGCACCCAGTGAGGAAATAGCGGCAGAAAGGGCTATAACTCACACAGTAGCAAGCAACACGGTCCAAGATAGGATCAAAGCCCTAAATCAGGGCTCCCGATCCAAAAGCGGCAGTTTCAAAGAAAGGGCGCGTAACAAAATGCTAGAAGCACAAGGGGACGAGACATCAAATGGGAAGAGGAAGAATTCGGATACGGTGTTTAGCCCGGTAGCCGAAAGACCGAAGGTGGTTTCAAGTGGGAAAAAAGGAAGGCAATTGGATATGAATCAAGCCTCAGAATCACAAGTAGCCGATCAAGACATGTCCGAACAGGTAGAGGATACCTCTAACTCCTCAAGTAAATCAATGGCGGTGGCTGCGGCGCAGCACCGCCAAATGCAATGATTTGCCTTAGTTGGAACGTGCGCGGGCTCGGGAACACCGCCACGTTCCTATCTCTTCGCGACGAAGTGAGGAGAATTATTCCCGATTTAGTCTTTCTCATGGAGACAAGACTAGAGGTAAAGAAGATGGAGAAAGTGCAAGAGAAACTGGGTTTTCAGAACGGAATTCATTACGGTAGCACCGGGCGTAGCGGAGGTATTTCCCTACGTTGGTCCCAAAATATCCGTATTGAACTAGTCCGTTACAAACGGTTTTTTATTAAAGTCTGGGTATGCAAAGAAGATGGAGAGAAGGGTTGGATGTTGATAGGGTTCTACGGGGACCCTGACGCAAGTCAAAGGAGCAATTCATGGGAGTTACTGGAAAGAATAAAGCCAAACCCTGGTACGGCATGGTGCGTACTGGGTGATTTTAATGCGATCACCTCTAGTTCTGAGAAACAGGGAGGACGCACAGTAAGATTTAGTCAGATTGAGCCGTTCATTCAAGCAATCAACAAGTGTGAGTTGCGAGACATCGGCTACTCCGGCTATCCCTTTACGTGGTCCAACAAACAGAGCGAGGAAGGTCACATCAAAGAGAGCCTAGATAGAGTCTTAGCTTCTCATGAATGGAGAGACAGATTTCCCGGGACGTCTGTTACTCACCAATTCATAGCAAACTCCGATCACCTAGCACTTGTGATCAGATTAGAGAAGCAAGAAAGGGCCGCGAGTGGACGGCGCTTTATGTTCGAGTCAATTTGGACCCACCACCCGAAGTGTAAAGAGAGTATTGAGGCCAGTTGGAGGGCAGCGGATGGTGATGCACACACGAAGCTAACCAGGGTCGCCACGACTCTCAAAAGGTGGAACAGAAACGAGTTTGGAAGTCTCAAAAACCGAATCAGTTCGCTAAAAGATAAGTTACAAGTTTTATGGAGACAGCATCCCACTCAAACTACAAGACAGGAGTTCAAGTTTATCCAAGAACAGTTGAACCAAGCACTCGAACTAGAAGAAGAGATGTGGAAACAGAGGAGTCGATTGCTATGGCTCCGTGAAGGGGACAGAAATACAGCGTATTTCCATCGCAAAGCATCAAACAGGAAAGCAAAGAACTCGATCACTCGGATCAGAGTCCAGTCAGGCAGGTGGACGACTGAGAAGGAGGAGATAGTGTCTACACTCACAGATCACTTCTCCAACGTTCTCACATCCAGCAACCTGACAGACGAGGAGATGGATGAGGTAATACAACATGTTCCCCAGCTAGTAGAGGATGATTTTGCAACACTTTTAGACGAAGAGTTCACAGTTCGAGACATTGAAGTTGCAATCAAAGCGATGCATCCACTAAAATCTCCAGGTATTGACGGGTTCCCGCCACTTTTTTACCAGAAATATTGGTCAATTATTGGTAATGAGATAACCGCGTTATGCTTGGATGTTCTTAATGGTGATGGTGATTTAGGTGATCTAAATAAGACACTTATAACACTGATACCGAAGGTTAAACAGCCACAGGTGCCTAGTGATTTCAGGCCAATAAGCCTTTGCACAGTTGTTTACAAGATTATTGCTAAGGCGATTGCTAATAGATTGAAATTGGGACTCAACGAAGTAATTGATGAATCTCAAAGCGCCTTTGTGCCAAAGCGGCAAATTACAGACAATATACTTGCTGCGTTCGAGATTATACATTCTATGAAGACGAGGGTAAAAGGCAAGAGTGGCCAAATCGCTTTAAAAGTTGATATGTCGAAAGCTTATGACCGTGTTGAATGGCGGTACCTCCGACGTATTATGGCCAAGATGGGTTTCAGTACCAAGTTTGTGGACTTAGTGTGGAAATGCATCAGTTCGGTAAAGTATTCTTTTGTTCTTAACGGAGAAATAAGGGGAGAAATCATACCTCAAAGGGGCCTTAGACAAGGTTGCCCCTTGTCACCGTATCTCTTTCTATTGTGCAGTGAAGGGCTCTCCAGATCAATTAGTGCTGCAGTAGCCAGGCGGGCAGTCAGAGGAGTGAAAGCATCAAGGAGTGGTCCGGTGGTGTCGCACCTTTTCTTCGCGGACGATAGTATATTTTTTACAAAAGCTACAACTACGGATGTTACAAATTTGTTACAAGTTGTTGCAAAATATGAAAAAGCATCGGGACAGAAGATAAATTTTGACAAATCCGCAGCTCTTTTCTCCTCCAATCTGGCCACAAGTGAGAAACAAGCCATCAGCCAACTGTGTGGTGTACCGGAAGTCAATGAACACGAGAGGTACCTGGGTTTGCCTGCGACAGTGGGACGAAGCAAAAAAGTCACTTTCAATTACATCCTAGAACGGATTCTAAACAAAGTGAAGGGGTGGAAAGAAAAGTACTTAACTTCTGCTGGTAGAGAAATACTTTTAAAAGCGACTGTGCAAGCAATTCCGAACTTTGCAATGGGCTGTTTCCAACTCCCAATCCATACCTGCCAAAGGATTGAGCAAATAATGAGGGAATTTTTCTGGAGCAACAATACAGGCAGAGGTATACACTGGATAGCGTGGGACAGAATGAAACTCACCAAGGATCAGGGAGGGATCGGCTTCAAAGATATACAGGATTTCAACAGGGCTCTTTTGGCAAAACAGTGTTGGCGGTTGTTACAAAACCCCCAGAGCCTGACGACGAGGATTCTCAAAGCAAAGTACTATCATGATAAAGATTTCCTCCAAGCAAAGATTGGTAATCAACCATCTTTCGCCTGGAGAAGTCTTCTATTTGGCAGGAAGCTCCTCAAGAGAGGACTGATCAAAAAAGTGGGTGATGGGAGCACGATTGATGTGTTTAGAGACCCGTGGATCCCAAGAGATAACATTATGAAAACCATTACTCCTACACCGCAAGGAGGCATGGTGAAAGTCAGTGAGTTCATCAATCAGAGCTCAAACACCTGGAATGAGCCAAAGCTCCGAGAAGTTCTTTGGGAGGTCGATGTAAAAGACATTTTACGAATCTCAATTCCATCAGGAACCACTACAGATGAGTGGATCTGGCAGAAAGAGGAAAAAGGGGCTTACACCGTCAAATCGGGCTACAACCTTGCAAGAGAAGTGGTTTTGGAAGAACAAAGCAATACTGGTCCTTCAATCAACGCAGAGAGCCACAGATGGTTCAAAACTCTCTGGAAGACCCAGGTACCAAAAAAAATGATCTTTCTGGTATGGAGAATTTTCAATAACACACTGGCAACTACCGACAATTTGATAAAAAGAGGGATTAAAAATATCACTCTTGACTGCAAACTTTGCAAATTTCACACCGAATCAGTGGATCATATTTTCACTTCTTGCCATCAAGCCAAGACTTTCTGGGTTAACATCAGTAAAGAAGACTTTCTTCATAACCAGAAAGGAGGAATCAGAGGGCTTATCCAACATACCTTTCAAAACGGGACAAAAACAGACCAGTTAGATCTGACAATGGGTTTGTGGATCCTGTGGAACCACCGAAATAAAACCCACTTTGAGAACTCCCAACTTCCATCCGAACTCTTGGCAGATCAATTCTCTAGCTTGAAAGCCCAAATCAGCGCAGCCAGCATCTCCAACCGAGACCCCTCAGATTCAGAGATCTGGTGCCCTCCTCCCCAGAACTGGGTCAAATTATATTGCGATGGAGCTTGGTCGTATAGGACGAGAAGAGCTAGATCAGGTTTCATCATCCGAAATCATCATCGAGATCTGGTGGTTGCTGGAGCGACGCCGATAATATGGGGATCAAACGCAATAGAGATTGAAGCACAAGCCCTTGTGAAAGGGTTAGAAGCTGCGGTGGAAGCTCAGATAAATTGTATCATCATCGAAGGAGACGCAAAGGAGCTGTTTGATCTAATCAGAGAGAGGAAGGATCCAGAGAGCTCAAGAACAATTTTGAGAGAAATGGTGCAGAAGACGGTAGAGCTAACCAGAAACTTCAAAGAGGTAAAGTGGAGTATAGTCCCAAGGAGAGCAAACCGGTCAGCTGACCACCTTGCAAAGCGAGCTTTGAATTTAGAAAGCCCCGAGTTTTGGGTAAATGAACCGCCTATGTGGCTGCTAGCTGTCCTCTGGGCAGATTCAGTGAATTGTAGTTAAAATTTACAATTTCTTGAAATTTATTATTCCTCAAAAAAAAAAAAAAAAAAAAAAAAGAGTGAAGAAAAGTGACTCCTAAGATCTTTTATTACGGAAGGGTCTCCTAAAGTTTATAATTACAAAAGTGTCTTCTTAACCCTAAGATTTCCTTCCTCAAAAAAAAAAAAAAAAAAAAAACCCTAAGATTCGCTTTATCTCTATGTCTATCTACATCACGCGGAATTTGATTTCGTCTTAGGGTTCCTTTTCTGTCTTCTCTCTCTCCGGCGGACACACACTCCAGACGTCAACCAACGCGCGCATACTCCAGACGTCGCTTCTCCCCTTGTTTACTGTTGATAAAATGCAGGTAGTTGGATTTAACTTTGGTTATGATGTGCTCATGTCATGTGAGTAACTTTTTGTTGTCGTCGATTCAATTTTGATTTCACTAACTTGACGTAAACCCTAACTCGCCAGAAACGACCTATCTGCAACTATAATCATCGACATTTTGTTTTGAAAAATTGTTGCCACAGCCGTTGTGGTTCTAGGTTTGAGGCCCGACTCATGATTTGTTGGTGCCAAGACGTATTGTCGCGGGAAACAAATTGGCGAAGAAGTCAATCAGTGTGGCAACACCAAAACCTGTCAGGCGCCTCTCTCTCTCTGTTGACAAAAATACTGGTATGTGGCTTATTGATGAGTAATGTTTTGTTCATTATATGATCTATTTTTTGTAGATAGTCCATTATTGACACAAAGAACTGATAAGTTGTTTTAAATGCACCAGATATGCATGAAATATTGAGTCAGAGCTCTTTGCAGAAATACTCCGATTCAGACGAATTTCCTTAATAAATTAAGAGTCCTATTTGTATCTTTCTCATTCGGACAACCAGCACGACATTCATGAGTTCATATGGAGACGCATTGGCTGATCGCGATCATGAGAGAGAGGGAGGGACACATCCAAAGTTCAGAAAACACAGTGTTAGTCCATTCTTCTATGTCTCTGCCTTTTTTTTGCTTCGTTATGTTCTTTGACAACCCCCCGAATAGCACACGATTGGAGCAAGAACAATATTGATATTTCCGTCGACATTACAACCTATAAAATTTCGGTATGTCAGCGAGAAAAAAACAGTTTAGTTACCTTTTTTAAAAGAGATGATTGTTTTAATGTCAAAACTGATTTACTATACCAATTCGTCACAATCTCCTGTTCAGACGAATTGATTATTTTGGATACAAATAGCAGCCTCTTAAGCCGTACACATGTTAGCAAAGTTCCTATTTAGCGCGAGTGGGGGTGCCCTTGTGAAAGAGAAGGTTATCAGCTTCTTTCAACCTCACTTCCCAAAGTCTCGCTTATTGATATCGCAGTGTATATTTAGGAGTGTTGTTGGGTTCATTCATTCCCCATTTTACAAAACTTGGAATGTGCTCCAATTCCATAACTCAAACTGACGGGAGAAGGCTATGAAATCCCATTAGATTATGCGTTTTCCTTCAAAACATCGACTACAACATGTAAGTAAAAACTGTCATCAAAATGATCCAGATCACGAGTGAATGATTCTTCGAGTGCAAGTGATTAACTAAAGACCTATTAAGGGTAAGAAAAAGCATATAACAAGGGTTAATCATGCTCAATCAGTGGACTTACTTTAAAACCTCTATGATTAAGAAGCCTCTGAAGGATAATTATATGCAACCTGCAGTGTTTATGGCCTCTGAAAGAGTGAAGAAGAAAATGTTGGTGTTCCTGAGATTGTTTTTTTATGGAATTGCCCATACATATTTATGTTGTTGTCAAACATACCCTCCTGTTAGTGGTCTAACGTTTGTTTTTATGAAAGTGCCCTACATAATTATGTTGTTCTGAAACTACATTTTACTGTTGAAAGTCCGTATCTGGTTGTTTGTTGCAACAGGCTGTTCCACTAACATGACGTTGCACCAATCGACGGGGCTAAACTCGACTTATACACTTCAAAACATCAATATTTGTCATAGGCCGAACTTTAGTTCAGAAGACATGGAGTCACGATCAATGATTTGGTGGAGGCTGAAATATCACTCCCCCTTGTTTGGGTTTCAAGTAGTAGGATATTCGTAATCGTTCCTAAAGAATTGTAGTGATCGTGATTTTCTTTTGGTTGACGAGAGCCCCAAACAACCGTAAATCCCTATGGTCTGTTCATGCCCCCTC
Organism: Linanthus parryae; assembly: GCA_023055425.1. Lineage (NCBI taxonomy): Eukaryota > Viridiplantae > Streptophyta > Magnoliopsida > Ericales > Polemoniaceae > Linanthus > Linanthus parryae. Next base: position 36,108,576 of record JALGPY010000002.1, read on the forward strand.
CAAAAAAGGTGTGTAAAACTCATCTCTTTCATATCAAATTGCAATATTTTTAGTTTATGAGCTTTTAATTTATGATCTTGAATATCTACCGTGGTGGTTGTTTCTTTGATGCCATGTTTGAGCAGATTTTCATTATCTCCTATACACTCTGCATTTCATGATTAACCTTCATTTCCTTTGTGAGTTTGAAGGATATAAATTATTTGCGAGCTAATACGGCTGAACTAGAAAAGTTAAAACTGTGTCAAAGAATTTTATACAATATCAATGAACATCTAATTAACACAATTACTGGGGATCCTCTGTGCAGAGATTATACCACTTACGGGTTGTTATACTATGGTACAAGACGAAATAATTAAATATGATTAGTGGAAACAGTTAACTAATTTTGGGTTCTTCTTTTGTTGATAGTAATTATATAGTGAACAAATGTATATAACTGCATGTGTAATTGACATTAGTTATGTGATAGAAATTCCATATATTTTTTCTTACCTGATAGTACCTACCAGCAACAAACCAATAGATATTCTTCTTTTGAGACATCAGACGTTTAGCTTTTACAAATAAAGACCTACTATGAAATAGCTCGCTATTCGGGAAGTTAATCGCTACCACTGCTTCCATGATAAATAGTGATTGATAGCTCTTTCAATACTTGAACTAATATATAGGTACTGTCCTTTCCATGGAAAGTTTGAATGGAGTTAAGTGGAACGATGATTGTCCTATGAATTTTAAGAGAGGGCAAATTCACTGTAAAAATGGATGAAAAAAGCTAGAGAAATTGTCCGGAAGTACTATAGAAGTAGGCTTTTCTGTTGCAACTACGTATTCCCTAAAACTGGGTCTTGCTGAAACTCATAGTCTTTACTTGATCATGTATGTTGGGAAAAGTACGAATAAATAATCTATATTTATTCATAAGAAACTGTATTGAATGTATGGTAATTTAGTGCTCCTTAGACCAACTCCAACAGTTGGCTTGGGCGCGCCTGGGATGTGAATTAGCGAATCCAATGGGAAGGGGCGGTGGTTGAGGAGCCCGTTAATCAAGCAAAACAGGGGCGGGTTCGGCGCGCACGCCCTTGCCCCGCCGTTGGAGTCGGAGTTGTGGGGAAGCTCCTCAATTTTCGATTTTGTTGGTTGCGTTGTTTTGTTTTTTCGGTAGTTCTATTGTTTGAATTGGATGAATTACATAAATTTAGGAGAAATTCTAGGAGTAGATTGTGAAGAGGTTGGAGAAAATATAGGTGGAAGATTCACTGCTAACGTATTTTTTGTTTAATCTTAATTTGTTTTTCTTTTTTTGTTAAACTGATAAGATATAGTCAAAGATTAGTACTAACAAAACAAAGTTTCAAAAAAACTGATAAAAGTTGTTTTGTTAGTACTAATCTTTGACTAAATCCCTCACAAAAAAATCTCTCATTTGATAAGAATGATGTATTTGTGTACATATCTCTTTTTTTCTTTTTTTATTTGGTATTTTTTTGAAAGTATTTTTTATTTGGTTAATTGATAAGAAATTTAGTTTTTTTAGAAACATAATTTTTTATTATTAGTAATTATCTTTTAGTAGTTGATCTAAAAAATAATCCTTAATAATTCATTAAATCTTGATTTATTTACTTCCTAAAAAAACATACCTGGTTAATTTATAAATTCTATTTTACATAATATATATACTCACGGATCATCTCGATGATTAAAATTTCTAGACAAATTCACTTTTTTATATTAATATGATTTTTAAAATTATTATATTAAAAACAACTAATATTGTAAATTAATAATTACATATAAAATATTAAAATGATAATGTAATTGAAATAATTGAATAAAATAATAAGTGATAATGGGTGAAGGGGGTGGGGGAGACCTCCACTGTTGGAGGGTAAATGGCAGTTTTGTGAATATTAAGAAGTTAGACACTGGAGTCAGGAGGAGTTTAGGGGTGGGGGAGACCTCCACCATTGGAGTTGGTCTTAGACTACTCAACTATGTTTTTATGTTATTGATTTCTTTCGATTTGCGCAAGGCCTTAAGGAGGATTGGATTGACCTCAGAGTGAATTTTTATATACAACCATAGAGGTACATGTCTAAACACTCGGCTATGCATAAACTATTGTATACTATGTCATCAATTTCTTATTTCATTAAAGTGAAGAAATGGGGAAGCGGACCACGTCGTAAAAATAAAGAATACCTATACAACCATACAACTAGACAGGCCAAGGGGAGTCTTGGAGCAACGGTAAAGTTGTTGTCGTGTGACCAGGAGGTCACGGGCTCGAGTTCGAGTCGTGGAAGCAACCTCTTGTAGAATGCAATGTAAGGCTGTATACAACAGATCACAAAAGGGTCGGACTCTTTCCCGGACTCGCACATAGCGAGAGTTTCGTGCACCGTGCTACAATTTTTTACAACCATAGATGTACATGCCTAAATACTCAGCTATACATAAACTATGAATTACAGATGCCATCAATTTCTTATTTCATATATGACTGCTACGTGATCGTTCTCGGTTAATTCCTCGTACTATGTTTTCATGGAATCATCAGATTGCTACTCAAATTAAAAATTTTGAATCGTGTCTTGTCGCCTACTATTGATAAAAGGGGATATTTTCATGATTAAATAATTTCCTGGATTATCTTTCCTTATGTGAACATTCCATTCTTCTTTGAACTTTGAGAGGTGAATTGTGATATTCACTTTTACTTCCAATCCCATTGCATATAATTTTTTTATAAGCATATAATATCACCATGTTATCAAGATGTAAAAATATGTTAGGGTAAAAGACATTTTCCATCCTCCGACTATAGAAAAAAGACATTTTCCCCTTAATTTATGGAAAAAGACATTTTGCACCCTTGTTGGAGTTAAAAACTAAAACAACACTCACACATGGACAAAAAGACATACTTTACCCTCAAGAGTAATGTAAATTACACACTATAAATTGAAATTCTTCTCCTTCTCCTCCCACATCTAACCCTAGCAGCCTCTTTCTCTCCCTCTCTTCTCTTCCGATCTGCCCTCTCTCTCTCTCTCCCTCTGCCTCCTCCGCCGCCTTCACCCTCGTCCAACGCCATCAGCCACCGCGCAAACACAGCGCCGCAAGATCTCTGACCAGATTCAGAGGAATTGGGCTTCGTCGCGCAGAGAGAGAGAGAGAATTTCGTTGCGCATATATCCCTATTCGAGAAAAATTGCCTTTGTCGTTTCCCTAACATTTCCAATCGTCAACGTCACCAATTGGATCTATGTTCTCCTTTGGATGACGGCAATTTTCGGTTCTATAATTTCCCTCGCTCTGATTGGTTTCTGGCTTTGGTCTTCGTTCGCCGACTCCTTTCTAGACTAGGGTTTAAAGTGGAATTCCCGGTCCAATTGGTTCTGGGTTTCTCTCTATTGTGCGGATTTGAACTAGATTCCTCTCTATTCATCGAATCAGTTCTGGGTTTCTCGCTTTTTCGTTGGATTGTTTTTGGGTTTCTCCCTGTTTGTCGATTGTTTATGGGTTTTTTCATGTTCGTCGATTGGGTTTTGGGTTTTGATTTTGGAAGAACATGAGCATCTTAAGAGAATTGTTTAGGGATGAAGGTGGGTCTCTAGAGAAAAAGATTACGTACAATGCGCGGATACAGGTATAGCAAGGTTGGGGATGGATGAGGCTTTAAGAGTTCGTGAGTAGATGAAGGCTGAGAATGTGAAACCTAATCTTGTGCCTTTAAATTTACTTCTTAGGGGGCAATGTCGGTTTGGGAAGATGGAGCAAGCAAAGAAGTTGTTGGAGGAGATGGGAACTTTTGGGTTTTTTCCAGATGGATTCACTTAACGTTTACTTGTGGGTCATGGTGATGTGGGAGAAGGTCCTGGTGATTTCTTTATATTGGGTTGTTGATGATGGTCAGGTTGTTAATGGGGATTTGGTGGTGGTGGTGAAGAACACCAAGAAAATCAAGAACACCTAGCAAGAACACAAAGAACAAGATGGACACTATAAATAATAAAAAATTGTGTGGTTTCATGAACCCACCTCTATTAATCAGTGGTGGTTGAAATTGGATGTTGTTGTTGTTGTTGGTGGCGGTGGTGGTGGTGGTGGCGGTGGTGGTGGTGGTGTTGTGTTAGTGTTAGTGTTGGTGGTGGTGGTGGGGATTTGGTGGTAGTGAAGGTGGTGCTCAATAACACCAAGAACATGATGATTCAATAACAAACAAAAAAGGTTGTTATTTGTCTCCAATTTATAAGGGTAAAATGGTAAAAAAAAAGTCAATTTGCACCCTCCACTAATGAATTGTAACAGAAGGGTGGTATATGTCCACCCTTCATCCGTTAACAAGGGTGCAAAATGTCTTTCCATAAATCAAGGGGCAAAATATCTTTTTTCCATAGTCGGAGGGTGAAAAATGTCTTTTACCTAAGAAGTTATTGTCTTCAATAGTAAGTGCATGTTTGGTACCCAAGATTTTAATCCAATTGGATTAAAATCGACTTCTTTTCAACAATTCTGTTTGTTATGCCTGCAAATTTTAATCTGCAGATTAAAATAATCTGTGTGCAATTGTAGATCTCCAAAATTGGGGATTATGCAGCTGAAAATCTCTAAAAAAATAATTTTGATATTTTTTCTACATTAACATGATCACAGTTCATTTATAAATACGTGTATTCAATTACTTGAATTTGGAGCTCCTATAATTTTTTTAAATGGATGAAGTTAGTAAGCTATAATTTCAGCTCATACCAAACAGATTGTGATTCTCAGTTAAGTTGAATTATCTTTTCAGATTATCTTCAGCTGATTATTGAGATTTTCAGCTGGTACCAAACAGGCTCTAAGTGAGGAAAAATCTCATCGACATGTCAAAAGCCCCAAAAAGTTGTTAGGTAATGTTAATATGCTAGAAGCTTGTTATGAAGTAAAAAATGGGTTTATTCGAACATCTAAGAAGAATATTTTTTTTTTTGGAAAAGCCTGTTTCATAGGGGTATCATTCTAGCTTGAGGAGGTGAAAAAAGATTAAAAGATGCATATGTTAAATTTTGTTGCACTTTCGCAAATTATGCTCCTATATTTTATAATTGTGCCAGGTTCGGACCATTTCACTGATATTTGGGTATTGTATTTATTGTTTACAGATTGAATGCAGTGTCCGAATAGAGATTGGTTTACAACATAACTGAATTTATGTCCATATCAGTGGATTTGTGCTGATATATGCGGTTTGTGTTCTTACACCCAAATCATTATTCCTGTTGGGTTGAAACATGCCAACTAACATGAGATTTGGTCCTTATATTTCTTTTTGTTTTTAAGTTGAAACAAGAAATAATAAGAGACAGTTTATATGAATAAATATGGTTTCTTTTTGTCATTGTTATGTTCATCAACCTGGTGTTGAAGTAGTGTTGCTGTAGCTATTATCTTCATTGCGAGACAGTGAAAGAAGAATGTTTATTAGGTTCCATAGTGATAAAGATGTGCATTATGTGGAGTTGATGAAATTGGTACTGGAGGAACTTTCAATTTCCAGGAGAAGTCAAGTCCATTTTCTTTAACATACCACACCCATGGAACATGAAAGATACTTTTTCCGAAATTGTAGAACTTGAAAAGTTGGTTGAGCTTGCACGCGACATATTTCTTGGAGTTGAAACCCTCTTTTCAATAACAGTGGTGGGATGCTTATTTCCTCTCTTTAATGTCATTTAACCCTTCCTAAGAAGATCCAAGCAATTTAAGGTCCTTATTCTGTCAATGGCTACAGAACAACTTAACGAGAGCGAATAATTAGATTATGGTTTGTTAATTCATGCATATTTGCTCTAAACTCAACTTCTTAGGTAGGACATATTTTAGAAGTTGTTCTTTCACAAACCCACGTGCAACGCACGTGCTCCCTACTAGTTTATAAAATGATCAAATAGAATAAAAACACAATAAAAAAGATATAATAACGCTGGCCTGGGTGTGAGAGGCATGTTACGTAGGACACTGTCCTACAACGTGTATCCTCCCCACGTGAGGGTGCTACCGGTATGCTACGAAGTAGGATTCAACCCACACTCGAGCCAGCTCCTACAAGCGTCACGCCGGTTGTAGGACTTGTGAACCGTCACGAACCGTTGTTGCCCAAAAACAAGAGTATCATAATATACTATATAGAATACTTAAAATATATTTCAAATATGTAGTAGTACACTCTAGTACTTTTCTACGTGAGCTCTCATATTTTCTCCATCAATCCCCCATACAAAATGACACTCACATATATATAGATGTGCATAGAAAATAGTAACCCCCTAGTATTAATATTGGAGTTATGGCCATAATAACCACCTCCCAATAATGCTATAATAAACCAAATATTTCATGTTTAATACTCTAATAATGAGGGAGTTACAAATATGTAGAAACCAACATCTTTAAAACTATTTAAGAAATATAATTATCATAATAATTTATAATAAAAGTTTTGGAATTTTCATAAAAATCCCTTACAATCCCCCACAAAATTTCAAAACTTTGAAATGACCTCAGTAAGCACAAATAAATAAAATAATAGAATAATATTTGTAACAATAAAATAATGGGCAACTTTCATACTGCGCAATAGGTGAGGTGTCTTCCGACTTGAACCTCACTTAGTGATGACAATCTCACCCGGAAGGATCATAGTAGACTAAGCCTTGAACTAGACCCTTTAAGCCCGAGTTCAACTGAAACACACACAGTATCGGTATTGGACATAGTTCGCGGGTTAGTGCATTACGGCCATGCACTCGAATCAAATCATGAGAGTCTCTAGGGAAAAAGCCCAATCCCATAGCCCCGGCCTCAAGGCGACTCTCACTTAGGTGAATCCTCCAAGGGTATGTGTGACCCATACCTTGCGACAAATTACTCGCCTTGGATCCATTAAGGGTTAAAGCCCAACCTTAACGTCACATTTTTTTTTTCATCACAGCACAATGTCATAGGGATGGGAGGAGAGTCTTAGACTTCTCCTATAAATAAGTGCTGAAAATCTCAGTCACTCGTCGTGGATTGTTTCTACCCATTGAATCTCTTTCATGGGATCTCTAGTCACAGAGATTGGGTTACCTCCAGCGGTGACTATATTTTGGGCTTAGCCCATCCCCCTCGACATATCTAGGACTCCACTCCTAGATTTATTAGACCCTCAATGGTCATTTAAACAAATCTTAGCCATGGTAATTTTTAAAAATATTTTCCATTTTTCAATGGTGGAATCCATCAGGAGTTTTCAAACCCCATCCCAAGACTTAGGGACTATGGAACCAATAGCATTTTTGTTATTTCTAATCTTGCGGTTTGTTCGCTTCTCTGCTTTCCCTTTCACATTGCTCCATCAATATTATGCCATATATGAACGCGCTGTACACTAAATTTCACCAGTGAAGCACAACATTTGTACTAGATGCAAAGTCAGTAATTTGAGGGAGCACAAACAAAATCTCTTTAAAGGATTACCAAATCATCAACAACATAGCAAGTAAAAAAATACACAATTCATATCATAATTCATATGTATCCTTTTGTAACCCTTCACATTATTTCACATTTATTAAAACACTTAATGTAAAAAATTTAATTCACAAAATGATAACATGTTAAATCTTCACAACATTGCTATTAGCTAAGTCACATGAGTATAAGATTATGATAAACAATTTCCATTTTCAACCCCCACATTTTTCCTTAACCATGGAGTCATATAAATTGCACCAAATAAAAAATCCCACGAGGCAATTAGAATGAGATAGTATTGATAATATAAATTTTGAGACATTATAACAATATTTTACTTGACCACAATATTATTTTCATAAAACGATTACCATATGTTACACTATCACATTAAACCCACATTTAATTCATCATGAAATTAGTTTCTATATTTCTCATTATGTAACTTCCTCGTATCAAAATTCAAATTAATCATCTTTATGTAACCCACACATTTCAAAACATCACAAATAGATGTGATCAAGTAATCCTCGAAGAAATAATCGATCACTTACTATATTCAAAAAATATATAATCCTTCCATCACTTTTTGCAAATTATTGCTTAATTTGTGAGAGCAATTCAAATTGAGTCATGGCTATTTCATGATTTTGGTTTTGTATAATAAACTAAAGTTTAAAAATTATCTCTCAATTAACGCGTATTTAACTTCTCAAGCAATCACCTTTTCCTAAGTATGCATTTACCATAATAAGATTGAGTAATATAAGCTACTCAGTTTATGCATGAAATATTCTGAAATCTCAATAAACAAACAATGTAAATAAATCAATGAATGCGGTAAAAGAGTTCAAGGAATCGAGCCTGTCACGTCATGTGGGTGTAATTTTCTCTTCTTTGAGAATTGTTAAAGATATTCCCTCCAATGGTGAGAAGAGATAGAGTTTCCGAACTCGATAATAAACTCATAAATAGAAGACCAACAAGAATAACCACGAGTGATCCATAATACCATGAACCAACAGGAGGAGTAATCCTTCATGCTTCGTCATCGGAAATCCCAAAGTATATTATAGAGGAAATCGAATAATATATAGTCTCTTTAAAATAATAAATCAATTATCGCCAAATGTTTGTTCCTGAGCAATAGATCCACAACTCCGTCGGCTAATCATATGACATGCGAATGGTAAATCTCGTGATAACATATGATGTCCCAAGCAAACACATTAGTAAAATAAAACTCCAATATCTAGATAAGACTCGCTAGAATGGGATATAAAATAGGGTAAAAGACATTTTCCACCCTTCAATTATGGGGAAAAGACATTTTGCCCCCTGATTTATGGAAAAAGACCTTTTGCACCCCTAATAGCTTTTTTGTGACCATTTTACCCTTGTAAGGATGGAATGACTTAACTACCCTCACCCCCTTAAAGACCACTTTGCCCTTTACTTTAATATTAAATAAATACTAATTAAATACATTTATGACATCACCTATTAACAAAATTACATCACACCTGGTATTGTGAAATGACCATTATACCCCGGGTACTGTTCACATGGACAGTTACCACCCCTGGTACTGTTCACGTGGACAAGTACCACCCCTGGTACTGTTCACATGGACACTTTGCACCCCTATTTTCTGGACAGTTTGCACCCCTAATTTTGTGGACACTTTGCACCCATAATTCTGTGGACATTTTGCACCCCTTTGTTGTTTTAAAATCAACTGTTTTTTTTTTAGCTGTGAGTATGATCCTTACGCAATTACTACATTTCCCGCAATAACTTCCCTCCAATAAACCTCCCTCCAAATAAGTCCTATATACATCCCATATTCACAATGATCTCCACTCAAACTCTTACTCACTTGTAGGCTTGTAGCTCCAATCATACTTCCCTAACAACTAAGGCAAGGTAATACTAGTAGTTTTTTAGAATGAAGCTCTTTATTTTAGCTAGTATGGTGTAATTTAGTTTTTTTTTTTTTTTGTAATAATATGTTTTTGTTTGTTTAGGTAGAATGTCTAACTCAAGCAGAACGACATGACGGGGAGAAGAGTTCCTAACGTACCAGAAGAAGTATTGCTTCTGTGAAGTTCCCCTTATGACAGATATACGAGTGACGGAGTCTAACATATACGGCAATCGGGGTAGACTCTACTATGTTTGTAGGAACGATTGTTGTAACTTATGGAGTTGGTGCGACCCTATTGGGCAGGGAGCTACGTCTTCTGATTCACGTGACCTTGAATGGATGTGTAAAGGGATTGAAAATGTCGTCGAAACGCAGTATCATAAGTCAAACCAAGCACCAACAATTTTGACTCTCTGAATTGCCTTGTTGTTGGCACTAGCTCCTTCACTAGTGAAATAGTAACTAGTAAGATGTAGAGATTAACTACGACTAAGATACACCTTTTTGGAGGGATTTTTTTTGGAGGAAAGTTATTGGAGGGAAGCTACAGGAGGAAAAATAGTAATTGAGTAAGGATCCTACTCACAGCTAAAAAAACAGCTGGTTTTAAACAGCCGAGGGGTGCAAAATGTCCACAAAATTAGGGGTACAAAGTGTCCACAAAATTGGAGGTGCAAAGTGTCCACAAAATTAGGGGTGCAAACTGTCCAAAAAATAGGGGTGCAAAGTGTCCACGTGAACAGTACCAGGGGTGGTAATTGTCCACGTGAACAGTACCAGGGGTGGTAACTGTCCACGTGAACAGTACCAGGGGTGGTAACTGTCCATGTGAACAGTACCAGGGGTATAATGGTCATTTTAGAATGCACCTTTTTGGAGGGATTTTTTTGGAGGAAAGTTATTGGAGGGAAGCTACAGGAGGAAAAATAGTAATTGAGTAAGGATCCTACTCACAGCTAAAAAAACAGCTGGTTTTAAACAGCCGAGGGGTGCAAAATGTCCACAAAATTAGGGGTACAAAGTGTCCACAAAATTGGAGGTGCAAAGTGTCCACAAAATTAGGGGTGCAAACTGTCCAAAAAATAGGGGTGCAAAGTGTCCACGTGAACAGTACCAGGGGTGGTAATTGTCCACGTGAACAGTACCAGGGGTGGTAACTGTCCACGTGAACAGTACCAGGGGTGGTAACTGTCCATGTGAACAGTACCAGGGGTATAATGGTCATTTTAGAATGCCATGTGTGATGTAGTCATGTTAATAGGTGATGTCATAAATGTATTTAATTAGTATTTATTAAAATATTAAATTAAAGGGCAAAGTGGTCTTTAAGGGGGTGAGGGTATTTTAGCCATTCCATCCTTACAAGGGTAAAATGGTCACAAAAAAACTATTAAGGGTGCAAAAGGTCTTTTTCCATAAATCAGGGGGCAAAATGTCTTTTCCCCATAATTGAAGGGTGGAAAATGTCTTTTACCCTATAAAATATTATTTCCAAAATAACCTTTAAGAGTAAGTTACAACATTAATGTATATTGCGACAAACAAGAAAGCTTATATATACTAGCTGCAGGAAAATAGTTTTTATACTCCAAGTAGCATGTTTCTAATAACTATTTTACCTCAAGAGCTAATAAGATACATAGTTTCAAGAAATATGCATATCCATAAATAATACATTTATTTTGTTATATGAACTTTATAGGCGTTAGGGGCAAGTATTTGACAAATTACTTTGCAAACTTGTAACTTACATGTGGATATGTTCACAAATATATTGGAGCATTTACATTCAAACATTAAGATGACTCTGTAACTGATATTTTGAGCAGTGTCCTAATTTATAAACACATGAGCTACATAATTACCAATAAATAGAAAATAATTTTACAAATAGAATCACCAATCTTTTGAAAAATGATTAGTGTACTACTTAAAAGGAAAAGACTCCATTCGTCTCAATTATGGATATATGATTTACCACTATGACTTAAGTTTATGTGCATATATATTTTATCACCAGTTTGTATATTTTCAAAAGGTAACTTAGTGTTCACTCATACGAATTAGAGAAGATGAAGGAAAACATAATAGCATAAATCATATTGGTCCATAAGCTAATGAAATAACAAACATAATTATAAATATGCGAGAATGAAGATTCTTTAGCTCCCCCGTTTAGAATAGCAGTACTCCGTCATTGATATCTCGGAAAACAAACTTTTAGGTTTACACAATGCGCATTTTATTTCTAGATCTACGTTGTAGATTGTTAGTCATCTGCGACCAAAGACACAAATAAGCATTAGCATTGTCAATTAATAACAATTTTGATAATTTATAAAATGATCAAATAGAATAAAAACACAATAAAAAAGATATAATAACGCTGGCCTGGGTGTGAGAGGCATGTTACGTAGGACACTGTCCTACAACGTAGATCCTCCCCACGTGAGGGTGCTACCGGTATGCTACGAAGTAGGATTCAACCCACACTCGAGCCAGCTCCTACAAGCGTCACGCCGGTTGTAGGACTTGTGAACCGTCACGAACCGTTGTTGCCCAAAAACAAGAGTATCATAATATACTATATAGAATACTTAAAATATATTTCAAATATGTAGTAGTACACTCTAGTACTTTTCTATGTGAGCTCTCATATTTTCTCCATCAATCCCCCATACAAAATGACACTCACATATATATAGATGTGCATAGAAAATAGTAACCCCCTAGTATTAATATTGGAGTTATGGCCATAATAACCACCTCCCAATAATGCTACAATAAACCAAATATTTCATGTTTAATACTCTAATAATGAGGGAGTTACAAATATGTAGAAACCAACATCTTTAAAACTATTTAAGAAATATAATTATCACAATAATTTATAATAAAAGTTTTGGAATTTTCATAAAAATCCCTTACATCATGTGTGTACACAAGAAGGAAAGCCAAACATATGCATATGTTTACACAAGAAGGAAATCCAAGTATATAGTATTTCACAATGTAGGGGTTTTTTCAAGAGCGGATTGTACATTACCACTAAGAATCAAATTGTCAACTAGGCATCTACTACTACAAAAGTAAGCCACGGTTATGCCTCTATGCAAAGTCCTAATACTACTCCCTCCCTCTATCTAAAGTGAACACAATAATGCATGAGACTAATTGCTCTTACGATTTACTACTATGGAAAGTATCTTTACCGTAGGGTGAATTAATCAGGCTAACTCCCTTGAGCTTCGCTGAGGTAGGAATTAAAAGTAGCATTAGTTTGCCTACGAAAAATATAATAAAAGTTTCATTACACATGGTTTAAGATCGCTGAGAGAAGGGAGTATCCACAAAACTTGTTTGTGTGTCTATTTTGTGGTCAAATGCCTTATTCATGTTGAAGTTGATTGTTTTTCATGCAAATTAAATTACACAACACTATTATTATCATTTCCCTAAAAAAAACAGTATGTCTACTATTATGATTATTATTATTAAGATTAGAGGAATTAAAGATACTTTACAAGAAAATTTCGCGCGCGATTAAAACAAGTGAAAATTTAAATAATCAGATCAAAACAATGTGGAAATATAAGCTAAACTAGTTGAAAAATGTAAATCGACTTTTATGAACTGAAAATCTACAGAATTTATGTGAATTTATAAAATTGAAAATTAAACGATATGTAAATTTTTAATCCAAACGGTTTTTAATCTCAAACAGAAAACAGTTTAACAAACATTTTTTTTTAGAATTGCCGATTATAAAAACTGGTTAAATTCAGGGCTGAACATCCACGAGGAGTGGCCCAGTTGTTTTTTGTCCTCAAACGTCTGGATGGGCCGAATGTGTATTGGATCATGTGGGCCAGTAGAAATACAAATATCTTTTCTAGTGACTGTTATTTTATTTTTATCCTTTTATACGATGTAATTCTGAAAAAAGAAATCAGGATAAATTACTTGCCAAAAGAAATCAGGGTAACAGTTAGAATGGTAGCTCAAGTGGTAGAACGAAACTCCTACATGTGGTCCCGGGTTCAACCCCGATTGACGAAGAAAATAATTTCTCAAAAAGAAGATCATGGTAAATTTCCTAGAAGAGTGTGCATATATTGGGACCAAAAAAGCCCATATTTCAGATTGACTGGACTTTTAATCTGAGGCCTAGTCCATTTTGCGAGAACGTAACGCCAGGCTCAATGTGCAAATTCATAGAAAATCAAACGAACAAAATCTTTCTGCAAATTGCTCCGTCTTCCCCAGATCGCCAGTCCTCTCTATTTCTCCAAAATCGTCGTTTGTAGTTCTTCTACTTCGTAAACCCACGCGTGGAGTGTAATTCTGGAGAGCAAGACCTCCAATTTGCCGGATGAATTCAGGCGAAGATGAAGCTCTGGCGACCCCTAAACCTAATACTGGAGGTGGGTCAGATACAGAGTTCAAGAAACGGTCAGTTCTCATCCTCGCACCATTCTTTTCATCGAACCCATTTCGTTTGATGTATTTTTAACCCAATTTGAGATAATGGGTCTTCCTGTGTTTACTAAAGTTCTAATCTTCATGGATCAAATAACAATTTTTTGGTTGGTTGGTAATATCAAGTTGAAATTGTTGGTGGAAGTCATTTAATAAATTAGAGAGTCATGTGATAAAACGAACAAGATGGTTTTTGGTAGTGTATTAGTAAAGATTATTAATTTTCAAATATAACTTCACATTATTTCCATACTCCAATTTTTATCTGGAAGCAGAAGAGTACCAGAAAGAAGATGAGTAGCTTGGAAAGGAAATGAATTTTTTTCTAGAAATGAGTTTCACTCTGGAAGAAAATTTGAGTAAATGGACAAAAAAAATGGCTCTTGATAGTGTGGTTAGCTAATTTGTATGTAGAGTTTAGTCAGAACAAAACTGAAATTGGAGGAAGTAGCTGGTATCTTGAGAAGATAAACCCTATTGAGAAGTCACATTCAGCAGGCGTTTAACTGATCGAGGCCATCGGTTAATTCCTACACATTCCATATTACCAATCTTGTGCAGTTACTTGTTGGCTTACTATGCTTGAGGTTTAACTTTGAAAAATAATGTTTTGGTGCCTTTCCCTAAATGTATTGACTTGTTTGCCTTTTGATTGTGGTTCTAGGTATATTGATTGTTGTAGGAGGCATGGGGTGTTACCTAATAGAGCACTTTGTTCTGCTTTCTTCAAGGTTTGTTATTATCATGTCCTCGGTACTCAATGACTATCTGATAGAAATATTTCCTCCATGATATGAGTATTAGTTTCTTGTCAATGCTAGCCTATGCTACCATTTGTTCTGTGTAAAGAACCTCAATGATGAATGAAGTTTCTAAAGTTTATTAGTGTTCGTTCAATAGCATCATTGTCCTTAATTTTTTTCCCAATTTATGCAAGTGCATTGTCATTTTGCCGACTGTATTTGTAAGTGAATTTGTTATTTTAGGTACCTTTAGCTACCAGTCTCTTAATCTTTCTAAACAGTTCATTAACCCAACAAATTCCTCCTGAATGATCTCATAAAATACAATTTCTGACTCTTTGGTTGGTGCTTCAGCAATTTCTGTTCATAATATCCAAAACCCATAAGTAAACTGCTGCGTATTCGTCCCCTTATGTTCTTAACTTTTTTGATCAGGTTGATAACAAGAAAGTCCAACACCAATTCTGCAGACTTGTGGTTTTCCTAGACGACTTGGAGGATGAAGACTTTCTTCCTCTTTTTGATATATTTAAGGAAATTGATGCTTCCGAGATTGATGCTGTTGATATATTTCACGATTCAGCATGCACAATGGATGGAAAATACATTCTGTTGCTGCTGCGTGCAATCACTCTGAAACTACGGACTGTTAGTCTCCATGATATGTCTCTTGGCAAGGAGTTCTTGAGGTATGTGGTGCTATTTATTTGTTGCTTTGAATGGGGAACCCTGATTGCTTCATCAAATTGAAACACCATTGTTACTTAGTCTGGACTTAGCAAAGTACTCATACACGATTTGAGTAGCCAGCTTGACAGCTTATCTATCTCATTATCATGCATATAATATCTTTTTCTTCTCTGATCACTCAGTTTCAGTGCAAAAGATGTTTTGAATCAGTAATTTTTATAACAAACTTAAAGGGGTATTCTATTCTGTGGCTTCTTCGTTAGATGCCTGTCTGAGCAACATATTCAGAATTTTGAGACATGCATTTTTCTCCTACTATGATGTTGAAATCTTCACAAACGGGTGGTTTAAGTGGCTAAATCCTTGAGTAAATTGTTGAGCCGACAGAGAGATGGATTCTATGACTGATAAGTAACACCGACATTTGCGCAAGTCTTAAAAATATAACTTTTATATATTTCTTTCGTCTTCACGTTGAAGAATGAAGACGAAGATTATAATAAGGGCTATGTGTTTACTTAATTATGTCTCTCAGTCAAGTTACGGGTTCTAAGTTAGGTCAATGTTTCAAACTGCTTGTATTCCATTCCAACCTGAGTGCTGCACGTTTTTGTATTTGTTAACCACTTCACCTTGATCCTGGTTGAATGTTCTCCAGATATTGTTGTTTTGTCCTGCTAATTTGGAAAATTTTTGAACACATCGTGATTTGGGTAGGAAAAACTGCCGAACAATAGCAATATCTAGGTTTTATTTCAATGTGGCTTTGGTTTTCATCCTCTTAACACGTGAGAAAAATATTTTATACGGCGAGATGCAAAATCCCAACTGCTACTAACCTGTCAGTATTTTTAACGTTCGACTCCCCCAAACATATGCAACGGCTTTGATAACTGATTTTCTGCACTTTACGTACTCGTGATAATTGATTTTAAACTTAAATAGCTCGGAGGCATCGTGTCAAATACCAATATCATATAGTCATATTGGATATAACCAAATTTATAGATTCATCTCACTTTGGAGGCTGGATATCTTTTCATTTTTGGTTAGGCTTTTCAAAGCTGACAATGTTTGGAAGAGTTCCATCATTAGAAGGCTAGTATCTCTATTTTTAATTCAGAACAACTGCATATTTTTTGCATAAGAAGTCATGAAACAAGGGAAACCTCGGACTGTTCCCACCAGTTCTCTTTGCTGTAAACAGAAGTTAGTAATTGCCAACAAGGACAGCTTTCCACATATTGTTAAACTTATAATGAACATAAACGAGCTAGGGGTTAGTATCTAAGAGTTATAACTTATACCTCTTGTTGCTTTTCACTTTTAGATAAACAATCTGAACGCTACTAAGTACAGAGGAAATCAAATAGAAAATGATGACAATAAACTCTTGAGATCTCAAGAAGTTTGAGTGTAGAACCTGATCATGAGGTTATGGGGAGCACGGGCTTTATAACGATTGGTGGATCTAATTTCAGATCTTTTGGGGAATCTAATTCGGATCTTTTGTTTCGGGAATCTTCGCTGTCTGACTTATCCTATCACATGTTCCAATTATGTAACTCAGTGGAATATGTGAAAACATCTGAGACACAGGATGGCAATCTGATCCAGTCTTATCATCCCCCAATGTATCAGTTACCAAAGCTTCTGATTGAAGTTTTGAATTTGTGATCCTTATGGGGATCACCGATATCATTGCCAAAGTTTTGAATCTGCGAATCAACCTATATGCAAATTAGATGTATCGCCTTACATTTTGGACATTTGGGCCTGAATCTCTGTGATATTGCTATTATCTTGGCAATGCCTTACCACAACAAACCGTATGCTCAAACTTATTTAAGAAATGTAATTTATAACTTGTTTGATTGGAACTCTCTTTTCTCTGATTATCTTAGGGATGTTTCTCAGAGAGGACTGACATGCCAAACATTAAACATGAGGCATTCCCATTTCCGGAAGCTCAATTTGTCTGGGATGTTTATGCAATTGTGCACTCTTAACCTGGATTTCAGCAGTTCACTCAGTAGCTTCCAGGAGGGCTGTTTTACATGTATGCCAAATCTGAGAAGTCTTTCGTTATGTGAGACAAGAATTGCGAATCTGTGGATGACTAGTTCCGCACTATCAAAGCTTCCTTCTTTAGTGGAACTCCGCTTTCAGAATTTATGTTTCTGCTGTGAAGATACAGGCCCTTGTCCTACAGCATCTGCTGGAAAGAGTAGCAATTCAGCTCATGCAATTAGCCGTATTCAAGAAGAAGATAGATCTTTTCAGGATGGCAGTGATCTGTTGTTTGCACTCGAAGTGGCTGAACTTGATGATGATGATGGCACTCAAAGAATGTCTGAGGATTCATCAGAAGATAGTGAAATGGATTTTTCAAATCGCCACAGAGAGTCTGGACTCTTAGAGGAGCTGTCTTATGCAATTCCTGGTTGGCATGAGTATGTAGATCTTCAAGATGAGGTACTCACACAAATTTATAAAGAGATAGCTGCATAGCATCCCTCTATCTGACCTTTTCGACACTATTCATATACAGCATATGTCTCTCTTGAAAGCTAAATCTTCCTTTTTTCAGTCAGTTCTTTTAGTTCATTTTTCTATTTGTCCCTCTAGTATAACAGCATTATCCATAGAATAGTAAAGGATGAATAGATTCTGAGAAATACCGTTCTGGCACGAGAAAGTCTACACAAAGGACCCTAGACATCTCTAAATTTGTGCTTGGAGTTCTCTAGATGAATTTTGAATGTAAATCAATTGCTAGAAGAAGTAGAGACTACCTTTTGTGCTTGTGTTCACTAGCCAATGGCTCAATATATCCAGGCCGAGTATTATCTTAGTACAAGTAGGGAGTGTATGGTAGAACCTTCTATTTTCATTTCCACTAACCAAATGTTCATTTTGACATGCAAATTTTAGTAGAACACCAAGATAGATCCTCTTGCTACAACTAAGAAACTAGCCTTCAATCCCATTTTGGGTTTCTGTAGATTGATTAAAGGAAAGTTATTTAAAGTGAAAACAAGTACATTTGAGGCCTTGAAGAAAAATAAGAGATAATTAAAGCTAACAGAACAAGAAGACTGCTAAATAAACAAATTCAGATAAGAGTCCTCATTATATGAGACACAGTTCTGGCTCTTCTTTATCCAATATGTATGACAAAAAGCAGGATGTTGATCCATGTCACCTTCTTTTCTAGCCATTCTAAATCTCTCTAGGAAATTTATTTGTAATCTAGCTTGCTTCACAACAATTTATCCATACTTTCTGCTGTATGGATGCCGAAAACTGTCTTGGAAGGATCTGACACCAACAATCATGGAATTTTCGGTTAACAGAATACCTAAGTGGAGTATTCTGCTCGGCTAAGAGCAACGTTGATGTATTTATTTACTCAACCTCTCATTTGTTACCTCCTTGTTCATCTGATTGCTCTTGGAGCTGGAGGAACTTCTTATACTTGGAAGTTTATGTACACCCTTTATCAAGTGTGACTGGTGACAGCCCTCTTTGTTGGGCATCATGTGTAAGCAGATTGTTCCACACCGGGATGAGATGTCCAATGTTAATATAGTCTGATTTGGTTCCTAACTCATAAGGTTGACCTTTTGGGTAAGTGGGAGTACCAAATCATTCATACTATGGTTCTCCTCTCTCGTGGTGCTTAATCTCCATACGTTCTTCCCTTCTTTCAGGCTTGATAACTAGCACCACTTTGATTCTTGTTAGCTTTCTAATGGCTTTCTTCTGTCTAGAACCTCCTTAAGCTCACTAGAACATCATTTGCTATTGACAAGGTTTATGGATTAGATGATATTACTGCTGCTACATTTAGCAAAATTCGCTCTCTTTGAAGCCTTGCCAATCTTCTCTTGGTACTGTTGTAAGGGCTGTCGGTCCTACAAAGAGGTATCATGTATGTCGTGGGATTATATTGGACATTCATTTTTTGACAACAAGCGTCCTTGTTTTGAGGTTGTCGGTTGAAAAAAGACGGGCTTCATACCATAGTGCTTGAATGGACCATGTTGCTTGTGTGCATCATGGTGACTGATGAAATCATCAAGTATCTCTTGTTTTCCATTCTTCTCCAGTTAGTTCCTAAATCTCTTTGGTTCTATGTGCAATATGTTTAGGTCTTGCTTATCTTGGGGCCCTGGTATTAAGTGAGTTTACTCATGGTTTACTCTATTGGGCATACATAGAGATTGTTTTGCATTTTCGGTCTTGTACAAGGCTTGGACTTTTTTACAACTGTATTGTTATCATTTTAAAGAAGCTCTCTTGTGTTTCTCATAAGATTTTTCTAAGATCAGATTTGATTTGCTATGACACTATGGTCCATTTTGTCTTCTTTCGTCAATTGTCCTTATATTTTTGCTTCCATGATGACAAATATCTTTATCCAGAGGAACCGAAAAGATAAGCTAACTAGTAAACTCAAGGACTCGGTAAATGTCCCAAGAACTCATAATATATTTTATAGTGGATCAGCAAAACTACAGTTGCAGCATATTCTCTTTAGCTGCAAATAGTTTTAGTTCTCGATGTCCTCCGCTTCTTTCCAAATTGTTCTCCTCACCAAAAGTTCTAACCAAATTTAGAAGATCCCGCTGAAAAATATGTGAAACTATTTTCAGCTTCGCCAATGTTACCCCAAATGTTTTGCTCCATGATACGACTATCAAAATAAAATCCTTTCCATGAAAAGCATCATTAGAGAACCCCTTGAATGGAAGTGCTTGACATTGATAAAATCCCTAAACGCCATCAGTAAAACCCCTCATCTGCGTTTTCACTTAAATCCACCTTTCTCCCAGTACTACTCTAATGTGCTTCTTGATGTTATAACTAGCAACATAAAGATTTAGCTATGACTAGTTCATCATGAAAAGGAAACCCTGCAAGGCTGGGAGCTGCACAGGCCGAATTCTGAAAAGCCCTTAAGGAAGAGTTTGGTTCCAGGATTACATAGATGAATGACATCATGAAATCCCTAAAAAAAATCCAATGAAACCGGCAACCCGCATTTTCTTCTCCTCGTATGGATCCATCTATCGCTCAGAGCCTCAGGCAATAGTAACTGAGATTTTTTTTGGAATTCCCAGGACTATTCATGATCCTTTTGAATCTATCTAAGGTCGTCATCAACCTCTATTCTAAATTCAAATGACAAATCTACACACATAGAATATGGGTAAAAGACACTTTCACCCCCTCTAGTGAAAGACACTTTCACCTCTTCCAGTTTGAGAAAGGACACTTTCACCCCTTTAGTGTGCCAAACTTCAGAAAACTTACACCCCATACTGTTACACCGTTAGTCTGGAATTGGGAACTATCAGTAAAAATAATTTTTGGGACAAATTTGCCGTCATGTTATGAAAATTGTAAGGATTACCCAATGGTGTATTAGACTTTTTGCATGATATGGGGGTCAAATTTGTGTCTAAAATTATTTTCAGTGACGGACTCCACTCCCAGACTAAGGCGTCACAATCAGAGAGTGTAAATTACTTAAAGTTCGGCACACTGAAGGGGTGAAAGTGTCCTTTTCCAAACTAGATGGGGTGAAAGTGTCCTTCAATGAAACTACAGGGGGTGAAAGTGTATTTTACCCCATAGAATATCCTTTCACCCATACATTCAACGAAACTACAATATGTCACGTCAACAGGAAACAACCCTCCTCTCAGGTCACTGTTCTTTAAGTTATCCCTGCATTTTGTTGATGCTCAATTTCCAAAATATGGCTCATTTCTGAAGCTCTAGGGAATGATAATCTACTCATGTCCACAAGCCAACTACCTCCTCTCCATTCTCATAACATGAATACACATTAAACGCATATTTTGTTTTATTACAGATATCTGGCAGGGCACTGACAGCAGTAGATGAAGAAGGATTTTCCTCAAATTCGTGGAAATCTGGAAGCATTCTATCAGATCTTCCAGACAAGTACATATCTTGTCATCCTTCACTGATATGCTATGAGAGACACTATAGAGACTACATGATAGCTTCGTTGCCCCGACTGAGAGTTCTTGACAATTTGCCGATCAAAAAGATTGACAGGGATAGAGCCAACGTTGCATTCACGGAGAACTTTGAGTATCTTCCGTATAGAAGGAAGAATAAAATAAGTGTAGCTAGTATATTACAGAAGCGCGAAATTAGTGCACGTTGTTCTGGTTCAAAGAGTAGGAGAGGAAATCAACTCTATGCTTCTGTCAAATCTCAGTGTTTCTACTCTAGGGAACTTTCTGCTACAAGAGTGGGTTCTTCCAGTTGGCCTTTGTTGCATCCACTTTCTATTTTGGGGAGCGTATCAGGCGAAGAAAGTAGGGACTTCCGGCCGAGACAATTTGAGTATCATCCTTCTGACCCAAGTCTCATGGCATTTGGTACTCTGGATGGTGAACTAGTGGTTATCAATCATGAGAATGAGAACATTGTTAGTTACATTCCATCCCTCGGAGCAATGAATAGTGTGCTTGGACTATGTTGGCTCAAGAAGTATCCTTCCAAGGTATGGCTCGAAAAAAAAATCTAGTCTTTTGATTTGCCCAGTATTATTTGTTCGGATAAAATTTAGAACACATACCTGTGGTTATGGTAAAGTTCAAAAAACATACCCGTGATTTGAATCTAAACTGAATGCATATTTCAGTTTGTTACAATGTGTTATAACTTGGGTATGTGCTTTGATTCATTTGAAACAGCATGTATGTTTTCAGCCATAAAAGCTGGTTTGTGATTTGAATTTACCCTTTATATGTTTGGTATAACTTTTTAAAGGGCACATATATTCATTTCTGTTTTATTGTTTGAAAGGAAAACTGAGCGCCTAAAAGATTAAGGTGGATGACGAAGTACATGAACATGCACATATTTTAGGATGTTTTAACTTTTAAAGTGCACGTATTTTCCGTTCTTTTACCACTGCAAGCATATATTCTTCTTTCTTCTGGATCCATTCAAGTTTTATTAGAAGTATAATTGATACGCCAAAAGTTTTGGGAATCAACTAAAATACTCCACAATCGCAAGTTTCTCTGACTTTATCATTTCCTATGCCATTTTATGCCATATTTTCTTTGATCACCTGGGAATTGTTGACATATGTGTACCCTAACATGTTTTTTCCTTCATTCCTTCCATTTTTTTTCACTTCAGATAATTGCTGGTTCAGACAATGGATCACTGAGATTGTACGACATTAAGCATGTTTCTTCAAACATCAGAGGAAGCCATTCCAGGTCTTCTGTTGCATTTGATGAGTTTGATCAATTGACGTCAGTCCACGTCAATTCAACGGACGAATGGTTTCTTGCCAGCGGATACTCAAAAAATGTTGCGTTGTATGACATCGCCTGTGGAAAGCGTTTGCAAGTGTTTGCTGACATGCACGAAGAGCATATTAATGTTGTTAAGTTTGCGAACCATTCTCCTTCTCTTTTTGCAACTTCATCATTTGACAAGGACGTCAAAATGTGGGATTTAAGACAAAAACCATGTTTTCCTTGCTACACTGCATCGAGCTCTAGAGGAAATGTCATGGTCTGCTTTTCCCCTGACGACAACTATCTTCTTGTGTCAGCTGTTGACAATGAGGTATGTCTGTTGCTAATGATCGAGTTTGGTATGACTCATTTGCAACTTAAGCTGACTAATAAGTTTATGTTAAAAAAAAAGTTTACGACAAAAAAGATGAAGAAAAAAGATATGCGTGTTTGGTGTAAAAGTTGCCAAGTTAAAAAAAAAAAAAAGATTCAGAAACCTAACTTTTTCTTAAGTTCTTTTTTACACTAGGAACTTATAAGTCCAAATCCAAAAGTTCGGCTTATAAGTGACACTCGAACCACTACTTATAAGTTGTCTTCAACTTATAATCCAAAATTGACTTATAAGCTGCTTATAAGTCATACCAAACTCCCCCAATATTTCTCATATCAACAGTCTCCATCTCGAATCCTTAAACACCATTAAGTAGTTATTTTCCGTACATTAACCTGGGTAGTTGACATTTCTTGCTTCCCTTTAGTCGTTTTCCTGTGAATCTGTAGTCTGTGGTAGCATATTATTTTGCTTTGCTTCTTCTTTCAGTTTAATCTAGTTTTCCAATTAGACATGAGAAACATTGGTTTGAACCAAGACGCAAATTCTAGATTGTGTCCTGATGCTGTAAGGACTAAGCTAGAAAGTAAAAAGCAGTTCACTAAGTTTCCACCGTTCTTGGGATGTTACGGCTTCTGCATCTTAAACGTTCTTCTGGTAATTAATTGCATCCTAAAACATGGTAAAACTTATTTACCTTGGATTTCTCAGTCATGGAAAGGAAACACGTGAATGGTAAAAACGCATGGTACAAGTTATGGTATGAGTGCTAGACTTGTACAGATTGAATCAATAGGATGCTAGATTATTTTTAATGTAATAATCAGTTGGTCATTCGATTAGCCAAAGAGCTGCATATTTTCAGGATCATCACAGCGATTTGGTCAAACATCTGAATTTTCTTTTATTATTGTGTCTTTCATTTGATCTTTCCCTGCTTGAGACAACCGTAAGGAAAAATATACATCAAACTACGACAAGTTTGGCTTTAAGCACAACTAGAATGGCTGCAGTCAACTATCTTCTTATAGCCAAATAATTGCCAAGTTTCTAATTAGGTACTACTTATTTTCCTATTCTTTCAATGGTGTTGTTTGGATGAGAGGAAAATGAGAGGTAGAGGATTGGTCAAAACTCTCATAAAATCTGAAAAAACGGTCAAAACTCTACCAAAATTCCGGACATCCCAAAAAATCCAAATTTCCGGATTTTTTCGGAGGAATTTCTGAGTTATTTGGCGGAATTCCGGGTTATTTGAGGGATTTCCGGATTGTTTCTGGGGGAATTCCGGATAATTTGGGAGAATTTACGGATTGTAAAAAGAAAAATTACAAATTTAACTAAAAAGTCTACAATAATTTATTGCATTCAAACACTACTGATTAAATGAGCTTTTAAGCTCAACTGCTCACATACTTCAGCTCATCCAAACAGCCCCAATACCTTCTTAGGTATGATAATATCAGCATTGCCTATATCAAATTCTTAAAGTTGAAATAGAGAAAGAAGGGTTATTTTATTTTGTTCCGTCTTTGTCAGTCAAGAGGAGTACTCATATTAGTTATCTGAATAGAAGTTTGTGTTTTCAGGTTAAACAACTATTGGCTGCTGATGGGAGGGTTCACCTAGATTTCAATATAGGTCCGACAGGAAGTGCTCAAAATTATACCCGTTCTTATTACCTAAATGGGAGAGATTATATTATCAGTGGAAGTTGTGATGAACATGTAGTCCGCATCTGTTGTGCTCAAACAGGAAGGCGTCTCAGGGATTTGTCATTGGAGGTAACTTTCTCATTGTTCTTTTGTTCCCTAGTTGTAACTCTTTGTAGTTGAAGTTACTTTTTGTTCTGTCAAGAGGAAGAGACCATGTAATCATGTTCTGCCTAATCCTCTGAACCCGGATTTTGTCTCCAAATGTTGTGATGCAATGGATGTGTGCGACCATTTATTTTTAGGAAAATTTCACTTTTCTCCCACCCCACCTCACCCCATTGTGGTTAGAGGGTTGTGACAGTTTACCCTCCTATGCTTTAGAGTGCTGCATTTTGCGTCAAGAGGATACATTTTTCCTTAACAACACCACGAAAAGATGAAAATACATCTTATATTTACAAAGATTAAGGTGTTAACCTTGAACAACAATAAGAAATGGAGATGTAAACCTATGTTTCCACAGTTTGCTCATACCCTGAAATGTTCCAGAAGATGAATTGGACAATTTTGTATATGGTCACTATTTTTGCATATAAATATTTCTGTACGAGGGGGGAAGTTTAAGTTTTAACTGCTAAGATATGTGCATTGCTGGGTCCAGGGGTTTTAAAAACACAAAAGATGAGTGCAGTCCTACTAAGACACCAAAAGGCCAAAGTAGCCTACCCTTATCATACTGAATTCCTTAAGGTACCGTGGTTCATTCCAGGAACCGCGATGATCTGTTCTCATAGGTTGAAACCCTGAATTGGACTGAAGTTAGACTGAAAAAGTGATCAGTAACAATCACTGTCATCATCAACATAAACACAGTTGAAACTCAATTGAAGCAGAGCGAAGAAAACTCAATGAAAGCAGCCTCACCTGAGACGTAGAGAACAGAGGAGAAAGTGAAGGGACCATACCCAAATCCAACCTCAAGGAGAGCTCAATCCTAATCCAAACCCAAACTAAATTAATTCACCACTTTTGGATAAGGAATATCGCGATTGTTGACTCATGGATGGCATCACCCCCCCCCCCCCCCCCCCTCTCTCTCTCTCTATATATATATATATATATATATATCACTTTACCACCGTCAGTTATGTTTGATTGCAAGTTTTCCGGTTCAAATAAATTAGTTTTTTACGACTTGCGCAGGTTAAGGGCACTGGAGCTTCAATGTTTGTCCAGTCTCTGAGGGGTGATCCTTTCAGGGTAAGTACAAAATCTCGTAAACATTCTCTATTTTGCAACCTTCTGTGCATCAAATGGAACTCTGATTGTTTGATTATCGTAACTTTCAATCATCATAATCCATTCTTTTTTATTGCGTTATTTGCCCATCCAGGAATTCAATATGAGTATCTTAGCTGCCCATATCCATTCAAGTTCAAACTCTAGGATTGTCAAGGTTAGTTCTCGTCTCATTTACAATTCATCTCTCCCTTCCCTTGTTCTTTGAGGAACTTCAGCACTTCTTTGAGACGACTGAACTGAGAATCATGCAGGTGAATATGCTGGCAGCCAGCGACTCTGCCAAAGACTCGGTTGATCATTTTTGTCATCCAAATAGTATCATGGGAGGTTAATATTTCTTCCGCCCAATGTAACATACAACAAAAAAATACTGAATAGTGTGAAGCATCACATGACAATATTGAGCAGGAGTATCTTCGCCGACCAAACTGTGGGCCCCACAGTAAGATACATGCAGCATGGCAGCATATACCCCACTCCAGAGTAGATGTCACATGATAAACTTTGAGACTTGGGAGAGTAACTGCACTTAGCTGGCATTTCCTCCATTTCTGTACATGGAGCCAAAGTAGAAGCCATACCAATGCATGATGCCCAATCCTTTTTTTTGTGAACTACCAGTGGTGTCTCTAACCATCTGCAGAAACCGCGTGTACAACATCAGTGAACAGCTGTCTCTTGTCCCTCAAAAACATGTACGGTGTAATCTGTGTACTTAAGACTACTACATTGTTATAAACCCTCACTCTCATCTTCTTCCTAGCACCAAACCTCTATCTGCAGCACTATGAAGCTCTTTACCACTCTGTTGCTCTTGGTTCTGATCTTGGCTTCGTCTTGCTTGGATCCGGCAGTGTCTGCGCCGTGTAAGTCTTTTGATATCGAGTTCTAGATCGCTACGTTGATGCATTTTAGGTTACGTATGATTTTGAGAGGTGTTTGTTTGTTGTGTTGTGATTGTGATGTTGCAGTGCAGTGTGGTAACATGTGTAAGCAGAGATGTGCTAAAGCAGGAGTATTGGACCGGTGCCTGAAGTACTGTGGGATATGTTGTGCTGAGTGCAAGTGTGTGCCTTCTGGGACTTATGGGAACAAGCATCAGTGTCCCTGTTACAGAGACAAGGTCAGCTCAAAGGGCAAGCCCAAGTGCCCTTAAAACAGAGAGAGAGAGAGAGAGAGAGAGAGAGAGAGAGAGAGAGAGAGAGAGAGAGAGAGAGAGAGAGAGATTGCTCCTGTGTTGTATTGTGGGATCATGGTGTGGGTGTACTATGTTTGGTGTTTATCAGTAGCATGTAATAATAAATTCAGTCTTCCCTGTGTTCTATTGCAAGTTTCAGTTTACAAAGTGGTATGACTGGTGCTACAAGAGTCACCACAACTACGAGAAGGTACATCATTACACTTGCCTTATTGACCTTGTTTGGATACAATGGTTTGATTAACCTCAAAAAAAAGTTAACCAAAACCTCAACCTAAAAACCCTCTAATTCAAACATCCACCTGGTTTGGTTAACGAAACAAGCCCAACCTTGTTATCCAAACAGGGTCATTACCTCGTTTGTGGTTGTAATTAGAGTATCTCCATTTATTTTATTTTTATTTTCACTGGCAATAAAAGAAATTTATTCATCAAAGTAGCGAATACTAACGGAAAGGGGCATACCCCTGGAACGAGAACGAAAAACCTGCAAATCAAACATAAACCTCAAAAAAGAAAACTAGCAACTTCGTGGATTAAGCTCAAAGGCATCCACATAACAAACCAAAGACAACAAAAGCTGGCCCAACGGAGATCAAGAGCCAGCCTCCTATGCCAACAAATACCACGCTAAAAGCCAAAAACATACAGCCCAAAACTTGTCCTACAAGGCCCAAAACCAGTGACAAGTTCAAGGAAACCCTAGATTTGGACGACAGGAACGTTGACCACGGACGGCGGCAGGGCCACTAACGTGGCAGGGACGGCGGCGACGGTGGAGCAAACCCTCTCAACAAACGCATCCCGGGGGGAGGGGGGAGGCGGTCCTGTGCTACTACGATCAAGGAGAAGTCGTTCTTCTCCAGAAACCGACGTATCGATCGGGGGGAGGGGGAGAAGAAACGGCAGCCCTTGAGGGTTGGAGCAACTGGGTCCGCTGGAGGACCTTGGGAGAGAGAGGAGAGGAGGGGGTGTGGAGGGAGACGACTGGAGGCAGTGACGGCTGGCTGCACGGTGGACGGATCTGGCATGGTGAGGCTGAGCACGTCTGGCAGACGGCGCGCGGCTGGCGGACAGAGGCATGGAGGAAGATCGGATGTGGCGGCTAGCTTGGCACCACGGCGGGTGGTTAGTTGGATTGTCAGGCGGAGACCCCTTGGTCCACAGGGGAGGAGAGAGCGATGCGAAGAGGAGGAGCTCGACTTCACCTACTGGAAGTAGGGCAACAGCGCATCAAATCTGTTGAAAGGACCGTTCGGAGCATGGCTCCCAACGAAACCGGCGGTGGTGAGGAGGCGAGCTGCGGAGGCGGGAAGCAAGGGGCCAGATGCGAAAAAGGGACTAGGGGAGGTGGTTTCTCCTCCAATTCGGAGTCGCCGCCGGAAAGGTCAGTTGAGGCGGGCTAGGGTTTGCAGAGAGAGCCCTTTTAGAGAGAGGAGCATCTCCATTTAGGTGCCACCAATTGTCAAAGTTGGTAATGGTTTTCAAATGTCAAAATAGATATCATTTTTTAATTTTAGTGCAATAACTTGCCAACCACACTAGAGATGTAAATCAAAAATTTGGACTGACAAACTTGCAGTTGCGGAGGCCAATAGACAGCCCGTAGGTTACTCTAGTTCAAACTCAAGATCTCAAGACGAATGTTTAAAGTCTTAAGAGTGCTAACCTAACTAACTCAACTACACCTTAAAAGGTAAATAAATGTCATTTTGATCACTAACTACAGTCGTGTATAACATTTCAAGGTCTGGCTACTACTTTTACGCTGCAATCCCGCTACACTGGTCGTTTATACACAGCAATCTTACTACACACTGGTCGTATTTACTCGCCGGATTCTTGTTGAATCCGAAAACTATCATCAACAGCCAGATTTCATGGCAACGGAAATTTGCACCTCACTTGCACATCTCTCAGATCAGCAGCAAAGCTATAATATGAAGAAAATTTGATCATTTCAATTCACGCTCCACGAAAGCTTGTAACAGAGTTGAATAGTTTCATAACTTTGTAGCGTATACAACATTCCATTCCCCTGCAGGCTACAGCTACCGAAACGAAACCAAAATCCTACCATTTTTCCTTTCCCATAAACAGACAAGAGCAAAAACCCTACTGCTAGAACCCTAATGAATAACCCAAACCCAACACTAAAGCAAGAACTTTGTGGAGCAATTTCTCGGTCACATCCATCTTATAATGATAAGCCTCTTGGTTACCCTGTGTCTCAAGCACTGTCCCTGAAATAAATTAGTCACCAACCACCTGAAAAGAAAAGAAGTCGACGAGCCATATTTCTGTTGGATTACAGAGGATGAACTCAGTTCTGCTCTCTCTCTACACTTTATGTCACTTGGCACTTCAAAGCAACAACTGATCAGAAGTGAACCTCCACAACAATTTGGGAGTTTCATCATGATGCAGTTTTCCTTGTTTTGCGTCTCCCACTTTTTGGCGCATCTTGAGCATTCAGTGCATCAACAGGCACACTCTGCTGTTCAGTCTCCTCAGTACTTGGATCCACTGCTTGTTGACCTTCCTGGCTTCTTCTTTTGCGACTACTAAGGGTACTGGGTTTCTTCTTGCTACTTTCTCCGGTCAATGACTCAGTCATGCTTGCGCCGTCATTTGTTTGAGTCTCTTCTCCAATACTTGCTCCATTGGGTTTCACATCTTGCGAACCGGGTTCTGTTGGAGTTACCTTGCTTGGGCTACATTGAGCCAAGCTTGCATTCATGCGTGATGTATGCCGAAAGCTCCAGCGCGCATTCTCAAACCATTTGTTAACCTGAGCGAGTGTAATTCCTAGTTCTTTAGCCAGAGTTTCTTTCTTAGTTTTATCAGGGTATTGATTTTCCTTGAAAGCCATTAGAAGTCCCTGCAAAATGACAACAAAAAAAGAAAGAAAAAGTAAATGTAATTGTTCAGAAAAAAGATTTAAAAAAAAAAAAAAAAAACTAATAATTTTAATGTGTTGATTTTTTGCTAAACAGAAGCAGAACTTATGCAGAAAGTAGGTTTAGATCGGCACACAGAACTGACATAGATATTCTCTATAGATATTAGGGAAATGTTCTTACTTCTTGTACCAAGGATGTGCTTTGGAGTTGATAAATTTACTAAAATGTCATTTGTTTTATGTGGTGCTTTTTATTTTTGAATTGAAAAAGTTAGAATTTGAACAACGGTATGTATGGAGGGAAGTGAAAAATAACTCTTAGGTAGTAAGATAGCACTTATTTTGAGATATTTGGGGAAGGAAAACACTTAAAGTGGGATGGAGGCAGTATATGAATAAAAATAGAATGTCTTGCATACCTGAGTAGCAGTGTCTCCCAGCCTTTTAAATTGTGATTTCTTATTACTTGAACTGGGTTCAGATGAACCTTTAGCAGGTGAAGAGTGCATGCCTTCTGTGCCTGCCTTCTTACGAGCTTTTTTCTTGGGGGGTTTTGTACCTGTTTCCTGCTCATGCTCCTTCACACTATTATCACCTGCCTCTTCCCTAACCTGAGTTGACGGGTCGCATGAACCAGAAGCAACTTCCTTTGTATTGTTCTTCATTCTCTTTCTTGGTGCATCTTCAGCATCAAACCACTCTTCATCGCTCGAATCAGTAGCATCATTTCCATATTCATTCTTCAAAAATCAAAATAAACGCAAACCATGTGTAAGACAAAATATGATAGGAAGAAATCTAACAACATAATTCCCTGCCCATTTATGCAAACACTCAAATGATAGAACCAGTGACAATGTTGGTTTCGCTTCTGTTGCCTTGAAAGCACCTTCCTACAGTCAATAATTGAATTTTTTGTGTTTGATAAATACAAATTATAACTGTCTTCAGTGTCAAACGTTTTCTGATGTAAACTTTAAAGTCTCATACGGTGGTGTTGCTTTCTCAGACTCACTTTGGTATATTCATTTGAACAATCAACTTTATCCTGACTAATTTTAAAATTTTCAAAATATTCCTTAAAAAGTTAAGCGAGTTAGCATCTATTAAAATGCTAACCTCTTCAATGGCAAATTAACAGTAGAAATTGCCAAATAACAGCTACATGTTGTCCACAGAACTTACATTCTAGATCTACAAATATTTAATCAAAAAGTTTGTAAGAGTGTCCCACAGTATTTATATGACGGCCATTTCGGGCAAACAACAATATCTGAAGCCAATCTCCCATTGTGAACTTCTATGAACCTCCTAATGCTATAAGAGCCCCATACAGTTGCCAGAACATTATATTGCAATGGTGATAGCATTCTAAGACCATATCTGCCTCGTCTGGGAGTGACTTACTCAGCAACACTGGCATGTAGCTAGATTGTTCGAAAAGAAGTGGCCTGATTAAAGTCAAATGACACTCACTATTCAGCATTTAATGTTGGGTAAATGAAAAGAAAAAACACACTTGTGTTTAGCGACATAACTCGAAGCTACCCTATGGTTTGGACAATACCGCAAAGCACCCCTGTGATTGATGGAGACTAACGGTGAAAAGAAAATCTATTTTACCCATTATTAAATTCTACATTCCACAAAGGGCTAGTTTGGGAATGCTTCTGCTGCCAGCACAGGTACTTTCCAACGGTATTTTAAAATTTTTCTGACCAGAAAACCCTTGTTTTTCAATTTTCCAATTTGTTTTTCGAGTTTCTTAAAAATGGGTTTAAAAAAGGAAGGCCGTGCTTGAGGAGAACCAAAGGGAAGTTCGGATTCCATTCCCCAAACTGTTGAAAAACAAAAATCTTCTTTTTAAGCAGTTTTAGTGCATTTGGTAAAAATATTTTTTTCGACCTTTCGGACAGTTTCTGCTGTCTCACAGCAGCTTTCAAGAAGCAAGTGCTTTCCCGAAAGTGCTTCCGATTAATATATCTACAACCAATTTTAACCTTACAAATCTGAAAAATCTCAATATTTATCTTTACGGAACTGATACATGTAATATTTTTTGTCAATTTACCTTCTAACATCAAGTTCACAATTGATTTTACCAAACACGAAATTACTATGACAATATCTCACAGTAGCTTTCACATAATTTTACCAAACAATATTTTAACTAAAATTCACAGCAGCATTCCCAAACTAGCCCAAATTCTGTCTCCCCTCTTCAACTCTCTCTTCTCATGTGTCCTCTTCTACCCTAATGCATCACCAACACCAAATCCCTCCACCCACCAACAACGCCCTATCTCTCTCAAACCCAACACCCACCCTCTGCAATACCACAACTCGCAAATACAGGTGCAATCTTCAAACTGGATCGCCCCTTCCAAATCGCGGGACCCAAGAGTGGACAGGAAGAAGAAGAATCGTGAAGAGCGTTCAGCTCGTCGGAGAATAAGAGGAGAATACAAAACATAGGAAGGAGAATCGTGGAGAGAGAGGAGGGAGATGTTGACGAAGAAAAGTCAAAATGTTACCTCTTCCTAAAATTTAGCTAGATGGTTACCTAAAATCCCTTACTTATTGGTCAACCTATTAACATATGTGGGAGCAATTTTCAATGTCTATTCTCAGAAAATTTAAGAGATACAAATGAATAATTCTAAACGGACATAATTTTAGACGTGATTTATAGTTTTAATGGTTTTGATTAGGTGCAATGTTTCCTAAGGGTTTAGCATTTCCAGAGTAGGGTTTGGTTTTATTACATTAGGAAATTATGTCTACATTTATGTCTAAAACTCTGTCCATGTAGCATTACTCGGTACAAATTGACCAAGAAAAAGACGTTTAAAGGTATCAAAATATATTTTTCTAAAAACCTACAGAATTAGTAAATTAGAATCTCTTTAAATAGAGACTAAATCTTAATAAACAAGTATATTTCCAAAAGAAAATAAGTCCAGCTTATACTGTCACAACTTCTAATTACAGATGTGATACTTCATATTACCATAATTGCAACTAATAAAATAAGAACGATTCTAAACCACGTCCCGGGATCTAGGTAAGCGAATTTCGTTCCACTCAACGGCTCAAGCAATCCAAAGAAGCCTACCCCTAGCAAACCGAATTCCTGAGGGTAATGCGAACCGCGATCCCTTTCCTTCCCGATCCGGAGCGATCTGCAATTTAGGTAACCTTGTTTTGAATGTTTCCAGGATGTTTGGTGTAGGTTTTGGTGCCAGCTTTTGGATTCTGGATTTCGGCTTTATAGCGTAATAATGAATTTGGAAAAAAGTTGGGTGGGTTTCACCAGTTTTGTGGAGTTTTTTTCTACTGAACAACCAAATGACTGTTCTACCTACTCTTTACTTGCATTTACCTACATACAAAAACAACTAATTTAACATGCCTACCGAAATTAACTTGTTTTAGTGGAGTGCCTATAGTACACAGCCCCATATTAAGAAATTAAAAATAGAACTCGAGTGACAATACAAAATAAAATATAGTACAAAAAGATAGGAACTCGTTTTAATGGACAATATGTTGCAGCTCTTTTGTAATGTTTAATGAAGTAAATCTTTAGTACAGTAATAAACTTGAAAAGGATAAAAGTAGTATTTTTTATAAAACAACAAAACTGTCACATCGCTAACTTTTTAACAGCACTAATTCTTTTCACCAAACACGTACATCTTTTTTCACTACTTTTTTGTCACAAACTTTTTTCACCACGGCTAGAAGGTTGACTTTAATTCCAAAAAACCATACCAAATGCACCATTGATCTTACTTTATCTCCTACTAGCGCAAGTTCTCAATCTCCCTGGATGAGCTCAGTGTAGATTTTCCTTTTCATGTTGTCCATTCATCCATCTTAGAAATGCTTACTTAAACAACACTAACCCTTGATCCTAAGCCTTAGGAATAAGGTGAATTCAAAGTCTCATAATATACTTGTAAGGCTTTGCTATCAACAGGGAATACAAATATTGGTATCGTCTACTAACAGAAACCAGGCTAAGGATCATTTGATTGGTGGTGGTGGTGGTGGTGGTTGGGGGGGGGGGGGGGGGGGGGACAAAATGTATTTTAGATTTATCAGTAGATGATAGTTTCACTGACATGATCCAATAACCTAACTTAACTTATCCTAGAATGATAGTTGAGATTACCTCAAAAAAAAAGAAAAAAAGAATGATAGTTGAGACTTGAGAGCTGATGTATCAAATGTCCTAATCATGTTTCTCAAAAAAAATGTCCTAATCATAACTTTTGTGGATTCCACACCATAAATCTTTCTGCTATCACGAATTTAAGACTTTGCGATGTTTAGAGCCTACAACTTCCATGATTAGGACATTTGCATAACTAGAGATCAGTCAAGCTTAATGATTACTAATTTACAAAAGTTTAATCCTGAAAGTGAAAGCAAAAAAATTAACTTAATAATTCATCTACAAATTCATCTAAATTGCGATAAAATATATTGTGTACACAAAATCTGTAAGTACACATACCTAGAGATTGGCCAATTATACTGATTCCTTTGAAGTCTCGAAGATACTTTAATAAGATACTTTAATTTGGTTTATAAATCGTGATGGAGTGAAGAGTCATCGGTATAATAGCTATGTACACATATCTTTAAATTCGGATCGCCAAACACAAATTTCGAAGAATTGAGGGAGGGTTAGGGGAATGTGGATTGACAGAGATTTGTTACTAGAATTCCTCTGGATAATTGATGAAAGCTTAATTTTTGTACGTTATCTAGAGCATCTCCAATAGTAATATGTAAAAGTTAGCTACTTTTTACCTAAAAGTGCACTTATGTATTCTAAGTAACATGCCTTTTTATTATTTGCTCCAATGGTGCAAATTGAAGTTAGCTAAACTTAATTTTAATATTTAATTATTCAGACAACATTCCACAGAAATAACTTAACCGTATAATGTCCTGGGCAGATAGACACTAAGTTACCGGGAACGCGGATCGTTCCGGTTCGTGGAACGGGAACGGGATCGCGGAACGACATATCCTATGGAATTCGATACGCCAAGGGTAGGCTTCTTTGGATACCTTTATAGGAATTTTACCATTTTCCACAAATCATGAAGTCTAAAACTGCTCAATCTATACAATATTTAAAGTCTATACTCTAAAAATAGATGTAACTTAACATTTCCAAATTTAATTTTTCCTTCTACATAGATACTTCAGGTGAAAGTAGTGAACAAAACTGGGATCGCCAAATTAAGCGATCTGGATCGCTAGTGTTCCACGTTTCGGAACGCGCGATCCAATTCGCAATTCGCGGGGGTATGAGTGAATTGTGGTAACACTGGATAGACATCTGGGAGAATATTTTTTTCTATTCTTTTATTTGTATTTTTTTAAGTAATATTTGTAAAATTTTGAAGTTTGAAAGAATGTACGAACGTGTATTTTACAAGAAATCATCTTCGAGTAGATTGCATGATAGAACTTTAGAGAAACATAATCTCTTTAATAATTATCTCTACTAAAACTTAGATACTTATCTCTTCTCTCAAAAAAAAAATACTTATCTCAACTAAAATTTGAAAACTCGGGATATTTGAACTACAAGCGTTCAAGAACTGACCGATTATTTCGGAGCAGTAATTCGAAAATGTAGGAGACGTGCTGTAAAAATCTGTTAAACAACATTTTAAAATAAAAACAAAGTACGTGATGTGATTATAGCTTGCTACATGTAGCGAGTCATTTACATATTCGGTAAAATACCTAGAGAAGTAGCCAGCCCATTGGAGCACTAATTTTTTTAAGCTAATCTATATTTTACATATAACTTCTATTTAATAGCCCATTGGAGATGCTCACAGGACAATGAGTGGAACATTTAAATGAGAATAGATGTTCATAGAGAAAGTGTGTGATTGTTAAGAGATTTTAGGAGAATTTCGTGGAGAAAGAGATAATCTCCGAAGAAGATGGTGTGATTGATCGGGGATGGTAGGAGAAACTTGTGGAGATAGAGAGAGATTAGGATTCTATTCTATCCC
This sequence comes from Linanthus parryae, assembly GCA_023055425.1. NCBI lineage: Eukaryota > Viridiplantae > Streptophyta > Magnoliopsida > Ericales > Polemoniaceae > Linanthus > Linanthus parryae. Next base: position 36,144,672 of record JALGPY010000002.1, read on the forward strand.
ACGACATGTTTGGGAACTAAATTATAGAGAAGTTCAATTGGATTCGAATTTTGAAAGGAAAAATTAACTTATTGATAACTAAAAATAGAGTAATTAGTTATTTCTGAAAATATGGTGCCCCCGTTAATCCTGGTGCCCTAAGCAAAGATTTTAACGGCTTAGCTATTAAGCCGGCCCTGTAACTGAAGCAGAGCTCTAACAGAATGATTTAGACGAACAGAAAAGGTGGTCTACACACTGACTGTCCTGAATATCCACGTCAATAGCTAGTTAAAGAAACATGTGGAAACAGAAGGCACAGAATAAGCATGACCTAAAAAAATGTGCTCTGGTGTATCATGCATTTATTTCTATCTAATGAAGGTCAATACGATAAGAATAAAAAAACATGATAAGGTTTATGAAAAGGAACTCACTTCATAAAGCTTCTTGTAGTCCAACCTTTCAACATGTCTCTTCTCTGATACAAGTGCAGACTCTGACACATCAGGATCTGACTTCGACAGAGATAAGACCTCCTCGTCTATAGACTGTTTTTTCTGCATGCCCAATTTGGCTGTTCTGCCGCCAACCGATTTTTCGGTACCCATGTGGTCTTGGTCTGATAAAGCAGAGATGTGTTCATCTTTTTTTGAATCGTCAAATGCAACACTAAAATCTTCGGAGTCAGATGAAAAATCGGAACTGGAACTTTCCTGCTTGACCTGCTCATCCTCATCAAGATCTTTTGCATCAGGATCAAAATCTTCATCCTCTGAATCATCTGAAGAAAGTTGTAAATTCTGTTCACTTTTCACAGGATTCAACTCTTCGGAAGCGGAGTATAGATCAGACTCATCTGAAGTAGACTCATCAGAAGTAGACACATCATCTTCCAGAACTTTATCATCCGCATCAGAACAATCAGGGTCGTAATCATCGTCGTCAGAATCATCTGAAGGGAGTCCACTATTCTCATCTAGCTTATTTCCAGCTGCTGCTGCAGCCGCCTCCGGGAATACCTTCTGCAGAAGGAAGATCAACTTTAATAAGGTATACAGGCAGATAGTTAGCAAAAGGACAATTGAAAGGGGAGGTTGCAACCGACCTCCCAGGTCTTTAAAATAGAAAGATTGGTTCCTTGAGCATCATTAAGCAAATCAATGCAATCAACTTTACAGTCACACCCAGGGCAAAGCCAGCCCTCTTCATCCGAAGGAACTACATGACATGACAGGAGCTATGTTATTAGGTCAAGGCATGAAGAAGTAATGAACAAAAAAGTGTGCGCAATTGAACACACAAACATGACACAGAAATTAAATTAATTGCCACAAAGAGAATGATTTTGACATACTTTGCTCTTTCAGCAATGGTGGCTCCAAACAGAACTGGTGGAAACCACGCTCACAAGCACCATCACATAGTATGATATCGTTGTCCTCCAGTAAATCTTTAGACCCACATTTTGCACAGTATATCTGCCACGACGGATCAAAATGGGAAAAAAGTTATTTAACGGGAGAATCTAGAAAAATGATTCGTAAACTGAAAACATCTCTTACATCCTCACTATCAAGTAGTCCATCTGAATCATACAAGGTTTCTGGAAATCTTCCTTCTTCAATTAATGAATCAAGACGCTGAAAGAGATTTCTAATTCTCAATTTGCACTTCAAAATCTCAGACTTGGCACGTTCAAGCTCCTTCTCCGGCTTTAATTTCTCTAGACTGCAACATCACCAGAACTATAAGCAACAAACATAACCAAAAACCTTCTCATTAGACTAGAAGTTTAAAATTAACCACACCTTGTACCCGCCACCACTAGACAGCAGCAGCTATAAGAGGACGAAAAGCTAAACACAAGTGTGTGAGAGGAATACAAACCTTTGTCCTTTCCAACCCTCGCCAGAATAAGCATCAATTAAGTTTTGCTCGTATGCCATTCGATGTAGTAAGTACTTCAAATGTTTTCTGATTCTCAAGTATTCATCAACTGGATTTTTATTTTGCTGTTTCTTCTTTTTCCTTTTCCTTCTCTGCTCTCCATTGGAACCAGTATGAACTTCTGCATTGTTACTTGGCTCAGTTGCTTTAGATTTCTCCTGGGACCTTGATCGCAAAACTCTGGCATTTTCTGCAGAAGTTGTCAGTTCCTTCTTCCCTTTTGCTGATGTTTTAGAGCCCTTTTTACCTCGGCCTCCAGAATTTTTAGTAGAGTTTGCTGCCTCTTCTGGCTGTGATTCTTGCTGTCTGGCACTACTGTTGTGCGGCGTTTGTGGACTATCAAGAGATTTACACAATGCCGCTTCTTCGGTGGGCCCTCCCAACTCTGGAGTAATATTCTTCCCATCTTCTGCTGCAGTTCTAGGTTGTTCAAAACCAATCTTTTCAGTCAAATCTTCATTAGGTAGACCAGTTTGTTCAGGATCTGGACAGCTGATCTGGACTGTCCCAGTTTCCGTTGTCTGCGGAGCATCAGATTTTTCTTGCGACCTTGAACGCAAAACTCTGGTACTAGCTGAAAAGGAGCCAAGGGAACTTTTTCGTTTCGTTGATTTTTTAGAGGTGCCTCTATCCTTACCTCCTGACTGTTTGATGTCACAGCCCTCAGCATCATTAACTGGTGAATGTTCCAACTTGTGAAGACAGGGATTCATTTCATTGCTTTCTGGAACGACTTCATGAGCAAGCCCCTTGTTTGATTCTAACATAGCTAGTTTAGCATCTAAACATTTCACATTAAGGTCTTTCGGATCATATTCTGCCACCCCGTCTTCAGTCGGTCTGTTTGGGACTTTGTCGGCACCAATCTTCTGCTTTTCCATGGAGATTTCAGAAGCAGTCTCATGTTCTTGCACCACCGGACCATTCTGCAGCTCGTTAGTTTCTCGTGCTTGTGATGCTTCCATGTTCATGGCAGTAGACATACACAGCTTTAGGGTGAGAAATATCAGAAGACTCTTGCCATTCTGCACACCAATTCTCAATGAGTAATGCTACATGTACAGAATCTTAGACATAAATGTAGACATAATTTCCCAGTGTAGTAAAACCGAACCCTGCTACGGAAATGCTAAACCCTTAGGAAACATTGACACGTAATCAAAATCACTAAAACTGGAAATTATGTCTAATATTCTGACCGTTTAGATTTATTCATTCTGGGGCTGTTTGGATTTCGGGGTTAGGTTGAACCCAACCTAAACCTAACCCCAACCATGACAAAGACCCGGTCACCGGACGTGATTACCGGTGGCCGGGTAATTTTAACCGGTGACCGGGTAAGTAGGCCGGTGACCGGGTGTGGGGATGATGTGGTGATGAAAATTGTAGTTTCAGCGACAAAAAAAAAAACAAAAAAAAAAAAAACAACCGGTGACCGGCTAACTAAACCGGTCACCGGAAAAATTCTACCCCACCCACTAAACCTAAAACCCCAACCATTAAATCCAAACGACAACAGATTACGGTTCAACCTAACCCCAAAACGGTTAAATCCAAACAGCGCCTCTGAATATGAGATCTTCTTAACAGATCACAAGGGAATAAACAACACAACACTGCACACTGGAAAAGAAAGACGCAATAACAAAATGGAAGGCGCGTCGCAGTTCTACGAAACAAAAGCAAAATCGAAATCACAATCTTTTACAACTGGAAATCCCTAACTGTCCTAAAAGGGTTTCTGTTCAAGACTCAAGATTAATCTTTCAGGTTAATACGTGGGTTATGTCCAGTAGTTTTACAAATATTGCAGGCGACTTTCATCTTAAAAGGTTCACACATCCAGCAGTTACCTCCTAGCTTCAATCAGATAAGACCTAATACTGCATGTCTCGCATTTCTCATCATTCATACATACATACACTTCAACCAAAAAAAAAAAAAAAACATCAATTTCATAGCTTTTCTAGTGCTTGAAGAATCAATCACCGTCACCGTCCTAATTGCAAGCCAAAAGCCCTACTAATTCCAATCCTCTATCATTCAAATCCCTAAAAATATCCTTCTTCAACAACCCTAACTCCACCGGAAAACAAAAAACAGCAATTCGGAACCCAAACGAGCACCACAGAAAACAAAATCGAGCATTTTCATGAACAGATTGCAGACAACAGAGACGGTATAAACAGATCTGGAGGAAGAGAGTTACCGAATTAGCTTCACACCTCCGCGGATATGGAACGAGCGAGCGAGAGAGAGAGAGAGAGCTTGGGAGAGATGGAGATAATGGAGTTCCCGCCTGGAGAGGTGAAGGAGAAAACTAGGGTTATAGTAATATTATATATGTGTGGGGGAAACTAGAAAAGAGGGGGTAGGCCGGTAGAAGAAGACGTGGCTATGGTTTTCGTTTTCCCCCGAGAATTTTTCGCTTGCCGCCGATTCTGAACAAAGCGGGGGGATCTACATCTCCCCCATCTCTACATGATGAAAATTATTATTTGGATAATACTCAGGGTTATTTGCATTTTTCACCCCCTCAATGTGGTTTTGTTTATGTGCAGGATGGGGTAATTTTCTACTAAGTGTGGTTCAGAAGACACAAATACTATCATATATGTTACATGATCCTACGGTGTATGTTCGGCTTCGAAACTATTTTCTTTAACTAGTCTATGTATTCTCACGTATATTAAAGGAATGAAGATATGTGAACGTGATGAACTAGTACGGTCTCCACCACAACCATCAGCCGTAGTCAAGTGATCGCAGATAAATATTTTCACAAAGTAAAATATTATCCAAAAAAAGGAGAGAGAACATATCTAGTGGATTTGGAGGATGAGAATAAGAAGAAGATGAGGAGGGAAGACAAAAAAGCAGCAACGGCTGAAACGGTTGTGTCTTTCTGCATGGCTAGCGTTGTCGTCGTTGTTCTCCTTGTCTTTTTCTTATTATTTTTTTCCAGATTTGTTGCCCCCCATTGATTTTTTTTCTTTTCTGAACGATAAATATTGAGGGTATAATCAACTTAAGCCAAATTGTTAATGAATTGAATAAATTTTAACGGCCTTTATAATAAAAGGAATAAATTTTAACGGCTCAAGTGGACAAAATCGTCATGGGTGCAGCTCTGCCAATCAGATGTGGAATGTCCGCTAAGCATTTAGAAGCTATGGCCACTCTGAAAGCTAAAAGGATGAGCATAACGACATATTGCAACTATTTAGTGCTCGAATGGGACGCGAAAGTGGTGATTGACCGGATTAATCGAGCTCGAAGGGGAGACAAAGACGATGACTTATCGGAAGCTGGGATCATTATTGAACAGATCACTCGCCAAGGAAGTGTTTTTACAGAACTGGAAGTCATTCATAGGTCGAGATCTTTGAACAAAGTTGCTCATCTCCTTACTCTTCATGCCAAAGAAGACAGTATATCTATTCATTTTACGCACCACAATGTTCCGCCTTGGTTAAAAGATTGTATTCGCAAGGAATCCACTACTGTAATGGTCGATTCTTAATTTTATGAAATATGCATTTTCTCAAAAAAAAAAAAAAAAAAAAAAAAAAAAAAAAAAAAAGGAGAGACGAAAATATAGGGGGTATTTTTCATCATTTGGAATCGTACGGGGGTCTTTTGTATAAACTCCTACCCATAGAGAGTAAAATGCAATTAATCCTAGTAGTAATCGAACCTTCTGGCGTCTGAGATCAGCAGCGTGGGCTGGAAAAGGTGGGCTAGTGCTGGGCCGAATAAATGGGTCTTTCGATATTAAGTAGGTACTTACCATTCTTTGATGTCTACGCCTAGTCAGTTGAGCCTAGAGTTTAGTCTAACAGTGAGATAAAAATGAATTGGGTCAATATGGTTCTATTCATAATCTACGACCTCCTCCTACACTAGCTTTGGCCCAAGGGAAAAAAATGAAGAGATAGAAAAGAACCTGTTTTCTCATTTCTTTTTTTCGAGGGATTTTCTCATTTCTCTTCATAAGGTACTTGGTCTGTTTCTTTTCTTTCCCTAGTTTGTAAATATTCCGATTTTGTTCGTTTATTACCCGTACGTACATATAAATGAAAAATACTCTCGAATTCCATACTGTTGTCGGATCTAATTAAAAATCCTCGAATTATTGGGTAAAAATGTTTAGTACTCTTATTTAACGTTTTAACGTTAGTACTTCCGAATAAAACTTCTCGCATTCACAACGATTAACATATTTTATAAATATTATTTTTTAAATAAAATCATTCAAATATTATAACTCTTAGTAATTGGTTATGAACGAACATGTTATAAATTATTTTCTTGACCAAAATATTTATTATTTAAAAAATCTGCATATATTACTGTAGAAAATTGCAAACATCATATAATTATTAATAATTATATTTATTTGTATTTTGGGAGTCATACTGTAAAAAATTGCAAACATCATATAATTATTAATAATTATATTTATTTTTATTTTGGGAGTCATGTTAGTAATTACGAGGCTATTATTTTTTTCTAGAATAATTCGCACATAAGGTGTGGTACTTTTTATTAAAAAAAAATTAAGTAACTGTCGGTATATGCTTGAGTCAATAAAGAGAGTTATCAGAAGTAAATAAAATAAGTACACATTACACGTTTTACAAATAAATACAAACATATTTCAAAGAATCGATGAAAGCATATCATTATTGGATATGAGAAACTCACTATATGTTAGAATATTAGGAAATGTCCGTATTTTTAATCCCGCATTAGTAACTAGTTTACGAAGTATACACATACGTTTAAAAAATCCCGAATTATACGTATCTCGTATTTTTAATCCGAATTTTTATTAACGTACTTTTAACAAAAAATTGTATTATACATGTACGTACCGTACCACGTTTTATTTCCGTACCGTATTTTACTAACTATGTCTTTTTCTACCAGTTTTGACTTTTTTATCCAAAGGTGAAGATTTTTATGTGGAGGCTGCTCATCAACTCCCTTGCTGCAGGAGCTAATATCCACAAAAGGCTTAATAGTTACAATCCTAAGTGCCAGCTGTGTGAATTTTATGAAGAGGATGAACACTTGTTCTGTAAGTGTAGTTGGACCAGGGCCTTATGGTTTGCCACACAAACTGTTGATATGGCCAATTTTGGTGCTATTCAGAATCTGAAAGCTTGGCTTACGGTGAAATGGGAATAAATAATGGCCAAGAAAAGACCAGATTTTCATTTGGAACGAATCAGCTGGGTTCTATGGGTTATTTGGTTGACAAGGAATGAACTCATTTTCAATCAAACTAAGCCCAATCCCAAAACTGCTTTGGCGAAAGTGCAAATTGGGTGGACTGGCTAACAGACTTGTGGACAATTTTGTTTAACTTATTGATAGAGACAGAACCGTCTCTATGTTTCCGGAAGCCCTAAGTGATCTAACTCTTGGGGTCCCTAAAAGAAAAATATGTATAGCAGCATCATATATCATTTGTTTTTGTTACCAAAACAATATATTTGATTGAAAAATTCAATATTATAATTTTGTTAGAAAATTATGTGAATCAAATCATATGTATGTGAATTTTATCATATAATCCTCATTGTTAGGGAAAATTTGGGCCCCTTCCGTTTTCGAGACCCTATACAAGCCGTAAGTTGGCCTAATCGTAGAGACGGCCCTGGATAGAGAGTTAGGAGTTGGTAGTCGCATAGGTTTGCAGAAAATTCTCTCCTTGCTGAAGCTTGTTTTGGCAAAGGATAGTTGTATGGTTTTTGCATATTCCTAATCTAAAGTTTTTCTTGGGAAAGAAAAAAGTTTCTTATCTTTCTACCAGTTTTGACTTTTTTTATCCATAAGCTCACTTTGACCCGATGATTTGGATAGTAAACTGATGCAATTTTTTAGAATTTTTTGAGGTATTGTAGAGTAAAGCTTATTCTACAATACCATGAAAAAAGTATCAAAATATTGTATCTTATTACTAATCAAATCATCGGATTAAAGCGATCCGATGAATAGTGCTAAAAGTCTAAGTAGAAAGAAAAGAGAAAGAAAAGAGAAGAAACAGAGGAAGTAGCGGAGTGGTTGTGGAGGAGCTAGGCAGTGGAGTACATGAGGCGCATTCTAAGTCACCTGAAGCAGGAGCACGAAAGCAGCAACATCTAAACAAATTGCACTTCAAAGTTACTGAGATTATAAGAACTTATTTATAAAAGCTGCAAAATGTACAAATTTACCCAGAATTGAAACACTAGTCCAGTAATAGAATCGGATTCTCTAAAAAAATGCATTTTTTTTCTTTTTCTTAACAAGTGTTCAATAGATCACGTCATTTTGGCCGAGTAAAGCTTATTCTACAACACTATGAGCAAATATCAAAATATCGTATTACTAATCAAATAATTTGGTCAAAGCGACCCGATGAATAGTGCTAAAAGTCTAAGTAGAAAGAAAGAGAAGAAACAGAGAAAGTAGTTGAGTGGTTGTGGAGGAGGCATTGGAGTACATGAGGCACATTCTAAGTCACCTGAAGCGGGAGCACGAAAGCAACAACGTCAAAACAAATTGCACTTCAAAGTTACTGAGATTATAAGAATTTAATTATAAAAGGTGTAAAATGTACAAATTTACCCAGAATTGAAACACTGGTACAGTAAAACTTGTATAAATTAATACTCGATAAATTAATAACTTCGTGAAAACTAATAATTTGTCCAGTCCCAACTTGGGACCAGTGCAAAATTGGACCCCAATCGATAAAATAATAAGATAATAAATTTTTTTAAAATCCCAGTGTATATATATTGGTCCCGACGAAACTATAAATTAATAATTACTAAAATATTCAAAATTCTAATATTGGCTAGTGAGAAATGAATCTATAGTCACTTATTTTTTGTTGAACTCCAAATCTATCACGAGTTCATCTTTAAATCTCCTCATTGCACTTAAGAGTTGGGGCATTGTCTTCTCGTATTGCAAGTTGTGAAGAGTTGTTGCCGCTTGCAATGCTTCTTTCTGAGTGTCCGTTCCAATGCTATTGAATCATCCTCAACATCGTCATCAACGGGAATAGTATCCGCCACAATTTCTTCAATGCTTGAACCTCGTAATATTAATTAAAAGAAGGATAAAACTGGTTTGTTTTTAAATAATAGACATTGTAACTAGTACATTGGACTTCAAAATTTAATGATCATACGTACAATCTCTTTAAAAAATAAATTATTAATTTATCGATATAATAATATCTCGCTAAACTAATAAAATACCCCGGTCCCAACATTATTAATTTATAGAGCTTTTTCTGTACAGTAATAGAATCGGATTCTCTAAAAAAATACATTGTTCTTTTTTTTCTTAACAAGTGTTCAACAGCACTGGCCAGTGGCCGGACCCACACACACACAAAGTCAGCACCGGAATTTAGGGGCTTGAGATTGGGTTTGAAAGTTGAACCTGACCAACATATGGGTTGGAGTTGGGTTATGAATTTTGGCCGAGCCCAACCCAACCCAACCTGACCCGGACTCTTTATTACGTTTATTATTTATATATTTTACGCATGTAAATTTATTTATACTAGTATAAGAGTACTCTATAAATTACATGTTAAATATGTTATTTTAAATACATATAATATATTATTGAAATTGTCAAAGTCCCACAATATTTTGATTAATATAGGATCCACGACAGGCTGAAGCAGCGGCTCTTTTAACGGGCTTGCATATGTTAATTTCCTTGGGATTTAGCAGAACCATTGTTGAAGGAGACGAAGAGCCTTATCGAAGACCTCCAAGTCTTAATTCGAGCTCGGAATATCAGGGACATCTCTCGTAGTGCGGACATCCTAGAAGAAATCAAAGTTTTGTTACACCAACTCACAGAAGTCAAACTGCAATGGACTCCCCGAGAAGCAAATGGCGTTGCGGACTGTTTGGCGGAGAGAGCTAAGGGCAGGAACTATTCTGAACCGTGGATTACGAATTTTCCATTATGGTTGCAAAACCTTTGTAACTCCGATGTAAACCCCTCCACCCTTTGATTTATGAAAGTTATTTTTTCCCTAAAAAAAATATATATATTGATTAATATTTGTTTGGAAAGTAATATTAAAAATATGGTAGTTATTTCTAATCATTAAATTTATTTTAATTAAGTTAAGTAATATTTCGGCCTGTGAGTTGGGTTGGGTTTGATATTTTTAGAATGTACGGGCTTGGACTTATTCTCGGCCCGAGTTGGGTTAAACTTAGAATCACCTTTTAGACGGTCGCCGATTCGGCCCGACCTAACCCAGCCAGAGCACGAACAGGCCTGTACGTGGTCTCATTTACGGACAATTTTATGGACAAATTAGTTAGCATTGTTTACTTTTTATCTGGTCATGTGTCGACCATTGATTATCTTGAACCGTTATATAAGCATGTTTAGGTGCTTTTTGTCGAAATCAAGGGAAATTCATCATGCTTCTTCCCAGTTATAATCTGAAAACCTCTCTCTTTCTCTTCTTTATTCTTGCTTTTTCTTCAATTGTTTGTTTTCTGTTCTAAATCAAAATGCATTGTATCTTGTGGAATTATGTTCCACGTGAGCATGGACCATCCCTAGTGTAGTATAGTGTTCAATGTCACCTAATGAAGCACAAGACATAGCAGAGACACACAAGTCCACAACACACTCAGCACTCATTTACGTGGAGACAAGAATGAAACAAACATTCCACATTCATCCCCATTGGGACAAGAAGGAATCCATCGTCGTATGTACACGTATGACCTTAAGAGACAAGTGCCCCTAGAAGTTGTGCTAGTTCTTCAAGACATCAATATACATATACCCAAAGAGTTTCTAGTGGACTCTAGCAACAAAATTGTACAAAAATACATATGAAAATAGCACCATGAGAGTTACCACTCCGTCCCACCTCTTTCTTCCCATTTGACTTTTTTGACTCGTATCTGAGTCACTTTGACCGGGTGATTTGGATAGCAAAATGATACGATTTTTTGATAATTTTTTCACCATATTATAGAGCATCTTTTACTCTACAACACCATGAAAAAATTATCAAAAAATTACATTTATTTGCTATTCAAATCACCGGGTCAAAGTGACTCAATGAATAGTGACAAAAGTCAAATTGGAAAGAAAGAGCTGGGACAGAGTGGTATGACTTATGAACCCATTTTAGTTATGCTTCATCTGTTCTACCACTACCTTCCCGCCTGCTTCACAATGTATGAAGCTGAAATCCTGGCCGAATGGTGTGGGTTGAGAGCAGTACTGAAATGCTCCATATCAATATGATCGATCTGAACTGTCTAAATAAAAATTGCTAGTAAAATACGTATACACCGAAACTTTTTCAAAAATAATTAAGTTGGCGTGGGTGAGTCCGTAGTTTCACAGCTAATTATATTCATTTCATCCACTGGATTGAAAGAGGGATTTTCTGAACCGGAAAGTGCATCAAGTGATAGCCGTGGCCCGTGTGTAGTCGAGGAGTTGACCGGAAAGTGGGATGGGAAGGAGTATTTATTGCTTGCTTCAAGAGCAAATATGACATGATGCTCTAATCAGTACCTCGCATGACACGTCATGAATATGTAGAAAATCCACTTTCTTTTGTTTACCACTCATTTTCTTTATTCCTAACGTGTCATGTGATAGTATGGTTCGAGCAAGACCACATCATTTGCTCTAAAGCAAACAAAAATTTCTCGATGGTAAGGGGCAGGGGAAGGACAACAGGCCCGGCGTAGTGCACGTTAGATGCTGGGAATGTTGGGGGCACGTACGTGGGTTCCAAGGATGGTTCCTCCTCCTACACACATGCAGGGGAGGGGTCTTGTCTCTCAACCGTCACGTGCAAAATTTATGTTTCCCTTTGACAACAATAAAAATCAGAGTTGACTTTTTAGAGCTTTGACCACCACCGAACTAATAAAACGTGGTGGAGTAGTGTGGCAACCAACATATGCAGGTTAGTTTCCTTCATGCTTCCCTACCACCACGTTTGTAACACTTACCCTGTTCCCCTACTCTTCTCGGGAGAGAAAGTGAAAGAAGATGGTCGTATCTCCTTTAATCAATCTAGCACTTGGACTGAGACTGAGTTATTTTTTAATAGTAGTAATCACAAAAAAATTCAAAAATATATTACAAAAAAAAAAATTCAGTTGTGTATTTTTTGAATGCCAACCAACATTTTGCTCGGGAGAAACCATCTAGTTGCTGCCACTTCGGACCACAACCCATTAGAACTACAGTTTGGTGTTCAAGGGACATCACTCTGTCGGCTGGGCACCAGACGATTTCTGTTCGAAGCTGCCTGGACCCAGCAGAACAAATGCGACGATACAGTGCGTGCGGCGTGGCAAACACAACAACACGTAAAAGGTAAACTTGATAATTGTGAAGCAAATCTTAAAGTTTGGGCAAAAAACTGTTTTGGAAATGTTGGGAAACAAATCCAGATTTTAAAGAGGAGGATTGCTAATCTTGAGAGACAAAGGCAGACGGCCAATGTTGCCTTTCTCAGAAGAAAAGCAAAAAAAGAGCTTGCGGACCTACTTGTGAAAGAAGAACAGATTTGGAAGCAACGCTCCAGGGTCCAATGGTTGAAATGTGGGGACAAGAATACGGCCTATTTCCACAGAAAGGCCTCGGCTCGGAGGGCTAAAAATTTGATCAAGGGCCTGGAAGATAAAGAAGGGTCTTGGAAGACAGACGATGAAGACTTGGTTAAAATTCTTGTGGATTATTTTGAAGACATTTTTGAATCCACTAACCCAACAATGGAAGACATGGATCATTCCTTAGAAGTGATGGATCAGGGCATCAGTGAAGCAGAGCGGGCCTTTCTAGATAGCCCTTACACGATCCAGGAAGTCACGGAAAGCTTGAAGCAAATGGGACCGTTAAAAGCACCGGGTGTTGACGGATTCCCAACCCTCTTCTTTCAAAGATATTGGGATCTCCTCAAAGCGGATGTCGGGGACTGCGTCGTCCGAATCCTAAATGGGGAGGAGAGTGTTGCAGTTTTCAACCACACTCTACTCGCCCTCATCCCGAAGGTCAAACAGGTTAGGAAACCCACTGATCTAAGGCCTATAAGTTTATGCACAGTTATTTATAAACTTGTTTCTAAAACTATGGCTAATAGATTAAAGAGAGTTTTACCCTCTATTATCTCGGAGTCTCAATCGGCCTTTGTCCCGGGTCGTTTGATCACGGATAATACCATCACTGCGTTTGAACTTCTTCATACAATGAGGCACAGACTTAAAGGCAAAGAGGGTTATTTGGCGTTGAAAATGGACATAAGTAAAGCTTATGACCGCGTGGAGTGGCCGTTTCTTATTCAAGTTCTAAAGAAGATGGGTTTCGGACCAAATTGGGTGAGGCTTGTGAAGGATTGTATCTCAACTCCTACTTTCTCTTTAGTTTTTAAAGGGCAAGTGGTTGGTAATATCGTGCCCAAGCGTGGGCTTCGTCAGGGATGCCCTATCTCACCATATTTATTCCTCTTTTGTGGTGAATTTCTCTCTCGTTCACTCTCGCGCGCTATGACTATGGGTACTATTACAGGGGTGGCTGCGTCGAGAGGGGGTCCTAAGGTCTCCCACCTCTTTTTTGCCGACGACAGCCTTATTTTTACAAAGGCTACAATCGCAGAAATAGAGGCCCTATCTACCTTATTACAGAAGTATGAAAAATTAACAGGGCAAAAAATAAATCTCCAGAAGTCCTCTGCAGTTTTCTCCTCCAATGTCCCAGATGAAATTGGAGCTCAACTCAGCGCTCTCTGCGGTGTCCGGAAAGAATCAAATCATGCGCGCTACCTTGGTCTACCTACAGAAATTGGAAGGAAGAAGATGTCATGTTTCCAAAATATTCCAGATAGATTCCAAAGCAAATTGTCAAGCTGGAATGAAAAATTTCTATCACAAGCAGGAAAGGAAGTTTTACTGAAATCAGTGATAGAATCCATACCTACTTACACCATGAGCTGTTTCAAATTGCCAGCCAATCTCTGTGACAAAATCGAAGCTGATATGGCAAGGTTCTGGTGGGGATCTGACGAGAAAAAAAGAAGGATTAGCTGGATCGCTTGGAGTAAACTCAAGAAAGCAAAAGAGGATGGAGGACTTAACTTTCATAATCTGCAGCTTTTCAATTTAGCGATGCTAGGCAAGCAGTTTTGGAGGATCCTGATGAATCCATCAAGTCTCTTAGCAAGAGTACTAAAACATAAATATTACAAAGAATCTGGGCTATTAAAAGCGGCAGCAAGACAGGACAGTTCTTATCTGTGGAAAAGCATCATGGCAAGCAAATCCTTGGTACTCAGTGGTTGTAGATGGCGGTTTGGAAATGGGGAAAACCTTCGTGCCTTCTCAGACCCATGGCTCTTTCGGGCCCCATCTTTCAAACCAATTACCCCGAACCCGGATCCGGCTTCTCCAATCTGGGTTTCGGACCTGATTACAGAAACCAGAGAATGGAACATGAGTAAAATCAACCAACTCTTTTGGAAGGAAGATAGCGAAGAAATTCAGAGAATAACAATTCCTTCAAAACCAGTTGCGGATCGACTAATTTGGCATTATTCAGATACGGGGAATTACACTGTTAGATCCGGGTATGCGTTAATTAAAAGACAAGAAGAGCAGAAACAAATTTGGCAGACAGGCAGTTGTTCGAACCCAAACCCTGGTTGGTGGAGGATCTTTTGGAAATTAAAACTTCCCAAAAGAGTCCTCTACACAACATGGAGAGCTCTGTTAAAGAGTTTACCGGTTCGGAGAAACCTTTTACAGAAAGGTATTTACATTGAAAACAGGTGTGAGATCTGTAACAGAGAAGGAGAAGATGAAACTCATCTGTTTCTTTTCTGTCCCTTTGCGAAAAACTGTTGGGACTTGTTATTTGGTCCGAATTTCAGTCCAAAAGCCCCCATGCAATTCCAGATCTGGTGGTCCAAGACCTTTCTCGCAGCAAAATCAGAAGAAAGAAGCTGCATGAGTGTACTGATTTGGCTTTTATGGAAAAATCGAAATGACTTAATTTTTAAAAGGAAGAGAAGGAGTCCAGAAGAGGTGGTTTCGAAAGTAAACAGTTACCTAATTGAATTTTCCGGTGGTGCTCCGACGATAAACGATTCGGTTTTGTCGGCTCAGACAAGCCTCTCAACGGATCGACCTCCACCAAGGCCGCCGGAGGATTGGGTGATTATCAACACTGACGCGGCGTGGAATCAATCCACAAAGAAAGCAGCAGTCGGTGTAGTAATCAGATCTGGCTCGGGCGTCTTCATCGCCGGAAAAGCTCGACCGATCCCCTTCTCAAACTCAGCCAAAGCAGCAGAAGCTATGGCTTTGAAAGAGGGCATCGATTTTGCAATTCAAAGGGGACATGCAAGCATCTGGGTGGAAACAGATGCCATCTCTCTAGTGAGAGAGATGAACAGACGAAGAGAGAGGAAGGAACCAGAAGATGTCACGGAGATAGAGCTGTGTATTGAAGAAGCCAACAGTCTTCTTGAGAAGACAAGAAGCTACCAGATTGTCCATATCTCGAGGAAGTGGAATACGTGTGCACACCGATTTGCACAAAGAGGTCTCCAGTTTGGTGATGATTTTATTTCAGTCCATTCAGTGCCCGAATTGGCTTCTCTTTGTATAAATAATGATGTAATGGGCCGTTTCTTTGGGCCAGTTTGTTGAATAAAATGGGCTTCTCAAAAAAAAAAAAAAATTGCTTACATTATTCGACTGTGCCTGTAGTACAATGTACTATCCAAAATAGAGAAGTATCATTTCTTGTGTAGGATTTGGCTAAATGTTGGGAATGTTTGGATGAGTTAGATTATAGCATCTCCAGCAGTGGAAAGACAAAAAGTTAATTTTTTTTATAGAACTTTTGACATAAAACTCCCCTGCAGCTGAAGTATCGATCGTCTCGCTGACACTTAGCTACCAACATTATTGGTTTTGTCTGAAACTCCCCTTGCAGTTTCACTTTTACCGACATCGCGCATCATTTTACTAAAATTGTTGGTAGCGAAGTGTCGGTAAAAGTGAAACTACGGTGGAGTTTGTGTTTGAAAAATGGTGCGCGGTGTCGGTAAAAGTGAAACTCCATGGGGGTCATCTGACAAAATCAATATTGTTGGTAGCTAAGTGTCAGAGAGAAGATACTGCATAGGATTTTTTTGTCAAAAATTCTTTTGTATATTTGATTATTTTGCATGACATGTATTTTTAGTGTTTGTTCCAATAGTATAATATATTTTATACATTTCATAGTTATGAAAAATTAAAATATGCAATTGTTGAATTCATGAGGGGAGAGAGAGACGCATAAATTGGCTTCCTTTACTTTCTAGTTTGCTAAATAAAGAGGGGATGATGCATGTTTGTAAAATGCATGGTCATTTACATGACCTGTTGGAGCTTGATATTTTATGAAATTATGCATATTTTTGCTAGCATGACATTTTACATGACCTATTGAAGATTCACTTAGTTGTGAGTTGTCCGGAAAAGTTGTTCCCGGGAAAATGAAAGTAAATAAAAGAAAGGATAATGACTTTGACTTTCTTGTATTTGTTCACTTTGCAAGAAAAGAAAGTTAAAATCTAGAATTCCTCTGAAATTCTGTCAAATTTGTGAGATGTATTTTACGGGAATTTGAATACTATCAGAAAAGCTAAAATATGTGGAACCCACAACTTTCCTTCAAATTGAGTGGCCAAAATATCAAAAGAAAACGATTTTCCATCAAATCATTTCATTTCCTGACAACTGAACGGGGCCTTAACACTATGTTTGGATTACATAATTTGGTGAGAAAGGAAAAGAATTGGTGAGAGAATGTTTTCTCATTCGTGTTTGGATTACTTTTTAGGTGAGAATCCATGAGAATTCGTGAGAAAGCATATGAAAAGAAATCTCACATAATTCAATTTTTCTTTCTCACCAAAAGTGATGAGATTTGGTGAGAAAAGAAACTAGACTAGTGTCAATATTTTCGTTGCGACATAATTAGTCATACAAAAAAATAAAACATTGCCTTATCACAATATTAATGAAGGTTATTTTGGTAATATCTTTAAAATAGTTTCGTTTCCTTTCCATTAGTATGCTAACCAAACAAGGGAGGCGAGAAACTATAACATTTTCTTATCATTTCTCAGCTAAGTAATCCAAACACGTATGTGAGAAATCTAACTCATTTCTTATCATTTCTTTTCTCACATAAATTAAAGTTTCTCATCATTTCTTTTCTCTCCTGATTCACAAACATAGTGTAAGTAAGCCAGATAATAAAATCATTTATTTTTGGGTGTTTGATATGATAGATTAATGCATTTTTTTAAATTCAGAGATTAGTTTTTTTAGTTTTTTTAAATATGGAATCCTAAATGTAATACTACCTCCGTTTCTTCTCTACCACACCATTTTGACTTTCGTCACTATTCACTGGATCACTTTGACCCGGTGATTTGTGTAGCAAAACGATGCGATTTTTTGATATTTTTTTTTTGGCGTTATAGAGTAAAAGTTGCTCTATAACACAGTAGAAAAAGTATCAAAAAATCGTATCGTTTTGCTATCCAAATCACCCGGTCAAAGTGATATATATACAAGTCAAAAAGTCAAACCGGTGTGATAGAGCAGAAACGGAGGTAGTACAGTTTAACAAATCTGGATTCCTCGAAGTATTTCTAGAATTATGGATTTAGAAAGTCTAGAATGTCATGAATAAGTTGATATATGTGACGAGATGGAAAAAGCTTGACACGTGTAGGTGAGACCGGTCAAGCCACTATTCCCTTCACAAGTGGCTGCAATCATTAAAAAATGTGTGTTTTTGATTAGCCCGAGTGTCGTTTTGGGAAAAGGTTTCCGAATTCCCAAAGTTTCAATTTTGAAACTTTTTTTAAATGGCGGAATTACAAGAGTATTAACAGAGTTCTTTCTTGACCAAACCTCGATCCTCATATTTAGCTCTGTCGAACAACCCCGTTGTCACAGATGCACTCACTTTCTGTATTCGAGCAAACCTATTTAATAACAGGTTGCCATACACTATTTATATTTTTTAGGGAAAATAATAACTTTCATAGAAAGGCAGAAAGGCCCACACAATCGTTCTCCAATACAGTTAAGGCCCAATCGGATGGGCGCGTATAAATGCTAAATTGGGAGAACAAAAGCGACCTATTAGCAAATAAATCTGCCAAACAATTTGCAATACGCGAGACGTGGTTGAAAGTTACTTCCTCAAACTCATTGCATAACGATGAACAGCTTCGCACGACAACCTCCTTTTCTGCACATATATATCAACCTCCTCTGCCCTTTCAGTTCGCCATTTATGGAGTATATGAATGCAAAGCTTGGAGCAGATTCCAAAACTACCTTTTGACAACGCGCATATGGCGCCAGAAGCAGCCGCTTCCTGATCCCGAGCAATTCCATCATTTGAATTGAAGCATGGAAATCTATGCGCTCGAAATAGCCCGTAAAAAATGCTTCCATTGGATCTCTGAGCACGTAACCCGAGCCTGCCAACCTTTGACTACTTCAACATGCGATGTCGATATTCACCTTCATTCATCCATCGGCTGGTGGCATCCACCGTTCTGGCTTCCAACGTTCTGTTGCAATAGGTTCGCCCCCCCCCCCAAACCATCCTCACCGCGACCTGATGACCGGATCTCTTTGATCCACAACTCAATTGAACTTAAGATCACTTCAGGGTCAAAGGTGGCTCC
The DNA here is from genome assembly GCA_023055425.1 of Linanthus parryae. Lineage (NCBI taxonomy): Eukaryota > Viridiplantae > Streptophyta > Magnoliopsida > Ericales > Polemoniaceae > Linanthus > Linanthus parryae. Next base: position 36,163,378 of record JALGPY010000002.1, read on the forward strand.
ATCAAACCTTGCGTCATTCCTTGATAACCACAAACACCATGCCGTCACAGCCCATTTTTCTATGAAATCTTGCATTCGATGGGTGAAAATCCACCCAATCCACACCTTTAGATTTTCCCTCTTGAATTTAAAAAATTAGCACCAAAAGTATTAGTCCATACTTGCTTGGCTACGGAACAGTGGAAAAAGAAGTGACTTAGTGTCTCGATCCCACTTCTACACCCGCTGCATTCTATGGGCAACCCCAAATAATTGTCATGGCTATTATCCATAAGGATTCCACAAAAGGGTGAGCTGTTTTCATGGAGATTCTTTGACATTATCTGAAAACACCACTGAAGATTTTGCAGGTTAAGGCATTGGCCAGAAGCATTCTCGTAAAACTATAAAAAATTCAAAATATTTGTTAGCTCACCCACTGTAGCCTTGGTGAAAATAAGGCTATCATCGGTTAAAAATATATGAGAGAATACTACCCCCCCGGTGAAGCAAACACCACTGTTAAAGCCTTATCTTCCACCGATTTTGTCAAATTACGAGGTAGCACTCCACTGACTAACAAGAAAATATAAGGCGACAAATCGACAATGAGAACCCTCGGCGCAATTCCCTTTCTGGAATAATCTTTCCGTGAACCGACCCGTTGAGGAGAAGGCTGTAAGAAGTGGTTGAGACTTGAGATACACTCCACCACAACTGAAATTCATTTATTACCAAAACCCATCCACTCCATAACGGCTCGTAAGAAATCCCACTCTACCCGATTGTAAGCTTTGATCATATCTAGCTTGAGAGCCACTGTTCCATTTTTTCCTTTCTTCTTCTTCTTCACGAAACTGATAATTGCATGAGCCGTCAAGATATTGTCATATATGAATCGTCTGGGTATAAAAGCACTCTGATTCTCTGCAATTAGTTCACTAAGAATTTTTTTTAACCGGTTAGCTAAAGTTTTGGTGATGATTTTATAGATAGTAGAACAGAGCGAGATTGGTCTGAAATCAAAAACTTATTGAACTTTCTTGAATTCTGGGATAAGAGCTATCAAAGTATAATAATATTCTCTGACACTAGTCATTCATTTAAAATTTTAAGGCACGTACTTTCCTCCTCCTCCATGCGTGCCCTATATTTCTGATAAAAAATATCGAAAAAGCTATTGGGTTCTGACGATTTTCAGCCAGCATGGATTTAAGGACCTCAGCCACTTCTGCCACCGTGAATGGATCCTCCAGCAGTTGTCTATTTTTCGCGGTCAAATACTCCTATACCAAACCCATAAGAGGCTCCCTCATTGCACTCGTTGGATCTGTAGATGAAAATATATTCTTGAAATACAACTCGACAGTTAAGAGTACCTCTTTTGGATCTTCAACCCAGGAAATCCCTCCGACCTTGATTATCTGAATTTTTTCCTTGATCTCCTTATCGTTGATTTCTTGTGGAAATAGCGAGCATTCTGGTCACCATTCCTGAGCCACAAATCACGAGGTGCCACATGATTTCCTCTTGTCGCAACAACACATAAAACTTCTCCTTCACTTCTTGAACCTCCTTGACTTCTGTCTAAGGGAGAGTTGCGAGCCCTTCTAGTTGCCTGCGAAAGCTTCTTAAGCTGCAGTGGGACACTACTGAACACCTCACTATCCCACGTTCTAAGTTCATTGGCCAACTCCTTGAGTTTGTTGCTAACTGGTCCAGTAGCCCCCCTATAACTTTCGGACACTACTTCCTCTAACTTGTCGTGTTCCACCCACATGGCCTCTATATGAAATCTTCGTTTGTTTTTATTGCTTCTATAGTTTCCTGCTACATTGAGGATCTCTATAGGAACATGATCCGAAGTGTCAACCACTAAGTGATTAACCCTTTCCCTCCCATACTTCTCAATCCAGATGTTCTTCGCGAGACACCGGTCGATTATTTCCCTGATGGCTCTCCTATCCGGCTGATTGTTGGTCCAGGTAAATCGATTTCATGAAAACTCGAGGTCCCTTAGCTCCAGATTCTCGAGAGCATAATTGAAATCCACGATATGTCTAAGGGTGACTTCTATTTCACCATCCTTGTCGTCATACGGAGATATAGCATTATATTCCCCCATCACGAGCCAAGGACGATTAGAGGGCCTTAGTCTTGAAAGTAGTTTCCACGAATGTTTCCTCTTCCTTATGACTGGGTCCCCGTAGAAACCAGTGAGGAAACAAGGCTTTGCGGAATTCGGCATAAGAACTGTACCTTATATAAAAAACTTAGAAAATTGGAATGGAAAAAATGATGTCTCTATCCCATATAAGAGTTAGACATCTCCGTCGTTCTTCACAATCCACAAAGAGTTCGATTTTCATACCCGCAACTATTCTTTACGGCTTCCATCTAATTAAAAGAAGTCCGGTTTTCATTAAGAAAACCATGTTGGGATTCTGCCTCCTCAAGATATCGTGAAGAGAGGCAACGTTACGGGGGATCCCAAGCCCCCAGACGTTCCATCTTAAGAAATTCATTATGCTTGCAATGCTGCTGAGCAGCCATTTTCAATCGCTCACTAGGGTCTATTACGGCGCCCTTCTCCGAATTCAGAATCAAGTGATCTAAAACCTTAGTATCATTTTGTGATCTCACTCCTCCTTCACTAGATGACAATGGTTTTTTTGCGGTGTTAGCTGCCTTCCTACTTCCTAAAGAGCTCGCTATAGTTTCCCTCTGTTTGCGCTTTTCCTTCCGTCAACGTGGGGTTACGGAATCCGCAATGGGGACCATCGGTTTCTTCTTCTTCGGAAGTTTTGTCTGCATGGGTGCCATGCTTTTTTCGCTAATGGCAGTAGTCATAGTTTATTTTCCTTTCGAAGTGGTTTGTTCCGAGGGGGGCTTCGGAACTGAATCAGACCCGAGAGGTTTGTTGAGAATCATCAACTGCAACAACCCCCTAATCTTATCCGGCTCGGAAAAGACCGGGAGGGTGATGCTAAAAGTGACGGCGGAACTCAAAAGTAATACAGTCCACAACATGTATATTAACATTAAACAACTATATGTCTTACACAAGAGCTGGTTACTATTATAAAATGATAAACTAACAATTTCTAGTTACTACTTGTGAAGTCACTCTAGGTGAGTCTCGCGCCCAGCCAAACCACAGTCTCCAGCTCTAGGACCTGCGGTGGGAAGGAAAACAAGAACCGCAGTTTTTTGAAAGTCAGCAATAAATACTGAGTGAGCAACACCCAAGCATGTCAAACACAGAAGAGATGATTTAAGATAACAGTAAATAATAACAGCGACAGCGGAAGTAAAAGACATTTGAATAATATACATCATTTTCAAGTGCTTGACACATAACCATCAATATATAAGACATTATTCAACCATATCCAATATCCAAGCCTGAAGATCCTCATTCAGCCACAAAGATCCAGTTTCTCTTTAATAAACTTCCAAACAACAATCTCATTTTTAATATTGAGTTGAACGGGGAAAATCCAATCGCAACACAAATATATTCCAAACCCGCTTACAAGACCGTAAGTGTCGAAACCCCCCTAAGAGTCTTTATGCCCAGAAGGAGTGAGTACAAGGAGCCAACCCGGGGCAAACTGAACCGATCAAAATATCAATGGGTCGAGTGGCCGAGCCAACAACGATCAAACCAAACGATAATAATCCAAATGACGTTCCCGCACAACTCTTTCCACTTTAAGTTATTACGGATTATTAATTGTTGTGTGAGATTTTTCAAGGAGTAAATAAACAAATCCAACAAGTTCCAAGTAAAACACATAACAATATAATTTTTGAGACAAGTTATAAAACCCATGTTTGACATGAAAGAAGCTAGGAACACAAGACTTGACATGTATACTCACCTTAGTTCTCAGCAAATAGCACGTAAGGTCCCTTTAGAAGAACCCGTAGCCTTCGTATATGAACTCAGCACCTACACATAATATTCCTTATCCGGTCACAAATCTATACAAGTATACAAATAAGGACTGCTATAAGCCTAACAAGTCCGATTAGGAAATCCCCTAATTCCCCCAAACAACACCAATTTATTTTTCCAATAAAATTATCATTATATAAGATCCCCTAGCTTAAGTTCATTAACTTATATATTTGCTAAGTGCTAATTTATCAACCGACACATTTATTTATAAATAACCAAGAATCACTTTAAATAATTAGAAGAAAAATAATCGCTTATTAGAGAATTTATAAAATAACTAATAAATTATGCTAGCAACTAACCATTTATTTTCAGGTGAGAGGACGTTAACTTAAAAAGCCAACTTATTCAAAACAATTTTTTTTTTCAAACACGTTGGAAAGAAGTAAATAACTAAGAGATATATTTCTAACTTGTTAGTTTTCTAGAAAAAAAAATCTATTTAACTAACAATATTTGTATTAAATGTTAAATTTTACTTTAGTTCAATTAGAAATGTAATTAGAAATTGATTTAAACCCATAAATTTAATTTTAGTTTTATTTTTATATAAATAGTTTGCTAAATGTCAAGAAAACTCCCAAATTATGCTAAAATAAAACAAAATACCATTAACCACCATAAACAGATTCATATGCCACGCTTATCACCCCTAGATTTGAGAAACTACATAAAAGACCCCCCAACAAGAACATAAGCAATCCTATGCGAACAAAACATGAATCAAAGCCTCAAGACATGATTTTGAATATTGAAATCAACTTAGGGAGAGATTTAGAGAGTACCCGATCCAAGAAACGCAAGAAAAGGCAGAAAATCGAGCCAGGTCAAGATCGCGTTGGAGCTCACGGTGGGTGTGGCCGACGGTGGCTCACCGGTGGCTGCTAGGCGCTTCTGAGACTTCCTGGGTGTTTATAGGACCCTAAGGAGTCGATTGGGGTTGAGGAAAGAGCCTGGGTGGCTCTGGGTGTGCTAGGCCGAGCTCTTGGCCGACTTTAATGGTGGCCGGTGGCGGCGCCAGTGGTTCTGCTTCAGCCGCTGGAAACTGTTGTCTTCTCCTTCGTCTTTCTTCTTTCAGGTCGACACAGAGAGGGGATGGGAGAGAAAGTAACAGAGAAGGAGTGGGGGAGCAGAGAGATGGGTTCTCTTCCTCGGTGGTTTTCCGTCGAAAACACGGTGGTGGTGGTGGTGATCTTCTTGGCTGCTACCACTGCTTCTGTTGTTGCTCAGAGTGAGCAGAGACAGAGAGAAGGAGAGTAAGATAGAAAGAGGGACGGGGGAAGGGAGTGAAGAGATGGTGGTGGTGGCGATAATGGCGCACGGTTGTTGGCGGAGAAGATGGTGGTGACTGAGGAAAGATCCAAAATGCCCCTGTGTTTTACTTGAAATATCAAAATACCACCGCTCCATCACATAATCCTAGAATGCCACTGTTTTAAACCTCATTTGGTCTTGAGGTTTCTAGGCACTGAAACCTCTTTTCCATCTTGAGTTTTTTCTAAATGTTGGACAGACGTTCAGTAAAAACCTCAAGATCAAAACGTGGTTTCCAATGGAGGAACCACAAGACCGTAACAACGTTTATTTAACATTTTTTTACTGTATTTTTTTATTTGTTCGTGTTAAGATTGATTAACAAAAAATCACAATTCCCACAATCATTTTCAGCAAAAAGTTCACCAAATACATTTAATACAAAAATTGTGTCGGAGAAATAAAAAAACATGCCAACAAATGTATTACCATAATTTGTAAAAAAAATTGGAGAAGGTTACTTCGTCAGCTGAGTATCAAAACAAATGTTAACATGTAATACATCATAAGCAGTGTACAAACATGTACTTCAATATCATCAGTAATGAAATTGTGCCACATAAATAAGAAAGTAGCAACATGAGCTACAACAAGCTTTCTAATTTCTTTAAAAACAAGTTGACAAGTTTTGTATGTAAATTGGAATATCCAAAAAGAAGATCAAATACAACGCCCTTCATCACGATAGATCTACAACGCCCTCCATCACGATAGATCTGATAATGGAGACACCCTTCGTAATATCGTCAGTATGGCAAGACACTTTGAGAAGGTTTCGTTTTCATATAGCCATCGTTCAACAAAGAGTGCAGCTCATGAGTTTGCTAAGTTCGGTTTATTATTTGAAATAAACATGTATGGCTAGCTAGTTACCCGATTTGGGCCTCTCAGATTCTTTAGAATGATGTACTTGGAATGCATAATCCTGTCTTTATTCATTAATGAGAATCTGCCTTTCTTCTAAAAAAACGAACAAATAAAAAAATGCAGTAAAAAATGTTAAAAACATTGTTATGGTCTTGAGTTTTTTTCCATTGGAAACCACGTTTTGATCTTGAGGTTTTTGCTGACCAACATTTAGACAAACCTCAAGATGGAAAAGATGTTTTATTGCAAGAAACCACAAGACCAAAATGAGGTTGTAAAGTAGTGGCATTCTGGAACTTTGTGGTGGGAAGGTGGTATCTTAGTATTTTAAGTACAACACAGGGGCATTCTGGATCTTTCCTCGTTGGTGACTAGTGATGATGGTGGTGACTGGTGAGGAAGCTGTTGGGGACCAACTCAGGGGGTGGGGGTGGTTATATAGAGAGGAGGAGGAGGTGGTGATGGGAGGCGGTGAAGTGTTGGTGGCAGTGGAGGTTGTTTTGCCGTGAAGACAAAAAAAAAAAAAAAAAAAAAAGAAGGAGAAAGAAACAAAAGAAAAAAAATCTGGTGATGGAAAATTTCAAATAAAGTAATAGTTTTTGGAAAGAATTGGGTGTGGGTGATGTACTAACTATTAGAGTGATTGAGTGTAGTTCTCTTACGAGAACTCACGGTGGTCGCAGACACGGTCACAACTAAAAGATACAGATAACACACACGTTACATTACGATTATTAATCTAACATTTCTTAGATACTTATCTAATAAAATACGATAATATTACTTAACTTATTATTTTCTTTTAAATTTTATTTCACTGCACAAATTACTACTTTACCCTTACGAATTAGACGGGGTATTACATCAACCCTTTGTTACTCTGTTGTGCTTTAGCGCCTTTCTCGTTAACCTCCATATCGGAGTTAGAGCTACTGTGAGTTTCAGTCGGCGAGAAAGAGTCATCCGAATACTCGGATCTCCCTTCATTGTCACTCAATCCATTGTCTTCCTTTGGTCTACCAATTTCCTGACTGCCGAACACAAGCTTCTTTCACGGTGGAGGTTTGAAAGTTAACTAGTGACCATACCCCGGTGCTTCCACCTGTTTTTCTTCCGACAATTTGAACGAAGAACTGTCTCCGTAGTGATCAGTTCTACCACACCAAGCGCAAACATGTGAGATCCTCTCGTATTTAAAATCTAGCCAATTTTTTTCGTCTATAATTTTGATGAATCGATCTCTTTGCAGGGGTTTTCGAACGTTGGACCTGGACCCTCATATAATCTCCGCCTTCCCTGGACATTATTCTCTTATCCGAATCAAGAACGCGTCCCCAAGACGATACATTCATCTTAGCATCATCTTCGTTGAGCATAAAGATAGGTAGCTTACAGATTTGAACCCATACATCGATTGATTCAAAGGTTGTCTCCTCAACCTTTGAACTAGCAGTCCAAGGTTTGAGCTGGAGTATGTTCCCATCAAAAATCCACGGCCCCTTGCGAGAACCCTATCCATCGAGATCTTGCTAGGAAACTGAGTAAGGATAGATTAGGCCGGGTTTCATTGATAATTGCCTCGTCTCCATCAAATCAAATCTTCGTGAACATAAGTTTCATCACACAGACATTCATGCGATCTGGAACCCACGAGGCAAAAGTTGTGAGCTTCTTGTGCTTTAACACGTCGGTCCCAATCAAAATTAACAATGTCCTCCTCTTCTTCCACCGTCAGCAAGTCGAACCTTTTCCCTAAACCCTCGACAGGATCAGGACCCGGAACTTCACCGGTAGGAAATGTCCTTGCGTGAGTTGTGTTCGCCATAGTCACCGTTCTCGAAACTCGGTATTCTCCTCCTCCGATAGCTCCGACTAAGTCGGATAGGTCTAACTTCTACGCAACTTCTTAGATAAATTACCTTTGCCATACACTATTTATAAATGAACTGGATATATTTTCAAAGAAAAATAAATGAATTGGATACTGGAAAATACACTAGACTAGAGGATATCTTCTAAAACATGTCACTAAGCTATAGCCTATGCAAATTTTATTTTAATTTTACATCTGTTTAAGTGCATGTTTGGTTTTTGATTAAAATCGGCCATTTTAATTTAATTTCGTTTGTTACGACCTAATATTTAATCAACAAATCTGCATATTAAATTACTTGGAGTGCAATTGTGGAACTCCAAAATTGGGATTTATGCGGATGAAAATCTAAGAAAAATAATCTTAATGTGCTTTTGGCACTGACATAATCCTAGTTCATTTGCGAGTCCGTGTTTCCAAGAAATTGACGACATATCTCCTTAAATTTTGTTAAATAGATCAAATTAACAATCTACAATTTCAGCTCATACCAAACGGATTTTGATTTTTAGTACAGCTGGATTATTCATCCAGAATTTTTTCAGTCAATTTTCCTAATTTTGATACCAAACATGGGGCCTAAATCCGTTTATAAGTCCGAAGTCCTCATTCCAAAGTAGTTTGATTGTAAATTGTTATAATGCTATAGCCCCCTTGGTGGGGGTTCATATTTTCTTTCAAATATATGGATAGAGTTAAGATTATTCAACTACTGTTCCCTAAAAAAGATTATTCAACCAATGATTATCCACACTCATGATTCTCACAAAAAGAAAATGTGCACACTCATTAGTTATGAGTGCAAATTATGAGAGACATATTTTAGACGTACATAATACTATAACATCTTTAAAATATAAATATGCAATCATAAAATTCATACTACAAAGAAAAGAAACACGATCATCAGAAAACCGTGACACTCATAAAAATGTAACATCATAATTGCATATGTTCATACCATTTTCAGAAAACATTTGTTAGTTGTTCTTAATTTCGTTGGATATAAAGGCAGGTATTTAGCACGGTGGTGGATTAATTGTCTAGCCAAATGAACAGAAAATCAAGGGGCCTAACTGGTGCTTCCAAAGGATGGGGGTGCAAAGTGAAACTTGTCTCCCGAACAATGAAGAGATGAAAGAGCCTGTTTTGGCAACAAACCATACGTGTTTTCGATAAAACAAACAATATGTTATTTCGAAAAAAATGTAAAACAACTCAGAAAAGAATACTCTCTAATATCAAAACAGTCTAAACTCAGACAGTAAAAACAACAAACCATACATGTTTTTTATAAAAACAATGATTTTCATCAACTCCGTTTAAAAATGTGTTACCATTGACTGACTGATGTGAGCTGACTTTTAGTTATTCTGGATTTCATTAGTCAGAAAAGTTGGTGAAGCATTTGGATGAAACTGTCTGGTAAGTGTACTTTGTAGGAAAACTGGGTGGTGTTTAGAACGGGAACGATTGAACTTGGATGATCTCTGAGTCGTGATATCACTCTCAGATTAAAGTATTTCGGCGTTGTGCACGAAATCTCCAATCGGATAAAACAGAGAATTCAAGAACGAATATGAGTTCCTCTGTCATTTCTGAATTCGACCAAACTGACAAATAGGGAGGGAGAAGGCGGTTAATCTGGCGGTTACAACCGCCAGATTTCAGTCCGTTTTTTAACAGAAAATTAAATCGGAGACGTTTTTTGTGAAGCACTGAAACGTCAAAAATCCAATTTTTCCACGCTGACCGGCCAGCGCGACCGCCGCCAGGGGCGTTGCCCCTTGGACCCCACCGGGGGCGCTGCCCCCGGACCCCCGTCGGGGGCTGCGCCCCCGAACCCCCGCAGTCGTCCGCGAGTTCCTTGTCCAAGTCATTAACATAGTTGTGTGCACGCGTGTACTCCACACCTCCTAACGTGTACAACGTAATGCCAATGTCTACTTAGTCGTAAGTAAATCCGATTACACAAATGGCCGATGACACTAAAATCACCAACATACTTTTCATAAGAGAGAACATCATAATTCAGCAGGAAGATATTAGAGACACCATGGTATCAATAAAACCTAATTGTCGGTTCATATACCTAAAAATAGACTAACAGAGTACCAAGTTGTTTTCCCTTTGGTCTGGTTTATTGAAGAAGTCATTAAATTTGAATTCATCTTATGCCTTTTCTCTGCCGGCCTATTTTGCATAACAAATCCTCTAGCGGCCAACTTGGAAATACCCTACATTTTTTTCACAGCTGTGTTGAATTAATTCTTAGCGCAATTTTTGCACACATTTTCATCATTCAACACATTGCAGAACCAAAAGAGAACATGATTGCATATTTTCCATTTTAGTGTATACAGTGTTTTCAGTTCTGAAAATACCTCGACATCCCAAACAAACATAAAATAACTCTCTTACTTATCCTGTGGTAAGAAAACTCGCTTACTTATTCTACAAAAGAACCATTTGTTTCCAATTTCGCCTCCCTATTCCGCGAGAACCTCATCTTAATATCTCAAACCCGCATAAAAACATGTAAACAAAATACAATGCCCACGCATCTTCCGATTGTAATAAATCGCCAATAATGGTGATACTATTGTGGATATTTCATATCACCATCAATCCTTAAAATGTGTGCTCATAAATTTAGTAGGGTCATTAGGGTTAATTCATGATGTGATTAATTGACACAACTTGACACAACACATGCTTTGTGCTCCTTCTGATATCATTTGGATGAATTAGGAACATTGGGCTAACCCTAATATCTATTTTGTTTTTTGGATAAAAAGACAAGAACAATGCTTATATTTCAATATTTATTTTGAACAATTCAAGACTATGAGGAGTCTCAATTATGTGATGTGGGACAGTAGCCAAACCAGTTGTTTGATAAATTCTCTTTGGCTAGGGAACATGTTAGATAATTGCCTACTTTTACCTCAACAACCAAAAAGATAGAATTGTTCATTGCTTGTCCATTCTTCTTCCTTTTGGTAGTTGTCACTAGTCAATTTCTCTATATGTGGCTTTCCCACTTTTTCTAGATAATCATAATCATAGGAAAGTGTTGAAAATTTTGACTTGTATTTTTCTTTATTGTAACCAAATATTGACTTGTATTTTCCTTATCGTAACCAAATTCTATTATTTGACTGAGAAACTATGCTGCAACTGGTCTAACTTCTTACTATACTAACCGTTTGATAGTAAAATACTAACATCAACACGGGTTTTCGCCTGTTTGATGTAAAGATAGTTTATTGGTACAAGTTATTGCATTGTTAGTTAAATACATACAAGATCGGAGATTTTTAACATGCGTACGTTATAAGGCAAAAACTACATCAAGTCTATAGATAGGTCGACATTATGTATCATGCTTGCGTATTTGATGTTATCTTTTCCCCTTTGAATTATAAATGTAAAATGTCGCACTCAACGTTACAAACCAATATCTTTAACTAACATATATGAAGTCCTTGTGTATTGAAAAATAAAACATGTTTGATCATAAGGTGAAAAGTACTTGTGAAAACTTTAAGTTGGAAAAGTCAGGTACAAGAGGGTTTTGATTTCTTTCACCAACTTTTCTTTTAAGCATTTCCTAATTCAAATTATCTATTCATAATTCGTCCCATCAATATTTTGTCAGTAATTTTTATCCTCAAAGTACATAACAACCATTCTACCAAACCCTAGTCAAAGGTAGAATAGTATGTCACACTTTCTTTTAATACTACTATTTGTGAAGGGATAACCCTAGCACACCAGACCGTGAAAAAAAAGATTAATTTTATTAAATTATATTATAATTTATTTATACACTATACATTGAGTAAAAAAATATAATTTAGCATGTCATTACTTCATGAATCTTCCCAACATTGTCAGCAACTATGCTTCAGGTGTCTATTCCTCAGTGGTTGCACCACCAAGTGAGTGGTTACTTAGTCATTGTACTAAATTAATTGTACTTATAAGTATTACAGAAAAAAATGAACACAAATATTTAATATTGCCCTTGAAGTAATATTTAATCTTTGGTGGGTTAAACACCAAGGAAACAAAACAAGAATATTAGGTGAAACACAATGACATCATGAACACATTTGCGACATAAAGATAATTAAATATTCCCCCTGTCTCACATTATTCTTTCAATTTGATTATAAGGGCATTTTAACTAAAAGATTTAAGTAGATAAACCATGCAAGAACTCGCTAATAACTTTGTAACAGTTTACGACATTTTAAGAAAGTTTAACATGTTTTAATTTCACTTTGTCATTCAAATTACAACCTAGTTAAACTCACCTGAGATGTGTAACATGACAGACAATTTGAGACTTATCATGAGGTATTATTGTTGTCTATTGAAATTCTCCTTAATACCCCTATGGTTTCGACTTCTACGTGTTTAAGATTTTGCTGTAAATAAGATCAACATAGAATTAGGTACATATATGAGGTAGATGTTTTCATCCAAAATAAAAAGAATAAACAGTGTAACATGCATCTTTTCTTACTATAACTAGCATGCGTAAGCTCATCTATTGCACGATAATAAGATTATCTCAATTAACTCAAATAATTAATGCAAGTCGGAAGGTAGATGTAGGCACATTTTGGTCCGTTTAGTTGAAATTTTTGCTTAATCTAATTGATCAAGTGGTAATTAAATAGTTAATTTGTGACCTCTGATGATACTGTGTTGAACTCATACTTGATCCAATGAAACATCATCCTTAGCAGAAATTCTTCTGCGCTTATTAAACCGTAACTGCATGAGCTAAATCTGCCAAAAGATAGTTGACTCAGGGGCTCGGTTGATAGGATCTCAGTATATATGGGCCAAGTTGAGACATTTCAAATTACAATGGCAAATACGAATTTTGGATAAGAAGTAGCATGTGAAATATATAGATTGTTAAATATTGCCCTGCCATTGTTTACTCTGTAATAGTATTATAGCGTACGCCGGTCGCATTATTGTGGCGGTTAGTAAATTAGTTATTTAATCACACTTGTCGTATAAATTAACGTTTTTCATGTTACTAAATTACTCATAGTCAAACAGTCATTAATGTAGTAACAACTAATTGGAATCTAGCTATTTAATTACGTAGCAATATTTAACTCTACAAAGCTAGACGCACAAAAATAGGAGAAATGAAAACAGGCTCGTTACTCTATGATGGGGTTTTGGCTTTGGAAGAAAATGAAAGAACAAAACTAGTTGTTTAATCCCCAAAAAACATAAGGATATAACCTAGAAACAGGTACAAAATGGTCTGTCCTTCCTTAATATAAGCTGCTAAAATCTTGCTAAAAAGGATCAAAATCCCTAAAATTGCGCAATGTGGAGTTGGAAGCCCTAATAAATGTATAGCTTTGGCCGTCCCTCCAAGTTGTCCTAGATTTTCATTCATCTAAGTCAAACATGTTGCACGGAGGTTCTGTACTTATGGGTAGTACAGGTCAGGTCAGGTCATATCTAGAGGACGACATTTCATTATATTTATTCTATGCGAACTGTATAATTTGCATGAGTCAATACGATGGTTTGTTGTATCATACCAAACCATCGTAAATTAGAGGTTTTCTATTTTCACTCTAGCACATGATGAGTGTATTGTTTGCACTTTTAACTAGAAAATAATTCATGCATTGTAAAAATGTAGCCTGTAAAACTTGGTCATGGTTCATGGCTGGGACGAGATCAAAGTGGAAGAGAATAATGTTATGGTGCCTCTCTGAACATTTAAAGATGGAGAAAGTACACCCAAATATCTAATTCAAGGTATCTATTTCGCTAAAGCCATTTTAGAAGAAAACCATTTCTGTAACATCTGGTTTCTAAGTAACTCGCAAAGCCATGGATGAAAGCAGATTCGGCGACAAATGATTTGGGGTTAGTTCGATGTGAAATACATTTCAAAGATGCACTTTCATCATTGTTTAAAAACATACCGCTTGTTTCTTGGAGACACCGGATTTGGTATTTTTTTCAGAATAGCACAAAAGTTAATGGTGTTGTTACGCTTATTTATTTATTTTAACCAGAGTTTTTCTGTACCTACCAAGCAATTTTTTTTTCCTTTGTTTTTAAAAATATTATTTCAACAATTTTTTTTTCAGCTGTTTTAAACGGATAATAAACAAGCTCTTAATACCACACCCTCAGTTCACCAGCCTTTTCTTCAATTTGCTAAGTCTTTATAGCACCTTCTTGGTCGAGCTGATTATACGAGTGAAGCGGCAAGAGTAGCTGGCTTCCTTAGACAATTCGCCGAAGGGGCACGATTAAGGAGAATAGGAGATTAGGCCGTCTTGGAGTAGAGATCGGTGTAGGGTCGAGACGGATCTCTTGTATTGGTGTATATCCCCATTGTCACCGTCCGAATGTCACTGTATTCCTTTATTAAATTTTTTTGCTTTGTTTTCTTCGTTTTTAGAAGTAATAACGAGCAAGTAGAAGTTCTATAAAATTGGATTATTGGGAGTAATTGTGAAAAAAAATTGTTTGCCTATTTTCATATATAATAAAAATATTTATTGTATTTGAATACTGTATCTCCGAAATGGTTTAAAAACCTTTGATGATTTGTATTAAAATTACATTACATTTTTTATTTTATTCTCATTAACTCTATAACTAATAAATTAATAAATAATTTATATTACGAGAATCATTCCTTTATTTAATTGTCTTTCTTAATTTTTTTCCTTTTTATAAGTAAGAATGAGCAAGTAGAAGTTATGGTATGAAATTGAATTATTGCGAGTAATTGGTGCAAATTATTATTTTTACCTATTTTATATGTAATAAAAATAATTCTTTATTGCAATTAAATATTTTATCTCCATAATGGTTTAAAAGTTGTTAAATTAGTTTGTATTAAAATTACATTATATTCGTAATCGTATTCTCATTAACTATAACTAATAATAAACAACTTATATTAAAAGAATTATGAAATGAATATGAAATATAATAGTAGCAGAGAGTTTCGGAAGACTTTTTCTTTCCGGGTTCTGTAATATTTAAGAAGCTATGTGGGGGGGGGGGGGGGGGGCGCAAAATAAGGATACCAGTGCTTTGTGAAATTTCCGACATGACCGTTAAAGCAACCGCTTATCAGAGGCCTCAAATTTTCAAAACAGATATGACAAATAATTTAGTATTTTACAAACATTTTATTATATATAGGCTGTCTGACTTATTATTTTTTAAAGTTGTTATGCTGGCGGAAATCAATATTGTCCTTGCTATGTAGCTAATTACACCTATTTATCGCCACCATAGACTCCAAACCAGTAAGTAGCAACTTTATAAATTAGAAAATAATAAAAGTATATGGATTCTTACCTATATAAAAGAGAAACATAAAGAATACGAGCGTACACAACCTTAACACATGTCCTGCACAACAACCTGATATGAGACCTTTGCAATAAAGCTATGCTCATAACTTTTGTTCGCTTCAGGCAACAAAAACAGTATAGACGGGTCATGTTGTTAACTATCCTTTCTTGAGGAACTATCTTTCAAGTCACACTTAATTAAATTATAGTTCCAAAAAATCTTTTAAACAGATAACTGATGACAGGTGAGATGCAAAAGGAGGAACTGATTAAGAAGATTCAACCTTTTCTGACAACTTTTTTCCTTCAACTGTACTCTTTGCATGAGGAAGATTCAAAACACATTCCAGGAATCAGCAAGGAAATATGAGATACAACACCACGTGATTAACTTAAGCTCAATGATTCCTTCATACCTTGTCTGCGCCTTGTTTAATTTCCGCATCCGTTTTACTCCATTTCTGCAAGATTATACTCGGAACATCGTCCAAGGAATCAACTAGTACATCTACGGCGACCGAGTTCTCGTGAAGGGCAAAAATAAATATCATCATAGAAGTGATCAGATAGAACACTCTGTTAGACCATTTCATCTTTCGTAAGATCTGAAGTCTCTATTAACTATTACTACTGACTTGATTTTTTTTTATCCGTATTCATGTCACTTCGATCCAATAATTATAGTAGAAAGTGAAGTTATAAGATCCAATAGAAATAGGTGAAGTACTAATTATGGTCTCTTTGGTGGTTGGCCATTCTCGTCTCTACTGTTAGATCCAATATTGAAATTAGCGAGATAATTTTAAGACATCAATTCATACAAAATAATTGAAGACATTATCATTTTGTTTGAGAAAACATTATAGAACAGCATACCGCAATAATGGAAGATGGAAATAAAAGTGCTGAAAATTATCACTTAATAAGAATAACAATATCCTCTACGGCTAAGCTCTTTGACTTTTCCATTTCTCCATCTCAGTGGAACACAATTGCGGGAAAGACTTAACTAACTAATCATCTTCTCCCAATTGACAAAATGTATTATTATACCCTGTTTGGCCCAACAAATAGAACTACTAATCTATTATTATCTTAATATATTCTATTATGCATGTAATTAAACTAAATTATTTTGTTTTGTTTATTTATTATTATGTCACACGTGCCACGTCCGCAACAGTAGCAACTGCCGAGTTCGCCGGCCGCCCATCGTTATCATGGACCAACATTGTCACCCCAAAGCAGCAGCCGCGTGGTTTATTTTAACGCGTATTTAATTTATTTATTTTCTTTTTAACAAAAACAAAATATTTATTTCTAAAAAGAAAAAGGATAACTTTCACTTAAACCCCTCGGTTGTGGTTAATCTTACTTACGCTCCTTCTAGTTTGGAAAAAAATTCACTTACACTCCTGATGACTATCAAACATTGTTGTCACTTACACACCTATGTGTATTTACTACATATTTTTTTGGACATACAAAATATTTATTTCTAAAAAGAAAAAGGATAACTTTCACTTAAACCCCTCGGTTGTGGTTAATCTTACTTACGCTCCTTCTAGTTTGGAAAAAAATTCACTTACACTCCTGATGACTATCAAACATTGTTGTCACTTACACACCTATGTGTATTTACTACATATTTTTTTGGACATATTTACCCTTGTAGATGGTATAAATGTCAATGCACCCTTAATTTTGTAAACTCTACCTCAAGTTAATCTTATTTTTTTACTTGTAAAAGCTGCACAATGTTTAAAAATGCATATGAAATATGTGATAGAATACAATTATTTTGCAATTGTTAGGAATATACATCGGACTGGATTGATCCTAGCAACCTCTGCAAAGGTAAGTTAGTTCCGAAAAACTGTTTTAGAATTTATCATAAGAACTAGCATAGTGAATGCATAGAGGGGGTGAGGTGTAAAAGACAACATAGTCGGTAGTCATAAGGGGTGTAAATGAAATATTTCAAACTAATAAAGGTGTAAGTGAAGATTATCCAAAACTAAGGGGGTGTAAGTGAATTTTACCCAAAATAAAAACAATAAAACAGAAGAAACAAAGAAACAAAAAGACCCATACCCGCTTGCCCGCTGACGTGTCCCATCATCCGGACCCTACCTGCCTTCTCCACAATCGTACGACGACGTGTGCGGGTCCCACCCTTGTCCCCTCCGTGCCAAACACATCCTTCCCCCACAAATTACAAAATTGTCCACGACGACTCGTGTATGTAACCTTCCTCTCTTCTTCCCCCACACTCTTCCTCCTATAAATACGCTTAATGACTCTGCAAAATTCAGTTATCTCACACTCTTCACCATCACTTCTCTCCTCTCTGTTATAAACCTATTCAAAAACTCCCTTCAATTTTCAATTCTTCTCTCTCAATCTCTCAATTGATCTGTTCAAATGGCGGTCGATTCGGCATTGTCGTCTCCGCTAGGACCGCCGGCTTGCGAGAAGGACGCTAAGGCGCTCCGGTTCATCGAAGAGATGACTCGAAATGCTGATTCCGTTCAGGAGAAGGTTCTCGAAGAGATTCTCACTCGGAACGCCGAGACGGAGTATCTCCGGCGGTTCAACCTCTCCGGCGCCGCCGATCGGGAAACCTTCAAGTCAAAAGTCCCGATGATCAAGTACGAGGACCTCCAGCCGGAGATTCTACGGATCGCTAACGGCGACCGCTCGCCCATCCTCTCCGCTCATCCGATCTCTGAATTCCTCACCAGGTAATTTCACTGAGCCAGCTCAGATGTCTGAACTCGGTTGATCTATGTTCGAACTTTTGACAGAAAACCTATGTGACACTTATATACCAACAGTATTAATTTTGTCAGAAAACACCTTGCAGTTTCACTTTTACCGACATCGCTCACCATCTTACTAGAACTGATAGTAACTTAGTGTCGGTAAAAGTGAAAATAATTTTTGTTTGTAAAATGGTGCGCAATGTCAGTAAAAGTGATACTAGAAAGTTTGCTGACAAAATCAATACTGCTGGTCAAGAATTTTTCTATTAAAAATTGTTTTTTTTCTGAGTCAACTAGGACGCTGATCTTTCCTTTATTTGAATTTTCTACAGCTCCGGAACTTCAGCTGGTGAGAGAAAGCTCATGCCGACGATTAAGGAAGAGTTGAATCGCCGTCAATTGCTCTACAGCCTTCTCATGCCCGTCATGAACCTGTAAGTTCATTTTTTAAATGATAATTAAAATAAAATAATACTTTAAGACCATGTTTGGAGGCATTTGTTTATTGATACGACTTTTTTCTCTATGACAGATATGTGCCTGGACTAGACAAAGGCAAGGGACTATACTTCTTGTTTGTGAAGTCCGAAACAAAGACACCGGGTGGGCTTCTGGCCCGACCGGTTCTCACCAGCTACTACAAGAGCGAGCACTTCAAGACCCGACCCTTCGACCCGTATAACGTCTACACAAGCCCGAATGAAGCCATCCTCTGCCCGGATTCATTCCAGAGCATGTATAGCCAGATGTTGTGTGGTCTTCTGGAGCGGGAACAAGTTCTCCGGGTCGGGGCAGTTTTTGCATCCGGGTTGCTCCGGGCAATCCGGTTCCTCCAGCTCAACTGGGCACAACTTGCCCATGATATCCGAAATGGTACACTAAACCCGCAAGTGACTGATCCATCAATTCGGGAAGCAATGGCCCGGATAGTTAAATCCGACCCGAATCTAGCTGACTTTGTTGAAAATGAGTGTTCAAAGGACAATTGGGAAGGAATAATCACAAGGATTTGGCCCAACACGAAGTATTTGGACGTGATCGTGACCGGTGCGATGGCCCAATATATTCCAACTCTGGACTATTACAGCGGCGGGTTACCCAAAGCCTGTACTATGTACGCTTCTTCAGAATGCTACTTCGGGCTCAACCTGAACCCGATGTCCAAGCCTTCTGAAGTCTCGTACACGATCATGCCAAACATGGCATACTTCGAGTTCCTACCCCACGAACTTAGTTCCACTGGGTCAACCAAACAGCTGGTTGACCTGGCGGACGTTGAAATCGGGAAAGAGTACGAACTCGTCATCACTACCTACGCCGGGCTCTACCGTTACCGTGTCGGCGACATCCTACGCGTCACCGGGTTCCACAACTCCGCCCCACAATTCCATTTCGTCAGGCGGAAGAATGTCTTGCTCAGCATCGACTCGGACAAAACAGACGAGGCCGAGCTGCAGTCTGCTGTCGACAACGCTTCCAAGCTCTTGAGCGAATTCAACGCGAGCGTCGTCGAGTACACGAGCTTCGCGGATACCAAGACGATCCCGGGCCATTACGTGATATATTGGGAATTATTGGTCAAGGACTCGGCGAACGCGCCTTCGGACAAGGTGATGGAGCAATGCTGTCTGGCGATGGAGGAATCGCTCAACTCGGTGTACCGGCAAGGGCGAGTCGCGGACAACTCGATCGGGCCGTTGGAGATTCGGGTGGTGAAGAGTGGGACGTTTGAGGAGTTGATGGACTATGCAATTTCAAGGGGTGCGTCTATTAATCAGTATAAGGTGCCAAGGTGTGTTAGCTTTACACCAATCATGGAGCTTCTTGACTCGAGAGTGGTGTCTACACACTTTAGCCCTTCGTTGCCACACTGGACACCAGAACGACGCCGTTCGTCGTAGATTTGGGGAAGTCAACGGAATTAATGATTTCTCTAGCTCTAGGTCTTGTTTGTTTGTCTCTATGTTTACTTTTTCTTCTTCTTACTTTGTGATTATGGGGTAGCTTTTTTCATTGTACTTAGGCAGGTTTGTAAGGTTCGATTAACCTGTAAAAAGTATGTCTGCAATGTTCCGGTCTCTTGGAGCAAGCTTTTTGCTTTTCTATGTGAAAAAAGACCAGGAATTTGCCAGTGTTTAGACATGGATTAAACTTGCATAATGATTACCAGTTTGTCCCCCCCCCCTTTCTTCCCATGACGGCGGGACACTCAGATTTAAGAAAAAAAATATTTTGAACTAAATTACCCCTACATTGTTTCATAATAACACATTCACCTTTCTCTCTCTGACCACCACCACCACCACCAGTTACACCACCAGCACTTACAACACCACTACCAGCAGTTACACCATCCAACAACCACAGAGACATCAACAACCCTAAGGGTACGTTTGGTTTACGAGTATTAGCGGTATTAGCTACGATTGGACTAAATATAGTCCAGGTATTAGTTAATATTATGTTTGGTTGTTTTGGACTAATTTTAATACCAGTACTAAATAGTGAAAAGATTGTGTTTAATACCCCAAATTAGTACCCTCTAACATGAGGGTATTAGCTGGATTGGACTATTTATACCTTAATACTGAATTAATACTGCACGAAACCAAACACATTATTAGTTTTAGCTCAGCTAATCCAATCCTATCCGGAAAATTTAGTCCAGTCCAGTCCAGTACGAATAGTCCAGAAAACCAAACGTGTCGTAAGAGATCAAACAAAAGCAGATCTAAAATCATTTTTTCATACATTTACAGATCCAAAATTAAAACCTTGTTGGTATCTAATATTTTTACAGATCCAAATAATAGATAAGGAAACAGAGGAGGAGAAGTAGAAGATGAAGGAGAAAACAGAGGAGGAGGAGGAGAAGAAGATGGAGAAAACAGAGGAGGCAGCGACCAAACCACCACAACGGTCTCCATCTGCCGTAGATCGAACCACAACGTCCCCCCTTACTGCGATTTCTGCAAAAAAAAAAAAAAAAATAAAAAAAAAAATAAGTTGAAGAAGAAGAAGAGGCAAAGATATCGAAAGAGACAGAAAGTAGATTTGGCTACCTGGGTCGTCGCCGCCGCCGTTCTGAGTGAAAGCACCACTGCTTTCACGCCGATCTGAGTGATTACACCACCACTTCCATGCCGATTTGAGTGAGAGCACAACCGCCGTCACCTGAGAGAGAAGAAGAAGATAAAGATGAAGAAGAATACAGACGAACTGAGAGAGAGACAGAGAGAGAGAGCAGCTCTTACCTGGTTCGCCGCCGCCAGTAGGACGCCCCACCACCACCTCCGTCCGTCTCCACCTCTGCCTCTCTCTCTCTAACCCTCTCGCTCCCCTCTCTTTCTTTCTCTGTTTGTGTGGTGTGGAGATAAGATGATAATGTTTGTGTGGTGTGGAGATGACAGGATAATGTTTGGGTTAGGTTGAAAAAGTAAGTGGGGTATTATTTTGAGAGGGTAATTTAGACTTTTTTTTTGAGGGAGGGTAATTTAGACTTTTAAGTTGTTTAAGGTTACCTAAAAAGAAAATGGGAAGAAAGAGCCGGGACGTCCCAAAATGGAAATTGGGAAGAAAGAGCGGGGACGGGGTGGTAGTTGTTTGTGTGGTCTTTAAAGTCTAGGTTACAGTGTTGTTGGCCTTGTTTGGATTTAGAATATTGGGGTTAAATTTTGGCCTTGTTTGGATTTAGACTATTAAGGTTAAATTTTAATGTGGTTTTTGAATAGGTGGCTACATTGAAGAAAATATAATGAATAATTTGAAAAGCAGATATAGATTGTTGGCCTCTTTTTTTCCCATCATATAACTACCCATTCAAAAAATCTGAATAAATTTGTTGTTAATCTATATTATAAAATAGCATGGTTTAACTAAGTTTTGAATTTTCAACCGTTAGATTAAATCAACCCCATCTCCACCATTAGATCTCACATACTTATTACATCTCTAACTATCCACTCTCCTTGGACATCCCTAACTAATAGTAGGAGTTAGGTTTTGACTGATTCCCACGTCCATTATAATGCTCATCCCATACTTGGAAGTGTTTCTTTTTTTTCCACCACATTTGTAAATATAATTTTTGGATAACACCACCAAATTCATTTTTTTAAAACACCTCTAAATTCAAAAACTATCCAATTTAGGAATAGTGTGTTGGAATAGATGCCCTAGAGGCAATCTAGTTTAGTATGAATTTGTAATTGGCTAGAAAAATTCATTTATTATTTATTGGATATTTAATATAATGAAGTCCTTAGATTTACAATCGTGTTGTTTATCTTAAATATCCCTAGTCAAGTATAATGATTAAATGGGACAATCATCTATAGACTAGTATGGGGTTGGATTGATATGGAGATATCATGATCCAACACATAGGTGTGCATTACGGAATGTTGCACTGGATTGACCCATCACCGAGAAGGCTACATACACGTTATGTTGAGTCACAAGTGCTTCTCGGGGACAATGGTATTGTCATCCTTAGACTTGAAGTCACTAGATATTCTAGTTGTGGATCATTGTGATCTTGGTAGCGTTAAACGCTACACCGTGACTGGGTAGTTATAAAGGCGTGTACTGGATACAATGAGAAGCAAGCTTAGAGATCGTAGTGGACGTAGAGAGGATTTGCCCCTCCCACATAACGGGAGTAAATATCCAAGGCCACTCGAGGATAGTGCTTATAGAATGTCTGGCCAGACTCAAATAAATCAATATATGGGATATTGATGTTATTTGCACGAATAAGGCTATTCCATGGATCGAGAAACTAGGGATTGGATATACGAGTGTGACTTGTATGTCTCGTGTCCAATCCGGATATGGAGGCAAAGGGATGAGACAATTACTTGTACAAGGTTGTCTAGATGACTATTCTATTAGTTGGCTAGAATGGATGTTTTGCTAGAAACCGCTCCATATTAGCAAAGAGTTGTTACCAACTAGATAGAACCTATGGGGTCACACGCTATATAGAGTTGTACTAGATTTGGGAATTAATTAATTGGATTAATTAATTAGAAGGATCACTTTGCAAACCCTTGCAAACTTAGTAGGGACTAATTTGCAAGGAAGGGACTAAATTGAATTCTAGTAGGACTAGAATAAGTCCTTTAGGTAGTTAACAAGGAGTTGTTGGACTATATAAAGGACCCTCCTTCCTTCCTTCCTCATAACTTATGCTCTAAAGAGAACATAACAAGAGTGGGAGAGAACAAAGGAGAGAGAGAGCAAGCAACAAGGAGGACGCCGCCCCCTTGCCGCCGCCCCCTCGTCCCCGACGCCACAAGAGGGCCGAACCCCTCTTTGTGCCTCGTTTTGCGTGATTCCTTCACCCTCCTCTCATTCCGGGCTAGCACCAAGGAGATTGGAGATCTAGGATCAACTCTAGGCGTGGATCAACTATAGAGAACGTGACACTATTCGCGTTTGAAGTCATCAAGGAGAACCCAAAGGTGTGTTTATGATTTCTTACCTTCACTATCGTTATGCATCTAGACTTGTGATCCTTGGAGGGTTTTGCATGGTTGTTTGTTTGATTATGCTTCCGTTTGCGCGATCCATGAATCAAAACCCTACAGTGGTATCAGAGCCACAGGTCATAGAGCATAAACGTAGTTTATGTGTTACATTCTTGTTGTTTTACACCTTAATTTGCTGTTTATCGCGTAAAACAAGACAAATCAAGCATTGGATGCAATTTGTCAAAGAATTAATCATAACAAGACCCAATTATTGCATTGGATGCATGAATTGGTGAGTTTGAGAAATTTTAGGATCTTAGATCTAGGGTTTGGGCATCCTTGGGGAAGAAGGAGTTCTCCCAAAACAAGGAAACAACCAAACTTGGGCTCCAAGCAAGGAGGTTGTTTTGGAAACAACCTCCACAAGGAGGTTCGGCCCCCTAGGGGACCGCCCCCCTTGCTTGCCGCCCAAGCTTGGCGCCCTAAGGGGCCGGGCGGCCCTAACCCGCGGCCTAGCTTGCGGGTTTTGGGCCGGGCCGGCCCTAGGGCTTTATGGTTCACTTTGTTTGGGCCCGGGCAATTGGATTGTTGGGCCCATGGACCGTTTTAACCCTAGAAATCCTAAAATCAATTAAAATTGACCAAGCGCGTTAAAATTGGATTTTAACTGTTTATGTGCAAATCGCATGGTGATTGGATATGGCCTTAGGATGTGGTTTGATGTGGATGTTTAATTTTGTGGTTTGGTTTTACGGTCTGCGAGCTGATCAATTAATTATAATAATTAATTAGGGTTTTATGGCCTGCGTGCCATTTTTTTTTCTCAACTTGTGAGATTTATTTTATTTAGTATAGATGTTAGCTAGTGCTAGATAAAGTAGATTGTTAGCCAAGATTGGAGAAAAGAAGCCCAAAGCCAAAAGGAGCCACAAAAGATGGAGCATGGAGCATGGAGCACACCACATGACTATGAAGGATGGACCAAAAGATCAAGACGCATGGAGATGTGTTTGTTTAGGGTTCATAGATAATTCCATTGGCTTGGAATTATCTTAGTCTAGAAAAGGCCATATCCACATCACGTTTAATTTCTGTTTTGTGGTTGTTTATTTATTGTCTTATTATTTGTGTGGTTGGTGTATGGATGATGCATGCAATTAGGATAATAAGATAATTAGACAACCCGGATCTATTATTTGGAGTTGTGCCCAAACTCAAATAGATAGATTAGTTGATATTGATCAACAAAATAATTAAAATTGAAGAAAAATCCCTCAAATTTTAAATATTGTGTTCTTGCCTTCTCGTTATTTAAACACTCATTATCATCATTATTTATCAAGCTCGTGCGTGCCAAAGCATGGCGACTTGGTTCATAATGATGGAATGCGATGGCACGTAACAATGTGCAATTGTTTAGATAAGAGGTTGAACACAACTAGGCTATTAATTTGATTAAGAAACCTAGAGGCAATCAATTGGGATTATCCATATGGATGGATAAATAAGGAGTTATTTGCCCGATTGAACCAAGAGTTGCATATGGGATGCAATTGGAAATCGTTCCTACCTAAGAAGTAATCGAATTATGGGTGACTTGCCAAAGCAAGCTCATAAGGAGATGAAAAAGATGGATCTTGGCCCACTAGAAAATATAATGATATTTTCCGCATTAATATCTTGAGGGTTATTAATCCGTAGAAAAATAGTGGGAGCTATATTTAATAAACTAGCCATTATTAAATATAGTCAAAAATTCACAAATACTAAAACTTGCGTATTTTCCTTTTGTAGAATTCCAAATGGCAAACAACTCATCGAGTTCACAACATTCCCTACGATCTGTCCTTGAGAAGGACAAGCTCTCTGGAATCAACTTTCTTGATTGGTACAGAAACTTGAGAATTGTTCTCAAGCAAGAGAAAAAGCTGTACGCAATAGAGGAGCAAGTTCCAGAAGGTCCAGAGAATCAGACACCTGCTGCCTTAAAGGCGTATCAAAAGCGTGTTGATGACGCTAATGATGCGGCCTGCCTAATGCTTTGCACCATGACCTCTGAGCTTCAGAAGCAACATGAGAACATGAATGCTGTCGATATGATCGAACATCTAAAGCAGCTCTTCCAAGAGCAGGCGAGGGTAGAAAGGTATGAGGTCTCAAAGGCACTGTTCAAATGTCATCTGGCAGAAGGGAACCCGGTGGGACCCCATATACTCCGAATGATCGGGTACTTGGAGAATCTCGCCCGGCTTGGGTTCCCGGTCGGCCAAGAGTTGGCAACGGATCTCGTGTTGCAATCGTTGCCTGAAAGTTATGGACAGTTCATTATGAACTATAACATGAACGAGATCGTTAAACCACTGCCAGATTTGCTCAACATGTTGAGGACGGCTGAACAGAGCATCAACAAGGGTAAGGGCAAGGCCATTATGATGGTGCATAAAGGAAAGGGCAAAAAGTTTGCATCTTCCTCCAAGGGCAAAGGCAAGTCAGTTGCTAAGTCCAAGGAACAAGCGCTTAAGCCTGTTGGTGGCGTTGCCAAGGTCGTGACTAAGGGTGAATGTCACTACTGTAGTCAACCTGGACACTGGAGGAGGAACTGCCCAAAATATCTGGAGGACAAGAGGCTTGGAATAGTGATTCCACCACCACCAGGTATTTTTGTTGTAGATGTCAATTTAACTGTCTCTACATCATGGGTATTAGATACTGGATGTGGATCTCATATTTGTCGAAATATGCAGGATCTAAAGAGAAGTAAAAGATTGGCTAAAGGGGAGGTAGATCTGCGCGTTGGGAATGGAGCAAAGGTTGCTGCGTTGGCCATAGGCGTGAGCGAGCTATCTCTGCCTTCAGGATTAGTTTTAGAATTAAATAATTGCTATTTTGTGTCTGCTATGAGCAGAAACATTATTTCTATTTCTTGTTTGGACAAGGAAGGTTTTATTATTTCAATAAAGAACAATTGTTGTTCCTTTTATTTGAATAATATTCACTATTTTAGTGCGCAATTATTTAATGGACTTTATGTCCTTGATCTAAGCAATCCTGTCTACAACATTAATACCAAGCGGATTAAAATAAATGATTTAAATCCCGCTTATTTATGGCATTGTCGTTTAGGCCACATAAATGAGAAACGTGTATCTAGACTCCATAAGGATGGATTACTAGACTCATTTGATTTTGAATCATATGAGACATGTGAGGCTTGTTTATTGGGAAAAATGACAAAGTCCCCTTTCAATAAGAAAGGTGAGAGGACTAGTGAGCAATTGGCGCTCATACATACCGATGTGTGTGGGCCATTTGCCACGCCTGCCAGGGGTGGTTACGTCTACTTCATTACGTTTACTGATGATTACAGTAGATATGGATTTGTGTACCTTATGAGGGCAAAATCCGAATCCTTTGAAGTGTTCAAAGAATTCAAGAATGAAGTAGAGAAGCAACTTGGCAAAAGTATCAAGGCTCTACGATCGGATCGTGGAGGAGAATACTTGAGCCAAGAGTTTGACGACTATCTTAGAGAGTGTGGGATCGTGTCCCAACTCACTCCACCCGGAACGCCACAATGGAATGGCGTGTCCGAAAGGAGGAATCGAACCCTATTGGATATGGTTCGGTCTATGATGTGTCAAACCGATCTTCCATTATCATTTTGGGGCTACGCTCTATTAAGTGCAGCTTTCACCATTAACCGTGTTCCATCTAAATCAGTCATGAAGACACCATATGAGATGTGGAGTGGGAGGCGTCCCACACTGTCGTTCATGAGGATTTGGGGCTGCGATGTCTATGTAAAACGTTTACAATCAGACAAGCTAGGGCCTAAATCGGATAAGTGTAAATTTGTGGGGTACCCTAAGGAAACTAAGGGATACTACTTCTACAATCCAACCGAGAACAAAGTGTTTGTTTCTCGGACCGGCGTGTTTCTAGAAAGAGAGTTTGTCTCTAAAGAAGCAAGTGGGAGGAATGTAGAACTTGAAGAAGTTCAAGAACCACAAATCACTGAACCGATTATGGAACATGAACAGGAATCACAAGCAGTTGTGGATCCACCTGTTCAGGTAACACAAGAGCTTCGTAGATCTAGTAGAGTGCGCCAGGAACCCAAGAGGTACGGACTTCTCGTAACTGATTCCGGTGACACGATGCTCATAGATGATGAGCCTACTACCTATGAGGAGGCCATGAATGGCCCAGACTCGCAGAAGTGGCTTGAAGCCATGAGATCCGAGATGGAATCCATGTATACCAACAAAGTATGGACTTTGGTGGAACCACCTGATGGGGCGCGGCCCATAGGGTGCAAGTGGGTCTTCAAGAAGAAGATCGACATGGATGGTAATGTGATTACCTATAAGGGCCGATTGGTGGCTAAAGGATTCAGACAGATTCATGGTATTGACTATGATGAAACCTTTTCACCAGTCGCTATGACCAAATCCATCCGAATCCTACTTGCGATTGCAACATACTACGACTATGAGATTTGGCAGATGGATGTCAAAACAGCATTCCTTTACGGGAATCTCCTCGAGGACTTGTATATGATACAGCCGGAGGGTTTTGAGGATCCAAAGCAAGCCAACAAAGTCTGTAAACTGCAACGATCCATTTATGGATTGAAGCAAGCTTCTAGGAGTTGGAATCGACGTTTTGATGAAGTGGTCAAAGAGTTTGGCTTCATCAGAAACGAAGATGAGTCTTGTGTCTACAAGAAGGTTAGTGGGAGCTCTGTAGCTTTTCTGGTCTTGTATGTGGATGACATACTACTCATTGGAAACGACATTCCCATGCTGCAATCTGTGAAAGATTGGCTAGGAAAGTGTTTCTCAATGAAGGACTTAGGGGAAGCAGCCTATATACTCGGTATAAAGATCTATAGAGATAGATCTAAGAGGTTGATAGGCCTAAGTCAAAGTACATATATTGACAAGGTGTTGAAACGGTTCAACATGCAAGACTCCAAGAAGGGATTCTTGCCCATGTCACATGGAATCACTCTTTCGAAGAGTGGTTGTCCTTCCAATGAGATTGAGAAGGAACGCATGAGTAGGATTCCCTATGCCTCGGCCATAGGATCTATCATGTACGCCATGTTATGTACTAGACCAGCTGTGTCATATGCCTTGAGTATGACAAGCAGATACCAATCCAATCCGGGTGAGAGTCACTGGATTGCTGTCAAGAACATCCTAAAGTACTTGAGAAGAACTAAAGATGCTTTCTTGATGTTTGGCCGTGAGGAAGAGTTGCGTGTAAGGGGTTACACTGATGCAAGCTTCCAAACCGATAGAGATGACTTTAGATCACAGTCGGGATATGTGTTTTGCCTGAATGGAGCAGCGGTGAGCTGGAAGAGTTCCAAGCAAGAGACGGTAGCTGATTCTACAACAGAGGCTGAGTACATTGCTGCAAATGGCGCAGCAAAGGAGGCTGTTTGGATCAGAAAGTTTGTTTCTGAACTTGGTGTGGTCCCTAGCATTGCGGATCCAGTGGAGTTGTTCTGTGACAACACTGGGGCGATCGCGCAATCAAAGGAACCAAGATCGCACCAGAAGTCCAAGCACGTGCTCAGGAAGTTTCATCTGATTCGAGATATTATCGATAGAGGAGACGTTCGGATATGCAAGATTCCTACAGATGATAATCTGTCAGACCCGCTTACGAAGCCTCTCACGCAGTGGAAGCATGAAGGGCACACTAGGAGTATGGGCATACGAGATGCGCCAGATTGGCTCTAGTGCAAGTGGGAGACTGTTGGAATAGATGCCCTAGAGGCAATCTAGTTTAGTATGAATTTGTAATTGGCTAGAAAAATTCATTTATTATTTATTGGATATTTAATATAATGAAGTCCTTAGATTTACAATCGTGTTGTTTATCTTAAATATCCCTAGTCAAGTATAATGATTAAATGGGACAATCATCTATAGACTAGTATGGGGTTGGATTGATATGGAGATATCATGATCCAACACATAGGTGTGCATTACGGAATGTTGCACTGGATTGACCCATCACCGAGAAGGCTACATACACGTTATGTTGAGTCACAAGTGCTTCTCGGGGACAATGGTATTGTCATCCTTAGACTTGAAGTCACTAGATATTCTAGTTGTGGATCATTGTGATCTTGGTAGCGTTAAACGCTACACCGTGACTGGGTAGTTATAAAGGCGTGTACTGGATACAATGAGAAGCAAGCTTAGAGATCGTAGTGGACGTAGAGAGGATTTGCCCCTCCCACATAACGGGAGTAAATATCCAAGGCCACTCGAGGATAGTGCTTATAGAATGTCTGGCCAGACTCAAATAAATCAATATATGGGATATTGATGTTATTTGCACGAATAAGGCTATTCCATGGATCGAGAAACTAGGGATTGGATATACGAGTGTGACTTGTATGTCTCGTGTCCAATCCGGATATGGAGGAAAAGGGATGAGACAATTACTTGTACAAGGTTGTCTAGATGACTATTCTATTAGTTGGCTAGAATGGATGTTTTGCTAGAAACCGCTCCATATTAGCAAAGAGTTGCTACCAACTAGATAGAACCTATGGGGTCACACGCTATATAGAGTTGTACTAGATTTGGGAATTAATTAATTGGATTAATTAATTAGAAGGGTCACTTTGCAAACCCTTGCAAACTTAGTAGGGACTAATTTGCAAGGAAGGGACTAAATTGAATTCTAGTAGGACTAGAATAAGTCCTTCAGGTAGTTAACAAGGAGTTGTTGGACTATATAAAGGACCCTCCTTCCTTCCTTCCTCATAACTTATGCTCTAAAGAGAACATAACAAGAGTGGGAGAGAACAAATGAGAGAGAGAGCAAGCAACAAGGAGGACGCCGCCCCCTTGCCGCCCCCCCTCGTCCCCGACGCCACAAGAGGGCCGAACCCCTCTTTGTGCCTCGTTTTGCGTGATTCCTTCACCCTCCTCTCATTCCGGGCTAGCACCAAGGAGATTGGAGATCTAGGATCAACTCTAGGCGTGGATCAACTATAGAGAACGTGACACTATTCGCGTTTGAAGTCATCAAGGAGAACCCAAAGGTGTGTTTATGATTTCTTACCCTCACTATCGTTATGCATCTAGACTTGTGATCCTTGGAGGGTTTTGCATGGTTGTTTGTTTGATTATGCTTCCGTTTGCGCGATCCATGAATCAAAACCCTACATAGTGCCCTCGGGCACGGGCAATACTCTAGTATTCTATATTCAAACAAGACCATTATAAGGGTAATTTACAGTTTGCACCCTCAGCTTTATGAAAATAGGCAATTTCTACCCTTATTGTTCATCAATTGACAGAAGACACTCTATTTTGTTCAATAATATATAATTACAAATTATACCCTTCCATCTATTTCTATTAGGGAGCTGTTACGTGATAGTGGGACTCACTTTTGGGTGTACTTTTCATTGCCTTTTAGAAGTTTAGATATTACTATTTATACCATTAAATTGTACGATTCTTTTACCTCTCCATGGATGGTTATAAATTACTACAGAATATTTTGTTGTTGTCAGAAGGTAAATTCTAGAATGAAAATCAACACTGAGTGAATTCTTTATGTAACAAAATTAATTCCGATAGAGTACAAGTCAAATATAAATATCAATATGTGGTTTGTTTACTAGAATGACATTTAAAGTGAAACTATATGAAAATTATCCAAAATTAAAATAAAGAGGATGGCTTCTGTTCTTAGCACTGAATCTTCTTCACAATTTTCCTTCTGGTTGGAGGATGGTACTGCTATTGGCTTATCGGTCTCTTGAAGTGTGTGTCATGCGGTAGCACTGCTACTGCTACTAGGTAAAGTTGTGGATGTCACCAAGTCTCCCAGCTGATGCTCGATATCGGATTTGTACACTTTAGCATCAGCATCATCTTGCTCTAAGGGACAATTCTTGTAGTTCTTTACATCATAGTAGTTTTTTTTTTTTTTTTTGTCAAAAATTATAGTAGTTAATACAATCCAAGTTTATCAAAATTCAAGTGTTAAAGATAGCTTTTTTCAAAATTAGCGAAGAGTTTGACCCTTCCGACAAAGTCGGAGCAGAGAAGGAGGCGATTCCTGAAACCCTAAAAAGTTTTCTCCGGCGACTTGCTGCAAACGGCTGTTTCTCTCGTCGGACCAAGTCACCAAGGTTCCATGCGGTATCATGGCTCTCCCAACAGTTCGCCGAAAACCACAGATGTCAGAATAAGAGGAGCGTATCATCGTTTTTTACGACAATCGATGTATGGAGGCTATCCAAGCGCTTGGACCCTGTATGATAGGGGGCTTCCTCTTAAACTCAAGAGTAAACACATGGGCGATGAAGGCCTTATTCAAGAATATTTGGAACGAGGGGGACAAAATCCAAATTCAAGAAGTCTCTCCGAATCGATTTATTTTCTGATTTCCTTCACAAAAAGATATGGAAAAAGTCCTTGAAGGAGGGCCATGGGTGTTCGATGACAACCTACTAGCCCTCAAGCCCTGGATTTCTGGGGCTAGAGCGGACCTCGCGGTATTTAGACACCTGAATGTGTGGGTGCAGATTGTTAATCTGCCCGACTTCTTATCTCACGATGATTATATTGCGAAGGTGGTGAATGGGATGGGTGAGATTCTCAGCATCGATCAAAGATTATTTACCAGATCTGGAGGGGACTACAAAAGGGTAAGACTTAAAATTGATGTTACGAAATCTCTGCAAAGGGGAGCAAACATACAAATATTGGGTGAGGTGATTTGGCTTGATTTCGTATATGAGCGCATACCTTGTTTATGTGAATGGTGTGGTCGTTTCACCCACTTTTCAGAGGAATGCAAGTATAAAACGCAAACTGAGAAGGATGAAGAGGAGCCAGGCTTTGGCGATTGGATGCTTTTCAAACCCCCTCCAAAGAAGAAGAAGACTAGGGACAATGTCTCTAACAATTCACAGGACGAGGAGGTGAAGGAAACCCAGACGACGGGAAGCCATGGGGAGAATAATCCAGGTTAAAACGAGAAGCCCCGAACAAACCTACTGATAGCAGAACACGTAATGGGAATAACCACAGGTCACCGAAGAAGAACCAGAAGCACAAAAAACAAGCAGTTTAACCACCCAAGCCACAGTTCTCCATGATCCTACACAGATGTGGGCTCTGAATCCTCAATGGAGCTCTCAAACGGTGACAAGGATATGGACCCGAAGATCTATTCCAACCTGTTAGCAACCTACGCTACTGACGTTGATGATAGTGCCGCAACAGATAAAGGCAAAGGGATCCAACATGCCTCGTCTACTGATAATATCGCAACTTTGAGATCTGTGCAGTCGACTGGGTCAAAGGGTAGCAAGACGAAGCGGAAAACGGGTCAGATAATTCTCAGCCCGAATCCCAAACATAAACTTACTAATCGTCGTCAAAGCGGATCAAAATTCAGCATGCACACGGGAGGATTGGGGGACGTCTTCATCGAACAATCTGGGTCTGAGGAGATATACAATGCCCATTCAATCTCAACTAATCCAATGGCGGAGGTTGCAATGCAACCCCGTCAATCCTCTTGAATGGTATCAGCTGGAACATACGGAGGCTTGGGAACCTCCGTAATGTTCTAGAGTTCAAGAACCTCGTCAGAGGAAAGTCCCCAAAATTGGTATTTTTAATGGAAACCCGACTTTCATCCTCGCTTTCCCAGTTACGACAAATTTTGTGTGTCTAGTGATGGACGCAGCGGGGGTTTAGCTCTCTTATTCCATGACAGTATGGAGGTATCTTTTATTAACAGTTCAAAGTTTTTTATTAATTGTTTGATTACGGATTCGACGCTCCAGATCCAGTGGCAGTTCACAGGGTTTTACGAATATCCGGATAGCAATGAAAGAAAGCACTCTTGGGATTTATTGAGGCGACTACGGAACCCTAATGACATTCCATGGTGCGTCATGGGGGATTTTAATGCGTTTCTATCAGGACGAGAAACAAGGTGGTCGTCCTGCGGATAGATCTCTTATGGAGGATTTTAGAAAAGCTTTGTCTGATAATATGTTGGTTGATCTTGGTTACAATGGTAATCGTTTCACTTGGATTAGTAATCCTCGTGATGGTAGGAAGATTAGAGAACGCCTCGATCGGGTTGTCGCTAATCCGTCTTGGCTAAACTTATATGGGGGGGGGCAACTGTCCTCCATCTCACGGCGACGGTGTCTGATCATTGTCCGATAGAACTGTGTTAGACTCCAATGAAGAAAAAAGTGTGTTGATTTCACTTTGAATCGATGTGGCTTCGTCACGATGAATGCAAGCCATTTATTGCACATAACTGGGCCGACTTTCAGCATATGGATCTCAGCTCTCGTTTGGTTGCTACGGGGAAATGCCTTAAACGGTGGGACCACACCGTTTTTGGCAATGTCAAAAGAAAAATTGCCTTTATAAGGGAGAAATTCAAGGATCTACAGGGAAGCGATGATATTGACGCATGTGCTGACAGAGTTAGAGATCTTAAAAATGAATTGAATACCCTATTGGCTCGAGAAGAGGAGTTGTGGCTACAAAGATCCAGAGTTTCATGGCTCAAGAAGGAGACCGCAACACAAGCTTGTTTCACCGAAAAGCTTCGATACGGAAAGCAAGAAATCAGCGTAGTGGATTGGAAGATGCAGACGAAGTGTGGCACCAATCGGAGGACGGTATCACAGCAGTCCTTGTGACGCATTTTCAGTCCATTTTTGATTCTCCGAAGCCGTCGGACAGTGAGATGCACGAGCTGCTTCAGTACGTCCAACCGGTCATTTCAGGTACCCAATTGTTGGAACTGGACTCCGCTTTCTCTCGGGCCGAGATTGATATGGCTCTGTCCCAAATGGTTCCGACAAAAGCTCCGGGTTCAGATGGTTTTCCGGCATTATTTTTCAGGAGAAGTGGGATCTAGTTGGGGATGATGTGGCAAGTACATGTCTTAATAATCTCAACAATAATGCTAGTGTGGAAGGGTTCAACCATACAGTTATCGCCTTGATTCCCAAGGTGAAACAGGTACGCAAACCAGGTGATCTCAGACATGTCAGTCTGTGTTTAGTGATTTATAAATTGGTCACAAGCCAACCGTTTGAAAGATGTGCTTAATGATTGTATCTCGGAGTCCCAGAGTGCTTTTGTTCCAGGTCGGCTTATAACTGATAATATTTTGGTGCCTTTTGAGATTCTACACTCGATGCGTACTCGGTAGAAGGGTAAGGATGGTTATGTAGCAGTGAGGACATGGCTAAGGCGTATGATAGAGTGGAGTGGTGCTTTCTTGAGGCGACAATGTCTAAAATGGGGTTTAGCAACCGATGGGTTAATCTAATTCACAACTGCATCTCTACAGCATCCTTCACCTTTGCTATTAATGGAGAAACTAAAGGCCGTGTTATTCAAGAGAGAGGGTTAAGACAAGGCTGCCTGAAATAACCCGGGAAGCTACGGTTCCTCGCTAGTACAACTTAACGAAATCCAGGAGTGCTTTATTGAAATAAAGTAAAGGAGAAACCCTCCTTACATGATTAAACAAATTAAACGTCGTCTTAAACAAAGAACTAAAACTAAACTTTATTGTTTGCTAAAAGACCTAAAGCTCCAGCTCGTGCACGCGTTTCCCCCAGCTTATTCTTGACCTGCGGGTTTTGAAATAGCGACAGCCGACCGCAGAAAAATTTTAATTAGTAAAAACTAAGTAAGATACACCACAACACGTAAAACAGAGTTTTTGGCTAACACGAGAGTATACATAGTAAGAATAAGCAAAAACCACATTTTTACTCTTTTATTTGGTTGAGGCATAACACGAGACCCAACAGGTTCGACGTGGACAGAGAGGTCACGATGGAATAATAATAAAGTAGGGTACTTCTACGGGATATCACAGTCCATCCCGATTCTCCCTAAAAGAACTAGTGAGACCTTAAGTGTCGACACCCCTATACAGTTGTGACCTAAACATGTACAGGTAGTACTCCTAGTTTTCAAAATCAATAAGAGGGTACAATGCCCTAGGGAAGTCACACATAGGTGTTCCCGGCCTTAGCCTTCACACGCATCCTCTGTACACCGTTCCCAATTCTATTATCGTACATTTATTGTTCAAGATTTCACGATGGTAATAAATCACAATTTGAAATAGTGACCACATGCTTCTCAAATCGTTCGAAATAAAACGCTAGAAGAGTTCAAGGTATTGTAAAGCGAAAATTGAATTTGAAGTTTGATATAACGCACACGAAACAACACATTTTGATATTTAAAGATGTTGTGCATATAACTTACTTGGAAATGGAAAGAGAGAACTTCAAACACAAGCGGCACGGAACTTAGTAGTTGGGGTCCTCGACGAACTCTCCTCCTACGAACTCGGAATCTACAATATCACATAATCCTATATTAACACATATTCATCCATACAACAATTAACGATTAAATGTCCTATATGAAATGCAAGTGAATTCCCCAGTTAACCCCCAAGCAATATATATTATTCTAGCTATAATTTTACGTTTATAATATACATTAAATAAGAAAATAGTGGCTTATAAATATAAAAGTAATAGTTGAGGTAAAGAAGACTTTATTTGATATACTGTAACATTTCGCGGCTAATATTTATAAATGAAGGTAGCTATTTAAAATAAGCTTAATGTCGACTATCTTTATAATAAAGTTATTTTAGTGAAAACAAAATATTATGTGAAAAGAATACTAATTTTTTTTGATATATATAAACAAAAACTATGATATTCAGTTGTTAGGAAAAAAAAAGGTAAATACTATGCTAACATTATTCACCAAAAATCCCATTATAACAATTATAAGGATATGTAGTTATCTTCATAAAAAGCTTGTTGATAATATTTGTCAATATATAAATATAAATATAAGACAAACTAGTTTACATTATAATAAAAAGAAATTTTGATTATTTGTTAACACATAAGGTAAAACAGATTGTTGTAAAGGCAATAACACACCATTTAGAATCATATCTTACCAAAGTCACCACAACTGTTTCACAAAAATACACTTTTGTACCCCCCCTTTTACACCCACGGATCAGACTCCCTTCTTCTCCAATCACCCACTGTAAACAACCATGGAGACAACAAGTACTAACTCATACCCAAGCACCTATATGATAACTCTATATTAGAGTTATATTTCTTCTACGTTTGTGTACCGTTTTGTGTAGTTTCCGGGTTGAATATATTAGAAATACACTATGAACTTGAGGAAATTGGATAAGTTTAGCTTTGAGTGATAAATTGTTAATCCGGGCGTTTTTCACATTATTTACATTTATCTTGTCACTTTTGATCGCACGGGGTGTTTTCTATTTCTTCTACGTTTGTGTACCGTTTTGTGTAGTTTCCGGGTTGAATATATTAGAAATACACTATGAACTTGAGGAAATTGGATAAGTTTAGCTTTGAGTGATAAATTGTTAATCCGGGCGTTTTTCACATTATTTACATTTATCTTGTCACTTTTGATCGCACGGGGTGTTTTCGTGTTGTGTTGGACAGGAAACGGAGCTCATGGATCAAGAGGAGGAGGAAAACGAACTTCGGAACATATGCGGAAGCTTGGGAGAGAAAGAAATTGGAAGAAAAGAGGACAAAGATGGAAAAAGGGGGTCAAAGTATCATTTTAGAAAGTTTGAAGTGTAGGATCAAAAGTTGATCCTAGGATCAAAGCAGATCGCACGATCAAGTAGCAGATCGCACGATCTGCTAGGGGAGAACTCACTGGAATGCAAGATCAAGTAGCAGATCGTAGGATCAAAGCAGATCGCACGATCAGCAAAAGCAGATCGCACGATCTGCTAGCAGACCCAGCAACGCACGGGAAAAGCCAGGATTTAGGGTTATTAATTAATATTTTTTTATTATTAATTAATACACCCTAAGTTAAGATAAAAAGAGACCCTAATATTAAAAAAAGAGACACACGTGAGAAGGAGGCCATCAACGCAAGGAGAAGAGAAGGAGGCACGCACAAGAGGAGGAGGACTCCTCCATTGAAGCTCTAAGTTTGATTTCTTCTTCTTCTCTCTCAATCTTTCTATGGAGAAACTAGTAAGTCTTGTTTGGTTTATTAGTATTAGCTAGACGTTTTGCTAGGCGTCTCTTTGAGAGCCTAGGGTTTATGTAAACGATGATATTTTTCCGGATTTGATCTTTGCTTCATGATTTCTTGATTTCTTCTTTTGAATCAATTCTAGTTTCTTGTTTATGTTAGTAATCCTAATTGAGTGACATGATTGGGAGATAAACTAGGGTTCAAGAACTAGGGTTTGTTCAATAGTTGATTCATGCTTAAAGTTAGCAATATTTTAATTCAGTTGTTCATAATCTATGCTTAATTCTTAATGGGGATGGAGTAATTAACCGGAACCATTAGTTGGCTAGTGAAGTGCACGACAGTGACTTTAAATAGCTAGGATGAGATATGAGCATCAATCCCGTATCACTAAGACTGAGAAGAGACGTGTTAGGATTGGCTAGTGTGGGTAGATTCGGTGGGTGAAATTCGACTGTTTCGTGCAACGGTGGACCGACAGGACCCGTTTTTGTGCATGTCGTTAGCCTACTAGAACGGACCGGTAGACATAAGAGACCGATAGGAGATTGTAGTCTACCGTGAAGTAGAATGACTTGAGACCGATAGGAGATAGTCAGCGCTGTTACCCGGCTTAGTTAGAATATAGTTAATGTGTTGCTCAGATAATCCGGAAATCGTTTACAACCCTAGGTGATCAGCGAGATTGCCTAGTTTCTCCAAACTTATTTATTAAATATAAAAATCCAAAAATATTAGCTTAGTTGTTATTTCAATTCTAGAAATCAATCAAATCTTTCCTCCTGCACCGTACTCTAAATTAGTATTAGCTAATTAAATAATCTCAAGCCTGTCCTCGTGGGATCGATAACTCGGGGTTGAAATACCACCCCTATATTACTTGACCGTGCACTTGCGCATACACGTTAAGAATCCGTGTCAAGTTTTTGGCGCCGTTGCCGGGGACAGCGGTAGATTATTTAGTTAGGAGTTAGTTTAGAGTACTTTCTTTTAGTTTTAATTTTTTCTTATTCTATATCTCTGTGCTTCACGGGTGTCTTGTGAGTTTGTTTCTCAGGAACGCAGGAAGCAAGAGACATTTTAAGCATGTGGAGCGAAGACTGTTATTCGGGTCCCCCCTACTGTTTCCACTGCAGGGGTTACCACGAAGACGAGGACGCATGCATAACTTGGTGCTACGTATGCGGAATTTGGCACGAACGTAGAGACTCATGTCGAGTACATGCCCCCCAGCTTCATCAGCACCAGGAAGACTCATCAGCGGATATGGCAGAACGGCGTAGTATTATGAATGACATCGAAGTGTGCGCCAAATTTTTGTCCATAGATGCACAATTACCACAAGAGGATGCAGCCAGAG
Organism: Linanthus parryae; assembly: GCA_023055425.1. NCBI lineage: Eukaryota > Viridiplantae > Streptophyta > Magnoliopsida > Ericales > Polemoniaceae > Linanthus > Linanthus parryae. The sequence continues at coordinate 36,202,467 of JALGPY010000002.1, forward strand.
GTAGGGAATACGTGAGGGAGATGTTGGAGAGGATAAAGAAACGAATAGAAAAACTGTCAACAGCAGGGGAATCAAGTATTCAAGAGCCACAAGAGGAGCCCTTGCCATATGACAATGAGCCAAACGTTGAACCTTCATCATTCCCACCACAAGTGGAAGAAGAGATACCTGATCTGAACGAAGACTGCAGTGTCCAGGAACCATTGGTGGACTCTGCCATATATGAGGACTCAAACTCTGATTCAGACTGGGGTGGACCTGTGTGCCGAAGACGGGAAGATCTGCCGTATTGCGAGCCAAGACCGCAGGTTCCCTCACATCCTTGGTATGAATGGGAAGACACCGAAATTGGAAGCCTGTGGTGTGTCGACGATGAAGCTGGTGACACACTTGTGCTCAGTGATATTAAGGTAAAAGTCCCAACTCTGATTAATGATGAATTCTCCATATCTTATGTCACGCATGTCTGCGATGAGCTGGAACAATTACTGTATGGGGATTCGTATGGGGAAGAATTTGATGAGCAACTCCCAATCTCTTGTTCTATGGGCGATTCTATTGATCATCCATATGCCATAGTCAAGGATTGGGAAGTCAGCAAGTGTGGGGGTGTGGATGAATTGCATGGGTCATTTGAAGAGCATCTAGCACAGATGAGGTATTACTGGGATGATTTTATGTCCAGAGATTCATTTGAGCCCAGTGGTACTTGGTGGAAGCTGATAAAGAAGATAAATTGCAAGATGAAAGGAGTTAGCTTCCACAATTGTCCACCTTCTTCAGAGCACAGGGGTGCACGTGAAGTTCTTGAGAAGAGATGGTGGAAGAAGAAAAAGTGGAGGGATAAAACAGTCTCCACTATCCTAGAAGGTTGAGGTAACATGGTCGGGCCGTCGACCTTAAATTACAAGCGCTGCTTGGGAGGCAACCCAACGTAGAGTAGGATGCAATTTCTTTCTGTTTTTGCTTTTAGTTCTCCATATTTGATTTTGAGGGGTGAGAGAGAGTTGCTTTAATACTTTCAATCAGTGTGCAGGGACACAGGTACATAAGACGCTCCGGGTTCCCCTTCTTGATGCGTGTGATAGAATGTGAGTAGGCGGATCGGAATCCGGACGCGAGGTGAGACTTTTCCGGAAACTGTCAACGGTCCACAAGACCCCTTCTTGTTGCAGTTTCGCGGCAACGGTGCCCATGTAGGTCCGGGCACCCCAGGTACCTTTAACTTTCTCTCTTGTTTCTACGTTTTGAGCCATAATAGTGTAGATCCACCGCCTACACATTTAAGCGATGAGTCCTCTTATTATATCTCTAAATTCGTTGAGGACAACGAAACGCTTAAGTGTGGGGGGGGGGGGGGGTTGTGTATATTTTGCTAGCCATGTCAGTTATGCATCGCCAGTTACATGCAGTTGTGTCGTATTGTGTAGTACATGTGGTTAGTGTAGAGTGTTTGATATAGTGTCGTATTGTGTTAGGATTGTTAGTATGCATTTTTTTTAGCACTTTTACTTTATTGAGTCCCCTACCAAATCGTGTGATTAGTCGAGTTGGCCATTGCATATAGAGTCTAGGAAAATATAAAAAAAAAATCATAAAATTTTAAATTTTTGAGAAAGGGCAATCGAATAGAGTGAATGTGGAGAGGGCTTAATGATAGAATTCCTTAGGAATATGAAAATATGAGGTGAGGTAGACGCGAGAATCTGGAGTAGGAAGACTTATAGGGCTAATGCACATTAGAAATGTTAGTAGCTGCCTCTCAGACTAGTTATCCTACTAGCGCTACACCACCGTCACTTAGGTAGTCGTCAACCCTCCTCGTAGTGGCAACGGAACAGCTGTGCGAGTGATGTTTATGGGGGCCTCACGTCCCATCTCCATCTCCTAGGTCCACTAGTTACCCCTATTGATCCGTTTACTCCTTTTATTCACAGCCTCTAGCCTAGGAAGCCTTTCCTTGTGACTGTCAACGCTTGTTAAAATGGTCCTTTCCTATGCGTCATGATAGAGGGAGTTGAGTTAGGGAGGTTTGATGAGGGTGAGCTGATTTGATACATCTTATGTGGATTCTCTTACATGTCGTCTTTTGAGGGGATGTGAGGGTGAGTTAGAGACGGTAGCACACTTCGGTGTGGCGGTGAGTCGTGTCCTTACACCACGATCACAGGTGGAGTACCGTAGTGCGTGGTATTTCTTCCGCACGTCATGGGGTGGGGGTTGGTTGATCTTATAGGAGGTCGTGCTTATGCTTTATTTATATTCTCTATATCTTAGGTGATGAGGAGGATCGGTTGGAAAAGCACGTTTACACATTGACTACTGGGTTCGTGATTTGCTTTGCATCAAGTGTGGGGGTGTCGAAATCTATGTTATTACATCACTAATTTGACACATTCCACCCCCATGTTATCTAATTCTGATATTTGATCTCCTCGGATATTACTATCGTATTGTCGGCTCCATGCGCTTAATGTTATTGTGTGGAAATGAAAAAAAAAAGAAAAAAAGTAAAATAGAAAGTGAAAGTGAAATTGAAAGGGAATAAAGGAGCAAGCTTGAAATTGAAGACCGGGGAGATTAGCTATTGTTCGAGATCACTTCTTCACATTTGTGGCCGCGAGAACGGCGTTGCACCAAGATTGAGGGAATGAGGGCCGGAGTAGTGAGATTCGGTGGGGTTCCTTGGATTTTGGTGAGGGAGTGTGAGAATCGGGTTTTGTGAGTTAGATCATGACGTCTAGGACTACGCTTCTAAATATCCTATCCTACCCGTCCTAATCCGCCAGCAATTTAACCCGTGGATAAATAGCTCGGAAGGTAAGTGCTAGGGATACGTTTGATGAGTGTGCGGAAGCAACATATTTTGTGTTCGTGCCCGTTCTGTCTAACGAAACTGGCCGCAAGTTCTACCGATCACCAAAGTTATAGAACTTCCGAGGTAATATGAGAGCCTTATGACTTGCCGGTTTACTTTTTGAGATTGCCCGATCTCTAAAGGAAAAGAAAAAATTGTGTTGTTTCAATTTTTGCATTGGTTGATAATCGAAATGCATTGTATATTCATGTAGATTGCATGGGTGTGTGTGTTGTTTGTGTCACATGGCTAGTGAAGTTAAATGCAATTCGGTGGATTGAAAATCATAGTGTGAGAAATGTTTTTGATTTTGCTCGGGACGCGCAAAAAGGTAGTGTGGGGGGATTTGATAACTCTATATTAGAGTTATATTTCTTCTACGTTTGTGTACCGTTTTGTGTAGTTTCCGGGTTGAATATATTAGAAATACACTATGAACTTGAGGAAATTGGATAAGTTTAGCTTTGAGTGATAAATTGTTAATCCGGGCGTTTTTCACATTATTTACATTTATCTTGTCACTTTTGATCGCACGGGGTGTTTTCGTGTTGTGTTGGACAGGAAACGGAGCTCATGGATCAAGAGGAGGAGGAAAACGAACTTCGGAACATATGCGGAAGCTTGGGAGAGAAAGAAATTGGAAGAAAAGAGGACAAAGATGGAAAAAGGGGGTCAAAGTGTCATTTTAGAAAGTTTGAAGTGTTGGAATAAAAGTTGATCCTAGGATCAAAGCAGATCGCACGATCAAGTAGCAGATCGCACGATCTGCTAGGGGAGAACTCACTGGAATGCAAGATCAAGTAGCAGATCGTAGGATCAGAGAAGATCGCACGATCAGCAAAAGCAGATCGCACGATCTGCTAGCAGACCCAGCAACGCACGGGAAAAGCCAGGATTTAGGGTTATTAATTAATATTTTTTGATTATTAATTAATACACCCTAAGTTAAGATAAAAATAGACCCTAATATTAAAAAAAGAGACACACGTGAGAAGGAGGCCATCAACGCAAGGAGAAGAGAAGGAGGCACGCACAAGAGGAGGACTCCTCCTCCATTGAAGCTCTAAGTTTGATTTCTTCTTCTTCTCTCTCAATCTTTCTATGGAGAAACTAGTAAGTCTTGTTTGGTTTATTAGTATTAGCTAGACGTTTTGCTAGGCGTCTCTTTGAGAGCCTAGGGTTTATGTAAACGATGATATTTTTCCGGATTTGATCTTTGCTTCATGATTTCTTGATTTCTTCTTTTGAATCAATTCTAGTTTCTTGTTTATGTTAGTAATCCTAATTGAGTGACACGATTGGGAGATAAACTAGGGTTCAAGAACTAGGGTTTGTTCAATAGTTGATTCATGCTTAAAGTTAGCAATATTTTAATTCAATTGTTCATAATCTATGCTTAATTCTTAATGGGGATGGAGTAATTAACCGGAACCATTAGTTGGCTAGTGAAGTGCACGACAGTGACTTTAAATAGCTAGGATGAGATATGAGCATCAATCCCGTATCACTGAGACTGAGAAGAGACGTGTTAGGATTGGCTAGTGTGGGTAGATTCGGTGGGTGAAATTCGACTATTTCGTGCAACGGTGGACCGACAGGACCCGTTTTCGTGCATGTCGTTAGCCTACTAGAACGGACCGGTAGACACAAGAGACCGATAGGAGATTGTAGTCTACCGTGAAGTAGAATGACTTGAGACCGATAGGAGATAGTCAGCGCTGTTACCCGGCTTAGTTAGAATATAGTTAACGTGTTGCTCAGATAATCCGGAAATCGTTTACAACCCTAGGTGATCAGCGAGATTGCCTAGTTTCTCCAAACTTATTTATTAAATATAAAAATCCAAAAATATTAGCTTAGTTGTTATTTCAATTCTAGAAATCAATCAAATCTTTCCTCCTGCACCGTACTCTAAATTAGTATTAGCTAATTAAATAGTCTCAAGCCTGTCCTCGTGGGATCGATAACTCGGGGTTGAAATACCACCCATATATTACTTGACCGTGCACTTGCGCATACACGTTAAGAATCCGTGTCACTATACACTAATTGTAAACTAAGATTCACCTACACACTTTGGAACAAAATGAATCAAGGGGATGAATCTGATTGAAAAATAATCAAACAGGGGTTTATATTTGTGTTTACCGATTGGAGAGGACGAAGAGGAGGCGGCGGCGTTGGTGGCTTTCCGGTTCGTCGGACAAGAGAAGACAGGGGAAGAGAGTGGGCGGTGGTGGCGTCGGCGATTCGAGTGGAGGAGGACGAAGACGGGCAGAGGGAGGGGACGGGCAGAGGGAGGCGACGGGCGGAGCTGGGTTCGCCGGCTCGGGTCTGCTTCGGCGGCTTCGACCGAGAAAAGAGAGTGCGAGAGAGAGATGGCGAGAGGGAGTGTGTGTGTGAGAGAGAGAACTGAAAGGGAGAGATAGAGAGCTGGGTTTGTGTGCTTGGGTGTAAACCCAAATCGGAAAGTTTCAATCCCGACGCGAACATTTCGGGCTCAAATTGGAAGGTCGGTTGATGAAATTGATGACGGAGATTGGAGATTGACTAGCTTGGGATGCATCGGGACGAAGTTGGTGAAGAGGAGGTCAGTTTTTTTGACCTTTGCCGTGGTTGATTTCCGCCGGAAAATCAGCAGAGCACTCTGCAAATGAAGAAGGAAATGTTGAAGATGATGGTGGGAGATTGTGTAGGGTGTGGCGGTTGCACCAGGCCACGCGGTGGTTCGCTACGCAAACTCATTAAAAGTCTCACTTTAGGACACGCTAAAAACGTTATGCGACACGTTACACTTCACCCACTAATTTACACATAGTAACTATATAAAAAGTGGTCATCTAAAAAAAATACTTTTTGATAAGTAAAATGTTGATAATAATAATAATAATAATAATAATAATAATAATAATAATAGTAATAATAATAATAATAATAATAATAATAATAATAATAATAATAATTTGTGGGTAAGGTCCAAATCTCATGAAATCTGCTTTTCATCAGATTTTTTTGTTATTTCTGTACATGTAAAATTTGTGGGTAAGGTCCATATCCCCCCACTTGTTTTATGGGTTGGGAGCCCAATATTGTTTAATATAAGCGGGGTTTATACCGCCCTACCATAAAGGTAGGTTCCCTCAAAAATAATAATAATAATAGTAATAATAATAATAATAATAATAATAATTAAATATAGGAAAGAAAGGAACAAAAAGATTTAGTGAACGAAATTAACTTTTATAACTTCAAATAACAGCCCGAAAAATTTGTTAAACTCTTAAAAATACCCCCTAAAATACCGGGGTATTACATCACATCTCCCTTAAAACAAAGCTTCGTCCCCGAAGCTTAAAGTAAATCGAATCTCCCAATGCAAGTATGCAGTTCTAATGTGCACATAATAACAAGACAAGACGAGTAGTTAAAATGCATGGTTGTTAAATCACATCTCCCTTAAAAGGAGTGACGTCCCCGTCACTCGACTCATACCTGGTCGAAGAGGTGTGGGTAACGTTTTCTCATGTCCTCCTCGGCTTCCCAAGTTTCTTCTTCCATTTGGTGATTTGACCAAAGAACCTTGACCAGCGTGGTGGACTTGGTACGGGTGTTTCTGGTTTTTGTATCAAGGATTTTGATCGGTTGTTGTTCATAGGTAAGAGATGGATCGAGCTCGACAGGCTCGGGGTCAATGATATGACTCGGATCGGGTATATAGGCTTTGATTTGGGACACATGGAAAACATTATAGACTCTACCTAGGCTGTTAGGAAGATTCAGGCGATAGGCAACCTCTCCTATACGATCCAGTACTTCGTAGGGTCCAATGAACTCGGGACTTAACTTTCCTTTCTGATTGAAACGCATAACTCCCTTTGTAGGTGAAACTCTTAGGAATACTTTGTCGCCAACCTTGAATTCCAATGGCATTCTCTTCAAATCCGCGTAAGACTTTTGTCGATCCTGGGCCGCTTTCATCCTTTGCTGGATCATTCAAATCTGGTCTGTCGAGTTCTCGATCATTTGTGGTCCAAGAATGATCGTCTCGCTGATGTCACTCCAACACAACGGTGTCCTGCACTTCCTCCCATACAGTGCTTCGTAGGGTGCCATCCCTATGCTAGCATGGTAGCTTGTTATAAGAGAATTCGATAAGTGGTAACTTGTCCACCCATGAACCTCCAAAGTCCAGAATGCAAGCCTTTAGCATGTCCTCCAGCGTTTGAATCGTTCTCTCAGTCTGGCCATCCGTAGCTGGGTGAAACGCTGTGCAGAACCTTAGCTCGGTACCCATTGCCTTTTGTAGCTCCTTCTAGAAGTGTGATAAGAAGTTTGGATCCCTATCAGAAATTATCGAGCTAGGTACTCCATGTAGTCGTACTACATTCTTGATGTATGCGTCCGCCCTCTTTTCCATGTCCCACGTGTCTTTCATGGGAATGAATCTTGCCGTCTTGGTGAGTCTATCGACTACCACCCAAATTTGAGTCAACCCATTCGTCGAAACGGGTAAAGTCGTGACAAACTCCATTGAGATGGAATCCCATTTCCAAACCGGTATCTCCAATGGTTGCAACATTCCACCTGGTCTTTTGTGCTCGAACTTGACCTTCTGACACGTCAAACATCTAGATACAAAATCAGCTACTTCCTTCTTTATACCTTTCGACCAGAAATTCCTCTTCAAATCCTTGTACAACTTGTCTCCTCCTGGATGTACCGAATAAGGCGTTTTATGAGCTTCCTTCATAAGCTTCTCTTTTACTTCCGCACATTTCATTGGAACACACCATCTTCCCTTGAACTTCACGCTTCCATCTTCTTCCACTTTGAAACAGAGTGCTTCGTCTTTGTTGATCTCCTCCTTAATCTTTTGTAGGAAAGCTTCTTCTTTCCGTGCTTCTTTTATTTCTTCGAAGATGTCCGGTACTATCGTCATATTACAAGAAATGTTACTCGGGGTTCCCTTCGTGCAGACTTCAATCTCCAGTCTTCGAAACTCTTCGCAAAGCTTAGGTGGCAAAACCCACATTGCATTTACCGTATGCTCCGTCTTTCGGCTCAATGTATCCGCTACTACGTTGGCTTTCCCTTCATGGTATTGGATCTTGATATCATAATCTTTCACCAATTCTAGCCACCTCCTTTGTCGCATATTCAGCTCCTTTTGAGTGAATATGTACTTTAGGCTCTTTTGATCGGTAAAAATCTTGCACGTCGTACCGTAAAGGTAATGCCTCCATATCTTTAGCGCAAACACGATGGCTGCCAACTCCAAGTCGTGAGTAGGGTAATTCTGCTCATAAGACTTTAGTTTCCTATAAGCATAAGCAATCACTTTGCCGTCTTGCATTAAAACACATCCTAACCCATGTTTTGAAGCATCACTATAAACCTCAAATTCTCCACCTTCAGTAGGTAACGTTAACACAGGTGCCGACGTCAACCTATCCTTTAGGGTTTGGAATGCTTCCTCATAATTGTTGTCCCATACGTACTTGCTTGTCTTCTTCATTAATGTTGTCATGGGTTTCGCGATCTTGGAGAAATCCTTTACGAATCTTCGATAGTAACCCGCCAATCATAAGAAGCTTCTTATCTCCGTTACGCTCTTTGGAGTGGGCCAGTCTCTTACTGCAGATATCTTCCCTGGGTCTACTGACACACCTTCTTTGGATATAATGTTCCCTAGGAAAGGCACTCTATCCAACCAAAACTCGCACTTGGACAATTTTCCATACAACTTCTCTTCCCTTAGGGTTTCCAACACCTCTCTCAAATGTTGTTCATGTTCTTCCTTTACTTTGGAGTAAATTAGAATGTCTGTAATACCCCGGTATTTTATGGGGCATTTTTGGGAGTTTGACAAATTTTTCGGGGTCATTATGTGAAGTTAAAAAAGTAATTTTTTTTCCTTTTATTAAGAAGTTTTATTATTATTATTATTATTATTATTACTATTGCTATTATTATTATTATTATTATTACTATTGCTATTATTATTGTTGTTATTGTTATCAATATTTTTATCAAAAAGTATTTTTTTAAGATGACAACTTTTTATATAGTTAATGTGTGTAAATTAGTGGGTGAAGTGTAGCGGGTCGTGTGACGTTTTTAACGTGTCTAAAGTGTAGTGTTAATTAATAACGCGTAGCGAACCACCGCGTGGCATCGCGTACCCGCCACATCGTATATTTTCCCACATCATCTTCTTCCTCCTTCCCTTTTCTAGCAGAGCAATTCTCTGCTGATTTTCCGGCGGACATCAACCACGGCAAAGGTCAAAAATTGACCTCCTCTTCACCAATTTCGTCCCGATTCATCGACATGGTGAGAGACCCAAGCATTTCAATCAATTTCGCCAAAAATATACTCCCAAATCGAAGACGAAATCCCGTCGATTTCTCAATCGGATTAACTCAAGAAAGAAAACCCAGTTTTCTCTCTCTCTCTCACACTCCCTCTGCCTCTCTCTCTCACACTCTCTCTCGCACTCTCCGCCCCTCTCTCGCTCTCTCTCTGTTCTCTGTCGACCGCCGAAGCAGACTCGACGCCGACGGCACCAGGCCCGAACCCAGGACCGCCGGAGAACCCAGGCCTCCCGACGCCGCTCCTCTGCGTCGCCGTCCTCTGCACCGTCGTCCGTCCGTCTCCCTCTCCTCCGCCCTTCCCTCTGCTCCGGCGAGTTCACAGCAGCGACAGGAATACATCGCTGCCACCATCTATGCCCGATTTCCTTCAATCGGTAATCCAACGTCTTGTGTTTGATTTTAAATCCTTCTATCAATCGGTCCTTGTAATTCTGAAGTGGTACTCCAAGCTTGAACCTGCTAGTTGTTGTGGGTATTGAGAAATCTGAAGCTTTTGTGAAGAGGATGTGAGGTTCTGGTTGTATATAAGAGGGTGCGAAGTGCCTTTTTGTAAACTTAAGGGTCATTCTTTTATGTTCTAAAACTGATGGGGTTGTTGTTGTATTTTAACAAACTGTCTTTATTTTGTATATTTACTATATGTAATTTCAATTGTTTTAACATATTGGAACTAGTATTCTTATTTTATATCAATAAATATATTTATCACCCTTTCTCTAGAAATGTACATACAACTTTTAATCAAAATAAGATAGTATTTTATTAGTAAACGAGTATAGTGTTATATTTTGTTTTTCTAAACAACAAACTAGTCTCGTTTGTATATATATCGAAAAATAAACTATTTCCGCTTAATAGCGTTGTTTTACTAATATAACTTTTATAATAAAGATAAATTAAGTTTTAGCCTCATTAAAAATACCCTTTTTGTTAATCAATAGTTTAAATTAAAATAGCTATCTCTTATTAGCCACTATAAAGATTTTATAATACTACATAAAATTTCCTCACCACAATGATTATTTTATATTTATACACCACTATTTTCTTAATAAATATGTACAATAATCGTGCAACTAGTAGCTAGTGAAATATAACTTGTTTGGGGGATTATGTGGGGAATTTCACTTGCATTTCATATAGGACATTTAATTGTGAATTTGTTGTATGGATGAATATGTGTTAATATAGGATTATGTGATATTGTAGATTCCGAGTTCGTAGGAGGAGAGTTCGTCGAGGACCCCTACTACTAAGTTCCGTGCTGCTTGTGTTGAAATCTCTCTTTCCAATTCCAAGTAAGTTATATGCACAACATCTTTAAATATCAAAATGTGTTGTTTCGTGTGCGTTATCTCAAACTTCAAATTCATTTTCCGCCTTACAATACTTTGAACTCTTTTAGCGCTTTCTTACGAACGATTTGAGAAGCATGTGGTCACTATTTAAAATTGTGGTTTATTACTCCCGTGGAATCTTGAACAATAAATGTACGATAATAGAAATGGAAACGGTGTACAGAGGATGCGTGTGAAGGCTGAGGCCGGGAACACCTATGTGTGATTTCCCTAGGGCATTGTACCCTCTTATTAATTGTGAAAACTATGAGTACTACCTATACATGTTTAGGTCACAACTGTATAGGGGTGTCGACACTTAAGGTCTCACTAGTTCTTTTAGGGAGAATCGGGATGGACTGTGATATCCCGTAGAAGTACCCTACTTTATTATTATTCCATCGTGACCTCTCTGTCCACACCGAACCTGTTGGGGCTCGTGTTATGCCTCAACCAAATAAAAGAGTAAAAATGTGGTTTTTGCTTATTCTTACTGTGTATATTCTCGTGTTAGCCAAAAACTCTGTTTTACGTGTTGTGGTATATCTTACTTAGTTTTTACTAATTAAAATTTTTCTGCGGTCGGCTATCGCTATTTCAAAACCCGCAGGTCAAGAATAAGCTGGGGGAAACGCGTGCACGAGCTGGAGCTTTAGTTCTTTTAGCAAACAATAAAGTTTAGTTTTAGTTCTTTGTTTAAGACGACGTTTGCTTTCTGTTTAATAATGTAAGGAGGGTTTCTCCTTTACTTTTATTTCAATAAAGCACTTTTGGATTTCGTTAAGTTGTACTAGCGAGGAACCGTAGGTTCCCGGGTTGTTTCAGTTGGTATCAGGGCCGACGGTTCCAACGCTATTGCGACTTCTCGATTTCCATTAATAAAGATAAATAATAATTGAAAGCTTTTCAAAATTAAAATGGACATAGGGTAACTAAAACTGGAAATAAAACTGGACAAGCCGGGGATGTGGGATTGCGTAGCCGTGTTTTCTTTCTAAATTCATAAGTGTGTTGTGCGGTTAATTGTTATCTCTATTATTTGTGAAGACAATTTGCTATGTGAACCGTAACTTGTTAATTTGTTTGTTTGTTAGTTACATACCTGCTTTAATTTCCTTAAATTATTTCGTCAAGTAATGAGCGTATACGTGGCTTAGAACAATTCTGAGACTTTTCTTTCTCCTTTCAGATGGCTGCCCTACCTGCTTCTAGACCACCCATCCCAGCCCCTGCTGACCTCACACCTGCTCACGCTCCGCACCATGTCACATTCCTTGAGGGACAAGAGACGGGAGAAGAGTACTGCAGGTACGTTCGAAGCCTATGCATTGCTTGGAGCCAAAGCCCACATGGCAACGAGATCCACGCCCACCCGTTGAAGATAAGCTATTACATCCTCAACGGCCTCCCAGATGAGCCTCTATGGAATAACCTCAAAGGAAACTATGATGATTTGTTCGTCACGAATATATGGGGCCAAAATGTACCTAATATCACCAAGTACAAACACCGCGATTATGATTACTACTATTTGAACTCGCTCACGCTTTAGTTCAAAATTGATGAGTTGCTAGACCCAGCAATACAACAAGTAGCAGCACAGGACGCCGAGCACCAGGAAGAAGAGGATGAAGAGGTCGAAGAAGAATTGGAGGAGGAGCAAGAAAACATGGAATTGGATGAGAACCAATAAAATGAGCAAGACCAAGGTGCGAACCAAGACGAGGAGGCACAGGAGGAGTTTATAGATTGGAATGATGACGTGGACGAAATTGAAGAAATTGAGCATGAAGAGATCGACGAAGCGGAAGTGATTGCGAATGATCCTACCGATATCGAGCTCATGTTCCTAACTGACGATGAAGAGTAGAACCACACCCATCCCACCCTTAGGATTTCCGTTTATTGCTTTTCTTTTATCACGAGAGTGAACGTTTACCTTGTTTTAGGAGTTGCTATTTCTTTTGGGATTGAGTTGTTTTTTTTTTCATTTAAGTGTTTATGTGGATTATTTGATGGGTGGATTAATAAATACTCAATTATTTGAAATTTATGTATTGCATGTGCGACCTACAAGTATGATTATTTTCAATCTATATTAAGTATAGTTATATTTAAAAGGTACGATGCAATATTATACCAGGAGACGTGCAAGAGAAGTAGGAACCATGAACCAGGGAACCCAATGAAACCAGCAAATTCCGGTCCCTCAGCAGTATGACCCTATTCGGTTCCAAAATCTGGAACAAGCGACCCTAGCCTTAACCCAACTACTGCACAATCAACAGGCTGGGGGAAATGACATAATGAGTAAGATTGCAGAACTCCGACCCAACTTCTTCTATGGGACGGAAGACCCGACTATCTTAGAGGATTGGATCCGCGACTTTCACAAGGCACTGATCTCGGTGCGTTGCCCTGAGGATCGACGCATAGAAGTGGCAACCTATTACTTCAAGAAAGAAGCTGATAAATGGTGGAGCTCCGTATCAGCTGAATTGCTCGCCCAGGAAGGATTCAGATGGGAGCAGCTAAAGGACGCTATGCGTGAACGGTTTTACCCCGACCATGTGAAGTCTAAGAAGTTTGATGAGTTCTTGCAACTGAAGCAAGATGGAGCTACTTTAACTGATTACTATGACAAATTCATGGAACTCTTGAGGTTTGGCCGGGAAATCGCACCCACAGAAATAAGAAGGATCCGCAAATTTGTCGAATGACTGGACTTTGAAGTCCGAAAGGAAATGGGGCCTACTCGTTTTAACACATTGTTCGAGGCCTATGGAGCAGCTCAGGATATGCAGCGCATGCTGGATAGTAATGCGGAATCCAATAGAAAAAGGAAGACCGAGACACTGGCTGCAACAGGATTCCAGAATCGCGGTACCGGAAATGATAGCGGAGATAAAAGGTTTCGTCCCAACCCATCCACCACCAACCAGTTTGGAAACTCAGGCCAGGGCGGACAAGGCCAAGTAAGAGTATTCAACTGCACGAGGTGCGGCAGAAACCACCCAGGATTGGATTGCCAAGGAAGGAAGGTTAACTGTCTCAACTGTGGCAAGCTGGGCCATCGCAGATATGAGTGCCGATCCATGCCCAACAACAACAATGGTGGAGCTTATGGAGGGAACAATGTGAACCGCCAAGGAGGAAATGGTGGGTACAACCGTGGAAGTAACAACTATGGTGGGAATAACAGCGGTTACAACCAGGGTGGCAATAACAACCGTGGAAACCAGTATGGTGGGAACCAACGCAACTACCAGCAAGGTGGAGGGTATGGAAACAACAACAACGCTGGCAACAGGAACAATAATGGAGGTGGTTATAACCGGGGTAACAACTGGCAAGGAGGAAATGGTTACAACAACCGACCCCAGGGAAACAACAATGCTACTTCAGCAACCACTGTAGCAGGCGCACCTGCACCCGCAGCCACGACACGCAGCGCAGCTGGAACTATTAATGTGATGAACCAGACTCAGGCAGCACAGGCCAACGTGGTGACTGGTACATTCCTAATCCATTCTACCCCTGCTTTTGTGTTATTTGATTCTGGAGCCACATTTTCTTTCATATCATCTACTTTTGCTAAGAAGTTAGACTTACCAAATCCTACACCAATATCTATCTCAATCTCTACCCCTACTGGAGAAGTCACACCCTGCAATACCATGTACCCCGGAGTCAACCTAGAAATCTTAGGAGCCAAATTACCTTCTGATCTAATTCTTTTCGATCTCGGCAACCTAGATGTCATCTTAGGTATGGATTGGCTTAGCAAATACAAAGCAACCATAGAGTGTGCCACCCAAAAGGTTAGGTTTCGTGGGACGAAAGGTGAACGTCTATCCTATAGGGGTATAACCACTGGACCCAAGATCCAAATCGTGTCAGCCTTAACCATCCTCTCCGATGTGAAGAAAGGGCATAGGGCATACCTCTGTACGATCCATGATCAGGAGAAAGAAGGGGAGAAATTAGAGGATATCCCAATTGTGAACGAATTTCCAGATGTCTTTCCAGAAGATCTTCCAGGAATGCCACCTAAGAGAGCCGTGGACTTTGCGATAGACTTAGTACCAGGAACTGGACCAATCTCGAAGGCACCATATAGGATGGCACCAGCCGAGTTAAAGGAACTTCAGGAGCAACTCAAGGAGTTATTGGACAAGGGTTTCATCAGACCTAGTGTCTCACCATGGGGAGCACCGGTTTTGTTTGTAAAGAAGAAGGATGGTAGCCTAAGACTTTGCATTGCATACCGTGAGTTGAATGGGGTAACCGTTAAGAATAAGTACCCAATTCCCAGGATCGACGACTTGTTCGACCAGCTACAAGGAGCCGATACCTTTTCGAAGATCGATTTAAGGTATGGATATCATCAGCTTAGGATAGCTGAACAGGATATTCCTAAAACGGCATTTCGAACTCGCTATGGCCACTACGAGTTTACGGTAATGCCATTTGGTCTCACTAATGCTCCAGCAGCATTCATGGAGTTAATGAACCGCGTTCTTCAGAATTACCTTGATAAGTTTGTAGTCGTTTTCATCGATGACATTCTAATCTACTCAAAGGGGAAGGAAGAACATGAACAGCATTTGAGGGAGGTGTTGGAAACCCTAAGGGAAGAGAAGTTGTATGGAAAATTGTCTAAGTGCGAGTTTTGGTTGGATAGAGTGCCTTTCCTAGGGAACATTATATCGAAGGAAGGTGTGTCAGTGGACCCAGGGAAGATATCTGCAGTTAGAGACTGGCCCACACCAAAGAGCGTAACGGAGATAATAAGCTTCCTAGGATTGGCGGGTTACTATCGACGATTCGTGAAGGATTTCTCCAAGATCGCGAAACCCATGACAACGTTAATGATGAAGACAAGCAAGTACGTATGGGACAAGAATTGTGAGGAAGCATTCCAAACCCTAAAGGATAGGTTGACGTCGGCACCTGTGTTAACGTTACCTACTGAAGGTGGAGAATTTGAGGTCTATAGTGATGCTTCAAAACATGGGTTAGGATGTGTTTTAATGCAAGACGGCAAAGTGATTGCTTATGCTTCTAGGCAACTAAAGTCTTATGAGGAGAATCACCCTACTCACGACTTGGAGTTGGCAGCCATAGTGTTTGCGCTAAAGATATGGAGGCATTACCTTTACGGTACGACGTGCAAGATCTTTACCGATCACAAGAGCCTAAAGTACATATTCACTCAAAAGGAGCTGAATATGCGACAAAGGAGGTGGCTAGAATTGGTGAAAGACTATGATATCAAGATTCAATACCATGAAGGGAAAGCCAACGTAGTAGCGGATGCATTGAGCCGAAAGACGGAGCATACGGTAAATGCAATGTGGGTTTTACCACCTAAGCTTTGCGAAGAGTTTCGAAGACTGGAGATTGAAGTCTGCATGAAGGGAACAACGAACAACATGTTGTGTAATATGAAGATAGTACCAGACATCTTCGAAGAAATAAAAGAAGCACAGAAAGAAGACGCTTTCCTACAAAAGATTACGGAGAAGATCAACAAAGGCGAAGCTCTCGATTTCAAAGTGGAAGAAGATGGGAGCGTGAAGTTCAAGGGAAGATGGTGTGTACCAATGAAATGTGCGGAAGTAAAAGAAAAGCTTATGAAGGAAGCTCACAACACGCCTTATTCGGTACATCCAGGAGGAGACAAGTTGTACAAGGATTTGAAGAAGAATTTCTGGTGGAAAGGTATGAAGAAGGAAGTAGCTGATTTTGTATCTAGATGTTTGACGTGCCAAAGGGTCAAGTTCGAGCACAAAAGACCAGGTGGAATGTTGCAAACATTGGAGATACCGGTTTGGAAATGGGACTCCATCTCAATGGACTTTGTCACGGCTTTACCTGTTTCGACGAATGGGTTGAACCAAATTTGGGTGGTAGTCGATCGATTGACCAAGACGGCAAGATTCATTCCCATGAAGGACACGTGGGACATGGAAAAGAGGGCTGACGCTTACATCAAGAATGTGGTAAGACTAATGAGTAAAAAAGAAGGCAAAAGCAAGAAAGAAGAATGCAACATCTAATATAGTTAAGCTAGCAATATGTGCTTCATTGCAATTTTTAGTTGCAAAACTCTAATTTACTTGTGTCTGATTCTTGAGTCAACACCCCATAATCGTAAACGAGCCTTAGTGCCTCATAAAAATAGAAAAAGAAAAATTATTTAGCAACAATCCTAACATCAACAGCAAAAAAAAATCACTGCAATAGATGTATTCCCGAAACCAAAATAAAGCTTACCTTACATATTATTGCAAGAAGCTTGTTGGCCTCACCACATACTGAAGGATTCTAGTCTTTCATCACATGGAGCTCCAACCATATGGTTTTCCGCCTATCAATTGATATTAACATAAGGTACAACAAAACATTACACACGTGAAGTCAAAACCATACTTAATGTCAAACCTACTGACAAATAGAGCAGCATCCTCTGATCTCCAGTCCTGCAGAGGACAAGTAAATGATGAACAGGACAAGTAAAACACATCTCTGACGATTATCCAGTTTACAGGAATTGTAGCGACAAAAACAATCTACTTCTTGCATGCGGTTACAAAAAAGTGCATGATAAATACTCGAATGTACATAAAATATCATTGTCGAGGATAAACTTAGGCCGTCAGAGTAAAAAAGCAAAGGCTTTGAGTTTATTTATTTACCGTTCTCAAATTCGTACAAGTCAGGCTCAGAGTGCATTAAATCCCTACAACAAAGTAACCGAACGAAACCACTAGCCATCTACGGTAAACACGACTTAAAAATTCAATCGTCAATCAAGCGAGCAAACTATTCACGGAAAAAGCCATATAACAGGGTACTCGATCCAATCCCTTAAAAACAATCACAATCTACCCAAAATAAACAAGTAAACCAAATCACACATTCAATTACCAAGCCAAGTGTTGGGTATTACTTATTTTCATACACAGGGAAACACAAATAAACCAACTACTCGGACTAGACTCCTAAAAACACTTATCTGAGAGAAATAAGTGTGCCCAATTCAACCATTCAAACAGATCATTGACAACAAAAATCCACACAACTCCTCCAAAATAAAACAGTTAACCAAAATTACACATTCAAATACCAACCAAGCAAGCAAAGTGATTAGTTGCACACACACACGCACACACGAGCACCAATAACAGGGTACTCGGACCAAACCCTCAAAAAGCCCTCACAATCTACCCAAAATAAAAAGGTAAACCAAATCACAAATTCAGTTACAAACCAACCAAGCGAATGGTTGGGTAAAACTTATTTTCCCACACAAGGAAACATAAATAGAGCAACTACTCGGACTAGACTCCAAAAAACACTTATCTGAGAGAAATAAGTGTTCCCAATTCAGCCATTCAATTACAAAATCAACCAAACAGATTATTCACAACAAAAACCTGTACAACTCATCCGAAATAAACAAGTTAGCCAAATCACACATTCAATTACCATCCAAGCAAGCAAAGTGTTTACTTGCACACACACGCACACACCAACACCAATAACAGGGTACACGGACCAAACCCTCAAAAACCCCTCACAATCTACCCAAAATAAACAGGTAAACCAAATCACAAATTCAGTTACAAACCAACCAAGCGAATTGTCGGGTAATACTTATTTTCACACACAAGGAAACAGAAATAGAGCAACTACTCGGACTAGACTCCTAAATACACTTATCCGAGAGAAATAAGTGTGCCCCATTCAACCATTCAACTACAAAATCAACCAAACAGATTATTCACAACAAAAACCTATACAACTCATCCGAAATAAACAAGTTAGTCAAATCACACATTCAATTACCAACCAAGCAAGCAAAGTGTTTACTTGCACACACACGCACACACCAACACCAATAACAGGGTACTCAGACCAAACTCTCAAAAACCCTTCACAATCAACCCGAAATAAACAGGTAAACCAAATCAAACATTCTTTTACCAACCAACCAAGCGAAGTGTTGAGTAATACTTATTTTCACAAACATGGAAACATAAATAGAGCAACTACTCGGACTAGACTCCTAAAAACACTTATCCGAGAGAAATAAGTGTGCCCAATTCAACCATTCAATTAGAAAATCAATCAAACAGATTAGTCACAACAAAAACCTACAGAACTCATCCGAAATAAAAAAGTTAGCCACCAAATCACACACTCAATTACCAACCAAGCAAGCAAAGTGTTTATTTGCACACACACGCACACACCAACACGCAACAAATAGAACGTCTACTCAGACAAAACTCCTAACAGCACATCCGGGAGAAATAAGTATACCCAACTCGCCCATTTAATCACAAATCAATGAAACCTATTTATTCACATCAGAAAGTACATATAAGAGAGCACTCAAATCAAACCTCAACCAACATGTATGAGATCACTCATACACAAAAATGGAACAACTACTCGGACTAGACACCTAACAACACATCCAAGAGAAAGAAAGTGTGACAAGTTTATCCATTCAATTAAAAGTCAATTAAATAAATGAATCACGGTAAAAAAAACCTATAGGATCACTCCGACAAAACCCTAGCAACTTATCCAATCCCTCACAAACACACAAAATAAAACAACTACTACGACTTGACTCCTAACAAAAAATCCGAGAAACTAGTATACCCAATTCAAGCAATCAATCACAAATCAATCTCACAGATCTCACAGAAAAAAAACCTATAAAAGATCACTCGGACAAAGCTCCTACCAACTTATTCGAGATCACTCGCACACACAAAAATGAACAACTACTTGGACCATGCTCCAAAGAATACATCTGATAGAAAAACGATTTATTCAATTCACGCATTCAATTACAAATCAATCGTACAAATTACTCACAACAAAAAACTTGTAATAGAAAACTAGGACGAAATCCCTAGCAACATACCCGAGATCACTCACAAACACAAAAATCGAACAATACTCGGACTGAACTCCGAACAACGCACCAGAAAGAAACAAGTACAGCAAAATCATCCATTCAATTACAAATCAATCAAACATATTAATCACAGCCAAAAGCCTATAAGAGCACACTCACACAAACCCTCACCAGCTCTAGTTTACTTGTGCCTCAGTAGATTCTGCAGAATCGTCGTATTTAAGCTCTAGTACCTCACGAGAACGTATAAAAAGATTGCTTTAGCAACAATCCTAAAATCAACAAATTAAATTTTGTCCTAGATGGCTTCCCAAGACTAGAATGAAGCATACTTAAAAAAGTATGGCTTCACCACATTGAGTTCCAACCACATGACTTTCCACCTGTCAATTGATATTTGATATTTAGATTAACAATAAAAGAACATTTTTTATGTGATGTATCCATAGAACTCTCTATTTTACCTGTGCATGAATTGAATCCCCAGAACCGTCGCATACAAGCCCGAGTACCTCAGCAGAATGTAAAACAAAAGAAAAGCTTTAAAAACAATTCTAACATCAACAATATAAGTGTTGCCATAGATTATTTCCCAAGACTGTAATGAAGCATACATAACAAATCATAGCAAGAAGCTTATTGGTTTCTTCAACACAGATTGATGTCATATGTCTCCACATTGACCTCCAACCACATTACTTTCCACCTGTCAATTGATATTTAGATTAGCTATTAAAAACATTCTATATGTATTGTCAAAATATTGCAAACGGTCAAACCTTCTTGATATAATGGAGCATTATCCGTAAGACTCATCTCCAATCCTGTGCTTGATCCATCAGTCGGTTCCCTAGAACCGTCGTATATAAGCCCAAATATACCTCAGCAGAATGTAGGAAGAAAAAATATGAGTAAAAAAGAAGGCAAAAGCAAGAAAGAAGAATGCAACATCTAATATAGTTAAGCTAGCAATATGTGCTTCATTGCAGTTTTTAGTTGCAAAACTCTAATTTACATGTGTCTGATTCTTGAGTCAACTCCCCATAATCGTAAACGAGCCTTAGTGCCTCATAAAAATAGAAAAAGAAAAAACCTTTAGCAAAAATCCTCACATCAACAGCAAAAAAATCTCTGCAATAGATGTATTCCCGAAACCAAAATAAAGCTTACCTTACATATTATTGCAAGAAGCTTGTTGGCCTCACCACATACTGAAGGATTCTAGTCTTTCATCACATGGAGCTCCAACCATATGGTTTTCCGCCTATCAATTGATATTAACATAAGGTACAACAAAACATTACACACGTGAAGTCAAAACCTTACTTAATGTCAAACCTACTGACAAATAGAGCAGCATCCTCTGATCTCCAGTCCTGCAGAGGACAAGTAAATGATGAACAGGACAAGTAAAACACATCTCTGACGATTATCCAGTTTACAGGAATTGTAGCGACAAAAACAATCTACTTCTTGCATGCGGTTACAAAAAAGTGCATGATAAATACTCGAATGTACATAAAATATCATTGTCGAGGATAAACTTAGGCCGTCAGAGTAAAAAAGCAAAGGCTTTGAGTTTATTTATTTACCGTTCTCAAATTCGTACAAGTCAGGCTCAGAGTGCATTAAATCCCTATAACAAAGTAACCGAACGAAACTGCAACAACCCGTTGTTTCCCAAGCCTTCCGTTCCGGACCGGAAAGCCCAGGAGGGCGCTGCTAAAAGTAATGGCGGGAATCAAGCATAACATTCCAAAAGTATTTATTTATTACACAACATTAAAAGTCGTGAGAGTCTCTAAACATTACAAAAGTGATTTCAAAAGCTATACATCATCCTGCTTGCTAACTAAACACTACACGTGAGTCCCGTACCCAGCTTCGCCATAGCCTCCTGCTTCTAAGCCTGCGGTGGGAAGGAAACAGGAACCGCAGTTTTCAAAAGTCAGTACGAAAGACTGAGTAAGTAACACCCAAACATGTAAAACACAAGATGAAGCTTAAATTTATTATTTGCAATAAAACAGGAGGAATAAAACTTGTAAGGAATGAATTCAATAAAGTAAAGTAGGAACTCTTATAAAATTCTTCTTATCTTAATATCTCTTCCAAACGGGGATTATCTTCCTCAATCTCTTTTTCTTTTCTTTCAAAAGCTCATGCCAAAACTGTATTATTAGCTTTGTTGATACGGGGAAGGAACTACTAATCTATCACTAGCAACCATGACCTTAACTGCCGGCAGCCCCTTAAGACTTCTTGCGGCCAGAGAGGTGAGTACATGGAGCGACCCGGCAGGTTGCGACCGGGTTAAAATAAAATCTGATCTCTGGTCGAGTGACCGACGTCAACACGACAAAAATAATAAGCTTCTCCCGCACAACTCTTTCCACTTTACGTTAATTACGAATTATTATTAATCATGTGACAACTTCAAATAAAATAACTTCTTTGAAATAGAAAGAAATTTCAACTAAAACAAGTAATTAAATAACCAACAAAAATGCATTTTGAGACTAGAAATAAAAGTCATATTAAGACACGAAGGAAGCTAGGCTCAACGCTTGGCATGTTACTTACCTTACTTCCGTAGCACTAGCACGTTCTAGAGATGTCTCGGCCTACAACCGTCACCTACAACCCGTAACTTTTATGTTAACAATAATCTAACAAAATACTACTCGTCCTAAAATTTTCTCTTTTAATTCTACCCAACCCCTCTAGTTATTTATTTTCCTAATCTTCAGAATTATACAAAAACCACGCTTTTATATTTAAACGACTATTATTATTATTATTATTATTATTATTATTATTATTATTATTATTATTATTATTATTATTATTATTATTATTATTATTATTATTATTATTATTATTATTATTAGCTAAAAGTGTCTAACTAATTAGAGAAATTATTTCATAAAATACTTGATATAAAACAAACTAATTTATTTTATGAAAAAGACATATTATTATTTCTATAATCATTTAAACATTATTCAAAACTATTTAATTTAAAGATAAATTTTCCCTAAATACTAATCACAACAAAACAATATTTAAAATCTAGCAAAATATCAAATTTGCAAGTATTAAACATCCAAGTTATTAACAATATTTATTTAACAATATTTATTTAAACTTTTTAACTAAAAAGTATTTCTTGTTTAATTTTTAACGAACAAACCACATGTTATTTTAATACCAAAATTACTTTTCCGAGACGGGGATGAAAATTAGTATTTTTAAAAATTATTTATATTCCGAAATTATTATTTTTTTATTTTTCACCGAAAAGTGACAAGTTTAAGTTAAATACACATAAACCCCCATTCGTATTAAAAGTCTACAAATTCCTCAACTAGCCACCAAAATAAGATTAATATAGTATACCAACAGCCCCTACAGTTTCTGAAATTACAAACAGCACCCCTAAGCCATGTTTTAACAGTTTTCATAAACTACACTTTTACCCCCCCCCCTTCTACAACAACTTCATTTTCTTCAATTTAACTATGATTCAAGCTATCGAACTTAAATTCTAACAACATTAAACAACTAATCAGAAGGTATAGGACGTACCTAGGCCAAAAATGGCCGGAAATCGCTAAGAAACGGTACGGGTCGAAGCTCGACGTCGGAGTCGCCGAAGTTGGACCTTGGTGGTCTGCTCTAATGGCTTTCCCAGCCTGGTTTGAGGCTCCTAGTGGGTTGGTCGGGGCCCTAAGAATCGTCTGGAAGCAGAGAAGTGGACTGGGTGCTGCTACGAAGCACTCGCCGGAATTTGGCCGGAGCTTGGCCGGTAACAATGGCTGCGACGGTGGCGACAGTGGCTGTACTCCTCTGTCCCGCTGCTGCAGCTGCTGCTAGCTTCTATTTCAGGGAAGAGGAGAGGGCGAGACTGATCAGAGATGGACAGAGAAGCCTACGGGGATGAGAGAGAGAGAAGTGGGTTTACTTGGTGGTTGCCCGACGGCGGCAATGGTGGCTGCGGTAGTTGCTGCTACTGCTTCTACTCTGTTCTGATCAGAGATCAGAGAGGGAGGGAGAGAAAGAGAGAGTGATGAGGGTGGCGGCAGTGGGTTGTTCCTTCAATGGGTTTTGTCGCCGATGGCTATGGCGACGGTGGTGGTGGTTGGCTGCTGCCACCACTTCTCCGCTGCTGCTGGTGGTTACTGAGAACAGAGGGAGATGGGGGAGCTGGACAGAGTGAAAGATAAAGAGCTGGGCTGCGAGAGAAAGAGAACTGTGATGGTGGTGTTGAAGATGACGATGGTGATGAGGGAGGTGGTGGTTGTGTGGGTGGCTGCTGGTGGGAGGAGGTGGCTGGAGAACTGCATATATAGGTGGGTTTACTTGGGCTCCAAGCACAAGTGATGTGACATGGGCGGTGATAGTAGCTTCCCGAAGGTGGTGGTGATGATGGTGAAGAATCGTGTTGGAGAAGAAGATGAGAAAGCTTGCTGGAAACAAAACATTTCAATTTAAAATATTTGTTGGTAATAATTGGGTGTGGGTGGTGTACTATGTGGTTGGGTGATTGGGTGTGACAAGTCTAGCAATTATCGCGGTAGTTGGACACGCGCTATAAATTAAAACTAACTAAAATTTGTAAAACAACTACGAATTAATTCTTGTCTAATACTCTAATATTATTCTAAAACTTCTTACAAACTAAACTCAGAGATTTATTAAAATATTATTTTACCAAATTAATTATTATTATGCTTCTAAAATGACTGTTTTACCCCCGCTAGATAAACGAGGTATTACATCCTTCCCCCCTTAAGCACAGCTTCGTCCTCGAAGCTAAAATCAAGCGACTAATCATGATATTCAAATCATCTAACAAGTAACTGTCTCACAGAATTTATATCACATGGATGGCAAGTAACTTCACATAACAAATAATAACAAGTAATCATTTTACGACATGCACAATGCAAAAAATAAAATCAAATAAGGTCGTAGTCACGTCTATCTAATTAGGTGGTCATAGTCTCATTTGGGTTCTAAGTCTCAAGGTCAATTAAATCTCCAAGGTACTAAAATAGCAGACTAGGCGTAATAGTATTAAATAGAGGGTTGCATCCTCTCCCCCTTAGAGAGTGACGTCCCCGGAACTCCACGTACCTCATTAAATAAGTGCGGGTACTTCTTTCTCATCTCTTCTTCAGCTTCCCAAGTTGCTTCTTCAGTTTGGTGGTTGGTCCATAGGACTTTAACCAGTTTGACACTTTTGGTTCTCGTATCCCTTGTCTTTGTATCCAGTATCTTGACAGGTTGCTCCTCGTAGGTTTGTGATGGATCAAAATCCACTAGTTCTGGATCCAAGATATGAGACGGGTCTGGTATATACTTCTTCAGCTGGGATACGTGGAAAACATTGTGTACTCGCCCCAGATTCGATGGTAAGTCCAATCGATACGCAACTTCTCCTATCTTCTCAATAATATCGTACGGACCAATAAATTTAGGGCTTAATTTTCCTTTCAAGTTAAACCTGGTTACCCCTTTAGTTGGTGAGACTCGCAGGAATGCTTTCTCTCCTACGTGGAACTCCAATGGCCTTCTCTTCTGGTCTGGGTATGATTTCTGCCTGTCTTGAGCTGCTTTCATTCTCTGTTGTATGAGTCAAACTTGGTTTGTCATGTCTTCAATCATTTGTGGTCCAATGATCACTGTTTCGCTGATGTCACTCCAACATAGTGGAGATCGGCACTTTCTTCCATAGAGGGCTTCGTACGATGCCATCCCGATGCTAGCGTGGTAGCTGTTATTGTAGGAGAACTCTATTAACGGCAGCTTGTCAACCCATGAGCCTTGGAAGTCCATAGCACAGGCTCTTAACATATCTTCCAGCGTCTGTATAGTTCTCTCCGTCTGACCGTCTGTGGCTGGGTGGAAAGCCGTACTGAATTTCAGCTGAGTTCCCAGTGCTTCTTGAAGCGCTCTCCAGAAATGAGAGAGAAAGTTAAGGTCTCTGTCCGAGATTATCGAACTCGGAACCCCATGATATCTCACGATGTTTCTGACGTACGCATCTGCCCTTTGCTCCATGTTCCACGTGTCTTTCATTGGGATGAATATCGCCGTCTTGGTTAGTCTATCTACGACTACCCATATATGGTTGAGTCCATTCTTCGACATGGGTAGAGATGTGACGAAATCCATCGATATGGAGTCCCACTTCCAGACTGGAACATCCAACGGTTTTAGTAGACCTCCCATCCTCTTGTGCTCAAACTTCACCTTCTGGCATGTTAGGCATCTGGCCACGAACTCAGCTACTTCCTTCTTCATATTGGGCCACCAGAACGTCTTCTTCAGGTCCTTGTAAAGCTTATCGCCTCCAGGGTGAACTGAATATGGAGTGTTGTGTGCCTCGTGCATCAGCTTCTCCTTAATCTCTGAACACTTCTGTGGAACGCACCATCTTCCTTTGTAGCGAATGCTCCCATCTTCGTGAATCTGGAACTCCTTGGCCTCTCCTGCTGCAATCTTCTTCTTGATCCTCTCGAGCTTCACGTCTCCTGCTTGTTTGCTTCGTATTTCTTCGAATAAGTCCGGAACCGCTGTCATGCTCCCGAGCAGCTTTTGCACCGTTCCATGTTCTATCACTTCGATGTTGAGCTTACGGAACTCGTGGCATAACCAGTCTGACAGGACTACCATAGCGTTCACCGCATGGCTCGATTTACGACTTAGCGCGTCAGCGACTACATTAGCCTTCCCTTCGTGGTACTGGATGCATAGATCGTAATCCTTGATAATCTCCAGCCATCTTCGTTGCCTGTTGTTTAGCTCCTTCTGCGTGAAGATATATTTCAGGCTGCGATGATCCGTGTAGAGCTTGCAAACAGCCCCGTAGAGATGATGCCTCCATATCTTCAGCGCGAAGACTACTGCTGCCAGCTCCAGGTCATGTGTGGCATAGTTCTCCTCGTGTGGCTTCAGCTGCCTTGAAGCGTAAGCAATCACTCTTCGGTCTTGCATCAGCACACATCCAAGTCCTTTCTTTGACGCGTCGCTGTATACCTCGAACTCTCCAGAGTCGTTTGGCAAAGCTAACACTGGTGCTGTAGTGAGCTTCTCCTTCAGAGTCTGGAACGCCTCTTCACAACTGTCGTCCCAGTGATACTTCACCGCCTTCTTCATCAGCGTAGTTAGTGGCCTGGCAATCTTCGAAAAATCCTTCACGAAACGCCTGTAGTAACCGGCTAAGCCGAGGAAACTTCGAATTTCATACACGTTCTTCGGCGTAGGCCAATCCTTAACCGCTGAGACCTTTGTTGGGTCAACGGATACCCCTTCCTTGGAGATGATGTGGCCTAGAAACGGCACGCGATCCAACCAGAAGTCACACTTTGAAAGCTTGGCGTACAGCTGCTCTTGCCTCAAGGTCTGCAATACTTCTCGGAGATATTTTTCGTGATCCTCTTCGTTCTTCAAGTACACCAGGATGTCATCGATGAAGACAACTACGAACCGGTCTAGAAACGGCTTCATTACTCGGTTCATTAAATCCATGAACACGGCAGGAGCGTTGGTCAAACCGAACGGCATAACCGTGAACTCGTAGTGACCGTACCTAGTGCTGAAGGCCGTCTTTGGAATATCTTTCTCAGCTACGCGGAGTTGATGATAACCCGACCTCAGGTCGATCTTTGAGAAGACACTGGCTCCTTGCAGCTGATCGAATAGATCGTCAATCCGGGGTAGTGGATACTTGTTCTTGATAGTGACGCTGTTTAGCTCCCGGCAATCGATGCATAATCGTAGGCTCCCGTCCTTCTTCCTGACGAACAGCACTGGTGCTCCCCAGGGTGACACACTAGGTCATATTTACCCCTTCTGTAGAAGTTCTTGTATCTGCTCCTTCAGCTCCTTCAATTCCACAGGTGCCATCCGATACGGCGCCTTGGAGATGGGTGCAGTTCCAGGTGCCAAGTCTATAGTAAACTCCACTTCTCGTTGGGGTGGCATTCCGGGAATCTCTTCAGGGAATACATCAGGAAATTCCCTCACGAATGGTATCTCGTCCAACACATTTTCCTTCTTGGTTACGTCTTGGACATAACACAAGTAGGCAGAGTTCCCCTTCTTCCTCTGGTTGATTATAGTCAAAGCAGACACTAATCTGATTCGAGGTTCTGTGGTGATACCACGATAGGTGATCTTTTCTCCTTTAGGTCCCTTTAACCGAACCTTTTGATCATAGCAGTCAATAACTGCCCGATACTTCCCAAGCCAGTCCATTCCTAGGATCACATCTATGCCTCCTAGGTGAAATTTTATAAGGTTCGCAGGTAAGGTGCATGTTAGGATTTTGAGTTCTACCCCTTCGAATACGGTATCACAGACAGTTATCTGGCCATTAGGGGTTGCTACTGGGATAGATATACTAGATGAGCTAAGCAAACCCAATTTCTCAGCAAACGAGGATGATATAAAGGAATAGGATGCACCAGAATCAAATAGCACGAAAGCAGGTTGCTCATGAATAGAGAAAGTACCCGTGACAACTCCATGTGCAGCTTCTGCCTCAGTCTTACTCAGCACAGCAATTCGTCCCACGTTTGCATTCTGAGCTCCTGCTCCTCCTACTCCAGCTCCATTGTGGTTGTTCCCGTATCCGGCATTGTTGTTTCCAATCCTGGATTGGCCTCCGTTCTGGCCTGCATTGCCTGGGTTGTAGTTTTGCTGCCTGACATATCCATTGCCTCCATTGTTCTGGTTGCGGTTTCCATTCTGCTGGTTCCCGAACTGCTGATTGCGGGCAAAGTTGTTCCCGTTCTGCTGACGATTGCCCTGGTAGTTGTTCTGCTGTGGCCTTCCAAAGTTGCCTCCTTGGATCATTAGCTGGCTCCCGGCTGGTTGAGATCGGCATTCATAAGCTCGATGTCCTCGCCTGCCACAATTGTTGCAAGTGACCGGATCCTCACAGTCTGCTCCTGGGTGGTTTCGCGGGCACCATTTGCAGAAATAGCGACGATTCTTCTGAGTCCCAGCATTCTGCTGATTGCCACGATACTGCCCCTGGTTACCTCCTCCATTGTTAGTCTTGAACCTCTGATTGCCCTTGGCAAATTTGGTGTTGCTTCCTCCTACCTCCTTAAGCTTGCGTTTCTTGCGATTCTCTTCCTGGGTGACACGAACCCGATAGATATCAGCAGCTCTATCGTAGGCTTCATGAAGCGAAGAGTAGGTTCTGCTCAGCAGAGACTCTTGCAGCCTTTCGTGCAATCCACCGATGAATCGGGAAACTTTGGAGTCTTCATCCGGCATCATGTTACCTACAAATCGTGTCAGCTCAGTGAATTTCCGGAAATACTCAGTCACTGAGTCATTTCCTTGCCGCAGGTTCTGGAATTCCTGTTCCTTGCTCCTCTTCACGTGATGAGGGTAGAAACGAGCTCTGAGGGCGGTTTGAAGAGCCTCCCAGTTGAAGTTGGGTTCGGCCAGAAGAGTTTCTCGTACATTTCTCCACCAGAGGTTCGCTTCGCTTTTCAAGTAGAAGACTGCGCAGTTGACCTTTCGGTCATCAGGACATTTAATCACCTCAAGAATTTTATGTGCTTCATTGCAATTTTTAGTTGCAAAACTCTAATTTACATGTGTCTGATTCTTGAGTCAACTCCCCATAATCGTAAACGAGCCTTAGTGCCACATAAAATAGAAAAAGAAAAAACCTTTAGCAACAATCCTAACATCAACAGCAAAAAAAAATCTCTGCAATAGATGTATTCCCGAAACCAAAATAAAGCTTACCTTACATAATATTGCAAGAAGCATGTTGGCCTCACCACATACTGAAGGATTCTAGTCTTTAATCACATGGAGCTCCAACCATATGATTTTCCACCTATCAATTGATATTATTATAAGGTACAACAAAACATTACACACGTGAAGTCAAAACCTTACTTAATGTCAAACCTACAAACAAATAGAGCAGCATCCTCTGATCTCCAGTCTTGCAGAGGACAAGTAAATGATGAACAGGACAAGTAAAACACATCTCTGACGATTATCCAGTTTACAGGAATTGTAGCGACAAAAACAATCTACTTCTTGCCTGCGGTTACAAAAAAGTGCATGATAAATACTCGAATGTACATAAAATATCATTGCCGAGGATAAACTTAGGCCGTCAGAGTAAAAAAGCAAAGGCTTTGAGTTTATTTATTTACCGTTCTCAAATTCGTACAAGTCAGGCTCAGTGTGCATTAAATCCCTATAACAAAGTAACCGAACGAAACCACAAGCCATCTATGAATAGGTAAACACGGCTTAAAAATTCAATCGTCAATCAAGCGAGCAAACTATTCACGGAAAAAGCCCTATAACAGGGTACTCGAACCAATCCCTCAAAAACAATCACAATCTACCCAAATTAAACAAGTAAACCAAATCACACATTCAATTACCAAGCCAAGTGTTGGGTATTACTTATTTTCACACACAGGGAAATACAAATAAACCAACTACTCGGACTAGACTCCTAAAAACACTTATCTGAGAGAAATAAGTGTGCCCAATTCGACCATTCAAACAGATCATTGACAACAAAAATCCACACAACTCCTCCAAAATAAAATATATAACCAAAATCACACATTCAATTACCAACCAAGCAAGCAAAGTGTTTAGTTGCACACACACGCGCACACCATCACCAATAACAGGGTACTCGGACCAAACCCTCAAAAACCCCTCACAATCTACCCAAAATAAACAGGTAAACCAAATCATAAATTCATTTACAAACCAACCAAGCGAATTGTTGGGTAATACTTATTTTCACACACAGGGAAACAGAAATAGAGCAACTACTCAGACTAGATTCCTAAAAACACTTATCTGAGAGAAATAAGTGTGCACAATTCAACCATTCAATTACAAAATCAACCAAACAGATTATTCACAACAAAAACATATACAACTCATCCGAAATAAACAAGTTAGCCAAATCACACATTCAACTACCAACCAAGCAATCAAAGTGTTTATTTGCACACACACGCACACACGAACACGCAACAAATAGAACGTCTACTCAGACAAAACTCATAACAGCACATCCGG
This sequence comes from Linanthus parryae, assembly GCA_023055425.1. Classification (NCBI taxonomy): domain Eukaryota; kingdom Viridiplantae; phylum Streptophyta; class Magnoliopsida; order Ericales; family Polemoniaceae; genus Linanthus; species Linanthus parryae. Next base: position 36,233,070 of record JALGPY010000002.1, read on the forward strand.
GAGGAATAAGTATACCCAATTCGCCCATTTAATCACAAATCAACGAAACCTATTTATTCACATCAAAAAGAACATACGAGAGAGCACTCAAATCAAACCCCAACCAACAGAGATCACTCATACCCAAAAATGGAACAACTATTCGGACTAGACACTTAACAACACATCCAAGAGAAACAAAGTGTTACAAGTTCATCCATTCAAATAAAAATCAATTAAATAAATGAATCACGATAATAACCCTATAGGAGATCACTCCAACAAAACCCTAGTAAATTATTCAATTCCTCACAAACACACATAAAAATAAAACTACCCCGACATGACTCCTAACAAGAAATCCGAGAAACTGGTATACCCAATTCACGCATTCAATCACAAATCAATCACACATATCTCACAGAAAAAACCCTATAAAATATCACACGGACAAAACTCCTACCAACTTATCGGAGATCACTCGCACACACAAAAAAGAACAACTACTTGGACTATGATCCAAAGAATACATCTAAGAGAAAAAGGATTTATTCAATTCACGCATTCAATTACAAATCAATCGAATAAATTAGTCACAACAAAAAACTTGTAATAGAGAACTAGGACGAAATGCCTAACAACATACCCGAGATCACTCACAAACACAAAAATGGAAAAATACTCAGACTAGAAAGAAACAAGTACAGCAAAACCATCCATTTGACTACAAATCAATCAAACATATTAATCACAGCCAAGAGCACACTCGCACCAACCCTCACCAGCTCTAGTTTACTTGTGCCTCAGTCGATTCCGCAAAATCGTCGTATTTAAGCCCTAGTACCTCACCAGAACGTAAAAAAAATAATGCTTTAGTAACAATCCTAACATGAACAAAATAAACTGTCCTAGATGACTTCCCAAGACTAGAATGAAGCATACTTAAAAAAGTCTGGCTTCACCACATTGAGTTCCAAAGAACTCTCTATTTTACCTGTGCATGAATTGAATCCCCAGAACCGTCGCATACAAGCCCGAGTACCTCAGAAGAATGTAAAACAAAAGAAAGCTTTAAAAACAGTTCTAACATCGACAATATAAGTGTTGCCATAGATTATTTCCCAAGACTGTAATGAAGCATACCTAAAAAATCATTGCAAGAAGCTTATTGGTTTCTTCAACACAGATTGATGTCATCTGTCGCCACATTGAGCTCCAACCACATGACTTTCAACCTGTCAATTGATATTTAGATTAGCTATTAAAGAACATTCTATATGTATTGTCAAAAAACCTCGCAAACGGTCAAACCTTCTTGATATAATGGAGCATTATCCGTAGAACTCATCTTCAATCCTCTGCTTGATCCATCAGTCGATTCCCTAGAACCGTCGTATATAAGCCCAAATATACCTAAGCAGAATGTAGGAAGAAAAAATATGAGTAAAAAAGAAGGCAGAAGCAAGAAAGAAGAATGCAACATCTAATATACCACTATATTGCTAAGCTAGCAATATGTGCTTCATTGCAATTTTTAGTTGCAAAACTCTAATTTACCTATGTTTGATTCTTGAGCCAACTCCCCATAATCGTATACGAGCCTTAGTGCCTCATAAAATAGAAAAAGAAAAAACATTTAGCAACAATCCTAACATCAATAGCAAAAAAAATCTCTGCAATAGATGTATTCCCGAAACCAAAATAAAGCTTACCTTACATATTATGCAAGAAGCTTGTTGGCCTCACCACATACTGAAGGATTCTAGTCTTTCATCACATGGAGCTCCAACCACATGATTTTCCACCTATCAATTGATATTTACATAAGGTACAACAAAACATTACACACGTGAAGTCAAAACCTTACTTAATGTCAAACCTACTGACAAATAGAGCAGCATCCTCTGATCTCCAGTCTTGCAGAGGACAGGTTAATGATGAACATGACAAGTAAAACACATCTCTGACGATTATCCAGTTTACAGGAATTGTAGCGACAAAAACAATTTACTTCTTGCCTGCGGTTACAAAAAAGTGCATGATAAATACTCGAATGTACATAAAATACCATTGTCGAGGATAAAATTAGGCCGTCGCATTAAACAAGCAAAGACTTTGAGTTTATTTATTTACCGTTCTCAAATTCGTACAATTCAGGCTCAGAGTGCATTAAATCCCTATAACAAAGTAACCAAACGAAACCCCTAGCCATCTGAGATGTATAAACACGACTTGGACATTCGATCGCCAATCAAGCGAGCAAACTATTCACGGAAAAATCCCTATAACAAGGTACTCGGACCAAACCCTCAAAAACTCCTCACATATATCGAAATTAAACAGGTAAACCAAAGCACACATTCAATTACCAACCAACCAAGCAAAGTGTTGGGTATACTTCTTTTCACACAAACGGAAACACAAATAGAACAACTACTCGGACTAGACTCATAAAAAAACACTGATCTAAGAGAAACAAGTGTGCCCAATCCAACCATTCAATTAGAAAATCAATCAACCAGATTATTCACAACAAAATCCTACACAACTCATCCGAAATAATTAAGTTAACAAAATCACACATTCAATTACCAACCAACCAAGCAAAGTGATTACTTGCACACACACGCACACGCCGACACCCACACGACTGGGACATTCCATTGCCAATCAAGCGAGCAAACTATTCACGGAAAAATCCATATAACAGGGTACTCGGACCAAACCCTCAAAATACCTTTACAATCTATAGAATATAAATAGGTAAACCAAATCACACATTCAATTATACCAACCAAGCGAAGGGTTGGAGATACTTATTTTCACACACACGGAAACACAAATAGAACAACTACTCGGACTAGACTCATAAAAACACTTATCTGAGAGAAACAAGTGTGCCCAATTCAACCATTCAATTACATAATCAATCAAACAGATAATTCACAACAAAAACCTACACAACTCATCCGAAATAAACAAGTTAACCAAATCACACATTCAATTACCAACCAAGCAAACAAAGTGTTTACTTGCACACACACGCACACGCCGACACCTACACACGCATCAAATAGAACAACTACTCGAACAAAACTCCTAACATCACATCCAGGAGAAATAAGTATTACCTACTTCGCGGATTTAATCACAAATCAATGAAATTGATTTATTCATAGCAAAAAGAACATATAAGAGAGCACTCAAATCAAGCCCCAACCAACATGTCTGAGATCACTCATACACAAAAATGAAGCAACTACTCAGACTAGACACATAACAACACATCCAAGAGAAACAAGTGTAACAAATTCATCCATTCGATTAAAAATCAATCAAATAAATTAATCACAGTAAAAACCCTATAGGAGATCACTCGGACAAAACCCTAGCAACTTATCCAATCCCTCACAAACACACAAAAATGAAACAACTAATACGACTTGACTCCTAACAAGAAATCCGAGAAACTAGTATACCCAATTCAAGCTTCCAATCACAAATCAATCACACAGATCTCACAGAAAAAACCCTATAAAAGATCACTCGGACAAAACTCTTACCAACTTCTCTGATATCACTCGCACACGCTAAAATGAACGACTACTTGAACTATAATCCTAAGAAAACATATGAGAGAAAAAGGATTACCCAATTCAGACATTCGATTACAAATCAATCAAACAAATTACTCACATCAAAAAACTTGTAATAGAGAACTAGGACGAAATCCCTACCAACATAGCCGAGATCACTCAAACACACAAAAATAGAACAATAATCAGACTAAACTCCTAACAACGCACGCGAAAGAAACAAGTACAACCATCCATTCAATAACAAATCAATCAAACATATTAATCACAGCTAAAAGCCTATAAGAGCACACTCGCACCAACCCTCACCAACTTATCCAAGCTCACTCGCACACGAACTACTCGGACACACTCCTATCACACACCTAATATGAGATTCAGTCAGTCGATTACAAATTAATCAAACATATTATTCACACAAAAAAAAAAAAAAAAGTTACTCGGACCAAACCCCCCACAAACTTATCCAATATCTCTCCCTCTCTCTCTCTCCCTCCCCCTCTCTCTCTCACTCACACACATATAAAAGAAACAACTAAAACAGATATGCAGACTATGAGCATCTCCAAGAGCTTACATAAAACACTGCTGGCCCTAAATTTAGGGAAAAAGCTGCAAAATTTTCTAAGCAGAAGGACTAAATGGAGGACCAACTCACTCCAACACCAAGATAGTTTCGGTGTATTTCTTGAGAGCAATCCACAAGAAGCAGTAGTCAGACTTTTTAATCATCCAAAGGAACAACCAGAAAACATTACTCACTAGTGTATTCAAAGCCTGATAAATAGAACCCATATTTTATAATCTTAATCTTAACTAGGACATGAAATCAAAGATTAAATAAAAGAATTCTAACCTCATGGCGAATAATGCTAATAGGTTCTACGATAAAGAAGGAAACCATTTTCGGATCTTTCCCTTCCAATAAGACTCCTCGGTTATCTCAAACCATAATAACACTCCTAAATATTAAACGACATAGGAAGTTAGAAGGACTACAGCCCCACTCCAAAATATAAAAGATTCGGTCATCTATTAAGCACCAGAATAACACTTTACAACTAGCATGCAAAGTGTGAACATCCAAACCTAGACATAATCCTCGGTAAATGAAGGAACTAGCGTGCGAAGATAACCTGACGCATAGCAGAGTACTCTTATTTAACCTATTCAAGAGAAACTGGGTACTCACAGACGGACTATACACCCGTCTGTATTCAGAGTCTTGAATCCTCCTACGTTCAAGCTTAAGTTCTTGACAATAAAAAATCATGGAAATTATAAGAAAAGTCGAAAACTTACCTTCGGTTGCAAATTCCTAGCAAGAGGAAGCTGCAGATCTTCATCAAGCTCATCAATGTCACCCCAGAAGAATACATTTTCAGTCCAGGTAAGCTTCGAAGGCTTCATCCTCTTGTGGAAATACCTCTTGCATTTGGAGTTGGCAAACAGGAAAACCTTCAGGAAGATAAAGTTAACAGTTTTGTCAGCCGGATATAACATGCAAACAAGATAAAGAAAAGAAAAAATTGATATCATATAAAGCATGAAGAACAGTATCGTTTTACACTAATTCTAATCCAACTTGAGGATTCTACTTCAAGCTGTAAGAGCAGCATACAAGAAGCTAAATTACCTGGGGATCGGATCGAATCAATCTGATTCCTTTACCAGGGTAGATCTTCAGACCACTGAAGCGGCAAAGGTCAGTCCTGATGCAGATTAACATGTCAATAAAATGTCTAAAGGTTGAGATGACACCAATATAGTGTTATTAGTATCTAGTGTGCATACCACGACCAAGTTCCTTAAAGTCAAAGAGCAATTCATGAATAGTTATCTTGATGGCTTTTCCCACGGTTCAGTCCCATCTCATTGATTCAGATTATCATAGGTCCCCAAATCCCAACCCACAATTGACATAACTAACTGTAGGAGTCCCCATTTTTCAAAACCCTAACCAAGTTAGCACATCAAGGTGGAATCTCACCATTTGAGTTGCTGTTGCTGCCGCCACGCCACGCCACACCCCGCTCCAAGAACCAAAAAACATTCTCTGTTTCCCCTTCCATCTTTCAGCAAGTGAATATCTGCAACGCCTACTTTCTTCCTGGCCTTAGCAGCAGCACCACCATCGGCCCTGTTCTGCATAGATTATCAAACAAACATTCAAGTTCATGGCCACACAAACAAACATTCGGGTTCCTGGCCATAATTGAGAATTGGAGTAAGACACATGGACGGACAAACCAGAACCAAATGGTTCAGGCACAAAAACTGAACACTTCATAGTAGAAGGAACTACTAAATGGTTCCTTGGAAATAGGACAATGTGTTTATGAAACAATTTCTTGAGGACAATTGGTGGTTAACATCTAAGTTATCTTTTGTTCTTCTCTGTAGATGCCTTCTACTACCAAGGCATGGGCAATTAACTGCTCTCAAACAAAAACCAAATGTGTAGAATTTAGGATGAAATGAGCAATTTTATGAAATTAGGAGGCCTGATGTAAGCAGCATACTATCTGGAGCTACAATCAAAGAATGTTTGTCTTTAGTTAGGAAGATTGTACAACGTAAATGTATAGAAATGGGAATGTATTTTCAGGAACCCAGTCCGATACCATAAACCAAATGTGAACAGAAACAATATGCATAAAGATGAAATGTATATTCAGGAACCTATCAATCGTATCGGCCGTGTATTAACCAGAATGCATTCTGGTAAGCAAGTGTTCTCCTATGCATTCATGAGTAATATGTGAACGTTGACTACCAGGTAACCTCCACATCATAGAACACTTATTGAGCCCTAGCCATCTATTTCCCCTTAAACTTCACCTAGCTAATCCTTGGCTTCATCTATTTAACCACTCTTGTAATTCTCTACACTGTTTGCTTCCATTTCCAGCATGAGCTGCATCCTTGGCACTTATAACATTATGATCACTGTGGGACTCGGACCCATATCTTTGATCATTGAGGAAATGACTTCCCCAGTTTAATGTGATTGTAACAAAACTGTGTATTAATGACATAAATAGGCTCCAAAGTCCACATGCAAGGGGAAAAGTAAACACACGTGGGAGAAGAACATTCCTCTTGTTCAAATTAGCGAGCTTCAGTTTGAGCAAACATACAAAACCATGGTCACACCGTGAATCAAGTCAGAGCAGATGTTTCAACATAAATGATGGCAGAGTTATAAGCCTCGGTAGGAGAATATGCATGTCTGAAGCATTTGGAGTTTTGGACTAGTCCCAATTGTCTGAATTTCTAAACAAAGAAGGAAATCTCTTGACCACTTGGAATTGTTAGTCTGAGAGAAATACTTACATATAGATAGAATTTCATTAAGTTCTTTAAGCAGTGTCTTTGCCAGATTATTCTCGAAACATTGATATGGCTCTAGTGTTTTTGACTTCTGTTATCTCCTGTATCATTTAGTTTGCAAGGCGATCATCAGTTTGTCTACACTTTCTCTATTAAAGTAAATTCTTATTCTTTTCAATCTTTTCCGAATATAGCCTTAGGTGATAGTATCAACAGTGCCTAGAAAGTGTGGCTTATACATCATGAATCCAACAAGTCAATTCATAATCTCGCATTTGTTTCTAATACCAATATCAAAGAAGCTCCAATTATTTCACTTATCTATAACTCTTCTCAGCATCACCTTATCGTTACTTATACAACAATAATTATAAGATGCGTAAATACATTTAGAACATGAAATTTTAGGCTGTAAGGTGAGAACAGTAAAAGGAGATTTACCTGGACTCCCTGTTGAGGCTGTTAATAGCAGCAGTTCCAGTTTTTCCACCACCATATTTCTTGGAAAAATCATCCTTGACGCGCTCAAGATAACCTAGAACATAACATAGGCAGTTACAGGCATGTATCCAAACTTCACATGAAAATACTATCACTTAGTCCATTAGCATCCAAAGCTTAACATTGCCGTTGAGTGAACATTCTCAAAGCTTTTTCAAGATGGACCCCTTGATCCCCAAAATGGGTATTAAAAAAACTGTTATATTAACACATGAAGTTCATATAGAAAAAATCATAGGAATACCGTTCTTATGAACCAATTCACGAATGCGAATCCAGAACTTTGAAGCAATAAAATCCGTGGAGACACATTAGCTAACCTAGGAGATCTGAGTAGCTGGGATTACTCGTATCAAATGTAATATTGATGCCATCGATTTTGACAGCCTCCCTTCTTCAATTATGTTGCCAATCACCATAAGATACTTCTCCGCCAGCCACCAGTAGAATGCCCGAACCCCTCACAGCCAATAACTCCCTCTAACAGTAAGTCTACCTGCTTCAGCTCTTCTCCGCCGTAAAGATCTCTCGCGACTTCAATGCTATATATCAAATAAAGAACAAGAAATATGAAAACGATAAGATTACGATATTATTTGCAGCTAGAGGAGCCCTCGCAGACGTTCGGTTGCTACTTGGTAATTTAAAACCATGGTAAAAAGTGTATCGAAAGAGCTTCATAAAAACAACAAGATTACAAAATCAAACATTTGAAGCTACCTTCTAATGTATGTAAGAGACATCGGTGATCATCCTTGTAGCGCATAATAAACACTGTAATTGAAGCAGAAAAGGGCTAAACAGTCCCGAACACAAATTAGAGGTTGATTGGAGAGATCTCGATATTTACCTGCATTGCAAAGGGAAATGCATGCACCAACTCTAATCAATAAAGAGAAGATATCGATTGGCAATAACCGGATAATAAAGTACAAGAGCACAAAGAATGAGAATCGGACAAATGGTTTAAATAAAAAATGATCCTATGCGTCATATTATTCCAAGAGCTAACTACACATCGAAAAACCCAAATGTAAGAACCCTAGAAAATATAGTCAACATCAAGATTAAGACGTTTCACAATAACATTACCATTCTTCCATGCAAAGCTCACTTCTCCACTGTATAATCTTTCAACATTAACCAAGATCCGAGACTGTTGTATAATTTGTCAAATAAAACTATTGGTACCCTAAAACTACTGTTAAAACTGACCATTTTCCCTAGCTACACATATAAGTCCAACTTATATTCGTAGATGTTTATTACATTTATTGCATGTATTCATGACATACATACAATTATTCTCATCTTACTTCGTACATGGATTCAAGTATGCAAACAGAAACAACATTTTTTTTTATCGAAGCAGCTGATGGATTTCTAGTCCTCTATAATGCTGTTTGCTAGATTCAGTATCTCTTATGAAAACTCGGTTTTGATTTGACATGTGTATCGCTTACCACTATACAGTTTTCCTAAAAGGTTCAAGCCCACTTAGTTCCTCTCGGGGGACTTTTCTTTGAGCTCATTGAGGCTCCATTATCCCTAATCGGAAGATGTCAAACTCATTGATTTAGTTATTCCTTTCCCATCTTTACAATGATCCTTTTGCAAGAAATGAACCTCAAGTCTTCTAAGTCTAAGATGTTATTAGATTTCTAAGTCAACATAAGGTTATCAGTTAGCACGAACTAAACACCTCTTATTTGCAATTACAGTCCTGTCTCTATTACAGTGAGGTGAAGGTTTGATGATTCGGGCAAACTGATATCATAATCTTGATTAGAACATAAATAAGATTATCAAGACACCCAAATTCATAACATATTGTCTACGGAAATTGTACAATATTTTTAACTTGAAACAAGTGGGAAACAAAGCATTACATAGCAGTCCAAACGGAACTTTGGCGATTCACTGCTCAGTTTCAAACAAAAAGCTACAATTACCTAGCACAAGAACAAGACAAGATACTCAAAATACTTCGTTTGAATGATTAAATCAAGCAAACTCACTCACTAACCTGGTACATCAAAGAAACGCTCCTGAGGTTTCTTCCGCCACCACATAGCAAGAGCAATAGCAGGGTCAGTAAACAACAGGGCTGCACCAGCACCAACTCCACCAGCTATAGCTCCAGTGACAAGGTTACCTACTACAGAAACTAGTATCAACTAAATATCCCTAAGGCAACCCTTTTTGTCAAAATCCTACGAAGTCTTTTGAGAATTCAAAACTGAAGTGACTTTGGAAAATTTGAGACTGGAATTTGAGGGGAAAACATCTGTGATTTGGGTGGGTGGGGGGAGAACTTAAACTGTAGGAGCCTCTAATCACAGAAAATTGATATGGGAATAGAACAGCATGCATGGGTTATAGTATCCAAGCAGACTGAAAGTTATTAATTAAGTTGCTTCCGGAGTTGTAAATCTGCATGAAGAAGAGTAGTGAAATAGACAAATATACAAAGGGAAATGCTAAACGTCCTTTTTTCTTTACCCTTCAAGTTCACCCCTTATATTGATGTTTTTGATTCGTGATGTGATTATAGAAATATGTAAAATAAATACTACCAACAATCATATCTTGACACGTAGGAGGTGAACTTGAAGGGTGAAGAAAAAAAGGTGAAGCATAGCGGCCCTCATATACAAAGCAACAAGCTCTAGTTGACAGATTCAACATAATGAACCTTTGATAAGCCTCCAGTTGAAGGACAAGGGACTGCAATTTTAGGATAAACAAGGAATAAGTTTTAAAAAAAAAATCTGGTCACAGATTGTAAGTAACAAACCTGATGAACCAGATGGTGGTGGTGGCGGAAGCGGAGGAGGTGGTGGAACTGGAGGAGTGTCCAATTTATTATTAGCGAAACTGTACACGAAAGTACACAATCAGTATCTCCAAATCTTTGAACAAAATCAACAGGGTTACAGGATATAAAGTTTATAGCAACAAACCTGTGGGAGTGAAAAGAGAAAAAAGGAACCATAACTGGTATGGGCCTGTTAAGCCGTTTTTCTACAGATCCCTGCATACAACATAATCATAAAGCAATGCCATCACGTTTTTGTAGTAAGCCTAAGGCAGTTAAAAGTACCACAAAAGTAAATGAAAATGAGTAGCTATAACATCAGATACTCGAAGGGAACTTGGAGCGAGTTGATAGTCGTCAAGGAAAAAGGAACTTGTCCAGATAGATTGTTGTTGTTATGCCTACTATACTTGCAAATATATACATAAACCAGGAATTAGTATATTTCAAACTACCAGAAGGACTCATTAGATGAGATACATAAGCAGTCACACATAGCAATTGCTAACTCTAATCAAATAAATCCTATTCTGCAATAAATCCAAAAAGGAGGACAAAAAAAACAAGTTATATCTGGTACATATTGAGATTAGCATGCAATCGTACAGATCCTTTTGGCAAAGAAGATAGGCGAGCAAGATCAAAAGCCCTCTGATCATGTAGCTAATCCACTAAGAACATTAATAGCTTCTAAAATTCACACTAGTATAGCTTCCAGAACCCATTGATTGATTTGGGGGTGAAGGAAATAGCCGCAAAAACCCTAGAAAATGAAAGGGACGATAGACGAAGATACCTTCACAGGAAAGACGAAGGAGGCGTTGCTGATTGAGACTAAGAGGAGTCGACATGCAGAGACTCTCATCGGTTCGCATCCTTCAATTCAATCGACGGACACCAAACGAACCCAGAAGATGTTGGAAGGCGAAACCCTAAGACCTGACATCGATTTGACTCCAAAGAATTGATGAAATTGAACATCAACGTTTTCTCTTCAGTCTCTGTCTCTCTCTCTCTACTTGATTTCATGACCGCCATAGAGAGGGGCTCTTGCAGAAGAAACTTGGCGGATGAAGAAGATGGAGAGCGAGAGAGAGAGAGAGAGTGAGAGAGAGATCTAAGGAACTGAGCACAGTAGTCGTAGATAGATCGACGAAATTCGAGCTTTCACGGAGCACTCGACGACGTCTAGGTTTTCTTCGCTCTCTCTGGTTGATTTCGAAGAAGAGGAAAGTCGGAATTTGAATTAGAAGATTAACATTATATAGAAGGGATTAATTAGTCGGTTATTGTGTTTACAACGGGTTCCTCAAAAAAAATGTGTTTACAACGGCTAGTTGTTGTGCAAAGCAAAACTGCGATTTCTTTCTTTTTTTGAAAATTCAGCAGTGGCGGACACACGATTGTATGCGAGCGGGGGCCAGGTTACAATATTTACAATAGTCCAAGCAATTTTTCTACCCAACTGTACTAATAATTTGAATTATGTAAAGAATGTTGGAGATGAAACTTGGTTTAGTCTAATAACTAAAAAGGCCCAATTGTTGTATTCTTATTATTACTAGCCCAAATTTTATTAGTTATCTAGTGGACCTTCTACATAACTAGTAGCCCAAGCCTGCTAGTGTCTATGTTCATTGTATGTAGAAGAAGGTTTTTAGAGAAGAGGTGTATGTATAATGTTGTAGAGAAAGTTGAAGATTTTTTGTGGGAGAATTTTGTGGAAGGAATGATGATAGGAATATTCCTTCTACATTCATCTATAAGTAGTTGCACCTCCACCATTTTCCACCAAGCAAATAAATTGAACTTATTCCGCATATTGTCCTACTTTCTCACTCTACAAGTTTCATCACTTCCCTCTTCCACCAAATAGCCTAACAAACCTCTTCCAACATCCAACAAAGAAAACATGAGTAAAACGCAATGGCGTAAAGGCAAGTAAATGAAATTACATTACACAATATATTTGAATTTATGAAATCAATATGTGACATAGTATGTAGTAAATAATAATGTACATTTTTTGGAAAACTAAGGGATCAAGTTAAAATTATCAAATTTTGAGGGGGACAGTAAGTAGGACATCAATGAGATTAGCATGCAATCGTACATGCAAAGAAGATAGGCGAGCAAGATCAAAAGCCCTCTGATCATGTAGCTAATCCACTAAGAACATTAATAGCTTCGAAATTCACATTAGTATAGCTTCTAAAACAGAACCCATTGATTGATTTGGGGGTGAACGAAATAGCCGCAAAAACCCTAGAAAATGAAAGGGACGATAGACGAAGATACCTTCACAGGAAAGACGAAGGAGGCGTTGCTGATTGAGACTAAGAGGAGTCGACATGCAGAGACTCTCATCGGTTCGCATCCTTCAATTCAATCGACGGACACCAAACGAACCCAGAAGATGTCGGAAGGCGAAACCCTAAGACCTGACATCGATTTGACTCCAAAGAATTGATGAAATTGAACATCAACGTCTTCTCTTCAGTCTCTGTCTCTCTCTCTACTTGATTTCATGACCGCCATAGAGAGGGGCTCTTGCAGAAGAAGCTTGGCGGATGAAGAAGATGGAGAGCGAGAGAGAGAGAGAGATATCGAAGGAACTTAGCACAGTAGCCGTAGATAGATCAACGAAATTCGAGCTTTCACGGAGCACACGACGACGTCTAGGGTTTCTTCGCTCTCTGTGGTTGATTTTGCAGAAGAGGAAAGTGGGATTTTGAATTAGAGGAATAACCTTATATAGAAGGGATTAATTAGTCGGTTATTGTATTTACAACGGGTTCCTCAAAAAAAATGTGTTTACAACGGCTAGTTGTTGTGCAAAGCAAAACTACGATTTCTTTCTTTTTTGAAAATTCAGCAGTGGCATTAATTTTTTCACGAGGTCTACTGTGCTCCGTAAAAGTCGGGGCGATTCTGGGGCGATTTAGGGTTTCTTTTCCGAACTCCCTTCCGGCGTGTTTCAAGCGTGATCTGTGATCTACGATCCTCTCGATTCAGTGGACATCAAGGAGGGTTTTCTTCCACGATAAACAAGGAAGCTAGGGCTGCTGTGGTTTGGTGCTGCATCATGGACGAGTGTGAGCTTCTTGTTAGAAGGCTTGGTAAGTTTTCTATGGAAGAGGAACATACAGAGGAATATGACGATGAGTTTTGCATGGACGCTATCCAGAGCTGCGGACCTTGCCTACTGGGTACGTTTCTCCATCCTGTTACTTTCAACACGTGGGCCATGAAGATTTTGTTCAAAAATATATGGCCTGAGGGGGAAGAAATCAAGATCCACGAACCATCTCATAATAAGTTTGTCTTTGAATTCCCGTCGGAAGAGTCTAGGCAACAGGTCCTTCAAGGAGGGCCTTGGTTATTTGACGAAAATCTTTTACTTCTTCAAACATGGATTGTGAATGGCTCGGTTGATCTTGCAAATCTGAGTCGAATTGAGGTTTGGGTACAGGTAGCAAACCTTCCCTTCTATCTGCAAGCTGATGAAGAACTCAGAAAGGCTGTGAAGCTTTTAGGCCCTGTGACAAAAACTGACTCGCGTATTCTTACTGGAAGCGACGGAGACTATATGCGCGCAAGGGTCAAGATAAATATTAATGTTCCATTGATGAGGGGAAAGTTCATTAAAATATTTGGGAAGAAGAGATGGTTGGGTTTTAAATACGAAAGACTTCCCGGCGCTTGCGAACGATGCGGTAGAGTGAGCCATTATAGCAGTGGTTGTCGGATGGTTGAAGAACAAACAAAAACAGAGGATTCTCCAAAGTTTGGGGAATGGATGTTTTACAGACCCCAAACGAAGAGAAGGCTCTTTGACAATGGGGGGACGATAGCTCAAGTGGAACAGCCTGAATCTAGCAAGGGAGTTGATGATACAACAAGGATGGATAAGTCAGCGAATCCTCAACCAGAGGATCAAGACAATGAACCTGATTGGGGTTTCGATATTGAAGGAGACATAATGAGTAATGCGATGGAAGTTGATAAAGGAGAGAAGGAAACACCAATGGGTATGTCCTCGTTCGATAACCCATTAGCTAGCAGTCCCATGCCAAGGGAGGATTGAACCCCAAGCAAGCTGACGATGGTCCAGAAGGCTAAAGGAGTGGCTAGTGATTCGGCCAATATGGAGGTAGGGGCGAAGACGAAGGGCAGTCAAGCTAATCTCTCCCCAAACCCAGCTGCTAAGATTCGCGATTTAGATGAGGAGAGATCTTCTGCAACTCCTCGGGTTGGCGGAGGAAGAAGGAGCAGGGGAAGAGGGAGGGGAAGAATCAACGGTGATCTCGCGAATAATGCCAATATATGTTCGGTTTCCAGTGCGAATTCCAACAAGCTTTCAGTCCAAGCTGGCCATAATGCTAGAAGAGCAGCGAAAGGGAACAGTAACAAAGGAGAGGGTTCGGTAATTTTGCTAAACGGCAAGGGGGAAGGTAATGTGGAAGGCCCTTTGGAAAATCAGACGTCAAGTTTGGCAAAAGCCAAGACTATTACTTTCTCTGCTGGAGTTTCAACTTCCTCAATTGCTATTGGTTCGGGTCTATCAAGTCAAGAGGTTTCGAGCAATAAACAAGTCACTATCTCACAGGCTTCTGCAAGCCAGATTCCAACACAGGACGGGGGCGCCTTGAATAACCCAAACACGATATTGGCTGAGGCTGCAAAGCAGTCCAGCCAGCAGCCATGAATCTCTTAAGCTGGAACGTACGGGAGCTTGGAAACCCCCATAGCGTTTCTTCTATTCGCGATCTAGTGGGGAGGAGAAGGCCGAATATCATTTTCTTGATGGAGACGAAACTGTATGCAAGAGAGATGGACTGGGTCAGGAGGCGTCTGAATATCTGTAATGGTATTTATCGCGATTGCGACGGTAGTGGAGGAGGAAGAAGAGGAGGTTTGGCTCTGTTATGGGATGATTCGATCAGGTTTAGTCTTGATACTTGGTCGAACCATCACATTAATGGTGAAATCTCTTTTGATAATGGTTCCAAGGAGGGTTTTCTTACAGGTTTTTATGGGGACCCGGTCAGACACGAAAGACACAATTCGTGGAATGTTCTAGAGTCTCTCTCATCAGGTAATAGGCCATGGTGTGTGGTTGGTGATTTCAATGCTTTCTCGTCTATTTTGGAGAAGGAAGGAGGTAGTGAAACAGCCCGAAGGACCACGGTTCACAGCTAGTACAATTCAACCAAATCCCAAGTACATTATTTATATATAAAAAGGAGAAAACCCTCCAACATTGTTTGGAAACAAAGAAAATAAACAAAACTAAACGTCTGAATCATCTAAGTTGATGAAAGTAAAACTAAAATTTATTGCTCCTAGACTTCTAAGCTTCAACGTGTGCGCGTTTCCCCACCTCAATGCCAACCTGCGGGTTTTACAATAGACAAAGCCGACCGCAGAAAAATTTTAATTAGTAAAAACTAAGTAAGTATACCACAACACGTAAAGACGGAGTTTTTGGCTAACACGAGAGTATAAGCAGGAAGATAAGTAGTAACCACAACTTTATTCTTTTATTTGGTTGAGGCATAACACGAGCCCCAACAGGTTCGATGTGGACAGAGGGGTCACGATGGAATAATAATAAAGTAGGGTGCTTCTACGGGATATCACAGTCTATACCGATTCTCCCTAAAATAACTAGTGAGACCTTAAGTGTCGACACCCCTATACTGTTGTGACCCACACTAGCATAGGTAGTACTCCTAGTTTTCACAATAAATAAGAGGGTATATACCCTAGGGGAATCAACGCACATGTGTCCCCGGCCGTAGCCTTCACACGCATCCTCTGTACACCGTTCCCAATTCTATTATCGTACCTTTATTGTTCATAGTTCACGAGAGTAAAGGATTACAATTTGGATAGTAACCACATGCTTTTCAAAACCGTTCATGATAAATCACTAGAAAGGCTCAAAGTATTGTAAAGCGGAAAACGAATTTACAGTTTGAGATAACGCACACGAAACAACACATTTTGATAATTTAAAGATGTCGTGCATATACTTACTTGGATTGAAGAAAGCTCCACACACACAAGCAAGCACGAAACTAGTACTCGTAGTACGGACTGTCAAAGAACTGATCGTCTACGAACTCGGAATCTACAATATTCAAATAATCCTAATATTAACACGTGATCAAATTCATACAACAAATGCAATTATGCCCTATATGCAAATGCAAAGAATATTTCCCCGACAAGTTCCCAATTTAATTTACGTCACTCTAATATTAGAGAAGATTAATAGTTTACAAAGTTATGATGATAATAATAATAATAATAATAATAATGATAATAATAATAATAAACTAAAATAATAGAAATAAACTTTAAACTAATTAACTATATTCTTAAAATCTATTTATAACTAGTAATCTAGAAAAGAGTATAATATTTAGAAAATATACTAGTTTTCAAGAAAGTTATTTTAATTATTACAAGAGTAAATATCTAATTGTAAACAATATATAATCTTGAAATAAACGCAATGTAAAGCTATGTATTATCTTAATAAAATACACTTTTATTTATTAATAAATATTTGTTTATACTAATAAAACTCTCTTTACAAAAATTATACTATAAAAAAAAAACTTATATTTAAATTCATAATGAAGAAACTAATTAGTTAGAATTAATATTTAATACATAAAACACTAATTATTAGTATAAGAATAATAAACTAAAAACAGATTGTAATTAACAACTAAAAACCCCTTAAAGTTTCTGGAATGTACAACCACCTCCCCAACAGACTTCAAAATAGACAAAACGACCCCCAATTTCAATTATCTTCTTCAATTACACTCTCTTCTCCAAATCAACCACTGCGACCTCACATTCTCACCAACCCAAATCAACTACTGGTTCATATGAACTAACTGTGTAATTGGGAGCATTTGATTAGAACTGAAATTAAAAGAAGGTTGATGTGGTTACCGATTGAAGAAGAGCAGAGTGAAGAGAACGACGGCGGCGACGAGGGTGGTGTCGCTGCTGCTGCTGCTAGCGGTGGTCGCCGGAGTTAAGGGCGACGGTGGCGAGAGGGAGAAGGGACGACGGACGGAGCGGAGGAGACGCTGGCGGCGTCGGGTTTGCGTCGGCTTTGCTCTCGGGTCGGAACCGGGTCAGCGATGAAACAGAGACGATGGTGGCTTTGTTCTTCGTGCAGGTTCGCCGGAAGGCAAAGGGGGAAGAGGCGATCTGGTGTTGGTGGTTAATTCGCCGGGATTGCAGAGAAGGTGGTGGTGTTGGCGGTGATTCTGAAAGAACAGGGGAGTGGGTTCTTGGCTTCGGCGAGAACAGAGAGTGGTGATATGGAGGGCGACGAGGAGAAGAGGGGTGTTGATATAAGGTTGAATGGGCATTGAAATCGAGGGAGACGTGGGTGAAAACGTGGCGGCGTTGTGGAGGGAGTTGCGGGAGAAGCGGGGAGGAGCGTGAGAGGCTTACTGGTTTTCTCCGAGAGAGAAGGAGAGGTGGTACCGGTGGTGTAAAAGTTTGAGAAAAGACACTTTAACCCCTTTTATTTAGTTCTATGATACTACACTTACATACCCCCAGTTTAAAAACAATAACCATTACCCCAATTTAAGAATAATACATACAAAAATACCCTACTAAATATAGGGGTATTACATCACCTTCCCCTTAAAACAACGCTTCGTCCTCGAAGCGTAAAACAAAAAATTCCCGAAAAGAACAATATGTCTACATGCACGATGCAAGGATGCAATTTCTAATGCACGAGAAAATGCCAAGGTCATACCAGACACGCAAACAACATATGGGGTGTTTCATCACATTCCCCTTAAAAGAGAGTGACGTCCCCGTCACTCAAGTTGCACTCGATATGGTTTTCGTAGTCACTAAACCAGGCATGATGGTAGTCTTACTTCCAGGTTAGCTAGTCCAGGGCACAGGGTGTCACAAGACAATGAAATTCGAGATCGAGACAGGTAGGCGAGATAAGAGTAAGTAATCCTAGGCCATTAACAGAAATTGACGAGATAAAGAGGAAGAATGCTTCTGAATCAGTTAAAATAATACGGGGGTGAGATGGTTAGGGATGTACCAGTTGCTGCATTGGCATGTTCTGCTTGAGTCGGGTTCATGACATTGATAGTTCCCGTGGCGCTATTGGTTGTGCTTGGTGGTGCTGTAGTTGTTGGTGCAGTAAGAGCAGCTACTGTTGTTGCTGATGCGACATTGCCTCCTTGGGGTCGGTTATTCTGACCATTCCCACCTTGCCAATTGTTTCCCCTGTTGTAGCCACCTCCACTGTTGTTGTTGTTGTTGTTCCTGCCCTGGTTGTATCCTCCATTGTTGCCATTGCGGTAACCTCCACCTTGTTGATCGTTTTGCTGATTCTCGCCATATTGATTACCACCGTTGTAGTAGTTACCTCCACGGTTGTACTCACCATTTCCTCCTTGGCGGTTCACACTGTTGTCTCCGTAACCTCCACCATAGTTGTTGTTGGTTGGCCTAGATCGGCACTCATACCTGCGATGACCCAGCCTGCCACAATTGAGACAGTTAACCTTCCTTCCTCGGCAATCCACTCCTGGGTGGTTTCTGCCGCACCTCATGCAGTTGAAAACTCTTACTTGACCTTGTCCACATTGTCCTGGGTTTCCAAACTGGTTGGTGGGGGCTGGGTTGGGACGGACCCTCTTATCTTCGGCGTTGTTTCTCGTACCGAGATTCTGAAAACCGGTTGCAGCTGGTGTCTCGGTCTTCCTCTTCTTGTTGGTTTCGGCATTACTATCCAGCATGCGCTGCATGTCGTGAGCCGCTCCATAAGCCTCCATGAGTGAGTTAAATCGTGTGGGTCCCATTGCCCTTCGAACTTCGAAGTCCAGACCTTCGACAAATTTGCGGATCCTTCGCACTTCTGTGGGTACAATTTCCCGTCCGAACCTCATGAGTTCCATAAATTTCTCATAGTAAGCAGTTAATGTAGCTCCATCTTGCTTCAGGTGCAAAAACTCTTCAAACTTCTTCGACTTCACATGGTCGGGATAAAACCGTTCACGCATAGCTTCCTTTAGCTGCTCCCATCCAAATCCTTCCTGGGCGAGTAAGTCGGCTGAGACGGAAGTCCACCAGTTATCCGCTTCTTTCTTAAAGTAATAGACCGCCACTTCTATGCGTCGGTCCTCGGGGCAACGCACCGAAATCAGTGCTTTGTGGAAGTCGCGAATCCAATTCTCTAGGGTGGTCGGGTCGTCCGTCCCATAAAAGAAATCAGGGCGGAGTTCTGCAAGTTTACTCATCACGTCACCTCCCCCAGCCTGTTGGTTGTGCAGGAGTTGGGTTAGGGCTAGGGTCGCTTGTTCCATGTTCAGGAACCGAATTGGGTCATATTGTTCTGGAAATGGAGCCGGTTGGTTTCCTTGGGTTCCCTGACTCATCGTTCCTACTTCCCTTGCACGTCTCCTGGTATAGTATTGCATTGTACCTTCTTAAATATAACCTTACTTAATATAAATTCTATTCCAACCATACACATGAGAGAAAAAATATAGAATAACCATGCATTTATTGATTCAAATACCACATAAAATCCACATAAGGAACTTAAACCAACAACTAATCAACATCAAAGAACATATTGAATCAAAATTCTAATACTAATCGTTCTCACTTGGAAAAAAAATGCAATGAAGAATAGAAAATGCAACTACGGGGTGAATGGTCGGGTGTGTTAAGGCTCCTCAACGTCAGTCAGGCACTCAGAGCCAGTCTCTGGAAGGTCGATCTCGTCTCCACCTATTTCCTCTTCATCATCTATAAACTCATCGTGCTCTTCCTCCTGGTCATGCTCTTCTTCCTGGTCTTCATCCATGTTATCCTGGCCCACATCCATGTTCTCCTGGTCCACATCCATGTTCTCTTGGTCCCCATTCTGATCTAAGTCCTCTGGCCGTCCTTGAATCTTAAGTGGGTCGATCTCGTAGACGTCCTGCTCGCGATGTTTGTACCTAGATTCGTTAGGTACAGCCTCGCCCCACACGTTCCAAACGAGTAAGTCACGGTATTGATGCCTCAGGCTACTCCAAGGGTGTACATCAGGCAATCCTCGGAGTATGTAGTAGCATATGGTTAACGGATGGCTATGCCTGTCATCGAAGTGCCCCCATGCAATGCATATATCTATCACATAGGTACAGTACTGTGCAATGGTTTCCTGACCGGGCTGGTACATCACATGCTCTGTTCGGTGTGCCTCGGTGAGGTCATCAGAAGCAGGGATGGGCTGTCTACCTGCTCCATATGCCCCTAGAACTTGATCGGGCACTTCCTCCTCCTCGGGAATCTGTTCCTCTTGCGCTTCCTGTTCCACCGGTTCCTCCGGATCTGACTCGGGTTCCTCATCAGACTCTTCCTCTTCCGGTTCTTCATTCTCCTCCTGTATGAGTCGATCGGCCGCTTCCTGCAACCTATCATATAGGTCGTGGAGTCGAAACATGTAAACGCCGTTATGCTTCCAAAATCCATCGTTAGGCACCAAGTTTCCATCTTCACCCTCGTGCACCAGCTCTTCGAAGTCGTCCTTTATTGCCACCCATGGTTGCATGTTGGGAAGTCCATTGAGGATACAGTGACCCACTACTAATCGGTTTCGAAAGCGGTCATCTCCAAACGCAGAGAAGCTCCAATCGTTGCAGCGTTCGTGCACACGAATGAAGTAATCGATCATTTCCTCCTGAGGTCCCAAGTATGTCATAAGCAGCGGGGAATCCTCAGGCTGTAGAGCTGGTAGGGCAGGTGCGGGTTGGGCGGCCATCTGAGAAAAGAGAAAGAAACAGTCTCAGAAAGGTTCTAATCCACGCATGCACTCAATATCGCAACGAAAATTTAAATATAGACAATCTAATAACCACACAGAAATTTCCACATATGCTAAGTAACATACAATAATATCCACATGTTGAGGCATGAAATAACACAAGTAGGCCACACATGAGGTTCCAATCAACAGGAAATTTAAATATTCATAGAAAACAACAAGGGAAAATAGCTAAGCTACCCCAAACCCCGGCTTGTTTAATTTTATTACCATTTTTAGTTGTCCTAGGTAGATTTTAAATTTCTTTAAAAATTCTTGAAATTTTTAATTTCTCTTTATTAAAGGAAAATGGAGAATCGCACTAGCTTAGAACCGTCCGCTCTGATACCAACTGAAACAGCCCGAAGGACCACGGTTCACAGCTAGTACAATTCAACCAAATCCCAAGTACATTATTTATATATAAAAAGGAGAAAACCCTCCAACATTGTTTGGAAACAAAGAAAATAAACAAAACTAAACGTCTGAATCATCTAAGTGATGAAAGTAAAACTAAAATTTATTGCTCCTAGACTTCTAAGCTTCAACGTGTGCGCGTTTCCCCACCTCAATGCCAACCTGCGGGTTTTACAATAGACAAAGCCGACCGCAGAAAAATTTTAATTAGTAAAAACTAAGTAAGTATACCACAACACGTAAAGACGGAGTTTTTGGCTAACACGAGAGTATAAGCAGGAAGATAAGTAGTAACCACAACTTTATTCTTTTATTTGGTTGAGGCATAACTCGAGCCCCAACAGGTTCGATGTGGACAGAGGGGTCACGATGGAATAATAATAAAGTAGGGTGCTTCTACGGGATATCACAGTCCATCCCGATTCTCCCTAAAATAACTAGTGAGACCTTAAGTGTCGACACCCCTATACTGTTGTGACCCACACTAGCATAGGTAGTACTCCTAGTTTTCACAATAAATAAGAGGGTATATACCCTAGGGGAATCAACGCACATGTGTCCCCGGCCGTAGCCTTCACACGCATCCTCTGTACATCGTTCCCAATTCTATTATCGTACCTTTATTGTTCATAGTTCACGAGAGTAAAGGATCACAATTTGGATAGTAACCACATGCTTTTCAAAACCGTTCATGATAAATCACTAGAAAGGCTCAAAGTATTGTAAAGCGGAAAACGAATTTACAGTTTGAGATAACGCACACGAAACAACACATTTTGATAATTTAAAGATGTCGTGCATATACTTACTTGGATTGAAGAAAGCTCCACACACACAAGCAAGCACGAAACTAGTACTCGTAGTACGGACTGTCAAAGAACTGATCGTCTACGAACTCGGAATCTACAATATTCAAATAATCCTAATATTAACACGTGATCAAATTCATACAACAAATGCAATTATGCCCTATATGCAAATGCAAAGAATATTTCCCCGACAAGTTCCCAATTTAATTTACGTCACTCTAATATTAGAGAAGATTAATAGTTTACAAAGTTATGATGATAATAATTATAATAATAATAATAATGATAATAATAATAATAAACTAAAATAATAGAAATAAACTTTAAACTAATTAACTATATTCTTAAAATCTATTTATAACTAGTAATCTAGAAAAGAGTATAATATTTAGAAAATATACTAGTTTTCAAGAAAGTTATTTTAATTATTACAAGAGTAAATATCTAATTGTAAACAATATATAATCTTGAAATAAACGCAATGTAAAGCTATGTATTATCTTAATAAAACACACTTTTATTTATTAATAAATATTTGTTTATACTAATAAAACTCTCTTTACAAAAATTATACTATAAAAAAAAACTTATATTTAAATTCATAATGAAGAAACTAATTAGTTAGAATTAATATTTAATACATAAAACACTAATTATTAGTATAAGAATAATAAACTAAAAACAGATTGTAATTAACAACTAAAAACCCCTTAAAGTTTCTGGAATGTACAACCACCTCCCCAACAGACTTCAAAATAGACAAAACGACCCCCAATTTCAATTATCTTCTTCAATTACACTCTCTTCTCCAAATCAACCACTGCAACCTCACATTCTCACCAACCCAAATCAACTACTGGTTCATATGAACTAACTGTGTAATTGGGAGCATTTGATTAGAACTGAAATTAAAAGAAGGTTGATGTGGTTACCGATTGAAGAAGAGCAGAGTGAAGAGAACGATGGCGGCGACGAGGGTGGTGTCGCTGCTGCTGCTGCTAGCGGTGGTCGCCGGAGTTAAGGGCAACGGTGGCGAGAGGGAGAAGGGACGACGGACGGAGCGGAGGAGACGCTGGCGGCGTCGGGTTTGCGTCGGCTTTGCTCTCGGGTCGGAACCGGGTCAGCGATGAAACAGAGACGATGGTGGCTCTGTTCTTCGTGCAGGTTCGCCGGAAGGCAAAGGGGGAAGAGGCGATCTGGTGTTGGTGGTTAATTCGCCGGGATTGCAGAGAAGGTGGTGGTGTTGGCGGTGATTCTGAAAGAACAGGGGAGTGGGTTCTTGGCTTCGGCGAGAACAGAGAGTGGTGATATGGAGGGAGACGAGGAGAAGAGGGGTGTTGATATAAGGTTGAATGGGCATTGAAATCGAGGGAGACGTGGGTGAAAACGTGGCGGCGTTGTGGAGGGAGTTGCGGGAGAAGCGGGGAGGAGCGTGAGAGGCTTACTGGTTTTCTCCGAGAGAGAAGGAGAGGTGGTACCGGTGGTGTAAAAGTTTGAGAAAAGACACTTTAACCCCTTTTATTTAGTTCTATGATACTACACTTACATACCCCCAGTTTAAAAACAATAACCATTACCCCAATTTAAGAATAATACATACAAAAATACCCTACTAAATATAGGGGTATTACAGGTAGAGCAGTCTCCTTTAGCTAGATAGAGGGTTTTTGTAACATTATTCACAGAATACAGCTCAGAGATATGGGTTATTCCGGTTCTCCGTTCACGTGGAGAAACAATCAGGGGGACGAGCTAGCTATACGGGAACGGCTCGATCGTTGCCTAGTTTCTGACAGTTGGATTGATTTATGTAGACGTGCTAGGATTCAGCATCTGGTTGCAGAAGTATCGGATCATTTTCCGATAGAGGCTTGCTGGAACTTGAACAGATCGCCCAGAAGAAGGTATAGTAGAAGATTTCTTTTCGAAGCGATGTGGCTTCAACACGAGGGGTGCAAGGAGATTATCTCGAACTCGTGGTCAGCTTCGAGCAGTTTTATTGATGGACGTCTGAGCTCTTTGGCCTCAACTTTAAATGGCTGGGAAGCGTCATCTTTCGGGAATGTGAAGAGGCAACTGGCTCAACTAAGAGCAAGATTACAGCTACTTTTAGATGGTCCGAAGACTTCGACAGCTCTCACTGAGATGAGAGCGATTCGTAATGATATTCTCCGAATCTTGTTACGAGAGGAGGAGATGTGGAGACAGCGATCTAGGGAGATGTGGCTGCAAAAGGGAGACCAGAATACGAGGTTTTTTCACCGAAAAGCCTCCATCCGTAGATCGCGCAATCATATTAGTGGTCTTGAAGACAGTACTGGATCTTGGCAGGAGGATCCGAACCATGTTGTATCTATACTCGAAGACTACTATAGAGGCATCTTCAGCAGTTTGGATCCATCTAGACAGCAGATGGAACCAATGATGAAGGGAATTGAAGAATTGGTTACATTGGAACAACGCGCATTTATGAATCAGGATTATTCGGTTGAGGATATTCGACGGACGGTACATCAGTTAGCTCCTTTAAAATCTCCCGGGCCGGATGGTTTTCCTGTGCTGGTTTTCCAGAAGAATTGGCATATTGTGGGCAGAGATATAGAAGCTACTTGTTTGGAGATTCTCAACACTGGTGCAGATATCTCCAGGTTTAATCACACTCTTCTCTCTTTGATTCCTAAAGTTAAACAAGTGATAAGTCATTTAGATTTGCGCCCTATTAGTTTATGTAACACTATCTATGAGATTGTAACAAAAACTATGGCTAACCGTTTGAAGACCATTCTGAGTTCTTTGATTTCAGAAAATCAGAGTGCTTTTGTGCCAGGCCGCCTGATCTCTGATAACACTATTACTGCTTTTGAGCTATTACACTCAATGAAGAGCAGGAAAAAGGGTAAAAGGGGTTTTCAAGCACTCAATGCTGATATGAGTAAAGCCTACGATAGGGTGGAGTGGGACTTTTTGCGGGCAGTTATGGAAAGAATGGGGTTTGGCTTCAGGTGGATATAATTGGTGATGAAGTGTATTTCTACGGCCACTTATAGCCTGCTAGTGAACGGGGAAACGCATGGTCACATTATTACACAAAGGGGTCTCCATCAAGGATGCCCTTTGTCTCCTTATTTATTCTTACTTGTGAGTGAAACTCTTTCACGAAGTCTATCTATTGCAGTGCAGGAAGGCAGTATTTCAGGTGTATCAGCATCTAGAGGAGGCCCTGTAGTATCTCATCTCTTTTTTGACGACGACAGTTTGCTTTTCACTAAAGCAGTTCCTTCTGAGATAGATGCTCTTCGGGATATCCTTCGGCAATACGAGATAGCTTCAGGACAGGTTTTGAACTTGCAGAAATCCTCCGTTGTTTTCTCTGACAATGTGAGTCAAGAGGAGAAAGAAGCCCTTAGTCTATTATGTGGGGTGCAATTAGTGGAAGAACACGAATCCTACTTGGGACTACCTGCGACAGTAGGAAGGAGAAGGACTGCAACTTTCTCTTTTCTTCCAGAAAGGGTGTTGAAGAAATTGAAGGGGTGGAAAGGCAAAGAACTCTCTTCAGCAGGTAAAGAAGTCTTGATTTAATCTGTTATTCAGGCTATACCTAATTATACGATGGGCTGTTTTTTATTGCCTAAGAGGACCTGTCAGGAGTTGGAGAGACTAGTCAGACAGTTTTGGTGGGGTGGTGATGACAGCAAACGGAAGATGCACTGGGTTGCTTGGGAGAAGATGAAGCGGGAAAAAGAAGATGGGGGAATCGGCTTTCGAGATTTTCACAACTTCAATATAGCTCTGCTAGCGAAGCACACTTGGCGGTTATTGAGGCACCCTGATAGTCTTGTGGGACGGGTTCTGAAACATAAATACTTCCGTGCATCCTCTAGTCTTGATTTGGAGGTTAAAACGTATTCTCAGGTATCCTATGCTTTCCGTAGTATTCTCGCTGGTCGCGATCTTATCAAATCAGGCCTTTTTTGGAGGATTAGAGATGGGTCTCAAGCTAGAGTTTTTTCGGACATGTGGCTGCCCAGGTTTAGTTCTTTCCGGCCAATCACAGTGCCTCCTCCGAACTCGGAACAGTTACGAGTTGAACATCTTATTGATAAAAACATGGGAACTTGGAATGAAGAGATTATTGACACCTTATTAGTTCCGGAGGACAAATCAATAATTTTATCTATTCCTATTGACATGGCGCGTCAAGATGAATTATCTTGGTTACATGCCGATGATGGACATTATTCAGTATCAACGGGGTCTAAGGCTCAATCTATCAAGATGTCGGGCAATCCCTCCTCGTCGAATGGAAATACTAACAGGAGATGGCTAGCTAAGTTATGGAAGCTTAAGATACCAAAAAAATGATCTTCCCCACATGGCGGCTGTGGCACAATTCGTTGCCGGTAGCAGCAACTTTGGAAAACAGAGGGGTTCATGTCCCACTGGAGTGTAAGTTATGTGGTAGTCCTCTTGAATATGCTGATCACATTTTCTTATTCTGTGCTTTCTCGAGAAGTGTTTGGTATGCTGCTATGGGTGAGAATTTTCATGTCCCTTTAGTTGGGTGCATCACTGACTGGATTTTCAATGTTTTGAGCTCTCAACCGGTGGGTTTGTGTGAAAGTTTTGTCGCAATAATATGGGCTATATGGCGCAATAGGAACGACGCAGTTTTTAACGGCAACTCTCGCACCTCATCCCAGGTGGTGCGTTACGGTCTGGAGTAGCTAAACTGGTTTCTTGAAGCTAGGTTGCTTGGTTTTCTTTCTGAAGATATGGCAGTGTCATCGGAGGCGAAGAGCTGGACTCCACCTGTGGAAGGACGAACGAAGATTAATGTATATGCGGCTTGGATTGAAGAAGGGGTCGCGACGGGAATAGGAGTTTGTGTTCGAGATGAACAAGGCCATTTCAAATAGGGTAGATTTCGCCGTCTTCCTCGTCAACGTTCCCCTTTAGTGGCTGAAGTGGCGGCAATGGAGGAAGCTTTACGTTTTGCGGAAGAACTGCACCTGACCGACGTGATAATCTAATCGCATAGCAGCAACTCCGTGAAACTACTTCGAGATGGAAAGGCGAACAAAATCTTTGTTTTGAATTGTCTAGCGGAGCTTAAAGCTTCTCTGGATGAATGCTCAAGATTGAAAGGAAGATTTGCAAGGGTGGAGTTCTCATTTACACCGCGCGAAAGCAACAACTTAGCCCACTGTTTTGCTAGCAAAGGCCTAGTTGAAGATGATATGTCGTTCTTTTCGATTATTCCTACTTGGACAAACTATGTATATCAGCATGATTTATTGGGGTTGACTACCCTCTAGTAATGAAAATGAAATCTTTCCCTAAAAAAAAAAGAAAATTCAGCAGTGGCGGACACAAGATTGTATGCGAGCGGGGGCCAGGTTACAATATGTACAATAGTCCAAGCAATTTTTCTACCCAACTGTACTAATAGTTTGAATTATGTAAAGAATGTTGGAGATGAAACTTGGTTTAGTCTAATAGCTAAAAAGGCCCAATTGTTGTATTCTTATTATTACTAGCCCAAATTTTATTAGTTATCTAGTGGACCTTCTACATAACTAGTAGCCCAAGCCTGCTAGTGTCTATGTTCATTGTATGTAGAAGAAGGTTTTTAGAGAAGAGGTGTATGTATAATGTTGTAGAGAAAGTTGAAGATTTTTTTGTGGAAGATTTTTGTGGAAGGAATGATGATAGGAATATTCCTTCTACATTCACCTATAAGTAGTTGCACCTCCACCATTTTCCACCAAGCAAATCAATTGAACTTCTTCCGCATATTGTCCTACTTTCTCACTCTACAAGTTCCATCACTTCCCTCTTCCACCAAATAGCCTAACAAACCTCTTCCAACATCCAACAAAGAAAACATTAGTAAAACACAATGGCGTAAATGCAAGTAAATGAATTTACATTACACAATATATTTGAATTTATGAAAGTAATATGTGACATAGTATGTAGTAAATACTAATGTACATTTTTCGGAAAACTAAGGGATCAAGTTGAAATTATCAAATTTTGAGGGGGCCAATAAGTAGGACATCAATGAAAATACTTGATTTTTCAAGGGAGCACTACGGAAATAAAATGACATACCAGCCACCCCTTGTGTCCGCCACTGAAAATCAGCAAAGAGTGAAGCTGGGTGGACAGAAAAATTTGCATCAGAAAGTAGACAGAATGATAGGGGAATGGTTCAATGCATCTATAGTACCATTTTAGTTTCCTGCTCGAATCAGAATTATGAAATATAAAACTCAATCATATAATTAACAAAATTTTAATAGTAAATTTAATTTAAATTTAATAGTAAATTAGTGAACCTTGCCACCAACAATGTAATTTAAAATTCCATAATGTAAATCCTAAACCTTAAATATAAAAATCAACACTTAAGTTAGTAAATGTTCGACTATAAAAAATAATCTTACGCACTATGTAAATGGTGCTATAAAGCACGCAAAACAATTAGTTTAAAGACAATCATGAGATGAAGCAACAAATGCAGCCACACGACTAAATCACAACTCTTCTTCATTTTGTCTCAATGCTACCCTTTTGTTTATCCATTTAGAATTTTTGATCAGCAATAAGTTTGCTAAAGATATAAAAACAAAAATATCGACAAAAATAGTGGAGCTTGAACCTGAAATGTTTTTTTTTCATTTATCGAAATTATTGTGCTAGATTTTTTTTAGAAGTTTAAATGATTTATATTATATACAGCGTATGTTTTATATATTTATACATAATGATGTATTCTTTAACAAACTGAATAACTTAGAGAACACATTATTACTAGCCATTAGTGCTACAATTAATTTTTTGAACAATAGCCAACATAATAATGTACACTTTCATCCCTCAATTTTTTTAAAAATAATAATCCCTCAAAGCTTTTGTTGAATAGAAGTGTGCATTATTATCTATATCTTTCACTATTTGTCTCTCTTTGACCTCGGCTAGGCCCACACCATCACCAACATCATGTGCCCCCATGCCCATCTCTTTCTCTCTCCTGTGCGCTCTCTCGAGCTGATGCCACAATCGCGACACCACCTTCACCTCGACGTTGTAGTCGCCACTCCCTCGGCTCGACCCTGATATCTCTCTTTGTAGATTTCTCTCCTTGGCACTTTCTAAGTCTCCACGCCCCAAGCGACTCTGCCGCTAACCGAAGACCCGTCGAGTCGTCACCCGTACTTCGCTCTTCGTCTTTTTCTCCTCTTTCCCGTTGTCTCATCGATCCTCAGATCGACTTAGTAAGTACCAAATACCTCCCATGCAGATTCGTACCAAGTTTTTTCATTTTAGAATTTCAAGTTTCAATATTGTATGTTATATCTGTAAATCTTGACCCGAAAGCACTAGGTTATAATTCACGTGTGTGATGTCTTAGGCATTATATAGGTATTGATTTTGACTAGTTAATGACTTGTAATCGAAGTAACATCATGAAGTATCTAGTCGAAATAGTTTGAGTATGCGCAATTTCGCATTAGTGAAGTTTTCAGTAGATTTCGTAAGAGAAATCGACGTTTCGAGTTTTTGACTCACAAATTTAAATTTTAGATAATTTTTAAGATATTTCATGTGGTGATTTTTTATTTCTAAAGTAAGTTTTCATGAGGTCCCATTCGACACGGTCGTACGCTTTACTCATGTCAAGTTTTAGCAGCGAAGACCCAGATTTACCCTTCATTAAGGTCATCATCGAATGAATTAATTCGAAAGTTGTTAATACGTTATCCGTAATTTGTCTGTCTGGCACGAAAATGCTCTGATTTTCAGAAGTTAGAGTAGGGAGTACTTGCTTTAAAGGCCAGCAATGGCCTTTGCAACTGTTTTATATATTGTACCACATAGACTAATATGACGTAAGTCGGTAGCTTTTCGTACATGTTTCACCTTGGGAATAAGTGCAATCAGCGTATGGTTGAAGTCTTCTAGTGGAGCGCATTCATCTAAAATCTTTAGACAAATATCTTCCACTTCTAGACCAACCCTTGCCCAGAATTGCTGGTAAAAGAACCATGGGTACCCGTCGGGACCTGGAGCTTTCTGAGGTGCTAAGGACTTTATTGCAGATCTAATCTCAATGTGGTATAGGGTTGCTTTGAAGATGACCTGTGAGTGCTAGGGAGTAGTTCCTCAATTCCTGGCATCATACACTCTATTTGAGCCCTTGCGGGGTCTGATGAGGTAAATAGTTCCTTGAATGGCTTTCAAGAACTTGAACCACATCCACGCTTCCGGTTACTCACATCCCTTAATTATTTTCAAGTCCTTTAACCGGTTACGATTTTGTCGTGCATAGGCTTTCCGGTGAAAGAAATCAGTGTTTCTGTCACATTGATTTAACCAATTACTCCTTGACCCTTGCCCCAACATAGTTTCTTCACGTTGAAGAATATGGCAGATTTCCTCCCTTAGTTGCTTGCGTTCTTGGACTACTGGATAATATTGTTTTTAGTAAGCAAGCTTTCGAAGCTTCGGTCTCAACAAGTTGAGTCTTATCTTTACAGTCCGAAACTGGCGCGTTCCCAAATTTTTAGTTTCTCAGCGACGGATTTACCTTTGTTTCTTATGTCACCCATCTCTTGCCAACCACTTTTTACAATTTTTGCACACTGTGGGTGTTGAAGCCACATAGCTTCAAATTGGAAGCACCTACATCTTTGTTGTTGCTTGTCGCGATGGTGCTCCCACATAACTTCAATGGGATTGTGGTCCGATTGTAACACCCCCTGTTCCCCAAACTTACCGTTACGGACCGGAATGCGCAGGAGGGCTACTTGTAATGAAATGGCGGAACTCAAGAACAAAGCATCACATTATATTACAAACTGCATAACTGTTCATATCACATACCCAAAAGTGACATCAAACTAAGTGTTCTGTTGAATAAAGAGACTAACTTAAGCTAGTGGAGTGTCGCGATCCCATCTACATAGAGCTCCCTTCTCCTAGACCTGCGGGGGAAATAAACAAGACCACAATTTTTCCAAAGTGAGCAAGAAATGCTGGGTAAGTAAACACCCAAACGTGTAAACAGATGAAGAAGCATATTTTCTTTTACAACAATCAGGAATAAACAAGAATAAGTAAGAATCATAATTAAAGTGCTATTTTCAAAGAATCAAGTGTGAACGCATATAAAATTCTTTATCTTTATGTCTTGTGTCTCAAACTTCTTCTGTAACTAAAAAGGGGAGTATTTCTCCCAACTATTCCTTCTTGCCTTCCAAAAATATATTTTCCTCAGAAACTTCATTATTATCTTGTTGATACAGGAAAAAATCTATCAACCCTTTCCTTTCCTTTCACTAGCGACCATGACCATAAGTGTCGACACCCCCTAAAGACTCCTCGCGGCCAGAAGGGTAAGTACATGGAGCGACCCGAAAGGTTGCGACCGGGTTAAATATATATCCTGCTCACCCGTACAACTCTTTTCACTTTACGTTATTACGTGCTATTACTTTCATGTGAGAGTTTCAAAAAAAAAACATTTAGCGATAAACAAAGCAAGCTTTCAAGTAAGACACATAAAGCAGCTATTCATTTTGAGACGAGATATAGTAAAATCACAATTTCGATACGAATGAAGATAGGGCTCTAAGTCTGCCATGTTTACTCACCTCAAGTAGCAACATCAATTAGCACTGTATAGCCTCTACACGAAAATGTAGCCTTCGTCTATGGTATCGTCGCCTTCAAATATAGTTCCTAATCAATCCAAATCTCAACTAGCACGCATGATGTGAGTACGTGAGCATATTCAAATTTTTTATCGAATTTTCTTATTTTATTGCAAGCACATCCTTTTTTATTTAAACAATTTTCGTAGCCAATCTCGACATTATTGGCCATAATAGTAAGTATGTCATTGTTTATAAAGGAAATTGATATTTAATATAATTATTAATAATAGTGTTTATTTCATCAAAGAGCCATCATTCATAAATTGATTAACAAGTTACTAGTTGCTATTCTCAAAAATAATTTTACGAATTTTATTCCAATTCAAAAAGAACAGTACAAGTATAATCTTCAAATGATACATGTTAGTGTCATTAGAGATGGAAAATCTCCAAAATTTAACTAAAGAGTTGCTGAGTACTTTTATCAAGAAAGTTCATACTTGATTTTACTGCATACTCCTCTAATTAATTTATATATATTTTATTTACTAAATAATAATATCTCACAAAAAATATTAGTTATATTTAATCTAATAAAGAGCTTGATTATTTCAAGATGATATTATCTCTAACCTTGATCATAGTTATGAAATAATTAAAATAATGTTTTCCTTCACAATATATTTTAAATTCACAATTTATTAAGAGAGAAATTTATACCTATTTTTTTTGACAAAACTCTAAATTATACAAATAATATATTTTATTCATATTACTAGAGTAGTCACATATTTATCTAAACGAAACAATTTTATTATTAGTACTAAAACTTTATTCATAAACTTGTAAAAGATAATATACTTAAATTACCTAGATATACATTTCTTTAATCGTTTTACAAGGATATATATATTTAAGTAGATTTGATAAGAAGTTGAAAATACGAATTTTAATTGATTTAAATAGATATTAGATTTATTTAAAATCTCAGATTTGTGTAACTACGACAAGACCCCCAAAATATTATGAATCTAACACTTACCCCCCATTAACATAACTAGTTTCTGATTTAACACAACATATCCTTAATTTCCCTTTTTAATACACAAATCACCCCCTTATATCATCTTCTTCAAGACTCTATGACCCAAATCATGAATTCGATTATTTCTTGATACCCATACAATTCTAATGATCTAGAACTCTAATTCAAGTCCAAATAACGAGATTCAAGCCAAAAAGTAACGGATTTGGTTATCGAATGACCGAGAAATCGATCGCCAAAATTTCGTAAGAAACTCGCAGGAATTTATGGTGCTCCGGTGGCTTGGTGGCCGGTTCTGAGTGTCTTCTGGGATCGTCGGACCTCAGGGAGGCTAGAGGATTTCCGAATGGTGGCGGAAAGGGGCGTAGAAGTGGCGTCGGGTTCTCCCGTCGGGGGTTGCCGTCGCTGGCCTTCGAGTCTAGTGGCGGCGGTGGCTTTGGCCACTGTTGCTCCGGCTGCTGCTGTTCTTCGCGACCAGAGAGGCAGAGAAAGAGGCGGGGACAGAGAGAGAAGCC
This sequence comes from Linanthus parryae, assembly GCA_023055425.1. Taxonomy (NCBI): domain Eukaryota; kingdom Viridiplantae; phylum Streptophyta; class Magnoliopsida; order Ericales; family Polemoniaceae; genus Linanthus; species Linanthus parryae. Next base: position 36,266,618 of record JALGPY010000002.1, read on the forward strand.
GAGAGAGAGGTGGGTCTGGAGGTGGCGGCGATGGAGGCGCCGACGGTGATGGTGGTGAGGCCGATGGTGATGATGGTGACATGGGTGTTGTTTCTGCTGGTTTTAGGAGAGAGAGAGAACAGAGGTGGGGGAGAGATCAGAGATGGTGGTGGTGCCGAAGGTGGTGTGATTGTGGAAGTGTTGATGGTGGTGGTGATTGTTGTTCGCAGTGGTGTCGATGGGGGTTGTAGTGGTTGTTGCAGTCGCTGTTGTTGCTGGTATTAGCCAAGGAGCAGTGCCGACTTTAACTTTAAGCCACTTATGTGGCTGCTTAGGGCACCAGGGGGCACCAAATTTCAAAAGTATAAGAGTATTATAGTAAATTTAATCAATCTAATATTATTAACGTGATATTTTATATTAATAGAAAATCAATAAGTTCCAAATTTTCTTTATCTAAGATCGTGATCCTAATCCCTACTTTCTCTCCAAATTTTTCTCAAATCGAGTCGTTTCCACTAAATCACAGTTCCTTCAAGTAATCTTCTTTCTTGAGAAAAAAATAATCTGTATGGCGATCCAACTACCTTCAAATTGAAGATTTGAGTTCATATTCTATGAACAAAATTGCAGGATTGGGGCTTTCATTTGTGGATTTTTCCTTACCCTCGTCATCTTCAAAGTTTGAAACCAGCTCTGGTTTGGATAGCTCTGATTTGAGAATTTTTCGTCTGTTTCACCTCAATTTCAATATCCAATAAAACTCTAAGTTCGAACTTAGGAGTTAATTAGCGTAGAAGAGTTCCCTCTCATTTGCAAATTATTATGCAAAGTTTGTTGTTTGTTTTTTTTGACAATACCGAACACAATAGTGAATAAGTGTTTCAAAGCATCTCTTCGCAAGCACTAAGAATAACATACTATCCGCACAGTTTCTTAAACTGTTTTGTTAATTGTTCTGGCAGTTATAGGTGTGTGTCAATTTGTTTTGTTAGTCACAGACTTTGTCAAATTGTTGATTTGTTCATATCAGCGAAATTTTGTGTCAAGTTCATGCCACCTTAACTGTTGAAGGTTCAGACAACAGGTGTTTGCAAGAAAGTTATAAGAATTTGCAAGTCACTTTATGAAGATAAATTCCTGCTAGTTTGTATTCAGGCACTTTGTCTGTCTTGGTAGCCTTTCTCAAGTGAAGGTTCATAGATTCTTTATGTAATTCACAAAATTTGAAGTTTGCATTTATATAAAAGTTCCTTATATGTATAAAGGGCCCCATACCTGGTGGTCGCTTAGGGAACCCAAACTTTTAGAGCCGGCCCTGCCAAGGAGGGTGAGAAATTGAGATGGAGGCAGAGTGGAGATGGTGGTGAGGGATGAAGGTGATGGTGGTGGTGGCTGTGGGGGTTCGGTTAACACACAGTGGGAGGGAGGGATGTTTAGTTGTTCTGTTGGAGAAAAGTGAGGAGGAAGGGGGTGATAAATAGAAAGGATAACGGGTCGGGTTGGGGAGAAAGAAAGGAAAAATATTACCCAACTGGGTTCCGGGTCGGGTTGGAACAAGATGCGGGTTATATTATATCGGGTCATTGGGTCGGGTTGAATATAATACAGGTTGATATAATTACACTGTATATATTACCGGATTATACTATTACACGGGTCAGGTTAGATAAAATACGAATCTCTGACAAGTATTCTATACGTATATACACGATTATTTCTCTAAACTACACCTACCTCCCCATTTATTTATACAACTTATTCTTAACTTTTTCGAACTACAATCGCCTCCCCATTCTTTAAATCAGCCAGTTTATATCTTGTGAAAACTACAATTACAATCCCAAAATATTGTAGATATTCAAAATCAATTCTCAAACTTTACTAAAATTACTAAATTGTCCTCTTGTCTCGAATCGGGGTATTACATCGGTACTTCAGCAATAATATGGTTAACTCTGGCCCTTCCAAAGATGTCAACCATCTGTCATTTGCCACAATATGATCCAATCTATCTCGAATAAAAGTTTCATCTCACTGATTATTGGTCCAGGTAAAATCGAGTCCAACATAGCCAATGTCCCTCAATTCGAGCTCCTGTAGAAGGGTGGAGTCTACGCAACAACTCCCATCAGTTACGCCGTTCTGCCCTTACATGATCACCATAGAAACATATAAGGAATAAATTTTTATTGATATCTTTCACCGTAACGAACACCGTGGATTTGGAAAAAGAGTATGTACTCAATTGGAATTATACGCAATCATTCCACATCATGGCGATGCCACCTTTTCTATCATCATAGTCTTTTTATTTACCACTTGCATACCCTATAATTCTTTTGATGTCTTCCATCTACGTTGCATACTTCTTAGTCTCCATTAGAATGAGTAAATTGGGCTTCCGTCTCTTCACAAGGTCGCGAGAGTAAGAACGCTATGGTGGTTACCAAGCCCCAATACATTCCAACTTAGGAGAAATATTGGGAAGAGTAAAAACGCTGCGGGGGTTCCCAAGCCCCAATACGTCCCAACTTAGGAGAAATGTCGGGAAGAGTAAAAACGCTGCGGGGGTTCCCAAGCCCCAATACGTTCCAACTTAGGAGACATATTATGTCTGACGAGGCTGCGTCGCAGCACTCGCCAATACATTGTTTGGGTTCCTTGAGGCTCCCCGTCCTGTGTCGGAATTCGGCTAGCAGAAACCTGCGAATCCTTCTCATTGCCTGGAATACTAAAACCTCATTACCTTCCTGCTCTCCTACCTCTGCCCTTCCCCTATTGTTGGTAGGAGTTGCAGTTCATAAAACCTTGCCCTTTTCGAAAGTAGAGGTGTTACCGAGACTAGGCTGCCCACTCAACAGGTTAGCAAATACAGTCATTACCCTTGGGTTCTCAAAATTCGAATCAACGTCCTTATCTTCCACACCCACTGATTTCTCGAATCCCGTCTCGTTGTACCCTGCCTCGAAGCCTTCAACTGAGTTATCTTCATCGCCTTTTTTTATCAACATGTTGGTGTTAGCAGTTCGTTGATTCTCCTCCTTCAATTGAGACTTTTTCCTTAGTGGGTGCCTAAATGTCATCCATGATCCAAACCCCCGTATCCTCTTACAACTTCTCCTCTTTTACCTTTGATTTGCAACAATAACTAGAGTGGAAGATAAACGTGACCACCGGACACACTTTCAAAATAGAAAATAAACGTCAAAAAAATTGTTTCCCAAGCACCATGATTTAAGACAACACAAGCCCTAAATCCCGTCTCTAACCCCAATTTTTTAGCACACGAATCAGAGGGGCTAGCTAGACTCGCTTGATCAGACCGGTAACATCTTAGCAAGAAAAAAGACCGAACCGGTTCAGTTAATCGCACGTCACCATCTTCTCGCCGGTCTTTTTATTTGGTAGTGACAGTTGTACATGCCTCAAGGTCAATCCATCTGGTAGGTGAAGAAGAGCGAGCTCAGGGAAGAGAGAGAGAAGGAGTCGGAGGTCGCCTGAGATCGTCCTCGTCGTTAATGGCAGCTCTCGCTTCATTCCTCTCCTTCTCTCCATTCCCTGTCTCCTCTTCCTTTCGTCTCTCCTCCTCGTCGTCCTTCGCTTTCTCTCCTCTCCGGCTTCCTGTAAACCCTAGAAAGTTCCGATGTTTGAGAACAGTAGTTTCTGCTTCGTCTTTCGAAGATCTCGACTTCAGGAAGGAGAATTCACGGTCAAAGGTTAGCTCAATTCCGAAAACTTTAGGTTTATCCCCAATTTGATGTGAATTGGAAACGAAAATTGATCTGTTAGGTTATGTGATTATGAAATTAGTCGATGAATTTATGAATACCGGTATTGAACAAGCTTTGCTTAAACGACTGATTACAACTGGTTCTGGTGAGAAAGGATTGAAAAAGATAAAGGTTGAGAAACTCATAGCTCTGCTTGGGGAACTATTATGGACTTAATAGGAATATTTTTTTTCTGGTTTAAAATCCAGAAATTGCATTACAGTGAATCCAGTTTACAAATTGATTTCAATTTCCAGATATTCTGTTGATCAGATGGATTAAAATGTTATTATGTGCAACAATTTGTGAAAATTGCTTCTGCAAGTACTGGAGCTTTTTACTGTAGTCTTGATGAACAAACTCCTAAGGCATATGATAATACGAGGACTCATTGAAACCGGCTTCCATTCTCAGTCTTCCTAAAACATTGTTCTCTTGATTTGACTCACTAAATGCTCTGTTGCTTTCAAAGTATAATAAGAAAGGAGGTTGTATGAGGTTCTACATTGAACAATGAAGTCGCCACCATCTAGTTATGTATGTAGGTCACTGATAATGCAGAATGCCAGTATTGCATGGAATCTATCGACTAAAGCGAGGCCAGATGCAGAAACTTCCTTCTCTTTTTTTTAGATAAAGACACAAACTACTCATGAAACATGCGATGGGGCAGAAGATTAGTTTATGATATTGTTAGGAGCTTGTTAGTTTGTGCTTCCCATGGTGTAGGAAATATGATATCTTTCCACTTCGATAAGTGTAACATGACTATATTTTTGTCTTCACAGAAAGAGGATGTTTGTTGCTAGATATCCCACTTGATCTAGAAACTTTTTGCAAGCGCCACACTTCATTTATCTTCCTCTACTTTCTATGAAATCCATATATGATTTAGCCATAAAGCCATAAAAAAAACTGTTTCTAAGGGGCGGGATGATTTTTGAATAAGACGGATGCATGAGTGGATATGCCCCACGACTAGGCTAGGATACCACAAGCAACATAATGCTTATTTTAAGAAGTTCATAGTTGACGGCTTCTATCAATAATTTCTTCTTTACCCTCTTACAGATTTCAGAATCATGATGCATTATCTTTCTCAAAGCTTTCTTTATTTTGTTTTCGACAGTCCTACACTCTAACCGCGTAAAATTGTTAAAGATTATGGGGTGCGTCTTGAACCTAGTGAGCTACTGGCAGCGTCTTACTCTTCATTGTTTGTTATTTACTCCTTCTCAGCTACTGTGTTATTGTTCACGTTTTTGGACTTGAATCAGTTGCCTGTGCAATATCTTCTCCACCGTCATTATCTCATGGATGAATTTTATCATATATTGACAGTCCCTTGTTCCCTTTTCCTTTATCTTCATTGCTCTAGAGTGAATGCAAACAATGGTAGCTTTTCTAGCTGTCGCATTGCATTTAATTCTATATTCATTGGCTCTTCCAGAAATCTGTTATCTTAAATCTGATACAAGAGATAGAGCCTATGGATGTTAGCCTTATTCAGAAGGATGTTCCGCCTACTACGGTGGATGCTATGAAGAGGACTATTTCTGGCATGTTAGGCTTGCTTCCATCTGACCAGTTCCAAGTTTTGATTGAAGCACTTTGGGAACCTCTTTCCAAGCTCTTGGTTTCTTCAATGATGACAGGGTATGTTTCTTTAGCACTTTATGCTACATTGCACCTGATTTTGTTGCCAATAGAAGTTTTTTTGGATATCTATGCATGCTTTTTGATTATTTAGTTGTATATCTGGTCCCTGGTTTTGATCTTGATCTTCCTTAGGATTCATTGTTTGACACCTTCTATTCCAATATGACACCAGTTTGTGTAGAAAGTTTTATTACAGGACTGAAGTTCAGTTCATAAATGTAAAATGGATTTTAAAAGGTTATTGCAGTATTTTTAAGATGTCTTGACATTTGTTTCCGCCAAACATCTTTGAGGACTACAATTTATGTGTTATTCTTCCTTCTATTTCAGGTATACATTAAGGAATGCTGAATACAGGCTTTGTCTTGAGAGGAACCTCGACATATACGAAGGAAGTATAGGTTCATTAAGAACAGATGATTCTGAACTCAAAGCACCAAGCACGTTGTCTGACAATGAAAGTGGACTCAAGTTATCTAGGAAAGATGGGATGCACCAATCTGAAAACCAAGCTGACACAACACCTGAAAACATTGGCGTCGAAGGTCTTGGGGAAATCTCACCTGAAGCTCAGCAGTACATTTTAAGCTTGCAATCTCGTTTGTCGTCAGTAAGAAAGGTAAATAACAATGTCCAATTGTGCTGGCCTCTTGCATGAAAAGAATTACAATACATTTAAATTGGCAAAGCATTTCTCCTAATATAAAGAAAAGACACGTAATTTTCCTGCTTGAGAGGAAGATAATAGAATTTTGATGATGGGTTTTTGTTTCTTTTCGTTATCATTGTCATTATCATTATCATTATCATTATCATGGCCATTGCTATTTTATATTGGTTTTATTACGAAGATTAGCACATGCAATGTCGATGAAGGGGAGGAGACCTGGGTTTGGACCCCGTATTCATCAACTGACTTATAGTAACTAACGAGGCGGCTATTTATTAATCTTAGTTATTTTTTCTTTAATTTATTGAAGGAGTTGCATGAAGTGAAGAGAAAAAGTGAGGCTCTCCAAATGCAACAGTTTGTTGGAGAGGAAAAGAACGATTTGTTGGACTACTTGAGATCTCTAAAGCCGGAGAAGGTTAGCATATCTTTTTGTTATTGATATATCTCGGTTGTCATGTGCCATTATCAACTTCTTATTGCCTACGCCTGGATTTCGATGGTAATCCTCATCTACTCCTCTGTTCCATGACCATGGACATAGTTTGGGAAGCCCTTTGAAGAAATCATATTGATATTAGTCATCTAGGATTTTCAGTGTCATGACAGTTCAATAGTTTGTAGTTTCCGCCACCCATTCATACCTTGCTAATTACATGGTTCACACACTGTACAAGTTTTTATTTACTTATTTTTAACCATTTTTAGGATAAGAATGTTTGTTCTATATTTCTATCTTCTGCTAGGCTTCTTGTCTCAGATGCATCTCTGACTACCCTGCTTCGTTGACAGCATCAGCTTCATAAACTAGCAGAGGGGCATGTGCTGTTTTATGGCGACTTAATTGACAAATGAAGATTAAATGAAATCGAGAACTTGCATATTGCTCTCCAAAAGAACTACCATATCTGTCTACTCGGGTTCTTCACTGTGCATTTGGCTAGAAAATTTATAAGTAATATGCGGCAGAGTATATATATAAATCAACGTATTCAGAGTATTATAAATTCTAAGAGACACATGGGCAATCTTATATAATCCACTCTCAACAAAAAGAGAGAAAGAAGTACTGCCTATTTTATGTATCTAAGCAACATGTAAGTATTGTATGATAACAAAATATAGTACATGGGTGCTCGTGTCTGATACCTAATAGGGAGCTTCATTTAGTAGTTTCCTGATATTAAGTCTACGCTCTTAGAAGTCAGTTGGCTTCTAATTTCTCTGAGAATAAAAGAAATGTGAAAAATGTGCTCATCCTGCTTCCAGAAGTTCGGTATTTGCTCACTGCACTTGGCCCGTAAAGATAGTGGTGTGTTTTGGTTACAAACCTAATTAGGTCTTAAGTTCTTTACATTTCAGAGCAGTTTTGTCATATTGGTACCATGGCGTTACAGCGTGTGGTTAAAAAAATCGGTTGAAATGGTTTTCACCAGTGTATGTGGAACTTGTGTAGAAACAGTTAATGTAGGGTGTGACTCGTACTATGTATAGTTTGACAATCATGGAGAGTTCTGATATCCAAAATCATATGACCTAGAGAAATAGAAATTTAAGTTTTAGTGTTAAACACATTCTTCTCTCATATGGTACAATCACATTCTACTTGAGATGCTGCCCTTTTAGATGTGAAGATACTGAGTTCTTTAATGATATGCCAGAAAACGAACAGAAAACACAAAATAAACAACTCATTCACCGACATTTTGATTCTCGTTTTACGTTTTTGATGATAAAAAACATGGCCAAAACCTTAGACTTTGAGAACTTGCTCAGGAGGGTTTCTTCTCTTCATCTGCTTTCTTTCTCTGGATTAGCTCTATTTATCTTGCTTCACCGAATTTTGCTTCTCATCTTGCAATTTTTCCCTCTACTTTCTTTTCCCTCTTTTGTTTGTTTTCTTGTATAGAAAGTCTCTCTCCCCATAAGCCAAATTATTTGTGTTTATCTTGGTAAGGAACAATTCTAATGGTTAATCAAGTGAAGGGCTAATCAGGTGAAGGGTTTAGACTTTTACATTTACTAGTAAAGAAAACGTGCGTTGCACGTGGCAAATATCAATATATTAACTTTTGATGAATAAGATTGTGAAATTTAGAATGAGTTTGTTATTCTGTTTTCCTTTGGCTCTCTAACTAATCACTTTGCCAATCGATCTATCAACAGAAAGAGAACCATGATGAGTTGAAATATCATTGGCAAGAGCCAATAGTTGGTGAAATAGTTGCATAGCATTTAACTCATAACAAATCTATTTTGCACCTTGCATTGGACCTTATAATTGATGTCCTTTATATTACAATTTTCAGTTTTTTTTTCCAAAATTTAGCATGATGCATTTAACAAAGTCGAAATCATACAAACATTTTGCAATAAGAACTAAGAAAACTTCAAAACATAAGTAGGATAAAAGGACCTCATTCAAAAGTGTGCGTAATTTTCGTTTCAACAAAGTTGGGAAAAGGATCTAAGAATATTAAAATTTTATGTTACTTTCTCAAAAACTAAAAATCTAAGACGATATAAGTTCACAATCAAAGAAACACATTTAGCAATTCATATCCATCATGAGCAAGAAATCAATTGTAGTACAGTAAAAGAGTAGCTAAGCTAAACTATATGACGTAGTAAATGTCATGTGAAAAGCCAATTTTATCTTGCGACAGAAAGACAAACTAAATTTTCACACAATGATACATGTCGTCATTTCACATTGCCGCATGGAAAGTGCCAATTTAAGCTACTTGCAAAATAGTTTATCCTCATATCTTAGAGATAAGAAGTGCTCGTTGGAAACATGTAAAATATAATGTAAGTTGATGGAAGAGGGAACAAAAACATACTATTGTCAGATAATATCACAAATAATCAGCAGACATATGCGAAAACCAAACAATGCCAACAAAAGGAAGCAACAGTGAGAAGCAGCAAATAACCATTATGTCAATTCAAAGTCACCTATTTGTGCTTAACGTGTAGGAAATACAATGAAAGGAAAATTGAATGGATGTGAAACTCCTTTTTGTTGGCAGCTTCAAATATTTAGTTCAGTGAGACTTCTTGAACAAATGGTGAAATATACAAATCCAAGTAATAGGACAAGTCCATTTCGACACGGTTCATTGTAATAGGGCATTACAGTATCAGCATATAAATATATTGATTACTGTAAAGCGCAGAGTAAAAGAAATATAGGAATATGAAAGTTAAGTGGAAATCAATAATTTACAACTCTTATCGGGATACCACTTTACCATAAAAACATAGGCCATATTCTGCAACAGAGGGGTTGAAGTTTCATATTTTCTATATTAGTTTCCTATCCTGACCGATCTCCTTAATTGCAGAGTAGAGGTAAGCATTCGTACTTGCTCCATGTAGCTTTCAGATTACCCTTTTTGGTAGACATCATAATTTCATAAGTATCTCTTTTGTTCTTTTCCAGTGTTTTGATTGGAAACCAATTAGTTCTCAGATAACTACTCGAGACATTGAATTTGCATGTAAAATTCCATTACTCAATATATTTATTCATTATTAGTGTTATCCTGCATTGATTTTTATTCCTTGTTTTTTGACTTTTAAATTGAATCTATATGTAAAGCACAATAATTTTAGGTATGTCTCTTGTTTTAAGTTCCGTTCATTGTGAATTTGAGATTTCATTAAGTATTACATTCCCGTAGTTTCCAATATATTTAGTTTGCTCCTGTATGATGAAGAAAATTGAGGCCCCATGCACTATGATCATCCTTCATCGGCAATATGCCCTTTTCATGTTTAACGGCATCAGGTGGTGTTTTGAATGTGTCTCATTTAATCTGTATTACACAACTTTCAATACCAATTTCTTGGAATTGTAGCGTTAAGACGCAAAGGCTAAACATGGAATCCACAGAATGCTGATGAAGGATGATGAAAGGGCTAAATAAGGTCTCAATTTCCTTGCCATATAGAAGCATACTGAGAGTCCAGGACAAACTACGGGAATGATATAGTTGTTGATATCTCAAATACACAATGAATGAAACATAAAACAAGAGAGATACCTAAAAATATTGTGCCTTACATATTGATTCAGTAAATTTAACAGACATATAGAGGCAATGATATTTTGTCAACTTTCAACAAAAATTTTGAAGCCAAAGACATTAAGTAAAACCAATGCACGCTAGGTCAAATAATGAATGAGGTTGAAAGGACTTGAGTAGTTTTCTAAGAACCAATTGCCTGATGTAGTTTTGTAGGAACCAATTGATTTTCAGTCATGTCCGTAGAATTAAACAAAAGAGATCCAATCATGATGTCAATCAAAGAAGGGTAAACAGAATGATACATGGAGGAAGGATGTAATTCTTACCTCTGCTCTGCAACTGAGGAGATCGATCAGGATAGATTCTTGAAGAACAAGAGATAGAACTCGTGTGAAGGTATGTAGGGCACAGTCTGTTGGCCCTGATCAAACACCGAAACACCATACTCACGCAAATCTGCGATGAGAACTATAAATCCAAGAACACGAGATTTTTTTTGAGCTTTGATCATGGCCAAACCTTAAAAGGTGGCCGAAATTCTTCTAGGAGAAAGGCCACTGTTGGATTAGGACGCATCAGGAATGAATTCATGTTGCCAGATTTCATTGGGTGCACTATTACTGGAGCGACGCCAATGGCTCTGAAGAGACGTAGGGGAAACGTTCTCAAATTTTCAGAGGCGTCGTTTGATGCATTAATATACAACGTTGTTGTGTGCCCAGGGGTATTTGAGGAATTATCATGTTTTAGGCAGGGGCATTTTAGGTATTTCAAAAAGGTTAGGAACTCTTTTTTGGTTAGGAACCTCTTCAACCTTTTATATAGTAGAGATGAAATGCCAGAATACTGTATATGCTTAAAAATACAATGTAGTCTCTGAAGACATTCCTTTAGCAGAGTTAGCTTTAGGACAGGTGCAGTTCTGTTATATGTCAAACCGCACGGGCAGTTTCTGTTATTAGCCACATCCAATGATCATTTCTAACTGTCTAATTTGGGAAAATTAAGACCATGTAATGATGTATTCCCTTGTAGTTGGTGCAGTCATCCACTGAGGTAGATCATTTATTTCTTTTGAGGTTTGTCCAGTTTGCCTTCTTGTACCTGTTGGCACAATCTTTAATTTAAAATATCATCTCTCCAATCTAGGGTGTTCCAGTTTTAAGGATCCTATCTGTTGAATTATAGTAAAAAACAAGCGGAAAGTAATGTTAAATAAGCTAAAATATTAGATACAAGATGGGCTAGATACCCCCAAAGTTGGAGGATCATTCATTACTTTTTGAAATGTCACGGGAGAGGTCCTCTTCTAAGCCGGATCAACTTCTTGTGAAATGAAGTTAAAATTCCTGTCATAATTTTCTCTTCCCATTGTTCTCCTCACAAGGAGACAATTTCCATTCAAATGTCACACTCATGCATTGATTACCTGGGAGGCTGAGATATACAAATAATATTCAGAAAGCCCAGTAAACTGCCTACCAAGGCGCTAACCTATCATCTATGAGTGTCACTGGTGTCACTCTGACCCATTAATCCGTGTTGAACTTTCTCCATCAAGATTCATGAATGAATTGTTGTTCTAGTTATGTAAAGATTACAAAAAAAAAAATTATTTGTTGGAGAGTTGTAGTTCCAAGTTTTCAGTGTCCAGTTTCATGAGTGTCCCTCCTTCGGTCATGTTTTCTGGCAAGGGCCTGCTTTTTTCTAAATTGATTATCTTTAACTCTATTTACACTAGCAAATTGGGCACAACTATGTGTATGCAAATATACTACCACTGAGAGTTACGAGGTCATTATCTGACAAATTTTCTTGTGAGAAATGTCTATTAAACCAGTATGCTTAAGTATTCTATTTTGTCGTGTCTCTCGTTTCTTCACGCTAACTGCGTCTTCATCACTTGTAAGGAAGACTGATATACAAATTTCATATGAGAATGGAAGGGAACATAAGAGAAGAGAAGTATTATGAAATAAAAGAATCGAATTAGTCATCTTTCTAGAAGTTGTCACAGCTTTGATCACGTTCATGTAAAAACAATAATCATAGATAAACAATTAAGAGAGGGTACAGGAAGAAGCAGAAATATACCTTGTGCTCTCTTACCATTAAAGAAGAACTCCATTACCCACACACCATATACATTTTCGTAGTTATCCACTTGCCAGTAGAGGGGATGTTATAATGTCCTAGTGGAGAACGTGTGTTTAAACTTACGCTGTTGATGCCCTTTATATTCTTTGTTTTAAACTTAACTTGACGCAAAGGTGAAGGGCACAAACGGAATAACAAAGTGATATTAAGTGCATCTGCCATGGATCCAAAGATACTCCTATTGGTAGGGGGTGTTTCGAATGGGCCACAGAGTTAAAGACTTCGGATGTGGGTGACAGATGTGGTTGTGTGTTTCAAGTGGTGCGCGCAAGGATATTTCCTCAAGGACTTTGTTTAAATACGATTTTTGCCCAACTAAACCCATATATAGTAATTTTCAATTTGAGGGGCCAGATTGGGCAATACCAAGGTATTGCAGGCTTCAAAATCTGAACAGTGGGTGTTGGCTTTATATATTAGTGTAGATACTGTTTCATGTATTTGTTCAATACCTTCTACATACCTGCATAGGATCTCCAGACAAAATCCATGTAGCTCTGGTTCGTGTAACATATTAATGCTCTGACATTATGCAAATCATGCTTGTTTGTTCTTTCTGCAAAATGTGGATTTTTCATCTCTCTAATACGATTTCACTTTATTAATAGGTGGCTGAATTATCAGAACCAACGTGTCCTGAGTTAAAGGAAGCAATCCACTCAGTGGTGCATGGTCTACTAGCAACCCTTTCTCCAAAGATGCACTCTAAGGCCCCATTAACCGAAAATACTACTGGCGTTGCTAATGATGGAGTTGAAGAGGATTGCATCGATATCGTGGAGAATGCGTCGCTCCAGTATCAGCCCCTGATTTCATTAACTCGGGACTATCTGGCTCGTCTTCTATTTTGGTAATCATAGAAGATACTTTTTGTGTTTTCTTATCCTAGCTACAGCTGCTTATTGCGTGCACCCACCACAGCCATCCACCGCACTCACATAGCCAGTTCTATTTTGATAATGATAGGTCCAGTTTTGTGTTTTCTTATCCGAGCTTAACGTATCCACCCACACTTCCACAATTATACTGCACATTTTACATCGATTTATTTAAAGCCCTGGACTTGCTTACCTGCTGAAGTTTCTGCTGCTATTCGACTTGCAATTCTTAGCCGAATGAGTATTTGGCATCACGAACCAGTGCAGCCATCTGTTTTCTCTTTTTTGAAACTTGAATCAATCTTGGAAATAGGCATGTCTCATTTGCCATTCGATTTTCCTAACCATCCCAAGTCCGACTCAAGATCACCATGTGAACAACTTCATCAGATAACCATCTTATTCCCGACATTTGTTAATCACAGGCAAGATACACTATCCCTTACAGAGTGAGTGTCCTGACTTTCAGCATCCATAAGTAGGCAGTCTAGAAATTGAGCATATGATTTGTGTCCGCCCTGCCTAAATTCCACCTACGTAGACAGAGCTTTAAAGTGTCTAAACTGTGCGACTATGATGCACGGGAACTCCATGTAGGGTGACGTCCCCGTTCCGGAAACGTCCCGTACTCCGGAACGCTCCCGGAACTCCACGTGGTGTTCCGGTAAAAGTAATGAGTCCGGAACTTATGCAAAACTTCCTGGAGACGCGTTCCCCCTTTTTGAAAGTTTTGGAAACATCCCTGGGCCGAACTCGGGTGTCTTTGAAAAAACTTAAAAAGATAAGGAATGATACTTCTAAAGACAAAAACCACCCCTTGAGTATGGGGTATATACAAAAACACCCTTCGTGTTCGGGGATATACAACGACCACCCCTGTCAGAGTTATCATCTAACGGCACAGTAACGGAGCTCTGAAAAGACAAAAATACCCTTCAAATCAAAACAAATTACACCACATAAATACCAATTATTCTCCTGCTCCTCCCATTTCTAACCCTAAATCTCTCTCTCTCCCTTTCCCTTCACATCAGCCTCCCTCTCTCCCACCTTCACCACCGACCCATCTCTAGCTCTCTGTCTCTACAGTCTACACAACTCTCTCCCCCTCCACCTCCGATCCTCACTCGAACAATCTCAGACCCGACTAAACCTAGCCACCTCAGAGACAACCGACGGCGATCAACACCTCCATTCCCCGCAATTCCAGCCGACGGCGATCAACACCTCCATTCCCCGCAATTCCAGCCGACGGCGAACCACCCAATAGAGTCCATCCCTCCACCGTTCATTAGCCAGAACACTCATTTTTCTTACCGATGAGGAATCGAAGATGGAGAGAGAGAAATCAGATCAAATCGAAGATGGAGGAGCCGCCAACATTCCTTCAGATCCGGGACTCGCGGTGAGGCGGTTGTGAAGCGGCGGTCGGTGAGGCATTCCGTTGAAACTGACGAAGCAGAAGACTTCATTCTATCTTCGATTGGTTCTTCCTCTCCTTCCCGTTCCCCTTTGACAGCGTCGGCGATGGAGGTTAGATATGTCTGTGTTGGGTTTGCAGAAGTGGTGGACGAAGATGAAGGCTGGGTTACGGTGATTTCAGTCTGGGTGTCGTATTCGACTTTTTGAAGGCTGGGTTCTTGTTCGGAGTTGCATTGGAGCTTAGGATTGGGCTTATTAGGATGCCGATTTAGGGGTTTGATTTGGTAAGTAACCATTTTTCAGATTTAGTCAACTCCCTTGAGTATATCTCTATCAGGTATTCTGAATCTAAGTGTAGAATGACTTCTCAGTTTCTGATCTAAGGATCCAAATGTGACCTCTAAATTATACCCAGATATTACAATTCAAGGCATATTTGAAGAAATTTTTAGCCAATTTAATCAAGTGGGTTGGTATTGGTGGTGAAGAACACCATGAACACGCCAAGAACAAGAACACACAGTTTAATTAAACTGTGAGCTTTTCATTGTTTTTTGATGATTTTTGGATTAAAAGGTTGGACTTGGTTTTGGATCTGTGACTAGTTTAGGTTTGATTGGTGTGGGTTTGATTGGTGTTGTTGGTTATTTGTGTTGGTGGTGGGGAAGGTGGTGGTGTTGTTGGTGATGAATAAGTGGTGTTGGTTTTGTTGGCGGTGAATCGGTGGCGTTGGAGGTGGAGGTGGTGGCCAAAAACACCTAGAACACTAAGAACAAGAACAAATAGACACAAAAAACACAAATAAGGGTAAAATGGTCATTAAAAGGTCATATTGCACCCCCCTAGAAACGGACATTAACAGAAGGGTGGTAGTTGTCCAACGTCCGTTCACTGACAGGGGTGGTTTTTGTACTTACAGGGGTGGTTTTTGTATATCCCCGAACACGAGGGGTGTTTTTGTATATACCCCATACTCAAGGGGTGGTTTTTGTCTTTTACCCTACTTCTAAAAGATGATGTAAATTACAAGCCATCAAGATCCCCGACCCCAATCTAAAACTTAGCTGCTTATACTTCAATGGAGATAAAACAATTTGGACACTTTCAAGACTTCCCCATATCCTCAAAGACTTCGAGGACCTCCGATTTCTGAAGTACCTCATAATTATTGACTAAATGTGTTCTCTTTTATTGATCTTAATTTTGTATTTATCTAAATTATTGTCTTTCAATTTCATCTAATTATTTCTAAGTGTGTATTTAGGTATCATTTACATTAGAATACATTTGTGTGTGCGTGTGTGTATATATACATATATGCATACATATATTTCCCGTTCCCCCGGCGTTTCGTCTCCCCAATCTCTGAAAATGGCCGTTCCGGCGTTCCCGTCCCCGTCTCGTCCACGCTCCCGTTTCAGTGCTACATAGTGTGCGATGTAGTATGGTCCTTGACAAGTCGATTTTGTTTCTGTTGTTGATAGGTCTATGCTGTTGGGACATTATCTTAGAGGGCTTGAGTACCGTCTAGAGCTCGTGGAACTTCTCTCTTTGCCAACTGACGGTGAAAATCATGCCAACGGTGGAGAGCAAGTTGCTTGATAGCTTCAGTGCTGCTACCAGAGAGAATCTCTGGAGCAGAAGTGAGAATTAGGCAAAAGCCTTGTTTACAGGTTCCGTGTTGTTTGTGTAGTAGAAAGCGTGCATCTATATTCATCTCTCAACCACACAGATGCCATGTTTGGATGCTAGAAGGAAATAGAAAGTCGCAGCTAGGCCTACTGCCCAATCACCTCTACAATGAGGCGCGGAGAGAATGTTTTCAGCGCTTATGTTGAACGTGAATAGATAGGACTGCTGCAAAGAGTAGAGCGAGAATTGTTTAGATTCATCGTACAGCTTGTTGTTCTTAGACTGGTGGATAAATAAGTTGCTGTTAGGTCATAAAAGATAGGAAGTTTCTTTGAGATCGTGCTCGTGAAATAAACTGTGTTGTGCGCCCGCAAAGAAATGTAGCCTATACTTGTATGCAGGTGGATGGAATCAAACCAAATATGAGACGATTTCTAGAGCAAACACTTACTATGTTGGATGTATAACACAATTTGCTCTTGTATGTAACAAGTATTCCAAATCACTAACATGGTTTGAGCAGTGTTTTCCCAACCAACTAATACATCATACTTTCACAATCTTATGATTTATCCTGTGATGTTCATGATAGAAATTGTGTTCATCCATCGGGTGCAAGTGGCATTCGTAATTTAGAGAAGGAACACGAGACTGGTTACATAACTATTGTGTGTTAGAAACCAAAATATCTTACCTTTGATCCTAAAATTGGCCTAGCGAACGATTGACAAATTCAAATAGCTCCATTATTGGATTATCACAAAAGTTTGGATTTGTGAGATGTTATTGATTCTGGCGTTGCCTAATGGGCTAGTGGCGAATCTAAATAGATCAATTGATGAATTATGGCATAGATCCGAGGTTGGCATAGTGGACTAGGGGCGATGCCCAATAGCGGAATGGATCGATTCATGAATTATTACGCAACTTTGGATAAACCCATGAGAGATGTCGTTGGCCTCTGAGGTTGGCCTAGTGGTGTCTAGTCCAAACAGTGGAATGGATACATTAATGAATTATTGCGGTAGTTTAGATAAACCCATGAGAGATGTTATTGGCCTTGAGTTCGGCTTACATTATCCTAATGGAAACTTTCACAAAGCTAAGAAAGGCCTCAATTCCTGCTGGGCTTTGAGTCGTATCCTAGCTGCTACAGAAGTGCTTAAAAAGGAAAGTAAGTGGCAAGTGAGCACATGTTCAAAAGTGTCAAATCTCAAATAATTGGATTGCCATCAGAGATGGCGCTGAACTTCTAATTCAGAAGAACGTGGTGCAAAATCAACAACTCAGCTAGAACTTGGAAGGTGCATACGATCCAAAATGCTTTCAGTCGCCTCACAGCTAGAGCAATTCTAACCACTGCTTCATACGGGAATAAACCCGTATCCGAACACGGCTACGAGATACCGTTATCAACTAGAGTAGAGCTGTAATTCGGTTCGGTTCAACCGGCGGTTCTGGTTGAAACCGAACCGATTTAACAGATAATGAAAGACCGGGAACCGGAACGGGTAACCGAAGGAACGAAACCGGACCCTGTATTATACTGTCCCGGTTCGGTTTCCCCTAAATCCAGAACCGGAACCGAGCGGAACCGGAACCGGTTTGGAACCGGAACCGGAACCGGCCTGAACCGAACCGAGAACCGACAAAATAACGGCCGAAGTTTTAAAAAATTCGAACGTTGCTGTGTTGTCACATCAGGTCAGTGACCGTTTGGCAACCGGGCTTTTTGATTTTTTTTTCTTACTTTTTTTTTTTACAAACACCCCCTTCCCTCTTTTCAACTCCTATAAATACCCAACCACTTCCACCATTTTTTTCACACTTCCTCATCAAACACTCTCCATATCTTTCACACTTCTTCACTCAAAAGTCATCATACACTCTCCAATTTCTTCATCTTTCCTCACTAAAAATCATCACACACTCTCAAGTTTACAAAAATCCTCAAACTTCCTTGGTTCTCGACGGCAAATTTCTCATCTTCAATCTTCGACAAGCAACGTTTCTTCAATCTTCGACAAGCAATTTCACACCTCCAAGAATTATTCTTGGAGTTTGTAAGTTTTAATTTTTTTCGTTTACAATTTTAGTGTGCTCTTGTTTGTGCAATATTTGTTAGACTTTATCTTTTTCATCCAATTTTTCTAAGAAACAATGGCTTCCTCTTCTCATTTCAATGACCAAAACAACCAAAACGTAGACGTAGACGTAGACATGACTATTGATGATGAAATTGACATTTTATTTGGCGACGGTGCCGCTAATGATTTTGGTGGTTTAGAGGAAAATGACCCGAATGTAGGGCGTAATAAAAGAACTCGTAAGGGGGATGGTAAAAAAAGCAAAGTTTGGGATCATATGGATAAAATACCCGATGACGTAGACGCCCAAGGTAGACCAAAATTTAGGGCCGTTTGTAAAATTTGTC
The DNA here is from genome assembly GCA_023055425.1 of Linanthus parryae. Taxonomy (NCBI): domain Eukaryota; kingdom Viridiplantae; phylum Streptophyta; class Magnoliopsida; order Ericales; family Polemoniaceae; genus Linanthus; species Linanthus parryae. The sequence goes on from JALGPY010000002.1 coordinate 36,285,256, forward strand.
AAAAATCATTTGTATATCATCACACCGGTGGATTAGGATCCTTGAGAAAATATTTACAAAATTCACACGGACTTTTGAAAGATACACCCGCCGTAGATGGTCCAAACCCAACTAGGATACGATGCACACGGTAACGTAGTTACATTTGTCTACGATGAACCTAGGGCAAGAAAAGCAATAGCTCATTATATCACCGCCACCGAAAAACCTATTAATATGACCAACGACGTAGAGTTTGACACAATGGTCCAAACCGCTTTTTGCCCGATTTATAGGCATAGTAGTAGACACACTATTAGGAAAGATATAATTGAACTTTATAGTGAAAGGAAAGCGGAAATTAGGCAAACCTTTTTAAATTCTGATTTCACAATTGCTTGCACTTCCGATATGTGGTCGGGTAGAAATGATAAAGGGTATATTTGTGTCACCGCACACTACATTGACCCAAATTGGACTTTACAAAAATGTGTTATTGCATTTCGAGAAGTTCCATATCCTCACAACGGTGTAAACGTGGGAGAAACCATAGTGTCAGTTTTTGAAGAGTGAGGTATTGAGCAACGAATTACATCAATGACTTTTGACAATGCATCAGCATGTGATAGCCGATAGACCATATGCATACTTTGATACAAACACCCTATCACGAAAAAATTGACCATGTTCGTTGTGTGTGTCACATTATAAATTTAATTGTACAAGAAGGTTTAAAATAACTAGACGAGCATGTTAGTCCTATTCGTGAAGCTATTCTCTTTATTTCTTCTTCAAACAAAAGAACCAAACTTTTTGCGGAATATTTTGAGAAAAACGGCAAGAAAAAAAGAAATTTTAGGGCCGATTGTAAGACAAGATGGAACTCGACCTACTTGATGTTGAAAAGTTGTAAAGGTTATGAGACCACAATTTCACGTTTTTTGAATGAAAGTGGTCATCCCGTTTCCGTTTCACTTAATGATTGGAAGGCCGCCGCCGTCTTAAGAGATTTTCTTCAACCATTTTATGACGCAACTACTCTTCTTTCGGGTGTTTATTATCCTTCTACTAACAACGTTATTCCACAACTAATGTTTTTAACCGAAGCTTTTAATGAGTATAGGAATAATAGTATTTTATTCGACGCAATTGCGGAAATGGAAGAAAAATTTCCCAAATTTTTTGAAAGAATCCCTATGTTTTTTACTTGGCAAGTATTTTGGACCCAAGGCAAAAGGATGCAACCACACGTTTTATGCTACAAAAAATTTCGGAAAACATGACTACCGAGTATAGAGACCTAGTGATATCACCAAGTATTGAAGAAGTTAAACAAACTCTTAATGTTATGTATGAAAAATATGTTGTTAAGTTTGGTATTGATGATCAAGGTTCTCAACCATCATCGAGTGATCCGAAGGGTAAGGGTAAGAAAAAGTTTGGTATGAGTTCTTTATTTAAGAGTACACAAACCACCCCAACCTCGTCGAATTGCGTCTCAGAATTATTGTTGTACATTAACCAACATTATTTCAAAAAACTAACGGAGGAAGAAATAGAAAATATATATTTACTTGCTTGGTGGAAAAATTATGAAATTCAATATCCGATTGTTTCTAAAATGGCACGTGATTTACTAAACCCCCCCCCCCCCCCCCCCCCCCCCGCTCCTACAGTCCCTTTGGAATCAACTTTTAGTGCAGGTAAACGAGTTTTATCGGAGAAAAGATCGTGTCTAACCTCGGAGATATTAGAGGTACTTGTATGCTCAAAGGATTGGAGCGACGCCAACAAAGGCACACAAGACCTACACCCTTTGGACGTGGCCGTGACCGAACTTTACCAAGGAATTGGAATAGACGTGGACACTCCGCTAGATGTGGACGAATTGCCAACGGCTAAGCGTTGAAAAATGAAGACTATTATTTGGTATTTTTGTTCATTTCAATACGTTTGTATGTAAGTTAGAAAAATGCAAATGATTGGTAGTTAAGCGGGTGCCAACCTAGTTGGGATGTACTTAAACTATAGCGATGCAAATTTTTCTAACATTTGATATTTTTAATTAATAATAAAAGTTTGTTTATTTTTTTATTTATTTGTCTAATTTTATGTCTTACATTTATTATTACTACAAAAAAAAACAAAAAAATAATAATACAAGTTTGTTTCTTATTTTTTGATTATTTGTCCAATTTATTGTCTTACATTTATTGTTACCACAAAAATAATAAAAAAAAAGAAAAAAAAAAACAGTCCGGACCGGTTGGCGAACCGGAACCGAACCGTTAGCCCAACCGGTTTTGGTCCACGGTTCCGGTCCGGTTCCGGGTCAACCCATATACCGGTTTCGGTTTAACCGAACCGGAAATGGGCCAGGAACCGGTCAACCGAACCGAAACCAACCGGTTTCACGTATATCGGTTCGGTTCCGGTTCGGTTAGAACCAAAATCGCAGCCCTAAACCAGAGTATACTCTGACGACTATCGTGAAAACATGAAGCATCTTAATAGAAACAAGTTGTCATATTATTATTATTATTATTATTATTATTATTATTATTACTATAATTATTATTTATTTATTTTTGCATTTATTTATTTACTTAGTAGAGCGGGTTTTTTTTGTCGGTTCTTGCTCGGCCCGTTTGTAGAACCTTCTAGGACTAGTTTATCTATATAAACAATTGTAGTCGATTTTTTTTCAATGAATCAAATGAATTAAATCGCATCGTTGGTGTGCCCTGTCGTGTCCGTGTCGTGTGGAGACACGTAGGATCACTAATCTCTCCAACCCGATAGCTAACCGCTATCACTCCTCTCTCACACTTCTCTCATGAGGAACATCTCTATTAGGGTCCTGCACAGTCAAATCAGGCAATGTTGCGATCATTATTCTGGCCATGCAGTCAATCGAGGTAGGGAAGGTTCCTCTTACCAGTCCGTCCCAGCTCTTTCTTCCCATCTGACTTTTTTGAGCCGTATCTGGGTAACTTTGACCGGGTGATTTGGATAGCAAAATAATACGACTTTTTAATAATTTTTTCACCATATTATAGAGCACCTTTTACTCTACAACACCATGAAAAAATTATCAAAAAATTACATCAGTTTGCTATTCAAATCACCGGATCAAATTACCCAATGAATAGTGACAAAACTCAAATTGGGAAGAAAGAGCTCGGACAGACTGGTATAGTCTATCTGAGAGGAATTGGAAAGTGTGCTGGTACTTGCCTGTCCCCACAAGAGTGAACCTCTATGTGTGTGGAGATGCTATCATAATGCTCTGGCTACCATGGACAATCTGTACAGGAGGAGAAGTAGTTCCTCCAACTTGTTCCCTCTCTGCTCTTTTAAATAAGAAACCATCTGTCACCTCTTATTTGGGTGCCCCTGGACCAAGGCTTTCTGATTTGGTTATATGGGCCAAATTTAAGAAGAATTCAAAACTATGTTAACCCTAGTAAGTGGGGGGTTTTATGTGAATCAGGAGCTGTTTGAAGACAAGATTTCAAAGGAAACCCTAGCCAAAATTGTTTCTCCTTCTGCTAGAGTGAATGCGTGACAACATCCGCCAATACAATGTAATTGTCCTTAGACGAATTACCTCACTCTGTCACGACTGCAGATCCGTTCTGTCCCTGACTCCATGTTGACCTCGGACAATCTCTTTTCCAGTGCCCATTCTCCTTGCATCAAGCACAAATATCTTTAGGTAACTTCGAGCATGATAATTTCTTCTTACTCTTCTTATCCTTCTTTCCTGCAGTCTCCATCAATCCAGAAGCACGGTCTTCTATACCCGTGCCTGCGCCCTCATGGCGGAATTCCCTAGTATGGAGAGCATAGCTCACCTCTTCTAGGGATATGCTATCCTTATTCGCAATGAAGGATTGCACGAAGTTCTCATTTGATGAAGTTAACTAATCCAACAAGATAAGGGCTGCATCGTAATCCTTATTACGCAAATATAGAATAATTGAAATTCGGTTTATCACGACGATCCTTGAGAGCCATACCTTCTGTCATTCGCTGGCTGAACAACCGTTGCTTTAGCTTCAACTTGCTGGTGAGTTACTTCTTCATGTAGAGACACTCTTGAGCCATTAACATACTGCCGTTGTCTGTTCACGACCTATGTGATAATGTTCCGCAAGACACAACATGATAGTCGAGCGTGCCTTCTCCTCCATCAATCTGTACTCCAAATTGATGCAACATCCACGCCCCCTTGTCTGTGGCTTAAGGCGTCAAGATGCCTTGCGACTTCAGCAAGGCACACATCTTTATCCTCCACTTACAAAAACTGTTTTCTCCTGTCGATCTTCAACATCAATCCGGACATCGCTCTTGGTGGATTTCAACAACCCTAGATCTGATACCAGTTTTTTATGACAAACCACCTCACGAAACGATGAACAAAATGAAGAACAAGAAATTTTACGTGGTTCGCTAGCAAAATTATGCTAACTATGTCTACGGGCGAAGAAGAACCTTTATTTCACAAGAAAAACGAATTGTATGTTTGCATATCAGTTCTAGATTCCAAATGACCAATTTATAGTACTTTAATCGTTTCTGAACCGTCCTAACCAATTAGAAAGTAACTTATTTACAACGTCCAGGACCCGTTCGTACGAAGACATGGTCAATTCGTACAAATTCATTCGCACGAATGTGCAGTGGACCTGTTACCATTCTTGCGAATGGTCCTGGGAGCCCCTTAGTTGCTTTTTTGACGATTTATTCATTAAAGGCAGTTTAACAATACATCTATTTAAGGAAAAGGAAGAAACATATATATAGTTGAGATAGTACGAGAGCATGGAGTTTTAGCCTTGATATTGAAATTAATCCAGAACTGAAAGAAGTTGACAAATCACACATCCTGTAGATAAAGTAGAGAAGTCTAGTACTTCATAAAATGACAAGTCTTTCAAAATTAAAAGAAAACACAACATATGCTTGTTAGAAGCAAAATAACAGCAACTTGAAGAATTTAGCATGCTGAATCTTCCAGAGCAACGCTCACCAGCTGAAAGAAGTATTGTTGTAGTTTGAACCAAAGTTATTCCATGTCTGTTAATGCCGGAGGAATACTGTATGCATGATGCCTAATATAATTTTTCCAATTGCATTTTGGATGGATAGATTGATCACACTCTACACAGTGATAGAACCACATTGTGGTTATATCTCCTTCGCAAATTTCACAAATGTACTCTTCAACACCTTCGATGGAGTAATATGTAAGCTTGAAGCCATGCTCCTTGTCGTAGACGTGGCTAACAGATCCAGGCAACATAGCGCAATACATATCGAGGGTGAACTCGCATATACTACAGCTGAAACCATATTCTTTTTCGAAATCTTTCTCACACGCATTGCACCAAGTTGGCTCGAACATAAAGGTGGTTGCGAGAGCATGAATGTGACCCTCATGCTTAACAAAGCATGGAAGGACAGCACTGCCTACATCCATGGTTAAACAGTCCTCCTCATCACGAGATATGGAAAAACGAAGACAGTTCTTCCCTATGGTATCCGAGTAGTGAGCATTGAATCCAGAAGGGTCTTGTACCTCTGCAGGAGACTTTGGAAGTAAGCATTTGCATAGATCACAGTTGTTGCATGGGGCCTCCAAAAGTTTGTCCCCGCTATATGTTGTTGTGTCCACAAAGGGCATCTGCCTGGTCTTTGCTCCTCTTCCATCTTGGGATAGTAATTTTTCTTCTTCTTGGTTTGTGTCCATAAAAAATAGTGTTGCCAAGCTAACGAACTCGTTAGCAACTGGTAGTTGTGCGGCAGCCTCTAAAGCCTTCTCATGGCCGGCTCCTTCAATGTCGCTGTAACATACTACCTCTGTTTCGCCTGTTTCAGCCTACTTCACTTTTTGTCACTATTCACTGGGTTACTTTCATCCGGTGATTTGATTAGCAAAACGATATAAGAATTTGATAATCTTTGCATGGTCTTATAGAGGAAAGTTTATTCTAAAATACCATGAAAAAATTGTTCAAAAATTAGATCGTTTTGGTACCCAAATCACTAAGTCAAAGTGACTGAGTTACGGGTTAAAAAGTCAAACGCAGACGAAACAGACGAAACGGAGGTAGTATAATGGATTGGCTAAATTTACATTTAACATTAATTCTACATGCATACTACCTCTGTTTCTTCTCTATGACACCGGTTTAACTTTTACCATTATTCACTGGGTCACTTTAATCCGGTGATCTGGGTAGCAAAACAAATGTAATTTTTTTATAATATTTTCACGGTATTGTAGAGTAAAAGTTGCTCTATAACACGGTGAAAAAATTATCAAGAAATCGCATCGTTTTTCTATCTAAATCAATCGGTCAAAGTGACCCAGATACGAGTCAAAAAGTCAAACTGATGTCAAAGCAAACGGAGGTAGTACATAATATGGCTTTAGCTCCGCCCCTAGAAATTCAAAAGAGTAGAACGCGGAGAAAAATCAGTGTGATCAGGAGGAACCTGAGGGGATCCTTGCAATAGTATACATGTGTGAAGTATTTGCATCCTGCGCAGTGGTATGCCCAACAGTCTGGTTGCATATATTTCCTGCAAGCATTGCAGCGGAAACGCTTACGAATTGGGTACGGGTCCGAGAGCGAGTAAGTGAGTTTGAGCTTGTGAGGGTGTAAATCGTATTTCTTCGACACTAGTACTGAAGCACACTTTTGGTGTACCCAGAAACGACAAGTGGTGCATCAGTAAGCTGCCCCGTCAGTATCCTTGTTGCAAGCATGGCAGGGGAAGGATGCTTTCGTGTGGGAGGAGATGAGCGGGTGTTGGTGAAATTCATGTTTTGATTGTATTGTCATCATATCACACACGATATCTGTTAGGATTCCAATACGCGAGAGACAAGAGAAAGCAAGAAAATAAAAGCAAGATCAAGAACACATGAATTTACGTGGTTCACTAGTTTTGAGACTAGCTACATCCACGGCCAAACCAACCAATTTATTGATGAGAAGCCAACCCAATTACAAGCACACACCAAGTCATGACCCTAGCATCTACTTATATACTAGTACAAGACTTTGAGACAAAGTAAAGACCAAAACTAATCCTAGACAAACAAGGAATTGTTTCCTAATCCAATAAGGACACTACCAAAAAAACATGTGAATTACTTGTTGCCAAAGTAATTCAATGTTTCCAAAAAATAATAATTCCTTCTTTGACCAATCTATTGTTTGAATCAATTAATAATAAAAAAATCCAACAAACCTCCACCTTGATTCAAACTCCATAGCTACCAAACCAATTCTTCTCATCAATCCAATGAACCCAATTCGAGTGTATTCCCAGTTTGCGGAATTTCGAACACACTCCCAATACCCCCCAACAAGTGCGTCTATGCGTCTTCAACAAAGACAATGCGTCCCAATAAACGCTCCCCTAATGCACCATGACTAATGCATACCCCACGGTCACTCCAATGACACTTAGTGACAAAAGTGCCTATCAAACAATGTCATGCCAATTTGCGCCGCCAACCGCACCAATGCGCAAAACCAATAACCGAAGCGCGCCAATCCAAGATCCAATCGCGCCACCAACCGATGCATGCACGATAACACACAACCAATCCACGTGCCCAATAACACGCGCCCATGCTCCATGCCTTGAGCCCGAAACGCCCTCAGAGGGCCTAGAGATCATCACCAACCTTGAGCGTCCCTCCTCCTCCACCTGAAGCGAGATCTACAGACTACAGGTGAACAATTTTTAGGACACTCCCTCTTCCAATGACGTTTCTCCCTCAGTTTGCTAGTTGATTCGAGTCGCCTCCACCTAGACTTGAATCCTCCTAGTTGCCAAATCCAGATATAGATCCAGATCACTCGCCGGGTTGAGCACGCCATATCGATTGACGCATGCCGGAACCGAAAGCGTGCCGGATGTACTAAAACTAGATCCACAATTCCAATGCTCCACAACAAGAGCCCCATAGCTCCCCCAACAAGGAACCCGATAGCCTCCCAACAAAGGCTTGGTGTGCTTGCACCCCCTGTTTCAGAGGCCAACCAGCGGAAACCCAATCTTCCCATCAAACCCAGATCTTGATCACGAACTCGCCAAGCTCCTCTTGAATCTCAACGTAACCTGGCTCTGATACCACTTGTTAGGAATTCAATACGCGAGAGACAAGAGAAAGCAAGAAAATAAAAGCAAGATCAAGAACACATGAATTTACGTGGTTCACTAGTTTTGAGACTAGCTACATCCACGGCCAAACCAACCAATTTATTGATGAGAAGCCAACCCAATTACAAGCACACACCAAGTCATGACCCTAACATCTACTTATATACTAGTACAAGACTTGGAGACAAAGTAAAGACCAAAACTAATCCTAGACAAACAAGGAATTGTTTCCTAATCCAATAAGGACACTACCAAAAAAACATGTGAATTACTTGTTACCAAAGTAATTCAATGTTTCCAAAAAATAATAATTCCTTCTTTGACCAATCTATTGTTTGAATCAATTAATAATAAAAAAATCCAACAATATCTATATTGAAGCGGCAAGAGGCATGAGCACAATAGTACTTGAAGCCTGTCCAAGGTGCATGGCATGCGTTACACACACATTCTTCAGGATCAGATTTCATTTATCTTTGATAGCTTGAGGGCATGCCCCGGGTGCATACGGTTTTCCACATTTTCTGGTAGTTCTGCACATGATTTGCGCAGACAACGCATAACTTCCCAGAGAGGCGTCCCCCCCTTTTTGAAAGTTTTGGAAACATCCCTGGGCCGAGCTCGGGTGTCTTTGAAAAAACTTAAAAAGATAAGGAATGATACTTCTTAAAGATGATGTAAATTACAAATCCATCAAGATCCCCGACCCCAATCTAAAACTTAGCTGCTTATACTACAATGGAGATAAAACAACTTGGACACTTTCAAGACTTCCCCATATCCTCAAAGACTTTGAGGACCTCTGATTTCTCAAGTACCTCATTACTATTGACTAAATGTTTTCTCTTTTATTGATCTTAATTTTGTATTTATCTAAATTATTGTCTTTCAATTTCATCTATTATTTCGAAGTGTGTATTTAGGTATCATTTACTTTAGAATACATTTGTGTGCGTGTATGTATATATACATATATGCATACATATATTTCCCGTTCCCCCGGCGTTTCGTCTCCCCAATCTCTAAAAATTGCCGTTCCGGCGTTCCCGTCCCCGTTTCGTCTCGTCCACGCTCCCGTTTCAGTGCTACATAGCTGTGCGATGTTTAGTATGGTCCTTGACAAGTCATTTTTTTTTGTTTCTGTTGTTGATAGGTCTATGCTGTTGGGACATTATCTTAGAGGGCTTGAGTACCGTCTAGAGCTCGTGGAACTTCTCTCTTTGCCAACTGACGGTGAAAATCATGCCAACGGTGGAGAGCAAGTTGCTTGATAGCTTCAGTGCTGCTACCAGAGAGAATCTCTGGAGCAGAAGTGAGAATTAGGCAAAAGCCTTGTTTACAGGTTCCGTGTTGTTTGTGTAGTAGAAAGCGTGCATCTAGTTTCATCTCTCAACCACACAGATGCCATGTTTGGATGCTAGAAGGAAATAGAATTTCGCAGCTAGGCCTACTGCCCAATCACCTCTACAATGAGGCGCGGAGAGAATGTTTTCAGCGCTTATGTTGAACGTGAATAGATAGGACTGCTGCAAAGAGTAGAGCGAGATTTGTTTAGATTCATCGTACAGCTTGTTGTTCTTAGACTGGTGGATAAATAAGTTGCTGTTAGGTCATAAAAGATAGGAAGTTTCTGTGGATAAATAAGTAAACTGTGTTGTGCACCCGCAAAGAAATGTAGCCTATACTTGTATGCAGGTGGATGGAATTTAACCAAATATGAGACGAGTTCTAGAGCAAGCGTTTACTAAGTTTACTAATTACTATGTTGGATTTATAACACAATTTGCTCTTGTAACAAGTATTCCTAACCACTAACGTTGTTTGAGCAGTGTTCTCCCAAGCAACTAATACATCATACTTTCACAATCTTGTGATGTTCATGATAGAAATTGTTTTCATTCATCGGGTGCAGAAGTGACATTCATAATTTAGAGAAGGGCCAAGAGACTGGTTACATAACTACTGTGTGCTAGAAACCAAAATATCTTACCTTTGATCCCAAGATTGGCCTAGCGGACGATTGACAAATCCAAATAGCTCCATTCTTGGATTATCACGAAAGCATGGATTTATGAGATGAATTGGTCCGACGTTGGCTGATACGGGCAGGTATTTTTCCTTGGACGAATTACCTCACTCTGTCACGACTGCAGATCCGTTCTGTCCCTGACTCGCTGTTGACCTCGGACAATCTCTTTTACAATGTCTCTTCTCCTTGCATCAAGCACAAATATCTTTAGGTAACTTAGAGCATGATAATACTCTTTTTATCCTTCTTTCCTGCACTCGCCATCAAGTCAGAAACATGGTCTTCTATACCTATGCCTGCGCCCTCATGGCGCAATTCTCTAGTATGGAGAGCATATGTCACCTCTTCTAGGGATATGCTATCCTTATTCAAAATAAAGGATTGCACGAAATTCTAGGTAACTAATCCAACAAGATAATGGCTGCATCGTCTTCGTTAACCTTCTCATCAATATTACGCAAATATAGAATAATTGAAATTTGGTTTATCAAGGCGATCCTTGAGAGCCATACCTTGTGTCATCCGCAGGCTGAACAACCGTTGCTTTAGCTTCAACTTGCTGGTGAGTTACTTCTTCATGTTGATGCACTCTTGAGCCATTAAAATACTGTCGTAGTCTGATCCCCGACCTATGTGAGTCATCCGCAAAACACAACATGATAGTCGAGTGTGCCTTCTCCTCCATCAATCTGTACTCTAAATTGATGCAACACCCACGCCCCCTTGTCTGTGGCTTAAGGCGTCAACGTGCCTTGCGACTTCAGTAAGGCACACATCTTTATCCTCCACTTACTGAAACTGTTTGCTCCTGTCGATCTTCAACATCAATCCGGACGTCGTTCTTGGTGGATTTCAGCAACCCTAGATCTGATACCAGTTTTTTATGACAAACCACCTCACGAAACGATGAACGAAACGATGAACAAGAAATTTTACGTGATTCGCTAACAAAATTATGCTAACTATGTCTACGGGCGAAGAAGAACCCTTATTGCACAAGAAAAACGAATTGTATGTTTGCATATCAGTTCTAGATTCCAAATGACCAATTTATAGTACCCTAATTGTTTCTGAACCGTCCTAACCAATTAGAAAATAACTTATTTACCACGTCCAGGACCCGTTCGTACGAAGACATGGTCAATTCGTACAAATTCATTCGAATGTGCAGTGGACCGGTTGCCAGTCGTGCGAATGGTCCTGGGAGCCCCTTAGTTGCTTTTTCGACGATTTCTTCATTGAAGGCACTTTATCAACACATCCATCTTTACTATCTTAAAAGAGTGAAGAAATTTTACTTGACTCCTAAGATCATTTATTACGAAAGTACTTACCTATAATTGTTTATTACAAAAGTGCCCCGTTAACCCTAAGATATTCTAACGTGCGTTTAATTTTTCAATATACTCAGTCCACAACAGATCTCCATGCTAATGAGGATTCTAAGTTGCGGCTGCAACCCCAAGCGTCAGAACAAAGCAACATGAAACCCTGCGTAATCAGAGATCTGGAGGTCCGACTGGCCTCTCTGAAGATTACTGCCCAACTCTTAACAAAGCTCATAACTTCATTAAGAACTCACAGGTCAGTTCCCTTCCCCATTTTTTTTTACAATTGACACGATCCAATGCTTCACTTTCAAGTTTTTATACTGGTATGCTTCACAGGAACAAAACGTATGCTTCATCTTCCTCTGAGCTGTCTGTACAAGCTTTTCCTATGCCTTTATAGTTCTTTAGATTCTTCGTCCATATTAGAGCGAGATCGTGTTGATTTATGACATCTGAGTCTGATTGAGTTTTATGGATTGTGTTGGGGTTTATTGAAGTTGGTGCAGAGTCCGTGGATTTCAGGCATATGAGGTGAGTTTATCACTGTATCTAGCACTTCTACTTGTTTTATGAGTGTCCGTGTTCCTCGTACGTGTTGTTAATTTACCTCGACCACCAATATTATTTTTTGTAAAGCTCGTTTAAATATTGTATGGTGAGTCAAGTTCATATTTATATCAACCAGCATAGTAGGCCTCAATCACAACAATTTCCCCTTCTCTTCCTTAGGTCAACTTCTCTTTGCTTTCCCGTAGTGTGACCTTATCTAGGTTTCACAATGCATTCAGCCATCAGGTCAAATACAGTTCATGCAGTCTATTAGTAAAAAAAAATAAAAAATAAAAAAAATTGGGCTATACTTAAGGGTTAATGAACTGTAAATACTTAATTTGTCTTGGTTACCTGAAATTAGATGTTGGAATAAGGTTTATTGGATTGATCGTTTTCTTCCTCGAGAGAAAAAGGACAGTTAGGAGGACGATTTGTAATGATAAAATATAATAATAATCTACCACTAATTCTGTAAGATGTTTGACTCTTCTTGGACGACAAGACTTTAACCTTCGACTTAGAACTCTGACCAAGACAAACGACCATAATATGACCAGATACAAATATCTGGTCATCAGGATTCAATGGTCAATACTGCTTAGGCTTGCTGCCAATAATAATAAGGAACTTTCCGCAAATAAGAGTTAGGTTTCCGTTCATTATTCAATTTGTTGCTCCCACAAACACTGATTGATTTCTTGTATAAACCTCAATAGTCATTGTTAGTGGAAGCAATATAAGGCGCATACACTGCCATCAACAACATATGTGCCATTCTAAATTAAGGCTCAACATAAGTTACGTTCCACGCTTGTTGCTATGTTCACTCTAAAAAAACGCTTGTCAGAATTTAGATTAATGTGACTACATTGTGGTTATATAATATTGCAGGATCTAGAAGAAGTTGTGTGAATGTTTAAAATGGGTTTCTTCCTACCCATATATGTCACATTATAGGGGGAGTTTCTTGCTGCTTTCAAAGGTCGAATTTCTACTTTGTTGGCCATGGATACAATAAGAGTCGAAGAAAGGTTTTGCACTACCGATTTCGTGAAGTTAGATCAAAGCTAAATTTTTCGACGCGAACCAAATTACTTTTCTAGATCCATGGCCAAAAAGTTGTGTGAATGTTTAAAATGTGAATGTCTAAATTACTTTTCTCAGCCGGTACTTCAGTCACCTTTTTTTTTTTAATTTCGCGAAATGCTTCTCTGAACCAATTAAGAGACTCCATGTATTCAGCCGTAGGTTCTGCATCACTATGACGCTCAAAGGAAGTCAGCAATTACATCGTCATTATGTGTCTATGATGTCAAAGCACGGCAGACTTTGAGGTCGTACTTACTTCCGCCTTTGGATAGATGTCTGGATGCTCCAAACTTTGGTTCGCAACATTAAAAACATCCTTCAAACTATGGGCATTCGCACAACAACATCAATATTCGAAGAGGCTGTAAGTCAATGTTCTCTTCTTTTGTTGCTCTTAAATTGATGTAAAGAAGTTTTATATCTAGATTAACCTTCATAAATCCACTTATTCTCTACGTTTAAACGTTCTTGTTTTACCACTATCACGTATTCTTTGATTGTTTTTCATGCTTTATTGTGGTATATGTGCTGCATTTTTCAGTGTTGTTTCTTATAGTTTTCTCTTCTTGCATCCAAAATAATCAATGATCTATGACTATTTGCAGAAGTTCATCAATAGCTCTATGCTTGATTTGCTTCCTTTCTCCCTCTTTTACCGATTTTTATTTGCAATACCAATTGCATAAAAGATTGTTACCGGGATTCAACAATGCAAGAGACAAGGTATGTCTTCTTACTTTGTTTTCCAAGTGTTTGGGTATCAATTTGTTTGCTTCTGTATAAACTAGATTGTAAAGTCGAAGTTGTAAATTAGCAGTTGCAAACTTACGAGTATTATTAATTTTTCCCATTTACTTGATTTTGGAAGGCATGTCAGGTGGCGGACCCATAATTTTTCTTCAATGGGGTCTAAATTTTAAAAACATAAAATATTAATGAATAAAAATAAATAATAAGAGTTATTATTTAATTTCAATGGCGTTAAACTGAACTTATTGGGCAAAATATAGGATAAAATTGCGATTTTATAAAGTCGGGTGGGGGCTTTAGCCCCCACACCTCAATATCTAGATCCGCGTCTGCACATCGTTCTTCTTTGTTTCTCTTGCTTCTGTTAGTATCCTAACTAAATTGCACAATCGAAGGTTGAAACTGCCATGCAGAATCACCAACTCTTTTCATTGGTAATAACATAAATGGTCCATATGTCATTGGTGGACTGTGCATTCTCATTATAACATGGAAGTTCCATGTAATTTTACAGGTTAGTATTATTTGCTACCTCCTGGAAATCGAAGCTTCAATAAACTCAGTACCATGGTGGATTGTTTGGTTAGCTCCTGAGTTTTTGTTGTTATGACTCTATTCATGCTCTTAGAGAGGTTAATTTTCCATACTCCTAACAAAAGGCACTCGGAAATTGTAATTCTTTTTTAGTTGTAGTTTTTGTTTGGTTAGCTCCTGAGTTGGAGTCCGTAATTTGTATACCAATGAATGGATTATGTAAAGAATACTTTATATAATTTATTCGCTGGTATAAGACAGTGTGTTTTATTGTAGAGCTTGCCCCTTTGTTTTTAGTACATGAAAACAGGTTTATATGATAGTATGTCATAGCAATGTAGAAGATGTTTACTGATACGGACGAACTCATCTATATCTATACTACTCTATAAAAGTGTGGGTGTGTTTTAGTGTTTTAACAAAATTTCTACCCTCATATTTCAGTATTTTACACTAAAGCCACTCTCTAAAATCCAGCAAAACAAGTAAGTGAAACAACGCGACGGTACCTCCGTCTTCTCACAAAACAAGTCTCACATACCGGCAATTCGCCAAACATGATTTCTCCCCCTAGCTGCCTCTGTGCTTCCCAGTTATTTGTTGTTTGCATTCGATTCAGGCTTCCCGTCACCTCGGCGCAAATTGACATAAGGATTTCGCGATTCAGGGTCCCCCTCACAGCACTGCAATCGACACATAGGGTTTCGCGCGGCTTCATGCTGTCTTTTCTGAAACGATTCCTCCAGGAAACAGGACGGGACACTAATTCAATTCTGGATTCCTATGAATCATCGCATCTCCAACAAGGGGGTTGCTACCAGTTGCTTTAACACGCCAACAAAGGAGAGGCTTCATGTGTTTCTTGGATAGTCATTGGAGGGCAATCAACAGGTATTTTGTACTTATCAGATTTTACTATGGACACTCCATTGTGAATTTCTATGTTGTTTGTGTATTTTGTGCTTATCAGATTTCACTTTGAATATCCTTAGAAGCAAGCCTCTGATAACCAAATAGTTTCATGCATAGTGAAAAAACTGCATATATATCTCTCACCTTCCTTTGGTAAGAGTCGCTACGTCATATATTATCTTTATTTGGTACTACAGAGAACTACAGTGGCAACTTGAAAGAACTTTTGAATTAAAATCAAAGTGCTGTTTAGATGCAAGAATTTAGAATTATTGCTGCAAGTACGTATTGAATCTAAAAGCAACAAGTTAATAGTTGAACCCAAGACGTGATGTTCGAAATTTTTATTCAACCTTTCAATGATTGTTCTCTCCAAAGCTTTCTTTTCACTAAACGTATCAAAATGCCCTATTATGATTGGAAAGGAAATCTCAAAGGTAACTGATAAGCGTGATGGTACAAATCTGCTGGAGAACATCTGAAAAGTAAGAGGTTCGGAAAGCAAAAACTCATCTTTGGTATACGAAAAAATAAATTTGCTATTTAATTAGTTCGCTCTTTTTCTTTTTGTTGTTGTCCAGTCTGCAAGATAGTTATCATCCTTTGTGGATGAACAACTTAACATTCATTATGGCCATTTCTTATATTTTGTTCTTGACTCTGAAAGTCTGTTTCGCAATAGCGATACCTGTGTTTCTTTGGAGATTTATAAGTCGGGTCAATTTGACACGTGTACTATTTCAGTTAAGATTTAGACTAGATATCTCCAATTATATGCCAGAAAAGCTACATACCTATCTTTCAGTAGATATCTCCAATTATATGCCAGAAAAGCTACAGATCTATCCCAACTTATCATTTTTGCCTTAGACGGACAATGAACCACCTCTATTACGTAAATATCAATCCTTAGATATATATGTCATATATGTAAACAGAAATATGATTAGCAGCAAAAGCAAGAGACATGAAAGGAAGTAACATCATGGTATCAAGATGAATTCAAAGAAAGAAGTTATTCCTGAGGCCAAGGAATGGACTTGTTACGCTGAAAATCTTCGATAAAACTGTAGAGATCAAGCCAATTGTTCAATAGATGGCAAAGAAATATGAAAATACATGCGGGGAGAATGTATACCCATAGAATTTGATGATTATGTCGAACACTGAGCGGCAAAATTGATATTGTTGATATAGAGACTTAAGTAATGGAAAAGGGGTTAAAGTGCAAATTAGTAGGAGTGACAAAGTTAGTGGGAAGAGGATCCAGAAAGAAGATAGGGAGGGGTGCAATTCCTTGAAGTGGGATCTCACTATGAGGAATTACAAAGAAATTATTATAGAGAGAGAGGAGTGACAAAGTTTTGCATGTTAATTTTTGTATTCTTCTTTCTTTGCTATTGAAACTTCAATTATAGAGTCATTCCTGATTATGCAATTGTTTTAGTTTAGTTTCAATTTAAGTAAGTGTCCTTGTTATTCTTTTCAAAATAGACAATTATGAGTCTGATCTCTGTCAATTTGGTTTCTCTCGGTGATTTTGTGGGTTGTAATTTCTCTAATTTCAGCGTGAAATTGCATTCTCTCAACAGATATTGTATCTGATGCTAATGGCTCAACAACTTGCTCCACACTCAGATAATGGAAATGAGGAAAATGCTCAATATTTTGACAAGTAGGGGTTAAACTTTAGTTCTGGTCTCCAATGCCTGACTGGTGATATCATGTATTTTCTTAAACCCCTTAATTTAATGTTATTATTATGATTGCATTATTAACATGTATTTGACTGTGTCTATATCTAACCTTTTTGTCTTCCTCGCAGTCCCCAAATGAATTTCTCAAGCCCTATGTTGCCATTGTATGCTGAAGACACGAAATAATCATTAGTATGCAAAAAAATGTTCAGCTACAAAGAATGGTGTTTCAGATATTCATCAAAAAGAAAAAATGGTGTTTCAGACTTAAATTAGTTTAAAAATAACGGTAAGGAAGACATGCTCTTGATATTTTTCCACTCTATATGTCTTAATCCAACATCAAGTCTTAATATAGGATGAACTAAATTTCATGCTTACATGTTAGAAGAACTTTCTCTTGGAAAAAAGAACCGATTTGTTATGTATTTCTTGAATTGGTTATGGTAGAGCGAACTGTAGAATGGAGAAATAATGTGGATTTTTTGAAGATTCTAACATCGGCGGACTTTATAAGAGTATATAGCTATTTAAATACCCTCCAATGATGCAAATGAATTAGTATATCATCTCAGTACCTACCAAGTCCAAATTGTTATGAATACAACACAAGATCCAAAATATTACTTACTCTTAACACATTCGGGTTAAATTAAAATTTGTCAAACAATACTTTGAAATTGGTATTAGAAATTGAGTTGTAACTGAATTATGTGTACATTCTAATTTAGTGGGAACTGCTTCGCATTAAAAAAAAACCACTTTGTTTATTATACTATGTTTGGTCTCACACATAATTTTTGATCCAAAATTCACTATATTAATCTGAAATCATTTTATTTGAAGCAGAACCTCAAATTTTGACTTTAGCAATTGTACAGCCCACGTGCAAAGCACGTGCACCTTACTAGTTTAAGGAAAAAGAAGAAACATATATATAGTTGAGATAGTACGAGAGCATGGAGTTGTAGCCTTGATATTGAAAATAATCCAGAACTGAAAGAAATTGACAAATCACACCCTGTAGATAAAATAGAGAAGTCTTCTTCATAACATGACAAGTCTTTCAAAATTAAAAGAAAACACAACATATGCTTGTCAGAATTAAAATAACAGCAACTTGAAGAATCTGGCATGCTGAATCTTCCAGAGCAACGCTCACCAGCGAAAAGAAGTGTTGTTGTAGTTGGAACCAAAGTTATTGATCCATGTCTGTTAATGCTGGAGGAATACTCCATGCATGATGCCTGATATAATTTTTCCAAATGCATTTTGGATGGATAGATTGATCGCACTCCGCACAGTGATAGAACCACATTGTGGTTATATCTCCTTCGCAAATTTCACAAACGTACTCTTCGACACCATCGGTGGAGTAATATGTAAGCTTGAAGCCATGCTCCTTGTCGTAGACGTGGCTAACAGATCCAGGCAACATAGCGCAATACATATCGAGGGTGAACTCGCATATTCCACAGCTGAAACCATGTTCTTTTTCGAAATCTTTCTCACACGCATTGCACCAAGTTGGCTCGAACATAAAGGTGGTTGCGAGAGCATGAATGTGACCCTCATGCTTAACAAAGCATGGAAGGACAGCACTGCCTACATCCATGGTTAAACAGTCCTCCTCATCACGAGATATGGAAAAACGAAGACAGTTCTTCCCTATGGTATCCGAGTAGTGAGCATTGAATCCAGAAGGGTCTTGTACCTCTGCAGGAGACTTTGGAAGTAAGCATTTGCATAGATCACAGTTGTTGCATGGGGCCTCCAAAAGTTTGTCCCCACTATATGTTGTTGTGTCCATAAAGGGCATCTTCCTGGTCTTTGCTCCTCTTCTATATTGGGATAGTAATTTCTTGTCCTCCTCCTCCTCCTCCTCTTCTTCTTCTTCTTCTTCTTCTTCTTCTTCCTGGTTTGTGTCCATAAAAAATAGTGTTGCCAAGCTAACGAACTCGTTAGCAACTGGTAGTTGTGCGGCAGCCTCTAAAGCCTTCTCATGGCCGGCTCCTTCAATGTCGCTGTAACATATAATGGATTGGCTAAATTTACATTTAACATTAATTCTACATGCATACTACCTCTGTTTCTTCTCTATCACACCGGTTTAACTTTTACCATTATCACTGAGTCACTTTAACCCGGTGATCTGGGTAGCAAAACAAATGTAATTTTTTATAGTATTTTCACGGTATTGTAGAGTAAAAGTTGCTCTATAACACGGTGAAAAAATTATCAAGAAATCGCATCGTTTTTCTATCTAAATCAATCGGTCAAAGTGACCCAGATACGAGTCAAAAAGTCAAACTGATGTCAAAGCAAACGGAGGTAGTACATAATATGGCTTTAGCTCCGCCCCTAGAAATTCAAAAGAGTAGAACGCGGAGAAAAATCAGTGTGATCAGGAGGAACCTGAGGGGATCCTTGCAATAGTATACATGTGTGAAGTATTTGCATCCTGCGCAGTGATATGCCCAACAGTCTGGTTGCATACATTTCCTGCAAGCATTACAGCGGAAACGCTCACGACTTGGGTACGAGTCTGAGAGCGAGTAAGTGAGTTTGAGCTTGTGAGGGTGCAAATCGTATTTCTTCGACACTAGTACTGAAGCACACTTTTGGTGTACCCAGAAACGACAAGTGGTGCATCGGTAAGCTGCCCCGTCAGTATCCTTGTTGCAAGCATGGCAGGGGAAGGATGCTTTCGTGTGGGAGGAGATGAGCGGGTGTTGGTGAAATTCATGTTTTGATTGTATTGTCATCATAGCACACACGATATCTATATTGAAGCGGCAAGAGGCATGAGCACAATAGTACTTGAAGCCTGTCTAAGGTGCATGGCATGCGTTACACACACATTCTTCAGCATCAGATTTCAGTATCTTCGATAGCGTGAGGGCATGCCCAGGGTGCATACGGTTTTCCACATTTTCTGGTAGTTCTGCACATGATTTGTGCAGACAAAAACTTCCGCAGCCAATAGCAAGGCAACAATAGTATGGGACTGAGATCTTCAATCCGCAGCCATGACAAGATTTGGGTGCAAATGCAGAATATGCATCAGCCTCTTTTTCTTCTACAGACAACAGGAACAGGGGATGGTCATGACTGGAACGTACAACAGGCCTGAAATTCAAAGTCAATTATGGAAGATCTTTTACCAAATATATTTCATAAAAATAAGAGAACTGTGAATTAGGGTTAATTCCATTTTACTCCCTTCTGATTAAGGGTTTGATGCAAAACACCTCAGTGAAATGCAATTAACATATATAGAGGAGTTGGTGGAAGGAACAGCAAAGAGATGGATCAGAAAATTCACCTGCAGTAATATGTGTGCACAAAGTATCTGCATTGAGCGCAGTGGTAAGCCAAACTCTCTTCTATCATGTCCTCTTGACAGATTTGGCAGTAGATAGACCTAACAGAACGGTTCTGAGGGATAGAGTAGATGAGCTTAAGGCCATGACGATGAAAAGGTTGTTTGATGGTCTTTGGGGTAACACAATATTGATGTACATGGAAAGAGCAGGTCAAGCATTTGTATGATATACCCTCCCAAACTTCTTTGCAAATAGCACAAAGGAACTCCTCCAACGGGTCGTGAATGGGAATCAATGTATGCTTGGGGTGACAAATATGAGTTATTGGGAATGACTTAAGGGCGCATACCATGTCTAGGGAAAAATCACTGCAGTCAGAGCAGCGGTAACTGAAGCCACCCGGGTCAAGTTTATCACAGACACTGCAAATTTTAGCGGACCTGTTACGGACATCGCAAAGCTCAAGAGTGTGTCCGCGATGCTGTTTGTGTCCCATCTCCTCTGGCATATCCCAACATACTTTGTGGACATAAGCTCTTCCATATTCGGAGACTTCTTCGTCTGTATAATATGGAATTGATATCACTGATGAACAGAAGAAGCAACGCGCGTCCTCAGGATCATTTGCATAACTTTTTTCAACCAGAACCAATCCAGTAATCTCCCTCATTCTCTCTCTCTCTCTCTGCGTGTGTGATTTTGAAATATGAAAAATACTTCGAAACATGAAGCTAACTAAACACACACAAGAGCTTGCTCAAGTCAACTTTTGATTATCTCTACCACTAAAAAGACTAGATTGACAGGTGCAAGTTTGTTGTGCATATTGTGTGTGTGGGGATAGGACATGATTAACTACTATAATCCAATCCCATGTTTGGTGACTGATCTACGACGGTTTTAATAAGCCGAGCCCACGATTGGTGACTTCTCTACCTGCTCAGTTCTTGTTCTTCTCGCTCAGTGACTACACAACAAATCTGACAACGACCTTCACTTGATACTCCACCGCCAATTAATGGTGTGTATTCTTCAATTGTGATTAGTGAATGACTTGGTCCGAACATTACACCTGTTTTGGTCCTTAATAAATATTAATTATTATATCCGAGGTAAAAATAACCATTATGCTTCACTTTATAATTGTTGGGAAAGGGCCCGGTGCTTGTATGATTTACAGATTCGCTTGGTGGAATAATCCAAGCCAATGTTCAGTGAGTGCTCTACGACATGCCTAATACGCCAGGCCCATGTTTGGTGAGTCCTCTACTTTGATTCAAACTAGAGGGGGTGAAAGTGTCTTTTACCCGAAATAGGTTTTATGACACTCACGATCGCTCTCACCTCACGAATGAACGATGCTAACTAAGTCCACGGGCAAGAAAGACCTTTATTCATTTGAGGAGAACGTCTCATAATGCTTACATACAATTATCAGACCCCAAATGACCTATTTATACCCCCCCCCCCCTCTCCCCCAAAACCACCCCGATGTCCTAAGGAAACAATTCCATCCTTAGTTGCCGCCTCCAGGACGTCTCCGTGCGAAGACCTTGTTTTGACTTTTGGCTTTCTGGGAAGGTGCGAAGACCCTATTGTCTTCGTACGAAGACTCCTGGGGCTTCACTTCTTTGTGCTCCTTTGAGTTTCTTCTAACTTCAAGGCACATTCTCAACAATAGGCATGTCTCATTTGCCATTTGATTTTCCTAACCATCCCAAGCCGGACTCCAGATCTTCGTGTGCACAACTTCATCAGATAACCATCTTATTTCTGACATTTTGTTAATCACAGGCAAGATACACTATCCCTTACGGAGTGAGTGTCTTGACTTTCAGCACCCGTAAGTAGGCAGTCTAGAAGTTGAGCATATTATTTGTGTCCGCCCTGCCTAAATTCCATCAACATAGACAAAGCTTTATAGTGTCTAAACTGTGCGATGTTAGTGTGGTCCTTGACAAGTCCCTTCTTTTTTGTTTCTGTTGTTGATAGGTCTATGCTGTTGGGACATTATCTTAGAGGGCTTGACTACCTTCTAGAGCTCGTGGAATTTCTCTTTGCCAAGTGACGGTGAAAATCATACCAACAGTGGAGAGCAAGTTGCTTGATAGCAGCTTCAGTGCTACCAGAGAGAATCTCTGGAGAAGACAGTGAGAATTAGGCAAAAGCCTTGTTTGCAGGTTCGGTGTTATTTGTGTAGAAGAAAGCGTGCATCTCCTTTCATCTCTCAACCACAGATGCCATGTTTGGATGCTAGAAGGAAGTAGAAAGTCGCAGCTTGGCCTGCCTAATCATCTGTACACAATGAGGCGCGGAGAGAATGTTTTCAGCTTTTATGTTAACGTGAATAGATAGGAGCGAGATTTGTTTAGATTCTTAGACCGGTGGATAAATAAGTTGCTGGGAGGTCAGAAAAGGTAGGAAGTTTCTTTGGGATCGTGCTCGTGAAAAAACTGTGTTGCGAGCAAAAAAAATGTAGCCTATACTTGTCTGCAGGTGGATGTAATCAAACCAAATGAGACTGTAACACAATTTGCTCTTGTATGTAACAAGTATTCCCAACCACTAACATGTTTTGAGCAGTGTTCTCCCAAGCAACTAATACATCATACTTTACATTCATCGGGTGCAGAAGTGGCATTCGTAATTTAGATAAGGTACAAGGTTTCATGACTATTGTATGTCAGAAACCAAAATATCTTACCTTTGGGCCCCAATTATTGGCCTAGCGGAATGATTGACAAATCCAAATAGCTCTATTCTTGGATTACCACGAAAGTTTGGATTTATGAGATGATATCGGCTCCTATGTTGCCTAGCGGGTGAGCAATTTTTAGTTCTCCAAAAGAGCACCACAGCACTAAAAAATTGCTCTGGGCGGGCTAGTGGAGTCTAATAGCAGAATAGATCGATTGATGAATTATGGCATAGATCCCGAGGTTGATATAGCGGACTAGTGGCGATGCTCGATAGTGGAATAGATCAATTAATGAATTATTACGAAACTCTGGCTTAACCCATGAGACATGCTATCGGCCTCTGAGGTTGGCCTAGTAGTGTCTAGTCCAAATAGTGGAATGGATACGTTAATGCATTATTGCGGAAGTTTAGATAAACCCATGAGAGATGTTATTGTCCTTGAGTTTGGCCTACATTACCCTAATGGAGGCTTTCTCAAAGCTAACAAAGGCCACAACTCCTGCTAGGCTTGGAGTAGGAAGTATCCTAGATGGTAGAGAAGTGCTTAGAAAGCAAAGTAAGTGGCAAGTGAGCACAGGGTCAAAAGTGTCAATCTCTAATAATTGGATAGCCATCAGAGATGGTGCTGAACTTATACTTCCAGAAGAATGGAGTGCAGAAAAGGTTCGAGTACTGATCAACAACTCACCCAGAGCTTGGAAGGTGAATACAATCCAAAATGCTTTCAATCCCCTCACAGCTTGAGCAATTCTTACCATTCCTCTCTCTCACTTCTCTCATGAGGACAAGCTCTATTGGCCCTAAAACATAAATGGTTCCTACACAGTCAAATCTGGTTATGCTGCAATCATAAACTCTGGCCATGCAGTCAATCCAGGTAGGGAAGATTCCTCTTATACCACTCTGTCTCAGCTCTTTTCCACCAATTTGACTTTTATCACTATTTACTGGGTCACTTTAATCCGGTGATTTGGATAGCAAAATGATGCAATTGTTTTATAATATTTTCATAGTGTTGTAGAGTATTAGTTGCTCCGTAACATTGAAAAGTTTATCAAAAAATCGCATCGTTTTACCATGGACTATTTGTACAGGAGAAGATGTAGTTCCTCCAACTTGTGCCTTTGCTCTTCTAAAGAACAAACCATCTGTCATCTCTTATATGGATGCCCTAGTAACTGTCATCTCTTACCAAGGCTTTCATATGGGCAAAATTTTAGAAGAGTGGCAAAACTATGTTAACCCTAGTAACTGTGGGGGGGGGGGGGGGGGGGGGGGGGTTGGTGTGAATCAGGAGCTGTTTGAAGACAAGATTTCAAATGAAACCCTAGCCAAAATTGTGTGGGGTGCTGCTTTTTGTGGAAAAGCATAAATGTAGTGGTATTCAGCCAAGGTATTGTTTCTCCTTCTGCTACTATTTTGAGGTGTGAGGAAGCTCAAGAATATTTTATGGGTTGCCAGTAATAGTCCCAAGCTGAAGTAAACCACATTCCCTAAACTCTCAATCTCCTCCCAAAGTTATTCATTGGATCAGGCCCCCAGAGCATATTTGGAAAGTTAATTGTGATGCAAGGTGTTGAATATGACTTGAAGTCAAAGGCGGCAAAAGTCCAAGGCGGCTAAGAGATTTAGGAAACAAATTGGGGCGGCAAACTTTGGCAGTTTTTGGGTTGTTTCCTTATTTGTTCTATAGTCGTTTTGAAATGTCTTGGGCACTAAGTCGGTCCTATATGTCTATATAAGGGACCTAGGTTGTGTCTAAACATTGTGGGTTGTCACTATCGCCTTTGGCCATAGTGTGGATTGTATTCGTGGTGTTTCTCTCTAATAAACATGGGTTTCGGGTCGTGGAGGTAGCTAGCTAATCACTAGTGAACCACGTTATATCGGGTGTTTCTTGTGTTCTTGTTTTTCATCGTTATCATCGTTCTAAGCTAGGTCCAGATCATAACAAACTGGTATCAGAACTCGTTTCCGCAGGGGGTTTGTCATAACACAAGGTATGATCACAAGAAGAAGGTTGCAGCTGATATGCAGGAACAAGAATGGCACTCTTCTTCAGGGACAATGGTGTAAGGTGAAGGCTATTTCTAGCTAACAAGCAGAGGCTTTAGCTGTTAGAGCTGCCTGTGTGAATCTATGCATTTGAAAAAAGAGGTGCTGCTAGAATGTGATAATATTGAAGTGGTCAATATGGTCAGTTTAAGAATTGATGCAACTTGGGAGATAGCAAATATTATTGGTGATATGTATAGAAACTATAGGGACTAAACAACAATTAGTTTGACCTAACTTCTAGTAGCTTCATAGTATTCTATATAAAGAGATGTAGTCTTGCACTATTATCATTATTCAATAACATATTCTGTTCTATATGGTATCAGAGCGGCTACGTTCTTGGTGACCTAATTGCTTCCGCCTCTGGAGGGCGGCACCACCACAAGCCGCCCGCTGGAACTGTTAGCTCTCTCTCTCTCTCTTTTTTTTTATCCTTCAACCTCATGGTTTGCTCCTATTATGGACTTTTTGAGCCGCTTCAGTTGTTCTCCGTTCTCCTGGAGTGTTTCCTACGTCAATTTTTTTATTTTTTCTTCGTCGCCATCCAGAACGTCGACAGTAACCAAAAAAAGAAAAAGAAAACAAAACTCTTCCCGTCACAGATCTGGCTTCCTCACAGTCAGCCTTCATCACCGCCGCCTCAGTCGGCGACCCCACAACGCACGAGGACCATCCTCCAGCTGCCAGCAACGTCTATAGCTGCTTCCAGGTTCTCCGCCGTTCCAGAGGATCGACCAGGTCGTTCCCTCATTCGGCAACAACTTCACACTGGTTCGTCGCCACTGCGTCACCAGTCTCGCGCCGCCTCAGCTGTTCCAGATCTGCTCCACCCGAGCCAACCTACCAGCCGACTTCTGTGTGGCTCCATTCGAGCCGTTTTCCAGTACGGCTTCTCTCAGCTTCTATAGCGTTTTTACCAGTCGGATACCGGAACCGTTACCGCTCAAGAGGATCGATCTCTCGTTCCCTCCATTCGGTGACCTCCGTTCCGGGCTCGTCTAGGTTTAGACCCAACAGATGCCTCCCCGTTGATCCAAGCAGTGCCTCCCTTCTGCTTTTCTTTTTCTATTCAATAAATCCTAGTTTCTAGTTGTTGTCTCCGAAATCGGCGTTGGAAAAAGCAAAACCCCTGCATGGTTGTCGTCCGCTACCGAAGAGGATCGAAGCTCGTTCCCTCTTAATCGGCAAAAACATGGCGCCGATAACCATACCAATACCACTTTTCTCTTCCGCGCTACATTGAAGACCAAGATTGGAGTCTCGTCACGAGCCTCCATCTTGCGGGGGCGTATAGGAACTATAGGGACTAAACAACAATTAGTTTGACCTAACTTTTAGTAGCTTCTTAGTATTCTATATAAAGAGATGTAGTCTTGCACTATTATCAGCATTCAATAACATATTCTGTTCTATAATATGAAGAACTATTTGTCTGAGGCCAATGCATCTCTGCACTAGATAAGCAGAAAAGCTAATGAGGCAGCAAATTGGCTTGTAACTAATGGTGTTAGACATGGTCTAGGATGGAACTGGGTTAGCAATCATCCCAAATGTCTCTCTAACATTTTAGCTAACTAGAATATAACCTGTGTCCTCAAGGCACTATCATTAGTTACCTATTCAATTTGTGGTTGTTGTAAAATTATTGTCCACTTTCTTTTTTTCGTAGTTCACGATATTGTAGTTTCTCTAACTTTCTCTCAAAAAGCAAGAGTGATTTCATTAGAAGGTTAAAAATATGGGTATATAAGCAGATGACTTGACAAAAAGTTAGTGACACTACTAGAAATTTACTCAAAAACGACAAACACATATTAATTTTTGGGTGGCAATAATTCTCATGCCATATATGCTATCAAATATGAAGAACAATTTTCCCGGCTTAAAAACATCTAAAATGGCAAGAATATACTAATTCCGCACATATGCAATAAAAAATGGCAATAACTGTACTTATAGTGGCAAGAATAATTCTCCCTGTTTAAAAATATCTAAAACGGCAAGAAAAATATCATTATTGGCGATTTTTTTCTCACTGCATATAGTATATAGCATAAACGGCAAGAGGTTTTTTAACTCCGTTAATGATTATCATATACGCCAATATTTTTCTCGCCGCTGAGCAAAAACGTCAAAACCCTTGCGGCCGAGCCAAATCTCGCCGTTTTTGCTATAAACAGCGAGAAAACCTTCATAAACGGCTAGTATTTGATGCCATTTTTTGGTCCGTTTCCAATAGTGTGAAAGTCTAAACTTGGGATGGAGTGAGTAACATGGACGAAGTTCTATAAGAGTTTTCATTATTTTTGATTTTTTTTCAGGTTCTAATTTCTCATTTAAAATCTAAAACACAAGGTGCCATGCCCTAACTCTCAAAAACTCTCTATATTACGGTCCTTAGATAATAATCATTAAAATATCTAGTCAAGTTGTAACTCCCAAAAACCTCATAAATGCCAACTATATGGTGCATAGAAACCAATCATCGGAATTATATTTTCGCTTTCAAAAGTGTCTCTCACCTATTTTTCAAAAATATTTTTATAAGTGGTATTATACTAATATTCATTTGATCCAAATGAGATATAGTCATTTCAGCTTCTTGAAAATTGAACGGTTTAAGAACATTGTGACTTCTATGAGAAATTGTATGGGAGGACACTGCACACTGTTGCATATCTCCAATATTCCCCTCTGCAAAACTCGAATGAGATGTTTCCTAATTACATGCAAACACAACCTCTCCCCTTATCTCCCTCTCCCTTCCTCTTGGATCTATTGAGGACTACGTAATGACAATTATTTGTTAACTTTGATATGCATTTCTGTGTTGTAGTTTAGTATCTTTTGTTTAGTAAATTGGAAAAACTATTTTTATTGCTCTTTGTTAACAAGATATTGTATCATTTATATTTCATAAGACGAATCAAGATCAAAATGTTACTGCTTTTGTTGCAGAAAGGGTTTTCAGAGAGCTAGTGGTAAGGAAAAATCACAACAAGGATCTGCACCAGGCCAAGGGTTCATTGCAGTGTCTTTCTCAACATGTTCGAGATGATAATTCTTCTGATTCAGCGGCCCAACACGGTGCATGCCCCGTCGTCTCCCCCGGAGTCCCCGAGAAGTAGCCCCCGTTGTTGCTCTCGCCGTCTCCCAGGATTTTAGGACATACTTTTTTTTCTTTTGTTTTTGAACTATGTGCTTGCTACAATTCAGTTCTACCTACAATAATTTTTAGTTTAGACAATCTCTCTGCTTTCCAATGCAGTGTACGTAGTTGAAACCTTTTTTGCTCTACTAGTTCTCGGCACCGGGAACTCAAGGCAAGCTCCAAGCTTGAGGACCTCCTTGTTTTATATACATTATTAAGATAACAAATTGAGAGGACACACATTTTTAGGAATCTTAATTGAGAGTATGTTAAGTGAGAGATTTCAAACTTGTACATTTTAGAACTCACATTTTAGTATAATAGTTTTGGACTAATGACGCGAAGCGGATATTTTAGTAGTCAGAATCCTGCCGCACTTAGTCAATCTTCCCTGTTGATTTTTGAAGGCGGTCTTCAGGCCTTTAAACACAATGAATAATGTGAAAAACGATTAGGAAACGGTAACTGTGATGGGAGAGAACATCCACTGAGGGAGCAAGAGAATAAATATACTAGTGTTGGATGTTTTGGCTTATTGCCTTACCCCAAATAAATACAAATTGTCTATCCACATATACGGTCTAGATCTGCTATAACGAACGGAAAATATGGAGAGGTTATTGTCTATGAGATTGAGCCTTGGCCTCTCATCTCTTTCAGTTACAATCCAACATCTGTTACAATGTTCTAAATTGCATTCATCAAAAAAAAAATAAAAAAATACAATGTTCTAAATTGTTCCAGTAATGTAAAATGATGCCACATTTTGTAACATACCTTTAGAACTGTTCCAAGTGGTAAGCAATTTGGTTCCGCTTAAGCAGACTTCGGATTCGAGTCCTTGTGTATGCGGAAAATTCGCACTGAAGACTCACCTGCCATACCCAGGCTGCCAGGCATGTGACCCGGGTCGGACCGAATTACGGGGTGAAGCCCCGGAACCGGTTGGGAAACCAAAAAAAAAAAAGATCGACTAGTATTTCATGATTATGAGATGTGGTGGCTTCCATTGCTACTTTCCGTCCTCACAAAGTTTACACAATAATACCTTAACCGCACCGAATAGTTGATCTTATCGTCAAAATACCATGACCAACAGTCAGGTGGCAAAAACTTTTGCAGCAGGGTCGCCAATATCAAGTCAAAATTCACCTGAACGATACGACAACTCGCGTGTAGAAAATGAATGAATAAGATGTCGCCGTATATTGCAAGTGGACGGTGTCAAACATAAATTTTCTAATAAATCTCAGTATTTATATCGAACCCAAATGACTAACAAGTCAAAGTGTGCTATTCAAAGTGCAAATATTGTGTTGGTTGATTATCACTAGAGAAACTAAGAAGTAACAGTAAGCAAAATCAATTAAAAAAATTGAAATTGTCGATTGAGGGGAAAAACAACTAGGCGCCTCTTTGGCTCACTAAGCAAGTCTTGTTCCTAGATTTACGTTTTGCAATTTTTAACACTTTCATGAATAAGTATTTTTTTTTTTGAAATCTCGCCCTAGCATCTTACGCCTAGGCTACAACTTACTCTTATATACACATCATTCACGCCTATGGGGGTTGTCAATTCCAGTAAGATTTGTCGGTACATGAAAGATTGACCTAGAAAGAAGGTTCCAACTAACACACGATTTAACTCAAAAATACCACATTCATTAACATTTAATCTAGCATCAATCGAATGCTGAAAATAATCCACAACAATAAATTCAAGACCTTTATTAGGCACCAAAATCAGGCCCTAGTCAATAATAAGTTTAGCTACTCATGCTTGATTCACAAATAACAAAGATCAAGTTCGTCGCATCAATCATAGAGTTCATAAATGAAAGAGTAGATAGAATCAAACTATCGGGTCTCCGTTGGATAAGTCAATGTTGATCTTTGTCTTCTTCTAAAAAAATGGCTCCTAATCTTCAATCTTTAGCCTTCAATCTTCGAACGTCAAACATATAGATTTTCTTTTCTTCACTCTTAGTAAGGCTATCGAGTCAATGAGTGGATCCTATATAATGGTGTTGAGGCTATTTTTGTAAGGTTTTGATGCAGGTTACGCAGCGGAAATAAAAAAAAAAAAAAAAAAAAAAAAAAAAAAAAAAAAAAACTGCTCAAAACCCTCTACGAATCGCAAGTAAAGCATTCATAACGTGATAAAGGAGATAAGGTTATCTTGTTAATCTGATTGATCAGTAAATAGAATTGATTTCCACGTCTCTCCACAGATCGCAAATACAAAAAAATTATGCCCAAAACTCTCCATGGATCGCAAGTGAAGCATCATAACATGATAAAGGGAGAACAGTTACCTTGTTAATCTGATTGATCACTACATATAATTCATGTCCACGTCTCTGTAGATATCTACACCGTAGGATGAGCAACTGGATCTTCCTCTACTGTTTGTGCTAGCAGTGTAGGGAAGGAGCGATCAGGAGCTTGATCAAATCAAGCAATGTGCGCAACAATGGAGGAGGGAGGGGCAACCTCTCTTCTTGTCATCGGGAAAGGGGGGGGGGGTAAGCGAAGCTCTTCCTTCTCTTTCCTCTCTTGCTCTAATTATTTCATCTAATGAATATTTAGAACTGGACCAGTCTTTTATAATTAATAAATCTTTATTAATTACAAAACTGCTCCACTACAAATCGATCCATACTTGGATTAATTAGTAGTTTAGTCCAATTTGCTACATTTAGTCCAACTAAATATGCACGTTGTTGCACTTTGATACATGATTCTTTTTTTAACTGTTAATTAGTCCAACTAATTAACATCTACATCCAGTCTAATCCTTTGGTGTGTGACCTTGCAGGTTCCTGTTACGTTGGCAGTAACAATTAGAAACATTGAGAGGTGTCTAGCAATACATCAATGCTACACAAGCAATATGAATAGTCAGTGATATGTCAAACCTCTGTGATCAATATTATCGTGTTGTATTGTCCCTTTGTCCCAATATCTAGATTGTACACGAGACACAGATGTCACACTCGTGTATCCAATCCATAGTTTCTCGATCCTGGAAATAGACTTATCTGAACAAATAACAACAATATCATATATTGATTTACCTGAGCCTGGCAATGCATTGTAAGTACTACTCATAGAGTGGCCATGGATACATACTCCCGTTATGTGGAGGGCCGAATCATCTCTACATCATTACCATCTCTCAGCTTGCTTCATATCATGTCCGATTATCGCCTTTATAGTTACCCAGTCACGATGGAATGTTTGACGATATCAAAACATGATAATTCACAAATAGAGTATCTAGTGACTTCAATTCAAAGGACCACAACACCATTGTTACTACGAGAAGCACTTGTGACATTCACATAACTCCCATGTAGTCTTCTCTTGGTGGGTTAATCCAATATGCCATTACTCCTAATGCATACGCATGTGTTAGACTTGATATCTTCATATCAATCTACCCACATACCAGTCTTCATGCACAATGATCATCCCACTAACAAATATACTTGACTAGGGATAATTTAAGATAAAAAACAATTGCAATCAAAGAACTTCATTATATTAATATCTCCATATATAATAAAATTAATATTCTAGCCAAAAACAATGTTCAAACTAAAATAGATTGTCTCTAGGGCATCTCCACCAACAAGTTATTTAAACCCATAGCATCGTATGTGAAAAAGTTTCTTAAAAAGTAATCAAAAATCACAAAAAGCCTCGTAATTCTGATTCTCCGCCCATGTCCTCACCGCCACAACGTGAGAAGTTTCTGGTGCTGATCAGGCTTTGGCTCGCCGCGGCGGGAGATTTGTTGCTATCTCGTTTTTTTCTCCCCTTTTAGCTCTGTTCTTTTGGGCCACTTGAGCTTTCGGGCTCATTTCCGAGCCCCTCCATCTCTTTAGCATGTGTCATTTCTCCGCATTGACCACCGTAAAATGAACAAATATCAAAGATCATACCCGCGAGAGGAATTAAGCACAAAATAAAGCATAATGAGCCTAAAATGCCTCGAAATCACAAAAAACTCTCCCGTACTACCTCAATGGTGAAAATCATGCCAAATGTATAAAAATAAGGGAGAATAACTCACGGACACTAGCAAAAACACCTAGATTGGTAGCTAAAATATCATACAATTTTGTGTTGTCAAATACCACACACTTAAGCTTTGCTCGTCCAGAGCAAACATCTGCGGGCGCTATCCTAAAGATAGAATGGAGTCTAAGTTTCCTCCCCCACACTTTGCCTAATTGTACCTCCGACCAAGAATCGAATCAACTAAGACTCGGACTGACTCATGCAACAATATGCAAATGCAAGTTATTTATAATGCAACCTCTACTCTCTAACACAAATTATCTAACAATTTTTTTCTTCTTCTGGAAAACATTTTCTTTTTGTTTTGATATTGGGGAATCACTTGATATAGTGTCGAATCTGTCAAGTTCTCATGCCTTTCTAGAGACTTCATTTTGCAAAAATTGAAGACTCAATTGACTAGAGTCTAAGCTCGCACTATAGGCACAAGAACCAGACCAATAACCCTCAACCAAGCTGAACGTATTCTAATGAAACCATTCGAGCTATTTCAAGGGTAATAAATTATGGCGACTTAGGGATGTTAGGATATATCTAGATAGTGGCGCTGTCCTAAATTTCACAGTCAAAGTTCACAATTAACTCATCACACAACCCCTTCAATGAGTGTAGAAACTGATAGTGTCTCCTGAACAAATCCATCCATCATCTCCTAACTCCAGAATTAGCTACTGATCCGTAACCAACCTTGTGAACGATTCATGTTAAATAAAAGGTTGCACCAACTCGGCCCCTCTAGTAAATGAAACTATAAAGAAAAATAAAGATAACGCTCAGGTGCCGGTATAGACACTCTTTATTTTACTCTTCAGCACAAGTGGCATACAAAATAACAATCAAGACAATTGAGAAAATAACAGTGGGGAACTGAATGGTGTATAATAATAAATTTTCGGGGGTGGAAAATGTAATAAATCCCTTTGAACGTGTTAAACATTGTTAAATTTTGTACCAGTTACGTATTAGTTTCCTCTACTTCGATTGAGCGTGCTTGCTGTTAAAGTGTTACAAACTCGGAGACGAGATGAATACGAGGAACAATGAGACACACGAATTGTAAAGAGAACTGCATTGATATGCGCATTATTGTTTACCAAATCAACTTTTATATAAGGTGTGAGAGTTAATCAAGATTAAGTAGATAAGTGAATACAATATATTATGAATATTCACAATGTCAAATACATATTTCATAACAATATACACACAAGCACACACACACATATATATATACTACCCTATGCAAGTTTGAGAGTGTTTTAATGTTTTAGTATTTTAACAGTGTTTTTACCCTTGTAAAACGGGAAACTTACAATAAAACCATGTTCTTATATTATAATTGAAAATTGACATATATACAAATATGAAGAGTCGTGTCTATTCGAATAAGAGCATTAATTTAAAATTTCCCTTTAGAAGAGTTTAAGTATTAATAGTTGTGAATTTTAGTTCATATTTTTTGGACATGTATCTTCATAGTCATGAATAGTTGTGGCTATTGTCTTTTTGAATGGATACCTTCACAATTATAAAAAGAGAGTCATAAGTCGCTAAAATTTTCACTTAATCTTGTCAAATACCCATTTCCCTCAATTCTTTCAATATGTGTTGTCTTATTTGGAGAATTTACATTTCATTTTGAGACTATACCACATATTGGCGGCTTAGTAAGGCCTAAACAGACAACATTGTCCGACAAAGTTAATAACGAAACAACTATCAAATGAGACGTTCCCTAGGTTTGTTTTCATCGTTGAGGGGCATATAAATTTTAAAGAAATCATTTGTATGTCAAATATAAAGTTACACGCACTTTATTTTCACTTCTTTCAAAGTAGTAAATGTTGAAAAAAGTTATTCATCGGTTTTAAAATATCAAAGTACTTATGTCTTGCTTTCATCTTCCCAATTTCAAAATTAAGTTTGTAAACAAATAATAATCAAATATAAGCGATTGAATTATAGTTTTCATTAATCTTTATTTAATTTGTTGGTATTTTGTTATAAATAATAACATTTAAGTTTATATATATGACAAATTAAATGTGACTGTAACTAGTTATATATATATATACTAAAAAAACATAACTAAAATTATTAATTCACTGCTTCGGTAAGAGTATAATTAATTGTTCTCAATTTTTTTGAGGTGATCAAACCTAGTTTGAATATTGAACTTATTTGATTAAGTTCGAATATATTTTGTACATTCAAGAATGAATATGTTGTGTACATTCAAGAACAAAAAATATTTCATCTTAGCATCCGAAACTTTATAAAGTTAAATTTTGTACCTGGTACTTAGTAGTTTCTGCTTCTTCGATTGAACAAGCTTACTCATAAAAATGTTATAAATTCGGAGACGAGATGAACACTAGGAACTAAGAGACATACGAATTGTAAAGAGAATTATACCGATGTGCGCATTACTCCTTACCAAATCACCCTTTACATAGGGTGTGAGAGATAATCAAGATCAAGTAGATAAGTGAATACAACATTATTGTAAATATTCACAATATCAAATACATATTTCATAACTATATATATATATATATATATACATATATAGAATAATCTCTAAAAGCTTGAGAGTGTTAGTGTTTTAACAATGTTTTTATCCTTGTAAAATGAAAAACTTACAATAAAACCATGCTCTTAAATTATCCTTGAAAGTTGATATATATTGATATATACAAATATGAAGAGTTGTGTCTATTCGAATAAGAAAATTTAAAATTATATTTTTAGATGAGTATTAATTACTTCATGCATACTCCCAGTTTGCCAAAACTATCACATTGCAACCTCCAATTCTAGAACTAGCTGATTGCATCCCCCATTTGTAAAAGACTTAATTACTTAATGCATACCCCCAGTTTATCGAAACTAACACATTGCAATCCCCATTTCTACAATAGCCTTATTGCATCCCCCATTTGCAATATATCATACTTATTGCAACTGGTTAAGAAAATCCATGAAATGAGCATCAAAATAGAGAGGGTAGATTTTTCAATAAAAATATATTAATTAATGTATTTAAAAGTAAAATAAATAAAAATTATATGGATGAAGATAAGAAGATGAGAAGCTCTGTTAATCTTTTCTCTGCCTCCTTCTCTCTACCGGCCTGCTCGTCTTCGTTTCATTTCTACTCAAATCCCAACTTCCAGCCACCAACGTCGCCGAAATAGGCATCTTTGGTCCTAAGATGTCCCTCAAGAAATTACCAGGGCAAAGCTTTTTCAACCCAAAATCGGATCCATAAGAGAGAAGGAGAACCCCATATCAAAGAAAATAGTTTATTTTCAATTTTTCTTCTGATTCATCTTAATTGATTTTCAATTTCAGTTTGTTTTGGAAACAAAGTGTATGTGGAGGTGGCAGAAATATCACCGAATCAGGATCTGAGTCGCCTAGATCTGGGTTTAGGTGGGCTTGTTACAGGTCATGTGGCGGTGATGGTGGAAGTGGTTATGAGGTTTTAGGTTGTGGAGAATTGGGTGTTCGGCTTGTTGGAGGCCTATATTTATTTGTAGGAGTAGTGGTGTTCGACTTTAATGGAGGTTAGAGTTGGAGGAGGTTGACGATTGCGGCAGTTAAGTAGGGTTACCGGGATCTGCTATAGTGCAGCGACGTTGGTGGTGGCTGCGGCGATGACGGTGGTGTTCTTATTTTATCCAATAGACCATTTTAATTCTTTCCCCTCTTCTTCTCTATCTATTCACTATGTGGATATGGTTCAATTTTCTAGCTTTTGTTCATCTATTTTCATTGACTTGACGGAATCAAGGTTTCGCCGCCGGAATCTGGGTTTTGGCCGCCGAAATCTGGGCTTCAGGTATCGGAATCTGGGCTGCCTAACGGTGTTCAGGTGGCTGCATGTATGATTGTGGTGTTGTGCTATGAGTGTTCATACAGGAATGTATATAGACAATTATACCCTTTCAATAAAAGGACTTGATTGTCAAAAAAATTACCAGTTTCAATAAGTAGGTTATTTTGCAAATGGGGGATGGAATAAGCTTATTGTAGAAGTGGGGATTGCAATGTGTTAGTTTGGGTATATTGGGGGTATCCATTAAGTAATTAAGCCTTTGTAAAATATACGTCAATGTCAAACTGAGAACAAAATTCAAACATCAAATTCAAACACGACGAAGGTATTTTCATAAAATTCATATCATTTATGATACAATCGCATCATATTGTTTCAGATAATGCCCTTTGAGTACGTTAATTTTGCGATGAAATTCGTTCCCAGTTGCACATTGACACATTTTTTGCAAATGGGGGATGCAATCAGCTAGTTCTAGAACTGGGGGTTGCAATGTGATAGTTTCGATAAACTGGGGGTATGCATTAAGTAATTAAGCCTTTGTATTTGACCCCCTTGTGGTTAGGGGCATGTGCGAAACACCCCCCTGGGGTTCTGAATGATGCAAATCACTTCCCTGTGGTTTCATATATGTGCGCTAAGGGGGTAATCTACTGTTAAGTGGATTTAAAAAGACTGAAATGACCTTACTCATAAACCATCACCATTTTCTTCACATTTTTCTCACGTTCCCTCTCTCTCTCTAGTTGTCTTCTCTCCCTCTCACTAATTATCTTCATAAGACCAACAATACCAGATCAGAAACCCTGGTACACCAGTAAGAAAACTCTTAACAAATTGAAGGAGAAGAAGAAAAATAACGGAGACGACGACCGTTTACCAGGTCGCCGGCGTTGGTGGCTATACTCGACGGCGACAGTGGCGGCGGCGAAGTTCTCTCCTGCCAGCGAGGTAACTCAGTCGTCCTCTTCCTCTGTCGCACAGATCTGAGTCCCCCTCTCTCTCTTCGCGAGATCAGACGCGATCAACTAAGATCTGGCGAAGCTTTAAGCTTGACACGGCTCCGGGGACGACCTATGGCGGCATCGTCTCGGTCTCTCTCTGACTCTGCGATGTGTACAGATGAGAAGGGGAAAGGACGAAGAGGGAAGATGAAGAACAAGAAAAGCTGAAACGGAAGGTCACAACATTGGTTCACAATCTTGGTTGAAGGTGAATAATTCATGGTATTGATTGGAGAGACCAAAACCCATTTTTTGGTCTGTTTTTTGAAAGATTTGAGTGTTCATACATAGCCGAAGGTGAGAGATGGCTGGTGTTTGAGGGAGATAAGGGAGTTGTGTGCTTTGTACTTTTGGGTCGAATTTATCCATTTTGATTTGATATTGATCTGTTTTTCTATCAAGAATCTGATAACGATAGAGGGTTAGACATAGTTGAAATCTGGATTTTGTTAAAGATTTTTTTTTTTTTTTTTTTTTGAGACAGTTGAAGAAGTTGAAGAACAAGCAGATTTGTTTTCTCAGATATTAATTTAATGAGGGTATAATGGGTATAAAATGTTGAGATTTGACGGAATCCGTTAGTTTTAACGGAGCCGCACAAAAACCAAACCACAAAGAGGTATATTGCAACATTTCAGACCTCAAGGGGGTCTTTCGCACAAAACCCTAACCTCAGGGGGGTAAAATGCAATTAACCCAAATATTAATAGGTGTGGCAAGATTGCAACTGGGGAATGCAATAAGTTTATTGTAGAAGTGGGGGATGCAATGTGTTAGTTTTGGCATACTGGGGGTATGCATTAAGTAATTAAGCCTAAATATTAATAGGTGTGGCTATCCATTTCGTACTTTTTCGGATGCGTATCACATTTTTTTTTGAGAAATTGTTTTTTTCGTCAACGGGGTTTGAACCCGGGACCTCATGCAGGGGCTTCCAACGCTCTACAACTTGAGCTACCACCCTAGCTGCGGATGCGTATCTCATCAGTCATGATAGTTGTGACTATTCAGTTTGTGTCTTTTCAAATAGATACATTCACAATTATTAATGGAGTCATTAGTCGCTAATATTTTCCCTCAATCTTGCCAACTCTCCCTCATTTCTTTCAATACGTGTAGTCTTCTTTGAACAATTTGCAGTTCATTTTCGAGACTAAACCATATATTGGCGGCTTACTAACGCCTAAACATGCGAAACTGACTTAAGTGTAGAATGAAACAACTATCATCGGAAAGGTTCTCCAGGTTCATTTGCGTTCTTGATTGACATGTGAATACTGAATTTCTTATGTCTTGTTTTTATCTTCCTAATTTCAAAAAAAAAATTGTTAAAAAAGAATCAAATATAAACGATTGATTTATAGTACTCATTAATCTTATTTAATTTGTTGGATCAATCTGGAGATTGAAAGCAGCTGTCAACATTTTCCAAGGAAATGCTTTTGGACCGGCTTCCATGAATGCTCAGGTGAATAATGGAAAGGTGTTGCTCAACAGGATTGTGGGAAGAATCAAGCACGTTGGTCGTGACGCTAATGAGGTGGCTAATGCTCTTGCAAACCTTGGAGCCAAGCAGATTGATCAC
This sequence comes from Linanthus parryae, assembly GCA_023055425.1. Classification (NCBI taxonomy): domain Eukaryota; kingdom Viridiplantae; phylum Streptophyta; class Magnoliopsida; order Ericales; family Polemoniaceae; genus Linanthus; species Linanthus parryae. The sequence goes on from JALGPY010000002.1 coordinate 36,324,067, forward strand.
ATCAAGATTCTTGAGGAAGCGCCGGATGCTGTGAAAGGTCTCTCATTGCTGACAGATTGGGAGTGTGAATGTTTCTTTAAGCTTTGTTTAGTTTGTTTTTCAATTTCTGTTGTAGCAAATACACACACACACACACAACTCTCTAAAATTTTGAGAGTGTTTTGATGTTTTAGTGTTTTAACAGTGTTTTTACCCTTGTAAAATGGAAAACTTACAATAAAACTATGCACTCCTCTTAAATTCTCCTTGAAGGTTGACATATATACAAATATGAGGAGTTGTGACTATTCGAATAAGAACATTAATTTAAAAAAATTAAATTTTATAAGAGTTTACATATTAATAGTTGTGACTATTCAATTCATATTTTTTCAGACGTATATGACTAGTCAATTTGTGTAATTTCAAATGAATACCTTCACAATTATAAATCTTGCAACCTCTCTCTCTCGCCCTCATTTCTTTCAATAATGCGTTGTCTTCTTTGGAGATTTTGCAGTTCATTTTCGAGATTATATCATATATTGGCGGATTAGTAAGGCCTAAACAAACGACACTGTCTAGCTTAAGTGGAGAATGAAATAACAATCATCGAAGACGTTCTCTAAGTTCATTTGCATCGTTGATGGCATATAAATATGAAGGAAATTATTTGTAAGTCAAATATTCATTTACACGCACTTCATTCTCACTTATTTGCAGAGTTGAGTATTGAATGTAGAAGACAAATTATTTATCGATTTTGATAGATTGAAGTACCTATGTCGTGTTTTTATCTTTTTCGATTGAAAAATAAGTATTGTTTTTTATCTTTATAGATTAAAAAATAAGTCTTTAACAAAAGTATCAAATATAAGCGATTGAATTATAGTTCTCACTAAATTTATTTAATTTGTTAATATTTTATTTTAAATAACAACACTTAAGTTTATATATTATGGCAAATTAAATGTGCCAGTAACTAGTGTGTGTATATAATATAATATAATATAATATAATATAATATAATATAATATAATATAATATAATATAATATAATATAATATAATATAATATAATATAATATAATATAATATAATATAATATAATATAATATAATATAATATAATATAATATACACACTAATCTCTAAAAATTTGAGAGTGTTTTAGTGTTTAACAGTGTTTTTACCCTTGTAAAATGAAAAGCTTACAATAAAACCATGCTCTTAATTTATCCTTGAAAGTTGACATTTATTGATATATACAAATATGAAAAGTTGTGTCTATTCGAATAAGAACATTAATTTAAAATTAAATTTTAGATAAGTATAAATATTAATCCAGTTCGTACTTTTTCGGATGTGTATCTTCATTAGTCATGAATAGTTGTGACTATTCAATTTGTGTCTTTTCAAATGGGTACCTTCACAATTATTAAAGGGAGTCATTAGTCGCTAATATTTTCTCTCAATCTTGCCAACTCTCCCTCATTTCTTTCAATATGTGTAGTCTTCATTGGACAATTTGCAGTTCATTTTCGAGACTACACCATATATTGGCGGCTTAGTAACGCCTAAACATGCGACACTGACTTAAGTGGAGAAAGAAATAACTATCATCGGAGACATTCTCCAGGTTCATGTGCGTTCTTGATTGATCTTATGTCTTTTTTTTTTTTTTTTTTTTATCTTCCTAATTTCATAAAAAAAAAATGTTAAAAAAGAATCAAATATAAACGATTGATTTATAGTACTCATTATCTCAATTAATTTGTTAGTATTTTATTTTAAATAATATAATTGAAGTTAGTATATTATAAGAAATTAAATGTTCGTGTGAAAGAGATGTACTTATAAATAATATGTAGCTATATTATATTATAATATAATATATATACCAAAAAGATGTCACAATGTTAATTCACTAATGAGATCTCTTCACTAATTTGGTTGGAGTATCACAGTAAAATTAACTAGCTCTATTGCCATGTGCAAATCGATCCTCATATGAAACAAAAACGAAATAAAGAAATTAATAAAAATTAATTGAGAGATTAATTTGACATTACCAAACTTGACTAGACTGTATACTACTAATAATGACAATAATCAATTTCGTTTACCGTAACATCTTCTCTAGTGCGTAACACTCACACGCCGGTTGACTGCGCGTGGTTTAGGAACCACAAATCTTCTCTCTCTTTTATGGTCAAATTTGCATGGAGGAAGGATACCATATAGGTACGTTGCAAAACGCTTCCATATCTTTCCCTACTCTTTCGCTGTCAACTGTGAAAGGTAAACTTCCATGCAAACTCTCTCTCCCTAAATCTCGCTGGAGAGATATCTCTCCGGAGAGTTCTATATATATCCTCTCAAGATCTTCACTTATTTTGTTTCACTTTATCTTCTCCTCCAAGTAGAAAAGAAAACAATAAAACCTTTTGGTTCTCTCCCTTCTTTAAACCCTCCCCAAATCTCTCCCTTTCAGTTACAGAAAAATCATCAATCAATGGAGAGAAGACCACCAAGAGATGATCTCTCATGGGCTGCCGGAGATTTCTCCTCTCCCTACTCATCTTCCTCCTCCATCAACAACAGAAACTCACCGGAGAATCCCATCCCGGATTACAACACCTTGCTGCTCCAACAACTAGCTTATCAGCAGCTTCCGGCGCCGTCTCCGGTGCCGGAGGCGCCTACTTACAACCCTTATCCTCAACCAAGGAACTCTCTCCGTAGCAGCAACAACTCATCGTATCAAGACAACTCTAGTGGTGTTCTTGATCTTGAATCACAGATGGGGAATCTGAATCTGAATCTCTCTAGGGATGTTCCATCATGGAACTCTCCGAATGATTCGATTCTTGCTGATAAGTTGTTGATGAATCCTCAGTTGAACAATGATTACCCTTATGATAATAATATAGCAGCAGCCAGGCTGAGGCAACAGGCTATACTTGACCAGTTTTACCTGCAACAGGCGCAGGCGGCGGCGAATGTGGCGGCGATGGGTATGTACCCCCGCCTCGATGATTCCAACCCTCTCCTCAGCCCTTATTTGTACAACAACGGCCTCGGTGGTAGAAGCAACCTCTTTGGTTCATCGGCCTACGCCGCCAACAACGGCGGCGGAGGACATGTCGGTAGCCTCCTCCGGTCGTCGGCATCAGGGAACCGGTACCCTAACAACTCTCTACTCAACCAAAACTACCAAAACTCAAACGGGTATGGGTTAGATAATGATTATGGTAGTGGGAATGGGAATGGGAATTTTTTTAGGTCAACCGACAATCTCCGCCGCAGGAGTAATAATAATCCTAGGTCGTCGAGGAATTCTATGATGTCTTCTATGTACAATAGCAACAGCAGCAGCAGTAATAGTCTTCTAGGCGGCGGCGGTGGTTCGAGCAGGTTATTGGGAAACTTGTCCTCATTGGATGAGCTGAAGGGGAACATAGTGGAAGTTGCTTGTGATAAGAAGCTTTCTCAGCTTCTGCTTAAGAAGTTTCAGGAAGGGACTGATGAAGAAGTTGATATGATCTTCATGGAAGTGAAGGATAATCTTTTAGGTCTGATGGAGAATCAGTTGGAGAAGTTTCTGATTGAAGGATTCTTCAGGTTCTGTAATGAGGAGCAGATTTACCAGATTCTGGTTGTTCTTGTGTCGGACGAGGAAAGGCTTGAGAAAATCTGCACCACTGGTCATGGGTAGGGTTTCTGTTTTCTCTTCCTTTTTTTTTATTTAAATTCTGATTAAGTTATGTTGCAATGTGTTTAAGGGTTTTTTTATTGTGTGATTGCAGAACTCGGCGGATGCAGGAGCTGCTCCAGAATCTGAGTACCCAAGAGCATAAGGATGTAATTATTCCATCACTGGCTAAGATTACTCTATCTTTGACGATGAGCGATAGCGGTCACCATGTCATTCTCAAGTGCCTGGGGCTATTTAATCCAGAAGAAAACAATGTAAGTCATTGCAGAACCTTTTTACTTCATGTTAACTAAAATAAATATCATGGAATTTCATTAATCTTTTGTTTTTGGTATTCCCATGAAGAGCCATATAGCATGATGATATTATCATCCTCATCACAGAAGAAGAATGTGCTAGAATTTAATAAGCTTTTGCGGTAATTTGTGTTATTTTTTGATTGTCCCATCAATGCCATATAGTATAAAAGTTATCAATCTGATCACAGAAGAATGGGCTAGAATTTCATAATTTTTTTGCGGTAATTCGTGTCTTTTTATCTTCCCATGAAGCTCAGTACTATCCTACTTATCATCCGTTTGTTGTTATTCTTGTTGCTGCTGTTTGTCAATGTGTTGTGACTATCCAACATAGTTTTTCAAGTTCCTAATTCTTTTCCTTAGATTGGACAAGAATGCAAGTTAGACTAATGTGTTATATACTTATGTGTTTGGTCCTTGCAGCATCTGTTTAGTGTTGTAACAAAACACTTTTATGAGATTGCAACCGACAAGAGTGGTTGCTGTGTGATCCAGCAATGTGTGGACAAGGCCACAGGAGAGGCTAAAGAGCTTCTCATGGCTGAAGTGATTTCCAATGCCGCGGTGTTGTCTGAGCATCCATACGGGTTAGTTCCATAACTTCTACTTCTAGGATTGCGGATATCTCAATTGACAACAATCATTTGATCATATGTTTTTGTTTCCTATGTTGTTTTGAATGTTGTACTTAAGGTTGCTTATTTTTTGTTGGTTTTTAGAAACTATGTTGTGCAATACATTCTGTTCCTGCATATTCCACATGTTACGGAGGAGTTGCTGAATCAGCTGGAGGGCAACTTTGTCACCCTCTCGATGAACAAATATGGGAGCAACGTGGTGGAGAAGTGTCTGCAGAATTCGAATGATGAACAGGTTGCTAGGATTATCAAGGAGATTATCGATAGCCAGCACGTTTTGATGGTTTTCCAGAATGCTTTTGGCAACTATGTTGCTCAATGCGCCATCGATAGATCAAAGGTTAGTTCGTTTCACCTAATACCTTCTCACCTAATTCCATGGTTTTGTTCTTCCTAGGTTACAACATAACACTTGTAAGAGCGCATCCATGGTACATTAGTAGCTAAAATGTAGCGCAAATTTAACTTATTCATTTTAGCATGATAGATTTGATCCAGTATTGTTGTTCCGACACTATCTAAAACTACAATAAAAGTGACTAGGATATGTTGACTCGTCACATCTAGCTAGCATAAAATTATGATACTAAAATAGCATTTGGTTTAGCTAATCTACTGTAGACTCTACTTATTCAAATTGACTTATGATTTAGTAATAACTTTCATTTTTATTTGAATAGTTATATCTCCACCACCTATTATATGGGTTAGTTCTTCCTATGTTATAAGAAAAACACTAATAACATGTTCCACTACTACAGTATATGGTTTTCTTCATCATAGGTTATAGCTTGCACCACACATTCTATGATTGTGTTCTTCCTGGGTTGTAATAAAACACTGGTTAGTTAACATGTTTATTTATGTTTCCTTGCAGGGGGCTGTTCGTCACAATATGCAGGAGCTGGTGCTTGCCCATTCGCATCATCTACACAGCCATCCCCATGGGAAGAGGGTTCTTGCAAAGTTCAAGCCAAGCAGGCCGCGAGGATACTGAGGAGGAGGATGTTCCTAAGTCTGTTTCTGCTCATGGGGATGTTTTTGATTTACCTAGTATCGTACTATTGTTTTCTGTTTCTCGTAGGGGACTTAAGTTTTGTGTTGTCGGTCAGTTTTCAATAAGGGTGTCGTCGTTAGGTCGTTTGGTTGTTTGTGTGTCTTTCTAGTACTAGGGAGGGGGGATAAGAAGAAGAAAAAAAAGAAGAAAAAAAACTCTGTCTGCGCTTGAAGGCTATATTCTCCAAGATGTTTGTTGTTGAGCAGATCAGATGTTTTTTTTAGAACTAGAGGGTGGTGGTACTTCCAGTGTCTTTTTCTGTTATGTTGTTTCTTTAGGGTTTTTTGTTTGGTGTTGATTGTTATTAAACATTAATCGTTTTTGGGGATTTTGAAGTATAACATCTTTTGTCTATTTCATTGTTTTGTATACTTTCATGTGAAACTTGTCCCGAGTTTGGGGTCCATCTGAGATTATCTGGAAAGATGATGGCTTAGGCGTTGAGCACCGTAACCAAAACATTGGAGGCCATGTACCGATGAGAAACAAAGTGATTGTTTGATGTAGTTGACATGGCAAGTTAGGACATGGTTGGGACATGAGAGTTGGGATGCATAACATTTCTATATCATCTCGAATGATGTGAGCTGCCACAGAGATTAATTCTTTTTATTTTATAATTTATCTTTGTTTCTCTTACATATTAATATATAATCACTCTCACAGTTATTCTAGATTAGTTAATATATTTCCTATAACTTATAGTTTAGCCCACCATTAGTTCATCTATTTTGCTTGTTTTCATTTTTCAACCCTCCTCCAGAATATTTCTAGATCCTCCCTAGCTGCCACCCGAGAGTCGCAAATATGGTCTTTAGTGTGTGTGTTCGACCGGCTGTTCTGGTGTCTGCCCAACAAGATTTTTTATTAGGGATCTTGCTCCTGGGAGAGTCTACCAAAATGTATCACTCTATGGGAGATAGGGTTGATGCACGGAGGATAAGAATACAAAAGAGTAAATTGCGTACCTGCAGCCACGAGGCTTACTCAAAACTAATATTCACCTCTTTCACAAATGACCGAAAACCTCTTCTATATGACCATGTTAGTTACATCCTTCTTCCCCCATCATGTTTGGTTTCCTAACACCAGTAGTGACTTTAGGGCAAAATTCTCTCTATTTGTCCTCGTATTGCCTTTAGTCATGTAAGGGACAGTAATCAACTTCTCAAGTAGAGTAACTTTTCACTTGTTATCTACTTTAGCTTAACCTCCCAACAAATGAGTTCGTTTTAGAAAAGCTACATTTTTTTGTTTAACCTAGGGGTCACTTTATATTGTTTTTGTTACACATTTATGGCGTTTACTAATTTTTGAGGTGTCAGTTTTGTAATCCCAAGGGATATAGTCTAACGGTAATGTAGTATTCAATATAATAAAGTGGTATAAAAAGCAGAGATACGCGCCAAATATAGCAACACATCGAAAATAGAATAAGAGGTTTCTACAAAACTGAGATAGACGCAAGAAAATACAATGATAAAATAAGTAGGAGTAGGTATCGCGAGGATATTTTGAAACATGGATAGCGACGAAATGTGTCATCTCCACGCATGTTGAAGCGCATGAAAAGTAGGTTCTAATACGATTTGCGAAACAAGACAATGAATTACAGTGATTATGTTCCTTTCCATATAAGAAATATCTAAAATTTGACAACTGGAAAGAGTGAATCGCAGTAATTGTCTTCGTTTCTATATAAGAAATAACAAAAATCAACATCTGGAAAGCGAATTGCAACAATTTTATTCCTTTCTATAGAAGGAATTAAAATTCGACAGTCACAACTCGCTCTCGGAGCGTGAAGACTTTTCCTACACGCGTGACATTTTTTTTAAATTACGTGTGACATACTATTTGACTGTGAGTTCTAATGTGATTGACGAAACAAGAAAGCGAATTACAACAATTGTATTCATATCTATATAAGAAATATCAAAATCCGACAGCTGGAAAGCGATATGTAATAATTGTATTTGTTTTCATATAAGAATATAAAAATTCGACTGTCACAACCTACTCTCTGAATGCGAATACCTTGCCTACACGTTTGACATATTATTTGAGAGTAAGTTTTAATGTCGTTAACGAGATAGGAAAGCGAATGGTATTAATTTTATTCCATTTTGTATAAGAAATATCAAATCCGACAGCAAAAACTCGCTCCCTGCGCGTGAAGACCTTGCCTCCACGCGCAACATATTATTTGACCGCAAGTTATCATGTGATTGACGAGATAGGAAAGAGAACTACACTTTTGTATTCCTTTCCATACAAGGAATACAAAAGTTTGACAACTGGAGAATGAATTATAGTAATTGTATTCCTATCTATATAATAAATATAAAAATTTGGCAGGCACAACACGCGCTCGACGCATGAACACCTTGCATGGACCCACAATATATTATTTGACCCACATTATGTTGGGAATTGTATTCAGAATTCCATATTAATAGTTGAATTAATAATCTTAATTGATTACCGTTCGCATCTTAATCTAGCAAACTTGTGAGCATGCAAATGTTATTAATTATTTGTCATATAAATATGCATTATAAAGTCCAATGCTCCATATCTGAGACAATCGGACATGGAGACGAGTTCGGGCATGCGCGAGATTGGTTGTCAGTTATTTATGAAATATAAGTAAGGGTTCACAGTCTAGATGGTTTTGGACAAACTATCGGTACAACTATAGTGTAACATTTTAGTGATACATCTCGGTCAAGAAAACGGTATAGTTTCCACTTGTTACACTAGCATACTTTGTGAATGTTGAACATGACCGCCATATGGAATATAATTATCCCAGACTGGCCAAATTGAGATAATATAATATTTCATTGTTATTGATAATATTGGAAACTCTTACTCTATGATTGTTTACCTGGACACAAATCTTGATTGATTATTATTTTGATATATTGAGTGAGATTCAAATGCGAGTCAACAATCCTGGTATATTGGATAGTGATTGTTAGGATTTGGTGAAAGCTAATCGAAACATGGAATTCACGTCTCATAGGAGAATGATGTACCCTCCTGGGAGCTCACTAGGTTTCGACGTTTCGTTATGTCAAGTCTGACCAGCTGGTTATTTGTAACAAGACATAACGAATAAGGTTTGAGCAGTTTAGATCAGGGAATAAATAAGATGCTGATGAGAGCAAAATTGTGAGTAAGAGTAGATCGGCATTAACGGGTATTTGTAATCTTAACGTGGGGAGTTATCTATTATTAATAACATGAGCTCATACATAATGATAAGAATAAATTTCGGAGTGCAGTTATGGTTTTATGGTGGAGTAAACTATAATTAATAAGTAGTTTTGAATTTAATTCGGGTTGAATTATGGGTTCAAATATATTATTGGGAGCCGATTCATTCATTTTCTCCAGAGGTCTCCGGCGTAGTCCAACATAAGCGTGATCATGTGATTCACAAGTGGTTTTGAGTCTCATGTGTGTGGAATGTAAATTGAGATTATGTTTGGTATGACTATATTAGGACTTAATTGCAAACTACACTAAAATTTGTAGGGAGGGACTTGTTATGCAAAGTTTTCATACAAGGGACTTATGTACAATTTTAGGTATTCCTAATATTAGGGTTAGTAATATGTCTCTATATATACTCCACCATAATTCTTAAGTGAGGATGATTGATCTTACATCTTTTTCACACAAGAGAGAAAATCCGATTTGTGCATTCATGAGCTTTTCTTGTTCGAATAACCATCGAACTTGAATCGGAGTTTGGATCATATGTCGGAAGGCTTCTGGACACACCAGGTTCGGTTTTTAGGTGTTTTGGACAAGATAACGATCTCGGATCGTTTTTGGTAAAACCCGAAGTTGTAGATCTCAGAAAAACGAAGGGATGGGAAGAAATGGCTCGTCGATCGGAGTTGTAAAACTGCAGATATTGCTGGTCAAAATTTCAGGTTTGCAGTTGATTTTCAGAAGGATCTAAATTTGGTTTTCGGAGCATAACTGGAGCTACAGATCATTTACTCTTCATAGTAAATGTCATACTCTTCTCTGGAAAAATCCCTTGTCTCATAGTCTAGCTTTATATATGAAAATAGAACCGTCTGAATTCCTCTTAATCATGTAAACCCGTCTATGAAGAAAAAGTCAACTTGGGTAGAAAGAGCTGGGATGGATTTGGTTGACAAGAGTATGACATTTACTATGAAGAAAAATGAGTATGACATTTACTATGAATAAAAATTTAGCCTAGGGTGAAGCATCAAGCAGAGAGTTATCATGAGTTTTGCTCTTAATTTCAAACGGGACACTAGGCAATTGGATGTCGTTTCTCCACGGGGTTCTTACTGTAGAAGTACATATGCAACAATTTCCAAGATTTGTAGCACGTTATTTTCTCATCATGTCTGCAAATTACACTAGTCTCTATATTATTTGAAGCAAGCTTAAGAGAATAGTTCCAAATTTCTACCACATCATGATTTCACTGTGAGTAATGCAAATCATTCTTTATTCATCCTTCACAAGAATCCCTCCACAGTTATGGTTCGGGACTATGTTGATATTCTTACTGGTAATGATACCACATTTATTACTTAGTTGTTGATTCAAAGTTTCAAATGGCTACAACTTCTGCTATGACAGATTTTTGTTTACTAGCCTATTTTTTTGGCATTAAAGTACAACATACAACCACCGGCATGATTCTGCATCAATCTAAATATGCAAAAGACTTGATGGTCAAGGAAAGAATGCAAGGCTGCCCAGCACTATCCACTCCGACTTATACCGAATTTTTAGCTGAAGAGCACTTGAACTCGCGCTTACAGTAGTGGCTGAAAGGGTTCAAAGTTCTCTGTATTGAAGAAGATGAACCGAGAGAATACAAAAGGAAGAAGATGAACAATAACAAAACAATATTTACATAACCCTAATTGAGCTGAAGAAGGGACTTAAGTTTAAAAGCAATCCTACCGTTGGATCCGTACAGATGATCCAACGGTGTGAATAAAACCCTAATACTAAATGGGCTTCAGTAAAGAGTTTGGGCTTTGGCAGAAGCAAATAACACTTGACTTTGGGCCTTCTTGATATCACTTGGGTTGACTTCTGGAATTGGGTCTTGACTGGGTTTAGCCCACTGGTTTAATACCCCCCTTTTAAACTGATGGGGTGAGAGCACACCATGAGTTTAGCTTTGAATCGATCGAACTGCGCAGCTGGAAGAGATTTGGTGAACATGTCTGCAATTTGGTCTTTGCCTGAAATAAAGGAAACAATAAGCTCTTTTAGTAAAACCTTTTCACGAACGAAGTGATTGTCAAGCTCGATGTGTTTTGTGCGAGCGTGAAAGAGTGGATTTGCAGTGAGAGATAAGGCAGAGTAATTATCTGTCCAGATGCATGGTTGTTGTGAAAGACGAATCTTGAGATCATTAAATAGATAGCGAAACCAAGAAATATCAGCAGCAGAAGTGGCTAAGGCCCGATATTCAGCTTCCGTTGAGGAACGGGCCACGGTGGGCTGCTTTTTAGCGGCCCAATGGACTGGATTTGGGCCTAAGTACACAATCAGTCCAGTAGTGCTACGACGGTCCGTTGGGTCACCAGCCCAGTCCGCGTCAGTAAACACTTGAAGAAGCTGGTAGCCTTGTCGATAGAACAGGCCATGGGACTTAGTCCCTTGTAAATAACGTAGAACACGTTTAGCCCCACTTAGGTGAGTGGTGGTGGGTGAGTGCATAAATTGGCAGAGGTGATTAACCGAAAATGCCAAATCAGGACGACTAAAAGTAAGGTATTGAAGAGCCCCTATCAGCTGGCGATAGATAGTAGGATCCGGTAAAGGATCACCTTGTTTAAGATGAAACTTAACACCAGCAGCTAGAGGGGTTGAACTAGGCTTACAGTTACTCATGTTGAAACGAACAAGTAAGTCTGTGATGTATTTTTCTTGATGAATTAAAATTCCAGAAGAGGAACGGACAACTTGGAGCCCCAAAAAGTAAGTGAGGGGACCAAGGTTTGTCATGCGAAATTCATCACTGAGTTTTTGAACTAAAGTTGAAATATAGGAAACATCGTTTCCAGTTAATATAATGTCATCGACATACAATAAGAGGATAGCAAGCCTATTATTGTGGTGCCGAATAAACAAGGAACTGTCTGCATAAGAGGCTTTGAAACCCAGGGACCGTAAATAAGTGGTAAAGCGTTCAAACCAAGCATGTGGTGCTTGTTTGAGGCCATAGATAGATTTGTGTAAAGGCAGACATGATTAGGAAATTCAGAACTAACAAAGCCACTGGGTTGCTGCATATAAACAGTTTGGCGAAGAACGCCATGTAAAAAGGCATTTTTGACGTCCAATTGTTGGAGAGGCCAATTGAAACTAGCAGCAAAGGCAATAATACACCTAACAGTGGTGTGTTTGACAACAGGACTGAAGGTCTCGTCATAGTCAAGGCCAGGGGTTTGGTGAAACCCCTTAGCTACTAGACGAGCCTTAAACCTGGAAACAGAACCATTAGGGTGGAACTTGGTTTTAAAGACCCACTTGTTACCAATAATATTGGCATGGGGTGGGGGTGGAACCAAGGACCAAGTGTGTTGTTGTGATAAGATATTAAATTCATCCTGCATTGCTTGTCGCCAATGAGGATGTTTAACAGCTTCAGTGTAACAACTAGGCTCAGACTGTAAAAAATGTGAAGTAACAGCAAAACCACTAGGAGCAGAAGGAGTAGTGGAAGAGTGAAAAAGAAGCTTTTTCTTATAAATCCCATATTTTGACCGTGTCTGCATATGGTGACCACCTCTAGAAGGAGGAGGAGTGGTTGGGGGGGATTATTCATCATTGGACTCAAATGTGCCGTGCCAAACCTGTGAGGGTGCACAGCAGCATCTATGGGTGGTGAGGCCATAGAAGAAGCTGGAACAGAGCCTGCACTAGAGGTTGGATGCACAATATCATTGCCCTCAGCATAAGTGTGAGTACCTGTTCTAATATCAGTATCAGGGCTAAGTGCAAGTGCAGTATCAGTTCTAAGTGAAGTATCTGAACTGTGTGTAGTAACTGTTCTTGGTGTAGTATCTGCACTTGCGTTATGTAAATTATCATAGACAACAGAAATATCAGAAACAGGTGTGGGTGAAGCACCTGAAAACACAGCAGAAGAATCATGTGAGCAAGAAGGTGTATGAGTATTATCACAAGAGAGAGTAGCATAAGGGAAACTAAACTCATCAAAAACAACATCACGGCTGATGAAGAATTTATGAGCTTGTCTATCAAAACAAATGTAGCCTTTGTAACCATTGGCATATCCGAGAAATACACATTTTGCAGTTTTAGGATCCAATTTAGATTTCATATAAGGACGTAAACAAGGATAACATGCACACCCAAACACACGTAAATGTGAATAATCAGGTTTAACTTTAAATAAAATTTCATAAGGAGAGAGATTATTAGTATTTTTGCTTGGAAGTCTGTTAATTAAATATGTTGCAGTAGCTACTGCATGGAACCAGAAGGTTTTAGGTAGAGAAGCAGTGGTTAGAAGTGTTACAGCAGTGTCAATAATGTGCCTGTGCTTACGTTCAGAAACTCCATTTTGTTGTGGAGTATGTGGGCAAGATTTTTGGTGACTTATGCCTTTTTCTTGTAAAAATTTTTGAAAGGTGAAAACTGCGTATTCACCACCACCATCAGATCTGAGAATTTTAATTTGATGTCCAAGTAGTTTTTCAATAAAAAGTTTAAACTGAATAAATGTAGAAGAAACTTCTGATTTTAATTTGAGAGGAAACAACCAAGTGAAACGAGAAAAATCATCCACAAATAACACATAGTACTTGTAACCTTGATAAGAGACAGTAGATGAAGGTCCCCAAACATCATGTAGTAAATTTAAAGGAGTATCTGAAACAGTTGTAGATAAAGGAAAAGGTAGCCTAGTCAATTTACCAGCTAAACAGGCTTCACAAACTGAGCCTTGATTCTTAACAGTTTTAGAACAAGAGACACATTTAATTAAAACAGAATGAGAGGGGTGTCCCAAACGAGAGTGCCACAAGCTTGACTGAACTCTCTGACCAAGATGGGCTTGAGGACCAGTCTGAAAAGACATGGAAGACAATGGATAAAGACCATTTTTACTGACACCCTGATAAAGAGTTTTTCCCGTAGCAGTGTCCTGAATATAAAAGGATGTTTTATCAAAAATAAATCTAACATCATGTTCACAGCAAAGTTGATTTACAGAGAGTAGATTAACAGATAGATTTGGGACATGTAACGTATTAGATAATCGAAAAGTGTTACTGGAGGTAGTAAGAAAATCAGTACCAGAGTTTTGGATGGGCAATGAGGAGCCATTACCCACAGTGACTTGTTCATTACCAGAGTATGCTTCAGAAAGAGAGAGATTGCTTAAATCCGCAGTCATGTGATGTGATGCTCCCGTATCAGTTAACCACAAATCAGAGAATGGCTGCGGAGAAGAGGATGTGGCAGCCATAGCAGAGAGGTGCTCAGGAGGGTGTCTGCCTTGATAGGCATAATCCATCCGATGATAACAGTCGAGAGCTGAGTGATAATCTAAGCCGCAAATTTGACAGTTAACCGGGCCATTACCATTTCGTCGACCCGAACCGAATCGACCTCTAAAGCTGCCTGATCCACGACCTGAACCGCCTCGACCCGAACTGCCTCCGGACCCGTATCCAGAACCGTAACCTGATCCTGACCCGTTACCGTAACCCGATCCTGGACCGGATCCATAGCCTGATCCATAACCCGAACCGGGAGATGAACGACCGCTCCGGGAAGATTCGAAACGGCCACCACCCCGCTGACTCGACCGTCCACCTCGTGGACCGGAGAAGGTACGTCCGCCGCCACGACCGCCGTGAGAGTAGAAGGCGGTGGGATTGGATGGATCTGGCGAGGGGATCTGGGATTCCAACATCTGCTCTTCCGATTTCAACAGAACATGTAACTCTTCAAAGGAAAGAGGGGAAGAGTGTGTGCGGAGGGAGGTGCGGAAGGGGTTGTATTCAGGCGGCAGGCCATTTAGAGTGAATAACAACATATCTTCATCATCGACATGTACAGAACTCACAACAAGTTTATGGCGGATGGTGGAGAGCTTTTGCATGTACTGATCAATGGAATCAGAACGCTTCTTGGAGTTTTGCAAATCGTATTTAAGTTGCAGGATATTCGATCGAGTGAGAGAGGCATAGCGCCGCTCTAGGGTTTGCCAGGCAGATCGAGATGTAGACGTGTCGATGACCTGGGTTAAGGCCTCGGTGGATAAGGTTGCGTTGAGGATCGTGTAGACCGCTTGACCTTGCAAGACCCACGCCGTATGAGCCGGATTGATGGTGGCAACGCCGTCGGTGGTGATGAACTCGTCGGGACACGGAAGAGAGCCATCGATATACCTAAACAAAGAGTGGGTACGAAATATAGACTGGATCTGGTGTTTCCAGAGCACAAAATTAGTGCTATCGAGTTTGAATGGGAGAAGATTATGGATGTTTGAGAGAAGGTAAATGGGCTGTGAAGCCGCCGGCGAGGGTATGAGCGACATGCTCTGATACCATGAAAGGATTCAAAGTTCTCTGTATTGAAGAAGATGAACCGAGAGAATACAGAAGAAAGAAGATGAACAATAACAAAACAATATTTACATAACCCTAATTGAGCTGAAGAAGGGACTTAAATATAAAAGCAATCCTACCGTTGGATCCGTATAGATGATCCAACGGTGTGAATAAAACCCTAATACTAAATGGGCTTCAGTAAAGAGTATGGGCTTTGGCAGAAGCAAATAACACTTGACTTTGGGCCTTCTTGATATCACTTGGGTTGACTTCTGGAATTGGGTCTTGACTGGGTTTAGCCCACTGGTTTAATAACATTGTACACAAGTCTTGTAGGTGTTCTTCAGTAATCAGTACTTAACAATCACCAAACTAAAGATTCAATTCGCAGTCATAGGTAGGCAGCCGCCTTAGGATCCTGGCCCGGCAGGGCCCCTGCATTTTTTTTTGCCAAACCGAAATATATTAGAAACCAAACAGAGCCAAAATAACTAAGAGGCCCTTGCTTCACTAGCAAGGAGCTCACAAAATTGAGTACTCACTAATAAATCACTACCATCACCCACACAAGTTTTAACTCAGTTTGCTAATAAATCAGCAATCTTATTAGCTGATCTTGGCACCCAGCTAACTTCACCATCCAGAGTGTTCAGCAAAGCTCCAATATCTTGTATAACTTCAATAACTTCCCACCCAACATCTTTACCAGAAACAGCCAGATCAGACACAACCTTGCAATCACCTTCAAAGTACATTTTTGTGGATGTATTTCTATTTTGTAGCAGAGCTTCTCTTAGAATCAGGGCTTCAGCCACTAAAGCAGAATTTGCTGACCTTTTCATCCACCCTGAATCAACCAGAACTCCTCCATGATCTCTAGTAATTCAACCACCTGTCATCTGCAAGCTGTGTTTATCCCATGTAGATATTTATATAAGAAGAAGTAGAATTTTGCTCTTGATAGTCAAATTCTCCTTACCAACATCACAATGAGTTCTGGATAGCAAAACGATGCGATTTTTTGATAATTTTTTCACCGTGTTATAGAGCAACCTTTTACTCTACAACACCATGAAAAGATTCTCAAAAAATTGTATCATTTGCTATTGGGGAGAAAGAGTTGGGACAGAGCGGTACTTGTGTCAACATATGCATGCATCAACCAACTGATCTTGACTTTCATTATCTCAAGAAACTAACCGGTTTGGTGCGGATCGTTTGGAGAGGCCCCAATAAAATTCAGTTTTTCATCTTTAGGTTTCCCTGAGGGCTGACAGATTTATGGGTTTACAAGTCGCACATAGTACTAAGAACACGCCCTGATGAAGCTCGTAGAACACGTAGTGCACATGAACTTACTGAGGCCTCGCTGTGCACGACTTACAGGAGTCTGGAGCCTTGTGCCAAGGTGGCACGTCGTCTTACATAAATCATCAAGAACATTACAGACTAATCTGGAAAATGATTTCTAACTTAAAGCTGACACTAAGGATCTAAAAACATAAACAAGTAAACGAAAGATCAATTTGGATCTATATTCATTGGGAGAGAATAAGCCATAAATGGCGATACATGAATCAGTGAAGACGAAGCAGTCTGGCACAAATAACCTAGAGCCATCGCTTCATCTTATAAAGGAAGCTACAGCAAACCCTAACTTAAATACGGTAAAGGGTTGACTATGGTAAAGGGAATCTATCCGTTGCACAACGGCCACAAGACAAGTGCTAATGCATTTAGGCAACAGAGGTTTTCAATAATACAAATAGACCCCAATATTGTTTTTATCTTCTGAACTTCATACTCTTAATACGCCCCTTCAAACTGATGGAGGCTTGTCCAACAGCAGTTTGTTCTTGAGAAACTGGAATCGATCAGCAGTGAGTCCTTTGGTGAATAAATCTGCTATTTGATCTGCACTTTGGACATAAGAAATAGATAAGTTTTTGTTCAATACTTTTTCTCTTACAAAGTGGTAATCCAATTCAATATGCTTTGTACGAGCATGAATAATTGGATTAGCCGTCATTGCAATTGCCGAATAATTATCACACCAAATTAAAGGAGCATTAGGGAGAAAGAGATTTAGATCACGAAAGAGATATAGCAGCCAAGTAATTTCTGCAGCTGTGACGGCAAGAGAACGGTATTCTGCCTCTGTTGAAGATCTTGCCACTGTGGGTTGCTTCTTTGCAGCCCAGTGGACTGGATTTGGGCCTAGAAATATCACAAAGCCCGTTGTACTTCGTCTGTCCGTTGGGTTACCGGCCCAATCAGCGTCGGAATAAGCCTGTAAAGGAAGATAGCCATGTTGATAAAATAAACCAGTGGTTTTAGTACCCTGAAGATATCGCAGAATACGCTTTGCACCCACAAGATGAACATCAGTGGGACTATGCATGAACTGACACAAGTGGTTGACAGCAAAACAGATATCCGGACGAGTGAATGTTAAATATTGTAAGGAACCAACAAGCTGTCTAAATATGGTAGGATCTTGGAGTGCAACTCCATCTGAAATGTGATATTTTGTGCGAGCAGGTAATGGTGTAGGACATGGTTTACATGCCTGCATATTGAACCTGGATAATAAATCCTCTATGTACTTGTTTTGTGTAATTGAAATACCATCTTTTGTTCTAGTAATTTGGAGGCCTAAAAAATAGGTGAGAGGCCCCAAATTTGTCATGTCAAATTCTTGATGAAGTAGAGAAACTAATGTGGGAATAAAGGCAGTATCATTCCCTGTAACAATAATATCGTCCACATACAAGAGTAAAATGGTGGTTTTGAAGTTAACAGTGCGCAAGAACATAGAAGAATCAGCAGCAGAAGCCTTGAAACCCAGATTTAGAAGATAGGTAGTAAAGCGTTCAAACCACATTCTAGGGGCTTGCTTAAGCCCATATATGGACTTATTAAGTTTGCAAACATAATTAGGCACTTTTTTGTCAACAAATCCAGTAGGTTGGGACATGTAAACAGTTTCACGTAATTGGCCATGTAAAAAAGCATTTTTAACGTCAAGTTGCTGCAATGGCCAATTGTAATGTGCAGCTACAGCCAAGATAATACGAATTGTTGAATGCTTAATTACAGGACTAAACGTTTCATCAAAGTCTAGACCTTGAGTTTGGTGAAAACCCTTGGCAACCAAACGTGCTTTAAATCTGGAAATTGTGCCATTGGGGTTGAATTTTGTGCGAAAAACCCATTTTGTGCCTACTATGTTTGCATTTGGAGGTTTGGGTACCAAAGTCCAAGTGTTTTGTTATTGGAGACTAATAATTTCCTCAGCCATTGCAGATTGCCACTGAGGGTATTTATTAGCCTCCGTAAAAGATTGAGGATCAGTGGGAGGAGAAGAAGGCTTAGCTGTGAGAGAAGAAGAAGCTACAGCTGTAAAAATTGTTTTCTTCTTAGAGATACCTGATTTGCTCCTAGTTTGCATAGAGTGTCTAGGAGCAGTGGAGGAAGGCCCTGTGTCAGAGTGAGTTTCATCATTCACAGGGGTTGCAGAAGCCAAGCCTGGCTGGGGTGGGAACAAGCCAGCAGATGCCATGCCTGATCCTGAAGATTGGAGATCTTGCTGGGAAGGCTGCATTGATGGTTGCACCACACCAGGAGACTGCTGCTGCTGAATTGCCATGCCATGGACAGGTGGCTGCATCAAGGGAGATGCCAAGCCAGTTTCTGGTGGCTGCAATTGAGTGTCTGGCATTGCCAGATTGTCTGTCATTGGGATAGATGAACCGAAAAAGGGACAAGGACCTGCAAAAACAGAGAAATTAGGCACTGGTATAGAAGCAGAAGGCATAGTAGTATTGAGTTTAGAGTAAGGAAATTCAGTCTCATTGAATAAAACAGCTCTACTAATATGAAATTTATTTGTGCTTTTGTCAAAACACAAGTAACCTTTATAACCAGTGGCATATCCCATGAACACACAGGGTTGAGTTTTAGGATCCAATTTAGACATGTTATAGTGTCGCAAATAAGGATAACAAGAGCAGCCAAATACTTTGAGATAACTCAAATCAGGTTTAACTCCAAATAATGCTTCATAAGGTGATTTGTAGAAATTATTTTTGCAAGGCATTCGATTAATTAAATAGACAGCAGTTTCAAATGCATGATACCAGAAGGATTTGGGCAAGGAGGCATGTTGCATAAGAGTTACAGCAGTTTCAACCAAATGACGATGTTTTCGTTCAGCTAACCCATTCTGTTGTGGTGTATAAGGGCAGGATTTTATGTGATAAATTCCATGATCTTGTAAATATTTCTGAAACACAAATGATACATATTCACCACCACCATCAGATTGCAAAATTTTTATAGTAGCACCAAGTAAATTTTCAATATGAGTCTTAAATTTAGGAAAGACAGTCATGACTTCTGATTTATGAAACAGTGGGAAAATCCAAGTGTATCTAGAGTAGTTGTCAACAAATAGAACATAAAATCTGTAGCCATTGTATGATTTCACAGAAGCTGGCCCCCAAACATCAGAATGCAAAATATGTAAAGGTGCAGAAGTAGAAGTGCTAGAAGATTTATAAGGCAAACGTGCCATCTTTCCTTTCAAACATGATTCACACATATGTGTAGCAGAAGCAGAATGTAAAGCTGGAAAAGACTTAAACAAAATTTCATCAGTAGGATGCCCTAAACGAGCATGCCAAAGAGGATCACTAATTTTACGACCAAGCAAGGCCTGAGATTGTGAAAAAAGATCTTTAGGGAGTGTGTGAATGGGATACAATCCATTCTCACTCTTGCCTTGATAGAGGATTGTGCCCGAAACCTTGTCCTGTATATAAAAGGATGAGGCATCAAAAACAAATCTACAATTGTGTTCTAAGCATAACTTATGAACAGAAAGCAAATTAGCAGCAAGTTTAGGAACATGAAAAGTATTAGACAAAGCAAAAGAGTGACTAGATGTAGTTAAAAAGGCAGTACCAGAGTGGCTTATGGGCATAGAAGACCCATTACCAATAGACACTTGATCAGAACCACCATAAGGTTCAGCAATGGAGAGATGAGACATATCAGCAGTCAAGTGGTTTGTAGCACCAGTATCAGATAACCATGTTGTTGAAGGAGTAGCAATACCAGAGTTATACCCAGAAGAATACCCATATGAAGAACCAAAGGCTGGTGATTGTGTTGTGGCATTCAAAGCAGTTAACTGCTCAGAGGGTTTCCTCCCCTGGTACGCATGATCCATGCGGTGCCAACAATCAATAGCACTGTGGTAATTGTTACCACAGATTTGACATGTTATAGGTGGTCTAGAACCACGACCATTAGAGCGACCACCACCACGAGAGTTATAGTTAGACCGACCACCACCTCTGTTTTGATTAAAGAAATTGCGACCACTACCCCTTGGTGAAAAATCAGTGTGACCAGAACGACCACGTCCTCGACCAGGAAAGGTGTATTGACCAGACTGACCATATTGACCACGGTTTTGAGAAAAATTTCCAGAAGACGACCCAGATCCATGAGAAACAGAAAGAAAAGCAGTAGAAGAATTCAACTCTGAGGACTGAGACTCAAGCATACGCTCCTCCCCTTTTAATAAAACATGAAGTTCTTCCAAAGAAATAGATTCAGATTTAATTCGGAGAGAAGAGCGAAATGGGTTATATTCAATTGGTAAACCATTTAAGGTGTAGAGGAGCATATCCTCATCATCAACAAAAACAAGTGACGCTGCCAATTTATCACGAATAGACTTCAATTTTTGCATATACACATCAATAGTATCGGACCGTTTCTTGAGAGATTGCAGTTCAGCTTTGAGTTCGAGAATGTTAGAGCGAGTTAGAGACGCATACCGTCTTTCGAGAGCTAACCAGGCGTTGCGAGCAGAGGTTTGACCGATGACGTGTGTGAGAGCCTCCGGCGAGAGAGTAGCATTGAGAACCGTGAGAAGTGTCTGATCGTGAACACACCAAGCAGCATAGGCCGGATTTGGAATCAAAGTGGTAGATCCCGGCGGATCTGTGAGAAACTCCGGTGGAATCGAGAACGATCCATCTAGATGGCCAAACAGTGATTGTGTGCGGAAGATCGCTGAGATCTGATGACGCCATAGGACATAGTTGTTGTTGTCAAGCTTGAAGGGTAAGAGGTTGTGAATATTTGTGAGTAAAAAGAGGGGTGAGGAAACGGATGAAGAAGTGGTAGCCATGGATGAATCGGGAGAGAGAGAGAGAGCATATGCAGAGGCTCTGATACCATAAAAACATAAACAAGTAAACGAAAGATCAATTTGGATCTATATTCATTGGGAGAGAATAAGCCATAAATGGCGATACATGAATCGGTGAAGACGAAGCAGTCTGGCACAAATAACCTAGAGCCATCGCTTCAGCTTATAAAGGAAGCTACAGCAAACCCTAACTTAACTACGGTAAAGGGTTGACTATGGTAAAGGGAATCTATCCGTTGCACAACGGCCACAAGACAAGTGCTAATGCATTTAGGCAACAGAGGTTTTCAATAATACAAATAGACCCCAATATTGTTTTTATCTTCTGAACCTCATACTCTTAATAGGATCAACATAGGAAAATGATACACACATGAAGTTGCCAACTTCAACAACAGGTGCAAAGTGAACCCTATCTGTTATAGTATCAGGATACGAAAAATGGGACACTACAAGATTCAAAGACAATCCTGTCTTGCCAAAACCTTGATCCAATACTGATTTGTGTTACTCAGAATCTGAGTCCGAATGTCTACTTCGTCGCACACTCTTTGTTTTGGCAGTAGCCTTTGACGGATTCAGAGACGACTCGCCCTCGAAGATTATAACTTGAGCTCTTGCCAATCTCTCCTCCAGTTCTTCCGTGCTGAAGTCGTCTGTGCCACCAAGTTCATCGAAACCCACCTGAGTCACCAAGCAGCCAATAAGCTGACAGGCAAACAAAAAAGGAGGAATATGGACTTGTATTTGTACTTTGACAGTTGAGTAAAAACATACCACATAATCATCCACCTTTGTATTCCTTATAAGGGCAAGGGTAGGGAGAACAACAATCTTAAGCTTCTCAGCCAAGAACGGGCTTTTCTCAGCATTAATTTTCACAAATCTTGTCTCGATGTGCTGCTTCGCCAAAATACTCAGGTGCTTGTCCATTACCTGCCGTTACAACGAAACAATCATCTCTTAGAAATTTAGAGAACAAACTAAATCACTTCACCTTAGAACACATACTGGTCACATGGAAACTATGGCCAAGATGAATCAACGTACTTCAATGATGTTTTCTTGGTGGAACTCAAATTCAATGATATGTCTCCCAAAAATGAACAAATTAACACCGCTAAAGTTTCTCCTGTGCTGATTAGTGCCATTTATATAGAGCTATCATGAACATAAAGATTGTGTTAAATACACAAGTTGGAAGTACCTCTTCTTCTTTGGGCTTATTTCACCTAAGGTAACTTCCTTAAATGCTCAACCTCAAACCACAATTTCAAAATTAGCAATTTCCTAAAATTAGGTCACTTGACACTCGTATTCATTGAACTGAAACTTCAATTACTCTTACTCTTCAATTTAACAGAAGCATTGGCTTAAGGCTTGCTATGTCTTGGTGGATGACTGGTTGCTTAGACTAAATACAACAGTTCTAGAAGACGCATGTGAAGGAAGCCGCAGATGGATGAGGAAGAGCCGGAAAAGTAACCAAAGAGGAAAGCAGAGGCAAAGGAAGTTCTCATCATCAACATCAATGGACAGAAAGAAATAGAGGAATGAAGAACGTGGAAAACCATACTTAAGATGTGAGATTGAAGCTGTGAGGAGATTCATCTGACTGCATTAAATCCCCCTTCAGTGCACAACATGGCTCAAGGATCTACTCTAGTTCTCTATTATGCTGACTAGAAGCACACTTAATTTGTTAGGTTAGCCATGGCGGGGCAAAATTATGTCGGACAGTTCAGTAAATCCAAAACTACCAAAGCTCAGTTGAAGAGCAACAGACATTTTGTCGAGCACTCACACCAAAGGAGTTGCCAAAGGAAATGCTCAAAACTAGATAGAAGTGTTCCACTCATCAGTGGCGGAGCCAGGATCTGAGCAAGGAGGGGGCACAAAAAAATCAAGTACAATCGTAAATATATATATATATACACTAACTATATGGGGTAATATTTTATTTTCTATTAAGGGTGGGCGTACAAATAAATATTGTGGAACACATGCCAAATAATGTGGGGGCACTTTTGTAGTTTCAATAGGGGCACAGTTGAAAACTTGTATAAAAGTAAGGGTAATCTGAGTAGTTTTGAAAAAGTTGGGGGGCCAAGTGACCCCCCATGCCCCTCCTAACCTCCGCCCCTGCCACTCACAACTTCTTATCAGCCAAAATTTTGAAGATATGAGTCATTGGCCAACCAGAAATTTGTCATTTTTGCTCTGCAGCAGGGGACTAGTGTGCCCTCTTGGTGTAGATTGGTGTATGTTAGCATCAGGTGCGCCCATGTGGGGTGCACAATGCAATTATCCTAAATTTATGGGTTTAGGTGAGACAAGCTCAAACCTTATGGGGTTAGTAGCAAGGACATAAACCCTAGGGGGTAATGTTGCAATTGGGTATAAGTCTGTCTATGTAAGGAGACAACCTCCTATTATTTTATACACAATACTGTAGAGATCATGTGCTGATCATAATACAGTAAACCCTAGACTCTCTCTCTAACTAGCCTCCATTGGTGGATCTTGGTGTGGATTAGAGCTTTCGTCCTAGTGATTCGAGCCAGACTGTGGGAGCAAGAAAGGCACGTGAAAGCAAGCATCCTACGATCATCCGCTATGCATAGGAGCTAAGGAAGACAAGGTAATTACATGAATCTTCCGCTATAATTCATGTTGTAGATCTGTATATGATAGATCATGTTCGTCCTTCATTGGTATCAGAGCCTTAGGCTTGTTTTTCGTGTCTCGTTATGCGTTCCCCAATCAGTTTAGAAAATCGAGTTTCTGAAAATTCATAATATGTTAGTGAAACATATATGGTTAAATAGGGTTTTTCACGAGGATTCCAGAAATATAAATTTTGTAATTTTTGGACGAACATAGAATTAGTTATGAATATTTTAAGATTCGGAACTGTGTAAATCTGGACTGTTAGATCTGAGCAGTAAAAAAAAATTCAAAACATGTTAGAATTGAGTTTTGAACACATAATCGGGATCAGGGTGAAAAGACGAGTCCATCGATATAGGGATCGCCGGAAACGGAGGCCGGGAAGGCGGCGCGTGGGCCTCACGCGCCACCGACGCCGCCTCCACGCGCGGCCACGCGCCGCACGCGCCAAAGGGCGGCGGCGGACTTGCTGACGTGGCTAGGGCTGACGTGCGATGATGATGTGGCGGTGCCACATCAGCATAGGACTGGCGTGGCAGTGCCATGACAGCCACGTGGCTGCTGACGTGGAGGGTGACGTGTCAGCTGACGCCAGCATAGGGCTGACTAGGCATGCCACGTGGCATGCTGACGTGGCACTCGGCCGACGTCGGCGCGTGACGGAGGCGGACTCGCCCACGCGCGGCGGTGCGTGTGGCTGCGTGAGCCCTCCTCCGGCCACCATTTTTCGCCAAATATTTTTCTATATGCTCAAAATTAAATTTCCTATTTTCTGAGATTTTTCATAATTTTTTGGAGAAACTGAAAATTTAATATTTTCTAGATTAATTAATTAGTGTTTAGCACACTTCCCGAGGCAGTTAGACGACCTTAAACACACTGTTTTGAGCCCAAATTTTTTCTGGAGACTTAGGACTTTTTCCCTACCTTATGAAATAGGAGGTGAGATCCTAGGTAGTTAGGAGCAATTTTCGATCTTATTAGTTGATTGTTTTATTGCTTAATAATTTCCAGTAATTATTCTTTAATTCTGGAAATTTCCAGAAAATTTCAGTATGTTTATTTTATTATTATACATGTTGTTGTGGGTTGAATGGATGTATTTGATGCATGGATGTGGCTTAGATGTTTTCATATTTGGTTTTGATTTTGAATATGTAATCAATTAAAATACGGTCTGCGTGTCGTGCCTCTCTACATACTCTAGTGTCTTCTCTTCTCATCTAAATCGCCTATTAGAGGTTACTTCTTATTAGAAATAAGATAGTAAGTGAAGATTGAAGACTAGAAGCTTCAAGAGAGGTGGCCAAACCAAAAGCTACGGCGCAAGGTGCATGGAGCAAAATAGACGAACAAGGAAGCTTCAATGAGCACTCGAGATAGGCGAGATCCACGAGGCGAGAAGTTCAATAATTGCTCAAGACGTACTCTCCATAGTGGGAGTGCACCTTAGGGTCCACATCCATTGCATATGTATCCATTGCATATGTATTTATGTTCAAGAATTGCTCAAGACGTACTCTCCATAGTGGGAGTGCACCTTAGGGAGTGCACCTTAGGGGCCACATCCATTGCATATGTATTTAGGGGCCACTGCGTGTGATTGGATATAACTGTATAACCTCGCATGCTAAGGAATTAAAACAAAAGAGCTCACATGATTATACATGATTGAAACTATTAGGGAATCATAAGTGACGATATTTGATTCCTAGAATTGCTACTAGGTTTTGGTGGAGTCCTTATGATGAACTATAAAATTTTAATCATGTATCATGTTATTTCGGAGCTAAGTAAATGCTAGTATTAATTTCCTATGCAATGTCTCAAGATCAATCGTGTCTAAATCGAAACTGTAAAGGCTAAAATGGTGACAATAAACCATATGACAAGTCATCGTACTATGTAACCAAATCGTTGGACATAGTTTGTCAAACCACCTACGAGTATGGTCGAACCTGTGATGAATAGTTGTCACAGCAGCACATGTACATTATCTTTAGGCTAACCAATAGTGGGAGGCAGTCAAGATAAATGTCATAGAGCGTGCTATGCCAAGGTGGGGAAATGACCTCATCAGCAAGTTCTAGACCACTTTGAAATTCAAAGATTGTAGGAATGAGCCAAAGAATAATCTTGGATCCACCTTAGCCATTTGCCTCAGTAAAAGTTGTGAGTAATGACTCATAAATCCCACCTTAAACTATCAAACTCAAATCATAAAAAATTGGCACTCAACTATAGCATCGGAGATTCATGCCGTTATGATGAGATGTATAAGTTATCCGATTAGCAATTTGTTGCTATCTCTGCCACGTTTCATGAAAGTGCCATGAAAACGTTATATGACACACTTTGAGAGTGTCAAGATGTTTAAATAAGACCAAACATCGCTCCGTTCTAGGATCTAAGCAACCAAGTGTTTGTTAAGAATACTAGTTCAACATACTTTTGAAGTCTAAGAAATATATGATTGCTAAAAGGCCGTGAATGAAGTATGATCGGCAGATTTAGTCCCTAACCCGGTATTAGGACCGTGAGAAAAAGGTGGGGGCAAGGATAAGGGAATGAAGCCCCAATATTGGTACATGTCCAATAGCCTAAGACTGACAGACGCAAAGAAGGAAAATGATGTTTTTCCTAAGACTAGAAGGCCAGACCTGGCACTAACTTCTCGTCTAAGGATCGATGAGGTTATCTTTGAAGGAGTAGCCACCAAAATTTGTTTTGGTCACAGTTTTACTTTGGAATTGGTCATGTCATGTTATGGTTATGCACTCTTGATTTCTAGCATCAATAACGCCTCAGGATCTTTGGATATCAGCACTAGGGTTGTGCCTTAAGATTCTGATATGTGGCGCGCTAGATTGTGACATACTACATCAGGAAAGGATGTTCAGGCTAGCTAAGGTAGGCCTGCTTGGAATATGCCCAAGGTACCCTTACCTGTATGTGATTCTTGCCTTACATGAAAGGCGAAAGGCAAACCATCCAGTAAAGCAGTAAGGATTATTGAGTCTTTACACATTATTCATTCTGTTGTTGTGATCCATTAAAGGTTAAAACTAAGACATGGTTCTTACTATTCCATCACATTTGTAGATTATTGTACGCATCTCAACTATGTGTGCTTGGGCCACATAAGTCTGAGGCACAAGGGTGCTTCAGACATGTATCTACAAAAGGTAGAAAAACCGTCTGGACAAAAGGATATCTCCTTAGCCAGAATGAGACTGCGAGTGTCTATCTTAGCAAGAGCTATGTGATGGAAAGGAGTAGTAAGGCAGCTGTGCATTCCCCGCACTCCGCAGCAGGATACTGTAGCGGATAGGAGGAGTAGGATACTGCCTGAAGATGGTTTGATGTATGATAGCACGTTCAAAGTACATGTTCCCTATCTTGAGGAGACGCTTTGTTAAACGGTTATCGAAGTACTCAACCAAATATCCACCAAGTCTGTAGCCACTACGCCCTACGAGATGTGGTACAAAAGGCAACCTATATGAGGTCACCTTAGGCCATGGGGATCGGCAGCTTATGAGCTAACTAAATTTTCCTAGTCAGGGATGAACTCGTGGAGATGGAATTCTCTGCGAGGAAGAGGAACCACTAGATGACACTCAATTCACCACTACTCAAGAGGAATATGTTCCTATGGACCTTGAGAACAGTGGGAATGCATTACCTAGTGAGCAGCATATCGTATATGACGATAATGCTGAAGAAGAACCCTCTTTTCATAGGAGCGCTCGTTGGAGCGTACCCCATCGACGATTTGACATAGAAGGGGAAGACATGATAGTCACCACGCAAGATGATGATGAACCTAGGATGTTGGCCCAGGATATTTCATCACCCGACAAGAAGGAATTTAGACCCTAGATGGAATAAATGTATCTTCATGGAGTAACATATCTTCCCATACTATTCGGAGTACTCTAGGGGGTTGCGTATTCGAGACGCAACAGCCGATTAGTAGTGTCACGCAAATGGATTCACAAGATATATGATTTCTCATAAGGAGATGTCCATAATTAAGGGAATGTTCGTAGAGATGATGATCTCCGAGAGCATGGAGGAACCGCTAGAATATACCATGTTCCTTAGTCCATTATGAGGAATTAGTCCCTCAAGGATCCTTCGGACAGTGGGAGTGACTTTCTAAGCGAGGTGCCCACCCATAGGGGTGAGAGCAAATTATGATCCTCCTATGCAAAGATATTGCTCAAAGGAGCATACCTCACCGACTATTCGAGATCAAAGGGATGATATTGAGGATCGCCTTGCATTAACGATAGGATAGAATACTATGCCTTATCGTTCCCTAATTATGAAGAGTGAAAAGTGATCTTTACAGGAAAAGTTAGAGTCTGTAAAGGACCAACCAAGTTTAAGTCTAGGTTGAATTTTTCGACTGGATGTCAGACTATTGGAAACGAATGGATTTCCAAGGTCAGTCAGAGTGACGCAGACGGAAGCATAGAAAGGCATACGACTTGCAGGGATATCGGCAATAGTTGTGATGATGGAAATAAGGCCCCATTCTCGATAAACGTGACGACTGACTTTCTCAGTAGAGAAATCAGAGAAGTGATATGTATGACTCGACCACAGGGTTTCGAGATGTATGATCAAATGCACAAATAGGTGCAAGCTAATTAAGTCCATGTATAATCTCAATTAGTCCTCTAAGTCAGCAGTATTTTGTCAATGGATGAAAAAGCGCTGCATACCACTCTCAGTAGAAGAGAGTAGATGATCACGTCACTTATTATCGATGACTTACTATTTTCAGGAGAGTCTAAGGACTACTTCACATCCACTATAGGGTGGTTATCCTCTCGATTTGTGACGAAGGATATTGGTAGGGCGAGATGCATTCTCGTTCATTCAGAAGGACTTCTTATACTGTCGCAAAAGGCGCACACCAAGAAGATACTCTGAACGATTCCATGTTATGGATCCAATGCCATGTGATACTCCTATAGCTCGCTGCAGGATTTTATGAGCCTGAATATGTGCCCTAGAAGACACCATACTAGGTTGACCAAATGACCAAAGTGCCCGATGCAGTGTGAGTCTGCTATATACTATGGTATATACTGAGACCCCACAAACCTTATGCAACCGGAAGAGTGGATTGCAGGAAATATAACTTAAGACACTAGATTGCAACCAAAAGGATACTCTGTACGAAGGATCACGTGCTTTGACTATCGGAGATGATGCTTCGACTAGCCAGCTATGCATGCTGACTAAGGTGGGGACCTAGATACACGTGGATCCACCTCAGGCTATAGTCCATGCTAGATCACATCGCATGGAACTGCAGCATAAGTGTACACAATCGTATTAGACCGCTCCATCGATCATGGAAGCGAAGCACGATTGCCTGTTTTGTCACCGGACAGAAACATGTTTGGATAAGAAGGTTTCTAATAAGCTCATGAGCTGTCAATCAACCTGTAGTGCTAGCGTACGGCTGCAGTACTTTGATAAGGCCAAACATATAGAAAAGGGTCCCATTTCACAAAAGGTGAAATAACTACCTGAAGAGTAATCTTGGAGTAGATCGACTACGGGCCAAAGTGTAGGCACCTCCCATTCCTAAACCACATAAGAATCGTCTTTGTGGATTGCATTAGAAAATTGGGACTTGGTAGTCGATCACTAGCGATATGATTGATGAGCATATGAGACATTGATAACTGGATTTTAATTGGATTTGTTTGATTATGCTACATGTTGTTTCAATACGTGTATGATACGTTTACATATCCTGTACTAGCATAGAACATGTCGCGCGGACACTAGGTTGACTCTCTCACACGAGCAACCGCCTTTACAACATCCTGGATAGTCTAGGTGAGTAGAAGATGAGACAGAATCCCGATAAGCGCTAGAAGCCTATGATATGATGATTGACGCCTGTCATATGAGGCGCATGGCCTATGACAAGAGCTGGACATCTATCAATAGTGCAAGACCCTGTCAGACGTATTCATTTGTCGAATTGGAATAAGTTCCAAGGTGAGATTGGTTTATGGCCATTCGAGCATGGTTACTACCCCGAACCATGTATAGTCTGCATAGAGAAAGCCAGACGAGAGAACTGATTTCGATTGCATATGTGCAACACTCAGTACTCGGGTTAATAGTCATATGGGCTGTTGGACTTACATCTGTATAGTGGTCC
The DNA here is from genome assembly GCA_023055425.1 of Linanthus parryae. Lineage (NCBI taxonomy): Eukaryota > Viridiplantae > Streptophyta > Magnoliopsida > Ericales > Polemoniaceae > Linanthus > Linanthus parryae. Next base: position 36,354,453 of record JALGPY010000002.1, read on the forward strand.
CTATGGGATAGGACATGTGCTCTGATTAGAGTCCAAACACTATGGCGCACATCTTATGAGATAACGCGTGTTGATGAGTGACATGAGGTGGCGAGTAGAACTAGTCCCTGAGATTCCTCACCGTGTGAGCCTCGTCGATCATATAAGAATGATTGACACTGTATACCCTTAGTACTTTTATCCATGTCGGGGAGAGACGGTTAGGTGATGCTACTTTAGCGTGACACCTCACGACTATGAATGATTCGGCCTACCAGGACATTGCTAGGAAAGCAGCTGACTCCGAATCAAATCGACAATGGATGGAAAGGAAGATTCTCATTGCATCGCTCTTTATCACTTTCATTGAGCCCACCTACAAGATCTTATGGGTTCATGCAGGATATGAATGTAATAAAGGAGATGTAGACTCATTGATGCACGACCTTCGGGACAAGGTAGGTGCTCATGGTCTACGAGATGACAATTGACAGAATCTGGGGGATACGAGAGATATATTATGTATTGAATTATTTCTTGAGGTTGAGTGCGCGTGCTGCTAGCTCGTCTCGTATGAGTTTAGAGTATGGAACTCCCGAAAATGCATGTTCTCTCACAGTCACACACCAAGGCCACAAAACACTTTGGCAGATGATAATAGTTGGAGATTGAGGGAGACTAGACCTACTGTATTTGTGCAACCCCACTGTGCGAGTGGGAGATGTTAGCATTAGGTGCGCCCATGTGGGGTGCACAATGCAATTATCCTAAACTTATGGGTTTAGGTGAGACAAGCTCAAACCTTATGGGGTTAGTAGCAAGGACATAAACCCTAGGGGGTAATGTTGCAATTGGGTATAAGTCTGTCTATATAAGGAGACAGCCTCCTATTATTTTATACACAATACTGTAGAGATCATGTGCTGATCATAATACAGTAAACCCTAGACTCTCTCTCTAACTAGCCTCCATTGGTGGAACTTGGTGTGGATTAGAGCTTTCGTCCTAGTGATTCGAGCCAGACTGTGGGAGCAAGAAGAGCACGTGAAAGCAAGCATCTTACGATCATCCGCTATGCATAGGAGCTAAGGAAGACAAGGTAAACACATGAATCTTTCGCTATAATTCATGTTATAGATCTGTATATGATAGATCATGTTCGTCCTTCAGTGTATCTGTAGGTGGCAGAATGATCCATTACAGGTGTGATTTTGTCATTGATTGCCGTTTTTTAACTTTAATTGATCTGTGAGACCGGGTTATCGCAGACGGTAACATCGGGTTTGTAGGTTAGGAGGAAAATTTGATTGTTTAACTAGTTTGATTACTTGTTCAGTCAACAACTGATCCGGACCAGTTTTTGCCCAGCTTTAAAATCTCTTACATGTTTCATTACATCTAGATTCTGGAGTCAGTAGCCAAATATGGTATGACTCAGCCCCAAACAATAGCAAAAGCGCCTCAAAGGCTTGGATCTTACAATGAAATCCAGCACTTTCTCAGTATGACAATCAATTCAGAAGATCCAAGATATGAATGAAATATTGGAATAAAGATGAAATATTCTATATCTTCAAGAGATTCGATTCTTAGCTAGGAATGAAGCTAATCCCACCAAAACTTTGGATGGATGCTTGATAAGCTGATGAATATACTGGACTATATCATTTGTGTGATCAATTTGGATTTTGCAAGACAAAAGTGCAATGATGAAATTTTATATATGGGACTAGCTAGCTAGCTCCCAACAATGTATGTAAAACAATACGCACGTCGGTTTCATGTTACAGTAAAACAGTACTGGGCAAGATATAGAGGTAGTTTGAATCGGCGGTTTTAGTTTTTAGTTTTTTGAAAATGTGTTGTTAAGATGAGGAGAGATTATTCAGTTTATTATCTCTCCTCTTCTCAATTACTTATTTTCAAAATGCTAAAACTAAAAAACCATCTATCCAAATTCCAAACTAGAAAATGGTTATACAGAAAACAAATTTGGAACGATAATATGTATACATGATACACACTCATGCATACCAAATTTATTAATGCGTTCGCGCATGAGGGGAAAACACTCATCGTGACTCCTCTATCTGTTGAGCTCTATCATCTGGACAAAGAACAGTGGTGCAATAGCAAGTCGGATCTTGGCATTTCCAGTACGGTAGTTTATTTAATTTGCAGAAAAGCTTGCAATGAGCGACCATATTGGGCTTCTCAAGAAAGCAAGGTCCTACCGGGATGCCTGGGCACATATCTATATCTAAATGTGCATCGGTTTTACCTGCAAACAAATTTGGAAACTTAATTACATAGACCTTCAATTTAAGAGAAGAAGAAGAAGAAGAAGAAGAAGTAATTTTGTTTATTGATGATAAGTACCTTCGACGTACCTATACACTATTGCCATGTTCAGATTGCATAACAGAAAATTTGTTCTTAAAATTGATTGCAAGCCATTAACAACTTACAATACAATGAATTTTTAAATGGATGGAATAAACTAAAAGTTTCATTGATACGGGTTGACCGTATCTTCGCTATTATTATTTAGTACTATTTATTTACGTACTTGTTAGCTAGTTAGTTTATTTATTAAATTAATTATGTTATTATTTAATTATTTAGTAGACCGGGCCGAGCCCGTTAGGTCAAACTATCTACTTAGGGCTTGTGTTTTTCTATTTAAAGATTGTAATCGTTCAGTTTCATCAAGCAATTAAGAAGAAAATTATTGAAATTGTGTGTGAGTTCAGTGTGAAGACTTGATCGTGTCTAAAATTACGATCACGTTAGGTAAACCCTAACATTCATTATATTGGAGACAGGTAATCCATTGTTGACCCTTACACAAATGGGTACAAAATCATCTGAAAATGCAGTATATAGATTATGTGACGTTAGTTCCTCATAGAGTATCACGGCTACAAAATTTGGAAGAACTCCACGTTGGAGTACTTGTGGTACGCACGCACGTACCGATGGTGTTATGGAGACCGTCATGGCAGCAATTCTAAGAACAACGAGTAATTTCCCATGAATGCATGCCAAAACCAGAGTTGAACACTAGAATCAACTATAAATCTATGAGAATTCCAATGCAGCCATGAACAAGGAAGAGAGAGCTAGGGTTTTACCGGAGAAGAAAACAATAATGTGTAAACATTACAATGAAAAATATATCCAGAAGACTACATGCATACAAATGCTAAAAAGACAGAATTACCCTTACTACTAACTATTCTAACAAAATCAAACACATGTTATTATCAGGTCAAACTGACTCAGTGACTAGTGTGATTAAAGTCCAAATAGTGCGAAAGAGGTAGGGCGGAGTGATATATATCTTTTTTGTAGTGTGACAATCTTTCACGCGTGTACATTAAAACAGTCTATTACCCCATGTCTGGAATTGAAGTACCACTCCGTCCCACCTCAAATGCACCATTTCGACATATCCACATTTAACTTGGTCACTTTGACCCGGTGATTTAAATTGTAAAACTATACAATTTTTCAATAAATTTTTTATGGTCTTGTAGAATAAGAGTTATTCTACAACTCTGCAAAAAAATTATCTAAAAATTGCGAAGTTTTGTTATCCAAATTATCTGGTCAAAATGACCTAATGAATGGTGGTAAAAATCAAAATAGTGCAAAAGAGATGGAACGGAGTGGTACAGAAAACAAAGTGCACAAATTAGACGAAGAATTGAAACGAGAGAAATAGAGACAGACTTACCCACAGTGCTAGCCAGGATGAGGACAAGGATAAAGAAATTGATAGTGGTGAATGCAGCACTGTTATTGGCCATGTTGCTATTGATCTCTGATAACTGAGAGGCTAATTGATTAGGTTGTGATGCAGAGTGTATTATACTTAGAGGGGGTATTTATAGGCAGGCCACCATACTACTTCATGGAATGAGTTTACAAAAGATTACTACTAATTCAGAATTGTTCTTGAATTGTGCAATAATAACGTGGTCTCAACTCCCAACATTGATTTTAAATTGTTAATTATTACACTAGTTTTCAAACAAATCTTTTAATATTGCGCCAGCATGCCAAACATCTTTATTCAATAATCATCCATCGGGCGAAATCCCATGTACTCACGGTTGTGATTGTGACGCACCACAGGAACGAAAGTTGTATTTTTTTCATTCATTGAGATATCCGTGATGTCTCACCATAATTTTGAATTGTTAATTATTCCGCTAGTTTTCAACAAGATCCTTCAATATTGTGCTGGTCTATCAAACATCTTTTTTAAATCAATAGTCATCCATCGGGTGACATGTTATTTAGTAGGATCACTTAGTAGGTGCATCTCCGGATCTCATGTCTTACTCACGGCACCACAAGAAAGTGTTTTTTTTTTTTTTGAATGATTAATTATTGCACTAATTTTCAACAAAATCATTTAATATGTGCCGGTAATCCACAGATCTCATGTCTACTCACGGTTGTGATTGTGGTTGTGATTGTGATGCACCACACGAAAGTGGTTTTATTTTTCTTTGACATGTCCCAGATGTTCGGGTGCCCGTCCCTCGACTAAATATACAGGATTTCGAGGATTATTTGTCATAGTGGAGTTTGAACAAGAGACTTTAAAAGGAGCAAACTGACTAAGCTATCCCCTTTGGGTCTAAGTGTTTTATTTAGAATAACACTAAAGTAGTTTTATTGCGTGCTAAAACTGGTTTCAATGGCGAAATTATAAAATTATGAATGTATCAACATTAGCTGTCAATATAACATTTTTTTTGAGGAAACATATAACATTAATATATTACAAAATAAGATTAATATATTGTCCCTCAATATATATATATATACACACACACATATATGTATGTATATATACGTACATATTGGGGCATTTCCAACCCCATGGGGGGAGGGGGAGGGAGAAGAGGAAAATCGTATAAAAATACGGTTCATGTCAAACCCCATGGGGGGAGGGGGAGGGGGTGCTATGGGAATAAATTTTGCCTTGGGTGAGGGATGGTTAGGGGGATTTCGCCGTGGACATCCCATCCCATCCCCCTACATGGAATGATTAACTAATTGAATATTTGATAATTTTAGTTGCGCATACTAATATTTTGTGATTATATTATGTATTTTATTATTATGATTAATAAATTTTATTTTTTATTATTTTTTAAAATTAATAATGTATTCACGATTGTTGGAAAGTATATTTATGAAAAGTTATCGTTATATAATTTTTTTAAAATTTAATCCTTTCAACTAACGAAATAACTATTTTATGTAATCGTTGTTAGGTTGGTTTATTTCAATTTGTGTGTTTTATCGCTCTACTCGTTGCATTTTTGTATTAGTGTTCATTTTATTTCTTGTAATAACGACTTTTTCGTACTTGTAATCGTCATTTTTTCGAATATAAAAGTTTTGTTTGTTAATATTATTTTAATTATTATTAATATTATTATCATTATTATTAACATCTTTTTTGTGTGTACGTATGTGTGTGTATATATATACATTGGTAAACAATTTTTCATTTACTTTTTTTTTTTTGTACTAATAATTCATTTTTAAATCATTAAATATATATTACAAAATAATTTTTTGGATGGAGGAAAGAAATGGGTTGGAGACGATTAGTAGTTTGGCGGAAGGGGAGGGGGGGAGGAGGGGGAGGGTAAAAATGGTGGGCCCGTGGGGGGAGGGGGAGGGGGAGGGGAGGGGAGGGGGGGGGGGAAAGCCATGGGTTGGAGATGCTCTGAATGTATTTATGTTATCATTGATATATTGCTTATTAATGTATTAACATATTAATGTTATCTTGATAGTTGCACCTAAAGCAAGCCTACAAATATGTTAAAATTTAAACTTGATAAGATAATTCTGATTTTATTAAGTTTTTTTTCTTTTGAAAAAATCCTCTTACTTAATGATGAAAAGGTGTCTATCAATCAATCAAAGTCATGCCAATTGTGCAACCAAAAAATCGCACCAATGCGCAAATCGATACACACTCAATAACGTGCTAACAACCAATACATGCCCAATAACATGTTACCAGCCAATGTGTGTCAACTGTTGGGAATTGTATTCAAAAAGTCATATTTATGGTTGAATTAATAATTCCTAATAGATTAATGTTTGCATCTTAATTTAGCAAAACACGTGAGTATGCAGATGCTATTTATTATTTGGCATATATATCTGCATTATAAAGTCCAATGTTCCATACCTAAGACAATCGGACATGCAGGCGAGTTCGGGCATGCGCGAGATTGATTGTCAATAATCTATATAAAAGACTGATTGTCAGTTATTTATGGAATATAAGAAGGGTTCACAGTCTAGATGATTTTGGACAAACCATCAGAACGATTGTAGTGTAACATTATAGTGACACATCTCGGTTAAGGAAACGGCATAGTTTCAACTTGTTACACTAGCATACTTTGTGTATGTTGAACATAACCGTCATATGAAATATAATTATCTCGGACTGACCGAATTGAGAAAATATAATGTTTCATTCTTATTGGTAATAGTAGAAACTCTAAATTTATGATTGTTTATGTGTACACAAATCTTGATTAATCATTATTTTGATATATTGAGTGAGATTCAAATGCGAGTCAACAATCCTGGTATATTGGGTAATGTTTGTTAGGATTTGGTGGAAGCTAATCGAATCATGGAATCTACGTCTCGTGTGAGAATGATGTACCCTCTTGGGAGTTCACTAGGTTTCGTTATGTCAAGTTTGGCCAGCTGGTTATTGTAATCAGAAATAACAAATAAGGGTTGAGCGGTTTAGATCAGGGAATACATAGGGGGCTAGTTTGGATAAGTGTGTTTGGTTAACCAAAAACCAAACCCAACTATTTTTTGGTTTATCAATGTAACACCCCCGATTTCCAGAGGGGGCGGAGACAGGGAAGTGCCCTCCGTACAGGGGATTTTACCCTTTCGTACAAGGAATGGTAATAACAAACAACTGAAGAGAAACATCCAACTACTAATTAACATTACAAAAGATACTTTACAACAAAATCTGACTCTCATATTAATTACTAACTTGACTACTGTTTGCATGAGCGATCAAAGTTCTAGCGTGTTACCCCAAGCAACCAGTCATATACCTACGGGGATTAAAAGTACACAAGACCACATTTTTCGAGTATCAGTAAAAACTGAGGGAATAAACAACTTAACACGTAAAAACATACTACCTTCTTTTCTTCTCTATCACACCGGTTTGACTTTTTGACTCATATCTGGGTCACTTTGACCGGGTGATTTGGATAGCAAAACGATGCGAATTTTTGATAATTTTTTCACCGTGTTTTAGAGTAACTTTTACTCTACAACACCATGAAAGGTTATCAAAAAATTGCATTATTTTGCTACCCAAATCACCGGATCCAAGTGACCCAGTGAATAGTGAAAAAATTCAAACCGGTGTGATAGAGAAGACAAGTTACGGGGTTTCATATCTAAAAGAGTTTGAGCTGTTTTAGAAGTATCAAAATCATATATAAAACAGAGTTCATTTTTCTATAACCAACTGTGTTATGGATAAATAGTTGTTTCCAGTAAGTGATATGATTTCTGAAGAAGACATTTCGATTACCAAGATACTCATAAATTTTCAAATATGAAATGTCCTTGAAATAAAGATTTTTTCAGAAACAGTGTGTAAATCAGAACACCGTAAATATCCAGTTTCCAAGTTCACGAACAAAGATCCTTGTTATCACTATCAGAAAAATGAGTTTCAGCCATGCTAAATTCAGCCACGGGTAACTAATGTGGCAAATAGTGCTATTAACCACGCTAATTAACTGTGATTAATTTATTTTACCGCAACCACGGTTATCAAAAAAAAAACATAACCACGGTGGTTTGTATTCCCGTGGTAATGAGAACTCATAATCAAATTCCCCCACAGTTACTAACCGTGGCTAGTGACCTTACTTACCAAAAATACCCTCATACAAACAAAATTTCTAACCCACATCAAAAGTGTAGGTGGTTCTATACTGCAAATAATTTTTCAGAGAAGTAATTGTTATTTACATCTTTACCTTGTCCCCCTAGAAAAAATTCCCATGTCCGTCTCTAAAGCACAATCATTGGTATGTAACATGCTATGTAGACATAATTTGATGCATTTCAGCATCAACAAACCATGTCTCCTATACCTCTCCCTCCCAATGGATCAGCTAAAATGGATACAGACAGGTTTACATGATTAAGAGGAATCCAAATGGTTCTATTTTCAGATATAAGGCTAGACTTGTAGCAAAAAGATTTCATCAAGAGTATAGCATTTACTATGAAGAAAAATTTAGCCAATGAGTGAAGCATCAAGCAATGAGAGTTGTCATGAGTTTTGCTCTTAATTTGAAACGGGACACTAGGCAATTGGATGTTACCAAATTCCTTTCTCCATGGGGTTGTTACTGAAGTACACATGCAATAATTTCTAAGTTTTTTTTTTTTTTTGATCAAGAAGGCAAGGATTATATATATATGTAGATAACAGGGAGAATGAGTACAAAGGACACACCATACAAGGCAGGAGGCAGGGAAAGGCAAGCACCTACACAACTACGTGCGGTGGAGTGACAACTACCACAAAGCTTCCACCGCAAAAGTACATATTACATCACCGAACTGAAACTACAAAAGCACATCAAACTACAAAAGCACATCAAACAATATATACAAGCCAAACTATATACAACCAAAAGGCTGGAGCATCAAGGGTAAATTGAAGTCGCAGCACAATGTTTGGCTAGGCGATGTGCATCCGACACGATGCTACGATGAACCTTAGTAACAAAACAGTCCTCTAAACCTTCAGCTTCCTGCCTTATCATATCCAAAACGGGTGCGTCCCTGTACGATCCTTTCTCAATCCCCTGTAAGAGAGTAAAAGAGATAGTACTGTCAGTGTATACTATAATAGAAGAAAAATGGTAATGCTTAGCTAGTACAATTCCATGTAAGATGGCAAGAAGTTCCATTTGTAGAGGAGAAGCAGCAACAAGGGGTTGGTAGTAAGGGATAGGGGGCCGCGCCAATGGTTGGATGACCACGCCAACAGCTCCGTCCTGGGAATGCTGACGCCAGGCTCCGTCTACTTGAATGATACAGTCCGCGCTTGGAGGCAGATCCGCAACTGTACTTTGCTGCTTGATGGAGTAGAATGCAGTTGAGGTGCCACATTCAGAGTTATTGGCAGGAGAGTTCCTTGAGGTATCATTCGCGACCTCTTCATGACGTTGGATTTCCCAAGTTGATAGCTTGAAGAGGTTCAGGGCTTGGGATAAGGTCCCGGGCTGCTGATTATATGTTGCTGCATTTCTCATTTTCCACTGAGTCCAAAGGTAAGCAAAGACCTGAGAACGGTTATTCGGGGAATTCGTAATGACAGCACGGATCCAAGACGAAAACGGCAACGCATAGGGGATTTGAAGAGTGTCTAAGAAAGGAGACGACACACGGCATCCAAGGAAGATGTGGTCTACAGTTTCTGGATGTTCAAGACATAAGGGGCAGACATTGCTGATGGAAGGGATTTTTCTCGCGATGTTGTCCATGCAAGGCAGAGCCCCGTCCTGAAGACATTTCCATAGAAAGATCTTGTGTTTTTCCGGAATTTTGAGACCCCACAATTTCCCCCACAAAGGATTTGGGGACGGAAGGGAGTGGAAATAACCAGCGGGAAAGAGGATAGGAGCATGTTGCGATTCAAGAAATCGGTAACCTGATTTAGCTGTATATTCACCGGAGGCCGAGTAGGGCCAGATTAGCTTATCCGGCGTGTTTGGTGGGGGAAGTTGTATAGTTAAAACAGAGCGAACAAGAAAGGGAGGTAGGGATTGACACAGGAGGTTGTAGTTCCAGAAATTGGAGTTATTGACAGAGATTATGAAATCGGAGACTTTACGGTTATTGAGATGCGGTGAGTTCAAGAAGCAAGAGAAGGATGATTTCATGTGCGGAATCCAAATGTCTGACCCCATACTGACTGTGGTACCATTGCCGATTTCCCAAGAGCATCCTTGGCTCAAAAGTGTCCTAGCAGATAAGATGCTACGAGCACACCATGAGGAGGACGCCGGGATGGTTAAGGAGCTGTCAGCTAGGTGCGCTGGATCTAAAAGGCGAGAATACTTAGATTTGACCACAGAAGCAGCGAAGTTGTTGGACGACACTAGAAGACGCCAATAGGTAGATGCCAGGAGAGCTTGGTTTACCCAAACCTGATTTTTGAGGCCTAACCCACCTTGAGATTTAGGAAGGAATAGGACGTCATTTGAGCAAAGATGTAGTGGCCGTGAGCTATGAGGGTTACGCCAAAAGCGAAGTGCGTGGTTGTTAAGCTTGGTGAGGGTGGTAGAAGGAAGTTGGAAAGAGGAGCCGAAGTAGATAGGAATGGAGGACAAAGCGGACTTTATCAGCGTCATTCGACCAGCAGAGTTAAGTAGCTTGCCTTGCCAAAGCCCCATTTTTGCCGTATACTTGGAGACAAGAGAGTTGGCTTCCTGGGTTTTGTTACGGGAGACGTCGAGGGGCAGTCCTAGGTATTGGGAGGACTTGGAGAGGGGTATCGATCCGAAAAAGTTTTGGAACTGCTGGCCTAGTGTAGGGGGAGTGTTAGGGCTGAGGAAGAGACTGGACTTGTCTGCATTTATTTGCTGGCCTGAAGCCAGGCTGAAGCGGTCTAGAGCAAGGGAGAGGGCGTTGCAAGTAGAGAGGGTCGGTTTAAAGAAAATTAGGCAGTCATCGGCGAAGAATAAATGGTTGAGAGGTGGAGAGTTCCTAGAAAGTTGAATACATGGTACTTGACCGGAGAGATGAAGAGCGTTGAGGTGGGATGACAAGGATTCAAGGTAAAGGATGAACAGGTATGGAGACAGTGGGTCACCTTGGCGGAGGCCGGCAGAGGGGTGGAAAAAGCCTGTAGATTCCCTGTTGATAATGATGGAATAGGAGACAGTGCGGGTGCACTGTGCAAGGAGATGCCTCCAGTGAGGGGGAAAGTTCATAGTTGTAAGCATACGGTCGAGGAAATCCCAATTGACGCGGTCGAACGCCTTGCTCATATCCAGCTTGAGGGCGGCAAGGTGAGGACCATTGTACTGGCGCTTTATGCGATGAAAGAGCTCATTCGCTAGCAGGGTATTATCAGTACCACGTCGTCCCGGGACGAATGCAGACTGGTTGTGAGAGATGAGGTCTGGTATAATCAATTTGAGGCGATTAGCCAGGACCTTGGAGATGATTTTATAGGTAGTGGTACAAAGGCTTATTGGGCGAAAATCTTTAGCCGTTTTGGGATTATCCATCTTAGGTATAAGGACTATGGAGGTATGGTTAAGTTGTCGGAGGAGGTGGCCAGAGTTAAGAAATGACAAGACAGCAAGAGTAACCGAGGGCCCTATGAGGTGCCAGGCTTTCTGAAAGAAAACAGGTGGAAGACCATCCGAGCCTGGGGATTTGTAGGGGTGCATCTGGAAGAGTGCTTGGTGAACTTCAGCTGCAGTGAAGGGCTGATTAAGGAGTTGGTGGTGGGCGGGGGTGAGTCTAGACGTGACATGACTCCAGCCGTTCCAAGAACTAATGGAGGCATTCGATGTTGAAGGAGGACAATATAAGGTAGTGAAGTGGTGGAGGATATGGGATTGAATGTCTTCTTTGGCTGTAAGCAGACGACCGTCTTCACAGTGTAATGCAGAAATACGATTTCGACTTACACGAGCCTTAAAATGGGCGTGGAAGAAACGAGTATTCTTGTCACCGTGCGATAGCCATCGCAATTTTGCTCGTTGTGCCCATAAGACTTCTTCTTGTAGTAATAGGTTATGGAGATTGTCGCGGGCTTGTTGTTGATGATGATGCCAATGATGAAGGGTGGCATTGGGAGAGCTCGGAGGATTATCCGAAATGCTCGCTAACTGAGCTGTGGCTTGGGAAATAGATGCCGAGAGTGATCCCAAGCCGTAGCGCGCCCAGTTTTTGAGTAGTGCTTTTAAGATTCGGCATCTAGTAACCAGCTGGTAAGATGGAGAACCTTCCACAGGGTAACTCCATGCCTGAGAGATGAGGCGATAACAGTGGTCATAATGGAGCCAGAAAGCCTCAAATTTGAAACTACGAGTTGGGGCACGATGAGGGTGTCTGGTATAAAGAATGCAGGGACCATGATCGGAGCACATTATGGGGAGGTTTAACAGGTAGGAGCCTTCAAACTGGACCAGCCATTGGGGGTTTGCAAAGCATCGATCCAGACGTTCATATGTGCAGCCTTCGGCTCTGTTACTAGACCAAGTGAAACGGGTGCCACGGAACTAAACTTCCCGGAGATTGCAATTGTTAAGAAACTGTTGAAAATGTATTGCGCCTGGAATGGCAGAACTGGTACGAGAAGCAGAGGAAGAGAGTTTATCTCGTGGGAACAGTATCTGGTTAAAATCACCCAAACAGACGAGGGGACCAGTGACTGCTGACACGACATGCTCAAGAAGCCGCCAGGTAAGTGGCCGATCCGATAGTGCAGGGGCTCCATAAATGCATGCCAAAGTCCACGTTCCCAAATTTGTGGCGCAACTGCCGAGTATAATGTTTTTATTCTTAAAGATAGTGGTGAAGGAGACCGATTGCTTCCATGCCAGAAGGAGTCCCCCACTTTGGCCTTCGCTATCAACGCCATCACAAAAGTGGAAACCCCATCGATGGACAAAGGAAGATGCATGCGCAACGGAAGTCTTAGTTTCACAGAGAAAAAGGATAGAGGGTTTATAGTCGAGGGCAATTTTACGCGTGGTGTGAACTGTGAGGGATTGCCCTAAACCTCTGCAGTTCCACGCTAGTGTTGATAATTTCTAAGTTTTGTAGCACAACATTTCCTCATGTCTGCAAATTACACGAGTCTCTATATGATTTGAAGCGAACTCTAAGAGAATAGTACAACATGCTTTTCAAGTTTCTACTACATCATGATTTCACTGTCAATAATGCAGATCGTTCCCTATTCATCCTTCACAAGAATCCCTCTACAGTTATGGTCCCGGTCTATGTTGATAACATTCTCATTACTAGTGATGATACCACATTTGTTACTTTGTTGTTGTGTCGAACGGCTACAACTTCTGCTATCAAAGATTTTCACTAGCCTATTTTTGGGCATTGAAATACGTCATACAACCACTGACATGATTTAGCATCAATCTAAATATGCAGCAGACTTACTGATCAAGGCAAGACTGCAAATCACTATCCACTCCGACTTATACCGAACTTCCAGCTGAAGAGCTATTGAATTCCCCTTTTTGCAGTAATCCAACACTCTACAGAAGTGTTGTATGTTTTCTTCAGTAACAGTCATAATAATCACCAAACCAGCGATCCAATTTGCAGAGTCGGCCGCCTTAGCCCCCCAGACCGGCATGGCCCCATATATTGTAATGAATTTTATTGGTTGGAAGTAATAGGTTGTCACAAGTAAGATATCGGATCTTGTTAATAATGCGCGTGTACATGTCAAAAAGTTTAAATTTAACAATATTTAAAGTTGACCCATTCTATTTTCAAAAAAATCAACCCCAATATGTTACACACAAGCATTATTAAAATAAGTCTAAAAATGAACTATTTATGTGGGGAAAAAATCTTTCATTGGGGTGGGGTGTTAAATTCATTACTTGTTTTAAGTCCTCGAGTGTTTTGGACTGGCCTTGTTTGCAGTCAACGACTTGTGTCAAACATAATAACATATGCTTCATTACTTGCTTTAGCCCCCAAGTGGCTTGGGCCAGCCGTGTTAGGAGTCAACTACTTGTGTCAACATATGCATCAACCAACTGATCTTGACTTTCGTTATCTCAAGAAACTAACCTGTTTTGAGTAGATCTGCTTGGCGAGGCCTCAACAAAATTCAATTTTTCATCTTTAGGTTTGCCTGAGGGCTATGACAGATCTCTGGGTTTACAAGTCACACATAGTATTAAGAACAAGCCCCGATGAAGCTCGTAGAACGCACGTAATGCACATATCAACAACGGCTCATAGATACGAGACTTGCATCGGGTAACAACTCATTGAGGCCTCGCTTTGTACGACTTACAGGAGTCTGGAGTCTTACGCCAAGGTGGCACGTCGTCTTACAGCTGACATAAGTCATCAAGATCATTCCAGACTAATCTAGAAAATAATTTCTAACTTTAAGTTGACACTAAAGATCAACACAGGAAAATGATACACAGATGAAGTTGCCAACTTTAACAACAGGTGAAAAGTGAACCCTATCTGTTAAGTTCTCAGGATACGAAAATGGGGGACTACAACATTCAAAGCCATGCTGTCTCCTCGATCAAATCATGATTCGTGTTACTCAGAATCTGAGTCTGAATGCCTACTTTGTCGTACACTCCTTGTTTTGGCAGTAGCCTTTGACGGATTCAGAGATGACTCGCCCTCGTAGATTATAACTTGAGCTCTCGCCAATCTCTCCTCGAGTTCTTCCGTGCTGAAGTCATCTGTACCACCAAGTTCATCGAAACCCACCTGATAATGTCACCGAGCATTCAATAAGCTGACAGGCAAACAAATGAACAAGGAAAATGTATTTTGTATTGGTACTTGACAGTTGAGGAAAAGAACATACCACATAATCATCCACCTTTGTATTCTTTATAAGGGCAAGGGTAGGAAGAACAACAATCTTGAGCTTCTCAGCCAAGAACGGGCTTTTCTCAGCATTAATTTTCACAAATCTTGTCTCAATGTGCTGCTTCGCCAAAATACTTAGGTGCTTGTCCATTACCTGCCATTGAAACGAAACCATCATCTCTTAGAAAACTTAGAGAACCAACTAATTCGGTTCATCTTACAACACTTACTGGACTACTACTGGTCACATGGTAACTATGGCCAAGATGCATCGACGTATTTCAATGATGTTTTCTTGGTGGAAGTCAAATTCAATGATGTCTCCAACAAATGAACAAATCAACACCACTAAAGTTTATCCTGTGCTGATTAGCACCATTTATATTCAGCTATCATGACTTTAAAGGTTGTGCTAAATACACAAGCTGGAAGTACCTCTTCTTCTTTGGGCTTATTTCACCGAAGAGATCCGAACTGTAACTTCATTAAATTCTCAACCTCCAACCCCAGTTTCAAAATTAGCAATTTCCTAGAATTGGGTCACGTGACACTAGTATCCATTGAACTGAAACTTCGTATTCTTAAATTTAACAGAAGCATTGACCTAAGGCTCGCTATAAAGATTGGGGTCAGAGCGTTAGACTGGCCACACATTATATCTTGGTGGATGACTGGTTGCTTAGACTAAATACAAACAGTTCTAGAAAACGCATGTGAAATGGGAAGTCTCAGATGGATGAGGAAGAGCCGGAAAAGTAACCTAAGAGGCAAGCAGAGGGAAAGGAAGTTCTCATCACGGACAGAAAGAAAAAGAGGAATGACGAACGTGATCAAACCATAAATAAGATGTCAGATTGAAGCTGTGTGGAGATTCATCTGACTGCATTCAATCCCCTTCAGTGCACAGCATGGCTCAAGGATCTAATCTAGTCCTCTAACTTTCTGACAAGAAGTGCACACTAATTCAGTCTGCGCAACCAAGGTCAAGCTTGAACAGTAATCATTTACCAATTTTGATAATCTCAATAATAAAAGCAGAGTCCTTATGTTCAGGATGGTTCCATTTCTACTTGAAACTTCCGGGGCTTGCCATTTCTATGCTTATTATGAAGATTCCAGAGGATGTTTCAGAAAAGGGAGGAGGAGCATGAATCTTGACAATTGAATAAAAAAACAAAGGGTGACATCTGCTTCTCAACAATTTAAAGGATTGTATACTTACTGGTTTATATCTCATTAACAAGTCCTGATGAGCTGCACTAGAATTAGAGCTGGCAAAGTGAACCGGCAACCCGGTAATCCGTAAGAGTTACAAGGGTTAGAACGGGGTGACAAGCAACCCGGTTAAACCCGTTCGTCTGGGTTTGAGTGACATTTTCAACGGATTCTTTGAGGTCCGAGATGGTTTTGAGGCAGGTCCACACACCATTAGACAGCAAGAAGAAGGATTCGTAGCCGACGAGCTTTCCGGATTCAGAGATCGAATTGATAACTTCTGGAGCTCCGATTATGATCCGTTTGAGAGGTTAAGGGTTGACGGCAGCGAGCGAGATCGGACTCTATTGATTTTTGGATTCGCGGAACAGAGTGAGGACGGATTGGATTGATTCAACATGTCGGAGTTGGAGTTCCGGGAGAGGAATAGCTTGGGGCAGTTGGAGAGGCGTTCGAGCATCGGACTCTGATGGCAATTAGTTGATTAGATTTTTGCAGTTTCTAATGCTCTGTTTCTCCTTTTTTTTTGGTGTATTACAGAGAGAGGAGAGAGGGGATCAGAGGAATAAGTGATGGTGGTGAACTTGGTGGTGCAGGTGGGAGAAAGTAAGGTAAAAAACCCCTGTGAGTTTATGTTGTGTGCTGCTGTTGGGTGACCCGTCCAAGAAGACCCATGTGTTTAAACGGGTAGAGCGGATCCCATTAATAAACGGGTTGAACCCGCCCAACCCACCCGTTTGACACCTCTATTAGAATGAAATTGATTTAATATGTATCTATGATGTTAGTGAGGGAGATATTTGCAAATCCAACACTTAATTTGTCAGGTTTGCCATGGCGGGGTAAAATCATGTCGGACAGTTCAGCAAACCCAAAAAACCAAAGCTCAGTTAAAGTTAAAGATTGATAGAGATTTTGAGGAGCACTCGTACCAAAGGTGCTGCCAAATGAATTGCTCAGAACTAGATAGAAGTGTTCCACTCACAACCTTTTATCCGCCAAAATTTAGCAGAAACAAGTCACCGGCCAACCAGAATTCATAATCCCAGTCGAATCTGCAGCCTTGAACTCTTTTCTTCTTGTGACCAAGCCACAGCATAATACCATCATCCAGGCCTTTCTTACATGCATAGTGGTTCAAATGCATAATATAGTACTTATAAATAATAAGTATAGTTGGTTGAAAAAGTGAAATGAAATGTGAAAAGTGTTATATAACTTCAATTTTATACGAAGTAGGCATAACTGGTGTGTAGTCTGATGGTTACAAATTTGGTTTCACTCTTAAAGATGCCTAGTTCTAGCATCCTCGCCAAAAAAAAAAAAAAAAAAAAAAAAAAAAAAAAAAAAAAAAAAAATTACAAGTAAACAAGTCATGTACCACCGAATCAATATTTTTGCAAAAAGGCGGTAGCAAGGGACTAGTGTGCCCTCTTGGTGTAGATCGATGTATTTGT
This sequence comes from Linanthus parryae, assembly GCA_023055425.1. Lineage (NCBI taxonomy): Eukaryota > Viridiplantae > Streptophyta > Magnoliopsida > Ericales > Polemoniaceae > Linanthus > Linanthus parryae. Next base: position 36,371,777 of record JALGPY010000002.1, read on the forward strand.
AGGTTGTAGAATGATTGATTAAATGTGTGATTTTATCATTGATTACCATTTTTAATTAACCTCTGAGACCAGGTCATCACAGATGATATAATCCAGTTCGCCCGTTAGGAGGAAAATCAGGTTGTTCAACCAGTTTGATTACTTGTTCAGTCAACAGCTGATCCGGACCAGTTTTTGTCCGATTCACGGTTTAACTGGTTTGACCGGCCAGTTCGGTCCAGCTTTAAAATCTATGCTTACAGGTTACACCTGGATTCTGGGGTCACTAGCCGTATATGGTATGACTCAGGCTCAAACAATAGCAAAAGGACCTCAAAGGCTTGGATCTTACCATGAGAATCCAGCCCTTTCTCATTATGAAAATCAATTCAGAAGATCCAAGATATGATAAACTTAAGCTAATACTTGAGAGAATCAAAAGAGGCAACTACTAGGGCTGGCGAGAGGCCCCTCCCTCCCTCCCTCCCTCTCTCAGATTGATGAGGGAGTGAAAGAATAAGAAACATAAACAAAGATTGTTTAGAGATGGGTTCTGGGTACCCTACAAAAGTAGTGGTACAGCAGACTTCACCAATATATGTGAGAGAGACGGATTATGAAAACTCCATGATTTATCATCTCTCTCCCCAATGGTTTACCCGCCCACAAAGTGGTCTCATACATCTCTAAATGATGAAAATGGTGTCGTCAGTATATATAAATGAGAATGACAAAGTCTGAAGATTGCGTGATATATCATCTCAACCTATCAGTTCACAAACCGCAAAGTCGTATAATGCATTTCTTAAGAATCAAAATGGTGTAGTAATTGAAATATAGATTGGAATATGGTCATGCAAGTATGCCAATGATCAAACAGATGCTCGGCCATGCAAAGTTGTTAAGTTGCTTGAGGATACTACTAAAGAGATAGACCTGAAATTCATCCAAAGGAAACACAAGCTCAAACTAGAGCCTCCACCTAGAAGCAAGGGACACAATATGAAACTAAAGTAATTGTTCGGTAAGCTGAGCTACCTATCAATTCTTATTCCCATAGTCAGCTACTATACAGATTCTATATCCTTCTATCTTTTGATAAGGCTCCCACTTGTTCGATATTGCAGAATTGTTTCTACAGAAAGACAGAATCCATACTAAGGAGGCAAGAATACCGAAGTTCTCCCAAGTCCAACATAAACCTAACAGAAAATTGCAATAGCCCGCTCCATGCCAAGGTTCACTATTCTCCTATTGCTAACACTCTTGGCTTACTTTTCTGCTTAATCTTTGTTTACTCGTTTGATCAAGTGAATCTTCATTTGTCAAAGTTATGAGTTGCTTTGTGTTTTAGCTCACATTACCCATCATATTCGCCCAACATATTCATGGTGCTGTAGAGTAGAAGTTGCTTTATAATACGGTGAAAAAATTATCAAAAAATTACATTGTTTTGCGATCCATATCACCTGGTCGAAGTGACCCTGATACGAGTCAACAAGTCAGAATGGGGAGAAAGAGGGGGAACAGATGTGGTACTACTAAAGAGATAGACCTGAAATGTCATCCAACGCAATCACAAGCTCAAACTAGAGCCTCCACCTAGTAGCAAGGAACACAACATGAAACTGATGTAATTTTTCGGGATACTTATTCCCGTCGTCAGCTACTATACACATTCTAGATCCTTGTATTATGCCTACAAGAACTAAACTTCACTATTAGAACCAAGTTATTCTATCTTCTGACAAGGCTCCAACAAAGTTCCCAGTAGTTTTCTGTCACAGATTTTTTTCTACAGAAAGATGCGCGATTGATTAGTGGAGATCACAATCCATACTAAGCAGCCAAGAATACCGAAGTTCTCCCAAGTCCGACATAAACCTAACAGAAAATTGCTATAGCCCGGTCCATGCCAAAGTCCAATATTCTTCTATTGCTAACATTATTGGCTTACTTTTGTGCCTAATATTTGTTTTTACTTGTATGATCAAGTGAATCTTCATTTCGCAAATTTCCCATCATATTCACCCAACATTTCACACTAACCACATAGAAATTTAGCTATAAAAACCCTAACCCACATAAAACACGAACCTTCCAAATCAATTAAGGGTAATCATCAAGCAAGTAGTACCTTGCAAGGCCAATTTTCGCGATAGAAATGGCAGACGACGCGTTCGCTGGCCTTAACGACGGCGAAGAAGTCCTTCTCGGAAGGGATCTCGGAGTACTCGCCGTGGCCGAGTCCCATCCAACGGCTCCGCTTCTCCGCCATCTTCTTCATCTGCTGTAATCTCCGCTCTCTCAGAACCTCGATGTCGTCCAGATCGAGTCGCTCCAGGGCATGGATCTCTTCATCGATCTTGTCCTCTACGGCTTTCGCTACCGTCAATACTTGCTGCTCTATGATCTGCAAATACGAAAAAAGCAACAAAAATTTCTAATTTCATGAGAAGTTTTATGAAACGATTGTGTGAGGATTTGTGTGGATCTATGGGTATGTATGTACCTCTTGAACCTTGGAATTGTCCATGGGGAGGAATTGAATTTGAAGATCTCCCTTCTAGGTTCAGAGCTTCAAAGTGATGAAATTGGGAGGAATCGACTGGGGAATGTGGGTTGATTTGAAAGGGAAAGAGGACGAAATGCTTCGGCTTCTTTGTGTATTGCAGATTCGAGGGCTTCACTGATAGATATTTAAAGTATAAGGGGTTTTATCATATTTACACAAAAAATGATTTTACACTCGGTAAGAAGGGTAATTTTCTCTTATACCTCTCAGTTTTGGTTAATATTCACTTACACCTCTCATGGCTTGAAAATATTCTTTTACACTCCTTATGACTAGGGATGACAATATGGTCCGATCCGATCTGAGATCCGAGCGATCCGAGACGAATGGATCGGATCCGAATCCGATCCAATTGCAAATGGATCGGACTTGGATCTAGAAAGTCAGACCCGATTGGATTTGGATTTGGATTTGGATCGGAAGGCAGATCCACCAGGTTCCGACCTGACCCAATCCGGCGTATATCTTATGAATATACTCCTATGACCTCCTCACTTACACTTTCAATCTACAAAGTCATTCTTTTTTATTTTTTTTAGGCTCCGTAACTTATAAACATGTTTTAGCGTATGAAATAGTGTTTATTTTGGGTAAAAAAACACCCCTCGAGTATGGGGTATATACAAAAACACCCCTCGTGTTCGGGGATATACAAAAACCACCCCTGTCAGAGTTAGCATCTAACAGCATACTAACGGAGGTATGGAAAGACAAAACTACCCTTCGTATGAAAACAACATAAATACTAATTATTGTCTTTCTCCTCTCACACTTCTAACCCTAAATGTCTCTCTCTCTCTCAAAAAAAAAAACCTTCTCTCCTTTACCCACACACAAGCCACCCTCTCCACAACAACCACCACTGCCATCACCCTCTAAGCATCATCGCCGGAAGAAGTCTTCGGCCAAAGGCGGCGCCTCCAAAGTATCCTCCATCAACAGGTCTTTTCACTCTTCCTCCTCCTCCTTACCTTCTCCTCTTCCCCCCTCTTCTTCAACACCCAACCCAGCTGCGTCTCTCTAACCACGGAACAGTCGACGACCTTCACAGTAACCGGCGTCGACCCCACTGGAACCGAACGACAGCGAACCAGAGACCTCAACCCAAGTCCCAATCTATGCTGGAACAGGCGTGATTCCTCTCCCTCACCTCTCTTTCTCTCTCGATGAAGCACATAACAGATCCATGTCAATCCTCTCTCCTTCTTCCGTTTTCCGACGACCGGCGGCGCCATACCCTCTGAAACCGAGAGAACCTAATGGAAGAACCAAGGTTCGCCTTTTACGGGTGTAATCGAGACCCTTTTTCACCAATTGCAAGTTCATTGAAGAAAAACACGGGATTGGATAACGGGTTTTGTTGATTCGAATTCAGTGTTCGAATTGGTGGATATGATTTAGTTTTGGTAGGGGCTGTGATTGATTGTTCGAATGCAGAGTAAAAGCTATGAGTTTTGGGCAAGACTTAGTTTTATCAGGGGCTGTGATTGATTGGGTTTAATGGTTGAGGTCGTGGTTTGTGATGGCAGTGGTTTGGAGGTGATTCATCCTCTGGTTTGCGGGTGATTCAACCAATGGTTTCAGTTGTTGTTTAAGGTGGTGATTCATCCTCCTGATTTCCTCTTAATCTGCTTATGCTTGATGATTATGGGTCTGATTTGGTAGGGTTTATTTGTTATATTGCCTACTTCTTTTTTTAAATACCGGTGGCGATTTGGTGTAGGTTTTCTTCATCCTGGTGGTGATGGGGTTTTAGTGGTGGTGGAGTTCAAGAACACCAAGAACACTGACAAAATAAAAAAAAAATACAAATAGAGGTAAAATAGTCATAAAAAGGTCATATTCCCTCATACGAATTGATTGTAACAGAAGGGTGCTTTTCGTCTAACGTCCATCCACTGACAGGGGTGGTTTTTGTCTCGACAGGGGTGGTTTTTGTATATCCCTGAACACGAGGGATGTTTTTGTATATACCCCATACTCGAGGGGTGGTTTTTGTCTTTTACCCGTTTATTTTTTATATTGTTTTTTGTCTTTTATTGCGAATCCGATCCAAATTCCAACCATGTACTATATGGATCTACGGACCGGATTTGGATCGGCTGAATGAAACCCGATCCAATCTGATCCGAACCCAGTGATAATCCGAACGGATCTGGATCGGATCTTGATCCCATTTCTCCTGATCAGATCTGGATCGAGAAGTGCCTGATCCGACCTGTTGCCATTCCTACATGACTACCAAATATGTTGTCACTTACACCCCCTATGTGTACTTAACTCTATTAGTTGGTAGGAAAACTTATCCAATTTAGTTTTTCAGGGATATTTACCCTTTGTAGAAAATGCAAAAGCTAATCCACCCCCAATTTCGTAGCCCCACCTCGAATTAGTCTCAAATTCTTTTTATAGTAGTTACACGATGTTCAGAAAGGCATATGAAATATATGTAATAAAATACAAACATTTTTTTAGAGGAAATACAAACATTTTGCACATGTTAAGAATATACATTGGGTTAAATTTGCCTATGCAGCATGTTTAAGGGTGCAGAAAAACCTCAATTTGAGAAGTTAGCCTACGAATTAGCAGAGTGAGTACACGGACGGGGTGTAAGTGACAACAAGTTTGTTAGTCATAAGGGGGTATAAGTGAAGTTTTTCAAACTAGGAGGGGTGTAAGTGAAGATCAACTAAAATTGAGGGGGCGTAAGTGAATTTTACCCGTGTAAGAAAGAGTAAAACCCTGTTTCGAATCAGTAGGAAGAGACTTTTGTTTCAAGAAGAAGAAGAAGAAGTTATCGCCGGTGATCGGAGCAGTGAAATAGAGAAGATGGAGTTGGAAGTGACGGAGAGTGACCTCAAATCCGCCGGAGCAGAACTCCTTCCCGACGGACGGCGTGGGCTGAGCATCCATGGCTGGGAGATCGAGTCTCGCCACCGCCCAATTCTCAACTCTTCCGGCGTCCAAGAGTATGCTCTCTCTCTCTCTCTCTCTCTCTCTCTATCTCTGTATATATTTGTGCCCTATCTTGTATTGTTCATTCAAAGCCAAGTCTTGAAGGAGTATGTTCGCCCCAAAACCCATTTCTTAAATCAAATTGTTTGAGGGTTAAATATATTCGTTTCTGAAGTACCAGTTATGCACTTGTCTCATACTGGTAAAGCTCAATTGCAGTCCAAATAGGATGTTGAAACTTGATGGTCTATGAGGTTGCGTTGCTTGCTCTCTCCAAAGAGACAACTTTTGCATTTAACTAGTAGTCTTTTTCCTAGACTCTTCTGATATGAAGTTTGGGTAGGCACTAAAGTAATACAGATCTGAGTAATCTTATAATATTGACCATTACAATATTGACCATTACTCGAAACAGTGGCGGAGTCAGGAGTGACAAAATTCAATATAAAGTCAATAACATTGGCACTAGTGCGAGGGTTTGGAATCAACCGGGGCACTTGTGTAGTTAATAAAAGAACACGACTACCAATATATTCAATCTTAGGGGTATGATTTGGATTTTCTAAAAACTTGCGGGGGAGGGGGGGGGGGGGGGGGGGGGTAAGTGTCACCCTTTGTCCCAGGGTGGCTCCGCCCCTGGCTCCAAAAGATGATATCTGCGTTTATCTGTGTAAGTCAATTGGGTTATATGGGGTCATTAAGGAAGAGGTTCTCCTTTCCCTGATTAACAAAGTGGAATATTTTGATAGGAGCCGAGAATCAGTATCAACATTTGCTGACTGGGTTACCTCCAAAATACTATGACACCAGAACCATTCAACATTGTGGAAACTAGTTTCATCCCCTCCTACACCTGAAACTTAGCGTGAGCTATTCTCGTTCCCTTTGTTCAGAGTGCCACTATTGTCCTTTAAATGGAAATGTTCCCCTGTAGCCTGTAACTTAGTTACTCATAAACCTGCAGACTTTTGCTTTTCTGAAGTATAATACCTGGCTCTTTCAGGAACTTAGGTAAACAAACTCCTGAATCTGTTCTCTTAATCAGCATAATGCACCTCTGATACATGAACAAATAGTTGTCATTATCATATGATGCGGTACGATACAGTGTATCACCAATAGGAATCATATGGCTGTATCATAGTTTAGGCGTATCAGACCATATGGGGTTGCTGTGTATCATATTACGTACGCTTCTGATGATGAAGTTCACAATCTATGGCACTGTGGGATTTTTTGACCTTATACTATACCATAGACACAACAACCTCATCTATCCAATGTACCAATATTTCACACGTTTTAAGTCTGAGTTTGGGAGGTTTCGTAGCGTTCTTTCGACTTGCCCAGACAGACTCCGAGGAACAGAGTCAAATTAAGTAATACAGTGAAAAGAAAAAACGAGTGAAAGTCTGATGTGGTATGTTCATACCTCTTCACTTTGTTACCCTACCAATGGTCATGTGCGTTAAGGATTGGCGATTGAGGTGGAAATCTGACAAAACAGCTATAGAATATGTCACTTAGGCCATCCTCATTGGTGAAGGGGTCGCCTAACCCTTAACCCTCTCTGTCCCTACCACTCGCTTTCTCATATTTACGGAATTGCTATCCCCTCCTGCAACAAGGGGAGGGCTTCCCTACCCCCTCTTCCCAAATTTGAAGAGAGAGAGAGAGAGAGAGAGAAGTGTGGAGGTATAGAGAGAAGAGGAGAACAAGAGAGAGAAAGAGTGAGAGAGCTGTGGAGCCCCCGGGGCAGGGCTGTGCTCGCCACCCCCACCACCGCCCCATTTCAGAGCTTGATTAGCTCTTCCCACCACTGCCCCTGCCCTGTTGGAGTTGCTAATACAATACGCAGCGCTCCGGAAGACTACTGTTGGAGATGGCCTTAGTGTGTGTGTGTCTATTTATATGTTAATAACATATATATACACGCACACACGCGCACTAAGTGACATATTAGATTTCTATTTCAATATATTGTACAAACTTCACCTTTCACTTCTATAGAGTTCAGCAAGTGACCCTTTTGAGTTCTAATGTTCTATATTTTTATTTCAACAAAGTGAGGATTTATTGATGAACATGGTTTGCCAAGAAGCTAGAGAATGTCATAATGAATTTAAATTGAAGTTGGTACTTGGTTTGTATGAACTTGACTAAATTTAGTGTATATGCCACATTCTTCCTGTATAAGGGTTGGGCCTCTAAGCTAATGCAAAAATAAGTGTCTGTATCTTTGCGATACATGTAGAAAATTGAATTCCTGATACATGATACACATCTTACTTCGACCACTATGGTAAATGTGTTTACTTTGTCAAACATGTGGTTTCTTTGTTCATTATGTGTGGATGTCGTGTTCTGAAAATAGTTGGTGGAGACCTTTTGATGGAATCTCACAAAGTCAATACAAAAGCAATGCATGAACATTTTCACCCCAAAGGAAAATATATATTTCAAACAGATTAAGAAAAAAAAATCCTGATTTATTTTACACATTGGGTGTTTTTAATTTCTTGTCTGATGTAGGATCAAGGAATGGTTGTCAGTTAACTTCTTCAACAACTCAATTTAACTTACTTTTGTGTATTGAGGAAGTTGACATATTAGTTTTCTGAAAATCCTTGCTGTTCCTTTCCTTTGTTGTTTCTGGAGTGGTTATCATTTCCTGAGTATGTCAGATTCATCCGAGGCTTCATTTGGAGTGGCAATCTAGCTGCCACTGACTTTGATTGATCATTTGCTGGATTTTCTTGTCTTCGAGGCTTAGTTTATTTTGTTTTGTTTTTCTCTCGCTGTGTAGGTTATGATAGTACTACTATGACATATCAGCTTCTCTGAAAACGTTCTTTTTATGTTTCAGAAAATTGGTTACCTATAAAATTAAGTGTGTTACCTATTAAGAGTTCCTCCTTAAAACTCTTGCAGGTGGGAACATAAGCTTCAGACATCCCACTTGCCAGAAATGGTGTTTGGAGACAGTTCTTTGGTTCTTAAGCATATCAATACCAGCACCACTATCCACTTCAATGCATTTGATGCTTTAACAGGCTGGAAGCAGGATGCATTACCGCCAGTTGAAGTTCCTGCAGCTGCACAATGGAAATTCAAATTGTAAGATGATATCAGTTACTCTTATTGCATCGTATCATTTACTAACCAAGTTGATTAAATGCACATTGTTTAATTTTAGGCTCTCTTGCAAGTTTTAGAGAATTTTTAGAATCTTTTACTAATCCAGAGCCAGAGGGGAGAGATACAGAGAGAAAAGTTGATATGATAACAAAAGATTAAATTTCATTAAAAATAGCTATGAAAAGGTAGTTCAAGTACAATGTTGAGAGACAAGATGTATTAAAATATCACTCCATTGCTAGATTTTAGGTTAGTAGACCTTACTTGCTAGGAGACTAGTTTATGCTGATTTTAAAAAAACGAGAAAAAGGCGAAGACGACCTGGTTTCGGGCATCATTGGATGATAAAATGCAAAAAGTAATTACTACAAATTATGCTATCGGTGTTTTTGTTTTCCACCTTTCTCAGGATAGCATTCAGTGTTGTTGTAGTCGAAATGTTTCCAGCTATTATGATTGTTCTGGGTAGGAAGATGTTGTCTGAGATAATTGGAATCTCAAGTCTCTTGACATATCTTATAGGAGTTGTTTTCTTGTCACTGGTCAGTGATTACCATTCTGTTCAGTGCTTCCCTTTTTTCTAATTCATTTATATTTGTAAGAGTGCCGAGCTCATAATGAGGAGTTTGCGGAGTTTGAAAGAGACGCTCTTGAAAACCAAAGTCTTTATGTCCTCTATCATAGGTTCTAGTGGATTCAAGATATCTATTCATTGTACTCCCCATTGTAGGGGGAAAGTAAAACTGCGCTCCTGTTTCAAAAAGGTACAATGCTTGGTTGAAGTTCCAGTACTGTAGACAGCAGGCCTGTTCGTTTTGGCTCCTCAGCATGAGAGTTTTATATTCTTGCTGGTTCATGTATTCCTCTTCTCCTATTATCCTAACATTCCACATAGCGCCCTTAAGATATACTTGAGAGATAGTTCTCGAAGGTGGAATTCGTTGCTCTTTCTTCTTAATAAGGTAGTTTGATGGCTCTACTGTGTTTCCAGGATTCTTGATTAGTACTTCCTCCGTATCTTCTGGAATGTCATGGTTTGACTTTTCAACCCGTAACTGGGTCAGTTTGACTCGGTGATTTAGATAGCAAAATGATATAATTTTTTGGCAATTTTTTCATGGTGAGATCATGTTAAGATTACCAAATTCTGTATCATTTTGCTAATCAAATCACCGGGTCAAAGTGACCCAGTGAATAGTGACAAAAAGGGAAGTCGGCTAAAAGAGAAGAAACAGAGGTAGTATTCAATACAGCTGAGCTAATAGGATGCAAAATCTAGTGAAAAAAGGAAGAAATGAATTAGCTCAAGTTTTTCACCCTTCGGTCTATCATGCCAAACCAGTTGTATGGTAATATAACTGTCTAGAAATTAGACTGTAAGCCACTTAAAATAGACATTCTACAGAAGTGAAGCTTATCGGCAAACCATCCTTTCCTAAGCTTTGCCAAGGATTTCCGGCTTTGTTTTTTGCCTTATCTTTTTCCAGATGTCCGCATCTTACCGTCCTACTTCAGCTTAAGTTCTAAACACTAATCCCCGTGCAGCATAGAATGTAGTCCATCAAGTCCGTCTTTCTGCCACTTTATCTCAACTCACTGTACTTGATTTCTTAGCTTGAATAAAATAAAAGTATAGACCTAAATGTTACACCATTTCCTGCTTGTGGAAGTTCCCGGACATTTTTTTTCCATATATGCACTTACAATGTATCAGTCTTGAGTAATAGTAATTCTGTTAGTCTTTACTAATGTGTAAAATCGTGTCAATTCCTTGATTTTGGATGAATTTTTACTGCCTTAACTGTGATACAGTTAGAAATGTGCAATTACTGTGTCACAACTTATATGCATGTAAACTATTAGCTGCCTAAAATATCAAGATTTTACTAATGTGTAAGCATTTTCGATTCCTACTCTACTTCCACAACTACACCACTCTAGATGTGCAACTATGGCACATTATAACTTAACTCCAATACTTTTTTGCTTCTTGTTCTCTTTGGCCCTCACATTCTTAAATAGAACAATTGGTTTTTCTCAATGCACTCTTCCTACATATTTGCAGCAAGTCCTTCCAGGAAGTGATACTGGATTATGACTATACCTTCACTACACCTTATTGTGGAAGTGGAACCGTTGAGGTAAATACAGAGATAGCTTGTTTTTCTTAAGGTTGTTGACTTCTTGCTTCATCTAGGTTATTGTTTATACAATTTTACCTTTTAATGGAAGTCATATCTTTGAGTTTAGCTATACTGAAAATTTATCTGGACTGTGGCTGTAATGATATCTGGACTGTGGCACCTGTTTTATTATGTCAGACAATGCAAGTAATATCTGTTATTTCAAATGGCAGCAAGTAAAAGGAGCAAATGCTGGTGTGGAAAACTGCAATCTTCATTGGGAGGAATGTGAGGAGAAAATTGATGTGGCTGCTCTGGCATCTAAAGAACCCATTCTCTTCTATGATGAGGTTGACTACAGCGAAAATAGCTGGAACATCTTACTTAATGTCATTTTCTTGCCTGTTGAATATCTTCAATGACCATACTTTATGTTGATACTCACAAACAGGTGGTTTTGTATGAAGATGAATTGGCTGATAACGGTGTTGCACTGTTGACGGTGAAAGTGGTAAAAGTTCATCACTCTTGGCCTTCAAAAGCCACAATGTAAATGATCTGCATCATTCATACTGATCAAAATTTCTAATTTGCAGAGAGTAATGCCAAGTTCTTGGTTTCTTCTCCTTCGATTTTGGGTGAGTGATTTTCACATTAGAAATTTGAAATCTCACTATTATGTCTGATCTCCTTGATGCTCTTTTGGGGTCACCAACCTACTAACCAAACGCAAATCATTATATTTTGTAGTAATGTGGCTATGCTTGTAGTTTATTTACATAAATGGATATCGGTGAACTTAGAAGAAATAATTCCCATTTTCGCTTACAGCTTCGAGTTGATGGAGTGCTTATGAGATTAAGGGACACGCGGCTTCATTGTGTGTTTGGGGACAGTAAAAAGCCCAAAGTTCTCCGAGAATGCTGTTGGAGGGAATCCACATTTCAAGCTCTATCGGCTGTAAGTTAAAGTCTCCCCCTATTGATGCCTTATGCTCTTATGCTTTTCTTAGAGCTTAAGTACTGATTTATAGATAGCATGTTTAAGATTTCTTGTTTTGCTTTCTTCTTATTGCCACCCTCCAAAGTGATCCGTTTCACCTCGTCGCCAAGGGCGGATGCAAGCATTGAGTTGTGGGGGCTATAGCCCCCACTCAAGTTTTCAAAATTGCAATTTTGACCTACATTTTATCATAAATTTTTTTTTAGCCCCCACTGAAATTAAATAATGATCCTTTTATTTAGTCTTATTTGGAAAAAATATCCACTTCTAAAATTTTAGCCCCCACTAAGGCAAAATCCTGAATCCGCCCCTGCTCGTCGCCGATAGTTAGGACTGCAACTCGGGCGGGCTGGACGGGTTGGCACCCCTGTCCAAGCCCGAGCCCGAGTTCTGTCGTGGCTGCCCGAGCCCAGCCCGACCCGGATTAAGAGCATTGTCAACCCGTCCGAGCCCAAATTTTTATAAATCAATTCGGGTTCGGGTTGAATTCGGGCTATTATATTAAAGTTAATATCTTTTAAAAGACACAAAAGAATAATAAATTATTAGTGAAAAACAAATCAACCAGTTCAAGAACAAAATAATGATTAAAAACATCACTAATAATCAAAAGAAAAGTAGCATATTCATGTTAGATATGCTACATAATTCTTTTAAAATATAATATTTATATGTAGTGGTCATGCAAATCGGGCAATTCGGGTTAGCCCGTCATTTGATATTTGTGCCCAAGCCCGACCCTAATTGCAATTCGGGCTGAGAATTTGTGTCCAAGCCCGTCCAAATTATCAAAAATATCTGTTCGGGCCCTATTTAAATTCGGGCTGGGCTCGGGTTGGTCGGGTTCAACCCGCCCAAGTTGCACCCCTACCGATAGTAATATATTACCTTCCAACTTTTTGTATATGCTTTCACTTAGGTATCTGGTAGTTCAAAGAGGCAACCCTCTTTATGCTCGTATACATGGTGTCGTGAACATGTCCATTTCTTCTACCTCCAGATTCTTAATTATCTAGAAAAGTGTATCCTAATAACACCAAAGGAGGTATTAAATAAGTATATCGTATTGGCTGCTATTTATCAGGATTTACAGTATAGCTGCTCCCAACAAATTAATGTAAACCCACTCCTACATCTAACGATATTTTCTGATACACTCCAATACAGACTAAAATCGTTTTGGAATCGTGGGTATTCCCAATAATAATTCACATGCTTTCACCTGGTGCCCTAAAATTTGTTTACTTTTTTTCAGATTATAATTGATTAGATAGATAAATAAAATTGGCTAACATGTTTCGCTAAAACAAATGAAAACACTTCAAACTAATGACTCACTGTGATTCGGAACATTTCTTATAGGGGACAGTTGGATAGCTGCTAATGTTCCGAAAGAACTAGAAGCCACTTGATTCTGTATTCCCCCTTAGAATCTGGAGGTAGAAGAAATGGACATGTTCACGACACCATGTGCAGCACTAAAATATGCTGTATTTTTTTTTCAGCCTCCCATCTTTAGATCTTCTGTCCCCCTCATCAAGTAGGGTTTGCTTTTATCACACTTTGGGGTTAAGTTTGATATAAACTGAAGGCATAGCCCTAACTTATTGAACGTGCAGAAAGGCTATCCTTCTGATTCTGCGGCTTATAATGATCCAAGCACTATCGTCCAGAGGCTTCCAGTCATCAAGCAAAAGACCGAGAAGCTCAAGTTCCCGGGTCACCTGTGAGGTTTATAAACATTGCCTCAGCCTTCATGTAAACTATACTTTAACAGTTGTTACTACTTATGTAGCATTTTTAGGTTCTATTTGTGCTACTACTATGTTGAACCAGTGTAATTGTTACATCCACTTGCCCGTGTTTGGTTGATGAATTGTTGTGTTGAGGAACATAGTAAAGTAAAACATGTCGCGTTGTGGCTGTGATGCCGCGAAAATACAGTACAGTTTTAAAGTTCTCCCGACCTGATTCGTCAAAATGCAAGGCAATTGACTCACTCTGGGACAGTGTGAGTGTTTCGTTGACACACTTTCCTTCATAGGTTCATGCAAACATCAAAAAGTTGTTCTACTCTTTGAGCGGATTTCCTTTTTCCACAAGAAACAACTGGATGGCATAGCAATTGAGCAGTCTGAGTACAAAAGGCACACAAAAAAGGGCAAAACAAAAAGCAAGATAAGAGGATGACATGCCAAGGCTAGGGGCGAAATTGAGCTTCTGGCTGATTTGGCGAGGGAGTGCTAGGTGGCGACAAGGGCTCTACTAACTCGGGGACCTTTGCTGGAAATCAGTTGATAAAGAAGCTCCAAAACAGTCTAGAGAGTGCATCATCCTCGAAGGAGGCTCAACAAAGGTCATGCAGCTGTAAAACGAGGTTAGCGCAATCAGTAAGTGAACTGATTTATTCCATGACATGGCACCATTTACAAGCATAGAGAAAGGCCACTAGTAAGTGAACTGATTTATTCCATGACATGGCACCATTTACAAGCATAGAGAAAGGCCACTAGTTCTGAGTGAAGAGCATAGTGGGCGTAGGTTTTGCGTTTCTCCTTGTAGAGGAGTTATCAATTCCTGGGAGTAAACCACAAAGCCTACGCCAGTTGAATTGAACCTGTATCCCTTTTCTAGAATTCATCTGTCTCAATCGTGGTCATCCACGGTGCCAGGTTGCGATCAGCTACGGAAGGATGGTGACTTCTAGGTCAAACCTTTTGGGGATGACATGTGCCTCTATTTCTTGCTTTCCACGAATTCTAGATGATGGCAATGCATAGGTTTCTGAAGTCGGGTCGGTTGGTGTGGAGCCAATGGTTAAGCCAGTTGTTAGAAACACCTTTGAAACCCCAAAGCGAACCATGCTTACTAGTTGAACGGCTACACTTAGTTCATTCTTGAGCAGTTGCAAAACACGAGCATATGTCAAGTCTTCATAAAACCTCTTACAAGAAATTGGTGGAACACATGTCATGGACACAAACAGACAAACGTACTTGGTAAAACGAATATGGTGGTTACTTATCATTAGTTTGATTGTTCGATGTGGACGAACTCTGGTCATCTCAACCAGGGACAGATGGGTTGCAGATTACACTTTTGAAATCCATGTACTGCAGATCAGATTGACTTCATTCTCGATCTGTGACAATCCAATCCATGTGCAGCACTAAAAAATGTAATGAATTACCAACACCACTGATTCACATTCATTTTACCTATTATTGGAGAAAGAAAAACCAAGGATAATTGTAAAAGTAGCATGTCAACGATTATTGTGGTTTCTGGTTTGCATTAACTGCATGTCTTCACAAAAAAAAATCATTGATGAACTGCGTTTCTGGGACAGGAGTACTAATATCAGGTCGCAAACATCTGATAAGCGGACAAGACTCTGAGTAGAAAAATAAACAATAATCCAGAATGGAGTTTACCAGTTACTACTACTAACTCATAAATAAAGTCCTACTTTTGTCTGGAAAAACAAAGCTGATCCAAGAACAGACTGCCACAACACCAATGGGCACAGACACAATAACCAGGAAAGATTCAGATGAAATCAGAAGGCGAGTGCATATACAGAAATCGCAACACTTTAACAACTCACACGATACACATCAAGTATAAATAGCATTGCCAATCAAGGCATCAACAAGCTGTAGCTACGACTGTTGCAAGTCATTGTTTATCAAAAGAGTTTCTTCAATTTTACATCTAGATAAAGTCGGAAATAAAAGTCTGGATAGATTATTACTCTTTCCTACCCAAAAAACAGCCCGTGTCAATGGACACTACCTCCTCGAAATACTTTCAGAATTCCATTGTATAGCCAACCGTATCTCTGCTCAAGTACCTGCAATGACACCGAAATGATGGAACTCGTATCAGAACTTGCTCAAATACGGCATTGAAGGGAGTACATAACAACAAAAAGAATTTATCTGCACAAGTCCTTGAGCTATTGCTAAATGATGCACAACATTCGGGTCCTTTAGTAACTTGTGAAGAGAGCTTAAGCACAACACAATGATGGAACTCGTATCAGAACTTGCTCAAATACGGCATTGAAGGGAGTAAATAACAACAAAAAGAATCATCTGCACAAGTCCTTGAGCTATTGGTAAATGATGCACAACATTCGGGTCCTTTAGTAACTTTAGCTGCCAATACTAACGAGGGGGATATGAACAGATTTTTTTTAGGTTTTGCCGGACCCAAATAGGTCCATGAGCTGAATTGACACATTAAGCAACTACACAAATACAACCGGACCTAATAGCAACTACAAATATGAGGTGCACATTTCTCCTTTGACATAATGTAGCATTCTCATTCAAGTACTTAAAAGCCAGGAATATTTTTCCTGGTAACCATCGAGATATTTATTAAATCTAGGAGGCTATAGCCTATAACACACTGTGGAGTCTGGATTAAAAATTTGACCATATGAAATCTAAACTAGAAACTAGATTGATATATTGATGCTATTATATGTAAACACCTCGTTTGGTGTTACCAATTTTGAGGCTGTCGGGTTTTGGTTAGTTCGACATTTCCCTACTACTTCTTAACAAGAAATTAGAGTAGTGGGGAGGTTAGTTTTGTAAATTTATTTTCAACAAGTTCCTAAAAAATCACCTTTATCTAACCTGAATTTGAGTAGTATGTGCTATACATAAGATATTACCACATACTACTAACGATGCAGTTATCGCCCAAACATCCGAGTTATAGTATGTTTAGGGAGAACACATAGAAGCTTGGTGGGTAACTTGAAGCATTGGGAACACCAAAAAGTCAAAAGACCAAACTACACGACATTATTCCTATAGCCACAGACATTATTCCTATAGCCACAGTGCATAAAATTTTCATGGAAGAAACTGAAATCACCAACAAGTGACCGAATCTCCCAATATCAACACATAACCGAATTTTAGCCATATTTCTCAGTAGTTCCGAAGTTAAGGGTGGCAGGGGAAGTATTGATGAGACAGCAAGGTAGTAAAATTGCATGACATGGATATCTACCTAAACAGCCAAACCATTTTTTCAATATCAACCGACTTAGTAATTCAAGTCACCGGCACTCAATGTCTTAGCTTTCATAAATGTCCTCACTCCACTGTTTCACCAGACAGTAGAAATTGGCATCAATTTATGTGCACCTGCCTCTTCATTTGTCAATATCTCTGGCCTAATCTCAAACAACAGTATCTGTAATTGAAATGTTTACTTTTCTGGTCAACAGCGAAGATGGAGAAGAGAACAAGTTCCCCTATTTCGCCCTAAAACTGAAGTTAAAGAGATGGTGGGCTCGACTATCGCCATCATCTTAAGTTACTCACCATTATCCAACATAATCCACCCCCATGTTTCTTCGTTACTGTTTCACATTGTCCGGTCCTAGGATTATTTATGCCCCCTTATAGAAACATTCACAGCCACGCAACATCATCTAAGTTCGATGGGAATTAGCATTCATTACTTCCCCACCCCTAGCACAAACAGAACTACAGAATTTACATCCAGTCTAACCCATCAAAGTGTAACTGTAGGTCTAAGAAACCATTGTTAAATCCTTAATCATAATCCAATTTATTTTGAGCCTGCCGAAAAAGTGCTACTGAGTTACTACTACTTGGTAATACACAACAGATGTCGCGTAGCTATGAAGCCAGTACAATTTTATACCAATAGAGTCTAAGATAACATAACATTCTGGATAGCAATTACAACCCAGGTTGTGTCATCATATACTAATCATAACACTTTGAACTTCATTAATTCAACTATTCAAGGATTTCCATAAAGACAGAAGCTTATCCTAGAAGTTTGTGACAAGACTGGAGAACTTAGTTTGGGTGGAGGAAATACCAAGAGAAATTTCATAGACACATGGCTGAGGGAGCATGAATGAAAAATTTATTGCCCAGGGGAGGTAAGAAAAATTTCATATTGACACCAAAACTGGAAGTAAGAAAAACTGGAAAGGTGAAATTCGACGTTGAAAAAATATGTAGGGGTTTTATTTGCAACGGCTCCTCTGCCAGCTAACGGTAGTTTGATGCTCACATTGATACAGTTGTAACGTGAAGGAACTGAAAATTTATCGCCTTTCAATTCAGTGGCAGCTAAGCAGTGAGTATCGAAACCCACAAATTATTGGAGTTCAACCTTGTTCATAGAAGCAAGTAAAGAAATAATTTCATTTCATAAATATATGTGGTAATACATGGCATATAATATATTTCAACACATAACAACTTCTTTGTTACTCTTTTTATTGACTTTTTGTATTTGATCCTTAAGCGTATAGATTATACAAAGAAGAAAAGGGAAGGAACAAAAGTGGAACCTACAATGCGGCACCATAGCTCCTCTTTCGATCACCAAGAGCGCCGCCGCATCACCCATCTTTTCCGTTCCTCCCTATCAATCCCAATCCCAATTCCTTCTCATTAACCAATATAGGCAAACTAACAAATACACAACTAGTCCAACATAAATACACAACTAGTCCAACACAACGCCTAAATCAACAATGTAGCTTTTTATATAGAATTATATATCAGGCAGACCAATGCAGAACTGATATCAATCAACAAAAAGTTGTTTCGCTTCGTTGATATATCATGTATCCTATTAACATTAAAGACTCACAAAGAGACTATTAGCGATCTTGACAAGTACGGCAGAAGGTACCGTGAGAGAGCTCGCAGTAAGCCCGCAAGCTGTTGGTCAGGTGGGATGTGAGGCAAGCTCCGGCAAGCAGCGGCATCAACGACTGTGTACAACCCAATTCACCCAAATTCCTGCAAAACCCACATCACTAAACAATAAATAAACCAAGAAAAACTCGAAATTCTACCTAAAATCAAACACAAAACCCACATTACAAACAGTTAAGAGAGATCGTCAAAACTTCTGGGTTCACCTCAAAATCAAATAAAATGCAGAACCCACAATTTGTTACTAAAATTTTAAGAAGGGAAGTCGAATGTTACTAAAATTTTATTCACCCAGATTCCTGCGAAACCCACATCACTAAAAGATGAATAAAGCAAGAAAAAGTCCAATTCTACCCAAAATCAAACACAAAACCCACATTACAAACAGTTAAGAGAGATCATCAAAAACTTGTGGGTTCACCTCAAAATCAAATAAAACGCAGAACCCACAATTAGTTACTGAAATTATAAAAAGGGAAGTGGTCAAATTCATAACCCACATTACAAACGATTGAAGAGAGCGTGAAAACAACTGGGTTCACCTCAAAATCAAATAAAACGCAGAACCCACAATTGATTACTGAAATTATAACAAGGGTAGTGATCAAAACTTGCGGATCTGAGGAAAATGTGAGGTGGGTGAGTACCGAGGATTGGTAAAGGGCATGCGGCGAGATTGAAGGCGTGGAGCAGCCGTCGGCGGCGGACGGAGGCGGGGAGCGGACGCCGGAGTGCGGATCGAAGCCCTGGCGGCGTTCATCACTGACCTGGAAAGCGAACCACGCCATGCCATTGTTGGAATTTCACTCTGAAGGTTGAAGTCGTCGTCGTTGAGAGAACAGAAGCAAACGAACTGGAACAGACGAGAGGGTTTGGGTGTAGGGTTTTGTGTAGTTGAAGCAGACAAGAAGGACAAAATACATATGCTATCCTCTAAAGTTTGATGAAAAGACACTTTTACCCCGTTTTAGTTTGGGAAATGAGAGTTTCACCCTTTTTGTTTGTCAAGTTTCACAATATTTACACTCTCCAATCGTGACATTTTTTTTGGGGGGTGGCTGTCTGTAGGGATGCAAGTTCAAACCGGAAAAACCGCAATCCGAGCCGAACAAGGCGGTTTGGTCGGTTCAGTTTGGAAGCTATTACGGTTCAGCCAGGTTTTCAAATATCCAAACCTTATAATATGATTTGGTCCTGGTTTGCAAAAACATTAAATCGCCTAAACCAAGCCGAACCGTTTATGTAACATATTAGGGTATACAACTGCCACAATTGATAACTTCTACACATACTACCTACGTTTCTTCTCTATCACACTGGTTTGACTTTTGACTTGTATTTGTGCCACTTTGATCAGGCGATTTGGATAGCAAAACGATTCGGTTTTTTGTTAATTTGTCATTGTGTTATAGAGTAACTTTTACTCTACACGTCATGAAAAAATTATCAAAAAGTTGCATCGTTTTGCTACCCAAATCACCGGGTCAAAGTGACTCAGTGAATAGTGACAAAAGTCAAACTGGTGTAATAGAGAAGAAACGGAGGTAGTATATCATATACAACAGGTACTGAAAATGATGTAATGTTTGTTACTTTATTTTAAAATTGATTGACATTAAGATTTTAGCAAATATTTAATTGTTGAATGAATTATTAAGAAATTTCAAGTGAAATAATATATTTCCAGAAATCGCGGTTTAAAATCGAACAAACAAGGTCCTTCACGGTTCGGTTCAGGTTGGAGGCATGAACGGTCCGGATAAGTTTTAAGTTTTGCCCAAAACGTTACATGCGGTTCGGTTTGGATGGGTGTCGAAACCGGACCGAACCCTATTCATCCATAGTTGCCTGTCACTACAGTAGTTCAGAGACAAGTTCGCTTTCTTAGAGATTGATATTACACAATTAGGGGTGTAAGTGTCCTGAAATTTGGAACAGCAAAATAGTGAAAGTGTCATTTTCCAAACAAAAGGGGTGTAATTGTCTTTTACATCAAATCTGAGGAGTTCAAAGTGCCATTTACCCACTTGTTAGAAAACTTACACTCGTGCCCCATACTCTGGGGAAATTACAGTTTTGGACTTAATGGAAACTCATTTGATGCCGACTTGATTTCGATTAAACATGTTAAAGGTTGATTTCACACAACTTGCCTCAGTTTCGATTAAACAAGTTCAAGATTGATTTTTTAACTTGCCTCAATTTGTTACCTGCCATGCCAGCAGGGGTAGAGCGGCACGACATGACTTGCCCTAATTTTGAAAAATAACACTTTACTTGCACAAACAGAAACTTTCCACAATACCCTAGATAAAACTCTGAAAATGACTCAGATTTATTTAAAACATGCTATAGATCCACTACTTTGTAACTCCTGACTTCGCATCTTTGTACGGAAAAACCTTCGAAGTTTGTCTGATGAGCAAGTTAATTTAAGAGTTCCTTGACAACTTTGTTAGTGTAAAGTAGTGAATTTAGAGCACCGAGTTATGTAGCAGAAAATGTCTCTTTATAGTATGCAATCACAGCACCGAGTTATGTAGCAGAAAAAAATTGGGATCGTCAAATTAAGCGATCTGGATCGCCTGTGTTAACGTTTCGGAACGCGTGATCCAATTTGCAATTTGCGGGGATACGAGTGAATTGTGGTAACCCTCACCTATAACTAAGACATCCGAGTTAGGATATCTATACTAATTATATAAAGCCAGTGCCGAGTTTGGTGAAATCAAAAAGTGGAGCCCGTCACATTTTTGTGTACACTAAAATGCCCGTGCAATCTGACTTCTGTGTGACAGTTATTTAAGGTCAAATACGTAATTATGTTCAATTCACTTCTCTTTCGGCATAACTTCCCCACTACCCCCATTACTTTGACAAATAACCACGTTCTAAATCAAATTATACTTAAGTAGTTGTTGGATTGTGCACTGAGACAAATAGAGGGACTAAAAACGGTGCAATGCATTTGGCTTTGACATGCACGGCTTCCAGCTTTATATTTATCATTTTCTTTTGTTTTTTGGCAAAAAATGCTTCTCTATAGTAAATCCAGATGGTGATTGTGTGGAGTTCAGAAATCAGTTACAATTTATGTTTGTGAACTTGATTCTTTCTTCTTTTTAGATTGTTAGAATGATGCAGAGACATGGTTAGGTTATAGCAGACGCAACGCGTGTGCCCAATTTGCTAGTTTCTTAACAGACAACATCCAACCAGTCTTGTTGAAGAATATCGCTGCTGGCAAGAAATCTTCTTACTCGGATGTCTCAGTCATAAGTTCATAACAAGAGGTGCATATGTGAACAGTTTTGGGGGAGTCAGTTCTGTGTCGCTAGAGTTGCAAATGTGCGTACAATCTCAACAATGGTGGATATCATGGTCACCAATATAGCATTTTTTGCTGCTTATTGTCCCTAAAACATCGCAATTTGACATTTATTCTCATCATATTCCTCAATCAAGATGACATCTATTCTCTCAACATATTCCTCAATCAATATCACGCTTCTGAGAGAGAGACGGTCTTCACGCATTTTAACTGCTTATCGAATGAGTATATTTTGCCCGCCGACATCTTTGCTGTAACGGTAGCTCCTCTGTAATGCAACCTTGTAACAGAGTCACGATTCTTTGACCAAATACCGACCTCGTGCAGATCTCCTTCGGCCCAGCAGATGTTGACGGTCTGATCACCCCTCGCCTTCAGACCTTTAACGCAACCGTTTGGCCACTTGTCTAGCGGAAGAGCAGGAAGTAGGTAGATGTCTTTCACAGTGCTTTGGACAAGCATTTCTGCTACTGCTGCTGAAAAGCTACATCACAACCAAAAACATCCCCATCAAACACTCAAGTCAGTTTGGTTCTCTAAAAAATGAGTTTTCATTCTTTTCACATGAAAACAAAGAAGAAAAGTTGGGGAAATAGCTGGTTCATTTCTTTAATATTTACTTCTGCTACTTTATCGTCATAAGAAGAATTTCCGAGTCATGTTTTTAGGACTACTTTGGAAATGCCGTGGCAGTGCTAGAAGCTGCTGTGTGAGAACCACTTAGAAAAGCTGCTGCGGATTTTAGATAAAATAGTGTCTGGTATATATAACGTGAAAGGTATTGTGAAGTAATGATATGGTAATTTCATGTTTGGTAAAATCAACTATGAAATTGTTAATGGGTAAAATGACAAAAATATGACATCTAGTAGTTCCGTGAAGACAAACATTGAAATTTTTAAAAATTGCAAGGATAAAATTGTTAAGAGGTAGTTTTGCTATTTGTAATAAGGTTAGGGGCTTATATGTAATTTCTATATTGTTAGCAGCTGAAACTATATAATGTGTAATTGTGGTTAATTTCTGTTAATGAGAAGTTCATATTGTTTTTCCCTCTTTTGCATTTCTGAAGAACCCTAGTTCTTCTTCATGGTATCAGAGCCTTGAGCTCGTCTCTTTCTGGTGATTTCTCGCCTCTTTCTCTGAGAATCGACAATTTCTTTGCCGTCTATGAGTTCTACGGCGACCTCTACTTCGTCGTTTGGTATGGCGTCGATTTCTTCGTCCGATTCTCTTCCTCCAGGTCTGACGTTTCTCATCTCCAATCTCAAGTCGCTGGTTCAAATTAAGCTCGATTCGAGCAATTACATCGTCTGGCGAGCACAGATGGAGAATGTGTTCCTCGCTAATGGCATTTTGGAGTTTGTTTCTGGTCGAATTCCTGCTCCTCCGTCGCTGATTTCGTCCGATTCTGGTGATCTTCAACCTAATCCAGCGTTTGCACAGTGGAAATCAATTGATCAACATTTGAAGAGTTGTTTGTTCGCCTCGATTTCGCAGTCTGTACTTCCATTGATTCTTCATCTCTCTGGTGCTTCTGCAATTTGGCTGAGTCTTGAATCAAGGTTTGCTTCTCTTTCACGCTCACACATTCATCAAATTAAGCTCCTGTTGTGCACACTTGAGAAAGGTTCAATGACTATGGATGAATATCTGAACAAGGTTAAGTCTCTGGCTGATAGTCTTTTACAAGTTAATGAGGTAGTTTCTGAAGAAGATCTAGTTCTTTACATCTTAAAAGGTTTACCTATGGAGTATGAACATTTTAGATCTGGTATTCGGATTCGTTCCACTCCAATTACAGTACATGAGCTTAGTGCTCTTCTTCTCACTGAAGAACTGCATAAATCAATGTCTCAGTTACATGTTTCCTCTATGCCTGTTGCTAATGTGGCTCAAGGTCATTATTCTGTGAATTCTTCTGGTCACAGACCTAGTTTCCCTGGCTCTAGTAAACAAATGCCTTCTAATTTTGCACATCAGTCTGTGCCTCCCTACTCACACACACAACCTCAATCTCAGTCTTCTGTTAGACCTTTTGGAAGAGGTAGTGCTGGTTCTAAATTGGTGTGTCAGATATGTGGAAAAGGGAGGCATTCAGCTCTCAATTGTTGGCAGAGGTTAAATACAACTCAATTTGCTGCCACAAAGCCTAGACCTCAGGGTATGATGTCTACCACACACATACCTCATTCTTCTTACACTCCTGGCTATGCATATATGGCTTCTAGTGGTGCAGCTATGTCTCCTGGTGCTTCCTCCTCTTATGTGCCACCATTTGCATCAACTTCTAGCCATACTCCTCTGGTTTACAATACTGTTGCTCCTCCACCACTACAACCTTGGCTTCTAGATAGTGGAGCAAATAATCATGTTACTAATGATTTCAATGCTCTAGCATCACCTACTCAGTATCATGGAGCTGAGACAGTATCTGTGGGAAATGGAGCTTCTGTTCCTATTACTCATTATGGAGATGGTATTCTTCCTACTCCTCATTACTCCTTTAAGTTGAATCATGTTCTTCATTCACCAAAATTTGCTTCCAATTTGGTGTCTATTTCTAAACTTACACATGATAATAACTGTTCTGTGCTGTTTACTTCATCTGGTTTTGTGATACAGGACAATGTTACCAAGGCTATCCTATCTCAGGGCCCTTGTAGACATGGTCTGTACACCATTCCAGCTCAGTCATCATCTGTTCTTGCTGCTCCTCAAGCTCTCACTGTGTCAAATATTCCTCCACCATCTTTGTGGCATGTTAGGTTGGGTCATCCCTCCACAAAAGTGTATAATCACTTAGCAAAATTGTTGCATTTTCCAGCACAGTCAGCTACTCACATTTGTGAACATTGTAATGTAGCCAAGAGTCATAAACTCAAATTCTCTTTGTCTAAATCTGTGGCTGTGTCTCCTTTTGATTTGGTACATGCTGATGTATGGGGACCTGCCCCAATTCACTCATTCAATAAATTTAGATTTTATCTCATTTTCATTGATGATCATAGTAGATTCTGTTGGCTGTATCCATTGAGACATAAGTCAGAAGCCTTTTCTTCTTATGTGCATTTTACAAACTTGGTTTCTACTCAGTTCAGGTCTAAAATCAAAATATTTAGAACTGATAATGGTGGAGAATTCTTGAGTCATGATTTTGGAAAGTATTTGTCTAGTGAAGGTACTATTCAACAACTTACCTGTCCTCACACTCCTGAACAAGCAGGAAGAGTAGAGAGGAGACATAGACATATTGTTGAAGTTGCTTTAGCTCTTCTTCAACAGTCTCATCTTCCTCTTTCTTTCTGGCTTGATGCATTTGCTACTGCCAATTTTCTTATTAACAGACAACCAAAATCAAAATTGCAGTTTAAGTCATCTTATCAGGTTTTATATCATCACTTACCTGATTATAATTTCCTTAAATCTTTTGGTTGTCTGTGTTTTCCTTGGATTAGACCATATATGTCTCACAAACTCATGCCTAGGTCTACAAAATGTGTTTTTCTTGGCTATTGTCCTACTACAAAAGGATATAGATGCCTAGATCTTTCAAACAATAAGGTGTATGTTTCAAGACATGTTGTGTTCTATGAAACAGTTTTTCCTTATAATTCTTCTGTTTCTGTGTCTCCCAGCTCTAAGCCAGTCTCTTCTGTGTCTGCTTTCTTTCAGAATCCTTTCTTCTCACATAATGTGTCTTCCTCTTCTGTTTCTCATGTTGTGGAGTCTCCTTCTGAGTTGCCAGCTTCTCCTTCTTCTGTACCATCTTCTGTTTCTCCATCTCCTTCCCCAGTACCTGTCTCTCATCCCATGGTTACCAGATCAAGAGCTGGTATCTTAAAACCAAATCCAAGATATCAAGTTCATCTAGCTAAGAGTGGTTATGTGGAGACTGAACCTCCATCTTTTCATGAGGCAGTCACTTGTGCTCATTGGAAGCAAGCTATGACAGAAGAGTACACTGCTCTTCTTCAACAACAAACCTGGGTTTTGGTTCCTAAACCTTCAAATAGGCATGCCATTGGTTCAAAATGGGTTTATAAGATTAAAAGAGCAGCAGATGGGTCTATAGCCAGGTACAAGGCTAGGTTGGTAGCTCAGGGGTACTCTCAAGAATTTGGTGTTGACTATACAGAGACCTTCAGTCCAGTGGTGAAACATGTCACCATCAGAGTGGTGTTAACTTTGGCTCTCTCTCAAGGTTGGCACATTAAACAGTTAGATGTGTCAAATGCCTTTTTACATGGCTATCTAGAAGAAGAAGTGTACATGAAACAGCCAGCTGGGTTTGTTCATCCTCAGTACTCTTCTTATGTGTGTAAGCTTCAAAAGTCCTTGTATGGTCTCAAGCAAGCTCCTAGAGCTTGGT
Source organism: Linanthus parryae (assembly GCA_023055425.1). Taxonomy (NCBI): domain Eukaryota; kingdom Viridiplantae; phylum Streptophyta; class Magnoliopsida; order Ericales; family Polemoniaceae; genus Linanthus; species Linanthus parryae. The sequence continues at coordinate 36,397,986 of JALGPY010000002.1, forward strand.
ATCACAGACTTTCTACTTTCCTGCTCTCTCAAGGGTTTAAGTCTAGCATTGCTGACTCTTCTTTGTTTATATTCAAGACTTCTCAGCAGCTGGTTTTGATTTTGATATATGTTGATGACATTTTGATCACTGGCAGTGATCAGCATCTCATATCTGCTCTTCTTCAGAAAATGAGGTCTCAATTTGCTCTTAAGGATCTTGGTAATCTGCATTACTTCTTGGGCATAGAAGTGTTTGATTCAGCTCCAAATTGTGTTTTGCATCAGACAAAATATGCTTCTGAGTTACTACATAAAGCAGGTCTTCATGATAGTAAAGCCATGTCTACACCTCTTGCTCTTCCAAGTTCATCTTCCTCACCTTGTTCATCTTCTTTGATCACTGAGGCAGATAAGTCTTTTTTTAGAAGCATGGTTGGAGGTCTTCAGTATCTCACCATTACTAGACCTGATTTGCAGTTTGCAGTAAATGTCTTGTGCCAACATATGCATAGTCCTACATCTTTGGATTTTCAAGCTCTGATACCATGAAGAAGAACTAGGGTTCTCAAAAGAACTTTGAGATATATAAAAGGCACTATTAATACTGGGTTGCATTTTGCAAAGTGTGTTTCTCCTCTTCATATCACTGCTTTTAGTGATGCAGACTGGGCAGGGTGTAGAGAAGATAGAAGATCAACTTCTGGTTATGCAGTGTTTCTGGGAGAAAATATTGTTGCTTGGAGTTCAAAGAAACAACCAACTGTTTCTAGATCAAGCACTGAGGCAGAGTACAGGTCTTTGGCAGTGCTGGCTTGTGAGGTAAAGTGGCTCACTTATTTGTTGCAAGATTTGGGTATTGCTTCTCCTACTCCACCTCAGTTATATTGTGATAATATCTCTGCTATAGCTTTGGTGTCTAATCCTGTGTTTCATGCTAGAACCAAGCATATAGAGATTGATTATCATTTTGTTAGGGAAATGGCTGTAGCCAAACAAGTCCTTGTTTCTCATGTTTCTTCCTCAGATCAGGTTGCAGATATCATGACAAAAGCTTTGCCTTCTTCTCAATTTCATGCTCTCAGATCCAAACTGCAGCTCACTTCTCTTTGAAGAAGTGTTCTGAGTTTGAGGGAGGCTGTTAAGAGGTAGTTTTGCTATTTGTAATAAGGTTAGGGGCTTATATGTAATTTCTATATTGTTAGCAGCTGAAACTATATAATGTGTAATTGTGGTTAATTTCTGTTAATGAGAAGTTCATATTGTTTTTCCCTCTTTTGCATTTCTGAAGAACCCTAGTTCTTCTTCAAAAATCAGTAGTAGATAACATAATCAAAAGCAGGTTCCAGAAAAGCATTTCCCCCTTGCTTCATGAAAATGCTGTGAGACAGCAGAAATTGTCTGAAAAGTTGGAAACATTATTTTTACTAAACACAATAAACTGCTTTTGCTGTCAGAAAGCAGCTATGCTGGCAGGAGAAGCATTCCCAAACTGACCCTAATAGTGTAACAGAAACAATCTGTTCCAAAAAAATATTGGAAAAAAATCGTTTGAAATAGATAAGTGAACATTTCCTTATCAAGGTACTTATGATGAATTTGTTAGAGATAAAGACGTGAAAAATAGGGCAAATGTTTGCTCACCCGAAATTGGCATCAATCTGGAAAGGGGGGTGAGTAGTGAAAAGGTTGCTGTAAAGCCCTCCTTCATAGTTGCCTTCATGATCAGGATCAACCAAGTTGAATAAGTGCTTCACCATCCTATACGCGTGCTCGCTGTTTCCAAGATGTGCCCACAAAGCAGTCTTCCACACAGTTGACCAACCTGGACCCTCCTCTCCTGTTTTCATGCAACAGAGTACTATGGAGTGAAGAAACTGAATAATTCTCAGACAGCTGATAGCATACAAGAAGCTTATAGAAAGGATGTGATTTCCTCACATTTCTAGAAGACAAACCTCGTTTGAAAAGGGTGTTGTTCACGGCTTTACAAAGGTCAGGAGTTTTCTCGACAGATATTGTGTGACCAGGAAACAGACCAAATAAGTGAGACACATGCCGATGATGCACCTCAGCATCCTCAAAATCTTCTGCCTGTTATGTTTCAAAAATAAAACAGTGCCACCAAATAAAAACTATTGAATCTCCTGGACAAAAAGTATCATTTAGTCGGTGAATTCAAACTTGAGTTTGACACATACCCATTCCAATATTGAACCATCCCTAGCAATCTTCGTTGGACGGAGACGTGGTTGAGCCTTACGGACTCTTTGGACGAGATCATCGTCACTTTTACCTAACACCTGTTTACAAATAGTTGTCATGCAACAAGATTATAGAGATAATGGAATAGAGACATCGGCTAAACTTTTGGAGCAAAATAAAATTCAGGGTTAGCTACAGAATAGGAGCTCTACCTTAGCAGCAGAAACGATCTCAGAAAAGACTTCTCTGATTATCGACATGTCCATGGTTGATGAGTAACTCACACTAGCTATCTTACCACCAGGAGCAATGAATTTATGTTCTGGAGAGGTTGATGGATTGGTTTCAAGGTACCCTCCTTTGCCTTCAATTAGCCAATCCAATAGAAACAAAGCACATCCTTCTAACAAGGGATATGTCCTCTCCAGAAAACCCTAATCATGACAAGTAATCAAACAAAAGTCGAATTCAAATTTATTGAAAAAGAATGAACGAGAAAAGATAAAAACTTGTCAGGATCTTACTTTGTCCATAGTATAGCTATAATGCTCCCAAAGATGAGTACAAAGCCATGCTCCGCCCATAGGCCATAAACTCCAAACTGCCTCACCTGCATCTTGAGATGTTTTTGCCCATAGATCGGACACTTGATGCGCTACCCAACCATTTGCTTCATAATTCACCTATATAACATTCTGTGGCTAAATAAGAAAACTCAGTTTGAAGAAAATATAAAGAGCAGTAGTTAAACCAATCTCTGCTACTATACAAAAAATGCCAACAGCATTCAGTAAATGAAAGATAAAACCTTACTTTTGCAGTTTTTCTGCCATTTACAGAGAGGGATGATATGTAATCGAACAAGGGCTCTTGGCACTCGTGAAGATTGCAAGAAAGGGCCAGCCAATAGTTCATTTGAAGATTAATATTGAAGTGCTGAGCACACCTGCAGAGTAGGAACAAAAAGGATATTACTTAAGTATATTTCATCTATGCAAACAAATATCATGATAAAGCAAGATTGCAATGATGAAGGGCACAGTGATCTTTCAGAAAAATGATGTTTACTACGACTTTCTTTGTCGTTTTCCATTGGCCAGACTTGTCTGACTCAAAAGGGACCAGAGTCTGGGGAGCAAAACCATTGCTTCAAAACTACTCGTTTCTACTTACAGTAATGATGTTTGGCTAAATACATTTAGTACAAAAGTTGAAATTCTTTGATTTTTTGCCCTTCCAAAATATTGAAAGTTCAACCCCACACAAATACATTCAGTACGGAGGTAAAAAGGGAATTTGTGTGTGTGTGTGTGTGTGTGTGTGTGAGAGAGAGAGAGAGAGAGAGAGAGAGAGAGAGAGATTACTCCCAAGGCGGCGAAGTATCCTTGTTCCAAATTCCCTGCAAGTTCGCGACCTGAGTTCCAGGCCGTGAGCTTGAAATCAGTAAATATCGACCATACTGGAATAAAAGCTCCACTAGAGATGGATCCTCATCAGTTTGAAAAGATTTCACCCGATCAGCAGTCGAAACTATCACATCTCCAGTTGCAGAGGATGAAATTTCTCCATCACCCTTGGAGCTTTTTGCAAGTTTCAGCGAGACACGATGGAAAAGGTTCTGATAGTCCTCCAGATGTCGAGCATAGATTTCATCATATGACAAGTCCTTAACCAAACTCAATGCTTTTTCAGCCTCCGAAGTTGGATCTCTTTTAGAGCTTTTAGGCTCAGTAAATGGCCCATCAAATGAAGATGACGCGACAAGCAGCAGAACAGCCCAATCTGAACCCTCAACCTTCAACTTGTCATCCAAAACATGTATCTTCCCAACACCCTTGCTAATCTGCAAATCAAGTATTGCAGAAAACTGAATACCCTTGGGATGATGATCATGTTCGCCCCTTTTTCCTGGGCAACTTCCTTCCATAGTGATCTGACTGCTCCCATTTGTAGATGAATGGTGATGTAGCTGACTGTCTAGCGATACCGTGAATGAGAGAGACCCTGGTTTGCTTGCTGAAAACTTTGCCACGATCACTTGATCTGGATTTGAGGCAAAATGTTCCCTAGTGAATTCGATTTCACCAACTGAATACTTCACTCGTGCAGTTGCAGTGTCCAGGTCCAGCACTCTCCGGTATGTTTCTTCACTATATGCTGCATGAGAATCATCAAACTCTAGCTTGATGTCACCCAGAGGCTGGTAAGCCTTCAATATCACAATTACAACGAAAATTGAGGTAAGAATTACTTAGATATATCCAATGCACCACAATGAGAAATTTCAAAGGCACACACTACGAGGTAAGAGCAAGTTGAAGTTGCTTACATCAGGAGATTTATCTGACAATTTGAGTGCTTCAGTTGTTGCTTCAGCGTATTGCCCATCATCCACAAGCTTTCTGACCTCAGAGAGTTCCTTCGGAGCATCAGGGTTAGTGTAGTTTCCCGGAGTCCCAGTCCAAAGTGTGTCCTCTACAGTTAGATTTCAAGTAATCAGCGATCGAAAGAATAATTCTAATCCCAGACCGTGTCACCATTTGAATTCAAACTAGCCGAAGTAAAATGCTTTAAGGATCTACCTTTTAAACTAGTAAATGCTTATAGACTCTACCCTCTATCTCAGTTGCCTGTCTAATTCGTCTACCACCTTCAAATTTATCTCTAACAGTGTATTATATATTATCTTCCTAATTAACTAATCTACCATTGCATTATTTTAGGTGTCTCAGATTATCTTGCGATCCACCTTTTTAACTACAGACAACATCAATAATGTTAACCATTGTGTAAGTGTTACATCGATCCTATAAAAATATCATTTATTGATTTGCAAGGATCTCACCAACACACCACATGGATAATGATCGCTTCCGTGATTAATTAGTACTAGTGAGGTTAGTCTAATCTAATATACTCTATTCCTTATTAAACATATTTAAAGGCTCTTCAACTATTCTTAATCACATCGGTATTGTTCATTGTGTTCTGCAGAAAACCCTGGTCTTTTCTTCTTCTGTTTGCTTGTTAACAACTACTAATTGTCTTGAATCAAGACACCAACAGGAATTGAGAGATACCACATTCACAATGCAACTTCAGAGTTGAGTGATTTCAGTGGTTTATGACTGAATATCATCAATTTGCTAACCAAGAACTGAAGATCAGGCACAATTCAGAGTTGGGTTTCCAGATTCTTTACAAACCCATTTGATAGAAGATAGAAATCACAGGTCTCAGAGTTTTACCATTGAGATTGAGAGTCTCAGATTGAACACCTCCCCAGATCATAGCACCGAGCCGGCCATTTCCGATTGGAATTGCATCAGTCCAGTGTGTGGCTGGGGCTTTGAATCTCACCTCCAGAGGCTTGGAACTCTCCATTTCCATTTCAGCCACTGTCAAGCTTGTTGGTTGCCACAAATCTTTCTCTCTGGGTCTTCCCACCATAACCCACTCACCAATTTCCATCACAAAAAAGTAGGATATGACCAGAAAAAGGGTTGAAAGCAGTTTTTTCTTTGTCTCCCTTTCTGGGTTTTGTTTGAATTTTCACTCTTTGCGTTTAGGGTTGAAGCCTTGAAGGGTTACAACTCCACACCACCAAAATGTGACCCCCAAAAGGGTTAAAGGAGATGTTTTTTATGGCCTCTGTACCCTTTTCTTTGTCTCCCTCTTCTGGGTTTTCCTTAATCTTCACTCTACACACCACCAACATGTGATTAAGAGGGTTAAAGGGGATATTTTTAAGCCTTCTACCACTCCTTTTTTTTTTTCTGGGTACAAATACCACGATAACAAAGGAAAAAAATAAGAAAACAACACTTCAGATTTCAAGGGACAAAAAATGAATGACAGAGCCCATGAGCCTGGCGGGCCCCAATAATGGCCTTAAATGCCGGTTGAATGAGTTTAATTGTTTCTGTGCTCTCACAGTCCTGTCTCATTGCCCTTGTTTGGATGAGCTCGATTAAACACTACTGTCTTCGTCTTTAATTCAACCACTCTAATATACCACGACAATGATGGACAGTGAGGGCACGTAATTCTCTATAATGAAGGAGGAGGTGGTAGGTGGAGACTATGAGATGAGATTGTGAGAGCATGTCTATGTAGCGGAGGAGCTGGTAGGTGGAGACAATGGTCATGTTTGGATGAGCTAGATTAACATCATGATAATGTAAATTATTAGAATGAGTGGTTGAATTAAAGACGAAGAAGTACTATTTAATCGAACTCATCCAAACACGGGCAATGATACGACACTGTAAGAGCAAAGAAAACAAACAGAAGTAGGCATCAAATTCATTCAACCGGCATTTAAGGCCAAAATCGGGGCCCGCCAGGGTCATGGCCTCTGTCATGCATTTTTTTTCCTTGAAATTTGAAGTCTTGTTTTTTTATTTTTTTCTGTTTAGTACTAGCTCCCTTCCTCCATCTTCTTCCTACTTTGTGGTTTTCACCCGTAACCAATTCACTATAGCCCGTAATTTGGATAGCAAAACGATATAGTTTTTTAGTAATCTTTTCATAGTTGTAAGGATACTAAATTCTTGTATTGGTTCAGTAATCAAATTACTTGGGCAAAATAACCCGGTGAACAGTGGTAAAAGTCAAAATAGGAAGAACCTGACGAAAGGGACGTAAAAAATGCTTAAAGCTTATACCATTTAAACGAGCCAAAGTAAATGCTTATAGACTCTACCCTTGATCTCACTGGCTTGTCTAATTCTTCTATCACCTTCAAATTTGTTAAATTGTTACTCTCTAACAATGTATTCTATATTATCTTCCGAATTACTAACTAACTTACCATTGCATAATTTTAGGTGTATCAAGAATATCTTGCGATCCACCTTTTTAACTATAGACAACATTTTTTTTTTTTTTGAGAATAACTACAGACAACATCAATAATGTTAAGACATTGTGTACGTGTTACATCGGTCCTATAAAAATATCATTTCTTTATTAGCAACGATCTCATCGATACACCACATAGATAATGCTCTCTTCCATGATTAATTAGTAGTACTAGTGAGGATAGTCTAATCTAATCTATTCTTTGTTAAACTTATTTAAAGGATCTTTAGCTATTCTTAATTGCATCAGTGATGTTGATTGTGTTCTGCCAAAAACCCTAATTCTCTTGAATCATGATAGTATGATACTATATGCATCACATGTCAACACCAACAGGAATTGAAAGACACCACATTCACAATCCAACCTCAAACTTGAGTGATTTCAGTGGGTTATAACTGAAAAACACTAATTTGCTAACCAAGAAGACACTTTTTACTGAAGATCAGCCACATTTCAGAGTTGGGTTTCCAGATTCTTTACAAATAGAAACTAGAAAACAAAGGGTCTCAAAGTTTTACCATTGAGATTGAGAGTCTCAGATTGAACACATCCCCAGATCATAGCACCGAGTCGGCCATTTCCCATTGGAATTGCATCACTCCAGTGTTTGGCCGGGGCTTTGAATCTCACCTCCAGAGGCTTGGAAGCCTCCATTTCAGGCACCACCAAGCTTGTTGGTTGCCACATATCTTTCTCTCTGGATTTTTCCACCACAAACCACTCACCGTATTCCATCACAAAAAAGCAGTATATGACCAGAAAAAGGGTTGAAAGCAGATGTTTTTATGGCTTCTATACCTTCTTCTTTGTTTCCCTCTTCTGAGGTTTGTTTGAATTTTCACTCTGTGTCTAGGGTTGAAGCCTTGAAGAGTTACAACACCACACCACCAAAATGTGACCCTTAAAAGGGTTAAAGGAGATGTATTTATGGCCTCTCTACCCTTTTCTTTGTCTCCCTCTTATGGGTTTTCCTTAATTTTCACTCTCCACGCCACTAAAATGTGATTAAGAGGGTTAAAGGAGATATTTTCAATCCTTCTACCACTCCTCTTTTTTTTGGTACATATACCGCGACAATAATGGACAGTGAGGGCACGTCTCTATAATGTAGGAGGAGCGGTAGGTGTAGACAACGAGATGAGACTGTGAGAGCACATTTATGTAGCTGAGGAGCTGGTAAGTGGAGACAATGGTCATGTTTGGATGAGCTAGATTAAGATCATGATATTGTAAATTATTAGAATGAGTGGTTGAATTAAAGACGAAGATTGTACTGTTTAATCGAGCTCATCCAAACAGGGGACTTGAGAAGAGACTGAGAGCATAGAAAACAAACAGACGTAGTAGACATTAAATTCATTCAACCGGCATTTAAGGCCATAATCGGGGCCCGCCAGGGTCATGGCTTCTGTCATTCATTTTTTGTCCCTTGAAATTTGAAGTCTTGTTTTTTAAGTTTTTCTGTTTAGTTCTAGCTCCCTTCCTCCATCTTCTTCCTACTTTGTCTTTTTCACCCGTAACCAAGTCACTTTGGCCCAGTAATTTGGATAGCAAAACGATGTAGTTTTTTAGTAATCATTTCATAGTTGTAAAGATACTAAATTCTTGTATCGGTTGGGTAATCAAATTACTGGGTCAAAATAACCCAGTGAACAGTGATAAAAAGTCAAAATAGGAAGAACCTGACGAAAGGGAGGTAGTAAAATGCTTAAAGGCTGTACCCTTTAAACGAGCCAAAGTAAATGCTTATAGACTCTACTACCTCTGTCCCAGCTCTTCCCCATCATTTTGGCTTTTACCACTATTCACTGGGTCACTTTGACTCGGTGATTTGGATAGCAAAATAATTTAATTTTTTGATCATTTTTTCATGGTGTTGTAGAGTATAAGTTGCTCTATAACACCGTGAAAAAATTATCGAAAAGTCGCATTATTTTGCTATCGAAATCACCCGGTCAAAATGATCCATATACGAGTCAAATATTCCCAATGATGGGCAAGAGCTGGGACAGAGTAGTACCCTGTATCTCACTGGCTTGTCTAGTTCTTCTATCACCTTCAAATTTATTAAATTGTTATTCTCTAAAAGTGTATTCTATATTATCTTCCGAATTACTAACTTACCATTGCATAATTTTAGGTGTATCAAGAATATCTTGCGATCCACCTTTTTAACGACAGACGACATTTTTTATTTTTTATTTTTTAGAATAACTACAGACAACATCAATAATGTTAAAACATTGTGTACGTATTACATCGGTCCTTTAAAATGTCATTTTTGATAAGGATATCATCCACACACCACATAGATAATGCTCTCTTCCATTATTTATTAGTAGTACTAGTGAGCTTATTCTAATCTAATCAATTCTTTGTTAAACTTATTTAAAGAATCTTTAAACTATTCTTAATTGCATCAGTGCTGCTGATTGTGTTCTGCCAAAAACCCTAATTCTCTTGAATCATGATAGTATGATACTATATGCATCACATGTCAACACCAACAGGAATTGAAAGACAACAATTGAGTGATTTCAGTGGGTTATAACTGAAACACATCAATTTGCTGACCTAGAACACATTTTTACTGATAGAAAACTAGAAATCACAGGTCTAAGAATTATACCATTGAGATTGAGAGTCTCGGATTGAACACCTCCCCAGATCATAGCACCGAGTCTGCCATTTCCAATTGGAATTGCGTCAGTCCAATTTCTGGCTGGGGCTTTGAATCTCACCTCCAGAGGCTTGGAACCCTCCATTTCAGGCACTGTCAACCTTGTTGGTTGCCACAAATCTTTCTCTCTTGGTCTTGCCACCACAACCCACTCACCACTTTCCATCACAAAAAAGCAGGAGGTGACCAGAAAGAGGGTTAGAAGCATATGTTTTTGTTGCTTCTTTACCTTTTTCTTTGTCTCCCTCTTGGGGGTTTTGCTTGAATTTTCACTCTTGGGTGTCTAGAGCTTGAAGCCTTGAAGGGTTACTACAACTCCTGTTAGCAATTGGTGCGCCCATGTGGGGTGCCCAATGCAATTAACATAACCTTATGGGGTTAGTTGCACTAATACATAAACTAGAGGGGTTAGTAGCTAAGGCTCAAACCCTAGGGGTTTATGTGCAAACTTAGGAGAAGTTTTGCCTATATAAGGAGGCAGCCTCCTACATATTATAATGCTATTCTACACAGTAAAGTTATTCTGTCTAGATACACACTAGTTGTAGAGAACCCTAGTCTCTCTCCAACTTCATCCAAGGAGGTGGAACGTGGTGTGGAAATCAGTGTTCGTCCTCGAGATTCGCACTCGATTGGTGGGAGCAAGATCAAAGAGGAGGCGCGTGAAAGTAAGCAACACAAAGATCATCCGCTGCATTAAGGAGCTTAGGAAGACAAGGTAAACACATGAATATTCCGCTTTAATTCATGTTGTAGATCTGAACATGTTAGATCCTTCCTGCCCTTCATTGGTATCAGAGCCATAGGCTTACTTTTCGTGCCTCGATAAGCGTTCCCGAACCTGTTATAAAAATCGCGTTTCTGAATTTTCATAACCAGTAGACGAAACCTATATGGTTAGGTAGGGTTTTTCACGAGGATTCCAGATATATAAATTTTATATTTTTTGGATTTACGGTGAATTAGTTATGAATTTTCAAAGTTTCGGAACAGTATTAATCTGGACTGCTAGATCCAATAATTAGAACAAGGTTTTCAAAAACTTGTTAAAATTGGATTTTGACCACATAATCGGGATCAGGACGAAGAGACGATCACGGGAAAATTTTTCTCGTCGCGATCGGAGCACGGGAAGGCGGCGCGTGGGCTTCACGCGCCACCGACGCCGCCCCCACGCGCGGCCACGCGCCGCCACGCGCCGCACGCGCCCAAGGGCTGGCGGCGGCTGCTGACGTGGCCCTAGGGCTGACGTGGCAGATGACGTGGCGGTGCCACGTCAGCAAGTGGCTGACGTGGCGATGACGTGGCAGCCACGTGGCAGCTGACGTGGCAGCTGACGTGGCGATGACGTGGCGGGCTGACGTGGCAGCTGACGTTAGCATATGTGCTGACGTGGCATGCCACGTGGCATGCTGACGTGGCACATGGCCGACGTCAGCGCGTGGCGGAGGCGGACGCGCTCACGCGCGGCGGCGCGTGGCGGCGCGTGCGTCCTCCTCCCGCCGTCATTTTTCGTCCGGTTTTTTCCTAGGGACTCCAAATTAAATTTCCTATTTTTTGGGTATTTTTTCATAATTTTTGGAGCGACGGAAAATTTTAGTAATTTCCAGATTAATTAATTAGTGTTTAGCACACTTCCCGAGGCAGTTTGACGACCTTAAACACACTGTTTTTAGCCCAAATTTTTTCTGGAGACTTAGGTCAATTTTCCCTACGTTTTGCCATAGGTGGTGAGACCCTAAGTCGTAGGGAGCAATTTTCGATTTTTTTTTAGTTGATTAGATTATTGCTTATTAATTTCCAGTAATTATCGCTTAATTCCGGAAATTTCCAGAAAATTCCAGTATGTTTATTATGTTATTATACATGCTGTTGTGGGTTGAATGGATGTGTTTGGTGCATGGATGTGGCATAGATGTTTTATATTTTGGTTTTGGTTTTGATTTTTGAATATGTAATCAAAATACGGCCTGCGTGTCGTGCCTCTCTACACTCTAGTGTCTTCTCTCCTCATCCACTCGCCTCTATGAGGTTACTTCTTATTAGAAATAAGATAGTTAGTAGAGATTGAAGATTGAAGCTTCAAGAGAGGTGGCCAAACCAAAAGCTATGGCGCAAGGTGCATGGAGCAATTAGACGGTCTAATGGAGCCTCAAGCTTGGAGTCCTCAAGTAGGCGAGATGGCGTGAGATGGAGTTCAGGACCTGCTCAAGAAGTGCTCTCAATAGTGGGAGTGCACCTTAGGGGCCACATCCATTGCATATTTATTTATGCTTATGCTTGTTTTATGTTATAACTGCGTGTGATTGGATATATATGTTTAACCTCGCATGCTAAAGAACTAAAACAAAAGAGCTCACATGATGACATGATTAAAATTGATAGGAAATCACAAGTGATGAGATTTGATTCCTAGGATATACGCTAGGTTTTGGTGGAGTCCTTGTGAGGAACTATTGAGATTAATCGATGTCACATGTTATTTAGGAGCTAAAACAAAGCTAGTAACTAATATCCATTTTGTCTCGTTTTTCAGTCACGATGAACACGAATCTATTTCCTAAATCTGCTGTAATTCTAAAGGGAGACAACTTCCGTGCATGGTACAGAAGTGCGATATGTCGCATGATTGAGCTAGGACTGTCTGATCATTTGCATATGGCAAAGATGGAGCCATGGGTACCACCGGGCGGCCCTACTGATGCATATAGACGTGATCTTGAGGCTTACCAGAAATGGGAAGTTGATGACAAGAAAGCATGTCTAGAATTGATGGATCTAGTGAGGACTGATCTCCTAGAGTCAATTGTGATTGATTATGCAAAGAAGCTCTGGGAAGACATTCTAGGACTGTACGGAAGTGCGGACGAATTCCAAAAGACATGTCTATGGATGATGCTCACTTCCACGGTGAAAGAAGATAATGTCTCTATGGATACGCACCTAAAGACTTTATCATTCTATATTACTGAGCTTATAAACTCTGGGCATGATGTATCCGATGAGAGACAGCTAAAGGCTGTGAGAATGTCTCTACCAAATTCATGGGATTCCGTGAGAAAAGTGTTGCAAGGATCAGATGACATTAAGACATTTGATGATGCAAAGCGATATTTATTGTTTGAGGAAAAGAGACTGGAATTTGCCAGAACTCCTAGTCCACCATCGCAGGTAGAGAGCCCTCCCATGGCAAATGTGCCAAAGGGTCAGGAAGTCATCGTGGAGCACGAGAATGGAGGCCACATGGGCCCATGCCGCAAGATCAGTAAGCGCCAAATGTGGAAGAGGTCCAAAAGGGATATGAGACAAGTTATGTGCTATAACTGCCAGGCATATGGCCACTTTGCTCGTGACTGCGCCGAGCCAAAGGTACACTATAATCCAAACTCTGACTGTTATGTTGTAAGTCAAGTTTATATTGCTGATTCCCCTAATGTGTGGGTATTGGATTCAGGTGCAAGTGACCACCTAGCATGTGATCGAGACGCGTGCACGGATTATAGGCGAGTACCAGTGGGCAGTAGAAGAGTGTACATGGGGAACAACTCTTTCGTTGATGTGGTGGGCATTGGCACATATCAGCTGAAGATGAAGTCTGGAAAGACGCTTGTTCTTCATGACGTTTTATACGCTCCTGATGCACGCAAGAACTTAGTTTCAGTTTCTAGACTTTTGGATTTGGATTTTAGACTTGTTTTTGAGGGTGGTTTTGCCAAACTGTTTGTTGGCAACTCATGTTTTGGTACTGGTTATATTTCTCGTGGTTTATTTTATTTAGACATTGTTGGTTCTAGCATTGATGATGTTTATGATTCTCGTTCATATATTACATCTTCTAGTGAAGATGATGCCACTAGATGGCATGCTAGATTGGGACATATAGGACAGGACAGGATGAATAGGCTGGCTAAGGCAGGCCTACTTGGAGATATGCCCAAGATATCATTACCTGTATGTGAGTCTTGTCTTGCAGGAAAAGCTAAACGCAAACCGTTCGGTAAAGCAGTAAGGGCTACTGAGCCTTTACAACTTATTCATTCTGATGTTTGCGGTCCATTAAATGTTAGAGCTAGACATGGTGCTCGCTATTTCATCACATTCATAGATGATCACACTCGTTTTGGTTATGTGTATTTGATGGCACATAAATCTGAAGCGCTAGGGTGCTTCAGAAAATTTCTACAAGAGGTAGAGAACCAACTGGACAAAAGAGTTAAGGCTCTTAGGACAGATCGAGGGCGTGAATATCTATCTGAGCAATTTAAGGAGCTCTGTGAGACTAAAGGAATAGTGAGGCAGTTGACTATTCCCTTCACACCGCAGCAAAATGGTGTAGCGGAAAGAAGGAATAGAACACTGTTAGAGATGGTTCGTAGTATGATGGCAAATGCGAATCTGCCTATCTCCTATTGGGGAGATGCATTGATGACTGCCACATACATACTGAACCGTGTGCCCACCAAGTCTGTGGCCACAACCCCTTACGAGATGTGGACCAAAAGGCAACCCGAATTGGGTCACCTTAGGCCATGGGGGTCGGCCGCCTATGTACGTAACGTCTCCCATGTTCATGGGAAATTGGGTGCTAGAGGAAAGAAGTGCATCTTCATACGGTACTCTGAGCACTCTAAGGGTTACGTATTCATAGCGCAACAGCCGGATGGTAGTCTAACGGAAATGGAATCGCGAGATGTAGAATTTCTCGAAAGAGATTTTCCCAGTCAGGGAGAAGCACGTGGAGATGGTATTCTCTACGAAGAGGAGGAACCACTGGATGACTCTCAGTTCTCTACAGACCTACAGGGAACAGTCCCTATGGATCTTCAGAACAGTGGGAGTGACTTGCCTAGTGAGCAGCCCATCATATATGATGATGAAGCTGAAGAAGAACCCTCTTTGCGTAGGAGCGCTCGTGGGAGCGTACCCCGTCGACGATTTGACATCGAAGGGGAGGCCATGATGGTCACCACGCAAGAAGATGATGAACCTAGGACGTTGTCCGAGGCTCTCTCATCCCCTGAAAAGAAAGAATGGAACATTGCTTTACAAGAAGAACTGGAGTCAATGAAAACCAATCATGTTTGGGACTTAGTTGACTTGCCTCCTGGGCGTAGGGCCATTGGAAACAAATGGGTTTTCAAGGTCAAAAGGAAGGCAGACGGAAGCGTTGAGAGGCATAAGGCCCGGCTAGTGGCGAAAGGCTACACCCAACAACAGGGTGTGGATTACGAGGAGACATTCTCGCCGGTTGTGAGAATTGCCTCCATTCGCCTCATACTTGCAATAGTGGCTAGCATGGACTTGGAACTACATCAAATGGATGTTAAGACTGCATTTCTCAATGGAGAACTAGATGAGGAGATCTATATGGCTCAACCGGAAGGTTTTGAGAAGAAAGGTCAAGAGCACAAAGTGTGCAAACTGATTAAGTCCATATATGGACTGAAACAGTCATCTAGACAGTGGTATTTGAAATTCCATCAAGACATTGTAGCATATGGCTTCACAATGGTTGATGAGGACCACTGTGTGTATGTCAGACGTTCCGGAAAGAAGTTCATGATACTGTCATTATATGTAGATGACATACTACTAGCCAGCAATGATAAAGGAATGCTCGGAACTACCAAAGGGTGGTTATCCTCTCGTTTTTCAATGAAGGATATTGGAGAAGCGAGTTACATCCTTGGGATAAAGATCCTAAGGAACCGCTCTAAGAGACTTCTTGGCTTGTCTCAAGAGACATACATCAAGAAGATACTTGAACGGTTCCAGATGATGGACTCTAAGCCATTCGAGACTCCCATTGCACACGGCGAGAAACTCAGCCTTGAAATGTGTCCCAAGACCCAACACGAGAGAGACCAGATGGCCAAAGTACCCTATGCAAGTGCTGTCGGAAGTTTAATGTACGCAATGATGTGTACAAGGCCCGACATATGTCATGCTGTCGGTTTAGTTAGCAGATATCAGTCTGATCCCGGTGTTGGACACTGGAAGGCTGTTAAGAGGATTCTCCGGTATCTCAAAGGGACTAAGGATTACGTGTTAAGCTACAGAGGCTCTGAGCTAAGGCTCATTGGCTACAGTGATGCTGACTGGGGTGGGGACCTAGACGCACGTAAATCGACCTCAGGCTACGTCTTCATGCTGGGTGGAGGAGCCATTACATGGCACAGTAGCAAGCAGACTTGCACTGCCTTATCAACCATGGAAGCTGAATACGTTGCCTGCTCCGCGGCAGCGCAGGAGAGTGTTTGGCTGAAGAGATTTCTGGTCAGCTTAGGAGCGGTTGACGAACCAAGACCAGTAACGCTTCGTTGTGATAGTATGTCGGCCATAGCTTGTGCTAAAGATCCGAAATACCACAGCAAGGCCAAACATATTGAGATAAAGTACCACTTCATTAGGGAAGTAGTAGCTAAGGGAGATATCACTCTAGAGCATATTCCTACGAATCAGATGTTAGCTGATCCGATGACCAAGCCTCTTCTTAAGGCTACTTTTGTTGGTCATATTAGGAGTATAGGGTTAGGCAAATGGAGCTAGGTGTCAGACTGATTAGACGTTTTTGAGACATTGATTGATTGGATATTAGGAATGGATTTGTTATTTATGCTGCATGTTGTTTGATACGTGTATGATATGTTACATTTCCTGTACTAGCTTAGAGCATGTCACGCAGACACCAGGTTGGCTCACTCACACGAGCAACCGCCTTCGCAATATCCTGGATATGTCTGGGTGTGGCGGAAGATGAGACAGAATCCCGATAAGCGCTGAAAGCCTGCGATAGGATAAGAAATGCCTTCTTCATATGAGCATATGGCCTATGATAAGAGCAAGATGTCTATCAGTAGAGCTAGGAGCCTGTCAGACGGATTTAATTGTCGCATTGGAAATAAGTTCCAAGGTGAGGTTGGTTATGGCCAATCGAACATGGTTATTACCCCCGAACCATGTATAGTCTGTGTAGAAGAGAGAGCCAGATGCGAGAGCTGATAATTGTTCACAATAGTGTGACGTCGCAGCACTCGGGCTGGTGGCCATAAGGGCTACCGGATAGACATCTGCATAGTGGTCCTTTGCAAGGATAAGACATGCGCTCTGATCAGAGTCTAAACACTATGGCGCATATTCCCCCTGAATAACGCGCGCTTATGAGTGACCATGAGGTGATGAGTAGAATTAGTCCCTGGGATTCCTCATCGTGTGAGCCTCGTCGATCATAGAAAGATGATTGACACTGTATACCCTTTGTACTTACGTCTGTGTCATGAGGAAACGGGTCGGTGGTGCTACTTTGGCGTGACACCTTACGGCTATGGATGATTCGGCCTTCCGGACACTGCTGGGAAAGCAGCTGAGCCGAATCTGAGTGACACATGTATGTAAGGAAAGATTCTCGTTGCATCGCTCTTTACTATCTTTCATTGGGCCCACCTGCAAGATCTTATGGGATCATGTAGGATATGAAAATATAAAGGAGATGTGGACTCATTGGAGCATGGCCTTCGGGACAAGGCAGGTGCTCATGATCCACGAGATGACAATCGGAGGAATCTGGGGGATACGAGAGTTACGGAGAGCATTATCACTGTTTTATGTTTTAAGGGTGCCTTCCTGCGCTGGCTATACGAGTTTGGTATGTGGATCTCCCGAGAGGGTGCCTTCCCATGCTGGCTATACGAGTTTGGTGTACGGATCTCCCGAAATGCAGGTACTCTCACCGGTCACACGCCACGGCCACACAATACTCTTTTGTAGATGATAGAAAGTTGGAGATTGATGGAGACTAGATGAATTGTGCAACCCCACTGTGCGAGTGGGAGATGTTAGCAATTGGTGCGCCCATGTGGGGTGCCCAATGCAATTAACATAACCTTATGGGGTTAGTTGCACTAATACATAAACTAGAGGGGTTAGTAGCTAAGGCTCAAACCCTAGGGGTTTATGTGCAAACTTAGGAGAAGTTTTGCCTATATAAGGAGGCAGCCTCCTACATATTATAATGCTATTCTACACAGTAAAGTTATTCTGTCTAGATACACACTAGTTGTAGAGAACCCTAGTCTCTCTCCAACTTCATCCAAGGAGGTGGAACGTGGTGTGGAAATCAGTGTTCGTCCTCGAGATTCGCACTCGATTGGTGGGAGCAAGATCAAAGAGGAGGCGCGTGAAAGTAAGCAACACAAAGATCATCCGCTGCATTAAGGAGCTTAGGAAGACAAGGTAAACACATGAATATTCCGCTTTAATTCATGTTGTAGATCTGAACATGTTAGATCCTTCCTGCCCTTCAACTCCACACCTACCAAAATATGACTCCCCAAAAGGGTTTAAGGAGATGTATATATGCCTCTGTACCCTTTTCTCTTCTGGGTTTTACTTAATTTTCACTCTCCACACCACCAAAATGTGATTCAAGAGAGTTAAAAGGAGATGTTTGTATGGGGCTTCTACCAATACTATTCTGGGTATCAGAAGTTCATGTGTCTCTATAATGAAGATAGAGCTGGTTGGTGGAGACAGTGAGGTGAGACAGTGAGAGCACAGAAGACAGAGGTAGGTGTTAAATTCATTCAACCGGCATAAACGGCCATAACTAGGCCCCACCAAGGCCAGGTGTCAGGGCCTCTGCCATTCATTCTTTTGTCCTTTTAAGATATGAAGTGTTATTTTTTCTGTTTAGGGTGGTGTACTCCCATGTTGATGATGAAGCTGATGGCATGAAACCATCCCGTACATGTGATCAGCAGACTGTAATTTGTTTGTTTGCGGGCCCTCAATTTTCAAGAATAGCCATATTTTTCTTTACCACCAAGAATTTCCATTTCCAAACAATTATCTCGTCTTAAACTTTGTACCGTATGATTTTGACACCAAAAAACTAAGGGTAAAAGACAAAAACCACCCCTCGAGTATGGGGTATATACAAAAAAACCCCTCGTGTACGGGGATATACGAAAACCACCCCTGTCAGAGTTAGTGACTAACGGCACACTAACGGAATAATGAAAAGACAAACATACCCCTAACGTTTTTGGTAATTACCCCCATTTATATCCCCTTTCCTTCCCTTATCCTCAATTCATAACCTAATCCAACATTATCTCTTCCCCGTCTCTCTCTCCCTTCCTCTTCTCTTCTCTTTTTTCTCCCACGGCACAACCCATGCGCCTCTCTCTCTCTCTCTCTCACCGTCGGATGGCGGTGGTGGCGCCGCTGGTTGTAGCGCCGGAGATGGCAGGCACGACGAAGATGGATCGGACGGAGACCGGAAGGGTCAGGGGGTTCGGGGGGTTTCGAATCAGGCTGAGGTCGTTGAATGTTTTTGTGGTGGCCGAATTGAGTATGGCGTTGGCTCTGGTTGGTCCGACCGAGTTCAGGGTCGGCGGTTGTGGTGGCTGGAGGTTGCCGACGGCGGTTGAAGCTGCGGTTGAAGCTGCGGGAAAGGTGCGCCACCACCCAAATCACAGGTCGCCAGGGCCTGTGATTTCGCCAGACATAGACTGGCGGAGGGGGCCGACGGGTTCAGGACAGCTTAGATCTGGCGATGGTGGCGGCTGTTGAAGCAGTGGTTGGCGGTGTTGGAGGCGATTGGGTGATGTTGGCGGCGATTTCATCAAAGGTGGGGACTCCAGATCGTTCTGGGCTGTTGAAGCAGTGGTTGGCAGTGGTTGGCGGTGTTGGAGGCGATTGGGTGATGTTGGCGGTGATGTTGGCGGCTGTTGAAGCAGTGGTTTATTTCTCAGATTTGCGACCAGATCGTTCTGGGTTTGCTGTATTTCGTCGCCTCCTTGAAGCCCCCCACGATCCGGTGACGATGTAGTCGATGGGATCTTCCGGGTTTTTGCAGAGATTCAACTGTACGGCGGCGAATTGGGTGGTGGCGCCGCCTTGGAGGAAGAGGACGTGGAGGGGAATTGCTCAGCATCAGAATGAGTAACTGTGGAGGAAGAAGGGGAAAAAGGTAGGGAAGAGACTGTTCTAACCTCAAATCCCTTCCCCTTCTCATACTATCTGTTTGTTGCGATTTGGGGATTGATTCTTGGACCAGCCAGACCCAACCATTATCACTTCTGATTGAGTAAAGTTTCAATTTTTAACATTTTTTTTATCCTGATTATTGTTTTGGGGTATCAAATTGATTGATGCAGTACTTGTATTTTGAAGACCCACAAGCAAGTTTGTTTTTGAGAACCTCTTTTGAATGCAAATGTGGTGTTGTTATTGTTCTTCTTTAGTTGATATACTTTTGATGTTTATTGTGAGTCTCTTGATATATATATTTTTTTCTTTATTGTTCTTTGTTTTGTTATTGTTGTGGCAGTGGCGGGGATGTGGTGGTGGTGGCCAAGAACACCCAAGAACATGAGCAAAATAAACAAAAATATACAAACAGGGGTAAAATGGTCATAAAAAAGACATAATGCACCCCATACTAATTGATTATAACAGAAGGGTGTTTTTCGTCTAACGTCCATCCACTGAGAGGGGTGGTTTTTGTCTCGGCAAGGGTGGTTTTCGTATATCCCCGAACACGAGGGGTTTTTTTGTATATACCCCATACTCGAGGGGTGGTTTTTGTCTTTTACCCTAATTAATAATAATAATAATTTAAAAATAACTTTGTATGATGATCGGATTTGGGATTTTATCTTAATGGGGGTTAAATTTTAAAACAATAACATTTTAATAAATAAACATAAGTAGTAGGGATTATTGCTTAATTCCAACCAGAGCTAACTTGAATTTAATGACAAATAATAGATTAAAAATGTTATTTCAAAGAGTTGAGTAATGAGTGGGGGCTGCCGCCTACTTAGATTTGCCACTGATGATGATGTGAACTAAACAACCCCTATTATTTTTGCCACCACTGATGATGATGTGAACTAAACAGTCCCTGTTGTCTATTTCAAGTGGTTCTCCTGTACTTGGTCTGTTTCTTCTCTTTCTTCCAGTTTTGACTTTTTCATCCGTAGGCATGTCACTTTGACCCGGTAATTTGGGTAGCAAAATGATACAATTTTTCGGTAATTTTTCATGGTGTTGTAGAGTAAAGTTTATTGTACAACACCATGAAAGTTTATCAAAAAATTACATCGTATTGCTAATCAAATCATTGGGTCAAAGCGGCCTGATGAATAGTGATAAAACTCAAAAGTGGAAGAAAGAGAAGAAACAGATCATCGTTGCATATTTTTCGTATGGGCTGTTAAGTTCCTTAAATACCCTTTCAGGGCACCTTGTTATTATTCTCGACTCATAGAAGAAAAAATGTGCGTTATTCTTTTAATAGATCGGTATTTTGTTTCGGTAGTAATAAATATGTTGAAGTATATTACATAATAATTTCGATGTCTGAAAAATTGTTTCTCATGAACATGCATATAAAAGGAAACCCAATATATTATAACGTAAATCATTGTTATTGTTCTAGATAGAAGAAAATTTTCAATAATATCATGAACGAAACAAATATGGAAATTATTAGTTATCGCATCGGCGTCGTGTCCGAGAAGCAACAATCTTATCTCGAATAGAGTCTCTCAAAATGTTCATATGTCCATGCTCTGCATATTGATCTTTATGCCTTGTTGTTCATATCCGGTAAATCATTGAAGACATTTCATTAAAAAATTCGCTAAACATTTTTTGCAAGGAACAACGTATTAGACCATCCAAAGTTTGTAATACCAATTGCCACCTTTCATTTTGGCCCTCCAAAGAAGATCTTCCAAAATAAGTTTTAGAGGGCGTAACGTGAGGGGTTACATCAAGATGGTAGATTTTTCTGTTGAGAGAGGAATACGATCCAACTGGTAGCCGAAAAGTGAAGCACGTGTCTATAGGCTGAGCAACGTCAACAGATTTGATGAGGGTTAATCTACCTGCCGTATTTAGAAACTTGTTATGTCATGAAACTAAACATCCATCTTGTTAGGAATAGATGCCCTAGAGGCAATCTTATTTTTAGTATGAACATTATTTTGTCTAGAATATTAATTGTATTATTTATGCAGATATTTAACATAAGGAAGTCCTTATATTACAATGTGCTGTTTTTCTTAAATATCTATTGTCCATTATATTGATTAATATGACGATCACTATAGACTCGTATGTGGGTAGATTGATATAGAGATATCAAGTCTAGCACACCCAAATCGCACGGTCGGCCGAACCGTACGTTTGGAAAGATGCCTCCGCCCGAGGTGATGAGCCTCACTGGGAACGGATAAGGATCGTCGATTCACAGCTAGTACAACCATCGACTAATCAAAATATAATTTATTACATAATTCCAAGATAAACAGTGATAGCCTTTGAAAAGCTAAGAGTACATTTGAAATTACGATAGTAGGTGATATTCTAAGCAGCAAATCTTCCTATCCAGCAGTGTCGTGAACGTCCCCACCTCAAAGGTAACCTGCGGGTTTTGAAATAGCAAAAAACGACAGCAGAAAAACATTTTAAGTCAGTAAAAAACTGAGTAAGAATCATACTACAACATGTAAAACGAGTTTTGGCTCAACAATTATATAATCAACATATCTGGAGTAAACCCACATCGACTGTTGTAGATAGTGCTTTCTGAGCTGGCAGATCTTGGCCACGTGGCAACCATCCAGCACACCGTATTGTGCTCCACACACACTGGATCACCAGCCGAGCTGATCCATGTGGGGGCTGCGAGACAGAGCCCTTGCATACCACCGCACGGGACTTGTAGGGACTTAGTGGTTTGGAGGCTAGAGTAAGCCCTGTCGCGTGCGAGCCAAGCCCGCGCGCGACCTTTAGTAACTGTTTTGAGAGATTTATGGCACGAGCTCCATAAACCCGGTCAATCCGGTCAAACCCGGTCAACCTCGTAACGGTTCCGGTATTCGCGCACCACGTGCTGTAACGGTCCCTATATACTCGGACGAACGTGCCGTTATGGTTAAGCTAATTAAGCCGCCATCAATGGGCGCATTAACCACACTACAACGGTCATGTTCTCCAGTATATATAGATCGTTAACCTTTCCATACAAAAAAGAACACACTTGCCATACGCGGAAGCTCTGCCAAACCTCTGTCTCTCTCTCAGACATTGCTACTGCCTTACTCTCTCCCTACACACAACCCCACTCTTCCTGTGCGATCCTTGATCCACTACATACGGTGTACACGGAGGTCTCCCCGCCGGAATCTCTTGTGCACATTTTGGTGAACCCGACGTGAACTTACCAACAAAAGCAACCATGTCTCAGGAGGATGATGTCAGCAACAGATCGCCCTCCACCGAAGCTCCCTCGGGAGACGAGACCCGCCGTACTCCTACGACTCCCGGCGAGACACCGACGCTAGAGTCTTTGGACGCCACTGTCCAGAGTCAGGCAAAAGCTCTCAAGGCTCAGTCTGCGCAATTAGAACGGATCTTGGCCGTTCTGGGCACCCTTGCGCCAAACCCTTCATCAGCCACCGCTGTCCCTCAAGGAGGAGGAGCCCCTACCGCTCCAGGATTGGGAGTGTCAACCGCACCTCCCAACCCTAATCCGCAGACTCCACCGGCGACTACGCAGCTGCCTTCGGTTCAGGGATCAACTGCTCAGATGTTGCCTCTTGCTGCTCACACTCCTCAGCCCTCGGCCTTGGCGTCTAACCCAACTCTGCAGTACCCTTTGCCTCCCCCAACGGCGATTCTGGGGAATGCGGGTAGTCAGTATGCTCCCAATCCTCCGACGGCGTATGTGTCGCCCCCGCCTGCAGCAACCCCTCCGTCAACTACCGAGGGGAGCATTCCAGAATGCATGACGTCTCTGCAGAAGCGCGTGGACACTATTCTGGCTCATCAGTCATTCGCGGATACCATTATCCCGAAGTTAGACAACGATCCACCTATTCCACGAGAGATCTATCTCATGCCTAACCCGGCGGGGTACAAGGCTCCTAAATGGGATAAGTTCGAGGATGTCAATGGAAACGCTCATGAGCATGTCATGCGTTTCATTGATGTCATGGGTCCGTACGGAGCTGATCCCAAGCTGCTGATGCGAGAGTTCCAAAAATCTCTAGGGAACGTAGCATACAAATGGTACCGAACATTGGAAGCCGGATCCGTGAAGACTTGGGACGACATGGTCCAGAAGTTCTATACCAAGTTCTTCCAGATGGAAGAAAAGGTGACGATGATCCATCTCTCGCGGATGTATCAGAAGCGCGAAGAGGACGGAATCACTTTCATCAAGAAGTTCAGGGCGAAATCCTTGGAGTGCAAAGATCCAATGCCCGAAAGCCGGCTGGTAGAGATATGCTTGCAGTGTATGCGAGACGAATACAAAGGTATGCTCATCAATTTGCAAACACCTACGTTTTCAAAGCTAATCGAGTGCACGAAGAACATCGAGCCTATAGTCGAGAGACAGAAAAAGAAGAACGCTCCGGAGCGACCTTCGAGCGGCACTACTTACAAGATCGGGAGACTTAGTTACAAGAGGGGACGCGAAGCTGAGGTCAATACAGTTTCGCCCCAGAAGCAAGCGAAGGTTGCGAACTTCGATGTACCGCCTCTGCCATGCTCAGTAGAGGAAGCAAACGACCTCTGCAGACAGTAGCGCAAGGACGGCGTCCTACCGCCGCTCGAGAAGACACCCTCCAAGGAGATGGTGAGGGACCCTAAGTGGTGCGAGTACCATGGCAAGGTCATGCACCCCACAGCGGAATGTAAAAAGCTCAGGTTTACATTCGACCAGAAGATGAAGAACGGCGAGCTAATCGTCAGTGATCACAGAAAGGACGTGCGCAACAACCCACTTCCTGCTCATGCGGAGCAGGGCCCGAAAGGCAAAGAGGTCGCCATGATCTCGATTGTTGACTTGGAAGAAGTCGCAGAGGATGGTTTACCCATCATTGCCGAGGTCCATGAAGACGAAGACTACGGCATGGACACAGAGGACGAACGTGCCGACCGCATGAAAGGGTCGTATGGCTTCAGCAGATTCTTCGACGAGATGAACTTCTCCGAGAAGTGCCGGACAGATATGACGAAAGCGATCTTGAGGATAGCGGAGGACTACGAGGTCCTCCTCGTAGTCTCCAACGGGAAAGTCATCAGGGCGTCTCGCTCTACAGAAAAGATTATGACCTTTTCTGCCAGCGACAAGAAGACGGATGCGAGCCACCAGAGGCCTCTGTACGTGACCGCCATCATCAATGGCGTCGAGTTCAAATGAGCGTTCGTCGATGGAGGAGCAGCGGTCAACGTCGTTTCTCTCCACACACTGAAGCTAGCAGGGATCCCCGAGCACAAGATTGTCAGGCGTCCATCTCCGCTGATGGGATTCGGAAGCGACTCTAGAATGACGATCGGATGGATCCGCCTGGGCGTTCAGATTGGCAAAATCAAGTGCTCAGCAAAGTTCTACGTCATAGATGCGAACACCACGTACCATATGATCATAGGTCGAGCCTGGATTCATCGCTTCGATGCAGTTCCTTCAACGGCTCACCAGGTTATGAAAGCTATCTGGAATGACAGAATAGTTGAGATACCGGCTTCGACGAACCCATTCAACTTGGATGAAGCACATCTTAGCGAGGCAGTGTGGTTCACCGAAATGGCGGACGAGCAAACACCGGGACCATTCAACCCTACTCCTTTGCCTCTATGGGAGGACATCAAGGACCAGTCACCTGCGGGCGTAATGGTGACAAGGGAAGATGCCAAGGAAAAGCCGCCTACACGCGAAGAGGCGCCGCGTATCGCATATCATCGAAAGAATGTGTATACTCTGAAGAGAATCGCAAAGCATGACCCCGAAGGCAAGGAGATAGAGAGCTTCTACGCCAATGGGAAGAAATGCTATCGCATATGAAGGTGCGCGGGGATGTCCTCACACGGGCATGGGGATATCCCTGGGCAAATCAATCAAATCGAGCAAATTGCACTGACGGAAGAGCCAACACAGGGCGCTCCAGACGAGAAACTCAAAGAAGCACCTGAATGCATGGAAGACAGGCCCAGACCACAAAAACAAGAGCTAAAGGAAGTGTTCCTCAGCCCGAACGAGGAAAAGAAAAGGCCAGTCTTTCTAAGTGCGGACCTCACAAGCGAAGAGGAGCAAGGGCTGCTACAACTCCTAACTGAATACAAGGATGTGTTCGCATGGGAGTATGATGAGATTCCGGGTCTGGATACAAGCATCACCATGCACCGTTTAGACATCATCCCAGGATCTAAACCGGTAAAGCAGAGTACAAGGAGCTTCAGGCCGGAGCTCAACGTGAAAATCAAGCAGGAGATTGTCAAACTCCTTGATGCCAAATTCATAGAGCCGAATCATCATCCCACATGTCTGGCCAACATCGTGCCAGTAGTGAAGAAGAACGGACAGCTCCGCATCTGCGTGGACTTCCGAGATCTCAATCGCTTCTGCCCCAAGGACGATTTCCCACTGCCCAACATCGATTTGCTTATCGATTCAACAGCGGGCCATCGCATGTTCAGTTTCATGGACGGCTTCAGCGGGTACAATCAAATCAAGATGGATCCCAAAGACGCGCGGAAAACTGCATTCATCACTCCGGTGGGGGTGTTCAATTACACAGTAATGCCGTTCGGTCTAAAAAATGCGGGTGAACCCTATCAGCGGGCCATGATGGCTCTGTTTCACGACATGATGCATAAAGAAGTGGAATTCTATGTGGATGACCTGGTTGTCAAATCCAAGCACGAAGCAGACCACCTCGCAGATCTACGAAAGGTGTTCAATAGATGCAGATGTTTTCAACTGAAAATGAATCCAATGAAGTGCGCATTCGGAGTAACATCAGGGAAATTCTTGGGATGCGTGGTTCATCGCCAAGGGATCGAGCCCGACCCTGCGAAAGTATCAGCTATCACCAGCATGACGCCACCCCATAACCAGAGTACCTTGAAAACATTCTTGGGAAAGCTATCATATCTGCGAAGATTCATCCCAGCGATTGCAGAAATCACCTGCTGTTTTAGTGCTCTCCTGAAGAAGGACGCCGCGTACAACTGGGCCCCGGAGCACGAAGCCGCATTCGAAAATCTGAAGGATTTGCTGACGTCCTCAAAAATAATGATCGCACCTCAACTGGGATCACCACTTCTGCTATATCTGACATCAACAAGGAGATCTATAGGAGCGCTCTTGGCTCAGGAGTATGAAGGCCAAGAGAGGCCTATCTACTACATCTCTCGCATCGTGCAGCCTGCTGAATCAAGGTACACAGACATCGAACGTCATTGCCTTGCCTTATTCTTTGTGATAGAGAAGTTAAAACACTATTTTGCATCACACAAAGTAGTAGTGGTCACCAAGAGCGACCCTATACGTTATTTGCTAACTCACACTACTCCGGGCGGGAGGTTGGCGAAATGGTACATGACCATCTCTCAATACGATATCACATGCGTGCGACCGCGAGCGATCAAGTCGCAGGCGGTAGCGGATCTGTTGGCACAGTTCCCCGACAACAGCCATGAACCCGTGATCGAAGAAGAGCTCGAAGGCCCTGAAATCTACGCAATCGACGTGCCCTATTGGACGCTCCACTTCGACGGTTCGTCAACCAGGAAAGGCGGAGGCATTGGGATAGTCTTGACAAAGCCAGACGGGGAAGTCATACAGATGTCCGCAAAGCTCAACTTCGCAGTCACAAACAACGAAGCGGAATATGAGGCTCTCATCGCAGGGCTCCGTGCGGCGAAAGCTTTGGAAGTAAGCAACTTAACGGTCATGGGAGATTCCAAGCTGATTGTTAAGCAAGCCTCGGGCGAGTATGGTTTGAAGGAGATCAACCTCTTGTCTTACCGCACCCTAGTACAAAAGATGATGCAGCAATTCTGCGATGTGAAGTACGAGCACAAGCCCCGAGCAGACAACAGGCATGCGGACGCTTTAGCAACCTTGGGATCTAAGGTCAGCACTGACAAATGTCCCGCAAAGATCTCTATTGAAGTGCGAACATCGTCGGCATTGACAGAAGATGCGTGCGACGACGAACACATGGATGACACAGACTGGAGGAAAGCAATCCTACAAGCTATTGAGGAAGGCACAAGCAGTGAAAGCTGGGCACTCACAAAAGGGTACTGCATACATGACAACACCCTTTACTACAAGGGTCCTGGCGGAATACTCATGCGATGCGTCTCCGAACGAGAGGGACAACGGTTGTTAGAAAAGATTCACCAACATGCTTGCGGAGAAAGCGAGGTGTCAATCTACCGGAAGGCTCTGAGATATGGCATTCATTGGCCGGATATGTCAACAGCCGCGGCCCTGATACAAGGGAAGTGCGAGAGTTGCGCACTAATCAAAGATTCTCTACTCATCGCTCTAACCGACGATGACACAGACTGGAGGAAGCCGCTTTTTGATTATCTCACTCAGGGCACCTTGCCCGAATCGAGAAAAGAGGCCGAGAAATTGAAAAGGAAGGCAGCTCGATACATAGTACCAGAAAACCTGCTTTGGCGAAGAGGTCACGAAGGCAACTTGCTGCGGTGTCTAGACGGCAGAGAAGCACAGGAAGTCATGGACCTTTCCCATCAGGTAGAGCATCAAGGAGGTGCGAAATTATGCAGACAGCTCCTCTCAATTGGGTATTTCTGGCCCACGATGGAGGTCGATTGCCGCACCAAAGTGCGACGCTGCCAGGAGTGCCAATTCAAAGGGAACCTAGTGCACGCTCCCGCCGTGGATCTACATGCATTGGGGACGCCATGGCCATTTCACACATGGGCTCTGGATTTCATCGGTCCCATCCGGCCAACGTCGCA
Source organism: Linanthus parryae (assembly GCA_023055425.1). NCBI lineage: Eukaryota > Viridiplantae > Streptophyta > Magnoliopsida > Ericales > Polemoniaceae > Linanthus > Linanthus parryae. The sequence goes on from JALGPY010000002.1 coordinate 36,426,516, forward strand.
CGGGAACCATTTTATACTCACTGCAACTGAGCTATTCACCAAGTGGGTGGAGGCAATACCACTGAAGACGGCAAATGCGCTGGCTGTGGTCAACTTCATTCAGGAAAACATTGTATGCAGGTTCGGAATCCCAAACACCATTCTTTCAGATAACGGTACTCCTTTTGTTAATCGCCAGGTAGCTGCGAAATTAGCGGAGTACAATATCAGGCAGATATGTTCTACCCCTTATTACCCGAAGGGGAACGGACAAGCTGAAGCAACCAACAAAACGCTGCTGAGGATTTTGAGCAAGATGGTCGCGGATGACCACAAGAAGTGGGCTGACTCTCTAAGCATAGCTCTGTGGGCTTACCGAACTTCTCCAAGGACACCCACGGGGGCCTCACCGTTCCTACTATGCTATGGAGCCGAGGCCGTGGTACCTGCGGAGGTTAGAGTCAATTCGGCAAGGCTGGCCTTCCATGCACTCTATGAAAATCAACGCGATCATGACTTAGTCTTGCTGGAGGAAAAACGAGAACAAGCCAAAAGGACCAACAAGCTGTACCAGGAAAGAATCGCTCGCGCCTACAATAAGACGGTCCAGCGAAGAGATTTCGCAGTTGGGGACTTGGTCTTGCGCGCATCTGATCACTGTATGCGAGAAGCAACTCACCCGAAGTTCGCAGCCAATTGGGAAGGACCCTTCGAAGTCACAGAGGTCTTTGACAGTGGCTACTGCAGCATACGAAGGTTGCACGGCACAACCTCAACCCCGAGTTCAGTCAACATGCGCTGGATTAAGAAGTACTATCCCTGAGTTCTCTCATTTCATGCGTTTTATTATAACGTCGCTTAATGTCTTGTGTGGCTACGATTTACACAATCTCCTCTCCCATATGAGAGGATTGTAATCCCATCTCTCCCATATGAGAGCATTATAATAAGAAAATTCTCCCAAATGAGAAACTTCATATTTCTGCATATCAATTTTACTTTATTTCAGTTTGTTATAACTATTAACGGCTAGTTATCCGCTACAATAGCAATCCGCAAATGCGATCTTAACTGATCCTCTAAGCCTATCTGTCACGATAGCAGCCGATGCAAATGCGATCTTAATTGATCCTCTAAGCCTATCTGTCAAGATAGCAGCCTATGCAAATGCGATCTTAACTGATCCTCTAAGCCTATCTGTCACGATAGCAGCCTATGCAAATGCGATCTTAACTGATCCTCTAAGCCTATCTGTCACGATAGCAGCCTATGCAAATGCGATCTTAACTGATCATCTAAGCCTATCTGTTACGATAGCAGCCTATGCAATTGCGATCTTAATTGATCATCCAAGCCTATATGTTACGATAGCAGCCTATGCAAATGCGATCTGAATTGATCATCTAAGCCTATCTGTTATGATAGCGGCTTATGCAAACGCGATCAGAATTGATCATCCAAGCCTATCTGTTACGATAGCAACTCATTCGCAAAATGATCTTAATAGATCTTCTAAAGCCTATCTGTTACGATAGCAACCCATGCGAAAAACGATCTTAATTGATCTAGTAAAGCCTATCTGTTACGATAGCAACTCGTGCGAAAATGATCTCAATTGATCTTCTAGTAAAGCCTATCTGCCACGATAGCAACTCGCACCACTTAATGATCTTAATTGATCTACTAAAGACTATCTACTACGATGGCAATATTGTGAAAATGATCTTAAGTGATCCACAAAGGCCAATCACACGCCCATCTGCCAGGATGGCACAGCTGCGAAAATATGATCTCGAACGATCTAGTGAAACATCTGCGAATTCATATGGCAGATAGCAAATGCGAAAGCATTACATAGCATTATGCAAGGCAGAATATGCCGAAACGCATGCGAAATTGTATTTTGTTGTAAAGAGACAGCAGATAATACAAAAACTATTAATCATTATGAGTCGAAAAGACTTACAATTTATCTGTCTAGATAGCAGCTTACAAGCAAAAAAGCTCGAATCTAACTACGCAGCCAACATGGCTTACAATACATTCGAAAAGTAGCTGACAAGTCAGCAGAAACACGCTACGGAAATCCTGACTGAAAAGGATGAACCCACCGGTCCTAACACCGGCAATGCAATACGCAGATCTGCGGCCAAAGATCTATAGCAAAAGGGATGCTGCCGCGAAGAGATCAACTTGTCATTCGCCACATCCCTAGCAGCGAGACCTGGGAAACGATACGTCCAAGACCCCAAGGGGTGACAAAGGCCTCTGTCTGATCAAGATAGGCACCGGAGGAACTTCCTGTTCCGACATATGCTGCCCTGCAAAACAGGCGAAGCAGTCATTCCTCTGGTGATGGACTCCTTGTCATGATAGACAAGGGCATTGACGAGCCTCCTGAGTTCGAGAACGAAGAGGCAAGAAATCCTCCTCCAGGGATGCTGGAGGAGAATTCCGCCGTTCATTACGAGACGGTAGCACGGTCACTTCGGCGCTGCACCTCACCACGAGGCGGCCGGAAACATGACCTGCAAACATAATACACGAAGAAAATTCTTCGAACACACATGAGATATCATCTCCATCTTCTTTATGATGGTTATAAAGAGCAATATTCCTCATAATGTGGATCTTGGAAACTATTTCTATAGCACAAAGCGCAAACTCAGGATTCAAAACTTGAAGTTGCCATGAATCAACGAAAAACAAGCGTTGAAGCCAGCAGTCGTAAGGACTCACGGCAAAACACATTTTTTTGGGATGAAGAACCCAAATAGCAAAGACAGGGTTTATATAGACCCTGTGGAGACTCTTCAGTTGCCAAGGATGAGTCAGCAGAATTCGAAAAGAGGGTAAGTTCAATCACTTACGCCTTGAAAAGCGGTAACAATCAATTACCCTACTAAAGGCTACGACGATTCAGTTGCGTATCCTAATAAATGACGGATGTTCATGATTCGGATGGACTTCCCAACAAAAGCGTGCTTATCTGCCGAAAAATTAGCGCGAAAATCAAGCAGAGTATCAATTGCTGATGTCATAATTGGATATGCACAGAGATATCCTATCAAATCCCGGAAAGGGCAAAACGGGCAAATTCATTCTTGTTGTTAGCAAAAGAGGGGGGAGAAACCCTAGCAACATTACATTAATGTTTCAAACATTACATTAATGTTTCAGCTATTTTCTTGCTATTTTTCAAAATTCGAAAAGTCAAAGCAAATTCTTGATCAAGGAGTCTTGGGGCTCGAACTGATGGCTCAGCTTCTCTACCTGTTCCACTTCTTGCTTCAGCTGCTCTCACCTGGCATTCATCTCATGATAGAGCTTCAGAGCTTCATCAACCTTTTGCTTTTGCTGCTCCACCTTCTGCTTCTCAGCTGCGAGATTCTGGTGGCCGAGCTTCAAAGTTACGGCTGCGCGAATCAGCGTGACTCTGTTCATAAGAAATTTGAAACCCAGTCTGCCCTGAACTTTGGTCAGGAGGTTTTGGCACATGCCACATAGCAGTTCATCACTCTGCACAGAAATGGTCGCAGGCGTAGCCGCAGACAGCTGCTCCAATATCCAAATGGCTTCAGTAAGAAACAGCCTCCTGTCGAAGGGCCCTATCTCCAGAGATCTTGCGAACGATCGGGGGTAGGTGAGGCGCATCCGGACTAGCCAGTCCACATCAGTTTGCTTCAAACCTGAAGCAATGTCAAAACTAAGTTATGCTATCAAACTCGCAAATGCACCATGCGAGATGCAAACAGTGAATCACTACTTACCAGTTCCTTCGAGAATCTCACGAAGAGAAGGAATGCGCATTACTGGGGTCGTTGAAGACTGCCCTTGCTCCATGGCTCTCCTGTCAGCTGCGAGCTCTAACTCCTCATAGTTAGAAGGAAGAGTGTAGGCCGCACCAGCTGCGACTGCATTCCCAACCTGCGAGCCCCAAAAGCCCCACGCAGGAATAGGTGCCGCCGACTCAGGCGCCGCCAGAGGCGAAGTGACAGCCGAGGTCGCTTGGCGAGGAACATTCTCAGATGCGGAAGCATCGGCAGTATTTGTCCTTACGTCCTCAGCGCCAGCATGGGCATCTTCATCCATTAGCACAGCACCAGCTTCAGCATCGTCGGAAAGTTCGATGATGTCCTCGAAAGGCTCACCTGCATGATCAGTAGCCGCGACGGGCTTCTCGGTATGGGCGCTCGGAATCGGAACGTAGGACGCAGAAGGCTGACTTCTCTGCTCCTGCACAGGTTCCTCCGCGTGGCCTGCGACAGTAAAAGCGATAATATGAGGTAACTTGTGCTATAAGTTATTTCGCTATCTTTACTAAAGCTAAGAGTAAGCACCTCCACGCGAAGGTGGGATTGAAGCCTCTTCGTCATACACTAAAGACGAGGAACCATGTCCTATTAGTGTGTCCTCACTAAGAAAGTCTTTAAGAGGAGCGTGACCTGGGATGCGAATAAACCAGTCATGATTCTATCTCAAGCTACTAAGGCCTAGCACATGCATATCGCTCAAATATTTACCTGAAGGTTCTCCGCACTTGTCTACTAGCCAACGGCGGATGTCAGTCTTTGACACACCATGCTTTAACTCACCCACAATAACATCTCTATAAGTTACTGCGAGATTGAAGATCTCACCTTTATCGCCGCCTGCGATTTCCTCGAAGTCCGCTTGGACTTGCTCCAGCGCTGCCGCATCCTCTTCCGGAACCGCATCTTCCTCCTCCGCCTGGGGAGCCACTTCTTCGGGAAGCTCATCTTCCTCGTCAATCGGACGCACTAAGTCGTCAACATGCTGCTCTTCGAGGCTTCGCTGTCTCACACGTTCGAGCTCCTCCTCCTCTCGCTGCCTTCTTCTTTCAGCAACCTCCGCGGCTGTCTTCCTGGACTCAGCAAGAATGTCCTCGCTTATGGGATCGTCTGGAATGCCAGAATGGGTATCTCTCTTTTGTCTCTTGGCCAAAAGGCCACCAATGGTCTCATCATCATCATCATCTGCGAAGATATGATCGGTCTAAGAAAAGAAGTGCAAAGAAGTTACGATGATAGGAAGAGAAATGCGACGGAAGTACCTCCTGATTCTTCCTCATGCATCACAACTGTTGTTTCTTCTTCTTCATCACTTTCTCTGGGCTCCTGCCTCTCTTCCTCCTCCTCTTGATTGAATGGAACGAAAGTCTCAACTGCGAGCTCTTTCCGCACTTTGCTGGGCATACGACCTTTGCCTTTGTCCTTGATAGAAAGGGACCTCACCGGCGGAGAAGCTGGAGCACTTCTAGGGGAAGAAATTGTAATTCCCTTTTGCCTGGGTCTCTTCACTCTCGGCGCTGCAGTCGCTGGAGGGGACGGATCATCTCCAGAAGGAGACGGAGCCGGAGCATTGTCTATCAGCGAGTCAGCAAAAGCATTCATGACCGCGCGGATCTTGGTTTCGACCTCAGGGTCCATACTCCATGCTAGCCGAAACGACTGCTTTTGTCTTCTGGTGGCAACAATGGTGTTAACCAATGACTTGGAGCGATCACCAGATGCGAATCTCCGCACATGACACTACAGCAAACACAGAATAAAGGAGTCAGCATAAGGAAGTCAAGAAGCTTAATGCACGCGAAGAAATTGCTTACCTCAGCAAATGCCTTGCTGTATCTGACGACATGCGTGTCGCCCTTCTTAACTGCGGCGACCTTCTCTTTCAGAATGATATCATGACACAAATGGTTCTCACGATCCAACAGTGAGTAGCAACCATACTCAGACTCGCTCAGACTGCAGTTGGGGCGAAACGGAAAAGAGTTTCTTTTGATCAAGGGAGCTCTACTTGGCTGCGCGGCCGACTGCGTCTCAATCCTCGTTTGCTGGGCAACCCAGTATGCGAGCCAGTTCTGGGAACAACCACCCTCGTGGGTTCCCGCAGGCTGCTCAAAGGGAAGATTATTCATGAAGACTGTCTTGCACTCCTTTATTAGCAAGCGCTTATAGCTCCCTCTGATAATGGACTGTGGCCAGATTGAGGGAGCCACCGCATCAAAACCAAACTGAGGAGAGACTCGAGTGGGGTCAACGTCCACGGTAATCTTTTCATACCTCGGCACAAGCTCACGAATATGCTCTGCGAGGGCAGGAAGGGAACCTCGCAGACACCAGCAAAAGAACTCGCGATAGCGCTCATGAAAATGCGATCCCTCCTCGAACAGCAGCTCTTCTGAGAAGACAACACCCTTAGAAGGGTACATCCTTGGAAACCATCGCACGTTCTGAACACGCGTGGCATAGGGCCTGGCAGTAAACTCTTTCCGTTTGTCGCATATCAAACTCCAAACGCACTTGGTGTTGCTCGCTCCAAACCACCTCGCAGCCCTGCCGCTGTTGCGCGCCTCCGTCTCGCCTGGGGGACACCACTTGTCAAGTTTGAGGGCAGGTGGAGCATAGGATGGCCATCGCTCGAAAACCCACATTGTCAAAAAGGAAATATTGACAAAAGTCAGTACATCGAGGCGGCCGCGCGACTCTTTCATGGCCAGGACCAGTTGATCAAGCCTTTAGTACAGCGTGCCGAAGACCAAGGGTCCGAGTGCGACTCTCTGGCCAAGGGCGAGCCTCACAGCAAGTGGCAAAACATGGTAGAAGACCCCGTCATGTGGGTGACCGTCGATCAGGTACCTCGACAACCAAGCACAGAGAAAAGCACAAAGGGTCAAGCGATAGCCTTTACCCTCCACATAATTCTCGGCGTCTGGGTTCTCACTCAGAAGTTTCTTGGTGATGCTGCTGTTCGCATAGTCTCGAAAGAAATACTGCAACCATTTGTTCCAGGTATTCTTCGCAGACGTATCAACTAACTGACAGTTCGGAAGGGGCTTTGTAGTGGTCCACCGGGTGGAGATTTTCTTTACCTCTGCCAAGCACTCCTCCATCTGCGTGTACAAGGCAATCTCCGCAGGCGTCCTCAAAGGACTCAAAGGGTCTACCTCGCCCATGGGGGAAAGTTCGTACAGCATTTGCACATCCTCGAGTGTAGGAGCAGCCTCGAACTCAGCAAAGTGGAATGTGTGAGTCGCAGGCGAGTAGCGGGACAGAAGGTCTAGAAGCATGGATTGGTCCAGCTTCACGGCAGCACCCTTCATAGCACGGATAGCAAAGTATACGCCGGCTTCGTCGAGAGTCGCGGCGTGATGGTCCAACACGTGGTCAATCCACTCATCCATATAGTCCAATTTCTGGACGAACGCCTGGGTAGAAATCGCAGTATAAGGGAAGTGCCCGTTCTCGATTCCCAATCGAACCACATCCTCGGAACCAATCAATTCGAGCAAGGCCGAGTTAACTGGGCGAGTCAGCGTCAGCAATCGCTCAACTGGGACAGGATCAGGCATCCTCTTCGCCTTAACCCTCGCATGGTAGAAATCTTTGCCACCTAAAAAGGGGGCTTTTCGCCACAAGGCCTGCGGAAGGTCGGGTATCTCTTCATCTTCCTTGACAGGTCTGGTTCCTTTTGTCTTGGCCATTCCTGCGAAAGAGCAAGAAAAAAAGGGGGGAGAAATACCACACTTTCAGTTTGAATTTTGAAATTCAAGATCTATGCAAAGAAAGACGAACAGTTTCTGGTTCAGAAATCAGGGAGTTTCAAGATCTCACATCCGAAGCCCTTATTATTGAAAGATTAAAGCAAAAGTGGGTTCAAAGATCAAGGCTTCTTTGCAAGTTTCAACAGATTATATGTTCTGGGCTTACAGATTCAAAGCAGTTCAAGGCACACACTGGTATCTCAAATCAAAAGTGAACGAGGCCAACCTTGTTTTCTTGAAGCCTGCTTGGATATGCACAATTGAAGAACACGATTTGCAGTTCTGAACTGGTGATTGATTATCTGGATCTGCTCTCGAAGATCTCCGGGTACCATTCACTTTATGAGAAAGAAGTGATGCTTTGCAATAATGGGGGATACAAAGTATTTATCCAAAACAATGAAAGGTTGCATCCTTTCAGTAGTCGAATCGCAAGCGTCACCATCGAATCGCGCAATCACAGGACAAGCTGACGTCACGCCTAAAACCCTAAAGGCCAGACGGCACGACTCTAGGGGTTTTAGGTCATAATGGCACGCACGGGGGCTGAACTTACCCGTATTTGAATTGGTGTGTGGCGGCAACGCGTATGTTGGTTTCCGCGCATGGAAGTCTATACAGCTATGAGTCTTCACGCGCAGAAAGGGGGCTAATGTAGATAGTGCTTTCTGAGCTGGCAGATCTTGGCCACGTGGCAACCATCCAGCACACCGTATTGTGCTCCACACACACTGGATCACCAGCCGAGCTGATCCATGTGGGGGCTGCGAGACAGAGCCCTCGCATACCACCGCACGGGACTTGTAGGGACTTAGTGGTTTGGAGGCTAGAGTAAGCCCTGTCGCGTGCGAGCCAAGCCCGCGCGCGACCTTTAGTAACTGTTTTGAGAGATTTATGGCACGAGCTCCATAAACCCGGTCAATCCGGTCAAACCCGGTCAACCTCGTAACGGTTCCGGTATTCGCGCACCACGTGCTGTAACGGTCCCTATATACTCGGACGAACGTGCCGTTATGGTTAAGCTAATTAAGCCGCCATCAATGGGCGCATTAACCACACTACAACGGTCATGTTCTCCAGTATATATAGATCGCTAACCTTTCCATACAAAAAAGAACACACTTGCCATACGCGGAAGCTCTGCCAAACCTCTGTCTCTCTCTCAGACATTGCTACTGCCTTACTCTCTCCCTACACACAACCCCACTCTTCCTGTGCGATCCTTGATCCACTACATACGGTGTACACGGAGGTCTCCCCGCCAGAATCTCTTGTGCACAATTGTAAACAATAAATGATTTCACATCTTTAGTCATTAGTTCGACTGAGGCATATTATAGCCCAGCGGGTAACGATGTCCACAAAGAGGTCACGATGCAATAAATCACAATAAGGGTGCCTCTTGGGATATCATGATCCCGATTCACCCGAGCGTTGTGGAAGCCCCGACGTCAATCCACGCTCATAACACAACTATGAGACGTTAAGTGTCGACACACCTATACCGTAGTGACCCATACAGGTATAAGTAGTACTCCATAGTTTTCACACCTTATACAGGGGGTTCGCCTACGTGCTCCCCCGGCCGTAGCCATATCATTCAAGGGGTTCGCCCACGTGCTCCCCCGGTCGTAGCCATATCATTCAAGGGGTTCGCCTACGTGCTCCCCCGGCCGTAGCCATAACAATTCATGGGGGTTCGCCTACGTGCTCCCCCGGCCTTAGCCTCCACACACATCCTCTGTACATCGCCTCATTTATATTATAGTGCATTATTCAACCGTCATTACACCACCATATCATTTGATTCAAGATCGTATCATAATCGTATATTTTCCAAACGGGATATTCAAAGAGTTCTCAAAATCATGAATCTCAAACAAGTGACCAATCCATAAAATATTCCAAGTTTCATGAGATATAGCAAAATTATAGTTTAGAAGCAACGCTCGCCAAATTCACATTTTGACAGTTAAGGTGTTGTACATATGAACTTACCGATAACAAGTAGCGTAGTGCAGGCGCGACAAGTGAGGTCCTAGTACTCGTACTCAATAAACTCGTCGCCTACGAACTCGGTGTCTACAAATACGCAAATAATCCTACTTAATACAAAGTTCTAGATCATTCTTTATATGCAATGCATGCCCCCGATTAGTTTTCCCAACCAGTTGCACCCTGATATAATTTATAAAAATTTACTTATTATTTATAAGCCATAGTCATTTAGGGTGATAATTATAAATAAAACAAGCTTTAGCTATTTAATAATATATTATAGTCTAGTTGACAATTATTTCTTTTGAAACAAAAATCACTTATTATTAATTAAAAGGAAATAAAAATTGTGATTTGAATAAGGAACAATATTGGATATAATAGTCATTATAAAGATCAACTTTAATGAAAGAAATATCTTATTATCACTCTAAAATTATTTTGAAGGGAGTATTTGTTATAAAACATTCTATTATTTATCAATCTTGAAACTCGTTATTTTCTTCCAAAAAAATATATAATTAATTTGTGATTATTACTACAATAATGCTCTTCTCATTTATATAGGCACAATACTAGTTAAATAACTTTATTTAGGGAAACATGCTGTTTATTTTACTTTATTCCTCTTCATAACTATTTATATTAATAAAACTCTTTCTAATTCAATATTTAGAGTAATCATGTTATTTTCAGGATTTGGGCCAACTAACATAGTCATTTATAAGATAATAACATTGTATATGTTACTAGATAAACATATTAGAATTATTTATCAAGTATATATTTTAGTAAAACAATTCTAATAATCAGGTTATTAATTTATAAATAATAAACTAAACAAATTAGAGAAAAATTAATTTTATTAATGAAATCAAAATTGAAAACTGCATCTAGTACTCCTAAAGTTTCTGAAAAGACAATTGCCTCCCCCATAGGTTTCTGAAACGACAAAATAACCCGTCAGAATACTTTTGAAAATGACACTTTAACCCCCCAAGCATGAACTTTCTAAGTAACGGATCGAAACATGGATTTGAGGCCTTAAAACTCGATTCTAATTACATAAAACGACTTATAGGAAGATTTAGAGCATACCCAGTCAAAGACTGGAGGAAAACGATCGAGAAATGGCTTGGGTCGCGATCCCGAAGGTGGTGCTCGGCGTTGATGGCTGACGGGGCTTCTTCGGTGAGTTTTGGCTTCGTCTTGGACCTCCACAGACCTGGTCGGACCTCCAGGAGCCTAAGGGGTTAGGTGGAAGAGGCTGGGTGCCTCTGTCTTGAGCGGGCTCGAAGCTCGCCGGAAAAAATGGAGTCTCGGCGGCTCTGGCGTTGGTGGCTGCGTCTGAGGCTCTCACTGTTGCTTCTATTTCTTCTGGTTGTAAGGTTTTGAATCATGGATGCGCAACGGAAACAAAAATAACCATGCAAAACCCTCCAAGGATCACAAGTCAAGAGACATAACGATGGTAAAGGACGAAATCAATAACACACCTTAGGGTTCTCCTTTGATGACTTCAAACGCGAATCGTGTCACGTTCTCTATGGTTGATCCACGCCTAGAGTTGATCCTAGATCTCCCAAGTCCCTGTTGCTAGCCCGGAAAGAGGAAGAGGAAGAAAGATCACGCAAAACGAGACCAAAAGGGGGCTCTCGGCCTCCTTGTGGCCGACGGGGACGGGCGGCGGGCTAGGGGGCGTTCGGATCCTCTAGCTTGTTGCTCTCTCTCCTTTTTTTTTTGTTCTCCCCCACTCTTGTTATGTTCAATTATGAGCATAAGTTGTTGGAAGGAAGGAAGGAAGGTCCTTTATATAGTCCAACAACTCCTTGTCAACTACCTAAAGGACTTATTCTAGTCCTACTAGAATTCAATTTAGTTTCTTCCTTGCAAATTAGTCCCTACTAAGTTTGCAAGGTTTTGCAAAGTGATCCTTCTAATTAATTAATCCAATTAATTAATTCCCAAATCTAGTTCAACTCTATATAGCGTGTGACCCCATAGGTTCTATCTAGTTGGTAGCAACTATTTGCTAATATGGAGCGGTTTCTAGCAAAACATCCATTCTAGCCAACTAATAGAATAGTCATCTTGACAACCTTTGTACAAGTAATTGTCTCATCCCTTTGTCTCTATATCCGGATTGAACACGAGACATACAAGTCACACTCGTATATCCAATCAACAGTTTCTCGATCCATGGGAATAGCCTTATTCGTGCAAATAACATCAATATCCCATATTGATTTATTTGAGTCTGGCCAGACATTCTATAAGCACTATCCCTCGAGTGGCCTAGGATATTTGCTCCCGCTATGTGGGAGGGACAAATTCTATCTACGTCCACTACGATCTCTAAGCTTGCTTCTTATTGTATCCAGTACACGCCTTTATAACTACCCAGTTACGGTGTAGCGTTTAACGCTACCAAAATCACAATTATTCACAACTAGAATATCTAGTGACTTCAAGTCTAAGGATGGCAATACCATTGTACCGCGAGAAGCGCTTGTGACTCAACATAACGTGTATGTAGCCTTCTCGGAGATGGGTCAATCCAGTGCAACATTACCCCTAATGCACACCTATGTGTTGGATCGTGATATCCCCATATCAATCCAACCCCATACTAGTCTATAGATGATTGTCCCATTAATCATTATATTGGATTAGGGATATTTAAGATAAACAACACAATTGTAAATCTAAGGAGTTCATTATATTACATATCCAATAAATAATAAATGAATTTCTAGCCACAAATAAGTTCATACTAAACTAGATTGCCTCTATCAAAGGCTTTTGCCATATCTCGCTTTAGGGCCATCATCTAAGAGTTTGAGCGCTCGCGACAGATTTTTAAGATATTTTCAATGTCCAAAAGTCAACAGACTCCACGAGAAAAGAAGGCCAATTGGTAGTCTGAGATGATATCTTCCGGTTATTTAGAATTTTGGTAAAATACACAAATCACCCTTGAGGTATGGTAAATTGCCAACTTACTATCCCGTAGTTTGGATATTACCCAAACCCCACATTCCAATAGGCCAGACCTGTGAAATTAAACACCCTCCATCATGAACTGTTAGTGGAACATGTGCAGAGCATGCCTGACATCCATTTTTAGACGAGTTTCCCCCTCATGGTGGTGCAATGTCTTATCGCTAGTTTGGGAAAAACACTGTGAGAAAGGTGTTGTGAATTCTAGATAAAATGTTGTTTGGTAACTATTACATAAAAGTTGTTGTTAAATGTCGATGTAGTAATTTTATGTTTGGTAAAATCAACTGTGAACTTGCTGTGAGAGGGTAAAATGACAAAAATATATGACACGTGTCATTTTCGTAAAGATGAGTATTGATATTTTAACAACTTATAAGGTTAAAATCAGTTGTAGATAAATTAATGTCATATATAGGGGTAATTTTATAATAATTCAGGGGTAAAATCGTCTTTTCATTGCAACCGTTAGAGTCTGTTAGTCAGAAGGGTGCAAACTGTCTTTTCCCAAAACACAATGTAGGGAGAGGAATTTATCCTAAACTCAGGGGTGGTCAGTGTCATTTACCCATTGTAGATACTGCTTTTTGACATGACAGATCTTGGCCACGTGGCAGCCATCCAGCACACCATATTGTGCTCCGTACACACAGGATCACCAGCCGAGCTGATCCATGTGGGGGCTGCGAGACAGAGCCCTCGCATACCACTGCACGGGACTTGTAGGGACTTAGTGGTTTGGAGGCTAGAGTAAGCCCTGTCGCGTGCGAGCCAAGCCCGCGCGCGACCTTTAGTAACTGTTTTGAGAGATCTATGGCACGAGCTCCCTAGACCCGGTCAAACCGGTCAAACCCGGTCAACCTCGTAACGGTTCCGGTATTCGCGCACCACGTGCTGTAACGGTTCCTATATACTCGGACGAACGTGCCGTTATGGTTAAGCTAATTAAGCCGCCATCAATGGGCGCATTAACCACACTACAACGGTCACGTTCTCCAGTATATATAGATCGTCAACCTTTCCATACAAAGGAAAACACACTTGTCATACGCGGAAGCTCTGCCAAACCTCTGTCTCTCTCTCAGACATTGCTACTGACTTACTCTCTCCCTACACACATCCCTATTCTTCCTGTGCGATCCTTGATCCACTACACACGGTGCACACGGAGGTCTCCCCGCCGGAATCTCTCGTGCACACCCATTAATCAAAAAAACTTTTTGAAAAAACATCACCCCCGTGCTCCCTGAAAACTCTTGTGGGACAACAGAAACTGTCCGAAAAAACAGAAATTTTATTTTTACCAAACGCACTAAAACTACTTCTGTTGTTGAAAAGCAACTGTGCTGGCAGCATGAGCTTTCCCAAACTCACCCTTAAACCCCCGACTATTGGTTAAAAAGAAAAAACACTCTCAGCCTCCTCCTCTGCATCCCTTCTATGTGCAGACAATGCCTGACATCCATTTTTAGACGAATTTTCACCTCATGGTGGTGCAATATCTTAAACCCCTAACTATTAGTTAAAAAAAAAAAACACTCTCAACCTTCTCCTCTGCATCCCTCCTATGTGCAGCCTTCCATAAATTCATATAATTTCCACTATCTTCCCTTTACATAAATTGGTGTCCAGATATCAAACAAGTAGACCAGATATTTTTAAAAAGCAAAGAAAAAACAAATACCCCATCCAAACAACATTTCTTTTTTGAAAGGGACAAGGTCTTGAGTTTGAAAAAACAAAAGAACCGTAATCCCCAACAAGACTAAAGCGAAAAAATTATGGGTTTATTATCATTCGGACCAGTTAAAAGCTTTTGGGTTTATAATCGCGTATGGGCACGCATGAGCAAAGAACAATACTGAAGGGTCGGACATCACTCACGCATCACTCATTAGTTGAACGCAACCTTGCAAAACATTATATACGCAACTTCAGACTTTGAACAGAGATAGCACGAAGAGGCTTCCATACAAGTCACACAGCGAGAGAAAGACGACGGGGGATTGGCGGAGAGAAAGGGTGGGAGACAACATTGGTGAGAAAGAATGAAGTGTTCAAGATGAAGTGTTGAGGTAGGTTGTGATCAGTTTTGAAGGGTTGTGCGTGGACGATTTTGGCAGGAAATCTTCGCCCACAAATAGGCCTATGCTTGTCTAGCCCTTCAGATTCTTCTCTCTACTCTTCAATACAGTGCCAATGACAGGGGTCATCTACTAGTAATAATTAAAGTAACTAGTGTCAAGGTATTAAACCAATATGCTGAATATTCTTTTAAACAAAATCATCCAAACAACATGATTGCTAATTTAAGAAATGCGAAAAAATCATAATCCCCAATTTTCGGTTAACCTAAGCTAGTCGACGTAGGATAACATTGTTAACTTTTTTCTTAGTTGGATACATCCTTGTCCACATGTAAAGTTCCCTTTATGTGTGAGAAATGTGGTATAATTTGCCATGATCTCGCAAATTGCCCGACTACGGACAAGAAGAAGCTTCACATGGAGGTCAAATTGTATGGGGATCGGCTTAGAGCATCTTCGGATACGGATGCGGTGAGAACGACTGGGAAATTAAACGAGATGGATTTGAATGGTTTTGTTCTTTTTGGGGTCAAAGTTGAAGAACCAAGTAATCCGGTGGAGGTTGTGGGAGTCTTTCAAACTGTCCCGTCTTCTTTAGACAAAGTGAAAGGGGTGGTGCTTTTTTAGGGCAAAACAAAGGCTAGGAGTGGAGCTAAGTATGGGAGATCAAAAGCCATCAAGCTACGTGAACCAGTGAAAGAAGCAAGTGCACAGGGCATCAACACGCAATCTTTGGCAATTGGAATGAAGTGGGGTAGTTCGCAGTCGGATGTGGCGGAAGAAGACATCCATCTAGAAGCGGCGGAGGGTGACGAGGTTCACCCCCGCCGGAGGCCATGAATCTCCTAAGTTGGAACGTGCGGGGGTTGGCTAACCCTTGCACGTTCAACACTCTTTATTTCCTTTGAAGAGTCATTTCCCGGCGTTAATTTTTCTTTCTGAAACTAAATTAGGTAGAAATAAAGGCGACAACATCCAGTGCAAGCTTGGTTATCAAAATGCCTTGTGGGTGCCGCGAAGGGGTCTAGTCGGTGGTCTCGCTCTTATTTGGAATTCATTAGTTGATGTTACTATTTTATGTTATCATGACTTCTACATTCATGCTTGGGTCGAAGTTGTTGATTCTCCTAAATCTAGTTTTTATTTTACTGGAATTTATGGTAACCCGGATGCAAATAAGAGATTTATGTCTTGGGAAGTTCTCAGGCGGTTGAACCCGATGTTGATGTAGCTTGGGTTGTTTGTTGTGATTTTAATCAAATTCTTTCTCTTGACGAGTATGAAGGTTCTTCTGTTCCATGTCAGAATTTAATGCTGGATTTTGCGCAAACTTTACATCACTGTGATCTTGTAGACCTTAGTTTTGAAGGTTACAAGTTTACATGGCAAAATAGACGTGAAGGGGATGCTAATGTTAAAAAGAGACTGGACGGAGCAGTTGCATCTCAATCTTGGATTCAATTTTTTAATGCAGCAAGAGTTGTTCATTTGCCAATATCTGCTTCGGACCACAATGCCTTGTTAATCCAAGCAAAAGCTGACACCTTACCCCAGAATCGGTCCAAACAATTTAAGTTCGCTTCTCAATGGACAAGGTATGTAGATTGTGAGGATATTATTACAAAATGTTGGGGTTCTTGCCTCCCTGGACAGAGTGTTCAAGCTTTCACAAATCAATTACAAGCTTTTGGAATGAAATTACAGCTATGGAGTCGTAACAAAAAGATTTTAAGTAAAACTGCTAAGGCAGACATCCTGCACCAGATTGAGTGTACGTCCAATCTGCCCCAAACTGCTTCGTACCTGCAACAATTGAAGAAATTGGAAAATCGGTTCAATAATATCCTTGCTTATGAGGAAGTTAAATGAAGACAATTATCCAAAGAAGTGTGGTTGAAAGAAGGAGATACAAACACGAAGTATTTTCATAGAATATCCACCCAAAGGAAGATGAGAAATACAATCACAAGGTTGCAAAACGATCAAAGTTGCCGGACTGAGAACAGCGAGGAAATTCAGCAGTTGTTTATTAATTATTTTACAAAGTTATTTACTGGTGAGCACAATGACATGGAGGAGGTCTTGCAGGTTAGTCCCTCGAAGGTCACAGACGATATGAATGACAGTCTCATTCAACCTTTTACTCAAGAGGAGGTCAAGAGCGCTTTATTTCAACTGCACCCGCTCAAAGCTCCGGGTCCGGATGGTATCCCGACTCTTTTTTATCAACACTATTGGAAGAGGGTGGGAAACCAATTGACAAATATGGTTATGTTGTTGTTGAATCAAGGTATGGATCTCTCTCATCTTAATACCACGAATATCGTTCTTATTCCTAAAGTTGAGAGTCCAACCACAGTCAGGGATTTTAGACCTATTAGCCTTACTAACGTTTGCTATAAGGTCATTGCCAAATTGTTTGCAAACTGCCTTAAACTGGTGTTAGAACATGTTGTGTATATTACCCAAAGTGCTTTCATTCCGGGTAGATTAATCACGGACAATGTCATTGTTTCTTTCGAAACTATGCATACCATAAAGAAGTCTACATGTAGAGGTGGTTACTTCTCGTTGAAATTCGACATGGCCAAAGCCTATGATCGAGTAGAGTGGTGTTTTTTGCAAGCTGTTATGCTAAGGCTGGGTTTCCATGAGATTTTTGTCCAGAAAATCATGTCATGTGTGCAAACTGTGAGGTTCTCGGTGGTTGTTAATGGGGAGCGTGTGGGAGATATCAAACCCTCACGAGGTATAAGGCAAGGCGATCCATTGTCACCTTACCTTTTTCTTCTTTGCACAGAAGGAATTACTAATCTCATGAATAAATCTAAAGAGGAATGGAAGATAAAAGGTGCTAGAGCTGCGAGAGGTTGCCCAGCTATTACCCACCTCTTATTCGCGTATGATAGTGTGTTCTTTGGGAGAGCCACAATTGCAGAGGCCCAAGAGATGAAAAATAACCTTGATAGTTATGCAAAAGCTTCTGGGCAGTCCATTAATTATGATAAATCCGCGCTCTGTTTTAGTCCCAAAGTACCACAAGACAGAAGAGATGAAATTGCTAGTATTCTTGGGGTGTCAGCCGTGGATGGACATTCTAAGTATTTGGGATTACCTACTTGTGTGGCACGCAACAAGAAGGTTCTTTTTCAGGGGGTAAAGGAGAAAATTGCTAACAAAGCTTTTGGGTGGAACGAAAAAGGTCTGAGTATTGCGGGAAGGGAAGTTATGGTTAAATCTGTGATGCAGTCCATGCCTACCTACATTACAAGTTGCTTCATGCTTCCTACGTCTACTTTAAACGAGATTCAATCTAAAATCACTAGCTTTTGGTGGGGAGGTAGTGAAGATAGGCGTACAATTCATTGGTGTAAGTAAGGAAAGCTGTGTGTCAAGAAGAAAGAAGGGGAATGAGCTTTCGTTGCTTGGAGGCCTTTAATTTGACCCTTCTTGCAAAGCATGGCTGAAGGTTGATTTGCAATCCAACTTCTTTGGTAGCTAGAGTTCTAAAAGGCAAGTATTTAAAAAATTATGAATTTCTTGCGGCTTATCTGGGTTCTAATCCCTCTTTTATTTGGAGAAGTATCTTATTAGGTAGACAAGTGATTTACGAAGGCCTTAAACATGCTATAGGGAATGAGCATAAATGGCTCCCTATTAGAGGTGGGAGAAAGGTTCTTAGTCACCCTGTACTACGGTCTGAGGCAAAGGTCTCTGAGTTAATTTCTGTTTCAGGTCAGTGGAATACAGACATGGTAACAAACTCTTTTGATTCAGATGAGGCAGAAGCAATTCTTCAGATTCCTCTATGTAATGTTCTAGATTGTGATAGTCTGATGTGGGGGCATACAAAGGATGGTGGGTTCAATGTAGCTTCTGGGTACCATGTCGCAGCTAAGAATTTTTGTTCTCATGATCATAACAGAGCACAGGAAGGAACTAGTTCCAAGTCTGGGGACATGGTTGAAGTGAAAATCTGGAACCTGTCTCTTTCGGGAAAAAAACAGATTTTTGCGTGGAGGCTCTTCAGCAATTTTCTCCCCCTTAGATGCAATTTATCAAAAAGAGGGATGAACGTACCTCTGTTTTGCCCATGTTGCAACAAATTTCAGGAAAATAGACAACATCTCTTCCTGGATTGTTCCATGTTTCGTTCTTTGTGGCAATCTGGATTTCAATCTCGCACAAGGCCTTCAAAAGGCTCATCTGCGTCTCTTCATTGTAATTTGCTGGTGTGCACAAGAGATTCCGGCGGGGAGACCTCCGTGTACACCGTACGTAGTGGATCAAGGATCGCACAGGAAGAGTGGGGGTGTGTGTAGGGAGAGAGTAAGTCAGTAGCAATGTCTGAGAGAGAGACAGAGGTTTGGCAGAGCTTCCGCGTATGGCAAGTGTTGTTCTTCTTTGTATGGAAAGGTTAACGATCTATATATACTGGAGAACGTGACCGTTGTAGTGTGGTTAATGCGCCCATTAATGGCGGCTTAAATAGCTTAACCATAACGGCACGTTCGTCCGAGTATATAGGAACCGTTATAGCACGTGGTGCGCGAATACCGGAACCGTTACGAGGTTGACCGGGTTTGACCGGATTGACCGGGTCTAGGGAGCTCGTGCCATAGATCTCTCAAAACAGTTACTAAAGGTCGCGTGCGGGCTTGGCTCGCACGCGACAGGGCTTACTCTAGCCTCCAAACCACTAAGTCCCTACAAGTCCCGTGCAGTGGTATGCGAGGGCTCTGTCTCGCAACACCCACATGGATCAGCTTGGCTGGTGATCCTGTGTGTGTGGAGCACAATATGGTGTGCTGGATGGCTGCCACGTGGCCAAGATCTGTCATGTCAGAAAGCAGTATCTACATTAGCCCCCTTTCTGCGCGTGAAGACTCATAGGCGTATAGACTTCCATGCGCGGAAACCAACATACGCGTCGCCGCCACGCACCAATTCAAATACGGGTAAGTTCAGCCCCCGTGCGTGTCATTATGACCTAAAACCCCTAGAGTCGTGCCGTCTGACCTTTAGGGTTTTAGGCGTGACGTCAGCTTGTCCTGTGATTGCGCGATTCGACGGTGACGGTTGCGATTCGACTATCGAAAGGACGCAACCCTTCATTGTTTTGGATAAATACCTTGTATCCCCCATTATTGCAAAGCATCGCTTCTTTTTCTTTAAAGTGAATGGTACCCGGAGATCTTCGAGAGCAGATCCAGATAATCAATCACCAGTTCAGAACTGCAAATCGTATTCTTCAATTGTGCATATCCAAGCAGGCTTCAAGAAAACAAGGTTGGCCTCGTTTACTTTTGATTTAAGATACCAGTGTTTGCCTTGAACTGCGTTGAATCTGTAAACCCATGAAATTTTTGAAGAGGCTTTGATCTTCGAACCCGCTTCGTTTTATTCTTTCAACAGTATTGAATCTTGCAACTCCCCAATTTCTGAAATCGATACCGGAACTGTTCGTCTTCCTTTGCATAGATCTTGAATTCCAAAATTCAAACTGAAGTGTGGTATTTCTCCCCCCTTTTTTCTTGCTCTTCTACAGGAATGGCCAAGACAAGAGTAACCAGACCCGTGAAGGAAGATGAAGAGATACCCGACCTTCCGCAGGCCTTGTAGCGAAAAGCCCCCTTTTTAGGCGGCAAAGATTTCTACCATGCGAGGGTAAAGGCGAAGAGGATGCCTGATCCTGTTCCAGTTGAGCGATTGCTGACGCTGACTCGCCCAGTTAACTCAGCCTTGCTCGAGTTGGTTGGTTCCGAGGATGTAGTTCGATTGGGGATCGAGAACGGGCACTTCCCATATACTGCGATTTCTACTCAGGCGTTCGTCCAGAAATTGGACTATATGGATGAGTGGATTGACCACGTGTTGGATCATCACGCCGAGACTCTTAATGAAGCCGGCGTATACTTTGCTATCCGTGCTATGAAGGGTGCTGCCGTGAAGTTGGATCAGTCCATGCTTCTAGACCTTCTGTCCCGTTACTCGCCTGCGACTCATACGTTCCATTTTGCTGAGTTCGAGGCTGCCCCCACGCTCGAGGACGTGCAAATGCTGTACGAGCTTTCCCCCATGGGTGAAGTGGACCCTTTGAGTCCTTTGAGGACATCTGCGGAGATTGCCTTGTACACGCAGATGGAGGAATGCCTAGCGGAGGTAAAGAAAATCTCCACTAGGTGGACCACTACAAAGCCTCTTCCGAACTGGCAGCTGGTTGATACGTCTGCGAAGAATACCTGGAACAAATGGTTGCAGTACTTCTTCCGAGACTATGCGAACAGCAGCATTACTAAGAAGCTTCTGAGCGAGGACCCGGAGGCCGAGAATTACGTAGAGGGAAAGGGTTATCATTTGACCCTTTGTGCTTTTCTCTGTGCCTGGCTGTCGAGGTACTTGATTGATGGTCACCCCCATGACGGAGTCTTCTACCATGTGTTGCCACTTGCTGTGAGGCTTGCTCTTGGCCAGAGAGTCGCACTCGGACCCTTGGTCTTGGGCACGCTGTATTATAGGCTCAATCAGCTGATTCTGGCTATGAGGGAGTCGCGTGGCCGCCTCGATGTTCTGACCTTTGTCAATATTTCCTTTTTGACAATGTGGGTGTTCGAGCGCTGGCCGTCTTATGCTCCAACTGCTCTCCAACTTGATAAGTGGTGTCCCCCAGGCGAGACAGAAGCGCGCAACAGCGGAAGGGCTGCGAGATGGTTTGGAGCAAGCAACACCAAGTGTGCTTGGATTTTGATATGCGACAAACGGAAGGAGTTTACTGCCAGGACCTATGCCACGCGTATCGAGAATGTACGATGGTTTCCAAAACTATACCCCTCCAAAGGTATGGTCTTCTCAGAAGAACTTCTCTTTGAAAAGGGGCCGCATTTCCACGAGCGCTATCGTGAGTTCTTTTGCTGGTGTCTGCGAGGTTCCCTCCCTGCCCTCGCAGAGCATATTCGTGAGCTCGCGCCAAGATATGAAAAGCTTACAGTGGATGTTGACCCCACTCGAGTTTCTCCTCAGTTTGGTTTTGATGCGGTGGCCCCATCAATCTGGCCCCAGTCTATCATCAGAGGCTGTTACAAGCGCTTGCTGACAAAGGAGTGCAAGACGGTCTTTATGAACAATCTTCCCTTTGAGCAGCCTGCGGGAACCCGCGAGGGTGGTTGTTCCCAGAACTGGCTCGCATACTGGGTTGCCCAGCAAACGAGGATTGAGACGGAGGCGGCGGCGCAGCCAGGTAGAGCTCCCTTGATCAAAAGAAACTCTTTTCCGTTTCGCCCCACTTGCAGTCTGAGCGAGTCTGAGTATGGTTGCTACTCACTGTGGGACCGTGAGAACCATTTGTGCCCTGATTTCATTCTGAAGGAGCAAGTCGCCGCAGTCAAGAAGGGTGACACGCATGTCGTCAGATATAGCAAGGCGTTTGCTGAGGTAAGCAATTTCTTCGCGTGCGTTAAGCTTCTTGATTTGCTTACGCTGATATTTTCATTCTGCACTATTTCAGTGTCATGTGCGGAGGTTCGCAGCTGGTGATCGCTCCAAATCGCTGGTTAACACCATTGTTGCCACCAGAAGGCAAGGGGAGTCGTTCCGGCTAGCATGGAGGATGGACGCCGAGGTCGAAACAAAGGTTCGCGCAGTCATGAAAACTTTTGCCGACTCGCTGATAGACAATCCTCCGGCTCCGTCTCCTCCTAGAGATGACACGTCCCCTCCAGCGACTGCGGCGCCGAGAGTGAAGAGACCTAGGCAAAAGGGAATTACGATTTCTTCCCCTAGAAGTGCTCCAGCTTCTCCCCCAGTGAGGTCCCTTTCTACCAAGGACAAAGGCAAAGGTCGCATGCCCAGCAAAGTGCGGAAAGATCTCGCAGTTGAGACTTTCGTTCCATTCAACCAAGAGGAAGAGGAAGAGAGGCAGGAGCCCCAAGCAAGTGACGAAGAAGAAGTAACAGTTGTGATGCACGAGGAAGAATCAGGAGGTACTTCCGTCGCATTTCCTTTCCCGTTATCATAACTTCTTTGCAAGTCTTTTCTTTGAACCAATTGTGTATTCGCAGATGATGATGATGAAGCCGTTGGTGGCCTTGTGGCCAAGAGACAAAAGAGAGATGCCCATTCTGGCATTCCAGATGAGCCCATAAGCGAGGACGTTCTTGCTGAGTCCCGGAAGACAGCCGCGGAAGCTGCTGAAAGAAGAAGGCGGCGAGAGGAAGAGGAGCTCGAGCGTGTGAAACAGCGGAGCCTCGAAGAGCAGCATATTGACGACTTAGTGCGTCCAGTTGGCGAGGAAGACGAGCTTCCCGAAGAAGTGGTTCCTCATGTGGAGGAGGAAGATGAGGTTCCCGGAGAGGATGCAGCAGCACTAGAGCAAGTCCAAGCGGACTTCGAAGAGATCGCAGGCGGCGATAAAGGTGAGATCTTCAACCTCGCAGTAACTTATAGAGATGTTCTTGTGGGTGCATTAAATCATGGTGTGTCAAAGGCTGACATTCGCCGTTGGTTAGTAAGCAAATGCGGAGAACCCTCAGGTAATTATTTGAGTGATATGCACATACTAGGCTTTAGCCACTTGAGGCAGAATCATGACTGGTTTATTCGCACCTCAGGTCACGCTTCTCTTAAGGACCTGCTTAGTGAAGACACACTGATAGGGCATGGTTCCACGTCCTTAGTGTATGACGAGGATACCTCAATCCCACCTTCGCGTGGAGGTGCTTACTCTTAGCTTTAGTAAAGATAGCGAAAATAACTTATAAGACAAGTTACCTCATATCATCGCATTTAATGTCGTAGGTCATGCTGAGGAACCTGTGCTGGAGCAGAGAAGTCAACCTTCTGCGTCCTATATTCCGATTCCGAGCTCCCATACCGAGAAGCCCGTCGCAGCTGCTGGACATGCAAGTGAGCCTCTCGAGGATGTCATCGAACTTTGCGATGATGTCGAAGCTGATGTTGTGCCGATGGACGAAGGTGTCCGTACCGGTGCTGAGGAAGAAAGGACAAGTGCTGCTAATGTTTTCGCATCTGAGAGCGTCCCTCGCCAAGCGACTTCGGCTGTCCCTTCGCCTCCGGCGATGACTGAGCCAGAGGCACCTATTCCTGCGTGGAGCATTTGGGGCTCGCAGGCTGGGAATTCAGTCCCAGCTGGTGCGGCCTACACTCTTCCTCCTGACTATGAGAGGTTGGAGCTCGCAGCTGATAGGAGAGCCATGGAGCGAGGGCAGTCTTCGAACAACCCGGTGGCTCGCATCCCTTCTCTTCATGAAATTCTAGAAGGAACTGGTAAGTAAAGCTTTACCGTTCGCACGTCGCATTATTTGCTTGCGAGTTTTGATATCATAACTTATTTTTGAAACTACTTTAGGTTTGAAGCAAACCGATGTAGACTGGGTGGTTCGGATGCACCTCACCTACTCCCGATCGTTTGTGAGATCTTTGGAGATCGGGCCTTTTGACAGGAGGCTGTTCCTTACTGAAGCCATCTGGATTTTGGAGCAGCTGTCTGCGGCTACACCTGCGACCATTTCGGTCCAGAGTGCTGAATTGCTATGTGGCATGTGCCAAAATCTCCTGATCAAAGTCCAGGGCAGACTTGGTTTCAAATTCCTTAAGGACAGAGTTACACTGATTCGCGCAGCTGTAACTTTGAAACTCGGTCACCAGAATCTCGCAGCTGAGATGCAGAAGGTGGAGCAGCAAAAGCAAAAGGTTGATGAAGCTCTGAAGCTGTATCACGAGATGAATGCCAGGTGCGAGCTACTGAAGCAAGAAGTGGAACAGGTGGAGAAGCTGAGCGAGCGGTTCGAGCCCCGAGACTCCTTGATCAAGAATTTGCTTTGACTTTTCGAATTTTGAAAAATAGCAAGGAAATAGCTGAAACATTAATGTAATGTTTTGAAACATTAATGTAATGTTGCTAGGGTTTCTCCCCCTTTTTTTTAACAACGAACAATGAATTTGCCCGTTTTGCCCTTTTCGGATTTGACAGGATATCTTTGTGCATATCCAATCATGACGTCAGCAATTGATACTTTGCTTGATTTTCGCGCTAATTTATCGGCAGATAAGCACGCTTTTGTTGGGAAGTCCATCCGAATCATGACCATCCGTCATTTATTAGGATACGCAACTGAATCGTCGTAGCCTTTAGTAGGGTAATTGATTGTTACCGCTTTTCAAGGCGTAAGTGATTGAACTTACCCTCTTTTTGAATTCTGCTGACTCATCCTTGGCAATTGAAGAGTCTCCACAGGGTCTATATAAACCCTGTGTTTGTTATTTGGGTTCTTCGTCCCAAAGATGTGCTTTGCCGTGAGTCCTTACGACTACTGGCTTCAACGCTTGTTTTTCGTTGATTCATGGCAACTTCAAGTTTTGAATCCTGAGTTTGCGCTTTGTGCTATAGAAATAGTTTCCAAGATCCACTTTATGAGGAATATTGCTTTTTATAACCATCATAAAGAAGATGGAGATAACATCTCATGTGTGTTCGAAGAAATTTCTTCGTGTATTATGTGTGCAGGTCATGTTTCCGGCCGCCTCGTGGCGAGGTGCAGCGCCGAAGTGACCGTGCTACCGTCTCATAACGAACGGCGGAATTCTTCTTCAGCATCCCTGGAGAAGGCTCCGTCGCCCTGACATTTGTGAGCTCGGGGTGCTCGTCAATGCCCTTGTCCAACATGACAAGGAGTCCATCACCAGAGGAATGACTGCTTCGCCTGTTTTGCAGAGTAGCATCTGTCGGCACAGGAAGCTCCTCCGGCGCCTATCTTGATCAGACAGAGGCTTTTGTCATTCCTTGGGGTCTTGGGCGTATCGCATCCCCGATCTTGCTGCTAGGGATGTAGCGAATGACAAGTTGATCTCTTCGCGGCAGCATCCCTTTTGCTATAGATCTTTGGCCGCAGATCTGCGTGTTGCACTGCCGGTGTCAGGACCGGTGGGTTCCTCCTTTCCTTAGTTGGGAGTTCCCTAGTGTGTCTCTGGCTTGTCAGCCATTTTTCGAATGTATTGCAAGCCATGTTGGCTGCGTAGTTAGATTTGAGCTTTTCGCTTGTAAGCTGCTATCTAGACAGATAAATTGTAAGTCATTTGACTCATAATGATAAATAGCCTTTTTGTATTATCTGCTGTCTCTTTACAACAAAATACAATTTCGTATGCGTTTCGGCATATTTCGCCTTGCATAATGCTATGTAATTGTTTCGCATCTGCGATATATTAATTTGCGGGTGTTTCGCTAGATCGTTCGAGATCGTATCTTCGCAGCTGTGCCATCCGGCAGATGGGCTTGTGGTTGGCCATTGTGGATCATTTACGATCATTTCCACAATGTTGCAGATCAATTAAGATCGTTAAGTAGTGCGAATTGCTATCATGGCAGATAGGCTTTATTAGAGAATTGCTTGAGATTGTTTCTCGCATAAGCTGCCATCGCAACAGATAGACTTTTAGAAGATCCAATAAGATCATTTTGCGCATGCGTTGCCATCGTAACAGATAGGCTTGAGCGATCAAGTAAAATCGCTTTGCATATAAGTTGCTATCGTAACAGATAGGCTTAGATGATTAACTAAAATCACTTTGCATATAAGTTGCTATCGTAGCAGATAGGCTTGGGTGATCAATTAAGATCGCGTTTAGACAGGCTGCTATCGTGAGAGATAGGCTTATATGATCAATTAAGATCGCATTTGTACAGGCTGCTATCGTAAGAGATAGGCTTATATGATCAATTAAGATCGCATTTGTACAGGCTGCTATCGTAAGAGATAGGCTTATGTGATCAATTAAGATCGCATTTGCATTGGCTGCTATCGTGAGAGATAGGCTTAGGTGATCACTTAAGATCGCATTCGCATTGGCTGCTATCGTAAGAGATAGGCTTAGATGATCACTTAAGATCGCATTTGCATTGGCTGCTATCGTGAGAGATAGGCTTAGATGATCACTTAAGATCGCATTTGCATTGGCTGCTATCGTGAGAGATAGGCTTAGATGATCACTTAAGATCGCATTGCATTGGCTGCTATCGTAAGAGATAGGCTTAGATGATCACTTAAGATCGTATTTGCATTGATTGCTATTGCGGCGAATAAACCATTGTTAAAAGTAATAACAAACTAAATATAGCAACATAAACAGCTAGAAATGTGAACTTCTCATTTGGGAGAATTCTTTTATTACAATGCTCTCATATGGGAGAGATGAGATTACAATCCTCTCATATGGGAGAGGAAATTGCGTAAATCGTAGCCACATGAGACATTAAACAACGTTATCATAGAACGTATGAAATGAGAGGAGTCAGGGATAGAACTTCTTAATCCAGCGCATGTTGACTGAACTTGGAGTCGAGGTTGTGCCGTGCAACCTACGTATGCTGCAGTAGCCACTATCGAAGACTTCTGTGACTTCGAAGGGTCCTTCCCAATTAGCTGCGAACTTTGGGTGAGTTGCTTCCCGCATGCAGTGGTCAGATGCGCGCAAGACCAAGTCTCCGACTGCGAATCTCTTCGCTGGACTGTCTTATTGTAGGCGCGAGCGATTCTTTCCTGATATCGCTTGTTGGTTCTTTTAGCTTGTTCTCGCTTTTCTTCCAGCAAGACTAAGTCATGATCGCGTTGATTTTCGTAGAGTGCATGGAAGGCCAGTCTTGTCGAATTGACTCTAACCTCTGCAGGTACTACAGCTTCGGCCCCATAACATAGTAGAAATGGCGAGGCCCCTGTGGGTGTCCTTGGAGAAGTTCGGTAGGCCCACAGAGCTACACTTAGGGAGTCGGCCCACTTCTTGTGGTCATCTGCGACCATCTTGCTCAGAATTCTCAACAGCGTTTTGTTAGTCGCTTCGGCTTGTCCGTTTCCCTTTGGGTAGTAGGGGGTAGAGCATATCTGCCTGATATTGTACTCCGCTAGTTTTGCAGCTACCTGGCGATTAACAAAAGGAGTACCGTTATCTGAAAGAATGGTATTTGGGATTCCGAACCTGCATACGATGCTTTCCTGGATGAAGTTGACCACAGCCAGCGCGTTTGCCGTCTTCAGTGGTGCTGCTTCCACCCATTTGGTGAACAGCTCGGTTGCGGTGAGAATGAAATGGTTCCCATGCGACGTCGGTCGGATGGGACCGATGAAGTCCAGAGCCCATGTGTGAAATGGCCATGGCGTCCCTAATGCATGTAGATCCACGGCGGGAGCGTGCACTAGGTTCCCTTTGAATTGGCATTCCTGGCAGCGTCGCACCTTGGTGCGGCAATCGACTTCCATCGTGGGCCAGAAATATCTGATTGAGAGGAGCTGTCTGCATAATTTCGCACCTCCTTGGTGTTCCACCTGATGAGAAAGGTCCATGACTTCTTGTGCTTCTCTGCCGTCTAGACATCGCAGCAAGTTGCCCTCGTGACCTCTTCGCCAAAGCAGGTTTTTCTGTACCACATATCGAGATGCCTTCCTTTTTAATTTTTCGGCTTCTTTTCTCGATTCAAGGACGGTGCCCTGGGTGAGAAAATCAAACAGTGGCTTCCTCCAGTCCGTGTCGTCATCGGTTAGGGCGACGAGCAGAGAATCTTTGATTAGTGCGCAACTTTCGCACTTCCCTTGTATCAGGGCTGCAGCTGTTGACATGTCTGGCCAATGAATGCCATATCTCTGAGCCTTTCTGTAGATTGACACCTCGCTTTCTCCGCAAGCGTGTTGGTGAATCTTTTCTAACAGCTGTTGTCCCTCTCGCTCGGAGACGCATCGCATGAGTATTCCTCCAGGACCCTTGTAGTAAAGAGTGTTGTCGTGGATGCAGTATCCTTTTGTGAGCTTCCAGCTTTCACTGCTGGTGCCTTTAGCAATAGCTTGCAGGATTGCTTTCCGCCAGTCTGCGTCATCCATGTGTTCGTCGTCGCACGCATCCTCTGTTAATGCCGACGATGTTCGCACTTCGATGGAAATCCTTGCGGGGAATTTGTCTATGCTGACCTTAGATCCCAAGGTTGCTAAGGCGTCTGCGTGCCTATTGTCCGCTCGGGGTTTGTGCTCGTATTTCACATCGCAGAATTGCTGCATCAGCTTTTGTACTAGGGTGCGGTAGGACAGGAGGTTGATCTCCTTTAAACCATATTCGCCCGAGGCTTGCTTAACAATCAGTTTGGAATCTCCCATGACCGTTAAGTTGTTCACTTCCAAAGCTTTCGCCGCGCGGAGCCCCGCGATGAGAGCCTCGTATTCCGCTTCATTGTTTGTGACTGCGAAGTTGAGCTTTGCGGACATCTGTATGACTTCCCCGTCTGGCTTTGTCAAGACTATCCCAATGCCTCCGCCTTTCCTGGTTGACGAACCGTCGAAGTGGAGGGTCCAATAGGGCACGTCGATTGCGTAGATTTCAGGGCCTTCGAGCTCTTCTTCGATCACGGGTTCGTGGCTGTTGTCGGGAAACTGTGCCAACAGATCCGCTACCGCCTGCGACTTGATCGCTCTTGGTTTCACGCATGTGATATCGTATTGAGAGATGGTCATGTACCATTTCGCCAGTCTCCCGCCCGGAGTAGTGTGAGTTAGCAAGTATCTTATGGGGTCGCTCTTGATGACCACCACTACTTTGTGTGATGCAAAATAGTGTCTCAACTTCTCTATCACAAAGAATAAAGCAAGGCAATGACGTTCGATGTCTGTGTACCTTGATTCAGCAGGCTGCACAATGCGAGAGATATAGTAGATAGGCCTCTCTTGGCCTTCGTACTCCTGAGCCAAGAGTGCTCCTATAGATCTCCTTGTTGATGTCAGGTATAGCAGAAGCGGTGATCCCAGTTGAGGCGCGATCATTATCTTTGAGGACGTGAGTAGCTCCTTTAGCTTTTCGAATGCGGCGTCGTGGTCCGGAGCCCAGTTGTACGCGGCGTCCTTCTTGAGAAGAGTGCTGAAACAGCATGTGATTTCGGCAATTGCTGGGATGAATCTCCGCAGATATGACAGTTTTCCCAAGAATGTTTTCAAGGTACTTTGGTTATGGGGTGGCGTCATGCTGGTGATGGCTGACACTTTCGCAGGGTCAGGCTCGATCCCTTGGCGATGGACTACACATCCCAAGAACTTTCCCGAGGTTACGCCGAACGCGCATTTCATGGGGTTCATTTTCAGTTGAAAGCTCCTGCATCTATTGAACACCTTTCGCAGGTCTGCAAGGTGATCCGCTTCGTGTTTGGATTTAACCACCAGGTCATCCACATAGAATTCCACCTCTTTGTGCATCATGTCGTGGAATAGAGCCATCATGGCCCGCTGATAGGTCGCGCCCGCGTTCTTAAGACCGAACGGCATCACCGTGTAGTTGAATACCCCCACAGGAGTGATGAATGCAGTTTTCTGCGCATCTTCGGGATCCATCATGATTTGATTGTACCCGCTGAAACCGTCCATGAAACTGAACATGCGATGGCCTGCTGTTGAATCGATAAGCAAATCGATGTTGGGTAGTGGGAAATCGTCCTTAGGGCAGAAGCGATTGAGATCTCGGAAGCCCACGCAGATGCGGAGCTGTCCGTTCTTCTTCACCACCGGCACGATGTTGGCCAGCCATGTGGGATGATGATTCGGCTCTATGAACTTAGCATCTAGGAGTTTGACAATCTCCTGCTTGATCTTCACGTTGAGTTCTGGCCTGAAGCTTCTGGTGCTTTGCTTGACCGGTTTAGACCCTGGGATGATGTCTAAACGATGCATGGTGATGCTTGTATCCAGACCTGGCATCTCATCATACTCCCATGCGAACACGTCTTTGTACTCAGTTAGGAGCTGTAGCAGTCCTTGTTCCTCTTCGCTTGTGAGGTCCGCACTCAGGAAGACTGGCCTTTTCTTTTCCTCGTTCGGGCCGAGGAACACTTCCTTTAGTTCTTGCTTTTGTGGTCTTGGCCTGTCTTCCATGCATTCGGGCGCTTCCTTGAGTTTCTCGTCTGAAGCGCCGTGTGTTGGCTCTTTTGTCAGCGCAACTTGCTCGATTTGATTGATTTGCCCAGGGATATCCCCATGCCCGTGTGAGGACATCCCCGCGCACCTTCATATGCGATAGCACTTCTTCCCATTGGCGTAGAAGCTCTCTATCTCCTTGCCCTCGGGGTCATGCTTTGCGATCCTCTTCAAAGTGTACACATTCTTTCGATGATATGCGATACGTGGCGCCTCTTCGCGTGTAGGCGGCTTTCCCTTGGCATCTTCCCTTGTCACCATCACGCCCGCAGGTGACTGGTCCTTGATGTCCTCCCAGAGAGGCAAAGGAGTAGGGTTGAATGGTCCGGGTGTTTGCTCGTCCGCCATCTCAGTGAACCACACCGCCTCGCTGAGATGTGCTTCATCCAAGTTGAACGGGTTAGTCGAGGCCGGTATCTCAACTATTCTGTCGTTCCAGATAGCTTTCATAACCTGGTGAGCCGTCGAAGGGACTGCGTCAAAGCGATGAATCCAAGCTCGACCTATAATCATGTGATATGTGGTGTTCGCGTCTATGACATAGAACTTTGCTGAGCACTTGATCTTGCCAATCTGGACACCCAGGCGGATCCATCCGATTGTCATTCTAGAGTCGCTTCCGAATCCCACCAGCGGAGATGGACGCTTGACTACCTTGTGCTCGGGGTCCCTGCTAGCTTCAGTGTGTGGAGTGGAACAACATTGACCGCTGCTCCTCCGTCGACGAATGCTCGCTTGAATTCGACGCCGTTGATGATGGCGGTCACGTACAGGGGCCTCTGGTGACTCGCATCCGTCTTCTTGTCGCTGGCAGAAAAGGTCATGATCTTTTCTGTGGAACGAGACGCCCTGATGACTTTCCCGTTGGAGACCACGAGGTCCTCCTCGTAGTCTTCCGCTATCCTTAAGATTGCTTTCGTCATATCAGTCCGGCACTTCTCGGAGAAATTCATCTCGTCGAAGAATTTGTTGAAGCCGTGCGACCCTTTCATGCGGTCGGCTCGTTCATCCTCCGTGTCCATGCTATAGTCTTCGTCTTCATGGACCTCAGCAATGATGGGTAGACCATCCTCTGCGACTTCTTCCAAGTCTACTATCGAGATCATGGCGACCTCTTTGCCTTTCGAGCCTGGCTCTGTATGGGCAGGAAGCGGGTTGTTGCGCACGTCCTTCCTGTTGTCGCTGACGATTAGCTCGCCATTCTTCATCTTCTGGTCGAATGCGAACCTGAGCTTTTTACATTCCGCTGTGGGGTGCATGACCTTGCCGTGGTACTCGCACCACTTAGGGTCCCTCACCATCTCCTTGGAGGGTGTTTTCTCGAGCGGTGGCAGGACGCCGTCCTTGCGCCACTGTCTGCAGAGGTCACTTGCTTCCTCTACCGAGCATGGCAGAGGCGGTACATCGAAGTTCGCAACCTTCGCTTGTTTCTGGGGCGAAACTGTATTGACCTCAGCTTCGCGTCCCCGCTTGTAGCTAAACCTTCCGATCTTGTAAGTGGTGCCGCTCGCAGGTCGCTCTGGAGCGCTCTTCTTTTTCTGTCTCTCGACTATGGGCTCGATGTTCTTCGTGCATTCAATTAGCTTTGAAAACGTAAGTGTTTGCAGATTGATGAGCATACCTTTGTATTCATCTTGCATGCATTGCAGGCATATCTCTACGAGCCGGCTTTCGGGCATTGGATCCTTGCACTCTAAGGATTTCGCTCTGAATTTCTTAATGAAGGTGATTCCGTCCTCTTCGCGCTTCTGGTACATCCGCGAGAGATGGATCATCGTTACCTTTTCTTCCATCTGGAAGAACTTGGTATAGAACTTCTGGACCATGTCGTCCCAAGTCTTCACGGATCCGGCCTCCAATGTTCGGTACCATTTATATGCTACGTTCCCAAGAGATTTTGGGAACTCTCGCATCAGCAGTTTGGGATCGGCTCCGTACGGACCCATGACATCAATGAAACGCATGACATGCTCATGAGCGTTTCCATTGACGACCTCGAACTTATCCCATTTGGGAGCCTTGTACCCCGCCGGGTTAGGCATGAGATAGATCTCTCGTGGAATAGGTGGATCATTGTCTAACTTCGGGATTATGGTATCCGCGAATGACTGATGAGCCAGGATGGTGTCCACGCGCTTTTGCAAAGACGTCATGCATTCTGGAATGCTCCCTTCGGTAGTTGACGGAGGGGTTGCCGTAGGCGGTGGCGAAACGTACGCCGCCGGAGGATTGGGAGCATATTGACTACCCGCATTTCCCCAGATCGTCGTTGGTGGAGGCAGAGTGTACTGCAGCGTTGGGTTGGACGCCAAAGCCAAGGGCTGAGAGGCGTGAGCAGCAGGAGGCAGCATCTGTGCCGTTGACCCCTGAACTGAAGGCAGCTGCGTAGCCGACGGTGGAGTCTGCAGATGAGGATTGGGAGGTGTGGCTGACACTCCCAATCCTGGAGCGGTAGGGGTTCCTCCTCCCTGAGGGATAGCGGTGGCTGGTGGAGGATTTGGCGCAAGGGTGCCCAGAACGGCCAAGATTCGTTCTAATTGCGCAGATTGAGACTTGAGAGCTTTCGCCTGACTTTGGACAGTGGCGTCCAAAGACTCTAAAGTCGGTGCCTCGCCGGGAGTCGTCGGAGTACGGCGGGTCTCGTCTCCTGAGGGAGTTTCAGTGGAAGGCGATCGGTTGCTGACATCATCCTCCTGAGACATGGTTGCTTTTGCTGGTAAGTTCACGTCGGGTTCACCAAAATGTGCACAAGAGATTCCGGCGGGGAGACCTCCGTGTACACCGTACGTAGTGGATCAAGGATCGCACAGGAAGAGTGGGGGTGTGTGTAGGGAGAGAGTAAGTCAGTAGCAATGTCTGAGAGAGAGACAGAGGTTTGGCAGAGCTTCCGCGTATGGCAAGTGTTGTTCTTCTTTGTATGGAAAGGTTAACGATCTATATATACTGGAGAACGTGACCGTTGTAGTGTGGTTAATGCGCCCATTAATGGCGGCTTAAATAGCTTAACCATAACGGCACGTTCGTCCGAGTATATAGGAACCGTTATAGCACGTGGTGCGCGAATACCGGAACCGTTACGAGGTTGACCGGGTTTGACCGGATTGACCGGGTCTAGGGAGCTCGTGCCATAGATCTCTCAAAACAGTTACTAAAGGTCGCGTGCGGGCTTGGCTCGCACGCGACAGGGCTTACTCTAGCCTCCAAACCACTAAGTCCCTACAAGTCCCGTGCAGTGGTATGCGAGGGCTCTGTCTCGCAGCCCCCACATGGATCAGCTCGGCTGGTGATCCTGTGTGTGTGGAGCACAATATGGTGTGCTGGATGGCTGCCACATGGCCAAGATCTGTCATGTCAAAAAGCAGTATCTACAGCTGGCTAATCTGGTAAAAAAGGAACAAACTAATTTTGGAAGGAAAAAGTTGTATACTTCTAATGTTATTTCATAAGCTGATTCCTACTTATCAGAAGTTGACTTATCTTTGTCTAGAGAGATCCATCCTCTTGAAGAGAAGATTGCTATCACTGAGAAATGGTCTCCCCCTCCAGATAATTGTTTAATTGAAGCTGAATTCCGATCTTGCGATGGATAAAAAAAAAGATTGCTTGGGTTGGGTGTGTGATTAGAGATCAGAGAGGTTTTTTTGTGGCAGCGATGAATGGTTAGATTTCTTTCTCCGCAGATTCTACAGTGTGCGAAGCTAGGGCTTTGGATCTATCCTTCAACTGGTTTCGATCTTTGTCATCATCGCCTGGAAACGGAGTCGCAGAACCTAGCTTTGAGAATGAAGTCGGCGATGGTTGATTTCTCCGAGAAGGGTATATACATGTGCGAGCTTAAGAGACGTCTTGGAACTGAGATAGCTAGAACCATCACTGTTGTCCGTCGCATGACGAACCAAGTGGCGCATCATGTAGCAACAATAGGGTTAGCGGAAAAGAAATGGGCCACTTATACAGTGGATCCTCCTGATTTCATAGTGGGCTTGCTAGCCCAAGATACTAGTTAATGTCTTGTTTGTTGCGTTGTGGGCTTTATTATGTTTTTAAGTTGGGTTATGCCTAGTCCCCCCAATTGTATCCTTTATGGGTTGGGAGCCCAGTTATTTTAATCCAAGCGGGTAATGCCGTCCTACCACCGAGTAGGTTCTTTAAAAAAACATGATTTTTTATATATAACCGTAATCCCCAATAACGGCTAAAGAAACGAAATGGTGGGCTTGTTTAAATCCAGGTCAGCTTTAAGTGGTTCGGGGTTTATAAGCGTGTCGGCTTGGCCCGAACTATTCATTATTGACAGGCCCACCTGAAAGGTCGGTCTCTCTTTTCTTTTTGGGTAAAAGACAAAAACCACCCCTCGAGTATGGGGTATATACAAAAAAACCCCTCGTGTTCGGGGATATACAAAAACCACCCCTGTCAGTTGACGATGGCTAACGGCAACTAACGGAAACACTAAATACCCATTTTACCCTCAAATGTTAAACAATTACCCTACTATATATATATTTTCTTCTCCTTATCCCTTCAATCTAGCATCTTTTCTCTCTCTCTCTCTCTTACCCTCGTCATTCTCTGATTTCACCGTCTACTTCCCCAAATTTTGAAACCCTAAATATCAAATTCCTCCGCAGAAATGCCAGGCAGAGGCAAGGGAGGCAAGGGATTGGGAAAGGGAGGAGCCAAGCGTCACCGGAAGGGCCCGCGGCGTACTAAAGAACTTCGTGGAGTACGGCGGCGAGACGGCGGATGGCGGGCTTGGTGACTCCACCACGGCGAAGAGACCCGCGGCGTACTCAAGATCTTCGTGGAGAATGTTGTTCGTGATGCGGTGACGTACTCAGAGCACGCCAGGAGGAAGACGGTGACAGCTATGGACGTGGTCTATGCTCTCAAGAGTCAGGGAAGGACTCTCTACGGCTTCGGAGGTTAAGCAATTGGTGATTAGCTTGATATCTGGTAGTTCTGTTCTGGATCTATTTTAGGTTCTTAAGTCTCTTTTGTGTGGATGTAAATGGTGGCCTCATGGCTCGTCATTATAGATTGTTCCTCCATCATCCCACCGCCTCTATAATCTCTCTCCCTCTCTCAACAGATTGAGAAAGAAAAACGAGAGAGAGAATATGGCGACGGCGGTGGTGAGGCGGCGTCGGTCAACGAACAGCAGTGGCGAGTCCCTCTCTCTGTTCCTCCCATGGCCACCGACCACTCCGATTCCTCCGCCAATTCCTCAGACTCTGGGTCGCGCCGGCGACTTCTTGGGTCTCCTCAATTCGACCCAGTTGATGGACAACAAATTCGTCGCCGTCAATTTTGATACCAGACTCAGATTCGATAGGAAGCTGTGTTTGTTGATAAACATTTCGAGGGTCAATTGGGTTCCTGTGTTGATGGGTGTTGGTGGAGATGTGTGAGAGACGAGTGGAAGTTGGTAGATATGGGTCAATTAGATGTTGGTTTGTAAAGTTTTGATTTTTAACATTTTTCTTGGTCCTGATTATTCTTGTTATAGAGGTGGAAGTACATTGTTGCTGTTTGTGTGTTGTTGTTTGTAGAGTTGGGAGGTTTTGGTGATTTTAATTTGCTGGCGGGAGGCGGTGGTGGTGGTGGGAGAGGTGGTGGCCAAGAACACCAAGAACATGAAAAAAAAAAAAAAAAAAAACGCAGAAAAGGGCAAAATGGTCATTAAAAAGTCATATTGCACCCCTCTAGTAGCAAACACTAACAGAAGGGTGGTATTTGTCCAACGTCCATCACTGACAGGGGTGGTTTTTGTATATCCCCGAACACGAGGGGTTTTTTTGTATATACCCCATACTCGAGGGGTGGTTTTTGTCTTTTACCCTTTCTTTTTTGAAAGAAACCTGAAGGTCGGTGGTCTTCACTCGTCACTTTAACACAAATATTGTACCGTTGTATACGCGCAAAGCTCTGGATTACGACGTATCTTGTATTTGTACAAAGAGAGCACAAAAAGGGGTTTCCATAACAGTCACAGAGAGACGACGACGACAGAGAATTGGGGGAGAGAAGTGCTCAGACAACATGGAGGAGGAAGCAGAAGAAGAAAGAGGCTGAGAGAAGGGGTTTAGGGTTCTGGGACCACGGCGGAGACGAAAGCCGACACCGCCCTGTTCCCACCACTTCCTTAACCCGTCAACCAACGCCGCCGCTAGTGGATTGCCGAGTTAAGTCGCCCTCCAGGTTTCCCTCATTACTCTCTCTCTCTCTGTCTTTCAAATTTCAAGTTGCTTCTCTCTATCTGATTTTAATCTTTGAAAAACCACCTGTGCTGTTTCCATTATATTGTGTGCATGACTGAACCAGAATTCAATTGTGGGTTTGTTAGTTGATGGGTTATTTTTGGATAACCACATGTGGAGTCTCCATTATATTGTCTGTATTACTGAATTGAATTGTGGGTTTGTTAAGATTCAACTGGGCATATATACGGATCGTAGTGAGTGAAATTATTTCCATACCAAACACAATTAATGATTTCCCAAAAATAAGTAAACCCATGTTTGAATGAGAATTTTGGAAGTTCAAAATCAAGGAGATATAGTGTAATGAAGAAATCAGATTAGTGTTTGAGTTGCTTATCGCGTCTAGAATTTGATTATGAATTTACTAGGTGAGACTGTACAAAACTGAATCAGATTAGGGTTGAGAATTCCACTTTAAAAAGGATGCGATGGATGTTGTCCTGGAAGGCTGGATAAGTTTATATGAGTATCATGAAAAAGCAAGACACTCAAGACAGTGGAAATTATAGAGAATTAGGGAACAAAGAGTCATAGGGAAGACACCCGGCTAGATGGATGCTTGGTTTCCTTGGTCTTTGGAGGCCCGAGGTAGAATGTTAGTTTTGGGAATCTATATCAAGAACTTCTGTTTACTTATACTAATGATCTGGAAATCATAGTTTGTGGAGAATCCACTCCACTTTAAGTTACTGTGAAGATTGATAATCATTGTTTGTGAAGAATCCATTTCATTTTAAGTTACTTATACTAATGATAACGGTTCTTCGTAGTTTCATATTTAACTTTTGAGTAATTAGAAGGGATAGATACCATGGTGATTCTTGCACAATTGATGTAGAAGAGGGACACATTTTGATGCAGTATATCTTCTTTATCATTCTGAATATCAAGGGTTCGATCTTTGGATCTCCAGGAATTACATAAAAGTGAAGTACATATCGTGTTAGAACTTTTCTCGTACTTGGGATTCGGAGGCGTGTATTAGGTGATGTTCTTGAGAAAGATGTGTTAGGTGGGTGATTCTTAAGAGTAAAAATAATTACAAGTAAGAATTCCCTTTGAGAAAGAGAGGACGCCAGGGAAGCGGACGATTTTAGTCTGTGTTGAGAAATTTTGCTTATTATCCCCAAAACATTGCAAGATGACATTTTATTCTCTATCATATTCAACAATCAATATCACGCTTCTGAGAGGGAGGCGGTCTTCACGCATTTTAACTGCTTATTGAACGAGTAAATTTTGCCCGCCGACATTTTTGCTGTAACGGTAGCTCCTCTGTAATGCAACCTTGTAACAGAGTTACGATTCTTTGACCAAATACCGACCTCGTGAAGATCTCCTTGGGCCCAGCAGATGTTGACAGTCTGATCACCCCTCGCCTTCAGACCTTTAACGCAACCGTTTGGCCACTTGTCTAGCGGAAGAGCAGGAAGTAGGTAGAGGTCTTTCACAGTGCTTTGGACAAGCATTTCTGCTACTGCTGCTGAAAATCTACATCACCACCAAAAACATCCCCATCAAACACTCAATCAGTTTGGTGCTCTAAAATTGCGGTAAATGACACTTTTACAAACTTCAAGTAACTAACACCCTTGATTGTGACGTTGTTAGTCTGAGGGTGGGGTAAGTCACTGAAAATAGTGTTGGGGACAAATTTACCCTCCATGTCATGGATGAAGTTTATTATAACCTTCGGTAACCTCCACACTTTGTACGGGGTAAATTTTTGCAAAAGCTATTTTCAGTGATAGAACACAAGGCCAGATTGAAAACGTCACAATAAGTGGTGCAAATTTCCTGAAATTCGGCACAAACTGGAAGGGGTGAAAGTGTCCTTCAGTCAAACTAGAGGGGGTGGAAGCATCATTTCCCTAAAAATGAGTTTTAATTCTTCTTCTTCATCAGAAGAAGAATTAAGTTAGTATATTTCTTCTTCTTAAGAAGAAGAAGAAGAAGAAGAGTTTGGGAAATAGTTAGTTTATTTCTTCAATATTTACTTCTGCTACTTTATCATCGTAAGACGAATTTCTTAGGTCATGTTCTTAGTGTAACGGAAACAAACTGTTCCGAAAACATTGAACAAAAAGCGTATGAAATAGATAAGAGCATCATGTCCATAGTGATGTACTCGTGATAGATTTGTTAAGAGTTAAGAGCATCCCCAAGAGATAGACAAAAAACGTGCTTTGGCCTAAATTTAGGTCAGATTTGTCCCAAAACCAGCTCCAATAGCTGGTGTAAAAGCTGGATCAAATATACACCAGGCCTAAAATTTGGAGAAAACTCGAGAAAACTGAAGACTACTATTCATAGTGGAAGAAACATTTAAAAAAAAAAAAACTATAATCACAGTTTTTGATTGTTAAGTGATGAAAACTGGAAAGTGATAAAATAAAAGTGGTGGCCTACTAGCCTATATTTAGGCCAACTGCGGGAGCAACCGCTAAAAAATGCTGGAGTAATATTTAGGGCAGGAACAAATTTAGAGCAAGGAACGTTTTGCTGTTGGATTTGCTCTGAGGGCCTGAAAATAGGGTAAAATGTTTGCTCACCCGAAATTGGCATCAATCTGGAAAGGCGGGTGAGCAGTGAAAAGGTTGCTGTAAAGCCCCCCTTCATAGTTCCCTTCGTGATCAGGATCTACCAATTCAAATAAGCGCTTCACCATCCTATACGCGTGTTCGCTGTTTCCAAGACGGGCCCACAAAGCAGTCTTCCATGTAGTTGACCAACCCGGACCCTCCTCTCCTGTTTTCCATACGACAAAACCATGATGCTACTCGCAACACTAAGCTCGCAAACATGAAGCAAAAAAAATATGAATACAAACCTCGTTTGACAAGGGTGTTGTTCGCGGCTTTACAAAGATCAGGAGTTTTCTCGACACTCATCGTGTGACCAGGAAACAGACCAAATAAGTGAGACACATGCCGATGATGCACCTCAGCATCCTCAAAATCTTGTGCCTGTTATATTTCAAAAATAAATCAGTACCACCAAATAAAAACAATTGAATCTCCAGGAAAATATATGTATTCAAACTTGTGTTTTACACATTACCCATTCCAATATTGAACCATCCCTAGCAATCTTTGTTGGACGGAGACGTGGTTGAGCCTTACGGACTCTTTGGACGAGATCATCGTCACTTTTACCTAACACCTGTTTACAAATAGTTGTCATGCAACACGATTATAGAGATATTGGGGCTGTTTGGATGAGCTGAAATAAGTGAGCAGTCGAGCTTCAGAGCTTATATCATCAGTAGTGTTTGGATGCGGTAGATTATTGGTAAAAAAATTGAATTCACATTTTTTTTTACCGTTCGGAAGTTCTCACACAACAATCCGGAAATCACCCCAAAAAATCGGATTTCTAAAAAAAAGATCCACAGTCCCTAAAAATCCAGAATTCGGGCAAAAAATCTGGAAGTGTCTAAAAATATGGAAATCCGGATTAAAATTCGGAATTCCATGTTCTCGGCCGGAATTCCAGATTTTTTGGCCGAATTCCGGATTTGTATTGGTTTGGAGAGGTTTGACCGAAGATCTCGGAATTGACTTTAATCTATCTCTCGCTTTCACTCGCATCCAAACAGCACCAATTGAATTGAGGCATCGTCTAAACTTTTGAAGCAAAATAAAATTTATGGTTTAGATACAGAATAGGAGCTCTACCTCAGCAGCAGAAACGATCTCGGAAAAGACTTCTCTGATTATGGACATGTCCATGGTTGATGAGTAACTCACACTAGCTAGCTTACCACCAGGAGCAATGAATTTATGTTCCGGAGAGGTTGATGGATTGGTTTCAAGGTACCCTCCTTTGCCTTCAATTAGCCAATCCAATAGAAACAAAGCACATCCTTCTAACAAGGGATATGTCCTCTCCAGAAAACCCTAATCATGACCAGTAATCAAACAAATGTCGAATCAAAAATTTATTGAAAAAAGAAGGAACGAGAAAAGATGAAACTTGTCAGGTTCTTACTTTGTCCATAGTATAGCTATAATGCTCCCAAAGATGAGTACAAAGCCATGCTCCACCCATAGGCCATAAACTCCAAACTGCCTCACCTGCATCTTGAGATGTTTTTGCCCATAGATCGGACACTTGATGCGCTACCCAACCATTTGCTTCATAATTCACCTATATAACATTCTGTGGCTAAATAAGAGAACCCAGTTTGAACTTTGAAGAAAATATAAAGAGGGTTAATTAAACCAATCTCAGATTTCATCCCGGGTTTACACCATTTCAGACACATTGTTGGTTTTTTACATACTATAGAAAAAAAAATGCAAACAGCATTCAGTAAATCTTACTTTTGCAGTTTTTCTGCCATTTACAGACAGGGATGATATGTAATCAAACAAGGGCTCTTGGCACTCATGAAGATTGCAAGAAAGGGCCGGCCAATAGTTCATTTGAAGATTAATATTGAAGTGCTGAGCACAACTGCAGAGTAGGAACCAAAAAGATGTTACTTAAGTATATTTCATTCATTTGGACCAAAAAAAAAAAGTATATTTCATCTATACAAACAAATATCAAGATAAAGGATGATTGCAATGATGAAGGGCAAAGTGATCTTTCAGAAAACTACTACTACTTTCGTCGAAGTTTTTATTGGCCGGACTTCTCTGATCCAAAAGGAACCAGGGTCGGGGGAGCAATTCATGGTGTCAGGTGGGCGGGCCGTGTTAGGGGCCCGGTTGAAATGGGGGGATGTTGAATCCCACTGGGCGGGGGCCAAAAACCCATGGGGCTTGGGGGTTAAGGGGACCAGGTGGGCCTAGGTAACATATATTATTAATATACTAAATAATATATTTTTAATAAAAAATATTTTATTTAAATTTTTATATATATATATATATATATAAATTAATAAAAAATAAAAAAATGGTATAGTTTTTAGGGGAGCTGAACCAGCCTGGTGGGCACTGGCCCAGGCCGGGCCGGGTTAGAGGGGGCCTAAGTCGAACCGCACCGGGTTGGGGGGCGGGCTGTGGGTTACGGTGGCTGGGCCGGTTCAAGTGTTGGAGCCTGGAGGGGGCCGGTCGGAGGCTGAGCCTAGCT
The DNA here is from genome assembly GCA_023055425.1 of Linanthus parryae. Classification (NCBI taxonomy): domain Eukaryota; kingdom Viridiplantae; phylum Streptophyta; class Magnoliopsida; order Ericales; family Polemoniaceae; genus Linanthus; species Linanthus parryae. The sequence goes on from JALGPY010000002.1 coordinate 36,468,445, forward strand.
CATTTTAGTGCGGGCGTGGCCAGTTCAAGCCCGGGCCGGCCCCCTTGACACCTTGAGGAGCAATACCATTGCTATAAGTCTACTAGTTTCTACTTAGGATAATGATGTTTGGCTTAATACATCTAGTACAGAAGTTGAATTGCTTTGGTTCTTTGCCCTTCCAAAATGCAACCCCACACAAATGCAATTAGTACGGAGGTAATAAAAGGGAAATTGTGTGTGTGTGTGTGTGTGTGTGTGTGTGTGTGTGAGAGAGAGAGAGAGAGAGAGAGAGAGAGAGAGAGAGAGAGAGAGAGATTACTCCCAAGGCGGCGAAGTATCCTTGTTCCAAATTCCCTGCAAGTTCGCGACCTGAGTTCCAGGCCGTGAGCTTGAAATCAGTAAATATCGACCATACTGGAATAAAAGCTCCACTAGAGATGGATCCTCGTCAGTTTGAAAAGATTTCACCCGATCAGCAGTTGAAACCATCACATCTCCAGTTGCAGAGGATGAGTTTTGTCTATCACCCTTGGAGCTTTTAGCAAGTTTCAGTGACACACGATGGAAAAGGTTCTGATAGTCCTCCAGATGTCGAGCATAGATTTCATCATATGACAAGTCCTTAACCAAACTCAATGCTTTTTGAGCCTCCGAAGTTGGATTTCTTTTAGAGCTTTTAGGCTCAGTGAACGGCCCATCAAATGAAGATGACGCGACGAGCAGCAGAACAGCCCAATCTGAACCCTCAACCTTCAACTTGTCATCCAAAACATGTATCTTTCCAACACCCTTGCTAATCTGCAAATCAAGTATTGCAGCAAACTGAATACCCTTGGGATTACCATTTTCGCCCTTTTTTCCTGGGCAACTTCCTTCCATAGTGATCTGACTCCTCCCATTTGTAGATGAATGGTGATGTAGCTTACTGTCTAGAGATACTGTGAAGGAGAGAGACCCTGGTTTGCTTGCTGAAAACTTTGCCACAATCACTTGATCTGGATTTGAAGCAAAATGTTCCCTAGTGAATTCGATTTCACCGACAGAATACTTCACTCTTGCAGTTGCAGTATCCAGGTCCAGCACTCTTTGATAAGATTCTTCACTGTATGCAGCATGAGAATCATCAAACTTTAGCTTGATGTCACCCAGAGGCTGGTAAGCCTTCAATATCACAATTACAAAGTAAACAAAGAAACTTGAGGTAAGAATTACTCTGACATATCCAATGCACCACAATGAGAAATTTCAAGGGCACAAACTACGAGGTAAGAGCACGTTGAAGTTGCTTACATCAGGAGATTTATCTGACAATTTGACTGCTTCAGTCGTAGCTTCAGCGTATTGCCCATCATCCACAAGCTTTCTGACCTCAGAGAGTTCCTTCGGAGAATCAGGGTTAGTGTAGTTTCCCGGAGTCCCAGTCCAAAGTGTGTCCTCTACAGTTAGACTTCAGGTAATCAGCGATCGAAAGAATAATTCAAATCCCAGACCGTGTCACCATTTGAATTCAAACTAGCCGAAGTAAAATGCTTTAAGACTCTACCCTTTCAATAAGTAAATGCTTATAGACTCTACCCTCTATCACTGTGGCCTGTCTAATTCTTCTACCACCTTCAAATTTATTAAATTGTTACTCTCTAACAGTGTATTATATACTAATTAACTAACCTACCATTGCATTATTTTAGGTGTCTCAGATTATCTTGCGATCCACCTTTTTAACTACAGACAACATCAATAATGTTAACCACTTCTTCAAAAAAAAAATAATGTTAACCATTGTGTACGTGTTACATCGATCCTATAAAAATATCAATTTTTGATTTGCAAGGATCTCATCAACACACCACATCGATAGTGCTGTCTTCCATGATTAATTAGTACTAGTGAGGTTAGTCTAATCTATTCTATTCTATTCTTTGTTAAACTTATTTAAAGGCTCTCTAACTATTCTTAGGTGTTGTTCAATGTGTTCTGCAGAAAACCCTAGTTTTTTCTTCTTCTGTTTGCTTGTTTACTACTACTAATTGTCTTGAATCATGACACCAACAGGAATTGAGATGCCACATTCACAATCCAACTTCAAAATTGAGTGAATTCAATGGTTATGACTTATGACTGAAAAACATCAATTGCTAACCAAGAAGACATTTTTACAGAAGATCAGCCACAATTCAGAGTTGGGTTTCCAGATTCATTACAAACCCATTTGATAGAAAATAGAAATCACAGGGTCTCAAAGTTTTACCATTGAGATTGAGAGTCTCAGATTGAACACCTCCCCAGATCATGGCACCGATTCGGCCATTTCCAATTGGAATTGCATCAGTCCAGTGTGAGGCTGGGGCTTTGAATCTCACCTCCAGAGGCTTGGAAGCCTCCATTTCAGGCACCACCAAGCTTGTTGGTTGCCACAAATCTTTCTCTCTGGGTCTTCCCACCATGACCCACTCACCAATTTCCATCACAAAAAAGCAGGATGTGATCAGGAAAAGGGTTTAAAGCATACCAATCTTTCTTCACATTTTCTGGATTTTCATTTTGGTGTTCTTCACTGTGAAGAACTGTAATGTTATGAATTTGTAATATGTGGGACTTGTATTTATAGAATTTGTGGAGCAGCAAGTACATTTTGGCTCCACAAATTCAATTTTCGCTAAAAATTTGAGTTTTGGTTAAACTTGCTATATTGATTTGGAGGGAGATTTGGCTCCAGCCAAAAAATTTAATCACATCAACCCTTTCACTAAAAGGGTGATGTGATTGATGGCATATTTGTAGTTTAGTTAATGGACAGGGGTATATTGGTCTTTCTGTCTCCTTTCTTAAGAACTGAGCCCAGCCGCCATGGGGCTAAAGAAAGGAGACAGAGTGGTATGTTTTTATGGCTTCTATACCCTTTTCTTTGTCTCCCTCTTCTGGGTTTTGCTTGAATTTTCACTCTCCACCCCCACCAAAATGTGATTAAGAGGGTTAAAGGATACCAGTCCGTCCCAGCTCTTTCTTCCCATCTGACTTTTTTGACTCGTATCTGGGTCACTTTGACCGGGTGATTTGGATAGAAAAATAATACGATTTTTTGATAAATTTTTCACCATATTATAGAGCAACTTTTACTCTGCACAATCATGAAAAAATTATTAAAAAATTACATCGATTTGTTATTCAAATTACTGGGTCAAAGTGACCCAATAAATAGTGACAAAAATCAAATTGGGAAGAAAGAGCTGGGACAGAGTGGTACATTTTTAAGCCTTCTACCACTCCTCTGTTTTTTGGATAATTTCACTTGCACCCCCTCAGTTTTGGTTGATCTTCACTTACACCTTTTCTAGTTTGGAAGATTTCACTTACACCCCTTATGACTACCAAACATTGTTGTCACTTACACCCTAAGTGTATTTACTCTGTTAGTTGGTAGCGTAACTTTCGAAATTCAGTTTTTTTGGACACATTTACCCTAGCAAATGCTATAAGGTCAATTCACCCTTAATTTTATAAACTTTACCTCGAATTAATTATATTTTTATTGTAATAGTTGGATCATATTCAGAAATGCATATGAAACATGTGATAGGATACAAATATTTCATGTGTTAAGAATATACATTAGTCTAGATTGACCTTGCAGCCTCTGCAAAGGCACGTTTGTCCGAAAAACTGATTTTGAGAAGTTACCATAAGAACTAGCATAGTGTGAATGCATAGAGGCGGTGTAAGTGACAACATGTTTGCGTCATAAAGGGTGCGAGTGAAGTTTTCTAAATTAGGAGGGGTGTAGGTAAAGATCGACCAAAACTGAGGGAGTGTAAGTGAAAATTACCCCTTTTTTTGGCACATACAGTGAGGGCACGTCTCTATAATGAAGGACTGAAGGAGGAGGTGGTAGGTGGAGACAATGAGATGAGACTGAGAGCACGTCTACGTAGCGGAGCTGGTAGGTTGAGACAATGGTCATGTTTGGATGAGCTAGATTAAGATCGTGAAATTGTAAGTTATTAGAACGAGTAGTTGAATTAAAGACGACTACGGTAGTGTTTAATCGAGCTTATCCAAACAAGGGAAATGAGACAGACTGTAAGAGCACAAAAAACAATTAAAACTCATTCAACCGGCATTTAAGGCCATAATCGGGGCCCGATTATGGCCTTAAATGAAACTAAACGAATTCACTATGACTTAAGTTATTTGGATAGCAAAACGATGTAATTTTTTTAGTAGTATTTTCATAATGTTGTAAAAATACTAAATTCTTGTATCGTTTTAGTAATCAAATTATTGGATCAAAATAATCAAATGAATGATGATAAAAGTTAAAATAAGAAGAAGCTGACGAGAGGGAGGTAATAAAATTCTTAAAACCTCTACCCTTTAAATGAGCAAAGTAAATGCTTGTAGAGCCTACCTTTTATCTCAGTGGTCTGTCTAATTCTTCTTTCACCTCCAAATTTATTAAATTGTTACTCTCTAAAAGTGTATTCTATACTTTCTTTCGAGTTAACCAACTTTTTTTTTTGAGCAAAGAATTAACATACTTACCATTGCATAGTTTTATACCATTGCATAATTTTAGGTTTACCAAAATTATCTGGCGACCCACCTATTTAACTACAGAAATCAATAATGTTCATTATACTGCACGTGTTACATCTGTCTAGAAAAATATCATATTCTGATTAGCAAGGATCTCACCAACACACCCCATCTATTCTATGCTTCGTTAAACTTATATAAATTATCTTTAATTATTCTTAATTATTCTTCTTCTTTTTATATGATTTTGTTTTTCAGGGAAAGGTCTTTTCTTCTTCTGTTTGCTTGTTTAGTAGTACCCGTGGTTTCTTTCTTTCTTCTAGGTTTGACTTTTACCACCATTTACTGGATCACTTTCTTTCTTCTAGGTTTGACTTTTACCACTATTTACTGGATCACTTTAACAGTGTGATTTGATTAGAAAAATGTGACAAGAATTTTGTTATCTTTTTATATTGTTGCAGAGCAAATTTTTGTCTATAACACCATGAAAAAAATATCAAAGAAAATTGTAGTGTTTTGCTATCCAAATCAACGCGATTACAGATGAAAAAAGTTAAACCAGAGGAAACCGAGGAAGTACTACTAATTCTATTGAATCATGATAGTATGATATTTCTATGCATCACATCTCAACACCGACAGGAATTGAAAGATACCACATTCACAATCCAACTTCGGAATTGAGTGATTTCAGTGGGTTATGGTTGAACAACATCACTTTGCTAACCAAGAAGGTAGTTTTACTGAAGATCAGACACAAGCCCATATGATATAAACTAGCTAGAAATCACAGGTCTAAGAATATTACCATTGAGATTGAGAGTCTCAGATTGAACACCTCCCCATATCATAGCACCGAGTCGGCCATTTCCAATTGGAATTGCGTCAGTCCAGTTTCTGGCTGGGGCTTTGAATCTCACCTCCAGAGGCTTGGAACTCTCCATTTCAGCCACCACCAAGGTTGTTGGTTGCCACAAATCTCTCTCTCTTGGTCTTCCCACCATAACCCACTCACCATTTGCCATCACAAAAATGTAGGATGTGAGCAGAAAAAGAGTAAAAAGCATGGTATGTTTTTATTGCTTCTATACCTTTTTCTTTGTCTCCCTCTTGGGGGTTATGCTTGAATTTTCACTCTCCACACTACCAAAATGTGATTCAAGAGAGTTAAAGGAGATATTTGTATGGGGCTTCTACCAATATTCTTCTGGGTATTAGAAGTTCATGTGTCTCTATAATGAAGGAGGAGCTGGTTGGTGGAGAGTGGAGACAATGAGATGAGACTGAGAGAACACAGATGACAGAGGTAGGTGTTATATTTATTCAACCGGCATGTAAGTATACGGCTATAATTGGGGCCCACCAGCCCCAGGGCTTCTGCCATTCATTTTTTTGTCCCTTGAGATCTGAAGAGAATGACTGTATTTTTTTGTCCTTGGACCTCATTTGGTTCAGTAGCAAATTCGCTCCTACAAATCTTTTTTTTTTTTGGATATTTCGGAAATTGAGCTACAAAATTTGTTGCTTGAGCAAATTTACTTCATCTAATATATTTGTTAACTTTTTTCTCTCAAAAAAAATATTTATTAGTTTTTAGTTATCTACCTTCGTAAATGTTATTTAAATAAAAAATAAAGTGAATTACTTACTAACAAAATTATACTAATGCAAATGGGTGCTAGCTGAAATGGTAGAGCGTTTAAAAACCCAGACATGATGTCCTGGGATCAAAACCAGTAGACGCCAAATAGGTCAGACTCAAAATATATATATATATATATATATATAATAACTTTAAATTTAAATTAAATACATAAATACCAATATTTATTGACAAGGCGTATAAATAACATATAATTAGTAACACAATACACTAATTACAACCCTAGCCTGCATAAATCCATACCCAATTTGTTCAAAAGAAATTCAAAGTTTTGAATAAAAGAAATCATTTAAAAATGTTACTCCTATGAACAGTATGATTTAGCTTTGCTGCTCTAAATTGATGTCTTTAGTTTTGCTCCAGCATATACTCTTTTTGTTGGAGCTAAGTTTTTCAGTAGTTTGAACCAAAATTTTGTCTAAAAGAGGTTATGCTCATCCTGTTGAAGATGCTCTTAGCATTTTTTCTGCGTTGGGTGGTAAAATGTTGATGTAAAGCAGAGGAAACGAACCATCCCGTACATGTGATCAGCATACTGTTCATTTGTTTGTTGCGGGCCCTCGATTTCCAACCATAGCCATATTTTTTATTATCTTCAAGAATTTTCATTTCTTTTTTTTAGAGAAAGATCAACTTCTATAAATGTTAAGAAACGGGGTTGTTAATCCCACTTACATTGTTAACAAGAAGTTGTTGGGCCCAAATCAAGTTCCTACCTAGCTATACATATGTTTGTTTGGTATAGAGAGACCAAACGTTGCAAACTCATGTGCTACGCCGTTCGCAGAACAATGGCTAAAGGTGACAGAAATATTCTCGAAGCGCTGAGAAATGTTACGGATTTGACGGATAACATCTCCACTTTCCCCTGTTAATCCGTGAACTATAGGCTCCTGTGATTGCATCAATCAATCTCTTAGCGTCAGATTCGACAATAACGTTCCTCTTATCGCACTCAAGAGCGAAGAAAAGGCCTTCTCGCTTTGCTAGACTTTCTGCTTCAAAAGCCGAAGTTGTAGTGAGAAGAGGTGTCTACGTTGCCGCATGGAACCGTACCCCCCTGCCGCTCGGTCATCTGCTGAAAGAAAAGCACCATCAGTATTTATTTTCACGGACCCACTTTCCGGAGGCCTCCAACAAGAAGCCGGAGTGATGCCTGAAGAACCACTGGGCCGAGGAGGAGCGTAGCTCTTGTTATGCTCCCGAATTGAGTCTGAGATGGATCGGTGCAAGTCTTCATCTAAAAGAAACTCGTTATGTAACACGGGGGAGTTCCTGCAGCCCCAAATCCGCCATATTACCGTGCAAAAAACCACCATTTCCTTAGCCGATAATGTCGGAAAAAGATTCGGGATACAAATCAAGATATCCCCCGCCATCTGATCATGAAAAACTTCTACGAAATGCTTCCAAATTCTTTTTGCTACCGGACACTGCATAAACAAATGTGTTGTCATTTCAGGGTACTTACTACAAAACGGACAAGAAATCGAAATATTCTTTTGGAAATTAGCAATTTTCATCCTTTTGTGAGTGAATCATGAGCTGCCCTTCATATTGTGTAAATAATCTTTGGTTAGACTTTCGTCGACCAAAATCTTTAAGCCAAGAAAGCGATGAATTGGACGAAGAAACTGAGTTCCGAACAATTGCCTTTTGTTTCCTCATGATATCATAATCTGACGCGACACTATAGTCGTCATTTCCGTATAATGCCAACAAAAAGTGTCCGCGACCTCTCGAGAGGACTCTGCACCTTCAAAATATCTAGGATGTCCGCTAAGAAACCTTGTTCCATAAGTTTAGCAACTTCCCAATTTCGCTCCATGGTAATAAAATGTGAAACTAGCTTTTGATCCGCTTCTTGGGGCTGAACTACTGTACGGAAACTTGGTTGTCTTTTGAGCCAATGATCCCGAGAGATAAGGATACTCTGGCCACTGTCAATCTTCACCTCGTACCACTTTTAACAACATCCGCTGCACTATGAATTGATCGCCAAGCATAAGAACTTTTTTTTTTGTAGTGAAGCAGAAAAAATATCAGAATTAAGAAAATATTTTTGCTTAAATACTCTACTAACTAGAGAATTGAAAGTGCAGATCCTCTAAATCTATAAAGCTAATTCCCCCTTCATCTTTCGATTTTTTCAACGAGTCTCACGCAATCCAGTGTCCCCCTCTTTAATCAGGTTGCTTACCCCAAAAGAAATGACTATACATTCTTTCAAGGTTTTGACAGAGTGTCGTAGGAAGCTTGAAACAAGACATCGTGTAAACCGGCAAAGACTGGGTGACTGCTTTGATGAGAATCTCCCTTCTGGCGCAAGATAGGTTGTGTTTCCATCCCTTTAGCTTGCACGCCACTTTCTTAGAAAGACCGCTAAAGCTCGAAATCCTATTCTTTCCAATAGAGGTTGGTAGGCCCATATATTTCTCATGATTAGCGCATTCTTTGACTCTGAGGAGATTGCAGAAATCAACCATGTCTTGAGAAAGAACGTTAGATGGAAAAACAATAGAGGATTTATCAAGATTCACCTTCTGACCCGACGAAGCTTCATAGCGTTGAAGGAGGACATGAAAGAACTCAATTTCTTCGGGAATAGCTTTGAGAAATACCATGCTGTCGTCAGCAAAGAACATGTGGGAAATTATTGGCCCTCCCCGAGACGCTGAGATACCTGAGAGGAAGCTTTCCCCGAACTGAGTCTTGTAATGCTCGCGAAAGAGTCTCGCACACGAATGAGAACAGATACGGGGATAGAGGGGATCCCTGACGCAAACCTTGCTATGGTAATATATTTCCTTTAGTTTCCCCATGGATAGCAAAAGTCAAGGAAGACGAGGAGTGATGCGCAAACTAACGTGCTGTCCGCAAGTATACGAATCTTGTAATACCGGGTGTATTTAAACTCGGGTGATCGTTCCCACGAGAACTATTTCGGGTTTACTCACGTTGTCAGTTTTTGTTAACCGAGTGCAGTAACAAGGAGGAGTAGGTTGTGATTGCAGTTTACTAAATTAAAAACAGAAATTAAAAACGTAAACGTAAATATTTTTTGTGTCGTTTTCTGAAATAAGTTGAATTGGTTGTTACGATAATAGATGAAAACTAGGCTCCAGGATCCCCTAGAGTTTCTACGGATTTCAGTTTTACGTTCGATTATGAAAACACTCAGCAGTTTCGATATCTGTGCAACGTACCAGTTGTGCAGTGACTTTTCAGATTCCACACGTAATCCCGATCCTGCAGACTTTCGGATTCTTGTTAAGCTGCCTAAATCTGCAGTCTCGGTCTAATCCTGTTAGGGTTTCTAACCTGTCCGAGTGGCCCGGGTCAAATTCTCTAACAGTTGGTCTCACGTTTTTCAATGCTAGCCCTATCTCCCTTTCTCTGGTCGGTCTATCAGGGTAAGGTACTAAATCCTGGCTTTTCTTCCTAACCCTAACTTGACGTTTTCACCTACAAGCTCGGGTCTATAGCAATCCTGGGTGATCAATCCTATCATGCATATACGATAATAATCAAGGCCAGAATAACAGATACAACTTGCAGAATTAAGATAACAATCATGAATCCATAAACGAAGTAGTCATAAAATCTGGATACGAAACCCTAGGTTCACCGAGAACCTAGGTAATGAGTTTAGCTACGACTAGACATAATACAAAACGCAGTTTCTGAATATAAAGAGAGAGAACGAAATCAAACTAAGTCTTCGAATCTCGAGTCGCGCTTTCGTGCTCTCCGTGAATGCTCTGACTTGCCCTTCGGTTGTGCTGAGAATTGTGTTGTGTCCTCAAAACGAGTCTGGACGAGTCTTTAAATAGTGCTGTTTTCCCCGAAACGCGTGCGCCCGAAATTACGGAATCTGCCATTGGTCCACCGTCTTTGACCAAAAAGTCAAACTGGTTGCGTATATACGCAGGGTTGCGTATATACGCAACCAGGGCCTATCCTCCTCCTCCCCATCTCCCTCCCTGCCTGCGTATATACGCAGGCCTGCGTATATACGCAGGCAGGGGGTGGAGATGGGGGCCCTGCTTGGTCCTTTGGTGGGCCTGATTGGGTCCCCTGGGTCCCACTCTTCTGCCTGACGCTCCCGGTTGCCTCCCTTGGTGTTCTCCTGCTTTTCCGTGTTCCCGTCTTGACCCGGTCATGTGCACGTTTCCCGAGACGGTCCCGGCTTGGTCCCGGCACGCTTCCCGATGCACCTTCCGAATCTGTTCCTGAAAAGGCAACACGAACGAAAACCCGCGATCATATCCAAATATAGCAATAAATAAGCAGAAATCCAGGAAGTACAAATAAACGTCTCGTTCTAGATTCCCGAGGCATTCTAAGGCATTTTCCGACAAAAACCGCTATTTCCGACACAAACACTCGTGAAATCAGGCTAAAAGATAACCCCTAATTGGGCGTTATCAATGAGATGCACTCGCGAATTAGACTGATCCACCTCTGACTGAAACTCATGTTCGCCAATGTTGCTTCCAAAAAATACCATTCGACCTTGTCATAAGCCTTAGCCATATCCAATTTCACCGCCATAAATCCAACCTTACCCTTTTTACGGGTCCGCATAGAGTGTAAAATTTCAAAAGCAACTAACATGTTATCATGTAAAAGGCGACCTGGAACAAAAGTAGTTTGAAATTCCAAAATACATCTGTCAATGACCACTTTAAGACGCTTAGCCAAGGATTTCGAAATAAACTTATAAAAGTACAACATAAACTGATAGGTCTCAGTTCACTTGGAGTTCGTACATGTTTCACTTTCAAACAAATAAACAATCTATGTGAACTAAACTATACTCTAATTGCAACACTTCTTCGCTAAGGGTGGGTTTTGATTGACTTTTTGAACTTTTAAATCGTTCTTTTAGTTGTTGTGGAAACAGTCGTCACAAAAAAATTATAAAAAAATATGTGTGTTTGGTAAAAATGATTGTGTTGTTAAAATGTAAGTGATGTAGCAAATGAGTGCTAATTTAGTATAGAGCATTTGAATTCCCTGTATGAGGTCCTGGGTTCAAACTCGACTATCATGCTATATGATATATTTCAAAAACAAAGGTTTAGTGATTTAACATTTCTTTTTACAATTATTTCATGCATGGTCTTCAAACGCTCTACTACTGAGCTAGCACCCATTTACAATGCCATTTTAGTGCCTCAAAAAGTTCATCAAAATAAAATATTTCCATTTTACCAATTTTATTGTTACTTGTACAACTATGGTGGACCAAATTAGCTGTTATAGTGTAAATACAAAAAAAATATATGGTAAATGAAAATTCCACCTATTGGGTTTCGATTAAATACTGATCCCCCTGTTGTTTGGGTGACTCCCTGTCAGAGACAAAAAAATCTATGTCACGGGATGGAAGTTGGAAAAATACAGCCCTTCTGTTAAGTCAAACTTCTTTGCACCACTCTACTCTTGAAAGAGTGAATTTACATAAATGTTCATATCACTAATTTGCTCATTGTTCTTGGTGTTCTTCTTCACCACCACCATCGCCACCGAATCCCCACCTGCAACACCACTATCACCCGACAACATCAACAATACTCATGAATGTCAACCATTACAAAAAATGCCTCATCTCCTCCAGTAGTCCTTTTTGCTCTTTAAAGGAAAATCAAACAGTTTCTTAAACAAATTTATGGTATCATTGAACTTCTCCAAAAAGGTCCAGCACTCTTCATCCACAGACTTTGAAGAACAAGCAGTTTATACATACCACTCCGTCCCATCTCTTTTGCACCATTTGAACTTTTACCACTATTCACTGGGCCACTTTAACCCGATAATTTGGATAACAAAATTTTGCAATTTTTAAATAATTTTTTCTTAGTGTTGTAGAGTAACTCTTATTCTACAAGACAATAAAAAAAATTATCAGAAAATTACATCGTTTTGCGATCCAAATCACCGGGTCAAAGTGACCCGGTTACGGGTTAAAAAGTCAAATGGTGCGTTGCACGTGGGACGGAGTGGTATTCCTTATGCTTAACTAGGGAAATTTTAAATGCAACTTGACACGTACTTCTAATCAATCACACACAGTGATACTACACTAATTTCTAAGACTAACACTACTCACTGATTACTGGATCAAATCATCAACCATTCTCCTCCTCCTCCACCACCGATTGCCCACCAACACCACCACCATCACCGGCACTAGCAGTACAACAACAAAAATAGCAAGAGCAGAGAAATTCCTTGACAGCTACTCCAAGAACAAGAGGAACTGAGCAGTAACAACAACCCATAATTTTGTCAAAAACTAAGCCCCAAATTTCAGTCACACCCATTCTATTTCACGTGCATCTCAGTGTTCTGTATTCTACTAACCCTAACCCTAGCTCTGAACTATCCCTCTCTTCCATCTCCTCCCACAATAGCCATCCACTACTGTGCCCCTAAGAGCATCCACAATAGTGTAATCTTGAACTTAGCCATATATTTTACGAATTCTATTTTAGCCAGTGAGTATATTATGTTTTGTTCCAGTAGTGTTAGCCAATTTCATCCACAATTTTTTTTTTAAATTGTAGAGTCCTACACAAACTATACATGTGAGGTGTGAGAAATTCTAGGAAGTGGGAACGTGGGGAAACAATTTGAAAAATTAATTTGGATGAGAATAATATGTTTGCTAGATGTGGCGAGCAAAAATATAGGAGACTAAACTAGAAAGTGAATTAGCGAGTCTACTGGAGTCCTTGTTCCACAAAACACGCTCTCTATTTTAGTAATAACTTCCATTTGGCTAGTCTACTGTGGATGCTCTAACCCTATCTCAACTATCCCTTTCTTCCATCTCCTCCCACAATCGCCAGCCACTGCTGGCCAAGCTCTGTCTCCTTTCAACGAGTCAGACTGGTGAATTGGCCTGTGACCTATCTGCTTCGACGCCTGGACCACTCATGCACAAAACCGGCCGATTTACAACCCAACCGGCAAATCGGGTGGGTTGAAAACCACCCGGTTTTCGTAATTCCCAAAAATTGCATTTCTGAGAATCGAACCTGTGACGTCACTTTTGTAGGCAAGAGCATTTACCGCTGGGCCAAATGAAATTCTGTTACTTTCTCTTAATATTTTACTATATAACTTTAAATTGAACGCTATTTAATGTAATTATTAATTTATTTGTTTGTTTATTCATTTTTTAACATAACTAATATGCACCATTCCAATGCAAAAAAGCTTGAAATTCAAACACCTATTAAATATTGCATACACAATCATTGTTTTACAAAATTTTAATTTAAACTTACGGTGAAGATTGCGTTTTGTCAAATTTAATTTGAAAAATTATTAAAATTATGTGTTTAATAACTATGTTAATGATTTTATTGTCTTTCCTAAACCAAATGTTCTCATTATGTAATTTGATATATATGTTTGTCACATTAGGTATTTGTGCTATATGTTATTGAAATATATTACATATTTATATTAAAAAATATTGTATATTATAAAATAAAACGTGCGGCTCAACCGGTTGAACCACCGGTCCGACTGGTTGAACCGAAAACCGGAGCCTCACCGTTTCGATGGTCGGTCCGATTTTTAAAACTTTGTCTGAAACTCACCACTCTATTGCAATTACATACATATAATTAAACCATACCCAACCAACAACCACCCACACCACCGTCTCCTCTTCCGAGTCTCCGCTAATCTCCGACAGCCACCCAAATCGCCGAACCGCTGAACCCACAGTCTCCTTTGTGGCTTTGTGCGTACATTGATCTAGCACAAAAAAAGAGAGAGACGAGGAGGGAATGGGAGATAGAGTGTAACAGATCTAGTGGTGTGTTGAGAGAATGTCGGCTAGGGTTAGAAGGAGGAGGAGAAGGATATATGAGAGAGAAGATATGGAGTGAACTGAAATCCATAAAAACAAGAGATGGTACATATGTATTTTTGATAAAGACAATTTTTGGGAATTGCGAAAACCGGCTGGGAATAATTGTCTTTATCAAAACACCATGGGGTAATCGGTATTTAATCCAAACTCAAGAAGTGGAATTTTTGTCTTTTACCCAAAAATATATGGATAGATTGACCATGTTGTTTAAGAAGAAAAAATCGAAAAAGACGATGAAACTTGACTTTTTAAGAAAAACCAACTTTACAATAAAATCCAAAATTCATGACACAAAAAAATCAATACCAAACTCTTTAAAAAACATTAAAATAGATTAAAAGTTTAAAATGGAAGCTTGATAAAAGCTATATCAAACTCACCCAAAAACAAGTTTATAGACTTGTTTGGGCATTAGATTTAACTTTCATGCGGTCGAATTATTGGTTGGTCAATAATAGGGCTGGCTATCAGACTCACTGAGTACTCGACTTATTTGGCCAACTCAGCTCAGGATTTTCCGCGATCCGGGACATTTCTTATTTGAGGATGATCCGGTACATTTACATGTGACCAACGTTGACAATTTTCTTATAGAATAAAGAGTTTTTTTATTGAAATTGCTCAAGTGCCACTGGAAGAATTTAATATCCAAGCATAGCCATATTTTTCTAATCTCTTCAAATTTGCATTTCTAAACAATGATCTGGTCAGTCTATTGACTTCTTACGATGATGTGAACTAAACAATTGTCTAATTGTAACTCTTCTTCACTAATACTCCAACAATTGTAACCCCAAGGCCATAACTATGCACGTCATCACAGGCTTGGCCTCAGTACCTATTTCATTCTCTCCTACTTTTGGGGCTTCTTTAATTTTCACTCTCCACACCACTATAATGTGTTTCAAGAGGGTTAAAGGAGCTATTTGTATGGTTTCGCTGTTGAGTATAATGTGTGAGCGGTTTGTCTCACACCGAAATAATGGACATAAATAGTTAATATAGTATAAATTGGATCCTAACTCATAAGATTGATATTTGGGTAAGTAAGTGTCCCAGATCAAACTAAAGTTCTCATCTCTTGCGCGGTGCTTAATCACCCTATAAGTGGTATCAGTCTTGTTCGTGCCAAAAAACTGTAATCACTTTTGCTCCAGCAAAAACACCTTCTGTTGGAGCTCTGTTTTGGCTAATTTGGAGTAAAATTTGGTTCAAAATGGGTTTTCCTCCATCTCTTGGAGGACTAAAATTGGGAGCAAATTTAGTTCAATTTGTAAATTTAGTTGAAGAGGATGATCAATTTGAAGACACTGGCTTGAATCAAATATCAGTTGTAGATTAAAATTTGTCCTAAGACACCAAATTTGTTGCTCAGACGCTGGACTAAAAGTTTGAGCAAATTTGGCCCAACAGCAAGAGGATCAATTTTAAGACACTACTGCAGCATGATCATATATTTGAAAAACGAAGAAGAAAAATTTATATTGAATTTTTTTGTATTGGAATTACATTTTTTGGCATTTTTAGTAATAAGCAAGTAAACTATTTCTATTTTTCATTTTATTTTAAGTAATATGAGTCAATAATAATTCCATTTTAATTTTCTAATTCATTTTTTATTGGCATTATCTCACTAATTCATTAAATTTTTTTATTTTAAAATATTTTTTTTATTTTTATGATAAATATAATGTATAATACTATTTTCCAACGGTAAAATAAATAAAATTTAATAAAATATTAATGAAAGAAAATGTGAACGATTTTTAATATTTTATTTGAAGAACAAATTAATCCAAGAGTAAAAGAATATGGTACTTAGATCCTGTTTTGGTATCAGCTGAAAATTGGAAGATTGGATGGAAAAAAATTGAGTGAAATATTCAGCTGAACTGAAAATCAAAATTCGGTTTGGTATGAGCTAAAATTGAATATTATTAATTTGATCAATTCAAAAAAATTTAAAGAGACACGTAGTCAATTACTAGAACCATCAGCTGAAAATATGAAAAATCGGTTAAAAAAATTGCGTGAAGAATTTTGCTTAACTAAAAAGAAAATCCGTTTGGCATGAACCGAAATTGTAGGTTACTAATTTGATCAATTTGAAAAAGTTCAGAGAGATATTTAGTCAGTTACTTGAATATACCCACTTCAAATAAACTACGATCATTTTAGTGTCAATATTCTAATATTTTCGGCCGCATAATCTCCAATGTAAGAGATTTTATAATTGCATTGAAATTATTTTAATATATTTTCAACTTTAAATTTTATGTAATAACAAACAGAATTAATATGCCCTGATTAAAATTGGAGTTTACAAATACGCACTTATAGATGAAGTACAATCATGCTAACGTCAAAAATACATTTTAATCGTAATTTTGTTTTTGTAAATTTTTAGAGACATAATCTCCGATTTTGGAGATTCTACACTTGGCTTAAGATTATTGTAATCAACAAATTTTCAACATTAAATTTTGTGTCATAAGAGCATCTCCAATGGAGATCTCATTTCTATTGCTAAATTTAGAAAATGAATAGTGAATTTGGGCATTTATAGCATTTCATGCTCCAATCTATATGTGGCATGCAATTCTATTTCAAATGCTATTTCAAATTAAACACTAATTTTTTATCTTGAACTACCAGTTATATACTCCATCAACTACCATAATAACCAAACCTCTTTTACAATGTAATCAAATTTTATGCCTACGTTGATAATAATCGCGACGCAAAGTTAATATGAATTAAAATTAATTTTTTATTCTAAATTACCAATTATATACTCCATCAACTACCATAATAACCAAACCTCTTTTACAATGTAATCAAATTTTATACCTACTTTGATAACTATCGCGACATAAAGTTAATATGGTGGTACAATGTGGTCAAAATGACAAACATGTAAATAAAAATCAAGAGATCCATGGATAGAATACTAGTTCTATCTTTGGCACAATTGGTCTCAAATTTGAAGCCAAGTATAGCACAATGCTACATTTTTCAGAATTGCCACAACTTTTAACACTCCATTAGAGCACTCCAATGCTATAATTATAGAATTGAAACAACTTTTAGCACTGCATTGGAGATGCTCTAACAAACAAAAGTGTCTAAAAATACATATTTAATCCAAATTGTCAACATACACTTATCCTTGGAGATGGTGTGAGAAAACAGCATACACAGACCCTTGAGAAAACTGAACCAACATAATAGATATATTCACAACATAAATCCAATCATCGGGAACGTAAGAACACTATACACCAAAAAGAAGTAAACATACGCTTATCCTTGGAGATGCTGTGAAAAAACAACATACATAGAACCCTTGAGAAAACTGAACCAATGTCCCGGCCATCTGCCGAATCACCAACATCATGCCTCTGTGTGTGCATAGGCATGAGACAGACACTAATGCAATAATTTTTTCTTATATTATTATTATTATTATTATTATTATTGTTCTTATCTTCTAATTACTGTAATAAGCTCGACAGGTGGTGGGGAGATTTGATCGGATTGCTTAGCATTTCTCTATTTCAGAAAACTGTTGTTTACAGCCATAAGCGTGGTCCACGACACCCAGGGTCACGGACTCTATCATTCATTTTTTTGTCCCCTGAAATTTGAAATGTTATTTTTTCTCACAAGGCATCTCATATTAGTCTGTTCTAATTCTTTTTTTTTTTAATTTGACTTTGACCATTATTTATTGGGTCACTTGGACTAATGATTTGGATAGTCTGACAATGTAATTTTTTAATAATAGTTTCATAATGTAGTGGAATAAAAGTTATTCTATTGTGAAAAAATTATAAAAAACAGCATCGTTTTGCTTTTCAAATTATGCGGTCAAAGTGTCTCAGATACGAGTCAAAAAGTCAATTTGAATAGAAAGAGCTGGGACGGAGTGCTGGTATATGTGATCAACGGAGTGTTCAATTGTTTGGTTGCGAGCCCCCACTTTCCAAGCATAGCCGCATTTCTCGTTACGTCCATGGATTTCCATTTCTAAACAATCTTTTGGTCTATGATGTGAATTAAACAACCCTCCCTAATTGCAGCCCTTCTTCACTAAGATACTGGTTTATAGACAGCCGGCCCAAGACAATTGGGGGCCTAAAGCAGGTATTAAAATCGAGGCCTCAAGAAAAGTACACATAAAATGGTTTTTTAGAATAAAAAACATTAGACTTGCAATACTAACGTTATTCATGTAGAGAATAGATTGTGTTGATTTTAATTAGTACTCAATAGTGTTATAACTTTTTATGTATTAAAAAAACTGGCATACGTCATCTAGGAGTCGAACTTGTGTCAAATTTGTGGAAAAAATTTAAATTACCGCTAAACCAATGGAAAATTTATAGTAACTATATATTAAAATATTAAATATATCCAAGTACAATGTGAATAAACTGTATAAAAATGGGTCTATGCCGGCCCGGGGGCCTAAAGCGGCCGCACCGGTTGCTTGCCCATAGGGCCGGCCCTGTTTATAGACTTGTTCGGCATCAAGATTAACTTTTACAACATCAAACTATTGGTTAGTCCGTAATAGGACTGGCCATTGGCTCATTAGCTCGACCGGTCCGACCAACTTATCTCGGGATTTCACGAGCTTGGGACAATCAAATTTCCGGCCAACCTTGGAACTAGCTTGAAATTCGATCCGGACCAACATCTGTTTTCCAATATTTATTTTTTGCATTTCCACAATGTTGTGATGAATTTGATTCTATTTTGTATTCAAAGTCATATTAAAGGTTTCATAATTAATTTTTTTAATTACTATTAATATTACTTTTAGATAAACAAAACGAAAAAAATTAGCTCATGAACTGGGTTTGGGTTTCTAATCTTTTATTACGTTGGACTTGTTAGCACATTTTGAAATCTTCAGCCTTGAAAGCCCGATCCATTCTAACATAGGATTAGGCCTACTGACACGACCTACAAGCCCAAGCCAGCATATTTATGTTTGAATGATTTAACTCCACCTTAGCCTTGAACTCAATAGTGAGCCTGACTGAAGTAGTCCGAAGGACCACGGTTCACAACTAGTACAACACAACCAAAATTTCAAGTACATAACTCATAAAATAATGAGAAACCCTCCAACAAAGTCCGAAGATAAATAAAATGAACATTGTCTAAACTGTCTAAGTGATAAACTGAAAATAAAACTTTATTTGCAATTAGATCTCTAAGCTTCAGTACACGTGCGCTAGGCCTGTCAATGGGCCGGGTACGGGTAGAACCGCCACGGTTCTGACCCAACCCGCTAAAGAAAGACCTGGACCTGGACCCGAACCACCAAACTTCAGAATCGCTAGAACCAGGCCCACTGCCGACCCAGAACCTGCGGTTCTGGAACCGAAACCCATTAGCGACCCGCCTCGCAGATTCTCCTCGGAAAAACAGAGAGGGGCGGAGAGAATTAAGGAGTTGGAATGAGAGAGAGATGGACGTGGAGGAGAATGAGGAAGACAGAGGGAGTTGGAGAAAATCATGGGAGAGAAATTTAAGGATAGAGATGGAGAAAAAACAGAGATTGGAGATAACAATCATAATCAATTATGAGAGAGAGACAGGGGAGTTATAGATTTATCGAATGAGGAGAGAGAGAGATAGAGATAGAGAGAGAGACGGAGAAAAGTTGGGAGAGAGATAATACGAGAGAGATTTTTGTTACCGGGAAAAAGGAGAAAATCAGACTATAAAGCCAATTCCGCCATCAAATTCACCATCAAGTAACGCCCAATCTCAACCTGTCTCTATTCACCAGCTTGGGTACCGCCTTGTCCCTGTTCTTGGGTTGCTTTGTGTTCTTCAATCTGCACAGAGAGAATACCAGATCGAACAGTGGGATGTTGCAAATCGAAGAGGACGCAAGCCTCCTGAAAACGACCCAGTTGGCTTCAACATCACTGATGTTCAATTTCAATTCAAATTGTTGAGGAAAGAGCGGGGTTTTAGACGGTAGATTAATTTCTCAATTTTTTGAAAAACAAGCTCGGGAAAGATCAAGGTCTGGGTCGACCTCTTGGGTTACACGGGTATACCCAGAACCGAACCGACAGAAGCCGGTTCTAGTGGGTTTGGTTCTCACGGGTCTTATTGCGGGTTCGGTTCTGGTGGTCCAGGTCAATTCGAATACGGGTCGGGTCGGTTCTGGGTCGGAACCGGCCCATTGACAGGTCTAACGTGCGCGCTTCCCCACTTTACTGCCAACCTCCAGGTTTTAAAATAGCCAAAGCTGACCGCGGAAAAATTTTAACCAATAAAAACTGAGTAAAATCATACTATAACACGTATAAACAGATTATTAGACTCTAAGTTATATAAGTTAGAATTGGATTTGCGTCAGTCCAGTTTGTGGATGGGGCTTTGAATCTCACCTCCGGAGCAATTTTTTAGGGGTAATTTTCACTTACACCCCCTCAGTTTAGGTAAATCTTCACTTACACCCCTTCTTGTTTGGATATCTTCACATACACCCCTTCTAACAAACGGAATTTAACGGTGACTAACGATATGAATTAAAAGACTACCATACCCTCAAAGAAATGAGACAAATATCAATCTTCATCTCCTCCATAACCTACAGTCTCTTTTGTTTGGTATGGTACTCTCTCGTCTATATTCTTCACTCCCACTTTCTGGTTCAATCTTCATCTCCTTCTCCCTCCCCCTCTCTCTGCCTCCATAAATCGATTGAAGGCATAACATGGGTTTCGTTTTATTTAGATGAGGGGTTTGGTTCAATTTGGAGCGAGACATACAGATGTGCTTTCAATCGGTGGTTGGTACGAGGGCTGGGTTTGTTAGGTTTATGTGAGTTCTATGGCGGCAATCATGGCCGACTGGAGGAGCAACTAGACTGTGATTTTTTTGTTTATGTGTGTTCTATGGCGGCAATCGATTGAAGGCATAACACGTGATTCGTTTTATTTAGTTGAATGGTAAGGACGAAGATGATAGTCCGTGCATAGAACGGTGATTGCCGCTTTGATTTTGTGGAATTTCATCAATCCTTTTATGCAACTTCCACGTTGTAATGCTTCAATTATGTGGGGTTGTGATCTCGATTTGCTGGAGTGATAACACCGATCTGGTAATGGATCTGTGGTTGAGCTCATCTTGAAAAAAAAATGGGTCTTGATTTCAATTAGATGTTGTGAAAATTAGAGCATGCGATTTCCGCTGCTCCTCTGTGTGGGTGACTTTCGTGTTGGAGGACGGTGCGCTATGTAGGATCGAACAACTGATAAAGAGAGACCCATCGGTTTTGGTATTCTTTTTTTTTTAAATAATTCCATCGGTTTGGGTATTCTTTGTAGGTAGATTGGTTCTCTCTTAGTTCTTCACTGAAGCAAGAAGAGAGAGGAAGATGAAGTTGAAGAAGGAAGAAGCAGAGCTGCTTTCCTCACTTGCTAATGCAACTTCATCCCTGATTGCTGCTACACTGGTTATATTGCACACTAAATTGTATAGAAAACAAAGGAAGAATTAGACTCGGTGGAATTTGAAGATTCAAGAAGACTTGGTGGTTATTACAAACCTTATAAGGGCAAATCTGTCCAAATATCTACAACTATTCACTAAAACTATCAATTAACAAAATCATTTGACAGAAGGTGTGTAAGTGAGAAGAGGTTTGGTGGGTGGAAGGGGTGTAGGTGAAGTTACCCAAACAAAAAGGGATGTAAGTGAAGATTCATCAAAACTGAAGAGGTGTAAGTGAAAATTACCCAAAAACAAAAGAACCATAATCACCCAACACGGCTAATTAATTAATTAGTTAAAAAGTTTCACGTGGTTTCTTTAGCTCCGCAATATTCGGAGCAGACCAAGGTGATTTAGGGTTTTTCTAGGGTTTTCTACTGCGAGCTTTTCCGGCGACGGCTAAGGGATCCTCGGTTGGCGGTTGATTTTCCTTCGACTAAAACCTACTGACTGCCTCTCAATGGAGGATTACGACCTCTTAACCACCAGATTTGGGAAGCTTTCCGTGGAAGAGGAGCATGTTGACGATTATGATGAGGAGTACTGCTTGGAGGCGATTCAGAGCTGTGGTCCGTGTCTTCTTGGTACCTTCCTACATCCGTTTACGTTCAATACTTGGGCGACGAAGATCTTATTCAAAAATATTTGGCCAGAAGGTGAAGAAATAAAGATTCATAAGCCATCTCCAAATAAGTTTGTGTTTGAGTTTCCGACTGAGCAAGCGTTGCAGAGCGTCTTCACTGGAGGCCCCTGGCTCTTCGACAATAACCTGTTGTTGCTCCAACCTTGGACAGTTAATGGCACTGTGGATCTTGCAAAACTTGGAAGAATCGACGTATGGGTACAAGTAGCAAATTTACCCTTCTATCTCCAAACGGATGAGGAACTCAGGAGAGCTGTTATATTTCTGGGACCTGTAGTTAAAACTGATACTAGGGTTTGAACTGGCAAGTTCGGAGACTACATGCGAGCAAGGGTCAAGATAGATATTAACGTGCCTCTTATGAGAGGTAAGTTCATCAATTTGTTCGGGAAGAAAAGGTGGCTGAGTTTAACTATGAGCGTTTTCCTGGGGCTTGCGAGTGGTGTGGGAGAGTTGGACATTACAGTTGTGATTGTCGAGTGGTGGATAATGAAACAAAACTCAAAAATAACCCGGGCTATGGTGAGTGGATGTTCTTCCGGCCGGTGAAAAGGAAGCTCTTCGAGGATGGGGCGAGAAGAAACCCAGACGAGTATGATAGGTCACAATCTGCAACTGAGACGGTGGACAAGACTAAAGATAACAACGACGATGACAAGACTGAATCCGAGGTGGAATGGGGGTTCGAAGGAGAAGAAGACCATGTTGTTGGTGAGATGGACGTCGACGTGAAATCGACAACAAAGGCACCACAGGGTATGTCTTCTTTTGTAAACCCACTGGCCAAATCGTCGGCAGAGATCAATATGTCCTCCGGCACGTCCTCCGGCAAGCTCACGACATCACAAAAGGGGAAGGGGTAGCAGCTGAAGCGGAAAATACGACTACAGGGGCGAAGAGGAAGATTAGTCAGACCAATCTTTCTCCTAACCCCACGGTGAAAATTCGTGATATGGAGGGAAGTCGCTCGAAAGAAGCTGGAAGGGGTGGAGGAAGACGTCGAGGTAGGGGGAGAGGCAGAGGAGGAGCTGCTGGGAAGGGAACAACTGGGGGAGCTACAAACCCACTGGTCGGAGCCGGACACAATGCTCGTCGGGCAAATACAACCAGAAAGGTTACTGGGGATAGCTCCACTTCTTCGGAAAACACGAAGGCAGCTAGCAGTGCACTTGGTGATAATACTACTACCCAAAAAGGTGGTGTTATTTCCATGGAACCCTCCCCAATAATCACAGTTCAACAGGCTCCATTGAAGGGAAACGTCCAAGTAATTCCAGCTATACATGTGGGGAAGTGGAAGGTTCGGTTGATTCACATATGGCTACACAAAAGGTTTCTGTTTCTCAGATTCCGACACAGGATGGGGGCACCTCAAATAACCCAAAACCAGTATTGGCTGAGGCTGCGATGCAGTCCAGCCAACAACAATGAATCTCCTCAGCTGGAACGTACGGGGGCTTGGCAACCCCCGTAGCGTCACTTCTCTCCGCGATCTAGTGAGGAGGAGAAAGCCAAATATCGTCTTCCTAATGGAGACGAAATTGTATGCAAGAGAAATGGACTGGGTAAGGAGAAGATTGAGCTTCCACAACGGCATTTACAAAGATTGTGATGGTAGTAGAGGTGGTAGAAGTGGGGGTCTTGCCTTGATGTGGGATGAATCGATTAGCCTCAACATGGTCAACTGGTCGAGTCATCACATCCACGGTGAGATTGGTTCTGATGATGGTAAGAAAGAAGGTTTATTTACAGGTTTCTATGGACATCCAGATAGACACGAGAGACACAACTTGTGGAGTTTGTTATCGTCTCTATGGCCGGGAAATCGGCCGTGGTGTGTGGTTGGTGACTTTAATGCTTTCTCGTCTATCTCAGAAAAGGAAGGAGGAAGAGCTGTCTCCTTTAGTCAGATAGAGAGTTTTTGCAGTGTCATTCACAGACTACAATTGAGGGATATGGGTTATTCGGGTTCTCCTTTTACGTGGAGAAATAATCAGGGAGATGATCTGGCTATTCGGAAGCGATTAGATCGCTATTTGGTTTATGATACTTGGATAGATATGTGTGGATGGGCCCGGGTTCAACATCTGGTTGCAGAAGTGTCGGACCACGTCCCTGTTGAGGCATATTGGAATCTTCTCAGTTCGGCTAGGAAACAATGTCGTAGGAGATTTCATTTTGAGGCCATGTGGTTACACCACGAGGGATGCAGGGACATCATCTTCGAAGTCTGGCTTAATTCTGGAAGTTGGGTAGAGGGGATATTAGGCTCTTTGGCTTCGGCCTTAAAGAGATGGGAGACTACAAAGTTCGACAACGTTAAGAAGCAGCTAGTCGCACTTAGAGTAGACTGCAAGTGGTCTCGGACGGACCGCAGACTTCTCAGGCTCTACATGAGATGAGAACTATCCGTGGTGATATATTACAGATCCTTCTACGTGAAGAGGAGATGTGTAGGCAGCGTTCTAGGGAAACATGGATGCGAAAAGGGGATCAGAATACGAGATTCTTTCATCGCAAGGCCTCTATCCGCAGGTCTCGCAACCACATAAGTGGTCTCGAGGATGGTTCTGGGACGTGGCAGGAGGAACCGAATCAGATCACTTCGATCCTGGAAGATTATTTCAGGGGCATCTTCAACTCAAGTGCCCCAACTAGACAGCAGATGGAACCGAAGATGGAAGGTATTGAGGAACTTGTTTCACTAGATCAACGAGCCTTAATGAATCAAGTGTTTACAGTTGAGGAGGTTAGACAAATAGTCAAACAGTTAGCTCCATTGAAGGCCCCTGGTCCTGATGGATTTACGGCTCTCTTTTATCAGAAGAACTGGCAGATTGTTGGTGCAGATGTTGAGGCCACATGTATACAGATCCTCAATGGCGGAGCAGATATTTCCAGGTTCAATCATACTCTCCTTGCTTTAATTCCTAAGGTTAAACAAGTGAGAACTCTTATGGATTTACGGCCGATTAGTTTATGTAACACTATTTACAAGATCGTTACTAAAACTATGGCTAACCGCTTAAAGATTATTTTGAGTTCCCTAATTTCAGAAAATCAGAGTGCCTTTTTTCCGGGAAGGCTTATCTCAGACAATATTGTTACTGCTTTTGAATTATTACACTCTATGAAGAACAGAAAATAGGGAAAATTGGCTATTTGGCTCTCAAAGCCGATATGAGCAAAGCCTACGATAGGGTGGAATGGGATTTTCTACGAGTTGTAATGGAAAGGATGGGTTTCGGCTTTAGATTGATTGAACTTGTGATGAATTGTGTGTCTACAGCCACTTATAGTCTACTCATCAATGGGGAGACTCATGGTCATATTGTCCCTGGGAGAGGGCTCCGTCAGGGTTGCCCGTTGTCGCCATACTTATTTTTGCTTGTTAGTGAAACTCTTTCACGCAGTTTATCTGTTGCAGTGCAGGGCGGCCGAATCTCTGGATTATCTGCGTCTAGGGGAGGGCCCATTATCTCCCATCTTTTCTTTGCAGATGATAGCCAATTGTTCACTAAGGCGTCACCGGGCGAGATTGGAACTGTACGTGACATACTCAGAGATTATGAGGTTGCATCAGGCCAAGTTCTTAACCTTCAGAAATCCTCAGTTTTCTTTTCTGATAATGTTAGCTCTGCAGACAGACAAAGTCTCAGCCAGTTGTGTGGAGTCCAGATGGTTGAAGAACACGATAGTTATCTGGGTTTGCCTACGACAGTGGGACGTAGCAAGACTCAAACTTTTTCCTATCTCCCAGTGAGGGTTCTAAAGAAGCTTAAGGGATGGACGGGGAAAGAACTTTCAGCAGCAGGTAAAGAAGTGATGATCAAAGCGGTCATACAAGCTCTTCCCAATTACACCATGGGATGTTTTTTACTACCGAAGAAGACATGCCGTGATTTAGAGAGACTTGTCAGACAATTTTGGTGGGGTGGTGATGACAGCAATAGGAAGATTCATTGGGTAGCTTGGGAAAAGATGAAGAAAGCTAAAGAAGAAGGCAGAATTGGATTTCGTGATTTCCAAGATTTTAATATCGCTCTCCTTGCCAAACATACGTGGAGATTATTGAGGAACCCCAATAGTTTGATGGGAAGAGTTCTTAAACACAAATATTTCCAGAATTCTTCTATTGTTGATGTGGTTGTGAAACCAACGACCAATGCTTCATATGCATTTAGAAGCGTTATTGCAGGTCGATATTTAATTAAATCCGGGCTGTTTTGGAACGTTAAGGACGGGACTCAGGTTCGGGCTTTCTCGGACATGTGGCTGCCTAAATTTAGCTCATTCCATCCGATTTCAGTTTGTCCTCCGGGATTGGAGGAAACGAAAGTAAGTTACTTCATCGATGCTGCGATGGGCACTTGGAAGGAGGAGCTTATAAATCAACACTTTACTCTGGTTGATAGAGAGGCCATCCTTGCCATCCCATTACAAGTGGAGTTAACAGATGAATCCTCGTGGTTGCACTCCGACGACGGACACTATACGGTGGCGACTGGGTATAAGGCTCAACAACATAGATCGACTGGAAACCCCTCCTCTTCTTTGGGGAATGTCAACAGAAATTGGCTGACTAATTTTTGGAAGTTGAAAATTCCCAGAAAACTTGCTTTTCCGACGTGGAGACTATGGCACGAGTCCCTACGGGTTGCCTCGAATCTAATCCGTAGAGGTGTGAATATAGGCTCTGTCTGCCAAATGTGTGAGAATTTTAATGAAGATGAAGATCATAGACTCTTGTATTGTGAGCACACAAGGAGGGTATGGGCTGAAGCACTGGGTGAAAATTTTCGAATTCCCTTAGCTGGGAATATCAGAGGTTGGATATTCGATTTCTTTAGCAACCAATTGGTGAGCCAATGTGAGAAATTTACGGCGACAGTCTGGGCAATTTGGCGTAGTAGAAATGACCGCCTCTTCAACGCGATTCATCGATCCCCAACTCAAGTTGCTCGTCTTGGGTTGGACTACCTCAATTAGTTCAAAGAGGCGAATTTTTGTGGATTGTTGCAAGATGTTTCGTCTCCACAATCTGAACAAGACGGAAAATGGAAAGCACCACCGCCGGGGCGTTTCAAAGTCAACACTGATGCGGCATGGCAAGAGAACTACACTGCCACTGGAATTGGGGTGTGTATTAGGGACGAGTCGGGTCGGTTCCGAGAAGGGAGGTTTTGCAGAATCCGGCGGCAAAGATCGCCTCTTGTTGCAGAGGTCGTGGCTATCGAAGAAGGATTGAAACTCGCAACTGAGCTCCGGTTAACAGATGTTATACTGGAATCGGATAGTTTGAATGCCGTTCAGCTTCTTCGCGAAGGAATTGCAGGACGAATCAAAGCATCGGACTCGTTGTCAGATCTTAAAGCTGCACTACAGGGTTGTGCAAACAGAGCAGAAGCCCTTTCTATCGTGGAGTATTCTTTTACTGTTAGGGATGGAAATCAACTAGCAAATTTATTTGCTAAAAAAGGGTTACATGAAGATGATATGTCGTTTTATTCTAGTATTCCGAGCTGGGCAAACGATGTATTTCAGTTGGATCTTTCGGGTGTGACTACCCTTACTTAATGATAATATTTTTCTCATAAAAAAAAAATGGATGTGTTTATTTTAATCGGGGCGGTTTGGGTTTATAATGGTGTATGGGCCTGACACTTTTGACAGGCCCACCTGGGCTACGAACAATATTGAAGGTCGGTCGGGTCTCTCTCGTCAGTTGAACGCAACGTTATAGTACCGTTATATACGCAACATCAGACTTTGAACAGAGATAGCACGAAGAAGCTTGTTTCCATAATACAAGTCACAGAGCGAGAGGAGAGAGAGAGAGAGAGAGAGAGAGAGAGAGAGAGAGAGAGAGAGAGAGAGAGAGAGAGAGAGAGAGAGAGAGAGACAGAGATAGAGAGACGACGGAGGAGTGCACAGAAAACATGGAGGAAGGCGAAGAAAGAGGGGTTGAGGAGGAGGCTGAGAGAAGGGTTTAGGGTTTTGGGACCACGGCGGAGATGAAAGCCGGCACCGCCCTGTTCCCACCACTTCCTTAACCCGACGCCAACGCCAACGCCAACGCCGTCAACCAACGCCGCCGCTAGTGGATTGCCGATCTGAAGAAGTCGCCCTCCAGGTTTCCCTCATATCTCTCTCTCTCTCTCTCTCTCTCTCTGTCTTTCAAATTTCATGTTGCTTCTCTCTATCTGAACATCAATTTTGGAAAATCATCTATTCAGTTTCCGTTATATTGTGTGTATGACTGAACCAGAATTCAATTGTGGGTTTTGTTAGTTTTTGGGTTAATTTTGGATAAACCATATGTGCAGTTTCCATTATATTGTGTGTGTATGACTGAATTGAATTGTGGGTTTTGTTAATTGATGGAAGACATATAGTTGGGTTGCTACTGTTAAAGATTCAACTGGATTGTAGTGAGTGAATTTATTTCCATGGCAACATAATTAATAATTTGCCAAAAATAAATAAACCCATGTTTCTCAATGAGATTTTTGGAAGTTCAAAATCAAGGGGATATATAATGTAATGAAGAAATCAGATTAGTGTTTGAGTTGCTTATCGCTATATGTATTTGTCTAGAATTTGATTATGAATTGTGAGACTGTCCAAAACTGAATCAGATTAGGGTTGATAATTTCACCTTATAAAGGATGCGATGGATGTTCTCCTGGAAGGCTGGATAAGTTTATATGAGGGAAGACAGTGGAAATAATAGAGAATAGGGAACAGAGAGTCAAAGAGCGAAATAGGAAGACACACGGCTAGATTAACTTGCTAGTCAAGTTAAGAATATGGATGAAGGTTGGGGTTCGAAGAGTATAGATAGAAAAGTTAGTAGAATTTATGGTTTAATTTACACAATAGAATGAATTGGATGTTTGACTTGTATTGACGTCATCTTAAATTCTGGTGTTATGTGGAATTGTAGATTAGATAAATCTTGACAAGTCGTGTTAGGTGATTAAACTGGGAAGGGACTGGAAAAGAAATGGTTTGATTTGGTTGTTATTTTCTCGACATGTTGATTGGCAGAATGTTTGACCTGTGTCTTGGTCTTGAATAATAATGGGGCAGCTGTTTGGTGGTTGTTAAGATGGATGACGGTTACCAACGACTAGGTTGTCGGATCTGTCGGACTTGTTTCAGAAGTGGACTAAATACATTGTTGTGAAACTCTCAGATAGCTTTGTTGCGAAGTTTGGATTTGCTAGTATGTGGGTTTATGTAATATTCTTTACGCCGGCGTGTCTGTTTGATTGATGACTAGTACATTAGAACAAAATTAGTTGAAAGAAGTGATGGAGAAATAGAGGAAGGGATTGGAAAAGAGATGCTTGAGTTGCTGGTTTTTGTCGACATGTTGTGTGGTGGAATGTATGGCATATGTGTCGTACCCTTGAAATAATAGTGGTGCAGCAGTTTGTGGTTGTTAAGATAGATTGCCTATTGTCAACGATTAGGTATTTGGATCCGTAGGGCTTGTTTCAGAAGTGGACTAAATATAATGTTGAGGAACTTTGACATAGTGTTGCTGTTAAGTTTAGATTTGTTGGTATGTGAGTTTAAGTTAGGAGGAATATAGGCCTAAGGTAACTAAGCGTATGGGACAGCCTGGAGGGAATGACGGAGAGATTGATCTATTTCGTCATGGACATTTTGCAGGCAGACTTGTTGGTTCTGAATCTTGGTGCCATTTCTTTTCTGTTCAAGTGTTGATTTGTTTGTCTTGGTGATTAGTGAAGTAAAGGTGTGGTTGATGTGAACCCAGATTCAGTTAATTGTGTTTCGTTGAGTTAAATGTGTTTCGTGCTTCAACGTTTGGAGTTGCTTTTTTTTTTTTTTTTGGATTGATTGGAAGGAATGGGTGAGGATTGTTTTAGGACGTTTCATGTTAAATGTTCGATTAGATAGAAGGGATATATTATATTCAGACTTTATCGGTAGAAAAGGGTGTTGATTGTTTTAGCTTTGTCATTATGAATACAAGATAGTTAGAAGGGATATATAGCCTCCCAACGAAAGAAAAAAGAAGGGATACATGATTATATGGAGTTTGGATTTCAGTTTTAGAGTGATTAGCAGAGAGAGAATGGGTGTGGACTGGGGGTTGGAATTCAGGTTTTATAATCTGATACTTCATGCTGAGATTAAGATTTGCTTAATGGAAACAATGCAGAAAATAAATACAAATTGGAACACGGGACGCCGTACTCTATGGAATTCGGTACTATAGGGGTAGGCTTCTTTGGATACCTTGATAGGAGTTCACAAATTTTCGCAAATTGTAAGTATTAAAGTAATCAATGTATGCAATATCTTGAATTCAGAACACCAAAAATGAATATATCTAGCAATTTTGAATATATCCCCACCTATATAGACTTGAGGTATAAATAGGGATAGACTTTAGGTGAAAATAGTGAAAATCTTGGTTTGCCAAATTTAGTGATCTGGGTCGCTAGTGTTCCATGTTTCGGAAATCGAAACACGTGATACAATTCACCAAATGTAGAATGTATTTGGGGAAAAGGTTGTTA
This sequence comes from Linanthus parryae, assembly GCA_023055425.1. NCBI lineage: Eukaryota > Viridiplantae > Streptophyta > Magnoliopsida > Ericales > Polemoniaceae > Linanthus > Linanthus parryae. Next base: position 36,499,245 of record JALGPY010000002.1, read on the forward strand.
TCCTTGAATTAGTCTGAAGAAGAAGATGGTTTTTTCCTTGCAAGAAAAGGTAAGGAACAGAGAGAAGTACAGCAAGGAGAGTGGAGAGAAATACAGCAAGGAGTGTTGAGATGTGAACTCAGGAATTGTGAAGGGTGTTGCCGTATCTACATCTATGTTTCTCCTGGCCTTATATAAATGCAATTTGTGTGCATACTGTTTTGTAATCTTATGGAATACTAGTTTGGGCAATACGGATGCATTATGCTCCACGCTCATAAAAAATAAGCGGCAGCTGTGAGATTGTAAGATATTTTCAATCAAACTGTGAACATGAACCTGTACTCACAATTCAGCTGGATGATGCTGGTATATTTTGTGGTATCTAGCTTCCTTTGTAGTTTCATGAGGGAGTGGGAAGAGGTGGCATAGAGTTTGGACTTCTATATACTGTTGGCAAGTTTTTGACTCTGCAGGACTTGTAAAATGTTAGGGTTTGTGTATGGTTGATACAAGGACAACGGGAATGCACATGGTTTGATCTTTTGTTCCCTTAATCTTCGAGATTTGGGGTGAGGCACTAGATCTAAGAGCCTAGTTGTGGTTGTGGGGCGAGGCACTGGATCTATGAGCATAGTTGTGGTTGTGGGCCTGTTACATTTTCTTGTGGTGCTTCACTATTTGGTAAGATGGTTTGGGCATCAAGATGTGTGGATTTTGAATTGAAGTTGAAGTGATGTTATGGTTTAGTTTTTAAACTGTCTAGTTTACCCAGGCCTGAAGTTGAAGTGATGTCCTGCTTTAGTTTTTAAACTATCTAATTAACCCGGGCCACATATTGGGTTGTTGAGTTGAGCAATTTTTGTAACCAGAAGCCGCGTATTTTTGTAACAATATGGACCACCACAAATGTATGCACTCTGCATGTACTCATAGAGTCGATTTAACTTACCCAATTGAAATAATCATATGGAATTGATGACCTCATTATCATTTCCAATGCCAAAAGCCTCAAATTTTCTAACCCAAATCACTTCAACCAAAATAAATACCCAAACTTCACAAAAATTCAATTTTCCTTGGGCAATTAGAACAATCCTTAGAAAGATGACCTACATCATTTCTAATTCCATTTCAATTTACGAAGGCAAAGAATGTTCAAACTAAAATAACCACAACCAACATACGACCATTTATCTTACCCACCCTATGGAAATCACATTCTGATCCAAAAACTGTTTTTCTTTCGACACTAAATAACCATTGCCAAGACAATTAAGCAACCCCAAATTGATGATTTTAGTTTCTGTTGTCTAACTCTAACAATTTTTTGGAATGATGAACTATAAGACCCAAATGTCCACCCAAAGCAAATAAAACCAATATACCTTACCCAATCAAAATAATCCGAGTAAGCTCTTAATCTCTCTCTTTCTCTCTCTCTCTCGCTCTCTAATCCATGGGTTTTAAAACTTTTATATCCACAACTAACATATTTATCCAATTTCAGCTTTCCCAATTGGAATCGTCTCATGGAATTATGCCTATATCATCTCAAAAGTTTGAAGTCCCAAATATTCCGAACCCAACTGACCGCCAGAAAGGCATGCATCTAATATCTACAAAATTATTTTACCTTTCTCCACTAAAATGATTAGTTGGAAATGATGACCTATATTATTAAGCCCTGAGACTTATAAGCCTAAATAACCTCCACAACAATATTTACCCAAATGTATTGAATGGAGTTTTTCCAAGCCAATTAGAACAATCCCATGACCTAGATCATTTCCAATTCCATTTCCAATTCTAGAAGGCCTAACAATTTTAATTTTCTGAATGTCCACCACAATCGCGTGTACCCAACATTTACTCAATCAAGTTTATTTATCTCAATCAAGATAACCACAACCCATGGCTTATGTCATTTTGGATTCTAGTAGCCCTAAACTTTTATCCTAGATAAAAATAGGATCAGGATACTTTATGATTTTAATATCCTTGCCCAATTCAATTCCTCCAATTTTTAAACCGGAAGAACTACCACCAACCTGTTCATCGAAAATGAGTGATATCAATATACCTTACTCAATTAAATCCATCCAGGCAATCGCATTAGAGTGATGACGTATATCATTCTGCCTCTACAAGCCTCAAGCTTTTACACCCTATATATCCATAACCAACATATTTATCCAAATCTTAATGCATTCAATCTTGTTACCCATTTGAATGACCCATATGACTATTCATCTCCAATTTGAAATCCCCAGATATTCGGAACCTAAATGACCAACACACCAATATGCAGTCAACATGCCGGATGTTAGTTTATCGTACCCTTAAGATAACCACTTGGAAATGACGACCTGTATCATTTCCAATTCTAGAGCCCCGATTTTTTGGAACTTAAATAACCACCACCAAAATATTTACCCACATTTCGCGAAACAAATTTTCATAGCCAATTAGAACAATTCCTTGACCTATGGCTAAATCATTTCTGATTCCCTTTCCAATTTTAGAAGGCTCAAAATTTTATTTCCAAATGAATTCGAAAAACTTGTGTGCCATGCACCCAAAATTTACAGAACTAACTTATCTTGCCTAATCAAAATAATTCTGTGGAAATGACGACCTTTGTCATTTTCGGTTCCGAAATAGTTCCGTGGAAATGACGACCTATGTCATTTTCGATTCCAGTAGCCCCAATTTTTTCGTTCTTAAATAACCATTATTTCAAATCTGTTGAACCAATCAGTAAGATCTCATGGATGATGTCATTTCCGACTCGAAATTGTGAATGTCCACCACAATCATGGGCACCTAACATTCGCCATATCTAATTTATCTTGCCCAATCAAGATAACCACAGCGCAAATGATGACCTATGTCATTTTCGATTTTAGTAGCCATAAATTTTTCTATCCTAAACGACAATAGGATCAAGACAGTTACCCGGACTTTATGATTTTAATATCCTTACCCAATTAGAACAGTCTCTTGGAATGATGACCTCTATCATATCCAGATCAATATCTCCAATTATTCGAATCAGAAGAACCAACACCAACATGTTCATCGAAAATGAGTGATATCAACATACCTTGCCCAATTAAATCCATCCATGCAATCCCATTAGAGTGATGACCTATATCATTCTGCCTCTACAAGCCTTAAGCTTTTTACACCCTATGTATCCATAACCTACATATTAATCCAAATCTTAATGCACTCAATTTTGTTACCCATTCGAACGACCCATATGACTATTCATCTCCAATTTGAAATCCCCACATATTCGGAACCCAAATGACCAACACACCAATATGCAGTCAACCTTCCGGATGTTAGTTTATCTTACCCTTAAAATAACCACTTGGAAATGATGACCTGTATCATTTCCAATTGTAGAGCCCAAATTTTTTGAAACCCAAATAACCACCACCAAAATGTTCACCCAAATTTAAGTCTCAAAAGGAAAATATTTACCCAAATTTCGTGAAGCAACTTTTCATACCCAATTGGAACAATTCCTTGCCCAATGGCTAAATCATTTCTGATTTCATTTCAAATTTTAGAAACCTCAAATTTTTATTTCCAAATGAATTCGACAAACATGTGCGCCCATGCACCCAACATTAACAAAACTAACTTATCTTGCCTAATCAAAATAATTCCGTGGAAATGACGACCTATGTCATTTTCGGTTCCAGTGGCCCCAATTTTTCATTCTTAAATAATCATTATTTCAAATTTGTTGAACCAATTAGTAAGATCTCACGGATGATGTCATTTCTAACTCAAAATTCTGTTTTTTTGGCCGAAAGATTCACCCACCATCATACTTACCTGCAACTTTTTGTACCAAAAAATGCATTACAAAAATACTACTTCGGGACCAATAACCTTACCAATAAATTATTCGCAGTAATTTCTAATTTCAAATAGTCACAAATCTCTTAGACCATATATATATACATATATCCATCCACATCATCATATCTAGCGAAAAATTCATGTATCTACTATTCCTTGACTTAACCAAATCGTCCTTTGGAATGATGACCTATATCATCTCCGATATCGGAAGCCCTATATTTTCGGAATACAAATGATTACGACAAACATCTATGATCAACAAAATTACTTGAACATCATTTCAGTATCCCTTGAAACAATCTCATGACCTATGTCATCTTCAATTCGAAAATTCCCAATTCTTTTGAACCAGAAAAGTAACCAACATATTCTCCTTATATTGTTAAATTAATAACCTTAGCCAACAAATTACACTAATTTCGATTGGTGTATTGACGTATATAATTCCGATTCTAGATGTCTCGAATTTTTAGACCCTATGTATCCTCCACATGTCTACGCAATGAGAACCATCCCATGGAACGGTGGCCAGTATAATCTCCTCTACTAGAAACCCCGTGTTTTCGGGACCCAACCACACACAATATGCACTCTACCTTAACTAATCCTATTTACCTTACTTAATTAAAATTAACACATCGAATTGGTGATCGATATCGTATTCAATTACAAAAGCACCAAATTTTCTATCCCAGATGATCACAGCAAAAATAATTTAGCCAAACTTCACAATTTAAATGTCCTTATCCATGTGTAGAACAATCATATGGAACATTGACTTGCATCAGTTTCAATTCCAGATGCCCCAAAAACCGAAACTAGATGTTTTTTTCTACAAAAAAAAAAAAAAGAATAGATGTTTGGTCCTCTTGGTCAACATGATTTAAAGTGAGATTTCTAGTTTGATGAGCCTAGTTTGTGGTTTTGTTTGGTTGGATTTATTTGGATTCCCAGAAGTGTAGAAATCTTACTTGACTTGAAGTTGAGATGAAGTTCTTGGAGTGATGTTGTGGTCTCATATCAGATTAGTTAGAAGAGTATGGATATTAAATGATGGTTGAATACTGTTGGTAGTTGAATTGTTTTAAGTTACCCTATGCCATGCATTGGATTGTGGAGTTGTATTGCTGTTAAGTTGGGTTCTGGTAGTTTGCAGAAGCAACCTTACTTGGTGATAGCAATAAACATTGTAGGTCTGGAAAGTAATCATAAAGTTATGGTTAGTTATTTTGTGGAGATGTTGATAGATTAAGAGCTTATCCGCTGCTATATCTTTGGATATGTTGCATCTGTTTTGGAAGTGGACTAAATGGCATTTGGGAAACTCTCAAGTAGTGGATAGTTCAGATCTGGGTTTTGAATAGTATTCTTGACAAGTTGCGTTTGTTGATCGATTTACTAGAAATGAAGCATGGGTTTCTATTTAGTTTATTAGAGGGTTTGGAAGCCAATGCGGGTAAGTTTATGAGATTGCATGGAGAGGGAAGGTGAAAGGCCTGGTTTATAGATTATCCTTTTATGTACCCTTGAAGGAGATTTTTCGGGTTTATGTTATCTTCGTGTAGTTTTTTCTTGATAACTTGTTTCAGTTAGTTATTTCCTGGAGTTCAACTCCCCTTTGGCTATCAAGAAATGATGTTAATGGACGAAGTTGTTGAAGTCTGTTGTGACCTTTTGTTAAACTTAGGATTATGTAGAAGCCTCAAGCTTTTAGACCCTATCTATCCATAACGAACATATTTATCCAAATCTCAGTGCATTCAATTTTGTTACCCATCTGAATGACTCATTTGACCTATCATTTCCAGTTTGAAATCCCCACATATTCGGAACCCAAATGACCAACACACAAATATGCAGCCAACTTACCCAATGTTAATATATCTTACCCCTAAATTAATCACTTGGAAATGATGACTTGTATCATTTCCATTTCCCAGTTTATTGAAACCCGAATAACCACCATCAAAATATTTACCCAAATTTCATAGCCAATTAGAACAAGTCCCTGACCTATGGCTATATCATTTCTGATCCCATTTCCAATTCTAGAAGGCTCAAATTTTCGGTTCCCAGTGACTTCAACAAACATGAGTGCCCATGGACCCAAAGATTCGAGGAACCAACTTATCATGGCTAATTAAAATAAATCCGTGTCAATGACGACCAAATATCATTTTCCATTCCAGTCACCCCAAAATTTTCGATACTTAAATAACCATGATTTCAATTTTCTAGAACCTAGTACAAGTTTGATTTTATCATTGGCTGCAGTTTCATGGATGACAATTCTATATTAACTCCAATTCCTATTTCCGAAGTCTTTGGGAGAAAGATCCACCCTACCAACATCCTTGCCCGAAATGTTTTGAACTAAAAAATCACCACCAAAAACTTACCTTTCCCTCTTTATTATATATCGTCTCCATGGATCAATAAGTCCCACTTTTTTCAATCCTAAATTACTATTGAATGTTAAGCAAAGTTACATTACACAATTAGCACAGAATTGCAGGAAGTTTTAAGCCTTCCCCATTTTAAAGTTGATTTTCAATAAGGTATAAGAGTATCGGCGACTTTCCTAAGGAAGAAACAGATGCTGAAAGGCTAGTAATTTCTTCGCATGATGTGATCTATCTCGTTTCCAATTCAAAATCTAACACCATCTTCATCCACCAAAATACCTTGCCCACTTTAATCATCCCAATAACCCCGGAAGAGTGATGTCCTAAATTATTCTAATTCCACAAGCCTCAATTTCAAACCCCTATATATGTCCACGACCAACTTATTTATCCTGATTTTATGTATACACTTTTCCTTACCCAATTAGAATCGCCCATGGATTTATTACTATACCATCTCCAATTTTTTAAGCCCCAATCATTCAGAGCCCAAGCATCCATCGCAAAATAATGCCCCAAATTTCACGAAATCATTTTACCTAACCCATAAAAATAATCACAAAGTTTTCGTACCTGAGTGATTACTACATACATATGTACCTACCACTCACAAAGAAATATGTTACCGAATTAAAACAATACCATGAATGGATGACCTATATCATTTCTGACCGTTGATTCTCCAAATTTTACGGACCTATACAATAACCAAAACAACTATTGAACTTCAGGATTTCGGTATTCATTACCCAGTATCCCAAAATTCGGAATTGAAATTTCCAACCCAAATATCCACTTCCAAAATTTATATTTTCCTTATTCAACTGGAACAATTCAATGGAATAATAACCGCCACCCAAGATTCAGATTCACAAAGCAATATGTTCTCTCCGATTCGAGAAGGCCCTTTTTAAACCCATAATGACCACCACCCAAAATTCAAGACCAATTTATCTTTACCCTATTTTAATGGTCCCGTCAAAATGACGACCTATATCATTTTCGACTCCACAATCCTCAAATGTCGAACTTTAATAAGCAAGATTTCAATTTTCCTTGCCCAATTAGAATAATATTTTTTGTTGTCATTGTTGTTTGAATGTGTTTTCTGTGGATTCTTGTTGTATTAATGATATCCAGTTATGAAAGGGAATAAGTACGGACATGGTAGTTAGTAAAGAGAAGATCTGACGAATGGGGATAAACGAATGCATATGATTAGATGTGTGGCCTCTTCATCTACATAATCTAGAAGTGATATTTCTTGTTTGATGAGCCTAGTTGTGGAGTTGCATTTTCTGTGGTTGCTTCATCGTTTGATTGGATTGATTTGGAGTCCCAGAAGTGTGGATATGTCACTTGACTTGAAGTTGGGATGGAGTACTTGAAGTGATGTTATGGTCTTATATGAGACTTTAGATTAGTTAGATGAGTATGGATTGAAATATTGGTTGATTACTCTTTCTAGTTTAATTTCTTTAGGTTACCCTATGTATGCATTGGATTGTGGAATTGTATTGATGTTAAGTTGGATTCTGGTGGGTTGTGGAAGGTATTGTATTCTTGACTAGTCGTGTTTGGCGATGGCAATAGGAATGATAATTCTGGGAAAGTAGTCGTAAAGTTATGGTTTAGTTTGCTCATTATTTTGTGGACATGTTGATGGATTACGAGCTTATCTACAGCTATATCTTTGGATATGTTGGACCAGATTTAGAAATGGAAATGGCATGTTGGAAACTCTCAAGTAGTGTTATCTTCAGATCTGAGTTTTGAATAGTATTGCTGACAGGCTGTGTTTGTTGATCGATTCACTGTTGGTACAAGAATAAGAAGCTAGAAATAAAGCATGGGTTTATATTCAGGTTGTTAGGGGGTTTTTAGCCAATGCATGCAAGATGAAATGCCTGGCTTATAGATGATCTTTTTGTGGACACTTCAAGATTATTTCTTTGGTTTATGTAGTTGTTCCTCGGCAACTTGTTTCAGTTATATCTCCTGGAGTTCAACTTCCGTTTTGCTATAAAGAAATGATAGTAACAGCGAAGTTGTTGAAGTCTCTTGTGGCCTTTTGTTAAACTTTTGATTATGTTGAAGTGATACGGATGGGCAAAGTCAAACTGAGTTGAGTTAGAAAAGCAAAGTTATAAGCAGGATATATATTGTATTTTTCTTCGAGATCATGCACATAAAAAAGGTGAAAAAGAGGATTTGTTTGCTGGAAGGTTAACATTGGTCTGACTAATGTGTCAGTTGACGTAGCATCTGCAATACTATGTTGGACTTTAGGTTATGAAGTTGGAAACAGGGAATATATATATATATTCTCTCTCTCTCTCTCTCTATATATATGTATATATATATATATATATATATATATATATATATATATAGAGAGAGAGAGAGAGAGAGAGAGAGAGAGAGAGAGAGAGAGAGAGAGAGAGAGAGAGAGACTAGTACTTCCTAGTCGTCACTGGATTTGTTGCTCTATATTTAGTCGTTTTTCAAAAGTTTAGGCTAGAAAATCAGAGAGGGATCATGAAATTGAGCAGGTTGAGATAGGACTATGGAATGGGTACGGAGGAAGTGAGGCTGTTCAGTGTGGGTATTCTGGATAAGAATGTTTGTGTTGGGGGAAGAAAATTAATGTTGGAGACCTGAGGTCTGCAACGGACAACGGTTAGAAGCATGTGATGCATCGGTCTGATTTCATAAATGATCTAAAACCCTAAATACAATCTTGGTGAGTAAAGGACTATGGAAAGGGTACGGAGGAAGTGAGATTGTTCGGTGTGCGTATTCTGGGCACGGAGGTTTTTGCTGGGGGAAGCAAAGAAATGTTGACCTGAGGTGAACAATGGTTAGAAACACGGGATACATCAGTCTGATTTCATAGGTAATCTAAAACTCTAAATACAATCTTGGAGAGTATCATTGATGTTTTTAATTGGGATTTGTCATTAAGCGAATGAATAGATATTATTGCAGCTACGTTCTTTCTGAAAAAATACTAGCGGGAAGCCTGGAAGAAGCTGGAAATTAATATTGCGAGAAAGAAAGAGGGTGACATGGAGGTCTTTCTGTATTTAGGCTGGGAAGGGAGTGAGTGCGAAATTAGGCATGCCTGTGAGACAACGTGGAAGAGAGCGTCAAATTCATCAATGGTGGTTTTCGTTATGGATGTTTTAAATTTTTTGGGCTTATTTTTCCTTTTGTTTTCTTTCCTGTTTGGTATTTCCTTGGTGGATTATATGACCCTTTTTGTTTCATGGTGATATGAGTAAAAGCTCTTGTAAGAAACCTTAATGGGATTATAGGTTTTTGTAGATGTATTTTTAGTGAAAGAATGCAAGGGATTCCAAGGTGGACCTTGATATAGAAGAGTAATGGTTGTTGAGATGATATGAATTGTGATGTAATCTGAGGTGTACTTCCAGTGCAAAGCAACAGATTCACAATTTTTTGACTTGGTGGTGTAGACCAAGGGGGGATGATTAGCTTTATGTCAGGGTAGTTTATGGTAGTGGAAAACATCAATTTTTAGATGGTAAATACTCTAATGGAAAGAAAGAAAATGGAAAAGGAAAGCGAATAATAAAAGGAAAGGATAGAATAGACAAAAGAAGGAAAAGATAGAATAGTCCAATTACGATAATTGAGGGATGAAAGGAATGCATCATACACAGCAAGGTAGAACTTCTTCATCGGACTGTTTCCAAGAAAATATTTTTTTTGGGAAAAAGGGAGCCAAGGCAGAAAAGCTTGGAGGTATCATGCTTTCTTTGGAATTTTGAGGGTGGTATAATGGCTGATCTGATATGCCTTTTTGAGAGTTGACTTCTTGATAAGTCGAATTAGCTTAGGGTTATAATTGCTTAGCAACTTCACAGATTCAACAAGGAATCTAAACATCCGAGTTACCAATTCAAAGAGACACTGGAAAATATAAGTAAATTTGAAGAGATGGACAAAAAGTAACACCAATCCAAAAATCTAAGCTTCTATGATGACCAAGCTGCACAATTACCAAGCTTCAAATGATTTCAATTTCCCTTACCCAATTGGAATTGTCTCTTTGAATGATGACCCATAGCATATCTATCTCCATATCCCGAACTTGTTTGATCCAAAAACACCGCTATCTATGTATTCAGAATAACCATTATACATTGCCAATTTTAGATAATCCAGTATTCCCATTAGAGTGATGGCCTATATCATTCTAATTCGACCAAAACATATATTTCAAAAATCAGTATGTTTATGTAAATTTCATGCAATTAACTTTTCGCACACAATTTGAATCATCCTATGATCTGTATCTCCAAATATTCAGTACCGAAATGACATTACAAAATTACGCACCCAACTCTGACAAAAACAATTTACTTAGAACATTATGTATCCATTTTTTATCAAGCAATCAGAACCTTTTTTGTTTTATGGATGATATCCAGTTATGAAAGGGAATAAATAAGATCATGGCAGTGAGTAAAGAGAATATCTGACGAAAAGGGATAAAGAAAGGCTTATGATTAGATGTGTGGCCCTCTTGGTCTACATGATCTAGAAGTGAGATTTATAGTTTGATGAGCCTAGTTGTGGAGTTGTTACATTTTCTGTGGTTGCTTCAGTGTTTGGTTGGATTGATATGGACTCCCAGAAGTGCTGAAATCGCACTTGACTTGAAGTTGGGATGAAGCTCTTGAAGTGATGTTATGGTCTCATATTAGAGTTTATATTAGTTAGATGAGTATAAATAGAAAAGTTGGTTGAATGCTATCTCTAGTTTAGTTGGTTTAAGTTACCCTATGCCATGCATTGGGTTATGAGTTGTATTGATGCTAAAGTTTGATTCTGGTGGTTTGTTGAAGAAATAGTACTCTTGACTAGTCGTGTTGATTTTAGCAATAGGAATGATTATTTTGTGGATATATTGATGGAATGTGAGCTTTTCTACTGCGTGATCTTTGGATATGTTGGACAGTTGGACGTGTTTTAGAAGTTGACTAAATGGCATGTTGGGAACTCTCATGTACTGTTGAGTTCAGTTCTGAGTTTGTCAGGAAGGTCTTCCTGACAAACAGCTTGTCAGGAATGCTGTTTGATCGCCTCACTGATGCTACAAGAATAAGATGCTAGAAATACAGCATGTATTTCTATTCAGGTTATTAGAAGGTTAGAAAGCTGATTCGGGTAAGCCTATGAGATTGCATGAACAGGGAAGGTGGAAGGCATGGTTTATAGATGTCCTTTTATGGACTCTTTGAGGTGATTTCTTGGGTTCATATAATCTTACTGTGGTTGTTTCTTGATAACTTGTTTCAGTTAGTTATGCCCTGGAGTTTAACTACCCTTTGGCTATCAAGTAATGACATTAATGGGCGAGATTGTTGCTATCTATTGTGGCCTTTTGTTAAACTGTGGATTATGTAGAAGCGATAGGGATGGGCCGCGTTAAATTGAGCTGATTAAGTTGAACGCGATTATAAACAGCATATATTGTATTTCTTCTTTGAAACCATGCATTCACAAAAGGTGGAAATGGGATTTGTTCCTGATGCAATGCTGAACATTGGTTTTACTAATCTGTGGGTTGATATAATTTCTGTGGTAGTATGTTTGATTTTAGGTTATGAAGTTGGAGACAGGGAACACACACACATATGTATGTGTGTGTGTGTTCCTCCTCCACATGGATTTGTTGCTTTTCTATTTAGTCATTCTCCAAAAGTTTAGGCTAGAAAGACCAAGGGAAGGTCATCTTGATGAAATTAAGCAGGTTGAGAGAGGACTATCGAATGGGTATGGATTAAGTGAGGTTGTTTGGCTGTTTGATGTTGGATAAGAATATCTTTCTTGAAGGAAACAAAGAAATGTTGGAGAACTGAGGTGGACGGTTAGAAACATGGGATCCACATGACTTATGTCACTATTGGAGAGTACCATTGATGTTTTAAGGTGGGATTTGGCATTATGCAAATGAATATATATTATTGGCAGCGATGTTCTTTCTAAAAAAATTACTAGTGGGAAGCCCGGAAGAAGTTAGAGTCAATATTGTGAAAAAAAAAGTGGGTGACACGGGGGTCTTTCTGTATTTAGGCTGGGAGTGAGTGCCAAATCAGGCATGTCTGTGAGACAACATGGAAGAGAGCGTGAAATTCATTAATGGTCGTTTTCCTTGTGGATATTTCCACATAGATGTTTGGGCTCTTGTTTCCTGTTGTTTTATTTCTTGTTGGTATTTCCTTGCTGGATGATATGAGTAAAAACACTCGTCAAAAACTTTAAAGGAATTTTGGGGAGGATGGTGAATTTCAGTAGTGGGTGATTGGTGATTAAGTCGGGAAGTGATTGGAAAAGAGATGGTTGAGTTGCTGGTTTTATTCGACTTGTTGTGTGGTGGACTGTTTGACTTATGTGTCGAACCCTTGAAATAATAGTGGTGCAGCACTTTGTGGTTGTTAAGATAGATTACTGATTGTCTACGACTAGGTCTTTGGATATGTGGGACTTGATTCAGAAGTGGACTAAATTTAAATGTTGCAAAACTCTCATATAGTGTTGCGGTTAAGTTTAGATTTGTTGGTATGTGGGTTTAAGTAATTTTCTTAACATAGGTGTGTCTGTTTGATTGATGACTTCATTACAACATGATCAGAAGTTAAAAGTAAGAAATGGAGAAATAAAGGAAGTTAACGTAGTGAATATGATGAATTTCACTAGCTCGATTGTGAAGTTGATCCGTCCTATTAGGTTAGGAGAAATATAGGCCTAAGGTAACTAAGCTTATAGGACAGCCTGGAGTGAAGGACGGAGTAGAATGATCTTTTCCTACATGGACATTTGCAGGCAGACTTGTTAATTCTGAATCTGGGTGCCATTTCTTTTCTGTTGAAGTGTTGATTAGTGAAGTAAAGGTGTGGTTTGATGTGAACCCAGATTCAGTTAATTGTGATTCGGGCTTCAACGTTTGTAGTTGCTTTTGTTATTTGGGATTGATTGGAATTAATGGGTGAGGATTGTTTTAGGACATTTTCATGTTAAATGTTCAATCAGATAGAGGGGATATATATTGAGGATTATTGGTCGGAAAGGGTGACGATTGTTTTGGCTTTGTAGTTATAAATACTAGAGAGTAAGAAAGCATATATATTTTTCCAACAAAAGTAAAAAAGAAAAGGGATACATGGATTGCAAGGAGTTTGGATTTCAGTTTAAAGTGATTAGTAGAGAGAGAATGGGGCGGGGGTTGGAATTCAGGTTTTATAATCTGATACTTTTTTGCTGAGATTAAGATTAGCTTAATGGAAAGTATGCAGAAAATAAATACAAATATCGAAAAAATGGAACACGGTACCCTATGGAATTCGGCACTATAGGGGTAGGCTTCTTTGGATACCTTTATAGGATTTCACAATTTTTTGCAAATTATACTGTATAAAATTGATGAATGGTGCAATATTTTGAAGTCAGAACACCAAAAATGAATGTATCTAGCAATTTTGATTTTAATTACCCCACCTATATGGACTTGAGGTGAAAATAGTGAAAAATGTTGTGGTTGTGGGCCTGTTACAATTCCTTGTGGTGCTTCACTATTTGGTAAGATGGTTTGGGCAACAAGATGTGTGGAATTCGAATTGAAGTTGAAGTGATGTTATGGTTTAGTTTTTAAACTGCTAGTTTAACCCAGGCCTTAAGTTGAGGCCTCAAGTTGAAGTGATGTTCTGGTTTTGTTTTTAAACTATCTAATTTAACCCGGGCCACAGATTGGGGCGTCGCGTTTGAGCAATTTTTGTAATCGGTAGCCCCATATTTTTGTAACCAGATGACCACCGCCAAGGTATGCACTCTGCATGTACTCATAGAGGCGATATAACTTAACCAATTAAAATAAGTATATGGAATTGATGGCCTCATTATCATTTCCAATGCCAAAAGCCTCAATTTTTTCTAACCCAAATCATTTAACCAAAGTAAATACCCCACACTCGACAAATTCAGTTTCCTTAGGCAATTAGAACAATCCTTGGAAAGATGACCTGCATCATTTCTAATTCCATTTCCAATTTTCTTAGGCCAAACATGTTCAAACTAAAATGACCACCACAAACATACGACCATTTATCTTACCCACCCTATGGAAATCACATTCTGATCCAAAAATTGTTACTCTTTCGACACTAAATAACTATAGCCAAGGCAATTACCCACCCCAAAGTAGTGCATTTTAGTTTTTGTTGTGTAACAAGTTTTTGGAATGATGATCTATATCCTATCCAATAGAAGCACCAAAATATCCACCCAAAACTAATGAAACCAATATACCTTACCCAATTAAAATAATCCGAGTAACCCCTTCGAATGAGGACATATCTCTCTCTCTCTCTCTCAAATTCCATGGGCCTAAAGATTTTGCAACTTTTATGTCCACAACTAACATATTTCCAAATTTCAGCTTTCCGAATTGGAATCATCTCATGGAATTATGCCTATATCATCTCAAAATTGAAGTCCCGCATATTCTTAACCCAACTGACCTTCAGAAAGGCATGCATCTAACGTCCACAAAATCATTTTACCTTCCCCCACTAAAATGATCAGTTGGAAAGGATTACATTTACATATATTGTTCCCAATTCTGAAAGCCCCAAGTGAAGCGTAAATAACCTCCACAACAATATTTACCCAAATTTATTGACTGCAGTTATTCCAAGCCAATTAGAACAATCCCATGACCTAGATCATTTCCAATTCCATTTCCAATAATAGAAGCCTTCAAATTTTTCATTTTCTGAATGTCCACCACAATCGTGTGCACCCAACATTCACGATATCTAGTTTATCTTGCCCAATCAAGATAACCACAAGCTTAAATGATGACCTATGTCATTTTCGATTTTAGTAACCCTAAATTTTTCTCTTCTAAACAAAAATAGGATCAGGACAGTTACTCGGACGTAATGATTTTAATATCCTTACCCAATTAGATCAATCTCTTGGAATGATGACCTATATCATATCCAAATCAATATCTCCAATTATTCGAACCTGAAGAACCACCACCAACATGTTCGTCGAAAATGAGTGATTAAATCCATCCAGGCAATCCCATTAGAGTGATGACCTATATCATTCTGCCTCTACAAGCCTTAAGCTTTTACACCCTATGTATCCATAACCAAGATATTTATCCAAATCTTAATGCATTCAATTTTGTTACACATTTGAATGACCCATATGACTATTCATCTACAATTTGAAATCCCCACATATTCGGAACCCAAATGACCAACACACCAATATGCAGCCAACATACCTGATGTTAGTTTATCTTACCCTTAAAATAACCACTTGGAAATGATGACCTGTTTCATTTCCAATTCTAGAGCCCGAATTTTTTTGAAACCCGAATAACCACCACCAAAGTATTTACCCAACTTTAAGTCTAAAAAGATATTTACCCAGATTTCGTGAAGCAAATTTTCACAGCCAATTAGAACAATTCCTTGCCCAATGGCTAAATCATTTCTGATTCCATTTCCAATTTTAGAAACCTCAAATTTTTATTTCCAAATGAATTCGACAAACATGTGGGCCCATGCAACACTTACAAAACTAACTTATCTTGCCTAATCAAAATAATTCCGTGGAAATGACGACCTATGTCATTTCGGATCCAAAATAACTCCGTGGAAATGACGACCTATGTTATTTTCGGTTCCAGTGGCCCCAATTTTTTCGTTCTTAAATAACCATTATTTCAAATTTGTTGAACCAATTTGTAGGATCTCATGGATGATATCATTTCCAACTCAAAATTCTGTTATTTTGGCCGAAAGATCCACCCACCAACATACTCACCCGCAACATTTTGTACAGAAAAATCCATCACAAAAATACTACTTTGGGACCAATGACCTTACCAATAAAATATTCTTAGTAATTTCAAATTTCAAATAGTCTCAAATCATTAGACCCTATATATATCCATCCACATCTTCATATCTTCCCAAAATATTTATGTATCTACTATTCCTTGACTAACCAAATCGTCCTTTGGAATGATGACCTATATCATCTCCGATATCAGAAGCCCTGTATTTTCCGAATACAAATGACTCAAACAACATCCGTGATCAAAATAATTACATTAACTTCATCATTTGAATTTCCCTTGAGACAATCTCATGACCTATGTCATCTTCAAATAAAAAATTTTCAATTCTTTTGAACTATAAAAGCAACCAACATTATTAATAAACTAGTAACCTTAGCCAACTAATTACAATGATACCCATTGGAGTAATGACCTATATCATTCCAATTCTAGATGTCTCAAATTTTTAGACCCTATGTATCCTCCACATGTCTACCCTACGAGAGCCATCCCATGGAACGGCAGCCGGTACAATCTCCTCTGCTGGAAGTCTTGTGTTTTGGGACCAAACGACAAACAATATGCACTCTACCTTGATAAATTCTATTTACCTTACCTAATTAATATTATCACATGGAATTGATGATCCATATCGTATCCAATTCCAGAAGCACCAAAACTTTCAATCCCAAATGACCACAGCAAAAATAATTTAGCCAGACTTCACGATTTAAATGTCCTTATCCACATGTAAAAGTCATATGGAACAATGACTTACATCAGTTTCAAGTTGCAATTCCAGAAGCCCCAAAAACCGAAACGGTGGCCTGTTTCATCAATTTGAAATGCATCAAAATTTTCATTCCCAAGTAACCACGACCTGCACAATTACTGAAGCTTTTAAGGCTATCAATTTCCCTTGCCCAATTATGGTCTTTGATGACCAATATCATGTCCAATTCGAAAACCCCAAACTTTTTGATCCAAAAGAATCATTGGCAACGTATTCAACAAAACCAACAATATACCTTACCCATATAATATAATCCTAGTAGGCCTATATCATTATAATTTGCCCAGAACAGTATCTGAAACCAATATTTGTATGTAAATCCTGTAAATTTTCTAACCTTTACTGCTACCATAAACTCAATTACCCAAAACTACAAGATTTCGGTTTTCCTTACACGATTAGAATAATCTTTGTTGTCCTTGTTGTTTGAATGGGGTTACTTTATAGATTCTTGTTCTGTTGATGATATCCATATTGGAAAGGGAATAAGTGAGGACATGGCTGCGAGTAAAGAGAAGATCGGAAGAAAAGGGACTAAGGGAATGCATATGAATAGATGTGTTTTCTCGAAAAAAAACAATACAAGGATACTTTGGTTCGCTTCGTCTACATGATTTAGATGTGAAAGTTGCTACATTTTCTGTGGTTGCTTCATTGTTTGGTTGGATTATCGGGATTCCAGAAGTATGGAAATCCCACTTGACTTGAAGTTGAGTTGAAGTTCTTGCAGTGATGTTTGGTCTCATATCAGATTAATTAGAAGAGTATGGATAGAAATGATGGTTGAATACTGTTGGTAGTTGATTGTTTTAAGTCACCTTATGCCATGCATTGGATTGTGGAGTTGCATTGATGTGAAGTTGGATTCCGGTAGTTTGCAGAAGAAATCGTATTATTGACAGGCAGTGTTTGGTGAAAGCAATTAAAATTGTAATTCTGGAAAGTAATCATAAAGTTATGGGTTAGTTGCCTGATTATTTTGTGGACATGTCAGATTAAGAGCTTATCCACTGCTATGTCTTTGGATATGTTGCATCTGTTTTGAAGTGGACTAAATGGCATTTTGGAAACTCTCAAGTAGTGTTTAGTTCAGATATGGGTTTTTAATAGCATTCTTGACAAGTTGAGTTTGTCGATCGATTTACTGATGCTACAAGTGTAAGAAGCTAGAAATGAAACATGGGTTTCTATTCAGTATATTAGAGGGTTTGGAAGCCAATGCGGGTAAGTTTATGAGATTGCATGGAGGGAAGGTGAAAGGCCTGGTTTATAGATGATCTATGGACCCTTTAATGAGATTTTTTGGGTTTATGTTATCTTCCTGTAGTTGTTTCTTGATAACTTGTTTCAGTTACTTATGTCCCGGAGTTCATATCCCCTTTGGCTATCAAGAAATGATGTTAATGCATGATGTTGTTGAACTCTGTTGTGGCGTTTTGTTAAACTGAGGATTATTTAGAAGCCTCAAGCTTTTGGACTCTATGTATCCAAAACCAACATATTTATCCAAATCTCAGTGTATTCAATTTTGTTACCCATTTGAATGACCCATGTGACCTCTATCATCTCCAGTTTGAAATCCCCACATATTGGGAACCGAAATGACCAGCACACATGCAGCGAAGTTACCCCATGTTGATATCTTACCCCTAAATTGACCACTTGGGAATGATGACCTGTATCATTTTCAATTCCCAATTTATTGAAACCCGAATAACCACCACCAAAATATTTAACCAAATTTCATAGCCCATTAGAACAATTCCCTGACCTATGCTACATCATTTCTGATCCCATTTTAATTCTAGAAGGCTCAAAATTTTCGGTTCCAAATTCATCAACAAACATGTGCGCCCACGTACCCAACATCCACCGAACCAACTTATCTTGCCTAATTAAAATATCTAGTCGTTCTCCGAAAGTTTAGGCTAGAAAGTCAAAAGGAAGGTCATCATGGTGAAATTGAGCAGGGTGAGAGAGGACTATGTGATGGGGCCGGAGGAAGGGAGGTTGTTAAGTGTGTGTATTCTGGATAAGAATGTTTTTATTGGGGGAAACAAAGAAATTATTGGAGACCTGAGGTGAACAACGGTTAGAAACATGGAATACACAGGAATGATTACATAGGTGATCTAGAACTCAAATACAATCTTGGTGGCTATCATTGATGTTTAAATTGGGATTTGGCATTATGAAAATGAATAGATATTACCGGAAGCAACGTTCTTTCTGAAAAAATACTAGTGGGAAGCCGGGAAGAAGTTTGGAGTCAGTATTGCAAAAAAAGAAGGAAGGTAACACGGGGGGTCTTCTGTATTTAGGCTGGGAAGGGAGTGAGTGCCAAATCAGGCATGTCTGTGAGAATATGTAAGAGATCGTGAAAGGCCTGGTTTATAAATTGTCCTTTTATGGACACTTTGTGGTGATTTCTTGGGTTTATGTAATCTGAATGTGGTTTTTTTTCTTGATTGCATGTTTCAGTTAGCTATGTCCTGGAGTTCAACTCCACTTTGGCTATCAAGAAATAATATTAATGGGCGAAATTGTTGCACTCTCTTGTGGCCTTTTGTTAATCTTTGGATTATGTGGAAGTGGTATGGATGGTAACGTTAAACTGAGCTGATTTAGTTGAAAGCGAATATTGTAAAGGTGATCTAAAACTCTACTTACAATCTTGAAGAGTATCACTGATGTTTTAAATTGGAATTGGGGCACTATGCAAATGAATGCATATTATTGGCAGTAACGTTTTTTCTCAAAAAATACTAGTGGGGAAGCCCGGTAGAAGTTGGAAGTAATTATTGCGGAAAAGAAAGAGGGCGACATGGGGGTTTTATGTGTTTGAGGCTGGGAAGGGAATGCGTGCTAGATCAGGCATGTCTGTAAGACAACATGGAAAAGAGCGTGAAGTACATTAATGGTAGTTTTCCTTATGGATATTTCCGCGTAGATTTTTGGGCTCATCTTTCCTGTTCTTTTCTTCCGTTCGTATTTCTTTGGTGGATTATATGGCCCAATTTGTTTCAAGGTGTATTTAGGTTTCAAGGTGGACCTTGATTTGAAAGAGTGAAGGTTGTTGAGATGATATGAATCGCGTTGTAATCTGAGGTGTTCATCCAATGCAAAGCAACAGATTCACATTTTTTTGACTTGGTGGTGTAGACCAAGGGGGGATGATAGCTTTATGTTGGGGTAGTTTATGGTAGTGTAAAACATCAATGTTTAGATGATAGCTGATTTAATGGACAGAAGGAAAATGGAAAGGGAAAGCGAATCAGTAGAAGGAACAGACGGAATTGTCCAATTACGATAATTGAGGAATGGAAAAAATGCAACGTATATAGAGCATGGGATAACTTCTTCATTAGTCTGTTTCAAAGAAAATGTTTTTCTTCTGAAAAAGGAACCAAGGCGCTGGAAGGTATAATGTGTTCTTTGGAATTTTGTATATTGCCTGATTTGCATTTTTGACAGTTGAATTTATAAGATTTATTTCGAGAAAGTATTGAACAGAGGGAGCTCAACATCCTGTTATTAGACAGAGGGTGTCGGATTTCGATATAGTTGTTATCGTCCTCATATTATGTGTTGATGACTTAGTTCATGTCTGGAGGTTTTGACTGGTGAAAGGAATCTGAGTAATTGGAATAAAAGAGTAGGATGGGGGTAGGAAGGAGGAAAATTTGTGAATGTTAGAGTTGGACACCATATCTTTCGAGTTGGATAGATATTTTGAGTTTTTGTTACAGTTGTAAGATGCAACAATGAACCTTGGACTGAATATGCATTCTATAATGGTTTTTAGAGTTAAGAATCTGGAGTTGGGGACTGGGGAATACATATCTTTTGGACTACTTACTTTTGTAGATGATTTCTTTCCTAGCCTTATGATTGTGTGGCTTTCTTAGATCATGTAATTGGGGAATTCTAGTACAGAATTGCAGGGGTAAATATATGATTAAGTTAAAGTTTTTCACATTTTTGTTTCGGGGCTGATGCAGTCGTTGGACTTATTCATGTGTATTTTAAGTAATGCTCTTGATAGTTTAGAATCGGCCGTTGGAATGGTGACCTTTATCATCTCAAACTTTTGAAGCCACAATTATCCAGTACCCAAATGGCCTCCATCAATATTCACCCAACGTTCACGAAAGCAATTTACCTGCGCAATTAAAGTTATCAGTTGGAAATGATGACCTATATCATTTTATTCCAGAAGGCCCAAAGTTTTCCTACCTGAATGATCACCACATGCATATGTACCTACCATTCACAAAGCAATATGTTAATTAAAACATTACCATGAAATGGATGACCTACATCATTTCTGACCGTTGATTCTTCAAATTTTACGGACCTATACAACAACTATCAAACAATTATTTAACTTCAGGATTCCAGTATTCATTACCCAGTATCTCAAAATTTTGGAACTGAAATTTTCCAACCCCAGTAACCACTTCCAAAAATTTCTATTTTCCTTATTGAACTAGAACAATTCAGTGGAATAATGACCTACGTTATTTCCGATTCGAGAAGGTCCACATTTTCAAACCATATTCAACTACAACAATTTAGTGGAACAATTACTTGCGTTTTTTTCGATTCGTATTTACCCTATTTGAATTGTCCCGTCAAAATGACTAACCACCCAAAAGTCAGGACCAATTTATATTTACCCTATTTGTATAGTCCCGTCCAAATGATGACCTATATCATTTATGACTCCACAATCCTCAAAATGTTCAAACCTCTAAAACTACGATCAATTCAATTACCAGAACTGCAAGATTCCAATTTTCCTTGCCCAATTAGAATACTCTTTGTTGTTGTCATAGTTGTTTGAATGTTTTTTTGGGATCCTTTTTGTATTAATGATATCCAGTTTTGAGAGGTAATAAGTAAGGACATGTCAGTTAGTAAACAGAAGATCTGACGAATTGTGATAAAGAAATGCATGTGATTACATGTGTGGCCGTCTTCGTCTATATGATTTAGAAGGGAGTGAGATTTCTCTTGGGTGAGCTTAGATGAGGAACATTTTCTGTGGTTGTTTCATTGTTTGGTTGGATAGATTTGGATTCCCAGAAGTGTGGATATCCCACTTGACTTGACGTTGGAATGAAGTTCTTGAAGTGATGTAATGGTCTCATATCAGACTTCAGATTAGTTAGATGAGTATGGATAGAAAAG
Organism: Linanthus parryae; assembly: GCA_023055425.1. NCBI lineage: Eukaryota > Viridiplantae > Streptophyta > Magnoliopsida > Ericales > Polemoniaceae > Linanthus > Linanthus parryae. The sequence continues at coordinate 36,521,383 of JALGPY010000002.1, forward strand.
TTGGGTGAATACTGTTTCTAGTTTATTTGGTTTAAGTTACCCCTATCTCGTTCAATGGATTGTGGAATTGTATTGATGTTAAGTTGGATTCTGGTGGTTTGTAGAAGAACTAGTGTTCTCGACTTGTTGTGTTTGGTGATAGCAATAGGAATGACAAGTCCGGGAAGGTACTCATAAAGTTATGGTTCAGTTTGCTGATTATTTTGTGGACATGTTGATGGATTTGGAGCTTATCTACAGCTGTATCTTTGGATATGTTGGAATTTTTTTCGAAGTGGACAAAATGGCATTTTTGGAACTGTCTAGTATTGGTAAGTTCAGATCTGAGTTTTGAATAGTATTCCTGACAAGCTGTATTTGTTCATCGATTTACTAATGTTACAAGAATAAAAAGCTAGAAATAAAGCATGGGTTTATGTTCAGGCTATTAGAGGGTTCGAAAGCCAATGCTGGCAAGCCTATGAGATTGCATGGAGAGGGAAGGTGAAAAGCCTGGTTTATAGATGATCCTTTTATGGATGGACACTTCAAGATGATTTCTTGTGTTTATGAAGTTGTTCATTGACAACTTGTTTCAGCTATATGTCCTGGAGTTAAACTTCCGTTGGCTATAAGAAACGATAGTAATGGTGAGGTTCTTGAAGTCTCTTGTGGCATTTTGTTAAACTTTTGCTGAAGCGATAGGGATGGACAGTTAAAATGAGTTGACTTAGAAAAAGGCAATTATCAGCAGCATATACTGTATTTTTTCTTTGAAATCATGCATTTACAAAAGATGGAAAGAGGATTTGTTACTGACATGTCGGTGAGCATTGGTTTTACTAATGTGTGGGTTGACATATAGTATCTGTAGGAGCATTTAGATTATGAAGTCTCTTGTGGCACTTGATCTATATAGTCATTCTCCAAAAGTTTAGGTTAGAAAGTCAAAAGGGAAGGTTATCATGACTATGGAATGAAAACGGAGGAAGGGAGGTTTTTCCGGTGTGCGGATTGTGGATAGGAATGCGTTTGTTGGGTGAAGCAAAGAAATGTTGGAGACCTGAGGTGAACAACGTTTAGAAACATGTTATGTTTATCCAAAAGTGTGAAAAAATCGGACTGATTTCGTAGGTGATCTAAAATTCTAAATACAGTCCTGGAGAGTATGATTGATGTTTTTAAATTGGGATTTGGCATCATGCAAACTAATAGACACTAATGGCAGTGGCATTCTTTCTGAAAAAATCCTAGTGGGAAGCCCGTAAGAAGTTGGAAGTCAATATGTGAAAAAGAACGAGGGTAACACGGGGGGTCATCTGTATTTAGGCTGGGAAGGGAGTGAGTGCCGCAAAATCAGGCATGTCTGTGAGACAACGTGAAGGAGAGCGTGAAATACATAATTGGTGGTTATCCTTCTGCCATATGGAATACTTGCTTTTGTAGTTGAGTTTCTTTCCTAGCCTTATGATAACGTGGCTTTCTCAGATCATCAGGAATTGTTTAGTATAGAATTGCAGGTGGAACTAGATTATTTCGACTTGATTTAGTTATTAAAATTATTTTTGTTTCTAGGTTGATGCAATAGTTGAACTTGTTCATGTGTATTAATTACTGCTCTTGATAGTTTAGAAGTGATAACAAGTATGCAAATCTGGCTTTCTTTGTGATGCAGTACTTGAGCTTACTCAGGTGTAGAAAGTAACGTTCTTGGATTGTGGAGCCGTGTTGATGTTATAGTTGGATACTGGTGGTTTGTAGAAGAAATAGTATTCTTGACTAGTCGTGTTTGGTAATAGCAATATGAATTATCATAAAGATATGGTTTAGTTTCCTGATTGTCTTGTTGACTTGTTGATGGATTACGGGCTTATCTTTGGATATGTTAGAGGGTTGGAAACTCTCAAGTAGTTTTCAGATCTGAGTTTTGAATTGTAGTCCTAACAAGCTGTGTTTGTTAATCGATTTATTAATGCTACAAGAATAAGAAGGCTAGAAATAAAGCATGGGTTTCTAGTCAAGTTGTTAGAGGGTTTGAAAGCCGCTGCGGGTAAGCTTATGAGACCGCATAAAGAGGGATGGTGAATGGCCAGGTTTTCAGATGATCCTTTTATGGACACGTTGAGGTGATTTCTTGGGTTAATGTAATCTTATTGTGATGTATTTTGATAACTTGTTTCGGTTAGCTATGTCCTGGAGTTCAACTCTCCTTTAGCTATCAAGAAATGATAACTAATGGGCGAAGTTGTTGAAGTCTCTTGCGGCCTTCTGTTAAATTTTGGACTATGTAGAAGTGATATGGATGGGTGTAGTTAACCTGAGCTGAATTAGTTAAACATGATATTAAATGGCATGTATTATATTTCTTCTCAGAAACCTTGTATTTACAACAATATCTTCTCCTTCTCGTGACGACCTATGTCATTCCAATTCTAGATGTCTCATATTTCACGTGTCCACTCAATGATAACCATCCATGCCTACCAGAAGTCCCATTATTCTGGACCCAACCACAAACATATGAACTAAAATACTTTACAAATTCTATTCTCCTCACCCAATCAAAATAATCACATGGAATTGATGACCCCTATCATATCCAATTCCAAAAGCGCCAAAATTTTCTAACCCAAGTATTCAGATTTCAGAATCCGTACGACCACCACAGTAACATGCACCAAATTTCAGGATATCAAGTTACATCGTGCATCCAATTTTTTCATACCCAATTCGAATCGGCCTCTGGAGTGGTGACACTCATTATCTGCAACTTTTGAAGCCCGAAGGTATTCAGAAACCAAAATGGCCACCTCAAAATATGCACCCAACGTTCACGAAATCAATTTACCTTGCCAATTTAAATAATTAGTTGGTATTTATGGCCTAAATCATTTTATTCCAGAAGGTCCAAGTTTTCGTACCTGAATGATCACCAGATATAGATGTACCTAAGATTAAAGAAGCAATATGTTACATAATTAAAAGAATACCATGAAATGGATGACCTATCATTTCTGACCGTAGATTATCCATGTTTTACGGACCTATACATCAACCGCCAAAACAGATATGAAACATCTTGATTTCAGTATTAATTACCCAGTATCCCCAAAATTTTGAAACTGAAATTTTCCAACCCAAATAACCACTAACAAAAATTTCAATTTTCTTTACAATTAGAACAATTTAGTGGAATAGTGACCTATATTTTTCCGATTCTAGAAGGTCCACATTTTTCAGACCGAAATGACCACTACCCAAAATTCAGGACCTATATTTTTTCTGATTCTAGAAGGTCTACATTTTTCAGACCAAAATGTCCGTCACCCAACATTCAGGACCGATTTATCTTTACCGGATCAAAAATTCCCGTCAAAATGATGACCGCTATCATTTTTGACTCCACAACCCTAAAAAAATCACACCTACATAACTACGATCAATTCGAAACTGCAAGATTTTAATTTTCCTTACCCAATTAGAATATTCTTTGTTGTTGTCATCATTTTCCGAATGTTTTTATTTTTTTGGATCCTTGTTCTGTTGATGATATTTAGTTATGCAAGGGAATAAGTAACACATGTCAGTGATTAAAGAGAAGGTCTGACGAATGTGGATAAAGGAATGCATGTGATTAAATGTGTGGCCTCTTTGTCTGCATGGTTAAAAAGAGAGAATTCTAGTTTGATGAGCCTAGTTTTGGAGTGCATCTGTGCTTGCGTCATGTGGTTGGATTGATTTGGATTCCCAAAACTGTGAAAAACCTACTCGGGCTTGAAGTTGGGACACAGTTCATGAAGTGTTGTTATGGTCTCACATCAGACTTCAGATTAGTTAAATTCGTGTCGATAAAGATGTTGGTTGAGTACTGTTTCTGGTTTAATTGGTTTAAGTTACAGTATGCAATACATTGGATTGTGGAGTTGAATTGATGTTAAGTTGGATTCCTGTCGTTTGTAGAAGAAACAGTATTCTTGACTAGTTGTTTTTGGTTATGGCAATAGGAATGATAAGTTTGGGAAGGTAATAATAATGTTATGGTTTAGTTTCCTGATTATTTTCTGGACATGTTGATGGATTACGAGCTTATATACAGAAGCTATATCTTTGGATATGTTAGACCTGTTTTAGAAGTGGACGAAGTGGCATGTTGGAAACTCCCAAGTAGTGTTAAGCTCAGATCTGAGTTTCGAATAGTTACCCGACGAGCTGTGTTTGTCAATCGATTTAGTGATGCTACTACAAGAATTTGTTTCTATTCAAGTCATTAGAGGGTTTGCAATCCAAATTAAGGATGTGTTTCTATTCAGGTCATTAGAGGGTTTGAAATCCAATGTGGTTAAGCCTATGTGATTGCATGGAGAAGGAAGGTGAAAGGCTTGGTTTATAGATGATCCTTTTATGGACACTTCTAGGGGATTTCTTGGGTTTATGGTATCCTAATGTGGTTGTTTCTTGGTAACTTATTTCAGTTAGTTATGTCCTGGAGTTTAGCTCCCCTTTGGCTAGCAAGAAATGATATTTTGATGGGCGAAGTTGCTGAAGTCTCTTGTGGCCTTTTGTTAAACTTCGGATTATGTAGAAGCGATATGGATGGGCGAAGTTAAACTGGGCCGAGTTAGTTAAATGCGATTATGAACAGCATATATTGTGTTAATTCTTTGAAACATGCATTTAGAAAGGTGGAAAGAGGAATTGTTAATGATACAACGGTGAACATTGGTTTTACTAATGTGTGGAGTGTGGACTGTGGAGTTACATAGTCTCCGTAATAGTACGTTGGAATCTAGATTATTAAGTTGGAAACAGGGTATGCTGGACTCTAGATTGTGAAGTTGGAAACAGGGGAATATGTATTTATACATATGTGTGTGTGTTTGCATAATTTCTTCTTGCTCTAAACTATGTAACTCCAGAGTCCAATTACGATAGTTGAGGAAAGGAAGGAATGAAATGTATAGAATAGTCCAATTACGACAGAAAAACCGATAGAATAGTCCTATTACGATAGCTGAGGCAAGGAAAAGAAAAGCAAACTATGTGTTTATTGGGAAAAAAATGGAAAAGAAAAGCGAATTATAGAAAAAACAGATAGAATTTCCAATTACGATAGCTGAGGAAAGGAAAGAATGAAATGTATATAGATCAAGGGAGAAATTTTATTAGACTGTGTCGAAGAGAATGTTTTTATTGGGAAAAAAGGAGCCAAGGCGGAAAAGCTGGGAGATAAATGTTTTCTTTGGAATTTCGACGGCATATTGCTTGATTTGCATTTCTGACAGTTGAGTTTATAAGATATATTTTGAGAAAGTCTTGATCTGAGGAACGTGTCTTGACTTTGATATAGTTGTTATCGTCCTCATATGATGTGCGTATTCTGGATAAGAAAATCTTTGTCGAGGGAAACAAAGAAATGTTGGAGTACTGAGGTGAACAACGGTTAGAAACATGGGTTCCACAAGACTTATTTTATAGGTGTTTAAAATTCTACTTACAATCTTGAAGATTATCATTGATGTTTTAAATTGGAATTCGGGCACTATGCAAATGAATGTATATTATTGGCAGTGACGTTCTTTCTCATAAAATACTAGTGGGGAAGCCCGGAAGAAGTTGGCAGTAACTATTGCAGAAAATAAAGAGGGCGACATGGGGGTCTTATGTGTTTAAGGGTGGGAAGGGAATGCGTGCCAGATCAGGCATGTCTGTGAGACAACATGGCAGAGAACGTGAAATACATTACAGGTGGTTTTCCTTATGGATATGTCCACGCAGACTTTTGGGCTCATGTTTCCCGTTGTTTTCTTTCCTGTTGGTATTTCCTTGGTGGATGATATGACCCATTTTGTTTCATGGTGATATGAGTAAAAACACTTGACCAAAACTTAAATGGGATTTTAGGTTTTGTAGGTGTATTTTTGGTGAAATAATGGAAGGGAATTCAAGGTGGACCTTGGTTCGAAGGAGTGAAGGTTGTTGAGATGATATGAATCGCGTTGTAATCTGAGGTGTGCATCCAATGCAAAGCAACAGATTCGCATTTTTTTTTTACTTGGTGTTGTAGACCAAGGGGGGATGATCTTTTTTGACTTGGTGGTGTAGACGAAGGGGGTGATCAGCTTTATGTCCGGGTAGTTTATGGTAGTGTATAACATCCATGTTTCGATGATAATTAATTTAATGGAAAGAAAGAAAGAAAATGGAAAAGGAAAGTGAACAATAGAAGGACTAGACAGAATAGTCCAAGTACGAAAATTGAAGAAAGGAAGGAATGCAACGTATATGGAGCAAGGATAACTTCTTCATTAGACTGTTTTGAAGAAAATGTTTTTCTTCTTAAAAAGGAGCCAAGGCGCGGTGAGGCATAATGTTTTCTTTGGAATTTTGTATATTGCCTGAATTGTATTTTTGACAGTTGAATTTATAAAATTTATTTTGAGAAAGTCTCGAACAGATGGAGCTCAACGCCCCGATATTAGACAGAGGTTGACGGGATAGTTATCTTCCTCATATTATGTGTAGATAACTTAGTTCATGTCTGGAGGTTTTGACTGGTGAAATGAATCTGAGTACATGGAGTAAAAGAGTAGGACGAGGGTCGGAAGGAGGAAAACATGTGGATGTGATTGTTAATTTTTTAGCGTTTACTAGACTGATTTGTGTATGTCAACTGCCTAGATGTTAAACATATCATAACAAATTTATTTTGTTTTCCCCCCATCAATTGCCTATATGGGGAAAAAACACATGTTATCACTAGAGTTCAACTTTAGGAGGTCTTCAGTCTAATTTTCAATGAAGTATAATTTAGCATGGGTGTTGACTGCGGCTCTTCCTTCAGAAGGATGAAGTGAAGAAATAAAACAAAGGCCTTAAGAGAAAGGAACAAATTGAAATCCAATATTCATTTCGAATTCAATATTTTCAGCTGTGTCTTCTTCTTGTAACTGTTGCATCCTTTAGGGGTTGGTGGATCATAAGACTCAGCGTGATCATAATAATTAGAATAGAGGTCCTGCACTCGCTGAAATTTAGAACAGTTTATGGTTCAATTTGAGATCTTTGATCATGATTGTCTATGACTCTTTATCTTTCTAGTAGTTGTAAATACAAGAAAATTGAAATGTGATATGGAAGGGCAAGCGGAGTCTGAAAAAGGATATCTGATTTAAGGGTTCAGATGTGCATTTTCTGAATGCCGATTTCTCGCCTTGGACATGGAGAAAAAAGGTGAAACTGATGGGACAAGAATGGAATATGAAAGAGTTTCTTGTCAAGTGTAGTATCCTGGCAACATTTATTTGCGTAGGGGATCTTTTGGAGTTGCAGGTTGCTCCTCAGACACTTTGGTTAACATAACATGTGGAAACTACACTGAAAACAAGAGTGTGGGAGGAAAGGTATAAAGGTATAAAGGAGGAGACCAATAATAGCTTGGAACCTTCTTTCTTCTAGTTTTGTGAGTTTTTGGTGGTCAGACACATTATTTATAGGACTTGGAAAACATATTTTTCAAGTTGGATTTATATTTTGAGATTTTATTACAGTTGAATGGAACAATGAACCTTGGACTCGACATGCATTCTATAATGGTTTGTAGATTTTATAATCTGGAGTTAGGAACTGGGGAATACGTTTTTTTGGACTATTTGCTTTTGTATGAGTTTCTTTCCTAGCCTTATGATTGCATGGCTATCTTAAAACATGGCATGTACTTATAAAAAGAAATTGTTTTGAGGTTGATGCAATAGTTGAACTTATTGCATCAACTTATTGTTTCCTAGCCTAATTAAGTAATGATCTTGATAGTTTAGAAGTGATCACAATTATGGAAAGATGGTTTTCTTTGTGATGTAATACTTGAACTTTCTCAGGAGTACTAAGTAATGTTCTTGCTCAATTATGGAAAGATGGTTCTCTTTTAAAGATATCAAAGCATGTTAACCTTTTCACGGTTTTTTAGATCGTGGGGGCCAATTTGTCAGAGTTTATTACTACTAATTAACAGCTCTGACTGTCGATAGTTAATTGAGTTCTGACTGTTGATAGTGAATTGATTTAATAGTGAAGGTTTGATGTGGGTACTCAGTGAAGGGGCAGTGTTGGATTAGGAAGCAGGGCAATTTTAAAAACTATATGACACTTTGGAGAAGGGAAGGATAGTGAGTGCCTTGCTACTTTGTAGGAATTTAATTATAAAATGTTGGAACATTGTGAATTTGAAACGGGACTCCATAAATGTAGTTTTTCCTCCACAGTGCACCCCCTGCTGGTTTCACATTTCCCCTAATTTTGGCGGACTTTGGAATTTCTAGTACTTGAGTGTAATCTCTCTTCTCTGTTGATATTGGTCGGATCTTACCTGTTCTACTCATTTGATGATAAAACGGAAGGGGATGCTTTGATTTCCTTCTCTATTGTCCATCGTATCCCTGTGCGTATTTGCAACGTTGACACACACACTTGTAGGGAGTACGGGTACAATTAGTGCTTTGTGGCTAGTGATGCCCAATTTGGCGAAGGGGGGAGGGGGGGTGTTCCAAGGGACAGAATTATATTTATTTGATGAATACTTCCAGCAGTATGAAAACTGTGTTATTGAATCGCAGTAAAGGAGCGGGAGAATCTTAAGCTAAGAAAGAAAAGGGGTCCGGAGAAGCGAAATTTGATAGATTCCTCCCTTGCATTGCTGTTGAATGTCAATTCCTGGATCCAAAAAAAGTCTTTGCATTTTCATTCGTTGTAGTTCCAGAAGGAAGGATTATACTCACACAGTTAAGATTATTTCAATCTTTACCCCCAACACAATAGGCCTGTCGATGGGCCGTTTCCGGGTAGACCCGTGTCGGTTCTGACCCGACCTATCTAAATTTAACCCAAAACCGAAACCAAGAACATGTAGGTTCAAACCCGTGACCCATTGCAGACCGAGGAGTTCATATTTTGTTTTGGAATAGGGAGAGGAAATTATGGTCAAGCATGGGAAGCTTTGGGAGATCTGTATATTGATAATTTTTGGGTTTGTATCTTAATGTCAAATGTATTTCTGCCAGTACGGTCTCTGGGATTTTGATGCTCGGAAGTTTTCTTGTGTAGCAATCCCATGGTGATTGAGATTCTGTGGGTTTTTTTTTTTTTTTTTTTTTTTTTTTTTTTTATGAAAATTTAGAGATTCTGTTTTTGATGCAATGGGATATTTATTTATGTGGTTTAATATTGCCTGTTTTCTGGAAACAGGAAATGATGTTAAGAAAATAACGCTGTATAAGTTGGGAGGATTAATTTTCTGGTGAGGTTGCTGTCTGTGTATTGCACTGTAGACATTCTTAGGTGGTACTCTCAGATAGGCGTTCATGAAAAGGAGAACAGAACCGCGTGGCCAAATGAATTAAGGGAAATATGCGAAGAATGGGGATAGAGTTCTTTTGATCTACAGAACTTATTGCCTATGTTTGGGGACACAATAGTGTGTTTGGTCTGACCAGTTTTCTCAAAAAACCAAATATCACTTGTTAGGTATTATTGGTTAATTTTCTCAAAAAACCATAACCGCGGGATCATTTTGAGATATTCCCGTTACCCTCTCCTACTCCTACAGCCAATAGAAGCATGCCACAATCCACATGGCCGAGTAAAGTTTCCTTTTTTATTCTATCTGTGCCAGGCCCGGCAAGCCAGGTCCCCGATTCCATATAGCAGGCAAAAAATAGTCTTTAAATTCATAACGACATGTTTCGGTCCTTGTTTCTGAATAAAGTACTTGGATATCATAAACTCCCAAAAATTATCAGCAAAAAAAAAAAAAAAAAAAAAAAAAAAAAAAAGAGAGAGAGAGAGAGAGAGAGAGAGAGAGAGAGTGTTGGCAAACTCCTAGTTTTTCATTATAAAAGGAAAAATAGCCAATCCAAACAGGCTCAACATTATTGGTTAATTTTGAAGTTACTCCATAAGTTGTGCTTGGGTTTTCTTTGGCCAATTTTAAGACCAAGAAGCAACTCTGTTTGTTTTTCCACACGTGTTGTGGGATGGGAGTAATAGTCCAAGTCCTTGTATGGTTCAAGAAAACACTAAGAGTTGCTTATTTGAGGACCCACTTTACGTGAACCAATCAAGCAACGGGTGTTGATAAGGCTTGGTGGTAACTTATGTTCAAAGTACCAAAATGCCCTCACCACTTGGTTCCAGTTCTCTCCAGTCCTACTTCTACTTCCACCGACTGCTTGATTTTGTTCCGTTGACGGTGAAGTAGTTGTGGTGGTGATATGAGGCTCAGGTGGGTGAGGCCACGAGATCTAGAAGGAGTCTGTTGAATGGTGTACTTGACTTTGAGTTTTGAAGTGGTGGGTGAACTTGTCATTTTGATGTTAATCCTATAGCTGATCCAATACACAACCAAACACCACCTTATGTACCATTCGTCCCTATCAATTCTAGTACTACCAATACTATTACTGACAAACCAGCACTACCAATCCCTCACAACTAAGACATAAAAAACGAACAAGCCGGGTATGATATGGTGACTGTCCAACGATTGACTGACGTGTGGCTGCAAAGGGGTAAATGTATCGAGCTCCTATTGACAGAGTTGGTCCCTGTCTCTAAGTACCTGCCTAGACCTATTATCTCCCTACACAACAAAAAAAAAAGAGAAAAGAAAAAAGAAAAAACTTCACAGGTGTCCTAGTACCTGGCTAAAAAGGGTTTTCATATTTGAGGAGGGCGTGTAGATACGAATAATATTACGTCACACCACAGTTTAAGCCATTTAATTTTAATTTTTAGATTATCTGGATGACAACTATAGCTAAACCAAGCCCTGATTGGTTGGGTTACTATTTCAACTTGTGAGGTGTTTTCATGGAAACAACTTGGGTGACCATTGGATGAACATAAATTATGGAGGCCTTGCTTGCAAAATGATTTGTTCTTGGCCATAAGTTTTCGGGGTGATTAATTAATACACTGACCATTTGATTACTGATTTGCTGTTTGATTAGGATTAGATCATTGCAGTTTCAGGTAGTTCAATGTAGGGTAGCAGAAGGAACTCTGTATGGAGGTAAGTTGTAGAACGGCTGGTATTGGCATCACGGGTTTGGTGAATTTTTACCTTACTGTCTTTGAAGAGAAATGGGGGGATATTGAAAGTGGAAAATGCGTGCAATGCATAACTACTAAAAGACGACATGTAAAAAGTACTCAAAATGTCTTATATATCCAATATACATGCACTACTCAAAATTCTTTTTTCCGAAGCAACCAGTTACTCGGTAACTGGAATGGGTAGTTATAGTAAGCTTGCAAGAGTCCCCACATGTTGACTCAATTGTATTTCACTCACCTAAAAGAAAGCATTGATCTTCTCCATGGCAATGGGGTCTCCTGTTTCTCTAAATCAGCAAGATAGTGGAAGTGTTAAGGACTTGATACTATGCAATATCTTCGGTTTTGTTACTTCTTTGGAGCGCTTAGTGTCCTAGTCTTGAAAAAAACATCCATTTCGACATGGAGAATGGAAACTTCTCTCGCGTGCGTGATGATGTGTTGCTGTTAAAGCTGCCCAATACACATTCTTATATGTTTTGTCCAACTATTAATAGTGAAAAAAAGGGCAAGTTTCATATTCCGCCCCCTGACATGTATGGTAGGCCGAGTATCAAAATTTAAACTGCACATATCCTTTCAGAATCCATTAACCATGATGCTCTGTGGAATGAGAACCAAGGTACCTCAAGATGGTTTCAGTGCCCAAGGCCATCGGCTGTAATCCTTTTACTGGTATCTCTCAAAATTAACAATTTTTTGTTTTTATTATATTAATTACACGACAACCATGATCTGTGCTCTTTTACAGCAAGTAAAATTTTAACGCAATGACTTCTCTTTTGGTGGGAGAAACGCAGTTGTAAACACAGAATTCGTTTGCAATGGGGGCAATTTATGAGTAGAACGCTGAGACACTAATGACATATCTCTCCAGGTACGAGGAGCCTAGGAGGACTCATGACTCAAAAGTTGCCAAAAAATGAAGAATAGCGGAGGTTTAAGCAACAACTTCAAAGAGCAGATTCCTCGTCCAATGAAAGTGAAACTCTGGTATAGAATTCTTTACCTTTTACATTTCACAATTATCACTCTGTCACAGCTCTTTCTCCCCGATTGGACTTTTATCACTATTCACTGACCGGATGATTTGGATAGCAAAATGTTTTTTTTTTATAATTTATTCATGGCCTTGTAGAGTAAAATTTGCTTTATAACACGATAAAAAGTTATCAAAAAAACAGCATTGTTTTGTTATCCAAAATCACCCAATCAATGTGACCAAGATACGAGTCAAAAAGTCAACTTGGGGGAAGAAGCTGGGACGGAGTGGTAAAATTGAAGGCTATGTACCAGCTTGTGATGACATGACAGATATGTTAGTTGTGATCTCATTGGGGATTTTTTATTGTCAGGGCGTAAATATAATAAGTCTATATTAAAACACATTAATCATATCAGTAAATTGTTCAGGGCATCATCAACAGGTGCCAATCATGGTACAGTAAATGTGGAGATTACTCTTGACAGCACTAGAGAAGGACAAGGCAGTACTGCCTGAACTTGCCGTTGTAAAAGTTTAAGAGAGTCCCCATGAGTCCCCATATCTTTCAACCACATTTTACCCCCAACATTGGGATTACAAATGATTTTCAATTACAGTTACCTACTGGAAAATTCAATATACCGATCATTCATGAATATTTTGAAAAAGAAAATATACACAGGTACAAATATATCTATGTCGGGGCGGAGGCGTCGCCGCAACCCCCCCTTATATTTGGTACTCATTTAAAAATATCTTAAGCTTTGGCCCCTTCAAGATATAAAAACATTTTACATTATTCCATTGCGGTAACGGCTTGGCCGCTACAAAATGAAGTTCAAACATCTCTCAGTGTCTATTTGAAGCTGACTCGCATTTCAACTAAAGACATATCCTTCTACCGCTCCACCTGAATTCAGCATTACATATTTTGAAAATTCGATGGAGCTATCTTGCATTCAGAAGCTTCTTCTGCTGCATTGCAATTTGCAATACCACTCCGTCCCAACTCTTTCATTCCCACTTGACTTTTTGACTTGTATCTGGGTCACTTTGACCAGGTCATTTGGATAGTTAAATTGGGGAGAAAGAGTTGGCATAGACTGGTAGGTCTGAAAGGTTAGTCGCATACCATTAATGTAGACGGGGCCCACTGCTCTCATGGAGGCAAGAGAAATTTGGGTTACAATTCTACTACAAGGCTCAATCCTTTTCCCATTGCCACAAAGATGTCAAGCTTCTTCTTCGCTTTAAGCGCAGTACTTGCTATGGTATGGAAATTCCTTCACTCGAGCTCTACATAATAATATTGTACACATTTTTACATATTTTCGGATCGCTTTTCGCCAATTACAGGAGACTTGAGCAGAAACTTCAATGTTAGCTACTAGTAGTATCTCCAAGAGGTCTTGCCTAAGGATTTTTGCAAGGTCCCAAGAAATCGTGTGGAGGATGGATGCTCCCAAACTACTCACAATTGCTGCATTTGATGTTCTGCAGGCTTTTTGAACTAATTTCTGGTTTAGTCTTGATGGTATGTCCACTGTAATTATGGTGTATGTTTCTCGTTTGCTACTTTACTAAGCTTCATTGCACTCCATTTAGGCTTCTTTGGGTTGCTCGGAAGGGCGTTTCTAGCTAGTGGTTTGTATGTAGGTTAGAACATGATGTGTAAATGGTCGATAGCGGTGCTTCTGTATGTACTACTTATATCCAGTAATGATATTTCTTACCGATTCTCCCCAAAAACCTTTTTCTTACCATTTCTACCTAAAAACCCCATGTTTCTCTCAACCACTTCGGCTTCTTAATTAGTTGTTTTCGTCTTCTTGTTGTAATCTAAATTAGGGTTTTCTATATTTTGCACATCTAGAAGGCCCATTGTTAGTTTCTCATTCAACCCCTGCCTTAGGTCCCACGGGGTTAGAATGACCGATTCAGGATATTTTACATGTATGAAAAGTCGGTTGATATCCATTAGATATTGCCTACAGTTTCTACCTAAAAACTATTTCTTACCATTTCTACCTAAAAAACCTGTGTTTCTCTCATTCACGTTGGCTTCCTAACTAGTTCTTGTTCTTCTTGTAATCTAAATTAGGGTTTTCTATATTTTGCACATCTAGAAGACCCATTGTAGTTTTTCATTCAACCTCTGCCTTAGGCCCCGCGAGGTTAGAAGGGCTGATTCGGGATATTTTACATGTATGAAAAGCTAGGTGAATTTGTTAGTACCGTCATTTCTTGTTCTCATTCCGTCCCCAATGTTACTATTGTTTCTGTCCTATCTAAAATTGTATCTACTTTGGAAAATACATATCATTTCCACAACATTTTACACTCTTAATTCTCCTTTACTATTTAACTTTGTCCTGCCTTGAAATCGCGTGTATTATAAAAAGCATCTATCTTTTACCACAGCATGTTACACTGTTACACTTCTATTACCACAACTTTGTTCTTTTCATATGGACCCTCATATCATACAATATTGATACTTGAGGACAGATATCAACACATTTTTCTACTGCGCAACATCACTTGCACACAATTTTACTAATAACAACATAGCATTTTTTGGAGAAGGAAAAGCAACATAACTTGATATGTACATCCGTCATACTAATACTACTATTACATTACTAAAAGAAATACTACTATTACATATTATATATGCTCTTTCTCCTATTTATCACTGGCAATGAGAGGCAAATCAACCTCATCACACCACTCTACACATCTAGTCTCAAAGTATGAACTCCTCACATTATTAGGAAAATAACTCAACCAAACTTGGCAACCCATCCTCCACTTCAACACACTCCCTTCCATTTCTTTCCCCAACCTCCACGCCACACCTTCTCCACACTCATCTCTTGCAAACACCACACTCCCACTTTTGGTAAATGACCTATTAGCCCCGCTATATCGCTTTCGAAAATTGTTTTCGAGCTGACCGCCACTCACAGGGGTCCACGTGGCGACTTCAGTGCCCGTCATATTGTCACATAACATCCCATCGAGTAGGGCCGCGTTACCTTGTGCATCCTGGTCCCACCTCCAGTTCCTCATCCTCGTCTTCATCGATGTTCTCGCGAGCGCTTTCACCTTCGGTACCTCCAATTTTCCGAAACTACCCTTCATAATCTTCTGCACTTCAATTTCCCTCTCAGCGTTATCGGTCGACCTCCCTAAGCTCAGGCTCGCGACGGAAGTCGACCCGACTTCCGGCCCGACCCAGACCCGTATCCGTGACGGGAAATGCTTCTCGTGTACGTAATCGTTCTCGCTGTTTTCATCAAACCCTAGCTTGGACACGTGTATGCGGATATTATCCACACACGCATTCACGATAATAAATCCATCGGTGTACTTAACACTGTACTCCAACTGGGCCACAACTTCGAGCTGCTGGTGCGCCAAGGTGTACCTTAAAACTGTCTCCCTGGCGTCACCAATATTAAAACGGCTTTCTTGAAGGTTGGAGCGCGTGCGCTTCATACCCCAAACCGGCGCGTAGCCTTTGAGAATCCACAACCCGTGAGACTCGGTAGCATAAGAAAACCCGAGGCCACGAGACGACTTTGGGGTCAAAGCCAACGTTTGTAATCCTACGCCGGCGTCCCTTAAAATCAACCATTTTGCTAAGATGTACCCGACAGTGCGCATGAAGCTCAGCTCCACGTCAACTCCGACCGAGACGAAGAAAGTTCGCAGGATTGGGACGTGTTTGGACGTGAAGGTTTCGATGTTTGGAGCCAAGAGGGTGTAGAAGTACATGGAGCCGACTTCGGAGGGAGCGTCGAAGACACACAGCCAGAAGAGGCGCGTGAGGAAGACGAGGTTGAAGAAGCCCGAGAAAGACTCGGGCGTGTGGGAGTCCATGATCCATGAAACCGGGTCGGGTTTCAGCTGCTGGAGCTGCGAGCGTGGGCAGGTGCTAACCTGCGCGGTGGGTGAGCGGGTGACGATTTCTTGGAGGAGTTGGAGGACAAGTGGCAAGAAGGGTTTCTCCGAGGAGAGAGGACACGCGTCGGAAGCCCAGAGGGTGGTTTCAACGCCGGACTGGTGGAACCCTAGCAAGCCGACGGAGAAAGTCACGGCGTTGTTTGCGAAGTCCGCTTTGAGGTGGATTGACTTGGTGGTTGTGGAGGTGTTTTCACGGCTGGAGTTGGTGGTGGCGAGTTGAAAGACAAGTGGTGAGTTGGATGGAGTCCACTCGTCCGAGTTGGGTAGCTGAGATATCCATGACCAGATATCCATTTTGGCTTTGGTGGGATGTTATGGCATTGCACGGGAGAGAAGAGTAGCTATATATGGAGAGAGAGAGAGAGAGAGAGAGAGAGAGAGAGAGAGAGAGAGAGAGAGAGAGAGAGAGATTCAATGGTAATTAGAGAGCTAACTTGGATAGAGTTTGAGCCTAGTAAGTGGTGGTGGAGTGAGCATGAGAACTGGTGGTGATGAGGTTGGAGTTGTGTCTTTTGATGTGAAATACAGTTTGGTTGCATTGCATGCATTAATTGCAGAAATGGACCATTTTCATTTTTTGGAAGATGAAAATTTACCAGGTGATGGACTTGACTTTGGATTCAAGACTTTGCATGAGGTTTTCGAATAAAGACGTACTTGCATCTCGAGTTTCAATTCGTTTGTTGAAAAGATGTGTATTCCTTAATACCACTCTATTTCTTTTCTCTCTTCAATTTTCTTTCTGGGACATTTCATACGTATATAGCAAAATTGCCAGGATATTAAATTTCTCATTTATTTAGTTGTAAGTGGTATTCCAGAAGAGTGAGTACGAGCATACTAGGGACAAATTGTAGCCTAACAAGTCTGTAGTCGCAGACAGTCGAATTTGCAGTATCAAGTATCAAAATGTTCGCAAGTATGACACTCATTCTCAGTCGCATACTTATGGGATGAGTTGTTATATCGAGTTTTTGATGTTTGCCTAAAAGTTTAGTTGGGACAATAAAATTCAAATACTTCATATTAATCTTCTCGACTGATAGTCTGTCAGTCATGTTTTCTCAAACTTGTTTTACCTCTTGCTTTTTCTTTAGTTTTCTTAACTCATGAGTTATAGTATACTCTAATGGATTGATTGTGGTTAAATTCAGTCATTTTGTCCTCATCGTTATGAAACAAATGCAAATACTTGGCTGTTTATGCAGATGTTACAAAACGCCACAGTAGTGCTCTTGGACAAGAGGATAGCAATTGTGGCCAAGGGGTGCACTTCCATGAAGACCACAGAAAACCCGTTCACCTTTATTTATTTATTTTTGTTTAAGAAATGAACCCATTCACTTTGCTTTTTCTCTACTAGTGCATATCCCGTGCCCGAGAGTACGACCACAAAAAATATATGATAATTTCCTAAGTTTAATTTGCTGAAAATATTTTATTATGGAGTATTTGATTTTTTAAGATATAGTGAGGATAAGCTATCTCATATGTCACATTTTAAGGATGACTTATTATGTAGATGGAGATAAACTATTCTGCATGACAGCTTATTATGTAAATTTTTTTAACCATTTGCTATATATATTGATAACATAAACTTTCTTTTAGACTAAAAACTCTTGTAACTCATTCATCTCTAGCAGGGCCGGCCCTTCCACTAGCCAATTTAGGCGGTCGCCTAGGGCCCCGAGGACGGGAAAGGCCTCATCTCTTTGGTACATATTTATTAATACTCATTTTAGATAGTAAAGTAAAAAAAAGTGTACGTAGTGATAAGTTTAGATAGTTGAGTAAAATGTGTTTATATATATATATATTATTTTCTTGTTACATTATTATTTGGATTATTTTTTTGATCTGACCATTTATCTTAACATTTGTTGCCGGAATTACACATTAGTACAGTAGGACTATCAGTTTAAAATTTTGCCTAGGGCCCCAAATAATGGAGAGCCGGCCTTGATCTCTAGTTCTCTACTAGTAGTAGATTGTTGGACTATGCAGCGTGTGGTGAGTACGAGTGAACTGTTCTTTCGCTTTTTACTAAAGAATTCCATGTGCTCGTCGGCGGGTGAGTACAAAGCGAACTATCATTTTGCCTTCGCTAAGGAATATCATCTGCTCGCTACAAATATAAGCATGATTTACGGAATTTGGGAAGACCCGAAAATACAAATAAATAGAAAATATAAAGAAAAATGGTCGGGTTGGTTCTGTTTGTTGGGCCTTTTAGTTTGCGATGGTTGGGCTGATTTCTGTTTCCTGGACCTGTTAGTTTCGGATGGTTGGGTTGGTTGAGAGGTTTCGCCTTTTCTAGTTGGGTCTCTGATTTTCACCAAGTCCTGCTGTATATATGGTAGTGTAGAAAATCATCCACGTTTGGTTTATCAGGATTATCTGTATTAATTGGGATTTGACTACATATAATTTAGTTATTAGTTAATATTGTGTTAGATTGTTCTGGACTTATTTTAATATCAATATTAAATTATAAAAATATAATATCGTACATAGTCATCTCTTACATTACATGAATTAATCCATTAGATTAAAATATTTGCACCTGAATACTGAATTGATATCGCACAAAACTAAACACAATATTAATTATTGGTAAGAGAATTCAATCCAGTCCAAATCTTATCTGGCTAGACTAATTTAGTGTACTTTATTTTAGTTAGTCCGAAAAATCAAACATGAATAAGGAATATAACCCGTTCAACATGAGATATTGGGATTGAAACATTGCTTGCGTACAGAAGAGTCATGTTTGGATTACAAGGTTTTATGGTTTAGAAAACCTAACATGTGTTGTGTTCGGATACAAGGATTTGGGTTTTGAGATTTTAACTTTTATGTTAGTAAAAAAAGAGTAGAATGTGGGTCATGTGGGTCATTTAGGTTGAAGTTTTGGTTAACTTTAGATTGAGGTTAACCAAACCTCTCTATAAGAATCAGGTCAAGGAAGAGAGAAAACTCACTATGAGTTATCTCTATGCATCAAGAAAGTGACTCTCTCTTCCTCTCTCGAGATTGGAGGAGGATAATGCACGATTCACGTTTCACATTTAGGGGTGCAACTTGGATGGGCTGAACCCGACCAACCCGAATCCAGCCCGGACTAAAGTCGGGCTTGGACACATGTTTTCAGTAATTTGGACGGCCTCGGACAAAAAATCTCAATCCGAATTGCAATTAGGGTCGGACTTGGGTACGGATATTAAACAATGGGCTAGTCCGAATTTCCTGATTTGTATACACAATACCTATATATGCTATATTTTGAGAGTATTATATATCATATTTATCAAGATTTTTTTTAATAATTAGTGATATTTTTTAATTATGTTTATTTCATGACTAAAGATTTTTTTCACAAAATATTTAGTATTCTCTTGTATAAGTTGATAATTTTGTAATCCACTCTAACAATGTATAGTCATTATTTTTTAACGTTAAATAAAAAAATTGAAGTGTCTACATTCGGATTCTAATTTTATATGGAGGCTATTAACTTGACTTTAAGGCCTCGTTTGGGTAGAGGATAAGGAGGGAGCATAAGATAAGTTATACCCTGTTTTTTTTTAATCAAGTGTTTGGGTGTCGGATAAGAGATGAGATAAGTTATGTTGTCTTATGCTGATGAAGTTTTTAATGAACAAATTTTATACCACCAACATGGAGGTATAAGGTCGGATAAAAATATAGCATATTAGTATGCTAGTAGGTTTACAAAAATAACCCCACAAACTATCTAATTTCCTACCCTTGTACCCAAATCCTATCATTTTAGCATTGATAACTATTATTTTGGGATTGATAACTATCATTTTGGATGATGTCCTCATGGGGTTGATTACTATTATTTTGAGATTGCATAACTTTATTTGAGTATGTACGGTTGAGATAAATATGAAGACATTTTACTGTGCTTACTGAAATTTCGTTGGTTTAATTTAACTTGTTTATTGTAGGTTTTGTAATACCATGCCAATATGCCAATAAGTACTAGTAATTTATACTCCATACTTTGCTATGGCCATGTTGTATCCATGAATATTTGTTATGTTTGCATGTTATTACAAGTTTATTTCACATATTAATATACATTTTGCATACATTTTGACAACATCACTGTTGTGTGTGTGAAAAAGAGTATTAAAATATTAACATAGATACTAATACATTTTGTATACATTTTTCCTCATCAATTTGAAATATCCAATCTTTTATACAAGATAACAGCAGTGAGGGCATTATAGTCATTTTGGCACATATCCTGCTTCACATCATGCATCATATCCGACAACACCTAAACACGGACAACCAGTATATCTTATCAGGGTTTATCAGACAACATTCATATCCTTGCTCATATCCCAGCATAAGGCTTATCCCTACATACCATATCCTCTACCCAAACGAGGCATAAGAGGACAATTTTAATTGAGTTGAATGTGATAATTATACTAATTTATTTAGTTTAATGGGCTAATCCGAATTTAACCCGAACCTGAATTGGTTTGTTCGAATTTGGGCTTGGACGGGCTAGCGACGGTCCTAACCCGGACTGTGTTGGGCTCGGACAACTCCGGCAGAACTCGGGTTTGAGCTTGGACAAGGGTGTCAACACGCCCAGCCCACCGAGTTGCAGTCCTATTCACACTTCACACACCAAGAAGAAAATTAACACCAGGGGCTTGTTTGAGAAAACGTGAAACATATGGTGCCAATCTGTACTTTACAAAAGTCAAACATTCGAAAACTAAACATTTTTGGTCCCGTAACTCTCCACAACAATTCAATTTGGTCGGAGGAGATGAAGGCGGCGTTGAGAGCCTACGGTGCGGTCCTGAGGCTGGTGCGGCGACTCCCGAAGGACACAAGGCCTTACTACGCCAAATACGCAAGAGAGAACTTTGTCAACTACAGAGAAGCTGATCCACACGATTCCACCCATATGCAAGAGCTTCTCAAGAGGACCTACACTCATTCCCTCTGGATCCTCAACAAGGTCACTTTCTCTTTCTCACAATTTTGATCTTTGATTCGACCTTTTTCGGCGTTTTGATGTGTTTTGACAACTGGGTTTTGGTGGGTTTTGTGGGTTACAGTATTCGGTGGATGAAGCGGCTGCTAATCAGTTGAAAGAGATTTGTTCCGGTTGATGAATGTGGATGAGCACCAGGTGTTCGATGAAATTCCTCAAAGAGATAGTTTTCTTACTTGCTGCATTTTCTTTTGTGGTTGGGTTTTCAAGGAACTGCTGGGTTGGTTTTGATCTTTTGGGCAAGTTTTTGGTTCTGTTTTAGGAAATTGGAGTTTTTGTTTGATCAGGCTATGGTGTAGTATTGCTATAATAAATCTTGTAGAAGTTTCCACTAACATGAGTTTTTCTGACATTGTGAGTTTGAAATAATGAGACTTCGAAAGCCTCCTATACTATGCATTCTTGTCATATAGCAGCTCTACTTCTAATTATTGATTCCTCGTATCATTTGATTTGGTGGGCGGTTTTTGAACAAAACGATATTCCTCGTGTATCATTTTAACAGTTCTTTTGCTGAATGAGATATATGTTGCCAGTTCTGCGGTTTTACACTCCTCTAGAGGGCTTGATAACAAATGTTGATCTAATGCCGTCCCATTTTGGCTTAAGCATGATATTTACGGCCATGTCTTGAATGGTCATTACTTGGCTGGGCCAATTAGTTCAGGAGATTTCATCTTCTCCATTACTTATTCATGCAGTTTGAATGTCACGATCACTGTGAACACTTGCTTTGAATAGCAGACATGGTTTCAATCTCAAGCCATAGAAGGGTCATACATTCATACTGTAGTTTTGAATTGACTAAGCCAGTGGCCATCCACGTACTAATTGCCGAATGTTGTGGGATGCAATCTAGGTGTCTAACAATGCAAATTTCAATCTTCTCAATGTTGGATTACTGCTTTGATATTCACGTCATGTCGACACCTAGAATTGCTGGTTTCTTGACTTCCCATGATCCTCAAGCCTGTTAAGAATCCTGGAGTTCAACCTCACATCCAATTGGCAATGAGTGAGGGAAGCACCCCAAGTAGGATCAGATTTTAGACGGATGAGATCTGATACCATGTTAAGAATCTTAGGTTCCACCTTAAAACCAATTGAATTAGGAGAATAGCCCAAATATCTAATTAGGAACAGGGCAGGTATCTGCTTCATGGACTATTGGCTATGGAGATATATGCCAAGAGGCAGCATCAAAATAGTTTGTGCAGGGTCAGACACTTAGCAGCTGTTGGGAAATGGTAACCGCCCTATTGATTCAAAACTGAGACACATGGATTGTGAATTGGGAATTTGGAAGAGTGACTGAGAAGAAAGAAACACTAAAAGGTTGAGTTGAGAATTTTGGATGGCCATCATAATGCAGATACGAGGAGACATTTCAACCTTAAGAAAACAGCGACCGTCAACTAGTGTTGTAATGATATCCCCCCGACCTTACGAAGACAGCAATCATCAACCATTAAAACAGACTTTTCGTGAAGTATGTCTATCTATCCGAGAGTAGGATGGAACTATGGAAGGGAAAAGGCCCTTTGGCAGCCGGATAAGTAAACTAGGAGAGCTATTTTTAGTTAGCTCAAGTCATTTCGTTCCCTCAGTTATTTTACCTGTGCATTCGTTCCGTTCCATGAAATCTATATTAAATGTTGATTCTCATTCTCTATGGCCTTATCAACTAGGTCTGCAACTCGGGCGAGATGATACCTCTGTCCTAGCCCTAAGCCTGTGTAATGTCCAAACTATCCAACACCGAGTTAGGATCATCGCCAATCTGTCCAAACCCGAATTCTTTTATGTCAATTTTGGCTTGGGTTCCATTCTATGAGAAGTATCGCATACAATTCCTCTCCCAGGATCCTATTTTGTTCTTATCATCTTCGTCATGCATTCCAATTCCTTCGCATATTACTTTATACGAGTCACTATACATCGTGTGAGCCATATAAAAAAAAAAATGAGAGTTTGCTAACATTTTCAATCAGAAAGCTTACAATGTCCTAAGTTGTAATAATATGATCATCGAGCAACTAATAAAGCCTAAATAATTATAGGTCACTAGGATATATATAAAATGAGAGTCTGCTAGCATTTTCAAGCATAAAGATTCTTGTAACACCCTAATGTCCTATGTTGAAGGGGACATGTGCAGTTAATCGAAAGAAGACAATAGTTGTAAGTTATAACAAATTGGTCATC
Source organism: Linanthus parryae (assembly GCA_023055425.1). Lineage (NCBI taxonomy): Eukaryota > Viridiplantae > Streptophyta > Magnoliopsida > Ericales > Polemoniaceae > Linanthus > Linanthus parryae. The sequence goes on from JALGPY010000002.1 coordinate 36,544,680, forward strand.
GAGCAACTAATAAACTCTAGACCAGAAGTGTTCGAGCAAATATATAAGGTGCAATGAAGCATCAATAATCGAAGCGGACTAATCAAATCACAAATAAGTCTTGTAAACAAAGGGTATGTAAAATACTCTTCCATATCCCACAAATCCCACAAACATAAACAGATTATTTGTCTTGAAACCACAAACTTTCATCATCATAAATGCCAAAACGCCTATTACAAATTAACTAAAGCAAACACCAAAATTTAAACATCAATATTGTTTTCTCTATAAATTTAAGCAGCTTACTCGTCACTACTACGGAGAGAAAAGGACTGGATCATACCGAACCACCTTGTACTGATGAAGCTCCAGCGAGCAGGTTTCAATGGGTTCGAAACACCTTTGATTTCGGTGATACACATACGGAACTCTATCGCCATTCAATACAACAATGTCTCCGTTGTTCAACAGGCACACCGGGCGAATGAATTCCATTGATAAAAGAAGATTCGGTTTAATATCTATATCAAATTTCTTAGTCCACAATTTGGTCGCACCATCCATCGTCCATATATTCAATCCATCAGTTGATATCTCCGGATCCGTCAGTGCAAGACAGCCACCCAACACGGCCAAGACACATCCCTCCGGCCAAAAAGGAGTCTTAATCCTCGAAAACCTCTCTTCAGCCAAGTTAAATGAAACTATGCCACGCGAGTGTCCCCCAGGGTACCTCTCTATGCACAACCAGTGAATAGAGTCATCCGCAACCACGTCGGAGGAACCCTCAAAGAACACAGCAGGCTTTTGGGTTATAGACCTCCAAGACCCTGCTTTCGTCAGTGTGATAACGTCGACGCTATTGATGACTTGATTTTTCCCAAGAAGTGCAGTCTCTGTAATTCTTACAACCTTGTACTCATTCGTTCCTCGGTGAAACCCAAATCCAAAGTGATGGTAAATCGTTTTCCAGCGCTCCTGGTAAGGCAAGAAACGGTGCACTCTTGTCAGAGGATTGTAGATGCAAACCTGAAACCTCAAATGTTTCGGTGATGGAAGAATGCAGAGCAACCCATTGCAGGAAAGCACTCTGTCAACCCGATCCCTCAAATCCTTCGCGGGAGATTCGATTTTTGTTGGTCCAAGGTTAAAATCATAAAGGTAAACTTCCAGAAGGTCTTTACCTAATGTGAGAAGATTGGGTTCGCGAGGGATAGGACCAGTCTTAAGGCGATATTGGTGGAATAAGTTGTGCCATGCCTTGCACACCAACTTGAATGGCAGAAGAGTGAAAACGGGCAGTAGAGGGAAGATGTGTGAGAAGATTAAATGAGGAGGAAGGTGTTCCAATGAAGTTCTCCTCGCATTTTTGTCTTGGCCTTGCTTGTTAACTGCCCGTGCACGCTTGGTACGCATCATCTCTATTGTTGCGGTTCAAATAAGTACTGCAGTCTGGAATTATCAATTAAACAAGTCATATCAAAATTGAAAGTGAAAGATATCAATTTCAGCCTGGACTAAACTGCAATTCATGTCAAACTGATGACATGAAATGAGAGTGTTCAGTAGCCGTTGGATTAGAAGAAGAAGAGTAGCAGCTCCGTTGGATCTACTTGAACGTTAGCTTTTGAATTTTTCCGTCCCCTTTAGTCGAACGGCATCGTTTCAATAAGGCACCAACCATCAGACTGCGTGGCACAGTCTGATTGGCTCTTGTTTGCCAAGCAAGCGCTGACTAGGCTAGGTTGTTACTTCTTTTAGTTATTTGCATCTACCTCCCCCCCTCTAGTTGAATATATAGAGCAGAGCTCTCTCCATTGTTTTCTAAGCTTTGTAATCGAAAGATATTAATGAAAATGGAGATTTCTCAGTTTATAATATGGTATCAGAGCTCGGTTCAGCTGGCTGGCACGAGCTAGGGTTTTGGATCTGAAGCAACAAGGGAGGGTGCTGTGATTTGAAGGTCACAGAGACAGGACCAGATCTGTTCTTGCTGCAATTTGAGGTTGTAGCCGATCTGGTGTTTTGAAGATGGCGACCGATGGAGAGTTCGGTGTCAATGGCTCGCAGCGAGGAGCTGGGAGAGGTATGAATCCGAGCACAGAAAGCTCTTCTCCATTTTTTATAAGTAATTCTGAAAATCCTGGTAGTGTGTTGGTTTCTCAAGTCTTAACTGGAGAAAATTTCAATACATGGCATCGATCTATGCTTGTAGCTTTAGAAGCTAAGAACAAACTAGGTTTTGTTAATGGAAGCATTGAGATGCTAAATCCAGGTGATGAGCTCTATCCATTTTGGAAGAGATGTGATGCTATGGTGATTTCATGGCTGCTTAGTGCTGTTTCTAGGGACATTTCTGGAAGTGTTATGTATAGAACAACAGCTAGGGAGATATGGATGGATCTGTTTGAGAGGTTCTCACAGAAGAATATACCTAAGATTTTCCAATTGAAAAAGGAGATTAGCTCTTTGAAGCAAGGAGATATGACTGTTACAGTTTATTAAACAAAATTAAAAACTCTGTGGGATGAGTTAAGTAATTACAAGACAGTTCTCTTTTGTGAATGTGGTAGAGTGCAGAGTTCAGTTGAGGAAGATTATGTGATGCAATTTCTGATGGGGCTAAATGACTCTTATACTTCTGTGAGAGATCAATTGTTGCTGACAGATCCTTTGCCAAGTATGAACAAAGTTTTCTCTAAGGTTGTTCAGCAAGAAATGCAGTCACAGATTAGTATACCTCAAGTTTTGAATCCAATGGCAATGTACTCTAGTAATCAGCAAAATGTTGCTATGTATTCAAATTCTATGCCACCTAGAAGTCCTAAGGAGTATGATGGAGGTGGATACAACTCTACTCAAGGTTCTAATTCAAATACTCATGGAAATTACAATGCCAAACCTACTTGTTATCATTGTGGAGGCACTGGCCATATTAAAGCAAAATTTTGGAAGTTACATGGTTATCCACCTAACTATAAGCCAAAAGGGAAGGCACAAGCTCATAATGTGATTGGATCCAAAAGTGTCAATGCAGATGTGCAGTCCTCCACTCTTACACAAAGTCAATGTCAACAAATGATGAGCTACATCAACAATCAAATGCAGAATCTAAATGCTAGTCATAATGGAAATACAAGTTCTGGGAGTTCTCATGGCATGGATAGTCCTCTCCAACAATCTTCTCCAAGCAATGCAAAAGAAAACTGTTACAGTCATCACTTTCTGGATAGTCCTCATATTCTTTTCAATCTACCTTTTCTCCAAACATCATGCTGCCAGATTCATGGATTATTGACAGTGGTGCTACTGATCATATGTGCTGCAATGAGTTGTTTATGCATGACATGATTTCTGTGAGAGATATATATGTTTATTTGCCTAATGGAGATAAGGTGTTGGTGTCATCTATTGGCAAAGTGAAGTTGAATGATGTTTTGGTTTTGGAAAGTGTACTATATGTACATGACTTCAAGTTTAATCTGGTGTCCATGTCTCAGTTAACAAATACACATAAATGTGTTTTTGTGTGTGCTAAAGATAGCTGTAATATTGAGGAAATTGAGACTAGACAGGTGTTGGGAGTTGGGACCAAGGTTGGAGGTCTCTATCTCATGCAAAATGGAGGAAGAAATGATAAAACAAATGCAGTTTTGAGTTTGAATGCCTTATCTGAGAAGGTGAGTTCTGAAATATGGCACAAGAGATTAGGACATCTCTCAGATATGAAGTTAAAAAGAATGATGAAGTCTTTGGATTGCAAAAATAAGGTAAATAACACTCATTGTGATATTTGTCAATTAGCTAAACAGAAGAAGTTGCCTTATAAGATAAGAGGGAACAGATCTAATGTGTTGTTTGAACTTATACACTGTGATATCTGGGGCCCTTATAGGACACCTACACACTCTGGACACAGATATTTCTTGACACTTGTTGAAGACAAGAGTAGAATGACATGGGTGCATCTTTTGGTTCATAAGTCCGAGGTCATTGTTATCATCCCTCAATTCTGCAAGATGATTGAGACACAATATCAGACATCAATAAAGAAGTTCATAAGTGATAATGCCAAAGAGTTGGGACTGGTTCCTTTCTTTGCTGAGAAGGGAATAGTGCATCAGTTGAGCTGTGTTGAAACTCCTGAACAAAATTCAGTAGTGGAAAGGAAGCATCAGCATTTGCTGAATGTGGCTAGAAGTTTGAGATTCCAATCTAATCTCCCTGTCAGGTTTTGGGGTGATTGTGTTTTGACTGCAGCATATCTCATCAATAGAGTGCCTACAGCCATTTTGGATAACAAATCTCCATATGAAATTATGCATAAAACTTTGCCTGATTATGAGTTTCTCAAGGTTTTTGGTTGCTTGTGCTATGCATGTACTCTGAAGCAAGGAAGACACAAATTTGACCCCAGGGCAGACACATGTGTGTTCATTGGTTATGTATTTGGAGTCAAAGGTTACAAGTTATATAATATGAGGACAGGCACATTTCAAGTTACAAGAAATGTAGTCTTTCATGAAGAAATCTTCCCTTTTCAGAAAACTGCTGATTTGAGGGGAGCAGTGTTTAGTGATTTTACTCTGCCAGCAGTAGTAATGGAGAATGAAGATCATGGTATTCAGCAGAATGGTGAAGTCATGGAAGAGATCTTAGAGGAAGACAACAACAACAATGAAGCAACAACAGTTAATATCCCAGCTCCAAGAAGGTCAGAAAGGCAATCTAGAACTCCAGCTTATCTCAGTGAGTATGTCTTGTCAGCTCAGAAATCAAGCTCAACAAAGAAAGAGACACACATTTCTAAGCCCATTTTTGAATCAGCAAAATTCTCTGAGAAGTATGATCACTATGTAGCTCAAGTCTCAATGGTGAAAGAGCCAGAAAGTTATGCAGAAGCAGTTAAGGACTCAAAGTGGATAGATGCAATGAATGCAGAAATCAAAGCTCTAGAGCAAAATCAAACTTGGATCTTGACAAAATTACCACCTGGACATGATACTGTGGGCTGCAAATGGGTGTACAAGATTAAGCTGAGATCTGATGGGTATATAGAAAGGTACAAAGCCAGGCTTGTAGCAAAGGGGTATACTCAAACTGAAGGAATAGATTACACAGAAACTTTCTCTCCTGTGGCAAAGTTACCTACTTTTAAAAGTGTTCTAGCTATAGCAGCTTTGAAAGAATGGCACATTGTGCAACTTGATGTTAACAATGCATTTTTGCATGGAGAATTGAAGGAGGAGGTTTATATGGACTTACCAGAAGGACATAATCCAGGTGTGGATAAGAGAAAGCTGGTTTGCAAATTGGAGAAATCTTTATATGGTCTTAAGCAAGCTTCAAGGATGTGGTATAGTAAGTTCTCCAACACTCTTATTGAAATTGGTTTTACTCAGTGCAAAACAGATTACACTTTGTTCACTAAGAGAGTAGAGGGACATTTTATTGCTTTGCTTGTATATGTGGATGACATTGTGATAGCTGGGGACAATGCCAATGTCATCACAACTCTCAAATGTTCTTTGAACCACAAGTTTCAGCTCAAAGATCTGGGAAATTTGAGGTATTTTCTAGGTTTTGAGGTGGCAAGAAATGATAATGGAATTTTCCTATGTCAAAGAAAGTTTGCAGAAGATATACTACATGAATTTCATTACCTTGATTGCAAAGCAGCTTCTATTCCAATGGAGCCAACTAACAAGTTGAGGAGAGAATCTGGAGATGTTTTGAAACCAGTTGATGTCATTGTTTATAGAAAGATCATTGGCAAACTGTTGTATCTGTGTCATACAAGACCAGATATGTGTTTTGCAGTGCATAAGTTGAGTCAATATGTTTCACAACCTACTAGTGCTCATATGAAGGCAGCTCATCATGTATTGAGATATCTGAAGTCAAATACTGGGAAAGGGCTATTTTATTCAGCTACAAGCAGTTTGACAATTCATGCCTACACAGATGCTGACTGGGCAGGGTGTTTGGATACCATAAGAAATACAAGTGGTTATTTGGTTTATATTGGTGAGTCTCTTGTTTCATGGAGGTCAAAGAAGCAGAGCATTGTTGCTAAGAGCTCTGCAGAATCTGAATACAGAAGTCTCTCAGCAACAGCAAGTGAGGTGCAGTGGTTTTTGTATCTGCTTAAGGATTTGCAGTGTGAGTTGCTCACCATCCCCATCATCTACTGCGATAGTGCATCAGCAATTCAGATAGCTGGAAATCCTATCTTTCATGATAGGACAAAGCACATTGAAGGTGACTGTCATGTTGTGAGGGATATGGTGCAAAAGCAAGTCATAAGTCTTAAGTTTGTGCCTACTTCTCATCAGTTGGCAGATCTCTTGACAAATGCCTTGCCATCCCCCATCTTTCACTTTCTAATGTCCAAGTTGGGAGTGTTATCACTGCACTCCTCAACTTGTGGGAGGGTATCAAAATTGAAAGTGAAAGATATCAATTTCAGCCTGGACTAAACTGCAATTCATGTCAAACTGATGACATGAAATGAGAGTGTTCAGTAGCCGTTGGATTAGAAGAAGAAGAGTAGCAGCTACCGTTGGATCTACTTGAACGTTAGCTTTTGAATTTTTCCGTCCCCTTTAGTCGAACGGCATCGTTTCAATAAGGCACCAACCATCAGACTGCGTGGCACAGTCTGATTGACTCTTGTTTGCCAAGCAAGCGCTGACTAGGCTAGGTTGTTACTTCTTTTAGTTATTTGCATCTACCTCCCCCCCTCTAGTTGAATATATAGAGCAGAGCTCTCTCCATTGTTTTCTAAGCTTTGTAATCGAAAGATATTAATGAAAATGGAGATTTCTCAGTTTATAATAAGTCAAAACAACATCTAACACATACCACACCATCAATTTTTACTCTTTTAAAGAATGTGCATTCTGAGGATGCTACGATCAAATATGATGAACAAAGAATAGATAAAAACAGAAAGTGTGCATTTACTTTATAGAAGATCTTGGTTGGTATTATTTTAAATGCAGTTCAAAATATAATCAAAATATTTGCTAAGACACTATACAAGTTTTGCTGGAGAATATGGCCACGAGCATGAGAGTTGTACAAAGAAAACAAACATGTTAGACGATTTGTGGAATAAACAACAAAACCTACTTCATTATCAATTTTACCAAATCATAGCAACAAATCTACTTCCGAAGCTAAAGCCGAAGGAGTGTAAACATCCACAAAAGAAGTTACTAGGAGCATATCCACAAATTTGCATTCATATAGATATATGGAAGTTACCAATAGATAATAAGTACTCACAAAAACAATTAAATATGATACGACCAGCTTGACAGCTTCGCTAATGATGCAGACCGACTCCTCCAATTTAGTATTTTGTCAATCTTGTTGATTACCTACTATAAACAAATGTCTCGTCGAAATTGTAAATGAGTGAAATGAGAGAAAACACAGGAAGACGAAGAGAGATACAGAGAACGGTGAACTGTATATTAGAGAGAGAAGATGTACTTACATAATGGATCGGTGAAGTCACCGAGGAACAATAAATAGAGAACATAACCAACGGTCGGATACAGAGGATATGGCATCTAACGGTAATAAGGGGAGCGGCTGTGTTGATTAGGTTTAGGGTTAGAGATAGCTCCTAAAAGACAATTGAGCCCTTATTGATTGGGCTGATACAAATGGATAGTGGGCTTTATTTTAGATCGTGGGCCTTCTTTATCAATTGAGAGCGTTATCTCGGGCTTGATAGTCTAATATTCCCCCTTCAACTCATGGTGGGTGAGGCTGCACCATGAGTTTAGTCTTGAGACTCATAAAGTGGTTCAGATGCAGGCTTTTGGTGAAGATATTGGCGAGTTGATCATTACCTAAAACAAAAGAAACAATGAGATCACAAAGCAAGACTTTTTCACGCACGTAATGATAGTCTATTTCAATATGTTTTGTTCGTACGTGAAAAAGTTGGTTTGCGGTTAGAGCTAAAGCTGAAGTAGTATCAGAAAAAATAGCATGAACATTAGAAAGGCGAAATTTAAGATGAAAAAATAGAGTTTTAAACCAAGTAATGTTTGTTGCAGCAGTGGCCAAAAGAGGTATTCTGCTTCGGTGGAAGAGCGCGCCACCATGGGTTATTTCTTGGAAGCCCAATGAATCGTATTGGGCCCAAGAAAAACACTCAGCCCAGTGGTGCTGCGACGATCAGTAGGGTTAATTGCCCACTCCGTGTCAGTAAAGACTTGTAATGGAAGAGAGCCTTTTTGATAAAAAAAATGCCATGGGACTTAGTTCCTGTTGAAATAGATGTCCTAGAGGCAATCTTATTTAGTATGAACATTATTTTAGCTAGAATAATCATTGTATTATTTATGGAGGTATTTAATATAATGATGTCCTTAGGTTATAATATGTTGTTTATCTTAAATATCCCTAGTCGTTTATGTTGATTAACAGGACGATCAACTATAGACTAGTACATGGGTAGATTGATATGGAGATAGCAAGTCTAGCACATGCAAACTTAGTAGACTAATCCGTGTATGGACATGATTAGTATTGGGGCTATTATGTAGTTAATAAGGAGTTATTAACTATATAAGGGACACTCCTAGATTATTTCTCCATAAGTGACTCGTAATTTGTGGGAGAGAACAAAGCAAGGAGAGAGAACAACACTAGGGCTGAAACTCTAGTGTCGTCCGCCCCTACCCGTCGGCCACAAGAGGCGCGACCTCTTTTGGTCTCCGTTTTGCGTGATCTTTTCTTCCTCCATCTTGGCGTGAGCTAGCACATAGACGCAAGGAGGATCCGGAGCAATCCTAGGCATGGATATTCACAGAGACGTGTACGCTATTCTACGTGAAGTCACGAATTCAGACAAACAAGGTACACAATGTTCTTTTCCCTTACCATCGTTACGATGTTTTGTCCTGTGATCCTTGGAGGGTCTTGAATGGAATTCGATTATTGATATTCCGCTGCGTAATCCATGTCAAAGCCCTACAGTGGTATCAGAGCCACATGTCGTAGTGCATAACGTGGTTTATGTGTTACTTTTTCTGTCAAGTTTTACACCGTAATTATGATTTATCGCGTAAAACTTAAATTGGCATAATGATGCAAACTGAATTGGATGCAGTTGATAATGAGATAATTTCACATATCGTATAAAAACTAGTGAATTTGAATTTCATATGATGTGAAATTTTGGATCTTGAAAACTAGGGTTTGGGAACAAATTGGGAAAAGGAGTTTTCTTAATTTGGAAACAAGAAAACAAGGAAGGAGAGGAAGGAAACAACTCTAGGGACGAAACCCTAGAGCCTTTCGCCCCCTCCTTGCACGCCAAGCGACCCACGGTCAAGGGGGCCGGTTCGGCCTAGCCCCGGTTTGATCGTATCGGCATCTTGATGTGTTTTGACAGTTGGGTTTTGGTGGGTTTTGTGGGTTACAGTATTTGGTGGATGAAGCAGCTGCTAATAATCTGAAAGAGATATGTTCCGGTCGATGAATGCGGATGCGCACCAGGTGTTTGATGAAATTACTCAAAGAGATAGTTTTCTTACTTGCTGCATTTTCTTTTGTGGTTGGGTCTTCAAGGAACTGCTGGGTTGGTTTTGATCTTTTGGGCTAGTTTTTGGTTCTGTTTTAGGAAATTGAAGTTTTTGTTTGATCAGGCTATGATGTAGTATTGCTAGTACAATAAAGGCAAAATTGCAATGGAGGTACCCAAAATGTAAATTATCCGTGGATTTGGTACCCAAAGTTTAAAATGGTGCAGTCACGGTCTCAAACTTTCAAAATCTATGTATTTGGGTACCCATAACTAACGTCCGTTATATTCAGTTGACGGAAATCACTTAAACGGGGGTATTTGCGTCTTCTTTACCTAAAAGTCTAACAACAACAACAACAAAAAGTAGAAGAAGAATAGAAATTAAGGAAGATGAACGCCCTGGTGAGTTTCTACCATTTTCTCTTTCTCCGCTTCCGATTTTGTATGGTTTACTGTCTTATTTTTGCATCTAAATCTGTGAAGATCTCAGTGTTTTGAGTACAATGGTGGTTGCTAGGTTAAGCTCTGATGCGATTTCCACCATTGTCTTAATCTCTTTTCTCTCTCTCTCTCCGTCCTATCTCTCCTCTCTCACACTCACTACAGTTGTACTTGCAGCCACCAACCGAAGTGACATTGAGATTCTCGTCGCACACCCAGCCACCCAAAGCTACCGGTAGTTCCGATCTGCAACTGGGCAAACGGTCAACGACGGAGACGTCTCTGTCCGAAGCCGGAGAGGACAACATCTTCTCATCTATTGTCTTTGAGGTCACCCGCTATCCCACAGAGCTAGCTTGCGAAGATACGATAGTCGAGTTCATGAACCGCCATCAACAAAGTCGCATCTATTAACGCTTCCGCCAAGTGAAGGAAGTGATAAAAAAATGACCAGATTGGAACAATTGAATCCCAAAAGGGGCTACAATACTCAAAAACTCCCACCTTACTGACACGCAGTGCTTGAATCTGTGGGTAAAAACCTCACCATTGAGAAAAGAGAGAAGAGATCGAGAAAATCGGTAGAGGAGGAAGAGAAAATGGTGGAAATTCACCAGACACACCGCTCACCTTTCTTTTTTTTGAAATGCTCTCACCTTCGTCTTTCATTTATTATTATTATTATCATTATCATTATTATTATTATTATTATTATTATTATTGTTGTTGTTGTTGTTGTTGTTGATAAAAAAAGACGCAAATCTCCCCGTTTTAAGTGACTTCCGTCAACTGAATGTAACAGACGTTAGTCATGGGTACCCAAATACATGGATTTTAAAAGTTTGAGACCGTGACTGCACCATTTTAAACTTTGGGTACTAAATCCACATATAATTTAAACTTTGGGTACCTCCGGTGCAATTTTGCCTACAATAAATCTTGCAGAAGTTTCCACTTACTTGAGTTTTTCTCACATTGCGAGTTTGAAATAAAGAGACTTCGAAAGCCTCCTATACTATGCATTCTTGTCAAATGTCAGTTCTACTTCTTATTACTGATTCATCGTATCATTTTGGTTTGGTGGGAGGTTTTTGAACAAAACGATATTCCTCGTGTATCATTTTAACAGTTCTTTTGCTGAATGAGATATATGTTGCCACTTTTGTGATTTTACATTCCTCTAGAGAGCTTAATACCAAATGTTGATCTAATGCCCTCCCATCTGAGCTTAGGCATGATCCTTACGGTCATGTCTTGAATGGTCATTATTACTTGGCTGGACCAATTAGTTCAGGCGATTCATCTTCTCCATTACTTTTTTCATGCAGTTGGAATGTCATGAGGTCGTGATCACTATGAAGTATGAACACTTGCTATGAGTAGCAGACATGGTTTTAATCTCAAACCATCGAGCTATCATACTGTGGTTTTGAATTGACTAAGGCAGCGACCATCCATGGGCAAGTTCCCAAATGGTGTGGACAGCAATCTAGGTGTCTAACAATGCAAATTTGAATCTTCTCAGTTTTAAAAATAAAATAAAATCTTCTCGATGTTGGTTTACTGCTTTGGTATTCACGTCTTGTCGAAGCCTAGAATTGGTGGTTTCTCGACTCACCATGATCCTCAAACCTGTTAAGAATCCTAGGATTCCACCTCAAAACCAAGTGGAAATGAGGGAGGGGAGTACCCCAAGTATGATCAGATTTAGACAGATCTGAAATAGGCTCTGATGCCTTGTTGAGAATCCTGAGCAATGAGGCAAGTAGCCCAATTATCTTATTAGGAACAGGACAGGTATCGGCATCTCTGAGTGCATCCCTGAGGAGATATATGCCAAGAGGCAGCATCAAAGTAGTTTGTGTGTGGGGTCTGACTCTTACCAGTTGTTGGGAAAATGATAGGGCTGCTTTTGATTCAGAATTGAGACACAGAGATCCTGAATTGGGAACTTGGAAGAGTGAACGAAAAGAGTTAAAAACAGTAAAAAGGTTGAGTTGGGAATTTGGGATGGCCATCGTTCTGCAGATACGAGGAAACATATCAACGTCAAGAAGACAGCGACCATCAACCTTAAGAGAGACACGAAAGGTTTTCGAGACAGTCGTCCCACAGACTTTTTGTGAAATGTGTCTGTCTGAGAGTAGGATGGAAGGGAACAGGCCCTTTGGCAGCCGGATAAGTAAACTAGTAAGAGTTATTTTTAGTTACCTCAAATCATTTCGTTCACTCAGTTATTTTACCTGTACATTCGTTCCGTCCATGAAATCTACATTATTACTAGTGGGTGTGTTTGGGTGAGAGGAAGCAGAGATGAACTAAAGAGTCAATAATCTGAAGAATTGGTCAAAAATCTAGCTAACACCCGGAATTCCCAAAGCCAAAAGGTTTCCGGAATTTTTTGCCCGGAATTCCGGGAAATGAGGGGAAATCTGGACCTTTTAGATTTTACCCGTCCAAACACTGGTGTTGGTAACCAATTCAGCAGCCATTTATTCTCCACCTTCCACGTGTTGCTCAACAATTGGAGCCCTTGGTCAATTTAGTTAAAATTCATGAGACCCCCCTCCATACTAGTACGGTTCCATTTTTAAAATTAACCAATGTGGCAATAAGTCACCATTTTCATTAACATTATATTATTAATATATTACAATAATTACATTAATCTATTTTTAGCTATTTTATCCAAACACTCCAGATAAATGTAGATCTTTAGCCAAACCGCTCACTTATTTCCGCTCATCCAAACAGGCTCAGTATCTTGTTTTAGCAATGTAGATTAGATTATCATTCTCTGTGGCCTTGTCAACTAGATCTGCACCCCGGGTGGGTTGGACGGGTGACACCCCTGTCTTAGTTGACATCGCGTAGGCAGCGATTACCGTGTGCGTGTGAGCAAGCAACAGAAGGAAAGGGAAGGAGGGGGATAAACACCAAAGAAAACTCCACATTCTCGGAAAAAACTTCAATAATCAATATTCTGTAAAATTAGTCCACGAGCCGCACTTAAATAGCTAAAACTTGAATCGTGTCAAAAATAGCAAAATTCCAAAAAATATTCTAAATTAAAGCCATGGAGAAGAAATGCATCCTGGAAAATTGATCCAAATAGGGTTTAAAACGAGTTCCTAACTAATAATAAGATAATTACAAAAAATAGTAAAATCGACAATTTCGAGTCCTAAAAATGAGATTTCGCCAATTCAAGGAAGTGCTCGTGACAAAGTAATGAGTACCTTTTAGAACGTCATTTCTAGTCTGATTAAGGTGCGGTATGACCCCGTTCATCAATCCTTCAATTATGCACCTGATTATGCGTTTAGACCGAAACTGTTTTCTAGATTCGACTAATGAGTTTCTTCATGCATAACTAGCCTAAGCCCGAGTTATGTCCAGGCTACCAAACCCCGAGCTAGTCCATTGAACCCAAATAAATTTAAGGGTAACGGACACTAAAACATACACGTAATATACATTTTGGGACACAAGACCTCATGCACTTTCAATTTCCCTTTACAACCCCCTGCAATATATATTCGTGGGACAAATAATCCCTTGCATTTTCAGTCCCACTAAACCCCCTGTCATATACATTTGTGGGACAATTTACCCCAAATTGATAACGAATGTTAAATTTTTAATATAAATTCATTGTATGCTATTCACATGCTAGCTCTACAGATGTAGAAAAAAAACTTCAAAGACTATCACGTCATTAGCACGTGATGAATTTCCGTTAGAAATTTGGCCCTCATTATCAATTTGATGTTAAGTGCCCCACATATGTATATTGTAGGGGGTTTAGTACAGGGGGTTATGTGTCCCATATATGTATATTGCAGGGGGTTGTAGTGAGAAATTAAAAGCGCAGGGAGTTTGTGTCCCAAAATGCATTTTGCATGCAAGTTTAGTATCAATTACCCTAAATTTAATCTAGTTACCGATGTGCAACAAAATTAAAATTGACCCATTCTTAAAGCTGAATTTACTCAGCATAAAAGAATGAATGTGACATCACGGAGGTCAAACGATGTATTGATGACAGCAAACAACTCCTCGATTATGCAGATGAACACGTGGCCTCCCATATCCCTCGCACGTTGAACCAGCTGGCGCACTTATTTGCGCAGTTCGGGTTGAATGCAGAAGCTTCTAGGACTTGGTTCGATACAGCTCCACCATGGGCTGTGGATTGTATTTTGTCTGATGCAGTGGGCTTTTTACAGGCCCAAACTGTTTAATCCAATGGATATTTTTCAAAAAAAATAAAAATAAAAATAAAAGAATGAATGTATCCATACAAGAATGTATTAGGGATGGCAACGGGTCGGATCCGGATCGGATCAGGCTAGATCCGATCCAGATCCGACTAGGAGAAATGGGATCCAGATCCGATCCAGATCCGTTCGGATCATCACCGGATTCGAATCAGATCGGATCGGGTTTCATCCAGCTGATCCAAATCCGATCCGTAGATCCATATAATACGTGGTCGGATCGGATTCGGATCGGATCCGACTTGGGTTTGCAATAAAATACAAAAAATAACATAAGAAATAAACACTATTTCATACGCTAAGGCATGTTCGCAAGTTATGAAGCCTAAAACACAACAGAAATAGCTTTTTAGGTTGGAATTACTATAGTATTCTTCTTGGAAATGATAGTGGGGAGGTAGTATGAATACATTTGTAAAGCACACATATACGTCGGATCGGATCGGGTCGGAACCCGGTGGATCTGCCCTTAGATCCAAATCCAGATCCAAATCCGATCGGATCTGGCATTCCAGATCCAAATCCGATCCATTTTCAATTGGATCGGATTTGGATCCGATCCATTCGGCCCGGATCGCTCGGATCACAGATCGGATCGGACCATATTGCCATCCCTAGAATGTATTGAATGTATTCATACCAGGTTTAGTTATTGGGATTTAAAAAACAACTTTAATTATGTACGGCCATATTCAGTTCACTAATCATTCATTTTAGTACACTAACGTTATTTTTATGAAAATCCAAGAGACGAGAAATTATAGTGAAAAGGTAAATCAATTGTTTCATAAAAAAATAAAAAAATACGAAACGTCACCAAAAATAATAGGACGACTGGTAGTCTTAATTCAAATGTGCTATACATTTTTTCTCAAAAAAAACGTGCTATACAGTTCTATGTAGATGCTACCACTCTGTCCCACCTCTTCCTCTTTACCACTATTCACTGGGTCACTTTGACCGATGATTTGGATAGCAAAATGATGCATATTTTGGGTAATTTTTACACGGTGTTGTAGAGTAAAAGTTGATCTATAACATGGTGAAAAAAATATCAAAAAATGGCATCATTTTGCCATCAAAATCACAGGTCAAAGTGACCTAGATACGAGTCAAAAAGTCAAGATGGGGAGGAAGAGGTGAGACGGAGTGGTACATCCCCATCCCCTCTCTCTCCCCATTCGATTTTGGAGGGTCACTTTGATCGGCAGATTTATCAAATGATATGATACGCAAATGTGTTAATCTTTTCATAACATTGTACATATTTCTTAACACTACAATACTATGAAAAAACTAAAATTTGACAATTTTTTCATGGTGTTGTAGAGTAAATTTTTGTAAACTTTTGCCTCATACCGTCAACTAAATTGGCCGGTCAAACTGCTCCTCCCCCTCCCCCCACACACACACACAAAGTCAAATGGGGATAAAGAAATAGGACATATGAGTACTACAGTTTTCTTTTTGAAAAAATGGACAATTATGGTTAGCCCGTATTATATTGATACCCCAAACCGACCCGAATCACTATAACTGCTGCGTATTTCGTCCAAACCCGCCCAACTTACTAAGAACGTTTGTCCAAGCTCTATTTTTTTGAGAGCTACATTATATAGTCGAGTTCAATCCCTTGACCTCATGCAGAGGATTTTAACGCTTTATATCTAGCAGCCTAGCACCATTTGCGTCCAAGCTCTATTTTTGTTTGGGCTGTTGTGGGTTGCTCCAAGTTGTACACCGACCATCAACCGAAAAATCAAACATTTAAGTAGAAAATAGGGGTAAAAGACACTTCAACCCCCTCTAGTTTCATTGAAGACACTTTTACCCTCTAGTTTCATTGAAGACACTTTTACCCCTCTAGTTTCAAAAGGACACTTTCACTCCTTCAGTGTGCCGAACTTCAATTAATTTACACTCTTTGACTGTGACGCCATTAGTCTCTGAGTGTAGTATGTCACTGAAAATAATTTTAGAGACTAATTCAACCTCATATCATGCAAATAGTATAATATACCATTGGGTAATGCTCACAATTTTCATAACATTAGCAAATTTATCCAAAAAAATATTTTTACTGACAGTTCCTGATCTCAGACTAACGGTGTAATAATTTAGGATGTAAATTATTTGAAGTTCGACACATTGAAGGGGTGAAGGTGTCCTTTTTAAAACTAGATTGGGTGAAAGTGTCCCTCAATGAAACTATCAGGGGTGAAAGTGTCTTTTCCCCAAAAAATAGAGTAAATCATTTTCAGGTACAAACAGAAGATACCACTCTATTCCCTCTCTTTGTCCCATGCGGACTATTTGACTCGTACGTGAGTCGTTTTGCCTGAGTAATTTGATCGTAAAACGATGGAATTTTCGATAAGTTTTTCACCGTATTATAGAATAACATTTACTCTGCAACACCATAAAATAATTATAAAAAAAATTAATCATATTACTATCCAAATTACCGAATCAAAATAACTTAATAAATAGTGATAGAAGTCAGGAAGGAGACAAAGAGGAGAACAAAGTGGTATGTGGGAACTGGGAAAAGTGATTGATGCAATGGGCTGGAGTGCTGGACTGGGCTCCAATTTTAGTATTATCAGCTGGACTGGGCTGAAATGGGAAAACCTTAGCTGGCCTCTCTAGTCTCGGTGGTGGGAAATCTCGTGTAACCCAAAACAATTAAACAGCATGGGAAGAAGCGAAAAACAACACAAATGTCTGGTCGGAGTGGTGGTAGTTTTTATAATTTGACCGTCGCGGTGTTTGTTTTAGTCAAGTCAGAGTGACTTCCAACACTTCTTCTTCTTCTCACTTCTTCCCAATGTATTCATGCTTTTCCCCACGTGTCTCCTCGATCTCACCCTTTCGTACAATCTCCACGTTTCCTATTTACCGTCAAGGAAGTGCAGATTTAGGAATTCGATATAGTGAAGAGGCTAAATTAGAAAATAAAAATAATTAATGAAAAAATTAAAAACACTTTCTTTTAAATCTAACTTTTTTTTGAGGAGATTAAAACCAACTTTTTATGGAGGCTAAACTGAAAAATAAATAAAAATAAAGATAAATTATAAATTTGTGGAGTGGGGCACTTCTCACACGTAGCTACTACCTCCGCTCTCTCTCTTTCTTCCATTTACTGTTCATATCACTATTCACTGGATCGCATTGACCTGATGATTAGGATAAGAAACCGTTGCAACTTTTTGACATTTTTTACATGGTGTTGTAGATAAACTTTTTCTCTACAACACCATGCAAAAATTATCAAAAAAACACCTAATCTTGTTACTCAAATCACCGGGTCAAAGTGACTCGATTACGAGTCAAAAAGTCCAATTAGGAAGAAAGAGAGAGAACGGAGGTAGTATGTAATTTTAGTTGTGACTTGTGTGAGCACTAAGACCATCCATAATTTGTGAGCTCTCCCTCCCTCCACTTGTCCCCACCTTACACCACTATTAATCTTCTTAATATTTACAATTTTACCATAATAATTGCAACAGTCAAAACACTATTCCTCTCATTTTATTATATTTTATTGTAATTACACTACTATATTTAAATACACTAAGCATCCAAACTTTAGTCAGTAAGACAACAGCAACCCTATATTTTTATTAATTGCACTATTACTGACTAATGTTATTTTATCCCATAAAATTTCGAAAATAAATATAAAAACACGTTACATTGATAAACATAGAGTAAACTTAAAAAAACGTTACATTAATAGTACACTATATGGAGTCATATTTGTAGTAAATACAAAATACATTTATTTACGGGAAGGGGAGGGGGTCAAAATGTAGTTTACATAATATCTGTACCCCACACTCCAATAATTTTTTTTGCGGATCAAATAGAACTTCATTAATATATAACGCAAGTACAAAGCATGCCAAACCGACGACTAAATAGATACCTACCTTAACGACACTTAACGATACTACTTAAACACCAAGACTAGCAACTGAAAGGCCTTAAACCCTCAAAGCAGGCCTCACAAAACAAACCATTGTTCCAAAAACTTAACAGAAACCCACAAAAGCTAATCAAAATATTAACAACCATAAACAAGTTCCAACTGATACTAAACTGAGAAGAGGAGCCAACCATCACCATAACATGTTGACACAGCAGAAGACAACTCCAGGGAACCTCCTAAGCATCGATGAAGGGGATTACAGCAGACATCAACTCATTATCCGGAAGAGGAGGGAGATCACCACCAGCATCTTCATTGCAAGCTCTAGCATCAGTCACCACATCATTGCCACCAAGAACTTGATTTCCAGAGAGTCCCTGCACAGAGGAGGAAACCAAGGCTGTGCTCTCTTCTTTGCAAGCAGGATTCTGAGCTTGTGCCATAAAAACTGGGGGCAGCACTGCTAGAGGGAAAGCATCTGAGACTTCCATCAAAGCTTGGGGCGCCATTGGAGTGAACTGCGGTTCAATGTGGACTGGCCCTGCCTTCCATGATATGTTACCTTTTTGAACTTCAACTTCTACCCAATTGTTAGCAGCTGAATAAGACTAAAATGTTAGCAGACAACAAGGAGTGCAGCTAAAGCTTCTGCTTGAAAATACATTTGTTCAACAGAGGAGCTGTGCTGATCAAATAATGTCTTATTTCTAGAGATCCAAAGAATCCAAATAATAGCTGGGATCCAATGCCAATTTTGAATGGAGTGTCTAGCTTTCTTTCTTTTTAACCAACTGAAAATCCATTGATGAAAGTTACAAGTGTTATTGTTGGGTTTATGAGTGCTATTAATGGGGGCTCTCTCCCAAAGCTGTTGAGCCACAGAGCAATGAAAGAAAATGTGATGGGGAGTTTCAGCTAGCTGAAGGTTACATCTGTGGCAAGAGGGATTAACAGAAGAAACTCTAAAGTGAATATTATCTAGACAAGGAAGAGAATTAGTACAAATTCGCCACAGAAGATGTATAATATTTGCAGGGAGGTTAGATTTCCAGAGGAGTTTCCAATGGATTTCAGAAGAGATAGAGCGGAATTGGATACGATTACTAGATAAGTTTGGGGAAGAATTATTATAGTTTTGATGAAGATATGCTGTTTTGACAGAGTAGACTCCATTGGAGGTAAGCTTCCAGTGAGGGGTGTTATGATCATCAGCAGAACCTAACGGAATGCTTTGAATTCTATTACTCAGCCAAGGCGGGAAAAGTCTGTCTACAAGGGAGTTGTTCCAAGATTGCCCATCTTGTGCAACTAACTGCTCAACCTTTTTATACCTGTTATTTGGATCCGTTTGTTTCAAACACTCCTCAATAGAGTTTCCTGGAACATCTGGAATCCAACCACTACTTCTAATTGTCAAAGACTGACCCTTGGCCAACTTCCATTGCAGACCCAGGGAAAGGGTAGTTCTTCCCTTGCAGATGTTTTTCCTGTAGGGTTTTGATTCATGGATCGCGCAAACGGAAGCATAATCAAACAAACAACCATGCAAAACCCTCCAAGGATCACAAGTCTAGATGCATAACGATAGTGAAGGTAAGAAATCATAAACACACCTTTGGGTTCTCCTTGATGACTTCAAACGCGAATAGTGTCACGTTCTCTATAGTTGATCCACGCCTAGAGTTGTTCCTAGATCTCCAATCACCTTGGTGCTAGCCCGGATTGAAAGGAGGGTGAAGAAATCACGCAAAACGAGGCACCAAAAAGGGCTCGGCCCTTTGTGGCGTCGGGGACAAGGGGGCGGCGGCAAAGGGGGCGGCGTCCCTCTTTGTGGCTTGCTCTCTCTCTCCTTTGTTCTCTCCTACTCTTGTTATGTTCTCTCTAGAGCATAAAGTGTGTTGTAGGGAAGGAAGGAGGAGGGTCCTTTATATAGTCCAACAACTCCTTGTTAACTACCTAAAGGACTTATTCTAGTCCTACTAGAATTCAATTTAGTCCCTTCCTTGCAAATTAGTCCCTACTAAGTTTGCAAGGGTTTGCAAAATGATCCTTTTAATTAATTAATCCAATTAATTAATTCCACAATCTAGTACAACTCTATATAGCGTGTGACCCCATAGGTTCTATCTAGTTGGTAGCAACTCTTTGCTAATATGGAGCGGTTTCTAGCAAAACATCCATTCTAGCCAACTAATAGAATAGTCATCTAGACAACCTTGTACAAGTAATTGTCTCATCCCTTTGCCTCCATATCCGGATTGGACACGAGACATACAAGTCACACTCGTATATCCAATCCCTAGTTTCTCGATCCATGGAATAGCCTTATTCGTGCAAATAACATCAATATCTCATATATTGATTTATTTGAGTCTGGCCAGACATTCTATAAGCACTATCCTCGAGTGGCCTTGGATATTTGCTCCCGTTATGTGGGAGGGGCAAATCCTCTCTACGTCCACTACGATCTCTAAGCTTGCTTCTCATTGTATCCAGTACACGCTTTTATAACTACCCAGTTACGGTGTAGCGTTTAACGCTACCAAGATCACAATGATCCACAACTAGAATATCTAGTGACTTCAAGTCTAAGGATGACAATACCATTGTACCCGAGAAGCACTTGTGACTCAACATAACGTGTATGTAGCCTTCTCGGTGATGGGTCAATCCAGTGCAACATTCCGTAATGCACACCTATGTGTTGGATCGTGATATCTCCATACCAATCCAACCCCATACTAGTCTATAGATGATTGTCCCATTTAATCATTATACTTGACTAGGGATATTTAAGATAAACAACACAATTGTAAATCTAAGGACTTCATTATATTAAATATCCAATAAATAATAAATGAATTTCTAGCCAATTACAAATTCATACTAAACTAGATTGCCTCTAGGGCATCTATTCCAACAGTCTCCCACTTGCACTAGAGCCAATCTGGCGCATCTCGTATGCCCATACTCCTAGTGTGCCCTTCATGCTTCCACTGCGTGAGAGGTTTCGTAAGCGGGTCTGACAGATTATCATCTGTAGGAATCTTGCATATCCGAACGTCTCCTCTATCGATAATATCTCGAATCAGATGGAACTTCCTGAGCACGTGCTTGGACTTCTGGTGCGATCTTGGTTCCTTTGATTGCGCGATCGCCCCAGTGTTGTCGCAGAACAACTCCACTGGATCCGTAATGCTAGGGACCACACCAAGTTCAGAAACAAATTTTCTGATCCAAACAGCCTCCTTTGCTGCGCCATTTGCAGCAATGTACTCAGCCTCTGTTGTAGAATCAGCTACCGTCTCTTGCTTGGAACTCTTCCAGCTCACCGCTGCTCCATTCAGGCAAAACACATATCCCGACTGTGATCTAAAGTCATCTCTATCGGTTTGGAAGCTTGCATCAGTGTAACCCCTTACACGCAACTCTTCCTCACCGCCAAACATCAAGAAGGCATCCTTAGTTCTTCTCAAGTACTTTAGGATGTTCTTGACAGCAATCCAGTGACTCTCACCCGGATTGGATTGGTATCTGCTCGTCATACTCAAGGCATATGACACATCTGGTCTAGTACATAACATGGCGTACATGATGGATCCTATGGCCGAGGCATAGGGAATCCTACTCATGCGTTCCTTCTCAATCTCATTGGAAGGACAACCACTCTTCGAAAGAGTGATTCCATGTGACATGGGCAAGAATCCCTTCTTGGAATCTTGCATGTTGAACCGTTTCAACACCTTGTCAATATATGTACTTTGACTTAGGCCTAGCAACCTCTTAGATCTATCTCTATAGATCTTTATACCGAGTATATAGGATGCTTCCCCTAAGTCTTTCATTGAGAAACACTTTCCTAGCCAATCTTTCACAGATTGCAGCATGGGAATGTCGTTTCCAATGAGCAGTATGTCATCCACATACAAGACCAGAAAAGCTACAGAGCTCCCACTAACCTTCTTGTAGACACAAGACTCATCTTCGTTTTTGATGAAGCCAAACTCTTTGACTACTTCATCAAAACGTCGATTCCAACTCCTAGAAGCTTGCTTCAATCCATAAATGGATCGTTGCAGCTTACACACTTTGTTGGCTTGCTTTGGATCCTCAAAACCCTCCGGCTGTATCATATACACGTCCTCGAGGAGATTCCCATAAAGGAATGCTGTTTTGACATCCATCTGCCAAATCTCATAGTCGTAGTATGCTGCAATTGCAAGTAGGATTCGGATGGATTTGGTCATAGCGACTGGTGAAAAGGTTTCATCATAGTCAATACCATGAATCTGTCTGAATCCTTTAGCCACCAATCGGCCCTTATAGGTAATCACATTACCATCCATGTCGATCTTCTTCTTGAAGACCCACTTGCACCCTATGGGCCGTGCCCCATCAGGTGGTTCCACCAAAGTCCATACTTTGTTGGTATACATGGATTCCATCTCGGATCTCATGGCTTCAAGCCACTTCTGTGAGTCTGGGCCATTCATGGCCTCCTCATAGGTAGTAGGCTCATCATCTATGAGCATCGTGTCACCGGAATCAGTCACGAGAAGTCCGTACCTCTCGGGTTCCTGGCGCACTCTACTAGATCTACGAAGCTCTTGTGTTACCTGAACAGGTGGATCCACAACTGCTTGTGATTCCTGTTCATGTTCCATAATCGGTTCTGTGATTTGTGGTTCTTGAACCTCTTCAAGTTCTACATTCCTCCCACTTGCTTCTTTAGAGACAAACTCTCTTTCTAGAAACACGCCGGTCCGAGCAACAAACACTTTGTTCTCAGTTGGATTGTAGAAATAGTATCCCTTAGTTTCCTTAGGGTACCCCACAAATTTACACTTATCCGATTTAGGCCCTAGCTTGTCTGATTGTAAACGTTTTACATAGACATCGCAGCCCCAAATCCTCATGAATGACAGTGTGGGACGCCTCCCACTCCACATCTCATATGGTGTCTTCATGACTGATTTAGATGGAACACGGTTAATGGTAAAAGCTGCACTTAATAGAGCGTAGCCCCAAAACGATAATGGAAGATCGGTTTGACACATCATAGACCGAACCATATCCAATAGGGTTCGATTCCTCCTCTCGGACACGCCATTCCATTGTGGCGTTCCGGGTGGAGTGAGTTGGGACACGATCCCACACTCTCTAAGATAATCGTCAAACTCTTGGCTTAAGTATTCTCCTCCACGATCCGATCGTAGAGCCTTGATACTTTTGCCAAGTTGCTTCTCTACTTCATTCTTGAATTCCTTGAACACTTCAAAGGATTCGGATTTTGCCCTCATAAGGTAAACAAATCCATATCTACTGTAATCATCAGTAAACGTAATGAAGTAGACATAACCACCCCTGGCAGGCGTGGCAAATGGCCCACACACATCGGTATGTATGAGCGCCAATTGCTCACTTGTCCTTTCACCTTTCTTATTGAAAGGGGACTTTGTCATTTTTCCCAATAAACAAGCCTCACATGTCTCATATGATTCAAAATCAAATGAGTCTAGCAATCCATCCTTATGGAGTCTAGATACACGTTTCTCATTTATGTGGCCTAAACGACAATGCCATAAATAAGCAGGATTTAAATCATTTATTTTAATCCGCTTGGTATTAATGTTGTAGACAGGATTACTTAGATCAAGGACATAAAGTCCATTAAATAATTGCGCACTAAAGTAGTGAATATTATTCAAATAAAAGGAACAACAATTGTTCTTTATTGAAATAATAAAACCTTCCTTGTCCAGACAAGAAATAGAAATAATGTTTCTGCTCATAGCAGGCACAAAATAGCAATTATTTAATTCTAAAACTAATCCTGAAGGCAGAGATAGCTCGCAAACGCCTATGGCCAACGCAGCAACCTTTGCTCCATTCCCAACGCGCAGATCTACCTCCCCTTTAGCCAATCTTTTACTTCTCTTTAGATCCTGCATATTTCGACAAATATGAGATCCACATCCAGTATCTAATACCCATGATGTAGAGACAGTTAAATTGACATCTACAACAAAAATACCTGGTGGTGGTGGAATCACTATTCCAAGCCGCTTGTCCTCCAGATATTTGGGGCAGTTCCTCCTCCAGTGTCCTGGTTGACTACAGTAGTGACATTCACCCTTAGTCACGACCTTGGCAATCCCACCAACAGGCTTAAGGGCTTGTTCCTTGGACTTAGCAACTGACTTGCCTTTGCCCTTGGAGGAAGAGGCAAACTTTTTTTTTTACCCTTTCCTTTATTCACCATCATAATGGCCTTGCCCTTACCCTTGTTGATGCTCTGTTCAGCCGTCCTCAACATGTTGAGCAAATCTGGCAGTGGTTTAACGATCTCGTTCATGTTATTGTTCATAATGAACTGTCCATAACTCTCGGGCAACGATTGCAACACGAGATCGGTTGCCAACTCTTGGCCGACCGGGAACCCAAGCCGGGCGAGATTCTCCAAGTACCCGATCATTCGGAGTACGTGGGGTCCCACCGGGTTCCCTTCTGCCAGATGACATTTGAACAGTGCCTTTGAGACCTCATACCTCTCTACCCTCGCCTGCTCTTGGAAGAGCTGCTTTAGATGTTCGATCATATCGACAGCATTCATGTTCTCATGTTGCTTCTGAAGCTCAGAGGTCATGGTGCAAAGCATTAGGCAGGCCGCATCATTAGCGTCATCAACACGCTTTTGATACGCCTTTAAGGCAGCAGGTGTCTGATTCTCTGGACCTTCTGGAACTTGCTCCTCTATTGCGTACAGCTTCTTTTCTTGCTTGAGAACAATTCTCAAGTTTCTGTACCAATCGAGAAAGTTGGTTCCTGAGAGCTTGTCCTTCTCAAGGACAGATCGTAGGGAATGTTGTGAACTCGATGAGTTGTTTGCCATTTGGAATTCTACAAAAGGAAAATACGCAAGTTTTAGTATTTGTGAATTTTTGACTATATTTAATAATGGCTAGTTTATTAAATATAGCTCCCACTATTTTACTACGGATTAATAACCCTCAAGATATTAATGCGGAAAATATCCTTATATTTTCTAGTGGGCCAAGATCCATCTTTTTCATCTCCTTATGAGCTTGCTTTGGCAAGTCACCCATAATT
The DNA here is from genome assembly GCA_023055425.1 of Linanthus parryae. Lineage (NCBI taxonomy): Eukaryota > Viridiplantae > Streptophyta > Magnoliopsida > Ericales > Polemoniaceae > Linanthus > Linanthus parryae. The sequence goes on from JALGPY010000002.1 coordinate 36,569,977, forward strand.
CGACTACTTCTTAGGTAGGAACAATTCCAATTGCATCCTATATGCAACTCTTGGTTCAACCGGGCAAATAACTCCTTATTTATCCATCCGCATGGATAATCCCAATTGATTGCCTCTAGGTTTCTTAATCAAATTAATAGCCTAGTTGTGTTCAACCTCTTATCTAAACAATTGCACATTGTTACGTGCCATCGCATTCCATCATTATGAACCAAGTCGCCATGCTTTGGCACGCACGAACTTGATAAATAATGATGATAATGAGTGTTTAAATGACGAGAAGGCAGGAACACAATATTTTAAAATTTGAGGGATTTTTCAATTTTAATTATTTTGTTGATCAATATCAACTAATCTATCTATTTGAGTTTGGGCACAACTCCAAATAATAGATCCGGGTTGTCTAATTATCTTATTATCCTAATTGCATGCATCATCCATACACCAACCACACAAATAATAAGACAATAAATAAACAACCACAAAACAGAAATTAAACGTGATGTGGATATGGCCTTTTCTAGACTAAGATAATTCCAAGCCAATGGAATTATCTATGAACCCTAAACAAACACATCTCCATGCGTCTTGATCTTTTGGTCCATCCTTCATAGTCATGTGGAATGCTCCATGCTCCATCTTTTGTGGCTCCTTTTGGCTTTGGGCTTCTTTTCTCCAATCTTGGCTAACAATCTACATTATCTAGCACTAGCTAATATCTATACTAAATAAAATAAATCTCACAAGTTGAGAAAAAAATGGCACGCAGGCCATAAACCCTAATTAATTATTACAATTAATTGATCAGCTCGCAGGCCGTAAAACCAAACCACAAAATTAAACATCCACATCAAACCACATCCTAAGGCCATATCCAATCACCATGCGATTTGCACATATAAACAGTTAAAATCCAATTTTAACGTGCTTGGTCAATTTTAATTGATTTTAGGATTTCTAGGGTTAAAACGGTCCATGGGCCCAACAATCCAATTGCCCGGGCCCAAATAAGTGAACCATAAAGCCCTAGGGCCGGCCCGGCCCAAAACCCGCAAGCTAGGCCCGCGGGTTAGGGCCGCCCGCCCCCTTAGGGCGCCAAGCTTGGGCGGCAAGCAAGGGGGGCGGCTCCCTAGGGGCCGAACCTTCCTTGTGGAGGTTGTTTCCAAAACAACCTCCTTGCTTGGAGCCCAAGTTTGGTTGTTTCCTTGTTGTGGGAGAACTCCTTCTTCCCCAAGGATGCCCAAACCCTAGATCTAAGATCCTAAAATTTCTCAAACTCACCAATTCATGCATCCAATGCAATAATTGGGTCTTGTTATGATTAATTCTTTGACAAATTGCATCCAATGCTTGATTTGTCTTGTTTTACGCGATAAACAACAAATTAAGGTGTAAAACAACAAGAATGTAACACATAAACTACGTTTATGCTCTATGACCTGTGGCTCTGATACCACTGTAGGGTTTTGATTCATGGATCGCGCAAACGGAAGCATAATCAAACAAACAACCATGCAAAACCCTCCAAGGATCACAAGTCTAGATGCATAACGATAGTGAAGGTAAGAAATCATAAACACACCTTTGGGTTCTCCTTGATGACTTCAAACGCGAATAGTGTCACGTTCTCTATAGTTGATCCACGCCTAGAGTTGTTCCTAGATCTCCAATCACCTTGGTGCTAGCCCGGATTGAAAGGAGGGTGAAGAAATCACGCAAAACGAGGCACCAAAAAGGGCTCGGCCCTTTGTGGCGTCGGGGACAAGGGGGCGGCGGCAAAGGGGGCGGCGTCCCTCTTTGTGGCTTGCTCTCTCTCTCCTTTGTTCTCTCCTACTCTTGTTATGTTCTCTCTAGAGCATAAAGTGTGTTGTAGGGAAGGAAGGAGGAGGGTCCTTTATATAGTCCAACAACTCCTTGTTAACTACCTAAAGGACTTATTCTAGTCCTACTAGAATTCAATTTAGTCCCTTCCTTGCAAATTAGTCCCTACTAAGTTTGCAAGGGTTTGCAAAATGATCCTTCTAATTAATTAATCCAATTAATTAATTCCACAATCTAGTACAACTCTATATAGCGTGTGACCCCATAGGTTCTATCTAGTTGGTAGCAACTCTTTGCTAATATGGAGCGGTTTCTAGCAAAACATCCATTCTAGCCAACTAATAGAATAGTCATCTAGACAACCTTGTACAAGTAATTGTCTCATCCCTTTGCCTCCATATCCGGATTGGACACGAGACATACAAGTCACACTCGTATATCCAATCCCTAGTTTCTCGATCCATGGAATAGCCTTATTCGTGCAAATAACATCAATATCTCATATATTGATTTATTTGAGTCTGGCCAGACATTCTATAAGCACTATCCTCGAGTGGCCTTGGATATTTGCTCCCGTTATGTGGGAGGGGCAAATCCTCTCTACGTCCACTACGATCTCTAAGCTTGCTTCTCATTGTATCCAGTACACGCTTTTATAACTACCCAGTTACGGTGTAGCGTTTAACGCTACCAAGATCACAATGATCCACAACTAGAATATCTAGTGACTTCAAGTCTAAGGATGACAATACCATTGTACCCGAGAAGCACTTGTGACTCAACATAACGTGTATGTAGCCTTCTCGGTGATGGGTCAATCCAGTGCAACATTCCGTAATGCACACCTATGTGTTGGATCGTGATATCTCCATACCAATCCAACCCCATACTAGTCTATAGATGATTGTCCCATTTAATCATTATACTTGACTAGGGATATTTAAGATAAACAACACAATTGTAAATCTAAGGACTTCATTATATTAAATATCCAATAAATAATAAATGAATTTCTAGCCAATTACAAATTCATACTAAACTAGATTGCCTCTAGGGCATCTATTCCAACATTTCCAAGCACAGGAGGTTGTGTTGGTAGTTCTAGTAGCCAAAACATGTGTCCTTTTACAGTACTTTGGTAAGAAATAGGAGCTGAAAAAGCTTTTTGGATCCTTAACAAGCTTCCAACAATTTTTGGCTATTAGAGCATTATTAAAACATTGTAAATTTTTGAAACCCAAACCCCCCTTCTGTGTTTTGTTGCAAAGGAAATCCCAAGAGAGCCAATGAATACATCTTTTAGATGTTGAGCCAGCCCAGAAAAATCTTGAGAAAATGCTTTGAATGTGATCACAATCTTTCTTAGGGAACATACAAATAGACATAGGGTAGACTAGGAAGCTGTTAAGGACATCTTTAATTAGGGTGGCTCTACCAAAAGGATTAAGGAGTAGACTCTGCCAGCCAGCACACTTGTCATTTATTTTAAGGATAGTAGACTTAATTAGCTCCTTGTTGGTTCCTTGCTTATCTAGAGTGATTCCTAGGTAAGGTTGTAATCCTAAATTGCTTGAGAACTGCATTTTATCAGAATCTGAACAGTTAGGGCTAAAAACTAGAGAGGATTTATCAAGATTGATTGCTTGGCCTGATTCAGAGGCATAGGTGTCAAGAAGAGTCTTGATATTCAAACTTGTATTAGGATGGATTTGAAAGAACAAAAGGGTATCATCTGCAAATTGGAGGTGAGAAATAGTTTTACCTCTAGCAAATGGAATTCCCTGAATCAAATTGTCAGATTCAGCCATTTGGAGGGAGCTGGAAAGAGCCTCAGCACAAAGGGCAAAAAGGAAGGGGGATAAAGGATCTCCTTGCCTTAATCCCCTGTGAGGGGAGAAGGAGTGGGATTGTGACCCATTGATGATTAGAGAGTAAGATACAGTGGAGACACACTGCATAATAAGCCTGGAGAAGTGAGGGGGAAAGTGCATTTGGAACATCACTTGCTCTAGAAAATCCCATCTCACTCTATCAAAGGCTTTGGAGATGTCCAGCTTAAGAGCTCCTAATTTGGGTTGATGTGCTGAATTGGCTTTGTGAATGGTGTACACTAGGTCCTGGCCTATGAGGATATTATCTTGGATGAGTCTATTAGGTATGAAACCATTTTGATTAACAGAAATTAATGAAGGAAGAACTTTTTTAAGCCTATTAGCTAAGACTTTTGCAATGATACGATATAAGACATTGCATAAACTTATTGGTCTAAAGTCAGTAACTGATTGGGGATTATTATTTTTAGGGATAAAGATAATGTGAGTTCTATTAAGCTCTCTTAGCATAAACCCAGAGTTTAAGAAAGAAAGAACCGCTGAAGTGATTGAGGTAGAGAGGAGAGACCAGTTTTGCTGGAAGAAGGCTGGTTGAAAACCATCTGGACCAGGTGCCTTAAGGGGAGACATACTAAATACTGCAGTAGATACTTCAGAGGCAGAGAATGGGCTAGACAACAAGCCTTGTTGCTCCATAGTGAGTGTCTTAGTGATATTAAAGAGGAGAGACACACTCCAATAATTTGGAGAAACAAAAACATTAAAACAAATGAAACCGTTCTTCTGACCCCACCGAGCTCGTGCTCGCCTACGGTCTCCTCCGGGCTCGCCTCCAAGCCAGCCGACCTCCGATTAGAGAAGAGCTCGCCTCCAAGCCCACGCCACTGCAACTCCTAATCACACCCCTGACCTCCACGAGCACACGATTGTGGATGGTCTAACGAGATCTACCTCAAGACTAGTGGAGATATAGCCCTCATTAAACGTTTTAAAAAAACATCCTTATTTTATTTAGCTATTTCAGGTTAGCACCATAATAATTACACTACATCTTCCACTTAACATTTTACTTTCATCATTATACTTTATATTTTATTAATTTAACCACTACTGACATGACTTTTTGAATTCGCCACTGGTAGTGAGTACCACTTTGTCCCTACTCTTTCTTCTCATGGCGGTTGGGCGTCTGGATTAAGGGTAGGGACAAATGGACCAATCTACCCTTGCCCTTTCACATAAATAACAATCAACTCCACCATCAACACCACCACCAGCCGCCACTCCGCCACAAATACCACCACTCTGCCACCAAAACAAGAACACAACCACCACGTTGGCCCCAACTCACTGGATCGAAGCCACAGCCACCACGTCGCCGCCAGATCGGAGTCGAAATCTTCAAACTCTTCACCAGATCTACCTCTTTCTGCGAAAAAATAAGAAGAAGAAGAAGAAGAAGAAGAAGAAGACACGCAAACTGAGAGAGAGAGAGAGAGAGAGAGAGAGAGAGAGAAACATATCTGACCTTGGTACCGGCGTCGACGTCGTCTTCTTCTTCTCCACCATCCTCCTCGTCGCGATCATCACCGTCGACAGAGCACCAGAGATACGGAGGAGACAACATCTCTCCTCTCTCTCTCTCTCTCACACACACACACTTTCTCTTTCTCTCTCTCTCTCTACTGGGTGTGGTGTGTGGTGAGACCGTGAGAGGATAAAACATATGAGTGGGTGGGGTTGGGAAAGGAGATTTGTGAAGGTATTGTGGTCTTTTTAACTATTTATGGTTACCCAAAAAGAAAATTGAAAGAAAGAGCATGGACTCTCAAAATGAAAATTAGAAAGAAAGAGCAGGTATGTAGTGGTATCAAATTTCTTAAATACCCTTACTAAAAGCCACCTGCAGATGAGTAAGTGTTAATTTCCTTTACAAACTAACTAACGTTACTGAAATGTACTCCCAGTGATAGAATTTCGATGTGTTAATTGTGGTTGCAAATAAAAGCGCACACTCACACATATATTTTTTTACCGAAAATTGTTGCTTTCATTAAAAAGGCTATCAAAATTCAAGAAAAAAAAAATGTAATAGAATGTACTACCCCCTGTTTCTTATCTATCACACCGGTTTGATTTTTTAACTCGTATTTGTGTCACTTTGATCGGGTGATTTGAATAGCAAAACGATGCGATTTTTGAATTATTTTTTCACGGTGTTATAGAGTAACTTTTACTCTACGACCAAATAAAAAAATTGCATCGTTCTGCTTGATTCAGTGAATAGTCACAATAGTCAAACAAGTGTATAAAAAAGAAACCGAAGTAGTACTAAGGACCAAAAGAAAGAGGTGGATAATAGGTCGGGGCTCCGAGATAACCATGCACATCGGATCCTAAACGGGTCAACACTTTACAGCAGGAGGTGGGACCACAAAATGTATGCAGCCATGGCGGTTAGAAATCTTTTTGACTGTTCATGTCAATGAGGCGTCACAGTCTGGGCCCACAGAAGTTCATGCCAACTCGCCGATTCAACTCAGTCAAAGCAACTCAGCGAGTAATTATTTATTCTGAGCAAATTGCGTGGACCTCCCTATACTTATTGGTATTACACATACTGCTCTTTGTTTTGAAGGACTATGGTCAAAGTAATCTGAATATCAGAACCCTTCTAACTCTGTTAACGGAGTTAGGTCCCTTGAAGCAGGATTAAATAGGGACATTGCCCTCCAGTGTCCCATAGTTATGTTAGTGAAGAAAAGATATCAAAAGCTCGAAAAGTAAGTACGAGAGTGAATTCAATGACGTAGAATAGTAAAATACCAACGAATTTAAAAATATTTTTTATTTCAGTGAATATTTGTGAATCTAAATTTTCTTCAGTTTTAGTTTAAATGGTTCATTTAATTTAATTTTGTTTTGTTACACTGTTTTGCAATTGCCATTTATTTTATAATTAAATCGTTCATTTAATTCAATTTTTAGTACCACTCCGTCCCAACTCAAACGCACCATTTGGACGTTCTTTCACCCGTAACTGTGTCACTTTGACCCGGTGATTTGGATCGCAAAATGATACAAATTTTCGATAATTTTCTTATTGTCTTGTAAAATAAGAGTTACTCTACAACACTTCAAAAAAATTATCTAAAAATTATAAAGTCGTGCTATCCAAATTACCGGATCAAAGTGACCCAGTAAATAATCGTAAAATTCTGAATGGTCGAAAAGAGGTGGGACGGAGTGGTATGGAATTTTGTAAATTATATCATATTTATACCAAAATGTTTTAGTATTTTCGAGTACTTTAAATTTACAACTAGCTTATTTTTCATATACTTTCAGTCAATTATTTAGACTTTTAGTTGTTCTCACTTCGACGCACATTTGAAAATAAGAATGTCACTGTACAATTTTTATGAGACGGATGGAGTACATGAACCACCGCCTCAGTCACTAGTACGCACATGTCAATTTTTGTAGATGGTGCTAGGTGAGCATATAGATGTTTTTCTATGGGGTTGAGGATAAAAACCAGGTATTTCGGGGTAGTTGTTTGTACTTTTTTGTTTTGTTTTGGACAGGTAAATAAAAACCAGTGTCCTCCTCCTCGGGCTAGGTGGGTTTGACTGCGACGACAATACCGAAGACACCGAATCCAAGTAACGGCCGTAACGCTAGCCAAACAGAGATATGACCAACGGAGTGGATAAAATGAAGTACTCCATCGGATGAGAAAACTCTGGAAAAAAATTATCTACTCCTGCGGTGGCACTAGATGACATTAAGCTGAGTAGCAGTGGTTCATTTTTTTAGTAGTAGTAATTCTTAAATGAGTAAATACTATATAAAAAAGAAAAAAATAAAAAGTAATATAATATTTTGTGAAAGAATTTCTCCACTTATTCAAATATTAATGTTCTTTAAATAGAGTGTGTTTTGATTAAACAAAAATAGAGAGATTTTTTAATTCAAGAAGTCAATTGTCACCCTTTCTCAAGTAGCCTCGTCTCTGCTTACTGGTCTTTAAATTCAAAACACATACATATCGTGGTTGGAAGAAATGTCTTAAGAGGTGTATTTTTTTTTAGAAATAAGAGGTGTCATTTCTTCTCTATGCAACTTGGATATGTAACCAATGGTTAATGTGATGTGGCTGGGCTTAGGGCTAGTTTGGGAATGCTGTAGCGGTGCTAGAAAGCTGCTGTGTAAAAACACTGTGGAAAAGTTGCTGTGAATTCTTGATAAAATGTTGTTTGGTAAATATTACGTAAAAAGTTGCTGTGAAACTCTTCGAAAAATCAGAATTTTATGTTTACCAAACAGACTAAAACTGCTTCGGCTGTCGGAAAGCAGCTGTGCTGGCAGCAGAAGCATTCCCAAACTCACCCTTAATACTTAAATTATAAATACACTATATTTGCATGCAATGTAAACACAAAGACAGTTTAATGTTAGTATATATTAATCTGTATTATTATTATAAAATTACAAACTATTATAATTTGTCAGGGCAATACGTGATCCGTATACACGTTGTCACATAGTTCCATTTCACCAGCGTTGCTAATATTGTTACATAACTGATCTCACACCGATTGTTATTCATTTCACATAAAGTTCATTTCGTCGAAGTTATTAATAATTTCATTTCACCGAAGTTATTAATATTGTTAATAAATTGATCTCACACCAATTATTGTTCATTAATTCTAAAATAGCTGGTTTGTATATTTTTTGGATAGTTTATCCCAAAGTCATTCCTATTTTGTTATATATATATATATATATATATATATATATATATATATATATATATATATATATATATATATTTACGATGCCGATATCCATATCTAAGTAACGGATACAACAATTATGTTATGTGAATTGGTATTGTTTCACTAGTCAATACACACTAATATTCAATTTTATGATTTTGGTAAAGTGAGTGTACTCCACAAGGAGAAAATATTTCCCAAGAACTAAACAGCATATATGGCTTCTCTCACAGTGTTATAGCCTCTATAGAATCCCCCACCCATGCCTAAAATACCCCCCATGGTTGTAGATAATCTAAGGAGGGAAATCAATTTCTTCTTCGTCTTGCTCTCAGACTTCTCTCTCCAGTGTAGCCGGAGAGTATTCACTTCGATCGATTGCCTCTGGAGACCAGGTCCCATAGCCGAAGTCGGAACCCTATGGGCATAATTGATAAAATCCAATCATCGTTGTCCTGATTAATTTTTTCAACAAGAACAATAACAAGAACTTTTGCATGTATATATATATTTTTTTACTTCTGTTTTCGATGTTGCATCTTGTTCTGCGAAGACTGTTATGTTGATGATGGTGTAATTTGGGAGGTGGAGTGTGAAGTTTATATTTATTGAACTTGAAATCAAATTAAGTACAAAATAGTCAAAACATTGTAAAAAGCGACTTCAGGGACTGAACATGTCAGAAAGGAGCCAAGTGTCGTAAAAATTTTCCGTTTCAGGGTGCAAAGTGAAGTTATTCAAACGTCAGAAGACCAAAGTGCATTTTTTCTATATTATAAGGGTAATTATTGTTTTTTTTTACCTTATTAAATATAAGGCTACTAAACTGATCTCACACCAATTAATTTTTTTGTGAGAATATATTTCACACCAATTAATTTTCATTAGCTCTAAAATAGCTGTCTTGCTTTTTTTTTTTTTTGAATTACATCATATAGTCGGAATCGAACCCGGACCTCATTCAGTGGATTCAAATATTCTACCATTGAACTAACACTCATTTACAGCTGGCTTGTTCTTGTATATATCCACGATGCCGATATCCATATCTATGTAACGGATATAACAATTATTTTTAAAATAATTATGATTGTTATTTCACGTGTCAATACACACTATTAATTTAAAGATTTGCTAAAGTGGGTGTACTCCAAAAGGAGAAAATAATTACCAAGAAATAAACAGATCTCACACCAATTACTTTTTTTTAGAATATATTTCACACCAATTAATTTTCATTAGCGCTAAAATAGCTGGCTTGCTATTTTTCTTTTGAGAATTATATTATATAGTCGGGATCGAATCCGGACCTCATGCAATGGATTCAAATATTCTACCATTAAACTAACACTCATTTACAGCTAACATGTTCTTGTATGTATCCACGATGCCGATATCTCTATCTATGTAACGGATATACAAATAATTTAATATAAATTATGATTGTTATTTCACGTGTCGATACATACTGTCCAATTTAAAGATTTGGTAGCATTTCAAAAAATAAAATAAAATAAAATTAAAGATTTGGTAAAGTTAGTGTACTCCAAAAGGAGCAAATACCTCCCAAGAACTAAACAACATATATAGCCTCTCTCATAGTCTCATAGCCTCTGTAGAACCTTCCGTCGTTTACTCCTAAAAAACCCACTCTCATTCCTTCACTCTATCTCTCTCTTCTCTCTCTGTTTCTTGATTTGAAGGTTCCTTTTAATGGCGGACAATGACGGAGAACCAACCGTCGGGAGCTACTCAAAGCTTCTCTTCGCCGCCGACGACGTGGTGGGTCTCGAGAATAACGACTACTACAAATCCTACTTCTCCTCCTCTCCAAATCAATGTACCCCCAAAATGCTCTGTTTCGGCGATTACCGCAATGCATGTGATTTCACCAACAACCCCATCGCCGTCTCTGAAACAACTAAAACGACGACGGTTCAGAAGTCCGGAGTCACGTGCAGCAACTCGTCGACGGCGAACAAGTCCTCCTCAGGCAGAGCCAATGTCAGTTTCACATTTTTCAAGAATTAAAAAAATAAAAGAAAAAAAAAGACCCAGAAAAATCCAAAGTCTGGGTTGGTTTCGTAACGCTTTTTTGGGGTAGGTGACAAGCGAAAGCTGACGTTTTTGGGTTTTGGGTTTTGCAGAGAAAGCGAAATTTGCCTGGCGGTGAACAGGGCTCTGCCGGAGCTCCGGCGAAGAAGACGAAATCGGAGAATGGAAAGGTGAGATGAATCCAAAGGCTGAGATTTTGCATGGCGATTGATTTTTAATTTTTAATTTTTCTCTCTAAATTTGTTTTTTTTAAATGTCTGATGGGAATTGAAGAAACAGGGGAAGAGAGAGAAGCTCGGAGATCGAATCGCTGCACTGCAACAGCTTGTATCGCCATATGGAAAGGTTCGGTTTAATTTAATGAAATCTATTTATTGTTCTTGTGTGATTTCCCAAATTTCTTAGTGTACTTTGTTTTGTTGAATTGAACTAGTAACAATAAATGATCAATCAAATTAATGCCATTTTTTTACATTGAATGCATTCAAAGTTACAAGCTTCAATACCAATTCTTGGTTGATTTCTTGATTTGGGGAAAAGCCCCAATTTGAAAGTGTTTTCCCTAGTTTTAAGAAAACATAAAACATGAGAGTGTATGTGGGGAATCAATGTTGTTTCTTGAGTAATTTTTGGTTCCTTTTCCCCATCAAAGTTTTGGGTTTTCTTCGTTTGTGGAAATGTACAGAGTGTTGATTCTTGTTTGAGAAAATGGAAATTTTGAACTCAAGTTGTTTGATAGTCCATTCTGAGTCATTATTTCAGTTTATTGCTTGAATGATTGTGACATTTGAGTAACTTTCAATAAGGGGTTCTTTTAATTATTTTGAAAGTTGTGCTAAAAGAAGTTTTGGGGGAAGCCACAATTAAAACGGTAATTTAAGGGTATTTTGGGCATAAAAAGAACTAAATCAATATCTTTACATGAAAATACCAACTATATTAGGGAATGATTACAACAATTAGAGTCCCAATAATGATGAGTTGATGATGAAGCCCATTCATATCAAAACGATTAACCAAAGAAAAGTTGTAGTGGTGAATGATTTCTTCCAAAAGGTAAGAGAGTTGAGTTCAATTGATGGCATTGCAATTTGCATGTATGCTTCATCATGCAACTGTTGAATGCTCAACTTATTTATGAATGCTTTCCCTAAAGGAAAAACTTATTTGTGAATGCTCAACTTATGAAAACTAGAGTCTTTGTCGTCACGTTGCTTTTTCAACGTACATTTGGTAGAACAACGTCACTAAAGTAGTTCGAGAGCAGGGTCTATGTTGCACCTGAAAGGCGGATACGACACACCTTCGTGCCATGGTTTTCTGTGATTGGTCATTAACCATCGAGAGACGTGGCACTTGCATAACATGATCGGTAATCTTTGTCGTCACATCACCTTTTCAATCTATAATGTCACTAAAAGTAGTTTGAAAAGAGGCTTTATGCTTGCGCCTTAAAGTCGGATAAGACATTATCATTGGTCCAAGACCAAATGAAATGGGTTTCTCGTATTGGTGGTGAACCATTACAACATCTCGAACAAGCTGTTTAGCCCAATGGATAAGGGCGTGAGACAGTTTATTGATGTCCCGAGTTCGAGCCTCCCCTAACAATATGTTATAGTATGACTTCTTACTTCTAATTGCAAAACAAAATGAGTAGTTCAAATGGGTCCTACCCCGTGCACCGCCATGTCATCTTAACATGTCCATCTGTTTCCAATGGTCATATTGTTGTTGTGTGTAGATATGGAAATTTGAAAAGTGAATGTGACTGGTGCAAAATGTTAACATGACCTCTCTATGTATATAATGTAGACGGATACGGCATCGGTACTACATGAAGCGATGGGATATATCAGGTTTCTGCACGAGCAAGTTCAGGTCTTGTGTTCTCCTTACTTGCAACGTCTACCGTCGTCCTCCTCCAACCTCCTCCATCCCCATGTAAGCATTTCTCTCAACTCCTTTTTTGTATTTCCATTTATAGGTCTAGCTTTCATTTACTTTTGGTGGTTCTGTCAATTGTGTCATTGATTTGGGAATAGGTTTGGTACGGGTTTAATTGTCATTTCACCAACAGTAGTTTTCAGCTGAAAAGTCTTCAAAGGTCTTGCTTTGGGGTTGTGTAAATGTCATAACTTTGTAGCATTGATAAAAGATGAGAGTATGGTGCATGCTTGGTCAAAAGCTAGCAAGCTACTACTTTTATGGTGGTGTGATATACTATGGCACGTTTGATTTTCCTGTGTTAGTTGTATTAGCTAGAAAGTTAAAATTAACTAGTTATATTACAAGTATTAGTAATAATACTACTTAGCTTGGTTAGTTCTAGATGGTTTTTTATACCGGTACTAAATAGTGAAAAGTACGTGCTTAGTGTCCTATTACGGTATCTTCCTCCATGAAGGATATTTTGGATATGACCGATCATAGTGTAATCACTTAGTACTAAATGAAACCTAACACAATATTAAATATAGTACAGTCAGTCTGATTAATCCATTCCAATAGAATCCCACAGTCTAAAAGACCAAACATGCCGATTTGTGCATCAGTTACGCATTCAGTTCCCGTGCCAAATAAGTTTTAGACAATTGAAATATTTGTAGTTACAGTTGAAGGTGATCTAAAACAATGGGAGGATACTGCTGCAGACTTGATAATCCGCTTTAGATACGACTTATTCACGTTGGGAATCTTATTTTGTAATACATGTTTTTCGAAATCTTGTGGCCCTAGAAAGAACTCAACTCTTGTTTGCTAATTCACTTCATTCCTGTTGTAAATCTACGGAATTCCTCTAGGCTACCTTCATTTGTCAAGAAAGCGAGGGAAAGGGAAGGAAAATGTATGTAAAAACTGCTTCACTTTCCTGCATGTGTATTTAGTTGTTGCAGGAAAGTTGTGAGGCCATCATGATTATTTTTCTGCATGAAACATTTTTATTTTGAGAATTTTGCAAAAAGTTCAATTGCTACTTTCTCACCTATTTTCTTATTAAATGAACACATCCGGGAAAAATGATTCCAATATTTTCATTTTCATTTCTTATCTTCTCTTCTAACAATCCCGGGAAACATTTTCGCGTTATTCTTTCATAAAAAATGAACATAGCCCTAGATGTCAATTCGCTTTCAACATCTCCAGTCATCAGCGATATTTTAGCATCCCGCTTTCCTTCTGTTTACTTCTTATATTCGTAGAACTCGTTTTAGTATCCCGCTTTCCTTCTGTTTAATTACCTCTGTTTGTGGAAATGGAATGTTTAGTACTAATTCCGATGTAGGACTGATCTTGCGTAACCCTAGAATACAAAATTGATCACTACATTGTTGTTTTCATGATCACTTTGAAAGGGGTCAAAGAAGTACGAGACCGGCTTAAACACTGAATTGAATCTTCACATAGTCGTACTTGTATCTGCTTGCGCTCCTCGCTGAATGTGTTGCCAACTGCTAAGTTTTTTTGTTATGTGTGTGTGTCGTTGTTTGACAGGAACCAGAAAATGAAAGAGAATCAGAGGCAAGGTATGATTTGAGGAGCAGAGGCTTATGTTTGGTCCCAAAAGAGTTAACAGAGCACATAGCGAACGACAATGGTGCTGATTTCTGGTCACCAGCTGCAATGGCAAACCCCAATCTCCCCCCAAAGCACTAGATAGCTTGGGATGTCGCTGTCTGTGTTTTTGTAAAAAAATTGGAAGGAAGAGAGGAGTCAAAGGAACTTATGTGTTGACTAAGCACAAGAATCTCAAATACATGGTGAAGTAAAAAAATGTGAAGAGAGGTCAGTAAAAAGAAAGGTAGACTTGTTTTTGGATTCCTTTTTCTGGGATGTAGAGGGGTTAAAAGAAGGGTAAAAAGGGGGTGTTGTTGGCTTTTTCTTTTGTTGGAAGGATGTTGTGTGACTGATGGATGATACATGGTTTGTTTATGTTTTAATGGGAGTAGATATGATCATATGAGTAGTTTAAATAATGAATACTATTACTATGAATTTTGCTTGCCGATAACCTAGGTAGTCTTTGGTCTTTTAGGGGCATGTAAAAGTGGAATTACCAATGCTGTCTGGAAATTGGGGCTTATGTTCCCTGCCTTTATTCTCGTAAAGCTCTGTGGTGCGTTCTCTCATACACATCTAGATAGATGATCAGAGTGGAAAGAGAGCGAGATTGGGGTGTACGCCATTCTCATGGTTTTATAATTTTTGCTGGAATATTCTGTTAAACACTACAATAACATGGTATTAATAGTGGAAGTGATTATGTTCAGGGGCGAATCCAGAATTATGGATGAGTGGGGGTTGAAGTATATATTATTCTAACTAACGGTTGTATGTGCATGTCTCGTGCGACTGCTGAAAGTACTTGCATTTCGGGCGACCCCACACCAAACTCATACCAGTCTGTCCCAGCTCTTTCTTCCCAATTTGACTTTTGTCACTATTCACTGGGTCACTTTGACCTGGTGATTTGAATAGCAAACCGATGTAATTTTTTGATATTTTTTTCATGGTGTTGTAGAGTAAAAGGTGCTCTATAATATGGTGAAAAAATTATCAAAAAAAACATATTATTTTGCTATCAAAATCACCCGGTCAAAGTGACCCAGGTACGAGTCAAAAAAGTCAGATGGGAAGAAAGAGCTGGGACGGACTGGTATGAGCCAATGCAGGACGGCTAAACTTTCGAAGATAACGTAAAGTCTAATTCTCATATGCTCATATTCCTATCATATGCCATCCATTCGACAATGAACATGTTTAGTCTCTTTTACAGCTATCCATTTCACCTCTTTGCCGTCGGCCATACTTTGAATCTGGATCGCAAAATCCTTAGGGCTGACTCTATAGTAAGGCAGTCGAGACAGCCGCTTTAGACCCTCGGCCAGGCAATGCCTCGTTTTCATTAATTGTTGTTTTAAAGAAAGCTATACTAACATTAATTACATATTTTATGCAACATTGAGATGAATTATATATTACTGTGGTGGTAGTTTACGTTTTTGCCACAAACTTAACCCAAGTTCAAATCTTATTTAGTTTTTACTTACCAAAAAATCGTACGGCCAATGAACATTACTTAGAGTTAACCTAATACATTATTTAAAAAATCAACATTTTCCTAAAAAAATCAACCTCACATATTACACACGAGTATTAAAAGTCTAAAAAATATATATTGTGTAATTCTTTTTTTAAAGGGGTCCTCAAGTTTATTACTTGCTTTAGGCCACACTATGTATTTGGGCTTGAAAATTATTCTTGTCTTTTCTACAGCTGTCCATTCCCTCTCTGTACCCCCCTTGCACCACGTACTCTTTATTCGGGATTGAGCATTATTTGAATTATTTCACCACGTATAGGAGGTTATAGTTTGGCATAATGGGTTAATGAAGCAAATTTTTGTTCACCCAACATATAACTGAAGCACAGCCCAGTTAGAGCACCCGAGCATGGCCACATCAGGCACATCCTAACCTAAAACCCTATAGCTCTAGCATCCCTCTACCAACACACCTTGTTCTGTATGTTTCATATTATACTATCAAGCCCAAGATAAAGCTCTCAGTTGATAAAGAAGGCCCAAGATCTGAAATGAAGCCTACCATCCATTTGTGTCAGCCCACTTTGTAAGGGCTCAATTGTCTTTTAGGAGCTATCTCTAACTCTAAACCTAATCAACACAGTCGCTCCCCTTATTACCGTTAGATGCCTTATCCTCCGTATCCGACCATTGGTTATGTTCTCTATTTATTATTCCTCGGTGACTTCATTGATTGATTATGTAAATACATCTCTCTCTGATATACAGTTCACCATTCTCTGTATCTCTCTTCGTCTTTATGTGTTTTCTCTCATGGTATTAGAGCCCAGACTGCTCTCTCCACCACCACCGTTACACCGGCGGCTTCAAATCCGCTAGCAATTCTCTCCATTATACACAATCTCATCTCATATAAGCTTGATTCATTAAACTATGTGCTTTGGAAGCACCAACTCACCTCTATACTCAAGATCCAGTCATTGTACGACTATGTCGACGGCTTCGTTACTTGTCCCGCTCAGTTCCTCACCGCCGAGGGTGGTACGGTTCTCACCACCATAGATACGGGTTTCACCAGCTGACACATGCATGATCAAACTATCCTTACTCTGATTAATGCAACACTTACCCAAAGAGGCTCTTACCTAGGTGATAGGCCTCTCTGACTCTCGTTCTGTGTGGTTGGTTGTTGAACATCGATATGCCTCATTGTCTAGATCTAACATTTTACAACTAAAATCAGATCTTCACACGATTAAAAAACGTTCTGATTCTGTTGATTTATACATGAACAAATTGAAATCTTTGCGTGACCCCATAGTTGCTTCTTCTATTTTAATTGATGACGAGGATATGCTTTTATACACTCTCATGGTCATTCCCCAGAATATAACTCTTTTCGGTCATCTCTTCAAAATTTCATGTCAAGAACTACATATTTTGCTTTGTTGAATCTCAATCTGTTTTATTTGATTCAAACCATTCTGCTTTTATACCACTTCCTCTAAAGGTCACGGTGGCCCACATTTCTCCTCTATGAATGGTCGTGGTATTAACCCTAGTCGGGATTTTGGTGGATCTAATGGGCACAGATCCGGTCGCTTTGACTCCTCTTGGGGTCGTACTGATTTCTCTCTTTTTGGTGGTCGACACCCTGGTTCCGACAACAGGGGTGGTGGCCGTTTAATGCTTCTGCTGGGAACCCGGGTTCTTCTGGTTGTATCCATTTTTCTGGCACCAACTCTGGTTCTCACAAACAGAGTTATGCCTATGTCACATGTCAGATCTGTGGGAACGATTTCCATTTTGCCATAGACTGTTGGCATCGAATTGACTACTCTTAAAAATGACAGATGCCACCAGAACAGCTCTCAGCTATGACGGAAAATACTCAGTTTACTGCTCCTTCTACTTATTGGTTGATAGATACTGGTGCTTCAAACCACAAAACAACAAAGTTGAAAAACTTATCTATTTCAGATCCTTATCTTGGTATTGAGCAAGTCCAAGTTGGTAATGACATTCTCTTCCTATTCAGAATTCTCATATTGCCCTCCTTTCTACTATATCATGTCAGTTACGCTTATCTGGTACCCTACATGTTCCCACTTTATCTGCAAATCTGTTATCTGTGCATAAATTGAGTTCTGAGCATAACTTGTGTGCTATTTTTGATGCATATTAATTCTATCTTCAGGACACATACAAAGTTATTTTTCGGGGTCTGAGTGAAAATGGTGTCTACCCCATCTATTTTGTATCTGTCAAGTCTGTCAACTCACACCCTCAAGATCTTTTGGGTCAAACTGTCTCTTCGCCTCTTTGGCATGCCCGTTTAGGGTACCTCTCTAATGCTGTTTTAGAACAATGTGTTTCTTGCTCTTCTACTTCTGAACATTTTGTTTCTCAATCATGTTTAGTTGAAAAAATTACTCGTTTATCTTATAAACACTGTACTTCTACTGTTTCTAAACCTATGTATCTACTGCATTCAGATGTTTGGGCTCCTGCTTCAATTAAGTCTTACCATGGATATTGTTACTATGTTCTGTTTATTGATGAATTCTCCATTTTTACTTGGATCTTCCATTACATTGCAAATCTGATGTTGTGTAAGTGTTTCCTAAGTTTAAACTGTTTATTGAAAAGTTACATGGTTTCTCCATTACCATACTTCGTTTGGATGGAGGAGGGGAATACACCTTCTTCATTTTTCAGAAAATTTTGAGTGATCATGGCATTGGGCATAAAAAATCATGCCCACATACTCCCCAACAAATGGGGTATCCGAACGCAAGCATCGACATATAATAGAAATTGCCGTTACATTACTTCAAAATGCTTCTCTTCCTTCCTATTTTCTGTATCATGCTATAGCTGTTGCAATTTACCTTATTAATGGTATGCCTAGCTTAAATACAAGCCACAAATCTTCTTATGAAAATTTATTCAAAACTAAACCTGATTATACTCGTCCAATTTTTTTTTCGTGTGCTTGCTGTCCTCGTTCAAAACCGTATTATACTTCTAAGTTAGACCCTAAAACTAGACATTTTATTATTTTAGGATATACAGATCGGTGCCATGGTTGTCTATGCTTTGATAAATCTACACATAAATTTATTATTAGTCGCGATGTTGTGTTTGATGAGTACACTTTTCCCTACTATGTCACTTCACATATCAAATCTGATCCCCCAAAAACTGCTCCATGTACTTGTGATATACCAGATTCTTTATTCTCACCTTTTCATGTCTCTGTTTCATGAACTGTTACACACATACACATTCTGAGGGTGCTGAAGCCATGTTGCAGCCTGCTGGGGTTCGGCTTGTAGCTAGTCCTGAATTGGTTGTCACTCCTCCTTAAGAAAATATGTAACCCCAGTCCATGCGGTGCACCAAGATCACTCGATGAATCTCTCCTCCTCAGCAACAACCAGGTCACTCCATGCAAACTAGGAGTAAATTGTGTAATACCCCGTTTATCTAGCAGGGGTAAAACGGTCATTATAAACGCATAATAATAATTAATTGGCAAAATAATATTTGAATTAATCATTGATTTTAGTTTGTAGAAAGTTTTAGAAAAATATTAGAGTAATAGTCAATAATTTATTCGTAGTCGTTTCACAAATTTTAGCTAGTTTAAAGTTATAGCACGTGTCCAACCACCGCGAGAATTGCTAGGCTTGCCACATCCAATCACCCAACCACATAGTACTCCACCCACACCCAATTATTTCCAACAAATATTATTTAATTGGAAAGCTTTTCCAGGAGAACTCATCTCCTTCTTCCTCCATACGATTCATCACCGCCTCACACCTTCGGGAAGTCTCTCCAACCACCATCACCGCCCCTGTCACATCATCCCTACTTGGTGCCCAAGTAAAGCCACCTATATAAAGCCTCCAACCACCCTCCTCACGCCAGCAGCCACCCTCACAACCACCACCTCCCTCATCACCATTGTCGTCTTCACCAACACCACCATCACCACTTACAGTTTTCTCTCTCACTCTGTCCAGCCACCTACTTCTCCCTCCCCATCTCCCTCTGTTCTCAGCAACCACTAGCAGCAGCAGGGTGGTAGCAGCAACCACCCCCCACCGCAGCCACCAAGGCCGCCAAGCCACCCGACGGGAAGTGACCAAGAAGACCCACCATCTCTCTCAACCCAGTTCTCTCTCCCTCCCTCTCTGTTCTCAGATCTCGTCACAAACAGAGAAGTGGCAGTAGCAGCGAGCACCACTACAGCCGCCACTGCCGCCGTCGGACGACCACCAAGCAAACCCACTTTCTCTCTCATCTCCGACGGCTTCTCTGACCATCTCTGAACGGTCTCGTCACGTCCCTGACCTGCATCAGAGGCAGCAACAGCAACAGCGTGGAAGAAACCCACTTCCGCCATCCCCGACCTCCATTGTTGCCGGCCAAAGCTTCAGCCGAACACCACCCAAGCACCGCAGCAGCACCCAGTCCCTCTCGTTGCTTCCAGACGACCCTCTGGACCCCGACCAACTCACTAGGAGACTCAAACCAGGCTGGGAAAGCCATTAGAGCCGACCACCAAGTCCAACTCCGGCGACTCCGACGTCGAGCTCCGACCCGACCCATTTCTCGACTGTTTCCGGCCATTTTTGGTCTAGGTACGTTCTATACCTTCTGATTAGTTGTTATATGTTGTCAAAATCGAAACTTGATAGCTTAGATCTTAGTTGGATCGATGAAATTGAAATTGTTGTTATAGGGGGGTAAAAGTGTAGTTTATGTAAACTGTTAAAGCAAGGTTTAGGGGTGCTGTTTGTATTTTCAGAAACTGAAGGGGCTGTTAGCATACTATATCAATTCTGTTTTGGTGACTAGTTGGGGAATTTGTAGACTTTTAATATAAATAGGGGTTTATGTGTCTTTTACTTAAACTTGTCACTTTTCGCTAAGAATAAAAATAATAATTTCGGAATATAAATAATTTCTAAAAATATTAGTTTTCATCCCGGAAAAGTAATTCGGGTATTAAAATAGCATACGGTTTGTTCGTTAGAAATTAAACAAGAAATATTTTTTTAGCTAAAACTTTAAATAAATGTTGTTAAATCACTTAGTTAATAACTTGGATGTTTAATACTTGTAAATTGGATATTTTGCTAGGTTTTAAATATTGTTTTGTTGTGATTAGTATTTAGGGAAAATTTCTCTTTAAATTAAATAGTTTTAAATATTGTTTAAATGATTAAAGAAATAATAATATGTCTTTTTCATAAAAATAAACTAGTTTTTTTTTTTCACTACTATATCAAGTATTTTATAAAATAATTTCTCTAATTAGTTAACCTGTTTTAGCTAATAATAATAATAACAATAATAATAATAATAATAATAATAATAATAATAATAATAATAATAATAATAATAATAATAATAATAATAATAATAATAATAATAATAGTCGTTTAAATATAAGCACGTGGTTTTTATAATATATAAAAGAAGATTATAACGAAACAAAACGTTTGGAAAGTTAGCTAGTGGGGTTGGGTAGAAATAAAAGAAAATATTTAAGACTTGTAGTATTTTTGTTGGATTATTTGTCGACATAAAAGTTACGGGTTGTAGGTGACAGTTTGTAGGCCGACCGGATTTTAGACGTGCTAGTGCTATGGAAGTAAGGTAAGTAACATGCCAAGCGTTGAGCCTAGCTTCCTTCGTGTCTTAATATGACTTTTATTTCTTGTCTCAAAATGCATTTTATTTGGTTATTCATTTACTTGTTTTAGTTGAAGTTTCCTTTTATTTCAAGAAGTTATTTTACTTGATGTTGTCACATGATTAATATTAATAATTCATAATTAACGTAAAGTGGAAAGAGTTGTGCGGGAGAAGCTTATTATTGTCATGTTGACTTCGGTCACTCGGCCCTTGATCAGATTTTATTAATCCGGTCGCAACCTGCCGGGTCGCTCCATGTACTCACCTCTCTGGCCGCAAGAAGTCTTAGGGGGCTGCCGGCAGTTAATGTCATGGCTGCTAGTGATAGATTAGTAGTTCCTTCCCCGTATCAACAAAGCTAATAATACAATTTTGGTATGAGCTTTTGAAAGAAAGGAAGAAGAGATTGAGGAATATAATCCCCGTTTGGAAGAGATATTAAGATAAGAAGAATTTTATAAGTGTTCCTACTTTATTGAATTCAGTCTTTACAAGTTTTATTCCTCTTGTTTTAGTATTGCAAAAAGTAAATTCAAGCTTCATCATCTGTTTTACATGTTTGGGTGTTACTTACTCAGTATTTCCATGCTGACTTTGAAACTGCGGTTCCTGTTTCCTTCCACCGCAGGCTTAGGAGCAGAAGGCTACAGCGAAGCTGGGTACGGGACTCACGTGTAGTGTTTAGTTAGCAAGCCAGAATGATGTATAGCTTTTGGAACCACTTATGTAATATTTAGAGACTTTCATGTTTTGTAATAAATAAATACTTTTTGAGTGTTATGCTTTTGATTCCCGCCATTACTTTTAGCAGCGCCCTCCTGGGCTTTCCGGTCCGGAACGGAAGGCTTGGTAATCCACGGGCCGTTACATATTGGGTTTAAAGATCAACCTATTGGCTTTAACATTTCTGTTTTACCTTCTATTTCTGGCCCAGTTTCTTTTTCCGAGGTTGTTAAACCCTCACAGTGTCAAGACGCAATAGCTGCTGAGGTTAACATCCTCGTAAATCAAAATAAATGGACTCTTGTAAGTCCACCACAATATGCAAATATTATAGGTAGCAAGTGGGTTTATAAAACTAAGTATAATCCCGATGGCTCTATCTCTAGACATAAGGATCGTCTTGTGGCCAAGGGTTTTACCAAACGTTGGGGTGATTATGAGGAAACTTACAGCCCCGTCGTTAAACATGCAACAGTTCGGACCATTCTTGCCTTCGCTGCTGCTTATGATTGGCCTCTTCATCAATTAGACGTAAAAATGCATTTCTTCACGGCCATCTCCGTGAAGTTGTGTACATGAAACAACCACAACGGTTTGTGGATACACGTTACCCAAACCATGTGTGCATATTAAACAAATTCCATTTATGGACTCAAAAAAACCCCTTGGATTGGGTTTGAATGGTTCACGACTTATTTACCGTCTCTCGGTTTCAAATCTTCCTTTGCTGATATCACTGTTTATTCCTCTCTCTCTCACAATAAAATCACTATTTTACTTCTTAACGTTAATGACGTTATTATTTCTGGAAATGATACTTTGTATATGAGTGATTTGATCTCCGAACTTCATAATGAGTTTGAGATGACTAATCTTGGTCTGCTCACATACTTCCTTGGGTTACAAATTACAAGGTCTTCTGTTGGCTTACTTGTTCATAAAGAGAAATATATATAAGATATACTTGTTCGTTACAATATATCCTCTTGTAAACCTTGATCTACCCTGTTAGCATATGAAATAAAATACCATATTCTTGATGGGGCGCCCATCCCATAACCTACAGTGTTTCACTAACTTATTGATGCCTTGTAATATTTGACGTTTACTCATCCTGGCATTATTTTATACGTAAACTATCTGTGTCAGTTTATGCAAACGCCCACAGATGTGCATTTTCTGCAGCAAAGAGAATATTGCAATATTTACAGGGAACTAAGTCCCATGATTTTTTTTTTAATAAAAAAGGCTCTCTTCCATTACAAGTCTTTACCGACGTAGATTGGACAGGTAATCCTACTGATAGTCGCAGCACCACTGGGCTGGTTGTTTTTACTGGGCCCAATACGATTCATTGGGTTTCCTAGAGGCAACCCACGGTGGCGCGCTCTTCCACATAAGCAAAATACCGCGCTTTGGCCACTGCTGCAGCAGACATAGCTTGGTTTAAAACTCTATTTCCCGATCTTAAATTTGCCTTTTTGGTGCTCCTGTTATTTTTTCTGATAATACTTCCGCTTTAGCTCTAACCGCAAATCCACTTTTTCACGCACAGACAAAACATAGTAAATTAGACTATCATTACGTGTGTGAAAAAGTCTTGCTTCGTGATCTCATTGTTTCTTTTGTTTCTGGTAAAGATCAACTCGCTGATATCTTCACCAAAAGCCTGCATCCCAACCACTTTATGAGTCTCAAGACTAAACTCATGGTGCAGCCTCACCCACCGTGAGTTTAAGGGGGGAATAAGACTATCAAGCCCAAGATAAAGCTCTCAATTGCTAAAGAAGGCCCACGATCTAAAATAAAGCCCACTATCCATTTGTATCAGCCCAATCAATAAGGGCTCAATTGTCTATTAGAAGCTATCTCTAACTCTAAACCTAATCACCACAGCCGCTCCCCTTATTACCGTTAGATGCCTTATCCTCTATATCCGACCGTTGGTTATATTCTCTATTTATTGTTCCTCGATGACTTCACCGATTCATTATTTAACCACATCTTCTCTCTCTAATATACAGTTCACCATTCTCTGCATCTCTCTTCGTCTTCCTGTGTTTTCTCTCATTTCACCCATTTACAATTTCGATGAGATATCTGTTTATAATAGAGAATCGACAAGATTGACAAAATACCAAATCGGAGGAGTCAGTCTGCATCATTTAGGAAAGCGGTCGAGCTGGTCGTATCATATTTAAGGTTTTTATGCGTACTTATCCTCTACTGGTAACTTTAATATCTCTATATGAATGCAAATATGTGGATCTGCTACTATTAACTTCTTTTGTGAATGTTTACTCTCATAAGACATTAGCTTTTTGTAGTAGACTTGTTGCTCTGATTTGCTAAAATTGATAATGTAGTAGATTTGGTTAAGGATGGCAATGCGATCCGCTCCGATCCGAGATCCTGGGTGATCCGACTCTAATGGAGCGATCCGAATCCGATACATTTGCTTTTGGATCGAATTTGGATCATAAATATGCGATCCGTTCGGATCTCGGATCGGATTCGGATCATACATATAAATATCCGATGATCCGTTCCGATCCGATCGGGTATATATAAACATCTGATAATTCAACCCGATCCGACCCGATCCGACAAATATATATATATATAAATATATATAATATAAATATCCAATAATTTGATCCGATCCGAATATATGCCTATATATAATACAATTATAATTGTTTATTATAGTTATAATTATATATTATATATAATTATATAGTTATATATAATCCAACCTGATCCAATTCATGATCCCTTTTCTTCATTATCGGATTTGGATCTTTTTAGGTGATCCGTTTTATGATCCGATCCGAATCTGACCCGGATCCGAACGGATTCGGATCGGATTCGGATCAGGCGGTATTATTTTCAGATCGGATTATGCGCAAATCCAATCCAAATCCAATCCGTTGCCATCCCTAGGTTTGGTTGTTGATTCCACAAATCGTCAAACATGTTTGTTTTCTTTGTACAACTCTCATGCTCGTGGCCATATTCTCTAGCAAAATTTAACACTTGTATAGTGTCTTAGCATATATTTTGAGTATATTTTGAACTGCATTTAAACTAATACCAACCACGCTCTATTGTGGAGTAAATGCACGCTTTCCTTTTTTTATCTATTATTTTTTCATCATGTTTGATCGTAGCATCCTCAGAATGCACAATCTTTATAAGAGTAAAAAGTGATGGCGTGGTATGTGTTAGATGTTGTTTTGACATGTTTTATTAATAATTTCAGAGTGCAGAACTTATTTAAACCGTAGCAATAGAGATGATGCGTACCAAGCGTTCACGGGCAGTTAACAAGCAAGGCCAAGACAAAAATGCGAGGAGAACTTCATTGGAACACCTTCCTCCTGATTTAATCTTCTCACACATCTTCCCTCTACTGCCCGTTTTCACTCTTCTGCCATTCAAGTTGGTGTGCAAGGCATGGCACAACTTATTCCACCAATATCGCCTCAAGACTGGTCCTATCCCTCGCGAACCCAATCTTCTCACATTAGGTAAAGACCGTTTGGAAGTTTACCTATATGATTTTAACCTCGGAGCAACAAAAATCGAACCTCCTGCGAAGGATTTGAGGGATCGGGTTGATAGAGTTCTTTCCTGCAATGGGTTACTCTGCATTCTCAAAACAGTTAAGGTTTCAGATTTGCATCTACAATCCTTTGATAAGAGTGCACCGTTTCTTGCCATATCATGAGCGCAGGAAAATGATTTACCATCACTTTGGATTTGGGTTTCACCGAGGAACCAATGAGTACAAGGTTGTCGGAATTACAAAGACTGCACTTCCTGGGAACAATCAAGTCATCAATAGCGTCGACGTTATCACACTAACGAAAGATGGGTCTTGGAGGTGTATAACCCAAAAGCCTACTGTGTTTTTTGAGGGTTCCTCCGATGTGGTTGCCGATGGCTCTATTCACTGGTTTTGCATAGAGAGGTATCCTTGGGGAGAGTCGTGTGGCATAGTTTCATTTAACATGGCTGAAGAGAAGTTTTCGACAATTAAGACTCCATTTTGGCCGGAGGGAAGTGTCTTGGCCGTGTTGGGTGGCTGTCTTGCACTGACGGATCCGGAGATATCAACTGATGGATTGAATATATGGACGATGGACGGTGCGTCGAAATTGTGGACTAAGACATATGAAATTGTTATACCAAATCATCTTTTATCAATCGATTTCATTCACCCGGTTTGCCTGTTGAAGAACGGAGACATTATGGTATTGGATGATGATAGAGTTCCGTATGTGTATCACCGAAACCAAAGGTGTCTTGAACCCTTTGAAACTTGCTCGCTGGAGCTTCGTGAGTTCAAGGTGGTCCGGTATGATCCAGTCCTTTTCTCTCCGTAGTAGTGGTCAGTAAGCTGTTTGAATTTTGAGAGAAAAAAAAAATGGTTGTTTACATTTCTGTGTTTGGTCAAGTTAATTTGTAATAGGCGTTTTGAATTTATGATGATGAAAGTTTGTCATTTCAAGACAATATCGGCTTCATTTTGTGGGATTTGTAAAACCTAAATGTTTACGTACCCTTTGTTTACAAGACTTATTTATGTTTTGATTAGTCCTCTTCGATTCTTGATGCTTCATGGCGCTTTATATATTTGCTCACACACTTTAAGGATTTTGAAAGGGCTATGTGATCTGGTTTAGGCTTTATTTAGGCTTTATTAGTTGCTCGATGATCATATTGTTACAACATAGGACAATAAGGTGTTACAAGAAGCATTGTGATTGAAAGTGCTAGCAAACTATAATTTTTTATATTCTAGTGTATATGGCTCACACGATGTATAGTGGCTCGTAGAAAGTAATATGCGAAAGAATTGGAATGCATGACGAAGATGATAAGAACAAAAGAGGATCCTGAGAGAGAAATTGTATTCGATACTTCTCACGGAATGGAAAGAAAAGAATTAGTATTTGAATAATTCAACAATGAAACGAATTTGGCCATTACATGGAAATCCTATTTAAAGCAAGTTTTTTTTAGAGAACATCTTTAAAGCAAGTTAGTGTGGTAGCTAAAGTGATAGAGCGTTGGAAGCCCTTGCATGGGGTTCCTGGTTCAAACCCGGTTAACTACAAAAGAATTTCTCAAACATAGTCGTCAAATCGGGATTCAAATAGTGAATCGAAATTCACCTTCACTGAATCGTAAATCGAATCGAATCGTGAATCGTAAAAATTCAGCTTTCAATATATTTATGTAGATATAATATAATATTTTATGAAGCTGTAACATTATTGAACAAAATATTCATATTTTTACAAAAAAAAATTTCAAATTTATTGGAAACTCGCATCCATAACTAGAGATTGGGAGTTTCCCACATCTAAAAGATAAAGAATAATCTAGATATAGATACACATGTGGAGCAAGGAACTACTAGATGCCAAGGATACTGAAAACTATAGAAAACTATTAGTCTTGGACTAGAGAAAATGCACTAGTAATTTAAAACGAGAGCATGTTGCAAAACAGACCTAAATGTAGGAAGTAATGTAAGAAGTATTGATTCTTAGACTGATGCTGCAACTCAATTAGACTGATGCTGCAATTCAAATATTTTTTTGTCCATTAAAGATTAACTAAGAAATTCGCATCGTTTCATGGGTGAATCGAATCGAATTGTAGGATACGAATCGTGAATCGTAAGATTTTGTTCTCAAAAAACAAAAGAATCCACTTTTGCTCTTCTTTTAGTTTAGTCCTTGACTTGTGTAATTCTCCTATGGGAACCTGACATCTGTGTTGACTTCAGTTCGCATCCTTTGACTTCAATTGGGTCCTTTTGACTCGTGTAATTGATCTGATGGTCACTTTCAAATTCTGTCAAATTGTCAATCAAATACTTTTTCTCTTACACACTCATCTTTCGTTTTTATCATTCTTCTTCTTCTCTCCATCAACCCTATTTAGGGTTTCTATCACGGAAAGAAACGACCTCTACTACACACACTTCCGAGAGACCAATCGAGAGCTTCAATTAAGATATCCCTCCTACGCTGGTAATTCCATACTAGTATTAATTTTTAACAGGTTCCTTTCATCTTGTTGCTTTTTGATATGGCTATTTCTCCTCTATTTTGTTATTTCTTTGATTTGCTTTTGTTATGGCTATCTCTCCTCTATGGGTCTATGTGTTAGTATTGATGTTTTATAAGATTGGTTGTATGTCTTCTAAGATTGATTATGAAGAATTTTTATACGTGGAATATCTCTACTTATGTATCCTACAGATGGATAATAATTGTGGGTTATAATTGTTTAGTTTGCCAATGAAAACCTTCTTTGTTAAGACCAAGCATATGTTTAACCATGCTAGAGTCGAAAAATCATACAGTATTATGACAACCTCTCTAGAATAGATTACCACCCAGTCCCAGCTCTTGCCCACCATCCTGAATATTTGACTCGTATATGGGTCACTTCGACCGGGTGATTTCGATAGTAAATGATGCGATTTTTTGATAATTTTTTCACCGTGTTACAGACCAACTTATACTCTACTACACCATGCAAAAATTATCAAAAAATTACATTACTTTGCTATTCAAATCACCGAGTCAAAGTGACCCAGTGAATAGTAATAAAAGTCAAATTGGTGGGGAAGAACTGTGACTGAATGGTATTAGAAGTCCAAGTTGAAAAGTTGTTAAACAATGATGGCAGATGCGAGTCCTTTGACAGTACTAAGCACATGAGATGATACACGAGTATTATGCACTCAGGGAGTGATAAAACATTACCATTTAAACTCTGTACCACTTGACATATATTCGGGGACAACCCAAGTGTCGTACAAAGTGGAATACCTCCAAAGAAGAAGTATGTGAGTAATTACGTAGCTTAAGTTGCAGCCCAAGTGACCTATAAGGAAGAATATGATCTAGATGAAAAATCAACCCAGGCAATACAACATTTTGGAAAAACAAACTTGGCATCCTCGATTGAGCCTACTTGTGCAGGTGAGGTATGAAAAACAAACTTGGCATCTAGCCCAGTTAGCCGAGGGAGCCGATTCACCATCACTATGGATTTGGGTTTTCAAAAAATATATTGTTTCCAAAGAGTACAATTCTTGTAATTCGTGCAACCTTGTACTCTTTGGAGTTTGATTTTGGTGTAGAGGAAGAAAGAGAAACAGAGTTGCTGCATAGGGGGACAATGAGGATTGAGTTGGATAGAGAAAGAAAATTTAAGGTCCATGAATCCATCTGTTGATGCGTCTAATCTTATGGTTGATCAATCTAGGATAGTTCGGATTCTCGGATAGGGGGACTAGAGGCTTGAGAGGATCCAGACCCACCAAATTGTATCCGTCAGTTGGTAAGGTTATGGCAAAGAAAATTATACTTGGGTGGTGAAAAAAGACATTTGCTTCAAATGAACTCTGCAATACTGCAACTAATGCACTATGCCATTAAGAATTTTTCAAATTGCTCTATTTATCCATGGTAAGTCTAAAATTCAGTAAAGCTGAGGTGATCGGATCTGCTCGGGTAGACAAGGTCTTATTATAAACTTAAAATGTCGGTCACAACAAGCTGAAACAAGCGTATCGGTTGTTAACAAGAATGTCTCAAAAATATACGGGTATGCAAAATCAAAACCAGCACAAAAAATCACTTTTCCAGAAATTGAGACAAACCACTATATTGGAGAGAAAAGGACTGGATTATAATGGAGCACCTTGAACCGGCCAAGCTCTCGTCCAATCCATTGCAGGAAAGCACTCGTTCAATCCGGTCCCTCAGTCTTTGATGAGAGATTTGATTTTGGTCATTCCAAACACTCTATCGTAAAGGTAAACTTTAAATAGTCTTCAACTAATATTGGACTGGAGAGGGATACGGTGAACAGTCTTGGTCTGATTGCGATCTTCGCTATATTGATGGAATAATCGGTGCCATGCCTTGAAATTTACAATTTGAAAAGAAAAGATCTCTCGGAAAGCTCTACCTTGATCCTACGTACGGCTACAGTCTTTCCCATGACATAGGTTTGGATTATACAAAATCTTTAGAATGTATGGAA
Organism: Linanthus parryae; assembly: GCA_023055425.1. Lineage (NCBI taxonomy): Eukaryota > Viridiplantae > Streptophyta > Magnoliopsida > Ericales > Polemoniaceae > Linanthus > Linanthus parryae. Next base: position 36,600,024 of record JALGPY010000002.1, read on the forward strand.
ATCCATGCAATTTCATTAGCTGACGCACTATTTAATCATTCTATCCCGGAGACAAGAGCTCGAATATCAGTTGGTATACTGTTCAAGTTCGACAAAACTTAATCACATCAAACTCAAACAACCTGACTACACTCGCTTAAATTTGTGTTTTTTTATTAAATAATATTTTAAACAGAACTAACTTGAACAATTAATATTTGGTTCTACTTGATTCGATTACAGCTTTCTCAATGTTAAAGATTTATGAGTTTTTTTTTGTCCTAGGAGCAATGTCATTAAACATTTGATATTTCTTTCCAACACAGGTCACCGAATTCTTTCAATGGGACTCCGAAGCAGGCGCGCAAGCGTAAGAAGATCAATGAAAAAGCAGCAGAACACAATAAACAAAGAAGATGGCAATTTATCTACTACAACTTCAATGGATGACCTTCCTTTGGACATTGTCCGAAACATATTTCAACGACTGCCCGTATTCTCCCTCCTACAAATCAATCTAGTATCCACATCTTGGCGTAAGTGTCTTCTCACATCCGGCATCCAAGTTCCTAAAAACCCTTCTCTTCTTTTACTTTCCAATGACCTTAAACAGTTTTACCTATACGGCAAAGGCGATAAATTGAGGAAAATCAGATCACCCAAGAGAAACTTGATTGGGAAAATAGATAGTGCTTTGTCTTGCAATGGATTGCTCTGTCTATTGTCTCCCAAAAAAGTTACCGCTACATATTCACAGTATCAAGTCTGCATCTATGTTACCAGAAACGCGGTACGCTGCGGTACGTGGAACGGGAACGGGAACGAGAAACGCAGTAGGTAGCGGTACGGGGTACGCTGGGGGTAGACTTCTCCGGAACGCCGTCCGGGACGAAAAACGATTTCTAGGAACGAGGAACGCTAGTTGGGACGAGTTCTCCTACATTTACCTAAAAATTCCCCCGTTTTAATATAGTATGTTAATATATGAATTCTCAAAAGTCAAAGCCAATTACCATAATAATAACCAAACTTTTTGCTTAGTATCAATAAAAACTTTTCTTTAGTTCCTCAAAAAAAAAAACTTTTCTTTCTAGCATAATAATCCGTTGCAGTATCTTAAAGTGTCCAGTTATTGTATTGACCAAGGAATCTTGGTAAATTGTTATTTTGTTTCCTTTAAGAAAAATTAAATTTTATAATTAGTGATTTAGTTTACCAATTAGCTGGCAAAAATGGGTCTATTATTAATATAGCAATAAATATCATAGAATTAGAATCCTTCTACAACTCTTCCTATTCCAAAGCATCAAATATATCTTTTCCTAATCTAAACTCTGCACCAACGATAATGAAGAGACTATAGAGGAAAAAACAGAGTTCACGATGACTGAAGAAAAAATCAGATCAAAGTCAAACTAGAGAAAAGATGAAGATGAATCTGATGGATAAGATAAACAGGTAGGTTCTTCTCTCACTTCTTCCCTCAGTGTCTGAAGTTAGAACTTCCATGTCTGAATTTTTTGGGACGCTATGTTTTACGATCCGGGTCGAAAACGTACCGCGTTTCGGTACGAACGACCCCGATCGAAAAACGCTACTGTTTTCACGTTTCTGGTAACATAGGTCTGCATATATAATCCCCTGGTAAGAGACCATGTCATGTTGACAGATTATAAGTTACCTAAAGCGAGAAGACCTTCGGGAAAAGAAGATTATTGGTGTCACAAACTAATTGCAGTCGATCCTTTTTACCAGCATTTCGGGTTTGGATATAACCCGGAAACTCAAGAGTATAAGGTAGTGAGAGTTTTTGGAAGACTTGGTGGCAGCTCGCGGGAGGTTTGTAATTCTGCCAAGGTTCTTACTGTTGGTGAAACGGCGTCTCGGAGGTCTGTAAATGAAGAACCGGTTAATTGTTTTGAAGAATCATCAGATATTGTATTGAGGGGAGCTATTCACTGGCTATGCAGAAGAGACTATGTTAGATCTGTTAGATCATTACCATTCACTTTTAAAGCTCCTTATCTCAGGTTTGTGGAAAACCGAAGACGCGTTGTTGTTGCATTTGACTTGACAAAAGAGGAGTTCTATCAAATCCCAACTCCTCGTAGGATTGATGCTGGTGTTTTGTCGGTATTGGGTGCTTGTTTAGCCATCTCTATACAGAAAGAAACACGAGTTGATGTATGGGTGTTGAAGGAGTACGGTGTACGGAATCCGTGGACTAAAGAGTATGTTTTTGAGGAAACTGTTCCACTACCCCTACGCAATGGCGCACTAGTCTGTCCAATCTATCTATCGGACGGTGGCAAAGTTTTGTGCTGGAATGGAAAGAGAATTTTGGCTTATCACCCACAAGATGGGCAGTTTGAAACTACGCTCGATACAAGTCGCTTCCCTCATCGTTTAAAGGCAATGAAATATAACCCAGTCCTTATTTCACCGTTTTAGAAAGTTGACGTGCATTAGCTGGATCTGCTTATGGAACATAAGTGAGAACATGGCTGTGTGTTTCACCCAATGCAAAGGTGTTTTGAAGCTCTTGAAACTTATATTCTCCTACTTCGTCAGTTCAAAAGGTGCTCGTTTAGAATCCAAACTTTTTTGCTTCCATTTTAGTGGGTTGTTTCAATTTGTAGAGAAAAAGATGTGCTTTTTCTTGTTATGATTTTGAATACATATATATTTTTGAAATTATCATATTATAGATATTGTTTTTGTTCAGTTTGTTAACGACATTCTTTCCAATGATATTCAGACAAGTTCTGACTTGGTTTAGACTTTGTAATATGGTAATATGCATGTTCATCCATTGTCTAGTCAGCTTGCAACTTCGATGGATGTTTTATGTTTCTTTCGAGTTCATATGAATATTTCAGTAGTGTATGAACTTATGTCGGCTATAACATTGGTAGGCATTTAATTTGTAGTAGTGAATGACCTTGTGTTTGCTACAACCTCAGCGGTCTTTGGGTTTAAAGGACTTATGACGTTGGATAACCACCTAACATGGTCGAGTCAGGTAATTGTAAGCAGCTTGTGTTGCCAGGGTCGGTGTTCAATTTGCTGCATGACAGCAATTGTGAGGACTAAGAAATATGTTACTGGACTATGTTTTTTGTCACTGGGATAGATTGGCAGGTGTGGCTGTTGAAAGTATGGTGAGATAATGGTAAATGGTAATGTACAGTTACGGAAGATTGTAATAGATTTGAAGCAGCTGAAACGTACTCGCTAAGGCTTTATCGGTTAAAGGCCGTCCCATATAGTCCAGTCTTTCCTCTCCATCGTTGGATTTTTCTGGTTATTATACCAGAACATTCTTGTTGACAAAATTTGTCTGTTTCAGCTCGTACGTGACATTTAAAATTTCAAGACAGTTAAAGTTGGTATTGACTGCTGTAATAATTTAGTATCCCATATGGGATGTTCTGTAATCCATGCTCTATCAAATTTGGAGCATAGGTACATGTTTTTATGTTTCTTTTGAGGTGATATCAGTATCTTACTAGTACACAATATACATGTAATCACTGAAGAGGAAAACAACTTCAACTAGTTAGTGATTTTAATTTATTAGACATTTCGCGGATCGCATTACAAAAAAATGTGAATAATTCAATGATGACAAAATTTCAAACCATGGACTTGTACACCAGGTAGAGTCTACTGAGACAGAGAACGAAAGGTGGGTGGCCCTGGTTTCGCTAGGCCAAAACATCGTCGGAAAACATGGAGTTCAGCGGCGAGTTTGGCTTCTACAGCTGCCGCCGCTTCTCTTTCTTCTTTATGTTCGCCTTCCTTCTGTTCGAGACAGAGATAGAGAGATAGGGATGTGACATGGGTGGAGAAAAGAGGAAACAGAGGTGCAACAACCCCCTTATCCGACTCAGGACAAGACCGGGAGGGCAATGCTTAATAGAAGCGGCGGAGGTCAAAATCAATACATTTCACAACACTTATTCATATTATTAAACTTCAAACTTAGAGTATTATACAAGGAGTGCTACTATTACACACAAACTTATCTAACATTTATCAGATAGTCTACTGATGATGTCCATACTCTAGATGAGTCTCGCACCCCTTCTATTTTACAATCCAGCTCCTAGGTCTGCGGTGGGAAGAAAAACAAGAACCGCAGTTTCCAAAGTCAGCAAGAAATGCTGAGTGATATACACCTTAGCGTGTAAAACAAGGAAGATGAGATAGTTGCTGACTCACGAGTTAAGTAAAACAGTAACAGAATACGAGTAAAACATTTATCAGAGTTTGCAGCAGAAATAATCCTTTATGAATTATTCCAGAAACAAATTCATTTATCGAAATTCTAAACCGTTGCACGTTTCCAAATCACAGAAGCAAATATGTCCAATTATTATCTCTTCGTTGTGCCAGGGTAGACTAATGACCACGACAGACATACTAGACCTTAAGTGTTGCAACACCCTCCTAAGAGCGTCAATCTTAGGAGTGTTATCTAGATGCTGGACCCTAGCCAATAAGGCGTAGAGCTAAGGGGAACTAGCTGGTATCGGTGTTCCCGGCCGGAGCCAATCGTAAGTCCAAGGCGTGGAAGCCAAGGGGAACTAGCTGGTATCGATGTTCCCGGGCGGAGCCAACTATAAGTCCAAGGCCTAAAAGCCAAGGGGAACTCGCTGGTGTCGGTGTTTCCGGCCGGAGCCAACTGTAATAATTCAAGATCCAAGCCTACAAAAGTAAGCAGGGGGAACTCGCTGGTGTCGGTGTTCCCGGCCGGAGCCGATCAAAGTAAATCTACTTTTTCTGGTACATGCGATTCTTTCCACTTCGCATAATGAGCGGATTAATATTGCGTGACAGTTTCAAAGAATCATTTCGAAAATGTAACCAAATCAAATAAAGCATGTGAAGCACAAAACACATTTCGAGACAATTTATAAAATCAGATATTGACACGAAAGAAGCTAGGCTAGCTAGGCTAGGCATGCAACTCACCTGAAGCTAACTCAGCAGTCATACAACAAATGTTCGACGAATCCTACGTCCACGTATGCGTCTCCGACAATTTACAGATCTCTAGTTAACGGTGTTATTTCGGAATAAACGAATGCACTAACTCTATACAATTGCTCAGTTATGTCGAATACTAATTATTTCTCTCACGATCCCCAATTCGTCTTTACGTCATATTCTTATATATATAAAGAAGCACTTTAAAATAACTTGATTATTATTAAATCAACATTAATAAATACTTTTCCAAAATAAACAAATTATAATTACTAGCAGTAGTAAGAAAAGAGCATTATCTCCTTTATAAAAAGTTATTTTAGCTATAAAATAATATTAAAATAGATATACTTATTAATAAGTAATTAAATAAATAATTCAAACATATTAGATAATAAAACTATAATGATATTACAAAATAAATATTTATCAATGCAAATTGTTTTATTATCTCAAATAGTGTTCTTGCTAAGAAGAGTTTACTGGGCAAATACCCGGGAATCACTATTTAAAGTGTCGTTTAGCATTAAAACTATATATTTTCAAGAAGAGTTACTCATATCATGTTTTTACTACTAAATTAACCCTCTTATTTTATATTATTAAAACTTTCTTTTTATTTTTAAGAACATAATTCATTTTGCTATAATTATATTTTTATTTCGAAGTATCAAGTATTATTTAAATTAGTTGAGACACATATTAATATAACATTAACTAAACTAAAAATCAAATATAGGATAATTGCAGAAGGATAAACTACAACTATCCCCCAACAATTTCTTCCAAATTCACTCACAACCCCTAAGTTTTTGAAAACTACTCTTTTAAAATACACTCAGCTCCCCAAATATGCATATTCAAATCTCGCCGTGAGTTGATTTCAATTGTCGAAACACGATAAATTACTAGTGAAACAAGATAAATTACTCTAATATTATTTTTCACAACATTTTTTTATTTAGCTCTCCGAATTACTATTTTACCCTTAAGTTTTAGACGGGGTATTACAAGAGGGGTATTTGGTGGTTTCTCGGTGGCTTTCCTGACGGGGCAGCGGCGGTGGTGGTGGCCTTTGGCCACTTCTACTTGCTGTTGTTGTTGCTCTGTTATGTGGCAGAGAGAGAGAGAGAGAGAGAGAGAGAGAGAGAGAGAGAGAGAGAGAGAGAGAGAGAGAGAGAGAGAGAGAGAGAGAGAGAGAGAGAGAGAGAGAGAGAATTGCAGTGGGTTAGAGTGATGGAGATGGTGGTGGTGGTGGTCTTCCTTGCCGAAGGTTAAGGTGGTGGTGGTGATGATGATGGTGAAGATGACTATGATGATGGTGGCAGAGATGGCTGTGGTATGATGGGGAATAAGAGGTGAGCTCAAATAGAGAGCTAGAGGGGTGGCGGTGGAAAAAAAATCTCCCGAAGAGGTAGCACACCCACAACATGTCACAGTGGCCGGACACGCGGTCACAACTAAGAAAAAGAAAACACTCGCGTATTAATTTACGAATGCTAGTCTAATGTTTTCCTGAAATTTCACACAAATAAATATGATGAATTATCCAAATATTAGTTTTTTGTAACTAAATTTTTATTTAACTCTCGAAATTCCTCTTTTACCCTTAGGTATTAGACGGGGTATTACATCTACAACATTATGGAAGGACAAATTCTTGTAACGTTTCGCTAATAAAAAAAATCTCCTGAAACGACTTAGAAAAAAGTATAATCACAAACAAATGAAAGAATATGTAGGTAAAGGTAAATCTTTCTTTTCTCCGGCATAGCCATTTTCATTCATATTTTGAAATTAATAATTGGATAAATGATTGAAGGACACTTTCACCCCTTCTAGTTTGGAAAGGGAAACTTTCACCCCTTCAATGAGCCAAACTTAAAATAACATGAACCCCAATTTTGACACCGTTAGTCTATGGGTGGATTCCGACACTGAAAATAATTTTGGACACAAGCTTGCTCCTCATATCATGCAAAAGTCTGTTATACTATTGAGTAAGTCATCGTGTTTTGCATAGTATTGGAGCAAAATATCATATCAGCAACAAATCTCAACTCCAAACTAATAGCGCCATAGTAACAGTTGTAAGTTTTATAAAATTCGCCACACTGAAAAACTGAAATAGTGAAAGTTTCCCTTTCTTAACTGAAAGGGGTGAAGTTATCCTTTAGTCAAACTAGAGGGGGTGAAAGTGCCTTTTACCCTGACTAATTACCATAGAACTGAGGTGGTGTTGGGGTGGGTTAGAGCATCTCCAAGAGATGGCCTATAAGTTGTCTTTGGCACAAATATATGCCAGTTTTGCTCAAAAACAAGCTCCAACAGCTGGTGTAAAATCTGGCCTAAATTTGAGCCAGGCCTATGATTGGACCAGTTCTGGTCTAAACTGAGGACAATTTGAAGCTGGTGTAAGAAATAAAAAACTCTGATTTATTACTCTGCTCCTCCTCTGATCCTCCTCCTAATCCTCCACTGCTCCTCCAACGTTTGTATTCACCGTTGCAACGGTAAATTTATAATTACTTGTCAATAATCAAAATGAAAAACACAAAAAAAGTACAAAAATTACCTTAAACTCGCTTCAATAGTATAATTAAATCAGTATTAATTTAATAAAGTGTGATAATTATTAAATATAGTAACATAATTATTTAATAATGAAAACTATAAAATAATAAAAGAATACTAGTGGCTTACATTTAGGCCAGCTGCTGGAGCAGAAACTCAAAAAGTGCAGGTGTAAAATTTAGGACAGGTACAACTATAGTCCAAAGACAATTTGACTGTTGGAGATGCTCTTAAGTCAGCTAATGTTGGTAATGGTGTAAATGATTTAAATACTTTGGGGATAAAAGGGGAAAATTGAGTTGCCACAGACCCGTTAGGCGGTGGGTGCCGTAGTATAAGAAAGGGGGAATGAAAGTTTCCTTTCCGGAGTTGAATAGTTTTACTTACCAAAAACAAAAACAAGGGTTTTGGGGTTTGGCACCGTCGATTCCAATCGGAGGAAGGATGGTTCAGCGGTTGCTCGGAACTAGGGTTTTCGGCGGTGATGACGACGCCGGTGGATCAGGTGTCTCCAGCGCCTGAGAAGACGACGGAATTCAGTCAGCGAGAGTCTTCACCGGAGATGGCGACGAGTTTGGGTTCCCTGATTCGGCAACACAGAGAGAATCAAAGGCAGCTGGGTAAGTTGAAAATTCCATGCCTTTATCTGATAATTTAGCACATATTTATCCTTGTTACTGCTATTTTGAGCTTTGTATGCAAAATAGGGTTGTTTAACTTAGTCAGTAGGCCTTCTTCTATGAGGCATGCAGAAGAAAGATCTGATGACAATAACTTACTTTTATTTGTCTAATGGTGAGATCTTAATCTAAGTAAATACATTGGAAGGCAAAAAACATGGATTAAAAACAGGGTTAGTGGATAGATATAAAATAGTCAAATTACAATGATTTATTTGGTATGTTTATATAACACATCAGGATGTTTTGGTGGCAAGTAAGTTTATATAAGATTGGAGGTAACTGGTGAACAATCTTGTTGTGTTGGTCTTCTATCATACACTTATGCACATGCAGTAGCTACCCCGATTCTGACCGTTGTTTCTACCCATTTCCAAAATCAAAACACAATTTGAGGTCTGATATATATATCTGCACTGTTCACCCTGACATGCTAGAAGAATTAATTCAGGCAACAGTATTGCTTTTAGTTATCGAGATGCATTAGTATTTAAGAAAGATGCAGATGAGGGGAGACACAATATGAATTTAGGTTTGAGAAGTAATGTGAGATGAATTTTGTTGAAAGCTGTGTAGATTTAGTTTCCATCGTAACATTGATTTGTGTCACTTGAGTGCATCATGTACTCAATTTCCGATTAATTTATTAGCTTGCTGGTTGTTACTTCACCTTATGGGATTCCACCTTAAAGAGGAAAAGTAAAGAGGTGTAGTGGGGTTGGTCGTGGAGTCTCTTCGGTATATAAAGTGCTATAAGATAAGAGTAAGGGGTAGGAATAGTACCCCATAAGAGAAGTTAAAAACAAAGCTGAATTTTTCCGTGCGGTTGTTTGGACTAGTTGCTTAAAACTGACGGCTCTCGGTTTCGAGAAGCCTGTCTAAGATATGAGATTTGCAAAACAGGGTTGGGCAGGGAAGTGAAGAGTAAGGATGGAGGCAGGGCGAGAATAACTGAAATTGGAGTAGATTTGTGGTTGGTTTTTTGTACCCAATGGAAACATGAAATCTTGGAGTTGCTTTACTCTCTTTTACCAGTTCCTGGGTCTAGTCACAGGATTTTGGATGGTTCTTTCTTAAAAAATAAATAAATTAAAATAAACATTTGTTCTAGATTTTCGTCTTCATTTTTTTTTCATTTGGTATTCTGCTTAACCCATGGGGGACATCATGTCTTTTGTATAAAAAATTCAACCTTGGCTTATGGAAGATTTTTAACTAAATATTTTGTCTTAATTAAATTCAGTTACGCACCTGAATTTTAAACTAAAGCTACATCATTTACGTGTACTTTTAGTTTCAGTTAATTTAGACTCCATACTAATTTTGTATATCTGACCTGGGGAGACAGTCTTGAACTCCCATTGCCATGGTGGGCGAATCGTGTGTTCAGGTTTGGAGTTGAGATGAGGAACGGAGATCAGGGCAAGTAAAATAGATGAGATTCTTTTTTTGATATATGAAGTTATGTGATGGAAAGTTCGAATACCTTGGATTTGGTTTTCTTTTTGTGTAGTACTAGGCAAATTGTGGTGTTTTGGTATCTTCTAGTTGCTTTATGGCAGTCGATTAGGTATGTTGGCGAAATCTTTGTGGGAAGGAGTAGCATTTCGGAAATTTTGATGGCTAATGGAGTTACTGAAATATCTTTAGTATCTTCTAGAGTTTGATGTGCTACTGAAATGAACTTGGGATTGTAAGTTTGTTTTTGCTCGGTGTATTTTGCATTAAGCCTTACCTAGAGGATTTGGAGTAGAAGAAAGGAATGGAAGAGGCTAAGGTGTTGGAAGTCGTGGCTGTTGAATATTAGAAGTTTTAATGAGGTTACTGTTACTTCCGATGTACTATGATTGTCATTTTGAGGTTACTGTTACTTCCGCTTGGATTTGGATTTCTTTTGTTCAGTACTAGGTAAATCGTGGTGTTTGGTATTTTCTAGTCGCTCTATGGCATTCGTAAGGTATGTTTACGAAATGGTTGTGTGAAGGCATAACATTTGGGAAATTTTGATGGCTAAAGGAGTTAATGAATTATCTTGCGTCTTTCTAGAGTTTGATGTTCTACTGAAATGAAGATAGGATTATAAGTTTGTAACTGCTCGGTGTTTTTTGCGTTTAGCCTTGCCGAGAGGATTATGATTAGAATAAAGGAATGGAAGTGAGTTAGATGTTGGAACTATGGCTGTCGGATATTAGGAGATCTAATGATGTTATGGTCATTATGATGTGTTATGGAAGTGTGCATCGTTTATGACTTGGTTATAGGATGTGCTATTTGATTAGAGAGATTTGGAATGACATGTGGGTCATGGAGATAGTGTGAAAGTGAACACGAAGGTGAATAGCATAAATAGACGGCAATGGAATCCTAATATATTACGAGTGGGGTCATTCAAGGTTTCACAAGTAAAACGCGTTATCTCGAAAAAATATTCTTGTTACTGTCCTAAATTTTCCATTTTCCCTTTACTGTTTATACTTTTATGGTTTTTCTTCCACTCTGACTTTCACAAAATGACCAGTGATAACTTTCAAAATTCAAGAATATTTGAAGTTTTTCAAGCCTTGACAATCATTGTAACCAGTGCATTCTTTTTTAAAGTTCAAACATTTCCATTTTTCGAGCTTTTTACTCTATTATGACAATGAAATCTCTTCAGTTTTAACTATATCAGCAGTGGTAATCAGTGGTAACCCTAAAGCATTTGCTCATGATTTAAATATAAACATTTCAAACCTATTGATGTAAACCTTGTGATCATATTTTTTTTTAAATTTCAGTAAGCATATATACAATTTTGCTTTAATTTTTTACACTTGGAGGGGTCTTAAAGTCACCAATTTTTCAAATATAACCGGAGTTCTCATGTTTGTTTATGCCAATCGTAACTTCTTATTTCAATATAAAAGAGAACAACTTCTCGACTGCATTTCTAATTTGAGTTAATTTTACAAAGGGCCCCGCAAGACTTATATAGTAGACGGACCCCGGTTTAGTTTGAATTTGTTTGTTCTATTTTCGAGGTGGAAGGGGAATTAATGGCAGGGCAAGGTGATATGTGAAATAATGTGATAGCAAGTTGAAATATGTTGGAATAGGTTTTCTTTTGTTCAGTACTAGGTATATCGTGGTGTTTCTGCTAGTTGCTTTATGGCATTCGATAACGTATGTTCGCGAAATGGTTGTGGAAAGGAGTAACATTTTTGGAAATTTTGATGGCTAAAGGTGTTAGTGAATTATCTTTTGTGTCTTTCTAGAGTTTGGCGTTCTACTGAAATGAAGATAGCATTTGAAGTTTGTGATTGCTCGTTTTTTTTTTTTTTTTTTTTTTTTTTTTTTTTTTTTTTGCGTTTAGCCTTACCGAGAGGATTTGGTTTAGAAGAATGGAATGGATGTGGCTTAGATGTTGGAGCTATGGCTGTCGGATATTAGGAGATCTAATGAGGTTGTGGTCATTATGATGTGTTATGGTAGTGTTCCTCGTTTATGACTTGGTTATAGGATGTGCTATTTGATTAGATATATTTGGAGTGACATGTGGGTCATGGAGACAATGTGAAAGTGAACACGAGGTTGAATATCATAAATAGACGGGAATGGAATCCTATTATAATACGAGTGGGGTCGTTCAAGGTTTCACAAGTAAAACACGTTATCTCAAAAAAATATTCTTGTTACTGTCCTAAATTTTCCATTTTCTCTTTACTGTTTATACTGTTCAACATGGTTTTTATTCCACTCTGACATCCACAAACTGACCGGTGATAAATTTCAAGATTCAAGAATATTTGAAGTTTTTAAGCCTTGACAACATTGTAACCAGTGCATTCTTTTTTAAACTTCAAGCATTTCCATTTTCGAGTTTTGTACTCTGTTATGACAATGATATCTCTTCAGTTTTAACTATATCCAGCAGAGTTGTAATCAGTTGTAACCCTAAAGCATTTTTTCGGGATTGAAATTTAAACATTTCAAAATTATTGATGTAACCTTGTGATCCCATTTTTCTAAATTTCAGTAAGCATATATACAATTTTGCTTTAAATTTTTGCACTTGGAGGGGTCTCAAAGTCACCAATTTTCAAATATAAGCGGAGTTTTTATGTTTGTTTATGTCAATTGCAACTTTCCATTTGAATAAAAAAGAAAAAAACTTCTCAATTGCATTTCTAATTTGAGTTAATTTTACGAAAGCCCCCACTAGACTAATATAGTAGACGGACCCGGTTTAGTTAGAATTTGTTTGTTCTATTTTTAGGTGGAAAGGAGAATTAATGGCAGCGTAAGGTGATCTGTGAAGTTATGTGATAGCAAGTTGAAATATGTTGGAATAGGTTTTCTTTGTTCAGTACTAGGTAAATCGTGGTGTTTCTTCTAGTTGCTTTATGGCATTCGATAAAGTATGTTCGTGAATTGGTTGTGGGATGGAGTGACATTTTTGGAAATTTTGATGGCTAAAGGTGTTAGTGAATTATCTTTTGTCTCTTTCTAGAGTTTGGTGTTCTACTGAAATGAAGATAGGATTTGAAGTTTGTTACTGCTCGTTGTTTTTTGCGTTTAGTATTGCCGAGAGGATTTGGATTAGAAGAAAGGAATGGAAGTGGCTTAGATATTGGAACTATGGCTGTCGAGTATTAGGAGATCTAATGAGGTTATGGTCATTATGATGTGTTATGGTAGTGTGCCTCATTTATGACTTGGTTATAGGATGTGCTATTTGATTAGAGATATTTGGAGTGACATGTGGGTCATGGAGATAGTGTGAAAGTGAACATGAAGGTTGAATAGCATAAATAGACGGGAATGGAATCCTATTATATTACGAGTGGGGTCGTTCAAGGTTTAACGAGTAAAACGCGTTCTCTCAAAAAAATATTCTTGTTACTGTTCTAAATTTTCCATTTTCCCTTTACTGTTTATACTTTTCAACATGGTTTTTTCTTCCACGCTGACTTTTCCAAACTGGCCAGTGATAACTTTCAAGATTCAAGAATATTTGAAGTTTTTCAAGCCTTTGACAACCATTGTAACCAGTGCATTCTTTTTAAAACTTCAAACTTTTCCATTTTTGAGTTTTTTACTCTGTTATGACAATGAAATCTCTTCAGTTTTAACTATATCCGGCAGTTCTAATCAGTTGTAACCCTTAAATCATTTTCTCAGGATTTAAATTTAAACATTTCAAACTTATTGATGTAAACCTTGTGATCTGATTTTTCTAAATTTCAGTAAGAATACATACAATTTTGCTTTAAATTTTCGCACTTGGAAGGGTCTTAAAGTCATAAATATTCAAATATAAGCGGAGTTCTCATGTCTGTTTATGTCAATTGCAATTTCCCATTTGAATAAAAAAGAAAACAACTTCTCGATTGCATTTCTAATTTGAGTTAATTTTACGAAGGGCCCCACTAGACTAAAATTGTAGACGGACCCCGGTTTAGTTAGAATTTGTATTTTTTTTTATTTTTGAGGTGTAACGGGGAATTAATGGCAGGGCAAGGTGATTTGTGAAGTTGAGTGATAGAAAGTTGAAATATGTTGGAATTTGTTTTCTTTTGTTCAGTACTAGGTAAATTGTGATGTTTCTTATAGTTGCTTTATGGCATTCGATAAAGTATGTTCGCGACATGGTTGTGGGAAGGAGTAACATTTTTGGAAATTTTGATGGCTGAAGGTGTTGGTGAATTATCTTTTGTGTCTTCCTCCACGTCTCACCGCTTCTGGGTTGAGTCTATTCTCACTGCTGTCTATCACCACAACATCCTTCCCACTACAACACTAAAGGGTGATATTATCTACCCACATGTTCCTACCTACGGCCATCTTCGTACCTTTGGGTGTTTGTGTTATCCTAATCTGACTGCTGTGTCTCCTCACAAGCTTGCTCTTCGGTCTACTCGCTGTGTGTTTCTTGGCTATCCTCCTGATCATCGGGGGTATCGGTGTCTTGATCTCTTTACTGTTCGCGTTTACATCTCTCGTCATGTCACGTTTGATGCACATGTCTTCCCCTTTGCCCACCAGAGTTCTGCCTCTTCCCGGGCACAGTCCCCGACCGTGATGATATCCTTCTGTCCGGTCATGCCCGTAACCCACCACCTCCCTCACGGATGACACCTCCCTTTTTTTAGGAAATGTGTCTTGCTTTCAGGTTTAGCATTCACAGTTTCAGCAACTATCTAGTGTGAACGAATGACTTTTTTGGGCAGCAACCATGACTCTAAAGTCTCGGACGGTGGCAGCCAGGGTGAGGAAGCAATTAATTCATGATGGGATACTGATTTTTGCAGGCCTATGCAACAGCTCATGGAGACTTTGGAGGGCAGATTTTGGTGACTTTTGGCCACCCAAATTAATGCTTGTGCAGTTGGTGGTTGGAGCTTGAAGCCTATAAATAGGCAGCTTCTGAACTCACCAAAATCATCCAAAGTTTCAGCCTTCCTCTTTTTAGTTGTTTGTAGTTCTTGCTCTCTTATTTCTTATAGAATTAGAGAGCGTTAAGATGAGAGTTTAGAGAGGTTGTCACATCCTCTTCTTCATCTCTTGTAAGGAAGAACTATAATCTTATACATCCCTCCCGTGGAAGTAAGCAATTTGCCGAACCACGTATATCTTTGTGTCGTTCATTTTAAGTTCTTTGCTTCATTGTTACTTGTTCAATTCCTCACACCTTTCCCATCCACTAAACACATCGTCAGGCCGCACCTCCACCTCTACGACATCACCTATGGATCCGGCCTCTCCCCATGTTGTCGTCTCTCCCCCGGTCGCTCCTGAACCACCAGCCCCACCCCTCTCTCCTCAGATGAGAACCCGAGCCCATCATGGTATTCACAAACCAATCTCTCGTCTCACTTTCCATGTCCAACTTCCCCCTAATGAGTCTCCATTGCCAAAATCCCATGTGTCTGCCCTCTCAGACTCTCAGACCTACACTGGAAAGCTGCGATGGATGATGAGTTTCAGGCAATGCTCACGAATCAGACTTGGGAGTTGGTACCTCGCCCGTCAGGGGCTAACGTTCTTCGGGCTATCAGGTTATTCCGTCACAAGTTTCGGGCTGATGGTACTCTTCAGAGGTATAAGGCTTACCTCGTGGCCAATGGCAAGTCTCTGTTAGTGGGAGTTGATTGTGATGAGACTTTTAGTGCCGTGGTCAAACCGGCCAATATCTGCACTGTTCTCACTATTGCAGTTTCGCGTTCTTGGCCCATCCTTCAGTTGGATGTCAAGAATGCTTTCCTACATGGTGATCTTGATGAGGTTGTGTATATGCATCAGGTGGACTGCGGTATTGTCTACCTCCTCCTCTACATTGACGATATCATCATTACATGGTCCTCCCCTACTGTTGTGCAGTGAGTTATCTCTCAACTTTCGACTGAGTTTGCTATGACCGATCTTGGACCTCTACATCATTTTATGGGCATTGTCGTCACTGGGACTGATTATGGTATGGTTCTCTCGCAGCGTCAGTATGCCTTTGAGATTCTGCAGCGTGCGTTGATGGACGGTTGTAAGCCTGTAAGCACTCCCGTTGAGACTGGCTCCAAACTCACCGCAGGTTCGGGTCCTTCGGTTGATGATCCCACTCTCTACCGCAACTTAGCTGGTGCGCTTCTGTACCTTACCTTCACTCGTCCGCACATCTCCTATGCTGTTCAACATAATTCTCATGTAACAACTGTTTGCAAATCCAACAGAGCTCGGCAACTGCGTTGGCAACTGCGTTGGCAACTCCACGGTACTTAGGCTCGACACTGGAGCGAGAGACAGTGGCCTGCCGTTTGGACGATCAGCTAAGAAGGTAGTCGCCAAATAAAGTGCAAAAACCAGAGGCAGAGCGACGCGTCTCCGGGCAACCTGCCCAGTCAGAATTCGTGTATGGCTTGAGACCCGTAGAGACAGTTGTCGAGATGTGAAAACCGAGATCAAGAGTGCCACTCACATATCGAAGCACGCGTTTCAGCGCACACAAATGATGCTCTCGAGGATCATGCATGTAGAGGCAGATCTGCTCATCAGCCACCGGGCTATCGGGATCCTCGTCATCCGGATCATGTCTGCCGATTACGTAAGTCCCTGTATGGGCTGAAGCATGCTCCTCGTGCGTGGTTTCAGCAATTTGCTTCTTTTCTCACAGGCTCCGTGGGATTCTCCGTTGTAGATGTGATGAGTCTCTGTTTGTTTACATTCAGGGATCCGATATTGTCTACCTCCTCTACGTTGATGATTTCATCATTACATGGTCCTCCCCTACGGTTGTGCAGAGAGTTATCTCTCAGCTTTAGACTGAGTTTGCTATGACCGATCTTGGACCTCTACATCATTTTTTAGGCATTGTCGTCACTCGGACTGATTCTGGTATGGTTCTCTCACAGCGTCAGTATGCCTTTGAGATTTTGCAGCGTGCGTCGATGATGGGTTGTAAGCCCGTAAGCACTCCCGCTGAGACTGGATCCAAACTCACCGCAGGTTCGGGTCCTTCGGTTGTTGATCCCATTCTCTACCGCAACTTAGTTGGTGTTCATTACCTTACCTTCACTCGTCTGCACATCTCCTATGATGTTCAGTAGATATGCCTCTACATGCATGATATCGTCAACGCAATTGCCGAGCTCTGCTGGATTAACAACCAGTTTTAAGCGGAGTTCTCCTTGAGCTCCGGGTTCGTCCTCCGAAGACCTCTCTGCTATTGTGATAATGTCAGTGCGGTATACTTATCAGGTAATCCGTTTCAGCATCAACGCTCTAAACATATTGAGATTGATCTTCATTTTGTTCGGGACAAAGTTTGTCTCGGCCAACTTCGGGTTCTTCACATTCCCGCTGACTTTCAGTATGCGGATATCTGCACTAAAGGCCTTCCTCGTCAGGTATTTGAGAGATTTGAGAGATTCCGCTCCAGTCTGAAGGTTCATCCTCCCGTTCCGACTACGGGGGTGTAATAGCATAGCTTAATTTATACGATAGCTTATTTAGAGGGTCTTGACTGTAATTAAGTTTGTTTGTAATTGGGTATATATTGTTAATCAACAGAGTAGTCCGGAGAGGACAATTTTACCATCTCACAAGAAGAGGCTAAGGTGTCGGAAGTTGTGGCTGTTGAATATTAGATGTTGAACCATCTCACAAGAAGAGGCTAAGGTGTTGGAAGTTGTGGCTGTTGACTATTAGATGTTTAAGTGAGGTTATAAAGTTGTTTAGAGAGATTTGGAGTTACATATGGGTCATGGAGATAATGTGGAAAGTGATTGGGAAGTTCAAGTTCCTTGGAATTAGTTTTGTTTTTGTTAAGTACTAGGAAAGTCGTGGTGTTTTGGTATCTAGTAATCGCTTTATGGCAACCGATGACATATGTTAAAAATTGGTTTTTGGAAGGAGTTACTTTTTGTAGCGATCGAAATATCTTTAATGTTTTTCTAGAGCATGATGTGCTACTGAAATGAACATAGGATTTAAATTTGTTTCTGCTGCGTTTATTTTGCATAGGATTTAAATTTGTTTCTGCTGCGTTTATTTTGCATTAAGCCTTACCGAGAGAATTTAGATTAGAAGAAATTAATGGAGGAGATTAAGATGTTGGAAGTTGTGGCTGTTGAATATGGTTCAATGGACTACAATAGTCATTTTATTTGTCATTTAATTGTGCCCTGGTTATATGACTTAGTGATATGATTTGTTATTTGGTTAGAGAATTAGGATTTACATGTGGGCCATGGAGATGGTGTGGAAAGTGAAAGGAATGATTGAATGACCGAATAGACAGGAATGAGATCTATTGTATTAGAAGTGGAGTCGTTTAACATGCTCAGGGTTTCAAAATTCAAGCGAATTATCTCAAAAACAATTTTCTTGTTACCGTCTTAAAATGGTCTATTTTTCCTATATTGTTTATACTTTTTCATCAAGATTTTTGTTTCACTTTCTCTCACTGAACTGAGCATTTGTTTGTTCTATTCTCGAGGTGGAAAGGGGAATGAATGATAGGGCAAGGTTATGTATGAAGTTAGGTTATTGAATGTTCAAGTACTTTGGACTTGGTTTTCTTTTTGTGAAGTACTGGGCAAATCATGGTGTTTGGTATCTTCTAGTCGTTTTATGGCAGTCGATAAGGTATCTTCGAGAAATTGTTGTGCGAAGGAGTAGCATTTGGAAAACTTCGATGGAAATGGAGTTGCTGAAATATTATTTGTATTTTCTAGAGTTCAATGTGCTACTGAAATGAACTTAGGATCTTAAGCTTGTCTCTTGTTGGTGTATTTTGCATGAAGCCATATGGCGGATATTTGGATTAGAAGAAAGGAATGGAAGAGGCTAAGTTGTTGGAAGTTGTGGCTGTTGAATATTAGATGTTTAAGTGAGGTTATAAAGTTGATTAGTAAGATTTGGGATTACATGTGGGTCATGGAGATAGTGTGGAAACTGAATGGGAAATTTGAATTCCTTGGAATTGGTTTTGTTTTTGTTTAGTACTAGGAAACTCGTGGTGTTTTGGTATCTAGTAATCGCGTTATGGCAATCGATAATGTTTGTTCAAAACTGGTTTTTGGAGGGAGTAGCTTTTTTTAGCGAATGAAATATCTCTAATGTTTTTCTAGAGCTTGATGTGCTACTGAAAAGAACATGGGATTTAAATTTTTTTCTGCTTTGTGTATTTTGCATTAAGCCTTACCGAGATAATTTGGATTAGAAGAAATGAATGGAAGAGGCTAAGATGTTGGAAGTTGTGGCTGTCGAATTTTTGAAATTTTAATGAATTTATGATTACTTGAAATGGTTTGTCATTGATTTGTGCCCTGGTTATATGACTTGGTTATATTATGTGTTATTTGGTTAGAGAATTTTGAGTTATATATGGGTCATGGAGATTGTGTGGAAAGTGAACGTAATTGTTGAATGACTGAAAATACGGGAATGGAATCTTTTATATTAGAAGTGGGGTCGTTTAACATGCTCAGGGTTTTAAAATTTAAGCGTATCATCTCAAAAAACTATTTTTTTTACCTTCTTAGAATGTTCCATTTTTCCTATATTGTTTATTCTTTGCCATCAAGTTTTTTGTTCCACTTTGTCTTTCACTAACTGACCATTGATAACTTTTAAGATTTAAGGCTATTTGAAGTTCTCAGGCCTTGAAAAGCAATAAAACTAGCGCATTCTTTTTTGTACTCTTCCAATAATTTTCTTTCCGAGTTTTGTACTCCATTATAACAATGAGATCTCTTCCGTCTCCACTCTATCCAACTGTTGTGATCTTAATGAGTTCTCGGGGATTTGCATTTAAAGTTTTCAAACTTATTGATTTAAAATTCCTGGTAGTATGATTTTTTTTTTTCTAAATTTCAGTAAGGATATTTACGATTTTGCTTTAAAGTTTGGAGTCAAAGGGTTTTCAAAATCAACAATTTTCAAAGATAAGCGGTCTACTCATGTTTGTTTATGTCAATTGCAACTTCCCTTTTCAATCATAGAGGAAAACAACTTTTCGATTACAATTTCAATTTGAGTTAATTTACGAAGACCCTGGTTTGGTTGGTATTTGTTTGTTGTATTCTCGAGGTGGAAAGGAGATTAAATGGCAGGGCATGGTGAAGTTTGAAGTTATGTGATGGAAAGTTCAAATACTTTGGAATTGGTTGTCTTTTTGTGAAGTACTTGGCAAGTCGTGGTGTTTTGGTATCTACTAGTCGTTTTATGATAAAGTATGTTCGAGAAATGGTTGTGGGAAGGAGTAGCATTTGAAAAACTTTGATGGAAATGGAGTTACTGAAATATTGTTGGTGTCTTTCTAGAGTTCGGTGTGCTACTGAAATGAAGTTAGGATCTTAAGTTTGTTTCTTCTTGGTGTATTTTGCATTAAGCCTTACAGAGAGCATTTGGATTAGAAGAAAGGTATGGAAGAGGCTAAGGTGTTGGAAGATGTGGCTGTCGTATATTAGATGTTTGAGGGAGGTTTTTGTAAACCTCCCATGGACGATTGTCATATTGATGTGTTATTGAAATGTGCCTTGTTTATGACTTGTTATAGAATGTGTTATTTGATTAGAGAGATTTGGAGTTACATGTTGAGATTGTGTGGAAAGTCAACTCGAAGGTTGAATAACATAAATATATGGTAATGGAATCCTATTATAGTATGAGTGGGGTTGTGCAATATGCCTAGTGTTTCAGAAGTAAAGCGTGTTATCTTCAAAATGATATCTTGTAACCGTCCCAAGTGTTCCATTTTTCCTTCTGTTTACACTTTTCAACAAGCTTTTTCTTCCACTCTGGCTCACTGACTGACCATTGACAACTTTCTAGATTAGAGAATATTTGAAGTTTCTCAAGCCTTGACAAGCATTGTAACTAGTGCATTCTCGAGGTAGAAATTTTGCACTAACAGGTTTTTGAGAGAACAATTTCTAAAGATAAGTTTCACTTGAGTAACATGTCAGACCGACCATGGGTTGGGTTGAATTTGTTTTCTCCGTTCTCGACATCATTACTGGGTTAAACGGCGGTGTTTTGGTATCTTCTTGTTGCTTTATTGTGCTGGTATTGGTTTGGTAGTTGATAAGGTATGTTTGCTAAATGGTTGTGGGAATGAGTAGCATCTGGGAAACTTTTATGGCCAATGGAGCTGCTGAAAGATCTTTAGTTTCTTTATAGAATTTAATGTGCTACTAATATTAAAAAAATGATTTTAAGTTAGTTTCCGCTTATTGTATTTTTCATTAAGCTTAGCAGGGGGATTTGATGACATTAATTAATTTATTTATCTAATGTTGAGATCTAAATCTAAGTAAATATAATGGAAATCAAGAAAAAGAGTTTAAAAACAGGGTAAGCAGATAAAGATAAACTACACGTTACAGTGATTTAAGTGAGTAGGATATACTGCATCTGGATTCTGGTGCAAGTGATGAAGTTTTCCTTCAAATATGTTGTCCCTTATGGAAAAGGTTATAAAGGGAAAGAGAAGCACAAATGCAAGAAAGGCAGGTGGGGGTGCTGAGATGATTGGAGGAAGGTTTTAGAAATTTTGTTAGTGTGTTGATAGATTGCCATTGGATGAGTCCGAACTGTTGTTACAAGTTTATATAACATTGGTGGTGATTGGTGAACAATTTTGTTGTGTTGGGGCTCTACGCATGTGATAGGTATAAGGCAATGTTGAGATCATGAGGAAGTTTTCTGGGGAGAATGTAGTGGTGTGGGAGATGGCATTTTCTTGGTTGGATTAACAAGTTGTATTGAGGGGAAGGAAGACAAATCTGGGAAACTCGGGAGAGGGAATGGAGAAAGATATACGGTCAAATTACATGTTGCCCTGCGGACAGTTTTGAGGGTAAAATCGTTGGCATATTATATGTTTTGTTGAATTGACTCTTGAACAGTTGTCTGGTATCCTACTTTGCTTACTTTGTTATTTCACATGTGCCAAAAATCAAAACCAAATTCTCAAATTATATAAATATTACTGGCTAGAAGAATTAATGGTGTTTGGTTTTCGTTATGGAGATGCATTAGTATTTAATACAATGCAGTTAGGGGAGAAAACATGAATTTGGGTTTCAGAAGTCATGATAGATGAATTTTGTTGTAGATAAAGAATTTATCGCAAGGTTGATTTGTCTCACTTGACGTATGATAATATTCATTTTTCCTGTTACTACATTAGCTTTTGCAGATTGGATTTCACTTCAAAGAGCAAAAGAAACATAGTTGTCAAAATCTTGCGATTCACGATTCATATCCTACGATTAGATTCGATTCACCCATAAAACGATGCTAATCCCTTAGTGAATCTTTAATGGACAAAATATTTGAATCCCGATTCGAGGGTCTGAATCGATTCTAGGATTCACCTTTGATTCATCTGAAGGTCTAACAGAGTTGCAGCAACAGTCTAAGAAGTAATACTTCCTACATTTACGTCTGATTTGCAACATACATTTGAAACATGCATTTGTTTTAAACTACTAGTGCATATTTCCTAAGTCCAAGGCTAATAGTTTTCTATTATTTCAATCTCCTTGGCATCTTGTAGTTCCTTGCTCCACATGCCTATCTATATCTAGATTATTCTTTATCTTTTAGATGTGTGAAACTCTTAGTATGATATGAAAAGATTAAGAAGAATCTTTGTTTTCTTTTATGTTGGTTTTGGGACTAGTTGCTTAAAACTGAAGGTTCTTGGTTCCGAGTAGAGTGTTCTGAATTTTGAGCTTTGCAAAAAAATGTGTATTACTTCTATTTTGCGGGGTGTGGGCAATGAATTGGAGAGGAATGAGGGGGGAAGAGCGACAATAAGATAAATTGGAGTGCACTTATGTGACTGGTTTATACAATAGAAATATGAAATCTTGAAGATGCTTGTTTACCTTTACCATTTCTTGGGTTTAGTAGATGAATAAACGTTTGTTGAAAATTCCGGTCTTTTAATTTATCAAATTGTTATTTTTGGTACTTTATAGATCTGACCTGGGGTTTTGAACTCTCATTGGTCATTGCCTTGGGTGAAAAGTGTTTTCTGGTTTGGTGTCGCAGTGAGGAAACTCCTTGATTTCATGATTCCTTGCTTCGCTTGAGAAAACTCATTTGTTTCATGATTCCTTGCCTCTTATATTGATTAAATTCACCAATCTCTATGGGTCTATCTGCGTGTAGATGGATGGTTAACTTATGTACTCCTTTTGAAACTACAAATGTATAGTAAAAGATGCAAGTGTCTGTTGTGGGCGTAAAGGGAAGAAGATTTATCAGTTGATTTTTTATTCGAACTTTGAACTAAAAACTAGAACAATGTAACTGAATTGCATAACTAGAGCAAAATATCTAAGACTCCTCCTTACTTTAGTTACTGCAACATTTTATTTGGAATAATAAAATAGACATCAATCTTGACATTGCTTATGGAGCATGAGTCATTGGCATGGGCTTGGTTATGGTTATGGGTCATGGGCATGGTTATATGTTATGAGTTTTGAGTAGAGTTAAAGTAACTCCTCTTGTTGTCTGGTATTCATTGAAGATTTGAGGGATAGTGGAGTGACTGGATAGTTTTCTTCAGGTGCTTCCCTAGCATCCTTCCGTACGGTGCGTATGTAGCTTTTTTCGTTGATGATAGGAGGTGTCATTGCAGAGAAACCGGATTCCCTTCCATTTATGACATTCTGTTGTTAGGCGTTTGAAAAAACTTACAGGCCACTCAAGAAGATGGTTCCGGTACCAATTGTTGGTATTTTATTGGAGAGAGAGCATAAAGAAATCTGCATATTTTTACCTCGTGGAATTTACACTTAAACAGACAACTAACTTCTCCTAACTTTATGGGATATTATCATGATTTTCTACTTTGAAGCTAACCTCCTCCTAAAGAATAGGAAAAACTTATTCAATCTTTGAAGTAAAAATTAGAACAAAGTAAATGAATTGCATAACAAAAGCAAAATATCTAACAACTTTGTGTTTAGACGAGAGATGACTTGGTAGATTTGTAGGATAAAGACCCCTATTACTCTGCCCGCTGTATGGAGTTATGCCTGTAGCTATGTCCCAAATTAGAAAAGAGTGCATCTAATACGAATTTGCAGTTATATCATCGCGCAGTTGAGGTACAGGAAGTAGATTGGCAGACATTTGAGGCACATGTATGACATTACTCAATGTAAAAGTATGTGATGGAGTGGCAAGATTAGCTATACCATAGAGAGTAATAGATAGAGACCGACCACTACCAACAAACACTTGATCATGTCCCACATAGGGTTGTGAAATTGATATGTTCCCCAGATCGGAAGTAATATGGTTTGTAGAATCAAAATCAGTGAACCAAGACTGTGAATGATTCACCGGAACAGCGGAACCAGAGGTCATCATAGTTGTCATTGTTAGGTGGAGACATCCTTGATAAGAATAGTCCATGCGATTGTAGCTGTCAGCGGCTGAGTGATACTCATTGCCACATATTTGACATGCATTAAAAAAACCATAATAGGAGCCACCTCTACCAAAAGACTTTCCTCTTGAATAGTTACCTCATTGGTTCCACCCAGATCTTCATCTATTATAACCATTTGAATTGGCCTTTTAGCCATTGGGTGTGTTTGGATGAGCTTATATGAGAGGAGAGTTTATGAGATTATTGGAATGTGTTTGGATGAGCTGAACTCCAAGAAAATGGAACTGCTGAAAGATGGATTTCAAGTCGGGTGATATAGTGTTATTCCTCCGAGTTTAGAAACGACATGGCATCTGAAGTGTAGTATATGCTTGTTCTTGCATCAATATAGCTGGTGTTGTAATCTAGGCCGCAATCTATGCTTATGAAATCTGAGTTAGGAAAAATGAATGGGCTCTACTCAAAGATAGTCTAGAAGTACTAGAATTGGTACTCAATTTGGGAAGTTCGAATTCTGGGTACCTGCTTGGTTTTGTGCATGAACGGCAATTGTTGTGAGTAAACTCACGAGTAATGTAGAGAGGAGATACATTGATATCTCTGTCATCTTGGACATTGTTCTTTCTATAAGATGATAGCCAACGATGGCTTATGTGGAGGTTTAGCACACAAAAAGTCAATTCATCTATTGCTGCTTATGTTCTGGGAACCGAAATATTTCTTCTTGGCCAGTTGATCTGATAGCCAAGTCCAAGCATGAAAACGTCTTTGTCAACCAACTATAGAAGTTATTTAGTATATATCATTAGATTACTATGCTGTTTTATTGTAGAGCATTATCTGTTTACATTTTACTTTGAATGTGCAAGCATTGACTTGTGCACATTTGATTTTGACAGGGTACTCTTTTATTTGTGCTGCAACCTCAAGAACTACTACTGGGTTTTAGGAATGCATCACTATTTGGAACTGTTTGAGGCACAAATGATTCAAAGTGTCAAAAAGGGGCAGATCTGCTGGTGGAAATGACCCCCCCCCCCCCCCCCCCCCCCCCCACCGCGGGGGTTCAGCCCGCTCTAAAACGCACTAATTTCTATTTTTATGTTATTTTTTCTATTAATTTTTAATATTATTTAAAAATTCCAATGTGGCTTCAAGTTCTCCACACCCAGACCCAGCCCGCTCCACACCATGACCCGGCTCCCTCTCTGCCAGCCTGTTCTAAACCCGGCCCGGCCCGGCCCGCTCTCACCTTGAAATATGATACAGTGCTCTGGGACTATCCGCAGTTTGAATGGAAACTGGTGTTTGATTATTAAGCAAAAAGCAAAGGAAATGATGTTCATCTGCTGCTTTTTATATCTAAAGCTCAATACTGAGATTGAAGGTTTCACATAACCGCCTTACAGAAACCTCAAAAGGATCATATCACATGCATCTACCTCGCAAGGATCTCCAGTATTGAGTGATCTCCCTTACTGAGGCCCTCTTGTCAAGCCATCTCAGATTGTCACTATCACTTGTGACGGTCGGTGCATGCGATTGTCCTCAACAGAAGTGATTCATCCTCCCCAGTGGTCCTCTTTTATGCTGAGTAGGCCAAAAATGATACGGACTTCCTCCAGGGAAACACCTATTTTCAACACCTATTTTCCCTGAGCAGTTATGAGGTTTGGTTTGGGTATCCCAACGGGTAGTCATGTAATCAATCTGCCCTAGCTCTTCCTCCCCAGTTTGACTTTTACCACTATTCATTGGGTCACTTTGACCCGGTGAATTGGATAGCAAAATGATGTATGTCTTGATAATCTTTTCATGGTGTTGTAGAGTAAAAGTTGCTCTATAACACGGTGGAAAACTTATCAAAAAATCTCATCGTGTTGCTATCCAAATCACGAGGTCAAATGAAACAAATACGAGTTAAAATGTCACCTTGGGGAGAAAGAGCTGGACGAACTGGTACTTCAGACTAGCATCATCTTCGATTTGAAGGATGTATGGGTGCTTGGGCACATGAATATGGTTCAATAGACTTCATCCATTAGGACCAGAGAGTTTGTCGCCCACCTATTCTTCCCAACTAGGAAAAGGCTTGGGACGTACTACCTCTGTTTCTCAGGGATCTTCCCAGTAGATTTTTTCCCCTTATTTTGCGTACTCAGTTTGCTCCTCTAAAAGGCTCCAATCTTGGCAGAGGGTAGGGGTGCGATTTCGGTTCAACCGAACCGGAACTGAACCGACTGAAGCCGGAACCGGTCGGATTCGGTTCGGTTCAGCGGTTCCAATGCCGTGTTCGGTTCGGTTGAACCGGAACCGGTATTTTGGATCCGCTAGAACCAAACCCGAACCGTTAACCGGAACCGGATCCTTCACCGGTTCGGTTTCGGTTCGGTTCAGGAACCGGTCGGATATATGTTTTTTTTGTGTGTTGATATTTGATTGTTGTAGTATTAATTAATAAGTATTAATTAACAAAGTTAGGGTTAGGGTTCATTAATAAAATTAGGGTTAGGGACTTAGGATTTAGGGAATGTTATTAGTTAATACTAGATTTTTTTGAATGTACAAATGTAATGTACTTAAACTTGACAAAAATTGACAAATATTTAAAAAAAAAATCAAAACTTGACAAATATTGAAAAAAACCAAGTAAACTTTTATTATTGATTAAAAGTTAAAACATCAAATGCTAGAAAAAATTGCATCACTATAGTTTAAGTACATCCCAACTAGGTTGGCACCTACTTAACTAACAATCATTTGCATTTTTTCTAACTTACATACAAACTTATTGAAATTAACAAAAATACCCAATAATAGTCTTCATTTTTCAACCCCTTGTCTTTGGCAATTGGTCTACATCTAGGGGAGTGTCCGGGTCTATTCCCAATTCTTGGTAAAGTTCGGTGACCAAAACGTCCAAAGGGTGTAGGTCTTGTGTGCGTTTGTTGGCGTCGCTCCAATCCTTCGAGCATATGAGTACCTCCAATATCTCCGAGGTTAGGCACGATCTTTTCTCCGACAAAACTCGTTTACCTGCACTAAAAGTAAATTCGGAAGGGACTGTAGAAGCGGGAGGGGTTAGTAAATCACGTGCCATTTTAGAAACAATTGGATAAGTTCTTTCATAATTTTTCCACCAATCAAGTATATCAAAATTTTCTATGTCTTTCTCCGAGACATTTATGAAATAATGTTGGTTGAGAAACAACGTTAATTCCGAGACGCAACTAGTCCCGGTGGGTGTGGCTTGTGTAGTCTTAAATAAAGAACCAATAGCGTACTTACTCTTACCCTTGCCCTTGCCCTTCGGATCGCTCGATGATTTTTGAGAACCACCACTAACACCAAATTTAGCAAGATATTTATCGTACATAACATTAAGTTCTTGTTTAACTTGTTCAATAGTTGGTGATATCACTACGGGTCTATATTGGGTAGTCATGTTTTCCGAAATTTGGTTTAGCATAAAACCTAGGGAAGCATCCTTTTGTCTTGGGTCCAAAATACTTGACAAACAAAAAATCATAGGGATCGTTTCAAAATATTTGAGAAATTTGTCTTCCATGTCATTAATTGCCTCGTATAAAATTTCATTCTCCCTATACTGTTGAAAAACCGCCGTTAAAAACAATAGTTGTGGAATAACGTTGTTAGTAGTAGGATAATAAACACCCGAAAGAATATTAGTTGCGTCATAAAATGGTTCAAGAAACTCTCTTAAGACACTTGCGGCGTTCCAATCATTTTGTGAAACGGATCCGGGATTGCCATTTTCATTCAAAAAACGTGTGATTATGGTCTCATAACCTTCAACACTTTTCAACATCAAATAAGTGGAGTTCCATCTAGTCCTACAATCTCCCCCAAACCTTCTTTTTTTCTTGCCTATTTTAGCACAATAATCCCCAAAAAGTTTTTTTCTTTTGTTTGAAGACGCAATAAAGAGAATAGCATCACGAATAGGAGAAATATACTCATCTAGTTTTTTCAAACCATCTTGTACAATTAAATTGATAATGTGACATACACAACGAACATGTTCAATTTCTTCGCAAAATGGTGTTTGTATCAAAGTTCGAATATGATCTATCGTACTATCACATGCCGATGCATTATCAAAAGTAATTGATGTAATTCGTTGATCAATACCCCACTCTTCAACAATATCGATTATGGCTTCTCCTATGTTTACACCGTTGTGAGGATATGCAACTTCTTGAAATGCAATAACACATTTTTGTAAAGTCCAATTAGTGTCAATGTAGTGTGCGGTGACGCAAATATATCCTTTGTTATTTCTACCCGACCACATATCCGAAGTGCAACCAACTATGAAATTAGAATTTAAAAATGTTTGCATAAGTTCCGCTTTCCTCTCACTATATGTTTCCATTATATTTTTTCTAATAGTGTGTCTACTAATATGCTTATAACCCGGGCAAAAAACGGTTTGTACTAATGTGTCAAACTCTACGTCGTCGGTCATATTTAGTGGTTTTTCGGTGGCCATGATATAATGAGATAATGCTTTTATTGCCCTATTTTCATCGTAGACAAAAGTAACTACGTTACCTTGTGCGTCGAATCCTAGTTGGGTTTGGAGCATCGCGTCGTCTACGGCGGGTGTATCTTTCAAAAGTTCGTGTACATTTTGTAAATGTTTTCTAAGTGATCCTAATCCACCGGTTATATCCAATACAAAACTTTTTTGACAATGTTTGCATTTAGCCCTAAATTTTTGTCTACTGTTGGCGTCTAAGCCATCGGGTAATTTATCCATATGTTCCTAAACGGGGCTTTTTTTAGTTTTTTCCACCTTACGTGTTCTTTTATTACTACCTAAATTCGGATCATTTTCCTCTATACCGTTAAAAGCATTAGCGGCACCATCGCCAAATAAAATGTCCATTTGATCATCAATATCAATTTCTTTGATTATGGGTACGTATTGGTTGTTTTGGTCATCAACATTTACACGAGAAGAAGAAGACATTTTTTTCTTATAGAAATTTGATTAAAAAAATAAAGTTTTACAAATAAAGCACAAATAATAACACAATCAAATAGCAAACAACAAAAAATAAAACTTACAAACTCCAAGAATAATTCTTGGAGGTGAAGCGAAACGTCGAAGATTGAAGATGCGTTGCCGAATATGGAAGATGCGTTGCTCTTGCTTGTCGAATTTTGAAGACGAGAGTGTATGACGAAATTTGAGTGATTTTGATTTTTGAGAGTGTATGTGGAAATTGGAATTGAGGATTGAGGAATATGGTGAGTGGAGAATGAATTTTGGAGAGTGTAGGATGATTTTTGAGTGAAGAATTGTGATAAATGTTGACAGAGTTTGTTGATGAAGTGTGAAAAAAATTGTAGTATGGGTTGGGTATTTATATGTGTTAAAGGAAGGGGAAGGAAGGTGAAAAAAAAAACAAAAAGGCCCAAACGGTCACTGACCGTTCAGGCGGCCAACGGTCAAAAAACCAACGACAAACTCTTTCAAAATCCGACCGTTGCACGTCGGTTCTCGGGTCGGTTCCGGGCCGGTTCCGGTTCCGGTTCCGGTTCCACCTGTTCCGGTTCCGAAATATCCTTAAACCGAGCCGTAACCGGAGAGCCTCCGGGTCCGGTTCGGTCCGGTTCTACGGGTCTTCGGTTCGGTTTCGGTTCTTTTTGGCCGGTTCTTTTCGTACCGGTTTCGGTTCGGTTCTCGGGTGAACCGAACCGAAATCAAAGCTCTAGCAGAGGGTATGCGGCAGAGGTAGGTTATGCTCCTAGGCAAGGCTCATTTTGCATCTACTCAGTTTGGTCATACATAAAGAGATTATCTTCTCCATTAAAATGGTCAACTATGGTTAATGTTCACACATAATAATGTTTGTTTCTTTCTTTGAACTAGCTTACGTTTACACTTAAATTGTTCTGGTGGTCTTGACTTAAAACTTAGGCTTATTATTAACTGCATACCCCCAATTTAGTGAAAATTTCACATTGCAACCCCGAATTTCAAAATTCACTGCTTGCATCCAACATTTGCACACCACTAGTCAATGTCAAGCTGGCAAACAAATTTGGTAGGCTTAATTACTTAATGGATACCCCAGTATAGCGAAACTATCACATTGCATTACCCACTTTCAAAACTTGCTGTAAATGTATTTGCAATTAGTAAGTCAATGTGAAACTGGTAAATATTTTCATCCAAACACCATCATCACAAGAAGGGTAAATTTGTCAATACAGAGAAAATAAATTATCATTAAAAATATAAAAGTAGAAAAATAAATAAAACAAAAAAACAAGTTTGAAGATAATGGGCTAGTTTTGATAAGTGGGTTTGGTTAACCAAAAACCAAACCCAACTATTTTTCAGTTTATCATCAAATATCGGTGGACTGGAAAAATCAGCCGGTGTCCGGCTCCAAGAGAGAGTTGAGAGAAAGAGAGAGAGGGGAGAGAGAATCACGTGGTTGAAGGTAAGAGACAGAGAGAGAAAGAGAGAGAGAGGCTATGAGACAGGGGGAGGATTGAGAGAGAGAAAGAGTGAGAGGGATAGTGACAAAGGGGTTGGGCGGTGCCCGGCTGAGTGACAGGGAGATGTTCCTTCTTCTTTGGCGGTCACTGGGTAAAACAATACCGGTCACCGGTCTTCTCTCAACCTATACATCTCTATCTAAACACTACACCCGTCCATTTAACTAAACTCTCCCAGCCTCTCTATCCAAACAGCACCAAAGATCTTCTCTTCTCTGTTAGGGCATCTCCAACCCCATGGGGTGAGGGGGAGGGGGAAGGGGAAAATCGTATAAAAATACGGTTCATGTCCAACCCCATGGGGGGAGGGGGAGGGGGAGGGGGTGCTATGGGGATAAATTTTGCCTTGGGTGAGGGATGGTTAGGGGGGATTTCCCCATGGACATCCCCTCCCCCTCCCCCTACATGGAATGAGTAATTAATTGAATATTTAATAATTTTAATTACACATACTAATATTTTGTGATTATATTATGTATTTTATTATTATGATTAATAAATTTTATTTTTTATTATTTTTTAAAATTAATAATGTATTCACGATTGTTGGAAAGTATATTTACGAAAAGTCATCGTTATCTTATTTTTTTTTGAAATTTAATCCTTTCAACTAACGAAATAACTGTTTTATGTAATCGTTGTTAGGTTGGTTTATTTCAATTTGTGTGTTTTATCGCTCTACTCGTTGCATTTTTGTATTACCGTTTAATTTTATTTCTTGTAATAACGACTTTTCCGTACTTGTAATCGTGATTTTTTCGAATAAAAAGTTTTGTTTGTGAATATTATTTAATTATTATTAGTATTATTATCATTGTTATTATTATTAACATCTTTTTTGTGTGTATGTCTCTGTGTGTATATATATATATACATTGGTAAACAATTTTTCATTTACTTTTTATGGTACTAATAATTCATTTTTAAATCATTAAATATATATTAAAAATTAATTTATTGGGTGGGGGGAAAGAAATGGGTTGGAGACGATTAGTAATTTGCCGGAAGGGGAGGGTGAGGGGGAGGGGGAAAATGGTGTGCCCGTGAGGGGAGGGGGAGGGGGAGGGGAATGTGAGGGGAGGGGGAAAAAGCCATGGGTTGGAGATGCTCTTAATTATGCCCTTTCACAAACACGTTCCTCCATCTCTATCATATCTCCATCACTCTTGTCTTTCACTCTGCTCTGTGGTTCACTGAACACCCCAACGCCTCCCTCATCTCTCGTCCCTGCCCTTGGGATCTCTCTCTTCCCCGAACAGGTCGATTGACCAACCAGTAGCCGATGAGGAACCCAGGGAGGAACCAACTACCTCCCCGTCCCCATCTCTCGTCTCTTCCCAAGTCGATTGTTTCGAGGTTCGTTCGCTCTTCTGCAATGAGAAAAAAATTGAGAACAAAGGGTTTACCGAGCTCCGGCGGCTATGGAGTTTGCCGGTGGGTTTTGTTCCTAGAATCCGGCAACAACGGCTGGTTTCGGCGATTAAAGAGTCGTGCCAGTGCTTCCCGAACTCGTCTCGACCTCAGGAGTAACGTGGGAGTTGTTAATTGGACCGAATTTCAACTGACCTTGAGAAATTGGATAAACCGGTAGATAGGGTTCTTGAGAATTTTGCCGAATTCGAATCATTGGCTTGATTAATTGCTGAGTTGGTTTGGGGCTTTTGATTCCCATTCCGTGGAGATAGTTCAATAGTACCAGGTCCAACAAAGGGGAAGAACTGGGAGAGTTTCTCTCTTTAGGGTTGAAGAACAGTTCGAATGTTCTTGACTACAGTGAGAATTTTGATCGAATGACCATGAGTTGGACTTTCTTTTTTACCATTTTGTCCTGGAACAGAAGGCTATATTCGTCAACTAACAGTTCAATCCATCAAGTGGTAGATGACTTTTTTACCCAGTTTCATTGACTTATTAATTGCAAATGGGGTACATTTACAGCAAGTTTTGAAAATGGGTAATGCAAAGTGGTAGTTTCACTATACTGGGGATATGCATTAAGTAATTAAGCCAATTTTGTAACCAAATTAACATATCCTACTGAAAATATACGGACATTTTCTGTTTTTTTTTTCTTTTTTTTTTTCTACCACTGCTCTTGAGATATATTTAGGTAATTGTGGTGTTAGTTATTAAGCTATTTTCTGATTGGTTGTTTGGCTAAGGAATACTTAAACAATCATATATACGACTGTTAAGTTCTCTATTGTAAGTTAGATTCTCAATTTAAATTTCTTTCCATTATTTTCCTTTCTCTCATTTCTCCTCTTGTGTTCACATCCTTCTTATTCATCATCTTTTTCACCTGTTTCGTTGGCTAGTGTTTTTTCTATCCTCTGATTTCCACATGGTATCAAAGTCAGGTTGCGAAAGCAGGTGAAGATCGTGGATCTGCAATTTCTAGCAATTCAGTGTCGGTTTGAGGTGTTTGACATTTCAAATATGGTTGGATTTGTTCTTGGTGAAGAATGTCATGTCTGGAAGATTCACCTGTCCCAGGGACTAAGTTGGTGGTCAATCCTCATTCTCCGTTCTATGTACATCATGAAGATAGTCCTGATAATGTTTTGACATATTTCTATGGTTGTAGTTCTTAAAGAAAAAAAAAGCTTGAGTATGCTGATGGCTATATATTTTGTAGCTCGACAAATGGGATATGATATGTACTATGTTTGGAGAAGATGTGATAGAATGATTATGTCATGGCCTTTTAATTCAATTTGTAAGGGGATATAATGTAGTGTTGTTGGATGAGCTAGTTCCAGAGATGCGTGGTTTGATTTGTTGGGGGGGGGGATTATCACAGGGAAACCTGCTAAATTGTATCAAATTTCTACGTCAATTTCCATCTTGAAACTATGAGATATGTCAGTCACATCATACTTCACAAAGTTGAAGACACTATGGAATGGACTTAGTAATTACAAGCCTTACCTACATGTACTTGTGATAGTTGTCACTGCAATATGGGTGGATGGTCGAGGCAAATACAACATGATTGGCGAGTGATGCAATTTCAAATGGGACTGAATGTGCTGCGTGTGCTAGTTAGAGACCATATGTTGTTGACACAACCTCTACAACCACTTGATGTAGTATTTTCTAAAGTCATACAACAAGAGAGAGAAAGAAAGTGATGCAACTGAAAAATGTGTCTATGGTTGCACAAAACATGCCTATGTCTGCACATCATGGCAATGTTGGTTACGGAAATGCTCATAAGAGTGGAGGTTTTATTGAAAATGCTATAAATGGAGTGTCAACAACCACTTCTCCAAATTTTGGGTTAGTTTGGTATGACTTATTTGCAACTTAACTTAACTTATAAGTTTATGTCATAAAAGTCTACGACAAAAAAGATGAACAAAAAGAATGTGGTTGTTTGGTTAAGAAGATGTTTTAAGTCCAAAAGCTCAAACAAGCTTCAAAAACACAACTTTTTCTAGACACAAATTTAACTATAGGTACTTATAAGTCGGACTCAATATTTTCAGCATATAAGTTCATACCAAACACTACTTATAAGTTGGCTTCAACTTATAATCCAAAACCGACTTATAAGCTGCTTATAAGTCATACCAACCCCCCCCCCCCCCCCTTTGGTGGTAGAGGCCGATTGGTGGATTTCTTTCCGTCAGTGTGCACATGAAGATCACATTAAAGCAAAGTGCTATAGATTCCATAACTTTCCTCTTGGTTTTAAGTTCAATAAGTCTGGGGCTCATAATGTGGTGAAAGAAAGTCAGCACCATCAAGTAAACTCATATGTTTTTCACGGTTCAAGTTCTCAATCTTCTCCCCGTGAAAATATAAAAAAAAAAAATTGTAACACTTACATACAATCAATTACAGCAGCAGATATATTTTCTAAGTACACATTTGAGCACCCAATCAAATGTTGTCTATAGTGATGCTGGTTCTTTATCCCCATATACGTGGAATTAGTGGAGTCACCATCCATTACATTATAATAATCCAAATGCGCATATAAACCAAAGCCAATTTATGGAAGGGGGTGATTAGCTCATATTCTTTTCTATCTTTTGCTTCATCTAATCTGGTTCTGCTTCATTCTTGGGTTTTGGATTGTGGTTCTACTGACTGCATGTGCTATCATTTTGCATTATTTACATATGTCAAGTCCCCTGAAGATATCGTGAAAGTCACACATGTATAGTGTGTTCCCACTTTTTATTTCAATCAAATCTCAAATTCACATAGCGAGACCGTGTAACCTACATACACATTGACACTATACAATGTTTTGTGTGTTCCCACTTTTCATTTCAATCTAATATCCATTTCACGACTCACAAATGCTGATGGATGTGCCTCTGTGTGTGAAGCCAATAAGTGTGTATTAAAGAGGAATGACGGAATTCTCGGAATTGGAGATAAAGTTGGTGGATTGTACTTACCAAACTTACAAAAGTTGCAGTCACAACTTGTTCACAGATAGCTCCTCATCCATTCAAATTGCCAACAATCCGGTGTGCCATGAGAGGACTAAGAACATTGAAGTGGACGGTCACATTCAAGATGCATATACTGCTCTTCATCATGTTCCAAGTGATAATCGGTTGGCAGATATTCTCCTTAAAGATCTGGTATTTTATCGTTTATTGTTCATGTTGAAGGTGTTATATGAAATCCACCTTCAACTTGAGGGGACATATTGAATATATATGGTATTATTCTGTTATTTTTTATATTTTCATACTACTGGATAATTCAATCTCACTGATTTAATTGAGTGTACAAACTCATGGGGAGTTTTTACTTTGATGATGAAAGCCATATGTGCAGAGACAATGAGTCTGCTCCAAAGTTGAAGTTGAAGGTGGATTTGAGATTCAGTAATTGCTTGTAAAATGTATACTTGTGATTATCAGTTTTTGTGTTGCAGACTTGGAGTTAGGATTGAATGATATCATCCTATGTTGTCTCTTGCAAATATTATTGAGTTTATACATTGAGTTTACATTGTTAAATAGTTGTACAAATTGTTTGTTTACAGGTATCAGTTCCTGGCCAAAGCTTTGAACTGGCTTCCAAAGCTTCAAAGCTTTGAAAAATGCCTTATGCTTTGAATGTTGAAATTGGCTAACTGTTTTTCTGTATGCAGGAGAATCTATCTGAATTCATGACTAGGTATTGAGTTATTCTATCTCTTGATATCATGTTTTATCATGTTTTGGATAAATGTATATGTGGTTATATGTATTGATTTTATCTTAGAAAATAGCTTAAGTTTATTGGATAAACCGATTTGCCAAACAGATCAGAATATTATTGCTATTGTTTCTGGATTGCGTTTGATCTTGTAGCTGAGTTTTTGAAGAGTTGTTTGGCCGTTAAAACATGCCTAACAAATTCTAATAGCTATCCAAATATAGCTGTTGAAAGAAGCATCTCATGGGATGAGGATTTGTAGGAAATCAGCTCCTAAAATCTCTCAAACAGTTGCCGCAGTCTGTTATAAGTTTGAGTTGGAATTTCAAACACAAGAGGGTACTTAAAGAGATATACAGAGTGAAACAACCCGGGAACCTGCGGTTCCTCACTAGTACAACTTAACGAAATCCAAGAGTGCTTTATTGAAATAAAACTAGAGGAGAAACCCTCCTTACATTATTAACAAGAAAGTTAAACATGTCTTAAACCAAATGAAACACTACTAATTGTTTGCTAGCATGGTACTACTCCTTAGCTTGTGCGCGTTTCCACCCCAGCTAGCTTATTCTTGACCTGCGGGTTTTGAAATAGCGATAGCCGACCGCAGAAAAATTTTAATTAGTAAAAACTAAGTAAGCACATACTACAATGAGTAAAACAAGAGTTTTTGGCTAGAACAAACATGAATATAAAAAGAATCTTTAAGATAACGCGAGTATGAAAACATGATTGAGAGAACTTTGGAAATAAGCCGGATATAAAAGAGTACCACATTCATTTATTTAGTTTGGCTGAGGCATGAAAACCCAGCGGGTAACGTATGTCCACAGAGAGGTCAAGATGCAATATAAAAAGGTACCTCTTGGGACATTGCCCGTCCCAATTCACCAAGAGCGTTAGAAGGTAGCCCTACGCATACCCCGCTCGAACCATACTATAGGACCTTAAGTGTCGACACCCCTATACCGCAGTGACCTACGTCGGCATAGGTAGTACTCTATAGTTTCCACGCCTTATAAAACCCATATAGGGTAGGGTATGAAACCCAATGAGGGATCGCCTGTAAGCGTCCTTGGCCGTAGTGGCCTTCACGCACATCCTCTGTACATCACCCCATATCCATTATCGTTCATTAAATCCAAGTTTTCAGTTTGTTTCCAGGATAAACAATCTTTCCAAAACTTGTCTTGATAAAAGTCTACTAAGGTAGGTCGCATAACGTTTAAAGAGTAACGCACGATATGTCACGATTCATGATAACTCACGCAAAAGCTAATTTTGAAAATTGAAGACATTGTACATATGTACTTACTTGGAAAATGGAGAGAGAGATTTCAAAACAAGCAGCACGGAAACTTAGTAGTAGGGGTCCTCGACGAACTCTCCTCCTACGAACTCGGAATCTACAATATCACATAATCCTATATGAACACATATTCATCCATACAACAATTCACAATTAAATGTCCTATATGAAATGCAAGTGAGATTCCCCACATAATCCCCCAAACAAGTTATATTTCACTAGCTACGAGTTGCACGTTTAGAATATCTATTTATAAGAAATAGTGGTTTAAAAATATAGGAGTAAGGATTTAGGTAGGGAAAAAATTATTTAAAATCCTATAATATTTATTTAATTTACGAAGGTACACTTATACAAATAAACGATAACTATTTCAATTAAATGGTTAAATAAAAGGTATGGTTTTATTAAAAGCTAAAAGTCCATTTATCTTTATAAAGATTGAATCAACAGGAAAAAAAAAGCTAGTTAACAAAACATCTATTATTATTAACTTCATTTGTATTCACAAAATATCCCATTAATAAGAATATATTTTTAGTTTTACAAAACTGTTTATTCATAAACTTGCTTAAAAGTATACGAATATGTATTAGTTGCAACTAGGGGAAATAACAATGACCAAAATAATCAATAATATTCATGATAGTAGCAGGTAAAGTTTAGGAAAAACTATAGTAATTGATTTTCTTTAAAAAGGAAAAAAAAATTATTTTATCGAAGCTACCCACAAAAAAATAGACTTTGATACCATAAAGCTATCAGTAGTACTACAAACAATTTAATTAAATGGTAGACACACTATGCCTCATCTAGGCACACCCACGTGACAACTCATCACCAACCATCTCATGCTTCCAAAACTGATGTAAACACCTCTCAATCCTCCCACACACTCATTGTATTACCTACCCACACATACTGCCCCGTATTTGACCCAACAAAGTGAAGCTAAACAAGCTACAAAGCTACAAACACAAACTCATGTACTTGTTTACGGGAGTGAACTTACTGAACCGGAAAGGGGACGGTGGTGGCGGCACCGATGGAGTCCGTTGCTGGGTGTTAATCGCCGGACAAAGGAGACGAGAGAGAGGTGAGGTGGCGAAGACAAAAGGGGGACGACGCAGAGGGGCGGCGTCGGGGGTTCGGCGACGCAGAGGGACGACGACGGCGGAGCTGGGTTCGCCGGCGGTTCTGGGCTTCGGGCCTGGTGCCGTCGGCGTCGGTTCTGCTTCGGCGGCTTCGACAGAGAACAGAGAGAGAGTGTGAGAGAGAGGCGGAGGGTGCGAGAGAGAGAGACTGAGAGAGAGAGAGAGAGAGAGAGAGAGAGAGAGAGAGAGAGAGAGAGAGAGAGAGAGAGAGAGAGAGAGAGAGAGAGAGAGAGAGGAGAACTGGGTTTTGTTTAATCCGATTGAGAAATCGACGGGATTTCGACTTTGATTTGGGAATAAATTTTTGGCGAAATTGATTGAAATGCTTGGGTCTCTCACCATGTCGATGAACCGGGACAAAATTTGGGTGAAGAGAAGGTCAATTTTTGACCTTTGGCATGGGTGATTTCCGCCGGAGAAATCGCAGATGAACCTGCTAGAAAGGAATGGAGGAAGAAGATGATGTGGGAAAGTATACGGTGTGGCGGGTGCGCGATGCCACGCGGTGGTTCGCTACGCATTATTAATTAAAACTACACTTTAGACACATTAAAAACGTCACACGACCCGCACTTCACCCACTAATTCACACACATTAACTATATAAAAAGTTGTCATCTTAAAAAAAAACTTTTTGATAAGAAAAATGTTGATAACAATAACAATAATAATAATAATAATAATAATAGTGATAATAGTAATAATAATAATAGTAATAATAATAATAATAATAGTAAACTACTAAATAAAAGGAAAAAATATACTTTTGTAAGTTCACATAATAACCCCGAAAAATTTGCCAAACTCCCAAAAATGCCCCATAAAATACCGGGGTATTACACAGAGAGACTGGTCAACTGGAAATTAAGGGGTATACATTCGTGGAAGATCTACACATACAACTCTTCACTCAATCAATGTTTCAACACTACTGAAGAAGATCAATCATCCAGATTCTGAAGAACACTTATGAGCATTCATTGCTTATCTATTTTCTGTGTTATTATTTGTGCTTTCATTGTAATACTTTTAAGTGTTTCTTAACCTCACCAACTATTAGAAGTTAGTTGTTCAAGTGAACAACAAGAGGTTCTTATTATTTCATCAGATTGTAGATGGAACTAGATATGTTTGGAACCACAAGTTGTATAGGTGAAAGGTAGTTCACTTATGCTTGAGATCTAGGACTAAATCTGAGTGATTAATAAGAAGTGTGTTCAAATCATGGAGGGATCAAGTCCCTCTGGCAGAGAGTACGTCCAATTGTGACTGAAATCTGTAAAAATCCCTTGTGTTAATTGCTTTACTTTTCTGTTTATTCATTCTGCAAACTAGTCTGCACAATACAGGAAGTTCCAAAATTTTTAAGAATTTTATATCTCGAAGCTTTGAAGCTTCAGAGAGTCTCAACATGTTTCAATCCTTTTCAAATCTTTTCAAAGCCTTGAGATTTCATTAGTTCCTTGTGTTAGAGTTTTAAAAGCTCAATTTTAGCAAAAGTTTTCATACTCTATTCAAACCCCCTTCTAGAGTATTATGGTCCAGTTTTAGACTTACATTACACACTTCCACTACTCCTAGTGAGAAATATGTCGTTTAGTTAATTGTGGTGTTAGTTATTATGTTGTTTTCTGATTGGTTATTTAGCTAACGAATATTTCACAACCATATATAAAACTATTAAATTCTATACTGCAAGTCGGAAACTCAATTTGAATTTCTCTCATCTATTTTCCTTATATCATCTCTTGTGCGTGTTCACCTATTCTTCTTCACGTTTTCGTTACCTATTTGTTTGCTAAGGTTTTGTGTATCATCTAATTTCAATATATCCGGAGAACATTATTCCATACAACATGATGTTTTTGTAACATATACGATGTGCACTCCTCCAGAACTTTTAATTTGATGGTGGAATTTTGTTACCAATTTGGCGTTGACATGTACTTTGCAAATATGGGATGCAATTAGGGAGTTTTAGAATTGGAGTTTGCAATGTGATAGTTTTGACAAACTAAAAACCTGCATTTAGTAACACAACCTTACTCATATTATCATACATTTACATTGCATTAGCCTCATCACTTATTTTGAACCCCCGTAGGTCAGTTTGGAAAGTTGTAGTTGGGAAGCTGCTGTGAGGTCAAAATATATGACATGTATAACTTCTGTAAAGATAAATTCTGAATTTTATTGTAAGGTTAAAATCGGTTAATGATAAGTTAATAAAAAACAGACTCTAGGGAAGCATCTCTCCCCTTGCTTCTGGAAAGCTGTTGTGTGATAGCAGAAACTGTCCGAAAATTTATTCTCATTGGCCATGTTTGGCTAAGCTAGATTTTAGGATAGATTAATAAAATTTGAAAAATAATCTAACCCGTTTGGAAGAACGAGATAGATTTTAGGATTTTTGGGACTACCCGGATCAGGGTACTTTAAAAGCCGGATCCGTTTATTTTAAAAACATTTTCCGTTGCCCAACCACATAACCGGATCCGGGTAGAGACTAACCGGATCCGGAAAGGACCCGGCCAAACACAAATTAACCAACTAGGAAGTGACACGTAAGCGAACCACCAAACAGGATCCGGTTCGGACCCATCAGGATCCGGGTCGAACCCAACAGGATCCGGGTCGTATCTAACCGGATCCGGTTCTTCTTCTACAAAAATCCGATTTTTTTGCTAGATTTTTGATAATCTATCTATCCATTAATCTAGCTTACCCAAACGAGACCATTATACCAAAAATACAATAAACTGCTTCAGCTGTCATAGAATAGTTCAACTTGCAATAGAAATATTCCCAAACGGGCCCTTAACTATGGTACTAAAATAACTATATTTTGTATTATTTATACTAGGGAGGAATTTGCAATTAACACTAGTAAGAGAAACATTTCAAATCCAAAGCTTCAAAGTGTATGAGATCATAAACCCTAGATCACAATTACACAGGTCAAATCCAAAGCTTCAAAGTGTTTGAGATCAGACCGAAGAAAAGGATTTGAAACTTGAAGATCGAAAGCCGAATCAATCATAGCAATTCTGTAAGAAAAGGGTACGATCCTCTTGTATCTATTCTTTATATCATCAATAACATTTGCTGCTAAACGAACGAATTCGTTTGCAAGAAGCTTTGAGGATTTCTTCCAAATCAGGAGCTCGAAGATTAGGTTTGGCTCGATTTTTCCACAGCCCTAATACTAACATGAGAGTTTGCTGTTTTTTTTTTCAGATACCCAAGTCTATAAATTAATGGGGGTTGTGTGGTCCGTTTGCAAGCATAATAAGATCAATTCAAAAGCAGCAGAACAAAACAAAGAAGATGATAATCCACCCACTACTTCAATGGAAGACCTTCCATTTAACGATGTCCTCAACGACTGCCTACCATCCCAATTGGTAAAAACAAAAAAAAACCCTTATCTTCTTTTACTTGAGGGAAGTTTTACTTGCATGAAAAATGTTAATGTATTGTGATAGTATCAATCAATACAATCACAATATCTGGTTTGCATATATGATCCTGTGCTGTGGAACCATGCCATGTTGAAATACCAAAAAAAAGATTGATGTTGATTCACTTTACCAGCATTATGTATCGTGGGAGATAACCTATGGGCTGATTATGTATCGTGGGAGATCTTCACAGGCTATGCAGGAGAGAGACCAGGAAAGATCCATCATGTTTTTCTTTTGCTGAAGTCCTCATTTGGAGCATGTAAAAAACCTTAATACCAAAATAATAAGGTTTCATTTCCTTGACCAAAGACGAAACCATCAAACTTAAAACTCAGGCGGCGAAGACCGGGTGGGTTTTGTCAGTATTGGTCCCTTTTGAATTATTCACCCAAATAGGCCTGTTTGGGCTTAAAAACACCCAACTGATCCTATCGAAAGGAAAATACCAAAATATGCTGAGTATCCGAGTATATGTTTCAGGTTGTCAACTTTTAGCAGGTACAACTGGAACTTATAGCCGATATTTAGTGTATCTATTTTTTTAAACGCTAGTTAGTGTAGCGGTTTGTCTATTATTTTCGACGACTCCCTCATTCACTGACCCTCGGTCTCTTCAATGGCGTTGACGAAGGCGAAGAAGGATTTCAATGGTTGCTGGACTTAGTCCGACAATCTCACCCTCAACATGAACCCTCTCTCTCTAAATCCTCATCTGTAGATCCTCAGTTGCAGATATACAAAACATTAAGTCTCTCACTCTTCTCGCTCCAGGTATGAAACCGATACATTAACTATCGGCTTTAAGACAAAAGAATCGATTGTCAAATTATCGATCTTAATTGGTTGTTGAAACCGACGGTACGAGTATATATTTCTACTCAACAATAAGAACCAAGACTTCAAATCTCACTTTTAAGCCTGAAACCAAGAATCCATGTTTCGATACAACATGTGCTTATTTTGAAATTGTTACCCCCATCTGGTGATCATTTGGGTGGTTTGTTGCCAAAACAGGACTATTTGAGTGGAAAATTTGCCCGTTCCACGTGTATTTAGGAAGAAACAGTTGTTGATAAAATTACTTTCTTGGTTTCTTAAGGTATTTAACTCTGATCAGTCCACAGTCCATACAACTCGTCTCTTGGTAGGTTTGTCCAATTCTATCCACTTTGGTCAAGACAATTCTTCACATATGGAATCAGGGTTTAGCGCTTGGGTTAGGGAAACTATTCATGAATGAAGCTACAAATAAAACTCCTTGCTTCAGTAAGAAGAAGCGGGATCCTTTTTAACCAGCCTAAAAGGTAAAACCTTAATATCTCGGGAAATCTCTTCCAAATAAGTTATTATTGGTTACCTTAATTTGTAGAATTTGATAGTGATATTATCAGTTTATTTCATCTTCCAGTATCTAGTTGTTCAGGCTTTTGGT
Source organism: Linanthus parryae (assembly GCA_023055425.1). NCBI lineage: Eukaryota > Viridiplantae > Streptophyta > Magnoliopsida > Ericales > Polemoniaceae > Linanthus > Linanthus parryae. The sequence continues at coordinate 36,643,203 of JALGPY010000002.1, forward strand.
TTTAACCTACGTTTCAAGCTTTTTTGATCTTACGTCTTAACCTACTTGTTCTGTTTGGCTGGTTTACCTCTTTCACATGGTCTACGAAGGATTAACTATTTGAATATTGTTGAAATGTTTGTTTTTATTTACCATTGCTTTGTCTGCAATACGGATTTTTTGAGTCAAGGCTGAGAAGCGAAGGCATTTTAGGGCTAGATCAGCTTGGCCATGAAAACTTAACCTCAACAAGCAGCCGATATAAACTACCCATAAAACGCACTCCCAAGTGAAGTGCAGATTGTTGAGAACAGTTGTTTGTCCCACATAGAGATTTTCTTAGTTTATATATGCCTAATATGCTCATTACCAATATGGATATGAAGTGTGACTGCGTGATTCCTAATACGGTATGACAGTCTAGTTTATCTGCTGTGTCGGAATATGCATTGAGATTCTTGGGTCGTCCCACTACGTGTTTCTCTAAGTATTCGAGCCGTGTGTTTGTTGATCCTTTGGAGAGTCTACAAGTTCAAGCTCGTTCAGTATTTTATAGGGCTTGATTTCAAAACTTCTAGTTCAGCTTTAGGCTCAGGGCTTCAACTTTTAGCCCAACCGCATGATAACTGTTCTATGGAAAATGATAACCGCTGTATGGCGAAAGAACCACACCAAAGGGGAGGTAGAACAACCAACAAATTTAAGCAGCATAGCACTAATTAAAAGTAGAAGTAAAATCTTTAACTAATCAAATCAATCTATATTAGTAAAATTTGGTTTCTGGAGTATGTATGGATGGATTCGTTAAAACCAAACACTGAGAGCACAATGAGTCCTCCTTGAAACGTACTGGAAACACAAAAAGATGAAAACTTAGATACTGAAACTCAATAACCTTAAATATATGTCCGGTTTGGGTCCGTATTTGCTTCTTTAAAGCATTTTTTTAAACATGCGATAAACACATGTATGTTAATATGCAAATTTTCTATCTAATTTCTTGGTGAAATTTCACTAAATAGTTAATGTTTCTCATCTTCAGACAACCCTAGTCTGTCATCTGGGCTCCCTTGTCAGACGCGTCAGACGCGCAGGCATTAGAAGGATAAGATCAATGCAAAGCAGCTCAACTATTGGATAATTATTTTATACAGGTCTGAATGGTTTTTATTTAATGAATATCAGACTTTATATTAGCATTTACGTCGAAATCTAGAGCTTAACTTCAGCACCTACTAGCACATCAGCTCTAAACATTAACAAGGGAGTTTTCTGTATTTTTTTTGCATGTTCGGCTCACAAACATAAGAAGATCATGCGTAAGCAGCAGAACACAAGAAAGAAAGCAGTTGACAGTCGACAACTACCAACATTCGAATTGGTAACAAAAACCCTTGTCTTCTTTTACCGTCTTATGACTTAAGAAAGTTATACTTGCATGAAAAAGGTTTTGCATTGCGATGAAATAAATTTTTAAATTTTCAATGCCTGGTTTTCATATATGATCACCTAGGTAAACCATGCCATGTTACCAGATCCCTCAGATCAAATGGAATAAGAAATTGATCTGAGGGTTTCGTGAAGATTTTGGAAAAATTACAATGGCAAATATTTTCTGACTGTACATAACTTGTGCAGTAAATGGAGAACCATGTAGTTTTTTGATGTCTCTGATAAAGTATTATCAGAGCTCTTCACAGGCTATGCAAGAGAGACTACGAGAAATCCCTCCTGTTCATTTCTGAAGATCCTTACTTTTAGCATGTAGAAAACCTTAGACGTTTTGTTGTTTCATTTGCCTTGGCCAAATATGAATCTTTCATCGTCCGGACAAAGTCAGGGAAAACCTCTGAAATTGTTTCAATATTCGACCTTAAAAAGTTAATAGTTCCAAATTGGCTTAGTGACACGATCTTTCTCCGTTCATTTCAGATTGATTCACAAGGCAGTACAAACCTGACCAAAGAATTTTGACAGCGGTCATCATCTCGAACCCCAAATCCAAAGTGTGGGAAACGGGAAGCCACCAATTCAAATTTAACCAAACAAGAACAACACAAGAGCAGCTCTTCAATCCAAATTCTCAGAATAGAAACTTCTACTATGAACAGAAATTGAATTCAGAATAGCAATACCACCTACCAGGATCAAGTAGCAGCTACAAATAGATGCATAGAACTCATAGCAACCAAGAACACTGACTCACAGTTCAAGAGTAAAATTCAGAATTCAAGAACGAGATAGAGCAATGAGAAAGTGGAGAAACTTATCTTTGATTCACGAACAACCTTGGATACAATACTCAGAAAGTATTAGGGCACCAATGAGAGCTTCTTTTCTTTGTCTTCTATCCAATTTTCACTATCTGAAGAGCTTCAGCTCTATTTTTCTCACAGCATTTTCTCTCTATTTCTGAATAATTACAAACAAACGCACATATCTTAGAGCAAATCATATCCGCTTCTCAGACCTTTCTTTCACCTGAAGTCTCGGTCACATCTGGTACATGTGGCTGCTTCTGCCATCTCTCTGTATGCGTTTGTTCTGTCTGGAACAAAGTAAAAACAACCCACCGAAATTGATTATTCTAAAACTTAACAGCAAAGTATTGCGTAATTAAAGCCTAGCTAACATACTATATCCCAAAACTGAAATTGAGTTTCCAAATTCAACACCCCCCTTAAACTCAATTTCTACATGTTTCCATTCCAAGCAACATCTTAAACTTGCTGAATACATCATACTTCAGTGACTCGGTAAAAATATCAGCAATTTGATCATGAGTTATGCAATGAAGAAGTTCACTTTGTTCTTCATCACATACTCTCGTATTAAATAACGAGTATCAATAATCTTGCTCCGCTCATGAAATACTGATTTTTTTTGTGTCAAATCGATCGCTGATCAGTGATCTGTTATCTAAGTAGGCTGGTTCTGACTGAACCCCATATAGTTCAGCAAATTCCATAACAGGACAGGATAACAAATTGTCGACTTGGCTGCAACATTTTCTGCTTCACAAGTATATAAAGTGACAATAGCTTGCTTTTACGACGGCGGAGTAAATGCAAAACTCCCCAGCAAGAAAGTGAAGTCAGTCTTGCTCGTCCTTTCATCCAAGTCTCATCCCTATCACTATTCGAGTAGTCAAAAAGTCTCTAATTATTAGCGAATGTTAAAAGTAAACCATCTTTAATCGTACTTTGATATTTCTCAAGATCCTCTTAGCATCATTAAGATGAGAATGATCAGATGTCTCCATGTACCTTCTAATCAGGCCACTTCCCTAGAGAATATCCGGTATAGTGCATGTGAGGTTCTGCAAACATCCAACTAAGCTTTTGAAATAGGTCGGATCAACATCCCCTTCTTTGTGATTCCTCAATTCCATGGCACGTTCGACTGGGGTGTTGACCTTGTTACAAGATTCCAATTTGAATCGCCAAATACCTCGTTTGGATATCCAATTTGAGCAATGAATATACCCTCTTCACTTCACCATTTGACTTCCACCTCATTTAATAAATTCATTTTACACCAATTGCTTTGTGGCCTTATAGTAGAGTAGTGAGCTCCCAAGTCTTATTCTTCACAATTGCATTGATATCCTCATCCATTGCATTCTTTGATTTCTTGAACTGCTTCTTCACATATGAAGCAGAACAAACTTCTTAAATAAGAAATACAAATTCAAGTCTTCACCTTTATAGAGTTCGTGCACCGGCCTCATCTTTCTAGGCCTTACGCTTGAGCATTCTTCCATTGGAGAATTTGGTGGGGAAACTGGATCATGTATTGGCGTGGATGGGCAACCAAGTTCTGGACTTTGTAGAGGGGGACACTTTTCAAGAGTTGGTGGCTCAACAAGACCTTCTCTTACTTCAACATTTTCCTCATTCTTTGGTAGGAGTTCATTAGGGGTTGCATTTTTGTAATACTTAGTCTAACAATTATTTTAATTTTAGTCAACAATAGCATTACGTTTCTTTAATCAACAAACTTAAATCCTGTAAAGAGATACGATAAGAAATGAGATCATTAGTACATCAATGATAATATTCGAAATTGAGCAAGTTTGTAGCAAAACAATGGGTTACCACAAGCTAGCACATAATTTGTAATAATAATAATCATATATTGAAATATGTAACCTTGAACAATTGTAAGCTCTCATTCTAGATATATTCCAAAAATTCCAAGGAAACTTTAAAATCTCAAGTTTATCAGTGCATGCAATCTTCCTCATCTTACTGTCACTCATGTCGGTTCTTGAATTGGTTAAGACCGTTGTACAACGGGCGCAAAGGAACATTTTCTATAAATGATTTTGAAAAGATTGAAATTTGAACTTTGAGCTTGATTTCAGCTGATCTATCTGATTGACCAAATCGAATTTTGAAGCTTGAACTCAATTTCAGTTGATTTACCTGTTATCCTAATTCATTAACTCCTTTGTGTCTCATGTATGTTCTAGGAAACAGAATATGATGATCACACAAATTTTTCTTAGAAAGGATTTAATCTGAGGATGGAAATGTTTTCATGGAAACTTTTCATTATTTTAATCTTTTTCATGTCCATTCTCGTACTGGTTAAGCCGCTCGAGTACTATGCGTGCAACTAATTTTCAGTTGGTCAGCTGCATTCTAGGCACCCTTCCTTCCAGCATATAGCTAGAAGGAAGGGTGCGCCATTCTTGGTCAGCTGATTCGCTCGTGTATCAACTGAAACACTTACTCAATCTACCATGGAAAATAATTCTATCAACTACTCTAAAATGCGGCAGAGGAACTAATCTTGAATGCCAAACCCTATCATCATAAAATTTAGAAGTTGATTACAAACAGAAAAAAACATTGTTTAAAATATGAAAGGGTTCACGACATCATGACAGTAAAAGAAAAATCTTAAATTATCTCTGGAAATCAAAATTAACCATTACGAGGGAGAGAATAGGACTGGCTTGTAGGGGAGCACCATGAGCTGGCGAAGCTTGAGCGAGCGGGTATCAACAGCTTCAAATGACCTCTGCTCCGGGTGATAGACATAAACAGCATTGTCATCGTCAGATACCATAATAACATCGTCGTTTTTCATCAAGCAAACGGGCCGAAGGAATAGCATTTCAAATAGATGTGGTACAATCTCGTACTTCTTAGTCCACAATTTTGTCGCACCTTCCTTCATCCAAACATCGAGTTGACGAGGCATGAACCGCGGATTCATGAGTATAAGTCTTTCACCCAGCACACCCAATTCAGTGCCAAAGCACATCTCTAAAACTGGCGTCACAACCTCATAAAACTTCTCTTTTTCCAAGTCAAATGCAATGATAAGACGTGAGTGTACCTTATTGCACAACCAATGAATTGCCCCATCCACAACGATATCAGAGGACTTCTGAAAGTTACCAATAGGCTTGTCAGTTACAGACCTCCAGGACCCTCCTTTTGTCACAGTTATAACCTCGGCGTAATTGATGATTCGGCCCATCTCCGCAATGCCTTTAATCAGTACAACCTTGTACTCATTGATTCCTCGATGAAACCCAAATCCAAAGTAATGGGAATCTGGTTCGTTTACCTCGAGAGAAGGCAGTTGATGATGTGCTCTGGTTAAAGGGTTGTATATGCAAGCCCGCAACTTCAAATCCAATGAAGAATGTACTGATGACAACATGCATAGTAAGCCATTTCATGAGAGCACACAGTCCATCTCACCTCTCAAACCCTTTGCAGGTGGCTTTATCTTTGTTTCTCCAAGCGCTCTGTCATACATGTAAACCTTAAAAGCGCTTTTACCTAATATGATCATATTGGGGTCGCGAGGGGTGTTCACAGTCTTATCATTGTGATATAGGTGGAACAACTTGTTCCACGATTTGCAGACTAACTTGAACTGCATAAGGGAGAAAATGGGGAGTAGACTGAAGATTTTGAAAATTGCATCGACACCAATGTCTTCCAACAAAGTCCTTTGGTCTTCATGTTGGCCTTGCTTCTTGGTGGTACGTGCATGCTTGCTACGTGACATCTTCAATGCTACAAACAATGAAAAAAAAAAAAAGAAATATTATAGTCTCTTCAAAAACATAAAATCACAGACCGTCAACATAAACCACGATGGTGCATTCTTGGGGGATAGTAGGATTTTGCATTGACTCTTTTCATGTAGAAAGAAGTATTGTTCACCTTCACACGGGGAATTTAACTAAGTTCTGTGCTGAACCTTCTCTTAATGCATATTTCTTACCCACATAACATTAAATTTGGATATGCTGATCAAATGTAATGAATAAAAAGTATGAGAAGAAAATTACAACTAAGTGTAGATTTGAAGAGGTTTAGCAGCATATATAAGAATATATCTTGGAACAATCATTTCTATAAAAATATACTTGCATACTAACCTGCTCCCTGTTTGATTTCACCTATGTAGTGACATGGTAACAAGTAAATCTTTTCTTGCTGTAAATATGTCAGTATAATGCTACAACATGTTGGAGAGCAATAACAAATTAACAATACAATGTGTTATATTACATTGAAAATAAAAACCTTAAAATGCGGGCAACAGTTAAATTGGTATTTAATTTTGGGATAAATAAAACATTTTTTCCTATAGGGTATCGCAGATATCCAGTAGTTCATAGGGTGTTAGTGAGTCAAGCACCACAAAATGTTAATCCTCGAATTCCTCAAATCTTTTCTTGATGTAAACTGTCTGATTTCACACAGTTTGGGCTCAACTCCTCAAACATAAGGAGACTAAATGTAAGCTCTGGCTCAACTCTTCTAGCACACAAATACAATTTTGATTGAGTTCAATCTTTTACTGCTTTGGTTTTTTACAACCTTAATCCCAAATACAACTTGCCATTTTGTATCGAGATGAAAATTTGTTAAATTTCTATATAAAAAGAGACACAACTAGATACATGAAAGTTATTTCGTATAACGCAAATTTGGTGATATTTCAGTTCTTTTAATTAGTTGACAGAGATGACATTACCCAACTGCTGAATTTTCTGAATGAATCTTGATAAAATGAGAGTGCCATAAAGAGAGCCACATTTGTCTAAGGACATTGCAAATTCAATACTGATACCTATTTCATCATCAATTTCTGAAACAAAAACTTCATTAAACAATCATGTAAATTTGTAGAGACTGATCTATTTGAACGACTTACTTTGAAAAGGAAAACCATTCATAAAACAAGTCAAATACTTAGCAAATCAAGCATGTGAGAGGTATTCGTTTTTATTTATGTAGATGTAGTAGTGGTCTTACCAACAAAAGATAACTATCCAAAAGTCTTGTAAAGCCGCGTACACCCGTTGATCTAATGATTTTCTCTCCGAAGTTGCAAATCAAATAAGAGATATTCAAAGACTCGAGAGCGGATGATCAACAAAATCTGATTAGGGTTTCACTGTAAGGTTGGTCCTCTTGGCAAAAACAGGTCCTACCGGAATGTGGTTTAGATTTTAGGTTTGCGCAGAGGTTTAGCTCGATTAGTACATCATGCCAACTTGTAAGGCCAAGCCCAAGCCCAAGCCCAAACCTAAGTTCGCGAACTGGGCTCGAGCAACTGACTGAAATCTTCCATCTCAAGCCCACCCATAGTTCCTCTAAAACATAATATCGGTGTCACCAGATGATTAAATATTACTCCCTCAATTTTAAGTACTTTTCCTAGCTAAAATGGTAGCTCTCAAATAAGTTACCGACGATCAAAACTGCCTCCCTCCATCGCACTTTGTGCTTCCTCTTTGACTTATCAAGTGGACCAAACAACAATGTAAATGAGTGAGCCTGGGAGGAATGCCTATGACAATCAAGGCAGGGACTTCATTTTTTTGCTAAAAATAAAACAGTTGCGAGTAGTCGGTTTCTCCCATCATATATCATAGAGGGGGGCAACATCCGAAGGTAATGTTTATGGTAGGATAAATCTGGATGATGCCACCGAAGGAAGAGCCCCACGGTCATAGTGAAGGGGTGAGGGTAGGCATCCCTTGAAATCCAAATCCCCTTGAGTACTTTCCTAAGACAAACCAATGATTAATAAGTGTGATTGAGGGGTACACTTGGTTAATTTAGACCTAGCTCATTTGTAGGCTTTTTGGTGCATTCTTGTATACTTCTTCTCCGTCTTCAATCAAGGATTTTCCGCTCACGCTTTCAAATTTGGATCCAACTACCTACAAAGGTGGGTGTTTCATCTAAAACCTAGCTCATCAGGTTTTGCCGAGATATGACCAGATCATTTCACAAGAAGCTGTTGCTTTGATATGATTATGTTGTCTCTTCACTTCGGTGTAGTTTATTAATCATTTTTTTTGTCTTAGGAGAGTACTCAAGGGGGTTTGGAGTTTAAGGCAGGCCTACCCTCACCCCTTCAGTATGCCCGTAAGGCTCTCCCTTTGGTGGGGTCGTCCTGATTTATCATATCATCCACATTATCTTCGGATGTTGCCCCCCTATGAAATTATGGGAGATATGGCAACTCGAAACTTTTTTATCTTAAATAAGGAAAGTACTTAAAATTAGATAGACGGTGTAATAATTAATTATCAGGTGGCAACAATATTATTTTTAAGAGAAACTATGGGTTGGCTCGGGGTTGGAGATTTTATCATTTTCTTTGTTTCTTCATCACTACCATTTACTTCATTTGGGACGGGAGATTTAAGCTGGTTGCTTGAGCCCAGTTCACAAAGTTGGGTCTGTACTTGGCCTTACAAGTCGGCATGATGTACTAATTGGGCAGGACTTCTGCTCAACCTTAAATTCTCAGCCTCCTTCCCGTTAGACCTGTTTCAGCCAAGACAGATTAGCTGTACTATGAAACCAAAATTATATTTTGTTGATCATCCGCTCTCGAGTTTTTGAATCTCTTACATTTCATCTGCGACTTCGTAGAGAAATATATTTTTGAGAGAAAATTATGAGGTGTACCTGGCTTTACTAGATATTTGGATATTTTTCTTTTCTTGGCAAGACCATTGCATCTATATAAATTGAAAATTTCTCTTCTAACATGCTTGATTTGAGGAGTATTAAACTTTTTTTGTGAATGCTTTTCATTTTCAAAGTAAGCTGATCAAATGTACATGTTTCTATATTTTTCATGTTTGATGAATGCTTTTCTTTCAGTAATTGATGATGAAATAGGTATGGGTATTGGTTTTGCAATTTCCTTAAACATATGTGGATCACTTTATGGCACTCTCAGATTCATTCAGAAAATTTAACACTCAAGTAATGTCATCTTTGTCAGCTAATTAAAAGAACTTGAATATAGCCCAATTTGCCTTTTACGAAATAACTTCAATGTATCTAGTTATTTGTTTTTTTATTCAGAAATTTAACTAGTTCGTCTTGATGCACATGGGCAAGTTGTCTTTGAGATTAGTGCTGTAAATAAACCGAGCAGTAGAATATTCAATTTAATCCAAACTGTATCTGTGTGCTAATAGAGTCGAGTCATAGCTTACATTTGATCTTCTTAGGTTTAAGGAGTTGAGCACAAACTGCGTGAAATTGGACTTATAAGTTTGGAGCCATCGTGTCCGACTATTAACATTCTGTTCTGCTCGACTCACTAACAACCTATTGAACTACAGGAAATCTGTAATATTCTTCAGAAAAAAGTGTTTCATGCATTCCAAAATTAAATTCCAATTTAACTTAACCAAGCATTTTAAGGGACTATTTCAACCGTGAAATAACACAATGTATGGTAAATATACCCCAAAATAATATAGCATTATACTAATATATTTACAGCAAGAAAAGATTTACAAGTTACCATGTCACTTCATAAGTGAAAGCCATCTTATAATGCAAGAAAAATTCAAACAGGGAGAAGTTTAGTATGCATGTTAATTTTTATACTTTTTTGTTCATGACATTTGATCAAGCATATCCAACTTTATGTTGTCTGGGTAAGAAATGTTCTTAAAGAGAAGGTTCAGCATAGAATTTGCTTGATTCCCCCATGTGAAGGTGAAAAATATTTCTTTCTACTCAATAGTAGTCAATACAAAATCCTCCCCCCCCCCTCCCCCCACCCCCCAAACAAAACAAAAGTGCACCATTTTTTCCCCTGGTTGTTGCAGTGGAGATATTACGTAGAAAGTGTGCACGTACCACCAAGAAGCAAGGACAAGATGAAGACCGGATGACTTTGCTGGAAGACATTGGTCTACTCCCCACTTTCTCCCTCATGCAGTTCAAGTTACTCTACAAATCTTGGGACCACATGTTCCACCTATACCGCAGTGATAAGATCGTGATTACCCCTCGGGACCCCAACATGCTCATACTAGGTAATAATGCTTTTAAGGTTTACGTGTATGATAGAGTGCTTGGAACAACAAAGATAAAGTCATGTGCGAAGGATTCGAGGGGTCAGATAGACAGTGTGCTCTCATGCACTCTCTTAGTTTGCATGTTGTCATCAATACATTCTTTATCGTATTAAAAGTTGCAGGCTTGCATGTACAACCCTTTAACTAGAGTCCATCATCAACTGCCTTCTCTCGAGCTGAAGGAACCAGATACCCATTTCTTTGGATTTTGGTTTCATCGAGGAATCAACGGGTACAAGGTTGTTTAGATTAAAGGGATTGCAAAGATGGTTGGAATCATCAATTATGCGGAGTTTATATCTGTGACAAAGGGAGGGTCTTGAAGGTCTGTAACTGAGAAGCCTGTTGGTTACTTTCAGAAGTCCTCGAATGTCTCGTGGATGGAGAAATTCATTGGTTGTTGAATGTGGTACGAACACACTTTATATCGTTGCATTTGACTTGGAAAAAAAGAAGTTTTATGTGGTTTTGAAGCCTGTTCCGGAGATGGGCTACGGTAGTGACTTGGGCGTGTTGGTGGTAGTCTTATACTCATGAATCTACAATTCATGGCTCGTCAACTTTATGTATGGATGAAGGATGGTGTGACAAAACTGTGGACTAAAAGGTATGAGATTATATCACATTTGTTTGAAATGCTATTCATTCGGCCCGTGTGCTTGAAGAAAAAACGAAGATATTATTATGGTATCCGAACAATGACAATGCTATGTATGTCTATCAACCAAAGCTTGTTTCATTTTAAGTTCTTGGCACCGGCTCGCTCAAGCTTCGCCAACTCGTGGTGCTCCCGTACAAGCCAGTCCTTTTCTTTCCATTGTAGCGGTTAATTTTGATTTCCAGAGAAAATTGAAGAATTCCTTTTGCCGTTGTGATGTCGTAAACCCTTATTTTAAACAATCTATTGTTTTAGTTTGTTATCGACATTTCAATTTTACAAAGATGGTGTTTGGCATTTGAGATTAGTTTCCTCTTGGGAACTTTATAGTAGTTGATGGAATTGGTTTTTTTTGTGTGTGGATTGAGTAAGCGTTTCTACTTTTACAGTAGTAGTATTATCCTGTTTGGGCATGGATTCTATATGCTGGAAGGAAGGGCATCTAGAGTGCAACTGCATTTATTTGTGAATATTTTGTCTCCAGTACTTATTCCGCCAATACTACGGATTCCTGGCGAGGTTTCTCTTTGGTTGCAGCTCTGATTCACTGTGTAGTGGTTGGTGTCAAATAAGCTTATCCAGTAAGTCCATGTCTGGGAAAGAAAAGATCCTTCCTATTTCATCAATATCACAATTCTTGAAGTATGTTTGAAGTTTCTCATTTCTTCACTGTCTTGTTTCTGCATGAATGTGTGAAACACGTAGGTTGACTTGCGTTCTGTTTGTGGTAATTGGGCGAGAGCTTTGAAGTCTCATTTGCAACAGGTCGGAGTACGAGTACAGAATTTGCCCATTCCCCAACCAGAGGTTGGTTGGCTGTGATCTTTTTCCAAGTCACTGAGCTTTTCTGATCTGAATTTGCTTTTAAGAGGCCTGACTGTTTGTAATATTTGTGATGCACGATCCGTGCCGCTACGGACTCAGGGGTAGTTTAGCAGTCTCCTGTGCTTTGCCAAAAGGGCGATATTGAAGCGATGCAGATCACAGATCTGTAAGCCCTCTCTACTTTTTTCCTTCTTCATCTTCTCCCAAGAATTCTACTATATTCACTTTTCTTCTTCCAAACAACCCCACCAGAATTTAGTTACTGCACTCTCAATATTTTGGCAAAGTTGTTTTTAGAGTTGAAAGCAGCACAGTTTGGAATCATCTGAATATTCATTTTTTTTTTTTTTAAATCTCCTTTCCTCCGAATGACAATGTATTTTCTTTCCAACTTTTAAGCTTTGACTGCACTATGTCCGGTATATGTTGGAAAGGATTCATTTTGATCCTCCCTATAACTGTTGGTAGGCACATATACTTCTTGTGTAGTGGAGCACCTTGCACAACACACAAATTACTTAGCTCATTCATAAACTCTCATCTCATTTAAGATCATCCTAACACACCCATTATCGTCCTGATTTGTAGCGCTTTTTTTTCTTTGTTCTCTTGTATCAATATTTTTGATGATTGATTGACGGCATTGCACATATATTCTTCATTGCTACTGAATCTGTTTGAAACGTTCGGTGAGTACTATCTATATATAAAGATAGCTCCAACTTTCACTATTGATTGCTTAGTTGTCTCCCATGCAACTGTTAGATCAATAACACATCAAATGGCTGCCAACATCTCGGAGGAAATAAAACAGACCGGTTTGTTTGGGAAGCCTAGGGAGAAAAAGAAAATTGAAAATTGGATAGCTGGCTGTCGCTCTTCTATCTTCCCCATCCCCTTCACTCGCCCTTCAATCTTCGTCTCCTGCGGTTCGTGCGAAGGTACTTCATCTCCTTTATTTTCGTTTTCGTCTTCTGCTTCGTCTTCTAGCCAACACCGTCCGCCCCTTCATAACCCCAATTATTTTCTAGGGTTTCATGTAGTCTAGTCCCTTCACCAAAAGCCTGCATCCCAAATGCTTTATGAGTCTCAAAGACGAAACTCATAGTGCAGCCTCACCCACCATGAGTTTAAGGGTGAATATTAGACTATTAAGTCCAAGGTAAAGCTCTAAGTTGATAAAGAAGGCCCAAGATCCTAAATAAAGCCCACTATCCGTTTGTATCAGCCCAATTTAAAGGGCTCAATTGTCTTTTCGGAGCTATCTCTAACCCTAAACCTAATCAACACAGCCGCTCCCTTTATTACCGTTAGATGTCTTATCATCTGTATCCGACCATTGTTTTTGTTCTATATTTATTGTTCCTCGGTGACTTCACCGATTCATTATGTAAATACATCTCTCTAATATACAATTCACCATTCTCTGCATCTCTCTTCCTCTTCCTGTGTTCTCGCATTTCACTCATTTACAATTTCGACGAGACATCTGCTTATAGTAGAGAATCGACAAGATTGACAAAATACCAAATTGGAAGAGTCGGTCTGCATCATTTAGGGAAGCGGTTGAGCTGGTCGAATCATATTAATTGTTTTTGTGAGTACTTATCCTCTACTAGTTGAGCCAAAATGGTCGGTTCGGTTTGGGTTTGTCAAGTACTTATTCAAGTTTAGTTAGAGATTTCCGAACTCGAGGTAATTTGATTGGTTGAGAAATGTGGTTTTCACCTGGCGAAACTGCCTCGCGTCCCTATTGGTTACTTAAAGAAGAAATCTCCTGAGGAAAACTAAAGGATCTGTGCCGTAAACAAATAGATTTGGTCCTTTTTACCAGCAATATGAGCCTTTCAAAGTTGATCTCTGGTTCCTCAAAAAGAAACTAATAAGTCTTTCAAAGTTTTAATCTAAGCTAAATCTGAATTCTCACAAATCCCACAATCTGAAGCAAATCATTGTCTTGAATTCATATGATTTCATGATCATTGATCCAAAATGCCTACTACAAATTAACTAAAGCAAACACAAAAACTTAAACCACAATTTTTTTCTCCAGAACTTTAAATAGCTTACTGGCCGCTACTACGGAGAGAAAAGGACTGGATCATACTGGACCACCTTGTACTGATTAAGCTCGAGCGAGCAAGTTTCAATGGTTTCGAAACACCTTTGGTTGCGGTGATACACATACGGAACTCTATCATCAATAAATACCACAATGTCTCCGTTGTTGAACAGACACACCGGGTGAATGAATTGCATTGATAAAAGACGATTTGGTCTAATATCTATATCAAATTTCTTAGTCCACAATTTGGTCGCACCATTCATAGTCCATAGATTCAATCCCCCAGTTGATATCTCCGGATACATCATTTCAAGACAGCCACCCAACACGGCCAAGACACTTCTCTTTGGCCAAAATGGAGTCTTAATCTTCGAAAACTTTTCTTCAGCCAAGTTAAATGAAACTATGAACACGCAGGTGTCCCCAAGTGTACCACTTTGTGCACAACCAGTGAATAGAGTTATCCGCAACCACATCAGAGGAACCCTCAAAGAACACTGTAGGCTTTTGGGGTATAGACCTCCAACACCCTGCTTTCTTCAGTGTGATAACGTCGACGCTATTGATGACTTGACCTCTCCCAGGAATTGCAGTCTCTATAATTCCTACAACCTTGTACTCTCATTCGTTCCTCTGTGAAACCCAAATCCAAAGTGATGGTAAATCATTTTCCCGTGCTTCTGATAAGGCAAGAAAAGGTGCACTCTTGTCAGAGGATTGTAGATGCAAACCTGAAACCTCAACTGTTTTGGTGATGGAAGAATGAAGAGTAACCCATTGCAGGAAAGCACTCTGTCAACCCGATCCCTCAAATCCGTTGCGAAAGATTCAATTTTTGCTTGTACAATGTTAAAATCATAAAGGTAAATTTCCAAAAGGTCTTTACCTAATGTGAGAAGATTGGGATCGCGAGTGATAGGACCAGTCTTAAGACGATATTGGTGGAATAAGCTGTGCCATGCCTTGCACAACAACTTAAATGGCAGAAGAATGAAAACAGACAGTAGAGGGAAAATATGTGAGAAGATTAAATCAGGAGGAAGGTGTTCCAATGAAGTCCTCACATTTTTTTCTTGGCCTTGCTTGTTAACTGCCCGTGCACACTTGGTACACATCATCTCTATTGCTATTGTTTTAAATAAGTTCTGCAGTCCGAAATTATCAATAAAACATGTCAAAACAACATCTAACACATACCACACCATCAATTTTTACTATTTTACAAGTTTGTGCATTCTGAGGATGCTACGATCAACTATGATGAACAAAGAATAGATAAAAAACAGAAATTGTGCATTTGCTTTACAGTAGAGCTTGTTTGGTATTAGTTTAAATATAGTTCAAAATATAATTAAAATATATGCTAAGACACTATACAAGTGTTAAAATTTGCTAGATAATATGGCCACGAGCACGAGAGTTGTACAAAGAAAACAAACATGTTTGGCGATTTGTGGAATCAACAACCAAACCTACTTCATTATCAATTTTAGCAAATCATAGCAACAAATCTAATTCAGAAGCTAAAGTAGATATGCTCCTAATAACTTCTTTTGTGAATGTTTACTCTCCTTCGACTTTAGCTTCTGAAGTAGATTCGTTGCTATGATTTTCTAAAATTGATAATGAAGTAGGTTTGGTTGTTGGTTCCACAAATCCTCAAACATGTTTGTTTTCTTTGTACAACTCTCATGCTCGTGGCCATATTCTTAAGCAAAATTGAACACTTGTATAGTGTCTTAGAATATATTTTAATTATATTTTGAACTGCAGTTAAACTAATACGAACCAAGCTCTACTGTAAAGTAAATGCACACTTTCTGTTTTTTATCTATTCTTTGTTCATCATAGTTGATCGTAGCACCCTCAGAATGCACAATCTTGTAAAAGAGTAAAAATTGATGGTGTGGTATGTGTTAGATGTTGTTTTGACATGTTTTATTGATAATTTCAGACTGCAGAACTTATTTAAACCATAGCAATAGAGATGATGCGTACCAAGCGTGCACGAGCAGTTAACAAGCGAGGCCAAGACAAAAATACGAGGAGGACTTCATTGGAACACCTTCCTCCTGATTTAATCTTCTCACACATTTTCGCTCTACTGCCCGTTTTCATTCTTTTGCCATTCAAGTTGGTGTGCAAGGCATGACACAACTTATTCCACCAATATCGCCTTAAGACTGGTCCTGTCCCTCGCGATCCCAATCATCTCACATTAGGTGAAGACTTTGTGGAAGTTTACCTTTATGATTTTAACCTTGGACCAAAAAAAATTGAATCTATCGCGAATGATTTGAGGGATCGGGTTGACCGAGTGCTTTCCTGCAATGGGTTGCTCTGCATTCTTCCATCACCAAAACAGTTGAGGTTTCAAGTTTGCATCTACAATCCTCTGACAAGAGTGCACCTTCTTGCCTTATCTGAAGCGCAGGAAAATGATTTACCATTACTTTGGATTTGGGTTTCAGCGAGGAACGAATAAGTACAAGGTTTTAGGAATTATAGAGACTGCAATTCCTGGGAGAGATCAAGGCATCGACGTTATCACACTGACAAACGCAGGGTGTTGGAGGTATATAACCCAAAAGCCTACAGTGTTCTTTGAGGGTTCCTCTGATGTGGTTGCGGATGACTCTGTTCACTGGTTGTGCACAAAGAGGTACACTTGGGGATACTCGCGTGTTCATAGTTTCATTTAACTTGGCTGAAGAGAAGTTTTCAAAGATTAAGACTACATTTTGGCCAAAGAGAAGTTTCTTGGCCGTGTTGGATGGCTGTCTTGCAATGATGGATCCGGAGATATCAACTGATGGATTGAATATGGACTATGAATGGTGCGACCAAATTGTGGACCAAGAAATTTGATATAGATATTAGACCAAATCGTCTTTTATCAATGCAATTCATTCTCTCGGTGTGCCTATTCAACAACGGAGAAATTGTGGTATTTAATGATGATAGAGTTCCGTATGTGTATCACCGCAACCAAAGGTGTTTCGAACCCATTGAAACTTGCTCGCTCGAGCTTCATCAGTACAAGGTGGTCCGTTATGATCCAGTCCTTTTCTCTCCGTAGTAGCGGCCAATAAGCTGTTTAAAGTTCTGGAGAAAAAAAATTGTGGTTTAAAATTTGTGTTTTCTTTAGTTAATTTGTAGTAGGCATTTTGGATTCATGATCATGAAATCATATGAATTCAAGACAATAATTTGCTTCAGGTTGTGGGATTTGTGAGAATTCAGATTTAGCTTAGATCAAAACTTTGAAAGACTTATTCTTTTTTCCTTGAGGAACCAGATATCAACTTTGAAAGGCTAATATTGCTGGTAAAAAGGACCAAAATCCATTTTTTTACGGCATAGATCCTTTAGTTTTCCACAGGAGATTTCTTCTATAAGTAACCAATAAGGACGCGGGGCGGTTCGCCAGGTGAAAACCACATTTCTCTCCCAATAAAATTACCTCGAGTTCGGAAATATCTACCCAAACTTGAATAGGTAATTGACAAACCCGAACCGACCATTTTGGCTCGACTAGTAGAGGATAAGTACTCACAAAAACAATTAATATGATACGCCCTGCTCGACCGGTTCCCTAACTGATGCAGACCGACTCCTCCAATTTTGTATTTTGTCAATCTTGTTGATTCTCTACTATAAGCAGGTGTCTCGTCGAAATTGTAAATGAGAGAAAACACAGGAAGACGAAGAGAGAATGGCGAACTGTATATTAGAGAGATGTATTTACATAATGAATCGGTGAAGTCACCGAGAAACAATAAATAGAGAACATAACCAACGGTCGGATACAGAGGATAAGACATCTAACGGTAATAAAGGGAGCAGCTGTGTTGATTAGGTTTTAGGGTTAGAGATAGCTCCTAAAAGACAATTGAGCCCTTTAAATTGGGCTGATGCAAATGGAAAGTGGGCGTTATTTAGGATCTTGGGCCTTCTTGATCAACTTAGAGCTTTATCTTGGGCTTGATAGTCTAATATTCTCCCTTAAACTCATGGTGGATGAGGTACCATGAGCTTAGTCTTGAGACTCATAAAATAGTTGGAATGCAGACTTTTGGTGAAGGGGCTAGACTACATGAAACCCTAGAAAATAATTGGGGTTATGAAGGGGCGGACGGTGTTGGCTAGAAGACGATGACGAAAATGAACAAAATGATGGGTAAGTTCTGCTAGGATTGGATGGGTAAGTTCTACTTAGTAAATCTCGGTACTTACTAGTATATCAAAACACTTGTTACTTTTAAATGTTGGGCGGGGCGTTTGGGGGCTGAACAGACAAAATCATTTAAAACCCATTTTGGATCTACTTTAAAATCCAAAAAGTCCACACCAAAACCCACCTATTTTGCCCCTCTTCTATCACTCTAATTCCTTCTATGTCCCTCTCTTTCTCTTCCCTAATTGTCTATCTCGCTGTAATTACCATAAAAAGAATAACAAGAACAACTGCATCACCATCATCAATAACACGAGGACCAAATCTAGAAAAATTTATGGACAAAATTACTTGACCAAAAACAGATCAAACTTTCAGATCTGAAAGAGAGAGAGAGAGAGAGAGAGAGAGAGAGAGAGAGAGAGAGAGAGAGAGATAAGAAGAAGAAGAAGCCCACCGCCACCGTGTAATGAACCCGAAGATTGAGATCGGATTCAGATCGGAGAATTGAGAGAAATGAAGAATTCAGAGAAGAATAGGAGAGAGAACAGAGAGATAAGAGTTTGTTGCATAAAAATCATAATAATCTTCTATATCCAATCCAGTATTACAACAGAATCACAATAGGGGCGAAAGGACATAATTGCCCCTTCTTACTGAAGTGAATTACTAATTAACCTAACACGTGGACGGTACCTAAACGGTACCGTTCCACTTAATTCTAATCACCGGCCGGAGAGCAGTATTTGGTATTCGCCGCCATTATTTGGTCATTTCGCTTGAGAAGTCATCGGAAACTGGAAAATTCATGACAATCCACCCCTCTTAGCCACATTCGTGTCCTCACGAATCAAAAGAAGGGAATTGTGCCTTCAGCTTGTGATATTCCTCCCATGTTGCATCTCCAGGAGCTGTGTTCATCCATTGAACAAAAATTAACACTTCATAAGTGTTTCCTTTTCTTACCATCTTTCTGTCTATAATAGCAAGAGGTTCAATCAACATTTGGCCATCAGGACCCACCTGGGGAAGGGTTTTCTCAGCTGTAATAGCTCTGCCCTGTGCTATTTTCAACTGTGAAACATGATACACTGAGTGTATTCTAGCTGCAGCAGGACAGTCCAGTTTGTATGCAACCTGGCCTACCTTTTGGAGCACCTGGTAAGGGCCATAGTATTAAGCTGAAAGTTTCAAATTTTTAGGCTCACAATAGTTTGTCTGTATGGTTGGAGTTTAAGAAACACCCAATCCCCTACATTAAATTGCCTTTCTGACCTTTGTTTATCAGCATAGTATTTCATTCTTTCTTGAGCTTGAGTGAGGTTATCTTTGATGAGTACCACGAGTCTCTTCCTCTCTTCCATGAAGGCATCCACCTCAGCTACACCAATTTTATTGAGTTGATGAAAGGTCATGTGCTTTGGAGGAAATCCATACAAAGCTTCATAAGGAGTTAGCTTGAGACTGTTTTGGTAGGTGGTATTATACCACCATTCAGCTAAAGGTAGCCACTGCACCCATTTGTGAGGTCTATCTGTAGTCATACATCTCAAATAATTCTCAATACACTGGTTAACTCTCTCAGTCTGACCATCACTTTGGGGACGGTAGGCACTTGAATACCTCAAGTCAGTACCCAAAAACTTAAAGAGGGAGTGCCAAAATTGACTGAGAAAAACAGTGTCTCTATCAGACACAATTGATTCTGGTAGACCATGTAGTTTGAACACAATATCAAAGAACACTTTGGCCACATAAGTTGCTGTATAAGGATGACTGAGAGCTATAAAATGACCGTATTTAGAATACCCGTCAATGACCACATAGATGACAATCTTGCCTTTTGATTTAGGTAGTCCACCAATAAAATCCATGCCAATATGTGCCCAAGGTTTCTCAGGGATTGGTAATTGTTGAAGCAGGCCTGGGTATAGGACATGTTGTGACTTCATCCTCTGACAGATGTCACACATTTTAATCCATTCTTTTGACTTCCTTTTGCATTCCTTTCCAGAAAAACATAGTGCTAATTCTCTTGGTGGTTCCCATCACCCCTGGATGTCCACCCGCACCACTGTCATGCAATTCTTTAATAATAGTTTGTCTTAGTGCACCTGAACTTTCAATGTAAATGAGACTTCCCTTTTTCAACACCCCATCTTGCATCAGAATTGACAGTGGGATCAATACTAAGTTGACTCATTTGGGACTGTGCCCACCCATCTCCCTCATAGGTATTCGCCACTTCTTGTAGCCACTTAGGAATCATGACAGAAATTACTTGAAGTTCAGCTTTATCCACCTTTGGTGACTCAACAGCAGCAGCCACTCTCTGATACTAAATTTTCTCTTCCTTTCTTGTACTCTATCACATAGTCCAACCCCATCATTTTGCTGACCCATTTCTAGTGCACCAGAGTTGTTATTTTTTGGTCTAAGAAGTACTTCCAACTGAAATGATCTGTCTTGATAGTGAACCTTCTCACCTCTAAGTAAGGTCTCCACTTGTTAATGGCTTGGACCACAACCAAGAGCTCCTTTTCATATGTGGATAAAACCAAATGCCTATCAGATAGAGCTTTGCTGAAATAGCGTATAGGTCTACCTTCTTGCATGAGTACAACTCCCAACCCAGTGGCACAAGCATCAGTTTCTACTAAAAATTCTTTATTGAAGTCAGGTAAAGCTAGGACAGGGGATTCACACATAGCTTTCTTGAGTTGAGTGAATGCTTGAGTTGCTTCATCTCCCCATTTGAAGTTACATTTCTTCAATAATTCAGTGAGTGGCCTTACAATTAAACCATAGTTCCTCACAAACCTTCTGTAGTAGCCCGTGAGGCCCAAGAAATCTCTAAGTTGTGTGATGGTTGTTGGTCTAGGCCAATTTGACATTGCTTGTATCTTTCTAGAATCTGCCTGTACCCTTTCTTCACAGATCCAATGGCCTAGATATTCAATGGATGTTTGTAGGAAGGCACATTTGGATAGCTTCACCTTCAACTAATTTTGTTGTAAGAGCTGAAAAGTGAGGTGTAAATGCTCCATGTGTTGATTGAGAGCCTTGGAGGACACCAAAATATCATCAAAAAAAACAAGATGAACTTTCTCAAATGGGCTTTAAACACATGATTCATTAGATTTTGGAAGGTGGCAGGAGCATTACTTAACCCAAAGGGCATAACCCTAAACTCATACAGCCCTTTATGAGTTCTGAAGGCTGTTTTGTGTGCATCTTCCTCCACCATCCTAACTTGGTGGTAGCCTGCCATTAGATCAAGTTTAGAAAACATGGTAGCACCTTGCAAATCTTCTAGCATCTCTTCAATAATTGGTATAGGGTACTTGTTCTTGGTAGTGATCGCATTTAGGCCTCTATAATCCATACAAAAGGCCAAGAACCATCCTTCTTCTTAACCAAAAGTACATGTGAAGCAAAATAACTACAGATGTGTTGAATCATCCCATTTTGGAGCATCTCTTTAACTAGTCTTTCAATTTTATCTTTCTGCACATGTGTGTACCTGTAGTGTCTGAGGCAAACATGAATTGCTCCTTGTTTAAGTGGAATTCTGTGGTCTAGCTCTCTTTTTGGTGGTAGCTGAGTGGGCTCTTCAAAGACTTCTTGGTAGTGTTGGATGAGTGGTTGTAGAACTTGTGTGGTTGTCCTCTGTGACATTAATGGTATACAGCTGGCCTGCTATCACTCCTTCATTGTTTTGGAAATACTGTTGTAATGCTTGTAAATGTGCAGACTTGTACTGGCACTGTTCTGTGACAGCTTGTAGTACTATTTCCTTGCCCTTCCAATTGAGAGGTAAGGACATCTCATTGAAATCCATTCCCACGGGACTGACCTCTTTAAGCCAATGGACCCCTAACACCACATCACAACCCCCTAAGGGTAGAACTCTGAGGTCCACTTTCATTTCACATTTTTGAATCTTGAGTTGCACCGCCTTGCACACACCTGGGCTGTCCATCTCATTCCCATTAGCTCAAGTTACCTTCATAGGGGAGTGATTTGTCACTTCACACCCTACCTTGTTAGCTGTGTTCACATCTATGAAATTGTGTGTGCTTCCACTGTCAATTAAGACACTGACCTTAGCTCCATTAATGTTGCCATTAAACCTCAAGGTTTGTGAGTTGCAATGACCAGAAATGGCATGAAGAGAGATTGCAACTTCTTGTGTAGTGATCCTCTCCTCTAGCTTTGGTTCCTCTATTTGAATAGGGAGTGTGTCCTCTTCAATGCTTGGGAGCTGAATGTGTTCATTTCCCTTATCTGTCTCTCCTTCATCACCTGAAATGAGAAAGAGCTGGTTCTTCTTGCATTTATGTCCAGGGTAGTATGCTTCTTCATAGAAATAACATTGTTTCCTGTCTTTTCTTTCCTTCATCTCCTCTGGCGTCAGCTTCTTATAATTCCAATTGTTGGTGGTTACAACAGCTGGAGTTTTGGTTCTAGTGAAGCTTCCATTACTGGATGTACTTCCTTTTGTTAACCCTTTGAGCAGCTGCTGCACTTCTATCATCAATTGAGAGTGCTGGGTTTTGCAATGTGTCTCTTGCAGCCTTGCCAAGGTCTTGGCCTCTGTGAGTGTTTTTGGTTTTCCCAATTGTACTGCAATTTTAATTTCTTCCTTGAGTCCACTCAAATAACTTCTAATGAAATAAGATTCATCAGCTGCAAGGAAAATGGCTTTAATCCTTGACCTGAGTGTGTAAAATTTGTCCTAATACTCCATTACAAATCCATTTTGTGTTAGTTTATTGAATTCCCCTTGGATATTTTCATGTCCTTGCTCCAAAAATTCAGCACAAACTTGTTCACTAAAAGCTTCCTATGTCACATTTTCTAGAGTCTCTATCTGAGATCTAAACCAATTCTCAGCTGTCCCGGTCATGTTGAGTAAGAATAGGATTAATTTTTGTAGATCATTCAATTGGTGAATCATAAATTACATGTTGGCTTTGACAAGCCACCCCAACGGATCATCCCCGGAGAATTTGGGGAATTTCACTTTTGGAATTGGTAACACAAGCTGGGTTGTGGTTACGGAAGGATTCACTCTGTGTTCTTGAAGAAGACTCTTCTGGCCCCTTTCCCTTGTCCGCTGTCCTCGCCGGTGCCGGAATTCCTTCGCGGTTAGGGTTTGGAAATCGGGATTTCTCTTTCTCCGTAGCCATGATGTTGATACAGTTGATAAGTTTATCGATCTTATCATCCATCCGATCAGTTTTCTCACCTAGCTCTGGAATTCGAGCGAATTGACTATGGATCAAATCTATATGATTTGAGTCCGTCTATGGTTTCATCGACTGCCATCAAATGATCATCCACGCCATCGGTTTGTCCCATTTCTTTTTGATTGTTCTTACGTCTGGTCAGCTACGATGGAAGGTGGGGGAAGAAAGCTCTGATACCAAATGTAATGAACCCGAAGATTGAGATCGGAGAATTGAGAGAAATGAAGAATTCAGAGAAGAATAGGAGAGAGAACAGAGAGATAAGAGTTTGTTGCATAAAATCATAATAATATTCTCTATCCAATCCAGTATTGCAACGGAATCACAATAGGGGCAAAAGACAGAATTGCCCCTTGTTACTGAAGTAAATTACTAATTAACCTAACACATGGACGGTACCGTTCCACTTAATTCTAATCACCGGTCGGAGAGCAGTATTTTGTATTCGCCGACCATTATTTGGTCATTTCGCCTGAGAAGTCACCGGAAACTGGAAAATTCATGACACACCGCCACCGGCGATCATCTCAGGACGGTGACGTCGTTGGGGCGACCAAGCGACTGGGAGGACAACGACCAATCTTAATTTGTATGGTAGGTGGTCTTCGTGACTGCTTGAGTACCCATGAAAGGAAGGGTTCATTTGAGGATTTGGCTGCTTGAGATTGAAGATCCGCATGCAAATCTTCCCGTGGTTCTAGAGTGTGAGAGAAAGAGGAAGAGAGATGATAGGTAGAGAGAAAGATTGGGTATTGAACCGCTGATGAATTCAGGGAGAGAAAGGAGATGTGAAATAAGGTGGGTTAGATTAAGGTTTTGGCTTAGAGTACTGGCCCAATAAGTTTGGTTAATTAGTTTTTGTTTGGTTAAATATTGAGCCACTAATCCAGTTTCATTAAGTGTATAAAATTTGTGGGGTATCATTTCGGGGGCAAAAGAGCAAAACAACTATGCAATTGTCACTATTTCAGGATAGTGGAAGAAACAAATGGAGCGCCCGTTTTAAGAACATAGGAATTTAGAAAGAAAAGAAACAGCGGAAGTATGAAACTAAGGACAAATTGACTTCCAAGGGAAGGTGGGTGTGTTGGTAAGGTTAAGGGATTGGCACAAACTTTCTGGTGTCTTTCAGGGAACAATAAAATCCCTGAAAAGGTCAGATATTTTCTTCTTGAGAGGATGTAAAAAATGTGGCCATGCTTGTTCTTCCCATTGTTTATACAGTAGTCACGTTAACCGCGATTACATTCTTATTTGTGTGGGTTAAACCAACAAGTAAGAAGATTTGTTAAATGCTTGCATGTTTTATGAAGCAGGGGCCATGGCCCCCGCTAGAAATTTAGTGTTTGCTTCAAAGAGTTATAATATAGGGCGGTGATTCTTACACTATTAAAAAAGCTTCTTACGCTACAATTTACTAGTAAAGACAACTTTACCCTTCCAAATACCAGGTCATTACTCTACAAGTGTCCATTATGAACCGTGGGGGCGAGAGCATGAGTCAATCTTCTTTAGATGGTGTCAATAGATGCTAATTTTCTTGTAACTATGTAGTGTCCTTTTTGTTAGAGATATGTAGTGTCGTTTTGGGAACTATTTTTCAGTGGCGACTTTTCCCTTGGGCATATTCATTGGCTGTGTTTGGATGAGCTTAAAAGAAATGAGAATTTATGAGATTATTGAAATGAGCGGCGGCCTCTATCCTCCTCTCAGCCACTCATTGCCTCTCACCTTAGTCACTCCAATAATTTCATAAACCCTCCTCTCATTTTGTATCATCCAAACACACCCATATCGTCCTACCTACTTTAGATTTGTAAAGCTTTTTAGTTTTCTAGTATCAATATTTTTGGTGATTGATTGATGGCATTGCATGTATGTTCTCAATTCCTACTGAAGCTGTGTGAAACATCATCCTGTGACAGTTTGGAGTCTAGGCTAATTTTGGTTATTTATGTTGGTTCGGTGAATACTATAGGTATAAGCTATAAATTAATGTAATTCAGACTAGATCATCCAAGCTGTAGAATACTTGGTAGACACATGATTGACAAACAATTGATTTTGTCCATGTTTGAGGATAATTACATTGCTCGAAACTTCTTGTTCATTCATCCCAAAACTGTTCTCGGGTCACCAGACTGTTGTAAACCTTTTCTTTTTTACAATGTGTTTATCCACTGCAAGTTCACTCACATCAATTCTAACATAACATCACATGGGCATCGATTTCTATTATGCGGAGAGCTTTTAAATCTTATACCCTATATTTAAAGAGGCTAAGCCTCTTCCACGCAAGCGCCATGTCATTGCTTTTGTACAGGTGGCCCGGTAGCTTAGTTACAGATCAGGAGCTTCCGCATTCGGTCAATTACATTATTGCCCCCGTGTTTTTGATCTAATACTTGACTAGCTAACACTTGGTTCTCTAGTAATTTAGTTGTTTCCTTCCTTCACAAAGCACTCCTGCTTCGCCCTTTCAACGGCAGAAGCCTGCCGACTTAGTTGCTTGCGGCCGAAGCGCAGCTCTTCACAGGCCATGTACTTGTTGGGGGTAGTCTTGCTTTTTTGACGTCAATGGTGCAGCGCCATGGGTCAGTCGGTGTTGCTTGCTTTAAATACTTGCTGCAGCTGCTGCTTTGCCATTGTGCGCAAGCAGTGTTTGTTATGTAAGTTTTCTTCTCTCTTCGGCGTTGCTCCTTTTTCTGTTAGTTTTGTTCAATGTTCTTGGGTTCTGTCTATTCATTGTTCGTGTTGCCTACACCATGTCATAGTAGAAGGGCAAGGTTGTGGCTGCTCTTGTGCACCAAGTACTCTCTCTCTCTCTCTCTCTCTCTCTCTCTCTCTCTCTCTCTCTCTCTCTCTCTCTCTGAGATCTTTGTTTTGAGAACCCGTGTCTGTTGATCGGTTACAAAAAACCATAATTCGGTCAATTTCGCCTGATGAAATCAATTGGGGACAGCGATTCATGTGACTGTGTTTGTGGGTTTTGAGTTCCTGATACCATTTGAGCTTATCCTCGCGTGGATTTGTGTTTACTTGCGATGTTCGAAATCTGCCTTGATTATGCTAATCGGGTTAAAGTTTGTGTCTTGAGGGTCTTGTTCACATGGTAAATGTGGGGATTCGACCGATGAGTTCATATTGACATGGTGTTTCCTAGGTACTTAAATTTTGGCCCTTGTTGTTCGAAAACAGCTTTATTTTTATCTCCAGTTTTTGTTTCAAGGCCTGTTTCTTTGATTTTTTTTTTTTTTTTTTTTAATTTTACACCATTGTATACTTCTCAAAGCTCGAGGTTGTAACAATCCTTAGCTCAACTGTAGTTGCTGGAAGCTATACATTCCAATCCCCTTACTTATACTTTGATATTTATATTGTTCTCTGACTGTTTTGTGCTAGCTCGGTATATGACCATCTGATGGATATTACAGTTAGCAAATCCTGACTTATTGAGTTCAAAATTGGTAATATTTACTTGCAATAACAGTTGCAAATTAAATTGGTGTAGATGAAAAGTTTATTTATTTTAAAAGAGGATGTTTGCTTCAGATTAGTTGGGCAGGGAGTTCTACATGTGATCGCTTCTTCAAGTGTTTGCTGTGTTCTATGTATTCGTTCCAGAGATGGGTTTGCCCATTCCTTGTATTGGGAGGTTTTCATTGAAGCATTCTTACATTGTTTGAGACCAACCAAAAATGATAAATTTGATTCTCGTGTAGTGTTTCAGTTCGAGGAATTGATAGTCATTCTTTGAGACAAACTAAAATGATAAATTTGATACTCGTGTAGTGTTTCAATTCGAGGAATTGCTAGTCTTTCAGGACCCGTAAGCATTGTCTTCAATTTGATTTTCTTGAAACCGATCCTACTTTTACACGCAAGAAAGCCCTCTCCTGCTATGACGGCCTCTAATATAGGAAGTCCATTACCTCCTACACCTCCATCCTCCAAAGCTGTAGCAGAAATTAAGCACCGAGGTTAACCCCGAGCACGGTTCTCTGGACTCCATAGTGCCGGTACTGTTAAATATCTTTTTCTTCTTAATTTGTTTCTTTCTTTGAACTAGCTTACGTTTACACTTAAATTGTTCTGGTGGTCTTGACTTAAAACTTAGGCTTATTATTAACTGCATACCCCCAATTTAGTGAAAATTTCACATTGCAACCCCGAATTTCAAAATTCACAGCTTGCATCCAACATTTGCACACCACTAGTCAATGTCAAACTGGCAAAGAAATTTGGTAGACTTAATTACTTAATGGATACCCCAGTATAGCGAAACTATCACATTGCATTATCCATTTTCAAAACTTGCTGTAAATGTATTTGCAATTAGTAAGTCAATGTGAAACTGGTAAATATTTTCATCCAAACACCGTCACAATAAGAAGGGTAAATTTGTCAATACAGAGAAAATAAATTAACATTAAAAATATAAAAGTAGAAAAATATATAAAACAAAAAAACAAGTTTGAAGATAATGGGCTAGTTTGGATAAGTGGGTTTGGTTAACCAAAAACCAAACCCAACTATTTTTCAGTTTATCATCAAATATCGGTGGACTGGAAAAATCAGCCGGTGTCCGGCTCCAAGAGAGAGTTGAGAGAATGAGAGTGAGGGGGGAGAGAATCACGTGGTTGAAGGTAAACGAGAGAGAAAGAGAGAGAGAGGCTATGAGACAGGGGGAGGAATTGAGAGAGAGAAAGACAGAGAGGCTATGAGACTGGGGGAGGGATTGAGAGAGAGAAAGAGTGAGAGAGATAGTGACAATGGGGTTGGGCAGTGCCCGGCTGAGTGAGAGAGAGATGTTCCTTCTTCTTTGGCGGTGACTGGGTAAAACGATACCAGTCACCAGTCTTCTCCCAACCTATACATCTCTATCTAAACACTACAACCGTCCATTTATTTAAACTGCCCCAGCCTCTCTATCCAAACAGCCCCAAAGATCTTCTCTTCTCAGTTAATTACGCCCTTTCACAAACACGTTCCTCCATCTCTATCATATCTCCATCACTCTTGTCTGTCACTCTGCTCTGTGGTTCACTGAACACCCCAAGGCCTCCCTCATCTCTCGTCCCTGCCCCTTGGGATCTCTCTCTTCCCAGAACAGGTCGATTGACCAACCAGCAGCCGACGAGAAACCCAGGGAGGAACCATCCACCTCCCTTGGGGTCTCTCTCTTCCCAAGTCCATTGTTTCGAGGTTCGATCGCTCTTCTGCAATGAGAAAGAATCGAGAACAAAGGGTTTACCGAGCTCCGGCGGCCATGGAGTTTGCCGGTGGGTTTTGTTCCTAGAATCCGGCAACAACAGCAGGTTTCGTCGAGAGTCGTGCTAGTGCTTCCCGAACTCGTCTCGACCTCAGGAGTAACGTGGGAGTGGTTAATTGGACCGAATTTCAACTGACCTTGAGAAATTGGATAAACCGGTAGATAGGGTTCTTGAGAATTTTGCCGAATTTCGAATCAGTGGCTTGATTAATTGCTGAGTTGGTTTGGGGCTTTGATTCCCAATCCATGGAGATAGTTCAATGAGTTTCTCTCTGGAGGGTTGAAGAACAGTTCGAATGTTCTTGATAATGTTGCTACAGTGAGGATTTTGATCGAATGACCATGTGTTGGACTTTCTTTTTTACCATTTTGTCCTGGAACAGAAGGCTTTATTCATCAACTAACGGTTCAATCCATCAAGTGATGGATGAATTTTTTTACCTAGTTTCATTGACTTATTAATTTCAAATGGGGTACATTTACAGTAAATTTTGAAAAAGGGTAATGCAAAGTGGTAGTTTCACTATACTGGGAGTATGCATTAAGTAATTAAGCCAATTTTGTAACCAAATTAACATATCCTACTGAAAATATATGGACATTTTCTGTTTTATTTTTCTTCTTTTTTTCCTACCACTGCTCTTGAGATGTATTTAGGTAATTGTGGTGTTACTTATTAAGCTATTTTATGATTGGTTGTTTAGCTAAGGAATACTTAAACAATCATATATGCGACTGTTAAGTTATCTATTGTAAGTTAGAATCTCAATTTGAATTTCTTTCAATTTTTTTCCTTTCTCTCATTTCTCCTCTTGTGTTCACATCCTTCTTATTCATCATCTTTTTCACCTGTTTCGTTGGCTAGTGTTTTTTCTATCCTCTGATTTCCACATGGTATCAAAGTCAGGTTGCGAACGCAAGTGAAGATCGTGGATCTGAAATTTCTAGCAATTCAGTGTCGGTTTGAGGTGTTTGACATTTCAAATATGGTTGGATTTGTTCTTGGTGAAGAATGTCATCTCTGGAAGATTCACCTGTCTCAGGGACTACGTTCGTGGTCAATCCTCATTCTCCGTTCTATGTACATCATGAAGATAGTCCTGATAATGTTCTGATTACTCAATTTTAAAGTGGTGATAACTTCTATTTCTGACATATTTCTATGGTTGTAGTTCTTGAAGCAAAAAAGAAAAAGCTTGAGTATGCTGACGGCTATATATTTTGTAGCTCGACAAATTGGATATGATATGTACTATGTTTGGAGAAGATGTGATAGAATGATTATGTCATGGCCTTTTAATTCAATTTGTAAGGGGATATAATGTAGTGTTGTTGGATGAGCTAGTTCCAGAGATGCGTGGTTTGATTTGTTGGAGGGATTATCACTGGGAAACCTGCTAAATTGTTTCAAATTTCTATGTCAATTTCCATCTTGAACTATGAGATATGTCAGTCACATCATACTTCACAAAGTTGAAGACACTATGGAATGGACGTAGTAATTACAAGCCTTACCTACATGTACTTGTAATGGTCACTGCAATATGGGTGGATGGTCGAGGCAAATACAAGATGATTGGCGGGTGATGCAATTTCAAATGGGACTGAATGTGCTGTGTGTGTTAGTTAGAGACCATATGTTGTTGACACAACCTCTACCACCACTTAATATAATATTTTCTAAAGTCATACAACAAGAGAGAGAGAGAAAGAGAGAGAGAGAGAGAAAAAGTGATGCAACTGAAAAATGTGTCTATGGTTGCACAAAACATGCCTATGTCTGCACATCATGGCAATGTTGGTTATGGAAATCCTCATAAGAGTGGAGATTTTTACTGAAAAGGCTATAAATTGAGTGTCAGCAACTGGTTGAGTTTGGTATGACTTATTTGCAACTTAACTTAACTTATAAGTTTATGTCAAAAAAGTCTACGACAAAAAAGATGAACAAAAAAATTGTGGTTGTTTGGTTAAAAAGATGTTTAAATCCAAAAGTTCAAAAAAGCTTCAAAAACACAACTTCTTCTAGACTCAAATTTAACACTTGGTACTTATAAGTCGGACTCAATCTTTTCAGCTTATAAGTTCATACCAAACAGTACTTATAAGTTGGCTTCAACTTATAATCCAAAACTGACTTATAACGTGGGAGTTAAGTCATACCCCCCCCCTGGGTGGTAGAGGCCCTATTGGTGGATTTTCTTTCCGTCAGTGTGAACATGAAGATCACATTAAAGCAAAGTGCTATAGATTCCATAACTTTCCTCTTGGTTTTAAGTTCAATAAGTCTGGGCTCATAATGCGGTGAAAGAAAGTCAGCAGCATCAAGTAAACTCATATGTTTCTCACGGTTCAAGTTCTCAATCTTCTCACCCTGAAAATGAAAAAAAGATTGTAACACTTACATACGATCAATTACAGCAGCTGATATATTTTCTAAGTACACATTTGAGCACCCAATCAAATGTTGTCTATAGTGATGCTGGTTCTTTATCCCCATATAAGTGGAATTAGTGGAGTCACCATGCATTACATTATAATAATCCAAATGCGCATATAAACCAAAACCAATTTATGGAAGGGGGTGATTAGCTCATATTCTTTTCTATCTTTTGCTTCATCTAATCTGGTTCTGATTATTCTTGGGTTTTGGATTGTGTTTCTACTGACTACATGTGCTATCATTTGAATTATTTACAGATGTCAAGTCTCCTGAAGATATTGTGAAAGTCACACATGTTCTGTGTGTTCCCACTTTTTATTTCAATCTAATCTCAAATTCACATAGCGAGAACGTGTAACCTACATACACATTGACACTATACTATGTTTTGTGTGTTCCCACTTTTCATTTCAATCTAATATCCATTTCACGACTCACAAATGCTGATGGATGTGCCTCTGTGTGTGAAGCCAGTAAGTGTGTATGAAAGAGGAATGACAGAATTCTTGGAATCGGAGATAAAGTTGGTGGATTGTACTTACCAAACTTACAAAAGTTGCAGTCACAACTTGTTCACAGATAGCTCCTCATCCATTCAAATTGCCAACAATCCGGTGTGCCATGAGAGGACTAAGAACATTGAAGTGGACAGTCAC
The DNA here is from genome assembly GCA_023055425.1 of Linanthus parryae. Lineage (NCBI taxonomy): Eukaryota > Viridiplantae > Streptophyta > Magnoliopsida > Ericales > Polemoniaceae > Linanthus > Linanthus parryae. The sequence goes on from JALGPY010000002.1 coordinate 36,674,908, forward strand.
ATTCAAGATGCCTATACTGCTCTTCATCATGTTCCAAGTGATAATCTGTTGGCAGATATTCGCCCTAAAGACATGGCATTATCGAATTTTCATCGTTTATTGTTATGTTGAACGTGTTATATGAAATCCACCTTCAACTTGAGGGGATGTATTGAATATATATGGTATTTTTCTGTTATTTTTTATATTTTCATATTGCTTGATAATTCAATCCCACTGATTTAATTGAGTGTACAAACTCAGGGGGAGTTTTTACTTTGATGATGAAAGCCATAAGTGTAGAGACAATGAGTCTGATCCAAAGTTGAAGTTGAAGGTGGATTTGAGATTCATTAATTGCTTGTAAACTGTATACTTGTAATTATCATTTTTTGTGGTGCAGACTTGGAGTTTGGATCGAATGATATCATCCTATGTTGTCTCTTGCAAATATTATTGAGTTTATACATTGAGTTTACATTGTTAAACAGTTGTACAAATTGTTTGTTTACAGGTATCAGTTGCTGGCCAAAGTTTTGAACTGGCTTCCAAAGCTTCAAAGCTTTGAAAAATGCCTTATGCTTTGAATGTTGAAATTGGCTAACTGTTTTTCTGTATGCAGGAGAATCTATCTGAATTCATGACTATATACTGAGTTATTCTATCTCTTGATATCATGTTTTATCATGTTTTGGATAAATGTATATGTGGTTGTATGTATTGGTTTTATCTTAGAAGATAGCTTAAGTTTATTAGATAAAACGATTTGCCAAACAGATCAGAATATTATTGCTATTGTTTCTGCATTGCGTTTGATCTTGTACCCGAGTTTTTTGTAGAGTTGTTTGGCCGTTAAAATATGCCTAACAAATTCTAATAGATATCTAAATATAACTGGTGAAAGAAGCATCTCATGGGATGAGGATTTGTAGGAAATCAGTTCCTAAAATCTCTCAAACAGTTGCCGCAGTCTGTTATAAGTTTGAGTTGGAATTTCAAACACAAGAGGGTACTTAAAAGAGATATACAGAAAGACTGGTCAACTGAAAATTGAGGGGTATACATTCGTGGAAGATCTACACATACAACTCTTCACTCAATCAAGGTTTCAACGCTGCTGAAGAAGATCAATCATCCAGATTCTGAAGAACACTTATGAGCATTCATATTTTATCTATTTTCTGTGTTATTATTTGTTCTTTCATTTTAATACTTTTAAGTGTTTCTTAACCTCACCAACTATTAGAAGTTAGTTGTTCAAGTGAACAACAAGAGGTTCTTATTATTTCATCAGATTGTAGATGAAACTAGATATGTTTGGAACTACAAGTTGTATAGGTGAAAGGTAGTTCACTTATGCTTGAGATCTAGGGCTAAATCTGAGTGATTAATAAGAAGTGTGTTCAAATCATGGAGGGATCAAGTCCCTCAGGCAGAGAGTACGTCCAATTGTGACTGAAATCTGTAAAAATCCTTTGTGTTAATTGCTTTACTTTTCTGTTTATTCATTCTGCAAACTAGTTTGCACAATACAGGAAGTTCCAAAAATTTTGAGAATTTTATATCTCAAAGCTTTGAAGCTTCAGAGAGTCTCAACCTGTTTCAATCCTTTTCAAATCTTTTTCAAAGCCTTGAGATTTCATTAGTTCCTTGTGTTAGAGTTTTAAAAACTCAATTTTAGTAAAAGTTTTCATACTCTATTCAACCCCCCCCCCTAGAGTATTAAGGTCCTGTTTTAGACTTACATTACACACTTCCATTACTCCAAGTGAGAAATGTGTCGTTTAGTTAATTGTGGTGTTAGTTATTATGCTGTTTTCTGATTGGTTATTTAGCTAACGAATATTTCACAACCATATATAAAACTATTAAATTCTATACTGTAAGTCGGAAACTCAATTTGAATTTCTCTCACATATTTTCCTTATATCATCTCTTCTGCGTGTTCACCTATTCTTTTTCACGTTTTCGTTACCTGTTTGTTTGCTAAGGTTTCGTGTATCATCTAATTTCAATATATCCGGAGAACATTATTCCATACAACATGATGCTTTTGTATCATATACGATGTGCACTCCTCCAGAAATTTTAATTTGATGATGGAATTTTGTTACCAATTTGGCGTTGACATGTACTTTGCAAATATGGGATGCAATTAGGGAGCTTTAGAATTGGAGTTTGCAATGTGATAGTTTTGACAAACTAAAAACTTGCATTTAGTAACTAAGCCTTACTCATATTATCATACATTTACACTGCATTAGCCTCATCACTTATTTTGCACCCCCTTAGGTCAGTTTGGAAAGTTAGTGGTGCTAGAAGCTACTATGTGAGAATTACTGTGGGAAGCTGCTGTGAATTTTTGCGTGAAAACTACGGTGAAATATTGATAATATTACTTATTGTTTGGTAAAACATGCGACAGAGTAAAATGACAAAAATATATGACATGTATAACTTCTGTATAGATAAATTCTGAATTTTATTGTAAGATTAAAATTTGTTAATGATAAGTTAATAAAAAACAGACTCTAGGGAAGCATCTCTCCCCTTGCTTCTAGAAAGCTGTTGTGTGATAGCAGAAACTGTCCGGAAATTTATTCTCATTGTCCATGTTTGGCTAAGCTAGATTTTATGATAGATTAATAAAAATTCGAAAAATAATCTAACCCGTTTGGATGAACGAGATAGATTTTAGGATTTTTGGGACTACCCGGATCCGGGTACTTTAAAAGCCGGATCCGGTTATTTTAAAAACATTTTCCGTTGCCCAACCACATAACCGGATCCGGGTAGAGACTAACCGGATCCGGAAAGGACCCGGCCAAACACAAATTAACCAAATAGGAAGTGACACGTAAGCGAACCACCAAACAGGATCCAGTTCGGACCCATCAGGATCCGGGTCGAACCCAACAGGATCTGGGTCGTGTCTAACCGGATCCGGTTCTTCTTCTACAAAAATCCGATTTTTTTGCTAGATTTTTGATAATCTATCTATCCATTAATCTAGCTTACCCAAACGAGACCATTATACCAAAAATACAATGAACTGCTTCAGCTGTCATAGAATAGTTCAACTTGCAATAGAAATATTCCCAAACGGGCCCTTAACTATGGTACTAAAATAACTATATTTTGTATTATTTATACTAGGGAGGAATTTGCAATTAACACTAGTAAGAGAAACATTTCAAATCCAAAGCTTCAAAGTGTATGAGATCATAAACCCTAGATCACAATTACACAGGTCAAATCCAAAGCTTCAAAGTGTTTGAGATCAGACCGAAGAAAAGGATTTGAAACTTGAAGATCGAAAGCCGAATCAATCATAGCAATTCTGTAAGAAAAGGGTACGATCCTCTTGTATCTATTCTTTATATCATCAATAACATTTGCTGCTAAACGAACGAATTCGTTTGCAAGAAGCTTTGAGGATTTCTTCCAAATCAGGAGCTCGAAGATTAGGTTTGGCTCGATTTTTCCACAGCCCTAATACTAACATGAGAGTTTGCTGTTTTTTTTTCAGATACCCAAGTCTATAAATTAATGGGGGTTGTGTGGTCCGTTTGCAAGCATAATAAGATCAATTCAAAAGCAGCAGAACAAAACAAAGAAGATGATAATCCACCCACTACTTCAATGGAAGACCTTCCATTTAACGATGTCCTCAACGACTGCCTACCATCCCAATTGGTAAAAACAAAAAAAAACCCTTATCTTCTTTTACTTGAGGGAAGTTTTACTTGCATGAAAAATGTTAATGTATTGTGATAGTATCAATCAATACAATCACGATATCTGGTTTGCATATATGATCCCGTGCTGTGGAACCATGCCATGTTGAAATACCAAAAAAAAGATTGATGTTGATTCACTTTATCAGCATTATGTATCGTGGGAGATAACCTATGGGCTGATTATGTATCGTGGGAGATCTTCACAGGCTATGCAGGAGAGAGACCAGAAGAGATGCATCCTGTTTTTCTCTGTAGTCCGCATATGGAGTATGTAAAAAACCTTGAAACATTTTTGTTTCATTTTCCTTGACCAAAGAGGAAACCATCAAACTTAATACTCAAGCGGCGAAGACCTGGTGGGTTTTGTCAGTATTGGTCCCTTTTGAATTATTTCACCCAAATAGGCCTGTTTGGGCTTAAAAATACCCAACTGATATTATCGAAAGGAAAATACCAAAACATGCTGAGTATCCGAGTATATGTTTCAGGTTCTCAACTTTTAGCAGGTACAACTGGAACCTATAGTCTCACCAACTGTTTTAACTACCAACTGTTGTCCAATGGCGTTGATGAAGGCGACTCCCTCATTCACTGAACATGGGTCTCTTCAATGGCGTTGATGAAGGCGAAGAAGGATTTCAATGGTTGCTGGACTTAGTCCGACAATCTCACCCTCGACAGGAAGCCCTCTCTCTCTGAATCCTCACCTGTTGGTCCTCTCTCACCCTAAATCCTCTCTCACTCTTCTCTCTAAAATGCTCCAGGTATGAAACCGATACATTAACTAGGGCTGAGCAAAAACCCGCCAAATTGGTCCGAATCGGCCGGTCCGAATCGAATCGCCCCGTAAAAGAGTCAAACCCGGATTATATGATTGATTATGGGTTGATTTAACAAATACCCGCCAAATTCGGGTGGGGCATGGGTACTATATTAATAAACCCGTTTCAACCCGCCCCGCCCCGTACATGTTCAAAAACCCAAAACTATTTTTTAGATCGTGTTTTACAGGACACATGAATGATCTCTTGCTCCACTATATGGGGGTTGTTGAATTGCTGTAATTAAATGTACGATGTTGGATATTCATGCAACATATTTTTGTCGATGTAGTTATATAAACTTGTAATGTGAAGATCTGTTTTCTTATCGGATGCAATTATGCACAAATATGACAGTAAATGTCCATACTTAGGCTGATATTTCCAATTCACAGTGGAATTTTTGAGTCATCATTTGTGTTTTTTAAACCCGCTATAACCGGTCCGGTCCGGTCTGAGCCGAGGAATTCGATTGGGTTTGGGTTTGGGAGTTACTCGATTGGGTATGGGTTGTGGATAGGCCTACCCGGGATCATTGGGTTGGGTAGGAAATACGGCTCGTACCCGCCCAACCCGGTCCGTGCTCTCCCCTAACATTAACTATCGGCTTTAAGACATAAGAATCGATTCTCAAATTATCTATTCTAATTGGTTGTTGAAACCGACGGTAAGAGTATCGATTTCTACTCGAGAATAAGAACCAAGACTTCAAATCTCAGTTTTAAGCCCTGAAACCAATAATCCAAGTTTCAATGCAAAATGAGCTTATTTTGAAATTATTACTCCCATATGATGATCGTTTGGGTTGTTTGTGGCCAAAACAGGACTATTTGGGTGGAAACTTTTCCCCTTCCACGCGTATTTAGGAAGAAACACAAGTTCATGAATGATTGATGAAGGAACAAGGTGTTCTCCTGGGCTGGAGGGTATATACTTGTATGGGGAGTTGTTGTGGGGAGTATTTCGAAACAGTTGTTGATAAAATTGCTTTCTTGGTTTCTTAAGCTAGTTAAATCTGATTCAGTTCATAGTCCATACAGCTCATCTCTTGGTAGGTTTGTCCAATTCTATCCATTTTTGTCAAGGCAATTCTTCACACATGGAATCAGGGTTTAGTGCTTGGGTTAGAGAAACTATTCATGAATGAAGCTACAAATGAAACTCATTGCTTCAGTAAGAAGAAGCGGGATCCTTTTTAACCAGCCTAAAAGGTAAAACCTTAATATCTCGGGAAATCTTTTCCAAATAAGTTATTATTGGTTACCTTAATTTGTAGAATTTGATAGTTATATTATCAGTTTATTTCATCTTCCATTATTTAGTTGTTCAAGCTTTTAGGGTTACTGATTGTGGCTGATTTTAACCCTACTTTTCAAATTTTGTTATTCTTACGTCTTAACCTACTTTTTCTGTTTTGCTGGTTTACCTCTTTCACATGGTCTAAGAAGGATTAACTATTTGAATATTGTTTGAAATGTTTGTTTTTATTTACGTTGCTTTGTCTGCACTACGGATTTTTTGAGTCAAGGCTAAGAAACTAAGGCATTTTGGGCTAGAGTTAGCTTGGCACATGAAAAATTAACCTCAACAAGCAGTCGATATAAACTACTTATAAAACGCACGCCCAAGTGAAGTACAGATTGTTGAGAACAGTTTTTGTCCCACATAGATATTTTCTTAGTTTATATATGCCTATTAAGCTCATTACCAATATGGAAATGAAGTGTGACTGCATTATTCCTAATATGGTATGACAGTCTAGTTTATCTGCTGTGTCAGAATATGCAATTGAGATTCTTGAGTCGTCCCACTACGTGTTTCTCTAAGTATTCGAGCCATGTGTTTGTTGATCCTTTGGAGAATCTACATGTTCAAGCTCTTTCAGTAATTTATAGGTCTTGATTTCAAAACTTCTAGTTCAAATTTAGGCTCAGGGCTTCAACTTTTAGCCCAACCGCATGATAACTGTTTTATGGAAAACGAAAACCGCTGTATGGCGAAAAAACCACACCAAAGTGGAGGTAGAACAACCAACAATGTTAAGCAGCATAGCACTAATTAAAAGTAGAAGTAAAATCTTTAACTAATCAAATCAATCTATATGAGTAAAATCTGGTTGCTGGAGTATGTATGGATGGATTCATTAACCAAACACTGAGAGCACAATGAGTCCTCCTTGAAACGTACTGGAAACTCAAAAAGACGAAATTTTAGATACTGAAACTCAAATAACCTTAAAAATATGTCCAGTTTGGGTCCGTATTTGCTTCGTTAAAGCATTTTTTTTAAACATGTGATAAACACATGTATGTTAATATGCAAATTTTCTATCTTTTTTCTTGGTGAAATTTCATTAAATATTTAATGTTTCTCATCTATAGACAACCTTTTAGTCTGTCAACTGGGCTCCATTGTCAGACGCGCAGGCATTAGAAGGACAAGATCAATGCAAAGCAGCTCAACTATTGGATAATTATTTTATACAGGTCTGAATGATTTTTATTTAATGAATATCAGCCTTTATTGGCATTTACTTATAAAATCTAGAGTTTAACTTCAGCACCTACTAGCTAGGAGACTAAATCAAACTACTAGCACATCAGCTCTTAACATTAACGAGGGAGTTTTCTGTATTTTATTTTTTGCATATTCGGCTTACAAACATAAGAAGGTCAATGCGGAAGCAGCAGAACACAAGAAAGAAAGCAGTTGACAGTCAACCTAGTAGCTCAATTGAAGATTTTCCATCAGACGATGTCCTCGACAACTACCAACTTTCTAATTGGTAACAAAAAAACACTTCTCTTCTTTTACCGTCTCATGACTTAAGAAAGTTATACTTTCATGAAAAAGGTCTTGCATTGCGATAAAATCAATTTGTATATTTTAAATACCGGGTTTCATATATGATCTCCTAGGTCAGAAACCATGCCATGTTACCAGATTATCAGATCCCTTCAACCAAATGGAAAAACAAATTGATGTGAGGGTTTTGTGAAGATTTTGGAGGAATTAAAATGGCAAATATTTGCTGAGGGTACATAACTTGCAGTAAATGGAGAACCATGTAGTTTTTTGAAGTCTTATCAGAGCTCTTCGCAGGCTATGCAAGAGAGACTACGAGAAATCCCTCCTGTTCATTTATGAAGATCCTTATTTTTAGCATGTAGAAAAACTTACACGTTTTGTTGTTTCATTTTCCTTGACCAAATATGAATCTATCATTCTACATAATTTACGAATCTTTCATCGTCCGGACAAAGTCAGGGAAAACTTCTGAAATTGTTTCAATATTCGACCTTGAAAAGTTAGTAGTTCCGAATCGGCTTAGCTTAATCAAAAGAGTTTAATGAGATCAAATGTTATATCTAAGTAGTTTACTACTAGTCATTCTAATTTGGCGCCACTGAGGCGCGATCCTTCTCCGTTCATTTCAGATCGAGTCACCAGGCAGTACAAACCTGACCAAAGAATTAGGAAAGTGGACATCATCTCGAACCCCAAAACCAAAGTGTTGGAAACGGGAAGCCAGCAATTCGATTTTCAAATTTAATTTCACCAAACAAGAACAACACAAGAACAGCTCTTCAATCCAAATTCTCAGAATAGAAACTTCTAACTTGAACTGAAATTGAATTTAGAATAGCAATACCACCTACCAGGATCAAGTAGCAGCTACAAATAGATGCACAGAACTCATAGCAACCAAGAACACTGACTCACAGTTCAAGAGTAAAATTCAGAATTCAAGAACGAGATAGAGCAATGAGAAATTGGAGAAACTTATCTTTGATTCACGAACAACCTTGGATACAATACTCAGCTAGTATTAGAGCACCAATGAGAGCTTCTTCCTTTGTCGTCTACAGTTCTACCCAATTTCAGTCTATTTTTCTCACACTATTTTCTCTCTATTTCTGAATAATTACAAACAAACGCACATGCCTTATCTTAGAGCAAATCATTTCCGCATGTCAGACCTTTCTTTCACCTGAAGTCTCGTTCACATCTGGTACATGTTGGTGCTTCTGCCATCTCTCTGTATGCGTTTGTTCTGTCTAGAACAAAGTAACTAACAACCCACCAAAATTGATTATTCTAAAACTTAAGTATTGCATAATTAAAGCCTAGCTAATATACTAAATCCCAAAACTGAAATTGAGTTTACAAATTCAACATCCCCCTTAAACTCAATTTTTACATGTTTCCATTCCAAGCAACATCTTAAACTTGCTGAATACATCATACTTCAGTGACTTGGTAAAAATATCAGCAATTTGGTCATGAGTTTTGCAATGAAGAAGTTCACTTTGTTCTTCATCACATACTCTCGTATTAAATAATAACGAGTATCAATATGCTTGCTCCGCTCATGAAATACTGATTTTCTTTTTGTTTTTTTGTTTTTTTTTTTTTTTCAAATTGATCGCTGATCTGTAATCTAAGTAGGCTGGTACTGACTGAACCCCATATAGTTCAGCGAATTCCTTAACCGGGCAGGATGACAAATTGTCGACTTGGCTGCAACATATTCTGCTTCACAAGTATATAAAGTGACAATAGCTTGCTTTTTCGACGGCGGAGTAAATGCAAAACTCCCCATCAAGAAAGTGAAGTCAGTCTTGCTTTTCCTTTTATCCAAGTCTCATCCCTAACGCTATTCGAGTATTAAAAAAGTCCCTAATTATTAGCGAATTATAAAAGTAAACCATCTTAAATCGTACTTTTGATATTTCTCAAGATCCTCTTAGCATCATTAAGATGAGAATGATCAGATGTCTCCATGTACCTTCTAATCCGGCCACCTCCGTAGAGAATATCCGGTATAGTGCATTTGAGGTACCGCAAGCATCCAACTAAGCTTCTGAAATAGATCGGATCAACATCCCCTTGTTTGTTATTCCTCAATTCTATGGCACGTTGACTGGGGTGTTGACCGTGTTACAAGATTCCAATATCGCTCAAATACCTCGTTTGGATATCCAATTTGAGCTATGAATATACCCTCTTCACTTCATTTGACTTCCTCTTCATTTTATAAATTCATTTTACATCAATTGCTCTGTGGCCTTATAGTAGACTAGTGAGCTCCCAAGTCTTATTCTTCTCAATCGCATTGATCTCCTCATCCATTGTTCTTCTTAAACTGTCTCTTCACAATTGAAACAGAACAAACTCCTTAAATAAGAAATACAAATTCAAATATTTACCTTCATAGAGTTAGTGCACCGGCTTCATCTTTCTAGGCCTTATGCTTGGGCATTCTTCCATTAGAAAATTTGGTGGTGATACTGAATCATGTATTGGCGTAGATGGGCGACCAACTTCTGGACTTTGTGGAGGGGAACAATTTTCAAGAGTTGGTGGCTCAAAAAGACCTTCTCTTACTTCAACATTTTCCTCATTCTTTTGTAGGAGTTCAATACTATTAGGGGTTGCATTTTTGTAATACTTGTAACAATTAGTTTAATTTTAGTCAACAATAGCATTAATTTTTTTTATTAATACAAACTTAAATCCTGTAAAGAGATTCGATAAGAAATGAGATCATTAGTACATCAATGATAATATTCGAAATTCAGCAAGTTTGTAGCAAAACTATGGGTTATCACCAAACTAGCATATAATTTGTAATAATAATAATCATACATTGAAATATGTAACTTGAGCATTTCTAAGCTTTCATCCTAAATATATTCCCAAAATTCCAAGGACACTCTAAAATCTCAAGAATATCAGTACATACAATCTTCCTCATCTTCCAGTCATTCATGCCGGTTCTTGAATCGGTTAAGACTGTTGTACAACGAGTGCAAAGGAACATTTTCCTAGAAATGATTTTGAAAAGATTGAAACTTGAACTTTGAGCTTGATTTCAGCTGATCTATCTGATTGACCAAATCGAATCTTGAAGCTTGAACTCGATTTTAGTTGATTTACCTGTTATCCTAATTTTTCAACTCCTTTGTGCCTCGTGTATGTTCTAAGAAAGACAATATGATCACACAATTTTTTCTTAGAAAGGATTTAATCCGAGGATGGAAATGTTTTCATGGAATTTTTCATTATTTCATCTTTTTCATGTCCATTCTCGTACTGGTTAAGCCGCTCGAGTACTACGCGTGCAAGTAATTTTCAATTGGTCAGCTGCATTCTAGGCACCCTTCTTTCCAGCATATAGCTAGAAGGGCGCACCATTCTTGGTCAGCTGATTTACTCGTGTATCAACTAAAACACTTGCTCAATCCATTGTGGAAAACAATTCTATCAACTACTCTAAAATGCGGCATAGGAAATTAATCTTGAATTCCAAACCCTATCATCATAAAACTTAGAAGTTGATTACAAACAGAGAAAAAAAACATTGTTTAAAATGTGAAAGGGTTCATGACATCATGACAGTAAAAGGAAAATCTTAAATTATTTCTGGAAATCAAAATGAACCATTACGATGGAGAGAATAGGACAGGCTCGTAGGGGAGCACCATGAGCTGGCGAAGCTTGAGCGAGCGGGTATCAACAACTTCAAATGACCTTTGCTTCGGGTGATAGACATAAACAACATTGTCATCGTCAGATACCATAATAACATCATCGTTATTCATCAAGCACACGGGCCAAATGAATAGCATTTCAAATATATGTGGTACAATCTCGTACTTCTTAGTCCACAATTTTTCGCACCGTCCTTCATCCAAACATCGAGTTGACGAGGCATGAACTGCGGATTCATGAGTACAAGTCTTTCACCCAACACGCCCAATTCAGTGCCAAAGCACGTCTCTAAAACTGGCGTCACAACCTCATAAAACTTCTCTTTTTCCAAGTCAAATGCAACGATAAGATGTGTGTTTACCTTATTGCACAACCAATGAATTGCCCCCATCCACAACGAAATCAGAGGACTTCTGAAAGTTACCAATAGGCTTCTCGGTTATAGACCTCCAAGACCCATCTTTTGTCACAGTTATAACCTCGGCATAATTGATGATTCGACCCATCTCCGCAATGCCTTTAATCAGTACAACCTTGTACTCGTTGATTCCTCGATGAAACCTAAATCCAAAGTAATGGGAAACTGGTTCCTTTACATCGAGAGAAGGCAGTTGATGATGTACTCTGGTTAAAAGGGTTGTATATGCAAGCCCGCAACTTCAAATCCAATGAAGAATGTACTAATGACAACATGCAAAGTAAGCCATTGCACAAGAGCACTGGCTTAGTTTACGTGTAAGATAAAGTCATGTGCGAAGGATTTGATAGGTCAGATGGACAGTGTGCTCTCATGCACTGGCTTGGTTTGCATGTTGTCATCCGTACGTTCTTTATAGTATTTAAAGTTGCAGTCTTGAATGTACAACCCTTTAACTGGAGTCCATCATCAACTGCCTTCTCTCGAGCTGAAGGAACCAGATTCCCATTTCTTTGGATTTGGGTTTCATCGAGGAATCTACAAGTACAAGGTTGTTCTGATTAAAGGGATTGCAAAGATGGGTGGTATCATCAATTATGCGGAGGTTATATCTGTGACAAAGGAGGGGTCTTGGAGGTCTGTAACCGAGAAACCTGTTGGTTACTTTCAGAAGTCTTGAGATGTAGTTGTGGATGGGGAAATTCATTGGTTGTGTAATGTGGTACGCTCACATGTTATATTGCTGCATTTGACTTGGCAAAAGAGAAGTTTTATGAGGTTTTGACGCCTGTTTCGGAGATGGGCTACGGTAGTGACTTGGGCGTGCTGGGTGGTAGTCATATACTCATGAATCTGCGGTCATGGCTCGTCAACTTGATGTATGGAAGAAGGATGGAGTGACAAAACTGTGGACTAAGGAGTATGAGATTATACCACATGATCTGTTTGAAATGCTATTCATTCGGCACGTGTGCTTGGAGAAAAAACAAAGATATTATTATGGTATCCGAACGATGACAATGCTATGTATTTCTATCAACCAAAACAGATTTCATTTGAAGTTGTTGGCACCGGCTCGCTCAAGCTTCACCAACTCATGGTGCTCCCGTAGAAGCCAGTCCATTTCTCTCTATTGTGGCGGGTAATTTTGATTTTCGGAGAAAATTGAAGAATTCATAGCCTTTTGCCGTTATGATGTCGTAAACCCTTATTTTAAACAATCTATTGTTTTAGTTTGCATCACCATTTCAATTTTACGAAGATAGTGTTTGGCATTGAGTAAGCGTTTCTACTTTACACGAGTAGTATTATCCTGTTTGGGTATGAATTCTATATGCTGGAAGGAAGGGCATCTAGAGTGCAGCTGCATTTATTTGGGAATATTTGGTCTCCAGTACTTATTCCGCCAATTACTACGGATTCATGGTGAGGTTTCTCCTCTTTGGTTGCAACTCTGGTTCACCGTGTAGTGGTTGGTGTCAAATAAGCTAATCCGGTAAGTCCATGTCAGGGAAAGAAGAGATCCTTCCTATTTCATCAATATCACAATTCTTGAAGTATGTTTGAAGTTTCTAATTTTGTATTTATTTTATTTTTTTGTCAACCAGTTTCTCATTTCTTCACTGTCTTGTTTCTGCATGAACGTCTGAAACACGTTGGGTTCTGTTGTGGTAATTGGGGGAGAGCTTTGAGGTCTCATTTGCAACAGGTTGGTGTATGAGTACAGAATTTTCCCATTCCCCAAACAGAGGTTGGTTTGCTGTGATCCTTTTCCAAATCACCGAGCTTTTCTGATCTGAATTTGCTTTTAAGAGGCCCGACTGTTTGTAATATTTGTGATGCAGGATCCGTGCCGCTATGGACTCAGGGGTTGTTTAGCAGTCTCCAGTGCTTTGCCAAAAGAGCGATATTGAAGTGATGCAGATCGCAGATCTGTAAGCCCTCTTTACTTTTTTCCTTCTTCATCTTCTCCCAAGAATTCTACTGTATTCGCTTTTCTTCTTTCAAACAACCCCACCAGAAGTTAGTTACTGCACTCTCAATATTTTGGCAAAGTTGTTTTTAGAGTTGAAAGCAGCACAGAATGTTGTTTTGAATCATCTGAATATTCGATTTTTTTCGAAATCTCCTTTCCTCCTAATGACCATGTATTTTCTTTCCAACTTTTAAGCTTTGACTGCACTATGTCCATTATATGTTGAAAGGATTCGTTTTCATCCTCCCCAATAATTGTTGGTAGGCACATACACTTCTTGTGTAGAGTGGAGCTAGTTGCACAACACACAAATTACTTAGCTCATTCATAAACTCTCATCTCATTTAAGATCATCCAAACACACCCATTATCGTCCTGATTTGTAACGCTTTTTTTTTGTTCTCTTGTATCAATATTTTTGATGATTGATTGGCAGCATTGCACGTATATTCTCTATTGCTACTGAATCTGTTTGAAACATTAAAGATAGCTCCCACTTTCCCTATTGATTACCTAATTGTCTCACCTGCAACTATTAGATCAATAACACATCAAATGGCTGCCAACATCTCGGAGGAAATGAAACAGACCGGTTTGTTTGGGAAGCCTAGGGAGAAAAAGAAAATTGAAAATTAAAAATTGGACAGCTGAGTCCTACTGTGGTTTCTGTCTCCCCCATCCCTCTTCGCTCGCCCTTCAATCTTCGTCTCTTGCGGTTCGTGCGAAATCTCCTTTATTTTTCGTTTTTGTTTTCGTCTTCTAACCAACACCGTCCGCCTCTTCATGACCCCAATTATATTCTAGGGTTTCATGTAGTCTAGCCCCTTCACCAAAAGCCTGCATCCCAACTACTTTATAAGTCTCAAGACTAAACTCATGGTGCAGCCTCACCCACCAGAGTTTAAGGGGGGATATTAGACTATCAAGCCCAAGATAAAGCTCTAAGTTGATAAAGAAGGTCCAATATCCTAAATAAAGCCCACTATCTATTTGTATCAGCCCAATTTAAAGGGCTCAATTTTCTTTTAGGAGCTATCTCTAACCCAAAACCTAATCAACACAGCTGTTCCCTTTAATACGGTTAGATGTCTTATCCTCTATCCGACCGTTGGTTATGTTCTCTATTTATTGTTCCTCGGTGACTTCACCGATTCGTTATGTAAATACATCTCTCTAATATACAGTTCATCATTCTCTGCATCTCTATTCGTCTTCATGTGTTTTCTCTCATTTCACTCATTTACAATTTCGACGAAACATCAGCTTATAGTAGGGAATCGACAAGATTGACAAAATACCAAATTGGAGGAGTCGGTCTGCATCATTTAGGGAAGCGGTCGAGCTGGTCGTATTATATTAATTGTTTTTGTGAGTACTTATCCTCTACTAGTCGAGCCAAAATGGTCGGGGCGGTTTGGGTTTGTCAATTACTTATTCAAGTTTGGGTGAAGATTTCCGAACTCGAGGTAATTTGATTGGGTGAGAAACGTGGTTTTCACCTGGTGAAACCGCCCCGCATCCCTATTGGTTACTTAAAGAAGAAATCTCGTGAGGAAAACTAAAGGTTCTGTGCCGTAAACAAATGGATTTGGTCCTTTTTACTAGCAATATGAGCCTTTCAAAGTTGATATCTGGTTCCTCAAAAAGAAAAGAATAAGTCTTTCAAAGTTTTGATCTAAGCTAAATCTGAATTCTCACAAATCCCAAAACCTGAAGCAAATTATTGTCTTGAAATCATATGAGTTCATGATCATGAATCCAAAATGTCTACTACAAATTAACTAAAGCAAACACACAAATTTAAACCACAATTTTTTTCTCCAGAACTTTAAACAGCCTACTGGCCGCTACTACGGAGAGAAAAGGACTGGATCATACCGGACCACCATGTACTGATGAAGCTCGAGCGAGCAAGTTTCAATGGGTTCGAAACACCTTTGGTTGCGGTGATACACATACGGAACTCTATCATCTTTAAATACCACAATGTCTCCGTTGTTGAAAAGGCACACCTGGCGAATGAATTTCATTGATAAAAGACGATTTGGTCTAATATCTATATCAAATTTCTTAGTCCACAATTTGGTCGCACCATTCATAGTCCATATATTCAATCCATCAGTTGATATCTCCGGATCCATCATTGCAAGACAGCCACCCAACATGGCCAACATACTTCTCTTTGGCCAAAATGGAGTCTTAATCTTCGTAAACTTCTCTTCAGCCAAGTTAAATGAAACTATCAACAAGCGAGTGTTCCCAAGTGTACCTCTTTGTGCACAACCAGTGAATAGAGTCATCCGCAACCACATCAGAGGAACCCTTAAAGAAAACTGTAGGCTTTCGGGTTATAGACCTCCAACACCCTGCTTTCATCAGTGTGATAACGTCGACGCTGTTGATGACTTGATCTCTCCCAGGATTTGCAGTCTCTATAATTCCGACAACCTTGTACTCATTTGTTCCTCGGTGAAACCCAAATCCAAAGTGATGGTAAATCATTTTCCCGCGCTTCTGATAAGGCAAGAAACGGTGTACTCTTGTCAGAGGATTGTAGATGCAAACCTGAAACCTCAACTGTTTTGGTGATGGAAGAATGCAGAGTAACCCATTGCAGGAAATCACTCTGTCAACCCGATCCCTCAAATCCTTTGCGATAGATTCAAATTTTGTTTGTCCAAGGTTAAAATCATAAAGGTAAACTTCCAAAAGGTCTTTACCTAATGTGAGAAGATTGGGATCGCGAGGGATAGGACTAGTCTTAAGGTGATATTGGTGGAATAAGCTGTGCCATGCCTTGCACACCAACTTGAATGGCAGAAGAATGAAAACGGGCAGTAGAGGGAAAATATGTGAGAAGATTAAATCAGGAGGAAGGTGTTCCAATGAAGTCCTCCTCGCATTTTTGTCTTGGCCTTGCTTGTTAACTGCACGTGCACGCTTGGTACGCTAGGCAATAGAGATGTGCGTACCAAGCGTGCACGTGCGACAAAAATGCGAGGAGGAATTCATTGAAACACCTTCATCCTGATTTAATCTTCTCACATATTTTCCCTCTACTGCCCGTTTTCATTCTTCTGCCATTCAAGTT
The DNA here is from genome assembly GCA_023055425.1 of Linanthus parryae. Lineage (NCBI taxonomy): Eukaryota > Viridiplantae > Streptophyta > Magnoliopsida > Ericales > Polemoniaceae > Linanthus > Linanthus parryae. Next base: position 36,691,427 of record JALGPY010000002.1, read on the forward strand.
GGTGTGCAAGGCATGGAACAGCTTATTCCACCAATATCGCCTTAAGACTGTCCTACTCCTCGCGATCCCAATCTTCTCACATTAGGTAAAGACCTTTTGGAAGTTTACCTTTATGATTTTAACCTTGGACAAACAAAAATCGAATCTATCGCGAAGGATTTGAGGGATCGGGTTGACAGAGTGCTTTCCTGCAATGGGTTGCTCTTCATTCTTCCATCACCAAAACAGTTGAGGTTTCAGGTTTGCATCTACAATCCTCTGACAATAGTGCACCGTTTTTTGCATTATCAGAAGCGCCAAAAAATGATTTACCATCACTTTGGATTTGGGTTTCACCGAGGAATGAATGAGTACAAGGTTGTCCGAATTATAGAGATTGCAATTCCGGGGAGAGATCAAGTCATCAATAGCGTCGACGTTATCACACTGACGAAAGCAGGGTGTTGGAGGTCTATAACCCAAAAGCCTACAGTGTTCTTTGAGGGTTCATCTGATGTGGTTGCGGATGGCTCTATTCACTGGTTGTGCACAAAGAGGTACACTTGGGGACACTCGCGTGTTCATAGTTTCATTTAACTTGGCTGAAGAGAAGTTTTCGAAGATTAAGACTCCATTTTGGCCAAAGAGAAGTGTGTTGGCCGTGTTGGGTGGCTGTCTTACAATGATGGATCCGGATATATCAACTGATGGATTGAATATATGGACTATGAATGGTGCGACCAAATTGTGGACTAAGAAATTTGATATAGATATTAGACCAAATCGTCTTTTATCAATGCAATTCATTCGCCCGGTGTGCCTTTTCAACAACGGAGACATTGTGGTATTTAATAATGATAGAGTTCAGTATGTTTATCACCCCAACCAAAGGTGTTTCGAACCCATTGAAACTTGCTCGCTTGAGCTTCATCAGTACAAGGTGGTCGGGTATGATCCAGTCCTTTTCTCTCCGTAGTAGCGGCCATCAAGCTGTTAAAAGTTCTGGAGAAAAAAATTGTGGTTTAAATTTTTGTGTTTGCTTTAGTTAATTTTTAGTAGGCATTTGGGATTCATGAAATCATATGATTTCAAGACAATAATTTGCTTCAGGTTGTGGGATTTGTTAGAATTCAGCTTTAGCTTAGATCAAAACGACTTATTCTTTTCTTTTTGAGGAACCATATATCAACTTTGAAAGGCTCATATTGCTGGTATAAAAGGACCAAATCCATTTTTTACGCACAGATCCTTTAGTTTTCCTCAGGAGATTTCTTCTTTAAGTAGACAATAGGGACGCGGGGCGGTTTCGCCAGGTGAAAACCACATTTCTCACCCAATCAAATTACCTCGAGTTCGGAAATCTCTACCCAAACTTGAATAAGTAATTGACAAACCCAAACCGAACCGACCATTTTAACTCGACTAGTAGAGGATAAGTACGCACAAAATAATTAATATGATACGACCACCTCGACCGCTTCCTTAAATGATGCAGACCGACCCCTCCAATTTGGTATTTTGTCAAACTTGTCGATTCTCTACTATAAGCTGATGTCTTGTCGAAATTGTAAATGAGAGAAAACACAGGAAGATGAAGAGAGATGCAGAGAATGGTGAACTGTATATTAGAGAGATGTATTTACATAATGAATCGGTGAAGTCACCGAGGAACAATAAATAGAGAATGTTACCAACGGTCGGATACAGAGGATAAGACATACAACGGGAATAAAGGGAGCGGTTGTGTTGATTAGGTTTAGGGTTAGAGATAGCTCCTAAAAGACAATTGAGCCCTTTAAATTGGGCTGATACAAATGGATGGTGGGCTTTATTTAGGATCTTGGGCCTTCTTTATCAACTTAGAGCTTTATCTTGGGCTTGATAGTCTAATATTCCCCCTTAAACTCATGGTGGGTGAGGCTGCACCATGAGGTTAGTCTTGAGACTCATAAAGTAGTTGGGATGCAGACTTTTAGTGAAGGGGCTAGACTACATGAAACCCTAGAAAATAATTGGGGTTATGAAGGGGAGGACGGTGTTGGCTAGAAGACATGACGAAAACGAACAAAATGATGGGTAAGTTCTACTAGTAAAACTCGCTACTTAGTATATCAAAACACTTGTTATTTTTAAATGTTGGGCGAGGTGGTTGAGGGCTGAACGAATAAATCATTTAAATTCTTTCAAAAAAACAAATCATTTAAAACCCATTACCAATCTCTAGTGGCGGGTTGAAATGTTTGGACCCAAAACAATTCATTTAGCCCCGTTTCCCTTATATGATGGGTAAGTTCTGCTAGGACTGGCTGGGTGTTTTGAACACACCTGGTAACTAATAATCATCGTATCCGACCAGGGGATTATATGTAATATGCCAACCTGACACTGCGAATATGTATCAGCACTCTTTGGGGTAGGCCTTTTTGTTAGGATGCCTAAATCAAGGGAATTGATTCTTACACCGATCATTATTGATGGTTACACCGAATTTTATATAGTGTGACATCTTAACCCTCATTTATAACTATTAATATTCTCTTTATTTAATTTGTGACGATTTATTTTAGGTAACTTGATATTTTTCACTCTTTTTTGAATTAACCCTGATATTTCTTTTAAATCTGGTGATAATTTTTAAAATAAATTCTAAATGTTAAAATCTGGTGATATTTTAGGTAACTAATATTCAGCCATGACAAAAAACAAATAATATGAAGGGCACTCGGTCGACTATGTCCGGCCAGCTCCGGAGGATGAACTTATGAATCCTTTTGAGAATCCTTTTGTTATCCCAATTCTTGAGTGTATTCCCAGTCTATTTTTTGAATATGGAATAAACTCATACTCTCAACTCTCCGAGATTGTAGAGGCTCTCATGACTATGGATTTCCGAATTACTCTGCAAATCTTCACGCACTCTTTACCATAGTCCGATGAAACCATTAGTTCCCCAATTGTTTTCTGATCGGACATGGCCAATTCAGAGATGTATTCACTTGTGATTTTGGGGACATAAGGCTCATCTTGGTATCCATCATCCTCCTCGTCCTCGTCTTCTCGACGGTAGGCGTTAAACTAGCTCACACCGGCAACGAGAAGCTGCAAACGACTCGTTGTCATATGTTCCTGGATAAGATTTAGTAGAATTATTTCTGTAGCTATTTTCAAAGCCATCTGCATCCAGTTCTGAGCATGGGCCATATTTTTCAGAGTTCTTTTTTTCAAAAGAGGAGAAGAAATTTATGGCGGCATGCACACCTTCCACCCGCCGCATGAAATCCTTGGCTTCCCTCCCGTCGTAATGGAATAGAAGGTCGAATTTTTAGTAGTTGCTCGAGGCTTCCTTGACTTCAATTCCGTATGACTGAATCTGGTACCTGTATGTTCTCTTCGACCATCTACTCCAAAAAGGTGTAACGGTTTGGCTGTTCATTAATGCTAAATAAAAGCTACCTAAAATAACCTCTCCAAAAAGTAAATCATAATCACTGCTAAGTGTAAGTGTTTAAAATTTAGTTTGAAAATCATCATCCTTCCTAACTTAAAATGAAATTTAAAGTTAATGCAGAGAATATGAGAAAAAAATGAAAAATGTAAACTTGCCTAAAATTGTTATTCAAATTGAATAGAGAAAATGTTAGTATTTGATTATATCGGGGTAAAAATGTCGCACCAATTAAAATCCAGTGTAACCATCATTATTGACCGGTGTAAGAATCAATTCCCTTAATCAAATCAACAAGATTATACGTTTTGGAAATATTAGGAATTGGCTAGTTGGAGAAACTAGCATAAATATGAATTTACAAGTATTCCTTATTGGTATTTTTTCTAATATTTGTGATATTAGAATTACTTGGAGAACAAATTTGTATAGCCTATAAATAGGCCGCTAAACAAGGATTCTAAAGTGCGGTTGTATTTTTTGATTTCTCTCTCTGAATAAAAGTCAGGTTTTCTGTCCGTGGAGATAGCCAACGAATTTGTTAGCGAACCACGTTAAATTCGTGTCCAGATATTAGCCTCTCATTGTTAATTATTCTTATTTCTGACACCCTCGTTATAACAAACTGTTATCAAATCTGTGTTTCACGGTCCAAGTGGAGCAAGAGCTAGAGTTTCACAATTTTATAGAATTTTGAAGATAGGGTTTCGTGATTCAGATGGATCATCTTTCCAGAGCTAGGGTATCACAATCCGCCAAAAATGATTTCTAGTTCAACAACTAAGATCGAACTGTTCAGCAGGAGAAACAAGTTATGTTTGTTCGACTCTGAAACAGTGGGCGCAGTTACACCCACCTGAGCGGTTGGAGAAACAGGTGTTCGGCGCAAGTACACCCATCACCTGTGATGACACTAAACGTGAAAATCCTTGATAAGGATTGAACTAAAAGCCCATCATCTATAATGGCAACAAATCCAAAAATCCTTGATAATGATTAAAAAACTAAAAGCCCACTACCTGTAATGGCACCATGTGAGAAGTTCTAGAAAAGTACAAGCGATCATCACCTTTGATCAACAGAAGCAAAAGCAGATTCATTTCACGTCTCAGAAGAGCAATTGTTTGGCATCCACAAAAGGAGAGGACGCATTACATTAGCAAAGAAGCAATGATCTATATATCCCTGAGATAAGGATTTCCCTTTTTGCGGTCCCAGCAATAGCATGGCTCGTACTCGAAGGAACATCCCCATAAGTTGCGTCACCAGATGCATGACCCTCAGAAATTCCGGAATTAGGCCTTACGGTCTCGACCACCTTGTCAGCTGCAGGCTCCTCGGCAGCTTTAATGTTTTCCCCTGTGCCTAATACCTCTTGATTCCTGTCCTGGACGAGCGGATCATGTTTATACGTGTCTGCTGCTGCTCTATCAGCTTCCCCTCCGTCTTCTTCGTCCTTCCCAACCGCATCTGGTGACAGATCCTCTTGTAATTTATCGTAGCAAGGTTGTGGCTGCTCTTGTGCACCAAGTACTCTTTCTCTCTAGCTCTCTGAGATCTTTGTTTTGAGAACCCATCTGTTGATTGGTTACAAAAAACCATAATTCCGTCAATTTCGCCTGATTCCGTCAACTGGGACAGCGATTCTTGTGACTGTGTTTGTGGGTTTTGAGTTCCTGATACCATTTGAGCTGATCCTCGCGTGGATTTGTGTTTACTTGTGATGTTAGAAATCTGCCTTGATTATGCTAATCGGGTTAAAGTTTGTGTCTTGAGGGTCTTGTTCACATGGTAGATGTGGGGATTTGATCGATGAGTTCATAAAGAAATGGTGTTTACTAGGTACTTATATTTTGGCCCTTTGAGTTCGAAAAAAGCTTTATTTTTTTCTTCAGTTTTGTTTCAAGGCCTGTTTCTTTGATTCTTTAAATTTTACACCATTGTATACTTCTCAAAGCTCGAGGTTGTAACAATCCTTAGCTCAACTGTAGTTGCTGGAAGCTATACATTCCAATCCCCTTACAGAGTCAAACCTCCTCATGTATTAGTGGATTTGTCTTCCTATTTTGAAGGTAAGTATTTTCATGTCATTGTTGTAGTTTGGTTGGGTTTAGGTTGTTTCGTCTGGTGCGCCAACCAGCCAGGGCTTGCGGCTGTGCCCCCCAGTGGTCCCGCCTTTCCTCCCATTGACATTGTCAACTCCCTGTTATGGTATGATAAGTTCACAGCAGAATTTGAAAATCTATACCAATCACCAGACTTTCAATCATTGACTTATACTTTGATTTTTATATTGTTTTCCGACTGTTTCGTGCTAGCTCAGTGTATGACCTTCTGATGGATATTTCTATAGTTAGCAAATCCTGACTTATTGAGCTCAAAATTGGTAATATTTACTTGCAATAACAGTTGCAAATTAATTGGTGTAGATGATAAGTTTCTTTATTTGAAAAGAGGATGTTTGCTTCAGATGAGTTGGGCAGGGAGTTCTACATGTGATCGTTTCTTCAAGTGTTTGCTGTGTTCTATGTATTTGTTCCAGAGATGGGTTTGCCCATTCCTTGTATTGGTAGGTTTTCGTTGAAGCATTCTTATATTGTTTGAGACCAACCAAAAATGATAAATTTGATTCTCTTGTAGTGTTTTAGTTCGAGGAATTGATAGTCATTCTGTGAGACAAACTGAAAATGATAAATTTGATACTCGTGTAGTGTTTCAATTCGAGGAATTGCTAGTTTTTCACGACTGGTAAGCATTATCTTCAGTTTGATTTTCTTGAAACCGATCCTACTTTTACTCGCAGGAAAGCCCTCTCCTGCTATGACGGCCGCTAATATAGGAAGTCCACTACCTCCTACACCTCCATCCTCCAAAGGTGTAGCGGAAATTCAGCACCGAGGTTATCTCCGAGCACGGTTCTCTGGACTCCATAGTGCAGGTACTGTTAAATATCTTTTTCTTAATTTTAAAGACAAATGTACAAGTATAGCCATTACTCAGTATGCGGAACAATTGAACAAGTTACAAAAAGCTATTAATCTTATTCACTAAAAAGCTATTAATCTTATTCATATAGGACAAGAATATGAATAAGTATTCAAGAGTTGGAACTGAATTATGTGTACGGAGATTGCTTCCAATAGTATGGTCAGTTTGACCTCAATATTACCTGCAATGGGAAGAACAAAGCAGGTCAAATAACTGGTAAGGATTAAGACCCTTGTAATTTTATGTACTTAACCTTTTTGTTCATACAGTTTATTCATTTACATGGACTCTAAATGTTTTCCCTCATGTATCCTCTAAACATGTTAAAACTGTAATACGGTCTTCCTACTTTCCTTTTGTCAAGCCTGGCTTGAAGGGGTCGAGTCATTGTCATGTCCTCACTCAGACGAAGACCACGAAGGCGTCCAGGATATCATGTCTTACCTTGTCAGGCGGAGCAGTGTGGAGGGTTTTGTCCTAAGTTTATCATTAATTCTTTATCGGTTTGAAGTCACTTGTTTTTATAGGGAACTGAATTATGTCTGAGGTGGTCCTCTTATAGGTTGTGTTCTTTGCTTGGTTGATAGCCAGTAGCTCAAGAGAAGATCCTAAATATAGATAATTGTGCTAGAATAAACCTTTGTTCGTGGCCTGTAACATAAATTCAGAAACCGTACTAGAATGCTTATAAGATAAAAGGTTATATATAAAAAAATTATATAACTTAGTCTGAGCGGCTGACGGCTAGTACTTTTGGAACAATCCAGTCCAATTATAGTTCTCTAAGCTGGAGTTGTTATTGGCCCTTCTTACACATTGATTTGTTTCATAGTTTCATGTGGGACTCCTTTGATACAAAGGTGCATGAATGAAGAAATGTTATGTTGCGAGTATCTTTGAATTTTAGTCCAAGAAAGATAGGTTTAGGAAATCATTTGAGGTGGTTAACTAGATTTTAGCTGTTAATGTATCTGTAATGTTTCTGTGAATTTGATAGTTGAAAAAAAAGAGAGATGGAAACATGATAACTTAATTAAAAGAACATAGATGGACCTATAATTTTGAAAGATATAAGGATAGGAAAACGAACATTGTTACTAATCAAGTGATTAGACAGAAGGCTGGTTGAGTGGAATTGGAACTTCTATGATATCCACTGTCATCATTAAACGTTGTCCTTCCTCACCTGTGCCTTGGAGTAATCGAAGTATCGAACCCTTTTGACTCCGAAGCAAAAAGCTTGGCCATAGGGACACACCTTGTTGTCGTTTCTCCAGTGTTTTAAGTTTCAGAATCGGGTATCCTCTTTGTAATTTCTTTTTTCTAAATTTCAACTCTGTACAGTTCAATCAAATTCAAAATTTAAGACTTTGGTTTCCTCAATATATAGGTGCACCACCATATGCTTGATGAAATGTCTCCTTAATTTCTTCTCTTTCCTCAGCAGGATAGTTGAGAAAGATGGCCTTCTCTTGGTGCAAAGTTTATTCATTCAGTATCTCTTTCCAAACGTGTTCTTATGCTTAGAATGAATCTTCAGTTCAATACATGATATTCTGTTTCTCTTTAGCTGATTTTGGTCCAATTTATAATTTGACAGTTTGTGACATGTGCCCAAGTCCTACTGCGTATTGGGACATCAAGCAGGCAGTCAATTCGAGCAATCACTTATTGGAACTTGGGAGGTGTGTTGTAGGAATGTCTCTTGCCAAACCAGTCAGGAGGTAGTGTGTACTTAGCCGTGCTACAGAGTACAGAGTGTGACATTCGTTCAAGTACTGTTATTGTTGGAAGCTTGATAAACACATGACACAATATCTTCTCTTTTGTGTTGTTCATTTGACTTAACTATCTTCTCTGCTTCGAGGTGGTTGCTGTTCCCCGCATTCATCAACCCATCACCTTGGTCTCTTTTTGTCGAAGATTGATGTCAGTTGCAGTAATTTCTGAGCTATACAAAACGACGATGATTAGAAGCAGTGAGGTTCAGTGTGATGTACTTGTCAGTAGTTGACGACTAAAGTTCTTCTATTGTAGTACTACCTATGTTTCTTCTCTTTCACCTTACTTCACTTTTTGACACTATTCACTTAGTCACTTTGACCCGGTGATTTAGTAAGCAAAACGATACACGAATATGGTAATCTTTGCATTATTTTGTAGGGTAAACTTTACTCTACAATACTATGAAAAAATTACAAAAAAATTCATTGCTTTGCTATCCAAATCGCCGAGTCAAACTGACCCAATTACGGTAAAAAATTCAAGCACATTTGAAAGAGAAGAAACTGATGTAGTATCAAAATTCTCAGAAGTAGTCATCTCATTTTCTCTGTTTATGCCGTCCTCAGTGGCGGACCAAATGGCGCTATAAGCCTTTGCAATGAGGTCAATTAAAATTTTGGACCACTTAGAAATTTCCCGTGCCGTATTCTTAATATTCTTAGACGCATCGGTGGTTTGTTATCACACGATGAAGTAGTCTATGGTAGCCCCCTGCCTTTTCCTTTTTTTTTTTTTTTTTTTTTTTTGAGAAACCCTGTCTTTTCTTTTGTAGCAGGGCGAGCAACAGAAGAAAAAAAAAATAGGTACACGGGATTTTGCTAATTTGTCCTCTTTACTAATTTGTCCATTAATTGCAGTTAGGGTGGTAGCTGAAGTGGTAGAGCGTTGGAAGCCCCTGCACGAGGTCACGGGTTCAAACCCGGTTGCCCACAAAACAATTTCTCAGAGAAAAAAAAATGACCATTAATTAGGTGTTCTTCATAAGAACTTGCTACACAGAGCAGATAATGGATGCTACTACGGACCAAAGAATGACAAAATTACCGCCTTATAATTCTCCAATTCACCATAAATTACGATGTTCTTGCCTTATTTTCATTTATTTTTCCTTCTCCGTTCCTTGCAAACCGCTAATTTTTCTACTCCCGAAACAAATTTGTCTTGCCTACTTCCCAGCAACTCCCCAACAATCTTTTTTCTTGCCCTTGACCATAGCATAAACAATGTCACTAAATTCGAGACCATCTCTTAAATAGTATACATATTATCTGTAGTCATTCATTTTCCTAATGGCCGATCCATGAAATTCAAGCAGATAAAACACAATTGAGCATTCGCATAATATTAAAAAAGAGTATTTGTAAATTTTCAATTTAGATGTCAGAATGGCAATTATCTCTGTGGCACTAGTGAAAATATGTCTATATAATTGGGGGAAAATATGTATATAAGGCTGCACTGTGGCACTAGTGAAACTATGTCTGTAGAATTGGGGAAAAAGATGTATATAAGGCTGCAATCGTTACGAACTTGTTAGACGAATGATATTTTGTTCGTGTTTTTTTTAGAATTACATTATATATAGATAGATAGCCGAGTTCGAACTCGGGACCTCATGTAAGTGCTTCAAACGCTCTACCATTGAGCTAGCCCCCATTTGCAATTTTGTTCGTGTTTTAGTGTGACTGTATCGCATATATAAAACCTGTCACGCTATGATTCTATTGTATGATGTTATACATGTACCAATAACATAAGACTGAAGACAAAGCTATGTAGGTCACCCAAAAAAACCATATCTAGTTGGTCACTTGTGATCTACTGATTCCCCAATCACGGGGTAGCACTAAATTGTTTTGTTCCTTAACCCATTTTCAACGACCATTTAGTACACTTCACGGAAACGGAATATAAAATTCCAAGTATGCATGCCGTTGCAGTTCTATAAATAGACCATAAATAATTTGAGCAATTAACCATAGAGCTCGCAACACATGGCGATACATTTCCACCACTTCCTCTTATCTCTCGCAGCTCTCCAAGCCGTCGCCGCCGTCCGCTTCGTCGTGGAGAACGACGCGGGGTTGTCGGAGGGTGGAGTCCGGTTCACGGATGAAATCGGGTCCCACTACACAGAGCAGATAATGGAGACCACAACGAGTTTCATATGGGACATGTTCGAGGAAGAGTACGAAGAAGACCGGAAACATGTCGACCAAGTGACGGTCTTCATTGTCGACTACGACGGCGCGGAGGCAATCACTTACGGCGAAACGATCACGGTGAGCGGGCTCTACTTGAAGGGGTTTCAAGGGAACGTGACGTGGGAGTTCACTTCCTTGTTGTACCATGAAATGACTCATGTTTGGCAGTGGAACGGGGCGGGGCAGGCTCCAACCGGGCTCATCGAAGGTATTGCGGACTATACGGTGCTGAGGGCGGGATACAACCCGCCCGGTTTCGCCGAACCGGGGATGGGTGATAGGTGGGACCAGGGGTATGATTTCACAGCCCGGTTTCTGGAGTATTGTGAAGGGATTAGACCGGGTTTCGTGGCCGGTCTGAACTGGATGATGAAAGATAATTATAGTGTAGAGTACTTTGATGAGTTAGTTGGGAAATCAGTTGAAGATTTGTGGAGAGAGTATAAGAAGAAATATAGTAACTAAAATTGTTGTATCATGAGAGGATACTTGGATAGTGAATTAGTTGAGAAAAAACTGGATGATGTTTTTTTTTTTTTTTTTTTTTTTTTTGAGAAACCAAGACTTTTATTAAATGAAAGACTCGGTACTGTCACAATACTCAGCATCTGTCTTAATGACAGCTGTTAGCCACTCGGGCGTTACATCTATCCACCGCTCTTCACGGTCAACATTCAATGCATACTTCGAGATCTTATCCGCCGTTCGGTTCGCATTCCTCCCCACAAAGCACCATTGAAGCTCTGCGAAAGCTTCTTTCCTCTGTTGAATTTGACTGAGTGCTTCTGCAACCGATCTTCTCTCGCCTAAACCGAGATCTCCCTCTTGGGCTTGAGCAATCAGTATCTTCGCATCCCCTTCAACTCTTAATCTCTGGATCTTCATCTCTTCAGCGAGCTTGAGTCCTTGGTTTAACGCCTGGGCTTCAATCTCTTTTGCACCGGCCCCCCATCTGATCGGAATTGCACTCGCAGCCACGAGCTCTCCGTGATGTCCCCGGATAACCACTCCGGCCCCTGCTTTCCTAGCTCGATATGACCATGCACCGTCAAAATTGAGAGTAAACCAGTCTGGGGGGGGTTTCCATTGATTGGAAATGGCTGAGAGGCTTTCGTCCGGCTTGGCGTAGTTCTCGAGATCTGAAATCTGGGTGTGGGCTTGGTCAAGGAGAAGCTCATCTGGGGAGATTTGGTCTTCAAACCGCGCTCTGTTTCGATGGGTCCAAAGAACCCATAAACCGATGCAGAGTTTGGTTTGGTCGATCTTTGATCCGTGCTCAAACAGGTATTTAACTGACCCTTCTATACTCTGTTCTTCCAAGATTTGAACCAAAAAATACTTCCAAAAATTTTTCGCAGTTTGGCATTCTTTGAAGATGTGATTCGCAGTTTCATCATGATAGCCACATATTTTGCAAGAAGTGTCAATATCACTGATCCCTCTTCTTCGAAGATTAATTGCAGTTGGAATAATTTTGTGAAAAACTCTCCAACTGAAAAATAAAATTTTCCGAGGAATTTTTAATTTCCAGAACTTATTCAACCATTTGTGTGTCGGGGCCTGCGAAGATGAAATTGAGTCCTGGTTTAGATGGTTCACCTGTCGTGCCAAAGTGTAGCCCGATTTGACCGTGTATTGGCCCGAATCTTCAAGTTGCCAAAGCCAAGAGTCATTTGTTTGATGATTGGGAATTGGGATTCTCAGAATTTCCTGCACATCCACTTCCCATAGATCTCTCCTGAGTTTTGTTACATCCCAGCTGCGAGTTACACTGTCAATATAGTCGCTGACTTTATGATCTCCTTCTGCAGGTGGTGGAGTGATGACTTTAAGTTGACCTTCTCTCGGTAGCCATGGATCCGAGAACAAATTAATAGTCTGACCACTCCCTAATTGCTTGAAAGCTCCTTTCTCTAATAGTTTCCTGCCATAGATGATGCTTCTCCACGCAAACGATGGTTGGCTGCCTACTTTTGCATCGAAGAAATTCTCCGTATGAAAATATTTGGCCTTGATAATCCTGGCCGTTAAGCTACCTGGGCTTTGAATCAATCTCCAGCATTGCTTTGCTAGCAGAGCTTGATTGAAATCCGCTATATCCCGAAAGCCAATGCCTCCTTGCTCCTTGGTGAGTTTCATTCTGTCCCATTCAATCCAACTAATTCCTCTGCTTGTGTTACTTCCCCAGAAAAATTGCCGCATAATTTGCTCAATTCTTTGACAGGTGTGGACTGGGAGTTGGAAACAGCCCATGGCAAAAGTTGGTATCGCTTGAACTATGGCTTTTAGCAGCACTTCTTTCCCAGCTGGAGTTAAGTACTTCTCTTTCCATCCTTTTACTTTGCTCAGTACTCTGTCGAGAATGAACTTGAAAGTAATCTTTTTGTTCTTGCCTATGGTCGCAGGTAGTCCGAGATATCGTTCATGTTCATTGACTTCCGGGACTCCGCAAAGATTGCTCAGGGCCTGCTTATCTGCATTAGACATGTTAGAAGAAAACGTGGCTGCAGATTTATTGAAGTTGATCTTTTGGCCAGAGGCCACTTCATAACATGTAATTATTTGTAATAATTTAAGTAGATCAGTGGATGTAGCGCGGGTAAAGAAAATACTGTCGTCCGCGAAGAAAAGATGGGACACTACTGGTCCACTCCTAGAGGCCTTGACCCCTCGAAGAGACTTGTTTGCCACTGCTGCTTCAATGCTTCTTGAGAGACTCTCACTGCAAAGCAAAAAGAGGTACGGCGACAATGGACAGCCTTGTCGAAGACCCCTCTGAGGTACGATATCTCCCACCACTTCTCCATTTAGAACAAAAGAGTAGCGGACTGACTGTATACACTTCAAAATTCTCGAAACAAATCTGCTACCAAAACCCATCTTCACCATAGTAGCTTGTAAAAAGCTCCATTCTACTCGATCGTAGGCCTTAGACATATCGACCTTGAGAGCTACTTGGCCACTCTTCCCTTTCACCCTAGTTTTCATTGAGTGAATGACCTCAAAAGCAGCTAATATATTATCAGTTATTTGGCGACCTGGAACAAAAGCACTCTTCCCTTTCACCCTATGTTTCAGTACTATCTTGTTAGCACTTTGTTCCCTCTCTTTGTCCACCGTTAATTTTAAGAGTAAAAAATAAGTAAACTTTTGTATCATATACTCAATTAAATTAAATGCTTTACAATAAATACCCCATGTTTATATTTTATCATTTCCTTATTTAGATTGGGCCACTTTTAAGATTACATAAGAGGCCCACTAGTCTGATCAAGTCCAATTAGTCACTAATCTAACACAAACCCAAATTAATCTAACCCAAAGGACCCAAGCAAAAAAACCTTAACCCTGATCCATCTCCCCCTTCCCCCTAAAGCGTGTTTCTATCTTCATTTTGTATCATTTCTTCTCTCACTATCTCTCTGTTGTTCTTCCCCAAAGTCGCCTCAACCCAGAAGACTCGCGGTCTACTGTGGTTTATGTCCACGCAAATGGCACTGTAACCTACTAATTGTAGGAGTTTCTGGGGTGTTTAGAACGAAACAATATGGCTTAAGATATCTCTGAGTCGCGGGATCACTCTCAGATTAAAGTATTTCGGCGGTGTGCACGAAATCTCTAATCAGATAAAACAGAGACTATAGCAAGAAAGAATATGGTGTTTGCTATGGAATCTGAAATCACAGGTTCTCTCTGTGTTTCTGAGTTCGACCAAACTGACAAATAGAGAGGGAGAAGGCGGTTAATTTGGCGGTTACAACCGCCAGATTTCAACGGAAAAAAAATTCCGAGACGTTTTTTGTGAAGCAATAAAACGTCCGAAATCCAAGTTTTCCACGCTGATCGGCCGCCAGGGGCGTTGTCCCTTGGACCCCACCGGGGGCGCTACCCCCGGACCCCCGTCGGGGGCTGCGCCCCCGAAACCCCGCAGTCGTCCGCGAGTTCGTTGTCCAAGACATTTACATAGTTGTGTGCACGCGTGTACTCCACACCTCCTGACGTGTACAACGTAATGCCAATGTCTAATTTGGTCGTAAGTAAATTCGATTACACAAATGGCCAATGACACTAAAATCACCAACACGAATCTGGTGCCGTATAACCACAAACCCCACCATCTCTGTCTTGCTCTTTCTCGAATTGAATTAGGGTTTGTGGGTTGTTTCATCTTCCTTAAGTCTTGGGTTGATTTATTTACAACCCTTATTGCATTGTTCCGATCTATGAAGTTGACACTTCGGTTGCAAATTCGCAAGAATTCCTTCGATACGTTGGGATTTCAATCCGGTTGACTCTGATGAGACCCAGTCCATAGGGATTTCCGATTTTTTCAATTTCCACATTGGTTGTAGAGCACCCCGCGCGGTGCTCTATTGGAACACTAAAAATTCATAAAGTGGAGCCATCATCAAGAGAAGAAACATAGTGGTGATGTTTGTAGGAGATGCGAGTTTCGAAATAAATATTGTGGTCGGAATTTCAGTTATGCAGCCCACGCCCTTGCTCTACAATTGGGTCAGAATCAGTTGTGGGCGGGTAATGAGCCCATGTGGGAAAAATAAATTGTATACAGGGATGCAATGGGCCTCATCAGCCAGATGACAGTTTCCTATTAAAATTTGAGTAGTCGTACCCTAAAAAAAATTATAGCAAAGTCAACAGTAGGCAACTTCATGAATTTTTCTAGAACATTTTGTTAGTTTTTTAGGCATGGAAATTACGCTTAAGGCCCATTGAGGGGTTTTTTTATGTAATTTCTGTACCCGTTAAGGTAGCAAAAGGATGCTATTGCGGTGACGAGTCCATAATTAGGGCTTGAACCTACATCTTTTACACACACTGCTACTCTGCTCTCGCGTGGTCTTTGTTTGTGATCGATCAAATCAAACACAGAGAGCACATCGATATTCGTTTGTGATCGATCAAACGCAGATAGGAAAACACGCCCAAAGGTAAGGTCGGCAAATTCTATTGCTTAGGACTGCCCTATCTTCCAACAAAAACAACAGGGAGTACACTGCCAATTCTCTCTACAAAATTGTAAAAACCATAAATTCTTCTAAAAGTTACACAATGATTTGCCCTAGAGAAGTCTTGGAATTTTTATTTGCTTCCAGATCATGTTGAGTGCATGTTGACTACAAATATGCAATGCTTTGTGCAAGTGTTGTACCACAAGTCTGAGTAACCCTAGAGCATTTGCTCTAGGTTGTGCAAAGTCTCTTCTCTGATAAAATTGCTTCATGGTAATTGTGAGTTCTCTTCATCCTAAGAAGATTGAAAAAATGCATCTGAACAATGAAAGTGAAGCCTTGGAGTCGCCCGTGCGCATCAAGCGATCACGGCGTAGGAAGACAAGCATTCAAGACGGAGATGAGAGGAGGACTTCAATGGAAGATCTTTATCCTGAAATAATCGACAACATCTTCCAGCGACTCCCTTCTTTGTCTATCGTTCAATTCAAGTTAGTTTGCAAATCATGGCACCGAATATTTCACCGTCATCGTAGCCAAGCGCTGAGTACTTCTCGGAACCCTACGTTGCTCATTGTAGCTAAAAAACTTTCAAAACTCTACTTTTACGACAGCGAGAAAGGGCCTCTGAAATTGAAAACCCCGCAGAAGGATTTGAGATATTGGTTCAACAATGTGCTTTCGTGCAAGGGATTACTTTCCTTGCTGTCATCGGTAGGCTGGATGTCGCATTTGAAATTGCGAGTTTGCATATATAATCCTTTAACCTGTGAACATAGTTTTTTGCCTCCACTCGAGCTGAGGAAACCGTTGTACCATCACTTTGGATTCGGGTTTCACAGAGAAACCAATGAGTTCAAGGTTGTTCGGATTATAGGAATCGATGAGAACGATGGAATCACCAATTGTGTGGAGGTTTTCACAGTGACTAAATTAGGATCATGGAGGTTTGTGAATGAGAACCTTGTCCATGTTTTTAGGCATTCTTCTGATGTGGTTGTGAATGGGTCTATTCATTGGCTGTGTAAAGAAACATTTCATTCCCATGTCATTGTTTCATTTGATTTGATTGAAGAGAAATTTCACCAGATTGATGCACCAACTTCAGAGATGAGTTCCAACAGTATCTTGTCCGTGTTGGGTGGTTGTCTTGCGATCACAGATCCGCATACAACTCAGGTGAATGTGTGGATGATGAAGAAGAAGAACGAGTCGAGAAGTTATTGGATTAAGGTTGTTATTAGTGGAACTGTTCCAAATGTTTTATCAACGACATTGGGAGGCCTTGAACTGGTTCGGCCCCATTGCATATTAAAAAATGGTGACATTCTGGTATCGTACAACGAGAGAGGTTTGTATTTGTATCATCCGAAACATAGGTATTTTGAAGCTGTTGGGACTCGCTCGCTCATCAAGATCCAGAAGTTCGTGGTGCTCCCATATAACCCAACCCTTTTCTTTCCAGAGCTAGAGAACAAATAATGTGATTTTGCTATTATAGATTTACAGTTCTTGATAAATAAATTAAACAATTGTTTTTAGGTTTATGACATTCCTAATTTTCAAAGTTCGAGCTTATCGCATTTGAGATTCGTCCCCTCCATGTTTTGTTTTGATAAACTGGATTTCATTCAAACAGCAAACCTAAGGGGTTCAAAGTACAGGTCTCAAGTAAAAGGTCTCCCACAAACTTGGGGTCTCAAACTTCCAACATAAGCCATGAAAAACAGAACTGAAAGCTGAAATATAAATTCCTTCACAGCATGCTTTGCCTGGGAGTCAGCAACCTGATTAGAATTCATGTGCTCCTGGATCAGGTGAAGGGTTCTACTACTGCTCAATAGCCTGCGTTTGTTAACAATGGAATCAGCCAGTGATGAAGAGACTTTGTATGAAACAGCTTCACCAATTCTGAACAATCAGAGCTAATGCAGATAGCAAATACAATCCAGATGCAAATAATCAATCAGGGAGAAACCAACAAGCAGGGCCAAAGCCTCAGCCACAAAAGGGGAAGGATCTTTCACCCTGCAAGAGAAGTATGCCACCTAGCGATAAGTGAAAGATCCATTATCTCAAAGTCTTTGGTATTCGGAAGTGTTCAATTCCACACTTTGTTCTCTTATTATATGAATTATGTCAAACCAAACACGATTATCTTTTTGAAATAGCACAACATTAGTGATTGTACTTTGCTTTGTAGTCCTTCCAAAGTTCATCTACACTCTTTCCAAGCAGCTGAACAAAATATATGTCCCCATATCCATCCTTCATCAAGCTATTTAGTTCAGCAACAAAACCATGCTTGAGACTCTCACAATATTCCAAAAATAGGCTGTTCTCGCGTACCCTTGGTCCCATCTCTCACCTTCCCCTCTTTTAACCCACGTCGACTTTGCAAAACCTGCCTTCAGCCCCACATAATCGACCATGCCCTCAATTAGGCTACCGGAGCCAGTCTACTATTAATCTTGTTTTTGTATAATGTCTTTGTTGGAGTTTCTGCAACATGTTTATTATCGTCCAATGAAATATTTAATTTGTACGCTTTTATGCTTGAAGTATTGTACATTTTGATGATTGATAGATGGCTTTGGACTGTTTGGACATTTGTTCTTGATCTCCACGAAATGTTTATGAAACATCATCCAGTGCGTATACAGTTTGGAGATATTGTTGGATTGAATACTAAATCCATGCCTTTTGTATTGGAATATATGAATTTGATATTTATGAGAATAGTTCTGGGCAATGTTTTTGCATTATATTATTATTGTGCATAGTTGTCTATTGTTCTACATAGTAGAAGATCTGGTGTGTAGAGTCTAGCTTACACACAGAAGATCTTATCTTCGGTTCTTGTGGAATGAAAGTTGTGAGTTCACAATCTAGATGAAATTAGACAAACCATCAGAACGATTGTAGCACATTGTTTTAGTAGGTCTGTCTTGGCTACAAGAAACAGTATAGTTCATACTATAGCTTCAACTCAATGTGCTAGTATACTTTGTGTATATTGAACAGGACCAAGTTGGGATCATTGTCTTTGTACTGACATAATAAGACAAGCTATGTCTCATGGTTATTATGATTACTTATGCTCTTAATCCTTAGATAGTCAATGTGCACATGTATTTAGTAGTTATTGCTTTGACAAGTCAAGTGAGTGAGATTCCTATGGAGTCAATAACCTCGATGAGTTGGGTGATACTATTGAGTCCATGGTGTAAATTGATATATCGAAGGAATCCATGTCCCGTTTGTGGGATTGATGGTATCCCCTTGATGAAGCTTATATGTTTTGATTATGTCAAACCCTGCAGGTAGATTACTTGGTAATCTGGACATATCAAACAAGTTAAGTGGTAAGGATCAAGGAATTGGGAAGAGGTCGATTAAATGAATTAGTCAGTTATTAATTTAATTGACGGATATCTGTAATCTTAACATGGGGAGATAATAAGTATTTAATAACAGAAGCTCGCAATATTATTTTTTGAGAATATGGACAGGAGTGCAATAACAGTTATTTAGTAGTACACTGTTATTAACTTTATTCAGGCTAGGTTCGGGTGGAACCAGAAGTCCTAATAAATTTAGGAGCCTGGTTTGTATTTTCTCCTCCAGGTCCCTCCCGTAGCCTATATAAGTTTCCTTAGTCTTCAGAATTCGTATGCTTTAGATACACACCGAAATCTAGGGTTTCGAGAGTGAGAGCAATTCGTCTGGAGGCGAAGAAGGATTCTGGAAGGAGCAAGCCCACACTTGCATCCAGGAGGATCTTCAAGAATACGGGAGAAGATCAGGAGTGTTTTTAGACCTACATCAGATAGCTTGGACACAGGTATGAGCCCTAATTCCGCCCAGTGGGGTTTATACCGTTCATGTTGAAACGATTTTTAATCGGTATAGCATACATGCAATCGAAATGGTCCAGGGATTCTCCTCCCTTCAGATATATGTGTTAACTCAGTGAATGCTAGAGGTATAAACTATATATTAATGTAATTTGTTTTGGATCATATAAGTTGTAGCATACCTTATAGACATACGTAATTGGCAAAATTGTTCAATTTCATGTTCTACCATCCCAGATCCGTTCGAGTGTCCGGGCCAGCTTGCGCACACCTCAACTAATTAACGAGGCCCTAAAGTGCCAGGTCAATCCTCAGTGGCCCCAAATAGATTGGCGTTCGTGGGGTTCGAACCTTAGACCTAAGGGGAGCACACCCTTAAGCCCCATGCTCTTTCCAACTCTGCCAACCCTTGGGGTTGGTCGCAAGACTCTCATAGGCCTTCTTTGCTACAATGTGTTTGTCAACTGCAAGTTCACTCGCTTCAGTTTCTATTATGCTGAATAGTATTGAATTAGAGTTGTGTGGAACTGCTCTACAATAGTGTAATATAGGCATATTTTTGGGTTTCGCTCCAAGAAGAGCATTTCCAATACTGTTATGTAAATTTAGGCATATTTTTGCTCAAATCAAACTTTTACATTGTATTAAACTATAGATTTTGTTGTGTCGTCCAACACTGTTATCCAAATGATTATCCAAATGAATTAGTTCAATATTTAATTATTTAAACGTTGTAATTTTGAAATATGTAAACAATTTTTTTATTACCAATATGCTTATTTTTAGGAGAGTAGATCATTACAAAATCTATGGATGACAATTGAGTCCGATCCGATCCGATATCCGACATGATCCCACCCTAATGGAGCAGATCCGATCTAATCCTTTTACAAATGGATCGGATATGGATCACAAGTTTTGTGATCCGTGAAACTCGATATAATCCGATTAGGCTAACATACCTAATAAATCCAATAATATACTTTTCTTAATATAATTGCATATACAATTTTTACTATGTTTACTTCAAATCGTCCTAAGTTTGATATATATATATATATATATATTATTGTGAATAAATTGATAAAATTATTGATATAAAGTGTATGTTAATCCAATTTTGATTCTAATTCATAATAATCTTAGATCATGTGAACTAAAAATACCGGTCGCCATGATCCGTTGGTTAATCCGATTCGAATCTGACACAATCCGGTCCGAATCCGATCCGATCCGAAATCTAATGGATCGGACCTGGATTTAGGCTGATCCGATCCAAACCCGATCCGTTTCCATCTTGAGAACATGCACAATGCTCTTAGTGACATGTGAAAATGGATGTTACGGATCGGGTTTGGATCGGATCAGCCTAAATCTTAGTGGCATGTGTTAAAACATAGCGAGGAAATTTCCCTTGCAAGTCTACTGGACCTACAATTTTCTAAATTTTGCTGGCTATTTTGGTATTAACCATTGTTTAGCTAGTTTATCGTGGATGCTCTTAGTGGCATGTGCAAATGGGTGCTACGTTTGACACCCCAGCATGAGGTCCCGAGTTTGAACTCCGCTATATGATGTAGTTCTAACAAATATAATTTAGTGTCATAGATAAACTGCATTATAAATTACTTCGTCCCACACTAAAACATTAGATGGGTTATTTTTTCGGAACAAACATTAGATGGATTTTCGGTAACATATACTCCCTCGTTGTGCCAGGTTCTTCAAAATTTTCTTATTGGGCGTTTCATCTAATTCTTTAAAATTTCCAAAAATGGAAACTTTGCTACTAGTAAAATACAATTATACCCCTAATTAAAAAACCCAGCTCCGCTTTATAATTGGGCTTAACTAATCTCAATTACTAAATTAATTAAGATAAATGTTCATTATTTAACACCATCTGACCAGTTCCCTAAACCTAATCAGCCCAACCCAAAATATCCCACCCCATGTGATGATTTTAACCTAATTATAACACCACCCAACTTTTCCTCCAGAAGCCTCCATCCGGCTCATCTCCCTCCTCACTCATCCTCCTCCATCCTCACTCTTCTCCACTCCTCCCAAACCCATCTTCCCCCACCGTCCAACTCCTTCCCTTTCATCGCGACAATTCCATAACCATAGAGATGAAGAGAAAGAGAGAGACGGAGACGGAGAGAGCAGATCGATCTCCTCCATCCCCATCTCCATCGGCCTGCTCCATGTCCATCGATCTGCTCCATGTCCATCTCTCGATTTCCTCAAGTCCGCCGCCGCCGGTGCAGACCGTGGGAGGAAGAAGAAGACGCAGATCAGAGAGAGAGCAAGAAGTAGATCGGAGAAATCGGGGGCAGACTCTCTTTACAGACGCCATCACCATCGCAGTTTCGCTCATCACCATCCAGTCTTCAGACGAGAGAAAGACTGAAAGAGGAGATCGATCGGTTCTTGCTCTTCTCTCCATCTCTCTGTCTCTCTTCGTGAAGCGGCGCGTCAGGGAAGCTCCAGCCCCCCCCCCCCCCCCACACCGGGTAACACTCTCTTCCAATCTCTCATCTGCTTTCCCTACCTCAGATCTGACCTTTTCTTCTTGTTTTTCCTCAAATTCGGACAAGAGAAGGAACAACAAGATTTGCAAATCTAGCAAATAGAAGCAGAGGAAACGAAAATGGAGAAGCTATGGCCATGGAACTCTTTGCGTAAATTATTGAAGAATTTTGTTGTTGTTCTTACTTTTATTGTTCTTGTTGTTGTGAATCTAATGAAGATTGTTGAAATTGTTCTTGTTGTTCTTGTTAATAGGTACCCAGATCAGAGAGAGAGAGAGAGAGATTGAGACAGAATGTATTAAGGCCGGGGTAAATGGGTGAGTCACAGGGGCTTTTTGGGCATTTTTTCTCTTTTCTTAATCCTCGTGCCCTGAATTTTTTTAAAGTAGCTGATGAAACAGAGAGAGTATATGCTGTGTGATTGCCAACTAAACCAAACTTATCTAATGTCATTTGCACATTGAACTACAGCCAGTTCAATGAAACTGACAAGGTGCATCATTGGCCAATTAATATAGGGTGAAAGACACTGTCGCCCCGTCTAGTTTGATTGAAGGACATTTTCACCTCTTCTAATTCTAGAAAAAGGACACTTTTATCTCTTCTGTGTGCCGAACTTTCAGAAACTTACACCCTGTGTCGTGGGTTAAAAGACACTTTGACCCCCTCAGGTTTGATGGCAAGTCACTTTCACCCATTCTTGTTTGGGAAATGACACTTTCACCCCTGGTGTCCCAAACTCCAGATCACTTACACCCACTGTGTCATATCATATTATATAAGGGAGTGAAGTTTTTGCCAAAACTACTGTAATGACGGACAACCGCCCCAGACTAAAGTTGCCAAAATTGAAATATTTTGAAGTTTGATCGACAAAAAGGGGGTGAAAGTGTCATTTTCCAAACACTTAGAAGATTTTGGTTTATTTGTTGAGAGTTTATTTTGGTTGCAACCCAGAATCAGCATCTGCCACAGAACCTGCTAGAAATACAAAATATATATATATGGTCAATTATAGCTAAAAAATTGATATTTTAACTTTTTTACATATTTTAACAAGACACTTCCGCCCCCTAAGGTTTGATGAATAGAGACTTCCCATTCCCCCTCCAGTTTGGGAAAACGCACTTCACTCCTTTAGTGTGCCAAACTGAAGCGGTGAAGGTTTCGTTTCCAAAACTTGAAGGTGTGGAAGTGTCTTTTCATCAAACATGAAGGGGTGAAAGTGTCTTTTACTCATTTTGATTTTTTTTTTTTTTTTTTGGAGAATCATTTTGAAAATTATTGATCTAAAACAAAATTAATAATAATTTTTGGGATGCCGCCACTTTCAATAACGGAGATGGATGGAAAATACGTTCTTTGTCACACATTAGAATAACGCAAGGTGGTTTGGTGGTAAATTTAAAACGCAGTAGGTTAAGTGAATAAAATGCATATAGGTTTACCATATAAAATCCTAAATTTTATATCAAATTTATTACGTTTATGAATATAGCTAATAATATTTTCATTAACTTTAATGATGATCTCAATATTATGTTTATAATTCTCAAAAAAAAATATATATATATATTATGTTTATGAGCTTGGATTATATTAATATTGTGAGTTTAATCAATATGTTGGAAAAAAGTCCAGTTTGGAACATTTGGTAGCACTGTCATTCATGTTTTGACATGTGGCGTCTTTTTAAGATAAAATTGAATTATCTTATTTTTCTAACAATGTCATTTATTTTTTCTTTGAAAAAGTATGCCACGTGTCAAAACATGAATGGCAGTCCTACCAAATGTTCAAAGAACCGTTATGTTTTTTCTTTTTCTTTTTTTTTTCTCTGCACACACCAAGGGTGTTGTTGCATGAAAACATTGGTTGTTTTGAATTGTATCCCTAGAATTGTAACTCTAGATAGAACTGCAGTATTTGATGTATCAGTAGTATTCTCTAAGAACCGTTATGTTTTGGTCATATTTAAGCTAGCACATATTTTTCAACTAAATTTATTATAAAATTTTACAAAAATAAAAAAAAAAAAATTTTAAAGTGAAAGTTGTCCGAACCATTGAAGCACTGGTCTAACCGACTGAATAAATTAGTGTCTCACCGGTCTAATGCTCGGTCCGGCTCTTCAAAACATTAAGATTTATTTGGGTTAATATCCAAAGGAGGAGTTTATCAGAGTTTATGGGATTTATATTGTTAAATGTGAGTAATATGGAGCTATGCATTTCATTCGCTCTAGCAGTACCTAAAAATGATCATCAAGTTCTTTTAAAAAAAACATCATTATTACAGCTAGAGTGGGTACCTAAAGTGGTAGAGCGTTAGAAGTCCCTGCATAAGGTCGTAGGTTCAAACCCGGGACAAAAACATTTCTCTAAAAAAAACATCCTCATTGAATGATGGTCTCATCAATTAACAATTGATAAGCATTGAATTTAAAAGAAAACAATTGATAAGCATTCAAGAGTATCAATTAACATATTACGAGAGGCATTGATTCAAGGGTATCAATTAAGAGTAATATTAAGGGAAGTAAGTATATACATAAAGAAAAATTAAGAGAAATATTACTAGTCAACATGTAATATTTGTAAACAAATGATTTGCTCTCCATATGGGATAATATTCAAATGCAGCATTTATAAAGATGTATATCATTTCCATTTACTTTGTTCCTCTTGTCACCCTAAATCTATAAATACTACCAACCACAAACCTTAAAGCACCAAAACTAAAAATGGCGACACACTTATACACATATCTTCTCCTATCTCTCGCCGCCCTCCACGGCATCTCGGCAGTCGAATTTGCGGTTGTTAATGACGCTCCAACTTCCCCTGGCGGCATCCGGTTTACGAACGAGGCCGGCGTCGATTTCACCAAGAAGGCAATGGAGACCACCTCAAACTTCATATGGAACCTCTTTGAGGAAGGCAACGTCGCGGATAGGGTACAATTTGACCTCGTGACAACTATAATTTCCGACCTCCCCGGAGTCTATGCCAGAACATCGGGTAACCGGACGGAGATCACTGCGGAACAAGTGGCAGCGTACAAGGGTGAGTTGAAACAGGAGCTAACTGCTATCTTGTACCATGAAATTACCCATGTTTGGCAGTGGTTTGGAGGAAAGAACAATTCGGCTCCTGACTGGGTTGTTGAAGGTATCGCTGACTATACGGTTCTCAGGGCACTTGGTGGCTACCCGACAGACGGCTTTCCCGAACGGGGAGCGGGTGATAGTTGGGTCCAGGGGTATGGTATCACTGCCCGGTTATTGGAGTATTGCGATGGGATTAAATCGGGTTTTGTAGCCGCGTTAAACAGGAAGTTAAAAGATGGTTATAGTGATGACTACTTTAGGCAGTTAGTTGGGAAACCGGTTGATGTTTTGTGGAAAGAGTACAAGGCCAAATACGGACAGAGCGAACGGAACAGAAAAATGAAGTGAGGTAGAAACGTTGTAGGATGAATTTTTAGGAGAAATTTGATGTTTTGTCATTTGTTTTATGGATATTTTAGTCTTGTGGCTATCAATTGGAGTAAATTTAAGTTTATATCGGTTCAAAATATTCTTTGAATCTACACGAAGCGACTCAAATTCTTATTTCTGTTGGAAATTATCACTAAAATTATCAATTTTAGACAGACATACATAATTAACAAATCATGGCCATGGAAACACATGTAACAAAACATGAAGGTAAATAACGCACATATCATAAACTTGTAAAAAGACTGCAGTTTAGAAGGCATACCCTAATTCGGGCTTTAACTGACGTCAGGTCTTGCGAGAAGGCCTGAATGTTCTTGAAGAGATTATCGCCCCCACTTACACCGTGTTGGGATGCCGGCGATGATTCTTCTAGGATAAAACAGCTTCGATCTTCTTTGTCACAGCAAGGCTGAAGATCGACAGCGATCAGCACCTCAGTTCGCTAGAGAACTCCACGAGCAGAGAAGATTTCGGGTGAGAGAAAAGAGAGAAATTCAGAAGCAATTCGTCCCAAGATTGTCAATGCATCAGAACGTTTTTGTTTTCTTATGGGAAAAAAATTTGAAACTTCAATTGCCAAAATCTCCATTTAATTCCAAATTAATATCCAGACATTATAATGTTTCGATTCCAATATTCACCCATTAATTAAAATTTAACTGGTGCGTAACTGGAATCAAAAAAATTGTAACCTCTCGCCAGGTCGCCTCGCGTACGCGAGACGCCGAGACATTTTGCCCAAAATCGCCCTTCGACTCGACCCGACCCGACCCGAGGCGTGGCGAGGCGGCGGCTACGCTCGTGTGTGCGCGCGAGGCACACATGAACACCATGGTCCACCACACACCTTAGTAGTATACACTATTCTTGTGTTTGATACCATATAAAGCCACCTACCTACCATGTGAATATTAATGTGGGACTATTAACACTTTCTTGGTTTCAAGCTCTTTCAAGCCACCAAGTTTACTTCAATTTCTCTATGGATTTCACTAAGTAAATGACTTATATCCATACATTTTCTAACCATCCCCCACAAATCCATACAGAAATGCATACATGATTCTCATCGTGACTTGGTTTTCAGAGTCGGTACCCTTACGGGTTTGAACCCTCCTAAGTTCTCTACTTCGATAATTACCGGATTCAGATGGAATATTTCACCTTGAATCTTAATCCATCTGGTGTAACCATGCTCCATAGACGACGACAAGTCAAAGGCCATGGTGCCAATCTACGGCTTTGAGACATTAATGGTCTTGTCTCGATCCTGTTCGTCGAATGCTTCAAGGAATAATTATTTCCTTTAATTGCGACCGCACAATTACATTCTCTTAGCTGGGCATCTCCAGAGATGACTGCCACCATCTCGTCACAAAGACTTGACCCCATTCAGAGTTAGAATAACTCTTGCTACACTTGGCAGTATCAGTACCTTTTAGATTTACAGGGGATAGGCTCCGGTACAAATGTATCGTCTATGTAGCAAAGGTACTACCAGTTCATCCCCACTGTTTGTTATTACCACATTTAATACACTTTCGAGGAATGTCCTCTCATGTGTATTGGTTTTCAACTGTTGATGAACTATGATAGGTTGTCAGTCCCATCCCCAACCTCCACTTAAGGACTAATGCAGGTTCCAGTCCTTTAGTCAAAGGATCAAATGTATTATTCTGAGTTCCTATGAACTCAACAACTATAATCCTATCAGACACTAAACCCCTTATATACTTTAGTCTAACTTGGATGTGCCTCCTTGTTTTAGCATTGTACTTTTTACTGTTAATCTTGTATAGTCGTTCGATTATCACAATGAATAGAAATTGCAGGAAGTGGTTTGCTTACTACAGGTACAGCGGACATAAGTCCGTGTAACCATTCAGCCTCCGTCCCGTGGCATCAAGCTCACACAACTCAACCTCAAAAGTAGACCGCGTTACAATAGTCTGTTTGGTCGATTTCCAGGATATTGCTCCACCTGCCAAGGTGAACACATATCCAGTCACTCCATTGGAACCAGAACTCTTAGCTATCCAACTTGCATCACTGTACTCCTCAGGTATACCAGGAAATATCCTATAGTGTAAACTCATGTACATTGTGCCTTTCAGATATTTAAGCACTCTATCAAGAGCATCCCAATGAGTAATATCTAGCCGACTTAGACACAGAGTATGAAATATCTAGTCTAGTACAGTTAGCAAGATACTGCAAACTCCCAATAATCTGAGAATACCTTAATTGAGACACATGTACACCTGAAGAATTCTTGACTAAGGAAATTTTAGGATCATAGGGTGTACTAGCGATTCTACACTGTGAATTACCATATTTCTCAAGTATAGATTTCTCTATATAATGAGAGTGACCCTCAGCTGACTGAGTCAACTTTAGTCCAAGAATCACACTACCCTCACCCATATTCTTCATCTCAAAATGTCTCTTCAAGAAAGTTTTTGTCTCATTAGTAATCTCAATATTGGTTCCAAACAATAAAATATCATCCACATATAGGCATAAGATCACACATTCACTACCCTTAACTTTGGTGTAGACACACTTGTCAATTTCATTAATAATAAAACCGAACCGCACTGTTTCATCAAATTTTTTATGCCAATACCTGGGAGCTTGTTTCAATCCGTATAGGGACTTGATTAACTTACATACTTTCCTTTCATTGCCTGATGAAACAAAACCCTCAGGTTGATCCATATAAATCTCTTCTTCAAGATCACCATGAAGAAAAGTTGTCTTAACATCCATTTGATGGATGATAAGACCATGGACCGACGCCAATGCTATAAGCATTCGGATTGTTGTCATCCTAGCAACAGGAGAGTACGCATCAAAGTGATCAATGCCTTCCATTTGCCTAAAACCCTTATAATAGAACACCCAGGAGGGAGATCAACTAACTCCCATGATCCATTAGAAACAATAGAGTCAATTTCACTCTTTATAGCGCCCATCCAGTGCCTAGATTCAGAAGAATCCATAGCCTGCCGGAAAGTTAAAGGTTCATCCTCGACATTGTAAGTGATAAAATCACTTCCAAAATCCTTGAATACCTTTGCACGCTTACTCCTTCTTGGTTCCTCTACTTCCTCAGGGATAGATATACTACTCGATTCCGCCCCCACATTTGTTATCTTTTCCACATGATCAGGAATAGAACTCGAGGTGTGAGATGGATCTTCGTTAGTAGTATCTTGAGGTATACCAGTCTTCATAGGGTAGACATCCTCAAATAATGTTGCATCACGAAATTCAACTATCGTGTTTGCCACTATACAGTCTATGTCTGATTTTACCACTAAAAATCTCATAGCTGTAGTGGTTTCTCGATAGCCCAGAAAGATACAATCAACAATATTAGGACCTAGCTTCTTCCTCTTGTTTACAGGTACAAGTACCTTCGCAAGGCACCCCCATACACGAATATATTTAAGACTAGTCTTCCTCCCCTTCCATAACTCATAGGGTGTTTTATCCATGTGTTTTAGAGGGACTCTAGTCAGAATATGGCAAGCCGTATTCAAAGCCTCTCCCCACATGTATTTAGGCAACCCAGAGTTTAAAAGCATACTGTTAATCATATCTTCAAACGTTATGTTCTTTCGCTCAGCAGCCCCATTAGACCCAGGTGTGTATGGAGGAGTAACTTCATGAATTATTCCATTGTTTGCACAAAATTCATCAAACGCGTTACTCATATACTCACCACCTATATCGGATCTCAAACGTTTAAGTACCTTACCAGTTTGTTTTCAACTTCAATTCTATAAATAATGAATTCATTAAGTGCTTCATCCTTATGTTTAAGTAAATAAACATAACAGTATCTAATACAATCATCTATAAAGGTAATGAAGTATCTAAATTGGTCCATAGTTAACACACCACCAAATTCACAAATGTCCGTGTGTACTAAATGTAACAAGTCTGAATCCCTAACAGCACTATGAAAAGGTTTCCTTGTTTGTTTAGCAGACACACATACTTGACATTTAAAATTCTTTTCAATGGTGTGTTTAGGAATCAGCTCCAAATTCATCATATTTTTAACAACACCAAAATTTTAGTGACCAAGTCTTGCATGCCATAAACTTGATGATTCAATAAAATTAACAGAATGAGTAATATCATTAGACAAAGTACCCAAAACGAGTTCAGCATTGATTACAAATAAACCATCCGACAAATAGCCCTTGCCAAAAAATGTACCAGTATGAATAAGAACTACTTTATTACACTTAAAAGAAATTTCAAAACCGCTAGCCACTAAACGTCTTCCACTTATTATATTTCTACAAACATCCGGAACATGATGCACTCTCGTCAGGGATAGAATACGACCCGAAGGGAACTTTAGGTCCATGTTTCCTATTCCAAGTACTTGAGCAGCACTCTTGTTCCCCATCGTCAGTGTCATGCCACGACTCTGTTGATAAGATATAAATAAACTAATGTCAGCACAATTATGCACATTAGCTTCAGTATCAATCAACCATTCATTTGGCAGAAATGTGGAAAGTAGCGCAGGGTTGTAGGTAACATACCGGTCAACGTTGGTTTCAGAAGCAGCAGCTTCACCAACAACCATGTTCACCACATGCCCACTTGTGGTTCCAAGAACAGCATTCGCTTGCACTACCACATCGGTTTTCTTCTCTTTGTTTTCAGGACAGTCCTTACAGAAATGTCAAACCTGCCCACAAGACCAACATGGTTTGTTTGCCTTTGGTTTCTTGGCCTTGACCTTGTCATCTTTAGGTTTATCACTTTCATCCCTTTTAGCAACATTTTTCGTTTTCTTCCCAACAGTGACTACATTCACCGTCGCGCTACCATGTTCGGTTGGCATCACATGTCCCTGTTTAAACTTGTGTTGTTATTGCACTGACATGTCCAACATAAGGTTAGCCCATCTGATTTATTCTTTTTGTCTCTTCAGGGAGAGAAAAAATCTTCCCAAGAATTTGGGAGCTTTTCAATCACACACATAACCAAGAACTTTTCAGGGAGGTCCTTACCAGACTCCTTCAAAGCATGCACAATCATCTCGAACTCATGCACTTGCTCAGTCATGGACTTATTGTCCACCAGTTTGAAGTCAAGAAACTTAGACAAATAATAATTTTCCAGACCTTGTGATTCAGTACTATGTGTCTCATTCAGCTTTTCCCATAAGAGTTTTGCGGTGTAGGAATCTGATGAATAAACATCAAAAAGAGTGTTCGATAGAGCAGCCAATATAGCTGCACTATCCACCCCGTCTTTCTCAGCCAACTTCGCAAAAGCCTTAACTGAAACAGCTTTTTCTTGATCCACTACCGGTTTCTCATACTCCAAAACAGGCCACAGACCCTTTATCAATTTTAGACAGGCATACATATTTAAAAAAACATGGCCATGGAAACACATGTAACAAAACATGAAGGTAACTAACACACATATCAGAAACTTCTAAAAAGACTGCAGTTTAGAAGGCATACCTCTAATTCGAGCTTTAACAGAAATAGGAAAAAGAACAGCTGAGTCGTCAGGTCTTGCGAGAAGGCCTGACTGTTCTTGAAGAGATTATCGCCCCCACTTACACCATGTTGGGATACCGGCGATGATTCTTCTAGGATAAAACAACTCTGATTTTCTTTGTCACAGCAATGCTAGATCAACAGCGAACAGCACCTCAGTTCGCCTGAGAACTCCACGAGCGGAGAGGATTTCGGGTGAGAGAAGAGAGAGAAATTCAGAAGCAATTCGTCCCAAGATTGTCAATGCATCAGAACGTCTTTATTTTCTTGTCAGAAAAAGAAAACTGAAACTTCAATTGCCATAATCTCCATTTAATTCCCAATTAATATGCAAACGTTACAATGTTTCAATTCCAATAATACCCATTAATTAAAATTAAACTGGTGCATAATTGGAATAAAAAAAAATTGTAACCTTTCGCCAGGTCGCCTCGCATACGCGAGACGCCTAGACATTTCGCCCAAATCGCCCTTCAACCCGACCAGGTCTGACCCGACCCGAGGCGAGGCGTTGGGAGGTGGCAGCGCGCGTGTGTATGTGCGTGCGAGGCACACAAGAACACCATTTTCCACCACACATCTTAGTAGTTATACACTACTCTTATGTGTGATACCATATAAAGCCACCTACCTCCCTTGTGAATATCAGTGTGGGACTATTATCACTTTCTTGGTTTCAAGCTCTTTCAAACCACCAAGTTTACTTCAATTTCTCTATGGATTTCACTAAGTAAATGACTTAGATCCATACATTTTCTAACAATTTCTTCCTGAGTAATTGATTGATTTGATTGATATAATTTGATTGATATATAATGCTCAACATTTGGAAACAAAACATATGACTTAAACCGTATAGTCTTTAATTGGCCTACTATTATGGTGAAATTTCACAGTGTGTATGCATAGACTTAAATTGAAGACTTTCCATTGTGGAGGACATGGGAATTAACTTTTTCACTTTTTTGCCTACACGTTCCCGCGGTTTGTCCGAAGTGTGCTAGTTTAGATTAGTATACATCCATTCCTGTTTAGTACAAAGTTAGTGGAAACCCAGTTAGGGTTTGACAAAAAAAGAATAGAAGGAACACGAAGAAGAAAACAGAAATGCATAAAATTAATATGTAGCTTATCTGCAGAGAGAACGAAGTGTACATACAAGGCATTTCAACCGTTTCAGTTGCACCATCTCTCTAATATCAAGCTGAAATGGCTTCAGGCCATACTAAACACATGTGGTGCAAGTGGTAACTCTCAATGTGGAGTATATCCCCAAGCCAAGTAGAACAAGCTTCACTATCCCAGCAGTGGTAAATGGAGACTGAACTTTTTACTTTAGTGCATAGTGATATTTGGGGGCCTTATCAACACCCAACCTATGTTGGTCATAGGTACTTCTTGATATTGGTTGATGATGCCACAAAAAAGACTTGGGTATATTAAATAGTTCATAAGTCAAAAGCTGAAATCTTGATTCCTTAATTTTATACTCTTATTGAGACACAATTTGCATCCAAGATGAAGATCATAAGTGAGAATGCTAAAGAGTTAGCTCTTGTCAATTTTATGCTTGAGAAATGAATTATCCATTAATGGAGTTGTGTAGTAGCTCGTGAGCATAATTCTGTGGTGTAAAGTAAGCATCAACATTTTCTTAAGGATGCTAGAGCTCTTAAATTTCATCCTCCTTGCCTTCAAAGTTTTGGGGAGATAGCATCCTGACTGCTCCTTATCTCATTAATAGAATTCCTACTAAAGTTCTGAAGACTAAGTCTCCTTATGTGTGTCTTTATAGTAAAATGTCAGACTATGGTAGTCTAAGGGTATTTGATTGTCTATGCTACAACTCAACATTGTTTCAAGGCAGAACCAAGTTTGAGCCTAGCACTTTACCATGTGTATTTGGTTATCTTTTTTTAATGAAGGGCTACAAACTTTATAACTTTAAGGAATGCAGGTTTGAGGTGTCAAGAAATGTGGTTTTTCATGAGACCACATTATCTTTTGCTACATCTCTTCTCAATGACGACTTGGTGCTTCCTAATCATGTACTTTAAGAGACCGATAATTTCTTGTTGTTTGATGGTGCTCATGATATTTACTCTCACAATCTCTTTCCTCATCGAGTACAACCTAGAAGGAGTGCTGGAGAAATCAGGGATCCTGGTTATTTGAGAGATTATTTTGTAGAAAGACCACGTTTAGTCGCTGAATGCATTGCACCAATGGTGTTTGACTATTCTCCTAGCCCCACTTCATTTTATTATTAGTGTCTTGCTACTTTTAGTGCTATAGCAGAACCACGGAACTATCAAGAGGCCTAAAAATATCCTTGTTGGGTGGAAGCTATGACAGCTGCGCTCAATGCTCTTCAGTCCAATCACACATGGATAGTTACTACCTTGCCCCCCCCCCCCCCCCGACATGATGAAGTTAGTTGTAGGTGGGTTTACAATGTCAAATTGAGGTCTAATGGAGAGATTGAAAGAGTATAGGTCAGACTAGTAGCCAATGGGTACGCTCAAACGGAAGGGATTGAACATATTGAGACCTTTTCTCCAGTGGATAAGTTTCCTACTTTGAAGTGTTTATTGGCTCTTGCAGCTATTAATGGGTTGCATTTGCTTTAACTAGATGTGAACAATGCTTTCATGAGAAGCTTGATGAAGAAGTATACATGACTTTGCCTCCTGGGTATGATGTCTCATCGTTTACTACTCTTTCCTTCTCACCTCCTGATAAACAAGTTTGTCACCTAAAGCAGTCCTTGTATGGCCTCAAACAAGCATCTAAGCAATGGTACAGTAAATTTTTTGCCACTCATACAACTTGTTTTACACAATGCAAGACATATTATACTTCATTTTTTAAACACACTGCTACCTCTTTTATATCAATTCTGGTATATGTTGATGATATAGTCATAAGTGGGACTGATTTAGTCTAGTTATAGAGCCTTAAGAAGCTTTTGAATGACAAGTTTCAGCTCAAAGATTTGGGTTCTATGAGGTACCTTCTTGGTTTTGAGATAGCACGGAATGATTTTGGCATTTCACTATGCCAAGGAAAGTTTGCATTGGTCATTTTGCAAGATAATGGTTATTCTACTTGTAAACCAGCTTTTGTGCCTATGGATCCTAGCATTAAGCTTTCTGCTACTGTTGGTGACATTTTGTCTGCTGCAGATGCCATCAAGTATAGGAGACTAGTTGGGAAGCTTTTGTATTTATGCAACTCTAGACCAGACATATGCTCACAATCTTTCTCATTTTGTTTCAAAGCCTACAACTTTTCATCTCAAGGTTGCTCATAATGTGTTATGATATCTCAGCAATGCTCCAGCTCATGGTATCTTCTTTTCTGTCAGCTCTCCTCTCACTCTAGTTGTATATTCAGATGTAGACTGGATGGCTGTCTGGATACAAGAAAATCTACCTCAGGTTACTTGAAGTACATTGGAGATTCTTTTGTGTCCTGGAGGTCTAAGAAGCAAATAGTTATCTCTAGAAGCTCTTTTGAATCAGAGTACCGAAGCTTGGCTATTATCTCATGTCAAGTTAATTGGTTTTTGTATGTCCTCTTAGACTTTGGGATATCTGTAATGTCCCGTATCATAGCAAAGCGTAATTGGAGTTTTTACACTAATTTTGAAGGTAAATTGATAATTAATTTTGGGGCTAAATCATGAGTTTACTGAAACTAGGGGGTGTAGTTGTGTTTACAATAGTTAATGTATGTAAATACTTTTCATATACTTTAACTGTAAGTATATAAATACTTTTTACGAATACTTGTACAGTGTAGTATTGTACATGTATAATACAGTTTTTATACCTACATACATACATACTAAAAAATAAAAATAAAAAAAGGTAAAGGGGTTTGTGTACCATCAGAAAAGTTTGTGTTTCCCAAGAAGAAGTCTCATCTTCTTTCTTCTTCACTTCTTAAACCTCCTCCTCCTCTTCTCCTTCGTCCAACACTCACAGCCACCACCATCATCGTACTACCTCCATCTCTATCTCTATCCTCTCCCCCTCCAACTCTCTGCCTCATCCCTGCCTCCATCTCCCTCCCTATCTCGCTGAATTAGAGCAGCACCAGCAGCAGTGGTGGCCGTGGGAGGAAGCCACCACAGTCGGCAGCAAACCCCCAACGGGAAACCACCACAGGCCACCACCACCCTCACTTCTCGCAATTTATTGTCAACATTGGTTCTTGGTGGCTTAAATTCATGAAAATCATATGGGTAAGGTGTATTTTGTGGGTAACGTTGGTGTTTATCGGGGGGAACTTAAGGGGAGGGTATGTTGTGTCTTTAAATAAACTGCTATGTTTTAATAAGGGGGTGACTAGGTGTAGTTCATGATTTTTTTTTCCTTATAAGCTTAGTTGTTCGTTAATTAGAATTTTATAAGTTCTATTATATCATGAAAACAATTTTTCTCTAAGGAATTGGAATTTAATTGGAATCTAGAAGAGTATCGTATTAATTTGAGAAATGTACAAATATTTTTCATGTGTGAATTCGATTTTGTGTAATAAAAAGAATATTTTGGTAATGCAATTTAAAAGTAAATTTAATCACTTGGTTTCTCGAGAATAAGTATGTATTTGAAGGAAGTTGTTTAGTTGTTAAATAAATTTCAATAGTGAGTCTTTCAAGTAATCATAAGTATATATATTATTCTCTTCACCAACAAGTAAACTTGTTTGAAATTAAATATTATTCTCTCAAAATAAATTAGTTTTAAATTGGAGAATATTAAGAAACGATTTCACTAACTAAAAATATCACTTTATAAATTTTTGTTTCATGTTAATTAATAAATGTCATAAACTTCTTATAATTTGTAGTACTTGTTAAAAACTAATAATAGTTCCTAAAATAATATTTTATAAATATTTTATAAGTGTTTATTTAATTATTTAGTAACACTGTTATTATCTTAAATATATTATAAGTGAAATGCTAATCTTTTATTAATGAATGATTTAATTTACTATTTAATTAAATATGTCTTCTTAAAATTATTATTTTGGAGACCGTAAGGGTTGGATTTGACTGTTCATTCGGGTCGAGTATTCATATAGTGTCAGTACAATTATTTGTACAAAAGTAGCACTATCGTGACTAGATGATTGATAATTTGTAGGCGAACGTAGGCTACGTTGACTTCCCGTGAGGACAACTTCGAGCTAATTTCCGTCTCACTTGAGGTGAGTATACATGCTTAGCCTAGCTAGCCTAGCTTCCTTCGTGTCAAAATGTGATATATGTGACTTGTCTCAAAATACAACTTTTAAATACATGCTTGACTGTGGTCCTACTTGTCTAATTGAAAATAGTTGTCGAACTTGCTTTAATTGATTTAGAGCCATTATCCTGCTATTATTGGGAAGCTTAGTGTTTGTTACACTAAATCAGAAATTTTTTAATAACGTAATGTGGAAGATTTCATGCATGGAAACTAGACGTTTGTTATTTGAGAATTCCCCTGAACTTAATGTTATGATCGCCTCCGGCCGGAAACAGCGATACCAGGGAGTTTCCCTTGACTAGTTCAACCTTGGATCTTTGTCGACTGTGGCCGGAAACACAGATGCTGGAGTTCTCCTTGACTACTTGTTGTGGTCATGGACGACGATTATGTTGGCTCCGGCCGGGAACACCGATACGAGGGAGTTTCTCTTGACTACTTGTTGTGGTCATGGACCTCGATTTTGTTGGCTCCGGCCAGAAACACCGATACTAGTGAGTTTCCCTTGACTACATGATCTGGTCACGGTCTATGATTACGCTGGCCATGGCCGGAAACACAGACTTTGGAGTTTCCCCTGACTTCTTGTTGAAGTCTTGGACTTATTGGCTCCGGCCGGAAACACCGATTCGGGAGTTTCCCTCTACTCCTTGTTGGCTAGAGATATTATTATTTGGGAGGCCCTTTGTCGGCATAAGAAATGTCCTTTGTCGACTATTACTATTTGGGAGGCCCTTTGTTGGTATTTCTATTTCCGGCACCGTCCATAATAACATGGTTTATTTGATTCTATTGGGAAACTGATAATTGGATTCGTATTCTATTTAGAAATGGCACTTGTAAATGACTTAGTTGGACATGTTTTAATCTTTGGATATTGTGTCATTCGTAATTTGGTTAACATTTTCGTTTATGATGCTGCATACTTTGATATTGTTGTAAGTTTTTATTAAACGAATAACACTATAACATTTCTCAGCTTACTGTTTTACATGCTAAGGTGTATCTCACTCAGCATTTCTTGCTGACTTTCAATAAACTGCGGTCTTTTCATTCTCCGCATGTCAAGGAGCTGGGAGCTTGGCATAAGGGGATCCCAAACTTATCTAGTAGTTGGTAGCACTTTTATTAAGACAAACTCTTAGTTTAATTTCACCTTGTATAATAGTAAGCATCATGTTAAAGACAATTTATCAGTATGCAGTATATTATTATGGGATGTG
Source organism: Linanthus parryae (assembly GCA_023055425.1). Lineage (NCBI taxonomy): Eukaryota > Viridiplantae > Streptophyta > Magnoliopsida > Ericales > Polemoniaceae > Linanthus > Linanthus parryae. Next base: position 36,728,718 of record JALGPY010000002.1, read on the forward strand.
TTGTTCTAGATTTTCCACCGCTTCATTATGAGTAGCACCCTCCTGGGCTCTCTGGTCCAGAACGGAAAGGTCGGGAACCAAGGGGTGTTACAGGTGATATCAGAGCAAGCAACCTAAAAAGGGATTAAAACTTGTAGGGTAATTTAAAATGAATTTGGGATAGTAAAATCTAAAATTGTACAAGTCGATTGGGTTATGGGTAGTCTGAGCCTTACTGAGTCCCACCCACCCTCGACCTATCTCTCCTTGTTAGAAAGATTTTGTGATCTGATGATACCTGAATTGACTGGTTTGATTATGAGATATTTTATTAGGTATTTTCCTATTTGATTGTCCTTTGAACTAATATTACTCTCATGACGAAGACGATGATTTGAGAATTTGATGATTTGACTATTTCAGAGGAATTGAGATGATAAAAATTGTTAAATTATGGGGATGAATTATGTGCATTAACTTCTAAGTGATACATTTTTATATCTCTGTGTTAGGAAATGTCTTATGAATGATAATTGTGTTATATGAAGAGATGTGTGTGCGTTTCATGATACCAATCGTTTTAGTTCATTGCCTCGTGCGAGAATATGCGATCATGATAGTGTAGGAATATGAATGATAGACCCCTGCGATACTATACTAGGAGGATACAACGAGGACAAATGGCTCAGAACGACGATAACAACATAGAGCAGTTTTTCTCCCAAATGGGCTAAATGAACCAGTTCATGAACAACAACGTCGCCAATTAAAAGGACTCCGACTGGGCCAAAAAGATACCTCAGCGTAACCAGAGTAACTTCTATGGACAAGAGGATCCAGTATTGCTCGAGAACTGGATCAGGGACTTCGATAAGATTTTTCAGGCTATGGAATTCCCAGAAGCCCGCAAGATTAATGAGGTGGCTTTCTACCTCAAGGAAAACGCTGACAATTAGTGGACAGCCAATCGGACAAGACTCATGGCTCAAGAAGGCTTCGATTGGGAGGAAATGAAGGCTGCTATGAGAATGAAGTTCTATACTGAGCATGTCAAGAAAAATAAGTACGAGGAGTTCATCGCGTTGAAGCAAGGTACCGATTCAGTGACGAACTACTACGACAAGTTCATGGAATTAGCCCGTTCTGCGGAGGATACAGTTTCTACTGAAGGACGCATGATCACACGCTTCATCAGCAGGGTCCTTTTTCGACCACTACTATTTGGGAAGGCCCTTTGTTGGAATTTCTATTTTCGGTACCGTGATTTGATTCTATTGGGAAACTGATAATTGGATTCGTATTCTAATTAGAAATGGCACTTGTAAATGACTTAGTTGGACATTTTTTAAGCTTTGGATAGTGTGTCATTCGTAATTTGGGTAAAATTTTCGTTTATGATGCTGCATACTCTGATATTGTTGTACTTTTACTCACATTTTGTTATTCCTCAATTTTTATAAAACGAATGACACTATAACCTTTCTCAGCTTCCTGTATTACATGCTAAGATGTATCTCACTCAGCATTTCTTGCTGACTTTCGAAAACTGCGGTCTTTGTTTCATTCCCCCGCAGGCCTAGGAGCTGGATGCTTGGCATAAAGGGATCGCAAACTTATCTAGTAGTTGGTAGCACTTTTATTAAGACAAGCTCTTAGTTTAATTTCACCTTGTATAATACCACTCCGTTTCTTCTCTTTCTCCCCCTTTCTATTTTGGTACGTTTCCTTTCTTTCTCCCCCTTTCCTCTTTTGGCATGCCGTTTCTTCTCTTTCTCCCCCTTTCTATTTTGGTACGTTTCCATTCTTTCTCCCCCTTTACTATTTTGGCATGTTTAATGATGGCCAATTACATATTTACCCTAAAAAAAAAATACCCCACTAACCTTACATAAACCTACTAACCAGATTCAACCTCACCACTATCTCACACTTATCCATTACTACCACCACACATTTTGTTCGGCAGAGAGAGAGGCAAAGACTTTTTCCCACACAATCACAAAACCCTACCGCCTTCACCTCCTCAGATTTTCGTCTTCTCCGAATCCCCGCTTTCGTCGGCTCCCTCCCGTCGTCGTCGCCGTCGTCTCCCTCGTCATCATCCAAAGAAGCAGATCGGTGCATCTCCGTCTCCAGAAAGGATCCCGGTGGTTCAGGCGACCTTCAATTTAACTCCTCTGGTGAGGAACCGGCTGGAGATCAGCTAATTTAGAGGATTCAGAAAGAGAGGATGATGAGATGAAGAAGAAGAAGAAGAGAGAGAGAGAGAGAGAGAGAGAGAGAGAGAGATAGATAGAGAGAGAGAGAGAGAGATTAACAGATTCAAATGATCGCCGGAAACTGCATTCCAACCCCTGCAACCTTGACAATCGCGTTCCCTTCTATTTGTTCGTCTCCTCCTCCTATCCTTTTCTTCTTCCTTCTTCTTCTTCTTCTTCTTCTTCTTCTTCTTCTTCTTCTTCTTCTTCTTCTTCTTCTTCTTCTTCCTCTGTAAATCGCCGATTCTCCTGTTGGTTCAATATGTAATTTTGTTTCAGTTTGGATCTATTTCTATTTAGATCTGTAATTTAAAGTTGGTTGGTTTTCTTGTGGACTAGTGGTGGTGGTGGTGTGGTGGTGTTTATTGTTATCAAGCCGAGAGAGAGAAGGACAGAGATAGAAGAGAGAGAGAGAGAGAGGAGGAGGAGGACAGGGATTATGGAAGTGCAGGGGTAAGATGGTAAAACACACATTTTTCTTAATGTCCATGCCCTCTCCAAGGGGGAGAAACAGAGGAAACGGACTGGTAGTAAAAGACAATTTATAAGTTTGTAATATATTATTATGGGATGTATTGCTCTAAATTTTCTACCGCTTCATTATGAGTAGCGCCCTCCTGGGCTCTCCGGTCCGGAACGGAAAGCTCGGGAACCGAGAGGTGTTACAATATCTCTTTCCACGCCTCCTATTTTCTTCTGTGACAGCAGTTCAGCTCTTCAACTTGCAGCTAATCTTGTTTTCCGTGACCAAACTGACATTGATTGTCATCCTATGAGGAATTCTCTTCAGAAGAAAGTGTCGATCTTAAGGTAAATGGCTACTAGTCATCAATTGGAAGACGTTATCACCAAGCAACTTCATCTTGTTATTTTTGGGTTCATTTTGTCGAAGTTGGAAGTGAAATTGATTCACTCTCCAGCTTGAGGGGGGAGTATTGAAGAGTTACACTCCAGCATTGAAAGTCCGAATGCGTCAATCTGGATTCCAAGCGTGCAGGTTACTTTTCATTCAGTGAGTGATTAACCAAATGAACAATACCCCTTTCTTGCAGATGGTGTCGTTGGATTTATCACCAAGATGGAGCAGCTTGGCGTCCCATTGCAACGCTTATTTCCCTTTCAAAAGCTTGGAACGGTGACGTTTTGCCCCTTTCTTGTTAGTTATGATCTTTTATTTTTAATTGGTCCTTGGTAGGATGGCGTGGCAGCATCCTACTGGATGACACACGACCAAGCCGTAATCTACTCTTGTTTATTTCTAATTAGCCCTGTTACTTTTAGCAAATTACCTCTTCCTCGCCTGTGAGGGTTAAATTCAAGTTCTGTGTATTTTGTTTCTTATCTTCTTCTTTGATTGAAACTTTGTTTTCTCTCTCTCTCTCCCTTCTTTGGTTTCTGAAGAGAATGTATACATGTAGAGTGTATATTAATATACTTTTCATGGTAATTCACGATTTTCTTAAGCAAAATGAATTAAAAATGCTGATTGCCATTATCGAGTGCTATTTTGATCTGAATCTTGTAGAATTTTGAATATGCTAAAATTACCACAATAATTACTGGACCTCTTGACTTAAGTAAAATACTTATGGACTACAACTATATTAGGGCAGCCAGCCGACATGCAGCTAGGTGGTAGCTCAAGTGGTAGAGCGTTGGAGGCCCCTGCATGAGGTCCCGGGTTCAAACTCGGTTGGCGACGACAATGACAAATCAATTTCTACAAAAAAAAAAAAAAAAAAAAAAAAAGGCCTCCAACATACAAATCTTTCAAAATTACCCAATAACCCAAAATATATGTAATCTTATATTTTATTTGTTTATTTGCTGAAACAAGAACATCACTGGAAAGATTCAAATCTTTCAAAATAGATCATCCTATATTTGTTATCATGTCCATTTTCCGGTTTCTCAATACATACAAAGATGATTTTCATTACAGCATTTTCCGGGTTCGGTAGTCATCCCACCTTCTATACTCACTTTTCTGTCCGCCCACAAAGCTACCACTGTATTTCGCCTTGTACTCGTTCCACAAATCGTAGACCGATTTCCCAAGTAATTGATTAAAGTAGTCATCGCTATAATCATCTTTCATCATCTTGTTTAACGCGGCCACAAAACCCGGTCTAAGCCCCTCACAATACTCCAAAAACCTTGCCGTGAAATCGTACCCCTGGTCCCAGCTATCACCCATCCCCGGTTTAGCAAATCCCGGCGGGTAATAGTTCGCCTTCAGAATCGTATAGTCGGCGACTCCTTCGATAAGCCCTCTTGGAGCCCTCCACTGCCCGGTCCATTGCCAAACATGGGTTATTTCATGGTATAACAAAGAAGTGAACTCCCATTTCAAATCCCCTTGATAACCATTTAAGTAGATTGCACTGATATTGATATTTGGACCCTGCGCGCGACCCTCCATGCCGTCGATGACAACGATATCGACCTTTACTTGGTCGGCGTGTTGCCTGTCTTCGTCATTCGTTTGCTCGAACATGTTCCATATGAAATTTGAAACTTTTTCCATTGTTTCCACGGTGTAATCGATCCCGATCTCCTTCGTGAACCGGACCCCACCAGGATGCGTTGGCGCATCGTTCACAGCAACGTATTCGACAGCACCGGCAATGCTATGGAGAGCCGCGAGAGATAGGAGAAGATATAGGTTGAAGTTGGTCGCCATGTTTTGTTGCTCTATGGTTTGTGTTTTCTCTTGTGATCTTTATATAGGAGTTGAGGGATGCCATGTATTTCAAACCATGGCATCGCACATCGACCACTAATTAAATTTTTAATATTTTCGTTCAAAATAGTGTAAGTCTTCATTAATGTAACTGAAATTTAGTGAAGTAATAATTGACTTTGAATTATTTAGTTCGTCCGGAAGAATGTAATCTATAAAACTATAAATGTAGTAGTAAATGAAATTGAGTGACAACGAACTAAATTTAATTTGCTTATTGACATTTTAACCTACTTTTTGGTAGAGTTTTTTTGAGTCACACATAAAAGGAAAAGCAACACTCTTTCTACCTTTAATACTCATATTATATCGATTTTTTTTTTGAAATACATATTATATCGATTTAATTGCATCTTGATTGTCCGTATAAATGACAGTAATCCATAAATGTTTTAAATAAAATGGAAGGAGAAATAAATAGCCTTTAATTGTTTAGTCAATTCAAATTAGTGTAATCCATAGATATGCTAACTTAAACTTATTGAGTACCAGTAACAGTTAACGTTTTTAACATTTCTACCTGTATAGTACCTTTCTTTTTCTAACTAATACTTTCTAAACTGGAGTGTAATCTTTTAGGGAATTGATTCTTACACCGGTTTTTATTGTTGGTTACACCGGATTTTACTTGTCATGACATTATTTCCCTTTTCAATTATTTACTAAATTTTTTTAATTTATTGCGTAATCAATTATTTTAGACAAGTTTACAAGTCAAATATCCTCCAATATTTTGGCCATTAATATGGACATTTTTGTAAGGCAATTTAGCTTATAAAAAGGCACACTAACATAATTGACTTCAAATGCTAATACCAACGAAATGAATTGAACACAAATGGGGTAGAAGATCCCATAAAAAAGGTGGGGAAGAAGAAAGAAGTTTACTGACATGAAGTTGTTCACAAATTAGTCTAATTTTGTATTAAATGCAAGATTTGACTTACATGAATATTGCTTACGAATTTAAGCAATCTGGGTTTGCACTTTTCGGTACAATGTTTTTATGGGTTGAACCCCCCATTACTTTTGGAACTCTCCCGGGGCAAATACACTCCAGTACCCATTGATGATGCGTATAACTATAAGTCAAAAAAATGAAAAAAAAAAATGCATCCCGCGGAAAGAATTGGCATTCAATGGGGTGGCATTTCAAGAAACGACTTATAAGGATATGATCTGTAACCTTGCCTAAAATAATTGATTACCCAATAAATGAAAAATTGCTACTAATTGATTGAAAAGGGCAATAATGTCATCACAAATAAAATTCGGTGTAACCAACAATAAAGACCGGTGTAAGAATCAATTCCCATCTTTTATTGTTGTAACTGAAATTTAGTGATAAAGATTTAACTTCTAATTGTTTAGTCCATCGGTCCGTCCCAGTAAGTTTAATCTGTGAATGTTAAACTAGAAATCAAGTGAGAAATAATTAACTACTATTAATAATTTAGGTTTATAAAATATGTGATTGATATTGGAATATTCACAGAAAATTGCACGATATTGACTATCACACTCTAAGTTATAACGGGGGTATCCGAAACAAGAACAAAAAAACAAAACGAACCAGATCGAGAAACCAATTTAATGTCGTTCACTAAGGAAATCATTAGCTACCTCCACGCCCAAGAAATCATTGTTAATTATCAGATGGAGAAACCTAGAATTCCATCACACTATACTTAGGCACGACATAATCCCCCTTTATATACATAAGGGAACTTAAACTTGTTGCCAAAGTAACCCGAAAACGACCCAAACCTACAAGGACACAACCAAACTTGTAGAAGCCCCGAACTTCCTCGTGCGAGCACGTTGATGCTCGTGCGAGCTATTGACCGGCTCGTGCGAGCTCCTTCTTGCTTGCACGAGTTCCTGGACTTCCAGAATATGATTTCATATTCATTCATTGACTTTTATTTTGTCAAACGTTGCTGAACCTGCTGGATGATTCAAGTCATCCTAACAAACCTCCATCTTGACTTGAATTCCTAGCAATCCGAATCGAAGCCTGAAGCTTCTCCCTAAGATAGATACGGACGCGTCACCAGAAGCAGAGACAAGTACGCCTCCTAGAAACAGATACAACTCCCTAAACAGAAAATGTGCTCCACCCTGAACCGGGAACGAATGTATTCACTGAGAGAGGACCGAACACATTCTCAGGAGAACTACAGGCATGCTAGAATCGGATGAACAATAACAAGTTCCAGATTCCACATCATAAGCCCCATTCACTAGTGCAGAATAGGTGTCATGCTAGATGGCACCCCGAATGGCCCCAGATGCGCCAAAACTCGTTGCGCGCCAGGATCAGATCGCGTGCCAGAACTAGACTCACGCGTCAGATGCTCCATGCAGGACCCTAGATAGCCCCCAATGGGCTCAAAGCACGAGGTCATCCTCGGAAGTCCCTCCACCTTCAACCAATGCTGCATATTCAGGGTTCTATTTGGGACACTCTCTCTTCCAATTGCATTCTCCTTGCATTAGGCACATACATCCTTCGCTAACTTGGAGCCTGCAAATGTCTTGTCCTTCTTAATTTTTCCTCCCGTTGCCATCAAATTGGAAGCTTAACCGTATGAACTTGTACATGCGGCCTTATGTCACAGCTCCATGGTGTGAAGAGCTGACATAACCTAAGACAGATTACGGTGTTTCGGTTTAAAAAGAGTTTGAATTGTTTCGGATTATAAGTAAGAATGTGCGAGTTGAATACTTGTAATTATTTCAAAATCAGAAGCATGAATGTCATAGTGTAAAATCAGTATTTGCTTATCAACAAAGTTTTACAAAAGCTGTTTGATTATTTGAGTTGTTATTACACAAGTATACACTTTGTTTAACGATATAGTCATAAGTTTCTGAACGTGGAATAATAAAGATAATTCTTAAGTAGCATGCCCATCAGAACACGACTTACAAATAATTATTTCCATATTTAGAGACAAAGCAGTCAGAATATTAATTCGCAGTAACAAAGGGAGGTCATGGTAAATAGTAACAGATGTATAGATATATATATATATATATGTATACACATACATACATACATACACTATATGTAGTGGCGGAGCTACTAAGGAGTAAAGGGTGGCAATTGCTACCCTTCCTTTTTTAAAATTACACTTTTAACCCAACTATTAACAAATACACAAATGCCCCGGCTGAGATCACTTATTTTTCACTTGTATGTTTAAAAGACCCTTTAACAAATACACAAATGATCTGGCAGTGGATGTACCTGGCAGGTCTTTTGAGAAGATCTCCTGATGAATCTTCAGTTCTTCCAGAAGGTCATCATTGGATCTTCTCTTGTAATCAGAAAATTAAGCTTGTTCTAAAGTCTTCCGAGCTTCACTTGAAAATGAACTGTTATTGATCACTCCAGATCCGTATTGGTGATGGCCACACGAATAAGTCTCAAGACTTCCTTATCAAAGAGAAACACTTCAAGAGTTTTTGGCACCTTCCCACTTTAGATGGATTCAACAAAGTGTCATCCTTTCAGAAAAATAAGTTTGGTCCATCCTGGATGTCCAGCACTTGTACCCTCGTAATCCGGGGAGATTCAGCATTGGGGGTACAATGGAGGATTTTCTTCCTTCACAATAAGAACCTGCTGTAGGGTTTTGATCATGGATACGCAGCGGAAAAAATAAATTTTATCCATGCAATACCCTCCAAGGATCACAGGACAAGAGACATAACGATGGTAAAGGAAGAAATCAAGTTACAAACCTTAGGGTTTCTCCTGTGATGACTTGTAACGTGAATTGTGTCACGTTCTCTATAGTTGATCCACGCCTAGAGTTGAGATCTAGATCTTCCTTCTCTTTTGTGCTAGCCCGGAATGGAGGAAGAGGAAGAAGAAATCACAAAACACGAGGAAAATAAGGAGGGGCGGCCTCCTTGTTGGGCCGACGGGAAGGGGCGGCGGCAAGGGGGGCGGACGCCTATCTTGCTTGCTTGCTCTCTCTCCTCTCTCCCACTCAAGTTATGAACTAAAGGCTCATGAGTGTGGGAAGGAAGGAAGGAGCATCCTTTATATAGTCCAAAAAATCCTTGCCAACTACCTAAAGGACCCATTCTAGTCTTACTAGAATTCGGTTTAGTCCCTTCCTTGCAATTTAGTCCCACTAAGTTTGCAAGGTGTTGCACAGTGATCCTTCTAATTAATTAATCCTATTAATTAATTCCCAAATATAGTTCAATTCTATATGGCGTGTGACCCCATAGGTTTTATCTAGTTGGTAGCAACAATTTGCTAATATGGAGCGGTTTCTAGCAAAACATCCATTCTAGCCAACTAATAGAATAGTCATCCGGCAAATCTTGTAAAAGTAATTGTCTCATCCTTTTGTCTCTATATCCTGATTGGACACGAGACATACAAGTCACACTCGTATATCCAATCCATAGTTTCTCGATCCATGGGAATTGCCTTATTCGTGCAAATAACATCAATATCCCATATTGATTTATTTGAGTTTGGCCAGACATTCTATAAGCACTGTCCCTCGAGTGGGCTAGGATATTTGCTCTCGTTATGTGGGAGGGACAAATTCTATCTACGTCTACTACGATCTCTAACATTGCTTCTTATTGTATCCGGTACACGCCTTTATAACTACCCGGTTACGGTGTAGCAATTAACTCTACCAAAATCTCAATAATCCACAACTAGAATATCTAGCGACTTCAAGTCTAAGGATGACAATACCATTGCACCACGAGAAGCACTTGTGACTTAACATAACGTGTATGTAGCCTTCTCGGAGATGGGTCAATCCAGTGTGTCATTACCCTTAATGCACACCCATGTGTTTGGATCATGATATCTCCATATCAATCCAACCCCATACTAGTCTATAGATGATTGTCCTATTAATCATTATACTGGACTAGGGATATTTAAGATAAACAACAAAATTATAAATCTAAGGACTTCATTATATTAAATATCCAATAAATAATACAATGAATGTTCTAGCCAAAATAAATTCATACTAAACTAGATTGCCTCTAGGGCATCTATTCCAACACCTCCATCTTGATCTTTACATTAGTTCAATTAAATAAATAGTATGAACTAAAAAGTAACTGAGACAATGATTCCAATTGAGAGTGGATACAAAGTCGGTAGACGACAAACTAGCACAAGAGTACAAGTGTGTCTACTTATCTATACCCGCAAATCACGAGATATATGAAGTCAATTAGATCTAATTATATTGTACAAGTGTGTCTACTAGTTATATTGCACAAAGTACTTTAGGATATTTTTTACTGCAATCCAGTGACTCTCACCCGGATTGGATTGGTATCTGCTAGTCATACTCAAGGCATATGACATATTTGGTCTAGTACATAACATGGCGTACAGGATAGATCCTATGGCCGAGGCATAGGGAATTCTACTCATGCGTTCCTTCTCAATCTCATTGGAAGGACAACCACTCTTCGCAAGAGTGATTCCATGTGACATGGAAAAGAATCCCTTCTTGGAATCTTGCATGTTGAACCGCTTCAACACCTTGTCAATATATGTACTCTGACTTAGGCCTAGCAGTCTCTTAGATCTATCTCTATAGATCTTTATACCGAGTATATAGGCTGCTTCCCCTAAGTCTTTCATTGAGAAACACTTCCCTAGCCAATCTTTAACAGATTGTAGCATGGGAACGTCGTTTCCAATTAGTAGTATGTCTTCCACATACAAGACCAGAAAAGCTACAGAGCTCCCACTAACCTTCTTGTATACACAAGACTCATCTTCGTTTCTGATGAAGCCTAACTCTTTGACTACTTCATCAAAACGTCGATTCCAACTCCTAGAAGCTTGCTTCAATCCATAAATGGATCGTTGCAGCTTACATACTTTGTTGGCTTGCTTTGGATCTTCAAAACCCTCTGGATGTATCATATACATGTCCTCGAGGAGATTCCCATAAAGGAATGATGTTTTGACATCCATCTGCCAAATCTCATAGTCGTAGTATGCTGCAATTGCAAGTAGGATTCGGATGGATTTGGTCATAGTGGCTGGTGAAAAGGTTTCACCATAGTCAATACCATGAATATGTCTGAATCCTTTAGCCACTAATCGGCCCTTATAGGTAATCACATTACCATCCATGTCGATCTTCTTCTTGAAGACCCACTTGCACCCTATGGGTCGCGCCCCTTTGGGTGGTTCCACCAAAGTCCATACTTTGTTGGTATACATGGATTCCATCTCGGATCTCATGGCTTCTAGCCACTTCTGAGAGTCTGGCCCTTTTATGACCTCTTAATAGGTAGTAGGCTCATCATCTATGAGCATTGTGTCACCGGAATCGGTCACGAGATGTCCATACCTCTCGGGTTCCTGGCGCACTCTACTAGATCTACGAAGCTCTTGTGTTACCTGAACAGGCTGTTCCACAACTGCTTGCGGTTCCTGTTCATGTTCCATAATCGGTTCATTGGTTTGTGGTTCTTGAATCTCTTCAAGTTCTACAGTCCTCCCACTTGCTTCTTTAGAGACAAACTCTCTTTCTAGAAACACACAGGTCCGAGCAACAAACACTTTGTTCTCGGTTGGATTGTAGAAGTAGTAACCCTTAGTTTCCTTAGGGTGAAATACCCGATTTTATCTAATGGGGGTGATTGTGCATTTTCCTTTAAAATGTTTATTATAAATTCGGGGGCTAAAGCATGCATTTCGGAAACTTAGGGGGGGAGTAGTTGTCTTTTACATAAACAAATATAAATAATAGTGTATTTATACTGTATAATAATACCGTATTCCTATACCCGTATAATACGAGACTTATATACGTATAAATACTATAATAAAATAATAGTAAAACAATAATAATAATAATAAAAAAGAAAATAATAATAATAATAATAATAATAATAATAATAATAATAATAATAATAATAATAATAATAATAATAATAATAATAATAATAATAATAATAATAATAATAATAATAATAATAATAATAATAATAATAATAATAATAATAATAATAATAATAATAATAATAATAATAATAATAATAATAATAACAATACCAATATTAAAATAATACTCCTACAACATTTTTCTCACTCCCCTTACATCACCATCCACTCCCCCTTCCCATATTTGTCTCCTCCCACAAAACAACTCATCTACTTCTCTCTCTCTTTCTCTCTCCCCGTCACAAACCATCTCTCTCTTATTCTCTCCTTCCTCCACGGGAAACACACAAACAAACACACACAAATTCATCCCCTCCCCCGTTTTTCTCCCTCTCTCTCTCACATAACTCACACAACAAATACACACCCTCAACAACACAAAAATACATTGCCCTTGTTTCTCTCTCTCTCTCTCTCTCTCTCTCTCTCTCTTGTTTCTCTTCTCACTCTCGGCAAACACACACACACACTCACTCACAACTCCAACCCGACCCAACTCACCTCTACCTCCTTCTCTATTTAAAAAAAACCCTACCTCCCCTGCCTTCTCATCACAAACACAACAACATCAACCCCAACTACAACACACCATTCCCCATCCCCCTCTTCTTCTTCTTTTGCCTCCGGCAATAACAAAACCACCACCACCACCATTTCACTCCAACCACCGAGAGGGCCACCACAACACCTCCTCCATCTTCTCTGCCCTCTCTCTCTCTCGGGTTTGTCTCTGCCCAGCCAGCAACCCACCGGAAAACTCAACCCGAAAACACATCACCGCCACCACTCCCCTCTCTCTCAACCACCAAGAGAAACCCGATGCACACCCATCTCTCTCTCACCCCCTCTGTTCTCTCTCTCCGCTTGGTCGTCTCTGCCCAGCCAAGACCGCCGGAAAATCCGTCGGAAAACCCAACCGAGAACAACCCACCATCACCACCGAACCCACCTTATCCAAACCCCCCCTCGAAAGCTCTCAAACCTCTCTGCTACCCACCTCTGTGTCGAAAACAGAACAGTAGCACCAGCAACAACCTGGCCGGACCACGTCCGCCGCCGCCGCCGCCATGAACGCCGGCGTGGAGTTCGGCTAGGTCACTCACGGCCTACCCATCGCCTAAGGTTCGTCACAATCGCCTCCTGTGAGTCCAACGAGACCAGAGAAGGCCTCAAACAATCCCAGAAACGCCGAACCCATCACCGGCGATCTCCACCTCCGAACCCGCCGATCGGAGGCTCGACCCGCTTCGTTCGCTTACCGTTTTTCGAGATTTTTCGTGTGGGTAAGTTCTAAATCGTCCCTTAGTTCCATTACGAAGATCAAAAGCGAGTTTTGTTAGCTAAAAATCGAATTGGGTGAAGTGGGTTGATGAAGATACGGAAAGAACAAATTTCGTGGGGTGAAAGTGTTTTTTTTTAAACTGTTGGGGAGGTGATTGTCTTTACATGCAAAACTGAACCATGTGAGGTGGGGTGATAAGTGTATTTTATTAAACTTGGTTTGGGGAATTAGTTATAGTTTTGGTATCTTTATTTATTAATAGATAAATCTAATAAATAATTTTCTGAAAATAATATTAAGAATGATAATAATAAATAAATTTCATCAATAACTTATTTTCATCAATATAAATATTGGAAAATAAATTTCTAGTATTTTCTTAGTTGTTTTAATATGTTAAATCCTACTTTTGTAAATAGTGCTAAGAATAATGTTATAATAATAATAATAATAATAATAATAATAATAATAATAATAATAATAATAATAATAATAATAATAATAATAATAAAATAGCTTTACCTATGATAAGAAAGCCGAAAATGAATATGAGTATAATTATCGAAATTATAAATATAAATACATATATACAAAACTAGTTAATTGATGTTGTATTTAATTAATATAAAAATAATAAGACTTTCAAATGGGTTAACACTTTCAAATAAAAATGAAAGAATCACAAGATTAACTAGAATTTCTCTTTTATAATAAATACGTTCACATATTCCTTTTATTCATAATATTTTACTAATAAAAATGCTTATATATATAAATATATTTTGTACGGGACAGTAATAAAGAATAAGACCCCAATATCACTAATATTGGTAATTTGTTCCTTATTTAAATCACATCTTCCCTTTTATCAAAAATAAGAAACTATAAACTCGTTCAAGAGAAATGATTGTCAAAATTAACCCTAGTATGATATTGAGATATTAAAATTTTATCTTGTTTATCATTTATCTAAATTTAACAAACTTGAAAGGAATAATGAAGCTATTATGAAAATCATATTAGAAATCCAAGGGGGAGGGGTTGAGAGATTCATTGAGGGCATACATAGCATTGCATATAGAGAGCATTACATTTGTTATACGGACACGCAATGTGTTAATTAGGACTTTTTGCGTATTTGTAGACACCCAGTTCATAGACGACGAGTTCGTTGAGTACGAGAACGAGTACTAGAATTTCTCTTGTCGTGCTGCTTGTTACCTGTAAGTTCATATGTGCAATACCTTAACAGTCAAAATGTGATTTGTGTCCGTATGAAAATAATTTGGTTATAACTTGCGATACTTGGAATCATAAACGTTTGTGAGCTACGTTTTGAGAAATCTCATTTTTGGGTACCATGATTGGAAAATTTGAATCCTGAAACGTATATTGTGGTTGTGAAATGACAGTTGGAAATCAAAGTAATAATCGTGAGGAACAACGGGACCATGTGTTATTATGGGAAATTGAAAATGAATAAATGCACTATAATATAATTGGGGCAATTGCACAGAGGATGCGGAAATTACGGCTCCGGCCACGGGCGCCAGTTTGCGATCCCCTTTGTATTTATGGCTCCGGCCAGGGGCGCCAGTTTGCGATCCCCTTTTTATATTTACGGCTCCGGCCAGGAGCGCCAGTTTGCGATCTCCCTTGTATTGTGAAACTATGGAGTACTACTTATTCCTGTGCAGGTTACAACGGTATAGGGGTGTCGACACTTAAGGTCTCATAGTCGTGTTTTATGAGCGCGGATTGACGTATGGGCATCCCACAACGCTCGGGTGAATTGGGATCTTAGATATCCCAAGAGGCACCCTGTGGTAGTATATATTGCATCGTAACCTCTCTGGGGAATTTGACACCCGCTGGGCAACACTACGCCAGCCAAAAAAGATAAGAAATGAATTAGTTAATATTTGACAGCTCAGTTGGATTCCCGTTAAATATCATGTAATTCATATACGTGTTTTGTGCCAAAACTCGTTTTTACATATTGCAGTATGAATTTACTCATTTTTTACTGATTAAAATTTTTTCTGCGGTCGGCTTGTGCTATTTCAAAACCCGCAAGTTACGAGTAAGGTGGGAGACGTTCACAACGCGGATGGCTAGAGTATCAGGCTGTTTAGTGCATCACCTAGTAATTTTCATTTCGAATGTAATGTACTTATGTTTTTCTGACAATTTCACTGGTTTATTATGAATGTGTAATAACTTATATTTGGATTATTGATGGTTGTATAAACTAAGAACCGTCGATCCTGCTCCGTATCCAGTGGGGTTTATCTCCTCGGACGGAGGCATCTTTCCAAATATACGGTTTGGCCGGCCGTATGATTTGGGGGTGTTGCAGATGGTATCAGAGCCGACGGTTCTAAGTTAGTACGAACCTACGATGTCCACTAAACTAAGTTTACAAATATTTTCAGAAATAAAATTGATATAGGAAAACCAAAACCAGCAATAAAATCCGACAAGCCGGGGGTTGAAGGGTAGCTTATTTATCTGACATATGATATGACTTATTGTTAGGAGAATTCTTTGTTAAAATAACATCATCTGTGATGCCATGATATGACTTATTGTCAGGCGGATTCCTTGCTAAATTGATATTACATGTGATGCCATCAAGTGTGGTCATTATCTGCTTGGTTGTCAGACTGGTATGCGTTTCATGTGCACCTTAGAACTTTTCAGTGATATTATGACCTCATACACGAGTACTGTATATGTGCGCATAAGTTAGATATTATTTTGAATGAGATTGCATCCATATGATACCATGCGATATTCCAACCCTCCTCGCTACTATACTAGGAGTCGCAGAACTCAGCAAGTAGCAATGAATCGAGGAGAACCAGCCCCACAGTACGACCCCATCCGATTCCAGAACATGGAACAGGCAACACTAGCTCTGACACAAATTGTGCAGAACACTCAGGCTGGAGGAGAAGATGTAATGCGAAGGATTGCTGAACTTCGTCCCGACTACTTCTATGGAACCGATGACCCGACGATCTTGGAGGACTGGATCAGCGACTTCGGGAAGACGCTAAAATCAGTGCGCTGCCCGGAGGACAGACGAGTAGAAATAGTTGTATACTACTTCAAGAAGGAAGCTGACAAATGGTGGTCTGCCAAAGGAGAAGAACTCCTCAATCAGCCGGGATTCGGCTGGGAACAGCTGACGACAGCACTACGTGAACGGTTTTACCCTGACCACGTCAAGTCTCGAAAGCTTAAGGAGTTTTTGGATCTGAAATAAAGGAATGACAGCCTCTCAGTCTACTACGATCGCTTCACGGAACTTATGAGGTTTGGAGCAGAAATCGTGCCGACAGAAGCAAGGGTAGTCAAGAGATTTGTGGAGGGCCTAAACTTCCCAATTCGGAGCACTTTGGGGGTGACCCGCTTCGAGACACTCCATGACGCTTACGGAGCAGCACAGGATGAACAGAGGATGCTAGACGGAAACCTTGAGGAGAGCAGAAAAAGGAAATCCGAAACCCAAGCAGCACCACATTTTCAGAACCGCGGCAATTGGAACAATGGTGGAGATAAGAGGAACCGGCCCAACCCAAACAATCATCATGTTGGAGGACAAGGACCGATTCGAGCCTATCATTGTGGGCGATGTGGCAACAATCACCCAGGAAGAGACTGCCAAGGGAACAAGATAACTTGCTATAAGTGTGGCAAGCTGGGCCATCAAAGCAGGGATTGCAGGTCCAGAACTCAAGGAAGTAACAGTGGAGGAAACTTCTACAACCGCGGAGGAGGAAATGGGGCCTTTCGCCAAGGTTGAAACTATGGGTACAACCAGGGAGGCAACAACCAGTTTGGAGGGAACCAGCGGAACTATCAGCAGGGTGGAGGATACAACAACGTTGGCTACAACACTGGGAGAAACAACAACAACATAGGAGGCTTCAACCGAGGAAACAACTGGCAAGGTGGAAACAACCGTCCTCAAGGGAACAATGCAGCAGCACCAGCAGTCGTCGCCCGTACTGCAACCGGGACCATTAATGTCATGAACCAGACACAAGCAGAACAGGCCAACGTGGTGACTGGTACATTCCTTATCCATTATGTCCCTACATTTGTCCTATTTGATTCAGGAGCCACATTTTCCTTCATATCATCCACATTTGTTAAGAAACTAGATTTACCTGCTCCAACACCCATATCTATTGCCATATCTACCCCTAACGGAGAGGTCGTAACTTGTAAAGCCATATACCCTGAAGTCAAACTAAAAGTCCTTGGTACTGAACTACCCTCAGACCTGATCCTTTACAGCCTCGGTAACCTAGATGTCATCTTGGGTATGGATTGGCTTAGCAAGTACAAAGCAACCATAGAATGTGCCACACAAAAAGTTAGGTTCCGTGGACCCAATGGTGAGCGTCTATCCTATAGAGGTGTAACCAGTGGACCCCGAATCCAAATTGTGTCAGCCTTAACCATCCTCTCAGAAGTGAAGAAAGGGCATAAGGCATATCTCTGTACGATCCATGACCTGGCAAAAAAAGAGGAGAAGTTGGAGAACATCCCAGTGGTAAACGAGTTCCCAGACGTGTTTCCAGAAGAGCTTCCAGGAATGCCACCAAAGAGGGCGGTGGACTTTACGATCGACCTAGTACCAGGGTCTGGACCAATTTCCAAGGCACCATACAGGATGGCACCAGCAGAGTTGAAGGAGTTGAAAGAGCAGCTTAAGGAACTACTAGACAAGGGTTTCATCCGGCCCAGTGTTTCACCGTGGGGAGCACCAGTCTTGTTTGTAAAGAAGAAGGACGGAAGTCTCATGCTTTGCATAGACTACCGGGAGTTAAACAACGTAACCATAAAGAACAAGTATCCGCTTCCCAGGATCGACGACTTGTTTGATCAATTACAAGGAGCCGATACGTTCTCGAAGATTGACTTAAGGTCTGGGTACCACCAGCTTAGGATAGCAGAGAAGGATATTCCGAAGACAGCATTCCGAACCCGGTACGGTCATTACGAGTACACAGTGATGCCGTTCGGCTTGACGAATGCACCATCAGCATTCATGGAATTGATGAACCGCGTTTTACAGAAGTACCTGAACCGATTTGTTGTGGTATTCATTGACGATATCCTGATCTACTCCAAGGGAAGGGAAGAGCACGAACAACACTTGAGAGAGGTGTTAGAAACTCTCAGGGAAGAAAAGTTGTATGAGAAGTTGTCGAAGTGGGAGTTTTGGCTCGATCAAGTGCCTTTCCTGGGCCATATCATATCCAAGGAAGGTGTGTCAGTGGACCCAGGGAAAGTGGCAGCAGTAAGAGATTGGCCAACACCGAAGAACGTAACCGAGATACGAAGCTTCTTGGGACTGGCAGGATACTACCGAAGATTCGTGAAGGATTTCTCAAAGATCGCAAAACCCCTGACCAACCTGATAAAGAAGATGACAAAGTATGTGTGGGACAGCAAGTGCGAGGAGGCATTCCAGACCCTCAAAATCAGGTTGACCTCAGCACCAGTGTTGACCATACCCACAGAAGGGGGAGAGTTTGAAGTCTACAGTGATGCGTCGAAGTATGGTCTGGGATGTGTTCTAATGCAAAATGGGAAGGTGATTGCTTATGTTTCCAGGCAGCTAAAGCCATACGAAGAGAACTACCCCACTCATGACTTGGAGTTGGCTGCTATAGTGTTTGCACTGAAGATATGGAGGCATTATATGTACGGTGCAACTTTCAAAATCTTCACTGATCACAAAAGTTTGAAGTACATATTCACGTAGAAGGAGCTGAACATGCGGCAAAGGAGGTGGTTAGAGTTGGTGAAGGATTATGATCTCCAGACCTTGTACCATGAAGGGAAGGCCAATGTGGTGGCAGATGCATTGAGTCGGAAGACGGATCACACGGTGAACACTATGTGGGTCTTGCCACGAAAGCTCTGCGAGGACTTTCAAAAGTTGGAAATTGAAGAGTGTACGAAGGGAACTGCCAGTAGTATGTTGTGCAAATTGACGATTGTGCCAAGCATCTTTGAGGAGATTAAGGAAGGCCAGAAGGAAGACGCTTTTCTGCAGCAGATTAAGGACAATATCAGTAGAGGTGAAGCACCTGATTTCAAGGTCGAGGAAGACGGTAGCATAAGGTTCAAGGGAAGATGGTGCATACCATTTAAATGTGCGGAAGTAAAGGAGAAGATTATGAAAGAAGCTCATCACACGCCGTATTCAGTACACCCAGGGGGAGACAAGCTGTATAAAGACTTGAAGAAGAACTTCTGGTGGAAGGGCATGAAGAAGGAAGTAGCAGACTATGTGTCCCGGTGCCTTACATGCCAAAAGGTCAAATTTGAGCACAAGAGACCAGGAGTGATGTTACAACCGTTAGACGTACCAGTGTGGAAATGGGATTCCATCTCGATGGACTTCGTCACAGCATTGCCAACTTCGACTAACGGCCTAAACCAGATTTGGGTCGTGGTTGATCGGCTGACGAAGACGGCCAGATTCATTCCTATGAAGGATACGTGGGATATGGAAAAGAGAGCAAATGCATACATCAAGGATGTGGTGAGATTACATGGAATACCTAGCTCAATTATTTCTGATAGGGATCCGAACTTCTTATCACACTTTTGGAGGGAACTACAGAAGGCTATGGGCACCGAGCTCAAGTTTAGCACCGCTGCAGACCGACAGACGGAGAGAACGATTCAGACGCTGGAGGACATGTTGAGGGCCTGTATCCTAGATTTTGGAGTGTCATGGGTTGATAAGCTACCATTAATAGAGTTCTCCTACAACAACAGCTATCATGCCAGCATAGGAATGGCACCCTACGAGGCGTTGTATGGGGGGAATTGCAGGACACCGCTTTGTTGGAGCGACATCAGTGAGACTATCATTCTAGGGCTGCAAATGATTGAAGAGTCAACGAACCAGATTCGTATGATTCAGAAAAGGATGAAGGCAGCCCAGGATCGACAAAATTCTTACGCTGACTCGAAGAGGAGACCGTTGAAATTCAAAGTAGGTGACAAAGTATTTTTGAAGGTTTCTCCAACCAAAGGCGTCATGAGGTTCAACCAGAAGGGGAAGATCAGTCCCAAGTTCATTGGACCGTACGAGGTGATGGATCGTATAGGAGAAGTTGCTTATCGCCTGAATCTTCGAAACAACCTAGGCCGAGGTCATAATGTCTTTCATGTATCGCAACTCAAACCTTACATTCACGACCCGAGCCATGTCCTTGACCCTGAACCAGTTGACCTAGATCCGTCTCTTTCCTACGAAGAGCAACCCATCAAGATCCTCGATAGGAAAACCAGGAGCACCCGTACCAAGTCAACTACGCTGGTCAAGGTTCTCTGGTCCAACCAATTACAAGAAGGAGCTACATGGGAGGCGGAAGCTGACATGATGAAACGATACCCTCACCAGTTTGATCAGGTAAACTAAATCGCGAGAGTATAACCCTACGATTAGCAATTGTTGGCATACACGTACTAGGCATGACATTGTCATATCATATAGCATGGCCGGTTATAACATCACTTGTGCATATTATGGCATTACACGGGCATTTATGACATACCTAACGCACTAGCTTCGGATAAGAGTCGCTTAATTAACATACCGTAGTGATAGCTTCGGGGACGAAGCTCTTTTCTAAGGGTGGTAAGATGAAATACCCGATTTTATCTAATGGGGGTGATTGTGCATTTTCTTTAAAATGTTTATTATATATTCGGGGGCTAAAGCATGCATTTCGGAAACTTAGGGGGCAGTAGTTGTCTTTTACATAAACAAATATAAATAATAGTGTATTTATACTGTATAGTAATACCGTATTCCTATACCCGTATAATACGAGACTTATATACGTATAAATACTATAATAAAATAATAGTAAAATAATAATAATAATAATAATAATAATAAAGAAAATAATAATAATAATAATAATAATAATAATAATAATAATAATAATAATAATAATAATAATAATAATAATAATAATAATAATAATAATAATAATAATAATAATAATAATAATAATAATAATAATAATAATAATAATAATAATAATACCAACAATACCAATATTAAAATAATACTCTTGCAACATTTTTCTCACTCCCCTTACATCACCATCCACTCCCCCTTCCCATATTTTTCTCCTCCCACAAAACAACTCATCTACTTCTCTCTCTCTTTCTCTCTCCCCGTCACAAACCATCTCTCTCTCTCTTATTCTCTCCTTCCTCCACGGGAAACACACAAACACACACACACACAAATTCATCCCCTCCCCCGTTTTTCTCTCTCTCTCTCTCACATAACTCACACAACAAATACACACCCTCAACAACACAAAAATACATTGCCCTTGTTTCTCTCTCTCTCTCTCTCTATCTCTCTCTCTCTCCCTCTCTCTTGTTTCTCTTCTCACTCTCGGCAAACACACACACACACACTCACTCACAACTCCAACCCGACCCAACTCACCTCTACCTCCTTCTCTATATAAAAAAAACCCTACCTCCTCTGCCTTCTCATCACAAACACAACAACATCAACCCCAACTACAACACACCATTCCCCATCCCTCTCTTCTTCTTTGCCTCCGTCAATAACAAAACCACAACCACCACCATTTCACTCCAACCACCGAGAAGGCCACCAAAACACCTCCTCCATCTTCTCTGCCCTCTCTCTCTCTCGGGTTTGTCTCTGCCCAGCCAGCAACCCACCTGAAAACCCGCCGGAAAACTCAACCCGACAACACATCACCGCCACCACTCCCCTCTCTCTCAACCACCAAGAGAAACCCGCTGCACACCCATCTCTCTCTCACCCTGTCTGTTTTCTCTCTCCGCTGGGTCGTCTCTGCCCAGCCCAGACCGCCGGGGAATCCTTCGGAAAACCCAACCGAGAAACAACCCACCATCACCACCGAACCCACCTTCTCCAAACCTTCCCTCGAAAGCTCTCAAACCTCTCTGCTACCCACCTCTGTGTCGAAAACAGAACAGTAGCACCAGCAACAACCTGGCCGGACCACGTCCGACGCTGCCGCCGCCATGAACGCCGGCGTGGAGTTCGGCTAGGTCACTCACGGCCTACCCATCGCCTAAGGTTCGTCACAATCGCCTCCTGTGAGTCCAACGAGACCAGATAAGGCCTCAAACAAGCCCAGAAACGCCGGACCCATCACCGGCGATCTCCACCTCTGAACCCGCCGATCGGAGGCTCGACCCGCTTCGTTCGCTTACCGTGTTTCGAGATTTTTCGTGTGGGTAAGTTCTAAATCGTCCCGTAGTTCCATTACGAAGATCAAAATCGAGTTTTGTTAGCTAAAAATCGAATTTGGTGAAGTGGGTTGATGAAGATACGGAAAGAACAAATTTTGGGGGGTGAAAGTGTTTTTTTTTTAAACTGTTGGGGAGGTGATTGTCTTTACATGCAAAACTGAAACATGTGAGGTGGTGTGATAAGTGTCTTTTATTAAACTTGGTTTGGGGAATTAGTTATAGTTTTGGTATCTTTATTTATTAATAGATAAATCTAATAAATGATTTTCTGGATAATATTAAGAATGATAATAATAAAATTTCATCAATAACTTATTTTCATCAATATAAATATTGGAAAATAAATTTCTAGTATTTTCTTAGTTGTTTTAATATGTTAAATCTTAATTTTGTAAATAGTGCTAAGAATAATGTTATAATAATAATAATAATAACAATAACAATAATAATAATAATAATAATAATAATAATAATAAAATAGCTTTACCTATGATAAGAAAGCCGAAAATGAATATGAGTATAATTATCGAAATTATAAATATAAATACATATATACAAAACTAGTTAATTGATATTGTATTTAATTAATATAAAAATAATAAGACTTCCAAATGGGTTAACAATTTCAAATAAAAATGAAAGAATCACAAGATTAACTAGAATATCTCTTTTATAATAAATACGTTCACATATTCCTTTTATTCATAAATATTTTACTAATAAAAATGCTATATATATAAATATATTTTGTACGGGACAATAATAAAGAATAAGACCCCAATATCACTAATATTGGTAATTTGTTCCTTATTTAAATCGCATCTTCCCTTTTATCAAAAATAAGAAACTATAAACTCGTTCAAGAGAAATGATTGTCAAAATTAACCCTAGTATGATATTGAGATATTAAAATTTTATCTTGTTTATCATTTATCTAAATTTAACAAACTTGAAAGGAATAAAGAAGTTATTATGAAAATCATATTAGAAATCCAATGGGGAGGGGTTGAGATATTCATTGAGGGCATACATAGCATTGCATATAGAGAGCATTACATTCGTTATACGAACACGCAATGTGTTAATTAGGACTATATGCGTATTTGTAGACACCCAGTTCATAGACGACGAGTTCGTTGAGTACGAGAACGAGTACTAGGATTTCTCTTGTCGTGCTGCTTGTTACCGGTAAGTTCATATGTTCAATACCTTAACTGTCAAAATGTGATTTGTGTGCGTATGAAAATAATTGTGTTATAACTTGCGATACTTGGAATCATAAACGTTTGTGAACTACGTTTTGAGAAATCTCCTTTTTGGGTACCATGATTGGAAAATTTGAATCCTGAAACGTATATTGTGGTTGTGAAATGACAGTTGGAAATCAAAGTAATAATCGTGAGGAACGATGGGACCATGTGTTATTATGGGAAATTGAAAATGAATAAATGCACTATAATATAATTGGGGCAATGCACAGAGGATGCGGAAATTACGGCTCCGGCCAGGGGCGCCAGTTTGCGATCCCCTTTTTATATTTACGGCTCCAGCCGGGAGCGCCAGTTTGCGATCTCCCTTGTATTGTGAAACTATGGAGTACTACTTATACCTGTTCAAGTTACAACGGTATAGGGGTGTCGACACTTAAGGTCTCATAGTCGTGTTTTATGAGCGGGGATTGACGTATGGGCATCCCACAACGCTCGGGTGAATTGGGATCTTAGATATCCCAAGAGGCACCCTATGGTAGTATATATTGCATCGTAACCTCTCTGGGGCATTTGACACCCGCTGGGCAACACTACGCCAGCTAAACTAAAAGATAAGAAATGAATCAGTTAATATTTGACAGCTCAGTTGGATTCCTGTTTAATATCATGTAATTCATATACGTGTTTTGTGCCAAAATTCGTTTTACATATTGTAGTATGAATTTACTCAGTTTTTACTGACTAAAATTTTTCCTGCGGTCGGCTTGTGCTATTTCATAACCCGCAGGTTACGAGTAAGGTGGGAGACGTTCACAACGCGGATGGCTAGAGTATCAGGCTGTTTAGTGCATCACCTAGTAATTTTCATTTCGAATGTAATGTACTTATGTTTTTCAGACAATGTCACTGGTTTATTATGAATGTGTAATAACTTATATTTGGATTATCGATGGTTGTATTAACTAAGAACCGGCGATCCTGCTCCGTATCCAATGGGGTTTATCTCCTCGGACGGAGGCATCTTTCCAAATATACGGTTCGGCCGGCCGTATGATTTGGGGGGTGTTGCAAAGGGTACCCCACAAATTTACACTTATCCGACTTTGGCCCTAGCTTGTGTGATTGTAAACGTTTTACATAGACATCGCAGCCCCAAACCCTCATGAACGACAGTGTGGGACGCCTCCCACTCCACATCACATGTGGTGTCTTCATGACTGATTTAGATGAAACACGGTTAATGGTGAAAGCTACACTTAATAGAGCATGGCCCCAAAATGATAATGGAAGATCGGTTTGACACATCATAGATCGAACCATATCCAATACGGTTCGATTCCTCCTCCCGGACACGCCATTCCATTGTGGCGTTCCGGGTGGAGTGAGTTGGGACACCATCCCACACTCTCTACGATAGTCGTCAAACTCGTGGCTCGAGTATTGTCCTCCACGATCTGATCGTAGAGCCTTGATACTTTTGCCAAGTTGCTTCTCTACTTCACTTTTGAATTCTTTGAACACTTCAAAGGATTCAGATTTGGCCTTCATAAGGTACACAAATCCATATCTACTGTAATCATCAGTAAATATATTGAAGTAGACATAACCACCCCTGGCAGGCGTGGCAAATGGCCCACACACATCAGTATGTATGAGCGCCAATTGCTCACTAGTCCTCTCACCTTTATTATTGAAAGGGGACTTTGTCATTTTTCCCAATAAACAAGCCTCACATGTCTCATATGAGTCAAAATCAAATGAGTCTAGTAGTCCATCCTTATGGAGTCTAGATACACGCTTCTCGTTTATATGGCCTAAACGACAGTGCCATAAGTAAGCAGGATTTAAATCATGTATTTTAATCCTCTTGGTATTAAAGTTGTAGACAGGATTGCTTAGATCAAGGACATACAGTCCATTAAATAATTGCGCACTAAAATAGTGAATATTATTAAAATAGAAGGAACAACAATTGTTCTTTATTGAAATAATAAAACCTTCCTTGTCCAAACAAGAAACAGAAATAATGTTTATGCTCATAGCAGGCACAAAATAGCATTATTTAATTCTAAAACTAATCCTGAAGGCAGAGATAGCTCGCACACGCCCACGGCCAACGCAGCAACTTTTGCTCCATTCCCAACGTGCAGATTTATCTCTCCTTTAGCCAATCTTCTACTTCTCTTTATATCCTGCACATTTCGAAAAATGTGAGATCCACATCCAGTATCTAATACGCATGATGTAGAGACAGTTAAATTGACATCTACGACAAAAATATCTTGTGGTGGTGGAATCACTATTCCAAGCCTCTTGTCCTCCAGATATTTTGGGCAGTTCCTCCTCCAGTGTCCAGGCCGACTGCAGTAGTGACACTCACCTTTAGTCACACCTTTGGGAATCCCACCAACAGGATTAAGGGCAGGTTCCTTGGACTTGGAAGCTGACTTGCCTTTTCCCTTGGAGGATGAGGCAAACCTTTTGCCCTTTCCTTACTGCACCATCATAATGTCCTTGCCCTTACCCTTGTTGATGCTTTGTTCAGCTGTCCTCAACATATTGAGCAAATTTGGCAGTGGTTTCACGATCTCGTTCATGTTATAGTTCATGATGAACTGTCCATAACTCTCGGGCAACGATTGCAACACGAGATCGGTTGCCAACTCTTGGCCGACCGGGAACCCTAGTCGGGCGAGATTCTCCAAGTACCCGATCATACGGAGTACATGGGGTCCCACCGGGTTCCCTTCTGCCAGATGACACTTGAACAATGCCTTAGAGACCTCATACCTCTCAACCCTTGCCTGCTCTTGGAAGAGCTGCTTTAGATGCTCGATCATATCGACAGCATTCATGTTTTCGTGTTGCTTCTGAAGCTCAGAAGTCATGGTGCATAGCATAAGGCAGGCCGCATCATTAGCGTCATCAACACGCTTTTGATACGCCTTTAGGGCTGCAGGGGTATTGTTCTCTGGACCTGCTGGAACTTGCTCCTCTATTGCGTACAGTTTCTTCTCTTGCTTGAGAACAATTCTCAAGTTTCTGTACCAATCAAGGAAATTGGTTACAGAGAGCTTGTCCTTCTCAATGACAGATCGTAGGGAATGTTGTGAACTCGATGAGTTGTTTGCCATTTGGAATTCTACAAAAAGGAAAATACGCAAGTTTTAGTATTTGTGAATTTTTGACTATATTCAATAATGGCTAATTTATAAAATATAGCTCCCACTATTTTTCTACGGATTAATAACCCTCAAGATAATAATGCGGAAAATATCCTTATATTTTTTAGTGGGCCAAGATCCATGTTTCATCTCCTTATGAGCTTGCTTTGGCAAGTCACCCACAATTTGACTACTTTAGGTAGGAACAATTACAATTGCATCTTCTATGCAACTCTTGGTTCAATTGGGAAAATAACTCCTTATTTATCCATTTGTATGGATAATCCCAATTGATAGCCTCTAGGTTTTAATCATATTAATAGCCTAGTTGTGTTCAACCTCTTATTTAAACAATTGCACATTACTTGTTTGTGCCATCGCATTCCATCATTATGAACCAAGTCGCCTTGCGTTGGCATGCACGAAGTTGGTAAATCATGATGATAATGAGTGTTTAAATAACGAGAAGGCAAGAACACAATATTTGAGTTTTGAGGGATTTTTCAATTCAATTTTAATAGTTTTTGTTGATCCATATCAACTAATCTATCTATTTGAGTTTGGGCACACAACTCCAAATAATAGATCCGGGTTGTCTAATTATCTTATTATCCTAATTGCATGCATCATTCATACACCAACCACAAAATAATAAGACAATAAAATAAACAACCACAGAACAAAATAAAACGTGATGTGAATATAGCCTTTTCTAGACTAAGATAATTCCAAGCCAATGGAATTATCTATGAACCCTAAAAGCAAACACATCTCCATACGTCTTCATCTTTTGGTCTATCCTTCATAGTCATGTGGAATGCTCCATGCTCCATCTTTTGTGGCTCCCTTTGGCTTTGGTCTTCTTTTCTTCAATCTTGGCTAACAATCTATTCTATCTAGCTCTAGCTAACAACTATACTAAATAAAATAAATCTCACAAGTTGAGAAAAAAATGGCTCACAGGCCATAAAACCCTAACTAATTATTACAATTAATTGATCGGCTCGCAAGCCGTAAACCAAACCACAAAAATAAACAATCACACCAAACCACATCCTAAGGCCATATCCAATCACCATGTGATTTGCACATAAACAGTTAAAATCTAAATAAAATAAATCTCACAAGTTGAGAAAAAAATGGCTCACAGGCCATAAAACCCTAACTAATTATTACAATTAATTGATCAGCTCGCAAGCCGTAAACCAAACCACAAAAATAAACAATCACACCAAACCACATCCTAAGGCCATATCCAATCACCATGTGATTTGCACATAAACAGTTAAAATCTAATTTTACTAAATAAAATAAATCTCACAAGTTGAGAAAAAAATGGCTCACAGGCCATAAAACCCTAACTAATTATTACAATTAATTGATCAGCTCGCAAGCCGTAAACCAAACCACAAAAATAAACAATCACACCAAACCACATCCTAAGGCCATATCCAATCACCATGTGATTTGCACATAAACAGTTAAAATCTAATTTTAATGCGCTTGGTCAATTTTAATTGTTTTTAGGATTTTCTAGGGTTAAAGCGGTCAATTGGGCCCAACAATCAAATTGCTCGGACCCCAAAAAAGGACCGCCAAGGCCTTGGGCCGGCCGGCACCTAGCCCACACGGCTAGGCCGTGTGCTAGGGCTACCCCGGCCCCTTGTCCGTCCCTTGCTTGGACGGCAAGCAAGGAGGGGCGGTCCCCTAGGGGGGCCGAACCTCCTTTGGGAGATGTTTCCAAAACAACTCCCTTGCTCGGTGCCTAAGTTTGGTTGTTTCCTTGTTTGAAAAGAACTCCTTCTTTCCATAGGATGCCAAAACCCTAGATCTAAGATCCTAAAATTTCTCAAACTCACTAATTCATGCATCCAATGCAAAAACTAGGTCTTGTTACGATTGATTTTTGACAAGTTGCATCATATGCTTGATTTGTCTTGTTTTACGCGATAAACAATAAATTTAAAGTGTAAAACTATCAAAACGTAACACATAAACCACGTTTATGCTCTACGACCTGTGGCTCTGATACCACTAGGGTTTTGATCATGGATACGCAGCGGAAAAAACAAATTTTATCCATGCAATACCCTCCAAGGATCACAAGACCAGAGACATAACGATAGTAAAGGAAGAAATCAAGTTACACACCTTAGGGTTTCTCCTGTGATGACTTGTAACGTGAATTGTGTCACGTTCTCTATAGTTGATCCACTCCTAGAGTTGAGATCTAGATCTTCCTTCTCCTTTGTGCTAGCCCGGAATGGAGGAAGAGGAAGAAGAAATCACGCAACACGAGGAAAACAAGGAGGTGCGGCCTCCTTGTTGGGCCGACGGGAAAGGGGGCGGCGGCAGGGGGCGGACGCCTCTCTTGATTGCTTGCTCTCTCTCCTTTTGTTTTCTCCCACTCAAGTTATGAACTAAAGGCTCGTGAGTGTGGGAAGGAAGGAAGGATCATCCTTTATATAGTCCAACAAATCCTTTCCAACTACCTAAAGGACCCATTCTAGTCTTACTAGAACTCGATTTAGTCCCTTCCTTGCAATTTAGTCCCACTAAGTTTGCAAGGTATTGCAAAGTGATCCTTATAATTAATTAATCATATTAATTAATTCTCAAATCTAGTTCAACTCTATATAGCGTGTGACCTCATAGGTTCTATCTAGTTGGTAGCAACAATTTGCTAATATGGAGCGGTTTCTAGCAAAACATCCATTCTAGCCAACTAATAGAATAGTCATCCGACAAACCTTGTACAAGTAATTGTCTCATCCTTTTGTCTCTATATCTGGATTGGACACGAGACATACAAGTCACACTCGTATATCCAATCCATAGTTTCTCGATCCATGGGAATAGCCTTATTCGTGCAAATAACATCAATATCCCATATTGATTTATTTGAGTCTGGCCAGACATTCTATAAGCACTGTCCCTCGAGTGGCCTAGGATATTTGCTCCCGTTATGTGGGAGGGACAAATTCTATCTACGTCTACTACGATCTCTAAGCTTGCTTCTTATTGTATCTGGTACACGCCTTTATAACTACCCAGTTACGGTGTAGCGTTTAACGCTACCAAAATCTCAATAATCCACAACTTGAATATCTAGCGACTTCAAGTCTAAGGATGACAATACCATTGCACCACGAGAAGCACTTGTGACTTAACATAACGTGTATGTAGCCTTCTCGGAGATGGGTCAATCCAGTGTGTCATTACCCTTAATGCACACCCATGTGTTTGGATCATGATATCTCCATATCAATCCAACCCCATACTAGTCTATAGATGATTGTCCTATTAATCATTATACTGGACTAGGGATATTTAAGATAAACAACAAAATTATAAATCTAAGGACTTCATTATATTAAATATCCAATAAATAATACAATGAATGTTCTAGCCAAAATAAATTCATACTAAACTAGATTGCCTCTAGGGCATCTATTCCAACACCTCCATCTTGATCTTTACATTAGTTCAATTAAATAAATAGTATGAACTAAAAAGTAACTGAGACAATGATTCCAATTGAGAGTGGATACAAAGTCGGTAGACGACAAACTAGCACAAGAGTACAAGTGTGTCTACTTATCTATACCCGCAAATCACGAGATATATGAAGTCAATTAGATCTAATTATATTGTACAAGTGTGTCTACTTCGTAGAGCCAATTAGATTGCTCTTGTCACCCAAATAGTAGAAGAGATGATTGACAAGACAGTAAGATATAACCTATTTTAATTAAGGACTATGTACAGATACCTTGTTGATGAGACGATATAACTGTAAAGTAATCAGACAATATGATAGTTATATAAAAAGTAGATATGCACAACACACAAGATTTTTACAGTGGGGAAATCTGCAATGTGTTCTCCGCCTAAGAATGATAGTTAGGATAACGATTTCACCTTCTAGCACGAACAAGTGCTGGGCATCTTTATTTCCAGAAACCGCCTAATACAAGAGATATAACGAACTATCACACATATCAGCTACTCACCACAATAACTTTACCAGCCTAGCTTTTGCAGTCTCTGATGTAGCACCCCACGATGTGGCAATCCAAGTAATCCTTTAAATATAAAGTAATCCCTTGAATCTAGTTGGAAACTAACACACCAACTCACGCCTTGAGCTGGCGACCTGAGCTACACGTGAACCACATGTTCAGGCATTTACTGCAGGAAGCTTTCCACTGTAGTTTCTCAAGTGAACAACTCTATCACCGATGATTCGTGAGTAAATAACTCTATCACATGTAGATACTGAAAAATAATAACCTACATGGAATAGGAGACTCTAGACAATACTAATCCTAGACCTACAGACAACGAGTAAACAACCCTATAGAATGCTAAGATGATACTCCAACAACCGCGTATCTGAAGGACAAGATCAATAACCAGTCCAGCACAAATACAGCTTCACAAATCTGGAAGACAATAGACTTTGGGATGGACGTAAAGCGAGAGATCCTAGAACTGATAAATCTAAATCTAAGAACAATATCAAAAGATACGGATATATAAATAAACAAACTTCTATCGCCTATCCTAGACACGGTTAGACCAAATAAGAAGAAAATATATATCAGAATGATAGAGAAAATCTAGAACTTGAATAAAAAGCGAAGTACATATCTAACCTGGAGAACTCTAGAATATAAAATAAACTTTGAATACCCGAAGTTGAATTGCCACAGGAATACGTGTAACTGATATTGAATTAGAAGACTGGAGAAATCATCAACTCCTAAGTGAATGTTTTAGGGACACAACGTAATTTATTCCCTATTGAATTTCTTTCTTGAAAGATAAGGAATAAGGCCCTAAAAGATCTAGAAAGAAGAATTTATGGCTGGCTGAACTTCAAAAATAGCTAGAGGCCTGAGGAGGCTAACCCTAGTCGTCCCACACTGTCATTTATGACCTAGGGTTGTGTGCCATTTTTGAGGGCTTGCTAGGGTGGCCGACCTACTCTCTAGCACTGCTTATCTTTACAATTTTGTCAGTTTAGTCCTAGACTCTTGGATTGATGCAACAGGAATACTCCTAGACATAATTATTAACTGAACACTTGAAAAATGACTGAAAATCCTTAGAACAATATATGATCTCCAACTTGATGCATTATATTTTAAAAAAAAATGAATTGCTTGCAAGGGAAGGGTTAGCATTACAGATAATCTAAAAAATTGCTCTCACATCATTTATAATAAACACATACAATACCCTACATGATCTGAGACTTTTTGTATCGGAACTTGAGCTTATGAAATCCACACGTTCAACAATTAGAAACAGAAATGTACTACATATTACAGTCAAACAAGTTAGCTGTTTCTCAATAAATTTAAATTACCACATTTATCATTACACTCATTTGGATTCACTAAACAATTAAATGCTAATTATTTTTAATTTTCTTGCAGTTAAAAACTTTATGAGTTACTTACTCTCTTTTAGCTATGGTTATTTTTTATTTTATTTTTTGACAATTTTTAGCTATGGTTCAAATCTACCAAAAACCTTTTTTTTTTTTTTTTTTGCAAACTACTAAAAAGTTTGTTAAAATGTCAATAAACAATTAAATATAGTAATTTCCCATTCAACTTCATTTACTCCATTCCATTCATTTGGACGGAAACGTAATTCAAAGTCAACTACTACTATTTCACACTAAATTTCAGTTACATGAACGAACTATGACATCCCTCAACTCCAATATAAAGATGACGAGAAAGCACAAATCATAGAGCAACAAAACATGGCAATGCACTTCAGCCTATACCTTCTCCTATCTCTCGCGGCTCTCCAAACCATTGCCGCTGTCCGCTACGTCGCCGTGAACGATGCGCCGACGTATCCTGGCGGGGTCCGCTTCACAAACGAGATCGGGATCGATTACACGCTGAGTGTAATGGAGACCACCACGAATTTCATATGGAACATGTTCGAGCAAACAGAAGAAGAAGACAAGAAACCCGTTGACCTAGTGACAGTCAACATCGTCAATTTCGACGGCGGAGAGGGCTTCACTTACGGAGAACAGATCAACATCAGTGCCATCTACTTGAATGGTTACGAGGGGGATTTGAAATGGGAGTTCACTTCTTTGTTATATCATGAAATGACCCATGTTTGGCAGTGGAATGGGGAGGGGAAGGCTCCGGTCGGGCTCGTTGAAGGGGTCGCCGATTACACGATTCTCAAGGCCAATTATTACCCGCCGGGCTTCGCCAAACCGGGGATGGGTGATAGGTGGGATCAGGGGTACGATATTACGGCCAGGTTTTTGGAGTACTGTGAGGGGCTTAGACCGGGTTTTGTGGCCGCGTTAAACAAAATGATGAGAAAAGATTATAGTGACGACTACTTTGATCAGTTACTTGGGAAACCGGTTGACGATTTATGGAACGAGTACAAGGCGAAATACAGTGGTAGTGTTGTGAGCGGACAAAAAACTATGTTTAGAAGGGGTGGCTACCGAAGGAGTGCCTACCGGAACCGGAGAATGCGGTAACCTAAAATGGTTGTATTAGGGAGGTTTTTCCAGTTTTGAGAAACCGGACAATAGACTTGATGATAAATATAGGATGGCTTATTTGGAAAGATTTGAAACTTTCCAGTGAAGCTCTCATTTTAGAAAATAACCAAGGGTTAATTGCATACACCATTTCTCTAGTACACCAAAATAGTCTGATTACAACCGATTATTCTAAAACTAATTGATCTCAGTTGCAATATTACTATTTTAGTGAAACTATTATGACAAACCACTTCACAAACGATGAACTAATCAAACAAAACACAAGATTTACGTAGCTTTAGCGTCACCAACAGAATTAAAGCCGCATCCTCATCACTTACTTTCTCATAATTATTACGTAGCTCAAGCAGAATAATGTTTAGAACGTCTAAGTGATCATTAGTTGTTTCTGATACGGGTCACCGTATCAAGATTTAGTATTTATTTATTTAATTTAGTATTTAATTATTAATATGGCTTGGCCCGTAGAATAAGCCCATAGGGCTAGGTTAGGGTTTCTAGTTTATCTATTTAAGCAGTGTATTTCTCCCCGCTTTATGCAATCAGTAAAGAAATCAGTCCCTCTCCTTTTATTTTATCGTTTTTTGTTATTTCCGATATGTTCAGCCATATCAGCTTCCCTTCAAACATTATCAGACTGAAAAATTTCTGCTTCAGCATCAACTTGTTGGTGAGCGACTTCGTCATGTAAAGGCTCTCCAACTTGACACATAAAGCAGCCGCCGTCTCCCTATCTACGATTCTGGTGATCACATCGTCCGTCAGACACAACATGATCGTTGCGTGCGTCTTCTCCTCCATTTTCAGATATGCTGGAGTGGTTGTATCCACGTTTCCCTTGTTGAACGCAAGAGGCAACCATAAATCGTCTTGTTTCAACAACGTCTTCATCTTGATCAGCCACAGACCGAAACTGTTTCTCCCACTGAACTTCTCGATTTTCATTGAAGAACCTGGCATCGTTCCTTGTTGAAACCCTAAGCTAAGCTCTGAAACCAGTTAGTTATGACGTAGGTATCAAGCAAGAGCGGTGAACAAAAGTAAAGAACGAGACGCAAAGAATTAATGTGGTTCGCTAGCTTTGAAGTACTAGATACTCCACAACCTGAAAACTCGATTTAGTAGGAGAATTCACTCGATTACAAGCATACAACACTAAGCCTCGACCTTAGCACGAAGAAACATAAAGAAGCAATGTAAATTAAATATGTCAATATATAGTAAAATACAAAAAAAAATTAAAATAAGATTACTATAATATAATTGTGTACAAGAGAATCCTGCAGAGAGAACTCCGTGTACACCAAAGGCAGAGAATAGAAAATGGCACAGGAAATGTTGGGTTGTGTGTAGGGAGAGAGTAAGGCAATAGTACTGAGAGAGAGAGAGACAGGATTCTAGCAGAGCTTTCGCGTATCTCGGGTCGTTCTCCCTTGTATGGAAGGGTTAACGATCCTATATATAACGGAGAATGTGACTGTTGCAGTGTGGTTAATGCGCCCATCAATGGCGGCTTAATTAGCTTAACCACAACGGCACGTTCGTTCGCGTATATAGGGACCGTTACAGCACGTTATCCGCGTATACCGGAACCGTTATGGGGTTGACCGGGTTTGACCGGATTGACCGGGTTTATGGAGCTCGTGCCATAAATCTCTCAAAAGCAGTTACTAAGGGTCGCGCGCGAGCTTGGCTCGCACGCGACAGGACTTACTCTAGCCTCCAAACCACTAAGTCCCTACAAGTCCCGTGCAGTGGTATGCGAGGGCCCTGTCTCGCAGCCCCCACGCAGATCAGCGCGGCTGGTGATCCAGTGTGTGTGGAGCACAATATGGAGTGCTAGATGATTGTCACGTGGCTAAGATATGTCTGTTCAGAAAGCACTATCTACATTAGCCCCCTTTCTGCGCGTGAAGACTCATAGCCGGATAGGCTTCCATGCGCAAGAACCAACGTACGCGTCGCCACCACGCACCAATTCAAATACGTGCAGATTCAGCCCCCGTGCGTTCCATTATGACCTAAACCCTTAGAGTCGTGCCATCTGGTCTTTTAGAGTTTTAGGCGTGACGTCAGCTTGTCCTGTGATTGCGCGATTCGACGGTGACGGTTGCGATTCGACTACTGAAAGGACGCAACCCTTCATTGTTTTTGGATAAATACTCTGTGCTCTCCATTTTTGTAAAGTATCACTTCTTTCTCTTAAAGTGAATGATACCCGGAAGCCTTCAAGAGCAGATTCAGATAATTAATCATCAGTTCTTTCTTGTCAATCGTCTTCTTCAACTGTGCGCATCCAAGCAAGCTTTACCAAAACAAGGTTGGCCTTGTTCAATTTTGTTTGATGTACTGATATATGCTTTGAACTGTGTTGGATCTGCAAACCCATGAACTCCCTGAAACATATTATCCACTGAAAACTATGAAGGAGATCTTGCTCTTTGAATCCAACTTTGATTAGATTATAAGGGTTTTGAATGTAGGGTATCTGAAATCCCCAATAATGCAAGCAATTCTGAACTTCAATCCCCAAGATTGACACCGGACTGTTCATCTTCCTTTCGATAAATCCTCGCATGCCTTGAACTGAATCTTGAAATTTAAACTAAAGTATGTGTATTTCTCCCCCCTTTTTTCGTGCTTTTCCGCAGAAATGGCAAAGACAAAAGGAACCAAACCTATTAAGGAGGTCGAAGAAATACCAGATCTCCCCCAGGCCTTATGGCGAAAAGCCCCCTATCTGGGTGGCAAAGACTTTTACCATGCTAGGGTTAAGGTGAAGAACCTACCAATCCCTGTCTCTGCTGAAGAATTACAAACGTTGACCCCTCCAGTTAACTCAGCCCTGCTCGAATTGATCGATTCTAAGGACGTGGTTCGATTGGGAGTCGAAAATGGGTACTTCCCGTACACTGCGATTTCTACTCAAGCGTTTGTTCAGAAATTGGACTTTATGGATGAGTGGATTGACCATGTTCTGACCAATCATGCCATTACTTTAAGATGCTGGCATATATTTCGCAGTCCGTGCTATGAAGGGTGCTGCCGTGAAGCTGGACCAATCCATGCTTCTAAACCTTCTTTCTCGTTACTCGCCTGCGACTCACACATTCCATTTTGCTGAGTTCGAGGCTGCTCCCACTCTTGAAGATGTTCACATGTTGTATGATCTGTCTCCCGTGGGTGAGGTGGATCATTTGAGTCCCTTGAGAACTGATGCAGAGATTTCTTGGTACAAGCAGATGGAGGAGTGCTTGTCAGAGGTGAAGAAAATTTCCACCCGGTGGACTCCTACAGAACTTCTTCCCGACTGGCAGTTGGTTGACACATCTGCGAAGAACACCTGGAACAAGTGGGTGCAATACTTCTTTCGTGATTATGCGAACAGCAGTATCACCAAGAAGCTTTTGAGCTGAAACCCGAAGGCTAAAAACTACGTGAATGGCAAGGGTTATCACTTGACCCTATGCGCTTTTCTCTGCGCCTGGCTGTCGAGGTATTTAATCGATGGCCATCCGCATGATGGGGTCTTCTATCATGTTCTTCCTCTTGATGTGAAGCTAACCCTTGGTCAAAAGGTCGCACTTGGGCCTTTAGTCTTGGGCACCCTGTATCACAGACTAGATCAACTGGTCGTGGCAATCAAGGAATCGCGTGGTCGCCTCGACGTGCTGACCTACATCAACATTGCCTTCTTGACCATGTGGGTTTTCGAACGATGGCCCTCTTATGCCCCTATTCCTTCTAGGCCCAGCAAATGGTGTCCCCCAGGTGCAGAGGAAGAGCGCAATAGCGGCCGGGCTGCGAGATGGTTCGGAACTCACTTTCCTAAGTGCGTTTGGAGCCTGATATGCGACAATCGGGAAGAGTTTATAGCCAGGTCTTATGCTACGCGCATTGATACTGTGCGATGGTTCCCAAAACTGTATCCCTCCAAGGCTGTTGCTTTCTCAGAAGAGCTCCTTTTCGAGGGTGGGGAGCATTTCCACGAGCGCTATCGCGAATTCTTTTGCTGGCGTCTGA
Organism: Linanthus parryae; assembly: GCA_023055425.1. Lineage (NCBI taxonomy): Eukaryota > Viridiplantae > Streptophyta > Magnoliopsida > Ericales > Polemoniaceae > Linanthus > Linanthus parryae. The sequence goes on from JALGPY010000002.1 coordinate 36,766,219, forward strand.
GAGGCTCTCTTCCTGATCTTGCAGAGTATGTTCGTGAGCTCGCCCCTAGGTACGAGAGGGTTACCGTGGATGTTGATCCTACTCGCGTTTCTCCCCAGTTCGGCTTCGATGCAGTGGCACCATCAATCTGGCCGCAGTCTATCATAAGAGGCTGCTACAAGCGGTTACTGTCTGGGGAGTGTAAAACAATCTTAAGGAGCAATCTTCCCTTCGAACAACCCCCAGGTAACCGCGAAGGTGGCTACTCCAGAAACTGGTTCGCTTATTGGAATACCCAGCAGACAAGGTTTGAGACGCAGTTGAGACCAAAATTCGCGAGATCATGGATGCTTTTGCTGATTCCCTGATTGACAACACTCCAACCTTGTCTCCACCTAGGAACGATCTGTCTCCTCCAGCAACTGCTGTCCCAAGAGCAAAGAGGCCCAGGCAAAGGGGAATCACAATCTCTTCCCCTAGGAGCGCTCCAACTTCCCTTCCTGCGAGATCCCTTACTGCCAGGGATAAAGGTAAAGGTCGCATGCTCAGCAAAGCACGGAAAGAGCTCGCAGTGGAGACCTTTGTTCCGTTTGGCCAGGAGGAATAGGAGGAGAGAAGGGAGGTGAGAGAAGGAGATGAAGCAGAGGAAAGAATCGAAGATGTCAGAGACAGAGAGAGAGATGAGATACAAGAGGAAGAGTCAGGAGGTATCTCAATCGTACTTCTCTTCTCATTATCTTAACTTTTCGCAATCTTGATTGAACAAATTGTTCCTTTGCAGATGATTATGATGAGACCATCAGTGGCCTTTTGGCCAAGAGGCAGAAGAGGAGTTCTCATTCTGGTGTTTCCAACGAAACCATAAGCGAGGACATCCTTGCCGAGTCCAGGAGAACAGCTGCGGAGGCTGCTGAAAGAAGAAGAAAGCGAGAAGAAGAGGAGCTCGAACGCGTAAAGCAAAGTAGCCTAGAAGAAAAACACGTCGACGACTTAGTGCGTCCAACCGATGAGGGTAATGCGGTTCCAGAAGAGGCAGCTCCTGAAGTTGACGAGGAGGATGAAGCTCCCGGAGAGGATGTGGCCGCCCTAGAGCAAGTCCAAACAGACTTCGAAGAGATCGCAGGCGGTAACGAAGGTGAGATTTTTAACCTTGCGGTAACTTACCAAGATGTGATTGTTGGTGCGTTAAAGCACGGCTTGTTGAAAGCCGACATTCGCCGCTGGCTAGTAGACAAGTGCGGTGAACCTTCAGGTAATCATTCGAACAACATTTGTGAACTAGGCTTAGTAATCTAAACATGAGCATGACTGGTTTCTTCGCGCCTCAGGTCACGCTCATCTTAAAGATATGCTTAATGAAGATACATTAATAGGGCAAGGTTCTGCGTCCTTAGCATATGACGAAGATACTGCAATCCCACCCTCGCGTGGAGGTGCTTGCTCTTGGTTTACCAAAGATAATAAAATATTGTACGATATAAGTTACCTCACACCATCTTGATATGTATCGTAGGTAGTGCTGGTGAGGCCATGCTGGGACAGAGGAGTCAACCTTCCGCATCTTATGTTCCAGTACCAAGTTCTCATACCGAGAAGCCCGTCGCAGCTGCTGAGTATGCGGGAGAGCCCTTCGAGGACATCATTGAAGTTTCTGATGATGCCGAAGCTGACATCGTGTTGATGGAGGAAGATGCTCGTGCCGCTGCTGAGGAAACAGAAGCAGATGCTGCTGATGCTATCGCACCTGAAGGCATCCCTGATCAAGCTGCAACTTCTACTGCTGCCATGCCTCCGGCGATGGCTGAGCCTGCAGCGACTCTTCCTGCGTGGAACTTTTTGAGTTCGCAGGTCGGGGCTGCAATCGCACCTGGTGCGGCTTATATTCTTCCTACCAACTATGAAGAGTTAGAGCTCGCAGCTGATAGAAGGGCAATGGAGCGAGGACAGACTTCAGCTGTCCCGGCAATGCGCAATCCTTCTTTGCGCAAAATCCTTGAAGGAACTGGTATGTCGTGATTGTTGTTCGCATCTCGCATTCTTCATTTACAAGTTCAATAGTCTAATTTGGTTTAACATTGCTTAGGGTTGAAGCAAGCTGACGTGGACTGGCTAGTTCGGATGCGCCTCTCCTATCCTCAATCATTTGTGAGGTCTCTGGAGATAGGGCCCTTCGACAGAAGACTGTTTTTTACTGAAGCCATCTGGATTTTGGAGCAGCTATCTGCGGCCACACCTGCGACCATCTCTCCTCAGAGCGTGGAGTTGCTTTTTTGCATGTGTCAAAACCTTCATGCCAAAGTTCAAGGAAAGCTTGGTTTTGGGTATCTTGTCAAAAGATTCACCCAGATTCGCGCGGCCGTGAATTTGAGGCGCGGCTGCCATAACCTCGTAGCTGAGGAGCAGAAGGTGGAGCAGCAAAAGCAGAAAGCTTAAGAGGCTGTGAAGCTCTTCCATGAAATGAGTGCCAACTACGAGCGATTGAAGCAAGAAGTGGAGCAAGTGGCAAATTTGTCACGTCAGTTTACTCCTGATGACTCCCTGGTCAAAGGCTTATTTTGAACAGTAGCAAATCTGTGTCGAGAAAAAATGCTAAAACATTATTGTAATGTTGCTAGGGTTTCTCCCCCCTTTTTTTTTGTTCAAAAAGAGTTTGAATGTCTGCTTTGCCCTTCCCGGGATTTGCTCGAATATCTCTGTGCATATCAATTATGACGTCAACTATTGATATTCTGCCTTGATTTTTGCGCTAATTGCTTATTAGATAAGCACGCTTTCCTTGGTAAGTCCATCTGTATCATGACTATCCGTCATTAATTAGGATACGCAACCGAATCGTCATAGCCTTTAGTAGGGTAATTGATTGTTACCTCTTTTCAAGGCGTAAGTGATTGATTCTTACCCTTTTTCCAAGTTTTGCTGACTCATCTAAGCAACTGAAGAGTCCCAACAGGGTCTATATAAACCCTGCCTTATGCTACTTGGGTTCTTCATCCCACAATGTGGCTTGCCGTGAGTCCCTACGACTGCTGGCTTCAACGTTTATCTTTCGTTGATTCATGGCAGCTTCAAGTTGTGAAACCTGAGTTTGTGCTTTGTTCCATAGAAATAGCTTCCAAGATCTGCTTTACAAGGCTTATTGATCTTTATAACTATCATAACGAAGATGCAGAGAATACATCATGTTTGCTCGAAGAATTTTTTTCGTCTATTATGTTTGCAGGTCATGCTTCCGGCCGCCTCCCGGCGAGGTGCAGCGCCGTACTGGCCTTTTTACCGGTTCGTAATGAACGGTGGATTTCTCCTCTAGCTTGCCCGGAGGATGACCATTCGCCACCACGTTCTTGAGCTCAGGGTGGCGAGCCATTGTGCTCGTCTCCGTGGACAAGGAGCCTCTTGCCCTAGGAGTTGCTGCTTGCCTGTTCCTCGCCGGAACAGGTGGTTCCTCAGGCACATCTTTTGGGGTGTTGATCAGACAGAGGCCTTGTCAGATCCTGGGATCTTGAACATAGCGTCGCATAGCTCTTGAAGTGTTAGTAGGCCGTCATTTTCATAGGAGCACCCTATTTGCTACAGATCTTTGGTCGCAGATCGTTGTATCGCATAGCTTCTGTTAGGACCAATATGTCGATCCTTTTTTTTTATTAAGGATTCCCCCGATGTGTAACTTCCGCTTGTAGGCTGCTATTTAGATGCATTGTAAGCCATGTTGGCTGCGTAACTAGCTTGGTATGAGCTTTTCGCTCGTAAGCTGCTATCTAGACAGATAAATTGTAAGTCATTTTGACTCATAATGATAAATCGCTTTGCATGATTTGCTGTTTTTGTTACAACAAATTACAATTTCGCATGCGTGTTGGCAAATTTCGCCTTTTGTAGTGTTGTATTCACACTTTGCATTGTTGCTATGATTCGCAGATATGATTTTAGATCGTTCGAGATCGCATTTGCATAGCTTTGCTATCTTGGCAGATAGGCTTAAGATTTACTTAAGATTAGACTCAAGTACGGGTGCTATCTCGACAGATAGGCTTTTGTAGATCACTTAAGATCATATTCGCGTAATGCTGCTATCATGGCAGATAGGCTTAAGGATCATTTTGAGATCGTATTCGTGTAGTGCTGCTATCATGGCAGATAGGCTTAAAAGATCGCTTAAGATCATATTCGCATAGGCTGCTATCATGGTAGATAGGCTTAAAAGATCACTTAAGATCATACTCGCATAGGCTGCTATCGTGGCACATAGGCTTAAAATATCACTTAAGATCATACTCGCATAGGCTGCTATCATGGCACATAGGCTTAAAAGATCACTTAAGATCATATTCGCATCGACTGCTATCACGGCGGATAGGCTTAAATGATCGCTTAAGATCATATTCGCATCGGCTGCTATCACGGCGGATAGGCTTAAACTATATAGATAAATAAAGCGATAAAGGCAGCTGAAATCATAAAGTTCTTCCCATTTGGGAGAATTCTTTTTAGGGTAAAAGACATTTTCCACCCTCCATTTATTGACAAAATACATTTTGCCCCCTGATTTATGGGGTAAATACATTTTGCACCCTTGTCAGAGTTAAAAACAAACAGTTGACTAACGGGTGGGTAAGACGACAAAAATACCCTTAGAATTTTATGAAATTACCCCTCTATGAATACCCTCTCCTTCTCTTCTTCTCAATTCCTAACCCTAAACAAATCTCATCTCTTCCTGTCTCCTCTCGTCTCTCCAGACACAACCCACTTCAGAACCTCTTCAACCTCCCACCAACAAATCATCCGCCACCATCTTCTCCAGCTTCCCTTCGCAGCCATGGAGGTTTCTCCGGCAAAGCCCTCATCTCCTTCGCAGGCTGCGGTGGTGGAGGTGGGGGAAGCGCCGGAACGGACTTCGACATTGGCAGAGGCGGCGGAGGCATCGACTTTGCTCTGTCCACTGCAGTACTCATTGAATCATTCGAAGAGGAGGAAGACGACCGCGACAGAGGCTTCAGAACCCTAGGCACTCGAGATCTCAGAGCGACGAAATCGGAAATCTCGGTGATTTCTTCGGAGCTGCAGCGGGAATGTCTCAGGCGACCAATTTCATCTCTCTGCAACTCCACCAGCAACATCTGTGCCGACGAGCTCTTCTACGAAGGCCAGCTCCTCCCTCTCCACCTCTCCGCACGCCTCTCCATGGTCCGAACCCTCTTGGCGTCCTCCTCCGACACCACCACCACCGTCTCCCGCGACTCCTCCCGGCCCAGATCTGTTGCCAAGGACGATGAATTCAAACGTGTCAACTCCAATTTCTCGATCCCCTCAAGCTACAACATCGCTAATTTTGAAATCAGAAGGAAAGAGGATTCAGCCGGTGGTTTTGGGTGAAGGCTTCGGTAATGAAAGATGGTGATTGTGAAGGGGTTAATTTGCAGGGGCTAGAATTAGGTGTTTATGGTGGAGTTCAGGTCTGAGACATAGGTTCTGGGATTTGTGGCTGTTTGGTGCAGATTGTAGAAGGCAGAGGTGGTGACTGGTGACGATGTGGGTCTGGTTTATCTTCTACAGGGGTTCGGTTATGGTCTGGTGAGTTGAGGCAGATGTGGAGGAGTTTTTGGGTTGTGTTCTTAATTTGGGGTAGAACACAGTGGTTGTTGGCGGTGGTGGGTATGTTGTGGTTCTTCTAATTGTTGTTGCAATGGGTATGTTGTGGTTCTTGTTATTGTTGTTGGTGTTGGTGTTGTTGGGGCTTCGGTGGAGGCGGTGTTGTTGGGGCTTCGGTGGTGGAGTTGGTGGTGTTTGTGGAGATTTTATGGTAGTAGAGGTGGTGCTCAAGAACACCAAAAACATCAAGGTAGAGGTGGTGCTCAAGAACACCCAAAATATCAAGAACATGAGGAACACTATAATAAACAAAAAAAATGGTGGTATTTGTCCACATTCAATAAGGGTAAAATGGTCACAAAAAGTCAGTTTGCACCCCTCCACTAACGGATTGTAACAGAAGGGTGGTATATGTCCACCCTCCATCCGTTAACAAGGGTGCAAAAGGTATTTTCCCCATAAATCAGGGGGCAAAATGTATTTTGTCCATAAATGGAGGGTGGAAATCGTCTTTTACCCTTCTTTTTATTATAGAATACTCTCATATGGGAGAGATGAAGTTATAATTCCCTCGTATGGGAGAGAAGATGCACAAGTTCTAGCAATACAGAGCATAAAGTAGACGTTGTAATCTAACGCATATAATGAAAGGAGTTAAGGATAATACTTCTTAATCCAACGCATGTTGACTGAGCTTGGGGTTGAGGTCGTTCCATGTAACCTCCGTATGTTGCAGTAGCCACTATCAAAAACTTCTGTGACTTCAAAGGGTCCTTCCCAATCGGCTGCGAATTTTGGGTGAGCCGCCTCTCGCATGCAATGGTCAGACGCGCGCAAGACCAAATCTCCAACTGCGAAATCTCGATGTTGGACTCTCTTGTTGTACGCGCGAGGGATCCTTTCTTGGTATCGTTTATTAGTCCTTTTAGCTTGCTCCCGCTTCTCTTCTAACAGGATCAAGTCATGATCACGTTGATTATCATATAATGCATGAAAAGCCAACCTTGCAGAGTTGATCTTTACTTCCGCAGGTACCACAGCTTCAGCTCCATAGCATAAAAGAAATGGCGAGACTCCTGTGGGCATCCTTGGAGAAGTCTGATAGGCCCACAAGGCGATGTTCAAAGAATCAGCCCATTTCTTGTGGTCATCCGTCACCATCTTGCTCAAGATCCTGAATAACGTCTTGTTGGTTGCTTCCGCTTGCCCATTCCCATTCGGGTAGTATGGGGTAGAGCATATCTGCCTTATGTTGTACTCCGCTAGCTTCGCAGCCACCTGGCGATTGACAAAGGGGGTGCCATTATCCGAAAGAATGGTGTTTGAAATTCCGAACCTGCATATGATGCTTTATTGGATGAAATGGACCACGGCTAGCGCATTTGCTGTCTTTAGTGGTATTGCTTCTACCCATTTGGTGAACAACTCGGTCGCGGTGAGAATGAAATGATTCCCATGCGAGGTTGGTCGAATGGGACCAACAAAATCCAAAGCTCATGTATGGAACGGCCACGGTGTTCCCAATGCATGTAAATCTACAGCAGGGGCGTGCACTAGATTGCCTTTGAATTGGCACTCCTGGCACCGTCTTACTTTAGTGCGACAATGAGCTTCCATGGTGGGCCAGAAGTAACCAACCGAGAGGAGCTGTCTGCATAACTTCGCACCTCCCTGATGTTCCACTTGGTGAGAAAGGTCCATCACCTCTTGTGCTTCCTTGCTGTCTAGACATCGCAGCAGGTTACCCTCATGGCCCCTTCGCCAAAGCAGATTTTCTTGCACCACATATCGTGCTGCTTTTCTCGACTCAGGCACAATACCCTGCGTGAGAAAGTCAAAGAGTGGTTTCCTCCAATCCACGTCATCGTCGGTCAGAGCATTTGATAGAGAGTCTTTAATCAGTGCGCAACTCTCGCAATTTCCTTGAATCAATGTTGCGGCCGTTGACATGTCCGGCCAGTGAATCCCATACCTCTGGGCTTTCCGATAGATTGACACCTCACTTTCCCCGCAAGCATGTTGGTGAATCTTTTCTAACAGCGCTTGTCCCTCCTGCTCCGAGACACATCGCATGAGTATTCCGCCAGGGCCTTTGTAGTAGAGGGTGTTGTCATGTATGCAATACCACTTTGTGGATGCCCAATTCTCGTTGCTCGTGCCTTCTGCGATGGCACGTAAGATTGACTTTCTCCAGTCCGCATCATGCATTCATTTGTTCGCACGCGTCCTCTGTCAACGCCGAGGATGTTCGCACTTCAATCGAAATTCTCGCGGGACATTTATCTGCACTAACCTTGGATCTCAAGGTAGCTAAAGCATCAGCATGCCTATTGTCCGCTCTGGGTTTGTGCTCGTACCTAACGTCGCAGAACTGTTGCACCAGTTTTTGCACTAAGGTCCTGTAGGGCAATAGGTTTATCTCCTTCAAACCATACTCGCCCGAGGCTTGTTTGACGATTAGCTTGGAGTCCCCCATAACCGTCAGATTGCTTACTTCTAGGGCCTTTGCCGCGCGAAGTCCTGCGATGAGGGCTTCATACTCTGCTTCGTTGTTGGTGACTGCGAAGTCAAGCTTTGCGGACATCTGTATGACCTCTCCATCTGGCTTGGTCAAGATTATCCCAATGCCTCCACCTTTCCTTGTCGATGAGCCATCAAAATGGAGCGTCCAATAGGGCAGCTCAACTGCGTAGATTTCAGGTCCCTCCAATTCTTCTTCAATCACAGGCTCATGACTGTTATCAGGGAACTGTGCTATCAAATCCGCTACCGCTTGCGATTTGATCGCCCAGGGCCGAACACATGTGATGTCATACTGAGAAATGGTCATATACCATTTTGCCAATCTTCCCCCAGGGGTGGTGTGAGTCAGAAGATACCGTATAGGATCACTCTTTGTGACCACTACCACTTTGTGCGAAGCAAAATAGTGCCTCAGCTTCTCTATTACGAAAAATAAGGCAAGGCAATGTCGTTCGATGTCCGTGTACCTTGATTCTGCTGGCTGCACTATACGAGAAATATAGTAGATGGGCCTTTCTTGACCCTCATACTCCTGAGCTAGGAGTGCCCCTATGGACCTCCTCGTTGACGTCAGATACAACAAGAGTGGTGATCCGAGCTGAGGTGCGATCATTACTTTTGACGATGTCAGCAGTTCCTTTAGCTTTCCGAACGCAGCCTCGTGCTCTGCAGTCCAATTGTATACAACATCTTTCTTGAGAAGATCGCTGAAACAGAAGGTGATTTCGGCGATTGCTGGGATGAACCTTCGCAGATAGGATAACTTTCCCAAGAAGGTTTTCAAGCTACTTTGGTTATGTGGCGCCGTCATGCTAGTGATGGCCGATACTTTCGCAGGATCAGGCTCTATTCCTTGACGATGTACCACACATCCCAAGAACTTCCCCGATGTTACCCCGAATGCGCACTTCATGGGGTTCATCTTTAATTGAAAGCTTCTGCATCTGTTGAACACTTTTCGTAAATCCCCCAGATGGTCTGCCTCCTCCTTGGATTTGAAAACTAAGTCATCCACGTAGAATTCTACTTCCTTGTGCATCATGTCGTGAAACAGGGCCATCATGGCCCGCTGATAAGTCGCACCTGCGTTCTTGAGGCCAAAAGGCATAACCGTATAATTGAAGACTCCCACCGGGGTGATGAATGCGGTTTTTCGTGCATCTTCGGGGTCCATCTTGATCTGATTGTACCCACTGAAGCCGTCCATGAAGCTGAACATGCGATGACCCGCGGTCGAATCGATAAGTAAGTCGATGTTGGGGAGTGGAAAATCATCCTTGGGACAGAAACGATTAAGATCCCGGAAGTCTACACAAATGCGAAGTTGCCCATTCTTCTTTACTACTGGCACAATGTTGGCCAACCATGTGAAATGGTGATTCGGCTCCATTAATTTGGCATCCAGGAGTTTGACAATTTCCTGCTTAATCTTCACGTTGAGCTCCGGCCTAAAGCTTCTTGTGCTCTGCTTTACCGGTTTGGATCCTGGAATTATATCCAACCGGTGCATGGTGATGCTCGTGTCCAGGCCAGGCATCTCATCGTACTCCCATGCGAACACGTCTCTGTACTCAGTCAGGAGTTGCAGCAATCTTTCCTCCTCCTCACTTGTGAGGTCCGCACTTAGAAAGACTGTCCTCTTCTTTTCTTCGCTCGGGCTTAGGAATACTTCCTTTAGCTCCTGCTTTTGCGGTCTGGGTTTGTCCTCCATGCATTCGGGTGCTTCTTTAAGTTTCTCCTCTGGAACGCTTTGCATTGGTCTGTCTGGTTCCAAAGTTTGCTCAATTTAATTGTTTTGCTCAGGGATATCCCCATGCTCGCGTGAGGACACCCCCGCGCACCTTCATATGCGATAGCATTTCTTCCCATTGGCGTAGAAACTCTCTATCTCCTTGCCTTCAGGATCATGTTTTGCTATCCTCTTCAGAGTGTACACGTTCTTTCGCTGGTAGGCAATCCGCGGCGCCTCTTCTCGCGTAGGCGGCTTTTCCTTGGCTTCCTCTCTTGTCATCATCACTCCTGCAGGTGACTGATCTTTGATGTCCTCCCAACGGGGCAAGGGAGTGGGGTTGAACGGTCCCGGCGCTTGCTCATCTGCCATCTCAGTGAACCATACCGCCTCACTGAGATGCGCTTCATCCATGTTGAAAGGATTTTTCGAAGCTCGTATCTCAACAATTCTGTCATTCCAGATGGTCTTCATTACTTGGTGAGCTGTTGAAGGGACAGCATCAAAGCGATGAATCCAGGCCCGGCCTATAATCATGTGATACGTAGTGTTCGCATCTATGACATAGAATTTTGCTGAACACTTGATTTTGCCAATCTGAACACCCAGGCGGATCCATCCTATCGTCATTCAGGAGTCGCTTCCGAATCCCATCAACGGGGATGGACGTTTGACGATCTTGTTCTCTGGAATTCCTGCTAACTTCAGAGTATGGAGCGAAACAACGTTAACTGCTGCTCCTCCGTCAACGAACGCTCTTTTGAACTCCACGCCATTGATGATTGCTGTTACATACAGAGGTTTCTGGTGGCTCGCGTTTGTTTTTTTTGTCGCATGCGGAGAAGGTTATGACCTTTTCTGCAGAGCGAGACGCCCTGACAACCTTTCCATTGGAGACTACTATATCCTCCTTGTAATCTTCTGCTATCCTCAGGATCGCCTTTGTCATCTCCTTCCGGCATTTCTCTGAGAAGTTCATCTCATCGAAGACCCTGCTGAACCCATGCGACCCCTTCATCCGATCGGCGCGTTCGTCCTCAGTGTCTATGCTGTAGTCCTCGTCATTATGGATCTCTGCAATGATGGGTAGACCATCCTCTGCAACCTCTTCAAGGTCCACAATCGAGATCATGGCGACCTCTTTGCTTTTCAACTCTTGCTCCGCATGGGCAGAGAGTGGATTGTTTCGCACATCCTGCCTTTGATCACTGACGATCAGTTAACCATTTTTCATCTTTTGGCTTACCATGATCCTGAGCTTCTTACAGTCAGCCGTGGGATGCATGACCTTTCCGTGACATTCACACCACTTCGGGTCTCTCACCATCTCCCTGGAGGGTGCCTTTTCGAGCGGCGGCAAGATACCGTCCTTACGCCATTGTCTGCAAAGGTCGCTCGCTTCTTCTACCGAACATGGCAGAGGTGGCGCATCAAATTTCACTACCTTCGGCTGCTTTTGGGGCGAGACTGTATTTACTTCAGCCTCACGTGCTCTCTTGTAGCTGAATCTCCCAATCTTGAAAGTGGTCCCGCCCGAGGATCTCTCATGGGCGTTCCTCTTTTTCTGCCTCTCTACTATAGGCTCGATGTTCTTCGTGCATTCGATTAGCTTCGAAAATGTAAGTGTTTGCAGGTTGATAAGCATACCTTTGTACTCGTCTCGCATGCATTGTAGGCATATCTCCACGAGTCTGCTTTCGAGTACCACATCTTTGCATTCCAAGGACTTGGCCCTGAACTTCTTCATGAATGTTATTCCATCCTCCTCGCGCTTCTGATACATCCGCGAGAGATGAATCATCGTCACCTTTTCCTCCATCTGGAAAAACTTAGTGTAAAACTTCTGGACCATGTCGTCCCAGGTCTTCACGGATCCGGCTTCCAACGTCCTGGACTTTCCCCAAGGATTTCAGGAACTCGCGCATCAGCAGCTTAGGATCAGCCCCATACGGCCCCATTACATCAATGAAGCTCATGACAGACTCATGGGCGTTCCCATTGACATCTTCGAACTTGTCCCATTTAGGAGCCTGGTACCCAGCAGGGTTAGGCATGAGGTAGATCTCTCGTGGAATAGGCAGATCGTTGTCGAGCTTCGGGATGATAGTATCCGCGAACGATTGGTGAGCCAGAATGGTGTCTATACGCCGTTGCAGCGACGTCATACACTCCGGAGCACTCCCCTCGACAGCGGGAGGAGGGGTTGCTGCAGGCGGAGGCGACACATACGCCGCCGGAGGGCTAGGAACATATTGTGAATTCACGTTACCCCACGTTGCCGTTGGAAGAGGCAAGGGATACTGTGAGGTCGGATTAGGTACCAAAGTCGGAGGTTGAGGAGTATGAGTAGCAAGAGGCAACATTTGAGCTGTCGGCCCCTGAATTGAGGGTAGCTGCGTAGTTTTCGGTGGAGTTTGCAGGTTAGGATTGGGTGGCGTGGTTGACACTCCCAATCCTTGAGTCGTGGAGGCTCCTCCTCCCTGAGAAACGGTGGTGGCTGGTGTGGGGTTTGGAGCGAGAGTCCCCAGGACAGCCATTATTCGTTCTAGCTGTATAGATTGGGCTTTGAGAGCCTTTGCCTGATTCTGGATGGTGACGTCCAAGGCTTCTAGCGTCGGAGCTTCACCGGTGGCTGTAGGAGTACGGCGAGTCTCCTCTCCCGAGGTGGTCTCCGTGGAAGGCAATCTATTACTGACATCATCCTCATGAGACATGGTTGCTTGCAATGGTAAGTTCACGTCAGGTTCACCAAAATGTGTACAAGAGAATCCTGCAGAGAGAACTTTGTGTACACCAAAGGCAGAGAATAGAAAATGGCACAGGAAATGCTGGGTTGTGTGTAGGGAGAGAGTAAGGCAAGTACTGAGAGAGAGAGAGAGAGACAGGATTCTAGCAGAGCTTTCACGTATCTCGGGTCGTCCTCCCTTGTATGGAAGGGTTAACGATCATATATATAACGGAGAATGTGACCGTTGCAGTGTGGTTAATGCGCCCATCAATGGCGGCTTAATTAGCTTAACCACAACGGCACGTTCGTCCGCGTATATAGGGACCGTTACAGCACGTTATCCGCGTATACCGGAACCGTTATGGGGTTGACCGGGTTTGACCGGATTGACCGGGTTTATGGAGCTCGTGCCATAAATCTCTCGAAAGCAGTTACTAAGGGTCGCGCGCGAGCTTGGCTCGCACGCGACATGACTTACTCTAGCCTCCAAACGACTAAGTCCCTACAAGTCCCGTGCAGTGGTATGCGAGGGCCCAATCTCGCAGCCCCCACGCGGATCAGCGCGGCTGGTGATCCAGTGTGTGTGGAGCACAATATGGTGTGCTAGATGATTTCCACGTGGCTAAGATATGTCTGTTCAGAAAGCACTATCTACAATAATATTAATTTATATTAAAAAACTTTCAATTTACTTTAATTATAAAACCAACTAAAACAGTAAAATAGTTTTAATAGGAAAATATTTGTTAAAAGATACAACCTCAATTTCTTCTCTATGACACCGGTTTGACTTTTACCTATGTTCATTGGGTAGTGATTTGGGTAGCAAAACGATTCAATTTTTTAATAATCATATCATGGTGTTGTAGAGTAAAAGTTGCTCTGCAACAGAGTGAAAAAATTATCAAACAATCGCATAGTTTTGCTATACAAATCACTGTGTCAAAGTGACCCAGATACGAGTTAAAAAGTCGAACTGATGTCATAGAAAAGAAACAGAGGTAGTATGTGACTATTATCACTGAATAGTCATATTAAAAAGAGGTAGTTTATTCCCAGTTAAATATCTCTCTTGAAAGATAAGGAATAAGATCCTAAAAATATATAGAAAGAGAAATTTCTGACTGAATGAACTTCCTAGCTCGAGAGGAAGTCAAGACGCGTGAGGTGGTCAACCCTAGTCGTCCCACACTGTCACGCACGGCCTAGGGCTACAGGCCAGCTGTGTGGGCTTGCTAGGGTGGTTGGCCCACTCTCTTACATTGCTTCTTTTAGCAGTTTAGTCGCTAGGCTCTTGAATTGATGCACCATAAAAACTCTTAGACATAAGAATAAAATTGAACACTTAGAAGAGTACTTAAAAACCCATAGAACGATATATGATTTTTAATTTGTGGCACTAGGTTTAAGAAAGATTGACTTGCCTGCAAGGTAAGAGTTAGCATCACTGAAATCTAAATAAAGAGTTCACATATCATTTATAATAAATATATACGATGCACTACATGATATGAGACTTTTTGTACCAGGACTTGCACTTACGAAATCCACACATTCAACAATTAGGAAAAGAAATGTACTACAGATAAAGGTCAAAAACGTTGAATGTTTCTTAACAAATTTAAGTTATCACATTTATCATCACACTCTTTTTTTTTTTTTTTTGAAAGACATCACACTCATTTTTGGATTGACTAAACAATTAAATGCTAATTATTTATATTTTCTTTTCAGTTAAAACATTTATGTTTTCTAAAAAAAACATTTATGGATTACTCTCATTTAAACAGACCGTTATAAGGCAAAATGAGAGTTCTTATGCTATGGTTTTTTCTTTTTCTTTTTCTTTTTTTTTTTTTTTTACAAGTTTTAACTATGGTTCAAATCTACCAAAAAGGTTGTTAAGATATCAATAAAAAATTAAAATTTAGTAATTTTTCACTCAACTTCATTTACTCCATTCCATTCATTTGGACAAGTCATTCGGAGTCAACTATTTCGCACTAAATTTCAGTTACATGAACCAAAATTTACATGAGGAAATAAATCAAACCTAGTCAACAAGTGAAAAACAAAACCTTGTCAACAATAATTACTACTATGACATCCCTCAACTATATAAAGATGACGAGAAACCTCAAATCATAGAGCAACAAAACATGGCAACGCACTTCAACCTATATCTTCTCCTATCTCTGGCGGCTCTCCAAACCATTGCCGCCGTCCGCTTTGTCGCCGTGAACGATGCGCAGACATATCCCGGCGGGGTCCGCTTCACGAACGAGGTCGGGATCGATTACACGCTGAGTTTAATGAAGACCACCACGAATATCATATGGAACATGTTCGAGCAAACAGAAGAAGAAGACAAGAAACCCGTTGACCTCGTGACAGTCAACATCGTCAATTTCGACGGCGGAGAGGGCTTCACTTACGGAGAACAGATCAACATCAGTGCCATCTACTTGAATGGTTACGAGGGGGATTTGAAGTGGGCGTTCACTTCTTTGTTATATCATGAAATGACCCATGTTTGGCAGTGGGATGGTGAGGGGAAGGCTCCGGTTGGCCTCGTTGAAGGCGTCGCTGACTATACCAAACTGAAATCCGGGTACAACCAGTCTGGCTTTGCTGAACCGGGGATGGGCGATAGGTGGGACCAGGGGTACGATTTCACGGCCAGATTTTTGGAGTATTGTGAGGGGCTTAGAGCGGGATTTGTGGCCGCGTTAAACAAGATGACGAAAAAAGATTATAGTGACGATTACTTTAATCAATTGCTTGGGAAACCGGTTGACGATTTATGGAAGGAGTACAAGGCGAAATACAGTGGTAGTGTTGTGAGCGGACAGGAAGTTAAGTTTGGAAGAAGGGGTACCTACCAAAGGAGTGTGTATCGGAGGAGATTGGTGTAACCTAAAATGGTTGTACTAGGAAGGTTTTTTTCTGTTTCGAGAAACCGGACAATAGACTTGATAACAAATATAGGATGGTTTATTTTGAAAGATTTGAAACTTTTCATTGAACCTCTCATTTTAGAAAATAAATAAGGGTTAATTTCATACAGCATACCTTCAGTATACCTAAATCGTCTGGTTACAACCCATTATTCTAAGTTTCTAACTAGTTGATCGAAACTTTCAGTTGCAATATTACAATTTTAGTGAAACTGTTGAAAATATATTGTTAACTTGATATTGTGTGAATTAACATGTATGTCATATTTTGTGAACGCAAAATTTTCAACTACTTCATACTAGTAAGAGCACTATAAATATCACCCCATCTCCACCACTCACACCACCATCTCTAGTACTATAATCAGCATCTCCGACACAACTACCGCACATCACCATCGCAGCCTCTGCCACGAATCCAGATTTCGGACACCATCATCAATCTCTTGTAAAACCAACCTCCATGAAACTCGGACATTAATACCATAAGAACCACCGAACTGAACACAAACCAAGAAAACTGTGAACCCTAACTCCCCCTGAATCTCAAAACTTCAACAAACCATATATCTTGATCTCTCAGTTTCTCATCCTCGCCTCAGCCACTACCAGAGTACATCACAGGATCCAGTCGGACCCAAACCAAGATCCCCACCCACTCCTCCATAACTTTCATCCTCGGCCACCATCATCACCATCACATGTGCGTCTCTCTTTCTCACTCCCTCTCTCCCTCGGCCATCGTCATCACCCACCACCCAAATCAACCAAAATCGAACCCACTAGTGCCCTTGATATAACCCTAATCATTCAATTTGTTATAGCCGTAATCGATCAAGAGCGAATACGCGCAGGAAAAACAAGATCGAGCACGCAAGAAAGTTAATGTGGTTCACTAACGAACATACTAGCTACCTTCACAGTCAGAACCTGATATTTAAGAGAGAACCCGATTACACACCACACACGGTATAAAACACACACACACAAGTTTAATCACAACCCTACAACTCTTTAATAGACCTAAGGACTCTAATCTAAACTTGATGCCCAAGTAGCCCTAAACCGCCCCAAGAGAAGAAGGAAACAACCCAAAAATTGCCAGACTATATCATGCTCGTGCGAGTTTATTGCTGCTCGTGCGAGCACTGGGACATCCCGAACTGCTGCAACATTGTTTCCTTTCCTTCATCACTTGTTACTTTGCCTGATGTGCTAGTTGCTTTGAGTTATTCCAAAAAATCTCCACCTTAACTCAAATCAACGTAGCAACCTAAATCCTCGTCGAGTTTTGGTTGCTTCGATTTAAGACAAAGCTCCCCTTGCCTCGTATCCTCTCAACCACCCTAACCGAAAAATTTGAAGCTTCTCTTTTCAAACCTGATACGGATATGTCTCCCAGAATTAGAAACGAACACGCCTCCCAGAGCCAGATGTTTCGCAGCTATATACGGGATCACATTTGCCCCACGTTGCTGACTCCCATGATGTCCCTGTAAAGAATGTGCCGAATGCGGGGATACACTTCCAGAAACATAAACAAGTTCTCCACCTTGAACCAGACTCGAATACATTCAATCATAAGGGACCGAATGTATTTCTGATGCGCTCTAAATAGCGCCAGAACTAGTCACAACGACAAGTGTCATATGCCATTACCTGACTAGATGCACCAATGACGAGTGCCAGAACAGATTGGCGTGCCAGATGCGTCCGAATGACCTCGGCTACACCAGAAACCGATGCTCGCCAAAAAAATTGTGCTAGATTCGAGCCATATGTGTGTCATGATACAAACCCAGAATAAGGTGCACGTCATAAACAGACTCGTGCAGAGTGCGCGCCAAATCACGTGTCAGAAACATACTCATGCGTCAGATGCTCCATGTCGTTGCTCCAACTCCTATGAGTTCCTGCAACAGATGAGCCAGAACTAGATTGCGCTTGAACGCCATAATTGTCAAAACGTTAGATGTTCGTCACGTCGCTAAATTCGCACCAGAATCGAATGCGTGGTAGATTTCGATGCACATGTACGACAGATTGCACACACGAACCTGATGCGCTCCAGATTTCTCCATCAAAGGAACCCGTAAAGCCTCCCCCCCCCCCACCCAAGGGCATTCAGTTGATGGGTGTACTTGCGCCCCCTTTTCACAAGCCAAAAAACTGAACATGTTTCTCCTTGTGAACATATCAATATTGATTGTTGAACCATACATCGTTCTTGACGGAATCTCGAAGCCTTATTTCCGGATAGCATGTCTGAATGCTCCACCTGAATCGTTAAACCCTAGCTCAAGATCCACTAATCCTAGTTAGTAAATACTCTGAACTTTTCCGTTTAATACCCGTCCGTACGCATAAATGAAAAATACTTCTGTATTTCGTACTATTGCTGGACCTAATGAAAAATACTCGGATTTTTTAGCAAAAAAGTTTAATACTCGTATTTCACGTTTTAACGTACAATACTTCCGAATAAAACTTCTTGAAAACTATATTGCAGTGAATAAATTATCATCCAAAATAGTGTAACTTTTAGTAATTAGTTATTATTAAATATTTTCTTATTATTTATCTATTTTAAATAATTATTGTTATAAATATTTACAAATATTATTATAAAACTTTGAAAATATTTAGTTTAAAAAACCATAATTATATAAGTGTGTGTGTGCGCGCGCATGCAACTTTAGTCTTATGTGTTATATTAATATGTTTTAAAATAATACATGATTAAGATTAGGGAAAGCATACTAACTTTTCTTTACAGAAGTAGTTTGAATCAAAGTTTTAAAAACTGGACCGGCCAACGAACCGGTGAGGCACCGGTTCATGGTCGGACCGGTCGGACCGATGGTCGAACCGGTTCAATTGCACGTTTATTAAATAATATATATTTATTATTTATTATTTTAAAAATAGTAAACATAATAAAAATAGCTTAAAAAATACTTGAATGTTTTAATTTGAACCTTATTTAGCGTTGTAACATTTTTATAGTAATAGTTGTGTTTACAAAAATAAACAAACATACGAAAATAACTAAATTTTGGTCAACAATAAATTTAATTTTGAAGTTTATATACAATTAGCAATAACTTTTAGAACCCATTAAACTGACAAATAAAATAATCGTATCAAGCGTATATTGAATTAAGGGTAAAAGACAAAAACCACCCCTCGAGTATGGGGTATATACAAAAAAAACCCTCGCGTTCGGGGATATACAAAAACCACCCCTGTCACTAACTGCAAACTAACAGACGGGTAAGAAGACATTTTTACCCTCATTTTGGCAACAAATACCACACTATAGATAAAATTTCTTCTTCTTTCTTCCTCACTTCCACCCTTCCCACCTCTCCCCCAGTCTGGTCATTTCTAACCCTAGCCTCTTTACTCGTTTCTCTCGCTCACAACCTCGCTCCCTCCTCCTCCTCCCTCCCTCCTTCAAAGCCCATCGTGACCTGAACGAGATTCACCGACCTCTGGAACCGATCGACCATCGATCCATTAAATGATCGGAGTTGCAGGAGCACGTGGTGGATGCGCTCTTGAGCAGGTGGAAGAACCAGGCCTTGAACCTGGAAAAGGGTTCACTCAACTCTCAACGGCGATAGAAAGTCTACCGTTAATTTGAGGGGCTGGTTAGGGTCCGCTTGAGAACGATGTAGATCGATTGGACTCAGAACTGGACGATTGGTGGAGGTTTGGACACGGCGGTGACGCGACGGTCGTGGTCACAGGCCTGAACCTTCTTAATCGAACGGTCGTGGTCACAGGCCTGAACCTTCTGAATCGAAGGTTCAGGCCTTCTGAATCGACTTCCAGATCGAGAAGCCGGACCCCAAGGACACGCCGCTAGTCGACGGCTGCGACTACGAGAACTGGCTCGTCATCATGGAGTTCCCCGATCCCAAACCCTCCGAAGAGGAAATGGTCGGCGCATACGTCAAATCCCTTACCGAAATCGTCGGGAGGTGATGCACGAATCTATCAATTTAATTGTTTAATGTTGTGATGTGATTGTGGAGTGTGGGGATTGATTGTTTTGCAGTGAAGAAGAGGCGAAGAAGAAGATCTATTCGGTTTCTACAAGGGCGTATACTGGGTTCGGTGCTCTCCTCTCTGAAGAGTTGTCCTCCAAAATTAAAGGTGATTTCAGTTTTCTAGGGTTTAAGGGTTTTAGCAATTGGTGAATAAATTTGATGTTTAGGGCTTTGGTTTTACTCCAACATACTCTTTAATTTCGGTGGTGGTGTTTTCCCTGTGAATAATTCCAGATCGAAGCCCTGAACCTTCTGAATCGACTTCCAGATCGAAGTCGGAGAAGGAAGGGGCGGCGGCTGTGTTGCCTGATTCCAGATCTCCCTCTCAGCTTCGTATTCTGCTCCTGATTCCGGTGGTGGCGGCTCCTCCTTTTTCTTCTTCCCTTTCCCCTTCCTCATTCTTCTGCTTCCCGTTCTTCCTCCTGAGGTTGTTGCCACGAACCCACCCAGATGGGTCAATTGGTCTGTGTGTTTTTTTTAACTGAATTGGTTTGTGTTGATGGGTTAATGTTCTCTTAATCTGCATTGTGAAGGGGCATGAATGTATAGTTTTTTTTTCTCAATCTGACATCTTGTGTTTCAGTTTAATGTACTGTTGCAGGTTTTTTGTGTCTAATTTTCCTGAACAAGTGTTCTATAAACATTTTTTTTCTTTGGTTATGTAATTGATGTTGTTCTTATAAAGTTTGATCTGTAAACAATAAGTTAATGATTTAAGAGGTGGTGTGTTGTTTGGTGATGTTTTTGGTTGAAGGTTGTGATGGTATTGGGTTGTTTTGGTTGGCGTGGAACATGTGGTTGTGCTGGAATATAGCATTGGAAGGGCAGTGATAGCGTGCTGGTGGTGGTGGAGTGGCGGTGTTGTGGTGGAGGTGAATGTGGTGTCAAGAACATCAAGAAATTAAAAAAAAAAACAAAAAAAATAAGGGCAAAATGGTCATAAATAAGTCATATTGCACCCCCTTCTTATTTGACATTAACAGAAGGGTGGTATTTGTCCAACGTCCGTTAGTGACAAGGGTGGTTTTTGTATATCCCCGATCACAAGGGGTTTTTTTGTATATACCCCATACTCGAGGGGTGATTTTTGTCTTTTACCCTTGAATTAAACATGGGCTAAATATCTTCAAATACTATTATACTACCAAGTAAACATTACAGTAAGGATCCTAAATTTCATAATAAATATAACAATATTTAATAAAACTTCACATAAGTTATCTATGTACACAAACAAAGAAAACAAAAATCTTCTTACAAAAATAAGAACGGAGTAATATAAAAATTACTCGTTACAACTAGCAGTCCAACATTAATTAAAATACTACTAGCACTTGGATGGATGAAATATTTCAAATATTTGTATATCATCTTATCTATAACTTCAACTGTTTTTTTCGTTCTTATCTTTTCATTTCGTTCTCTCTCTCTTCAACATTATCTCCCATATCTCCACCATATTCTCCGCAGTCTCTCCCTCTTCAACATCATATGGTAACCTTTTTGAGTCTTTGACTGTAAATCGCTTCATTCGTTTTCTCTCTCTTCTCCGCACTCTCCCATCTCTTTCGTTTTCTCTCTCTTCAAATCGAAGAGCAGTAGATCAAGAGGGTCGACGAAGAATTATGGAGGCAGCAAGTGAATCGGTTAAAGAGGTGCGGCTGTTGAGAAGAATATGCAAAAACCGCCGAAACCGGCCAAAACCGGCCGGTTCGATGGTTCAATACAAAACCGGCGGTTTCGTTCGACTTCGACCGGTTTGACTACATGGCCGATCTAATAGCTGGACCGGACCGGTGAGGCACCGGTTCACCGGTTCAACCGGTCGAACAGGTCGGTCCGGTCCGGTTTTTAAAACTATGGTTTGAATAGTATGATATTATTTTACACAAGTAATTAGTCATGAGAAAATATTATAAACATCAGAAATGATAAACAATTGAGTACATGCTTTACAAATTATTTTTAAATATTATATAATTGTATGAAAAGATGGCAATGTGTGACACAAAGAACTCAATATATATGCTAAAACACTAAGAAATGCACATGTATTTTTAATTCCGAATGAATAACTGGTAAACGAACTATACACGTACGTATAGAAAACTCGAATAAATCAAATCGCGTATTTTTAAGCTGAATTTTTACTAACGTATTTTTAAACATAAAATGGTATCATACACGTACGTACCGTATCACGTTTTATTTCCGTCCAGTATTTTACTAACTATGCCACTAATTGTGAAACCCTAGCACTTGGCTTGACTGGATTGTGTAACCAGGCTCTGCTACCAATTTTTTATAACGGGGCGCATCAAGCAAGAACGAATAATGATTAATCAAGAACGACAACGCGAGAGTTTAACGTGGTTCACTAACAGATTCACTAATGAAATAGGATGAGTCAGCATGTGTTCAATCCATGATTACCGCCCTAGCCCACCACTGTTTCTAAGTGTTCGTCGATTTAGGAACAAAATAACTCAGGTCATGTACTGCATTGTATATGATTATTATAAAATGATCTGAGTCTCTTTGTTTAGAAACTCTGTGATGCTAACTCATATCCGTGTAGGCAATTCAGGCTACTTCAATCTAGTTCTGCAAGAAATCGTAAGTGTTTTTTATCCTTGGCTTTCATGTCTTCTCCTAGAAGTTTCTGATTCATTCTTAGGTCTAGGATCATTCATGTAGCATATATCCAAGGGTGTAGAGCTTAAACTGTCGACGCTGCACAAGAGATAAGAATTAAAATGCACGAATCTGTAGGTGGTGGTGCGCAGCTTAAGGATGCCTGGTAAGAGCTCCACTTGTTGTTGGACTTTTTCTCTAATTCTTTTGCCAATTTCGGTCGCCGTTATTCTTTTGTAGAGATTCTCTATGATTCATTCCTTGTATTTCAAGAATTTAAATTGGAGTAAACTACATCTTATATTAAAATAATATATTTAGTGATAACGATCATAATATGATTTTTTTTCTATCAAAACTCTATTATGCATTTAACTTATTTTCTAATTAAATGTAATTTGAACATTTTCAGTATATATCATTTATATTATTAATTATTTGATTTATATTAATTGGAAATTCAAACTTAATTAGAGAATATTTTTCCTAATTACTAAAGAAGAATATTAGACATCTGAATTTTTATTCTAATTAATCTTAAATTAATTTATTAGAAGATTGTTTAATTTTATTTTAATTACTTTATTTAGAATTAGAGATTAAGAATGAATCTTCTTTTATTGAAATTAATTTTTTTTATAAGTGAAAATCTTTTTTATTAATTAGTTATTTAATAAATAGAGTTTAATTTAATTTAATTTCTAGAACTCTAGATTCATAATTGATTTTTTCTATAACTCTCTTTCTTCGGAAACAAGTAATCTCACGCTATAAAGAGCGGGACGTGGTTCAAAGAAAATTAAGCTGAAAGCATTTAGGTCGAGCCTCCCTAGATTTTGTGAGAGAGCGAGCTCCCTCTAGGGTTTCAGCCATCAGCAAGGAAGAGCAACCCGACGGTTCGCCTTCCTCTGGAGTGATGTTCGATACCACCCTCTAACAACGACGGTTCGTCTTCTTGCGGTGCATCATCTTCATTCATCTTCGAATCAGGTTCTGAAGTTGTTGTTTATTTTAAAATCAATCTAGGTTAGTCTGGTCTGGATCTTAATGGAGTCTCTGGATCAGTCTTCTTCTATTGATCTGGAATCTCCTAGTTTACATGTGTCTAGAATACTTTATTGTGTATAGACTAAACCAATTTTTTTTATTCTTATTCTTAATTTGGTTTTGCGTCAGATATGTGTTTCAGACGGTTTCTTCTTTATAGACGTCTCACACATTTTGGGATTTCTTTGTCATATTCATCCTAGAGTCTATATTGTTTTCATATCTTTTATCCGAACTGTTACATACTGAAGCTGTAACATCTGTTTGAGTCGTGTAAAGTCAACCATAGTATTATCTAAGGTTTGTCTCTTGTACCGCTTAGTTGAAAGGCGTTGGTTGAAAAATTTGAGGTCCCGATGGGAGGACACGAGCCAGCTATTGTGGTGCCCGGAACAACCATAGGACGTACAACAGGTCTGGAAAGGCGTTGGTTGAAAAATTTGAGGTCCCGATGGGAGGACACGAGCCAGCTATTGTGGTGCCCGAGATCACCGCAGAGCACTTTGACCTGAAATCTTCCACTATCCAGACGGTACAGACCCTCTGCCCGTTTTACGGCAAAGCCGACGAAGACCCGAACGACTTTATCAGGAAATTCGAGGATTACTGCTACAAAGTCCGGTATAAGGGAGTCAACGGAGAGGCACTCATGCTAATCCTCTTTCCATACTGCCTATACGGAGTGGCCAAAGACTGGCTCGAATCCCGACCACCCCGATCCATCACTACATGGGAGGGATGTGACACGGATTTTCCGGCCAAATTTTATCCCGCTTCCCGGGTCATCCAATTACAAAGCGAGATTCTGTCGTTCAAACAGAAGACGGGGGAGACAGTGGTAGACGCATGGGACATATTGATGAGATTGGTGAAGAGATGCCCGAACCACGGTTTTGGAGACCCGAAGATCCTGCAGGTATTCTACCATGCCCTAGACAGGGAGAGTGCTGACAGGATTGACAGAGAAGCCGAAGGAAACTTCCTGTACCATGTGAACAAGGACGGTGCCTATGAGCTGATGAAGCAGTTAGCCAACCAGGACACTCGACTGTTTGATGATCGTAGGATCACGGCCCGAGCTGAGCCAGCAGAAGATGACCGGATAGATAATCTGGCCAAGATCGTGCAAGACTTGGTTAAGAAAGTCTACTCGGAAAAGAAGACTGTTACGGCAGTAGACGGACCAGATTTGGACACAGCCATCGAGGGGCTCGGAAACGAAGATGACAATTACGTACAGCAGCAGTGGGATCCGAGTCGGCACAGACCGGGCACGACAGATCATCCCGGGTTATGGTACGGAAACCCGAATTCTACAATTTATGTACCGGGATTCCAGCACAGGCCGCCGACCCAGCAGGCGGCACCGACACAGCAGGTTCAGCCGGGCCCATCTGCAAAGCAGTACGATGCTCAGATGAAGAAAATCAAGTCCATGTTTCAGACCATCGAGTCCCGGTTTGCACACATGGACACCCTGACAGCCGATGTGCAGACGACCAAAACGTCATTGCGCGCTTTGGAAGTACAAGTAGGGCAGCTAGCACAACAGCTAACTGAAAGAGCACCAGGGAACTTACCCTCAACCACAGTAAATAATCCACGTGCTCAGATCAATGCCATCACCACTCGGAGTGGATTAGCACTACAGGATCCGTCGTATCCTAGCAATGCACGTGCAGAAAAATCGAAGGAAATCGAGCGCGATGTATTTGGCCAGAAATAACAGCTCAGCCGACCGCTCCCAGCCGAAGGGCTCGGTTGAGCAGGATGTAGTGCAGAACTAGAATGAAGCAGAAACGCTACCTGTCTCCAAGGAGGTGCCATATCCTTTGAAGACACGAAAGAGGGATGATATCAAGGACTACGCCAGATTTCTCGAGATTTTCAAACAGCTGAAGATCAACATACCGTTTGCGGAGGCGTTGGCAAAGATGCCCACCTATTCCAAGTTCCTCAAAGATATTTTGTATGGACGGAAACGTATGAGCGATTTCGAGACAATAAATCTGACGGCAGAAGTGAGAAATTGTGTGAAGAATGGGCTACCGAGGAAGAGGAAGGACCCTCGCAGTTTTCATCCAGATGAACCTAGGTAATGCTTACACAGGAAAGGATCTGTATGACCTAGGGGCCAGTATCAATCTGATGCCGTTATCAATTTTCAAAACTTTGAAAATCGGTGAACTCAGGCCCACCAGAATCAAGCTGCAGATGGCGGACAGATCCGTGAAGCAGGCTTACGGAGTTATTGAAGATATTCTGGTGAAAGTCGGAGAATTGATTTTTCCGGCAGATTTTGTAATTCTGGACATGGAGGCAGGAGACGTACCACTCATTCTGGGAAGACCGTTTCTGGCCACTGGAGAAGCCATGATAAACTGCAAGAGCGGAGAACTGACCATGCAGATTAATGAAGACAAGGTGAAGTTCAACGTTTTCAAAAATCTGCAACTACCGAATTATTACGAGCATGAAGACATCTTTGCAGTAGAGGTAGTCGAAGAAGGCTGGGAAAACGAAGAGATGGACGAGCTATGGGCTGAGATTGACAGAGTGGACAGAGGGAACGAGGAGAGATTCGAGGAGGAGCAGGCCATGCAAGCTGAAAACCAGACCAGTTTACAACTAGACGAAAAAGGTGGACAGAAATTGGCCCTGGTCCCGTCACTCAAAGAGCCACAAACCTTAGAGCTGAAACCGATCCCGAGCCATCCAAGTTCAGCACAGCCAAAGCAGTTTCAAGTAGGACCGTTTATCATCAAAGAAGTACTTTCATGGGACGCGGTTGAATTGGAGAATTCGCATGACAGTACAACTTGCAGGGTGAGCGGAAACCGGGTCAAGCCATATCTGGGCCCGGAAGAGGACGTCAAGGTAGACCCTGGCGGTTTTGACGTCCCTTGAGCAAACATGAGGTAACTGGGTCGGGCCGTCGTCCGTAAATTACAAGTGCTGGTTGGGAGGCAACCCAACGTAGTAAGATAGTTTAAATTATTTCAGTTTTATTTTCAGTTATTTTGAGAGAGGTAAGATGAGTGGGTATTGACTTTGAAATTGAGTATGTGCAGATACAGCAAAACAGAAAACAGGCAGAGAAAGGGAAAGAGGAAGAAAGAGAATTTTTTTTTTACAATTTGAAGGTACTGCCTGTGTATACTGCGTATATGCGCAGACAGCACCCTCAAACTGTCCGGAAAAAAAATGATGCTGCTTGCGTATATACGCAGGCTGCTGCGTATATACGCAGACAGCAGTGTTTTTTTTTTCGTTTTCAGAATGCTCCCTGTTTGCGTATATACGCAGGCTGCTGCGTATATACGCAGACAGCAGCACATTTTTTCCCCGTTTTTCTCTCTCTACCTCCATACACAGATCCGTGGAGTTTGAAGCGAATTCAGAAAATTTCGTAGAAGGAAAGACAGATTTTCAAAAGCGTGAAGAATCGACCCCGGTGTGTTCTGTCACACTCGACCATCACAGGGACTCGTACGAGTTGGGGATTTTTCAGGAACGGTTTTTCTGCAGAATAGAGCAATCGACCCCGGTGTACAAAAGTATACTCGACCATATGGAGCACATTGTCAAACACATAGTGCTCGGGGATCGCACATTTGAATAGCGCATATAGAGCCCGGAAGATTGACAACTTCCATCGAGAAATTTTCTGGCGACCGGTCAACAGTCCTGCTCCACCGGAATCTACGAAAAATTCCGCACCTGTAAGAAATGACTCCGGGTGCACAGGTTCAATTTCTGTCTCTCGCTTTATTTTTCTGCATATGCTGCTAGTTGTTCCCATTCGATGAGGCAAGCCAGCTCATCCAATCCAGATTGTATGCCTAATGATTATTACCATGAGGGCATGACACCATCCAGTGTGGGGGTGGTGGCGTTGTAACTGCATGACTTTTTATTTTAAAAAAAATTGTAAAAAAAAAATTAAAATTAAAAATTTAAAATTTTAAAATTTTGAGACTGGGTGAAGGATTTAGCTTAAAACTGGAGAGAGCTTAATGATAGAAAATTTCCCGAAGTGGACGAACTTAGGTGAGGAAGAGCTGCGAGAATCTGTCTAGGGGAGTTAGTAGAGCCAACACACTTCAGAAAAGGCAAGTAGCTGTCTCCCGAGCCATGTATCCGACTAGCTGCCAGACCACCGTCACTAGGTAGTCGTCAAACCGCCATCACGGTCACCACATCATTTGGTGGATTGATAGGCCATAGGGGACCTCACGTTCTGTCTCGCGCCTTAGGTCCACTAGTGAACCTCTTTTATTCATTAACCCGTTTCTTGGTAACCGTTTGACCTAGGAAGCCGTTTTTTTATACCTGCATCATTGTTAGTATTTTTACCCTTCCTACGCGTCATGGCACGAGGGAGTTGAGTTGAGGGGGATTTTCGGGGGTAGATCAGATTTGTCATATTTGATAGTGGATGAGCTTTATTTTTAAATTTGAGGGTGTGTAAGGGTGAGATAGTGACGGCAGCACACTTCGGTGTGGCGGTGACTCACGACATTACACCGTGAGCACAGGAGGAGAGCCGTAGTGCGTAAATTTTCCGCACAGCATGGGGAACTTGGGGTTGACAGGGTTGATTGGAGGACGCGCTGTGCTATTTAGACATCCTTGGAGTGAGGAGGATCGGTTGGAAAAGCGCGATTATTTTACAGATTGACTACATGGTTCAAAATTAGTGTGGGGGTGGTCGTTTCAGATTTTATTTCAGTATTTTTTCTGCCACCCCACGTTTTTGGTTTGTCATAGAGTTAGCCCGGTTTATATTATTTTTTTTATTGTGTTTCCCAAAAAAAACAGAAAAAAGGGAACAAATGAAAAAAAGATGAAGAAAAAAAAAACGGAAAAAAAGTATCAAAGGCAGAAATTTCAGGTGCTTAATTTTTATTTCAAAACGCCAGGCCGGCAGTTTTTATCACAGTTTCACATTCGTTCACAGTTGTGGCCGCGAGAACGGCAGTTACACCGGGACTGGGGAAATTGAGTGTCTAGAATCTTAGGTGATTTGGGTCATTTTCTATCATCTTGGTGAGGGAGTGTGAGATTGGGGTGTGTGTGAATGTGTTGTGACGTTTAGGACATCGCTTCTAAATGACTTATCCTACCGTCCCAAAGCCGGCAGATTTACAATACACCCAGAGCAAAAGCACGGAAGGTGTGTGTTAGGGATACGTTCGGTTTGCATGCAAAAGAGGAACTAAGTGGTGTTTGTGCTTTTTCCTAACCTAGGCTGGCCGCGAGTTCTTCCAATCACCACAGTTTCTGAAATCTAGGGGAATATGAATGTTTGATGATGTTCAGTTTGAGTTGAAGAGATTGCCCAGTCTCACCAAAAAAAATATAAACTGTTTTTATCATAGTAATACTGTTTTTAAATAAGTGCAATTACACCGCTCTGGATTGATCTGGATAGTATGCATTGGTAGTATATAGTTAGAGTTTGCTCGGGACGAGCAAAGTTTAGTGTGGGGTATTTGATAACGCCCAAATAGGAGTTATCTTATAGCCTGAAAAGATGTGTATGTGTGCTGGAAAACCGCGTTTTAGCCAGAATTCACCCTCAGAAAGCCTCGAAAATTAGAACGAGATGTTTATTTTCTCTTCGTAAATTTCTGCTTATTTCACGCATTTCGAGATATGATCACATGTTTGTTCATGTTGTATTTACAGGAACATGTTCGGAAAAAGCATTGGGATGCGTGCCGAGACAGAAGCGAGTTCGCCTCGAGAAACGTGCAGAAAATGCTCGGAGCAGAATTTGACCGAGACTGGTAAAAGGGAGAGTGGAATGGAAAACGGAAAGACTGGAGGAAAAACGGGCAGTGAAAACCGACCGATGAAGCTGAAAACGCCAAAACCGAGAATCACCGGGATGCGCTCGGTTGACAATATCTTGAGCTAGACTTGGAATTTTGAAGTGAAACCAGGGGCAAAAGAACGCAGACGTCAAGGGCTTTCCGAAAACAGGTTATAATGCTGAAACGGAGTCCGGCCGAAAAACCGACTCCCGTCAAGTGTGGGTCCCAGTCAGGTCACGCCCGAGTAAGGAGTCTCGGTTCCCGATGCCCAGAGTCATGAGCAACTATCATGTTTGTGACGATTTCCGGGACAGTTTTGGCCTAGGGGTATTTTGGTCATTTTGGCACCGGACCCGGGTTTCTGGAGTCAAGTTCAGATTTTGTCTCCCAAATTCAGTCAGCAGTTTTCCTATGGCCAGAGTCAGGATTGGACAGAATTTGGAGCGGTTTTGACCCAGGGGCATTTTAGTAATTTTAACAAGTTTCGGGTCAAAACGCAGGCCGAGGTAGAAAAGAGCAGGAAAACACCAAGGGAGGCAAACCGGAGACTTCAGGCAGAAGCGTGGGATCCAGGAGACCCAACCGAACCCAGCAGAGGACCAAGCCGGGCCAGGGCAACCCCCTGCCTGCGTATATACGCAGGGGCTGCGTACTGCGTATATACGCAGGCAGGAGGTGGGGAAGTGTGATTGGTGGGCCCTGGTTGCGTATCTACGCAGCCTGTTGCGTATATACGCAGCCAGGTTGACTTTTTTTCCCGAGTCGGTGGACCGATGGCAGTTTTCGTAAATTTTCGCTCAAGCGTTTCGGGAAAAACAGCACTATTTAAAGACTCTTCCAAACTCGTTTTGACACACAGAATACACAGAAACAACACAATACTCAAGGAGAAATCGGAGCATCCCCGGAGAGCACGGAAACGCGAATCCAGATTCAAGACACCCGTTTGCTCTTCTTCTCTCTTATTCAAAAACTTTGTTATTTACGTTATGAATTTCACTAGCTAAACTTTTACCTAGGTTCTCGGTGAACCTAGGGTTTCGTACTCAGAGATTAGTTCTACGTTTTGATTATGAATTCATGATTACAGTATCTTAATATCAGCAGCTTTATTCGTTACTTTGTCTTTGAATTTTACTGTTCATGCATGCTCGGCTTGATCACCCAGAATTGCTACAGACCCGAGCCGGTAGGTGAAAACGTCCGGTTAGGGTTAGGAAGAGAAGACAGAATTTAGCACCTTACCCCGATGGGCCGACTAGCGAAGGGGAGTTAGGACTAGCCTGAAATCGTTGAGACCAACTGTTAGAGAATCTGACCCGGGCCATCAGGACAGGTTAGAAACCTTAGCAGCCTTAGAACGAGACTGCAGATTTAGGAAGCTTAACAGGAATTCGACAGTCTGCAGGATTGTGATAACGTGCAGGAAAAGAAAAGATACTGCACAATTGGTACGTGGCACGGATAACGAGACTGGCTTGTGTTTTCATGTCAAACAAAGAACGAAAATCTTAAGAGCCCTAGGGGATCCCGGGACCTAATATCTCAAACTCTAGTTTTACAACCTCAAGATTATTCAAAAAATTCTCACAAAAATATTTACGTTTCAGTATTTACTTTTAGTACTTAATTACAACCATAATCTCAAACTACTCCTTCGTTTTACACTCTGTTAGTTAAAACTGATTATTAGAAAAACCTGCAAAGTTCATGTGGATCGATAAACCGAGTCGAAAATACTCTCTATATTACTTGATTCGTATACTTGCGAATAGCACGCTAAAAAACGCATCAGTTAGCATCACTGAAAATCTAAATAAAGAGTTCTCATATCATTTATAATAAACATATACGATGCACTACATGATATGAGACTTTTTGTACCGGGACTTGAACTTACGAAATCCACACATTCAACAATTAGGAAAAGAAATGTACTACAGATAAAGGTCAAAAACGTTGAATGTTTCTTAACAAATTTAAGTTATCACATTTATCATCGCACTCTTTTTTTTTTTTTTTGAAAGACATCACACTCATTTTTGGATTGACTAAACAATTAAATGCTAATTATTTATATTTTCTTTTCAGTTAAAAAATTTATGTTATCCAAAAAAACATTTATGGATATCCCTCAAAAAAAACATTTATGGATTACTCTCATTTAAACAGACCGTCATAAGGCAAAATGAGAGTTCTTATGTTATGGTTTTTTCTTTTTCTTTTTTTTTTTTTTTTTTTACAAGTTTTAGCTATGGTTCAAATCTACCAAAAAAGTTGTTAAGATATCAATAAAAAATTAAAATTTAGTAATTTTTCCTTCAACTTCATTTACTCCCCATTCATTTAGACGGAAAGTCATTCGGAGTCAACTATTTCGCACTAAATTTCAGTTACATGAACCAAAATTTACATGAGGAAATAAATCAAACGTAGTCAACAAGTGAAAAACAAAACCTTGTCAACAATAATTACTACTATGACATCCCTCAACTATATAAATATGACGAGAAACCTCAAATCATAGAGCAACAAAACATGGCAACGCACTTCAACCTATGTTTTCTCCTATCTCTGGCGGCTCTCCAAACCATTGCCGCGGTCCGCTATGTCGCCGTGAACGATGCACAGACATATCCCGGCGGGGTCCGCTTCACGAACGAGGTCGGGATCGATTACACGCTGAGTTTAATGGAGACCACCACGAAGTTCATATGGAACATGTTCGAGCAAACCGAAGAAGAAGACAAGAAACCTGTTGACCTAGTGACAGTCAACATCGTCAATTTCGACGGCGGAGAGGGCTTCACTTACGGAGAACAGATCAACATCAGTGCCATCTACTTGAATGGTTACGAGGGGGATTTGAAGTGGGCGTTCACTTCTTTGTTATATCATGAAATGACCCATGTTTGGCAGTGGGATGGTGAGGGGAAGGCTCCGGATGGGCTCGTTGAAGGCGTCGCTGACTATACGAAACTGAAATCCGGGTACAACCAGTCTGGCTTTGCTGAACCGGGGATGGGCGATAGTTGGGACCAGGGGTACGATTTCACGGCCAGATTTTTGGAGTATTGTGAGGGGCTTAGACCGGGATTTGTGGCCGCGTTAAACAAGATGATGAAAAAAGATTATAGTGACGACTACTTTAATCAATTGCTTGGGAAACCGGTTGACGATTTATGGAAGGAGTACAAGGCGAAATACAGTGGTAGTGTTGTGAGCGGACAGGAAGTTAAGTTTGGAAGAAGGGGTACCTACCGAAGGAGTGTGTATCGGAGGAGATTGGTGTAACCTAAAATCGTTGTACTAGGAAGGTTTTTTTCTGTTTCGAGAAACCGGACAATAGACTTGATAACAAATATAGGATGGTTTATTTTGAAAGATTTGAAACTTTTCATTGAACCTCTCATTTTAGCAAATAAATAAGGGTTTCTTTAAAAAAAAAAAAAAAAAAATAAGGGTTAATTTCATACAGCATACCTTCAGTATACCAAAATAGTCTGGTTACAACCCATTATTCTAAGTTTCTAACTAGTTGATCGCAACTTTCAGTTGCAATATTACAATTTTAGTGAAACCGTTGAAAATATATTGTTAATTTGATATTGTGTGAATTAACATGTATGTCATATTTTGTGAACGCAAAATTTTCAACTACTTCATACTAGTAAGAGCACTATAAATATCATCCCATCTCCACCACTCACACCACCATCTCTAGTACTATAATCAGCATCTCCGACACAACTACCGCACATCACCATCGCAGCCTCTGCCACGAATCCAGATTTCGGACACTATCATCAATCTCTTGTAAAACCAACCTCCATGAAACTCGGACATTAATACCATAAGAACCACCGAACCGAACACAAACCAAGAAAACTGTGAACCCTAACTCCACCTGAATCTCAAAACTTCAACAAACCATATATCTTGATGTTCGACTTCCACCCTCTAACAACGACGGTTCGTCTTCTTGCGGTGCATCATCTTCATTCATCTTCGAATCAGGTTCTGAAGTTGTTGTTTATTTTAGAATCAATCTAGGTTAGTTTGGTCTGGATCTTAATTGAGTCTCTGGATCAGTCTTCTTCTATTGATCTGGAATCTCTTAGTTTACATGTGTCTAGAATACTTTATTGTGTATAGACTAAACCAATCTTTTTGATTGTATTCTTAGTTTGGTTTTGAGCCAGATATGTGTTTCAGACGCTTTCTTCTTTATAGACAACGTCTCACACATTCTGGGATTTCTTTGTCATATTCATCCTAGAGTCTATATTGTTTTCATATCTGTTATCCGAACTGTTACATATTGAAACTGTAACATCTGTTTGGGTCGTGTAAAGTCAGCCATAGAATTATCTAAGGTTTGTCTCTTGTACCGTTTAGGTCTAGGAGTCATTTAGAGGTGTTTAGAGTCTCCTATCCTATAAATGTTTTGTTTTCTCCCAATTGGTGTTTTCATCATTTTTCGTGTATTGTTTTCTGTTACCACTTCCTCTCCTCGTTATGCATGCATTTGTGCATTCGTTTTATCTTCCCAATCTTCAGCATCTCTAGTCAATTCTTAAACATTTGTTTTCCCTGCTTCTTCCTTCTCTGTGTTTTGTTCTCTATGTTGCACCTTCACCATGTCTTCTTCTTCCTCTTCTGAGTTATTATTCGATCTTCAGTTTAGTCTAGCTGCTAGAAGAGGTCTAGTTTTTTCCACAAATCAGGTCGTTGCATCTGCCTTTAGGGACCTTTGGGCGAATTCCTTCCTGGGAAATATTTGGATGACGGGTCTCTTACAATTTTCGAATTGCAGCAAGCTGTTAGTTTCTAACTGGAATTACCATCCGCTCTTTTTCACATAGGTCTTAATCATGTCAAACATGACAAATTTGCAAATGTTAGTGGGAAGAGACCAACATGGCTCCTGATCCCGGAGGGCTGTTACAACAGATTTACTCATCGTTTTCACAAAGATTAATTATTTTTCTTTTTTGCTTTACCCTTAAGAAATTTCCATGGTTATAATATGTCTTTCTACCAACAATAACTTATGCATCCTTTGTAGAGTTATGCTAAGGCTAAAATATTGTCTTAAAATTTTTAAAATTTCTCTATGTGATCTTAAGTGTCTCATAAGGGTATATCCACACTTCTTCTATTGTTCTGGTTGGAAGGAGTTCCTTAGTGTTGATATATTTATAATATCATTGTGGAAACGTGTGGAATCTTAATGATCTTGGGTAGGGTTTCGTGTTGAGACTGCTTTAATGCGGCACGGTTGTTGTGACCTAAGTGATGTCATGGAAAGTTGAAAGCTAGCTATGTGTCCAGTCGGGGGTACTGCCGAGACAGGGTAACCCAGTGGAATGCAAGGTACAACGTCACAGCCAGTTTCTAGGCTACTGTGACTGCCTGAGGAAGCGGTTTTGTTGCTGCACTAAACAAGAATACGAGGAAAGGTAACAAACCAAGATACTTTGTTGAGCTACTGGGGCAGTTGATGAGCTCTGGCTTGTATACAATTCTATGAAATACAGTGCAGCAGTATGTTGTCGAAATAAAGGACATCCAAAAGACACATCCAGCTTTTGATTCAAATGGCGTATTCTCTATTCGTAATACCTAAATAAATTCTCAAAATAAAGGAAAATTTGGCACTAAGATTTTTCCATGTACTTGGATAGGAGGGGAGGGCGAACTGCAAAGTCGAAAGCCTCTGGGGCATTGGGCACAACAATTTTACTCGCCTCGGAACTCCGACAGCTGCAGAAATGTCAACGCCGCGATTTTTCACCATTCCTAGCATAAAAGTTAAACTAAACAAACTCGTCTCTACCTTCAAACTACTGAAACAGGCACAGATAACAACTAATAACTCCATCTATTAGTTCTGCAGATAACAAAGGATATGGTCCAAGTCAAGGTTTTTGCCACGGACACACAAGATGCCCCAATGTAAACTCCCAACATTATCTGTCAGCTTTCCCTTCATCATTTCCCACTAACAAGACTATTTTGCGATGTAAACAACATCAAACCCAGATAGCACAAGTATGAAAAAAGAATAGTCACCAAACATGCAGAGAAGAAGACTCTAGTACTCTACCCTAAAATTAAAAGCCTATTATTTCAAGGAAGATACTAAGTTCTTTAGTATTACTGCGTGTTTGTCAAGTAAATTTCTACCATCATTATTATCAATATCAATCTCGGAGACTTCTCCTCAGCCGAATTCTTACTGGAAGACCCTTTATGGGGCTTTCCTAGTTGTTTCTCAACACAAAAATGACCCACCTATTAATAATTAATAGATACCTGGAAGATGTACAAATAAAAACAGATCCAAAAGTGTCAATGACTAATATCCTTGTCGTCCTAGCAATTCTAGTGACTCTGAAGGTAAGCAGTGCAGTCGAATACACTGTGACCAACGCCGCAGCCACAACACCAGGTGGAATCCGTTTCAACAACGAAGTTGGAGTTGAGTACAGCAAGCAAACGCTAAGATCCGCCACGGAGTTCATATGGAAATTATTCCAGCAGAGCTCTGCAGCAGACAGGAAAAAAGTTGCTCAAGTGACCTTGTTTATCGAAGAACCAGGCGGGTACAACTCGGATAATGAGATCCACTTTAGTGCGAAGTACATAGCAACTTTCTCCGGTGCTGTCAAAACTGACGTAACTGGGCACACAATAACACACATATGGCAGTGGGAAGGGACCAGCAAGGCCCCTGCCCCCGGAGGCCTGGTACAAGGGATTGCAGACTTTGTGAGGTTGAAGGCTGGGTATGTGCCTAGCCGGTGGGTCCCCCCGGGGCAAGGTGACCGGTGGGACGCTGGATACGACGTCACAGCCTGGTTTCTAGACTACTGTGAGGGCTTGAGGAATGGGTTTGTGGCTGAACTGAACAAGAAGATGAAGAATTGTTACAGACCACGGTACTTTGAGGATCTCCTGGGGAAGACAGTTGATGAGCTCTGGATTGAGTATAAAAAAGCTAAAAGATACAGTGCAGGGAAACTTATCCTGTATTGTGAAGCTTAATAAATAAGTTATCTAAATAAAGGGCATCCAAAGAGTGACATGTTACTCTCTACTTCGACTCCTAAATAAAGTTTCTCAAAATAAAGGATATTTTCTCTGTTAGGAGGACCATAGAAACAGCTTCTGTCTAAACACAACAAGATGAAACTAGCTACTACTTCTACCATCTTTGCATTCATGTCTAATTACTATGAAGTATGAACAAGAATCAGGCACAGCAAAATCCAAAGTGAAGCTTTCGCATTGCACCAGCATATGCGAGGATTTTATCAGATATTCCCATCTTATGACTACAGAGCATCTTCTACCAGAACTTGTGATTTATCACATTTGCGTAAATTAAACATCAATCTCCTCTAGAGGTGTTCAAATCGGACTAACTGGAATCCTACAACATGGGATGACGGATATACTGTGATGGAAAGGGAACTTCCACAGCTCAGTTACCCAAAGAAAATTAAAAGGAAAATAAATAAAATCCACAGTCTGAACCCTGGAGGGGTAATGGAAGAGATTGCTGACTGTAAAGTCCACATCCAATTACAGGCCCAAGGCACTGGGCAGGGGGCACAACCAGGACAGGGTGAGAGATTCATTATCACATAACATATTAATTAGTTTCTCCACAAATATTTTACTCGCCTCAATAATAACCCTTGATGGTTAACCCCCAAACTAACTCTACCATCAAACTGATGCAACAGTAGTTACAGATAACAAGTGATAATCCATCTAGTAGTTCTGAAGATCGAAAACCGTTTGAAGATAACAAAGTACATGGTCCAAGTCAAGGTCTTGCAATGGACACATACACTCACCAGAGCATGCCACGTAAACTCACAAAGTTAACCATTATCCGTCAGCTTTAACTTCCTCAATTTTCCATGTACAAGACTACTTAGGAGTAAGTGTAGTATATATAGCATGTAAATTTGATAACTACATTGACCAGATAGCACAAGTCCGACACAAATTACCAAATTTATATGCAGATCAAAACAAGTTCTAAGTCAGACTCTCCCTAAAATTCAAGTGTATTACTTCAAGAGTATCAAGGGTAGCTCATGATATACCTAAGTAGCTTTCAACTGGGTGCAACTGCTTAACCAAATAACATTAAAACGTAAGCTCAACTTTCTCTTACGCAGTTCGGATAGATTATCAAACGCCTTCCTTACAACAACAAAAACTTCATGGAGATATTGTTCTGTCTATTGACAAATTTGGGGAAGATTACCAGAGAGATACGTATTGCAGGGATTTGTAAACCAGGTCCGTTGCTTTGTATTATTATGAAGTTTTTTTCTTGTTATGTTTACTAATGCTGACTTGCCGGCTAAGGCACCTAACCCTTAACTTTCTACGACTTTTATTTAACATCATTATCATGATGTCTTTTTCAAACAAGTCTTATCATGTCTAATATGTCAAATTCGCGTTGTGTGTGAAAGTTTGAATTTCTTTTAATAATGCAACATTCAGTTGACTGAGGGTGCTTTTGTGTTACAAGGGCCGCCCCAAGGAGAGCTAGCCGAAGCAGCCGCTGTAAGCCCGGTGATAGGTTAATTACGTACTTCAATGTAAAGTTGTCATTAACTTTATGTTAGTTTGGTGGTAATCATCAGTACCAATTCCGGGAATTGGAAAAATAAGCTCTGGACTGTGGGAGAAGGCGAATGAAAGGTGTTAGAATTCAGAAAGTTACAATGGGCTTTTGTATGGCTATGATTGAATCAAACCAAAACAATCTAATGAAAGACAGCAAACTAAAGCGTAGTGAAAAGACCCTTCTGTTTCTTGTATAAATAGATAGATAACCAATACCCAAGTACTACATATATAGATAGATTACCGCCCAAGTAAATTATGACACCTTCCTCAAGTAAATTATGACGCGTTTCCTCAGCCACGGATTTAATATGGAAGATATTCCAGCAGATTTATGATGCGTTCGCTACTCAAGTAAAATCTCTACCAACATCATCAATATCAATTTCGGAGAATTCTCCCCGAGTCAAGGTCTCACTGGAGGGCCCTTTCACCAGGGCTTTCCTAGTTATTTCCCAACAAAGAAATGACCCCTATTAATACCCAGGTACAGCATGTGAAGAAGGTACAAATAAAAACAGAGTCAAAAGTGTGTCGATGGCTAATAAGATAATCATCCTTTTAGTCCTAGCAATTCTAGCGGCTCTGAAGGTAAGCAGTGCAGTCGAATACACTGTGACCAACACCGCAGCCACAACACCAGGTGGAATCCGGTTCAACAACGAAGTTGGAGTTGAGTACAGCAAGCAAACGCTAAGGTCAGCCACGGAGTTCATATGGGAATTATTCCGGCAGAGCTCTGCAGCAGACAGGAAGAAAGTTGCTAAAGTGACCTTGTTCATCGAAGAACCAGGCGGCTACACATCGGATAACGAGATCCACTTTAGCGCAGACTACGTAGCAAGCTTCTCGGGTGATGTCAGAACCGATGTAACTGGGGAGTTATATCACGCAATGACACACATGTGGCAGTGGGAGGGGACCAGCGTGGCCCCCGCCCCCGGAGGCCTGTTACAAGGGATTGCCGACTTTGTGAGGTTGAAGGCTGGGTACGTGCCCAGTGGGTGGGTAATGCCCGGGCAGGGTGACCGATGGGACGCGGGGTATGACGTCACAGCCCGGTTTCTAGACTACTGTGACGGCCTGAGGAGGGGTTTTGTTGCTGAACTGAACAAAAGGATGAGAAATGGTTACAGTTCAAGCTACTTTGAGGACCTCCTGGGGAAGACAGTTGATGAGCTCTGGATTGAGTACAAAAAAGCTAAAAGATACAGTGCAGGGAAATTCATCCTCTATTGTGAAGCTTAAATGAGTTGTCAAAATAAAGGACATCCAAAGAGTTACTAATTC
Source organism: Linanthus parryae (assembly GCA_023055425.1). Classification (NCBI taxonomy): domain Eukaryota; kingdom Viridiplantae; phylum Streptophyta; class Magnoliopsida; order Ericales; family Polemoniaceae; genus Linanthus; species Linanthus parryae. The sequence goes on from JALGPY010000002.1 coordinate 36,805,227, forward strand.
AGTGACATCTAACTCTCCATTGCGACGCCTAAACAAGGCAAGGTTCTCGAAATAAAGGATGTCCTCTGTTAGGAAGAGCATGGAAACAGCTATTGTCTGAAGTCTGAACACGGCATAAATCCAGTACTTCTACCATCTTTGCATTCATGTCTCATTACTATGAATACGATTCAGGCAACTGCGATGTGCCTGATTCATATTAATTTCACAGTTGCCTGTTTCGTACTCTCTACTTGTATCACCTAAATAAATTCACAAGGTAAAGGAAAATCTCGGCACTAAGATTTTTCCATGTACTTGGATAGGTGTCTCCCACACGACCCCCCCCCCCCCCCCACACACACACACACACACACCCCTTCCCAAATAGTAAATAAATAAAAGCGTCCACAGTTCAATTCCGGGAGGGTTAATAATGGTTGGAAACTGTAAAGTCAGTTACCGGCCAAGCCACCAGGGGAGTGGGCACAACAATTGTATTAACCTCAGAGTTGCAGAAATGCCAAATACGCGATTTAACTGAAAATTAAATAAAGACAAGTCCTTGATGATTTCCCACCATTCCTAGCATAAAGTTTCACTAAACAACTCATCTCTACCGTCAAGCTATAGGCACAGATAACAACTGATAACTCCATCTAGTAGTTCTGAAGATAACAGTCTACGGCAATGTGAACTGACAAAGTCAGCCATTATCTGCAGCTTTGACTTCCTCAATTTTCCATTAACAAGACTACTGTAGGATTTAAACAACATTAAACCAGACAGCACAAGTCTGAAAGAACAATCCCTAAATTCATATCCAGAAAGAATTTAAACAAGGTGAGACTACCATAAAATTCCAAGCGTGTTACTTCAAGAGTAGCTCAACAACAATATACTATGAAATAGGAATGGTGGCTTCGAACGGAGTGCAATTTCTGAACCAAATAACATTACACTGTCCATACAAGATTATCAAATTGCTTATAGGGAACTTCATGAAGAAAAAAATCTGTCAAATTGACATTTTTTAGGGAAATCGACCACTTTTTTAGGGAAATCGACCAGAGATACATATGGCTTGATATTTGTAAATCATATCTATTGTTCTGTGGTATTATGATGTTTTTCTCTTGTTATGTCTTTGAATGCTGACTTGGTTAAGGCAGCTAACCCTGACGTTGGAATGACTTATTCTAACATGTCATTATCATGTGCTTACCAGGAGTAAAAGAATGCATCATGTCTAATATGACAAATTGAGTGTGAAAGTCTGAATTTCTTTCAGGAATGAAAATTGATTTGATCGAGTGTCATGACTATCCACCCAACAGGTCCTCCATTTTACGATTTCAAGGTACCTAAATTTCTATGTTCTAATGGAGACGGGAGAAAATATAAGTCAAAGACCATTAATAGAGCATGGCCCTCAAAATGAGTGAACCCTATAAATACAACCCCCCCCCCCCTAGTCTAACATCAAATGGCTGTAGAGCAAAACAGAAATGTCAACGCCGCGATTTTCCACAATTCCTAGTATAAAAAATTGAACTAAATTAACTTGTCTCTACCATCAAACTACTGAAACGTGCACAGATAAACAACTAATAGCTCCATCTAGTAGTTCTGAAGATAACAAAGTCTATGGTCCAGGTTAAGGTCTTCGCCACGGACACAAAACATGCAATGTAAACTCACAACATTATTTGTCAGCTTTGACTTCCTCAATTTTCCACTAACAAGACTATTTTAGGATGTAAACGACGTCAAACCAGGTATCACAAGTCTGAAAGAACAGTCACCAAATTCACATCCAGAAAAACATTTAAACAGGGTGAGACTCTACCATAAAATTCCAAATGTGTTACTTCAAGAGTAGCTCAAGAACAATATGCTAGGAATGGTGGCTTCAAACAGAGTGCAACTTCTGAACCAAATAACATTACACTGTTTGTGAAGGATTATCAAATTCCTTTTAGGAAACTTCATGAAAAAGAATCTGCCAATTGACAATTTTTTGGGGCAATCGACCAGAGATACAGATAGCTTGATAGCCTGAAGTTTGTATGACTTATTCTAACATGTCATTATCGTGTGCTTGCCAGGAAAAAATAAATATAATATGACAAATTGTGTGTTAAAGTCTGAATTTCTTTTGAGGAATGAAAATTGATTTGATTGAGTGTCGTGACCATCCACCCAAGAGGTCCTCCATTTTACGATATTAAGGTACCGAGATTTCTATGTTCTAATGGAGACGGGAGAAATATGAGTCCAGGACCATGATTAATAGAGCATGGTCCTCAAGCAAAGGTTATGACTTCCACAAATTTCCGAAATTGGAAAATAAGCTCTGGAGTCTGGACTAAGGACTTTCCTAAATTGTTTCTAAGCTAACAAATGAACTAACCCTATTAATACCCCCCCAAGTCTAACATCGAATGGCTGTAGAGAGAAACAGAATTACGGTCTATCAATGGCTAAGAACATAATCTTCCTTCCCCTCGTAGCAATTCTAGTGGCCCTGCAAGTAAGTCATGCAGTCGAATACACAGTTACTAACGGCGCACCCTCAACCCCTGGTGGAATCAGGTTTACAAACGAGATCGGGGTTGAATACAGCAAGCAAACACTAATATCAGCCACGGAGTTCATATGGAAGATATTCCAGCAGAACTCTGCGGCAGAGAGGAAGAAGGTTACTCAAGTGAGCTTGTTCATAGACAGATTTTCATACTATTCAGATAGTGAGATCCACATTAGTGTGGATGACATAGCAAACTTTGATGGTGATGTCAGAACAGAGACAATAGGAGATCTACATCATGCAATGACACACATATGGCAGTGGAAAGGGACCAGCCAGGCTCCTGCCCCTGGAGGGCTGATAGAGGGGATTGCTGACTTTGTGAGGTTGAAGGCCGGATATGCAGAAAGAAATTGGGCTCTTCCAGGGCAGGGCAAGAGATGGGACGAGGGGTACGATGTTACAGCCAGGTTCCTAGACTACTGTGACAGTCTGAGGAATGGTTTCGTTGCTGAGCTAAACAAGAAGATGAGAAATGGCTACAGTCCAAACTACTTTGTTGACCTGCTGGGGAAGACGACTAATCAGCTCTGGGATGAATACAAGGCTAAGCATCGTACAAAATTTCTTCTCTATTGCGAAGCCTAAGTCAAAGTTGTACAATTATTTTAGATATCTCAGAATAACAACACTCCTAATAAATTCCATACAATAAAGAGAGCTTCATTTTCCTCTTCTTTTGTAACAGCCACTGTTTGGTCTGTATTCATCCCAGAGAGCTTCCTTTTCCTCTGGGATGAATTTAAGTCTGCTGTCAAACTAATAATGTGTTGTGATGCGCTGCGCATACAGATTCTCCAGAAGAGTTCTGAAGAGTGGCATGTTGTCATTTTGTATTATGCCAAAAGAGGTGTAAAGTTTAGTATCTTTCTTTCGATTCCTTTCCATTCATGTTTCTGCATCAAATAGTATCCTAGTTCTTTCAAAAACATGACTAGAGGCGTAGAGTAACGAATTAGCATAACACAAATGCTCGATATGATCAAAATATAAGGTTGTACATGTTAATGTAATATATCGGCGAACCTAAGGAGTAACGGCAATGTTTTCCATACATACTAAGGAGTAAGGATAGCATCTCAAAATATACGTTAAAATTTCTTACTTTAACACTAAAGTAGCATGTTCATGCGGAACTCTTCGAATGGAGCTCCCGAATTGCAGCAACAACTTCAGCAATGCCATTAAACTTTCTTCGTTCCTTCATTAGAATCTTAGCAAAGTTGAGAGCTTGTCTCTCACAATTAGCTCTTTTTGCGGCATCAGCAATTGATTCGAAATCCTCAACATGAGCCACCCCAACTATTCTCCTGTGGTCAAGAGATGAAAATAGAAAAAAGGGAACGTCATTACATGGACCATAACCAGTTTTACTCTAACTACCATTTCATAAACACTGAACGAGATATTAAAAAAAAAAAAAAAAAAAAAAAAAAAAAAATCATCTACCATGACCAAAATATTACTGGAAATTTGTGATAGAATCTGCTCCCTAGTGATCAAATATAAAGGGGTGATGTTTAGGCAAGAGACTAGAAAAGATCACTGACGTATAATGAGCAGGCTGGCTCCGACAGTTTTTTGTTGTTTCTTTGGTTTATCACATCCAACTAGCGTCTAATTGACTTTAGGATTTGATCTTGAGAAAGAAAGCAACAAACTTTCAGAGGTTGAATCGAAGTTTTTTGTATATCAGACACTAATTTTGGGTGTTGTACGTAAATTTTAGTGGGTTTGGATATTGACCGGAATCTGGGTTTTGATGTAGTCGGCAATGGGCTGTGTTCTTGGTGGAGTGGTCTATGGTTCTGATTTGGGTGTATGGGCTGTGTAGAAAACCAACGCATCAAAGAGGGAGATGAGAATCGACAGAGAGAAAGAGGTAGAGAAGAGAGAGGAGGTGCAACAATGGTGGGTTATGTGTTTTGTTGTTCTTTCATTTCTTCCGCAGCCATTGCTGCGGTTTTCTTCTCAATTTTTTATTTAGTTTAATTTAACTATTAGTTTAACACTCCTAATCAAAGGGTAGTGGAAATTTAAAAGAAAGCCCATAAAATAACGTTTTCCGTAAGCTTTTTTAACGGTGTAATAGATTTGGGGCTAACTGTCGCTGGAATGTATAGTGTGGGGGTTGTGGTAGTAAATTAGAACTGTGGGTGGTTTAGTGTCGCAACGTATATAATGGAGGTAGGTTTAGTGTCAATGACCCTTTACATTATATTCACATGAATAAGACTATCATTTCAGAACAGGGAACAGTGAATAGATGATGAAATCCATCTAACCAATAAGCAATGCCACATGTGAACAAATCATACAAGTAGCAACCTCCTAGCAAATAAACTAATTTAACTGGAGAGAGAGAGAGAGAGGGGTATCGGTGATGTCATGAAAAAGAGAACAAGGAGTGAGTGGTTGAAGAAGATATAACGAACTACTGGTGATCAATGAATCGATCCAAGCTAACCACTCCATCAAATTTGTCAGATTAAAAGGTGAAGACAAACGGGAGAGGAAAGGCTTCAACCAACTAGCAAAATAATAACTGGATCTGACCCTTCGACCTCCTATCCTCTCCATTCTTCAGAAACGGCCTACCCTCCCTTTCTCTTCCACAAACTCCAATTTTCGACATTCTTTTAAATTTTGAAGGCGGGTCTATTATCCAGATTTCATTGAGATTTTTATTCACGTAGCGATCAATGGCCTTATGAGATATCTTGAGTTTTTTGTTCACGTTAGTTGTACATGAGGTGGTCTGATGGTTGAATGTAATGATGGATGTAGGACAATAGTGATTACTGATTAGTAGGTTGGAACTCTAAAATCCCCAAAGTTCTTCCAATAGCCGTTTTTCTCAACATTTCACTCAGAAAAAGCCATATCTTTCTCAACAATGTCTTGGTATTCGATTCAATAGCCTTCTTGTAACATGGGAATGAGATTTACAAGGAAAATAGCGATAAACCATCAATAAATTTAGATAGTATATGAATTTTAAGCTACAGAATAATGATAATGAAGTGCTTGTATTTTAAGCTAGAATTCACAAAACTTGATAGAACAAATCGCAGGCATCAGTTTTACTAAAAAGGTCACTCACACACCTAAAATTTTCCTTAATGAAGGCTAGTTCTTCTGTACATAATCCAAGCTTAATTGTCAAAAAGATTTAACTTTAATTCATAGCAGAATGCAGACAATAAATAGGAGGACTGAAAGACACAGTGCAAAAAAATATAAGCAAAGGGCGAAGGCAATCACACCTAATCATTTTGGCAGCACCAAAACCGAGAGTGTCGTGGAACAGATCTTTCATATACTTCTTTTTCACAAGCAGAATAAGCTCGGGGTTGTTATAAATTGCAGCAAGATAAGCCTCACCGGAGCCATCCCTGTGTTTATCCCACAGAGCAGTAAATTTTTCATTGAATAGATTCCAGGTCTCCTCAATAGTTCTCAAAATCCAATCTTTATATGTCTGTAGACAAAAAACTCTCATTAAAAGACAAAGAAGCGGATACCAAAGATGCCAATGTTAAAAGCTTAAGCATCAGTATTTAAGATGAGTGTCATCAGATTCATATAAAAATCAAACAGGGTGAGATGAATACTTACACGAAAAGAGTTAGAAACTGGCAAGTTTCATGTTTATTAGTTCATGCTCTTTACTTTTTTTTTGGTGGAGAAAAACAAATTTGACATAAATACATGAAAAACTAAACCAGACAGGTATTTTGAAGTCAAAAACATGAAGAGGCTAAACCAAGTACACCACCCGACTAACACAAAAATTGAAAACAAATATTGAAGTCATAGATCTACAAATTGGTCAGCTGAATAACAAATTTGCCACCAATGACACTTAACAAACACAAAATATAATGAGCATAGAATTGAGGAAAGTTAAACCTCGGTGCACCATGTGCCAATAACGCTTACTACACTTGTATAACTAGTAATAAGGTACGAGGACATTTTGTCATTCCATATCATATGAGAGGTACTACTATGATGAATTGCAAAAGATGATAATTTCATCAGTAGCAATCATTGATACACGTTTCTCAATTTTAGTAAGAAAATGAAGTCAATTACTTTTACATAGCAAGCGACAACAATCATCATGGGGCACCAATTATGTATGTGAGTTTTTACCAACATATGTTAGTGTTTCGCTTTTGCTCTCACACCAATGACAACAAAACATCTCCGTGGACTTAATTACCTATAAGCATAAATAACAACATATCTTGTTCAGTAAATAACTCTAGTTTGTGACGGCTTGAATTATGTGGCATGAATTAATATATACTTTATGCGTAAGATGTAAATGGAAATGAGCATGGATATATGATCACATGGTGTAGCCTCTTTCCTTCCCTCTCCAACTCCAGTATCCAAACATTGAGAAGAGACAAGACGTAAGAATACATAGATAGATCAAGTTACGAAATTCAAAAGTTCGACATACTTTGCGATCATTCGTTTCATCTGCATGACCATCTTGCGCAAAGAAAGCAAGAATTAAGTTTCCAATATAAGCTCCAATATCGAACCCCATAGGACCATAGAAGGCAAATTCTGGATCTATGACCTGAGTTGAATCACTAGTAACCATGACAGAACCCGTATGGAGATCACCATGTATGAGGGCTTGGGCTCTCTCACAAAACCTGCAGTTAAAACAAACTTCATAAGAAACACTTTCACGTACAGCCAAAAGAGAAAAGAGTTAGTAAACATGAATAATGAAATATGAAAGTGAAACATGAAATATGTTGTCCTACATTAATTTCAATTGAGCTACTTCAAGCTTTAAATCATTATCCTCTCGAACTGCCTCAGCATCCTGATCGAGATAAGGAGAAGTGCAGCGATTGTGGATAGACACCTTGTATGGGTCAGAAAAGATAACCTGCTCAGTGAGCCTACACAACTCCACGTTTCCGCAAAATTTAGCAACTGCATGGGCATTCGAGTAGTCAGATAAGTTTACAAGTCCAAGTGCACGAAATGTCATTCAAAACCACAAATATGAGGATAAAATCCATCCCTACTGATAATAAAGCTTGACTGGATGGTTTAGCAAGACCACAAGACTCTTAGAGAGTCAGTTACAACTTAAAAGTCTCAAAATGGATTAGAAATACATATGCTAGAAAAATTTCAATGATATAAAGGATACAGAAAAAGCATAACTACAAGTCTACAACCAAGCCAGGCTCTCAAAATAAGACATAATGAGATGAATAGACAACCAATCATCTGAAGGTTTCTTCCACGTATAAATACATAAAAGATAAGTGCAAAATATACTTGATAAAAGGTAAGCAGAAGAAAAGGTAAGGCAAATCGAGGTTGGCCTGATCTCTACTGGTTGAATAAACAATAATCATACTGATCCATTGGATCAGCAGAGGATCATTGGAATCAGCTCTCGAGATTCAATGTCAATCATTGGATCAGCACAAAACAAGAGTGAACTAAAGATGGTAAGCAGTATACCTCCTTCTTTGTGTTCTGTAGTCGTACAATTGAGAAGGGATGTGAAGAAAAGAGTTTTTGCCATATATTCTGACATGTGTTCAGCAAGGAAGGGATACTCAATTCCAGCAACCAATCCTTTCCTCAGGATAATATGTGGAGGTTCCAAGTAGCGCATACCAATCAAAGACATAGCCCGGTCAAAATGATAAACTTCGGGAACATGATCGGGGCACAATCGCCCGTGCTCTCTCAGTGCAGACACCTCAAAGTAAGCACGTATCTCGCTCATCGGCCATGATTCACCAATGCAACGTACGTATGGAATAGCCTTCACAAAACCAGAACAAGATCAGAGAATGGTGAAGGTCTATAATTAGAATAACTATGTGATGCCATTTAACATTGAGGAAAACAAAAATATCAATGAATGGGTAGCATGTAAAAGTCGTAAGTCAATAAATCATGTATATAATCCCATCAAAGTAAGAGACATGTCAGTTTGATACGAGAACTGCAAGAATGCCTGAGGCATGAGCTATATGATAAGTTCCATCATGTGGTCCTTTGTAAGAATAGTTGTAGATAAAATTCATCTCTTTTGTTCAAAAAGTATAACTACAATGGAACAATTTGCTAAACCCTTTCCCCCCTGATTTAGGACACAAGCAATTAACGCTGGTCACGCTTTTCAACTTCCAAGTAAAATTCACTTGCCTAGAACATTTTTAAATCACGGAAATTGAGAAACAGTAAATGAAATTCATGTGTGGTCCTTTCTTTGTATGAATGATCTGAAGACAAAATTCAGTGTCTTTTGTTCAAAAGGTATAACGACGTTAAAACAATTTGCTAAAACCTTTATCCCCTGATTTGGGACACAAATATCTAACGCTGGTCGTACTTTTCGACTTCAAAGTAAAATACATTTGTCTGGAGCATTTTCAAATCACGGCTATTGAGAAATTCTGGCTGACTATCGAATCGTACCTGAAATGCCTGTCAATCTGTTAAAGCATCTCCAGCAAATAAACATAAAATTAGGTAAATATTGCCTTTTTAGACTTCGCATGCAATGTTTTGCTTGCAGTAGATCCAATAGTGTAATGCATTTTCATCTTCTCACAGTTATAGGATAACTAAGTAAATTTAAAAAACATATGAAAAGAGGAGAGTGATATGCCTAGTATATAGGAGTCAATTATTTGCCCAACTTCTTTATATTTAAGCTAAAGTAAATTGTAAATAACCTATTGAAGATGCTCTTACTCACCTCAACATGCATTTGGCCTCTGTAGCATGCACCTTTAGGCCTCATTTGGGTAGGGGTTTTGAGGTGGGGACAAGGATTTGATATCCCTCCCTTTTTTACTGTGTTTGGGTGAGGGATATGGGAGGGGATATCATATCCCCCCTCCCTCAATTTACAATAGAATCATATACCCTGCCCCCCCCCCCCAAAAAAAAATCGAAAGGAAAGTTTACCAAGAGTATGTCATACCATTATAACCTACACAGCGAGAGAAGAGCCTAACAAAAAAATAAGTCAATGAATCAAGAAAATCCAACTTATGATCTATCTTAAACAGCGGCACGCCTGATTGCCATTCCAAGAGCAATTGAAGGATAAAGCCTCAAGCATAAGCGTCTAGCATATGGATCCCGTCGGCACGCCTGATTGTCATTCCAAGAGCAATTGAAGGATAAAGCCTCAAACATAAGTGTCAACATATGGATCCCGTCGAAGATCTGCCTGTTACACACACGCCAAATGATCCACGTGACTTAAAAGGAGTAAACGCCAAGCTTTCTTCCTCCCTCTGTCCACATTAACCCCACCCCATGAGCGAGAAGAAACGCAGAAGTGACCACCCAGCATATACCAAAGTCCCCAGAATCAAACCCCAGATGGACCACACAGCAGAACAATGCAGTAGAAGGAGATTAACCGATTTGGAACTAGATCGGCACAAACAGAAACAGTTAACTAACACTCAAAACCGAGTTGTCAACAGTCAAGATTCTGCCATGAGCTGCACACCACACAAAAATTGAGACCCACAGAGGGGCTCCTAGTTTCTAGATTAAAGGAGCTGGAAGTCTGGAACCACGCAAACATGATCCCACACAATTCAGAATAATATAGGAATAGACTGAAAATAACCCAGTGGCGCCACTCCAAAGAGTCATTACCCCCAGGAGGAGTTCCAAGGCAATGAAGGATATGAAAAAAATCAGTGAATGCGGAACCTCACAAGCATTCAAGTCTAGCCTAAACCGAACATTTCACACCATCTAGCCACCTGTTCCTCCCTCACTCGCACCTTTACTCCAACACTGACTCACAAGAGCTTATGGATATTGAGGCAGTCAATAAAGGGACGGAAACAGTTGCGGCAAATTAGACATGATCCCCTCGGCCAATCTTAACCCGAACCCTCTCTGCAAAACGATCCCAAGCAGCCCTAATACCCTTCCACAACCCACGCCCAAAAGGACCTACAAGGCTACAACAATGTTAGATCGCCAACCTTCGCTCACCAAGCCGAACTTAGCATCAATAACTCTCCTCCAAATACTTTCGTGCTGTTTACCAAACCTCCACAACTACATCCCCAACAAGTGCGTATGGCAACAGATCGTAATCAGTTTGGATATTGCAATATCCATATCCGAATCCGACTGTGAAGGGTAGGATCCATATCCAATCCAAATCCATTCGGATCCTTGTTGGATCTGGATACGATTAAGACCGGATTCCAAACACATCCAGATCCAACCCACATATCCAGTTAACAGGTTAAACCGGTTAAACGGATCGGATTTCCCATCGGATTCCAAACACAATATCCAGACCCAATTCACATTTTCTCACAAATTCTATTTAAAACCAGCAATTAAAAAACTAAATAATGTGCTAAACAAAACTTAAAACCCATCAAAGTATGTTTATTTGTAGCTACATATAACCTACGAGTACTTAAGGTATTTAAGTAATATAACTATTTTAGTCATATTCAGATCTTGCCGGGTCGGGGGTCCTACAGGACAGATCCGATCAGATCTTGTTTTCTGAATATCCATATCCGATCCATTTATAAATGAATTGGAATCGACTTGTTCCATTCGGATTTCGGACCAGATCGGACTACATTGACATCCTTACCAACAAGGATTGATTAAAAAGGATCAACTGTAGGACACCCAACCCGCCGCCGCTCTCCACTGGATGACACTTCGTACCCCATTCAACTAAATCTAAATAATACTTGAAGTAATCCCCCAATTTACCCCAAAGGAAATCCCGCTGAATCTTCTCCAAACGCCTAGCAACAGAAACCGGCGTAACGAAGAGAGAAATAAAATAAGTAGGAAGACTAGACACTTGACAGAGTACTCTTTATAGGAGTAATTCTCCCCCTTTTGAGAGATATTGCCTCTTCCAACCCGCCAACCTAAGGTGTAAATTTCCACTATCTAATCCCAAACCAAGGTATCCTTAATTCCTTATGCCAAGTCCCAAAAGGCAACCCCAAGAAAGTTCTCTTTTCATCTCTCTTATGAGTTATGATAAGAAAGTGTTGTTTCACAGTACCGAGCTCAAGCTTTCCTGAACATACTATGCCCAATTGCGGCTAATTAATATCTTATTTTCCATCAAATTCAGCATGTGCTACTACTTTAATCTTTTCTTTTTGTCATTGGAATCCAATTCAATTTCAGGGGTTCACTTTTAGTTGGAGAATTCTTGATATTTGTTGACATTGCATTGCGAAACGGAGAGATGTCCAAGCAAGTGAAACTAGGGCCAAAAAGTTCCTTGAATTGTGCTATATCACTCCTTTATGACATAATATCCATCAAGCACCTCCATCAGTAAGACAAACTGTGGAGCTAGATTGTATCCTATAATAAGCCCAAGGACCCAATGCCAATCTGTCACTGATTCAACAGCTAGGGTTCATATAAATCGGAAATGATGAGATCTGGGGCAAGTTTCAGTAGGAGGACACGTGAATACTTTGGAAGACCCTGCCCAAGACTAGTTATTATCCGAATAACCCGCTCCAGAGATGACACCATTGGCCCATTTGAGTTTAACTGTTTTGTGAACTGTTAAAGAACTGGAGGGAAGGAGAGGAACATTACAATTATCGTGAAGAACAATTCATCCCTCTCAATTTCTCCCAATCTCTTTCTCTATCTTCATATCTGATCAACGTTTCTCTATCGTTGCACAATGACTACTTACCCATTCAGGCGTATAGCAAACAAAGTCATCAACACAGCAAACCTAAGGATCAGATACATCTCACACTCATGCCAGTTTTATACTACGATGTACCTCTAACACCGACATAAATACTTTCCACAATGGAAGACTGGTTAACATAGGCTTCCATCACAAGAACTACATTACATCAAAAGGCTTGCTTTTATTTGAGTCAAAAGGGGATATATAGATAGATACACATACACCTTCAACATAGTGCTAGTTCTACTACTAACCCTTATATCAGGAGATATCTTAAAAGGCATCACAAACGATCACCTAAAAAAGCGACAAATCACAAACCCTAGAATCAGGAAATCAACTTAGAGTATCAAATTGGTCACCTGTTTGACGACGAGAGATCCAGAAGGAGTGAGAACGATGAACACATAGTTGAGATTGCCGTCGCCGACTTCTTTGATCTGTAGCTCGCCGTCACTGCAATCGCCCAATTTGGAGGACAGAGAGGGCGTGGCCTTGATGTACTCCCGGAGAAGCTGCTCGTTCAGCATCTGGAAACCCTCGCACACCATTATCGGCTAGAGTATGCGGCGTCGCGGCGGCGTTGACTGGTGGCGGTGGCGTTGACTGGTGGTGGTGGTGGTGGTGGTGGTGGTGATGGCAGTGGAGTGAGTTGAGGGGTTATAGAGGGGAAGTGGTGTTTTATATCGTTGATTGAAAGGGGAAAAGGGCGTGAAGCATGACCGTTGATAGTGAAAGTAGGCCAGTGAGACGGAAACATCTGATTCTCGTCGAAATAGTAGGGTCGTTTTCTGTGACGACATGGTATGGAAAAGTGAGGTGATCTGGTCAGGTTCAATGAATCTGCCAAAGTCTTTAGCAAGCCAGCAGAAGTTAAACTGGACTCTAATTTGGGAAGAGTCAAAGTTTAATTTGAATCAAGTTGCTCGTGGTGAAAGAAATGAGTTAGAGGGGTTGTTTGGATTTCATGGTTTTGAGGTTAACCATAACTCAACCAGTCCATCGTTTGGATTTCATGGTTGGAACCCCACATGTTCCGTGCCCGGCAATTTTTTACCAGGGTACTGAATATTTCTTTTGCAAACTTTTCCACCTTCCAGCAATGTTATCTAAAAGAAATGCAAATTATACATAAAATTACATTTTTGTATTTTCAATGTCCACAAATTTTATTATCAACTCCAGCAATGCAAGCTAAAAGATAGGTATATTAGTTTTGTGAAATTATTTATTATTATTATTATTATATTAGGATAAGTCTACTAAAAAATATGAACAAAATAAAAAATAGGAATACACATACAAAATAGGAAAATAAAATAAGATGGCGAGGGATGATTATCGCCAAAATTGGTGATCAAGATGCATGACATCTATTTTACATGAGGGGATGCATGTTCTGTTGGATCGCATTTTTCACCCAAATTCTTTATATTTTGCATAATAAATCGATTTACATTGCCTGATGGAGATGCTCTAAAGGACATAAAAAGAGAGTAATGTATAAGCAGGACACCGGCAAATTGAAGCAGGACACCGGAAAATGAAGCAGGGCACCGCTAATGGTTTGCCATTCACCGTAAAAGCAGCCACGTGTCAGCCGCACAATATTTCACGCGAACAAAGCCGGGCGCCGGACTATTTTAGTCGTCCGCCGGCTGTATTTTTGCCGGGCACCGGACTTTGTAATCGGTTGGATACCGGTTAGGGTTAACCTAACCGTGAAATCTAAATAGCCCCACAATTGGTACTAATGTTTGAACCTAAGTCACCTGAGCGGAAGAGAGAAAGCGTCAAATTTAAAGTATATGATTTTGAAATTTTGACGGAAAACTCTCTGCAGTCTCGTCTCGCTGACACTTAGCTACTAGCAGTATTGTTTTTTGTTAGAAAACCCTCCCGCAGTTTCACCTCCCGCATCATGCAGTACCATCGTGGTTTGTATCGTTGAAATCTCTTGAGTGTGTTGATCGTATTTTATGATTCCATAGGCATTGCTTCATCCATGGACTGCTTCATCTGGTTAGATTTTTTGTGTGGTAGTATCCAGAGCCTAGAGGTGCTGCTAGAATAGGGTTTGGGGGAATTTGAGAGCTCTGGTCCTATTGCAGGATAGAGCTGTGAGGAGGATTTGCGAGGGAGTAGATTCTGGGTTGATGTCCTCTATGGACATGAGATCCGATATGGGTTACTTGATGTTTGATTGCATATACCTATTTCACTCCGGGTTCACCAAAAATAATAGGCTAGTACAGGTAGAGCTTTATCACTTTTGCTCGGATTACAGAAATCTACAGCTAACATTCTAACAAGTACTCAAATGAATCAGAGGTAGAGGAAAGGGGTGGAATAAGCAGTACTTGCAACGGAGGAGAGAGACAGCTAGTTGACAGCAATTCAATATCGAATAAATCGTGTGACTGAATGGCAGAAGGTATCGTCCTATTTTTAGTAATCATACTAGGGCAAGTCAATGGGTGACATGTGTCGGTAGGAACGACCCATTGTGAGGCGAAGTACGCTAAATTCCTGAAGACTGTCGCCATAAAGTATAAAGCAGACGATAGAACAAGTCAGCTCTATAGCACAGGTGTGACAGACCTTATTCCAGTCTCCAAACACCTAGACCATCTCGCTCATGTAGTCACGCTTGTGTATGAGCACGCATAAAAAAATGAAATAGTAGTATCTGTGTAAAGATATTTTTTTTACAAAAAACAAACCTTATATTACATTATCAAACAAAGAGCATCCTCCATAAGGAGAAACAGTGCTCTACAAAGTGCCACACACCAAATGTACAAGTACAGAAGAAAACTAAAGGCAACTCCAAGCCTATATACAAAACCAAAATGATCAACACAGAATACCCAAAACAATAAGTGTAACACCCCCAAAATGACCAAGCCCAAGGCCCGGGGGGTGTCACTCTGTACCCGAGACAAAGCCCGGATACAAGGACATTTAAAAGTGGATCTCAAGCAAACTAAATTAAAAGTTAAACAATAAAACTTTATTACAACTCAAAAGCTGCCTCAAACATGGGCGCTTAACAACTAGTGTGTTATTAACTAACAAATGAGTTCTACTTTTATTGAAATGAAAATTACTAATTTTCTAGGTGATGATTCGCATTCCCCGCTAAGCCAAATACTCACCACCTGGACCTGTGGTGCAGAAATAAAAAGAAACACCACATTACAAAAATACTGGCAAGCAAACACCCAAGCATGTAAAATGATGATGAGGCAGTTATAAAAACAATGACCATTTTTTGCGAGTAGGAGTTTAACTTTAAACGAAGCGGAAGTTTGAATTTGACACTTGTAAGAATACATGAGAGTTTACAGTTCGCAAATTCGAGTTAAATACTCAAGTTGGGAAATCCCAAATTTCATACTCATTTTTTTTTCCCATTAATAACCATTAATTCCAAAAGATCACTATTTCAATTAGTTGATACGGGGGAAGAACCAATCACTTCGCATGCATCCAAGAGCTTAAGTGTCGACACCCCCTTACAGACTTCTTGGGGTTAGAAGGGTGAGTACTAGGAGCGATCCGGGGCCTTGCAACCGGATTAAATACAATTAATTGGCCGGGTATAACCCGACCAAGCCCAATAGTAACCATGAGACAATCCCGCACAACTCTTCCACTTTACGTTATCGTGAATTGTTAACTTATTATGTTATTTTCAAGAAAAGCATTTACAAGTAAAATCGGATGTTCAAATGACACATAAACACATAGCACGTAATCCATTTTGAGACATGTAAAAAGAAATGATTTGACATGAAGGGAGTTAGGCACACTAGGCCTGGCATGTTTACTCACCTCGTTTGCAAGCGATTACGGCGACTCTATCATAGTACTCAACGTACGCGTCGTCGGTGAATTCGTCGCCTACAAGTTAACAATACTCTAATTAAATTACAATTTCTTAGTAATAAAAATACTAAGCTAAATTATATGCACATGACACCCAACGGTTTAGGGTTCTAAAACCAACCCAACATCTCACTTAAATCATACTTCACAACCAATCACAAAACCTTATTCCAAAATCCTATAACCTAAAGTATACATAACTTATCATAACTCCACCAATTTATTACTCCAGTTTCCCAAACTGATCATGGCTCAAAAACAGTTCCATTGGATTCAAAACATTTGAAATAATAATTTTAGCCTCAAACGGATCTTAATTTCGATTCCTGAATCAAAAGATACGCTCGTTTCAAATTCCCAATTCCCCTCAAAATACCCATACGGGAAATAACAATTTCCATGGAACTTTTCCCCCAAGCATCTAGTTCATCCTACATTCATACTAAACCTAATACAACATGAATACCCACATCAAACAAGTGGTAATTACTAGCTAATCCTATTGTTTCGGCTTGATTTAACCCCTTACATAAACTAGGGTTTATGAATAATCACTACATCAACGAATATAGTGATTAGATATGTTCTACGTGGTGAAAACGGGAATCAAAGTGAGTAAAACAAATCTGAAATTAATGAGTAACTTGTTACTTACGTGAGATGTGAGAGATTCGTGTGATTGAGTGACGGAGATGAAGATGTTGGCGACAAATCAAGGGCTGCCGGAAAAACATACATCAACAATCATGGAGGAAGAAGAAGAAGATGAAAAAAAAAACACAGGAAGATAAGGAAAAGAAGAACGCACGGGCAGAGAAGGATAGAAAGAGAGAGAAAGAGGGAGAGAGAGAGAGAGACGAACCTGAGAGAGAGAGGCGGCGGTGGCTGTGATGCCGCTGCTGCTTCTGTTGCCGTGAGGGAGAGGGACGACCAGAGAGGGAGAGAGTGCACGTCAGGGTTTTGATGTTTCTGATCAATTGATCGAGAGAGAGGAAGAGAGATAGAGAGGGATTGAGAGAGGATCGGATGAGGATGAAGAAAAATCACAACTGACGTGATTTTGGGTGAGAAAAATCACGTCCGGTATGATTTTTGGGTTAAAAATCATACCAATCAGTGCAGAAAGACACTTATCCACCACTAGTTTAGGTAATAAGACAACCACCTCCCCCAACTTAATTAAAGGCACTAACAACTTTAGATAAAAGACACAAAGACCCCCAATTGCTAGCAAAGCTTTACAAATGACTCCCAACATTTAGATTTCACTCCCAACACATGTAATAATATCACAAATACCCAAAATATCCATAGTCACATATCACATATACTCAAAATACCCTTAGTCACAAAACGGGGTATTTCAATAAGAACCACCAACTCTTAAGGTATACACAGCTTTATTGTGCGACCAGTAGAGAGTGCATTTTCATCATGAAGCAAAAGAGAATCCAGCAAAGTTGGGGGTTCTTGAATAGAGACAAAAGCTTCCGGTTGAGGAGATCCATGGGTTGCCAAAAGATCCGCTACTGTGTTCGCTTCACGAAATATGGGATGGACCTGCCACTTAGGGTGAATAGCAAGAAGGTGCCTGCAGTCCAGTACAAGAGTCATATAAGCAGGAGCTAAAGCACCAGCAACATGTGAATCGAACTCTATATCAATTAATGAATCATTATGGTTGTGTGCACGACAAAGACCATAGCGAAGAGCGTGTAATTTAGATAAAAGAACATATGTATTTAAAAGAGCCATAATAACCCTTTATCCATTTTCCATCTAAATTCCTGAAAACTCCCTCTACTCCTCCAATACCAGTAGAATGGTGGAAGGAGCCATCCGAATTAAATTTATATCTATTATTTTCTTGTTTGTCCAATGAATTAACCCTGAAGATTTAGTGTTTGTAGGGATGGGGGTGGTGGCAAACAACCCGTTTTGAGAAGAATGGGCACTCCTAAATATCTTCCACAAAGTATCGTGAAAATGAATCTACAATATTGAGACAAAGTACGTTTTTGAAAGTGAGATAAATTAGGAGAAAATATAAGTGTAGAATTGTCTACATTTACCAGTTGGGATTGGTGGCAAAAGCTGGTCAGAATATTGTGCAAAGACTCCAAATTATGTTTATTGGCCGTACCAAAGATGAGAATATCGTCAGCTAAAAAAGTTGGCTAAGATGGGGTGAATCCTTAGTGAGAAAAAGAGGTTTAATTTTTTTTGAAGTGATAGTTTTCTCAATATTAATTGGAAGTTTGTTAAGACACATAATAAATAAATAAATAAATAAATAAATAAATAAATAAATAAATAAATAAATAAATAAATAAATAAATAAATAAATAAATAAATAAGAAAGAGGATGTCCATGACGAACACCACAAGTAGGATTGAAGTAAGCACTTCTGTGTCCTTGCCAAAGAACATAATATGTAGTGGACGTGACACAAGTGTGAATAAGTCCAATACATTGAATTGGGAGATGAAGTGAAAATAAAGTAGTAAAAATGAAGTTCCAAGAAAGTCTATCATAAGCTTGAGAAAGATCAAGTTTTGTTGCAAACAAGCCATTTTTCCCTCTCTTTTTATGTATTTTTATAAATAGTTTCTTTAGCAAGAAAAATGTATTCCGACGACGTCCCTGAATAAAACTTGCATGATTAGGTGCAATCCAGGTATCTAACAAAGGCCGAAGACGGGAGTTTGTATAAAAGATCCGTAGAAAGACCAATAGGTCAAAAGTCTTGTACAGTTTGGGGAGTTTGTTGCTTAGGAAGTAATATTAATAAAGTTTTGTTAATGTCAGTATTCAAAGTGCATGTTTGCTAAAAATGGTTAACAGCTTGTAAAAGATCCGTAGAAATTATGTCCCAAAATTTTTAAAAGAAAAAAGGGTGAAAACCATCATGATCTGGTCTTTTGAAGGGTTTCATCGAAAACAATAAAATTTTTAGTTCAGATAACGTAATGGGAGAAAGTAATAAGTCATAGGAGGAGTCGCTTTGGTAATTAGACAGAATATTCACGAAATGGCATCTGTAGGGTTAAGTGCATTAAATCTAAGTTGGAAATGATGAGTTATCATTTTTTTAATTTCAGTAGGATTCGAAATCCAATCCCCATCTTGATTTTTAAGTAAAAAGACGGTATTGCGACGACGTTTTTGAATAACTGTTTTGTGAAAAATGTAGCATTTCTATCGCCATCTTTCATGCAATCACAATTGGCTCTTAGTTTTAAAAATCACACTAAAGGAGTGAGCGTTCTTAGTTAGTAGACTCAGGAGAAGGATTAAAAGCATTTAAAAACTGAGTACGAGTAATATGATTCATTAAAGAACGTTTTTTAGCCGGTAGATTACAAATTTCTGTATTCTTCTATTGAGAAATAGGATGTTGAAAGGAAAGTAATTTTTTCCAGCAAGAACTCTCATTAGCAGGCCACCTATTAAAACTTAATTTACGAAAAGAACGATGTTTGGGCCAAAAAGCTTCATGTGTAAAGAAATTTGTTCTAACAAAAGGTATATGTGGGTTAGTGTCAAGAAACAAAGAATTATGGTCAGAAGCAAGCCTTGGTAAGTGTTGCACCTGTGTATTAGGAAATTTCAAGAGCCAAAAATCATTACCTAAGTTTCTGTCTAGTCTCTCCATTATAAGGTGAGGGGAAAATGTTTGTTCGTCCAAGGGTACGTAACCCCCCCCCCCCCCCCATATCCTAAGTCAGAAAGACCATTAGGAAAACATACAAGCCCCCAGGGACTCTTCATGCTAACGAAAGGGCGTGCCACCAAGGTCTTCATGAGGGGCATTGATTTCATTGAAATCCCCAGTTAAAAGCCAAGATAAAGAAACATTACCTGTTAGAGTAGCAATTTTTACAATAGAGGGGGACGTAAAGCTGGATTATGCGACGCATAGATAGCATAGTAAATTCAATTGCGTTACCCTAATCACAACATGTAGAGTTTGGTATGTCTGGTCAGTGAGCACCACATCCAGCATACCAGGTTGTTGGAATAGGTGTCCTAGAGGTAATCTAGTTTAGTATGAACAATGAATTGGCTAGAACATTCATTGTATTATTTATTGGATATTTATATAATGAAGTACTTAGATTTACAATTGTGTTGTTTATCTTAAATGTCCATTGTCCATTATAATGATTAATGGGACAATCATCTATAGACTAGTATGAGTTTGGATTGATATGGAGATATCACGATCCAACACATGGGTATGCATTAGGAGTAATGGCATACTTGATTGACCCATCTCCGAGAAGGCTACATACAAGTTATGTAAAGTCACAAGTGCTTCTCGCGGTGACAACGGTATTGTCATCCTTAGACTTGAAATCACTAGATCTTCTAGTTGTGGAATATTGTGTTTTGGTAGCGTCAAACGCTACACCGTGACTGGGTTGTCATAAAGGCGCGTATCGGATACAATAGGAAGCAAGATTAGATATCGTAGTGATGTAGATAGAATTTTCCCTCCCACATAAAGGGAGCAAATATCCTAGGCCACTCGAGGGATGGTGGTTATAGAATGTCTGGCCAGACTCAAATAAATAAATATAGGATATTGATGTTATTTGCACGAATAAGGCTATTCCCAGGATCGAGGAACTATGGATTGGATATACGAGTGTGACTTGTATGTCTCGTTTCCAATCCGGATATTGAGACAAAGGGATGTGACAATACTTGCACAAGGTTTGTCATGATGACTATTTCTATTTGTTGGCTAGAATGGATGTCTTGCTAGAGGCCTCTCCATATTAGTAAATAGTTACTTCCAACTAAATAGAACTCTATGGGGTCACACGCCATATAGGATTGAACTAGACTTGGAAATTAATTAATTAATTAATATGATTAATTAATTAGAATGATCAAATCGCAACAACTTGCTAACTTAGAAGGACTAATATGCAAGTTGGACTAACCCGAACTTGAGTAGGATTAGGAGAGGGCCTTTATGTAGTAACAAGGAGTTGCTGGACTATATAAAGGATGCTCCTAGCTTCCTTCCCTACAACTAATGCTCATAACATACATTGAGTAGGAGAGAAGGAAGGAGAGAGCAAGACAACACCCAAGGCCGAAGCCCTAGGTGTCGTCCGCCCCCCTACCCCGTCGGCCAAAAGAGAGGTGGCCGAACCTCTCTCTTTGGTGCTCCGTTGCGCGATTTACTCATCCTCTTACATTCTTCCTAGCTAGCACAAGGTCTTTGTAAGATCTAGATCTCAATCCTAGACGTGGATCAACAGTAGAGGCGTGATACTTTCCGCGTTAGAAGTCATCAAGGAGACCCACAAGGTACGAAACATGAATCCTTTACCATTGTCATGATTTCTCTTCATGTGATCCTTGGAGGGTCTAGATCGGATGAATTTATTGTTATTCCGCTGCGCATCCATGATCAAAACCCTACACGGGTTTCCACAGAATCCATAACCCACCGCGAAATCCAATAGCACCCAGAATGTGCATTCCAAAAAACCTAATCTGTCAGCATGACCCCTCGCCACATCTCCAGAACATTTGGTCTCAAAAACTAGGAATAAACCAGGATCATATTTGTTCATAAATTCCTGAGCCTGAAGCTCAAACCTACGAGAACTCGCACCATTACTGTTCCATGTAATGATCTTCATATATCGTATAGAATATGTTTCAACTAAATCAGTAAATAGCTGAGAAGGGGAAGTAACCACTTGTCTCCAACCGCCTAAACCGTTGACTGGATGAAATTGGCAACACCTAAAGGATGAAGTTCAAATTTGTTGACAGAGACTTTGAACTCCAAACCCTGCCATTGGCGAGCAATGAGATTTATCGGGACATAATCGCTGTTGATATGAAGTATTTACAGTGCGTCTAGATCGCCCAGAACCTTATTTACGAACTTTTCCCACATGACCATGTGTTGATTGGTTACTGGAGATGGAAGAAACCAATCGGACTCTGTCTCGGGTACACGCCTTTATGGCTACCCAGTCACGGTGTATCGTTTGACGCTACCAAAATACAATACTCCACAACTAGATGATCTAGTGACTTCAAGTATAAGGATGGCAATACCGTTTTCACCGCGAGAAGCACTTGTGACTTTACATAACCAGTATGTAGTCTTCTCGGAGATGGGTCAATTCAGTATGCAATTACCCCTAATGTATACCCATGTGTTTGATCGTGATATCTCCATATCAATCTAACCCCATACTAGCTTATAGATGATTGTCCTGTTAATCAGTATAATGGACTAGAAATATTTAAGATAAACAACACAATTGCAAATCTAAGGATTTCATTATTTTAAATATCTCCATAAATAATACAATGAATATTCTAGCCAATAATTGTTCATACTAAACTAGGTTGCCTCTAGGGCATCTATTCCAACAGTCTCCCACTTGGACTAGAGCCAATCTAGTGCATCTCGTATGCCAATGCTCCTAGTGTGCCCTTCATGCTTGCGGTGAACAAGCGGCTTTGTAAGTGGATCTGACAGATTCTCATCTGTAGGAATCTTGCATATTCGAACATATCCGCTATCAATAATATCTTGAATAAGATGGAACTTCCTGAGTACGTGCTTGGATTTCTGGCGTGACCTGGGTTCCTTTGATTGCGCGATCGCCCCAGTGTTGTCACAATACAACTCTACTGGATCCGCAATGCTAGGAACCACACCAAGCTGAGTGATGAATTTCCTATTCCAAACAGCTTCTTTTGTTGCGCCATTTGTAGCAATGTACTCAGCCTCAGTTGTAGAATCAGCCACCGTCTCTTACTTGGAACTCTTCCAGCTACTCCATTTTGGCAAAATACAAAACCCGACTGTGATCTGAAATCATCTCTTTTGGTTTGGAAGCTTTCATCTGTGCAACTCTTTACACGCAACTCCTCCTCACCTCCAAATATCAAGAACGCATCCTTAGTTCTTCTCAAGTACTTTAGGATGTTCTTGACCGCAATTCAGTGACTCTCACCTGGATTGGACTGGTATCTGCTTGTCATACTCAATGCATATGACACATCTAGTCTAGTACATAACATGGTTTACATGATGGATCCTATGGACGAGGAATAGGGAATCCTAGTCATGTGTTCCTTCTCAATCTCATTGGAAGGACAACCAGCCTTCGAAAGGTTGATTCCATGCGACATGGGCAAGAATCCCTTCTTGGAATCTTGCATGTTGAACCGCTTCAACACCTTGTCTATATATGTACTTTGACTTAGGCCTAGAAGCTTCCTAGATCTATCTCTATAGATATTGATACCAAGTATATAAGCATCTTCCCCTAAGTCCTTCATTGAGAAACACTTTCCTAACCAATCTTTAACAGGTTGCAGCATAGGAATGTCATTTCCAATGAGTAGTATGTCATCCACTTTGACACAATTTCTTACGTGTATACACAAGTGCACGGTCGAAGTAATAAAGATGAGTATTAAGCTCAGGTTTTCGAACCCACAAGGACAGTCTTGAGATTATTTAACTAGACGACTAATTTAAAGTTAAAGTAACCGGATGAAGAATTGGTTGATTTAAAAGTTCGTCACCCTCAAACAAGTGACGGAAATTTAAATTACAAACTAAGCTAATATTTTTGTGTTTTCTGAAAAATACGAATGTGGAGAACAACTAGATAATCCAGGGTCCCTTTGGGCACTTAGATGAATTCGGACTACGTTTTACAACACTATATGCATGATTAGTTCAACTGGGTAATGACTTTCACAATCTTCTGTCAATCTCATGTGATTCTACGTAACAGTTTACTTCGGGTCCTGTCGGTCCACCTCCGTCTACCATTCCGTTCTAGTCAGCTAGCAAGTTTCATTCACCGGGTCCTATCGGTCCACCGACTTCACGCAATCCTAGCTAATCCCAACCGAATTTACCCACAATCGGTCAATCAAGTCTCTATCTCCTTTTGGTCTCAAGAAACTACAAGAATGTCAACACGTTCTTCACGAATCTAAGCTTTGATCACTGTCGCACATCAACTTACATAAGTAGCACAAGTAGGTGATCAATCTAATCACACTAAGAATTAAGAACAAGAACTTGTCAATGAATCAAATCACACGTAGAATTAAGTTTCAAGAAGAGTGAAATAAACTCATAATCCGGAAAATATGTCTAAGAGAAAAACCCTATTTCTCCATGAACTATCTAGCTATGAAAGCTTAGCTAGACATGAAATCATTTAGCTTTACAAAGTTCTCCATAAACTTAGATAAAATAGAAGATAAAGAGATCAAACGGTCAATTGATGAAGTCCCGAGGAAGCCTCGCCTCTCCAATCGCGCCCTAAGCTTTCTCCTTCGACCCTTCTTTATTATTCTGCGTCAATCGATGGATGATACGTAGCATCCTTTATTTCAGACCCTCTTTTGGTCTATATCAGATCCGTCCTATACTTGGAGTAAAAACCCACCTTTTGAAACTTTGGCCTCCAAAATTGTTGGAGTCCAATAATTATCCCAATAATTGACTACCATTAATTAATGATTTTCCCATGATTGGCCACCATCCCTCCAAAATCCTAATCAGACCCGTACCTTTTCTTCTCTTTTCCATCTGATCCTGCGACCAAGGGTTATGATCGTGTCAAAGCAGAATGTTTCGCTCTTTCTCGCTGCAAAAATTCGGCTAAGTGTTCTCTTCTGATCGCACGACCAGGTGATGAGGTCATGCGCGATTTCTGCTTCCTCTTCTTCTTCTGGCGCTACTCGGTTTTGTCCGTGTTTCTGGTTTTGTTTTGGTCTGGTTTTCAGTTGGGTTTAGGTCGATTGAATTGGATACTGTGAAGTGGTTGATTGGAGGTCTGATGGTGAATTAATCGGTGATTGATTGGTCTAAAGGGTATGATGATTTGCAGTGGGTTTAGGAATTGGTTGAGGTAGTGT
Organism: Linanthus parryae; assembly: GCA_023055425.1. Classification (NCBI taxonomy): domain Eukaryota; kingdom Viridiplantae; phylum Streptophyta; class Magnoliopsida; order Ericales; family Polemoniaceae; genus Linanthus; species Linanthus parryae. The sequence continues at coordinate 36,830,361 of JALGPY010000002.1, forward strand.
GTCGGTGGTGAACAAGGGTGAAGGTGTTGGTGTTAGTTGTTTTCATGATGGGAAATGTTTGCACTGAAGGTTGGGTTAGTTGGCACAATGGTGTAATGGAATTGGAATGGTTTGGCATAGGTTGGTGTTGGGTTGCAGGCTAATGGAGAATGGAGGTGGCAGGGTGTAATGTGTAGGTGAAAGTTGGTTGTTTGGTTTGTTAAGGTGATTTCTTTGGAGGATATACGGAGTACTGGTGTGTGGTTGAAGTACTGGTTTGTAGAATCAGGTTTTGAGGAAGATGATGTTGGTATTGGGTGCTATTTGTTACAGTAGGTTGTTGTGGCCATGATGGAGGTTTGTTTGGTTGTTTTGAGATTAGAAGGTAGGTGATTATGTAATGGTGGAAATCTTGTGTTGGTGTTAATTGAGGTAATGATGTAGGTGTTTGGCTCGTGATAAATTTTTACAGGTTTGGTAGCTTATAATGGGCTGGTTTGGTCTGATGGTGGCAACAGTGGTGAAATTGGTGATTGAGCAGCTTGTTCCTCATCAATTTCCGTCCATTTTCTCGAGCTTTAATCTCAATTCCTAAGTTCTTCTTCCCTCTCCACTTGTTCTCTCAGCTCTTTTTTCTGTCAAACACAACACGAAAACACTCGGTGCGATCAAATATGACAAAATAAGCTCAAATTAATGTGAAACACCCACAGACTAATAATTAAGCACAAATAGCTCAAGTACTCAAATACTTCACATTCATAGTGTAATTCTCATGTATTTTACTCGAAATCACACATGACGGTAAGATTTCAAGTGTAAATATAACACCGTAAACGGGGTTATCACACATACAAGACCATAAAAGCAACAAAGCTCCCACTAGCCTTCTTATAGACACAAGATTCATCTTCATTTCTGATGAAGCCAAGCTCTTTGACTACTTCATCAAAACGTTGATTCCAACTTCTAGAAGCTTGCTTCAATCCATTAATGGATCGCTGCAACTTACTGACTTTGTTGGCTTGCTATGGATCTTCAAAACCCTTAGGTTGTGTCATGTACACGTCCTCGAGGAGATTCTCATACATGAATGCTGTTTTGACATCCATCTGCCAAATCTCATAGTCGTAGTAAGCTGCGATCGCAAGTAGGATTCGGATGGATTTGGTCATTGCAACTGGTGAAAAGGTTTCATCATAGTCAATACAATGAATCTGTCTGAATCCTTTAGCCACCGATCGGCTCTTATAGGTAATCACATTACCATCCATGTCGATCTTCTTCTTAAAGACCCACTTGCTCCCTATGGCCTGAGCCCCTTCGGGTGGCTCCACCAAAGTCCATACTTTGTTGGTATACATGAATTCCATCTCGGATCTCATGGCCCCAAGCCACTTATGAGAGTCCGACCCTTTTAGTACCTCTCCATAGGTAGTAGGCTCATCATCTATGAGCAACGTGTCACTAGACTCTGTCACGAGAATTCCATACCTCTCTGGCTCCTGGCGCACTCTACTCGACCTACGAAGTTCTTGTGTTACTTGAACAGGCTGCTCCACAACTTCTTGCGATTCCTGCTCATGTCCCATAGTAGGATCAATGCTTTGTGGTTCTTGAACTTCTTCAAGTTCTACAGTCCTCCCACTTGCTTCTTTCGAGACAAACTCTCTTTCCATAAATACGTCGGACCGAGAGACAAACACTTTGTTCTCGGTTGGATTGTAGAAATAATATCCCTTAGTTTCCTTAGGGTATCCCACAAACTTGCATTTTGTCCGACTTGGGCCCTAGCTTGTCTGATTGTAAACGTTTTACATAGACATCGCAGCCCAAAATCTTCATGAACGATACTTTGGGACGATTCCCACTCCACATCTCATGTGGTGTCTGTTGGAATAGATGCCCTAGAGGCAATCGTAGATTTAGTATGAACAATGTTTTGGCTAGAATATTCATTTATTATTTATGGCGATATTTAATATAATGAAGTCCTTAGATAAATTGTGTTATTTATCTTAAATGTCCCTAGTCCATTATATTGATTAATAGGGCAATCAAATATAGACTAGTATATGGGTAGATTGATATGGAGATATCAAGTCTAACATATGGGTATGCATTAGGGTAATGGCATACTGGACTGACCCACGACGAAAAGGATACATTATATTATGTAAAGTCACAATCGCTTTTCGTAGTGCTAATATTATTGCAATCCTTGGACTTGAAGTCACTAGATACTCTAGTTGTGAAATATTGCGCTTTGATGTTATCAAACGTTACACCGTAACTGGGTAATCATAAAGGTGGCTATCGGGCGTGATAGGAAGCAAGCTTAGAGATCGTAGTGATGTAGATAGGATTTGTCCCTCCCACATAATGGGGGTAAATATCCACGGCCACTCGAGGGATGAGGCTTATTGAATGTCTGGCCAGACTCAGATAAATTAATATGGAGATATTAATGTTATCTGCAAGCGTAAGCAAATTCCCAGGATCGAGGAACTATGGATTGGATATACGAGTGTGACTATTTATGTCTCATGTCCAATCCGGATATGGAGACAAAGGGATAATGCAATATGACATATTGGGCACAAAGGTTTGTCGGGATCACTGACTATTTCTATTGGTTGGGTGGCATGGATGTGTTGCTAGACACCGCTCCATGTTAGTAATAGTTTCTACCAACTATATAGAAACCTATGGGGTCACACGTCAAATAGAGTAGAGCTAGATTTGGGATTAATTAATATGGATTAATTAATAGAAGGATCATTGTGCAACACCTTGCAAACTTAGTAGGACTAATTTGCAAGGAAGGGAATAGTTCTAGTCCTACTAGAACAAGAAAACTCTTTTATGGAAACAACAAGGAGTTGTTGGAGTATATAAAGGAGGCTCTAGCTTCCTTCCCACTACATGAGTTATTATTAGACATAACACACAAAGAGTGGGAGAGAGCAAAAGAGAGAGCAAGACAAGGTGCTAGGGCCGAAACCCTAGCCACCCGTCCGCCCCCTTACCCGACGGCAAAGAGAGGCCGCCCCTCTCTTGTGCTTTTGGTGATTTGTTGCTTTGATCTTCATCCCTCTTCCTCCAAGGTTCGAGCTAGAACTTGATTGAAGGAAGAATCTAGATCTCACCTCTAGACGTGGATCAACCGTAGAGACGAGGACATCATTCTTCGTGTGATCTCACAAATCAAAAGGTACACATCTTCTATGTCCTTAATCATGTTATGATGTCTCTTCCTGTGATCCTTGGTGGGCTTTGAGTAGGATTAATTTTTGTTATTCCGATGCGTTACCTACGTCAAAACCCAACAGTGGTATCAGAGCCACAGGTCGTAGAGCATAACATGATATTATGTGTTTACGATTTCAGTTCATACACCGTATTATTGTTTATTACGCGAAAACTGAAAAATTGGCATAGTAGATGCAATATTGAATTTGATTCAATCAAACAAGACCCAATTTAACATTGGATGTTAGAATTGGTGAGTTTCATCACATAGGATGTGAATAATTGGGTTCTTGAAAAATTAGGGTTCATGGGCACATGATTGAAAAGGGGTTTTCAATTATGGAAACAAAATTATGGAATTAAATCCATAAGGAAACAACCTTGCTTGGGCAACAAGGAAGGAGGAAGGGGACTAGGGCCGAAACCCTAGCCGCCCGCCCCTCCCTTGCGCGCCAAGCAAGGCCGCGGCTCCCTAGGCGTGCGGCGGTCCTAGGGTTCGGGCCACTTGTTGGCTTGGACCCTTTGGACCGTTGTGAAACCCTAGTTACCCAATTTCACTAAAAATTAAACAAGCGCGTTAAAAATTGGTTTTAACTGTATTATGTGCTTTATTGCATGGTGGATGGATATGGCCTAGGATTGTGGATGTTTATTGTTTTGTGGTTTGGTTTACGGCCTGCGAGCTGATCAAATTAATGTAATAATTAATTAAGTTTTACGACCTGCGAGTCGTTCTTTTTCTCCTCGACATGTGAGGCTTTTATTATTTATTTATTCTAGATGTTAGGCTAGAATTAGAAATATTTAGATGATAGCCAAGAACATGGAGAAGAAGATTGGAGAACCAAAGGAGCCAAAAGACATCCCTAGGCGAGCAGCTATGGTGGAGCACATGGAGATGAGCTCGGCACTTTAGGGCAATTAGATATTATCATTGGCTTGATAATATCATTAGTCTAGAGGCCATATCCATGCCACTTTTTTTTATTTTTGTGGATGTTTATTATTCATGCCTTGTTATTTATTTTGTGTGTATGGCGCTACAAGCAAAACAATAACAAGATAATAATAAACAAAATTGGTCTTTTATTGTGGATGGCCCAATCCAAATAAGTAGACCATGTTGATAAGATCAACCAAACATATTAAAAGAAATCCCTCAATTAAATATTGCGTTTTGCCTTCTCTTGCCAAAACACCCTTCATGATCATGGCCTATTAAAATTCGGGCTTGCCAAAGCAAGGCGATTTTAATTTTTCATGATGTGTTGCGGACGACGCAAGCTAGTAATGCGTGTATGTTGAAAGCAAGAGGTTGGACGCAACTAGGCAAGAGTCAATTGGATTGATGAGCTTAGAGGCATGACAATTAGGAGTTATCCAATTGGATAAAGAATAAAAGGAATTTATTCACCTAATTGGACCAAGAGTTGCATGGGATGCAATTGGAATGGTTCCTACCTAAATAACCAATTCTTGGGTGACTTGCCAAAGCAAGCTCAAGAAGAAGTGAAAAAAGGGATCTTGGACCCACTAGAAAATATAAAGATATTTTCCGCTTTAATAGTGAGGGCTATTAATCCGAAAAAATAGTGGGAGCTATATTTAATGATCTAGCCATTGTTAAATATAGTTAAATTGTTCAAAATACTAAATTGCATATTTCTCGTTTTGTAGAATTCCAAATGGCAAACAACAACGCATCGAGTTCATCCCTACGATCTGTCCTTGAGAAGGATAAATTATCTGGAACAAATTTCCTTAACTGGTACAGAAACTTGAGGATTGTCCTCAAGCAAGAAAAGAAGCTGTACGTCTTGGACACTCCAATTCCAGACCCACCACAAGATGAGTCTCTACTAGCGGCAGTAAGGGCACGTCAGAAACATGTTGATGATTCTAATGACGTGACTTGCCTCATGCTTTGTACCATGACAAGTGAGCTTCAGAAGCAACACGAAAACATGGAAGCCTATGATATGATCAGACACTTGAAACAATTGTTTCAGGAACAGGCAAGGCATGAGCGCTATGAGGTGTCTAAAGCATTGTTCAAAAGTAGTCTTGCAGAGGGGAATCCAGTAGGCCCTCATGTACTCCGAATGATCGGGTACATAGAGAACCTTGAGAGACTGGGGTTCCCACTCGGCCAGGACTTGGCGACTGATCTCGTCTTGCAATCGTTGCCTGACAGTTATAATCAGTTCATTATGAACTATAATATGAACGAGATCAACAAGTCTTTGCCAGACTTATTGAACATGCTAAAGACAGCTGAGCAAAGCATCAATAAATGCAAGGGCAAGACCATAATGATGGTACACAAGAAGAAGGGCAAGTCAGTTGCATCTACTTCAAAAGGAAAACGCAAGAAAGTTGCAAAATCCAAGGATGCCCTAAAGCCTAGTGGAGGTGTGGCTAAAGGTGAATGTCACTACTGCAGCCAGCCGGGTCACTGGAGGAGGAATTGCCCCAAATATCTTGAGGATAAGAAGCTTGGAATAGTGATTCCACCACCACCAGGTATTTATGTTATAGACGTCAATCTTTCTATTTCATCATCCTGGGTATTGGATACCGGATGTGGTTCTCACATTTGTCGTAATGTGCAGGATTTGAAAAGAAGTAGAAGATTGCGAAAAGGGGAGATAGACTTGCGCGTCGGGAATGGAGCAAAGGTTGCTGCATTAGCTGTAGGCGTTTATGAGCTATCTTTGCCTTCTGGACTTATTTTAGAATTAGACAATTGCTTTTATGTGCCTGCTATGAGCAGAACATTATTTCCGTTTCTTGTTTGGACGAGAAAGGTTTTTCTATTTCAATAAAGGACAAGTGTTGCTCCATTTATTTTGATAGTATGCACTATTGTAGTGCGCATTTGTCTAATGGATTGTATATCCTTGATCTAAATAATCCAATCTATAACATAAATACTAAAAGGATTAAAACTAATGATTTAAATCCTACATATCTATGGCACTGTCGTTTAGGCCATATAAATGAGAAACGCATATGTAGACTCCATAAGGATGGACTTCTAGACTCATTTGATTTGGAATCATATGAGACATGTGAATCTTGTTTATTAGGAAAAATGACAAAGTCCCCTTTCAATAAGAAAGGCGAGCGGACTAGTGAGTTGTTGGCACTCATACATACTGATGTATGCGGACCATTCCCCACGCCTGCCAGAGGTGGTTATACCTACTTCATCACATTTACTGATGATTTCAGTAGATATGGATTTGTATACCTTATGAAGGCCAAATCCGAATCCTTTGAATTGTTCAAAGAATTCAAGAGTGAAGTAGAGAAGCAACTTGGGAAGAGTATTAAAGCCCTACGATCGGATCGTGGAGGAGAATACTTAAGCCAAGAGTTTGATGAGTATCTTAGAGAGTGTGGGATAGTATCCCAGCTCACTCCACCCGGAACACCACAATGGAATGGTGTATCCGAGAGGAGGAATCGCACTTTATTAGATATGGTGCGATCTATGATGTCTCAAACAGATCTTCCGATATCCTTTTGGGGACATGCTCTAATGACGGCAGCTTTTACCATTAACCGTGTTCCATCCAAATCAGTCATGAAGACGCCATATGAGATATGGACTGGGAGGCGTCCCATAGTGTCGTTTATGAAGATTTGGGGCTGCGACGTCTATGTAAAGCGTTTACAAACAGACAAACTCGGGCCTAAAGCGGATAAGTGTAAGTTTGTGGGATATCCTAAGGAAACTAAAGGATATTACTTCTATAACCCTACCGAAAACAAAGTGTTTGTTGCTCGGACCGGCGTGTTTCTAGAAAGAGAACTAGTCTCTAAAGAAGCAAGTGGGAGGGTTGTAGAACTTGAAGAAATTCATGAACCACAAACCACTGAACCGATAATGGAACATGAACAGGAACCACAAGAAGTTGTGGAAGAACCTGTTCAAGTAACACAGGAACTCCGTAGATCAGGAAGAGTGCGTCATGAGCCAGAGAGGTATGGACTTCTCGTGACTGAGCCCGATGACGTACCACTCATGGATGATGAGCCTGTAAACTATGGAGAAGCCATGAGTGGCCCAGACTCTAAGAAGTGGCTAGAAGCCATGAGATCCGAAATGGATTCCATGTATACCAACAAAGTATGGACCTTGGTGGAACCACCCGAAGGGGCTCGACCCATAGGGTGCAAGTGGGTCTTCAAGAAGAAGACCGACATGGACGGCAAGGTAGTTGCCTATAAAGGGCGATTGGTGGCCAAAGGTTATAGACAGATTCATGGTATTGACTATGATGAGACCTTATCACCAGTCGCCATGACTAAATCCATTCGAATCTTGCTTGCTATTGCAGCATACTACGACTATGAGATTTGGCAAATGGATGTCAAAACAGCGTTCTTTTATGGGAACCTCCTTGAGGATGTGTACATGACACAACCAGAGGGTTTTGAGGATCCGAAGAATGCCAATAAAGTCTGTAAGCTGCAAAGATCCATTTATGGATTAAAGCAAGCTTCTAGGAGCTGGAATCGACGTTTTGATGACGCGGTCAAAGAGTTTGGCTTCATCAAGAACGAAGATGAGCCTTGTGTTTACAAGAAGGTTAGTGGGAGCTCTATAGTATTTCTGGTCTTGTATGTGGATGACATACTAATCATTGGAAATGATATTCCTACTCTGCAATCTGTTAAAGATTGGCTAGGAAAGTGCTTTGCGATGAAAGACTTAGGAGATGCAGCCTATATACTTGGTATAAAGATCTATAGAGATAGATCTAAAAGGTTGCTTGGCCTAAGTCAGAGTACATATATTGACAAGGTGTTGAAGAGGTTCAACATGCAAAATTCTAAGAAGGGATTCTTGCCCATGTCACATGGAGTCACTCTTTCTAAGAATGACTGTCCCTCCAACGAGATGGAGAAGGACCGCATGAGCAGGATACCCTATGCTTCGGCCATAGGATCCATCATGTACGCCATGCTATGTACTAGACCAGACGTATCATACGCGTTGAGTATGGTGAGCAGATATCAGTCCAATCCGGGTGAGAGTCACTGGATTGCTGTCAAGAACATCCTAAAGTACTTAAGAAGAACTAAGGATGTGTTCTTGATATTTGGAGGAATGGAAGAGCTAAGTGTAAAGGGTTACACTGACGCAAGCTTCCAAACCGACAAGGATGATTACAGATCACAGTCTGGATACGTGTTTTGCCTGAATGGAGGAGCTGTGAGCTGGAAGAGTTCCAAGCAAGGCACAGTTGCTGATTCTACAACAGAAGCTGAGTACATTGCTGCTGCGGAAGCGGCGAAAGAGGCAGTATGGATAAAGAAGTTTATCACTGAGCTCGGTGTGGTCCCTAGCATAGTGGATCCCGTAGAGTTGTACTGTGACAACTCTGGGGCAATCGCACAGGCAAAGGAACCAAGATCGCACCAACAGTCAAAGCATGTACTTAGGAGATTCCATCTTATTCGTGATATGATCGATCGAGGAGATGTGAAGATATGCAAGATTCCGACAGATGACAACGTGTCAGATCCCCTCACGAAACCTCTTGCGCAGCGAAAGCATGAAGGGCACGCCAGATCTATAGGCATACGAGATGCGCCAGATTGGCTCTAGTGCAAGTGGGAGACTGTTGGAATAGATGCCCTAGAGGCAATCGTTGATTTAGTATGAACAATGTTTTGGCTAGAATATTCATTTATTATTTATGGCGATATTTAATATAATGAAGTCCTTAGATAAATTGTGTTATTTATCTTAAATGTCCCTAGTCCATTATATTGATTAATAGGGCAATCAAATATAGACTAGTATATGGGTAGATTGATATGGAGATATCAAGTCTAACATATGGGTATGCATTAGGGTAATGGCATACTGGACTGACCCACGACGAAAAGGATACATTATATTATGTAAAGTCACAATCGCTTTTCGTAGTGCTAATATTATTGCAATCCTTGGACTTGAAGTCACTAGATACTCTAGTTGTGAAATATTGCGCTTTGATGTTATCAAACGTTACACCGTAACTGGGTAATCATAAAGGTGGCTATCGGGCGTGATAGGAAGCAAGCTTAGAGATCGTAGTGATGTAGATAGGATTTGTCCCTCCCACATAATGGGGGTAAATATCCACGGCCACTCGAGGGATGAGGCTTATTGAATGTCTGGCCAGACTCAGATAAATTAATATGGAGATATTAATGTTATCTGCAAGTGTAAGCAAATTCCCAGGATCGAGGAACTATGGATTGGATATACGAGTGTGACTATTTATGTCTCGTGTCCAATCCGGATATGGAGACAAAGGGATAATGCAATATGACATATTGGGCACAAAGGTTTGTCGGGATCACTGACTATTTCTATTGGTTGGGTGGCATGGATGTGTTGCTAGACACCGCTCCATGTTAGTAATAGTTTCTACCAACTATATAGAAACCTATGGGGTCACACGTCAAATAGAGTAGAGCTAGATTTGGGATTAATTAATATGGATTAATTAATAGAAGGATCATTGTGCAACACCTTGCAAACTTAGTAGGACTAATTTGCAAGGAAGGGAATAGTTCTAGTCCTACTAGAACAAGAAAACTCTTTTTCGGAAACAACAAGGAGTTGTTGGAGTATATAAAGGAGGCTCTAGCTTCCTTCCCACTACATGAGTTATTATTAGACATAACACACAAAGAGTGGGAGAGAGCAAAAGAGAGAGCAAGACAAGGTGCTAGGGCCGAAACCCTAGCCACCCGTCCGCCCTCTTACCCGACGGCAAAGAGAGGCCGCCCCTCTCTTGTGCTTTTGGTGATTTGTTGCTTTGATCTTCATCCCTCTTCCTCCAAGGTTCGAGCTAGCACTTGATTGAAGGAAGAATCTAGATCTCACCTCTAGACGTGGATCAACCGTAGAGACGAGGACATCATTCTTCGTGTGATCTCACAAATCAAAAGGTACACATCTTCTATGTCCTTAATCATGTTATGATGTCTCTTCCTGTGATCCTTGGTGGGCTTTGAGTAGGATTAATTTTTGTTATTCCGCTGCGTTACCTACGTCAAAACCCAACAGTGTCTTCATGACTGATTTAGATGGAACACGGTTAATGGTGAAAGCTGCACACAATAGAGCGTAGCCCCAAAATGGAAGATTAGTTTGACACATCATAGATCAAACCATGTCCAATAGAGTTTGATTTCCCCTCTCGAACACGTCATTCCATTGTGGAGTTCTGGGTGGAGTGAGTTGGGATATTATCCCTCACTCTTTGAGATAGTCGTCAACTCTTGGCTCGGGTATTCTCCTCCATGATCCGATTGTAGAGCCTTGATACTTTTGCCAAGCTGCTTATCTACTTCACTCTTGAATTCTTTAAACTTTTCAAAGAATTTGGATTTGGCCTTCATAAGGTAAACAAATCCATATCTACTAAAATCATCAGTAAACGTAATGAAGTAGACATAACCACCCATGGCAAGCGTGGCAAATGGCCCACATACATCAGTATGCACAAGTGCCAATTGCTTACTAGTCCTCTCACCTTTCTTATTGATAGGGGACTTTGTTATTTTTTCCGAATAAACAAGCCTCACATGTCTCACATGATTCAAAATCAAATGAGTCTAGAAATCCATCTTTATGGAGTTTAGATACACAATTCTCCTTTATATGGCCTAAACGACAGTGCCATAGATAAGCATGATTTAAAATAGACAGGATAACTTAGATCAAGGATATATAATCCATGAAATAATGGCGCACTACAATAGCGAATACTATCAAAATAAACATAACAACAATTTCTCTTTATTGAAATAGTAAAACCTTCCTTGTCCAAACAAGAAATAGAAATAATGTATCTTCTCATAGGAGGCACAAAATAGCAATTATTTAATTCTAAAACTAATCCTGAAGGCAGAGACAGCTCGTACACGCCTACGGCCAATGCAGCAATCTTTGCTCCATTCCAACGCGCATGTCTATCTCCCCTTTAGCCAATCTTCTACTTCTCTTTAGATCCATCACATTTCGGCAAATGTGAGATCACATCCAGTATCTAATACCCATGATGTAGAGATATTTAAATTGACATGTACAACAAAAATACTTGGTGGTGGTGGAATCACTATTCCAAGTCTTTTGTCCTCCAGATATTTTGGGCAATTCCTCCTCCAGTGTCAAGGCTGACTGCTGTAGTGACACTCACCTTTAGTCACACCTTTGAAAATGCCACCAAAAGGCTTAAGGGCAGGTTCCTTGGACTTGGCAACTGACTTGCCTTTTCCCTTGGAGGATAAATCAAACCTTTTTCCCTTTCCATTCTGCACCATCATTATGGATTTGTCCTTGCCCTTGTTGATGCTTTGTCCAGCTGTCCTAAACATGTTGAGTAAAACTGGCAGTGGTTTCACACTCTCGTTCATGTTATAGTTCATGATGAACTGTCCATAACTCTCAGGCAACAATTGCAACACGAGATCAGTGGCCAACTCTTGACCAACCGGGAAGCCCAGTCGTGCGAGATTTTCCAGGTACCCGATCATACGGAGTACGTGAGGTCCCACAGGGTTTCCTTCAGCCAGATGACATTTGAACAATACCTTAGAAACTTCACACCTCTCAACCCTAGCCTGCTCTTGGAAGAGCAGCTTCAAGTGTTCAATCATATGGACTGCATTCATGTTCTCATGTTGCTTCTGAAGCTCAGAGAACATGGTGCAAAGCATTAGGTAAGCCGCATCATTAGCGTCATCAACACGCTTCTGATACTCTTTTAGGGTTGCAAGTGTTGTTTTCCGGACTTTAAGGAACCTCTAGAAGGTACACTTTCTATTCATGCTTGAGAACGATTCTCAAGTTTTTGTACCGGTCTAGAAAGTTGGTTCCAGAAAGCTTGTCCTTCTCAAGAAAAAAGCGTATGGAATGTTGTGAACTCGATGAGTTGTTTGCCATTTGAAATTCTACAAAAGGAAATATGCAAGTTTTAGTATTTGTGAACAATTAACTATATTTAATAATGGCTAGATTATTACATAAAGCTCCCACTATCTTGCTACGGATTAATAACCCTCAAGATATTAATGCGGAAAATATCATTATAAGTTCTAGTCGGCCAAGATCCATGTTTCACCTCCCTTTTGAGCTTGCCTTGGCAAGTCACTCAAAATTCGACTACTTTAGGTAGGAACAATTCCAATTGCATTCCATGCAACTCTTGGTTCAATTGGACAAATAACTCCTTATTTATCCATTTATATGGATAATCCCAATTGTTTGCCTCTAGGTTTTAATCTTATTAATGACCTAGTTGCGTCTAACCTCTTATTCAAACAATTTCACATTACTTGCTTCTGTCAACGCACCACATCATTATGAACCAAGTCGCCTTGCTTTGGCATGCACGAACTTGATAAATCATGATGATGATGAGTGTTTAAACAACGAGAAGGCAAAACGTATTTTAATTTGAGGGATTTTAAAATCAATTTTAATTTTTTGGTTCATATCAACTGATCCATCTAATTTGAGTTGGGCAAAACTCAAAATAATGGACCCGGGTTGTTAATTATCTTATTATCAAATTGCATGCATCAACCATACACCAACAACAATAATAAGACAATAAAGTAAACATCCACAAAATAAATTAACGTGATATGGATATGGCTTAGTGGACTAAGATATTCTCAAGCCAATGAGAATATCTATGAATCCTAAAGTAACAAGCGCATCTCCATGTGCCTCCATCTTTGGGCCCATCCTTCATAGCCTTGTGGAATGTTCCATGATCCATGTTGTGGCTCCTTTAATTCTTTGGGCTTCTTTTCTTCAATCTTGGCTATCTATTCTATTTATTACTAGCTAGCAACTAAACTAAATAAATAAATCTCACAAGTTGAGAAAAAAATATACCGGCTCGCAGGCCGTAAAACTTAATTAATTATTACATCAAATTGATCGGTTCGCAGGCCGTAAACAAACCACAAAAGTTAAACATCCACAACACACCACATGTAAGGCCATATCCAATCATCACGCGAATATCATATAAACAGTTAAAACCAATTTTTAACGCGCTTGGTCAATTTTAATTGATTTTGGATGTGCTAGGGTCAAAAACGGTCCAAAGGGCAAAAAAAGGACCAAGGCGCGGCCTTGGGCCGGTCGGCCGAGCCCCATGCTAGGTCGGCCCGAGCCCTTGGTCGTGCCCTAGCTTTGGCGGCAAGACAAGGGGGACGGTACCTGGGGGGGTGCGAACCTCCTTAGGGAGTTGTTAGTTGTTTCCATGTGTGAAAATCCCTTTCCCAAGCATGTGCCCAAACCCTGGCTCCAAGATCTAAAATTACTCACACCCTATGTGATCAAACTCACTAATCTTCACATCCAATGTTAAATTATATCTTGTTTATTTTGAATCAAATTCAAGTTGCATCTAATATGCTTAATGTGTCGTTTTAACGCAAAAATCAACAACTATAGGTGAAAACAACAAAATCGTAACACATAAACTACGTTATGCTCTATGACCTGTGGCTCTGATACCACTGCAGGATTTTGATATTGGATACGCAACGGAATAAACAATAATTTATTCGATCAAGACCCTCCAAGGATCACAGGAAGAGAACTCATAACGATAGTAAAGGATTCATGATATGTACCTTAGGGGTCTCCTTTGATGACTTTAAACGCGAATATTGTCACGTCTCTACGGTTGATCCACGCCTAGGATTGAGATATAGATCCACCAACTCCTTGTGCTAGCTTGGATTGATGGAAGAGGAAGAAGAAATCACGCAAAAGAGACCAAAAGAGAGGGTCCGGCCTCTCTCTTTGGCCGGCGGGTAGGGGGCGGACAAGGGGGCCGCTCTGCCCTCTTTGTCTTGCTCTCTCTCATTGCTTCTCTCCTACTCAAGTAATGTTATGAGCATTAGTATTGGTAAGGAAGCTAGGAGCATCCTTTATATAGTCCAACAACTCCTTGTTACTACATAACGGCCCTCTCCTAATTCTACTCAAGTTCGGATTAGTCCAGCTTGATATTAGTCCTACTAAGTTAGCAAGTTGTTGCGTATTGATCATTCTAATTAATTAATCATATTAAGTAGCTCCCAAGTCTAGTTCAATCCGTATGGCGTGTGACCTCATAGGTTTCTACTTAGTTGGTAGTAACTAGTTATTAAAATGGAGCGGTTTTTAACAACACATCTATTCCACCCAACTAATAGAAATAGTCATCCGACAAACCTTTTTTTTTTTTGAGAAATTTCATCTGACAAACCTTGTGCAAGTATTGTCTCATCCATATGTCTCTATATCCGGATTGGACACGAGACATACAAGTCACACTCGTATATCCAATTCATAATTTCTCGATCCTTGGAATAGCCTTATCCGTACATATAACATCAATATCCCATATTGATTCATCTGAGTCTGGCCAGACATTCTATAAGCACTATCCCTCGAGTGGTCGTGGATATTTTCTCCCGTTATGTGGGAGGGACAAATTCTATATACATAAACTACAATCTCTACATATTGGGTCCGGTACACGTCTTTATGGATACCCGTCACGGTGTAGCATTTGACGCTACCAAAACACAATACTCCACAACTAGATGATCTAGTGACTTCAAGTCTAAGGATGACAATACTGTTGTCACCTCTAGAAGCACTTATGACTTTACATATCCAGTATGTAGCCTTCTTAGAGATGGGTCAATCCAGTATGCCATTACCCATTTATGCCTTCCATGTTTTGAATTCGCCCACTGCTTTGAAGTACTTCTTTGAAAGATCCTTTGTGGAGTCAGTGGAAGGTTGAGTCTTATCAATTGGAGAATCATCATAATTTGATTGATAAGAATTAATGATATTCATATCTTATTCCAACTCCATGTCCTCCATGTGGTTAATGATCTATGCATGTCGTGATCTGCCTATGCTAACGTGCTAGTGTAAGCTTTGTTGTTGTGTAAATTAGAGAGAGAGAGGGAGAGTTAGAGAGAGACATTTCTGTTAGCTTAGATTATGAATGAAGCTAAGTGTGTCAGCACCTATTTTAAATTTTAAATAATTATTTTCTTCTATGCCTATCGTGTGGCTCATGATAAGTGATTGTGTATGCCTTACATCATTTCCAATAATTTTCAGAACCAACACAAAATCATTTCCCATTGCCAGAAGCCCTGAATGATTCGGTCAAACGCAACTCCACCACAACTCTATATGCTCTCGCAGTCCACTGTTCCTCAGACCGCTTCCCAGTGAGTTGAGGTGTAAATGATTGAGGAACGTCAAGCTTCGACGACCCTATCAAAAGTGAAATAGAGTAAGTACATGGCCGCGGCAAGACTAAAGTCCAACACAGCTCCATACGTCACCGTCGAGATCCCCTTGTAAATCTCATGGCTGTTTTGTCAGTCTACTTCTCGAGATTCGTTTTGACGGCAAATACAATAGCACCTGCAAGCATAGTGACCGAAAAGTGCAGTCCCGATGTAGTGGTCTTCTAAATACCATCCCACAACGTGACAGTGCGATTCCTTTCCTTGATACATGTAGTGACCGAAGTTTTGAGGGTGGGAGGTGTTGGAGTCTAAACTTGATTTAGCCCAAACAAATAAAATGCCCCAAGTATTGCTATTATTATGTTGCTAGTAGCCCAATTGTATTAGTAAGCCCAAATTTGTAATTTGTCTAGGTTCATTGTACCTCGAAGGAGATTTCTAGAGAAGAAACTTATGTATAATATTGTAGAGAAGTTGTAGATAATGTTGGTGGAAGAAGTTTGTGGAAGGAATGATGCTAGGAATTTTCCTTCCTAGCATCATTCCTTTCACAACTAGAAGGATTGTTGTAGAGGTGTTGTACCTAGAAGGAATGATGCTAAGAATATTCTTTCCTCATCCACCTATAAATAGCTTGTTCCTCCACAATTTTTCATCAAGCAAAAAAATCAATTGAAGCTCTTCTTCAATACATTGTCCCATTATCTCTCTAAGTGTTTCACTACTTCCCTCTTCCACCAAATAGCCTACTAACCTTTTCCTAAATTCAACATGAGTGAGAGGAGGGTGAATGAAAATGTCCCCGAGACAAAGTGAAAGGACGTTGTTAGTGCATTTGCGAAACGGGTTGAGATTGGGGAAGGGGAGATGATAGATTTTAATAAACCCCAGAAAAACTTCCATTGTGTGTTTCTGTTCACTTCTCTTGGACTGGTCGGGTTTATATAGTCATAGGGGATCCGCGTCTTTTCTCAATTAACCAATCAAATTTCTAAATTGATGTTGCGATCCGTGTGAGAATTTCCCCCACGGTTGGATTTGAATCCCCCGCACCGTTGGATTTGGGCTTGTGGGAGAAGAAAATGGTGAGTGAAGAAAACAAAATGGGTGGTTGGGAATAGGTGAGTCACCGCTTGTGGTGGAATGATGGTGGGTAGGAGTAGACTCTGTAGGTGTTGTGAACAACCATCTTATAGCATTTTGACTTTCATGAGTTATTGGGTGTAGTGGTAATGATGTTAAAGATGGGCTCGAAATATTAAAAGGATTTTGAGGACGAAAGCCCATTGGGTTTTTAACACATGTTTCCAACTTAGTAGTTTTAGGTTTATATTTTTTTCTAGTAACCTCCATCCAAGGCCATACGAATTATCACATTGCGAACTGTCATAAAAAGGAGGATGTCTCTCGATGGGAGTAATCGGTGATGATATGTGGAGGAAGGAAGATTATACTGAGAACACGTGGCAGACGATTAATATGAAGATTGCCAATGGTTTTGGCTACGACCAACAATTCCACAATTGTAGAAAAAAGCTGGTAAATTTTCGTACAAGATTTTTTGTGGAAGAATACGAGATTTTAAGTATGCGAGGTTTGGATAAATCATATTGAATGCAAACTCGAGCATATTTACCTCTAGTGGCTTCTTTAGTAGTATTATCAATTTTTAAAACCTGTCCCAAAGAAGAACATAATTAAGTCAGCGCATATTCTTCAAAATATTCTAAGGATAAATTTTTCGATCGAATCAAAACTGGCATTGATGTAACATTTGCCGTGTTAGACCTAAAATTTAGTTCTCATTTTTGATATAAAAGACAATTATCACCTAGATACCAAGGTCCGCCATGCAAGATCTTATTGTAATCATCTAAACAAGTAAATGATACAACATAAAAGCCATTATCAGTATCAATAAGTGAAAATATTTGTTTAGTTTTTCATATTCCTTGTTATCTTCTAAAGATATTGAAGAACGCAGTATGATGTCCAATGGATTTGATAATGATAGATAATTCCCATTTTTCAAGAATTTTAGCATTTATATCAGGAGATGGTTGAAAAAATATTATAATCTTCCAAATTGGGAAAATAAGATGTGTATTGTTAGAAGTACTTCCCTGATGATGTTTATCAGTAGAGGACGAACTGTTTGTATTTTTGCATTTCATATTTTAAGTTCGCCCACTGCCTTGAAGTATTTCTTTGAAAGATTCTCTGTGGAGTCCAGTGGAAGGTTGGGTCTTATCAATTGGAGAATCATCAGACTTTGATTGAGAAGAGTTAATGATATTCCCATCTGATTCCAACGCCACATCCTCCATGTGGTTAATGATCACCATGTGCATTCCATGATCTACCTCTGCTAACATGCTAGTGTAAGCTTTGGTGTTGTGTAAATTAGAGAGAGAGAGAGAGGGAGAGTTAGAGAGAGACATTTATGTTAGCTTAGATTATGAATGAAGCTAAGAAATTCAAAGATTTTTTTTGAGAGGAAGACCAACTTCCATAATTGTAAAGTACCAGGATTATCAATCCCCATTACATCTTTTTGGAGAAGTTATAGGGCCCAAACTGGGTTACTACCTAGCCAAACGTTATTGTTAGTTAAAGAAAGACCAAACTTTGCAAATTTATGAGTTAATAAATTTGACGAACGATGACTAAAGCTAAGCGAAATAGAAACAAAATGCTGGCAAGGCTGTAAATGTGACGAATGACGTCCACATTTTCAGATCCATCAGCTGGAGATTCCCGACTCCGTTAATTGCTTCTATCACCTTCTCAGCATCTGCTTCGACAATAATATTCAGTTTGTCGCATTCCAAAGCTAGAATGAGTGTGTCGCAGATCGCAAGCGTCTCCACCTCAAAAGCTGGAGTAGCAGTGAACAAAGGCGAGGAAACTGCCGCAAGAAACGTTCCCTGATTATCACGAAGGACTGCCCTGCTTGCTGCACGTCCCACAACTGGGATAAAATCCCCATCTGTGTTTACTAGGGCTGTAAGGAAAACCGAATAAACCGGTCAAACCGACCGAACCAAACCGATATGCTTGGTTTTGGACGGTTTTTTTGGATGTTCGGTTTATCAACGGTTCAATTTTTCACAAACCGGTCTATTCGGTTTGGTTTTTGGTTTGTAAAAATATCACACCGCACCAAACCGAACCGGACCGATACGTACCTAAAGTACTTTTACTATAATGTATATGGCAAAAAGTATATTAAGTAATCTAGAAAAGAGAAACACGAGTATATAGATTCAATTAAAATAATTATATTAATCTTAATTTTCTCCATTTCTCTCACGTTACATCATATAATCTCTCAAATACAATAATTGTGAGTATTTTTTAAATCTATTCAATTTAATTTTCAATTAAAACTTGAACTTCGTTGACTAAGTAGTATTGTAATATCCATTCGGCAATTTTTACACAAACCGAACGCACCGAACCGAACCACACCGATACTTTTCGGTTTGGTTTGGTTCGGTTCATCCTTTGAAATGGTTTGGTTTGGTTACAAAATTAGTAAACCGATGTATTCGGTTCGATTTATGGTTTTAGCAAAAAACGCACCAAACCGAACCGCTTACACCCCTAGTGTTTACTTTGACGAATCCTCTGCCCGAGGGTTGCAAGTAACCTGCTGGGATGATGGCCGCTGAGCCCGAGCTATGCGTACCACCCGAGTGTTCCGTACATTGGGAGGTGAACCAGAGGCATGCCTAGTATAATTCTTCGCTGGTTGAAACTTCATTTTGGAACACTCGAGCATTACAAGAACTCCAGATTCGCCACAAAGACGTGCAAAAACAACTCGGTTCCTTGGTGAAAGGAACAAAAATAAAGTTGGAATCCAAAAAGAGATATCCCCCACCATATTGTTGTTGAAGGTTTCTCCAAAGCGGTTCCAAAGCGATTTCAACACGAGCCACTCCATGAAAAGATGAGTTTTCCGTTTCTAGGTACTTATGAGACAGCTAACCGCGATATCTTTTTTGAACCTGGCAATTTTCACTCTCGTAGCGAGGGAATCTTGAGCCGCTCTCCAAACTGTGTAGATAACTTTGGTTGTACCTTAGTCTTCCAAAGCACCTTGAGCCAAGGTTGAGAGCTTCCTAGGACGAGGCATTCAAGAGAGAATTCCGTTTTTGTTTTCGAAGAAGGGAGGCAACTGAATAATCCCCGTTTTTTGTATAATGCGATAAGTATCCTGAGCTGGGGGAGGGGGAATTAGGATTTTGATGATTTATGCGACGTCAGCATCAAGACCCATGGCCGACAGGGCCTCAACGTCCCATGTCCGATCAGCCGTGATGAACTCGACAACCTTCATGTGCTCGGCCATAGGTGGATGAGTCACCGTCCAGAAGCTTGGTTCTCATTTCAACCACGGATCCCGCGAGATGAGAATGCTCTGACCAGCACCGAGCTTCCAACGCCTCCTTTGATTAAACTAGCGACACTACGAATCGACAGCCACGCATAAGAACAATTCTTCTTCATTTCACATGAAAGAATATTACTATTATAAGAGTATTTATGTTTGAAAACTCTATTAACCAGAGAATATGTCGTCAATATTCTCCAAAGTTGCTTTCCAAAAAGAGTAGTGTTAAAGTCCTCCAGTCCTTGAAACCGATTCCACCTTCATCCTTGGGCTTCTTGAGGGAATCCCAAGCAATCCAGTGGCCGCCTCTTTGATCCTGTTGCTTACCCACAAGAATTGGTAGGATATACGTTCAAGTTTTTTGCACAACGTCGAAGGAATTTTGAAGCAACTCATCATATAAACTGGCATAGACTGAGTTACTGCTTTGATAAGAACTTCCCAACCTGCATTGGAGAGGTTATGTTTCCAGCCTTTTAAATTCTCAGGGACCTTTTCAGGGAGAGAACTGAAGCTCGCAATCCTCCTTTTACCAATAGATGTGGGGAGACCCAAGTACCTTTCACGATTTGCTGATTCTGACACCGCAAGAAGGTTGAAGAAGCCGAGCCTGTCTTGTGTGAGGACATTGGAGAAGAAAACCACTGAGGATTTGCCGAGATTTACTTTCCGACCTGATGCTCTTTCATATTGGTGAAGAAGATTCAGAAGAAAACCAATCTCTCCTGGGCTCACCTTGAGGAAGACCATACTATCATCTGCAAAAAACATATGAGAGACAACTGGTCCCCCCGAGAGGCCGAAACGCCATAGAGAAGCCCTTCCTGAACTGCCACTGAAAAAGCCCTTGAGAGGGACTTACTGACGAAGAGGAACAAATATGGGAAAAGAGGACACCCCTGACACAGACCACGTTCAGGGATAATTCTCCCCTAGCTTCACCATGGACATCAAAGGAAAAGGAAGAGGAAGAGATACAGTCGTGGACTAGCCGAACCCACCTGTGGCTGAAGCCCATTTCGGCCAAAGTCTCATCCAGAAAGCACAATTCAACTCTGTCGTAGGCCTTAACCATGTCTAATTTCACCGCCATATGTCCATCTTTAACTTTTAAAGAATTATTTTCTTCTATACCTGTCGTGTTGCTCAAGAGAAGTGATTGTGTATGCCTCACATCATTTCCAATAAGTTCCAACAATCCTTATGTCCAAGAAAAACCAACACATAAGCATTTCCCATTCCTATAAGCCTAGATCGATCCGGTCAAACGCAACTCCACCACAAGTCTATATGCTCTTGCAGTCAACTGTTCCTCGCGCCTGCTGCTCAGTTTCCAGCAAATGGAACGGCGGTTGGGCACGGTGGCAGTTTCGTCACTTCTTGCTCTACTCATTTCTGCCGCCGAATCTGCCGATTATAACCTCACAGGAATCTCCAATTCCCGTCAAAAGCGCGAAATCAAGGGTCTCTGCGAAGCCGTGATTGACCGTTATCATCATCCTTGTTCAGAGCACAAAGTAATAATCACTTCTCTTCTTATTAGCCTCTATGTTTCATAACCTAATAGAGGGAATCTGAAGGCTGTGCCAACATCGAAAGAGAGAGGGAAAACCAAGGGCAACGACAGGCGAAGGAGTGGAGTTCCACCTCCTGAAGAGATGAGGGAAAGGTAATCGTGGCCTCGAAGGCACCGCCTCCATATCTCTGTAGTTGTGCTAAAAGCGGACAAAACCATCAAAGGGCAATCTTCCCGGGCAATCCCCTCCACTTTTACAGAGGAAACCTGCACTGGACCCTGAAATTAGCAGGAGAAGTAGGGACACATAAGTAATTTGCGATAATGCATTTTGAAGAGTCCAGTTACCGCAGCGGAGAGGGACACAGTGGCAAAAATGCTGACGTGGCGCCTACATGTCAAGTCCGGAGATTTCTTTTATATTAAGTAGGTAGATAAACAGTATATCATTATAGACTTTAGATTTGGGCTTCGTCGCAATCGAGTTGCTCACTTGAATCGATATGTGAATTTTCGAATTTAATTGCACTATGACAATGAAATATTTGTGCAACGTCTATTTTAGAGATTCCTTTCTTCTGCTGGTGTGTACCACTCTGTTTATTCTCTTTCACCTTATTTGATTTTTTTTTTTATTCGTATTTGAGTCACTTTGACCGGTTATTTGGATCGCAAAACAATATGAATTTTGGATATCTTTTTTCCACCGTGTTATAGACTAAGTTTTACCCTACAATACCTTGTAAAAATAATGAAAAAATTGTATCGCTTTTTACAAATCACCGGATCAAAGTGATTAAATGAATATTGAAGAAAAGTCAAATGAGGTGAAAATAGAAGAAACAGAGTCGTACTTCACCTATCGTAGCTCATGAGAAGTGATCGCATATGCTTTCCATCATCTCCAAAAAGTTCCAGCAATCCTTATGTCCAACCAAAACCAATGTTGGGTTCTAGAGACGTTTCAGAATCTGAGAAGAAGGAGAAGAAGAAACAGAAAGTTAAAGCAGTAATAAATAATACACAGTACTTACAGAGGTTGGAGAATTGCTGCACGAAGTCGTAGAGAAATCAGAGACAATCTCGAACTTGGGCTCGATTTCCTTAAGGCGATATTCGCTCCCTTTAGGTGCCGTTTTGATCCGGAGCGAAAGCCTCCTAGGATAATTGTCTCTCACTGTGTAATCAGGTAGCACCGCCGGATTACACCCTACGAACCGTCAAATGGAATGATAGCACTCAGGAATGGAAGTTTGGAAACTCTCTGGAATTGGGAATTTTCGGAATGAATAAAACTGGGAAGGGTGATCTGCTTTTAAAGAAGCAGAGACACCCATTGGAGCAGTTGGGTCTGTTCACGAATGGTTACGAAACCGTTGGAAAACGAATTCAAAATTCAGGTAAAAATTTCGGGTGAAAACAATTAAAGTTGGGCCAAAAAATTAAATAGGCCCTGAACCTAGTAGCAAGCCCAGCCCACACACATCACAACGCACCGCGCCACGTCACGGCCCGTCCCGTGCTCAAACCCGTCATGGCCCAGCCCGTGCCCAAACCCGAACCCGAGACCGAGCTGAGCCGAGCCGGCCGGACGGATGCGGTGGCGGCGCGCGCGCGCGTGTGGTGGTTCAGACCATATCTAGGTCCTCCCTCCTACACAAAATGTGTATCACCCAAATGGCATGCCCTATAGTGTAATCTTGAACTACATAAGGTGAACAAGATTGTTCCACCCTCCAATGTGGGATGAATTAAATTCCCTCTTGGAGTAGTATCTTAGAAGCCATCTTTACCCATGGATTTTTCATTCACCCGATCACGATTTTGGATGAAGTAAAGTTGTAGGATGCTTACCTAGCACTAAGGAATCCATAACAACTTTCGTTTTCATGAATCGATTAGCCGATTCTTCAAAATCCTCTTCCAAAGTCGTGCGAAAAACTGGGTTTTTCCAACAATCCCCCACATGAATGATAAAATTGGCATAAGAGCCGGAATATCAAAAAAGGAAAAAAGAGTGCCATCTAGCGAACGATAATCGCATCGAGAAGGTGGCATGAGACCTTGAACGTTCTCTAGTGGAATACTACAGGGTATACTGGCTTGTCAGTGGCGAACCGCCTTGAACTGCTTGCCGTAGTGTAAACCTAGTCAATAGTACCCACACGGTTGTTATTCTTTCCATATCAGGTTCTCATGATCGTGTCCGTTTTGGCCATGGAGCACTTAATCCTGGTTTCGTGAGTGGTCTTAGAGAATTTAGCCTCGTCATTCTCCTAGAACCGGCCCCCAGTTCCCACTCATATAGGTGAGTCTCATAAAGAGTATCTTGCCATACCCCACTTGTTTTTTCACTCAAGATATGAGCTCATTAAAATCAAAATGCTTATCCTTAACCAATGCAAGTGTCATTCTGTGTCGCCCTAGGAATGGGTTTGGAAATAGGAATTTCCTTACAGTGAATAATTTTGCACAGTAGTTAGGTTGTCCTTTTTGAACCTAGTTCTTGGGATCTCCAATCATCTAGGTTGGGTTTTCCGCTACGTGCAACTCGGTGAGATAGGCTTTAATCCCATTCCCCTTGACGAACTCAAGACTTGCTCCCTTGTTAACCCCTTTGTTAAGGGATCCGCTAAGTTATCCTTAGACTTCACATAATCGATCGATATTATTCCGTTTGAGAGCAATTGCTTAATGGTGTTATGTCTTCGACGAATGTGTCTAGACTTACCATTGTAGATAATACTTTGTGCCCTTCCGATAGCCGACTGGCTGTCACAATGAATGCATACAGCCGTCATTGGTTTGGGCCACGTTGGAAGTTCTTCCAGGAAGTGTCGAAGCCATTCCGCTTCTTCACCTGTCTTATCCAACGCAATGAATTCAGATTCCATGGTGATCTTGCAATGCAAATCTGTTTGGAAGATTTCCATGATATCGCTGCACCTCCTAGGGTAAACACATACCCACTCGTGGATTTAGAATCCGTTGTATCGGATATCCAATTGGCGTCACTATATCCCTCTAAAACCGCAGGGTATCTAGAGTAGTGTAGTCCGTATGTTGAGGTGTACCTCAAATACTTTAATACACGAGTCAGTCCCTTCCAGTGATTATTACTTGGATTACTGGTATATGACTTAGTTTGCCAACCGCTTGGGCGATATCCGGTCTGGTGCAATTCATGAGGTACATTAGACTACCAGTCACTTGAGCATACTCGACTTGTCTTATACTTGCACCATGGTTCCTGGCGAGATGGAGATTAGGATCAACAGGAGTCCTAACTATCTTGCCATTATTTTTGTCAAATTTCTCAAGTATTTTTTCAACATAGTGCGATTGAGATAATGTGTATCCGTTAGTTGTCTTAGTGATTTTCATCCCTAAAATAACATCAACGATACCCATATCTTTCATATTGAACTTAGTTGTCAACAATTTCTTTGTTGATTTAATGATAGTTGAATTACTTCCCATAATCAACATATCCTCGACATACAAGCATACAACGACATATTCGTCACGTGTAGACTTGGAGTATACACACTTGTCACATTCATTAATTGTGAATCCGTTTGATAGCATAGTGTTATCAAACTTTTACATGCCATTGTTTTGGAGCTTGTTCCAGTCCATAGAGAGATTTAACTAGTCGTCACACTTTGTTTTCTTGTCCGGGGACAAGGAAACCTTCCGGTTGTTCCATGTAAATCTCTTCATCTAATTCACCATTCAGGAAGGCAGTTTTTACGTCCATTTGGTGAATTTCAAGGTTATTTATAGCTGCGAGAGCTATAAGCATACGAATAGACGTAATCCTGGTTACTGGTGAATAGGTATCGAAATAGTCAATACCTTCCTTCTGTTTATACCCTTTATCTACAAGTCTAGCCTTGTATTTCTCAATTGTTCCGTCAGTTTTAAGCTTTCGCTTAAATGTCCACTTGCAGCCTAGTGGCTTACATCCCGGAGGAAGATCCACCAATTCCCATGTGTGATTTTGAAGTATTGATTCAATCTCACTATTTACTGACTCCTTCCAATAGTTTCCCTCGGAGCTAGACATTGCCTCCTTATAGGATTGAGGTTCATTTTCTATCATATATGTTAGAAAATCCGGGCCATAATCCTTAGTGAGTTTTGCCCGCTTACTACGCCTAGGTTCGGCTTCTTCTTCGGACTGTACGGGTGTAGATTCTCGCGTTCTTTTGTTAGAACTTTCTACATCCTTCGTTTTATATGGAAATATGTCTTCGAAGAAAGACACATTACATGACTCAAAGATAGTGTTTGCGTGTATATCCTCGATTTCTGATTTAATAACCAAAAATCAATATGCACTACTATTTTGAGCATAACCTATGAAAACGCAGTTCACCGTTTTTGGTCCAAGTTTCACCTTTTTAGGTTCCAGTATTGCTACCTTTGCAAGACACCCCCACACTTTAAGGTATTTGTAGGATGGTGGCTTTCCTTTCCATAACTCGTATGGAGTTTTGCCAATATGCTTTCGCGGAATCCTATTTAGGATGATATTGGCCGTTAGGAGTGCTTCCCCCCACAAGTTCTGTGGTAAACCCGAACTAAGTAGTAATGCATTAAGTATTTCTTTCAAAGTCCTGTTTTTCCTCTCCGCTATACCGTTATGTTGTGGTCAGTATGGAGCAGTGGTTTGATGAATAATTCCGCTTTCTAGACATATGTCTTTTAGAGGACATTCATATTCACCTCATCGGTCGCTACGCACCATTTTTATCTTCTTCCCCAATTGATTTTCTACTTCATTTTTATAGTGCTTGAACATGTCAATTGCTTCGTCTTTACTGCGAAGGATATAGACGTAACAATACCTTGTGCAATCATCTATAAATGTAATAAAGTATTTCTTTCCTCCCCTTGTTTGTAGAAACTTTAAGTCGCAAATATCCGTATGGATTAATTCGAGGGGAGTAGTCGATTTTCCATCAATTGATCGGAAGGGTTTCTTAGTTAATTTTGCTTCAACGCATGTCTCATATTTGTGGGATTTGTCGATTTTTGCACTAGGAATGTGTTCCATAGACATTAATTTGCGAATCGATTCAAAGTTTGCATGACCAAGCCTACTATGCCATAAAGTAGATGACTCCAACAAGTAAATAGAATCGCATTCTTATTCATAGCCACTTTTGGCGTCACGATCATTACATTAAGTTTGAACATGTCGCCGCTAAGGTAACCCCTGCCTACGTAAGTACCATTCTTAACTAGTACAATTTTTCCGGACTCGAAAATAATCTTGAATCCTTTCTTAACTAGTACAGATCCCGAAACCATATTCCTACGAATTTCCGGCACATTAAGCACATCGTTGAGTATCACCATTTTTACCGAAGTCATCTTTAGGATGATGGATCCTTTCCCTTCCACGGTGGATGAAGATGAGTTGCCCATGAAGAGTTGCTCTCCGTTTTCCACTTCCTCGTACTTGTGGAACATCGCTTTGTCGGAGCATATGTGACGTGTGGCTCTGGTGTCAATCCACCATTCCTTTGGGTTGTTGCCGATCATGCTTGCCTCCGACACTACCGCGGAAAAGCGGATTCCATCGTCGTCGTCTTTCTTTTGCCTCGGTTTTGTTCTAGGGAACCTTTCGCTTCTTCTTGCACTCGCTTCGACGATGGCCAGTTTTTCCGCAATTGAAGCACTTTACCTTGAACGCCTTGTCTTCCCCATTGCCGTCGCGAGCCTTCCGTTTGTTCTTGGAACTTTGCTTCACGATGTTGGCCTTGGCTTGCACAATTTCTCCTTTGTCTGAGTTGCGGTTGTCTTCCTCGATCCTTAAGCGGACGATGAGTTCCTCCATTTGGATTTCCTTGCGTTTGTGCTTGAGATAATTCTTGAAATCCTTCCATGAGGGAGGGAGTTTCTCAATCATGCAAGCAACCTGAAATGACTCACTTAGGGTCATTCCTTTAGCATGAATATCATGAAGGATAACCTGCAACTCCTGAACCTGAATTATTACAGTTTTGGTATCAACCATAGAAAATTTGAGGAATTTAGCAACTACAAATTTCTTTGCCCCTGCATCTTCAGTCTTATACTTTTTGTCAAGAGATTCCCAAAGTTCTTTTGCGGATTTAGCAACACTATACACATTATACAAAGTATTATCTAATCCGTTAAGAACGTAATTCTTGGCCAAAAAGTATGAATGTTTCCAAGCGTCCACTGCGGCGAGTGTTTGTTTGTCTGCATTCTCCGGCAGTGATGGAGCGTCTTCTTTCAAAGATTCGCCAAGTGCAGGGTGGTCAAGTAGAAAAGCATCTTTTGTTGCCATCTCTTGAAGTCCTTTCCAGTAAACTTTTCTGGACGTTCCCCATGATTTCCAACCGACACCATTGAAGGTGATGAACCTATAGGGGCTGCCTGACTAGTGCTCGCCTCAGGAGTGTTGTCAGCCATTGCTGAAATTTGCAAAGCAAATTATCAGTCTCAAATTACAATAAACTTTCTGTTACAATGTTGTTTAATAAGTGCTATTGAAAACTCGTTAAACAACAATCTGTGAGTACTTTAGAAACTCTCAGATTACGTAAACTGTTGTAATTAACAAGTACTATTGAAACTCGTTAATTACAGATAGATTGTCTTAGAATCCAGAAGAATATCGCCTTAAGATTGTTGGGTTCTAGAGACATTTCAGAATCTGAGAAGAAGGAGAAGAAGAAACATAAAGTTAAAGCAGTAATAAATAAAACACAGTACTTACAGAGGTTGGAGAATTGCTGCAAGAAATCTCAAACTTGGACTCGATTCCTTAAGGCGATATTCGCTCCCTTTAGGTGCCGTTTTGATCCGGAGCGAAAGCCTCCCAGGATAATTGTCTCTCACTGTGAAATCAGGTAGCACCGCCGGATTACACCCTACGAACCGTCAAATGAAATGATAGCACTCAGGAATGAAAGTTTGGAAACTCTCTGGAATTGGGAATTTTCGGAATGAATGAAACTGTGAAGGGTGCTCTGCTTTTGAAGAAGCAGAGATACCCATTGGAGCAGTTGGTTCTGTTCACGAACGGTTACGAAAACAATTAAAGTTGGGCCAAAAAATTAAATAGGCCTTGAACCTTGTAGCAAGCCCAGCCCACACACATCACAACGCGCCACGGCCCGGCCGCCGGCGGCGGCGCGCGTGTAGTGGTTCAGACCATATCTATGTCCTCCCTCCGACACAAAATGTGTATCACCCATAGGGCGTGCCCTATAGTGTAATCTTGAACTACATAAGGTGAACAAGATTATTCCACCCTCCAATGTGGGATGAATTAAATTTCTTCTTGGAGTAGTATCTGAGAAGCCATCTTTACCCATGAATTTTTCATTCACCCGATCACGATTTTGGATGAAGTAAAGTCGTAGGATGCTTACCTAACACTAAGGAATCCATAACAACTTTCGTTTCATGAATCGATTAGCCGATTCTTCAAAATCCTCTTCCAAATTCGTGCGAAAAACCGGGTTTTTCCAACAACCAACACATAAGCATTTCCCATTCCCACAAGCCTACATAGAGATTCGGTCAAACGCAACTCCACCACAAGTCTATATGCTCTCGCAACCCACTGTTCCTCGCTCCTGGTGCTCACTTTCCGGGAAATGGAACGGTGGTTGAGCACGGTGGCGGTTGCGTCACTTCTCGCTCTACTGATTTCCGCCGCCGAATCCGCCGATAACCTCACCGGAATCTCCAATTCCCGTCAAAAGCGCGAAACCAAGGGTCTCTGCGAAGCCGTGATTGACCGGTATCATCATGCTTGTTCAGACCACAAATTAATTATCACCCTCTTGTTATTAGTCTCTATGTTTCCATAACCTAATAGCATTAACTTCTCGTATTCGAACCATTATAGTCGATTTTTGCCACATTGATTTGATTAGGTATATAGGTTATCAGTTTATCACATGTTTCTGGTTCAAATTCGGACTTTCCTATTTTGGTGTTTCATCTGGATAAATTAATGGAGAGTTGTTGGATTTTGACTGGATTTGGGAGGGATTTGTATGCTTTTTGTCTCTTGTACTACTTCCATTAGTCCATTTCTTCTCTTTCCTCGTGGTTTGACTTTTTTACTCGTTATTCGGTCACTTTGACTCGGTGATTTGGATACCAAAACAATTTAATTTTTTTGACAATTTTTCCATGTTTTTGTAGAGTGAAGTTTAATCTACAAGACCATGCAAAAATTACCAAATTCTTGTATCGTTTTGCTAATCAAATTATCGGATCCAGTGAATAGCGATAAAAAGTAATGTATGCTGAAAGAAAAGAAACAAAGGTAGTATTAGCTGGAGAAACGGCTAGCGTAGGCGGCGTCGGGGCGGCGTTGACTGGTGGTGATGGTGGTGGTAGCGACGGCGCTGGAGTGAGTTCAGGTGTTATAGAGGGGAGGTACTTATATAAAAGGGGAAGAGGGCGTGAAGCATGACCGTTGATAGTGAAAGTAGGTAGTGAGACGGAAACATCTGATTCTCTTCGAAATACCAGGGTCGTTTTCTGTGACGACATGGTATGGAAAAGTGAGGTTATCTGGTCAGGTTCAATACAATCTTGAGCGTGCTAATCGCATTTCTGGGAGTTTGTAGTAATTGCTTCGTCCATTGACTGTTTCATCAAATTTCTCTTGTGTGGTACTACCTCTGTTTCGTCTGTTTCAGCCTACTTCACTTTTTGTCACTATTCACTGGGTTACTTTCATCCGGTGAGTTGATTAGCAAAACGATACAAGAATTTGGTAATCTTTGCATGGTGTTATAGATGAAAGTTTGTTCTAAAATACCATGAAAAAATTGTTAAAAAATTATATCGTTTTAGTACCCAAATCACCAAGTCAAAGTGACTCAGTTACGGGTTAAAAAGTCAAACGCAGACGAAACAGACGAAACGGAGGTAGTAGTATTCAGAGCCTAGAGTGATGCTAATAATGTTTTGGGGGAATTTGAGGGCTATGGTCCTCTTGCGGGATAGAGCCGGTGAGGATCGGTGAGGATGTTTAGGGAGCAGTTGACGTCGTCTATGGCCATGAAATCTGATATGGGTTACCTGTTGTTTAATCACTTATGCTCGGATTACAAATAATCTAGAGCTAACATTCTAATAATTACTCAAATGAATCAAAGGGCTAGAGAGAGAGAGATGAAAGAGGTGGAAATAAGCGATACTTGCTACGGAGGAGAGAGACGACTTGTTGTCAGCAATTTAGTACCGAATAAATTGTGTGAATGAATGGCAGAAGGTCCCGTCCTATTTGTACTAGTCATGCTAGGGCAAGTCAATGGGTGACACTTGTCCGTACGAACAACCCATTGTGAGGCGACGTACCCTAAATTCCTGAAGACTGTCACGAATGACGTCATACAAGTATAGAAGGCGATTAAACATGTCAGCTTCATAGCACATACATGTCGCATTCGGGATAGATCCCAGGTGCGACAGGCTTTATTCCATTTCCAAACCACTAGACCCCTGGCTCTCGTGCGAGGTGATGAGATGTGAGGGACCCTCTCATGGTCCCTCCAAGTGCGACATGGCATGATCTTGTTGTTGGAAATATGCCCTAGAGGCAATCTATTTCTTGTGACATTTGTGGATTTATTATTCATTATGTTATCGATATGGAGATATGTTAACATTAATGAAGTCCTTAGAATATAAATGTTATATTCTTAAATATCCCTAGTCGATTATATTGATTAACAGGACAATCAACTATAGACTAGTATGGGGTTGGATTGATATGGAGATGTCACGATTCAACACTATGAGTATGCATTAGGGGTAATGTCATACTGGATCAACACACAACGAGAAGGCTACATACAAGTTATGTAAAGTCACAAGTGCTTCTCGTAGTGACAACGGTATTGTCATCCTTAGACTTGAAGTCACTAGATCCTCTAGTTGTGTAATATTGTGTTTTGATAGCGTCAAACGCTACACCGTAACTGGATAGCAATAAATGCGTTTATCGGATACAATAGGAGGCAAGCTTAGAGATTGTAGTGATGTAGATATAATTTGTTCCTCCCACATTACGGGAGCAAATAGCCACGACCACTCGAGGGATTGTGCTTATAGAATGTCTGGCCAGACTCAGATAAAAAAATATATGATATTGATATTATCTGCATGGATAAGACTATTCCCAGGATCGAGAAACTATGGATTGGATATACGAGTGTGAATTGTATGTCTCGTGTCCAATCCGGATATAGAGACAGAGGGATGAGACAATACTTGCACAAGGTTTGTCGGATGACTATTTCTATTAATTGGGTAGCGTGGATGTTTTGCTAGAGGCCACTCCATGTTTGTAAATTGTTACTACCAACTAAGTAGAAACCTATGGGGTCACACTCCCTATGGATTAGAATGGACATGGGAAGTAATTAATGTGATTAATTAATTAGAAGGATCAATACGCAACTACTTGCAAACTTAGCTGGACTAATTTGCAAGTTGGACTAATCCGTATATTGACATGATTAGGACAGGGGCTTTTATGCAGTCAACAAGGACATGTTGGACTATATAAATGACACTCCTAGATTCCTTCCCATACTAATGCTCATAACACATTGAGAGGGAGAGAAAAGCAAGGAGAGAGAGCAAATCCCAAAGGAAGGCCGAACCCCCCTTGGGACCACCCCTACCCTGTCGGCCACAAGAGGTGCCGCCCACCTCATGGCTCCGTTTTGCGTGATCGTGATCTTTTTCCTCTTGCTCCCTCACTCCTAGCTTCCTCCCCATACTAGCACAAATGCTTGAAGGATCCGGTTTCAATCTTAGGAGTGGACTAACCATAGAGACGTGAATACTATTTCACGTGTGAAGTCATCACAGGAGAACCCAAAGGTATGTAGATACTAGAATCCTTTATCGTTATGTAGTCTCTTCCTGTGATCCTTGGAGGGTCTTGAGCAGGATTAAATTTTATCATGCCGCTGCGTAACCTGCATCAAAGCCCTACACTTGTGTTTCTGGAGCACAACTGTGATGACACATGTAGGCTGCTGATGGTCCACCATGTGGCAGTGATCTTGTGTTTCGTTCTTGATTGGCTACACTCTCATATGTTCCTATCTCTCTCATTTTTTTTTTTTTTTTTTTTTTTTTTTATATATATATCTCGACAGCCTTTACAGTCCAACCCAAAGAATTGGCCAGGCAGCTAGGGTGGTAGCTCAAGTGGTTGAGCGTTGGAAGCCCCTACATGAAGTCCCGGGTTCAAACCCGGTAGACGACAAAACAATTTCTAAAAAAAAAAAAAGGAATTGGCCAGAGATAATGAACTAAAAGAAAAAGAAAAGTTCTCAAGATTCCTCATATGTACCATTAAACCTAACTGGAATCGAGCAATTGTTTCAATATTCAATGTTCACTTATATATGCTTTCGAACTTGTCGAGTTGTAAACCACATACTTTGAATTTTGAGATTAGATTTTTTTAGAGATGTAAACCGCAAACCATAATAGTCAATTTTTTAGAATAACCATGATGGACTTTAGATTTCGACTTCGTCTCAATCGAATTGCTCACTTGAAGCAATAATGTGTGAATTTTTTAGTTTTTTAGAATTACATCAAATCTCACGTCTAGTCGGGTTTGAATTCGAGACATCATGCAGGAGCTTCTAATGCTCTATCGCCTCTACTATTGTGGTAACACCCATTTTTGTGAACTTACAAATTTAATTGAAGGTACAAGCATCACTACAATGAAAAGAGTGATTTTTTTTTACTTGTGTATCAACATATTTTTTTATGACGTGGGAACCCGCAACCACTACATTTAAGGTGCGCACTGGATAAACCCCGCTCTAATGTCATAGCCTGCAAACCATACTAGAGAAGCAAACCAGCCAGAGAAAATCCGGGCTGACAGACTCGCAATTGAGAAGGCCAATAGGGAACCCTTGGATTGTCTTAGGGCATGTTTGATGCAGGGATAAAGAAGGGATACAGTAATAATAATACCAGTAGGGGGTAATAACTGTTGTTTGGTGCAGAGATAATTTAAAGGGGGACACAATCCCCCCTTAATATATTTACCCCCTATATGCCTAAAATTTAATCCCACCAAGTAGGTGGGATTGAATATTAAAGTCTTGATACCCCTCTTTATACTGGTGCAAATAAACATGTTACATATTCCTCCTTATATAATTAATACTCCCTTAATATCAATACACTCTATAATACTGTAGGACCCTCTGTACCCTCAATTTTCAATCCCGGCATCAAACGTGCCCTTAAGGTTTGAATTCAAAACCTTAAGTCAAATGTCCAGAGTCTTAATAATGCTCACCCGACCAACTTTACTACATCCTGAAAGGTTCGGATTCCGAAAGATTGCCCCAATGTTTGAACTCAAGACCATCAACACCTATTTTCGAAGTACTTGTCGTGCGTGGCTCATGAGAAGTGATTGTGTATGCCTCACATCATTTCCAATAAGTTCCAGCAATCCCTATGTCCAAGCAAAACCAACACATAAGCATTTCCCATCTCCAGAACCTTCGATAGATTCGGTCAAACGCAACTCCACCACAACTCTATATGCTCTCGCAGTCCACTGTTCCTCGCTCCTGGTGCTCACTTTCCGGCAAATGGAACGGTGGTTGAGCACGGCGGCGGTTGCGTCACTTCTCGCTCTGCTCATTTCCGCCGCCGAATCCGCCGATAACCTCACCGCAATCACAAATTCCCGTCAAAAGCGCGAAACCAAGGGTCTCTGCGAAGCCGTGATTGGCCGGTATCATCATCCTTGTTCAGAGCACAAAGTAATAATCACTCCTCTTGTTATTAGTCTCTATGTTTCCATAATCTAATAGCATTAACTTCTCATATTTGAACCATTATAGTCGATTTTTGCCTCTTTTCCTGACATTGATTTGATTAGGTATATAGGTTATCAGTTATAACATGTTTCTGGTTCAAATTCGAATTTTCCAATTTTGGTGATTCAACTGGATAAACTAATAGAAAGTTGTTGGGTTTTGACTGAATTTGGGAGGATTTGTATGCTTTTTGTCTCTTGTATGAACTGAGTCATTTTGATTAGTTTACTTTAAAGATTTGGTCCTTTTCTTGAAATGTTTTTTTTGGTCATATAAATAATTGCATATGGTTATGAAACATTCAGGTGCAGACAGATGATGGTTATATATTGGGTCTCCACCGCGTCGCCTCCAGTTCGAGGAACATAAGGGAACAAAGAGGTGCCCCGGTTTTGCTTATACATGGACTCTTTATGGTGAGCTCTCAGATCTTTCTTTATAAGATGATTGCTGGTGGGAGAACACATGATTGAGTTGAATTGAATTTCAGATTCCATGTTATTATCATGATGTTTAAACGAGAGTTTGAATCTTTTTTCGTCTGCTATAGTATAGCTTTCAGAGGGCAATATAAGCTGCTATAGTATAGCTTTCAGAGGGCAAATGTGTAATGCGTTTTGCTCTCTTTTAATTGGAAAAAAATTGCAATCATGGCTAGTTTCGTGGGTGTTTCATGTTGTTTGGTATGGACTATTTAGTTGCTTCACTTCACAGCCCGAATTACTTTTCTGAGTAACCAAAACTGAGGTCATGGAGGACTATTTTCAGAAGGAAGTTCTGATATACGGATACTGCACCACTTTTCATGGTTACCTTTCCATCTTGGGATATACTGGCAACTTTGCTAGTATAGGATGGAAGGTGTACTTGCTAATTCTAGCATTTCTAATTGATTTCGTCAGATGTTAAGCACCCCTTTGTGTTAAGTGATAATTTATATCACATAGTAATGTTCTTTGGGTCAAAAAGCTTAGTTACTGACTCCTGTTAGCTTTTGCATTTATTAGGCTGGTGATTGTTGGTTTCTAGATTCTGCGAACCAATCACTGGGTTACATCCTTGCTGATCATGGTTTTGATGTTTGGGTTGGAAGTGTGCGCGGGACCCGTTGGAGCTACGGGCATAAATTTTTATCAGACAGGGACAAGGTACTTCTTCGGTAGCTCTATATCTTAATTATGTTGGTGTTCAGGCATTATGAACTGCACCCTGAAGGTCCGGAACCCATCAATCTCCATTTAGAGATTTGTGCTCCAGCTATATCTTTACAAATTTCAGTTACTGTAATTTCATAAACTACCCATATTTTCCACAAAACATTTGTGCTGACTGAATTCCTAGTTTATGTCTGCTCTAAATTACATATTCATCAATAAGCCCTTTCCTTCGTCCCCACACACTTTTTGTTCTTATGCTGTGGGTTTTCAATACACCTTTTATTGTTTAGAAATAATTAAGGTTTTTTTTTTTTTTTTTTTTTTTTTTTTTTTTTTTCTGGTAGTGGTGTGTCTAATTTCATTACAATGTTGATATGAATGAGCGAGCGCTGAAATATGGAAACCATCCTTTGCTCTATGTATGTGTGATATCACATTGTTGTACTCTAAAGAAAAATGGTGTTTTTTGTGGCATTTGACTTGTTACTATTCAGTGTATACTTCTTTCTAGTTTCTTCTTATTGCAAACTGGCAGTTGTAAGGATGCCTAGAGCCCTAGGCGGTTCTTACAGCTGCTCCTGGTCGAATTGTATTAGATTAAGTTATCATTGGATCATTCTAGTCCTAGACAATTAATCAGTAATAATTAGCAAGGCCTAACATACCGTTACATATGCGGCGATGATGAGTAGTATGCACGGTCCAAAGTGAAATATAACTATATGTGGAGTATCATAAGCATGTTGTTTCACACATATTTAATTATTTCTCTCTTGGCCTTCATATTATTGAAATATGTCTTGGAAGTGGTTGTAATCTGTCTATAGTGTGTACCAGGATTCTTAGCCATCAAACTTATTCTATGAGGCTATCTTATCCAAGCAATGTGTGCTATACTTAATTTCGCTATTTATCTGTTAGGAGTTTTGGAATTGGAGCTGGGAGGATTTGGCACTTTATGACCTTGAAGCAATGCTACGTCATGTTTATTTGACATCCAAATCTAAAGTATTCGTTGTTGGACATTCACAGGTGCTCTACTTTCACACAATGGCTTCTAATTTCAGTAATTACCCGTTGGTCTAGTTGATTTATACTTCATGTAAACATTTCAGGGAACAATAATTTCTTTAGCTGCATTCACTGAGCCGGATATAGTAAAAATGGTTGAGGGTGCTGCCCTTCTTTGTCCTATAACATACTTGAATCATGTCAGTGCTCCTCTTGTTCGTAGAATGGTGGCCATGCATCTTGACGAGGTGAGTTAATCTTTGGTGAGTTAATCTTTTCACATGCCATTGTTATTCTGTAATTTTGAAGTTTCAAAGGCATGATAGAGATGATGCCCTTATGCAACTAGTTTTTAAACTAACAAAATTATATTCATCCCAAGAAAACATTCCTTACAGATTCAGTGAGATTCAGCAACCACGAAAGACTACAACCAGACGATTTAGCAAACTCCTTAGAACCACTCCGGTTCTTCCATATTTCTCCCTTCTGCTTCCTTCAGACTTACCCCTTAAAAAAAACGAAAAGAAAACAGCTATCTGCAGCTTTTGTTATTTTAACAATGATCAAGATGACATTGTGACCTCATTAGGAAAATTGGAGGGCGCACATTATCACAAACAGCTGGTCGCCATTTTGAATTTTTTTCTTAACTTCCCCATACGAAGTCTCTCCTGTACCCTCTCCAATTATTTAGCCACCAGTACCGGGAATGGTTAGGAAGTATACTGATAAGTTTCTCAAGTGCTCTGAAGTAATGTAACTTCCCCAATTTACGGCATCAAAATGACTTTCTATTAATATTTTTGTTTTCACTTGCATCTCTCAGGCAGTTGTTGCACTGGGCATTCATCAACTTAATTTTTGGAGGTATTTTGACTTCCCTGAACCGGTCCTTCTGCTGTTTTTTGATTGATCTAGCTCTATTTAGCTCTAAACTATTATTTATGACGTGTTTTAACATCATTAGTGACATTGGTATCCAACTCATGGAGTCTTTATGCGATGGCCATGCAGACTGCAGTGACATGCTTTCTTCAATCACAGGTTATCATCTTCTTTGTTCTGTATGCATCTGCAGCGTGCCTGGATTTGACGGAGAGAAAAAATCTAATCTCTTATCTCCTCTGTGGACGCCCGACTCAACGAGTTATGATAGTCTTAAATGTTGATGAGTTGAGTGTATCTGACTGTTAATAAACTCCTAATTAATTGTGGGTTTAACTTTGAAACAATCAGTGCAAAGAAGAAGCTAGCTCAGTTCAGTTGTTCTTGTGACTACAAATCCATACTTGCACGGTTGTTCAAGTTGACTCATATAGTGCCACCTTAGTAAACTCAGTCCCTCGATTCATTGCAAGTTGAAATTTGTAAGAGTGTAGCCTCTATTCCCCTCTTAGTGACATGTGAGTTTAGTGGTCAACCCCAAATCCCTAGTGTGAACCCTATCAGGTAGACTTGATTTACTGAAGAAAATAGCTCAGTTCCCAGAGACTCTAAAGCAGTAAAAGACCACATTTATTGCCACAAGGACTGAATTTAGTTAATATTTTGAAAGTGCCTTAATATTTGAAATGTGGCCTCTTTATTTATTCCCGAGCTTTAAGCTAGAACTCAATCAGATTGTCAATGTCTGTGGGGTACCATCCATTGCTTTTGATGAAATCAGTGGTTGCGTTGGATATACTTACTTTGCTGTTGGTTTGTGGGACTCTCTGTTATGTGAACACTTTGGTATGGGATTGAGAGAAGCCTGGTACCGAAAGTCTCCTTAATACTCATGGAGACAAAAAATTATAAAAGAAAAAAAAATTTAAGATGTTGATATTTGAGTTGGTTGTTAGAGGCTTTAGGTTTTTATTAGAGAGCTACATTGCTCTCTAAGTGATCAAATTAGAAATGCAGGTGGACCTTTTTGAACTCACTGCCAAACTGATGACATGAACATCAGGTTGAGCAGCTACCGTTCGATTGGGTTCTCTGCTTCTAATCTCAGCCCTTCATTTCTTTTATTCCAAACGATGTCGTTTTGTTTAAGTGGTTTAATTAGCTAAACCGTTAGTTAATCTTGATTCTGATTGGTTGATGATGTAACGAAGAGTTTAAAAGGGATTTTCCCTCTCTTCCTCAGTAAGACTTTTGTCAATTCGATTGGATCCAGTTTTTGCAGAGCTTGATGCTCTTTTCTCTTCTTCTGGTGTTCGTAGCTAGGGTTTGAGCTAGCTATTTCAATATGGTATCAGAGCCAGGTTGCGAGGGCTGCTGATTTGTTGTGAGCCTCGTTGCTTCAGAGATCTCAGTGTGTGGAGTTGTTTGATTTCAGAGATTCATTCATGGCGCAGACATCGCATAGATCGGATTCGTCTGGCTCATCAACGGCTTCGGTAGATCCGCAGTCTCCTTTCTATCTTCATCATGGAGATAGTCCTGGTAATGTTCTAGTCACTGTACCTCTCACTGGTGATAATTTTTACTCCTGGCACATGTCTATGATAGTAGCCTTAGAGGCAAAGAATAAATTGGAATTTGTTGATGGAACTATTTCGGCACCTGAGGTTGGATCTGAGATGTACTCCTTGTGGAGGAGATGTGATAGGATGATCATGTCATGGCTTTTTAATTCAATTTCTAAGGATATTGCTTGTAGTGTAATTGGCAGATCTAGTTCTAGAGAAGTTTGGTTAGATCTGATGGAAAGGTTCTCTCAAGGAAATCTGCCTAGACTATTTCAGATCTCACTGTCAATTTCAAGTTTGAGGCAATCAGATTTGTCTGTCACAGCTTATTTCACAAAATTGAAGACACTTTGGAATGAGTTGAACAACTATAAGCCATTGCCTAGCTGTACTTGTCTTGGATGTAGCTGCAATGTCAATGGTAAACTAAAACAAAATCAAGAAGAAACTAGAGTAATGCAGTTTTTGATGGGACTTAATGAGCAGTATGTGACAGTTAGAGATCAATTGCTGCTCACAGAACCACTTCCTCCTCTTAATGTTGTTTTTGCTAAAGTAATACAGCAAGAAAGGCAAATGCAGCTCAAGAATGTGTCTCATGTGTCACCAAATATGGCTATGTATGCTAACACTTCTGGTGGTTTTAATTCAGCTCATTTTTCTAAAAATTCTGGTGGGAATGTGATGGATCAAGGATCAGGTCAACGTTTTGGTGGAAGGGGTCCTAATGGCAAGTTAGTGTGTCATCATTGTGGACATGAAGGACATGTGAAAGCCAAGTGTTATAGGTTACATGGCTTTCCACCTGATTTTAAGTTTACAAAGTCAAGAGCTCATAATGTGACTCTTTCTGGCTCCTCTTCACCAAATAGTCAGCTTCCTAGTAATGCAGCTAGTGACACATCTTCTGCTAAAAGTGTCACTTTGACAGAAAATCAGTGTCAGCAACTCATGACTCTTCTGAACACACATTTGGGTCCAAAGAATGGTGGACAAGGTTTAGCTAGTGATGCAGGCTCAGTTTCTTCATATTCAGCAATTTCAGTTGATTCACCTTCACATCATGCTAATTCACCATTTGATCATGCTCACTTTATGGGAGGTGTTATTAGTTCTTGTTCATTGCAGACTTATGCTGATATCAGTGAGAATTTTCCACCAAACTCATGGATTCTGGATACTGGAGCAACAGATCACATGTGTACTAATTTGAAGATGTTTACAGAAGCTAAACCAGTAATCAATACTGTGGTGCATCTGCCTGATGGTCAAACTGCACAAGTGACTCATGTTGGAACTGTTCAGCTTACTCCTAATTTCACTTTACATAATGTCCTGTGCATTCCTACTTTTCAGTTCAATCTTGTTTCTATTTCACAATTTACCACTATCTCAGGTTGCACATGCATTTGTGAAAACAGCACTTGTGTTCTCAAGAAACATAACCAAGTGGTTGGTGTGGGACAGAAAGTTGGAGGACTCTATGTTCTATCTACTCAGTCAAGAAGTTTAGCTGTTTCTGGGACACAAATTGCTACTTTATGGCACAGAAGACTAGGACATCCATCTTTCATGAAAGGTAAAATGTTATCTCCTCATATAGCTGGAATTAACACTCATGAAGAGCATCTGCATTGTGATATTTGTCCACTTGCCAAACAGAAGAAATTGCCATTTATAGCTCATGGTAACATGTCTTCTGCACCTTTTGATTTAGTACATTGTGACACTTGGGGTCCTTACAAAGTCCCAACATATTCTGGTCATAGATTTTTTCTCACTTTGGTGGATGATGCTACTAGAGTTACATGGGTGTATCTCATGGTTCACAAGTCAGAAGTTAGCACTATTATACCAGAATTCTATCATATGGTATCAACTCAATATCAGCTCAAGATCAAAAGGATAAGATCAGATAATGCACCAGAATTGAATATGCAAGAATTTTATGGGAAAAATGGTATATTACATGAACATAGCTGTGTTGAGACCCCAGAACAGAATTCAGTGGTGGAGAGAAAACATCAGCATCTCTTAAATGTGGCTAGAGCACTCAAATTTCAATCAGAGATGCCAATTAGATTTTGGGGAGATTGTGTGCTCACTGCAGCTTATTTAATAAATAGATTGCCTTCACCTAAAACTGGTGGCAAGTCTCCTTATGAGCTACTTCATGGAAAGGTGCCTGATTACAGTCAGTTCAAGGTTTTTGGGTGTTTGTGCTATGCATCCACTATACTTCAGGGAAGAAGTAAATTTGATCAGAGAGCTATAAAAGGAGTATTTGTGGGTTATGTTTTTGGAGTTAAGGGATATAAGATTTATGATCTTGCTACACACACATTCCTCATTTCTAGAAATGTTGTGTTTCATGAGGATTCATTTCCATTTTCACAAAAAGGTGCAAGCTCTGAGGATCTCTTTGATATTTGGAGTTTGCCTCATAATGTTAGTGATGACACTGTTTCTGCATCTCCATCAACTACTGCTCCACCAATTGTTTCACCTTCTAATTCAGTCCAAAGATCATATAGAGAAGTGTTGGTGCACCCAGTTCCTCTCAGACAAAGTACCAGAATTTCAAAACTTCCAACTCACCTCCAAGACTATGTTCTAAGGCCTAGAAAGAACTTAGCTCTACCAGTATGTAATAGTTTTGTGTTGAGCAGTGTATGTGCACTCACAGAACCATCTACTTACAAACAAGCTGCTCAAGATCCAGCTTGGGTTCAAGCTATGAATTTAGAACTTCAAGCACTTGAAGCTAATAACACTTGGATTGTGACTACTTTACCTTCTACACATACAGCTGTAGGGTGTAAGTGGGTTTACAAGATCAAATATAGAGCAGATGGCACCATTGAGAGATATAAAGCCAGACTAGTTGCTAAAGGATTTACACAAACAGAGGGTTTGGATTATTTTGAGACTTTCTCCCCAGTTGCCAAGCTTGTTACATTCAGGGTTATGTTGGCACTTTCAGTTTTTCATGGCTGGACTATTCTGCAGCTAGATGTGAACAATGCTTTCTTGCATGGAGATTTACATGAAGAAGTCTACATGAAACTACCAGATGGATACCATGTGCAGAACTCTGGTTCAGAACCACTTGTTTGCAAGTTGCAGAAATCTCTATATGGTCTTAAGCAAGCCTCTAGACAATGGTTTGTTAAATTCTCCACTACTCTTCTGAAGTTTGGATTTGTACAATGCAAGTCAGATTATACTTTGTTTGTGAAGGTTTCAGGTGATATTATGATGTTTCTGCTTGTCTATGTTGATGACATTTTGTTGGTAGGCAACAATGTCACAGCTCTAGACCATTTCAAGCTCTCTTTGAATGAACAGTTTAAACTCAAAGATTTGGGACATCTTGCATATTTCATTGGATTTGAAGTGCAAAAATTACCCTCAGGCCAGCACAAGTTTCTCTTGGAAATTCTTGCTCAAACTGGTTATGACAACTGTAAGGTGGCTTATACTCCTATGGTTCCTGCTTGTAAGTTGAGTCAAAGCATTGGTGATCCTCTTAGTGAAGAAGCAGCTAGTGGTTACAGAAGACTTATTGAGAAGTTGCTGTATCTTTGCAATACTAGACCTGATATCACCTTCTCAGTTCATAAGCTTTCTCAGTTTGTAGCTCATCCTACAAGAGATCATTTGTCTGCAGCACATCATATTCTCAGATACCTCAAGAACACTTCAAATTATGGCCTTCTGTTCTCTTGTGATGGAGATTCTTGTCTTTCTCTTACAGCTTTTGCAGATGCAGATTGGGGAGGCTGTTTAGACACTAGAAGATCAACTTCTGGTTATATGATATTTCTTGGTTCTGCATTGGTTTCTTGGAGATCTAAGAAACAAACTGTGGTGGCTAGGAGCTCAGCTGAAGCTGAATACAGAAGTTTAGCTCATTTGGTGTGTGAAGTGAAGTGGATTTTGTCACTTCTTCAGGAGTTGCATGTTTCCATCTCACGGATTCCCCTTTTGTATTCAGACAGTTCTTCTGCAATCCAGATGGCTCACAATCCCATTTCTCATGACAAGACCAAGCATATTGAGCTTGATTGTCATACTATTAGAGACCTGGTTCAAGCTCAAGAAGTGAATCTTCAGCATTTGTCAAGTGAAGACCAAATTGCAGACTTTCTTACCAAGCCTCTAGCTCAGCCCCTCTTTCAGAAGTTACTTTGCAAGTTAAAGGTGTTGTGCTGCCACCCCCCTTCAACTTGAGGGGGCGTATTAGAGAGCTACATTGCTCTCTAAGTGATCAAATTAGAAATGCAGGTGGACCTTTTTGAGCTCACTGCCAAACTGATGACATGAACATCAGGTTGAGCAGCTACCGTTCGATTGGGTTCTCTGCTTCTAATCTCAGCCCTTCATTTCTTTTATTCCAAACGATGTCGTTTTGTTTAAGTGGTTTAATTAGCTAAACCGTTAGTTAATCTTGATTCTGATTGGTTGATGATGTAACGAAGAGTTTAAAAGGGATTTTCCCTCTCTTCCTCAGTAAGACTTTTGTCAATTCGATTGGATCCAGTTTTTGCAGAGCTTGATGCTCTTTTCTCTTCTTCTGGTATTCGTAGCTAGGGTTTGAGCTAGCTATTTCAATAGTTTTACTTGTGGTTATCTTAGAATTTTGAATAAAAAAGTTGATAGTCTCGGAGAATTGAGAGAAATCTTAGAGTATTCTCATCTTTAAGTTTTGTTCTTGAAGCGTATTAAGAATCCATGAAATTCCACCTCAAAAGCCAAAACGAATTTGCAATGAGGGAGATTTTAACAGATCATACTATATCGCACTTGGTTCACAATCTTCTGCTACTGATTCTGCTTCGTCCTGACGGCCTTTGTTACAATGTCTGCCCCCAACAATTATTCAAGGATTTCTGGGTATCTGAATTTCTACGCTTTCTACCTTCCTACATAACATATTCATGATGGTGATATGGTGGTTGAAATGTAGAGTATATGTTGAGTAATATAGAGATTCACGTGGATGACGTAGTGGGTGGTAGGAAAAAGGTCACTCTCAGTCCTAGGATTCTCATATCCCTTACACCCTCCAAGTCCATGTTAGGATAAAGCAGGAGGAAAGCTGTGGGAGGAGATGACCTTTGTGGATCCAGAGAACTATGTCTCAGCCAGCCATGTTAAATCATATTCACGTCCTTGTTGGCATCTTGTAACAAATAAAGGGTAATTGACAGAAGCCACCCTGTGGTTTGGGCATTTACCAGCTCGGTACCTTGAGGTTTGGAAAATACCACAGACCACCCCTGAGTATAACGTAATGTAACAGAACTAGTAATAGTCAAATACACCCCTGATGTTAACTTTAAGCGTTTAATGTTTTTCTTAATTCAATCTGTAAATTACTTTTTTATCTCTCTCTTCTCTCCCCTTCCCTATCTAACTGATCTTCCACTCTGAAAAGTCTTCCTCCCTCTCCCTCACCGCCACAACATCAACCTCCACCAACCCCGTGTTCTCTGAACAAGAACCCTCACACATCGTCTAGCCTAAACCCTCGGTCGTCAGTACGCACCATCTATCCCTCTCACCTCTTCCACTCAAGAACCCTAATCTCTACCCCCAGATTGCCCCAAAATCGAACCCAAATTGGAGACCGCCTATGTGGAAGGACTGGGGTTGACTTTGGAAAATGGT
Source organism: Linanthus parryae (assembly GCA_023055425.1). Classification (NCBI taxonomy): domain Eukaryota; kingdom Viridiplantae; phylum Streptophyta; class Magnoliopsida; order Ericales; family Polemoniaceae; genus Linanthus; species Linanthus parryae. The sequence continues at coordinate 36,874,985 of JALGPY010000002.1, forward strand.
TCCCTCAACTCTCCAATCTCAGGCTTCGTCATCAATGTAACGTATCTGGACTGATTGAGGGGCTAGTTCAGATTGGGAACGTAGATCAATATCGGACTTAGAGATGGACAATTGGTGGCTTCACAATGGTGGGTGATAATAGTCGATGGTTCAGCGAATCTCTCGTCATTCCAGTCATGGTGTTGACCAGGTCTGTTGTAGGGGGAGGTTCGGTCATAATTTTTTTCTTTCTTTGAGGTTGTGGGTTTGTATCTTTGCCCAACTTCTCGATTACTGTCTAGCTTTTGGGCCAGATCTCAAAACTGATTTGGTGAAGTGTTGATGAACACTTGACTGTGTTGAAAGTGGTGGATGAATCGATTGGGATACTGCAGTTTGGTTCTTACTATTGGTCTGTCACAATTTTGTGTTAGGTTAGTTTGGTTTGGGTCAATAAGGAGGAGTTTGAAATTTCTCTGCCACTGCGCCATACTAATGTTTAACAGGGCGGTTTGGGCTAAACCTTTAGGTGGCGACAGTGTGGTTGTAAACCCAGCTAGGGTTTCATGAGAGAAGACGAAGCTCTAAGAGCAGAGAAAGGAAAACAATACAGAAAATGAATGGTTGATTGATTTAGAGAGGATGAATCCAGCACTTATACGGGAGTACTGAACGGTCTCAAATATGACCGTTTCATTAACCAAGAACAACATTATTGCTAGGGTTACTATCTAGTTTACTTTCTATTACCTTTTAGTCCTTCCTTATAGATGTGGGCTTCAGAGCACTATTGGGCCTTCATTCTTCATGCTTAGCCCAGTCCGCTAGCTCTTCAATCCAACCCAAAGCTTTGTTGATCCAACTGCTGCAAGCCTTGTCTAATAGTGGTCACATGTGTCCAAATAACAGAACCTAACGGTGCTAAGTGTCATTAGTTTGGGTTAACGGAGGGGTGGTTTGGGGTATTATCCAAACCACAGGGTAGTAGTCTGGTAATTAACCATACCACAGGGGTGGTTTCTGTCATTTACCCATAAATAAAAATTAGGGTAAAAGACAAAAACCACCCTTCATTTATGGGGAAAATACATTTTGCCCCCTGATTTATGGGGAAAATACATTTTGCACCCCTGTCAGAGTTAAAAGCTAACACCACACTAACGGAGGGGTGAAAAGACAAAAATAACCCTGACAATTGACGAAATGACCTCACTATAAATCCCACTCCCTTCCCCTTATCCCCATTTCCTAACCCTAGCCACCCTCTCCCTCTGTTCTCTTTCTCTCATCTCTTTCTCTTCTTCGCCTTATCCTCACGAAACCCACACCCACGAATAGATCCCTCTCTGCCCAGAAACCCACACGCACGAACCCCTCTTCATTCGAAGCCAATGACCTCCCAACTCATTGGCTTCGAATGAAGATGCAGTCATCTCCTCTCGATCTTCTCCTCTCGACGGTGGTTGCCACTGTGGGTTTCCGACGGTCCTACGCAGATTTGATGGGCAACGAGCAAGAGGGAGCGGTGATGGAGTCGCTGGCGATGGAGCGATGAGACAGTGGTTGGGCTTCCCGTCGGCTGGAGTTCTGAGAGACAAGACAGAGGCAGACTGTTGGTGGGTTCGCCGGAAATTGCTGGGGTTTGGTGGTGGTCGATTGGCTCTCAAGCAGTGAAGATGAGGACTGAATTCCAGTCGCCAACCCACCAAATCAAAACTCGACTCCACAAGATAGATCAGAGAAATTCGCCTCTGATGCTTCAATTTGTTATTAGCTCTTGAAGGAGGAGGTGGTAGAGGTGGATACGGTGGCAGTGGAAGGTGACGGTGGAGAGTACGGTGGCGGCTATGGTGAAGTTGGTTTCAATTTCGGGGCGGTTGTCTTGGGATTTTCTGGTTTTCCTCCTAGGATGTGGGGCTGGTCCTAAAAAATCAATTTCTTCAAAACGCTCTCAGTCATTGATTGAAACCAACTTCACCATAAACACCACTGCTTCTCCCTCCATAAAATCGATTTCCTCCAATAAACACCACTGGTCCAGAAATCCTCTGGAAAATTTCACAAAATGATGTCTGTGATATGTGAGACAATATTTGTGTCTCGTATCGTATTGGTATTCTTCTTTGTAATGGCTTCTTGAACCTGGGGGTTGGCTGTTTTGTTTGGTCTTGGTTGTTGGTGAGGATGATGATGTTGGCTGTTGTTGTTGTTGCTGTTGTGGTGTTGGTGGTGGTGGTGGTGGTGGTGGTGGTGGTGGTGGTGGTGGTGGTGGTGTTGTTGTTGCTGTTGTTGCTGTTGTTGGTGTTGCTGTTGTTGCTGTTGGTGCTGTTGGTGGTGGTGGTGGTGGTGGTGGTGGTGGTAGTGGAGGTGGTGTTCAAGAACACCAAGAACATGAAGAAGATTGTATTAAACAAAAAAAGGGTGTTATTTGTCAACAATTTGTAAGGGTAAAATGGTCACAAAAAGTCAGTTTGCACCCCTCCACTAACGGATTGTAACAGAAGGGTGGTATTTGTCCACCCTCCATCCACTGACAGGGGTGCAAAATGTATTTTCCCCATAAATCAGGGGGCAAAATGTATTTTCCCCATAAATGGAGGGTGGTTTTTGTCTTTTACCCTAAAAATTAACACGACCTGAAACTTTACATAAAGATTACTATGCATGTGTTACGCCATCGGATATGTGTTTGAAAGTAGATCCTGCCTAACGGTCGCTGCAAAGCAAATCATAATACTGGGAGATGGTAGACAAAACTCAGACAAGAACTGGGAGGCATATGGGATTGAGGTAGAAAGCAAGCTAATTACAGAAAAGGGGCAGTCAGAACAAGAGTGCGAGAAATGGCCGCTCAGAACCGTGCAGCTACAATATGTCTGTAAGGAAAGTCATTGTCATTGAGAGACCACAGGGACAGAATGTAACGCAGGGTTTATTGCATAACTCACTTCTGGAGCTGCCACCAGTTATGCAATGTCTCTATTACCAATGGGGGGATTCTTACAAGACTTGCATCTTTTCCTAGGTGATTGCTGACTGAAGTTAATTGGAAAACTACTAAAGTGATGTGATGTTGATAAAGAAAACTACTGAAGTATTGATGGATTGATATAGTGAATTTGAATCGGAAACATAACACCTGAAATTATCGACATAGCCTTCCCCAAGTAATTGGAGAAAGTCTTTTGAAGTTCATGTTAAATTACTCATCTTGTTATTTCAGATATTAACAGAATATGATAATGACTAAAACATGGACTATCCCGATTATGATGTCGTCCCTCCGGACCCATTTGAGACAATCGCTAAGTCACGTTTCCTCCATCCGCTCCTGGTCTATTTATATCTTCAAGAACCCTACCAGATTCCACCCATTTGTGACAATTTCTTTGGCAAAATCAGGACCGTTTTGTTGGCTAATGGAGACACTTATTTTTACCGAAAAAAGAGAAAAGGTGCATTCCATCCTACTAGCAGACCCGCCAGGTGCAAATGTGAAGGGAACAAATGGAGAGAGATATTTGTGTGTGTGTGTGTTGTAGAGCATTCCACAAAGTCATTCAAAAGGAATAGAAAATGGATATCCAGGGTCTTTTGTGTCCTGTAATTTACTACCCATCTCGAGTGCAAAGATCGCAAGAAGCTGGGGAGCAGAAAAGATGGCTAATCTGCATTTTGATGCTCTTTTGTCTATCTTCATTAGATATACAGTAATTACATTGTTCTTTTGTGTTCTCATGCTTTATTCTAATTGAAGAATACATTCATCTGCAGGGCCAAACTGTTGCATTAATATGTCCCGAGTTGACTTCTATTTCGAATATGAACCTCATCCGTCATCCTCAAAGAATTTGAGACATCTCTTCCAGAGTATGCTCTTGTTACCTTCGTGTTCTTTTTATCTTTGCTGTTGCTTCTTCTTTTTCTTATTTACTATATCAAGTTAAACCTTCTGATTCTGGAAAATAATCGTTGAGTACATATGCAACATGAGAGAGTCTGACCTATGTCGGAGACACTTAGGCTCCGTTTGGTTGGTGGTAAATTATTTTCCTGTAAAATGTTTCCCAAATGTATTAGTGTTTGGTTCGCCATTGTCTCGTAAAATGTTTTCACTCAAATCATGTAGAATGATTTACACGTTTAGAATCAGTAAGCCATTTTATGGAGAGTGAAGGAGAATGACAACAACTCATAGAAACACCTCCACCACCAAGAACCACCATTGCCGCCACCTACCTCCACCGCCGCTACCGTCGCCGCCCACTGCCACCAGTCACCAATTAATTGATTGTCATATGTAGTTTTTTATATAACGTCTAATGCACAACAAAATGTTTTGCAAGTGTCAACTTAACACGAAAAAATAATTGCAGATAATTTTATTTTCACGAAAAATACTTTATGCATAGAATATTTTCCTTTGTAAAACATTATACTCCCAACCAAACTGAGCCTAAGCGACTAACGTCGAGTATCAATTTTACATGTTTGAAAGAACTACTTTGGTACCAGCAGTTTATTTCTTTCTTTTTTCTTTTTTTGTTTTGTGTGGGTGTGTTGTACATCAATTTTCATGGGGGTATCAGGGGTCACTATCTCATTGATGCTGTACTAACCTTGATTTCTGCCACACCTCCACACAATATGCTCTTCATACGATACGTCCGTGACCTATCAAAACACGCTTCCTTTGCTTATCTGTTCGCTTTTCTTCCTTCCACTACTCATTTTGAAATTGAACTCTCTAGTCTTTGCCTGTTCGACTCTCTTAACCTGATGGTTTCATTCTGATGCTGCAGTGATCCGCAAGGGCACATTTGCTAGGTACGACTACGGCAAGTTGAAAAACCTTAAGGTGTATGGCCACTTCCTCCCCCCGAAATTTGATCTTAGCCGCATTCCCAAATCGTTGCCTTTATGGATAGGCTATGGTGGAAATGATGCATTGGCAGACGTGACGGATTTACAGCGTACTTTGGAGGAATTGAAGTCCGAACCAGAGATGCTTTTTCTGGAGAACTACGGTCATGTAGACTTCATCATAAGTGAAACTGCCAATAGAGATGTTTATGATAGTTTGGTAGGTTTCCTCAATTCATTTACTGGAAAGTCTAGTTTGCAGTGACTGACGGCGTTGTGGTTGCAGTCGCTGAATGTGCTCTCGCGTGTATATATATATCTTCGAGAAAAGATCGGATGTGGTACGTATATACGTCACCGTTGTATATAGGGGCCTGTTGTGGTACCAACTGAAAATACAAGAAAATAAGATGGAAATCTGCACAATGTGTGACAGCGTTTATAAAATTGGAGATGGACTGATTGATCGATCTGAATTTACCGAATGTACTGTACTCCCTCCGTATCTGCCGTTTCAAGAAATTGAGGGTTTCAAGAAATTGAGGGGGTTTCAAGAAATTGAGGGCATTGGGATTAAGAAACCTGGTTTATTGACTATTTTGCCCTTACTCATTTCAATAATTTCACTTTCTTCACCGCTCCCTCTCTCTCCTCTCTGATGCTGACAACATTGACTAAGTACTAACAAGAAAAGCACACCACAACTTTAACAAAAGAAAAAATTCAATCATAGAGATGTTTCTCTCTCTAGAAACTGGGTCACAGGACCTTTCTCCTCCCTAACAGCCCCCCTCTCAAACACGCTTACCACTCCCAATACACCTCTCCACTTCCCAACCCACCACCATTGCCGTCTACAATTCCCAAACACAATCGCCACACCACACCACACGATTCTCCACCTTCAACTTTCTCACATATCAACCACGGCTCTGCCTAACCGTCCCTCCGACTATCTCACCGTCCAATCTTCCTACCAACCTTCGTCATACCACCCAAATTTCATCCATCACAAGGAAGTTATTGAACTCCCTACACCCGATCTCCACAATTTTATTCCCAAGAGAATGAAGCTTGAAAAGTGTATTGTTGCCTTCTTCGTGGATTACATCGTTTGGGATAGCAAAACCATTGCTGCAGCCATGCAGAGGTTCTGGAAGCTCGAAGGCAAAATCAGAGTCAAGCTCATGAACGACCATATGTTTCTGCTGGAGCCGAAGAGTGAGGATGACCGGGATGATCTCGTCAGAGGAAGCCCTTGGAACATCCTTGGGTCTTTTGTCGTCGTGAAAAGATGGACCCCAAATACTGTCTTTGATGACGACCATTTTGCGATGAACAAAATCTGGGTTGAAATAAGAGGTATCCCAATGGAATGCATCAACAACAATCTCATTCAAGACCTCGGGAAGGTGATCGGTGAAGTTGATGATTACGAGATGGCGGATGAAGATGTTGTTTGGCCAGTCTCAGACCACAGTGATGAAGATGAAGACAACATGCAACCCCTGCATGGGTATGTTGACGAGAGACACCTTGACAAGATGAGGGTCAAAGTGAAGCTCAACATTTTCGACACCTTGATCCCAGGCGTGAACTTCCAACTGGATAATGGCGAAAGTATCACCGCCCTCTTCAGCTACTCAAAAGTATTTCGTGTCTGTTATCGTTGTGGTAACGTTGGACACTCAGAAAGCAAGTGTCGCCATACATTAACCAGTGCCTTTAACCGCTATAAGGATCGTATTGATAGAGCAAGACAAGAAACAGGGTTCAACACAGTCTCATTCATCGATGAGCCACTGTTCACAAGGGCGTTGAGAGGCATGACAAATTCCAATATTAACCGCACAACAAGGATTCGGGTGGCATGGAATCGCCCCGTACGCCGTATTACCGAGAAAAAAGGTGATCACGGAGCCTGGTTTACTTTCTTTGAAAGAACAAGCGCGAGACCAACCTCCCAAGTCCAATCTGGATCAACGGTAAGGAACCAAAGATCAAACCTCCAAAGACTCTTGGAGGCAGTTGAAAGAGACTCAGCGGGAAGAAACAGTGGTCCTACAGTGAACAACAATGCCAACCCCAACATGGAAGCTGGTCCCTCAACACGACCTCAGGCGGCACCGGCGGCAAGCCCGTCCAAGACCAAGACCAAGTCGCAAGAAACAAATGATGAGGACAGAGAGGTGAAGAAACAGAGAGTCATTGAAGGACTGTTTGGAAGCACACCAGCATCATCTTCCTCGTCACAGTCGTCGGACAAGGAATCGAGACACGAATTCCCGTCGGAAAATTTTCGCTCGGCTAACATTCTCAAACTCAAATATGGGGTAGCTCTAATGAAATACGGTTGGAATGGGGATAACGTGGAACAAGGAGAGGAAGCAACAAGCCACCCCAACTTCATCACCATCTCCGACTCACAAACTGACAAAACAGAAGAAGCTAAGGACAGTGATGGAAATCTATGGCTTAGAGCCACCAGTGATGCAGAGGACATGGATGAGTCTAGTGATGAGGATGACCTCTCTCTCTCCTCCCCTAAGGCAGCAAACAACAACATCAGTGGAGATTTCATGTCTGCGGCCATCAAGTTAATCAGAAGTAAGATGAAGGACGGGAGGTCCGGGGACGAGAGAAATCCATTGCCGGCTTCCATGGCGCCGGAAGAGGAGAATGGCCGTGCCGACGGCGAGATGGTGGGAACCCTGACAGACGGTGGCGCGTGCGAGCGTGCAAGAGCCTCGGAACCCGCAGCAAATCTGAAACGTGCCGGACCAGCAAGCAACACTGCTGCTAAGCGCCGTCGCATCTCTGACGCCTCGGTGAACGGTACATCTGACCAACTCTCTCTCTCCTTTTACAGTACCCAAGCTAGGGTTTATTTTTTTAATACTTATGCCTCTGTGATTGGTAGAATAAAGCATGATTTGGATTACTTTAAACATGATTTTACCTATCACTACACTCAACTATCACTGTTTTTAACTTATTGGACTTCTAAAAAAAGGAAAAAGTTGTTTTTTCATGATTTACTTTTCATAACTGACCTGCACCTGCTTTATCCACTTATTTTAAAATTTGTCATGATTAGCAACTACCCCACGAAAAAGATTCAGGTGCCTCCCCCCGTGCACACCTTTTTTTATTTATTTAGTACCTCTTATTTTTTTAGTCCTTTCTTCTCCACTGAGCCCAAAACAGTAGGGGACATTTTTTTCAAATGGGCTCCCCTTTCCACATCCGTTTTTTGTCCGATTGTTGGGCCCCTCAACACTCTCTCCCTTCTCTCGGGTCTTAAGCCCAACGCTCCCCCCCTCCTTTCAGTTCCTCACCCTAAACTCACACACGGGCCCAATCTTACCTCCTCTAACCCACCGCCTCAACTGAGTGTTCGGGCCATAATGGGTAACTGGACCTCTTGCCTCTTAACAAAGCCCACCCCTAGACTTCCCCCCCTAATCCAACAATTGACTCCAGCCCGCTTATTTGCGGACAGAAACGCAAATCACACCCTACTGACCCGAACCACAAGCCAAATAAAAAAGTTGAGTTTGTGCACAGTGCACTTGGCTGCTTTCCCACTGTCGCCAAAGCTTCCTTCCCATGTAATGGGAGAGGTCCAAGCAACCGCTATGGGTTTGATGATGAGTTTCGAGCTCTCCTCGCCAAGGAAGATCTTGACTCCCCTACATCAACTCCCAAACATGGTTCGAGTTTGCTTAGTACCAAAAGAAGTTTTGACGATTGTGAGAATGATCAATCCTTGGAACCTCCTATCAAAAAGACGAAGGCTCGTTCTGTTGACTCACCAATTGCCAAGGATCATAACCTCAAAGGTATTGTCTCTTCCTCAAAGGTTTCCGTGGTTGTCCTAGAACAACCACGGCGGTCGCCATGATCGTCGGTAGCTGGAACTGCAGAGGTCTTGGTCATCCTCTGGCAGTTCATTCAGCTCATAAATTGACCTATAATCATAAATTGTCCATTCTTTTTATTTCTGAAACTAAATGTTCAACAACTGAATGTAGTGTTCTCTTTAAATCTTGGGGTTACGACTCTATTTGTGGTGTTAACTCCAGAGGCCTTGCGGGTGGTCTCTGTCTTGGATGGAAAAATCATGTCACTGTCCACCCAATGATTGCCTCAAACAACCTCATCCTCTGTCGCGTCTCTTGTGATGCTGGTCCCTTCTATCTTGCTTGCATTTATGGCTCACCATATATCGAGCAAAGAAAGGACACTTGGATCACTATTGAATCTCACCTTACTAACCTGAATGGTCCTCTACTCTGTATAGGGGACTTCAACCAGATTTTGCACCCCTCTGATAAATGGAGTTGCAAGAGTAGATGGATCCCAGGCATTAAAGATTTCCAGTCCTTCCTTGGAAATCTTAGCCTGTCAGAAATCCGCTTTCAAGGCTCACGCTTCACTTGGACTAACAATCGACCTTTCCCTTTCACAACCTTTGAAAGGTTGGATAGGGGTTTCCACAATTCTGAATGGGGCCTTAAATTCCAGGGCTCCTTCCTTCACAATCTACCGATCATGGGATCGGACCACGGCCCATGTGTTTTCCATATCTGCAACTCTGATAAGCCCAGGGCCAAACGATTTCACTTTGAGGCTTTCTGGCTTCGTTATCCAGAATGCACTAACATCATTCAATCAACCTGGCAAGAACGAGTCTTTGGGTCATCTGCTTTCAAATTTGCTGCAAAATGTAAAGCCCTCAGGGCCAACCTTAACGCATGGAGGAAGAAAGGGGTTGGATCACTTAACCAAAGGATCAACGCTGTCCAACAGCAACTCGAAAACATCCAGTCATCCCTTAACTCCCCTAATTCCATTAGCACTGAGAATAGCCTCCGACAGGAACTTAACGATCTCCTGTTACAATAAGAGACCCTCTGGGCTCAACGTGCCAAAGTTAAGTGGCTTAAGGAAGGGGATAGGAACACCCGTTTCTTCCATAAAACCTGCAAACAGAGGGTTGTCAGAAACAGGATCGAGGGTTTGAAAGACCCCTTGGGTAACTGGATTGACGACCCAGTTAAACTCTCGAATCTAATCTCTGATCACTTTGCAACAATTTATCTCAAAGCCTCAGATATTAATAAGACTGATATTGATGACTGGGATGGTTGGAATCTAAACTTCCCAACCCTGGATACCCAAGGCATTAACCTTCTTAATCAGCCCATTTCTGCTGAGGAAATCAAAGAGGCTGTCTTCTCCATTAGTCCTTATAAATCCCCTGGCCCAGACGGTCTCCCTGGGATATTCTTTCACAAAAACTGGGATACTGTCAGAAACTCTGTCGAGGAAGTTGTCAAAGCTTTCTTCCTTAATGGTTACATCCTTAAGGAGTTCAACTACTCCTTTCTCGCTCTAATCCCGAAAACCCATAGCCCGATGCATCCCAGTGACCTTCGACCAATCAGCCTTTGTACGTCTATGTACAAGATCATCTCCAAAGTCCTTGCGAACAGGATTAAAAGAGTCCTGCCCTCCATTATCTCGGAACAGCAAAATGCCTTTGTCCCAGGAAGGCTCATTTCTGATAGCACCCTTCTTGCCAATGAATTCTTTGGTAAAATCAGAAATTCTAATAGTGGAGACAACCACCTGGGTGCTCTCAAACTCGACATGAGCAAGGCCTTTGATAGGGTTAACTGGTACTTCCTGGAAAAAGTCCTGAGAAGGATGGGATTCCCTCAAAACTGGGTCCATCTCATCATGCAATGTGTCAACACGGTGTCCTTTTCAGCCCTTGTCAATGGAAAACCGGGGAAAAGAATCTACCCAAAGGCAGGTCTTAGACAAGGGGATCCCCTCTCCCCCTACCTTTTCATCATTTACCTCGAAGCTCTCTCAGTCTATCTGACTAACCTCAACAACTCGGGGAAGTGCCCGGGAATCAGTCTCAGCAGAGGGGGCCCCAAGCTGTCGCACCTCTTCATCGCGGATGATTGTCTCATATTTTTCCAACCCACACTCTCCACTTGTGCGGCTCTTAGTGCAGCCCTGGATAGCTTCTGTAAAGTTTCTGGGCAAGACATTAACAAAAACAAATCTTCCCTCACCCTTAGCCCAAATACTCCAGAGGATCTTGGATCCATCTTTGGATCCTTCCTCGAAGTTAATATTGAAAAAGAAAACTCCACCTACCTTGGTCTCCCCATAGCCCTAGGTGGGAAAAGAAAAGACGTTTTCAGATTCACAAGAGATGCGGTCTCTACTAGGCTTGAAGGATGGAAAGGGAAATTCTTGAATGAAGCGGGGAGACTAACTCTAGCCAAAACTGTCCTCTCAGCCCTTCCCGCTTATGTTTGTTCCTCATTCAAACTTCCAACCACACTCAACAAAGAGATTTCTAACCAAATCGAGAACTTTTGGAGGAACCCGGAAAAGAGGACCCTTGCTCTCATCCCCTCCGATACTCTCAATCTTTCTAAATCTAGGGGTGGCCTAGGGCTCAGGAACATAAACTGGATGAACCAAGCTTTACTGGCAAATAAGGCCTGGAGGATCCTTAAACAACCTAACCTGCTTGTCTCCAAGATTCTACTCCACAGATATTGCAGGAAAAAATCACTCTTAGAGTGTGGCGGCCCAAGTAATGCTTCTTGGGCCTGGAAAAGTGTCCTTCACGGCCGTGATCTCATCACGACAGGCTGCAGATGGCAAATTGGAAGTGGGGCTCAAGTAAGTATCTGGTACGACAAATGGATCCCAGGCCTGAAAGAATCCCTCTCAGTTACTCTCAGCCGAAGCAATGCAAATCCTGAGGCCAAGGTCAATGATTGGATCGAAATGGTGGATAACAAGCAGTCATGGAAGGAATTCATTATTCGATCACAGGTTCCGGACTTCATTGCCTTCAAAATCCTTGGTATTCAACTTCCGGACAACCCATGTGAAGACAGGATTATATGGCCCTTCACAAGGAATGGCAATTATACCACAAAGTCAGGATATAACCTTCTGAATGAGGAAAACAACGCCCAACTTCTTCCAGCTGGCCTTTTCCTGTCCGACCAATGGCCTATGATGAATAACGGAAATTGGGGGAAAATTTGGAGCCTCAAAATCCCAGAGAAATGGAAATCCTTCCTTTGGAAATGTGCTCACCTCAAGCTCCCAACCAAATCCCTCCTCTGCCTCCGCCTCAACCTTGCCTCAAACAATTGCCCAATTTGCAATAGAAATGAGGAAACCCTCGAACACCTCTTCTTCAACTGTCCAGAAACTGCCCCTATATGGAGCAATATGGATCCTTCCCGAAGCAGCGAAACCCCTTTCCAAGATACCCTTTGGAAGTTCATCCTTACAGATAATCTCAAAGCCATTCACACCCTCTGGAGTATCTGGAGAGGAAGATGTGGCCTCGTCTTTAGCAATAAACCATTCACCATCGCCGCCATTCAAGCCTCCATGAACCAGGAGCAATCCCTCCTCGCAATTTCTGACCCCCCCTGTTTCCAAATCTTCCCCCACAAACAGTCTTCCGAGCACCGTCGTGATCAGGAACAGCTGCGATGCCCTCTCCCGGAACAACCCAAAGGATATCTCAGTTGATGGAGCTTGGAAAGCAAGCTCTTTCTTTTCTGGCATTGGAATCCACACTAAGGGCGTGGATGGCAAGTCTTGGACCATTGGAAAAAAATGTGTGGCCTCAAGCGCTCAGCAAGCGGAGCTCCTTGCAGTGGAACACGCAGTGAATTTTGCTCGTCATCATAACATCTTATGTGTTAATATCCTTACTGACTGTGCTTCCATTTTGCCTATCATCCAGGGATTGACCAGCCCCCCCATTCAGGATGAGCCGGTGATTGACCGTATACGCGAAGGTGTGAAGGTCTTGACGTTCTGCAGCATTACCAAGGTTCAAAGGAGATAGGTTGCCCTAGCCCATGAAGCAGCCAGATTTTCCCAGTTTGACAATCATCCTATGTAATCGTTTCTTATGTAGTTTGTAGTAGGTCCCCTATCTTTGATGTTGCAGTTGTTAGTAGTATTTTTCTGACTGGATGTTTGGTTCGCCTATGTTTTATGACTTTTCGTACGTTGTTTTGGGATGTTTCTACGCTTTCTAGGAATGAATGATGACATTTCCAGCAAAAAAAAAAAAAAACTTCAACAAAAGAACATATCAACAAGAACAAAAGAGAAGAAGAAGAAGATTCTGAACTGATAAATCAAAATGTTGCAAAAATTGGAACTCTTCAGCATACATCTCTCCTATGGCTAGAAAGTAGCTTAATCACGTCCATATGCTTTCAAATTATTGAAATCTCACATTCTTAAAATAAGAAAAAGTAGATCTGAGAGATCTGTACATCAACAGCAGAAGAAAAGAGGAGAATGAGAAGAAAAAGATGAAGAAATTACATAAGGAGAAGAAGAAGAAAGAACAGAGCCCCGTGGTCGAATCGGTCAACCCTCCCACCGTTGTGGCCGCCGCCTCCATGGTCTGTTTCCACCGCCGTTAGGATCTAAGGTAGGGAGAAGAAAAGGGAGAGAGAGTCTTATCCGATCTGTTTCCACTCAACCTCTACCAACAGATCCACCACTGTCGAACTCGCCGCTGCCAAGGACATTGACCGCCCTCCTCGACGCCGATCTACTCTCTTTGCCTTCTCTCTCTTTCTCTCCCTCTTCTTCATCAGACAAAGACAAATAGAGTGATGGAGATGAGAAGATCAATGGTGGAGACATGGATGGAGCCGATTGATCTCCTCCCCCCCCCTCTCTCTCTTTCTCTGGTCCGAATTGATCTAGCTTGTCCTTAATCGTGTAACAGAGTAAACATCACTTTGAGTAACCCTTGATCGGTGTAGATAGTGTGTTCTAGCCACGTGAGTCAGCTTACACGTGGCAATCATCTAACACATCTGGTGGTGTTCCAGTATTATACGAGCATTATTCATGCTTATCCATATGGGGGCTGCGAGACAGGGCCTCTCGCAAATCATTCCACACGAGACTTGTAGGGACTTAGTGGTTTGGAGGCTAGAGTAAGATCTATCGCGCGCGAGCGACAACAAAGCCCGCGCGCGATCCTTGGTAAATGCTTTGAGAGATTTATGGCCACGTGTCCCATAAACCCGGTCAACCTCATAACGATTCCGGTATACGCGGACGAAGTGCATAACGATTCCTATATATGCGGTCGAACGTGCCGTTATGGTTGAGGTAATTAAGCCGCCATTAATGGGCGCATTAACCCACTACAACAGTCACATTTCCCACTATATATAGGTTCGTTAACCCTTCATTGCAATCATATAACTAAGCGGAAGCTCTGGCCATTTGCATACTGTCTCTCTCTCTCTCAGTTACCATTGTCTTGCTCTCTCCCTACTCACAACCTACATTCCTTGTGTTTCTATACTCTATCCCTGGTGTACACTTGGATCTTCCTCAAAGGATCCTCCTGTATATAACCGGCCAATTGTATTGTATTGTGACTGATTTGATCGATTTGAATTTACCGAATGTACTTACCGTATAATTTTGTTGTGGAAAGTTAGTTTTGGAAAGGACACTGATCCATGACAAATTTGCTCACGCAAAGCTATTGAAAAAATAGAAGTCTTTCATTTGAATTGTTGTTATTAGCTAGCAGTACAAATACAACTCAATAAACTGTCTTCAACATAGGATTAGACCCATTTTAAGGTCATCACTACTACCTAACCGGGTCCGCTTACGTTCGGTTGAGATTGCATTGATGCCAAACCAACCACCAACACATTTCTGCATGAGTCCCATCAATAGACCCCTCACAGGCCACATATAACATTCAATAATATATACAAACAACGTACTTTGACAAGACTTTCTTCTATTGATTGCGACGAGGATGAAGACACAGCACTGCGATCAGTACTAGAACAATTTTACTAATATTATATAATTATAAAATCCAACATGAAAATAGTACATAACTTGCTATAGTCATACGTGAATCACGACGGAGCAACCAATTGTAAAATGAGACAGACGCCTAGGTTTTTTCCTTTCTAGAAGACTACAATATATCGAAAATCTTATAATTTTATATGGAATTATTATTATGCACTAGTTCTGAATTTTGCTAGGACTCGAACTCTGGCTCTTTATTTCGTCGACGAATGCTTGCATGTTGCGGTAGGAAGACCCGCCTTCTGAAGAAATACAGAAACAAGAAGAAGAAGAAGAAGAGAAGAGAGAGCTATGAAGAAGATGATGATTCTGTTATTAACCTCCTACATCACTATACAGTGTATTTATACCAGAATACATTTCTAACAACCTATCTACCAGAATTACAGTAATTGCACTATGACCCCAGTACTAACAGAGTATTGCAAATACAAACTTTCTTATTCATTCTAATACTGTCCCTCAATTCCAGCTGGGTATTGAAACCATCCACTTAGTGATTTTGAAATTTCTGAAGAGACTGATGATCACTGATATTCAGAAATGGTAACACTCTTTGAAAAGAATGGATAGGCAGGGCTTTAGTGAGAACATCAACTAGCTGACTCTGAGAAGATACATGTGCCACTTTGAGCTTCTGTGCTACTACCTGTTCTCTGACAAAATGAAAATCAATTTCAATGTGTTTGCTCCTTGCATGGAATACTGGATTGGAGCTCAAGAGAAGAGCTGACACATTATCACACAAAGTAATGGTGATTGATTTTTGACTCCCAAATCATGAAGAATGTATCCTAACCACTTAAGTTCAGCTGAGGTGCTGGCCATGGCTCTATATTCTGCTTCAGTGGAGCTTCTGGAGACAGTGTGCTGCTTCTTAGAGCTCCAGGAAATAAGATTGGAACCCAGAAATATACAGAATCCAGTAGTGCTTCTCCTGTCTTCTGGATCACCTGCCCAGTCTGCATATGCAAATGCAGTTAAATTGAAGTTGACACAAGGTTGAAATTGAACACCATAAGAGAGGGTGCCTTTGATATATCTCAGAATCCTCTTGACATTCATAAAATCACATTGCCTGGGTTGATGCAGCTGTTGGCATACTTTGTTGACTGCAAACTGAATATCTGGTCTTGTAACAGTGAGATACTGAAGAGCCCCTACCAAACTTCTGTACAGAGTGATGTGTTCAAATGGAGCTGTGTCAGTGGAGTTGTAGATATGTTTGGGAGCCACTGGAGATGGACATGGTTTACAGTTGGCCATTCCAGCTTTGACCAAAATGTCAGTGGCATACTTGGATTGTTGAAGATGATAGCCCTGAGATGTAGTACTAACTTGAATGCCCAAGAAATATGACAAATTTCCCAGATCTTTGACAGCAAAATGTGTGTTGAGATAAGAGATTAGAGTCTGAATATAGGCTGCATCACTCCCAGTAATCAGTATATCATCAACATAGACTAGAACTATTGTGGTGTGAGAGCATCTATGTAGCACAAATAAAGAAGTGTCTGCTTTACTGAGCTTAAAACCTGCTTGCAGAAGACAGGAGGAGAGCATTGTATACCAGGCTCTTGGAGCTTGCTTTAATCCATAGAGAGATTTATGCAATTTGCAAACTAGGTGTGGATTGTTGTGTGTAAGTCCAGGTGGTTGCTGCATATAGACTTCCTCTTCAAGAGTTCCATGTAAGAAGGCATTGCTGATGTCAAGTTGCTTGATGTGCCACTTGTAAGACAAAGCTAAAGTAAGCACAATTCTAACTGTTTGTTGCCTGATGACTGGGCTAAAGGTTTCTGAATAATCAATTCCATATTGCTGATGAAAACCTTTGGCAACTAGTCTTGCCTTATATCTGGCAATACTCCCATCTGTGTTTCTTTTTACTTTGTAGACCCATTTACAGCCAATGGCATGTCTATTAGGAGGAAGTGGAACTAGAGACCAGGTCTTTTGGTGTTGGAGAGCTGCATATTCCTCTTGCATTGCCTGTTTCCAACATGGTTGAGCAAGAGCTTCTTCAACAGTAGTGGGTTCAGAAGTTGCATTGGTGGCAGTTGTACACAGCTGAGTGATATATCTGGGGTTAGGCTTATGTATGCCTGTCTTAGATCTAGTAACCATGGTATGAGTGGGTGGGGGATTAGTTGGTAGGTTGTTTGAAGAAGAGGTTGAGTTTTGAGGTGAAAGAGGCTCAGCAGAAGCTGGTAATGGAGATGGAGGAGAGGAGTTTGTAGTAGAAGAGTGAATGTGAGATGAATCAAACAATGTTGAACATGGCTGTGGTGGTGTAGAAGGAAACAGTGGTGGAAACTGAAGCCAAGAGGAGACATAAGAAGGAGATTTAATAGGTGGATCACTAGGAGAAGTAGTGGAGAAGGGAAATATGGTTTCATGAAACCTAACATGCCTGGATATATAGACTTTGGAAGTAGTTATGTCTAAACACTTGTATCCTTTTGTGTGTGGACAATACCCTAGAAACACACAAGAGGTTGATCTGGGTTGAAGTTTGTGTTTAGTGTAAGGTCTGAGCCATGGAAAGCAGAGACAACCAAACACTTTGAGATCTAGATAAGATGGTGACTGATGAAAGAGTTTTTGAAAAGATGAGATGTTACCAAGACAAGTTTTTGGTAGACTGTTAATAAGATAGTTAGCTGTGACAACAGCTTCTAACCAGTATTTGAGAGGCATGGATGCATGAAACAGAAGGGCAAGTGCTGTTTCAACAAGGTGTCTATGTCTTCTTTCCACTCTCCCATTTTGTTCTGGGGTGTGAGGACAAGAAGTTTGATGACTAGTACCTTGTGACTGCAGATATGTGCCAAAGGTGGTATTAAGAAATTCAGAACCATTGTCTGTTCTAAAAATCTTGACATGAGTGTGAAAATGTGTGTGAACATAAGCAGTGAAGTGGATGTAAGCTGTATAGGCCTGATCTTTAGTGATCAAGGGGTAGAGCCAACAAAATCTAGTGTAGTCATCAATGAATAAAACATAGTATTTGTATTTTGAACAAGATTCAACTGGAGAAGGTCCCCATATGTCAGAATGAACAAGATCAAATGGATTTGTAACAACTGAGTTTGATACAGAGAAAGGTAGCTTATTTGCTTTAGCAAGCTCACAAGAAGTACACAAATGAGATGACTGACTACAATTTAACTGACTCTTGAGTTGATGGAGAACTGCTGCTGATGGATGTCCCAGCCTCTGATGCCAAAGAGATGCATAAGACAGAGGAGACACAGCAGCTGAGACAATATAAGAAGTGTCAAGAGACTTGAGCTGATAATTAGAGTTTGAATTATTAGTAACAAAGCTGGGAGAAGAACTCACCAGTGGTTTTGGTAAGAGATATAGGCCATTTTTACAGTGGCCCTGGTAGATAGTATGATTGTGCTTCAAGTCCTTGATTTGAAAGGCCTTTGGATAAAAAGTGATAGCACAATTATTGTCATTAGTGAATTTTGAAACAGAGAGAAGGTTGGAGGTAATATGAGGAACAAGGAAGATGTTTTTGAGTTGAAAATTACCAGTAGGAGTAGGAAGGAGTCCATCTCCAATGTGTGAAATGGGTAGATTAGAGCCATTACCTACAGTGACTCCATGATTACCAGAGTAAGGTGACGCTGTAGTTAAAACAGTAGCATCATTAGTTACATGAGCATTAGCTCCTGTATCAAATAACCAGGACTCACCAGTGTTCTGAAGATGAGAGTCATGGTTGGAGTGGTAAGCCTGTGGTGGATAAGAGAAGATGTCTTGAGTTGATGTGGAGTTGCTGCAAGAAGGGCTGGAGATGTTGGAGTAGACTGGGGGTGCTGCATTGTAATGAGCTTGATATTGAGTTTGTGACTGTGTGCCAGCTGGTCTAGAGTAGGTTTTGGTGCCCTGATAATTGGTGAAATCAGTCCTGTACCAGCAGTCAATAGCTGTGTGCTTGTACCTTCCACAAATTTGACAGCTCTGATCAGTAGTGTTGCCATGATTAGGTCTCCAATTCTGAGTTCTATTAAACCCTGGGGAGAATGATTGCATTCTGCCTGATGATCTACCAAAAGAATATCTGCCTGAATGATATCTGCCTCCCCTTTGGGAAAATCCTCTGCCACGGTTGCCATTAGGTCTAAATGCAGCATAAGCTGTGTGTAAATCATGAGCCTGAGAAAATGTATCTGGAAGAGGCAAAGAGCTGTGTGTAGTAGACTGAGGTTGGCCTTGAATATGTAGATCCTCAGATAATAAGAGTGCAGATAGTTCATTCACAGTAAGAGATGAAGTTCTGAGCCTCAGATTAGATTTGACAATGTCATATGAAGAAGGAAGGCCTCTTAGAATATAGAGAATAAGATCTTCATCTTTGATGTGTTCATGGACTTGAAGAAGTTGATCTATAAGATTCTTGACAAAATCCAGATATTCAAGCATTGTTTTAGAACCTTTCTGCAGACTATACAACTGTGACTTCAGCTGATGTACATGTGATCGATCTTGATAATGAGGTAAACCTTTGAGCTAAAGTAAACCAAATATCATAAGCAGTGGTCAAATGTAGTATAAGAGGCAACACAGAGGGGGAAATTGAAGCTATGAGGCATGTCTTCAAGTGTTGATCCACAATTTTCCAAGAAGTAAATGCAGGATTTGGTATGACATTATCAGATGAATCTGAGAGTGTAGCAGCTGGTGGTGAAACAGTGAGCTGCTCATAGAGTGAATTTGCTTGAAAAACAGCTTCAATTTGTGCTTTCCATAGCATATAATTTGTATTATCCAATTTAAGTTGAACTAGAGACTTAAGATTGGCAATAAGGAATGTTAAACCTGAAGGAAGTGAATCTGTCATTGCGGATGAACCAGAACTCGGCAAAACTCGGTAAAATTGCACAGAACTCGGCAAAACTCGGTAGAACTCAGCAAAACTCGTCACGAATCGGCAAAACTTGGCAAAACTCGGTAGTAAACTCAGAGATTCTTCAGAACTCGAATCAAATCAACACAGAAGTCAAGAATCGACACAGTAAATGCAGAGAGAAGAAGCAGTACTCAATTCGATGTGTATGTGCGGCGCCATTAATGCAGAGCTTCAAGATCGAGATTGTCGGAGACGAAGAGGTGAGAACGATGACTGAGGCTGAGTCGGAAGTCACCGGAGGAGGTTGAGCGAAGAATTGAGCGCCGGAGATCGGAGAAATGAAGCGGCGACGAGCCTTACAGGCTCTGATACCATGAAGAAATACAGAAACAAGAAGAAGAAGAAGAAGAGAAGAGAGAGCTATGAAGAAGATGATGATTCTGTTATTAACCTCCTACATCACTATACAGTGTATTTATACCAGAATACATTTCTAACAACCTATCTACCAGAATTACAGTAATTGCACTATGACCCCAGTACTAACAGAGTATTGCAAATACAAACTTTCTTATTCATTCTAATACCTTCCGCCACCACCTCCTCCGCCGCCTTCTTCCACTTCAAAGCGTTCTCCCTCATCTCCGCCGCCTTCGGGCCGCTAACTGCCGCAGTGAAACACTCAATCACCTCTTCCCTTGGTATCACCCTCCCCTCAGCCACACCCCTACACATTCTAATCCCAACCTTAAAAACATCGACCGAGTACTTCGCATTGTCTTGGTCTCCCCATTGCGGGAACGCCACCACTGGAAGTAGACGTCCCTTTTAGTCTACCTTGACCGGCCAATGACAGTACTTGCTACTTATCGTATGATTTTGCCGTGGAAAAATAGATTTAGAAAGGACACTGATTTATGACAAATTTGCTCACGCAACGTTACTGGAAAAACACTAGAAGTGTTTCATTTGAATTGTTGTTATTAGCCTAGCAGCAGCACAAATGCAACTCAATCAATCATTGTGATTTATCACGCTAATCTTTAACTTACGATTATACCCATTCTAAGGTCAATCACTACTGCCTAACCAGTTACTGGGGGACGTATGATTTCCAAGTTTGCATTTGTCATATTTACAGGGTCACTTTGATCCGATAATTTGGTAAATTTTATAAGGTGTTATTAGTAAACATTACTCTACAATACTATAAAAAATTATAAAAGAATTACATTGTCTAGCTATCTAAATAACCAAGTCAAAGTGATCTGATTGCGAAAGAAAAAGTCAAACGTGAAATATAGAGAAAGAACGGATTAAGTATAAGCATACTTTTTCTTTTTCATAAACTAAAATAGTGCATCAAGAAATCTATTTCCATTCAAGATTGCATGGTGTCGGTTGCCAAACCTGTGGACGTAGTCATCTAGTGTCCGCCCCTGTAACCAGTTCAGCTTATGTCTGGTTGAGATTGCCCGGTTGCCAAACCAACCATGACCACATTTCTGCATGTGTCCACCAATCGAACCCCACGGGCCACATGTATTCAATAACTTACAAACAAATACTTTAAGACGACGTTCTTTTATTGGGACGAGGAGGATGAAGACACATCATTGCGATGAGTACTACCACTCTGTTTCTTTCTCTTTCATTCCATTTGAATTTTTAATTCGCATTTGTGTCACTTTCACCGATTGATTTGAATCGCAGAACGATATCAATTTTTGATAATTTTTTCACTCTATTATATAGCAGCATTTATTCTACAACAATATGAAAATATATTAAAAAATTACATTATTTTACTATCCAAATCGCCGAGTCAAAGTAATCAATGAATAATGTAAAAATGTCAAATGGAAAGAAATAGAAAAAATATAGTAGTCGAATAATATTACCAATATCTTATATATCAAATTCAACGTAGAATCTTTACTCAAAAAAAAAAAAAAAAAATTCAACGTAAAATCAGTACATAGTTTTCATTGTCATACAAGACTCACGACGGAGCATCCAACAGTAAAATGAGACAAATCTTATTCTTAAAATACTAATTTAATACTACCCTTCTATCTTCTCTTTCAACTTATTTTATTTTTTTGACATTATTCACTGGGTCATTTTAAACCGGTGATTTGGTTAGAAAAAAAATACAAATTTAGTAATGTTTGCAAGATCTTGTAGAGTAAACTTACTCTGCAATATTATGAAAAAAATGCCAAAAATATATCGTTTTGCTATCCAAATCACCGAGTTAAAGTAACCCGGTTATGGGTAAAAACGTTAAGAAGTTGAAAGAAAAGAAACAGAGATAGTACAATATATCGAAAATCTTATAATTTTATCTGGATTTATTATTATGCACTAATTCTCAATTTTGCTAGGGCTCGAACTCCGGCTCTTTATTTCATCGACAAACGCTTGCATGTTGCGGTAGGAAGACCCGCCTTCCGCCACCGCCTCCTCCGCCTCCTTCTTCCACTTCAAAGCGTTCTCCCTCATCTCCGCCGCTTTCGGACCGCTAATCGCGGCCGTCAAACACTCCCTCACCTCTTCCCTTGGTATCACCCGCCTCTCATCCACACCCCGACACATTCTAATCCCAACCTTAAACACATCAACCAAATACTTCGCATTCGTCACTTGGTCCCCCCACTGTGGGAACGCCACCACCGGCACGCCACTTGTCAGCGCCTCCATCGTCGAGTTCCAACCACAATGCGTCACGAAACACGCCACTGACCGGTGAGCCAAAACCTGCTCCTGTGGGGCCCACTGCACGATCCGGCCATTCTCCCCCGCTTTCTCCGGAAACCCGTCAGGCACAACCGCTGACTCCCTACCGGAATCCTTCTCCGCCGGCCTGACCACCCAGAGAAATGGTATTTCTGCTGTCAACAACGCCTCGGCGATCTCATTGAACTGATCCTGTTTAAGGGACACGACGCTTCCAAACGAAATGTACACGACCGAGGACGGCGGTTTCGCGTCCAGCCACCCGACGCAGTCGTCGGATTTCATGAAATCCCCCCGGATTTCCGATTCCGGAGCTAATTTAAACAGCGGACCGACCGGTTTGATCGGGCAAATTTTCGACATGTATTCAACCGTCTCTGGCTCTAGGTTATAAAAAGTTTCCACCAACACGCAAAAGGGTATGTTCAGGTTCCTGAACTGCCCGAGAATCGCGCGCCCGAGGAACGGGTACTCTGTCCTCGGGTGCAAGAAGCTCGGGATTTCGTCGTGCTTCAACAATGGCATGCCCGGTAATTTGACGTCGATTTCAGGGTCATTTTCCGTCGGGAAGGGTACAAGTGAGTGATAGAAGTGATAATAAGCTGAGAAACAAGCCGTGGATTGGACCCAGAGAACCGCGTTGGGAATTCCAACGGACTCTGCCACGTCGGAGACCCATGGGATAAACGGGTTGCTGATGATGCACGAAACGGGTCGGGTCTCGTCGGCGTGGTTCTTGAGCATCTTGGGGAGAGTCTCTTTTCCGACGAGTTCGAGGCGGGACATGTAGAGGTCGAGATCGAACCGTCGAGGGTCGTTTTCGTCCCAGCCGTCGTCCATGAATTCGAACCGGATAAAGCCGGACCCGACCGGGGTCGGGTCGTGGGTATCCGGATTGAATTTCCGGATCTCTCTGCCGAAGGTTTCCATCGTGGAGAATGTGACGAGGAGGCCCATGGAAGCGAGACGCTTTCCGAGCCGGAGAAGGGGGTTGACGTGACCCTGAGCCGGGAAAGACACCAGGAAGACATGAACCGGTGGTTCAGAACACATCTCCGACGTCGGAGCAAGAGGAGAGAAGAGGTTTATGAGTGAGAGTGAGCTCTTGTTATGGGATTTTTGCTTTGTACATTGTGTGCAGATGATATGCTTCCCTTAAATAGAAGGGTCAATGACATTTTTCTGCCCTCGTATTATGGATTACGTACATTTTACCCCCTATACTATCGATAAATACTTTTTGTACAACACCTATATCCTCATCCTAAACGGGTCCCTCTGCCCTCATCGGGGTTGGATATCTGGATCTGTTAGTGGGGGACTCCCCCTCTAACAGAATGTAATAGAAGGGTGGTATCTGTCCACACTCCATCCACTAACAAGGGGCAAAATGTATTTATCCATAGTGCATGGTGTAAAATGTATGTAATCCATAATACAATGGTGAAAAATGTCTTTTACCCTAAGTAGAATAATGATTGGATAAGCAGTGATGTGGTGATAGTGTTAATGCTCTACTAAATGCATTCACAAGTTTCCCCCCACAAGTTTGATACAAAGACACTTTCACCCCCTCTGATTTGTAGAATGACAGTTTAACTCCTCCAGTCCAGTGTGCTAAAATATGTACACATTTGCACTCACTCATTGTGACGTGTTAGTCTAGGGGAACAGGTCCGTCACTTATATTAGTTTTGGGGACACGTTTTCTCTCTCTGAGAGTATAGGAATGACACAACCAAGAGGTGAATTGGAGCATTAAAAGAGTAAAAATGTCATTTCAACAAATTTCAATGGGGCGAAAGTGTATTTTTACCGAATCTGAGGGGGAGGGGAGTGAAAGTGTATTACCCGTTATTATGCAGGTCATATTTCATCCCATTCTGCAATTATGGCCACGTACATTTAAGTAACAAATGATACCGGAGGAACTAAACTTTCCATGATATTGTAGACGCAAGATAACTCTATAACATTGACCTGTTTCTTTTTTCTACTCAAACATATATCTATAGTTACCTGAAAAATCAAATACGAAAGGTAAAATAGGAGAGGGAGAGAGAGAGAGATAGGGTGAATAGGAGTAAACACTTTTGAAAAAATTATATGCTCAAAAAGAGGGAACAAAGGTACAAAATTACAAACTGATCACGGAACTAATAAAGTTTAGCCAACTCTTCAAAAATGATTGCATAACTAAAGAACCTTGCGAATTAGTAGAACGTTGAAACGGGCTAAACCGAAAACCGAATTGGACATCGCTAACATGTTTGGTTCGGTTTGGTTTGATTTGGCTCAAAATTTATACCTGCATATTATGGATTGGTTTTGTTGAACCAAATAAACTATTCCGCTTACAGCTATTCAAATACACACATATATACTAGCTTTCCATGCACGGGTAATACACACACAATTTTGAAATATTTGTATTTTACATTAAGAAATAAAGTAAAACGATGCATTTTTTCGATAATTTTTCATGGTGTTTTAGAGTAAAGTTTACCCTACAACACCACGTTACTGTACAACACCATGAAAATTATCAAAAATTTACGTCGTATTACTAATCACATCATCGAGTCAAAGCGATCCGATGAATAGTGGTAAAAGTGATCAAAGTAGAAAGAAATAGAAGAAACAAAGAAGAAACTGTTGAATAAATTCTCTCATGCACTGACTTTAGTATATAACATATACTATTAAATATGTTACTACTATTTACCTATTGTAGTAAATAGTTTAAGATTCAAAATATCATAAAATTGAAATAGTTGGTTACTATTAAATATGTTATTACTGTTTGCCTAGGCGCCTTATGTAGGGCGAGTCACCTATTGGGCGGTAGCTTAGGCATCACCCGGCCGCCTAGGCGTCACTCGGTCACCTAATTCACCCAGGCGGTCGCCTACTTTCAGCTACAATTTTTCGTATTAAATAAATTTATCAAGCTAAAAATGCATGTGATCATATTTTCTATTTTGCTAGGAAAACTGACTTAAATTGCTTGTAATCAATGCGAGAAAAATTCTTAATGCTCTATTTGACCATTTTTTTTGACAAAATTCTACTGTTAGTATAGTCAGAAACAGTTAGAAATTTTTCTTTAATATTTTTGAATTTACTAAGAATGTATTAAGGCAACTCCAAATTGATGCCAAAGACGCACGTAATCCTAACAAAAAATTAAATTGGAAATTTCCCCATCTTCTTAACATATTTATTAAGGTGATTTTGGGTTAGGATTAATATACAATTATAATTTTAATAACTCATCTTGTAACACTCATGGTTTTCTATTATGTCAAATTCTATATGCAATAGATTTTTTTAATATATTTCACAACATTATATGCAAGTTAAAATATGTTTATCTGTAATATAAATATTTTTTTGAAATAATAATTTTATTCCTATTATAAATTTACTATTAATGATGGCTTATCGCCTAGGCAATTGGACAACTCCATGGCTACTCGACAAACAAGCAAATAGAGATTAAGGAAATCACTTATGAAAAGTTTAGGCAAAAATTCTGAATTTAAAATGCTTCCGTGGTCAATCAGAATTTAAAAAACGTGAATAGTTTTGGCTACTCAATTTCTTTTTTATTAGATGTAGGATTTGTGTTGTTCGTGTTAAAAAGTTTCAAATGTAAGTAGTACATGTCAAATCCTCAAAAGTTGTGGCGCCAGAATTTTCTGGACCATTCCCTGTGGCAATTATTTGATCGAGTGCATAAAGATTTAAATGTCCCTTTCCATTGGGTCGTCATCAAAAGTTAAATGCCCAATTTCTACCTTTTCTTTTGTTTTGGAATCAATTTTCTCAATTCCGTCGGGTCGTAGGTTAATCATCCAAACAAAAGACTGACTTGTCTCTCCTATTACCTCAAAATACATCAGAACTGACCCAACATAATTTTTTTTTTGGCTTCTAGCAGTTGTATTAGTCTTAATTGCAAAATCCAATTATACAGCTTGAGAGTGTTTTCAATAGATTAAGATCACCATGTCACAATGCTCTGTGATTATTTGATTTCATAGAACTACCATACTCAATTGAGTTGTGATCTGTTGTTCGAATTAGGATGCAAAAGCTTCAATTCGGGTTCGGGTTGAAAAGGAACCGAACCGAATCGAGTTAGACTGTTCGGCGAAAGGTTGTTCGATTTAGTACATACGTATTCAGTTGCAACAAAGATGTCAAGAATTTAGATTGTGATTTAATCAAATTCTTGGTGTCCAAACACATGCATGCTCTTTGCTTGTTTGCTGCTAATTGGAATTCGAAGAAAGAAACAAATGTCAAAAACGATAGAAAACATCAAAACATAGTTTAAAAGCTGGATATGAGCGGTTTCCTTGATCATAAATAAACAAATACAAGTACTACTATTTTGTAGGCTTTCCCGGAACTTGGAAAGAATCATTTATTCTAAAGTACCATGGTGGCAAGGTGTTGGGATATGACATAGATTTCTATTGTACTATTCCTTCCGTCCCAATACCTTCGATGTCCTACCACTGATTTTTTCGATTGTCCGAAATTGTTTTCTTGTTCTCAATGATCTTTTCTATAAATCTCTTTCTATGTCATGATACCACAGTCAACAAATACATTTATCACATAATTTTTTTATGTGATAACACCAAACATGGCATGATTAATACTCCTCCCTCTGTGTTTATGTATCCAATATTCCATTTTGGGATTTCTCAAAATATAAGTTATCTTTCTAGATTCATTTTTTTTTTTTAAGATGTGAAGTTCATCTTTTGTCATTTTTGTCTTTTCTAAAATGTTAATATTAAATAAAAAAAGTATACACAATTGGCCTGTTTAGGTCTAGGAATCTTAGGTATAAGTGCAATAAAATTCTGGTTTAATTATTTGAGAAATATATTCACCTTCATTCAAAAGTTTCAAAATCAGAGATAGAATTTATGTTCCAACAATGTCCCAGTAGCTTTGATGAAATAAAGCTGAAATCACATCACCCACGGGTCTTAAGGGGACGCATTTAATCCAAAACAGTTTAAACCTCACTTTCAACGAAAGGCTAGTTCAATCATTCATATGAAGGACAACCTTTTAACGGAATTGTATCAATAACAACTATCATACAAATTCTTTGCTCATGAGTAACATTATGTGTAGCTAGGGTGGTAGCTCAAGTGGTGGAGCGTTGGAGGCCCCTGCATGATTTAGGTTCAAACCAGTTAACGACAAAAAGAATTTCTCAATAAAACAAGAAAGTAAAATTATGTTAAAAATAATTAACAATTAGTAGCAATATCTTCTTCATCTGTGCACCAAACCTGACTAGCTGATTGAATACCTGAAATGAAAAAAAATAATAATTAACAATTAGTAGCAATATCATCTTCTTAGTGCGCAAAACCTGACTAGCTGATTGAATACTTGAAGTGACGTTCCTTTTTCTTCTATCTGTAGCTTTCTTGTGAAAATAGGCAGTATTTTGGTCACCTTCTTTCAACCACAAAGCTCTTGACTTCTATCTCCACCACATTTCTTCTTTGTAAATTTCCTTATGTAGCATCTGCTGAACTGTTTATATTGGTTTCAGAATCTACATAGATAAGAAGGAGTCTTTAACAAGTGGTACAAATGTTGCTGCAACCTTCTAACAAAGTTGTTCTTATTTCTTCTATTTTTGCTTATGCCAAAGCTGCAATTCAGTGGTAAGAGATCCCAATTTTTGATGTATATATGTCTTCCATGTCTCTACACTTGTCAACTGCACTCCAAGTTCTATGCACAATTTCTACACAGTTATCTTCCTTTATCTATTCATAACAGAACTGAAATCTACCTTTTCTATGTGATCCATTAATGTGTTTTAGGGCATTCAACAGAATAGGCATGTCTAATTTTTTCTACCACTGACTGAGGATAAATGTTGTTAAAAGAACTATTTGAAACTGCCATGTCTAATCTTTTCTTGACATGTGCAATACCTTGTCAACAGTTTGTCCAAGTAAAAAACCACCTTCAAAACCCGTATCATGCCACATCTAGAAGAAGAAGAAGTAGATGCCTGTCAAGATTTTTAAACTGGAACAGCCCAGATTCTGAAGCTGAAAGGTACCTCTTTTTATCAAGTCTTGTTGTTGTTCCGGACCAAGGTAGATAATCGGTTCGATCAGGGGAAGTTGAGTTTTTGGTTGATTTCAAGTTAACTTATCTTACAAAAATATCAAAAGTCCTAGTCCGACTCAGAACACCAAGGATCGGATCCGACATTGCAGATTGACATTTATTAATACCACAATCATATGTGTTATGAATTGGTGATCCAAACCCTAGCTTGGAATTGACAAAGCAGAGAGCAAGAAGGAAAGGGAAACGAAGTTGCAGCACGTTGGGGGTTCAGGGGTAGGTCGTGCGACCTCTAGCATAGGTCGTACGACCTAGTTTGCTGCTGGCAACTACTCACACAGGTTGTGCTACCTTTGTACTAGGTCGTGCGATCTGGTTTGGGTCTGACAACTTTCTAGGTTGTTTCCTTATCGGTTTTGGTAATTTTTGAGCGTTGCTTTTGTAATAACTGCATTTCTTAAGCTTATGTTACATCAGTTTATTTCACATTTAATTGTTTAGTAGTTGATAGATGTACTCATAATTGCTAAACTATAAATGTTAAGCTCGACCAGAAATACACCGAAAGTCGTAATTTCTTATTCTATTTCTAAATTAAAGATAAAAATAATTAGGAAATGATTAGTGCTAATCACTAGTTTAAGTGTTAATTAGTGCTAATCACTAGTTTAAGTCGTAATTAGTGCTAGTCACTAGTTTAAGTGTTAATTAGTGCTAATTACTAGTTTACGTGTTAATTAGTGCTAAACACTAGTTTAAGTGTTAATTAAGTATTGTTTATGCATCTTGTGATATGTGGCTTGCTAAATGCTTGACGTGACTAAATTACATGTTTAATCGCCGCGGTGGTTGATGATAAGCATTTAGATTTAGCCGAATGAATGTGTGACACACAGGCAGACATGTGTCACGACATCTGCGACTTTCCCTGCATGCGCGACACGTAGGGGGGTTATGTGTCATGCTCTAAGGACATCCTTATCCATGTGTGACACACAGGCGACATGTGTCGTCGTGTGGCACAACTTTCATTGCATGCGCGCCACGTGTCCCTGTGACTCGTCGCGATCTGATTGGTCGCTGAATTCTATAAATAGGGTCCAGTGCTATAGTTATTTCTCATTCTATATTCGATTCAACTACCGATTAGTGAGATAGAGAGATATTGGGAATATTCCGAGATGAAAGATTTGGAGCTACTCGTATCATTTCAATGCTGTTATCGTGAAGCTGATATAAAGGTAGGGGAAATATAGTTTTCACGTCTACTGTAATTACGGTCTATGCACGTGATTATATGCTTATTTGTTGATTGTTAAGTTATTTCTTGTTATTCGCATGAAGTATAAAGCATGATAACTATGTGATTCGTGATCAGTGTTATAGTTTAATTGATTATTATATTTCTACGCCAGTGGTTAGGCGGTACCTACTGGGCTTTTTGCTCACCCTAAAATAATTACAGGTACCGGAATGGACTTATCGAAGACAATAGACGGGCTAGAATTATATATTTTTCGAATAATGTAATATCTGTTAAGATTGTATATTTTGAGATTTGTAAATCATTATTTGTCAAATGAATAGGAAAAATAATATTATTATTCAAATTGGAAAAGACTTGTCTATTTCTAAAGCTTCCGCTATTTTTATTCAAAAGCGAAAAGGTTCGTATTTCTGTCGCGGCCGAAAAGCAAGCGCTTACTCTGATGAATTATTAATCAACGTAAAGAGAAAAAGGTACGGGTCGTGACAGCTTTGGGCGCAAGTCAGTAGTTTAGGCCTGTATATTGATCTAGGTCATGGCTATTACAAGTGTGAGGCATTAAGATTGATTGTAATCGGTCTCTCATCAATAAATTGAGATTGTTTTGGCTGTTGACGTAGCTAGTCTGAAAACTAGTGTACCACATCACATTGTTTGGTGTTCTTATTAGTTTTTTTCTTCGTTTCATCACTCTTCTTGTTCCGCATTCGCTCTCTGACAATACGAGATTGCAAATGACGAATTATTTGTGCACCTCCGATTGTCATGCCGAGCATGTACTGTCATTTGTCCTTGTGAAATAATTAAAGCGCACTCTCTTATTAGTGGTGGTCCTAGCACTAGAAACTTAAGGTCTCTGTGTTCTGTACAGGGGCGGATCTATGTAGGGACAGGGGGGAGGGTGGGGGAGGCTGTTGGGCCCCCTGAAATTTGAACATTTCTACTACTATCCCGTAGTTTTATAGATTTTTGATGACTATACGGTAAGGAATATACAATTTTGTCCTCCCGCCACTTCTCAAGGTGGTTAGTTATTTCAGTAGGCAAATCCAGTTACCCGGGTTCGAATCTCCTCCCAGCCAACATAATCACGCGTAGCTAACTTGTGACGCTGTTACAAGTAACCCCCAAAAGTGTTATGTAAATTGGGATTATCTGGCATTAAAAATAACCAGACTGAACCAGAACTTGGTCACGGATGGCGTATCAGGAAGTACATTCTTTTTGTCCAAAATCATGTGAGCAGTAGTGTCGTACGTTAAGGATTCTTAGGCCATGAAGCAAGATGGCTACCACGAATCTGCTATCTCCCCTTGGTTCACTCATCGTTTACTGCATGTATGTTTGGATTGTGCTCAATGAGTGATGCACATGCGACCAGTTGTGAAAGGAACATGAATGCGACCCAGAATCGACA
Source organism: Linanthus parryae (assembly GCA_023055425.1). NCBI lineage: Eukaryota > Viridiplantae > Streptophyta > Magnoliopsida > Ericales > Polemoniaceae > Linanthus > Linanthus parryae. Next base: position 36,906,173 of record JALGPY010000002.1, read on the forward strand.
AGCTTTCATGCATGCAAGTTGTCCTATGTCCCAGACGCTTCAAGCTAGAAGTTAGAGCTAGCCATCACAAAGATATATATACCGACTTCAATATTGTCTTCTAAATTCAATTTTGATTGCGTGAACACTAATCTCGGAATACGGATAATATACATAAAGTATTTTCTGACCATGTTTAAAGAAGGAGCTATCTATGAATATTAGATGTTTAGAGAAATGTTTAGGGGGTTTATAACATGCTAATTTTACGAATGGCCCACCGGTTATTAACCCTTGAACACGACCCACCCTCGATAGTTAGTAAGCAATATAAGTCATCTTATATTTAAATTTTAGAGTGATCAATCAAATAAGATGCAACTTTATCTTAAATGTGAAAATTTATAAGTATTTTGGTGTAGTGCCAGGGAATGGGGCAAGACTTCTGAAGGACGAACATGATCTATCACATACAGATCTACAACATGAATTATAGCGGAAGATTCATGTGTTTACCTTGTCTTCCTTAGCTCCTATGCACAACGGATGATCGTAGGTTGCTTGCTTTCACGTGCTCTTCTTGCTCCCACAGTCTAGCTCGAATCACTAGGACGAAAGCTCTGATCCACACCAAGTTCCACCCAATGGAGGCTAGTTAGAGAGAGAGTCTAGGGTTTACTGTATTATGATCAGCACATGATCTCTACAGTATTGTGTATAAAATAATAGGAGGCTGTCTCCTTATATAGACAGACTTATACCCAATTGCAACATAACCCCCTAGGGTTTGTCCTTGCTACTAACCCCATAAGGTTTGAGCTTGTCTCACCTAAACCCATAAGTTTAGGATAATTGCATTGTGCACCCCACATGGGCGCACATAATGCTAACATCTCCCACTCGCACAGTGGGGTTGCACAAATACAGTAGTTCTAGTCTCCCTCAATCTCCAACTATTATCATCTGCCAAAGTGTTATGTGGCCTTGGTGTGTGATTGTGAGAGAACCTGAATTTCGGGAGATCCATACTCTAAACTCATACGAGACGAGCTAGCAGCAGGCGCACTCAACCCTCAAGAAATAATGCAATACACATATATATATCTCTCGTATCCCCCAGATTCTGTTAATTGTCATCTCATAGACCATGAGCACCTACCTTGTCCCGAAGGTCGTGCATCAATGAGTCTATATCTCCTTTATTATATTCATATCCTGCATGATCCCATAAGATCTTGTAGGTTGGCCCAATGAATATGATAAAGAGCGATGCAATTAGAATCTTCCTTTCCATCCATTGTCGCTTTGATTCGGAGTCAGCTGCTTTCCTAGCAATGTCCTGGTAGGCCGAATCATTCATAGCCGTGAGGTGTCACGCTAAAGTAGCACCACCGAACCGTCTCTCCCCGACATGGATAAAAGTTTTAAGGGTATACAGTGTCAATCATTCTTATATGATCGACGAGGCTCACACGACGAGGAAACTCAGGGACTAGTTCTACTCGCCACCTCATGTCACTCATCAGCACGCGTTATCTCATAAGATGTGCGCCATAGTGTTTGGACTCTATCAGAGCACATGTCCTATCCCATACGGACCACTATACAGATGTAAGTCCAACAGCCCATATGACTATTAACCCGAGTACTGAGTGTTGCACATATGCAATCGAAATTAGTTCTCTCATCTGGCTTTCTCTACGCAGACTATGCATGGTTCGGGGTAGTAACCATGCTCGAATGGCCATAATCCAATCTCACCTTGGAACTTATTCCAATGCGACAAATGAATCCGTCTGACAGGGTCTTGCACTATTGATTGATGTCCAGCTCTTGTCATAGGCCATGCGCCTCATATGACAGGAGTCATCATATCATAGGCTTCTAGCGCTTATCGGGATTCTGTCTCATCTCTTACTCACCTAGACGATCCAGGATGTTGTAAAGGCGGTTGCTCGTGTGAGAGAGTCAACCTAGTGTCCGCGCGACATGTTCTATGCTAGTACAGGATATGTAAACGTATCATACACGTATCGAAACAACATGTAGCATAATTAAACAAATCCAATTAAAATCCAATAATCATTGTCTAAATCATATCATCAGTCTGAAAACTCTAGTGACATCTCACCATCTACTTAAGCCCATACTCCTAACATGACCAGTAAAAACATGCCTTAATAAAGGTTTGGTCATGGGATCAGCTAACATCTGATTCGTAGGAATGTGCTCCAAAGAAACATCTCCTTTATCTACCACCTCCCTAATGTGTTTGGCTTTACTGTGGTATTTCGGGTCCTTAGCACAAGCTATGGCCGACATACTATCACAGCGCAACGTCACTGGTCTAGGTCTATCAACCCGTAGACTGACCAGGAATCTCTTGAGCCAGACACTCTCCTGCGCTGCCGCAGAACAGGCAACGTATTCAGCTTCCATGGTTGATAAGGCAGTGCAAGTCTGCTTGCTAATGTGCCACGTGATGGCTCCTCCACCCAGCATGAAGACGTATCCTGAGGTCGATTTCCGTGCGTCTAGGTCCCCACCCCAGTCAGCATCACTGTAGCCAACAAGTCGAAGCTCAGAGCCTCGATAGCACAGCACGAAATCCTTTGACCCTTTGAGATATAAGAGTATTCTTTTCACAGCCTTCCAATGCCCAATCCCTGGGTCAGACTGATATCTGCTAACTAAACCGACCGCATGACATATGTCAGGTCGTGTACACATCATGGCGTACATGAGGCTACTGACAGCACTTGCATAGGGTACTTTGGCCATTTGATCTTTTTCGTGTTGGTTCTTGGGGCACATTTCTAGACTGAGTTTCTCGCCATGCGCAATGGGAGTGTCAAGTGGTTTGGCATCGCACATTCTAAACCGTTCCAGTATCTTCTGGATGTACGCCTCTTGCGACAATCCTAGAAGTCGTTGGGAACGATCTCTCAGGATCTTAATCCCAAGGATGTAGCTTGCCTCGCCTATATCCTTCATCGAAAAGCGAGAGGACAACCACCCTTTGGTGGTCTTGAGCATTCCTATATCATTGCTTGCCAATAGTATGTCATCCACATATAGAGACAAAATCATGAACTTATTTCCTGAGCTTTTGACATACACACAGTGGTCTTCATATACCATTGCAAAGCCATATGCTACAATGTCCTGATGGAACTTCATATACCACTGTCTTGAGGACTGTTTAAGCCCATATATGGACTTAACCAGTTTGCACACTTGGTGCTCTTGACCTTTCTTCTCGAAGCCTTGCGGCTGAGCCATATAGATCTCCTCGTTTAATTCTCCATTGAGAAACGCAGTCTTAACATCCATCTGATGTAGCTCTAAGTCCATGCTCGCTACTATTGCTAGTATAAGGCGAATATAGGCTATTCTCACGACCGGCGAGAATGTCTCCTCATAATCTACACCCTGCTGTTGGGTGTAGACTTTCGCCACTAGTCGGGCCTTGTGCCTTTCCACGCTTCCGTCTGCCTTCCTCTTGACCTTGAAAACCCATTTGTTTCCAATGGCCTTACGTCCAGGAGGCAAGTCAACTAGGTCCCAAACATGATTGGTTTTCATTGACTCTAGTTCTTCTTGTAAAGCAATCTCCCATTCTTTCTTGTCAGGTGATGATAGAGCCTCGGACAATGTCCTAGGTTCATCATCTTCTTGCGTGGTGACCACCATGGCCTCCCCTTCGATGTCAAATCGTCGACGGGGTACGCTCCCACGAGCGCTCCTACGCAAAGAGGGTTCTTCTTCTTCAGCATCATCACCATATGTGATGGGCTGCTCACTAGGCAAGACACTCCCACTGTTCTCAATATCCATAGGAACAAATTCCTCTTGAGTAGTGGTGAATTGAGTATCATCTAGTGGTTCCTCTTGCTCGTAGAGAATGCCATCTCCACGAGCTTCTCCCTGACTAGGAAAATCTCCCTCGAGAAATTCAACATCTCGCGACTCCATCTCTGTTAGACTGCCATCCGGCTGTTGCGCTATGAATACGTAACCCTTAGAGTGCTCAGAGTATCGTATGAAGATGCACTTCTTTCCTCTAGCACCCAATTTCCCATGGACATGGGAGACGTTACGTACATAGGCAGCCGACCCCCATGGCCTAAGGTGACCCAATTCGGGTTGCCTTTTGGTCCACATCTCGTAAGGGGTTGTGGCTACAGACTTGGTGGGCACACGGTTCAGTATGTATGTGGCTGTCATCAATGCATCTCCCCAAAAGGAGATTGGCAGATTCGCATTTGCCATCATACTACGAACCATCTCTAACAGTGTTCTATTCCTTCTTTCCGCTACACCATTTTGCTGCGGTGTGAAGGGAAGAGTCAACTGCCTCACTATTCCTTTTTCCTCACAGAGCTCCTTAAATTGCTCGGATAGATATTCACGACCTCGGTCTGTCCTAAGAGCCTTAACTCTTTTGTCCAGTTGGTTCTCTACCTCTTGTAGGAACATTCTGAAGCACCCTAGTGCCTCAGACTTATGTGTCATCAAGTACACATAACCGAAACGAGTGTGATCATCTATAAATGTGATGAAATAGCGAGCACCATGTCTAGCTCTAACATTTAATGGACCGCAAACATCAGAATGAATAAGTTGTGAAGGCTCAGTAGCCCTTACTGCTTTACCGAACGGTTTGCGTTTGGCTTTCCCTGCAAGGCAACACTCACATACAGGTAAATATATCTTGGACATATTTCCTAGTAGGCCTGCCTTGGCCAGCCTGTTCATCCTGTCCTGTCCTATATGTCCCAATCTAGCATGCCATCTAGTGGAATCAACATCACTAGAAGACGTAATGAATGAACAAGAATCATAAACATCACCAAAACTAGAACCAATAATGTCTAGATAAAATAGACCACGAGAAATCAAACCAGTACCAAAAGATGAATTGCCACAAAACAGTTTGGCAACTCTACCCTCAAAAACAAGTCTGTAATCCATATCCATAAGTCTAGAAACTGAAACTAAATTCTTGCGTGCATCAGGAGCGTAAAGAACATCATGAAGGACAAGCGTCTCTCCAGACCTCATCTTCAGCTGATATGTGCCAATGCCCACTACACCAACGAAGGAGTTGTTCCCTATGTACACTCTTCTACTGCCCACTGGTACTCGCCTATAATCCGTGCACGCGTCACGATCGTATGCTAGGTGGTCACTCGCACCTGAATCCAAAACCCACTCATTAGGGGAATCAGCAATATAAACTTGACTTATAAAAAAACAGTCAGAGTTTGGATTATAGTGTACCTCTGGCTCGGTGCAATCACGAGCAAAGTGGCCATATGCCTGACAGTTGAAGCACTTAACTCGTTTCAAGTTTCTGGACCTCCGTCCCACTTGGCTTTTACTGATCTTTGGGCGTGGGCCCAATTGGCCTCTAGGGTCGTATCCCGCATCGCTCCCACTCGGCCCAGTGGCCAAGAATGAGCTCTCTACCTCCAGTGTTGAGCTGCTAGTTCTAGAAAACTCCAGTCTATGATCTTCGAACAATAGATATCGTTTGGCATCTCCAAACGTTCTAATATCCTCTGAATCAGCCAACACCTGTCTCACGGGTTCCCATGACTTTGGTAGAGATGTCCTCACAGCTCTAAGTTGCCTTTCATCGGACAATTCATACCCAGAATTAATAAGCTCAGTAATATAAAAAGATAAGGCCCTTAGGTGCTTTTCCATAGAGTCACAATCTTTCTTCACCACAGTGGTAAGCATCCTCAATAGGTATTGCTCACGGAAACTATCGGTTATCCCATACAGTGCCAGAATGTCTTCCCAAAACTTTCTCGCGTAGTCAATCTCGATTGACTCTAGGAGTTCAAATCTCACTAGATCCATCAATTCTAGGCATGCAATGTCGTCATCAACTTTCCATTTCTGGTAAGCCTCAACATCACGCCTATATGCCTCAGTTGGGCCTCCCTCGGGCTCCAAAGGCTCGACCTTTGACACATGCAAGTGCTCAGACAAATCCAGCTCTAGGAAGCGGACAATCACGCTTCTATACCATGTATGGAAATTATCCTCGTTCAGTATTACAGCAGTTTTAAGTAGTTGAGTCATCGTAACTGAAAAATATGAGACAAAGTGGAAGTTAATTACTAGCATTTGTTTTAGCTCCTACAAACATTTAGATAAGATTAAAATTTCATAGTTCTTCATAAGGACTCCACCAAAACCTAGTAGCAATTCTAGGAATCAAATATCGTCACTTACGATTCCCCATTAATTTTAATCCTCTCTTAATGTGAGCTCTTTCGTTTTAGTTCTTTAGCATGCGAGGTTATACATTTATATCCAATCACACGCAGTTATAACATAAAACAAGCACAAGCATAAATAAATATGCAATGGATGTGGCCCCTAAGGTGCACTCCCACTATTGAGAGTACGTCTTGAGCAAGTCTTGAACTTCTCGCCTCATGGATCTCGCCTCATCTCGAGTGCTCCTTGAAGCTTCCCTGTTCGTCTCTTTGCTCCATGCACCTTGCGCCATAGCTTTTTGGTTTGGCCACCTCTCTTGAAGCTCCTATTCTTCAATCTTCACTAAATATCTTATTTCTAATAAGAAGTGACCTCTAATAGGCGATTTAGATGAGAAGAGAAGACAATAGAGTATGTAGAGAGGCACGACACGCAGGCCGTATTTTAATTTATTACATATTCAAAACCAAAACCAAATATAAAACCACACATCCATTCAACCCACAACAGCATGTAGAATAATAAAATAAACATACTGTAATTTTCTGGAAATTTCCAGAATTAAAGAATAATTTCTGGAAATTAATAAGCAATAAATCAATCAACTAATAAGATCAAAAATTGCTCCCAACTACCTCTGATCTCACCTCCTATCTCATAAGGTAGGGAAAAATGTCTTAAGTCTCCAGAAAAAATTTGGGCTCAAAACAGTGTGTTTAAGGACGTCTAACTGCCTCGGGAAGTGTGCTAAACACTAATTAATTAATCTGGAAAATAATAAAATTTTCTGTTTTTCCAAAAATTATGAAAAAATCTCAGAAAATAGGAAATTTAATTCTGAGCATATAGAAAAAAAATTGGCAAAAAATAGTGGCCGGAGGAGGGCTCACGCGCCCACACGCGCCGCCGCGCGTGGGCGAGTCCGCCTCCGTCACGCGCCGACGTCGGCCCGAGTGCCACGTGGCATGCCACGTCAGCCTAGTGCTGACGTCAGCTGCCACGTCACCCTCCACGTCATCTGCCACGTCAGCAGCCCGCGGGGCTGCCACGTCACCTGCCACGTCCACGTCATCTGCCACGTCAGCCCTAGGGCCACGTCAGCAGCCGCCGCCAGCCCTTTGGCGCGTGCGGCGCGTGGCCGCGCGTGGAGGCGGCGTCGGTGGCGCGTGAGGCCCACGCGCCGCCTTCCCGGCCTCCGTTTCCGGCGATCCATATATCGTTGGAATCGTCTTTTCACGCAGATCAAGATTATGTATTCAAAACCCAATTTTAACATGTTTTGAAAAAATCTTTTTACTGCTCAGATCTATCAGTCCAGATTATACAGTTCCGAATCTTTAAAAATTCATAACTAATTCTCTGTTCTTCCAAAAATTATAAAATTTATATTTCTGGAATCCTCGTGAAAAACCCTATCTAGCCATATAGGTTTCACTAACAGATTATGAAATTTCAAAAACTCAATTTTTTTAACTGATTCGGGAACGCATAACGAGGCACGAAAAACAAGCCTAAGGCTCTGATACCAATGAAGGACGAACATGATCTATCACATACAGATCTACAACATGAATTATAGCGGAAGATTCATGTGTTTACCTTGTCTTCCTTAGCTCCTATGCACAACGGATGATCGTAGGTTGCTTGCTTTCACGTGCTCTTCTTGCTCCCACAGTCTGGCTCGAATCACTAGGACGAAAGCTCTGATCCACACCAAGTTCCACCCAATGGAGGCTAGTTAGAGAGAGAGTCTAGGGTTTACTGTATTATGATCAGCACATGATCTCTACAGTATTGTGCATAAAGTAATAGGAGACTGTCTCCTTATATAGACAGACTTATACCCAATTGCAACATAACCCCCTAGGATTTGTCCTTGCTACTAACCCCATAAGGTTTGAGCTTGTCTCACCTAAACCCATAAGTTTAGGATAATTGCATTGTGCACCCCACATGGGCGTACATAATGCTAACAACTTAAAAAAAAAAAAAAAAAAAAAACTTCAAGAGTAGGTCAGTGGTAGAGCATTCAACGCCCCAACATGAGGTTATAGGTTCGAACCCTGTTATACGATGTAATTCTCAAAAAGGAAGAAGACAAATTTACTCTAAGAAAGTTTACTTACAATTTGTCTCCGGGACTAGATATTCTTTTTTTGGAGAGGAAGAGACATTACTCTTATTGTTTCCATTGAATACGCTATGCAAGTGCAACATGCTTTCCCTGGCTTCTGTTTGCAAGAATAGGTGATTATCATGGAAATCTCATGTTTACCTTTGATTATTGTACAATATGCGTTAGTTTGTTCTTAGTGATTGAAATATGGCACAATGTCTCTGCAAACTTTTGTATAATTTTAGGTGGGTTTTTATACTTTCTTTGTTTCTTCTGGAATGTTATGGTTTGATTTTTCAAATTGTCTACGGGTTTCTTTAGATCGGTGATTTAATAGCAAGACGATATAATTTTTGGAAGTTTTTATGGTGTTATATATAGTGTAAAGTTTACTCTCAAAGAACATGTAAAGATTAACAAATTCTTGAATCGTTTTGCTAATTAAATTACTGAGTCAAAGTAACACAGTAAATAATGACAAAATAAAGTAGCATGTCAAAGTAACAATAACGCAGTAAATAGTGACAAAGTAAAGTACCTCTCAAGTGATAAAAGTGTGTTATTTAGCTTATTTTTTAGTTGATTTTTTTATCCTTTTTAAAGATTTTGTTTATTCTAATTTTAACATTTCTTACTTTTTTGTCCCTCAAATAATTGTATGAGATGAATAGGAGTACGGTTAGAAAAAGCTTCTTTTTAATCTCTGTCTTCTCCAAATGACTGTTGTAATTAAAATATGCTAACTAGTCAATGCAATCGTGGTCCACCAGAGTGTAATTCTTGTATTTTCTTGTGAGCTCGAAGCCTCGAACGATAATGCCATCCTCACAACAACAAAAGTCTATGCGGTTTTGGCACATCCGGAGCATTTTTATTTTCGTCCTTACAATTTGTGTTACGATTCCTAGACCCACGTCCTCTAGTTCCATCCGACAAAAGCGTGGATCCGAATCTTTCAAGTTGTCATTTGACTTCTTGCATTCAGCCCGAATACAGTCATCAGATGAGCATGTGGCTATAAAATTTGATATGGTTAGATAGAACTTTTTATCTCAACTGCTCCATCAAACATTTCTCTAGAAAGTTTAACTCTTAGTAGTAGTATTTTGGAATGGGTCACTTCAACTAGTCACACAATTCTTGTTAATGAGTCTTATACTTACCCCTACTCACCATTCAAATGACTAAAGGCTAAAGGATCCGTTTTCTCTATTTTTCTTTACTTTATGTGCTTGAAGATCTGTCTCAACCACTGCATGATTATTAACCACCAAATTGGTAAGTTGCATCTAAGAACACTCAGCTTATTTGCAGATGATATTATATTCTTTGTTAGAAAACGACAGCGGAAGCATTAAGAGGAGCGAAGAGACGATGAACACGATGAAGAATCAACACGAGAATTAATGTGGTTCACTAGTTTTTAGGCTAGCTATTTCTACGGACAAAACGAACTAATTTTATTGATAAAATTCAATACAATTCACCACATAATATATGTCTCGACCCTAGGTTCTTATATAGTCCTAAGATACTGACTTGTGCCCAAAGAAACGAAGAAACATTCCAAAATTGAACAAGGAAACAACGAAATCGCCCCAAAGCCAGGCTGTTCGCACGAACACCTGAAGTGTTCGCACGAATCCTGTTCGTACAAACACTTTTCATGTTCGCACGAACAGAAACATGACACAATTTTGCGTCTTCATTCTTGCTTCCTCGCTTCGCCAATTGCTTCGCCGCTTCGTGCAACTTCTAGCTAGGGGCTTGAATCACCAAAACAAAACAAATCTCCACCTTGATTCAAGTTTCCTAGCAACCAATCCAATGCTCTCATCATTCCAATCAACCGATAGAATATATTCTCAAATTTTACATTATTGGAATAAACTCACTATGCGCCACAACAAGGGCGTCTTTGCGTCTTGATAAACGCAGAGGCTTTGTGTGTCTCAATCAACACACCCTAATGCACCATGACACAATGCATCTCCCCAAAGTCGTTACATTGACACTTAACGACAAAAGTGCCCATCAACCAAGTCATGCCAATTGCGCCGCCAATACTTACTGCACCAAGATGCAAACGAGACAAGCCCAATAACGTGCCAACAACCAATGCATGCCCAATAACATGCAACCAATTAACCAACCAATGCGCGTGTCACAAATTACTTGCCCATGCTCCTACGCCTGGAGCTCAAGCTTGCACATGAGACCTAGAGAACAAAGTCGTCCTCGGACTTTGTCCCTCCACCTAGAACTGCAGCAAACACTGCAGACCATTTTTTCTTGGGATAATTCCGCTTCCAATGACCATTCTCATGACAAAACGCACAAACGTTCAATGGTAATTCAAATCTACCATAGTTCCGATTTCCCTTACCCTTTCCTCCCTTGACCATGAATGTGCCACCATCATGATCTTCAAAATTTGACGCCTTGTGCCTCAATTCCCTTGTGTGCAAGACCGAACGAACTTTCTCTAGGGTTATCGTCTCCTTCCAAATAACAAATGATTGGATGAAACTCTCAAAAGAAGGAGGTAGAGACACCAACAAGATCAAAGCCGTATCAACATCACTAACAGTCTCGTCACTATTGCGCAATTCAAGAAAAATAGTGTTGAGATTGTCTAAGTGATCACCAATATGCGTACATTCAATCATCCAAAGACCAAAGAGCCGTTGCTTCAACATCAACTTGTTGGCCACATATTTCTTTGCGTAGAGGTCCTCCAACTTCTTTCATAAGCCAGCCGCCGAGGTCTGATCTGCCATTCCAGTAACCACGTCGTCCGCGAGCACAACGTGATCGTCAAATGCGCCTTCTCCTCCATCTTCACAAACTTCGATGTGGCCTTGTCAATGCCCGATTTGTAAGCTAGTGGAAACCACATATCTTTTTGCTTCCACAAAGCACGCATCTTGATTTTCCACAAGCTAAACCCATTCTTCCATCATAACGATCAATCTTCATCGTGTTCGACATCACTTCTCACAAATTCGAGATCCAATAACCAGGCTCTGATACCACTTGTTAAAAAACGAAAACGGAAGCACCAAGAGGAGCGAAGAGACGATGAACATGATGAAGAAACAACACGAGAATTAACATGGCTCACTAGTTTTTAGGCTAGCTACCTCCACTGACAAAACGAACCAATTTTATTGATGAGAAGCAATACAATTCACCACACGATATATGTCTCGACCCTAGGTCCTTATATAGTCATAAGATACTGACTTGTGCCCAAAGAAACGAAGAAACATTCCAAAATTGAACAAGAAAAAAAAGAAACCGCCCCCCAAACCCAGACTGTTTGCATGAACACCCAAAGTGTTCGCACGAATAGAAACAACAACCCAATTTTGCGTCTTCGTTCTTGCTTCCTCGCTTCACCCAATTGCTTCGCCGCTTTGTCCAACTTCTAGCTAGGGGCTTGAATCACCAAAACATAAAATTCTACTTCTTGCATGTAACGTGAGAAAGACAAACAAAACATGTGACACCCCCTTACAACTTTGTTATCCATATTTAGGGTATCCGATATATTGTATCCGCGAGAGTATGTTCTTGATTCCTGTGTGTGGCAGAGGAAGTTGTTTTGTGCGTTTTAACTTCTGTAGCTATGAAATGTGTGTTTTAGAGGGCTCTGTTGGTGTAATGGCTAGGTTTGTTGCGAAATAAGTTCTTGTGGCAATATGGAAATTATGTCAATGGATGACCTTTTGAAACGGGCTTCCAGGGACGAGTGTCCCAATGAGATAGCGTTGTCGCTAATTGTCTTTCGAGATGATTTATGTAGGTGAAACGGACACGTCTCCGCTCCACGACAAGGCTCCGGGACGGGGACTATGAGAACGTCACCCACCTAAGTATCTTAAGAGCTATATCACGAGATAGCAGTACGTTAATATGTTTTATTAATTTAATAATGTTGTAGTCGTAGATCGAATTTTCTTGTCGATCTTTCCAGGTCCGTTGAGTCGAACCATCTAGCTTAAGTTGAATCTATTCTCTATTTAAACAATTGTAGACGCATGTTTTATATTATCATTCAATAAAAAAACAAAATTTTGGTAATGTGTTAGTGTGTGTGCCCAAAGCTATCAGTAGGGTAAGTCTTTGTCGTATTGTCGTAGACCGGCGTTATACATTCATGCTTGAGTTTCATAGTTGCTCATGGTTGGCCGATTTTAGTTTCAGAATACCAACCCTTCTCCATTACTACATATTTTCCTTTCACCTAGTACCATACGGAAAATAAATGGTGTTTGGCGTCTTCCGTGTGGAAGTTCTCTTCGTGCTCATCTATTGGTAAATCAGATGATGAGAAACTCACATCGGACAATAAAGATAACGCATGGAGTAAGGTCATAAATATTTCTCTAACGACATGTTTTGTTTTCTTGAACTAATTAGATTGGATTCAATTATTGAATTACAATTAACGGTGTTTGATCTAGTACAATATAAATTCGGTATTACACTATAAATGAAAAACTATAAAGAGTCCAATACAAGAAAGTCCAAACATTACTAGTGGTACTAGCTTGGTCGAACTTATTTTTTATCTTTTATTTTTATTTGTTATTTTTTTTGAAAAAAAAAACCATTTTGATTAATTTCGTAAATCGGTTACATTCAACTGGTTTGCCCAGTTTGGAACACACCCAAGCCATATTTTTGGGATTTCCAGACTTTTCCCTACATTGGCATATTCATGAGCCATGGAATTAGAACTTCTAGGACACCAGATGATTCGAACATTGCGGAAAGACAACAGCATATGTCGACAATCTTCCACCACCGTGCCATATGTCGTGCGATCTGGGATCGGTATGTTGGATTGTAAGTCTGAGACTAACTTTTGCAAATCAGCTTCCACCACCAGGTTATGTATACCCAACCTTCTAGCAAGAGCAATACCTTCACGCATCGCTAGACCTTCAGCTAGTTTTGCTGATTCAATCTCCTTCAGAGGTCCAGCGAAAGCTGCGACCCATCCGCCATTTGAGTCTCGTAGGATAGCACCCATAGCACCCTGCTTTGTATCCGCCTTCCAAGCCGCATCCGTATTCAGTTTAACTAAACCTTCTGCCGGCCTGCACCACATACTCGTAGAAATCTCTCGATTGTTCCCCATTGAATCCGAGCCCTGTTGTTGAATTCTCGATTCCACCTGGAGAACTTCCATTTCAGAAATCCTGGTAGTAATTTTCTCAATAACTTCAACTTCGTCACAGCGTCTTCCCTCGAAGATCCGAATGTTTCGTGTTGAGTCAAGATCCCTGAATGTGATTTGACTGGTAATTGTTTTGAGTGATGAAAGACAAAAGGCGAAGACATTAGCAGCAAAGGTATTTCAGTTGTCTCAAGGCCTTGAGATTGACTTAACTTCAAAGCCTTGAGTTATCTTATCCTGCTATGTGTTCTAATATTTTTGTGTCGCAGAATTGGATATCTGATTATGCAAATCAGTGGTTTATGGTATATACTTGTGGTTTGTACTATTTATATATCTAACACAATTGCAGATGATCAGATCAGGAAGAACCAAATTTATCTGGGTTTAATTTTGAAATGCTGTGAAGCAGGTTCGGAGCTCCAAGGCCTTGAGATATGCCTTGAGCTGCTGACAGTTTTTACAGAACTTAATTTATTCTTTCTTGCAGGTTATGACTCTTAGTATTGTGATTATTCACTCACTTCTAAGTGTCTTAAACTTGTTTTTCATGTCTTATTTGTTCTAGAGAATATGCAGATTATTGTTCTAAGTTTATTTGTATAACCAAACAGTCTCAGTACTGTTAGATGTTTGGATTTTGTTGTTGCAGTGTTTCTATGCTGTTGCAGGGTTGTTAAACGTGCAGGAGAAATCTCAACAAACTCCAACGGATATCCACATGAAGCTGTTTGAATTTAAGTTGAAAACAGAAGGAGGATTTGTAGGAAGTGAGATCCTAAAATCTCTCAATCAGTTGCAGCTGTGGTTAAAAGAGACTGGTTTGAATTTTGAAGGAAGAGTGAGGCTTGCAGAATACTCTGAGAGGTGTGACAAATTCGTGGGAGATCATTCATTCAAACACACAATCATTCAAGCTTCATTCCAGACTTCTGAAGATCAAATCAATCCAGATATTCCTGAAGAACACTTCCTGGCTTCAACAGCTTATCTTTATACTGTGTTCTTCATTTGTACTTCATCTGTGTATCTCTATATTATCTTAAACCTCACTTAAATTAGTGGTTGGTTGTTCAAGTGAACAACAAGAGGTTCTTGTTAGCTCAACAGTTAGTAGATGGAACTAGATAGATTTGGAACCACAAGCTGTATAGGTGTAAGGGAAATCACTTAGGCTTGAAGATCTAGGGCTGTTTCTGTGTGAGTAATAAGAAGTATTTGCCCAATCCTGGTGGGATTAGATCCCTCAGGCAGAGATTAGGTCCATTGGGACTGAACTATGTAAATTACTTTGTGTTCTTTACTTTTCTGTTTGATTATTATCTGCTGCACACAACTCAAATCAAACTAGGGTTTATAAGCTGCTTAGAATTGTTCACAGCTCAAGGCTTTGAAGCTTACACTTTTTGCCTTAGTGAGTTTCAGACAGTTTACAAAATCTCAAGGCCTTGAGATTTGAGTTTCACACAAAGCTTTTCAGTTAAACTTTAAGTTTTGCAAAAATTTTCCATACTCTATTCAACCCCCCCCCCCTTCTAGAGTATTTAGGTCTTGTATTTAGTCTACATTACACACTTTCAATTGGTATCTGAGCTTGTGTCACTGTTTTTAGATCTAACAATCTGGTGACTATGAGTAATGTAGGAGATGGTGGACAAGGAAGGGGCAGCCAACATATCTCCATTGTTCTGTGGTGACAATTTCATGCATTGGAAGGCATTGATGAAGATGTTCATCATAGATCAAGACATGGAACTATGGTCAATAGTTCAGAATGGTCCTCATGAGTATTACACTACAATTGATGGAGTCAGAATTGTCAAGTCTGAGGAAAATCTCTCAGTTACTGAGCTGGAAAAGGTATCCAAAAATTACAAAGCTATGAATTTGCTATACCGTGCTTTAAATGCAGATGAGTTCAACAGAGTGACAAACTGCAAAAGTGCCAAAGAAGTGTGGGATAAACTGGTGGTGACATATGAAGGAACCATCCAGGTTAAGCAGACAAAAATCAACATACTTCTGAGGCAATATGAGTTGTTCAAGATGAATTCAGATGAGACCATCAAGGAAATGTTCAAAAGATTCACTGATGTGGTGAATAACCTGGAGTCATTGGGAAAGAAGTTCTCAAATGAAGAAAAGGTCAGAAAGATTCTGAGAAGTTTGCCAAAAACAAAAGTGGGAGCCAAAGACAACAGCCATTGAGGAAGCTCAGGACTTGAGTCTTCTTCAGCTATATGATCTACAAGGAAATCTGCTCACTCATGAAATGTCTATGAAGGATGTGGAAGGTGATATGAGTGAAAATATCAGGAACCTAGCTCTTAAGGCAAAAGACAGTGAAAAATCTCAAAGCCTTGATACTGAGGAGGAACCTGATGATGAAGAGGCTTTAGCATTGATCTCCAAGGCCTTGACCAGGATTCTAAAAAAGAAAAGGAACTCTGGTAACAGGGACTACAACAGAGAGAGATTAAGACCCTCAGGCAGCAAGGATTATAAAGGTAAATCTTCATCACAGTCACATAAAACTAAAGTAATGAATTGTTTTGAGTGTGGTGGTGCAGATCATTTAGTAAGGGACTATCCACAAAAGGAGAAGAACAGGAACTTTCAGAAAAAGGATGGTGACGACAGAAGGAAGAAAGCCATGATGGCTTCCTGGAGTGATTCTGATTCATCAAGTGATTCAGACACAGAAGAAGAGCAAGAAAACTTATGCTTCATGGCAAAGCATAATGAGGAAAGTTCATCAGACAGACACATTGAAGACATGGTAAAAAATTTACTTGCTAGTCCTTTTGATGTACTTCCTGAAATTCTCAAAAGTATGTTTTTGAATGAGGAGAGTTATAGAAATGAGATTTCTGCTTTAAAGATTAAGGTTCATGAGCAGGTAAAAGAAAACCTAGACCTAGTATTTTCAAACAAAACTGTTGAAGTTTCTAAGACAAAGCTGGAAAAAGACTTCAAGGCCTTGGACAACAGGTTCAAAGTCTTGAAGGCACAGATAAAAGAGGTTGTTGATCAAAACACTCTTTTAACTGAAAGATATGCTGATCTAAAAGCTCATTCTGAGAATTTAGAACAACAAATCTGTACTTTGACTGAGAAACTTCAAGACTCCAAGAAGGTCCTAGCTAAGTTTACAGGCTCAGAACATAATCTAAATCTCATTCTTGGAGGAAGTCTGAAATCAATGCATTAAAATGGGATTGGCTATAATCCAAATTTTCCAAAGAAAGGCCAAACTACTTTTGTCAAATCTGGTAGCAGACATTCTCCAAAATGTCATTACTATGGAAAAATTGGTCATATCAGATTAACTTGTTCCTTCAGAAGATCAGAACCTCATATTATGAGGAATACTTATCCTTATCAGCTTAAGGGACATGTTAGGCAGATTTGGGTTCCAAAAGGAATTAGGCCACCTAATATGGCTGATTCTGAGTATGACTCAAAGTTCTGCACTTGGTCTAATAGCCTGTTAAGGCAATGATTTGTTTTTGCAGGATGTCGCCAAGGTCTTGAAAGATCAGAAATGGTTATTAGACAGTGGATGTTCCAGACATATGAGTGGAAAGAGGTCTCTCTTTACTGAACTTACTGAAAAATCTGGAGGAACAATCACACTTGGTGACAAAGCAAAGTGCAATATCATTGGTATATGTAGTATTGGTAATGGTTCTACAAATTCTATATCTGATGTTTATCTGGTAGATGGACTTAAGTATAATTTGCTTAGTATCTCTCAGTTATGTGATAAAGGTTATAAAGCTGTATTTGACAAGGAGAAATGTGTGGTGCAAGATGAGAAATCTGGTGATTGCATACTCACTGCTCCTAGGTCATATAATTTATATGCTATGAATACTAACAGTGTTGCAGGTGACAAGCTAAAATGCCTCAAGGCCTTGAAGGAAGATTCAAAGCTTTGGCACAAAAAGCTTGGGAATATTAGTATACATACCTTGAATAAACTCATCTCAAAGAAGTTGGTAAGAGGTTTACCATCACAGAAATTTTCAGATGATGAGGTTTGTAAGGCATGTGTACAAGATAAACAGACCAGAAGCTCTTTCAAGCCAAAGAACTTTATCTAGATTTGAACAAGCATGAATCAGATGATGATGCTGTAAAAGAAGACAACGGAAAAACTGTTGTACATAATCAACCAGCAGAATCTCAAGGCCTTGAACCTCCTGCTGAATCAAAATCTCAAAGCCTTGAGATAGAAGCTGAAACTTTCTATGATGCTCCCTCTACTGTCAAGGACTCAAAGCCTTGAAGGAGAATACTCCTGAGTACCAAGAAATAACTTTAAGTACCTTGCAGACCATCCAGCTGACAATATTATATCAGATCCATCAACTGGAACACAGACAAGAGGACAGTTAAAGAACTTGTGTGCTTTCAGTGCATTTGTATCTTTGATTGAGCCTAAGAATACCAAGGAAGCTCTGGAAGATGCAGAATGGATTATTGCAATGCAGAGTGAGCTGAATGAGTTTGAAAGGAACAAGGTTTGGAATCTGGTCCCCAGACCTAAAGAGAAGTCAGTTATTGGAACCAGATGGGTATTCAGAAACAAGCTTGATGAGAATGGCAAAGTGGTAAGAAATAAAGCCAGACTGGTAGCTCAAGGATATAATCAGGAAGAAGGTATAGATTATGAGAAGACTTTTGCTCCTGTTGCCAGGTTAGAAGCTATTAGAATACTTCTTGCTTTTGCATCTCACAATCACATAAAGCTTTATCAAATGGATGTTAAATGTGCTTTTCTAAATGGATATTTACAAGAAGATGTTTTTGTAGCACAACCTCCTGGTTTTGAAGATGAAAATTTTCCTGATCATGTTTATAAGCTGGATAAAGCTCTTTATGGTTTAAAACAAGCTCCAAGGGCTTGGTATGACAGACTTTCAAAATTTCTACTTGAAAACAATTTCAGAAGAGGATTAGTAGACAAAACTCTTTTCAGTAAACACCAACAAAGTGATTTGTTAGTAGTTCAGATTTATGTAGATGATATATTATTTGGTGCTACTAATGTTTCTCTTTCAAAAAAGTTTTCTAGTCTGATGTGCAGGGAGTTTGAGATGAGCCTAATGGGTGAACTAAATTTCTTTCTTGGACTTCATATATTACAAATGAAGAAATGAATTTTTGTGCATCAAGGAAAATATACAAAGGACTTACTGAATAAGTACAATATGTCACAGTCCAAGGTTCTTAAGACCCCTATGAGCTCATCACTCTCTTTAGACAAAGATTCAACTGGTAAGAGTGTGAATCAGAAGGAATACAGAGGTATGATTGGATCACTATTGTATTTAAGTGCTAGCAGACCTGATATTATGTTCAGTGTCTGTATGTGTGCTAGATTTCAAGCAGATCCTAAGGAAAGTCATCTAACTGCAGTTAAAAGAAATTTTAGATATTTGAATGGAACCAGAGACTTAGGGCTTTGGTATCCAAGAAGATCTAATTTCATGTTGAGTGGCTATTCATATGCAGATTTTGCAGGTTATAAAGTAGACAGGAAAAGTACTTCTGGATGCTGTCAATTTCTTGGATCTTCATTGATCAGTTGGCATTCCAAAAAGCAAAATTCTGTAGCATTATCAACTGCAGAAGCTGAATACATTGCAGCTGGTGCTTGCTGTTCACAAGTGCTATGGATTGCTCAGCAACTTAGAGATCTTGGCTACAACTTCAGAAATGTGCCAATTCATTGTGACAATACAAGTGCTATTTCAATCTCTAAGAATCCAGTTCAGCACTCAAGGACAAAGCACATAGATGTGAGACATCATTTCCTTAGAGATCATGCAGAACAAGGTGATGTTGTTTTAAATTTTATTTCTACTTCAATGCAGATTGCTGATATTTTCACTAAACCTTTGCCAGATGATAGGTTTTCATCTCTAAGGCTTGAATTGGGGATGTTAAACAAGGATGCATTGGTTTAGGGGGAGTATTAGTACCTATATGTGTATATGTGTTGGAATCTCAAAGCCTTGAAATTATACTTTCTGAAGCCTTGAAAGTATAGCTCAAAGCTTTGAAGTTTCTCAAGTTGCAGAAAATCTCAAGGCCTTGAGATTGTTCTCCAGGGCTTGATAATATCTGTATTTTTTTTAAAAAAAAAATTGAATCATCAAATATTATATCTTATCTTTATAGATAACTGTATAATATTTGAATTACTCAGAGAATTTTCTAAAATATCCCAAAAAGATTTTTCAAGATTCTGTTTTTGCATGTAGATATTGCTGAGTCCTTTTATGACTCATCCTTTTCAACCTACTTAAGCTGAAAGTCAGAGCTTTTTCTTCTCATTCTCTTCTAATTTTCTGCGACTACTCTCTCTCTCTCAATTCCTCTCAATCACATTCTGTTCTCAAAACCCTAAACCCTAAAATGGAGCGCAAATTAGCCAGAATTCAGCAACAGGGGAAGCCCTCTGGCAGATCCAAGAAGAGAGCAAACAAGAAGGAGAAGATAGTGATTTCTGATTCAGATTCAGAAAACAATCAAAGTATGCATGAGGATACCCCTCCTGCAAAGAATTCAAGGACAGAGAATGGAGATGAAGGCTCAAGTGTTGATCCACAACAGGAGACTCAGGGTGGTGATCAACCTAAGTCAGAGAAGAAGAAAGGGGGAGAAAAGAAAAAGGCTACTGAAGAGGAAAAAGAGAAGTCAACTCAGGAGAGCCAGAAGAAATCAACTGAAGGAGTACAAGAAAAGGCGAAACCCTCTGAGAAGAAGACTAGGGTTAAGCAAGTTGCTGCTGCAACTAAGAAAGGATATCAAGGTAAGAATGTACTTCCAACTGAGTGTTTTATTAGTTCTGAAGTTAGAACAGTTTGGATGCAAGGGTATGCATCATCTAAAGTGGCTTCTGTAGCATGATTTCTGATGAGTTGTTGGATAAACTGGACATAGAATGCATGATAAAATTGAGGGAAACTGCTGTTTGGAAAGTTTTAAATCCCAGTTCAAAGGCTTATCCTAGGTTAACTAGGTTATTTTATCTGAACTTGGTGTCTGAAGGTGATGATAGAATGGTTTTAACTTCCAAAGTGGCTGGTGTGGATTTGAGGTTAGATCATAGGACTTTTGCCAAAGTCTTGGGCATTCCTAGGAAATACAATGTTGGAGATTATTCTGACAGGAAGGAGTGTTTAGATAAGGCAAAAGAGATGTTCTTTGTTGAAGGTGTTCCCTCTGGTCCAAAGCAGTTGACACACTCTGTGCTCAACTGTGAAGCCAAGATTTTGTTTACTATTTTGATGAGGAGTGTAGTTCCCAGGGAGAACTCAAGAGAGTTGGTAACTGATAAAGTTCTGATTTTGATGTATCTGATATCTCAAGGGTTTGAGATAGATCCGCCTACAGTTGTTATGGAGCATATGATTTATTGTGCAACCAGGACTAGAAACCATCCTCTTCCATATGCCAACCTGTTACCTCTTTTCTTTGAGTATTTTGATGTGCATGTGAAAGGAGAAGAGAAGATTAATGGAGGTTTTGGGTTGATAGATGAGACTGCACTTCAGAGGATTGGGGTGGTTCAGACGGGGAAAAGGGCATTGGAAATTTATTCTGATTTGTCAAAGGAGGAACTTGCTGAGAAGGAGTTTGTGAAGCCTAAGGGGACTGCATCTGGGAAAGGGCAAGCCAATGAGGATTACTCTCTGCTGGTTGAGAAGTAAGAAGATCAGCAAGTTGAGATTGAGGATCTCAGACAAAGGTTGTTTGACCTGTCAACTGAATTTCATCAGTTCAAGGGCTTGATGAATACTATGAATGGGAAGTTGGATATTGTCATCAAGGGCTTGAATCTGGAGAAGATACCTTCTGCTACTAGTCATGACACCAGTGTGGATTCAGAAGAGAAGCTAGGAGATTTTCTGAATAAGAAGAAGAAGCTCATTCCAGTGGTGCTAGCTTCAAAAGACTTGTTTGAACAAACTGATGAAGAAGATGCTGATGAAGATACAGGTGTTGATGCAGCTACATAGGTAGATTCAGAACAGGATAAGAAGAAAGAGGATGAGATAATCCAAGAAGTGGTTGCTGAAGTTGAAGCTGAACAAGAAGGTAATCAGTCTGCAGAAGTAGCTGCAAGTGAGGAAGAAATTGGGGAAGGCTTAGAGAAAGGCCAGACATCAAATAAGAAGTGAAGATCAGAGACTGCCAAAGTCTTGACCTTCTATCTCATTCTCTTCTATCTTTTCTGTCTCAAGGCCTTGACTTTTTAGCTAATTTTTTGTTTTAAGTTTATTTTCAAACTCCGAGTAATGATCCTACATTTCTTCAACCTTATTTGATGAAAGTCAAAAAGGGGGAGAATGTATTTGTGTTTTGTTTGCAGCATCTAGTAATAATAATAAGAGTTGGCCTTTGGTTATTGGTAAATTTTTATTTCTGTGGTAATTCTGTGGTATTTTGTAATATTTATTCTCCTGGTTATCTGTTTGGGTTCAGTATATATTTTATATCTGCAGATTGTGGTTATTTAATTTTTGAATATGAGTGGCAGGAAGATATATGCAAGACTGTAGGTTTTGTCTTTCATCAAGGGGGAGATTGTTGAGTCAAGATCCCTGAATGTGCTTTGACTGGTAATTGTTTTGAGTGATGAAAGACAAAAGGCTAAGACATTAGCAGCAAAGTCATTTCAGTTATCTCAAGGTCTTGAGATTGACTTAACTTCAAAGCCTTGAGTTATCTTATCCTGCTATGTGTTCTAACATTTTTGTGTTGCAGAATTGGATATCTGATTATGCAAATCAGTGGTTTATGGTATATACTTGTGGTTTGTACTATTTATATATCTAACACAATTGCAGATGATCAGATCAGGAAGAATCAAAGTTATCTGGGTTTAACTTTGAAATGCTGTGAAGCAGGTTCAGAGCTCCAAGGCCTTGAGATATGCCTTGAGCTGCTGACAGTTTTTACAGAACTTAATTGATTCTTTCTTGCAGGTTATGACTCTTAGTATTGTGATTATTCACTCACTTCTAAGTGTCTTAAACTTGTTTTTCATGTCTTATTTTTTCTAGAGAATATGCAGATTATTGTTCTAAGTTTATTAAACAGTTTTATCAGAAAATGTATAACCAAACAGTCTCAGTACTGTTAGATGTTTGGATTTTGTTGTTGCAGTGTTTCTATGCTGTTGCAGGGTTGTTAAACGTGCAGGATAAATCTCAACAAACTCCAACGGATATCCACATGAAGATGTTTGAATTTAAGTTGAAAACAGAAGGAGGATTTGTAGGAACTGAGATCCTAAAATCTCTCAATCAGTTGCAGCTGTGGTTAAAAGAGACTGGTTTGAATTTTGAAGGAAGAGAGAGGCTTGCAGAATACTCTGAGAGGTGTGACAAATTCGTGGGAGATCATTCATTCAAACACACAATCATTCAAGCTTCATTCCAGACTTCTGAAGATCAAATCAATCTAGTCATTCCTGAAGAACACTTCCTGGCTTCAACAGCTTATCTTTATACTGTGTTCTTCATCTGTACTTCAGCTGTGTATCTCTATATTATCTTAAACCTCACTTAACCTAGTGGTTGGTTGTTCAAGTGAACAACAAGAGGTTCTTGTTAGCTCAACAATTAGTAGCTGGAACTAGATAGGTTTGGAACCACAAGTTGTATAGGTGTAAGGGAAATCACTTAGGCTTGAAGATCTAGGGCTGTTTCTGTGTGAGTAATAAGAAGTGTTTGCCAATCCTGGTGGGATTAGATCCCTCAGGCAGAGATTAGGTCCATTGGGACTGAAATCTGTAAATTACTTTGTGTTCTTTACTTTTCTGTTTGATTATTATCTGCTGCACACAACTCAAATCAAACTAGGGTTTATAAGCTGCTTAGAATTGTTCACAGCTCAAGGCCTTGAAGCTTACACTTTTTGCCTTAGTGAGTTTCAGACAGTTTACAAAATCTCAAGGCCTTGAGATTTGAGTTTCACACAAAGCTTTCCAGTTAAACTTTAAGTTTTACAAAAAGTTTCCATACTCTATCACCCCCCTTCTAGAGTATTTAGGTCCTGTATTTAGTCTACATTACACACTTTCATTTCGGCTCGTCCAAATCGCCCACAGGGTGATTGCGAAAGCAGCCCTTTTGTCACTATTTAACACCTCCATTGATCTCTCAATCAAGCCTTGAACATTCTGACATTTATCATGCATAGATTCCACCCCCATGATCGTGTTCCAAACTCGTTTAACACGTTTGCATTGCATAAATATATGCGATACCGTCTCTTCCCCTTTACCACACCAAGTGCAATCTACCTGGACATCCATCCCTCTACGATTAAGGTTAACCTTAGATGAGAGAGCTCCGTGATACGCTCGCCAGACCGTGAACAAGGCTCTTCTCGGCACGACTAGGCTCCATATCTTTGTTAGCGCACACTTCTTCCAAGAACTTGACTCACCCATGCCCGATAACTCGCTCCTCATCTCCTCAGCAACACAGTAGCCCGTCTTGACTGAATACGAACCTTGATTGTTATGAAACCACGCCCATTTGTCCTCCTGATCCGTGAGAGGCAAAATAAGCGATTGAATGGCTGTTACATCGAACTCATTTAATACTTCCCGCAAAAGATCCATGTCCCACTGGTGAGTATATGGATTTATGAACTGTTGAACCTTTAGTGAGTCCCCCATTTCATTATGAGATGTTACTTTGAAGGAGATTGGTCCTGGAATCCACCGGTCCTTAAATACATCGATTTAATTCCCTTTCTCTACTTGCTTGTATACGCCGCGCTTTAGGATCTCTCGGCCTGCCAAAACCCCCCTCCAAAATTGAGACGGATTAGACCCCAAATTTGTTGTAAAAAAGTCTGATTCGGCAAAATATTTGGCCTTGACTACCCTTGCAAGTAGAAAGTTCAGGTAGTTAATAATCCTCCAACCCTGTTTCGCCAAAAGTGCCAAGTTGAAAGAGTGGAGATCTCTGAAGCCCAAACCCCATCGCTTTTTGTTTTCTTCACCTTCTCCCACGCGATCCAGCACATTCCCTTCGCTTTCCCATGTTGCTTCCACCAAAATTCACGAATCAGACGCTCAATTTGGTCACAGATTCTGCGAAAGCAAGAAACACGACATCGAGTATGAAGGAATAGCCTGCAAAACAGCATTGCTTAGAATTTCTTTTCCTGCCGGAGAAAGAAACTTCTCATTCCAGCCATGCACCCTCGAGTTGATCCGTTCAAGAATACCCGAAAAGTGGGCTGATTTGGATCGCCCAATTTTAGATGGTAAGCCCAAATATCTGTTGAAAGAAGCCACACACTGCACTCGAAGCGGCCCCGCACAGAACATTTCGGAGGTTTACGGGAACATTACTAGAGAACATGGCTTCATATTTCTGCATGTTTATTTTTTGCCCAGATGCAAGTTCGTACCTTTCTAAGATACGTACCAGAACTGAAATTTCACCCTGTTCCGCTTTGGTGAAAATCTTTTATTTCAAATATTAGCGGTATTTCTTTTTTATTTCAAAAAGATTTAAAATAATTAAATTTAGTGGTATTTATTTTTTATTTAAAAAATATTTAAAATATTTTTTTTTGAAAATTTTAAAATATCTTTTTTTGCTACAGAAAATATTTAATTTAGAAAAGAGTGATTTTTTCCAGAGATTTTTTTTTTTTTTTTTTTTTTTTTTTTTTTTTTTTTTTTTTTTTTTTAATGTCTTCGATATCTATGTTTGAAATTTAGAAGTAAATTTCCCTTTTTATGGGCCCAAAATATAATCCATTGTGGTCCGTTTGAAGGTGTAATCCAGTGTGGACCGTTTGAAGGTGTTAGAGAAACACTTGGGCCACTAGGGAATCAGGGTTAAGAAATGGCCCATTGAAAGAATTTTTATTGAAGTTATTCCACTTTGTTCGCCATTCGCGTGGTCACAATCAAAATAACCTTCCATAAATGCAAATGGTTGTTAAGACATTTGAAGTCCCTGCATGAAATCTCAGGTTCGAATCCAGTTGCATAATGTAACTCAAAAAAAAAAAAAAAACTTCTTCCATTGAGTAAATCAACAAATAGAATTATAGGACATGTCACAAATATTCAGAGTTTTTAATTTTTTTTATTATTATTAATCCATCAACTTGTCTTGGATATCTATGTTTGAAATTTAGAAGTAAATTTCCCATTTAGTGGGCCGAAAATATAATCCATTGTGGTCCGTTTGAAGGTGTAATCCAGTGTGGACCGTTCGAAGGTGCTAGAGAAACACATGGGCCACTAGGGAATCAGGGTTAAGAAATGGTCCAGTGAAAGAATTTTTATTGAAGTTATTCAACTTTGTTCACCATTCGGGTGGTCAGAATTCAAATAACCTTCCATAAATGCAAATGGGTGGTAGGACATTTGAAGTCCCAGCATGAGATCTCAGATTCGAATCTAGCTACATGATGTAACTCAAAAAAAAAAAAAACCTTCTTCCATTGAGTAAATCAACAAATATAATTATAGGACATGTCACAAATATGTAGATGAGTTGAGGACATAAAAAGATAAACACAATATGCATAGTTTTCCATTATCGACTGATATGTCCATACTCTTTAAAATCGGGCCGGCAAGTTAAACGAGAGCCCGGCGGAAATCAGTAGATAATAAGACTAAATATGCAACTAGACTAAGAAATATTCAATAGACCATGAGTTCTTGCGACGAAACATAGATTCAGATCAGCAATTTATCTACTACTAGAAAAAATGATTTATCCCAACCATCTTAGGAACCTATTGAAGGCGGTAGGCCAGAAGTGACGAAAAAACTATAGTTTCATAAAAACCGTTGTACACACGATCAAAAGTACGCGGAAAGTGGTTAAACCGTCCTTTCTAAAACTGATAGGAAGACCTGTTAAAAATTAACGAAACAATTAAAAAGGCCGTTAAAATCAATAGCGCCACTTAAAAGGCTACAGACATAGTTCTTTTTCCCTTAAAAAATGCATAAGCCAATAATCTTTATTTTCCCCATATCAGATCTAGGTCTTGGATTTATATAACCCTACATAAGACCTAGCCCCCTCTTCATCTCTCTCCCTATCTCTCTCATCATCTGTCTCACTCTCTCCCTCGATCGTAGCTCCCTGTCTCTCCTCCGATCACGTACGTCTATCTTTCTTCGTCTTATCTCACTCTCTTCTCAATCTCAAATCAACCTCTATCTCTCTCTCAAATCTCCCTCTGCTGGGATGAATTTAAATTCCGGTTTGAATATTTTGAATAAGTTATCATTTTTGAGGTAACTTTGAATAGGTTATTGATCATAAAAGAAAATTTATAAAGGGATTCAAAATTGTAACAAAATATATCAATAACTACAAACAAAGTATAATCACGTGTGTTTAATTTTGAAATGCATTATTATCTCGATACGGCGATTTGGAGAAAGCGTTGGTTCAACAATCATCAAATTAGGACGAAAATAACTAATTCACATCGGGATATAAACTAAGGCCTCATTTGGGTAGCGGATAAGTTATGTAATGATAATGCTTATGCTGAGATAAGAAGCAAGATAAGTATAATGTCTGATAATTCGTGATAATATATGTTGGATGTCAGTGTTTAGATGCTGTCGGATAAGATATATGATATGATGAAGGGTTAATGTGAAAATGACCACATTGCCCAGCACAGTCGTGATTTTGAATTCGTAGTTGTTCGTATTATGATTTGCCATTAAAACACACCAATTAACTAAACATATGTTGATAAACTTAATTAACACAGTACATTATTAATGAACTCACATTGTTAACTAACTGTGCACAAGAGATTCCGGCGGGGAGACCTCCGTGTACACCGTATGTAGTGGATCAGAGATCGCACAGGAAGAGTTGGGTTGTGTGTAGGGAGAGAGAGTAAGGCAGTAGTAATGTCTGAGAGAGAGACAGAGGTTTGGCAGAGCTTCCGCGTATGGCTAGTGTGTCCTCCTTTGTATGGAAAGGTTAACGTCCTATATATAGCAGAGAACGTGACTGTTGTAGTGTGGTTAATGCGCCCATTAATGGCGGCTTAATTAGCTTAACCATAACGGCACGTTCGTCCGAGTATATAGGGACCGTTACAACACGTTATGCGCGAATACCGGAACCGTTACGAGGTTGACCGGGTTTGACCGGATTGACCGGGTTTATGGAGCTCGTGCCATAAATCTCTCAAAGCAGTTACTAAAGGTCGCGTGCGGGCTTGGCCCGCACGCGACAGGGCTTACTCTAGCCTCCAAACCACTAAGTCCCTACAAGTCCCGTGCGGTGGTATGCGAGGGCTCTGTCTCGCAGCCCCCACATGGATCAGCGCGGCTGGTGATCCAGTGTGTGTGGAGCACAATATGGTGTGCTGGATGGTTGCCACGTGGCCAAGACCTGTCAGCTCAGAAAGCACTATCTACATTAGCCCCCTTTCTGCGCGTGAAGGCTCATAGCTGTCTAGACTTCCATGCGCGGAAACCAACATACGCGTTGTCGCCACGCACCAATTCAAATACGGGTAAGTTCAGCCCCCGTGCGTGCCATTATGACCTAAAACCCCTAGAGTCGTGCCGTCTGGCCTTTAGGGTTTTAGGCGTGACGTCAGCTTGTCCTGTGATTGCACGATTCGACGGTGACGGTTGCGATTCGACTACTGAAAGGACGCAACCCTTCATTGTTTTTGGATAAATACTTTGTATCCTCCATTGTTGCAAAGCATCACTTCTTTCTCTTAAAGTGAATGGTACTCGGAAGTCTTCGAGAGCAGATTCAGATAATCAATCACCAGTTCAGAACTGCAAATCGTCTTCTTCAACTGTGTATATCCCAGCAGGCTTTGCGAAAACAAGGTTGGCCTTGTTCAATTTTCGATTTAAAATACCAGTGTACGCTTTGAACTGTGTTGGATCTGCAAACCCGTATTATCTTTTGAAACTTGTGAAGAATCTTTGATCTTCGAACCCACTTTTGCTTTAATCCTTCAATAATAAGGACTTCGGATGTGAGGTTTTGAAATCACTGATAATGCAACCCTCTAATTTCTGAAATCGATACCAGAAACTATTCATCTTTCTTTCCCATAGATCTTGAATCTCGAAATTCAAACTGAAGTGTAGCATATTTCTCCCCCCTTTTTCTTGCTCTTCCGCAGGAATGGCCAAGACAAAAGGAACCAAACCCACCAAGTAGGACGAAGAGATACCCGATCTTCCGCAGGCTTTGTGGCGAAAAGCCCCCTATCTAGGTGGCAAAGATTTCTACCACGCGAGGGTTAAGGCGAAGAAAATGCCTGCTCCTGTCCCTAATGAGGGATTGCTAACACTGACTCCCCCGGTTAACTCAGCCTTGCTCGAGTTAATTGGCTCCGAGGATGTGGTTCGATTGGGAATCGAAAATGAGTACTTCCCCTACGCTGCGATTTCTACCCAAGATTTTGTCCAGAAATTGGACTACATGGATGAGTGGATTGACCACATGTTGACCAATCATGCTGCGAATCTTGATGAAGCCGGCGTATACTTCGCTGTTCGTGCTATGAAGGGTGCTGCCGTGAAGCTGGACCAGTCCATGCTTCTAAACCTTCTTTCCCGCTACTCGCCTGCGACTCACACATTCCACTTTGCTGAGTTCGAGGCTGCCCCCACACTCGAGGACGTGCATATGCTGTACGATCTTTCTCCCATGGGTGAAGTGGACCCTTTGAGTCCTTTGAGGACGGCTGCGGAGATCGCTTTGTACACGCAGATGGAGGAATGCCTATCAGAGGTAAAGAAAATCTCCACCCGGTGGACCACTACCAAAGCCCTTCCAAACTGGCAGTTGGTTGATACGTCTGCGAAGAACACCTGGAACAAATGGTTGCAGTACTTCTTTCGAGACTATGCGAACAGCAGCATCACTAAGAAGCTTCTGAGTGAGAACCCAGAGGCCAAGAATTACGTGGAGGGTAAAGGCTATCACTTGACCCTTTGTGCTTTCCTCTGTGCATGGTTGTCGAGGTACTTAATTGACGGTCACCCACATGATGGGGTCTTCTACCACGTTCTGCCGCTTGCTGTGAGGCTCGCCCTCGGCCAGAGAGTCGCACTCGGACCCTTGGTCTTGGGCACGCTGTACTATAGGCTTGATCAGCTGGTTGCGGCCATGAAGGAGTCGCGTGACCGCCTCGATATACTGACTTTCGTCAACATTTCCTTCTTGACGATGTGGGTCTTCGAGCGATGGCCGTCCTATGCTCCAACTTCTCTTAAACCCGACAAGTGGTGTCCCCCAGGCGAGACGGAGGAGCGTAACAGTGGCAGGGCTGCGAGGTGGTTCGGAGCGAACAATACCAAGTGCGTTTGGAGCTTGATATGCGACAAACGGAAAGAGTTTACTGCCAGGCCCTATGCCACGCGCATTGAGAACGTGCGATGGTTTCCAAAGCTGTACCCCTCTAAGGGTGTTGTCTTCTCAGAAGAGCTTCTCTTCGAAGAGGGATCGCACTTCCATGAGCGCTATCGCGAGTTCTTTTGCTGGTGTCTGAGAGGTTCCCTTCCTGCCCTCGCAGAGCATATTCGTGAGCTCGCGCCAAGGTATGAGAGGATTACCGTGGATGTTGACCCCACTCGAGTTTCTCCCCAGTTCGGCTTTGATGCAGTGGCACCATCAATCTGGCCCCAGTCCATTATCAGAGGTTGCTATAAGCGCTTGCTAACAAAGGAGTGCAAGACAGTCTTCATGAACAATCATCCCTTTGAGCAGCCTGCAGGTACCCGCGAGGGCGGTTGTTCCCAGAACTGGCTCGCATACTGGGTCGCCCAGCAAACGAGGATTGAGACACGGTCGGCCGCTCAGCCGAGTAGAGCTCCCTTGATCAAGAGAAACTCTTTTCCGTTTCGCCCCAATTGCAGTCTGAGCGAGTCTGAATATGGTTGCTACTCATTGTTGGATCATGAGAACCATTTGTGCCCTGACGTCATTCTGAAGGAAAAGATCGCCGCAGTTAAGAAGGGCGACACGCATGTCATCAGATATAGCGAGGCATTTGCTAAGGTAAGCAATTTTTCGCGTGCGTTAAGCTTCTTGATTTCCCTATGCTGACGCCTTTATTCTGTACTGTTTGCTGTAGTGTCATGTGCGGAGATTCGCATCTGGTGATCGTTCCAATTCATTGGTTAACACCATTGTTGCCACTAGAAGGCAAAAACAGTCGTTCCTGCTAGCATGGAGGATGGACCCTGAGGTCGAAACCAGGATTCGCGCAGTCATGAACGCTTTTGCTGACTCGCTGATAGACAATGCTCCGGCCTCGTCTCCTCCCAGAGATGATCCGTCCCCTCCAGCGACTGCGGCGCCGAGAGCGAAGAGACTTAGGCAGAAGGGAATTACAATTTCTTCCCCTAGAAGTGTTCCAACTTCTCCTCCGGCGAGGTCCCTTTCTGTCAAGGATAAAGGCAAACGTCGCATGCCCAGTAAAGCGCGGAAGGAGCTCGCAGTCGAGACCTTCGTTCCATTCAACCAGGAGGAAGAAGAAGAGAGGCAGGAGCCCAGAGAAGGTGATGAAGAAGAAGAAGAAAGAACAATTGTGATACATGAGGAAGAATCAGGAGGTACCTCCATCGCGTTTCCCTCATTATCGTAATTCTTTCGCAACTCTTTCTTAAACCAATCGTTTCTTCGCAGATGATGATGATGATGAGACCATCGGTGGCCTTTTGGCCAAGAGACAAAAGAGAGATACCCATTCTGACATTCCAGACGATCCCATAAGCGAGGACATTCTTGCCGAGTCCCGAAAGACAGCCGCGGAAGCTGCCGAGAGAAGAAGGCAGCGCGAAGAGGAGGAGCTCGAGCGTGTGAGACAGCGGAGCCTCGAAGAGCAACATGTTGACGACTTAGTCCGTCCAGCTGACGAGGAAGATGTGCTTCCCGAAGAGGTGGCTCCTCAGGCGGAGGAGGAGAATGCGGCTCAAGAAGAGGATGCAGCAGCTCTTGAGCAAGCCCAGGCAGATTTTGAAGAAATCGCAGGCGGCGATAAAGGTGAGATCTTCAATCTCGCAGTAACTTATAGAGATGTTATTGTGGGTGCGTTAAAGCATGGTGTGTCAAAAGCTGACATTCGCCGTTGGCTAGTAGGCAAGTGCGGAGAACCTTCAGGTAATCATTTGATCGATATGCATGAACTAAGATTAGTAACTCGAAGCATAATCATGACTAGCTTCTTCGCGCCCCAGGTCATGCTCCTTTTAAAGACAAGCTTAATGAGGACACACTAATAGGGCATGGTTCCACGTCTTTAGTGTATGATGAAGACACTGCAATCCCACCTTCGCGTGGAGGTGCTTGCTCTTAGCTTTAGCAAAGAATAGTAAAATAACGTATGATACAATTTACCTTACATCATCGCATTTTGTATCGCAGGGACTGCTGACGAACCAGTGCTGGAGCAAAGAAGTCAAACTTCTGCATCCTATGTCCCAGTGCCGAGTTCCCATACCGAGAAGCCCGTCGCAGCTGCTGAATACGCAGGAGAGCCTCTTGAGGACATCATCGAACTTTCTGATGATGCTGAAGCTGACGCTGTGCTAATGGACGAAGATGCCCATACTGGCGCTGAGGAAGTAAGAACAAGTGCTGCTGATGCTCCCGCATCTGAGAGCGTCCCTCGCCAAGCATCTTTGGCTGTCACTTCGCCTCCGGCGATGACTGGGTCGGCGGCACCTCTTCCTGCGTGGAGCTTTTGGGGCTCGCAGGTTGGGAATGCAGTCGCAGCTAGTGCGGCTTATACTCTTCCTCCTAACTATGAGGGATTAGAGCTCGCAGCTGACAGGAGAGCTATGGAGCGAGGGCAGTCTTCGACTACTCCACTAATACGCATTCTTTCTCTTCGTGAGATTCTTGAAGGAACTGGTAAGTAGAGATTTGCTGTTTACATCTCGCATTGTTCATTTGCGAGTTTGATAGCATAACTTAGCTTTGACACTGCTTTAGGTTTGAAGCAAACTGATGTGGACTGGCTAGTTCGGATGCGCCTCACCTACCCCCGATCATTTGCGAGATCTCTGGAGATAGGGCCCTTCGACAGGAGGCTGTTTCTTACCGAAGCCATTTGGATTTTAGAGCAGCTGTCTGCGGCCACGCCAGCGACCATTTCCGTCCAGAGTGCCGAATTGCTTTTTGGCATGTGCCAAAATCTCCTGGCCAAAGTTCAAGGCAGGTTGGGTTTCAATTTTCTTATGAAAAGAGTTACCTTGATTCGTGCAGCCACAACTTTGAAACTCGGCCACCAAAACCTCGCAGCTGAGAAGCAGAAGGTGGAGCAACAAAAGAAAAAGGTTGACGAAGCTCTGAAGCTCTATCATGAGATGAATGCCAAGTGCGAGCAACTGAATCAAGAAGTGGAGCAGGTAGAGAAGCTGAGCCATCAGTTCGCGCCCCATGACTCCTTGATCAAGAATTTGCTTTGACTTTTTTGAATTTGAAAAATAGCAAGGAAATAGCTGGAACATTAATGTAATGTTGAAACATTAATGTAATGTTGCTAGGGTTTCTCCCCCTTTTTTTTCTTAACAAAAGAATCGACATGCCCATTTTGCCCTTTCCGAGATTTGATAGGATATCCTTGTGCATATCCAATTATGACATCAGCAGTTGATATTCTGCTTGATTTTCGCGCTAATTTCTCGGAAGATAAGCACGCTTTCCTTGGGAAGTCCATCCGAATCATGACTATCCGTCATTTATTAGGATACGCAACTGAATCGTCGTAGCCTTTAGTAGGGTAATTGATCGTTTCCGTTTTTCAAGGCGTAAGTGATTGGCCTTACCCTCTTTTCAAATTCTGCTGACTCATCTTAGCAACTGAAGAGACTCCACAAGGTCTATATAAACCCTATCTTTGCCATTTGGGTTCTTCATCCCAAAAATGTGCTTTGCCGTGAGTCTTTACGACTGCTGGCTTCAACGCTTGTTTTTCGTTGATTCATGGCAACTCCAAGTTGTGAATCCTGAATTTGCGCTTTGTGCTATAGAAATAGTTTCCAAGATCCGCTTTATGAGGCTTATTGCTCTTTATAACCGTCATAGAGGGGATGGAGATGATATCTCATGTATGTTCGAAGAATTTTCTTCGTGTATTATGTTTGCAGGTCATGTTTCCGGCCGCCTCCCGGTGAGGTGCAGCGCCGTAGTGACCGTGCTACCGTCTCGTAATGAACGGCGGAATTCTCCTCCAGCATCCCTGGAGGAGGATTTCTTGCCTCTTCGTTCTTGAACTCAGGAGGCTTTTCAATGCCCTTGTCAATCATGACAAGGAACCCAGTACCAGAGGAATGACTGCTTCCCCTGTTTTGGGCGACTGTGTACGCCGGAACAGGAGGTTCCTCCGGTACATATCTTGATCAGACAGGGGTCTTGTCAGATCCTGAGATCTTGGACATAGGACCACCCAGACCATTGCCGCCATGGATGCAGCTAATGGCGAGTTGATCTCTTCGCAGAAGCATCCTACTTGCTACAGATCTTTGGCCGCAGATCTGCGTGTCGCATAGACGGTGTTAGGACCGTTGGGTTCATCCTTTTCATTCAGGATTCCCGTGGTGTGTCTCTGCTGGCTTGTCAGTTACTTTTCGAATGTATTGTAAGCCATGTCGGCTGCGTAGTTAGAATTGAGCTTTTTCCCTTGTAAGCTGCTATCTAGACAGATAAGTTGTAAGTCTTTTCGACTCATAATGATAAATAGCTTTTGTATTATTTGCTGTGCTGTTGCAACAAAATACAATTTCGCATGCGTGCCGGCATATTTCGCCTTGTATAATGCTGTATACATATTTCGCGTTTGCTATCTGCCATATAAATTCGCAAATGTTTTATTAGATCGTCCGAGATCGTATTTGCGCAGTTGTGCCATCTTGGCAGATGGGCTTGTGATTTGCTTTCAGAGGTGTTATCTCATCAGATATACCTTTGTAGATCACTTAAGATCATTTTACACAATATTGCTATCGCATTTGTATAATGCTGCTATCACCGCAGATAGGCTTGGAAGATCAATTAAGATCATTTTTCGCATGAGTTGCTATCGTAGCAGATAGGCTTTAGGAGATCAATTAAGATCGTTTTTCGCATGAGTTGCTATCGTAGCAGATAGGCTTTAGAAGATCAATTAAGATCGTTTTTCGCATGAGTTGCTATCGTAGCAGATAGGCTTTAGAAGATCAATTAAGATCGTTTCTCGCATGAGTTGCTATCGTAGCAGATAGGCTTTAGAAGATCAATTAAGATCATTTTGTCGCATGAGTTGCTATCGTAGCAGATAGGCTTTAGAAGATCAATTAAGATCATTTTGTGCAAGCTGCTATCGTGACAGATAGGCTTAGAAGATCAATTAAGATCGCAGTTGGCATAGGCTGCTATCGTGACAGATAGGCTTTTAAAAAGATCCATTAAGATCGCGGCTGCTATCGTGGTGGATAGGCTTAGAAGATCAATTAAGATCGCAGTTGGCATAAGCTGCTATCATGACACATAGGCTTTTTTTAAAAAGATCTATTAAGATCGTGGCTGCTATCGTGGTGGATAGGCTTAGAAGATCAATTAAGATCGCAGTTGACATAAGCTGCTATCGTGGCAGATAGGCTTAGAAGATCAGTTAAGATCGCATGTCGCAAAGGGTGCTATCGTAGCAGATAGGCTTAAAAGATCAACCAAGATCGTATTTCGTACAGATTGCTATCGTAACAGATAGGCTTAGAAGATCAGTTAAGATCGTATTTCGTACAGATTGCTATCGTGGCAGATAGCCTATTGTTAACAGTAATAACAAACTGAATAAAGCAACATAAACAGCTAGGAATATGAAGTTCTCATTTGGGAGAACCCTTTTTATTATAATGCTCTCATGTGGGAGAGATAAGATTACAATTCTCTCATATGGGAGAGGAGATTGTGTAAGTCATAGCCATACAAGACATGAAGCAACGTTATAATAAAACGCATGAAATGAGAGAAGTCAAGGATAGTACTTCTTAATCCAGCGCATGTTGACTGAACTCGGGGTTGAGGTTGTTCCGTGCAACCTTCGTATGCTGCAGTAGCCACTGTCGAAGACTTCTTTGACTTCGAAGGGTCCTTCCCAATTGGCTGCGAACTTTGGGTGAGCCGCTTCTCGCATGCAGTGGTCAGATGCGCGCATGACCAAGTCTCCGACTGCGAAATCTCTTCGCTAGACCGTCTTATTGTAAGCGCGAGCGATCCTTTCTTGATACCGCTTGTTGGTCCTTTTGGCTTGTTCTCGCTTTTCCTCCAGAAGACTAAGTCATGATCACGTTGATTTTCGTAGAGTGTGTGGAAGGCCAATCTTGCCGAATTGACTCTCACCTCTGCAGGTACCACGGCCTCGGCCCCATAGCATAGTAGGAACGGTGAGGCCCCTGTGGGTGTCCTTGGAGAAGTTCGGTAGGCCCACAGAGCTATGCTTAGGGAATCAGCCCACTTCTTGTGGTCATCTGCGACCATCTTGCTCAAGATCCTCAACAACGTTTTGTTGGTCGCTTCAGCTTGCCCGTTCCCCTTCGGGTAGTAGGGGGTGGAACATATTTGCCTGATATTGTACTCTGCTAACTTCGCAGCTACCTGGCGATTAACAAAGGGAGTACCATTATCTGAAAGAATAGTGTTTGGAATTCCGAACCTGCATATGATGCTTTCCTGGATGAAATTGACCACAGCTAGCGCATTTGCCGTCTTCAGTGGTATCACCTCCACCCAGTTGGTGAATAGCTCAGTTGCAGTGAGAATAAAATGATTCCCGTGTGACGTTGGTCGGATGGGACCGATGAAGTCCAGAGCCCATGTGTGAAATGGCCATGGTGTTCCCAATGCATGTAGATCCACGGCGGGAGCGTGCACTAGGTTTCCTTTGAATTGGCACTCCTGGCAGCGTCGCACTTTGGTGCGGCAATCAACCTCCATCGTGGGCCAGAAATATCCAATTGAGAGGAGCTGCCTGCATAATTTCGCACCTCCTTGGTGTTCCACCTGATGAGAAAGGTCCATGACTTCTTGTGCTTCTCTGCCGTCTAGACATCGCAGCAAGTTGCCCTCATGACCTCTTCGCCAAAGCAGGTTTTCTTGTACTACGTATCGAGATGCTTTCCTCTTCAATTTTTCGGCTTCTTTTCTCGATTCGGGCACGGTGCCCTGGGTGAGAAAATCAAAGAGTGGCTTCCTCCAATCCGTGTCATCATCAGTTAGAGCGATGAGTAGAGAATCTTTGATTAGTGCGCAACTTTCGCACTTCCCTTGTATCAGGGCCGCGGCTGCTGATATGTCTGGCCAATGAATGCCATATCTCTGAGCCTTCCGATAGATTGACACCTCACTTTCTCCGCAAGCATGTTGGTGAATCTTTTCTAACAGTAGTTGTCCCTCTTGCTCGGAGACGCATCGCATGAGTATTCCGCCAGGACCCTTGTAGTAAAGGGTGTTGTCATGTATGCAGTACCCCTTTGTGAGTGCCCAACTTTCACTGCTTGTGCCTTCTGCAATAGCTCGTAGGACTGCTTTTCTCCAGTCCGTGTCCTCCATGTGTTCATTGTCGCACGCATCTTCTGTCAATGCCGACGACGTCCGCACCTCGATGGAGATCCTTGCGGGACATTTTTCTGTACTGACCTTAGATCCCAAGGTTGCCAAAGCATCTGCATGCCTGTTGTCTGCTCGAGGCTTGTGCTCGTACCTCAAATCGCAGAATTGCTGTACCAGCTTTTGTACTAGAGTCCGGTAAGACAGAAGGTTAATCTCCTTCAAGCCGTACTCGCCCGGGGCTTGCTTGACGATCAGCTTGGAATCTCCCATGACCGTCAGATTGCTTACTTCTAAAGCCTTTGCTGCCCGGAGTCCCGCGATGAGAGCCTCATATTCAGCTTCATTGTTAGTGACTGCGAAGTCGAGCTTGGCGGACATCTGTATGACCTCTCCATCCGGCTTGGTCAAAACTATCCCAATGCCTCCACCTTTCCTTGTTGACGAACCGTCGAAGTGGAGCGTCCAATAGGGCACGTCGATTGCATAGATTTCAGGGCCTTCGAGCTCTTCTTCGATCACGGGCTCGTGGCTGTTGTCGGGGAATTGTGCCAACAGATCCGCTACCGCCTGCGACTTGATCGCTTGCGGTCGCACGCATGTGATATCGTATTGAGAGATGGTCATATACCATTTCGCCAATCTTCCTCCAGGGGTAGTGTGGGTTAGCAGATATCGTATGGGATCACTCTTGGTGACCACTACCACTTTGTGCGACGCAAAGTAGTGTTTTAATTTCTCTATCACGAAGAACAAAGCAAGGCAATGGCGTTCAATGTATGTGTACCTTGATTCAGCAAACTGTACGATGCGAGAGATGTAGTAGATAGGCCTTTCCTGGCCTTCGTACTGATGAGCCAAGAGTGCTCCTATGGACCTCCTTGTTGACGTCAGATATAGCAGAAGTGGTGATCCCAGTTGAGGTGCGATCATTATTTTTGAGGACGTCAGCAGATCCTTCAGCTTTTCAAATGCAGCTTCGTGCTCCGGAGCCCAGCTGTATACGACATCTTTCTTAAGAAGGGCACTAAAACAGCAGGTGATTTCGGCAATCGCTGGGATGAACCTCCGCAGATATGATAGCTTTCCCAAAAATGTCTTCAAGGCACTTTGGTTATGGGGCGGCGTCATGCCAGTTATGGCTGATACTTTCGCAGGGTCAGGCTCGATTCCTTGGCGATGAACTACGCATCCCAAGAACTTCCCTGATGTTACCCCAAATGCGCATTTCATGGGATTCGTCTTCAGTTGAAAGCGTCTACATCTATTGAACACTTTCCGCAAATCCGCGAGGTGATCTGCTTCCTGCTTGGATTTGACCACAAGGTCGTCCACATAAAATTCCACTTCTTTGTGCATCATGTCGTGGAACAGGGCCATCATGGCCCGCTGGTAGGTCGCACCCGCGTTTTTGAGACCGAATGGCATCACTGTGTAGTTGAACACTCCCACCGGAGTGATATATGCAGTCTTCCGCGCATCCGCGGGGTCCAAC
The DNA here is from genome assembly GCA_023055425.1 of Linanthus parryae. Classification (NCBI taxonomy): domain Eukaryota; kingdom Viridiplantae; phylum Streptophyta; class Magnoliopsida; order Ericales; family Polemoniaceae; genus Linanthus; species Linanthus parryae. Next base: position 36,944,794 of record JALGPY010000002.1, read on the forward strand.
TTGATCTGGTTGTACCCGCTGAAGCCGTCCATGAAACTGAACATGCGATGGCCCGCTGTTGAATCGATAAGCAAATCGATGTTGGGGAGTGGAAAATCGTCCTTTGGGCGAAAACGATTGAGATCCCGGAAATCCACGTAGATGCGAAGCTGTCCGTTCTTCTTTACCACTGGCACAATGTTGGCCAGCCATGTGGGATGATGATTCGGTTCTATGAACTTGGCATCCAGGAGTTTGACGATCTCCTGTTTGATTTTCACGTTAAGCTCCGGCCTGAAGCTTCTTGTGCTCTGCTTTACCGGCTTAGACCCTGGGATGATGTCTAAGCGGTGCATAGTGATGCTTGTATCCAGTCCTGGCATATCATCATACTCCCATGCGAACACATCTTTGTATTCAGTTAGGAGCTGTAGCAGTCCTTGCTCCTCCTCGCTTGTGAGATCCACACTTAGAAAGACTGGCCTTTTCTTTTCCTCGTTCGGGCTGAGGAACACTTCCTTTAGTTCTTGATTTTGTGGTCTGGGCCTATCTTCCATGCATTCAGGTGCTAATTTGAGCTTCTCATCCGGAGCGCCCTGCATTGGCTTTTCCGTTAGCGCAATTTGCTCGATTTGGTTGATTTGCCCAGGGATATCCCCATGCCCGTGTGAGGACATCCCCGCGCACCTTCATATGAGATAGCAATTCTTCCCATTGGCGTAGAAGCTCTCTATCTCCTTGCCTTCGGGGTCATGCTTTGCGATTCTCTTCAGAGTGTACACGTTCTTTCGATGGTACGCGATTCGCGGCGCTTCCTCGCGTGTGGGCGGCTTTTCTTTGGCATCTTCCCTTGTCACCATTACTCCCGCAGGTGACTGGTCCTTGATGTCCTCCCAGAGAGGCAAAGGAGTAGGGTTGAATGGTCCCGGTGTTTGCTCGTCCTCCATCTCGGTGAACCACACTGCCTCGCCAAGATGTGCTTCATCCAAGTTGAATGGATTTGTCGAAGCCGGTATCTCGACTATTCTGTCGTTCCAGATAGCTTTCATGACTTGGTGAGCTGTTGAGGGAACCGCGTCGAATCGGTGAATCCAGGCTCGACCTATGATCATATGGTACGTAGTGTTCGCATCTATGACATAGAACTTCGCCGAGCACTTGATTTTGCCAATCTGCATGCCCAGGCGGATCCATCCAATCGTCATTCTAGAGTCGCTTCCAAATCCCATCAGTGGAGATGGACGCCTGACAATCTTGTGCTCGGGGATCCCTGCTAGCTTCAGCGTGTGGAGCGAAACGACGTTGACCGCTGCTCCTCCGTCTACAAATGCTCGTTTGAACTCGACACCATTGATGATGGCAGTCACATACAGAGGTCTCTGGTGACTCGCATCTGTCTTTTTGTCGCTGGCAGAAAAGGTCATAATCTTTTCTGTAGAGCGAGACGCCCTGATGACTTTCCCGTTGGAAACCACAAGATCCTCCTCATAGTCCTCCGCTATCCTCAAGATTGCTTTCGTCATATCTGTCCGGCTCTTCTCGGAGAAGTTCGTCTCGTCGAAGAATCTGCTAAAGCCGTGCGATCCCTTCATCCGATCGGCACGTTCATCCTCTGTGTCTACACTGTAGTCCTCGTCATCATGGACTTCGGAAAAGATGGGCAGGCCATCCTCTGCGACTTCTTCAAAGTCTACGATCGAGATCATGGCGACCTCTCTGCCTTTTGAGTCTTGCTCCGCATGGACAGGAAGTGGATTGTTGCGCACATCCTTCCTGTGATCGCTGACGATCAGCTCGCCGTTCTTCATCTTCTGGTCGAATGTAAACCTGAGCTTCTTACATTCTGCTGTGGGGTGCATGACCTTGCCGTGGTACTCGCACCACTTAGGGTCCCTCACCATCTCCTTGGAGGGTATCTTCTCGAGCGGCGGTAGGACACCGTCCTTGCGCCACTGCCTGCAGAGGTCGCCCTCCACCGAGCATGGCAGAGGTGGTACGTCGAAGTTCACAACCTTCGCTTGCTTCTGGGGTGAAACTGTATTGACCTCAGCTTCTCGTCCCCTCTTGTAACTGAATCTCCCGATCTTGTAGGTGGTGCCGCTCGAAGATCGCTCCGGAGCGTTCTTCTTTTTCTGCCTCTCGACTATAGGCTCGATGTTCTTCGTGCATTCAATTAGCTTTGAAAACGTAGGTGTTTGCAAATTGATGAGCATACCTTTGTATTCGTCTTGCATGCACTGCAGGCATATCTCTATGAGCCGGCTTTCGAGCATTGGGTCTTTGCACTCCAAGGACTTCGCCCTGAATTTCTTGATGAAAGTGATCCCGTCCTCCTCGCGCTTCTGATACATCCGCGAGAGATGGATCATTGTCACCTTTTCTTCCATCTGGAATAACTTGGTGTAGAACTTCTGGACCATGTCGTCCCAAGTCTTCACGGATCCGGCTTCCAATGTTCGGTACCACTTATACGCCACGTTCCCCCAAAGATTTTGGGAACTCTCGCATCAGCAGTTTGGGATCAGCTCCGTACGGCCCCATGACATTAATGAAACGCATGACATGCTCATGAGCGTTCCCGTTGACATCCTCGAACTTGTCCCATTTAGGAGCCTTATACCCCACTGGGTTAGGCATGAGATAGATCTCCCGCGGGATGGGTGGATCGTTGTCTAGCTTCGGGATAATGGTATCCGCGAATGACTGGTGAGCCAGAATAGTGTCCATGCGCTTCTGCAGAGACGTCATGCATTCCGGAATGCTTCCCTCATTAGCAGAAGGAAGGGTTGCTGCAGGCGGAGGCGACACATATGCCGCCGGAGGATTGGAGACATATTGGCTGCTGGCATTGCCCCAGATCGTCGTTGTCGGAGGCAAGGGATACTGCGACGCCGAATTAGGTACCAAAGCTGGAGGCTGAGGAGTATGAGCAGTGAGAGGCAACATCTGAGCCGTTGATCCTTGAATTGAAGGAAACTGCGTGGTCGCCAGTGGCGTCTGCAGATTGGGGTTGGGAGGTGTGGTGGACACTCCCAATCCAGGAGCGGTAGGGCCTCCTCCTCCTTGAGAGACGGCGGTGGCTGTTGAAGAATTTGGTGTAAAGGTGCCCAGAACGGCCAAGATCCGTTCTAGCTGCGCGGACTGGGCTTTGAGAGCTTTTGCCTGACCTTGGACGGTAGCATCCAAGGATTCTAGCGTCTGTGCCTCGCTGGGAGTCGCAGGAGTACGGCGGGTCTCCTCTCCTGAGGCAGCTTCGGTGGAAGGCGATCTGTTGCTGACATCATCCTCCTGAGACATGGTTGCTTTTGTTGGTAAGTTCACGTCGGGTTCACCAAAATGTGCACAAGAGATTCCGGCGGGGAGACCTCCGTGTACACCGTATGTAGTGGATCAGAGATTGCACAGGAAGAGTTGGGTTGTGTGTAGGGAGAGAGTAAGGCAGTAGTAATGTCTGAGAGAGAGACAGAGGTTTGGCAGAGCTTCCGCGTATGGCTAGTGTGTCCTCCTTTGTATGGAAAGGTTAACGTCCTATATATAGCAGAGAACGCGATCGTTGTAGTGTGGTTAATGCGCCCATTAATGGCGGCTTAATTAGCTTAACCATAACGGCACGTTCGTCCGAGTATATAGGGACCGTTACAGCACGTTATGCGCGAATACCGGAACCGTTACGAGGTTGACCGGGTTTGACCGGATTGACCGGGTTTATGGAGCTCGTGCCATAAATCTCTCAAAGAAGTTACTAAAGGTCGCGTGCGGGCTTGGCTCGCACGCGACAGGGCTTACTCTAGCCTCCAAACCACTAAGTCCCTACAAGTCCCGTGCGGTGGTATGCGAGGGCTCTGTCTCGCAGCCCCCACATGGATCAGCGCGACTGGTGATCCAGTGGGTGTGGAGCACAATATGGTGTGCTGGATGGTTGCCACGTGGCCAAGATCTGTCAGCTCAGAAAGCACTATCTACACTAACTTAATTAACCAAATTATTGGAAGATGGTGAACTCAAGGGAGCTCCATATTCAGGTCGTGAGAGCTCCGATTTTGTCTTCTTCTCATCTTGTGGTTTGTTGGATTGGATTGGAGAATGATGGTGGTTCTTTGATGATGGTCATCTTGATGGGTTTATTGGTGACTTGCGTGGAGCTTGGGAAAAGAACGAAGGTGAAGACAGAGTCTTGCTCGCCGGAATTGACGCTGGGTTTGAGTGGGTTTAGTCGGATTCCTCGGAGGAATCGATTGGTTCTGGGTGTGGATTTCAGGCTTTTGCCGGAGAAGATGGTGATTTGGGTTTCAGTGGTACTGTGGTGTGGCATTTTTGGTCTACTGGAGATCTGATTTTAGGAAGATTGGTGGCTGGGTTGTTAGCGGTGATAAGAGTTGTTGGCAATGGAGATCAGATGATTATGTGGTGAATTGAAAAATTGAGGGCTGTAGTGCTGGTTACATTGACGTTCTAGGTTGGTGGTGTTTTGTTAGCGACAAATTGTGATTTTGGTTGGAATTAATGGTGGAGAGGGTGGTTGTTCATGGTGGATGTGACTGGTGGTTTTGAAGGAGGTTGAAGGATATGAAGAAGATGGTGCACTGGTGGCAGGAGGATGGTGATGGAGACGACAATGATGAAGTCCAGGTTGATGTTGTAGGGTTTGGGGATAAGGGGTAGTAATTAGGGTGAAGGTGCGAGAGTATTTTGGTCAAAAAAATAATAATGAGTTATGTTGCTTCCCCTTATCCAGCCTTATACCTCGGGGGATGTGGTATAACGTTTCTTCACAAAACTGTAAAATATATGCTATGCTACCCCCTTATGCTGCTACCCAAATAAGGCCTAAGGTTCGTTTTAGTGAAGCTATGCTCTGAGTGGGATCAGAGCATCAGAGCATAGCTTGCAAAGAAAGAGATTCGTGAGTTGGATTACTACCTAAATATTGAAAAGAAAAAATCCAGTCGAACATGGCTCCCAAGTTCCACGGTTGAGTAGTCGCAAACACTGCTCCGATCTGTAAGTAACCAAATCAGAGTCTCAAGGCTGCGGAGCGGGGTCTCGGATAAGGCAAAGAGTTGAGTATCTTTTAAACTCTTTGTTTATTAGGGATTTTAGTAATTAAATTAACATAATGTGTTACAACTCAAGGGTACTTTAGATATTTAATGTGAGGAACTTAAAAACTACTACAACACCTGCGAAATTTCAGATTGTAAATATTAAGATAATGTCAAATGTAAAATAGTACAAGAACTTTGTATTTTTTTTATTATATAATAATTTTGAGTTGACTACCATATGAAAATACTATGAAGTACGTAACATAAATTATGATGATATACTGTAGGGGTTTTGACTTGTATCAAAATTGGCAAAGTTGGTTCAAAGAAAAAGGTCAAAGGAGACGAAATTTGGAAATATGTTGAGGCGCTGAGTGGGTTTGTCTTATGATAAATTCCACAGCCCATTATGCATGTGTATTAAAGGGGGCTGAAACCTTTGACAGAATATAGCACACACATTAATTAGCTTTGAGAGTTTTGTACGTGTGTGTGTCGGGTGGGTATTCGGGTGGCCGCTATGGCCGTTGTGGCCACGACGGCCACGACGTGCATTGTAATCGGGCTCTTTTCAATAAAATATATGGTTATGATCGTGGAGGTAGCTAGCGGGTTCGTTGCGAATTCTTTAGTGAACCACGTTAAATATCTGTCTCATTCTTGATTATGTTACATCGTTCTTGCTCGAATACCCCCAGGTTATAACAAGCTAGTATCAGAGCCAGTTTCCAAGATCCCGGTGAAACACAAAGCTATGGTTTCGCGATTCAGATGGAGCATGCTATCGGGAGGTTGAGTTTCGAGATTTCGCCAAGAACGATGTCTGGTTTGGTGATCAAGATCAATCTGTTCGTGAGAGAGAAGCAGGTACACCCACCATCTCAAACCCCGTTGAGGGGTTTATCCGGGCTCCTGTTCGAGCAATCTGGTGCGTATCTGATTAGGCGTGCAAGAGATCTGGCAAATCCAGTACGCATTTGGTACCGACGCGCATCTGGCGGTTCACGCATATCTGGCGTTCTGGCGATTGGCGTTCAGGCGCAATCCGGCTCCCGGCGTGGAGCATCTTTCGTGTGAATTGAATCTGGTTCTGGCTCATGCGTTTCAGGAACTCGTTGGAGTTTGAGCAACGACATAAAGCTTTTGGCGCGTGAGATTTCTGGCCCGTGCATCTAATTCTGATTCTGGCGCGCACTATGCACGAGTTTGTTCTGGCGTGCATTGGTTCTATTTTTGGGGTGTGTACCATAACACGCATGGAGCTCACATCTGGCGAGCATCTGAGGCATACGGGGTGCATCGCGCATGACAATTTGTGGCACTCGTCATTGGTGCATCTGGTCTGAATGACATCCGGGCACTTGTCATGGTGCATTTGTCTGGCGTGATTGGGTGCATCGGGAATACATTCGGTCCTGTTTTCTCAGTGAATGTATTCGAGTCTGGTTCTGGGTGGAGCACTTGTTTCGTTTTCCGGAAGTGCAACCACATCGGGCGCATTCGTTGCAGGAACCCATGGTAGTTGGACGATTGACGATTTTGCGATTTGGGTTTTGCATACAACTGCAAACACATCTGTTTGGTGGAGTCGTGCTCGTTTCAGGTTCTGGGAGACGCATCCAGTTCAGGTTTAAGGAGAGAAGCATTAGGTTCTGGTTCTGGATTGCTAAGATGATTCAAGTCAAGGTGGAGATTTATAGGGGTTTTGACTTGTATCAAATTGACAAAGTTGGTCCAAAGAAAAAAGTCAAAGAAAACGAAATTTGGAAATATGTTGAGGCGGTGAGTGGGTTTGTCCTATGACAAATTCCACTGCCCATTATGCATGTGTATTAAAGGGGGCGAAACCTTTGACAGAATATAGCACACACATTAATTAGCTTTGAGATTCTTGTGCGTGTGTGTGTTGGGTGGGTATTATCGGGTGGCCGCCGTGGCTGTTGGCGTGCATTGTAATTTGGTTCTCTTCTCAATAAAATATCTGGTTCTGACCGTGGAGGTAGCTAGCGGGTTCGTTATGAATTCGTTAGTGAACCACGTTAAATATCTGTCTCGTTCTTGATTACGTTACATCGTTCTTGCTCGAATGCCTCCAAGTTATAAGATAAACAGAAGGATGGAGTAATAATTATCTTTTCCCTTTTCTCTATCAAACAATTGGTGGCAGCACCCCCACTTATGAGTAAATTAGTTCCTTGTGGAAATTTTCGCCATCACCTTTTTGGCCTAGAAATATTGATGAAACTTTCAAAGCGGCACCACATTCTAAAGGTGACCTAATTAAAACTTTCAAAATTCAACAGCAACAAATGGCTTCAACCGAAATGTTCTTGAGATTGACCAATCTAGCAGATTCATATTAGAAGCTCTCTCTGAATCAATTCTTCACTATGCGTGCGCACATATGTGTGTTTGGTGTACATATTTGGTTTCTTGTTTCTTCTCGTAGCGACTGGTTGTACAAAATTGTGTTCTTCTCTCGACACGTTTATTATGACAGGGTATGAATCTAGAATACCTTTTTTTTTTGATGAAGTATGAATCTAGAATACATCATAAGGATAATGTTGCTTAGGGAAAAGATCAATAAGTTGGATGTTTGTAGTACGAGAAAACAGATAAACAACGCCGTATCGTAGATTCAATATACACATAACGTTACGTATCGAAAAAATTCAAATAATGGGTATTATCCTTCATCAAACAAGTTTCAAGACGTGCAGTCATCTTTATCTTCTCCAGTCTTTAGATCGCAAAAGATATTATGCTAGTTGCACAAAACAATGTCCATATGGCCTCGAGGTGTTTGTGGTGACGCATGGATTCATAATAAGACATTGGATAAACGTTGCTTATGAAAAAGATCAACAAGTTGGATGTTTGCAGTAGTAATAGTACTACTAAAGAAATTGTCAACTACTTTTTGACAATCTCTGTGTTCATTAATTACTTGTAAACATTCCACCCCTAACTGATAATGAAGTTCTCCAAACAAATCTATCTTTCTAATAGTTTGGAGGTGGTTCTTTTCCATATTAAGGAGTTGCTATTGCAGATGATTTTGTCAAACTACAAAAGCTTAATTTACATATTTCATACCCACAGTTAACCAAAATTGTCTAATGCATCCCCTATTTCAAAAAATGCTCAGATTGCATCTCACATTTTTAAAAAGACCTGCAATGTGATTTTAATTACAATTTTTGGTTCAGAAATTGATTAAACTTTATGACATTTTCGTCAATCCAATTTTGTCTAATACACACGCGTCACACTGTTTTTATAGAATGACAATGTCTGTAAATAGGGATTGCAATTTGACATATTTTAAAAACAGTTGTTGCAATCAGACAATTTCAACAAACTAGAGATGCGACATGTAATTACATAAAACAACTACTCAACACACACACACACTCTCTCACAAACAAGTTACACAACTGCATGCAAATGCAGTACATTTCCATTACAAGCATGTTACTTCTCCCACAAGCAAACTCATCTGGTTCTCACGAAGTGATTTCACGACTCAACGACTACTATTCCTACAGGTGGCGATCCACCAACCATCCATGAACACCACCACACTCATCTCTCACGTACACAAAAGAGTACACTTCTACATGAATTCCATGTATATAGTCAAAAATATCACCCACAATTATCTCTATATAAATGCAAGTACCTCTATGAACTCGACCTCAAAAAAATCACATTCTACGCCCCAATTCTTCATATTTTCTTACCACGATTATGAAAATGAATCTCAATCCGGTTACCATCTCTTTCATTTTCATCGCGCTTATTTTAGGTTCTATGGTACTGCTCCCTATGAGTACAGAAGCTCGGGAGTTGGGTGGTTCGGTTAGTAGCAAGAGAGACGGAATGTATGGAGGCTGGAACGAGGATTTTCAAGCTATCGGAGAAGTGAAGCAGTCGGGTCCAAGTCCTGGCCAAGGTCATGGTAATGAAGATGGAAATCTACACTAGATCGACAGGCCACATTAAAGAAGCTGCTGATGCCTGCTATATACATATAGAACTTGAAGAAAATAAACTATTTTCAGTTGTATTGGATTAGCTTGTTATGTAGCTTAGCCATTGTTAGAGGATACGACTAGTTTCAATGGTCAACAGTGAAACATCATTTTTCAATTTTGTAAATTCCTTAGTTATTTCTGGTGATTCAAGGATCTTTGTCGTATGCATGATCTGGTAATCAATATTAGCGCAGTCGAATCACAGAACCTGTAATTTTGTTTCTTAATTGCTCTAATACAGGTTTGACATCTGGACTATAGGTTTTAACAATGTTACACAATGCTCCAGCACTAGAAATGTTATTTGTATTACTCCAACACTAGATATGTTATGACATGTCAATTTTTGCTTTACATTAGTCTCTCTTCGATGCGTATATGGGTTGAACTGAAAATGCCGCCTTTATGTTTTCCGAACTCAAATATTTGATTAGAAACATAGGGTGAAATCACTTCGCAGAACTGGTACATATAGTGGTCAACTTACATGTATTGTCCTTAAATAATCAATGTATTTTCCGCATTCTAAATTGGGAGATCGTGGTTCATAAAGACATCGCTTTGGCAATTGAGTTTGAGTTGGAAACTGCCAATCGTGCAACGGTATCAAAGTGGTTTGTTTGTCGTTCTTAAGATATTTCTGTTTTGGGGACATCTAAAGCAGGGCCGATTGCCCAAATTAAAAACTGATAGTATGTATGTATGCTCAATAATCAAGATACTAACCCACTTTTCTCATTGCAGATTTGCTTTCAAGTGGATAGAAGGATCCTAACAGCTCTATTTTATCATTATGTACATCAATTCATTATCTGTTTGGCAGGAGCTATAGATCTGTTTATATGGAGTCTTGTTGCCAATGCGAAAATAGAAGAAATCAGATGAAACATTGAGTCTGTAGGAGAAATGAGCTGCACACCAGGACCATATTGGATTGGAAAGCAAGAGTTGGGTCATGAATCTCCATAAATTTACGAGTTGAGCTTTTCCGCTTGCTCACAATCCTTGATTTGCATTTGGAGAGAATGGTCATGTTATGTTTATATGCACAATTCGATATTGGCCTGTTTGGGGTATCATGTGAGTTTGTGAACACGCATGACTTTGCAGAATCTCATTATTACACGACCAAAATATCCAAAACATAGCAAAGTTCGCCATACTTTACCTACATGTAATGTGGCTGATAGAGGAGTGTCTAGGCGTTGGGTTTTTCCCAAGAATGCTTAGTATTTTTGATGTTCTGTCTTTGGTGATTGGGGATGGCTTTGTATTATCACATCTTTTCTTCTTTGTAGGTACTCTATAAAACTATTATTCCTGTTGTAAAACCTTTGCAGTTTTGTTGGATATATTGGTTTTCCTTTCCTGAAAACCTACATAAAAGATGTACATTTCTTATGTTCCCGGAATTTCCATTGCGCTATGGTTTAGTCTTGACTATAAATAAAGCCCACGTGCAATGCACGTGCACCCAACTAATCTCTATTAAACCTGGAGCACTTGCCCCGACGAGAAAATTAGTTCCTTGTGGAATTTTCCTCTCTAACCTTTTTTCATACAAATTAAACTTACAAAGCTGCAACAAATTCTAAAGGTGACCCATTTAAAATTTTCGAAGTTCAAGAACAGCTACAAATGGCCCAAATGAACTATGCAATAATCGGAAATGTCACTGAGATTGACCAATCTAGCAGATTAATATTCTCTCCCAATCAATTTTTGCTATGTGCGCATATGCATATGTGTTTGCTGTAGATATTTGTTTTCTATTTTCTTCTTGTTGCAAAATATATTATGCTGGTTGCACGAAATTGTGTTCTTTCTTGACAAGTTTGTTACGAAATCGTATGTCTTGAAATGGGGTGCTCTGAATAGACTCGACGGATCGAGGAGGAGTTAGGCACGAAGCGACGAAGCAAGGAAGCACAAGACGGAGCAGCCAAAGAAGCAGCAAAGGGGCTGCTAGTCGTATGTCAGTTGGACTGGGCGTGCGACCAGTGACTGTTGGTCGTACGACCAGGCTTGGACAACTGCGAATTGGGGCGGTTCGTAGGGTTTCCATGTTAGTTTTGGAATTTCTTGGGAAGTAAGTACGGTCCTATATGTCTATATAAGGGAATTAGGACGTGGCTAGACATTCGTGAGATGTAGTCGTGGTGCTTCTCTCTATTAAACAATGGTTTTCGGGTCGTGGACGTAGCTAGCATTGTGCTAGTTGTAGATAGTGCTTTCTGAGCTGACCATCCAGCACACCATATTGTGCTCCATACACACTGGATCACCAGCCGCGCTGATCCATGTGGGGGCTGCGAGACAGAGCCCTCGCATACCACTGCACGGGACTTGTAGGGACTTAGTGGTTTGGAGGCTAGAGTAAGCCCTGTCGCGTGCGAGCCAAGCCCGCGCGCGACCTTTAGTAACTGTTTTGAGAGATTTATGGCACGAGCTCCATAAACCCGGTCAATCCGGTCAAACCCGGTCAACCTCGTAACGGTTCCGGTATTCGCGCATAACGTGCTGTAACGGTCCCTATATATGAGGACGAACGTGCCGTTGTGGTTAAGCTAATTAAGCCGCCATTAATGGGCGCATTAACCACACTACAACGGTCACGTTCCCTGCTATATATAGGACGTTAACCTTTCCATACAAAGAGGACACACTGGCCATACGCGGAAGCTCTGCCAAACCTCTGTCTCTCTCTCTGACATTACTACTGCCTTACTCTCTCCATACACACAACCCAACTCTTCCTGTGCTATCTCTGATCCTCTACATACGGTGTACACGGAGGTCTCCCCGCCGGAATCTCTTGTGCACATTTTGGTGAACCCGACGTGAACTTACCAACAAAAGCAGCCATGTCTCAGGAGGATGATGTTAGCAACAGATCGCCTTCCACCGAAACTGCCTCAGGAGAGGAGACCCGCCGTACTCCTGCGACCCCCGGCGAGGCACCGACGCTAGAATCCTTGGACGCCACCGTCCAAGGTCAGGCGAAAGCTCTCAAAACTCAGTCTGTGCAGCTAGAACGGATCCTGGCCGTTCTGGGCACCCTTGCACCAAATTCTTCACCAGCCACCGCCGTCTCTCAAGGAGGGGGAGTCCCTACCGCTTCGGGATTGGGAGTGTCGACCACACCTCCCAACCCTAATCTACAGACTCCACCGGCGACTGCGCAGCTGCCTTCAATCTAGGGGTCAACAGCTCAAATGTTGCCTCTCACTACTCATATTCCTCAGCCTCCGGCTTTGGTACCTAATTCGGCGTCGCAGTATCCCTTGCCTCCGTCAACGGCGATCTGGGGTAACGCGAGCGGCCAATATGTCCCCAGTCCTCCGGCGGCGTATGTGTCGCCTCCGCCTGCGGCAACCCCTCCTTCTGCTACCGAGGGAAGCATTCCAGAATGCATGACGTCTCTGCAGAAGCGCATGGACACTATTCTGGCTCACCAATCATTCGCGGATACCATCATCCCGAAGCTAGACAACGATCCACCCATCCCGCGGGAGATCTATCTCATGCCTAACCCGGTGGGGTATAAGGCTCCTAAATGGGACAAGTTCGAGGACGTCAACGGGAACGCTCACGAACACGTCATGCGTTTCATCGATGTCATGGGACCATACGGAGCTGATCCCAAATTGCTGATGCGAGAGTTCCCAAAATCCTTGGGGAACGTAGCATACAAGTGGTACCGAACGTTGGAGGCCGGATCCGTGAAGACTTGGGACGACATGGTCCAGAAGTTCTATACCACGTTCTTCCAGATGGAAGAAAAGGTGACAATGATCCACCTCTCGCGGATGTATCAGAAGCGCGAGGAGGACGGGATAACGTTCATCAAGAAGTTCAGGGCGAAGTCATTGGAATGCAAAGATCCAATGCTCGAAAGTCGGCTTGTAGAGATATGCCTGCAGTGCATGCGAGACGAATACAAAGGTATGCTCATCAATTTACAAACACCTACGTTTTCAAAGCTAATCGAATGCACGAAGAACATCGAGCCTATAGTTGAGAGGCAGAAAAAGAAGAACGCACCGGAGCGATCTTCGAGCTGCACTACCTACAAGATCGGGAGATTCTGTTACAAAAGGGGACGCGAAGCTGAGGTCAATACAGTTTCACCTCAGAAGCAAGCGAAGGTTGTGAACTTCGACGTACCACCTCTGCCATGTTTGGTGGAGGAGGCAAGCGACCTCTGCAGACAATGGCGCAAGGACGGTGTCCTACCGCCGCTCGAAAAGGTACCCTCCAAAGAGATGGTGAGGGACCCTAAGTGGTGCGAGTACCACGGCAAGGTCATGCACCCCACAGCGGAATGTAAGAAGCTCAGGATTGTGTTCAATCAGAAGATGAAGAACGGCGAGCTGATCGTCAGTGATCACAGGAAGGATGTTCGCAACAATCCACTTCCTGCCCATGCAGAGCAAGAGTCAAAAGGCAAAGAGGTCGCCATGATCTCGATTGTGGACTTGGAAGAAGTCGCAGAGGATGGTCTACCCATCATTGCCGAAGTCCATGATGACGAGGACTACAGTATGGACACAGAGGATGAACGTGCCGATCGGATGAAGGGGTCGCACGGCTTTAGCAGATTCTTCGACGAGATGAACTTCTCTGAGAAGTGCCGGACAGAAATGACGAAAGCAATCTTGAGGATAGCGGAGGACTACGAGGAGGATCTTGTAGTCTCCAACGGGAAAGTCATCAGGGCGTCTCGCTCTACAGAAAAGATTATGACCTTTTCTGCCAGCGACAAAAAGACAGATGCGAGCCACCAGAGGCCTCTGTACGTGACGGCCATCATCAACGGTGTCGAGTTCAAACGAGCATTCGTAGACGGAGGAGCAGCGGTCAATGTCGTTTCGCTCCACACACTGAAGCTAGCAGGGATCCCCGAGCACAAGATTGTCAGGCGTCCATCTCCGCTGATGGGATTCGGGAGCGACTCTAGAATGACGATCGGATGGATCCGCCTGGGCGTTCAGATTGGCAAAATCAAGTGCTCAGCGAAGTTCTATGTCATAGATGCGAACACTACGTATCACATGATCATAGGTCAAGCCTGGATTCATCGCTTTGACGCGGTTCCTTCAACGGCTCACCAAGTCATGAAAGCTATCTGGAACGACAGAATAGTCGAGATACCGGCTTCAACGAATCCATTCAACCTAGATGAATCACATCTTAGCGAGGCAGTGTGGTTCACCGAGATGGCGGACGAGCAAACACCGGGACCATTCAACCCTACTCCTCTACCTCTATGGGAGGACATCAAGGACCAGTCACCTGCGGGAGTAATGGTGACAAGGGAAGACGCCAAAGAAAAGCCGCGTACACGCGAAGAGGCGCCGCGAATCGCATACCATCGAAGGAACGTGTACACTCTGAAGAGAATTGCAAAGCATGACCCCGAAGGCAAGGAGATAGAGAGATTCTACGCCAATGGGAAAAGGTTCTATCGCATATGAAGGTGCGCGGGGATGTCCTCACACGGGCATGGGGATATCCCTGGGCAAATCAACCAAATCGAGCAGATTGCAGTAACGGAAAAGCCAATGCAGGGCACTCCGGATGAGAAGCTCAAAGAAGCACCTGAATGCATGGAAGATAGGCCCAGACCACAAAAGAGCTAAAGGAAGTGTTCCTCAGCCCGAACGAGGAAAAGAAGAGGCCAGTCTTTCTAAGTGCGGACCTCACAAGCGAGGAGGAGCAAGGACTGCTACAGCTCCTAACTGAATACAAGGATGTGTTCGCATGGGAGTATGATGAGATGCCAGGTCTGGATACAAGCATCACTATGCACCGTTTAGACATCATCCTAGGGTCTAAACCGGTAAAGCAGAGCACAAGAAGCTTCAGGCCAAAGCTTAACGTGAAGATCAAACAGGAGATTGTCAAACTCCTGGATGCCAAGTTCATAGAACCGAATCATCATCCCACATGGCTGGCCAATATTGTGCCAGTGGTAAAGAAGAACGGATAGCTTCGCATCTGCGTGGATTTCCGGGATCTCAATCGTTTCTGCCCAAAGGACGATTTTCCACTGCCCAACATCGATTTGCTTATCGATTCAACAGCAGGCCATCGCATGTTCAGTTTCATGGACGGCTTCAGCGGGTACAACCAGATCAAGATGGACCCTGAAGACGCGCGGAAAACTGCATTCATCACTCCGGTGGGAGTGTTCAACTACACAGTGTTGCCGTTCGGTCTCAGAAACGCGGGTGCAACCTATCTGCGGGCCATGATGGCCCTGTTCCACGACATGATGCACAAGGAAGTGGAATTTTATGTGGACGACCTGGTGGTTAAATCCAAGCTGGAAGCAGATCACCTCGCGGATTTACGGAAAGTGTTCAATAGATGTAGACGCTTTCAACTGAAGATGAATCCTATGAAATGCGCATTTGGGGTAACATCAGGGAAGTTCTTGGGATGCGTGGTTCATCGCCAAGGAATCGAGCCTGACCCTGCGAAAGTATCAGCCATTACTGGCATGACGCCGCCCCATAACCAAAGTGCCTTGAAGACATTTTTGGGAAAGCTATCATATCTGCGGAGATTCATCCCAGCGATTGCCGAAATCACCTGCTGTTTTAGTGCCCTTCTCAAGAAAGATGCCGTATACAGCTGGACTCCGGAGCACGAAGCTGCGTTCGAAAAGCTGAAGGATCTGCTAACGTCTTCAAAAATAATGATCGCACCTCAACTGGGATCACCGCTTCTGCTATATCTGACGTCAACCAGGAGGTCCATAGGAGCACTCTTGGCTCAGGAGTACGAGGGTCAAGAGAGGCCTATCTACTATATTTCTCGCATTGTGCAACCTGCTGAATCAAGGTACACAGACATCGAACGTCATTGCCTTGCCTTGTTCTTCGTGATAGAGAAGCTGAAACACTACTTTGCGTCGCACAAAGTAGTAGTGGTCACCAAAAGCGATCTTATACGATATCTGTTAACTCACACTAATCCTGGAGGAAGATTGGCAAAATGGTACATGACCATCTCTCAATATGATATCACATGCGTGCGACCGCGAGCGATCAAGTCGCAGGCGGTAGCGGATTTGTTGGCACAGTTCCCCGACAACAGCCACGAGCCCGTGGTCGAAGAAGAGCTCGAAGGACCTGAAATCTATGCAATCGACGTGCCCTATTGGACGCTCCATTTCGACGGGTCGTCAACAAGGAAATGCGGGGGCATTGGGATAGTCTTGACCAAGCCGGACAGAGAGGTCATACAGATGTCCGCCAAACTCGACTTCGGAGTCACCAACAACGAGGCAGAATATGAAGCCCTCATAGCGGGACTGCGCGCATCGAAAGCTTTGGAAGTAAGCAACCTGACGGTCATGGGAGACTCCAAGTTGATCGCCAAGCAAGCCTCGGGCGAATACGGTTTGAAGGAGATAAATCTTCTGTCCTACCGGACTTTGGTACAAAAGCTGGTGCAGCAATTCTGCGATGTGAGGTACGAGCACAAGCCCCGAGCAGACAACAGGCATGCAAATGCTTTGGCCACCTTGGGATCCAAGTTCAGTACAGACAAATGTCCCGCAAGGATCTCCATCGAAGTGCGAACATCGTCGGCATTGACAGAAGATGCGTGCGACGACGAACACATGGACGACACGGACTGGAGAAAAGCAGTCTTACAAGCTATCGCAGAAGGCACAAGCAGTGAAAGCTGGGCACTCACAAAGGGGTACTGCATACATGACAACACCATTTACTACAAGGGTCCTGGCGGAATACTCATGCGATGCGTCTCCGAGCAGGAGGGACAACTGTTGTTAGAAAAGATTCACCAACATGCTTGCGGAGAAAGTGAGGTGTCAATCTATCGGAAGGCTCAGAGATATGGCATTCACTGGCCATACATGTCAACAGCTGCGGCCCTGATACAAGGTGTGCACAAGAGATTCCGGCGGGGAGACCTCCGTGTACACCGTATGTAGAGGATCAGAGATAGCACAGGAAGAGTTGGGTTGTGTGTAGGGAGAGAGTAAGGCAGTAGTAATGTCTGAGAGAGAGACAGAGGTTTGGCAGAGCTTCCGCGTATGGCCACTGTGTCCTCCTCTGTATGGAAAGGTTAACGTCCTATGTATAGCAGGGAACGTGACCGTTGTAGTGTGGTTAATGCGCCCATTAATGGCGGCGTAATTAGCTTAACCACAACGGCACGTTCGTCCTCATATATAGGGACCGTTACAGCACGTTATGCGCGAATACCGAAACCGCTACGAGGTTGACCGGGTTTGACCGGATTGACCGGGTTTATGGAGCTCGTGCCATAAATCTCTCAAAACAGTTACTAAAGGTCGCGCGCGGGCTTGGCTCGCACGCGACAGGGCTTACTCTAGCCTCCAAACCACTAAGTCCCTACAAGTCCCGTGCAGTGGTATGCGAGGGCTCTGTCTCGCAGCCCCCACATGGATCAGCGCGGCTGGTGATCCAGTGTGTATGGAGCACAATATGGTGTGCTGGATGGTTGCCACGTGGCCAAGATCTGTCAGCTCAGAAAGCACTATCTACATTAGCCCCCTTTCTGCGCGTGAAGACTCATAGCTGTATAGACTTCCATGCGCGGAAACCAACATACGCGTCGCCGCCACGCACCAATTCAAATACGGGTAAGTTCAGCCCCCGTGCGTGCCATTATGACCTAAAACCCCTAGAGTCGTGCCGTCTGGCCTTTAGGGTTTCAGGCGTGACGTCAGCTTGTCCTGTGATTGCGCGATTCGACGGTGACGGTTGCGATTCGACTACTGAAAGGACACAACCCTTCATTGTTTTTGGATAAATACTTTGTACTCTCCATTGTTGCAAAGCATCACTTCTTTCTTTCAAAGTGAATGATACCCGGAAATCTTCGAGAGCAGATTCAGATAATCAATCATTAGTTCAGAACTGCAAATCGTCTTCTTCAACTGTGTGTATCCAAGCAGGCTTCGCGAAAACAAGGTTGGCCTTGTTCAATTTCGATTTAAAATACCAGTGTATGCTTTGAACTGTGTTGGATCTGCAAACCCATATTATCTGTTGAAACTTGTGAAGAAGCTTTGATCTTTGAACCCACTTTTGCTTTAATCCTTCAATAATAAGGACTTCGGATGTGGGGTTTTGAAATCACTGATAATTCAACCCTCTAATTTCTGAAATCGATACCCGAAACTGTTCATCTTTCTTTCCATTGATCTTAAATCTCGAAATTCAAACTGAAGTGTGGCATATTTCTCCCCCTTTTTTTTGCTCTTCCGCAGGAATGACTAAGACAAAAGGAACCAAACCCACCAAGGAAGACGAAGAGATACATGATCTTCCGCAAGCTTTGTGGCGAAAAGCCCCCTATCTGGGTGGCAAAGATTTCTACCACGCGAGGGTTAAGGCGAAGAAATTTCCTGCTTCTGTCCCCAATGAGGGATTGCTAACACTGACTCCCCCAGTTTACTCAGCCTTGCTCGAGTTGATTGGCTCCGAGGACGTGGTTCGATTGGGAATCGAAAATGGGTACTTCCCCTATGCTGCGATTTCCACCAAAGCTTTTGTCCAGAAATTGGACCACATGGATGAGTGGATTGACCACGTGTTGACCGATCATGCTGCGACTCTTAATGAGGCCGGCGTATACTTCGCTGTTCGTGCTATGAAGGGTGCTGCCGTGAAGCTGGACCAGTCCATGCTTCTAAACCTTCTTTCCCGCTACTCGCCTGCGACTCACACATTCCACTTTGCTGAGTTCGAGGCTGCCCCCACACTCGAGGACGTGCACATGCTGTACGATTTGTCTCCCATGGGTGAAGTGGACCCTTTGAGTCCTTTGAGGACGGCTGCGGAGATCGCTTTGTACACGCAGATGGAGGAATGCCTATCAGAGGTGAAGAAAATCTCCACCCGGTGGACTACTACCAAAGCCCTTCCGAACTGGCAGTTGGTTGATACGTCTGCGAAGAATACCTGGAACAAATGGTTGCAGTACTTCTTTCGTGACTACGCGAACAGCAGCATCACCAAGAAGCTTCTGAGTGAGGACCCGGAGGCCAAGAATTATGTGGAGGGTAAAGGCTATCACTTGACCCTTTGTGCTTTCCTCTGTGCATGGCTGTCGAGGTACTTAATCGATGGTCACCCGCATGATGGGGTCTTCTATCACGTTCTGCCGCTTGCTGTGAAGCTCGCCCTTGGCCAGAGAGTCGCACTTGGACCCTTGGTCTTGGGCACGCTGTACTATAGACTGGATCAGCTAGTTTTGTCTATGAAGGAGTCGCGTGGCCGCCTCGATATACTGACTTTTGTCAACAATTCCTTCTTGACAATGTGGGTCTTTGAGCGATGGCCGTCCTATGCCCCGACTGCTCTTAAGCCCAACAAGTGGTGTCCCCCAGGCGAGACGGAGGAGCGTAACAGTGGCAGAGCTGCGAGGTGGTTCGGAGCGAACAATACCAAGTGCGTTCGGAGCCTGATACGCGACAAGCGGCAAGAGTTCACTGCCAGGCCCTATGCCATGCGCATTGAGAACGTGCGATGGTTTCCAAAGCTGTACCCTTCTAAGGCTGTCGTCTTCTCAGAAGAGCTCCTCTTCGAAGAGGGATCGCATTTCCATGAGCGCTATCGCGAATTCTTTTGCTGGTGCCTGCGAGGTTCCCTTCCTGCTCTCGCAGAGCATATTCGTGAGCTCGCGCCAAGGTATGAGAGGATTACCGTGAATGTTGACCCCACTCGAGTTTCTCCCCAGTTCGGCTTTGATGCAGTGGCACCATAAATCTGGCCCCAGTCCATTATCAGAGGTTGCTATAAGCGCTTGCTAACAAAGGAGTGCAAGACAGTTTTCATGAACAATCTTCCCTTTGAGCAGCCTGTGGGTAACCGCGAGGGCGGTTGTTCCCAGAACTGGCTCGCATACTGGATCGCCCAGCAAACGAGGATTGAGACACAGTCGGCCGCCCAGCCGAGTAGAGCTCCATTGATCAAAAGAAACTCTTTTCCGTTTCGCCCCAATTGCAGTCTGAGCGAGTCTGAATATGGTTGCTACTCATTGTTGGATCATGAGAACCATTTGTGCCCTGACGTCATTCTGAAGGAAAAGATCGTCGCAGTTAAGAAAGGCGACTCGCATGTCATCAGATATAGCGAGACATTTGCTAAGGTAAGCAACTTTTTCCGCGTGCGTTAAGCTTCTTGATTTCCACATGTTGATGCCTTTATTCTATACTGTTTGCTGTAGTGTCATGTGCGGAGATTCGCATCTGGTGATCGTTCCAAGTCGTTGGTTAACACCATTGTTGCCACCAAAAGACAAGGACAGTCGTTCCTGCTAGCATCGAGGATGGACCCCGAGGTCGAAACCAGGATTCGCGCAGTCATGAATGCTTTTGCTGACTCGCTGATAGATAATGCTCCGGCCTTGTCTCCGCCCAGAGATAATCCATCTCCTCCAGCGACTGCGGCGCCGAGAGCGAAGAGACCTAGGCAGAAGGGAATTACAATATCTTCCCCTAGGAGCACTCCAACTTCTCCTCCAGCGAAGTCCCTTTCTGCCAAGGACAAAGGCAAAGATCGCATGCCCAGTAAAGCGCGGAAGGAGCTCGCAGTTGAGACCTTCGTTCCATTCAACCAGGAGGAAGAAGAGGAGAGGCAGGAGCCCAGAGAAGGTGATGAAGAAGAAGAAGAAAGAATCAATGTGATACATGAGGAAGAATCAGGAGGTACCTCCATCGCGTTTCCCTTCTCATTATCGTAATTCTTTTGCAACTCTTTCTTAAACCCATCGTTTCTTCGCAGATGATGATGATGATGAGACCATCGGTGGCCTTTTGGCCAAGAGACAAAAGAGAGGTACCCATTCTGGCATTCCAGACGATCCCATAAGCGAGGACATTCTTGCCGAGTCCAGGAAGACGGCCGCTGAAGCTGCTGAAAGGAGAAGGCAGCGGGAAGAGGAGGAGCTCGAGCGTGTGAGGCAGCGGAGCCTCGAAGAGCAACATGTTGACGACTTACTGCGTCCAGCTGACGAGGAAGATGCGCTTCCCGAAGAGGTGGCTCCTCAGGCGGAGGAGGAGGATGTGGCTCCAGAAGAGGATGCAGCAGCCCTGGAGCAAGCCCAAGCAGATTTTGAAGAAATCGCAGACGGCGATAAAGGTGAGATCTTCAATCTCGCAGTAACTTATAGAGATGTTGTAGTTGGTGCATTAAAGCATGGTGTGTCAAAAGCTGACATTCACCGTTGGCTAGTAGGCAAGTGCGGAGAACCTTCAGGTAATCATTTGAACGATATGCATAGACCAAACCGTAGCAACTTGAAACAGAATCATGACTGGTTTCTTCGCGTCCCAGGTCACGCTCATTTTAAGGACCTACTTAATGAGGACACACTAATAGGGCATGGTTCCACGTCTTTAGTGTATGACGAAGATACTTCAATCCCACCTTCGCGTGGAGGTGCTTGCTCTTAGCTTTAGCAAAGATAGTAAAATAACGTACAATACGAGTTACCTCATACTATCGCATTTTATATCGCAGGCAATGCTGAGGAACCTGTGCTGGAGCAAAGAAGTCAGCCTTCTGCGTCCTATGTTCCAATTCCGAGTTCCCATACCGAGAAGCCCGTCGCAGCTACTGAACATGCAGGAGAGCCTCTTGAGGACATCATCGAACTTTCTGATGATGCTGAAGCTGACGCTGTGCTAATGGAAGAAGATGCCCGTACTGGCACTGAGGAAGTAAGAACAAGTACAGTTGATTCTTCCGCATCTGAAAGTGTCCCTCTCCAAGAAACTTCGGCTGTCACCTCGCTTCCGGCGGTGACTGAGTCAGTGGCACCTCTTCCTGCGTGGAGCTTTTGGGGCTCGCAGGTCGGGAATGCAGTCGCAGCTGGTGCGACTTATACTCTTCCTCCTAACTATGAGGGGTTAGAGCTCGCAGCTGACAGGAGAGCTATGGAGAGAGGGCAGTCTTCGACTACTCCAGCAATGCACATTCCTTCTCTTCGTGAGATTCTTGAAGGAACTGGTAAGTAGAGATTTGCTGTTTGCATCTCGCATTATTCATTTGCGAGTGTGGTAGCGTAACTCATCTTTGACATTGCTTTAGGTTTGAAGCAAACTGATGTGGACTGGCTAGTTCGGATGCGCCTCACCTACCCACAATCATTTGCGAGATCTCTGGAGATAGGGCCCTTTGAAAGGAGGCTGTTTCTTACTGAAGCCATTTGGATTTTGGAGCAGCTGTCTGCGGCCACGCCTGCGACCATTTCTGTTCAGAGTGCTGAGTTGCTTTTTGGCATGTGCCAAAATCTTCTTACCAAAGTTCAAGGCAGACTGGGTCTTAGATTTCTTATGAAAAGAGTTACGCTGATTCGCGCAGCCGTAACTTTGAAACTCGGCCACCAGAACCTCGCAGCTGAGAAGCAGAAGGTGGAGCAGCAGAAGCAAAAGGGTGAAGAAGCTATGAAGCTCTATCATGAGATGAATGCCAAGTGCGAGCAATTGAAGCAGGAAGTGGAGCAGGTAGAGAATCTGAGCCATCAGTTCGCCCCTCATGATTCCTTGATCAAGAATTTGCTTTGACTTTTGAATTTTCAAAAGTAGCAAACGAATAGCTGAAACATTAATGTAATGCTAAAGCATTAATGTAATGGTGCTAGGGTTTCTCCCCCCCTTTTTTAAAAAAAAAAAAAAAAAAAATCGACATGCCCGTTTTGCCCTTTCCGGGATTTGATGGGATATCTCTGTGTATATCCAATTATGACATCAGCAATTGATATTTTGCTTGATTTTCGCGCTAATTTCTCGTAAGATAAGCACGCCTTCCTTGGGAAGTCCATCCGAATCATGACCGTCCGTCATTAATTAGGATACGCAACTGAATCGTCGTAGCCTTTAGTAGGGTAATTGATCGTTACCGCTTTTCAAGGCGTAAGTGATTGACCTTACCCTCTTTTCAAATTCTGCTGACTCATCTTGGCAACTAAAGAGTCTCCACAAGGTCTATATAAACCCTGTCTTTGTCATTTGGGTTCTTCATCCCAAAAATGTGCTTTGCCGTGAGTCCTTACGGCTGCTGGCTTCAATGCTTGTTTTTCGTTGATTCATGGAAATTCCAAGTCATGAGACCTGAGTTTGCGCTTTGTGCCATAGAAATAGTTTCCAAGACCCACTTTATGAGGCTTATTGATCTTTATAACCATCATAAAGAATATGGAGATGATATCTCATGTGTGTTCGAAGAATTTTCTTCGTGTATTATGTTTGCAGGTCATGTTTCCGGCCGCCTCCCGGAGAGGTGCAGCGCCGTAGTGACCGTGCTACCGACTCGTAATGAACGGCGGAATTCTCCTCCAGCATCCCTGGAGGAGAATTTACTGCCCCCACGTTCGTGAACTCAGGGTGGCGAACCGTTGCGTTCATCCCCGTCTACAAGGAACCCTTGCCCTTCGGAGCTTCTGCTTGCCTGTTGAACGCCGGAACCGGTGGTTCCTCAAGCACATCTCATGGGATGTTGATCAGACAAGGGCCTTGTCAAATACTGGGATCTTGAACGTATGGCTTCATGTGGCTCTTTGGAGCAAGGCCCTACTTGCGATATATGTTCGGCTGCAGATCTGCGTATCGCATAGCCGGTGTTAGGACCGTTGGGTTTGTCCTTTCTCAGTTAGGATTCCCTCGGTGTGTCACTGCTGGCTTGTCAGTTACTTTTCGAATGCATTGTAAGCCATGTTGGCTGCGTAGTTAGATTTGAGCTTTTTCGCTTGTAAGCTGTTATCTAGACAGATAAGTTGTAAGTCTTTTTGACTCATAATGATAAATGGTCTTTGTATCATCTGCTGTCTCGTTACAACAAAATACAATTTCGCATGCGTATCGGCATATTTCGCCTTGTGTAATGCCATATACATACTTCGCATTTGCTATCTGCCTCATTAGTTCGCATATGTTTTATTAGATCGTTCGAGATTGTGTTTGCGCAGCTGTGCCATCTTGGCAGATGGGCTCGTGATTTGCTCAAATGTAAGTGCTATCATATCAGATAGATCTTTGTGGATCACTTGAGATCATTTCGTATGATGTTGCTATCACAATAGATAGGCTTAAAGACGAATTTTAGATCGCATTCGTATGTCGCTGTTATCACAGCAGATAGGCTTGAAAGATTGTTTTGAGATCATGTTCGCATGTGTTGCTATCGTGGCAGATAGGCTTTAGAAGATCAATTAAGATCATTTTTCGCATGAGTTGCTATCGTGGCAGATAGGCTTTTAGAAGATCAATTAAGATCATTTTACGTAGGCTGCTATCGTGGCAGATAGGCTTTGGAAGACCAATTAAGATCGCATTCGCATAGGCTGCTATCGTGACAGATAGGCTTAGAGGATCAGTTAAGATCGCATTTGCATAGGCTGCTATCGTGGCAGATAGGCTTAGAAGATCAGTTAAGATCGCATTTGCATAGGCTACTATCGTGGCAGATAGGCTTAGAAGATCAGTTAAGATCGCATTTGCATAGGCTGCTATCGTGGCAGATAGGCTTAGAAGATCAGTTAAGATCGCATTTGCATAGGCTGCTATCGTGGCAGATAGGCTTAGAAGATCAGTTAAGATCGCATTTGCATAGGCTGCTATCGTGGCAGATAGCCCAATGTTAACAGTAATAACAAACCAAATGAAGCAAAATTAACAGCCAGAAATATGAAGTTCTCATTTGGGAGAATTCTCTTATTATTATGCTCTCATATGGGAGAGATGAGATTACAATCCTCTCATATGGGAGAGGAGATTGTGTAAATCATAGCCGTACAAGACATGAAGCAACGTTATAATAAAACGCATGAAATGAGAGAAGTCAAGGGTAGTACTTCTTAATCCAGCGCATGTTGACTGAACTCGGGGTTGAGGTTGTTCCGTGCAACCTTCGTATGCTGAAATAGCCACTGTCAAAGACTTCTGTGACTTCGAAGGGTCCTTCCCAATTGGCTGCGAACTTTTGGTGAGCCGCTTCTCGCATGCAGTGATCAGATGCGCGCAGGACCGAATCTCCAACTGCGAAATCTCTTCGCTGGACCGACTTATTGTAAGCACGAGCGATCCTCTCTTGATACCGCTTGTTGGTCCTTTTAGCTTGCTCTCGCTTTTCTTCTAGCAAGACTAAGTCATGATCGCGTTGATTGTCGTACAATGCATGGAAAGCCAATCTCGCCGAATTGACCCTTACCTCCGCAGGTACCACGGCCTCGGCTCCATAGCATAGGAGGAATGGTGAGACCCCCGTGGGTGTCCTTGGAGAAGTTCGGTAAGCCCACAGAGCTATGTTTAGAGAATCGGCCCACTTCTTGTGGTCATCTGCGACCATCTTGCTCAAAATCCTCAACAGCGTTTTGTTGGTCGCTTCGGCTTGCCCGTTCCCCTTCGGGTAGTAAGGGGTGGAACATATTTGCCTGATGTTGTACTCCGCTAACCTCGCAGCTACCTGGCAATTAACAAATGGAGTACCATTATCTGAAAGAATGGTGTTTGGAATTCCGAACCTGCATATGATGTTTTCTTGGATGAAGTTGAACACAGCTAGCGCATTTGCCGTCTTTAGTGGTATCGCCTCCACCCATTTGGTAAATAGCTCAGTTGCGGTGAGAATGAAATGATTCCCATGCGAGGTTGGTCGGATGGGACCAATGAAATCCATTGCCCATGTATGGAATGGCCACGGCGTTCCCAATGCATGTAGATCCACAGCAGGAGCGTGCACTAGGTTTCCTTTGAATTGACACTCCTGGCAGCGTCGTACGTTGGTGCGACAATCAGCCTCCATCGTGGGCCAGAAATATCCAATTGAGAGGAGCTGCCTGCATAATTTCGCACCTCCTTGGTGTTCCACCTGATGAGAAAGGTCCATGACTTCTTGTGCTTCTCTGCCGTCTAGACATCGCAGCAAGTTGCCCTCATGACCTCTTCGCCAAAGAAAGTTCTCCTGCACCACATATCGGGATGCTTTCCTTTTTACCTTTTCCGCTTCTTTTCTCGATTCGGGTAAGGTGCCCTTAGTGAGAAAGTCAAAGAGTGGCTTCCTCCAATCCGTGTCATCATCGGTTAGAGCGATGAGTAGAGAATCTTTGATCAGTGCCCAACTCTCGCACTTCCCTTGTATCAGGGCCGCGGCTGTTGACATGTCTGGCCAGTGAATGCCATATCTCTGAGCCTTCCGATAGATTGACACCTCACTTTCTCCGCAAGCATGTTGGTGAATCTTTTCTAACAACAGTTGTCCCTCCTGCTTGGAGACGCATCGCATGAGTATTCCGCCAGGACCCTTGTAGTAAAGGGTGTTGTCATGTATGCAGTACCCCTTTGTGAGTGCCCAGCTTTCACTGCTTGTGCCTTCTGTGATAGCTTGTAAGACTGCTTTTCTCCAGTCCGTGTCGTCCATGTGTTCGTCGTCGCACGCATCTTCTGTCAATGCCGACGATGTTCGCACTTCGATGGAGATCCTTGCGGGACATTTGTCTGTACTGACCTTGGATCCCAAGGTGGCCAAAGCATCTGCATGCCTGTTGTCTGCTCGGGGCTTGTGCTCGTACCTCACATCGCAGAATTGCTGCACCAGCTTTTGTACCAAAGTCCGGTAGGACAGAAGATTTATCTCCTTCAAACCGTATTCGCCCGAGGCCTGCTTGGCGATCAACTTGGAGTCTCCCATGACCGTCAGGTTGCTTACTTCCAAAGCTTTCGCTGCGCGCAATCCCGCTATGAGGGCTTCATATTCTGCCTCGTTGTTGGTGACTGCGAAGTCGAGTTTGGCTGACATCTGTATGACCTCTCCGTCCGGCTTGGTCAAGACTATACCAATGCCCCCGCATTTCCTTCGACGACCCGTTGAAATGGAGCGTCCAATAGGGCACGTCGATTGCATAGATTTAAGGTCCTTCGAGCTCTTCTTCGACCACGGGCTCGTGGCTGTTGTCGGGGAACTGTGCCAACAAATCCGCTACCGCCTGCGACTTGATCGCTCGCGGTCGCACGCATGTGATATCATATTGAGAGATGGTCATGTACCATTTTGCCAATCTTCCTCCAGGAGTAGTGTGAGTTAACAGATATCGTATGGGATCGCTTTTGGTGACCACTACTACTTTGTGCGACGCAAAGTAGTGTTTCAGCTTCTCTATCACGAAGAACAAGGCAAGGCAATGACGTTCGATGTCTGTGTACCTTGATTCAGCAGGTTGCACAATGCGAGAAATATAGTAGATAGGCCTCTCTTGACCCTCGTACTCCTGAGCCAAGAGTGCTCCTATGGACCTCCTGGTTGACGTCAGATATAGCAGAAGCGGTGATCCCAGTTGAGGTGCGATCATTATTTTTGAAGACGTCAGCAGATCCTTCAGCTTTTCGAATGCAGCTTCGTGCTCCGGAGTCCAGCTGTATACGGCATCTTTCTTGAGAAGGGCACTAAAACAGCAGGTGATTTCGGCAATCGCTGGGATGAATCTCCGCAGATATGATAGCTTTCCCAAAAATGTCTTCAAGGCACTTTGGTTATGGGGCGGCGTCATGCCAGTAATGGCTGATACTTTCGCAGGGTCAGGCTCGATTCCTTGGCGATGAACCACGCATCCCAAGAACTTCCCTGATGTTACCCCAAATGCGCATTTCATAGGATTCATCTTCAGTTGAAAGCGTCTACATCTATTGAACACTTTCCGTAAATCCGCGAGGTGATCTGCTTCCTGCTTGGATTTAACCACCAGGTCGTCCACATAAAATTCCACTTCCTTGTGCATCATGTCGTGGAACAGGGCCATCATGGCCCGCTGATAGGTTGCACCCGCGTTTTTGAGACCGAACGGCATCACTGTGTAGTTGAACACTCCCACCGGAGTGATGAATGCAGTTTTCCGCGCGTCTTCAGGGTCCATCTTGATCTGGTTGTACCCGCTGAAGCCGTCCATGAAACTGAACATGCGATGGCCTGCTGTTGAATCGATAAGCAAATCGATGTTGGGCAGTGGAAAATCGTCCTTTGGGCAGAAACGATTGAGATCCCGGAAATCCACGCAGATGCGAAGCTGTCCGTTCTTCTTTACCACTGGCACAATATTGGCCAGCCATGTGGGATGATGATTCGGTTCTATGAACTTGGCATCCAGGAGTTTGACAATCTCCTGTTTGATCTTCACGTTAAGCTTCGGCCTGAAGCTTCTTGTGCTCTGCTTTACCGGTTTAGATGGGATGATGTCTAAACGGTGCATAGTGATGCTTGTATCCAGACCTGGCATCTCATCATACTCCCATGCGAACACATCCTTGTATTCAGTTAGGAGCTGTAGCAGTCCTTGCTCCTCCTCGCTTGTGAGGTCCGCACTTAGAAAGACTGGCCTCTTCTTTTCCTTGTTCGGGCTGAGGAACACTTCCTTTAGCTCTTGCTTTTGTGGTCTGGGCCTATCTTCCATGCATTCATGTGATTCTTTGAGCTTCTCATCCGGAGTGCCCTGCATTGGATTTTCCGTTACTGCAATCTGCTCGATTTGGTTGATTTGCCCAGGGATATCCCCATGCCCGTGTGAGGACATCCCCGCGCACCTTCATATGCGATAGCACTTCTTCCCATTGGCGTAGAAGCTCTCTATCTCCTTGCCTTCGGGGTCATGCTTTGCAATTCTCTTCAGAGTGTACACGTTCTTTCGATGGTATGCGATTCGCGGCGCCTCTTCGCGTGTAGGCGGCTTTTCTTTGGCGTCTTCCCTTGTCACCATTACTCCCGCAGGTGACTGGTCCTTGATGTCCTCCCATAGAGGTAGAGGAGTAGGGTTGAATGGTCCCGGTGTTTGCTCGTCCGCCATCTCGGTGAACCACACTGCCTCGCTAAGATGTGCTTCATCCAGGTTGAATGGATTCGTTGAAGCCGGTATCTCGACTATTCTGTCGTTCCAGATAGCTTTCATGACTTGGTGAGCCGTTGAAGGAACCGCGTCAAAGCGATGAATCCAGGCCCGACCTATGATCATGTGATACGTAGTGTTCGCATCTATGACATAGAACTTCGCTGAGCACTTGATTTTGCCAATCTGAACGCCCAGGCGGATCCATCCGATCGTCATTCTAGAGTCGCTCTCGAATCCCATCAGCGGAGATGGACGCCTGACAATCTTGTGCTCAGGGATCCCTGCTAGCTTCAGTGTGTGGAGCGAAACGACATTGACCGCTGCTCCTCCGTCTACGAATACTCGTTTGAACTCGACACCGTTGATGATGGCCGTCACGTACAGAGGCCTCTGGTGGCTCGCATCTGTCTTTTTGTCGCTGGCAGAAAAGGTCATAATCTTTTCTGTAGAGCGAGACGCCCTGATGACTTTCCCGTTGGAGACTACAAGATCCTCCTCGTAGTCCTCCGCTATCCTCAAGATTGCTTTCGTCATTTCTGTCCGGCACTTCTCAGAGAAGTTCATCTCGTCGAAGAATCTGCTAAAGCCGTGCGACCCCTTCATCCGATCGGCACGTTCATCCTCTGTGTCCATACTGTAGTCCTCGTCATCATGGACTTCGGAAATGATGGGTAGACCATCCTCTGCGACTTCTTCCAAGTCCATAATCGAGATCATGGCGACCTCTTTGCCTTTTGAGTCTTGCTCTGCATGGGCAGGAAGTGGATTGTTGCGAACATCCTTCCTGTGATCACTGACGATCAGCTCGCCGTTCTTCATCTTCTGATTGAACACAATCCTGAGCTTCTTACATTCCGCTTTGGGGTGCATGACCTTGCCGTGGTACTCGCACCACTTAGGGTCCCTCACCATCGCTTTGGAGGGTACCTTTTCGAGCGGCGGTAGGACACCGTCCTTGCGCCATTGTCTGCAGAGGTCGCTTGCCTCCTCCACCGAACATGGCAGAGGTGGTACGTCGAAGTTCACAACCTTCGCTTGCTTCTGAGGTGAAACTGTATTGACCTCAGCTTCGCGTCCCCTTTTGTAACTGAATCTCCCGATCTTGTAGGTAGTGCCGCTCGAAGATCGCTCCGGTGCGTTCTTCTTTTTCTGCCTCTCAACTATAGGCTCGATGTTCTTCGTGCATTCGATTAGCTTTGAAAACGTAGGTGTTTGTAAATTGATGAGCATACCTTTGTATTCGTCTCGCATGCACTGCAGGCATATCTCTACAAGCCGACTTTCGAGCATTGGATCTTTGCATTCCAATGACTTCGCCCTGAACTTCTTGATGAACGTTATCCCGTCCTCCTCGCGCTTCTGATACATCCACGAGAGGTGGATCATTGTCACCTTTTCTTCCATCTGGAAGAACTTGGTATAGAACTTCTGGACCATGTCGTCCCAAGTCTTCACGGATCCGGCCTCCAACGTTCGGTACCACTTGTATGCTACGTTCCCCAAGGATTTTGGGAACTCTCGCATTAACAATTTGGGATCAGCTCCGTATGGTCCCATGACATCGATGAAACGCATGACGTGTTCGTGAGTGTTCCCGTTGACATCCTCGAACTTATCCCATTTAGGAGCCATGTACCCCACCGGGTTAGGCATGAGATAGATCTCCCGCGGGATGGGTGGATCGTTGTCTAGCTTCGGGATGATGGTATCCACGAATGATTGGTGAGCCAGAATAGTGTCCATGCGCTTCTGCAGAGACGTCATGCATTCTGGAATGCTTCCCTCGGTAGCAGAAGGAGGGGTTGCCGCAGGCGGAGGCGACACATACGCCGCCGGAGGACAGGGGACATATTGGCTGCTCGCGTTACCCCAGATCGCCGTTGACGGAGGAAAGGGATACTGCGACGCCGAATTAGGTACCAAAGCCGGAGGCTGAGGAATATGAGCAGTGAGAGGCAACATCTGAGCTGTTGACCCCTGGATTGAAGGCAGCTGCGCAGTCGCCGGTGGGGTCTGTAGATTAGGGTTGGGAGGTGTGGTCGAAACTCCCAATCCCGAAGCGGTAAGGACTCCCCCTCCTTGAGAGACGGCGGTGGCTGGCGAAGAATTTGGTGCAAGGGTGCCCAGAACGGCGAGGATCCGTTCTAGCTGCACATACTGAGCTTTGAGAGCTTTCGCCTGACCTTGGACGGTGGCGTCCAAGCATTCTAGCGTCGGTGCCTCGCCGGGGGTCGCAGGAGTACGGCGGGTCTCCTCTCTTGAGGCAGTTTCGGTGGAAGGCGATATGTTGCTAACATCATCCTCCTGAGACATGGCTGCTTTTGTTGGTAAGTTCACGTCGGGTTCACCAAAATGTGCACAAGAGATTCCGGCGGGGAGACCTCCGTGTACACCGTATGTAGAGGATCAGAGATAGCACAGGAAGAGTTGGGTTGTGTGTAGGGAGAGAGTAAGGCAGTAGTAATGTCTGAGAGAGAGACAGAGGTTTGGCAGAGCTTCCGCGTATGGCCAGTGTGTCCTCTTTGTATGGAAAGGTTAACGTCCTATATATAGCAGGGAACGTGACCGTTGTAGTGTAGTTAATGCGCCCATTAATGGCGGCTTAATTAGCTTAACCACAACGGCACGTTCGTCCTCATATATAGGGACCGTTACAGCACGTTATGCGCGAATACCGGAACCGTTACGAGGTTGACCGGGTTTGACCGGATTGACCGGGTTTATGGAGCTCGTGCCATAAATCTCTCAAAACAGTTACTAAAGGTCGCGCGCGGGCTTGGCTCGCACGCGACAGGGCTTACTCTAGCCTCCAAACCACTAAGTCCCTACAAGTCCCGTGCAGTGGTATGCGAGGGCTCTGTCTCGCAGCCCCCACATGGATCATCGCGGCTGGTGATCCAGTGTGTATGGAGCACAATATGGTGTGCTGGATGGTTGCCACGTGGCCAAGATCTGTCAGCTCAGAAAGCACTATCTACACAAGGGAATTGCGAGAGTTGCGCACTGATCAAAGATTCTCTACTCATCGCTCTAACCGATGATGACACGGATTGGAGGAAGCCACTCTTTGACTTTCTCACTAAGGGCACCTTACCCGAATCGAGAAAAGAAGCGGAAAAGGTAAAAAGGAAAGCATCCCGATATGTGGTGCAGGAGAACTTGCTTTGGCGAAGAGGTCATGAGGGCAACTTGCTGCGATGTCTAGACGGCAGAGAAGCACAAGAAGTCATGGACCTTTCTCATCAGGTGGAACACCAAGGAGGTGTGAAATTATGCAGGCAGCTCCTCTCAATTGGATATTTCTGGCCCACGATGGAGGCTGATTGTCGCACCAAAGTACGACGCTGCCAGGAGTGTCAATTCAAAGGAAACCTAGTGCACGCTCCTGCTGTGGATCTACATGCATTGGGAACGCCGTGGCCATTCCATACATGGGCAATGGATTTCATTGGTCCCATCCGACCAACCTCGCATGGGAATCATTTCATTCTCACCGCAACTGAGCTATTTACCAAATGGGTGGAGGCGATACCACTAAAGACGGCAAATGCGCTAGCTGTGGTCAACTTCATCCAAGAAAACATCATATGCAGGTTCGGAATTCCAAACACCATTCTTTCAGATAATGGTACTCCATTTGTTAATCGCCAGGTAGCTGCGAGGTTAGCGGAGTACAACATCAGGCAAATATGTTCCACCCCTTACTATCCGAAGGGGAACGGGCAAGCCGAAGCGACCAACAAAACGCTGTTGAGGATTTTGAGCAAGATGGTCGCAGATGACCACAAGAAGTGGGCCGATTCTCTAAACATAGCTCTGTGGGCTTACCGAACTTCTCCAAGGACACCCACGGGGGTCTCACCATTCCTCCTATGCTATGGAGCCGAGGCCGTGGTACCTGCGGAGGTATGGGTCAATTCGGCGAGATTGGATTTCCATGCATTGTACGAAATCAACGCGATCATTACTTAGTCTTGCTAGAAGAAAAGAGAGAGCAAGCTAAAAGGACCAACAAGCGGTATCAAGAGAGGATCGCTCGTGCTTACAATAAGTCGGTCCAGCGAAGAGATTTCGCAGTTGGAGATTTAGTCATGCGCGCATCTGATCACTGCATGCGAGAAGCGGCTCACCCAAAGTTCGCAACCAATTGGGAAGGACCCTTCGAAGTCACATAAGTCTTTGAAAGTGGCTATTGCAGCATACGAAGGTTGCACGGAACAACCTCAACCCCGAGTTCAGTCAACATGCGCTGGATTAAGAAGTACTACCCTTGACTTCTCTCATTTCATGCGTTTTATTATAACGTTGCTTCATGTCTTGTACGGCTATGATTTACACAATCTCCTCTCCCATATGAGAGTATTGTAATCTCATCTCTCCCATATGAGAGCATAATAATAAGAGAATTCTCCCAAATGAGAACTTCATATTTCTGGCTGTTAATTTTGCTTCATTTGGTTTGTTATTACTGTTAACCATGGGCTATCTGCCACGATAGCAGCCTATGCAAATGCGATCTTAACTGATCTTCTAAGCCTATCTGCTACGATAGCAGCCTATGCAAATGCGATCTTAACTGATCTTCTAAGCCTATCTGCCACGATAGCAGCCTATGCAAATGCGATCTTAACTGATCTTTTAAGCCTATCTGCCACGATAGCAGCCTATGCAAATGCGATCTTAACTGATCTTCTAAGCCTATCTGCCACGATAGCAGCCTATGCAAATGCGATCTTAACTGATCCTCGAAGCCTATCTGTCACGATAGCAGCCTATGCGAATGCGATCTTAATTGGTCTTCCAAAGCCTATCTGCCACGATAGCAGCCTATGTAAAATGATCTTAATTGATCTTCTAAAAGCCTATCTGCCACGATAGCAACTCATGCGAAAAATGATCTTAATTGATCTTCTAAAGCCTATCTACCACGATAGCAACACATGCGAACATGATCTCAAAACAATCTTTCAAGCCTATCTGCTGTGATAACAGCGACATACGAATGCGATCTAAAATTCGTCTTTAAGCCTATCTATTGTGATAGCAACATCATACGAAATGATCTCAAGTGATCCACAAAGATCTATCTGATATGATAGCACTTACATTTGAGCAAATCACGAGCCCATCTGCCAAGATGGCACAGCTGCGCAAACACGATCTCGAACGATCTAATAAAACATCTGCGAACTAATGAGGCAGATAGCAAATGCGAAGTATGTATATGGCATTACACAAGGCGAAATATGCCGATACGCATGCGAAATTGTATTTTGTTGTAACGAGACAGCAGATGATACAAAGACCATTTATCATTATGAGTCAAAAAGACTTACAACTTATCTGTCTAGATAACAGCTCACAAGCGAAAAAGCTCAAATCTAACTACGCAGCCAACATGGCTTACAATGCATTCGAAAAGTAACTGACAAGCCAGCAGTGACACACCCCGGGAATCCTGACTAAAGAAGGATGAACCCAACGGTCCTAACACCGACTATGCGATGCACAGATCTGCGGCCAAAGATCTGTAGCAAGTAGGATGCTTCTGCGAAGAGATCAACTCGCCATTAGCTGCATCCATGGCGGCAATGGTCTGGGTGGTCCTATGTCCAAGATCTCAGGATCTGACAAGACCCCTGTCTGATCAAGATATGTACCAGAGGAACTACCTGTTCCGACGTATGCAGTCGTGCAAAACAGGGGAAGCAGTCATTCCTCTGGTACCGGGTTCCTTGTCATGATAGATAAGGGCATTGACGAGCCTCCTGAGTTCAAGAACGAAGAGGCAAGAGATCCTCCTCCAGGGATGCTGGAGGAGAATTCCGCCGTTCATTACGAGTCGGTAGCACGGTCACTACGGCGCTGCACCTCTCCGGGAGGCGGCCGGAAACATGACCTGCAAACATAATACACGAAGAAAATTCTTCGAACACACATGAGATATCATCTCCATCTTCTTTATGATGGTTATAAAGATCAATAAGCCTCATAAAGCGGATCTTGGAAACTATTCTATGGCACAAAGCGCAAACTCAGGTCTCATGACTTGGAATTGCCATGAATCAACGAAAAACAAGCGTTGAAGCCAGCAGCCGTAAGGACTCACGGCAAAGCACATTTTTGGGATGAAGAACCCAAATGACAAAGACAGGGTTTATATAGACCTTGTGGAGACTCTTCAGTTGCCAAGATGAGTCAGCAAAATTTGAAAAGAGGGTAAGGTCAATCACTTACGCCTTGAAAAGCGGTAACGATCAATTACCCTACTAAAGGCTACGACGATTCAGTTGCGTATCATAATTAATGACGAACGGTCATGATTCGGATGGACTTCCCAAGGAAGGCGTGCTTATCTTACGAGAAATTAGCGCGAAAATCAAGCAAAATATCAATTGCTGATGTCATAATTGGATATACACAGAGATATCCCATCAAATCCCGGAAAGGGCAAAACGGGCATGTCGATTTTTTTTTTTTTTTTTTTTTTTTTTTTTTTTTTTAAAAAAAGGGGGAGAAACCCTAGCACCATTACATTAATGCTTTAGCATTACATTAATGTTTCAGCTATTCGTTTGCTACTTTTCAAAATTCAAAAGTCAAAGCAAATTCTTGATCAAGGAATCATAAGGGGCGAACTGATGGCTCAGATTCTCTACCTGCTCCACTTCCTGCTTCAATTGCTCGCACTTGGCATTCATCTCATGATAGAGCTTCATAGCTTCTTCAGCCTTTTGCTTCTGCTGCTCCACCTTCTGCTTCTCAGCTGCGAGGTTCTGGTGGCCGAGTTTCAAAGTTACGGCTGCGCGAATCAGGGTAACTCTTTTCATAAGAAATCTAAGACCCAGTCTGCCTTGAACTTTGGTAAGAAGATTTTGGCACATGCCAAAAAGCAACTCAGCACTCTGAACAGAAATGGTCGCAGGCGTGGCCGCAGACAGCTGCTCAAAAATCCAAATGGCTTCAGTAAGAAACAGCCTCCTGTCAAAGGGCCCTATCTCCAGAGATCTCGCAAATGATTGGGGGGTAGGTGAGGCGCATCCGAACTAGCCAGTCCACATCAGTTTGCTTCAAACCTAAAGCAATGTCAAAGATGAGTTACGCTACCACACTCGCAAATGAATAATGCGAGATGCAAACAGCAAATCTCTACTTACCAGTTCCTTCAAGAATCTCACGAAGAGAAGGAATGCGCATTGCTGGAGTAGTCGAAGACTGCCCTCGCTCCATAGCTCTCCTGTCAGCTGCGAGCTCTAACCCCTCATAGTTAGGAGGAAGAGTATTAGTCGCACCAGCTGCGACTGCATTCCCGACCTGCGAGCCCCAAAAGCTCTACGCAGGAAGAGGTGCCACTGACTCAGTCCCCGCCGGAAGCGAGGTGACAGCCGAAGTTGCTTGGAGAGGGACACTTTCAGATGCGGAAGCATCAACAGTACTTGTTCTTACTTCCTCAGTGCCAGTACGGGCATCTTCTTCCATTAGCACAGCGTCAGCTTCAGCATCATCAGAAAGTTCGATGATGTCCTCAAGAGGCTCTCCTGCATGTTCAGTAGCTGCGACGGGCTTCTCGGTATGGGAACTCGGAATCGGAACATAAGACGCAGAAGGCTGACTTCTTTGCTCCAGCACAGGTTCCTCAGCATTGCCTGCGATATAAAATGCGATAGTATGAGGTAACTCGTATTGTACGTTATTTTACTATCTTTGCTAAAGCTGAGAGCAAGCACCTCCACGCGAAGGTGGGATTGAAGTATCTTCGTCATACACTAAAGACGTGGAACCATGCCCTATTAGTGTGTCCTCATTAAGCAGGTCCTTAAAATGAGCGTGACCTGGGACGCGAAGAAACCAGTCATGATTCAGTTTCAAGTTGCTACGGTCTGGTCTATGCATATCGTTCAAATGATTACCTGAAGGTTCTCCGCACTTGCCTACTAGACAACGGAGAATGTCAGCTTTTGACACACCATGCTTTAATGCACCAACTACAACATCTCTATAAGTTACTGCGAGATTGAAGATCTCACCTTTATCGCCGCCTACGATTTCTTCAAAATCTGCTTGGGCTTGCTCCAGGGCTGCTGCATCTGGAGCCACATCCTCCTCCTCCGCCTGAGGAGCCACCTCTTCGGGAAGCGCATCTTCCTCGTCAGCTGGACGCACTAAGTCATCAACATGTTGCTCTTCGAGGCTCCGCTGCCTCACACGCTCGAGCTCCTCCTCTTCCCGCTGCCTTCTCCTTTCAGCAGCTTCCGCGGCCGTCTTCCTGGACTCGGCAAGAATGTCCTCGCTTATGGGATCGTCTGGAATGCCAGAATGGGTACCTCTCTTTTGTCTCTTGGCCAAAAGGCCACCGATGGTCTCATCATCATCATCATCTGCGAAGAAACGATTGGTTTGAGAAAGAGTTGCAAAAGAATTACGATAATGAGAAGGGAAACACGAAGGAGGTACCTCCTGATTCTTCCTCATGTATCAAATTGATTCTTTCTTCTTCTTCTTCTTCATCACCTTCTCTGGGCTCCTGCCTCTCCTCTTCTTCCTCCTGGTTGAATGGAACGAAGGTCTCAACTGCGAGCTCCTTCTGCGCTTTACTGGGCATGCGACCTTTGCCTTTGTCCTTGGCAGAAAGGGACTTCGCTGGAGGAGAAGTTGGAGCTCTCCTAGGGGAAGATATTGTAATTCCCTTCTGCCTGGGTCTCTTCGCTCTCGGCGCCGCAGTCGCTGGAGGAGATGGATTATCTCTGGGCGGAGACAAGGCCGGAGCATTATCTATCAGCGAGTCAGCAAAAGCATTCATGACTGCGCAAATCCTGGTTTCGACCTCGGGGTCCATCCTCGATGCTAGCAGGAACGACTGTCCTTGTCTTTTGGTGGCAACAATGGTGTTAACCAACGACTTGGAACGATCACCAGATGCGAATCTCCGCACATGACACTACAGCAAACAGTATAGAATAAAGGCATCAACATGTGGAAATCGAGAAGCTTAACGCACGCGGAAAAAGTTGCTTACCTTAGCAAATGTCTCGCTATATCTGATGACATGCGAGTCGCCTTTGTTAACTGCGACGATCTTTTCCTTCAGAATGACGTCAGGGCACAAATGGTTCTCATGATCCAACAATGAGTAGCAACCATATTCAGACTCGCTCAGACTGCAATTGGGGCGAAACGGAAAAGAGTTTCTTTTGATCAATGGAGCTCTACTCGGCTGGGCGGCCGACTGTGTCTCAATCCTCGTTTGCTGGGCGATCCAGTATGCGAGCCAGTTCTGGGAACAACCGCCCTCGCGGTTACCCGCAGGCTGCTCAAACGGAAGATTGTTCATCAAAACTGTCTTGCACTCCTTTGTTAGCAAGCGCTTATAGCAACCTCTGATAATGGACTGGGGCCAGATTGATGGTGCCACTGCATCAAAGCCAAACTAAGGAGAAACTCGAGTGGGGTCAACATCCACGGTAATCCTCTCATACCTTGGCGCGAGCTCACGAATATGCTCTGCGAGAGCAGGAAGGGAACCTCGCAGGCACCAGCAAAAGAATTCGCGATAGCGCTCATGGAAATGCGATCCCTCTTCGAAGAGGAGCTCTTCTGAGAAGACGACACCCTTAGAAGGGTACAGCTTTGGAAACCATCGCACGTTCTCAATGCGCATGGCATAGGGCCTGGCAGTGAACTCTTGCCGCTTGTCGCATATCAGGCTCCAAACGCACTTGGTATTGTTCGCTCCGAACCACCTCGCAGCTCTGCCACTGTTACGCTCCTCCGTCTCGCCTGGGGGACACCACTTGTTGGGCTTAAGAGCAGCCGGGGCATAGGACGGCCATCGCTCAAAGACCCACATTGCCAAGAAGGAAATGTTGACAAAAGTCAGTATATCGAGGCGCCCACGCGACTCCTTCATAGCCAAAACTAGCTGATCCAGTCTATAGTACAGCGTGCCCAAGACCAAGGGTCCAAGTGCGACTCTCTGGCCAAGGGCGAGCTTCACAGCAAGCGGCAGAACATGATAGAAGACCCCATCATGCGGGTGACCATCGATTAAGTACCTCGACAGCCATGCACAGAGGAAAGCACAAAGGGTCAAGTGATAGCCTTTACCCTCCACATAATTCTTGGCCTCCAGGTCCTCACTCAGAAGCTTCTTGGTGATGCTGCTGTTCGCGTAGTCACGAAAGAAGTACCGCAACCATTTGTTCCAGGTATTCTTCGCAGACGTATCAACCAACTGCCAGTTCGGAAGGGCTTTGGTAGTAGTCCACCGGGTGGAGATTTTCTTCACCTCTGATAGGCATTCCTCCATCTGCGTGTACAAAGCGATCTCCGCAGCCGTCCTCAAAGGACTCAAAGGGTCCACTTCACCCATGGGAGACAAATCGTACAGCATGTGCACGTCCTCGAGTGTGGGGGCAGCCTCGAACTCAGCAAAGTGGAATGTGTGAGTCGCAGGCGAGTAGCGGGAAAGAAGGTTTAGAAGCATGGACTGGTCCAGCTTCACGGCAGCACCCTTCATAGCACGAACAGCGAAGTATACGCCGGCCTCATTAAGAGTCGCAGCATGATCGGTCAACACGTGGTCAATCCACTCATCCATGTAGTCCAATTTCTGGACAAAAGCTTGGGTGGAAATCACAGCATAGGGGAAGTACCCATTTTCGATTCCCAATCGAACCACGTCCTCGGAGCCAATCAACACGAGCAAGGCTGAGTTAACTGGGGGAGTCAGTGTTAGCAATCCCTCATTGGGGACAGAAGCAGGCAATTTCTTCGCCTTAACCCTCGCGTGGTAGAAATCTTTGCCACCCAGATAGGGGGCTTTTCGCCACAAAGCTTGCGGAAGATCAGGTATCTCTTCGTCCTCCTTGGTGGGTTTGGTTCCTTTGTCTTAGCCATTCCTGCGGAAGAGCAAGAAAAAAAGGTGGAGAAATATGCCACACTTCAGTTTGAATTTCGAGATTTAAGATCTATGGAAAGAAAGATGAACAGTTTCTGGTATCGATTTCATAAATTAGAGGGTTGCATTATCAGTGATTTCAAAACCCCACATCCGAAGTCCTTATTATTGAAGGATTAAAGCAAAAGTGGGCTCAAAGATCAAAGCTTCTTCACAAGTTTCAACAGATAATATGGGTTTGCAGATCCAACACAGTTCAAAGCATACACTGGTATTTTAAATCGAAATTGAACAAGGCCAACCTTGTTTTCGCGAAGCCTGCTTGGATACACACAGTTGAAGAAGACGATTTGCAGTTCTGAACTAATGATTGATTATCTGAATCTGCTCTCGAAGATTTCCGGGTATCATTCACTTTGAAAGAAAGAAGTGATGCTTTGCAACAATGGAGAGTACAAAGTATTTATCCAAAAACAATGAAGGGTTGCGTCCTTTCAGTAGTCGAATCGCAACCGTCACCGTCGAATCGCGCAATCACAGGACAAGCTGACGTCACGCCTAAAAACCTAAAGGCCAGACGGCACGACTCTAGGGGTTTTAGATCATAATGGCACGCACGGGGGTTGAACTTACCCGTATTTGAATTGGTGCGTGGCGGCGACGCGTATGTTGGTTTCCGCGCATGGAAGTCTATACAGCTATGAGTCTTCACGCGCAGAAAGGGGGCTGATGTAGATAGTGCTTTCTGAGCTGACAGATCTTGGCCACGTGGCAACCATCCAGCACACCATATTGTGCTCCATACACACTGGATCACCAGCCGCGCTGATCCATGTGGGGGCTGCGAGACAGAGCCCTCGCATACCACTGCACGGGACTTGTAGGGACTTAGTGGTTTGGAGGCTAGAGTAAGCCCTGTCGCGTGCGAGCCAAGCCCGCGCGCGACCTTTAGTAACTGTTTTGAGAGATTTATGGCACGAGCTCCATAAACCCGGTCAATCCGGTCAAACCCGGTCAACCTCGTAACGGTTCCGGTATTCGCGCATAACGTGCTGTAACGGTCCCTATATATGAGGACGAACGTGCCGTTGTGGTTAAGCTAATTAAGCCGCCATTAATGGGCGCATTAACCACACTACAACGGTCACGTTCCCTGCTATATATAGGACGTTAACCTTTCCATACAAAGAGGACACACTGGCCATACGCGGAAGCTCTGCCAAACCTCTGTCTCTCTCTCAGACATTACTACTGCCTTACTCTCTCCCTACACACAACCCAACTCTTCCTGTGCTATCTCTGATCCTCTACATACGGTGTACACGGAGGTCTCCCCGCCGGAATCTCTTGTGCACACTAGTAAACCACGTTAAATTAGGTATGTTCTTGTTCATTGATTACCATCGTTCTCTTGCTTGTTATAGGTCATAACAAACTGGTATCAAAGCTTAGGTGATCGATGTTCGAAGATCAAGGTGGAGCTAAAGAGCGATCAAGGTGGAGCACGAGTTCGGGTGTTACGGATCTGGACTGGGAGCTGAAGAGAAGATGACTCGGGGATGACCAAGATCGAGAAGTTCAACAGGAGAAACAACTTTAGCCTATGGCAGATCAAGATACGGCTTTTTTGAAGCAGCAATGCCT
Organism: Linanthus parryae; assembly: GCA_023055425.1. Lineage (NCBI taxonomy): Eukaryota > Viridiplantae > Streptophyta > Magnoliopsida > Ericales > Polemoniaceae > Linanthus > Linanthus parryae. The sequence goes on from JALGPY010000002.1 coordinate 36,986,280, forward strand.
TTGTTTGCCATTGGCAGAAGACAAGGGGGGAGTTGATACAACCACCACTAAGTTTGAGGCTCAGCAAGAGGGGACACGACAGAGGACTGCATCTAGGGTTCATACAATCATGATTCCGGCGCGTGACAACGGCCAAGGGAAGCTACGGTGACGTCTGTTCAAACGGTAAAGAATAGAGACATCGATGGTTGAAGGAAGAACACAGGATCTGTAGATTCGGCAGTAGGTGGAGCGTACTTCGGAGGATGGTCTAGTTCTCTAAAGTCCTGTTAGGGGGAATTGAATTTGTGCTCTTGACGAGGAGGAAGATGGTGGAATATAGGAGTGTGTGACGAGGGACACAGCATGTGAAATGGTACGTGTATGAGGCACGTGAAAGGGGGCGCGTATGAGGCACGCAAGGGGGGCGATATTGCAGGAATTCGGTGTGAATTGGAGCAATCTCGCAAAACATTGCAAGAATTCAGTGAAAATTGGAGCAACGCGTTTTTGTGTGTGTGTGTGTGGGGGGGGGGTGGTGGTGGTGGTTGTTGTATGGACTCGGTGGGAGTCGGAATAACAAACGAATTTGTTGTAGGAGCTCGGTGGGAGTTGGAACAACAAACAGATGATTCGATTGCAGGAACTTGACCATAGTCGGAGCATCGATAGGGTTCGAATGCACGAACTTGACGGGAGTTGGAGCATCGCTGGGGGAAATCGTTGCAGGGACTTGAGGAATTTGTAGCAACTTGTGGAATTTGAGAGAACTGGCTAATTCAAGTTCAAGCGGACGAGAGAATTTAAAGCAAGGTGGAGATTATTGAAACGGGGTGCTTTGAATAGATTTGAGGGATCGACGAGGAGTTAGGCACGAAGCGACGAAGCAAGGAAGCTCAAGACGAAGCACCCCAAGAAGCAACAATGGGGTTGCTGGTCGTACGATCAGTTAGGCTGGTCGTATGACCAGTCTGGGACAACTGGAATTGGGGCGGTTCTTAGGATTTCCATGTTATTTTTGGAATGTATTTGGCTGCAAGTAGAGTCTTATATGTCTATATAAGGGACCTAGGACGTGTCTAAACATCTGTGGGTTTTAGTCCTCGTGTTTCTCTCTAATAAACAAGGGTTTTCGAGTCGTGGCATCGTACTAGCGAACCAAGTTAAATTAGGTGTGTTTTTGTTCATCGATTACCATTATTCTCTTGCTCGTTCTAGGTCATAACAATATGAACCTAGAGTACGGCGTAGGCATAATGTTGCTTACAGATTATATAAACAAGTTGGATGAAGTACTAGTAAAGCATATAAACAAAATTGTATTGTAGATTCAATGAACTTACGCGTATTCAAACAGCCCCATTGTGTTTATTCTTATCCATAGCATAGAAAATTCAAATGATGGTCTTTATCCTTCGTCAAAGAAGTTTCTAAACGTGCATTTTGTCTGAGTGTCCATATATATCTTCTCTCTTCTTCAGGTCGCAAATATATTATGCTGGTTGCACGAAACTGAGTCCATCGCCTTAAGGGGTTTGTGGTGACAAACATGGATTCATAAAAAGACATTAGATAACGTTGCTTATGAGAAAGATCAACAAGTTGATTCTAAAAAAAAAAATCAACAAGTTGATGTTTGTAGTACTAGTAATAGTAGTAGTAAAGAAATTGTCAACTACTTTTCTGACAATCTCTGTGTTATTAATTACTTGTGTAAATTAGGCGGCTTGTTTATTTTTTAATTGCTCTTTCTATTTTGTTAGGCGTTGTTATGTCTCTAAAGCTCATTATTAAGGCTTTCCGTAATTGTAATCTACTAGCTCATCAATATAATTCTCTTTCTCAAAAAGAAAAAATGTATGACATTAACAAAAATGGATTTTTCTCAAGAAATTCTCCAAATAAATCAATTTTCTGATAGTTTGGAGGTGGTTCTTTTCCATATTAAGAAGTTGCTATTGCGCATGATTTTGTCAATCTGCTAAAGCTTAATTTATATATTTCACACCTACAATTTACCGAAATTGTCTCATTTCACTTCATTTTCTAATATTATCGGGTTGCATCATGCATTGTGTAAATTGACATAGAGCTCGTTTGTTAATGCTTATGCTTTTAGAACGTTGTTTTTCGAATCTAAATACAATTTTAATGTGTTTGGTAATTTTTTTTTGGAAACTAATTGCTTCCCCACAACAACTTTTGAAAAACAGAAGAGGGGTTGATTTTCAAGACATGCTTTTCGATAAATATATTATTTGACATTCTTCCTTTTAATAAATATCAATAATTATTTATTGTAATAACACTAATAATTATTTCATGTATGACATTGTCATTTCGACAGTAAAAAAAAATTTAAAACACTAGTTACCAAACATAAAATGTCAAAACTGTTTTCCCGCAGCAACTTAAATACGGAATTTATCAAACACTTTTCCGGTAGATTTCCACAGTAGCTTTCCTACACTACTTTCTACACATCAACTTTTAAAAACGCCACAGCATTACCAAACTAGCCCTTACAATGTGATTTTAAGTTTAAAAAATATAGTTTGTAATTAACAGAAGTTTATGACATTTTCGTTAATCCAATATGGTACATGAGTTGGGTGACGATTTTTTCTTACCAAGCACTGAAAGTTAGTTTGCAAAGTGGGACTATAATTTGACATATTGATAGCTCCAGTATACCAATTTAACAGATTGATATCCTCACTTCTGTGGTAGGCTTATTGCATCCCCCACTTGCAATAAATTTCAGTTATTGAAACTGGTAAAAATTAATAGTTAGAACTTAATCGTGAATGCCGTTGGTTGACATTTATGTCCCGTTTTGTGAGGTCCTTTTGTCCATTCCCTAATATATATGAACACGATAAAAACCATCATAATCACCACCGTCACCGCCACCATCACCACCAGCAATACAAAATCCGGCGACGCCAATATCTTATTTTGGGAAATTATTTCACTGCCACCACCACAGCCACCATCTTCCACCATAATTTTTGCTACAGCTCCACCATCACCACCATAAATATCCATATTCCAGTAACTATAATACTGGCAACAACAAACCTAATCAAATAATGAACGAACACAGCGAAAACCTATTTCCTCACCAACCTCTGTTGGTTGTGTTATGCATCGAAAGCTAAACGAACACAATGAAAATCCGAATGGGATAATATGAACTCTAGGGAAGTTCTGGGCAAGTACTCGGGTCTTCGAGGCTTCACCAATATGTACCTTCTTCGCAAGCTACTTCTACAGGGAATATTCAGTGATATGAGGAAGAAAATCCGTCAATCATTTCATCAATCCATCGTGCATTGAGTTCGGAAGTTGGGAAAGTACGGTACGAACCCTATCTCCGTTTCTTGTCAACTATTCATTTCCTGTTGGAATTCAGCACAATTAATCACCATCATCGTGTTGAAGAGGCTGAGACGAGTCTGGAAATCCCGAGCACAGTCTCCAATTCGAAGGACCGTCGAAATCTTGGTTGGTGGCTGCCGAATTTTGCTCCTATCGCCACAGAATTCGCCTCCAACGTCGTCGCCATCTCCGACGGCCACAGCCGCGTCCTCGTCGTCGAAGGAGAATCAGATCGAGAGAGATAAAAAGAGATATTAATCGAATGAGCAACAAAGGGAGGGGCAGCTCCTCCTTCCCCTGTTCATCTTCCCCTCCTTCCCGTTCTTCTTTTTATATCTTTTTTCCCGTTTCTTGTTCCCTTTCTATGCTTATTGGATTCTACACCATAAAGTTTGAATATTCTTATTTAAACCCCACATTGAAACTTTGAATTTTAAAAAAGAAACATGAAGAAAAACACTTTAAAGTAGATGTGTTTATAGGCATGGAATATACAAAACTACCCTTTTCCCCGTTAAGTGTGTGGACGGAAATTTTTAACCAGTTTCAAAAAGTACGATTTATTGCAAATAGGAGATGCAGTAAGCTTGTTACAGAAGTGGAGATTGCAGTATGTTAGTTTCCATATACTGAGAGTATGCATTTAGTAATTAAGCATATTTTAAAAAGGGAAATGCTAAACGTTATTATTTTTTCTTTCTTCACCCTTTAAATTCATCTCTTATGTGGATGTTTCTGATTAGCGATACGATTATAAAAAGATGTTTAAATAAATGGATACCAACAAATCATATCATGACACATAACATGTGAAATTAAATAATAAAAAAAGAATGAAGTGTAGCGACCCTCTTTTAAAAATACTACAGAGATGCGATTTGTAATTATATAAGTCAACTACCAAAGCCTCAACATACACTCTCTCGCTCACACAAGTAACACAATTGCATGCAAATGCAGAACATTTCCTTTACAAGCACGTAACTTCTCCCACAATCAAACTCATTTGGTTCTCACGAAGTTATTTCACGACTCAACTACTACGATTTTCTACAGGTGGCGATACACCAACCATCCATAAACACCACCAAACTCATCTCTCACGTACACTACAAAGATTATTACACTACTCTACATGAATTCCATGCATTTAGTCAAAAAAATCACCCACAAGTATCGCTATATAAGTGCAAGTACCTCTGTGAACTCTACCTCAAATTAATCACATTCTAACGTACTCTCCAATTCTTCATATTTTCTCATCACGATTACGTAAATGAAGCTCAATCCAGTTACCATCTCTTTCATCTTCATCGCACTTATTTTAAGTTCGATGGTACTACTCCCAATGAGTACAGAAGCTCGGGAGTTGGGTGGTTCAGTTAGTAGCACAAAAGACAGAATGTATGGAGGCTGGAACGGTGATTTTCAAGCTATCGGAGAAGTGAAGGAGTCCGGTCCGGCTCCTGGCAAAGGTCATGGTAATGAAGATGGAAATCTACCTTAAATCGATCAGCCACATTACAAAAACTGCCGATGCCTGCTAAATATAGTTCTTGAACAAAGTAAACTATTTTTACTTGTATGGGATTATGTTGTGCTATGTATATTAGGGATTGATAAATGTGGTGAACTTGTACATTGTGCATTGTTGACAATGTACGAAGGTGTAAGTCAACAAAAATAGATTGTATTGAAGCAATTAAAAGATTGTGTACTACTGATATTAATCAATAATAATAGTAAATGTAATGTTAATTTATTATGAGAAGCCACTCCACTTCACCGTATATTTCCACCGTTTATGGGTGGGTTTGGTATAACTTATTTCCACCTTTAAATTCGATATGGATTTTTAATTTGTTTTGAACTTTTCTAAAAAGTTTAGTATGACTTTTTCTGTACCAGTTATTGAATTTTGACTTTTAACTTTTGGTTTTATAGTGTAAAACTGAATTCTAAAAAAAGTTAGGTTTTATGAGGTTTTTTCTACTTTCTTTTTAACAATAAAAATGACCAATTTATTCATACTTTCTTTGTATAACATTTTACGATATCTAATTTGATATACTATTATTTTGTTAGTAAATATAAAAAATGTAAAATGATAATTTTCACTAACAAACAAGAGTGTTGCATCACTAATTTTTTAACACCATATTTTTTTTCACCAAACACATACATCTTTTTTCATCAACTTTTTTGTCACGAACGTTTTTCACAACAACTAAGAAGTCGACTAAAAAGTCCAAAAAGTCATATCAAATCCACCTTATGTAAAATAAGACCATCTTCAACCCATGTCATTTTTCCCATACTCCCACCTCCTCCTCCCCTTCCCCCCATTTCTCCCAAACTACGACTCATCTCCAATTCATTCATTTCCCCCACCTAACAAAATTAATTTTTAATATATAACCTAAAAGAAGTATTAGGCAAAATAACGATTACAAGTATGAAAATATAAGTCGTTATTACAAGAAAGGGGATTAAACACTAATACAGATGACAACGAGTAGAGCGGTAATAATACACACTGACTGAAATAAATCAACTTATTCAATAAAAAATATTAAAATTTATTAATCATAATAAAAATTACATAATATAATTATGAAATATTACTAAGTTTAATTAATATTTTCAAATATAAAATTAATTAATCACTCGGTGTAGGGGGGAGGGGAAGGGGCATGTCCATGGGGTAATTCCCCCTAACCATCCCACACCCAAGGCAGAAATTTATTTGGAATTATTCGTCGATCCGAATTCCCGTCGCAACGGAAGCGAAAAACACGCCACATGATTATAAACTCAACACACAAAATTTAAGAGAAGAATAAAACAACATAAGAATTTAACCTGGTTCGGCAAAACCGTATACATTCATGGGAGGAGGAGAATTTCACTATATCAATGAGAGAATACATAGTAGGGGAGAAACATCACAATCTGCGGACCACGTCAACACGACACTCTCATCGCTCATGGCCTACAACCATGAAATCCTAAACTCACACATCCTCTCAAAGATATCTCTCGCCAATTCTATACTCAACTCAACTCAATTCGAACTATTGTAGAGTCGCATATTTATAAGCCATATTACTTGCACTCCAAATAATCTTAATAGCACCAATATTAGGAAATATCCCCAATTAGGAATAATAGCAGATACAATTTTTTACTATTTTCCAAAACAATAGTTACCTAATATTTCCAAATCGCAAAATCAAGACAAAAATCCAACAAAATTATCCCTATAGCACCCCTCCCCCATAGAGTTGGAATTGAATCGTATTTTTATACGATTTTCCCCATTCTTATCCCCCCTCCCATGGAGTTGGAGATGCTGTAAGGTTCACCAATTAGTCAAACGAATATAGAAAGATATCAAAAGCCCTATTATTTTCTGATTCCTAAAAAAGTGTTATTTTACAATCAATTATGTCTTGACACATAAGTAGTAAAATATAATAGTGTCGGAAAACAGGACGAGTCATTTTAGCCCTAATTATATATTATTGATGATAAAATCATAGACTTTTTTTTTTAACAAATCTGTTCACCAATTGGAGGATATGGTACAAGCATTGACATATACCACTCTGATTCTTCTCTTTCTCCTCAATTTTAAATTTATCACTATTCACGGGGTCATTTTGACCCGATGATTTGGATAGCAACATAATGCAATTTTTTGATAATGTTTTCATGGTATTGTATAGTAAAAGTTGCTCTATAACAGTGATGAAAAATTATCAAAAAGTCGTGCCCGTATTGCGATCCAAATCACCCGGTCAAAGTGACCCAAACACAAGTCAAAAAAATTCGAATGGAAAGAAAGAGAAGAATCAGAGTGGAGTACTACTAACAGTGAAAGAAAATCTACATATCCTAAGCAAAATCATCAGTCCTAACGAAAAAAAGCTATGCATGACCGACAGTTCCACATCCCTTCCAAAGGTTTTTCTACGCATGGACAGATGCAGGAAAGTGTTTAACTCTGTTACTAGAAAAATCAAGAAAGCATAGTTTTTTTTTTTTTTTTTTTTTTTTTTTTTTTTTTTATTAGGGATGCTCTTCTATAACTGTGGAAGCTCGGTCTTGTTACATTTGCATCCTGATGAGTTAATGTTCGAGACTTTGTTATGCATACAAGGGTCCTAAAAAGGTTTAAAAATAGTAGAAGGTGAAGAAAAGTTTGATGGCCCTAGCCCCTCCTTATTGGATTGGCCTATGCTTTCCGAAAGAAAAAGAAAAGACATGTGTCTAAGAAGCATTAGGGATCTACTAAGGACACATCAAAAAATACAATTCATCATTTACATGACCGAAAGAATTGTGCTACTCTTTAAGGATTTGATTAATTTTATGAAGCCTACATATGGAAATTTGACTTTCTAAGCTTAAGCAGCAAGATTATAACTCGGCTTCTCCACTTATTCACACATCCTCGGGACATAATTTCAAATGACGCATCATATGTTGGACTTTCAAATTAATCACAATTTGGGAGGTTTGATTTGTTCTAAATTATTAGAGGAAAATATCGAGTCATCAATATGATTGATGTTATTGATATCCAGTCAATCACTTGACTGATATCAGTAATATCCATTCCATATGATTCCATATGATTGATGTTGTTTCTTAGCTTCGTTATTTGTTTCCTAGATTAGTTTTTGCTATCCTGTGTATATATTTCAATACTATTAGCTTTTGTAATGTAAGGAAAAATCATTCTCTTATATCTCTTTATGGTATAGAGCCATCTCCAGAGTATGAGATTTAGACAACAAGCATTTTTTTCCTATTGTTCTTCAACAGTTAAAAATTCCGACGATCGATTTCTCACAATGGGTGAAGAGAGGACCATCAAGTCTCTGGACTCCACATCACCCTACTACCTCCACCCCTCCGATGGACCACAAATCACAATATGCCTATTGTGTTGCGTGGTGACAACTACAATGAATGGGTCCGTTCGATGCAGAATAATTTCTTGATGGGACCATAACCAAGCCGAAGAAAGAAAGTCCAGAGCTATCCTTATGGGTAACTGTGAATTCCACACTGGTAGGGTGAATTCATAATACCCTCGATCTAGTCCTACGCTCCTCCATTCCCCAACCCGAGGATGTCAAAAACAAGTGGGATGATACTCAACAACGTTTCTCGATACAAAACGATTCGAGAATCCACGAGTTGAAGGCATCTTCGAGCAATTGCAGGCAGCGCGGCCCGGTGGTGAATTACTACAACGATTTGCAAAAAATATGGGATGAAATTGCTGGGTACTTTGTTGCTCCAACGTGTACTTGTACCGCTTCCACTGCAATTGCTCAAGAGATGGAGAATGAAAAGGTACATGATTTTCTTGTAGGCTTGAATTAAACTATTTATGGTACACCTGTTTCGAATATTTTAATGATGGAACCGTTGCCAAGCTTGAACACGGTTTTTTCTAAAATCGTGACAGAAGAACGTCCTCAGACACTTGCTCGAACTCATGAAACCAAGTATGATGTTGTTGGTTTCACGGTGCAAGGGGCTTCTAGGGGCCGCAATGAACGGCCTCATACCAATAGTGTATGTTTTTATTGCGCTAAACCTGGGCATGAAAAGGATTCTTGCTTTAAATTATTTGGCTTTCCAAAATGGTGGTACTCTGAGAACCAAACCAGTGGAGGGCAAGGAAGAGGTGGAGGCATGTCTGGACAAGGGGGAGGAAAGGGTTCCGGTAAAGGCGGTCGTGGTCAGGTAGCACATGCCGCAACCACCTCGAAGGCTGCTGCACCAGCACCAGTACGAATGGATTTAAGCATCACAACTGAGGAAATATTTCGTCATAGTCTATACTATAAACTCACATGAACCCTTTTTCAACCAATTGTCCCTTAAATCTAATCATATTACCATCCATGTTGGTTTCCTCATAACCCAGTTGCACCTTATGGGTTATACCCTTTTAGGTGGTTCCATCAAAGTCTATACTTTGTTGGTATACATGGATTCCATATCGTATCTCATGGCTCCAAGCCATTTCTGAGAGTATGGCCCACTCGTGGCCTCTTAACAGGTTGTAGGTTCATCGCTATGAGTAATATATCATGGGTTATGAGAAATCCACATTTCTCTATTCCCTTGACATCAGGGCCGGCTCTAAATGTTTGGGTGCCCTAAGCAAATGAAAATTTGATGCCCTTTATATATGTACATCTAAAAGGAAATACTTTAATTCAATAATTTTGCTCTTCTATATGTTTAATTTGTCCCCATCTAATAGCTCAAGCAACCTTGGATAATACAAAGAGAAATGTTAGAAAAACCACCAATATCATATACACAAAATAAAAAAATATTACCGGATCAACCGTGAAAATTATCACCAATTTGTTGTAAAGAATCCCTAAAAAAAGTGTTTGTTGTAAAAAAAAAATAACATCGCCAATTTAAAGATATTTAACTTCCTCCTAAAAAAAGATATTTAACTTCAAAAAAATGAAGAATTTAGCAAATAACTCCTTGCGATAAAATACACTCACACACCCTCAACACAAAAAGAAATGTCAATTTTACGTACCTAAAGAAATTGGTCAAGCACATTGTTCTTCTAAAATTTTGAAGACTTTAATTTGGATGATCGGGCATGAATTTTAATGGAGTCCCGAGTAATCTGTTAATAACCAAATTGGTGAAATTGAACTCCACTCTAAATTAATAAGACAATAAAATTGACTTGATAATTCATTTGATCATTTGAATCAAAATTGAACTTCAACCCGAAATTTGAAAAATAATAAAATTGAATTAAAATTTCGCTCACGTTGAGATGTAAATCTTTAGCTTATGGTATTGCCAAGCACAAATCTTAGAGAATCGAAAAGATGTTAGGAAATTAAACAGTGTAGAGATTGATTATTTTGGTAAAATTCTTACATTGATAATATCATAATATGAGTTGATGAATTTCCGAGAAGCTGTTTAATAGCAAAATCATTCTTAATGTGTTCTAAAAAAATTCATTCTTAACGTAGTTATGGGAAATAGTTATTGCTAGAGTCCTAGAGAAGAGGAAAGCTTTTGAGAGATTTAAGGAGATAAATTAGGTGAAAGAGAGATAAACATCACTAATCAAAGCTTTGAGATCGTGTATTTGGATAACTGTTATACATTTTCACAAATTCTAAACAAGAAATATACTATATAATGAAATTAATAAAATATACCTATATAAATCTGGTGCCCCTAAGAGTTTGGTGCCCTAAGCAGCTGCCTTAACGGCTTACTGCTAGAGCCGGGCCTGCTTGACATATCCTACCTGACCTACAAAGTCCTTATGTTACTTAAGTAGGTTGCTTCACAACACCTTGTGATCCTACTCATGTTCCATAAAAAGGATCAATGTTTTTTTTGTAGTTCTTAAACTCCTTCAAGTTCTACTATCCTTCCACTGTTTCTTTTAGAGACAATCTCTATCTAGAAACATAGTGGTTCGAGCAAAAAAATAATTTGTTCTCGCTTGGATTGTAGAGATAATATCCTTTGTTTCTTCAGGATATTCCTCATAGTACATTTAACCTGACCTGGGTTCAAGTTTATCTGTAAACTATTTACATAAACCTCATAACCTAAAATTTTTATGAATACATACTAGGACATCTTAGTCCATATCTCATATAGTATTTTTCATAATTGATTTGAGTGAAACAAGGTTAAGGGAAAAATTTGTTGTAATTAGAACATGGCCCCTAAAAGTAAACTGGAAGTTCTGTTTGACACATCACGGATCGATCCGCTTCCAGCAAGGTACGATCTCTCTCTTTAGACACGCCATTCCATAATGGTTTTCTAGGTAGAGTGGGTTGGGATCACATCCTATACTCCCTTAGATGCTCAAACTATTGGCTTAAGTATTCTTCTCCACGATTCAATCGTAGAGCCATGATGCTTTTGGCAAGCTGGCTCTCTAATTCATTCTTGAATTCCTTGAACTCTTCAAAGGATTTCGATTCATTTCTTCATAAGATACACAAATCCATATTTCTCTGATCTCATCAGTAAATATGATGAAGTACTGAAAATCATCTTTAGTATTTTGCCAAGTGAGGTTCATATCATTATATGAAAACCTCTTGGTTTTAATGTTATATATGAAATTATCATGATCAAGGATATACAACCCACTGAGACAAAAGTGCATTACAATAATGCATTTTATCAAAATAAATGGAACAACATTTGTCCATTATTTTAATAAAATATTTTTCTTATCAAACAAGAAACTGCGATAATGCCCCTACTCAAAGCAGTGACATAATCGTATTTGGCTAATTCACGAATAATTTCAAAAAGGTAGAGATATTCCTTATGGCTAATTTAGCAACCCTTTGCTTCATCGCGCCACGTGTAGGTTTATTTATTCCTTATTCAATTGTCTACATCTCTTGAGATCCTCCACATTTCTATAAATGTGATATCCTCATCTAGTATCATATACTCATGATGATGAGATAGACATATTGACTTCTATAACAAAAATACCTAATTTGGAATTCATAATTCCTTTATTATTTCCTTTCAGGTACTTGGGGAAATTTCTCTTCCTCCACACCACCGATGGGACTTTTAAGGCAACTGGATTTTAGCAACATGCTTGCTTTTTACCCGTGGGGTTGGCGTAAACCTTTTGCCTTTACCCATGATGTTAACCATTAACATGTTTTGTCTTTAGCCCTTTATGAGTGCTCTGTATAGCGATTCTCAATCATCTTGAGTAAATCACCTTTGAACAAACACAATAATTGCATCAAATGCAATTCTCGGTCCATTTGGGAGAATAACTATTTATGCTTCATCTATCTCATAGATCACTCTCAGTCTCTAAGCTTTCAATTTTATTGAAGTAGGTTTGTTGCACTTGACCTCTTGCTTTAGCAGTCACACATTACTAGCTTGTGTCGTCGCGTCATATCTGAATGAATCAAGTCGCCTTGCTTTGGCAAGCCCGAACTTATTCAATCTTGATCATGACGAGTGCTAAGCAAGAGAGTGTAAAGTGGAGGAACACTTCAAGCCTTTCATGTCTAGCTCGCTCTTTGAAAAAGCTTCTTTTAATGAATGATCATAGCATACGCCTTCATATTTCTCATCTTGCTTCCAAAGCTCAGAGTTCATGACAGCTGACATGAGACAAGTTACATCCAAAGAATCATTCTTTGATGTTTCTTCCATTAGGCTTTAGTGTGTCTTGGTAGTTGGTGGAAAGAGAACTTTATGTTCTACGATGTACAACATTTTTCATTTTATTTGAGAATAATTCTCATTTTATAACAGTCTAGAAAATAAATTCCAGAAAGCTTGTCCTTCTCAAGGACATAAAGTCGCGTTTTGTTTGTTTAATGCCATGGGTTTTTCTACACAAATGGATTATGCAAAGTAATGTGACGTATGACTATATTTAAAAAGGATTTAAATTGTTAAACATAGCTCCCACTATTTTTCTCGGATTAATAACCCTCCATATTAATGCGAAAAATATCATTATATTTCTAGCGGGTCAAGATCCATATTTCACTTCTTTTGAGCTTGCTTTGGCAAGTCACCCAAAATTAGTTATTTAGGTAGGAACAATTCCGATTGCATCCCATGCAACTATTGATTCAATTGGGCAAATAACTCCTTATTTATCCATCACATGGATAATCCCAATTGGTTACCTCCAGGCTTTTAATCTTATTAAAATCACCTTGCGTCCAACCTCTTACTTAAACAATTGCACATTACTTGCTTGTGCCATTGCAACACACCTATGACAAACCAAGTCGCTCTGCTTTGGCACGCACGAGCTTGGTAATCATGATGATGATGAATGTTTAAGTAAAGAGAAGGCAAAACGCAACATTTAAATTGAGGGATTTTGCTTTTTTAGTTTTAATTGTTTTGTTGATCCATATCAACTGATCTACTTATTTTGAGTTGGGCAAACTCACAAATAAAAGATCCCGGTTGTTAATTATCTTATTATCAATTTTGCATGCATCATCCATACACCAACAACAATAATAAGACAATAAATAAACAAACACAAATAAAATTAAACGTGATATGGATATGGCCTCTAAACTAAGATATTCTCAAGCCAATGAGAATATCTATGAACCCTAAAATAGCATGCTAATATCCATGTGCCTCCATCTTTTAGTCCATGCTCCATCGCTTGTGGAATGCTCCATGCTCCTTAGCCTTGTGGAATGCTTCATCTTGTGGTTTCTTTAATTATTTAGGCTTCTTCTTCTCCATATTGACTATCAACTATTTTATCTAATACTAGCTAGCATCGATACTACAAGTTGAGAAGAAGACCGGCTCGCAGGCCGTAAAACCTAATTAACTATTACATTAATTTTATCAGCTCGCAGGCCGTAAAACAAACCAAAAAATAAATATCCACAACAAACCACAACCTAAGGCCTATCCAATCACCATTCAAATAGCACATAGCAGTTAAAATCAAATTTTAACGCTTGGTCAATTTTAGTTGATTTTGGATGAACTAGGGTCAAACCGGTCCAAGAGGGCCCACCATTACCATCGCCAAAACCCTAAAGGACCGCCACAAGGCCTTGGCGCCGGCCGACCCCTAGCCCACACGGCTAGGCCGTGCGCTAGGGAGGCCCGGCCCCTTGGCCGTGGCTTTCTTGGGCGGCAAGGAGGAGAGGGGCGGTCCCCTAGGGGGGTCCGAACCTCTTATGGGATTTGTTTCCATAAACAAATTCCTCCTTGTTGCCCAAGTTTAGTTGTTTCCAAAACAACTTCCTCCTTGTTGCCCAAGTTTTGTTGTTTCCAAAACAACTTCCTCCTTGTTGTCTAAGTTTAGTTGTTTCCAAAACAACTTTCTCCTTGTTGGCCAAGTTTAATTGTTTCCAAGTTTGAAAAAACACATTTTTCCAACTTGTGCCCAAACCCTAGTTTTCTAGATCCAAAATTTTTACATCATGTGTGATCCAAATTCACTAATCCTTACATCCCATGTAATATTATATCTTATTTGGCTTGAATCATATTGACAAATTGCATCAATATGCTTGATTTGTCCGTTTTACCCGATGAACAATAATTAAAGTGTAAAACAACAAAAATCGTATCACATAAACTACATTATCCTCTACGACCTGTGGCTCTGATACCATTGTGGGTTTTGATGCAGGTTACGCAGCGGAATAAAAAAAATTAATCCTGCTCAAGACCCTCCAAGGATCACAGGAAGAGGCTATATAACGATAGTAAGGGTTTCGTATCTACATACCTTTGGGTTATCCTGTGATGACTTCACACGTGAAATAGTATTCACGTCTCTATGGATAGTCCACTCCTAGGATTGAAACCGGATCTTCCAACACCTTGTGCTAGCTAGAAATCGATGGAAGAAGAAGAAGAAGATCACACAAGGAACACTAAAGAGGGGCTCAACCCTCTTTGTGGCCAACAGGGTAGGGGCGGTCCCAAGGGGTTCGGCCTCCTTGGGATTTGCTCTCTCTCTCTCCTTGATTTTCTCTCCCACTCAATGTGTTATGAGAATTAGACTGGGAAGGAAGCTAGGAGAGTCCTTTTGTATAGTCCAACAACCCCTTGTTGCCTTCATAAAAGCCCCTATCCTAATCATGTCCATACAAGAATTAGTCCAACTTGCTAAGTTTGCAAGTAGTTGCGTATTGATCCTTATAATTAATGAATCATATTAATTATTTCCCAAGTCTGGTCTAATCCATAGGGAGTGTGACCCCATAGGTTTCTATTTAGTTGGTAGTAATAAATACTAACATGGAGCGACCTCTAGCAAGACATCCACGCTACCCAACTAATAGAAATAGTCATCCGACAAACCGTGTGCCCAATGTACATGTATTGTGTTAATCCTTTGTCTCCATATTCGTATTGGACACGAGACATATTAGTCACACTCTTATATCCAATCCATAGTTTCTCGATCCTGGAAATATGCTTTTTCGTGCAGATAACATCAATGTCTCCATATTGATTTATCTGAGTCTGGCCATACATTCTATAAGAACCATCCCTCGAGTGGCCCATGGATATTTACTCCCATTATGTGGGAGGGATAAATCCTGTCTACGTCACTACGATCTCTAAGCTTGCTTCCTATCATGCCCGATAACTATCTTTATAGTTACGCGGTTAAGGCGCAACATTTGATAATATCAAAGCATGATATTTCACAACTAGAGTATCTAGTAACTTCAAGTCTAAGGATTACAATTCCATTAGCACTACGAGAAGCGCTTGTGACTTTAACATAATCTAATGTAGCCTTCTTGTATTGGGTCAATCCAGTATGCCATTACTCTTAATGCATACCCATGTGTTGGATCATGATATCTTTATATCAATCCAACCCCATGCTAGTCTATAGTTGATTGTCCTGTTAATCAATATAATCGACTAGGGATATTTTTAGAATATAACATTAATATTCTAAGGAATTCAATGATAACATATCTCCATATCGATAACATAATGAATAGTAAGTCCATATATATTTATCACGATAAATTGAATGCCTCTAGGGCACAATTCCAACAATATTGACATTCAGTGAATAAGAGAGCTAGCGGACTTAAATTACAAGCTCTCACATAATAATCCTATAATATTACGAGAAAATATATAACTATTGTGTGGGTGATTTAGTGACTTCAAACAAGACTCGTTTAAGCTTATATCAAATCATAGTTGCATGCTTGTAAAGATAAATGTGTGATCCAATAAGGGAATGTAATTTGTAGGTGACAAGTTTGTAGATGAGGGCTACGTAATCTTCTAAGAGACTTTACGTGCTTATTCCCGAGGGTCAATGTGAGTATACATGCCAAGCCTGCGTGCTAGTCTCATTCGTGTCATAACACGATTTTATTGCTTGTCTCAAAATGTGATTTGAAATATACGTGCTCTAATTTAGTTCTGTTTATATTCAAAAATGACTTCTTTAAAACTGTCACAAGATAAATAATAATATGTGATAACGTTAAGTGGAAAGAGTTGTGCGGGAAACGCCATTAGGATCTTTATCATTTGGTTTGGTCGTTGTGGCTACGTCCACTCGACCCCTTATTATTTAGCCCGGTTGTAATTTGTCCCGGGTTGGCTCCTTGTACTCACTCCTTCTGGGCACAAAGACCATGTTAGGGGGGTGTCGACACTTACGGTCTTGGAAGCGGGTTTGGGATATATATTTGTAGTGCGATTGGATTTTCCCCGTTCAACTCAAGGTTTAAAATGAAATTCGGTTGGAAAGTTTATTGATGAGAAATTGGATCTTTGCGATTAAATGAGAATGCCAGGCTTGGATTACGGGAATTTATTGAAAATTCTTAGATGAGTATATTGGATATGCATTACGGATTGGTTACTGGAAAATTTTTATAAATGTAACAGGAACTTCAGAATATTTTGTTCAATTGTCTATACTTCTGTTGTCGCTATTATTATTTACTATTACTTAAACTATATCCCCACTGTGTTTAACACGCCTGGGTGTTGCTCATTAAGTATTTCAATGCTGATTTTTAAAAACTGCGGTTCTTATTTTCCTTCCCACCGGAGGTCTAGGAGACGGAAACTACGGAGTAGCGGAATACAAAACTTACGTAGAATGATAATGCCACGAGAAATAATCTAGTATGCGAGTCTACGTATAATATATCAATACTTAATGACATGTGTAAGATACAATGTGTAAAGTTTAATAGTAATGTAATGTTATGGAGGTTTAGCTTTTGATGTCCGTTGTTACTTTTAGCAGCGCCCTCCCGGTCTCGCCTGAGCCGGATAAGGGGGTTGTTGCAGGTGGTATCAGAGCAGTTCTTTCCAATATAGAAATTAAAAAACTGTAGGGTAAATTAAAATGGACATAGGGTAAGATAATTAAAATTTAAAAATTCAA
The DNA here is from genome assembly GCA_023055425.1 of Linanthus parryae. Lineage (NCBI taxonomy): Eukaryota > Viridiplantae > Streptophyta > Magnoliopsida > Ericales > Polemoniaceae > Linanthus > Linanthus parryae. Next base: position 37,003,606 of record JALGPY010000002.1, read on the forward strand.
TCCGGTTTCGGGTAGTTTAAGTGTTGGCCTTGATTTCTCTTACCCATCCTCATCTTGTCTCGAGACATGTTACGACGCTATGTGATACTTGACGTATCTGGGTTAAATTGAAATGCATTTTATTGATCGTGGATGATTGTTACTTTTCCAATGGAAAGAAGGATGGGAATAAAAAGCTGATTCGTACTGAATATACTATCTTATTTGCAGCGATGAGCTATATCATCTTAATTGCAGACATGAGATATATGTACTTTACCGTGAAATTGCTATATGATGCATGCTATCTGTAGCGTATATACTGATAATTGTGAATAGAAGATATGGTTTCAACAGGATGTGAAAGACATACTATAGTGATACTACACTAGGAAGATTCGACCTGAACGGACAACTTAGAGCAATAATCACATGAGGCAAATTTTCGTCCAATAGTAATGTGCTAGGGTACAAGATTCTTATTAGAAAACTGAAGGTATTATTGGATTTCGACCAATAGATACTTGGGCTTAAGATTTATAGGGGGAAAGTTAAGAAATCTGGATTATGAGCCCTATAATCAATTAGCTGGTTTTGTAAAGAATTTGATGTCATATTCGAAGTTGGAATGGTAATTTGGAACTAGAAGTCAAAAATAAATTTATTTTGGGAGTCATTTATGATGATTAAGAGAGATTTATTTTAGAAGCATTCGAGGACGGTCCAACCCACCCTCATCTAAGAAACTATGAAGAACCCGTTGATTTTTGACTCATTTCATATAAAACTTTACCGCCTTGGTTATTTGAAGGAATTTGACGCGATAATGGTTAATCGGGGCCTACTTCTCCATAATGTATATTCAGACGGTTATGCTAGGCTGATTTGTCGTGAACGATTTGAGGGTACTGAGGATATTTAACTTATTAAGGCATAACCTGAAGTCTGGTTACCCTAATAGTACTACGTGAGGGCCGTGAAGTTTATTCGGTTGTGTACTTTTTTTGGATTTATAGGCTAACTTGGGAGTAATGATGTTTAAACTATGAAATGGGTGTTGCCACATCACCGCTGATTGTCACCAGACCTGGAAGCATCATATGACTGATCTAGTGTTATACCTTTGAGACATTAATGGTCTTGTCTCGATCCTGTTCATGGAATGCTTCAAGGAATAACCCTTTCCTCTAATTGCAACCGCACAATTACATTCGCTTAGCTGGGCATCTCCAGAGATGACTGCCACCATCTTGTCAAAAGACTTGACCCATTCAGAGTTAGAATAACTCTTGCTACACTGGCAGTGTGAGTACCTTTTAGGTTTACAGGGGATAGACTCCGACACAAATATATCATCTATGTAACAAAGGTACTACATGTTCATCCTCACAGCTTGTTATTACCACATTGAATACACTTTCGAGGGATCTCCTCTCATGTGTATTGGGTTCCCACTGTTGATGAACTATGATTGGTTGTCAGTACCATCCCCAACCTCGACTTAAGGACCACTGCAGGTTCCAGTCCTTTAGTCAAAGGTTCAACTGTACTATTCTGAGTACCTATGAACTCAACAACTATAATCCTATCAGACACTAAACCCCTTATAGACTTTAGTCTAACTTGGATGTGCCTCCTTGTTTTAGCATTATACTTTTTACTGCTAATCTTGTCGATAGTCGTTCGACTATCACAATGAATAGCAATAGAAGGAAGTGGTTTGCTTACTACAGGTATAGCAGACATAAGTCCGTGTAACCATCGAGCCTCCGTCCCCGTGGCATCAAGCGCACACAACTCAGCCTCAAAAGTAGACCGAGTTACAATAGTCTGTTTGTTCGACTTCCAGGATATTGCTCCACCTGCCGAGGTGAACACAGGTCCAGTCACTCCATTGGAACCAGACTTCTTAGCTATCCAACTTGCATCACTGTACCCCTCAAGTACACCAGGAAATCTCCTATAGTGTAAACTTAGGTACATTATGCCTATCAGATATCTAAGCACTCTATCAAGAGCATCCCAATGAGTTCTGTTTGGGCAGCTAGTATATCTAGCCAACTTAGACACAGAGTATGAAATATTTGGTCTAGTATAGTTAGCAAGAAACTACAAACTCCCAATAATCTGAGAATACCTTAATTGAGACACATGTACACCTGAAGAATTCTTGACTAAGGAAATTTTAGGACATAGGGTGAACTAGCGATTCTAAACTGTGAATAACCATATTTCTCAAGTATAGATTTCTCTATATAATGAGACTGAGATAAGGTTATTCCCTCAGCTGACTGTGTCAACTTTAGTCCAAGAATCACACTAGCCTCACCCATATCCTTCATCTCAAAATGCCTCTTCAAGAAAGATTTGTCTCATTAATAATCTCAATATTGGTTCCAAACAGTAAAATATCATCCACATATAGGCATAACATCACACATTCAACTTTGGTGTAGACACACTTGTCACTTTCATTAATAATAAAATCGAACGACAATACGATTTCAGCAAACTTTTTATGCCAATGCCTGGGAGCTTGTTTCAAGCCGTATAGGGACTTGATTAACTTACATACTTTCCTTTCATTGCCTGATACAACAAAACCCTCAGGCTAATCCATATAAATCTCTTCTTCAAGATTACCATGAAGAAAAGATGTCTTAACATCCATCTGATGGTTGATAAGACTAGGGGTGAGCAAAACCCGGTCCAACCCGCCTCCCCGAACCGCCCCGCACCAAACCGGTCCGAATTTAGCATCGATCAATGCTAATTGATTGATTATGGGTATAGATTTGTCAACCCGAACAAAGTTCGATCGATCATGGGTTTGGAAGTGGAATACCCATTTAAAACCGAACCGGTCCGATTAACATTTTATATGTAAACATTGTAAATTTTATTTAGATATATGGTTTATAAATTAAGTTTTACAAGTCAAGACCATTTTAATACTTAACTTTTCTCTCGTTATTTCTCTTTCTTAGAAAATAACTTTATGTTTCCAACTTTAAATTTTATACAAACAATATTACAAAGATAATTAACCAAATAAATGTATTTTATTCAAGTAAAATTTAAAGATTTTTCAACCCGATTAACCGGTCCGAACTGGACCGAGTCGATACGTTTCGATTGGTTTGGGTATCACAAATCATTGCGTAGGTTTGGGTTGAACATTCTCCAACCCGTACATATTGGGTCGGGTAGGAATACTCGGCAAAACCGGTCCAACCCGGTCCGTGCTCACCCCTAGATAAGACCATGGACCGACGCGAATGCTATAAGCATTCGAATTGTTGTCATTCTAGCAACTGGAGAGTTATCAAAGTAATCAATGCCTTCCGTTTACCTAAAACCCTTAGCGACCAGTCTAGCCTTGTACTTATCTATTGACCCGTCAGGGTTCAACTTCCTCTTAAAGATCCACATGCACCCGATAGTAGAACACCCAGGAGGGAGATCAACTAACTCCCATGTTCCATTAGAAACAATAGAGTCAATTTCATTCTTTATAGCGCCCTTTCAGTGCCTAGATTCTGAAGAATCCATAGCGTGCCGAAAAGTTAAAGGTTCGTCCTCGACATTGTAAGTGACAAAATCACTTCCAAAATCCTTGACTACCTTTGCATGCTTACTCCTTCTTGGCTCTTCTACTTCCTCAGGGACAGATATACTACTCGATTCCGCCCCCACATTTGTTATCTTTTCCACATGATCAGGAATAGAACTCGAGGTGTGAGATGGATCTTCGTTAGTAGTATCCTGAGGTATACCAGTCTTCATAGGGTAGACATCCTCAAATAATGTTGCATCACGAAATTCAACTATCGTGTTTGCCACTATACAATCTATGTCTGATTTTACCACTAAAAATCTCATAGCCGTAGTGGTTTCTTGATAGCCCAGAAAGATACAATCAACAGTATTAGGACCTAGCTTCTTCCTCTTGTTCACAGGTACAAGTACCTTCGCAAGGCACCCCCATACACGAAGATAGTTAAGACTAGTCTTCCTCCCCTTCCATAACTCATAGGGTGTTTTATCCATGTTTTTTAGAGGGACTCTAGTCAGAATATGGCAAGCCGTATTCAAAGCCTCTCCCCACATGTATTTAGGCAACCCAGAGTAAAAAAGCATACTGTTAATCATATCTTCAAACGTTATGTTCTTTCGCTCAGCATCCCCATTAGACTCAGGTGTGTATGGAGGAGTAACTTCATGAATTATTCCATTGTTTGCACAAAATTCATCAAACGCGTTACTCATATACTCACCACCTCTATCGGATCTCAAACGTTTAAGTACCTTACCAGTTTGTTTTCAACTTCAGTTATATAAATAATGAATTTATTAAGTGCTTCATCTTTATGTTTAAGTAAACAAACATAAAAATATCTACTACAATCATCTATAAAGGTAACGAAGTATCTAAATTGGTCCTTAGTTAACAGACCACCAAATTCACAAATGTCCGTGTGTACTAAATCTAACAAATCTGAATCCCTAACAACATTATGAATAGGTTTCCTTGTTTGTTTAACAGACAAACATACTTGACATTTATAATTATTTTTATATGGTGTGTTTAGGAATCAGTTCTAAAATCATCATATTTTTAAGAGCACCAAAACTTAAGTGACCAAGTCTAGCATGCCATAAATTTGATGATTCAATACAGTTAACAGAAGGAGTAATATCATTAGCAAAAGTTCCCAAAATGGGCTCAGCATTGGTTACAAATAAACCATCTGACAAATAACCCTTTCCAAAAAAGTATCAGTATGAATAACAACTACTTTATTACACTTAAAAGAAATTTCAAAACTGCTAGCCACTAAACGACTTCCACTTAGTTTCTACGAACATCAGGAACGTGATGCACTTTCGTCAGGGATAGAATACGACCCGAAGGAAAATTTAGGTCCTTGTTTCCTATTCCAAGTACTTAAGCGGCAATCTCGTTCCCCATCGTCACTGTCATGCCACGACTCTGTTGATAAGATACAAATAAACTAATGTCAGCACAAATATGCACATTAGCTCCGGTATCAATCAACCCATCATTTGACAGAAATGTGGAAAATAAACATACCGGTCAACGTCGGTTTCAGAAGCAACAACTTCACCAACAACCATGTTCATCACAGGCCCACTTGTGGTTCCAAGCACAACATTTGCTTGCGCTACCACCTCGATTTTCTTTGCTTTCTTTTTAGGGCAGTCATTACTGAAATGTCCAACCTGCCCACAAGACCAACATGGTTTGTTTGTCTTTGGTTTCTTGGCCTTGACCTTGTCATCTTTAGGTTTATCACTTTCATCCTTCTTAGAAACATTTTTCCTTTTCTTTCCAACAGTCTCTACATTCACCTTCGCGTTACCATGTCTAGTTGGCATCACATGTCCCTGTTTGGACTTGTGTTGTTCTTGCACTGAGATGTCCAACATAAGGTTAGTCCATGTGATTTCTCCTTTCTGTCTTTTCAGGGAGAGAGAAAAATCTTCCCAAGACTTTGGGAGCTTTTCAATCACACACAGAACCAAGAACTTTTCAGGGAGGTCCATTGAAATACCCCGTTATTCAGAAACGGGTATTTTTTAGATAATATTAAGTGTTAATATGTTAAAACGAGTATTTTTAAATAATATTGGGTGTTAATATGATATTAGTATAAGATTGGGTACTAGTTGTTATTATTTAGAAAGTCAATTTTAATGTTAGGTGCTTTTATGTATTTTCTTATAACTTATATAGTGTCTTTTATTTAAAATAAGGGGGTGGTACTTGTACTAAGCGTAAACCTAGTGGGGTAAATGTAGGGTTTTGATTCATGGAACGCGCAAACGGAAGCATAATCAAATAAAAGCCATGCAAAACCCTCCAAGGATCACAAGTCTAGATGCATAACGATAGTGAAGGTAAGAAATCATAAACACACCTTTGGGTTCTCCTTGATGACTTCAAACGCGAATAGTGTCACGTTCTCTATAGTTGATCCACGCCTAGAGTTGATCCTAGATCTCCCAAACTCCTTGGTGCTAGCCCGGAATAAGAGGAGGGTGAAGGAATCACGCAAAACGAGACAAAAAGAGGCTTCGGCCTCCTTTTTGGCCGACGGGGTGAGGGCGGCGGCAAGGGGGTCGGGTTCGGCCTCCTTGTTGCTTGCTCTCTCTCCTTTGTTCTCTCCCACTCTTGTTATGTTCACTAAGGAGCATAAGTTATCAGGAAGGAAGGAAGGAGGGTCCTTTATATAGTCCAACAACTCCTTGTTAACTACCTAAAGGACTTATTCTAGTCCTACTAGAATTCAATTTAGTCCCTTCCTTGCAAATTAGTCCCTACTAAGTTTGCAAGGGTTTGCAAAGTGATCATTCTAATTAATTAATCTAATTAATTAATTACCAAATCTAGTACAACTCTATATAGCGTGTGACCCCATAGGTTCTATCTAGTTGGTAGCAACTATTTGCTAATATGGAGCGGTTTCTAGCAAAACATCCATTCTAGCCAACTAATAGAATAATCATCTAGACAACCTTGTACAAGTAATTGTCTCATCCCTTTGCCTCAATATCCGGATTGGACACGAGACATACAAGTCACACTCATATATCCAATCCATAGTTTCTCGATCCATGGGAATAGCCTTATTCGTGCAAATAACATCAATATCCCATATATTGATTTATTTGAGTCTGGCCAGACATTCTATAAGCACTATCCCTCGAGTGGCCTAGGATATCTACTCCCGTTATGTGGGAGGGGCAAATCCTCTCTACGTCCACTACGATCTCTAAGCTTGCTTCTCATTGTATCCAGTACACGCCTTTATAACTACCCAGTCACGGTGTAGCTTTTAACGCTACCAAGATCACAATGATCCACAACTAGAATATCTAGTGACTTCAAGTCTAAGGATGACAATACCATTGCACCGCGAGAAGCACTTGTGACTTAACATAACATGTATGTAGCCTTCTCGGTGATGGGTCAATCCAGTGCAACATTCCGTAATGCACACCTATGTGTTGGATCATGATATCTCCATATCAATCCAACCCCATACTAGTCTATAGATGATTGTCCCTTTAATCATTATACTTGACTAGGGATATTTAAGATAAACAACACGATTGTAAATCTAAGGACTTCATTATATTAAATATCCAATAAATAATAAATGAATTTTCTAGCCATATACAAATTCATACTAAACTAGATTGCCTCTAGGGCATCTATTCCAACAGTCTCCCACTTGCACTAGAGCCAATCTGGCGCATCTCGTATGCCCATACTCCTAGTGTGCCCTTCATGCTTCCACTGCGTGAGAGGCTTCGTAAGCGGGTCTGACAGATTATCATCTGTAGGAATCTTGCATATCCGAACGTCTCCTCTATCGATAATATCTCGAATCAGATGAAACTTCCTGAGCACGTGCTTGGACTTCTGGTGCGATCTGGGTTCCTTTGATTGCGCGATCGCCCCAGTGTTGTCACAGAACAACTCCACTGGATCCGCAATGCTAGGGACCACACCAAGTTCAGAAACAAACTTTCTGATCCAAACAGCCTCCTTTGCTGCGCCATTCGCAGCAATGTACTCAGCCTCTGTTGTAGAATCAGCTACCGTCTCTTGCTTGGAACTCTTCCAGCTCACCGCTGCTCCATTCAGGCAAAACACATATCCCGATTGTGATCTAAAGTCATCTCTGTCAGTTTGGAAGCTTGCATCAGTGTAACCCCTTACACGCAACTCTTCCTCACCGCCAAATATCAAGAAAGCATCCTTAGTTCTTCTCAAGTACTTTAGGATGTTCTTGACAGCAATCCAGTGACTCTCACCCGGATTGGATTGGTATCTGCTTGTCATACTCAAGGCATATGACACATCTGGTCTAGTACATAACATGGCGTACATGATAGATCCTATGGCCGAGGCATAGGTAATCCTACTCATGCGTTCCTTCTCAATCCCATTGGAAGGACAACCACTCTTCGAAAGAGTGATTCCATGTGACATGGGCAAGAATCCCTTCTTGGAATCTTGCATGTTGAACCGTTTCAACACCTTGTCAATATATGTACTTTGACTTAGGCCTAGCAACCTCTTAGATCTATCTCTATAGATCTTTATACCGAGTATGTAGGCTGCTTCCCCTAAGTCCTTCATTGAGAAACACTTTCCTAGCCAATCTTTCACAGATTGCAGCATGGGAATGTCGTTTCCAATGAGTAGTATGTCATCCACATACAAGAACAGAAAAGCTACAGAGCTCCCACTAACCTTCTTGTAGACACAAGACTCATCTTCGTTTTTGATGAAGCCAAACTCTTTGACCACTTCATCAAAACGTCGATTCCAACTCCTAGAAGCTTGCTTCAATCCATAAATGGATCGTTGCAGCTTACAGACTTTGTTGGCTTGCTTTGGATCCTCAAAACCCTCCAGCTGTATCATATACACGTCCTCGAGGAGATTCCCATAAAGGAATGCTGTTTTGACATCCATCTGCCAAATCTCATAGTCGTAGTATGCTGCAATTGCAAGTAGGATTCGGATGGATTTGGTCATAGCGACTGGTGAAAAGGTTTCATCATAGTCAATACCATGAATCTGTCTGAATCCTTTAGCCACCAGTCGGCCCTTATAGGTAATCACATTACCATCCATGTCGATCTTCTTCTTGAAGACCCACTTGCACCCTATGGGCCGCGCCCCATCGGGTGGTTCCACCAAAGTCCATACTTTTTTGGTATACATGGATTCCATCTCGGATCTCATGGCTTCAATCCACTTCTGCGAGTCTGGGCCACTCATGGCCTCCTCATAGGTAGTAGGCTCATCATCTATGAGCATCGTGTCACCGGAATCCGTCACGAGAAGTCCGTACCTCTCGGGTTCCTGGCGCACTCTACTAGATCTACGAAGCTCTTGTGTTACCTGAACAGGTGGCTCCACAACTGCTTGTGATTCCTGTTCATGTTCCATAATCGGTTCAGTGATTTGTGGTTCTTGAACTTCTTCAAGTTCTACATTCCTCCCACTTGCTTCTTTAGAGACAAACTCTCTTTCTAGAAACACGCCGGTCCGAGCAACAAACACTTTGTTTTCGGTTGGATTGTAGAAGTAGTATCCCTTAGTTTCCTTAGGGTACCCCACAAATTTACACTTATCCGACTTAGGCCCTAGCTTGTCTGATTGTAAACGTTTTACATAGACATCGCAGCCCCAAATCCTCATGAACGACAGTGTGGGACGCCTCCCACTCCACATCTCATATGGTGTCTTCATGACTGATTTAGATGGAACACGGTTAATGGTGAAAGCTGCACTTAATAGAGAGTAGCCCCAAAACGATAATGGAAGATCGGTTTGACACATCATAGATCGAACCATATCCAATAGGGTTCGATTCCTCCTGTCGGACACGCCATTCCATTGTGGCGTTCCGGGTGGATTGAGTTGGGACACGATCCCACACTCTCTAAGATAGTCGTCAAACTCCTGGCTCAAGTATTCTCCTCCACGATCCGATCGTAGAGCCTTGATACTTTTGCCAAGTTGCTTCTCTACTTCATTCTTGAATTCTTTGAACACTTCAAAGGATTCGGATTTTGCCCTCATAAGGTACACAAATCCATATCTACTGTAATCATCAGTAAACGTAATGAAGTAGACATAACCACCCCTGGCTGGCGTGGCAAATGGCCCACACACATCGGTATGTATGAGCGCCAATTGCTCACTAGTCCTCTCACCTTTCTTATTGAAAGGGGACTTCGTCATTTTTCCCAATAAACAAGCCTCACATGTCTCATATGATTCAAAATCAAATGAGTCTAGTAATCCATCCTTATGGAGTCTAGATACACGTTTCTCATTTATGTGGCCTAAACGACAATGCCATAAATAAGCAGGATTTAAATCATTTATTTTAATCCGCTTGGTATTAATGTTGTAGACAGGATTGCTTAGATCAAGGACATAAAGTCCATTAAATAATTGCGCACTAAAATAGTGAATATTATTCAAAATAAAAGGAACAACAATTGTTCTTTATTGAAATAATAAAACCTTCCTTGTCCAAAAAAGAAATAGAAATAATGTTTCTGCTCATAGCAGGCACAAAATAGCAATTATTTAATTCTAAAACTAATCCTGAAGGCAGAGATAGCTCGCACACGCCTATGGCCAACGCAGCAACCTTTGCTCCATTCCCAACGCGCAGATCTACCTCCCCTTTAGCCAATCTTTTACTTCTCTTTAGATCCTGCATATTTCGACAAATATGAGATCCACATCCAGTATCTAATACCCATGATGTAGAGACAGTTAAATTGACATCTACAACAAAAATACCTGGTGGTGGTGGAATCACTATTCCAAGCCTCTTGTCCTCCTGATATTTTGGGCAGTTCCTCCTCCAGTGTCCAGGTTGACTGCAGTAGTGACACTCACCCTTAGTCACGACCTTGGCAACGCCACCAACAGGCTTAAGGGCTTGTTCCTTGGACTTGGCAACTGACTTGCCTTTGCCCTTGGAGGAAGAGGCAAACCTTTTGCCCTTTCCTTTCTGCACCATCATGATGGCCTTGCCCTTACCCTTGTTGATGCTCTGTTCAGCCGTCCTCAACATGTTGAGCAAATCTGGCAGTGGTTTAACGATCTCGTTCATGTTATAGCTCATAATGAACTGTCCATAACTATCGGGCAACGATTGCAACACGAGATCGGTTGCCAACTCTTGGCCGACCGGGAACCCAAGCCGGGCGAGATTCTCCAAGTACCCGATCATTCGGAGTACATGGGGTCCCACCGGGTTCCCTTCTGCCAGATGACATTGGAACAGTGCCTTTGAGACCTCATACCTCTCTACCCTCGCCTGCTCTTGGAAGAGCTGCTTTAGATGTTCGATCATATCGACAGCATTCATGTTCTCGTGTTGCTTCTGAAGCTCAGAGGTCATGGTGCAAAGCATTAGGCAGGCCGCATCATTAGCGTCATCAACACGCTTTTGATACGCCTTTAAGGCAACAGGTGTCTGGTTCTCTGGACCTTCTGGAACATGCTCCTCTATTGCGTACAGTTTCTTCTCTTGCTTGAGAACAATTCTCAAGTTTCTGTACCAATCAAGAAAGTTGGTTCCAGAGAGCTGGTCCTTCTCAAGGACAGATCGTAGGGAATGTTGTGAACTCGATGAGTTGTTTGCCATTTGGTATTCTACAAAAAGGAAAATACGCAAGTTTTAGTATTTGTGAATTTTTGACTATATTTAATAATGGCTAGTTTATTAAATATAGCTCCCACTATTTTCTACGGATTAATAACCCTCAAGATATTAATGCGGAAAATATCCTTATATTTTCTAGTGGGCCAAGATCCATCTTTTCATCTCCTTATGAGCTTGCTTTGGCAAGTCACCCATAATTTGACTACTTTTAGGTAGGAACAATTCCAATTGCATCCCATATGCAACTCTTGGTTCAACCGGGCAAATAACTCCTTATTTATCCATCCGTATGGATAATCCCAATTGATTGCCTCTAGGTTTCTTAATCAAATTAATAGCCTAGTTGTGTTCAACCTCTTATCTAAACAATTGCACATTGTTACGTGCCATCGCATTCCATCATTATGAACCAAGTCGCCATGCTTTGGCACGCACGAACTTGATAAATAATGATGATAATGAGTGTTTAAATAACGAGAAGGCAAGAACACAATATTTAAAATTTGAGGGATTTTAAATTCAATTTTAATTGTTTTGTTGATCGATATCAACTAATCTATCTATTTGAGTTTGGGCACAACTCCAAATAATAGATCCGGGTTGTCTAATTATCTTATTATCCTAATTGCATGCATCATCCATACACCAACCACACAAATAATAAGACAATAAATAAACAACCACATAACAGAAAATAAACGTGATGTGGATATGGCCTTTTCTAGACTAAGATAACTCCAAGCCAATGGAATTATCTATGAACCCTAAGCAAACACATCTCCATGCGTCTTGATCTTTTGGTCCATCCTTCATAGTCATGTGGAATGCTCCATGCTCTATGCTCCATCTTTTGTGGCTCCTTTGGCTTTGGGCTTCTTTTCTCCAATCTTGGCTAACAATCTACTTTATCTAGCACTAGCTAATATCTATACTAAATAAAATAAATCTCACAAGTTGAGAAAAAAATGGCACGCAGGCCATAAAACCCTAATTAATTATTACAATTAATTGATCAGCTCGCAGTCCGTAAAACAAAACCACAAAATTAAACATCCACATCAAACCACATCCTAAGGCCATATCCAATCACCATGCGATTTGCACATAAACAGTTAAAATCCAATTTTAACGCGCTTGGTCAATTTTAATTGATTTTAGGATTTCTAGGGTTAAAACGGTCCATGGGTCCAACAATCCAATTGCCCGGGCCCATTAAAGTGAACCACAAGGCCCTAGGGCCGGCCCGGCCCAAAACCCGCAAGCTAGGCCCGCGGGTTAGGGCCGCCCGGCCCCTTAGGGCGGCCAAGCTTGGGCGGCAATCAAAGGGGCGGTCCCCTAGGGGGCCGAACCTCTTCTTGGGGGTTGTTTCCAAAACAACTCCCTTTGCTTGGAGCCCAAGTTTGGTTGTTTCCTTGTTTTGGGAGAACTCCTTCTTCCCCAAGGATGCCCAAACCCTAGATCTAAGATCCTAAAATTTCTCAAACTCACCAATTCATGCATCCAATGCAAAAATTGGGTCTTGTTATGATTAATTCTTGACAAATGGCATCCCATGCTTGATTTGTCTTGTTTTACGCGATAAACTATCAAATTAAGGTGTAAAACAACAAGAATGTAACACATAAACTACGTTTATGCTCTATGACCTGTGGCTCTGATACCACTGTAGGGTTTTGATTCATGGAACGCGCAAACGGAAGCATAATCAAATAAAAGCCATGCAAAACCCTCCAAGGATCACAAGTCTAGATGCATAACGATAGTGAAGGTAAGAAATCATAAACACACCTTTGGGTTCTCCTTGATGACTTCAAACGCGAATAGTGTCACGTTCTCTATAGTTGATCCACGCCTAGAGTTGATCCTAGATCTCCCAAACTCCTTGGTGCTAGCCCGGAATAAGAGGAGGGTGAAGGAATCACGCAAAACGAGACAAAAAGAGGCTTCGGCCTCCTTTTTGGCCGACGGGGTGAGGGCGGCGGCAAGGGGGTCGGGTTCGGCCTCCTTGTTGCTTGCTCTCTCTCCTTTGTTCTCTCCCACTCTTGTTATGTTCACTAATGAGCATAAGTTATCAGGAAGGAAGGAAGGAGGGTCCTTTATATAGTCCAACAACTCCTTGTTAACTACCTAAAGGACTTATTCTAGTCCTACTAGAATTCAATTTAGTCCCTTCCTTGCAAATTAGTCCCTACTAAGTTTGCAAGGGTTTGCAAAGTGATCCTTCTAATTAATTAATCCAATTAATTAATTCCCAAATCTAGTACAACTCTATATAGCGTGTGACCCCATAGGTTCTATCTAGTTGGTAGCAACTATTTGCTAATATGGAGCGGTTTCTAGCAAAACATCCATTCTAGCCAACTAATAGAATAGTCATCTAGACAACCTTGTACAAGTAATTGTCTCATCCCTTTGCCTCAATATCCGGATTGGACACGAGACATACAAGTCACACTCGTATATCCAATCCATAGTTTCTCGATCCATGGGAATAGCCTTATTCGTGCAAATAACATCAATATCCCATATATTGATTTATTTGAGTCTGGCCAGACATTCTATAAGCACTATCCCTCGAGTGGCCTAGGATATCTACTCCCGTTATGTGGGAGGGGCAAATCCTCTCTACGTCCACTACGATCTCTAAGCTTGCTTCTCATTGTATCCAGTACACGCCTTTATAACTACCCAGTCACGGTGTAGCGTTTAACGCTACCAAGATCACAATGATCCACAACTAGAATATCTAGTGACTTCAAGTCTAAGGATGACAATACCATTGCACCGCGAGAAGCACTTGTGACTTAACATAACATGTATGTAGCCTTCTCGGTGATGGGTCAATCCAGTGCAACATTCCGTAATGCACACCTATGTGTTGGATCATGATATCTCCATATCAATCCAACCCCATACTAGTCTATAGATGATTGTCCCTTTAATCATTATACTTGACTAGGGATATTTAAGATAAACAACACGATTGTAAATCTAAGGACTTCATTATATTAAATATCCAATAAATAATAAATGAATTTTCTAGCCATATACAAATTCATACTAAACTAGATTGCCTCTAGGGCATCTATTCCAACAGTAAAAGTGTCTTTACCCTAAAGAAGTCATCCTCTTCCTCATATCCTTCAATGGACGGGAGAACAAACCGATGACTTCGCCGCCAACACCCAAATCGCCCAAAACACCACCAATTCGTCCCAATACACTTCCAATTCGATCCAAACTCTTCAAAGGTAGATAATTTAGCAACAAGTCCAGATTCGGGATCGAAGTTTTCGAAGTGGGTCTCCTTCTTTCGCCGGATTTCTTCACCATCTAGCCTATTTAAACCCCTCAATCACAGAGAAATTCTCACACCAACACCAATCTCTCTCTCTCTCTCTCTCTCTCTCTCTCTCTCTCCCGTTGAATCACACTCTCTCTCTCCCCGGCGCCGCCATCGCCGCCAAAGGCCGCTGCCCCGTCGCCGCCTTTCACCCCGTCGCCGTCGTTCACGCCGGCGACCGTCGCCGCTGCCCGCGGTCCGCCACCATCACCGTTCGTCGCCACCGCCGGCGTCATCGTCATCCTCTTCTCATTCGGGTACAAACCCGTTCCTTTTTCTTCTTCTTCTTCTTTTCTCTGTTTTGTTTTATTGTTTTGTTTTCTCATTAGTTTATTTGGTTAGTTATTTAAAAATAGTAGTTGGGAAGGAGACAACAAAGGGGTTGTGGCCCAGTGGTTAAATGTTAGTACTTAAAGCTTGGTGGGTATGAGAATTAGGTCTTGGTCTCACAAGAGACATTTATTTTTTTTTACTCATCTTTACCCAAAAATAAAAGTATATTTTTTCTTATTTATTTTTATAAGTTTGTAACAAATTAGAATAAGTTATTTTTCGTAAATAAATTTGTTATTTCTTTTAAATAAAAGTTAGTTAGTTTATAACCTATATTCTCTACTAGGTTTGATTGGTTGAGAGAAACTACTATTTGAATCAAAAGTGTTTTTGGGGTAAAATAATATGCTTCTCTACTCTAAATAATAAAAATGAAAGTTTATCTAATCTTATAAGTTATATT
The DNA here is from genome assembly GCA_023055425.1 of Linanthus parryae. Lineage (NCBI taxonomy): Eukaryota > Viridiplantae > Streptophyta > Magnoliopsida > Ericales > Polemoniaceae > Linanthus > Linanthus parryae. The sequence goes on from JALGPY010000002.1 coordinate 37,018,898, forward strand.
TATATAATTATAGCTTAGTGTGTTTTTGCAAATAATAAACGTGAGATTTATAAAGCGTATTTTATTATAAATGAGGTTGTTCACGTTAGCAAGGTTGGGAAGAGTTAGTAAGGGATTTATTTCATTTACTTATAGGACTTCGTGTGCAATATGTTGATTAGGATATAAATTTGTAGGCAACGAGTTCTCCGACGAAGGATACGTCGAGTACTACGACTAATTTGCTGTAATTGCTATTTGTTGAGGTAAGTAAACATGTCAGGCCGAGCACCCATACCTCCTTTCGTGATTTATTGTCTCAAAATGATATATCTGCTTTAAACGTTTATTTGAGCATCTTGTTGGTTTTACAAAAGTGACGATGTCACAACTATCACATGATTAATTAAAACGTAATAACGTAAAGTTAAAGAGTTGTACCGGGGAACACTTTATTATTTTGGGATAGGTTGTTGTTGACTACGGTCACTCAGTCCACTTTATTTTATCTTGCTCGGCCGCAACAGTCCCGAGTTTGCTCCTTGTACTTACCTCTCTGGCTGCAAGAAGTCTTAGGAGGGTGTCGACACTTATGGTCTTGGTAGTCTGTGATGGTTGGTTCTTCCCCGTTTCAACATGATAAAAGATGGATTCCCAAATACTTGGACCTTTATTGTTTTAATTTGAATGTCCCGATTGGACAAATGGAGAACAGTTTGGGAATGTTTCCCCAAGTGAAGTGATTAAAGGAAATTTGGTGAATTCTTACTTTATACTTATACTCTTACTCGAATTCTTTACTCTTCAAACTTATGTGTCGTTTTAAACTGCTTCATAATTTGTGTACATGTTTGGGTGTTGCTTACTCAGTATCTTTCGCTGAATTTGGAAACTGTGGTGTTTTTTTTTTTTTTTTTTTTTTTTTTTTTTTTTTTTTTTCTGCACCACAGGTTTAGGTGGAAGCTTGGGGTAACGGGAGCGCGACTCGACATATATAGGAAAATTTTAGTAGATCACAACTATTTTCATTAGAACTTCAGTTAGACTTAGAGAATCTCTAGATTGGAATAATGCTCATGTTTGTGGCGAGACAAGTTTCAAAGTTTAATTATTTATTTTAAGGATTTGGTTTGGATTTTCTGCTATAAAATCTCCTTGTATTCGGGTTTAATCTCGGGTACGGAGTGACATCCCCGGGCTTCCGGCTTGGTCGTTTTGGGGGTGTTACATCCATACCAGACTCCTTCAAAGCATGCACGATCATCTCGAACTCAAGCACTTGCTCAGCCATGGACTTATTGTCCCCCAGTTTGAAGTCAAGACACTTATACACGAAATACTTTCCAGACCTTGTGAGTCAGTATTATGTGTCTCATTTAGTTTTTCCCATAAGAGTTTTGCGGTGTACAAATCTGATGAATAAACATCAAACAGAGTGTTCGATAGAGCAGCCAGAATACCCGCCCTAGCCACCCCGTCTTTCTCAGCCCACTTCGCAAAAGCCTTAACCGAATCAACTTTTTCTTGATCCACGACTGGTCTCTCATATTCCAAAACAGGCCACAGACCCTTTATAGTTAACCACAGTTTCAGCTTTTTTCTGCCAACGAGAAAAGCCGACGCATCCATTAAATTTTTCTGGTAAACCAGTCAATTCAACAACTTGTGGAAAACTGTAAGTGGACCAATCAATAGCCACAGCAGATGCCGACGAAACGCCAGCTGTTTTCTCAGTTTCGCTAACTATTATGTTAAATAAATAACGAATAATCTCTTCAAGATTGTTGGAAATTATCAGTAAAATTACCAATTTTAGACATGCATTATCATTTAACAAATCATGGTCATGGAAACACATGCAACAAAGCATGAAGGCAAAAATCGCAAATATCAGAACTGGAAAGAAAAACTGTAATGTAAAAGGCATACCTCTTATCCAAGCTTAAACAAAATAAGAACTACATCTGATTCGCAGGTCTTGCGAGAAGGTCTGACTGTTCTTGAAGAGATTATCGCCCCCACTTACACTGTGTTGGGATGCCGGCGATGATTCTTCCAGGATAAAACAACTCCGATCTTCTTTGTCACAGCAACGCTGAAGATCAACGACGATCAGCACCTCAGCTCGCCAGAAGAAGCCACGAGTAGCGATGATTTTCGGAGAGACATACAGAAAAATCAGAAGCAATTTTTCGTAGAGATACAGTGTTTTCATCAGAACGTTTCAGTTTTGAAACACTGAGAAAACCGTTACATTAATCTCCTGTTAATTCCCAATTAATACGGTGAAAACCGTTTTAATTCAATTACCAAATCACCCATTAATTTAAAAATAGAAAATGGAAATTTTGGAGCACAATTTTGTGTGCTCCTGATATTAATTTCAGGTTTTAACAATATGGAAATTGTTCCTTGTAACGGGGACGGAAATTTTCATGTATGGATCTAAGTCATTTTCTTAGTGTAATCCATAGAGAAATTGAAGTAAATTTGGTAGCTTGAAAGAGTTGAAACCAAGGAAGCAAAATAGTCCCACATTAATACTCACAAAGGAGGTTTGTGGCTTTATATATTATCACACACAAGAGTAGTGTACAACTACTAAGGGGTGTGGTGGTCCGTGGTGTTCTTGTGTGCCTTGCGCGCACACACACACGCGCGCCGCTGCTGCTTCGCCACGCCTCGGATCGGGCCGGGTCGAAGGGCGATTTGGGCGAAATGTCTCGCGTACGCGAGGTGACCTGGCGTGAGGTTATAAATCAGTTTTGATTCAATTACACACCAGTATAATTTTTAATTAATGGGTGATTTGGTAATTGAATTAAAACTGTTTTGACTGTATTATTTGGGAATTAACGGGAGATTAATGTATCAGTTTTCTCACTGTTTCAAAGGGACCTGGCGTGAGGTTATAAATCAAGTTGATTAAATTTCACACCAGTTTAATTTTTAATTAATTGATGATTTGGTAATTGAATTAAAACAGTTTTGACCGTGTTAATTGGGAATTAAAGGGAGATTAATGTATAAGCTTTCTCAGTGTTTCAAGGCGACCTGGCGTGAGGTTATAAATTAGTTTTGATTCAATTACACACCGGTTTAATTTCTCATTATTGGGTGATTTTGTAATTGAATCAAAAAGGTTTTGACTGTATCAATTGGGAATTAACGGGAGATTAATGTATCGGCTTTCTCAATGTTTCAAGGCGACCTGGCTTGAGATTCTAAATCAGTTTTGATTCAATTACACACTAATTTTAGTTTTAATTAATGGGTGATTTTGTAATTCAATTAAACCGGTTTTGACCGTATTAATTGGGAATTAACGGGATATTAATGTATCAGTTTTCTCAGTGTTTCAAAACTGCAACGTTCTGATGAAAACACTGTATCTCTGCGAAAAATTGCTTCTGATTTTTCTCTCTGTCTCTCCAAAAATCCTCTATGCTCGTGGCTTCTTCTGGCGAACTGAGGTGCTGATCGTCGTTGATTTTCAGCGTTGCTATGACAAATAAGATCGGAGCTATTTTATCCTTGAATAATCATCGTCTGCATCCCAACACAGTGTAAGTGGGGCGATAATCTCTTTAAGAACAGTCAGACCTTCTCGCAAGACCCGACGACTCAGGTATAGTTCTTATTCTGTTTAAGCTTGGATAAGAGGTATGCCTTTTACATTACAGTTTTTTTCCAGTTCTGATATTTTGCGGTCTTTGCCTACATGCTTTGTTGCCTGTGTTTCCATGGCCATGATTTGTTAAATGATTATGCATGTCTAAAATTAGTAATTTTAGTGATAATTTCCAACAGTTTACACATCTTGGGGTGGTTGAATATAGTATACATCTATATTCACAGTCAGCTTTTCTGCTAGCATCTATATTCCTATTTGCATTCCTGATCATTGTCGTTTTTTGTATCTCCTTCACCCGACTTCCGTAGATCTCACTCACTTTACCTTTCATAATACATTTTTTATATGGGGATTACAATTGCTTAAAATCTTCAGAGTGCAAGTTTGTAATCGTTGATATGGAAATATGCAGTTGACCACACTCATGTAGTTTTGAACCATAATCTGAAATTTCTTCTGAGATTCACCAGGTAAATGTCTCTTTACGAATCTGAAGGCCATCCAGACATCATAAATAGAGAATCAAGTGAACCTGACAGATGTCTCCACGTAGCAAAATTAACATATTTAATAAAGAAACTAAACTCTGTACATTACCCAAAAATCAAGACCATTTTCCAAGGCACTTTCGAAAGAAGACAGAGCTAGGCTAGTTGCTGCTGATCTAGATGATTTCATCAGAAGTTCCTCGGTGAAAACGTTATGATCATGAAAATAACATTGTCACGCATTAATAGAGCAGCTTCTCGAAGATATTGAGGGCCGAACTGTCAATTAGAAAAGCTGATGTGCTAAACCTAATCCGTCAAATGGAATTGATTGGGAGTACTTTGCATGGAAATTTAATAATAATGAAGTATACTATGAAATGGGTTGTAAAATGCCTAAAATAATAAATGGTATCACCTAATAATATGCTTAAACAAAATTTGTCTTTTCATCCTTTCAATTATTATTAGCCTAATTGTTTAGCATTATCTTCTCCATGTAATGTAACAAAAAAAAAACAAAAAAACAAAAAAAAAACGAGTAGTTTGTATAAATTGACAACTCATTGCTTCAACCCCTCTCCAAGCTATGGGGTTGGCTTTATATGAACTAGTTTGTGAGATTTTAAGATTGAAATTTATTGATCTACTTTTGAAAATCTCACAACATCTTAAGAATTTATATACATATAACACCGTTTCGAAATTCATAATCTACCATCGTATTAGCGGATTCGACCCTGCGACTACACATGCTCTACGCCAGTGTTGGTAGGAGTGATTTGCTAAAGCAGATTCACAGGGGTTGAATTCCCAACCGATACCTATAACAGTGGTGGGGAAGAATAAGCAAATTTGAGAGAGAAGACCAACGTAGAATCTTCAGTTGAATTGCAATTGGAACCAATTTACATTCACTGTGGTAACACCAAATCAATTGAAACAAATTCTTTTCGGGACCGTTACAAGAAAAATAGGGATAAAAAGGAAAAAAATCGCAATGAATTGTAAGCGAAGCCCTTCCAAAATGAGAATCTCATCCACAATTTGAACAGAAGGGCTCAATTTACAGGCAATAGCTCTGTAGGCAATAGCTCATTCTATAGACAATTCATCTCCCCTCCACCTGCATTCTGTCCAGAGTAGAGAAAGGAGTTGAGCCTTCTTCTGTTTCCAGTTTCAGCTTACTTCCTCCGTTTCAGGAATCTTCCCAATTGCCTTTTTTACCAGTATCCATGTCACTTTGACCAAGTGATTTAGATAGTAAACGATTCAAGTTTTTGGTAATTTTTACATCGTGTTGTGGCGTAAAATTTACTCTACAACACCAAGAAAAGATTATCAAAAAGTTGCATTCTTTTACTAATCAAATCACCGGGTCAAAGTGACCCAGCGAATAAGGGGAAAAAGTCTACCGGAAAGATCCCAGAGAAACAGAGGTCGTATGTCCCAAGCCTTTTCCTAGTTGGGAAGAATAGGTGACCGACAAAATCGTCCTAATGGATGAAACCTGAAGTCTATTGAACCATATTCATGTGCCCAAGCATCCATACATCATTCCAATCGAAGATTATGCTACTCTGAAGTACCACTCCGTCCACCAGCTCTTTCTCCTCAAGGTGACTTTTTAACTCGTATCTGTGTCATTTGACCGGGTGATTTAGATAGCAAAACGATGAGATTTTTTGATAATTTTTTCACCGTGTTATAGAGCAACTTTTACTCTACAACACCATGAAAAGATTATCAAAATCTTGCATCATTTTGCTATTCAAATCCCCGGGTCAAAGTGACCCGGTGAATAGTGGTAAAAGTCAAACTGGGGAGGAAGAGCTGGGACAGATTGATACATGACTTTCATAACTGCTCACGGAAAATAGGTGTTTCCCTGGAGGAAGTCCGTATCATTCTTTGCCTACCCAGCATAGAAGAGGACCACTGGGGAGGATGAATCACTTCTGTTGAGGACAATCGCATGCACCGACCGTCACAACTCACAAGTGATGGTGACAATCTGAGATGGCTTCACAAGAGGGGGCCTCAGTAAGGGAGATCACTCAATACTGATCCTTGCAAGGTGGATGCATGTGCTATGATCCTTTTGAGGTTTCTGTAAGACGGTTATGTGAAACCTTCAATCTCAGTATTGAGCTTTAGATAATAAAAAACAACAGATGAACATCATTTCCTTTGCTTTTTGCATAATAAGCAAACACCAGTTTCCATTCGAACGGCGGATAGGCGGGCTAGGGGTTTTGGTGGTGGTGGTGGTGGTGTGTGTGTGTGTGTGTGGGGTTGGGGGGGGGGGGGGGGAGGCATTTCCACCCGGCTAAAAGTGATGCATTCCTGCTACACTTCATTTGGACACTTTGAATCATTTGTGCCTCAAACAGTACCAAATAGTGATGCATTCCTACAACCCAGTAGTTGTTGAGGTTGCAGCACAAATAAAAGAGTACCCTGTCAAAATCAAACGTGCACAAGTCAATGGTTGCACCAACAAAGTAAAATGCAAACAGATAATGCTCTGCAATAAAACAGCATAGTAATCTAATGATATATGCTAAATAACTTCTATAGTTGGTTGACATGCTTGGACTTGGCTATCAGATAAACTGGCCAAGAAGAAATATTTAGGATCCCAGAATATAAGCTGCAACAGATGAATTGACTTTCTGTGTGCTAAACCTCCACGGAAGCCATCGTTGGCTATCATCTTCTAGAAACAAGAATGGCCAAGATGACGGAGATATCAATGTATCTCCACTCCACATTACTCGTGAGTTTACTCTCAACAATTGCCGTTCACGCACAAAACCAGGCAGGTGCCCAGAATTCAAACTTCCCAAATTGAGTACGAATTCTAGTACTTCTAAACTATCTTTGAGTAGAGCCCATTCTTTTTTCCTAACTCAGATTTCATAAGCATAGATTGCGGCCTAGATTACAACACCAGCTATATTGATGCAAGAACAAGCATATACTACACTTCAGATGCCCTGTCATTACTAAACTCGGGGGAATAACACCATATCACCCGACTTGAAATCCATCTTTCAGCAGTTCCATTTTCTTGTTGTTCATCCAAACACATTCCAATAATCTCATAAACTCTCATCTCATTTAAGCTCATCCAAGCACACCCAATGGCTAAAAAGCCAATTCTGATGGCGGCTATAATAGATGAAGATCTGGGTGGAACCAATGAGGTAACTATTCAAGAGGAAAGTCTTTTGGTAGAGGTGGCTCCTATTACGTTTTTTTTAATGCATGTCAAATATGAGGCAATGAGTATCACTCGGTCCCTGACAGCTACAATAGCATGGACTATTCTTATCAAGGAAGGATGTCTTCCTAACAATAACAAATATGATGACCTCTGGTTCCGGTGAATCATTCAGTCTTGGTTCACTGATTTTGACTCTACAAACCATATTACTTCTGATCTGGGGAACATATCTATTTCACAACCCTATGTGGGACATTATCATGTGTTTGTTGGTATTGGTCGGTCTCTATCTATTACTCTCTCTGGTATAGCTAATTTTGCCACTCCTTCACATACTTTTACATTGAATAATGTCAAATGTCTGCCAATCTACTTTCTGTACATCAACTGTGCAATGATAATAGCTGCAGATTTGTATTAGATGCAGTCTTTTCTAATTTGGGACATAGCTACAGGCACAACTTTATACAGCGGGCAGAGTAATAGGGGTCTTTATCTTATCACAAATCTACCAAGTCATCTCTTGTCTAAACACAAAGTTAGATATTTTGCTTTAGTTATGCAATTCAGTTAGTTTGTTCTAGTTTTTAGTTCAAAGTTTGAACAAATTGTTCCTATTCTTAAGGAGGAGTTTAGCTTCAAAGTAGAAAATCACGGTAATGTCCTATGAAGTTAGGATAAGTTAGTAGACATTTTTTGGCTGTTTAAGTGTAAGTTCCATGAGATAAAAATATGCAGATTTCTTCATCCAATAAAATACCAACAAAGTCCAGTCTCACTTGGGTAAAAGAATTGCTCCACCCCTTTGGCATACAAGAACAAGACATTATGTTAGTGAAGTTCTTAAACATATCATTCATGTCTCTAATAATGTTTCTTCTAATCAACCGTGTCAGTACTGTCTACATGGGAAGGTGTCTTGAATTCCTAAAAGTTATATCATTCAAGGTCCCATGAACGTTTAAGCTTAATACATAATGATGTATGGGTTGTGCTTCTGTTAAGTACTTACAAGGTTATGCAAATTATGTGTTATTTGTGAATGATTACTCTAGAAACAGTTGGTTAGCTCAGAAAACTTTGAGATACCCTACTATGATTATAAGGAAAGATGGAGGAGAAGAATACATTTCTTTTGGGTTTTGAAGGAAGTTAATCTACTATGGTATTCTGCATCAAAAGTCTTGCCCTCTCACTCCACAGCAAAATGGAGTGTCAAAGAGGAAGCAAAGACATATAATTGAGACTACTGTTAGTTTATTGACTTGGACATCTCTTCCCAGTTTCTTTGATATCATGTAGTACCCACTACAGTGTACTTGATAAATAGAATGCCACAGAGTAACTCCTATAAGTCTCCTCATGAACTCCTCTTTGGTAAAGACATCTGATTACTCTCACTTGAGAGTGTTTGGATGGCCCTACAATACTTCAAAGTTGGTTTCGCATACACAATAATGTGTGTTTTTGGGATATGCTTCTGGCCATAAGGGAAATTTTTGTTATCACAAAAGAACCTGTAGAACTAGAGATATTGTCTTTTGATGAGATGTTCGCATTAAACAAACCCTTAAAGTTTCAAAGCACATGTGTGAAGAACCTTTCCAGTATCTTAAGATCCATTTAACTGCACCCCAATATTACTTTCTTGGATTGCTCATGTACTTGCTCACAGCTCCCACTGCATTGACAATATCTGACCTAGCATAAAACATCGCATATATCAATGATCTTAAATTAAAATGACAAGAAATGTTGCTCGTAAATGGAATATGATGCACATTATTAATGCTATCAATATCCCTGATCCCTATTTAAACCATAGGCGCTTACTTCATCAGAGAGAGAAGAATTTGGATACTTCCAACTATCCCTAACAACCTCAAAGACTTTGATGACCTCCGATTTCTCAAAGTATCTCCACATGTTTATTGAGTATATGTGTGCTTGTACTAATCTTAATTTTGTACTATTTAACTTAATTATCGTCTTTCAACTTCGTCTATAATTTAAAAGTGTGTATTTAGGTATCATTTACATTAGATTAAAAGATATTATGTGTGTATGCGTGTGTATAGATATGTCTGTGTGTGTGCCCGTATCCCCAATTTCTGAAAATTACCATTCCAACATCCCCATTTCGTCTCATCCCCGATCCCGTTTCAGTGTCACCTAGGCTAAGGCATATGAGTCCTACCGATGGGTTCCCGTTCTTCAATTGTCTTTGATGAATTAGCTCTACTCAATTCAATATCTCACCAACAGAGTGCACATAGGCTGATCCAGATCCATGCTGAAGCTACTAAGGCCTCGTTTGGGTAGCAGCATAACATAACTTACGCTCTCCCTTTTTTATTCAGTGTTTGAGTGCCGGTATAAGGGGGAGCATAAGTTATACCCCCAACATAACTTTTTCAATTTTGAAAAAAAATTTATACCACCTACCCCGTGGTATAAGACCGGATAAGGAGAAGCAGCATAGCTCACTAATTTTTTTGACCAAAATACCCCTGTACCTTCACCCTAATTCATTCCCCTCATCTCCAAACCCTACAACATCAACCCGGATTCCATCACTGTCGTCACCATCATCATCCTCCTTCCACCAGTGCACCATCTTCTTCATCTCCTTCAACCTCCTACAAAACCACCAGTCACATCCACCATGAACTACCACCCTCTCTGCCATTAATTTCAGCTAAAATCACCATCACCAACAAAACACTACCAGCCCAGAACATCAATTAAACCATTACAGCCCCCAACTGTTCAACTCTCCACATAACCATCCGACCATCATTAAAGAACCGTCATCAATCTCTGATCCAACCCAACAAACCAGAAGAGCCGAAGAAGGCGATACCGGACCTCTCACGATCTGGATACGAAGCTCGCATGAGTTGACCATCTTCCATTAATTTGGTTAATTAAGTTAATTGACAATATTAGTTCGTTAATAATATAGTTCGTTAATTCATTTTATCAAAATATATTTAGTTAATTTGTGTGTTTTCATGGCAAATTATAATACGAACATTTACGAATTCAAAATCAGGACAGTGCAGGCAATGTGGTCATTTTCACATTAACCCTTCATCATATCCTGCATCATCTTCGACAACACCCAAACAACCCACATATCTTATCGGAGCTTATCAGACAGCATACTTATCTTGCTTCTTATCCCAGCATAAACATTATCCCTATATAACTTATCCGCTACCCAAACGAGGCCTAAGTACATTCTTCACATTCTCCTCCTAGGTCGCATAAAGTGTACATTTGGCTCTATCTACGACTATCGACATGCCAAGATTCCGACTTGTGAGGCCCCATTGTTCATGACAAACTACGTAGACAACTTCTTCTTCAAGTTGTTACCCTCCTCTAAAATGGACCCTTCTACTAGCATATCGCTTATGTGTAATAACAAGATAATGTATGGGCGATCAAACTGCCTATCATAGCAGTAATGATCCGCCTACATATCAAGTACCCTGAGTTGCACATGAAACTAAAAAATTTCTTCTTCCGCTGCCTAGGAACTTGTTTCAGACCATACAAACTCTTCTTCAACATGTACACAAGATTATCATTCCCTTTTACCGTGAAACTCAATGTCTGATGCAAATGTAATTCCTCCTCCAACTCCCCATGAAGGAATATAGTCTTTATATCTAACTGTTTAAGTAGTAAGCCCTCCAAAATAACCATACCTAACAGCAATCTAATAATCGTGAGCTTCATTACTAGAGATAATATCTGAGATATAAATACCATACTTCTATTGATATCCCACCACAACAAGTCTTGCCTTATCCTTTTACTTTCATCATATTATTTCATATTATTTCTTCACACGATATACCCACCTTTTGTGAAGTACCACATTCCATTTTGAATGTTCGGGTAAGCTCTCATGTCTTACTCTCAAGCAAATAATCCATCTAATCATTCATTCTAATCATTCATTCGTGACTCATACTTACTGAAGTTAACATCATGCAAAGTGTCTTCATAAATCTCAGGCTCACTAGCATCAATCAAAAAAAATATAACTAAGACTAGGAGAGCGGCGCTTTTGAGCTTTCTTATTAATCCCCTTCCGTGTTCTAATATAGGTATTCAGAAGAGTGTTCCTGTCCTTTGAAGCTGGTTATGACTCAGTAATATCGGGCACATTAGACTATTCATGCGGAATATCATTCGGAGTGATATCTTCTAGAATATCAAGACAAATATACATTGCAGAATAGCTGGAACTCGATTCTTTGTATTTGTAGCAACACTAGCCCTAGCCCTAGCCCTATACATCATTTTCTCATGGGCTGCTTCATTGATTTTCCTGGTATCAAGGTCGTATAATATATAAAAGAATTGTGCATTTCCATCCATGGTCTACGATTTTCAATTACTGTTACTTTTGTGCTTAGATTGTGATCTTCTGTAATTCCCATTATTCCTCTCATTACTTCTGTCACAATTATCAACATTAATGGCAGAACCCGAAGGTTCACCAGAATCTCTGCGACACACTTCCTCAGTCAGAACTAAATCGTGTATGTTACCACACTTTCAACTGTCCATTTCCAGCAAAAATACTAACAGCAGCACACATAGATTCTGAACTACTAGGTAATGATGCTAATAATATCAAGCCTAACCTCATCACCAAATCAATATCCACAATAGACCACTTGTTCGTAATTGTACTGAAATTAGCATGATAGTGAGAAACAATCATAGCTTCTGTTATCTTCAAATTGAAAAGACGCTGTATACACATTGTTATTAGCAAACAGAGCCTCATACCCCTTTAGCAGAACTTCAAATAGCCTTAAATCTTGAAAGTTATCAATGGTCAGTTAGTTAAAGACAAAGTGGAACAAAAAACTTGATGAAAAAAAAAACAATATTGGAAAAATGGAACATTCTAAGAAGGTAAAAATATCAGTTTTTTAGATGATACGCTTAAATTTTGAAACCCAAACCAACCCCACTTCTAATAAAAAAGATCCCATTCCCATATTTTCGGTCATTCAAGCATTACGTATAACTCAAAATTCCACACCATCTCCATGACCAACATATAACTCAAAATTCTCTAACCAATAAACACATCATATAACCACAATTCAATAACAAACCAAATGACTATTGTAGTCCATTTAAAGTAATCATAAATTCATTAAAATTTCAAACATTCGACAGCCACAACTTCCAACATCTTACCCTTTTCCATTCATTTCTTCTAATCCAAATTTTCTCGGTAAAGCTTAATGCAAAATATACACAGCAGAAACAAAATTTAAATCCTATGTTCTTTTCAGTAGCACATCAAGCTCTAGAAAAACATTAAAGATATTTCAAACGCTACAAAAATCTACTCCTTCCAAAAACCAATATCGAACATACATTATCGATTGCCATAAAGCGATTACTAGATACCAAAACACCACGAAGTTTTCTAGTACTGAACAAAAACAAAACCAATTCCAAGGAATTTGAATTTCCCATTCACTTTCCACACAAACTTCATGACCCACATCTAACTCCAAATCTCTCTAAGCAACTTTATAACCTCACTTAAACATCTAATATTCAACAACCACAACTTCCAACACCTTAGCCTCTTCCATTCCTTTCTTCTAATTCAAATCCTCGACGTATGGCTTAATGCAAAATACACCAACAAGAGACAAACTTAAGATCCTAAGTTCATTTCAGTAGCACATTGAACTCTAGAAACACACAAATAATATTTCAGTAACTCTGTTTCCATCAAAGTTTTCCAAATGCTACTCCTTCCCATAACCATTTCGCCAACATACTTTATCAACTGCCATAAAGCCACTAGAACATACCAAAACACCACGATTTGCCATGTACTTCACAAAAAGAAAACCAATCCATGGTAATTGAACTTTCGATCACATAACTTCATATATCACCTTGCCCTGCCATTAATTCCCCTCTCCACCTCGAGAATAGAACAAACGAATATCAACAAAACCTGGGTCGGTCCATTATGTTATTCTAGTGGGGCCTTCGTAAATTAACTCAAATTAGAAATGCAGTCGAAAAGTTGATACTTCTTTGATTCAAATGGGAAGTTGCAATGACATAAACAAACATGAGAAGTCCGCTTATCTGTGAAAATTGTTGATTTTGAGAACCCTTTAACTGCAAACTTTGAAGCAAAATTGTAAATATCCTTATTGAAATGTAGAAAAAAAAATCGTGTCAGGAGTTTTAAATCAATAAGTTTGAAAAGTTTAAATGCAAATCCCGACAACACATTAGGATTACAACAGTTGGATATAGTTGAAACGGAAGAGATTTCAGTGTCATAACGGAGTACAAAACTCGAAAAAGAAAATGATTGAAGAGTATAATAAAGAATACACTAGTTAAAATGCTTTTCAAGGCTTGAGAACGTCAAATATTCTTAAATCTTGAAAGTTATCAATGGCCAGTTAGCGAAAGACAAAGTGGAACAAAAAGCTTGATGAAAAAGTATAAAAAATATTGGAAAAATAGACCATTTTGAGACGGTAACAAGAATATTCATTTCAGATAATACGCTTAAGTTTTGAAACCCTAAGCATGTTAAACCCTGAGCATATTAAAGGAACCCACTTCTAGTATAATAGATTCCATTCTCTTCCATTCTCGCATTTTCGGTCATTCAGTTATTCAGTCCACTTTCCACACCATCTCCATGACCCACAGTAACTCCAAATAACACATCATATAACCAAGTCATATAACCAGGGCGCAATTCAATGAAAAATCATCTCCTTGTCCATTTGAAGTTACCATAAATTCATTAAAATTTCTAATGTTTGACATCCACAACTTCCAACATCTTAGCCTCTTCCATTCATTTCTTCTAATCCAAATTCTCTCAGTAAGGCTAATGCAAAATGCAAAACACACACAGCAAAAACAAACTTCCAATCCTATGTTCAATTTAGTAGCACATCAAGCTCTAGAAAAACACTAAAGATATTTCAATCACTCCAAATGCTACTTCTTTCAAAAAACCAGTTTCGAACATACCTTATCGATTGCCATAAGCAATTACTAGATACCAAAACACCACTATTTTCCTAGTACTGAACAAAAACAAACCAATTCCAGGGAGTCTGAACTTCCCATTCACTTTCCACACTAACTCCATGACCCAAATGTAACTTCAAATCTCTCTAAACAACTTTATCACCTCACTTAAACACGTAATAATCGACAGCCACAAACTCCAACACCTTAGTCTTTTCCATTCCTTTCTTCTAAACTAAATCCTCTCCGCAAGGGTTATTGCAAAATACCAAGAAGAAACAAACTTAAGATGCTAAGTTCATTTCAGTAGCGCATCGAACTCTAGAAAATCACAAATAATATTTCAGTAACTCTATTTCCATCAAAGGTTTTCAAATGCTACTCCTTCCCACAACTATTTCGCGAACATACCTTATCGACTGCCATAAAGCGACTAGAACATATCAAAACGCCACGATTTGTCAAGTACTTCACAAAAAGAAATCCAATTCCATGGTATTTGAACTTTCCATCACATAACTTCATATATCACGTTGCCTTGCCATTCATTCCCCTTTCTACCTCGAGAATAAAACAAAGAAATACCAACCAAACATAGGTCGGTCCATTATGTTATTCTAGTAGGGCCTTCGTAAGTTAACTCAAATTAAAAAATGTAATCGAAAAGTTGTTTTCTTCTTTAATTCAAATGGGAAGTTGCAACTGACATAAACAAACATGAGAAGTCCGTTTATTTTTGAAGATTGTTGATTGCTGATTCTGAGAACCCTTTAACTGCAAACTTTAAAGCAAAATTGTCAATATCCTTGCTGAAATTAAAACAAAAAAAAAATCATGCGAGGAGTTTTAAATGAATAAGTTTGAGAAGTTTAAATGCAAATCTCGGGAACACGTTAGGATTACAAAAGTTGGATAAAGTTGAGACCGAGGAGATTTCATCGTCATAACGGAGTACAAAACTCGAAAAGGAAAATGATTGAAGAGTATAGAAAAGGATACGCTAGTTAGGCGTGAGACTTATAAATATTCTTAAATCATAATTGTTATCAACGGCCAGTAAGTGAGAGACAAACTGTAACTTTTCCTAAAAAAAAATAAAATAAAATAAAATAAAAAGAGAGAGACGAAGTGGAACAAAATGCTTGATGAAAAATTATAACAATATAGAAAAAATAGAACATTTTAAGATAGAAACAAGAATATTTTTTGGAAATAATATGCTTGGATTTTGAAACCCTGAGCATGTTAAACCACCCCACTTCTAATATAATAGATTCCAAACCCGTCTATTTGGTCCTTCAACCATTCCGTTCACTTTCCACACCATCTCCATGACCCACGTGTAACTCCAAATTCACTAACAAAATAACACATCATATAACCAAGTCATATAATCAGAGTTCAGTTGAATTACAAATCAAATGACGATTTTAGTCCATTTGAAGTTACCATAAACTCATTACAATTTCTAATATTTGACAGCCACAACTTCCAACATCTTAGCCTCTTCCATTCTGTTCTTTTAATCCAAATTCTTTCGGTAAGGCTTAATGCAAAATACACACCGCACAAAAAAACTTCAAATTCAATGTTCATTTCAATAGCCCATCAAACTCTAGAAAAACACTACAGATAATTCAATCACTCCAAAATGCTACTCCTTCCAAAAACAAATTTCCAACATACCTTATCGATTTCCATAAAGCGATTACAAGATACCAAAACACCACGATTTTCCTAGTATTGAACAAAAATAAAACCAATTCCAAGAAATTAGAACTTCCCATTCACTTTCCACACAATCTCCATGACCCACATGTAACTCCAAATCTCTCTAAACAACTTTACAACCTCACTTAAACACCTAATATTTGACATCCACAACTTCCAACTCCTTAGCCTCTTCCATTACTTTCTTTTCATCCAAATCCTCTCCGTAAGGCTTAATGCAAAATACAAGAAGAAGAAACAAACTTAAGATCCATTACTTTCTTCTCATCCAAATCCTCTCCGTAAGGCTTAATGCAAAATACAAGAAGAAGAAACAAACTTAAGATCCTAAGTTTATTTCAGTAGCACCTCGAACTCTAGAAAGACACAAATAATATTTCAATAACTCTATTTCCATCAAAGTTTTTCAAATGCTACTCCTTCCCACAACCATTTCGCGAACATACCTTATCAACTGCCATAAAACAACTAGAAGATACCAAAACACCACGATTCGCCAAGTACTTTACAAAAAGAAATCCAAATCCATGTAAGTTGAACTTTCCATCATATAACTTCATATATCACCTTGCCCTGCCATTCATTAACCTTTCCACCTTGAGAATAAAACAAACAAATACCAACCAAACATGGGTCGGTCCATTATGTTATTCTAGTGGGGTCTTCGTAAATTAACTCAAATTAAAAATGCAATAGAGAAGTTGTTTTCTTTTTTTGATTCAAATAAGAAGTTGCAATTGACATAAACAAACATGATAAGTTCGCTTATCTTTGAACATTTTTAATTCTGAGAACCCTTTAACTACAAACTTTAAAGCAAAACTGTCAATATCCTTACTAAGATTTTAGAAATATAAAATAATGAGGAGTTTTAAATCAACATATTTGAAAAGTTTAAATTAAAGTCTCGAGACCACGTTAGGATTACAAGGTTGGATATAGTTGAGACGGAAGAGATTTCATTATCATAACGGAGTACAAAACTCGAAAAGGAAAATGATTGAAGAGCATGAAAATGAAATACTCTAGTTCCAATGCTTTTCAAGGCTTGAGAATTTCAAATAGTACAGTCGAACAAAAAGTTTGATGAAATAATATAAACAATATAGGAAAAATAGAACAGTTTAAGACGGTAACAAGATTTTTTTTTAAAGATAATACGCTTAAATTTTGAAACCCTGAGTTGTTAAAGGACCCCACTTCTAATATAATAGATTTCCTTCCCGTCAACCATTCCGTTCATTTTCCACACCATGTCCATGACCCACATGTAACTCCAAATTCTCTAACCAAATAACACATCATATAACCAAGTCCTATAACCAGCACCATGTCCATGACCCACATGTAACTCCAAATTCTCTAACCAAATAACACATCATATAACCAAGTCATATAACCAGCCACCATGGCACAATTCAATGAGAAATCAAATGACGATTTCAGTCCATTGAAGTAACCATAAATTCATTGAAATTTCTAATATTTGACAGCCACAACTTCCAACATCTTAGCCTCTTCCTGTGTTCATCTAATCCAAATTCTCTCGGTAAGGCTTAATGCAAAATACACACATCAGAAACAAATTTAAATCCTATGTTCTTTTCAGTAGCACGTCAAGCTCTAGAAAAACATTTAACATATTTCAATCGTTACAAAAAGCTACTCCTTCCAAAAACCAATTTCGAACATCCATTACCTACTGTCATAAAGCGATTACTAGATACCAAAACACCACGAGTTTCTGAACAAAAACAAAACCAATTCCAAGGAATTTGAATTTCCCATCCAGTTTCCACACTATCTCCATGACCCACATGTAACTCCAAATCTCTCTAAGCAACTTTATAACCTCACTTAAACATCTAATATTCAACAGCCACAACTTCCAACACCTTAGCCTCTTCCTTTCCTTTCTTCTAACCCAAATCCTCGCCATATGGCTTAATGCAAAGTACACCAAGAAGAGACAAACTTAAGATCCTAAGTTCATTTCAGTAGCACAATGAACTCTAGAAAAACACAAATATTATTTCAGCAACTCCATTTCCATCAAAGTATTCCAAATGCTACTCCTTCCCACGACAATTTCTCGAAGATACCTTATCGACTGCCATAATGCGACTAGAAGATAACAAACACCACGAATTGCCTAGTACTTCATAAAAAGAAAGCCAAATCCAAAGTACTTGAACATTCAATCACATAACTTCATTTGTCACCTTGCTCTATCATTCATTCCCCTTTCCTCCCCGAGAATAGAACAAACAAATGCTCAGGTTAAGTGAAAGCGAAAGTGGAATAAAAAGCTTGATGAAAAAGTATAAACAATATTGGAAAAATAGACCATTTTAAGACTGTAACAAGATTTTTTTTTTGAGATAATCCGCTTAAATTTTGAAACCCTGAGCATGTTAAACGACTCCACTTCTTATATAATAGATTCATTCCCGTCTATTCGGTCATTCAACCATTCCTTTCACTTTCCACACCATCTCCATGACCCACATGTAACTTCAAATTCTCTAATCAAATAACAAATCATATAACTAAGTCATATAACCAGGGCACAATTCAATGAAGAATAAAATGACTATTGTAGTCCATTGAACCATAAATTCATTAAAATTTCAAATATTTGACAGCCACAACTTCCAACATCTTAGTCTCTTCCATTAATTTCTTCTAATCTAAATTCTCTCGGTAAGGCTTAATGCAAAATAGACACAGCAGAAACAAATTTAAATCCTATGTTCTTTTCAGTAGCACATCATGCTCTAGAAAAACATTAAAAGATATTTTGATCGCTACAAAAAGCTACTCCTTCCAAAAACCAATTTCGAAGAAACAAACTTAAGATCCTATTTCATTTCAGTAACACACCGAACTCTAGAAAGACACCACTAATACTTCAGTAACTCCATTTCCATCAAAGTTTTCCACATGCTACTCCTTCACACAACCATTTCTCGAACATTTCTTATCGACTGCCATAAAACGACTAGAAGATACCAAAACACCACGATTTGCCAAGTACTTCACAAAAAGAGAACCAATTTCAAAGTATTTGAACTTTCCATCACATAACTTCAAATTTCACCATGCCCTGCCATTTAATCCCCTTTCCACCTCGAGAATAGAACAAACAAATACCAACCAAACCAGGGTTGGTCCATTATATTATTCCAGTGGGACTTCGTATATTAACTCAAATTGAAGTTGTAATCGAAAAGTTGTTTTCTTATTTGTTTGAAAAGGGAAGTTGCAATTGACATAAACAACCATGAGTAGCCCGCAAATCTTTGAAAATTGTTGATTTTGAAAACCCTTTAACTGCAAACTTTAAAGCAAAATTGTAAATATCCTTACTGAAATTTAGAAAAAAAAAATCATACTACCAAGACTTATAAATCAATAAGTTTGAAAACTTTCATAGCAAATCCCCGAGAACTCATAAGGATTACAACAGTTGGATATAGTTGAGACGCAAGAGATCTAATTGTCAAACTGAGTACAAAACTCGGAAAGGAAAATTATTGAAGAGCATAAAAAAGAATACGCTAGTTTTAATGCTTTTCAAGGCCTGAGAACTTCAAATAGCCTCAAATCTGGGAAGTTATCAATGGTCAGTTAGTGAAAGACAAAGTGGAACAAAAAACTTGATGACAAAAGAATAAACAATATAGAAAAAATGGAACATTCTAAGAAGGTAAAAAGAATATTTTTTTGAGATAATATGCTTAAATTTTGAAACCCTGATATGGTTAAACGACCCCACTTCTAATATAATGATTTCGTTACCGTCTATTTGGTCATTTTGTGAAAGCCAGAGTGGAAGAAAACCCATGGTGAAAAGTATAAACAGTAAAGGGAAAATGGAAAATTTAGGACAGTAACAAGAATTATTTTTTCGAGATAACGCGTTTTACTTGTGAAACCTTGAACGACCCCACTCGTAGTATAATTGGATTCCATTCCCGTATATTTATGTCATTCAACCTTCGCGTTCACTTTCCACACTCTCTATGACCCACATGTCACTCCAAATCTCTCTAATCAAATAGCACATCCTATAACCAAGTCATAAACGAGGCACACTTCCATAACACATAAAAATTACGATAACCTCATTATAACTCCTAATATCTGACAGCCATAGTTATTTCAACTTTCTATCACATAACTTCACATATCACCTTGCCCTGCCATTAATTCCCCATTCCACCTCGAGAATAGAATAAACAAATTCCGCCTAAACCAGGGTCCGTATACTATATTAGTCAAGTGGAGACAGTTGTAAAATTAACTCCAATTCGAAATACAATCTGAGAAGTTGTTCTCTTTTTTTATTGAAATGGGAAGTTGCAATTCACATAAACACACATGAGAAGTCGGCTTGTATTTGAAAAATGGTGACTTTGAGACCCCTCCAAGTGCAAAATATGAAGCAAATTTGTATACATGCTTACTGAAATTTAGAAAAATCAGATCACGAGTTTTACATCAATAAGTTCGAAATGTTTGAATTCAAATCCCGAGAAAATGCTTTAGGGTTACCACTGATTACAACTGCTGGATATAGCTAAAACGGAAGGGATATCGTTGTCATAACAGAGTACAAAACTCGAAAAGGAAAATGATTGAAGTTTAAAAAAGAATGCACTGGTTACAATGGTTGTCAAGACTTGAAAACTTCAAAATTTTCTTGAATCTTGAAAGTTACCAATGGTCAGTTTGTAAAAGTCAGAGTGGAAGGAAAACCATGTCGACAAGTATAAATAGTAAATGGAAAATGGAAAATCTAGGACAGTGAAAACAATATTTTTTTAGATAAGGCGCTTTACTTTTGAAACCTTGAACGACCCCACTCGGAATATAATAGGATTCCATTCCCGTCTATTTATGTTATTCAACCTTCGCGTTCCCTTTCCAAACTATCTCCATGACCCACATGTAACTCCAAATCTCTCTAATCAAATAGTACATCCTATAACCAAGTCAAAGACTAGGCGCACTTCCATAACACATCAAAATGACAATCGCAGTCCATCTGAAGTTACCATAACCACATTAGAACTCCTAATATTTGACAGCTATAATTCCAACTTCTAAGCCCCTTCCATTCGTTTCTTCTAATCCAAATCCTCTCGGCAAGGCTGAACGCAAAAAACACCGAGCAGTTACAAACTTTGAATCCTATCTTCATTTCAGTAGGGCATGAACCTCTAGAAAGACACGAGAGATAATTCACTAGCTCCTTTAGCCATCAAAATTTCCCAAATGTTACTCCTTCCCACAACCATTTCGCGAACATACCTCATCGAACGCCATAAAGCGACTAGAAGATACCAAAACACCACGATTTACCTGGTACTGAACAAAAGAAAACCAATTCCAAGATATTTCAACTCTCCATCACATATCACCTTGCCCTGCCATTAATTCCCCTTTCAGACTCGAGAATAGAACAAACAAATTCCAACTAAACCGG
Organism: Linanthus parryae; assembly: GCA_023055425.1. NCBI lineage: Eukaryota > Viridiplantae > Streptophyta > Magnoliopsida > Ericales > Polemoniaceae > Linanthus > Linanthus parryae. The sequence continues at coordinate 37,040,512 of JALGPY010000002.1, forward strand.
GGTACGTCTACTATATTAGTCTGTGGGGCCCGTCGTAAAATTAACTCAAATTAGAAATGCAATCATAAGTTGTTTTCTTTTTTATTCAAATGGGAAGTTCCAATTGACATAAACAAACATGAAAACTCTGCTTATATTTGAAAAGTGGTGACGTTAAGACCCCTCGAAGTACAAAACATTGAAGCTAAATTGTAAAGATGCTTACTGAAATTTAGAGAAAATCAGATCACGAGTTTTACATCAATAGGCCTGAAATGGTTAAATTCAAATTCTGAGAAAATGCTTTAGGATTACAACTGATTACAATTGCAGGATACAGTTAAAACGGAAGAGATATCATTCTCATAACAGAGAAAAAAACTCAAAAAAGAAAATGATTGAAGGGTAAAAAAGAATGCACTGGTTTCAATGGTTGTCAAGACTCAAGAAATTTCAAATATTCGTGAATCTTGAAAGTTATCAATGGTCAATTTGTGAAAGTAAGAGTGGAAGAAAAACCATGTTAAAAAGTATAAACGTAAAGGGAAAATGGAAAATTTAGGATAGTAACAAGATTTTTTTTTTGAGATAACGCGTTTTACTTGTGAAACCTTGAACGACCCCACTCGTAATATAATAGGATTCGATCCCCTTCTATTTATGCTATTCAACCTTCGTGTTCATTTTCCAGGCTATCTCCATGACCCACATGTCACTCCAAATCTCTCTAATCAAATAGCACATCCTATAACCAAGTCATAAACGAGGCACGCTTCCATAACACATCAAAATGGCCATAACCTCATTAGAACTCCTAATATCCGACAGCCATAGTTCCAACATCTAAGCCACTTCCATTCCTTTCTTCTAATCCAAATACTCTCAGCATGACTAAACGCAAAAAACACCGAGCAGTTACAAACTTCAAATCCTATCTTCATTTCAGTTGCACATCAAACTCTAGAAAGACGCAAAAGATAATTCACTAACTTATTTAGCCATCAAAGTTTCCCAAATGTTATGCCTTCCCACAACCATTCCGCGAACATACCTTATCGGATGCCATAAAGCGACTAGAAGATACCAAAACACCACGATTTACCTAGTATTGAACAAAAGAAAACCAATTCCGAGGTGTTTCAACTTACTATCACATAACTTCACATATCACCTTGCCCTGCCATTAACTCCCCTTTCCGCCTCGAGAATAGAACAGACAAATTCCTACCAAACCGGGGTCCGTCCACTGTATTAGTCTAGTGGGGGCCTTTGTAAAATTACCTGAAATTAGAAATGCAATCGAGAAGTTGCTTTCATTTTATTGAGATAACAAATCTGCTTATATTTGAAAATTTGTGACTTTGAAACCCCTCCAAGTGCAAAAATTTAAAGCAATATTGTAAATATGCTAGAAAAAATCAGATCACTTGAGTGTTACATCAATAGGTTTGACAAATTTGAATTCAAATCACGAGAAAATGCTTTAGGATTAAAACTGATTACAACTGCTAGATATAGTTAAAACGGAAAATATATCATTATAAAAGAGTACAAAACTCGAAAAGGAAAATGATTGAACTGTAAAAAAGAATGCATTGGTTATAATGGTTGTCAAAGCTTGAGAAGCTTCAAATATTCTTGAATCTTGAAAGTTATCAATGGTCAGTTTGTAAAAATCAGAGTGGAAGAAAAGCCAAATTGAAAAGTATAAACAGTAAAGGGAAAATGGAAAAGTTAGGACAGTAACAAGAATTTTTTTTTGAGATAATACGTTTTACTTGGGAAACCTTGGACGACCCCACTCGTAATATAATAAGATTCCATTCTCGTCTATTTATGCTATTCAACCTTCGCGTTCACTTTCCACAATATCTCCATGTCACTCCCAAATCTCTCTAATCAAATAGCACATCCTATAACCAAGTCAAAAACGAGGCACACTTCCATAACACATCAAAATGACCATAACTTCATTATAACTCCTAATATCTGACAGCCATAGTTATTTCAACTTTCTATCACATAAATTCACATATCACCTTGCCCTGCCATTAATTCCCCATTCCACCTCGAGAATAGAATAAACAAATTCCGCCTAAACTAGGGTCGTCTACTATATTAGTCTAGTGGGGACAGTTGTAAAATTAACTCAAATTTGAAATGCATCGAGAAGTTTCTCTTTTTTTATTGAAATGGGAAGTTGCAATTGACATAAACACACATGAGATGTCAGCTTGTATTTGAAAAATGGTGACTTTGAGACCCCTCCAAGTGCAAAATTTTTAAAGCAATTTTTTATGTATGCTTGCTGAAATTTAGAAAAATTAGATCACGAGATTTACATCAATAAGATTGAAATGTTTGAATTCAAATCCCGCGAAAATGCTTTAGGGTTACCACTGATTACAACTGCTGGATATAGTTAAAACGGAAGGGATATCGTTGTCATAACATTGTGCAAAACTCGAAAAGGAAAATGATTGAAGTTTAAAAAAGAATGCACTGGTTACAATGGTTGTCAAGACTTGAAAAACTTTAAAATATTCTTGAATCAAAGTTATCGATGGTCAGCTTGTGAAAGTCAGAGGAAGGAAAACCATGTCGAAAACAGTAAAGGGAAAATGGAAAATATAGGACAGTGACGAGAATATTTTTTGAGATGAGGCGCTTTACTTTTGAAACCTAATATGATTCCATTCCCGTCTATTTATGTTATTCAACCTTCGCGTTCACTTTCCAAACTATCTCCATGACCCACATGTAACTCCAAATCCCTCTAATCAAATAGCACATCCTATAACCAAGTCAAAGACTAGGCGCACTTCCATAACACATCAAAAATGACAATCGCAGTCCATCTGAAATTACCATAACCACATTAGAACTCCTAATATTCGACGGCTATAATTCCAACTTCCAAGCCCCTGCCATTCGTTTCTTCTAATCCAAATCCTCTCGGCAAGGCTGAACGCAAAAAACACCGAGCAGTTACAGACTTTAAATCCTATCTTCATTTCAGTAGCACATTAAACTCCAGAAAGACACGAGATAATTCACTAGCTCCTTTAGCCATCAAATTTCCCAAATATTACTCCCTCCCACAACCATTTAGCGAACATACCTTATCGAACGCCATAAAGCGACTAGAAGATACCAAAACACCACGATTTACCTAGTACTGAACAAAAGAAAACCAATTCCAAGATATTTCAACTCTCTATCACATATCACCTTGCCCTGCCATTAATTCCCCTTTCAACCTCAAGAATAGAACAAACAAATTCCAACTAAACCGGGGTACGTCTACTATATTAGTCTAGTGGGGCCCTTCGTAAAATTAACTCAAATTAGAAATGCAATCATAAGTTGTTTTGTTTTTTATTCAAATGGGAAGTTCCAATTGACATAAACAAACATAAGAACTCTGCTTATATTTGAAAAGTGGTGACTTTGACACCCCTCCAAGTGCAAAACTTTGAAGCAAAATTGTAAATATGCTTACTGAAATATAGAAAAAATCAGATAAGGAGTTTTACATCTAATAGGCCTGAAATGTTTAAATTCAAATTCCGAGAAAATGCTTTAGGATTACAACTGATTACAGTTGCAGGATATAGTTAAAACAGAAGAGATATCATTGTCATAACAGAGTAAAAAACTCGAAAATAAAAATGATTGAAGGGTAAAAAAGAATGCACTGGTTTCAATGGTTGTCAAGACTCAAGAAATTTCAAATATTCTTGAATCTTGAAAGTTATCAATGGTGAGTTTGTGAAAGTCAGAGTGGAAGAAAATCCATGTCGAAAAAGAATAAACCATAGAGCGAAAATAGAAAATTTAGGACAGTAACAAAAATTGTTTTTTGAGATAACGCGTTTTACTTGGGTAACCTTGAACGACCCCACTCGTAGTATAATAGGAAGCCATTTCCATCTATTTATGCTATTCAACCCTCGCGTTCACTTTCAACAATATCTCCATGACCCACTTGTCACTCCTAATCTCTCTAATCAAATAGATAGAACATCTTATAACCAAGTCATAAACGGGGCACACTTCCATAACACATGAAAATGACCATAACCTCATTAGACCTTATATCCGACAGTCATAGTTTCAACATCTAAGCTACGTGCATTCATTTCTTCTAATCCAAATCCTCTCGGCAAGGCTAAACACAAAAAGCACCGAGCAGTGACAAACTTCAAATCATATCTTCAATTCAGTAGCACATCAAACTCTAGAAAGACGCAAAAGATAATTCACTAACTCATTTAGCCATCAAATTTTCCCAAATGTTATGCCTTCCCACAACCATTCCGCGAACATACCTTATCGAATGCCATAAAGCGACTAGAATATATAAAAACACCACGATTTACCTAGTACTGAACAAAACAAAACCAATTCGAAGGTGTATCAACTTACTCACGTAACTTCACATATCACCTTGCCCTGCCATTAATTCCCCTTTCCTCCTCGAGAGTAGAACAAACAAATTCCTACCAAACCGGGGTCCGTCCACTGTATTAGTCTGGTGGGGGCCTTTGTAAATTTAACTGAAATTAGAAATGCAATCGAGAAGTTATTTTATTTTTATTGACATAAGAAGTCCGCTTATAATTAAAATTTGTGACTTTGAAACCCCTCCAAGTGCAAAAATTTAAAGCAATATTGTAAATATGCGAGAAAAAAAATCATATCACTGAGTTTTACATCAATAAGTTTGGAATGTTTGAATTAAAATCCCGAGAAAATACTTCAGGATTACAACTGATAACAACTGATAACAACTGCTAGATATAGTTAAAAAGGAAAAGATTTCATTACAAAAGAGTACAAAACTCAGAAAAGGAAAATGATTGAACTGTAAAAAATAAAGCATTGGTTACAATGGTTGTCAAAGCTTGAGAAATTTCAAATAATCTTGAATCTTGAAAGTTACCAATGGTCAGTTTGTGAAAGTCAGAGTGGAAGAAAAACCAAATTGAAAAGTATAAACTGGAAAGGGAAAATGGAAAATTTAGGACAGTGACAAAAATTGTTTTTTTGAGATAACGCGTTTTACTTGGAAAACCTTGAACGACCCCACTCGTAGTATAATAGGAAGACATTTCCATCTATTTATGCTATTCAACCTTAGCGTTCACTTTCCACAATATCTCCATGACCCACTTGTCATTCCAAATCTCTCTAATCAAATAGCACATCCTATAACCAAGTCATAAACGGGGCACACTTCCATAACACATCAAAATGACCATAACCTCATTAGATCTTCTTATATCCGACAACCATAGTTCCAACATCTAAGCTACTTGCATTCATTTCTTCTAATCCAAATCCTCTCGGCAAGGCTAAACGCAAAAAAAAAAAGAGCAATTACAAACTTCAACACCTATCTTCATTTTAGTATCACATTAAACTCTAGAAAGACGGAAAAGATAATTCACTAACACCTTTAGGCATCAAAATTTACAAAATGGTACTCCTTCCCACAACCATATCGCGAACATATTTTATCGAATGCCATAAAGAAACTAGAAGAAACACAACGATTTACCTAATACGGAACAAAAGAAAACAAATTCTAAGATATTTCAACGTTCTATCACATAACTTCACCTATCACCTTTCCCTGCCATTACTTCCGCTTTTTACCTCAAGAATAGAACAAACAAATTCAAACTAAACCGGGGTCCGTCTACTGTATTAGTCTAGTGGGGGCCTTTGTAAAATTAACTCAAATTAGAAATGCAATCGAGAAGTTTGAAATAAACATGAGAAGTCCGTTTATATATAAAAATTGGTGACTTTGAGACCCCTCCAAGTGCAAAATTTTGAAGCAGAATTGTATATATGCTTACATAAATTTAGAAAAATCAGATCACGAGGTTTACATCAATAAGCTTGAAATGTTTAAAATCAAATCCCGAGAAAATGCTTTAGGGTTACAACTGATTACAACTGCTGGATATAGTTAAAACAGAAGAGATAGCATTGTCATAACAGAGTACAAAATTCGAAAAAGGGAAATGATTGAAAATTAAAAAAGAAGGCACTGGTTATAATGGTTGCCAAGGCTTGAGAAACTTCAAATATTCTTGAATCTTGAAAGTTATCACTGGCCAGTTTGTGAAAGTCAGAGTGGAAGAAGAACCATGTTGAAAAGTATAAACAGTAAAGGGAAAATGGAAAATTTATGACCGTAACAAGAGTATTTTTTTGAGATAAGGCGCTTTACTTATGAATCCTTGAACGACCCCACCCGTAATATAATAGGAATCCATTTTCTTCTATTTATGCTATTCAACATTCGCGTTCAATTTCCACACTATCTCCATGACCCACATGTCATTCCAAATCTCTCTAAATCGAATAGCACATCCTATAACCAAGTCATAAACGAGGCACACTTCCATAACACATAAAAATGGCCATAACCTCAGTAGAACTCCTAATATCCGACAGCCAAAGTTCCAACATCTAAGCCACTTCCATTCCTTTCTTCTAATCCAAATCCTCTCAGCAAGGCTAAACGCAAAAAACACCGAGCAGTTACAAACTTAAAATCCTATCTTCATTTCAATAGCACATCAAACTCTAGAAAGACGCAAAAGATAATTCACTAACTCATTTAGCCATCAAAGTTTCCCAAATGTTATGCCTTTCCACAACCATTTCGCAAACATACCTTATCGAATGTCATAAAGCGACTAGAAGATACCAAAACACCACGATTTACCTAGTACTGAACAAAAGAAAACCAATTCCAAGGTGTATCAACTTACTATCACGTAACTTCACATATCACCTTGCTCTGCCATTAATTCCCCTTTCCTTCTCTGAGAGTAGAACAAACAAATTCCTACCAAACCAGGGTCCGTCCACTGTATTAGTCTGGTGGGGGCTTTGTAAAATTAACTGAAATTTGCAATCGAGAAGTTGTTTTCTTTTTATTGACATAAGAAATCCGCTTATATTTGAAAATTTATGACTTGGAAACCCGTCCAAGTGCAAAAATTTAAAGCAATATTGTAAATATGCTAGAAAAAATCAGATCCTTGAGTTTTACATCAATAAGTTTGGAATGTTTGAATTAAAATCGAGAAAATACTTTAGGATTACAACTGATAACAACTGCTAGATATAGTTAAAAAGGAAAATATATCATTATAAAAGAGTACAAAACTCAGAAAAGGAAAATGATTGAACTGTAAAAAAGAATGCATTGGTTATAATGGTTGTCAAAGCTTGAGAAACTTCAAATTATTTTGAATCTCGAAAGTTACCAATGGTCAATTTGTAAAAGTCAGAGTGGAAGAAAAACCAAATTAAAAAGTATAAACAGTAAAGGGAAAATGGAAAATTCAGGAAAGTAACAAAAATTGTTTTTTGAGATAACGCGTTTTACTTGGGAAACCTTGAAGGACCCCATCTATTTATGCTATTCAACCTTCGCGTTCACTTTCCACAATATCTCCATGACCCACTTGTAACTCCAAATCTCTTTAATCAAATAGCAGATCCTATAACCAAGTCAGAAACGGGCGCACACTTCCATAACACATCAAAATGACCATAACCTCATTAGAACTCCTCATATCCGACAGCCATAGTTCCAACATCTAAGCTACGTGCATTCATTTCTTATTATCCAAATCCTCTAGGCAAGGCTAAACGCAAAAAACACCGAGCAGTTACAAACTTAAAATCCTATCTTCATTTCAGTAGCACATCAAACTCTAGAAAGACGCAAAATATAATTTACTAACTCATTTAGCCATCAAAGTTTCCCAAATGTTATGCCTTCCCACAACCATTCCGCGAACAAACCTTATCGAATGCCATAAAGCGACTAGATGATACCAAAACACCACGATTTACCTAGTACTGAACAAAAGAAAACCAATTCCAAGGTGTATCAACTTACTATCACGTAACTTCACATATCACCTTGCCCTGCCATTAATTCCCTTTTCCTCCTCGAGAGTAGAACAAACAAACTCCTACCAAACAGGGGTCCGTCCACTGTATTAGTCTGGCGGGGGCCTTTGTAAAATGAACTGAAATTAGAAATGCAATCGAGATGTTGTTTTCTTTTTATTGACATAAGAAATCCGCTTATATATGAAAATTTGTGACTTTGAAACCCCTCCAAGTGCAAAAAATTAAAAGCAATATTGTAAATATGCTAGAAAAAATCAGATCGCTGAGTTTAAAAAAAATAAGTTTGGAATGTTTGAATTAAAATCCCCAGAAAATACTTTAGGAACAACTGCTAGATATAGTTAAAACCGAAAATATATCATTATAAAAGGCTACGAAATTCGAAAAGGGAAATGACTGAACTGTAAAAAAGAATGCATTGGTAATAATGGTTGTCAGAGCTTGAGAAACTTCAAATATTCTTGAATCTTGAAACTTACCAATGGTCAGCTTGTAAAAGTCAGAGTGGAAGAAAAACAAAATTGGAAATTAAAGCAATAAAGGGAAAATTGAAAATTTAGGACAGTAACAAGAACTATTTTTTGAGATAACGCGTTTTACTTGGGAAGCCTTGAACAACCCCACTCGTAATATAATAGGAATCATTTTCCATCTATTTATGCTATTCAACCTTCGCGTTCACTTTCCACAATATCTCCATGACCGACATGTCACTCTAAATCTCTCTAATCAAATAGCACATCCTATAACAAAGTCATAAACTGAGGCACGCTTCCATAACACATCAAAATGACCATAACCTCATTAGAACTCCTAATGTCCGACAGCCATAGTTCCAACATCTAAGCCACTATTATTCCTTTCTTCTACTCCAAATCCTCTCGGCAAGGCTAAACGCAAAAAACACCGAGCAGTTACAAACTTAAAATCCTATCTTCATTTCAGTAGCACATCAAACTGTAGAAAGACGCAAAAGATAATTCACTAACTCATTTAGCCATCAAAATTTCCCAAATGTTATGCCTTCCCACAACCATTCCGCGAACATACCTTATCGAATGCCATAAAGCGACTAGAAGATACCAAAACACCACGATTTACCTAGTAGTAGTACTGAACAAAAGAAATCCAATTCCAAGGTGTTTCAACTTACTATCACATAACTTCACATATCACCTTGCCCTGCCATTAATTCCCCTTTCCACCGCGAGAATAGAACAAACAAATTCCTACCAAACCGGGGTCCGTCCACTGTATAAGTCTGGTGGGGACCTTCGTAAAATTAACTGAAATTAGAAATGCAATCGATAAGTTGTCTTCATTTTATTGACATAAGAAATCCACTTATGTTTGAAAATTTGTGACTTTGAAACCCCCTCTAAGTGCAAAATTTTGAAGCAATATTATAAATATGCTAGAAAAAATCAGATCAATGAGTTTTACATCAATAAGTTTGGAACGTTTGAATTCAAATCCCGAGAAAATACTTTAGGATTACAACTGATTACAACTGCTAAATATAGTTAAAACGGAAAAGATATGATTATAAAAGAGTACAAAACTCGAAAAGGAAAATGATTGAACTGTAAAAAAAAGAATGCACTGGTTACAATGGTTGTCAAAAGCTTGAGAAACTTCAAATATTCTTGAATCTTGAAAGTTACCAATGGTCAGTTTGTAAAAGTCATGTGGAAGAAAAACCAAATTGAAAAGTATAAACTGTAAAGGGAAAATGGAAAATTTAGGACAGTAACAAGAATTTTTATTTTGAGATAACGTGTTCTAATTGGGAAACCTTGAACGACCCCACTCGTAATAAAATAGGAATCCATTTCCATCTATTTATGCTATTCAACCTTCGCGTTCAATTTCCACAACATCTCCATGACCCACTTGTCATTCCAAATCTCTCTAATCAAATAGCGTATAACCAAGTCATAAACGAGGCACACTTCCATAACACATCAAAATGACCATAACCTCATTAGATCTTCTTATATCCGACAGCCATAGTTCCAATATCTAAGCTACTACCGTTCATTTATTCTAATCCAAATCCTTTCGGCAAGGCTAAACGCAAAAAACACCGAGCAGTTACAAACTTCAAACAAATCCTATCTTCATTTCAGTAGCACATTAAACTCTAGAAAGACACAAAAGATAATTCACTAACACCTTTAGCCATCAAAATTTCCAATATGTGACTCCTTCCCACAACCATTTCGCGAACATACTTTATCGAATGTCATAAAGCAACTAGAAGAAACACCATGATTTACCTAGTACGGAAAAAAAGTAAACCAATTCCAAGATATTTCAACTTTCTATCACATAACTTCACATATCACCTTGCCCTGCCACTAATTCCCCTTTACACCTCGAGAATAGAACAAACAAATTCAAACTAAACCGGGGCCCATCTACTATATTAGTCTAGAGGGGTCCTTTGTAAAATTAGTTCAAATTAGCAATGCAATCGAGAAGTTGTTCTCTTTTGTATTGAAATGGGAAGTTGCAATTTACATAAACAAACATGAGAAGTCCGCTTATATACGAAAATTGGTGACTTTGAGACCGCTCAAAGTGCAAAAATTTAAAGCAATATTGTATATATGCTTACTGAAATTAAGAAAAATCAGATCACGAGGTTTACATCAATAAGTTTGAAATGTTTAAATTCAAATCCCAAAAAATGCTTTAGGGTTACGACTGATTACAACTGCTGGATATAGTTAAAACGGAAGAGATATCATTGTCATAACAGAGTACAAAACTCGAAAAGGGAAATGATTGAAGTTTAAAAAAGAATTCACTGGTTTCAATGGTTGTCAAGGCTTGAAAAACTTCAAAAAATTCTTGAATCTTGAAAGTTATCATTGGTCATTTTGTGAAAGTTTAAATGGAAGAAAAACCTGGTTGAAAAGTATAAACAGTAAAGTAAATAGAAAATTTAGGACAGTAACAAAAATATTTTCATTGAGATAAGGCGCTTTACTTTTGAAACATTGAACGACCCCACCCGTAATATAATAGGATTTCATTCCTGTCTATTTATGCTATTCAACCTTCGCGTTCACTTACCACATTATCTCCATGACCCACATGTCACTCCAAATCTCTCGAATCGAAAAGCACATGCTATAACCAAGTCATAAAAGTGGCACACTTCCATAAGGCATCAAAATGACCATAACCTCATTAGAACTCCTAATATCCGACAGCCATAGTTCCAACATCTACGCCACTTCCATTCCTTTCTTCTAATCCGAATCCTCTCGGCAAGGCTAAACGCAAAAAACTCCGAGCAGTTACAAACTTAAAATCCTATCTTCATTTCTGTAGCACATCAAACTCTAGAACGACACAAAAGATAATCCACTAACTCCTTTAGCCATCAAAATTTCCCAAATGTTAATGCCTTCCCACAAGTTTGTCGAACATACCTTATCGAAAAGTATAAACAGTACAGGACAAATAAAACATTTTATGAAGGTAACAAGAATACCTTTTTGAGATAAAACGCCTTACTTTTGAAACCCTAAGCATATGAAACGACCCCACTCATAATATATTCCATTCCTGTCTATTTATGTTATTTAATCTTCGCGTTCACGTTTCACACTATCTCCACTATCCACATCTAACTCCAAATCTCTCTATTCAAATAACACATCATATAATCAAGTAAAAAACGAGCCACATTCCCATGACAACTCAAAATGACAAACATAGTCCATCGGAAGTAAAAATAACCTCATTAAAACTTCTAATATTCAACAGAAACGACTTCCAACACCTTAGCCTCCTCCATTCCTTTCTTCTAATCCAATTCCTCTAGGTAAGGCTTAATGCAAAATACACTGAGCAAAAACAAAATTAAAATCCTAAGTTCATTTAGTAGCACATCAAACTCTAGAAAGATACTAAAAATATTTCAGGAACTCCATTAGCCATCAAAATATCCCAAATGCTACTCCTTCCCACAACGATTTCGCGAACATACCTAATCGACTGCCATAAAGCGACTAGAAGATACCACGATCGCAAGTAGTATCGCCAATCGATCACAAGTGGAGAGATCCAACACAACAAGATTGTTCACCAGTTACCTCCAATCTTATATAAACTTGCCACCAAAACAAAATTCATCTAACATACCACCAAATTTCCAAAACTTCCCTTCCAACCTTGTCAACACCTCCACCTACCCTGCTTGCAGTTGTGCTTCTCTTTCCCTAGATAAGGTTTTCTAAGAGGAAGACAAACATCCTCTCACTTGCTCCAGAATCCAGATTTATTAAATTATTCTCATCTAAAATTCATTGTAATTTGACTATTTTATCTCTATCAACTAAACCTTTTTTAATCCATGTTTTTTGCTTTCCAATGTATTTACTTAGATTAGACAAATAAAAATAACTTGTGTCATCAGATCTTTCTTCTGACTAATTTAAACAACCGTATTTCGCATACAAAGTACCAAAGCTCAAAATAGCAGTAACAAGGATAAATACGTGCTGGATTATCAGATAAAGGCAGGGAATTTTCAACTTACCCAGCTGCCTTTGATTCTCTCTGTGTTGCCGAATCAGCGCGTCGCCATCTCCGATGAAGACTCTCGCTGACTGAATTCCGTTGTGGAGACACCTGATCCACCGGCGTCGCCGAAAACCCTAGCTCGGAACAACCATACTTTCTCCGATTGGAATCGACTCCTTCACAACCCAAAACCCTTGTTTTTGTTTTAACTCAGAAAAGGAAACGTTCCCCTTTCTTATTCTTATTCTACGGCACCCACCGCCTCTGTGGGGAATCATTATTCCCTTATTATCCCTCAAGTGTTTACACCATTACCACCATAATAACCGACTCAACCCATATCCACTACCACCGACTCAACCCAACTCCTTTTGTAAATAATCAAGGGTGAAACAAACTTGCACCCACTAGATTGACTAAAGGACATTTTCACCCCTTCCACTTAAGGGGTGAAAATAGTAAAATTAAATATGAATTTTAATTTCAAAAAAAAAGTAAGTTGGGTAAGTTACTGTGTTTTATTCAGGTGAGATTTTAGAAAACGTCTGACGAGGGGCACAATAGTAATCCGGGAAATAAAAGGAAAAAAAATTGTTATGAAAAAGAAAATTGGGTAAACTATCGAGTTTCATTCGGGGGAGATTTTAGAAAAACGTTAGATAAGTGTTTGTAATTTAATCCGGGTGGGTTTCTTTATTTTTGGTCGTTAACACGTGTACAACCACCGAGACTTTGTAGTTGTGCTACACCCAGTCTTAACGACCTGTTGGTGTGCCAACCACACCCCAAACATTCTAACTTGGGTTCATCTTCTCCAAAATTTCTTCTTCGACAATGATTTTCCCGACACCGCCACCGACTCCACCTCTTCTTTTCTACCGATGCATCCTCTCTATAAAGCTTACCTAATCTCCTCTCATTCGGCAGAACACAACAACACTAATCACAACCACGGCAACCTTCATCACCACCGTCACCATCATCACCATCATCATCTTCTTCGCCTCCGCCGAAACCACCACCGTCAGCACCACTCTCTGTTTCTGCCCCTATCACTCTCTATTTCTCTCTCTGCTCACAGCGAGCAAGAGCCTAAGCAGATCCACCTGAGGTAGCAACCAGGAAGGCCGCCGCCGCCACCACCGTAGTTTCCGTCGGAAAACCACCCAAACCCAACTGTATTTTTTCTCTCTCACTTTCCCTCTCTGTTTCTCTCGCACTCCCCTCTCGATAACAATCTGAAATAAGAAAGAAGAGGGAAGAAGAAGCTTCAACCTAGCTGTAGAAAACAGAGCACGACCACCACCACCGCCGACCTCCATTTTCGCCGGCAAGGAGCTCCACCGGAGCTGAAAAGAGCCACCCACCACCTGGAAATTATCCTAATCTGCTATTATCCTAATCTGCTTCTGGAGGCTTGACCAAGCTAGCAGAAAGCCCACCCGAACCCAGAACCTCCTAAGTAGCCAGAGTTGAGAACCACCACTATAGCCATCGACGGGGAATTCGACCGGAACATTTTCTCGACTGTTTCTTGCGATTTTTTGTACCAGTATGATCTAATCTTAGCCACGAGTTGATCTCAAAATCATGTCTTGATGCTTGAATTCATGTCTAGATTGATCAAATTAGAAGTTCATGCTTAGGGGGAGGTAGATGTCTTTTTCAGAAAACTTTTTAGTTAAAGGGGGTGTTTATTTTCTTTTAGCATAACTTGGGAGTTCCTCTTGACATTTAACAATCTGATTTTTTTAAAATGAATTAAAAATGTGGTTTTATGTTTAAATCAATATCAATTAACACTTAGCTACTTTCTAGTTGAATAAAAGTATGTTAAATATTGAAGTAATATGATAAAAATATTTGTTAGTTAATTAGAATTTGTTTTCTTGAAAATAAACAAGTTAATACTATATTTCGCAACTAAATAAATATTTTCTTAGAATAAGTTGACTATTAAGTAACATATTGGAATCAAAGTTAACATTTTTCTCATTTGATAGCAAGCGTTTATTTGTATTCAAACTATGACAATTTCTCCCAACGTAAGTATTTTTTCCCTATTTTCTTAAAGATAATATAATTAGATTTTTTTTTTAAATTTTCAAATAAATGACTATTTTAACAAATTATTCCTTAAAGAGTTTCTTGGTTACTTAAAAATAAATAGATTGATTACTAATATTTGTTGGGTTTTGATGCAGGTTACGCAGCGGAATAACAAAATTAATCCTGCTCAAGACCCTCCAAAGATCATAGGAAGAGGCTACATAACGATAGTAAGGGTTTTAGTATCTGCATACCTTTGGGTTCTCCTGCGATGACTCCACACGTGAAATAGTATTCACGTCTCTATGGATAATCCACTCCTATGATTGAAATCGGATCTTCCAACACCTTGTGCTAGCTAGGAATCGATGGAAGAATAAGAAGAAGATCACACAAGGAACACCAAAGAGGGGCTCGACCCTCTTTGTGGCCGACGGGGTAGGGGCGGTTCCAAGGGGTTCGGCCTCCTTGGGATTTGCTCTCTCTCCTTACTTTTATCTCTCACTCAATGTGTTATAAGCATTAGTCAAGGAAGGAAGCTAGGAGTGTCCTTTATATAGTCCAACAACTCCTTGTTGACAGCATAAAAGCCCCTACCCTAATCATGTCCATACACGAATCAGCCCAACTTGCAAATTAGTTCTACTAAGTAGTTGCGTATTGATCCTTCTAATTAATTAATCATATTAATTATTTCCCAAGTCCGGTCTAATCCATAGGGAGTGTGACCCCATAGGTTTCTATTTAGTTGGTAGTAATAAATACGAACATGGAGCGGCCTCTAGCAAGACATCCACGCTACCCAACTAATATAAATAGTCATCAGACAAACTTTTTGTCCAATGTTCATGTATTGTGTTATCCCTTTGTCTCCATATCCGGATTGGACACGAGACATATTAGTCACACTCGTATATCCAATCCATAGTTTCTCGATCCTGGGAATATGCTTATCCGTGCAGATAACATCAATAACTCCATATTGATTTATCTGAGTCTAGCCAGACATTCTATAAGCACCATCCCTCGAGTGGACCATGGATATTTACTCCCATTATGTGGGAGGGACAAATCATGTCTACGTCAATACGATATGTAAGCTTGCTTCCTATCATGCCCGATAACTATCTTTATAGTTACCCGGTTAAGGCACAACGTTTGATAATATCAAAGCATGATATTTCACAACTAGAGTATCTAGTAACTACAAGTCTAAGGATTACAATACCATTAGCACTACGAGAAGCGCTTTTGACTTTAACATAATCTAATGTAGCCATCTCGTCGTGGGTCAATCTAGTATGCCATTACTCTTAATGCATACCCATGTGTTGGATCGTGATATCTCCATATCAATCCAACCCCATACTAGTCTATAGTTGATTGTCCTGTTAATCAATATAATCGACTAGGGATATCTAAGAATATAACATTTATATTCTAAGGACTTCATTCATGTTAACATATCTCCACATCGATAACATAATGAATAGTAAGTCCATATATATTTTTCATGATAAACTGATTGCCTCTAGGGCACAATTCCAACAGTCTCCCACTTGTACTAGAGTCAATCATATGCCTATTAATCTAGCGCGACCCTCATGCTTTTACTACGCAAGGCAAGAGAGACATTTGCTGGTACCTTGCAAATATTCACATCTCCTCTATCAACAATTTGATTGAGATTGAATATTCTGAATAAGTGCATCTTATGCATTAATATATTCAGTCATGTGATGGAATCGGCAACTAAATCTTTCCTGGAACCTTTCCAGCTCACAGTCCCTCCCACTAGTGCAAAACATAAAACTTGACTATAATCTGAAATCTTCTTTGTTAGATTAGAAGTTCTCATCACTGTAACCCCTTACAGTAAACTCTTCCTATCCTCCATTTACCAATAATTCATCCTAAGTTACTCTCAAGTACTTTAAGGATAATCTTGATAATTATTCAGTCACACTTCACCCGGATTTGACTGGTATCTTTGGGTCATACCATATGACACATCTGGCCTAGTACATAACATGACATATCTCGTGAATCTCATTCATACGGTCCTTTCTCAATCTAATTGGAAAGACAATTAGTTCTTACAAATACTAATTCCATGTGACATTGGTAGAATCAATATTCTATACATGCTGAACCATTTCAACACCTTTGTCAATATACGCATTATGACCTAAGCCGCACAACCATCTGGATCTATCTCCATAGATCTTTATAGGTTGCCTCACCTAAGTCTATAATTGAAGATTAATTCCCTAATCAATCTACATAAGATTGCCAAGTAGGGTCAATATTCCCAATGATTAGTATGTCTCTACATACAAGACCAGAAATTTAACTATGCTCCCACTAACATTCTTGTAAACATAAGTCTCATCTTCAATTTTTATGGAACCAAACTCCTTTGATTGCATCATCAATTCGAAAAGCCCAACTCCAAGAAGGTTGACTCAATCTATGGACAGATTGCTACAAGCAAGATGATAATCGGATCGTTATGGCATTCCTAATATGTTAGTTCAGCAGTGGGCTATGCTCGTGAACATGATCAACGATTCCAAGGGTCAATCTTCTTCAGATGAAAAGTTGAGCGGTAAGTGTGACTCTTCTGCTCAATGGATCATCGATATCGGGTGCTCAAATCACATGACTGGTAATAATGGATTTTTTAGTCAATTATTTGATGTTTCATCTACTTATGTTGGGGGGACTAATGGAAAACAAACCATTTCAACCAAGGAAGGCACAATCCATTTGAGTAGCAAGATGGTGCTTAATAATGTGTTATATGTTCCAGAACTTACTTGTAATTTACCATCGGTGTCTCACTTTGTTGTCGATCTCTCTTATTCACTCACTTTTACTGATAAGCTTTGCATCATACAAGACCGTGCTTCGAGGAATCTTGTTAGAGCGGGTGAACAACGTGAGGGTGTTTATTGGTTTCGGCCTTTGAGACAAATTCAAGCTTATCAAGCAGCTATGGCAAATAAAGGAGATTTGTGGCATCAATGGCAGGGACACCCTTCTCGAAAAGTACAATATATTTTATCGGATGCTATTAAAAATAAGAGAAATAAGGATTCACAAGCATACATGAACCTTGTAGAATTTGTTTTAGAGCAAAGCAAACTAGAAGCATGTTTCCCTCAAGTAATAATAGAGCCAAAGACGTTTTTGATTTAGTCAATTGTGATATTTGGGGTGCAATACTTCTCCAACTAGTTGCGGTGCTCATTATTTTTTGACTATTTTTGATGACCACTCGCGGGCTATTTAGGTATACTTGATGTCTGCAAAATCCGAGGTGCCCAACTTATTAAGGATTTTTGTTAAATGGTTCATGCTCAATTCGATAAGCATATTAAAATCCTATGAAGTGATAACGGAAAGGAATTTACATGTCTTCATATATTTTACGCTGACAATGGTATTCATCATTAGACTTATTTTTTTGACACTCCACAACAAAATGGGAAGGTAGAACGTAGGCACATACATATCATTAATGTAGCCCGTGATTTACTTTTCCAAGAACCTTCCTACTACCTTTTGGGGGGAAACTATATTGACTGCAACCTATGTCATCACCCGAACTCCTATCCCTTTTCTCAAAAATAAGACGCCACATGAAGTTCAGTTTGGCTCACCTCCTAAGTATAATTCTCTTCGTATCTTTGGCTGCCTGTGTTTTGTCAAAAATCAGCCGCATTTTAAGGATAAGTTTGTTACTCGCTCCCGTCATTGCGTGTTCATGGGCTATCCGTTAGAAAAAAAGGTTGTTCTTGTATGACTTAAAGAAGAAAGAGTTCTTTATATCCCGGGATGTTTTTTCTAAAAAAAACATTTCCTTTTGCAAATGAAGTCAATGAGTCTAGTTCCAATGATGGGTTTGAAAATAAAGACTACTATGACATTGAGCCTTATGTTGAGGATAATCCCTTAACAGGGGGAGTGATGAGCACTTGAATACTGGAACAAATATTGATGATGAAGATGACCAGCACATTACACTCCCTACAGATACAGGGGATGTCACGATTCTTGAAGATAATATTCCGCAAGAAACAGGTTGAGGTTGTCGAAAAAAGGAACCTTCTCGAAGGCTCAAGGACTACATCACAAACACCATTCGAGCTAAAAACCCTGTCACGTCACCCGCCCATGCTCCATTAAAGTCCTCAGTACTCCTTTCCCCATTGCTTCTTATGTAAATTGTGACAATTTTTCTTTGAGACACCCATTTTTTGGCAGCAATTACACTGATGCGCAAACTAACGTGCTATTCGCAAGTATACGAATCGAGTAATACCGGTGTATTTCAACTCGGGTGATCGTTCCCACAAGGACTGTTTAGTGTTTCTAAAGTAATCAGACTTAACTTGCAGAGTGTAAAAGGAGGAGTAATTTGAGAGTGTGATTACTAGCTACGTACTGAAAATAAACAACTAAAACATAAATATTTTTGTGACGTTTTCTGAAGAAATCTCGAAGGTTGTAAAATATAGGATTTCAAATACTAGGTCCCAGGATCCCCTAGGGTTTCTAAAGGTTCATGTTAACACACAGCAGTTTTAATTATCCGTGCTGCGTACCAGCTGTGCAGTAACCTTTCAGATCCTGCACGTTATCACGATCCTGCAGACTGTCGGATCCCTGTTAAGCCGCCTATGTTTGCAGTCTCATTCTAAGGATGCTAGGGTTTATCACTTGTCCTGATGGCCCGGGTCAGATTCTCTAACAGTTGGTCAAACGTTTAGCTAGCCCTATCTCCCTTTCTCTGGTCGGTCTATCAGGGTAAGGTACTAAATCCTTTCTTTTCTTCCTAACTCTAACCTGACGTTTTCACCTACAAGCTCGGGTCTGTAGCAATTCTGGTTCGCGACTCCGATCATGCATAAATGATAATATTCAAAGACAGAAAAACTGATAAAAACTGCTGAATTAAGATAGTTTGATCATGAATTCAATACCAAAACATAGAACAATCTCTAAGTACGAAACCATAGGTTCACCGAGAACCTAGGTAAAAGGTTTGGCTACTAGAACTCATAACGTAACTAACAAAGTTTTTTGAATAAAGAGAGAGAGAGAGAGAAAGTAAAGGCAAACTAGGTCTTAGAATCTGGAATCGTGTTCTCGTGCTCTCCGAGGATGCTCCGACTTATCCTTGGGTGTGTTGATGTGTTAAAACGAGCCCTGAACGAGTCTTTAAATAGTGCAGGATAAGTTTCTGGAAACTGCCTATATTTATGAAACTGCCACCGGCCAAAACTGTCTCGGAATACGTGTTGTGTGCGTATATTACGCACAGGATGTGCGTATAATACGCACCCGTGGCCCTGGGTGTGTTTGTATCTCTCCTTTTGTGCGTATTTTTCTTCCTGTGTGCGTATAATACGTTGTGTGCGTATAATACGCATAGGTGTGCGTAAAATATGACAGTGCATGCAATCTCCACTTCTCTCTTCTCTTTGTGCGTATAAAGGACCCTGTGTGCGTAAAATACGCACACAGTGCCCCTGCCCGCCAAAAATCACCTCATCTCCCTGCTGTGTGCGTATAATACGCACACAGTGAACTTCTGAGCTCACTTTCTGCCTTCTTGCGTAGTTCCCGCTGCGTTCACGAGCCCTATTCCTGCATAGACTACACTAACACACCGGCGATCATATCCAATAAAAGCACAAAAACCGCAGAAATTTACGAAGAGCTTATAAACAACTCGTTCTAATTTCCGAGTCTTTCTAAGGGTGAATTTTTGCTAACACACTGCTTTTCGGCACACATACACGTCTTTTCAGGCATAAGATAACTCCTACCGTGGAGTTATCAAAAAAACCCCGCACTAAACATTGCTCGTCCCGAGAAACCCCTTGCATACTGTCCCGATTGCATACATATCTGTCTTGCAAAACGACCCTGTTGTGCGTACACTACCTTTGCATACTCCTTGTGATTGCACTTTTCTGACCTGAACTTAAAACCAGGCGACTCAATAGAAATTCGACTCAGAAAAGAATGTACTGACTCAAACGTAGACTCTATCTTATCAAGACACAAATATAGTTTTAGTGTGAGATCGGGCAATCTCCTTAACGAAAAACATTCCAGTAACAAAATCTCTCCTTCTTACCAGGAAGTACCTACCCACACACGATCGGTGAGTCTAACAGATTATACGAGTGGATGTATAGCGCTGGCACGTAGTACTGTTACTTCCTTTCTCAAACTGGGCAAATCCCTAGCATACCTACCGTCAGAGCTATTTTCGAATCAGGGATCCTAATTCTAATAAGCAGTATGTATGTGTCTATATGAAGGTATGGCATGTTCCCACTTGTTACGACATTCTCACTGTTCCAAACTCACACTCCTCACCAAGTTCCCAAAACTGACCAAAATACCTTAGTTTCTGCAACTCAATTCCCAGTCCCTTGTGTGTCCTTGCCGTTCTCGCGGCCACAAACGTGAAGCGATGTTGAACTTAGAACATAACACATACTCAGCTTTTAAACTAAACAATTATGTACAAACTAAAACGGAAACTTTTAAATAGAACCTTCTTCTTTTCTTTTATTATTATTATTATTATTATTATTATTATTATTATTATTATTATTATTATTATTATTATTATTATTATTATTATTATTATTATTATTATTATTATTATTATTATTATTATTTTTAAGATAAAAATAATAAATACTCAACGTGTTATACTCACACTGCAACTCAAACTTGTAATTTTGTTTCAAAATTTTGGGCAGAACTGGGCTGCTGTGTGCGTATTATACGCACAGGTTGTGCGTATTATACGCACACCGCACCCTAGGTATGAATTTTTTCTCTCGCTTTCCCTCTGTGTGCGTATTATACGCACATAGTAACATTTATGTTCTGTTTTGGCTTCTTTCTCTGCTCTGTTGTGTCTGCACATGCTCAATTCAAAGTAAATACCCACTCATCTTACCTCTCTCAAAATTCAAAACTGAAAATAAAACTGAAATTATTTGAACTAACTTACTACGTTGGGTTGCCTCCCAACCAGCGCTTGTAATTTACGGTCGACGACCCGACCCAGTTACCTCCGGTTTGATCACGGGTCGTCGAAGTAGATCGGGTCTACCTTGGCGACTTCGGCTGTTTCTAGATATGGCTTGATCCGATTTTCGTTCACCCTGAAGACAGAGTTATCTTTTAGATTTTCCATCTCAAACGCACCCCATGCGAATATCTTTCGGATGATGAACGGTCCCGACCAACAAGATCTCAATTTTCCCAGAAAAAACCTCATTCTTGTGTTGTAGAGAAGAACTTTATCCCCTTCCTGTAACTGCTTTGGCGTGATATGCTGATCATGCCACTTCTTTGTCTTTTCTTTGTAAATCTTGGCGCTCTCAAATGTCGTATTGCGAACTCCTCTAATTCCAGCAGCGCCATCTTTCTTTTATCTCCATCCAGATTCTGATCCATATTGAGCACTTTGATAGCCCAATAGGCCTTGTTCTCCAATTGAATCAGAAGGTGACACGCTCCCAAACATAAGCTGGTACGGTGACATTCCCACCGGTGTTTTGAAAGTTGTCATATACGCCCAGAGAGCATCGTCTAGTCTCATTGACCAATCCTTTCGGCCCAGATTCATGGTCTTTTCTAGAATGCCCTTGATCTCTCTGTTTGACACTCCAGATTGTCCGTTGATCTGGGGTGATAAGGTAGTGACACCTTATGGATAGACACCCCGTACTGCTTTAGCACCCTGGCGAACACTTTGTTAATGAAGTGCGACCCTTCATCCTGATCATAGCCATGGGGGTTCCGAACCGCGTAAATATGTTGCATTTTAGAAAACGCTCAACCGTAGCTGCATCGTTTTTTTGACACGCTATTGCCTCGATCCACTTCGTAACATAGTCCACAGCCGGATGTATGTACATATTTCCCATATAAGATGGGAACGGCCCCATGAAGTCGATCCCCCAAACATCAAAGGGTTCAACTTCCTGCCATATGGTCAAAGGCATCTCATCCCTCTGCGACGTACTCCCTGTCCTCTGGCATGTATCACACCCCTGTACATAATCATGACAATCTTTGAAAATTGTCGGCCAAAAGAATCCTGACTGCAGTACCTTGTGTGCTGTGCGGGTTCCTCCAAAGTGACACCCACATTGAGCTGAGTGGCAATGTTTCATCACGTTCCAGGCCTCGTGAGTCGGAACGCATCTTCTCTGGATGTTGTCGGCCCCTTGTTTGAACAAATAGGGGTCGTCCTAGAAATACTGCCGGCATTCATAGATGAAGCGCTTCCGCTGTGACGGATTCGAGTTTTCAGGGAGTGCACCACTAACCAAGTAATAGGCTATGGCATAATACCACGGCTTACCCAGTTTTACTGCCATGATGTGTTCATCAGGAAAATTTTCCTTGATTGGTACCGGGTCCACCGTTGAATTCTCAAGCCTCGACAGGTGGTCTGCAATTACGTTCTCAACTCCCTTCTTATCTCGGATCTCCACATCAAATTCCTGCATCAGCAGTACCCATCTCAGCAGCTTCATTTTTGCATCCTCCTGTCCAGCAGATACTTGAGAGCACTGTGGTCGGTAAAAACAGTCACTTTTGCCCCGACCAAATATGGCCTGAATTTATCCAGGGCATACACCACAGCTAGTAGCTCTTCCTAAGTAGTGCCATAGTTGACCTGAGCCTCGTTGAGCACCCAAATTGCATTGAATATCGCATGAAAAACCTTATCCTTCTGCTGTCCCAAAACTGCACCGACTACGTAGTCGCTGGCGTCACACATCAACTCAAATGGATGTGACCGGTACGGTGTAGTAATTACCGGGGCTGTGGTCAACTTCTACTTCAAATGGTCAAAGGCCTGCTAACATGATGTATTAAAGTCAAAGGGCACGTCTTTCGCAGGCAAGGCACATAGTGGCTTTGTGATCTTAGAAAAGTCCTTGATGAACCTCCGGTAGAAACCTGCATATCCCAAAAAACTTTTTATTGCCTTCACAGTTGTTGGATAAGGAAGTTGCTTGATGACCTCTATCTTAGCCATGTCCACCTCGAATCCCTTACTGAAAATTTTGTGACCCAACACGATACCTTCGGCGACCATAAAGTGGCACTTTTCCCAACTAAGCTCTAAGTTTGCCTTCTTGCATCTGATCAGAACCTGGCCCAGGTGGTGCAGGCAGGATTCAAAATTGTCCCCGAACAAAGAAATATCATCCATAAAGACCTCCAAATTTTCCATCATGCATCTCTGTAACGTAGCCAGAGCGTTACACAACCCGAATGGCATGCGCCGGAAAGCGAACGTGCCATACGGGCAGGTGAATGTTGTCTTCTCCTGATCTTATGGGGCTATGCAAATCTGGTTATACCCTGAGTACCCGTCCAGAAAACAGTAATAGGCGTGATGAGCTAGCCTATCCAACATATGATCCATAAATGGCAGCGGGAAGTGATCCTTCAAGGTTGCATCGTTTAGCCTCCGAAAGTCCATACAGATCCGCCAACCTGTAACTGTGCGCTGCGCAATCTGTTCCGGGTCTTCATTCTGCACCACCGTAATACCCCCCTTTTTGGGAACACATTGGACTGGACTGATCCAAGTGCTGTCCGATATAGAGTATATGATTCCTGCCTCCGGCCACTTCATGACCTCCTTGCGCACAACCTCTTTCATGTTCGGATTTAGCCTTTGTGGGCTGAATCACCGGCTTCTTGCCTTCTTCTATCCTGATCTTGTGCATATAGTAGGAGGGCTGATCCCCTTAATGTCCGCAATCGTCCAGGCGATTGCTTATTTGTGCTCTCTCAATACTTCCAACAGTTTTTGCTCCTGTTCGTGAGATAGAAAAGACGAAACAATTACCGGCAGAGTATTATTATCACCAAGGTATGCATACCTGAGATGTAGGGCTGAGCAAAAACCCGCCAAACCGGTCCGAACCGTTCGGTCCAAATCGAATCGCCCCGTAAAAGAGTCAAACCCGGATTATATGATTGATTATGGGTTGATTTAACACATACCCGCCAAATTCGGGTGGGGCATGGGTACTATTTTAATAAACCCGTTTGAACCCGCCACGCCCCGTACATGTTCAAATAACCCAAAACTTTTTCTTAGATTGCGTTTTACATGACACTTGAATGATCGATACTTGGGCTGCTGTTGCTCCACTATATGGGGGTTGTTGTCATTAAATGCATGATATTGGACATTTCATGAACATGTTTTTGTCGATGTAGTTATATAAACTTGTAATGTGGGGATGTGTTTTCTTATCGGCTGCAAGTCGTTATTATGCAAAAATTTGACTGTAAATGTATGTACTTATGCTGATATTCCCAATTCACAGTGGAAATTTTGAGTCATCATTTGTGTTTTCAAAACCTGTTATAATTGTTCCGGTCCGGTCCGAGCTGAGGAGTTCGATTGGGTTTGGGTTTGGGAGTTACTCGATTGGGTATGGGTTGTGGATAGGCGTACCCGGGATCATTGGGTTGGGTAGGAAATACGACTCGTACCCTCCCAACCCGGTCCGTGCTCTCCCCTACTGAGATGGATCGGGAGCGGCTTTAGCTCCAGTGTGGGCGGTTCCTTGAGTGACGGAACCACTATCATCTTCTGCCCACCGTCCTCATAACTGTGTAAGGTGGTCCAGTATTCGGCTCTCATGGCCTGCTCGCACCGAGTCTTCTCCTTTTCTTCTCCATACATGATGTAAATCTCTTTCCATAGTTGATCCATCTCCTCATTTTCCCAGCCTTCATCGACCACGTCTATAGAAAAGACGTCTTCGTGCTCATAATAGTTTGGCAGTTGTAGATTTTTGAAGACGTTAAATTTTACCTTGTCCTCGTTAATCTGCATGGTCAGTTCTCCGCTCTTGCAGTTTATCATAGCTTCTCCAGTGGCCAAGAACGGCCTTCCTAGGATGAGCCGTACCTCCCCTGCCTCCATGTCCAGGATCACAAAATCTGCTAGAAAAATCAATTCTCCGACTTTCACCAGAATTTCCTCGATAACTCCGTATGCTTGCTTTACGGACCTGTTTGCCATTTGCAGCATAATTCTTGTGGGTCGAGGTTCACCGACTTTCAAACCCTTGAAAATCGTCAACAGCATCAGATTGATGCTGGCCCCTAGGTCACACAGAGCCTTTCCTGTGTAATCATTACCTAGGGTAACCGGAATAACAAAACTGCCAAGATCCTTCCTCTTCCTCTTTAGCCCATTCTTCACACCGTTGCTCACTTCTGCCGCCATGTTTATGGTTTCGAAATCGATCATCCGCCTCCTCCCATACAGAATGTCCTTGAGGAATTTGGCATAAGTGGGCATCTTTGCCAAAGCCTCAGCAAAGGGGATGTTGATCTGCAGCTACTTGAAAATCTCGAGAAACCTGGCGTAGTCTTTGCTATCGTCCCTCTTCCGTGTCTTCAAAGGATACGACACCTCTTTGGAGATAGGTACCGTTTCAGCTCCCTTCTAATCCTGCACTTCATCCTACTCAACTGAGCCCTTCGGCTGGGGGCCTACGGCTGAGTTGTCGCCCTGGCCAAATATTTCGTGTTCGACAATTTTCGAATTTTCTGCACCCTTGTGGCTAGGGTACGGTGGATCCTGTAGCGCAAATCCACTCTGAGTGGTGACGGTATTGATCTGAGCACGTGGATTTTTACTGTATTCGAGGGAAAGTTTCATGGCTGTCTTTTAGTTAGTTGTTGTTCTAACTGCCCTACTTGTACCTCCAAAGCGCGCAGTGATGTTTTGGTTGTCTGAACGTTGGCTGTCAGGGCGTCCATATGTGCAAACCGCGAATCCATGGTCTGTCACATGGACTCGATTTTCTCCATATGAGCATCGTACTGTTGTGCTAATGGTCCTGACTATACTTGTTGTGCAGGTACTGCCTGCTGTGCCTGTGGCCTGTGCTGGAATCCCGATGCATAAATTGTAGAATTCGGGTTTCCTTACCGGAACCCGGGATGATCTCTCGTGCCCGGTCTGTACCGGATCGGATCCCACTGCTGATGTACGTAATTGGCATCCTCGGTCCTGAGCTCTCAATGGCTGCGTCAAAATCTGGTTCTCCTATTGCTGCAACATCCTTCTTTTCCGAGTAGACTTTCTAAACCAAGTCTTGCATGATCTTGGCCAGATTATCTATCCGGTCGTCTTCCACTGGATCGACTCCGGACGTCATCCTGCTATCGTCAAACAGTCGAGTGTCCTGCTTGGCTAATTGCTTCATCAGCTCATAGGCACTGTCTTTGTCCACATGGTAGAGAAAGTTCCCTCCGGCTTCTCTGTCAATCATGTCATCACTTTCCCTGTATAAGGCATGGTAGAATACCTGCAGGATCTTCGGGTCTCCAAAACCGTGGTTCGGGCATCTCTTCACCAATATCATCAATCTGTCCCATGCGTCTACCACCGTCTTCCCCGTATTCTGCTTGAATGACATATTCTCGCTTTGTAGTTGAATGACCCAGGAAGCGGGGTAAAATTTTGCCAAGAAATTTGTTAGGCATCCTTCCCATGTAGTGATGGATCTGGGTGGTCGGGATTCGAGCCAGTCTTTGGCCACACCGTATAGGCAGTATGGAAAGAGAATTAGCATGAGTACCTATGCTTCAACTACCTTATATCGGACTTTGTTGCAGTAGTACTGGAGTTTCCCGATGAAGTTGTTCGGGTCATCGTCAACTTTGCCATGGAATGGGCAGAGGGTCTGAACAGTCTGAATAGTGAAGGGTTCTATATCAAAGTGTTCTGCGGTGGTCTCGGGAACCACAATAGCTCGTTCATGCCCTCCCGTGGGGACTTCAAAGTTTTCCAACAACGCCTTCCCAGATCTGTTATATGTCCTCTTGTTGTTCCGGGCAGCAAAGCCTGCTGTGATGAGATCTTCGCTGTACCGGGCCATATGGGCTGGGGTACGTGTCTCTGGTGCCTCGTTGGCCGGTTGCTGGATTTCCAGGACGGTCTCCTTCGTTGTGGGCCATTCTGCCTTCTCTGTTTTTGCGGTTCTGCTATGTGTAAAGCTTTTCTGGATTGTCGAGTGGTGGCAACAAATCGCGGGGCAATCTGGGCATCAACTAAACAGTCCTGAAAAACGTAGATTTCAAAAGCAGTGAGATAAAAAAAACTAAAAAAAAAAAAAAAAAATCTGAAAACAAATCCTGACAACTAAATAAACCCTAAATAGTCCCCGGAAACGGCGCCAAAAACTTGATGTGCAAACTAACGTGTTATTCACAAGTATACGAATCGAGTAATACCGGGTGTATTTCAACTGGGGAGATCGTTCCCACGAGGACTGTTTAGTGTTTCTAAATTACTCAGACTTAACTTGCTGAGTGTAAAAGGAGTAATTTGAGAGTGTGATTACTAGCTACGTACCGAAAATAAACAACTAAAACGTAAATATTTTTGTGACGTTTTCTGAAGAAATCTCGAAGGTTGTAAAATATGGGGTTTCAAATACTGGGGTCCCAGGATCCCCCTGGGGTTTCTACAGGTTCATGTTCTTTGTTTGATATGAAAACACACAGCAGTTTTAATTATCCGTGCCACGTACCGGATGCGCAACAACCTTTCAGATCCTGCACGTTATCACGATCCTGCAAACAGTCGGATTCCTGTTAAGTTGCCTAAGTCTGCAATCTCGTTCTAAGGCTGCTAGGGTTTCTAACCTGTCCTGATGGCCCGATTCAGATTATCTAATAGTTGGTCAAACGTTTAGCTAGCCCTATCTCCCTTTCTCTGGTCGGTCTATCAGGGTAAGGTACTAAACCCCGTCTTTTCTACCTAATGTAAACTGATGCTTTCGCCTACAGGCTCGGGTCTATAGCAATTCTGGTTCGCAACTCCGATCATTCATAAACGATAATATTTAAATACATAATAACTGATAAAAACTGCTGAATTAAGATACTAAGATCATGAATTCAATACCAAAACATAGAACAATCTCTGAGTACGAAACCCTAGGTTCACCGAGAACCTAGGTAAAAGGTTTAGCTACTAAAACTCATAACGTAAATAACAAAGTTTTTTGAATAAAGAGAGAGAGTAAAAGCAAACTAGGTCTTAGAATCTGGAATCGTGTCTTGTGCTCTCCGGGGATGCTCCGGCTTCTCCCAAGGTGTGTTGATGTGTTAAAACGAGCCCTGGACGAGTCTTAATATAGTGCTGGAGAAGTTTCTGGAAACTGCCTATATTTACAAAACTGCCACCGGCCAAAACTGTCTCGGAATACGTGTTGTGTGCGTATTATACGCTCATGTGCATATAATACGATGTGTGCGTAAAATACGCACACAGTGCATGAAGTCATCATTTCTCTCTTCTCTTTGTGGGTATAAAGGACCTTGTGTGCGTATAATACGCACAGGGTGTGCGTAAAATGCGCACACAGTGCCCCTGCCAGCCAAAAATCACCCCATCTCCCTACTGTGTGTGTATATTACGCACAGGGTGTGCGTATAATACGCACACAGTGAACTTCTCAGCTTACTTTTTGCCTTCATGCTCCCCCCTGCCTTCCTGCGTAGTTCCCGATGCATTCACGAGCCCTGTTCCTGCATAGACAACATGAACACACCCGTGATCATATCCAATAAAAGCACAAAAACTGCAAAAATTTACGAAGAGCTAATAAACAACTTGTTCTCATTTCCGAGGCTTTCGAAGGGTGAATTCTGGCTAACACACGACTTTTCGACACACATACACATCTTTTCAGGCTATAAGATAACTCCTAGCGGAGAGTTATCATGCACGCACTGAACTGAGCTCCTTTCAAGAAGCCGTCAAGGACCCCAGTTGGCGGAAAGTAATGAAGGATGAGATAGATGCACTTGAGAGAAAAAAAACGTGGACCTTGGAGGACCTCCAACCTGGGAAGAAAGCAATCGGGTGTAAGTGGGTATATAATGTCAAATATCGGTTTGATGGTAACAATTAAACGGCTGAAGGGGTGTCTGGTAATGAATGGGAATCAGCAAGTTTATGGAATTGACTTCATGGACGTTTGCACCTGTAGCTAAAATGGTCACGGTTCGGACGTTCTTGGCAATGGCGGTGGCCAGAAAGTGGGAACTACACCAAATGGATGTACATAATGTTTTTTCTACATTGAGATCTTGATGAGGATGTATATATGCGACTTCCACCTGGATTCAACTCAAGTTCTTCGGGCAAGGTGTGTCGTGTACGCAAGTCTTTATATGGACTTCGACAGGCACCTCGAAACTGGTTTGCTAAGCTCTCGACTGCTTTGAAGGATATTGGCTTTAGACAATCTTATGCTGATTACTCTTTGTTTAACTATGCCACGGGTGAAGTCACTTTACATGTTCTTGTGTATTTGGATGATCTAATCATCAGTGGCTCTTCTTCTAAAGCTATCGAAAAATTCAAGAAACAACTTATTCAGAGATTTCTGATGAAAGACTTGGATGTTCTCAAGTACTTAATTGGCATTGAAGTAGCGCGTGGAAGGATGGTTTGTTTCTTTCACAGCGCAAATACATTCTTGGCATTATAAGTGAGGCAAGATTACTTTGAGCATGTCCTGTTTCCACACTTATGGAACAGAACCATCACCTTGACACCACCAATGGTGCCATCTTTCACGATTCAGAGAAATACATAAGACTTGTAGGGCTTCTAATTTATTCAACGACTACACGACCTGAATTGTGCTATTTTGTTCACATATTAGCCCAATTTGTTGACTCAAAGACCCTTGAGATTGTTTTGAGAAGTAATTGTTTTGAGTGATGAAAGACAAAGACATAGGCAGCAAAGCATTTTTGGAGCTCCAAGGCCTTGAGATACTGACAGAGCTTCAAAGCCTTGAGAGTTGTTTTTATTCTGTTGAATGTTCTAACAATCTTGTGTTGCAGATTGGTTATCTGATTATACAGATCAGGGATTTGCTGCATATACTCTTGTTTTACATTATCTACATATCTAACACAATTGCAGATGATCAGAACAGGGAGAATCAAATTTTTATGGATTTAAGTTTGACAAAGTGTAAAGCATATTCAGAGCTTCAAGGCCTTGAGATGTGCCTTGAGCTGCTGACAGTTTTACAGAACTAAGTTGATTCTTTCTTGCAGGTTTTGATTCTTATTATTGTGATTGTTTATTGACTTCTAAGAGTCTTAAACTCGTTTATCATGATTTATATGTGTCAGAAGTTTATCAGATTACTGTTCAAATCTTTTAACCAGTTTTTATCAGAAACTGGAAAACCAAACAGTCATAGTAATGTTATATTTCTGGACATTGTTGTTGTTGTGTTTTAATGTTGTTGCAGGTTTGTTAAACGTCCAAGAACAATATCAACAAACTCCAACGGATATCCACTTAGAGCTGTTTGAATTTCAGTTGAAAACAGAAGGAGGATTTGTAGGAACTGAGATCCTAAAATCTCTCATTCAGTTGCAGCTGGTGGATAAAGAGACTAGTTTGAATTTTGAAAGGAAGAGGCTTGAAGAATACTGAGAGAAGTGTGAAAAATTCGTGGGAGATAATTCATTCAAACACATAGGAATTCAAGCTTCAATTCCAGATTTCAGAAGATCAAGTCAATCCAATTTCAAGAAGAACACATCCAGGCTTCACTAGCTTATTTCTTATACTTTGTTCTTCACCTGTTTTGTAATATGTGTATCTTTTAAATATCTTAAACCTCACTAAACCTAGTGGTTGGTTGTTCAAGTGAACAACAAAAGGTTCTTGTTAGCTCAACAGCCAGTAGCTGGAACTAGATAGGTTTGGAACCACAAGCTGTATAGGTGTAAGGGAAATCACTTAGGCTTGAAGATCTGGGGTTGTTTCTGTGTGACTAATAAGAAGTTTTTGCCCAATCCAGGTGGGATTAGATCCCTCAGGCAGAGATTAGGTCCATTGGGACTGAACTCTGTAAATTGCCTTGTGTTCTTTACTTTACAGTTTTGTTATTTTCTGCTGCTCACAACTCAAATCAAACTAGGGTTTATAAGCTGTTTAGAATTGGTAATAGTTCAAGGCCTTGAAGCTTTCTAATTAGCCTTTGAAAGCTAATATGTTAGAATCTGAGTTTTGCAAAAAGTTTCCATACTCTATTAACCCCCCCCCCCCATTCTAGAGTATTAAGGTCCTGTATTTAGTCTACATTACACAATTTCAAATGGTATCAGAGCTTGGGTCACTGATATAGATCTAACAATCTTGTGACTATGAGTAATGTAGGAGATGGTGGATTCTCACAAGGAAGGGCAGCCAACAGACCTCCATTGTTCTGTGGTGATAACTTCATGCACTGGAAGGCATTGATGAAGATGTTCATCATAGATCAAGACATGGAATTGTGGTCAATAGTTCAGAATGGTCCTCATGAGTACTATACTACAAGTGATGGAGTCAGATGTATCAAGTCTGAGGAAAATCATTCAGTGACTGAACTGGAAAAGGTATCAAAAAATTACAAGGCTATGAATCTGTTATACTGTGCTCTTAATGCATATGAGTTTAACAGAGTGTCAAATCGGAAGAGTGCAAAAGAAGTATGGGATAAGCTGGTTGTGAAATATGAAGGAACTAGCCAGGTTAAGCAGACCAAAATCAACATACTTCTGAGGCAATATGGGTTGTTCAAGATGAACTCAGATGAGACCATCAAGGAGATGTTCAAAAGATTCACTGATGTGATGAATAATCTGGAGTCATTGGGAAAGAAGTTCTCAAATGAGGAGAAGGTCAGGAAAATTCTGAGAAGCTTGCCAAAAGCCAAGTGGGAGCCAAAGACAACAGCCATTGAGGAAGCTCAGGATTTAAGTCTTCTTCAGCTAGATGATCTACAAGGAAAGCTGCTCACTCATGAGATGTCTATGAAGGATGTGGAAGGTGATTTGAGTGAAAACATCAAGAACTTAGCACTTAAGGCCAAAGATAGTGAAAAGTCTCAAAGCCTTGAGACTGAAGATGAGCATGATGATTAAGAGGCTTTAGCATTGATCTCCAAGGCCTTGCCCAGGATTCTCAAGAAGAAAAGAAACTCTAGTAACAGGTACTACAACAGAGAGAGATCAAGATCTTCAAGCAGCAAGGACTACGAAGGTAAAAATTCATCACAGTCACATAAAACTAAAGTAATGAATTGTTTTGAGTGTGGTGATGCAGATCATTTAGTAAGGGATTGTCCACAAAAGAAGAAGAACAGGAACTTTCAGAAGAAAGATAGTGACAACAGAAGGAAGAAAGCCATGATGGCTTCCTCGAGTGATTCTGATTCATCAAGTGACTCAGACACAGAAGAAGATCAAGCAAACTTGTGCTTCATGGCCAAGCATGACGAAGAAAAATCATCAGACAGACATATTGAAGATATGGTAAAAAAATCTTCTTGCTAGTCCTT
This sequence comes from Linanthus parryae, assembly GCA_023055425.1. NCBI lineage: Eukaryota > Viridiplantae > Streptophyta > Magnoliopsida > Ericales > Polemoniaceae > Linanthus > Linanthus parryae. The sequence goes on from JALGPY010000002.1 coordinate 37,073,490, forward strand.
CTGATGTGCTTCCTGAAATTCTCAAGAGTATGTTTTTAAATGAGGAAAGTTATAGAAATGAGATTTCTTCTTTAAAGATTAAGATTCATGAGCAGGTAAAAGAAAACCCGGACCTAGTTTTTATCAACAAAACTGTTGAAGTTTCTAAGACAAAGCTTGAAAAGGACTTCAAGGCCTTGGACAGCAAGTTCAAAGCCTTGAAGGCACAGATAAAAGAGGTTGTTGATTAGACTGAAAGATATGCTGATCTAAAGACTCATTCTCAGGATTTAGAACAACAAATCTATTCTTTGACTGAGAAACTTCAAGAGTCTAAGAAGGTCCTAGCTAGTTTTACAGGCTTAGAACATAATATAAATCTCATTCTTGGAGGAAGTCTGAAATCAATGCATAAAAGTGGGATTGGCTATGATCCAAATTTTCCAAAGAAAAGCCAGACTACTTTTGTCAAATCTGGTAGCAGACATTCTCCAAAATGTCATTACTGTGAAAAAATTGGTCATGTCAGATTAACTTGTCCCTTCAGAAGATCAGAACCTCACATTATGAGGATACTTATCCTTATCAGCTTAAGGGACAAGTTAGGCAGATTTGGGTTCCAAAAGGAATTAGACCACCAAACATGGCTGATTCTGAGTATGACTCAAAGTTCTGCACTTGGTCTAATAGCCTGTTGAGGCAATGATTTATTTTTGCAGGATGTCACCAAGGCCTCAGAAATGGATATTAGACAGTGGATGTTCCAGACATATGAGTGGAAAGAAGTCTCTCTTTACTGAACTCACAGAAAAATCTGGAGGAACAATCACACTTGGTGACAAAGCAAAATGCAACATCATTGGTATAGGTAGTATTGGTAATGGTTCTACTAACTCTATCTCTGATGTTTATCTGGTAGATGGACTTAAGTATAATCTGCTTAGCATCTCTCAATTATGTGATAAAGGTTACAAAGCTATATTTGACAAGGTGATATGTGTGGTGCAAGATGAGAAATCTGGTGATTGCATACTCACTGCTCCTAGATCATATAATCTATATGCTATGAGTACTAACAGTGTTGCAGGTGACAAGCTAAAATGCCTCAAGGCCTTGAAGGAAGATTCAGAGCTTTGGCACAGAAAGCTTGGGCATATTAGTATACACACCTTGAATAAACTCATCTCAAAGGACTTGGTAAGAGGTTTACCATCACATAAATTTTTAGATGATGAGGTTTGCAAGGCATGTGCACAAGGTAAGCAAACCAGAAGCTCATTCAAGCCAAAGAACTTTGTAAGTACTTCTAGACCCTTAGAACTGTTGCATATGGACTTGTGTGGTCCTATGAGAGTTCAGACCCCAAACGGTAAGAGGTATATGCTTGTTATAATAGATGATTATTCTAGATTTACTTGGGTGATGTTTATTAGAGAAAAAACTGAGATTGTGCAAAGAGCTTCAAACTTTGAAAAATTTACCTGTTGCATCCATTAGAAGTGATCATGGTAGAGAGTTTGATCAACTTGACTTTGATTTGTTTTGTGCAAAGATGGCATTTCACACAACTTTTCTGCACCTAGAACTCCACAGCAAAATGGAGTAGTTGAAAGGAAAAATAGGACACTTGAGAATATGTATAGAACCATGCTTCTTGAAAGTAATTTGCCAAAGTTCTTGTGGGCAGAAGCTGTTAATACTGCCAACTATGTGCTGAATAGATGCTTGATTAGACCTATTTTGAAAAAAGACCCTTTATGAACTGTTTAAAGGTAGGAAGCCTACTGTTTCTTATTTTAAACCTTTTGGTTGCATCTGTTTTGTGTATAATAATGGTAGAGACAATCTTGGTAAGTTTGATGCTAGAAGTGATGAAGGTGTATTTCTTAGATATTCTCAAACTAGCAAAGCTTATAGAGTTTACAATAGAAAAACCAATATTGTGGAAGAGAGTATTCATGTGATTTTTGATGAAAGTACTAAGGATTCTCTGAGTGAAAGTTTTGCAGATCTAGATTTGAACAAGCATGATTCAGATGATGATGCTGTGAAAGAGGACAAAGGCAAAACTAATGTGCAAAATCAATCAGCAGAATCTCAAGGCCTTGAACCTCCTGCAGAACCAAAATCTCAAAGCCTTGAGACAGAAGCTGAAACTTTCTATGATGCTACCTATACTGTTTCAAGAACTCAAAGCCTTGAAGGAGAATATTCCTGGATACCAAGAAAGAAGTTTAAGTACCTTGCAGATCATCCAGATGACAATATCATATCTGATCCATCAACTGGAACTCAGACAAGAGGACAGTTGAAGAACTTGTGTGCTTTTAGTGCATTTGTATCTTTGATTGAGCCTAAAAATAACAAGGAAGCACTAGAAGATGCAAACTGGATCATTGCAATGCAAAGTGAGCTGAATGAGTTTGAAAGAAACAAGGTATGGAATCTGGTTACCAGACCTAAAGAGAAATCAGTTATTAGAACCAGATGGGTATTCAGAAACAAGCTTGATGAGAATGGCAAAGTGGTAAGGAATAAAGCCAAATTGGTGGCACAAGGATATAATCAGGAAGAAGGTATAGATTATGAGGAGACTTTTGCTCTTGTTGCCAGGTTAGAAGCTATTAGAATACTTCTTTCATTTGCATCTCACAATCACATAAAGCTTTATCAAATGGATGTCAAATGTGCTTTTCTGAATGACTATTTACAAGAAGATGTTTTTGTAGCACAACCTCCTGGTTTTGAAGATGAAAACTTTCCTGATCATGTTTATAAACTAGACAAAGCTATTTATGGGTTAAAACAAGCTCCAAGGTCTTGGTATGATAGACTTTCAAAATTTCTACTTGACAATAATTTCAAAAGAGGTCTAGTTGATAAAACTCTTTTCATTAAACATCATCAAAGTGATTTGTTAGTAGTTCAGATCTATGTGGATGATATAATTGGTGCTACTAATGATGCTCTTTCAAAAGAGTTTTCTAGTCTGATGTGCAGGGAGTTTGAGATGAGCTTAATGGGAGAACTGAATTTCTTTCTTGGACTTCATATCTTACAAATGAAGAAAAGAATTTTCGTACATCAAGGAAAGTATACCAAGAACTTATTGAACAAGTACAATATGTCACAGTCCAAGGTGCTTAAACCCCTACGAGTTCATCACTCTCTTTAGACAAGGATTCAAATGGTAAGAGTGTGAATCAAAAGGAATACAGAGGTATGATTGGACCACTTTTGTATTTAACTGCTAGTAGACCTGATATTATGTTCAGTGTCTGTATGTGTGCTTGATTTCAAGCAGATCCTAAGGAAAGTCATTTAACTGCAGTCAAAAGAATTTTAGATATTTGAATGGAACTAGAGACTTGGGGCTTTGGTATCCAAGGAGATCTAATTTTATGTTGAGTGGCTATTCAGATGCAGATTTTGCAGGATATAAAGTATACATGAAAAGTACTTCTGGATGTTGCCAGTTTCTTGGATCTTCATTGATCAGTTGACATTCTAAAAAGCAAAATTCTGTAGCATTATCAACTGCAGAAGCTGAATACATTGCAGCTGGAGCTTGCTGTTCACAAGTGTTATGGATTGCTCAGCAACTTAGAGATCTTGGCTACAATTTCAGAAATGTGCCTATTCATTGTGACAATACAAGTGTTATCTCAATCTCTAAGAATCCAGTCCAGCACTCAAGAACCAAGGTGATGTTGTTTTAACTTTTATTTCTACTTCAATGAAGATTGCTGATATTTTCACTAAACCTTTTCCAGATGATAGATTTTCATCTCTAAGGCTTGAATTGGGGATGTTAAACAAGGATGCATTGATTTAGGGGGAGTATTAGTACTTATATGTGATTATGTGTTGAAATCTCAAAGCCTTGAGATTATACTTTCCAAAGCCTTGAAAGTATAGCTCAAAGCTTTGAAGTTTCTCGAACTGCAGAAAATCTCAAGGCCTTGAGATTGTTCTCCAGGTCTTGAAAACATCTGTATTATTTTTTTTTTAAATGGATCATCAAATATTATATCTTATATTTTTAGATAACTGTATAATATTTGAATTACTCAGAGAATCTTCTAAAATATCCAAAATATTTTTCAAGATCCTTTTTGCATGTTGATTTAGAAGAGTCCTTTTATGACTCATCCTTTTCAACCTACTTAAGTTGAAAGGCAGGGCTTATTCTTCTTCATTCTCTCTCAATTCTCTACGACTCTCCTCTCTCTCTCTCTCTCTCAATTTCTCTCAATCTCATTCCCTTCTCAAAACCCTAAACCCAAAATGGAACGCAAATCAGCCAGAATTCAGCAACAGGGGAAGCCTTCTGGCAGATCCAAGAAGAGGGCAAATAAGAAGGAGAAGATTGTGATTTATGATTCAGATTCAGAATATACTCAGAGTTTGCATGAGGATACTCCTCCTGCAAAGAAGTCCAAAACATAAAAGGGAGATGAAGGCTCAAGCATTGATCCACAGAAGGAGACAGAGACTCAGGGTGGTGATCAACCTAAGTCAGACAAGAAGAAAGGGGGAGCGAAGAAAAAGACTGGAGAAGAGGAAAAGGGGAAATTTGCTCAAGAAAGCAAGAAGAAACCCAATGAGAAGAAAACAAGGGTTAAGCAGGTTGCTGCTGCAACCAAAAAGGGTTATCAAGGTAAGAATGCACTTCCTTCAGATTGGTTTGTTAGTTCTGAAGTTAGGACTGTGTGGATGCAAGGTTATGCTTCATCTAAGGTAGCTTTCTGTAGTATGGTTTCTCAGGAGTTATTGGAATAAATTGGATATTGATTGTATGAGAAAATTAAGAGAAACTGCAGTTTGGAAGGTGTTAAATCTTAGTTCAAAAGTCTATCCTAGGTTAACTAGGTTATTTTATTTGAATTTGGTTCATGAAGGTGATGATAAGATGGTGTTAACTTCAAAAGTGGCTGGGATAGATTTGAGGTTAGATCATAGGAATTTTGCCAAAGTCTTTTGGGCATTCCTAGGAAGTATAATGTTGGAGATTACCCTGATTGCAAGGAGTGTCTGGAAAAGGCAAAAGAGATGTTTTTCATTGATGGTGTACCCTCTGGTCCAAAGCAGTTGACACACTCTGTGCTCAACTGTGAAGCCAAAATCTTGTTTACAATTCTGATGAGGAGTGTTGTTCCTAGGGAGAACTAAAGGGAGTTGGTTACTGATAAGGTTCTTATACTGATGTATCTGATATCTCAAGGGTTTGAGATAGACTTGCCAACAGTTGTTATGGAGCATATGATTTATTGTGCAACTAGAACCAGAAACCATCCTCTTCCTTATGCCAACCTGTTACCCCTTTTCTTTGAAATGTACCTGCGAAAGGAGAGGAAAAGATTACTGGAGGTTTTGGGTTGATTGATGAGACTGCATTACAGAGGATTGGGGTAGTTCAGACTGGGAAAGGACATTGGAAATTCTATTCAGAATTGTCAAAGGATGAGCTTGGAGAAAAGGAGTTTGTGAAGCCAAAGGGGGATACAACAAGCAAAGGACAAGCCAATGAGGATTATTCTTTGTTGGTTGATAATTTTGAAGATCAGCAGGTTGAGATTGAAGATCTCAGACAAAGGTTATTTGATCTGTCATCTGAATTTACCCGGTTCAAGGGTTTGATGAATGTTATGAATGTGAAGCTGGATGTTGTCATCAAAGGTTTGAACTTGGAGAAGATACCTTCTGCTACTAGTCATGACACCAGTGTGGATTCAGATGAAAGGCTGGGTGATTTCTTGAAGAAGAAAGAGAAGCCAATTCCAGTGGTGCTTACATCAAAAGATCTGTATGAGCAAACTGATGAAGAAGATGGTGATGAAGACACAAGTGTTGATGCAACTACAGAGGGGGATTCAGTGCAGGTTAAGAAAAAGGTGGATGGGATTATTGAAGAAGTTGTTGCAGAAGTTGAAGCTGAACAAGAGGGGAATCAGTCTGCTGAAGATGCTGGAAGTGAGGAAGAAGTTGGAGAAGGCTTAGAGAAAGGCCAGACATCAAAGAAGAAGTGAAGATCAGAGAAGACCAAAGCCTTGAACCTTTCCTTCTATATATTTCTTTTCTTCTTTTCTGTTCTCAAGGCCATGACTTTCTAGGAATAAATTTTGTTTTAAGTTTTTTTTTAAGACTCTGAGTAATGATCCAACATTTCTTCATCCTTATTTGATGAAAGTCAAAAAGGGGGAGAAATTATGTGTTTGTTTTACTTGCAGTACTTGAATAATAATAATCAGTTGTTTTGGTTAATCAGTTGTGTTCTTATATTACTGTGATTATATGGGAATTGTTGATCATCTGTGTTAGAGTGTCTATTGTATCTGCAATATGTGGTTATCTATCTGCAATATGTGGTTATCTAATTCTTATAAGGAGTTGCAGGAATATCTACACAAGATTATGATTTTGTCTTTCATCAAGGGGGAGATTGTTGACTCAAAGACCCTTGAGATTGTTTTGAGAAGTAATTTTTTTGAGTGATGAAATACAAAGACAAAGACAAAGACATAGGCAACAAAGCAATTTTGGTGCTCCAAGGCCTTGAGATACTGACAGAGCTTCAAAGCCTTGAGAGTTGTTTTTATTCAGTTGAATGTTCTAACAATCTTGTGTTGCAGATTGGTTATCTGATTATACAGATCAGGGATTTGCTGCATATACTCTTGTTTTACATTATCTACATATCTAAAACAATTGCAGATGATCAGAACAGGGAGAATAAAAGTTTTATAGATTTAAGTTTGACAAACTGTGAAGCATATTCAGAGATTCAAGGCCTTGAGATGTGCCTTGAGCTGCTGACAGTTTTACAGAACTAAGTTGATTCTTTCTTGCAGGTTTTGATTCTTATTATTGTGATTGTTTATTGACTTCTAAGAGTCTTAAACTTGTTTATCATGATTTATATGTGTCAGAAGTTAATCAGATTACCGTTTTAATCTTTTAACCAGTTTTTATCTGAAAATGGAAAACCAAACAGTCATAGTACTGTTCTATTTCTGGACTTTGTTGTTGTTGTGTTTTAATGTTGTTGCAGGTTTGTTAAACGTGAAAGAACAATCTCAACAAACTCCAACGGATATCCACTTAGAGTTGTTTGAATTTCAGTTGAAAAAAGAATGCGGATTTATAGGAACTGAGATCCTAAAATCTCTCATTCAGTTGCAGCTGGTGGATAAGAGACTGGTTTGAATTTTGAAAGGAAGAGGCATGCAGAATACTGAGAGAAGTGTGAAAAATTCGCGGGAGATCATTCATTCAAACACACAGGAATTCAAGCTCAATTCCAGATTTCAGAAGATCAAGTCAATCCAGTTTCAAGAAGAACACATCCAGGCTTCACAAGCTTATTTCTTCTACTGTGTTCTTCACCTGTTTTGTAATATGTGTATCTTTTAAATATCTTAAACCTCACTAAATCTAGTGGTTGGTTGTTCAAGTGAACAACAAGAGGTTCTTGTTAGCTCAACAGTCAGTAGCTGGAACTAGATAGGTTTGGAACCACAAGCTGTATAGGTGTAAGGGAAATCACTTAGGCTTGAAGATCTAGGGATGTTTCTGTGTGAGTAATAAGAAGTGTTTGCCCAATCCAGGTGGGATTAGATCCCTCAGGCAGAGATTAGGTCCATTGGGACTGCACTCTGTAAATTGCCTTGTGTTCTTTACTTTACAGTTTTGTTATTTTCTGCTGCTCACAACTCAAATCAAACTAGGGTTTATAAGCTGTTTAGAACTGGTAATAGTTCAAGGCCTTGATGCTTTCTAATTAGCCTTTGAAAGTTTCTGACAGTTTTATAAAATGCCTTGAGATTTTAGTTTCACACAAAGCTAATCTGTTAGAATCTGAGTTTTGCAAAAAGTTTCCATACTCTATTCAACCCCCTTCTAGAGTATTTAGGTCCTGTATTTAGTCTACATTACACACTTTCACAATTTATGGGTGATCCTCGAGTTGAACATTGGGACGCAGCTTTGAGAGTTTTGCGGTATTTAAAAAGTTGTCCAGGACAAGACATCCTTATGCGTGGGGAGAGTAATTTTCAACTCTATGTTTTTTGTGATAGTGATTGGTCAAGTAGTCCTCTGAATCGGAAATCACTGACAGTTCATTACATTTTATTAAGCTCTTCTCCTATTTCTTGAAAAACGAAGAACAACAAACGGTTTCCCGATCTTCTGCTGAGGCCGAGTTCAGATATATGGCCAATAGGACATGTGAGCTAAAATGATTGAAATCCCTTCTGGATTGTTTCAGGATATATCACGTGTGTCCCATGAGATTATCCTGTGATAGTCAAGCTGCTCTCCATATTACTGCTAATCTGGTGTTTCATGAACGCACAAAGCATATAGAAATGGATTGTCACTTCGTTCGTGATGCCTTGCAAGACGGAACAATCTCTCCATCACATATTCGAACTGGTGCACAACTAGCAGATATTCTAACCAAAGCTCTGGAAAAGTCCCAATTTTCTTTGCTTCTTAGCAAGTTGGGCATTCGCAATCTCCATGCTCCAACTTAAGGGGAGTATAAGAGGAAAATATCGACTCATCAATATGATTGATGTTATTGATATTCAGTCAATCACTTGATTAATATCAATAATATCCATTCTATATGATTTCATATGATTGATGTTGTTTCCTAGCTTAATTATTTGTTTATTAGATTAGTTTTGCTATCATGTGTATATATTTCAAGACTATTAGCTTTTGTAATACAAGGAAAAATCATTCCTTCAAATCTCTTTATCAAATCAAAGCCCCTATATTGTATCCAAACATTCGATTTTTTCCTAAATCATCACAAATTCAAATTCACCCTAAATTATGTTGGAAAATGGTCTTCGACAAGTCGGTTTTTGCCCGAATTTGAGCCGTTTTTCATCCGGCTCATTCGAGAGTTAACAACACCAATTACACCATCACATAGAGGGTAAATTGGTGATCGTTTTGGTTACTCACTCGTCGAAAACCATTAAGCAATGAATGAACGATAAGCCATAGAAGTTGGGGTTTGTGTTTGGGTTTATGTTCCCAAAATAAATGAACCCACATCTTGAGAAAGAGAGAGTTTGAAGTGCTTATATACTTCAACATTGAACTATGAGGGCACGCCCTTAGGGTGAAGCACATTTTGTGCAGGAGGGAGGACCTAGACACGGTCCGAACCACTAAACGCGCGCGCGCCGCCGCCGCTTTCCGGCCGGCCGGCTGGGGTTCGGGATCGGGCACGGGCCGGGTCGTGGCGTAGGCGTGGGCTTGGGTTGTTGGGCCTTACTGTGGACTAATTCTTTTTGGGCCAGAAACTAACTTTTTCTAGCCCAGAAAAATTAACAGACACAATTTTGTTTTCAGTAATGAAAGCGTCGTTAATTAATTAAAGCGTCGTTAATTAACTGAACGGTTAATTAACTGTCCAAACCCAACAGTTGCAACCGTCCGAACGGTTGTGTCTCCTCAACCAACCCGTCCAGTTTCTTTAAAAGGAAGTTTCCTCCCTCAGAAAACTCATTCCGAATTCACTGATTCATTCTCTGCTATCAATCTCTCCACCAATTCTCTATCTGCTAATCTCGTTCGTTCGGTGTTGCAGAAACGGTGCTCCATCTGCAACATCAGAAGAACTTTTATCCTGGGGGAAAATTCGCCACAGCAAGAACCAAGGCACCAACGGTACCCGGGGAATACTGTCTTAAGGAGATCGTGAATGTACGAGACTGTTCTTCGACATATTGTTTTGACAAGCAGCCGATTATCTACCTGTAAGTTTTCTTTTATTGTTTATATTATGTTTTATTAACTTGCTGTTTTCTTCTAACAAGAATAAAACGGGTCCAAATTTCTAACTTAAGACAGTATTGGACTCTGTTTTGAAAACAGTAAGCGAAATTTTTTCAAACAGTTATTTATATCCAGGTTTCATTTTTCTTCTATCTTCAATTTCCGTAATCTGAAAGCTTTTTCAGTAAGGTTCTGTATCTAAACCGAATTGTTATTTTGTTTAGCAATGGAAGACGAACGAACTGAGACTAGCACGACAGCCACAAATGCAGCAGTGCCGGTTACTCCTACTATCCCAGTCAATGCTCATCCGGTTGAGAAACCTGAAAAATTCTCCGGCAAAGACTTCAAACGGTGGCAGCAGAAAATGTATTTCTATCTTACCACCCTAATTCTTGCAAAGTACCTGACCCGGGACGCACCTAAACTCTCTGAAAATCCAACGAAAGAAGCAGTCTTAGCGGCCGATGCTTGGCATCATTCTGATTTTTTAGCGAGAAATTATGTATTAAATAGCCTAGAAAATCAGTTGTATAATGTGTACTCCGCTGTAAAGACCGCTAAAGAACTTTGGAAATCCCTCGAGAAAAAATACAAAACAGAAGATGCGGGAGCCAAAAAGTTCGTAGTGGAAAATTTTCTAGAGTTCAGGATGGTAGATAACAAAAGTATCATGTCGCAGGTTCAAGAGTTCCAATGACTAATTCGTGACGTCCAATCCGAGAGTATGATCCTTCCCGAAGAGTTTCTCGTGCGAGTCATGATCCACAAGTTGCCGCCGGCATGGAAGAACTACAAAAACTACCTAAAGCATAAAAGAAAGGGGATGAGCATGGAAGACTTGATTGTCCGTCTCAGGATTGAAGAAGGCAATCGGATTGCTGACGAAAGACCCTCGACTAGCCACCAACCTAGAGCAAATATGGTGGAGGGAGGTTCGGAATCCAACAATCTCAAACGGAAACACGACGCTTCTACTGAAAAGAAGAAGAGGTTTACGGGCAAGTGTCACAATTTTGTCAAGACGGGCCATATGATCAAGGATTTTCGAAAGAAGCGAAAGACCTCCAAAGGCAAGAATCCCGAAGTTCACATGGCCGAAGCCAAGAACGATGTTGAAGGAGGCAACTTCGCAGCCGTGATTTCAGAAGTGAACCTTGCCGAATGAAATCCTCGAGAATGGTGGGTTGACACCGGCGCCACCCGCCACATATGTTCGGATGAAAGCATGTTTGCTTCCTATGAGACTGTTGATACCGAGGAACAAATCTACATGGGGAATTCAGCAACATCCACCGTCAAAGGCAAAGGAGCGGTAATCCTTAAGATGACCTCCGGAAAGAAATTAGTACTCAATGATGTTCTCCATGTCCCAAACATTAGGAAGAACTTAGTGGTTCTGTACTTAGCAAGAAAGGATTCAAACTAGTTTTGAATCCGACAAATGTGTAATAACCAAGAGAGGAGAGTATGTGGGTAGGGGTTACTTGAAGGATGGGATGTTTAAACTCAATGTAATGATTGTCTCAGCTATGAATAAGAATGCAGCTATTAACTACGTGCTTGAGTCGTCTACTTCTTCTACTTCTTCTATTTCTTCATGTTTGTGGCATGGAAGACTTGGTCATGTTAATTACGAATCAATTCGAAAATTAATGACTTTGGACCATCTTCCAAAAAGTGAAATTAACTTTAATCACAAGTGTGAAATTTGTGTTGAGGAAAAATTAACAAGACAATCCTTTAAACCTATTGGTTTAAAGACGACTAGTCCTCTTAAATTAATTCACACCGACATATGTGACTTAAAGTTTGCACCACAAGAGGTGGAAAGAAGTATTTTATTACTTTTATCGACGATTGTACAAAATACTACTATCTATACTTATTACATAATCGAGATGAGGCTTTGGACGCTTTTAAGCAATACAAAGGAGAGGTAGAAAACCAACTTAGCAAAAGGATTAAAATTCTACGTAGTGACCGAGGAGGAGACTATGATTCTCCCTTCGCAGAAATTTGTGCGCAAAGTGGAATAATCCACCAATATTCGGCGCCCTACACACCGCAACAAAACGGTGTAGCCGAAAGGAAAAATAGAACCTTAAAAGAAATGCTGAACGCATTACTTCTAAGTTCTGGATCACCCCAGAATTTGTGGGGGGAAGCGTTACTAAGTGCCAATTATATTCTCAATAGAATGCCAAAGAAACAGGCCGATAATACTCCATATGAATTATGGAAAGGACGAACGCCCTCCTACAAACATCTACGAGTTTGGGGGATGTCTCGCTAAAGTGGCACACCTCTACCTAAGAAAGTAAGACCACGTCCTAAAACATTTGATTGCATCTTCATTGGCTATGCCTTGAATTGTAGTGCGTATCAATTTTTGGTTCACAAATCAGAAATGCCTGATATTCAAGAAAATACGATTATTGAATCATCAAACGCAGCTTTCTTTGATGATATCTTTCCTTACAAATAAAAGAAGACGCATGAAACTGGAAAAAGGACATATGACTCTACTATTGGAGATGATGATGAACAAGACGTAGAACCAAGAAGGAGTAAGAGGCAAAGAACCGAAAAATATTTCGGACCTAATTTTCTTACCTTCATGCTTGAAAATGATCCTACTTCCTACAAGGAAGCTATGGCAAGAGTAGACGCTACTTATTGAAAAGAAGCCGTTAAAAGCGAGATAGAATCCATATTACACAATAATACGTGGAAATTAGTGGATTTATCTTCAAGCGCAAATTAAAGCCCGACGGATCCATCGACAAATACAAGGCAAGGCTAGTAGCCAAGGGTTACAAGCAAAAGGAAGGATAACTGGACAGCTATAATCCGAGTGTTAAGGTATCTACGATACACTAAAGATCTAGGATTACAATATTCCAACTATCCTGCAGTATCAGAGGGATATTGCGATGCTAATTGGATATCTGATACAAAAGATTCCAAATCAACGAGTGGATATGTATTTACCCTCGGAGGAGCGGCAATATGTTGGAAGTCCTCAAATCAGACGTGCATTGCAAGGTCTACTATGGAATCGGAATTCATAGCGTTAGATTCGTCGAGGATATTCCAATATGGCCAAAGCCTGTGCCATGTATTTGCATTCATTGCGATAGTCAATCTGCAATAGGCAAGGCGCAAAGTAGTATATCTAATGGTAAGTCTCGACATATGCGTCGAAGGCATAATACCATTAGGCAACTTCTCCTACAAGGGATAATATCGATCGATCATGTGAAGTCAAAAGAAAACTTAGCGGATCCGCTGACCAAAGGTCTATCGAGAGAATTAGTTGCAAGTTCGTCAAGGGGAATGGGGCTAATGCCAATCTCGTAAAGAGTTGCACGATAGCGGAAAACCCAACCTAAGAGATTGGAGATCCCAATAACTAGGTTCAAAAGGGACAACCTAACTATTTGTGCAAATATTAAGAACACTCACGAAAGAAACTACGTTTCAATCCCATTCCTAGGGCGACCAGTGATAGGACCAGGATAAGCAATGCTTTTAATGATATCACATGTTAAGATGAGTATGGATAGATACCCTTAAATGTATCTCACCTATGTGAGTAGGAACTGGGGCCGGTTCTAGGAGGATGATAAGGCATAATCCTCTAAGACTACTCATGAAACCAGGCAATAGTGTCTCAAGGCCAAAATGAGCACAACCATGAGAACAGACTATGCTCAGGTATTAATTGTGTGGTTACTATCGACTAGGTATACACCGCGGCAAGGCAGTTCAAAGCGCTTCGCACACTGACTAAGCCAGTGTACCCTATAGTATCTCACTAATGGAAAAGTCCAAGGCCTAAGGCTACTTTTCTTAAGGCAATTAATTACCAACAAAGGGAATTGAAAAAACCCACTTGATCTTTCGGCTTCAACGCTGATTGGTCATTCATGTGGGGGATTGTTCGAAAATGGTCTTTGACAAGTCGGTTTTTGCCCGAATTTGAGCCCGGTTTTCATCCGGCTCATTCGAGAGTTAACAACACCAATTACACCATCACATAGAGGGTAACTTGGTGATCGTCTTGGTTACTCACTCGTCGAAAACCATTAATAAATGAATGAACAATAAGCCATAGAAGTTGGGGTTTGTGTTTGGGTTTATGTTCCCAAAATAAATGAACCCACATCTTGAGGAAGAGAGAGTTTGAAGTGCTTATATACTTCAACATTGAACTATAAGGGCACGCCCTTAGGGCGAAGCACATTTTGTGCAGGAGGGAGGACCTAGACACGGTCCGAACCACCACACGCGCGCGCGCGCGCCGCCGCCGCCGTCTATTCGGCTCAGCTCGGCTCGGCTCGGGTTCGGGCACGGGTCGGGTCGTGGCGTGTGTGTGGGCTTGGGTTTGGGTTGTTGGGCCTTACTGTGGACTAATTCTTTTTGGGCCAGAAACTAACTTTTTCTAGCCCAGAAAAAATAACGGGCACAATTTTGTTTTCAGTAATGAAAGTGTCGTTAATTAATTAAAGCGTCGTTAATTAACCGAACGGTTAATTAACTGTCCAAACCCAACAGTTGCAACCGTCCGAACGGTTGTGTCTCCTCAACCAACCCGTTCAGTTTCTTGAAAAGGAAGTTTCCTCCCTCAGAAAATTCATTCTGAATTCACTCATTAATTCTCTGCTATCAATCTCTCCACCAATTCTCTATCTGCTAGTCTCGTTCGTTGGGTGTTGCAGAAACGGTGCTCCATCTGCAACATCGGAAGAACTTTTATCCTGGGGGACAATTCACCACAGCAAGAACCAAGGCACCAACGGTACCCGGCGAATACTGTCTTAAGGAGATCGTGAATGTACGAGACTGTTCTTCGACAGATTGTTTCAACACTCAGCCGATTATCTATTTGTAAGTTGTCTTTTATTGTTTATATTCTGTTTTATTAACTTACTGTTTTTCTAACAAGAATAAAACGGGTCCAAATTTCTAACAAATTCAATGTTAGGAAAAAAGAATTGAGCTAATTCACTAGACAGCCTAATGAGCCAATTCTACTTTCTATTAGACTGATTGGGGAAGCACTGCAAATGTCATTGTCGAAGCTTATGGAGCTTAGAAACCAAATCAGCTCAGAGGCAGCGTTGGAGTCCAAACAACTGATCAGTGGGGAAATCAAATCCCCGGCTATGTAGAGCTAGTAACTTTCGGGCTCTTCAAGCCGTGTTCCTCGCCATCAAAAGTGGACTAGTTTAGCCTTCACCCCGAATTTCAATTATGTCCGTTATCACTACTGATAGTCTAGTTACTTGTCACAGTGGTCTTGTTTGGATAAAATGAATTATTAAATAAATTATTGAATAAGTGATTAAGGTGAATCACTCCTTAGCCACTCATTTAATAATTTATCTAATAATTTATTTCATCCAAATTACAATATTTTTTCGGATGTCAGGGTTTCGGGTCACAAGAACACCCGTATACTTCAACAGATAGATATGTGCTCTGCTTCTTCTCCTTCTTCTTTCTCTCTTCTCTACTTTTCCTCTTCTTCCTCTGTCAAATTCTTGGATCTGTCCTCAGCGGCGACCTCTGATTCTTCCCCTTCTTTACCGGATCTGTCTCTCTGTCAATTTTTTTCTTGGCTCTCCTTCTTATTCTTGTCCTCTTCTCTTTCTTCGTCATCGGTAATTTTTCTTGTCGGACCTGCATTTTTTTTCTTCAATCTGTTAATAAAACTCGTGGATCTGTAATTATATTGTTTGAATTTTTAATTACGTGTGTTTGTAGTAGTGATTGACTGGTGGTGGTGGAGGAGACTGGTGGTTGTTGGGGTGGTGGTGTTTTCGGTCGGTAAGGTAGAGAGAGAGAAATAGCACATCAGATGGAATTTTGAATAAGGGGAGGGGTAAAATAGTAAAAGTCACACTTTTCTTAGTCTCCGTGCCCTCTCAAAGGTGTAGGAAGAGAGGGAACGGAGTGGTAGCTTTATGTGCACACGGCTTCTCACGTGACTGCTTAGTGAGTATGTTTGGACGGGTTTTTTTTGGTTTGTTCTAAAATTATAACGAGGGATGTTTGTTGGTTTTTTTAACTTTTGTTTTTTGAGAATCATGTTGCTTTTTCTATTTCGGTTTTGAGCTTAAAAGATCGTATTCTTTACTGTATCCAAACTAGCTCAGTGTGTACCTGATTTTTGAAACTATTTGTGTACTTCGCTATGTGTTTTTTTTTTTTTTTTTGAACAAAAGCCTGCACTTTTATTTAATATTGGGCCTTGTCTTTAACCCATAAATTGTACAAGCTGTTTGGGCATACAGTAGCCCAGCAAGATAAAACATCACTAAACAGGCCCAATTGAGCTAAAGAATGGGCAAGCCCATTTTGGGACCGAGTACACCAAGTAACCCTAGAGCTTATAAGCTCTTGAAGCTTCCTGCGGACCTCATTTGTGAGGCGGTGCTTTTCTGAGAGAGCCGAGAGAGAGTTCCTTCTCTGTACCGCCTCCACCAAATTCTTGCTATCTGATTCAACTATGAGGTTAACAAAACCTCTTCTTTTAGCTTCCTTCACCGCATGAAGCATCGCATAAGCCTCTGCTGTGAATGAGTCGCCGGTAAAGGGGATCTGAAAAGCCATCGCAAAGATGAAATCACCATCTGAGTTTCTAATCACTCCTCCTCCTCCAGATCTGTTACGATCTGCAGCTATTGAAGCATCGACATTTAGTTTAAAAGCGCCGGACGGAGGTGGTCTCCAGCGTTGAACTCCGGTGGTTTCTTCAGAACCTGCACACAACTTTTCCCGACCAAGATAAGTATTATCTTGAAATTCTGAATTTTCTGAAATTGCATGAATAATGATTTCATTTTGATTCTTTTTTTCAGAACGAAAAATTCTTCTATTCCTCTCTAACCAGATGTTCCAATACAGGAAACACAAGATCTGCTAGTTCTTTTTGTCAAGGGAGAGGAATAAGTTTTTGAAACGGTGTTGGAGCGGCAAGGTCGAAGGTTGAAACTGCAGATCTAGAAGATTTGAAGCATAAATTTTGGCGATCCAGTTACAATCAAAAAACAGATGAGTTGAAGATTCATTTTCTTTGGAGCAGAAACAGCAGGCAGTAGGTATATGAACTCCTCTTTTAAACAGATTTTCTTTTGTTGCACAACAGTGATTTAGCAGACGCCAAATGAAGTTTTTAATTTTGTTTGGAATGTTGATCTGCCAAAAACTGGTCCAGAAAAGGTCTTTGTTATTGTTAGAAGTAGAAGTGTGTTCTGGAGTAGTAAAAAAATTGAAATTTGCAACAATCATATTATAAGCAGATTTAACCGTGTAGTCGCCATTATCAGTTTGAGACCAAACTAAGTTATCTTGGTTTTGAGGGTTTGAAAGAGGAATTTTAATGATAGCTTCTGCTTCATCTTCAGAAAAATGGGTTTTTATAAGATTCACATCCCAAGTGAAATTTGGAGAAATCAAATCAGAAACTTTTGAGTTTAAGGGTAAGGATGGAGATCTAAAAGGCTTTCTACCCATTCCTATAGGGATCCATCTATTCAAATAAATGTAAGTATTCTGTCCATTCCCTATACCATGTCTAGCACCCTGGAAAATAATATTTTTTGCATTGACAATACTTTTCCAAACATAAGAGGATCTATTTGTGGAATCTGCAGCAATAATGGAACTGTTAGGGAAATACTTCCCTTTTAAGACACGAGCCAGGAGAGAATTAGGGTGACAGTAAATTTTCCAAGCTTGTTTTCCTAGTAAAGCAATATTAAAAGCATAAAGATGTCGAAAACCTAATCCCCCCACAAATTTAGAATTACACATTTTTTCCCATTTTTTCCAAACAATTTTATTTTTTTCTAAGTCATTGCTCCACCAAAATTTAGAACAAAGTTTATGAATATCATCCAAAAAGGAAGGTGGGAGAAGAAAGATGGACATAGTATAAGTCGGAATAGCTTGGATGACTGATTTGATGAGAACTTCTTTACCACCCAAAGATAAATATTTTTGAGTCCAACCTTTCATTTTGTTCCAAACTTTATTTTTAAGATTCTGGAAACACAAGATCTGCTGGTAGACCTTCTTTTATTAATGAAGTACTATGTTTCTAATAAAAAATGTTTTTTTTTTTTTTTTTTTTTTGTTTTACCTTTCGAGTGTAGTTGAGTAAGCGGGAGTTGCATTCTTAAAACTTTGGCCAATTTGCCTGTTTAAGCATTTTTTTTCTAGTAAAATTGTGCTTTTCTTTAACCCAAAAATGTACTTTCGAGAGAGAGAAAACACACAAGGCAAAACTGAGGCCTAACTAAGCCCAATACGCTTATTACGCCCAACAGGACTCAAATATGCCCAAATTTCCCATAATTTTTTGCCTTTTGCTTCTTTGCAAATCACAATCCAGAGAGCTTCTACCATACTTGCATTGCCATATTAAATCATTAAATATGTTTACATGCTGTGTTTATGGTGAGAGACACATGAAAATGTCAAACTAGCTATGATATTTGAGCCATACAACTATTATTAAAACCCTCTGCTGGGTGTGTTTTTTTCTTTTTCTTTTTCTGATAATAAGAAATTTTCATTAATTAAAGGTTACTCGGGACTAGTATTACACTTTAATGAGTCTGCCACAAGGGCAGCTGTAAGCCACTCGGGCGTTTCATCAAATCAATAAAGTTCTCTATCCACATTCAACTCATACTTAGAAAGCTGGTCAGCTGAGCGGTTCGCACTTCTCGGGATGTAGTGCCATTGAATACTAGTGAAGTTGTTCCTTCTTCGATGAGTCTCTTGGAGTGATTCCGCTACCATGGTTCTCTCCATAGATCCCAGATCGCCATCTTAAGTCTATTGAATCAGGTTCTTCGCATCACCTTCCACAATCAATCTCTCAATCTTCATTTATGATGCAAGTCTGAGTCCAACATTCATCGCTTGGGCTTCGATTTCTTTAGCTCCAATACCCCACTTGATCCGGACGGCGCATGTTACCACCAATTCCCCGTGATGAACTCGGATTAATAACCATGCCCCTGCTTTCCTTTCTCGATACGACCAGGCTCCGTCGTAATTGAGAGTAAACTACTTCGGTGGGGGGAGGGTTCCAGGCGGTGGTGGAGGCTGAGGGAGCTTCGGGAGGCACGGCAGCGCTTTCTAGTTAGGAGATTAGGCTCATTCCTTGGTCTCAGAGTAATTTTGGTGGGGAAGAATGGACTTCCAAGCTGGTTATGTTACGATGGGTCCAGAGTACCCAAAGACCTAGCATATCTAAATTTGTTCAACAGTGGAGCCTATCTCAAACATGTACTGGATTTTCAAATCAATTCTCTATTTTTTGAACCTCTTCTTGGAAAAAAAATTCCAAAACTTACTTGTTGTGGGACATTTAACGAAGATGTGGTTCGTATTTTCCCCTGGTGGCCACATATCTTACATGTCTTGTCGATATTTGTGATACCTCGCATCTGTAGATTTCGTCCAATTGGTAGAATGTTGCCATGGATCCTCCACACTAGATAGATCAATTTCTGTGGGATTTTTAATTTCCACAGTTTCTTAAGACATTTTTGGGATGATATATGTGAACTACTAGTTGGGGGTTGGTTTGTCTAACTCATAGCTCTTGCCAAAGCATAACCAGTCTTGACTGTATATTGTCCTCATTCTTTGTACCACCATAGCCACGATTCTTCAGTTTCCTGGGTTGGTATGGCTATGCGTTGAATTGACACGCTCCAACTGCAAGTGCATAGCTGTCGTGTGTAGTAATAAACCGGAAATCCGGGTTGTCGAACCCAAGGGACTTTGTTTAAATTAATTACTATTCTAAACCTTATGTGGGCAAGTCGCAAGTTGTGTTTTTATCTAATCCTAATAAAATAAACGCAAAGTTCTCAATTAACCAAGTGAAATAGTTCACGATTAATAAAGAATGAATTTTGGGTTTTTATCAAATAAGAGAAAAGTACCGGGAATTCTCTAGGTTCACTAGGTTGATCTAAATTTATATTTTGATTTGTAAAACAACCACGTGTTATTCACTATTAATCAAGCGATGTTAAACTTACCGAGTTACCAAGCAAGTTCACTATACTTTAACTAAACCAAACCGAGTTACCAAGTCTAATTTAGCTTCAAGTATACATTAAAACCATGTTTCTACTTTAACGATCCTAGTTAACGATGTCGAGTTACCAAACATTGATACGACTAGGTGGATTATTCAATTTACCGACTAATTCTCACGGAGTTACCACGTGAAAACTAATTGAATTTATCTCTACGTTAGCTACTCGCAAAGATAATATAATAAAGGACGTAAATAATCCATAATAGTGAATAAACACATGAGATTAAGCTAGAGCATGCATTACAATCATCAAAACATCAACTTTAGATCAAACCCTAGCTACACCAAACGAGAATTCCCAGCAAAAAGTGTTTAGCTACTCATATTCATAATCAACACGACAAGAATAATGAGTTTAAACATAAAAATCAAGAAAAGACGAGAGTTTAGAATCCAAACGAATGATCCAAAGCTCCTAAGCTCTCCCAAAGGCTTCTTGATCTCCAAAAGATGTCTCTAATGTCAAAAACTACTGAAAAAGTCGACCTAAAAGGCTTAAATACGTTTCCATAATCTTAATACAAAGTTTGGATAAACTACGAAAAAGCCCCAAAAAATCTGCACATTCCAGCGATCTCTTCGCACGAAGACAGTTGTCTTCGCACGAAGAGTCTTCGTACGAAGACTTCTGCCCTTCGTGCGAAGGTCTTCTCACAGAGATACTGCAACCATGTTTAAGAAGAGAATTCAGCCGAGCCAAATTTTGGCTAAGTGTTTTGTCTTCGCACGAAGACAAATGTCTTCGCACGAAGACTTCTGTTCCAGCCCTCTTTCTTTGACTTTTCTCTTCCTTCCTTTGACTTTCCTCTTCCTTCCTTTGACTTTCCTCTTCCTTCCTTCTTCCATTGACTTTCCTTCGATTTCCTTTGACTTTCTCCTTCCTTTTGACTTGCCTTTGAGTTCCTTGTTTCCGAAATTCGCTTCCAAATCCCGCATGATCCTCCAAGCCCTGTTTTCCTGCGAATCACAACACGAAAACACAACCCGCGATCATATCACAATAAAAGCTCAAAAATCTAAAGAAACGCCCGGATTTAACAAGTAATGCACATGAACTCACATTATCACATTAAAGCTCAATTTACTCAAAAGACGACGAATTCTCCATTATAAGCACGCAAAACGTAGAAATAAAAGGCATAAAATAACTCCGAAAACGGAGTTATCAACTACCCCCACACTACCTTTTGCTCGTCCCGAGCAAATCTCCCAAGTCAATTCCATTTCTCTCAAGTCAAAACTTTTCTCTTGCTTTCCCGCCATTCATCCAACTTTGCATACTCATCTAATTACTCATTGCATAACTTCCCTACGCCATTTGCATACTTTTACCTCACATTGCATACAAAACCATGAACACTTGCATACTAATCCGAGTAGAACAATTCACCAACCATCCTTCCTACTAGTCGACACGACTCGATTATACACAATGCACCTATATGCAAATGCAATATTCACAATGCAAGTATTGAAATAACAAATTTTCTTTTTCTTTTGTGAGATTGGGCAATCTCCATTAGCTTAAACCGATTCACACGAAGCGATGAGAAATCTAGACACAAGGAATGATTTGAAATCAAATTCGACAACACGAATCTCCCTTAGCTAGTATAGAGAACCTATCCTTACTAAGTACAAGAATGCAATACCTTTTCATGTGTGCCACAAAATAAAAGGCTACGCTAGGCTAAGCCACGTTCAAGGTCCGAGCTCCTAATCCGCTAACGGGTTTAGAATGATGAGGCTTTAGGGACAAATAGGATAATAATCAAACACAAGTCCTAAGGCGTCACATTCTCACAAATACCGTAGCTCACACACCCTCACAACAATGATGAAAACCAAGCCCGAAACTCACCTTCTCCGGCCCTCGATCCCCTCACACCCCGGTACAATTACGATCCCCGCGGCTATTGTCATGAATGATGTAAAAAGCCAAAATTTCCCGTTCGTGAACTAGTCGCTTCTCCACTCGTTCTTCCACAAAGCTTTTCATTCTTCCTTTATTCATCTCTCCTTTTTTTCTCTCTTTTTCTTTTTTTTTTCTGATTTTTTTTTTTTTTTTTTTTTAATAATCTCTCAAAATCCTACACAATTCCTTCAATATCTGTCTCGAGTGGTCTTCCAAGTGCCAAGCTAACATATGATCGTAAGGAGAGACAATATCCAAATCAACACGTATAAATCACAAATAAATGTCTCTCCCTATCTCAATGAAATCCTCGGTGTAAACAACAAAGCTGCTAACATAATAGAGCACGTGTGGGGATGGAGTCGTCGCAAGCGCAATCTCGATGTCCGAAGTCAAATGTCGACACCCTCACACTCGAATGTAATCCTGTCCCCTCTCGAGTAGTCAATCAATTATCTATCTCGTGCCTAATCCAACCAAACCTCCTATACCATGATGAGTAAGATCCGGTACCTAGCACGATCCACCTATTAAATTCCCCCAACCCAAGTTTTGTGTGTATTAGATGGTACACACTCACGGCTCTCCTCACTTGTGTCCATGTTGTAATGCCATGGAACACCGCCACACCGAAGTGCGCAAGCCTACTCTCACTCACCCTCGCATTCCCCTCGAAGATCACAAATGAAGTGCATGCGATATGCAAGACTCACACAAATATAGCATGAAGTACTCCCTCATCGAACCCCCTCAACTACAACACCCTCGTGACGCACTAAATCGGTGATTCTAACCAATCAGTGATGAAGGCCAAGAATCGTCACCCTAAGTCCAAAGGTTGTCAAAGAATCCATGGTTCAAATCAGGGTTTACTAGTGGTCCTACAAGGTAAGTTCTATAAGCAGTGAGTGCTCTAATACACACCTCGCACAGCTGTTCCGTGTGCCACTACGAGGCGGGTTGGCGACTACCTAAGACGTACACAAGAACGTTCGGCTTGTTTAGCTCACACCTAGCTCAACTCTTGTAAGAAAATTAGGCACACACTTTAGATTTGACAAAATTAAGTTCGTGTGTAAAATAGGCGCGCATTCCCGTAAAGAAAGTTTCTCTATACTTACTAAGGGAAACTCACATCGTCACTCTCGATCGCAATTCACGCCCTATGCCTAAAAGTCTCACACTTCTCGATTTTACCGAATTTTCAGCTTTTTTCAATTGCCCTTTCTCAAATTTTTAATTTTTTTGGTGTTTTTCACATTTTTAGTTTTTTTTTTTTTTTTTTTATATATATACCTACACTATATGCACGGCCAACTCGACTACTGACTCAATAATGGTGGGATGACTCAAAAATACCAAAACGTGCACGCAAAAAGATGAATAATAAAAAGAAAAATAAGGACATAACCAAAAATCTCTAACTACATGCTGACACGGGCGATGCAAAGACTCAACACTGACTAGCAAAAAGGACTCAACCACCCCCACACTAGAATGCATCGTTGTCCTCAACGATAACGCGAGGACTCAACAATTCTAGCACGAGGGCACACTCCACTACTCGTCGTCTTCTTCCTCCTCTTCATCCTCTTCCTCATCATCTTCTTCTTCCTCATCCTCACTCGGCGGAACCGGATACTCAAATTCATCCTCCTGGAACCACGGATCCGCCGTCGGGACCGGTGGAACAAACTCCCTCGCCGCCTGACCACTAGACTGTATAACCCACTGGCCCACCATCTGGATTAATCCACCCAGCTTCGCCTGATTGTCCCGAGTGTGGGCAAACTGGCGTCTTCTCTCTAGTCTATCCCGGGCCATCTCCTCTCTCAGGTGGTCGTAGGCAACCTGGTTGTCAAACCTAGAGGTGTTCATCCTCCTACCCTTGCCCTTCTTCCTTGCTGTCTCATCAAACCTATGCCACTTCCTAGCAGTAAACGGTTTCAAATCCATGTCTCTCCCAATGACTACTTCGGCAGTTTTGGCTAGGTGAGTAAGCAAGCAAGTATGACCGGGACCCAACTTGTTAGTCCTCGACACCCTCTCAAGACAATTCTCCCAAATCAGTTTAGGGATGTTGATTCTAACCCCGGTGTAAAGACAGAGAGCCCAGACAGATAGGCGGAAAGTGTAACTAGGGTTTCGTGTGATTCCCAAAACCCAGTTCTCTAACAATTCACAGCACCACTTTGCCTCCGGCCTATAAAACTTCTTTTCGGCCTTCCACTGAATCACCTCCCCTTTCCTGTCCCATGGATCCACCCCTTTCGCAAAGCAAAAAGCATTTAAACGAGACCAAAGATTCTCACTACGAAGAACAGTCTCTAACCCACAACCCTCTTTCAATGCAGGGAAACCCATGGCCAAAGCGATAGTCTCTGGCGTGAAGACTATCCAATTGTTCCGACAGTACACAAGACGAGGGTCTTGGCTCTCTCCATCTTTTGCATAACGCAAATTGAAACAAAACTCTCGCGCAATATGCGAACTAGACGGCCCTACTAGCTTAAACCAATTGGCAAGCTTCTCGCGCTCAAAAATTTCCTTGATTGCTTGAGGCATGTCCTCGTGCAATGGAAATGCCTTTTCGGGCTGTCCGTTCTTAGTCAAGTAGGTATCTTTGCGAGAGTCGAGATGGGCCTCGTAAGTGACGAAACGGTAGCTATCATAATATCCGGGCCCAATACTACTCTCTTTCAAATTGGCTTTAGCCGTTCGTCGGCCTACAATGCCCGGTTTAGCCGGAAAAGGGGCATTCAAGATAGCATATTGGGGAGTGGGCGGTATCTCTAATTGAGGATCGCCCGACCCCGATGCTTCTTGCGAAGTACCCTCTCCCGTCTTCCGTTTCTTTCCTCCCGCCATTTAGAATGCAATTTCAAGTAAAACGAGAAATTCAACTATTGTGCACGTGACAAGAAGTGTGTACTGAATGAAACACGTAGGCACGTAAGCAAATAATTCCTAGGACTTTACGCAATCGCCCCCAAAGTACGCTACTAAGCGCAACAAAAAAAACAATTGGGCTTTTACTCAATGTGCCTAGGACTCGAATATTGAAATAACGAGGTTTAGAGTGTACCTACGTGTCCGGAGTAAATCTTACGGACACAAAAATTTCAAACTTGGACAAACCGGGCTGATTTTGATGTTGCCGGAAGAATTTGTCGAAACCTTGAATTGATTGATGCTCCGTACTCCTTGTGTAGTCCCCGTTAGCGTTGCCTTCTCGACCGTAGGCTGAATCAAGCTCTAAGTCGTCCAATTTCTCAATTCTTGCTTCAAACCCTAGTTTCTTCTTCCTCTGCTTTCTCTCTTGTCTCTCAATCTCACTCAAAACCACCTCTCAAATCTTGTTCTCCTCTGAATTGCGAGCAAAACCCTAGGTGGTTTGTTGAATTTGGTGAACAAATAAGGGAGGGGCGATTTGTGAGGTCGCGGCTATGGAGGAGTGAAGAACTGCTTGAAGATGAAGAATGAGTGAAGAGGAACGACCAGCAGGTGATGAAGCTTCAAGGCTCGGGAAAAAGTCTAAAAAGCCCTTAGTACTTTGCCTCTCATTGTTCTCTGTGAGTGGACTAAACTGACTTTTCGCCCGATGTCTTCGTGCGAAGACAAAAGTCTTCGTGCGAAGAGTCTTCGTACGAAGACATTTTGTCTTCGCACGAAGATCTTCTCAAATAGATACTGCAAGTGTTTATAAGAAGACAATCTTCAGACTTCGAAAATTTTCTAAGTATAAAGTCTTCCTACGAAGACAATTGTCTTCATACGAAGACAATGCTGGAGCTTGCCAAAAACATCCTTTTCGTCAAATTTTCGCGTATCCGATCGTGCCTTTGCTTTCCGAAGGATCTCCTCGACCTCGAGACTCCCTTTTTACCTTAAAACACTCCCAAAATCCGGGGAATGTTTCATTTGTCAATTTCACGCGTTCCAAGGCACGTTTTGCATTTCCGGATGCTTTTGGCCTCGTTTTACTCGCTAAAGCATCCTTTTTGGCGTAACTTCTTCATCCGGACTCCGATTTGCGCGATCCACCTGTCTACAGAAAGCTCTCGACCACCCCCACACGTTGGCATTATTCAATCCTTATTTCAGTCTGTCCTTCAAAATTTCACCTCGTAATCCGTGCCGGCGTGCTAGCTTCCTCCGTTCACTAATTAAATTCTTGCGCAAATCAAGACGGGGAGTCCGGGAACATGATCTTCCCCAGGTGCGTGTGTTGAATAGGTGCAAGAAATGGCTTCTATCTTCAATTCCTTCACTTCGGATCCCGATACGCGTATTGGGCTGTAAATCTTGACTTTTTACTCTGTTTCGCACGCGCGCATCAAGAAGGGGGATCCGAAATAGGCCTTTCACCTCGTATTCCTGCACATACTCATTGGAAATATTAAATCCACTCTCTCGCACCTCTCAATAAAATCAAACCGAATAAAAATTACAAAACAGTATTAAAACCTATCCTAAAGTAATAAATAGGTTGGGTTGCCTCCCAACAAGCGCTTTGTAATTTAAGGTCGACGGCCCGACCCAGTTACCTCAGAGATTTCTCAAGTTGCGGGAGTTGCATGAAGCCACTCAATGACTCCAATGAAATTCCCGTCCACGTACGGTTTCGCTCTCTGTCCATTCACCTTAAACCTGTTCCCATTTGCATCCTCTACCTCAAGAGATCCCCATGGATAAACTGCAGTAATCGTGTAGGGACCACTCCACCTAGATTTCAATTTCCCTGGAAACAGCTTTAGTCTGGCATTGAAGATCAATACTTTCTGTCCTACCTTGAAATCTCTCGGGATGATGTGCCTGTCGTGCCACAGTTTTGTCCTCTCCTTATAGATTCTCGCACTTCCATACGCCATCAATCGAAATTCTTCAAGTTCGAGTAGTGCTTGTTTTCGTAGCTCACCTGAGAGCTTAGCGTCCAAATTGATCTTCTTCAAGGCCCAGAATGCCTTGTGCTCAAGTTCCACCGGAAGATGACATGACTTCCCAAATACTAACTGGTAGGGAGACATGCCTAAAGGAGTCTTGTAAGCAGTCCTATACGCCCATAAGCTATCATCTAAATGCAGAGACCAATCCTTGCGTCCCGGGTTGACTGTCTTCTCTAGAATCCCTTTTATCTCTCGGTTAGAAACTTCTGCTTGCCCATTCGACTGCGGATGATAAGCCAGTGATATCTTATGCGTCTTTACCCCATATTTGCTCAAGACATTGGCAAAGACTTTATTCACGAAATGCGATCCTTCATCACTGATTATGGCTCTGGGAGTTCCAAACCGTGTAAAAATGCTCTTACGCACGAATCTCTCTACAGTAGCTCCATCGTTTTTGGGGCAAGCCATTGCCTCCACCCACTTGGTCACATAATCCACAGCTAACAGTATATAAAGATTGCCAAGTGAAGACGGGAATGGTCCCATGAAATCAAT
Source organism: Linanthus parryae (assembly GCA_023055425.1). NCBI lineage: Eukaryota > Viridiplantae > Streptophyta > Magnoliopsida > Ericales > Polemoniaceae > Linanthus > Linanthus parryae. The sequence continues at coordinate 37,100,761 of JALGPY010000002.1, forward strand.
GCCCCAGACATCAAAGGGCTCTACTTCCAACACGAAATTTTGAGGCATCTCGTTTCGGTTGGAGATATTGCCGGTTCTCTGACATCGATCACATTGCTGTACAAATAGATGAGCATCTTTATGTAAAGAAGGCCAGTAAAATCCACTTTGCAATACCTTTGCCACAGTACGTGTTTTGCCAAAATGTCCTCCGCAATTCAATTCGTGGCAGTGTCTAAGAATGTCCAAAGTGTCTGGCTCAGCTACGCATCTTCTCAACACATTGTCAGCTCCCAACCTAAACAAATAAGGGTCATCCCAGAAATAGTGTCGTGCATCTGCGAAAAATTTCTTTTTCTGATGGAAAGACATGTCTTTCGGGACAATTTTGAGCGCCTTGAAATTTGCCAAATCCGCAAACCAAGGCACAGCTGCTACCACTACCATAAGTTGTTCATCTGGAAAATCTTCTCTAATTGGCACATCTTCTTGTTTTTCGTTTTCCAGTCGTGACAAATGGTCTGCAACAACGTTCTCTACACCCTTTTTGTCCTTTATCACTATGTCAAACTCTTGCATTAACAACACCCATCGGATCAATCTAGGCTTCGCATCCTTCTTTGCAAGAAGATATTTGAGGGCTGCATGGTCCGTGAAAATAGTCACCTGAGAACCCACAAGGTATGGACGAAAATTGACCAATGCGAAGATAATAGCCAACATCTCTTTCTCCGTCGTGGCATAATTAACCTGTGCAGTATTAAGAGTACGACTAGCATAGTAAATTACATGAGCTACCTTGTCTTTCCGCTGTCCCAGCACTGCTCCCACCGCGTAATCGCTGGCATCACACATAAGCTCGAACGGTAAGGTCCAGTCTGGGGTGGCTATAATTGGAGAACTAATCAGCTTTTTCTTGAGCAAATCAAAAGCTGTCTTGCAGTCTTCATTGAAATCAAACACGGCATCTTTCTCAAGCAAACCAGATAAAGGCTTTGTGATTTTCGAAAAATCCTTAATGAAGCGCCGATAGAAACCTGCATGTCCCAAGAAACTCCGTACCCCTTTGACAGACGTAGGGTAAGGAAGCTTCTCAATCACCTCAATCTTCGCCCGGTCTACCTCTAAACCTTTATTGGAAATCTTGTGCCCCAATACTATTCCCTCGGTCACCATGAAATGGCACTTCTCCCAGTTGAGCACTAGGTTGGTGTCAATACATCTGTCCAGTACCCGAGCTAGCTGCTGGAGACAGTCTTCGAACCCATCACCATAAAGCGAAAAATCATCCATGAAGACTTCAAAATTCTGCTCCATCATGTCTGAGAAGATAGACATCATACACCTCTGAAACGTAGCTGGGGCATTGCATAGCCCGAAGGGCATGCGTCTGAATGCAAAAGTCCCATATGGACAAGTAAATGTCGTCTTCTCCTGGTCAGCTGGCTCAATCGCTATCTGATTATACCCAGAATATCCATCCAAAAAGCAGTAGTGTGAATGGTGAGCCAGCCTATCAAGCATCTGGTCCACAAATGGGAGGGGAAAATGATCCTTCAAAGTGGCATCATTGAGTTTGCGGTAATCCATGCAAACTCTCCACCCAGTAACGGTACGGGTGGCAATCTGATCACCTTTTTCCCCTTCCACCACAGTTATACCTCCCTTCTTGGGGACACATTGTACCGGGCTAGTCCACGTGCTGTCAGAAATCGGATAGATGATACCTGCTTCCAACCATTTAAGCACCTCTTTCTTCACCACCTCCTGCATGTGAGGGTTGAGGCGGCGCTGAAATTGAACTACCGGCTTCTTGTCTTCCATGAGCCTGATCTTATGCTGGCAAACTGTGGGGCTGATCCCCTTAATATCTGCTATGGTCCATCCCATAGCTGCTTTCCTCTTCTGTAGTACTTTGAGAAGCTGCTCCTCCTGTTCCCTGTCCAAACATGCAGATACAATCACAGGTAAAGTATCATTAGATCCCAAGTATAAATATTTCAAATGAACAGGTAAAGGCTTTAATTCTAAAACAGGAGCAGTAATAAGAGAAGGAGTAAGAATCTTCCTGCTTCCCTCATTAAAGAGGGGTAATGGTGGGCGCCAATGAACATCTAAAGCTTGCTCTTTCTCGCTGGAATCAAATAGAGCAAGCTCCTCATATAGTTGCTCCAACAAAGTATCGTCCTCCTCGTCCAGCGTGTATGCCTCCACCCCAAAGCACTGCTCGCTCACCGCGTATGCGGGAAACTTCATAGCCTCAAATACATTGAAGGCCACCTTCTCATCGTTGATCTGCATAGTCAGCTCCCCATTGGCCACATCAATGATAGTTCTCCCAGTGGCCAGGAATGGACGGCCCAAAATAAGAGGAACATCATCGTCGGCCTCCATGTCTAAGATCACAAAATCCGCTGGGAAGATGAGTCCTTCAACTCTCACTAATACATCCTCCAAAACACCCCTGGGGCGTTTTATTGTGCGATCAGCCATCTGCAAGCACATCCTGGTCGGCTTAGGATCTCCCACACCAAGTTGCTCAAAAACCGACGTGGGCATCAAATTAATACTTGCACCAAGGTCACATAATGCCCTCCCATGAAATGCGTCTCCCAATGTAACAGGAATGATGAAACCGCCCGGATCTTTCATCTTCTTTGGTAACGCCTTTTGCACAACTGCGCTACACTCCTCATTCAGAGTTACGGTTTCAAAGTCATCCATGCGCCTCCGATTAGAAAGGAGGTCCTTGAGAAATTTGGCATATTTCGGCGTTTGTGAGATGGCCTCTGCAAAAGGTATATTAATGTGCAGTTTCCTGAAGATATCCACAAACTTCTTGAAATGCTTGGCATCCTCTTGACTCTTCAATCTTTGCGGGTATGGCACTCGCACACTGTATTCCTCCCTTGGCTTCTGCTTCTCATCCGACTTCCTCACCGTGTCCTTTGATTGGGGATTCACGGTAGGCACGGGAATCTCTTCATCCAAGGCTTTCTCAGTGGCCTTAGTCGCCTCAGCTCGCGCGTGGCTAGGATATGGGGGGTCCTCAGTAGTGATGCCACTGCGAGTTGTGATGGCGTTTAGCTGCTCATTAGGAGTGATGGTATTTGCTGGAAGCATACCTGGTGGAAGCTTGATATTTTGATTGGCGATCTGCCCAATCTGAGTCTCGTGGCTTTTCATTGTGGCTTGTATTGAGACAATCGTGCTCTCCATCCTGTCTTGATTAGCTAGGAGCTTTCTCAATAGGGCATTCGTCTCTTGATCCTCTTTCTGTGGAGCCTGCTGTTGTGGAACTTGCCTTTGCGCTTGATATGGAACATTGGGTCTCTGACCGGGTGCATATAATCCACTGTTCGGGTTGGCATAGCTGAAGTTGGGATGATTACGATTGTTGGGATGATAGGTGTTAGGCCATTGCTGCTGTCGCATAAAATTCACATCTTCCACACTATTATCATATCCCTGGCTTTCGTCTGCTAGTAATTCACCCATGGGCTTCTGTGTTGGAGGATGCATACCGTGAAATGCTGAGGTCATGGATTCCAGCTTTTGTTCCATCGATTCAATCTTGTTGACTAAGGATGTATCCCCCGGTTTGGAATACCTACGCGTTTCAGATCGTGTAGACTCTCTCTTTGACGCGTTGTTCAGCAGATCTTGAGCTCGCTGTGCTCCAAGTCCCATAAAATTACCTCCAGCTAGCATATCTAACTGGTCAGCTGTCTCCTTGTCTAATGCAGTGTAGAAATAATGGAAGAGCTTGTGCCATGGCTCTCCATGATTCGGACATCTACGGAGAATTTGGCTGAACTTCCTCCACGCATCTCCCAACGAGCTGTCTTCATCCTGAGTGAATTTTGCAATCTCAGCCATCTGCTGAGCGACTCTGGATGGTGGCAAATACTTCCTCAGAAACTCATGACAACAATCCGCCCATGTCACTATGCTACCAGCTGGCAGTTCCATAAGCCACTTCTTGGCTTTTCCAGATAACGAGAAGGGAAATAGTAGTAGCTTAACTGTTTCATCTGGAACTCTTTGGTCGTGCAGGGTTGATGTGATTTGCTCAAATACCAGCAGATGGTGATTGGGGTCATCTCCTGGAGCTCCGTTGAATGCGCACTCATCACGAACCATATTGATCATATGTTGGCGCAACTCGAAGTGTTGGGCATTGATCTGTGGCCTGACAATGGTAGGCTGATAACATGCTGGAGTAGTCCTGAAATAATCCACCATAGGGCGTTCTTCAACCTCAGCATTGTTCTGCCTGTTGTTTTCCCCATTATTCCCATTATTGTTTCCACCGATGTTCGCCACTTGTGCCCCCACATCATGACGTGGTTGTGGATTTGGGGGAGCCAAACGATCCATCCTTGCCTGCATCTCAGCCATTTGAGCTCTCACCTCCTCAGCTTCCGCGGCTCTGTTTGCAGCCTCCTCTACAGCTGCAGCTCTAGCTGCTTCCGCATCTTGCATACCTTTGCGAATTCTCTCAAACTCAGCTCTCGTCTCTTCATCCATAACTACTGAGCTTGAATTCCTCTTGTCTCTATGCTGTGCTTTTAATAAGGATTCCGGGTCTTCAAACGTTGGATACAAAGGCTCGTCTCGAGAACGGGTCATGCACCGTGTAAATCAACCTGAAATCACAAACACGCAAAACGTAGGTGAGTAACGGATATAAACAATAAATTAAAATCCCTAAGGCTAGGAATTATAACTAATTTAGCCGAAGTCCCCGGCAACGGCGCCAAAAACTTGACACGCTCCAACTGCAAGTGCACAGCTGTCGTGTGTAGTAATAAACCGGAAATCCGGGTTGTCGAACCCAAGGGACTTTGTTTAAATTAATTACTATTCTAAACCTTATGTGGGCAAGTCGCAAGTTGTGTTTTTATCTAATCCTAATAAAATAAACGCAAAGTTCTCAATTAACCAAGTGAAATAGTTCACGATTAATATGAATTTTGGGTTTTTATCAAATAAGAGAAAAGTACCGGGAATTCTCTAGGTTCACTAGGTTGATCTAAATTTATATTTTGATTTGTAAAACAACCACGTGTTATTCACTATTAATCAAGCGATGTTAAACTTACCGAGTTACCAAGCAAGTTCACTATACTTTAACTAAACCAAACCGAGTTACCAAGTCTAATTTAGCTTCAAGTATACATTAAAACCATGTTTCTACTTTAACGATCCTAGTTAACGATGTCGAGTTACCAAACATTGATACGACTAGGTGGATTATTCAATTTACCGACTAATTCTCACGGAGTTACCACGTGAAAACTAATTGAATTTATCTCTACGTTAGCTACTCGCAAAGATAATATAATAAAGGACGTAAATAATCCATAATAGTGAATAAACACATGAGATTAAGCTAGAGCATGCATTACAATCATCAAAACATCAACTTTAGATCAAACCCTAGCTACACCAAACGAGAATTCCCAGCAAAAAGTGTTTAGCTACTCATATTCATAATCAACACGACAAGAATAATGAGTTTAAACATAAAAATCAAGAAAAGACGAGAGTTTAGAATCCAAACGAATGATCCAAAGCTCCTAAGCTCTCCCAAAGGCTTCTTGATCTCCAAAAGATGTCTCTAATGTCAAAAACTACTGAAAAAGTCGACCTAAAAGGCTTAAATACGTTTCCATAATCTTAATACAAAGTTTGGATAAACTACGAAAAAGCCCCAAAAAATCTGCACATTCCAGCGATCTCTTCGCACGAAGACAGTTGTCTTCGCACGAAGAGTCTTCGTACGAAGACTTCTGCCCTTCGTGCGAAGGTCTTCTCACAGAGATACTGCAACCATGTTTAAGAAGAGAATTCAGCCGAGCCAAATTTTGGCTAAGTGTTTTGTCTTCGCACGAAGACAAATGTCTTCGCACGAAGACTTCTGTTCCAGCCCTCTTTCTTTGACTTTTCTCTTCCTTCCTTTGACTTTCCTCTTCCTTCCTTTGACTTTCCTCTTCCTTCCTTCTTCCATTGACTTTCCTTCGATTTCCTTTGACTTTCTCCTTCCTTTTGACTTGCCTTTGAGTTCCTTGTTTCCGAAGTTCGCTTCCAAATCCCGCATGATCCTCCAAGCCCTGTTTTCCTGCGAATCACAACACGAAAACACAACCCGCGATCATATCACAATAAAAGCTCAAAAATCTAAAGAAACGCCCGGATTTAACAAGTAATGCACATGAACTCACATTATCACATTAAAGCTCAATTTACTCAAAAGACGACGAATTCTCCATTATAAGCACGCAAAACGTAGAAATAAAAGGCATAAAATAACTCCGAAAACGGAGTTATCATGAATATCTTGAACACCCACTTCCCACACCATGGATCTGAGCTTTGCTAAATCCCAGCTGTGGTTGTCTTGATCAATACAATCACTGACTTTGTACTGATTGTCATCTGGGCGAGTAGTAATAGCTGTAAAATTGTTTCTCTGGGAATCCACGGATCTAAGAAAAAATTTAAGGACTGACCGTTCTCTAATTTCTTGAGTACCCCTTTTTCCAGAAGCTTTCTTCCATAAAGAAGACTGTGTCAATCAAAGGATGGCCGAATGCCCAGCTTTGCTGAGAAGGACTTGAAGTGAAAATACATTGCTTTAACAATTCTAGCTGTCAAACTCTCGGGTTTCTGCAGTAACCTCCGACATTGTTTCGCTAGCAGTGCTTGATTAAAGTCTTGGATGTCTTAGAAGCCAACACCTCCCTGATCTTCGGTAAGCTTCATCTTGTCCCAAGCTAGCCAGCTAATGCCCCTATTTGTGTTGTTGCTCCAAAAGAGTTGTCTCATGATCTGCTCAAACATCTCATAACAAAACATGGAATGGCTTGGACAATTGCCTTTAGGAGACCTCTTTGCCGGTCGGAGTTAAGTACTTCCCAATCCATCCCTTTACTTTGCTTGTAATCATGTCTAGAAGATAATTGAAGGTGAGTTTTTTGTGCCTGCCAACTGTTGCAGGGTGCCCCATATATCTTTCATGCTCATTGACCTCCGGAACCCCGCAAAGTATGCTAATCATATGTTTATCTGCACTAGACATGTTAGAAGAGAACGTGGCTGCAGATTTATCAAAATTAATCTTTTGGTCAGAGGCCACTTCGTAGCATGTAATAATTTGTAATAATATCTGTAAATCAGTAGTGGTATCTCGAGTGAAAAATATACTGTCATCGGCGAGGAATAAGTGGGACACTAAGGGGCTACTCCTTGAGGCTTTGATGCCTCTCAGCTCTTTGTTTGCGACAACAGCAGTAATGGACCTAGAGAGGTGTGTACAAGGAAATCCAGAGAGAAGATCCAAGTGTACACCTGCAATAGAGAATGAGAACAAGAATAGAAAGCACAGAGAGATTGTAGGTGAGTGTAGGGGAAGAGTAAGCACTTGTTAACTGTTCTTGAGAGAGAGACAGTATAACGACTAGAAAAAGATATGAGAGTTGCCATAGAAGGCTAACGTTCCTATGTATAGTAGGAAAGTGACCGTTACGAGGGGTTAATGCGCCCATGAATGGCGGCTAGATATCCGCCCCGTAACGGCACATTCGACCTTACATATAGGACACATTACACGATTATTTGCATATGTAGGGACCGTTACACGATCAACCTCATTTATGGGACACATGATCATTAAATCTCTCAGACAGTTACCAAGGGTCGCGCGCGAGCGTGGTTTTTTCTCTCGCGCAACGTTCCTTACTCTAACCTCCAAGCCACTAATTCCCTACAACTCCCGCGCGGTTAGTATCGCGGGCGACCCTGTCTCGTAGCCCCCATATGGCTAAGTGTGAATATAAGGAAAGTGATTGAGTGATACCGGATTACCATCGAACATCCTTGATGGCTACCACGTGGATGGTGATTGATCTGTCTGTAATGCGCTATCTACATTAGCCCCCTTTTGCGCGTATGCGACGCGCGTCGTCGTGTAGACGCGCAAAACCATCCGTGTGTGGTCCCACGCCGATCCTCGTATTAATTCGAACAATATTCAAAATCTCTAGCCCCCAAAAGTAGCCATGATTACCTAGGTCTCTGTAACGCCGTGTAGCCTTTAATGTGGTGTGGGCGTGATGTGAATTGCGTGGATTGCGACGATATCCACATATTTCCTTCGATTACCGAGGCGAAGATTGATCCGAAAAGATTTAGAACGGTCGTGACTCTTCGAAGGTCTCTATACAAACCCTTTTGCCTAAAAAAATAGAACTTTTCACACCGTTGTCATATCAGCGCTGCTGCCAAGGTTTATGAGTAAGGGAGAAACTCTTCGCCAACAGATTCAAGCCTTCAATCAGCTGTTCGATTATGCTAATAAAGCATTTCAAGTACTCAGGAAACAACAAGGATAGCAGATCTCCTTTCTTTTAGTAATGCAATTCCTTCTATTTGGAAAATTCGAACCAAGTATGCATGTGGATCTGGTTTGAGTGCTCTTCATATTGTTCTTCATACATGAACATCTTGTTTTGCATGTTCTTATTCGTTGTTACAGAGATGGCTCCCAAGAAATCTTTGAAAGAACAAATCGACTTGTCCCCGTTCCCAAAGGATCTCTGGTGTAAAGCCCCCTACCTGGGCTGAGAGGACTTCTATTTGGCAACCGTCCGTGAGAAGGAACCTAAGAGCTCTTTTACGGAGGATGCTTTGCAATTGATGCCGGATCCGGGAAGAGACGACTGGGATCTTGCAGATATCGATGATGTAAACTGACTCGGCCTTGAAGCTGGGATGTATCCCTCTACTAACATTATTCACGAGACCTTCACTGCAAAGATGGATTGGATGGAGGAGTGGATATATTACATCCTCGAGCACTACGAGGCCCCACTCACTCACGCCGAGTATATCAGTGCGTGCAACTAAAGGGTCGAGCATCAGGCTCAATAACGAGATGCTGATGACCTTGCTTTCAAGGTACTCGAAGAAGACCCGCACCTTCCACTTCTCAACCTTCAAAGACATTCCTACTATGGAGGATGTAGAGATGTTGCTGGAGCTTCCTGTATGGGGAATGTGGACCCTTTGGTGCGCTTGGATTCAGATGCTGAGATCTCTCTCTTCGAACAGATGAAGGAGTGCATTGGGGAACTGAAAAAGAAAACCACGAGGTGGATTTCGACGAATCCTTCAGAGAAGCCCCTCCTTGTTAAGACGAGCACGAAGAAACTGTGGTCGAAGTGGATCATCTACTTCTATCGTGACTTTGTGAAGCCAGAGATGGTCCAAGCCATTCTGAATAAGGATAAGGATGCACCAACCTCACTGGAGGGTAGGTTTCTGCTCACTCGTTGTGCGGCTTCCTTTGTGTTTGGATCTCTAGGTATCTTATAGATGGACACCCTCACGATGGTGTGTTCATTCATGTCCTCGCACTTGCTGTTCGGCTCTCGCTTGGTCAAAAAGTGGCGTTAGGGCCTTTGATTCTAGGTTCATTATACCATCGTCTGGATTTGGCCATGTCGCATGCTGAACAGGCCCAAGGTAGAGTGGACGTCGTATCTTACATCAACGTTGCATTTTTATCGATGAGGGTGTTCGAGAGGTGGCCTCTTTATGCTCCTATTCCCTCGCCCGTCGAGACATGGAATGCGCCTAACGCCAAGAAGGATTTCCTCTTTCCTCGCGCCTGGCGTTGGTACAAAACCAAAGGTGTTCAACGCTCATTTGCCTTGATGTGCGACGACATCAGCTAATTTGTGCCCAGACCATACGTTCAGGCCTTAGAGAACATCGTGCATCACGAAGGTATGTACGCCGAGAAGGATACCGCCTTTTCCTCTTTGCACATCACCAAAGGCTCGCAATGCTACTCCAGGTTTGTCAACTGGTGCAGAAGAGGATATTTGTCGGCTCTCTCTGAGTATGAAGCTTCTCCGGAGACATTGTGTTATAAACTCATAACAGTCCCATATGATCCGGTTTGAGTGTGTCCTCATCTAGGCTTTGACTCAGGGGCACCTTTCTTGTGGTCTAACTCAATCGTTCGCGGTTGCTACAGGAGACTTCTATTCGGTAAGGGTACCGACCTACTGACCAGCTTGCTTACTGTGACCAAACCTTCTCAAGAAAGACAGGGAGAGTTGACACCCAACTTGGTCGCCTTCTGGAAAACACAAACTCGACTTCACTCGAGATCTCGATTTCAGTTCCAACCACTCAAAGCTCCTGCTCTCAGGATCGGAGAATATGCGTTCAAATAATCATGTTCTAGGGACGCAACTGTGCACAAGAGATTCCGGCGGGGAGACCTCCGCGTACACCGTATGTAGAGGATCAGAGATAGCACAGGAAGAGTTGGGTTGTGTGTAGGGAGAGAGTAAGGCAGTAGTAATGTCTGAGAGAGAGACAGAGGTTTGGCAGAGCTTCCGCGTATGGCTAGTGTGTTCTTCTTTGTATGGAAAGGTTAACGCCCTATATATAGCAGAGAATGTGACCGTTGCAGTGTTCGTCCTTATATATAGGGACCGTTACAGCACGTTATGCGCGAATACCGGAACTGTTACGAGGTTGACCGGGTTTGACCGGATTGACCGGGTTTATGGAGCTCGTGCCATAAATCTCTCAAAGCAGTTACTAAAGGTCGCGTGCGGGCTTGGCTCCAAACCACTAAGTCCCTACAAGTCCCGTGCAGTGGTATGCGAGGGCTCTGTCTCGCAGCCCCCACATGGATCAGCGCGGCTGGTGATCCAGTGTGTGTGGAGCACAATATGGTGTGCTGGATGGTTGCCACGTGGCCAAGATCTGCCAGCCCAAAAGGCCCTATCTACATTAGCCCCCTTTCTGCGCGTGAAGGCTCATAGCTGTATAGACTTCCATGCGCGGAAACCAACATGCGCGTCGCCGCCACGCACCCATTCAAACATGAGCAAATTCAGCCCCCGTGCGTGCCATTATGACCTAAAACCCCTAGAGTCGTGCCGTCTGGCCTTTAGGGTTTTAGGCGTGATGTCAGCTTGTCCTGTGATTGCGCGATTCGACGGTGACGGTTGCGATTCGACTACTGAAAGGACGCAACCCTTCATTGTTTTTTGGATAAATACTTTGTACTCTCCATTGTTGCAAAGCATCACTTCTTTCTCTTAAAGTGAAGGATACCCGGAAGTCTTCGAGAGCAAGTTCAGATAATCAATCACCAGTTCAGAACTGCAAATCGTCTTCTTCAACTGTGTGTATCCAAGCAGGCTTCGCGAAAACAAGGTTGGCCTTGTTCAATTTTGATTTAAAATACCAGTGTATGCTTTGAACTGTGTTGGATCTGCAAACCCATGACATATTATCTGTTGAAACTTGTAAAGAAGCTTCAAGCTTTGGACCCAATCTTGGCTTGATCCTTCGATGATAAGGATCTTGGATGTAGGGTTTTGAAATCCCTGATAATGCAATCCTCTAATTTCTCAAATTGATACCAGAAACTGTTCATCTTTCTTTCCATAGATCTTGAATCTCGAAATTCAAACTGAAGTGTGGCATATTTCTCCCCCCTTTTTTCTTGCTCTTCCGCAGGAATGGCCAAGACAAAAGGAACCAAACCCCCAAGGAGGACGAAGAGATACCTGATCTTCCGCAAGCTTTGTGGCGAAAAGCCCCCTATCTGGGTGGCAAAGATTTCTACCACGCGAGGGTTAAGGCGAAGAAATTGCCTGCTTCTGTCCCCAATGAGGGATTGCTAACACTGACTCCCCCAGTTAACTCAGCCTTGCTCGAGTTGATTGGCTCCGAGGACGTGGTTCGATTGGGAATCGAAAATGGGTACTTCCCCTATGCTGTGATTTCCACCCAAGCTTTTGTCCAGAAATTGGACTACATGGATGAGTGGATTGACCACGTGTTGACCGATCATGCTGCGACTCTCAATGAAGCCGGCGTATACTTCGCTGTTCGTGCTATGAAGGGTGCTGCCGTGAAGCTGGACCAGTCCATGCTTCTAAACCTTCTTTCCCGCTACTCGCCTGCGACTCACACTTTTCACTTTGCTGAGTTCGAGGCTGCCCCCACACTCGAGGACGTGCACATGCTGTACGATTTGTCTCCCATGGGTGAAGTGGACCCTTTGAGTCCTTTGAGGACGGCTGCAGAGATCGCTTTGTACACGCAGATGGAGGAGTGTCTGTCAGAGGTAAAGAAAATCTCCACCAGGTGGACCACTACCAAAGCCCTTCCGAACTGGCAGCTGGTTGATACATCCGCGAAGAATACTTGGAACAAATGGGTGCAGTACTTCTTTCGTGACTACGCGAACAGCAGCATCACCAAGAAGCTTCTGAGTGAGAACCCAGAGGCCAAGAATTACGTGGAGGGTAAGGGCTATCACTTGACCCTTTGTGCTTTCCTCTGTGCCTGGCTGACGAGGTACTTAATCGATGGTCACCCGCACGATGGGGTCTTCTACCATGTTCTGCCGCTTGCTGTGAAGCTCTCCCTTGGCCAGAGAGTCGCACTCGGACCCTTGGTCTTGGGCACGCTGTACTATAGACTGGATCAGCTAGTTGTGGCCATGAAGGAGTCACGTGGCCGCCTCGATATACTGACTTTCGTCAACATTGCCTTCTTGACAATGTGGGTCTTTGAGCGATGTCCGTCCTATGCCCCAACTGCTCTTAAGCCTAACAAGTGGTGTCCCCCAGGCGAGGTGGAGGAGCGTAACAGTGGCAGAGCTGCGAGGTGGTTCGGAGTGAACAATACCAAGTGCGTTTGGAGCCTGATATGCGACAAGCGGCAAGAGTTCACTGCCAGGCCCTATGCCATGCGCATTGAGAACGTGCGATGGTTTCCAAAGCTGTACCCTTCTAAGGGTGTCGTCTTCTCAGAAGAGCTCCTCTTCGAAGAGGGATCGCATTTCCATGAGCGCTATCGCGAATTCTTTTGCTGGTGTCTGCGAGGTTCCCTTCCTGCTCTCGCAGAGCATATTCGTGAGCTCGCGCCTAGGTATGAGAGGATTACCGTGGATGTTGACCCCACTCGAGTTTCTCCCCAGTTCGGCTTTGATGCAGTGGCACCATCAATCTGGCCCCAGTCCATTATCAGAGGTTGCTATAAGCACTTGCTAACAAAGGAGTGCAAGACAGTCTTCACGAATAATCTTCCCTTTGAGCAGCCTGCGGGTAACCGCGAGGGCAGTTGTTCCCAGAACTGGCTCGCATACTGGATCGCCCAGCAAACGGGGATTGAGACACAATCGGCCGCCCAGCCGAGTAGAGCTCCCTTGATCAAAATAAACTCTTTTCCGTTTCGCCCCAATTGCAGTCTGAGCGAGTCTGAATATGGTTGCTACTCATTGTTGGATCATGAGAACCATTTGTGCGCTGACGTCATTCTGAAGGAAAAGATCGTCGCAGTTAAGAAAGGCGACTCGCATGTCATCAGATATAGCGAGACATTTGCTAAGGTAAGCAACTTTTTCCGCGTGCGTTAAGCTTCTTGATTTCCACATGTTGATGCCTTTATTCTATACTGTTTGCTGTAGTGTCATGTGCGGAGATTCGCATCTGGTGATCGTTCCAAGTCGTTGGTTAACACCATTGTTGCCACCAGAAGACAAGGACAGTCGTTCCTGCTAGCATCGAGGATGGACCCCGAGGTCGAAACCAGGATTCGCGCAGTCATGAATGCTTTTGCTGACTCGCTCATAGATAATGCTCCGGCCTCGTCTCCACCCAGAGATAATCCGTCTCCTCCAGCGACTGCCGCGCCGAGAGCGAAGAGACCCAGGCAAAAGGGAATTACAATATCTTCCCCTAGAAGTGCTCCAACTTCCCCTCCAGCGAGGTCCCTTTCTGTCAAGGATAAAGGCAAAGGTCGCATGCCCAGTAGAGCGCGGAAGGAGCTCGCAGTTGAGACCTTTGTTCCATTCAACCAGGAGGAAGAAGAGGAGAGGCAGGAGCCCAGAGAAGGTGATGAAGAAGAAGAAGAAAGAACAAATGTGATACATGAGGAAGAATCAGGAGGTACCTCCATCGCGTTTCCCTTCTCATTATCGTAATTCTTTTGCAACTCTTTCTTAAACCAATCGTTTCTTCGCAGATGATGATGATGATGAGACCATCGGTGGCCTTTTGGCCAAGAGACAAAAGAGGAATGCTCATTCTAGCACTCCAGACGAACCCATAAGCGAGGACGTTCTTGCCGAGTCCAGGAAGACAGCCGCGGAAGCTGCCGAAAGAAGAAGGCAGCGCGAAGAGGAGGAGCTCGAGCGTGTGAGACAGCGGAGCCTCGAAGAGCAACATGTTGACGACTTAGTGCGTCCAGCTGACGAGGAAGATTTGCTTCCCGAAGAGGTGGCTCCTCAGGCGGAGGAGGAGGATACGGCTCCAGAAGAGGATGCAGCAGCTCTGGAGCAAGCCCAAGCAGATTTTGAAGAAATCGCAGGCGGCGATAAAGGTGAGATCTTCAATCTCGCAGTAACTTATAGAGATGTTGTAGTGGGTGCATTAAAGCATGGTGTGTCAAAAGCTGACATTCGCCGTTGGCTAGTAGGCAAGTGCGGAGAACCTTCAGGTAATCATTTGAACGATATGCATGGACTAGACCTTAGCAACTTGAAACAGAATCATGACTGGTTTCTTCGCGTCCCAGGTCACGCTCATTTTAAGGACATGCTTAATGAGGACACACTAATAGGGCATGGTTCCACGTCTTTAGTGTATGAAGAAGATACTTCAATCCCACCTTCGCGTGGAGGTGCTTGCTCTTAGCTTTAGCAAAGATAGTAAAATAACGTACAATACGAGTTACCTCATACTATCGCATTTTATATCGCAGGCAATGCTGAGGAACCTGTGCTGGAGCAAAGAAGTCAGCCTTCTGCGTCCTATGTTCCGATTCTGAGTTCCCATACCGAGAAGCCCGTCGCAACTGCTGAACATGCAGGAGAGCCTCTTGAGGACATCATCGAACTTTCTGATGATGCTGAAGCTGACGCTGTGCTAATGGAAGAAGATGCCCGTACTGGCGCTGAGGAAGTAAGAACAAGTACTGTTGATGCTTCCGCATCTGAAAGTGTCCCTCGCCAAGCAACTCCGGCTGTCACTTCGCCTCCGGCGATGACTGAGTCGGTGGCACCTCTTCCTGCGTGGAGATTTTGGGGCTCGCAGGTCGGGAATGCAGTCGCAGCTGGTGCGGCTTATACTCTTCCTCCTAACTATGAGGGGTTAGAGCTCGCAGCTGACAGGAGAGCTATGGAGCGAGGACAGTCTTCGACTACTCCAGCAATGCGCATTCCTTCTCTTCGTGAGATTCTTGAAGGAACTGGTAAGTAGAGATTTGCTGTTTGCGAGTTTGATAGCATAACTTAGCTTTGACATTGCTTTAGGTTTGAAGCAAACTGATGTGGACTGGCTAGTTCGGATGCGCCTCACCTACCCCCATTCATTTGCGAGATCTCTGGAGATAGGGCCCTTTGACAGGAGACTGTTTCTTACCGAAGCCATTTGGATTTTGGAGCAGCTGTCTGCGGCCACGCCTGCGACCATTTCTGTCCAGAGTGCCGAATTGCTTTTTGGCATGTGCCAAAATCTTCTTACCAAAGTTCAAGGCAGACTGGGTTTCAGATTTCTTATCTGAAAAGAGTTACCCTGATTCGCGCAGCCGTAACTTTGAAACTCGGCCACCAGAACCTCGCGGCTGAGAAGCAGAAGGTGGAGCAGCAGAAGCAAAAGGCTGAAGAGGCTATGAAGCTCTATCATGAGATGAATGCCAAGTGCGAGCAATTGAAGCAGGAAGTGGAGCAGGTGGAGAATCTGAGCCATCAGTTCGCCCCTCATGATTCCTTGATCAAGAATTTGCTTTGACTTTTGAATTTTGAAAAGTAGCAAACGAATAGCTGAAACATTAATGTAATGCTAAAGCATTAATGTAATGGTGCTAGGGTTTCTCCCCCTTTTTTTTAACAAAAGAATCGACATGCCCGTTTTGCCCTTTCCGGGATTTGATGGGATATCTCTGTGCATATCCAATTATGACATCAGCAATTGATATTCTGCTTGATTTTCGCGCTAATTTCTCGTCAGATAAGCACGCCTTCCTTGGGAAGTCCATCCGAATCATGACCATCCGTCATTAATTAGGATACGCAACTGAATCGTCGTAGCCTTTAGTAGGGTAATTGATCGTTACCGCTTTTCAAGGCGTAAGTGATTGACCTTACCCTCTTTTCAAATTCTGCTGACTCATCTTGGCAACTGAAGAGTCTCCACAAGGTTTATATAAACCCTGTCTTTGTCATTTGGGTTCTTCATCCCAAAAAATGTGCTTTGCCGTGAGTCCTTACGACTGCTGGCTTCAACGCTTGTTTTCCGTTGATTCATGGCAACTCCGAGTTGTGAATCCTGAGTTTGCGCTTTGTGCTATAGAAATAGTTTCCAAGATCCGCTTTATGAGGCTTATTGATCTTTATAACCATCATAAAGAAGATGGAGATGATATCTCATGTGTTTTCGAAGAATTTTCTTCGTGTATTATGTTTGCAGGTCATGTTTCCGGCCGCCTCCCGGAGAGGTGCAGCACCGTAGTGACCGTGCTACCGACTCGTAATGAACGGCGGAATTCTCCTCCAGCATCCCTGGAGGAGGATCTCTTGCCTCTTCGCTCTTGAACTCAGGAAGCTCGTCAATGCCCTTGTCTATCAGGACAAGGGACCCAGTACCAGAGGAATGACTGCTTCCCCTGTTTTGCACGACGGCATACGCCGGAACAGGTGGTTCCTCTGGTACATATCTTGATCAGACAGAGGCCTTTGTCAGCTCATGGGGTCTTGGACGTACCGTCACCCAGATCTTGCTGTTAGGGACGTAGCGAATGACGAGTTGATCTCTTCGCAGAAGCATCCCACTTGCTACAGATCTTTGGTCGCAGATCTGCGTATCGCATAGCCGGTGTTAGGACCGTTGGGTTCATCCTTTCTCAGTTAGGATTCCCTCGGTGTGTCACTGCTGGCTTGTCAGTTACTTTTCGAATGCATTGTAAGCCATGTTGGCTGCGTAGTTAGATTTGAGCTTTTTCGCTTGTAAGCTGTTATCTAGACAGATAAGTTGTAAGTCCTTTTGACTCATAATGATAAATGGCTTTTGCATCATCTGCTGTCTTGTTACAACAAAATACAATTTCGCATGCGTATCGGCATATTTCGACTTGTGTAATGCTATATACATACTTCGCATTTGCTGTCTGCCTCATTAATTCGCAGATGTCTTATTAGATCGTTCGAGATCGTGTTTGCGCAGCTGTGCCATCTTGGCAGATGGGCTTGTGATTTGCTTTCAGATTCAAATGTAAGTGCTATCATATCAGATAGACCTTTGTAGATCACTTGGGATCATTTCGTATAATGTTGCTATCGCAATAGATAGTCGTAAGGACGAATTTTAAATCGCATTTGTATAACGCTGCTATCACAGCAGATAGGCTTGGAAGATCGTTTTACGATCACGTTACGCATATATTGCTAGCGTGGCAGATAGGTTTTGGAAGATCAATTAAGATCGTTTTTCGCATGAGTTGCTATCGTAGCAGATAGGCTTTAGAAGATCAATTAAGATCGTTTTTCGCATGAGTTGCTATCGTAGCAGATAGGCTTTAGAAGATCAATTAAGATCGTTTTTCGCATGAGTTGCTATCGTAGCAGATAGGCTTTAGAAGATCAACTAAGATCATTTCGCGTAGGCTGCTACCGTGGCAGATAGGCTTTAGAAGATCAATTAAGATCGCATCTGCGTATGCTGCTATCGTGGCAGATAGGCTTTAGAAGATCAATTAAGATCGTTTTTCGCATAGGCTGCTATCGTGGCAGATAGGCTTTAAAAGATCCATTAAGATCGCATCTGCGTATGCTGCTATCGTGGCAGATAGGCTTTAGAAGATCAATTAAGATCGTTTTCGCATAGGCTGCTATCGTGGCAGATAGGCTTTAAAAGATCCATTAAGATCGGATTTTGCATAGGTTGCTATCGTAGCAGATAGGCTTAGAAGATCAATCAAGATCGTATTTCGCATAGATTGCTATCGTAACAGATAGGCTTAGAAGATCAGTTAAGATCGCATTTCGCAAAGGGTGCTATCGTAGCAGATAGGCTTTAGAAGATCAATTAAGATCGTTTTTCGCAAAGATTGCTATTGTGGTGGATAGCCCATTGTTAACAGTAATAACAAACTAAATGAAGCAAAATTAACAGCCAGAAATATGAAGTTCTCATTTGGGAGAATTCTCTTATTATAATGCTCTCATATGGGAGAGATGAGATTACAATCCTCTCATATGGGAGAGGAGATTGTGTAAATTATAGCCATACAAGACATGAAGCAACGTTATAATAAAACGCATGAAATGAGAGAAGTCAAGGGTAGTACTTCTTAATCCAGCGCATGTTGACTGAACTCGGGGTTGAGGTTGTTCCGTGCAACCTTCGTATGCTGCAGTAGCCACTGTCAAAGACTTCTTTGACTTGGAAGGGTCCTTCCCAATTGGCTGCGAACTTTGGGTGAGCCGCTTCTCGCATGCAGTGGTCAGATGCGCGCAGGACCAAATCTCCAACTGCGAAATCTCTTCGCTGGACCGTCTTATTGTAAGCACGAGCGATCCTTTCTTGATACCGCTTGTTGGTCCTTTTAGCTTGTTCTCGCTTTTCCTCCAGCAAGACTAAGTCATGATCGCGTTGATTTTCGTATAGTGCGTGGAAGGCCAATCTCGCTGAATTGACTCTCACCTCCGCAGGTACCACGGCTTCGGCCCCATAGCATAGTAGGAATGGAGAGACCCCCGTGGGTGTCCTTGGAGAAGTTCGGTAAGCCCACAGAGCTATGTTTAGAGAATCGGCCCACTTCTTGTGGTCATCTGCGACCATCATGCTCAAAATCCTCAACAGCGTTTTGTTGGTCGCTTCGGCTTGCCCGTTCCCCTTCGGGTAGTAGGGGGTGGAACATATTTGCCTGATATTGTACTCCGCTAACCTCGCAGCTACCTTGCGATGAACAAAAGGAGTACCATTATCTGAAAGAATGGTGTTTGGAATTCCGAACCTGCATATGATGTTTTCTTGGATGAAGTTGACCACAGCTAGCGCATTTGCCGTCTTTAGTGGTATCGCCTCCACCCATTTGGTAAATAGCTCAGTTGCGGTGACAATGAAATGATTCCCATGCGAAGTTGGTCGGATGGGACCAATGAAATCGATTGCCCATGTATGAAATGGCCACGGCGTTCCCAATGCATGTAGATCCACAGCAGGAGCGTGCACTAGGTTTCCTTTGAATTGACACTCTTGACAGCGTCGTACTTTGGTGTGACAATCAGCCTCCATCGTGGGCCAGAAATATCCAATTGAGAGGAGCTACCTGCATAATTTCGCACCTCCTTGGTGTTCCACCTGATGAGAAAGGTCCATGACTTCTTGTGCTTCCCTGCCGTCTAGACATCGCAGCAAGTTGCCCTCATGACCTCTTCGCCAAAGTAAGTTCTCCTGCACCACATATCGGGATGCTTTCCTTTTTAACTTCTCCGCTTCTTTTCTCAATTCGGGTAAGGTGCCCTTAGTGAGAAAGTCAAAGAGTGGCTTCCTCCAATCCGTGTCATCATCGGTTAGAGCGATGAGTAGAGAATCTTTGATCAGTGCGCAACTCTCGCACTTCCCTTGTATCAGGGTCGCGGCTGTTGACATGTCTGGCCAGTGAATGCCATATCTCTGAGCCTTCCGATAGATTGACACCTCACTTTCTCCGCAAGCATGTTGGTGAATCTTTTCTAACAACAGTTGTCCCTCCTGCTCGGAGACGCATCGCATGAGTATTCCGCCAGGACCCTTGTAGTAAAGGGTGTTGTCATGTATGCAGTACCCCTTTGTGAGTGCCCAGCTTTCACTGCTTGTGCCTTCTGCAATAGCTCGTAGGACTGCTTTTCTCCAGTCCGTGTCATCCATGTGTTCGTCGTCGCACGCATCTTCTGTCAATGCCGACGATGTTCGCACTTCGATGGAGATCCTTGCGGGACATTTATCTGTACTGACCTTGGATCCCAAGGTGGCCAAAGCATCTGCATGCCTGTTGTCTGCTCGGGGCTTGTGCTCGTACCTCACTTCGCAGAATTGCTGCACCAGCTTTTGTACTAGAGTCCGGTAGGACAAAAGGTTAATCTCCTTCAAACCGTACTCGCCCGAGGCTTGCTTGACGATCAACTTGGAGTCTCCCATGACCTTCAGGTTGCTTACTTCCAAAGCTTTCGCCGCACGGAGTCCCGCGATGAGAGCCTCATATTCTGCCTCGTTGTTAGTGACTGCGAAGTCGAGCTTTGCGGACATCTGTATGACCTCCCCATCTGGCTTGGTCAAGACTATCCCAATGCCCCCGCACTTCCTTGTTGACGAACCGTCGAAATGGAGCGTCCAATAGGGCACGTCAACTGCATATATCTCAGGTCCCTCGAGCTCTTCTTCGACTATAGGCTCATGGCTATTGTCGGGGAACTGTGCCAACAGATCCGCTACTGCCTGCGACTTGATCGCTCGCGGCCGCACACATGTGATATCGTATTGAGATATGGTCATGTACCATTTCGCCAACCTTCCTCCAGGAGTAGTGTGAGTTAACAGATATCGTATGGGATCGCTTTTGGTGACCACTACTACTTTGTGTGACGCAAAGTAGTGTTTCAGCTTCTCTATCACGAAGAACAAGGCAAGGCAATGACGTTCGATGTCTGTGTACCTTGATTCAGCAGGTTGCACAATGCGAGAGATATAGTAGATAGGCCTCTCTTGGCCCTCGTACTCTTGAGCCAAGAGTGCTCCTATGGACCTCCTTGTTGACGTCAGATATAGCAGAAGCGGTGATCCCAGTTGAGGTGCGATCATTATTTTTGAAGACGTCAGCAGATCCTTTAGCTTTTCGAACGCAGCTTCGCGCTCCGGAGTCCAGCTGTATACGGCATCTTTCTTGAGAAGGGCACTAAAACAGCAGGTGATTTCGGCAATCGCTGGGATGAATCTTCGCAGATATGATAGTTTCCCCAAGAATGTTTTCAAGGCACTTTGGTTATGGGGCGGCGTCATGCCAGTGATGGCTGATACTTTTGCAGGGTCAGGTTCGATTCCTTGGCGATGAACCACGCATCCCAAGAACTTCCCCGATGTTACTCCGAATGCGCACTTCATGGGATTCATTTTCAGTTGAAAGCGTCTACATCTATTGAACACTTTTCGCAAATCCGCGAGGTGATCTGCTTCCTGCTTGGATTTAACCACCAGGTCGTCCACATAAAATTCCACTTCCTTGTGCATCATGTCGTGCATCATGGCCCGCTGATAGGTTGCACCCGCGTTTTTGAGACCGAACGGCATTACTGTGTAGTTGAACACCCCCACCGGATTGATGAATGCAGTTTTACGCGCGTCTTCAGGGTCCATCTTGATCTGGTTGTACCCGCTGAAGCCGTCCATGAAACTGAACATGCGATGGCCCGCTGTTGAATCGATAAGCAAATCGATGTTGGGCAGTGGAAAATCGTCCTTTGGGCAGAAACGATTGAGATCCCGGAAATCCACGCAGATGCGAAGCTGTCCGTTCTTCTTTACCACTGGCACAATATTGGCCAGCCATGTGGGATGATGATTCGGCTCTATGAACTTGGCATCCAGGAGTTTGACAATCTCCTGTTTGATCTTCACGTTAAGCTCCGGCCTGAAGCTTCTTGTGCTCTGCTTTACCGGTTTAGACCCTGGGATGATGTCTAAACAGTGCATAGTGATGCTTGTATCCAGACCTGGCATCTCATCATACTCCCATGCGAACACATCCTTGTATTCAGTCAGGAGCTGTAGCAGTCCTTGCTCCTCCTTGCTTGTGAGGTCCGCACTTAGAAAGACTGGCCTCTTCTTTTCCTCGTTTGGGCTGAGGAACACTTCCTTTAACTCTTGCTTTTGTGGTCTGGGCCTGTCTTCCATGCATTCAGGTGCTTCTTTGAGCTTCTCATCTAGAGTGCTCTGCATTGGCTCTTCCGTTACCGAAATCTGCTCGATTTGGTTGATTTGCCCAGGGATATCCCCATGCCCGTGTGAGGACATCCCCGCGCACCTTCATATGCGATAGCACTTCTTCCCATTGGCGTAGAAGCTCTCTATCTCCTTGCCTTCGGGGTCATTCTTTGCAATTCTCTTCAGCGTGTACACACTCTTTCGCTGGTAAGCGATTCGCGACGCCTCTTCGCGTGTGGGCGGCTTTTCCTTGGCATCTTCCCTTGTCACCATTACTCCCGCAGGTGACTGGTCCTTGATATCCTCCCATAGTGGTAAAGGAGTAGGTTTGAATGGTCCCGGTGTTTGCTCGTCCGCCATCTCGGTGAACCATACCGCCTCGCTAAGATGCGCTTCATCCAGGTTGAATGGATTCGTTGAATCCGGTATCTCGACTATTCTGTCGTTCGAGATAGCTTTCATGACTTGGTGAGCTGTCGAAGGAACCGCATCAAAGCGATGAATCCAGGCTCGACCTATGATCATGTGATACGTGGTGTTCGCGTCTATGACATAGAACTTCGCTGAGCACTTGATTTTGCCAATCTGAACGCCCAGGCGAATCGATCCAATCGTCATTCTAGAGTCGCTTCCAAATCCCATCAGCGGAGATGGACGCCTGACAATCTTATGCTCGGGGATCCCTGCTAGCTTCAGCGTGTGGAGTGAAACGACGTTGACCGCTGCTCCTCCATCGACAAATGCTCGTTTGAACTCGACGCCATTGATGATGGCCGTCACGAACAGAGGCCTCTGGTGGCTCGCATCTGTCTTTTTGTCGCTGGCAGAAAAGGTCATAATCTTTTCTGTAGAGCGAAACGCCCTGATGACTTTCCCGTTGGAGACTACAAGATCCTCCTCGTAGTCTTCCTCTATCCTCAAGATTGCTTTCGTCATTTCTGTCCGGCACTTCTCAGAGAAGTTCATCTCGTCGAAGAATCTGCTAAAGCCGTGCGACCCCTTCATCCGATCGGCACGTTCATCCTCTGTGTCTACACTGTAGTCCTCGTCATCATGGACTTCGGCAATGATGGGTAGACCATCTTCTGCGACTTCTTCCAAGTCCACAATCGAGATCATGGTGACCTCTTTGCCTTTTGAGTCTTGCTCCGCATGGGCAGGAAGTGGATTGTTGCGCACATCCTTCCTGTGATCACTGACGATCAGCTCGCCGTTCTTCATCTTCTGATTGAATACAATCCTGAGCTTCTTACATTCCGCTGTGGGGTGCATGACCTTGCCGTGGTACTCGCACCACTTAGGGTCCCTCACCATCTCCTTGGAGGGTATCTTCTCGAGCGGCGGTAGGACACCGTCCTTGCGCCACTGCCTGCAGAGGTCGCTTGCCTCCTCCACCGAACATGGCAGAGGTGGTATATCGAAGTTCACAACCTTCGCTTGCTTCTGGGGTGAAACTGTATTGACCTCAGCTTCGCGTCCCCTCTTGTAACTGAATCTCCCGATCTTGTAGGTGGTGCCGCTCGAAGATCGCTCCGGTGCGTTCTTCTTTTTCTGCCTCTCAACTATAGGCTCGATGTTCTTCGTGCATTCGATTAGCTTTGAAAACGTAGGTGTTTGCAAATTGATGATCATACCTTTGTATTCGTCTCGCATGCACTGCAGGCATATCTCTACAAGCCGACTTTCGAGCATTGGATCTTTGCATTCCAATGACTTTGCCCTGAACTTCTTGATGAAAGTTATCCCATCCTCCTCGCGCTTCTGATACATCCGCGAGAGGTGGATCATCGTCACCTTTTCTTCCATCTGGAAGAACTTGGTATAGAACTTTTGGACCATGTCGTCCCAAGTCTTCACGGATCCAGCTTCCAACGTTCGGTACCACTTGTACGCTACGTTTCCCAAGGATTTTGGGAACTCTCTCATCAGCAGTTTGGAATCGGCTCCGTATGGTCCCATGACATCAATGAAACGCATGACATGCTCATGAGCGTTCCCATTGACATCCTCGAACTTATCCCATTTAGGAGCCTTATACCCCACCGGGTTAGGCATGAGATAGATCTCCCGCGGGATGGGTGGTGTTGGAATAGATGCCCTAGAGGCAATCTAGTTTAGTATGAATTTGTAATTGGCTAGAAATTCATTTATTATTTATTGGATATTTAATATAATGAAGTCCTTAGATTTACAATTGTGTTGTTTATCTTAAATATCCCTAGTCAAGTATAATGATTAAATGGGACAATCATCTATAGACTAGTATGGGGTTGGATTGGTATGGAGATATCACGATCCAACACATAGGTGTGCATTACGGAATGTTGCACTGGATTGACCCATTACCGAGAAGGCTACATACACGTTATGTTGAGTCACAAGTGCTTCTCGGGTACAATGGTATTGTCATCCTTAGACTTGAAGTCACTAGATATTCTAGTTGTGGATCATTGTGATCTTGGTAGCGTTAAACGCTACACCGTAACTGGGTAGTTATAAAGGCGTGTACTGGATACAATGAGAAGCAAGCTTAGAGATCGTAGTGGACGTAGAGAGGATTTGCCCCTCCCACATAACGGGAGCAAATATCCAAGGCCACTCGAGGATAGTGCTTATAGAATGTCTGGCCAGACTCAAATAAATCAATATATGAGATATTGATGTTATTTGCACGAATAAGGCTATTCCATGGATCGAGAAACTAGGGATTGGATATACGAGTGTGACTTGTATGTCTCGTGTCCAATCCGGATATGGAGGCAAAGGGATGAGACAATTACTTGTACAAGGTTGTCTAGATGACTATTCTATTAGTTGGCTAGAATGGATGTTTTGCTAGAAACCGCTCCATATTAGCAAAGAGTTGCTACCAACTAGATAGAACCTATGGGGTCACACGCTATATAGAGTTGTACTAGATTGTGGAATTAATTAATTGGATTAATTAATTAGAAGGATCATTTTGCAAACCCTTGCAAACTTAGTAGGGACTAATTTGCAAGGAAGGGACTAAATTGAATTCTAGTAGGACTAGAATAAGTCCTTTAGGTAGTTAACAAGGAGTTGTTGGACTATATAAAGGACCCTCCTCCTTCCTTCCCTACACACTTTATGCTCTAGAGAGAACATAACAAGAGTAGGAGAGAACAAAGGAGAGAGAGAGCAAGCCACAAAGAGGGACGCCGCCCCCTTTGCCGCCGCCCCTTGTCCCCGACGCCACAAAGGGCCGAGCCCCTTTTGGTGCCTCGTTTTGCGTGATTTCTTCACCCTCCTTTCAATCCGGGCTAGCACCAAGGTGATTGGAGATCTAGGAACAACTCTAGGCGTGGATCAACTATAGAGAACGTGACACTATTCGCGTTTGAAGTCATCAAGGAGAACCCAAAGGTGTGTTTATGATTTCTTACCTTTACTATCGTTATGCATCTAGACTTGTGATCCTTGGAGGGTTTTGCATGGTTGTTTGTTTGATTATGCTTCCGTTTGCGCGATCCATGAATCAAAACCCTACAGTGGTATCAGAGCCACAGGTCATAGAGCATAAACGTAGTTTATGTGTTACATTCTTGTTGTTTTACACCTTAATTTGTTGTTTATCGCGTAAAACAAGACAAATCAAGCATTGGATGCAATTTGTCAAAGAATTAATCATAACAAGACCCAATTATTGCATTGGATGCATGAATTGGTGAGTTTGAGAAATTTTAGGATCTTAGATCTAGGGTTTGGGCATCCTTGGGGAAGAAGGAGTTCTCCCACAACAAGGAAACAACCAAACTTGGGCTCCAAGCAAGGAGGTTGTTTTTGGAAACAACCTCCACAAGGAAGGTTCGGCCCCTAGGGAGCCGCCCCCCTTGCTTGCCGCCCAAGCTTGGCGCCCTAAGGGGGCGGGCGGCCCTAACCCGCGGGCCTAGCTTGCGGGTTTTGGGCCGGGCCGGCCCTAGGGCTTTATGGTTCACTTATTTGGGCCCGGGCAATTGGATTGTTGGGCCCATGGACCGTTTTAACCCTAGAAATCCTAAAATCAATTAAAATTGACCAAGCGCGTTAAAATTGGATTTTAACTGTTTATGTGCAAATCGCATGGTGATTGGATATGGCCTTAGTATGTGGTTTGATGTGGATGTTTAATTTTGTGGTTTGGTTTTACGGCCTGCGAGCTGATCAATTAATTGTAATAATTAATTAGGGTTTTATGGCCTGCGTGCCATTTTTTTTCTCAACTTGTGAGATTTATTTTATTTAGTTTAGATATTAGATAGTGCTAGATAAAGTAGATTGTTAGCCAAGATTGAAGAAAAGAAGCCCAAAGCCAAAGGAGCCACAAAAGATGGAGCATGGAGCATGGAGCACACCACATGACTATGAAGGATGGACCAAAAGATCAAGACGCATGGAGATGTGTTTGTTTAGGGTTCATAGATAATTCCATTGGCTTGGAATTATCTTAGTCTAGAAAAGGCCATATCCACATCACGTTTAATTTCTGTTTTGTGGTTGTTTATTTATTGTCTTATTATTTGTGTGGTTGGTGTATGGATGATGCATGCAATTAGGATAATAAGATAATTAGACAACCCGGATCTATTATTTGGAGTTGTGCCCAAACTCAAATAGATAGATTAGTTGATATTGATCAACAAAATAATTAAAATTGAATTGAAAATCCCTCAAATTTTAAAATATTGTGTTCTTGCCTTCTCGTTATTTAAACACTCATTATCATCATTATTTATCAAGTTCGTGCGTGCCAAAGCATGGCGACTTGGTTCATAATGATGGAATGCGATGGCACGTAACAATGTGCAATTGTTTAGATAAGAGGTTGAACACAACTAGGCTATTAATTTGATTAAGAAACCTAGAGGCAATCAATTGGGATTATCCATATGGATGGATAAATAAGGAGTTATTTGCCCGATTGAACCAAGAGTTGCATATGGGATGCAATTGGAATTGTTCCTACCTAAGAAGTAATCGAATTATGGGTGACTTGCCAAAGCAAGCTCATAAGGAGATGAAAAAGATGGATCTTGGCCCACTAGAAAATATAAGGATATTTTCCGCATTAATATCTTGAGGGTTATTAATCCGTAGTAAAATAGTGGGAGCTATATTTAATAAACTAGCCATTATTAAATATAGTCAAAAATTCACAAATACTAAAACTTGCGTATTTTCCTTTTTGTAGAATTCCAAATGGCAAACAACTCATCGAGTTCACAACATTCCCTACGATCTGTCCTTGAGAAGGACAAGCTCTTTGGAACCAACTTTCTCGATTGGTACAGAAACTTGAGAATTGTTCTCAAGCAAGAGAAGAAGCTGTACGCAATAGAGGAGCAAGTTCCAGAAGGTCCAGAGAATCAGACACCTGCTGCCTTAAAGGCGTATCAAAAGCGTGTTGATGACGCTAATGATGCGGCCTGCCTAATGCTTTGCACCATGACCTCTGAGCTTCAGAAGCAACATGAGAACATGAATGCTGTCGATATGATCGAACATCTAAAGCAGCTCTTCCAAGAGCAGGCGAGGGTAGAGAGGTATGAGGTCTCAAAGGCACTGTTCAAATGTCATCTGGCAGAAGGGAACCCGGTGGGACCCCATGTACTCCGAATGATCGGGTACTTGGAGAATCTCGCCCGGCTTGGGTTCCCGGTCGGCCAAGAGTTGGCAACCGATCTCGTGTTGCAATCGTTGCCCGAGAGTTATGGACAGTTCATTATGAACTATAACATGAACGAGATCGTTAAACCACTGCCAGATTTGCTCAACATGTTGAGGACGGCTGAACAGAGCATCAACAAGGGTAAGGGCAAGGCCATTATGATGGTGCATAAAGGAAAGGGTAAAAAGTTTGCCTCTTCCTCCAAGGGCAAAGGCAAGTCAGTTGCTAAGTCCAAGGAACAAGCCCTTAAGCCTGTTGGTGGGATTGCCAAGGTCGTGACTAAGGGTGAATGTCACTACTGTAGTCAACCTGGACACTGGAGGAGGAACTGCCCAAAATATATGGAGGACAAGCGGCTTGGAATAGTGATTCCACCACCACCAGGTATTTTTGTTGTAGATGTCAATTTAACTGTCTCTACATCATGGGTATTAGATACTGGATGTGGATCTCATATTTGTCGAAATATGCAGGATCTAAAGAGAAGTAAAAGATTGGCTAAAGGGGAGGTAGATCTGCGCGTTGGGAATGGAGCAAAGGTTGCTGCGTTGGCCATAGGCGTTTGCGAGCTATCTCTGCCTTCAGGATTAGTTTTAGAATTAAATAATTGCTATTTTGTGCCTGCTATGAGCAGAAACATTATTTCTATTTCTTGTTTGGACAAGGAAGGTTTTATTATTTCAATAAAGAACAATTTTTGTTCCTTTTATTTGAATAATATTCACTATTTTAGTGCGCAATTATTTAATGGACTTTATGTCCTTGATCTAAGTAATCCTGTCTACAACATTAATACCAAGCGGATTAAAATAAATGATTTAAATCCTGCTTATTTATGGCATTGTCGTTTAGGCCACATAAATGAGAAACGTGTATCTAGACTCCATAAGGATGGATTGCTAGACTCATTTGATTTTGAATCATATGAGACATGTGAAGCTTGTTTATTGGGAAAAATGACAAAGTCCCCTTTCAATAAGAAAGGTGAAAGGACTAGTGAGCAATTGGCGCTCATACATACCGATGTGTGTGGGCCATTTGCCACGCCTGCCAGGGGTGGTTATGTCTACTTCATTACGTTTACTGATGATTACAGTAGATATGGATTTGTGTACCTTATGAGGGCAAAATCCGAATCCTTTGAAGTGTTCAAGGAATTCAAGAATGAAGTAGAGAAGCAACTTGGCAAAAGTATCAAGGCTCTACGATCGGATCGTGGAGGAGAATACTTGAGCCAAGAGTTTGACGACTATCTTAGAGAGTGTGGGATCGTGTCCCAACTCACTCCACCCGGAACACCACAATGGAATGGCGTGTCCGAGAGGAGGAATCGAACCCTATTGGATATGGTTCGGTCTATGATGTGTCAAACCGATCTTCCATTATCATTTTGGGGCTACGCTCTATTAAGTGCAGCTTTTACCATTAACCGTGTTCCATCTAAATCAGTCATGAAGACACCATATGAGATGTGGAGTGGGAAGCGTCCCACACTGTCGTTCATGAGGATTTGGGGCTGCGATGTCTATGTAAAACGTTTACAATCAGACAAGCTAGGGCCTAAATCGGATAAGTGTAAATTTGTGGGGTACCCTAAGGAAACTAAGGGATACTATTTCTACAATCCAACCGAGAACAAAGTGTTTGTTGCTCGGACCGGCGTGTTCTAGAAAGACAGTTTGTCTCTAAAGAAGCAAGTGGGAGGAATGTAGAACTTGAAGAAGTTCAAGAACCACAAATCACAGAACCGATTATGGAACATGAACAGGAATCACAAGCAGTTGTGGATCCACCTGTTCAGGTAACACAAGAGCTTCGTAGATCTAGTAGAGTGCGCCAGGAACCCGAGAGGTACGGACTTCTCGTAACTGATTCCGGTGACACGATGCTCATAGATGATGAGCCTACTACCTATGAGGAGGCCATGAATGGCCCAGACTCGCAGAAGTGGCTTGAAGCCATGAGATCCGAGATGGAATCCATGTATACCAACAAAGTATGGACTTTGGTGGAACCACCTGATGGGGCGCGGCCCATAGGGTGCAAGTGGGTCTTCAAGAAGAAGATCGACATGGATGGTAATGTGATTACCTATAAGGGCCGATTGGTGGCTAAAGGATTCAGACAGATTCATGGTATTGACTATGATGAAACCTTTTCACCAGTCGCTATGACCAAATCCATCCGAATCCTACTTGCGATTGCAGCATACTACGACTATGAGATTTGGCAGATGGATGTCAAAACAGCATTCCTTTATGGGAATCTCCTCGAGGACGTGTATATGATACAGCCGGAGGGTTTTGAGGATCCAAAGCAAGCCAACAAAGTGTGTAAACTGCAACGATCCATTTATGGATTGAAGCAAGCTTCTAGGAGTTGGAATCGACGTTTTGATGAAGTGGTCAAAGAGTTTGGCTTCATCAGAAACGAAGATGAGTCTTGTGTCTACAAGAAGGTTAGTGGGAGCTCTGTAGCTTTTCTGGTCTTGTATGTGGATGACATACTACTCATTGGAAACGACATTCCCATGCTGCAATCTGTGAAAGATTGGCTAGGAAAGTGTTTCTCAATGAAAGACTTAGGGGAAGCAGCCTATATACTTGGTATAAAGATCTATAGAGATAGATCTAAGAGGTTGCTAGGCCTAAGTCAAAGTACATATATTGACAAGGTGTTGAAACGGTTCAACATGCAAGATTCCAAGAAGGGATTCTTGCCCATGTCACATGGAATCACTCTTTCGAAGAGTGGTTGTCCTTCCAATGAGATTGAGAAGGAACGCATGAGTAGGATTCCCTATGCCTCGGCCATAGGATCCATCATGTACGCCATGTTATGTACTAGACCAGATGTGTCATATGCCTTGAGTATGACAAGCAGATACCAATCCAATCCAGGTGAGAGTCACTGGATTGCAGTCAAGAACATCCTAAAGTACTTGAGAAGAACTAATGATGCTTTCTTGATGTTTGGCGGTGAGGAAGAGTTGCGTGTAAGGGGTTACACTGATGCAAGCTTCCAAACCGATAGAGATGACTTTAGATCACAGTCGGGATATGTGTTTTGCCTGAATGGAGCAGCGGTGAGCTGGAAGAGTTCCAAGCAAGAGACGGTAGCTGATTCTACAACAGAGGCTGAGTACATTGCTGCAAATGGCGCAGCAAAAGAGGCTGTTTGGATCAGAAAGTTTGTTTCTGAACTTGGTGTGGTCCCTAGCATTGCGGATCCAGTGGAGTTGTTCTGTGACAACACTGGGGCGATCGCGCAATCAAAGGAACCCAGGTCGCACCAGAAGTCCAAGCACGTGCTCAGGAAGTTCCATCTGATTCGAGATATTATCGATAGAGGAGACGTTCGGATATGCAAGATTCCTACAGATGATAATCTGTCAGACCCACTTACGAAGCCTCTCACGCAGTGGAAGCATGAAGGGCACACTAGGAGTATGGGCATACGAGATGCGCCAGATTGGCTCTAGTGCAAGTGGGAGACTGTTGGAATAGATGCCCTAGAGGCAATCTAGTTTAGTATGAATTTGTAATTGGCTAGAAATTCATTTATTATTTATTGGATATTTAATATAATGAAGTCCTTAGATTTACAATTGTGTTGTTTATCTTAAATATCCCTAGTCAAGTATAATGATTAAATGGGACAATCATCTATAGACTAGTATGGGGTTGGATTGGTATGGAGATATCACGATCCAACACATAGGTGTGCATTACGGAATGTTGCACTGGATTGACCCATTACCGAGAAGGCTACATACACGTTATGTTGAGTCACAAGTGCTTCTCGGGTACAATGGTATTGTCATCCTTAGACTTGAAGTCACTAGATATTCTAGTTGTGGATCATTGTGATCTTGGTAGCGTTAAACGCTACACCGTAACTGGGTAGTTATAAAGGCGTGTACTGGATACAATGAGAAGCAAGCTTAGAGATCGTAGTGGACGTAGAGAGGATTTGCCCCTCCCACATAACGGGAGCAAATATCCAAGGCCACTCGAGGATAGTGCTTATAGAATGTCTGGCCAGACTCAAATAAATCAATATATGAGATATTGATGTTATTTGCACGAATAAGGCTATTCCATGGATCGAGAAACTAGGGATTGGATATACGAGTGTGACTTGTATGTCTCGTGTCCAATCCGGATATGGAGGCAAAGGGATGAGACAATTACTTGTACAAGGTTGTCTAGATGACTATTCTATTAGTTGGCTAGAATGGATGTTTTGCTAGAAACCGCTCCATATTAGCAAAGAGTTGCTACCAACTAGATAGAACCTATGGGGTCACACGCTATATAGAGTTGTACTAGATTGTGGAATTAATTAATTGGATTAATTAATTAGAAGGATCATTTTGCAAACCCTTGCAAACTTAGTAGGGACTAATTTGCAAGGAAGGGACTAAATTGAATTCTAGTAGGACTAGAATAAGTCCTTTAGGTAGTTAACAAGGAGTTGTTGGACTATATAAAGGACCCTCCTCCTTCCTTCCCTACACACTTTATGCTCTAGAGAGAACATAACAAGAGTAGGAGAGAACAAAGGAGAGAGAGAGCAAGCCACAAAGAGGGACGCCGCCCCCTTTGCCGCCGCCCCTTGTCCCCGACGCCACAAAGGGCCGAGCCCCTTTTGGTGCCTCGTTTTGCGTGATTTCTTCACCCTCCTTTCAATCCGGGCTAGCACCAAGGTGATTGGAGATCTAGGAACAACTCTAGGCGTGGATCAACTATAGAGAACGTGACACTATTCGCGTTTGAAGTCATCAAGGAGAACCCAAAGGTGTGTTTATGATTTCTTACCTTTACTATCGTTATGCATCTAGACTTGTGATCCTTGGAGGGTTTTGCATGGTTGTTTGTTTGATTATGCTTCCGTTTGCGCGATCCATGAATCAAAACCCTACAGGTGGATCGTTGTCTAGCTTCGGGATGATGGTATCCGCGAATGATTGATGAGCCAGAATAGTGTCCATGCGCTTCTGCAGTGACGTCATACATTGTGGAATGCTTCCCTCGGTAACAGGAGGAGGGGTTGCTGCAGGCGGAGGCGACACGTATGCCGCCGGAGGATTGGGGACATATTGGCTATTCGCATTGCCCCAGACCGCCGTTGGCGGAGGCAAGGGGTACTGCGAAGCCGGATTAGAAGCCAAAGCCGGAGGCTCAGGAGTATGAGCAGTGAGAGGCAACATCTGAGCTGTTGACCCCTGAACTGAAGGCAGCTGCGTAGTCGCCGGCGGAGTCTGCAGATTAGGGTTGGGAGGTGTGGTCGACACTCCCAGTCCTGAAGCGGTAGGGGCTCCTCCTCCTTGAGAGACGGCGGTGGCTGGTGAAGGGTTTGGTGCAAGGGTGCCCAGAACGGCCAGGATCCGTTCTAGCTGCACAGACTGAGCTTTGAGAGCTTTCGCCTAACCTTGGACGGTGGCGTCCAAGGATTCTAGCGTCGGTGCCTCGCCGGGGGTCGCAGGAGTACGGCGGGTCTCCTCTCTTGAGGCAGCTTCGGTGGAAGGCGATCTGTTGCTAACATCATCCTCCTGAGACATGGTTGCTTTTGTTGGTAAGATTCACGTCGGGTTCACCAAAATGTGCACAAGAGATTCCGGCGGGGAGACCTCCGCGTACACCGTATGTAGAGGATCAGAGATAGCACAGGAAGAGTTGGGTTGTGTGTAGGGAGAGAGTAAGGCAGTAGTAATGTCTGGGAGAGAGACAGAGGTTTGGCAGAGCTTCCGCGTATGGCTAGTGTGTTCTTCTTTGTATGGAAAGGTTAATGCCCTATATATAGCAGAGAATGTGACCGTTGCAGTGTGGTTAATGCGCCCATTAATGGCGGCTTAATTAGCTTAACCACAACGGCACGTTCGTCCTTATATATAGGGACCGTTACAGCACGTTATGCGCGAATACCGGAACCGTTACGAGGTTGACCGGGTTTGACCGGATTGACCGGGTTTATGGAGCTCGTGCCATAAATCTCTCAAAGCAGTTACTAAAGGTCGCGTGCGGGCTTGGCTCGCACGCGACAGGACTTACTCTAGCCTCCAAACCACTAAGTCCCTACAAGTCCCGTGCAGTGGTATGCGAGGGCTCTGTCTCGCAGCCCCCACATGGATCAGCGCGGCTGGTGATCCAGTGTGTGTGGAGCACAATATGGTGTGCTGGATGGTTGCCACGTGGCCAAGATCTGCCAGCCCAAAAGGCCCTATATACAGCAACTCAATACAAATTTTATTAATCTTGGATGGAGACCATCATTTATGCCCGGAGCTGATCTTGGGAGAAAAGGAAGAGATTGTGAAAAAAGATTCCTACAACGCGAGGAAGACCTATTCCACCAAGTTTAACAAGGTAATTTTGAACATCTTTGGACGCGCGACCTGAATTCCTTCCTTGAATGTACGATAAGTACATATGATACTTACTTCTTTTTATATTGCAGTTCTGCTTCCGGAGATACGCATCTGAAGATCGAAGCACTGGATTTGCTGACAGCGTTCGAAGGATGGGGGCAACATTACTATTGAGCCCGAATTGCTGATGCCCCAAGAAATCCAGGATCATATCTGGAACGCGCTTTCGAGTTTCATTGTATCGATCCGGATGCTGATAAGAATCTGAAGAAGAAGAAAGCTTCCGTTGAGCCCTCAATGGATGTGACTGATGTTGGAGTGCTAAAGCCAGTAAAACGACCAAGGACCAGTCCTTCAAGGAACCCAGCCCCCAAAGAGAAAGTGTTCAGAGGACGGGGCAAAGCAGTTAAGCGCGACACATGGAGCTTTGTGGAGTTCAATCCTGATACCTTTTTTTTCATGAGAGAAGGTAGAAATATCGCTTTTCCATTGGTCCATAACTAGTACAAGTCCTTTTCCCTAATGTCCTCACATACATACCACATATAGCGAGGATTATGTGGAGGAAGTCGAAGGCCTCATGGAAGAAGAGGTGTTTGCAGAGTCGAAGGCCATGGCTGAAGAAAGAGCTAGAAATGAAAATCTAGAAGAGGATCGCCAACTTCGGGCAGCTTTGCAAAAGAGTCTTGAAGATCAAGAACAACGCTCGCGCTCGACCGTTAGTCAGATGCAGCAGGCACAAGAGGACTTCCAGGAGATCATTGGTGATGAGGACGAAGAAGGTACTATTTTCAAATTTGCTTTATCACGCCAAGAACTTATCTTTCGCACATTAAACCATGAGGTGTCTAAAAGTGATATTCGCAAATGGTTAGTGGATCAATGTTGGGAAGCCTCAGGTAAATCTACTTCCTTAGCACTGCCATGCTCAACTTTACCATATTCAAATAATGATGATAGTATTTTGCGCATAATAACAATATTTACACCCAATCAGGTCATGCAACATTAAAAGGGATTGATGATAACCTTTACGCATATATCCCATATGAAAGAGGAGGTCTTTTCATCATAGCTCTTTAAGCTTTGGTAGCATGCTTCTTTCAACTTAATTTAACAGTTATTTTTACCTTTTGACAGACACATAGCCATTGTTAAGGAAATTCCGCCAGCTTCATAGCGTTGTAGTTCATGTTTTTTATACTTCTGATGATGCAGCAATGGAAGAGCCAACTGGACGATCATCTGGGGAGGCTCGAACCATCAATGATGGAGCTGGCATCGAGGAGGAACGACTTGAATTCATCGTGGAGCAAGAACAATAGGAAGAAGATAACCTTTTGCAGAGGCAAGAGCAAAGAGCTGCAAATGCTGATCAAGTCATGAATGAACAAGGGGGAGTCACTTCGCCTCCCGAGGCTGATTCGCATGTCCCTGTTCAAAATTCTGAGCAAGTTGAAACTCAAAGGGAAGCGACCGCCACTCCTGAGGTTCCATCGAGCATTAATCATGCAGCTGTCTTGCCCGTAGGGACCCCTCCGGGAGGAACTGAGCAAACTGAGGCTCATCAAGAAATCATTTCGAGTCATGCGGCCCAAGTCGAGGTTTTGAACTCAGCTCAATGCCCCGTCTGAATCTGCTGCGCCGTCCAACGAAAGAAGAGTCAAGAATGAGTCGAATGCAAGCAGCGACGCGCCGGATCAGGTCATGGAAGACACTCAGCCGCCAACAGATCTAGGAACCAACACTGTTGGGGCTCACGGAACACAAGTAAATGTCGCACATGAGAATGTTCCAGAAGTTCCGGAGTAAATTATGCCTGAACCGCCTCAGAATGCAGCCTCAAGGGCAAACACTCCAGTGCCTGCGACTGAAGGAGTTAGCACGAGGTCTTCAAGTGCGAACCTGCCCTTTTCTGGCCTGATGAGCGAGGGGTCCCCTGCTGAGAATCAAGCGTCTGTCCTGAACTTAGAGGCAATCATTCCACATAATCCTTGGGAAGCATGGGCGACGCAAGCTGTCAAAGCAGCTGAGATTGAGAGGAGTTACGTCATCCCCGTTGAATACTTTGCACGCGAGGCTGTCGCAGATCAGAGGCTGGCTGAAGCATCCTCTTCTACTGATCAAACGGGGGCGATTTCCATTCCTACACTTCGAGAAATAGTCGAAGGGACCGGTGAGATTAATTTCGTTTGGAGCATGCATGCATTGCAAACATGTGATATTATCCTTATTTCTGAGTGCTCCACTCTTGTCTTTGAATTTGTAGGCATAAATCAACCCTGTTTGGAATGGCTCATGAGAGTTTGCCTTTCTTATGCCAAGACTTTCGCAAAAATATTGGAAATTAATCCTAAGGACAGAGGGTATCTTCTCACTGAGGTGACAGATCTACTGGAGAAAATAAGAAGGACTGCTCCAGCAAGCACCTCTCTATCAAAGGCCCAGTGTTTCTTGATGAGTTCTCATGGCATCCAGCAAATTTCGAAGGATAAACTGGACCTTGATCTCCTTATACAGAGATTGGTGAAGATCAACAACTCCGTGAAACTCAAGTTTGGCTACATGAAGTATAAGCTGGAGAATGCCAAGCTTCGAGCTCAAAAGGAAGCAATCGAGAAGGCTGTCCAGCAGTACACTAAGGTGAACAAGGAGCACCTGAACCATAAACAACGGTTGGATGAGTGGGCTCATACATGTATAAAGTTGGCGGCTCATGATTCCCTTCTCAAAGGTTGCCTTGAAGAACAGTAGTATTTTCTTGTAAACAGTTAGAGTTTGGTCATGTAATCTGAACATCAGTTCCATCTTTTGTGGTTTTGAGTATTTGTAATGCAAACAAGTTTGAATTTTTGCTTATGAGAAGTGCCTACTTTGGCCTTGCAGATTTGAAACATCATTTTCGCCTTCTTTGCCAAATAAGCTTGTATGTATAAAATCGTTTTTAAATATTGCTATCATTTAGATAGGCTTTTGATTATGTATTGTTGCTATCAAGAGAGATAGGCTTGAGTAGAATGATTTCTATCTGCACAGATAGGTTCAGTGCTCACGCATCGGCGCTACATGGGCAATTGTTATTATAAACAGATGGGCTTAGTCAAGAAGACTTCTATCCATACAGATAGGCTTTAATTCTCGCGTATACGTAGTCTAAAGAGACAAGTTTAGTTTTGCTGCTATCTTGACAGATAGGCTTGAGTTCGCATATTGCTATTATCTTGAACATATAGGCTTTAATCTTGCTGCTATCTAAACAGATAGGCTTTAGCGCGTATTGCTGCTATCTAAACAGATAGGGTTTAGTTTTGCTGCTATCTAAACAGATAGGCTTTTAGTAAGAAAAGTTGCTATCTAGACAGATAGGCTTTAAATATGTGCATTAGTGCTATCTAGACAGATAGGCTTAAATTTGCGAATTAATGCAATAATAAAGTAATGCAATAATAAAGTAGGACCAGCAGTTGAAAAAAGATATATCATATGGGAGAGACATTATCATTAATCAAATCCTCATATGGGAGGATGTGAGGGAAGTACAGGGGAAAGAAAAAAAAGAAAGAGGCAAAGCTAAGGATAGTACTTCTTAAGCCATCGCATATTGACTGGGCTGGGATTCGTGGAAGTCCCGTGGCAACGTAATATAGTGAAATAGCCGCTGTCGAAGACCTCTTTTACTTCGAATGGACCCTCCCAGTTGGCAGCGAACTTGGGATGGGCGGCTTCACGCATGCAATGATCGGAAGCTCGTAAGACCATATCTCCAACAGCAAAGTTTCGGTGCTGAACAGTTTTGTTGTAAGCTCGAGAGATTCTTTCCTTGTACTACACATTCATCCTCTTGGATTGCTCGCACTTCTCCTCAAGTAAAATAAGATCATGGTGGCGTTGGCTCTCGTACAAAGCACTGAATGCTAGTCTTGCAGAATTGAGCTTGATCTCAACAGGAATGACCGCCTCGGCCCCATAGCAAAGAAAAATGGAGAAGTCCCTGTAGGAGTTCTTGGTGATGTGCGATACGCCCACAGCGCCATACTTAATGACTCTGCCCACTTCTTGTGATCGTCTGCGACCATCTTGCTTAGGATCCTTAGCAAAGTTTTGTTGGTGGCCTCTGCTTGTCCATTTCCTTTGGGGTAGTAAGGCGTCGAACATACCTGCCTTATATTGAAATCCATCAGCTTCGAGGCTACTTGGCGGTTGAAAAAGGGAGTGCCATTATCAGATAAGATTGTATTAGGAATCCCAAAACGATAGACGATTTTCTCCTGGATGAACTTGACGAATGCCAATGCATTTGCTGTCTTGAGAGGAAAAACTTCCACCCATTTTGTGAACTGCTCAGTTCCAGTCAAGATGAATTGATTCTCGTGTGATGCTGGACGAATGGGACCGATGAAGTCCATAGACCAAGTGTGGAATGGCCAACGGGTTCCTAACGCGTGCAAATCAACTACAGGAGCATGTACCAAGCTACCATTGAACTGGCATTGTTGACACCTTTTGACC
Organism: Linanthus parryae; assembly: GCA_023055425.1. Lineage (NCBI taxonomy): Eukaryota > Viridiplantae > Streptophyta > Magnoliopsida > Ericales > Polemoniaceae > Linanthus > Linanthus parryae. The sequence goes on from JALGPY010000002.1 coordinate 37,139,288, forward strand.
TTCGTGCGAAAATCAGCTTCCATGGTTGGCCAAAAGTAACCAAAATTCAATAGTTTTCTGCAAAGCTTCGCGCCTCCTTGATGCTCCACCTGGTGAGACATTTCCATGATTTCTTGTGTTTCCTGGCCGTTCAAGCATCTAAGCAAATTTCCATCATGTCCTTTTCACCATAGCAGATTCTCTTTTAGCAAGTATCGAGTTGATTTCCTCTTGAGTTTCTCATCCTCCTTCTTGTCGCTTGGTAGAATTTCATTTTGCAGATAGTCGATCAGGGGCTTCCTCCAATCGATTTCTTCATCTATTGCCGCAATTTCTAGAGAGTCTTTCACTAACACACATTTCTCGCAATTGCCCTTTAAAATGGCAGCGTAGTATGCCATTTGAGGTCAATGAATCCCATACCTCTAAGCTTTCCTGTAAATGGAGACCTAATTTTCTCCGTAAGAATTATCATGGATTTTGTCTAGCAAACCTTGGCCTTCTGCTTCTGTAACACATCACATTAGAATCCCGCCAGGTCCTTTGTAGTAAAACAAATTGTCGTGTATGCAGAACCCCTTGGTGGAAACCCAACTTTCCTTGTTTGTTCCTTTGGCCATTGCACGCATGATGGACTTCCTCCAGTCCTCAGCTTCGATAAACTCGTCTTCGCACAAATCCTTTATCAAGAAAGGAGTTGTTTTGACTTCGATTGAGACCTTTGCTGGACATTTATCTGAACTGATCTTCGATCCCAAAGTGGCCAGGGTGTTTGCATGCCGATTGTTGGATCTAGAAGTGTGCTCATATTTGATGCAATCAAACTTTTGAACTAGTTTCTGCATGATTGACCTATAGCTTAGTAAGTTGACCTTTTTCAAACCATATTCGCCTGAGGCTTGCTTTACAATCAGCTTGGAATCTCCCATTACTATCAAGTTCTGCACTTCCAAAGCCTTGGCCGCGAGGAGACCAGCAATTAAGGCTTCATACTCGGCCTCATTGTTGGTCATTGCAAAGTCCAGCTTGTTTGACATCTGGATGACTTCTCCATCGGGCTTAGTCAGGACGATTCCAGTTCCTCCTCCTGCCCTTGTCGATGATCCGTCAAAGTGCAGCTTCCAATATAATGACTCAAACGCGTATACTTCTGGCCCTTCAAACTCTTATTCCACCATGGGTTCATATCTTTCATCCGGGAATTGTGCTAAAAAATCTGCCAGTGCCTGGGACTTGATGGCTTTCGGGCGCGAGCACGTGATGTTGTATTATGATATGGTCATGTACCATTTCGCCAATCTCCCACAAGGAATAGAGTGTCCCAACAAGTAACGTATGGGGTCACTTTTGGTTATTATGACAACTTTGTGGGAAGCGAAATAATGCTTCAATTATCCAATAACGAAACATAGAGCAAGGCAATGACTTTCAATGTCGGTGTACCTGGATTCCGCATATTGGACTATGCGGGAGAAATAGTAAATGGGTCGCTCCTGACCTTAGAACTCTTGAGCCAGCAATGCCCCAATAGATTTCTTGGTTGATGTGAGATAAAGGAGCAAAGGTGATCCAGTTGGGGTGCGATCATTACTCGTGGAGATATCAATAGCTCCTTCAGCTTCTCGAACATGGTTTGGTGCTCTTTTGTCCAAGCGTACGTTGCATTCTTCTTAACCAGATTGCCAAAAAGAATGACAGCTCTGCAATTGCCGGTATGAACCTTCGCAGATACTAGAGCTTTCCCAAACATTTCTTCAACGCACTTTGAGTCTGAGGTGCTAGCAAGCTAGTAATGGCTGAAACCTTCGCGAGATCAGGTTCGATTCCATGTCAGTGAATTACAAACCCCAAGAACTTCCCCAAGGTCACCCCAAACGCGCATTTCATGGGGTTCATTTTCAGTTGGAATCTTCTGCATCTTTCAAACACTTTCCTCAGATCCTTCAAGTGATTTCCCTCTTCCTTTGACTTGACAACCAGGTCATCTACATACAGCTCAACCTCTTGATGGATCATATCATGAAAAACTTCCATCATCGCGCGCTGATAAGTCGCACCAGCATTCTTCAATCCAAAGGGCATGACTGTGTAATGGAATACTCCCACAGGTGTGATGAATGTCGTCTTCCTCGCATCTTCAGGGTCCATCTTGATCTGATTGTAGACACTAAACCCATCCATGAAGCTAAACATATGGTGACATGCAGTAGAATCAATCAGCAAGTCTATGTTCCGCAATGGGAAGTCATCATTGGGACAAAATCGGTTCAAATCCCTGAAGTCAACACAAATACGAAGCTGTCCATTCTTCGTCAGGACTGGTAAAATGTTGGCCAGCCAGGTGGGATGATGCTCCGGCTTGATAAACTTTGCATTTAATAACTTCATTATCTCTTATTTTATCTTCACGTTGATTTCTGGGTGGAAGCTTCTTGTACTCTGCTTTACTGGCTTCGACCCTGGGATGACATTCAACGTGTGCATGGTTACCTCTGTATCCAGGTGGGGTATTTCATCATATTCCAGCACGAAAACATCCTTGTATTCTGCCAGCAGCCTCAACAAACCCTGTTCCTCTTCATCGTCAAGATCGGCGCTTAGGAATATCGGCCTTTTCGTTTCCTCTTTCGGGCTCAAGAACACTTCTTTTAGCTCATGTTTCTGAGGCTTTGGCTTGTCCTCCATGCATTCACGCGCCTCCTTCAACTTTTCTATTGGTGTCCAGGTGGTGTCTTCATCTGGAAATTTCTTCGCTACCTCATTAATTTGCTCAGGGACATCTTCGGTAGGTGGGGTCGAAAATGACCCCGCGCACCTTCAGATGCGATAACACTTCTTCCCGTTTGCATAGAAGTTGTCTATCTCCTTGCCCTCATCATTGTGTTTGACGACCCTTTTGAGAGTGTAGACGTTCTTCTTCTGATATGCTACCTTCGACACCACTTCTTGTGAAGGCTGCTCCTTCTAAGCTTCTCTCATTACCATTACTCCTGCTGGTGATTGATCTTTAATGTCCTCTCAACTGGGCAGAGAAGTTGGCCTGAATGGTGCTGGTACTTCTTCGTCTGCCATCTCTGTGAACCAAACTGCCTTGGCTAGGTGCGCTTCATTAAGATTTAATAGATTTGCCGAAGATGGTATATCCACCACCCTGTCTTTCCAAATAGCCTTCATCATTTGAGAGCTGTGGATGGTATAGCATCGAAGCGATGAATCCATGCTCGACCAATGGTCATATGGTAAGTGGTATTCGCATTGATAACATGGAACTTAGCAGAGCATTTGATTTGGCCGATCTGGGTCCCTAGGCGAATCCATCCCACAGTCACCTGCGAATCGCTCCCGAAACCCATCAAAGGCGACGTGCGCTTGACAATCTTACTTTCTGAGATAGCAGCCAACTCGAGAGTGTTGAGTGGTACCACATTCGCTGCTTCTCCTCCGTCGACGAAAGCCCTCTTGAATTCGACACCGTTGACTACTGCTGTCACATATAGTGGTCTTTGGTGGTTAGCATCCGTCTTCTTATCTGCTGGCGCGAAGGTCATTTCCAAGCCAGTTGACCGTGTGGCTTTGATAACTTCTCCATTGGAGACTAGAAATTCCTCTCCAAAGTCTTCAGCCACCCTCGGGATCGCCTTCGTTATCTCTTGGCGGCACGCACTCGAGAAATTCATGTCATCAAATAATTTCTCAAATTTTTGCGAGCCCTTCATCCGCTCAGCCCGAGAGTCCTCTGTGTTCAATGCATAGTCTTCATCTTCGCAGATCTCGGCTACAATTGAAATTCCTTCATCCGCGTTTTCCTCATAATCACAGATGGATATCATTGCTATCTCTTTTCCCTTGGGCTCCTACTGTGAGTGGGCTGGCAATGGGTTGATGCGCACGTCTTTCAACTGCTCTTGGGATGGCTTAACAGCCAATCCTCATACCCTGGTTCAGTACTATCTTGGGTGTCTTTGGGGACTGACTCACAGTTGAAACCTTCGTGCGAGACACATCCACGCTAACTACACATGTGTGGAAGTATTTTGTACTTGAAATCCAACCAGATCACATCATCTTTTCCTTGAATATGGATACCCCTAGGGAGCGGTTCAGAAACTGGAAATCTTTTATGTACCCTGATGAAATTATTCTGTCCTCACTATCAATCATGTTGTCGGCAGAGATTGTTTCACCCACCATGTTTATCAATTTTGATCATGTCTCCGCCTTCATAATCTGGATCAGAATGTTGCTAATCTTAGACCCATATATCAATGGTTTCAAAAGGAACATCATATATGGGATCTCCAACATTCCAGTGTTTTAGTAAGAGGGTTTTGCTATTGAAAACCCAAGGTCACCCGGAGGCGACCCTATCACAGTAGGCTTGATCAGGAAAAACGAACAAGAAAGTATTGAAATCAAGGTCAATAATTTCGACTTCACTACCTCGGTTCCAGATCCTTCTGAACATATTGCGCATATTCTTGCTATTGGCTGGCTCCCCCCCACAGGAACGAGCCGATTAGGCAAAGCTGATAGTCATTTTTCTCCTTCTTTCCAGTAGTCCTCGTCGAAAACCACCACTTCCTACTCTTTGGAGGTGAACTCCGATGTGAAACGATGGGTCAAATCCATGCCGCCGTCTGGATGCTGCTAGGGTTTGTTTTCGCCCTCCTAGAAACTCGGAGCTACAAATTTTTCAATTTTTTTTTCTGCTGGTTGTATTAGGGATGTTGTGGAAAGTGTCTTTCCGATTAACAACCAATTCAGAAATTTCAAATTTATTCCACCAGCTCTTAAGAGTGAGGTTTAAACCCGAGGTAAGCGACCAGCCAGGGGAACATTCGCTAACCGTGTTCTAGGTGGCATAGAGATAAATCCACGATATAAGGGAAAACGACATTCACTTATGGAATCCTTAAGTTCTTTAGTTATAAAAATAAAACACATTCTCGTACCTAATTAAATGATCGAGTTAGTTGTCTGGAATATCATTAACAGAATTACTTGTAAACCCCCAAGTTGGTGCTCATAATTTGTATGCTCTACTGCATTAGTCCCAACTACACACGACTTTTTGATGAGTTCGTGCTATATATATGATTGGATCACTGTCAGTCTGGGAGTATATTTTATCATGCTAATTTACTTTTTTGGCGTAGTTTGCAGGCTGCTTTTGCACTAGAACGGGTCTTTATCTGATACATACTCAAATGGTAGCGACTGCGGCAGTCGAACCAGCAAACCTACTTCATCTGTTAGTTGACGTGCATTGTTTGGGGATATCCCGCCAGCTTCCCTCAGCTCTAACAGACTTATACTTGTATATGTCTTATCTTTGAGGATTGACGCAATTCCTGCTAGAAAAATCCAATGGAGCTCCACGACCAAGATGACATTTTCTTTGACCTCTCTTTTGGATATAGATGAACCTCAAAAGTGTTATATATATATATATATAGATATATATATATATATATATATGTGGAATAAAATAGGAATAAAATAAAATTGTTTATTAGTAACTGCAATATTCCCAAGTTGGTTATAAAATTCCAAAGGAAAAGAAATTGGATGATACCTGCAACAACACCTAACAGCTAATCATAAATCAACTACTCCTAATATGATATTTATTTATTTTAGAACTTTTGACATTCAATCACTTTGCAGTTTTTGACCGGCTATAACTGCGATACATGCAGTATAAGTTCGACATTTAACTACAGGCACCATTGATAGTGTTGACATTGCACTCCATAAATTTGACATTCGTTGAAATTGCGCTCCGCAATTTGATATCGGTGTTAAAATGTTGGAGCGTGGTATCACAACTTTTGATAATGTATGGAGTTAAATGTTAATTTTTGTACTATATGTATTAGAGTATCAACCTAAGATAGTTAAATGCCCAAAGTTTTTTATTGACTTTTTATCATCAACAAAGTTGATGGTACTATCATTACTATAGAATTATGACTATTTCTCATAAGAAAGAGTCAAAGGAGATAAGTGCATGTAATTTATCCAGAATAAGATGGGTGATTGGAATCCAACTATAATAGCAGAAATTTAATTTAAGGTCAAGCAGTGGTGTACTGGTATCAAAATATTCTTTTTTTACACAAACTATAATGTCTGCATCTCTTCCCTAATCCATTGTTATCAAGGGAATTTGTCATTCATGATGTATTACAGCATGGAATCAAATTTGAATGTAAAGTTGACTTGCATAAATTAATCGATCAAATCATAAGGTACTTGAGCAATCTCTATCACCATGAACAACAAAACAAAATCACAAAAACAACACTATTGAAACAATAGTACTAGAAACCACAATGGCATATGAATGTAGAATATCTTTCTTCCCATGTAACCAGGGGCGGAGCTATTTAAGGACAAGGAGTGACAATTGTCATTCCTGACTTCTTGAAAACTCCACTAACACTTCTCTAATTATAGTTATTTTACACTATGATCTTCAAAGAAATACATAAATGTCTCGACTGGAATTAAAAATTACTGCCACGTCCTAATTTTGCCTCGGCTGGTTTGATTTCCTAGCTCCATAGCTGCATGTAATGTACAATCACACAACATTAATACTCCCTGCAAAACTTGACACAAAGGTACGCTATACTTAACCCTGAAAACCGGTGCTTCCCCTTTTCCGAAGGGCTTTTGCGTTTCAAAGTGGTGGGGCTTGGAAGAAAGTTTCAGATGGAAACTAGAGGTACTTACATAACCCTACTTGCATAAGCCTATAAAAACCCTAATTTTTGTGGCTTTTAGAAATAAGTATGAGATACTTCTGCTCTTTTTGGGTTTGGTAAATGATGGGGATAGTATTGGTTTACTTAATGTGCCAATAACTAAAGATGTGAAGACAACAACTCCTGCATACTACAAGTATTTTAAAAAAGTTATTCAAATAGAAGAACTATTGGATAATCCTTCACCTAACCCCCATGTCTTGTGCATTTGGCCATGTCATGGTTGATGGATGCACAACCAACTGTCCTATCTCCTTTTATATATACATGTTTCAACCAAACTTCTAACTCCCACAGCACAGCCTTCTCTCAACCAAACTTCTAACTCCCACAGCACAGCCCTTCTCTCTCTCTCAATCCCTCCCTCTCTCTTTCTCTCTCTGAATATGGGTAGCTTGGATGTGGAAAGAACCACCCAAGGATGGGCAGCACAAGATCCATCTGGAGTTCTCTCCCCCTACACCTTCACTCTCAGGTAAAAAACATAATCATACTCCATTCATTAGCCTAAACTAAAGATGATATTCCTTATTTCAAAAGAGAATGTTTCCGCGATATACACTGATACGAATATGCATTTTACAGGAACACAGGACCAGAAGATGTGTTTATTAAGGTGACATGCTGCGGAATCTGTCACACTGATCTTCACCAGATCAAGAATGATCTTGGCATGTCCAATTACCCCATGGTTCCAGGGTACTACTGCTATTTTATTTTCTCACTTTATTGACAATTGTGTCTGGTTTTATTTGATAACAAATGTTCATTTTTGGGGGGTCAATATGTGAATTAGGCATGAAGTTGTTGGAGAAGTGGTGGAGGTAGGATCCAGTGTGAGCAAGTTCAAGGTAGGAGACACCGTGGGAGTCGGATGCCTCGTTGGATCATGCAGGACTTGCAGGCCATGCACTGCTGAGGTCGAGCAATATTGCAACAAAAGGATTTGGTCATACAATGATGTCTACACCGATGGCAAACCTACTCAAGGAGGTTTTGCAGGCTCTATGGTCGTCGATCAAAAGTAATCCAACTTCTCACTTGCAGAAATAATATTCTTTTATTGGGTAACAATCACGACAGACTTATTCTCAAACGACTGATTGATTTATCTGATCGTCCAACCAAAACAACTTGATGACCTCACACAACAAAGGTTTAAAATTTCAAGACAATTCGGCAAAACTATTACGTTCTCTTTTATTTTTAATTTAATTTTATTTTGTCAAATCTACATACGTAACGTTACTTTCTACAGCTAAGGTCTCGAGTCAACGAACTCAAGACCTCTCACTCAGCAATTGATGGTCCGAATAACTTGTGGGTATCATTAATGTAATTTTGTGTTCCCTTTTTCTGTGATAGGTTTGTGGTGAAGATACCAGAGGGAATGGCGCCGGAGCAGGCGGCACCACTACTATGTGCTGGGCTTACCGTCTACAGCCCATTGAACCACTTTGGGCTGAAAGCAAGTGGGCTGAAGGCTGGAGTTTTGGGCCTCGGAGGAGTTGGCCACATGGGAGTGAAGATAGCAAAGTCCTTGGGCCATCACGTGACTGTCATTAGCTCTACAGAGAAGAAGAGAGAGGAGGCACTGGGTGAACTCGGAGCTGACGACTACGTGGTCAGCTCGGACGCAACTCGGATGCAAGAGATTGCTGACTCGTTCGACTACATATTTGACACAATCCCTGTTGTCCACCCACTTGAGCCCTCACTTTCTTTGCTCAAACTTGACGGGAAGTTGATTATGATGGGTGTCATCGGCGCCCCTCTTCAGTTTGTGTCTCCTATGATCATGCTCGGTGAGCTTCCCTCCGTTTTTATCTTATCTCAATTACATATACGGGTAATACGTCTATAAACTTCGTGAACAGAAGAAATATATGCTAAAAGTTGTGTTTTGCAGCACAGACAATGAAATTTTAGGAGAAAACTTTTTTCGCTCTAAAAGTAAATTTGACGTGGTACTTTAATCAATACACTACATGACATACGGATAAGAAATAAAATGAGTGAAAGACAAAAGATAGTGGATTTCCTACATATACTGACATGTCCTGTGCTGTATGGATTGGAGTACTACGTCAAATTTGCTGTTGGAGCAAGCAATAATTACTCAAATTTTAGAGTTGGTTAGAACCAAGTATAAATTCAACAGCAGAGTATTAATAAATAACTTAAGCTTTGATGATGGGCATTCAGGTCAATTTGAAAAGTATCCCAAGTGTTAAACTTAGGACTAATGCGTAATATAAGTGGAGGTTAATATGGTTAAACTTAAGACTAATGCGTAATATAAGTGGAGGTTAATATGATTAGAATGAAAAGAATTTATAACTTCAGTGGGGTTTATATCAAATGTGCTATGTTATGTTTACATCATATTAACCTCGATATCTGTTCGTACTAGTTTTTCACTACGGTCATCTCAAAACTGACCCTATCAAAGTCTCTTACTCATATTTATCCCCCAAAAAGTTGTAGCGAGCCCTTCATTCGACCCCTGAAAGGCCACGAAACTTCCCCTCATATGAGTTTGTGAAAGTTATTATTCAGAAATCTTACACTTTATTTCACGGGTATTTATATGAAGGGAGGAAGACGATCACGGGGACCTTTGTGGGAAGCATGAATGAAATGGAGGAAATGTTGGATTTCTGCAACGAGAAGAAGTTGACATCGACCATAGAAGTGGTGAAGATGGATTACGTCAACACCGCAATGGAGAGGTTGGAGAAGAACGACGTCCGCTACAGATTCGTCGTTGACGTCGCTGGAAGCAAACTGCGTGTCTAAAAGAAATCGTCCAAGATGATTACTTTCTTCACAAGTTATACAAGTGTGAAGTCCCATCATTAAAAGTGAAAACTGTTATGTACTTCCTCTGTTTCTTCTCTTTCTTCCACTTTTGAGTTTTACCACTATTCATCAGGTCGCTTTGACCCGATGATTTGATTAGCAATACGATATAATTTTTTGGTAAATTTTCATGGTGTTGTACAGTGAACTTTACTATACGACACCATGAAAAATTACCGAAAAATTGTACCGTTTTGCTATTCAAATTACCGGGTTAAAGTGACATGCCTACGGATGAAAAAGTCAAAACTGGAAGAAAGAGAAGAAACAGACCAAGTACGAGCGAAGGAGTCAGTGTATTGTGTTTATTGATTGTGTAAGATCATTTGCCAATTTGCAGTTGCCAATTTAGGCTCCGTTTTGGTTAGTCGTAAAATACTTTTCCGTAAAATGTTTTCCTTTCTTTTGGTATTTGGTTCGTCATTGTCTCGTAAGATATTTTCTCTTGTAATTTTTTTTATTCAAATGAATTAAAATAATTTACACGTTCAAAATCCGCGTCATCTCCAGAAAGTGAAAAAGCATGACAAAACTCATACACACCTCCGCCACTAAGAACCACAATTGTCGCCACCTACTTTCATGTTGATTATTAACACACCTCCATGTTGATCATTTGAATAATCAGGTTCTTTATATTTTTATGATCATTATTGTAAAATATATAGTTTTAATAATAAAAGATATTTTTTTCTCTCTTTACTTGGAAGACAAGGAATGGAATCTTAAAGAATCTCTAAGAAGAATAATTGATTATTTGAAACTGCTTAAAGAGCTAGACAAAAAGTCAATGAACTTGCAAAATCTACCATGACCGTCCCTAGGATATGCTTGGCCACCTAGCGGTCCGTGCAAGCCCTTGGTCCCTAGGATATGCTTTTGCAATGTTAACAGTTTAGTCCAAAGACAAATGGATTGATGCTACAGGAATAATCCTACAACTAACAATGACTTTGAAATTTCTAGGAATATGCCTGAAATTCAAGGATCACAGAAGTGATGATTTCTGATGAATTCTTGCTGGACTAGAATCAAGAAGTCTGACTTGTCTACAAGAACATGGGTTAGCACCACAGAATTTATAATATTCTTATACAATGCACTACATGATCTGAGCTATTTTGTTCATGAATTGATAAACACTAAGAAAGAACGCGAGGTCCTAGATTGCACACATTCTGTCTCATCCTGTTTCACTTTTGCTGACGTAATCGGACTTGTATAAATAGAATGGTCACTCTCGCCTGACAAAGATTAGATTTTTTTATCACCGTCATCACCAAAATTATCTCTCACAAGTCGTGTCTCTTCACTAGGGAATACACAGATTATTTCTTGTTTCCATCTCTCTGGTTTCCATCTCTGATCCAAATTACTTGTTAGATTGTACCCTCATTACCTGTAAGTAGAAAAAAATTGATTGGATCTATCTATATTTCATGTAAAAACAATAATTAATTACATGCATTCAAACAAATTATAGTTGTTAACTTACCACAGCTCATTCGGACCAGTATGACGCAAATCTCGAAACTTTGACTAGCTTCTAATAGTTTTGTTTTATGAATCTGATTGCGATATCTATTTCATTGGATGCGTCTCGTCGAGGTACACAATTTTCATCAATGACTCACCTTGATCCGACATCTCTAGGTACGACTATGCTCCAAAAACCAGATCTTGTCGAAAATAACGGCGGACCGGAAACTTTGACCAGCCATACCTGGAGTTCTAAAACTCCGATCGATGCGCCGTTTCTTCATGTTGATTTTCGTTTTTTGTCATCTACAACTATTGTGTTTTTTGAAAAACGGTCTGAGATTGTTATCTAGGCCAAAACACCAAAATACTGATATGTTATGTTCGAAAGTTTTACGCCGTATGATCTAAGCTCCAATTCAAGTTCGATGGTGATTCGAACATGATAATCTCATGAACACATATATGGTTTTCTCTCTTGTGTGAAAAAGATGTTAGATCGATACAATCATCATCCATACTTAATAATTATGATGAAATATATGTAGAAACTTATTACCAAGCCTAATATTATGAATAACCATAATTGCACATAAGTACATTGTAACAAAAATTTGATAGCAAGTTGATGCCTACTAAATTTGATGTTGCTTGCAATGAAGTCCTAATCATATGGTTTACAGTAATCCCAAGTAATTATAAAATGCCAATTACATTCCAAACATTTGATACTTGAAAACACATGTGAATCAAATGATCACGCTTATGTTGGACTACGTCAGGGACGTCTGGATAAATAAACGATTCGGCTCCCAATAATATATTTGAACTTATATCTCACCTTGAATTAAATTCAAAACTAATTAATTAGAGTTTACACCAACATAAAACTATAATTGCACTACGATGTTTATTCTTGTCGTTATGTATGAGCTCCTGTTATTAATATTAGGTAACTCCCAAGTTAAGATCACATATACTCATTAATGTCGATATACTCTTACAAACAATTTCAATCTCATCAACATCTAATGTATTCCCTATCCAAACCACTCAACCCTTATTCGCTATGTTTGGTTATAAATAATCAGCTCACCGGATTTGACATAATGAAATCTAGTGAGCTCCCAGAAGCGTACATCATTCCCATATGATTCGTGGATTCTATGATTCGGTTGACTTTCACCAAATCTAACAATCATTACTCAATACACCAAAATTGTTGATTCCCATTTGAACCTCACGCAATATATCAAAATAATATTTAATCAAGATTTGTGTCCACACAAACAACCATAGATTAAGAGTTTTCAACATTACCAATAGCAACAAAATATCATATTATCTCACTATGGTCAGTCCGAGATAATGATTTTTCATATGACGGTCATGTTCAACACACACAAAGTATGCTAGTTTAACAAGTTGAAACTATATTGTTTCCTCGACCAAGATGTGTTACTATAATGTTACACTACAATCGTTCCGATGGTTTGTCCAACACCATCTAGAATATGAACATTTATTTACATTCCATAAATAACTGGCAATCAATCTCGTGCATGCACACACTCATCTGCATGTCTGATTCTTAGATATTGAAAATTAGAATTTATATTACAAATTGATATTATAATCAATAAATATCATTCGCATTCTCACGTGTTTGCTAAATTAATACGTAAATGTTCACATTATTAATAATATTAATTCAACCATAAAAATGGCTTCCTGAATACTATTTCTAACAACCTTTACATTAGATAAACTCATAGCATAAAAAGTATCATCCACTATACATGCACTTTCCTTTGCTAGTTATCCTCTCTTGTTTCCATTTTAAATATCAATTGATTGTCTAGCTCAATCTCCTTCACTAATGGGATCTTGGCAACAGCAAACACAACACTTCTAAAGGCAATTATCTCAATTTGCAGGGCCTTAAGAGCTATACACCTCTTCCATCCTCCTCACAGATGACCATCATGGTTTCTAATAACCCACCCATTAGCCATGCACTTTGAATTCTCATTCCAAGAGGTATCACAATTCAGCTTCTATACACGCACAACAGGGCAGCTCCAATCCTGCTATGGACTAGGGTGGTGCTCCATTGGATTAGACAACCCCAATTCCTTTGAATTAGCTTTCAGATGTTGGCTTCTTTGATGAAGGCATCTAGAGAGTATCTCAAAAGACTCCAGCTAATCTTGGTTGAATAATAAGTTGTTTCTGCTAATTCAAATATTTCAGGAAATGAAAATGGTTTGTTCCAGAAAGCTGATTGGAATCTTATCTTCATTGATTCTTTTGACAACATCAAATTACCACCCCTTAACATAAATAATAAATGCAATATGTTCCCTTCTCGATAAGCCTAATTCAAACCAAATTGGGTTGGTCCAATCACAATGGAACAAAACATGGGCTTCATCTTCAAACTTGACATTACAAATCTAACACAACACATATCTATCATATCTTCTCTTACACAAATTAACAGCACGAGGCAAGCAATCTGAGATGACTTTCCACCATAAGATTTTCAGTTTCTCAGGCAGATTCATTTTCCAGATTATGGATTGGTCAACAATAACATTTTTACTTGAGCCACCACATCTTAGCTTGACATGACCATTTCTTCTATTCTCTTCCAACAACCTAAGAGCCGATCTATATCCTGATTTAACATGATAATCTAAGTGCCAAGAAAAAATCCACATTATTATATATTCTTCCTCAACTACTGGAATTTAACCCTGGAGCAGTGCATGAAGATCATCTCTAGAAAGCACAATTTTTAGAGCAGAAATCCTCCAACACTTAAAATGGCTATTTAAAATTTCTTTCACTTTGACAGGGTTCGAAATACCTTCCCTTTGCACCTTCCCACCTGGTTTTGAATAGAACATATTTCGCTCTAAAGAAGTCCATATAATCACCATTACCAATGATCCACCTAGAATCGGCTTCAAGGATTTTTTACTTTGAACACACTAGCCCAGAGTCCAGTACTACTAGACCCTCTCTTAGCATCCCAGAAATCTGAATTCGGGTAGTATAGGACTTTTAACACTTTATTATAAAGGAATTTTGAGTTTTGAACAATCATCCACCCTTGCTTGGCAACAAAGGCTTCATTAACAGCTTTCAGATCCTTGAAGCCTATGCCACATTCCCCTTTTCTTTGACACCCAAGCTATCCTTCCTTTGATTGTGCAATGTTTCTAGTAAATATTGTGATTTGAGAAAGAGAAAACAAAGCCTAGCTTAGCCCATTACCCTCATGGAGCCGAACATGACTCAAATAGGCCCCGATTTCTCAATGATATTTGAGCCATATTTTTAAAATAGAGCAAAAGCTAAGTAAACGAGCAACAACTACACAATACTCCATAGTATGCGTATAAATTTTGCTATTATTATATCATCTGCCGGATTGACGACGAGCAGATAAAGATCATCGTGTTGCGTGATCTAGCAGCAGAAGCAAAGGAAAGGAAGGGACGAAAAATAAGAGAACATCTTTTGATTTTTTGAAGAAACTCTAATATTCAATAAAGCTGTCAAATTTAGCCGGCAAGCCAGACTTCTTTTTAGAACGTGACATAGCCACGAGTTTTCCTTAAAATATCATTTCTAGGAAATTAAGTTTCGACTTGACCTCCTTCGTCAAATCTTCAACTCTAGCGGCGGAGCCTGTTGGGGGCAAGGGGCCAACCAAACCACCCCCCCCCCCCCCCCCCAAAAAAAAAAAAAAAAAAAAAAAAAAAAAAAAAAACACTCAACTTTTGACTGATATTTTAGATTGTGTCCTGTTACATAGGGTGAGTTTGGTATGACTTATTTGCAACTTAAGTAGACTTATAAGTTCATGTTAAAAAAGTATATGACAAAAATATGAACAAAAAAGTCATGTGCGTTTGGTGAAAAAGATGTTAAGTCAAAAAGTTCAAAAAATCTTGTAGAACCTAACTTTTTCTAGACTCAATTTTTACACTATGGACTTATAAGTCGAACTCTAACTTTTCAGCTTATAAGTCCATACCAAACACCACTTATAAGTTGGCCTGAACTTATAATCCAAAACTGACTTATAAGTCATACCAAACCCCCCACCCCCCCATAGTAATCTATGTCAACTTTTATTCGTAACTGCAAATACCCCTTTCTTTCTAACTTCATTGTACTCCTAAAATTATTAATTCTAATTACTACAAATACATAGTCTTTGCAATATTTTGCATATGAGTATCATAATTTACTATCTTAGTGAAAAAATATAATTCGAAAATTTCTAAATTGTGCCCGCGTCTTGACCAATGTCTGGCTCCGCCACTGTTCTATTCTACCTCTGATTCTATTTTTTTTGACCGAAACCGTTTTTTCTGAATTCAACTAATCAAACAGGCAAGAAATTCTAAATTTATTCCACCAACTCTCTTAAGAGAAGTTTTAATCCCGTGCTAAGAACTATATGCATGTACAGTCTCAAAAAGAACCATACGCATGTAACAAATTACAATAATTCTAAGCGAACTGCAGGGGAAAGTGCACGCTAGCCTTGTTCTGCACGATCTACGGGAACGGCGTTGACTTATGGAATCCTAAGATCTTTATTTATAAAACAAACCATTCTCGGACCCAATCAAATGATGGGGTGAGTTGTCTGGAATGTGACTAACAGCTTGACATGTAAACCCCCAAATTGGTGCTCATAATTTGTACCTGTTCTAGTATATCAATCCATCTACGCACCACCTCTTGACGAGTTGGTGTTTTATATGACTACATCAGAAACAACAACAACAAAAATTATCCCCGCAACAACACCAGGAACAAGTTAATCATTAATCAACTACCAGTCCGTCCCAGCTCTTTGTTCCCATCTGACTTTTTATACTCGTATCTGGGTCACTTTGACCGGGTCATTTAGATAGCAAAATGATACGATTTTTTGATAATTTTTTCACCATATTATAGAGCACATTTTACTCTACAACACCATGAAAAAATTATCAAAAAAATTACATCGGTTTGCTATTCAAATCACCGGGTCAAAGTGACCCAGTGAATAGTGACAAAAGTCAAATTAGGAAGAAAGAGCTGGGACAGAGTGGTAACTCAATGTCGTGCAATTTTTTAATGATGAAATGAAGTTCTTGACTTTTATCAACAACAAAAACAATCAAATAATAGTGATGGCACCGTAGGGCACCAAATAATGGCGGACAAATTAATTATGCTTATTAGGTAAAGGCCAAGTACATATTAATTAGGCTCAATTACTCAATGTATATTTCTAGTTTGTCGAAACTATCACATTGCAATCCCTAGTTCTAGAACTAGCTGATTGCATCCTCCATTTACAAAAAAAATACGTCAATATCAAACTGAGAACGCAATTTAATCATCAAATTCAAAACCGGCGAAGCTATGTTTATAAAGTGCACATCGCCTGTGATACAAATTCATCACATTGTGTGAAATAATACCCTCAGAGTATGTTAATTTTGCGATGAAATTTCATTCACAGTTTGATATTGACGTTTTTTCTGTAAATAGAAGATGCAATCAGCTAATTTTAAAATTAAGGGTTGCAATGGGATTGCTTCGGCAAACTGGAAGTACACATTAGTTAAGTAATTAAGCCTATTAATTATTGTGAATGACTAATGTGATAAAGGGACCAAAGTGTAATGTCTTCATACAAATAGTACAAATCTTATCGGGTACAAGTAAAATTTTCAAAACCTTGTGGGGGTCTCAACCCTCTCCACCACCCTATGTGTCCGCTCGTGGTACCAGGGGAAAGGGAAAGGGCTCTGGACATGACACTATTCACTGTTTTTTATAGTTTGTTTCCAGCCGTTGGACACAAGCGACGTAGACTATTTACATGTAAGATTGTAAACTTTTTTTTTCTTTTTTTTAAGAAAGATTGTAAAATTTTACTATTAACAAAATGTAATATTGCATTTTGTGGTGTAGTAATACTTTTACTTATTAAGGATTAAAGTTTTAATTTTTTTTTTTTAGGAACTTAAAGTTTCAAATTCCAGTTGCTACAAACAGTGGAAAAATGTTATAAAATTTAACTTTTTTTATACTTTGTACTTAATTAATCAAAATATAAAAGTTCAAAGACTATAATATGCATTCATTTAAAAAAAAAAGGATTCTCCTTACTAAACTTTTTTTTTTGAGGAATAAAATTTTTCAATAAATTGCAAAAACTAGTTACAATTTACTGAATCTGCCCAAAGGACAGCTAAAAGCCATTGAGGCGGTTCATTTACCCAAGTGTCGGGTTTCTCTAAATTCATTGCACGCTTGGAGAGGTAGTCTGCTGATCGGTTGGCTTTTTTTGGAATTGTGCTCCACTTTATTGCTTTGAACGTTCTAGCAAGCTCTTCCACATTCTGTAACATTTGTCTATATTGTTCTAGCATTCTCCGCTTCCTTTCTCTCTCTTGCCAAACTGAACAGCTCTTTTGCGTCTCCCTCTATGATGATGTTCTCGATCTGAGCTTCCACCGCTGCTTCTAGCCCTTTGACTAGGGCTTGTGCTTCAATCTCCATCGCATTTGAACCCCATGCAATCGGCTCTGCACCAGCTACCACCAGATCTCGATGATGATTTCGGATTACAATTTAGATCCTGCTCTCCTCTGCCTATACGACCACGCTCCATCACAGTTAAGTTTGAACCAGTTTTGCGGAGGGGGGCACCAGATCTCCGATTCTGAGGGGTCCTGATTGGTGATGTTGAGTGCATTTTGCTGGGTTTTCAGACTATGGAATTGATCCACTAGAAGCTCCGGTGGTAGATGGGAGTTCTCAAAACGGGATTTGTTTCGGTGGTTCCACAGGACCCACAAAGCCCAGGCTTAGATCGATCTGATCTGTTCTTCACCCGTCTTGGAAGGTATGTTGAATTAGACCTCTAATTCTTCTATTCTGGGTTGCTAGAAAAGATTCCTCTTTGATGCTATCCCAAAATTCATGGTCTTGTTGGCACGAGATGAAGATGTGGTCTACTGATTCAATATGAAACTGGCACAATTTGCAATCCAGCACTATGTCTTTTATCCCTCTTTTGATCAAATTGTCAGTGGTTGCTACCGTATTGTTGTATATTCTCCAAACAAGGTATATCATCTTTTTCGGCACTTGTGTTTTCCAGAAAACTTTGAGCCATTTCTGGTTACTAGTGGCGGAAGAAGGACATGTGTTATTATGCTCCTCCAATGTCATCTCTCTGGCCAAGTTATAGCCAGATTTGACTGTGTAGATCCCCTTTTCTTCCTTCTGCCATATCCATGTATCTCGTGTGGGTTCGGCTGGGATTGTGATACACAGTATGTCTTGTACATCGACCTCCCATAATACTTCTATGAGTTTAGTTTCATTCCAGGTCTTTTTTTCCTGGTTAATGAAATCACTGGCCTTCACCGTATTTCCTTCAATGGACGGAGTAATTGCCTTCACAATGTTCTACCGTGGGATCCAAGGATCTGTAAAGATGTTGATTGTACTACCATCTCCCACTTTCTTTAGAATTCCTCTCTTGAGGAGCTTCCTCCCGAATAATAGACTCCTCCAGGCAAAAGACGGCTGGCAGCCTATCTTTGCTTGGAGAAAGTCTTTGTCATGGAAGTACTTTGCTTCGTAAATCTTTGTTGTCAAACTTTGGGGGTTTTGCAATATTCGCCAGCACTTTTTTGCCAATAATGCTCTGTTGAAGACCTGTATGTCTTTGAAACCTATCCCTCCATGTTCCTTGGTAAGCTTCATTCTGTCCCACGCTATCCAACGAATGCCTCTGCCTGTGTTATTGCTCTAGAAGAAATCTCTCATAATCTGTTCAATCCTGTGGCAGGTATGGACTGGTAACAGGAAGCACCCCATCGAGAAATTGGGAATTGCTTGAACAATCGCTTTCAGGAGTATTTCTCTACCTGCTGAAGTTAAGTACTTTTCTTTCCACCCTTTCACCTTGCGTAGAATTCTTTATAGAATATTTTTGAATGTAATCTTCTTGCTTCGCCCCACTGTCGCAGGCAAACCCAGATACCTTTCGTGTTCATTGACTTCTGGCACACCGAAGAGGGAGCTGATGGCTTGTTTCTCGCTGGTAGACATGTTAGAGGAATAGAGGGCTGCTGATTTATCGAAATTTATTTTTTGACCCGATGCTAGCTCATATTTTGAGATAACTTGTAATAAATTTGTAACATCCGTAGCTGTAGCTTTTGTAAAAAATATGCTATCGTCCGCGAAGAATAGGTGTGACACGATAGGGCCACTACTTGAAGATTTCACTCCTCTGACTGCTCGTCTAGCTACCGCTGCACTAAGGGATCTGGAGAGCCCCTCGCTGCATAACAAGAACAAACACGGCGACAAGGGGCAACCTTGTCTAAGACCCCTCTGAGGTATGATTTCTCCCAAAATTTCCCCGTTTAGAACAAAAGAATATCTCACCAAACTTATGCACTTCCAAACTAGTCCCACAAATCTAACACTGAACCCCATCTTGATCATAATACGACGAAGATAGTTCCATTCGACGCGGTCGTACGCTTTCGACATGTCAACTTTTAAAGAGATTTGACCACTCTTTCCCTTCACTCTTGTCTTCATCGAATGAATAACCTCAAAAGCGGAAAGTATATTATCGGTTATTTGCCTCTTCGGGACAAAGGCCCTTTGGGATTCATCTATCACGTCATTGAGACCCAATTTTAGACGATTTGCAATGGTCTTTGCAATTATTTTGTAGATAACTGTACATAGGCTTATTGGCCTAAAATCACTAGGCACTTGAGGTTGTTTCACTTTCGGTATTAGAGTAATAAGTGTCTTATTGAGATCACCTAAATCACCCTCACTATTTAAGACATCCATGCATAAAGCAGTAATCTCAGGACCGATAATTGACCAATATTTCTGGTAAAAAAGGGGTGGGAAACCATCGATACCTGGAGACTAGGGGATGCATTGATTTGATTGCTATCTCAATTTCTTTTGCTGTGTATTGTTCGTCCAGTTGTGCTGCAAAGCCTTCATCCACCAGATGGGGGACATGTTGGATCACATCGTCCATATCCCCGTCCGTGGGATTGCTGGTCTTGAGAATGTTGGAGAAGTGATCTGTTAAGGTCGAGACAATCTACTACTTCTCTGTCAACCACCGGCCTGATTGCTCCCTGATCCCAGTGATTGAGTTTTTCGCTTTCCTGTTTGAAGCTTTCCGATGGAAGTATGTTGTATTTCTGTCTCCTTCGCGTAGCCATAACATCCGGCTTCGCTGTTTCCACATCTCTTCTTCTAGTTCTAAGGATTGATTTAACTGTTCCTGTACAAACTTGAAATCTGATCTTGTAACCCGAGTAGGATTCTGCTTCCACAAGACTTCTAGTTTGTCTTTAAGAGATCTGATTCGCTTTTTAAGATTCCCAAATTCATTCATGTTCCACCTTTTGAGGCTCATGGCTAAGTTAACTAACTTCATATGTGTGTCAACACCTCCTAACTTCCAATTATCCTCAATCTGCTCTTTTAGATTTAGGGTGGTGAGTCCATATCGACTCAAACATGAAGCGACGTCCTGACCCTACCCTTTGTTGCTTTCCCAATCTAACCACAAGTGCTAAGTGGTCCGAATTTGCTATGAACTGATGAGTGACAGAGGTCCCAGGGAACATGTCTCTCCACTCGTTTGAAGCTAGAACTTTATCTAGCCTTTCTTTGATGTGACCCTCCTCGCTCTGTTTGTTAGACCAAGTAAAAGGATAGCCCGAGTAGCCGATGTCTCGCAACTCGCATTTGTTGATTGCTTGAATGAACAGCTCTATCTGATTAAATCTTACTGTACACCACCTTGCTTCTCAGAACTTGATGTGATCGCATTAAAGTCACCTAGAACGCACCACGCCGTTCCTGTACTAGGCTTGATTCTTTCTAGCAACTCCCATGAGTTATTTATCTGGCTCGCATTTGGGTCCCCATAAAACCCAATTAAAAGCCAGTCTTTTGCTCCATCTTCTTTGCATACCCATACTTCAATGAAAAAACCCGATTATAACGGACTAATTCAATACGAAAATTATTGAACCATAGCAGGGAGATTCCTCCACTGCGCCCAGTGCTTCCGTAGTGTATTCCGTTCTGAAAACCGAGTTTCTCTTGCACTTTCTCCATCTTCCTGACATCTAGTCTTGTCTCCATGAGAAAGACTACATCGGGATCAACTCTCCTCACTTCATCGCGAAGAGATAGGAACGTGGCAGTGTTCCCGAGCCCGCGCACGTTCCAACTGAGGCAAATCATTGCGATTGGCGGTGTTGCGCTGCAGCCACCGCCATTAATTCATTTGAGGAGTTTGAGGTATCCTCTACCTGTTCGGGCATTTCGTGATCGGTCGCCAGGATGTCAGGGGTTGCATTCATATCAAGTTGTCTCCCCTTTTTGCCACTTGACACCACCTTGGTTCTATCGGCAGTAGGGCTAAACACAGTGTCCGGATTCTTCCTCTTCCCATTCGAGATTTCATCACCTTGTGCTTCGTGCATCTTGTTTCGTGCCTTGTCCTTCAAGCTGCCACTTTTGGGTCGTGCCAATCTCTGGTTTAGAGCTCTAATTCTGTCTTGTACTTTGTTGCCTTCTCCTGGAGTCTTGGTTTTTTTCCTTCCTGCCGTGCCTGCGTCACTCTGTCCTCCTTCAGTAACACTGATCGATTTGTCTAGGCCAAAGACATCTTCTCTAATTGTCGTTTCCAGCACTGTCTCCATATCAACATTATTCTCCCCTCTTCGGTGGATCCAAGGGGAGGTTTTGACCCGGAGGGAGACACCGGAAAATCTTCGAACATAGCATTGTTGAAGATCGATGTCGTCTTTACCGTCGTGTCCGTCTCCTCTGCCTTTTCCCCACTATTATGGATGTTCTTTCCTTCATTGGTTGCATTGTTTTGTGATTTCCCCTTCTTCTGTGGAAGGCTAGGCAGCCACGTTCCATACCCAGATACTGTACTATCCTGGATATCTCTGGGAACAGCTTCACAATCTTTCCCTACGTGGTCTATGCAGCCACACCACTCGCATATTGTAGGTAGCCTTTCGTACTTGAAGTCTAGCCAGATCACCTCTTCTTTCCCTTGGATGTGAACTCCTCCGGGTAGGGGCTCGTTAACAGGGAAGCGTCCCCGGACTCGTATATAGTTTGTGCCTTCATCACTCTCAATTTGATTTGCAGCCGTAAGTGCTTCTCCCACAAGGTTGGTAATCTTCATTCCCGTCTCTCCCTTCATAATATGTACTGGTATATTGCTAACTTGCACCCAAATATCCACAGTATTGAATGACACACCGTACAGTGGATCCGAGAGGAGCCATGGTTTCAGGAGCTTAACTTTTCCAGTGAAGACCCATGGCCCTCCAGATTCTACTCGATCTAAGCAAGCTTGATCTGGGAACGCAAAGAGATAGGTATTGAACCAATCAGACAATGTTGAAAATCTTTCTCTCCTTCTAACCAGTAGTCTTCATCAAGTACCAAAACCTGCTTTTCCTTCGTCGTGAACTCCGAGGCTGTCTTCTCCGTAGCCGTCGTCTCCATGGCTCTGCGTATCTAGGGTTTCCGCGAGGAATCGCCTCCCAAAGTATTCGGAGCTAAAAATGGTCATGAAAATTAGATTATCATTGTCCCCTTACTAAACTATCTACATGTAAGATTGTAAAATTCTAAAATTTTGAAACGTAGAAGCTTGTGTACTTTATTTTTAATTGGAAAAAACTGTGGACAAACTTTGTTCTACTATGCACAAAACTAGCGAAATTAAAATCATACAAACTAGGCAATAGAGTACCGAAAATTAGGTGGAAAATCAAGTTGGGAAGGAGGCTAGTTGGGAAGATAATGGAGCAAGAATTGTTTACGTGTTGGATTTATGAAGCTCTGGTACCACTTTGTTGGTTTTAGGAAGAGGTTAGTCGGCTAGTTGATGGAAGAGGGAATTAGTTGGACACTTTGAGAGAGAATATGGCAATGTATGGAAGAAGAGCTTCAATAGATTTTTCTTGATACAATGGTGGAGGACAACAACTAGATACACTTAGTGGTACATTTTACATAGAAGTCTTAATAGAAGACTTCATGGGAGAGACATCTAAGACACTTGCTAGAGCACTTGAAGACTTGGAGACTTACATAATGCTAGAGTACAAGTCGCTATTTATAGGGAATGTAGGAGGATTCTAGATTACATCATCTAGTAATCTCTCCACCTAGAAGCATCTAAAGATATTTTGCATGACTATTCTAGTGATACACATTACAACATTGTTCTAGACTTTTCTAACACCATACTAACTTATGAGACTAATAATTCTAGTAGCCTCCACAAACTAGTACAATTATTATTGGACTTCAAGACATAACCCGTGTAATAATTATGGACCACAAATCTAGTTGGGCTGAATCAAGGTTAGCATCCAACATTAAGCTCTTTCCTTGGAGGATTCTAAGAGCATCTTCCACAATTCATATCAAATTTTACACCAAATCCTATATTTGGTGGAGAAAAATGGATTGACCTCCCACAGTTAACCCTCAAAAACACCATTTCACCAGTTTTAATGGAAAAATAGCACTTTTGGTCTCCCACAACTTTTACCGATTTTTACATCAGATACTTATTTCACCATTTCATCAAATTTAGAGAATGGTATTATTGGCCTCCCACAATAAATCATCAAATTTATCACCAAATCATGAATTCCATAACTATCAAAATAAAAAAATATATTATCAAAACAATGTTACATGAAATTATAAAATGATTAAATAACACTTCAAAACATCTAATTGACCAGTCTATTCTATTTCATCGTGATTATTCCATAAGTGTGCAATAAGTTTTTTATTAATGCATTGTTCTTGTCATCATTTTTTTTATATTTTATTTTCAATCACTAAGATTAATTATACTAGTCTTCAAAAATATTTTTTTAACACTAATCAATTGTAAAATATGACATTATGTCTCCAATTATATAAAAGTAATGTAAAGCTTGTCATAAACACTAATTAAATATT
This sequence comes from Linanthus parryae, assembly GCA_023055425.1. NCBI lineage: Eukaryota > Viridiplantae > Streptophyta > Magnoliopsida > Ericales > Polemoniaceae > Linanthus > Linanthus parryae. The sequence goes on from JALGPY010000002.1 coordinate 37,163,479, forward strand.
TGGTGTAGATTACACCAAATCCTGTTTTCACCATCAAATTTGATGGTAAAAATAGAATTTGGTGATATAGGATAGGATTTGAGGGTATTGTGGGAGATGTACTACACCATTTCACAAAAGCTACATCAAATATTGAATTTGGTGTTTTTTGGTCATTGACTATGGGAGGCCTACAAATAAATCACCATTTTTTTGTTGATATGATGATTTGGTGATTTGTTGTGGGAGGCCAAAAACACCAAATTTTACAATCAAATATAACATATGGTGCACTGTGGAAGATGCTCTAAGTTTAGCAAGAATTTATTGGAGGGATATATAGTGAAAGAATTTATTGTTGGGTTATGAATGGCAAGAATAAGGTTTTACCAAGGCTAGATGGCATTGGTGTACGTTTCCTAATGTTGATTTATAACTATTTCCCATAAGATATAATCAAGGAGACAGTTGCATGAAATTTAATTATCCAGGACAAAATTTGTGATTGGACTACAACTATATGGTAGTTGAATTAGCTAAGGTCAAGCAGTTGTGTACTACCAATTTATTCTTAATTTACACAAAATAAAATGTATGCATCTCTTACCTAATACATCCTTATGAAGGGAATTGGTCATTCATGATGTGTTGGAGCTTGGAATCAAATTTTGAATGTAAAGTTGACTTGACAAAGGATGTTAGCTTTCTTACATAATTGTTACAATTTTATGTTGTGGTTAGGTAGTTGCAATTACTAGTAACTTTGTGGTTATGGCTGTCCTGTAATTAGTTCTTACTACAAGGACTAGCTTGCAATTTATTAGTTGATATAAATTCATGTATTAGGGAACAATTTCAATTTGGAATGAAAATTTACTTTCCCTCTTTCATCTTCTCTCAAATTTGATATGGTATCAGAGCCGAATCACTCCGGTGATGTTCGATTCATGGTCGCCGTTTGTCTCCGGCAAGTCTGAGGTCGTCGATTTCACCGTTCTTCTTCTCGGCACCTTCTGATTGATCTTCCGTCATGCCTCCTACAGAGGATTCATCGTTGCATGGTGCTAGGCAATTGAATCTCAGTTCGGCGTCGCCGCACTTCCTCAGTCACTCAGAATCTCCAGGTATCGTGCTCGTCTCTCAGGTTCTAACAGGCGAGAATTATAACACCTGGAGTCGTTCAATTGTGGTTGCGCTTAAAGCGAAGAAAAAGTTAGGGTTTATTAATGGATCTCTATTTGAACCTGAAATTGATGATCCTTTGCATGAGTACTGGATTCGATGTGATAATATGGTGATGTCATGGTTGCTCAATTCAGTTTCTAAGGAGATTTCAGCTAGCATTGTTTATCATGAAACAACTCTTGCCATTTGGAATGACCTGAAAGCTAAATATTCGCAGAAAAATTTGCCTCGCATATTTCAATTGTCTACTCCAATTGCTGAGCTTAGAAAAGGTCTAGGAGTTACTGCTTATTTTACAAAATTAAAGTCTCTGTGGGATGAAATGTCCAACTACAAGTCTATTCCTGCATGTGTTTGTGGTGTTTTGAAGAATTGCAGTTGTCAAATTGTTAGTACTATCATGAAAAGCTATGAGCAAGACTGCATTCTCAAATTTCTTATGGGCCTCAATGAGAACTATACTACTGTGAGAGATCAGATACCTCTCACAGAGCCTCTACCAGATCTTCTGGCAATTTTCTCTAAAGTGGTTCAACAGGAGAGGCAAACTGAAATCACAGGTCATCATGTCTCCAATTCTCACAATGTGGCATTGTTAGCTCATCAAACATCAACTTCTAATGAGCCAGCTTCATTAGTAACTCAATTTTCTACTCAGTCACAGACTGAACACAAGTATAATGCCAAAAATAGACCTCAATGTACTTATTGTGGATGGCAAGGACATACAAGAGATAAATGCTATAAGCTTCATGGCTTTCCTCCATGATTCAAGTTCAAGAAGTCTTATGGAAATTCCTCTCAGGGTTCATCTCAGGGGCAGCCTTCATTTCACACAGGTTCTAGAGTTAATAGTGTGCAAGGCTCTTCAAATATGTTGCAGGATCAACCACTTTCCAATTCAGGGGGCCAGGATAAAATTAATCTTACTCATAATGAATGTGCTCAGCTTATGAAGTTGCTTGGAGATAAAATGCAGCTCTCATCTTCAAGTTCAGTTAGCTCTTATGGTTCTTCCCAGACTGCAGAAGGATTCTCTTCTGCAGATTCTCCCTTCAGCACATCACTTTCTGGTATGGCTTAGTCTTACATATCTAATGGAGTTGTCAATAATTTTGCATTTGCTTCTCTATTGACTGATGCATCTTCTTCTTCACATTATTCCTGGATTTTGGATAGTGGTGCCACTGATCACATGTCATCTTCTTTGTCTCATTTTGAAAGAGCCACCCCTATCACTAATGCATATGTGCACCTCCCTAATGGTTTATCTGTTGCTGTGACACATATAGGTGTTGTCAAAATCAATCAACATTTGACTTTGACAAATTTCTTATGTGTTCCCTCTTTCAAGTTCAATTTGAACTCTATTTCCAAGTTGATTTCATCACTAAATTGTTGTGTTCATTACTCTAATGATGGATGAATTATTCAAGATCAAAATAATCATCATGTGCTGGGCAAAGGAGTTAAGAAAGATGGTTTATATCTTCTCATGTCTTCACCTCCTATTGTAGCTTGTAATTCTGTGATAAGCCCTGTCATCTGACATCACAGGTTAGGTCATTTACCTGACCATAAACTGCAAATGGTAGTTCCTCAATTAAAATAAAAGACTATAAATACATCTCCTTGTGACACATGTCATCTTGCTAAGCAGAAAAGGCTTCCTTTCCCTGTTTCCACCTCTGTTTCTCCTGCTGTTTTTCACTTAATTCATTGTGACACTTGGGGACCTTATAAGGTCATGTCTCATGGGGGGTATAGATACTTTCCCACCATTGTAGATGATTTCAGTAGAGCTACTTGGGTCTATCTAATGAGATCCAAGACTGAAGTCTCTACTCTCTTACCAGCTTTCCATGCTTTAATTCATACTCAGTTAAGACATTACATTAAAGTCATTAGAACTGACAATGCACCTGAGTATGAATTGCATGAGTTCTTTGCCAAAAATGGAATTCTACATCAACACTCTTGTGTAGAAACTCCTCAACAGAATTCAATTGTTGAAAGAAAACATCAGCATTTGCTAAATGTCTCAAGGGCTCTTAGATTTCAATCTCATGCTCCATTTTATTTGTGGGAGAATGTGTTTTGACTGCTGCCTATCTCATTAATAGAACACCTTCTGCCTCTCTGCATCATAAAACTCCATATGAATTGTTATATGGTGTTGCTCCCTCTTATGATCATTCGAAATCTTTTGGTTGCTTTGTTATGTCTCTACTCTTCTTCAAGGAAGAAATAAATTATCTCCTAGAGCCACAAAGTGTGCTTTTGTTGGTTACCCTTTTGGGGTCAAAGGTTACAAGGTCTATAATCTAGACACACACACCATTACTGTTAGCAGAAATGTGATTTTCTATGAAGATGAATTTCCTTTTTCATGTTCTTCTCCTGCAGTTTCTCTTCCTTCTCTGCCCGTTGCTATTAATTCTGTTGATTTAAATCACTCAGAAGACATGGTTACTTCTCTGGATCATGATTCTTCTTCTGTTTCTCCTGAACTTTTAACTAGCACAGTCTCTAATAATGCACATGCTAGACACTCCACTAGGTCTAGACATTTGCCATCTTATTTGCAGGGTTATCAATTGAATAGCAAGACCTGTCATCTTGTTCATAGCACAGAGCATGATTTGGGTTCCTATTTGTCATATGAAAATGTCTCTACTGAACACAAGGCTCTGCTAGTTGCTACTTCTGCTGTCACTGAACCCAAGACTTATAAAGAAGCAACTGCTTCTCCTCATTGGCAGATGGCCATGAAACAAGAGCTGGATGCTCTTGTTAACAATAAAACTTGACATTTTGTTCACTTGCCTCCCAATCACCATACTATTGGTTGTAAATGGATTTACAAAATCAAGCATCATTCAGATGGCAGTATTGAAAGGTATAAGGCAAGATTGGTGGCAAAGGGTATACACAAACTGAGGGCTTAGACTACTTTGATACTTTCTCTCCAGTAGCAAAATTAGCTACTGTTAAGTGTGTTCTGGCTGTAGCTGCAATTAAAGATTGGCATCTCCTTCAATTGAATATTAATAATGCTTTTTTGAATGGAGATTTGAATGAGGATGTGTACATGGATGTACCTCCTGGTGTTATTCCTCCATCTTCTGATATGGTGTGTAAACTAGATAAGTCTTTATATGGACTCAAGCAAGCTTTCAGGCAGTGGTTTGAGAAATTTTCATCTACTCTTGTCTCTTTGGGTTTTGTTCAATCCAAAGCAGACTACACCTTGTTCACATTGCAAACTGGAGATTGCTTTGCTGCACTTTTAGTTTTGATGATATTGTTCTTGCTGGGAACAACATCTCTTTTCTGCAAGACCTTAAGAGACAACTGCAGAATCACTTTCATCTTAAAGATCTGGGTAATTTGAGTTTTTTCTTGGGATTTGAAGTTTATAGAACTCCTGAAGGCATCTCTCTTTCTCAGAGAAAATTTGCTCTTGATGTTCTTCAAGACACTGGGTTTCTGGGCTGCAAGCCTGCATCCACTCCCATGGAATCTAATTGCAATATTAGTGCTGAATCTGGTGATTTATTGGATGTTGCTGATATTACTTCATATAGAAAGCTTATTGGAAGACTTCTCTATCTCTGCAATACAAGACCTGACCTTACCTATGCAGTTCATAGGCTTAGTCAGTATGTCTCTAGCCCCAGAATTTCTCATATGGATGCTGCTCACAGGGTGCTGAGATATCTCAAAACAACTCCAGGTCAAGGCATTTATTTTGCTAAGTCTTCATCTCTTTCTCTTAAAGCTTTTTCTGATTCAGACTGGGCTACCTGTCCTGATACAAGAAGATCTACTACTGGTTATCTTGTCTATTTGGGTGATTCTTTAATCTCTTGGAGATCCAAGAAGCAACACATTGTTTCTAGGAGTTCTGCAGAAGCTGAGTACAGGAGCATGGCTGCAACTTCTTGTGAAGTGAAATGGTTAGAGTTTATTCTTCATGATATGCATATTGAGCAGTCTTCTGTTCCAGTTCTGTATTGTGATAGCAACTCTGGTATTCACATTGCCAATAATCCAGTCTTCCATGACAGAACCAAGCACATTGAGCTTGATTTTCATTTAATCAGAGATAAATTGGTGGCTGGTGAGTTAAAGCTTCTCCATGTTAATTCCAAGCATCAGCTGGCAGATATTCTCACCAAGCCTCTGGGTTGTGCTTCTTTTCAATTTATGCTTGCTAAGTTGGGAGTAAACAATGTTTACTCTCCAACTTAAGGGGGCCTGTTAGCTTTCTTACATAATTGTTACAGTTTTATGTTGTGGATAGGTAGTTGCAATTACTAGTAACTTTGTGATTATGGCTGTTCTGTAATTAGTTTTTACTACAAGGACTAGCTTGCAATTTATTAGTTGATATAAATTCATGTATTAGGGAACAATTTCAATTTGGAATGAAAATTTATTTTCCCTCTTTCATCTTCTCTCAAATTTGATAAAGGAAAATCACAAAAACAGCACTAATTGAAACTATTACTAGTCGAAACCAAGATGGCACATACTTAGTGTAGGTTATCCTTCTTCCCCATGCAATGATACTTGCAGAATTACTACGATCGCACAAAACTTGACACAAAGTACAATATGCTTAACCCTAAACACCTTAACTTTTGGTGGCTTTGAGAAATAAGTATGAGATTCTTTTGCCCTTTCTTGGTTTGGTAGATCGTCCCTGGTTTTCTTAATGTGCCAATAACTAAAGATGTGAAGACAACAATTCCTGCATACTACTACTAGTATTTTTTTTAAAAAAAAAAAGAAAAAAAAAAATTAAACAAATAGAAGAATTGTTGTATAATCATTTACCTAACTCCCATGTCTTGTGCATTTGGCCATGTCATGATTGATGGATGTATAACCAACTGTTCTATCTCCTTGTATAAATACATGTCTTAACCAAACTCCTAACTCCCACAGCCCTTCCCCCTCCATAATCTCTCTCTCTCTCTCTCTCTCTCTCTCTCTCTCTCTCTCTCTCTCTCTCTCTCTCTCCATAATCTCTCTCTCTCTCTCTGAATATGGGTAGCTTGGATGTGGAAAGAACCACCAAAGGATGGGCAGCACAAGATCCATCTGGAGTTCTCTCCCCCTACACCTTCACTCTCAGGTAAAAATATACTCTAGTATTACTTCTTAATTAGGGGGAGTTAAAGGTTCTTTTCCCCTACACCTTCCACTAAAATTTAGCTGATACATTTCATCAACTTTTGCTGAGAATCTTCTCTGAAAACCAAAATGCGCAAATTACTTTTGCTTAAATAAATAAAACTTGCATTTTAAGAGAATACGTCTCATGAACCACGAATACTGATACAAGAAGCTCCATTTCTTTATCTTGATAAATGATTTGCAGGAATACCGGTCCAGAAGATGTGTTTATTAAGGTGACATGCTGCGGAATCTGTCACACTGATCTTCACCAGATCAAGAATGATCTTGGCATGTCCAACTACCCCATGGTTCCAGGGTACTACTGCTATTTTATTTTCTCATTTTGTTGACAATTGTGTTTGGTTTTGTCTGATAACAATTGTTCATTTTTTGGGGGGTCAATATGTGAATTAGGCATGAAGTTGTTGGAGAAGTGGTGGAGGTAGGATCCAGTGTGAGCAAGTTCAAGGTAGGAGACACCGTAGGAGTCGGATGCCTCGTTGGATCATGCAGGACTTGCAGGCCATGCACTGCTGAGGTCGAGCAATACTGCAACAAGAGGATTTGGTCGTACAATGATGTCTACACCGATGGCAAACCTACTCAAGGAGGATTTGCTGACTCCATGGTCGTCGATCAAAAGTAATCTAACTTCTCACTCGCAAAATGACATTCTTTTAATGGGTAACAATTTGATAGTTCTTACCTAAACAACACAATGACCATTTCTCAAAAAAGAAAAAAAGAACAAAATATATATATATATATGTATATATATATATATATGGGTTCAAAACTTAGAAATGAAAGTCAATATGTTCAAAACTTACAACGAGGCTTCTCACGAATTTGCAAAATATGAGTTGTTAAGACTGGCTAACAATCATGACTGGCTAATTTTCAAAATAAAATAAAACACGATGAGAACCAGGCTGCTCACAAATTTGCAAAATACGGGTTGTCTTTGACCAACAAGTATGTCCGGCCCTCTCAAGAATCCAACTGGCTAGCCCAAATTCTTATTAGTGATGAATGGACCGTAGTCCAATTATCGATCATTTAATAAAAGAATTTGGTTTCTCCAAGAAATACAATATTGACCTCGCGGAACAATACTTTAAGAATTCTTTTTTTGTCAGTCAATTACATAGAATACTTTTTAGGAATCTCATTCAAAATAATTGATGGACTTTAAGCAACTCATTGGTATTATTGTAATTTTTGTGATGCCTTTTTTGTTATAGGTTTGTGGTGAAGATACCCGAGGGAATGGCGCCGGAACAGGCCGCGCCACTACTCTGTGCCGGGCTCACCGTCTACAGCCCATTGAACCACTTTGGGCTTAAAGCGAGTGGGCTGAAGGCTGGAGTTTTGGGCCTCGGAGGAGTGGGCCACATGGGAGTGAAGATAGCAAAGTCCTTGGGCCATCACGTGACTGTGATCAGCTCTTCGGAGAACAAGAAAGAGGAGGCACTGGGTGAACTCGGAGCGGACGACTTTGTGCTCAGCTCGGACGCGACTCGGATGCAAGAGATCGCTGACTCGTTCGACTACATATTTGACACTGTCCCTGTTGTCCACCCACTTGAGCCCTCACTTTCTTTGCTCAAACTTGACGGGAAGTTGATTATGATGGGTGTCATCGGTGCCCCTCTTCAGTTTGTGTCTCCTATGATCATGCTCGGTGAGCTTCCCTCCGTTTTATTTATCTTATCTCAATTTATATATACGCCTGTAAACATCGTCAACATAAGATATATACTCTAAAATTTGTGTTTCAGACAGACAGACAATAAATTTTAAAAATTCTTTAGAACCAAGTATAAAATTGCATTCGGTGACAGATCCATTGATTCGCAACAACTAAGTTATTTTTCTGAAATCTTACACTCTATTTCACGGTTATTTGAATGAAGGGAGGAAGACAATCACCGGGACCTTTGTGGGAAGCATGAACGAAATGGAGGAAATGCTGGATTTCTGCAACGAGAAGAAGTTGACATCGACAATAGAAGTGGTGAAGTTGGATTACGTCAATACCGCCATGGAGAGGTTGGAGAAGAACGATGTCCGCTACAGATTCGTCGTTGATGTCGCCGGAAGCAAAAGCAGCCTCTAAAAGAAATCGTCCAAGATGATTACTTTCTTCACAAGTTATACAAGTTTGAAACCCCCATTGTTACAAGTGAAAACTGATATGTATGAGCGAAAGAGTCGTATTGTGTTTGTTGATTGTGTATTTCTATTTGTTTCTTACTTCTGCATGGTTATCTCAAATTGTTTATTTGTAACCGAAGTTTAATTTGAGGCTAATTTAGCCTCTCTAAATGTACAAGTATTAATTTTCTTTTGGGTTTTTACTTTAAATCTGCCCGCCTAATTGAACTTGTGACACTTAACCTATTGCATTATCAATTTATCATGAATACTATATGCATCATTTATGTACCTTCTCATGAAGTAAGGGCAAATGCGTCATTGCGTAACGTTTACAAAATTCATATTACTTTCTGGAGCTGAGACTAATTGAAATAAGCTGTTTGTCATAAATTTGAATAATGCAGGTGATTTCATGGTAAATTGATAATGCGTTGGGTTAAGTGTCACAAATTCAAATAATACAGGTGTTTTTTATGATAAATTGATCATGTAGTAGGTTAAGTGTCATAAGTTGAATAATGCAACTAGGTTAAACTGTCTAAGGTAAAAAGTCATTTCTTTTGCAAGTGGGCTATTTATTTTTGGGTTATTTACTCATATACTACTTCTAGTTTGGAATAATAATTATGTGTCATGACGCTATTTCTTAACGAGATCGAGTATGCGCAAGTGACGGTCAAATAATATAATAGTGTAATTTTCAGACCCCGAGTATCGAACCCACAAGGACAACCTGTAGCTATTTCTAGCTAACAAAGTAATTTAATTCACTAACAAGGAGGAAAAGGTGTGAATGACGAGGTTGTCGTACCCAAACAAGTGATTGTGAGTAATTGCTTAAAAGACAATATTTTTTAAGAGTTTTATACTTAAAATAATTACTTAATGCCTACCCCCAATATAGTGAAACTATCACATTGTACTACCCACTATCAAAACTTGCTGATATTGTTCTCCATTAGCAATAAATCAGTCACTTTGAAACTGGGAAAAAATTCTCGTCCATCACTTAACGGAACAAGCCGTTAGTTGACTTTGATGTCCTTTTGTAATGAGGGCAAAATTGTCAATTGATTTCTGTTGAAGAACAATAAGATCATCAACTGACCTCATAACATTCACCACCGCAGCCACCATAACTACCGCCACATGAACCCAGAAACCGGCCACCTCACCACCACCAAGACCACCACCCTCACTGCCACCCAACCCCAATTCCAGACACCTCAACCCAGATTCCAACATGCTATCCCACTACCACAACCAAGGCCGTCTCCTCCCCTACAACTACTCCACCACCGCCATGAATAACCAAATTCCGGCAACTAGAGTACTGCCAACAACAACAATAATAACACCACCAAAACCATCATCAAAAACAAAAACATAGATTGAAAGCCAACCAAATTGGTGAACCTAGATCAAACAATAAAACAGAGAGGGGGGATCGAATTAGAAACTTTGAAAATGAAGAATAAATAAATAAAATCAAATCAAACCCACCAACAAAATCACCCCTCCGGTTTACAGCTTCATGTTGAACTGTTACTCGATCCCCAATTTTCCCATAAGGGGATTGCAAGTCGAGCCCTGTGTTTCTGATTGAAGGATTCGAAGGATAATTACAATTTGGATTTGTGGTGTTGGGGTTCGATTCGCTCTGGGCTTGGATTTGGGGGTTGAGTATCACGCATCGGATTGGGTCCGCTGAATTAAGTGAAAATTTGTGGCAACTTAAGTCGATCAGAGGATTCTGTTGGGTCTTGCTGCGGAAGAACAAGTCAAAGAGAAGGCATACTGAATTGGTTTAATTCAAGTGGGTCTGGGTTAGGATCAGAAGAACAGATCGGAGAGACCTTATCTTCTCCCCTTTTTTTCTTTTTATTCATTTAACAGAATTTCATATTGACGTTCTTACCCTTTTTACATGGATGGTGTTTGGATGAATTTTTTTCCCAATTTCAAAGTGACTGATTTATTGCAAATGGGGAACATTATTAGCAAGTTTTGATAATGGATAGTGCAATGTGATAGTTTCACTATACTGGGGGTAGGCATTAAGTTATTAAGCCAAAATATTCATCTTAATTAATAGGTAGAGAGACTAGGAAATCTATAGATCACTCAGGGTTGTAGACGATTCCAGATATAGTAATGTAACACATTAACAATATTCTAGTTAAGTTTGGTAACTGCACTAACAATCTCATGTCGATCTCATGTCGATCTCATGTCGTTCTGCGTCACGGTCTTCTACAGGTTATGTCAGTCCACTACCGTCCACCGGTCCATTCTGGCACGCTAACGACGTCCACGAAAACAGATCATGTTAGTCCGCCGTTGCACGATACAATCAAAATCTCCTATCGAATCTACACATTAAAGGCAATCCTACTCAACTCTCATGCCAGTCTCGTTGATTCGGGATTGTGTTCATATCTCATCACCACTAGGCATAGTTGATGCAGGAGCAGATGACCAGACGAGGTCGAGCCATCAGACGCCACCACTTTGGCACTTTGCTACCATGAATTGGAGGACAAGCGCAAAATAGGGGTAAAATCGTCATTTTTGTCCACGCCACACTGTTTTGGGCGTAACTTGAGCTACAGGGATCAGAATGACTATTACAACATATTTTCGGAAAGCTCTCGGCGAGACGGACACGAATGATCACGCAAGGTTTCAGCCCTGAAAATTGATGTTCGACCAGTCAACGGAGGCCTTGAAGACTTTTTTTTACTATTTTTGGCAATTTTCTTTTTTCGTATTTGGACCTTGATTTAATTCCGTTTTAGGGTTAAACTTTCATTAGAATGTTTCCTTTAATAAGGCTTGTAGTTTCGGGCCAATTTTAAGATTTTGCCATATTTGGCAAATTCTTACTTTGAGCTATAATACCCGGCTTGTGGGCAATTTTTCGTCAGTTTTTGATTATTGAAGAATACAGAACTCTAGAGAGCTTTGTGCCCTAGTTTTTACCCTTTTCTGTGTTGATTCCGCTGTGATCCCTCGATTGGGTGAATAACCCGGCGTCAATAGTCTCTTTGAAGCACTCAGTCACTAATTAACAAGTTCGGGTCATGACTTCTTTCTTCCTAAGGATTATGTGCAGCATATGAACAATAACTTAACATACATTAGCTTTTAGCGAAGAACATGATTTGTGATAAAATTGGATTAACAATCAAATCATAACCTAGATGTGTCAATAGACTAACTTCAATGACAAGTTCATGAAAATAAATGTCCTCAATCAATAAATCATCTTCAATCAATAAATAGTCATCTCATAAACCCTAGGCTCTCCATAGATGCCTAGCTATGAGTTTAAAGACAAGAAAACAGAGATTCGAATTGAACTTGTTGGCTTATGTTTGTTTTTGGTTTCACCTCAGACCACTGGTGATGTTTTTGGTGTGTATCTATCTGCTTAAGTTAATGCATCATGGCCTTGTGATATATGTAATGGCCACTGAATTTTCTGTACTTTTGTGTAATATAATGTAAATATGGTTTGTGTGTGCAAAAAAAGAGAGAGATTCGAATTGAAGATTTTCCTTTGAAAGTCTATGAAAAAAAATGGTGATCAATGCTTCTAACGAGAGTGAAGAAGGTAAATGAGCATGCAAAAGAAGTGCTAAAGCAGTATTATTCTTCTAACCAAATCACCATGAAACGATTGCCAATTGGTATCGTTTTAAATTTTTGATAACCAAATTATCGGGTTAAAGTGGTAAATGGGGCACTGAGAAGACTCAAGAGAAACAGAGGTAGAAACATACTTGTAAAATTATATATACACACACACACGCACACACATTAACAAAATTGTAAGATTATGGGTGGGTTTGGTATCAACTTTTTGGATTTTAAGGGTGAGTTTGGGAATGCTTCTGCTGCCAGCACAACTGCTTTCCGACAGCAGAATCAGTTTTAGTGTGTTCGGTAAAAATAAAATTTATGTTTTTTCGGACAGTTTCTGTTGTACCGCAACAGTTTTCAGCAAACAAGGGGGGAGATTTTTTTCCAGAAAGTAATTTTGATTAATTTATCTACAACCGGTTTTAACCTTACAATTTTTCAAAATATCAATAGTAAAAGTCTTTACGGAAATGGCACGTGTCATACATTTTTGTCATTTTACCCTCTCACAGCAACTTCACAGTTGATTTTACTAAACACAAAATTACTATATCAATATTTCACAGCAACTTTTACGTATATTTACCAAACAACATTTTATCAAGAATTCACAGCAGCTTTTCCACCGTGTTTTCGCACAACAATTTTCTAGCACTGCCACATCATTTCCAAACTAGCCCTAAGCTGTCTAAAAAGACGATGTGAGAAATGTCTTGTGACACAAAAGCTAAAGAGCAAAGATGTACTACTATGAGTTTGACAAAAAAATTGGTGTTGTAAAAAAATCAGTAATGTGATAATTTTGTCGTTTAGTTAAAGTTACGTGTATGCCATTTTATTAATTTATTGACTTATTATTGCTGTGGACATTGTTGTCATTTGTATTGACTTGAGGAAAAAGACTCCAAAAAACTACCCAAACCTAACTTTTTTCTTCAACTTATTTTGTAGTAGAAGTCAAAAGCCAAAAGTAAAAAATCTTATCAAATAAGTTGATACCAAACCTTACAAAAACAAGTCGCAAAAGCAAAATATATGCTTTTGGATTATAAGACATAAAAAGAAAATATCACACCCACCGTATATCTAATTATATTACACGCTCTAGAAGGATTTTGGAAGAGTTGATAATCACAAAGTCCAACGGTGATCGTGACTTATGACAAAGCAAGTTAGACCTTTCCTTCTTTTTTCTTCTTTGTTCTTAGACAAAAAGTCTTTTCATTAGAATAAGGGATAACAGGGTTAAGGCCCAAGGGTCTTTGTGGGACAATCAAAATAAGAAGATAAAAATACGAAGACCACTCGGTCCTTTTAGGGATTTTTTTTTTTTTTTTATCACCAGAAAGGATCGCCTTCTCCAAATGCTTAAAGTTTTTTCTTTTTAATTGCAGATGCTTGTTAAACACATCAACTAAGGGTAAAAGACACTTTCACCGGCTCTAGTTTCATTGAATGACACTTTCACCCCTTCTTGTTTGAGAACGGACACTTTCCCCCCTTTAATGTGCAGAACGTCACAAAACTTACAACTCATATTGTTACACTGTTAGTCTGAAATTAGGAATTGCAGTAAAAATAATCTTCGGGACAAATTTACCCTCATGTTATGAAAATTGTAAGGATTATCCTGTGATATATTAGAAATTTTACATTATATGAAGGTCAAATTTGTCTATAAAACCATTTTTAGTGAGGGAGAAGAAGATTTACTGCTAGCTAGGTGGTTACTACTCATCCTTTTTTGGTCTGGTAGATTTATATGCTGGATAGTCCTTTTCTTAAACTTGCCCATTGTTGTACGAAAAAAGGCTTCGTTGAAGAAGATATGTTATACTATTCACAAGTCCCGGCTTGAGTTTTACTTGTATTTTTTGATGATTTAGTAGGAGTGACGTCCCCTTCATAATGAAATTATTTTCCCTAAAATAAGCCAAATAATTAAAGTTATAAAGATACAATCCCACCCAAAAGAATAGAAAAATTCTTGGTAAATCCTTCACCTACCCCCTATTATGGCTTGTCCACTATTTAGCCCACCTTTCCGATATTGTTGAAGTATATATTTGTCTCAACCAAACTTGCAACTCCCACACCTATTCCCCTCCTTAATCTTACTCAAAATCTCTCTCTCTCTCAAAACCTCTCTATCTCTCTCAGTGGTTGTGTGAATATGGGTAGCTTGGATGTGGAAAGAACCACCAAAGGATGGGCAGCACAAGATCCATCTGGAGTTCTCTCCCCCTACACCTTCACTCTCAGGTAAAAACATAAGCATACTCCACCCCTTACCCTAAACTAAAGATGATAATCCTTGTTTCTAAAAGAGAAATGTTTGGCTATATACACTGATACAAATATGGATTTTACAGGAACACAGGACCAGAAGATGTGTTTATTAAAGTGACATGCTGTGGAATCTGTCACACTGATCTTCACCAGATCAAGAATGATCTTGGCATGTCCAATTACCCCATGGTTCCAGGGTACTATTTCATCTCTCTCTATTCACTCAACAGTCATATTTTTTGGTTCGATTTGATAACAACTGTTAATTTTTGGGGTTAATTTGTAAATTAGGCATGAAGTTGTTGGTGAAGTGGTGGAGGTAGGATCTAGTGTGAGCAAGTTCAAGGTAGGAGACACCGTGGGAGTCGGATGCCTCGTTGGATCATGCAAGACTTGCAGGCCATGCACTGCTGAGGTCGAGCAATACTGCAACAAGAGGATCTGGTCGTACAATGATGTTTACACTGATGGCAAACCTACTCAAGGAGGTTTCGCCGAATCCATGGTCGTCGATCAAAAGTAATCCAACGTTTCACTCTCCAACTCGCTCCTTTACATTATGTGCTCCAGAAGCACCCTAGCTTTTCCTACTTGCAATTTTCAACATAATCGCCACTTCCTCTACACCTATCTTCTTATTTTTTCCTCACAAGATAAGTGAAACTTTTATTTGCTTAAGCATGCACACATGGTGTTCCAAGTCACTTATTAACATTTTAGTTTATTGACATTTTAATCCAAAATCGTTAAACAAATGCGTTTTTGTCTAATTAATAGTTTCCTCACAAAATTGTTAGAACTTTACTACTTTCTCATTCCAATCACCTTACCATTTTTTTGAGCTTTGAATAACTTAAAATTCGGTCTCACCCAACAATGGCTAGAAGTGCTTTACTTTTCCCACCCACAAATTAAGTGGGTCTATCCCTCAAAAAAAGAATTGAGTGGGTCTAAATGTTCGGACAAATTTGGCACTGGTCCCTTTTGAGACACTTTCTTTTTGTTTTGTTATTGTGAGAAAGATACTTTTTTCCCATTGCTAAGAAAATATTACTATCGGATCCACAAGTGTGCTAGAATTTTAGAGCTATTTGCGAAACTAAATCATGTCTTTCTCGTCAAAATAACTTCATAAAATAGTTGTTTCTGAATAAGAATAACTGATGACAAATTATATTGCACAATCATATGACTTGACGCTGCTGCAGAATTTTTAAAAGTTAGTTCTGATAAAACTAGACTATCTAATCTCTATTTCGGTCACTGTAATTTATTTATTTTTCTTCCATTGTGGTGATAGGTTTGTGGTGAAGATACCAGACGGCATGGCACCGGAGCAGGCGGCGCCACTATTATGCGCCGGGCTCACCGTCTACAGCCCATTGAACCACTTTGGGCTAAAAGCAAGTGGGCTGAAAGGTGGAGTTTTGGGCCTCGGAGGAGTGGGCCACATGGGAGTGAAGATAGCGAAATCGTTGGGCCATCATGTGACCGTGATCAGCTCTTCAGAGAAAAAGAGAGAGGAGGCACTGGGTGAACTCGGAGCTGACGACTATGTGGTCAGCTCCGACGTGACTCGGATGCAAGAGATAGCTGACTCGTTCGACTACATCATTGACACGGTCCCTGTTGTCCACCCACTCGAGCCCTACCTATCTTTGCTCCAACTCGATGGAAAGTTGATTTTGATGGGTGTCATCAACACTCCACTGCAGTTTGTCTCCCCCATGGTCATGCTCGGTGAGCTCCTCACCCTTTTCTCTCCGTATTTACACTAGTTAAACTCTGCTCAAGTGCAATAGTTTGCAAATTACCAGTCTGTCCCAGCTCTTTCTTCCCATCTGATTTTTTTGACTCGTATCTGGGTCACTTTGACCGGGTGATTTGGATAGCAAAATGATACGATTTTTTGATATTTTTTTCACCATATTATAGAGCACCTTTTACTCTACAACACCATGAAAAAATTATCAAAAAATTACATCTGTTTGCTATTCAAATCACCGGGTCAAAGTGACTCAGTGAATAGTAACAAATGTCAAATTGGAAAGAAAAAACTGAGACAGAGTAGTACTGGTCAATTTTATCCCTTAAGTTCATATAATTGAACTAATTACTCATCGAACTGACTACTCAACCGGCTTAACAAATCCCTTAAAGGTCATATGAAAGACAAATAGAGATAAGTTGTCATATTCATTGGAGTAGGTATATCTGTGTGGTGGCGACCCACCACTAGTGAAAGTTTTGATGATCTCAAGACCTTTTCATATGATACCATAAAAGATCATTCAATCTTTTCAGACAACATGACATTGGTCTCACTTGCTTTCACTTTAAACAAACCAAAACCTAGAATGACAAGACATTGATAAGGGTAAAAGATACTTTCACCCCCTCTAGTTTGACCAAATGATACTTTCGCCCCTTTCGGTTTTGAAAAGGACACTTTCACCTCTTTAGTGTGCCAAGTTTCATAACTTACACTCCCCTTATTGTGACGTCATTAGTCTAGAATTGTCGGCATGTCACTACAAACAGCTTTCCGGAAAATGTTACCCCCATATTAGGCAAAATTGGTGGTTACCAAGGAAACTTTTTGCATGTTGAGAGGTAAATTTATTTATAAACTATTTTCAGTGGTGAACCTCACATCCAGACAAGCAAAG
Source organism: Linanthus parryae (assembly GCA_023055425.1). Lineage (NCBI taxonomy): Eukaryota > Viridiplantae > Streptophyta > Magnoliopsida > Ericales > Polemoniaceae > Linanthus > Linanthus parryae. The sequence continues at coordinate 37,180,593 of JALGPY010000002.1, forward strand.
TCACAATCAGAGGGTGTAAATTTCTTGAAATTCAGCACACTAAAGGGTTGAAGTATCCTTTTCCAAACTGGAAGGTGTGAAATTAAACGTCCTTCAGCCGAACTAGCGGGGGGTGAAAGTGTCTTTTAGCACATTACTAATTGATCCAACAAAAAACTTTCTTATTTATCTTTACTCACTAGAAGTGTTAACAAGTCTTTAATTCGGCCCCTGAAATGCACCGAGCACAATGTTTCACCCATAAAAGTTCGCAAAAACTTACTAGTCATTTTTCGAATGAAGGGAGGAAGTCGATCACGGGGAGCTTTGTGGGGAGCATGAAGGAAATGGAGGAAATGTTGGATTTCTGCAACGAGAAGAAGTTGACGTCGACCATAGAAGTGGTGAAGATGGATTACGTCAACACCGCCATGGAGAGGTTGGAGAAGAACGACGTTCGCTACAGATTCGTTGTTGATGTCGCCGGAAGCAAACTGGATCAGTAGAAGAAAATCATCTGTGACGGATTGCTTTCTTCCCAAGTAACAGCTATTCAATATATATATGTCCAAATATTACTACTACGTGATAGAGCGCGAGTATCGGCTTTGTGTTTATTGAGCCTGTCATTTGTCTTTTCTTTTTTGCTTTTTTTTTTTTTTTTTTTTCTTACAAACTTTGTGGTTATCGCCCAGTTGAGGCTAAATTAACATCATGATTAATTTAGTCTCTTAAATATGAGTTGGTTCCTTGTTTTGTGCTCTTATCATTTGGCAGAAGTAGTAGGGCATCTCCAATAAAGCATTTGATTTATTTTTTTATTTTTTTTTTTTTTTTGAGGAATCATTTGATTTCCAATAAATTAAGTTATGTAAATGGTCACATATTTTACAAAACATCCGTCATCCTCTATATATTTATGTAATTTAACTACTTATTACTAAATACATATAATTTACAAAATGGATTATATCTTTGGTAACTAAAAATGTCATACAAAATTTTGAATCATATAAAACTTGTATTTTTCCATCTCCTACTGCTGGAGATGCGCTCATGTTTATTTGTCTTACCGATATCCTTTTACTACAACGTTTTTTATGATTTAAAATAGGGTAAAATACACTAACCATCCCTGAGTTTAGGGAAAATTCCACTCCGCTACCCTGAATTTTGGATAAAGACACTCCGCACTTTTTTTGTATGGAGCTGACTGTAGACTAACGGACCAGGTCAAAAGTCGATTATACCCTCATAATTTCAATAAATGACCTACTATATATCCCCTTTCTTCTCATTTTTCTCTTCTCATTCTACTTCCCATCTCTTTTCTTTCTATAACCCTAGCCTCCTCCTCAACCAAATCCTATCTCTACCCTCTACTGCTACACAAACACATAGAGAGAAGGTTCGACTTGTAGCCATTTGGTTGCTGCTTCGTCGCCGATTCAGGCCTTGTCGACCGGGTTGGCTTTGTTCAGAACTCGTAAGGCCTCATCGATTAAAGTCTCTGTCTCGCTGGTCATGTGGAACTATCTCTCTCACACCCACGACGAAGATCGACAGACAGAGAGATGGAGATGAGTAGATCGATGGTGGAGATGGGGATAGAGCCGATCGATCTCCTCTCTCTCTCTCTTTCTCTCTCTCTCTCTTGTCCGAAGATGGGGATCGGAGACCGGCGACGAAGGGAAGGGCCGTCCGGCCGGATCCGTCGACGGCGTCGATGTCTCTGCCGTCGTCGAATTCGATTATCTCTCTGAGAGCGGACTCGTCGGATTTCTTAGCGGCGCTCCACCAAGGGGTTTTGTACTCTGGCGTCTCTGAGTTTGAATTGGTGGCGGTGTGGGTGGCGTTGGGGGTGATTGGAGGTGGTGGAAGAGAAGGAGAGTGAGGCGGAGAGAGGGCGAAGTTTGAGGCGGGAGAGGGATTGGTTAAGGCAGAGGAGGAGGGTCATCAGTGGTGGTGCTGTTTGTTAGAGGATGAAGTGTAAGTTTGGATTATGTGCTTTGTTTTTGTTGAGTTTCTTTTTTTTTCTTCACACACAAATCATCATCTTCTTCTTCAGTAATTCTCTCTTCATTTGCAGCAGGTCTTCGATCCGAGGTATGAAGCAAATCAGTTATTTCTTTGATTTGGTTTTGATTTTGATTTTGTTGTAGCAAATTAGTTGTTTTGCTGATTTTAGGTGTAAACTATACAATTTTGATGATTTTAGGCGTGAATTGAGTTTGAATCTGGGTGTGATTTTGGAAGAAAAAGGTATGAGCTTCTAGTTTTTTTTGAACCTATGAGCTCTTACTTGACCATATTCAAGAACCCAGGTAAGGGACTAGTAATGATCTCTGTGGGATTGTTTGCTCTAATGTTGTAGGTTTTTCTTTGATTTGAATCTTTGTTATAGCTAAAATGTTGTATGTTTTTTCTGAAAGAAGAATGTTGTTGCTAATTCTTTTTGAAAATTTAATGGAGTGTTCTTGGTGTTCTTGATGTTCTTGACGATAAATGATGGCCAATATAGTCCAAAAAATACACAGGGGCAATATTGTCCAAAATAATTCAATTAACCACTTTTCTAACGGAACCTAACAGAGGGAGCAAACTGTCTATGAAATATTCCGTTAAATGGGTGCGGAGTGTCTTTATCCAAAATCAAGGGTAGCGGGATGGAATTTTCCCTAAACTCAGGGGTAGTCAGTGTCCTTTACCCTTTAAAATATTATCCATTTATTTGGTTTATCTTGATGTCTCTGTCAAAACCAACGACAAATATATTTATGGGCAGAATTATTACAGGAATTAACATCTAAATTATACCTCATTCATTTTTCTTTATCTTTTGATTTCGCCGATGACATGGCATATTCATAATAAGATTTTAATAGATATCAAAATAAACAATTATCAACGTTTACATTTTGACACGAAGAATGTGAAATATAAAAACAACAAATAAGTGGAGAAGTATACTACCATCCATCATATTTTTATATAGTGTGGGTATGAAATAAAAGCATAGTTTACACTTTACCCGTAAGAAAACGTTGAAAAGAAAGGTTTATCCGGTGGTAGGTGAGACTATGACAATTGTTTTTGGATATGAGAGTCACAAAAGAAGGTACCACTCTGTCGCAGGTCATTTGCACCATTTGGACTTTTTTCACCCGTAACTGGGTCACTTTGATCCGGTGATTTGAATCGCTAAACGATATAATTTTTTGATAATTTTTGTATGGTCTTGTAGAATAAGAGTTACTCTACAACACTACGAAAAAATTATCTAAAACATGTAAATTTTTGCTATCCAAATCACCGGGTCAAAGTGACCGAGTGAATAGTGGTAAAAGTCCAAATGGTGCAAAAGAGTTGGGACGGAGTGGTACCAATAATAGAAGCTACTATTGAGTGCCACATATGTCCTCCTTTGTAATTAGCTTTCACATCATTTTATATGGTTGGTGAGATTGTTGAATTGATCGCAACATGACACCCATACAAGATGAACATGTAGGCAGATCGATCCACATAATGCAGGATAAATACAACGGTGACAGATAAATTGGGAAGCATTTCCCTAGTAGTAAAATGAAATTTGGAGCATAATACCTTTTATATGAAATTGTTATTGTTGTTCACCATCATGCAAACATGTCACGTGGTAAAGTTGCAACTCTCGTAAAACATGCTACGTTTTATGTAAAAGAACGTTTATCGACAACATATTGGAACAATGATGTCTACGCTGATATATAGGGTAATGAATAATTAGAGTAGATTTATTGCCAGTTTGAGATGATATAGGGTAATGAATAATTAGAGTAGATTTATGGCCAGTTTGAGAATGTTTGTGCTGCCAGCACAATTGATTTCTGACAGCAGAAGCAGTTTTAGTATGTTTAGTAAAAAAATTGCTTTTTCGGACAGTTTTTGTTGTCTGGCCACATTTTTTAAGAAGCAACCGGGAGATGCTTCTTCAGAAAGTGCTTGGATTAATTTATCAACAACCGATTTTATCCTTACAATTTTTTAAAATATCAGTAGTTATCTATACGGAAATGACACGAGTCGTATATTTTTGTCATTTTACACTCTCACAAGTCACAACAAGTTCACAGTTGATTTTACCAAACACAAAAATTACTATATCAATATTTCACAGTAACTTTTACGTAATACTTACAAAATAACACTTTATCTAGAATTCACAGCAATTTTTCCACTTTGTTTTTCACACATCTGCTTCTACATCGCCACAGCATTCCCAAACTTTAATTTCATAACTAATACTACGATTTAAGGGAACCAAGTTTAATTACTCATATTTTAAACATGCAACTTCGAGTAGAATAAGATGATGAGGAACAATATTTAATTGAAATGAACGTATATATTTTTGAGGAAAAAGATGGAATTAAAACAAATTAATTTAGATTCAAACGCAGTCGGTATGATTCTTCTTGAGGTCAGACGAAGCTGAAAATTGTGCTAGAAATAGAGAGAGATGACGACTTCATAGTTCATATAATTAAAATAGGTTTTTGTTGGTTAAACAAGTCGTAAATTGTCACCTATCACCACCTACTCTTTCCATGACAACAGAAGAAAGAAGCTTTACAACTACCATAAACAAAAGAAGCGACCATGGGCAGCAAAAGGAAACGACGGTCTCGTTCATACGTTCCTTTCGTCCACCAACCCTGGAGTATTCGTATGGGTTCACAAGACAATATTGCAGTTGAATTTTCAGTAAAAACCTACACCACAAACATGAAATTCAAATTCTTTGACATAGAAGTAACAGGGTTGAAGTTTGAACCCCATAAAAAAAAAAAAAAAAAAAAAAAAAAAAAAAAAGGAAGAAGCTGTTGTCGCACTGAACCAGTCAAATCTTTAGTGTAATAGTCTCCAACTATACAAAGAGGTAAACCAACAAATGAGAGAGCTAAGACCATCCACAGTGGTGGGCTGGATTGAGCTCGCCCGCCTGATTAGGAACTACAACAAGGAGGGCTTGGAGGCGAGCTCGGCTCTAATCCGAGGTCGGCAGGCTTGGTGGATGGCTTGGAGGAGGTCGCGGGCGAGATCAAGCTCGGTGGGGCAGGGAGTGATTTCAATTTTTTTTTGTATTTTCTTTTTGTTCACCAGGTAGTGGAGGGTGGGGTAGGATAGTGTAGTTACAATAAAATATAATAGAAGGGAAACAATATTGTTTTGATTGTTGTTGCTGTTATGGTAGATTTGTAAATATTAAGAAGATTAATAGTGGGGTAAAGTGGGAACAGGTGGGGGAGTGGGAGCTCACGACTGTGGATGGTCTAATAGGTTGTTTCACATGTTTCGAACTCAAGACCTCTCAGCACAACCCCAAAGAGTTGTACTTACATACCCGACCAACTCCATTGCACTCCGAATGATTTGTAGGCTTGCTCAACTCTCATGCAAGGATAGCAGGATTAAATTCTCTTGCATGGATAGCAGGTACAGGCACTAAATCTGTAAAGATCAAATCTCTACTTCAATAGCCTTGAAACCACACCAGAGAAGTAAACCAGGAACAAATTATGACTGACAAGCTCGCAAATAAGGAGACTATTTATTGGGCAGCTTCACAAAATTCAAACTCAAACACTTCTACGCAACCCAAAGACATAAGCTTGCATGCCCGACCAACTCCAAAAGGACTTGTAGGGTGGCTTAACTCTTTATTGATGCTCGTAGGCCGACTATACTTTAATACACTACTCTAATCAAAATCAAACTCCTATGATTTTTGATGAAGCAGAATTCAGCAGTAGAATTTACTTGAACACAGGAAAAACAGAGGTTTCAATTCAAGTTCTGAGGTCACTAAAATGCAGATGAAAACCAAAAGGTGGTGCCGCTGCAAATGTGTGCCTAAATTATCATACACGCATACAATAATATGTTAAAACAGTGTCTGCTGAATCAAGTAGTAGTGACATTTCACCGGTTAGTAAGCCAAAGACAGTGCTACGAATGGGCAAAATCACTACTATGTCGCACTCTACATATCGAATGATTGATTTCTCAACGGATAAACAAACAATATAAGCCTTCAACGTCATTTTTGCTCTGGATTTTTGCTTACAGCGAGATAAAGGCCTATAAAGAGTACTTGATCACTTCAACGCGGTTATCACTCTTTCTGGCACTTCAATCTAATGTTCATGTATTTCCAACCCTTGACTGGGGTGAGAATTGTAAGCATTAACCCATATGAATCACAACCGCTGACTGAAGTACATGTTCATAACATATCTTGAGGGGTTGAAGCCACTTAGAATCACTGCAAATCAAACCAAGAAGATCATATTTCATCGTGATAAAGTACAGATAATAACTTCGAAGAGCAAGCCAGAAAACCCGAAATACTCACTGATAGGTGAAAGGATGATAACGATTCCTATTGGATACAAGAAAAATGTAGTCCGCTCCAGAAATGGCAGTACTGCACCAAGCAAGACAAATTAGAATCTCATGCGAGGGAAAGAGGAACCCATGTTTAGGGTTTAAGTTGCTCTAATATGGGAATGATGGCAACTCAAAAAAATAACAAAGTCAGTAGGAATTTGAAGGTTATAACTCAGACCAACGTGTGCTTTGTTTCCATACATGACGGAACTGTGTACAACTGTTGGAATCCACTTTAAGCATCATGGGAGGCTCATCAAACTTGTCAATGTCATGTCACATGCATAGATTGAAATCTTCAGGTATTTGGATCGCACAAATTCTTACCAAATGCTATGCTCCTTGGATTCGTGGATTTTATACTTCGGATTCTTCTCTTTCTAATATCTAATGAAACGGACCTAGCAAATATTTATACTTTTCGAGTCCAATGCACAACACGCCAGTCTTTTTCATAAGGGTAAAAGACAAAAACCACCCCTTGAGTATGGGGTATATACAAAAAAACCCCTCGTGTTCGGGGATATACAAAGACCACCCCTGTCGAGACAAAAATCACCCCTGTAAGTGGATGGACGTTAGACAAAAAACACCCTTCTGTTACAATTAATTAGTATGGGGTTGCAATATGTCTTTTTTATGACCATTTTACCCCTACTTGTATTTTTGTGTTTATTGTGTTCTTGTTTTTGGTGTTATTGGTGTTCTTCATCACCAGCAGCACCACCACCACCACCACCACCACAGCCAACACAATACCTCCTAAACTAACCTGAAACAAACTTCATTACAACCCAGACCACCATTGCAGCCAAGCCAAACTAACTCGAAATTCATGTCCACCATTACTACAAAACCTTCAACAACACAGAAACAACTAACCAATACCTTTTTTTAGTCAAACAAAGTCCTCATTTCAAGCACAAAACAGTGTCCCCTGTTTTAACAGAATCAAAAACCCAAAACAGAGATTGAAGCACAGAACACAGCAGCTAAACAAAACTTTATCACAGATTGGATATGGGTTCATCCCACGCCTTCATTGACGAGAGAGAGAGAAGAGATAGTAGTAGCTAAAATTGCCCTAAAATGTTCTTTCAATCTTCTTCTTCTTCGGCAATCAAATAGTTGAGAAACAATATCCAACCTGAATAACAAACCACCATACAACCAGGGCTTCTACGACGGGGACCCGACCTCCAATCGAAGCTCTGAATCGAAGCCTCTGAATCGAACCTCCGACTTAGCTCTGAATCGAACCTCTGCAAATGACCCAACATCTGAATCGAAGCTTCCAGATCGAAGCACTGAAGCTTCTGAATCGACTTCCAGATCTGGGTGGACGACCAGTGCCGCAGAGTTCCCTTCCTCGCACACAATTGAGATCTGGGTACGCAATCGGGCTCGCTGGACATCATTTCGAAGAGGGTCGGGCTCGATCTCGGAGGCGGCGACATTGGGTTGAGAAGACCCGCAGTCAACGCCGAATTGAACTTGGTGAACGACGAATTGTACGAATCTCCGCCGCTAACGCCGCCATAGCTCGGCGAGGAGGAACCCATGTTGTTAATCGAACTGGGTGAGTACCGAATCTTGTGATTCGACGGGGAATCAGCAATTGAAGGCGAGATCGATTGATACTGAGGTGGGTTTGGAGCGGAATTCAAAATCTGGTCAGGGTTTGGAGTCGCCGGAGCTAAAGCAACTGGCGGAGACGGCGGCGGAGGTGGTGGTTGAGGCTTGGGAGCGGCAGGGCAGCACCAGGAGCCGTCGGTGGAGACGACGGTGGGGGTTTCGAGCCTGCGGTGGTGGTGGGTCAGAGAAGAAGCAATTGCAGATTCGGTGGCGGCGGTGGTGGAGATGGTGGTTTTGCGACATACCTTAGGAAGGGGACGGAGGTGAGACAGAGAGAGAGCGAGAGTGGGAAGGAGGAGGCGTTAGGTTTCGATTGCAGGGAGGAAGAAGAGAAAATAGTATTTATAGAGTGACATTTTTCTAGAAGTATGAGGATATTTTTGTCTTTTCGAACCTCCGTTAGTGAGCTGTTAAATGCTAACTCTGACAAGGGTGGTCTTTGTATATCCCCGAACACGAGGGGTTTTTTTGTATATACCCCATACTCGAGGGGTGGTTTTTGTCTTTTACCCTTTTCATAATTATTCTGTACTTGTGTCTTGTTAGATATTGGACAGCCTGCTCCGTACCTTTCAAGTGTTGATCAAGTGTCAGACAATACTGCATAATCAGGCCATCGTGTGGATCTCTCACCTAGCCACTTTCACTTGGGATTTCCTGCCTAGATTAGTTTTCTTCAGGTCTACCTTCCTAGTACACTCTGCTTTCAGCTGTTAAGTCATGAATGACTGATTATGACTCACATTTTATCATCTCTTTCATGTTCCAGTTGCTACCTACATATGTCAGGAGTACTTGTCATTAACGATGCATCATGCAGGCATGCCTTTGCTAGGGACAACGCCCAACTTTGGTGGGAACATCTGAGAATCCTTTTTATGTGAAGGTTATTTAACATAATCTAAATCATGGGATCTAATTATACTCATCATATGAGACATTCATATCTTGTTGCTCATCAAGCCACTAGCATTTAACATAAAGACAATCTCAACATAGAAACCCAAATACTAACCATTCCATTTTATGCAAGCAATATACTTCAAGATCAAATATAGCTTACCATCATAACCAAGAAAGTTTAGATAATGATAGTAGGATAGAGCCACCATAAACAGCAGATTCGACAGCAGAAGAGGGATGAACCCATGGGCCACCAGAAGTGGTGATATAAAATAGTGTATCACTGTCATAAAATTGAAAGATCTTAAGAGTTTGGGTTAATAGATTGGATGAGTAAAGGCAAAGTGAGCAAGGATTACCGTAAAGCACAACGAACGTCGGGAAGAAAGAGTTGCAGTGTACATCAAATGCATACAGCCTTCAGGAGGTGAGGACAAAACAGAGTGAATTAGCCAAACAGATATCATTTATAAATATACTCAGATATAACTAGGATCAGTTAAGTGAATATATCGAACTACAAAATATATTCTACGTAACAGTCATCATAAATATATAACTGGTCCACACAATTGAACAGACAGGTGTATATAAAGCAGACAGGCATTGGTCAAGACTAATATAGTTAGTAAGAGAAAAAAGGAAGGTGCTTTTTTAACTTGCCATTCAACCCTTTGCTCAACCACGTGACTATTTGGAGCTTCCTCTCTAAGATAATTATTTGTCAAAAACCTGCAAACATAGGCAGCGCATCAAATTGGATGTAGTTCAGGTCTACAAATTGTTAAACCAGATAAGGCAGTAATATAACGTACGAGCTACAAAATATCGACATGAAATTGTTGACAAATTGATGACCAAATGTTTACAAATGGAGGCGTAACATAATCTAATGCTTCGGATACAGTAATGCATTTCACAAAGATAGCTATATGTTAAGATCTGACAATTGAATTGCAATACCAAGAGGATGAACATAGGAACATTGTGAGCATTTCTTTTGTTTGCGGTGAATATGGTTTCTGCGAGGTGGCATCAACAAAGCATTTCACAAACGTAGCTAGGTACCAAAAAACTGTCTGGTGGAGGTAAATATCAAATGACCAAATAATAATCAGACTGATTTGCAGTAACATAGTCATATTATTCCTTATATTCTACAAACAAGGTTTCTAGATAATTATGTCATGCCAAACAAGGGAAATAATAACTAAATATTTAAAATAGGATTTTTGACCGTAAACCTGTATGCACTTTACCACTTTTGACCAAAAACCCACCTCAGTTTCAATTTCATGAAAAAACCTACTTGCAGTTTGCTTTTCATGACCAATAGCCACATCTCATAATGCCGTTTGAAATAAAAAACGGGATTCTGTTTTCCACACTTAAATGAAGGGCAGCTTCGTCATTCTAAAAAACCTCCTTCCTCAGCCTTTATCCCCTTCCTCTCTCTTCGTTTTTCTCTCCGCCGTCGTCACCGGCCACCGGAATCTCTTCAATTCGTCGTTTTGCCGACATTCCTTGCCCGTGGAAGCCCTCCTTTTCTGAAGAGCTCCAACCAATCTCAACCATCATTGATTCATAAATCTGACGATCTATCCAAATTCCGGTTCTGTAAGCGGCCAAAAACCGTCGCTGGTCACCTATTCGATCGAAGAAATCGGATGAGTGAGCAAATTTGGGCGGGTTCATTGATTGATTCTTGTTGTTGTTTGATGTTGTTGGGGAGATGGGTTTGTAGTAATTAGTGCTTGAATGAATGAACGGGGATGAGATTAGGGTTGATATGTACAGGGTTGAGGGGAGGGAGAAGGAAAGGAGGAGGGAAGTTGTGGTGATGGGGATGAAGTCACCGGGACAGAGCAGAGTTGAGAGGCCGAGGAGTTCCCACAAGTTAAAAAAACGAAGAGAGAGGAAGGGGATAATGGCTGAGGAAGGTGTTAAAATGATGAAGCTGCCCTTCATTTAAGTGTGGAAAACCGGATTCCGTTATTTATTTCAAACGGCGTTATAAGATTGTGGCTATTGGTCATAAAAACTAAACTGCAAGTAGGTTTTTTCATGAAATTGAAAATGCAGTAGGTTTTTGGTCGAAAGTGGTAAAGTACATACAGGTTTACGGTCAAAAATCCTTTAAAATATTAATAAGATAATAAAGCTTGGACAGAAAAATCCTTGTGATCTTCAACACCCTAACTAATGAGGAAAAGGGAGACAAGGTGAATTTGGTAAGAGACGAATTGGAGGAGAATGATTCATTAACCCGACCCTGTTTACGCTGGAGAAAAGGTTTGTGTGAGAGAGCGAGAGAGAGAGATAGATGTTATAACACACTAATCAGCCACTCAGCAGAGAAGTACAACGCTCCTTTTAGTTTGAACAAGTATTAATCAAGTAGGGAATTTTAAAAGGAGCTCCCTATAATGCAACCCAACTTGGTCAAGTTGTGTTTCCAGCATATACTTGGTCAAATCACACATGGTCACTCCTATTTGTTGATGTACTTGCACAACCGCTATTAGATATGCAAGTTAGATCGACATGCAGGGAGATGACTGACTTTTAAGTACTCCACATATGTTGAAGGATCAATGCACCACATAGAAGAATACTTGTATATATTAAACAAAAGAAGGTTGAAGCTTTTAAGCTCAATTTCCTAAGAGAATATTGGTGTGAAGAAAGGATAGACGAGTAAGTGTGAATCCAATTAGCATGATGAATTTGAAAGTACAAATTTCAGAACCAGAATAGTATCTTTATCCAATTAGCTTCATAGCAACAATACATAAACTAGAATTACATTAAAATCTTACAATTCAAGATTGATGGACAATCTAAGAAACACATAGTATTAGTATCTGTATCCAAGCAAAACTTACAAAAGGTCAGGAAGCAGACTATTAAACACACTGATACATGAGTTGTTTCTTCTTTGATTCCTCCATGTTTCAAAAAAATGTATGGCGGCAGAGTAAAATAATATTTTGTGAGTTTGATATTTAAGCTTACAGATCGAAGCTTACAATTACCGATTGCATTCTGTTCATTATATTTTAAGTCGAAATCAGTAAATGCAAAGATAGACCACTTAAACTATACATATCCTGGATTATTCATGAATCATGGTTTCAGGGTCTTCGTGCCTATGATACTTGGTGTTGCTTGCAAGAAATTTAAACAAGTCCAAGAATTGTATTTCCAATTGAAAGGTGTGAGGTCTTCTTCAAATTAGAACATTTTTATCAGAAACATGTGTTGCATTAGACTTAACATCAATCCTCCACCCCACGAAAGACCACTTCATTTTACAATTTTAAACAAACCACCGCTTTGGCAATGAGTCTTTTGAATTACTAATTGTGTGCAACCCCAACCACCACCACCACCAAAAAATTATAATATAAGGAACCCACCCGCATCACCACCAATGTTTTCCTTTCTCTTTGTCACGTCACACATGTACAATGTGTTTAGAACACTGAAATTTTCTGAGCTCGCCATTAATGGGTCTGCTGAGATCGATCAGACATGTGGATCAGATGATTAGACCAAAATACAGTTAAATTTCCTTGCAGCCAACATGCAGGAACAACACTGAAAAATAAATTGGACCCTATGATATGGATATTCTTGCCCAGTCAACAACAAGAATACAGAAATGAAGCATATCTTCAACAACAAGGTTTCCATTCTCTTTACTAAAGGCTCTTACCAGCAACAAGTGGCAAGAACTACTCCGGCCAGCAAAAAATGGAATATCAATACTGAAAAGACGACAAAAGCTGCATGTCCTGCACTATGATCATATCTGAGATAAGAAATATACTTGCAGTTAGAGAAGGAGCAAAAATGCACAATAACAAATAATCTGTAATGTATGGATGCTCAAAAGGTGCACCTGAAAGAGAAAACTCCAATTAATATCAAGTATCAACTCAACATTTTAGAACGCAAACAATGACCTAGTACTCAATTGTGTCATTTGTAAAGATAACATTGATAGTAGTACAAGTACAAATCAATAACCCACAAAGTTCACATCCAGAAGTTCAAGAACATGGAACAAGCTAGCAATCTCTTGCAAAAATACATAAGCTATGTTCTTGAAAAACATTTAGAAAAGTTGTTAACAATTTTCACTTTCTAGGAGGAGGGATACCGAAAGAAGAATCAATCTAGCAGTGAAAGGTACGAGTATGTTTGAGGAAAAGCAACAAAAAGTTAGTTCAACAACAGGGTCATACCGCTAGTTGCATTAAAGGTGCAAGCATAAATAAAGTGTGGTCACTCCTAAAACACGAATCATAACATAAGTAGCAGAAAGAGAGGATATTGAAACTTACGCAGCACAGTAGGCCAAAGTTGTAACAGCTAAAAGAAGACAGCATATCACGATGAAGGCTGGATCATCACGTGCCCACTGATTCTTAGTTTCTGAGGCCAAAAGAATACAAATAAGCAACTAGGAAAACATTTTCAAGTCACAGTTCAAATTGCCAAACCAATGTATTCCACATTTACATAAGTGGATACAGATAGCTTCAAGCAGAAAATCTCGTTATCTTTCAGCAAAAAATATCAATGCTGCTAGTTTTTGTATGAGCTTCTTTCAAGGAAACGAATTAAACAGAAGTGACAAACGGACAACAAAACCCAGGTGAGCCTATAACTCGCGGTAACTCGCATTACTCACAGAGATACCAACGTATGATCACTCACAGTAGGCTTGTAGCTAATTTTATAAACGAGATAATTAAATAGGTAGCAAGGCACTTTAAGATTAAGCTGCATAGCTTTTACAGATACCGAAACATGCTTTCAAGCAAGCAATTTGTTTGAGTGTTCCAGATTTTACAAGTAATCTCAATACCATGCCATCGGGCAGATGAAACGAAAGACAAAAACAAAAGAAAAAATCTCCCGTAGATGCAGACAACTGATATATTCAAATAGAAATAAAAAAAACTAGTTGCATCGCTAGAGGTGGAACCACAATCACAGAGCAGAAGACTTGCCAAAACAAAAATAAAGGTCAAAACTTTATGTGTAACTTTTAGAGGTAGTACACCATTTAAGAGGCAAGTTTACTACACAAGATATCCTGCGATAGAGAATGTTAACAACTTCATATACATATAAACAAAAGAAATACAGCATGACACAGTTTACCAGAAGGTCCAGAACATTTTAACAGGCATGTCCCATGAAAGACACCTTTGTGGAGACTAATCAGTTGTTTGTTCTAGCTTATTACTATAGGTTTAGTTAAGTACGTGGAAATGAAGTCTGAATTGAGCTCCAACAACAATCTGTTTCTCGAACTTACGAGCATCATTTGTTATTGAGTATGCTTTTGGACTAAAACATGTATCACAGAACATGATTTATTACCATTAAAAATAACTGTGTCAATTTCACATGGCGAACAAGCATATAAATTACAGAATTTCATGTGACCTAAAAGACAAGCCCAAAAGTTCTGATAAACAAAACATCGCCCCTGGCTAGGTCACCTAGTTCTTTGTACTAATTTATTCTCAAAAAAAAGTTCTTTGTCCTAATTTCTTTTACAGCATCAAAGGTAAACTAAGAGTTATATTCCTTTAGACGTACGAAACAGCTCCTAAGTAGACCCTTTATGTAATCTCAATGACTATGAAGAACGAAGACTAAATGAGGTAGAAAAGTTACAATCAGGACAACGAAAAAGTCTTCGGAATGTCTCAGCTAATCACACCTTGGGCTCACTCCCTAGAGATAACCTGTTTAACCCCCTTAGGGCGCTGCATGAGTGTTTAGTCGTTACTTCACGTATCAGGGGATTAGTCAAGCTACAAGCATGAGGCCCGGAGACACATGGTTATCAAAAGTAAAAAAGGCAAAATACATGTAAATGCTACTGTTGAGTATCCATAATGTGCTTTTAGTGAAAGGAGTATCTCTGTAATTTGGAATAACACACAACTAATTAAGTTCTTTTTCATACAGATTTGTTGGGGGGGGGGGGGGGGGGGGGGGGTAATGGATCCATCACATAAGAAGTAATTATCAAGGAAAGAAAAACAACTCCTGAAACAATAAAATTTCTGCAAGACAGTGCTAATCGTGATCAACCATTTCTGAAACTAAAGTTTAATATGGTCATGGAAGTAAGTAGCTGGTCATAAAGAAAATAACAATAATCGAGAAAAAACTTTAGATTTAAGATATTTATAGAATTCAGCATATCAACCAAATAGGAGGTGACTTACGTTTATGGTACTTAGTGTGTTGATAGCTGCATCCTTGTACAGAGTCACATGCAAAAAATCAGAACCAACCATAAGATTTCACAAAGATGAGGGATTCAAAATAAATTATTTAACTATACAAGCTTCACAATGGAACTTTTTGCCAGTGACAGTTTAAGCCTCAACTGCTATTACAGAAAGAGGTCCTCATCCCTCTGACAAACCTTCACCAGTCCAGTTTCCATGACAATCTAAACTAGAAACCTGAGATAGGTACAAGATTGTTATTCTTCCTAAGTACTCCCTTGCGAGATTGTTAGTTTGTTACTTCGCCGAAGTTCATCATGGACAAATGGAATGGGATTCAGTGGAAGGGAAGCTTAAATAATCCAAGATCAGGTGGGCATAACATGTAACTGCACTGCAAGATTATGACTTGGCATGGGATTTTGTAGAGCTCTGCCAAGCGAAAGTTTTAAACCTTTCGAAGTTAGAAACACGTCTATGTTTATGTCAAGTACCTTGTAAATCGAGAATCTGACTGTAGAATATGAAGAGCACATCATAGCCTGAAATTTGAGCCGGATCGGAACAAATTTGACCGCCAAATCATTGCCGGAAAGTTGTTGGTGGTGGGTCTTCAAAAAAGGCACCCACTGCCTCGGCTTTTGCTTAGCCCGTAGGCCACCAACTCGCTCTATGTACCTCACTACCTCACCAAAGAAGTGATATGCGGTTGGGAAGTCGGTTAACCTTGGAAAACTCATAGCCAGGTCTGACCTATAGTGAAGCACGAAATTTGCAAAACTGTTGCGGAAATGGAGTTTCCCGTATGAGGTCGAGGAGGATGCATTGATGGGTGTGGGGTCCACCATATATGGTGTACTCAGCTACACCATAGTACACCATATAACTGCTCATAAGAGTGTTAAGAAGAAAATAAAATTGTTAGGTAACTGAAATAGTTTTTCAATTCGGTCGACTGATGAGTAGGTGGTTCATTTTCCTACTCACAATCTAGTGAGAGAGCGAGGTGGAGAGAGTGAGCTTGAGACCCACGGGCTGAGCAAACACAGAGGCAGTTGATTCTTCATTTGAAGACCCACAAACAGCAATTTTCCATCCACGCCGGTCAAATTTGGTCGGATTTGGCTCAAATTTCAAGTTCATGGTGAAGTACTCTTGATATCCTACTGTTACAGTTTTGACAGAACTACTTTCACTTTAGCCTAGATTGTTATCCAGATAGTATTGTGATACAAGCGGTCAAATTTCATCGAATTTGGCTCAAATCTCACAAGTTCATGGTGAAGTGCTCTTGCTATCCTACTGTCTAGGAAGCACGGGTGCTTCTGGGAGCTCGTGTGCCGCGTGCTCACCTGCACCCGGTGCTTCTTGGTGCTTTTTGGTTGCTTTGTGGATGCGGCAGGGTAATTTTGAAAGTTTTAGTTGAGAGGTCTTCTAAAATACAACTACAATTAAACAAAAAGAGCGTACATCTATATTGACTTGTGAACATGTGATGTGTATTGTCGATTGTAAATATGTTTGGTTTATATAATTTGGACCATTATTTCATTTTTTTTCAGCCTTATTTCCATTTTTCCATGTAAATGAATAGCTCACAAATAAGATGAATACACACGTAATTTCACCGCACCCACCCCACGCCTTTGCCGCACCCACCCCACATGTAATTTCATCGCACCTGTATTCCTTAGCCTACCTTTAGATTTTTTTATACAACTACTTGACATATCTCGTTTCACTTTAGCCTATATTGTTATCTAGATGGTATTGTGATATACGCCGGTCAAATTTGGTCTGATTCGGCTCAAATTTCACAAATTCATGGTGAAGTGCTCTTGATAGCCCACCGTTAAATTCTTTATAGAACTACTCTACGCGTCTCATATCACTTAAGCCTACATTGTTGTCTAGATGGTATTGTGATACACGAAAGTTGTTTTGTGTTTAAGATTGGTTGGTCCTCTAGCTAGCTAGAGAAAAAGGTTGTGTTATCCCACTTTTATTTGATGACAGTGGATGTTCTAGTCAGCTTGTTCTCCCTATTGTTCTCAGATACTTTCAAAGACTTCACTACTCACAGTGTCGTGCAACATAAACTAAAGAAGCAACTCATGTACACTTGGGGTAGACTAGGTTTCGATGCTCTCAAATGCATATATAACTGACTGTCAAAACCATCCAGAAGGCCATTCTGGGATAGAAAATGTCGTAACACTCAAGCAAACAGTCTCCCTGAATTTACTTCTCTGTTCCTTTTTTAGAATTTATTGAAGATGTATGGATAATATATACATCTATGTAGAACTGCTAAAATATGCATTTGACCAAGTCAGCATGAGAAGCGTAAAATTATTCACGAAATAAAGGCATTTAAGGTGATGTAAAATATATATTGTTACTTTGTTAGTCTAAAATTAAAAAAAAAAAATCAGTTACATACTTACATGAATGAAAATCAGACCAAGAATAACAACTACTCTACATATTACCAGGTTCATGGCATGACTATAATAAAGGCAAGGAACGATGGAAACATACACAACTTTGGGTGACGTGCAAAGGTGGAGCATTTGCCAAAAGCTGTATTCAATGTCCATTTGTTGCCACTACAATTAACCAGCCAGAAGAAAGAATCATAACATTAGCCAAGAGTAAAATGACAAGCTTCTGGGAAAAAACATCTCCAATATAAATCCGTACACTGAAAATAAATCCGTGAGTGATGATGCCGAAATATGATATTTTTACTCGTGTCCTACATAGTCCATCATTTAAAGTCGGACTTCTTAAATTCATCTACAATAGTTCGAGAGACTTGAATTATTAAAGATCCCAGATGTCGCATGTAAGATGACTTTCAGAGTTCTCTTAAGGAGTAAGAAAGAAATGACAGTTTTTCCTAGATGCAATAGTTCCATGCTCTCCTAACCTGGACATCCTACCTTCGGGCAGTGGATAGAGTAACATTTCCTGGAAGTTAAGCTGAAAAGGAGAAGCTATTCTTATGAATTTAGTGTACATTTCCTAGAAGTTAAGCTGAGAAAGAGAAGGCAACCTTATGAATTCAGTGTATGCAAGTTTCTTTTTAGCATAATCTATAGCCACCTCCTTTTTCCCCTCACTTCCCGGAAAACAGGTATAATTTCTCATTTGCCTGTTTAACCGGGGTTGGCTACATGGATCATTGGCGTCTGTCGAAGCTCATTTCCTCCCTTACGCTTAATTGGACTGAGTCGTGTCTTATTGTCTCTACTTAGATTCATATTGATCTCAATCTCCTCGTCACAACCCTCAATGGGAACCGTATGACTTCTCCTAACAGGGGCATCTGACAGCCTAACATACACATGACCAAACCACCTCAAACAATTCTCCCTCATCTTGTCTTTCATATGTGCAATGTCCAGATTCTCTAATTGTGTGACTGCATGTTCTATCTTTCCTAGTTACACCACTCACCCAACTTAGCATTCTCATTTCTGCTACACTCATCTGTTTATTGTACTTTTTCTTTATCGCCTAGCAGTAGCACTCTGTCTCATACATCAAAGCAGTTCTTACAGCGGTTCTATAAGCATTACCTTTCAACCTAGCCAGGATCCTACAGTCGCACAATACTCCCGATGCAATCCTCCACTTCGTCCACCCTGCTTTTATCCTAAACAACATTGTATATCTCTCTATCACTGCGTAGCTAACTAGCTATGTTGCAGTGACACGGAGGCAGAGTTGGAGGCGGCACGACACAGAGACGCTGATTCTGGAAAAATATAGAAACACCAACGCCCATGTATACTTATCCTAATGACCACTTGACCATAATTTTTCTAATGTAATAGCTTCAAAGTCATTCCAGAAAGCAAAGTGGTGTGGCTATGGTTAGTGGATTTTAGACCATTCGTTTTTTACATCAGCCCATGAGTATTTTTAAACATTGAAAATACCCCTAACAATTTATTTTTCCTTCATGACGTCTCTCAAATGTCATGACCCTGCGTCTCAGGTCTTATTACCAAAATGCCTCCTCGAGTTTGGAGACCTTTGTAGGAGTGCCCGTACAGTTGCAGACCTAGTGTCTGTTGGAGGGCAACTGACATCCGTGATACTGATGTCAGCCCTGGAATTGTCATTTTTGTGGCAGCGAGTCCATATAGTGTTGCCAGCCAGTGGTGGAGGCAGAGTCGGAGACGGCACGTCACAGAGACACCGATTTTGGAAAAATAGAGAAACACCGACGCCCATGTGTACTTATCCTAATAATCACTAGACCATGATTTTTCTAATGTAATAGCTTCAATGTCATTCGAAAGCAAAGTGGCGCGGCTATGGTTAGTGGAAATTAGACCATTTGTTTTACATCAGCCCATGAGTATTTTTAAACATTGAAAGTACCCCTAAAAATTTATTGTTCCTTGATGGTGTCTCTCAAATGTCCTGTGCCTGGCGTCTCTCAGGTCTTACTAACAAAATGCCTCCTCGAGTTTTGGAGACCTTTGCAGGAGTGTCCGTACAGTTGCAGACCTAGTGTCTGTTGTAAGGCAACTGACATCCGTGATACTGATGTCAGCCCTGCCATTGCTATTTCAGGCAGTCAAATAAAGATCTGGAATTGTCATTTTTGTGGCAATAGGTCCATATAGTGTTGCTAGCCATTGGTGGAACTGCGGCGGTGATACTTCCACTTTGTTAACAAGAACTACTCAGCCACGTGGACATTTCCGAGTTTCTGAAAAGCAAACGGCGCCCCTGATGGAGTGTCCGTGCAACATAGCTTCGTTGAATAGAACCGAGATATCTAAAATGATCATTCTCTGGCACATCTTGCCCACCAATGGTTATTGCCTCCTCTCCAACAGTCTGGAGACCACTAATGTAAGGCGCCACAGTCTGTCTTGGTCCGACTAATCCTTTAGATTCTAAATTATGCCTCCATAGTTCTAACTTACCGTTTTGCCCACTCCTTGTTTCACTAATCAAAACTATATCTTATGCAAATAACATGCACCACCGGATATCATCCTGGCTCCTAGTACAACTTCTCAAACAATTCCAGCCATTTCATTCTCATTTTTATTTGCGATAATATCATCAACTTGCATAATAATCA
This sequence comes from Linanthus parryae, assembly GCA_023055425.1. Lineage (NCBI taxonomy): Eukaryota > Viridiplantae > Streptophyta > Magnoliopsida > Ericales > Polemoniaceae > Linanthus > Linanthus parryae. Next base: position 37,200,915 of record JALGPY010000002.1, read on the forward strand.
GTGTTGCCAGTGAATTATTAATCCGAAGGTCTTCATCAAACCCCAGTTTCCCCTAATGTTCATAATTGGTCAATGCTTCACCTTCTTCTTTCAGTTACTTTAACCTTCCTCTCATCCAGTCCATGTCAATTAGAGTACTAATTCACACATACTATCGAGAAATTCTACACACAAACTTGTCAAATCTGGAATCAAATCTAGTTCTAGACTCTCGAACTAACTGTAAACACCGAAATGACACAGCATTCCCCGGACTAACCTAATGATCAGATCATTAGAATAGAGATTGACAATTTTTCATAATAACAACATCAAATAAGCAGATGTTTCCCTCTCAAAAAACCATTTCTAGTCACAATAATTATCAAACCTAGATATTTTTGTGGAAGGCTCACAATAATTGTTCCTACAAATATTGAAATTGCAATTTGATCTCGGTAGTGAAGATCAGAAACACTAGGATCGTAGTTCAATTGTGAGGCAGAGAGATATAGATGTAGTGAGAGAGGGAGTGAAAAATGCGAGGAGGAACCTTGACAATTCTGCGGAGGTACTGAGGGAAAACGGGATTGGACCGGGCGTGAGACGCCGTGCGACCTTTGGATACAGTCGGTAGCATTTTGCTTTATCCTCTTCTTCTTCTTCTTCTCCGGCGACTCTCGGATCGGAGATCTCCTGAATTTTGCAGCTCTCTCTCTCTCTCTCTCCTCCCTGTGCTGTGCAGGAGTGCGTTTGCAGAATCCGATCGGAGTACGAAGCCAGCTATCGAGTTGGCTCATTCACGGCCCAAAAGAAGTGTTCAATTTGGGTCTCCACGGCCCATGCCAACTTCTCGATCTGGGCATTAAAAAAATACTAGTGAGATACCGTAGTCCCAAAAATATCCGCGTTTTCTCTTTAGACCTTTTTGACAGAAAAAATTCCCTGCAATATTGCAATACTGGTTTTGTCAGGAAATTCCCCGTACTTTTAGTTTTGCCGACATCGTGCACTATTTTCAAACAGAAAGCTCTTTTGCAGTTTCACTTTTACCGACACATAGTTACCAGCAGTATTTGTAAAATTGTGCGCGATGTCGTTAAAGTAAAATTGCATAACTGACAAAATCAGTATTGTTGATAGTTAATTGTCAGCGAGACGATACTGAGGTTTTCTGTCAAAAATTATTCTCTTTATTAAGAAAGGGTAAAAGACACTTTCACTCCATTAAGTTTGATGTAAAGACACTTTTAGCCCTTTCAGTTTTGGAAATGACACTTTGACCCCTTATGTGGGCAAATTTTCAGAACATCTATCCTCCCAATAGTGACATCGTTAGAGCATCTCCAAATGACGGACCAATCCCATTTTTAGTCCAAAACACTAAGCAAAGTTGGTCCCGGAGTAAAGGGAGAACCAATTTGAAGGTTGCACTGGTCAGTTGATTAAATATTAAGAAAACAACAAATTTATTCACTTGTGTTGAGTTTTGTTGTATTGTGGCAAAACATATCAATAATTAAATTGAATAATTCTAATTTTAATTATGTATAATTTTATGGTAAGCTCTTAAATTAAAAATTGGTCTCATATTATGTCATTTTGACTTTCTAAATAATTTTATTATTAATATTATATAAGAGCAAATTTGGTCCCCATTGTTGGAACAAAAAATGCGAAGTCAATGATTAAATTTGAGTCCGGAATCAAACTTTGGTCCAAAAGTACAAAAAAATTATCCTTATCCTTCGAGAAGCTCTTAGTATGGGTGTGAGATTCAGTTACTGAAAGTATCTGTTAGGACACATTTGCCCTCTTAAAATATAAAAAGACACCATCAAATGGTGCAAGTGTCCCAAACTGTGGGACAATGCAAGAGATGAAAATATATTTTCCCAACGGAAATGGGTGGAAATGTCATTTTATCAAACCTGAGGGGTGGAAAGTGTCGTTTACCCTGTTAAGAGAGGCAAAACTCACTTCATTCATTTGTACGTGTCACGAAATAACAAATATTATTCTTCATCTGTCAGCTAAGAGTCACTCGTCTCATATAAACCACCAAATCAGATTAGCTACAATCAGAGACAAATATACACTTGATATTTGTTACGCATAAACGGCATGAAAACATCCCCAAACAAAAGAAACTTGCAATGCCATAAAATTTGCATTTCTCCAGATTTCGCCTTTTTTTACCATAGCAATCCTAACAATGCGTCCGTGATCATCATATAGCCTAAACTGTCTTAAACCTAGACATACCACAGAACACACAAATGTCTGCTAGCTTTCAAAATTGGGCACAATGTGCAGAGCGTGAATGGATGCTATAACTTGAGGAAAACAAACTCTTCAATGGCCTCAACTTCCCCAATCCTCTTCAAAGCCTCCTTACTGGGTTCATCATCCACTCCAATAGTCATCACCGCTTGCTTTCTCGGCGCAATCCTCCCCACAGTCATAAAGCTCACATTAACATTCTCCTTCCCCAAAATACTCCCCACTTTTCCAATCATCCCAGGCTGATCAACCTGTCTACACAGAATAATACTCCCTTCCAAGCTCACATCGACTTCAAAAGATCCAACCTTTGTCAAATAAGGAACCCCATCTTTCACACACCCTTCCACTTTGATATCCCCGTCGTCCGATATCGCCGTGGCGAATCTCGATTCGACGTTCGCGATGTGGACCCCGATGAACTCGAGTGGGTTTTGTGGTGAACCTTCTAGAACAACGCGTTCTTCTGATATCCGGATACCTCTCTGTTTGGCAGTGAAGTCGGCGTTCACTAGGTTGATGAAGACGCTCGAGACGGGTTCGATCAGACCTTTGGTGATCATGGCTCGGAGGAGTCGGGTATCGAGGTCGTCCGGGGCTCTGGCGGACGCGTACGACACTTTGACGGATTTTACGCCGCTACCTCCGGCGACTAGTTGGACAGCTAATCTGCCTAGCTTCTCGGCAAGTTGGACGTAAGGTTTCAGCTCTATTAATACCTGCAACCATAAAAAAAAATATACAATAATATCAGTTTTTCATACTCTAGTATACGGCCTCGTTTGCGTAAGGGATAAAATTATGGGGATGAGAGATATATTGGAATATGAGGTAGGATATGATTGTACTGAGATAAGGTATAATAAGTAACTTTTGGTCATGAGTGTTTGGTTAGAGCAGGATATGAGACGGGATAAGATGCAAGGATATGCAGCAGAGAATGATGAAACAACTTGGTAGGGTTTCTACTTTACAACTGCCTTTTCTATGGGGTAGTAGTCTTTTTCCAACTATTCACCTTATCCCCTATTTTCTTATTCTGACTGGTTGGTATAAGGTTGTAGGCAAAAATGGTGGAGGGGATAAGAAAATGAAAATTGTGCCTGCTCCTTATACCGCAGAAAGTATAATACTATCTCTATCCCTTCCCTTTATCCCTTACCAAACGAGGCCTAAGAGCATTAGGCGCAGGTACTGGAACGAAAATTTTCTGCATTTAGCCAGTGTTTCAGCATGCAAACGATTTTTTCCAGTTTAAAAATAACCTCTCCTTTTTGCTTGGCTATTTTAACCTTTTGTTTCCCGGAGTCTAGAGATTATTCAACCTAGCCTATCAGCTTTTAACAGATATCGCACTTGGCACTAAAATGGTTATACGAAGTCCCACCATGAGAAAGTTATCACATATGTAATCTGTAGTAAGAAATCATACCTCAGGAGGAACCATGGGTGCGTTGACTGCGGTAGAAGCAAGCTCTCCCCTCAAGGCCCCAACAACAGCTTCTGCTATCTCTATTGCTACACCTTCCTGCAAATCAGATACTCGTCTAAGTCAAATAAACATGTTTGATTACTCAGTAAAGTTTTTTTTTTCAGTCGAAATACATTCCTGAATCTTTAGTTGTAATCAACACTGTCCTACTAGCACCTTCAAGCTAGTCACAACAGCATAGACAAATAGAGTGTTTTGGCGTAGACCAATGTACTCGGAAAAACTTCGTAATAACCACAGTTGTCAAGCTTAAAACAAAACACACCTGTGCTTCAGTAGTGCTGGCACCAAGATGTGGTGTCACAGTTACATTCTCATGTAATACCAATGGGCTGTCCTTTGATGGTGGCTCTACAGTGAAAACATCTAGTGCAGCCTGCAAGTAAGAAGTGTGTCATTCACCTTCATCACCAAATGACAAGTCTTTGGGAATTTGACAAATAAAATTAACATGCAAGAACCTGAGCTACAATCCCAGCATCGAGTGCCTTCACAAGAGCCTCTTCGTCGATCACTCCACCACGAGCAACATTGACAATTCTAACTCCTTTTTTCATCTTCGCGAAGGTTTCATCGTTGAGGATCTTTGCTGTGGTAGAAGTCAGAGGCATGTGAAGCGAGATGAAATCAGCAGTTGCTATGGCTTCATCAAAGCTCACAAGTTCCACACCAACAGCGCGAGCTCGATCTGCAGGAGCATATGGATCGTGTGCAATGACATGCATGCCGAGGCCTTTGGCACGCCGTGCAACTTCTGATCCAACCTTCCCAAAACCCATCACTACTAGTGTTTTTCCAACCAGGGAAACACCTACATATTTGTTCCGCTCCCATTTTCCTGAATAAAAAATTAGGTAAATTGAGAAGATTCAGTAATATACAATACACCTCATTTATCATAAGACTAAGAGAGGGTTAACCAATACCCATCTGAAACTGAAATCTAGTGCTCTACAACACGATTAAAATATTATAAAAAATCGGATCATATTGCAATTCAAATTACCGGGTCAAAGTGACACAGTGAATAGTGATAAAAGTCTTTAGGGAGAGAGAGGAACTGACTATCACTCGGTCTCTGCTATTTGTTCTATTCCTGACTTTTATCTCTATTCACTATGTCACTTTGACCCGATAATTTAGATAGCAAAATAATGTAATTTTTTGATAATCTTTTTATGATGTTGGAGAGTATAAGGTTCCCCATCATACAGTGAAAAAAATATCAAAAAACTGCATCGTTTTGCTATCCAAATAATCCGGTAAAAATGACTCAAATACGAGTCAAAAACGTCATGAACGGAACAATGAGTAAAGAAAAGGATTTGATAAGTGAGCTTCAGGTAAAATGAATAATTGGAAATGGAAAATGAGAAATGAAAAGCAGTTCAGTGACTCCACCAAACGACTAACCAGCTTTCACAGAAGCATCAGCCTGCGCGACATTCCTCGCCATGGCAGCAATCAGAGCAATCCCGTGCTCCGCCGCCGCAACCGTATTCGCCGTCGGCGCATTCACCACAACACAGCCATGCTCAGTCGCTGCCGACAAGTCCACATTATCAATCCCAACTCCTGCCCGTCCCACCACCTTGAGCCTCCCAGCAGACGCCTCGAACACGTCGCGAGTGACCCTGGTCCCACTCCGGACAATCAAGGCGTCGCAGAGGGAGATCTTGGTGCAGAGCTCTTCGGTGCTCAGATTGTAACTGCAGTCGACGTTTGCGACGTGTTTTAAGAGGTCGATTCCGGCTTCGCCTAGCTTCTCGGTGATGAGGATTGTGGGTTTGGCGGATATGGATGAGGATATGGAGGTTGGAGTTGGTTTGCGGCGAGGGAGGGATAGGGAGAGGTGGAGTGAGGGGTGGAGAGGGGTTTTGTGTGGGAGGGGAGAGGAAGGTTTCGATGGAGAGGAGAGGAAGGTCGATAGAGAAGACGCCATTGGGATTGTGTTTGGGAGGTCAAATTGGTGTGAGTTCTTATCTGTATTTATGTGGTTGACTTACTGGTGTAGTCAACGGACGATCTATTTTCGGAAAAAATTATCGATTCTGTGAATCAAAAGTGACAAACAATTCAAATGGAATAACACAACTTGGTAAACTTGTGGGGTGAAATTGTCTTTTGACGACTATTCCTTGGGTAAAAGACAATATCACCCCCATAATTTTGGCACAAAGGCACTTTCATCTCTTCTAATTTTATAACGGCACTTACACCCCTATTGAACTGCAAAATGACTATGTTACCCTTCATGATGCTCCCTCCTCTCCCTCCCCACATACTGTCCTTCCAAACCCGTAAATTGTTGAGTTCACGCAACCATCATCTTCAATCTCGTAGTTTCTTCTCACTATCCTCCTCATTAGCAACTTAGTTGTTACTTGTTAGATATTGGTTTAGCTGAATTCAAAACAGAGAGAAATATAGTTATGGTTAAAATAAGTTGTGAATTGAATTTCGGTTCCATTCCATCTCTCATGAACCCTAATTCCATAATTTGACTCGACGACAGTTGTGATGGGAAATCAATGCTTGAAGGTGCTCGGCTCAATTGGATCATATTTTATTATAATTACTTGAACGTGGTTGAATTTGAGTTTTACTTGATTTGTTGGGGACTGAATAACACGTGTTCGACTCAATTGTGAATGAAGGACATGTTATTCTTTCAGTGTTCAGTTGAGATGTGTGGGTCGTATCCTAATTTTGTGTGGATAGAGAGGCGCTTGTTTGTGTGCTCGAATTATTTTAACCATGATGGTGGAGTCGGCCATGGAAAAGGAGGAATGGCGTTATAGGTTAGCCTCAACATTGTACATGATATATCAAAGTGGGAAGGATTTAATTGTCAATCCATACTCAGTTATCAATAACAAGTGTTCGAAATAGTTGTGTTAGTTTTTCGTAAGGTACCCACCCACCAACAAAATGAGTGTAAATGTCTTTGCCAGAACAAAAAGGGCAAAAGTGTCTTTGTGCTAGATCTGATGGGTAAAAATGTATTTTTCTCTTACTCCCTACTCAGAACAAAAAGTATTATTCATTTATTTATTTATTTATTTTTGATAAACGTGGTGTTCGGGCTATTTTCGCGCACCTCAACCAATCTACAGGACCTCGGGAAAGCCATGTGAATACCAAGTGGTCTCAAGGGAATTGACGTTCGTGTGGTTAGAACATGAGATCTAAGGGGAGCACACCGCCAACTCTGCCAACCCTTTGGGTTAACAAATTGTATTCTTAACTTCTCTTATTTGTAGTTGACGTGATAGTTTTGTATATATAACACAATTCTCTTTTCATGATAAACTTCTAATGAATTTTTTTATGAAACATCAATATCATTATAAGAAAAGAGTCCATAATACAACCAACAACACATACAACAGAATGATAGGACAGACATAAACTACATGAGATAATTATCTAAAATGACGTTCAAGATACTCATCATATGTGAGCTTTTTCAACCATGGTCTGAGACGCTTTGAAACTATTACAGAAGTATAGATAGCCAATAACTTCATTGATCATGCCAAAAATATGAGCGCCTTGGTAAGTTGGCTTACTCCGCTCCTGAAAGAAAGACAAGATGATAAAATCGCCAGTGTTAAGATTAATGCAATGAATATTATGATGCAATGTAAACTTAATCTCATGTTCCACACCTCGAAGTACTGCCTAGAGAGCACTAGAAGCATTAGCCTTTATCCCTGTAGTCCACTAACATTGAGTTCCATCTGTTCCCGCGGTATGCATCCTAACGTGAGGTAAGAGAACGGTCGCTCCACGCCTTACCCTCATTGGTTTGAATAATGCCTTGCAGATCATTATTCCACCCTTTGACAGCGACTGTAAGAATTGTCGCAATTAGGGCTAAACCATTTATAATATTTGTACTCGTTCCCATTTGTAGAACATGTTCCTCATCGTCCATGATCCAATTGATAGCCCCCAATGAGAAGTCAGTGTTGCTGAAATCTTTATTTCATCTTCACCGTCAAATAACTCAGATGGTGTGGATGGCCACTTCATTACCTGAATTGATTATACCCATGAGGTTATGACTCAAGTCTCAATTGAAGTCGGAGATCACTTCTGTTCCAAAGGAGGGTCGAGATATGACACCGGAGAAAAAGATGATCATGAGTTTATGGGTCATTCCATACTTTAAGAGGGTAAATGTGTCTCAAAAATTACTATCAGAGACAGAACCCCACTCTAGATTAACAGCGTCGTGGTTACGAGATGCAAGTGTCCCTAAGTTTGGCGGGTGAAAGTATCATTTCCCAAACTCAAAGGGGGTAATAATAGTGTATTTTCATCAAACTTAAGGTGTTGAAAACCTCTTTTACCCCCTCCACAAAACTGAATTTTGACGTTTTGACTCAGATAGATTGACACCGAGTCCGTGACTCCATCAGATAGATGATGTTGCGTGACTCAGTGTGTAATCCATCCAGCCTTCACCAGATATGCAGTCCTCAATATTGCCGGCTAATCGCTCCGGCACCGGCGCGGCACCTCTATCTCCGCCGTCAGCAGTAGCGGCGAAGTCCCATCTCCGTAACCTCATTCGCCACCATCGACCCAGTATCTCCACCAATTACACCGCTAAGATTCCTCCTCACTTGTTCTCACTCCACCTCTCTTCTTCCAGAATAACTCCACAGTCTCTATCTTCTCCGTCGACGTTCCCATCAAAGAGAAGAACGCATATCGCATTCGCTCCCGAGTCAACGGTCAACACTCCCCCAAATGACGAATCCCATATGGCTAAACTGGCCCAGGTCTCTCTATCTCTGATAACTAAATTGTGGAGCTCAGTGACAAATTAGGATTACATACATCTACATTTTCCAGCTATGAACTTCACAGTTTGGTTTAATTATGATGAATTGCCTCTCACAAATAGAGGGTAGATGTCCAATTCTGAATTGGGGCAAGGTTAAAAAATATAGCTAATTGGGGCACAAAAATGCTATACAGTATGTTCCAATTTTGATGTCCCAACTTGGAGTAATTATTGCTTGCTCCAAGAGTAAATTTGACGTGGTACTCTAATCAATGCAATACAATTGCAGGACATGTCAGTACATGTAAGAAATCCACTATATTTTGTCTCCCGCTCATTCTCTTTCTTGTCTGGTGTATGGATTAGAGTACCACTTCAAGTTTACTCTTAGAGCAAACAAAAATTTCTCCCCAACTTGCCACATGCGCTATGACCAATATAAATATATAATGATCAGTGTTTTAAATAATGGTGGGTACTGTAGGTGATGTGGGCAAGTAGGGATGTGGTTGGGATGTTTATGTAGGTACATGTAGCATTGCTCATTGGGGCAAGGTTTTAGTACCGATTTTTTAGGTTCTTGACCCTTGTGTGTATATGTATATGGATTATGGATTTGGAATGAGAATAATTTATTTGAATTGCTCATGACAAAGCAAACATATGTGAAGGAACAGTTGTTGTGCTTGGTGGTTTGGTTATGAGCACAATTGTTCTCATAAATTAGGTGAGCATGGTTGTTGACTTGTTGTTTGATGTGCCGTTTCCCAGGATGAAGTTTGTGAATCTGAAGGTTATACTGTAATAGTTATATAATTTGGTGTTTCTGAATTAATTGTGCAAACATGAGGTTGAAGTTTGTTCACGTTTAAACAGGTCGCGAAGAGATTAGAGAGTATCTCCAACTACTTCAAGAGGTTGGGTAGTTTCGGATTTTGGGGGCAATTATTGTGCACTTTGATGGCCGCCACGATCCTTTCCTTTTCGGTTGTTGCAACGGGGAAGATCACTTCTCCGGTTTCCTTTTACGCAACTGCTGGTGGAGTTGTAGCTGCATTTGTCTCGGTATTCTGGTCATTCGGTTACATCCGTCTTTCTGCCCAGCTCAGAAGAACTGCTACTGATCCTTCAAAGGTAACTTTGCATTCGAGTGTACTTTTAAAATCTGCTACTGATCCTTCAAAGGAAACTTTGGTCGCCAGCTCAACTTAATATTTTCATGTTATCGCTTCCACAGCATTTGCTTTAATAATCCAACATTCTGTTGTGCTTTAAGAACCACGGCCAATTAGTAGAAATTGTGCTCATTGACATTGATTAGTGCCACAAGGCTTGCAATTGGGAACCATGTTAATGCAATGTACTATGACAAAAAGAAATGATTATCTCCACCTTACACTGCTCTAGTATGATTCTTTTCTGAAAATTTTCTCATATTCCGTGTGTAGACTTGGTTCTTGTGCTGATCTCTCTTAAAAAGCCTAGATACGATTACATTGTTCTCTAATCTATGTTAATGCAAAGTGAAGATAAGCAGTCAAACTAGCTCACATAAAGCTCCAAAAATAGTTCTCCTTTATACTAGGGTTAAGGGTTTGCTTAGAGAAAAATGTAATGGTATCCAAGCCCTTTAAAGCTGTATTTTTTTAACATTCGTGTAATCAGGTGGCAGTGATGTCAGCCAAAGTAAGGGCAGTGACATTAGAATTGGCTAACTAGTTTAACTACATGAACCGCGGCCGTCGTCGAGGGCACATTTAGCCATCAAGGGTTTTCAGCCTTATCATATTCGGCTTCCGACCATACAGATTGGCGTAGTTCTCCTCTGGCTGCTCTGTGCATGGTATCAAGTTGCTGGCCATCATTGGTTTGGGCACTGAGGACAATCACATCAGCTTATAAAGCGTATATGGCTTCAAGATGACTTGCTATGGCTGAAAGTTGGGGCTGTAATTGAGTCAACGTTTTGGGGAGTAGGTTGGGATATGTTAATTGGATGTGTTTTAGTATTGGTGGGTGGTTTTGGTGGGTCTGTAGAGGAATTGCGCGTGGAAACCATTTTAGATCAGATGGTTCTAATACCAAAATGATAGAAACAGAGAATTAAAGTGCCATATGGAGTGAACGAATCTCCCAATTATTCAGCTAAACAGTCAGTACATACCTTTGGATAATCCTACGAGTATATTTAAAGAAAACACAGGAAATAACTGCTAGATATCTGCTAGATAAATGGCTACTATATAACTACATAAAAATGACTGCTATTATGTCTACATAATAACTACACAGGAAATTACTACTAAGTAATAACTGTTACAAGATAATAACTTTCTAATAACTGATCTAACACCTATATAAACTGGATGACCCCCATGTGTGTTTCTTCTGGAATGCACACGTAGCTTGTTCGTATCACAGTAGTTTTGAGTTTATTCATGCTCTCGGTTCAGCACTACAAATATAACTAGTTTGCTTCCTTAGCATAACATAAGTATTTGATGTCTCCCAAGCATGGAGTTGTGTAAGACTCCAGCTGGCAATCTGAATCTGACTATTTCTGTTTCATGGTGCGACAATGTGAGTTCATTCATGCTTGAAAAATGACGTCACTAGTTTTGAGTTCCTTCATGCTCTCCTTTCATGGTGTGACAAATCTGAGTCTGTCTATTTCTGTTTCAGGCTCCTCCTCGATCTGACGTTATAAAAGGCTTGAAAAATGGCGTACTTTTGAACCTTGTGGGGATGGGCGCTGCTGTCCTTGGTATGCAGGCCACAATAGGATTGTTGGTCGCGAAAGCTTTAACTTCTTCAGCAAATCCATATTACCAAGGCATCTCTCCTGGATACAGCCCTGTTCTTGCATTGGATGTATTCTTGGTGCAGGTATTTGTCTAGACATATTTACTTACAAGACGAATTTGTGCTTGACTTCTGAATAATCCTAAGCTAGGATCATATCTCTAGTCTTAACTAGTGATTTTGTTTAATATTCCACATATAGAGATTTTGCTTGCATGTCATAAGATTTTTTCATCCGCTTCATGGCGGCTGCTGGTTTTCACATAGGGGATCAACTTTGTGCTCCAAAGCATTTTTTCTCGAGATAATGTCGTGACGAGTGATTGTATAGTCAAGATCCTCAATAGAATTAAAATAATATATGAACCAAAATTTTAAAAAATCTTGAGCCGGAAAAACAAAATACAGGTCAATTTAAATTCTATCATTCAATATCTAAGGAAATTTATCCATTAAAATCATAAGAAGGTGAAAAGGCAACAAAGGTCCTATAATATAAAGATAAAAAACACAGACTTCTACGTCTACCCAACGAAAAATTAATAACAAATCAAATAAATAATAAAAATCCCATCTTTAACTGGAAATTGACTTCCGCTAGAACCTTAATCTTTCCGCTTCTCTCGTACTTGTTCTTATAGTCACGGAGTTCCCATCATTGAAGAGGTTAAGAGAGTTCTTGGGGTTATTCCTTGCCACTAATTGGAACCTGCTGAGTCTTTTGTGGAGCATATTTGTAATTTGCATGCTGAAATAAGAAGGAAGATCAGGCTAATCAATGAGAGTTGCCACCTTGCTTCCAACGCACACAGAGGAATATGTGATTTGCCTGTGTGCATCCTGAGCGGTTCCCAAAGGATTCGTTCGAGAAACATCATGCCAGAGCAAATGGACCACATCGCATCCTGCAAATTCTTGGACCAAATGATTATTCTCTAAACTTTCCTGCAAAAAAAGACCTGTTTCCTTACCATAGTACATTTGAGCCTCCTGTCCTGCTTGTAATCTTATCACACCACATGTTCTATTACCTCGTATTCTGCAACTTACATCGTTAAAGAATGAGCAGATTTCGGAAGTTCTAAAAACACGAGATGATCTCACAGCTCACGGCGTTGTTCGTAGATTCTTGGTCAAATGGTGTAACCATCCAGTCATTGATACCACATGGATTACAGCATATGAGTTTCGCCTTATTGATCTAGATTATTTTCAGTCGCCCTCTCATTCTTTTGAGCTGGGGAGAAATGATGGTGATAGATTTTTGAAGTTCTGGATACACATGTTCTCACAGCTCAAGGCATTGTTCGTAGATTCTTGGTCAAATGGCATAAACCATCCAGAATTGATGCCACATGGATTGTAGCATATGGGTTTTGCCTTATTGATCAAGAGTTTTTTCAGTTGCCCTCTCTTTCTTTCCAGCCGCGGATAAATGATGGGGATCAACTGCCCAAAGCTCGTGACTTTACAAACAAGTATGAGATATGCTTAAAGTTTGGAGTTCTAGGTAACCATAGGATTTATATTCTTGATAGGATATTTATTTTCTCTTATTAGCTGAATAGGAGTAGGAGTCGTAATGTATTTCATCTATAAATAAATAAGACCTCAAACGAGCTTTTCACCTACTTATGATTAGCGATTGACAAAATTTCCTCGAATGACTGAATTGGAATGGAGAGTTACCTGTGTTTTGTTCTTCTGGTTCTACACCAGGTGGCCTTCTACATCTTGGCCTACTGAATACCTTCCGACAGGAATATGGTATAGATTGGTTACGCGGGCCCCAACACCAACTCTCAGTTTCTAAATGCTTGTTAAGGTGAGCCATCCAATGAAACTAAGAACAACTATTAGCCCAAATTCACATACCACCTATTCCCCGGTATCAAGTAATATTTGATGAAGGATAATGAAGATATAAGAGACGGAATATGTCCTTGAACTGGTTTGATGCATCAAATTGTGCAGATCTATCTCATCGCAGCGCTGATCACTTATCAAAGCATCTCCAATAATAATACGTTCTTTGGTTTAAATTTGTTCCTACCCTAAAATTTCCCCCCACTTTTTGAGTTTTTGCTCCAACAATAGGTCTAAATATAGGCCACCATCATTATTTTTTTACTTTCTAGTTTTCATCATTAAACAATTATCAACTACGGATTAATAGTCCAAAGAACTGTTTTCTGGGCAAAACTGGCCTAGAAATAGTCCGAAGAACGTTTTTCTCCATCTGCTCTCATGTGCATGGTATTGCACTGTACCCTCTTGCCATGCAGAGACATGGAATCTCAAAGTACGGGGGTATTATCCTCTGTTTAAAATAAATGTGGGGAAATTTTCGCTGTTTTACTAAGTGCATGTTAGGTATTCCGTATTTAATTGATTTTGATTAAAAACACTTTTTTTTTATAAACGCATTTGGCAGCCATGTTTTTTTGCCTGTTTAAAAACAAAAACATGCTGAAAAACAGCTGATTATATAAAAAAAATATACTCACATTGGTGTTTTTTGGTATTTTTTGATACTATTGATGGTTACTCTGGTAGGATGCATAAAGTAGCAAATATATGTCAGTATTGTACATAATACTGATATTCAAGCAAATTAGCATTGAAATTTAGTATTGTTGCCATATGCGTTTTTTATTTTAAACACTGCTTTACAACACATGCCAAACAATTTTTGATTTTGTTTTTAAACGTGTTTTTCTAGCATGTATTTTTTCACTGTTTTTCTTGTTTTTAAACAGCTACCAAACAGGCTCTAAGAGCACAATTGAAAATTATGTTAAAATAAGGGGTACTTGTGTTGTTTATTTTTTCAAAATTAGAGTGAGGCACGTTCCCCACTGGGGCACACACCGACTCCGCATCCGTGCCTTAAGCGTGGCAAATGAACGATAGGTTTGTTCGACTAGTGAGATTGCCTGTTAATCCTTTTGTGCCTTCACTGAATAAGCCCAACTTTTCCAGTCTCGCCACTCAACTCCTGGGACCAGAACTCCGAAATATGCTGATATAGGAAATGGAACATATCGGTGATATTATTGCTGCTGCAGAAAGATGCTGATCAAAGTTTTGTACAGACCCTTTTATGTTATTGTTATGTATTCTGACTCCTCCATTCATTCAATTTCAATTTCAGGCATCGGCTAACACTATTCTCTCTCACTTCTTGGGCCTTGTTTCGTCGCTGGAGCTGCTAAGATCGGTCACCTTACCTTCTGAGAGCTTTCCAGCTCTGAGGACTGTCTAACCTCTCACTCGACTGCACAGTAAATAAGGAATAGTAATACTTACCCTTTCTAGTTTTCTGATAGAGAAGTGCTGTTTCTTTACAATTAAATTTGTTTTTACTTCACAAGATCGTGACAAGTTACTTCCTTCACGCTGTCTATCTGTGTACATCATGAATAGTACTAGTTTCGATCTTGCCTTACCAGGGTTAAAGCATCTCCAACAAATGTAGGAAAAACAGACTTATGGTCTAAATTTAGTCCGGTTTTGCCAAAAAGTCGGAGCTCCAGCAACTAGTGTAAAATGTGGAGCTAATATCCACTAGTCCTAAATCTTGGACTAAACAGAAGACTAATATTCTTGGTGAAAAAATATGAAAAATTAATACTTTATTCTAGAGCTGTTGATTATTTAATGATGAAAAATAGAAAATAATAAAATAATGTTTGGATTAACAGATCAAAAAGTGATGGATTAAAATTTAAAGCATGAACAAATTTAGTTCAAGGAAGGTCTTGTTGTTAGAAATGCTTATAACCAATAAAAGGAAGTTTGTTTGGTAGATGACATGTGTTCTCTTAACAGGTTGTTGTTGAGTCCTCATTGTTCTCATGGAGTTTTATCGTTTTTGATTACGTGGTCCTTAGCACCTGGTGTCATGCTTACACGGTGGTCTTAGAGAAACTAAAAATCTCTCCTTTTTCTGGCATTGGTTTATTGTTTAACTTGTAGATTTAATTTCTGAAATGGGTGGCTCGGATGAAGTCTTCTTTCTGATTCTGTCTATTCAGCCAAGCCACCCCACTAAACAATCGAGTTGTGAATTAAACCAATAAACTACAATCCAAACAGGACCCTTCAAACACAGTGCATACTTAAGGCTCACTCTAGATCATCTAGAACTCCTGAGAACGAGAGGAGTCCTCCCTCCAGCGATTTCGAATTCACTTGTATTACTCACTCTCGGAATTTTAGAGTACAGTTTTACCATCGTTCTGTATGCCACGTTTTTTTGCCTTGAACTACATTCTTGAACTGAAAACACCCTCACAATTGCAATGAATGAAGAAAATCTCGAATTGCTGTGAATACCTGCGGAGCTCATACGAAATAGTTTTTTTTTTTGAGAAATAGCAAACTATATTAATCCACCTAATTATTACAGTCGTGAAAAGCTCTTTTAGCCAGGTCATGAGCTTTTGCGACGTTACTACGTTTTACAAAATGAAAAGAACAATTCAGAAATAAACAAGCCTTACGCCTAATGTCCACTGCTTCACTATGGATTTGCGATATCTTTTTGTCTCCTCTGAGGACACAGATAAGCTCTCTGGAGTCAGTGTGAATCTTTACATTGGCCAAGCCTTTAACTCGAAGCCACCGGAGAGCGTGAAGGATACCTCTGGTTTTATGAGTACTTATTAACTCGAATTCTTTGTTGAGAAGAAAAACTCGAATTATTTTAGCTATTAAAGAAGAATGTAACACCAGTACTAAACTATACCGGTACAAAAGATAATGCAACAATCATATATGAACCACTCGAGCCAACAACTGTATCTGGTTTTTAATTCTGGGATTAATCAAATCTAACAACACATGCAGTCCTGTTATACCATGATTTTCAATTCACCGGTTAGTGAAACCCCGGTGGGAACAGGATAATCCTTATCCTGAATAAAATAGAAAAAGGTAGAGCCAGAGATCGACTTCAACAATTGCTGGGGTTTTTGGAGAATCCAAGAAATTGGAGGCACACGTGCACCCCAAGAAAGATCAGTTTGTAAGTATCCAACGAACAAGTTGGGCACAAATTGAATCTCCTCCGAAAGTGACTTCGCCTTTTTGTATTATTTTATTTTATTTTATGGAGAATAATGGAGCAGCAGACTGAAGAGACCATGTGAAGCACTGGAAAAATAATGAGTTTTTTTATGTGAATTCGTATTTTTTTCTTTTTAAATTTCGGCTTACCAAACTTCCTTCCTAGAATGTTCCTCCGCACGTGCAAATCGTTTTTTATAACGTTTGTAACTGCTCCAACATCTGCTCCACTTCACGTGCGCATTGTCACATTCTTTTCACGAACTGGTGAATGAACGAACAATCAATGTTTCGGGTTGTTGGAATCGGTATTGTGTCAATAGTTATGCTTAACTTACATTTTTTTGTTAATAACTGTGCAATCAGCTGTTCTAGCAATTAGGAGTATAAAATCTAATGTTTTGTGATGTCTATTAGACTTGTTACTTGTGTTGTCGTGTTAGATTTGTTATTGAACCAATGCAAGTTCCAAATTTGAAAGTTTTCAAATATCCGCGTCCGAGTTTGTTTATTACTTAAAACTCAGTGAAGTTCATGATACTTAAAATTTGAGAAACATGTATATATTCGAATTTAAACATTCTTTTAACGTAGACGATATCTCGTATGAGTTGTCGTATCTATTAGAGAACGATTTTTAGGTGCATGCAGGTCTAATTTTAGTAGCATTTGGCGGATTGGCGAGTACCACTTTTAGGTATGGACTAACTTTCCTATATTTGCCAGTGAAACTTTGTCTGTAACATACACTGACGTCAGCGAAATGACTACGATATTTTTCTAACCGTCCATTTTTCCCTTCTAACATTCGTTATGTTTTTTGCTTATGCTGTCACGTCAAATTTGTTATTGGGTAATAAATAAAAGGAAAGTGGAAGTTACAAATATTGAACTCGACGCGTTTTTACCTACTTTCAAGTCTTCCTTATATATTGGTGTTTGACCACTCATTTGGAATTCAAAAAAACATTTCATAAATATAGATTAGTGCACGTGTATGCTTTACCTGTATGTCTCGAATAAATACATATTATTATATTGTACATACCAATCAATAACAGTAATTGATGAATACTTATAGAAATCACAAATTCGCCAATTTTTTCGTTCACGAACTTTACGACACAATGCACATTGGCATCTCGAAGATAACTACGATGTTTCCCGGACACGTCACCTTCCTTAAATCATGTTCACTTGCGCGTCAAGAACGTCTAAATTCTCGAGAAAAAAATAATTACTTTGTTTCCTTAAAAATCCACTTGTCCAGTCAAACAAACAACCTATTTAGGCAACAAACTCATCCAAAAGGACCAAAACTACAAAAATAAATAAATTAATAAAAATAAAATTAAATAAAAAATAACAAAATGCTACACTTGACCTATGATAACTAACGATTTAGACTAGAGGTAGTAAACATAATTAGGTACATAACCTAATCTGAATAGTACTATGAAAACATGATTAAGTTCAAAAAAATGTTTAAAATAATGAAGTCGGTGATGTGGTGACCGACTAGAGCAGGTAACCAATTGGCCGTTAGACGTCGTCCTTTCTTAACGGGTCCCACCAGCTGTACTGACAGAGTGTCAGTCATAATAATGGCACTATTACTATTTTAACTGACTTCTTTTGTCGTTTTATCCACGTCAGCTTTTTCCCGTATCCAATCCTTTTTTCTCCTTCTCTCTCCTCTACACTGAAAGACAAAACCACTACTAAAACAAACCCCCTCACGCAATTGCAACTTTCAATTGTTGCGTCCAGCCTGGCAACACCAGTCAAAGCTTATCCCCTTATTATGGAGGAAATATTCAGTGCTTTGGAAAGACTGTGGGGTATAAACCCATAAGAAGAGCGATTTTGTGAAAAGAGGTAATCAACTTTGGTGGCATTTCTCTTGAAAGTATTGGTGACATTTGAACTATATGAAACATCGTGGTGTGAGCAATGAGTATTATATACGAATGATCTCACTTTCGACATTCAGTAATATATCCAAGTGCACATACATTTTCAGGGTGTATTCGAATAAGACTTTGACAACTAGTCAATTTCTTGTTTTCTAGTAATTATTTTTGTATTGTATGTATTTAATTCGCTTTTTTTTAATATATGTATTTAACTCACTTCTTTTTGAAATGGTATTTAATTCATTTGAGCCCATATTAAATACACAAAAACTCATACCATTAAATTTTATTTATTAATTAAAATTAATTTAATTTAAATCATAACAAATTTTAGTCTCGACTATGCGAAAATCCAAATCACCGATCCGCTTCACCAGTTGTTACTATAATCCAAACTCAACACAATCAAGTTAATTGTAATTTTAAAAACAGCTCTGTAACATATTCTACTATATCATTTATAAAATAAATATTTTACTATGTCATTGGAAAAGCATGTATGGTGGTATAAAATTGCATGTTTCAAAAAAAAAAAAAAAAAATTGCAGTTGTGTATTAGGTTGTGTGTGTTCTAAAAGGACACAAGAATATCTCCAGGAAGAACAGAATGCAGTTGTTACAATAGTACCCCTGAGTAGACCTCCTCCAATTTGTAAGGGGTTGTTTTCTTGTTGAAATAACTTCCATAACCAAAAAATAAAAACAACCTTCCTTTAGAGAAGGGTAGGTCCACGCTGGCGAGATATTCCCGCGATTCTCGTCAATCCATCTCCCACGTGGCAACGAACTGTCGCTGAAATACAGCTGTTCCCAACTCAAAACCGCCTACCTCCAATATCCGGTAACCGTAACGCTCCTCAACGCTTCCTCTTCAACCGGCCCAATCCGTTACCCTAACCCCCCCACTCCTTTATAAACCCCCCCAACCCCTCTCCACTCCTCTTCGTCTCCTTCTCAACCTCCATAACCTCCCAAAACGCATCAAATCTCTCAAATCAAATCTCTCCGGCTAGGGTTCCGATGGAGGAGAGCCGATCAACGGCGGCGAAGGACGCCGATCGGACGAAAGGACCGTGGAGCGCCGAGGAAGACGATCTGTTGCAGAAGCTGGTGGAGCAACACGGCGCGAGGAACTGGTCCTTGATCAGCAAATCGATTAACGGTAGATCCGGCAAATCGTGCCGTTTACGGTGGTGTAACCAGCTCTCGCCGGAGGTGGAGCACCGGCCGTTCACTCAGGAGGAGGACGAGAAGATTATTCAGGCTCACGCTAGGTTTGGCAACAAGTGGGCCACCATCGCGAGGATTCTCAGCGGACGGACTGATAACGCGATTAAGAACCACTGGAACTCGACGCTCAAGCGAAAGCACATGTTGATGGCGGAGAACGGCGGCGATCGGCCTTGTCAGGTACTGAAACGATCGGAGAAGAGTGACGTGGCGGCGGCGATGTCTGGATTGAACGTCGGAGTCGAGAGTCCGACTGGATCTGACGTCAGCGACTCTACTCCTCCTCCTCCGATGTGTGCTCTGTTTGTGCCTCCGATCAGTGCTTATCCACCACCGCCGGCTCCGATTGTTCATCAGACGAAGAGAATCGAACCGGTGAAAAGAATCGAACCGGTGAAAAGGATCGAACCGGCAACTCCGGTGATTGTTGATCCGCCGACGGCTCTGACGCTGTCTCCGCCAGGGAGCGGTTCGATATCGTACGAAATTCATGATCCGGAACCGGGGCGGTTGAGTCAGTTGGGGCACCATAGGCGTAACTCGAGCTCCGACTCGGTGGTGAGTCCCGAGTTGATGTGTGTGATGCGAGAGCTGATCAGGAGTGAGGTTAGGAATTACATGAATGGTCTTGAGATGAGGCCTTGAAAGGAAGCGGCCATTGGATGAAGTTGGATTTGAAATTGGACGCGATTTTCTGGAACCAGTTTTGGTCTGATCTCTCGTTGACTCGTGTAGTCAACCGTCTTCTGAGAGAATGTGGGTCCGGGTCGGGTCAGGTCGGGTCCTTGAAATGAAAGGAAAATGGGAGAAAAACTTTTCTTCTTCGGTTTGGGGGATTAGATGTTTTTTTTTTGTTTTATCAGTTACAATTTCATTATTATTAGTATTATTGTAGTTAAACACCTAAAAATATATAGAGAAAAAAATATATCTTTTGGTCGCTATGCATGAAGGTGTTGTGGTGGGGATGGGGAGAGTGACATTTTTGTGGAAACAGTTCAATTGTGGTGGGTTTTTTCAGAACAATTTAATTGTGGTGGTTTTGATAAGAGCTCCACTTAACCAATTTTCAGTTATTTCTGGAACCGGACATTTTGATTCGGTTTTTGATAGCTAACTGCTTGATGGATGAATGAGTGATGTCCTTGTCACACTACTAAATATTCAGCTAGTGTCTAGATAAGATGAACCGAAAAGAGATTATCGTCATTTCTTATCATTCAATGATGTTCCGATCCGTTACATAATATATAATATTTGCAATGAATTTGCTTTTTCGGTGTTGAATCAACTTCTTCTGATAAACTAGCACAAACAACTGTCCATCAAATGTATGGTTAAATAACCTAATAAACAACCGTCCATCGAAGGTATGTTTATATAACTTAATAATTACAATGTATATGCTTTATCGATGGTGTCGTATCAACTTCTAATAAAAGAGCACGAATAATCGTCTATCGAAAGTATGCTTAAATAACTTAATAACTTCGATGCATTTGCTTTCTTGCTTTTGACAGGACGCTTGAATAAGTTAATAATCTCAATGTATTAGTGTTCTTGGTGATACCGTACAACTTCGAATAATGGAGCATGAACAACCGCAGACCGCGAGTTATCAACTTCTTTTTTTTAACACTAGTTATCAACTTCTTTTATAACTAGCACGACGCATTGTGGTTTGTTAGAAAAGAAAATTCAACGGAGGACGTGCCATACATGACAGATGAAGAAGAGGACAACATTGTCGAGGTCTTCGAGAGAGAATAATGCATTGATACTACATCGAAGAATAGCTTTACATGATATGTAACTTCAGGTCAGAGGATAAAGTTAACATATGGGCCGTGAAGGTATTGTTTCAATGCATATAGACGGATGGAAGTAAGATAATTATTATACAAAGTCGAATTCAATTATTTCATACATATGTTCCCTAATAGCACAAGCAACAAGGTAGGAAAGCAACAAAAGGGGGAGGAGGCTTAAATATCGTGCATGCACAAATGGCAAAGGTTGTGATACAGCCCCCCCCCCCCCCCCCCCCCCATATGAGTCGCTTGAGTTAAAAATATACGAAGGCTTGGAAATTCTCGTAATGATCCTGCACTCCAAATACTCGTAAGAGGAAATACCACAAACTAACCTGGATTGCATAGGCCGTAGTGGCAGACTTGCTCTTTTATGGAGAGATAATTTGAATGTAAGAGTGAGATCATATTCAAAACGTCACATAGATTGCATTCTATGAAATGAAGAAGAGCCAAAGAATGGCAATTAAAGTACTTTTGTGGCAACCCGATTAGAAGAACATAAGATTTCTATGGCAGTGGAAGGCTAAAAAGACCGATGGCCATACCATGGCACGTAGTCGGAAATTTCAATGCCATTACCATGACACAAGAAAAATATAGCGGCAACTTAGCTAACTCGAAGTTGACGGAGGAAATCAGAAATGCCCTTTCAGACAATGAGTTGTATGACACAAATTACCACGGAAATATGTTCACTTGGACAAGAAACCCAAGGAATGGTGAGAGAATAAGATAAAGACTTGACATATTGGTGAGCAACCTAGAATGCTGGATTTTCTTAGCATCGTCACAGGTGAATCACCTAATAAGATCGATTTCCGACCATGATCCAGTTGTACTAAGTTGGGAAGAACAAAAGAAAAAAAATATCGATCACACTTTAAGTTAGTTTGGCTATAATATGAGGATTGCGAAAATATTATCAAGAAATTTTGAAAAATGCACAATATTAACATAGTGAAAGTGAAATTGACAGTGTTAGCAAAGTATTACATCTTTAGAATATTACCAATCAATTGCAAAAACTAAGAGCATGAATAGCAGGATTGGAGAAGCACACATAACATCTACGATTGCAAGAGAGCTATGGACATGCAAGGAAGAGATGAATGCATTACTACAAAAAGAAGAAGAATTATGGATTCAAAAGTCAAGATTACAGTGGATAAAGAAAGGGGACGACAATACCAATTCTTTACACCGCAAATCTACAATTAGGATCAAAGGAGCACTACGAAAGAGCTAGAGATAAACACGAAATTTGACAATAGACAAAGAGATAATAAAGGTACTAAGAAGTCACTTCAGTTGCATCTAAAAATCAGACAATCACTCTCGATAACTAATCGAGGAGATGCTTCAGGAAGTCCTATAATCAATCCCGGCATAGCAACAAAAAAAACTTGGACAAGGACTTTACTAAACAAGAGGTGGATGAGTCTCATCAACAGATCGGCCGGTTGAAGGTACTTTGCCCCGACGGTTTTCCGAGCTTATTTTACCATAAACATTGGACCGGACTGTAGTGGGGGATGAAGTAAGCAAGATGTGTGTAGAAATTTTGAACGGTAGAAGGACTGCAGCTAATTTCAACCACACACTCCTTGCACTTCTACTTAAAGTCCGACATGTTCAAACTCCTAACGGTCTTTGTCATATTAGTTTATGCTCGATTATTTGTAAAATGACAATTAAAGCAATAGCTAAAGGATGATTTTTTTCCACCAATTGTATCTGAGTATCAAAGCGCATTTGTTCGTAGAATTCAACGAATAATATAATCACGACATTCTAACTATTCCACACTATGAGAAGAAGGAAAAAAGACAAAATCACGTTTGTAGCACTTAATTTTAACATGGCTAAAATGTATGATCGAGTTGAATAGTTTTTATTCTTAATACTATCAAAGATGGGTTTTAGTAATCATTTGGTTAAGCTTGTATGCGATTGTATTTCTATTGCAACATTTTCTTCCTCATTCAATGGAAGAAATTAAAGAAATGTCACACCTGAAATGGGAATGAGGTAAGGTTGTCACTTGTCCAATCATTTGGTTAGATGTTTTTTTTTCTTATCTGTTTCTATTATTATTATTATTATTATTATTATTATTATTATTATTATTATTATTATTATTATTATTATTATTGTAGTTATGAATACCTAAAAAATAAAAATAGAAAAAATCTTTTGGTTGCTATGCAATGAAGTTGTTGCGGTGGGGATGGAGAGTGACATCTTTTTTGGAACCAGTTCAATTGTGGTGGGTTTTTGATAAGAACTACACCTAATCAAATTTCAGTTATTTCTGGAACCGAACATTTTGATTAGGTTAGGTTGTGTGATGGTTAGATTTTTGAGATATTAGCTAACTGCTTACTGGATGGATGAGTGATGTCCTTGTCACACTACTAAATATTCAGCTGGTTTCTAGATAAGATGAAGCGAAAAGAGATTATCATTATTCCTCAAAAAATTATCATTCAATGATGCTCCGATCGTTCCAAAAATGCGCTTAAATAATCTAATATTTTCAATGAATTTGCTTTTTCGATGATGTATCAACTTCTTCTGATAAATTAGCACAAACAACCGTCCATCGAAGGTATGGTTAAATAATCTAATAATTTCAATGAATATGCTTTCTCGTTGATGTCATATCAACTTCTTTTGATAAAAGAGCGGGAATAATCGTCTTAAATAACCTAATAACTTCAACGCATTTGCTATCGTGTTGATGTCCTTTTGACAATACGCTTAAATAACCTAATAACTACAATGTATTTGTGTTCTTGGTGATAGTGTACAACTTCTTCTAATAATGGATCATGAACAACCCCACATCGCGAGTTATCAACTTCTTTTATAACTAACACGACTCATTGTGGTTTGTTAGAAAATAAAATTCAATGAAGGACGTGCTACACATGACAGATGAAGAAGAGGATGTCATAGTCGACGTCTTCGAGAAAGAGTATTGCATCGATAGTACAACGAAATAATAGCTTTTGCATGATATGTAACTTCCGAAAAGCGGAAAAAGTTAAAAGATGAGCCGTGAAGGTATTGTTTCAACGCATATTGATGAATGGAAGTAAGATGATTATTTTATAAAGTTGAATTTAAAACTTTCATACTTAAGTCCCCTAATAGCACAAGCATGGAGCATAATGCCAACAGGGGATCGTTGATGATGGCAAAATCATGTTGTTCAAACCTTGGCAAGTAGGAAATACTTCTACATTTGACACCATAGACATTCGGGTACGATTTTTGAAGGAAAAAGGTAGGAAAGCAACAAATAAAGGAGGAGCCTTAAAGATCATGCATGCACAAATGGTGAAGGTTGTGATACAGCTCCCCCCCCCCCCCCAAGAACAATGAGTCGCTTGAGTTGATAAATATGAAGGTTTGGGAATCCTCGTAGTGATCGTGCACTCCAAAGTCTCGTAAGAGGAAAGTACCCCAAACTAATCAACACTGGCCTTAGCCTGAATTGCATCGGGCGTAATGGCATACTTGCACTTTCATGATGAGACAATTTTAATGTAAGAGTGAGATCACACTCAAAAGATCACATAGATTGCATTCTAAGAGAAGAACAAGGAGCCAAAGAATAGAACTTAAAGATTTTTGTTGCAACCCTGTTACCAGCATATAATTTTTTATGGCAGCTTCGTGGAAGGCTAAAAAGACCGGTGGACATACCTTGGTGCGTTGTCAGCAATTTCAATGCCATTACCACGACACCGTAAAGTAATGGGGGTAACTTAGCTGACTCGAAATTGACGGTGGAATTCAGAAACACCTTTTTGGACAATGAGTTGTTTGACACTTATTACCACATATATATTCACTTGGACAAGAAACCCAAGAAATCGTGAGAGAATAAGAGGAAGAATTGAAATAGTGGTGGACAAATTAGAATGCTCGATTTGTTTGGCACCATCAAAGGTAAATCACCTAATAAGATCGGTTTCGACCATGACCTAGTTGTATTCAGTTGAGAAGAAGAAAGGAAAAGGAAATCTCAATTTAACTTTGAGTTAGTTTGGCTAAAACATGAGGATTGCGAAAATTATTATCAAGAAGGTTTGGGAAATTAAAAATATTGACATAATGCAGTGAAATTGACCGTATTAGCAAAGTACTACATCTTTAGGATAGGAATAGTAGGATTGAAGGAGCACACATAACAGCCACAATTGCACACATAGATGAATGTCTTACTAAAAAAATTAGAATAATTATGGATTCAAAAGTCAAGATTACAGTGGATAAAAAAATTGAGCATGAATTATTTGTGTTCTTGGTGATATCGTACAACTTCTTCTAATAATGGAGCATGAACAACCGCACATCGCGAGTTATCAACTTATTTTGTAACTAACACGACTCATTGTGGTTTGTTAGAAAAGAAAAATCAACAAAGGACGTGCCACACATGACATATGAAGAAGAGGACATCGTTGTCGACGTCTTAGAGAGAGTATTGCAACTATACTAGGACAAAAAATAGCTTTTGCATGATATGTAACTTCAGATCAGAGGAAAAAGTTAACATATGGGACGTGAAGGTATTGTTTCGACACATATGGATGGCTGAAAATAAGATAATTATTTTACAAAGTCGAATTTAATACTTCAATAATTATGTTACTTGATATCACAAGCAAAAAGGTAGTAGAGCAACAAAGGAAGGAGAAGCCTTAAAGATCATGCATGCACAAATGGCGAAAAATGTGATTACCCCCCCCCCCAAAGAACAACGAGTCGTTGAGTTAAAAAATACGAAGGCTTGGGAATCCTCGTAATGATATTGTACTCCAAAATCTCATAAGAGTAGAGTACCCCAAACTAATCGACACTGGCCTTAGCGTGGATTGCATAGGGCATAGTGGAAGACTTTGCTCTTTTATGGAGAGACATTTTGAATGGAAGAGTGGGATCATACTCAAAACAGCACATAGATTCCATTTTAAGAGATGAAAAAGAGTCAAAGGATGGTAATTAAAGTATTTTTATGGCATCTGGTGCAACAACCACCTTATCCGGATCGGGACAAGACCGGGAGGGAGATGCTTAATAGAAGTGGCGGAACTCAAAAGCAAATACAATCCGCAATACATACTTAGAACATTAAACAACTACATTAAAATTTAGGTCTTCCACACCAGCTGATTACTATTACACACTAATTAGCTAACATTGCTATATGAACTAATGCGACGTTCATAGTCTAAGTGAGTCTCGCGCCTTTATATTCCAAGATACCCAGCTCCTAGACCTGCGGTGGGAGGAAAAATAAGAACCGCAGTTTTTGAAAGTCAGCAATAAATACTGAGTGAGATACACCATATCATGTAAAGCAGGAAAGATAAGATATGTTGGATCACGAGTTTTATAAAATAACCGTAACAGAGTATGAGTAAATATTATCAGAGTACACAACGGTATAAATAGAAGTGCTAATGAGAAATCGGATAATAATCAAATTTCCTATTAAATCTTTCACAAGTGTCGTTGTCCATCTAATATACGAGTAAAATTATCAGTTCTCCAACATATAGTCACATAAGACAATTATTATGCACAGTAACCGGATAACGGTCAACAAAGGACTTCCCAAGTAGTAATGGTCAACAATGGACCTCCCAAATTTTAATGGTCAACAATGGACCTCCCAAATAATAATGGTCAACAATGGACGTCCCAAATAATAATTGTCAACAAAGGACCTCCCAAATAGTAATGGTCAACCAAGGACCTCCCGAATAGTAACAGATTCCGGTATGTGCGATATTCCACTTTACGTCATTAACAAATTATTATTTTCGTGTGACAGTTTCGAAGCAATAATTTCGAAACATAAACAAAAAAAAGTACAACATGTGAATCACAAAACACATTTTGAGACAAGTTAACTCACAAGTACATTTTGAGATAAAACATAAAATCATGTTTTGACACGAAGGAAGCAAGGCACACGAGACTAAGCATGTAATCTCACCTTACACCGAGATAGCGATTCACAATCTTCACGGGGAGTTGAAGTAGCCTATGTATACGAATCCGTTGCCTACAATTTAAAAGTCTCTATTCACAATGATGATACTTCCGAATAAATTAATGCATGGATGTTTGTCAAGGTCGGGTACTAAGTCCATCCCAATAATCATAATTAACTCGCTTTCTCAAGTGGTATACTCACAAATCGAACACATGATCTACGTGCACATGATTCTAAATGTAACTGATGCACATATAATGATGCTCACTTATCAAAATACATCAAAACAAACACTTAGACATGTAAAAAATTCAAGTTTTTTATAAAAATGTGAAACCACAAATCTGGACATATTTGTATATCTCACTTTAGAGCAATATTTGCAATACCAAAATACTTCAGAAAAATATAAACCTCACTCATAATGTACATAAATGTGTCTAGTTTCTAAAACATTAAGAATTTATCAATATATATTATAGAATTAAAGATAGAAAATAAACAAATAATGTTGTTCATAGACAAGTCTGGCAGCAGATCTCAACTTTAAAAGGAGATTACTACCACCTAGAGAATAGCAATGATGCTCATATTCTCCAGAATTGAACATCAATATGACTAGTTACAACACAAGAAAGAAGGAGTGCCAAAAGATTCTGGAAATGAGTTTTTAGTGAAAATGGCAAGAATGGTCCAGAAACAGAGTTTCAGAAAACATGCAAGTTCAAATGACCATTACTCATTAACCAAGAATGATATGAAGATGATTTTTCTCTCAAAATGACCCCCTCTGAGTATATTTTGAAAATTTTACAGCGACAAAAGTTGAAGTTATACTACGTTTTTGACAAACTGGTCAGATTGTAAAGAAATGAAATTTTCACCTATAATACTCAAAACATGATCAATCCACTTACATGATACATGCAACTTGAGAAACATGTTTTTATACTGAAATACAACCAATTAGACGTCCAAAAAGAGATCAAACAAGATATTTGGGGAATCATGCGAAGAATTTAAAAGAAAACAAGTTTAAAGTCTCCAATTCATGTTCTAGACACACATGCATCATCAATCCAAGAATTACCAACAAGATATGATGTAAACCAAACATGCACAAGATATAAAAGAGATGTAGAGTACATAGTACTCACAATACCAGCCCCAAGAAGGATTAGAAGTGTTTGGAGGCCTTGAAAAGCTTGGGCCTTGAAGAGCTTAAGAGGCTTCCATGGAGGATATGAAGAAAAAGAGGAAAATGAGTGAAGGAGATGAAGAAGATGATGATGGTGCTGAATTATTTTGGTTATCTCAGGCCCAAAGAGAGAGAGAGAGAGATATGTATTGAAGAGTGATGGAGAGAATCAAAAGAGGGTAGAGTGGGATGGTATGCATCATATAGTCATATCATGACTAGTATGAGTAATATTTTAATTGAATTGACTTTGGTAGTGGTGGAGAGGGGATTTTGAGAAATTAATACTCTCGCAACAATTAGTTGTCGTGGAAATTCAAGTAATCAAAACTTGAGGGTTGATACGTAAATACTAAAATTAAGGTTAACTACAAGATTGAAAATGCAAGAGGGGCATTTTTTGAAAGAAATACTAACTAACAAAATTAACACAGTATATTAATTTCACTTTTGAAATTTAAACTTATAAATACACAAATATCTCAAAACTTTTTAAAATTACACAATGACCCCAAAACGGGATACTAGACATTCATAAACGCCACATAATACCTCTATACTTTAGGAACTAAAAATAAGTCAAGAATAAGTTTGAAATATTAATTTCTTGAAATTCTCAAATCCTTTACTGAAATTACAAAATAACCCGTAGCAAATATATGGGGTATTACATCTGGTTAGCAGAATAGAAAATTTCCATGGCAGCTTCGTGGAAGGCTAAAAATACCGGTGGCCATACCTTGGAACGTAATCGGCAATTTCAATGCCTTACCACGACACCAGAAAAGGATGGCAGGAACTTAGCTAACTCGAAGTTGACGGAGGAATTCAGAAATGCCCTTTCAGTCAATGAGTTGTATGACACAGATTACCACATAAATATATTCACTTGGACAAGAAACCCTAGAAATGGTGAGAGAATAATAGGAAGACTTGACATAGTAGTGGGCAACCTAGAATGCTCGAGTTATTTGGCATTGTCAAAGGTAAATCACCTAATAAGATCGATTTCCGAACATGACCAAGTTGTACTCAGTTGGGAAGAAGAAAGGAAAAGAAAATCTCGATTCCACTTTAAGTCAGTTTAGCTAGAATATGAGGATTGAGAAAATATTATCAAGAAGGTTTGGAAATTTAAAATATTGACATAGTGCAAGTGCAATTGACCATATTAGCAAAGAACATGATAGGACATTTTCTTAGTAATATCACCCATCAATTGTAAAAACTAATAGCAGGAATAGCATGATTGAGGAGCACACATAACAGTTGCGATTGCAAAGGAGATAAGGACATTTAAGGAAGAGATGAATGCATAACTACAAAAAGAAGAAGAATTATGGATTTCAAAGTCAAGATTACAGTGGATAAAAAAAGGGGACAACAATACCACTTTTTTCCACCGCAAATCCATAATTAGGATTGAAAGGAGCAATATTAAAGGGCTGTAGAATGAGCACGGAAGTGGAAAACAATTGATAATTCCCATAAATGAGTTACCTTTTAAGCTTTATTGAGATAAAACTGCCGTTTTTTTTTTTTAATTTTGAGTCGGCTTTAGCACTAACAGTCTCGGTAATGCAAACAATGTGCATTTGAGCTAGTATCATGACTTCAAGTATTTTCCGTATTATTTTATATGTATATATGATTGCGGGTTTGTTCATGTTGATTTGAAGAACAGGTTCAAGAAGTGCATTGGATAAGTGTCGAGACCGAGACAAAATCGGGTTCGCCTCGGGCAACGTGTTAAAAATGTTTGGGGCAGGATTTGACCGAGGTTGGTACAAGGGGGAGCGGAACAAAAAACGGAAAGAATTGAGAGAAAACAGGCTGTGAAAATCGACCGAGAAAGCTTAATAGCGGGTCAAATGAGAATGACTGGACTACACTCGGTTAACAATATCTTGAGTTCTACTTGGAATTTTGAAGTGAGACCAGCGGCAGAAGAAAGTAGACGTCAAGGGATTTCCAAAAACAGATCATAATGCTAAAACGCAGTCCGACGGATCCACCCAAGCGTGGGTCTCGGGTCCCAGTGTCCGGGGTCGTGGTCAGTTATTTCATGTTCAGACACTTATATATCGATTTTCCGGAAAATTTTAAGCCAGGGGTATTTTGGTGAGTTTGACACCGGGCTCGGGTTTTCGTAGTCAAGTTTGAATTTTACTGTCCAAATCCAGTCAACAGTTTTCCCATCCAACTACTGATTCATTATGATAAAAGTTTATAACATTCGTGACTGGTTGCAAATCGGACACCAAGTCTAACAAAAGAGATTTTACATCAAAAGAGGGCTCTCCGGTTAATTACTAAGATCTACTGTTTGCATGAGAGAACGTGTTCGTGATCCCAGCGCGTTACCCCAAGCAAAGTAATCATACACCTGGGGGGAATTAAAAGAAAGAAAAGACCACAGTTTTTTCGAGTATCTGTAAAAACTGAGTGAATAAACAACTTAGCATGTAAAAACAAAATGGCTAAGACAGGTTACGAGGTTCCGTATTTGAAAGAGTTTGAAAATGGTATAAGTATAAACATCAGAGTAAGGACTTTGAATTGTTTTACAGAAATATATACGATTAGAAGTGATTATTGCAAGCAACCGATTCGTTTACCGAGATATTTATAATTTCCTAAACGTGGAATGAAACAAGTCGTGTGCACTCCGCTCCGATGATTTTTCGACCTTATTTTACCATAACACTGGACCGTGGTGGGGATGAAGTAAGCAAGATGTGTATAGAAATTCTGAAGGGTAGCAGGATTGCAGCAAATTGCAACCACACGGTCATTACGCTTCTCCCTAAAGTCGTCCTATTAGTTTATGCTCGGTTATTTGTAAAATAATAATTAAAGCAATAGCCAAAGAATGATATTATCCATCCATTGTATCTGAGTGTCAAAGCGCATTCGGTAGTAGACTTTCTACGAACAATATAATCACGGAATTCTAACCATTCCACACCATGAGAACAAGAAAAAAGGCAAGATCGCATTTGTAGATGGCCAAAATGTATGGCCGAGATGAATGGGTTTTTTGTTCTCAATACTAGCAAAGATGGGTTTCAGTAATCGTTTGATTAAGCTTGTATGCTATTGTATATCTATTGCAACATTTTTGTCTTCATTCAAAGGAAGAAATCAAAGAAATGCCATACATGAAAGGGGATTGAGGTAGGGTTTTCACTTGTCCAATTTTATTCTTGCTATGTGCAGAAACCCTCTCACAAAATTTATTAGCAACAGTGCATCGGAAAAAACTTTCAAGAATCAAGTCGTCAAAAGGAGGGCCATCATCTCACAATTGTTCTTTGCCAATGGCAATATCATTTTTTACAAAGGCAAAAAGGAAGAAAATGCTGAATTACAAAACATAGTACAGACTTATTAACCATACTCGGGTTAAAAAAGTAAAACTAGATAAACTAACTATGATATTCTCTGCGAATGTTAACCAGCAAGTGAGTGAGGAAATTACCCGCAACCTCCAGGTACAAAAGGTCTTAACCCAAAAAAAATACATTGGCCTACAGACAACAATAGAAAAAAAAATATAACCGCGAGTGTTACCAATTTGACAGGAAACTATGTCAAGAAAATTTAGATGCGAAAGCAGTCATCCTCCTATTGCATGAAGAGAAATTCTACTCTCTCTCTCTAAAACCTCTCTTCTCTTCCCCAACCACAAACCCTAGATCCGTAACTCCCCTGGCGGCAGCGGCTCCTCCATGGAGCTGCTAGTCGCCCCCCTCCGCTAGTCAGTCCCCTCGCCCCTTCCACCCTCACCACCATTGTCTTCAGCCACATCGGCTCCCACCGGCGACAATCGAGGCATCTCCGCCCGTGCGGGCTAGCTACGGAATCGTGCAGCTCCGGCTCCCCGCCGAAATCGAAGTCGGGAGCGCCCCTCTTCGACGTCCAACTAGGACTCCAGGTATGTGCTTTCAACTACCCTGAACCTCCTCACTTATCGCCGCTTCTGCCGTCATGCCCGTTCGAAGTCCCGCCGCCCCGCCGCCATGGAAGCCGTCGCGTTCGCCGCCGTCGCCGCCTGCCTCTGCTTTCGCCGCCACTGTCTGTCGTCGCCTCATCTCTGCCACCCCCTCCACCGGCCCCTCCCTTTGTCTTTGCTTTACCATTTGAGCCTTTGCCCCCTGTTCTCACCACCTCCCCTTCCCGATCTCAGATCTGGCCTCAAGTAGCCGTCCCCCGGTTGTGGGGCTGCCCCCTCCCCCTTCCCCTTTTCTAGGCTGAACTTCGGCTTGGAAAGCCCCCCGGAGCAGTCCCCTCACCGCACACCGACACTACTGAGTGTCGCATCTGTTTCGGCTTCCCGGGTGATGGGTATAGCCCTTTTTGGCTCACGTGGCACCAACCCTTGTGCTGGCCTGTGGAGGCTGGTAGTGATGTTTCCGTGTCGAGACGGCCTGGTGGTCCGCTTGTCCCCTTCCGTGCATAGCTAGCTTGGTGGTTCGTTTGGCCGTGGAGGTTCCAGGCTGTTGGCTTTGGGCCTTTATTTCAAGGGTTGTCCCTGAGGCGCTTTGACGAGAAGTTTAGAGGCTCTTGGGCCTCCTGGGCCGAATCTGTTATGCTTAGGGTTGTTTAATGGTAGCCTTTGAGCTTGTTATCCATTTGGATTGGTCTGTGGGCAGTGGTTAATTTTTGGTAGGAGGTTTGGCTTTGTTTTTTTGAATCTGTGGTAACCGCTTTTTATTTATAAATCTTTCGTTGCCGGTGAAAAGAAAAAAGAGAAGATAAATTCTTATTAAAACAGTAGCACAAGCAGTTCCACTTTACACATTGAAATGCTTAATTATACCAATACAGCTCTATCACAAATTCGAAGCAATGTTCTAACTTCTTGTGGGGAAAATAACAAGGACAAGGGGAGGGGGAGGTGGGCAATGGATCGCATGGAAGAAGTTGTAAGAAAGAAGAGAGGGGGGGGGATTTCAGGAAGGCACTTTTAGCAAGGACATCAAGACTTACCGGTAAACGAACTGGAGTGCTACTGGGAGTTTTAGAGACGTTTCGAAAGAATTATATTCCTATACAACAGTTGTACATCTAGTGGGTGGCCTGTGAGTTCGCAAAAATGAATTACAAGTTACAACTTACAACTTACAACTTACAGAAAAGTGCCCGGGTCCGACTTGGAGCCCGATGAGCTACTCAACTTTTTTTTTTAATGTAATTGGCTTTTGCAGCAGTGATAGCATTTGATTTTATAAGAAGTTGGTTACTCAAAGAAAAAGAAAAGAAAAAACAATTAGCTGACAAAAATATATAAATTATGTGTAGAAGACGATAGAGAACATGTAAAGAGCCGTATAACAAAAACACATAAACTAACATGATTTAAATGGACTGCGATAATGAACGCGGACCCTTTTATGAGGAAAAAGAAGTCGATACAGATTGGTGGGTTCGGTTAGGCGACTCGTTCTGACCAATTTGGTGAAACGTACCATCAGTAGGGGTGTATAAGAGAAACAAGTTCCAGTTGACCAGAAAACTAAACCGACGGTCCAATTCTAGAAAAGAATGAGGAGACATAAACAGATGGATAACAGAAAAGAATGCTTGAAATAACCAATGTGACAAACGAACCCGATAAGCAAATTGTTGTTCCGTTAAATAGGAAACCTTAACCTAATTTTCTGGTATTTAGAGGATAGAGACAGAAAGGGACATATACGTAACAAAGGTTCGCTTGAATAAATAATAACCTGACGATGACTTCATCTTTTTTAGTCAATTTGCTTACATAGAAGAAACAGAAAATCTTCCTGAGTCTGACAACCATCAAAATTTCAAGTCCACAATTGCAAGCAAATGTAATAAGAACATTAATAAAAATTCACGATCTGAGAACTGTATCGTCACATATGTTCTTTGAAACGCTAAAACAACCATTCCATCATGACTTCTACTCTTAATCTCTACCTGAAGGAGTCGAGAGAGTTCAAAAAAAAAAGGCAGTTCGAGAATGGTCCTTGTATCACCACCAAACAGATGTTGCAAACCGAACCAGAACAACGGTCCTTAAAAAGTTTGTGGACCAGGTTCACGAATCAGTTAGTAAGACTCACGTCTCCATTGACTGAGGTCCGGACGACTTTTTCTTTTTTGACCTTTTCTTACTCCCGTTCTGGTTAACCTTCTTGCGCACTGGTTTCTCTTCTGGAGGTTGTGTGCTCTGCAAATGCTGGTGGATAGAACCCAATGGGTCAGACTGGAAAACCGGATGGTCAAGAACTATCCTCAGTTTACTTCCTTCCTTCACTCTGTCAAAACAAATCCAAGAAGTGCCTGAGGATCACCCTTTAATAATAATAATCATAATTATAATTATATTTTAATTATAAAAATAATAATAAAGTGAATGTCACCAACACCACCTAATTAATCCTGTTGAAGCTTGAAATCCATCAGAGCCCTCAGCTTAGTACTCCCTCCGTTTCGCCAGATTCTTCAAAATTTCCATTTTTGGCGTTTCGCCAGATTCTTCAAAATTTCCAAATATGGAAACTTTGAAACAGACAAAATACAACTATACCCTTTCTTAAAAAACACAAACCCACCTTATAATTGGGCTTAACTAATCAGATTTTATATCAAACCTGATTAATTAAGTCCAACCCAAAATATCCCACCCATGTGATGTTTTTAACCTAAATCTAACCACACCAAACATCTCTCAGAAATCATTCGGCTCATCTCCCTCTCACTCATCCTCCTCCATCCTCTCTTCTCCACTCCCCCCAAACCCATCTCTCTTCTCCACACTTCCCAAACCCATCTGCCCCAGTCCATCTCCTTCCACAGTTCCACTTCCAGAACCAAAGAGATGAAGAGAGAGAGGGAGATGGAGAGAGCAGATCGATCTTCTCCATCCCCATCTCCATCGATCTGCTCCATCTATCTCTCTCTCGATCTCCTCAACTCCGCCGTCGCCGCCGTTGCAGAATAGTGGGAGGAAGAAGAAGGGCAAAATCATCGATCGCCACCACCGATCTGCAGCTTTGTCGTAAGGAAATCGACCCAGATCCGGTGGTGGGAGGAAGAAGAAGGGCAAGATCCATCCATTATTCTAAATCCATCGATCTGCAGCTTTGTCGTAAAGGATGCCGCTGCCGCCGAAAGACACCGCCGCCGAGAGCAAATCCATCGATCGCCACCACCGGGTTTCTCTTCACTCTCTCCTCTCCTTTCCCTACCTCAGATCTGACCGAAATCGGGTATGGTTTGATGTTTGTTGCAGAGAAGGGTGGAAATCGACCCAGATCCGGTGGTGGCAGCGGTGAGGTGGTGAGGCTCCGGCGTTCTTCTTCAGGGATGGCGGTTGTGGCGAGGCGGCGATAGTTATTTTGTTCTCTTCTTCTTCTGGTTTTATGTTTGTTGCAGAGGAGTGAAAATCGACATGTTTGTTCATCTGTTCTTGTTGATATTATTCTTGTTCTTGCTCTGACTGATATTGTTGTTGATAATGATATTGTTATGTTGTTGCTGTAATTAGTGTGAGAGTGACAGAGTAGGGGGAAATAATAAAAAAGGAAGGGGTAAAATAGTCATTTGCGGGCGTTTCTTAATTTCCGTGCCCATAAAGTTTTTGAAGTATCTAGTGAAACGGAGGGAGTATGTTTTAGGATTGACAACAAGGGCGAAAACGACTTGAGACATAGATTCATACATTGCAAATCGACTCCACCACCGCTAGAATCCCAGACCCACATCCAATTACCATCACAATAGTTCATACATTGCAAATCGACTAGAAGATTTCCATCAAACTTCATGCATATGGTACCTATGATTTGAATTTGTAAATTATATGGTCGATTCCCCCAAGTTCAAAGAAACTTATCTGCAAGATTTCCATCAAACAGTTTTTTAATAAAGGAACACCTAAGATCTGACGGCCTACATGCCTTGCGGTGAGTGTCGTGACTGAAATGCAGGTTGCTGATGCAGTCTAAGGGACTATGGCCTAAAACAGAAGGCTGGGATACTACATTTATAACACCACAAAAGAATGTAAACGAATCTTTCAAACAATGGAAAAAGCACTTACACAAGATTTTGCCTGGATTTACTATTCAGTTTGCCTTCTCTGACAGTTGGTTTATTTTCAGCCTTCAAGTCAGGCAGGAGTTCTGCAAGGGATGAAAGATCATAGGCTTTCAATTTCTTCTTCCGGCTTATGGACCTTTTATTCTGGAAATGCAAAAATAATCATTTTAGTAAGAACAAATGCAATAACAAAGACACAGACTAATGAGTAAATTTTAAAGCACATACTAACCCAAAAAAACAAGCTCAAGGAATATTCCAGCATACAAGTGTTTACAGATAAAATGATACTGCACGGAGTCATAGCCAATAGACATAGATACCATTTCATATAAGATGTCTTGTTGTGTTAACAATCTCAGGGGACAATACATCACAGCCCATAAGAATACACAGCACGGAGTCAATGGGACATACAAATTTCTCCCACAGGGATAAGACGTACTTAGACCAGTTACCCTACCCATAAAAACTCCTTAGCCTGGAACCATTAACTTAAACTGAAACAAATCGGTCTTTCTCCAAAAAGTTAATGATGGGGCGATTTCTTGCCATCATCATTGAGACATTGATATCTGTTCACCAAATATCATGTTCCTTCACGCTCTTACAAGTTGATTTCATTGTCTAATGATCAAAGTCTATAATGTACCTCATTCACCCGTCATTGTAAGAAATAAATGCAGATGCAATAGATAAACAGCAAATGAGATAGTGTACGTAATACACAGCACATCCAAAAGAGAATTCAGATATATAACCATCACTACAGAACGAAAAAGATAGTTTGAGATAGTACTCATATTGCCAAAACAAAATAAAGTTGAAGATAGTTACTCCAAAATAGGCAGTGTCTATCACGATTCACGCCCTACTGTGTCAGCACACCTACTGACTTCACTACAAAAGCAGTATAAACCTTGTACAGTTGTACCCACATTCAAAAATCCCAATTAGTAGCAGCATTTTAAATTGGGTAAAATGACACACCCCAAGTTTTGGCATCAAGACACTTGGTATTCCTGTAATTCTGTTGATCAGCAAATGCCAAAACCACCCTTATTATAACTTTAAATTAACGGAGTTACTGTAGCTACAATTGTACCCTTGCTACTGAAATCTACCGCCCTAACTCTCTCCTCCATGACCTAACCCAAGTAACCACCTCCACTGCCGCCTCCACATAGATCAACATCTCCACCTCCTCTCCTTCTTCGTCTTGTCTTCACTCCTTTCTCTTTCCCTTTCTCTTCTTTTGAAATTCGTCTTTTCTCACTTGAGAGAAATCATCGACAACCAACCACCACCGGCTCTGGTCCGACTCTGAAAGAAAACCACTGCTAATTTCATATAAATCAGTTCAATGAAGCTGACCTGGTGATAAATTAAATTGCAGTGACGTCCTTCAGAGTCGGGTTTTGAGATTTGCAGCGGGAAGGAATTTAACCACAACCTCGGCCACAAATGCAGAGGAAAAATTGTTTTCTTCAATTATTACACATTTGAGGGTTTGCAGTAGTGATATATTTTTGAAATCTTCAAAGGTTCTGTAACAAACAAGCATATTTCTCAGGGTTTTGTTGTGGTGATATGCGGTGACATCCACTCACTCAAATCTCCATTTGTGAGAACCCGAGATCCTGCTATCAATTTAAGACAGCAAAGACTTCGTTGTGTGAAGCCAGTCCATTGATACTCATTAACAAAATGTAATTCTAGAGGTTACTGCTTGGGTTTGAGTCCAAAGTGAGAGGGGTGGTGATGGTTCGTCGGATAGGGGAAGATGGAGGTGAGAGTGGGGAGTGGAAGAATGTCTTGGAATGGGGGATACAGAGGAGGTGGTGATGCTGAGTTGGTGGCAGCGCAGTGGCGATAGCGGCAAACAAAATGAAGGAGAGGAGAAATGACATGAAGAGAAATTGGGTATTCTATAGGCAAAATGGCTATTATAACAATATCCATTAGTTGACTACGTTTGTCAAAGAGTGGTTTCTGTCAAATATTTAGGCAAAAACATGGGTGGTTTCTGCCATTTGCCGATCAATGCGGGTGCTGAGTGTTTTTGTGTCATAGTCAGGGGTCGTTTCTGTCTTTTTACCCTTTTGAATTTGATATAAAAAAAAAAAAAAAAAAAAAAAAAAAAAAAAACCCATGATTTCATGAGTGATTCCGCGGTTCAACCAGTAACACAGTGGGTGGAGACTTAAGACACTCTTACTTTGTTCTTTCCACAAAATCTCCAGTTTTCCGTCTACTGAGTCGCATTCAAAAACCAGTTATCCCATCCCAAAGCTACAATTCTATGCCTCATTGACGAGAGATATGCAGTGCTCTTCGAGCTGCTGACGTGCTGCTCCCCAGAGTATCACGACCAAGATTTGCGTGGACTTCACACACAATTATGGGTTGTGATGCTTTGCGGAGCGCCATGTCATCAACTTCAAGAGCAATGGATAATTTTCCCTTCTTAATTGGTGAATCCATAATATCCGAGGCAGTACATAACACAGCAGATTGAGGCTTGGATTACTTGTATTATTCTTCTTCCCTTGAAATCTCCTTTTACATCGCTCGGTTCGTTCCCAAAATCCAGTTACCAAATTCAAAAATTGCAGTTCAAGCTCTATCAGCTAATAACTGGTTTCTGTGATTTATGACTTCCATTATTTGGTTGGAACTGCAAGAAGTTGAAGCTTTTGGTGTACACATTTGGTGGTAATCACCTAGATAGTAGATACTACACATCATGTTTCAGTGCATTCAAAAAGCAGCCACAAACTAACTCCATAGGTAACACTCCCCCCCCCCCCCCCCAACACAACACACACCCCAACCCCCAATCAAGATCAGGTTGTAACAAAGACCAGTGGAGTCTTGTACCAGTGGCACGGCAATTACCTATCTGCTTCCAAAACCAAAATGGCCTCCGCAAGAACCCATCACATTCATAAAGAACCGTGGAAGATGATTTTTCCTGATGATTTACTTCATCTTTGCAGGTAAGACTGCTTTGTGGGTAGTTGGATCTGTTCGTTCTAGTAGGTGCTCTTGTTAATTGATTTATTTTGACAAGAGACAGATGTATGGCTGATAAACCCCTAACAGAAGGCTATGGAAAGAATCAAATTTGCTTCTACATAAGGCCTTGTCAATGGACACGGGACTCTCTATTCAGAGATCTCTTATGAGTCTCTTGAATATAGGAGTCCGGAACAAGATTTGAGCGTTTTCAGCTCATCTGCTTAAGTGAGAAGAAGTGTACACTACATACTGCAAGGTACTAGAGCAAAACCAATGAAAGTGCAAAATAAATATACGAAGTTTATTTTAAGTACACCACTCAATTTCTGGAAAAGAATAAAATAATTAAATAATCAATTCAACTACAAGTAGACTAAACAAAAATTGGCCATTCTGATAAAGAAAGAAGTGATAGAGGGTCAAGAAAAAATGTATCAAAAGTTAACCAGCAGCTCACCTTACTGATAGCCTTCTGCACACCTAGTGAAGCAACCGTTTCTCTAACCTCTGAAAACAGAAATGTATAGAGTTAAAGAAACAAGAACTGCTAAGATGCAGTAGCTTTTAATCATCATCATCCTTAATATGCCAAATATCTGAATGCCGGTAGAGGAGTGGGGGTGAATTGAATCACAAATTTAAATTTTGATCCTATACATGTATTCCAAATTTCATCCCAAACTGAAAACTTGATGCTAATGAAAACCCTAGAACAAACGATCTGAATGCTATCAGAAAGCTACAGCAACATCTAGTCTGTGCACCTATGTAGAGGCCATTTAGCAGAACTTGTATGAAAATTTTGCTAGCTTTTGTTTAGTGATAGCATTGCATAGATCACAGAAAATATCACATGAAAAATTGGCGATTGTTTCTAACAAATAGCGTTATTACCTATAAAGATTAAGTTACAAGAATGAAAGTTGACCCTGGCTACTTCTATCAGTTAGCTGGGGTAATATTAACTCTGATTCTTTTATCAAAATAACTCTCACTGATCAATTTTACAGAAAATCACGGTTCATTTCCCCAAAAAAACACAGTTCATGGAGTAAAAAGCTCTGAAAATGTACTTACAGAATCTAGAATCAAACAATAGGGATGAATCAGTTTCAGTACCAAAAGATAAACTTACTAGAATAGAACTGGAGTTTCTTCTCAAATTTCCGGTCTGCATGACTCAATTCATCTGATCTGTGCCAAACAGGCATAGGATGGAGAAGAAACCGATAAATCCATTTGTTTATGTTTCAATGCGCAGTTATATGACTGTATTAGTTTACCGGCGCTAATTAAGGCATCTATTAGAAGTTTACCGTGAGCTAGTCTTCCCCATAGTTAAGCTCTAACCATGCACACAAAGCTTAGGCAATGAACTGCGGCAAACAATAAAAGTTAGAACCATCGAGACCTTTCTTCAAATCAGATTTATCAATTCAAATATGGAGAACAGAAAACCAATAGGATTGACAACTATGGAGAGAGGACAGCTCGTAAGGTATAGACAACATAAGTTTGTATTGTTAGTGGAACCTATTTCCTCTGGGACCTCTTCCCATACGAGTTCCATTTAATGTAAACCTTGGTTGTTGATCGGTTGCGGCATAGCTAAGAATTGAGGAGCGACTGGGTAATACTCTATCTAACGAAGCTATTTTAACTAAAAAACAACTTTTTGTGTACTTTTCAAATCAGAAATGCAACTTACACGCTACTCAAATTACATCAACGCCCCAAACTTTCTTTACACGAGGGTC
The DNA here is from genome assembly GCA_023055425.1 of Linanthus parryae. Taxonomy (NCBI): domain Eukaryota; kingdom Viridiplantae; phylum Streptophyta; class Magnoliopsida; order Ericales; family Polemoniaceae; genus Linanthus; species Linanthus parryae. The sequence continues at coordinate 37,242,364 of JALGPY010000002.1, forward strand.
ACCTTGCGTGTACCTCGAGTGCACCTTCCTTGATATAAATTTAGGATATGGTACTACTAACAAGTAACAAGGTAACAAGGGGAGACCCCAATTTCGGTCATTCAAGAACATACTAAAAAAAAAAAAAATCCAACATTTCACAACCTAGGGCCAAATCATAAAAATCCAACATTACAGCCTTAGTCTAGTCAGGTGTCTCAAGTTACACTACCATATGCACCAATTGAAATTTACAGATTTAGAACTCTGAAATCCCCAATTTCTGATTCATAAACCCTAGCATGTGTCACGTCAATCAACCATACTGAAACCCCCAATTTCTGATTCATAAACCCTAGCCTGTGTCACACGAATCAACCAAATAAATCAATATTATTCAGGTAAAACATAGATTTCAGTCAATTAGACGACATTCAGTTATCAATGATTTGAGCTTACCTTGTGTTTTACTGGTTCGCCCGAAACGAAGAAGAGTGAGAGATACAGAATAACCGGAAAATATGCAGGTAATACGGCGGTTTGTTCGTCGGCGCCGCCTGCTATTTCTCGTCGGCGACGATTGGCACTTCTGTGTTGAGGATACTCGAGACGAGAAAGGGAGGGTTTGTAATGACGGTAGAGAGGCTAGAGAGGTAAGATAATTTCTGCTATATGCTTGGGTGAGTTTACAATATTGAAAAATATGGGGGTTTGTCTATAAGGGTAGGGCCAAGACGTAAAATCATAAGGGCTTATCAAAGCAAATTTCAGAAAGTACTGTCTACAAAGCCCAATTTCCTTTTTTAACACAAAGCCCAAGTCTTATTTTTTTATTTCAAAGAAAGCCCAAGTTGAGTAATGAAGCCTTGGCACCAGAAAAATGTGTTTCTCAAAAAAAGCACTAGAAAATTGACCGTGTTGACAAGTCAGCTGCTTATTTCTCCTAAAAAAAATCACGACACCAAGCTAGTTTTTTTTTTTTTTTTTTATGACGTGAGAACCCGCAGCCACTACCATTCGGGTGCGCATTAGGTAAACTCTCGCTCTAGTGCAATAGCCTGGCAAACCAGCCTGAAAAAATCCAGACTGACAGGCTCGCAGTTGAGAAGGCCAATAGGCTGCCCTTGGGTTGCCCTAAGGTTTGAACTCAAAACCTCAAGGCAAATGCCCGAAGTCTTAAGAATGCTCACCCGACCAACTCAACTACACCCCGAAGGGTTGCCACCAAGCTAGCTTTGAGTATGACTTGCGGTGTCCAAGTTGTGGAATGGCGCGAAAGATATCTGGGACTACCACAGTAGGAAAAAAACATAAAGGCGACCTTTTGGTAGAGAACCTATATAAAAAGACAATAGGATGGGAGGATAAAATACTCTCTACGGCGGGAAAATAAATTTTGTCAAGTATGTGGCACATATCAATTCTAGAAATGAACACAAAAATGGAAAAGTCAAGCTAAAATTCGCGCGGCAAGAGCACTTTTCTCGTTTATTGTTGCATAAACGGCGATAGTTCTTATTCTCGCTTAAAATATTCTTATACGGCGATTAAATAGTGGGCCCGTATATAGTTTGGCATAAACGGCAAGAATTCTGCCTAAAACGACAATAAACATTAGCTCCGTTAATGATTTTATTATAAACGGCGACAATTTATTACTAACGGCGCCGTTTCTTTATCCCCGTAAATGATATTTAACAGAAACGACGGAACCTTATTTAACGTCGTCAGTATCTATCTTATACGACGAGATATCTCGCCGTATATGTGTTTATGTACACGTGTCCCAGTATGCCCAAAATTGTTTGATTTCTCCGCCAAATTTTGGGGCGAACGTATGCTTAGCCCGCACCAGTGAAGAGAGAAAATCCTAGGTCTGGGGAATGAAACCCTTCACATTTCCATAAGCCAGTAGAAGAGAGAAAAGAGAGAGAAGAGAGAATCGAGAGAATATGGTGGAGCAGTGCACCCAGAAGCTACAAGATTTGCAAGACCCCTCTCCATCAATCTCACACAATCGTCAACCCTTCTCTGCAAATCCGGTAAGCTGATTTGTAATCCTTGATTTTCGTTTTGTATACATAGTTGCCCAATTGTTTAGCATGAACAACTGGGCGATTTTGAAGAGTTCGTTGATTTTCTGGTTGATTATTGATTTGTGTTGCGTTTTTGAAGGGATTGAAGTGGACGGTCTGAGCGAGGAAGAACTGGTTTGTGTCGGGTTTCAGGCGAAGAAATTTGCGAGGTGCAACTGAAAACCCTTTCTCTTGTTTTATTGGTTTTTTGGATCTGGTAGATGAACTGAAAACCCTTTCTCTTCTTGTAATGGTTTTTCCGATCTGGTATGCTTATGTTTGGTCCTCTGTTTGGCTTTGCTTGTGATTTATGCATTCTTTTAGTTTGTTATCTTGGAATTCCTTGATAACAAAGTCTAGATTTAGCTATTTTAGTTTGTTTACTTGAAATTGCTTGAAATTGGTAATGGATTGTTCAATTTTAGATGATTTTAGTAGTTGTTTGCATACTATTAGGCTTCAATCTGGCTGATGAGTAATTGGTTTTCTATTTTTGTTTCGATTATTGCCGACTTTCGAGCCCGGTAACGATTGTAAACAATAATTGAAATTCAAAAAGAAACACGAAGAATAAGTTGACTATAAAACACTATTAATATATAATAAGCCTGATAGGGTAATTACATAATGAAACGGAAAAAAAAAAAAAAAAAAAAAAAAAAAGCCAAACAAATAAAAGGAAAACAACTAAAGAGCGGGAGCAGGCAGGGCCAAAATAACATCAGAGGAGACAGGAGTGTCTTCCGCAGAGGGGAGCATTGCTAATGGAATTACATCATAAACTGGAACAATAGCTGTTTCGACTTCGACTCGTACAACCCTTTTCAGAACCTTCCCTTTAATCTTTCCACCAAATTGAATATTCTTCGTGCTTTTGCCTTTTCTTGTATTTCTTTTCACTTTCTTATCGGGGGCTTTCATAACTAAACTTGGTTGCCCCAGTTTCTTGAAAGTGGTTACAAGTTGCCTCATATCAGCGGGTGGGGGGGGGGGATTAGTGACAGGGAAAGTGATTGTGTGTAGATCTGTGGCAAAAGAGAACTGAGTTGGGGGTTTTATAGTGTTGATCCTCCGTAACAGTCCAATTGGTGGATTAAATGATCATTAATGGGAGAGGTGGGAGGACCCTGAAATGGCATGCGTCTGTGAAGCCAAAAGGATTGCAGCTACATATGCATGAAGCTGCTTCAAGGAATTGGTTACAGATGCATGCAACCGAGTCTGACCCATTAAGTTTTTTACCAAATTGTATATGGGTTGGGTCCTGTCTATTTAATAAAGTAATATTATTTGGAGCAACCCATATAAACCCATTTTAACCACATTATATATAGGTTGGGTCATGTATATTTAATAAACAAGTATTATTTGTAGCAACCCATTTAAATATATTAGTAATAAACAAGTATCATTCAAGTTGTGCATATATATTGTTGTATTTTCAGTTCTTTCTCACTACCATTGTTGATCATTTGATATCTTATAACTAACTGATTCGTGAAAGAAAATTGTTTGATGTTGATGTGTGAGTTTATGTTCTTGTTTCAGTCGTAAATTACTATTTACTCTTTGCTTAAAAGTGTCTTGTTGTAATTGATTTGTACTTTTTGTAGACTGGTTTGGATTGTTTTATGGACTGTCCCGACCGATCCGGGAATTTCATGAACTGCCCATCTGGGTGGTTGCCCTACAAATGGGTGCAACCCCAAAACAATACCCGTGGAACTGTGAGTTCTATGGTGTTGGTTTGTAGTTGCACCGATTTGATACGCGCCACCCAGTGGATCCAGATCTCTAAATTTCAAGATACTTTGGACATCGACGTGAAGCCATAAACGACGTGACCTATGTTGTGGTACATTTTCTTTCCTTTTCTAGCATCATGTATTCTCTGCAGCACACATGTTGGTTATATACTTTGACAGTGATGTCGTGAAATTGAGCTAAACTGTGTACATGTGGATTTGTTCTTTTGTTAAATTGAGCTTTCCTTCCCAATCAAATTTTTAGTTTGTCTTTGTAATATTTTTACAGGGTTCCAGTTAAATGGCTAGCTTTTGCATCCCAACTGTTGAGTAAATACCATTCGAACACCCATTAAGTCGCCTTTCAACAAGGAGAACATGAAACTGAAAAATTAGCATGACTGAGCTTGGGCAACTGTGGCACCGGTACGGCTCTAGCTAATGTTTCTGCTCCGTTCCCCACCATGTCTTGGCGACATCTCCAAACGATCCTCGAACTTCATAAACTGGCCCTGCTGGGCGGCTGGCCTAGGCGCATAACAGACCGATACCACTACAAAACAATCACCATGGAATTTACAAATTTGTGGTGTTGCTTCGTAGTGGCCCCGGTCTGTTATGCGGATCCGCCAGCCACCGAGAAGATCCGGTTCATGAAATTCGAGGATACTTTGGAGTTCGACGTCAAGCCATAACGAACGGACAAGTGACATCATCCTGAGCCATTATAGTGCCGCAGGTGCCCATGCTCTCTGATGCTGTTTCCAATTCCATGTTTTCTTGTTGAAAAGCGAATTCAAGGGTGTTCATTTCGTAATTATCAATTATTGGGTTCGTTGTGCTATTCGCTATCTTTAACGAACCCTGCACATTGAATTTACTAGTTAGTTTGCCGTCAAGTGTTGGGTTAGATTGCCCGCATTTTAGCAAACTAACCAACATCTCAGAATCTTATCTCATAATTCTAGTAAATTATTGCATTTTGTGCTTTACAAATATACCGGATAATTCAAACCGTAAAATACCTTATATGTCTACATGTGGCTGTGCTACATCGTGGAGGTGGAGCTTGGAGGTGCAGAGAACAATGTTGAGGGAGAGCCGAATCCTATTGATCCTAAGGATTCCGAAATGCCTACACAGCCGCCAGAACCAGAAGAAGAAGAAGAAGAAGAAGAAGAAGAAGAAGAAGAAGAAGAAGAAGAAGAAGAAGAAGAAGAAGAAGAAGAAGAAGAAGAAGAAGAAGAAGAAGAAGAAGAAGAAGAAGAAGAGTCTGATAGTGAGGATGTGTCTACATCAGAGGAACCGGATCATCAATGTATTGCTGAAGGAAGACCACGGAAAGTCATAAAGCCTCCGGCGAGATACAAGGATGATGGTATGGTGGGATATGCATTACAGGTAGAGGAAGAGATAGAGGATGAGCCATCCTCCAACAAGACTGCTTTATCTAGTTCTGAGTCAGCACAATGAATTGTCGCGATGGGAGAAGAGATGGAGTCTCTTAGAAAGAACTCGACTTGGGAGCTTGTTAAATCGCCTGCGGGAAGGAAGATAGTCAGTTGCAAGTGGGTTTTTAGAGGAGAGGAAGGACCTGCATCCGGAGAGGGCGTCAAGTGTAAGGCAATGGTAGTTGCAAGAGGATTCAGTTAGAAAGAAGGAGTGGACTACAACGATATTTTCTCACTGGTGTTCAGACATACTTCTATCAGGGTGTTACTAGCTTTAGTGGCACACCAAGACCTAGAGCTTGAGCAATTGGATGTCAAGACAACTTTCTACATGGAGAGTTGGAAGAAGATATATACATGAGCCAACCTGAAGGGTTCCAAGTTCCCAGAAGAGAGAACCACGTGTGCAAGCTGAAGAGATCTCTCTACAGACTTAAGCAGTCGCCGATGCAATGGTACAAGAGGTTTGACAGCTTCATGATGAAGATTGGTTACCACAAGTGCGAGTATGATTGCTGCGTGTATCGCAAAGAGTTGCGAAGTGGATCATGTATCTACCTAGTTCTATATGTGGATGACATTTTGATTGCAACTCAGAATATCAAGTACATTAGAGAACTGAAGAGTTCCCTTAGCGCGGAATTCGAGATGAAGGATCTGTGAGCTGCTCGAAAGATATTGGGAGTTGATATCTATAGAGATATGAAGAAGAAGAAGCTTTTATTATCACAGTAGGGATACATCAAGAAGATCTTGGCAAGATTCGGGATGTTATCAGCTAAAGCTATAGATACTCCTATGGAAACTAACAACAAGATGAGAATGTACACCGTTCAGACAGAGAAAGAGAAGGAGTACATGTCCAAGGTTCCATATGCTAGCGTGGTTGGAAGCCTCATGTATGCTATGGTCTGTACTCGACCGAACATATCATTCGTTGTTAGTGTGGTTAGTCGTTTTATGGCTTGTCCGGGTAGGAACCATTGGCAGCCGGTGAAACGGATATTCAGGTACCTTAAGGGTACGTCAGACATTGGCCTATGCTATGGGTCACGTGAAAACATCTTGGTAGTTTTTTTCTTAAATTCGGACTATGAAGGGGATGTTAATAGTAGAAGATCAATGACGAGCTATGTATTTGCTCGGGGAGCATCTGTTGTGAGTTGGAAGGTGACGCTACATCCGACGATGACTTTGTCCACCACGGAGGCGGAGTACATGGCTCTAACGGAAGAAGCAAAGGAGGCCATTTTGCTAAAGAGAATAGTCAATGCTCTAGGGCTATATCAAGATCAGACGATAGTCTACTGTGATAGCGTGAGTGCAATTTGCTTGACAAAGGACCATGAAAGAACCAAGCATAGCGACGTCAGGTATCATATTCTGATAAGTGAAAGCAGGATCAAAGTGATGAAGGTGGGGACAGCTCACAACCCCGCAGATATGTTCACCAAGCCGAATCTGGAGAGCAAGATCCAGCATTGTCTGGAATTGCTCAACATAATGAGCCAATGAGCCCTTAGGGACATGTCGGACTTGACGAGGTCCAGTGAGTTCCTGTGACGGGAGACATCTGGAGGGGAGAAGACAAGATTTGTTCAGAAGAAGGAGGAAGCTTCGTTGCAGACGAGAGACTTCAAGTCAAGGTGGAGGTTTGTTTAAATGGTGAATATACTCAAAGGAGCGCGAAGAAGTGAAGCCCATGGAGGTCTTCGTACGAAGACAAAGTGTCTTCGCACGAAGACATCTCATACTTATCCAAATTTCGCCATCATCGTCTGTCTTTCTATTTTAGGCCTCAATCTCAAAATAAGAAGGTCTTCGCACGAAGACAAATTGTCTTCGTACGAAGGTCTTCCTACGAAGACTTCGGGCCAAAGTAGGAAGACATCCGGGAAAAGTATAATAAGGATATAATTATTTCCTTATTTGTTCGGGGCTGTTTTGGGGGCTATAAAATGATCATTTGGGGTCCTATGAACGTATGTAAACATCTAGATACGTTCCTACTCATTGAGTAAAAGTCTTTCTTCCCCGTGAATGTAGTTAGGTCTTTGAATGCTAGCGAACCACGTAAATCTTGTGTGATTGCATCTTTTTTATCGTTCGTGGGACGTGAGTGATCATGAGAGGTATAACAATATATATTAAGAGGGGGCACACTTGAAAAAAATAAATAAAAAAAATTAAGAATATCCTAGGGTCTCTGGACAAGTTGGGGGGGGGGGGGGAGCCCGTGCCCACGTGCCCCTCCTAAGCTCCGCCCCTAGGCGGCGGAGATTTAAGGGTTGTTTTTGTTGTAGAGGTGTCGGTGATTATGTTGAGTCTTTGTTGGTTTTGTGGGTTTGATCTAGTGGTACAAATATGAGATTGGTGATTGTTGTGATGATTGGGTTAGAGGGGGATGCATTGGTGATGGTGGGAGGCGGTATTCAAGTTCGACTTTCCAAAAGACTTTGTTTGTCGATGAGAAGATACTGGTAGAAGGTATTGTTAAATGGAATTGGATGGCACTGGTGGTGGTGGTCAGTGGAGGAAGAAGAAGATGAAGGGAGGAGGAAGTAGAAGAAGAAACATTTATGATAATTTATCTGGTTATTTAGCTAAAAATTATGGGCAATGACATCATCAAACTTATTGATGATAAAAATGTCCACAAAAACAATTTCTGATTTTGTGATTTGACTGAATTTGATGGAGGGGTTATATGTGTCATACATTTGGGTTAACGGAAGGGTGGTTTCTAGATGTTTGGAATATTATCCAAACCACATGACAGTGATATGGTAATTATCCATACCTCGGGGATGATTTCTCTCATTTAACCTAGGAAATATAACCAACGTAGAGGATAAACCTTTATTTTCATCTCAACCACGTATTGATAAAGTTACATTCTGAAATTTGGTGATATATTTTCCCCCCAGAGAGAACCATTAGTGTACAAGGCTTTTGCTATAAATTTTCTCTATGATATAGAGTTCAAATTTGGAATGCCATCCAATGTATAGTCAACTTTGATATATAAAATTAGGCTTTCAAATACTTATCATTATGGCATCGGCAGTTTGGCATGTGCTCATGTGATCTGACAAGACATCTTTGTCCGAGTTTAATTTGTGAGAACAAAAAATGTTTTCCTGCAGTTCTGCACTACACCAGACAAATTATTTATTCTTAATTTCATCACCTACCAAGAGAATATCTAGAAATTAGATTCTTATACTGCAATCCTGCAACAACTTACAAATGCATTCAGTAACAATTTCAGAGATTCAGAAGAATCACTAAATAAAACATAAGTTATTCATTTAAGCAATCTGTAATTACACATGTCTATTGGATTGGAGAATGTTTCTTCATAGGAAATGTTACCATACTTTAATGAAGCTGCAAATGTAACTCTCTGGAAATCCTTCACAATAACAAGAACAACAAGTTGTACGTAGCGAGTTGGCGAGTTATCTAACTTTTAAATGCTCCAACTAGAATGTAAAATTAAAATACGCATTGAAATAGTTTCATGACCAGAAAAGTATGTATATGCGTTGGCGTGCATATTACTTCCTCTGTTAGTGAGAATGTAAGATTTATATGTCGCATTTTTTTGGCAAAATATGTCTCATTAAATAATTGAATCTTAAAATTACACCTGACAAGACCTGACAACATTTTTGCTGTATTACTCACGTCTCTTAAGACGGTAAGAATCTCCATTAAATTAAGAGAGAGGCTGCTAGGATACAGCATCTTGACAACTGTTTAGTAGTGCAATCTTAGAAAAAGCTCTATATGTCGAAAAAGCTTTATATATTGTATTAACAATTTGTTAATGTTAAATTTCTTGGAGATGTTCTCCAACAACCCTGTTTTGGTTTTACTAAAAAGTATGAGTTCAAGTGGTGCATTGGTTAGCAGTTTGATCTGTTTAATTCAATCTGGGAGTAATCAAGATACTCTTATCATGTACAATTATCTAAACATGGAAGTTATAAGACGACAAGCTAGTCTTGTGCACATAAATATAGACCAAATATATGCACCAATATATGCTTAGTCGTTTTATACTTCATTTTATTATCATTTTTTATGCTCAGAGAGTCAGAGTTATGCATAGAAGTAGCAAATGTTTCAAAACTTGATTCCAATGCTGAATCAACAAATCTTATGTTAGTATCTAACACAATGTTATTTTAACAGATTCTTTTATACTTCCCGTCACATGATGAAAGGGGTAAAAGACATTAGCCTCCCCCCTGGTCTAGTTTGATTGAAGGACACTTTCACTCCTCCAGTGTGCCGAACTCCAAAATACTTCAATCTCTTATTATCAGTTTAGAATTCATTGTCACTACAAATATGTTTTGCGAAAAATGTACCTCATATTTTGCAAAAATATGGAAATATCCAAGGGTAATAGACTTACATGCTCCTCCATCCCCAAACTAACAGTGTCATAATCAGGAGGAGTAAGTTAATGGAAGTTTGGCACACCATATGGGTAAAAGTGTCCATTTCCAAACTAAATTAGGTAAAAGTGTCCTTCAGTCAAACTAGAAGTGGTGAAAGTGTCTTTACCCAAATATGTTTCTTCAAGATTTTGATATTTTTATTCACACTACGTCTTGGGTCAAAAAGGAGTAAAAGCCTTTTGTTGTCGGTACGATAAAACGTTGGACACGATTAGACTTTGACATCTTTTAGTCAAAAAGTTATTCTAAAACTCATTAGTTTAACGCATTTGCATCACAAGAAAACAAAGATGGAAAACAACCTTTAGATATTACTATTGTAAACATAAATTACTTTAAAAAAATAAAAAACAAAACAAAATGACAAACCTCGAGTAAATACACTTTCACTCCCTCAAGTTTGATGAAAGACACTTCGACTCTTCTAGTTTGAGAATGACACTTCCATCTCTTCGTGCGCCAAATTCAAGACACATACATTACATAATTGTTACACCATTAGTCCCGGGGTGGGAGTGCGCTACTAATAGTTGTTTTAAAGCACGTAATTATATAATCAAGGAGTATAAGAGTCATGGAGTTTGGCACACTGAAAGAGTCAAGTGTCGTCTCTCAAACAAAAAAAGGTGTAATAGTATTTGAGTCAAACATGAAGGGCGAAAGTGTCTTTTACCTACAAACCTCGTGTTAAATACACTTGCACACCCTCTAGTTTGATTGAAGGAAACTTTCATCCCTTTTAGTTCGGAAAAAAACACTTTCACCTCTTCAATGTGTGAACATCAAGTAATTTACACCCGCTAATTGTGACTGTTAAATTTTTCACTCATACTATGCAAAAAAAAACTATTATACCCTTCGTTAACCCCCATATGTTGCTTAATATGAGAAAAATTGATCTCAAAACTATTTTTAGTGACAAGCGCCAATTCTGAACTAACGACATCACAATAAGAGGGTGTAAATGGAGTAATTATTGCTTGCTCCAAGAGCAAATATGACGTGGTGCTCTAATCAATACATCACAGGACACGTCAGGGACATGTAAAAATCTACTTTCTTTTGTCTGCCACTCATTCTCTTTCTTCCTGACGTGTCATGTGCTGTATTGATTAGAGCACCACGTGTATTTGCTCTTAGAGCAAACAAAAATTTCTCGTGTAAATGTTCTAAAGTTCGGCACACTGTAGGGGTAAAAGTGTCCTTCCCAAAATAAAAGGGAGGAAAGTATCCTGTATTCAAACTAGAGGGTGTGAAAGTGTCTCTTGCCCACAAACCTCACCGTCACCGAAAGTCTCGAGATTTGAAGCTGAAACACACCACATATGAACACACAAAACAGTGCCACTTTTTTCCAGCACAAACAACGAGGCATGTGTAACCTACATTGACCAAATACATACACCCCCGCCATCTTCATATGATTGCACACATTATTATTACATCATCAAAAACTATAAAAAAACACAATAATTAAAATATTAGTTTTTTTAATAATATTATATTAAAAATATTCGGAGTCCAAAACATAGATTGACTGACAACACTATGACCTGGGTGCCCCACCATATGCTTGCCGGCAAACCAATGACGATTTCTGCGATTTCACGCAAAGCCCCGAAGAAACCGGGCAACTCTCCAGGCAGTTGTCCCCTATACTCCCCATCACCACCGTCCCGCCGCCGCCGCCGCCGCCGGAGAACAGCCCGTCCGGCGGAAACCCATTCAAGAAGTTCCCGTCGAGCCACAGCCTCCTCAGCGACGCCTTCTCGCTGAACCCCCTCGGGATCGGCCCACGTAATCGATTATACCTTAGCGACAGAGACGACAGCAGAGGGTAAAACGAGAAATTCTCCGGTACGTACCCGCTCAATCTGTTAAACCCCAAATCAACGGCCACGATCCCTCCATCAGCACTATTGGGTTTCCAGATCTCCAATCCCGTGAAGCTGTTGTTGGCCAAATCGACCTGCTGGAGCGATGGCAGTAGAAAGAACCACCCTGATACCAACCCCGAGAGATGATTATCGCTCAGTTCTACGACCTCGAGCTGATCCAGACCCGAGAACGAATACTCGGATAACCGCCCTGACAAATAATTAGCCTTCGCGGCGATGTCCAGCAGATTTGGGGGAAGCTTCGGTAACGACCCGGTTAATTTATTGTAGCTAATGTCGACTCTCCTTAGATTCGTTAACGAATGGAACGAATTCGGCAACGACCCGGATAACGAATTGCGAGAGAAATCGAGGGATTGGAGCGATTTTAAGGATCCGATCGAGTTGGGTATCGACCCGGAAAACGAGTTCTGACGGAGGGAGATTGTTATGAGGGAGGTGAGAGAGGAGATTGAAGAGGGGATTTCGCCGGAGAATCGGTTGTCGGAGAGGTCGAGGACGGCGAGGTGGGTGAGCTTGGAGATGAGGGGAGAGAGCGTGCCGGAGTAGCCAGCCGGGTCGAGGGTGATTTGGGTGACCCGACCGGATGGTGAGCAGAGGAGGCCGCAGATGAAGTGGGTGACTTTCGGGTCGGAGCAAGGGTCGGAGGTGAAGTTCCATGAGGCTAAACATGAGTAGGATGGGATTGTGGTGGGTTTGATGGAGGATTTGAAGGCTTTGAGAGCTGCAATGTCGGATGGGTGAGTTGAAGAGAGGGTGAGGGAGAGGTGGAGGAAGAGGAGGAGGACGGTGGTGGACATGGAGGTGGTTTGAGAGAGTTGGGTCATTTGATTTGAGAGGGATTGGGGGTTTATGGAGTGGGTAGTGAGTGAGTGACTATTGAGTGAAGTGGAGGTGGTAGACTAGTGGGAGTTTGTGTAGTTGGTAAAGAGAGGCTTTTTGTTGGGGGTTCATTTCCCAACTTGCAAATAGTTTTTCAACAGTTGGACAGCACTAGGTGGGGGAATATAGACTCACACTTGGGACTATCTCCAATCCTACTCCATAAGGACCATAACTCAGTTTTGATGAAAAATTTGGAGTTCTTGTTTATGAGAGGATTTTTTTTAGAGTTTTTAACCCTTTTTTTCGAAAAATTATTTTGTTGTCTACCGGAACTTCATACAGAGACTTCTAACGCTCTACCACTTGAGCTATCACTATAGCTGCGAATTTTTAACTTTTCATTTCAGAACTCCATAATTTTGAAAGTGTAAGAAAAATGGAAGAATGGAGTAAGCCTCCTTCAATTTTTTTTTTTCCAAACAGATTGAAGCATTTCATTAGATCAAGAGAAGGGCATCACAACCAAAGATACGAGGCTAAACAAAGCCTGGAAGAAAATTACATGGGATCAAACACAACATTTGCAAGACAATGAACTATGTTGTTATGAGCTCTTTGAACAAAATAAAAAGAACAAGAAAAAAATATCAGAAGAGGAGAGAGTAGTCAAGTCTGGATGGAGAAGCTGTGTTGTTATGGGCATTTTCAATAAAGATGAAAATGCCCATTGCAGTGAGCTTATCGTCAGATTCTTCAAATCTCTCATTTATATCAGCCCACTATTCATAGAGATTTAAATTGGGTGACATATGGGCTACAAAGCGAAGAGGAGAGAGTAGCCAAGCCTGGATGGAGAAGCTGTAGTTTTTGAAAATGTGAATTTCTGTTCCACTTGCCTCAACACAGACATTGTAAATCACTTCATTGTTGCATCCTTTTAGTGCCAGTGCAACAGCTACCGGAAGACAATTATTAAGAGCTTTACACCAAAAAAGCTCGATTTTGGGAGCAGCACATACCTTCCACAGTCTTCCCCAGCTCAAAGTAACATTCTGGCTATAAATACATAAGATTTCATCACCAAAAAGAGCATTGTTTGATTTAAGTTGCCTTATCAGCTTATACACAGAGCTGACTGTGAGCCTGCCATCCTTTGAGTAATGCCAAATCTTTTTATCAACACCCTTTGGGCTACCTATTGGGATTGACAGGATTAAGGAAGCCTCTTCCTCACTAAATATTTCTTTGATAATTTCTTCATTCCATGTTCTTTTCTCATGATTTATCAACTCAGAAACTAATTTAGTGCTCCTGCCATTGAATTTGTGAGAGTTGATTCATGAAATTTCCTGGCCTAGGAAGCCAGGGCTGTGACCAAATATCAATGCTTTTTCCATTAATCACATTCCATCTTAACCCTTTGTTGAGAATAGCCCTTCCTTCTAACATACTTTTTCATGCCCCATGAGCTGTTGTTTGGGCCTTTTGCTTGCCAAAATGAGCAAGTTGGAAATTATTTTCCTTTGAAAAACATCTTAAATAAAGAAGTCTCCCCATTCACTAACTTCCAAGCTTGCTTTGACAATAAGGCAAGATAATAAGAGTGCAGATCCTTAAATCTCAGACCACCTTAAGTTTTTTCATCACATAGCTTGTCCCAAGCTCTCCAATGTATCTTTTTCTGATTTTTCTCCCTTTTACCCCACCAGAAACTTGCCATTAAGGAAGAAATGGAGATGCATAGCCTCTTTGGAAAAAGAAAATATGTCATTGCATAACTTGGAAGGGAAGCTAAAACAGACTTGAAAGAGGATCCCCCTGCCTAATTCATGTAGAATGCTGAATAAAATTGTTGAGTTCCCATTAATGATTAATCTGAAACTGACTGTTCTCACACACTTCATTATCATGTCCACCCAATTTTTTTGAAAGCCAAGCCTTGTCATCATCATTTCTAGGTAGTCCCAACTGACCATGTCAAAGGTCTTCATCATATCAAGCTTTAAAGCTAGCAAACCTTCCTTTCCACCTCTTTTGTTTTTGATACCATGAAGCATCTCATGAGCAATAATGATATTGTCAATGATAAACCTTCATAATATGAAAGCACTTTGTGAATCTGAAATGATCTCCTTCAGGACTTTGGCAAGCCTATTTGAAAGAGTTTTTGAGAGAATTTTATACACCACGGAGCATAGGATAATAGGCCTATAGTCTCAGGTAGAGAGAGGGTTTTGTATTTTTGGAAGCAATACAATATGAGTAACGTTAATGCTTATCATAAGATTGCCTGTCTTGAAGAATTCTTTAATGGCTGCGCACACATGAGCTCCCACAATGTGCCAATAAGTCTGGAAAAACCTTGCAGTGAAGCCATCAAATCCAGGAGATTTGTCAGGGGCCATTTCAAAGCAAGCCTGCTTGATTTCCTCATCAAAGACAGGTTGCATCAACATTTTTTTCATATTTGAAGTTACTTTATTGGGGACATTTGTAATAATGGGATTTGGATCACCTCCATTGCTTCCATCAAACAGATTTGAATAAAATTCAAAAGAATCGGAGTGTATTGAGTTAAAATCATATTTCCAAGCACCATTTTTATCAAACACCCCTTTGATAAAACTCTTCCTTCTACTGTGCATAACAGAAGCATGAAAGAAGGAAGTGTTCTTATCACCTCCAGCAAGCCAATTAACTCTTGACTTCGTCCTCCAAAAAATTTCTTCCTCTGCCCAAAGTTTATCTAAATCAACTTCCAGTTTATGTAAAATCTCAATATCAACGTTCATTCATTGGCTTCTCACATTTATAACTTCTTCTTCTAGCTCCATAATTTTATTTAGGAGGCCTTTGAAAAACCCTTTGCTCTATTTCCTTATTTCTTGTATGCACACATTTAGCTTAAACTTGAGAATGAACATTGTCACTCCTTTAAATCCGAAATTCCAAGCTTTTGAAATTAAATCATCGATACCCTCCTGTTTTACCCATCTTGGATCAAAGCACAAAGAAAAAATGTGGAGATCTGGGAGGAGGAGCTTGTGTATCAAGAAATAAAGCATTGTGATCTGAGCCAGAACTGAAATGATGCTTCAAAGTTGCATTATTAAAGGTGGTGGATGTTGGATTTTGATAACGGATACGTAGCGAAATAACCTTAATTAATTCGTTCAAGACCCTCCAAGGATCACATGAAGATACTACATAACGATAGTAAAGGATTAGTAGTAAAAGTACCTTTAGGATCTCCGTTGATGACTTCTCACGTGAAATTGTGTTCACGTATCTATGGCTAGTCCACTCCTAGGATTGAACCCGGATCCTTCAAGCTTTTGTGCTAGCTAGGATTGAAGGAAGAAGAGGAATAAGATCACGATCACGCAAAACATAGCAAAGGAAGGGGGTGGTCCTTCCTTGTGGCCGATGGGTGAGGGGGCGGCAAAGGGGGTTCGGCCCTCTTTGCTGCTCTCTCTCTCCTTGCTTCTCTCTCCCACTCAATATGTTATGAGCATTATTTATGTGGGAAGGAAGCTAGGAGTGCCTTTATATAGTCCATCAACTCTTTTTTGACCGCATAAAAGCCCGTATCCTAATCATGTTCACGGATTAGTCTATCTTGCAAATTAGTCCCATTAAGTTTGCAAGTAGTTGCGTATTGATCCTTCTAATTAATAAATCATATTAATTACTTCCCTAGTCCGGTCTAATCCATAGGGAGTGTGACCCCATAGGTTTCTACTCAGTTGGTAGTAACAATTTACTAACATGGAGCGGCCTCTAGCAAGACATCCATGTTACCCAACTAATAGAAATAGTCATCTGACATACCTTATGGAAGTATTGTTTCATCCATTTGTCTCTATATCCAGATTGGAAACGAGACATACAAGTCACACCCGTATATCCAATCCATAGTTTCTCGATCCTGGGAATAGTCTCATCCATGCAGATAACATCAATATCCCATATTGATTTATCTGAGTCTGGCCAAACATTCTATGAGCACCATCCCTCGAGTGGTCGTGGATATCTACTCCCATTATGTGGGAGGGACAAATCCTATCTACGTCATTACCATCTCTAAGCTTGCTTCTTTATTGTATCCGACTAACACCTTTATTGTAATATCTCTATCTTTCATGAAAGTTTATATAGATAATGGAAATGGTAATTGGTGTTCTATTCCTATGATTTGAGAACTCTGATGATGGGGCAATCTAATATGTAAAGTTGTGATTTACTTTAATATATGATCACTTACATAGTTAAAAGTTGCATCCCAAACAACCAATATTCTCGTAGTTGTACCTGTAGTTGTGATATTAATAATACTACTACCACTTATTTTACAATGACTTGTCAAAAGGATAGATAAGTTTAAGAAGAAGTTGTTACTTCTAGAATTGAACGACTTTACATTTTAAATGAAAAATTTGGAAGCAATAATAATAATTATAATTCTTGGGAATAATTGTTTATTAGCCTGGTTTACATATGATTTCACACAAATATTAATTTAGCTTGCGAAAAGAGAACTTAGCCAACTACTTAGTAAACAAAAACAAGTCTCATATTAGTATAGTACCATAATTATATTATTGAGTATATTTTTGTTTTACTAAAAAGATTCATATGTACGTGGATGGATGAAGGAGGGAGTTGTGTGACTCTTGCGTTTGAAATTAACGTGGCACCCATTTAGTTGGTTAGCCACACCGTTTACTTCTTATGATTTACATGAATTGCCTAGTAAGACAAAACCATTTGAAAAGCAGTGGTTGAAAACTTTGTTTTGACTGCTTGCATTTGTTGCTAAACATTTGAGGAAGCATTAGAATAATGCTTGTGTAGGTATTAAATTAATAACAACTAGGTTGATGGTGTAGATTTTGATTCCTATCTAGCTAAGTAGTGAAAGAAAGCTTAACCATCGAGTTTCCTTGTCTCAGCCGAGAGAGATTTTGTGAGAGTAAGAGAAATGAATGATTTTCATGCGACAAAGTTTAGGTGGCTACCGTTTATTGGCCTGAGACTTGTGGAACCACGCTCATGGCCCTTGACTTGCTCGTGAAGCTTGTGACTGTCTATGCAAGGCCATGCATGGGCATGGTCACGTGGGACCCACGGTGCTCGTTCGCGACACATGTCCCCGCGGGTGAGTTTGCGTCTCCTAGGTTTGCCACATAAACCCCCTGCGCGCCGTGACGCTACTCGTCAGCCCCTCCTATAAATACAACCCGACGTTATAGTTAATTCTCATTCCAGATTTTGGTCAAATACGAGAGAGGGAGAGTTAGAGAGATTAGCGGAGGGTATTCTTGATATCGTATTCGGAGGTTCTGAAGGTTCTATATTATTATATTAGCAGCCTCGTCGGACTTAGGTAGGGAATCTCAACGTTATAGCCCTAAACGTATTGCGTTGTCTGTTTATATGCTAGTCGTTGTACTGCTTCGATATAATTCTTATAATTACCGAATTGTCATTACTGTGTCGATGTTATGCTTGATTATTGTGAAATTGTAAGTTGATATATGATGCATGTGGAAGTGCTGTCAAATTGTTATTTGAGTATCTGAATCATACAGAGGTGCTGCTGAAATTGCTATTCGAATATACTGTTGATATTCGTGACTATGCTGGATACATGCTATCAACTGTGTTGATTGTTGATATGCTGTTAGCATGATGATATAGTCGATATTGATGTCCATGCACTATTTGCATGTGAAATCAAATATGAAAGTGGAAAGATAAATGGATGGGGTTAGGGATTGTACATCCCTTGGTTCAAAGACCCTGATTGCACCCGAGGCCTGGTGCAGAAAGCACTTCCAGCTTGATGGCGGGTAGGTATTCCGCTACTAGCTGAGAGCGCGTATGCAGAGATAGGCTGACTCACTCCTAGCTGCGAGCGCGTATGTGAGCACCCCAGGTTCCATGAAGATAATAAAACGATGAAAGATTTGCATATGCATGACTCGACATACATGACTATATTGAACTGTGATAGCATGTTGACGTGTTACTTGTATCATGAAATAATACGTGCTTGGACTGTTGCATTGATGTTCTTAACTGAGCTTGCAGTAAGCTCACCCCTAACATTTTACAGGTACAAGTTATGATGGTGGTGACGGTCCAGTCCCTGAGTTGTCTTAGCTGCTTGGAGTGCTAGTTTATCTGTAGCTTTTGAGACGAGTCTCAACTCGTTTTGTTTGTAACATAGTTGGGTTGGGAACCGTTAGTAGCTCTGACTACTATGTAACATATTCCGGTTTGTGTAATAAAAGTTTGAGTTGTTCAGTTCACCACTTGTTCGATTAGTTCCTTCAGTTTTATTTAAAAAAAAAACACCCCGGTTTACGGGCTTGACATTTATTATTACCCAGTTACGGTGTAGTGTTTGACAATGTCAAAATAATCCACAACTAGTGAATGCTGAGAGAATGAGTTTTCCAGAGAATTCTCCCGCCACGCTTTTCAAACCACCGCCTCAGCCTCCACCAATTTTTCAGGCAGGGGGCTCCGCCGATCTCCGGCGAAGCCAAGAGAACTTCAAGCGACGGTTCGTATCTAGTTCTTCGCTCTCTGATGAGGACGAATCCCTCACAGGGAACCGTAATTTCAAAGAGACTCTTCTCCGATCTCCAAAGGGGATCTACATGGAGGAGGGAGATCTGGAGGATGATTCCATGGGAGGTGTTGAGATCCAATCGGAGGTCACAGCTGATGGCCAGATCCATATCAGAATTGGAGGTTCCTCTCTCCGTCGGCTTCATCGGCCATGGAGCAGAGCCCTGATTGTGAAGGTGTTAGGGCGCGATTTGAACTACAGGCTGTTGCGTGACCGATTGGAGGATCAGTGGGATCTAAGGAAGGGTTTCGAGCTTACTGACCTAGCTATTGGCTTTTACTGCGTAAGATTTTTTCTGAAGGAGGACTATGAGCGTGTGCTACTGTGTGGTCCGTGGATAATCCAAGGGAACTATATTACGGTCCAGACCTGAACGCCCCATTTCGATCCTTCTGGTCCGGCGGTGCGTTCGACGCCGGTGTGGATCCGTTTGCGTGGGATCTCGGTGGAGTATTATGACGAGGACACTCTTATGAGCATCGGTGCTAAATTTGGTAAGGCCATTAAAGTGGATCCGACTACTCTAGCAGCGGCGATAGGCCAATTTGCTAGTGTTTGTGTAGAGATCGATTTGGGGAGGAGCTTAATTCCTTGGATCTGGATCAATGGTTTGAAAATTTTGGTTGAATATGAAGGGCTTCACCAGATTTGTTTCGAGTGTGGAACCTACGATCACCGGAGGGACTCTTGCCCGCAGCGAGCTGTTGATCCGGCGGTGGTCGTCAATCCGGTGGTGGATAAGGAGGTTTCAGGTCCGTCGGGTGGAGACGTCGATATCTCTGACCCGGTGGAGGTTGTTGAACCTCGTTTTGGGGCTTGGATGATTGCTTCTCGTCGGAAGAAGAAACCGAATCACCGGAGCGGAAGTGGTGGTTCGTTACCGGCGTCTGAGGAGCCGAGGTCGGAGTTGCAGCGTCCGGAGCTTGGTACGGGTGGTGTTTTTGGGTTTTCGGGTCCGGAGATCCAGAAATCCGGTGTTGGACTCGGGTCTCGATTTGGCGTCTTGTCATTGGATGGTGAATCTTCTGCAGGTGGGCCGCGAAGCAGGGGATCTGGCACACAGAAGGGCGCCACGGTGGATAAGAACAGCTCACAAGGGCAGCAGGTAGCCAATGTGAATGGGCCACGTGGCAAGGCAAAAGTTAATCAATTGAAAGGGGGGAAAAGGGCTGAAAACCCTAATTCTCGTAAACCGCTTCAGAAGTTGGATTTCAATCAATTTCCAGCCATCTTCAGTTTTCAGGCGGCAAAGGATACTCCGGTGGGTAATAGCAGTGGTGATGATCGATCTCCGGCGGCTCCCGCTATTGTTCGACGAGGTCCTGGTTCTGGTAGGACTCGATTGGCTCCCCCCAACACTCGTTACAGGAGCACCATGGCTGGACATAATCCAGTTCCATATTTCCCTGGGCCTGGTAACAGCGATAGAACCATCGCCGATAATGGAGTTGGAGATCCGAATTCCTTTGCGAATGAGGATTCTTATCCAGGAGATCCGAGATTGGGGATTGACAAGGGGCTTCATGCCTCAGGACCTGCTGAGTCGGCTGATCGACTCCACAACCAATGCTAAAGCAATGAAGATTGTTTCCAGGAACTGCAGGGGTATTGGGAATGCAGAAACGGTAAGAGTGTTGGAATTGTGCCCTAGAGGCAATCAATTAATTGTGACATTTATGGATTTACGATTCATTATGTTATCGATATGGAGATATGCTAACATGAATGAAGTCCTTAGAATATAATTGTTATATTCTTAAATATCCCTAGTCAATTATAATGATTAATAGGACAATCATCTATAGACTAGTATGGGGTTGGATTGATATGGAGATATCATGATCCAACACATGGGTATGCATTAGGAGTAATGGCATACTGGATTGACCCATCTCCTAGAAGGCTACATACATGTTATGTTAAGTCACAAGCGCTTCTCGCGGTGCAATGGTATTGTCATCCTTAGACTTGAAGTCACTAGATATTCTAGTTGTGGATTATTGTGATCTTGGTAGCGTTAAACGCTACACCGTAACTGGGTAGTTATAAAGGCGTGTACTGGATACAATAAGAAGCAAGCTTAGAGATCGTAGTGGACGTAGATAGGATTTGTCCCTCCCACATAACGGGAGAAAATATCCTATGCCACTCGAGGGGTAGTGCTTATAAAATGTCTGGCCAGACTCAAATAAATCAATATGGGATATTGATGTTATTTGCACGAATAAGGCTATTCCCAGGATCGAGAAACTATGGATTGGATATACGAGTGTGACTTGTATGTCTCGTGTCCAATCCGGATATTGGGACAAAGGGATGAGACAATAACTTGCACAAGGTTTGTCATGATGACTATTCTATTTGTTGGCTAGAATGGATGTCTTGCTAGAGGCCGCTCCATATTAGTAAATAGTTACTACCAACTAAATAGAACCTATGGGGTCACACGCCATATAGGGGTGAACTAGACATGGGAAATAATTAATTAATATGATTAATTAATTAAAAGGATCAAATCGCAACAACTTGCTAACTTAGTAGGACTAATATGCAAGTTGGACTAATCCATGTATAGACATGATTAGGATTTGCCAAGGTGGCCTAATTCATGTAGAGACATGATTAGGATTAATTGCAAATAGAACTAATCCATGTATTGACATGATAAGGACTATTTTGCAAAAGGGACTAATCCGAACTTGAGTAGGATTATGAGGGGTTCTTTATGTAGTAGGACAAGGAGTTGTTGGACTATATAAAGAACACTCCTAGCTTATTTCTCTCTCTACACACACACACCCATCTATTTGATAGAATAAAGGAGAGAATAAAGCAAGGAGAGAGCAAGTCCCATAGAGGGCCGAACCCCCCTTGGGACCGCCGCCCCCTACCCGTCGGCCTAAAGAGTGCCGCCCCACCTTTGGCACTCCATTGTTGCTTGGTTCCTTCTTCCTCCTCCATTCTTCCTAGCTAGCACATGGATTTGGAGGATCTAGATCTCACCTCTAGGCGTGGATCAACCGTAGAGACGTGACACTATTCGCGTTTGAAGTCATCAAGGAGAACCCAAAGGTGTGTTTATGATTTCTAACCCTTACCATCGTTATGTCTCTTGACTTGTGATCCTTGGAGGGTTTTGCATGGTTTTATGTTTGTTTATGCTTCCGTTGTGCAATCCATGAATCAAAACCCTACAAAGAGCAGTTCTTGATATCTGTTTTTCTTCAGAAGCTGATATGTTGGTTTTAGTAGAACCACGTGTGGATAGCTCTCATTTGGCTAGTATTAGTCGTAGATCCAGGTTGGATAAGTTTTTCTGTGTTGAAGCACAAGGTTTTAGTGGATGTATTTGGCTTCTTTGGGATAGCTCTGTTATGTAGGTAGATGTTATTTCTAGCACTAGCCAAGTCATTTTTGGCATTGTTAGGAGAAAGGATCAACCAGATTGGTTGTTTTCAGGCATTTATGCTAGCCCTGTCCCTCTTGCTAGGGAGGATCTTTGGGCTTACTTAGCTGGTCTTGCTCAACTTCACTCTTTGCCTTGGCTGCTTGCTGGGGATTTTAACCAAGTGGGTGCCACTTCAGAGAAAAGGGGGGGGGGGTAGGCCTGTGAACAAGAGACATTGTGGTCAGATGTGGTACTGTTTCAATGAGTGTCACTTGCAGGATTTGGGCTTTTCTGGTCCTCTTTACACCTGGACCAACTCACATCATGGTGGTGGTTTGATTAGACAGAGATTAGACAGAGCTATGTGTAATGACAGTTGGAGGTTGCTGTTTGCTGAAGCCTCTGTGAAGCATATGACAAGGGTGAGTTCTGATCATCACCCTCTTTTGATCAATACAGATGGTATTCCACTTCTCTCTTCTACTCTTAAGCCTTTCAGATTGGAATCCAGTTGGTTTTGGGAGGATAGCTTTGCTCATTTGGTGGATCATCACTGGTTGCAGAATAAAGCTATTGACCATATTGTAGGTGACTTTGCTGTGGAAGTCAAAGAGTGGAATGTTCAGGTTTTTGGGAACATTTTTGGTAGGACGAGGAGACTCAAGGCTAGGTTGGATGGGATTCAAAGAGCTCTCTCTCTCTTAGAGAGAACCCTTATCTCAGTAGTTTGGAGGTTGAGTTGCAGGATCAGCTGAGTGTGGTGTTACAACAAGAAGAGATGTTTTGGTTCCAAAAAGCAAAGTTGAGTAAGTTGCTTCTTGGTGACAAGAACACCAGGTTTTTTCACTTATCTACAGTTGCTAGAAGAAGAAGAAGTAAGATTGAAGTTATCAAGCTTAAAAATGGTGAGTGGTGTGATGATCTCTCCACTCTTAAAGCTGCTGTGACTGATCATTATAAGGAGCTCTATTCTCTGCTGAATGATGGTGCTGATAGACCTATTTCTTGGCAAGGAAGTTCTCTTACCGATGAAGAGAAGTGTTCTCTTTCTGCTCCTGTTACTAATAAAGAGGTTAAGGAGGTGGTATTCTCTATGGGGGCTTTTAAAAGCCCAGGGCCTGATGGAATCAATCATGGGTTTTACCAACATTTTTGGGCTTCAGTGAGTGGTGTGGTGGTTCACATGGTGAAAGAAGCTTTCCAAACTGGTAAATTACCTTTGAATATCAACAAGACCTTATTGGTTCTTATTCCAAAGATTGATTATCCAACTTCTTTTTCTCATCTGAGGCCTATAAGCTTGTGTAATGTTTCTTTAAAAATCATTACTAAGTGTATTACCCTCAGATTGAGATCAATGTTGCAAAGGATTGTGCACCCTTTGCAGTTTAGTTTCTTGCCTGGGAGACTAGCTAGTGAGAATATCCTCATTGCTCAAGAATCTTTTCATTGTTTAAACTCTAATAAAGATAGGAAAGGAGGCCTTGCCATTAAAATGGATTTGGCCAAGGCTTATGACAAATTCAAATGGGCTTGTGTGGATTCTGTTTTAGCTGCTATAGGCTTGCCTCCAAATTTACATAGCCTGATTATGGATTCTGTAACCACTGCTTCTTTTAATGTATTGTGGAATGGGGAACAACAACAAGAGTTTTCCCCACAAAGAGGGTTGAGGCAAGGAGATCCTATCTCTCCTTACTTATTTCTGTTGGTTATGGAATTGTTAGCTCAAAAGATTCAGTTAGCTGTGGAGGCTGGTAAGTGGAAAGGTATTAAACTCTCCAGGAGTGGTATCCCTCTCACACACTTGTTCTTTGCTGATGATTTAATTCTCTTTGGGGTGGCCACTAAGAAACAGGTGAAGGTCATGAGGCAAGTTTTGCAGGAGTTCTGTGAGGAAGCTGGGCAGAATATAAGTTTTGAGAAGTCAAAACTCTTTGTGGCTCCTTGTGTCTCTAAGGCTTTGGCTAAGGAGTTGAGTTCCATGTTAGGTGTTCAGCTTACTGAGGATCTTGGTACTCATTTAGGTGTCCCTCTCATCCACAAAAAAATTTGGGGCATCTCATTACAGATATTTGGTGGATAAGGTTATGGCCAGACTTTCTTCTTGGAAGGCCTCCCAATTGTCCTTGGTTGGGAGAGTGACACTTATTCACTCTGTGTTGCAAGCTATTCCTGCTTACACTATGCAAACTGTGCTGCTCCCTAGTTATGTTTTGAATGAGATTGATATGATTTGTAGAAGATTTCTGTGGTGGGGGGTACCATTGGTAAAGCTAAGCTCTCTCTGGTGAATTGGAATACTGCTCTTCTTCCCAAGGCTTGTGGGGGGCTTGGTTTGAGGAGAATTAGAGATTTTAATACTGCTTTCATGGCCAAGGCTGGGTGTTTGCTGGTGTCAGACAATAAATCTTTCTGGTCAAAGGAGTTGACTGTTAAATATGGTAAGCCTAAGTGTGTTCATGCTTCCAGCCATGTGAAGTCCTACCACTCTAGAGTCTGGAAACATATTGATAAGAGTCTTCTAGCTGTGTCTTCTGGTATTGGGAGGAATGTGATTTCTGGGAAATCTACCCTTTTTTGGGTTGATCAATGGTTGGGAAAATTTAGACTTATGGATGTTGCTCTTGTCAATCTTAGTGATGATGATTTGCTTTCTACTGTTCATGAGTTTTGGAATTGTGATACTGGTTGGCAGATGGAATGGTTGGAGAGTAGATTACCTGCTGCTGTGTTGGAGCTTCTTGCTGCTGTTTCTCTGAAAGAGCCTTGTTCTAAAGAGGATGAAATATCTTGCTTGCAAAATAAAGGTAAATTCTCTGTAGCTTCTGCTTATTTAGAGTGTACTAGTGATGTGAATCAACCTGCTTGTGAGAAAGGGTGGAAGAATGTATGAAAAATAAGGGGTTTTCAAAGATGGAAAACCTTCATGTGGTTGGTAAGGCATGATAAGCTTCTTACCCAGAATTTGAAGTTCAAAAGAGGTATCCGTAATCACCCCCTCTGTTTGTTATGTGGAGTAGAAACTGAAACTTCTCTTCATGCTATAAGGGAATGTGTTGCAGTTTCTTGGATTTGGAAGCTTATTGTCCATAAAGAGTATTGGGAGGAGTTTTTCAA
Source organism: Linanthus parryae (assembly GCA_023055425.1). NCBI lineage: Eukaryota > Viridiplantae > Streptophyta > Magnoliopsida > Ericales > Polemoniaceae > Linanthus > Linanthus parryae. The sequence continues at coordinate 37,267,957 of JALGPY010000002.1, forward strand.
TTCTAATCTTGTCCAGTGGATAGACTTGGATTTGGTGAAGAACTGGAGTGCTTTTTCTGATATAGATTGGCAAATTTTATTTCTGGTTGCTGCTTCTCAATTATGGTTATGGCATAATCTGGAATTACATAAAGATAAGGTGGAGAAGCCTGTTGATATGACTGGTTTTTTGTGTGCTCAAGCCAGGAGAGTCATGGTTGGCTTGAGCTTTTCTCAATCCAAAGTAGTGATTTCTCCTAAATTGGTTAAATGGTGCTGTCCTCCTGCTGGGAAAGTCAAGATTAATGTTGACTTTTCTCAATGTGGTGAGATGGGCTCTGCTATTGGTATTATCTGTAGAAATCATGAGGGTCAATGGTTATGGAGTTTGCAGAAGAAGGTGGTAACAACTTCTGTGCTGCATGGAGAGCTCTGGGCAATTCATGAAGGGTTGCTAGCTCTTAAAGAGATGGATATGGATCATGCTCTGGTTGAGTCAGATTCCCTAGATGCTGTTGACCTGGTCTTACAACATACTCAGCACACCCCCCTTGTCTATCTGCTGAAGGCTATAGCAGTTCTGCTAGGAGACACTGCTAGTTCCATATTTCACATTCCTAGAGAATGTAATGCTGTTGCTGACAAGCTGGCTAAACAAGGGATCACTATGGTGGAGCAGAAGAGTTTCTTGTTTACTTGTCCAGATTTCTGCAAAGTTGTGTTTAATTTTGATGTTTCTGGGTTAGGGAGTATTTGCTATTTGTTTTAGTGTTTTTTTTCTCTCCGTTGTACCAAAAAAAAATAGTAATCCACAACTAGAGGATTTAGTGACTTCAAGTCTAAGGATGACAATATCATTGTCCTTACGAGAAGCACTTGTGACTTTACATAACTTGTATGTAGCATTCTCGTTATGGGTCAATCCAGTATGCAATTACTCATAACGTATACCCATGTGTTGGATCCTTATATCTCCATATCAATCAAACTCCATACTAGTCTATAATTGACCGTCCTGTTAATCAATATAATCGACTGGGGATATTTAAGAAAAACAACATATTTGCAATCTAAGGACTTCATTATATTAAATATCTGAATAAATAATACAATGATTGTTTCTAGGCAAAAACAATATTCATACTAAAAAGATTGCCTCTAGGGCATCTATTCCAACAGTGGACCATTCATAAGTGGAGAGACATCTGTCGAGTCTCTCTTCAATGCCGAAACGGTAGGGTATTCTTTTCCACCATGTAAAAGGATAGCCACAGTACCCAATATCATGGAGCTTGCTTTGATTGATGAAGTTTCTGAGTAAGGAGCAGCAATTAAAATCTCTGAAACTGCCCCTTATTTTTTCACCTGGATTTGCAATGTCATTAAAATCTCCCCATAAAACAGTTTTAGAGGAGCATGAAGGAAGATAATCATGTAAAAATGAGAGCTGATTACTTCTAACACCATCTTTTGTGCTCAAATAAACAAAGATGACATCCCAGCAAAGAGAAGTATCCACAATACTAGCATGAATCAGAAAGTTGCAAAATTTGATAATTTCAACATTGCAAGATGATGACCAAAGAACACCAATACCTCCTGATAATCCTCTTAAATCGATCCAAATGCAGCTAGAGAGCTGCCTTGATTTGATACTTCTTGATCATGAAACTACTCTTGCGCTTTGTTTCACTAATAAAGAAAATGTCAGGAGTAAGAAGATGCACCATCTTCATGAATTGACGAATAGATAGGGTCCTCCCAGCCCCCTGACAATTCCAGGCGATCATCCTCATCGGGTCGATTGGGGTCATTTAGGACTGGTGACCTCCACCCGATTAGCAACGACATCATCAAATAGTAGTTTTGGTTTCTTTCCTTCCGACGAGAATTCCTCTGATTCATCGATCTCCATAAAGTCCTCCTTCCTTTTCTGCGGCTTTTTTGAGCCTCCTTCAATATTTGACTAGAAAAACTTCATTCCTTCATTATTTTCTTCATATTAATCAAATGGAATTGCTAATCTCACCCCATACCTCTATAAGTCCAAAAAAAAAAATGAAGAATTTAGTTCTTACTCCATTTCATTAACAAGAATATAAGACTATCTCCCTATTCTTCCTCTACTTTTCATATTTCATGGCTAAAATATGGAGCGGTGTCCTATCGTGCACACTCCATTCCTCCATTTTCTGAGAGCAAGTGAAATTTTCAGTTCCCCGCGCATCTAGCCAAAATTTACACAAACGTTAGATAGACAAGACAATTTAGATCTTATACTTTCGCCCTCCTAAAGAAGTGTTTACTTTGTTTCTCTTTTAGTGTCCTTCAGGATGTCATAAATTGGCGGACATCCACACCCCCAACCACTTTGAATTTAATGGATTGAGGGACCGATTTTTTTTTTAACTTTTAATATTATGCAAGATTATACCGCCCTACCTCTGAAGTAGGTTCCTCGAAAATAAATAAACAAATAAATTAATATTGCACTAAATCATAACATAATAGTGTAACTCCATCGTCCCTCCAATATGTAAAGGTTAGAGTTTTTGGTTTTCTATAAGGTGTCATTAAATTTCTTGAAAACGGTAAATTTATAAATATTCGTATAATTTTTGATCAATTTTAATCTGGTAAGTACAACTATTAATTATTTTAAGTATTGAAATTATGTCACATATTTTTTGAGAAGTAATTATGTCACAGTTTAGTTCAAGAATAAAGTATCATCGACGATGCACAAAATAATACAAATTTAATAGAAGTCGTTCACTAACAACCTTTAATCTAAAGTTTAGTTGGCCGGGTGAGCATTCTTAAGACTTTGGCATTTGCCTTGAGGTCTTGAGTTCAAACCTTGGGACAATTCAATGGCAGTCTATTGGCCTTTTCAACTGCGAGCCTGTCAGCCCGGATTCTATTGGCCTTTTCAACTGCGAGCCTGTCAGTCCGGATTTTCTCAGACTTGTTTGCCTCTCCAGTGTGGTTTGTAGACTATTTCACTAGAGCGTTAGTTTACCTAGTGCGCACCTAAATGATAATAACTGCCACATCATCAATATATATATATATATATAATAATTAAAAGTTATCACTGAAGTACTCTTAATTGATTACAAATTTCTCATTCATCTTTACCAAATGTTTGATCACGCATGCCCCACGAGTGGAGGAAACAATGAAAATGCCCGAGCCACACTATAACAAGGATGACATATAGGAGAATCTTAATGCGAATTACTATGATCCATCATAAACAAGTTACCCCAATGTGCCCCACAACGATGACTTCCTCTAAGTAAGACTTGCACAAGGAGAAATGTCAAAACACTTTGTCTTTTGGTTTCTGTATTGTCTTCTGTTTGGTTTTATGTTGTTTTTGTAGTAGGTTAATTGTACATTTCGATTTCGCGTTTTATGCTTGTTGAAGAAATGGAGTAAAACTACATTCTCTATTTTCACATCTTAAACGTGAAAATGGTGAGCTTTTTGTGGAATTGTAGAGGTAGAGCAGGAGATGAGAGCATTTCCAACCGAGACCTCCAATTTTCCTCCATGAGAGTTATAGAGGTAGGTTGATACTAGTGCAATTGTAGAATCTCCAAATTGGAGATTACGCAAGTGATTTTTTTAATAATATGTTTTTATACTAACATGATCTCATTTATAAGTGGGTGCACTCAAATAATTGACTACACATCTCTTTAAATTTTGTTAAATGGATTAAATTAATAATCCACAATTTCAACTCATAGTAAACGAATTTTGATTTTCAGTTCAGTTGCAATTTTCACTCATACTTTTTTCCAGCCAATTTTGCAGATTTTCAATTGATACCAAATTAGACCTTATTCAACTTGAGAGTTATAAAATAAGCGAGAACAATTTCTTTTAAACACTTTCGTCTTTTGGTTCGCGATTTTAATCTCATTTGAGATTAAAATCTGTCAAAAAATTTAATCTCGTTTGTTTCGTAGATTTTTTGAGTCAGATTTTAATTTAAGTTGGTTAATAATCTGCAGATAATATAATCTCCGATTTTGGAGATTTTTTAGGTATAGTGTCTGAAATACCATACTCTACCCTCTCTTTAATGCATGAATTGTTAATTTGTGCAAACACATAACATCTTAGACGTATCATAAGTTCAAATAATAACATTTTTTGTAAATTTGATAGTAAAAGCTGTAAGTGTTGCCAAACGCAATTAAATTTTAATTCAAGATTTTCAGTGCATGTCAAACAATTTTTAGATTATAAATTCAGTCAGCTTATTAACTCCAGTTTATTTTCATCAGATTATTGAGATTTTAAGCTGGAACCTAACATGCACTTAGTATTATGCATGCAGTAGCTAAAATATCATCAGAATGAGAAGGACAAGAAAGCTGAGAAATAAAGATTGTGGGCCGCAACCGCAAAGTCTTGGACAGGCTCGTGTTTCGTATTGGGTCCACAAACTGTAATGAGAAAAGCCCGGACAACTTTGGTGCTGCACGTGGACCTGTCTGTTTAGTAATTTGAATGGACTCGGCCTGACTTACAATCAAGGTTAGACTCGGGTGTAAATTAGATGACAGGCTAGTTCAAATTACCTGAATACTATAAACACTATCTAAATATAATTTACTTTTTGTTTGAGAAATTATTTTTTGTCGTCAACCGGGTTTGAACCGGAGACCTCATGCATGAGCTTCCAACTCTACACTTGAGCTACCACTCTAGCTGCAAATATAACCACACCTTTTTTTGATAAAAATACACTTTGGTCCTCTAACGTTTGAAAAAGTTCATGTTGCACCCACATACCGTAGCGAATGGGGTGAAAAGATAAGTCTACCCTAAGGTTTGAAGCAAAATTACACCATTCTAAATGCTTATTCTTTTCCTTCTCATCTAATTCTTATTCACTCGTTCTCTCTCCCTAACTTCAGCTCAAGAAATGCAACTCTGATTCGATTTGTTTGTGTCTCTTGATTTGTTCCCTCTATTAGTTTTGCAGTCACAGCAGGTGTAATTTCTATTGCATGTCTTCAATTATAGATCTGAGCCTCTTCACAAGTATTTGTTTTTCGTAATGTAAGGTCATACCAATTTTCTTGTCAAGTTTTATTCGTTGTTGTTGTTGTTGTTGTTGTTGTTGTTGTTGTTGTTGTTGTTGTTGTTGTTGTTGTTGTTGTTGTTGTTGTTTGTTTGTTTGTTTGGTTGTTTGTGTTGTTTTTGTTGTTGGGTTGGTGGTGTAGATTCGAGTATTAGTGGTGTTGCTGGTGGGAATTCGGTGGTAGTAGTGTTGCGGGTGGGGATTTGATGGTGGTGGTGGAGGTGCAAGAACACCAAGAATGTAAAGAACATGGAACATGAACACAATAAACAAAAAAGACCGATATGGGCAAAATAATAAAAAATAATAAAAATTTAACTTTATGAACGGAATAGAAGGGTGCTAAGTGTCCACATAATATTATGTTTTAGGAGTGTAAGGTGGAATTATCCAATTACCAGGGGACCAAAGTGCATTTTTTCTCCATATTATAGTGGTGGTTATTGTCTTTTACCCAGATCTATAGATATATTTTATTATTTATTATTTTTTAGAAGTGTATTATTTATGTTCTTAAAATGTCCGATTTGTTTTTTTCACTTATTATATATTAATCTATTGCCTTTTACTAAAGAGACGTGAAAAATTAACTACAGATTTTTTTTAAATTAAATAATCAAATTCGGAATGCATAATTGCATACTTCGTGTCTCATTGGTCTTTTAACTTAACTTACTGCAATTTTCAAAAATATAAATTTTGGTCGAGCGGAGATTGTAGCTAAATTAAATTTATTAACTCAAAGGGTTAGCCCGAATTTTGATCAAGCCCCAATTCCTAAATATTAATTCGGGTTTGGATGGACTGACGAGGATCGTAACAGGTTCTGGGCAGGCTTGAGCATATTTGTTGTAACTCAAGCTTTGGTTGAGACTGAGGTGTCAATCTGTTCAACCCGCCCAAATTGTCGTCCTAAAATTTAGAGAATTTAAATTGCATACATTTGTTGAACAACTCTCGTTTCAGAACTAACTTATGTGCACTTTAGCTAAGTCATTGGCCTCTATTCTTTTCAACTTTTTTAAAATCAGATACCACAACTAAGACGTTTCGATAGATTTAAAACCCATTAAGACATTCCTTCTTATGCTTCATCCAGGGTATGATTAGGTACAGATATCAATTGTCTTGCAAAAAACTCTTTCACTTATTTGTCATCACTCTATTACGTGTTATTTATGTATAAATATATTATTGAAGTGCACACAAAAAATTGCTTCCACATATGTACGATGAGATATACTATGTGGTAAAATGTGTCTATTACAACTCTGTCTCATTGTAGAGATTTATTGAGTCGTAGAGTTCTCATTTCAATTACGTATCCACTTATTTGTCACCACTCTACTATGTGTTCCTTATATCTGAATATATTATTGAAGTATACATAAGAAATTGCTTTTGTATATATTCTCTAAAAAGCAATTCTTTTCTATATGTGCCATAAAAATATATGTGCACAATATGGGTTCTACTACTCCGTCTTATTGTGGAGATTCATCGAGTTGTTGAGGTCTTGTTTCAAATACCACACTCTTATTAATGTATGATGATACTTGTACAGATTCATTGAATCATCAGAGCATTCTCGTCCAACTTATTGTAAGATCTTGGGTCTTCCACTACTGCTCTAAGTACTTGATAGTTCATATATGCTTTCGCTATATATTCCTCCATATCATTTCAAGGAAATTAGCGACATCTTTATCTGAAGTGTCAAACATAAAAATTCAATGGCCCATGAATCGGGAATGAAGCTTATTGCCACGGTCTTCTTAACATGGACCGTGGCAATTGCTATTTTGGGAGACGCCACTTACCCGCCGCCTCCTGCTCCCACCTTATGTGAGGCAGCAAATGACGAGAACCTCGTCCCTGTGAGAAAAGAAGTTTACGATGATGGACGGATTTTTGATGTTAGTCACAGATATAGACCTGATTTGCCTTTATTTGAATCCAACGACGGAATTGGCCAGTTCCTCCAGCTCCTGACGAGCACGAAGAACGGCTCCCTCTCAAATAACTCCGAGATGAAGCTCTACGTTCATGATGGCACTCATGTCGACGCACCTGGTCATTTTTTTGACAATTACTTTGATGCTGGCTTCGACGTTGACGCTCTTGACCTTAAAACTCTCAATGGTAAACACCTCCAATTAGCACTCATTTTTTCCAATCACATATAAGTGCATGTTAGACAGGCATTTCTATTTCTCAAGTATTTGAAATGTTTTTTTTTGCAGAGCATTCTGCTTGTCTGTTTAATAACAAAAACCTGAATATAGTTGTTTGCAAATGTACTTCTATCATTTTTTTTCCTTCTGTTTTCTATACTTCCATTGATATAATCACACACCCTTATTGAAGGAGCAAAATAATAGTAACTCAATAGTTTGTACAACTTCGTCCCATCTCTTTTGCACCATTTAGACTTTTATCACTATTCACTGGGTCACTTTGACCCGGTAATTTGGATAGCGTAACTTTGTAATTTTTAGATAATTTTTTCGAAGTGTTGTAGATTAACTCTTATTCTACAAGACAATAAAAAAATTATCGAAAAATAGTATCATTTTGAGATCCAAATCACCGGGTCAAAGTGACTCAGTTACGGGTGAGGAAAGTCAAATGGCGCATTTGAGCTGGGACGGAGTGGTACATAAGTACTACATTATAGTAAATTAACACTAAAAATTAAAATGTTATGAAATGTATTTTTGATATAATCGTTACCGTTCAACACATGTCAAATTACTTTTATTTTGCTTACAAACACATCTTTTCAACATATGTTTTTAAACCATGTTTTCTGTTTGTAAACAATTACTCCTACAAACATGCTCTAAATCTTAAATGTGGTTAGGTCGGGTGGGTGATCATGGGACCCGGGACTGTTGAATAAGCTATTCGTACTTTAGAGAACTAAGATTTGTACTTTTGGACCAAAATTTGGTCCTCCACTTTTCAGTTTTTGCTCCAACAATGAGGACCAAATATGCTCATCCATTAATATTTTATTAATTTTATTTATTTATCATCAAACAATTATATTATACATTAAATTTATACTAAAATAAATAAATTTCATTTAAATTAAAAAACAATGCCGGTGAATTAGTTATAAAATGCTAATGATAAAAAAATAAGAAAGTCAAAATGATATAATATTCTACCCATTTTATCTAATTAAGAGTGTAAAACAAAATTAAACAGCTAAACATAATGAAATTAGCCTTTTTTTTGCTTAATTATTACTAAAATATTGTCTCAATACAACAAAACTCAACACAAATGAATAAATCAGATTTTTTTAATATTTGGTACAGTGAACAGTACAGTCTTTAAATTGGTCCTCCTCTTCTTGCTGGACCAATTTTGGTCCAGTAATTGGTCCACCGTTGGAGCACCCTTTTCTGTGGTTTGGACCAAATTTGGTCCGAGGCGAGGCATTGGTCCGTCCGTAGGAGATACTCTTAGTACTTCCAACGACAATTCAAAAAGTGTCTCCAAAAGTTTTGAATTATACCACTGATATCTTCATGATTCAATCTATGCCCACAATGACTTGCGAGAAATACAAATCCAGTAATAACCAAGATAAGAGGAAAAAAAAAAAAGAGATGACCCAAGAATTTAACAAATTGCATACTCGTCCTAGATGGCTAGAAAGATTAGTGTAGAAAAAGTTATGTCACTCATTTCAGAGCATGAAGTTAGAAAGATGTACGTAGATCATGTTATGTAAATTGTTGAGATTTTCCATCTTCTCATCTTATTATTTACCAGTCCGTTTCTTCTCTTTAGCCCCCTTTGGGTGGGCACGGTAACTAAGAAAATTGGCTAATTTACTCTGTTACCCCTCCCCAGTCTCTGTCCCCTCCCCCTCTCTCATTGATAACAACACCAACTACAACCACCACCACCACCACCAACACCACCACCACCAACATAGAAACTTACCAATTCAACAACAAAAATTACAGATCCAATAGTGTAAGCAGATCCCAAAAAAAAAATACAAATCAAAGAAAAAAATCACAGTAGTAGGAGGAGAAGGAGAAGTCCTTTCCGATTTCGCCGCCAACTGACGCCCACGAAGCCGCCTCCGCTGCCGCAGCCAAGATCCGCCAACAAGACGTCCACCGGCTTCCTTCCTTGTCACCGGCCTCCGTCGCCCTCCTCTCTGACGCCGACCGTCGTCCTCGTCCAAATAGGCGAATCGCGTCCTCGTGCGTCGTGCAACGGCGCCGGAGCCACCGTTTGTCGATGGCCGTCGAGATCGCCGTCTTCCATAGTCTCCTTCCCTCTCCTTCGTCGATCTGGTCTCCCTCTTCCTCCCTCACTCCCTTCTTCTTCCTCTCTCTCTCTAGTTCTCTCTTTCTCTATCCGTCTGTTTTTCTCCCTCTCTCTCTAGTTCTCTCTTTTTCTCTGAAATGTGTGGTGGGGAGGAGATAAACGAGTAGGGTCTTCTTTTGAGAGAAAAAAAGTGAGTTAGGTGAGGTTATTGAAATGAAAGGTGGGGTAATAATTGTGAGGGTAAATATGTAATTGGTCCTCATTAAACTTGCCAAATGAGGAAAGGGGGCTAAAGAGAAGAAACGTACCAAAATAGAAAGGGGGCTAAAGAGAAGAAACGGAGTGGTAGTAAATATAAAATAGAAAAGTATGCCCCTTATTGATGGTTTTCTGTCTCTGCAACTGATGGTGCGTTGTACTTACAAATGCTCATTATGTTTCACATAAGAGCTTATCTTTTGTACGCATTTTAAGTGTAGCGGACAACAGTGCCCGTCATTTTGGTAAAACAAGTTGAGAAAAATCGTTCTTAATACTTATACTCACCTGCTATTGTTTGTTGTAACAGGTCCAGCCTTGTTAGTTGACGTTCCAAGGGACAAGAACATAACCGGTATAAATTTCCGTAGTTTCAAGATTCAATCTATTCTTCCAGGATTACTGGTCACATTAAACATACATTGTGCACTACTGCACTTTGTGACACTAAATCAGACAAATCCTCACCAGTTCTGATTTACCACCATAACCTCCTATACTTCTATTTGATGACAATTAACTCCAGAATTGTTAAAGAGTCCAAAAAACCAACGGAAATCCCTCGTCATCTGAGGGGATTTCTAGTAATTTCATACATATTTTCAGCTTCTCTCTCGGTGGTAGTACTGATAAGATTTATAATTACTCAATTTGACCATGCATTTTTTGCTTCCTGCAGCGGAAGTTTTGAAGTCGTTAAATATTCCTGAAGGAGTACGTCGTGTGCTTTTTAGAACTTTAAACACTGACAGGTAATGGATCCGTTTTCTCGATTGTTCCACTAATTCATGTGACGTCCAAGTTTAATGTATCTTTCAACTTGTAGGAGGCTTATGTTTAAAAAGGAATTTGATACAAGCTATGTCGGATTCACAAAGGATGGGGCGGAGTGGTTGGTGCACAACACCAACATCAAACTCATTGGTAGGAACACCTTATGATTGAATACGCTCACTGGCATATCCACATCATGAGCCTAGTCACCACTTAATGTTTAAAAATTATAATTTTAAATTTATTTTATAGTATTAAAATTTCACTGTCCAGCTTCTACAGAAATTATAAGTTCCCTCTCCATCTGTCGGGCCCTTGCCTACACTTTAGATTGGAAAACTCAAAACCAAGCCTGATATACGGACAGCAATAATCTTATTCACCGAGCTATACGACTGTTTTTGTTAGTTAGACGCTAGTAAATTGGATTCAGGGTAATACCTCAATTTCTTTGTACATATACATGTTATATAGCCTCAAATTGTGTAATCTTTTATATTTTGTTTTGGGTTACAGGGATTGATTACTTATCCATTGCTCACTATGAGGATACAGCTTCTCCTCATCTTGTTCTCTTATGCAATAGGGTACGTAAGAAAACACTATAAACTTACAATAAACAACGGAGTTTTTGTGCAAGTGACAAAATTGATATAAGAAATACTATATTTATTTAGGATATCATCATTGTGGAAGCCATGAAACTTGACGATGTCCCTGCGGGGATTTATACCCTCCATTGCTTGCCATTACGGTTACGTGGATCTGAGGGATCTCCAACAAGATGCATTCTTACGGAATGAAACCAATCATTGTAAGTAAATTATATACGTATGTCGTCGGTCAGTCGTAGTTATTTAATTATTTTGATAATCAATTATCATGAATTAATTAAACGAACAAAGGAGGGATCACCATCGCTTACGTATAGTTGTTACATATTGCAGGAAATAACATGTTATGAGAATGAAGATGGGAAGCTGCGGGGTATCTAAAGGGCTATGGTTACTGTAAATAAGAGACCCATTGTCTGTGCCTCTATGGCTTGTTAAGACACTTGTTACTACTGGACTCCTCATTATCTATGCCTCTATGGTTCTTATATATTGTTAATTTTGTATTGTTTGACATTGGATACAAAACTACTTAACGACATCATCCCTGTTGATCTGAGTGAGCGGTTATCTTTACTACTATAAAAAGTTAAAGAGCTCTCAAGTGTCTAGCACTTGGCGTGTTTTCTGTTTCTTACATTTTAGTTTTTGTCAAAAATACCCTTCACTAAATAACTATTTCAATGGACAAACAGTTATGACTGTTTTACTTCCCCCGCCTCCATAAGTTACAAATTATATTGTTTGTGTTTTTATTTTCGTTTCATCCATCATCAGTTTCTTACGTTTTATCATTTTCACATTCAATTCCTTTGTTCTTAATCATTTTATTTTCTAATTGAACAGTACTAAAACTGCCTTCCTCATCAATATAATTATGGATAGTCTTAATATGCAATAAAGGATAAATTTACTAACTTCACCATATTTAAATCTCCTTCATCTTTATCTCCACTAATGGAATATGATCTCTCCGATTTATTGTAACTTTGTTTTTGGTGGAAGTCATACCTCTTCCTTGTTGGTCATCTACCATCCCTCCAGCGTTTCAGAGCTCAAGGTCACATTTTGACAGCGTTTTTATCATGGTACACGTTCGATTAACTTTTGAGTTGGATGTGAACGTCAATATTAAAGGTAATGGTCCTTCACAAGTTTTGTTGTCCAGAAGCATATTTGGGAGCTTCTATGTCGTTCTTTTGTAATTTTCTGTAACACTTTGATGGTCTGAAGGTTCAGTAGATTCCTATGAAATGGTTCTTGGTATAAAAATGATTGATTTGATATCGATTTAATTTTTTTCTTGTGATTCATCGAGGTTAAGAACCTATGATAATATCAAATTTTTAAATGTTCTACTTATGAAATTTAAATAAAATGGTACTATTCAAATCATAAGTTACTTATTTCTTCCAACTGGAAGCTCCCTGTAGAGTGTAGAGTGCAGGCATATGTTCGGAGATGGAAGGATTAGATGCTTTTTGGTTCGATCAAGGCCATAAATACCTACTGTGAGTCCAAATCCAAATTGCCTTATCTTTTTGCTTTCCCTCCCTATACCCCGACAACAAACCTCCCTCTCTCACTTACTCAGTTTCAATCTCTCTCAAAGTTCCTTCTCAAGCTCTCAAGCCCTCTCTTACTCAATTGTGTTAATTGACCGACATGTGGTAAATAACTTATTTTACGTCAGATCGTCAACATGGACGGATCTATGTAGGCACTGGCCACTCTGTAATTTTACGCATAGTTTTCACATAAATTATTATTTAGCCCGACAAACATTTTAGGTTAGCAACAACTATTTCTATAATTTATAGTTTAACCCCCACTTATTTATCTATATTTGTCTAATTTCAATTTTTAGCCCACACTCCAACAAATTCCTAGATTCGCCTCTGGCCGTTAGGAAAATTTCCAAACTAGTTATTGCTTTGGTTTAGATTTTACTTTTTGAGAAATTTGCTTTGGTTTAGATTTGGGAGACTTTAAATCCGACTGTATCATGAAACCAGTTATCTGCATTTTTACTGCATATGAGAGTCTCTCCAACATATTGAACTGGACAAATTGTTTAACTGGTTATATGCATTTTCAAGGAGTATACACTTAATTCGGCTATTTTTATCTGCGATTCATTACTTCTTAACTGACACAGAATATGTGATTCACTTAAAAAAACGATACAAAAATTTGTTAAACTAACGTTGTAGTCTTAAAATACACGCATTACGAAAAGAGCCGGTTAGGGGGACAAAAAGTCGAACATATATTTTAACAAAAAGTAACTTAACATATACCACATCACTAGATGTGAAAATATCACACAAATTTAGTTTTCTATTTCCTTTATAATCTACACCCAAAATTTTCATTAATGACATGTTGCCGTACATGTCATTATATGTTTAACTTTTTCCATAATTTTTTGTTCACCTAGACTTTTTGTTACGAAAAATGTTAACAGATACTTTAAATTGTATGAAAAATTGATTTTTGACTCAAACCTCAAGGTGCGACTAGGCCGGGTTTAGGCCGTGCCGAGACAAGGCGGACTGGGGGCGTGCTGTGCACAGAGTAGGGCGGGCCGGGCCGTACCCGAGTCGAAGCTCCGCGAGAAATAGAACGTGCCGTGCCGTGATGGGGGCGGGTCGTGCCTCTTCCATTTTGTGCGGGTCGTGCACGGCCCGGGGGGCGGGTCGTGTCGTGCACGAGAGGAAAGTGATCGGCCGTGCCGTGTCGGAGGGTGGAGCCGGCCGTCCTCGGGGCATGTTATGTGCGGATCGGTGCGGGCCGTGCCAATTTGGCACTCGGGTCGGTCCGTATTACCACCATGACTCAAACTGAACAAAAGCGTTTACCCCCTATCAACTCAGTTCAACTGTGAGTCAACTCGGAACTCAAGATACACCCCCAAAGTCTTCCCAAATTCAAAACTGAGATCACTGATTCAGATTCACGCTAACACCATCATCACGCAACAATGCCCCGATCAGTAATCAACTCCTCCTCCTCATCGCTCCTGCTAATCTGCGCCGTCGCACTCACCGTCGCAACCACCGCCTACTCCGACGCCGCCTACCCCTCCCCTTACGACACCGCCTCCTGTAACCCCACCGCCGGCGAAGCCAACCTCGTACCCGTCAGGAGAGAAGTCTACGACGACGGCCGAATCATCGACATCAGCCACAGGTACACACCCGACATGCCTTCCTGGGACTCCGAACACGGCGTCGGCCAGTTCCTCTGGCTACCGGCGAGCATGAAGAACGGCTCACTCGCCAACAACTCCGAGATGAAGCTCCCCACCCACACCGGCACCCACGTCGACGCCCCCGGACACGTCTTCGACCACTACTTCGACGCCGGCTTCGACGTCGACACCCTCGACCTCGCCGTCCTTAACGGTAATTGCACCCCTGCAACTTGCAATCAATCAATTTTGGCTTTTTTGTAGATAGGATTTTTCCTATTTTAGCCTCGAATAGGAAAAACCTTATCTACCAAAATTGATTGATTGCAAGCTATTCAAGGCTAACCTAACTAAGGGTTTTTAGTTATATAAACACTCTTTGTTTATATAAACGCTCTAGGCATGAGACAATTTGTTTATATAAACGTTTTTGGGGTATGATAATTTGGGGGTTTGACCCTTTATGATGTTAGATGTACCTAACTAGGGTTTTGTTAATATAAACGTTACAATTTGTGGGTTGAGGCTGTATCATTGAGGATGAGAGAAATGAGGTGTCTACAGATATTGTTAGTGTTAGCTGAGTTTGTGGTGGTTCTAGCATTTGCATCAACTCATGATGAATCATGCCCATCTGGGTATGGTTTATCGGGTGTTTGCGGCGAGAAATTGGTTCCTCAGAGGAGGGAAGTGTATGGGAATGGGAGGATTATTGATATTACTCATAGGGTCACCACTCAATCTGCTACTGGTGGACCTGAGAGGATGGATGACTTCCTCAGGCTTGCTAAGAGCATGAGGAATGGTTCAGACTGTAACTTCTCGATTATTAAGTTACCTGCTCATTCTGGTACTCATGTCGATGCCCCGGGGCATATGTTTGCTGATTACTTTGATGAGGGTTTTGATGTGGATACCCTTGACCTTGATGTCCTCAATGGTAAAGCAATTGTGTTATTTGATTGAATATGCTGGTCTTTGCATCTGTCTCTTGCTTGCTTTGTTTATGTTATCCTATTTGAATTTTATGGTTTATCAGTCAATTTTGGCTGCTATGACTTGCAATCAGTCAAATTTGGCAGCTATCACATGCAATCTGTCAATTTTGGCATTATTTGTGGATAAGATTTCCCAATTCAAGACTAATCTAACCAGGGTTTTTTTATATAAACTTTCTTGGGATATCACAGTTTGGGGGCTTGACTCTTTAGTTTTTAGGATGAGAAAAATGAGGTCTCTACTGATATTTCTAGTGTGTGCTGAGGTTGTGGTTCTGGCACTTGCATCAGCTCATGATGCATCATGCCCATCTGGGTATCATTTTTCGGGTGTTTGTGGCCCGAATGGTGCCAAGTTGGTTCCTCAGAGGAGGGAAGTTTATGGGAATGGAAGGATAATTGATATTACTCATAGGGTCACAACTCAAACCGCTACCGGCGGACCTGAGGGGATGGATGACTTCCTCAGGCTTGCTTTGAGCATGAGGAATGGTTCGGACTATAACTTCTCGATTATAAAGCTACCTGCTCATTCCGGTACTCATGTCGATGCCCCGGGGCATATGTTTGCCGATTACTTTGATGAGGGTTTTGATGTGGATACCCTTGACCTTGAAGTCCTCAACGGTATTGGAATTATTACTCATGCATTTTTGCTAAAGCAATTGTATTATTTGCTTGAATATGCTGGTCTTTGCACCTATAACTTGCTAGATCTTTGTCTATTTGAATTATATGGTTTGCTTAAACACTTGTGCTTTTATTGAATCACTAATTCCGGCTCCATAAACGAACTCCAGTTGTGAGTTTGTGTTGGGCCTGATCAGTTCAAATCTGATGTTGGAATAAGTGGTGATGCTGAATGTATATTGGTTACTTAAGAGGAGCGGAGAATGAGTTTTTTCCAATTAAAATGGAAAATAAGGTCGCTCTTTAAGTAACAATCATTCTGGGAAAAGGGTTAGTTATCGGGTTTGGTTGGTGCTACAGGCGCTAGTGACTGATTTAGCAGGCTGTTAATTGTCACTTTTTTGATGTTTGGATGTCATCGTCACCCTTTAGATTTCATATACCTGTTTATTTCATTCGCCTATGCTTGTTATCTTTTTCAACTTGTCCAGACAAATCCATTTTCATAACTTATGGTTTGTGTACCTGTTTGTTTCAACAGGTCCAGCCTTGGTAGTTGACGTTCCAAGAGACACGAATATAACTGGTACAGTACATCTTTTCATAATTTGGTGCATCTCTTCACTTCTATTGGAATGGATGCATATAGTGCTCCCTCTACAGTCTACAGAGTGTTATGTTGGAATAGTATTACGTGACTTTTGATTGTGACTGTTTTTTTCGTGTATAATGTTGATGATTTGCATTGCCTAGTCACACAAACGTAATTAAAAGTCTCTCCTCAATCAAGTTTGTATTCCATTCTCAAAAAGATTTTCAACTACAAGAATGTCACAGTGGCTAGTTGTAGATGTGGTTCTCAGCTTCTTGTTGCACTGATTTATTTATTGCACTGTTATCTTTTCATGCTCAGTGCCTTAAACTTTGACTGTGCCTTTCTCCTCCAGCTGAAGTTATGAAGTCCTTACATATTCCTAAGGGAGTACGTCGCGTGCTTTTCAGAACATTAAACACTGACAGGTAACTTAGTGCATTGTAAAAATGTCGTACAATTGTAATTTTTTGAAGAACCATATGGATGGATCATGTTTGAACTGCAGTCTTTAACTTTGGATGGTGTTGGTAGTAACTGCAGAGGCTTAATTAACATTTCATCTCAACTAAAAATCACTTTATTTCAATAAAAGAAATATGAGGAGAGGTACAGGCCCTAGGCTCATGAAGTCGTGTATTCATTGAGTAACCAAGTGATGGAGATTGAGATGTTTATGTTACATTGCCCTCAAATCCTCAATTCATTTTTGGTGTGCATGTAGGCAGACAGGTAAAGCATAATTTTAACCTCCGGAAGTTTTGTGCATAAATATGTGATTCCGTGTCATCAATTTAAATTGAGTTTTCCATGAAGTTCTGGTGCCGTTTCTTTCCACACTGATCTATTTGATAAGAAATGATGTAGAGAATTTACGCATCCATCTTTTGCTATCTATCATCTATGCATAAGCTCAAATTCAATCCTTGTACATGACTGTCTTCCAACACTCAGAATTTGCTAATATTTCTTTTAGGAAGCTTATGTGGAAAAAGGGGTTCGATACAAGCTACGTAGGATTTGTGGAGAATGGAGCACAGTGGTTGGTGGATAACACTGACATTAAACTTGTTGGTAAGGATATCATCAATTCCAAGCTCCAACACCACCAAATGCATGTTTGATAAATTAGCCGGGTTTTGCATGGAAAGGGAATACATTTTTCTGTTAATATAACTTATAAGTAGCTGAAGATATGTTGTACAGTAACTTTATGGATCTTGTCCATGAGAGCATACCTTTTTATAGATGTGTTACATATGAATTTATTCCTCCGCCAGGAACTACGTTGCAGTTTGTAGTGGGCTCTACTTTGATGGTGAACAACATCATCATTGCTCTTGGCATTTCATTGCATTGCATTGATGTACCCCTTTTATGTTATTGACATGTTGTAACTCTTAAGTGTGTGAGTATTGTGCTTGCAGCTTAGTCACAAAAAAGGTATAACTTGTTGTAATGGATTGACTGATCCAGTAGTAATTATTAGAGCATATTAATAGAGGTGGAGCTTTGCTGCCAAAAAAAAAAAGAATATAGGGGATCTTTGAAATTCAATTTTTATATTCACTATCACGATCTCAGTAGTCATGGTGGGATGCTTTTTGTAACAAGATGAGAGAGTGGTACTGAAGTGAAGTCAAGTAGGGTAGTCGATACTCAGAATTTCTCTAATTGCAGGAATATTGTACTTATGAGGCATACTGAGCGAGGAGAGAGAAGGAGGGAGCACTTAAAAATTGTACCCATAGAATATAAGTGAGGTAGACTTATAGGAGTTGTTCATGTACAATGTACCCCCTTTGGATAGCCTTGCCTGGAAGGGTGGTTCCACACTTTTGAGAGTGGTTAAGAAGCCCATTGCAGATGAAGGATGGTAGAATATACTGACTTTTAAATAAGCTCATGATATTAGTAGCAACATGAGGAATGCTTATTGTCTCCATTTAGTTGGTAATAGGTTTGTTTGGCTTGGCGCAGTTAGTTTCTCATAGCTAATCTCATTATTTGACGTGGTTTGCTCATTTTCTTTCTGGGCCATTGGATGCATATTTGAGAAATTGGTTCGACAGACTTCGGGAGTAGTAAAAGAATTAAAGGGCTCGAATAAAAGAACTAAAGGGAGGGTAAGGAGACATGAATAGATTGTAATTATATTTGACTTCATAATTAATCAGGAATGAACGAGTATATAACGAGTACCCGTTTCACCATCATTGGAGATAGGCTTTCCATCACCATGAAGAAGCTGTACGAGGGATTAGTAAAAGAACTAAAAGGCTCAAAGTAAAGGAACTAAAGGAAGGCTAAGGAGAACATGAGTACATTTTAATAATATTCGACTTCTTAATTAATCGGGAAATGAAACAAGCACATAGCTTTAGATTTAATGAGTGTTAATCCATTTCACCAGCATTGGAGATAGGCTATCCATCACCGTGAAGAGAGCTGTATGAGAGAGTTGAAATGTTAAGTTGGTGTGCTACTTTTTGCGAGATTGAGGTGTTAGTTAATTCTAACATGATATCCTCTACTTTGACATCTTATAACTTATTATAACTCGCAATGGAATGTATTTATTCAAACTTCAATCTGACTACTTCAGAAAATGTCTCAAATTCAATTTTTGAGAGTGTCTACAAATACTTGCTGCAAACTCAGAAAATCTTCTTTTTGTTCATCTTCTATTTCAGGGATCGATTACTTATCTGTTGCTGCCTATTCACATCTGATTTCTGCTCATCATGCTTTCCTACGCAACAGGGTAAGAAAATACGTGTCAACTGAAGTAACGTGGCGAAGTTTTCTTGTTTGGTTTCAATCAGTTTGTCAATTTACCTTTGAAATGTTATCTTGTAAAGATCCCGTGACTCTGTTTCTTTCCGTTTTGGTAAATCTTGTTTCCCTCTTGACTGATAACATGGCATCGAGTCTTCTCCTTAGGGAAAAGGTGTTAAAATAACTTCTCCACAAGCACATGAATATTACTTTTGAACGACCTAAGTAACCCTTCAGCAATAAATGCTGTAGAGTTGCAGTACTTTTGCTTAATTTGTCACTGAGTTTCGACCTCTTTAACCAGAAGATCGCTCTGTGGACATTGATTGGACCAAAGCCTCATTTGACTCTTATAAATCTGCCACACTTGAGAGTTGAGAGTAACAACTCACTTTCGCATAGAGTTCACCCTAAGACCTAGTTATATTTTGTTCACATGCAAGTATGCAACCATATCACTCTCTGCCTCATGGGAGACTCTTCACTGATTCTTTGTCTCAAATGGCCTCAAGAATCACTACGAGGGAATTGACCCTTAATCTTCTATGCTAACTTTCCGTCTCTCCAGCGGTGGTTATCTTAAAGCAGTTTACTACTAGCTCCTAACCTTTCTAATCAACTTTTCTTTGATCATCATCTCTCTTGGTAATTGGAATTCCAAATCAATTGTCATCATATATTTTTTGATACAATCTCATGACTTCTGGATAGATTTATTTTCTTATTGATCACTGTGTGTCTGCACTATGCAAGACTGCAAAAAAGCTTACTGATGGATCTATTTCTTCAAGCAGGACACTTCTCTTACCTTAATTTATTAACAAACCACCATCAGCGGACTGTTCATTACAGAAACTGAGAAACTACATGAAGTTAATGGATCACTTTAATGGTGTATAGGTTTGAAAATTCTTCTCCGTTTATCAGAATTTGAGAAAATGAGTTTAGATCTTGGCTGGTTGTGCCTCAATCATTAAATGAAGTGTCATTATCACTTCTGTCATTATCACCTCTGATTCTTTGTCCGAACATATCTGTTGGGGTGATGGTGTTAGTTGTTCTGTTCTTCTGTAGAGGAAAGATTGTCCCTAAAGGGGGGTATTTTGATCTTTCTAGAACTATCTGTCTGTCTGTAAATAATATTTCGGTAAGATATTGCTTTCCCTTTACACATTTGATCACCTGTAGGAGGGATTTTCATGCCGCATATACAGTAAATTGGGCTTTGTTATCCTTTTCAAAAATTAATATTGGGCATTGATTTGTGGGCTTGTAAATTAGTATCAAAGGCACAAAATTGAGATGTTTTATTAATAGGGCATAAAAGTAAATGAATTATGAAAATAGGCACATCTAGGAACTCATTTATTAACAGAGCAAAGAAACCAATGGGCTCTAGATCCTTCCCAGCAGGGGGCGAAGCCCTAGTTCCTTCCCACCCCAAGGTTGGGAGTGGGAAGTCTCTCCATCTCACACTCTCCGTCCCGGGCTCAGAACTTTACCTGTCTTTTCTGCAATTGTGGTATCACGGTGCAACAAACTTATCATCCACATGTATCTAAACTAGTTTATTGATTAAGAGAATAGAGGGATAGAGAAGTACAGATATGGGTTTTCTGTACAGATATGGGTTTTCTGTGTGTACTGGAGCGATATTGCTGGATCGTCATTTCAGTTTATCTATCATAATAAAGCTATCACATTACATTTACTCTTATTTCCATTCTTACAGTCATTGCCATTTAATTTTACAGTAGAAATATACGTTGCTTTGGAGGTTCTTAATGTAAAAAGCCCTCGTTGCATTTCTTAATTGCTTTTAGATTTTGGCATAAGAAATGTGTATGCTGTTTGTTCAAGAGAATGTGAGCTGCTGCAGCAGTGTGAAAGCATCGCAACTATCTACTAATCCTCTAAGCAATATGGTCTCAGTTGATTGCTTCTGATCTTGGTCATTCTGGTTTTAAAGTCATACAGTCATACTACGTGTAACACTGGGTTTATGGAGCTGTATACGCTATCTCACCACGCTGTCTTCCATTTTTTCTGACAATGTTCACATAATTGAATGTAGCTGTATGTAGATGTTCATCAACACTTAACAAAGAAACGGCGTAATTGCTAACATATATACCTGCATTATTCTCGCACAGAACAATTCATTGTTGCTTATATGTTGGATGTTTTATCAATGTAGGAAACCATCCTTGTGGAAGGCCTGAAACTTGATGGTGTCGAGGCTGGAATGTATAACGTCCATTGCTTACCCTTACGGTTACTTGGTGCCGAGGGGTCGCCCATAAGATGCATCCTTATCAAGTGAAAATTGATTACTGTAAGTATGTGTACTTACGCTTCTAGTCATTTGGACATTGTCAACCATCAAATGAGATACCCAAGGACGCGGATGATATAAGAGTCTGTTCTCTTGTCTCTTGCCATTTTCAAGGCGCGGTCACTTAACTTCTGCTTTTCTCAGTTTCGTTGCTTGTGTTTATTTGCCAGATGTTACGGGGAAATAGCAGAAGTCCCTACGTGGAAAATAATGTATCGCAAATGACTGGTGGCATATGAACGACCACTACATATACAATCCACCCTATTTAGCATGCTTCGATTCCTACTATGTATCTCAAATGCTCTCTGTATAATTGATATGGTCGATGGTTTTCACTCTGGTCATTCTTATTAAATTTCTGTTTCTTAGTGGTGTCTGATGAGTTGCTTGTGGGTTATGTTGAGAATCCCGAATACTCAGTAAAAACATAGACGAGCAAACACCCTAACAATAGGCAACTACTAGAATTTAACTATGTGCTTGCAAAGTTGTACATCGTAGCATTTCCAGATTACTCAACCTATTTCCTTTCTGCTTCATCATCTCCTGAGGTATTGCAGAGTAGTCAGGTAATGCGGTGATGAGTGGAGGACGTAGAAGAAACAGAGAGATAAGGCAGGGATGGGTGGAGGAGGGGACGGATAAGTAAACTAATGGGTACGTTTGAATTGTGATAGTGAATACGGATATACATCTTGGCTCCGGTAGTAGTGGTTAGACGATGTGAGAAGTAAACTAATGGGTGTTCGGCTAGGGAACTAAGTAGTTCTACTGGTTTCCATTCGGCATCAGAGAACAACATACATGTAAAATGGTAAAGGGGTAATTTAGTAATTTAGAGTAACTGTTCGCGTGGTTAAAGGTACTATGTTTGTAGATTCATTCAACATCACCCGCGGTGCCAAGTGTGATTACAGACACAAAAAAGATTGTATAATTACATGGGAGAAAATTGTGAGCCACCAGTCCAATCCACTAATTAATCCTTAATTCACGCCTTTTCAAACAATCACCATCCGTAAATGTTTAGAGAAAGGCTCTTGTCCGTAAAAAATGAGAACACTGTTCTCTCGATAAGTATATGAGGGAAAGGAAAGAAATGCAAACATAAGTTCTAACATATGGAGATGTTGGAAAAGCACAAGATCGCATGTCTACACAGATGCGATAAAAATGGACAAGGGAAAAATTGACATTGTTGAGGTATATTCTCACTTATCTCTCTCCCTCTCCGAGCTACTCATTCCCCCCTGAAATTTATTTGCTTGATGTTTGGACCAATTACACGTGCACACACTGTGGTTGGTCTCGTACGAGATGAATTTCCATTTTTACCAACTACATCAGGAGCGTGAGTTTGTCCTTGAATATTCGCTTTTTGTGTGTGTAAAGGGAGTACACCTTGATCTGGAATTCCGTTCTTGGATAATTTATTTTCAGTGTAGAGACAACTATAGTAGTTTCTCGTTTGCCACCACCTTTTTCACGTGAATTTTAGTTATCCTGGTTGAAGAGTATACAATTGTTAATGAACAATTTTTTCATGTGAATTTAAATTATTCTGGTTAAAGAGTAGACAACTGTTAGAGACGTAGGAAAATGTTTATTTATCAACTTCACATGAAGTAAGGAAAATGTATAATTTTCAAGAGATGCCAAAAAATTGAGATGGGACAAGGGAATACAGGATTTTTTTTAATCAAAGCACAATATTTGACTATCATTTTCTACATAGAAAATCCCACTGAGCCTCAGAGGGTATAATAATCTCAAGTCTTGGAACACTCATGTTTTCTTTAAGAAAACCACTTTAAAATGTACAGAAATTACAAAATTCGGCCTGTCTTTGTACACACTCTTCTCCCCCACCGCCAGTTTACTACAAAAGTCCTAAGGTGTGCATCTGCCTCACCGGTACAAACTCCCGGTATCCCTTCCACATCCCAAGCCCTATCACTATAAGTCTCCACCTCCACCATCCTTATCTCTGCCACCACCATACTACTACAAGTCTCCACCACCATTACCACCCAAGAAAGTAGATGTTTCCCCATACTACAAGTCTCCACCCCACCTTGTCCATGACCACCTCCTCCTGACTACTACAAGTCCTCCACCACCATCACCATCACCACCTCCACCCTACTACTACAAGTCTCCACAGCCACCATCTCCACCCCCTCCACCGAAGAAAATAGAAGCTGCCCCATACAGTGGCGGAGCCACGAAATCAAGTCAGCCGGGACAAGATTCGCAAAGTCAAAAGTCAAAGTTAAAAGTCGAAGTCAACAGTCAAAAATTATTATATTTCATAAGCAATTTTACACACAAACATTAAATTAATAATGAACACAATACTCACAAGTCACAATTTGTTTTTTTCGAGGAGACAATGAGTTTTTAATGGTAAATAGTAAATTGGGGATGAAAATATATTGTTGACTAGGAGGAGAATCGAACCTGTGTAGTGGGATTTGCCAACTACAACAACTTACCACTTGGATAATTGGGCAGTTTGAAAGTTTTTTGTTTGGAGAGGGGGCAAAGTTCTATATTCCTTTCGGTTTAGTCATAAAATTCTATAAAACTAGGGATACTATTAGAAATTTTCAAATTTCAGGAGGGACAATTGCCCCCCTTGCCCCTACATAGGTCCGCCCCTGGCCCCATACTACTACGAGTCTCTACCCCCACAATTATACTAATTTTAATCATCTATTTATCTAAGACAATGATATGCCCTTTGGTTCCATTCTCAAGCAAGCTGTTAAACTACAACTACGCTCTGAAGCAACTTGGATGGCTACTAGGATTAATATCTTAATGCCGTTTTTGTGGATGCCCTACAGTTTTATCTTTGATTTCGAATTAAATCTCTTGTTTTGTTACACCCCTATGCTTTTCTTATTTTTTGTTTTGTCGGAAGGCATTTTGATATCATATGGCAAAAGATTACAAGTTTAACCGTAAACGAGGAAATAGATTACAAGTTTAACCGTAAATTGAGACTGGAAAGCAAATCGTTCATGCTTAATATACCTACGATAGTAAGATCCCTATGAGGCTTTAGACAGATCCTACTGTTGACTGAATACACAAAAGAGGCTGTTGGGAAATATAGCTCCTGCTGTGTTCTTGAAGCATTGATGTCTCCAAAATTGTTTGGGTTTGGTGAAGTGCATTTCATATCCTCTATGCTTAAATACAGTTAGTGAATCCAAAACCAAGTTTAAGTAAGAAAAAAATAAGTCATCGGCAAAGAAAATAGAACTTTGAGTTGTGTTCATCAGCAAAAACTAAGACATCAGCACATAATATTACAAGGATGCCACATATCTCAATCTTGAATTCCGACGGTTTGGATAGTATGACATGACAAAATAATTGTGAACCTGTTGTTTCATTTTGCAAATAATCGACACCTTAAGGTGTGTAAACATAATCAATAAGAAAAAAAAGTTGGAAAAATTATATTAAGTTTCTAAAATACAACGGTATTTCAATGTTACTTTTTCGTTCTTCTTTGTATCTTCCGAAACACGATATAGAAACAGAGCTGCGTCTCTTCCTATCCTGCTCTACCAGTTAAATGTCTATATTCCTTCACCTCAGACCCATAACAAGCAGTTTAGTTGGGTGGGAAAATCACCCAGTTCGAAGCAAAGTTACCAGAAATCGCTCGACGGGTTGTGAACTGCGATCCCAATTCGGGATCGTTCGCGATCCAGATCGCTGATTTTGGCGATCCCTAATTTTTTCACACATATATCCAAGTATGTTGATGTCATTACTCTCTGACTCATAATTTCATAGACTAATTCCCATCTTTACCCCTCCTTTTCTTATGTATGATGGAGGTTCCTACAAAATTTTACCTGATAATAATCCACAGTACTAGGCAACACTAACATGAGTATATATCGTTCCAACTAATCGCTCCAGAGATGCCTACCCCCGACGAACGGCATTCTCAGCAGACCGCGAATCGCGTTCCCGATCCCGTTCCGCGAACCACAGCCTTCCGCGATTTCGGTGACCTTGGTTCGAAGCCTAGTAATTTTCATAGAACAAAGCTCAAAGTCCCAATTTTTCTTCTTCTATTTTTTTACTTGCACGGAATAAGTAGGTTCTCTTTGCAGAAATCATGGAGAAAATCGTCATCTTGGTGGAGGAACAAATTGGCGGACAGAGATTGAAACGGAAAAGTCACGATCTTGGCACGGAAAACAACGGTGATGACAACCGGAGGGATATACGGTCCAAGTATCCTCAAATCAGCAGAAGAAGGAGCTGAGTCAAAGCAGTTGACCTCTGTGATTGACCAAGTTGAACATTTGCACCTGTCTGGTAAGAATTCTACTCGATATAGTTTCAGCGTTTCACATTGCACATTGCAGAGTTTCTCTCAAGGCTTAAGTAAGGTTTAAGTGTAGTTTTGTTTGAATTTGGTGCTTAGTTGAGAAGCCAAGAGATCAAGTTGCCGATGCTGGGACGCCTGAGTATTACTAGCACCCTCTTGGACTCCATAAAGTCACATTCCAGAAGCGCTGTTACAGCGTCAGAATTCATATCATCTCTGCTCAGAAACTATGGTACCGGCAACGGTTCTGTTCGCTGGAAAGATTTAGGACGTGATGTCTCGCACGTGTTCATGAAATCCACAGGATATAGCACAATGTAATATGTTAAAATCATTTTCTGGTCTGCAAGACATCGATTGATTATTTACATCTCTATATTTTGTTTACCTTTTTCATTTTCCCTCTAGGCTTGGGCCCATGTAAACACAACTGAAGCCGCGGAAGGCAACTGTTCTGAGAAAATCTAAGATGCCATCACCACTGCCACCATCCCGTCCTGAGGAGGTATACTGTCCTTAACTGAATATGTGGTAGTATTAGTACATATCTTATTGCAACTTCTGAGGACCAGGATCTGCAAGTGTTGGTCGTAACATGTATTCTACATGTTCTTTTTGAGATGTCTTGCACCCGAAGCTTGATATCATCGTACGTTTCTTGTATAGACGAGATATCGACCAATTAAGTCAAAATAGTCTCGAAAGAATGATTTTGTAAGCGTCAATAATATATTCAATAAATAACAACTAAACACTGATGCAGGACGAATTTCGCCAGCTTCAAAAAATCTGTTGCGGTCCATACGCAAAATCAGGGGCAGAATTGAAGGATAGATGAACGGGGTCGAACCATACATGAATCTGACCAGAAACGACGTTCTAAAGATAGCTCGTAATTTAGTCACGAACACCATGGTGATTTGGCCAAATTCGGTTGTTTAGACGCGAAATCGTCAATTTTGATATTTTTAGTAATAATCTTTTTGTTAATTAGGAGGTAAATTTAAACCCGATTTGGGTCAATCTTTTTTCAGCATGCTTTTTTTTATTTAGGAATTTAATTTAAAATAATTTTTGATATTTTGCCATTTTTGGTAAAATTACGTCTTTCAGCTATTTAAGTTCGGCTTGTGGACTGATTTCAGTAGTTAAATGGTTATTGAGTTTGTTCATGATTTTCCTTTCTAAATTGTTGCTTCTTGATGCTCGCCACACACCTGGATTCTTTCCGGCGTCATACACTAACTAATTAAATAGACTATCTAGGGACCTACAACATAAATAACTAGTTGTGACTAATTACATTCTGTCCAGGAATGAAACGACGGACGAGACTGGGTGACAAGCGCCAGCGACGCAGTGGATGGTGGTGATTCATATACGCCATCTTGAAGAGGACCAGTTAGGATAGGCGCTCCCGTGGTTCTATCATTCGAAATAAAACCAACAGAGGAAAACTCAGAAATAAGATTATTATAAGTACAAAGCTCGGAAACGGATATAAGATTTTTACGGATGGATCGAAAACCAAGGACATTCTATACTCTAAAGGTGTGAGAAGAGGAGGACATAAATAGCGAACCACTATGAGTGATGAGTTGGCTCGTGCCATCACCAATCATGACATTGTCTCCATGTGTGTAAGGCTGGTGACGGGACGAGTTATCCAGATCGGCAGTGATGTGATGAGTGTCACCACTATCAAGAAAACCATCGTTCTGGAAGGCCTGAAACTTGACGGTGTCGAGGCTGGAATGTACAACGTCCATTGCTTACCCTTACGGTAATGCTTCTAGTCATTTGGACATATCAATCATCATGTTCCTCATGAGTTATTCAAAGACGCGAATAATAAGAGTTGTGTTCTTTTGTCTCTTCTACTTATCTCAGTTTTACCGCTTGTGTTTTTTTGCCAGATGTAATGAGAAATAGCGGAAGTCCTAGGTGGAAAACAACGTCCAGAAAATGACTGGTGGCATCCAAACAGCCACTGTATGTGCAGTCCACCATATTATCTATAGCATGCTCCCATTTCTATTATGTATCTGAATTGGCCACCCCATGGATGATGAAAACCACTCCTATCTGTATTGTGGATGTGATCTCCAAGGTTATCGCATTACCTACATTCTTGTTAATTTTCTGTTTCTTATCGGTGTATAGTGAGTCGCTTGTGTGTTATGCTGATACACCCAGTATTGTACCAGTAGCTTGAGAGAGGCTACGAATCTCTACCAGTAGTTCGTGAGACTACGAAACACTACGAATACGAAATAAAACTGAAAATAAACTGAATAAACTAAAAAACAATTCTCATTCCATGACAATAACTGAGGACTACAACTGTTTAAATAGAAAACTAACCCTAACCCTAGACTCTTACGGGCCAAGCCCGGCTCACTAATTAATTAAATAAAACTAAATAGAAAAAGTAAAATAAACAATTACCGACTAATTAAATAAATAAAACACTATTCTCTAATTAACGATAATAATAATAATTATTATAATATTGTTGACCCGGATCATGAGGTTGACCCGTATCAACTCCCCCGCGGTTGAAAAGCGTCTTGTCCTCAAGGCGGTCCGGAGGACGAGACCCATAGCCATAAGCAAAAGTTGGATTGGGTCCAAGATATGCTCCATTTGTCTGTGACCCATACTGAAATTGGAGTCCATTGTTGCCATTACTTGGATAAGTGAGCCCATTAGTTGGTGAAGTTGGCAGTCCAGTGGATGATGAAACAGGCCCAAGTAAGTTAGAATGAGGCCCAAATGCAAGAAGCCCAAGTGATGGAGCCCTAGCAGTATCCTCATGCGGCCAAGAACCCAGCTGGGTTGGGAGAAACGGCACCGTGGAATGAGGACTCTGTCCCGTCGGTTGCTGGTGGAGACTGCTGTATTTGCAGGTGGCTGGTGGTGGTTGTGATGGAGGCGCCGTGGGAAACGCCGTGGGCTGCAACATAGCTTGGACGGTGGCGGTGAAAGCCGAGATGGCGGCGTCGACTGGAGACTGGTTCATCGCCGGTGAGAGGTTCGGATCAGGAGGCTTCTGCGGCGGGAACGACTGAGTTTGGGCCAGTGTTTGATGGTGGTGATTGCTGTAGTATGGGGCCGGGGATATCACGGCGATTCGTGACGGAGTCGCCGGTGCTTGGGACGGAATTGGCGAAGGATTTGACGACGGAAGAGCCGGTGGTGGGTGCGTGGTCGGCTGGATCGATTGTGCCGGATACGCCGCCTGGGTCGACGGTGGTGAAGGATCCGGTGGCTGATTCGCCGGAGAGAGAGCCTTCGGGAGTGGGTCCGGTGGTTTTGGATCTGGGGTCCGATCCGCCAGGTTCGGCGTTGTTGGGTGAAGCTCCAGTGTCTTCTCTTGAGGTGGCGGATCTGGTGGTTTGGGTGGGTTAAGAGTGGCGGCCATGGAATCCGGCGGAAGGGAGGTAGGAGGTAGTTGTGCGCCGGTTTGTTTGGTGGGTTGTGGTTGCTGCTCGGACAGGAGAAGCAATGGCGAATGCGGGGTTGGCGTTGGTGGCGATGATGATGGCTGCAAGTGCAGCGACTTCTGTTGGGTTTCTTGCGGCTTGGCTTGTGTGTCAGCATCTTCCTCCTCTGTGCCGTCCGCCTTTTCTTCCTCCGGTTCCTGTTCGTCAATTGGTTGTGGCTCAGCTGCAGTTTTGGACTGTTGTTGCTGAGTCTCCAATCGTGTAAGTCGGTCTTCAATAGCCGTGAGACGACTATTGACCTGATCGAACTTTTCTGTCATCTTGGCCATCATGTTGTTGATCATTTCTTCGATATTCGTCATGATTCACCAGTTGAGTGTGGTGAAACTCAATGAAAGCGCCAAATTGATACACCCAGTATCGTACCAGTAGCTTGAGAGAGGCTACGAATCTCTACCAGTAGTTCGTGAGACTACGAAACACTACGAATACGAAATAAAACTGAAAATAAACTGAATAAACTAAAAAACAATTCTCATTCCATGACAATAACTGAGGACTACAACTGTTTAAATAGAAAATTAACCCTAACCCTAGACTCTTACGGGCCAAGCCCGGCTCACTAATTAATTAAATAAAACTAAATAGAAAAATAAAATAAACAGTTACCGACTAATTAAATAAATAAAACGCTATTCTCTAATTAACGATAATAATAATAATTATTATAATATTGTTGACCCGGATCATGAGGTTGACCCGTATCATATGC
This sequence comes from Linanthus parryae, assembly GCA_023055425.1. Taxonomy (NCBI): domain Eukaryota; kingdom Viridiplantae; phylum Streptophyta; class Magnoliopsida; order Ericales; family Polemoniaceae; genus Linanthus; species Linanthus parryae. Next base: position 37,298,089 of record JALGPY010000002.1, read on the forward strand.
TGACAATGCCTCTTGATGGCTGAGAATCCTACATTAGAAGCCTTGGAGATTGTCAGAAAGTCATAGACAAAGCAACGACCTTGCTGTGAACTCCTTCGTTCCATTAGGCACTCTTATGAATATGTGATTCTAGATATATTTTCAAATAATATAATTGAACATTACATAATAATACCTAGAACTTTTGACGTATATCCTTATGCAATATATCAGGGCCGTCTCTAGTTTTTTGGAGGCCCAAGGCGATTTAAACATTCGGGGCCCTCTTTGTCAGGAAAGATATGTAGTATCAGAGTTATCCATTATTTTGAGCAAGTTGAAGAATTTGATTTTGTCACCTAGAAAATATACTTTCATTGTGATCAAACATCTTGGAGACAGACAAAGGTAGTAATTATAACCTTGTCAGGTAATACAACAGAAAACAAATATTTGAAAATGGGAGACTAACCGAAGTGTTGGAATTGTGCCCTAGAGGCAATCAATTAATTGTGACAAATATATGGATTTACGATTCATTATGTTATCGATATGGAGATATGTTAACATGAATGAAGTCCTTAGAATATAAGTGTTATATTCTTAAATATCCCTAGTCAATTATAATGATTAATGGGACAAACATCTACAGACTAGTATGGTGTTGAATTGATATGGAGATATGACGATCCAACACATGGGTATGCATTAGGAGTAATGGCATACTGGATTGACCCACAACGAGAAAGATACATTAGATTATGCTGAAGTCACAATCACTTCTCGTAGTGCTAATAATATTGCAATTCTTAGACTTGAAGTCACTAGATACTCTAGTTGTGAAATATCGTGTTTTGATGTTATCAAACATTACACCGTAACTGGGTAATCATAAAGGTAGCTATCGGGCATGATAGGAAGCAAGCTTAGAGATCGTAGTGATGTAGAGAGGATTTGTCCCTCCCACATAATGGGACCAAATATCCACGGCCACTCGAGGGATGAGGCTTATTGAATGTCTGGCCAGACTCAGATAAATCAATATGGAGATATTGATGTTATATGCTTGCATAAGCATATTCCCAGGATCGAGGAACTATGGATTGGATATACGAGTGTGACTATTTATGTCTCGTGTCCAATCCGGATATGGAGACAAAGGGATAGTGCAATATGAGATATTGGGCACAAGAAGTTTGTCGGGATCACTGACTATTTCTAGTAGTTGGGTGGCATGGATGTGTTGCTAGACACCGCTCCATGTTAGTAATAAGTTACTACCAACTAAGTAGAAACCTATGGGGTCACACGTCAAATAGAGTAGAGCTAGATTTGGGATTAATTAATATGATTAATCAATAAGAAGGATCATTGTGCAACACCTTGAAAACTTAGTAGGACTAATTTGCAAGGAAGAGACTAATTTAAGTTCATGGAGAACTAGGAAGGACCTTTATGGAAACAACAAGGAGTTGTTGGAGTATATAAAGGAGGCTCTAGCTTCCTTCCCACAACTAGTGTTATTAGACATAACACAAGAGAGTGGGAGAGAGCAAAAGAGAGAGAGCAAGACAAGACCTAGAGGCGCACGCCCCTAGGCCCGTCCACCCCTTCCCGTCGGCGCAAAAGGAGGGCCAAACCCCTCCTTGTCCCTTTGTTGATTGATTCCTTCTTCCCTCTTTCTCCGGTTCAAGCTAGCACTTGTTGAAGGAAGAATCTAGATCTCACCTCTAGACGTGGATCAACCGTAGAGACGAGGACACTATTCTTCTTGTGATCTCCCAAACCAAAATGTACACAATTACTATGTCCCTTATCATGTTATGATGTCTCTTCCTGTGATCCTTGGTGGGCTTTGAGTAGGATTAAATTTTTGTTATTCCGCTGCGTTACCTACGTCAAAACCCAACACGAAGAACACGTTGAACATATAATATGCATGTAGATTTACTTATATGACCTTTGTATTATCGAAAACGGGGCCCTTCCCATTGATGGGGCCCTAGGCAAGCCATTGGTTAACCTAATGGTAGAGACGGCCCTGAATATATGTACGCTGACAGTGATATTATGCAATATGAGAATAGACAGATAACTTCCATGCAGATAACTTGCTCCCAGTATTGATTATTGACAGTGCGCACCAACTGTTTGCTTTTCAGGGCGTGATGTTAGTAAAATCAATACTCCACGGGGATTATCTGTCAACTCTCATAGGGCACACATACTACTTTCTAACATGCAAACTCAAACCATGAGGAAGAATTTGAAAAATATTAGAAAAGTGAAATACCATGAGACTTTCACCTTATATAGTAGGGTAAAATTCACTAACGCCCCCTCAATTTTGGTCGATCTTCACTTACACCCCCTAGTTTGGAAAACTTTACTTACACCCCCTATGACTGCAAAACATGTTGTCACTTCCACCCCTCTACGCATTCACTATGCCAGTTCTTATGGTAACTTCTCAAAATCAGTTTTTTGGACAAACTTACCTTTGCAGAGACTGCAAAAGTCAATCTAACCCAATGTATTCTTAACACATGCAGAATAATTGCATTCTATCACTTTTTCATATGCATTTATGAACATGGTGCAACTACAACAAGCAAAAACTAGGATAACTCGAGGTAGAGTTCACAAAATTAAGGGTATATTGGCCTTTATAGCATTTGCAAAGGTAAATCTGTCAAAAAAAAAAAAAGAATTTAGAAAGTTACGCTACTAACTATCAGAGTAAATACACGTAGGAGTGTAAGTGACGACAATGTTTGGGAGTCACAAGGGGTGTAATTGAAATTTTTAAAACTAGAAGGGATGTAAGTGAAGATCAACCAAAACTGAGAGGGTGTAAGTGAAAATTACCCAGTAATGTTTATTCCCAGCTGCTTCAATATTACATAATAAAAGTTGATAGCTTACTGATAAGTGATGAAAATAAAGATCACTGTATTGACAAAGTTTCAAGACCTTGATGAAACATCTTAACAAATTCTTCGACTTCATTCTTTTTCAACGCTATCCCCATTTCAATCATTCCATCGTCGTTTCTTGAATCACAAGGCGCAAAGGCTCCATTCCTAGCATTCGAAATCAGCTTAACTCTTTTAGGGTTCCCCCACCCGAAGTCAGTCTTGTATAGCTCAAAGCGACTTGAGCCAGCCACACTAGATAAACTACCGGGTGGACAAGAAGAAATTTTCTTGAGAAGGGTCTCTTCGCCTTTGAGAACTCCGTCTTTCAAATGTTCTATAGCTTCTCCAAGCACCTGAGCAGTTATAGCCAGCCCTCGTTCACTGAACAAGTCTTTCAAGGTCACATCAATCACTATTCCAGTAATACAGTTTCCAAAATATGTTGATGGAACAGGAGGATCCATTCGAGCTCTACAGTCAGCCGCAGTGATCAAATGCTGCTCCCCACTCAAGTACTCTACGTTCTCACCAGCTGCCATTCTTCCCAACCGTGTTTTCACCAAACAAATCCATACATAGGCAGTTGTTACCGTATAGCTCGATACATGAGTTTTCCTATGTTTTTCCATGTCTTTCTCTTGCCATTTAGAAGAAACCGACTTCTTTAAATTATTTATCTCCTCCATTCTCAGCTCCACTGTACCAAGAACCGTGTCGTCTGTGGCTTCCATTCCCAACATGCATAGGTTTCTCTTATTGGATTCATCATTTCGTCCAAGCCAGTAATTCATGTGGCGTTGTTCTAGATTAGTTGGGTCCTTTATGAGCGATCTGAAAGACATATAAATGAGACGTTTGCAATATACTTAAAAATAACAATATGAAGTACTACTTTGTACTTGTGTTTCTGGGCTAAAATAACAAAATAAGGGCCATGTTTCCCCTGGTACCTCAATCTTTTCATGAAATTTCAATATAAGTGTCTCTTTATAATTTAGACTTTTAAGTTACTCATATTTGCATAAATCAGACTCTTAAGTTACTCTTTAATTTGCATGAAAATTTAACCCCAAAAACTTATTTGAAATTAATGGGAAGAATGTCCAACTTAAACTTTAGAGTAGCTGGAAACACATAAGCTGTTGTACCAGCTGGAAACCACCCCCTTGAGAATCTATATATAATGATTGGGTAAAAGACATTTTCCACCCTCCGACTGTGGAGAAAAGACATTTTGCCCCCTGATTTATGGAAAAAGACATTTTGCACCCTTGTTAACGGATGGAGGGTGGACAGATACCACCCTTCTGTTACAATCCGTTAGTGGAGGGGTGCAAACTGACTTTTTGTGACCATTTTACCCTTATTGATTGTGGACAATTTCTTGGTGTTCTTGAGCACCAGCACCAACACCAACACCAACACCAACACCAACAACGACAAATGTGACCTCATCTCCTCTATTTTTCTAGTTCTATCTCACCACAACCACCAACACCACCACCAACAATGACAATTAGAAATCTAAAATCAGACCCCAAAAATAAACCCTCTTCATCCATGACCTCCACCACATGAAAGCAATCTGTTTCACATATATAAATTCCCAGGACTAGGTTAACAAGAATAATCACCCCATTGAAGGAAAATAACATGGGATTATGGGTTCAGCCCTTGTCCCCAAACAGTTGAACTTCTGAAAAATAAATTTTCCTATTTTGTACTGATGAACTTTTGGTTGTATCTTTTGAGTATTGGAGATATCTCTATCTTTTACAGTCAGATCCTGCAACCCATGGTTTTTAGAGATTTTCATGTCAACCACATGTTGAAAGAATCAAATTCTAAAACTTGGAGATACCAAATTACGATTAGATCTCTCTACTGTGGATGATCATCTTCATCCATGACCTTTACCACAACAACATCAACACCACCTCACTTCAATTCAACCCTCACTCTCGACCCAGTTAACTCTCACCAAAACAGAAGCTCAATTTTTCCAAACCCGAGATGAGTTCAACCCAAACACAATCCAGTTGAAGACCGAACATATCAAACCCACACCGAAATAAACTCAACTCGAATCAGTGACATGGGCTGAGTACAAGAGAGAGAGAGAGAGAGAGAGAGAGAGAGAGAGAGAGAGAGAGAGAGAGAGAGAGAGAGAGAGAGGAGAAGGAGGAGAATGGGAGCTGTCGAATAAAAATTCGGACAAAGACGACGAATCCGAGCCTGAAAGCTTCGATCTTGATGGTGGCAGCAAGGCCATCATCTTCGTCCCCAACGCCACAAATAGACCCACCACAGCATCAAACACTCTCTCTTTGCCGAACCCCTGTTCGGTTTCCTCCATCGCCGGCGATGAGACAGTGGCGGACTCGAGTAATTACAAATTGGCGGTGATGTGTTCTTAGCCGGCGTTTTGTTCTTTGCCGACGATGTTCAGATTCAGAATTTGCGGAAGGAGAGACACAGAGAAGGTGACCGGATCTGGGGAAGGAGAGAGAGATCCGATGGCGGCGATACTGGTTAGACGGTGTTGTCCTCCTCCGGCGTTGGCACTCCACCTCCAACTTCACACCTTCTCCACCTGCACTTGCACCTCCAACTCCACCTGCACTCCTATTTCATCTTCAGATCCGTTTATAGAGAGAGTTCAGAGAGGCACAATATGATGAGAAGAACGAGAATAAGATGGAGGTTGGAGGATGTGGCGGTTGTGGATATGGGTGGTGGGTGATGGCTACGATTATCAGAAGAAGAGAGGAAAAGCAGACAGAATGAGAAGAGGAGAGGTCGGGGAAAAAAAGAGGCGGAAGAGAGAGGGAAATAGATAATGTTAGGGTTTGTAAATGAGGAGGGGAAGGAAGAAAAGGCTTTATAGTTGTGTAATTTTCTTGCATCTTGAGGGTAATTATGTCTTTTCGTCCCTCAGTTAGTGTGGTGTTAGTTTTTAACTCTGACAGGGGTGCAAAATGTCTTTCTCTATAAATCAGGGGGTAAAATGTATTTTCTCCATAGTCGGAGGGTGGAAAATGTCTTTTACCCATAATTATTTTACTTTCTAGAACGCTGTTTTTCGAATTCAAAAGCAGTATTAATGTGTTTGATAACTTTATTTGTTTCTGCTTTCTGGAAAGAAGTTCCTTCCCACAACAATTTTTGAAAAGCCGGGACATGCTGCTTTTCAAATTTTGCTTTTCGATAAATGTATTATTTGACATTTTTATCCGTTAATAAATATCAATTATTATTTACTATATTAACATTATTTATTATACCATGTCTGATATTGTTATTTTGACAGTAACAACAACTCTAAAGCACTAATTACCAAACACAAAATGTCAAAAGTGTTTCCCGCAGCAGCTTAAATACGGATTTTACCAAACATTTTTCGTGTAGATTTTCACAGGATTTTTTTCACAGTACTTCCTACACAACAACTTTTTAAAATACCCCCGCATTACCAAACTAGCCCTGAGTATTCTACATATTTTGAATGTCGACTCAAAAAGTATACCACACAAGATTTAAGACATGCATAGGATGGTAAAGTGATATAGTCCATTTTGAAATCTAAGTAATGCTTGAGCTGAAAATCTAAATAACCGGCTAAAAATAATAGAGAAAACAAGCTGGCTAAATATTTTGAAAACTCTTAAGATGTTTGATATGAGCTGAATTCTTAGATTTTTACTATATGAATTCCAATTGCAAAACAATATAACAAACAAAATTAGATCCGATTCTAACCAAAGTTGATTAAAATATGAGTTCCCAAACAAGTACTCACTCAATTCCTCTTGGGTCTTCAAAAATCTATTCAGATATTACCTGGGCCTAGAGATTTGGTTATTAAAACAAAAGCAAGAATTTGACAATTTTTTGTTTTATTGTAGAGTAACATTTACTCTATGATACCATGAAAAGATAACAATTTTTTTTTTTTTTTTTTTGTAACTAAATCGCTAAGCCCAAATAATACATAAATAGTTTTTGGAGAAAACCTCGATAAACGGAGAGAATAGTTATTCTGGTTCGAGATTAATCCTTTTAATAAATGGATTGAGTATGGATATTGAAAACACAATTATCCTCTAAGATTTGAATATGACATATCGGATGCGAATTGGAGCAGGTGAGTAAGATAAGATATCTTATTAAACATGCACTTAACAGGAAAGAGAGTCAAGATATTAAAGGGAATGGCTACCATGCGGCCATTAAATCACGTCACCCAAAAATTTGGTAGCAGCCCCACTCGCAGTGGGCTGAGTGGAGTGAGAAACCATTTCAATGAAATACATTATTTGGACCCCAACATGCAGGGACTCTTCTATTTATTACCCACTAGCTTACATAAATGTAGTTTTCACCCCGTTTCTAATATTTTGAATTTTACCGTCCCATGTTAGTTAGTTGTATTTTTCGGATTTGCAATACCGTCCCTGTGTATAGGCACTGTTTAGTATACCATATTTAAGCTGAATGTTGACCTAATTTGTTGTTCGTGTGTTTGTAGGCGCGAGGAGACGATTGTTTGGCGATACTATGATGCTCCCGAGGACCAATCAATTCTCCGGCAACTCGCGATGGTCGTTGCTCCAATCGGCGTCGGACAACAGGGTGCGAGAGGTGGTAGTTGTAGGAGACTACCCCGGAGGTCGGCGTCCCCAATCGCATCCGCCGGACCTGGACTTGCGTTGGTGAGCCACGGGTTTGACTGAGCAGCTGACGATGTCGACGAAGGGCTGAGATCGACCTCCTGTTTCTCCGAGTCCGATGTATATGCGCTATTTTGGTTCGAAAGTAGGACTTCTGCTGATTGGTAAGGTTTTCTCATACTCTCCCATTATGTGATTTTCTGCTGGGCTTCTCGGTCTACGATATCTTCATTAGCCCTCTCAAATCTTAATTATGTTTCAAGCAATCTATTTTCAGGGTTATTTTTTCTGCTTGGTTTATTTTTAATCCTCAAGAGGAGCTATTGGTATATGGAGAGGGGATATACGGCTTGGATCCAAGAGATAGATGCAATTGTAAGGTATGATTCATTTGAGTGTGTTCTCCTCAGGTCTAACCAACAGATCAATAATTCATACAGTCAAGCAAATGCTTTCTGTGATTATGCAGATGGCAAGGTGGGTCTTGATTTTGTAAAATCCAAAAATTGTAGGATGTTTGGGGAAAATATTCTGAATTCGATTTACAGATAATTTTCCCAAAATTTTATATTTCCCCTGCCCGGAATTGAATACATGTGGAGGTTTAACTGAGACAGTGTTGTTGTCTTTTTTGAGAAAAAGACAGTGTTGTTTGTTTGCTTGAAACTTCTATATGCATCTAACTCCTTTTCCTGGTTATGATATCGACATTGCTAGTTTGTTTACTTGCGGTTGTCAGGAAAATATACCTATTGACACTCAATAACAATAGTACGATACTTCTTTGTCATTTTATATCTCGAGTTATGTTGACATTAATATTGTTTCAATTGTGTTTTTAGTTGTTGGTAAATAGTTCATTACTAGACATAGGGTTTTGTAAGTTGGTGAAGTTGATCATTGACAGACCAACTACTACTTTATCTCTTGCTTATGTATGAGGGAGGCTTGTGAGACAATTTTGATGGTTTTCTGCAGATTCACGCTACGAGCTAGTCTACACCAATCCAAACTTATAATCAGGTACCGCGCCCTTATGCTGACTAGAACTGTTGGGTTAAGAAAGGTGGTGCCTATACTGGTGAAGTGAGGTATGTTATAATGCTCTGTCGCAATCCAGTAAGTATAGGGTCACGATTGTTTTTGGTTTCCTTCAATTTTGGGTGCAATTTGATGAAATGAGGGCTGTTAATGAGAGTGCACCAAGTTTGGAAACCCCCTGAATCGTAGACGTGGTTCCACAACCAAGCGTGGGAGGATGTATGTCATACTCTCTGCAGGAAAATGAGCAGTGTTCACTCTATTTTTTACTGTAGTTGTCCTTTCTTATTCTTGTCAGTGTTCACTCTATTTTATGGGGCTGGGGTTCTATAGAAGGGTTTGATTGATAACCGAAGAGAGAGCTCTCCCAAAAGGGTCATGTATTGCGAAAATGACTAGTTGCCTTAATACAAAGTCAATGATCTTTATTCTCCTATATACTCACATACCCAAAACATCTATTTGAAATCTGATTCACGAGGTTCATTCACCACAAACCAAACCATTCAAATTAGACTAACCATGGCTTTCCGGAAAAAGCACCTCGTAAACCAAAAAGATTTTGTCTATTTATTTTTTTCTTTTTATCTTTATATTTGTTAGCCATTACAGTAACAATTTTATCTTTCTCTTAGTATAAACTTTATGTTTTTGGTCTTTAAAGATCTCAAAAGGGTAAAAGATCGAAGATGTATTTAATGAGAAGTAACTGTAAAAGCTAATCTAAGAAAAAGTAACTGTAAAAGTTGTAACTCTGTACTATGATGTGAAGTTAATGTTATGAAAGTATGTGGTCAGTAATTAATTTAAAATCACCAAGGTTAGGTACTTGCAGTTGCAGATACAGATGAGATCTGAAAGATTTGCCCAAGAGCCAACTTTGATCAATTATGGTATATGATTGAGACAAGGTACTTACAAGGAGGAAGCTAATGAGGTCATGCTGATTTGGTCTCCAATTTGATTTCATTCTGATGTTTGGTTTACCAGAAGTGTGTTATTGATGACTCCTTTGGATCTTTCGTTAGGTTAGTTGCAAGAGGATTGTGGCCTTTGTGGAGCTCTGACATGTTTTCTGTACAGTATGGGACAAATCCCTCGATCATGAGAAGGTGACGAGGTCTTTAGCCAATATAAGGAACATATTTTTTTCCTTGAAAAAACATAGTTGTACACCATGTTGGGATAAATAGATTGTTTATTCTAAGAGATGGGATGCGCTATTTCATGCTTCATTTATTCTTTTGGTTGCGATACATAGTAAATATAGTAATATTTGGTGTGTGTATATGCTGCAAAATTTTATTCTAAAGCTTGCACTGTACGTTTTAACTTTAATTATCCGCTAGTGTGTGTGTGTGTGTGTGTGTGTGTGTGTGTGTGTGTGTGTGTGTGTGTTTCATATTTTGAGATACTGATATATACGCTAGTATTATATGTGTAACTGGACATGAGTTTCCTTGGCCTTTTCATAGAAAACACATTTATATGTTAGATCGTTCATCATTGGTTATGGTGTCTCGTATCTGCATGTTGTATGTTCTTGCCAAGTTTTTATCACATTTTACAATAATTTCACCTGCAGTCTGATTTTGTCTGTTTATTTACACCTGAGGCAGTCAGCTGCATTAGACTTCTATGTCTCCATTAATGCTCATGTACTTTCCATGACGGACTCGGGGGGCTGGTTTATCCTCCTCGGCCTCAGTATACCGATATCGTTCATGTTGGCTGAGCTTCAAGCTCAGGGAGAAAACTTCATTGTTACTGGGATGACTTATATCCTAATAAGGAATTGATTATCTAATAATGTTGTAGCTTAAATCCAAGATCTAATCCGGACATAAAAGGCTACTTTCATTGATTATCGTGCAGGCAACCAAATGGCACCTGAACTCCTTGCTGATGGGACACTTTTCCAGGACAACCATTTCATGGATAATTCAGTTTTTGGAGTATGACCTTGCTGGTGGTATGTAAGCTGAAGCAGTCATTGAGAAGAATCAGCTGTGAGCAATCTTCATTCTTGAGTGTACATTTTCAGTATTTTTTAAGAAGAATCAGCTTATTTATTTCTGTATTTTTTTCCAACTGTAATTATTGTTATTATTACTATTCGTACTGTTATTAGTATTTATAACAGGGAATAAACAGTTGTGTTGCACAACTTGTGCACTATGGTATCTTTTTTTCTCTAATCAAATGTTATTATTAATGACCGACTAGATTATACATCAATTTTTTTAATTGCAATTCAGAAAATCTGATATCTGCATTTGGAATACAGTCAATATCTGTCATTGACGGCAAATGGGAGCTTGCTTAATGGCAGAGCGTTTGAAGCCCCTGCATGAGGTCTCCGGCTCGAACCCAGTTATATGTGATTCTAACAAAAAGCTGTCGCGGATGAAGTCATTATAGAGCAAACATGTAGCTTTCAGAATAGATAAAGCATATCATAGTGTCACTGAAATCAAAATATTGATTGTGTATCTTCTTTAGTGTGTATGATTCGTTAATTGTCAGATGCGTGCAATTATGTAAGCAAATGTACTAGAATGAAGACTGCAGCAAACTTGCACTAATAAAGACATTACCCATCATTCTGTACAATCTATTCATTTTTGACAACATTGTGATTTTCATTACAAGGAAACCATCGTACCGTAACACCCTACACAATCGTGTCTATCCAAAACCCGACCATACATCTAAGTACACAACAAATCACCCTAGTATGAAGCTTACAGAAACAAGTCTACAGGTTTGAGAGACACAGCAGAAGTTAATAAACATATAGTTGAGCTTGGCGAGACTACGGCTATGTCTGAAAACAAAAACACATTGCCAACATCTTCAATTCTTTCTCAGAGCTGTCAGATGTGACGTTTGCTGTATTCCCCTTGCTATTTCCTGAAAAATATAATGGCATATTAATATGGAACACCATATTTATAAAGAGCAAAGTGCCCAGTCATTGCAAACAGCGTGGCTAACCAATGATAATTAAATTCCTTTCATGTAATATGTTATCTTGTATGCCAGAACATGACAAGCAACTAAACAAGTCCATAACAAGGTTAATCAGCAATTTAGGGTGAAGATGGAGCTGAGATGAAACAACGGACAAAAAAACAATCCAATGGCTGGATCAGAGGTCTCATAAAGAAGGGGTTGCCCAAGACAAGCCATATATGAAACCTATCCATATATAAATAGGCATACACCCAGACATCAAAAAACCTAGGCTCTCAAATGTCTAAGCCCTTCATTCTGGACAAGCATCAACTCATACAGTACAGTTGGAGAACTATTTTACTATGATCCTTAGATTTTAAGTAGTTTACCAACATTTTAGGAGACCCTATAGCAAAGAAGTTTACCAAAGTTTTATAAGATCTATAACAAGGGCTACCTCTGACCTGTTGACGTCGGGTTTGTTCTCAAACAGCTATCAGAATACTCAAAAATGCCACCATGAGTGTAAACAAACGACAATTCCTCAAATAAGCAAACCTCTATAGTTAGAATACAATAAGAGGAGGAATAAGTAAAAACATATTAAAGGTAGATTCAAGGCCCTGTTGGATCTGTTTATCAAAACTCAAAGGCCAAAAGCACTTCTCAGTGATGAAGGTCAAGAGTAAAATAGAGAAATTTGGAGCAGTTTCAAATTGTACCAAATCGTAACGGCAGAAGAAGAGATAAAATACAAAGGGTTCAATGGTTGATAAATGGCCTCCTTCAAATTTAGGATGCCATTTACAATCTAGACATTTCTATTATCGAGTTAGGATGCCGTTTACAAAAGCTGACGTAGAAATCAAACCGCTAAATTAGATTTGTATTTGTTAGTATCGATTTTGTTTTCTTAAGGGTCGTCTATCCTTGTACAGTATTTGTTTTTTATGGGTCAACATTGTGCATTCGTAGAGAAAATTGTTGGGAGGATATAAATATGAAGAAACAAATTGATAGGTAAGATATAGTTACCTTTCACCCACACCGGGGAAGCATTAGTTGCATTAGCTACAAGAAAAGACATAGCAATGTCCTCACAATTTCTGTGAATTTATCAAATAATTTTAGTGAAAAAATTCAATAACAGAAGTAATCAAAGAAAAATGATGTAAACATAATTAATGCAAAATGAGATAAACAAGTAACAGAGTACCTGTTTTTGGTTACGTATTCTCTGATAGATGCAGGCATCTCGTAGGTATATAAGCGAAGATACTTTTTATGGAAAAAACTGCCTTCGATAATATCATTCTGTATGTTCCTGACCACCAAACAGACCACCTTCCACCATAGATGTAAAGACCAGCTCTGCCCTCCTACAAAAATATGTTTTGTGGTTTGATAAATCAAACTTCAAATGATACGAAATGCCAATTTCTCCATTTAGGAACAAAAAAAAACAAAGTGATGAAAACCCATTCATGCATTGCTTACACACATACACAACTAGGGGAGAGACCAGATCCACAGGTACAACACTTAACAATTAGCTTTGCCATGAGAATAGTTGCTTGGCGAGATAGAACAAGCTGGGGAACCAAAATTTACGTTCTTGACTTAATGTTGTATAGGAAATGCATACTGATACAGCTTGTTTTGCAATAAGAGGGAACGCATCGCAAAAAAAAAAAAAAAAAAAAAAAAAAAAAAAAAAAAAACTTTCATTTTATCATCATAAGCACCGTGTACAAAGTCATGATGCAACTCATGTGTGAAATTTCAAACACTAAAAACCATTCTCTACTTCTTTTGAATGTTCTAGTACCGCAAAATAAACTGGAACAAGAAACTGTGCTGTTTAAGAGTTATGAAGGAACGATACAATTGCTTAAGCACAACCCTCAGTACCAGACATCACATTCATTCACAAGTGGATATCAGTCTCCCCAATAAGAGATCCGTCCTTTAATTTTTTGTTCATTCACTTCATAGGTAGTGGGTCTTGAGACAATGGAAAATAAACCAAAAACCAAAAAATCCAATAGCACAGGCACATACCATCCATAATGCTTACCCTGTCCTGAGTCTCAACTCCCCCACCATGCTTCTACCATATTTCATGGAATCACCAAATGCCCATTTTGAATGACTCATGCCAAACTTTGACTTGAACCTAAAGTATTTATTGGAAGGGTTAACGATAAGTCAATGATATGGTTTTTCACATACAACCAGAGATAAAAAGGTCCAAGCCACATGATGGAGTGAGATGCCAAAAAAAAAATGTATCTCCTAAATGGTGCTACCACATAGAACATAACCCTTCTGTCCATTATGTTTTAGAAAGCAAAACTTCTTTTCCCGGTACTTCACAAAATTATAGTTGTCCACAAACTCAGAGAACATTATAACAATTTCCCTATAAATGTATTTCAGCGCACACGATAATACTTGCGAGCTTGTCACACGAGTTTTGCCGTATATGCGGACCAAAACTAATAGGAGGTAGGACTTTCTCACTGTTACAGAAATGATGGGAACTTTGTACTTCAGTTACGAGTATTCAAGAGCACTTACCTATGTATGGAAATGCTTATCACAAATCAAACAGCATGGTGGTGTAATAAATTATGGAACAGAAGAAGCAGAGTCTTTTAGCAATGAAAGCAATTATAGCGCCGCCAGAGTAATATATTATAATGAAACCTCAAATATCTCGGTGTCCAGATTTTGGAACTAAATGCACACCTACAGATACTTGACAACAGTGGCACAGAAATATTGAAGCTTTGAAAGTTCGTACAGACTAAAGTAAGATAGTACCAAACAATTTACTTGCTCACTCCAATGCCAGCCAAAATCAGAATATTTAAGTCAGGGAGAATTTGAGTTTGCATGTGAAATACTGCAGAAAGTCTATTATCCACATCTTCCTATGACAAGGCATAAGTTGCCAGAAATATCGCTAAAGTAAAACTCACCGATTGATCAGACCAATGCATACGGGGCACAAAACCCACCATTGCATCTGGTGCACTACGCCAGACACTGAAAGCTAATTCCACTGTTGAGCAAGGAAATATAATGTCGTCGTCAATTGAAAAGACAACATCGGTGTTCAAACCTTTGATTTCTTTAAATCTATTGTTCAAGCTGTCTTCTTTATTGATATCAAACTTCAACTTGGTCTTTCGACCACCACCTCTAGAATTCAAATGCACTATATGATTCAGAAATTTGACAAGAGAATCTGTGGGAGGCTTCGGTTCACTCCATACGATATGAATAGAATCAAGCCCTTGACACAATGTATAATGAGAGATTGACTGCTTCAGAAGATCATATCTCTTCCATGTATTAATCAAAAGAGCATAACCCTTCCTGAAAAAATAAAAGATCCAAAAGATATAAATGAACAGGGGTTAATCCCACCAAAGGAATAGGATAGGCAACGACTCATAGAATGAAATCAGTAACTAATAGCAACAATGTTAGTAAAACTTCTAATTTTCTCTCAGAAACTATGGAGTTTAGAGCTTTTGTCAACGACTTCAAGTCAGTTTACAGTTTCAGATTGTAAATGGCATCCTTCAAAGGGTTCAATGGTTGATTAAATACAAAAAAACTTGTGTTTTACCGTTGAGAGTTGGTTGTCCGAGTCACTGTCGAATTCATCACTCTGAGGCTGACTTTTCACGCCCTATTCGGTTACTTGAACAGAGAAATCATCCTGCAAATACTGAGATAATCAGGTGTTTGGATTGGAAAAGCATAGCGTTTGGGGAGAAAGTAACGTGAAAGCAAAGAGATACTAGGGTTTTGTAACACTCA
This sequence comes from Linanthus parryae, assembly GCA_023055425.1. Taxonomy (NCBI): domain Eukaryota; kingdom Viridiplantae; phylum Streptophyta; class Magnoliopsida; order Ericales; family Polemoniaceae; genus Linanthus; species Linanthus parryae. The sequence continues at coordinate 37,313,489 of JALGPY010000002.1, forward strand.
CATTGAAAGGACAGAGCGAGTCGTCGATTATACAGAAAATTGAAATCACTTATCAAAACTCTTACCTTGTCAGTTGTCTCATTAGAATGTTGCATCAATTTGGGTTCAGACAATCCCTTAGTTATATACTTATATACTCCGGCACTGAAAAATTGAAATCACTTACCAAATTGAGCTAAGAGCACCAAAATTACTGTAGAAGATGAAATGTGAGATCACAACATCCTAGAGTTTCTTCCCAAAACATTATGTCCATGACAACTAAATGAATATGAGGAAACACGCGGGAATAAACATGTTATCTGACTTCTCAAAACTATGCACTCTTCATAACTTAACCAAATGAAAACTACAAACAAGAGATTTCACCAAACAGTGAGATATCAAACAAGTAGCAAAACTTAATGACTTAACTTGTTCTGCGTAAGATAAGATCTTACTATTCTAGCTTGCAAACCTACAATTTTTCACATTTTATTCAAAGTGAGGAATGATGAATCCAGTGGGAAATGACCCTCTCTGCTTGGAAAATAATATATATTATTTGACTCGATAATCAATACTACAGATTAGTGAGCTAAATTAGGCAGAAATATAGATACACCAACTCATCTAAGTTGGTTTAAGTAATAAGACTCGCGAATGATTCAACTTCTTTTGCATTATCGGGAAGCTCACACCCCCTGAAATAAAGTAATGACACGTAAAAGACCAAAGTAAGATAACCTCTTTACGCACATTGAGAGGAAAGCATGTATTTTAGTCTTACGGTGTATCTCAGTCATAGCCCACACGCCACCATAGGAACTAGGAAGTTTGAAAGTATAAACGTATAATGAAAGCCCAATGGATTTAATGGATCGTAAGCATATCAATCTATACCACCACGCAATAGCTTAACATTCCAATCCCAAAAATGAGTGTAGTTTACAGAATAAAAATTTAGGATATCAAGGGACCTAAGTTGAACCCAAAAACAAAAACAGTGGATATAAATCAGCTTCTTGTAAATTCATAGGGATATCGAGGTAACTAAGTTGGAAATGCTACACTTCAGTGATACCTAACTAGGATATTTCACAAAGCACACAGAGTATAGTATATAAAATTCAGTAATATTCAGTAATACTTCAATCTGTAAAGAGCTTGGAAACACGAATCTCCTATCCGATTAAAAGTACTAGCGAACCTTGAAACCAAAGGAAAAATAAGTACTAATCAGTATCATGTAGAGACAACCAGATCCACAAACTTTGCCCGACTTTCCAAGCTGTGATATTGAATCCATATATGAACCAAAACTGAAACCTATAATAATCAAAACAGTACCTTGGGCAGTGTCAGGGCCGTAATCGATCCAAACCCTAGAGCTTCAAGTTTCCACCACCTGTGTCCAATAAGTCAGATTAAGCACGAGAGAGTACAGTAAATGAAGTAAAGGCTACCAAAATTAAATTAAAGCCACCGTGTGCTAAAAACCAAGCCCTAAGTTCACGAAACTTCAGACAATCACAAACGACTGTTTCGAGAGAACAAAAGATGAGGGATCAACCTGATAGCGGATGGTGGAATTGGCGAACCCTAACCCCCTAAGTCCGTCGATTTGTGCAGAGAAATTGAACTAATAAACGTCCAACGTGTCGGCTATGACAAGTGAGAATGGGATATGAAGTCTGAGAGGGGGAGGGAGGGAGAAATTTGAGAAATTGGGATAGCCTGGAAGCTTAATTAGAAACATGAATGCTCAATTCTGTCTGGCGCTGGAGAATGAGAGGGAAAGTTGGGGTTTAGGGTTAGTTTTGGGAGATTTAGCTGAGCGCGCCAGCGAGGAAAAAATTTGGGTTTTGGTTAGGGAATTGGGGGGGAACTCTGCCGCCCAATTTTCACTGGCTGCGGAGATGAAAGAAGTGATTTTTTTACACATCTAGTTTTTACAAATGTTGTATTTTAATTACTATTAATTGTATTATCCTTTTTTTATTTTTTGAGAAATTGTTTTGTCGTCAACCCGGTTCTGGGACCTAGCTGCCAAAAAAATATTAATTGTATTATATTTTATTTTTTATTTTTTTTGAATAATATTTTTTTTATTTTTGAATATGAGTAATGTTATTGTTAGTTTTAGACCCATGTAATTTCAACAATAATCAGTTTAGTTTCGGTTCTAAACAAAAGAATCACTTCAGTTCTCGTAATTATTTAATACAAAGAAAGTAAAATAAATAATTACATTTACAATAGTACTCCTTTTATTACACGAGTCAAAATTTGGTCAAATTCGAATCCGATCGTGTTGATTAATTAGTAAGAATTGACGGTCCAAGTTAGCATTGGCTAACAAGTGATTATCAAATTAGTAGTTTCAATTATACTCATTCACAATCGGTAGTCTGATTGAGTGGTAAGTCACAGTTGGCAATTCGATTGAGCTCAACAGAAGATCGATGATCCGATTGATTGGTGACTCACAATTTATAGTCCGAGATAGTATGGTTTGATCAATTAGTAGTCCAATTGAGGTCATTAGTGAAGATTAATGGTTCGTTTGAGTGGTGAGTCACAATTTATAGTTTGCTTTGATGAATTGGTGATTGGACTGAGTTCATTAGTGAAGACCGGTGGTGAGTCGCCATTGATGGTCCGATTTGATCTATTCGTAGTTTGCTTGAGATCATTAGTGAATATCGATGGTCCAACTGAGTTGTCTGTCATAATGGATGATATGATTGAGCGGTGAGTCACATTTGATAGTTTCGGGGAGTTCAAACTGGCAGCTAAACATGTTTAATAGTGAAGATCGATTGTCTGATTGAGTGGTGAGTCATAGTTGGTAGTCCACTTTGACCAACTAGTAGTTCAATTGAGGTCATTATTGATTGTTCGTTTGAGTGGTGAGTCCCTGTTGATAATTCAATTATTTCAATTAGTAGTTTTATTGAAGTCGTTAGTGAAGACCGAATGTTCGTTTTAGTGGTGAGTCCCTATTGATAGTTCGATATGATCAATTAGTAGTTCCATTTAGCTCATCGGCGAAGATCGATCGTCCAATTGAGTGATGTGTCACAATTGTTATACTCTTTTGATCAACTACTGGTATGACTGAGCTAATGAGGGAAGATCGATGGTCTGATTGTGTCGCGAGTGCCAATTTATAATATGGTTTGGTGAATTAGTAGTTCGACCTAGCTCATTTGTGAAGAATAGTGGTGTCATTGAGTCGTGAGTCCAAATTGATAATTCGATCTGATGAATTAGTAGTTAGATTGAGTTCATTAGTGAAGATCGATGGTCCAATTGATTGGTGCTTCACAATTGATAGTCCGATTTGATCAATGAGTAGTTATATTGAGCACCTTAGTTCATCAGTGAAGATCAATGGGTTGATTGAGTGTGAGCCACAATTCATAGTTTGATTTGATTATTAAGTAGTTCTATTGAGCTCACGAGTGAATATCGATAAATCGATTCAGTGGTGAGTCGTAATTGATACTCCGTTTTGATAGGTTATTAGTTCCATTTGGTTCATTAGTGAAAATCGATGGTCTGACTGAGTTGTGAGTCACAATTGATAGTTCGATTTGATAAGTTATTAGTTCCTTTGTGGTGGGTTCATTCGTGGGTTTCTTGAGAGAACTTGTTAGACCGAGAGGAAGACGGGGTTGTTTAGATAAAAGTGAAGTTTTGTTTAAGTGTGTTTGGCTCCATAATTTTGGTGACATTTTAATTTCCCCCCCCCCCCCCCCTCTCGATAGTAGAGTAAAATTTGGTTTGGTGAAATTTCCCGCCAAATTTTTTAGTCAAATTTTCATTTCCCTCCTGAAATGATCACCCATTTTTTGTTTTTTATTAATATGTATTAGAAAACCCTCATTGAATGATCCCCTATTGAGTAATAACTCTGTTTTTTGGGAACAGTATACTTCACTTTCTTATCACTATTCACTAAATAACTTTGACCCGGTGATTTGATTAGTAAATCGATACAAGAATTTGATAATCTTTGCACGAAAAAATTCAAAATATTACATCGTTTTGTTATCTAAATAGATAGTCCGATTTGATCAATTAGTAGTTAGATTGAGTTTATTAGTAATGATTGAAGGTTTGATTGAGTGGTGAGTCACAACTGATTGTATGATTTGATCAATTAGTAGTTCGATTGAGCTCATTAGTGAAGACCGATGGTCCGGTTGAGTGGCGAGTCATAATTGATATTCCAATTGGACCTATTTGTATTTCTATTGAGCTCGTTAGTGCAGATCGATAGTTCGATTGAGGGTGAGTCACAACTGATAGTCCGATATGATCAGTTAGTAGTTCGATTGAGCTCGTTATCGAAGGTCGATGGTCCGACTGAATAGTGAGTCACAATTTTTTTAAACATGTTTGAAGGCAAGGAGCGGTCTCTTGGAGCTTGGAACTCTCGTTTCATTTATCTCATCTTCTTCTCTTTAGTTTCTCATTTATGATCATAGAACTTAGTATTTGATCATGTCAACTAGTAGCTCATCATATCAGACTAACAATTGCGATACACCACACAAGTGGGCAATCGATCTTCACCAATGAGTTAAATCAAGTTACGAATTGATCAAATAGAATTATCATCTGCACCACTCATACGAACCATCGATCTTCTGTAATGACCTCAATCGAACTATTAATTGATCAAATTCGACTATCAGTTGTGACTCGTCACACAATCCGGTCATCAATCTTCACTAATGAGTTTAGTCAAGCTACTAACTTGTCCAATAAGAATATCATTTGGGACTCACCACTTAATCAGAACCTCGATCTTCACTAATGAGCTCAGGCGAACTACTAATTCATCAAATCGGGTTATCAATTGTGCCTCACCACTCAATTAGACCATCGATGTTCACTAATGTGCTCAATCGAACTACTAACTAATCAATTAAATCGAACTATCAATTGTGACTCACCACTCAACCACACCGTCAATCTTCAATAATAAACTCAACAAAACTACTAATTGCTGATATCGATATTCTAATTTGCTCAATCGAACTACTAAATCATCACGTCGGATTATCAATTGTGACTTACCACTCAATATGACCACCGATTGTGAATGCGTACCATTGAACTATTAATTGCAATCACTTGTTAGCCACAAGTAATTGGACTGTCAATTTTTACTAATTAATCAACATGATAGGACTCTAATTTGACCAATTTGACCCGTGTAATAAAAAGAGTACTATGTAAATGTAATAATTTAGTTTACTTTCTTTGTATTACATAATTACGAGATTTGAAGTAATTTTTATTGAAATTACATGGGTCTAAGACTAAACATAACATTACTTAGTGGAGTACAATAATAATTAAAAGTTTACATTTCAACTGAGTGGAGTACAATAATAATTTAGTTTACTTTCTTTGTATTACATAATTACCAGAGGATAGTGCATATTAAAATTCTGAAGTATTTGAAATGGAAGAGGCTCAGGTGAATTTCGTCTTCATTACTGCATGTGCACCAAAGTGACAAGTGACTCAAAGTCACCATCAAACCAACCAGCCCATGTGTTGTGCAACTGTACACTGACAGCATTGAGGGGACCCCAAAGTTCAAATTTATCAATTAAAAAACTCGTATGCGGGTCAATGCAAACAAAACCAGGTGGTAGGTAGCGCTACATTAAGAATTCTTTTAGCACATCCATATCAAAATTTAAAAATTGTCATTGGGTGGGTTTCGGTATGAGATTTTGAATTTTGGATTTTGAATTGTTGGGTAGAGTGGGTTGAAGAAAAAAGTAGGGGTTGAGGAATTTTTTGCGTCTTTTTTTGCTGAAATCAATCACATGACAATTTTGTCCTCCATCATCAATTATAAATTTATAATTACACAATCTTGTTAGTTACTTTTCACCATGCTATACCTTAATTAACACTACCCACCCACACCCTACTCACCATGACTCCCTCCATCTTAACAACGTAAATTTCTTACACTACCCGCCACAACTCTAATTTCTTGATTCTCAAAAGAAAAAAAAAAAAACAAAAAACAAAAAACAAAAACAAACAAAAATCTAATTTTTCTCCAGCATTACACCCAACGAGAGATCTGAAATGACATGTGTTGTTTAATGTTTATCATTTAATTTGTAATGACATGTGTTGGTAATTACTCTTAATGTAATACGATAGTTTCACGTAATGAAAGTTGTAATTTTTATTTAACTATATCAATTTGTGTACGCTTATTATTATGACATTCATGTATTATTTGTTTGTATTTTCTTCTTACTATACAAGATATTATAAAATAGAACACGTTTGTAAAAAAGTAAGCACTCCTCAATTATAATTTAGTAACATAATTTAGTAGTCCTTTATGTTTGTAAAAGTTGTTAAATAAGTCAATAAATATACACAAATGGGTATAATAGTAATTTTTACTAGACAACAAAACTGTCACATCACTGACTTTTAAACAGCACAAACTCTTTTTACCAAATCCATACATCTTTTTTCTTTTTACCAAACCCATACATATTTTTTCTTGAACTTCTGTGTCACAGGCTTTTTTCACACCATCTTAAAAGACAACATAAATCCAAAAAGTCCACACCAAACCCACCCATTATAAAAAAAAGTTTCAACTTTACATGATGGCATAAAAAAGTACTGTAGAACAAATTTACTATATTTAATAAAATTACACTTCAATATTTGTTTGGGTAAACATGTTGCATGTTGTTCGAGTATTAAATAACGAACCTATACTCAAAAAAATAAATAAATAACGAAGCTCAATCGTTCGTTTGAGCAATGAGTCACAATCGATAGTTCAATTTGGAATGAAACAATAAATATTTTGTCCGATGAAAAAAGTTATAGTAAATTTATTAATTATTACAATGACAAGGAAATTATTAAGTCCATTATAATTAATATTTTTAGAAATATAGAATTGTGAGTACAGATAACTAAAATTTTAATTATTACTATGACAAGTATTTTTTGTTTACATATACATACATACATACACATATACATGTAATAAATAAATTCAACATTCTATAAAACAATGTACAAAATTACAGGGGTGAGAAGTATGGGTACACTATTGTTTTATATATTTTCAATTCAACACACGGATGAAAAGTAAGTTATAGATTAATAGTTTTCCATATGAATGGGGATGTACAGCTTGCATTACTTCACATAATATGCACCTCACCATCATATAACATAAACTTGAGGACCAACGAATCTTCGCTTTGTGCACTTACGGAAATTTTGTTATGGACTTCCACCAGTTTGTAGCCTTTTTAGTCAAAAATCTAGCATGGACATTTATGCACTACCAACGAATCTTCGCTTTGTGCACTTACTGTTTATTTGGGTACGGTTGGACCTATAATAGCCATCAGATGATTGCTAGATCATCGGTTGACTACACACAAAATCATTGCAAAATTGTGTGTGCAGACGTCTCTGCAAATTGAGCATTTTGTCACTGTGCTCTAGCAGACCTGCCATAGCTAAAGACAACTCATCAAAGTTTGGTCCCAAAAATATTAATGAAAGTGCTTGGTCCTCATTTACCATCATGTTTCTTCTCCCATGTCAGATTTTTATTACTATTTACCAGTCCGTCCCAGTTCTTTTTTCCCATCTGACTTTTTTGTCTTGTATCTGGATCACTTTGACCGGTCGTTTTGGATAGCAAAATAATACGATTTCTTGATAACTTTTTCACCATATTATAAAGCAACTTTTACACTACAACACCATGAAAAAATTATCAAAAAATTACATTGGTTTGCTATTCAAATCACCGGGTCAAAGTGACCCAGTGAATAGTGATAAAAGTCAAATTGGGAAGAAAGAGCTGGGACAGACTGGTACTGGATAATTTTAACCCGGTAATTTGGATAGCAATATGATGTAATTTTTTGACAATATTTTTATGGTATGGTAGAGTAAAAATTGTTCTATAACACGATGAAAAAGTTATCGAGCATTAAATCGTCTGCGATCCAAATCACCCATCAAAGTGATCCAAATACGAGCTAAAAAGTCATAACAGGGAGAAAGAGATGGAAAATAGTGCTAACTCCCTACAAACAAATGTATTAAGACCCTAAAATTGTATTATTGAAATAAAAAATAATGGGTTATCAATAACGTAATTTTTTTCAGATAAAAAAGATAACACAAATTTGGATCAGTTATGTGGCCTTAATTTTGGTGGTTTGAGTTTATATAATTGTAGATATTTTCTTTTATTAGTTGTATAAGAGCTGCTCAACTCATTGGACTTCGACAAAAAACCAGCATTTTTGTTACTTCTGGAAGATGGCATATGGGTTGCTAATATGAAATAGGAGTGCTGGAACAAGGTCAATGCTTTATCAAAGCATCAATTTCCTCCCTCCCTTGAGCACCCCAGATGGTGATCTGTCAAAATTACGGAGAGCTGTTGATACCATAATTTGAAATACCGTACCGGACGTTGTTTCATTTTTGTTAGTGGAATGAAACATTTGGGTACCGGTGTTTTCAGGTGATTCGTTTCGGACTAATTTTTTAAATTATACAATTACCCATAAGTTTTTATAATTTCAAAATGACCCCAAACTTGTTCTATTTTTTTGCAAAATATCACATACAAACTGTGTATGTATAAACTGCTCATAATTAATAATAAAAGTTCTCAGGCTAATAAAAGATGACATCTAATAGTTGTTAAAGATAAGCTGATATCTCATTTTTTCCTTCGGAGACTATCTAAGAAGAAGATGAATTTAATATTTCTAACCAAAACTCATGGACCAACACCATGAGTTCTGCATATGAATTTAATAATTGCTATGTATCAGTTCAAGATGTCCATTGTAACCATTAAACATGTTTTCTTAAAAAGGGAAAACTCTCCAAACATATTCAAAGAAATTTGTGCAAGGAATGATTTGCCACACAGCTGGTTTCAATTTAACCAACTACTCAACCCCAAAAGCCAGCCCAGAAAGCAATTTCTCCATAGAATCCAAACAACACCCAAAAACAATTCCAGCAAACCCAAAACAGAGGAACTGATGGTTCATGTTATGGTTACTTCACTGTCAGGGCCGGCTCCAACGGTAAGCAGGTCAAGAGCCTGCTTAGGGTACCACGAATTTAGGGGGCACCAAAATTTTGAAAGGATATGGATATATAGTATTTTCATTAAAAAAGGATATGAATATATGGTATTTGATATTAATTATCTTTATGTAACTAATAGAAATACGGTAAAAATCTTGGAAATATCATTCACTTATCAATTAATCCTTTTCCGGTTTCATTTCTCCGGCTAGTTCTTATCGTCTTAGAGATTGTAATCCTTATCTTCCGAAATTTTCTCCAATTATACCTTTTCATTTGTGAGAAATTTTCTCCTTCAATTTCTCATAAATGGTTCATCTTCTCTCTCCAAAATTTCTCCCCAATTCCCGCATAAACATTTACTCTTCAATTCTTCCAAAACTTTCTCCTAAAATTTCTCACAAATGTCTAAATTATTCTCCTGTTAAATACTGTCTTCTTAGAGAGAACCTCAAATTCAAACACCCTTCTAATTCAAACACCCTTCAAATTCATTCTCATACTCAAGAATTTATATTGTATCCTCTTTAACTCTTGAAGTTGAAGGCTATAGAAAGGCAATCTCTCATCCCAACCAAAAAATATTAGGTCGACGTAATGCACATACTGAATTCTGTTCCTCATCTGTGCTAACCATCAATTTTATGTTGTTAACTAAATTGTTTAATGTTTTTATATTTGAACATAGAAACCTGGAAATTTTGAGCTTACCTTTGTACTTAAAACGATGTTGCTCTCTCTCAAATCTTGTATGGAGAGTCAAATTCTCCTTCGTATTTGGTTGCGATGATCTCTTTCAATTATCGATTGAGCTTCCCTTTTATGTAAAACAACAAGGAATGTTAATAAAATTTACACATGAAGGGCACCCGGTTCGTTGTTTGCTTAGGGCACCAAAAAGATTAGAGCCGGCCCTATTCACTGATCACTCACACACTCACGGTCACGGGTTTTCTTCAGAATCATGCGAAACAGGCTCACACACTTGCCTAGTTGCACAATGGTTTGAGGAAAAACTAAGCCTAAAATTTTCAACCAAACCCCAAAGTAACAAAGGAGGAACAAAAGCTTTGACGTGAGCAAACACATGGAGGAATAAGAGCTTTGACAGAAACGAGCACGAGGAGGAATTGAAGTTTGATAATCTTACCCAGTTTGTGAAACAGAGAAGGGACTGGAGCGTAGTATGGAGTAGAATTTCGGTGATCAGATCGAACTTCTCCAATTCTAAATCGTCGTGGAGAGTAACAACCCTAGCTGAATGCTGCACTTCTCCAATTCTGTGTTTCAGATGTTTATTAGTTATTTTTATGACACGGCCCAAAAAAAAAATTATACAGCGACCCCGTATGTATTCGGACTGAAATTCGCAATACCGCCCGAAACTCCCAGAAACACACCGAAACACAGACCGGTGCGTACCTGTACCGGATTCCTACCGTTTTAGGACAGGAACGGTACGTTTCGGGCCGTTTCAGTTCATACTATGGTTGATACACCTTCATCGCAGCAGAGGAGTTAAAAGTGATGAGCTATATAGATAGAACCCAGGAGGGTATAATTAGAAATGATCAAGCACAGGTAGATGTGGTCCGAGCAAAAAAAAACAACAGTCAAATACAAGGAGAACTACAAAAAAAAGCTCAGGCATCCTACAGTGTTCTAAGGAAAGAGTTGGAGCAAATTTTAGAAATACTAGGGAATATCCCGTCCCGTTGGATTTACTTTCACTAGCCAGAAGGGGGAGCTAGAGAATGCAAAATGCTAGGATATAACCTGGGTAATACCAGACATAAAAAACAGAGGCTTTTGACATTATACACCACCTGATATAGAAAAATTACATTAAAAGGGATGTGGAAAGAAACAATAACTGAGAATATAACCAGTGTTATACATAATATAGTGTCTGTACTAAACAATAACGGAATTCATCCAAAACAAATGACAATCTGTTTAACAATTCCACAAGTGTGTTGGCAGCTTAGCAGCATGGGTTTGCCTTGGCATAAAAGCTGGGCACGTACAATTCTTTTTACACAGAGAACAACTTATCATCTTTGGCACTGAAAACAAGGTACAGATTTCAGTAATCAACAGAACCAAGCTCAATCCACAATAGTAAACCTATACAGATGACGGGAAAAAAAGTACACTAAGCATCGAATTTGCAATTAAGAATCACATATATACCATATGGGGTTTCCTGTACACTCCAATCCTTCCACAGCTAGTTGCTCGTGTACCTCCTCTAATGCTCCCAATTACGGTGACTAAAGCATGCACCATTAACTCAGTGACTTGAGACCTACACCCAGTTGATGTGAAGTTTAAAATGTGCTCAATGCCAAAAAATATATAAATTCGCGATTTTGAAACACACGGTAAGCACAACCTACCCTGGATTGCCGAATCAAAAGGTCTTCGTCCCGCAAAGGCTGTCCTTCTTACCTTAATTGTAGTATGTCCCAAATTGGTTGACCATTAGTTCAAAAAGATGGTCAAGCTCCAAAAATACCCACAAACATGTTTTAACTTAGTCTTGAAAGAAAAGAAAATGGCAAGGGGATGTAGGAAAAATCATCCATATAAAGAATTAAATCACGCAAATAAGGTCAAGCGTGTATGATTAGCACGGTTTGCTTTTGAGAGCTACTAAGGCATTACACCCAAGGGTTAATAGCATAATGATCAGAATTGGCAGTTAAAGAGTCCTAAACTGAACTACATACACAATCTCATAATTAAGCGACCAGGCTCAGTGGTTAACAAAATGTAAGTATGATTCCATTGTACCCGACTACTTGCAAACATCAATATTAGTATGCACGAACATCGGAAGCACATTTCGGCGTAACCTTTTTAATTTTGCATGTTTCTTCAATGGAAAAAACGGAATGTATGGACAACAAACCAGATTCTGCTACAGGTCTTCAAAATTCCCCTAAATGTTTTGTCAGTTCAGCCTGCACCAGAAAGTCACATTGTAAGTACAAATGATTTGGTCACAGTAAACCCAGTTTGTGGATGACAATATGTAAGTACAAATGATTTGGTCACAGTAAACCCAGTTTGTGGATGACAATAATTAGAACTCAAGAAAAATGGCAGATGAAAATTAAAACTACAGTCTTGGAGTTTTATAAGTACGGATGATTTGACGTCACCGTAAACTCAGTTATGGATGACAGTAATCACTAATCAGAACTCGAGAAAGATGGCACATATAAACTGATACAATTGATCCCCAAATCAGACACTAGATTGTGGCAGAAAAAGAGATATTGAACCCAGACCTGCATAATCCCCGAATGGAGCTCTCCCGTCAATGAAAACGCCAAAATTTCTCATTCTAAATTACCCACAGTTCAAATCTAACACATATCAAACACACACACACACCAATCTCAACTTTGAAGCAAGTAAACTTTTTTTTTTATAAGAAAGACGAAATTATATATTCCAGAACCGGGGCGATCAACCCCAAAAATAAGATCAGTACAAAATTTAGGATCTAAAACATGAATAACACCAAATGATCTATCTATTCTTCCTAGCCCAAACAACCAGATCAAGGAACAAACAAAAACTCGAAACACAGGCAGTGAAACCCTAGATCAAGGAACAGATACATAGAAGATTGCTGGATAGGACAAACTCCGAAGAGGAAGAGGAAACGATTGACGACGAACTCCAAGATTCTCAGAAGCGTCCTCCGGAGTCGTCACCGTCGAAGTCAGAGTTCGATTTCAATGGGGGCAGGGAGGGACAATGGTGTCATCTGACTTCGATTTCAATGGGGAGAGGGAGGGACTGAGACTGTAAATACGGAGACTGAGATTGTAAATATACGTTTGACTAACTGTCGAGCAAATAGGGAAGAAAACTAGGGGTACTGTATGGTAGTTTCTCCAACCTGAGGGGGGAGTGAGTGCACCTCCCACAAAACTTGTACGTGGTTGAAAAAGAGAGTGAGAAAGATGATACTATTCCTCTAAGCAAAGTTTGAGTTGACACATTTGGCCGCACCGTAGCTGCCCCCGATATTAAACATGCAGTTAACAGGAAAGAGAGTCAAGATATTTATCTACCTTCCGTAAAACGGAGTGAGTTCCGGAAGTAGAGCAGGTGAGTCCTCTCCATCAATGGATTTGCAAGTAAAAGCCCAAGAGTGCATAAACATGGCTATCGATTTCCCATCCCCCACGACATGGTGTATTGCATAGCCGATACAAAATCCCACGTCCGGAAACAGGGTGACTTGCAGTGACATCACGGGGATTCGCGTCTCCGAGTTGGGCAACTCAGGGACGAGATGATAGAAATCTCCGACTTCACGGAAATTGCCGCTGGCTAGATCGTGGAAATCAGCGCTGGACTCCCCAACTGTGAATGAAACTCCCTCATCATCGCCCTCGGAGTATTGAATGATGGGTTTGTTGGTGTCTTGAGACCACACCAATTTTCCAGCCATTTGGAGGTAGTTTTTGAGGGTGATAGAGAGTGAGAGCTTTAGTTTACCGACCAGTGTGTCCATGTTAACGTTTGTTTCATAGAAAAACAAGCGTTGGGAGGGAAAAAACCTAAGCAATGCCATGTCGAAGAATGTGAGTGGCAATGGAGGACTCTGTGCGGTAGAGTTTGGTTTAGGGGCAACGTTGCAAACCTCGAGCACCTTCAGTTGGCTGTTTTTTGCCATTGTACTCGAAGATTGAGCAGACTACAATGCAATGCAGGAGAAAGTTTGGAAAATGCTTGTTACCACTTAAAGTAGTGTGTAGTACTATTACGTGGTTGTGGACTTATATAGATAAAAAAATTTAGAAAGTAGGTGTGAAGTCGCAGATCTAAAGCTGGTTTTCTGCGGAGGAGTGGCCAACTACGTGCCCATACCTTGGCCACGAAAACTTCCAAACTGGTTTTGCGACTGGTGGGTGCAAAGAATGCATAGATCATCTACCTAACATGAATATACTACAAATGAATGATTATAAAATGCAGTAACCACATATAACAAAACAAAATTCATTTGGACATGACACTGTAGAGCATCCACAGTAGTGTAATGCCCTACCACTTGGCTATATTTTGAACTGTTTCTATTTTTGTTGGTCATGTTTTCAGGTTTTGCTCTAGTAGTGTCTTCTAAATATTTTTGCGAAATATTTGCAATTGTTTATAACCTTTGTCTTAAATCAAATAAAATCCGTTCAAAAATAAAGATGTACGGGTCTGTAAAGTGGATTTTTCTTCAAAAAAATAATTTTTGAGAGCCCAGAGATAAAAAAGAAATTTATCAAATTAATTAATGTTTCGATATCCAATCTTATAAACATTACGTATGCTGATATTTATCTTAATATTATGCTGAGGAAAATATATATTTAGTGCCCAGAGATTATGTAATTGCACAAACTAATTTTTTGTAGTAATTACAAAGAGATTAGTGGTTAAAAGTTAGAGAAACTCTATCTACAAGGATAATTATGTCGATGAAATTTGATTTAAATTAATCGAGAAAGAGGGGAGAGACTATAGGGAGAAACACGTGTGGAGAAATTTTTTTCTAGAGAAATGATGTAAACATTTTCATGGCATTGTAAATAAACTTTACACTACGACATGTTGGTGATTTTAGTGTCATCAATCATTTTATGTAATTGGATTAATATTTACTTACGACCAAAAACTAGACATTTGGCGTATACGTTGTACACGTTAGGAGGTGTGGAGTGCACACATGTACACAACTATACTAATGTCTTGGATGATGAAGACAGCGCCTGAATTCGAAAATCCATAGCAACCATATGGATTTCGTGTGTATACCAACGTGATTAACCGCCTCCCCTTCCTTTAAGTTGTCACTTTGGTCGAATGAAGAACACAGAGAGAATAACTTGAGTTCGGAAATCCATAGCAACCATATTCGTTCTTTAAAATCTCTATTTTATCCGATTATTGAGTTCATGTGTATGCCGCCGAAATACTTTAATTTGAGAGTGATTCAAATGACTCAGAGACTATCCAGGTTTTTTGATTCCCAGTACACAACTAAATTTTATACACGACACCATGAAAATATTACAAAATTCTTGAATCGTTTTACTAATCAAACACCGGGTCAAAGTGACCGGGCCAATAGTCGACTGAAAAGATTCAGGAGAAATGGAATTAGTATTTATTAGTAAGCTATCTACTTGATATGTAAAAGTTACGGGCACATGTACTGGACGTGGTATTTTATTCGTTGTAACATAAATTTAGATGACGAACTACTCAAAATTGATATTTAATTCAAAAAATACGTCGAAAAATAGAATGCATGTAAGGCAACAATTGGGATAACTTAATTTTCATAAGGCTTATATGCCCCGCAACGATGCACGTATATCTTACAACCTTAGGAATTTAATTTGAATAGTGCAGTCTGCTTTAAACCTCGCGGACTCCACCAAAATAGTGTGTAGTTTGAAAATAATTCAAGGTGAATCCCACATATATTGGAAGAAAAATGAAGGAGAGCAAGTTTTCTAGATTGAGTAAAAAATTTAGTTACTGAAAACTTTGTTTTATAATAATGACGATATTGTAGGTACAAACCGAATAGTTACACCTATTTATTTTTTACTTATTTAAAATTACATTTCATTTCAATTTGTTACAACTCTCCGGGTATCTGAAAAAACACAAGATGAATAGTCATATTTTCAAATTAAACTTCAAAATATAATTCTGAGTGGATAGTCACCACTTTTCGGCTTAATTGTAAATACGTACATTCACGGAGGATAATTTAAGAAACTAATAAAATAACAGATGTGTAAATTTTTTTTTAACATAGATAGAAATTTTGTTTTTGAGGGAAAACATAGATAGATATTAAATTTAAGCAACTTGGATTTTGGAAATAAATATTAATAAGCAAATATATGTAGAGATTGGAGGATAGCAGTTCAGATGGACGAAGCCCAAAGAACCAAAGGAGAGAGAATTCTCAAGACTTTAGCAGATGAGATGGCCGAGAAGGAAACATACTGAAGGAGATGAGGAGCTCCGATCCGACACTCCATGATCAGAGAGTCTTATATGACACAATAAGGATGATGATGTTTACCTTCTCCTTTCATGGGACGAGCTCACCACAGAATTTCTGAGTAAATATTATCCACTATCCAAAATTACAGAGTTGATGGCAGAGATCATCCGGTTTACGCATGTAGATGGAGATTCATTTGGAGAGACATGGAGAAAATTCAACCAAATTGTGCACAGATGTCTCAATCATGGAGAGCCTTGGTAAAAGATGTTTCACTACTCTATACAGCTTTAGACAAAGAATATGCAAAGGTGTTGGATATGCTTTCAAAAGGAAATTTGATGGGCTTAGATGAGCGCCATGCTGAAGACTCGCTGTATAATGCGGCAAAGCGAGATACTATGAGATATAATGTTCGTAGATTTGGAAAATCTTTAGGGGATTCAACTGTGGTTAGTCAGCTGGAGACACTAACTTCGAATATGGCGGTATTGACCAAAGTGTTATACACTCAGAAGTAGCAAAGGTAAAGACTATGGGGCAGCAACTTGCATATGAAAATCGGGGTATGATTGTGGAATTGAAGACGTAAATTACACAGGACCTCCTAGAAAATAAGTGTTGAGAATTCTTATTAGCCTAACAACCGCAATCATCCTAGTTCAGCTAGAGTAGCCAGAACAATATGTTATATGCACCTGGTCACCAGCCGAATCCTCCATATCAGGCACAGAGAGCAGCTTCACCTCAGAAACATCGGGTACAACATAGTCCATATATTTTTATGGGAAGTAAAGGGTGGAAACAAAGGCGGCAAGTGTGAGAAGTCATGAGACGCAAGTTGGCCAAATTGCCAACCAAAACACCAAGCTGCCACCTCGAATGCTTCCACCAGGTACAATTCCTCCAACTCAGCATCTTAATGCAATTACTACTAAAAGTAGCATCTCTACTTATTCGAAACATCATTCATTCCACGAACTTCTTCCACCAAAGTATATAGGAGTTTCTCCACAGCAATGGGCTTGTTTGGGAAGGATTAATTAATGGATAGATTAATTATTTTTGAAAAATTAATCCCACCTGTTTGGGAACTTGGATTAATTATATGATTTTTTGTTCTGGCCGGTACCTGGTGGTGTCTGGCCGGTACCTGGTGGTGTTCTGGCCGGTACCTGGTGGTATTCTGGCCGGTACCTGGTGGTGTTCTGGCCAATCAAGTGGCGACACGTGGCCTCAGCAACGCATTTTCTTGGCCGATTTACTCTGGCCGGTCCCTGCTTGTGGCTTACCCGGTACCTGTTTATTCCGCCGGGCCCGGATGTTTTCCCGCAAAATTTACATTTTCCCGCCAGATTATTCATAATTAATCTATCCAATAATTAATCCTTCCCAAACATGGCTAATGTGTATAATTTATTCTATAGATTTTTTCCACTAAATAGAATGACTCGGACAACATAATCATATTGGGCTACTACTAAAGGTCTACTAGTTAATCAATACAATTGGGCTATACAACAAAACATGCGGACTACTAACGGTTAGTAATAGTAGAACATTTGAGCGTATTATTTATTGGGCTAAATCAAGTTTAATCTCCAACAATGATTATATAGCTTATTGATAATAAATGTCAGTGCATTGACATAGTTTCAAGACCTTCATGAAACATCTTAACAAATTCTTCAACTTCATTCTTCTTCAACACTATCCCCACTTCAATCATTCCTTTGCCGTTTCTTGAATCATTCCTTTGCCGTTTCTTAATCCCTCTAGAGCCTTCACTTTCAGGGAGATTCTGAAAAATACGTTGATTGCAAAGTTCCTAGGGAAGAACTCTTTGTCACCTGCAGTCATGCAAAAGGCCATTAGCAAAGCTTGGAAAACTTTTGGTTCGGTATGGATTGAAAAAAAGAATGATTTTTACCTCTTCCATTTTCAAAACCCAAAAGATAAAGAGTTTTTTCTCAATGAATCCCTGATTTCTATGCATGGCCTCTCACTGGTTTTCAAAGAAAGAAAGAATAATCAAGCCCTATCAGAGATTGACTTCACAAAAGCAGATATTTGGTTTCAAGTCCCTAATATTTCATTTGAAGGTTTTGATTTTGAAACACCAGAACAAATGGGAAATTTGGCTGGGGATCTTGTGGTGGTAGACTGGTCTTTTAATAGAGTCCGAAGCATGCAGGGGTTAAGGATTAAGTCTAGGGTGGCTCTAGATCAGGCTCTAACACCAGGAGTTTATGTCAATGTCCCCGGGGAAGATGAGTTAAAATGGGTGTTTTTCAGTTACGAAAGAGTTTTCAAAATTTGTTATAGATGTGGATGCATAGGGCATGATAACAGGCATTGCAATACTAACCTTGTGGCTGTTTTGGAGAAGCTAGAAGCTCGTTTTCTGCAATCTCATCATCTCTCTTCCTACCCCTTCCTTGTCAACCCTCAACGCAAGATGTTTACACACTTGCTAAAATTTCACTCAAAACACGGCCCTTTCCGCACCATCAAGCTGGATTCAAGTGTGAAACCTATCTACACCTTTCAAGATCTCTCTGTCTCTCACGATCCAAACCAAGGCCCCCCTACCACCACAACAGCCATCTGCTGAACACTCCTCCTCCTCCAATGACTCTGCAAGTTTCTTTACACCCCCTTCCAACCCAGAACCCACAACCTCCAATCAAACCTCACTTACGGATGCCACCTCTGCTTTTATAAGAAACTACTTCCCCAACATTCGGCATTTAATTCAAAAATCCCAAACGCTTCTTATTCCTCTGCAGCACCCTTCCTCTTCTCTACCAATACATGCACACGTTCCCGAGGCAGTTATGACAGATTCCCACTCTCAGCCAACTCAACCGTCTCCAATGAATGTTGGTTCAGGTTCCCACTCTCAGCCAACTCAACCGTCTCCAATGAATGTTGGTTCAGTTCCAGAAAACCTTTTCAATAGGGACATGCATTCAAACTTTGAAACGGGAGACACTTTACTCCAGGAAATGAAAAGCCTCCCCCCTATCACCACTATAAATCGTTACAATCAATCTCGAGAACCCCTTTTCCAGCAGTTGCCCTCTCAATCTCTCTCTTGTCCCAACCTTCCCCATCTTCCAACAAACAAATCTCAAATGAGGCAACTACCCACCACTTATAAAATGCGCTCCTCTCGTACTGGCTTCTCCATCAAAGCCCCTGAATTTACTCCCTCAAACACTTCAGAGGCAGACATTGATAGGGACCAAAGAAACCAAGATCTGGTTGATATTGATAAGATACTCAAATAAGTTGGCCCTTCAATAAAAAAAAAGAGCAGAGGGAAAAGAGGTGAGAGCAAAAAGGAGATGGGTGTAGTGCAGAAAAAGGGGATCAAGAAGAACTTGGGAAAAGGCAAAGAGAAGATTAACAACAAGCCAAGAGGTGCTCTGCAAATCCCAGCACTGAAGAAAGTGGTGAAGAAGAGGGAATTTCCTGTGGCTCCTGTGGCTGATCACAAAGGGAAGGGCAAAAAGCAGAAAACCACGTCCAAATTGGAGGCTCAAAAAGGTACTTTGCAGTGTTTTCATAATATTTTGCAATCCCTAAATTTCAATCCCTTTTCAGATCAATTTTTCAAGTTCAAGTTCAAAAAACGATTAAGATTATTTAGTGACAATGTTTCAAACGAATTGCATGTCAACAAGAAACTGAAATCGGGGTTTACGGTGGTTGTCCCTTAACAACCCCCAAGAGAGCCATGAATATCATTAGCTGGAATTGCAGAGGCTTAGGGCAGGACTCTGCAATTCGTGAAGTTTTCTCCCTGACCCGTAAATTTAAACCTGTTCTTCTTTTTCTATCTGAAACTAAACAAAAACATTGTTTTATTCAAAGAAAATTTCGTAAACTGGGGTTTGATAAACACTGTTTTGTTGATCCCATAGGATCTAGTGGTGGTCTTTGGTGTGCATGGCATTCCTCCCTTCTTTCTGCCTCTTTGAAGTGGTCTTCGGAGAATTTATTACTTCTTGAAATCTCAAATTCAAATTCTTCTCTCCCCTCTTGGTTCTTAGGTCTAGTGTATGGTAATCCGAATTATGACCATCGTCTTCAGGTCTGGAATCTCTTTGATTACATCCTTCCTGTTAATAGTCCCATGGTATTAATAGGAGATTTTAATTAGGTTCTTTTTAATCATGACAAAACTGGACCATGTGCTTCTAATATCAGGGGTTTTGACTCCCTTCTTAATTTTCTTAACAAATGGGCTTTGTTTGAAGTTGAAAATGTTGGTCCCTGGATTACTTGGACTAACAACAGATTAAGTAGTTCACCCACTTTTGAGAGACTTAACAGAGTCTGGTGTAATGTCAGTCTAATAAACTCTTTCCCTGAGCTTACTATTCATAACCTAGGCATTGGCTCTTCAGACCACTCTCCTATGGTTTTGAAATTCTCCTCACCTCCTAACCGTTGCTCCCCTCCTAGACGTTTTGAAATTTGGTGGCTGAATGCCTCTGATTCTAAGGAGCTCCTGAAATACATTTGGAGCCTTCCCATTGCAGGATCTCCCTGCTTTAGAGTGGCCAAGCTTCTTGAAATCACTCTTAAAAACTTTTAGAGCCTGGGCCTCTTCTAGACCCTCACTTCAAAATCAGATTAATAGTGTTAAACTTCAAATAGCCTCTCAAAAAGCTCTCCTCCCTGATCCCCAAGCAGCTTCCTCTTTTATTAACCTGCACAGACAACTGCAGGATCTTCTTACCCAAGAGGAACTTTACTGGGCACATAGAGCTAGGTGTAAATGGCTCAAGGAGGGAAATAAAAATACGAAATTTTTCCATGCTTACACTAAAATAAAAAAGGCTTTTAATGGGATTTGGAACATCCAGCTACCTGATGGTACCTTTGATAATGACCACAATGAAATAATGAAGTTGTTCCTTGAGCACTTCCAAACCATTTACTCTGAACCTTTACCCAGTCTAGTTGATCTCTCAGCCCAAAATGATAATCTGTTCTCTTTCTCCCTTCTCTTCAACATTACTAAATTTCTATCCCCTGAACAACAAGTTCTTCTTTCTAACCCATTCACTTCTCAAGAAGTTTCCCAAGCAGTCTTTGAAATGGCTCCTTTAAAAGCTCCAGGTCCAGATGGATTCCAACCTGCTTTTTTTTCAAAAAAAATTGGACTCTAATCTCTACCACCATCACAGCAGCAGTACTCTTTTCTCAACTCGGGTCACTTGCTTACAGAAACAAACAAAACACACATTATCCTCATTCCTAAATGCCATAACCCTCTTAGAGTTGGAGACTACAGACCTATAAGTTTGTGTAATGTCTTCTATAGAATAATTGCTAAAGTTTTGGCTAATAGACTTAAGAAAGTTCTTCCATCTCTTATTTCTATTAACCAGAATGGTTTTATCCCTCAAAGGCTAATACAAGATAACATTTTCATTGACCAAGATCTTGTTCATACTATTCACAAAGCAAAGGCCTATAATCAAGCTAAGTTAGGAGCCCGGAAGCTGGACATCTCCAAAGCTTTTGACCGCATTAGATGGGACTTTCTTGAGCATGTTATGGTGCAAATGCACTTCCCTACCCATTTTACTAAACTTATTATGCAATGTATTACAACTGTCTCATATTCCATCATTCTAAATGGCTCCCAATCTAAGTTTTTCAAACCTAATAGAGGCCTAAGACAAGGTGACCCTCTCTCCCCCTTTCTTTTTTCTCTATGTGCTGAAGTCCTTTCCAGCTCACTGATAGCTGCTGAAGAGGATGGCTTACTGCAAGGCATTCCCTATTCCAGAGACCAAACTATTTCCCATCTTCAGTTTGCTGATGATACCCTACTCTTCTTCAAAGTAAATCCTCAAACTGGTGTAAACATTAGGCACATTCTTGACCTCTATGCTTCTCAATCAGGGCAGTCTATCAACCTAGATAAGTCTTCTCTGGTCTTTAGTCCCAACTGTTCCCCTTCTAGATAAAGATCACTTCCTCAATTCCTTAGGCCTTACTCCTAGTGACTGTATAGGAAAGTATTTAGGCATCTCTCTTGACAACAAAGGAACTAATAAGGAAATTGTCAAAAACACAATAGACAAAGTAGTTAATAAATGTGCTAGTTGGCAAGGTCTTCTGCTTAACTCCTTAGGAAGAGCCACATTGATTAAATCTGTTCTTAACAGTTATCTTGTTTACCCCATGTCCATCTGCCTCTTCCCTAAGAAAGACTGCAACACCATCAAATCTGTCTTCTCTAAATTCTATTGGTCAGGGGACTGTAATAAAAAGCGCATTCATTGGCTCTCTTGGGATTTTATATGTAATAAACCCAAGAATGGGGGACTAGGTTTTAAGAATTTAAATTTTTTTAACAATGCTCTTCTTGCTAAAAGTAGTTGGAGAATCCTCAAGGATCACAACTCTCTTTTTACAAAATACTTTTTTGCCAAATACTGCAAAAGAAAAACTTTCTTGAGCCTCAATCCTGCTACATCTTCCTCCTGTGCTTGGAAAAGTATCTGCAAAGGTAGAAGCACTCTCAGCCTTGGACTGCAGTGGAAGATTGCTAATGGAAATTCCATAGAGTTGTGTACGGATGGATGGATTAGAGATGTTCCAGGAGCCTCCATTAAGGAGTGTTTAAGTGAAACAGAACCTCATAACACTCTCACTAAGGTTGTCCAGTTGATTGATCAGCAACACAGATTGTGGAAAACCAGTCTACTCAACAATATCTTTCCCAACTGGTTAAGAGATAAAATAACTGGTACACCTCTAGAGAACTCAGAGAGCACATATACCCCATACTGGAGAGCCTCCTCTAATGGAATCTTTTCTGTTAAATCAGCTTACTGCCTTCAAAACTATAATAATTCTTCCCTCCTATCTGTAGCTGCCAACATCCATTTCAACCCCATAACTCTTAACTACAACTGGAAAAGGCTCTGGTCTTCAGGTCTGCCATCGAATATTACTCATCTCTTCTGGAGAATTTGTACTAACTCTCTGCCTTGTCTCTCTAATATCAGTTCTAGAATTAATTCCTCCAGCCCTTTCTGTCTTTGCTGCTCTAATCAAATTGAAGATTCTAATCACATCTTTCTCTACTGTATTAAGGCTCGAGAGCTTTGGAGCAGAGTCCCTCTTCACCCTTTTCAAAAACCAACACATTACTCCGGCAGTGTTAGTAAGTGGTTAATGAGATGGATAAGAAAGAAAAAGAAACTCCAAAACAATAGTAACTGGCATTGGATCCCAGCTATCTTCTGGATACTATGGATTACCATAAATAAGAGATTATTTGAGCACCACAATACTCCATTTATCAATATGTATCACCAGGCAGAGGCACTTGCAAATTTTCTATTAATCTCTTGAATAATTTGTGAGTTTATCTTAATTCAGTTCATGAAGGATGGGTGGAAGTTGAAGTCAAGAAAGGAAGGCCAGAATGGTTGCCAGGTCAAGTGCAGTTTTATCCTCAAGCGATGGTGGAAGTTTCTCAAGCTGTTCCTCTTGCTGTCCTGCCTCCTGTCCAAGGCTCATTTGCTTTCAAGAATTCCTTTGCTGCTGAAGTCTCTCTTAAGGCCTCCCCTGGTGGAGAAGGAAGCTCTGCTGTGCCAGATGTGCCTGTCATCCACTCTCATGATGCTTCAAGTGTCAGTGTCCCTGGAGCTGCTTCTGGAGGTGATTTACCTCCCATCCCAGATGATGACCTCATGTCAGCAGTCATTCCCTTCATTGATGCCTGAGGAGAGTTGGTTCCAAGTTGATTGGTCCCAAGATTTCAAGTTATGTTAAGTTTCTGATTTCAAAACTGTGACTGTTTGTGATTCATGTTTTCGTGTGTACTCTTGATATGTTGCTACTCTACTCTATCTGTCTGACTTTTGGGATCTTCTCATGATCCTTCTGGTGGTTCTGCTGGATGGCCATTGCTAGGCTCTTTCAGCTAGTTTTGGTCTCATGTTTCATGTGCTTGTTTTGGGGGTTTTGTCATGATCTAGAATTAGTAGGTAGCGCTATTGTTGGTACGTCCTTTTAGTGCTTGTCTTTAGTAGCTATCGTTTTGTAATTATCGTTTGTTTTTTCACCTTGATATCAATGAAGTTCTCTTTTATCCGCAAAAAAAAACAGCTTAACTCTTCTCGGGATTCCCCATCCGAAGTCAGTCTTGTATAGCTCAAAACCTATTTGACCCAGCCACGCAATAGAAACTACCAGGTGGAAAGGAGTCGACTTCCTTTATCAAAGTTTTCTCGCCTTTTAAAATTCCGCCTTTCAACTGCTCTATAGCTA
This sequence comes from Linanthus parryae, assembly GCA_023055425.1. Taxonomy (NCBI): domain Eukaryota; kingdom Viridiplantae; phylum Streptophyta; class Magnoliopsida; order Ericales; family Polemoniaceae; genus Linanthus; species Linanthus parryae. Next base: position 37,337,964 of record JALGPY010000002.1, read on the forward strand.
CACCAAGCACCTCAGCAGTTATAGCCACTCCCTGTTCACTTAACAAGTCTTTTAAAGTCACATCAATTACCAATGCGGTAACACAGTTTCCAAAATATGTTGATGGAACATGAGGTTTCATTCGTGCTCTATAGTCAACCAGAGTGCTCAAGTGTCGGGTCGCAGTCCAATCTATATCCTTGCCTACCACTCTGTCCCATCTCTTTGCGCCATTGGACTTTTACCACTATTGACTGGGTCACTTTGACCCGGTGATTAGGATAGCAAAACTTTGCAATTTTTAGATAATTTTTTCGTAATGTTGTAGAGTAACTCTTATTCTACAAGACCATAAAAAAATTATCGAAAAATTATATTATTTTGCGATTCAAATCACCCGGTCAAAGTGACCCAATTACGGGTGAAAAAGTCAGAATAGTGCATTTCTGGTGGGACGGAGTGGTACCATTCTTTTCGTCCTTGTTCTCACCAAGCAAGCCCATACGTAAGGAATTGTTGCCGTGTAGGTCAATACGTGAAGTTTTCTATGATTGTGCACATCTTTCTCTTGCCAATGAGAAGAAACCGAAGTCTTTAGATTTTCCACGTCCTCCCTTATCAGCTCCAATATTCCGAGCATTGTGTCGTCTTTGGCTTGGTCTCCCAACACACTTAAGTCTTTCTTATTGGATTCATCATTTCTTTGAAGCGAACTATCCATGGTGGGTTAGAGTAACAATATACTATGTTCTGTATGTTTCTTAGCTAACTCCGCCCCAGAATCGTGACAGTAAGTTGTTTGTTAAACTAGAGCAGCTGAGCAGGGCATAACTCAAGATCTATAGGCAAATGTAATGTAAAATCCTAATGTCGTAAGAATGCAAGAAACACTAACCCAACTACACATCGAAGAGTGAACCATTACTTTTCTTTTTTTTTTTTTTTTTAAGAAAAAAACCACTCAATACGATAAAAGAAGAGTCAGACATTCACTGATACGGGTCAGCCGTATCATTAATGTTAATTAGTCGTTAGCTAGTAATATTTATTCGGTTAGTTAATAAGTACTTATTTTATTTAGTTATTATTATTTAATAGTTAATTAGTTGACTGAGTTTTCGTGTCGGCTTTTTCCCGACCCGTTAGGTCGAACCGTCTAGGTTTAGGTTTTTCTATTTAAACAATTGTAGTCGCTCAGTTTATTTTAGGCTAATTGCACCCCCGGTACCCTTATTTTACAAAAACATGCAAGTGGGTACCCAAATTTCAAAATCGAGCACCACGGGTATCCAAATTTCGATTTCTCAGCAAGTAGGTACCCTTCCGTTAACTTTCCGTTAATATTGGACTGAAATAATATGAAAAGACTATTGTGCCCCTTATTTTTACCTCCAACTTTTTTTAAATACAAGTTTTACTAAGAAATCTAAAAAAAAATTTAAAATAATAATATTTTAATTTAATAATTTGATATATTTAATTAAATTACATATTTTTACATCATTTCAAGATACGGAATATGTTTTTATTAACATATATCCGTCAATCTTAAATTCTTTAACTTTTTTTTAACATTTTTGAAAAAAAAATCTCATAATTTCATAATTTAACATGATTTCTTTTAATAAAACAATAACATACAAGTATCTTTCTGCATTTTGTACAATAGTCTTTTTTTACATTTGCATGAAAGATACAAATCATTACAATAAAAAACTATTCAAGAATGTACAAATTATTACAATAAAAAATTATTCAAGAATGTCAGATGTCAACTCTTGTGTCGGTTGTTAAAATGCACAAAGATACTCGTATGTTATTGTTTTATTAAGAAAATACATGCGAAATTATGAAGTTTGAGTTTTTTTTTCAAAACTGCTATAAAAGTTAATTATTTTAAGATTGACGAATATATGTTAATAAAAACAGATTTCATATCTTGAAATGATGTAAAAATATGTAATTTTAATGAAATGTATTGCATTATCTAAAATATCAAATTATTAAATTGAATTTTTAATTTTTTTATTTTTTAGATTTGTTAGTAAAACTTGTTTTAAGAATAAAAAAGTTTAGGTGAACATAAGGGGTACAATAGTCTTTTTATTATTTTTCCGTCCAATATTAACAAAAAGTTAATGGAAGGGTACCTACTTGCTCGAAAATTAAAATTTGGGTAGCCGTGGTGCTCGATTTTGAAATTTAGGTACCCACTTGCCTGCTTTTACAAAATATGGGTACCTCCGGTGCAATTTAGCCAGAAGATTAATCAATAAAGAAAAAAAATTAAAAGTGTGTCATGTTTTTCGTGCCTGTCCGTGTGGAGTTAGATAGCATCTCGAATCGCTATCGTGTTAAATAAACCCTAACATTAACTCTTACCTTCCGTAAAACGCAGTTAGTACTCTTAGAAGTAGAACCGAGGAGTCTACTTCAATGATGGATTTGCAAATGAAAGCCCAAGAGTGCATAAACATGGCTACCGATTTCCCATCTGCCGCAGCATGGTGTATCGCATAACCAATACAAAATCCCACATCGGCAAACAATGTGACTTGTCACGGGGATTCGCGTCTCCAAGTTGGACAACTCAAGGAAGAGATGATAGAAATCTTTCGCTTCACGGAATCTGCTACTAGCTACACCGCGAAAATCAGAACCGGACTCCCCAACTATGAGCCAAACTGCATCGCCCTCAGAGTGTTGAATGACGGTTTTATCGGAGTCTTGGGGCCACGCCAACTTACCAGCCAGTGGGAGGTAATTTTGGAGGGTGATGGAGAGTGAGAGCTTTAGTCTACCTACGATTGTTTCACGATCCGCACTTGTTTCATAGAAAAACAGGCGTTGTCTTGGAGGTCATGGATTTGCAGCTGGACCAAACTGCAAGCAATGCCAAACTGATGAAATGAAGCAGGGAGGAGCAACTGCCGTCCGATGGTGCATGGATCTTCTAATCTTAGTCGTTGATCTATTTTGAACGTTATGTTTAATTTACCTAAGTGGAACGACAACGTTTGTGCTATCATGTCCACAACTTAGTCTTTAAATTGTTTTATTAACGTTAATTATCCCTCGTTATTAGAACGTCGTCGTTCTAGTATGAGTTGACAGCTGTGACTCAGTTATGGTGCGTGGCATACTGTGATTGGTTCACTGTCCACCAATTTGGTAATTTCCGTTTTATTTATTTTCCAGCTGTATTGGGAGGGATATAAACCTTATCTATTTTCCCCTCTTCCATCATCTTTGATCAATGAGATAGATCGCCTCTTTCCTTCTTCTCTTGTCTCTTTTCTTCAGTTTTTCAATATGGTATCAGAGCCGAGGCTGTGATCATTGGCGTTTCTTCTCTTGGGTTTCTTGGGTTGCATCGCTGCACCGATCTAGAAATTTGCTATGGATCTCTCTGGTACTTCACAGATCTCGCCGGAGGCTGTTTCTCGCACGGCAATGGATGGTTCTTCTCCATTTTTCCTTCATAATTCTGACTCTCGACGTATGGTCTCCATCTCAGGTTTTGAACGGAGATAATTTTAATATATGGTATAGATCCATGGTAGTAGCTTTTGAAGCTAAGAACAAACTTGATTTTGTGACTGGAGTTATCATTATTTTGCACTTACCTCTGAGATGTATCCACTCTGGAAGAGATGTGATAGGATGGTGCTCTCTTGGTTGCTGAAGTCTGTTAGCAAAGAGATAGGGTCTAGTGTAGTTTATTATACTACTACTAAAGATATTTTGTTTGATCTGATTGAGAGATTTTATCAGAAAAATCTTCCCAAAGTGTTTCAATTGACTAATGCTATTGTTAAATTGAAACAAGGAAATATGGGAGTTACTATCTACATCACTAAGCGTAAGTCTCTATGGGATGAATTGGAAAATTATGCTCAGAAACCTAATTGTGTTTGCGGAGCTTTACATACTTGTACTTGAAATATTTTGGGACTGTTACATAACAAACAGCAGAGGAACACATTATGCAGTTTCTTATGGGCTTGAGTCCTCAATATTCTTCTGTTAGAGATCAAGTACTGCTTCTGGATCCATTGCCACCTCTCAACAAGGTGTTTTCTAAGATTGTTCAACAGGAAATGCAGAGCTCTATTAGTAGTTCCACTTCATCTGTTCCTACAATGGAAATGTATTCTTCACCTTATAATGCTCCTACAGTCATTTATTCTCAATATGGTGGTCATTCTCAAGAGACAAGTGCTGCTCCTAGTCAGGTTTCTTGACCTAAAGTCACTTGCCATCACTGTGGTGGCACATGACACATTAAGGCAAAATGCTGGAAGCTACATGGTTATCCAGCAAATTTCAAAAACAAACACAAATCTCAAGCTAACAGTGTAGGGGCTGGTGATAGTACTTCTTCTAATGATAAAGCTGATTTTCCCTTTACTCACACTCAATGTCAACAAATGATGCAGTATATCAATACTCATATGCAGCAAACATCTAATGGAGCATCTAGTGACTCAAATTATGTGTCTCCTTCACACAGTAACAATTCCACCTCCATAGAGAGTCATGTTCACCAATATGGTAAATCTAATTCAATGTATGGTCAACACTTCATGGGAGGTGTTCTTAGTTATGGCTTGGCATCTCTTGGAAAGATAAGTACTCATTCTCCAATATGGATTATTGATTCAGGTGCAACTGATCATATGTGTTGTGATTTGCAGTTGTTGACAGAAACTTTTGCAGTCTCTGACATCTATGTCTACTTACCAAATGGGAAGCAAGTTCAAGTCACACACACTGGAAATGTTGAACTCACAGCTAATATCAAGCTGATGGGGGTAATGTATATACCTGATTTCAATTTCAACCTTATCTCTATGAGCCAATTGACAAAATATCAAAGATGTGTTTTCTTCTGTGATGAGGAGAAGTGTCACATTCTAGATAAGGATACTACCAACATTCTTGGAGAAGGCTCAAGGGTCAATGGTCTCTATTATTTGGAAGCTGTCACACCTCCATCTCTTGTTTGTCACACCACTGCAAATGAGATGTTCTCAGGAGAAGTTTGGCATCAAAGGCTAGGACATCCTTCAGATGTAAAACTGGAGTGGTTGGCTAATGTCTTGAATACTAATGGTACTATAGACAATTTTTTTATGTGATGTTTGCCCATAAGCTAAGCAAAAGAAGAAGTCCTTTCCTAATATTGGCAGAAAAGAAAAGGTTCCTTTCACATTGGTGCATTGTGACATCTGGGGTCCTTACAAGACCACAACCTATGCAGTACATATATATTTCCTCACACTTGTTGATGATGCTAGCAGAATGACTTGGGTGTACTTGCTAGCACACAAGTCAGAAGCCCAGACTCTCATCCCACAGTTCTGCACCATGGTGGAGACACAATTCACAACCAAATTTCAAATGATTAGAAGTGATAATGCTAAAGAACTGGCATTGGTTGATTTTATGATTGAAAAAGGTATTGTTCATCAACTCAGCTGTGCATAAGCTCATGAACAGAACTCAGTAATGGAAAGAAAGCATCAACATCTGTTGAATGTGGCTAGAGATTTGAGTTTTCAACCTTCTCTGCCTCCAAAGTTTTGGGGAGATAGTGTTCTGACTGCCGCATACCTTATCAATAGGGTACATACTCCTATTTTGGAGAAAAAGTCTCCATATGAGTTCCTGTTTCATGAGACACCAGACTAGTCTATGCTTAGAGTGTTTGGCTGTTTGTGTTACAGTTCTACCTTACTTCAAGGAAGGACTAAGTTTGAACCTAGAGCCACATTGTGTGTCTTCTTGGGATATGTCTTTGAGATGAAGGGGTACGAGCTCTACAATATAAAAGAATGCAGTTTTCATGTCTCTAGAGATGCTGTGTTTCCATGAAACTGTCTTTCCTTCATCCAAACCTATGTCTTCTCTGCCTCATTTCACAGATGATTTTGTATTGCCAAACATAGCTGAAGAAGAAACCAGTCTGCATTATGGTGAAGATACAGAGCTTAATGTCACAGATTCCGATCTTTCACTATCAGAGCCTACACAGAGTCAAGCCCCTGAGGTTGTTCCAGTGGAGCAAATAAGAAGTGCTAGAGCACACAAGACTCCTTCTTATCTGAATGATTATGTGGTGCAAAGACCAAGAGTAATGTAAGCCAATATCTCTACAGTTTTCTTTGACTCTCCTGTGGGGCTTGTGAACACATACTCTCATTTTCTTGCTTCAAGTGATGGTGTCACAGAACCTCAGAGCTACCAACAAGCCAGTAATCATCCACAATGGATACAAGCAATGCAGAAAAAAATTCAAGCACTAGAAGCTAATCATACATGGGATTTGACCACTTTACCTCCAGGACATGATCCAGTGGGATGCAGATGGGTCTATAAGATCAAGCTTAAGTCTAATGGTGAAATTGAGAGATACAAGGCTAGGCTTGTTTCTAAAGGGTACACACAGAAAGAAGGGATAGACTATACAGAGACTTTCTCTCCAGTAGCTAAGTTGGCAATAGTGAAGTCCCTTTCTAGCTCTTGCAACAATCAAAGGTTGGCATCTTCTTCAACTAGATGTTAATAATGCTTTTTTTGCATGGTTAATTAGATGAGGAAGTCTATATGAGTCTGCCCCCTTGTTATGTTCCATCTTCACATATAGACTACTCAAGTGCCAATTTGGTGTGTCATCTCAAGAAGTCCCTGTATGGTCTCAAACAAGCTTCTAGACAATGGTATAGTAAGTTTTCTTCTACCCTACAGGATTTGGGTTTCACTCAGTGCAAGACTGATTACACCTTGTTTGTGAAACATTCCTCAAGTGATTTTACTTGCATTTTGGTCTATGTTGATAGTTCTTGGAGGAAGTAATCTCACTCACCTAAACTCTCTGAAATAGATCTTGAACTCCAAGTTTCAGCTTAAAGATTTGGGGTATCTGAGATATTTCTTAGGCTTTGAAATAGCCAGAAATGACAATGGAATCACTCTTTGTCAGAGGAAGTTTTCTCTTGATATTCTAAAAGAAAGTGGTTTTGAAAGCTGCTTCTGTGCCAATGGATCCTTTACTCAAGTTAGTTGCAGGTGTTGGTGATATTTTGTCAGAAACTGATGTTGGTACTTACATAAAGTTGGTTGGTAAGCTGCTTTACCTATGTAACTCCAGACCTAACATCACTTATGCAATCAACAAGCTCTCACACTTTGTGGCTAAGCCTACAACACTTCATCTTAAGGCAGTACACCATCTTCTTAGATATTTGAAGAATTATCCTTCTTAGGGACTTTTTCTTTGGCTCTTCCTCTCCATTAAGTCTTGTGGCATATGCTGATGCTGACTGGGCTGGATGCCTTGACACTATAAAGTCTACAAGTGGGTACCTGGTTTATATAGGGAATTCTTTGGTGTCTTGGAGATCCAAGAAACAAGCAGTAGTGTCAAGAAGCTCTACAGAATCAGAATATAGAAGCCTGGCTTTTGCTTCTTGTGAGGTTTTGTGGTTTCTCCATCTCTTAACTGAGTTGAACATTCTCTCTCCAGCACTCCCATTCTTCTCTGTGACAGTGGCACAGCTCTTCAGTTGGCCATTAATACTGTCTACCATGACAAAACCAAGCACATTGATGTGGACTGCCACTTGGTTAGGGATTTGGTTCAAAAGAGGACATTTCTTCTCCATCATGTTCCCACCACCCATCAGTTGGCTGATATACTCACCAAACATATCCACCCAGCTGTGTTCAACTTTCTACTGTCCAAGTTGGGTGTTCGGCTGATGTACACACCAACTTGAGGGGGGATCTTGAGATCATGGATTTGCAGCTGGACCAACCTGCAAGTGATAACTCCATATTTGGAGTTATCACTTGCAGGTTGGTCCAAAAACTCAACGCGCTTTACCCACACAAAGAACAAATTTAGTAGCTAATTTACAACGAAGTCTCTTGGGTTCGAAAATCCGAATTTCCGGAATATTATCACTACACCGACAACTATGCACTTGCAGTTGGAGCGTGTCAAGTTTTTGGCGCCGTTGCTGGGGACTTCAGATAAATTAGCTATTATTTTTCTCTTTAGGGATTTACTAGTTCAGTTTATATCTGTTACTCACCTGTTTTGTGTGTGTGATTTGTGTTTTCAGGTCTGATTCACTTGGTGCATGTCACGTTCTAGAAACGAGCCTTTGCATCCAACACTTGAAGACACAGAATCCTTATTGCGAGCACATAGTAGAGACAAGAGGAAAGAAAATTCAGTTCAGATGGACGAGCGAACTAGAGCTGAGTTTGAGAGGTTCCGCAAAGGCCTGCAAGATGCGGAAGCAGCTAGAGCTGCAGCTGTAGAAGAGGCAGCAAACAGAGCACGAGAAACTGAGCAGCTTAGGGATCAAATGGCTGAGATGCAAGCTGCAATAGCACGCTTGAACCCCCCAAATCCACAACCACTTCCTGGGGTGGGGGTACAAGACGGAAACAATGGAGGAGAAAATGGAGGTAACAATGGTGGAAATAGAAATAAGGGGGAAATAACCGGGACAACCATGGGCAGAATGCGGCAATCCCTGTGAATAATGTCAAGGAGGATGAACGTCCTTTGGTGGATTACTTCAGAACCACACCAGAGGGATATCAACCCACTATTGTTAGACCACCTATCAACGCAGCTCACTTTGAATTGCGCCAGCAGCTGATCAATATGGTTCGAGATGAGTTTTTGTTCACTGGAGCTGCAGGGGATGATGCCAATGCCCACTTGCTGAACTTTAACCAGATCACATCCACAATTCATGATCAGAGAGTGCCAGATGAAACAGTTAAGCTGATGCTTTTTCCCTTTTCTTTATCTGGAAAAGCAAAGACATGGCTCTTGGAACTTCCAGCAGGTTGTATCACTACATGGGCAGAGTGTTGCCAAGAGTTTCTAAGGAAATATCTTCCACCCTCCAAGGTTTCGCAGAGAATGGCTGACATCACAAAGTTTACTCAGCAGGAGGATGATTCTTTGGGAGACACATGGAGAAAGTTCAATCAGCTCCTTCGCAGATGTCCTACGCACGGAGAACCATGGTATAAGCTACTACATTACTTTTATAATGCCCTAGATAGGGAAACTGCAAATGAACTGGACTTGATGGCTCAGGGAAATTTTATGGGCTTGGGAGTGCAAAGATGCCAAGACTTGCTTAAAAGTGTGGCAAAACGTGAGTCTACGAGGTCTGAGACTCGTAGAAATTCAAAATCTGATGGGGCACTAGTAAATAAGATTGAAACAATGGTGGAGCAGAAATTTGAGCAGCAAATGGCAGCCTTCACTTCGGCTTTCAGCAATATGAATCCATCAGCACGAGTGAAGTCTGTGGGAGAGATGATGGCAGATGAGATTCAGGGATATGGCGCTGCAATTGAAGATGTGAACTACTTGGGTCCACCACGAAAGCAGCAGTGGCCAAATACTTATCATCCCAACAACCGTAATCACCCCAACTTTAGCTATGCCAACCCAAATAGTGGGTTATATGCACCGGGTCAGCAGCCAAATCCTCCATACCAGGCTCAGAGACAAGAACCGCAGCAGCAAGCTCCGCGACAAGAGGAATGAGAGACAAATGCTTTATTGAGAAAACTGCTTGCTAACCAAAACAGAATGGAGAGCAGAATTGTCTCGATGGAAGCTACAATGAAGAGTCATGATACGCCGATTGCGCAAATTGCCAATCAGAATGCTAAATTTCCGCCAGGTATGCTTCCTTCTAATGCCATTCTTCCTACTGAGCAGCTCAAAGCTATTACTACTCGCAGTGGGATCACCACTAAGGATCCTCCATATCCCACCCACGCGTGAGCTGAGGCGACAAAAGCCACTGAAAAGGCGTTGGATGAGATTCCCGTACTTACCGTGAATCCCCAATCAAAGGACACGGTGAGGAAGTCGGATGAGACGCAAAAGCGAAAGGAAGAATATAGTGTGCGTGTGCCATACCCAGCGGCAATAAAGAGGAATGATGAGGAACACTTTGGGAAATTTTTGAACATATTCAAATAATTGCATATCAACATTCCTCTTGTAGAAGCACTTGCTCAGATGCCCAAGTGTAGATACTGCTTTCTGAGCTGACAGATCTTGGCCACGTGGCAACCATCCAGCACACCATATTGTGCTCCATACACACTGGATCACCAGCCGAGCTGATCCATGTGGGGGCTGCGAGACAGAGCCCTCGCATACCACTGCACGGGACTTGTAGGGACTTTGTGGTTTGGAGGCTAGAGTAAGCCCTGTCGCGTGCGAGCCAAGCCCGCACGCGACCTTTAGTAACTGTTTTGAGAGATTTATGGCACGAGCTCCATAAACCCGGTCAATCCGGTCAAACCCGGTCAACCTCGTAACGGTTCCGGTATTCGCGCACCACGTGCTGTAACGGTCCCTATATACTCGGACGAACGTGCCGTTATGGTTAAGCTAATTAAGCCGCCATCAATGGGCGCATTAACCACACTACAACGGTCACGTTCTACAGTATATATAGATCGTCAACCTTTCCATACAAAAAAAGAACACACTTGCCATACGCGGAAGCTCTGCCAAAACTCTGTCTCTCTCTCAGACATTGCTACTGCCTTACTCTCTCCCTACACACAACCCCTCTCTTCCTGTGCGATCCCTGATCCACTACATACGGTGTACACGGAGGTCTCCCCGCCGGAATCTCTTGTGCACATTTTGGTGAACCCGACGTGAACTTACCAACAAAAGCAACCATGTCTCAGGAGGATGATGTCAGCAACAGATCGGCTTCCACCGAAGCACCATCAGGAGACGATACCCGCCGTACTCCTACGACTCCCGGCGAGACACCGACGCTAGAGTCCTTGGACGCCACTGTTCAGGGTCAGGCGAAAGCTCTCAAGGCTCAGTCTGCACAATTAGAACGGATCTTAGCCGTTCTGGGCACCCTTGCGCCAAACCCTTCGTCAGCCACCGCTGCCCCTCAAGGAGGAGGAGCCCCTACCGCTCCAGGATCGGGAGTGTCAACCACACCTCCCAACCCCAATCTGCAGACTCCACCGGCGACTACGCAGCTGCCGTCGGTTCAAGGGTCAACGGCTCAGATGTTGCCTCTTGCTGCTCACACTCCTCAGCCCTCGGCTTTGGCGTCTAACCCAACTCTGCAGTACCCTTTGCCTCCCCCAACGGCGATCTGGGGAAATACGGGTAGTCAGTATGCTCCCAACCCTTCGGCGGCGTATGTGTCGCCACCGCCTACGGCAACCCCTCCATCAACTACCGAGGGGAGCATTCCAGAATGCATGACATCTCTGCAGAAGCGCGTGGACACTATCTTGGCTCATCAGTCATTCGCGGATACCATTATCCCGAAGTTAGACAACGATCCACCTATTCCACGAGAGATCTATCTCATGCCTAACCCGGCGGGGTACAAGGCTCCCAAATGGGATAAGTTCGAGGACGTCAATGGAAACGCTCATGAGCATGTCATGCGTTTCATTGATGTCATGGGTCCGTACGGAGCCGATCCCAAGCTGCTGATGCGAGAATTCCCAAAATCTCTTGGGAACGTAGCATACAAATGGTACCAAACATTGGAGGCCGGATCCGTGAAGACTTGGGACGACATGGTCCAGAAGTTCTATACCAAGTTCTTCCAGATGGAAGAAAAGGTCACGATGATTCATCTCTCGCGGATGTACCAGAAGCGCGAAGAGGACGGAATCACTTTCATCAAGAAATTCAGGGCGAAATCCTTGGAGTGCAAAGATCCAATGCTCGAAAGCCGGCTCGTAGAGATATGCCTGCAGTGCATGCGAGATGAATACAAATGTATGCTCATTAATTTGCAAACACCTACGTTTTCAAAGCTAATCGAATGCACGAAAAACATCGAGCCTATAGTCGAGAGACAGAAAAAGAAGAGCGCTCCAGAGCGACCTGCGAGCGGCACTACTTACAAGATCGGGAGATTTAGCTACAAGAGGGGACGCGAAGCTGAGGTCAATACAGTTTCGCCCCAGAAGCAAGCGAAGGTTGCGAACTTCGATGTACCGCCTCTACCGTGCTCGGTAGAGGAGGCAAGCGACCTCTGCAGACAATGGCGTAAGGACGGTGTCCTACCGCCACTCGAGAAGATACCCTCCAAGGAGATGGTAAGAGACCCTAAGTGGTGCGAGTACCACGGCAAGGTCATGCATCCCACGGCCGAGTGCAAGAAGCTCAGATTCGCGTTCGACCAGAAGATGAAGAACGGCGAGCTTATCGTCAGCGATCACCGGAAGGATGTGCGCAACAACCCGCTTCCTGCGCACACGGAGCAGGGCTCGAAAGGCAAAGAGGTCGCTATGATCTCAATCGTCGACTTGGAAGAAGTCGCAGAGGATGGTCTACCCATCGTTGCCGAGGTCCATGAAGACGAAGACTACAGCATGGACACGGAGGATGAACGTGCCGACCGGATGAAAGGGTCGCATGGCTTCAGCAGGTTCTTCGACGAGATGAATTTCTCGGAGAAATGCCGAACATATATGACGAAAGCGATCTTGAGAATAACAGAAGACTACGAGGAGGATCTTGTAGTATTGGACGGGAAAGTCATCAGGGCGTCTCGCTCTACAGAAAAGATTATGACCTTTTCTGCCAGCGACAAAAAGACAGATGCGAGCCACCAGAGACCTCTGTACGTGACCTCCATCATCAATGGCGTCGAGTTCAAACGAGCGTTCGTCGATGGAGGAGCAGCGGTCAACGTCGTTTCGCTCCACACACTGAAGCTAGCAGGGATCCCCGAGCACAAGATCGTCAGACGTCCATCTCCGCTTATGGGATTCGGAAGCGACTCTAGAATGACGATCGGATGGATCCGCCTGGGCGTTCAGATTGGCAAAATCAAGTGCTCAGCAAAGTTCTATGTCATAGACGCGAACACCACGTACCACATGATTATAGGTCGAGCCTGGATTCATCGCTTCGACGCAGTCCCTTCAACGGCTCACCAGGTTATGAAAGCTATCTGGAACGACAGAATAGTCGAGATACCGGCTTCGACGAACCCATTCAACCTGGACGAGGCACATCTCAGCGAGGCGGTGTGGTTCACTGAGATGGCGGACGAGCAGACACCCGGACCATTCAACCCTACTCCTTTGCCTCTCTGGGAGGACATCAAGGACCAGTCGCCTGCGGGAGTAATGGTGACAAGGGAAGATGCCAAGGAAAAGCCGCCTACACGCGAAGAGGCGCCGCGTATCGCATATCATCGAAAGAACGTGTATACTCTGAAGAGGATCGCAAAGCATGACTCCGAGGGCAAGGAGATAGAGAGATTCTACGCCAATGGGAAGAAATGCTATCGCATATGAAGGTGCGCGGGGATGTCCTCACACGGGCATGGGGATATCCCTGGGCAAATCAATCAAATCAAGCAAATTGCGCTGACGGAAGAGCCAACACAAGGCGCTCCAGACGAGAAACTTAAAGAAGCACCTGAATGCATGGAAGACAGGCCCAGACCACAAAAGCAAGAGCTAAAGGAAGTGTTCCTCAGCCCGAACGGGGAAAAGAAAAGGCCAGTCTTCCTGAGTGCGGACCTCACAAGCGAAGAGGAACAAGGACTGCTACAGCTCCTAACTGAATACAAGGATGTGTTCGCATGGGAGTATGATGAGATGCCAGGTCTGGATACAAGCATCACCATGCACCGTTTAGACATCATCCCAGGGTCTAAACCGGTCAAGCAGAGCACAAGAAGCTTCAGGCCAGAGCTTAACGTGAAAATCAAGCAGGAGATTGTCAAACTCCTAGATGCCAAGTTCATAGAGCCGAATCATCATCCCACATGGCTGGCCAACATCGTGCAAGTAGTGAAAAAGAACGGACAGCTCCGCATCTGCGTGGACTTCCGAGATCTCAATCGCTTCTGCCCCAAGGACGATTTCCCACTGCCCAACATCGATTTGCTTATCGATTCAACAGCGGGCCACCGCATGTTCAGCTTTATGGATGGTTTCAGTGGGTACAACCAGATCAAGATGGACCCCGAAGACGCGCGGAAAACTGCATTCATCACTCCGGTGGGGGTGTTCAACTACACAGTGATGCCGTTCGGTCTTAAGAACGCGGGCGCGACCTATCAGCGGGCCATGATGGCTCTATTCCACGACATGATGCACAAAGAGGTGGAATTCTATGTGGATGACCTGGTGGTTAAATCCAAGCACGAAGAAGATCACCTCGCAGATCTGCGAAAGGTGTTCAACAGATGCAGGCGCTTTCAACTGAAGATGAATCCCATGAAATGCGCGTTCGGGGTGACATCAGGGAAATTCTTGGGATGCGTGGTTCATCGCCAAGGGATCGAGCCCGACCCCGCGAAAGTATCAGCTATCACTGGCATGACGCCGCCCCATAATCAGAGTACATTAAAGACATTTTTAGGAAAGCTTTCCTATTTGCGGAGATTCATCCCAGCAATTGCCGAAATCACATGCTGTTTCAGCACTCTTCTCAAGAAGGACGCCGCGTACAACTGGGCTCCGGAGCACGAAGCCGCATTCGAAAAGCTGAAGGATTTACTCACGTCCTCAAAAATAATGATCGCGCCCCAACTGGGATCACCGCTTCTGCTATATCTGACATCAACAAGGAGATCTATAGGAGCGCTCTTGGCTCAGGAGTATGAAGGCCAAGAGAGGCCTATCTACTACATCTCTCGCATCGTGCAGCCTGCTGAATCGAGGTACACAGACATCGAACGTCATTGCCTTGCCTTATTCTTCGTGATAGAGAAGTTGAAACACTATTTTGCATCACACAAAGTAGTGGTGGTCACCAAAAGCGACCCTATACGATATTTGCTAACTCACACTACTCCGGGCGGGAGATTGGCGAAATGGTACATGACCATCTCTCAATACGATATTACATGCGTACGACCGCGAGCGATCAAGTCACAGGCGGTAGCGGATCTGTTGGCACAGTTCCCCGACAACAGCCATGAACCCGTGATCGAAGAAGAGCTCGAAGGCCCTGAAATCTACGCAATCGACGTGCCCTATTGGACCCTCCACTTCGACGGTTCGTCAACCAGGAAAGGCGGAGGCATTGGGATAGTCTTGACAAAGCCAGACGGGGAGGTCATACAGATGTCCGCAAAGCTCAACTTCGCAGTCACGAACAACGAAGCAGAATACGAGGCTCTCATCGCAGGGCTCCGTGCGGCGAAAGCTTTGGAAGTAAACAACTTAACAGTCATGGGAGATTCCAAGCTGATTGTCAAGCAAGCCTCGGGCGAGTATGGTTTGAAGGAGATCAACCTCCTGTCTTACCGCACCCTAGTACAAAAGCTGATGCAACAATTCTGCGATGTGAAGTATGAGCACAAGCCCCGAGCAGACAACAGGCACGCAGACGCCTTAGCAACCTTGGCATCTAAGGTCAGCACAGACAAATGTCCCGCAAGGATTTCAATTGAAGTGCGAACATCGTCGGCATTGACAGAAGATGCGTGCGATGACGAACACATGGATGATGCAGACTGGAGAAAAGCAATCCTACAAGCTATTGCGAAAGGCACCAGCAGCGAAAGCTGGGCACTCACAAAAGGATACTGCATCCACGACAACACCCTTTACTACAAGGGTCCTGGAGGAATACTCATGCGATGCGTCTCCGAGCAAGAGGGACAACAGCTGTTAGAAAAGATTCACCAACACGCTTGCGGAGAAAGTGAGGTGTCAATCTACAGAAAGGCTCAGAGATATGGCATTCATTGGCCAGACATGTCAACAGCCGCAACCCTGATACAAGGAAAGTGCGAAAGTTGCGCACTAATCAAAGATTCTCTACTCATCGCCCTAACCGATGACGACACGGATTGGAGGAAGCCACTATTTGATTTCCTCACCCAGGGCACCGTGCCCGAATCAAGAAAAGAAGCCGAGAAATTGAAAAGGAAAGCGTCTCGATATGTGGTACAGGAAAACCTACTGTGGCGAAGAGGTCATGAAGGCAACTTGCTGCGGTGTCTAGACGGCAATGAAGCACAAGAAGTCATGGACCTTTCCCATCAGGTAGAGCATCAAGGAGGTGCGAAATTATGCAGACAGCTCCTCTCAATCGGGTATTTCTGGCCCACGATGGAGGTCGATTGCCGCACCAAAGTGCGACGCTGCCAGGAGTGCCAATTCAAAGGGAACCTAGTGCACGCTCCCGCCGTGGATCTACATGCATTAGGGACGCCATGGCCATTTCACACATGGGCTCTGGACTTCATCGGTCCCATCCGACCGACGTCGCACGGGAACCATTTCATTCTCACCGCAACTGAGCTATTCACCAAGTGGGTGGAAGCCATACCACTAAAGACGACAAATGCGCTGGCTGTGGTCAACTTCATCCAGGAAAGCATCATATGCAGGTTCGGAATCCCAAACACCATCCTTTCAGATAACGGTACTCCTTTTGTTAATCGCCAGGTAGCTGCGAAATTAGCGGAGTACAATATCAGGCAGATATGTTCTACCCCTTATTACCCAAAGGGAAATGGACAAGCTGAAGCGACCAACAAAACGTTGTTGAGAATTTTGAGCAAGATGGTCGCAGATGACCACAAGAAGTGGGCTGACTCTCTAAGCATAGCTCTGTGGGCCTACCGAACTTCTCCAAGGACACCCACGGGGGCCTCGCCATTTCTACTATGTTATGGGGCCGAAGCTGTAGTACCTGCGGAGGTCAGAGTCAATTCGGCAAGGCTGGCCTTCCATGCACTCTATGAAAATCAACGCGATCACGACTTAGTCTTGCTGGAGGAAAAGCGAGAACAAGCCAAGAGAACCAACAAGCGGTACCAGGAAAGAATCGCTCGCGCCTACAATAAGACGGTCCAGCAAAGAGACTTCGCGGTCGGAGACTTGGTCTTGCGCGCGTCTGATCACTGTATGCGAGAAGCGACTCACCCGAAGTTCGCAGCCAATTGGGAAGGACCCTTCGAAGTCACAGAAGTCTTTGACAGTGGCTACTGCAGCATACGAAGGTTGCACGGCACAACCTCAACTCCGAGTTCAGTCAACATGCACTGGATTAAGAAGTACTATCCCTGACTTCTCTCATTTCATGCGTTTTATTATAACGTCGCTTGATATCTTGTATGGCTACGATTTACACAATCTCCTCCCCCATATGAGAGGATTGTAATCCCATCTCTCCCATATGAGAGCGTTATAATAAAAGAATTCTCCCAAATGAGAAGTTCACATTTCTAGCTGTTTATGTTGCTTTATTCAGTTTGTTATTACTGTTAACAATGGTTTATTCGCCGCAATAGCAATCTGCACAACTGCGATCTTAATCGATCGTCACCTAAGCCTATCTCTTACGATAGCAGCCACGCGAAATACGATCTTAATTGATCATTAAAGCCTATCTCTCACGATAGCAGCAAATGCAAAATACGATCTTAACTGATCATCTAAGCCTATCTCCTACGATAGCAGCCTATGCAAATGCGATCTTAACTGATCATCTAAGCCTATCTCTTACGATAGCAGCCTATGCAAATGCGATCTTAATTGATCATCTAAGCCTATCTCTTACGATAGCTGCCTGTGCAAATGCGATCTTAATTGATCATTTAAGCCTATCTCTTACGATAGCAGCCTGTGCAAATGCGATCTTAATTGATCATCTAAGCCTATCTGTCAGGATAGCAGCCTATGCAAATGCGATCTTAACTGATCATCTAAGCCTATCTCTTACGATAGCAGCCTATGCAAATGCGATCTTAATTGATCATCTAAGCCTATCTCTTACGATAGCTGCCTGTGCAAATGCGATCTTAATTGATCATTTAGGCCTATCTCTTACGATAGCAGCCTGTGCAAATGCGATCTTAATTGGTCATTTAAGCCTATCTGTTGCGATAGCGGCCTACGCAAAAATGATCTTAGTTGATCTAGTAAAGCCTATCTGCCACGATAGCAACTCGCACAATTTAACGATCTTAATTGATCTACTAAAGACTATCTGCCACGATAGCAACTCGCAATATTGCGAAGATGATCTTAAATGATTCACAAAGGCCAATCATAAGCCCATCTGCCAGGATGGCGCAGCTGCGAAAATATGATCTCACACGATCTAGCTAAACATCTGCGAATCCATGTAGCAAATCGCAAATGTGAAACCATTACGTAGCATTATGCAAGGCGAAATATGCCAAAATGCATGCGAAGTTGTATTTTGTTGTAAAGAGGCAGCAGATAATACAAAAAGCTATTTATCATTATGAGTCACAAGACTTACAATTTATCTGTCTAGATAGCAGCTTACAAGCGAAAAAGCTCGAATCTAACTACGCAGCCAACATGGCTTACAATACATGCGAAAAGTAGCTGACAAGCCAGCAAAGGCACACTACGGGAATCCTGGCTAAAAGGGATGAACCCACCGGTTTCAACACCGGCTACGCAATACGGAGATCTGCGGGTGAACATCTGTCGCAGCTGGGATCTTGCTCCAAAGAGCCACATGAAGCCATACGTTCAAGATCCCAGTATTTGACAAGACCCTTGTCAGATCTGCACCCCATAACATTTGCCCAAGGAACCACCGGTTCCGGCGATCCACAGGCAAGCAGAAGCTCCAAAGGGCAAGGGCTACTTGTAGACGGGGATGAACGCGACGGTTCGCCACCCTGAGCTCACGAACGTGAAGGCGATGGATTCTTCTCCAGGGATGCTGAAGAAGAATTCCACCGTTCATTACGAGACGGTAGCACGGTCACTTCGGCGCTGCACCTCGCCGGGAGGCGGCCGGAAACATGACCTGCAAACATAATACACGAAGAAATTTCTTCGAACACACATGAGATATGATCTGCATCTTCTTTATGATGGTTATAAAGAGCAATAAGCCTCATAAAGTGGATCTTGGAAACTATTTCTACAGCACAAAGCGCAAACTCAGGATTCACAACTTGAAGTTGCCATGAATCAACGAAAAATAAGCGTTGAAGCCAGCAGTCGTAAGGACTCACGGCAAAGCACATTTTTGGGGTGAAGAACCCAAATAGCAAGGACAGGGTTTATATAGACCCTGTAGAGACTCTTCAGTTGCCAAAGATGAGTCAGCAGAATTCGAAAAGAGGGTAAGTTCAATCACTTACGCCTTGAAAAGCGGTAACAATCAATTACCCTACTAAAGGCTACGACGATTCAGTTGCGTACCCTAATAAATGACGGATGGTCATGATTCGGATGGACTTCCCAACGAAAGCGTGCTTATCTGCCGAGAAATTAGCGCGAAAATCAAGCAGAGTATCAATTGCTAATGTCATAATTGGATATGCACAGAGATATCCTATCAAATCCCGGGAAAGGGCAAAACGGGCAAATTCGTTGTCTGTTGTTAAAAAAAAAGGGGGAGAAACCCTAGCAACATTACATTAATGTTTCAAACATTACATTAATGTTTCAGCTATTTTCTTGCTATTTTTCAAAATTCGAAAAATCAAAGCAAATTCTTGATCAAGGAGTCTTGGGGCTCGAACTGATGGCTCAGCTTCTCTACTTGTTCCACTTCTTGCTTCAATAGCTCGCACCTGGCATTCATCTCATGATAGAGCTTCAGAGCTTCATCAACCTTTAGCTTTTGCTGCTCCACCTTCTGCTTCTCAGCTGCGAGATTCTGGTGGCCGAGTTTCAAAGTTACGGCTGCGCGAATCAGCGTGACTCTGTTCATAAGAAATTTGAAACCCAGTCTGCCCTGGACTTTGGTCACGAGATTTTGGCACATGCCACATAGCAATTCAGCACTCTGGACAGAAATGGTCGCAGGCGTAGCCGCAGACAGTTGCTCCAATATCCAAATGGCTTCAGTAAGGAACAGCCTCCTGTCAAAGGGCCCTATCTCCAGAGATCTCACAAACGATCGCGGGTAGGTGAGGCGCATTCGAACCACCCAGTCCACATCGGTTTGCTTCAAACCTGAAGAGACGTCAAAGCCAAGTTGTGATGTCAAACTCGCAAGTAAATAATGCAAAACGCGAACAGTAAAGCTCTGCTTACCAGTTCCTTCCAGAATCTCATGAAGAGAAGGAATGCGCGCTGCCGGGGTGGTCGAAGACTGTCCTCGCTCCATAGCTCTCCTATCGGCTGCGAGCTCCAATCTCTCGTAGTCAGGAGGAAGAGTGTAGGCCGCACCAGCTGCGACTGCATTCCCAACCTGCGAGCCCCAAAAGCTCCACGCAGGAATAGGTGCCTCTGGCTCAGCCATCGCCGGAGGTGAAGGGACAGCCGAAGTCGCTTGGCGAAGGACGCTCTCAGATGCGAAAGCATTAGCAGCACTTGTCCTTACTTCCTCAGCACCGGTATGGACATCTTCATCCATCAGCACAACATCTGCTTCAGCATCATCGGAGAGTTCGATGATGCCCTCGAGAGGCTCACTTGCATGTTCAGCAGCCGCGACGGGCTTCTCGGTATGGGAGCTCGGAATCGGAACATAGGACGCGGAAGGCTGACTTCTCTGCTCCTCAGCATGACCTGCGACATTAAATGCGATGATATGAGGTAACTTGCGCTATAAGTTATTTTGCTATCTTTACTAAAGCTAAGAGTAAGCACCTCCACGCGAAGGTGGGATTGAGGTATCTTCATCATACACTAAGGACGTGGAACCATGCCCTATTAGTGTGTCCTCACTAAGCAAGTCTTTAAGAGAAGCGTGACCTGGGATGCGAATAAACCAGTCATGATTCTGCCTCAAGTTGCTAAAGCCTAGTACGTGCGTATCACTCAAATAATTACCAGAGGGTTCTCCGCATTTGCCTACTAACCAACGGCGAATGTCAGCCTTCGACACACCATGCTTTAACGCACCCACAATAACATCTCTATAAGTTACTGCGAGATTGAAGATCTCGCCTTTATCGCCGCCTGCGATCTCTTCAAAGTCCGCTTGGACTTGCTCCAAGGCTGCTGCATCCTCCTCTGGAACCTCATCTTCCTCCTCCGCATGAGGAGCCACTTCTTCGGGAAGCTCGTTTTCCTCGTCAACTGGACGCGCTAAGTCGTCAACATGCCGCTCTTCGAGGCTCCGCTGTTTCACACGCTCGAGCTCCTCTTCTTCCCGCCGCCTCCTTCTTTCAGCAGCCTCCGCGGCTGTCTTCCGAGACTCAGCAAGAACGTCCTCGCTTATGGGATCATCTGGAATGCGAGAATGGGCATCTCTCTTTTGTCTCTTGGCCACAAGGCCACCAATGGTTTCATCATCATCATCTGCGAATACACGATTGGTTTAAGAAAAGAAGTGCAAAGAAGTTACGATAACGGGAAAGGAAATGCGACGGAGATACCTCCTGATTCTTCCTCATGCATCACAACTGTTGCTTCTTCTTCTTCATCACTTTCTTGGGGCTCCTGCCTCTCTTCCTCTTCCTCTTGATTGAATGGAACGAAAGTCTCAACTGCGAGCTCTTTCCGCACTTTGCTGGGCATGCGACCTTTGCCTTTGTCCTTGATAGAAAGGGACCTCACTGGAGGAGAAGCTGGAGCACTTCTAGGGGAAGAAATCGTAATTCCCTTTTGCCTAGGTCTCTTCACTCTCGGCGCCGCAGTCGCTGGAGGGGACGGGTCATCTCCAGGAGGAGACGGAGCCGGAGGATTGTCTATCAGCGAGTCGGCAAAAGCATTCATGACTGCGCGAACCTTTGTTTCGACCTCAGCGTCCATCCTCCATGAAAGCCGGAACGACTGCTTTTGTCTTCTGGTGGCAACCATGGTGTTAACCAAGGACTTGGAGCGATCACCAGATGCGAATCTCCGCACATGACACTACAACAGTACAGAATAAAAGTGTCAGCATAAGGAAATCAAGAAGCTTAACGCACGCGAAGAAATCGCTTACCTCAGCAAATGCCTTGCTATATCTGACGACATGCGTGTCGCCCTTCTTGACTGCGGCGACTTGCTCCTTCAGAATAACATCAGGACACAAATGGTTCTCACGATCCAACAGTGAGTAGCAACCATACTCAGACTCGCTCAGACTGCAAGTGGGGCGAAACGGAAAAGAGTTTCTTTTGATCAAAGGAGCTCTACTTGGCTGCGCGGCCGACTCCGTCTCAATCCTCGTTTGCTGGGAAATCCAGTATGCGAGCCAGTTTTGGGAACAACCACCCTCGCGGGTTCCCGCAGGCTGCTCAAAGGGAAGATTGTTCATGAAGACCGTCTTGCACTCCTTTGTTAGCAAGCGCTTGTAGCACCCTCTGATAATGGATTGGGGCCAGATTGATGGGGCCACCGCATCAAAACCAAACTGAGGAGAAACTCGAGTGGGGTCAACGTCCACGGTAAGCTTTTCATACCTTGGCGCGAGCTCTGCGAGGGCAGGAAGGGAACCTCGCAGACACCAGCAAAAGAACTCGCGGTAGCGCTCATGGAAATGCGGTCCCTCTTCAAAGAGAAGTTCTTCTGAGAAGACCATACCTTTAGAGGGGTACAGCTTTGGAAACCATCGCACGTTCTCAATACGCGTGGCATAGGGCCTGGCAGTAAACTCCTTCCGCTTGTCGCATATCAAACTCCAAACGCACTTGGTGTTGCTTGCTCCGAACCATCTCGCAGCTCTTCCGCTGTTGCGCGCTTCCGTCTCGCCTGGGGGACACCACTTGTCAAGTTTGAGAGCAGTTGGAGCATAAGACGGACATCGCTCGAAAACCCACATTGTCAAAAAGGAAATATTGACAAAAGTCAGTACATCGAGGCGACCACGCGACTCCTTCATGGCTAGAACCAGCTGATCAAGCCTATAGTATAGCGTGCCCAAGACCAAGGGTCCGAGTGCGACTCTCTGGCCAAGGGCGAGCCTCACAGCAAGTGGCAACACATGGTAGAAGACTCCGTCATGGGGGTGACCATCAATCAGATACCTCGACAACCAAGCACAGAGAAAAGCACAAAGGGTCAAATGATAGCCTTTACCCTCTACGTAATTCTCGGCTTCCGGGTCCTCACTCAGAAGCTTCTTAGTGATACTGCTGTTCGCATAGTCTCGGAAGAAGTACTGCAACCATTTGTTCCAGGTATTCTTCGCAGACGTATCAACCAGCTGCCAGTTCGGAAGAGGCTTTGTAGTGGTCCACCGAGTGGAGATTTTCTTTACCTCTGCTAGGCATTCCTCCATCTGCGTATACAAGGCAATCTCCGCAGATGTTCTCAAGGGACTCAGAGGGTCCACCTCGCCCATGGGGGAAAGCTCGTACAGCATTTGAACGTCCTCGAGTGTGGGGGCAGCCTCGAACTCAGCAAAATGGAACGTGTGAGTCGCAGGCGAGTAACGGGACAGAAGGTCTAGAAGCATGGATTGATCCAGCTTCACGGCAGCACCCTTCATAGCACGGACAGCAAAGTATACGCCGGCTTCATCAAGAGTCGCGGCGTGATGATCCAACACGTGGTCGATCCACTCATCCATATAGTCCAATTTCTGGACGAACGCCTGGGTAGAAATCGCAGTATTTGGGAAGTGCCCGTTCTCGATTCCCAATCGAACCACATCCTCGGAACCAATCAACTCGAGCAAGGCTGAGTTAACTGGGCGAGTTAGCGTCAGCAGTCGCTCAACTGGGACAGGATCAGGCATCCTCTTCGCCTTTACCCTCGCATGGTAGAAATCTTTACCACCTAAAAAGGGGGCTTTTCGCCACAAGGCCTGCGGAAGGTCGGGTATCTCTTCATCTTCCTTGACGGGTCTGGTTACTCTTGTCTTGGCCATTCCTGCGGAAGAGCAAGAAAAAGGGGGGAGAAATACCACACTTCAGTTTGAATTTTTAAATTCAAGATCTATGCAAAGGAAGACGAGCAGTTTCTGGTATCAATTTCAGAAATCAGAGAGTTGCGAGATCTCATATCGTTGAAGGATTAAAGCAAAGTGGGTTCAAAGATCAAAGCCTCTTCACAAATTTCATGGGTTTACAGATTCAACGCAGTTCAAGGCAAACACTGGTATCTTAAATCAAAAGTAAACGAGGCCAACCTTGTTTTCTCGAGGCCTGCTTGGATATGCACAATTGAAGAACACGGGTTGCAGTTCTGAACTGGTGATTGATTATCTGGATCTGCTCTCGAAGATCTCCGGGTACCATTCACTTTAAGAGAGATAAGTGATGCTTTGCAATAATGGGGGATACAAGGTATTTATCCAAAACAATGAAGGGTTGCGTCCTTTCGGTAGTCGAATCGCAACCGTCACCGTCGAATCGCGCAATCACAGGACAAGCTGACGTCACGCCTAAAACCCTAAAGGTCAGACGGCACGACTCTAGGGGTTTTAGGTCATAATGACACGCACGGGGGCTGAACTTACCCGTATTTGAATTGGTGCGTGGCAGCAACGCGTATGTTGGTTTCCGCGCATGGAAGTCTATACGGCTATGAGTCTTCACGCGCAGAAAGGGGGCTAATGTAGATACTGCTTTCTGAGCTGACAGATCTTGGCCACGTGGCAACCATCCAGCACACCATATTGTGCTCCATACACACTGGATCACCAGCCGAGCTGATCCATGTGGGGGCTGCGAGACAGAGCCCTCGCATACCACTGCACGGGACTTGTAGGGACTTTGTGGTTTGGAGGCTAGAGTAAGCCCTGTCGCGTGCGAGCCAAGCCCGCACGCGACCTTTAGTAACTGTTTTGAGAGATTTATGGCACGAGCTCCATAAACCCGGTCAATCCGGTCAAACCCGGTCAACCTCGTAACGGTTCCGGTATTCGCGCACCACGTGCTGTAACGGTCCCTATATACTCGGACGAACGTGCCGTTATGGTTAAGCTAATTAAGCCGCCATCAATGGGCGCATTAACCACACTACAACGGTCACGTTCTCCAGTATATATAGATCGTCAACCTTTCCATACAAAAAAGAACACACTTGCCATACGCGGAAGCTCTGCCAAAACTCTGTCTCTCTCTCAGAATTGCTACGGCCTTACTCTCTCCCTACACACAACCCCTCTCTTCCTGTGCGATCCCTGATCCACTACATACGGTGTACACGGAGGTCTCCCCGCCGGAATCTCTTGTGCACACCAGGTATAAGAAGTTCTTGAAGGAAATCCTATGGGGTAAGAAGAGCATAGAACCTTATGCCATGTTAAAGCTAACAGAGACGTGTATCACTGTCATACAAAGAGACATTCCCAAGATGAGAGATCCATGCAGTGTCATTTTAGGCTGCACTCTTGGGGGTGGATATCATACACATGGTCTCTGTGATTTGGGCGCGAGTATTAATCTCATGCCATTGTCTCTTTTTCAGAGATTGGGCATTGGTGCACCGACCCCTGTGAAGATGGGTCTGCAATTGACAGACAATTCTATAGTTACGACAAATGGGGTGATTGAGAATTTGCTAGTCAAAGTGGGCGCATTTGTCTTTCCAGCTGACTTTGTGATAGTGGATATCAAGGATCGCGATGTTTCACTAATCTTTGGAAGACCATTGTTGAAGACAATGCGTGCAAATGTGGATCTAGAGACTCAGGAGTTGACTATCAAGGCTCTAGACTCATCACTCGTGTTCTAGGAATTTGTTCCGAGCAAGGGGAAGAATAAATTGACCATGATCAATTTTAGAGAAGATCGTGTGGATCCTTCTCTTGGGTTGCCTACAGTTTTGCATCCCGATCCACCCGAATCAGAGAAGAATCCAAATGTGGTGAGTCCACATGATGTGGTGCAGAAAATCAAGAGCAAGAAATTGAAGGAGGAGGCACGTCGTGCTAGACCTCCTTAACATATTTTGAGGTAACTGGGTCGGGCCGTCGACCTTAAATTACAAAGCGCTTGTTGGGAGGCAACCCAACCTATTTACTGCATAGTGTAGATTTCAATACCGTCTTGTTATTTTATTCTGTTCTAACTATTTGAGAGGTGCGAGAGAGTGGATTTAATATTTCCAATGAGTATGTGCAGGAATTCTAGGTGGAAGGCCTATTCCGGATCCCACTTCTTGATGCGCGAGTGGAGAATTGCACGAAAACGAGAAAGAGCAGACCAAAACGCGTATCGGGACCCGGAATGAAGAAATAAAGGATTGACGCCATTCCTACACTTATTCAACACACGCACCTGGGGAAGATCAAGTTCCCGGACTCTCCTTCTTGATATATGCAAAGAAGACGTAAAGAAATTGGGAAAGCTGGCACAATGGCACGGATTGCGAGGTAAATTTTTAAAGACAAGACTGTGAGCTGATTTGAACAGTGCCATAGTGTGGGGGTGGTCGAGAGCTTTCTGTGGATAGTTGGATCGCGTATATCGGAGTCATGACGAAGATGTTATGACGAAAAAGGATGCTAAAAGGCGTCCAAAAGCATCCGGAAATGCAAAACGAGCCTTTGGAAGCGCGAAATTGAAGAATGAAAGGTTCCCCAGACTTTGGAAATTTTTATACATGAGCAGAGATCCCGCACTCCCCATCTTGATGAATGTGATTGCAAAATTTGGAAGAAAGCGACGAAATTGGCACATTTTGGATGTTTTTTGCGAAATTGGGCGATAGTTGAGAAAAGTCGGGAAAACGATCCGGAAACGGGGCGTTATTTATGTGAGCAAGACATACGCCGAAAAAGGGATCCAAAGGTTCAAAAATCACACTCACCGGAGTTCGGGATCAAAATACGAGGTAAAAGTTATATTTTGGCTAAAGAAAATATAAGCCTTGCACAAAGGTAATCGTACGATTACCGTACGTTTACTTTTGCCTTACACATTTTTTTGGGGGGACTTGTTGAGAAAAGTTTCTGCCCAATCGTACGAGGTAATCGTACGAAGTAATCGCACGATTACTTTAGGGTAATCGCACGATTACCTTAATGTAATCGTACGATCACTTCAACGTAATCGTACGATTACTTCTGAAGGGTCAGAGAATCGGGCTTTTTCTTAGTCAAAACAAAAATTTCAACCTTCTTCTTCTTCTCAACATACCCGACCACTTCATCTTCTACTTCTCTTCACCATCTCCACCACCACCACAACTCACGACCATCTCCACCACCACCGCTACTCCCACCAACACAGTCGCCGCCCCTCTGTTCAAAACCTCGCCGCCCCTCTGTTCGAAGCCCGCAGTAACCCCCCCTCCACGAGCGCACACCAAACTCGACGACTACCATCTCTCCACATCTCTTCGCCGCCACCTTCACCACCAGTGCTGGTCGTGGCACAACACCGGAGGAAGAAAAGAGAGCTATCAGTGGATGAACCATACGATTTTGGGGCTGCTTGGTTGAATGTTCAAAAAAAAAATCTAGGGTTCTTGAGGATTTTGGCAAAATTGGGGTTGTTTGGCTGTGATTCAAGAGTTGGCGAAGAAGGAAAGTTTGACGAGGGCATCGCAAGGATCAAGAAGCACGATTCAATTGCAAAAGTTGGAAGAAAGTTTTTGGCAAACCGAAACGATCATTCTAGCCGCAAGTTCTGAAAATCGTGACCGTAAGACTTGCTCCGGGCACGTAGGTACGTTCTAAACTCTCTCTTTACGAGTACTAGGCACGAATTTTCCTTAGTTGGAAATTTTTTGTTTTTAAGTTTTATCGATACGCAAAGGCCTCGAGCAACATGCGAGGAATTGCGCCGTGCCTTGCCTAGTTACTTGTTTTTACGTGCTTACGTGCTTAATTTCAGTTTACACAACTCGTCACCGTGCACAGACTGAGTCTGAGTAGAGACACCGTCTCCCGCACTGGTTTGCTGAGTCCTTTACTTTATCTCTATTTTCGTTGAAGTCAACGAAGCGTTCTAGTGTGGGGGAATTTTTAGCCTTGACTAGCCAGGTCCGTGTCTGCATTACCCTTTTACATTTAGGATGTGTGTGTCGTATTGTGAGTCAGTATTTGTAGTCCATGTCGTGTTTATATATATTGTGTGTGTCGTATTGTGAGTAGTTGATGTTTGCATATTAGTATAGCTTGTTTGCACGTTTTATGTAATTGAGTCCACCTACCCAAATTGAGTCAGTTTCGAGTCATCTTTCGAGTCGGCCCATGCATATAGAGAAGGAATTATATATAAAAAAAGAAAGATAAAAATTAAAAAAAAAATTAAAATTTGAGAAAGGGAAATCAAAAGAAGCTTGAATTTGGAAACTCGATGAGTGTGAGAACTTTAGGCATAGGGTATGACTTGTGACCGAGAATGACAATGTGAGTTCCCCTTAGTATGTATAGAGAGACTTTCTTTACGGGATTGCCTGCCTATTTCAATACACTTAAATGATTTTCAAAACTAAAGTGTGTGCCTTGTTTTCTTACAAGAGTTGAGCTAGGTTTGAGCTAAACAAGCCGAACATTCATGTGTACATCTTAGGTAGTCGCCAACCCGCCTCGTAGTGGCACACAGAACAGCTGTGCGAGGTGTGTATTAGTGCACTCACTGCTTATTAGATCTTACCTTGTAGGACCACTAGAACACGCTAATCGAGCCTTGGATTATTTGTTAGCCTTGTTGACCTAGGGAGACGATTCTTCATCACAAATCGTTTAGAATTACCTCTTTAGTGCGTCACGAGGGAGTCGTAGTTGAGGGGGTTTGATGAGGGAGTGCTTCATTACACATTCTTGTGAGTTCTACATGATCACATGTGCTTCATACATTACTTTTGAGGGGAATGTGAGGGTGAGTGAGTCGGTTTGCACACTACGGTGTGGCGGTGTTCCATGTCACTACATCATGGACACGGTTGTGGAGAGCCAAAAGTGCGTGACGTCTAATCCGCACAACATTGGGGTTGGTTGATTCTTATCGGTGGATCGTGCTAGGGATCGTTTCTTTTCATCATATTGGTGTAGGAGGATCGGTTGGATTAGGCACGAGACTTACATACGCTTGATTACTTGAGAGGAGACATGGGTATATTCTAGTGTGGGGATGTCGACTTTTGACTACGAACATTGAGATTGAGCTTTTGACGACTCCATCACCATACATGTACTTGGATTTGTTTGCGGCTTTGTTTGGTGGCACCGTGTATTTCATTGAGTTAGGGGGAGATGGATTTTACTTGTGATATATATTCATTGGATTGTTTACTTCCTCCCCTTAACGTTTTTGCTTGGCTTAATTTTGGAAGACCACTCGGGTATGTGTTGGCGGCATTTTTTTGGATATTGAGAGAATTTGAAAAAAAAAGAAAGGAAAAAAAAATGAAAAAAAAGAGAAAAAAAAGAGAGAAAAAAAGGAGAGATGAAATAAAGGAATAAAGTTTGAGCTTAATGAAGACCGAGTGGTGGAAGCAACTATTTCATTGACGACGATATTCATTTTATGCATGTTCCACGACGGTGGCCACAAAAATCGTTATTGTACCGGGGTTTGAGGGGATCGAGGGCCGAAGGGTGAGTTTCGGGTTGCGGTTCCTATCATCGTGGTGGGGGTGTGTGAGATGTGGGTTTTAACGTGAGAATGTGACGCTTAGGACTTGTTACTATATGATTATCCTTTTGTCCTTAAGCCTCTACATTCTAACCCGTTAGCGGAATAGGAGCTCGGACCTTGAATGTGGCTTAGCCTAGCGTAGCCTCTTATTTATCGGCATACGCGAAGAGGTAGGTTATTCTTACACTTAGTAAAGCTAGGCTTTCTATACTAACTAAGGGAAATTCTTGTTGTCGAGTTTAGTTGCAATTCATACCTCGTTCCTAGATTCTGTATCACTCCATGAAAACCGGTTTAAGCTAATTGAGACTGCCTGATCTCGCCTAAAAAGATATTTTGTGTATATATGTGTTTAGTTAGGATCGAGTCATATAATTGCATTGCATCATATTTTTGCATCGTTGAGTCTTGTATTGAGTCTGTGTGTGTATTGAGTCGGCTAATTGAGGTTAGTATGCAATTGGTAAGTTGAAAAGTATGCAATGGTCTTGGTTGGAATAGTTGACTCGAGAGGTGAGATGAGAGGAGGAAGGTTCTGATGATTTTTGATAGCTTGTGATTTGGATTGTTGCTCGGAACGTGCAACGGGTAAGTGTGGGGATAGTTGATAACTCCATATTTGGAGTTATATTCGTATATGTTTCCTTACCGTTTTGCGTGCATTCCGATGCGTTTTTATGGATTTTGGACCATTTCTTGCTAAATTTGAGCATGTTGAGTCTTTGTATGTAAATGTTGAGTCCGGGCACTTTTTGCGTTAATTTTGACTATATCTTATGACGTTTGATCTTCCGGTATGTTTCTCGTGTTGTGGTTTTCAGGAACCCGGAGCTCGGGACGTGACATTGGAGCAAAAGTGAACTTCCGAAAAGTTGGAGGCTCAAAGGAATGCTCGGGAAGTGAAGACGACGAGAAAAAGAGCAAGAAGATGGGATTTTGATGTTGGCTGCCCAGAAGTATGGAGGTAATCGTACGATTACCCCTTAGCCAAAATTTCAGCCAGCAAGTAATCGCACGGGTGAACGCCCGAAGTAATCTCACGAAGTAATCGTACGATTACATCAAGGTAATCGTACGATTACCTCTGCTGCCAGGATCATAATTTTGGGGTAATTTTGCTATTTTGGCATAGTTTTGAGGTGTTTGAGCCACGAAACACTTAGGAAATATTGGGGAACGTGATTGGCATCAGAGAACACATTGGGAGACGTTCTTGGAGATCTTGGAGCTAGGTTGGAGAGCTTGGATCATCCGATTGGCTTCTAAATCTTCGTTTCTTCTCTAGTTTTTGCTATTTGATCATGAAACATTGTGTATTGATAATGTTTATGCGTAGCTAAAACACTTAGTTCGGGATATCTCGTAGGAAACTAGGGTTTGATCACTATGTATTGTGATTTATGGATTTTCTTTCATGCATTCATGCTTAATTGATGAAGTTTTGTCTAGTTATGTGTATTTTACGCTTTTCATCTATCTTTTCTATTAGTAGACGTATTAATAGGATTGTGTTAGGTTGTGAATGATAGAGGAATCTACGTTCGTTGCCCGGAAACTTGAAATACACACTAGCCGTATCTAGGGTTGAGGAATCTTGCTAGTTAGCTAAGAACAAAGAGTAGAATCAATATCGTAATGCGTGCTTAAACTTGAGTAGGCTAGAGGAATCAGTTATGAGAGTTTAAGCATAGTTATTGGTTGAGACATCTTAGATATAATATTGCTCGTTTAACTAGAACAAAAACTCATCGTGTTAGTAGAGCATAAATCCAACGTAGTGTGAAATACCTAGTGATCCGTAGAGATATCCTGATCTTGATCAACTTTGAGAAACAACCAAATCAACTCGTGCTTATTAATCTTGAATTAATTCATTGGATTATCTGAGATACTCGTTATTTTAATTATTAGTAGAATTAGAATAACAACTCAACGCGCTTTACCCACACAAGGAACAAATTTAGTAGCTAATTTACAACGAAGTCTCTTGGGTTCGACAACCCGGATTTCCGAAATATTATCACTACACCGACAACTGTGCACTTGCAGTTGGAGCGTGTCAGCAAGCAATGCCAAACTGATAACTTGAAGCAGGGAGGAGCAGCTGCCGTCCGATGGTGCATGGATCTTCTAATCTTAGCCGTTGATCTATTTTGAACGTTATGTTTAATTTACCTAAGTGGAACGACAACGTTTGTGCTATAGTGTCCACAACTTGGTCTTTAAACTCTTTTATTAACGTTAATTATCTCTTGTTATTAGAATGTAGTCGTTCTAATATGAGTTGGCAACTGCGACTTAGTTATGGTGCGTGGCACACTGTGATTGGTTCACTGTACACCAATTCGGTAAATTTCGTTTTATTTCTTTTCCAGCTGTATTAGGAGGGATATAAACCCTAACTCTTTTTCCCCTTTTGCATCATCTTTGATCAATGAGATAGAGCGCCTCTTTCCTTCTTCTCTCGTCTCTTTTATTATGTTTTTCAATACGTTGAGAGTGAAAAAACCTTAACCACGGAAAGTCAAAAAACGTGAGTGGCAGTTGATTCAGTTTGGCTTGATTGGACAGGGGGTTTGGTTTCGGGGCAACCCGGGAAACCTCGAGCACCTTCAGTTGACTGTTTATTGCCATTGTACTTGAACAACTATCTAGCTAGCTATTGAAGAAGCTTGAGGAGACTGCAATGCAATGCAGAAGAAAGTTTGGAAAAAGCTTGTTACTTGTAGTATATGGTTGTGGATTTGTGGTTGTGATGCTGAATTGTTCACCCAACCACCCCGCTTGAAGCGTTCCTTAAAATTTTAATTTGAAAGGAGGAATTTATAAGAATGCACGTGCAACTTCTTCGGGTATAGTTGAATTTGTCGAATTTGTATTCTTAAAAGTGAGTTTAGTATGACTTATAATCAGTTTATATGAGTTATGAATTATAAGTTGAAACTAACTTATACGTTGAAATTTTGGAATTGGACTTATAAGTCCATGGTGTAAAAATTAAGTATTGAAATATTCGATTTTTGAAGATTTTCTTATAAATTTTTAGTTGATGAATTTTACACCAAAGACAAGCCGTCTTTTTTTCTTCTGCTTTTTGTCACAGACTTGTTCGTCATAAACTTATAAGTCAAGTTAAGTACAAATAAGTCGTACCAAACTCAACTTAAGTTAGTCTTTGAGGGTTGCATAGAGGTTTTGAGTTCAAATCCTTGGGCAACATGGAGCTGCCTATTGTCCAACGCAACTGCATCCCTATTAGCCCATATTTTCTTAGACTTTTAACATATCTAAAGAAATTTCAGACTATTACATTAGAGCGGGAATTGCCAAGCACACACCCCAAGAATTTGTGGCTACGGATTCCTATATCATAAAAATAATTGCATGGGCAGTACTTGTCTTTGTAAATGATAGCGGTAATGGTGTCCACAGAGTTCAGCCGTGAATTCTTGATTAATGGAAGTGTAGGTCTTAGTACATGTTTGGTTTTCATATAAAAGCTAGAAAAAACAGTTAAAAAATCAATGGAAAAGCACGTTTAAAGAGAAAAAAAGATCTTCGGTATTCTTAAAAAAGGGTTTGGAAGGAGGTTTCTACTTGAAAAGAAAAAAAATACTGTCTCAAGCTGAAAAAGGAGGTGCTTCTAACTAAAGGTTGTTGTACAGGGTATCCCCACTTATTTCATGTCTTATTTTAAGCGTCATTTGTCTCTGGGACGGTATATTTAACAAATTATAACTAAATTTTAGTGGAGTAGAGTTTTTGACAAGAAATGCTTACGTATTATCTTGGAATAAGATTTGCTTTAACAAAACAGATGGGGGATAAGTTTGAGAAACCTTGAAGCTTTTAATTTGACCCTACTTTCTAAACAGGTTTAGAGGGTTTTCATGTACCCAAATTTATTAGTATTTAGGCCTTGTTTGGGTAGCGGATAAGTTATATAGGGATAATGCTTATGTTGGAATAAGAAGCAAGATAAGTATAATGTCTGATAATTATTGATAAGGTTTGTTGGCTGTCTGTGTTTGGGTGCTGTCGAATAAGATGCAGGACATGATGAAGAGTAATGTGAAAATGACCACATTACCCTGCGCTGTCGTGAATTTGAATTCATAGATGTTCGTATTATAATTTAGCATTAATTAACGAACTATATTATTAACAAACTTATATTATTAATTAACTTAATTAACTAAATTATTGGAAGATGGCGAACTCGTGCAAATTCGGTATCTGTGAGGGCTCCGTATATAAAATTGTGAGTTTGATTGAAATTAATGGCGGAGAGGGTGGGTGTTCATGGTGGCTGTGACTGGTGATTTTGTAGGAGGTTGAAGGAGAGAAAGAAGATGGTGCACTATTGACAGGCGGCGGATGGTGATGGTGACGACAATGATAATTTGGATTGATGTTGTAGGGTTTGGGGATAAGGGGTAGGTATTAGGGTGAAGGTACGGGAGTATTTTGGTAAAAAAGAAATTAGTGAGTTATAATGCTTCCCCTTATCCAACATTATACCTGAGGAGAGGTGGTATAACTTTTCTTTACAACATTTTAAAAGTTATGTTGGGGTTTAACTTATCCTCCTCCTTATACCGGCACTCAAATACTGGATAAAAAAAAGGAAGCATAAATTATGCAATGGTGCCCCCTTATGCTGCTACCCAAACGAGGCCCTAAGGTTTTGAAAGAAAAATACTTAAGAGATACTAGTATTTAAAATGCTGAAGATGGTTTCTCTCCATCTTACCTATGGAGAAGTTTTATTACTGCAAAGTGAGTGATTAGTGGGAGATATCACTTAAGAGATACTTGTTTTTACAATTCATCGTATCAATCATACTTAAAACATATAGCCATTTTTCTAAAACTATATGGGCACTTGGTCTTACAAAAAAGTTATGATGCAATTTTTGTGTGTGGTATTAACTCTTTCTCATATTAAAATTCGTCAACTTAAAAAATTAACGTGGTCGTGGCACGGTTGCTCAGTTCTTTTTATATCTTAATCTACATGGAATCATCAACTTAAAATTCGTCGACTTAAAAAATTAACGTGGTTGTGGCCAGTGGCGGAGCCAGAATTTTATTGAAGGGGGGGCACAATTCGGCTAGTAGCGATTGACGCATTAAATATTAACAAAACAATTCGGCTAGTAGCGATAGACGCGTTAAATATTAACAAAGTCAGTGGAAGCACTACATGCAATCTGGTTCAGTTGGTAAAACGCCGTGTTAAACTCTTTGTTCACAAGGGTTCGAGTCGCGGGCATGTTTTGATTTTTTTGTTTTTCAAGTTTTTGGTGAAAAAAATTAATAAGCGCGCAGTAGTAGAGTCGAACCCCCGACTCTAAAGATTAAAACAGCGAAGTTTACCATCTCGCCTAGAGACGCCTTGTGCTCAGGGGGGGGGGGCACTTTTATACTTTTATAAAGAAATAAGTAATTTTTTTTTACAAATTAAGGGTTACCTAGTGTTTTCGAAAAATTTTCGGGGGGCACGTGCCCCCCCGTGCCCCTACATGGCTCCGCCCCTGGTTGTGGCACGGTCGCTCAATTCTTTTTATATCTTTTTTTTAGAACATTTTATATCTTAATCTACATGGAATTTTATATATGCAATCATAGTTTATTATTAAATGACCATCAAGATTTTTTTGAGTGCTTAATATATAATCAGCATAAAAAAGGCAACTTTCTACATTGTCATAATTTAACATAAATTTAGTAAGTTTCTGATCAAGTTTGGCTTCAAGTCTTTTTCTGCAGACACTATGTTTGTTCTTCATCAGAATGGTCTCACCTTGGTTTTTTTGATCTTGTGGATGATGTCTTGGTGACAGGTGTTCTAGTGTTGTTGTTGAAAATCTTGTCACTTCTAAGACTTATGTCTTTGCTATGAAGGATCTTGGGGTTCTTCATCATTTTTTGGGAATTCAAGTTGTCAGGAACTCAAGTGGTTTACAGTAAAATTAGTCTAAATATGCTAAGGAGTTGTTGTTAAAAGCTTGTACGAAATCCTGTAAACCTTGCTCCACTCCTATTGCTACAAAGGCTAAAGTTTTACCAGATCTTGTAAATGATGATTTTGGGGATTCAGAATAATTTAGAAGCACTGTTGGATGTTTACAATACTTGACTGTAACCATACCGGATCTTAAATATGTTGTCAGCAACATTAGTCTGTATATGCACCAACTTATGTTGTGTCATTTTCATGAGTTAAGGAGGATTTTGAGATATGTCCAAGGCACTTAGGATTTTGTCTTGCAGTTTCAACCCAGTTATTTCAAAGTTAGTACCTACTCTGTGCTGATTGGGCTGGAGACACTATCACAAGAAGATCTACAACAGGCTATTGTATGTTTCTTGGTGCTACCTCATTTCTTGGGTGTCTAAGAAGCAACATATTGTTGCTAGGTCATCTACTAAAGCTGAGTATATAGTCTTGGCTGCTGCAACTGTTGAAGTGAAATGGATTAAGTTTTTGCTCAAAGATTTAGCTATTGAGCTCACATCCTCTCCATCTCTGTTTTGTGGTAACTTTGTCAGCCATAGCTCTAGCCAACAATCATGTCGTTTCATGTCAGGACAAAGCATATTGAAGTCGATTTCCAATTTGTTAGAGAGATGATTATTTTCACAGAATTGGAGCTTCTCCATGTTTCTTGCCCACACCAGATTGCAAATGTCTTCACAAAACCTCTGAATTTTCCTGCTTTTTCTTCCATTTTACCAAAGCTACAAGTGTTTTCCCTCTCACAACTTTGAGGGGACATGTTGAGTAAAAGGGGTATGTACATGTAGTTACTGTAAAATTAGAGCTAGTACTATTTTGTATATGTGTGATAGTTGAGGGACTAGATTGTAATTACATAAAATTGTATATAGTCCTATTCTGTGTCGAATCTTGAATACATTTTTTCCCTGTCTTCTAGCTATTCATCTTCTTCATCTCAGATATTCTTCTAGTTTTTGTTCTTGATGATTCAGAACTTCTACACACCCATCTCCGTCAGTGCAATGTCTGGGCCAGATTTTTTTTCCCAGATCCCGAAGAACAGCATTGCATGAACCCTTAGTGCGCGCAGTGGATAGTCATGCATTGTTATCATCTTAACAATCTCCTGACGACAACGATTCGGATCAAAGCCGAAGTACGGGGAATCAGAGACACTGTGCCACCGCTTTCGAAGCAGAAGTACCATTCGCGGTGGCACCCATCACAGTTGATGCAGTATCTGTGCCGGATCTGTTGTTTCCAGATCCCGACGAAGTACACGGCAAGTACACTTAGTGCAGCGGGTAGTCATGGAGGATTTTCATCTCAGCAATGTCGCCGGCGACATTGATCAGGATCAAAGCCAAAGTATGTTGAATCAGAGACTTTTGAAGCTAGTGCAGCGGGTAGTCATGCATTATGATCATTTTAGCAATATCCTGGCGACAGCGATCAGGATCAAAACCAAAGTACGGTGAAGCACGAGTACCATTCTCTGTGGCACCCATCTCAGTTGGTGTTGTGTCTCGGCTGGACCTTTTCTTTTCCAGGTTCCTTAGAACTGCACGGCAAGTACCCTTGGGTATATTTCATGTAAGTCTCATGATCAAGGGCTTCTTTTCCTCCCTAACCCAAAGCTCGTCGACACGGGCCAACCTAATCAGCTCATCCATATCGGATCAACTCTCTTTTGGCTGACAAAATATATATTACCTATATCAATTTTCCTCTTGTCCATTTTTGTGGCACATGTGTGAAGACCATATTTGTACCCGTTATCTTTCTTCTCTTGCCTTCTTCCGATAAACCACAAACAGCTTGGCGATTCACGAAACGGAAAATCGCATATTTTCTTACATTGCATAAAGAATGTGTCTAAATAGGTTGACCAGCCTCGTGATCGTTGTTGATGGGCAAATTTTCTCATTCTACAAATTTCTGGAGATAAAATTTGGTGGCCATGAGAGATGTTGTTAAGGAGAAGATCATGAAGAAATGGCAAAATACAATCGCGTATGTTTTCGGAGAAGTATTTTTTTGCAATTCCTTTTATACTCAAAATAACCACTCTCTTATATTCTAATGGACTAGCATCTTTTAATCTCAATTGAACAGTTGTATGGTTGATGGTCATTCTAAACGGTATGACCTCAGAGTGTTTGACATGTGGCTGACAATTTTCTCTGGTCTCCTGTCTAACAAACGATTTGTTGCAGCTGTGGTTGCAGTACTAATTACCAAGTCAATTGCTTTTATCTCTCTTCTATTTAAACCTCTTTGAGTTCCTTCATGAACCCTCCATATCGACCGATCACAAGTTTACACCCAAATTTGTTAGAAAGCTAATCTCTCAATATTTGTTATTTGTTGTTAATACATAAAAGTTGGGAAAATGCTTAGGTTACACAAGAATTGACACGTGTCATCGAATATGATGTTTTTAGTAATTGTTTAATTTAAATAATTGCTGTTGCAACGCTTTTGAGCTATTATATGGATTTCGATTGATAATGTGCAATGAATGCATTTGAGCCAAGTTTAGTCTGAAAAACTATCTAGCATTTCATGAGTTTGAGCCTAGTTTAGCCTGAAAAACCTTATAATGTGCATTATATGCATTTGAGCTACTATTTGGATTTCGATTGATTTTGTGTTGTTTTCATGTATATTTCGATATGATCGCGGGTTGTTCTTATTTTTTGTGTGCAAGAACATGACTACTATATTTTTAGAAAACATTGGAATCACTCGAGGAAGGACGTGACCAAGGCAGAAAAGGAAAAGAGGAAGACAAAGCTGCAGACTACATTCAAATGCAGGCATGGCTGCGTCCAAACGCAATAAGGGGCATTGGAAAGACTAGAGGAAAGCTGACTGCATTCCAACGTCGGACCCTCTACGCCCAAACGTAGTCTGAGAGGAAAAAGGCTCATGGAACTTCACTTCCTGCGCTTGCACGTAGGCAGACTGCGTTCAAAGAGTTCAGAGAATAATGGAAGAAATTTTAGCTGAGTCTGGAGGTCAGTGCTTGCTGACTGCGTTCAAACGCAAGGCCTCCTGTGTTCAAACGTAGTCCATGGAGATTTTTAGGGCATCAAACACATGGGAAATTATGTAATTACATGCATTCAACTAGAAGACCTATGCAATATCTATATAGAATTTTTAGAACGTCCAAGGGCTAAAAAAAAAGACAACACTTTTTGAGGAGGCTTCGAAGCATTGGCGCGTCACCGAATCTCGAGTTTTTACTTGAATATTTGTCTTTTCTCTATAGTTTGTGAAATATAAGTTTATTTATTATGTCGTATTTTAGTAGCTAAACACTTCGTCTAGGTTCCTCGTTGAACCTAGGGTTCCAATTTATGATTCTGGAGTACTGATATGAACTTGTGAGTATCATATCTTAATACATTGTCACGTTCTATTTAGTTTACTGTCTTTTGTTATTAACATTATGTACGAGTGAAGTGATCAATCAGGAGTGCTATGGATCTAGTTTAGTGCGCAAGAGCGGCAAGAACAGGTTAGGAAGAAAAGACAATACTTATACCCATATCACGATGGACTGAGAGGCGAAGTGTGTTAGGAATAGATTAAGCGTACAAATCAATTGCTACTAGAATTGAGGGAAAACGAGAGAAGATCTCAGGACCATGGCAGACTCGGAACGAATCTGGAGATCTAGGTGGTTTGAGAAAAGTAAATATAAAAGAATTATATATACTTATATAATTTAAAAATATATAACTCGTACTTACAGATGTACCATCCAATACCCTAATGAAAAAAACAAAGATCAGAAAGATACAATTGCAAGTTTTTCATATCTCATGTGGTTCATAACAACCCTCTCACCAATTCTTATACCGAAAATTTCAAATCCCACTAGCCAGAAGTGTTGTCAAGACCCCAAATTCACTTCTGATAAGGAAGGCGAACAAACTCGTAAGACAAACTAAACCTTAAGTGTGCATAACCCCTACTGGATCATCAGTCAAGAGAGTAGTACTACTTGTCTACATGTACGAAGACAGTAGAAATCATATGTGTGTCCGAAGACGTCCAACGACAATAATAACCATCTTGGTTTCCCAAAAGTGCTATTAGCTTAGATAAATACAGTAACACCGTAAGCATAAAAATGTTAGTTAACCTGATATCCAGCCTATTTTTCTGATTAGCAAAGCTAATTCCATATTCTAGTAACCACTACACAATTGAAATATATATGCTATTAACACATGTACTCTAAGTGAGGTAGAATGCATAATGAAGATGTTATGCTGACTGCCCCCAATAAATTTACTATTTTTCCCTTGACAACCCAGTCTTTGCTTTAAAGTCACTGACTGTGCATGAACCCTCCAATCAAATATACTCTATCAAGCATACTAATATGCAGACATGATCCCTATTCATTCCTGATACATTAAATATTGAATTCTGCAACATTCACACAATTACATTCAGGTCCCTATAGTTTTGAAAAATTTAAGAAAAGCCTCCTACTATTGAATTTTACACATTTCCAGCCCAAATATGTACGCACTGACACCAAATGTCATTAAAATGATACAGAAGCTTGATGTTATCGAAAAGTCATGGACTATTTAA
The DNA here is from genome assembly GCA_023055425.1 of Linanthus parryae. Classification (NCBI taxonomy): domain Eukaryota; kingdom Viridiplantae; phylum Streptophyta; class Magnoliopsida; order Ericales; family Polemoniaceae; genus Linanthus; species Linanthus parryae. The sequence continues at coordinate 37,377,999 of JALGPY010000002.1, forward strand.
GTGAATTCCCGCAACTTCATCATCAACGTGATTAGAAATATATGATGGACAAACTAATGGACACGAGCTCATAAAGAATCAGAATATTTGAAGTGTGCTTCCAAAATCAAAAGTTCCTCACCATCTCCATAATCCCTAGAAATATAAGGTTTGTCAAACCCTTATCGCATAAAGATGATACATAAAAGATTACATCATCTGAATATGTTAAACTTTTAATGTACCAAAATAATATGGCACATTAGTCTTCAAATCGCTCCCCCATAACATTCGTTACGACCATAATAACCGCGGTTGTACCATATCTCCAACGCAGGAGGCGAGTCACGATCAAAGGCCTTTCAATTGCAATCGTTCTATTCTCATGACGCTGAGTGTCGATTTAGATAAGTAACTTCCCACTACAAATCATGCACTGCTAAGCGTTGGGTTAAGTTGTATGCTTACCTCTGTAAATCCACAATCATCATATCATCTTGTATGTTACGCTCACGATGGGGGTCTTCTTCGGTCGGAACATGCCCACGCACATGTAGACGAACACAATCCATTGACGATGAGGAGAGCCTCCCAAGAAGATGTGGACTCTCATACCAACTGAAGTCAAATTGAATCAGATATTTATCGACCACTAGAAAGCAGTCCAAACGGAAGGAAACAAGAGAAACCTCTTTAGGTTTTCAAACAAAAGTTCAATAATCCAACTATAAAAACTAAATCAAAAGCCGAACGTAAATAGCAAAAAAAAAATGAATTTTGTTAAAAATAACGAAATTACCAAAAAATTAAATAATAATTCTATAAAAAAAATTCTCATCAAAAAGATCCACCACAATCAGACTTAAGGGCAAGTTTGGGAATGCTCGGGCGATGTTAGAAAGCTGCTGTGTGAAAACACTGTGAAAATGCTGCTGTGAATTCTAGATATTTGTTTTTTTGGTAAATATTACGTAAAAGCTGCTGGGAAATATTGATATAGTAATTTTGTGTTTCGTAAAATCAACAGTGAACTTGCTGTGAGAGGGTAAAATGAAAAAAATATATGACACGTGTCATTTACGTAAGGATAACTATTAATATTTTTAAAAATTGTAAGGTTAAAATCCATTGTAGAAAAATCAATCAAAATCACTTTCTGGAAAAGCATCCCCCCTTGCTCCTGAAAACTGTTATGTGACAGTAGAAACCGTCCGAAAAAACTGAAATTTTATTTTTACCAAACACACTAAAACTGCTTTTGCTGTCGGAAAGCAGATGTGCTTGCAACAGAAGCATTCCCAAACTGGCCCTAAGTACAAGTCAAAATTAACGAAAAAGATATAACAAGAAATAATAAAACTAATTATTTCGGGCCTTCAACGGACGATTTTGGCCAAATCAATGCGGTGCTCTGGACCATATCACGAGTTCTTCTTGGAACGTTGTTTCTAGTCAAAATAAGGTCCAGCTTGACCATATTCTTCAAGCCTTCAACTCGACCTTGTGGTTCAGCGTATGAACCCGAAATTGTATTTCTCAAGTTTACGAATATCTCATCAAAATATCTTCTGCATCAAACGAAACACGGAAACTGGTAGAAGTTTACTGTTACAAACTTAAAATCAAAAACTTTACATCAAAGGTTTTTCTCGTCAAAATTTGTTTCAACCATCTGTGTCATTTATTGCTTCTTCCCCCACGCTTGGAAGGTAGCGATTACTATACTGGCATGATAAAGCAGTAGAAACAAAGCATAAGGGGTAGAGCACAAGTAAAAACTCCATATTTTCTAGAAAATGTATCAATAAAACAGTTGAAATTATTGCGTAAGCAGGACTTAAGTAGCTAAAAATCTTAATTTTTCAAAAAAAAAATAGCAAAAATCTCTATATCAGCCTTAATTATAATTCTCAGCTAACATACGTTATGCATAACGATATATCCAAATCGAGTTTGAATTGGTGTTCTAATTAACGAGAGAAATATTACTAGAAATAGAAAAATGACAATTTTACCCTAAACGGCTGAGTCTGGCCAAATCACCGTGGTAATCGTGACATACGAGTTCTTCTTAGACCGACGTTTCTGGTCAGATTAATGTGTAGGTTGAATTCACATTTAATTTCCGGTCAATTAAGGAAAAGATTTGAGAGTATGAAAATATAGGCTTGTAGATTGAAGTACCAGGTTTTCAGAACATATTTGAACTATCCAATACTCAAAATATACATGGAGATATACTTGGTCAAAATTAGATGAAAATCATTGACCAACACTTCAAATGTTTTGGAGGGTTTTCACAGTTTCAAGATAACAACTTTGAGCTTGATTTGTAAGCCATATGTAAAATGATTTTTTTTCCCTAAGAATGTTCTGAAGAATTATCAACCAACTTCTCTCAAAAGAAAGCAGAATGCAATTTCGTTAAATATTCAGAGAGTTATGATGGACATAACTTGTTTGTTTCATCACAGTTCTCATTTTTTTGAGTTTTACTTTGCTACTTTGAGCTAAATTTCTGAAAAACTATGATGATTTAGAACATGAGTACTCAAGGAAAGTGATTTGGAGTATTCATAACTATCTTTCAATAAGAGAAAGATAGTTATTGGATGAGTTTCACCCAAGTTTTCATGCAGTTATTTCCCGAGGAAAATGCAACGAATTCGATCTAAATACAACTCAACTTGATATATGGGTTTGTTGGCAGGATCTCTACGTGTTCTAGATCATCTAGGGACTCCATTGATGCATTGAGAAACATGAATGATCAAGGAACGAAGAATTCACCCTCCCTCCGACGTACATGGTGTTTCCGGTGACCACCTAGCCTAGGTTCTGACGACTATCAACATTTTTGGCAACTCATGGATCCAACTTAAGTTTGTTAGCGCTGCAACCTCGGGAATAGGAATATAGAGATTAATAATTACAAATATTAGACTGAAATCGATTGTTTAGGAAATTATGGTTCTTCACTTACCGATCTGAGCTCGTTAAGAAATGGATTGCAAAATTGAATGAGGGCTTTCCCTTAGGGGCTCTTTGCGAGTCTTCAGCAGTACAAGCTTCGAGATTGGTGGAGGTTCAGTGGTGGTGCAGTGGTGGTGATTCTTGGTGTTGATGGAGGAGATGAAGTACTAGAGGGTGTTGGGGGTTGTTTAAATAGGGTGGGTGATTCAGCTGGGTGTGGACACCTCATGTCTCGGCAAAAAATTTGGTGCGTCCGGAAGTAACCTGCTCAGCCGGTACTTCCCGGTTATTACGAAAATACCCGCTAGCAGAAAAAAAATGTGGTCCCAGGAGGGAATATTTTTTGACCTAGATAACATTTATAAGACATACGAAAACAAAATTTCCAGAAAGATAACAATTAGACAATATTAATACAAGAGCAGAAAACAAATGACAAAAACCAGATAACCAGTTGACATAAGAAGATAACAATCATTGATAAAAGATCAGTGAAACCAAAATATCTAAGTTAAACGATCAACGATCAGCAGAAGTTAGCTTAATATGAAAGTAATACGATACAAATGACTAAATGGCCTAAACAGAATAACTTCACATAGGTATAGTTAAGTTTTCGAAACCTTCTCGGCTTTCTCCAGTCTCTTACGGATTGTAGTTACTATCTCCTGCCGTTTTGGGAGTTCTTGAGCAAAACACGTGTTGAGAAACTCGTCTTCCCAGCAGATATACTTGCATTGACGACCTATACCTTTGGTTCAAGTTGCGTCCATCATTTTTCGGCGTATGTGCTGTTCGAATAAGCGGGTTACGGCTACAATAACAAAGCTCAAGCCTACACCATAACTTGCTTGTTATGGTGTAGGCTTGATCTTTAGTGGGAGTGTTGTGTTGTGTGATTGTAGAGTTAAAACTATGTTGAGACATTGTTGAGGGAAGGAAGAATAGAAGAGGTAAGGGTAAGAAAAGAAAATAATCTCTGAATGGGATTGAATGGGTAGGTGTATGTATTTGAAGTGGTTGGTGAGCTAGAAATAAAAGAAGAAACTTGGTGGTTGGGAGTTAGTTGGCAATAAATGCCCAGATAGCATTATCAGCGAATTTGGATAACAATTGTAAAAGTAAGGAAAATATTTGTTAGCTACACAATGTGCATTTATGAATTTAATGTGGGTAGATGGATTCCTTGGTCTTTCACTCAATAAGAACTGGTAGTTGAGAGTTAGAAGGCTATAAATGCCCAGATAACAATTGTTACATAACCAAAAGTTCTAGAGGATAAAAATCTCTGATAAAAAGATTAACAAAACACAACAACCAAAAGGATCATAACCTCCCCATCAAACCAGAATACTACAAATGTTCAAACAAACAAAACAAATTAAACATTGTTTCAGACATGACAACAAATAATTAGATTCATACTTTTGCCGTTTTCTTCTTCACCTTTGCCGCCTTCCTCTTCAGGGCATTGGGTGATGACCAGGTCACTGAAGGAATTTTCCTATACAAGTATGCCCATTCCCGGAGGTGTTCCTCCTTCTTCTTCAACTCCTTCACCCCGTCAAGGACCTCTTCATTAAGGCAGTTGTATATTGAATCCGCCATCTCATTTGCAATCCAGATTCTCACATAGTCTATGTTGACTCTGAGATCTTTGCGAGGATTCGGAACCAACTCCTTGAGGTGCGTCATGAAGAAGCACATGAAGGGACCACAATCACACCTGTGAAGTTTTGTCTGGAAAACATTAGTAAACAGAGAAATAAAAACATCAATCTATATGAAAACAATTGTAAAGCCTGAGAAACTTTACCCATTTGGCTGTTGATGCACATCATCATTCATATACCAAATTAACCATTTGGTAATGTCTTCTTTGTACTCAGTGTGACGAGAGAGAACGGTGTGCATGCTTCTGACCTTGGCCTTAATGTGTTCCTCTCTGTAGCCAAGCCCGGACAGAGAGTCTAGAATGTAAATCTCCGAATCCACAAAACTTATGACCATCATCAGCCAGTGGGAGTTCTTTACATTCAAAGGCACTGCAATCTAATTTTTCGATAAAACAAAGTAGAGTGAAAAAAAATCAGTGACCTCCTAGATAACAAATTTATATTTCTGGACAGAAATTGTAAAGACAGAGAACATCACAGTAATGTAATCACTTACATAGCCCATTTCCCTCCAGTCGCCACAAAATACATCGTGCAACTTCAGCCCAGGTCTTTCTGTACCCACCAACTGAAAGAGAATAACAACTCATTATACCATATGGAAAAAAAAGTTGAAATATAATGAAATTATCAAAATGAAGAGGGGGGAAACTTAAGGAATACTCGCAGCTCAGGTACCAGATCCTCTTTTTATCTTCATATGGCCGGTTCTTCTCTTTTTCATGAAGATACATGAGGTATCCATCAATGAACCGAGTGATTAAAAAGTCAATTTTATGACTTCACAGTCGCAAGAAAACTTTTTCATGGGTTTGATAACATTCTTCAATACCGAGAGCAAAATACTTACGTTGCTGTCGAACCATTCTCCTTGGCGGAGTCGCCACGAGCTTCCCCTTGACAGAGTAGTCATCTTCCCTATTCTCAACACCTCCTCACTGCATGAAATATAAATAAGTATCACTAATGTTTTAAAACATTTAAGTTTTACTTGAACGCTAATGTGTCTTACATAAAACTTACGTATATAGTTCGCTAGGAATTTGGGCGTCCGGCAAACTGTATTCACTCTCGTACTTGTAAGTGAGGTAGTAGTGAAGAAAACACTCGTCACCGGTGGGCATTTGGGGAAGGTAGGTAAATCCAGCTGACGGCCTCTTCTTCAAGGCCCCACCATGACCCCGAGGTGACCGTCTGATTATGTGAAGAGCCTTTCCCCATTCATTTCCCACTAGATTTCTTTGTAGCTTCGGAGAACCAGACACAAGAAATGGCTTTGGTGGTAAATTTGATGCCACATAAAATGATAAGATCAGAGACAACATTTGTAAGAGTTTATAGAACATCTTTAATGCATTAGTAAACAAATGTTTGTTTGCGTACCTGTGTGTCTTGGTTTGTTTGCTCACTACCCAAAGAAAAGTGACCTTGGGGACTGTTGACCTCCTGTTCCTCCAGTTTTCTCCTCTTTTGAATCGGAGTTTTAAAATTTTCTTCTTTCTCTTCCTCCTTCTCGCTCTCTCCCTCCTCATCCTTACCCTTCTCCTTCTCCTTCTCCTTCTCCTTCCCCTTCTACTTCTCCTTATCAACATTTCTTTCTTCCTCACCTTTCTTTTTTCCTTCAGTCTTCATCAACTTGTGCAATTCCGCCACCAGCTGCTTCATGGAAATTTTTTCGAAAAGTTTCTCGAAGATTTTTTCAACATCTTTGGCCTGAATTTCTTCAACTTTATTTTCCTCCTGGACAGGCTCCTCAAGTCTCCTCAGCGTCAACTATATAACCAACAAAAGCAGAAACATTCAATTACTTAAAAGTTAACTATTTCAACAGTTTGATAACAATTGTAAATTTTCAGTAGAGATCTACTTACATTCTGGTTTTGTTGCACAAACTTCCATCTCTCTGCAACAAGTTCAGGGGTCCAAAATTTAAGCCTCGGACTATCATCCTGGTTTTCACACCCTTCAGGATTCTTCAACAGCTTCGGGCAGAATTTCTCTAAATAGAGAAGCTACACAACATTGAAAACAATTGTAAGGTCATGGAAGGGAACAGTAACCTTGTAAACAACATTAATAAGTATTTTAAAACAACTTTAGTAATCTTTACCATTGGGATCAAAATACACCCCCCGCCGCGGATGCTTTTCCCTTTCTGCACCTTGGTTTGCTGTTCTTGGAAGTGATCAAGCCATGTTGCAGCCCAGTTGACCTTTTTGAGGTGCTCAAGATACACTACATAGCGAGCTAGTGTGGACCTAACACCTTGCCGAGTTTGCGGCATTCCAAAACATCCAAGTACAAACGCAACCGCCCTGCGCTTCCAATCATCGGTCAGAATCTCCTTATTCTCCTCAGCTGTAAACCACCTCATGTATGATTCAACCGACGTAACTGGTTGCACAAGTCCGATACTTTGACCGATTAGCTGAGCCTCTTTGTCAGTTGGCTCAGGTTTGAAAATCTCACCTTCCCAACTAATACCGAGCAGCCAACCGACAATCTCATCTGTGATCTTCAGCGACCGGCCATGCGCCGTCAAGTATCCATCGACTTCGAAAGCATTGTAGATGAATTTTTTGAAGTCCTCAGGGGTCCCTGTGATTTGCAGATGCTCAAGACCCACCTCATACATCCAGGCTCGCTGCTCTTTGGTCATTTTTTGATAAAAATCCTTGATTTTCGGAAGTGATAGGTAGCTCAGACACCGGCGGGGTTTTTTTTTAGTTTTTTCCTCTCATTCACCTTCTTTTTATCCTTAACTTGTTTCCTCTTCTTCTTGTCCTTGACTTCCTCCATTTGTTCCATCATTTCCTTCTTCTTCTTTTCTACAGCAGCACCACGAAGAAAAGGCTGCTGTTGATCCAAGGTCATAGACTTCCACTCTCTCAAGATATCATCTTTGAAGTCCCTCGTCATCTTCAAATTAGGGTTCTGCTTCTTCAAACTATACATCCTAAATTTCTACAAAAACAAACAGAAAACAGAGAAAAAAATTTTATCCTGTTAGTACAAAATAATAGAGTCCTTGATAACATTTTCAAACACAATTCAAACTAAAAAAAAATATCATTGAAACAAAAAACAACAACTTACTGAAATCTGATAAAGGCATTTGTGGCATTTCCATGATGTGAAAGCTCATCATCTTCATCCTCTTCTTCCACCTATTCATCCTCTTCCACCTCATCTTCATCTTTTTCTTCAACTTTGTTTTTTGATCTCGGTTCACAAACAGACTGCTGAACATCCACATCTTATCCATCTGAATCTTCATCACTTGCCACCATTGCTCTGTTTTCATACCACTCTCTTGCTTGTCCGCTTAAGTTGACAAAGTTTCCATACAACAGCCTCTCTATTTTGTGTGGTACCTTTTCATTTTTCTTAATGTTGAAAAGGCTTTTGTTCTCTTTCCTGAAACAATTAATCAAAATATATGAGGTCAACAACATGTGGTTTGGAAAACAATTTCAATATTCAAACCCAGGTGAAGAAAACAATCACAACCTTGCAGTGAATTATTTAAATATTTGGATAACAATTTCAATATTCAAACTCAGGGGAAGAAAACAATCACAACCTTGCAGTGAATTGTTTAAATATTTGGATAACAATTCAATATTCAAGCTCAGAGGAAGAAAACAATCACAACCCCGCAGTGAATTGTTTAAATATATGGATAACAATTTCAATATTCAATCAGAGAGATAGACAACAATAACAACATTACAGTAAATTTTTATAAACTAAGTAAGCATTTGTTAACTTACTTGTTGTGCACAAGAGATTCCGGCGGGGAGACCTCCGTGTACACCGTATGTAGAGGATCAGGGATCGCACAGGAAGAGTTGGGTTGTGTGTAGGGAGAGAGTAAGGCCGTAGTAATGTCTGAGAGAGAGACAGAGGTTTGGCAGAGCTTCCGCGTATGGCAAGTGTGTCCTCCTTTGTATGGAAAGGTTAACGTCCTATATATAGCAGAGAACGTGACCGTTGTAGTGTGGTTAATGCGCCCATTGATGGCGGCTTAATTAGCTTAACCATAACGGCACGTTCGTCCGAGTATATAGGGACCGTTACAGCACGTTGTGCGCGAATACCGGAATCGTTACGAGGTTGACCGGGTTTGACCGGATTGACCGGGTTTATGGAGCTCGTGCCACAAATCTCTCAAAACAGTTACTAAAGGTCGCGTGCAGGCTTGGCTCGCACGCGACAGGGCTTACTCTAGCCTCCAAACCACTAAGTCCCTACAAGTCCAGTGCGGTGGTATGCGAGGGCTCTGTCTCGCAGCCCCCACATGGATGAGCTCGGCTGGTGATCCAGTGTGTGTGGGGCACAATATGGTGTGCTGGATGGTTGCCACGTGGCCAAGATCTGTCAGCTCAGAAAGCACTATCTACATTAGCCCCCTTTCTGCGCGTGAAGACTCATAGCTGTATAGACTTCCATGTGCGGAAACCAACATACGCGTCGCCGCCACGCACCAATTCAAATACGGGGAAGTTCAGCCCCCGTGCGTGCCATTATGATCTAAAACCCCTAGAGTCGTGTCGTCTGGCCTTTAGGGTTTTAGGCGTGACGTCAGCTTGTCCTGTGATTGCGCGATTCGACGGTGACGGTTGCGATTCGACTACTGAAAGGACGCAACCCTTCATTGTTTTTGGATAAATACTTTGTATCCTCCATTGTTGCGAAGCATCACTTCTTTCTCTTAAAGTGAATGGTACCCGGAGATCTTCGAGAGCAGATTCAAATAATCAACCATCAGTTCAGAACTGCAAATCGTCTTCTTCAACTGTGCATATCCAAGCAAGCTTCGCGAAAACAAGGTTGGCCTTGTTCAATTTCGATTTAAAATACCAGTGTATGCCTTGAACTGCGTTGAATCTGTAAACCCATAACATATAATCTGTTGAAACTTGTGAAGAAGCTTCAAGCTTTGGACCCAATTGCGGCTTAATCCTTCAATAATAAGGACCTTGGATAGGGTTTTGAAATCCCTGATAATGCAACCCTCTAATTTCTGAAATTGATACCAGAAACTGTTCATCTTTCTTTTCATAGATCTTGAATCTCGAAATTCAAACTGAAGTAGCATATTTCTCCCCCCTTTTTCTTGCTCTTCCGCAGGGATGGCCAAGACAAAAGGAACCAAACCCACCAAGGAGGACGAAGAGATACCCGATCTTCCGCAGGCTTTGTGGCGAAAAGCCCCCTATCTAGGTGGCAAAGATTTCTACCATGCGAGGGTCAAGGCGAAGAAAATGCCTGCCCATGTCCCAAATGAGGGATTGCTAACACTGACTCGCCCGGTTAACTCAGCCTTGCTCGAGTTAATTGGCTCCGAGGATGTGCATTCCATTAATGCGCATTCCTTCTCTTCGCGAGATTCTTGAAGGCACTGGTAAGTAGTGATTCGCTGTTTGCATCTCACATTGTTTATTTGCGAGTTTGATAGCATGACTTAGCTTTGACATTGCTTTAGGTTTGAAGCAAACTGATGTGGACTGGCTAGTTCGGATGCGCCTCACCTACCCCCGATCATTTGCAAGATCTCTGGAGATAGAGCCCTTTGACAGGAGGCTATTTCTTACCGAAGCCATTTGGATCTTGGAACAGCTATCTGCGGCCACGCCTGCGACCATTTCTGTCCAGAGTGCTGAATTGCTTTGTGGCATGTGCCAAAATCTTCTTACCAAAGTCCAAGGCAGACTGGGTTTCAGATTTCTTATGAAAAGATTTACTCTGATTCGCGCAGCCGTAACTTTGAAGCTCGGCCACCAGAACCTCGCAGCTGAGAAACAGAAAGTGGAGCAGCAAAAGCAAAAGGTTGACGAAGCTCTGAAGCTCTATCATGAGATGAATGCCAAGTGCGAGCAACTGAAACAAGAAGTGGAGCAGGTAGAGAAGCTGAGCCATCAGTTCGCGCCCCATGACTCCTTGATCAAGAATTTGCTTTGACTTTTTGAATTTTGAAAAAAAAAATAGCAAGGGAATTAGCTGAAACATTAATGTAATGTTTGAAACATTAATGTAATGTTGCTAGGGTTTCTCCCCCCCTTTTTTTAACAACAAGAATCGACTTGCCCGTTTTGCCCTTTCCGGGATTTGATAGGATATCTCTGTGCATATCCAATTATGACATCAGCAATTGATATTCTGCTTGATTTTCGCGCTAATTTCTCGGAAGATAAGCACGCTTTCGTTGGGAAGTCCATCCGAATAATGACTATCCGTCATTTATTAGGATACGCAACTGAATCGTCGTAGCCTTTAGTAGGGTAATTGATCGTTACCGTTTTTCAAGGCGTAAGTGATTGACCTTACCCTCTTTTTGAATTCTGCTGACTCATCTTAGCAACTGAAGAGTCTCCCCAAGGTCTATATAAACCCTGTCTTTGCCATTTGGGTTGTTCATCCCAAAAATGTGCTTTGCCGTGAGTCCTTACGACTGCTGGCTTCAACGCTTGTTTTTCGTTGATTCATGGCAACTTCAAGTTGTGAATCCTGAGTTTGCGCTCTGTGCTGTAGAAATAGTTTCCAAGATCCACTTTATGAGGCTTATTGCTCTTTATAACCATCATAAAGAAGGTGGAGATGATATCTCATGTGTATTCGAAGAATTTTCTTCGTGTATTATGTTTGCAGGTCATGTTTCCGGCCGCCTCCCGGTGAGGTGCAGCGCCGAAGTGACCGTGCTACCGTCTCGTAATGAACGGCGGAATTCTCCTCCAGCATCCCTGGAGGAGGATTTCTTGCCTCTTCGTTCTTGAACTCAGGAGGCTCGTCAATGCCCTTGTCTATCATGACAAGGAACCCATCACCAGAGGAATGACTGCTTCCCCTGTTTTGCACGGCGGCATACGCCGGAACAGGATGTTCCTCCAGTGCATATCTTGATCAGACAGAGGCCTTTGTCAGCCCTTGGGGTCTTGGACGTACCGTTACCCAAATCTTGTCGCTAGGGACGTAGCGAATGACGAGTTGATCTCTTTGCAGCAGCATCCCTTTTGCTATAGATCTTTGGCCGCAGATCTGTGTATTGCATAGCCGGTGTTAGGACCGGTGGGTTCATCCTTTCTCAGTTAGGATTCCCTCGATGTGTTACTTCTCGCTTGTAAGCTACTTTCGAATGTATTGTAAGCCATGTTGGCTGTGTAGTTAGATTTGAGCTTTTTCGTTTGTAAGCTGCTATCTAGACAGATAAATTGTAAGTCTTTCCGACTCATAATGATAAATAGCTTTTTGTATTATCTGCTGTTTTGTTACAACAAAATACAATTTCGCGTGCGCTTCGGCATATTTCGCCTTGCATAATGCTATGTACACGTTTCGCATGTGCTATCTGCCATATGAACTCGCAGATGTTTCACTAGATCGTTCGAGATCGTATTTTCGCAGCTGTGCCATCTTGGCAGATGGGCTTGTGATTTGCTTTCAGATACAAGTGCTATCATATCAGATAGACCTTTGTAGATCACTTAAGATCATTTTGCACAATATTGCTATCGCATTTGTATAATGTTGCGATCACCGCAGATGGGCTTGGAAGATCATTTAAGATCATTTTTCGCATGGGTTGCTATCGTAGCAGATAGGCTTTAGGAGATCAATTAAGATCATTTTTTCGCATAAGTTGCTATCGTAGCAGATAGGCTTTAGGAGATCAATTAAGATCGTTTTTCGCGTAGGTTGCTATCGTAGCAGATAGGCTTAGATGATCAATGAAGATCGCATTTGCATAGGCTGCTATCGTAACAGATAGGCTTGGATGATCAATTAAGATCGCATTTGAGCTGCTATCGTGACAGATAGGCTTAAATGATCAATTAAGATCGCATTTGCATAGGCTGTTATCGTAACAGATAGGCTTGGATGATCAATTAAGATCGCATTTGAGCTGCTATCGTGACAGATAGGCTTAAATGATCAATTAAGATCGCATTTCGTATGAGCTGCTATCGTGACGGATAGGCTTAAATGATCAATTAAGATCGCATTCGCATAGGCTGCTATCGTAACAGATAGGCCTGGGTGATCAATTAAGATCGCATTTGAGCTGCTATCGTGACAGATAGGCTTAAATGATCAATTAAGATCGCATTTCGTATGAGCTGCTATCGTGACAGATAGGCTTAAATGATCAATTAAGATCGCATTTATACAGATTGCTATTGTGGCGGATAACCATTGTTAACAGTTATAAAAAACTAAAATGAAGCAAAATTGACAATCCAGAAATATGAAGATCTCATTTGGGAGAATTCTCTTATTATAACGCTCTCATATGGGAGAGATGAGATTACAATCCTCTCATATGGGAGAGGAGATTGTGTAAATCGTAGCCATACAAGACATTAGGCGACGTTATAATAAAACGCATGCAATGAGAGAAGTCAGGGATAGTACTTCTTAATCCAGCGCATGTTGACTGAACTCGGGGTTGAGGTCGTGCCGTGCAACCTTCGTATGCTGTAGTAGCCACTGTTGAAGACTTCTGTGACTTCGAAGGGTCCTTCCAAATTGGCTGCGAACTTTGGGTGAGCCGCTTCTCGCATGCAGTGGTCAGATGCGCGCAGGACCAAGTCTCCAACTGCGAAATCTCTTCGCTGGACCATTTTATTGTAAGCGCGAGCAATCCTTTCTTGATACCGCTTGTTGGTCCTTTTGGCTTGTTCTCGCTTTTCGTCCAGCAAGACTAAGTCATGATCACGTCGATTTTCGTAGAGCGCGTGGAAGGCCAATCTTGCCGAATTGATTCTCACCTCCGGAGGTACCACGGCTTCGGCCCCATAGCATAGTTTGATGGATTCCGTAAGGATAAGGGAATAGCACGCCATCGCACTGTTCGACACACACCGCAGCAGAACGGTGTAGCCGAGAGAATGAATCTGACACTTTTAGCGAAAGCAAGGTGCATGCTTTCGAATGCAGGTCTTTCTAGAGGTTCCTGGGGAGAGGCAGTTTCCATGGCATGCTATAAATTGGAGCCCGCACACAGGTATAGGATGCAAGATTCCTATGGAAGTCTTGTCCGGTAATACAGTGGATTACTCAGATTTGAGAGTTTTTGGTTGTGTTGCTTATTATCACGTTGATGATGGCAAACTAGAACCAAGAGCTAAGAAGGGAGTACTCATGGGTTCGGAACAGGTGTGAAGGGATACAAGATATGGGCAGACAACAAGATTGTACTTAGCAGAAGTGTAATCATTGATGAGACTCATATGTTGAAGAACTTCGTGGAAGTGGAGCTTGGAGGTGCAAAGAAGAAGGTGGAGGGAGATTCGGATCCTACTGATACTAAGGATTCCGAAATCCCTACACCGCCGCCAGAAGCAGAAGAGGAAGAATCAGAAGAGTCTGATAGTGAGGATGCGTCTACACCAGAGGAACCGGTTCATCAAAGTATTGCTGAAGTAAGACCAAGGAGAGTCATAAAGCCTCCGGCGGGATACAGAGATGATGGTATGGTGGGATATGCATTACAGGTAGCGGAAGAGGTAGAGGATGAGCCATCCTCCTACAAGGTCGCTATATCAAGTTCTGAGTCAGCACAATGGATTGCCGCGATGGGAGAAGAGATGGAGTCTCTTAGCAAGAATTCGACTTGGGAGCTTGTTAAATTGCCAGCGGGAAGGAAGATAGTCAGTTGCAAGTGGGTTTTCAGAAGAATGGAAGGAACTGCATCTGGAGAGGGCATCAAATATAAGGCAAGGCTAGTTGCAAGAGGGTTCAGTCAGAAAGAGGGAGTTGACTACAACGAGATCTTCTCACCGGTGGTCAGACATACTTCTATCCGGGTGTTACTAGCTTTTGTGGCACACCACGACCTAGAACTTGAGCAATTAGATGTCAAGACAGATTTCCTGCACGGGGAGTTGGAGGAGGAAATATACATGAGCCAACCGGAGGGGTTCCAGGTTCCCGAAAGAGAGAACCACGTGTGCAAGCTGAAGAGATCTCTCTACGGACTTAATCAGTCGCCAAGGCAAAGGTACAAGAGGTTTGATAGCTTCATGTTGAAGATTGGTTACCACAAGTGCGAGTATGATTGCTGCGTGTATCACAAAGAGTTGCAAAATGGATCACGTATTTACCTAGTTCTGTATGTGGATGATATTTTGATTGCAACTCGAAATATCAAGGACATTAGAGAACTGAAGAGGTCCCTTAGCGCGGAATTCGAGATGAAGGATCTGGGAGCTGCTCGGAAGATATTAGGAGTTGAGATCTATAGAGACAGGAAGAAGAAGAAGCTTTTCTTGTCACAGCAGGGATACATCAAGAAGGTCTTGGAAAGATTCGGGATGTTATCAGCTAAAGCTATAGATACTCCTATGGCAACTAACAGCAAGCTAGGAATGTACACCGTTCAGACTGAGGAAGAAAAGGAGCACATGTCCAAGGTTCCATATGCTAGCGCAGTTGGAAGTCTCATGTATGCTATGGTCTGCACTCGACCGGACATAGCAATCACTGTTAGTGTGGTTAGTCGTTTTATGGCTCATCCGGGTAGGGACCATTGGCAGGCGGTGAAGCGCATATTCTGGTTCCTTAAGGGTACGTCAGACATTGGCCTATGTTATGGGGCTAGTGAAGACATATTGGTAGCTGGTTTCTCGGATGCGGACTATGCAGGGGATATTGATAGTAGAAGATCAATGACAGACTATGTATTTGCTCTGGGAGCATCTGTTGTGAGTTGTAAGGCGACGCTACAACCAACGGTTACTTTTTCCACCACGGAGGCGGAGTATATGGCTCTAACGGAAGAAGCAGAGGAGGCAATTTGGCTTAAGGGAATGGTCAATGATCTAGGGCTACTTCAAGATCAGGCGATAGTCTACTGTGATAGTTTGAGTGCGATTTGCTTGACTAAGGACCAGGTTCATCATGAAAGGACCAAGCATATCGACGTCAGGTATCATTTTCTAAGAAACGAGAGCAGGATCAAGGTGAAGAAGGTGGGGACTGCTTACAACCCCGCGGATATGTTCACCAAGCCGGTTCCGGAGAGCAAGTTCCAGCATTGTCTGGAATTGCTCAACATCTTGAGCCAGTGAGGCCCTTAGGGGCATGTCGGACCCGGTGGGGGTCCAGTGAGTCTCTTTGACAAGCGACATAGGGTGCGGAGAAGACGTAGCTTTATTTACGAGAAGAGGAGCAGCTGCTGTTGACATGACAATTCAAGTCAAGGTGGAGATTTGTTGAGTTGGTGCCTTGAATTGGTCAAAGGCTGCCAAACTCTTTGTTTCCAACATTGATTAGGAAACATTGGAAGTCAAAGGCGGTGGATGATTAGTTAGGAAACAAGTTGTTTCCAAATCGGATTTGGAAACTTTAGGGATTTCCTAGCACTATATAAAGAACCTAGTAGTCACATTATTAGGTATGCAAAAACATTCTTGTAGTCTTGTTCCTCTTAAGTGAATAAAGGGTGCTTTTCTGCCGTGGAGGTAGTTAGGAAATATTTTGCTAGCGAACCACGTAAAATACTTGTGTTCTTCTTTATTCGTTCATTGTTCGTGAGGTGGTTTGTCATAACAGTCTTGGTGACAGGTGTTCTAGTGTTGTTGTTGAAAATCTTGTCACTTCTAAGACTTATGTCTTTGCTATGAAGGATCTTGGGGTTCTTCATCATTTTTTGGGAATTCAAGTTGTCAGGAACTCAAGTGGTTTACTAAAATTAGTCTAAATATGCTAAGGAGTTGTTGTTAAAAGCTTGTATGAAATCCTGTAAACCTTGCTCCACTCCTATTGCTACAAAGGCTAAAGTTTTACCAGATCTTGTAAATGATGATTTTGGGGATTCAGAATAATTTAGAAGCACTGTTGGAGGTTTACAATACTTGACTGTAACCATACCTGATCTTCAATATGTTGTCAGCAACATTAGTCTGTATATGCACCAACTTATGTTGTGTCATTTTCATGAGTTAAGGAGGATTTTGAGATATGTCCAAGGCACTTAGGATTTTGTCTTGCAGTTTCAACCCAGTTATTTCAAAGTTAGTACCTACTCTGTGCTGATTGGGCTGGAGACACTATCACAAGAAGATCTACAACAGGCTATTGTATGTTTCTTGGTGCTACCTCATTTCTTGGGTGTCTAAGAAGCAACATATTGTTGCTAGGTCATCTACTGAAGCTGAGTATATAGTCTTGGCTGCTGCAACTGTTGAAGTGAAATGGATTAAGTTTTTGCTCAAAGATTTAGCTATTGAGCTCACATCCTCTCCATCTCTGTTTTGTGGTAACTTTGTCAGCCATAGCTCTAGCCAACAATCATGTGTTTCATGCCAGGACAAAACATATTGAAGTGGATTTCCAATTTGTTAGAGAGATGATTATTTTCAAAGAATTGGAGCTTCTCCATGTTTCTTGCCCACACCAGATTGCAAATGTCTTCACAAAACCTCTGAATTTTCCTGCTTTTTCTTCCATTTTACCAAAGCTACAAGTGTTTTCCCTCTCAAAACTTTGAGGGGACATGTTGAGTAAAAGGGGTATGTACATGTAGTTACTGTAAAATTAGAGCTAGTACTACTTTGTATATGTGTGATAGTTGAGGGACTAGATTGTAATTACATAAAATTGTATATAGTCCTATTCTGTGTCGAATCTTGAATACATTTTTTCCCTGTCTTCTAGCTATTCATCTTCTTCATCTCAGATATTCTTCTAGTTTTTGTTCTTGATGATTCAGAACTTCTACACACCCATCTCCGTCAGTGCAATGTCTGGGCCAGATTTTTTTTCCCAGATCCCGAAGAACAGCATTGCATGAACCCTTAGTGCGCGCAGTGGATAGTCATGCATTGTTATCATCTTAACAATCTCCTGACGACAACGATTCGGATCAAAGCCGAAGTACGGGGAATCAGAGACACTGTGCCACCGCTTTCGAAGCAGAAGTACCATTCGCGGTGGCACCCATCACAGTTGATGCAGTATCTGTGCCGGATCTGTTGTTTCCAGATCCCGACGAAGTACACGGCAAGTACACTTAGTGCAGCGGGTAGTCATGGAGGATTTTCATCTCAGCAATGTCGCCGGCGACGTTGATCAGGATCAAAGCCAAAGTATGGTGAATCAGAGACTTTTGAACTTAGTGCAGCGGGTAGTCATGCATTATGATCATTTTAGCAATATCCTGGCGACAGCGATCAGGATCAAAACCAAAGTACGGTGAAGCACGAGTACCATTCTCTGTGGCACCCATCTCAGTTGGTGTTGTGTCTCGGCTGGACCTTTTCTTTTCCAGGTTCCTTAGAACTGCACGGCAAGTACCCTTGGGTATATTTCATGTAAGTCTCATGATCAAGGGCTTCTTTTCCTCCCTAACCCAAAGCTCGTCGACATGGGCCAACCTAATCAGCTCATCCATATCGGATCAACTCTCTTTTGGCTGACAAAATATATATTACCTATATCAATTTTCCCCTTGTCCATTTTTGTGGCACATGTGTGAAGACCATATTTGTACCCGTTATCTTTCTTCTCTTGCCTTCTTCCGATAAACCACGAACAGCTTGGCGATTCACTAAACGGAAAATCACATATTTTCTTACATTGCATTAAGAATTGGTCTAAACAGGCTGACCAAACTCGTGATCGTTGATGATGGGCAAATTTTCTCATTCTACAAATTTCTGGAGATAAAATTTGGTGGCCATGAGAGATGTTCTTAGGGAGAAGATCATGAAGAAATAGCAAAATACAATGGCGTATGTTTTCGGAGAAGTATTTTTTTGCAATTCCTTTTATACTCAAAATAACCACTCTCTTATATATTCTAATGGACTAGCATTTTTTAATCTCAATTGAACAGTTGTATGGTTGATGATCATTCTAAACGGTATGACCTCAGGGTGTTTGACATGTGGCTGACAATTTTCTCCCGTCTCCTGTTCAACAAACGATTTGTTGCAGCTGTGGTTGTAGTACTAATTACCAAGTCAACTGCTTTTATCTCTCTTCTAATTAAAGCTCTTTGAGTTCCTTCATGAACCCTCCATAACGACCGATCACAAGTTTACACCCAAATTTGTTAGAAAGCTAATCTATCTATATTTGTTATTTGTTAATACATAAAAGTTGGAAAAGGGCTTAGGTTACACAAGAATTGACACGTGTCATCTAATATGATGTTTTCAGTAATTGTTTAATTTAAATAAATGCAGTTGCAACACTTTTGAGCTACTATTTGGATTTCGATTGATAATGTGCATTGTATGCATTTGAGCCAAGTTTAGCTTGAAAAACTATCTAGAATTCCATGAGTTTGAGCCTAGTTTAGCCTGGAAAGCTTTGATAATGTGCATTATATGCACTAGACGTAACCCCGCGCCATAGGCGCGAGGCTCAACCCAATTATACACATTTTTAGTTTTCGTTTTATAGCGATAACTATGTAATCGTCATTTTTTATGTTCTTTACAGGATTTTATTTCTACATTTTGGATAATTTTATTATTGAAGTAACGTTGATAAGTTAAAGATACTATTTTCACCCTTTTTTTTTTGAGAAAAACCTAACTCTTTTAAGTTTCTACTATTTCCCTCTCCTGTTTAATTCTAAGAAATATAGTTTGCTCCTGTAAATGATTATTTCAATTAATCAACAATGTATACATACACTAATTGTCATGTCCAGTGACATCTGAGTTTTTTTCACATATAGTTTCTTCTATATACATTGAATGACGTCTTACTAGGAGACCAAAGTAAAAATAAAACTAAACGTCCATGGTTATACTAATATTTTTCCTCATTTTGACACGGTGAGACAAACACCAAACACAAAATTTTATATTTAAGTCCTTATCTTTTTCTTATCTTACCCAACTTTCAATTTACGCTCAAAACAAAACCCGGTTAGAGTGTCAAAACCTACCTTTATCTCCCTATCTCATGGTATCCATTAGCATTTCTATAACAATCAAGATCGTGAAGAAAATATTTGTGTTGGAAGGATAAAGTATAATTCAAAAGAAAAAATTATTAATAAAATAATACGAATATATGTTGACTATTCTAAACAACAAATCAAGCAAGTACTGCATATATAAAGTACATGATCACTTATTTTCTTTTAAGCCAATTAATTACATTTTTTACTGTGAAGATCGTATTGTTTTTTCCCTAAAATTATGTCTGTAACCCTCTCCATTGTTTCTTTTGGTGAATTACCCTCTCCCTTGTAAGGGTATATAATCTGCAAGTTACTTTTTTAACGGATATTCGGATGAAGAAGTGTTGTGCCTACAAACTATTAGGGGCTACATTAGAATTGGGGGATGAGACATGTACTCGTTCGTGCGAGTGATGAATGTGCAAGATATTAATGAAAAAATTAAATAAACATAATCACTAACGATCATACAATCTATAACTAATTGCATACCAGAAATACACAATCCCACATATGTAATATGTATAAAAAAAGTAGAGTGAAATCAGAACTGTAGCGCCTGATCAATGATAAAATGTGAAAGTAGTGTGAAGAGAAACTATATACACAAATCTACATTACACTTTGGTTTTACATTTTAATCATAGAAATCTATGTATATATACAATATGGTATTTTAACATTAATAAGATAAGTGTTCCCGTTGTCGTCAACTAAAATTTATAAAATTGATATTTAGAATTCATACCAAAGTTGTAAGCCTTAATTTATGTAGATTATAATTTTCTGCCTTTGCAGTGCTTTAACTGGCTCTCGTATGACAGAAAAATGACGTGGATGAAAATCGTTGCATGGAGTGGTTCACTTCACCGCTCTATATTTAAAATTTTATTTTAATAATTAAATAATATAGATGCAATCCCTCTATTTTTATCTATTCCAAACAAAATATGTCATGCTTAGAAATTGACACAGTTTTTAGCTATATGGAACGTATGAGATTATGTGGTCCTTAATATGGTAAGAGGAATTACTGGTTGGTGTGCTCTATACTTCATAAACATTAGCTGCTTATATAATGTCATGGTAATGCATTTTTCTTTCATGCTTGACTTAATCAATGTTTTTTTGTAAATGGATGCTAGCTCATTGGTAGAGCGTTTAAAGTCCTTTAATGAGGTCCCGTTCGAACCCGAAGAAAAAGTATTATTCTAAAAAAATAAAATTAATGTTTCTTTCTGCTAAATAATCCATATTTCTGTTTTCCCCCTATTGACCAATGGGTAATGTTTGAATAATTCCTATTTCTGTATTCTCCCTATTGACCAATGGGTGTCAACAACTTGGATGAAAATTCATACCATATTTTTTAATAAGTGTTTTTCATAAAAGAATTCCATTTTTTTTGGACTTCTAGATGAGGTATGATATGGTACTATTCTGTTTTACCAAAACTAAATATAGCAAGATGGTTTCTTCTTTTTCTCGCATTTTCCCAACCATGATCAGTCCTGTAGTGTCTTCACAATTCTTCTTTTACATTAAGAACATAAATTTATTCAACTAATGCTATTTTTTATTCTAAAAACGTAATGGTATGTGAATCCCTCAAAATTTCGTTGCAATGAAGGCATTCTCTTTCCAACATCAAATGATTTGTTTGCTAGTGTTATTCTTCACTTCTTCCGAGAAAAGGCATATAAGTCACTGAAAGATAAACATGAATTGAAATGTGTAAAACTATAAACACATATTACAAATTCATTGAGAGAAATAAAATTAATATAAAACTGAATCAGGTAAATCTGCAACTGCTAGGACCTAAACATGAACATGAGAGCATGATAGTTGAAGGTAGCCATATGAACATGTGTAGAAGAGGTGCAAGCTGATATTGAAACAATTGACTGGGCTTTCTTTATCAGTGCAAAATTGTTAGTCAAACAATTTTGCCATCTATTGTAGAGTATGAGCAGGTCAAAAGTTTTGTGTATTTTCCTCAAAAGAGGAATTGTTTTGTGTACTACTTCTTTATCAATGACCCTTAACATGCCGAAATAAGAACAAATTTAGAAGATAGAAAATGATCCAAAATAAAACCAAACATACGCTAATTATAGTTCATCTCTTCTTGTGTTGCTTTCCACCAAAGTACACAATCAACATCCACCACGGCTGCCATGACCTTCATCAACCACCACCTATGAGACACTACATCTAAAAGCCTATGCAACAGAGAATTGCACTTCCTACATATGTTTGCCCTCTCTATTGGTAGACGCCAATTCATATGGATTTTTGAACGTTTATGCAGGAAATGAATTTTCAGTTATGGAATTTAAAGGGGAAATATGTGATTATTTTATATTAAAACACTCTTTTATTAGCAGTTTTTTATTAGTTTGCGACGATAATAATTCCGTCAGTTATAAACTTGAATGAGTACTAATTAGTGGGGACAGTTAATTAGTCAATTGGTCATTTGGATTGTCAATTATGTGGCTTCTAATGTCCCAATGGCAATTTACGTTGACAAAAAAAGACACTTGGAAGAAGGTTATTGTGTGGGTGTTCAAAGTAGGCATGACAAATGGCACAACCACTGTTGTAACAGAACTCCTGTTTCAGAGCTCCGTTACCAGTTTGTTATAACGTGTGGGTATTCGAGCAAGAACGATGAAAGCAAACAAGAACGAGACAGATATTTAACGTGGTTCACTATCGAATTTGTATCGAACCCGCTAGCTAATCCACGGCTAGAACCATATATTTTATTGAGAAGAGAACCCGACTACAATGCACGCCGTGGCCGAAACGGCCACGACGGCGACCCGAAACACCCACCCGAACACACACTCACAAAAGCTCTCAAAGGAGCAAACAAATTAACCCCGTTGTGTGTGTCTTCCAAAAACATTCACATGCATGGCTATATATAGTGCCAAGACAAAACAAGCCACCTCCTTTGTTTCCTAGTTTGATTAGGAACAACTTTGCTTCCTAAAAGAGTTGTTTCCATAAGCCAAGCTTTTGACTTTTCTTCTTTGTTGCCTAAATTGATCCAAGTCAAATTCCTAACAAATCTCCACCTTGACTTGAATCATCTCAGCAACCTGAAACCAAAACTTGATGCTTCTCTTCTCAAATCTGAACCGGATGCGTCTCCCAGAACCAGAAACGAGCACGCCTCCCCCAGACAGATGTTCCGCAGCTGTATGCGAAACCCGGATCGCCAAATCCTTGCTCCAACTACCATGCGTTCCTGCAACGAATGCGCCAGATGTGGTTGCACTTCCTGAAACAGGAAAAAGTGCTCCACCCAGAATCAGACTCGAATACATTCACTGAGAAAGCAGGACCGAATGTATTCCTGATGCGCCCAATTGCGCCAGACAGATGCACCATGACAAAATGCCCATATGTCATCCAAAACCAGATGCACCGATGACGAGTGCCCAAATTGTCATGCCCGATGCGCCCCGTATGCCTCAGATGCGCCAGATGCTCGCCAAAATTAGATCGCGCCATATGCGAGCTCAGTGCGTGTCATGGTACACGCTCCAAAACCAGATGCACGCTAGAACCAAACTCGTGCAGAATGCGCGCCAGAACCAGAAACAGATGCGCGTGCCAGAAATCTCACACGCCAGATGCTCCATGCCGCTGCTCCAACTCGAATGATTTCCTGCAACGCATGAGCCAGAACCAGATTCAATTCACACGCCAGATGCTCCAAGCCGGGAGTCGGATTGCGCCTGCACGTCAGTCGCCAGAAAGCCAGATGCGCGTGAACCGCCAGATTCGCGCAAGTACCGAATACGTGCTGGATTTACCAGATCCCTTGCACGCCTAATCAGATGCGCGCCAGATTGCTCCGAACGGTGCCCGGATAGCCCCCTCCACGAGGATTCAGATGGTGGGTGTACCTTCTTCTCTCTCACAAAAAGATAGATCTTGATGCCAAACCAGACATCGTTCTTGGCAGAATCTCGAAACCCTACTCCCGATAGCCTGCTCCACCTGAATCGTGAAACCCTAGCTTTGAGTTCCACCAAAACGTGAAACCCTTGCTATTGGCTCCACCTTGATCTTGGAACCCCAGCTCTGATACCAGTTTGTTGAAACTGATATTCTTCCGGACCTGGCTCTGATACCAGTTTGTTGTAACAGAACTCCTGTTTCAGAGCTCCGTTACCAGTTTGTTATAACGTGTGGGTATTCGAGCAAGAACGATGAAAGCAAACAAGAACGAGACAGATATTTAACGTGGTTCACTAACGAATTCGTAACGAACCCGCTAGCTAGTCAACGGCCAGAACCAGATATTTTATTGAGAAGAGAAACCGATTACAATGCACGCCGTGGCCGCAACGGCCACGGCAGCGACCCGAAACACCCACCCGAACACACACTCACAAAATCTCTCAAAGGAGAAAACAAATAAACCCCGTTGTGTGTGTCTTCCAAAAACATTCACATGCATGGCTATATATAGTGCCAAGACAAAACAAGCCACCTCCTTTGTTTCCTAGTTTGATTAGGAAACAACTTTGCTTCCTAAAAGAGTTGTTTCCATAAGCCAAGCTTTTGACTTTTCTTCTTTGTTGCCTAAATTGATCCAAGTCAAATTCCTAACAACCACATTTTAAATTAGTTGACAAATGGCAATCTCAAATTCAACCGTGGGACTTTTCTGCTTTTATATATTATATAAGATATAAGATAAGATTTGAGCAACTATTTGGATTTCGATTGATTTTGTGTTGTTTTCATGTATATTTGAATATGATCGCGGGTTGTTCTTATTTTTTTGTGCAGGAACATGACTAGTATATCTTTAGAAAACATTGGAATCACTCGGGGAAGGACATGACCAAGGCAGGAAAAGGAAAAGAGGAAGACAAAGATGCATACTACATTCAAATGCAGACATGGTTGTGTCCAAACACAATAAGGGGCATTGGAAAGACTAGAGGAAAGCTGACCGCGTTCAAACGTCGGACCATCTACGACCAAATGTAGTTTGAGAGGAAAAAGTCTCAAGTAACTTCACTTTCTGCGTTTGCAGGCAGGACAGACTGTAACACCCCCAAAACCGCCAAGCCGGAAGTCCGAAAAGGCCGACCCGGTAGCCCAGGGATGTCACTCCGTACCCAAGATTAAACCCGGATACAAGGAGATTTTATAACAGAATATCCAAACCAAATCCATAAAATATTTGATTGAAACTTTAAAACTTGTCTCGCCACAAATATGGGCATTATTCCAATCTAAAATTCTCTAAGTCTAACTGAATAGCTAAAGTAAAACAAATGTGTTCTACTAAACTTTTCCTATGTATGTCGAGTCGCGCTCCCGTTACTCCAAGCTTCCGCCTAAACCTGTGGTGCAGAATTAAAAAGAAACACCACAGTTTCCAAAGTCAGCTGAAAATACTGAGTAAGCAA
This sequence comes from Linanthus parryae, assembly GCA_023055425.1. Classification (NCBI taxonomy): domain Eukaryota; kingdom Viridiplantae; phylum Streptophyta; class Magnoliopsida; order Ericales; family Polemoniaceae; genus Linanthus; species Linanthus parryae. Next base: position 37,402,994 of record JALGPY010000002.1, read on the forward strand.
CACCCAGACATGTAAACAGATGATGAAGCAGTTTAAAAATGACACATGAGTTTGAAGAGTAAAGAATTCGAGTAAGAGTATAAGTTTGAAATAAGAATTCACAAATCTTTTCCTTTATCACTTCACTTGTGGGGAAACATTCCCAAACTTCCTCATTTGTCCAATCGGGACTTCCAATTCTCAACCATAAAGGTCCATCATTCAGAAAACATATATTACCATGTTGACACGGGGAAGATCTACTAATAACTGGCTACCAGACCATAAGTGTCGACACCCCCCTAAGACTTCTTGCGGCCAGAGAGGTAAGTACTGGAGCGAACTCGGAGCTGTTGCGACCGAGCAAAATAAAATAAAGTGGGTCGAGAGACGTAGTCCACATCGACCAAAGCTCAAATATTGATCCCCGGTACAACTATTCCACTTTACGTTATTACGTCTTATTAATCATGTGATAGTTGTGATAGAATCACCTTTATAAAATCAGTAAACTTTCTCAAATAAACAGTTCAAGTAGATATTCCAATTTCGAGACAATAAATCACAAAAGCAGTTTAGACACGAAAGAAGATATGGGCGCTAGGCCTGGCATGTTTACTTACCTTGAATCTCAAGCAAAAGCAATTCACGTCCTAGAAATACTTGACGTATCCTTCGTCAATGAGATTTGCCTACAAATTTAATAATATCCTAATCAACACATTGCACACAAAGTCCTATAGGTAAAAGAAATAAATCCCTTACTAACTCCCTCCAACCTTTGCTAAGGCGAACAACCTCTTTTATAATAAAATACGCTTAATAACGCTAACGTTTATTATTTGTTAAAACATACTAGGCTATAATTATATAAATATAACTTATAAGATTAGATAAACTATCACTTTTATTATTTAAGGTAGAGAAGCATATTATTTTATCTCAAAAACACTTTTAATTCAAATTGTAGTTTCTTCAACCAAACAAGCCTTAGTAGAGAATATAGGTTATAAACTAACTTTTATTTAAAAGAAATAACAAATCTATTTATGGAAAATAACTTATTCTAATTTGTTATAAACTTATAAAAATAAGTACGAAAAATATACTTTTATTTTTGGGTAAAGATGAGTGCAAAAAGATTACTTTAAACTTGTATACAAATATTTATCTAACTTTTACTACTATAAAGTATAACCCAATAATATTATTCTTCAAAAGATTAGCCTTTAAACAAGAAAATAAACTTCCTAAATAAATAATTCACAAGTGTTTTAATAAGGCTTTCAAACTCCCAAAACTTCTCTTTCAAATTTTGAGTGTAGAGTAGTAAAAAAAATAGTTGCTAGCTATGAGACTCGAACCCCAGACCAACCTAATATTAACAGTCAACTTTAACCACTGGGCCATTGCCCATTCTTGTGTTTCTACCCAGATAATATTTTAATAACTCTAACAGTTAACTAATGTTAATAAAAAAAATAAAAGAAACAAACATAACAAAAACGGGTCTGCTCTCTTCTTACCCGAACAGAGCATGAAGAAGACGACGACGATGGTGGCGACCGCCGGCGGGGACGACGCCGGTGACGGTCGACGGCGGCGGCTGGGCGGCGCACGGCGACGGGAGCGGCGGCGGGCAGCGGCAGCCCGTCGGGTGGGAGAGAGAGAGAGAAATCGAGAGGGAGAGTTTGAGAGAGGGAGAGATCGAAGGAGAGATTGAGAGCTATGAATTGGTATGAGAATTGCTCTGAGATTGATGGGTTTATATAGGTAGAGAGGTGAAGAATTCAACCTCCATGAGGAAACCCACTTTGAAAACTTGGATTCCGAATTGGGACCAAAAATTGGCGAAATTGGTTTACTTTTCGCTAAAGTATCGAGCCTTGATGAGTTTAAATCGAATAGGGAGTGATTTGGGACAAACATCAACGAATTTGGTGAAGATTCGGAGTGGTAATGGTGGTGTTTGGATTGGAGATGGTCTTCTTCCTCCATGGGAGAGTTTGAGGAAGAAGATGACTAATTTTAAGGGAAAAGACACTTTAACCCCACTAGTTTTAGGCTTAGTACAACTACTACCCCCAAGTTCAATTAAAAGACACTATATAAGTTAAGAATAAATACATAAAAGCACCTATGTAGTTTATAACTTTAAAATTAACTTTCTAAATAATAACAACTACTACCCAAACTTATACTAATGTCATATTGACACCAAATAATATCATAAAATATAATAGTAGAATATTAACACCCAATACTTATAATAATATTATATTAACACTCAATAATTTCATAAAATACCCGTTTCAACATATTAACACTTAATATTATCTAAAAATACCCGTTTCTAAATAACGGGGTATTACATCCTTCCCCACTTAAAGAAAACTTCGTCCTCGAAGTTGAAACCACATTCAAAACGACCCTCAACTATGAGTCTCCATTCTAGGGTATAACTAGCAAATGCAATTCACGTCCTAGAAATACTTGACGTATCCTTCGTCAATGAGATTTGCCTACAAATTTAATAATATCCTAATCAACACATTGCACACAAAGTCCTATAGGTAAAAGAAATAAATCCCTTACTAACTCCCTCCAACCTTTGCTAAGGCGAACAACCTCTTTTATAATAAAATACGCTTAATAACGCTAACGTTTATTATTTGTTAAAACATACTAGGCTATAATTATATAAATATAACTTATAAGATTAGATAAACTATCACTTTTATTATTTAAGGTAGAGAAGCATATTATTTTATCTCAAAAACACTTTTAATTCAAATTGTAGTTTCTTCAACCAAACAAGCCTTAGTAGAGAATATAGGTTATAAACTAACTTTTATTTAAAAGAAATAACAAATCTATTTATGGAAAATAACTTATTCTAATTTGTTATAAACTTATAAAAATAAGTACGAAAAATATACTTTTATTTTTGGGTAAAGATGAGTGCAAAAAGATTACTTTAAACTTGTATACAAATATTTATCTAACTTTTACTACTATAAAGTATAACCCAATAATATTATTCTTCAAAAGATTAGCCTTTAAACAAGAAAATAAACTTCCTAAATAAATAATTCACAAGTGTTTTAATAAGGCTTTCAAACTCCCAAAACTTCTCTTTCAAATTTTGAGTGTAGAGTAGTAAAAAAAATAGTTGCTAGCTATGAGACTCGAACCCCAGACCAACCCAATATTAACAGTCAACTTTAACCACTGGGCCATTGCCCATTCTTGTGTTTCTACCCAGATAATATTTTAATAACTCTAACAGTTAACTAATGTTAATAAAAAAAATAAAAGAAACAAACATAACAAAAACGGGTCTGCTCTCTTCTTACCCGAACAGAGCATGAAGAAGACGACGACGATGGTGGCGACCGCCGGCGGGGACGACGCCGGTGACGGTCGACGGCGGCGGCTGGGCGGCGCACGGCGACGGGAGCGGCGGCGGGCAGCGGCAGCCCGTCGGGTGGGAGAGAGAGAGAGAAATCGAGAGGGAGAGTTTGAGAGAGGGAGAGATCGAAGGAGAGATTGAGAGCTATGAATTGGTATGAGAATTGCTCTGAGATTGATGGGTTTATATAGGTAGAGAGGTGAAGAATTCAACCTCCATGAGGAAACCCACTTTGAAAACTTGGATTCCGAATTGGGACCAAAAATTGGCGAAATTGGTTTACTTTTCGCTAAAGTATCGAGCCTTGATGAGTTTAAATCGAATAGGGAGTGATTTGGGACAAACATCAACGAATTTGGTGAAGATTCGGAGTGGTAATGGTGGTGTTTGGATTGGAGATGGTCTTCTTCCTCCATGGGAGAGTTTGAGGAAGAAGATGACTAATTTTAAGGGAAAAGACACTTTAACCCCACTAGTTTTAGGCTTAGTACAACTACTACCCCCAAGTTCAATTAAAAGACACTATATAAGTTAAGAATAAATACATAAAAGCACCTATGTAGTTTATAACTTTAAAATTAACTTTCTAAATAATAACAACTACTACCCAAACTTATACTAATGTCATATTGACACCAAATAATATCATAAAATATAATAGTAGAATATTAACACCCAATACTTATAATAATATTATATTAACACTCAATAATTTCATAAAATACCCGTTTCAACATATTAACACTTAATATTATCTAAAAATACCCGTTTCTAAATAACGGGGTATTACATCCTTCCCCACTTAAAGAAAACTTCGTCCTCGAAGTTGAAACCACATTCAAAACGACCCTCAACTATGAGTCTCCATTCTAGGGTATAACTAGCAAATGCAACCTAATATTACACACGATGAGTAACATATTATAACGATGTACTAAAATGACTTGCTTAAAATCTGAAGGGTTACATCCTTCCCCCCTTAGAGAAGTGACGTCCTCGGAACTCAAAATATCTCGTCAAAAAGGTGAGGACGCTTCTTCCTCATACCATCCCTCGCTTCACATGTTGCCTCTCAAAGATATGGTCTATTAGCCATAATCCTACACTATAACCTATTGTATATTCATACAATACCCTAAAGTATAAAATATAAAAGAATGCAATACATGGCATATAATAAGCAGCAAATCAAGTAATATAACACATTGATCATCAAACAATTAGTTTTACATAACAGCACTATCCAAGACTACCCAAATTCCCAACGGCTTGTCAAATTTTAAATTCTTTCCCTATGTTCATTTTAAATTTCCCTACAGGTTTTAGATTTCCCTTTTGGATGACCAGGCTCTGATACCAACTGTAACACCCCCAAAACCGCCAAGCCGGAAGTCCGAAAAGGCCGACCCGGTAGCCCAGGGATGTCACTCCGTACCCAAGATTAAACCCGGATACAAGGAGATTTTATAACAGAATATCCAAACCAAATCCATAAAATATTTGATTGAAACTTTAAAACTTGTCTCGCCACAAATATGGGCATTATTCCAATCTAAAATTCTCTAAGTCTAACTGAATAGCTAAAGTAAAACAAATGTGTTCTACTAAACTTTTCCTATGTATGTCGAGTCGCGCTCCCGTTACTCCAAGCTTCCGCCTAAACCTGTGGTGCAGAATTAAAAAGAAACACCACAGTTTCCAAAGTCAGCTGAAAATACTGAGTAAGCAACACCCAGACATGTAAACAGATGATGAAGCAGTTTAAAAATGACACATGAGTTTGAAGAGTAAAGAATTCGAGTAAGAGTATAAGTTTGAAATAAGAATTCACAAATCTTTTCCTTTATCACTTCACTTGTGGGGAAACATTCCCAAACTTCCTCATTTGTCCAATCGGGACTTCCAATTCTCAACCATAAAGGTCCATCATTCAGAAAACATATATTACCATGTTGACACGGGGAAGATCTACTAATAACTGGCTACCAGACCATAAGTGTCGACACCCCCCTAAGACTTCTTGCGGCCAGAGAGGTAAGTACTGGAGCGAACTCGGAGCTGTTGCGACCGAGCAAAATAAAATAAAGTGGGTCGAGAGACGTAGTCCACATCGACCAAAGCTCAAATATTGATCCCCGGTACAACTATTCCACTTTACGTTATTACGTCTTATTAATCATGTGATAGTTGTGATAGAATCACCTTTATAAAATCAGTAAACTTTCTCAAATAAACAGTTCAAGTAGATATTCCAATTTCGAGACAATAAATCACAAAAGCAGTTTAGACACGAAAGAAGATATGGGCGCTAGGCCTGGCATGTTTACTTACCTTGAATCTCAAGCAAAAGCAATTCACGTCCTAGAAATACTTGACGTATCCTTCGTCAATGAGATTTGCCTACAAATTTAATAATATCCTAATCAACACATTGCACACAAAGTCCTATAGGTAAAAGAAATAAATCCCTTACTAACTCCCTCCAACCTTTGCTAAGGCGAACAACCTCTTTTATAATAAAATACGCTTAATAACGCTAACGTTTATTATTTGTTAAAACATACTAGGCTATAATTATATAAATATAACTTATAAGATTAGATAAACTATCACTTTTATTATTTAAGGTAGAGAAGCATATTATTTTATCTCAAAAACACTTTTAATTCAAATTGTAGTTTCTTCAACCAAACAAGCCTTAGTAGAGAATATAGGTTATAAACTAACTTTTATTTAAAAGAAATAACAAATCTATTTATGGAAAATAACTTATTCTAATTTGTTATAAACTTATAAAAATAAGTACGAAAAATATACTTTTATTTTTGGGTAAAGATGAGTGCAAAAAGATTACTTTAAACTTGTATACAAATATTTATCTAACTTTTACTACTATAAAGTATAACCCAATAATATTATTCTTCAAAAGATTAGCCTTTAAACAAGAAAATAAACTTCCTAAATAAATAATTCACAAGTGTTTTAATAAGGCTTTCAAACTCCCAAAACTTCTCTTTCAAATTTTGAGTGTAGAGTAGTAAAAAAAATAGTTGCTAGCTATGAGACTCGAACCCCAGACCAACCCAATATTAACAGTCAACTTTAACCACTGGGCCATTGCCCATTCTTGTGTTTCTACCCAGATAATATTTTAATAACTCTAACAGTTAACTAATGTTAATAAAAAAAATAAAAGAAACAAACATAACAAAAACGGGTCTGCTCTCTTCTTACCCGAACAGAGCATGAAGAAGACGACGACGATGGTGGCGACCGCCGGCGGGGACGACGCCGGTGACGGTCGACGGCGGCGGCTGGGCGGCGCACGGCGACGGGAGCGGCGGCGGGCAGCGGCAGCCCGTCGGGTGGGAGAGAGAGAGAGAAATCGAGAGGGAGAGTTTGAGAGAGGGAGAGATCGAAGGAGAGATTGAGAGCTATGAATTGGTATGAGAATTGCTCTGAGATTGATGGGTTTATATAGGTAGAGAGGTGAAGAATTCAACCTCCATGAGGAAACCCACTTTGAAAACTTGGATTCCGAATTGGGACCAAAAATTGGCGAAATTGGTTTACTTTTCGCTAAAGTATCGAGCCTTGATGAGTTTAAATCGAATAGGGAGTGATTTGGGACAAACATCAACGAATTTGGTGAAGATTCGGAGTGGTAATGGTGGTGTTTGGATTGGAGATGGTCTTCTTCCTCCATGGGAGAGTTTGAGGAAGAAGATGACTAATTTTAAGGGAAAAGACACTTTAACCCCACTAGTTTTAGGCTTAGTACAACTACTACCCCCAAGTTCAATTAAAAGACACTATATAAGTTAAGAATAAATACATAAAAGCACCTATGTAGTTTATAACTTTAAAATTAACTTTCTAAATAATAACAACTACTACCCAAACTTATACTAATGTCATATTGACACCAAATAATATCATAAAATATAATAGTAGAATATTAACACCCAATACTTATAATAATATTATATTAACACTCAATAATTTCATAAAATACCCGTTTCAACATATTAACACTTAATATTATCTAAAAATACCCGTTTCTAAATAACGGGGTATTACACAGACTGCGTTCAAAGAATTCAGAGAATAATGGAAGACATTTTAGCTAAGTCTAGAGGTCAGAGCTTGCTGACTGCGTTCAAACGCAAGGCCTCGTGTGTTAAACGTAGTCCATGGAGATTTTTAGGGCATCAAACACAGAGAAAATTATGTAATAACAGACATTCAACTAGAAGACCTATGCAATATCTATATAGACTTTTTAGAACGTCAAGGGGCTCAAAAAAGAGAACACTTTTTGAGGAGGCTTCGAACCATTGGCGCGTCTCCAAATCTCGAGTTTTTATTTGAATATTCATATTTTCTCTATAGTTTGTGAAATAGCAGTTTATTTATTATGTCGTTTTTTCGTAGCTAAACTCTTCACCTAGGTTCCTCGGTGAACCTAGGGTTCCAATTTATGATTCTGGAGTACTGCCATGAACTTGTGAATATCATATCTTAATACATTTTCACGTTCTATTTAGTTTACTGTCTTTAGTTATTAACATTATGTACGAGTGAAGTGATCAACTAAGAGTGCTACGGATCTAGTTTAGTGCGCAAGAGCGGCAAGAACAGGTTAGGAAGAAAAGACAATACTTATACCCATATCACGATGGACCGAGAGGCGAAGTGTGTTAGGAATAGACTAAGAGGCATAATATTGAGAATGTTCATTGAATGAGCAATTTAATAAGAGAGCTTCTTTCTTCTAACTTTGCAAGTATCGATAGATACTATCAAGGAAAGGGTGTTTCTCCTCAACAAATAAGTGATTGAGCCAATAAAATTCTACCCCATGCTTCATTAGCCCATACTGCTCCCGAAAGAACATGTGGTTAAAAAGATAAACCCTATTTGGATTCATCATTTCTTTGAAGCCAACTATCCATGGTGGGTTGTTCAGGATTATTTGGGTCTTTTATGAGAGACCTGAAAGATACAAATGAGAAGTTTGAAATAAATTTCAGCGACTATGTTAGAGTAACAATATACTATGTTCTGTATGTTTCTTAGCTAACTCCGCCCCAGAATCTAGACATTAAGTTGTTTGTCAAACTAGAGCAGCTGAGCAGGGCAGAACTCAAGATCTATAGGCAAATGTAAAATCCTAATGTCATAAGAATGCAAGTAACACTAACTCAACTACACATCGACGGGTGAACCATTACTCATTTTTTTTTCTTGAAAACCACTCAATACGACAGAAGAAGAGTGAGACATTCACTGATACGGGTCAGCCGTATCATTACTGTTAATTAGTCGTTAGCTAGTAATATTTATTCAATTAGTTAATAAATATTTATTTATTCAGTTTTTATTATTTAATAGTTAATTAGTTGAATGGGTTTTCTTGTCGGTTCTTTCCCGACCCGTTAGGTCGAACCGTCTAGGTTTAGGTTTTTATTTTTAAACAATTGTAATCAGTTTATTTTATCAATCAATAAAAAAATAAAATTAAAAGTGTGTCGTGTTTTTTGTGCGTGTCCGTGTGAAGATAGATAGCATCTCGAATCGCTATCGCGTTAAGTAAACCCTAACATTGACTCTTACCTTCCGTAAAACGGAGTTAGTACTACTGGAAGTAGAACCGGCGAGTCTACTTCATTGATGGATTTGCAGATGAAAGCCCAAGAGTGCATAAACATGGCTACCGATTTCCCATCTACCGCAGCATGGTGTATTGCGTAACCGATACAAAATCCCACGTTCGGAAACAAGGTGACTTGCAGTGACATCAAGGGGATTCGCGTCTCCAAGTTGGGCAACTCAGGAACGAGATGAGAGAAATCTTTCGCTTGAGTGAAACTGCTACTAGATAGATCGCAAAAACAGAAACGGACTCCCCAACTATGAGCGAAATTGCATCGCCCTCAGAGTATTGAATGACGGGTTTATCGGAGTCTTGGGGCCACACCAATTTACCAGCCAATGGGAGGTAATTTTGGAGGGGATGGAGAGTGAGATCTGTTATGACAAACCACCTCACGAACAATGAACGAATAAAGAAGAGCACGAGTATTTTATGTGGTTCGCTAGCAAAATTTCTGCTAACTACCTCCACGGCGGAAAAGCACCCTTTATTCACTTAAGATGAACAATTACAAGAATGTTTTTGCATACCTAATAATGTGACTACTAGGTTCTTTATATAGTGCTAGGAAATCTTCCAAATCCGATTTGAAAAAAAACTTGTTTCCTAACTAATCCTCCACCGCCGTTGACTTTCAATGTTTCCTAATAAAAGTTGGAAACAAAGAGTTTGGCCGCGTTTGACCAATTCAAGGCACCAAATCAAAAAATCTCCACCTTGACTTGAATTGTCTCGTCAACAGCATCTGCTCCTCTTCTCGTAAATAAAGCTACGTCTTCTCTTCACCCAATGTCTCTCGTCACAGAGACTCACTGGACCCCCACCGGATCCGACATGCCCCTAAGGGCTCACTGGCTCAAGATGTTGAGCTATTCCAGACAATGCTGGAACTTGCTCTCCGGAACCGTCTTGGTGAACATATCTGCGGGGTTGTCAGCAGTCCCCACCTTCATCACCTTGATCCTGCTCTCACTTCTCAGAAAGTGATACCTGACGTCAATATGCTTGGTCCTTTCATGATGAACCTGGTCCTTAGTCAAGGAAATCGCACTCAAGCTATCACAGTAGACTATCACCTGATCTTGAAGTAGCCCTAGATCATTGACCATACCTTTAAGCCATATTGCCTCCTTTGCTGCTTCCGTTAGAGCCATGTACTCCGCCTCAGTCGTCGACAAAGTCACCGTCGGCTGTAGCGTCGCCTTCCAACTCACAACAGATGCTCCCAGAGCAAATACATAGCCTGTCATTGATCGTCTACTATCAATATCCTCTGCATAGTCCGCATCCGAGAAACCAGCTACCAAGATGTTTTCACTAGCCCCATAACATAGGCCAATGTCTGACGTACCCTTAAGGTACCTGAATATGCGCTTCACTTCCTGCCAATGGTCCCTACCCGGATGAGCCATAAAACGACTAACCACACTAACAGCGAATGCTATGTCCGGTCGAGTACAGACCATAGCATACATGAGACTTCCAACTGCGCTAGCATATGGAACCTTGGACATGTACTCCTTCTCCTCCTCGGTCTGAACGGTGTACATTCCTAGCTTGCTATTAGTTGCCATAGGAGTATCTATAGCTTTAGCTGATAACATCCCGAATCTTATCAAGACCTTCTTGATGTATCCCTGCTGTGACAAGAAAAGCTTCTTCTTCTTCCTGTCTCTATAGATCTCAACTCCTAGTATCTTCCAAGCAGCTCCCAGATCCTTCATCTCGAATTCCGCGCTAAGGACCTCTTCAGTTCTCTAATGTCCTTGATATTTCGAGTTGCAATCAGAATATCATCCACATACAGAACTAGGTAAATACGTGATCCACCATGCAACTATTTGTGGTACACGCAGCAATCATACTCGCACTTGTGGTAACCAATCTTCAACATGAAACTGTCAAACCTCTTGTACCATTGCCTCGGTGACTGCTTAAGTCCGTAGAGAGATCTCTTCAGCTTGCACACTTAGTTCTGTCTTCCGGGAACTTGGAACCCCTCTGGTTGGCTCATGTATATTTCCTCCTCCAACTCTCCGTGCAGGAAAGCTGTCTTGACATCCAACTGCTCAAGTTCTAGGTCGTGGTGTGCCACTAAAGCTAGTAACACCCGGATAGAAGTATGTCTGACCACCGGTGAGAAGATCTCGTTGTAGTCAACTCCCTCTTTCTGGCTGAACCTTCTTGCAACTAGCCTTGCCTTATACTTGATGCCCTCTCCAGATGTAGTTTCTTCCTTTCTTCTGAAAACCCACTTGTAGCTGACTATCTTCCTTCCCGCTGGCAATTTAACAAGCTCCTAAGTCGAGTTCTTTCTAAGAGACTCCATCTCTTCTCCCATCGCGGCAATCCATTGTGCTGACTCATAACTAGATATAGCGGCCTAGTAGGAGGATGACTCGTCCTCTACCTCTTCCGCTACCTGTAATGCATATCCCACCATACCAACATCTCTGTATCTCGCCGGAGGCTTTATGACTCTCCTTGGTCTTCCTTCAGCAATACTTTGATGAACCGGTTCCTCTGGTGTAGACACATCCTCACTATCAGACTCTTCTGCTTCTTCCTCTTCTGCTTCTGGCGGCGGTGTAGGGATTTTGGAATCTTTAGGATCAGTAGGATCCGACTCTCCCTCCACCTTCTTCTTTGCACCTCCAAGCTCCACCTCCACGGATTTCTTCAACATATGAGTCTCATCAAAGACTACACTTCTGCTAAGTATAATCTTGTTGTCTGCCCATATCTTGTATCCCTTCACACCTGTTCCGAAACCCATGAATACTCCATTCTTAGCTCTTGGTTCTAGTTTGCCATCATCAACGTGATAATAGGCAACACAACCAAAAACTCTCAAATCCGAGTAATCCACTGCATTACCGGACCAGACTTCCATAGGAATCTTGCATCCTATACCTGTGTGCGGGCTCCGATTTATGAGATAGCATGCCATGGAAACTGCCTCTCCCCAGAAACCTCTAGAAAGACCTGCATTTGAAAACATGCACCTTGCTTTTGCTAAAATTGTCTGGTTCATTCTCTCGGCTACACCGTTCTGCTGCGGTGTGTGCCGAACGGTGCGATGGCGTGCTATTCCCTGATCCTTGCAGAATCCATCAAACTCTGATGAGCAGAACTCTAAGTCGTTGTCCGTGCGCAGCCTCTTCACCTTCTTTCCCACCTGATTCTCTACTAGTGTCTTCCACTCCTTGAATCTTGCGAAGGCTTCACTCTTGTGCTTCATCAAGAATATCCAAGTCATCCTGGAGTAGTCGTCTATGATGCTTAGGAAATACCTGTACCCTCCAATCGCCTCGACTCGAGATGGACCCCAGCAATCCGAATGGATATAATCAAGAGTACCTTTCGTTCTATGAACCGCCTTAGGGAACTTGCTACGCTGTAGCTTCCCATACACGCACTGCTCACAAAACCCTAGGCTCTCGGGCGCATGCCCGGTGAGATAGCCTTTCTTGTGAAGTTCCTGCATTCCACGTTCACTCATATGACCGAGCCTCATATGCCACAGCTTAGTTAGATCAGCTTCCTTAATCTCGGCTGAGACAACTCCTGAAGAACCTATGATCGTCCTTGCAACATGTACAAGTCCCATTCTTGACTCCCCTAAGAATCACCTTAGAACCCTTGCAGACTTGTAGATCTCCACCTTCACCTTTGAAACTGTATCCCTTGCTGTCGAGTAGACTCAAGGAGATCAGATTCTTCTTAATATGTGGTACATGCCTGACTTTCTCTAAAGTACATAACTTCCCTTCATTCGTCTTCAATCTAACTGAGCCACTCCCAATCACCTTACAGACGGTTCCGTTTGCCATGTAGACAGACCCTCCATCCATTTGGTTGTACGTCGAGAATAGCTCCCTGTTAGAGAAAATATGATAGGAAGCTACGGAATCAAGGACCCACACATCCTGAGAGTGTGTGACAACATCCGCCATTAGAACGTAATCATCCTCAGATGAAATAACTTGTTCAGCTACGGCTGCGGATCCATTCTGCCCCTGTTGACCTCGTTTCGGGCAATCTCTCTTCCAGTGCCCATTTTCCTTGCAAAAGGCACATACATCCTTGGGTAACTTAGAACCTGAGAACTGCTTCTTCTTGTTCTTCTTACCCTTCTTGGTTTCCCCCGTTGCCATCAGTCCGGAAGCATGGTCCTCTATACCTGTGCCTGCACCCTTATGGCGTAGTTCCCTAGCATGGAGCGCTGATCTCACCTCTTGTAGGGATAAGTCGTCCTTGTTCACAATGAACGACTGCACAAAGTTCTCATATGATGGGGGTAACGAGATCAATAACAAAAGTGCAGCATCCTCATCCTCCACCTTTTCGCCAATATTACGCAAATCTAATAGAATTGTGTTCAATTGATCAAGATGGTCCTTGAGAGTCGTACCTTCGAGCATCCGCAGGGTGAAGAGCCTTTGCTTTAGCATCAACTTGCTAGTGAGACTCTTCGTCATGTAGAGACTCTCCAACTTGAGCCAGAGCTTCGCTGCTTCCTTCTGATCTGCGATCTCGATGATCACGTCATCCGATAAGCACAGCATAATCGTTGTGTGTGCCTTCTCCTCCATCGCCTTGAACTCCGCTGATGCAACATTCATGCCTCCCTTGTCCGCGGTCAAAGGTGCCCACAAGCCTTGCGATTTGAGCAAAGCCTCCATCTTTATCTTCCACAGACTGAAGCTGTTCCCTCCTGTGAACCTGTCGATCTTCAGCATCGATCCGGACATCGTTCTTGGTGGATCTTGAACTCTAGTCGCGTGCTCCACCTAGATCGCAAAACCCTATCTTTGATTTCACCAATTTGTGAAACCCTAGCTTTGCTCCGCCTTGATCTTGATCTTGAAGCACCGTCAACCTTGGCTCTGATACCAGTTTGTTATGACAAACCACCTCACGAACAATTAACGAATAAAGAAGAACACGAGTATTTTACGTGGTTTGCTTGCAAAATATCTGCTAACTACCTCCATGGCAGAAAAACACCCTTTATTCACTTAAGAGGAACAATTACAAGAATGTTTTTGCATACCTAATAATGTGACTACTAGGTTCTTTATATAGTGCTAGGAAATTCCTAAAGTTTCCAAATCCGATTTGGAAACAAACTTGTTTCCTAACTAATCCTCCACCGCCGTTGACTTCCAATTTTTCCTAATCAAAGTTGGAAACAAAGAGTTTGGCCGCCTTTGACCAATTCAAGGCACCAACTCAACAAGAGCTTTAGTCTACCTACGATTGTTTCACGATCCCCACTTGTTTCATAGAAAAACAGGCGTTGAGAGGGAAAGAACCTTAACCACGGCAAGTCGAAAAACGTGAGTGGCAGTTGATTCGGTTCAGCCTAATTGGACAGGGGGTTTGGTTTCGGGGCAACTCGGGAAACCTCGAGCACCTTCAGTTGAATGTTTATTGCCATTGTACTCGAACAGCAATCTAGCTAGCTATTGAAGAAGCTTGAAGAGACTGCAATGCAATGCAGAAGAAAGTTTGGAAAAAGCTTGTTACTTGTAGTATTTGTGGATTTATGGGTGTGACGCTGAATTGTTCACCCAACCACCCTGTTTGAAGCGTTCCTTAAAATTTTAATTTGAAAGGAGGATTTTATAAGAATGCACGTGCAACCTCTTCGGGTATAGTTGAATTGGTAGAATTTGTATTCTTAAAAGTGAGTTTAGTATGACTTATAATCAGTTTATATATGAGTTATAAATTATAAGTTGAAACTAACTCATACGTTGAAATATTGGAATTGGACTTATAAGTCCATGGTGTAAAAATTGAGTATAGAAAATATTGGATTTTTGAAGATTCTCTTATAAATTTTTAGTTGATGAATTTTACACCAAAGACACTCCGTCATTTTTTCTTCTGCTTTTTGTCACAGACTTGTTCGACATAAACTTATAAGTTAAGTTAAGGTACAAATAAGTCATACCAAACTCAACATAAGTTAGTCTTTGAGGTTTGCATAGATGTTTTGAGTTCAAATGCTTGGGCAACATGGAGCTGTCTATTGGCCTACGCAACTGCATCCCTATTAGTCCATATGTTCTTAGACTTTTAACATATCTAAAGAAATTTCAGACTAATACATTAGAGCGGGAGTTGCCAAGCACACACCCCAAGAATTTGTGGCTACGGATTCCTATATCATCAAAATAATTGTATGTGCAGTACATGTCTTTGTAAATGATAGCGGTAACGGTGTCCACAGAATTCAGCTGTGAGTTCTTGATTAATGGAAGTGTAGGTCTTAGTACATGTTTGGTTTTCATATAAAAACTAGAAAAAACGGTTAAAAAAATCGTTGAAAAAGCACGTTTTAAGAGAAAAAAAAAAATCTTCGGTATTCTTAAAGAAAGGGTTTGGAAGAATGTTTCTTCTTTGAAAGAAAAAAAAAAATACTCTCAAGCTGAAAAAGGAGGTGCTTCTAACTAAAGGTTGGTGTACAGGGTATCGCCACTTATTTCATGTCTTATTTTAAACTTCATTTGTCTCTGGGGCCAACTTCATTTGTCTCTGGGGCCGGATATTTAACAAATTATAACTAAATTTTAGTGGAGGGGAGTTTTTGACAAGAAATGCTTACGTTTATTATCTTGGAATAAAATTTGCTTTAACAAAACAGATGGGGGATAAGTTTGAGAAACCTTGAAGCTTTTAATTTGACCCTACTTTCTAAACAGGTTTAGAGGGTTTTCATGTACCCAAATTTATTAGTATTAAGGTTTTGAAAGAAAATTACTTAACAGATACTAGTATTTTAAATGCTGAAGATGCTTTCTCTCCATCTTACCTATGGAGAAGTTTTATTACCGTAAAGTGAGTGATTAGTGGGAGATATCACTTGAGGGATACCAGTCCGTCCCTCTTTGTTCCTATTTGACTTTTTTGACTAGTATCTGGATCACTTTGATCGGGTGATTTGGATAGCAAAATAATACGATTTTTTTATAATTTTTTCACCATATTATAGAGCAACTTTTACTCTACAATACCATGAAAAAATTATCAAAAAATTACATCGGTTTGCTATTCAAATCACCGGGTCAAAGTGACCCAGTGAATAGTGACAAAAATCAAATTGGGAACAAAGAGCCGGGACAGACTGGTACTTGTTTTTATAATTCATCGTATAAATCGTACTTAAAACATATAGCCATTTTTCTTAAATTATATGGGCACTTGGTCTTACAAAAAAGTTATGATGTAATTTTTGTGTGTGGTATTAACTCTTTCTCATTTTAAATTCGTCAACTTAAAAAATTCACGTGGTCGTGGCACGGTCGCTCAATTCTTTTTATATCTTTTTTTTGAGAACTTTTTATATCTTAATCTACATGGAATTTTTTATATGCAATCATCATTTATTATTAAATAAATGACCATCAAGACTTTTTTGAGTGCGTTAAAGAGGCAACTTTCTACCTTGTCATAATTTTTGTTCTTCATCAGAATGGTCTCACCTTGGTTTTTTTGATCTTGTGGATGATGTCTTGGTGACAGGTGTTCTACTGTTGCTGTTCAAAATCTTGTCACTTCTAAGAGTTATGTCTTTGCTATGAAGGACTTGGGGGTTCTTCACCATTTTTTGGGAATTCAAGTTGTCAGGAACTCAAGTGGTTTACAGTTAAATTAGTCTAAATATGCTAAGGAGTTGTTGTTAAAAGCTTGTATGAAATCCGGTAAACCTTGCTACACTCCTATTGCTACAAAGGCTAAAGTTTTACCAGATCTTGTAAATGATGATTTCGGGTTGGAGGTTTACAATACTTGACTGTAACCATATATGATCTTCAATATGTTGCCAGCAACATTAATCTGTATATGCACCAACCTATGTTGTGTCATTTTCATGAGTTAAGGAGGATTCTGAGATATGTCCAAGGCACTTAGGATTTTTTCTTGCAGTTTCAACTCAGTTATTTCAAAGTTAGTACCTACTCTGTGCTGATTGGGCTGGGAACACTATCACAAGAAGATCTACAACAGGCTATTGTATGTTTCTTGGTACTACCTCATTTCTTGGGTGTCTAAGAAGCAACATATTGTTGCTAGGTCATCTACTGAAGCTGAGTATATAGTCTTGGCTGCTGCAACTTTTGAAGTGAAATGGAGTAAGTTTTTGCTCAAAGATTTAGCTATTGAGCTCACATCCTCTCCATCTCCGTTTTGTGGTAATTTTGTCAGCCATAGCTCTAGCCAGCAATCATGTGTTTCATGCCAGGACAATACATATTGAAGTGGATTTCCAATTTGTTAGAGATATGATTATTTTCAAAGAATTGGAGCTTCTCCATGTTTCTAGCCCACACCAGATTGCAAATGTCTGCACAAAACCTCTGAATTCACTAGCTTTTCTTCCTTTTTACCAAAGCTACAAGTGCTTTCCCTCTCACAGCTTTGAGGGGGCATGTTGAGTAAAAGAGGTATGTACATGTAGTTACTGTAAAAATTGGGCTAGTACTATTTTGTATATGTGTGATAGTTGAGGGACTAGATTTTAATTACACAAAATTATATATAGTTCTCTTCTCTGTGTAGAATCTTGAATACATTGTTTCCCTCTCTTCTAGCTGTTCATCTTCTTCATCTCAAATCTTCTTCTAGTTCATGTTCTTGATAATTCAGAACTTCTACACACCCATCTCAGTTAGTTTAATGTTTGGGCCGAATCATTTAGTGGAGTGGATAGTCATGCATTGTTATCATCTTAGCAATCTCCTGGCGAAAACGATCCGAATGAAAGCCAAAGTATGGTGAATCAGAGACACCGTGCCGCTGTTTTTAAAGCACGAGTACCATTCACGGTTGCACCCTTCTCGGTGCAATGTCGTCAAGATCATATTTTCTCCTGGTCTCGAAGAACTTCGTGGCAAGTACCTTAGAGCAGCAGGTATTCATGCCTTATTTATTGATGACGCTTATTAATTCTTTTGTTCTTCTTGAATGTCCAATGTAGAACTTCTAGACACGTCCCTTTATGTTTGGTATTCTTTGACCTACACGTAGATCATTTGTCTCCAGGTGACAATGCACATGTGAGTTGTTAGTGAAAGGAATCAAACGATTCCAGTACTGAAGAAATCAAACAAAACAGAAAGAAACAATTTCATTGAATTTCTGGAGAAAATTTGACAGAGCTTCGCTTCATTTTTCAGGAAGACGAAGAAGACATGAATGAACCCTAGAGACGGAGAAGGTGGTTTTATACCTCAGTACACCAACGGTCTTATTTCAGATCGTTGGATCTCATGGCTTGATCTCAGCCGTTCACCATTTAGGAAAATTAAACTAAGGCCCATAAAGTTTGGCTTAGCTTACAAACAACTTTAGCAAATATTGAATAACACACAAAACTTCTGTAAAATACAAAAGAGCACCGGGGACATTGTTGCTGAGCAGAGAACTTCTGGAAAAAAGGCAAAAAAGACCCCCTTTTGACTTGTTTGTGCAAGAACTTCTTCTTTTGATTTGTCTTGAAACCATTTTGACTTCATTTCTTCATTTTGCGCTGGATCTTCTTCTCGTCTTTGTTCAATTCTGCTAATACCCTCCCTCAAGTTAATGGTGCTGGAGAGACCATTAACTTGGACTTCAAATAGCCAAATCCTGCTGCAGCTAGTCCCTTGGTGAATAGATCTCCTAGCTGATCTGCAGAGTAAATAAATTCAACCAGCAATTTCTTTCTTAACACTTTTTTCCTAATGAAACGATAGTCTAATTCTATATGCGTTGTTTTGGTATGCATGATGGGATAGCAGTCATGTGAATTGCTGATTCATTGTCACAAAAAAGAATTGGAGGTTGTTTTAAGAAAATATGCAAGTCTTGAAAAAAATATTGAAACCATGTAGTGTCTGCAGCAGTTGTTGCCAAAGCTCTATATTCTGCCTCAGAGGATGACCTAGAGACAATTGGCTGTTTTTTTTGCAGCCCAGTGAATTGGGTTATTGCCCAGAATAAGGACAAAACCAGTGGTGCTTCTTCTGTCAGATGGGTTACCAGCCCAATCTGCATCAGAGAATGCACAAAAATGTAAGTCACTGGCCTTGTAGAAAAGGCCATCAGTGGTGGTACCTCTTAGATATCTAAGAATCCTTTTGGCACCTAACATGTGTTGTGTGGTAGGACAATGCATGAATTGACACAAATATTTCACAGCAAAACAGATATCAGGTCTAGTAAAAACTAAATATTGATGAGCACCAAGCAGCTGTCTAAATGGAGTAGGATCAGGTAATAATTCACTGTCATTAAATGTGCATTTAATGCCAGATATAGTAGGAGTATGGCAATGAGTACAATTGTGCATATTAAATCTGGTAAGTAAATCATTGACATATTTAGGTTGATGAACAAAGATACCTTCTTCATTTCTGTCAATTTTCAATCCCAGAAAATAAGTCAAGGGTCCTAAATCATTCATGTTGAATTCAGATTGTAACTTGGAGATAAGATGAGTAATGTAAACATGATCATTTCCAGTCAAAATAATATCATCTACATATAAGAGCAAAACAATGATGGTGGAGGGATTTGAATGATGTCTTACAAACATGGAAGTGTCAGTTTGAGATTGAGTGAGTCCAAGAGATAGAATAAACTCAGTAAATCTCTCAAACCAAGCTCAAGGAGCTTGTTTTAAACCATAAATTGCTTTGTTAAGTCTGCAAACATGATCAGGAAATTGAGAATTTTTAAATCCGGGTGGTTGCTGCAAATAAACAGTCTCTTTAAGATAGCCATGAAAAAAAGAATTTTTCACATCAAGTTGTTGAAGAGGCCAATTAAAAATGGCAGCTAGAGTCAAAGTGGTTCTAACAATGGCATGTTTAACAACAGGACGAAATGTTTCTTCAAAGTTAATGCAAGGAGTTTGACTAAAACCTTTAGCCACTAATCTGGCTTTGTGTCTAGAAATTGAACCATCAGAGTTGTATTTGGTTCTAAAAACTCATTTGTTCCCTACAATATTTGAATTGTAGGGTTTTGGAACTAAAGTCCAAGTGTTTTGTTGTATGAGGCTAGAGAACTCTTCAGTCATAGCTTGTAGCCACTGAGAGTGTTTTCTAGCCTCTGTGAAACAAGTTGGATCAGTTAAGAAAGGAGAAATATCAGAGTTACCAGATATAGCATTGAACCCAAAGATCTTTTTCTTAAAGATTCGAGACTTACTTCTTGTCTGCATGGGGTGACTCCCAGCTGGATGAGGCCTTTTTGCATCAGTATCTGCCACGCCAATACTGTTTGTGGATTGATCATCAGCATTGTGATCATCATGTGAAGTAGGCTGCTGAGACTGTGAGAGAGGAACATCCTGAGTCTGAGAGTCTCCAACAGAAGTGTGTGATCTGTTCTCATCAGTGTGATGTAATCTCTTCTCATCAGTGTTGTTGGAAAAGATCATGGTAGTATCATGTTCAGAGTGCGGGCTTTGATCTTGCGTAGTATTGTTCTCATCAGGAATATCTGGAATAGGAGTATCATGAACAATGTGAGATGATGGTGCATTATTAGAAAACAAGTAATCAAATGGCAAGGAGATAGGAATATCACCAATATGAAACACATCACCAGAAGAGCTCGGAATATCAGAAGATGATTTTGAACAATTTTTAGCATAAGGAAATGTATGTTCATCAGATATAACATCTCTAATGATAAAGAATTTTTGAGAATATTTATCAAAGTAAAAGTACCCTTTGTAATTATGAGCATACCCAAGAAACACACATTATTTAGTTTTTGGATCTAGTTTGGAGTTATTATAATGTCTTAAATAGGGATAGCAAGCACATCCAAAAAATTTAAGTTTACTATAATCAGGTTTGGTGTTATAAAGCAACTCCCATGGAGATTTGTGTGTTCTTACTTGGCATATAATTTATCAAATAGACAGCAGTACTGAAAGCATGATACCAAAAATATTTGGGCAGTTTAGCATGAACAAGAAGAGTAACAGTTTCTACTATGTGCCTATGTTTTCTTTCAGCTACACCATTTTGTTGGGGTGTATAAGGACATGACTTTTGATGAACATTTGCTGGTGAGTGTAAGAAGGTTTGAAAAGCATAATACATGTATTCACCACCACCATCAGACCTCAAGATTTTGATGGAAGTATTCAACTGTTTTTCAATCTCAAGTTTGAATTTTGGAAAGACCATGGCAATTTCAGATTTACGATGCAAAGGAAAGATCCAAGTAAACTTAGAATAATCATCAACAAACAGCACATAGAATCTATATCCATGATAAGATTTCACAGTTGCAGGTCCCCAAACATCACTATGAAGAAGATTAAGAGGTGCTTCAGTGTGTGTGGTGGAAGACTTATAAGGTAGTTTAGTCATTTTTCCCAGCAAGCAATGTTCACAAACAGAATGAGAAGAAATATCAGAAACTATAAGGTCTTTACACATATGAGAAGAAGAAATAAATATAAGTCTCAAAGTGTCTTCAGAATGGTGTCCCAGTCTAGCATGCCAGAGAGGAGACTTGACTGTTTTGCCTAAATGAGCTTGTTTAGTATCTTTGTCTTTGTCTTGTGTGTGTATGGGGTATAAACCATGTTCACTCAATCCTTGGTAGAGGATTGTGCCCTGAAGTTTGTCCTGAATATAGAATTTATCAGCATCAAAGTAGAAAAAACAATTGTGTTGCTTACAAAATTGATAAACAGAAATGAGATTTGTTGCAAGATTTGGGACATGTAAAGTGTTATGCAAAGTAAAAGAATGTGAGGGAGTGTTAAGAGTGACAGTACCATAATGAGATATGGGAATAGTGTTTCCATTCCCAACAGCAACCTTGTCATTACCATAATAAGGAGAGCCCAGAGAGAGGTTACTAAAGTCAGCAGTCATATGATTGTTGGCACCAGAATCATTTAACCAATAGTTTGGATTAATGCTAGGTGATGGACCAAGAAGACTAGCATTGAAAGCATTGATTTGTGGTTGATAACCAGTGGTTGGTGCAGACACATTGTTCTGAGATTGTTGGTCTTGATTGGCATTCATGGTAGGAGCGGCAACATTGTTCATGGCAGTCAACTGAGGTGGAGGTTTCTTACCTCGGTAAGCAAAGTCCATTCTATGCCAACAGTCAACAGCTGAATGGTAGTCCATACCATAAATTTGACAGTTAGGTCCCTTGTTCTTAGATTGACCACCTCCTATGTTATAACCTCTACCTCCTCTAGAAGAGTCATGGATTCTTCCTCCATTAGTGTTGCCTCTTCCAGAGGGGTAATGGAGTTATAGTTTTGACCTTGATAGTTAGGGGTTTGACTTGGATTTTGAATTTGATAACCAGTGACTTGATTGAACTTAAAGTTTTGATCATTATAGGTAGTTCTTTGACCTCTACCATAACCATTTCCTTGATTCTTGTTGTTATCATACCCATTTCCTTTTCCTCTTCCACCATTAAACACATTAGAGACATAAGCAGCAGACCCAGTAAACTCATTACCCATAATAGATTGAGACTCAATCATCTGTTCTTCAGCCTTTAACAGAACATGTAATTCTTCAAAATTAATTTTATCAGGAGAAACAGACATAGTAACTCGCACACCAAATCTAAAAGAGTTATACTCAGGAGGAAGACCATGCAAGGCATACAGTATCATATCTTGATTATCAGTGTTCACCATAGCAGAAGATAATTTATCTCGTAGGGTTTTTAACTTTTGCATATAGACATCAATAGAATCAGATTTCTTTCTAATGGTTTGTAGCTCAGATCTCAGTTGAATGATATTAGATCTAGTGAGAGAAGAATACCTGTTTTCCAAAGAAACCCAAACGTCTCGAGAGAAAGGCTTACCAACTACCTCAACCAGGGCCTCTTGAGAGAGAGTTGCTGTGAGTAGAGAGAGAACGATCTGATCTTGAGTAACCTATGCATCATATTATGGGTTGCGATTAGCCGTAATAGATCCATCATCATCAACCCGGAATTCGGATGGTCAAACCCTAGAACCATCAACATACCTGAAGAGAGACTGTGTTTTGAGGAGAGTGGAGATTTGATATCGCCAGATAACATAGTTTGTGTTATCTAGCTTGAAGGGAACTAGATTATGAATTTGTGAGAGAAGATATAAGGGATTTGAACCCCCTTGAGAATGATTTGTAGAGAGAGCCATGGCTCTGATACCATGAAAGGAATCAAACGATTCCAGTACTGAAGAAATCAACAAAACAGAAAGAAACAATTTCATTGAACTTCTGGAGAAAATTTGACAGAGCTTCGCTTCATTTTTCAGGAAGACGAAGAAGACATGAATGAACCCTAGAGACGGAGAAGGAGGTTTTATACCTCAGTACACCAACGGTCTTATTTCAGACCGTTGGATCTCATGGCTTGATCTCAACCGTTCACCATTTAGGACAATTAAACTAAGGCCCAGAAAGTTTGGCTTAGCTGACAAACAACTTTGGCAATTATTGAATAACACACAAAACTTCTGTAAAAGACAAAAGAGCACCGGGGACATTGTTGCTGAGCAGAGAACTTCTGGAAAAAAGGCAAAAGAAACCCTCTTTTGACTTGTTTGTGCAAGAACTTCTTCTTTTGATTTCTCTTGAAACCATTTTGACTTCATTTCTTCATTTTGTGCTGGATATTCTTCTTGTCTTTGTTCAATTATGCTAATAGTTAGACCATTCACATGTGTGAACCTGACTCTGATACCTTATTGAGAAAAGTAGGGTGCTAGAGAGAATCTCCCAAATCAGAGAGAAAGACAAATGTGAAGAATGATTTCATTGATTGCGAAGGAGGGAAAACGCAGATTATATACTTCTTTTAACGAACTAACAGAAGCCTAACTGTATCAACATATACAAAAGACTAAACTATCCTTGAACATTACAAAGATTAGCAAACTAATCCTTAACACTATTATCATCTTAGTAATGTCCTAGCGACAGAAATTAGGATCAGAACCAACGTGAGGCGAATCAGATTCCCTACGCTGCTGTTTTTTAAGCAAAAGTACCAGCTGTCGTGGCACCCTTCTCAGTTGGTGCAATGTCTGGGCCGGATCGTTTCCTTTCGAGGTCCCAAAGAACTATATACACGGCAAGTACACTTAGTGCAGCGGGTAGTCATGCATTATGATCATTTTAGCAATATCCTGGCGACAGCGATCAGGATCAAAACCAAAGTACGGTGAAGCACGAGTACCATTCTCTGTGGCACCCATCTCAGTTGGTGTTGTGTCTCGGCTGGACCTTTTCTTTTCCAGGTTCCTTAGAACTGCACGGCAAGTACCCTTGGGTATATTTCATGTAAGTCTCATGATCAAGGGCTTCTTTTCCTCCCTAACCCAAAGCTCGTCGACACGGGCCAACCTAATCAGCTCATCCATATCGGATCAACTCTCTTTTGGCTGACAAAATACATATTACCTATATCAATTTTCCCCTTGTCCATTTTTGTGGCACATGTGTGAAGACCATATTTGTACCCGTTATCTTTCTTCTCTTGCCTTCTTCCGATAAACCACGAACAGCTTGGCGATTCACTAAACGGAAAATCACATATTTTCTTACATTGCATTAAGAATGGGTCTAAACAGGCTGACCAAACTCGTGATCGTTGATGATGGGCAAATTTTCTCATTCTACAAATTTCTGGAGATAAAATTTGGTGGCCATGAGAGATGTTGTTAAGGAGACGATCATGAAGAAATGGCAAAATACAATCGCGTATGTTTTCGGAGAAGTATTTTTTTGCAATTCCTTTTATACTCAAAATAACCACTCTCTTATATTCTAATAGACTAGCAATTTTTAATCTCAATTGAACAGTTGTATGGTTGATGGTAATTCTAAACGGTATGACCTCAGGGTGTTTGACATGTGGCTGACAATTTTCTCTGGTCTCCTGTCTAACAAACGATTTGTTGCAGCTGTGGTTGCAGTACTAATTACCAAGTCAATTGCTTTTATCTCTCTTCTAATTAAAGCTCTTTGAGTTCCTTCATGAACCCTCCATATCGACCGATCACAAGTTTACACCCAAATTTGTTAGAAAGCTAATCTCTCAATATTTGTTATTTGTTGTTAATACATAAAAGTTGGGAAAATGCTTAGGTTACACAAGAATTGACACGTGTCATCTAATATGTTGTTTTTAGCAACTGTTTAATTTAAATAAATGCAGTTGCAACACTTTTGAGCTACTATTGGGATTTCGATTGATAATGTGCATTATATGCATTTGAGCCTAGTTTAGCCTGAAAAACTATCTAGAATTCCATGAGTTTGAGCCTAGTTTAGGCCGAAAAAACTTGATAATGCGCATTATATGCATTTGAGCTACTATTTGGATTTTGATTGATTATATGTTGTTTTTATGTATATTTGGATATGATCGCGGGTTGTTCTTATTTTTTGTGTGCAGGAACATGAATAGTATATCTTTAGAAAACATTGGAATCACTCGGGGAAGGACATGCCCAAGGCAGGAAAGGAAAAGAGGAAGACAAAGCTACAGACTACATTCAAATGCAGGCATGGCTGCGTCCAAATGCAATAAGGGGCATTGGAAAGACTAGAGGAAAGCTGACTGCGTTCAAACGTCGGACCCTCTACGCCCAAACGTAGTCTGAGAGGAAAAAGGCTCAAGGAACTTCACTTCCTGCGTTTGCACGCAGGGCAGACTGCGTTCAAAGAATTCAGAGAATAATGGAAGAAATTCAGCTGAGTCTGGAGGTCAGAGCTTGCTGACTGCGTTCAAACGCAAGGCCTCCTGTGTTCAAACGTAGTCCATGGAGATTTTAGGGCAACAAACACAGGGAAAATTATGTAATTACAGACATTCAACTAGAAGACCTATGCAATATCTATATAGAATCTTTAGAGCGTCCAAGGGCTACAAAAAGAGAACACTTTTTGAGGAGGCTTCGGAGCATTGACGCGTCACCGAATCCCGAGTTTTTATTTGAATATTCGTCTTTTCTCTATAGTTTTGAAATAGCACTTTATTTATTATGTCGTATTTTAATAGCTAAACACTTCACATAGGTTCATCGGTGAACCAAGGGTTCCGATTTATGATTCTGGAGTACTGCTATGAACTTGTGAATATCATATCTGAATACATTTTCACGTTCTATTTAGTTTACTATCTTTTGTTATTAACATTATGTACGAGTGAAGTGATTAACCAGGAGTGCTACGGATTAGTTTAGTGCGCAAGTGCGACAAGAACATGTTAGGAAGAAAAGACAATACTTATACCCATATCACGATGGACTGAGAGGCGAAGTGTGTTAGGAATAGACTAAGCGTACAAATCAATTGCTACTAGAATTGAGGGAAAACGAGAGGAGTTCTCAGGACCTTAGTAGACTCAGAACGAATCTGGAGATCTAGGTAGTTTGAGAAACGTAAATATGAAAGAAGTATATATACTTATATAATTTAAAAATATATAACTCGTACTTACAGATGTGCCATCCAATACCCTAACTAAAAAACAAAGATCACAAAGATACAATTGCCAGTTTTTCATTAAACTGATACAGAAGCTTGATGTTACTGAAAAGTCATGGACTACATTAAGTGAATTCTCGCAACTTCATCATCAACGTGATTAGAAATATATAATGGACAAACAATGGACATGACCTCATAAAGAATCGGAATATTTGAAGTGTGCTAGTCATCTTTCAAAATCAAAAGTTCCTCACCATCTCCATAATCGCCAGAAATATAAGGTTTGTCTAACCCATGTCGCATGAAGATGATACATGAAAGATTACATCATCTGAATATGTTCAACTTTTAATGTACCAAAATACTATGGCACATCAGTCTTCAAGCTCGCTCCCCCATAACATTCGTTACGACCATAATAACTGCGGTTGTACCACATCTCCAACGCAAGAGGCGAGTCACAATCAAAAGCCTTTCAAATTGCATTCTTTCCATTCTCGTGACGCTGAGTGTCGATTTAGATATGTAACTTCCCACTACAAATCATGCACTGCTAAGCGTTGGGTTAAGTTCTCTACTTACCTCTGTAAATCCACAATCATCATAACATCTTGTATGTTACACTCACGATGTGGGTCTTTCTCGGCCGGAACCTGCCCACACAAATGTAGACGAACACAATCCATTGACGATGACGAGAACCTCCCAAGAAGATGTGGACTCTCATACCAACTGCAGTCAAATTGAATAAGACATTCATCGACCACTAGAAAGCAGTCCAAACGGAAGGAAACAAGATAAACCTCTCTAGGTTTTCAAACGAAAGTTCAATAATCTAAGCATAAAAACTAAATCACAAGCCGAACGTAAATAGAAAAAAAAAATGAACTTTGTTAGAAATAACAAAAATTCCCAAAAAATTAAATAATAGTTCTATAAAAAAATACTCATAAAAAAGATCCACCACAATCGTACTTAAGGGCAAGTTTGGGAATGTTGTGGCGGTGTTAGAAAGCTGCTGTGTGAAAACACTGTGAAAAAGCTGATGTGAATTCTTGATAAAATGTTTTTTGGTAAATATTACGTAAAAGCTACTGTGAAATATTGATATAGTAATTTTGTGTTTCGTAAAATCAACAGTGAACTTGCTATGAACGGGTAAAATGACAAAAGTATATGACACGTGTCATTTACGTAAAGATAACTATTAATATTTTTTAAAAATTGTAAGGTTAAAATCTTTTGTAGATAAATCAATCAAAAGCACTTTCTGGAAAAGCATCCCCCCTTGCTTCCTGAAAACTGTTGTGTGACAGTAGAAACTATCTGAAAAAGCTGAAATTTTATTTTTACCAAACACACTAAAACTGCTTCTGATGTTGGAAAGCAGTTGTGCTTGCAACAGAAGCGTTCCCAAACTGGCCCTAAGTATAAGTCAAAATAAACGAAAAAATATAACAAGAAATAATAAAACTAATTATTTTGGGCCTCCAACGGACGATTTTGGCCAAATCAAGGCGGTGCTCTGGACCATATCACGATATCTTCTTGAAACGTTGTTTCTAGTCAAATTAAGGTCCAGCTTGACCATATTCTTCAAGCCTTCAACTCGACCCTGTGGTTCAGCATATGGACCCAAACTGTGTTTCTCAAGTTTACGAATATCTCCTCAATATATCTTCTGCATCAAACGAAACACAGAAACTGATAGAAGTTTACTGTTACAAACTTAAAATAAAAAACTATACATCAAAGGTTTTTCTCGTTAAAATTTGTTTCAACCACCATCTGTGTTATTTATTGCTTCTTACCCACGCTTGGAAGGTAGTGATTACTGTGCGGGCATGATAAAGGAGTAGAAGCAAAGCGAATAAGGGGTAGAGCACAAGCAAAAACTCTATATTTTCTAGAAAATGTATCAATAAAACTGTTGAAATTTATTGCGTAAGCAGGACTTAAGTAGCTAAAAATCTTAATTTTTCAAAAAAAATAACAAAAGTCTCTATATCACCCTTAATTATAATTCTCAGCTAACATACGTTATGCATAACGATTGATCCAAATCGAGTTTGAATTGGTGTTCTAATTAACGAGAGAAATATTACTAGAAATAGAAAAATTGACAATTTTACCCTTAAACGGCTGAGTCTGTCACGATCACCATGGTAATCGTGACATACGAGTTCTTCTTAGACCGACGTTTCTGGTCAGATTAATGTGTAGGTTGAATTCATAGTAAATTTCCGGTCAATTAAGGAAAATATTTGAGAGTATGAAAATATCGTCTTGTAGATTGAATTACTATATTTTCAGAACATATTTGAACTATCCAATACTCAAAATATATAAGGAGATATACTTAGTCAAAATTACATAAAAATCATTGACCAACACTTTAAATGTTTTGGAGGGTTTTCACAGTTTCAAGATGACTACTTTGAGGTTGATTTGTGAGCAATATGGAAAATAAGAAAAATATTCTCTAGGAATGTTCTGAAGAATTATCAACCAAATTCTCTCAAAAGAAAGCAGAATGCAATTTCGTTAAACATTCAGAGAGTTATGATGGACATAACTTGTTTGTTTCATCATAGTTTTCATTGTTTTGAGCTACTTTGAGCTAAATTTCTGAAAAAACTATGATGATTTGGAACATGAGTACTCAAAGAAAGTGATTTGGAGTATTCATAACTATCTTTCAATAAGAGAAAGATAGTTATTGGATGAGTTTCACCCAAGTTTTCATGCAGTTATTCCCCGAGGAAAAATGCAACGAATTCGATCTAAATACAACTCAACTTGATATATGGGTTTGTTGGCAGGATCTCTACGTGTTCTAGATCATCTGGGGACTCTATTGATGCATTGAGAAACATGAATGATCAAGAAATGTAGAATTCACCCTACCTCCGACGTACATGGTGTTTCCGGTGACCACCTAGCCTAGATTTTGACGACTATCAACATTTTTGGCAACTCATGGATCCCTCTTGAGTTTGTTAGCGCTGCAACCTAGGGAATAGGAATATAGAGATGAATTATACTTAATTACAAATATTAGACTGAAATCGATTGTTTAGGAAACTATGGTTCTTCACTTACCGATCCAATTTCTGAGCTCGTTAAGAAATGGATTGCAAAATTGAATGAGGGCTTTCCCTTAGGGGCTCTCTGCGAGTCCAGTAGAAGCTTCGAGATTGG
Source organism: Linanthus parryae (assembly GCA_023055425.1). Classification (NCBI taxonomy): domain Eukaryota; kingdom Viridiplantae; phylum Streptophyta; class Magnoliopsida; order Ericales; family Polemoniaceae; genus Linanthus; species Linanthus parryae. Next base: position 37,432,728 of record JALGPY010000002.1, read on the forward strand.
TGGTGCAGTCAGGGGCGGATCCAGAAATTCGTTACAGTGGGGGCTAAATTAGAAAACTTAAACAAAATAAGGGTAAAATCGAAATTTTAAAAAATTAAGTGGGGGCTAGATAGGGGCTAAATTGAAAAAATTGACAAAATAAGAGGAAAAAGTACAATTTCTAAAAGTTGAGTGGGGGCTATAGCCCCCACCAGTCCTACACTAGATCCCCGAGTGTGATTCTTGGTGTTGATGGAGGAGATGAAGTACTAGAGGGTGTTGGTGGTGGTTTATATAGGGTGGGTGATTCAGCTGGGTGTGGACACCTCATGTGGTGAGGTGTCCAATTCTCATAATGTGAAAACAAGGATGTAGGTGTAATTTTTCTAAACCTAGGGTAGAAAAAGAATTAGGTAGATATTTGAATTTCCTAAGAATCACACTCTACCCCAACTTTTTAAGATACATGTACCCTAATCGTCTAGTATTTCCAGTCTGCCCACCATCCAGCCTCACAACTCGGTTTTGAGAAATTGCTCATTTGCCCCCATATTTCATAGTAATTGCTTAAGCCACACAATGACCTGAAATCACATTTCACGACATTCACAACTACCAGACATTCTCTTGAAGTTATTTTTCAAATTTATTTTTGAGGCTGCATAAAATTTTATTACACTATTTACCTTAGAATTTTAAAATATTGCATTTTTAACTCCTAATAATTGTCAGGGGTGTTACATGCAATCTGTACAGAGAGTTATTTTTTCATCACAAACTTTCACATTTTAGAGTTTCGCGTGGAATACAGTTTCATAATTCACGCTATCGGTACCCATAACTTAAGCACTCATCTACCTATAATAGTATGTACGATGAAAAGAAGTTCTATATTATCATTAGAAAACAACAGAGCAAGTTATGTATATAACCATTGACATTTATCCATAAATAACCGTCCATAGCAACAATTACTTGCGGCTGAAGTAATACCTATTTCAATTAACCTTTCCCAATACATGAGTAGTTTTCACTTGAAACAATAGAAAATTATATGTCGCCCCGTTGTAAAGCTAATCCCGTCGCTTATGGTACCCTAAGTCAGAAATCCCATGTTCAGGGAAATAGCAATCTAAATAAATGGAAGCCTTATAACAGTCATCATAATAAGTAAATAAATAAATGGAAGCTTATAATCAAAAATTATAAAACCAGTTGACTTGAAAAAGTTCCATGTGAATGTGACTTACGACGGAAGGCCCAAGTGGCTAGAAATAATAGTTTTGTGTCATGAAATTGCTATATAAAGGGCTCGTTCCTAATTGTCAATCCATCAATTTCATACACAAACACAAATATTATATCTTCTATCCGCTGGTACTGACTGCAGAACATCAAGAAAGCTAGCTCCGATGGCACAATCTCTTCTTTGGGTTGTGCTCTTTGCCGCCACACTTGCACTGGCGGCAGCAACACCGCCGGGTATCGCCAACAACCCGAGCAACTCCAAGTGTAACGGGAAGACCAAGATCTGCAACAACTTGGAACATGTTTGTCCCAAGTTTTGTCCTAATGGCTGCACAACTGAATGTGTTTCTTGCAAACCTATTTGCATTGACGGCACCGCCCCTGAGTCACCGCCACCAGTAGTATACTCTCCTCCACCTCCGGTGTACTCACCGCCACCAGTAGTATACTCTCCTCCACCTCCGGTGTACTCACCTCCTCCAGTTCTCGTAGTAGATCCAGTTCACTCTCCTCCTCCACCAACACCGTACCCTCCTAAAACTTCCACAACCCCACCACCACCACCACCTCCTAGTCCGTACACTCCACCTCCAAGTCCGCCTGTTGCGCCTACTCCCCCTGAATGGGAGGCTGCCGGCAAAAAAGCCAAGTGCAGAAACAAAGGTTACCCCAAATGTTACAATGTTGAGTATTCCTGCCCTAGTGCTTGTCCTGGTGGATGTCAAGTAGATTGCAACACATGCAAACCTGTTTGCAGTAAGTCCCTTCATATTCCCGCTATCTGATTATACATAGTAACTATTTTCTAAAGTTTTGTTGGAAAATCATTCATTGCACCCTAGCTGATGACATGTCGCTCACCAAAGCATCAGACCCACAAGTATATGTGACGCGCACATAAATAAATAAAGACTACTAATATCCTCTCATTTATGGTCAATTGTTGTTAGATTCAAAAACATTAGGGCTTATCAGTTATGTATGTTATGCAGGTTGTGATTATCCAGGAGCAGTATGCCAAGATCCACGATTTATTGGCGGAGACGGTCTCACTTTTTACTTCCACGGTAAGAAGGACCAAGACTTTTGCCTTGTGTCCGACTCCAATGTGCACATCAACGGCCACTTCATCGGCAAAAGAAGCACCGGCATGAATAGGGACTTCACATGGGTCCAATCGGTCGGGGTACTCTTCAACAACAACAAATTGTTCATCGGTGCCAAAAAAACCGCCACATGGAACAACGGTGTTGACCGCTTGGCTATCGCCTTCAACGGTGAACCTATCTACCTCTCAGAAACCAACGGCGCAAGGTGGCAGTCTGAGACCGCACCTTTGGTCATCGTCACTAGGATGAGTGACACAAATGATGTCACCATCGAAGTTGAAGGTAACTTCAAGATCACGGCAAAGGTGGTGCCCATTAGTGAAGAAGACTCAAGGGTGCACAATTACGGCATTACAAAGGACGATTGCTTCGCTCATCTTGACCTCGGATTCAAATTCTTTTCCTTTACTGAAAAAGTGAACGGTGTTCTCGGACAAACTTATGCGAGTAATTACGTAAGCCGCACCAATATGGGCGTGACCATGCCGGTTCTTGGAGGCGAGAGAGAGTTTGCCTCTTCGAGTCTCTTTGCCACGGACTGTTCGGTCGCGCGTTTTGAAGCCCGAGATTACTCCAACAGTGAAGCATCTCTTCTTGAAATGCCGAGCATGAAATGTGGTAGTGGGATGGATGGACCTGGAGTCGTCTGCAAGCGATAGACCGATTGGAGAAGTGTTGGATAGCAGTTAAAGAAGACAATTAATTCTAGTAATTTGCTTCAAAATAAGGGCTTCAAGGAAAACAAAGTTGTAACTTGAATCTCCAAATGTATTCTTCTGTGTCATTCTAATTCAATTCTATCTTGTTTATGTTCAAGGTATATCACACGTTTTAGTTACCGGCAGGATCGCCTTCACAAAAAATTTGGCTGTTGAAAGTGTCAACAGCATTAAATTTCACAATAAACAGCGGACGTCGAATTTGTATCTTTTTGTAGGCAACGAAGTATGTAAATTTCCGAATGATCAGAAATGATAAATAAACACAACAATTATTGATCTTATCATCTTAAAAACTTAAAAAGATAAAAGTGTTATGAAATATTGGGCTAGTTTATTGGTGAATATCCACCACATGTTGTAAGCCCATTGTATTTTTTTATTAGCTCATTAGCCCACCCTAATGCCTATATAAGGAGGATTAGGGTTGGAGAATAATACATCTCTCACTACTATTCTCCCTATACATCTTGTCTCGCTTTATTTGTCATCTCCCTAACCATAAGTACAAATCATGTTTTTGCCATAAGCCACACATATGAAAGAATCGGGTAATTATGAATTGATGAATATGAGATTGTTTTCTCGATCATCGCACATATGAGTCATCTTATCTAAAGAGAAATTTTTATTGTGGCATCTCCATGACATGAGTATATCATTGAATGGTAACCGCTTGAAGCAGTTGTTATTGAGATATGCGGTATTCATGCCAGAAGTTGTGAAATACATGTTATGCCCAAGAATTACAGCATATTATTATATCTCAAAGATAGATTGAATTATCAAATTTAAACTTCTGCGGAGTAATGCAAAAGATTAATCAACAATATTTGATAAGTTTCTAGCGGCTATCAACTTTAGAGTTATGACTCTACGAATCAAATTTTAAATCATTTGTAGAAAAGGGCATTCTCTACGAACATATCATTGTGAGGGAACGAATATGGCTGATGGGTTACATCGCCAAAACAATTCCTAGGTGATGTGTTGTGCTTTTTTTGTATCAATTCGCAAGAAAATATTCAAAATTGTAATCAAAACCCTGAAGTGGTTTTGATGTTATATTGCGATTATGCTGAATATTAAATGACGTATAGTCTCTCAAAATATCCAGCCAAAATTGACCCACATTCCCAGAAGTGAATGTAATTATTTATATGTGGTCCAAATAATCTACAAGATAGTAGACTAAGTTATGGTTATGGACAAAAATAGTCATTGAAAATCTCAAAAATAGATTGAGCTTTATCAATCAACCCCTAGAGTGGTTTGGATGTTATCATTCATACATTTAGAAATATTTAAATACTGTATGAAGCCTCCCGAAGAGTATGAAACTTGCTATCCCACCTATGCGGAGATTTTTTGAGAATTTAGCATGTTATCTTAAATATTCATAGAAGCATTTATGCTTGATGGAGGATATAATGATCTAATTTGAGAGATTTATTGATTGATACTAATCCTAGCAGGATTATTTTTTGGATTATTTGTACCTATTGCGTTCCCCGGAGAGAACAACTAAATTAGCTCATTAGACTTCCTTGAAGGAAGTTAGAAACATCACATTTCTCAATGAATAATATCGCGTCTCATGGTAGTAGTGACTAGAGTTTATGAGAATATGAAAATTGGAACTGTGACATTTCATATCTCATAAAGAGATACATTACATCACATAGCCATTATGTCTATTTAGATTTTTTATGCCAGAAGCATAAGTTGTAAAGTTATGACCGTCATGAGTTTCACATCATGAGGGGGAGATAGACCATAATTGCATGACGTGAACTTTATTTATCTCATTTACATCCAGCCATAAAGTTAGAAGTTCCATTATATACTGAAGTCTAATTGACTAATGACTATTTGGTTTGATAACATGCTAGTAGCATGTAAGGATTGCTTGTTCAAATATTACGATCCTCCAGAAGAGGATGTCAAAAGTATCCAATTATTGTAAAATTAAAAGTCCAAATTGAGAACACAAGATATGACAAATTCTCATGATTTATGAGAAAAGAAAGGATATCATCAACATTAGATCAAAGCCATCGTTGGAAACAAATTGTCCTTGAAGAGGCATGAAGCTCTTGTAGAAGCTAAGGTACCTAATGTGAGATTAATCTCATGACCTTATGCTTGATGATACTTTAATTGAAAAAGCGCTTGAAATCATATATGATTTCAATTTACCACCTGAAGTTGATGAAGTTGACTTAAAATATTTGGCCATGACATAAGTCGACGAATACATGGACACGAGGATACAAAGTCTGCAGATTTATAAATGCATGGAGTATAATTATAACATCACGTCATTAAATAACATAAGTCGACGAATAACTTTGAAGTACTTCCCAAATATGCACAAAGCTCTGCAGTTAATGCATAGAGCATATTTGGGAAGTACTTTGAAGTACTTTAGATGCCCATAGCATCCATGTTCGTATAGAACAATATATTCAAATATCTGCACCCTAATGGTTGAATGCGTAAGACTATTGACAGAGAAATAAATTATAGTTCAACTGATGCCTAAATGAAATCAATATCTCTCATGGTTATAATTATACTTATAACCCACAAATGCTCTTTTTGTTAAGAGTGATTGTGATATTTCGTTTAGTCTAGAAGACTATGAATATAAAAGTAACTAGTTACACCAAATGATCATACGACTCACTTTATGTGAAAATCATGGAGGTTGATACCCATGAAAGATATCTAGTTGCCTGAAGCAACTGAAAGTGTACACTCGCGAGTTGTCTAGGTGCATTTGCATTTTGTCACATATCACCTGACATTACATACAATCACATGACATGTTGACTATTGATAAATAGTTTTGTTTACTATCTCTACATGGTCATGTAGTATTGCAACATATGTTTGCATGTGTATGTATGTCTAGATTTTTTTTTATATGTGAATTTATATTACATGTCCTAAGCCACAATGACTTGTGATGGTATATTTCAAGGAAATCGTTGAAGAAAATGGAATGGAGATAAATAAATTGATGCTATGAAGAGGGGGAGTTTCAAGGTTCAATCCTCAAACTATGAGGTGCTGTATTCTTTTCATTCGCTGAGATTTTTTATCCCACTTGATTTTTCCTAACAAGGCTTTTACTGAGGCACGCAACCAAAAGTGAATATATGAAGAATGTCATCTTCAGTGAAAGTCAACAAAGAATCCAGAAGATTCGTTATGACAAGGAGAATGTTTATTTAGATCTTTACTCTTTTTCCTTAGCCAAGTTCTTATCCCACTGAGTTTTACTTGGTAAGTTTTTAACGAGGCAGGCGGTACAAGCTTTGAAGCACCGATGTACTCTTTTTCCTTCGTTAGAGATTTTGTCCCGCTGGGTTTTTCTTGACAAGGTTTTAACGAGGCATCCTTATGGTGAATATTCAAGGGGGAGTGTTATGAAATATTGGGGTAGTTTATTGGTGAATATCCACCACATGTTGTAAGCACACTGTATATTATTATTAGCCATTAGCCCACCCTAATGCCTATATAAGAATGATTAGGGTAGGAGAATAATACACCTCTCACTACTATTCTCCCTACACATCTTGCCTCTCTTTATTTCTCATCTCCCGTCTTCTCTCGATTTACAACAAAAAGCAACATTTGCGGTCCATTGTAAAAACAAAGTTTAATAACTTAATACATACCTCTGGCATATAGAAACAATTTGATTGCAGTCTCCACTTTTGAAATATGCTTATTTCAACCCCATTTGCAATAAATATGACGCATGCGAGTAGCAATTATCCCGCGGGGGTGATCGAGCAACAGATGCGAAGGGAAGGAGCAGAACACAAGAGAAAATTATGTATTTGATAAATTCAATAATCAATACACTTCCAAAATTAGCCCACAATGCAGACTTAAATAACAAAGTACATGAATTTCACCGAAATAGTAAAATTGTAAAAATCGTTCTAAATAATAATTTTAGATAAATAAAAACTCGGTCAAAGGATACACCCAAATCGAATATAAATTGACATCTTAATAAACGAAACGAATATTACTAAAAATAATACAATTGACGATTTCGGCCCTTAAACGGACGATTTTTTCCGCATTAAGGCGGTGCTGTGAAAAAAACAGGAGTTCTTCTTTGAACATCATTTCTAGTTAGAATAAGGTGTGTTTGACCATGCTATTCAAGTCTTCAACTCTACCCCTCATTCTGCATACGGATCGAAATTGTTTTGCTGAAGTTGACGAATATGTACTCAAAATCTCTTGTGCATCACTTACCCCGTCTTTAAAATAACTCGTCCTCGAATTTAATTTAGACACTAGATTGATTGACTGCTCCATATAAGGATCACAATAAAAAAGATGACAACTTGATTGAAAAGTAATGGACTATTTAATGTGAATTTTTGCAACTTCATCATCAACGTGATTAGAAATATATGATGGACAAATTAATGGACATGAACTCATAAAGAATCGAAATATTTGAAGTGTGCTCGTCATCTTCCAAAATCAAAAGTTCCTCATCATCTCTATAATCGCCACAAATATGAGGTTTTGTCTAACCCATGTGCATGAAGATGATCATGAAAGATTGCATCATCTGAATATATTCAAATTTTAATGTATCAAAATATAATGGCACGTTAGTCTTCAAACTCTCTCCCCATAACATTCGCTACGACCGCAATAATCGCGGTTGTACCACATCTCCAACGCAGGAGGCGCGTCACGATCAAAGGCCTTGCAAATTGCAATCCTTCTATTCTCGTGACCCTGAGTGTCGATTTAGATATGTAACTTCCCACTACAGATCATGCATTGCTAAGTGTTGGATTAACTTCGCAACTTACCTCTGCAAATCCACAATCATCATAACATCTTGTATGTACCCTAATGATGGGGGTCTTCCTCGGTCGGAACCTGCCCACCCGTGTAGACGAACACAGTCCATTGACGATGACGAGAACCTCCCAAGAAGATGTGGACTCTGATACCAACTAAATTCAAATTGAATCATACATTTATCGAGCACTCAAAAGCAGTCCAGACGGAAGGAAAAACACAATAGAAACCTCTCCATATTTTCAAACGAAAGTTCAATAATCCAACTATAAAAACTAAACCACAAGCCGGACTTAAATACCAAAAAAATATGAATTTTGTCAAAATTAACAAAATTCCCAAAAAAAAAATTAAATAATAATTCTATAAAGCATACTCATCAAAAAGATCCACCGCAATCAGACTTAAGTATAAGTCAAATTAACAAATCAAATATAACAAGAAATAATAAAACTAAATATTTCAGGCCTTCAACGGATGATTTTAGCCAAATCAAGGCGGTACTCTTGACCATATCACGAGTTCTTCTTGGAACGTTGTTTCTAGTCAAAATAAGGTCCAGCTTGACCATACTCTTCAAGCCTTCAACTCGACCCCCTGGTTCTGCGTTCTGCGTATGGACCCGTACTGTATTTCTAATGACGAATATCTCCTCAAAATATATTGTTACAAACATAAAATCAAAAACTATACAACAAAGGTTTTTCTTATCAAAATTGGTTTCAACCACCATCTGTGACATTTATTACGTCTTACCCACGCTTGGAAGGTTGCGATTACTGTGCGGTCATGATAAAGCAGTAGAAGTAAAGTGAATAAGGGGTAGAGCATAAGCAAAAACTCCATATTTTCTAGAAAATTTATCAATAATTTTTTTGAAATTATTGCAGAAATAGGACTTAAATAGCTAAAAAGCTTAATTTTTCAAAAGAAATAGCAAATATATCTATATCACCCTTAATTATAATTCTCAACTAACATACATTATGCATAACGATTGATCGAAATTGAGTTTGAATTGGTGTTCTAACTCACGAGAGAAATATTGCTAGAAATAGAAAATTTGACAATTTTACCCTTAAACGGCTGAGTCTGGCCAAATCACCATGGTAATCGTGACATACGAGTTCTTCTTAGATCGATATTTCTGGTCAGATTAATGTGTAGGTTGACCCCGATTCTAAGGCCTTTAATTATGCCCCACCATTATAATTTTCGATAGAAATAATTTTTCTGGATTCAACGATTTTTTTCATGAATCTCTTTCTGCATCAGCCGCCCCTCTTCAAACGAACTCGAAATCGGGTTTAGGTTATGCAGTTTAAACATTTGTTACACCAAAAAAAAAATCGCAGTGAATGGATGAAAGCTTCATCGAAAAATCATTGACATCTCTAATTCAAATTTCACCTATTCGTCTTCAATAAAAAAAATTGCAGACATACTAAAGGACAAAATTTGAAATTACTTCAGAGTGAACAAGAAGATCAGAAGTCTGCTCACAACCTTTAGTCATATATTTGCGGGCTTGCCCAATCTATATCACAGTCAATTGAAGATGAGACATTATCATCAAAACAAAAGATCGGGTAGACCTAGGACAGTTATTGTATCAGGTCTACCCAATGCTATAGGTAGAGGAGGAGGATAGATTGAGATGAACATATTGACCTGTAATAAAAACCAGTTGTTGCTGATACATTCTTCTCGGTTTCTTCTTCTCTTTCCTAAATAACCTGAGCCTGCAAAATTGTTATAACTGGGAGTATTCGAGCAAGAACAATGAAACGAAATCAAGAACGAGACAAATATTTAACATGGTTCAATAACGAATTCGCAACGAACCCGCTCGCTACCTCCACGGCCACAGCCTGATATTTTATTGAGAAGAGAACCTGATTACAATGCACGATGTGGCCACGACAGCAACTCAATAACACCTGCACACTAAAAGCTTTCAACCAACTCACTGTATGTGTCAACCCATGTATGGATTTTACTAACAACGCATAGCCTTTATATATACCCGTGTGCTGACAAAGATTTCTTGGGCACAAAGAAAGATTACACCGCCTTACAAACATGGAAACTTTCCATGCTCCATGAGATCAAATCGTCTCAAAAACATCTTGCCACCTTTGATTTTGCCTTGGACCAAACATGTCAATTTGATACAAGTCAAACCCCAACAAATCTCTACCTTGACTTGAATCATCTTAGCAACCCGGAATCAGAACCTGATACTTCTCTCCTCAAACCTGAACTGGATGCGCCTCCTAGAACCATAAACGAGCACGCCTCCCCAAATAGATTTTCTGCAGCTATATGCGAAACCTGAACCGGCAAATTGTTACTCCAACTACCATGTGTTCCTGCAACGACTGCGCCAGATGTGGATGCACTTCCGGAAACAGAAATAAGTGCTCCACCTTGAACCATACTCGAATACATTCACTGAGAAACATAACCTAATTGCGACAGACAGATTCACCATGACAGAATGTCCAGATGTCTTCAGACCAGATGCACCAATGACGAATGCCACAAATTGTCATGCCAGATGCGCGAGATGCTCGCCAGAAGTAAAACATGCTATATGCAAGCTCAATGCGTATCTTGGTACACGCCCCAACAGCAGATGTAGCCTTAACAAACTCGTGCATAATGCGCGCCTGAACCACGACCAGATGCACGTGCCAGAAATCTCACGGGCCAGATGCTCCATGTCATTGCTCCAACACCAACGAGTTCCTGCTACGCATGATCCAGAATCAGATCCATTTCACGTGCCAGATGCTCCTCGTCGGGAGCCGGATTGCGCCTGAACGTCAATCGCCAGAACGCTAGATGAGCGTGAAACGCCTGATTCGCGACAGTACCGAATGCGTGCCGGATTTGCCAGATCCCTTGCACGCCTAATCAGATGCGCGCCAGATTGCTCCAACAGGAGCCCGGATAACCCCCTGGAGGGGGCTTCAGATGGTGGTGTACCTGCTTCTTTCTCACAAACAGATCGATTTTGATCGTCGAAACACATCGTTCTTGGCGGAATCTCGAAAACAACTCTGGATAGCCTGCTCCCCCTGAATCGCAAAACCCTAGCTTTAAGTTCAACCAAAACGTGAAGCCCTAGCTCTAGGCTCCACCTAGATCTTGAGACCCCTGCTCTGATACCAATTTTTTATAACCTGGGGGTATTCGAGCAAGAACGATGAAACGGAATCAACAACGAGACAGATATTTAACGTGGTTCACTAACGAATTCGCGACGAACCCACTTGCTACCTCCACGGTCACAACCCGATATTTTATTGAGAAGATAACCCAATTACAATGCACGTCGTGTCCACGACAGTCACCCAATAACACCCACACACTAAAAGCTTTCAACCAACTCATTGTATGTGTCAACCCGTGTATGGCTTTCACTAACAAGGCATAGCCTTTATTTATACCGATGTGCTGGCAAAGATTACTTGGGCACAAAGAAAGATTCCTTCGCCTCACAAACATGGAAACTTCGATGCTCCATGAGACCAAACCGTCCCAAAATAATCTTGCCACCTTTGACTTTGCCTTGGACCAAACTTGCCAATTTGATACAAGTCAAACCCCAACAAGAATCAACAGACATGAGGACCTCGTCATCTGAAATAGGTTTACGTACTAACATACGCGAATAATCCGGCACATCGATCATGAAACTCAATTCTCCATATCGTTTTGACCGTGGGATCTCAAGCGCAGGCTTTAAGTCGTGGTTAAAGGGTCGACTTAATGGATTGTGGTTGTAGGGGATGTCGAAAGCGGCTTTACGGTGCTTAACGTCTCAAGTCTCCAAGCACCGAGTTCGATTCGTGACTTTTCATTGCGAATCCCGCGTCGTTGAGCATCGGGTTAAGTCTGCAACTTGTTACATCATTTACTGTCTTCCAATAAGCATCACATTCAATCACACTGAAGTGGAAGGGCGTCGGAAGCCCCTGCATGAGGTCACAGGTACCCGGTTGACGACAAAAACAATTTCTCAAAAAGAAGTATAGAGATATGTTTATCGTTACTCAGATCTTTCTTTTGCACATAAACTACTCTCTCCCATAGTCATGATATCCTATCTTGGTGGTTCGAGCTTTTCTGTAGATGATTGGAGACTTTAAGATTTCTGGGAGATCTTCTCAACATTGGCTGGGTGCTACCTAGGGTATTCTTGACCTTTAATCCAGCAGAGCTCAAGGACGCATCATTCATATACAACCTTCTAGGCTTCAAATTTTTTGTACTGCCATTCGAAGCTGGTCTACCCTTTAACTGAAAAAAAAATAAAAAAAAAAATAAAAAAAATGTAACATGCTTCTGTAGTTGAAAGTAAACGAGAAAAATAAAAATAGTACTGTACATTGATATTCTAACAAGATCCTTTTTTTAGAAGACATTCCTACAAGAATTTAACAATACTGAACTTTGGCTTAATTTATTCAGGAGTGTTTTTTTTAAGAGTGAGTCAAAACAATAGTGCAAAGTATAGAAGCAAATACTTTTAAAGATTTCACCTATTCATCACTGTCAAAAGCATTAGAAGATTTCACATATGAAACTTGGTTGTTTGTTACATTTGAAAGATGAAGAAGGTACGTTTTTATTGATACAGTTCATTTTTGCGCAAGTACTGTACCTTATCATGTGACCTTAAGAATTTTCAATAAAAAATGGGACTCTAGAGATCCTAAATTCAAATGCTTTCGCTATAAACGTCAACTTTAGCTCATGTGTAATACCGGATAGTAAGACGATGTAACTTTTTGGTGAAAAAATTACTAAAAAGTTACATCGTTTTGCTATCCAAATCACCGGATCAAGTTGACATGTTAACAGGTGAAAAAGTCAACTGAAAAGTTTTAGGCAAGATAGAAGTAGTATTTATCGCATGTTGAACACTTTTATATCATTCTTATCGACGTTAGATGTCACAGAGGCGTAAAATAATAATCTAGTAGTAATTATTAGGGAAACAAGGTTTCCTATAAGTTAAGTATCGTGTTTTGATCGAGATTATGCGAATCAACGAAGGGATGTACCATAGAAGTGAACATTGTTCTATAATGTGCATATCAATTAGTTGCGCCTAAAGTAATAGTACTTAACTATATACTGCTCAAAGAAAGTAATACGTAACCATGTAACGTTATATTTCATTCAAACACAACTAATAACAACACAAAAATTAGAAATTTTCATAGTTGTAAAGTTCAATCCCTCTCTCTTCATGGGCAAGAGATGCCATGTTCAGGTCAAAAAGCATCAAAAATGAGAAGGAAATAAAGTAAGAGAACAGAAAACAAGTTGACTTGAAAAAGTTCCATCGGAAGGACTTAACAAGAAAGGCCCAACTAGTTTGAAATAATAGTCTCTGTGGTCATACATTGCTATAAATACGGCTCTTCCCCATTGTACATTCACATCAATTTCAAATCATTGAAACTTATAAACAGTTAGTAGAACTGAATACAACACATCAATCCAGAAGGCTAGCTTCGATGGCGCAATCCGTGGTTTGGGTTGTGCTCTTTGCCGTGCTATTGGCATTGGCCGAGGCAACGCCTCCTGGTATCGCCAACAACCCGAGCAACTCCAAGTGTAACGGGAAGACCAAGATTTGTAACAACTTGGAACATGTTTGTCCCAAGTTCTGTCCTAACGGCTGCACCACTGAATGTGTTTCTTGCAAACCTATTTGCATTGATGGTACAACGGAGCCTCCTCCCGTAGTGTACTCTCCTCCACCAGTACCGGTATACTCTCCTCCTCCTCCGGTAGTATACTCTCCTCCACCAGTCCCAGTATACTCCCCTCCACCAGTACCGGTTTACTCTCCTCCACCACCAGTATACTCCCCTCCTCCACCAACCCCAGTATACTCTCCTCCACCACCAGTTTCTTCACCTCCTCCACCAGTACCAGTATACTCCCCTCCTCCACCACCACAACCTACCCCACCATCACCATCACCTGCTCCACCAGTCTACTCCCCACCTCCACCTCCACAACCTACACCATCACCCCCTCCTCCTCCTACCCCAACCCCACCATCACCTGCTCCACCAGTTTACTCTCCACCACCTCCACCAGTTTCTTCACCTCCACCTCCATCACCCTCACCTCCACCCACCCCAACTCCACCATCTCCTGCTCCACCCGTTTACTCACCTCCTCCTCCCGTTTCTTCGCCACCACCTCCAACACCTACACCATCACCCTCACCTCCACCCACTGCAACCCCACCATCACCTGCTCCACCAGTGTACTCCCCACCTCCACCACCAGTGTCTTCACCTCCACCTCCTACACCTACACCATCACCCTCACCTCCTCCCACCGCAACCCCACCATCACCTGCTCCACCGGTGTACTCCCCACCTCCGCCTCCTACACCTACACCATCACCCTCACCTCCTCCCACCGCAACCCCACCGTCACCTGCTCCACCAGTGTACTCCCCACCTCCACCACCAGTGTCTTCACCTCCACCTCCTACACCATCACCCTCACCTTCTCCCACCGCAACCCCACCATCACCTGCTCCACCGGTGTACTCCCCACCTCCACCTCCAGTGTCTTCACCTCCACCTCCCACACCTATACCATCACCCTCACCTCCTCCCACCGCAACTCCACCTTCTCCCGCTCCACCGGTTTACTCCCCACCGCCACCTCCACAACCTACACCATCACCCTCCCCTCCAACCACCCCAACCCCATCACCACCACCACCTTCTACCCCATCTCCTAGTCCTTATCCATGGGAAGCTGCTGGCAAAAAAGCCAAGTGCAAAAACAAATCATATCCCTTGTGTTACAACGTTGAATATGCATGCCCTAGCGCTTGTCCTGGTGGTTGCCAAGTAGATTGCAACACTTGCAAACCTGTTTGCAGTAAGTCTCGTCAGATTCTTTGTCTATGATGAATTAATATTTCAGTGTTCATATAAGCAAATATATTTGTTTCCGGCTATTACTATAATTCAACTCTGAAGTATCAACTCAATATTGTCATTTTGTAGGTTGTGATTATCCAGGAGCGGTATGCCAAGATCCACGATTCATTGGCGGCGACGGACTCTCTTTCTACTTCCATGGTAAGAAAGACCAAGATTTTTGCCTTGTGTCCGACTCCAACATCCACATAAACGGCCACTTCATTGGCAAAAGGAGCCCCAGTATGACCAGGGACTTCACATGGGTCCAATCCATCGGAGTACTCTTCAACAACCACAAACTATTCATCGGTGCTAAGAAAACTGCCACATGGAACAACAATATTGATCGTCTGGCTATCGCCTTTGACGGTCAACCTATCTACCTCTCTGAAACTGATGGTGCTAGGTGGCAATCAGAATCCTCCCCCATGATCACCGTTGCTAGGATTGGTGTCACGAATGCTATTACCGTTGAAGTTGAAGGAAACTTCAAGATTACCACAAAGGTCGTGCCAATAACTGAAGAAGACTCAAGGGTCCACAAGTATGGCATCACAAAGGATGATTGTTTCGCTCATCTTGACCTTGGATTCAAGTTCTTGTCCTTGAGTGAAAAAGTGAACGGTGTTTTGGGACAAACTTATGGTAGTGGTTATGTGAGCCGCGCCAACATGGGTTCCGCTATGCCCGTCCTTGGTGGCGAAAGGGAGTTTGCTTCTTCAAGCATTTTCTCCACTGACTGCTCTGTCTCACGGTTTGAAGGCGGAAACTACTCCGAGAGTGAAGCATCTCTTCTTGAAATGCCGAGCATGAAGTGCGGCAGCGGAATGGATGGCCATGGAGTTGTGTGCAAGAGATAGTCAAATCATTCTAAATTGTTCAATAATAAGACGTATGTTAGTTTATTCAAAATAAGGGGTTCAGTAGAAAGAAAGTTGTGCTTAGAACCTCCATATGTATTCCACCGTGGCTTTGTATTACATTTCTTGTATAAGTATAAAATTTCTCTACGTTGAACGAATTTCACAATTGAAAAGAACGAAAAGTATTGAAGTATTGAAGGCTCGAGGACTGAAATGAAATGGAAAAGTTACTGTTCATTTGGTATCTGTTTTACCAAATGAACAGTACTCTCCTATATAGCAGATGCCGTTGGATCAGAAGAGAAGAAGCTTCAGCAGCCGTTGATTTACAACGTTTACTTCTTTTGAATTATTCTAGTAGAACGGTGGCGTTTTGTGCCTTAACCGTTGGTTTATGTTTTAATTAGTAGTTAATCTTATTCGTTAGCTGAGTCATCTCTTCAGACCATAGTTGTGGAATCCGTTCCGTTCCGGCCGGAACGGGGCGGATCGTTCCGGTTTGACACTAAAACGGAATGGAACGCTCTTTATACCGTACCGGGTCGAAATCCGGTCTGATCTGGTTAGATCCGCCCAGATCCGGCCGATCCGCCCGGATCCGACCGAAATCCGGGCTGATCCGGATCAGCTCTGCAAAAAGAAATTGTCCCTGCCAAGTTTCGAACCGCAAACCTCCATTTAAGAAGGACCTACACTTTCCGCTGGGACAAGGGGCTGTTTATTAACTGGGGCGGTTTTAATTATTATTATTACATAGTTTGGTTTTAATTCTTGTTCATACGACTTCCAATAATTGAAACAAAGCATTGAGTCAAATTTATTATATATGAGATTAAATTTAAACACAACTAATTAAGTTTTTGTGAGTTGTTTTATAGGACTTAAAAGTTAACATGGTCAAATTGCATGTTTTTTAAGAATTTTAAAGTCACATATTTAGATAGATTAAATAATATTATTGTCAATATAACTCTATTAAGTGAATGAAGATTAGAATGTTAATAAATATATTGTAGTATTTTGAAAAAAAATTGTATATTGATGTTGCTAGTGGGCATCACTAATGTTTAGTACATTATTTTGCATATCGTATATATAATATAGTAAAAAGTGCGGTAAATCCGGAACGGATCGCCGTTCCGTCCGGATCCGAGACCGTTCCGTTCCCAAGAGCAAACCGGAACGGGGACCGGAACGGAATTCGCAACTATGCTTCAGACACGTGGTGTGTCCTGATTGGGTAATTCACTACTGAATGAGGTGTTTTTTCATTTGGGTATTTAGGGTTTGTAATCCTTCTTTGCAGAACTTGATTTTGAATCTCATCGTTGAGACAATTTCCAAATTCTCTGAAATTCAATATGGTATCAGAGCTCACAGGTTGATCTCGCCATCGCCGTTGCTAGGGTTGCTCTCTGTCGCACCGATCTAGTTGTTTCTTCTCACCATGGTTTTACCTGAAGCAGAGCACTCCTCTTCTGGTTCTGGATCTCGCGCTATGGATGGATCATCTCCCTATTTCCTTCACAATTCCGACTCACCTTGTATGATCTTAGTCTCTCAATTTCTTACTGGCGATAATTTCAATCTGTGGTATCGTTCCATGATTGTTGCACTTGAAGCTAAGAACAAATTAGATTTTGTTACTGAGGTGATTGTTGAACCTGATAGGACTTCTGAGATCTATTCGTTATGGAAGCGTTGTGATCGTATGGTTATTTCATGGCTGCTAAATTCAGTTAGCAAAGAAATTGCTTCTAGTGTTGTTTATTACTGTACAGCTAAGGACATTTGGTTTATTATTGTTGTTAGATTTTCTCAAAAGAACTTGCCTAAGATTTTTCAGCTCAGTAGTGCTATGGTCAATCTTAAGCAAGGTAACCTTAGTGTTACTGCCTATTATACTAGGCTCAAATCTTTATGGGCTGAACTTGAAAACTGCACAGAGATGCCTAGATGCACTTGTGGAGATCTACACTCTTGCACTTGTAATGTCTTAGGGATGATTCATAGCAGGGTTCAACAGGAACATGTTATGCAATTCTTAATGGGGCTCAATTCTGGTTACTCTTCTGTTAGAGACCAGGTCTTGCTCATGGATCCCTTACCAAGTCTGAATAGAGTGTTTGCTAAAATAGTACAACAAGAGATGCAGGGAGCTATCTCTGAGTCCTCTTCTGTTTCTATGCCCTCTATGGTCATGTATTCCTCTCCTTTTCATAATGGTCATTCTTATGGTGGACCACCTCATGGAGGTTCTTCCGCTCATTATAATGTGCCTCCTAAGTCTAAACTCACTTGCACACATTGCGGGGGGACTGGTCATGTTAAAGCCAAATGCTGGAAGCTACATGGCTACCCTGCAAATTTTAAGAGCAAACACATATCACAAGCACACAATATGTCAAGTGAAGGCCATCCTAATCAAGATAAACCTGATGGCAAAGGGGTTTTTCCTTTCACACAGAGTCAATATCAACAAATGATGCAATATATTAATACACAAATGCAGAGTTCTGCTTCTCAATCTCCTGGTGCAATAAGTGATGCTGGTTCAGTATCTCCATCTCACAGTAGTCACTCAATGGAGAGTCATATTCATCAATATCAGAAAGGAGATTTTGCTTATGCTCAGCACTTTATGGGAAGTGTCATTCACTCCTTGTGTTTTAACAGCTCTCTTATGAAGGATAGTGGTGACATGCATTTTTGGATCATTGATAGTGGAGCTACTGATTATATGTGTTCATCTTTGAGTATTTTATTGAATCCTATTGACATGACAGAGGTTTATGTGTATTTCTTGGATATGTCTTTGGGGTGAAAGGTTACAGGCTCTACAATTTGAAGGAATGCACTTTTTTGGTTTCTAGAAATGTTACATTTCATGAAACAGTATTTCATTTCTCTGATTCATCTCTGTGGCCTAAGCTTACAGATGATATTGTGCTGCCTACAGTTTGTGAAAACACTCTCAATTATGGGAATGATGTGCAGAGGACTTCAGAACCTAGAAATGATACAAATATTGTTCTTCAACAAACTCAGAGTTCATAACCCAGAAGAAGTGCCAGAGCGACAATAACCCCAGGCTATCTAAGAGATTATGTTACAAGAAAACCAAGAATGGTGTCAGCTTGTTTTATCTTCAATAATTTTTGACTCATCTCCAGGTAACACATCTGTATATTCACAATGTCTGAACACCATTAGTGCTATTTGTGAACCTGACACCTATCAAGAAGCTTGCAAAGACTCAAAAAGGGTCAATGCAATGCAGACAGAATTGAAAGCTCTAGAGCTTAATAATACTTGGAAAGTTGTTGTTTTACCCCCAGGACATGATCCTGTTGGATGTAAATGGGTCAATAAGGTTAAGCTCAACTCTAATGGCACAATTGAGAGATATAAAGCTAGGCTTGTTGCAAAAGGGTATACCCAAACAGAAGGAATAGACTATAATGATACATTTTCTCCAGTAGCAAAAATGCCAACCTTGAAGTGTCTGCTAACTCTAGCAGCAATAAAGGGATGGCATTTATTGCAGCTTGAGGTTAATAATGCCTTCCTACATGGAGAGCTTGAGGAAGAAGTTTATATGACCTTGCCTTTGGGGTATGATCCTCCTGATTGTTTGTCTTCTCAGGGTAATGAGAAGATAGTGTGTCACTTGCAGAAGTCTCTCTATGGTTTAAAACAGGCATCAAGACAGTGGTATAGCAAATTTTCTGCCACCCTTGTTGATTTGGGTTTTGAACAATGCAAGACTGACTACACCCTCTTTGTGAAGAAATCTTGTGGTTCTTTTATCTGCATTCTAGTATATGTGGATGATATAGTTCTGGGAGGCACTCACTTATCACAGCTGCTTGATCTCAAGACTGCTCTAAATAACCAATTTCAGTTAAAGGATTTGGGGTTTCACATATATTTTCTTGGTTTTGAAATAGCAAGGACTGATCATGGTATTATTCTCTGTCAGAGAAAATTTGCAATGGACATTTTGGAGGAATATGGATACAGTAAGTGAAAATCAGCCTCAGTACCCATGGATCCTCTTTTGAAGCTTACAGCTATAGGTGGTGATACTCTCTCTAATGTTGACAGTGTGAAGTATAGAAAGCTGTTTGGTAAGCTGCTGTACTTATGCAACTCAAGGCCAGATATGTGCTTTGTTGTGCATAAGTTATCTCAGTATATCTCTAAGCCTACAGCCACCCATCTCAAAGTTGCACATCATGTCTTGAGATATCTCAACAATGCTCCCTCTCAAGGACTGTTCTTTGCAGCATCTTCATCCATTGATCTTGTGGGAGTAATGCAGACTGGGCAGGATTTTTGGATACCAGAAAGTCCACTTCTGGATTTCTGATATACATAGGAGATTCTCTGGTCTCTTGGAAGTCAAGAAAGCAAACAGTCATCTCAAGAAGCTCAACTGAATCTGAGTATAGAGCACTTGCTACAATATCTTGTGAGGTACAGTGGTTTCTATATCTACTCTCAGACTTCGGTATTTCTCTGAGCAAGACGCCAATTGTTTTCTGTGACAGCAACTCAGCTCTTCAGTTAGCTACAAATCATGTGTTTCATGACAAAACTAAACATATTGACATTGATTGTCACTTGGTAAGAGATCTTGTGAAGAAAGGGGTATTTTGTTCGACGCATATTCACACTTCCTTTCAGTTAGCAAATATTCTCACCAAGGCCTTGCATCCAGCTATTTTTGGTTTCCTGTTGTCCAAGTTGGAAGTTAGACTTGTCCACTCACCAACTTGAGGAGGTGTATTGAAGTATTGAAGGCTAGAGGACTGAAATGAAATGGAAAAGTTACTGTTCATTTGGTATCTGTTTTACCAAATGAACAGTACTCTCCTATATAGCAGATGTCGTTGGATCAGAAGAGAAGAAGCTTTAGCAGCCGTTGATTTACAACGTTTACTTATTTTGAATTATTCTAGTAGAACGGTGGCGTTTTGTGCCTTAACCGTTGGTTTATGTTTTAATTAGTAGTTAATCTCTTTTGTTAGCTGAGTCATCTCTTCAGACACGTGGTGTGTCCTAATTGGGTGATTCACTACTGAATGAGGTGTTTTTTTCATTTGGGTATTTAGGGTTTGTAATCCTTCTTTGCAGAACATGATTTTGAATCTCATCGTTGAGACAATTTCCAAATTCTCTGAATTTTAATAAAAAGTAGCACAATAACCACAAACTGATAATGAAGTAGCACTTAGCAGCAATTATACCAACTCGAGATTAAGGGATTAACCAACATTCACGAATTTGAAGAAGATGCTAGATGAAACAAAACCTTAATTCAGGACCTTGAATTAAGATAAACTGAACACCAACACACACCTATAGAGATGGAGATAGAGAGTGTGTCTTCTCATCTCGGTGACCCGAGTGGCATTAATAAAAATGAGATGCACCATCCTATATATACTGCTCAACTAGTCTCTTTAGTCTTCATGATCCTGAACTCATGCTGACAGATTAGCTTCTTTCCCTTCACGCAGCTTTCCTCTTGTAATCCTTGATTTGTCTCACTGCCCTCCTCCTTAACTAAGTTTTGACTGTTCCTCAAGGTCGCAATGCCCTCCTTGCCAGGGACGCAACTACATTGAGTTCGGCAGGGGCAGTGCCCCCCCCCCCCCCCCGAAAAATTTGCATAAAAGTAGGAAATTAGTTATAAATCTGTAGTTATCCTACCATATAAACAACAATATAAATAGATGGCCCCCTAACTTTGAGTTTAATTCGGAGTAGTGGAGTACTATGTGACTATTTGTAATTGTAGTATGATACGATCTACCATCAGTCACTCTTAGATTGCTAACCCACAAGATTTAATGGTCTATAAGATCAGTCACTCTTAGATTGCTAACCCATGTGCAATTATCAAACCATGTGCAATTATCAATTTTTTTACCAGTATAGTACATTAAGTAAGAAACATAAATGGTGGCAGCTAGGGTGGTAGCTCAAGTGGTAGAGCGTTGGAAGCCCCTGCATGAGGTCCCAGTTTCGAACCAAATTGCCAACAAAACAAATCTTAAAAAAACCAGAAATGGTGATGTTAAAGATGATTTTTATTTTTATACCTGACCAATCACTACTAGAAATGAACACAAAAATGACAAAGATATGCTAAAATTCGCGCGACAAGAGCATATTTCGCCGTTTATTGTTTCGTAAACGGCGATATTTCTTATTCTCGCTTAAAATAGTCTTATACGGCGACAAAATAGGGGCCCGTATATAGTTTGGCATAAACGGCAAGATTTATGCCTAAAACGACAAGACAAAGTCGCTCCGTTAATTCTTTTGTTATAAACGGCGATAAACCGTTAGTAACGGCGTCGTTCCATTATCCCCGTAAATGATATTTAACAGAAAAGACGATACATTATCTAACGCCATTAGTTTCTTTCTTATACGACGAGTTAACTCGTTGTATAAGTGTTTTTGTACACGTGTCCCACTATGCCCAAAATTGTTTGATTTGTCCGCCAATTTTTGGGGCGAAAATATGCTTAGCCCGCGCCATTCAAGAGAGAAAACCCTCGGTCTGGGGAATGAAACCCTTCACATTTCCAGAAACCAGAAGAAGAGAGAAGAGAGAAAAGATAAAGAAGATAGAAAAGAGAGAAGAGAAGATAGAATGGAGAGAAAATGGTGGAGCGGTGCACCCAGAAGCCACAAGATCTGCAAATCGCCATCGTCAACCCTTCTCTACAAATCATGTAAGCTGAATCGTAAACCCTTCTCTATCTCTCATATATAAATTGATTTTCATTATTGATTTGTGTTGATTATTCTTTTCGTTATTGATTTGTGTTGGTTTTTGAAGGGATTGCAGTGGATGGTCTGAACGTGGAAGAAGCTCTGGTTTGTGTTGGGTTTCAGGCGAATAAAGTTACAAGGTGCAACCATTCATCTACCTCCTGGCTATTAAGGTTTGTAGCTCTTAAACCCTTTCTCTTCTTTTATTGGTTTTTTGGATCTGGTAGATGCTTATGTTTTGTTATCTTGAAAATGCTTGAAATTGCTTGAAATGGTGATGGATCATTCAATTTTAGTTGATTTTAGTTGTTGTTTGCATACTGTTAGGCTTGAAATTGGTTGATGAGTAATTGGTTTTCTATTTTTGTTTCGATTATTGCCGACTTTCAAGCCCGTTAATATACTAAACAACAATTGAAATTCGAAAAGAAACACGAAGAATAAGTTCAATATAAAACACTGTTAATAATCTGCCTGATAGGGAAATTACATAAAGAAACTGAAAAAAAAGAAAAACAACTAAAAGGAAAACAGCTAAAGAGTGGGAGCAGGCAGGGCCAAAATAACATCAGAGGAGACGGGAATGTCTTCCGCAAGAGGGAGCATTGCTAATGACATTACATCATAAACTGGAACCATAGTTGTTTCTACTCATGCAACCCTTTTATGAACCTTCCCTTTAATCTATCCACCAGATTGAATCTTCTTTGTGCTTTTGCCTTTTCTTGTCTTTCTTTTCACTTTCTTATCGGGGGCTTTCATAACAAAACTTGGCTGCCCCATTTTCCTGAAATTGTTTGCAAGTTGCCTCATATCAGCGGCTGGGGGATTAGTGACAGAGAAGGTGATTGTGTGTAGATCTGTGAAAAAAGAGAACTGAGGTAGGGGCTTTTATATTTTTGATCCTCCGTAACAGACCAATTGGTGGATTAAAGGATCATTAATGGTAGAACTGGCATGCATCTGTGAAGCCAAAGGGACTGCAGTTACAAATGCATGAAGCTGCTTCAAGGAATTGGTTACAGATGCATGCAACCGGGTCTGACCCATTGGGTTTTTACCACATTGTATATGGGTTGAGTTCTGTCTATTTAATAAAGAATTATTATTTCGAGCAACCCATTTAAACCCATTTTAACCACATTATATATGGGTTGGGTCCTGTATATTTAATAAATAAGTATTATGTGGAGCAACCCATTTAAATACATTAGTAATAAGCAAGTAAAATTCAAGTTCTGTATATGTATTGTTGTATTTTTAGTTCTTTATCACTACCATTGTTGGTAATTTGATATTTTATAACCTAATTGATTCTTGAAAGAAAATTGTTTGATGTTGCTATGTGAGTTTATGTTCATGTTTCAGTCATAAATTACTATTTACCCTTTGCTTAAAAGTGTCTTATTCTAATTGGTTTGTACTCTTTGTAGTCTGGTATGGATTGTTTTCTGGACTGTCTCAACCGATCTTGAAATTTCAAGAACTGGCCCATCTGGGTGGGCTGCCCGACAAATCGGTGCAAACCCAAAACAATACCCATGGAATTGTGAATTCTATGGTGTTGGTTTGTAGTTTCACCGGTTTGCTACACACCACCTAGTGGCCAGTTCTCTAAATTTGAAGATACTTCGGACATCGACGTGAAGCCAGAAACGGCGAGACCTATGTTGTGGTATGTAACCTTTTCTTTTCAATCATCATGTATTCTCTGCAGCACGCATGTTGGTTATATACTTCTTTGACTGTGACTAGCCCTGTCGTGAAATGAGCTTAACTGTGTACATTTAGTTGTGTTCTTCTGTTAAATTGAGCTTTCCTTCACAATCAACTTGTTAGTTTGTTCTTGTACTTTTTTTCCAGGGTTCCAGTTCAGTGGCTAGATTTTGCGACCCAACAGTTGAATAAATACCGTTCCAACACCCATTAAGTCCCCTTTCAACGGTGAGAACATGGAACTGCATAATTAGCATGACTGAGCTTGGGCAACTGCGGCACCGTTACGGATCTGGCTAATGTTGCCTCTCTGTTTCCCATCCACCATGTCCTGGAGACGTCTCCAAATGATCCTCAAACTTCATGAACTGCCTCAGCTGGGTGGATGACGAAGGTGCGTAGCAAATAGGGGCAACTACAAAACAATACCCATGGAATTGTCAATTTTGTGGTATTTTGGTTTGTAGTTGTCCCTGTTTGCTACACGCATCAGCCAACCACCGAGACGAGGCGGTTCATGAAGTTTGAGGATACTTTGGAGATCGGCGTCTAGCCATAACGAACGGAGAAGTGACATCATCCGGAGCTTCCCATGCTCTCTAATGCTGTTTCCAATTCCGTAGTCTCTTGTTGAACAACGACTTCAAGGGTGTTGCGCTGGTAATTATCAATTGTTGGGTTCGTTGTGCTAGTCTCTATCTTTAACGAACCATGCACATTGAATTTATAGGTTAGTTTTCCCTCAAGTGTTGGGTTGGATTGCCCGCATTTTAGCAAACTAACCAACATCTTAGAATCTTATCGTTGTTAAAGTCTAGTAAATTATTGCATTATGTGCTTTCCAAATATACCGGAGAATTGAAACCGTAAAATACCTTAAATGTCTACATGTGGTTGTGCTATACAGTTTTATTCCGTAAACTTAAAATGCTATATGTTGTAATATTGTTATGTACTGTTATCTTGTTTAGGTTTATCCAGGTTTTTGCATGTGCACATTATGGTGACCGTTTTGGCGCGCAAATGTGAAGGCGGAGCCCGCGGCTTCGAAGCAAGTTTGTCGCACTTAGGGAGATAGAGCTAGAGGCAAAGCTAGCTACAGAAATATGAGATGTATTATTTTTCAACTTCAAGATAGATAGCTTATATAGGTTTGGTATAATGCGCAGAGTATAGGTTCTCGTCTACTCTACTGGACATGTACATTTGGGGGTAAAACTTACGCAATGTAAATTTTGTGAACACACACACACACACACACACACACACACACACACATATTGATGTTTTTGAAATGTGTCACTACAACAAATTCTGCCTCCGTTGACAGAAAAATTGTCGCTAGAAAGGCCAAATATGTCGGCAGAAATTCTACCGACAAATAATTTTTTGACGAAAAATGGTCACTACAAGTCGGTCGTTAGTATTAAGGCCGACAAATCTCAATTACGAAAAAAAAAAACATAATAATAATAATAATAATAATAATAATAATAATAATAATAATAATAATAATAATAATAATAATAATAATAATAATAAAGCGACATCAGTTTTTGTCAACAGTTTAATCTAACAACAAACCTTTTCTGTCTCTAGTATAACTACCGACAAGTAAATTTGGTAGTTTATGTACATAGGTGACAAGTTGTGTTTGTCACCAGTAGACATGTTTTCTCACTTTTACATCTTCCTGGCGACATACATGTTTGTCGCCTGTATCACGACGAAATAAAAAAAAAATGGAGATGTTTACATATATGCAGATCTGAAAGTCAAGATCAACCATATATGCACCCAAAATATAAACATACTCAAACATTTATATGCACCACTGTGCTGAAATCCAAGAACAACCCTTCAACAGCGGGATTTTTTAACAAGTTTGCATCCTTAGTGACCGTCCAGTACGGTCACTCTAATTCAACAGTCGTACAAATCAAAACAGTACTATTAAGTTAATTTACAAAACAATTAGTTTGCTGATTGTTTCAAAGTTCAAAAAGTTCAGAAAGTATCACGTGCCCAGAGAATTAAAACATCTACGACGTGTTATATGATCAAACTGCATGTCTAGAATCACCGGCCAGTGGGTCCTTTGATGCCCTGAACCTGTGCAATGCAAGCGACGCTAAAACCTGCAAACAATGAAATAAATAATCATAAACTTGTGGCTGTATGGTTTAACAACAGTGAATATCGGCTACGATACACATCAATAGCCTGCCTAGTTAGGTAAATACTCATGCTGTCGTTGAATATATGTTTTCACACATTGGAGTTACAATTACTGTATACGGCATATAGGGCAGCCAATGTACAAGTACATTTTTATGTTAGAATACCTCCTTAAATATACAGACATCATACTTGTCAAAGACTCACATTATTACGTATTCTGCGAGCACAGTACGTTGAACACATTTCAGCACAAAATGTGTTGAATACAAATCAAAAAATGGTGGCTAGCACGACTAACATTCTGGAAAGTGAACTCTTTCGAAATTTGCCTAGCAACCTAAGTTCAGGTCAAATGAAGCCCTCAAATACAGTTTCAGGTATATACCGTTTTCTGCGAATAGAGCACAATATGCATATGCATGATGGCAGATATCATAACTTGTCAAAAAATAACATTATTAAGTATTCTGGAATTGAAGCAGACTAGAACACATTTCAGAAAAGAAATTGTCTTCAATAAGTAGTCGAAGAGACTTTAATTCCGACGTATCAAAAAAAATATTCGAAGAGACTTCAGCCATTGCAAAATTAACAAAGCTGGAAATGGTGGGCTAGCACGGCTGACTCGCCGTACACACATCTCGAAGTGGAAGACTTTTCAAATTGCCTAGAAACCTAAGTTCAGGTCCTACAGTGGACGCATTCAATTGCAAGCCACAATCTACAGAACTGTACAGCCATTCGCATCCAGCAGCCATCTTAATTAACGTATTCAGTAGTGAATTTGGTAAAAGTACAGGCAATACAGGATACTTTAATCAAATTTATTAAAAGTAGTCAATCTCTTACGTATTAAGTACAGGCACTACATGAAACTGGAATCGAATTCTTAATAGCAAATGTGTTTTCTAAACTCAATTTGTTACGTATTAAAAGTACATTGTTGTCTAAACTCGAATCGAATTTCTTAAAAGTAGTCAATTAACAGCAAATCTGTTGTCTAATAATTTATACATTACAAGTCCATTCGTTACAGCATGCTTGTTTCGTAACTGGTGAGGTTATGCATATACGTATATTATGTATATAAGCATATTGAAGTAATAACATGAAAGCATTCACGTAATGTAATGTATGAACATGTCATGTGTATATGGAAAAGAAGTACACGCATTCAATTTTTCTCTTACCTCATTCACTTTCTGAACTGAAAGATTCGGACCCCTCCTCGGATTCCCTCTCAGATTCCTCCTCTGATTCTGTTTCATAATCCTCTTGAAGTTGCACGCCCTTCAAAATCAGTCTCTCGACATTGGCTATCCTCTTCTCGAGGGCCTCATTACGCCTTTCTGCAGCATCTGCCCTTCGTCGTTCAGCTTCAGATCTTCTTCTATATGCACTTGCCTTCTTTTCTGCTGCTTCAGCCCTTGCTAGCGATTTAGACACGCCGTCATCGTAAGTCCATGCAGTCTTTGGGACCTCACCTCCACCATAGCCAGCAACAACACCCGGCCTTCTTCCAAGTACCGCCTCCACAATCTCTTCTTCAGTTAGGTCATGATCCACGTCATTGTCTCTCATTTCTTTCATTTGATTCTGTCATTTGACAACATTTCATTAAGGCTCAGATATAGGTTTGGAAAATAAGATGTTTTTGTTTGAAATCAATACCAAACTTACATATTTTTGCAAGGCTTCATGCGACAGCCAGACAGATGTACCACTTTTGCAATGCGTGATCTTGTAGTTTTCAATAAGTGAGGGTTCTTCCTAAATTTTTTTTTGACTGACTGTTACACATATACGTGAATGCGTATTATAAACGGATGAGATCAAGTTAAACACATTACCATCTCGTGCAGGCGCTGGACAAATGTCTTCGAACCGGAACTGTGCAGATTCTTAACATGCTCTCGGTTTGTAGTACCTCTTCTACTCTTAACCTGTGAATACATCATAACAAAATTGTGAAAGGAACTCCATAACATAGTACATACATAAATTCCAGACCATTTCTTATATCGGTTTTACCTTGCAGGGCTCGGACTGAAAGTACGAACACAAGATCTCCCAATCACTTTGGGTTACAAGTGGGGATGGATGACGCCTTGCTTCAATATGGCTTTGGAAACTCTTGTAATGTCTATGAAGCTTGTATCTATAGTCACTGTATGCTCTGCTGCACATGGAATTAATGGCACGAACAATATGCTTCTTCGAAAAATCCAGATTAAACATCCCCTAAACGATAAAATACAGAGAATCAAGGTTCATGCGCATTTCAATTACTAATTCACTTTTCAAGTTAAATCCAACAACTGAGAGAGAACTAACAAATAAAGACATAGCAAATCCTTATTAACGTAAAAAAACATGAACCATGCAATAGCTGCACTCACAAGTAGGTGATCGAAGATGGGTTTCCTGTGATGATCCTCCATTTTCTTCCATGATGGACTTCTAGCCTGTGCATGCATGCGTACAGCAACACCAACCTCAGCCGTGAGCTCCAAACGGCCATCACCCACTGGTCTCCGCTTCCCCAGGGGGATGTACACATCAATCTTACCTCCTATTTTTTTGGTCTTACTTCTGATACCTAGCCCACGCGTCACTCCTCTTCCGGTTCTAGTTATTTGGGGAGCTACGTACGAGAGAAGAATTAATACGTTAGGAAAAGCATCCAATTTCAAGTAAATAAAAATATTAATAACTAGTATGCTACCATATTAAAGAATCAACATAACTTCGACGATACATACATTCGGCAGCCACATTCTCAGCATGTCCCGCATCAGTTGGTGGTGTTCGTTCCCCTGTTCTGGATTTCAGACGACGCGACCTTCTCGACAAACCACAATGCACCACATTCTACAATAAAACGTTAAATAAGACACAACCAAACAGTAGCTGACTTTTGAAAAGAAATACGTACAACTGCTACTTACATCACCAGCAATCTCATCGTCTGACTGATCTAACCCTTCCATTTCAGCATCTCTGGCGGATTTGTTCCGAGCAGTTGTCCTGGGGTTTGATGCTGCATGTTTTCTCTTCAGCAACCTCCTAGGCGTCGATCGATTCGATCTTCTTACACCAACATCCTGTCTCGTAACATGCACCACATTCTACCATAAATTAGACACATTACCCGTTTGTATGTTAAGTTAAAAATGAAAAACAATTGTACTGCTACTTACAGCAGGATCCATGATCGTCAGAACGAAGCGAGTCCACTTCAACATTTGTAGCATTGTTGTTCCGAGCAGTCGTCCTGGAATTTGACGATGGTTTTTTCCTGGTCAGCCTAGTAGGCTGACGCGGATTTACTAACGCGTATGCGCAAGTGCACGGTCAAGTAATATAGGGGTGGTATTTCAACCCCGAGTTATCGATCCCACGAGGACAAGCTTGAGATTATTTAATTAGTTATTTAATTTAGAGTACGGTGCAGGAGGAAAGATTTGATTGATTTCTAGAATTGAAATAACAACTAAGCTAATATTTTTGGATTTTTTTATGTTTAAGATATAAGTTTGGAGAAACTAGGCAATGAGAAACTAGGCAATCTCTAGATCACCTAGGGTTGTAAACGATTTTCGGTTCAACAATGTAACACGTCAATCCTATTCTAGTTCAGCCGGGTAATAAACTATGACAATATCCTGTCGGTCTCATGTCACTTTACGTCTCAGTTAACTGCAATCTCCTCTCGGTCTCATGTTGTCTACCGGTCCGTTCTAGCAGGTCATCTACTGGTACGATAACGGGTCCCGTCGGCCCACCGTTTCACGGAACAGCTAAATAATCCTACCGAATCTACCCACACTAGGCCAATCCTAACACTTCTCCTTTTAGGTCTCGGTGATTCGGGATTATGTTCATACACTCTTCACAACTAGATTAAGTCACTGTCGTGCACTCTCTAGTTAATTAACAAGTCCGGGTCGCGAATCCATTCTTGCTAAGGATTAAGCACAATGCATGAACATGTACCAAGAACAAAAATTAACATTAAGCAAGACAAAGATTCAAGAACAAACCCTAGCTTCAATGACAATCAAATCATACACTAGTCGTGTCAATAGACTAGAATCATCAATTATATCATGAAACTAACAATTATTCATTGAATCAAAGACATAGGCATGAAACATAGACTTGAATCCGGGACATAATCCGTCTACATAACCCTAGGCTCTCGTAGAGAAGCCTAGCAAAACGTCTAGCTAGAAAAGATCAACCAAACAAGACTTACTAGTTTCTCCATAGAAAGATTGAGAGAGAAGAAGAAGAAATCCAACTTGAGTCTTCAATGGAGGAGAAGTCCCCCTCTCTGTCGTGCGTCCCCCTTCTCTTGTTCGTTCCTTTTTCTTGCTCTCACGTCCCTTTTTTCTTTCTTTTTTTATGTCTCTTTAATCTTCAATTAGGGTATATTAATTAATAATCAAGAAATATTAATTAATAACCCTAATTTCTGGCTTTTCCCCCGTGCGTTGCTGGGTCTGCTAGCAGATCGTACGATCTGCTACTTGATCGTGCGATCTGCTACTTGGTCGTATGATCAGCTACTTGATCCTATAAGTCAGTGAGTTCTCCCCTAGCAGATCGTACGATCACGAAAGTTGATCGTGCGATCTGCTTTGATCCTAGGATCAACTTTTGATCCTACACTTCAAACTTTCTAAAATGACACTTTGACCCCCTTTTTCCATCTTTGTCCTCTTTTCTTCCAATTTCCTTCTCTCCCAAGCTTCCGCATATGTTCCGAAGTTCGTTTTCCTCCTCCTCTTGATCCATGAGCTCCGTTTCCTGTCCAACACAACACGAAAACACCCCGTGCGATCAAAAGTGACAAAATAAATGTAAATAATGTGAAAAACGCCCGGATTAATAATTTATCACTCAAAGCTAAACTTATCCAATTTCCTCAAGTTCATAGTGTATTTCTAATATATTCAACCCGGAAACTACACAAAACGGTACCCAAACGTAGAAGAAATATAACTCTAATATAGAGTTATCAAATCCCCCCACACTACCTTTTTGCGCGTCCCGAGCAAAATCAAAAACATTTCTCACACTATGATTTTCAATCCACCGAATTGCATTTAACTTCACTAGCCATGTGACACAAACAACACACACACCCATGCAATCTACATGACTATACAATGCAACTCGATTATTTCACAATGCAAATATTGAAACAAAATATGCTGCTTCCGTACACAAAATATTCCCTCGATTATCTCAAAAGTAAACCGGCAAGTCATAAGGCTCTCATATTCCCTCGGAAGTTCTATAACTTCGGTGATCGGTAGAACTTGCGGCCAGTTTCGTCAGACAGAACGGGCACGAACACAAAATATGCTGCTTCCGCACACTCATCAAACGTATCCCTAGCACCTACCTTCCGAGCTATTTATCCACGGGTTAAATTGTTGACGGTTTAGGACGGGTAGGATAGGATATTCAGAAGCGTAGTCCTAGACGTCATGATCTTACTCACAAAACCCGATTCTCACACTCCCTCACCAAAATCCAAGGAACCACACCGAATCTCACTACTCCGGCCCTCATTCCCTCAATCTTGGTGCAACGCCGTTCTCGCGGCAACAAATGTGAAGAAGTGATCTCGAACAATAGCTAATCTCCCCGGCCTTCAATTTCAAGCTTGCTCCCTTATTCCCTTTCAATTTCACTTTCTATTTAACCTTTTTTCTTTTTTTTTCTCATTTCCACACAATAACATTAAGCACATGGAGCCGACAATACGATAGTAATATCCGAGGAGATCAAATATCAGAATTAGATAACATGGGGGTGGAATGTGTCAAATTAGTGATGTAATAACATAGATGTCGACACCCCCACACTTGATGCAAAGCAAATCACGAACCCAGTAGTCAATGTGTAAACGTGCTTTTCCAACCGATCCTCCTCATCACCTAAGATATAGAGAGTATAAATAAAGCATAAGCACAACCTCCTATAAGATCAACCAACCCCCACCCCATGACGTGCGAACGAAATATCACGCACTACGGTACTCCACCTGTGATCGTGGTGTAGGGACACGACTCACCGCCACACGGAAGTGTGCTACCGTCTCTAACTCACCCTCACATCCCCTCAAAAGACGACATGTAAGAGAATCCACATAAGATGTATCAAATCAGCTCACCCTCATCGAACCTCCCTAACTCAACTCCCTCTATCATGACGCATAGGAAAGGACCATTCTAACAAGTGATGACAGTCACAATGAAAGGCTTCCTAGGCTAGAGGCTGTGAATAAAAGGGGTAAACGGATCAATAGGGGTAACTAGTGGACCTAGGAGATGGAGACGGGACGTGAGGCCCCCATAAACATCACTCGCACAGCTGTTCCGTTGCCACTACGAGGAGGGTTGACGACTACCTAAGTGACGGTGGTGTAGCGCTAGTAGGATAACTAGTCTGAGAGGCAGCTACTCGCATTTCTAATGTGCATTAGCCCTATAAGTCTTCCTACTCCATATTCTCGCGTCTACCTCACCTCAGAGTTTCATACTCCTAAGGAATTCTATCATTAAGCCCTCTCCACATTCACTCTCTTCGATCGCCCTTTCTCAAAAATTTAAAATTTTATGATTTTTTTTTTTTATATATTTTCCTAGACTCTATATGCAATGGCCAACTCGACTAATCACACGATTTGGTAGGGGACTCAATAAAGTACAAGTGCTAAAAAAATGCATACTAACCATCCCAACACAATACGACACTATATCAAACACTCTACACTAACCACATGTACTCCACAATACGACACAACTGCATGTAACTGGCGATGCATAACTGACATGGCTAGCAAAATATACACAAACCCCCCCACACTTAAGCGTTTCGTTGTCCTCAACGAATTTAGATATATAATAAGAGGACTCATCGCTTAAATGTGTAGGCGGTGGATCTCCACAATTACCACTCAAAACGTAGAAACAAGAGAGAAAGTTAAAGGTACCTGGGGTGCCCGGACCTACATGGGCACTGTTGCCGCGAAACTGCAACAAGAATGGGTCTTGTGGACCGTTGACAGTTTCCGGAAAAGTCTCACCTCGCATCCGGATTCCGATGCACCTACTCACATTCTCTATCACACGCATCAAGAAGGGGAACCCGGAGCATCTTTTTTACCTGTGTCCCTGCACACTGATTGGAAGAATTAAAGCAACTCTCTCTCACCCCTCAAAATCAAATATGGAGAACTAAAAGCAAAAACAGAAACAAATTGCATCCTAATCTACATTGGGTTGCCTCCCAAGCAGCGCTTGTAATTTAAGGTCGACAGCCCGACCCGGTTACCTCAACCGAAAAGAATAGTGGAGACTGCTTTATCCCTCCACTTCTTCTTCTTCCACCATCTCTTCTCGATAACTTCACGTGCACCCCTGTGCTCTGAAGAAGGTGGACAATTGTGGAAGCTGACTCCTTTCATTTTGCAATTGATCTTCTTGAGAAACTTCCACCAAGTACCACTGGGCTCAAATGAATCTTTGGCCATAAAATCATCCCAGTAGTACTTCCTTGATGCTATATGCTCCTCACATGACCCATGAAAATTATCCACACCCCCACACTTGCTGACTTCCAACTCCTTAACTATGGCATATGGATGATAAATAGAATCGCCCATAGAACAAGATATTGGAAGTTGCTCATCACATTCTTCCCCATAAGAATCTCCATACAATAACTTTTCCAGCTCGTCGCAGACTTG
Organism: Linanthus parryae; assembly: GCA_023055425.1. Lineage (NCBI taxonomy): Eukaryota > Viridiplantae > Streptophyta > Magnoliopsida > Ericales > Polemoniaceae > Linanthus > Linanthus parryae. The sequence continues at coordinate 37,466,925 of JALGPY010000002.1, forward strand.
CGTGACATAAGATATGGAGAATTCATCATTAATCAGAGTTGGGGCTTTTACCTCAATAGCACTGAGCACAAGTGCTTCATCAGCTTCATCGTCGACACACCACAGGCTTCCAATTTCGGTGTCTTCCCATTCATACCAAGGATGTGAGGGAACCTGCGGTCTTGGCTCGCAATACGGCAGATCTTCCCATCTTCGGCACACAGGTCCACCCCAGTCTGAATCAGAGTCTGAGTCCTCATATATGGCGGTGTCCACCAATGGTTCCTGGACACTGCAGTCTTCGTTTGGCTCAAGTATCTCTTCTTCCACTTGTGGTGGGGATGATGAAGGTTCAATGTTTGGCTCACTGTCATATGGCACGGTTTCTTCTTGTGGCTCTTGAATGCTTGATTCCCCTGCTGTTGACAATTTTTCTATTCGTTTCTTTATCCTCTCCAACATCTCCCTCACGTATTCCCTACCTGTGGCTGAATGCTCTTGTGGTAATTTTGCATCTATGGACAAAAATTTGGCGCAAACTTCCATGTCATTCATAATACTACGTCGTTCTGCCATATCCGCTGATGAGTCTTCCTGGTGCTGATGAAGCTGGGGTTCATATACTCGACACGAGTCTCTACGGTCGTGCCAAATGCCGCATACGTAGCACCAAGTTATGCATGCGTCCTCGTCTTCATGGTTACCCCTGCAGTGGAAACAGTAGGGGGGACCCGAATAACAGTCTTCGCTCCACATGCTTAAATTGTCTCCTGCTTCCTGCGTTCCTGAGAAACAAACTCACAAGACACCCGTGAAGCACAGAGATGTAGAATAAGAAAAAATTAAAACTAAAAGAAAGTATTCTAAACTAACTCCTAACTAAATAATCTACCGCTTTCCCCGGCAACGGCGCCAAAAACTTGACGCGGATTTACTAACGCGTATGCGCAAGTGCACGGTCAAGTAATATAGGGGTGGTATTTCAACCCCGAGTTATCGATCCCACGAGAACAAGCTTGAGATTATTTAATTAGTTATTTAATTTAGAGTACGGTGCAGGAGGAAAGATTTGATTGATTTCTAGAATTTAAATAACAACTAAGCTAATATTTTTGGATTTTTTTATGTTTAAGATATAAGTTTGGAGAAACTAGGCAATGAGAAACTAGGCAATCTCTAGATCACCTAGGGTTGTAAACGATTTCCGGTTCAACAATGTAACACGTCAATCCTATTCTAGTTCAGCCGGGTAATAAACTATGACAATACCCTGTCGGTCTCATGTCACTTTACGTCTCAGTTAACTGCAATCTCCTCTCGGTCTCATGTTGTCTACCGGTCCGTTCTAGCAGGTCATCTACTGGTACGATAACGGGTCCCGTCGGCCCACCATTTCACGGAACAGCTAAATAATCCTACCGAATCTACCCACACTAGGCCAATCCTAACACTTCTCCTTTTAGGTCTCGGTGATTCGGGATTGTGTTCATACACTCTTCACAACTAGATTAAGTCACTGTCGTGCACTCTCTAGTTAATTAACAAGTCCGGGTCGCGAATCCATTCTTGCTAAGGATTAAGCACAATGCATGAACATGTAACAAGAACAAAAATTAACATTAAGCAAGACAAAGATTCAAGAACAAACCCTAGCTTCAATGACAATCAAATCATACACTAGTCGTGTCAATAGACTAGAATCATCAATTATATCATGAAACTAACACTTATTCATTGAATCAAAGACATAGGCATGAAACATAGACTTGAATCCGGGACATAATCCGTCTACATAACCCTAGGCTCTCGTAGAGAAGCCTAGCAAAACGTCTAGCTAGAAAAGATCAACCAAACAAGACTTACTAGTTTCTCCATAGAAAGATTGAGAGAGAAGAAGAAGAAATCCAACTTGAGTCTTCAATGGAGGAGAAGTCCCCCTCTCTGTCGTGCGTCCCCCTTCTCTTGTTCTTTCCTTTTTCTTGCTCTCACGTCCCTTTTTTCTTTTTCTTTTTTTATGTCTCTTTAATCTTCAATTAGGGTATATTAATTAATAATCAAGAAATATTAATTAATAACCCTAATTTCTGGCTTTTCCCCCGTGCGTTGCTGGGTCTGCTAGCAGATCGTACGATCTGCTACTTGATCGTGCGATCTGCTACTTGGTCGTATGATCAGCTACTTGATCCTATAAGTCAGTGAGTTCTCCCCTAGCAGATCGTACGATCACGAAAGTTGATCGTGCGATCTGCTTTGATCCTAGGATCAACTTTTGATCCTACACTTCAAACTTTCTAAAATGACACTTTGACCCCCTTTTTCCATCTTTGTCCTCTTTTCTTCCAATTTCCTTCTCTCCCAAGCTTCCGCATATGTTCCGAAGTTCGTTTTCCTCCTCCTCTTGATCCATGAGCTCCGTTTCCTGTCCAACACAACACGAAAACACCCCGTGCGATCAAAAGTGACAAAATAAATGTAAATAATGTGAAAAACGCCCGGATTAAAAATTTATCACTCAAAGCTAAACTTATCCAATTTCCTCAAGTTCATAATGTATTTCTAATATATTCAACCCGGAAACTACACAAAACGGTACCCAAACGTAGAAGAAATATAACTCTAATATAGAGTTATCATAGGCGTTAACGGATGGGATCTTCTTTCGCCAACAACCCGTGTCGTAACCTGCGTCACAGTTTTAAACAAAATTGCACAATAAAAAGTTAAGGAATAGACAAACACTTTGTAGATGATTTTTAAGAAATAAAACGTTTTAATTATACTTACATCAGGATCTACGTCATCCAAAGACAGATCCCACACTTCCCTTTCCACATTTGTTGTGGAGTTGTTACGAGGATTCGTCCTGGGTTTCGACGCCGCTGTTTTTTTGTACACGTTCCTGTTTGGTGTTAATCGATGCGATCTTCTGATGCCAACATCCCTTCTCGTACCCTGCATCGCATATTGATACAGAAGCTAACAACTACAAATTTTGCCAAGTATGTTGAACAATAAATATTTCAGAAGCCGTATGAACAGTACCTCATCGCTGACATGGACATTTTCCTCTTCCATTTGAAGACTTGTAACGGTGTTCTTCCGAGCCTTCTTCCTAGTTTGTGATGTTATGTTTGGTTCCTGGGAGTTTCTTCTACGCACTCTGCCCTCGGCACGTTGAGCTGCAGCTAGTCTCGAAACCAATAGTTCAGGTGGAAGCCGAAAGAATTCCTTGATGGCATATACAGGACATTTGTAAGACAAGGTAAGGAATGAAATAGGATTAAATGCAGTAACAACATATGCATACGACAATAAAATCTTGAACATTACCTCATCGCTGTCAACATCGACGTTTTCCTCTTCCATTTGAACACTGCTTGTAACGGTTTTCTTCCGATATTTGTCGATGGAGTGTGTTCCTGCATTTTCTATTTCCAGGGAGTTTCTGTTGTGAACTACGCTGTCACCACCCAACTCCGCAGGTATTGTCGGTGTCAGTCTCTGAGGTGTTGGTCGTATGGACTCGTCTACTCCAACATCCTGTGGCATAACCTACGTCACATTTGGAACAAAGTGTTACACATTTTAGCGTACAAATCATCCAAAGTTTGAAAGCACTTGCAACTACCTCGCAACTTTCGGGTACAATTTCCTCTAACCCTCCAATTTCAGGAGTCGGATCTTCCCTTGTGTCACGAGTGTTAGCCCTGTCGGTTCTCAATCTAGGGGATCTTCTTATGCGCCTTTGGGAGTCAGTTACCTGTATGCGATATACACATAAAGGATGTCATGTTATGAAACTGTATGGGACGGTCGTTTACATTTAACTTCAAACAGCTACGTACCTCAGTGTCCACCAGTACTTCGTTTGTCCTTCCAACATCATTCGAGGTGTTTGTCCTCGTCGGAGTCGACATTGTAGCTTGTGACTGCTGGTCATCCAAGCAGACATCATTACCAGCTGCATCTCCAGAAGGATGGTCACTTGGAACAGTTCCAACCACATTTTCCTTCTTTTTGGCCTTCTTTGCAGTGGACATTCCTGTGTGCACGCGGTCAATATAAATTACGAAACAATTATACGTTCTCAAAAGATCGAATTTGATTACGAAGTAGACCCATATTACCTTTATTGGCAGCTAACCATCCGGGGGTAGTGACACTGCAGATTTCTTATTTATTGTTGAAACAGCTTTCGGATTCTGGGAATTGCCAAGCTTTTTCAGCATTACAGATCGCGGCGATACTACAACGCAATAAATAAGGCAATCATAAGCAGTTAGACCGCAGTGTAAGAACAATTATAAAATACCAATAAAATACGAAATTTAGAAAAGTGATACTGATTTCATTGCGCTTGTTGCTGGTGTCTCCCTCCAAAACACTGGCACTTGGGACAGATTGCGCCTCCTGGATATTACGTGTTGCTCCACTAGGCGTGCGTCGAGGGGCCTTTCTTGCGCTTCTACGAGGGCCTGCATTCGGAGAACATGAACATACAAAATTAAGTCACCGCAGTTCAACATACGTAAATGCTTAATTACATTGTTTTGTTTAAATGCAGAACCCTTACCTCCACCGTAATATCCTTTTCAGGATCTTGGAGTCCACGTACGCTGCTCGTAGAATTCGAAGGAGTTAACCGGAGCGAGCGTTTGACATTTGCATATGTTTCCATGGCCTACAGTAATCTACAAATTCAAGTGTAACAAAATGCTATGCGACATTAATTTCGGGTAAGAATGCATACAGACAATAACGTGTCATTTATCTAAAAATTGAAAAAACTAATTAATACCCCCAAATAACTGGAATCCAAGTAGCTAAAAAAAACAATACCCAAAGAACAGAAATCCAAATAACCAAATACTAGTCAACAATAATTATAGAAATGCAGTTATCTGAACTCCCCCAAATCTGTATCGTAATCGTCGTCGTCATCGCCATCATCATCATCACCTATGTGAGTACCGTCGCTGCTGTAGTCCTCACCACCGTCGTCATCACTGTCGTCGTCGTCATCGTTGGCATCATCATCATAGTCGTCATTCATATCTTCTTCTCCCACACTTAGTAAAAAAATTATCTTCAGGATCAAATTTAGTGACAGGACTCTTACCAGTCGAAAACGATTGTTGATAGCTTGTTTCTTCTTCGGTTTCAGATATGTTGTACCAATTTCTAGGTTGAATCTTCTGAATTATTCTGTAGTTCTTACCTAGAATAATATATGGGACATATAACACTTTTTGAGCCAGCGACGCAAGTATATAAGGTTCCCCTTTATACCAAGTACGACTAATGTTCACGCTAGTGAAGTACTTATCTTTCCTAACTCCTGTCTTCGTATCTCCTGTATTAAACCAATTTCACTTAAAAATAAAAACACGATACCCTCCTAAATATGTCAGCTCAATGATATCAGTTAAAACACCATAGAAATCAATTTTTGTGCCTTCATGGTCTGCTCGCACCAAAACACCAGAGTTCTGAGTCACTCGTCGTTCGTCACGTGCAGTTGTGTGAAATCTCATGCCATTAATAACACATCCCTTATACCGTTTAATATGTCTATCAGGCCCACAAGCAAGCGAGTAAAGGTCATCAGTTGCCTCTACAGACTTGTCAATTCGCTTTTTAACCATCTGATCAAACATATATAAACGTATCAAAACATATTCAATATCATTTATAAACTACAAAATGACAAGCTATGTAACAAGATCTCTTACAAGATTCTTAAACCAATCAGCAAACTCACGCTGATGTGTTTTCTCGACATTTGAAGACTCCCGCAACTCAATTTCCTCAAGATGCTTACTGCGCCCATATGCATGTCAACAGTATTTAAACATTTGACTAAATTATTGACCAAGGTACATCAAGTTTTCCTAACAAAAATACTTACTTCATATATGTATCGATCTCTTCGCAGTTGTGTAAAACAGACCATCGAACAATCTCATATTCTGAAGGTGTCAGCCTTTCAACCTGTGAGGCACTCAAAGGCCGAACAGGACGAGAAAATATAGACAAGCTACTATTTTGGCTGATATTAACTCCTTCATGGTTTATGTCCGCACGATAATATCTTGTTTCAACGCCATCAAGATACATCGAACAGAAATTTAAACATTCATTGTCGATGTATGCTTCGGCAATTGAACCTTCAGGTCGAGCCTTATTTCTCACATATTGCTTTAGCGTATATAGAAATATGTTTACACAACATATATATGAATGATAAATTTGTTGAGGGATTACATAATGCAAAACCTCATAAATTACGAAAGGCCTTACCTTTCAATGGGATACATCCAGCGATATTGAACTGGTCCACCATACATTACCTCTCGAGGAAGGTCGACTGGCAGGTGCATCATAACATCAAAGAACGATGGAGGAAAAATCAACTCCAATTTACAGAGTATCAACACGATATCCCTTTCTAATCCCTCCAAGCACTCCACCGTCAAAGTTCGCGAAGACAGTTCTTTAAAGAACATACTAAGCTCAGTTAATGCATCACAAATTTGTTTTCTCAAGTTCCCACGTATAGCAAGTGGAAGCAACCGTTGTAACAGTACATGATAATCATGGCTTTTCATGCCAATTATCTTGTTATCATTGCTGCTCACACAACGAGATATATTTGACGCGTAACCGCCAGGGAATTTAATATTTTTTAACCATTCACAAATATTTTTCCTTCCACCGACATCTTGACGGTAGGGTGCATGGGGAATGACATCCCTATCACCATCTTTGCGTACATGCAGCTCTTTCATAATACCCAGTTCCGCCAAATCCTTACTTGAGTTTTCAGTATCTTTTGTTTTCTCATCAATACTCATCAAAGTCCCAAGCACACTCTCACAAACATTTTTCTCTACATGCATGACATCCAAGTTATGTCTGATCGTAAGTGTTTTCCAATAGCTCAATTCGAAAAATATACTTTTTTTCCTCCAGTATAATTCTTTGTCGGGCCGTATTCTCTTCTTGTTAGTTAAAGTCTTTCCCAACTTCAAATCTGAAGGAAGTGACTTTAATTGATCAAGAACATCATCTCCAGATAACTCCTTCGGCTTAGGTTTAGGCTCAAATTTACCATTAAATTTTTTATTCCGTCGCCATGGATGATTGAGTGGTAAGAACCGACGATGACCCATGTAAACCTGTTTCTTACTATGCTTCAATCTTATATGGTGAGTTTCCTTGTTACACGGTGGACATGCTAATTTCCCTTTGGTACTCCATCCGGACAACATACCATATGCAGGGAAATCATTTATTGTCCACAAGAGTGCAGCATGCAACATAAATCTTTCACCAGAATAAGCATCATACGTTTCTATACCTTCTTCCCACAAGTCTTTCAAGTCATCAATTAATGGACGGAAGAAAAAATCAATATCATTTCCCGGTGAATGCGGCCCTGGTATTAATAGGGCATAATAATAAACGGGTCTTTCATAACCTGTGTAGCCCCCGCATTGTATATAACAAACATTACAGGCCACATACTATACGTACTACTCATATTACTGAAAGGATTAAAACCATCACTGGCTAATCTCAACCTAATATTACGAGGATCTTGAGCAAACCATTCATGTTCTTTGTCAAAATCTTGCCATTGCTTAGCATCAGCCGGGTGCGCAATGACATTGTCGTCATGCACACGCCGATCCTTGTGCCAACGCATATCCTTGGCAATGTTTTTAGACATGAACAATTTTTGAAGCCTGGGTTTCACAGGGAAGTATCTAAGAACCTTCCGAGGAATTTTCTTCCTATTGCGACATTCCTTCCACCTAGATTCCTTACAGTCAGAATTGGGACAGTGATCCAAATTCTCATTTTCCTTCCAATACAGAGCACAATTGTTTGGACATGCATGGATATTGACATAACCAAGCCCAAGTTCACCTAAAATATTTTTAGCTTCATAAAACGACTTTGGTAGAGTGTGACCCGGAGGCACTAACTCTCTAAGAAGATCTAACACCATGTTCACCGATTTATTACTCCATTTACAAAGCGTCTTAATATGCAGCAACCTTATTATTAGTGACAGCTTAGAGAACTTCCGACACCCTGGGTATGCCTCACATTGTGCATCGCTTAACAGCTTAGCAAATGTATCACCCTCCCCGTTTTTTAAATGTGTTTCATCGGATGATATATCATCCCCAACATTACCAGCAAACCTACCCTCTTGTAAGTCCCCTATCAAGCCCTCAACGTCAACGCGTGTCTCAGGTATGTCATCTACACAGTCACCGGAAACATTCTCGGCAACCTCACCTAATCCGTAACCCTCCCCATGAAATACCCACTTCATATAGCCTTCAAGCATCCCATTCTGATGCAGATGTTCTCTTACATCAGTAAGAGATCTAAAGGTCACGTTAACACACCTAGAACATGGACAACGTATCCTATTTCTTCCATCAGCATGACGACTCGCAAACTTAATGAAGTTTGAAACACCATTAACATATTCATCACACCATTTATCATTCAACCCAATCCAAATTCGATCCATTATCAATACTTTTATTAAAAAAAATCCATAAATAACAGAAACAGTTATGTCACCTTTAACACAGATGACAGTTGAACAAACTCATGATTTTCAAACAAGACAAGAACGAGTTACGAGACTATGCAGTACATTATCCCTAACTGCTTCATAACAAAGTCATGATTTTCAAGTAAGAACTTTCTGTAATGACTGAAACGTAAATAAAACACTACACTAAAGCAGCAAGAAACAAGCACGTATCGGTTCATACTCATACAACTACAGTACATGAAACAAGACAACCGAGTATTGGATGCTTAATTACGTAAAGTTATCGATAGCAACAATGTAGATACGAAACAATATTAACAGTAAATACTTAGAAGATGCAAGTACATGTCAATTTCTACAGGACACAGAGAGATGAAATGAAAACAAGTCACGGGCGAAAAAAAGAAATGCAGAGAGAATAATAATAAATGTGAAGTAACATACTGACAGAGTGGAGGGCCAAAATTTTGAACGAGAAGATGCAGCCAAGTACGTAACAGTCCGACAAACTTCAATCTCCTCAAGCTTTACAGTCACCACCTGCAAAAATTACTTCAACTGGTCAGAACTGACAATAAAGAGATATTGTAATATTAATCTACTATCTAACATAACCGCAATAAGACTCTGTAACAAAATACAGGTAATGATATGCACATCAGGTAATCCTATATGCAGTGCACCGAACATAAGTATTTGTAGGTATGCGTCAATTAGCTTGTCCTATATGCAGAAGAGGTAATCCTATATGAACAATTGAAATGTTTAATTATCTGTGTATATCCTAGTTTGATAATAATGGTTTCGTACTTAATTTAATCATTCCAATTCATTGTAGTATCAACTTGAAGTTTACATAAGTACTTCTAGGTATGAGTCAATCACCTTGTCCTTTTTCTTTTTCTGCTTTGAGATCTCGTTAGTTTGGACTAGTTTTAGGCACCAATGATTTCGTATGTCCTGCATTTCATTCATGAATCTATCAATTGCTACATGACTTTAGATTGATTGAGAGTGAGTACTAGAGTTATTTTCTGATTTCTGTTTACATGGAACAATTGAAATGTTTAATGAGCTGTGTATATCACTATGCCGAGGAAGTCGATAACTCACTGTTTCAGGTTGCTTAGTAAATCAAGACATGTTTACGCAAATACAATACACATTCCGGAAGCAATAACCATAAACAAGGCAGAATATAGCATAACCTTTCAGAGCAATCAAAGCTGGATTTTAACCACACATTCAATCAGCAAGAAAGAATACATACATGACAGCAAACCCTAGAACATAAACACATACAGGACAGAAGAAATTTAAAGAGGCCAAACCCTAGAACATAAATTACCCATCTGCAGAAACCCTAGAACATGAACACATACATGTCAGAAGAAATTGTAAGAGGACAAACCCCAGAACATGAACCCATCCGCAGAAAACCCTAGAACTTTCAATAGAAGACCAAATCATACACACATACATCTCATAAATCAATAGAAGATGGAAGAAGACAACATAATCAGACACATCAACCGGAACAACACAGACTAGAACATGCAAATCATCAGACAGATGGAAGAAGACAAGAAATTGAAAGATGCCATTACAGAGAGATGGAACAAGAACATCAAACGGAAGAAGAAGAAGAAGATGAAATAGGCGATTCCAGAGAGATCAAAGAAGAAGAAGATGAAAGAGTCCCATACCTGAAATCGATTGAAGAGGCGTTCACAGCATCTCCGGCGAAGATTAAAGAGGCCTTCACAGCATCTCCGACGAAGATTGTTGAAGGATTCGATCGATTGAGAGACTGGAAGGATCGATTCGATCGATTGAGGGTGAGAGAGACTTCTGAGAGAGAGGGAATTGGGAGAGTCGTGAGAGAATGTGAGAGAGGGTGAGAGAGACTGCTGAATAACCTCGTAAAACGTGTTGGTGGGAATTAATTTTTTATTCCCTCCTTACAATTTGGGAGTGCGGGAAACATCAATTATTTACCCTCCAATTTTTTAAAGCATGAGTTGACAATAAGATATGTCACTATGTAAGTAGATGTCAAAATCAAATAAATACTCACAATATATTGACCACATTATTGGGTAGAATAAAATAAAAACTAAAAGGTCGACAAAAAATATCATGTGCATCGACAAACACAAATATTGTCGATTAATCGCGCAACTAGCTACATAAAACCGTCTGTCAACAAAAAAACTGTCAAAATATGTCATATTTGTTGTAGTGTGTTGTGTGTTATTTCAAGTTCAGTAGGTGTGTCTTGTGTTGGTTGTGCCTGAAAACATAATGCTTTGTGTTGATTGAGCCTGAAAATGAGCTACAGGTTGGAAACCTCCAGCTATGATCTGGGATGGTTGCGGGGCATACCTCAAATACGGCGAGAATTTAATTTTGATGTATTAGTCATCAATAAAAATGACGAAAGTTTTTTTCTTGCCATACAAAATAACACTCAAATACGGCAAGAATAAGTTAATATGGCTTTACCTTTATTGTAAAACATAGCACATAAACTGCAAAGTTAAATCATTTTACGGCAAAAAATTGTCGTACATGGCAGCCCAAACACTCCGAGATGAAAAGTGTGTCGCCGTATATATGTTATAATAAACGGCGACATTATTCCCGTATTTGAGTACGGCGAGAGGGCTTTCACGGCGATGGTTTTTCTTGCCGCAGAGTATTAACGTCAAAATACCTCGCGGCCGAGCCATTTTTCGCCGTATAAGCATTAAACGGTGAGAAAAACCCTATAAACGACGTTATTTTCTCGCAGTATTTCGGTACGTTTCCAGTAGTGAATGGTTAAAATTAGAAAAATGTCATTGGAAATAGGAAAAATTCACTGCTAATTTTATCGTTTATGAGTTTGATTCTTCAAAAGAGCGGCGTGCCCCACACCAGTAATACGGGTTAGTTACTTTCTATAATTATGTACGTAACAGCGGTTTTATCCAAAAAAATTATAAAATCGAAATATTTTTGCTTAGAATTACTTCATTTTATGAACAATTTATCGTTTTAGTGAAAAAAATTATTGTCTTGTATGAGAATATAATGATATTGTTTTACTTTGCCCCCTCCCCCCCCCCCTCCTAAACAAAATTTCTGGGTCCGTCCCTGCCCCTTGCTAAATCATGTTTCCACTAACCCTCAACTTGTGATACTTTACATGTTTTCCTCAACAATTGTAAGTCGAAGTCTCAGCATCAACATCGGCTCCTTGCATGCGTCTTTTCCGCATTGGTTTTTGGTGAAAGGGAGGCGTGCAACTTTACGGCTTCTGGGTAAAACTTATCATCTGGAGGAGTACGGACTTCGAGTGTCCCCAATCCTCTGCCTATAAATACGATTCCTTCTTCCTTCATTCTGATTTCTTACTCTCGCTTACTACCCTTTTGATGCAGGAGGAATTTTGGAGAAATATCTGTCAGTTTCAGAAAAGTTGTTTTGGTCCATACGCAGAATCAGTAGGCAGAATGAAGGGTTGATGAACGGGGTCGAACCATACATGAAGCTGACCAGAAATGACGTTCTAGAGATAACACGTGACTTTAGTCACGATCACCATACTGATTTGGCCAAATTCGGCTGTTTAGGGCATGAAATCGTCAAATTTGCTATTTTTAGTAATAATCTTTTTGTTAATTAGGAGGTCAATTTAAACCCGATATGGGTCAATCTTTTTCCAGCATGCTTTTCTTTAGTAGCACTTTAATTCAGAATAATTTTTGAGATTTTGATATTTGCTATTTAAGTCCGGCTTGTGGACTTATTTCATATGTTATGGATTATGGAATTATTTTCGAACCTTAGAGACGATTTCTCTCGGCTTATGCATTTCTTTTCGTTGATTCCTGCTGCTCCCAAAAATGCCTGATTCAGTCCGGTGTCAGTTGGTATCAGAGCTTAGAGCTCCGTAGGAAGAAGATCGTCATAACCATGGTGCGTGAACGACCTGGCGGCTGCGGGCAGGTTCCGGTTGAGGAAGCCCCCCAACAGGAGTATGACGTCCAAGACGTTATAATGATAAAATATACGGAAAGGCATATTGCATACCTAACCCAACTCCTTGCGGTGCGGTATTTGCAGCGGCAACTTGCATATTTAACTCGACACTTAGCGGCACGGGAATTCAAGGATTGCACGGCCTTTGATCACGACTCACAGCCCGCATTCGAGATCCGCTACGACGGTAATTCCGGTGGTCAGAACGAACGTTATGGAGGAGCGAGTTTCAAGAACGATGTGCCAGAATTTTTTGGTATGTCAAAACCCGATAACTTTTCTGATTTGTTTATGGAAGAAGATGATGTAGTTAGAGAGAATGTTGAAGATATTCCGTATGATGAAATTTTTCATGAGGGTATTTCATCTACATGCGATTGTGTCGTGGATTGGTCAAAACCTCATATTTTGTATGATTATGGGGATGATGAGGAAGCTTTGAATATGGAGGATGAAGATCATACTTCAGATGTTCGGATTCTTTATGAGGTAATTTCAAATTATTCACAAGTTAATAGTCCATCAAGTACTTTTGTTGAAGACGAAGTTTCATATGAAGACGATGAGGAGAAGATTGAATTAAAGACATCCTTAATTTTTCCAATAAAGCCACCATCGTTCTATTGTGATCCATTCTTGGTGGATACTTTCATTCATGTGTCTAGATTGAACTCGAGGACGAGTTCTTTTGAAGAAGGGGTGACTGATGTAGGAAGAATTTTGGAGAAATATCTGTTAGTTTCAGAAAAGTTGTTTCGGTCCATACGCAGAATAGGGGCAGAATTGAAGGATTGATGAACGGGGTCGATCCATTCATGAATCTGACCAGAAACGACGTTCTAGAGATAACTCGTGAGTAACCATGCTGATTTGGCCAAATCCGGCTGTTTATGGCACAAAATCGTCAAATTTGCTATTTTTAGTAATAATCTTTTTGTTAATAAGAAGGTCAATTTAAGCCCGATTTTGGTCAATCTTTTTCCAGCATGCTTTTCTTTAGTAGGACTCTAATTCAGGATAATTATTGAGATTTTGCTATTTTAGGTAAATTTTAAATTTTTTGCTATTTAAGTCCGGCTTGTGGACTTATTTCATATGTTATGGATTATGGAATTATTTTCGAACCTTAGAGACAATTTCTCTCGGTTTATGTCTTTCTTTTCGTTGCTTCCTGCTGCTCCCAAAAACGTCTGATTCAATCCGGCGTCACCTTTGCATATCTCCCTTGAACCATCAATTGATTTCTTACTCCCTCTTACTTATGTATTCTCTTATAACCTTTCCTTCTATTTTCTTTTCAATTTATTTTCTTTTACTTTCAAACACACACAAAAATTACCATTTATTTTATTTTTCCTTCCATTTTCCTTTCATTTCCAAATTCCTAACATATAATAAATATCATGTCAAAGTCATTGTTTGTTCCAGGGCGCAAAACCTAGGAAAACATGTGTGACACATGCATAAGCACTCGTGATTACCACGTCAGACAATTGCTACTTCAGGAAGTTACATAAGAGTACTTTTTTCCCTTCACAAGATTTATCATAGTTTAAGCAATCCTTCAAATTATTGTAAACAGCCTATAACAATTCATGTACAGTTAGAAGTTATGATCATACATAGGCCAATTATAACGTGCAGTCTCAATTACTTGAGCATAAAGTTATACAAAATTTCATAAAAAGGCAATTAAATGTTCACGGTTTAACTTTGAAATCGATCTATTAGAGAATTCGAAAAAATTTGCATAGTTATAAAGCTTGACGCGTTGCTTAACTGAAACATTAATTAAGAATATAGCAAAGATATTGACTTGAAAAAGTCCCATGTGAAGGTCGACTTAGGAAGCAAACCCCAGCTAGTCAGGAAAAAATAGTAATAGTTCTTGTTTCATGAATTGCTATATATATATATATGTGCATCACTAGCATTGTCAATTCATCAATTTCGTCTACAAATACAAATATATCCTCTAACAGTTAGAACCAATCAGTACTAGAAAGCTAGTGAGCTCCGATGGCGCAATCTGTTGTTTGGGTTGTGCTCTTTGCAACGCTATTGGCGTTGGCAGAGGCAACGCCTCCCGGTATTGCCAACAACCCGAGCAACTCCAAGTGTAACGGGAAGACTAAGATTTGTAACAACTTGGAACATGTTTGTCCCAAGTTCTGTCCTAATGGTTGCACCACCGAATGTGTTTCTTGCAAACCTATTTGCATTGATGGTCCTACAGTGCCTCCTCCTCCGGTAGTGTACTCTCCTCCACCAGTACCGGTATACTCTCCTCCTCCTCCGGTAGTGTACTCTCCTCCACCAGTACCGGTATACTCTCCTCCTCCTCCGGTAGTATACTCACCGCCACCAGTACCAGTATACTCCCCACCTCCACCACCACAACCTACCCCACCATCACCTGCTCCACCAGTCTACTCCCCACCTCCCCCACCAGTGTCTTCACCTCCACCTCCACAACCTACACCATCACCCTCACCTCCTCCCACACCAACCCCTCAATCGCCTCCTCCACCACCACCGGTATCATCCCCTCCACCTCCAACAACCCCACCACCACCACCTCCTAGTCCATACACTCCACCTGCAAGTCCTCCTGTTGCGCTTACTCCCCCTGAATGGGAAGCTGCCGGCAAAAAAGCCAAGTGCAGAAACAAAGGTTACCCCAAATGTTACAATGTTGAGTATGCGTGCCCTAGTGCTTGTCCTGGTGGATGTCAAGTGGATTGCAACACTTGCAAACCTGTTTGCAGTAAGTCGCTTCATATTTTCACTATCCTCTTTATTGTTTTGTTGAAAAACTGTTCATTGGAAACTGCTGACATGCCGCTCACCAAAGCATCAGGCCCAAAACGTATATGTGCGGTACATATAAAGTTTGTAGTCAAAACTCATGAAGTTCTTGGCAGCACCACATCGCCAGTTCAAAGAGCCCCATATATCCTCTCATTTTAGTTTTAATTGTTGTGAGATTCAAATATATTAGGGCTTATCAATTATTTATGTTATGCAGGCTGTGATTACCCAGGAGCAGTATGCCAAGATCCACGATTCATTGGCGGTGACGGACTCACTTTTTACTTTCACGGAAAGAAAGACCAAGACTTCTGTCTTGTGTCCGACTCCAACGTCCACATCAACGGTCACTTCATCGGCAAAAGAAGTCCCAACATGACTAGGGACTTCACATGGGTTCAATCCATCGGAGTACTCTTCAACAAAAACCAATTGTACATCGGTGCAAAGAAAACTGCCACATGGAACAACGGGGTCGACCGCTTGGCTATCACCTTCAACGGTGAACCTATCTACCTCTCAGAAACCGACGGCGCAAGGTGGCAGTCTGAGACCGCACCGTTGGTCTCCGTTACTAGGATGAGTGACACAAATGATGTCACCATCGAAGTTGAAGGTAACTTCAAGATCACGGCAAAGGTGGTTCCCATTACTGAAGAAGACTCTAGGGTGCACAATTATGGCATCACAAAGGACGATTGCTTCGCTCATCTTGACCTCGGATTCAAGTTCGTGTCATTGACTAAAAAAGTGAACGGTGTTCTCGGACAAACTTATGCAAGAAACTATGTAAGCCGAACCAATATGGGCATGACTATGCCGGTTCTTGGAGGCGAGAGAGAATTTGCCTCTTCGAGTCTCTTTGCCACGGACTGCTCTGTCGCACGTTTTGAAACCCGAGATTACTCCAACAGTGAAGCATCTCTTCTCGAAATGCCGAGCATGAAATGTGGTAGTGGAATGGATGGACCTGGAGTCGTCTGCAAGCGATAGACCGATTCGAGAAGTGTTGGATAATAATTAAAGAAGACAATTAATTCTATTAAATTGCTTCAAAATAAGAGGTTCAAGGAAAAAAAAAGCTGTAACTTGAATCTCCAAATGTATTCTTCTGTGTCATTCAAATTCATTACTATCTTGTTTATGTTTAAGGTTTATCACACGTTACTAAAACCGTCAGGATCGCCTTCAGGAAATTTTCGGCTGTTTAAAACATCTGGATAGCGATTAAAGTAATGCACGTATATGGAAAGTGTCAACATCATTAAATTTCACAATCAACAGCAGACGTCGAATTTTCATCTAATTGTAGGCAACTGAGATATGTAAATATCCGAATGATCATAAATGATAAATGAACTAAATCAGATGAACTTCACAACAATAATCGATGTTATTGTCTTAAAATTTTGAAAGGATAAAAGCAACATATTTGCGACCCATTGTAAAAAAAATTGTTATATCACTCACGCCTCCCGATCGATGAAGGAAACGACAAATACCAAGTTTTTATGGTTCGCTAGCCTCGAGCTAACTACGTCTGCGGCAAAGAGAGACATTTATTTATCAAGAGGAATAATTACAATGTAGTGCATACACGTCCTAAACACTTAGGGAACCTTCTACAGTGCTTAGAACCGACCTAGAGCTTTACTAGATGCATTTGGAAACAATTTCAAATCGCCAAACCCGCAGCCAGATCGTGCTACCTTGCCTGCAAGTCGTGCGACCTCAACCCCTCCAGGTCATGCAACCTCTGGGCAGGTCGTCCGACCTCTGAAAAATATCCTGATGATGCAGCTTAATTATTTCCTCCATATCGTGCGACCTCCTCCCCAGGTCGTAGGAATTTTGTAACATCCTGAATGTTGCAGTCTTGTTCTTTGCTCTCCATTCAAGCTCCTTTGGTCCACGTTGATACTCTTGATGATTTCTTCAACTATTCAGGGTACAAATTCAACAAATCTCCATCTTGACTTGAATTCTCTCATTCAGCAACAACAGCTCCTGTTCTCGCAAATAAAGCTTACCTTCTCCGCACCCAATGTCTCTCATCATAGAGACTCACTGAACCCCCATCAGGTCTGAAATGCCCCCGAAGGGCCTCACCGGCTCAAGATGTTGAGCAATTTCAGACAATGCTAGAATTTTTTCTCCGGAACTGACTTTGTGTACATATCCGTGTGGTTGTCAGTTGTCTCACTTTCTTTACCATGATCCTACTCTTGTTTCTCAGAAAGCGATACATGCGTCGATATGTTTGGTCCTTTCATGATGAACATGGTCCTTAATCAAGCAAATATCACTCAAGCTATTACAGTTGACATGCTTGGTCCTTTTCTTTTCTTTGTCCCAAGTTATGTCCTAAAGGGTGCGTTTGGAAGTAGGAACATCAAAGGAAAATAGAAAGAAAAAGAAAATAAAATCAAAGAATATCTTTTTTTAGTTTGGAAATAAATGGAAACAAAAATAAAAGAAAATGTAAGGAAAGTGAATTTGAAATTTAAGCTAAAAAGGAGAAAACAGATTTTCACCCAAATCGGGCGAAAAAGTGACGAGAACTTTGGGATTTGACTTCCATGTTTAGAAAAATCATCGGCTTCAGTCTCTTCGCAGTTCCAGGAGTAGGTTTATTCCTCTCTCTCTCTCTCTCTCTCTCTCTCTCTCTCTCTCTCTCTCTCTCTCTCTCTCTCTCTCTCTCTGTTTCGACATTTCAGACGTAGTGCAATGCGAAAACTTCTCTCTCTTTCGATGTTCCAGGCCTTCAAAATTGACGGAATAACTTGATGAAAATTATCGCCTTGATTGAAAGGTTGTTGTATTGTGTGATTCAAAATTTGTGCCGGATTTCGGGGTTTGGTCGTGGTGCCGGAGGTGGGGGCGGTCGGTTGGGTGTTGCGTAGTGTGGTGAAGATTGAGGAGAGTGTGATTGTGGGCAAACTAGTGAATGACTCACTAGAAGAAATTTGACATAATTTAAGGGCTTGTTTGTAATTACAAAATAGTTTTAATGATTGGTGGGGTTACAACACGCTAATGGGATACATGTATGTACATTCTTCGATTGTTTCCTTGATATTCTTTACAGAGCTTGGCAGTAAGCTCACCCTTAATATATTTCAAGAACAAGTTATAGTGGTAATGACATCTCAGTCCATGAGCTTTCTTGACTATTTAGAGTGCTAGCTTGTTTGTAGTTTATGAGACGAGTCTCAACTTATTTTACACTCCCTCAGTTCCAAAATAATTGTCTATTTTCTAAACCCCAGGTTATTAAGGGGGCATGCATGGATTGTACTCAATTTAAATTTTTTGGTGGTATTGACATATATATCAATTTTTTTCTTCATTTCCAATGCAAATTTGATTGCATTTTAGTGGACAATGTTGTCAAATTACACTTATTAACAAATTAAAAGGGAAAGTGGACACTTATTTTGGGACAAAAAAAGTGGATATCCTTTACAAACACTTATTGAAAGGGAAAGTGGACACTTATGTTGGGCTGGGAACTGTTAGTAAATTTGTATACTTATATATATATATATATATATATATATATATATATATATATATATACATATATTGGTTATGAAATAGAAGTCTCATGAGTTGTTCAGTTCATCTCTTGCTCAATTTGTTTTTTTCATTAACTTTTAATTCACCTCGGTTTACGAGAATGACAAATTGATATCATAGCATACATATACGAGACATCTCGTAAGTATTTCGATATGACATTTAGGTTTTTTTTTATGTGTTTATGCTATCTTAATGTCAGGGGGTACTAATTTGGATTAAAGACCCTGGAGTCTAATTTGTTATGTGTTCTATGTAGTTGACTTGATCTTACCTCATAAGTATATAGATATGATATTTATATATTTTTGATGTAGATGGAAACAGCAATCGGGGATAATATGAAAAATGGATATAGTAAGTGATTCATTCGGTAATTAGGGTACTGACCGTGATAGTATGAGAGCCCTTAAAGAGTTTAGGAGGCAGATTCGGCCTCTGTTTCAGGGTGTTCCTAACCCAGCTGCAGTTGAGCATTGGGTGAGAAAGATTAGGAAAACTTTTAATGCTATGAAAATCTTTGGAGATGAGAGCAGAGTGAGGTTAGTTACTTTTCAGTTTGAGGATGAAGTTCGTCATTAGTGGTGTTTGGTCACCACTACTCTAGATATGAAAATCTCTTTGAAGATACTTCAAACCATATTTCTGAAGAAGTTTGTTCATTATGTGATTCATACATATAAGACTCGAGAGTCTTTTAGTTTGAAGGAGGATAGCATGTCTAGGTCGCAGTATGAGGAAAAAATTGCTGAGCTTGCTCGCTATGCCCCTAGTATGGCCTATAATGATATCGAGAAGGCTAGGTTGCTTGAGTGAAATCAAGTGGCTTGGTCTTCCAAAAAGAAACCAAAATTAGCTAGATCTTCTACTAAAGATGAAAACAGGTTTTTAGCTCACACAGTTGTGGTTGAACTATCTTTTATAAGAATTTTGTTGCAAGACGTTAGAGTTTTTCTTCAAGATGTTCCAATTATTATCTGTGATAATATTTAAGCCATCCCAATTACCTATTGTGCGCAAGGAAATCCTTCGGAGATATCCGAGTGTGCACCTCAAGTACGGAGTAGGAACACAGAGAGAGATAGGGTTGTGTGTAGGGAGAGGATAAGTAGTTGCAACTGAGAGAGAGAGCTTAATAGCTAGTGTCAAACCAGAGGTGAACTAGTGTCGCAACGAAGGGCTAACGATCCTATATAGTGGGGAAGTGACCGTTGTGAGGGGGTTAATGCACCATAAATGGTGGCATAATGGTAGCCCCCCGTAACGGCACGTTCGACCGTGTATATAGGAACCGTTAGGCACCTGACCGTACATATCGGAGATCGTTATGAGGTCAAGCCGGGTTTATAGGACTTGGCCATTAAGTCTCTCAAATCAGTTACAAAAGGTGGCACGCGAGCTTGGTGGTCGCACGCGCGCGACGGGTCTTACCCTAGCCTCCAAACAACTAAGTCCCTACGAATCCCATGTTGGTACGCGAGGGCCCTGTCTCGCAGCCCCCAAGTGGATAAGCATAGGTAGTTATCCGGTGTATATGGAGCACAACTGGGTGTGCTCGATTGCTGCCACGTGGCTGTGATATGTCTGTCTGGAAAGCACCATCTACACCTATAAATCTCTCGTTCATGAACAAAACATGTTGATATTGACTAGAACTTAATTAGAGAAAACTTTGTCAAGAGGGATCATCAAGTTGCATTTTTCTCCAGCTCAAACATATAACAGACATCCCCACCAAAGGCCATACTAAGAAACAAACTTGTGTTACATTCCATATGTCATCAAATCAGTTGTTAATCTCTTCATAGTAATGAGAATATTGGTCTTAATACTTCGACAATGACTTTGAAATCAAAAATTGAGCTTTTAACGCCTTAAAACTTTATTCTGTGACGAATCTATAAGCTGAATAAATTTAATATACTATATGTGACCATAAAAGTTCATTGTTGAAGATACTGTATGTTGTAATGCATCATGGTGTGTTTGTGATCAAAAGGGATATCGTTAGTAGTATGTTTGAGGTTGACATAAGGAGAAACATCAATCTTAAAAATGATGTTTAGTTATCTTTTGTGTCACTAGTTTTTTCTAGGTCAAGAAAGTTGATGTCATGCGGTCTGCTGTTTTGCTTTCTAGCATTATTTTTGTAATAACTTGTTGTTACCAGTTAAGCTGGTAACCCTATAACGCATGAAAATTTTCATATGTTTGAGGTGTAGTATCTTGAATTGACGGTATGTCGATAAACATAAAACTTAAAGTAAGAAGTGGATTAGGCAGTTATGGTGGAAAGATTATGACTTTCGAGTTACAAATTTCATCTGCATAAACCCATTATTTTGAATAAACTAATATGTCTTATAATCCAACCTTTTAGAAGTATTTGACTATCTCTTGCAGACAACTCCATGTCCATCCATTCCGCAGTCGTCCTTCATGCTCGGCATTTCAAGAAGATATGCTTAGATCTTAGAGTAGTTGCCTCCCTCAAATAGAGTAACTGAGGAGTCAATAGAGAAAAGGCTAGAAGAATCAAACTCCCGTTCGCCTCAAAGGACAGGCATAGTCGGAACCCATGTTGGTGCGAATCACATAACCACTCCCATAAGTTTGTCCCAGAACACCGTTCACTCTTTCGGTCAAGGACAAGAAATTGAATCAAAGGTCAACATGAGCGAAGCAATCATTCTTTGTGCTGCCATACTTTTGTACCCTTGAGTCTTCTTCATTTATTGGCACCACCTTTGTGGTGATCTTGAAGTTTCCTTCAACTTTAACGGTAATAGCGTTTGTGTCACCACTCCTAGCAGCGGTGACCATGGGGGAGGAACCATGTTTCCACCTTGCACCATCAGTTTCTAAGAGATAGATGGGTTGACCATCAAAGGCGATATCCACATGATTTACATTGTTGTTCCATGTGGCAGTTTTCATAGAACCAATTAATAGTTTGTGGTCATTGATGCTAGAGTACTCCAATGGATTAAACCATTGTGAGGTCCCTGGTCATGTCGGACCTTCTTTTTCCAATGAAGTGGTCATTGATGTGGATTTTGGAGTCAGACACGAGGCAAAATTCTCGGTCTTTCTTACCGTGGAAGTAGAATGAGAGTTTGTCGCCACCAATGAGTCGTGGATCTTGGCATACCATTTCTGGAGAATCACAGTCTACAAAATGGCAGTGTCTGCTTAATACTTACTAGTCGTAAGCCCGCGCGATGCGCGGGGTACCGTGGTTATGAGATTATCATGGTAGTACTTATCATAAAATAAGTAGGATTGAATTTTGAAATGAATGCATTGACATGCAACCGATTGTTTGTTAAACCAATTGTCAATATTTTTATACGTCATTGTAGCTTAAGTACAATTTGTAAGTGTTATGTACTATTCGAGGGTGCTTAGGTTGTTAAAATCACCGTTTTATAAGCGAAAAGAAATATTATAATCATAAATAATCAAGAGTTATTCTAAGAAGTTGCATATTTTTATGTGGGTGTAAATAAGTGGTAATTTTTTTTAATAGTAAGATATTACAATTGCAAGAAGATAGAGGTCTACCGATAACATATGACACTTTCAGCTCAACAATTTCATTAAGAATTATGGGCCTCGATATAATTTTGATTGGGCATTTTGTGCTGTTGTGTTTGGGTCAGTCTAAAAGTTCAATTGCAAGTAGTTTCACCGCTTAACAAAGATAATTTTTTTGGGAAAATAGGCGTAGAACTTTTAAACAATTCGATAAAACATGTTGCCGGTAGCTGAATAATGAAAATTCTTCAATACTTGACTTACACATCCTAATCAGCATTCATTTAGGTTCTAAATGAATGTAAAATAACAATCGCTCTTCTAATCATTTAGTAAAATCAACAATAAGCTATTTAAACAATCCACTTTGATAGGCATCACCGCAGTTATGGATCATTTCGAGTTTGTCAACGATTTTGCAGACTTTTTGTCAGCTCGAGATGTGCGTTTGAATGAAGTAAGGTTGAGTAAATGTTCAGAATCTTCATCTACGTCAGTTGCAACATCTCTTAGGATGGAAGACATTTTCCTTTTTCACTTTGTGCTCTGTGAAGGTGTATTGGCCACATTAGATTTATGAGCATCAACTTCCTTGTCAAACGGTGGTTATGTTTCAGCCTAAATTACGGTAAGGTCATTTGTAAGTGATGTAAATAAATAGCAATTTATTCGTATATGAATTGCTTGCAAATGTACTTGTGTAGTTGGTATGAAAAAGTAAGCTATTTAATATTTTCAATGTAGTACCTCTGGTGACAATTTCTTTTTCATTTTGCTGTCTTTCAGAGTTAATGATTTGCGAATGGCAGGTTGAGGAGTAATTTTTTTTCCTTCTCTTTACTCTTTGCTTTCCCGGCTTGAGAAATATAGTGCACTATAGTTAACAAATTTGATTTTGCGTGAATCTGTAACAGTAGTAATGTCCATAATGTAAGCAATTAATCATTTTGATCAAAAATCTGTAGATTGAGTATATAATATCCAACCGAAAAATAAAGCCAATTGACTTGTGACGCCTCTGTTTCCCTTTTGTAGCTCTGGGGGTGGTTCTCAATTGTTCTCACAGTGGATAAGTTTGGAATCATAGCTTCTCCGGGAGAGCTTTCAGCCTGTTGAGAAAGTTATTGCACCGTTATGAATGTAGAGTGAGTGGATGAACTAAATTCGTACATGGGGTCCTGCATTATTGTTTTTATTGCATTCACCGGTTATCGTAAGGTCCCAAACCTTCGTGATGGTGTAATTCTCGAGTCATTGCTTTATATTGAAGTCTGTAAGTTCAAATTGAAAAATGTACTTGTTTCCACATAGATTTTGCATGATAGGAGGTATATCTGTAATGGCTTCTTTCTGCATTCATATATAATTAGTCGGTAGAATATAGAGTTGAAATTATGAATAGTAAATAAGTCGTATAATGAAAGCAACTCCAGCACGCACCGATTCACTATTTCTCAAGTTTGAACTGGCATCCTAATTCTAAATGACCCTTAAACAACCATAATGTATTTTTCTAGCCATTGCAGCTTTTACTTGGTAATTAAATTAGGCTTACTCCCTGAAGTTTAACATTGTGCTTAGTAACCACGCGGTCGCAATTTAGACCCAGTCTTAAAACCTCAAAAAAGCAACATAGTTACGTAATAAAATATTCTTTTGGAACTCTCTTATAGGTTGTAAAGCTATTTTGAAAAATACAATACTTATAAAACTTTGTCATGTGTATCACGTAATTGTGTTTCAAGGAGTTCAAAATTGAACTAAGTATTAGACGTCGAATCTTTTGAATTCCGAAGTTTTGAAGGAAAAAGGTGGATTGAAGATAGCTTCCACATGCTTTGTAGGTAACAAATAGGAGTTTCGTTGTTTCGAACACTAATCTAAAAATATAACTAGTAAATGAGAAAAAAAAAACATTGGTTTGAGAAAAATCTGAAGATAGAAGAAACCTCGTAGTGTAAGCATGTAAGTTTAAGACTCCAAAGAAGAATCAAATTTGTCGGTTGATGTTACTACTTCTAGGTTCTAAACATTTTTATGTTATTGAAACTTAAACATGTATGCTATCACCAAAAAAAAGGAATTTAAATATGCATCTCATTAAGTATGACATAAGCATCTAAAACGGGAAGTTTGTAAATAAGTGCAAGATCGGAGTCTAAGAAATTACTTGATGTGTTCGCCGACTGTGCACCAGCGTGTAGCTCTCGAATTCGTGAACTAATAAGTGCCTAAGCAGAGCAGGTGCACATATCAGCAAAGATTAAATAAATAAATCGTAGTATCTTTTTTATGTTGATCTCTAAGATCTTCGTCATGGCTGCAACGCTTGTGTTTGTTGGATATTATGTTCCGTCTGTGTGATCTAGCTTCTTTCGGAGTGGAGAATTCACTGTGTGTCGGCATAACTGGCGATGACATCGTAGTGTGAATGCTAGGAGGATGGTTTTCGCGGCCTATGCATGATGTCAGCACCTTTGCGTTATTAACATTTTAGAGACGTATTTCCAAAAGATTTGAACATATACTTCAAAGTGACCTTAATACATGGTAATAAACCATTGGCTTAAACTATTGGAGGACATATTACGTACCTGAAAATACATCTCGGATTAGTAAACTTCTCTGTTTGCTGAGAGGACCTGTTATAAATGGCGGAACATGATGTAAATACCTAAACATAACAGGTGTACAGACCAACAAAGAGCATAACAATCGATATTACCAGTTTGGATTTACTCTCTTAGTTCCTCGCTATCGTCACAACTTGTTTGTTTTCTGGATAGTATGATCCATCCAATCAATCTGGCTTCTTATGGAGTGCAGACATGACTATTCGATGAGGAAGATGGCCGCGAATTTGCATTTGGAATCGTATTATAATGGTTTCGATGGCTTTGGCTATGGGCGCCATCTACCAAACACAATCGTCTGAGGCATGGTAAATTTCCTTTCCAACCTTGCATTTCTAGCAGAATTGGAAACATCCATGAAGGGACCAGCCGTACGCTCCAGCAAACAATATTGTAAGCTACTGAAAGGCCGCAAAGAGTAATAGCATAGAGTCACGAACACAGAGAAAAACTCAACCTTCATCAAGACATTACAGAAGAAGGAAAAATAAATATAATTGGAAAATGTTGCTCATGAAGAGAATTACATGTTATCAAAGAAAGGGGGCTTGTATGGCTCACACTGCAAGAGTGGAGGGAAAAGGGGCATCTTTCAGAGAAAGAAAAACATATAACTGGATAAGATATCCAATCCAAAGTGGCAAGCAAGTCAATAACTATGTCTTCGGTCAGTAAGTTATATGAATCTTCATACGTTCTTTTTTGTGTCATTCAAATGCTTAAATTTCTCTTTTAATTTTGTTAGTGGAGAAGGAAAAATATTAGGCTAATTTTAGTATTGTCAAGGAAAATGTTTGGAGAATGTGCATTAAAAGAAGTGATTTGAATTGCTTTTGTGAAACAACTCTTTCCATGGCATAAATTTGAAGGGGCGTATTGATTTTCATCTCAACAACAATTTCCATGGAATAAAATTTGAAGGGTTCGTATTGATTTTCATCTCAACAACAATTTTTTATTTCTAATTTTCTTATCAAAGACATTACTATAAACTATTGATCTGAAGTCTCAATTTCAATTCCTCCTGAAAAAAGTTTTAATTTTCTCCCTTACAAAGACCATTAGTTAGACAGCCATTTGATTTGAATGTAAGTAATACAGTTCATAGTTCTTCAACAACATCCTCAAACATGGTTTTATCAACTGTGAAAGTAATAGTATTCATTTTGAAAGTTAACTGTGAATCAAATATACCATTAGGCCCCAATTATCTGTTTTGCCTAAGGCCAATAAAACCTTTGAGACGGCCCTGGTAATGATTGTGGCAGCGGGAGTTTGTTTGGAGGTGACGGATTTATTGTTGATTCTTCAGATTTAAAGATTGTCTCTTTCAGATTTAACTTTTCTATCAATCAATCTCATTTGAAAAATCCAACAAATTTGGAGCTACTAATTACCCATCAGCAGTAAAATATTCAAGAATCAACAATTACTTGTACCAATCAACACAAACTCGTAATGAGAGACAATTAGTTAAAGAGAGTCTGAAAACTCACATCAATGAAGTCGCTGAGAAAGCAAGAGAACATGATCTTAGCCGGCCTCTAGAAAGACAACTCCCCCAGATGCTTCAATTTATCTGGCATCGGTGCCAGCTATAGCCTCACAGAGACAGTTCCGAAGTTTGCGTATTGATTTTTTTCGCTACAGGCAAAATTCGATGGCCGAAGCGCCTCTCATCTATGGGCTCCATGAACAGTCGATTACTCTTCTTTGCGTCGGAACCCGGGCACGGAGGCATCTTATTCTCTGTTGTACGGCAGTGGAAGGAGCCTGAGAAGAATGAGGAGAGACGGAGGCGGAACAACAGAAGGGTGAAAGTCTCAGATGAATGAGAAAAGACGCGGAGAAAAAAAATTAATGAAAATTAAATATTATTTTTAAAGGGTTTGGAGAAATAATCTAGGGAAAAAGGCTGTTTTTTTTCTTTTCTTCTTTTTTTAAATATTTTTTTCAGAATCTTCTATGTTATTTTTTTTAGGGGAAGTAAGAATTAATGTTTTTTTAAAGTACATATTACTTTCTCATGGCATTTTATTAGTACTATTGAATCTAAATACATTGAACATAACTTGTTTTCTTCATTCAATGAGCATGTTGATTTTGGGTTTGGAGAAGGGTCATTATGAAGATAATAGTAAATGTCTTTGAAATTGGAGACCACCTAGGAAGAATACATGTCATAAAAATGTGACATGGCAAAAAGTGATTGGAACAAATAGGATATGAGTTGGCCATATGGTGAAACAAATTGACAAATGTCATTTAAAGGGGACTTTTGAAATGACATGTGGCAAAAAGATAAGGTAATTCCCTTGATTTAATATATATATATATATAGATAGATTATTTGAATAATAGTAATAGCAAGAAAAAAGATGTAATTTGTTTATGTAAAAATAGAAATATGATTTCATGATAGAGAAAAATGTTATGAAGAGACTTACTGAAAACAGGTTTGCAAGTGTCACAATCTACTTGGCAACCACCAGGACAAGCGCTAGGGCATGCATACTTAACGTTGTAACACAAAGGATGTGATTTGTTTTCTACTTGGCCATTTTGCTAGCATCTAACCATAAATAAAGACTAGGAGATGGGGTTGAATGTGATGGTGGTGGTGATGGGGTTGGGGTGGTTGGAGGTGAGGGTAATGGGGTAGGTTGAGGAGGTGAGGGTGTTGGTGTAGGTTGTGGAGGTGGTAGTGGGGAGTAAACATGTGGAGCCTGTGAAGGAGGAGTTGCGATGGGAGGAGGCGAGGGTGTTGGCGTAGGTTGCGGAGGTTGAGGTGAAGACACTAGCTGTGGAGGTGGGGGGTGCACCAGTGGAGCGGGTGATGGTGGGGTTGCGGTGGGTGGAGGTGAGGGTGATGGTGTAGGTGTTGGAGGGAAAGTGGAGGAGAAGACACTTGTGGTTGAGGTGGAGAGTAAACCGGTGGAGCATTTAGTGAGCATTGCTAGTGTTAATCCTTTCCAAGGGTAGGGATGGCAATATGGTCCGATCCGATCTGTGATCCGAGCGATCCGGGCCGAATGGCTCGGATCCAAATCCGATCCGATTGAAAATGGATCGGATTTGGATCTGGAAAGCCAGATCCGATCGGATTTGGATCTGGATTTGGATCTAAGGGCAGATCCACCGAGTTTCGACCCGATCCGATCCGACGTATATGTGTGCTTTACAAATATATTCATACTACCTCCCCACTATCACTTCCAAGAAGAATACAATAGTAATTCCAACCTACAGAGCTATTTCTGTTGTGTTTTAGGCTTCATAACTTGCGAACATGCCTTAGCGTATGAAATAATGTTTATTTCTTATGTTATTTTTTGTATTTTATTGCAAACCCAAGTCGGATCCGATCCGAATCCGATCCGACCACGTATTATATGGATCTACGGATCGGATTTGGATCAGCTGGATGAAACCCGATCCGATCTGGTCCGAATCTGGTGATGATCCGAACGGATCTGGATCGGATCTGGATCCCATTTCTCCTAGCCGGATCTGGATCGGATATCCAATCCGGATCCGACCCGTTGCCATCTCTATCCAAGGGGTGACTCACCCCTGCAAATTATTATTGGGTTGACACCTCGACAATTGAGGTGTCAACACATAGGAACTCAGGAATATGAAGTAGAAAACTAAGATAGATTCATTTAGAGGTTTAGGAGTAGTTCAAAGAAAGTTTAGGTAAATTTTAAGTTTTAGAGTTTCATTAGGTTTTGGATATTACAAATATACCC
The DNA here is from genome assembly GCA_023055425.1 of Linanthus parryae. Lineage (NCBI taxonomy): Eukaryota > Viridiplantae > Streptophyta > Magnoliopsida > Ericales > Polemoniaceae > Linanthus > Linanthus parryae. The sequence goes on from JALGPY010000002.1 coordinate 37,495,823, forward strand.
CAAAACTTAAAAAAATATCACAATACCCCCCTTAAATAATAATTAATCACTACAAAGCCCCAAAACACCGAATTTATATCCAAGAAAAATATTTATATACAACGGCCCCGACATTTTTTGATATTACAATTGAGTCTTGGTAGAAACTAGGGGTATTACGCATGTGACCCAAATCATGTTCTAGCATCTCCTTTTGTGTCAAGAAGAAGAAGAAGAAGAAGAAGAAGTCTGAATTAACCAATGTAGTACTAGTTTGCTCAATCATGGTATGTCGTCAAAATGGACTACTGATCTCCACTAATGTACTCAATCGAACTTTGAAGTAACCAAATTGGCCTCTTAGTTGTGACTCACCGCTAATATGGAATATCGATCTCTACTAATGAACTAAATCATATTACAAATTGACCAATTCAAGCTATCAATCGTGACTCATCATTGCAGTGGCCTATGGATATCTATAGATGAACTAAATCAAACTTCTAATCGACAAATTGCATTATCAATTCTGGATCAATTCTCAAATCGATGATCGATCTCGACTAATGAACTCAAGTGAACTACTAACTAATCAAATTGGCCTATCAATCATGACTACAGTTTCAACAGTTAAATATTTATGAATCTTGACTCGTGAGGAAAGATGTTTAACTCTCTTAGTAGCTATGCTCAATAGGCAAAGCAGCTTCTAATGAACAATCAGTTTTGATCGTTCATTATTCGGAGGTTCGAACTCAAGACCTATAGGCAAATGTCCAAAGTCTTAATAATTCAAGCCAACCAACTGAACTACACCCCAAAGGGCGAGGTGTAGTATCTTGAATTGATTCTATGGGGGCAAAAAAAACATAACGCAAGAATTGGATTAGGCATTTATGGTAGAACGAATTTTGAGTTTGAAATTACAAATTTCTTCCTCATGAACCCCTTATTTTGAATCAACTAACACGTACTTTATTATTCAACAATTTGGAAGGATTTAACTATCTCTTGCAGACAACTCCATGTCCATCCATTCCGCTGCCGCACCTCATGCTCGGCATTTCAAGAGAAGATGCTTCAGTCTTGGAGTAATTACCACCTTCAAACCGAGCAACAGAGCAGTCAGTAGAGAAAAGGGTTGAAGAAGAAAACTCACGTTCCCCTCCAAGGACAGGCATAGCCGAACCCATGTTGGCATGGCTAACATAACCACTCCCATAAGTTTGTCCCAAAACGCCGTTCACTCCTTCAGTCAAGGAAAAGAACTTGAATCCAAGGTCAAGATGAGCGAAGCAATCATCCTTTGTGATGTCGTACTTGTGGACTCTTGATTCTTCTTCAGTTATTGGCACCAACTTTGTGGTGATCTTGAAGTTTCCTTCAACTTCAACGGTAATAGCATTTGTGTCACCAATCCTAGCAACGGTGACCATGGGAAAGGATTCTGACTTCCACCTTGCACCAGCAGTTTCTGAGAGATAGATGGGTTGACCGTCAAAGGCGATAGCCAGACGATCAACATTGTTGTTCCATGTGGCGGTTTTCTTAGCCCCGATGAATAGTTTGTGGTTGTTGAAGAGTACTCCAATGGATTGAACCCATGTGAAATCCCTGGTCATGTTGGGGCTTCTTTTGCCAATGAAGTGGCCGTTGATGTGGATGTTGGAGTCAGACACGAGGCAAAAGTCTTGGTCTTTCTTACCGTGGAAGTAGAAAGTGAGTCCGTCGCCACCAATAAATCTTGGATCTTGACATACCGCTCCTGGATAATCACAACCTACAAAATGACAATGCCTAGTTTATACTTCATATTTGAATTATAGTAACAGCCGGAAAAAATATGTAATTAGTTTATGAGAAAATTGAAATATTAGTTCATCACAGTGCAAGATGTTGTGAAAAGACTTACTGCAAACAGGTTTGCAAGTGTTACAATCGACTTGGCAACCACCAGGACAAGCGCTTGGGCATGCATACTCGACATTGTAACACAAGGGATATGATTTGTTTTTGCACTTGGCTTTTTTGCCAGCAGCTTCCCATGGATAAGGACTAGGAGATGGGGTTGGGGTGGTTGGAGGTGAGGGTGATGGGGTAGGTTGAGGAGGTGAGGGTGTTGGTGCGGGTTGTGGAGGTGGCGGTGGGGAGTAAACGGGTGGAGCGGGTGAAGGTGGAGTTGCTGTGGGAGGAGGTGGGGGTGATGGTGTAGGTGTGGGAGGTGGAGGTGAAGAAACGGGTGGTGGAGGTGGGGAGTACACCGGTGGCGCAGGTGATGGTGGGGTTGCGGTGGGTGGAGGTGAGGGTGATGGTGTGGGTGTGGGAGGTGGGGGTGAAGACACTGGTGGTGGAGGTGGGGAGTACACTGGTGGAGCAGGTGACGGTGGGGTTGCGGTTGGAGGAGGTGATGGTAATGGTGTAGGTGTAGGAGGTGGAGGTGAAGATACTGGTGGTGGAGGAGAGTATACGGGAGTTGGTGGAGGTGGGGAGTATACTGGAACTGGTGGCGGAGAGTATACTACCGGAGGAGGAGGAGAGTATACCGGTACTGGTGGAGGAGAGTATAGTACGGGAGGAGGCTCCGTTGTACCATCAATGCAAATAGGTTTGCAAGAAACACATTCAGTGGTGCAGCCATTAGGACAGAACTTGGGACAAACATGTTCCAAGTTGTTACAAATCTTGGTCTTCCCGTTACACTTGGAGTTGCTCGGGTTGTTGGCGATACCAGGAGGCGTTGCCTCGGCCAACGCCAAAAGCGTGGCGAAGAGCACAACCCAAACAACGGATTGCGCCATTTGAAGCTAGCCTTCTGGATTGATTGGTTGTATTCAGTTCTACTAACTGATAGAAGATGTATTTGTGTTTGTGAATGAAATTTGATGGATTGACAATGAAAATGAGCTCTATATATATAGCATTACCATATGACTAGTTAGGGCCTTTACTTAATTATAAATCTTTTTCAAGTGCCTTTGCCATTTTCTTAATTTTTTGTGCCTTCATTTTACATTTGCCTTCTATTTTTTGTTGCTTTTGACCTGAACTTGGCATCCCTTGTCCACTAAGTGATCGAAATAGGCATGGCTGACTTGGTTTGAGCAACATACGCGACTTGGTGAGCTTTACAACGAGGCAGAAATGTAAAAAGTTCTCATTGTTACAGGTTTATAGGTTGATAACGTTGTGTGAAATGTGATGTTTTTTGTCGTGGAATTGTAGTGGCGGTACTTCTGTTGATAGTTTACAGAAATGGTTTGAGAGTTTCTGTTGTGACCAATTCTACGACTGGTCATTGTGGCACTTCTTATGTCACAGGGAGACTTAAGTTTTTCGTATCGGTATTGAGCTAACACATGCGTCTCCAGTAAGACCTGTGTATCGATGATGCTACCTAAAGTAAAAACATACCTATGCGTCCAATTTCATTACATTAAGGCTCCGTTTGATTGGTGGTAAAACATTTCATGTAAATTGTTTACCATTGGTTTGGTGTTTTGATGTTGTTTGGTTGGAGGTAAAATATTTTTTTGTAAAATGTTTTCCTTCAAATGACGTAAAATTAGTTACACATTTCAAATCTGTATGCCATTTTCCAAAGAGTGAAAGAGCACGACAACAACTCATACTAAGACGCCCAGTCGCCCACCAACATTCACCACTGCGACCTACCTCCACCACGACCCATCATCACCACCCATCACTGCCATTGCCGTCATGGCCTACTGTTTCGGCAAGTGTCAACCAAACACGAGAAAAGAATTGCAGAGGAAAACTTTTTCACGCAAAATATTCTACGTGTAGCCCTTGTATAACAGTTTACTGCGATTCGAACAGAGCCAAAGCGTACATACTAACGCGGCACTTCAAAAGACTATAACTGGCCGGTATATGGTTTATCCATAACTTAAAAACACACGAAAGCATTTTGAATATATGGTTTTACCCATAATTTAATTCTTGCACTACCATAAATTATGATAGGTCAATAGGGTGCATTATCAATTACTTGCGCTTCAAGTAATACTGCAAACATTATAAAAGCGTAACTAGAAATGCACTTAATAGAGTTCACACTGAAAACAATAGAATACTAGGATCTCCCTTGTAATAGTTGTAAAGATGTATGCGTTGCTTATGCTGCTCAACCCATAGTTGGCCATGACTTCTCCCGTCATGGGCAAGACATGCCATGTTCAGGTCAAATGCAACAATAACGAAAAGCAAGACAACAAATGGAAGCATTGAGAAGAAGAAGAAAAGAGAAAACACATTGACTTGAGAAAGCTTATATGTGAAGAATGCCACAACCAAGGAAGGCCAACAAGTTGCAAATACTAATATTCTCATCCTACATTGCTTTGCTGCTATATGTAGAGGTCTTCCATAGCTATCAACTTCAAATACAGACACAACTATATCTTCTTCTACCAGAAAACTAGCTTTCAATGGCACAATCACTAATTTGGGTTCTGCTCTTTGCCGTGTTATTAGCTTTGGCGGAGGCAACACCTCCTGGTATCGCCAACAACCCGAGCAACTCCAAGTGTAAAGGGAAGACCAAGATTTGTAATAACTTGGAACATGTTTGTCCCAAGTTCTGTCCTAATGGTTGCACAACCAATTGTGTTTCTTGCAAGCCTATATGCATTGATGCTACCCCAGAGTCTCCTCCGCCAGTTCCAACTTACGCTCCTCCTCCACTACCACCAGGGTGTTTCATTCCTCCACCCACAGTGTCTCCGCCAGTATACAACCCTCCTGAACTACCATCTGACTCGGCCGCTCCTCCTACACCGCCACCAGTGTCTCCACCAGTGCCTTCACCTCCAACCACCCCAAGCCCACCGTTACCCCCCGTGCCAGTATACTCCTCTCCACCTCCAGCTCAGTCACCTGCCACATCAGCCTCGCCACCAACCAGTACCCAAAGCCCACCATTGCCTCCTTCACCACTAACACCTGAGGAGGAGGAAGAAGCAAGAAGGAATCATTTGATTTAAGGAATTAATACTTTAAAATAAGAGGGGATCCTAAATTTCAGTCTTGATTTGATTATTTAGGGATTCGCTATTTTATTTTATTTCCATCTGTAGCTTGCTGCAGTGAAAGCAAGCACACAATGTAATGCAACTTGATCTATGAATAAAAATGTTTGTGTATTGAGAATTAGAAACTGAATCAAAGAGCGGTTCATTTATGTTGAGATTGTTCATTATTGGTTCTACATCATCTGGTATCATAGCCGAACTTCAATTCACCGCTGCCCGCTAAGGGTGCCCCCGGCCCAGTGGCACCAGATTCCCGCCCAACCCAACCCAGTACTTACAGGGTTTGGGTTTATGATATTCAAGCCCGCCAAGGGCTTGCGCCATTTGTCTTGGACTCGGGTGCTATCCAGCCCAGACCCGATGAAGTAATCTATTTACGAGTAATTATATGCGCAAACACGTGTGATCACACACACAATACTTCTTTTCATTTACAAAAAGCGTTATACAATATTGAGTTTACTATGCTGCTTTATTTAATATTTGCTTTTCTATTTTTAGTTGTCTCATTGTTCTATTTGTTGAGGGCCGCAATGCTTCACCCTTCAAATCACCTCATATGTGTCAAAATATAATTGTTGTTAACTATTTATTTTAAGATATTTTTATAATTACATCACCAATCAAAAACATCCATGTAAACGGTGAACTTGGAGAGCGACGAAAAAATGGTGACGTTTAGCATTTCTCTTTTACTAGTATTGTTACATTAGTCACCTAAAAGTATTTGCATAAACATGATACTATGTGTCTAATTGTGTATAAGAAGACTAAATACCTGCGCTAAACATTATCAATCTTTACTATCTTAAATCTTTACTATCTTAAAAAGAATACGAAACCTGAGATCCACAATCAGAGTTCTCTCTCTAGTTTTTAGAGTGAGAAAGTTTGTCATGCTCTGCATGTGTTTAGTCTCCTCCTGGAGTCTTTTGTCACAATAACTTAATCTTTCTTCTCCATTCTCCATTCTCACCAACATTCATCCTTCAATCTTTCATTGCTTCTCTTTGCCATGTCCACATCTACAACCTCCCCCTCCTCCTCTGCAGAAGCTTGCTTTCTTCCTGGTGAGGAGGAAGTCCTGAAAAAGCTGGGAGAAGTTGAACTTTCAGGAACAGTCGATGAAGAAACTGCTGAGTCAGAACTGGAATTTTCCCTTGATGGGGATGATTTAAATGAAAGCCTGGCTGAGAACAGATGCAGTCTACTTGGGAAAGTGCTTACACAGAAGCCAGTCAATCTAACTGGTCTAAGAAGCACACTGCATTCAATCTGGGCCAAACCAGATGGGCTTAGTATTGAGGAGATTGATAAAAAGATCTACCATTTCAGCTTCAAGAACGAAGATGACGTTGAAAGGGTGCTAAGAGGAAGGCCCTGGGTCTTTAACAACCAGCTGATAGTTTTCTCTCGCTGGGATCCGCTTGCAGGAGTCGACTCTGCGGATTTTAATTCATCACCATTGTGGATTCAATTCTGGAAGCTACCGGTGTTCTGTTTCAAGGACAAAGTAATTAGAAAATATGCCTCAAAGATAGGAGAAGTCCTTGATGTTAAAATTCCAAGCAAAGCTGCAGAGGATGGGAAATTTGTTCGAGTTAAGATGATGATGAACATCACAAAGCCTCTTCCTCGCGGTTTTCGGCTAAAAATTACAGAAGACAAATCGGCGTGGATCGAATTCAAATATGAGCGTCTTCCTCTGATTTGTAACTACTGTGGCACCATAGGTCATGAGGAACTTTGGTGCTCAACAAAAAAAGCTATGGAAGCTAAAGGAATAGTTAAAAGAGGAAGTTTCATTGAAGACTTGAAAGCCAAATCATCCATGGAGCTGCTGGTCACCAAGGTGGAGAAACCACTATTCAATCCAAATCAAGCTTCAAATTCTTGGCCGGAGACGTGCTCACCGGCTGCTTTACCGGCGGCGGTGGTCTCACCTTGCTATGGGGAAGCGCAAAAGTCAGGGGACAGGAAAGAGAAGGAAGTAATTACAGTGTCCGAATCCCCAAAGAAGGACATTGGTACTGTAAGAACTTCAAACCTGGAGCATGCCTCCAGCGCAGAAGCTGAAGAGACTCTCCACTCTCCAGAATTTTTAAATGCCATTGAAAAAGAGATTCAGGCGGGAAGAGAAGTCATGGAAAGCCGTTTGAATCAAGACCCGGTTCTAACACGGGTTCAGATGGCTCCTATTTCTGTTGGGCCCCAACCAGGCTTTAGCCCATCTCCTATTTTACCTCAGGGCCCATTATCTCCTGATATTGAAGCTACACTAGCCCAGTCCAATAGCCATCTAAAATCAAATGACATTCCTACCCCTTCTGAGGATAAAGAATCCCCTGAGAAGAACCAGCTTATCACAGAAGGGTTTTCTCCGAACCCTAATTCGAAGATTGCAGATAGCTCCATCAATGGTTCTTCAGGCAAAAGATGGAAGAGGCTTGCTAGGGACAAAGCTCCCATTCCCTCATGCGTTTCAGCCAAGCCACAAAAAAGGAAGGAAGACTTTATGGAGATCGATAATGAAGAAGATCTCTCAACTGACGGAAAGAAGTCAAAATTGGAGATTGATGATGCACTTGCTGAAAGGGTGGAGGTCGCCAGCCCTAAGTGGCCCCAACCAGCCCAATGAGGATGATCGCATGGAATTGTCAGGGGGCTGGGAGGACCCTGACAATTCGTCAATATAGGAAGATGGTTCATCTTCTTACTCCTGATATTTTCTTCATCAGTGAAACAAAGCATAATAGCAGCTTCATGATCAAAAAATACCAGTCAAGACAGCTTTGTAACAGTTTGTGGATCGACTCAAAAGGGCTATCTGGAGGTATTGGCATTCTCTGGACTTCTACATGCAATGTCAAAATTGTTAAATTCTGCAGATTCCTTATTCATGCCAGCATTACTGACAATTCTTTTAGCTGGGATGTTATTTTTGTCTATCTAAGTACCAATGATGGTACTAGAAGCGAGCAACTCTCCTTTTTGCAAAATTATGTTCATTCATGCTCTCCCAGAACTGTGGTGTGGGGTGATTTTAATGACATTGCAGATCCTTGTGAGAAAAAAGGGGGAAATTTCAGAGATTTTAATAGTTGCTCCTTGCTCAGAAATTTCATCAATTCAAGCAAGCTCCATGATATTGGCTACATTGGCTACCCCTATACATGGTGGAACAAGAGACCTTATCCGTTTGGCATTGAGGAGAGACTTGACAGGTGTCTTACCACCCTGGAATGGTCCTCCACTTTCAAAAATGCTTCTTTGAGACATCATGTTTGCTCTGGTTCAGACCACATTGCCTTATTCTTGGACACAGAGGCTCCCCCTCCTTGTTCTTCTCATTCCTCTTTCTATTTTGATCCAAGATGGGTAAAGCAGGCAGGAATTGAAGATTTAATCTCAAATGTGTGGAATACCACACTTGAAGGAGTTCCAATGTTCATTTTGAAATCCAAACTGAAGCTATGCAGGCAAGAAATTAGAAGATGGAGCAAAGGAATTTTCAAAGGCCTCCCAAATAGGATCAAGGATCTTGAAGAAGAAGTCAAGGCTTTGAGAAATCAAGGGATAAATGCTGACATTGATCAGCTGCATAATTTAGAATTAGACCTTGACAAACTCTGGGCTGATGAAGAGACTTTCTGGAGAACAAAATCCAGAGTTAATTGGCTTGTTGGAGGTGATAAAAACACTTCATTCTTTCATGCTTCTGTTTTGCACAGGAAAAAGAAGAATTTTATCAAAGGAGTGCTGGACAAGAATGGCTCTTGGAAGGATGATATGAGCTCCATTCACTCTGAATTTTATGATTTCTATTCTAATCTATTTGATGGCAAATTGGGAGGTGATCCAAACCCAATTATTACAAATGTTCCCAAGAAGGTGACTGCTGAGATGAACAATTATTTGCTGCAACCAGTTACTGAAGAAGAAATCAAAAAGGCTTGCTTTGAAATGGCGCCAGATAAGTCCCCGGGCTTTGATGGCTTTACTGCTAGGTTTTTTCAAACCTATTGGCACATTGTTGGGGCTGATGTGTGTGCAGCAATCAAGGATTTTTTCAATTCAAGCAAGCTTCTAAAAAGCATCAACCTGACTCATATTGCACTCCTTCCTAAAACACAAAATCCTCTCTCTGTAAAGGATTACAGGCCTATCAGTCTATGCAATGTGGTGTATAAGATTTTATCAAAAACCCTTGCAAATAGGCTAGCTAAAGTTCTTAAGGAGATCATCTCAGATTCTCAAACTGCTTTCATTGAAGGAAGGGCCATCACTGATAATATACTTATTGCACATGAAATGCTTCATGGCATCAAAAATAGGAGGCAAGGAAAGGAAGGATGGCTAGCTCTAAAACTTGATATGATGAAGGCCTTTGATATGGTTAGCTGGGATTATTTGGAAATGATGATGACAAGGCTTGGTTTCCACAAAAGATGGGTGGGGTGGATAATGCAATGTGTCAAAACAACCAGCTTCAGGTTAATCATCAATGGAGAGCTAAGCAACTTTATCCAGCCATCTAGAGGCATTAGGCAGGGGGACCCTCTCTCCCCCTACCTGTTTGTTATTTGTGCAGAAGGCCTCTCAGCTACAATCAGGTTCTTTGAAGAAAGGAGGTGGATTTCTGGAATCAAATTATCAAAACATTGTCCAGCAGTGAGCCATCTGCTCTTTGCAGATGACTCAATTCTTTTCTGCAAAGCTACAATACATGAGTGCAGTGCTCTCAATTTGATCTTGAAACTTTATGAGAATGCCTCTGGGCAAACTGTCAACAGGGACAAGTCACAGTGCTTTTTCAGCCCAAATACCAGCAATCTTGTCAAAAATACCATTCAATCTTTTTTGGGGATTAGCAAAGATTACAAGAACAGTTCCTACTTGGGGCTTCCTTCTATCTTTGGCAGATCCAAATCTCAAACTCTGCACTTCATTCAAGAAAGGATTGAGAGGAAATTAACTAGTTGGATGAACTCTTATCTCAGCCCTGGAGGTAAAGAGGTACTCATTAAGTCAGTTTTAGCTGCACTTCCAAGTTATGCTATGACATGTTTCCTCTTTCCAAAGAAGCTTTGCAACTCCATCTCCTCTTTGATTTCTAACTTTTGGTGGGGCAAAAAAGGAAATAATCAAAATAAGATACACTGGAAGGCTTGGAACAAGCTTTGTGATGATAAATCTCAGGGGGGGCTTGGTTTTAAAGATTTACACTCATACAATCTTGCTCTCTTATCAAAGCAAGCCTGGAAGTTAGTGAATGGTGAATCTTCCTTGTTTAAGAGGTTTTTCAAAGGAAAATACTTCCCAAATTGCTCTTTTTGGAGAGCAAATGTCCCAAACAGCAGTTCTTGGGCTTGGAGGAGCATTACAGAAAGCAGAGACATCCTCAAAAAAGGGCTTAGATGGAATGTGATTAATGGCAAGAAGATTGAAATATGGTCTCAGCCCTGGCTTCCCAGACCAGGTAATTTTATGGTTAACTCTCATAAATTTCATGTTTGGAGAGCTAAATATGTTTCAGATCTGATTAATCATGATGAAAGGGCATGGAATGAAGACCTAATAAGAGGAATGTTCAATGAGGAAGAGGCATCTCTGATTTTGTCTATTCCTATTGGCAACCCCAATGGGGATGACAAGATAATCTGGCACTACTCAAAAGATGGCAATCTCAATGTCAGTTCTGCATATAAGCTCATCAGGCAACTCAACTCAAAGAAGGTTTTTTCTGAAATTGAAGACCTGGGTTCTTCTAGCCAAAATACTGCATTGAGCTGGGGGAGGCTTTGGAAAATTTGTGTTGCACCAAAAATCAAGTTTTTTTGGTGGAAAGCTCTCAACAATTGTCTCCCGGTAGCAGCAGCTCTAGCTTCAAGAGGTTGTAGCACGGATGTGATATGTAATGTCTGTGGGGAAGAAGTTGAAAATGAGATCCACATTTTTAAAAATTGCAGTTTTTCAAATCAGGTTTGGCTTCTCTCCCCATTGCGTTTTGTTGCTCACATGTCACCCAATCTTACTTTCCTTGAATGGTGGGCTGAAGTCAATGAAAAAATTGATGACTCTGAAGATAAACTCACTGCTTTGGGCATTTTTATTTCCCTTTGTTGGGAAATCTGGAAATCCAGATGTGATTGGGTTTTTGGAAAGATTTCTTGGAAGCCTAATATGGTGGTATCAAGAGCAGTTGCCAAATTTTATGAGTATGTTGATGCCAATAGCTTGGAGGTTGGTTCTAAATCTAAAAGCTCTTTTGATTCAATCTGGTCTCCTCCTCCAAACGCTCTCTTCTTGATCTTTACTGATGCAACAGTAAGACCTAAATTATTTATGGGAGGTATTGCTGCTGTCTTATTGAGGCATGATGGGTCTGAATTGGGTAGAAGGTCTAAAGCCATCAGAGGTATCACCAACATTCTGGTCCTTGAAGCAATAGCAATCAGAGAAGCACTCTTTTTGGCAATGGAGAAGGAGCTTCAGCAAATTTGCATTCTTTCAGACTCTCAAGTGGTGGTGAAAGCTTTGTCTTCAAATTCATCCTCTTGTTGCTCTGTGATAATGCCTATTATTGAGGATTGTAAGAAGCTTTCTTCTATTTTTTCCTCTTGTTCCTTTTGTTTTGTTCCAAGATCACATAACAACACAGCTCACTGTCTGGCTAATGCTGTGTTTGATGTGTTGTAATGTATTTCTGGCTTGGTTTTAGCCTGTACTTGTGGCTGTGATAGCCCTCCTATTTTCTTCAATAAAATCTTCAGTTTGGGTGAAAAAACTATCTTAAAAGAGTGAATGAATGAGTAAAGATTCCTAAGATGAGTTATTCTAAATAAACCTCTCATAAACAATGTTAATACAAAGTTACCCCAAATAAACCAAACTGATTACTCTTCCGAACAGAAACCCCTTGACATGTCAGCTCTTTGTTTCCTCACGGTGTTTAACCATCACACGGACTTCAGCTCTTCGAACCCTAGGCAACTTCTCTCTCTCACGGTCGATTATCCCCATCCCTCTGCGGTTCGTTGATGTTGAGTGTGTCAGGAAGGTGAATCAGGTCGCTGATAAGCGTGATTTGCTAGGTCATCTTCTCCGGTACCCCATTGGAGTTGCGAGCGAAGGTGAAATCACAGAGCTCAGGGAAGGTATGTTGGATTCAAATTCCTCCTAATCAAATCGTAAGCTTCACAGTCCATGAGTTGGTCTTATTTGGTTTTCAGTTTCACATTCAATTCTTGTTTTTTTAACAGTTCCGATTTGCAATTGGCTATAGCTGTTCAACTAAAGTAGTTTGAAGTCTTATTTGGTTTCCAGTTTCACATATCAAACTTGTTAAACCGTTTCAATCTTGTTATTTGAAAGATTGGTACCATGATTTACCGGGGTCTGATTTCATTAAGCACAAATAATTTCATTGAATAGCTCAAAGACCCCAAAGCAAAACCAAGCAAAACTCTCTCAAAACCAGAGAACCAGAGTTCATGGATTTGCTCCTAAAGCAGGTTTTCTTCTATAGCCTACCTATCTTTCACTTGTAGATATGCATGTATAACTCATAGATCAATGATCCGGTGTTGATACAAAAACCTTAGGTTTAGGATCCTCAACCTAATCTGCAAGTTCCATATCCCTACTGATAATTCTACCTTTGTCTGTCTATGGAGAATTTTTGTGTCAAAATCAATTCGACTTCAATTCTAAGCACTAATTCCTGGACTTTTCCTAAGCTTGATTTGTTCATAATACCTTAAGATGGACTAAAATACCACCGTGCCTATCAAGTAATTCCCTGGGTGAAGTACCACTACACCGTTCAGTCACGCTACATTAACATTGCAGCGAGTCAGAAGTGATTCATTGTCAACAAAGGCAATGGAATCCACTAAATTCCCTTTATGCTTTTAATCCCTTCAGAAAAACCATAATTTTCTGCCTGCTTCAATCCTTTTACACCGAAAATCTGTCCTCAAAATCTGATTCGAACAGCAAAGTATGGTCCAAACGTCCTACCCCTGAAAGAGATCGTGGACTTTAAATTGCTTTTATGTTTCTCTATTTCGTTCCTCAATTGTCTATTGATGATATGTAGATTTCAAACTTATGTTTTAAGGTCTAACGTTAATGTTTTGCTGATCAGACTTCGTTTGCGTTGGCAATATCCCTTCCAAGATATCATAAACGACGCTTCCAAGCAGCAAAGACGAAACCCATCAGATAGATTGAAGCAAGTCTCTCATATTCAGAATTTGATTCAGACTCTAACAAGCCCCTGAGCAATCACTAGAGATCTCATGAGAAGACCACTAAAGTAGTCAGTAAGATGTCAACATGGTATGCGAAGCTTCATTTGCTTCTCCCTTCTTAAAATCAGTCAAGTCAGTTGGATAAAAAGTTCATTGCTTTACGTAATGTTTCCCCATCAGCTTTAATTTTTAGGCATTAGATACCATCTGATCTTTATTTTATTCTCCAAGTAGTTGTCAACTTCTGCCCGTAACTGCAATTCGATCGCCTCTGTTTTTGCAGTATATTTGCCGATTTCACCAATGCATCAACATAAAGTTATTTGCATAGGCTTTGGAACTATCATTTTCTGCAATTGTGTAGGTTCTTTGTTCTTCGAGATTAAGCTTTTGCTATTGCTGAATTATTAGTAGTCTTATTATAGAACTGGAAAGCCTATAGGATAATAGGATTTTGAGGCTGGATTTATTTAGTTTGATTTTTTTAGACAAAGTGCTTAACACCCTGGTTTGTTTTATCTCGTTTCTCACATTTTTGACTGCTAGAAATACCCTTAACTAAAACATCCCTTTTCCTAATGGCCAACTGTTATGACATGTCCAACATTTACAATACTCTTTTTCGTATCGTTAAAAATATTAACCACTTCCTTTGTAACGTATTATTTTCTCCATTATGTCTGCAGCAGCGACTCTTCATATGGTTTTTACTGTTCAATTACTCCATTCTCAGTTCCTTCGTTTCCTTCTTTGTTTCCTAATTGATCTTTTTTTGAAGTATCAAGTGAAAGCCCGTGGACTCGGATCAGTAGCCTTATCTGCACCTGTGCATTCCTACGAAATTACCTTATTTTCTTTCTATTCTTGGATGGGGTTTTGATTTTGTAAACATTAATTTTTGAGAATTTTTGATTGTCTTTGCATATTCGCATATGCTATATCATGGTTTTTCTATTCTTTTATTTGCTCAATTCTTTCGTCTCTCCGATTGGGATGTTATTTTGATTTAAACATCAATTTTCTGATAATTCCATTGATTGTGGTCATTCTTCTCTAAAAATTCACCGTGTTATGTGTTTCTAGAAAATTTGTTGTTCGTATTGGCGGTTGATTTAGTGAATATCTATTTTCTTGAGGTATTTGGTGGCTCAAAAGGTTTCATTGTGGTTTATTTTGATGTTTTCTTTGTTTGGAATGAACTATAGAAGGTATTGAAAGTTCTATTCAATGATAATGTACCACAAGTGTAGCCTTGATAGTCACGGAGTGTCAGAGAAGTAAACTTAATATGATTTGGCAACTAACGGCTGCTGTAGTGATATGGCTATGGATTGTTGTAATTCCTGTGGGGAAGATAAACTATGAATTATCAAGGCTTATAACGAATGGCTTTTATAGTGAACAAACTAGGACCTAGGAAAAATTGACATGTCAAGGGAGCGTGCTTGGGTAGTGACAACTATGTTTGGTAATAATTCATTGGTAGAGGTCATCCATCACTCTTTAAAGTCTTAGTTCAGTATTTTATATGGACATTTGTATTAATGGGTAGTGAATTTAAGAAAACGTGAAGAAGAACTCATAGAGAGGAACATAGGACCTGGGGACTATATTTCATATCTTAAGGGGCTTCAGCTATCCCGTTTTCATCGTGATTGATATAAATTTATTGTTACTATCGATATCATATGATTTCTCTACGAGATTGTTATCATAATAAACATTATTTTACAATTTTCTACTTCTTGATTTTGAACATACACCTTGTCATACACACTTAATTTATGTTGGAGTATAATTATAGTTTTGTTAGTTTTGTTTAGCAACACTAGGTAATTTGAGGTTTTTGTTTTCAGTGAGGTCATATGAGTTGTAATAAATTGTTTTCATAGAAATTTTCATGCAACAATTTTGGAATCTATTATCACCATTTAGAGCCATAAGTCGCTTCTGTTTTGCCAACGGAAAATACTGCTCCTTCTCGCCCTTCGGACCACTGCAATTGATGTTCCTTAACTTGCTTGGAGCTACTCCCCCATGTTATAGATCTTATTTCATGTTCTTTTGTATTTTTCGTTACTTTGTTCTATTTCTTTGTTTCGTCTCCTATTTTTGTGGTTCCGTGATTTGGCATCATATGGTCTATTGAGTTTCCTATACTGTTGGAAAGTAGAATGTGACTTGGTTCAAGTCTTTCTCTTCCAATGGGCTTTTTTGTTCCTTGGAGCATGTCGTTTGTTTCTTACTTGGGTGTCAGAGGTGGTTTGCTATGGACACAGTTCCTGAAATTTATATTGGATGGTTCATTTTTTCACGAATCTCAGCTTGTTTGTGATTGAATGTTATGCATCAGTTATTTTAGCCAATGAATATTTTATCTTCATTTATTGGTTGGTTCTTATTCCCTACTTGGTATTAGGAATTAACGCACACATTGATATCTGCAGGTTATGCTTTAGCCATGATCACAATTAAATACACACCATTCTTGCTGACAAGGGAGATAGCCTTCAAACCCCAATGGAATGGTAAGCTCTTGTTGGATGTGTCTATTGGATGGAAGTCCATATCGAATGTAATCTGGTTAAACTTCCCCTTCGTGTATACGAAAAATCATTTTCTATCTTCATGGTTTCATTTACTACTAAATCACTATGTTGGAAATGAGTTTAATAATCCATTGTTAAGTATATCTAATCTTGATAAAATGTACAAAATTATCATAAAAATACCCCAAATAGACCAAACTGTTTACTCATCACAGGGACTTCGTGAGAGGTCAGGTTTGTTTTCTGACGTTGTGTAGTCATCTAGGCGACTTTTATCTCTCACGGTCATTTATCCCCATTCCTCTACGGTGGGTTGACAGTCCCTTCTCTCTCTATGGATGTGTTTTCTTAGTTACGAAGTAGAAAGTAATGATATCCTAAGCGATTGTTTCAATAATTATATCGATGGTTTTATTTCAGAACTCTGACTTTTTACTAGGACGGTTTCTGGCTGCAACCATTTGATCAAAGAGGTACTTAATCTCCCTACATATTCATACATTCTTTTCTGATTCTCTACTTGGATCACGTTCATTGCTTTGTGGATGCAAACACTTGGTCCTGGCTTGATCCTTCTGAACATGTGCTATGATGAAAAATATTTTATTTTCACAATAGAGGCTTAGTTATTGACGAATGTCTGTTTATAAGTTCGACAGTGCCAATAAAATTATTGTTGCGGTGCCATTCATGAATTTATAATTTATTGCTTTTTTATTCCAGGACAAAAAAGATAGCTTCATGTTCTCCTCTGAACAAGTACAAAGTAGATAACGTATATAATGACGCATGTTTTCCTCTAATAGGCCTTGTATTGCATTTTAAGTCCACAAAAATGATGGTTTTCTGCTTGACCGACACTGATTGCAAAATATTCAAATTGTCTGAGTCCTGACAACAATTATCTCCCAGCTTTGATCTACCTTTTCATTTCATTGCATGTCGTGTACTTAAGTGATTCCGTAGAATGTAGCGAGTGTCTCCTTTTTCACTTCTTCCTTCTGTACTTGTTTTTGCAACAGTTCCGATAACTCTTATGGATCCCAAATATACGTTATTATTACAATTTTGTACATAACTTGCAGGTTTTGCGTCCTCGTAATATTGAATCTTTGGTGCTTTTACTCGCACCCCGTCTGTTGTTGGACTACTAAATGGGTAAGCCTTTGCATATGTATTATACTTTCATTAATTCATATGGCCATTTGCTAAAGATTAAATGCAGCTAAATTACAATGGTAAACTTTTGTATCAGATAAGTCCAACATTGGTTCTGATAGCTATAAATTTATATTTTCTGTTGGATAATATTTCGTTACTCAGATGGAAGATCGACAAATGTGGTTTCTCAAAGAAAATGGTATGCTGGACTATCATCTAAAGAGAGAGCTGACTTAATGAAAAAGAAGGTAGAAAATACAAGGAAAAGACGAAAACTTCTTAAAGAAGTGTCGCAGAATTCAGGCAGGCCAGAAATTCAACCTCAGGCAGAAGTTCCACGTATTCTACCATTGAAAACAAAAGGTACAGAGTGTGTAGTTACATTATTACCTGTGCAAAATTGATTATATATGAACGGATAATGTTTGAATGAACACAGGTCCAACTTTTTCCGAACATGAGTTATCAAAGTTGCACGAGCTGAAACGAGTTAGTTCATGCACCATTTGTCAAGCTGAAAGACTGGAGTTTGAACCTCCAACCTTTTGTTGCAGCGCCGGTGATGTCGTTCTTGCTAGCCCTGATGTTCCAGAGGTTTTATGGACATTATTCACAAGCCAGAGTGATGAATGCCGGACGTTTCGACAGAAAATTCGTGCTTACAATAGCATATTTGCGTTCACTTCATTTGGCGTTAATTTCAACAAAGAACTTGCTACATCAAAGAATGGAGTTTACACATTCCGGGCGCAGGGACAAATATACCACACTCTTCCTTCTGATGCTCCATCTGATGACGGTCCTTGTTATTTTCAGATGTATTTTTATGATACAGATAATGAAGTGCAAAACAGGATGACTGTGTTACGTGATGCTGCTCTCAGTGAAAGTTTGGTAGGGAAATTGATGGAAATCCTTTCAGTAAATCCGTATGCTCAGGTTCTTAGAACTATTGAACCTGATTTAGTGGATGACTACATTATTCATATAAGGAGTGATGTAATGTTGGATCAGCGAGTATATAACGCTCCATCAGCTGATCAGGTAGCAGGGATCTGGATTTAAGGAAATAACCCATGTGCTCGTCATGAAAGAGATATTATAGTCCGTTCGACTTCAGGTCAAGTGCACCGAGTTTGCCACTATTATGGTTGTTATGACCCATTGCAATACCCATTGTTATTTCCTAGAGGAGAAGTTGGTTGGCATCAAAACATTCTCAAAAGGGAAGGTCAAAAGGAAAACAAAAGAGCAATGTAAGTTGCTTATTTGCATTGATAAAAAGTCCTCTTATTTATGCCCTATTACATCTGACTATATCCATTGAACCGCATTATTAATGTAGCGACGTTATCCCAACTATCTTCGGCGTTGCAAAATGGAAGGGACACTTACGGATACCAGCGAAGCACTCAACTATCTGTTTAAGCGCTATCAACGCTAAAGATGATGATTGCTTCACGAATAAGAGATTACCACAGGGTTCAATGAAGTGGGAATTACATTACATTGCAGAATTTGGTTGCGGTTTTCATGTTTGCAAAATATGGACTTTTCATGTTTTATGTCCACAACTTAAATAAAAAAATATCTCTTGTTTCACTCTTTTCAATATTCCATCCAAACAGTGACAACAAACGACGTGATTGCATAAAAGTGAATCTCTTCAACGCATCCCTCTGACTAACACACCTCTCTCAATTCATTTTTGGAAGCTCCAAAGCATTAGAACCTTGATTTGTCGAAACAAATATAGTATCTTACAATTTAATGATACCATATAGTATCTTAAGATTATGACGAATTGACAATGCTCTATATAATTTATATGGTTGCATAATTCCTTTATTTTGTCAATTTTCGCTTTCCAAAAATTGATAAATCGGTCTACAAGTACATATGTGACTTTATGAGAAAGGTGCGTGCTACCAACACCTAACCCATGGAGTAGTTTTCACCAACGTTTTATGAATTTTAAATATGCGACAAGACGGATACTACATTCGTGACAAGAAAAGAGAAACTACATTTACCACTGAAAAGATTGTACACGCATAGACGCCCGTCCACATGACTATGTTTTATGTTTTAGTACACTCCATGATGGAAACCATTCATGAACTATGAAACAACTAATCGACTTGACAAACTAATACAACACACAGTTACAATAGGAGACAATTAATACATAACCGTTTACACTGACCCAACATGCTAGGTTATCGCAAATGGAATGCCCAAAGTCAATTTCAAAAGAACACAATTGACAAATCGAAGAATCTTGTCATAGAGTATTCCATCAGTCATTACAACTACACATATAAACTCTTCTGCGTATAATAATGTCAACATCTACAAAAACTAATTCGTATTCCAAGAATATTGAACCCACGTGCAACGCACGTGACCATTACTAGTACTATCTTAAAAGAGTGAAGAATAGAGAAGTGACTCCTAAGATATTTTATTACGAAAGTACCTCTCAACAGTTTATAAATTACAAAAGTGTCTACTTAACCCATACTCTTTATTTTCTAATAAAGCCCTCCACGAGAGATCCCCTTCATAACGAGGATTCTCCAAGTGCACTATCGATTCTAGGACTTCATCTCCTGTTTACGATGATTGGTTCATTAGGTATGTTCCATCTTCTCTCTTTCGAATCCTAGGTAACTTCTCTCTCTCACGTTGTTTGACTAGTTCTGCGGCTGATTAGATTTGGCGTTTTGTGGCTGGAACGCAGAACAAGTGCACTATCAATTCTAGGACTTCATCTTCTCTGTTTCGAACCCTAGGTAACTTCTCTCTCTCTCTCTCACGGTGTTTGTTTAGTTGTAACGGCTGATTAGATTTGGGGTTTTTGATGCTAGGCCATGTCCACGACTCTTCATTGCTTTTGTTTAACGAATTTGTCTATTTCAGATTCTGAGTTGAAGGGTATTTTAATTGTGATTTGTGAAATATCACTATTATTTTTTGTGTTTAACTAATGATTTTTCTGACAATGGCCTTGATATTACTGTGAATCACCGATGTATCATTACTGGAGTAATGGACTTGTTTTGATTTTCTCCTCAAATGTAACCCGGATGACTGTCCCCTAAGCCTACACTAACACCACTGGATAATGTAATATCTTAGTCTTAAGTTATAACTTGTAATTAATTAATTAATCGTCTGTGTATTTCTTGTACCGTCAAAGAAGTAGCATTGGATAGACTAATGATGAATTCCTTGCAAAAGGTATCATCAGACTTGTCTTCAAGAATCACAACTTGACCGTTTGTGGTTATCGGGTGAACCCTCCTGTTTGTTCTGTTTGTTTGTACGGTCAAAGAAGTAGCATTGGATAGACTAATGATGTTGAACCACTGTATTAATTTACACTGGGGTAGTTTTGATGAGATCAAAACACATTCACTGACCCTATAAAGTAGCACATAAATGAACTGACTGAATTATGAATTCTACTGTCATCTCTAGGACGATTCAATCCATTCAGCAATTAAAAGGAGAATGGTCACTGGTCCTTAATGAAGATAAATGTCTTTTATCAATCAAGTTGACTAATTTCTGACAGCGGAAGAAACCATACAGATAATAGTTTACGCGCTTTGTGGGAACCCAAATCAAATTAAACTAATTTACCACCGCTTTGTGGGCATCCCAATCACATTATACTGATAGTTGCACGGCTTTTTCTGTGTGGAAAGATTAAGACATTAATGAAATGAACACAAAAGCGCTGGAAATAAATTAATCTTGGAAGAGACGGAGACAGATGAGGTTTTGAGTCAACATTACTCTGAAATGGCCAGTGAGGTTCATTTGAAGCTGTTGCTTTTATCAACAAGCAACATCAATTTTGCGGAGAAATAAAAGTTTGGTCCCGTAGTACCTAGATGTGTCTTTTCACGAGCACCAACTACAAGAATTATCACATTACCGCCACAGCGCACAGGTAATAGTTTTGAGTAATGTGTCAGAGTGTGCAAAAGACAGGCTCTGCGTAGCTAGAGCATGATCTAATAGTTGGAGCAGGTATCAAGCTAATAATGAATTCATTGAAGGTCCAAACCTCACGGTGTTTCCACATGCCTAAAAAGTTAATTTAACGCATAAATGCATGCATTTACTCCAAAAAAAAGAGTAACTAAGAATAGATCAATAAATTACCTGCCGGTTACCAGTGGTATGTGGCTTCTGTGCAAGTCCTGGACATTGGAACGCCAGGAACAATTTGAGCCCCACCAACTGTTAAGCTATATAACCATTTCGCCGAAATCAAATCATGCGGAAAAAAAACGCATTTTCCATCTCCCGCCTAACAACTTCTGAGAGTCTTAGGTAAAACACAACTTCTTCTCAATAGCTCCCCCAGAATCCTCCAAAGCTAAACCCAGGACAAAACACAACTCTTTCTCATTATGCACCCATCTGTGAGTGGATAATACACTCCGTTTCTTCTCTTTCTCCCCCTTTTCACTTTTACCACTATTGACTAGGCCACTTTGACCCGGTGATTTAGATAGCAAAACGAAACTATTTTCTTATTATTCTTTCATGATGTTGTAGAATAAGAATTACTCTACAATACCATTGAAAAATTATCTAAAAATTACATCGTTTTGTCATCCAAATCGCCGTGTCAAAGTGACGCAAATATGAGTGAAAAAGTCAACAAGGGGAGGGGGCAATTTCATCAAACAGGTTATGGGCAGACAAAAAAAAAAGTTGTCATCTCGTCTTATTGTTATTAAGTTTCTAGAGGATAACCACACTTGATATGAACTGTTATATTGCTGTGTTTTGAGAAGTTTGTTCTTCGTGTTGTTTCGTCGTGTTGTTTCAATGTTTGTGGATGCAAATGTGAGTTATTCAACTGAGGGTAGATCTTTAGTAAGGGGAATGTGAACTTAATTTTTGTTTAAGATGTTAGCCCTCTCCTTGGTACACAAGAAGGACAAGATGTGCCGTAGTACATAGAAATGAAAACAGATATATTGTATTATTTCAGAACCAAATGTGACGATCTTCTTCCAATGCACAACAGTTAGTAAAAATATGTCCTATTATAAATATTTGAATATTATCAATAAAGGTATTTCTCCGTGAGTGTAGGTACAAACCACAAAGATTATGTAACCACCTATTAAGATGCAATTTAGGATTTATTCCTTTATTTACCCTTAAGCCCTTAAGTGACGGATTTAGAAATCTGCAAAAGCCTCACTTTCATGGAATAAAACATTAATGATCATGAAGCTTGTATACTCTGATATATCGACGAGGAGTATACCTTCATTAGAGCATTATTTAGATGTCAATAAAATAAGTTAAAATGATGTATCAATTTGGAGTATTAGAATATGGTAGCTTATAGCCATGTTGGTGTGGGTGGTACAATCTAGAATATCCTTTGAAAAATACATTGGGGTTTTTCATCTCCTAAATTCAGGATACTCTTTGCAAGGAGCTCATTGGAAGTCTCTGTTTCAGCAGCCCTAAGATTTAATGGATGCACTTTGATGAATTTTCATTGAATAGTTCTGTTGGTTACCATAATACTGAACATGGTGGTACTGTTGGTCACCATAATACCCACCATTGTTACCAGAATACCCTCTGTTTCGTCGTGGGTAGCTTCTATTATCAGAATATCCCCCTGTAAAAATTAAGGATTGGGATTTTATAAGACAACACAATACACGGTACATTTTACTTACTCATCTTGAGTTGATTGATCCCATTACTTGTGTGCTCACACTGACCATGCCGCTTGTAGATCAATTGAAGAGAAGAAACTGCAAGTTGTGTATGTGAGTTTAGCGCTGAATGGAGTAAATCACATATCACTTGTCAATTCAGAAAGGGTATATTGGCAGGTTACCAATCAGGTTAGTTTCCATCAATTTTTTCTCCTACTTTGTCCTCTTCCGCAAATCAGATTTTCCTCATCAGTTTTGATTTTCTGATCTTGAACTCTGTGTTTAATTAGTAAATGCCTTGAGTTGATTCCATTACTTGCATTCTGCAACTCAATTATCTGATTTTCTCTTTTTATCTGGGAAACAATATGCAACTTGAACATCTGTGCACACACTGACCATGCTGCTTGCAGATCAATTGAAGAGAAGAAACTGTCAATGTAATACATTTACACGCCTGAAATTAGTTGGGTGTAAAGTAAGAACCCAGGGAAGGGAAAAAGAAATATGAATATGAACGGTTGGAATCAAAGGAGCATAAAGCATCTATGAAAATGGCGTGAAAGAATAAAGCAACAGAACCGAATAATATTCCTATATTCGAGCACGAAATCACTTTTCGCGCAGATATAATTCAAATCAGTTACCCTCTTTCAGGGTATCTCAACCTGGTATCAAGCTGAGAACAACCCTATAGTTGACCCAAAAAATGGGATTCATATCAGTTACCCTCATTCAACACCATTCAACTAATGTTTTTGACGCCCTTTTATGTATCGGGCCTCCTCAAGGGGTTCCAATTCCCTGTAGTGGCGCTTGTCTTCCGTGGTTCCAGTTCATTTGTTCTTAAAAGTAAGGGATCTTTCATGGTTATCCTTTTTGTTTGGCGCCGAGCTTATGACAGGAGTCACAAGATCTTAACAGTTCTTAGCTTGCTTCATTGCTTTCCTTTATGAGTGTAAGTGGATTGATTTTCAGTGCCTAATTCACGCATAAAATTTCTTCATCGTAGCAGGAAATTGAATGTGTTATTAATTCTGGCATTGAAAGAATGAGAACAACATAAATCCAAAATTAAAATAAATTGATCAAATGTAGACCAAACGAGCATAATCTTAAAAAAGTTGTCACATTGGGTGTATCAAAGTCTATCAAAACTATGTATTGTGCTGACAAAACTCAAGAATGTCAAACTCTGCAAGGTAATTCCTACAATGTAGATTTCAGAAGTACTTTCTCCATACCTCCAACACATAACATCTATTACTACACTATGTTACAGTTCCAAAAATATTCATCAGATTGCCCTGATTTTGTAAACAACAATTTGCAATGACAATACAGAAAAACTGTTCAAAAACGTGTACTTTATAGCCTTTTAGTTTCTCCTACTTATTATACATACTAATTTCGATGGGAATATTGCTGATCAATAACACAGCTTTACAGTGACTCCACACAGACCTGCAACCCGTGAACACTACAATGGGGATCGAAGTGACTGTCAGGATGAACACCCTACAGATGACAAGTGAAATGGTTGCAAACCCGAATTTGCGAGCGTTACTTCAAAACCAACCCCAGATGAGACATCTCAATTGGAGGAGTCAGATGCTTCAAAATCCCAACTAATTTTGGTTAGTTCGAAATTTGCATTCTGTGTACTATTACATAATTCAATGTGTTCACTTCTTAATTACCATATATATTGTTTGAAGCACTTCAACAATGGAGAAACGGCGACATATACACTGATCTGCGACCACATATGCTTCAAGAATAAAAGATCTGATTATTTCTTTATACAAAAGGTATATGATACGTACTTTACTCATACATAGTTTACGACTGCTTAAAAGTTTCACTATTTTAAAAGTTTCATGCTCTAAGCAAAACCACTAATCAAATCAATTTGTTATCATATTCCGATAACTCTACAAAATGGAAGTGCCCGACACAATGATGTTGAATTTGAAAAAAGATCAATCAGATGATCATTTTATCGAGTTACTTCTGATATGTAAGTTGCTTATTTGCACTGATCAACACTCCTTTTATTTATGTCTTATTAGATCTGACTATATCCATTGGACCTCATTATTAATGTAGCGAAGTTATCCCAACTATCGTCGGCGTTGCGCAACCGCAGGGACACTTACGGGTACCAGGGGAGCACTCAACTATCTATTTAAGCGCTATCAACGCTAAAGATGATGATTGCTTCACGAATCAAAAAATTCCAACAATGTTCAATGAAGTGGGAATTACATTATATTGCAGAATTTGGTTGCTGTTTTCGTATTAAAAAAATATGTACTTTTCATGTTTTGTGTCCACATAAAAACTTTCATATTTAATATATGCCATTACATCCTTTGGGTATAATTTACAATACAGATTGCTAAAAGGATCATAGACATGACGATTTCTATGGATAGTATGGAGCATAATTGTTGTTTTGGTACTTGTATGTTTGAAAAATGTACCACGCACTGAGTGAGATTGTGAGAACACGTGGTTTGAAAACCGAAACATGAAGTAGTACTGTATTTGAAAAACACCGCATCTTTGTAATTGTATATGCATGCATACACACTGATTTACTGGAGCCGGTTCTTACGATCAACAATAGATTTACCATTTTTGTTGCAGACTAGAAAAACATAATTCTGACTCCAAAGAATGCATATTTTGCAAGGTATACAATTTCTTACCACATCTATTCAATACGTTAACTTGATAATTAATAAAAAGCCTAGCCTAAAATCAAACCACAAAAACAAATGAACCCACGTGCAACGCACGTGACCATTACTAGTAATTGAAAAATTATAGAGAACAGAAAATAAGACAGAAGGAGCAGGCAGAAATTTGCTAGCCGTTAGCATTCAAACAAGTGGCTAATGGTTAATCCAAGCAGCAACATGTTTCATTTCAAACAATGGTATGATGGTCCGGTAACACCACAAACTCCATAGGTTTACTTAGGACTTTGTGGTTCTTTAATTTTATGTTATCATTTTAGTGGATTAAGGGTTTAGATTTATTATTTGGGTTTGTGGTTTAAACTTTAAGAATTCGGGATTACGATCTTTGTAGTTTATTGAATAAGATATTCCCAATTTGTAACTGAAAATGTCGTACTATTAGAGTATGCGACAATACCTCTTGAATTCTGTCAATTTTTTCTGTCTCTTTCTTCTGTCTGTCTAGTACACGGCTCTTAAAAATTGGTGTGTATTACACCGAAATTATATCGTACCATCAAATTTGATAGCAGAAATAGAATTTGTTGATATGTGTTTGGATAAAAGATTGTGTTATTGTGAGAGATGCACTTTATTATTTGACAAAAATTACACCAAATGCTAAATTTTATTTTTAAATATACAATTTAAGAGAGTGTGTGATACGGGATATAGTATCAATATTAGTTAGATAATTATTTATTTGGTACTTAATTAATTATTAGGGAATTATGTTATTTATTTATTTATTGAGTTGATCCGGGCTTGGCCCGTAGAGTCTAGGGTTAGGTTAGGGTTTGCCAGTTATATATTTAAGTGATGTAATATTTCATTATTAAGCAGTGAATGAAATATCTATTCTCTCGATCCTGAATCTCTCCCTACTCTTTTATCTCTCTTGTCCTCTTTTTGTCTATCTCTGC
This sequence comes from Linanthus parryae, assembly GCA_023055425.1. Classification (NCBI taxonomy): domain Eukaryota; kingdom Viridiplantae; phylum Streptophyta; class Magnoliopsida; order Ericales; family Polemoniaceae; genus Linanthus; species Linanthus parryae. The sequence goes on from JALGPY010000002.1 coordinate 37,522,196, forward strand.
CTTTCCGTCTAAATTCTTCAATTCTTTTCCTTTAAATATGTCCAATTCTTCTACTATCGATACTCTTCTTCGTAACATTGGTGCTTTCATCGAGTTCGCCGGCCGCTTTCACAACGAACACGAACTCAAACGCCGCAGTCACCATGGATAACACCTCGCACATTCGCCCCACTACTCCGCGATTTACAGGCGACGACCCCGTTGGATGGATTCACAACATCCAAAAATACTTTGATTATTTTGGTACCGCAGAAAACAATCGATTTTTGTTCGTAACAATGTTTATTGATAGTCCCGCATCCGAGTGGTGGCGTTCTTACCTGTACAATAACAAGTCCTCATCATGGATGAAATTTATGATAGCTGTCCGACAGCAATTTGATCCGTACTATTCCGACGAACAGCCGCCAAGTGAAGATAAGTGGCAGCAACAAAAAGCTCCAAGTCCGACACAACCGCCGCCATCCCAAGAACAGCAGCGGCAAGAACAAACCCAGCTGCCGCTACCGTCGAAAGCACAAGAGCAGCAGGTCTCAACCCACTCGCCGCCGCTACCGGAAGAAACAAAACATCATGATCCGCTGAAATCGCCGCCGCCACAAGCCCTGGTACCAACGCCAGAAACGACCAGTCTGTTTGTCTCACTCGTCGGCCACCCAGATCCCATCAACGGCCAGAAGACCGTCGGGTCTGAAGCAGCGGTTGTGCCCGCCGCCTACCCATCTTCTCCAACCACCGCCGTCCTCCGCACACCGTCCGACGACCCACAAATGGGTCTCCCACCACCGACCAGGCCGCCTCCACTCACCAGGAACTCAATCCAGCCGCCGGATCCAACGAAGACCATGGCTTGGGTCTCCCACCACCTATAGCAGAATCAGACAAAGACCATGTCCACCAAACTGCCGGAGCCGACGCTACCCAAACCAGTCTGGCCGGCTCCACAGCAAAAGACCGCTTCAATTCGGTCCGTGAATCAGCCACTGTTTAACCCAAAAGCCGATCCGTGCTCACACAAATCGCCAGATCCTCCGTCGCTGTCACAGGCGCCGATGCAACCCCTGGTTTTTCCGGCAAATCGCCAGTCCGAGCAACTTCCAATCTCTCCCATCTCCGGCGGAAAAAGCTTCGTGACCGCCAAACCCGAACCCCCGTGGTTCCACCCATCTCCGAAGCCACCACAACCAGCGATTCCACCACCGCCGTCCGCAAGTCAACGTCAGCGGCTGCGCAATCGTGCGGGAGAAGTCTCTCCTGAGTTTTCTCTTATGCGGAAAAAAGTTAGGGCTCCACAATTACATTGGGCCCATCTCTTGCTTTGGGCTAGGCCAACTTTTGGAGTTGGTTTTAATTGGTCCAGTAGTAGGCTGAAGCCTCAAATTGGGCTCCAATCAACTAGGTCCGATAAATTTGGGCTTACTTCCTATTTGAGTTACCGCCATAATTTGGTTCAACATATTATTTTTGGAATGAGACTCCAAAATGGGCTGGTGAAGCTGGTTCGACGACAGTTTGACCCGGGCAAGCATAATGGAGATTTTTTTTTCAATACCCACCTTGAGGGCAATGTAATTTTTAAGGGTGGGAGAGTGATAAAGGATATAGTACCAATATTAGTTAGATAATTATTTATTTAGTAGTTAATTAATTATTAGGGAATTATGTTATTTATTTATTTATTGAGGTTATTCGGGCTTGGCCCGTAGTAGTCTAGGGTTAGGGTTTGTCAGTTATATATTTAAGTGATGTAATATTTCATTATTAAGCAGTGAATGAAATATCTATTCTCTCGACCCTGAATCTCTCCCTACTCTTTTATCTCTCTTGTCCTCTTTTGTCTATCTCTGCCTTTCCGTCTAAATTCTTCAATTCTTTTCCTTTAAATATGTCCAATTCTTCTACTATCAATACTCTTCTTCGTAACAGTGTGAGTGATGCTCTCATCACATGCTGCTAATAATTTAAAAGAAATCATGGGCTGAATAACCTTTGACTTTTAAATTTTCTAGATCTCCGTGCAATTGAAAATTAGTAAGAGTTGTGAAAAGTTGTAACTGGAATGGTTTTACTTCTTCAGTGGGCCATAATCTCAAACTCAATAGGCTAGATAAAAGGCCTGCTGAGCATCTCCAACAATACAATTACAAATTAGCTAAATTTTAACTAATATGAACTCAAGTTAATATTACTTTTTATTGTTTGCTCCAATGGTGTTATGTATTTTACATAAGTTTGTGAGTATTGAATTATAAATAAAATATTTATTAAATTAAAGTGAGAGACATAGACACAAAAAATTTAACTACCTACATTCTAGCTAGCTACTTTTATTGAGTGACATACATAATATGTAAAATATTGAGCCGTTTAGAGCATCTCCAATACATTATGTAAATCAGATTTGTTGGGAATATTATAAATAATTTGGTAAAAGTTTGCCTTCAGTAGCTTATGTATCTTGATAGGTAAAACACAAATTATGTATCCACTTCGCCAAACTTGGCGATGATTATTTGTTATGTAAAATCATCTCCCCCCCCCCCTCTATTTATGTGGGTTAGAACATGTTTCCTAAATTTTCTCACCAACTTCCACTATTTTCTCTCCATGTGTCCACATTTCTAACATTAAATAAATTAAAAATACTACTACTGTTATAAACTAAAGAGCAGAGAAGAGAGAACAATGTTGGAGGAATATCAAAAGCTATTTTATTCTCTACCAAAGCACTCTTTATATAGAGTGTGGGAGCCAATCATAATCATCTAAGAGTCAATCATAATCTACTAGGAGTCAATCATAATCTACTAGGGATCAATCATAATCTACTAGGGAATATTCATTATAATATTCCATAACACTCCCCCTTGAATATTCACTAATACGATGTCTCGTTAAAACCTTGTCAAGCAAAACCCGTTGGGACAAAAGCTCTGACAAAGGAAAAAGAGTGCATCTTGTGAGTGGATATTTGATGTAGTCTTCAACTCATTCATGGCTGCATGCCTCATTAAAACCTTGCTTGGAAAACCCTGTGGGATAAAAACCTCGGCTAAGGAAAAGAGTACAGCGCCTTGTAATTTAATCTCCCCCTCTTTGCATCATCTTGATGTTACACTTCATACCTGAAAGTAAATTTATGGGGAATACACAATGTCTAACATAATATGATGCAACATGATCATTCAAGATAGTAATAAGAACTATCAGCTAATAAGTATGACATGTTTTATACTCATGACACATTCGTCATACTAAATAATATGCATATGCAACTAAACTACTCGCGAGTGTGAATCTTCAATTTGCTTCAGCAAAGAAGAATATCTCATGGGCAATGGCCTCCATGGATTTCACATATAGTGATTCGTACGATCATTTTGTGTAACTAGTTACTTTCATTTTCGTAGTCTTTAAGTCTAAACGAAATATCATAATCACTCTTATCAATAGAAGATTTGTGGGTTATAATTATAACCATGAGAAATATAATATATGGGCATTGCTTCAATATAGCATATTTTTCATTCAATAGTCTCAAGCATTCAACCATTAGGGTGCGGACATTTGAATATGTTGTTCTATATGAAGATGTATGCTTGAGGCATCTCAAGTACTTCAAAGTACTTCACATATATGCTCGACGCGTTAAATGCAGAGCTTGTGTATATTTGTATACACACGGGTGTTGACTTTGATTTTGGCCAATATGTAGTCAAACACGATTCCACTTGTAGTGGTTTAAGAAAATCATATGATTTCAAGCACATTTCAAAGTAACTATCATTCATGATCATATACATAGACTCAAATGTAGGAAGCTCTTCATCTACATGAGTTGTTGCCTCTTCAAAGGCATTGATTTGATCATTTATTTATGATACTTTTGTGTTCTCAATTATAGTCAAATTGGAACTAACAAGATCATGATCCTTATGGAGGATCTACATGATTGCATAAGCAACCGTTACATGCTTCATATGCATCAAAACTCATATTTTATAAGACTTCAATTGGATTTGAAGTTTGAAGCCACACGTACTAAAGTTTGATTAAGTCAATGTTCATGTCATGTAATTGGGCATATCCTCCCCCTCATGACATGAAACGTGTGATCAATGTCATAGAGATATGCTTTCGACATATTATTTATATATACTCGAGCCAAAAAAATAAAATAGGCGAGAATGTATCTCCTTAGGAGATACAATTTTTCACACTTCAAACTTCTAATTCTCATGAACTCTAAAATACTATCCTCTTTGGGATAGAAGTTTCACTTATGAGAATACAATAATCTCATGCTCCTCATTTAAAGGGGTTCAAATGGGATAGTTAATGAGATAGAGCATGCATAAAAATTCATCAGAGTGGATAAATATTGTACAATTCCTAAGAAGTGCATATATTGTCAATCTAAAAATAATGATGAAGACTATTTGAAGTCTTATATCAATCATTCAAGCAACCAATCACTTAATGATGCCAACGGTGACGAACTCAATCTTGATATTTCTGGACGAGTTCATGTCAAAAACCATTGATCTCTTCTAGAGACATCTTCTAGGTGCTCGATATAAATATGCACATTTTTCAAATGTGAGATTGACAACATCCAAGCCACTTTAGGGGCTGAATAATAAATTTTTTGAATGTTCCATGAGATTTTATATAGAATCACAACGCATAAAGTAGGCGTCGGTTGGGTGATGCAATGCATCAAACCATTTTCATGAAAAAATTCTCTACATTGGGTAGACGATGTAATGCATCAAGCCATTTTATGACAAAATTGTCTACAGAGAATGTCATTTACTCGTAGTTTATACAAAATCACTTTGCATGTCCATAAAATAAAGTATAAAACTTAAATAGTTTCATTACTTTGAATCTCAATATTCAATGGTCATTTGTGTTTAATGAAACACACGGTGCTAAAAAGCTACCGCTGTGAGCCTTAAAAGGTCTCATGTACATCCCTGAATATAGTTTTTATTTTTTCGATTGTCGAAACTTCTAGTTCGACAATTGTAGGTTACCTCTTTTAGGGTACCTTTTTCATAAATATTTCATTACTCTAAGTATGAAATATGATGTCAATAAGCACACCATAGGTGAACGCATCTTTTTCGACTAACTTTTTTTTTTTCTCCCTCTTTTGTGAGCCATAGAAATACAAACTTCATAATAATCAATGAACTTACACTTTCAAGAAATGAAAATTTAACATAAATAGAAGAGCCCACAATGTATACTAATGAAACACGAATTGTGTACAGTTACTCTAAAATAAGTAAAAAGCGATATGGTAAGTGCAATATAAAGTATGCCAAGGGAGTTGGGAGGATTAAAAATCACTCAAATTGCAAATATATTTGGAGGATTTTGAATCACTCGACCAATATTTTGCATAGATATAAGCAAAATTTCGACGTATGATTACGCGACCATGACCACTAAAATGGAGGGGGGGGGGTGCAATATTTGCAACTATATTTTTTGTTCTTGGCTCCCCCTATTATCATGTAGTCTTCCTTTACAAGGAGATATTATGGGAGATCATTATGAGAACTTCATGGTACCAAGACCATACAACAATCGCAATCAAATCTGTGACTTTGCGAATTGTGTCAACCATATAATTTATAGGATTTGCTTCAGGGGATGGCTCGCTATTCGCTTTAATGAATCGATTTGAACATAAAATCAATCATCCACTCCTGAGATCCATTGCCATTTATTTTTGATTTCTTGAGAACGAAATAAAGTCGAACAAATATGAGTGCGAAATTATACATATTTTTTTCTTTTTCTTCCATAACTGCAGGTTTTGGGTAAAATGGCATAAGCAATAACAATTGCTAAATGTTCCGTCAATGATAGGCTCCTCATAGTAATTTTTTTTTTCGTAAAGAGGAATAGAAACACCAATCCAAAATGGGGAGTAAAAAAATAGTAATACAAGATGAGGAGACTTAAAATCGATTCCGATTATGTATTTCTCAATCTAGGGAGAAACATATAAAAAATACTATAATTCTTGGATATAGTCAGTCATTATGTGCTCTATAACGCCATGTCTAAGAACATGATTTAACTAAGCGAATAAATAGCTTAGGAGCATTTTATGACAACGGGGTTAAAACCTCCCATGGAGTTTCATCTTTTACCACAATAGAACAAGTTTATAGTGATTTCTACTTTGTCAAATAGGGGAATCTAATTTAAGACAAAGTCAATAAGAAAAATAATGATAAAGAAACTCCATCACGAACAATCTGCGGTGCTAATCTTAGGCCTTGGCACATTTATTCTTCTTCTTTCTCTACGCAGATGTAAAAGAAAAATATAATGATGGAGCTAAACAATAAGAGCCTTGTTTTTTTTTTCACCTCAAAATGGTCACGAGTTCAGAACGAACTCCAGCGACCTTTCTTATTTTCATAGAATAGAAGTAAATTTGAGGTATGTGTATTGTTGCAGATTAGCCAACATTTTTTTTGCTTATACTGCACAGGCTCGATTGTATGGGTTTAAATACCATACACATTATATTTTTCGAACACAACGCAATAATAGTATAATCTTGTTAAGCGGTAATCAGCTGTAAAATTCACATTTTTTTTATTCGCTTTCTTTTACTCGGGCGAGCGACTCGAGGTCACGAGTTCAAAACTCTAGTGACATTCTTTGCAAATGATAAAATGATAGTAAAGTTGCATAAAAAAATAAACCGGTAAAACAAGTTGTAATTCTCAGTTATTCTCAGTCACGAGTTCGAACTCAAGTGACACATTTTTTTTTCATAAGCCATTCTGTAGAGAATTTTAAAAATAAACGCACTTCTATTGGCGAGATTATTCATCAAGAAAGTCGCTAGAGTTTAGCGATATTGTCACGAGTCTGAAACTCTAGTGAATTTTTATTATATTAATTTTTTTTTTCACGTAAGAAGATTGAATATATAACGTCAAGAAACTCGAACTAGAGTTCAACTGTATTGTCACGAGTTTGAAACTCTAGTGACTTTTTATTATTTTTCGGTCACTTGTTTGTCACGAGTTTCAAACTCTAGTGACATCCTTCTCTACTATTTTTTAGTGACCTTTTTTTTTAATTGTTCGGATCCCATGTCGTGGGTTAGATTTGCAGCAGCAAAACTATTTTTTTTTTTCTTTTTTCTTTGTTGACATAAACTTTAGTAAAATCATAATAAAGGAAACATTAAAAATAAAAAAGTGAGCTTGGTAGACTGGTGGTCGCTCACACTAGTGGGCGCACTTAGAGGCACAATGGCTTTGAGTCACGAGTGCAAAACTGAGACACTCCATCTTCTTATTTTTTATTTTTTTTTCAACCTCCATGAGAATAAATGGGACATATTTATCACCAATCCAACCTTGCATGAGGTGGTTGTGTAATTATTTTGTCATGGGCTGTATCAATGTTCCTTTGGGGTGGGTTCAATCCGAACCTACTAACCCCCCATCTTTTTTTCTCTGGTTATATATTGAACCACGTAACTTTTTCTTATTCTTTCCTCTTTGTTTGGCTATACGAAAAATCGAGTCAAACCGGAATAAACAAAGTCGTAGTGATACTTTTGCCTCAGTGGTTCAAACCCATTACCTTCTGCTCAACTTTTTTTTTACAAATTAAGTAAATAAAAAAAATCGCACTGATTAGGTGGCACTGATTGATCAGTATGTGGCAAAAGTTCTGTTTGGACCGTAACAACAGATATATTACTTTTTCTTTTGGGTTCATAGAAGAACTTAATTGAACATTGTCACAAGACAATCTATTCATTGCTGTAGGCCAGATGGCTTGGATCTCACTAGGATCTCACGTTGGCTTGCCACTCATGGTTCTCTTCTTTAGCAGCGATTTTTTTTTTTCTTTTCTTGGTTTGATTCGAAACTCAGTGGCAAACTGATATTCTTTTCAGCCCGAAATATAGTCGGATCATGTGAGAAAAAAATGTTTTTTTCTCTCTCTTTAGATCTATGAGTAGATCGAGGTCTAGAGTTTGAGCATATTTTTTTTTTCTTTTTCGATGAACTCATATCGTAGACCATTTTTTTTTCTTGATATAAATAAGAAATCGTAAAGAAAAATTATAGATACGATGTACCGTTGATTTGAATAAATTTTGAATCAATCAAGCAAGAGATGAGACAACCAAGATCGAAAATTATATTTTTCGTTTGACCATCTTGTTATTTACAACATTCATAATAAATAAGCGTACCTTTTCTTTTTGATAAATCTTCTCTTCCGGTAGAGCGTGCTGATAACATGTTATAAAATAAAGAGCAGAGAAGAGAGAACAATGTTGGAGGAATATCAAAAGCTATTTTATTCTCTACCAAAGCACTCTTTATATAGAGTGTGGGAGCCAATCATAATCATCTAAGAGTCAATAATAATCTACTAGGAGTCAATCATAATCTACTAGGGATCAATCATAATCTACTAGGGAATATTCATTATAATATTCCATAACAACTACATATATTTTACATAATCACTACTGGAGAAGACTCTTGAAATCTTCATTATTTGTTATGTAAAAGAACAGTTTTCTCAATTATTTACATAATTTTTTCTTCCTAATACTGGAGATGCTCTTAACAAGCCCATTGGAGCTCATTATTTCTTCTAGTTATGTAAGTTATAGCTAAACTAATTCTTTTACATAACCATTGGAGATGCTCTTATGGAATTCTTACTTCTTCCCAAGTTTCTCGTGGGCAACTCCCATTAATCTTAGTTTCATCAAGAAAAAGTTCTTCATTGGGTTTTTTTCCGAGGAAACTCATTACGGTTTAGCTTCATCACTGACACGTTTGTGTGGTGGAGCACGTCAATTAGGATCTGATAAATATTTAAAATTCGATGTTCTCCATTTAGCTAATGTACATTTTAAGTTGTGACAGCGTGTCTCACTACACAAACATAACACTATGCTAGAGTTAGTATTAATTGATATTGTCTCTTCACGAAATTTGTAATATCGTGTACTTACCTATTGATTGCTTTTTAGAAATTAAAAAGATAAACCCAAATCATAATTTTTGACATTAAATTATCATATTTTGTTATAGAACAATAGAAGCTTCATTGATCAAGGGCTATCAAAACAACGAATACAACAGATTAAATAGAAAAATTAATACTCTGCCACTGGTAATATCAAACGGACACTCAATTACCGATAATAGCTGAAGTTTGACATCACACTCCGACTTGATTCGGTATTGATATTGTTAATCATTGTGACATGACGTGAAAAAAAAATTGGGAATAGTTACTATTGGGCCTCAAGAAATCATATTGCACTATTGGCCCTCCTCTGACCTATCTTTAGACATAGAAAGAGAATTTTTTTTCCAATATTTTCTTCTCTCTCACCCTCCAAACAAAACATACATCCAACCTTCTCACGTCATCTTATGGCAACTCCGATGTGTGTTGAAGCCAGCCCAAAATGAAGAGTCAAAGAACTTTATACTTGAGACTCTTCTACTCTCTGACCATTTAAGCGCAGCTGCGCTACCATTATGCTACCACCTCCGTATGTCTTCTTCATCCATCCTGGAAGTTCTCGAATTTTGATGGTAGATGTTGAGAATAATTAGGATTCTTGGTCAATGCTAATTATTCTAGCATATAATTGTGATTATTTGTTTCCTACTATAGTTATTTGTTACTTAATCTCTAGGACCTCATACAATGTATCTAGACAGTATGTCATAGGCAATTGTGTATAAATAGCTAGCCTTTGTAAATTATAATTCATCATTCAATCAATACAATTTTTCACTCTCTTCATGGTATCAGAGCAAAGGTCCATTCCTTCCCTGATTTCCTAAACCCAATTCGATCATGTCGCCCGCCACGATCCCCAACTCGGACGAACCATCGAAGCCCCTTGTACTCCTCAATGTGCACTCCGTAGCCAAGTTTGATGGATCTAATTATCGCCAATGGCGCCTACAAATTGAATCCCTCTTCCATGGCTATGGCTTAGTGTCTTACATTGACGGCAGCACTCCCCCATCTGAAACTATTACCGATGCGGATAAATCCGTCTCTCCCAACCCGGCCTACCAAACTTGGTTCCGGCAAGACAAACTATTAGTTGGTGCTCTAGCCAGTACCCTAACCTCAGCTTTAAGCCCTCTCCTTGACCGAACCACCACGACCTATGAAGCATGGAAGGCTCTTGAGTCGTCCTATGCTCTTCCCTCTCGTGGTCACATCAAACAATTACGTCATAAACTCATACACATTACCAAAGGCTCATCGTCCATCTCCGATTATATGACCAAAATCAAAACCACCGTTGATGACCTAGCCCTTCTAGGCACCATTGTATCCGAGGAAGACATCACTGACCATGTTATTGACGGGTTAGACAACACTTACCAACCTGTTATTGACGCGATCAATGCTCGAGATCAACCCATTTCCTTTCCTGCCCTTCTCGATAAACTCCTAAATCGAGAACTGACCTTAGCCCAATCCACTCCTACCCCTGCCGTGTCCTTTCCGGCTGTGGCTCACCCAACCTTTGCTCGTCACACATCCATCACTCCCCTCACTAAACAACCCTCATCCGTCGATGTCACCCAAACTCAAAAGACTCCCTTTAAAGGGAAGTGTCAATGGTGCTCGCATCAGGGACATACCCTTTACTATTGCCCCGTCTTCAAATCGCTTTACCCCAACATTCAAGTCCCTCGCTACACCCGTAACCCCACCCCAACACCCACTGCCCAAGCCAATCCCACTGTCCTCAACCAGCCGACCCCCTCACCATGGCTCCTTGATAGTGGTGCCTCGCATCACGTAACTGCTGACCTCAAAAATCTCGCCCTCCATTCACCTTATGATGGTACTGACGAGATAGTCATCGGTGACGGATCTGGTCTCCCTATTCACAACACTGGTTCTACTCTCTTATCCTCTAAATTTCAACTCTCTAATGTTTTTCATGTTCCTTTAATGCATAAGAACATTATCTCCGTCTCCAAATTTTGCGCTGAGAATAATGTTTCGATTGATTTTAACTCGGATTCTTTTGTTGTCAAGGCATATGATACCGGTGCCATTCTTTTTACTGGAGCAGCAAAAGACGGAGTGTACTACTGGCCGTCGTCGTCCCCGCAAGTCCACACCCTCTCCACCAATAAAACGGATCTCCACCACCGCTTGGGGCATCCGCATCTTTCTGTTTTTAGGTCCATTTGTTCACATATGAAAATCAAATCTGATAGTTTGGAACCTTTTTGCCATGCCTTTCAAATTTATAAAAGTCATAAGCTTCCCTTTAATGTGTCATCCCTACAATCTCACAATGCTCTTGAAGTAATCTTCAGTGACCTATGGTCATCGCCCATTTACTCCATCAATCAATTCAAATATTATGTCATATTTTTCGATCACTATACGAAATTCACTTGGTTATTTCCTCTCAAAAGGAAATCTGATACCCATTCTACATTCTTAGCCTTTAAAAACTTGGTGGAGAAACAATTCTCCAGACCTATCTTAACATTCTATTCAGACAATGGGGGTGAATTTGACAAACTTAAACCTGACTTTGCTAGGTTTGGCATTCAACATTTAACTTCGCCCCCACACACTCCCGAACACAATGGATTTGCGGAACGACGGCACAGGCACATTGTTGACACTGGTCTTGCTCTCCTCTCTCATGCCTCTATGCCTCTCTCATACTGGCCATATGCTTTCCAAACAGCTGTCTATCTCATAAACCGTATGCCCACTCCTACTCTTCAAAATGACTCTCCATACCTCCGCCCCTTTAACACCACACCCAAATACCAAAACCTTCGAAATTTTGGAAGCCTCTGCTACCCCTGGCTTCGCCCCTACTCCAACCATAAACTTGATGCTCGCTCTATAGCGTGTGTTTTCATTGGTTATTCCCCTTCCCAACATGCTTACCTATGCCTTGATCCCGCGACAAATCGTGTATACAGTTCTCGCCATGTGCGATTTGTTGATCACTCCTATCCCTTTGCCAACTCGCCTACCCTGCCCTCCTCGTCTTCCCTCCCCTCTTCTGACGAATGGTGCAATTTCTCCTTACCCATCCTCGAAACCCCACCCCATATCCTACCTCAATCCGAGACCCCTCCTTCCACTTCTATTCCCACCACCACCTTGCCTTCCAATCCCACCTCCCCTGCCTCTACTACCTCACTCACTTCCTCTGCTGCCACTACATCTCCCACATCTACCAATTCCTCTCCTACCCCTTCCCCCAACCCGAATCCTCAACCATACCATGCCACTCGTGCATCCCATGGAATCTTCAAACCCATCGCCAAACTGAACCTCACTGCTCAACTACACCCAACTGAACCCAAAACCATAAAACAAGCTCTTGTTGATCCTGTGTGGCGTGCTGCCATGGAAGAACAATTTGCAGCTCTCCAGAAGAATCAAACATGGGAACTTGTTCCTCCAGACTCCTCCCAAAACCTTGTTGGTTATAAGTGGGTCTTTCGGGTCAAATACAATCCCGATGGGTCCATTCACAAGCACAAAGCCCGTCTTGTTGCCAAAGGCTTTCTCCAACGGCCTGGCATCGACTATACTGAAACCTTTAGCCCCGTTATAAAACCAGCTACGGTCCGTCTAATACTAAGTCTTGCTGTTACCAACAATTGGCCACTCCGTCAACTTGATATAAATGATGCTTTCCTTCAGGGCACGCTCACTGACTCCGTTTTTATGGCTCAACCACCTGGCTTTGCCGACCCATCAAAGCCCAACCATGTGTGTCGTCTAAAGAAGGCCCTCTATGGGCTCAAACAGGCACCTCGTGCTTGGTATACTGAGCTTCGCTCCTTTCTCATTGCTGCCGGGTTTCGAAATTCGGCTACGGACACATCTTTATTTATATGCCATGGCTCTCATTCTCTATTTGTCTTGGTATATGTCGATGATATTATTGTTACCGGCTCCTGTACCTCTGCTGTTGCCGCGTTTATATCCTCTCTATCAGCTCGGTTTTCACTCAAAGACCTTGGATCTCTATCCTACTTTCTTGGTGTTGAGGTTCAACCGTGCTCCAAAGGGTTATTCTTGAATCAACAAAAGTATACCTCCGATCTCCTTGCTCGAGCTCATATATCTGATGCGAAATCCGCCTTCACTCCTATGGACTCGACCCTAAAGCTAAATCTTCGTGATGGTCCGGCCCATGAAAATCCTACTGAATACCGTACCCTTGTTGGAGGTTTGCAATATTTATCCCTTACTCGCCCGGATGTTGCTTTTGCTGTCAACAAGTTATCCCAATTTATGCATGCACCGACGACTTGTCATTGGGCAGCCCTCAAGCGACTCTTGAGGTACCTTGCTGGCACTCTAACTCATGGTATTATTATTCATCGCAACTCCCCTCTAGTTCTTCATGCTTATTCGGACTCGGATTGGGGTGGTAACCAAGATGATTTTACCTCCACTGGTGCTTACATTGTATATCTCGGTCGCAATCCCATTTCTTGGAGCTCTAAGAAACAGAGAACTATAGCCCGGTCATCCACTGAAGCTGAATATCGCTCTGTTGCAAATGCTAGTGCCGAGCTCACATGGCTGGCCAGTCTCTTCTCTGAACTTCACCTCAAGCTCCCATCGCCCCCTGTGGATAATCTTGGAGCTACAAGTCTGAGTGCGAATCCAGTGTTCCATTCTCGAATGAAACATGTGGCTCTTGATTTCCACTTTATTCGCGAGAAAGTACAAGCTGGGTCTCTTCGCGTTGTGCCTATTGATAATGATGATCAACTTGCCGATGCCTTGACTAAGCCTCTACCTCGACCACGATTTCATATGTTGATGTCCAAGATCGGACTTTCCCAAAGGCCGTCCATCTTGCGGGGGGATGTTGAGAATAATTAGGATTCTTGGTCAATGCTAATTATTCTAGCATATAATTGTGATTATTTGTTTCCTACTATAGTTATTTGTTTCTTAATCTCTAGGACCTCATACAATGTATCTAGACAGTATGTCATAGGCAATTGTGTATAAATAGCTAGCCTTTGTAAATTATAATTCATCATTCAATCAATACAATTTTTCACTCTCTTCAGTAGATCATACTAAACTCCAATCACTCTCTAAGGCCCCCCATAAAATCCTCTTCAATTTGAATTGTTCTTAAATGCTCGGAAAATTCAAGATCCAATCAACCAGTCAAGAGGATTCTCACTCTTCTGAATCACAATCGGTGACTTCAACAACAAACTCGCCAATAGGTGAAATAACTTGCCAATATAGTGCCTTCTTCCCACCAATCACCAGCCTCTTAGAGCGAAAACTCAACAAGGGAGGAATTATGTCCTTGGATCCTAAAGGAAAATATATATAGAGCACTCTCTCCATTTATGACGAAAGGAAAAAAATACAAGGTGACGGCTTTCCCTAACCCGCAACGTTTCTAGCATCGTCTGGCCTACTATGGAACTCACTCAAAATTTCTTCTGGTAATCAAGTAGAGGCCAGTCAACTCACACTCACTTCTTTTCATCTGTTTTGAACATTGAAATGCAATAACCACCTACTGCTAAGTGGCACACCGCTTCAGGGTTTTGCATCTGAAGTCGAAACAACAACACATTTCGGCAGTAGTTCCAGAGAGTTACGTGTCTTATCCACATACTCGATCCATTACTTCATCGTGGGTCAACCAATTATTACTTTTGTTACAGCATATTTTACTCCGTTTTCGTCTCCAGTTTCTATTTATGTAGTGTTGTCTTAGCCACTAGTATTCTTAGCCCAACTAGTTGTTGTCCACTAGTTTCTTAGTCTTCTTTTGTATAGCATTGTTAGGTAACTTATTTACTGCAGTGCTTCGATGCGACGACGAGGGCTTACAGGTTAGTTTAATTGCATTCAAGATATGGTTGTATTGTTCTTATATTTGATCAAAATATGTGCTTTTAGGCACACCACGCTAAAAGACAAGCCCGACTTGAAAAATCAAATCACAACTTTCATCCATATACCTTCTAGGCACCCCACTAAAAAAAAAATTGATGATTTGGATATGAGCATATCATCAGGTAAGTCTCTTTCTAGCTTCGCATCCTCTGGAGTCATATCCTCTCTATGACAAGATTGATTTTCATGTGTATTATTACAAATACTTCTTCTTAACACATATATCTCTATTTTGTTGAGGCAACTAACTCGGTGAACCTCTTTAAACAATTTTGCTTGTAACAGACTCAAACCACAAAAGTGGTTTATGATAACTTTTTACTTAGGTTCACTTTTTGTGGTGCTCATATATAATATTATACAGTTTTTACAATGCTTCATTGTATGTTTGATTTTACAATGCGACCGGTATCAAGTCTCTTTACCTTAGACTATCAATTTCTCTAAACAGTGGGACTGTCATAGTGAACGCATAATTTTATTTAGTGATTTGGAAATTTACTAATTAATTTTTAGAGGGTATGTGTTGCTGGAGTTTTTTAGTTGTAGGAGAGGGTGTGAAGTGTAAGTGTATAGGTAGATGTTTGGTGGAGAAGGAATAGAGTGGGTTGAAGTGTGGAGTTGAGTTTTAAAGAGGATGTAGGGTAATAGTACTCTAGTAGTGGAGGGGAGTGCCTTTTTATCAGTTGATTTGAACTAATACATCGTATGCTATTTATAGCATTATAAGGTCGGTGGTTTTTCATCAACAAACTTCTTGAATATCTTACATGTTACAGAATGGTCATTGGTTCTTGAATATCTTACATGTTACAGAATGGTCATTGGTTGGACAACCTTCTACAACATGACCTCCTGATCTCTACTATCAACAAACTTATTTATAGATTATTCTATAGTACCCATAACTTGTTACTTTTAAAATTACTTCTACAAACTTCTAGAAGGTTAATTAATTTTAACATCCATCCTTAACGAACTTTCTAGCAGCTCTTGACATGAACCTTTGATCCTGGAAAGGCCTTTGTGAACAATTTTGTACTTACAAGGACGACTATACGTTCATGTAAGTACAAAATTATCAACATTCTCTTCTTCAACATCGTGTGCCACATTTTCATTCTGCTTGCCGTTCAAAATAGGGAAATTATTTTTCTAATTTTCATGTTGCTTGCAATGAGCACATTGATCCTTCTCAGTTGGTAATGCTCTTTTATTTCTTGAAGCTCCTCTCGTTCAGGATGTACTTCTCTCCGACTGTTGTGTGCTTGTTTCTTCTTCTTACGATCATCATGGCCTTAGATCCATGATCAGTGATGGCATTGTCTTTAACATCAAGGCTTTGGCGGAGGCTACACCTCCAGGGATCGCCAACAACCCCAGCAACTCCAAGTGTAATGGAAAGACCAATATTTGTAAAAACTTGGAACATGTTTGTCCCAAGTTTTGTCGTAATGGTTGCACAACCAATTGTGTTTCTTGCAAGCCTATTTGCATTGATGCTACCCCAGAGTCTCCTCCACCAGTTCCAACATACGCTCCTCCTCCACTACCACCAAGGTGTTTCATTCCTCCACCCACACCAATAGCACCAATATACAACCCTCCTGACCTACCAGCAGACTCGGCTGCTCCACCTACGCCGCCACCAGTGTCTCCACCTCCTTCTCCTCCACCGTATTCACCTCCAACCACCCCAAGCCCACCGTTACCTCCCGTGCCAGTATACTCCTGTCCACCTCCAGCTCTGTCACCTACCACGTCAGCCTCGCCACCAACCAGTGCCCATAGCCCACCATTTCCTCCTTCACCATTAACACCAGAGGAGGAGGAATAAGCAAGAAGGGATCATTTAAAGTAAGGAATGAATAACTTAAAATAAGTGGGGATCCTACATTTCAGTCTTGATTTGATTATTTGTGGATTTTCTATTTTATTTTATTTTCCATTTGTAGCTTGCTGCAGTGTAGGCGAAGCACATAATGTAATGCAACTTGGTCTATGAATAAAATTTTTTGTGTATCAAGAATTAGAATTGAATCGAAGAGCGGTTCATTTATGTTGAGATTGTTCATTATTGGTTCTACATATGTTGAGATTGTTCATTATTGGTTCTACATGATCATTTTGGTCATAGCTGAACTTTTTAGGGGTGGCCGCACGAGATACCCGCCTCAGTACTTATAAAGTTTGGGTTTTTCATAATCCAGCCTGCCAAGGGGTTGGGCCATCAAATGAGCCCGATTAAATTTTGGGTTGGGCTTGAGTTTGATCCAGCCCGGTCCGGACCGGCCCGATGATATAATCTATTTACGAGTAATTATATGCACATACACTCATACGACAAGGATGTGTATGTGTGCGTCTGTATATATACTTCTTTTTTTTTTTGAAAACATGCTTGTTATTTATTTAATAGCAGGCCTTGTCAAAAGCCCATGTATACAAGCAGTTGGGCATGTAATAGCCCAAAAAGAAACACACTGATAGTTCAAGCCCAATCTAGCTAGTTGATGGGCAAGGCTATTTTGGTCTTTTTTACACCATGATACCCTAGTATAAAGCAGAGACTTCAGCTCTTGTCTAGCCTCATTCAGCAGCAACTCCCTTTCTGCATAAACCCTAGGCGGCGCCTCTCTCTGCATATGAGAAGCCAAGCCTTTGTTGTCTGTTTCAACAATTAGCCCGTAGAAGCCTCGATTCTTAGCTTCTTTCACTGCAATTTCAAGCGCATAGGCTTCGGCTATAAGAGAATTTTTATTGTATGGAATTGGGAAGGCCATAGCCAACACAAAGTCTCCATTTTCATTCTGAATAGCAGCTCCTCCACCAGATCGATGTCCATCTTCATCAATCGACGCGTCAACATTCATTTTCAGTAGTCCAGGAGGTGGGGGTTTCCAACGATTCGTACTATTAGCTTGATTTGCTTCGCCATCTCCAATGTTACCTGCATCAACAACATCTCGACCAAGATAAGTGCTGTTTATGAAATCGGTATTTTCTGCAATTGCATGTGTGATTAGATCCGAAAGATGTTTAGATTCTGAATTAAAACAGCGTCTATTCCTTTCTAACCAAAAGTTACACAAAATATGACAGAAAAGAAGCTGATTTTTTGGATCCAAAGATAAAAGGGTTTGCTTCAGTCTGGTTTTGAAAGGAAGTTGTGTCCAGTTTATCTGAATCGACACCAAAGGCGAGTTGAAAATTTTTCGGATCTCAGGACAGTCAAGGAAAAGGTGGCAAGTTGTCTCAAGACCAGAATTGCAGAAAATACAAATTGCAGGTACAATAATCCCTTTTCTCAACAGATTTGCTTTAGTAGCAATACTTTGATTGTATATGCGCGCGTCAAATGAAAATTTTGATTTTGTTTGGAATGTTAAAATGCCACAGATTTCGCAAGAAAAAATCTTTGTTAGCACTAGTAGTGGCAGTGTTATTTCTGTGAGAATGAGGGTTTAAAATTTTTTCAGCAACATGGTAGGCTGTTTTGACAGTGTAATCTCCATTTTCAGTTTGAGACCATACCAATTGATCTTGGTGTAAAGGTGAAATTAGAGGGATTTGAAGAATAGCTTCAGCCTCATCATTTGAAAATTTTGACAGAATTAAATCTTTATTCCAAGTAAAACTTGCACTGATAAGGTCAGAAACTTTGGCATTTGTGGGTAAAGTAGGAGAACTGAAAGGTTTTCTGCCTAACCCTATCGGAATCCATCTGTTGTGATAGATGAAAGTATTTTGTCCATTACCAATACTTTGACGGACACCCTGAAAAATAATATTTTTTGCTTTAACAAGGCTTTTCCATGCGTAAGAAGATCTAGAAGACGATTCAGCACAAATAAGATTAGAATCACGATAATATTTACCATGAAGAACTTTGGCTAGAAGAGAATTAGGATTCTGCAAAATTTTCCACACTTGCTTACCAAGAAGAGCAATATTAAAAGCAAATAAGTGACGAAAACCAAGACCGCCAATGTTTTTTGGTGTACACATGAAATCCCAATTCTTCCAGTGAATCTTATTTTTCCCCCAAATCATTTCCCCATCAGAAATTAGCAATGAGTTTTTGAATGTCAGTACAAAAAGATTCAGGAATAAGAAAAATCGACATGACATAAGTGGGAATAGACTGGATGACAGATTTGATAAGAACCTCTTTACCGCCTGGGGATAAAAAAATTTGAGCCCAACCACTCAATTTATTCCACATTTTTGTTTTGATGGGTTGGAAATGTTGTTTTTTGTTTTTGCCAATGTAGGTAGGAAGACCTAGATACTTATCATGATTTAAGGCACTCGGAATTTGAAGAATTTGGGTGATAATAGTTTTTGTTGTAGGTCCAAAAACAATAGCAGATTTGGATTTGTTTATAAGCTGACCCGAAGCTTCACAATATTGGTAAATAATGGAACCCAAGGTAATAGCATTTTCTTTCGTTGCTTTGGCAAAGAGGAGACAATCGTCAGCAAAAAGAAGGTGTGTAATAGTAGGGGAACTTAAACCCGGTTAAACACCTTTAAGATAAGAATCTGTGACAGCTTGATTAATAAGACCCGAGAGACTTTGCCTACATAATAAGAAAAGATAAGGACTAATTCGGTCTCCTTGACGAATGCCTTGAGTAGGGGTAAAATAGTCAGTTTGATGACCATTGATAAGGATCGAAAAAGAAACTGAAGTAACACAAGTCATACCACGCGAAATGAAATTTATTGGAAACCCCATCTTAACAAGAATATTTTGAAGGTAGGTCCACTCTATACGATCGTAAGCTTTTGCCATATCTAGTTTAAGAGAGAAAGAACCCGTTTGATTTTTTTGATTATTGATAGAATGGAGAGTTTCAATGGAAATAATAGCGTTATCTGAGATGTGACGACCCCTAATAAATGCAAATTGTGCCGGATCAATGATGGAGGGAAGATAAATTTTTAAGCGATTAGCCAAAGTTTTGAAGATGATTTTGTAAGAAACGTTACAAAGGCTAATAGGTCTAAAATCGGTAACGGAATTCGGGTTATTAATTTTTGGAATTAAAGCAATGCAGGTTTGGTTAATTTTTGTTATGTCCCCCCCCCCCATTATTTAGAAACTCTAGACACATGTTTAGAACATCCCTACCAATAATAGGCCAGTAAGTATGGTAAAACAGAGCCGGGAGACCATCATGTCCCGGCGCTTTAAGGGAACCAATAGAGAAAAGGGCGTCAAGAACTTCAGTTTCAGTGAAAGGGGCGTTTAGGAAACTATAAAGATCTTGAGCAATGCACTGATGGATAGAGTCTACTGCTTGAGGAAATAAATCACCATTTGAAGTTAAAAAGTTTTTGAAAATAATCAGTGAAGCACAACTTAATGTCATTTATTTCATCAAAAGACACCCCATTTATATTAGAAACACTGGTTATGGTATTCCTACGTTTCCGATCAGAGGCAAATTAATGAAAAAAATGTGTTTTACGATCACCCTCTTTCAACCAATTATTACGAGATTTTTGTTTCCATCTAATTTCTTCATCAGAAATAAGAGTCTGCAAACGAATACTAATGTCCTTTTTTGTTGCAGATTCATATTATTAACAGGGCCAGAGTTCAAAATGGACAGTTGACGAAGGAGATTTTTCTTTTCTTTTTTGTAGAAAGCATTTTTTTCTTTCCCAGTTTTGTAAATAATTCGTAGTATTAGACACTTTAGAGGAAAAGTTATGTAAATAATTAGACGTAGGAGTAGAGGCAGGCCATACCTGTTTTACAGCTTCCGTGCAATGCGTGGAACGCACCCATTCCGCAGAGAAGTGAAATCGACGACCTGTCGATGCTGAAAGTATGTCAGTTGAGGCAGTGATGAAGACAGGGTAGTGATCCGATCCAACAAAAGGAAGGACTTCCACAGTTTTGACCGGGTATGCTACATCCCAATCATTTGTCGCAACTGCACGATCCAATCGTTCTTCGACCGAGAAAGGGGCTTGACGTCCATTCCACCAGGTATAAAATTCTCCCTTAAACCCAAGATCAAACAACTCACAATCCGATAAGACATCAACGAAATTCTGCATCTGCACTAAAATCCTTTCATTCCAGCGACGTTTCTCCGAATTTGAAACAATTTCGTTAAAATCTCCAACGACCAACCAGGAACAGTTAACTAAAGGTTTTAAACAACGAAGTAAGTTCCAGGAGTTTATACGATTACTTGTAACTGGGTCGCCGTAAAAACTAGTTAGGTAAAAAGATGATTCAGAATCTGGAGGGCTAACAAAAGTGTGTATGTAGTAAGGACTTCGACTTAAAATCTGGACATTAACATTTGTATTCCACATAAGAGAAAGCCCTCCACCCGGACCCATTCTCTCAACATGTGCACCATGAGTGAAACACAACTTAAAGCGGATGGAATCCGCTTTAGGGAGAAGTAACTTAGTCTCCATCAAAAACACAATATCAGGTTTCTTCTCCCGAACGAGGGAGTTTAGATCCTGGAACGTAGAGGTACTCCCTAAACCTCTAACGTTCCAACTGAGAATCCTCATGGTGCTCGGCAGGACTGGTTCTCACCAGCCTCTGCCGATAAAGGTGAGAGAGATACGTCTCGATCTCCTTTGAGCTTTTTTGCTGCATCCTCAGATGTTTCAAAAAACTGCGTTTTCCACAAACTGCAATCTGGTCCATAGGTGTGTTAGTTCTGCTACCTCGCGGAGTAGAAACCAATTCTTCAAAGTACTCATCATCCCCATCATTTATTGTTGGGTCAATTCTGGCTTCGTTTATTAGTTCAGCATCGGATTCCTTCTCCATCTGTCTAAGCAGGAATTGCCCTTCGTCCGAGTCTGGGTCTATTTCCTCATCACTTTCGTCAACACTCCCACCCGTGTATTCTGTGTCTGTGGTCGGGTTTGGAGGGGCTGAGCGTGGAATATTGCAATCTGCTGGGATAGCAAAAGGTCCAAATACTGAAGTTGGGTCAGTATTGTAACCTAAAACATAGTCAATCATTGCAGTTGATGTCATCCAACTCCCATAGTTTTGTGGTATTTCGTCAAGGGGAACATTCATGGCAATAACAGCATCACACTCACTCATTTCATGCCCCATCCGGCCACAGAAATTGCAAAGACTAGGGAGTTTCTCATACTTCAGTAATACCCATTCAGAGCGGTCAGTCAGTAGGTTAACCGAACATGCCCTGAGTAGTGGTTCTCCAATACGCACCAGAACTTTCACACGTAAGCATTTTCCCACCAGAATTCCACGAGTTGGAATCACCACTTCAGGGTAGCGACCTAAGATTGACTCAATTACTTTCCCGTCCTTCCCTGTGTAACAATCTGGGGATAAATTCCAGATCTGGAACCAGAGATATGCTTCGTTGTACGCACATTCAAGCATCTTTTTCCACGGATACCATTTATCCATAACTATCATTGCTCAGCGGTAAAACCATGGTTGAGTTCCCAAGATGGTTTTTACCTGATCCTCACGTTCGAAAACAAACTGATAGATTTGGTTTCCCAAAGGTATCACTCGAAAACCAATGGGGTCATCCCATGCACTAGACATAACATTCATGAGATTACCCAAATTGATATTTTTCGTAGTAATTATCTTACCAAATATACTCTTCCGGCACTCGGCTTGACCTTCAATCAGGGCTTCCGCAGGGATGGTGACACCCTGTTTCTCCTTTGCCGTGAGATTCAAAGAGGAGAGCATTTTGGTATATCAGTGGACAAGGTAGGCTTTTTCGCTTGTTTAGGAGGCATTTTGATGATTAAAGGTTGTGCAGATAAAGTTTTTGATATCGAAAAGAGGAAGTATGAAAGAAAACACAACCCAAATGGCTTATAATAGAGGGCCTGCAGCGCAAGACAAATAGTGTAACTGCCTATAACCGTCGGAAAACTGTCTGAAAACCGACTGTTATAACCCAGACAAGATGAACAAAAGTGGTTATCTCTTTGGGAAAGAGATAACTGGCAAGGAATTTTGGACAAAGTTAACAAAACGTGTGTGACGTGGCAGAGAGAGGGCACAGCAAAAAAAGGTGTAGATAATCAGAGTCATATATCAGAGTAATTAAAGTTTTGTATTTACTATGTTGCTTTATTTTGATAGTTGCTTTTCTGTGTTCTTTTCCTGAGAAGTTGCTTTTCTGTGTTTAGATGTCTCTTGTTGTATTTTACTACTAATATTTATACATTTTTTTTTAGATAACTAATATTAGTATACATTAGACACCTAAAAGTATTTTTATATTCCTCTAAACAAAAGTATTTTTATATTAATTATTTGCATAAACATGATACATGCCCAACTCGACCCAGTACTTATAGGGCTTTGGTTTATGATATTCCAGCCCGCCAAGGGCTTAGGCCAACTAAATGAGCTCGATTAAATTTTGGGTTGGACTTGGGTTTGATACAGCCCGGTTAAATTTGGGTTGGAGCCGTTGGACTTAGGTTTGAAAATCAGATAAGCCATATTCTCTCTCATGTCTTTAATTTGTTCCTTGAAATAAGAACCGCAGAAACATTTCTATGTTGTAATGCAAACAGTGAAACAAAAACCTTAAAACAATTTTTGGATAGGATTCCTATGGGATTATTGAGATTAATAAAAATCTTTTTTTTTTTGAGAAACAATATAAAAATCTTTTATACTATTTGTAGTACCCGTGCTATTTGCGGGTCTCAAGTGCAATAAGCAAGAGTAATTCGTCATAATAATAGGGGTAAAAGACAAAAATCACCCCTTGAGTATGGATTACATACAAATACACTCCTCGAATTTCGGTATATGCAAATACCCTCCTTTCAGAGACAAAAAGTCGTCGGTTAGTGTCTGGATGGACGTTAAACCATAGTTATTAATTTCGTTATGTTCCGGTCCGGAACGGCCGGAACGATCCGTTTTAGAGGAAAAACGGAACGGAATCGTTGCAGATTCGTACCGGTTAAAAATTCGCCCTGTTCCGCCATAATCCGGCCCGATCCGCCCGTTCCGATCAATTTCGGCCGAATCCAGTATGTTCCGTTCCGGAGTGGGAATCAAACCCAGGACCTCAACAATATAAAGGCCAGTGGCCTACCGCTGCACCAACTCATTGTATTGATATACTTTTCACTTTTTAATATATAGTACTATCATACTGTATTTATTGTATTGAAATTTTTCTTTTTATTTAACACAAGTACTCATAATGACATAATCAATTAATGTATAAAATGTACAAGATTTAGTGATTTAAATACCTAACTTTATCTTAAGTACATATAACGTTTTTCTTATTGTTTTATTTTCCTTACCACAATTCATAATTAAGTACTACCTCCGTTTCGTCTGTTTCGTCTGCGTTTGACTTTTTAACCCGTAACTGAGTCACTTTGACTTGGTGATTTGGGTACTAAAAAGATGTAATTTTTTAACAATTTTTTCATGATATTTTAGAATAGACTTTCCTCTATAACACCATGCAAAGATTACCAAATTCTTTTATCGTTTTGCTAATCAAATCACCGGATGAAAGTAACCCAGTGAATTGTGACAAAAAGTGAAGTAGGCTGAAACAAGCGAAACAGATGTAGTACATATTAAATCTAGTAATTTATTTTCGTAACATATGTGATGTTATTAATTGGTTATTTGAGTAGTAGATTAGTCACATCTAGTTTTTATGTTATAATTTCATTAAATTTATAAGATATTTTTATTAAAATACATATTATGTGTTTAAAGTACGGTAAATCCGGAACGGTCACCGGAACGGAATTTACAACTGCGTTAAACAAATACCACCCTTCTGTTACAATCAATTTGTATGGGGTGCAATCTGACTTTTTTATGACCATTTTACCCCTATTTTTTTTGTTCATGTTTTTTATGTTATTGGTATTATTGGTGTTCTTGACCACCACCACCACATCGCCACAACCACTGATTCACCACCACCAACAACACCACCACCTTCCCCACCACCAACACAAACAACAATAATAATGAGGCAAATTTGCACCTGTGGTACCCAAAAATCCCCACCACCAGTACTCCATCCTAAACCACCACTGCTACAAATTCAAATTAACCTTCATCACCTTACCCAATGTAAACCGCAACACATTCACACCCAGTTAATCACGTGCAATTGACAACCATACAACCCATAACCACTGTCACCGAACCAATGCAACTCACAACCCATAATCACCAGTAGCAGCTGCGACCTCAACAAACCACCATAACCAGACCTTCAACACCGACCAAAATCAACTAAGTAAACATGAAGAACTAAAAAGAAGTAAATCCACATCTGAATTTATCAGAGATTGCATCAAAATCATCAATTGTTTCTGAAATTTGGGGTTAGCGTTTGATTCAAAAGCATCCTCAACCGAGCGTACGGTCGAATTGAGATGGACGGCGACCCATCTCCGAGTCGTTCGCCTGAGGTCGTACCATTGGTCACCAAGACTCCAGCTTTGAGAGGCTTCAAGGCGGAAGATGAGAGAAACCCGAGAACTAGGATTTGGGGGTTGCCTTCAGAGTCTTCGAAGAAGACGACGACGAAGTAGCCGCCGCATCCACTGAAGAGGGAGAGAAAGACATCGCAGCCACCATTGGTTGCCCTCCGGATGGATCTGGTGTTCCGAGGGGGATAAAGAGAGAGATGGACGGAAGTGGGTGAAAGAGGCGCATGTGGGGCTGTGTCGTGAGAGGAGGGATGAAAAAGAATAAAAGTTACAGAAGAAGAAAAAGAAGTGAGATAAGAGAGGAGGAAGAGAGATATGGGAAGTGATAAGGTTGGTTAAGGGGAGAAGGGAAGGAAAATGCATTTATTGAAATACCTCGTTATTTAGAAACGGGTATTTCTAACAAATATTAAGTGTTAATATATTAAAACGGGTATTTTATAACCATATTAGGTGTTAAAATAACATTAGTATAAGTTATGGGTATTAGTTTAATTATTTAAAAGTTAATTATTATTGTAACAAGCTTTAGAGGGGACTTTAGTGTCTTTTTCATAACTTAGATAATGTCTTTAATTCAACTTGGGGGAATGACTTGTCTTTCAACTAAATAAGGGGGGTGAATGTGTCTTTTTCTATAAATTGTCATCTTCTTCATCTCCTGCGTTGAGCAGGAGAGTACTCCCGCTTCCCTCTCAGACCCTAACACCACCATCGGCCAATTCGCCGCCAAAACTTCGTAAATTCCGTCCCAATTCGATTCAAAGTTGTCAAGGGTCGATAATTTAGCTCCAAAAAACGCAATTTTTGCCGAAATCGTGGCTTGATTCGAAACCCACTTTAACCCGAACTCATCCCCGATGAACTCCTAATCCTCGCCGGATTTCTCACCTCTCACCCTATATAAACCAATGAAACCCAGAGCGAAAAACCCACCAAAGAGCTCTCTCACTCGCTCGTCCTCTCTTTCGATCTCTCTGCTCTCTGTGTCGCGCCGCCGGAAACCATCCGGAGCTCCACCGAGCCCGACCGAGCCAGCTCCGCCCCTTTTTCCGCCGTAGCACCGCCTCCTCCTTCGCCACCACCGTGAGCCACCACCGGTCTCCCCATCGTCACCGTCGTCACCATCGTCTTCTCTCTGTTCGGGTAAGAAGAAAACAACCCGTCAGTTTCTTCTTTCTTTTTCTTATTTTGTTTGTTTCTTTTTTTTTTTATTATTATTAACATTAGTAAGCTGTTAACACATAGTATTACTATCTGGGTAGAAACAACAAGTGTGGGCAGTGGCCCAGTGGTTATGATGACTGTTAGTATTGAGTGTAGTCTTTGGGTTCGAATCTTGCAATGTACAAGGTTTTATTTCTTTTTTTACCCAATAATGTTTTTAGTAGTTTTTAGTTTACTTATACTAGTTAACTATTTGTAAAATAATACTCTTGGGTTATGTTTTATAGTAGTAAAAGAAAAATTAAATTAGATAATGTTATAAGCTACTCCCTCCGTTCCTCCAATTTCTTCAAACTTTCATTTTCGGGCGTTCCTCTAGTTTCTTCAATCTTTCCAAAAATACTCACTTACACTCATCTAAAATACCATCTTACCCTCAATAAAAAAACACCAACACTCAAATTTAATTGGGCTTACTTAATCAGTTTATAATTAAGCAAGCCCAATTAAGCTAATCAAAACAACCCATAATTAATTGTCCATTACCAGCCCAACCACCAACCATCTGACTTTTCATCAAAACATCAAAACAATCCAAGACCTCTGTTCTTCCCCCTTCCTCGTCTCTCTCGTTCGTATCCCTCTGTCTCTCTAGGGTTCCGGCCGAACAACAAAACCCCATCAATCAGGCGGCCTCCGTTCCTCTTTCTGGCTTGTTCAATTGATTCCACAGTTCTTCCCCCAATTCAATTCGTTGTCTCTCTCGTTCGTATCCCTCTGTCTCTCTAGGGTTTCGGCCGAACAACGAAACCCCATCAATCAGGCGACCCATACATCCATGGATTCGGCGGCGCCTGTGGTGGATGTTGATGAGATGGACTTAGACGAAGCCGATCTCGATCGGTTTATTGGATGGAGTAACGAGACCTGTTTTGAAGAAGATCGATACAAGTTCTATAAGATGCTTGCTATTTTCGTCCCGATGATGTTTTGTATGCTTCCCGATCCGTGGCCGGCGACGGTGCTTGAACCTGAGATCGAGAAGGTCCCTGATTTCAAAGAAGATGAACCGATTCGATTGAAGAGAACCCCTTTTTAGGGATGTGAGCGAAACCTAACCCTCTCTTTACTTTGATTCGGTTGAATACATGTTGTTTACTTTGTGGGTTCCATACTTGTTGTTGATGTGGTTCAATTTGTGGGTTCAATACATGTTCTTTACCTGGTTCTATTTGTGGGTTCTTGATCTGTTCTTGATCTGGTTCAATTTGTGGGTTAATTACCTATCTAGATCTGCTTCTATTTGTGGGTTCAGTACCTCTTCCTGATCTGCTTTTTGTGTGGTTTCAGTACCTGTTCTTGATTTGGTTCAAATTGTGACTTCATTACCTATTCTTGATCTGCTTCTTTTTTTGGTTTCAGTACCTGTTCTTGATCTGTGACAAGAAACATGTAAACAAAACATATTACTAGTTGTGATGATCTGTAACAAGAAACATGTAAACAACACATTACTATTTATAAAAACATGTGATACACACATTACTGGTTGTGATACACACATTACTGGTTGTGATACACACATTACTATTTGTAATAACATGTCTACAACAAACAAGTCTCTGTTGATGCTACCATCTGAGACTTGTTATGAAACAAAATATACACACATTACTAGTTGTGTATTTGTAATAACATGTCTGTCTCAACATGAGACCAAAATGTACAAAAGTTGTTAATACTTGCTTGCCTAGTTGCCGAATCCCAATGCCTCCAAGAGGATTGTATTGTCTATCTGTTCTCCCTTGGAAAACAGATACTCAATGCAATCCTTCACCAGGTCTTTGTCAACTTCTAGATCCCTTGGCAAGATACCTAATGCTCTAAGTCTTTGCTTGCCCATGTGAGTTTGTGGATACTTGTTGTGCCCCTTCACCTTCATAATCTCAACCATGCATTGTTGACTTGATAGGAACACATCATCTAAAATTTCAGATTTCAATACCTTAAATGCCATCTGAACAGCTTGTATGAGTTCTTCAATGCTTTCTGTTTGCATTTCCTGCTGCAAAATTTGAATTGAACAAAAAAATCCCAAGTCATTAATGTTCATGTCTGGACTTCTTGGTGGCTGATTGACAAATGAAATATTGAAACCATCGCTATGACATGCTTCCATTATTTCCACATCATCATGTGGAATGTGACATGGTGCATTGTCCTGTTGGATTTTAATATTTTTTGACATACCCTGTGGCCAATACCTCTTGATTGCAGGAATCACATTTTCGAGAAGCATTTCTTGTCTGTTAATTGATGGTAATGGCTTTGATTCAACTGTACCTCTAGGTCTATTTACTGAGTTTCTTTGTGCAGCTACTTCTTCCACAAATGGCCAAATGCCCAATCTCCCATCCCATATAAGCTCACCATCTTGGCCATAAATTGGCCTACTAACTGCACACATGAACATAAGTTTGGGTATGAATCTTTTGTTGATGCATGTCCTATGTGGTGTTACCTCATTTGGGAGGAGTATGAATCTCTCATTTAACATGTCCATGTAGAACCACTTTTCGTCTATGTGTACTATGAAATCCATGTCCTTGAACTTGAGTATACCTCATGCAACTACAGTGATTGATTGTAAGCAGCATTTCAGCCTTTTAATCATGTGAACCTCAGTCAGAGATGGGGATATTGCACTTGTTGATGCCCTTAGCTCTTTATCCCTCTTGAACCTCCATATTGTGGTCGTGCCAATGTCCAAGTTTGCTGCAAAGAAATTTAGAGATACATGTCATATTGCTGCAGCTTGTAGTCTCTATTATGATTTACAGCACTGTGATGATGTGCTTGTTGATTCTGAGTGTTCCTAACACAAATAGAAATTATGCGTAATTTATCACATGCTTTATTTGTGTTATTGAGAGTACTGTGATGAAATACAAGCCAAATCTGAGTGTGAAAAATGCAGCTTCTATAAATTATGAGTAATTTATCACTACTTGTAGATTCTTTGATGTTTGACATCACAACATATAAATTCAGCACTGTGATGATGTGCTTGTTGATTCTGAGTGTTCCTAATACAAATAGAAGTTCATTGTCCACTTGTGCATAATTTGACATGCTTCTTTTGGTTTTTAGAGAGCAATGAGATGGATTTATCGCAAATTCTGA
The DNA here is from genome assembly GCA_023055425.1 of Linanthus parryae. Classification (NCBI taxonomy): domain Eukaryota; kingdom Viridiplantae; phylum Streptophyta; class Magnoliopsida; order Ericales; family Polemoniaceae; genus Linanthus; species Linanthus parryae. Next base: position 37,552,016 of record JALGPY010000002.1, read on the forward strand.
GTGTACCTAAATCATTTAGCGGTTCATGTCAGTTGTGTGCATAGTGTCACATGCTTTATTTGTGTTATTGAGAGTACTGTGATGAAATACAAGCCAAATCTGAGTGTGAAAAATGCAGCTTCTATAAATTATGCGTAATTTATCACTACTTGTAGATTCTTTGATGTTTGACATCACAGTATATAAATTCAGCACTGTGATGATGTACTTGTTGATTCTGAGTGTTCCTAATACAAATAGAAGTTCATGGTCCACTTGTGCATAATTTGACATGCTTCTTTTGGTTTTTAGAGAGCACTGTGATGGATTTATCGCAAATTCTGAGTTTACCTAAATCATTTGGCGGTTCATGTCAGTTGTGTGCATAGTGTCACATGCTTTATTTGTGTTATTGAGAGCACTGTGATGAAATACAAGCCAAATCTGAGTGTGAAAAATGCAGCTTCTATAAATTATGCGTAATTTATCACTACTTGTAGATTCTTTGATGTTTGACATCACAACATATAAATTCAGCATTGTGATGATGTGCTTGTTGATTCTGAGTGTTCCTAATACAAATAGAAGTTCATGGTCCACTTGTGCATAATTTGACATGCTTCTTTTGGTTTTTAGAGAGCACTGTGATGGATTTATCGCAAATTCTGAGTGTACCTAAATCATTTTGAGGTTCATGTCAGTAGTGTGCATAGTGTCACATGCTTTATTTGTGTTATTGAGAGTACTGTGATGAAATACAAGCCAGATCTGAGTGGGAAAACTGCAGCTTCTATAAATTATGCGTAATTTATCACTACTTGTAGATTCTTTGATGTTTGACATCACAACATATAAATTCAGCTTCATGTCAGTTTTGTGCATACTGGGATGAAATTCAGCAACTTCAATGCATACACAATGATAATCACATTAGTACCTGCAAGTGCTCTTATGGTCTTTCTTTTTTTGAGCTCCATTTTTCCAACTGCTTCAATGTCTAATGCCAATCTTGGTTTTTTATGCCACCATATTTTGGCTTCAAATTCATAAGAATACCAGCTTTGTCACAGGCCCTCATCTCTTCCCAAATTGTGTATATGGTTCTCTTACTACCATCCCATTTTGTCGCGGCTTCCTCAAGAGCACCTTTATGCAGTTTCATGATATGCGTATTAAGTACAACAACCTTACTGCTATGTTGAAGTAGGAAACATTTGATAAACTCCTTCTCATCAGCTTTCAATCTTCTTAGACCCATTTGCTTTGTTTTAATTGCATTTGATTAAAATTTGATGAAGTTCTAATTTTAATTGCATATGAATGCAGGTTTTAGTAGATGATAAAAATACCTTTTGAGGCTATTGGCCTGGAATGAAGAAGCTGGAATGAAGAACCTGGAAATCAAGAACCTGGAGTGAAGAAGCTGGAGTGAAGAAGCTGGAATCAAGTCTTCATTCTGCAACTTTTTACAACTTCCTCCTCCATCTAATTTTCTGCACAATATTTTTGTAACTGGGTTTCTCTCAAGAACCCCGATGGTATTCATGTTGTAATATTGTGTAATGTTGTTGTATTTATAGCCAAATTGGATTGGAAGGTTTAAATTTTCAGTATTTATTTTGGTGTTTACAGATTTGGTGGGAAAGGTTTATTTTTGGAGCCTAAAATTTACTTTTTGGTTAGGGCAGCAGTGACTGTATATTGCACTCACCATTTCTGGTGAGTCACAAGGGCAGCAGTGTCTTTAAGACACCTCCTTATTCTCTGTGCCTCCAGTTTTTGTGAAGGAACTGGAGGAACAGAGGGAGTATGTTTTACGATAATAAACAATTGTCCGTATAAATCACGTTTTAATAATAGAATTATTATTATTAAATTTCGGGGAAATAATAAGGGGGTTACACTTGCAATGCATATAGGACTTGTTTGTATTTGTGTGTTAGCGATAATTGATTAGAATATTATCGAATTGTAGGAAACAAATTCTCCGACGAAGGATACGTCGAATACTACGATTGATTTGATGTGATTGCTATTTGTTGAGTGTAGATAGTGCTTTCCAACAGACAGATCTTGGCCACGTGGCGATTATCCAGTACACCTAGCTGTGCTCCACACACACTGGATCACCACCCGCGCTGATCCACGTGGGGGCTGCGAGACAGGGCCCTCGCATACCACCGCACGGGACTTGTAGGGACTTAGTGGTTTGGAGGCTAGAGTAAGTCCTGTCGCGCGCGAGCGACAACCAAGCCCGCGCGCGACCTTTAGTAATTGCTTTGAGAGATTTATAGCACGAGCTCCATAAACTCGGTCAACCTCATAACGGTTCCGATATACGCGGATGAAGTGTGTTACGGTCCCTATATATGCGGACGAACGTGCCGTTGTGGTTAAGGTAATTAAGCCGTCATTAATGGGTGCATTAACCCACAACAACGGTCACATTCTCCACTATATATAGGATCGTTAACCCTTCCTTACAAAAGATGAATCACCTGAACCACGCGGAAGCTCTGCCAAAATTCTGTCTCTCTCTCATACAATTGCCATTGCCTTACTCTCTCCCTACCTACTACCTTACACTTCCTGTGTTCTTCTTATCCCATGCTCTTGGTGTATATTGAATTCTCCCTAAAGGATTCTCTCGTACACATTGAGGTAAGTAAACATGCCAGGCCTAGCGCCCATTCCTCTTTTCGTGTCAAATGTTTTTTTCATTCCTATTTGTCTCAAAATGATTTTACGTGAAATATGTGCTACTTGAATACTTGTTTCAAATCGTTAACTTGTATTCTGAAAAATATCACTGTAATCTATTAATCGACGATAACGTAAAGTAGAAGAGTTGTGCGGGGTTTGTTATTGATTACTATTGGCATTGGGCGTGTTGACTTCGGTCTTCCTTTCAATTTATTTTATTTAATCCGGTTGAAAGTCTCAGGATAGCTCCTTGTACTCACTCCTCTGACCGCATGAGTCTTTTGGGGGGGGGGGGGGGGTGTCGACACTTAAGGTCTTGGATGCTTGCGAGATGGTTGGTTCTTTTTTCCCGTCACAACAAATCAACAATGCGGTTTTGGAATCAATGGAAAGGATGGTTGAATATGAGATTTCGGAACTTTTAAATTCAAATAATGGAATTGGAATCTTCCTCGTTTTCTTATGAGTGTCAAAGTTTTTATTATCACTTGGTTTTGGAAAAACTACTGTGAACTACTCTGATTGATAAATTACTTCATAGTCTGTTTACATGCTTGGGTGTTACTTACTCAGTATTTCCGCTGAATTTTGGAACTGTGGTGTTCTCTTTTTTATTTTCTGCACCACATCTTAGATGGGAGCTTGGTCCGAGGGGAAAACGCGACTCATGATAGTAGTAACATTCACATTTAGTTTTATTTGAACATTTGTTAGTAGTTTGAATTTTAGATTGGAATAATGCCCATATTTGTGGCAAGACAAGTTTTTAAAGTTTCAATTAAATACTTTTATGGATTTGGTTTGGAATTTCTGTCGTAAAACCTCCTTGTATTCGAGTTTAACCCCGGGTACGGAGTGACACCCCTGGGTTTCCGGCTTAGCCAATTTGGAGGTGTTACATTTATAGTGGGTAATTTCGTAAAATTCCAGTGCTACTTTTGTCTATTCGCCTCTCCGTTAGTGCACCGTTACCTCCTAACTCTGACACGGGTGGTTTTCGTCTTTTACCCTTATAATAGTTATATGAAGAGGTCAAAACATAATATATCAATCATCCGTGGTACATTTTCAATTTAACCAAAAAACTTGCAGAAACCAGAAACTTCCCCAAATCCCACAAAACCCTTATTTCCCCAAACCCAAGGGTTTCACCTCTTCTTCTTCTTCTTCTTCTTCTTCTTCCTCCTCACACAGAGAGAGAGAGAGAGCAAGAGATGGACGGAACTTCGTACCAGCGTTTCCCGACGGTGAAGATCCGCGAGCTCAAGGACGACTACTGCAAGTTCGAGCTCCGCGACACCGACGCCAGCGTCGCCAACGCTCTCCGGCGAATCATGATCGCCGAGGTCCCAACCATCGCCATCGACTTAGTCGAGATCGAGGTCAACTCGTCCGTTCTCGGCGACGAGTTCCTCGCTCACCGCCTCGGGCTCATCCCCCTGACGAGTGACCGAGCCATGAGCATGCGCTTCTCCAGGGACTGCGACGCCTGTGACGGCGACGGCCAGTGCGAGTTCTGCTCCGTCGAGTTTCATCTCCGGACTAAGTGCATGAATGACGAAACCCTAGAAGTTACTAGCAAGGACTTGTACAGCACTGATCTCGGTGTTGTTCCGGTGGATTTCTCAGATTTCAGCTCTGGTTTGGAGAATAACGAACACAGGTCTCTTCTTTCTCTATGAGATTTGTTTTTGATTTGTTCCTTGCAAAAATGCTATGTGTTGTGTGCATGAAATGAACGGAGAAGCATCTCGTATTTGTTGGATTCGTTTAGCGTTTATGTTTGTTGTGGACAATTTGTTTTGGCAGAGTAGCTATTGCAATATTCATTACAGTGTCGCTGATTGTGGTTGATCAATCCTCGTTACATATAGTATCGATTGCACCTTTGAAGGTCTACCGTATAATGTAGCATAATTCGTCGGTTTGGAACGAATAATTATTTGGAGAACTTTTAAGAAAAAAATAAAGGCGATATGGTTGTTCATTTTGTACTTTAGGAAGTGGAGAATAACAAACACAGGTCTCTTCTTTCTCTATGAGATTTTTGTATTTGATCTATTTTTTACATGCATTATCATATTGAGTTGTGTTCCTATCTTCCTTTGTGGTAATTTTCTGTGACTTTGTACAATAATGCTATGTGTTGTGTGCATGAAATGAACATAGAAATATCTCATATTTTGTGAACAATTTGATTTGGCAGAGTAGCTATTGCAATATTCATTACAGTGTTGCTGATTGTAGTTGATCAATCCTCGTTAGATACTGTATCAATTGCATTGACCTCACTCCTTTGAAGGTCTACCTTATGAGTTATAATGTAGAATAATTAGTCGGTTTGGAACAAATAATTATTTGGAGAACATTTGAGAAAAATGAAAAAAAAGAAAGGGAATATGGCTGTTCATTTTGTGCTTTAGGAAGTGGAAAGGGTTTTATAGGGCATGGAGTTAATAATTTGCTCCTTTTCAATCGGCTATGAAGGCTTTTCACAGTATTCTGTTCACTTGAAGTTAAAATGGAAAGTAAGACTGATGCTTGAAGCTGATGAATAATAATGTACGGTGGGTGTTCCATTCTGGAAAAAACACTGATTTATACTAATTGTTCTACTACTAATTTAAGGGGTTGTTGTATAATGCAGTAGGTTCAGGGTTCAGTTATGTACTGTCAAATCCTTTGTTTTGTCGTAATGGGTAGAATTCTCGTTCTCTCTCCCACAACATTTCCGCCGCATTGTGCTTGCTCACCAGATAGATTATATGCAATTATTTGTCTCTGCTTAATGTCAAGTGTTGATCTGAAATGTCCTCAATGTCCAAAGATGTTATGTGTTGTGTGCATGAAATGAACAGTGAAGTATCTCATATTTGTTGAATTCATTTAGCATTTATGTTTCTTGTGGACAATTTGTTTTGGCAGAGCAGCTATTGCAATATTCAGTACAGTGTCGCTGATTCTGGTTGATCAATCCTCGATAGATATCGTATCAATTGCATTCACCTCAGTCCTTTGAAGCTTAGTTGTCAAAATCTTACGATTCACGATTCGTATCCTACGATTCGATTCGATTCACCCATGAAACGATGGGAATCCCTTAGTGAATCTTTAATGGACAAAAAAATCACTTGAATCCCGATTCAAGAGTTCGAATCTTACGATTCAGTTGCGATTCAGACGGATTCTACGATTCACCTTCGATTCATCTGAAGGTCTAATGGAGTTGCAGCATCAGTCTAAGAAATAATACTTCCTATATTACTTCATAAATTTATGTTTATTTTGCAACATGCATTTGTTTAAAATTACTAGTGCATTTTTCTCAAGTCCAAGCCTAATAGTTTTCTATTAATTATCAATCTCCCTTGCATCTTGTAGTTCCTTGCTCCGCATGCCTATCTATGTCTAGATTATTCTTTATCTATTAGATGTGTGAAACTCCTAATCACTAGTAATGGATGCGAGTTTCCAACAATTTGAGCTTTCTTTTTGTAAAAATATGAATATTTTGTTAAATAATGTTATAGATTTATGAAATATCTCATTATATCTACATAAAAATATTGCAAGCTGAATCTTTACGATTCACGATTCGATTCGATTTACGATTCAGTGAAGGTGAATTTCGATTTACTATCTGAATCCCGATTTGACAACTATGCTTTGAAGGTCCACCTTATAATGTAGCATAATTCGTGGATTTGGAACAAATAATTATTTGGAGAACATTTAAGAAAAATGAAAAAATAAAAGGCAATATGGTTGTTCATTTTGTGCTTTAGGAAGTGGAGAAGGGTTTTAGAGGGCATGGAGTTCATAGGTTCTCTCCTTTTCAATCGGCTATGAAGGCTCTTAACAGTATTCTGTTCACTTGAAGTTAAAATGGAAAGTAAGACTGATGCTTGAAGCTGATGAAAAACGCTGATTTATACTAGTTGTTCTGCTACTAATTTGAGGGATAATTCTATAATGCAGTAGGTTCAGGGTTCGGTTATGTACTGTCCTTCGTTTTGTCATATGGGGTAGAATTCTCGTTCTCTCTCCCACAACATTTCCGTCGCATTGTTTTTTTGCTCACCAGATGTATTATATGAAAATTATCTGTCTCTGCTTGTGAGTTTCGAAGCAATGCCAAGTATTGTTCTGAAGTATCCTCAATGTCCATCTGTCCGCACTCATTGTACCGTAGAAGCAACCGAGGTGTCAAACATTATTGGGATCTGATATTGTAACCTGTTTCAGGGGAATTATAATTGTGAAGTTACGTCGCGGGCAGGAACTGGGTCTGAGAGCCATAGCAAGAAAAGGAATTGGAAAAGACCATGCCAAATGGTCTCCTGCTGCAACTGTTACTTTCATGTATGAACCGGAGATTATTATCAATGAAGAAAGGATGCAGGGGTTAAGCAAAGAGCAGAAGCAGAGTTTGGTCGACAGCAGTCCAACCAAAGTCTTTGACATTGATCCTCATACTGAACAGGTTTGTTGTCTTGCCATCCATTATTGCTTTCTTTATTACAAACTTTGTTTTATGTGTTTCAGTAACAATTAGGATTGGTTTTATGCTGAATAATTTGTTTTTGATGTGCTGAAGTGGAAATCTTTTATGTGCTATATATTAGGTTAGTCGTTAGGGATTTTTGTAGGATTATCTGCATAATCCTCATGTCCATGCATATTTGATTTCCCATTCTTTTTGATGTAGCACAAACAGCAGGTATCCCCAGCAGTGGAACCACAGTCTTATAACTCTTCTTTCTTGGCATTTTTGTAAGTACCAAGAGTTTTCATTGGCAACATTTTGCCATCCTGTGACGTGCTTACACTTGCACTGTCTCAAGGCCCTAGACATGTTTTCACCCTTTATTATTGCATATGTATTGAAAGCTGACAAAGAAAAGTTTGATCTGGAGTTCTAAACGCTCAATTTAGAAATTGAGTTCATATATGGAAGTGACTGAAGCGGAACAAGTCCTAATATATCTAGCTATGCTCTAAATCTGTCATGATCTATACACACGCCTTACCGCCATACATAGACTAGTCCATTGATGCTGACAAATATAACACTGTTCTACAAATGCAATATGCAGTTGGTGCCGAACTATTATCCTTGTGGCCTTGTCCTTACAATGCAAGTTGTATCAGCCATCCAACAGTTTCTTCTCGTGAACGGCTACCCCAATCATTCTCAAAATACCAAACAGAGTTTTATTAGTTTTAGCCACATCATGTGGAAGGAACATGAGCAAATGGGAAGCAGGCCACCTATCAAGAATTTTCCTGAAGTTCAGGGTATGAATAAAGTTAAAGGTCACTATGAAGTATTTTCCTAAAGAGAGGCAGATTTATTACTTTTTTCTTTTTCAACATTCTCCCTCACTTTAACCACACATACAAGTAGGCCGCCCTTGAAAGTGTCTTCCATCAGTCAGGGCCAGTTTTCATCATAGGGCCCTTGTACAATTAGGAGAGCAGAACCTCTGCTCCTCTGAAATCGTTAAGAATAAAACACTGACCATCATGATACATTTGTTTGCTAGTGTCTTCACTATGAGAACAAGAAAGCTTCCTCATGCAGACAAATTGTCTTGAGTCTTGACTTCTACAATATTTGGGAGCCTTTGTAAAGGGAAAAGGACTAGCCTCTGACCTCTTGTATATTTGTGATGGCAATTTTTGCTAAGAAGTCGCTAGTCCTAGTGGACCACCAGGCTGTCGTGATTTTGATTGTGTACACAAAGGTCTGAGGCTTGTGGGAGTTCTCCCTTTTTCCGAGTCTCTTATGAGCTTGATTTTAACAATTTAATCGTTGCCTTTTTGATAATTATTGTGTCCCTCCAAAATGGATTCCGAACTTCTATTACCATCCATTTGGACTCTGATTCCATTTTTATTTTTTTGCAATTTTGAATTTTCGCACTCCGCCAATACCCTTTCTACGCACGCCATAAGTTGCATACTCTCACCCCTAGTTAGTAAATACTCCGATTTTTTCCGTTTAATACCCGTCCGTACGTATAAATGAAAAATACTTCCGTATTTCGTACTATTGCTGGACCTAATGAAAAATACTCGAATTTTTGAGCAAAAAAGTTTAATACCCGTATTTCACGTTTTAACGTACAATACTTCCGAATAAAACTTCTTGAAAACAATATTGCAGTGAATAAATTATCATCTAAAATACTGTAACTTTTAGTAATTAGTTATTATTAAATATTTTATTACTATCTATCTATTTTAAATATTTATTGTTATATATATTTACAAATATTATTATAAAAATTTGAGATATTATGTTAAAATAACTATAAATATGTGTGTGTGTGTATAGATGCATCTTGAGTATTATGTTTTATATTATTAAGTTTTAAAATAATACATGTTTAAGATTAAGGAATGTGTAGTAACTTCTTTTTACAGAAGTAGTTTGAATAGTATGATATTATTTTACGCAAGTAATTACTTAGGAGTAAATAGTGTAAATATCAAAAATGATAAACAATTGAGCATGCTTTACTACTTATTTTTAAATATTTGATAAAAATATGAAAAGATGACAATGTGTGACACAAAGAACTCATTATATATGCTAAAATACTAATAAATGCACCCGCATTTTTAATTCCGAATGAATAAGTAGAATACGAATTATACACGTACGTATAGAAAATTCGAATTAATCAAATCGCGTATTTTTAAGCCGAACTTTTACTAACGTATTTTTAACCTAAAATCGTATAATACACGTACGTACCGTATCACGTTTTATTTCCGTCCCGTATTTTACTAACTATGCTCTCACCCATCAGGGCTATCCTCATAAATTATTGCCTTAGGATTTCTCTATATAACTAAGATGCCACTTACGTGCACAAATGACCAAGTGAGTCAATGACCTAAAAATACCTACACGACTTGCTATACCAACCTTAAGCTCCGAATTTCCAACTTTTTAACCCAATGTCACATCTACAATCAGTGCAGGAGCCAGAAATTATTATCGCAGCTGGGGTTTTCTTCCCTAATTCGGAGTGCAGTTGAAAATTTCAACTGCTTGACTCAACCTTAGTGTTGTGCCGTAATTTTAAAGGGGCACAGGGCACTACGGCATTAAAATTTCTAAAACCCACGGTGTGGTTGTAATTTTTGAAATACAAGCTGGGGAATGTGCCACCTCTGCGCCTCTGCCTGTCTACGATTGAGAAATTAGGGTCCAGAAAAGAAGTATTGCAGGAAGACAGAGATTCCATGGTAATTCATATCTAGCTCGTAATAGAGCCTCTGTTATCAGTATCGAGCGATACTCGATACGTATCGTACGATACGATACATGCCATCAGCATTACGTGTTAGAAGAAGGCTGAAAGTCTTAATTGAGTGAATAATAAATTGCCAGTACATGTAGTTATATATAGGGTAAAAGACAAAAACCACCCCTCGAATATGGGTTATATACAAAAACAACCTCCGTGTTCGGGGATATACAAAAACCACCCCTGTAAGTTAACGGCAACTAACGGAGATGTGAAAAGACAGAAGTACCCTTTGGATCAATGCAAATCACACAACATAAATACCAATTATTCTCTTATCTTCTCATTTCTAACCCTAAATCTCTCTCTCTTCACCTTCACATTCAACCTTTCTCTCCTTTACCCACAAATTTCCATAACAACAACCACCACTGCCATCTCCCACTGGTTTATATCCCCTACCAAATGAGACCTAGAAGAAACAAAAACCCGAAGCAAGGATCGATAATTGGGGAGTTGGAGGTACCCATTTGTTCAAGAGAAATTGGATTCCAAATTGTTTTGTTTGTGACCGTCAAACACCAATACGGGCTCAATAAATCTCTTCTTTTTCCCTTCATCCATAGCGGAAATTGACTCACTGAGTCGATCAACCGCGTCCCCAATGACTTCCTCGCAAACCCACAACGCTTTCTGGACCCTCTCGTCGGTGGTCTTCGATCTGAGCCGTTTAGGGAAGGACGAGATCTTGTTGAGCTCGTTTAAAGCGGCCTGTAAGGAGAGCTTGAAAAGATGTTCAGGATCTGAAGTGTTGGAATGGTCGAGGGATTGGATACTGGAGAAGCATGATTCCGGGTACTGGGTCACGCTACAGACGGTTTTAAGCGCGGCGGAGGAGGAGGGAGGGTGGGGGGGGCGACACTGTCTGAAACCACGAGCCTCTCTCTCTCTTCTTCTCTCCCGTTTTTTCTTCCCGAACCATCTTTAGAGCACCGAAGCTCTCGAAGGTCGCCGGCTTTGAAAATACACCAGCGGCAGCGGCTCTGAAAATCAAAATTGGACCACAACTTGGTCGGATTCCTCAGAGGCGGCGGCTTTGCAAATCTAATTGGAGCAACCTCGATTGAATTTTCAGATCTGGGTTGGGTTTAGGAGGAGGAGAAGAATGAGAGGTTCGTCGTCCTCGTCCCTAGCCGCCTCTTCAATTGAAACTTCAGATCTGGGTTCCATGTTCCGGGTAACCCCACTCTAGTGGATCCGACGAAGAAAGCTTCAACGTGTCGCCGCCGGCGGCGATTGAACACCAGGTCCGTGAGCTTCAAGCTTCAAACTCTCTTCGTAAGACATCTCTCTCTTTCTCTCTTTCTCTAACTCTCTGTTATCGGTGGAAAAAGTTTGGAACTTTTGAGTAGGCATGTTTGTAATTATATTATAGCAAATTCTGGTACCAAACTTGTGTGCTTGCTGTGAAATGTTGGGGAAAGATGTGGAATCATGGAGAGACTTGAGGGATTGGTGGGTATGTTTATATGGGAGAGAAAGGTTCTGTAATTGTTGCAAACTAGTGAAGATCTATGTTGTGTAATTTGATTAATCTCATGACAAAATTTTCAGAAGAATTTTCTTTCTGAGTTTGTGAGTTATTAAGTTTGTAATTTGTGACTTTTACTTTCCCTTTTCTTGTGGTTCAGTGTAATGTTACATACTTTGTTGGTTACTTTTGTTGTTGTTTGTGTTGGTGGTGGTGTTGGCGGTGTTTGTGGTGGTGGGGATGTGGTGGTGCTGGAGGTGGTGGCCAAGAACACCAATTGATAAATATTTGTTGTTTGTTTGTTGGGTAAACAACAATTGATAAACACCGTTGTTGGCGGTGTTCGTTTGTTTTGTTATTGTTGTGGCGGCATGGTGGTGGTGGTCAAGAACATCAAGATAGGTGGTGTGTTTGTTTGTTTTGTTATTGTTATGGCGGCATGGTGGTGGTGGTCAAGAACATCAACATAAGTGGTTAAGAACACCAAGTACATCAAGAACATGAACAAAAAAAAAAAAAATACAAATAAGGGCAAAATGGTCATAAAAAAGACATATTGCACCCCATACTAATTGATTGTAACAGAAGGGTGTTTTTCGTCTAACGTCCATCCACTGACAGGGGTGGTTTTTGTCTCGACAGGGGTGGTTTTTGTATATCCCCGAACACGGAGGTTGTTTTTGTATATAACCCATACTCGAGGGGTGGTTTTTGTCTTTTACCCTTATATATATTGACCTAGGGGCCTAGACATAAATAGTACTTATCTAATTACATTATTGTCCATCTAATTTACATTAGTGTTCATACGCCCCCGCAAGATGGAGGGTCGAGAGGAGACTCTAATCTTGGACCGCAGAGGGAGAAAAACTGACCAAGACAGTGGCTTCGTGATACAGTCAGCTAACTGGTCAGCCGATGAGACATGTGAGACCCGAAGCATACCAACTTGGACTTGTTCCCGGACGAAATGGAAATCAAAAGCAGCATGTTTCATTCTCGAATGGAAAACCGGATTAGAGCAGAGGTATGTTGTACCACTGTTGTCCCAATAAATCGTTGGGGCGGACGGAAGTGAGACGCCCACCTCATAGAGGTGGGAGCGAAGCCAACATAATTCAGCCGATGCAGCAGCCACAGCACGATATTCAGCCTCAGTGGAGGATCGAGCGACGGTACGTTGCTACTTGGAGCTCCAAGATATCGGGGAGCCACCGAAATACACCAGATACCCAGAAGTAGAAGTGAGATCATCCTTGTTACCAGCCCAGTCGGCATCGGAGAAGGCATATAGCGAACACGGACCACGCCGAATCAAAATGCCCAAATCAGCAGAGCCCTGCAGATAACGAAGAACCCGTTTGACAGCGTTCCAGTGAACTGTTGTCAGCCGGTGCATGAACTGGGATAGACGGTTGACAGCAAAGGCAATGTCCGGCCGAGTGAAGGATAAATACTGGAGGCTGCCAACAGTCATACAATATTCTCTCGCATCGGGAAGAGCAGAACCATTAAGAAGACGCAGATCAGCAGAAGTACCCATTGTAGACTGAACCGGATTTGCGGAAGTCATACCGAGGCGCTGCAAGTGATCACGAATATAGTGCTGCGGAGAAAGAACTAAACCATTTGGATGAGGAAGGACCTCAACCCCCAAAAAATAAGACAAACTGCCAAGATCTTTCAGAGAGAACCGGCGAGAGCATATTTATACAGTTCTGCACGGAAGAGCTGGTAGAGCCTGTAACAATTATATCATCGACATAGACGAGAAGAAAAACAGAAACTCCAGACTGCCGATAAATAAATAGCGATGCATCTGCACGGGAATTAAAAAAACCTTGCTGGAGCAAAAACAGACGAAGCTCCGCATACCAAGCTCGAGGGGCCGGTTTGAGGCCATAGATCGCCTTTCTCAGGCGACACACAAAATGAGGGCGACCCTGATCAACGAACCCAGGAGGTTGCTCCATGTACACATCCTCATGTAAGGTCCCTTGAAGGAACACATTATTGACATCCAACTGTCGTATAGACCAACCCTGGGAGACAGCTAACGAAAGTATCAAGCGAATTGTGGCCGGCTTAACGACGGGGCTGAACGTGTCGTGAAAGCCTATACTCGGCCTCTGGTGAAAACCTTTAGCCACAAGTCTTGCTTTGTACCTATCAACAGAGCCATCAGACATCCGTTTAATCCGAAAGACCCATTTGCACCCAACTAGGTTGCGAGAGGGTGCAGGAGGAACAAGGTCCCATGTGTGATTTTGAACCAGAGCATCAAGTTCGTTAGTCATCGCTGCTCGCCATTGGGGATGAAGCATTGCCTGAGTGACAGTGGTGGGTGTAGTGTCTGTAGTGGAGGTGGTAGTGAGGGTATAGATGGGTTTGGATTTCAGGGTCCCATCACGGGACCGGGTAACCATGGGGTGAGTGGGAATAGGTGGTGCCGGTGAGGGGTCAGTAACAATAGGAGGTGCAGGTGGTGGAGGTGATGACAGTGGAGGTCCCGACTGAGGAACATGTGAGGTTGGTAGTGATGTCGGTTGTGAAGCAGGTGAGGTCGGTAAAGGGGCCAATGCAGGTGGGGCCGAGGATTTTGAGCGCCGGGTGAAATAGTGTCCCTTGTACCGCTGGACCGGAGGATCGACAACAGGGGGAGAAGCAACACTGGGAGATGGCGACGGAAGGAGTGCAGTGGGAGGGACAAACCACTCATGTTGGAGATCATCTGTCGGTGTGGGGGTATGTTTCGATGTAGAAGCGAACGGAAAGGAGGACTCAACGAATTGGACATGACGAGACACGTAGAGACGATGAGAGACGACATCTAGACAGAGGTAGGCACTCTGAGTTAGAGAGTAGCCAACAAAAACACACTGAGTAGCGATCGTCGAGTTTGTGATTGGCGTAGGCGCGAAGACAGGGGTAACAGAGACATCCGTAAATCCGAAGCTTGTGATAGTTGGGTGTTTGTTTGAAGATTATTTGAAAGGGGGATAGCTTTTTGAGTGAGCGAGTGGGCTGTCGATTTATGAGATAGACTGCGGTGGAAAAGGCATATGGCCAGTATTGAGGCGGCATGATGAAGTAAGGCAAGGCCAGTTTCTACAATGTGGCGATATCTCTGTTCTGAATATCCATTGTGCTCTGGCGTATGAGGTGGCGAAGTGAGATGAGTGATTCCATTCGTGGAGAGATAGGTGCGGAGACCGACGTATTCGCCCCCATTGTCTGAATACAGAGTTTTGATTGGGACAGAGAAGAACTTTTCAACTAGGGCACGAAAACGAACAAATACGTCAAAAGAGACTTACGCTGCATAGAATAGAGCCATATATATTGGAAAAATTGATCCACGAAAATAACATAATATTTAGAGCCGTCATGGGAAGAAATAGGGGAGGTCCATACATCAGAAAAAACTACTTCAAGTGGACGAGATGAATTAATACTGGAATTGTGAAACGGAAGTTTGTGACTCTTCGTGCAATGACACGCATTACAGGACTGAGACTCAATTGAATTACTAATAGAAAGAGAAAAAGACGTGACTAGTTGTCGGCAGACAGATCCTGCCGGATGACCGAGACGATGATGCCAGAAGGAGAATGATAGACGAGACTCAGAGATTAGTGCCAGCGAGGACGGTGATGATGCTGGCCACTCGTAAACGCCATCTCTAAGTGGACCAGTTAGAATTAGCGCCCCCGTAGTTCGATCCTTCAAGACAAAGCCAAGAGAGGTGAATTCAGCCACAAGATTATGAGAGGAACAAAGCTTAGAGACAGAAATAAGATTTTTCTGAATTTTGGGTACACAGAGCACATTATGAAGAGTAAATGATCCACTAGGGGAGGGAAGAGAGAGCGAACCGGTGTGAGTGATGGGCAAGCTGGTGCCATCACCAATCATAACATCTTCGGACTGTGTGTATGGCTGATGGAGAGAGGTTGGCTAGGTCAGCTGTGATGTCATGGGTTGCACCACTGTCAAGGAGCCAAGTCTGAGAAGGTTGGATCCCAGGTTGAGCAGCGGCAACATGAGCTCGTGGATTCCAGAAGGAGGCTGATGCGGGAGGAGCCTGATAATGTTGTGATGGAGGCCTCGGGGACCCACTGTTATTAAACTGCTGAAACATCCAGCCATGTTGAGTGCAATGACGAATGCGATGTCCCTGAACACCACATCCTTGACAGTAGCCAAGGAAGGGTCGAGAAGGCTGCCGCGGTGTGTGTGCTCTGGGAGCATTCGGACAGGGAGGGGTTGCCGAATTCTGCCACGTTGAGGAGGCAGCAGGAAATCCAGGCGGCCAGGATGGTGATGAAGCAGCTGCGAATCCAAGAGGTTTACTTTGGGAAGCCTGGTGGTTGTTTTGGCCTCGGCCAAAACCACGTCCTCGCGGAGGAGTGCCAACCATCATGTGTGCCGAAGCTGGGGCAGCAGGGGAAGGAGTGACGTGTGATCGGTTGACGGTATTTTCTTGATGAGTGAGTTTCTCAAATAGCTCCTCAAAACCGATCTCCGTGTCCCGGGCTTTGATAGCTGCAATGATGGGAAGATACACTTCATTCATACCGTCAAGTATTCTATCCACGACATCTGATTCATCCATCGGTTTGCCCGAACAGGGCAAGCTCATCTGCTTTGTGTTTCACAAAGTGCATGAACTCGGAGACGGATCGAGTTCCTTGCTGTGGGTTTTTGAGATGCTCCTTGATTTGGTTAATATGGCCACGCGACGGACGAGCGTATATGTTGTGGAGTGTTGTCCAAATTTCAGCTGCAGTTTGGGCCATGGTGATGTGAGAGAGTACTGATTGTGCAAGAGTGCTAGAGAGAAAGGCAAAAACCCGTTGGTCTTGTTGATACCAAGAGCTAAACAGTGGGTTAGGCACCAGATTGGGTTCGGCGGCAACTGCTGAAGTGGCAGAGGATTCCACCGTGGAGGATAATGTGGCCAATGGAACTTCTGTTTGTGGAGCCGTCTGCTGGGGGCGGTCGTCGCAGGTGCTGCAATCAGTGGTGCTGGCGGCAGTCGAGAACCATCTACATGGCTGATTAAGCCGTGACCTCGGAGAAGTGCTTGAACTTGCGCTTTCCAGGTTATAAAATTCTTTCCATCCAGTTTTAGTAGCGTTGGCAGCGGGTTGATCACGATCAGAGGCTGATCGGGATTGTTGGGGTTGGGAAGAGTGCTATTCGGTGCCATGAGGTTGATGGCACAGAGATTGGATAGAGAGTAAAGGCGTTGATGGTTGCTGGTGTGTCGTCGGGAAGATTGCAGGCCGGCGCAAGGTGCTACGGACCTGGAGCTTGCTGTGCTGATGCTGTTGATCGGGCGACAGAGGGCTACAAGGTCAACGCAGGGTGCGACAGACCAGAAGATAAGAGGGGCGAGATGGTGAAGGTTGACGTCAGATGGACGACGACCTCATGAGATCGATTTGCCGATGTATTGATCAACGACAGTTTCTAGGGTTTGAGCAGGAACGTATCGTGCTCTGATACCATGTTAGAAGAAGGCTAAACGTCTTATTGAGTGAATAATAAATTGGCAGTACATGTAGTTATATATACTGACCTAGGGGCCTAGACATAAATAGTACTTATCTAATTTACATTATTGTCCATCTAATTTATATTAGTGTTCATATTACGTATCGTTCACTGTATCCCTAATGAAAGTGTATCAAACTGTATCGAGTGATACGCATCCAATACGATACGTATCGTGCGATAAACGATTACGTTTGAGAACTGAAACTCGTCTAGGTTTGTTAGAACCTATTGATATAGAACTTCGTATTACATGGATTATATGAATATTTTGTTAGATGGTCCTACTTCTCTAGGTTTGCCTCAATCATGCTAGTCAAAAAACTAAATTGTCTTGAATACTGGATAATTGATCTAGCGTTTAGAGGAGAAAGACTGAAGAAGAAAATGCCAGATAGAAGACAAATTGTTCTATTTACAAGACTCTAGTGGAATACGGTTGTGTTCGTAGTGTGTACTGATTATAGATCCCTAACTTTAGTATTCCAGTTATGTTCCATTTAATTGGGTGCTTTTGCCACACATAAGCAAGATTATTTAACTACAAATATGATGCCACATAGATATACCCTACATATAACTGATAGTCCACCAAATTCTTCTACGTCATTATTATTCTCACTTTATGTAATGTGAATATGTGATCCGTTATTGGACATGAGTCTAAAATATATTAACATCCTCTTATAATGGGACTCTATAAATCTAGCTGCATACCAAAAATGTTAATACGTGCTGGTTAGACTTAGTAAATGCCAGATGCAACCAATAAACTCTTCACTATAAGGGCAGTATATATTTTTTAAGTTGCTTTAAGAAGGGTTGCGTATCGTACACGATACGTGATACGATACACGATACGAAAATCCTACTATCGATATACGATACGTATCAAACTTTGATTACTATGAATAGAGCACAATATAAAGTATAAAAGTGCACGTTACTGTCTGCTAAAACATATGTTGATGACAAACAAGAAAACGGATTTTCTATCCACCATTCACTCTAAGCCGGGAGTCTTTCTCAAGCATGTTAAAGCATGTTAGGAGCTCATTCGAGATTAATGTGTATTTATATTAACTATGTTGCAGCAGTGCGGGTGCGTTAATGGTGTGCGGGTGCGACAAATTTCCAAAATTCAATGGTGCGGAGGCATATATATATATGGATCTAGGTATTCGTTACAGTGGGGGCTGAACTAAAAAAAATAGACAAAATAAAGGTAAAATTTAAATTTTGTAAAATTGATTATCCGTCCCGAAGCCTGCTTTAGTATACAAGTATTAATGGTAAAATTAATACTCTGTTGTGCAATTATTATGAGGGCTCAATTGAAAAAAGCAAACAAAACAAGTGTAGAAATACAGTTTTAAAAAGTTGATCCGCCACTGTACGTATGTATGTGTGTGTGTGTGTGTGTATGTGTGTGTATATATATATATAATTTATATTATTTGCGATACCTTATAGTAACATAAAAAACAATATTAGTAATCTGAATTATAATCACGCAAAAATTCATACATTGATTCAAGGATACAGAGTTACTATATCAACAATATAATCTCTTCTAGTTGTTGTCGTTGCTCTTAGTATAGACGAGTAATTTAATGGTTATAACTTAGAAGTGTTCACATAGTCTCGCATTTTTTGGTTAAATTGTAGTTGTATTTTAGAGGACCTCTCAAGTCTTAACTTAAACTTTCAAAATGACCCTACAGTATCCACGAAGCACCCGCAAAGCACCCACGAAGCACCCGGTGCGGGTGCGCGACCTCATAGAAGAACTTGTGCAACATAGCATATAAACAGAATGTATTTGATGAAGTTACGAAGGCATCACTATAACTGTTAATTTAGAAACAAATATACTTGACAACTTTATGGAGATTGGCTGGAGAGATGACTGACTTTGTGACACATCTTAGAGCTAGTTAATCTTATCATATCAAGTTTGAAGATACCAACATTTAAGATAAACTCTTTTGTGGCCACGGACAGTCTGATTAGTGATTAATTTTCTCTATGGTGATGTCACTTTTGCCATCTATTTTTTCATGAGTACTGTTTACAGATGTTATTGGTCTCATTCCATTTTCTTTCAAGACTTGGTTCCCTTCAATTCATGGTGTTTTTCTATTTAACTTTGTTTCTTGCAAAAACATTGTGTGTGTGTGTGTGTGTGTGTGTGTGTGTGTGAACTGACCTCTGACCTTTTGAGTTTGAGTTTAAACCCTTTCAGGTCTGTAACTGATTGAACCAACTCCTCGTGAGTTTCAATTATAGCGACTTCTGTTTTCCGGATTTATATTAGATAAACCAGCTTATTTGGCTTTGAATAGGGCAGACATGGGTGGTCTAAGAGACTGGTTTGCCTGCCATGGTGGTTGTCGATGTTGGTGGGTGTTCAATTCTTTAATAAGTTTGTTCTTTGCGAAAAAAAAGACGATGCATGTGTGTGTGCACAGAAATGTGTTTACTCTATCAATAGAAATCATATCTATCAACCAAGTATGGTATTCAATCAAGTAGAACATCGAGTTAGAGAAGCCATGCTCAGTACATTCAATAAAATATGGGGCTTGTACCTTCGCTCGAATAAGCGGGAGAGTGCTAAAGCCCTTACAGATTCGAGTGCATAAATACTATCTCCCTATCGGAACGACTCGAAGGTCTCACTACGTTCGCCCTCTCTTTACAATCGAGTGAAACGCCCTCTCGAACTACGTTCGCCCCCTCTCTTTAACAAATCGATAAACCCCCTCTCCTTTTCGTCGAGCCATTCCTCCTCGAGCAATACCAACGGCGCGAGTGGTTTTCTTGACTGTTCTTTTTGGGTTTGCGTTAAAACCCCTTGGTTGATCCAAAAAAATGAGTTTAATTCCTTTCAGGTTCGTAATTGAATTGTAGCAACTTTTGTTTTCTGGATTTTTAGAAGATAAACCATATTTCATGATGTTAATGTTCTAGGGCAGACATGGGTGTTCTAATGTTCTAAGGTAAATCAACTGTTTTCACTACGGTTGGCTCGTTATTGTATTCGGAGGTTCTGGAGGTTCTATAATATTATATTAGCAGCTTCGTCGGACCGAGGTAGGGAATCTCAACGTTATAGCCCTAAACGTATTGCGTTGCCTGTTTATATGCTAGTCGTTGTACTGCTTCGATATAATTATTATATTTATCGAATTATTACTACTGTGTCGATGTTATGCCTGATTATTGTGAAATTGTAAGTTGATTCATGTGGAGGTGCTGTCAAAATTGTTATTTGGGTATCTGAATCATACAGAGATGCTGCTGAAATTGCTATTCGAATATACTGTTGATATTCGTGACTATGCTGGATACATGCTATCAACAGTGTTGATTGTTGATATGCTGTTAGCATGATGATATTATCGATGTTGATGTTCATGCACGATTTGCATGTGAAATTAAATATGAATCTGCATGGTGGGTGTCTGATTGCAGTGGTTGTTTGTACTTGGGAAGTGTGATTGATTACAAGATTTTGGAGGTTCGTGGATGGTTGGCGGTAAATACTATGAGTACTATGATTTCTTGTTGATGTTTGTTATGCATGTAGTGGAAACAGCATTTCTGTTGGCAGTGATGATTATAGACTTGGTGATGTGTTGGTCTGTGTGGGATAGGAGGGTTGATCTTTCATTTGCCCAATGGCTGGAAGTCCAAGGCGCTTTTGCCTAAGTTAGTTTAACAAATGAGGCGGAGATTTAATTATTTGCTGAGCATTTTTTCATTTCTGAGATCCATCCTTCAGATGTATAACATAATTTTTTTTTTTTTTTTTTTTTTTCATTTCTTCGACAGTTTATGGTAGTTGATGCTGAGGCGTACACATATGACGATGAAGTGCTCAAGAGAGCAGCAGCGATGGAGGTTCCGGACGTCCTTGAGATCAGAGCCAAAGAAGACAGTTTCATATTCACAGTTGAATCCACCGGTGCGATCAAAGCTTCTCAGTTGCTGCTCAATGCAATCGACATTCTCAAACAAAAGCTGGATGCAGTTCGTCTCTCAGAGGATACCGTAGAAGCCGATGACCAGTTTGGGGAATTGGGTGCTCATATGAGAGGAGGATAAGTCTACTACTGATCTAATCATCATCTGTATGTATGTCTTGAAACTGCTGCTGACAATTAACTGGCTTTCTGCTTCTTGAACTTATGATTGTACTTTCTCCGAGTTAAATCTCGTGAAAGTGCAGTACAATCGTCACTTGAAACTGAAACTTCTGGTCCCAATCAACCCATGTTTCTTTTGACTGTGCTGTTAAAACTTGTCACTTCATGAATTGTGGGTTTTCTGGTGTGCATCAGAATGTGGAGTCTGTTAATTCGCCCTTGAGTCCACAATTGCCCTATGCTTAGCACTTTAAAATTTGTCCGTGCCTCTACTCCTGTGTTTTGCTTCTACAGTTTGCATTATCATTTGTTGATGAAGTTTTTAAACCTTTTTACAAGGGACCTGAAGCGCGTGTTGAAATGTCCATACTTTGACAGGCCCTGGCGCGATGTGTTTGAAAAATAAGGTCTGCTCTATTGAATATTAAGTGTTATGTGTAGACCTAGGTAGGAAGATTGTAGGAGAGACTTCATTAGTTGATACCTGAATCAAATTTCTCTCCATCTTAGATATCACTTCTCTTTTTTTGTGTTATTTAGGAGAAGTGAGCATTACACTTGGCTTCAGAATGCCCCCACTAAAACCATTTAGGAAATCACATCCAATTCATATATTCGGGATTATCTAGAGAATCGTCCCTTGGCTTGGGTAGAAAGTGATGCGAGAAAGAAAAAGAAAAAAAAAAAAAAGATATAACCCTAAACCTGAACTACAACCCCAGGAAAATGTAGGAAAAAAGATGAATTTGTTATGGGTTTGCAAGTCTTCAGAATGCCCCTCTAAAACCATTGAGGAAAAGTTCAAAAAATGTTCTGGGCGTCAAGGAGGAGACCCCAGGAAAATGTAGGAAAAAAGATGAATTTGTTATGGGTTTGCAAGTCTTCAGAATGCCCCTCTAAAACCATTGAGGAAAAGTTCAAAAAATGTTCTGGACGTCAAGGAGGAGACCCCAGGAAAATGTAGGAAAAAAGATGAATTTGTTATGGGTTTGCAAGTCTTCAGAATGCCCCTCTAAAACCATTGAGGAAAAGTTCAAAAAATGTTCTGGACGTCAAGGAGGAGATTTATGGTTTCGGATTATTCTCTACTGTGTTTTACGAGCTCCATTCACTTACTCATTTGCGAGTTCCCATTCGGCCAACAATTTTTTTGAGTAACCGTGGCCTCTTCAATTTGTCATCGTCCGACAATTCACTTCGTAAGACTTAAAACTAAATCCATTACTCTTATTATTATTATTATTATTATTATTATTATTATTATTATTATTATTATTATTATTATACACTGAAAGCTCAGCATTAAGAACCAGACATTCCATAGAAGAAGTGAAGTCTCTGAAGTCTGAAGTCTGAAGTCTGAAGTCTGAAGTCTGAACTCTGTAGACCCCTTCTCCAGTTGTCTTTCCTCATTTTGCTTCCCTTGACTTTGCAGGTTTTGATCTCTCACAGTGTCTACTTCTGTGTCTTGTCATTCCATTATTTTCTTTTGATGGAAATGAAAAAAACAAACCACTGTTTGATTACAACATCAATGCAAAAATATTTATGGCATTTCTAGTTTCATGTTCATTTTCTTTCTCTAATCCCCAATGCAAACAGACTCCCAGTTACATAGCTGGTCTCCTCTATAATGGCAAAGACCCTACTCAAATACTCCCCACCAATTGAAGATTGGAAATCCTCCTCTTCACATTTCTCTAATGAAGAATCCCTCCAAATACTACTACTCCAGCAATTTCTCTCTCTCTCTTAAACACACATCTTGAACGTGGATCATTCAACTGAAATGGCAAGCTGGAGGTACTAGGGTTAGCACATCATTGGTGGTCACATTTAGGGCAAGTCACGGGTTCCACTTTTGTTGGAATCAGTAGTGGGACACATCTCTCTGGTTTGGGCCAAACGGGGTTTCCGAACCCCATAGTCACGAGAGAATTCGAACCCCAAATCATGTTGGCGTGCTCGCTAGTTCACACAACGTGCATCGACAGTCTGTAGTCTACTCTGGGATCATTTACATGAATCAATCGTAGGTGATTGTCTATAGTCGAAGTAGTTGTAACTTTGATTGGGATCGATTACATGAATCAATTAGAGATGATCGTTCGTAGTCAAAACTCTGACTAGATCGGTTACATGAATCAATCGTAGGTGACCGTCTATAGTCAAACTAGTTGTAACTCTGATTGGGATCGTTTACATGAATCAACCAGAGTTGGCCGTTCGTAGTCGTAACTTTGGCTAGATCGGTTACATGAACCAATCGTAGGTGACTGTCTATAGTTAAAGTAGTAGTAGCTCTGACTCAGATCGGTTACATGAATCAATTGTGGTTACATCAATCAATCGTGGGTAAATGTCTGTAGTCCAGACTCGAGAGTATGTAATCTACATCAACTATGCCTTGTTATCCAACCAGGAGATAGGTGATAACATTGTCCTAGGAGATGGTCCTTTCAAAGGATAGGACATGAATTAATTACCACACTTTCCTATCCCTTTAGGTCCCATTTCTAGATTTTAGACCCCATTTGAAACTAATGGTAGATGTGTTTGTAGGTAAGATACAAAGAGTGCTTTTGTTTGTAAAGACAGACATGTTGGCGGGAAGGCAACCAGTTTTTAACCGTTTTAGGGACATAATTTTTTTGGCATGGAACTCATCTTATCATCTTTCAACTGACCCACAAAAGGGACTCTTGGGGCTTAAAATCAATCTCTAAGGGCTAAGTTACCTTCTAAACAAGAGGCCATGAGAAGCCATATCTACCCACCCTTTGCAATTTACCCTATTTTAGGACCACTTAGCCCATCACCCCCTGCTCTCTTTCGTTTACCTTTATTTTTTGCATTCAATGCCTATTGTCTACTCGTTCTTGGACATCCTTTTGCCTTCAGAAAGCTACTAGAAGAGAAGGTGTTACAATTTTAGAGGGTAATAAGTGCTAGGGAAGACATATTCAATGAGTAGTTTACATGGGTAGTTTCTCCCTACGGTCCGTCACGTGTCACTGATAATATAGTCGATACATTCAGAACCCACTTCTCTTATGAACATCATAAACAATACCTTAACAACAATTCGCATGCCATGGACAATTTCTCTTTAGGTTTTACTGAAACCGTAATATCAACGGTCGCTAAAGAAACTATTGTTTGGAGCAAAAGAAAAGGCTGCTGTAAATACTAGTTTGTATTAGAGGAGATTCATTGTATTTTGATCCGATGAGGTGATCTTGTCGATACTATATCAATTTTGATTATTTGATGATTGGGAGTACAATAATTCGAGTCACGCAGAGGGTGTGTAATGGGCTGAGGAAGAAGATGACAGTTACTTATTATTTTTTGGGTCCCTTCTCTCTGCAAATTTATGATCTCTTCTTCTTCAACTCCATGGGACCTTGGTGTGGTGGTATCTTTGATGGGTCCATAGAAAGATAAGCTACTGAATAGCATATTTGTTTTATGGGGGTTATGATCTTGTGAAATCTTATGGTGTGTGCGGGGTTTGGGTAGATACCAACATGCTTTTGTAATTTATTTTTACTCTCTTGGTACTTTTGACGGGGTCGTAACAGTAAATTGTTTGGTCGAGTCTCTTGGCCTTGATCTGGATAATAGAGTGGCATGTTCTAGTTTTAGA
The DNA here is from genome assembly GCA_023055425.1 of Linanthus parryae. NCBI lineage: Eukaryota > Viridiplantae > Streptophyta > Magnoliopsida > Ericales > Polemoniaceae > Linanthus > Linanthus parryae. The sequence goes on from JALGPY010000002.1 coordinate 37,576,850, forward strand.
ATTGTTGTAGATAGGCAGGAAACGAGTATGAGAGTTTTGTCTTTTTCGTTTGTTGGCGATGAGATGTGGACATTTTTGTATCCTGTAAGACTTACTGATACTGGATGCGCCATTTGACGATGGTAAATAATCAAAATTATCAGTTCAGCATCATCTGGTGTGATTTGCAATACCAGTCAGTCATCTTATATATGTGAATGATGTAGCATTGCAATATCGGACATAGAACATAGATTTGGTTCCAAGATATGGTTTGATAGGAGAATTGGGGATGCTAAGAGCAACATGGTTTGTTCACTTGGGATTGGAGAGGGGGTGAAATCGCATTGGATTCTTGATTTCAGGGAATTTTTCGAGGATGGGAATAGTTCAGAGGTCAAAATGAAATTTACAAAAAAAATCAGCTAAAACTGTAAATATTTGATAGGCCCACAGTGAAAGGAGGGATTCACTTTCCTCTGTTTCTGGTGTCTTATCAGCTTTACAGCTGGTGTGCAAGAAAAAAAGAAGGGACGTTATGAATTTTGCATGGGAAGGGTCTTCAGTTTTGCAGTAGTATTAAATTCATGTGCTTTTCAATATCAATGCAGAGGGAGACCAGGTCAAAAGAACATTTTTTACTAAAATTATCATTATGCTAATTGAAAGTTCACTCCATTGCCATCATGTTATAATTCTACAATTATTGATTGTTGCTGAGAGATAACAATATAGTAGTACTACATTGTTTCTCTCGAGCAACTGCTACTCTTCGAATTGTGTTTTGACTGAACATTTTTACTCTTCGAATTGTGTTTTGACTGAATATTTTTAAATTTTGCAGTACATAAATAGCGAATCAATTTAAATTTGATATAACTGACAAGATCGTATCGTCGATTGTTAAGTCTCTTTCTCGACCAACTCAGCTAGATGTGAATTTCTATCTCTCTATCTCTCTCGTTTTCTTGTAGATTATAGGGGGATGGATGGAGAAGGGAGTATGAAGTGAGTGAATGGTGATGACCACCACGCATTCAACTACTCATCTACAGTTGCATTGATTACCAACCTTAAAGACAAAATGACAAAAATATGTAATGTAATTTAGTAGGTCCCCTCCAATGAACATCTTCCTCCATTACATAGATTTTGTCTCCCCACATTTTCAAAATCTTCCCCCCTTTTGCAGTTTCTTCTACCCTTTTGGGTTACCATTAGTTGGATTTCGAATTTAGAACAAAAAAGTTGAATTTAATTATTGGTCTTCATGTATGCAGTCGGACGACTCACGTTATGGGACATCTTTTTTTATCATTAGCACACCAAGAGAGGGGAAATTGTGACGTCAAATTGAATTGCATAAATTCAATGCTGCACAGATATGAAAGGAGCAAACCAGGATTCTATTGTGTTGAAGTTTGTTATTGATTGTGTGATTTTGATAATGCAGCTGAAATTTACATAAACCTAGTCGTGCTATTCTGTGAAATAACTAACCAACGTCAAACTCGCAAATCTTATACAACTTGAAATCAATTTAGAAGTGTTGGCTAGAAGGGGACCTATGTGTGAACATCTAACAAAGGAAGGGGTGTATTTGCAAGTTTGCTAAAGAAAGAACCCACCAAAATACTTTAGCGTTACGGATGTTCCCCAATATTCTTAGGGTATCCCGAATTTTACGGGGCGATAACATGAGAAAAGTTGTAGACGAGAGTTTAGGCTAAGAGACACTTTCAGCCCCTATTGTTTGAATAAATGACACTTTCACCCCTTTCAGTATGGGAAAGGACATTTTTCACCCCTTCCAGTATGGAAAAAAAACACTTTCGTCCGCCAAGTGTGCCGAATTTCAAGTAACTTACACCTCTAATGAAGCATTAGCCTGGGGAGGGGTATTACTAAAATAGTTTTGGAGACAAATCGCCCCTCACATCAAGCAAATGTCTATTATATCCTTAGGTAAGTCTTATATTTTGCATAATACGGGGGCAAGATTGTCCGCAAAATTATGTTTAGTGACAGAACACAACTCCATGCTAGTGATGTCACAGTATGGGGCGTAAGTTTCTTGAAGTTATGCACATTTAAGGAGTGAAAGTTTCATTTTCCAAAGTGGAAGGGGTGAAAGTGTCCTTCAATCAAACTAGAGCAGGAGAAAGTGTCTTTTACCTACCACTCCGTCCCAGCTCTTTCTTCCCATCTGACTTTTTTGACTCGTATCTGGGTCACTTTGACCGGTTAATTTGGATAGCAAAATGATACGAATTTTTGATAATTTTTTTGTCATATTATAGAGCACCTTTTACTCTACAACACCATGAAAAAATTATCAAAAAATTACATCTGTTTGCTATTCAAATTACTGGGTCAAAGTGACTCAGTGAATAGTGACAAAAGTCAAATTGGGAAGAAAGAGCTGGGACAGAGTGGTACGAGTTTTTACTGTAATTAATTGGGAAAAAGACACTTTCACCCCCTCAGGTTTTACACAAAGACACGATTACCCCTTTCAATTAGGGAAATGACATTTACTCTTGTTGTGTGCTAATTGCTAAACTTGCACTTACACCGATACTCTAACTCTAATAAGGACAAAGTTGTCCCAAAACTACAATCATTGACGAACTCTCACGCTAGACTAACGGCTTCACTATCAGGGACCGTAAGTTCCCTAAAATTTGACACACTAAAGGGTGAAAGTGTCTTAAATCAAATTTTTCATTAACTGCTTTGGCCCTATAATTTTATACTTTTGTAAAGTATACTGTTTTCAAGATAAAATTGAGAATACAATTAGTAAAATAAGAAAAGTAGGCAATCTGTTTTGGAGATTTCAAAATATGAACAGTAGATTTCAAATTTTGGAGTCAAGTGATGACGGTTGTGAATACTCCCGAATTAGTTCTAATACATTTGAACATTTTGGTTAAATTAATGCTTAAATCAGTAGGTGAGAAAGAAGGAAGAAATGTCAAAGTTTTTGTACGTATTGCAGAATGCAGGCTTTACAAAAGCAGTCCTGCAACTAGTACCAAGAGAGTAGTTGCTTCATTTCAGTAAGAATTTTAATGTAGACCAATGACATTTGGTAAAATTATTTATTAAGTTAAGATCACATTTTTAGTATACAGTACCGAGTCAGAATAAGAACATGTTTTCTTAGGACCAGAGGCCATCAAGTAGTCAAAATAAGACTAGTGAGTGTATCCGACTAGTGAGTATATCCGACTAGTTAGTGCATGTTTGGCATCCCTGTTTTTAGTCAACTTTGATTAAAAACAGGGTTGTTTTTTTAAAACTCATTTGGTATGCATGTTTTTTAGTTTGCTTAAAAACAAAAACATGTTGAAAAACAGCTGTTTAAAAAAAAAAGCAAATGTGGTGTTTTTTTGATTTTTTTTTTCCATACTATTGGTGTTTAAATTTCAACTATGATTCCAAATATTAAATATATGTCGGTATTGTACGTAAAAATGATTTTCAAGCAAATTAATATTTAAATTTAGTAATGTTGCCAAACGTGTTTTTGATTTTAAACACTGTTTTTAAACGGATACCAAACAATTTTTTGAGTATGTTTTTAAACGTGTTTTTTTCGGTACGTTTTTTTCCCACTGTTTTTCTTATTTTTAAACGGATACCAAACAAGCTCTTAGTAATTACAGCATCACTTTCACAAATGATTTGATGAACAAAACGGTACGCGTTTCATACCATTGTACTGTGTGGTTGTTTGGATTCTGCAGCATTAAGGAAAGATTATATAGTAACAAGTTTTCACAACTATTTTGTTGGTTAAATCATCTTATTAAAATGAAGTTAAAATATGACTAATATATAAAAAAGCATAGGGAATAATAAAGAAACCAGTGAATGGGGTGTGTGTTGTGTAATGTGCATTCTTCTTCTAAAGCGTTGGACTACCATTCTCATACGGAGTCGTTATACTAAAATGGGGGTAGTAGTATTCGAGGCGAGAGAGAGATAGAGTGGGGAGATTACGGTCGTTTCAATCTGACACCAAAAGGTAGAGAAGAGAGTGGGGAAGAAGAAAAGAGAGGCTCTGTTAACGAGGTCAAACACCACTCTCCTCTCCCCATTGAAAGAAATCAAACCAACCAAACATCTCTCTCTGGTTGAATATTTATACTCTGTTACCAAACCAAAAAATCCTCCACTGACCGACAGCTCATTTCCCCTTCTTTCTTTCACATGCAAACAAAATTACTTTTTTCTTTCTAAAAAAAATACTCACATTTCGTTTTTTTTAATTAATCTAATTTGTTTTACAAATATTTTAAGTCAGATATAAATTTATGCTGATTATTAATTTGTGGATTATATTATCTCTGATTTTGGAGAATTTTTATGAAACATCTTGTGAAATACTATACTCTACCAGAAGTATTTTTTATGCCCGAATTTGTGATTTGTGTTAACGCATAATATTTTAGATGTATCAAAAGTTCAAAAAATTGCTAATTTAGTAGAAAAGACTACAAGTGGTGCAAAAATGCACTTAAATTTTAATCCGCCGCATGTCAAAAAATTCATACTGTAATTTCTGCATGCTTATTCGCCCATATTATTATTATCGCATTATTGCGATTTTAAGCTTGAACAAAACAGGTAATATTTCAATTTTTTACGCCATTGCAGTGTTTTTTAGTCGACAGTGAAAGATTACTGCTTATTCACCCAAAGAGGAGAGAAGGCACTCCTGGGATTTACTTCATAGAATTGCCCCTCTGACCGAAGTTTTCGTGGTTAGTAGCGGGAGATTTCAATGCTATCAGGACTCAAATAAGGAAGGAAGGTGGACGAGACATTAGTTATAGTCAGGTAAATGATTTTAATGAGGTTCTTAATGATCTTGAGCTTCATGATCTTGGTTTTGCAGTAAACCCTTTCACGTGGTCAAATAATCAGGCGGATGATGCAAATATCCGCAAAAGAATTGACCGTACGGTGGACAATATCACGTGGCTTGATCATTTTAGAGGAGCAATGGTAACCCACCTTGTGGGACCAAATTCGGACCATTCTCCCTTACTTATAAAGAAAGTGTTTCGGTTACGAGAATATGTGGCGAAGACATGATCGTTTCCACCAAACTGTGGTGGACCAGTGGACTAGCACCGAAGGTCAGCACTTGAAAGACAAATTGCATAATCTGTCAGAGCATCTTACGGACTTGGCGAGAACAGAGTTTGGCAGCGTCGCTCGCCACAAAGAGCACGGACTAAGGTTCGCTAAAACTCTATGTACAACCGGCTAACCAAGATTTTATTAACGAGTATAGGACTTGGAACGTCCAATCTCTTCAAGAACAACTAGCACATGTCCATTCAGAAGAGGTGATGCGTATTCCACTCATGGCCACTGCACGTGAAGATAAGCTAATTTTGAATTTCTCGGATTGGGGGCATTATACGGTCAGAACGGGCTATCAACAAAATTGCATGATCAAACAAAGTGAGAAGACAAGGGCCCCGTCTAATACCTCTTCTAAAGGGTTTAGCTAGATTTGGAAGATCAAACTGCCAACAAAAGTTCAACATCATCTTTGGCGGAGTGTGCACAATGGCATTCCAACTATCTATAATCTCAGAAGAAGGTCTATCGAGGTTCAAGGTCACTACAGTGCATGTGGCCGAAGGGGTGAATCTGTTACCCATGTGTTTGGTTCGTGTCCAGTAGCACATAAGGTTTGGAAGAAAATCGAACATGGCATTTTTCTTACAAATCAGCTGGGAAGCTTCCCAACCTGGGCAAGCCGCTGGCTCGAGGTTCTGAGTCCAGCCAACTAATCCCCTTCGCAGTTACCGTATGGTGGTTGTGGAGGGCTCGAAACAGCGTAACTTTTTGCAATAAAAGCTACAACCCTGACCAGATTTGCTCAGAGAATACTCACTCCATTGAGGAATTTAGACTTCCTATGACCAAGCGGGAACCTCAAAGTTAACTGTTGAATTACCTTTGAATTTTGGTTAGCCGGAGAAACTTTAGAGGCTTGCACGCCGGCGTTCAAACTCAATGAACTAAACCCCTAGTTGGAGGGTTAAAGGCAAATTTTGACGGAGCTTGATGTGACTCTACAAAAGGAGCGGGGATTGGAGTGATTATCAGAGACTCAGACGAATCGATAGTGAGAGGAGCTGCCTTGTCTCCACCGTGTGGACTCTCGGAAAAATTCACTAAAGTTGTAGCAACTAGAAGCTATCCCAATGTGCTCCGAAATACGCCATCACCATTTTGTTTTAGAAGGGGGTGCAAGGGTAGTGACTGAGCAAATTTCAAGAGCTAGAAGGGGAGTCAGAGATGAATATTTGTCTGAAGTTGGTGCCATTATTGAGACTATTGATGATCTGTGTAACACCCTCGCAGAGCTTTTTGTTGCTTTTAGGCCCAGAGCTTCAAACAATGTTGCACACCTGTTGGCTATTCATGCAAAAGAAGACGACATATCTATTAGATTCTCAAGTTTAAATTTCCCTAGTTGGTTAAATGATTGTATTCGCAAGAATGCCTATGATGTAATGGTTGCTAGCTGGTTATAAATTGATGTCCTCCAAAAAAAGATATTACTACATTTGTCTCTAGCTATGTGTCAGTTGAGCTGTTTTTCTCAAGCATTTCGAGGAGACAAGTTAACTAGCAAAATAACACAAGTGTTTATAAATCTTTCCACATTGTTGAAGTGTGAATCTCGCTGAACAAGATCACGAAAAGATACTTATTTTATTTTGCTACTAGCTAAACCACTTCCTGGTTGACAAAAAAAGAGTTAAACCACCTCCTTAAAATGTTGGGAAAAAAATTAATGCAATTATTTTGGGATGTTGTAGACAAAGGGGGTGATGTGTGGGCATTGTGTGTACCTGTAACAGAGAATAAAGAAAAAACAATATATATGGGTATTCAAGGAGAGAAACACAAGGAAGATCGTTAACATTGGCCACAGAGGTTAGTCAGATCAGTTACATTCTTATGACTTGGGTAGCCTTGATGTATTGCTAGATGCCGCTCAATATTTGTAATGATTGTTATTACTACCAACGTAATTAGGAACCTACAATGGTCACGCACAAGAATAGATAAACTGGAATTAGTTGCTCATTATTTGGACTAAAGAGCAATAATGAATTGGTTGGACTAGAGTGTAAAATATGCTCATTAGTTGGACTAAAGAGAATTGTGGACTAGAATGCAAATTAATCCAAAATGTTGGATTTGAGGGTAAAGATGAATTTTTCTAGCTATAAATAGGATTTACAGGCTATGAAAATTTAGTTTAGAATCATTGCTACTCTGCACACTACACTAGAGAGAAAATAGGAAGAGTGAAAATGAGTTTTCATCCTCCTTGGGTTCATCCAAGCAAGGAGCCGCCCCTCTAGGAGACACGACCATGAGACGGTCGCCTCTCTGCTGCCCACATCATGGTGATGTCTTCCCTCTCTCTTGCTTCCACCTGTCTGAATGGGATTCAGACACCGTGCACATCCAGATTCATCTTCTTGTGACAAGACCCTCCTTCTTCTCACGATTGCTTGCAACATTGGAGAAGAAGTCCAGTTGAAGTCTATTCCTGTGGATACCGTAGAGACACCCTTTTTTGATCTGCGTATGTGATCGTCACCAGTCAGTATGACTGAGGTAACATTTCTCCTTCATCATGTTATGATGCTTCACCTGTGATTCATGGAGGATTTTGAGCAGATTTTTTTTGTATTTCTGCTGCGTAACCTGCATCAAAACCCTACAGTTCTTATGTATATTCATTCTATGGTCGTGCGAATCTCGCGGGTTCAGAAGATTGCACTGGGTCCTTTAGTTTTGGGCACCCTATATAAATGGTTCGATCAAATACTCCTTTCATCTGAGCAATTGCGAGGAAGATATGATCTAATTTCTTTTTTCAATGTTAGATTTTGACAATGTATGTGTATGAGAGGTGATCCTATTATGCTCCTCTCTAACAAGTGTTAAAGACTGGGACACTGTTGCTACAAGATCTCATTATGCAACTATGTGTGCATGGATATGGTATAATACAAAGGGTATGCTAGAGATATTTTCTGTGAACTGCGTACTTGAGAGTGATTTTGTTTTCAGACCTTATGCTAATTAGAAGAAGTAACTCGTATGGAATCAAATATGGTTTTCAGACCTCAGTTTCTCTGTCTTGCTTGCAGTTGAAGCGCTCAATTTTGAAAGGCTGACCATTGTGTGAGGACTTCTGGCGCTTATTTTACACAATTGAGTCAATACTGCGAGTACAATCAAATAATTTGGAGAAGGTTTGTGTATAATGGTTGCTGAGCATTTTCTTGTATTCTCAGAGCATTCCTTGAAGATATATTTCCACCAGACATTGTTCAAATACCTCCATTGCGCATTCAAGTGATTTCAAATGAAACTTCATGATGAAAGAAACTCCGACTACCTCATCGTTTGTGTACGATTTCCTCACCATTTCTTCCCAGGTGCGAATGGAACCAGGTTCAATGTTCCTACATCACTAGTATGACACATGTCAGGGAAATAGGGAAATTTCGCAACCTCAAATTATTGTCCGCACCCTGAGGTCCCAACAGGTCAATGAATGTCATGACTTGTTCATGAGTATTTATTGTTGACTTCATCAAACTTGTCCCATTTTTGAGATCTTTAACCTACGGGATAGGGCATCATGTATACCTCCATTGGAATTCGAGGGTGTGCACTCATTGATGGGAAAGATTTTTCCAGAAACACTTTGACTGGCCATGAAACTGTCTAACTTTTTTTCCAGCGCGGACATAGAAGGTGTGTTTCTCGATGCAATCTATAATGACCGCTGCGAGTTTGCAATATAAGGTAAGGAGAAATCATATGGAGCATGATCCTCTGGAGAAAGAGAGGTAGATGTCCCAGGATCTTGAATCGCCGAAGAGCCTGGAAAGTGTCTTCCAATCGCATCTGGAGGAGTTGAGGAACAACCGAAAATCGTAACACGTTCTGGTCGCACATCAGGCCTTAGTGGTGGTTGTGGTGGTGGGGGGGGGGGGTTGAATTCAAAGCATTTTCCATCTCGGTAACTTCTCCAGCGAGTGTGGAATTCCTTTGTGTAGATGCAACCAACATGTTATTGATGAATTGCATCATCTAGGACATCAGGCTCTACATAATAGATACGGGCCTTTCGAGTGCATCAACGGCAGCATCGGACGTGGATGTTTGTGTTTGATTTGTGGAATTTGCATTGTTGAATTGGTTAAATTTAAGTGTTAGAGGAACATCTTCTTGATTGCGTAGGGATCCTCCAAGTCTACCTTCTTAACGGACTGACATTTCCCTGGAGATGCAAGGTATTGTTGAAGCTTTCACGTAAGTTTCACCAATGTAGACAAATGGGTATTGAGTGGACTGACCACTACGTGTAGATACAATAGATAATAAAGCAACAAAATATAAAGTGTATCCAAGGAGATAAGCACAAAGATGAATGGTAGTAGGGACGTGAATAAGCCAAGTATGTCAAAGACAAGAGATACAACTTGTTGTGTAGAACAATGAAGAATCAACAAAGATTTGAATCTCTTCTAGGAGGATGATCTCACTATATATACGAGTCCAATGAAGGTAGTTGTGTGGAGTTATGTAACTGCTCGCCGTTACCTTACTTCCCTGATGGCAGTTGTGACAGTTATAAAGGGGGCCATGCACTTGGCTATTCCAGAAAACTGTCTAGAACTAACTTGTATACACAAAGGGAGCAAGTCCTCTGCGTAACATGAATGGATCGCGAATGGGGAAAAATTTATCCATCCTCCAAACCACTTAATCTCTGAATTCTCTCGTGAGCCATATGATGTATGCAAAGGATCCTATCTCTTGATCTCAGTAGGGCAACGCAACATATTCTGATGCTGCGGAAAATAGATAAGTAGCCATGAGTATGTTGTTGATAAGGTCACGTGAATATGAACTAATGTTATGATTTGAACTATCTACAGACGTCCAAGAGTAGGTTTCGTCTCTCTTAACATGACTTCGTTTGTGTTTTGGTTCTAGACTTTGTACATAAGTAGCTAATCAACCATCCATCATTTATGCCAAACTATAAGAGCAAATTTCATTTGATTTGTGAATGTAGTGAAAGAGTATAGTAATAGTTGTCATGCAAGCAAAACAAACCATATCTCCCCAAAGTTGATCTGCCTGATAAAATTTTCCAGTTTCGCCCTATCGGTTTGTGTAATGTGGGCTACAAAATTATCTCTAAAATTATTGTTAATCGTTCGAGGGAGTTGATGACTAAACTTATATCTCCACACCAAAGTAGTTTTATCCCAGGTAGGGGAACTAGTGATAATATTATTTTGGTTCAGGAAGTCCTCCATACTCTGAAAAAGAAAAAAGGCAAAAAAGGAGGGATGGTGCTTAGCATTGATTTGGAAAAAGCTTACGATAAATTATCGTGGGCTTTCATTGAGAACACCGTTATTGCTTTTAATTTTAACAAAGACTTGATTGATATTATCATGCATTGCATTTGCTCGGTTAAGTATTCTCTTCTCTGGAATGGGGAAGCTCTACCTATATTTAAGGCTGTAATGGGACTTCGACAAGGTGACCCCTTGTCACCGTACATCTTTGTTTTCTGCCTTGAGGGGCTCTCTGCCATGATTAACAATGCTACTTCTAATGGTTCCTGGAAAGGTGTTAAGATTTCAAATTCTAGTCCCGCTTTATCTCATGTTTTCTTTGCAGACGACATGCTGTTGTTTGCAAATTCCGACCACACTACTTGTCATACAGTTAAAGAAATTTTGGATGACTTTACTACTCTCTCGGGTTTGACTATTAACAAAAACAAGTCTAAAATCATTATTTCTCCAAATGTCAATAGCAGCAATGCTAGAGACATCAGTGGTATTTTTTATTTTAAACTTGTCCAGAATCTTGGAAAATACCTTGGGGTTAACATTACCCAGGATAGAACTAACAAAGCAAACTGCAATTTAATCATTGAAAGAGCTCAAAAAAAAGTTTGCGGGTTGGCCTGCTACGAGCCTCTCTACGGGAGGCAGACTTACACTTATAAAGTCTGTTTCTACTTCCCTCCCTATCTACAACATGAAAACGGAGGTCCTCCCTATAAATGTTTGCAACACTTTGGATCAGCTTAATAGAAATTTTCTTTGGGGGTATACAAAGGACACTAAGAAAATTCACCTTATTGATTGGAACACAGTTTGTAATCAAAAGAAAAAAGGGGGTCTTGGTATTCGTGAATCTCATCTTCAGAATCAAGCTCTCCTTATGAAGCTTGCTCGGCAGTTTCTTAATAACAAATAGTAGTACCTTCTTTGGCCAAAGCTTCTCAGAAGTAAATATTTAAAAAAAATTGATTTTGATTCTTGGCTATCAAACCTAAATGCTACTCGTACTTGGAAAGGTATGATAAAGGTAAAGAAGGATGTTATTAAGGGGTCCAGATGGACTGTTGAAACCAGAAAGAATATTTCAATCTGGAATGATTGTTGGTTCGGCGAAAAACCGCTGAAGCTCCTTTATCCCCTCACTGTTTTTTATGGCAACCTTCGGGTTGATCAGCTTATTGACAATAACAGGAGGTGGGATTTGCATTTACTTGAATCTATCATTTCTGTTGATCATATTAACACGATCAAAGCTAAGATCACTCATTTGAATCCTAATACCAGTGATGACATTCACTGGAAATATTCCTCGGGAGGAAAGTTCACGGTTGGCTCTGCTTATTGGGCCTTGAGGGATAATGCCAACCAAACCTCTCCACGTTTTATGAACTGGGAGTGGATTTGGAAGGTTAAAATCCCAGCAAAACTCACCTTATTCATTTGGAAGGTAAGGCACCAAAAAATCCTAACGAATCTGCAAAGATTCTATAGGAATCTTACCACTGATACTACTTGCCCCATGTGTCTTTTAGAAGAGGAGAGTCTTCTCCATCTTTTCCGCGATTGTCAGGCGGCTGAAAATATTTGGCTTAATATCTTTGGCCATCAGTGGGTTAATGATCACAAGAATGATAGCAGTTTTGACAATTGGTTTTGTGGCCAAATCTCGGAGAACAAAAGGGACATAAAAATGCTGTTGTCCTCTTTATTGTTACTTTTTGGCAGATCTGGAAAAATAGAAACAATTGGATTTTTAAGAAGGAAAAAATATCTTCGGCTACAAGTAGCATGATGGTGCAGAAATATAACTATGAGATCATTCATACAACAATCTCTGGGAATATTTCTAGCAACCCTTTTGATTCCTTCCCTAACCTTGAGAAAGTCTTTTGCAGGTCGTATCAGACTCAATTCGGATGGGAGCAAGGACGGGACCAACGGGATTGCTGGATATGGAGGGATTTTTAGAGATGAAGAATGCTCCTGGATAAAAGGCTACATGGGTCAACTGGGCCATAACTCTCATCATCGAAGCTGAGTTTTGGGGGATCCACCGAGGCTTGGTAATCATCTATGAGGATAACCTAAAGGACGTCACATTGGAGTGTGATTCGGCCGAAGCCATTGCCTTCATCAATGCTAGCTCCACCCCTCCAAATTTCCACTTTTGCCAGATTGTGGAGGAAATTAAAAGACTCATCCAACTCTGTAATTGCAAAATCATCCTCGTTCCTCGATCCTCCAATGGTGTTGCGGACGCCCTAGCCAAAATGGGAAGAAACCAACCAGATACACTGGTGACCATTGAGAATCCCCCTGCTGCAATTGCAAGCCTGCTCATCAACGACATTGTCGGTAATCAAGTGGGAGGACAATGCTAACAATGCTTAAGGAGGCTCCTGGTCGTGTGTTATGTAATTTTATTTTTTCTATTTCTGAACTCTAGTTTGTGTTTAATTTCCGAACGATCAAAAAAAAAAAAAAAAAAAACATACTTCAAGCCTGTTTCGCACTGCCATCTAAAATAGAAATCTCAAAATGCACTCCTCAACCATTTTGTTTTTAGAAATAATTTTTGACATGTTACTCCGTACTATGACGTTTGCTGACAGTGTCGTACATCCACTATGAGTATTGAGAGATAACTTTATGCAGTATTGATTATACTAACAATGCACACTAAGACTTCTTTGAGACGGATGTTAATAAAATCAATATTACGTATAAATTATATGTCAACTTTCATAATACACATATCGTACTCTCAGCGCAAGCATATGTTACATTGATTATAATGACATTGTTTGGCAAAGCTGGATTAAGTGATAGATAGATAAAATTTTGAATTTTAATCTGACCTGTTTGGACGAGCGGGATAGATTTTAAGATTTTTGGGTTACCCGTGATCCGGTTATTTTAAAAATATTTTTCACCCTCCAACCGCATAACCAGATCCGGGTACGACCTAATGATCACATATTAACCAATCGGGGAATGACACGTTAGCGAAAAACCCAACCAGATCCGGGTCTACTTCTACAAAAATTTGGATATTTGTTAGATTTTGGATAATTTATCTATCCGATAATCTAGCTTTGCCAAACGAGCCAAATATGTCAAAAGTGGATTTGGTAGAGAAAAAAAACAAACATAAGGAGCTTTGATTAAAGACATTGGCCATGATTGACTAAGCTAAATTTTAAGATAAATTAATGAAAATTTGAAAAATAATCAGACCCGTTTGGATGAGCGAGATAGATTTTAGGATTTTTTGGATTATTCGGATCCGGGTACTTTAGAAGCCGGATCCGATTATTTTAAAAATATCTACCGTTGCCCAACCACATAACTAGATCTGAGTAAAGACTAACCGGATCTGAATAGGATCGACCGAACACAAATTAACCAACTAGGAAGTGACATGTAAGCGAACCACCAATCAAGATTCGTGTCGGACCCATCAGGATCCGGGTAGTGCCAAACAGGATCCGGTTCTTCTTATACAAAAATCCGATTTTATTTACTAGACTTTTTGATAATCTATCTATCCATTAATCTAGCTTACCCAAACGAGGTCATTGTTTTTAAACAAATCTAGCAGCCAAACATGCAGCCATCAGTGAACCAAAATGGCTGAAATGAAAATAAAGATAGTCATAGGCTCGTAGCACATGATATAAAAAAGAAAAAATATATTTTTTTTAATTATGATAAAAATAAAAATATGTCCATCTAGAAAGAGACTTGAGAGTTGAGAGGGAAAAGACTAAAGAGAGAGTCCTAAAGGCAGTGGCAGTAGATAATTAGCAGAACCAGCAGATATTCTCTCCCCCAATCTCTCTCTGCAAAGAAAAACTCTGCAACCCATCAATGGCACAATGCAGAGAGCTTGAAAGACGACATAACATCCATCGCCATTAAAGACAAACAATAAAGAGAGAGACATCATTAAACTAATCAGTTTCTAGAGGGAGACATCATAAAACTCTGCTAACAAGTGATGGCACCCTCATCTTCTGCTCATGAACTCTAATCTTCTTCAAAAATGGCTCTGCTGAAACAGAAGATGATGATGAACAGGGATAGTCCACAACCCATGAGTCATTGGAGCTATCATCACAGCTCAAGAATGCATCAATCACCCCACTTGGACTAGTTGGACTCTGCTCTTGCTGTTGATACTTTCTCTTGTTTTGAGCACTTGAAAGCTCTGTTATGAGTTTGTTGCAATCATTAACTTTCTCCTGTAGATCATAATCACAGCAATTATAATGAGTGAGATTTGAGAACCTCTCTTTATTCAAAACCTCATTAAATGCAATCAATTGAAGGATCTAAAGACAAGAACAATGGAGTAGTAATTGCTTCTTCCTATCTTTCTTTTCTTTCTTTCTAGTTTGATTTTTTCCACTATTAACCGGATCGCTTTTGACCCGATGATTTGATTAGCGATACAATTTAATTTTTTGGTAATATTTTATGGTGTTGTAGAGTAACTTTTAGTTTAAAACACAATAAAATAGTACATTATTTTACTATCACCGGATTAAAGTGACATGGTTACGGATGAAAAAGTCAAAACTGGAAAGAGGAAAACAAGACCAAGTACCTTTGTGAGCCTGAGAATACCCAGAAGCTGGTTTTGGTAATCCATAAAGCCCAATGGCTCAATCTGGCTCACAATGTGAAGCATTGCTGAAGCAGCCAACACAGATGGCAAAAAACCCACAGATCTTGAATCTACATTACACCCACAAAAACAACATTAACAAAAACAAAAACCCTAAAATTGGAATTATCATAATAATGTCTCCGAGATTTGCGGGGCTTACCAGAGACAACACAGAGGAGGAGGTTTTGGCAACTCCTAAAGAAACCATCCCAATGGAGATGGGTCTTGAAACCAATCCTCCTAGTGATATGATCAAGAAATGAGATTGGGGTAACTGGGTTCATCCTCCATTGGAGAGTTGACAGCACCAGAAGCTCCATTCTCTGGACTGTTTTGGCCTCAAACAAGAACTTTGAATCCCCAACCTGATAAAAATCAAGAAACAGAGTCCAAAAACAGAGCTTTCTTGAGTGTGAGTGGGAAAATCAGAGAATGGTGAGCAAAGATTGAGTTTTGATTGAACATACTTGTAGATCTAAGAGGAGAGGCACATGGGTCTCTTCAACTTTAGCAGCTAAAGAGAGGCAAGTCACAGCTACAAGCTGGGTCATCCATGGCTTGTCACTCTGTAAATGGAAGCTAGCAAGAAACCTATCAAGGTAGTTCATGGCTAGGATTGCAGTGAGGGGTGTGAACCCATAATGGGCATTGGCTTTGAGGATCCAATCCACAGCTTCACCCCTAGCCAGAGTGATTTCACAAGAAGAACCATCAAGAAGAATCTCTTGTTCTTTGGAGAGAAGAGACAAGAGCTCTTCATCTTCCCAAAAAAGGTCATTTTCCAATATTGCATTTTTATTAGTATTAATAGTACTAATCTCTATTTTTTCATCATCATCATCATCTACAAAACCCTCTTCCTCTTCTTCCTCCCATTGCTCTTCTTCTTCACAGTACAAAGCATCTGGAAGGAGAAGAAGAAGAGAGGGGTTTTGGTGGTGGTGGTGGTCTGGTTGGACAATAGCCATTTACTAGTACTATCTAGTGAGCTTCTTCTTGGGAGAAGAAGGTGTGAACTCTTGCTCATTTCATCATCATTATATAAAAAGCAAAGGAAGAAAACAAAGGGAAAGAAAACTAGGTCTTCTTGCTCAATCTCTCTATGGTTTTTGAGAAGGAAAGGGGAAAAAGAGTGGGGAGTGGTAGGGGAAGATTTATCAGAGTGGGGGGTTCACGCTTGTCCTCTCTTTATATGTTGGGGGATGTGGTGTTGAATTTTTATTTTATTTTATTTTTGTTTACTTTTTGTTTTTTTGTGGGATTTCTTTTTTCTTTTTAGAATATTATTTTTTTATTTAAATATTTTTTGGTTTATGGTAAGACTATGCTTTCGGTGTCTTTTCTTGGCGGACAGGAACGTAACGGCACACACACCAAGCCGGACCACCATGGAAGCTATCATCCCCCTCTTGCCTTTTATATTCGTAACGTTAACACTCTGTATAAATTATATGCAAGATGCAATATTTAAGGCCTGTAGAGATTGTGGTAATGCTAGGTGGGGAGTGAGTTCGAACTCGAGACCTGATGACTGCCACAGATGTCTAAATCACTGATTGATTGATTAGTTTTATTGTTTCAGTGCTAATTGTTTTTGTTAAGTTGGAGAAGTTTTCTTTAGTCCAAGACTCGACGTGGTTGAAATTTTAAGAGGTGTGTAGTTCGGGAACACTGTTACGAATACTATTTCATGAAATATGGAGAGACCCTAGAGATCAATCAAGATAGTTTAATTTACTAATCTCAATTGGGAGTAAGAGACACTTTCACCCCTCTAATTATGACTAAAGGACACTTTGACCCCTTCAGTGTGCCGAACTTCAAAAAGCTTACACTCATTGGAGTTGTTTGGACGAGAGTAAGTAGAGAGGAACTAAAAAGTCAAAAAAATTGTGAAAATCGGTCAAACCTCTCCAAACAAACAAAAAAACCAGAATTCCGGCTTGAAATTCGGATTTCCGGATTTTCAGTCAGATTTCCGGATTTTTTGGCAAAATTCCGAACTCTTTAATGTAATTTTTGGTTCATTTCACACAATTTTGTGTTATCACAGTGGTAAAGTGTCTAAATCCATTACATGAGGTCTCATGTTCAAACCTCACGATCTCTAAAAAAAATTTTTTTACCCATAATCTATAATAATCTACCTCATCCAAACACTACAGATAAAAGGAGCTTTTAAGCTCAACCTCTCACTTATTTCAGCTCATCCAAACAGTCCTATTTACTGTGACGTTGTTAGTCTGGAGTTGGAGTCTGTCACTAAAAGAAACTTTTAAACGAATTTATCTACAAATTATGAAAAGCATGGAGTTACCCAATGATATAATAGACTTTTTTGCAAGATATGAAGGGCTTATTTATCTCCATACTATTTATAGTGACGGTGTAATCCTTCGGTTTTTAGATACGATATTGTAAGTTACCCTTATAGCATATTGCATATCGTGCATGACATTAGGTTTGCATTTAGTAGTCATTAGTAGTATGCCCTAGAGTGGAGACTCATACCTTAATGTTGTTTAGAATTTGGTTTAAACTTCGAGGACGAAGTTTTCTTTAAGGGGGGAAGGATGAAATACCCCGTTATTTAGAAACAGGTATTTTTAACAAATATTAAGTTTTAGTTTATTAAAACGGGTATTTTATAACCATATTAGGTGTTAAAATAATATTAGTATAAGCTTTGGGTCTTAGTTTAATTATTTAAAAGTTACTTTTTATTGTTTTAAGCTTTAGGGGGCTTTAGTGTCTTTTTCGTAACTTAAATAGTGCAGTTAATATAATTCTGGTGGGTAAAAAGTGTCTTTTAACTAACTAAGGGGGGTGAAAGTGTCTTTAACCCATAAATATCATCTTCTTCCTCTCCTGGTAGTAACAGGAGATGTGTTCTTCTCCTTCTTCGACCCAAACACCCACCAACACCAAATTCTACTCCAAATCTTCCAATTTCCGTCCCAATACACTCCCTATTCGACATAGATCGATTCTTTAGCACCAAGAAACCAATTTCGCCCAAAATAGTGAACCAATTCGGAATCAAAAATCAACCCGGAGGAATCCTCCTCTTCGCCGGATTCTTCGAATTGAAGCCTATAAATAGCTTGTGAAATCAGAAACGAAACCCACATCAAAACCCACCTCCAAGCTCTCTCTCTCGCTCTCTCTCCCGTTCGAATCACCAACCAAACACCCAACCGCCGCCGGGTCCGGAGAGCCGAACCCGACCGCCCTGTCCGACGCCGCCGCCGTCTCCGGCGTCCTCCCCCGTCGCCGTCGACGCCGCTGTTGCCGTCGGCCGCCTCTCCCTTCGCCACCACCGTCGCCACCACCCATCGTCACCATCGTCGTCGTCCTCGTCACTGTTCGGGTAACAAAACCCGTATGTTTTCTTCTCTCTTTTCAACACCAGTTTGTTTCTTTTTTTTAAGCACTAGTCAACTGTTGAATACATATCAATAATATCTGGGTAGATTTAACAAGTTGGGCAGTGGCCCAGTGGTAAAAGTTGGCTGTTAGTATTGGGTTGGTTTGGGGTTCGAGTCTCATAGCTAGCAACTATTTTTTTTTACTACTCTACACTCAAAATTTGAAAGAGAAGTTTTGAGGGTTTGAAAGCCTTATTAAAACACTTGTGAATTATTTATTTAGGAAGTTTATTTTCTTGTTTAAAGATTAATCTTTTGAAGAATAATATTATTGGGTTATACTTTATAGTAGTAAAAATCAGATAATTATTTTTATACAAGTTTAAAGTAATCTTTTTGTACTCATCTTTACCCAAAAATAAAAGTATATTTTTCTTATAAGTTTATTACAAATTAGAATAAGTTATTTTCTTCAAATAAATTTGTTATTTCTTTTAAATAAAAGTTAGTTTATAACTTATATTCTCTATTAAGGCTTGTTTGGTTGGGAGAAACTAGTATTTGAATTAAAAGTGTTTTTTGGGGTAAAATAATATGCTTCTCTACCCTAAATAATAAAAGGGATATTTTATCTAATCTTATAAGTTATATTTATATAATTATAGCTTAGTGTGCTTTTACAAATAATAAACGTTAGTTTTATAAAGCGTATTTTATTATAAAAGAGGTTGTTCACGTTAGCAAGGTTGGGGAGAGTTAAAGGGGATTACACTTGCATTGCATATAGGACTTGTTTGTATTTGTGTGTTAGCGATAATTGATTAGATGTTATCGAATTGTAGGAAACGAATTCTCCGACGAAGGATAATTCGAATACTACGATTGATTTGCTGTGATTGCTATTTGTTGAGGTAAGTAAACATGCCAGGCCTAGCGCCCATATCTTCTTTCGTGTCTAAACTGATTTTGTGATTTATTGTCTCAAAATTTGAATATCTACTTGAACTGTTTATTTGAGAAAGTTTACTGATTTTATAAAGGTGATTCTATCACAACTATCACATGATTAATAAGACGTAATAACGTAAAGTGGAATAGTTGTACCGGGGATCAATATTTTGAGCTTTGGTTGATGTGGACTACGTCTCTCGACCCACTTTATTTTATTTTGCTCGGTCGCAACCGCCCCGAGTTCGCTCCAGTACTTACCTCTCTGGCCGCAAGAAGTCTTAGAGGGGTGTCGACACTTATGGTCTGGTAGCCAGTTATTAGTAGATCTTCCCCGTGTCAACATGGTAATATATGTTTTCTGAATGATGGACCTTTATGATTGAGAATTGGAAGTCCCGATTGGACAAATGAGGAAGTTTGGGAATGTTTCCCCACAAGTGAAGTGATAAAGGAAAAGATTTGTGAATTCTTATTTCAAACTTATTCTCTTACAAAAATTCTTTACTCTTCAAACTTATGTGTCGTTTTAAACTGCTTCATAATCTGTTTACATGCTTGGGTGTTGCTTACTCAGTATTTTCAGCTGACTTTGGAAACTGTGGTGTTTCTTTTTGTTTCTGCACCACAGGTTTAGGTGGAAGCATGACTTTTGGGGGAAATCGGGACACATCACTCTAGTAATTTAAATTTCACATCTAGAATCGTTTTATTTACTAGTTAAATTTTAGATTGGAATAATGCCCATGTTTGTGGCGAGACAAGTTTTAAAGTTTCAATTAAATATTTTCATGGATTTGGTTTGGATATTCTGTTATAAAATCTCCTTGTATCCGGGTTTAATCTCAGGTACGGAGTGACATCCCTAGGCTACCAGGTCGGCCTTTCCGGGCTTCCGGCTTGGCGGTTTTGGGGGTGTTACAGACGGACCCCGCTCACAGACTAACGGCGACACATTCAGTGGGTATAAGTTTCTTAAAGTTCGACACACTAAAAGGGTGAAAGTGTACTTTCTCAAACTGGAAGGGGTGAAAGTGTCCTTCAAACAAACTTGAGGGGGGAAGTGTCTTTTACCCTATCAAATGAGCCAAACTTGAGCTTCATGTTTCTTTGCTTCGACATATCAAGCTTAAGCACCCGAAATCTCGACCTGGTTCGGCTCAATTACTTATGGAAAAATTTGGAGGTTACGCTTGAGAAAAGAATGCACGTCAGTAAAGGTACACGACATTTTTTTCTTTCATACTATGATTTGATATAAAGCCGACAACAGCTTAAATTGGAGCATATATGTTCTAGTAAATATTTAGACGTGCTGTTGCAACAAGAAATCAAACGAATTGTAGTGTACTAGTAAAGCACATAATTCTACATAAATGTTAACATTTCACCCGTAGGTAAATCTTTCACGGAATTTACTCCTCGAGTTCTTTAAATGAGTACGACTTGGATGCTTCTAAATCGAGACAGCCCATCGTCTACTCAGGATTGTACAACGATGTTGGGAAGCAGTTCTTGTTGGCTTTAGTTACGAGGCATGGGCGAAACTCATGGACAGAAACCTCAACACCAAAGTCAAATATGTACACACTGTCTCCGATCAAACATGACATAAGTACATTAAATGAGACCGTGGAGCTAGAGAGGAACAACCGGAGGAAGTTGTTCCATGTTCCATATTGCAGCAATGGGTTACGAATTACGATAATGGGCAAGTTGAGTTCAGGAATAGGAAAAGGGAAAGGAAAACACTCAACCAGAATCCAGAAACAATCTTCTTCATCTGCAACCCCAAGCAGCATATAGATAAAGAAATAGACAAAGGGAAAAGCAGTAGCAGCAAAATATAGCGATTTTGATTTGAAGATCATTAGATGGAGGAAGTGGTGGAAGGTGGGGTTCTGCAGAAACGTCGTCCAGCCTATTAAAAAACCCACCATAGCAAGGACTAAAATCTAGTCGTATCAAGAGCTTATAAATACGAAAACAGGCAGAAACAGCAAAATATCTGTTCCTAGAAACGACTGTTTTTAAGTAAAAACAAGCATTAGAAGCATGCATGAAATAGTAGCACAAACTTGTTTCTAGTAAAAACACTGTTTTTAAACAGATCTGTTTAAAAACAGAGTTGCCAGAACTGCACTAAATTGTCATCCCATTACCAAGCCGACGCTGCATACAGCTGTGGCATCACTCTAGTTTAACAAGTCAAACCTACCCTACATTTCTTTTGAGCTTCAAGATTTGGTTTAAGCTCAAATGCAACTGAAATGATCATGTCCCTTTCCAACGCAACAATCATTTCCATCACTCAAACCCTTTTTACATAGTTTTAATCCCTTCCTTCCACGGTAATTTATGTTCAAACAGCGAAGTGCAGTATGTCAAACCGATCCGGATCACCCATTTGCCATAAATGACGAAGAACTCATGTATCGACCGTGTACAGTGAGGTTGCTAATAGAGGAGTAATCTAGTGACCTAGCCATCCAACAACATGTTTAATCTGCTATTTCTGGCCAAGAATCAAATACTGCATTTGTAAAAAGAAGGTTAAAGGCAGATATATAAAGTGAAAATTCTCCCTTCCTTTTTCCTTCTGCCCCCAACAAACTCCCACTTCTGCTCATTGTGGGTAGCTCATTATTATTTACCTTTTCACAGTTGGTGCCCTCAGGTCATCCACCATAACCAGAAGAAAAAAAGAAAAAAGAAAAACCTCCCTTTATTTTCTTTTGGTACATCTAATGGAGAGCTTTCGCGATCACCTATAGTAATACACACAGATTCGACAAAAGGGGTGAAACAAGTAAAAAAAAAAGACATTCTTCAACTGGAAGACCTTGACCATTTTTACGACGCATCAATGAGTATGCCTCGTCGCCTTAACTGCTCAGTTGAAATTTGATGGGCGTACCTGTAAGTAAGACGAACAAGTAAATTTCATGGTTTCCACCGAAAGTGAGATAGGTACAACCTGGGTGGGCACTTCCAGTACGATGTTATAATGCAGCCCCATGTTTCTGTTGGTTTAGGTTTTTTACTAAGTGAAATTTCATCATTGTAACTACCCAGTTTGACAAGACATGGATCATCATCCATGTCAACCGTAAAAGAGAAGGAAATGAATCACTAAGGGAAGCAACTGTGCTTTGTCATGTATTCCAATGAACTAATTCAACAGACACAGTTACCGTTGCAATGCAATGCCATGCCATGCACCTAAGTGAAGCACAGATGCAGGATGCAGAACAACATGGAGCAATGTTCGAATCATGCGGTATTCTGACTTATAACCGTCAAGCAGCATATGTTCGCCGACAGTGCAGTACATGAACTATGAGAATTGATAGATAGCCACCGACATTTGTGATTTTACTAACATCGTGCACCAATAGTATCATAATGAATGTCTACTTTTTGGGGCGCGATGTCAGTAAAATCAACACTATGTTGAGGTTATTTGTCAACTCTACAGTACATTTATCGCACTTTCAACAAACATATATTGCATGATGGTTATATGTCAAAACTTATAAAATATAATGCAAAGAATTACAGCAGACACTAGCGAGTAATAACAGAGAAAATTCCTACCCTGTTATGGGCTCTTTATAAACCGCTTATTTCCTCCAAACCCAAAAATAATTTAACAATTCCAACAAGTAGCGCCAAAGAAATTCATCAACAATACAACGATGCCAGAGAAGACATGAAGCAACTATTACAACATCAAAAACAACGGACAAGTATGAACAAATTTCCAATTCTTTTGCATCTCAGTATGGTGGAGGATATGTTCCAGGGTATGGACCTGATGAAAAAAAGGAAAGAAAAAATAGTATATATCAGTAAGATAACAGCACAGGTGTTGGATACCATAACAAACAAAAAGAACTAGAGACAAGTAGTACTAAATAATATACCTGGAGGAGGGTAATAGGCAGATGGCTGTGGTGGATATTGTTGTGGAGGATATGCTGAATGCGGTGGATAAGGTGATGGATATGCAGCAGGATGAGACGGGTATGGGTTTGCTGGATAAGCGGCAGGATTAGCTGGGTATGAAGTGTATGGCGGCGGCACTGAGTAGGCGGTGGCGGCGATTGGAGGGTAAGCTGGCGCAGCGGCGTAAGGCGGAACATGGTGAGAGGTGTGCGCTCCGGCATGGAGGCCTTTACCTGGCTTCTGTAACAATGCAACAGTAGAATGTTAACGAATTGGTGGATAAGTAAAATGAATTTGCGCATTATAACCACCAAGCATTGCAGTACAGTAGATGGAGCTTACATCGGTTTTTCCATGTCCATAGTGTAGTATGACTCTCACTTCTCCTGAATGCCTGTACCAAAAAAAGGGGGTGCACGAGAAATTAGTTCATCTAGATGTGCTTAAGTCTTCGGGTGTTTGCCTAGAGGTCTTGAGGGGGCCCTAAGGGCTGTCTATTCGCCTTCTCAGCTGCGAGCCAGCCTGTCAGCCATGTCAGGGTGTCAAGAGGGCCAGCCCGTGGGCAAAACCGGCCCACCCCGGCCTCCAATCCACCAACCCAGCCCCCTACTACCCTAGCCCCCAGCCCACCACCCTACAAAGCAGCCCAGGCCCCAAAGCCGGTCCGGGTCGCATTCCTCCCCCCAAAAGCCCGGCCCCCTCCCCTCGACAGCCCTCTTCCGGGCTATCCCGGCCCCCTCCGGTCCCCCCCCCCCCCAAAATACCCTCAAATATACCATTTTTAATCCGGACCGGGCCCCTCTCGGCCCCGAACACAAGGGCTTTTAGCCCCTATCCGGTCCGGAAATCTTTCCTCCCTCAAAAGCCCGACCCGGCCCTCCTTCAAGCCTGGCCCCCATGCCGGCACGGCCCTTTAACACCATGACAGCCCTGGTTTTCTCAGGCTGATTTACATCTCTGGTGTGGTTTGCAGGCTATTGCATTAGAACTGAGGTTTAACCAGTGCGCACCCGAAGGTTGCCGGCTACGGGTTCCCACATCATTGAAACAATTCGCTGAAGTAAGCTTCTACGATTACGAGTTTCGTACTATTATGTAGCAAAAGTAGAATGTTTCCAGGATTATTAATCACAAACGATTTAGATACAACTACACAAATGAACTTCTTTAATCTCCACACCAAATCCCCACTCTCTCTACTAAAGCATGAAGGTTCTGCTTTTACCCACATTATCATCGGTCTTCTTTTACTTCAAATTTTTCATCTTTTCTGAGATCTTTTACCCGCATTTCTTAAGAAGTTGAATGCAACACAAAGTTTTACCTTGAGAACTTCAAAAATATTGGTAGCCAGTAAAAAAGGTTTATACAGTTCATTAGAGATCCTTAACTAAAAAACTATATTGCCCAGTTTAACAGAAAATGTCGAACAAAATATTTTCTAGCCGTCGAATAGAAATAAATGAGGTATTGAATCAGTTGTGATATGTTTAAAGAGCTGGTTTACCTGCCAGAACTACTGCTCAGTGTCCATGAGCTGTCATCATAGCCCTGAGAAAGAACTTTCTGCAATTGAATGCTATACATAGCAAATACACCAGAATAAGGTCAAATAATTGACACCCCAACTCACGTAGAAAATAAATACCAAGCTGCAGAAATAGAAATAAAAAAAAATTGCTTAAACACGAAATTGAAGTCAATGAATATACATATCAATCCAGGAAGCATGGACACTCCAAAATAGGTTTGTCACCGTGTCGGACACTTGGGACACTCGTCCGATACTCGAAAATACATGCCAGACGCTCACTACAGCACCAACTGGCGTGTCCAGGTATTTAGAAAATTTTAGTAAACTGGCCACTTGGGGAGACACGTCAGAGACACCTAATGAGATATGAAGGCGCCCATTTGTGCTTATTAGACTTTCACATGGATTGTTTCTGATTTATTTTTTTTTAGATAGGTTAGAATATAATTAGGCTAAAGTAGATATAATATAGATGATTGATTGGGACAATCTATGAAAATGCTGCGCTTTTGAACAAAAAAGTTCAAGCGACGTTTAAGTTCTCACATGCAACAACTTCAAGGACACAGACACAACTGGTCAAACCTGAAGTCCTGAACACACTAAGCTGATCCTCTTTCTCCTCTCATTCTATACTTCATCTTGCTTTTCCTAGATATCTAAGGTTTAAATATTAAAGAAGTTGGAACAAACATTTTTTTATCTCTTAGTATAACTTTTTAATATATATACAAGAAGATAATAATAATGTTGACGTATCCCGGTTGTGTCCTACCCTCATTTTTTTAGGAAATGATGTATCCCGTGTCCGTTCCCCTATCGTATCCGACACCTGTATCCGTGCTTCTTAAATAGCAATTCACAAACTTGTATAATGCTTACAGGTAAACATTGGGATTTAATTCCATCCCTACCTCGCGAGAACACGACAACCCTTCAGGACATTTTGTCAAAAAACATTCCGAAACATGACCATAACTCATACTATGATCTTTTCACTTTGGTACGTACAACATGACTAACTCATCTCAAATTAACTTGTTTTTCCGAAAGCAATAGAGTTTATAATCCTACGCACGAAGAAAAGGATTAGGGACTTACTTTCCACTGCCAATGAAGTCGTCTGTGGAGACAGTGTTGCTGTTCCAAACCCTCACATTCAGATACTGTAGCCCTTCGATCAGGGTGAAAGTAAATTTCTCTTGGAACGTAGGGTTTTTCCCTCCATCTATAACCGGAAACAAATTTCAGACTGAATCACATATTTTTTGTAGGAAATGTATGCTAAATGTGTCATTTGGGACAAGGCATGAACATGTCATAACTATGGATGACAACATCCAATAAACACTGTAATTACTGATTTCACGACTATGGGAAAGCTTTAATGGCAGATTATATGGTTACATGAAAAGAGATTTCATTTAACACGGATGGAAACCGCACGATCTTGGACATTCAATGGGATGATCTATTAACCAATATGAAAACTCACAAGATCAGTTTACGAGAGATTCTTCTGGCTATCAAACGACCTCTCTTCCATACCAGGATATTGTAGTGAAGTCAACTCAAGCCTTATATCGGTGTGCAAGTAAAGCAACATCCATGACATGAAATGGATCATTAATATTGAGATGTCAACGCATTAGACCAACGAGATTTACACCAAAAAGGGCATCTCACCCCTAATTCTATGTTCTTGAACAAGAACCTGCATGTAATCATCTCTGTCACATTGAATGCGTTTTTTTTTTTTTTTTTTTTTTTTTTTTTTTTTTTTTTTTTTTAATAAAACCCTTGAATTGAAATGAGAAGACCCTGAAAAGTAGTTGGAGAACCCCCCAAAGGGAGGGAGAGGATCATCAGGGTACTCTTGAGGATTTATTTAACATACTAATAGACACCAAAAGACAAGGGCATATCATCATAAGATAACTATAAGCATTTTTGTTGTTTGTTACTACTACTACTACTACTGATCTAATTTACAGAAATCCAACCTTTTGAAAAATGAAAAGAAAGGGAACTAATCAACCAACATACCAGTGCAGGTGCGGGTGCGGAATTTCGTGGATCCGTATTCGAGGCAAACGTAAGGATCCTGTCTAGATATCCATTCAGTGTCCTTCAATCTGCTGCATCCAACCACTGCACCACAAACACCACCCAACACCATCAACACCAACAAAACCAACAACTAGTAGCAATAGTAATAAGAGAAGAAGAAAGACTATTCCTATGAAGAAGAAAGAGGGGGGTACCTGTGATTTCGAGGAGTTGGCCTTGAATACCAGACATTGCAACCAGACGCACAAGTATCCAAGGAGGAGGAGAAGATGAAGATGGAGATGAGGAATTTAGTGGAGAATTGGGGCAATTTGACTGTCCCCCAATTTGCCCCCCACCCCCATTTTATAAACCCTAGTAGGGAGTAGACCAAGACGAAGAAGAAGATTCATCGTTATCATTTTATTTTCCAATCTTGGGGTTTTCGGGTCGTCTCTATAGAATAATACCAACCACAAAACCCATGATTATGAGGAAGTCGTCGCCCTCTGTATCTCTCTCTCTAACGTTTTCGTCGCCGATGAGTTAACGCGTACCACCATTGACGGTACTGTAGCTGCAAGTCGTCGCAAAAAATATCCCATAATAATGGCTGCAAGTCAATGCGCGCCCCCCAAGTCCCACTCCGAGCCTGTTTGGTAATGTTTTTCTAAAGTGTTGTTTTTATAGAGTTCTTGGCAGAAAAAATCCACTGCAGTATCCTCTCGATGACACCTCTAGCTACTGGCAGTATTGATTTTGTTTGAAAACACCCATGCAATTTAATTTTTACCGACATCGCGCACAATTTTACTAAAATTGCTGGTAGATAAGTGTCGGCAAAAATGAAACTGCATGGGGGTTACGTTTAAAAGATCGTGCACAATGTCCGTAAAATTCAAACAGCATTGAGTTTCCTGACAAGAAAAATATTGCTGGTAACTAAATGTCAGCTAGACAACATTTCAGAAGGATTTTCTATCAAAAGTTTTTTTTTTATATATATAAAAAAAAGTCTATGATGCATATAATAAATAATTATTTATATATTCTCTAAATAATAAACCCTTATTTTTTTTACCGCATATTTCTCTCACATTAATTTTCTACACACCACTTATCAACTTTCTAAAAACGCAACAGCATTTTCAAACTAGCTCTAGGACAAAACTTCAATGTCATTTCTTGCCTCATGCTTCAGAAAGGACACTAACGCCCCCAATAGGACACAATGTTAGAGCACTTCCACCCCCTTAAGCTGGCACCTTTGCCTCGCATCAAGTGAAACAAATTTTAGAACACAGCATTGTTCTTCCAGAGTTAAGAATGGTCATAATAACCTCTAGGTGTTAAATATTGTTCCATTTTGGAAAAACCTCGTCTCTCAGTTCAATCTCTTCTCTATGTGGCACAAAAGCAATCAAACATCTTCCAACTCCAACAATCAATGGCAATCCTAAACTGGCCATTTTATGGTCTACGCAATACCAAAATGAACATTTATTTCTAAATTCCAAAGCCTCAAACGAGTTAACAACTTTGCCTAGATACAAACTACTACCTATTCTTGCAACGACTTTGACTTATTTAACAATTCCTAACCACAAACTGACTTCAGATTCACAAAAACAAACAAAGACAAGTAGAAGAGTCTAAAATGAACAAATTGATCTATTTTTATTTGCAAGTGGTCAACTCTTTCTTTATTGCACCTCTAGGCCACTTCTATGTACAGCTTTCATGTCCAAACCAGCGACCAAACAAAGGCAGACTCCTCCGGTGGTGTATTATTATTCGCTTTCATAGTCGTCGTCGTCCTCATCACCACCAAACGAGAAAACAGAAGCATCCGCAGCCATTGCCTTAAACTCGCTTACCTCTCCATCCGCAGCCATCCCCGCTGCGGCGCCGCCGGTTCTTTGGTCAGCGGCAGTACCATGGCTTTGTGTAGAACTGGTTGTGTAGAGTTCCTTCACCTTGTCTTCTGAGTCTCTCTTCGCTTTTGTACTTGAAGCATCCTCAGTGGTTGGAACCGTAGTGGAGCTTGGGGTGTGAACTGATTTGTCAGAAGATGTTTGGGTTTGTGGACGTGCTGGAACCGCCGAGTCACAGTCCACAAGCACGAGCTCGACTTGAAGTCCAGGAGACGGCAGTTTCCTCTGCAGAGAACCCGCATACCAGCTAAATGCATTTATTTTAAAATAAATACAACTAGAACACTAATAAACTAGGTACTAAACAATTATCAACATGGCCTAAACAAACAAATTAAGCTAAAGTCAATGATTAGAATGCCAACTAAGCTGCTATGGATTAGTCAAATGCGGGAAACAAAAAATGTCATATTCAGCTTCCGCTGGAAACACCGAAGAGCTTGTTTGGAATAAAGCATTTATAGGAGAAAGTATTCATTGGGTTTGGGGGCCAAAATGAGGGTTTGGGGGCAAGGCCGGTTCGGGGTGTGCGTGAGTGTGGTGGTGATGGGGGGGGGGGGGGGGGGGGGGTCATTTTGGTGTGGGCCGAGCCGGGCTGGTTCTATGTGTGGGCCGCCCACCTTGACACCTTAAATTGGCGTGCCCCACCGTGCAGACATGGTGGTGGGGATGGCCCCAACTAATACTTTCTTGATTTATAGACCTCGCAAAAAGTTATTTCTACTTTCCATCTTTCTAAGCCCCAAAACTCCTGAAA
Source organism: Linanthus parryae (assembly GCA_023055425.1). Lineage (NCBI taxonomy): Eukaryota > Viridiplantae > Streptophyta > Magnoliopsida > Ericales > Polemoniaceae > Linanthus > Linanthus parryae. Next base: position 37,606,475 of record JALGPY010000002.1, read on the forward strand.
AAGTGGAATCATTTGGGAGAAGTTTCAAAAACATATCGCAAGCGAAAAGAGAAACACATTTTCAATGTAAGCCAGAGCAACATATCCAAACATGTATGAAATGCAAACGTGATTTTACCTTGTCGAACCCATCAAGATCACCAGTGCTCAACACTATGCGGTTCTCAATCATTGTTGTGTTCAACCAGCTGTGGAGTGGTGGAGCCAAGGAAAGACTCGGTATTAGAAAATCGGCAAAGCTAACAAAAAACTTACTGCATTTCTTTCTCGTACCAATCTCATTCTTATTGATCATTTTTGCGTGTTTTTACTTTTTTAGAGAGATGCATCTTCCGGGTTGCATACCAGTAAAAATCACCCTGGCGGTCGTGAAAATGAACTTTGAAATCACCAGCAAGTTTTGCAAGAAGCTCTCCAGGAAGAGCAAAAACCATTATTCCTTTCTTTGGGGCACTGAACCAAAATTCATCAGGCTGCAAAAATATGTATTTTCAGGTAAATAATACACTAATTGAGCAAACAAAAAACCTAAGGTCTGAGTACCAAACTGCTCTAATTTGGGACCTACCGCAAGTTCTTTGGTTCTTGGATGCTTCTTCGTGGAGAAAAGAACACCTACCAAATTAAAAAGAAAAATGCCAGATTGGTAGACCATACACATAAGAATGTATCCCGTATAGCCCGGATTCAAATCCCAGCACAAAATGCAGGAGTCTAGAATTTGGATCATCATACTATCAAAACACTGAACAAAAAAGCGAAGACAATTGTGTCACATCTAAAAGCATTTAGCAGGGGTTGTTAATGGGAAAAGGAAGTCGCGAGTAACCTAGTTCAGACAAATTTGGTGTTTAGTACAAATGACCATACAGGCCAAAGTGTAAGTTGTAAATTCTTAACGAGAATAACTCCAACAATATTAGCGGAGAAAAGAGTAATGAAAACGCAACCTAATGGTAAATTTGATGCTTCATATAATATATTGACTTGAAACTCACCAGAACGTATTCTACCAAACATCACTTCATAGTCCAGTTGACTTGACGGGTATCTCTAAGTCATGCCAACCCGCCCTTTCACTTGAGCATAGAACAAGAGCTTTCGATATCTTCAGTTTCTAACGAATTTCTACTAATAAAACAACATACTAATCCATTTTTACATTAAAAAAAAATGTGTTCCATCCAAAATTTATTTCTATATGGAGCGAGGAAATAAACCTTGGGATTGGGAAAGGATAAGTGGATAACCATGGTGAGAAGGTAAAGAATAAGAAAAGAAAAATGAACAAAGGTTTTCGCTTTTTATCTCTACCATTAGCTTTAAGATTAGCAAATAGGTAGAATAGCTTATTATAAGTAGCATTCAAACAATCGTCCACGAACTAATTAGCAGAAGATATGCCCACACAAAGCAATCTCATAAGTCATAAGTCATAACCCATAACAGCAATTGTTTATGACCCTATTGACAGCAGAAACCTAACCAAACAACAAACATAAATTGACTTGTCAAATGAACCCCATTAAATTGATGACAATAAGTAAAGGTCGTACCACTATGATCAGAGACAGTTATGGCGGGCCTTATCCAATGTGGGCACCGGTGAAGCCGAAATCCCCTCAGCATGCATCTGCACGATTGTTTCAAAACAACAAAGGCCAGTAACTCAACATTAGCTTTGCCCAATCAGTATGAAGTTCTTTCAAGCACATATGCTCTACATGGACTAGGGCAGGACATTAATAAGGTTGAAAATTAAAGAATCGTCTCAACGACGGAACATTCTATAAACTTCTGAAGCTGATAGAAAAGGAAAATCTCAAGGATGACAGCCGGAGGAATACCTTCTGGCAGGCTGGAGTTCTCCATTAAAGTACGTAAGAACTCGTTCAAAATACTTCACATACCTCTAAGAAAGCAAGAGGGAAACACACCAGTGAGGTAAGACACAAAGAAGCTTGACCGAAAGAATGAAAATAGAATTTTAAACATAGGCAGACTGACAATTTGACTAGGAAGTACAAGCCCTTTGCCATCAACGCATCTTTTCTGGTTATAGTAATCCATTGACTCCTCGGCTGTGGGAAAGAACTGCAGAGGTAAGCCAGTTCAGTGGACCAATAAAAAACTGATGATTGGAACAGTGAGACAAAAAATAAAGCCAGGAATATTTTCCAATATAAGAAAAAACATACAATTCACATGCTAACCTTCAGATATAATAGGAGACTAGAAATCATTAGACCTGTCCTTGCCATTCCAGCTTTGCAATGGACAACCACTACATTTTCAATATCCTGCTTCAACCATGAGTATGCACTATGACAAAATGATATTATGAGTTGAATTGGAGGGCAATTATGGTCATCAAACGGAAAACTTGCAACCTGCACAAACACCCAGAAAATAGAAATCACATAACTTTGAGATGTCTTTTGTTATGAGCAAAACTGTAATCAAGATACTTAATGACAACCAGGCTTTTTCAGATTATGTGAATTACTAAAACGCAAAATTTATCTGGAAAAGGGGAATAAATATCTAACACTCTAGTCCATACTCCATAGGACCAGAAGACATCATGAATTTATCCAGTATTTGCTTTTAGCAAAACAAATGTTTTCCTACTCGCACATCCTGGAGTATATTGAATCAGCAAAGCATACAGATCAAACAATTATACCTTCAAAGCTCAGACACAAGGCACCATGGAAAAAAGCTTAATGTTGGCATATTATAACAGCTTCACTGATCAACAAGTCAAAAATTCTTAAACTGCAATAATAATTCAACGTAGTATAGCTACTGCTTTAATTGATGTGACACAGACCCCAAAAAAGGTCATGAAAACTGGCATCCTGGGGATATTTACTCATAACTTATAAAATAAGTGATCCACAGCATGGATAAGTATATGTGTGATATTTCCCAACTCCCAAGTATAAATGTATCAAATGGTCCCACATTTAGAAGATATATATACTCACGGAGACATAAGATGAAATTAATTCATCATAAACAGTCCAAAGGTCATAATGTTCATCTTAAGAAAAGGAGGTTAATTCTTCAGTGGCCAGAAAAGGTGGTCAAAAGGACAAAACTAAGATCTTAGAGAAATTCTTGACACCCGCACATCAAAATGATGGTAGTAAATAATTTGTCTATAGGCACATGCATGTTTGTCCAATAATTATACTTTCAAATCCCCTAGACAACCCACCGAACATACCTTAAAATTCACAAAAACACTCAAAAGTCAAACCAAAAAAATAGTCAAGCAATTATTAGACATATCCTTGATAAGTCAATGGTGGACACAAGATTTTGATATCTCCGAACCACGAAGTACAAAGCCGTGAAATGGATTTCCCATTACAGTAAGGATAGATAAATTAAAGGCTTTAAACTACTAGAAAATTAGAACGCACCTTCCCTTCAAATAGAGATGCATCATACAGTCTCTCAGAGCAAAGGTTGTATACTTTGTAATTATCCTGCATAGATAGAGGAAAAACGAAGGGAATGGATTTTTCTGAGTTCTTCCGGATCAGCTTAAGCTATATTCTAATCCAACTCAAAATAGAAACAGATGATACGTACTAAAGCCTGAACCGAACCTTGGTATTTTCTTATGGCATATCTGAGCTACTTTTATACCGACAGAAACCAAAATAAAGCACATAACGAACTTTTGAATCTATAGCATGGTGTACATTTCATCTGTTTACCAGGGTGAATTCCATAAATTTCAAATGACGTGTATTAAAAAAAATTAAACCATTAATATTAGACCCTGACGCTGTTTGAACAGGAAAGCATTTCCCCACTTGAGAAAAAAAAAGTCTTCTTTTCAGTCTATTTCTCAGAAGTGACCAAATTTGACCGTGGCAAATTTGCGTACGATATGCTCACCGCATAGCGCACATCCAACAAAGTCGGTAACAGCGCCAAGAAAAACCAAGGAAAGGTGATTAGATCACAATTTAGAAGAAAAAGAATGCTAGTTGTGAAAATGAAAGCATATCAAATGATGATTTGCGTATTTAATGCTGCAGTTTTAACCAAAAGAGACAAAACGAGATTAAACTCAAAAGCATTGACATTGTATCAACCGCCATAACTTTTGTCCCCTGAAGAGGATAACACCACACACGGAGAGACGCACTCAAGTTCTTAAAATGATAAGATATAAGGGATCTGCTCTGTGGGTGCACAGAAATTTTTGATAAGCAAAATCTAATGAGATCATTCACATGATAAGACAGATCACGCCAAAACTTGATGAATAGTGTGTAACTCACTGTCCAAGCAAAAGTAGTTATAATAATTGTGAAAGGAATGTGCAAACGAAAATCCAATGCATATCCTACATACTAAGAAAAGGCCAACTCTGATCATCCTAGGTGTTAAGCAATCTTCGAAAACTGGCTTTGGAACTGTGTTACCACAATTCACGCACACCCTAGAGAATTGCGAATTGGATCACTAGTTCTGAAATACGGTACCCTGGCCATCCGCAACGGTGAATACGTCAATCGGGATTTTTTCCACTATTTTTAATGCAAGTGTTTATAAGGGAGGAAATATTAATGTTTAATCTGCTAAGTTATATAGAATGCTAGAATTTTCACTACGAAATACTGCAGTTTTTATTTTGGGCAGGGGGGTAATCAAAGATTTTATAAAAAAAAAAAAAAAAAAAAAAAATGAAAGGAAGTTTACAGAGAAACTGATAAGTCATACTATCATAACCTACACAGCAAGAGAAATATGCTGCAGAGATTCAGTAGTTTGATCCCACATGATCTCGGAAAAATGATTAAGTTCCTAGCGAAATATCCAAAAAAGCCCACCCCTAGCGTACCAAATTCCATTGAGAATAGCGTTCCACTTTCCCGTTCTACAAACTGGAGTGATCGCCATTACAGGTAACATTGCTTTGGAACTTCTGTTATGATTCTTCTGAAAGGTAACAGTTGTGAAGAGGAGCTATCTCTGCGTAGTTCTGAAGAGAAATATGGATTTTTAAAAATCTTTTAGACAAAATAAGAGAGGTGAACCCCTATGATATTAGCGTCTGGAAGATAATTAGGAGCTTCCTAGATGATTTTAAGCCTCTACCTAGCTCTGAGGTGGTAGTCAACGATAGTCTTATTACTGAAAAATGCAGCCCATTCTCTCCTCCGAAAATTATGAAGAAATACCATGCTCTAAGTGTGCAAAAGAGAAAAAGTGACCAGTCCAGCAGTCAAATGTGAATACAGACTACAAGCCCAAGCCTCTGTTGAAAGATAACAAAAGAAATTAAACAGCACAATAATATCATATAACTTATAAACTAAAACTCCCAGCTTGGAAGCAGATGTTGGAAAAATCAAGACAAGTTAGCACTTTTTGTAACTAGAATAGTTGCACATTAGAAGTGGGTCAATATTCCCATATCATTGCAGTTGGATACTGTGTATCGTGCAAGTGACATTGTTACCTTGTGATGAGTTTCAAAAAATTTGATCACTTCCTCCATGTGATTTCGGTAGAAGCCCTGCGTGAAATAAGTTTAGACATCAATATTACGCTTCAAACAGCAAGAGTAGCTTTTTTTTGTTAAGCGTGGTGTCCAAACCTGAAACCTCAAGGGGAGAGCAAACCCTCAAGTCCCAAGCCTTGCCCACTAGGCCAACCCCGCGGGGTTAGCAAAAGTAGCTTCAACACGTATAATTAGTTTGCTTACCTCAACATACCCAAAGAAGCCCGAGCTCATATCACCAGCTGGGAAACCCATAGCTATTATATTCTCAGTGATGTACGTCATATCTAAATCGAATTCTCCTTCCTAAAAAAAATACAAAGTCCGAATTATACGTACTATCTGCCCAAAATACTAATTCCAGATATATCAGCTTTTAAGGAAAACAGCTAGAAGTTTTCAAACTCTGAAAAAAGAGAGTCTAATAATCAAAAGAATACAGATGAAGTGTAACCATCCAACCTCAGATTCCAGACTAAGAAGCTGAGACATAAGGGTCATACTTGGATAAAGAGGCATTTCTTTTCAAATCTCAAACCGGATATCTTATTGCCTAAATAGAAAAATTTATTCAAAAGTTGAAGCATAGTCTAATGTTTTGGTTCAAGACATGCTCCTGTAAGTTAGCTTAACATTTTCACCTCATAAGTTGCAAGGGAGATTAACTAGAAAGACACGTCATTCACTTATTCCAACACTAAAAGAAGCAAATTCAAAAGCTACCTGGTATCTTCGCTTGTTCTGAGAGACAACATGCCGAGCCTTGACCTGAACAGCCTTCACAGCACTCTTCGATGAATCGACTATCCCCTTAGTCAAATTTCCAATAAAACCAGATTGTTGTGTTGTTGAAGCTCCATCAGAATCATCGTCCCTCTGCGAAGCTCTTGGAGAAGAACGCAGTCCTAGATTACTAGTGATTCGAGCAAAGGACGACGTTCCAGCATTTCTGCGCGGTGATTCATCTTGCCTGCTTACAACTGGCTGGGGAATTTTCAGACTTTTTGACCATGTAGATAAGGCAGGTGATGACCACCTAGATGTTCCGTCATTTATAGAATTATCTGGCCCAGAATTAGCAGCTGTGGATGCTTGTAAATATGGAGGAACAGATCGCAGCCTTGATGAATCAGTTGCTACAGAGTCCATAGCTTTCCCAGATATCTCAACACAACCAATGCAGAATATGTTTATTACACCATATGAGAAGTTTCTTGTTTAGGTCCCGACAAGCTCACACTAAAGAAGTAAATAAAGTGTAACTAGAAAGTAAGAACTAAAGGGAATGGGCAAAAGAAACTTGGAAACACATGTGCAAGGTAGAAAGCAATCGGAGACATTCAAATGTAACACAAAACTGTAAACTGGACAAAAATTTTGGCCTTTGGTACTCCAGAAGCAGTAACACAAGAGAATAAACATTGCCAGCGATATTCGAGTTATCCTTTATGGCACTGTACACAGGCTACGCATTGGTAAACTACCTTCAGTATTGTAAGGTACATCTTTTGCTTCTGATATCATCTACACAACTTGGTCTTGATATGTGTCATGATCCTTGGGCTAAGGAGGTAATTCTCAATGTGTACAGGGGCCTGGAAGTAATTTCCAAGAAGTGGAGGACAGGAATGCAGTGAGGATCTGATTTTGAAGGACAAGGAGGTCTTTTCGCTAGGTTTATTGTAGGATACTCTGGTTCTACATAAGAACCGAGAGAGGAGAGTAGAGGGTATTGATCATTATGAAGTATTTTCCTTCTTCTTTGTACTGAATTTCTATCTCAATTTCAAGTAGATTTTGTTATCAATCAATTGGTTTTACTGTCTTACTTACTCCGTATCGCCTCTTCCTCTACGCTTTGACTTTTTAACTCGTATCTCTGTCACTTTGACCGGGTGATTTGGATCCCAAAGCAATACGATTTTTTGATAAGTTTTTCACCATGTTAGAACAACTTTTACTCTACAACACCATGAAAAAATTATCACAAAATAAGACCGTTTTGCTATCTAAATCGCCGGGTCAAAGTGAACAAGTGAATAGTGGCAAAAGTCAAAATGTAGAGAAAGAGGTGTTACAGAGAACACAAAATAAGACTGTTTTTAGTTTTTCTTGCTCAATTTGAGCGGTTTCAACGACATTGCCGGTGACCGGCGTAGTCCAAATCCGGCAGGGTCGTTACAATATGCTTGCAGAATGATTGATTAGAAGTTACGAACTGTGAATTCACAAATTCAGCAATCACAGGAGATCAGAGTGGCACCGTTTACAGAGAAGTGAAATAGAATAGAGAAACAGCATACTAAAAACAGCACTGGCACCGCTTACATGAGAGATATAGTCATACTCATACAGCTGAATTCATCAGTATATGTCCTATTTTTGCAAGTTTCTTCCTGTATCAAAATTCATTACCAAGATCATCTTTTGCAATTTCTGTGAATTCACCTTACAATTCCCCATAATTAAACAGAATTTTCAATTGCAATAACTAATGCAACCTTTCATAATAAGCAAGCAATATGGAGCTTCAATCATTTTTTTTTTATGATTGATGCAATATAAGTATGATCCCCAATTCGAAAACTAAGCTTCCAATCCGGTGATATTCTGTGGAAATGTTTCGAATCTCTAATTCCTGACGCTCCGCAAATCATACGCATGTGCATACAAATGTATAACAGAAAGAAGAGAGAGGGAAAGAGAGAGTAAGGAGTGGAGAAACGCTACCGGAACAGACAGATTGAAACGCCGGTGACAACTACGGTGGCGGCGGTGGTGGTGGTGGTGGCTTTTGGTGGCGACGTGGATTGATTTCTTCCTTCTTCTCTCCGGTGGCAAGTTCTGCAAATGGACAAGATTAAAACAAACCCTTGATTTCCTGATCCGAATTTGTATATTTGCGCTCTCAAGTGTCCTTCTCTTGTTCTATTTCAGTGGGGCCCTTAAATTATTGATGACTTTTCAAATAAGTATTTACTCTGCTAATTCATTTGTCTTTGTCTTTTGCTTTTTTTTATTATTTTTTTTTTTTTTTTGAGAAAATTGCAGTTTGCTTATTTTTTTATTTTTTTTTTGATAAATCGGAAGAACAAAGAGCATTACAGAAACAAAAAGAAGGCAAAGGAAAACAGAAAAACAGAAAAATAAGGTGAAAGAAACAACAAAACAGCAACATCCATCATCACCAAACTAGCAGAGCTTAGTTTCTGTGTGTGGAGAGCTTGTCTTCCTACAGTGTGTTCTTGATCTCCTCATGAGGCATGTTGTACACCATCAGGTCTTGGACTTGGAAGGACCCAATTTTAGCTAAAATGTCAGCACACTTGTTTTTGGATCTCTCCACATAAGAGAGTGAGCTTCAGGAGAGAGTCAGCAGCTTCCTGATTTCTGGGATGAGGGAGTGTTCCTCATGGCTCCAACAGTGCTTGTTTGTATCTCTGTTGATCATGCTAACCGCATCCAGAGAGTCAGATTCAACCTCAACAGGGGTCAAACTGCTGGAGTACACAATCTTGAGCCCCTGATAGATTGCTAACACCTCAGTAGGGGTAACCATAGTTTCAGCAGACTTTCCTGTGAAGTTGATCACATGTTCTCCTTTATCATTTCTCAAAATTCCACCATACCCAGCTCCTCCAGTTCCAGGATAAAGACTAGCATCCACATTAAGTTTGAGGTTACCTGAAGAAGGGGGAGACCACACTAAATTAGTAGAAGAAGAGTAAAAATTAGCAGGTGTACCTCCTATGTCTTTTTGAGAAAAAGCATAAGTGATATCAGAAGCCTGCTTTAAGGAGAGAGCAGCACACACAGTGTGTGGCATCATTTTTCCTTCGAAAACTTTCACATTTCTTTGCTTCCAAATCATCCAGAGAGTAGTAAGGAATACATCCTTCCAACTCACAGAAAAAACATGACAGGAAGGGTCAGAAATGTTATTCTTAATCCAACTCCAAAAGGTGAGATTTTGAGAGTTATCAGCCAATTGTCTTTCCTCAACTCTTTCTAAATTTGGATAGAGTACTGACACTGTCTGAATAAATGATCTTGAGTCTCAATACCATTATTGCATCTTGGGCAGATGCTACTAATATTGATTCTCATAATGCTCAGTAAGGCATTTGTAGGAAGTATGTGTCTGAGGGCTTTCCAAAGAAAGCTAATAATTTTCTGGGCAGTCTTAATCTTCCACAACCAATTCCAATCAATGGAATTTAAATTTTCCTTGTGCAAGGATTGGTAAGCAGAAGAGATACTGAACTTTCCATTGGCATTGAGATGCCAAATCAGTTTGTCAGGGACTCTGTTGTAAATGGGAAAAGGGGTTCTATTAATGATGTTCACATCATCCATCTCAAGATTGTCACTAATAGAATTTAGATTCCAACTCCCATCATTGTTCATATGCTCAATCACTTTACTTGTGTCAATTCTATTTGGATCTCTAGCTTTCAAAGCTAGCATAGAATCACCACACCACCAGTCCCACCAAAAAGAGATGGATTTTCCATCTCCAATGTTCCACTTAATGTTGTCTTTGAGCACATCTTTACACTTGGTAATGCTCCTCCAAGTGTGGGATGCTCTATTAGAACTTTTCCAGTTAAAGAAACTGGATTCTTCTGAAGAACGGTAGTCCACAAGGAGGACTTGTCAGAAATAACTCTCCACCCCAATTTAGAGACAAAAGCTTTATTCAATAAAGAGGCTTTCTTAATTCCCAGGCCTCCAAATTTCTTCATGGTACACACATCATTCCAACTAACTAAATGCATCTTTCTCTTGTCCACAGTATCTACCCATAAGAAATTTCTGCTAATCCTATCAATTTTATTGCAAATAGAAACAGGAAAAAGAGAAGTTTGCATTCTATAGGAAGGAATAGCAGTGAGAGCAGCATTAACAAGAGTGGCTCTTCCAACAAGGGACAAGTGGTTAGTCTTCCAACCAGCCAGTTTAGTATGTAATTTCTCAAACACATCTTTAAAGTCCTCATTACAAATTCTTTTATGAAGAAGAGGATTTCCAAGATAAGTGCCAAGATTAGAGGCAAGAGGGATACCACATAGAAAGCTCAAGTTTCTGGCTTTCGTTCTACTAACATTGGGAGAGACAAAAAGTTTGAACTTGTTCAAATTAATTGATTGTCCAGAAACATCACAGAAATCCATAAGAGTATCCATCACAACTCTGCACACATGTTCATTAGCTTGAGCAAAAAGCAGAATGTCATCAGCAAACATGACATGTGAGAGATATGGTCCCTTTTGGGAAACCTTAATCCCTTTCCAGGATCCCTCATTAACTTTGTTATTGATCATGCAAGAAATTCTGTCAACACACATCACAAAGAGGTAAGGAGACAGGGGGTTCCCCCGTCTCAATCCTCTCTGAGGGGAGAATCTGTTTAACCTCTCCCCATTCCAAACCACTTCCATAGTGGCAGAAGTAACACAAGACATCACCAAGGAAACAAAAGCATTATCAAAACCATAACATATCAAGGTGTCATGGAGAAAGGACCAAGAAAGCTTGTCATAGGCTTTTTCAAGGTCTATTTTAATAATCATGTCCCCTTTCCTCCCTTTTCTATGCATACTAGAGTGTAAGACTTCTTGAGCCACAATCACATTATCAGTAGTAGTTCTTCCAGGCACAAAACTGCTTTGGAGAGGACTAATCAAATCATTGAGAAAAGGTCTAAGTCTACAAGTAATGAGCTTAGTCAGAACTTTGTAGTTCACATTGCATAAACCAATAGGTCTAAATTGATTAAGAAAAGTAGGGTGTTGAACTTTGGGAATCAAAGAAATCAAGGTATTATTAATTTCAGTAGGGACAACACCTGATCTCAGACATTCATTAATGAAGTCTGTCATGTCCTTGCCAATACAGTTCCAGAACTTCTGGTAGAAAAAGGCATGAAATCCATCATCACCAGGAGCCTTGAAGGGCTTCATGGATTTGACCACATCATGCACTTCTTTGATGGTGGCTTTGCAAGTCAAGGAACTGTTAATGTTACTATCAACCTTGCCATACACACTGTTATCACAAGAATTGTCTCTATCCACATTTTCAAAATTGTCACTATAGACTTCGACAAAATAATCATGAACAAAACATTTCAGCTCATCCTTGTTGCTAATCCAATCCCCATCATTATTTTTGATCCAACAAATATTATTTTTGTTCTTTGTAATAGTGGCAGAAAGGTGGAAGAGTTTAGTATTTCTTTCCCCTTTCGTAATCCATTCTCTATTAGCCCTTTGCATCCACAAAAATTCTTCTTCTCTAAGAGTATCATTATATTGTTTAAGGAGATCAGTTTCAAGAGTAAAAAGATCATGGCAAATCCTTTTGGACTGGGATGTTTGAATACCTTTCAATCTGCCCAGTAACCATCTCTTCTTTTTATAAATGTCACCAAATTCTTTCTTACTCCAAGCAGAGGCCTTAAGGGCACAGTTCTCCAGTTTGGAGATAATAGAGGATTTCTCCTTCCAGGCTTTTTCAATAACAGCATGAAACGAAACCCTAGTAGTCCACATGGCTTCAAAACGAAAATGTTTATGAAAATGAGTAATTGGGATCATACCTTCTGTATTGATCAGGACCGGGGAATGATCAGAGTAAGTGCGAGGAAAGTTGGTTACATTGTAATCAGGAAAGATACCGATCCATTCACCATTTCCCATGGCTCTATCAAGTCTCTTTAGGGTGTTAGCAATACCTTGTCTATTATTGGACCAAGTAAGAGTCGGGCCTGAGCAACCCAGATCAATGAGCTTACACCGATCAATGTGATTGTTGAATTTCAAAATTCTACCCTCATCATTCACCTTTTTCATACTCCTTCTTTCGCTAGAGCTAGCCACATCATTGAAAACCCTTGCAATCATCCAAGGCTTGTCCATTATGGACGCAATGTTCTCAATACCTTCCCACATGTCATCCCTTTTAGAAGAGTTGGGGCTCGCATAAATCGCAGAGATAGCCCAATCTGGGTAATTCAACTTCTTAACAATGCCGTTAATACTTTGATCAGTCATGTTATAAACCTGGATATCGACTTCATTGGAATTCCAGAGAAGCCAAATGCCACCCGATCTCCCAATAGGATCCACAATGTCCTTTCCTCTAAAATTGAGGTTATCAAAAAACTCCCCTGTAATACCCCGTTTATCTAGCAGGGGTAAAACAGTCATTTTAGAAGAATAATAATAATTAATTTGGTAAAATAATATTTTAATAAATCTTTGAGTTTAATTTGTAAAAAGTTTTAGAATAATATTAGAGTAATAGTTAATAGTTAATTCGTAGTTGTTTTACAAATTTTAATTTATAGCGCGTGTCCAACTACCGCGATAATTGCTAGACTTGTCACACCCAATCACCCAACCACATAGTACTCCACCCACACCCAATTATTTCCAAAAATATTATTTAAAAACTTTTGTCTCCAGCAAGCTTTCTCTTCTCCTTCCTCTATACGATTCTTCACCATCATCACCACCACCTTCATGAAGCTACTAGCACCGCCTATGTCACATCAACCGTACTTAGACCAAGTAACCTCACCTATAAAAGCTCCCTCCAGCCTCCCTCCTCCCACCAGCAGCCACTCACAACAACCACCACCTCCCTCATTATCATTGCCATCTTCACCAACACCACCCGAGAAGAAACCCAGCAGCTCTCTCTCTCTCTCTCGCTGCCCAACTCCCTATCTCTCCATCTCTGTTGTTCTCTGCTCTTAACAACCCCACCAGCAGCAGCAGAGCCCAGCCGTGGTGGCAGCAGCCAACCACCACCACCGTCGCCATAGCCACCGGCGACAAAACCCAGTGAAGAACACCCACTGCCTCCACCCTCATCACTCTCTCTTTCTCTCCCTCCCTCTCTTTTCTCAGACCCCTTCGGAACAGAGCAGAAGCAATAGCAGCAACTACCACGGCCGCCATCGCCGCCGTCGGACAACCACAAAGAAGACCCACTTCTCTCTCTCTCATCCCTTGCCTTCTCCCACCTCTCTGTCTCGCGTCTGAAGCTTCTCTGTTCAGCAACAGAGGTCAGTAGGAAGCAGCAGCAGCAGCAGAAACCACTGCAACCACCGGCGACCTCCATTGTTGCCGGCCAACCTCCGGCCAAATTCCGACAAGCTCTTCGTAGCAGCACCCAGTCGACTTCTCTGCTTCCAGGCGACTCTTAGGGCCCCGACCAGCTCACTAGGAGCCTCAAACCAGGCTGTGGAAGCCATTAAAGCCGGCGACGGAGCTTAACTCCGGCGACCCCGACGCCAAGCTTCGACCCGACCCATTTCTTAGTGATTTCCGGCCATTTTTGGCCTAGGTATGTCCTATACCTTCTGATTTGTTGTTTTATGTTGTTAGAATTGAAGTTCGATAGCTTGAATCATAGTTAAATTGAAGAAGATGAAGTTGTTGTAGAAGGGGGGTAAAAGTGTAGTTTTTGCGAACTATTAAAACATGGCTTAGGGGTGTTGTTTGTAATTTCAGAAACTTTAGGGGCTGTTAGTATACTATATTAAACTTGTTTTGGTGGCTAGTTGAGGAATTTGTAGACTTTAATACGAATGGGGGTTTATGTGTATTTAACTTAAACTTGTCACTTTTCGCTAAAAATAAAAATAATAATTTCGGAACATAAATAATTTCTAAAAATACTAGTTTTCATCCTCGTTTTAGAAAAGTAATTTTGGTATTAAAATAGCATGCGGTTTATTCGTTAAAAATTAAACAAGAAATATTTTTAGTTAAACTTTAAATAAATATTGTTAAATAAATATTGTAAATAGCTTGGATGCTTAATACTTGCAAATTTGATATTTTTCTAGATTTTAAATATTGTTTTGTTGTGGTTAGTATTTAGTAAAAGTTTTCTCTTTAAATTAAATAGTTTTGAATATTGTATAAATAATTATAGAAATAATAATGTCTTTTTCATTAAAGATAAATTAGTTTGTTTTCACTTCTATACCAAATTTTTTATAAAATAATTTCTCTAATTAGTTAGCCACTTTTAGTTAATAATAATAATACTAATAATAATAGCCGTTTAAATACATGGCTTTATAATAGAAGTTTACAACGAATTAAAACGTTAGGAAAGTTAGCTAGAGGGGTTGGGTAGAATTAAAAGAGAATATTTTTAGGACGAGTAGTATTTTGTTGAATTATTTGTTAACATAAGAGTTACGGGTTGTAGGTGACGGTTTGTAGGCCCGAGACATTTCTAGAACGTGCTAGTGCTACGGAAGTAAGGTAAGTAACATGCCAAGCGTTGAGCCTAGTGTCTTAATATGACTTTTATTTCTTGTCTCAAAATGCATTTTTATTTGGTTATTTACTTGTTTTATTTGAAGTCTCCTTTTATTTTAAAGAAGTTATTTATTTGAACTTGTCACATGATTAATAATAATGCGTAATTAACGTAAAGTGGAAAGAGTTGTGCGAGAGAAGCAATTTATTATTGTCGTGTTGACTATTAGTCACTCGACCACAGATCAGATTTTATTTTAACCCGGTCGCAACCTGCCGGGTCGCTCCATGTACTCACCTCTCTGGCCGCAAGAAGTCTTAGGGGGCTGCCGGCAGTTAAGGTCATGGTTGCTAGTGATAGATTAGTAGTTCCTTCCCCGTATCAACAAAGCTACTAATACAGTTTTGGCATGAGCTTTTGAAAGAAAAGAAGAAGAGATTGAGGAAGATAATACCTGTTTGGAAGAGATAATAAGACAAGAAGAATTCTTATAAAAGGGTCCATACTTTACTTATGAAGTTCTTTACAAGTTTTATTCCTCCTGTTTTATTGCAAATAATAAGTTTAAGCTTCATCTTCTGTTTTACATGTTTGGGTGTTATTTACTCGGCATTTCCCAGCTGACTTTAGAAACTGCGGTTCTGTTTTTCCTTCCCACCGCAGGCTTAGAGGCAGGAGGCTATGGCGAAGCTGGGTACGGGACTCACGTGTAGTGTTAGTTAGCAAGCATAATGATGTATAGCTTTTGAAATCACTTTTGTAATGTTCAGTGACTTTCATGAAGTTTAATGATGTATAATAAATAAATACTTTTGGAATGTTATGCTTGATTCCCGCCGTCACTTTTAGCATCGGCCCCTCCCGGGCTTTCCGGTCCAGAACGGAAGGCTTGGGAAACCACGGGCTGTTGCAGGTGGTATCAGAGCAGGCAGTCCATAAAAAGGGAATTTAAAACCTGTAGGGCAACTAAAACTGGACATAGGGCAAGATAATTGGATAAGCCGTTGGGGTTACGGGTAGTTTAGGTCTTGATTTCTCCCACCCACCCGCATCCTGATTTTCGGCTTTATGTGTCCTGAGTTAGTTAAAATGCATATTTTTGCTGACTTTATGAGAAGGAGATAGAATCAAACTTGCACAAGAAGTTCTTTCTTAGCTGAGTCATGCAGATATGAGCCTTACGTGCTTTTATTTCAAAGTTGTTATTTCCTGCATGTTAGTTTATGTGATAATATTAGATATTAATTGCGAAATATGATTATTAAAGTTCCCGCGACCTTAACCAAGGATACCGTAGGATGTGACTAATAGACCATTCCATAACCACTATAGGAAAGTTTGACCAGAATAGATGGCTGATAACATCCCTATGGAGCAATTATTCGCGCAAATGGCTCAGATGATGAATAACGGAGGACAGGCAGGAAATAACTGGGCCAAGAAAGTAGCTGAAATGAAACCCATGGAGTTTACTGGAAAGGAGGATCATGTCGAATTAGAAGACTGGATAATGGAAATGGATAAAATTCTTGAGGTGATAGAATGTCCCGATGACCGGAAGGTCAATTGCGCAGTCTTCTACTTGAAGAGTGAAGCGAACCTCTGGTGGAGAAATGTACGAGAAACCCTTCTGGCCGAACCCAACTTCAACTGGGAAGCTCTTCAAACTGCCCTCAGAGCTCGGTTCTACCCTCATCACGTGAAGAGGAGCAAGGAACAGGAATTCCAGAACCTGCGACAAGGAAATGACTCAGTGACTGAGTATTTCCGGAAATTTACTGAGCTGACACGATTCGTAGGCAACATGGTGCCAGATGAAGACTCCAAAGTTTCCCGATTCATCGGTGGATTGCACGAAAGGCTGCAAGAGTCTCTGCTGAGCAGGACCTACTCTTCGCTTCATGAAGCCTACGACAGAGCTGCTGACATCTACCGAGTTCGTGTCACCCAGGAGGAGAATCGCAAGAAACGCAAGCTTGAGGAGGTAGGAGGAAGCAACACCAACTTTGCCAAGGGCAATCAGAGGTTCAAGACTAACAATGGAGGAGGTAGCCAGGGGCAGTATCGTGGCAATCAGCAGAATGCTGGGACTCAGAAGAATCGTCGCTATTTCTGCAAATGGTGCCCACGAAACCACCCAGGAACAGACTGTGAAGGAAATCCGGTCACTTGCAACAACTGTGGCAGGCGAGGACATCGAGCTTATGAATGCCGATCTCAACCAGCCGGGAACCAGCTGATGATCCAAGGAGGCAACTTTGGAAGGCCACAGCAGAACAACTACCAGGGCAACCGTCAGCAGAACGGGAACAACTTTGCCCGCAACCAGCAGTTCGGGAACCAGCAGAATGGAAACCGCAACCAGAACAATGGAGGCAATGGATATGTCAGGCAGCAGAACTACAACCCAGGCAATGCAGGCCAGAACGGAGGCCAACCCAGGATCGGAAACACCAATGCTGGATATGGGAACAACCACAATGGAGCTGGAGCAGGAGGAGCAGGAGCTCAGAATGCAAACGTGGGAAGAATTGCTGTGCTGACTAAGACTGAAGCAGAAGTTGCACATGGAGTTGTCACGGGTACTTTCTCTATCCATGAGCAACCTGCTTTCGTGCTATTTGATTCTGGTGCATCCTATTCCTTTATATCATCCTCGTTTGCTAAGAAATTGGGTTTGCTTAGCTCATCTAGTATATCTATCCCAGTAGCAACCCCTAATGGCCAGATAACTGTCTGTGATACCATATTCGAAGGGGTAGAACTCAAAATCTTAACCTGCACCTTACCTGCCAACCTGATAAAATTTAACCTAGGAGGCATAGATGTGATCCTAGGAATGGACTGGCTTGGGAAGTACAGGGCAGTTATTGACTGCTATGATCAGAAGGTTCGATTGAAGGGACCTAAAGGAGAAAAAATCACCTATCGTGGTATCACCACTGAACCTCGAATCAGACTAGTATCTGCCTTGACTATATTCAACCAGATGAAGAAGGGGAACTTTGCCTACTTGTGTTATGTCCAAGACGTAACCAAGAAGGAAAATGTGCTGGACGAGATACCAGTTGTGAGGGAATTTCCTGATGTATTCCCTGACGAGATTCCCGGAATGCCACCTCAACGAGAAGTGGAGTTTACTATAGACTTGGCACCTGGAACTGCACCCATCTCCAAGGCGCCGTATCGGATGGCACCTGTGGAATTGAAGGAGCTGAAGGAGTAGATACAAGAGCTTTTGCAGAAGGGGTACATACGACCTAGTGTGTCACCCTGGGGAGCACCAGTGCTGTTCGTCAGGAAGAAGGACGGGAGCCTGCGATTATGCATCGATTACCGGGAGCTAAACAGCGTCACTATCAAGAACAAGTATCCACTACCCCGGATTGACGATCTATTCGATCAGCTGCAAGGAGCCAGTGTCTTCTCAAAGATCGACCTGAGATCGGGTTATCATCAACTCCGCGTAGCCGAGAAAGATATTCCAAAGACGGCCTTCAGCACAAGGTACGGTCACTACGAGTTCACGGTCATGCCATTCGGTTTGAACAACGCTCCTGCCGTGTTCATGGACTTGATGAACCGAGTAATGAAACCGTTTCTAGACCGGTTCGTGGTTGTCTTTATCGATGAAATCCTGGTGTACTCCAAGACCGAAGAGGATCACGAAGAACATCTCCGAGAAGTATTGCAGACCTTGAGGCAAGAGCAGCTGTACGCTAAGCTTTCGAAATGTGACTTCTGGTTGGATCGTGTGCCGTTTCTAGGCCACATCATCTCCAAGGAAGGAGTATCCGTTGACCCAGCAAAGGTCTCAGCGGTTAAGGACTGGCCTACACCGAAGAACGTGTCTGAAATTCGAAGTTTCCTCGGCTTAGCCGGTTACTACAGGCGTTTCATGAAGGATTTTTCGAAGATTGCCAGGCCATTGACTACGCTGACGAAGAGGGCGGTGAAGTATCACTGGGACGACAGCTGTGAAGAGGCGTTCCAGACTCTGAAGGAGAAGCTCACTACAGCACCAGTGTTAGCTTTGCCAAACGACTCTGGCGAGTTCGAGGTATACAGCGATGCGTCGAAGAAAGGACTTGGATGCGTACTGATGCAAGACCGAAGGGTGATTGCCTACGCTTCGAGGCAGCTGAAGCCACACGAGGAGAACTATGCTACACATGACCTGGAGCTGGCAACAGTAGTCTTCGCGCTGAAGATATGGAGGCATCATCTCTACGGGGCTGTTTGCAAGCTCTACACAGATCATCGCAGTCTGAAGTATATCTTCACGCAGAAGGAGCTAAACAACAGGCAACGAAGATGGCTGGAGATTATCAAGGACTACGATCTACGCATCCAGTACCACGAAGGGAAGGCTAATGTAGTCGCTGACGCGCTAAGTCGTAAATCAAGCCATGCAGTGAACGCCATGGTAGTCTTATCAGACTGGTTATGTCACGAGTTCCGGAAGCTCAACATCGAAGTGGTGGAACAAGGAACGGTGAAAAAGCTGCTCGGGAGCATGACAGCAGTACCAGACTTATTCGAAGAAATACGAAGCAATCAAGCAGGAGATGTGAAGCTCGAGAGGATCAAGAAGAAGATTGCGGCAGGCGAGGCCAAGGAGTTCCAGATTCACGAAGACGGGAGCATTCGCTACAAAGGAAGATGGTGCGTGCCACAGAAGTGTTCAGAGGTTAAGGAGAAGTTGATGCAGGAGGCACACAACACTCCATATTCAGTTCACCCTGGAGGCGGTAAGCTTTACAAGGATCTGAAGAAGACGTTCTGGTGGCCCAATATGAAGAAGGAAGTAGCTGAGTTCGTGGCCAGATGCCTAACATGCCAGAAGGTGAAGTTCGAGCACAAGAGGATGGGAGGTCTACTCCAACCGTTGGATGTTCCAGTCTGGAAGTGGGACTCCATATCAATGGACTTCGTCACAGCTCTACCTACTTCGAAGAATGGACTCAACCAGATATGGGTAGTCGTAGACAGACTAACCAAGACGGCGAGATTCATCCCAATGAAAGACACGTGGAACATGGAGCAAAGGGCAGATGCATACGTCAGAAACATCGTGAGATATCATGGGGTTCCGAGTTCGATAATCTCGGACAGAGACCCTAACTTTCTCTCTCATTTCTGGAGAGCGCTTCAAGAAGCACTAGGAACTCAGCTGAAATTCAGTACGGCTTTCCACCCAGCCACAGATGGTCAGACGGAGAGAACTATACAGACGCTAGAGGATATGTTAAGAGCCTGCGTTATGGACTTCCAAGGCTCATGGGTCGATAAGCTGCCGTTCATAGAGTTCTCCTACAACAATAGTTACCACGCTAGCATCGGGATGGCACCGTACGAAGCCCTCTATGGAAGAAAGTGTCGATCTCCACTATGTTGGAGTGACATCAGCGAAACGGTGATCATTGGCCCACAAATGATTGAAGACATGACGAACCAAGTTCGACTCATCCAGCAGAGGATGAAAGCAGCTCAAGACAGGCAGAAGTCATACGCAGATCAGAAGAGAAGACCACTGGAGTTCCAAGTAGGAGAGAAAGCATTCCTGCGAGTCTCACCTACTAAGGGGGTAACCAGGTTTAACCTGAAAGGAAAATTAAGCCCTAAATTTATTGGTCCATACGATGTCATTGAGAAGATAGGAGAAGTTGCGTATCGACTGGACCTACCATCGAACCTAGGGCGAGTACACAATGTCTTCCACGTATCCCAGCTGAAGAAGTATATACCAGACCCGTCCCATATTTTGGATCCAGAACCAGTGGACTTTGATCCATCACTGACCTACGAGGAGCAACCTGTCAAGATACTGGACACAAAGACAAGGGATACGAGAACCAAGAGTGTCAAACTGGTCAAAGTTCTATGGACCAACCACCAAACAGAAGAAGCAACTTGGGAAGCTGAAGAAGATATGAGAAAGAAATACCCACACTTATTTAATGAGGTACGTGGAGTTCCGGGGACGTCACTCTCTAAGGGGGAGAGATGCCACCCTCTGTTTAATACTATTACGCCTTAGTCTGCTATTTTAGTACCTTTGAGATTTAATTGACCTTGAGACTTAGAACCCAGATGAGACTATGACCACCTAATTAGATAGACGTGACTACAACCTTATTTGACTTTATTTATTGCATTGTGCATGTCGTAAAATGATTACTTGCTGTTATTTGTTATGTGAATTTACTTGTCATCCATGTGATATAAACTCTGTTAGATAGTTACTTGTTAGATAATTTGAATATTATAATTAGTCGTTTGATTTTTTTTAGCTTCGAGGACGAAGCAGTGCTTAAGGGGGGAAGGATGTAATACCCCGTTTATCTAGCAGGGGTAAAACAGTCATTTTAGAAGAATAATAATAATTAATTTGGTAAAATAATATTTTAATAAATCTTTGAGTTTAATTTGTAAAAAGTTTTAGAATAATATTAGAGTAATAGTTAATAGTTAATTCGTAGTTGTTTTACAAATTTTAATTTATAGCGCGTGTCCAACTACCGCGATAATTGCTAGACTTGTCACACCCAATCACCCAACCACATAGTACTCCACCCACACCCAATTATTTCCAAAAATATTATTTAAAAACTTTTGTCTCCAGCAAGCTTTCTCTTCTCCTTCCTCTATACGATTCTTCACCATCATCACCACCACCTTCATGAAGCTACTAGCACCGCCTATGTCACATCAACCGTACTTGGAGCCCAAGTAACCTCACCTATAAAAGCTCCCTCCAGCCTCCCTCCTCCCACCAGCAGCCACTCACAACAACCACCACCTCCCTCATTATCATTGCCATCTTCACCAGCACCACCCGAGAAGAAACCCAGCAGCTCTCTCTCTCTCTCGCTGCCCAACTCCCTATCTCTCCATCTCTGTTGTTCTCTGCTCTTAACAACCCCACCAGCAGCAGCAGAGCCCAGCCGTGGTGGCAGCAGCCAACCACCACCACCGTCGCCATAGCCACCGGCGACAAAACCCAGTGAAGAACACCCACTGCCTCCACCCTCATCACTCTCTCTTTCTCTCCCTCCCTCTCTTTTCTCAGACCCCTTCGGAACAGAGCAGAAGCAATAGCAGCAACTACCACGGCCGCCATCGCCGCAGTCGGACAACCACAAAGAAGACCCACTTCTCTCTCTCTCATCCCTTGCCTTCTCCCACCTCTCTGTCTCGCGTCTGAAGCTTCTCTGTTCAGCAACAGAGGTCAGTAGGAAGCAGCAGCAGCAGCAGAAACCACTGCAACCACCGGCGACCTCCATTGTTGCCGGCCAACCTCCGGCCAAATTCCGACAAGCTCTTCGTAGCAGCACCCAGTCGACTTCTCTGCTTCCAGGCGACTCTTAGGGCCCCGACCAGCTCACTAGGAGCCTCAAACCAGGCTGTGGAAGCCATTAAAGCCGGCGACGGAGCTTAACTCCGGCGACCCCGACGCCAAGCTTCGACCCGACCCATTTCTTAGTGATTTCCGGCCATTTTTGGCCTAGGTATGTCCTATACCTTCTGATTTGTTGTTTTATGTTGTTAGAATTGAAGTTCGATAGCTTGAATCATAGTTAAATTGAAGAAGATGAAGTTGTTGTAGAAGGGGGGTAAAAGTGTAGTTTTTGCGAACTATTAAAACATGGCTTAGGGGTGCTGTTTGTAATTTCAGAAACTTTAGGGGCTGTTAGTATACTATATTAAACTTTTTTTGGTGGCTAGTTGAGGAATTTGTAGACTTTAATACGAATGGGGGTTTATGTGTATTTAACTTAAACTTGTCACTTTTCGCTAAAAATAAAAATAATAATTTCGGAACATAAATAATTTCTAAAAATACTAGTTTTCATCCTCGTTTTAGAAAAGTAATTTTGGTATTAAAATAGCATGCGGTTTATTCGTTAAAAATTAAACAAGAAATATTTTTAGTTAAACTTTAAATAAATATTGTTAAATAAATATTGTAAATAGCTTGGATGCTTAATACTTGCAAATTTGATATTTTACTAGATTTTAAATATTTTTTTGTTGTGGTTAGTATTTAGTAAAAGTTTTCTCTTTAAATTAAATAGTTTTGAATATTGTATAAATAATTATAGAAATAATAATGTCTTTTTCATTAAAGATAAATTAGTTTGTTTTCACTTCTATACCAAATTTTTTATAAAATAATTTCTCTAATTAGTTAGCCACTTTTAGTTAATAATAATAATACTAATAATAATAGCCGTTTAAATACATGGCTTTATAATAGAAGTTTACAACGAATTAAAACGTTAGGAAAGTTAGCTAGAGGGGTTGGGTAGAATTAAAAGAGAATATTTTTAGGACGAGTAGTATTTTGTTGAATTATTTGTTAACATAAGAGTTACGGGTTGTAGGTGACGGTTTGTAGGCCCGAGACATTTCTAGAACGTGCTAGTGCTACGGAAGTAAGGTAAGTAACATGCCAAGCGTTGAGCCTAGTGTCTTAATATGACTTTTATTTCTTGTCTCAAAATGCATTTTTATTTGGTTATTTACTTGTTTTATTTGAAGTCTCCTTTTATTTTAAAGAAGTTATTTATTTGAACTTGTCACATGATTAATAATAATGCGTAATTAACGTAAAGTGGAAAGAGTTGTGCGGGAGAAGCAATTTATTATTGTCGTGTTGACTATTAGTCACTCGACCACAGATCAGATTTTATTTTAACCCGGTCGCAACCTGCCGGGTCGCTCCATGTACTCACCTCTCTGGCCGCAAGAAGTCTTAGGGGGCTGCCGGTAGTTAAGGTCATGGTTGCTAGTGATAGATTAGTAGTTCCTTCCCCGTATCAACAAAGCTAATAATACAGTTTTGGCATGAGCTTTTGAAAGAAAAGAAGAAGAGATTGAGGAAGATAATACCTGTTTGGAAGAGATAATAAGACAAGAAGAATTCTTATAAAAGGGTCCATACTTTACTTATGAAGTTCTTTACAAGTTTTATTCCTCCTGTTTTATTGCAAATAATAAGTTTAAGCTTCATCTTCTGTTTTACATGTTTGGGTGTTATTTACTCGGCATTTCCCAGCTGACTTTAGAAACTGCGGTTCTGTTTTTCCTTCCCGCCGCAGGCTTAGAGGCAGGAGGCTATGGCGAAGCTGGGTACGGGACTCACGTGTAGTGTCAGTTAGCAAGCATAATGATGTATAGCTTTTGAAATCACTTTTGTAATGTTCAGTGACTTTCATGAAGTTTAATGATGTATAATAAATAAATACTTTTGGAATGTTATGCTTGATTCCCGCCGTCACTTTTAGCATCGGCCCCTCCCGGGCTTTCCGGTCCGGAACGGAAGGCTTGGGAAACCACGGGCTGTTGCATCCCCCATATCAGAAAAGGGAATTTTTGTTTCGAAAAGAGCAACTACCACAGGTTTATGGTTGAAGTAGAGCTCCTTGAAGTGTCTCTTGAAATCATCATTGCCGGTGCCTCGGCAGTTCCAGAATAGAAGCTTCATTGAGAAACAATTACTTAGTTTCGGACGCTCCTGTATAGGAAGTTGTTCCCTTACCTCGTGAGGTCTCTGGAAGTTCTCCCCCCAGCCTCTTCTCGAGTTCACCATTGCTTCCGATAGGTGATTCTCTATTCCCAGAATTCCGGTCGCCGTGAGTTTCATCCATGTTTCTGTCACATACCATGGAACCTCTGCCAACATTGGATCTCTCCTCTTCTCCGTCAGATCGAAGATTAATCCCGAGAGGCTGAGCCTCTTGATCTCCGTTCCCTTCAACTCCCATCTCATCTCTTCTAGGTACCGATCCATGCGAAAAGATAAAATTAGGGGTGAAAACACTCGTGGACTGATTGGGGTGTTTGCTTGTTTGTGTATTGAACACGGAGGAATGATTGAGATCGAAGGTGGGGAGAGGGTTGGTTCTGTAAGCTGCCGCCTCCTTTCCTTTCTCATTATTGTGGTTTTTTCTCTCATTAGGGTTTCGGGGTAGGTTAATGGAGAAGCTAGCATCAATTGGAGGCTGAAAACCCGATTCTGCCCTTGGACGTTTGTCCCTCCAACTCTTCTGTTGACTTCCGTCGCTTCCATGGTAGACATTTTTGTCCTTGTTGTGGGTGTCCCAATTACTTCTCTGTCCCTGGAGACTTTTGTAGCTTCTTCTTTGTTTTGGGTTTTCACTCCCTTCCCCTTTGGGTTGGGCCTCGTTCTCCAGCGG
Source organism: Linanthus parryae (assembly GCA_023055425.1). Taxonomy (NCBI): domain Eukaryota; kingdom Viridiplantae; phylum Streptophyta; class Magnoliopsida; order Ericales; family Polemoniaceae; genus Linanthus; species Linanthus parryae. The sequence continues at coordinate 37,631,492 of JALGPY010000002.1, forward strand.
TCCAAATCGATTTGAGTTGTGGTCTTTGGGCCGTCCTTCTTCTGGACCGGTCTTTCCTCCCGGGCCGTTCGGCTGTTTTTTTTGGCCCTTTTCTTAGGGAAAACCCATGCTCCATACTCCTGCTGTATAATAGTTTTATCACGAAAATTTACCTCAACTTTTTTACCTGACTCTCCTTTTTTGTTTTTACCCGTTGGAATTGATTGAGACCTGTTACCGTTACCCTCCCTATCACCGGCGTCATCTTGGCTCATCGCTTTCTCCGGCTCCGATTGGACTTCCGGCGTCGTCTTGTTGAAAGGGCAGTTGTCTCGCCGATGATTAATCCTGCCACATGAGAAACAAATTGTATGAATCGATTCATATTCCACCGGAAGAACTTTTTTCCGGATTCTATATTTTGAAACAAGGGGTTTGCTCAAATCGACTTCGACACAGAGGCGGGCGAATTTGCCTCTTAGCCCAGCAATCGAATTGATATCCCCTTTTAGGGGTTTCCCTATTGTTTTTGCCACGATTTTCAACGAGTCCTCATTGAAGTGTTCATATGGAAGCCTCGGCAATCTCACCCAAACCGCAGTTGAGATTGTCGTGGCTTCCGTTGGAGAGAAGTTAGGAATCCATTTCCGGATTGTAAGGTAGTGGTCGAGAATCACCCAAGGACCACCCGTGTAAACTTCCAGGCGGTCCTCCGGCGATTCAAACTTGAAAATAAAGAAGTTTGCCTCAATTTCCACAGCATCATATTTTCCTTTGAGATTCCACAAGGCTTTGACCTTATTGAGTAAAGTTTTGTACCCAATTTCCTTTCCTAACAATTTCACAATCAGACAATCTTTAAGTTTCTTCCTCAGATGGTTCTTGAGATTCATCGGAAAGATGACCTCCGGGATGTTTTTGATCTCCTCGGGTATCTCCTCCTCCTCTCCTTCTTCCTCATCTGAGAAATCATCACACGACACAGTGTCATCCATCGGAGAGTAAGATTCAAGATTCTCAGAAAAGAACCCTTTAGATTTGATTGCTTTATTCAAAGCATCTTTGAACGATGTCGTGTTCGCTTGGAATTTCTCAGCAGCTAATTTCTCTTTATGAGAGATGATTAGATCTGCCAATTTTGTTCCTAAATCCAGAGGATCTGGGTAACCAGAAGTATTCATATCGGTAGCACTCTGTGAGAGATTACGGGGTTTCTTACTAGCCGGATCCAAGAAATTTCTCGGATGGATCTCCGGGTTAGACGAAGACACAAGAAAGGATTGTTTAGACTCATCCATTTCATCATCTTCAACCTCCTCAGAGGCGATGATGGATGATGAGTCTTCCATCAGAGAAATGAAACCCAGAAGTACACGGAAACCAAGTCAGAGCACAAAACAAAGAGAGAGAAACATCAACTGAACTTGTTATCACTTATCCAGTTTGCTTATTTATCTAGTGCTACTAGTATTCTTTTGAGAAGTTGTCTTTGCTTATCCTAATTAATGAAGGTGTTTGATCTCTTCCAAAACAAATTACTTAGTGTTAGGTGTTTCATATTTCAGTTTTCTAGCACAATGCAATTTTCTCTTTGCAAGTTGGATATTTCTGCACTAAAATAACGTACTGTTTAATTATATAAAAATAAGTTAAGATTGACTTCATCAATAATTAAATAAAGAAATCTAAAGAGACAGAAATTTGGTAGTTAATCTTTTAACAAGTTTATTAGTGTTCGGTATTTCAATAGCGAGTTTTAATGTTACCACGTAAAATACTATGTCCACCATTGTATCAAAAATTGTAGGCATATAGAATTTTATTCTTCTCGTGACCGTGTCTGTTTTTCTTGACATATAAGATTAGTTGAAATTGAACTAAAACAATAATGCAACTCTTAGCTATTGCTACCTTACTATATTTGTGTTAATGATTTCCATTTGTAGTTTGAACTATTGTAAAACCTAAATATCTACGAAGTATTTGTACTAGTTTGCACTTATTAGAGGCAATTCTTTCATGTGTACTTTCTTTCACAACATACTATTGACACTCCAATAAATGTCTAAATAATATTGGATGATCTAAGAATAAGCAAACACAGAACCGTGTGCCGTTGAGACAGTCTATCGAGTAAGGCCAATTCCACCAGTAACTGAACCACTCTATCGAGTAAGGCCAATTCCACCAGTAACTAAAAACATCGTCAGGACACTCGACAATCAAATTATATTCTCAACAGAAAACAAGACAAGTTTCAAGTAAAATATTTCATTGATTGAAAATATAAATACTAAACATCCAACCAAACACCAGACATTTCCTCTCTTTTTCCTTTTTTCATCTTTGTCCAGTAGTAGAAATTGCAAAGAAGTTATATTTACAAATCCAGAATTGACTAAACAATATAAAATAAACAACCGTAGATAAATATGAAACAATCTATATCCAATGGGGATCATCAGGTAATGCTCTTCGCAAGTAACCCCAACCCCCAGCAATCAATCGCATTTGAAGGCGCGATTCCTCAAGCAGTGCCCATGATTTTGCTGGCGCTCACACTACCGTATTTAGTTGTAGCAGGTACTCTCTTCATTGCTCTCACTCCCATCGGGTTATCCTTACTCTGTTTAGACCCAACAAAAAAAAACACAAGTCAGTTTAAATCACATTTTCCAGTAGTAAAAGAATAAAATAACAAAATAACAAAATAGAATGAAAGTAATTACCAAGCGGCAGGTGTCGTTGTCAATATCACAGACCGGGTACTCTTTTGGGCAGCAGCTCGAGTGGTCCGCGCAGCATGTAGCACCCTCACTTGGGCAGCAACCCCAAGCAAAGCAATATTTGCCATACTCATACACGCAGCAACAGGTTGTTCCAGCTTTGCAACTGTAGTAATCGTCGCATACAGATGAGGGTGATGGCGGCGGTGGGGATGGTGAGGGAGGTGTTGGGCCGGGCTTGGGTGGGTTGGAACCTGTTTTGGTTGGGTACGAGGCCTCTTCGGCGATTCCACACTTCCCGCTAGGGCTCTTGATGTTTCGCTCCATCCTGATGTACCCTTTCTCTCCCCAGTTGGAACCCCATGAGTTCCTCACTATCCAGTAGTCCTTGCCGTCTTCTGTGCCGTATCCTACCGCAACCACACCGTGGTCTAGGTCGGTCCCACATTTACCGGTGAATACACCCTGGATCAACATTAAAGAGGGCAATTCAGATGGTTTTCCAAAATTTACGAGACATTAAAATGCCAATTCACCTCAATCCCCAAGTGTAATTTCAAAAAGGTCGCTTCAAAATGGAAACTCTTATTTAAGAATTGAAGTTCTATACATCTTGAGGATTGTGAAGGAGCAGAACAGAAGGTGGCTTCACAAAACTAATTAAGTCTCCATTTTGGATATAATAGTCCAATTGGAAGCAACAAAAAACAGCTCCAGAGTTGGAAGTTCTTTACATAAAGTTGTACATGAATACATAAATTCAATTGGTCTTGGATTGTATTGACTCAATTAGTTCTACTAATCCAACTAACTCCTGTACAGGCACCAGCTCATTTCACTTTTGACAGCTAAAAACAAATCACTGGGAAAATTTTGAGAAAAAAATGAAAGCGGCGCACAAAAAGGGCACATCCTCATATAAGACAAAATAGAAGCACATAGAAACAGCTGAAGGTCGTTACTACCTTGTCTTGTTGCGATGTTTTACTTAAATTCCCATCCTATGTAATGAATACATGAAATTATTACGTGCATTTACGGTTCTGAAGAGTAAATACCTAAAGCAGCTTTACATTTGTTAGTTAACAACTCAGACCAAAGTGATCGTTTTGGATCACCCACACATAACAGGGGTCTATAAAAAGTCATATACCTAAATGGTTACTTGGGTATATTGAGATAAAACATAGATGATGTCCCTGTTCAAGTGTAGATGTAGAAGTCATTATTACCTTTGTGTAGAGTTGGAATGCCCTGCCTCCAGCTTCAATTGCAACACTGATAGGCTGATGAGCCAAAGCCTTCTGAAGCGACTTCTCATCGTTCTGAGGAACATCCTCGTACCCATCAATGCTAACAACCTTGGCATTCTTCTGCAAAGAGCCAAAGAAAGAAAAAACAATCGATATATGTTAACCAAGAAAGAACGCAAAATTTTATTTTTGTAATTACAGTTTGATATGAGACGAACCCTGTTCTGGTCACATGTGCCGTCGACACCCTTGTAAGGGTAATCATCTTCGGTGTCAATGCCACCATTCTTAATGATGAACTCGAATCCATAGTCCATGAGACCACCATTGCAACCCATGTTGTAAGATTTGTCACAGTCCACCAGCTCCTGCTCAGACAAAGAGATGAGTTCTCCAGTTTTAATCTGGTTTATACCTTCCACGGCGCCGATTGTTGAGAATGCCCAGCAACTCCCTTCATTATTGAAAACACACATTAAGCACCAAGTCAGTTCATATCAATTAGGGAAAACAACAGGGATGACATGATCAATTAGGGAAAAAAAACATTAAGCACGAAGTCAGTTCATATCAATTAGGCAAAACATAGGAGATGAACATGATCCATGAAAAATGTTCAAACTAATTCATATTCCAGTTCAATCTCATTCACTTGTCTTTATGGTAAGAGAAATCAGTAAAGGTATGGAGAAGCAAATCACAATTAAAGCAAGTATTGTCATTATCTATCTCTACCACCCACCAAAGATTAGAGATTAGGGTTAGCTAACATAATCAGTCAATTCTATTGTTTTCCCACATAAAATCAAATTTGAATATCATCTGACAGAGACCAATCTCTATCACCAAACAAAAATTGGAACTAGGGTTTCTCAGCTAGTCTTGTCGTTATCTATCTCTATCACCCACCTTAGCTAGCGTAATCAGTCAATTCCATTGTTTTCCCACATAAAATCAAATTTGAATGTCATCAAACTCTGAGAGTCCAATCTCCATCACCAACCAAAAACAGAATTAGGGTTTCTCTGATTAGGGATTAATCACTATATCACTAACCAAAACTTAGAAAAATTAGGATTAGGGTTTTTTCCACCGTTTTCCCACATAAAATCAAATTTGAATGTCATCAAACCATAGTTTTAAATAACGGTATCGGCCGACGTATCGGTTCCGGTCGCGGGTAACGGAATTGGTCCGTATCGCAGAAACTGTAACGGGAATCGGGAACCGAACGCGTGAATGTTAAATAATCGTCTAACGATGCAAAAAGTATTTTTAAGAGAATGTTTTGTATATCTAATATATTTATAGTCATGTACTAGTTCTTTAGGCCACGCCTAACTAGTTTTTAGACAATGAGATATTGTACACTTCATTATATAACAAATTAATATAAGGAGGATAGAGCGTAATGGGTGTATCGCCAGGATATCGGTGCGTATCGGCCGTTACATGAGGATATCGGTGCGTATCGGCTGTGTCACTTGTGAATATGATTCACGTGAACCGTATCGGGTGTATCGGACTCGGCCACTACCTTTTCAGTTAAATATCGGCCGTAACGTAACGGAAACGGCCTTTATTTGAAACCCTGCATCAAACAGAGAGACCCATCTCCATCAGCAACCAAAAAATTGAAATTAGGGCTTCTCTAGTTAGGCTTAGCTGGAGTAATCAGTATTTCACCAACCAAAAATTAGGAAAATTAAGATTAGGGTTTCTGTGATTAGGCTTAGCTGGAGTAATCAGTATATCACCAACCAAAATTAGAAAAAATAGAATTGGGGTTTCTCTAATTAGGGTTAGCTGGAGTAATCGGTATATCACCAACCAAAAATTAGAAAAATTAGGATTAGGGTTTCTCTAATTAGGCTTACCTGGAGTAATCAGTATATCACCAACCAAAAATTAGAAAAAAATAGAATTAGGGTTTCTCTAATTAGGGTTAGCTGGATTAATCAGTCAATCAATTCACTGTTTACCCAGATAAAAACAAATTTGAATCTGAACAAGAGTAAGTCAGAGGAAGAAGACAACCCCACAAAGAACTCAAAACTACAAAAAAGCCCCACAAATCAAAAATCCTTACCGCAAGAGCCCTGATCCTTGACGGGGTTAACAGCCCCTTTCGCCCTCCAATCAACAGACTCCGGCAACTCATCGCCGGCCCGAAACGCATACCGGTCGCTCCTCGCACTCTTCACCTTCCTCTTCTTCAAATCCATCTTCGCACCCAGATAAGTCCTCCTGTACTCCTCATTGGTCAGATCGGCGAACCGGTTCAGACCCACTTCATAACTCCGCTTCTCCGAGTTGTGCTCTTCGATGAACCTCAAGTTGTCCTTGAAGATCTCGAAGCGCCTCTCCTTCTCGCCGATCGCGTTGTAGGCCTTGCCGTTGTGGGCTAGCCACCGTTCGTAGATGCCCATGAGCTCTGCGTCGGTGTGGGTGGTGAGGGAGGTGATTTGGGGGTGGGTTTGGTCGTAGGTGATGATTGACATGTCGAGGGCTGATGAGAGGGCGAAGAGGAGGAAGCAGATCAAGAGGGGATAAGACATTGGAGGGGGTCGGAAAGTGGTCGCCATTGTTGGGATGTTGGAGATTGGGAGGTGGTGGTGGTGGGTATTTATAGGGAGGAGTCCGATAAGGACGTAGATTTTGGGGAAGAAGAAGAAGAGGAAGGAGAAGAAACGTAGAGAAGAGTCCTTGTAGGAGAAGGTAGATGACCTTCGACCCGGATAAATCGGAGACTTCTTTGTACAATGTGAATTGTGAAAGAAGATAAGGATTTATTTGTAATTTTGGAATTCCTATATCAAAATCTATTTCAACATTATTTTGGTTGGGAGGAAATTCCATCCAAATCGATATTTTGCAATTTTTCTCTGCGGTTTCAATTTTATCGAATTTCTGCCTAGAAATAACCATTATATATGCACCTTCGTCGAGGAGGACACATTGTCACCCTCCAAGAACGGTCGTGGATTGACTACAAATACGAGAGAATAACATTGCTTTGTGAATGGTGCGGCTGCATCTCTCACCCGTCGGAAATCTGCGAGGAAGAAAAAGATGCACACGAGGCCGACGACCCTCCGGGTTATGGATCATGGCTCATCTTCAAACCTCCACTGAGATCAAAGAAGAATAAGTGAGACGAGAGCCTGGACAGAACCGAACAGTTTGTGGACAAAGGGGTAGCGGCTGGTGATCAACCTGGACATGTGACACATATGGAAGCTGAAGTATCAAGACTTCTTGCGGCACAAGACAGTGATATGATGATATGCGACAATCATTTGTGTTCCAACATACAGGAGACCCTCCCACCCATTACAGATGAAGAACGTAGAATTTTGAAAGGCAAGAACATGGTGTAGGAGTAGATTAACTAGATGGAGATAAAGACATGAGTGGTTCAGACTAAGAGAAAGAGCACTCAGATGAACTTCAGTCCTGATCAGAAAGAAAAGACGGGTGAGGTAATAGTTCGCTTGACACCCCCGACTGCCGATAGAGGTACATGTTTTGGTGCTAGGGGTCGTGGTAGAGGAAGAGGATGAGGTGCAGGAAGTTTTATTGAAGAAGTGACACAGAGTACTAAGGACGGGGTAGCTGCAAAGAACCCAAATGCGCTATTGGCTGAGCTGCTAAGCAGCGCAGACAAGCACAATGAATCTCGTAAGGTGGAACGTACGGGGCTTGGGAACCCCCGTAGCGTTCACACTCTTCACGACCTCGTGAAGAATCAGAAGTCCACAATCGTCTTCTTAATGGAGACAAAGCCGTATGCAAGCGAGATGAAAGCAATCAAGAATCGGTTGGGTTATGACTCAGCTGTTTTGTTGATTGTTCGGATAGGAAGGGAGGTTTACAATGTTGTGGAAGGATAACTTTGTTGATTTTCGTTTAATTAACAAATCTCACTTTCATATACATGGCTATGTTCGTATGCAAAATTGTCATCACCGGTGGGTTCTTACGGGTTTCTATGGCGACCCAATAAGAAATGAGCGAAAAAGCTAATGGAGTTTGCTAAGCAAGTTGAAAATTTATGGTTTTTCTTGGTGCGTTGTTGGAGACTTTAACGCCATTACTTTCATTTTCGAACATATAGGCAATCGGAGAATTTATGCGAGGTTCTTCATCAATTGGAACTATGAGACCCGAATTTCTACGGCAATCGGTATACTTTGTCTACCAATCAAGCGGATGACGATGACATCTGCGAACGGTTGGATATATGCGTTGTTAGCGACGAGTGGATTAATATCTTTGGAAGAACTAGAGTTAATCACCTGATTGTGAATGTCTCCGATCATACTCCCATTGAGGTAATTCTTGAACCATATGATATAATTAAAGAGCAAGGGAAACGACTGTTCGTCTACAAAGAAATGTTGACAAAACACGGCGACTTTGAGAAAACTGTTCGACAAAGCTGGAATTCGGGGCAGGGTTCGGTAAAGTACAACTGGACACACTTGCAACTCACTTTCAACTTTATTTTTGGTTGTGAGAAATTCCATTCAAATCGATAGTTTGCAATTTTCTATATGGTTTCAATTTTATCATATTTATGCCTAGAATAACTATTTGTTGTTTATAGAATAAAAAAAGGCAAATTCCCTTCTGTGATTTCTTGTTTCCCTCTTTTGGACGGTGAATAATGTTTAACTTTTGATGCTGTTCTTTTTCTACCAACCGGTTTTCTTTTCATGATTATTCATAGCTGACTCATAGTCGTTCCCTCTTTTGAATCGGTTTTCTACCGAACCGTTTGAATAAAGCTGTTTTTCAAACATTAGTGTGAATTTCAGATTAATTATACTATAAAAGGCTAATATTATTTCCTAAATAAAGAGCTGATTTTAAATTATCCCAAAGTACTTCTACAGTTTAATGGATGTTTGTATAGTCATCAAAGAAAAATGGGAGCGGCTTGTATCCTGTTTACATCTGTGCGGTTTTGTACAGTTCAGATCAAATGGTTGAAAACAGGCCACGTGGCATAAGAAAACACAGGGCTAATCTACGTTAGAAGTCTTCAACACCAAACCCACTCGCTCTGTTCATCCCCACCCATTTCCTCCTTCATTTCCTCCTTCATCCACCTCTGCTTATCGAAGTGTGTTTCCGCCCCACTCATTCCCCAACAATCATGTAAGGGTTGATTCTCGTTGTCGTTAGATTTCAATTCGTCGTTCATGCTATTGAACTGTTTCCTCTCTCAATACTGTATTTGTTTTCTTCCAACATAGCTTAACAGATCATTCTTGTTGTATAGTGATTTCATACAAATGCTTCTACAAAGATGGCGTTTGATCGCAAGAAAAAGAAAAACACTATAAAACCCATCAGACGTCTTGGATCTGTATTTCATTTTTACTGTATTTCAATTACATGATACCTGAATCCTAAAACCAACCCAATCGAATAGAGAGATCTGAAAAACAATGACAAGAAATTAATGAGGTTCATTGTTTTAGAGATGATGGCGATCTAAGATACCCGAGAGAGAGAAACGGACTCTCGAAAACACAGAGGCGAGGGAAGAGGGATGAAGTGATATAAAGACGAGGATGACCAGAAGAAAGAAAAGCGTGTGGGTTTCGGTGTTGAGGACTGCAAACGTGCATCAGCACATTAGTTTTTTATGCCACCAGGCCTTTTTCAGCCATTCGATCTTAATTGTACAAAAACCGCACGGATATAAACCGGATACAAGCCGCTCCCAAGAAAAATTGAGTTTCAAATCTGCAAGGCAGGGGACATATAATAAAATTTTAGGTTGATACATTAAACAAGCAAGCATTGCAAAAGTCACAAGTTGACTTCAACATTCCATTAGTTTTATCTTTTTTTAGGGAATCCATTAGTTTTATCTTAGACGTGTAAAATAATGTTGAGAATTAACAAATGGGGGAGCAGCCAATGGCTTATTCAGATCCTTATCTTCCAATCCTACAGAGAATCAAATCCCATGTGAAATTATTTTTCTCTTTTGTACACTCCATGTTTTGTTAATGTGAATGCCCCCCTTTCCAAGGTAATTGCGTGAACATGGTCGAGGTGGCTTTGCTTAATCCTGTTCTTTAGCCCACTCCGAACCAATAATTGAAGATACAGATAATTGAAAGGTTTTTTATTATACTGAAATGCATGTCTGGCATCTCATACCAACTGCGATGAATTTTGTGGTTTCAGACAATTTTATTCGACATCATTTAAAATTTCTACGTATAAATTAAAATAATTTCGATGCAATTGAAGAATTTCCAAAGAGAAGAACCTTTCAGACCATCGTACAACGGCTCTCCTTCCATATTCATATCCATATTCCTATGGGATTTAACTTGCATTGTGCCGATCATTGGCATCGGAAAGGCCTCCATACCTGTGACATACGCCATTGACATATCAAATGAATGCACCTTATGAAACGCAAAAGCAAAAAATATTCTAGTGCCGAGAAAAATATACTATTTGAAGAAAATAATGTATTCCTGTTAATATAATACAGTTAAATAATGTGGTGGAATGATAGAATTAGGTGCATGTGTGTAAATTAGACTCCCTTTATTCTTTCTGAATTTTCATAACTTTGATTTTTATCACTATTCATTGGGTCATTTTGATTTAGTGGTTTGATTAGTAAAACGATCAAAGAAATTTGATAATCTTTGTATAATGTTGTAAAGATTAATATAATACAATTAAATAATGTGGTGGAATGATAAGATTAGGTGCATGCGTGTAAATTAGAGTAAACTATACTCTACAACACAATAAAATATTACAAAAAATTGCATCGTTTTGCTATCCAAATTACCGGATTAAAGTGATCGGTTACGGGAAAAAAGTCAAATTATAAAGATTTACAGAGAACAGATGTAGTAAATCTCAACGGATAAATAGACGTGTTTTTATTTTACAAGTCACGTGGACCAATAAATTTTAATCACGTAATAAGGTAATTGAAACTCCTACAACCAAATAGGTAGTAAATCAGTGTCCTAAATCAAAAGTTTAGATCCAAGCAAATATATGTTGAGTAAATATATTATGAATTTAAGAGTTTGGATGATTTAATATAGTACCTTAAAGGTTTGATATTAATATGAAATTATGTGTATTTATATGAGAAAAGAAAATATAAAGTGGCTTAAATCACATGTAGAATCCACTAATTATAGTTTGGGCGGTAAATGAAGCAAACTCTTTCCGAACAACTCGTGTCCAGCTCGCCAAAAGCTCGTTCGTATTCCGTTCGAAGAAATAAACAAACAAACTCAAACACAATATTTTATTCGATTAATAATCAAACACAAGTTTTTGAGAAGTTTTTTTTTTTTTTTTTTTTTTTTGAAAAGAACAAACACAAGTTTTGACTTGTTTGTTCGATTTATTCGTGAACAATTATGATTTCCATATTTTAAATGTAAATTCATAAGTAAAATACGAGCCTCTGAAGTTTGTAAGTGAATATAGTTAAACAAAATGAGTTTTGTTGTGCTTTATGATAATTTCATGATATATTTGAAAGAAATCATTAAAAAAGTTATCGCAAAACATAAAGATTAAAAGATTGACAAAAAATTGCATAAATATCTTCTTAGCCATGGCTTGATTGCGGGCTCGAATTTGAGTACTTTCAGTTCAATTAAAATTTAATCAAACAAACTCAAACAGCACAAATAATGTTAGACTTGAGTTCATGTTCGTTTTAATTTTGGACAAACTAAATCCAAAATGCAATATTCCGTTCGGCTCAGTTTGTTACCGCCCTAATCATTGTTAATCACATGTGTAGTGTTTTGAAAAATAGATTCATGAACATCCCATAAAGAAAGATTCTTTTGTTGGAGCTAAGGAACGAGGAGGAGTAACATTATAGGGATCTTGAATGACAACCAATAATGTCATTTGTAATTTATCTTTGATCATCCCACAAGAGAGGAGAGACATCCCACAATGGCAGTGACAACGCGAATGCGGAATAGATTGGTCCAGAGTCTGACAAGTTTTAGAGTTGCTTATAATTTTTTTTTTTGGTAAAACAAGGAATGCAAAAACACTAACAAACCATCCTCACTGTTCCCAGACCTTCACAATCAAATTGAAGAAGATCTTGGCAACCAGTAGGAGGAGAAAACAAAAACAATTTATCAAAATGTTCCTGACTACAACTAGAAGCTAGAAAGTCAGCCACAGCATTGCCTTCCCTCCAAATATGATGCAAAGAGCTTCCAGTTAACCCCAGCAACTCTCTGATTTTGCAAATAATACCCCAAAAAGGGTGTTGATCAGAAGCCATCTGCACCAACTCTACTGCAGCTAAAGAATCACACTCCACCTGGCAATTTGTATCCAGAAACTCATTTGCAGACATTAAACCTTCCAGCACAGCCCATAATTCACCCTGAAGCACAGATCCCACACAGATTCTTCTGTGAAAACCCCAGATCCAAAGCCCTAAATGATCCCTACAAACTGCACTAACACACACCATTTCACCACCTGCTTTAAAAGAGCAGTCAACATTTATCTTCAACATATTAGCAGAGGGAGGCTTCCATTTAACCAAAATAGGACATGGGATGATAGCAGCAGGAGCAATAGCCAGCTCCTTGCTAATATTTTGACAATATGAGTAAATAAACCCCACCATATCACCAGGGGGGTTAAAGAGAGGATGATGAGTTTTCTGGTTATGCCATAACCAAGCAAAACTCACAGTAGAGATAAAAAGCAGAGGCCACTCCAGATTCTCAGAAACACCCCATTTTTCTTTGAGATTTCTATCTACCCAGTCAGTCACTGAGAGACCAAGAAACTCTCTCAAATGAGAAGGATGCACAAGTTTCTTCCAAACTCCCAAGATCCAGCCACAGTCTCTAATGGCATGGAGAGTAGTTTCACTATAGGAAGAACATAACAAACAGTGATCAGAAATTATGATACCTCTTTTCCTCTTAAGCACTTGAGTAGTGAGCCTGTCATGTCTAATTAGCCAAAGTAGGTATTTCCATCTCTGAAAACCTTTGCTCCTCCAAATTCTATTCCAGCCAGGGTCTGAGTAGCTTTGACCAGCAACATCAGTCAAACACTTATAAGCAGATTGTACAGTAAAAACACCAGAATCAGTACCCAACCAAGACACCTGATCTTGAACTCCAGCTTCTAAATTAAGAGAGACAGTGCTTATTAGATCTAAAATAGCTGAAGGCAATAATAAAGAGAGCTTATCCATCTGCCAACCAATCTCAGAATCCCAGTAGTCTTGGACAGACATCAAGAGATCCTCCTCAGAAATCTGAATAGTAGCTAAATCTACCAATTTGAATTGACCTAGCCACTTGTCAATCCAAAACAGAGTAGACCTCCCATTTTTAACTTGTTTACCAAAACAGCTATTAACAGCTTTGACACTTCTCACTATATGCTTCCAAACTCTAGAATGAGAAGATTTAACAGCATTTGTGGCTAGAGGAGACCCATACCTTGCAGTAAGAGCTTTAACCCATATAGAGTCCCCTCCACAAACCATCCTCCACCCAGCTTTAGCCACCAGAGCATGATTAAACTTATTCAAATTCCTGAATCCCAAACCACCCCTTTCTTTAGGAATAGTAACAGCCTCCCAACTCACAAGAGGGAGCCTGTTATGAGTATCAGTCCCTCCCCATAAGAACTTTCTGCAAATAGAATCAATGTCCTGAATAGTAGATTTAGGCAACAAACCAGTCTGCATCACATAAGTAGGCAATGACTGAAGAACTGAACTGATCAAAGTAGCTCTCCCAGCTAAAGAGAGATTAGGAGGAATCCAACCAGCTAGCTTCTTTTTAACTTTATCCACCAAAAATTGGAATCTACCTCTATTCCATTTATCATGATTTAGAGAGACCCCTAAATGAGTTCCCAAATCAGCAGAAAGCTTAATCCCCATTTGATCACTCAAGCTTCTAGCTAGAGATCTACTCACATTGTCAGCCACAAAAAGCTTTGACTTATCAAAACTAATCTCTTGACCAGTCTCTAAACAGAACTCATCCAGCACAGTCTTCATAATATCAATTTGATTGGAGGTGGCTTCTCCAAATAAAAGAAGATCATCAGCAAAGAAGAGATGAGTAACCATCACCCCATCTCTTCCTAGCTTAACACCTTTCCACAACCCTTGAGAAGCTGCAACATGAATTTTTTGAGCCAGACACTCCATAATTAGGAGAAAAAGGTAGGGTGAAATGGGATCACCCTGCCTAAGACCCCTCTGAGGAGAAAAAGACTCCTGCTTCTCCCCATTCCAGATGACCCTATAAGTGGTAGTTGTAACAGAATCCATAATTAGAGAACACCAGTTACTAGGAAGACCAATTGAACTCAAAATAGCTTGCAGAGTAGACCACTTCACCTTATCATAGGCTTTTGCTAAGTCAATCTTGATAGCTAGAGTACCTTTTTTACCCTTCTTGTGTTGCATACAGTGAATAACTTCCTGAGCCAACATGATATTTTCTGAAGCAGCTCTTCCTTTCAAAAAGCTAAATTGGAAAGGATGAATCAAATTATGAAGAAAAGGCCTCAACCTGTGAGTTAGCAGCTTGGTTATGATCTTTAGAGCAACATTGCAGAGACTAATAGGTCTCAACTGAGAGAAAGAAGTGGGGCAATCCACTTTAGGAATAAGAGCCAATAAAGTATCATTTATACCAATTGGAAGCTTGCCAGAACTTATAGCTTTCCTTACCATATCATAAACTGCAGAGTGAATAAGAGGCCAGTGATGCTGATAGAAGACAGGAGGCAGACCATCAGCCCCTGGGCTCTTATAAGCCCCCATATCAAAAACCACACTCTTAATTTCATCAGGAGTCAGTGGAGAGAGGAGAGAGACAATATGGCTATCAGAAAGACAACCACCCTTCCACTGAAACTGCTCACTCAAAGCAGGATTCAATTCAGTAAACAGTAGCTTAAAATGAGAAGTAACCTCTTCTTTGAGTTGAGAAATATCATCACACCACTCCCCAGAAGCCAATTTAATAAGAGAGATCTTATTCCTCCTTCTCCTAATGACAGTAGTAAGATGGAAATATCTAGTGTTCTTGTCACCAAGAAGCAATTTATTCAACCTGGCCTTTTGAAACCAGAACACCTCTTCTTGAAGAAGAACAGAATTCAACTGCTCTTGCAGGGAAACCTCCAATTTAGCTAAGAATGAATTCTCCTTCACAGCAATAGCTTTTTGAATGCCCAACAAACTTGCTCTTAACCTTCTCTTCTTTTCAAAAATATTGCCAAACACTTCCACATTCCATTGCTTAGCCTCTTCAGTGAATTGAGCAACCATATCAGCAAAGTGATTACTAGTAATCCAATGCTTCTCAACTAAACATTTAAAAGAAGGATCCAAAAACCAAGCAGCCTCCATCCTAAAAGGCTTAAGATGAGGAGCTGGTATAGGAATACCCAACAAATCAACAAGCACTGGGTGATGGTCTGAGTTAACTCTGACTACATGCTTTACCAGAGCCTCAGTGAAGCTTAGTCTCCACTTAGTGTTGCAAAAACCCCTATCTAGTCTTTGTCTTATGATTCTGCCTTCTTGAGAATTTGACCAAGTAAAAGCTGGCCCAGAGAAGCCCAAATCCTGCAAACAACAGAAGTTTAAACAATCCCACAGAGCAGCACTCTTATTCTGACAAACCAATCTCCCACCTCTTTTCTCAGCATTTGTGAGAACTTGGTTAAAATCACCAAGCAACATCCAGGGAAGACTATGAGCATTATGAATCCCCTTGAGATGAGACCATAGCTCTTCCCTCTTACTTGCCAAAGGGCTGGCATAAACAGCTGTGAAAAGCCATAAGATGCCATCCTTCATTTGCACAATTCCAGTGATACATTGACTAGTATCAGATAAGACAGTTAAATCAACTTCTCTACTGTCCCAGAAAAGCCAAATACCCCCAGAGAAACCTCTGGCCTCCACAAAATGACTCCTATCAAAACGAGTCCTTCTTGTAATGTTTGCAGAAAAGGAACTACTAACCCTAGGCTCCATAACTACTAAGATAGAATTCTTATAGTAAACGCAGAGATCAATAAGAGATCGAACCGTAGCCTTATTACCTATACCCCTGCAATTCCACGCAAGAATCTTCATCAAATATCTGAAGAGGAAGGCCGATCAACCGGCGTAGATTGCTTGTTTGGGATTAAACCCTGCCTTGTCAAAATTGACTTCGGACCTTGGAGATTCTTCGGCAAATTCTGCTCCGGAGCCTTCCTACCGAATCGAAAAACCCTGTTTGAGTCGTTACCTTCCTTCCCAAATGATCGATTCTCATCAATTGGTCCCAAAGGAGTTCTGAAATTAGGGTTCACAGACGTTCCCCCTTTCTGCTGACTGTTCTTCTTAGACGGAGCACCACCCGTTCCAGTTCTACCCGACCCGCCACGTGTCGAGCTATGATTCGCAGAAACACCGCGCCTTCCAGCCACGTCATTAACTGGCGGAATATGAGCTGGTTTTGATCCAGTGTCCCCCAGTGTACCCATCACAAACCCTTCACCAACCAAATTGAGGGATGAGAAAGGGTTTTGATCTGATGCATCGACCACAGCATCCTTCCCCTTCTGCTGTCCACGTGGACGGTTCTGATTTTTCTTTGGTTTACGCGCAGCAATCATCCAAGGGCCAAAACCAGCCTCCTTCTCCGGCTCCGGCTCTGCCATCTGAATCGGCACCTCCGTCGGAATAGCTGCTCCCGCCGGTAGATCCGCCTCCATCCCATTGTCCGACGACGGTGCCGGTACTGCCGCTGGCTTTTGAGGACAGTCCTCTTTCCGATGTCCATAAACACCACACTCGAAGCAGATTAAACCTAAACCTTCATACTCGACGGGTATCATCTTCTCGTTAACCCAGATCGACGGTATTAAGCTTCGCCGGAGATCCACCTCTACGCAAATCCGTGCATACTTCCCTCTGGACGCTGCAATAGTATTCCAATCCACCTTAATTGAAGTTCCAAAGTTCGCTCCCACATCCATCAGAGTCCCTTCCTCAAAATACTCCACCGGAAGTCCCTTCAAACGAATCCAGATCGGCGTCGATCGCACCCCCGGCGCAAATGGATCAAAGTGAGGAGTCCATCGCTGCACCGTGAGGTACTTCCCCTGAACCATCCAAGGACCATTGAGAAGCACCTTCTCGTAATCCTCTCGACAGAAGAATCGCACACAGTAACAACCGTTTGCGAGATCTGTTAGTTCAAAACCTAACTGGAGCTTCCACTGTGCAGTGAGCCGGTCATGGAGAAGGCCATAGTGAGGTTCCTTACCTAAAACTCTGATTATCAGAGCTCGACTCCATGGATGGTGGAGCTTCTGCAGAGCTGAGCCCGTAATGGAGATGCAAATCCTGCCATCGGAACGGACCTCCGATCGAACTCCGGTTTTCTCGCCTGCCTCACCGTCCACCGGAATTGGATCCTCCGCCACATAGATCCCCGGAGCAGATCGTTGCAGAGTTTCCCGGAAGGAACGATTACCAGTAATTGACTCGTCGTCTTCAGGAGCATCAGATCCAGCTACGAAACGCCTCTTGAAGTTGGATTGATTGAGAACGAAAGTCGCCGGAGATCCAACAGAATTCTCCGGCGAAAGAGATGGAAAAGAGAAATTGTAACTGCCGCTCATAGAGAGAGAATTTTATATCTTGAGAATCACCCACTTTGACTTTTAGAGTTGCTTATAATTTACAACAAGCTACCCTCTCCAACAATAATAGAATTGCTAATTTTATATTTTGTTTGGAATATCTTGCATGTGTATAGTAGGCAATACAGGCTAACTTTTCGATAAAGTAAAAGTTGTAGAAATAAATATTATCGGATGTTTTTGCCTACTGGATAGAGTGCTCAAGTCAGCCGTGATAACGGGACGATAAACTATTATCCATTTGTCCTAATATTTGATTTCTTTTGAGGATTCCAACTACTTTTAGTGGAGATAGAATTACGTGTTTTTATTCTCCAGAAAATATAGGACTTCGTTGACAAAAGAAGAAAAGAACAAGGGTATAGTTCAAGCCTCCAAGGTACCATCAATGACGTATTGGTCAAATTCCCATTAATTTTTCGGCATGGCATTTACTTGAGAATATTTACTTTCGAATATCTTGATGATATCATTCTTAATTTCTAGAGAAAATTATAAAAACTATAATACTATTAATGAAAATAAATGAAACGTTGATAAAAAAAAATGGGGCTTTTAAAAATAGAACATATGACCAAAATATTTGGAGGGATTGACTAATCTTGGGAAGAAGGAAGTAATGGAAATAACAAGAAAGGTATTGCTTTAAAAGTTACTTCTAGTATTTAAGTAGTGGACTGCTTAGTTCGAGAGCTTAGAACCCCAAACAAGATGGTGAATAACTCCAACTTTACTTGGGGACATTTAATCACGTGAGAATATTTAGGGGAGATAAAACATCTTACTCGAAAGAGGTGGTGGTTCACTTTTGGGATGGGGACTGAGTGACGAGCTATCATTCGTATACTTGATCTAATTAATCGGGCATCGAAGTTGTAGGAATAAACCGTCCAGCCAATTATCGTGAACGCTTATCTGCCATGATATTTTTATCGGTTGTCATTTGATGCTCTCTTAGCTCGTGGTCTTTCATTTAGGTCTCGCGAGACAATTTCTTAGGATAATTTTGTGGGCTACATTAAAATGTGTTGATTTTGTGTCACCATACTCACTTCTTATTTACAGTTTTGAGTAAATATTATATCTTTCTACCTATATATAAAGAAGTTAGGGCTGTTACACGCTGGCGCCACATCAGCTTTGTGCTCCACTGTGTCCATTTGTTTAGTTGCCACATCTGCTTCTCAAAATACCCATTTTGCCCTCCTTTAAATTGGTCTGTTCTTTCTGTCCACCTGGGGTTAGTATTGTCAATTTGGTTGCTAGGTAAGCAGCTTCGTGGAGAAGCTTCGCGGTGGATGTTTCCATACGGCTCTCACTCTTCCCTCTGATCTTTCTCTGCGCCTCTTCCTCTGTCTCTCTCTTTCGCCGGTGTTCATCACCGATAGTTCGTTGGAGCTTCGATGAGAAGCTTTGTGAAGTTCAGTGCTTCACTTCAGTCTTCGCCTCTCTCTCTCTCTAGCCGGTGTTCCCCCAACGATCTGTTTGGCCCCTGAGTTCCGACCACGCAGCATCATCACCATTGATCTTCTGGGATCTGGACATGCACCACTTGGTATGGTGGAAGACGACCGTCGATTGTTCAATTTTTTATGTTTGTGACTTTGTTCTAGGGTTCGCCCCTGTGCTCATTCAGGTATGGTGAATGATTCTCTCTAAAGTTTGTGTTTTTTTGGTTTAATTCTGTCGGTTGCTTTGTGGGTTCGCCAAATCGAGTGTAGGTTTAATTGGGTTTTTGCCAGTTGAAGTGCTGAAAGCCCTGAAATTGTGATGTGAGCGGTGGATGACAACGGTGGTGCTCCGTGTGCTTGCTGGTCGATTTCAGCCCTGTTCATCTGGGTTCAATTAATTTCTCCCTTTTTCGAATTTAAATTGAATTTGGGATTTAAGAATTCATCGCCATCTTCTGAATCAAATTCTTCTTTGTGTTGGTTCTAGCGTTTTATCAAGTTTGGACTCTCTGCATGTCGCAATTATCGAATGTCAATTGAGTTCCAACCTCTGATTGATGCATGGATGAACTATTCACTTCTTTGTTGTAGTTCTAATCTTCTTGAGTCTGTCTTTCAAGGGATCTTGTGATTGATTATTGGTGCTTTTGTGAATCTTAATTGAAATGGGGATTGGGACTTCATATAAGCCCTTAATGTATCTGTGAATGTTTGATTTTCATTCTATCACTAATATTGTTTTGCTATTTCCAAAGAACAAAAGTACTTATTCAGTGTATGGAGGGGGTATGGACAACCTGCAACTCTAAGCTATTCTGGTAATTTGTATTTTTTTTTTCATTTTTGGAAATAAATGTCTTGAGAAGAAAACAGTGATGGCAATCGATGCAATATTTGTAGTTATGGGTTGTTTTCTTATTCTACTTTGTTTTCGCGCTTACTGTTCTTCTCCACATTATTTTGCAGGTAAAATTTTGATCTTCCGATTTATTTTGGTGTGATGTTGTACTTATCTTCTTCTAATAATCTTCTCCTTCACTCAGGTATGTGTTTCTGTTTGATCGTCTTCACGTTCCTTTCAACCTTTATTCATATTCAGCTTTGACATTTTATCCCAGCTTCAAGTGCCTAACTTATTAGTGTTGTGTTTTGACAATCTTGCTCTTGTTGTGTTCTTTAGAAATTTTTTTCTTCACAGTTGGATCTAGCTCTGATGAATGGTGTGAAGTCGGTAGTACGGTACGAGGTCGGGACGATATTAATTTATCAAATTCAATGGTTAGAGAGTGAAATTTAAACATTCGTAGCGAGGAATCACCCTCTGCAGTCATGGTGAGTGCAATGTTTCTCTTCCCAGGTTTCAAATTCAGATGTGAGCCTCTGTTTCTACATATCTCTTCAACAGCCTGAATACATACATCTATTGCAGTGTCGTATGGAGTTTCTTTCCTACTTTTTTCTGAGATTAAACAGTAGAGAATAATGGGGTTGGAAGGGACATGTGTCACTAAACCATGACTGTTAACTTTCTTAATTTCTTTTAATTGTGTTTGATGAAAATTCTCATAAGGACTGTAAGAGTCAGTGATGATATTGATATGTTGAATTATTCGGTTAGAGACTGAGAAATTGTTACATTCATGGCAAGGCAAAACCCTTTGCAGCCACAACGTGTATAATCTTTCTCTTTTCTGGTTTCAATTGCATATCCGAGGCTGTCTTTCTACATCTCTTCTCGAGAGTGGATCTATATAATGTGTGGATCTATATAATGTATATAAAAACCGCACAAGGAATTGAAGGGAGATAATGGTGGTGGGCTATGTTACCCTTAGTTTCTAATTTTTTGACCTTTTCGCTATTGCTTGCAGTGGTTTATTTTGTTTCCCCCGATACTCATTACAGGTTCATGCATTGGACCTAGGGGTTTGGCTCATTTTACTTGACCTATTACCGTGCATTCATTTCACAGTTCGCAGAAGAAGTTAGATGAACTGGTATTGCTATTTTAGGCATAAGAAACATGAAAATTAGGTGCGGTATCGACATTAATCACATTGGTCTGTAGTGAACTTTGTGATATATTTTTATTTTTCAACTTCATTTTCCCATAGAAAAAACAGAGGAATCAGGTAAGATGTATTTTTGTTTCGTCTTTTTATTTCCACCTCAAATTTTATATTTCACTTCTATTTGTACTCTTTCAAGCTGTGAGAAATCTATACAACCAGAGCTGCATTACCTAGATTTTGTTCCGCAATGACGAGAAAAGAAGTTAGAGTGCATTAATATCTGCTTCATTTTTAACTACGTACTTTACTTGCCCACATGTCTTCAAATAGATAGCTGGAAAATCTTTGCTTAAATGACTAAAGTAAATATCGAATCACTGAGGACAATGCAATAAGATAGTTCTGAGAATGAACACCAGCCAACTCTTCACCCGCGCATGATCCTAGAGCTTCGGACTCCTCAGTAATTTGGATAGCCAATTCACTAGGTATGGCAAAAGGAGGGGAAGTTTATTGCTTCTGTGCTCATATGTGTAGTCCAACATTTACCTGACTTTAACTTCAAGGTCAAGCATAGATAACATTCACATATGCAACATATGCTGATAATACTTTTTAATCTGAATATTAGTGACATTGTTGATTACTCATTATGGCTGAAGCTGTTGGCTTGCCGCGAAATTCTTTTCTAATACATTTAAATCTTGAAAAATGCATTCTATCAGCTATATGGCTTGCCGCGAAATTCTTTTCTAATATCAATTCTTTGTTTGGGCCGCTACATGTTTGTAGTGAATATAGTAAAACTTGGAGACCTTCTTACACTGTAAATGTATCATCTTCCCCTATATAACTGATTTCATATTATCTGAAAATGCCTAAGTATTAAATTTAACAATTTTCAAAAAATTTGTGCTAGAAGAAGGGTTATTGTTGAAGTAACCCTTATATATAACCTATTCCACGATGTAACTGTCTAGACATACATGTCTGCCAGCTGCATTTGTGAACGACAGTTCCACAGAACTCATATTTCATATCTACTTATAACTTTATTAGGAATCTTACTTGCTTAATGAGTGATCCATGTACATGTTATTGACATGATCATTCGATACATTGGAAAGTTAACCATAAAAAGTTTAAGAGGAATATTAGCATGATCCATAAAGCAATTATTTGGTGCTGACCTCACCTTAACGGATACCATTAGTGAAGAATCAAAATCAAATGACATATTAATAGCGATACTTAATGTTCAATTGGTACGTTTCTTTTCCAAGTAGTTCTGACTTTGCTATTGAAGATTATATGATTTTGTTACGTTTATTCCTGTTCTCTGCAGTGCCTCTTGCAAAAGACGAATGTAACAGAGAGAAAGCCTTTTTGAACCGGGAGCAAAAAAGTGTGCTTGCCGTTGGTTTGACACATCAGATACTTCAGCAGGTAACTTCAAATCATACTCATTTATGTAGTTTATTTAGCCTTTTTCTTAACTTTAATTGGAAATCACCTACCTTCATTTTACTCTAACGATGCCCTCCATGTCTCCATCCCGAATAAAAATGGTGTAAATGATTTGGACATTCCAGTTTTCATGGAACCACTGAGTGATCCTCCGTTTATCGATGCCCCAACTTTTATTGTTCTGGAGCAGAAAAATCATTAGTGTGGACTTCTGATCTTTGATAGACAGAGAGACAAGTTGAAGTTCGTTGTTGGTGATCCAGATCTTCTCAACTTCCTTTGAATTTTCTTTTATTCAGATTACTTAGAACATACATATTAAAACTGTACCGGGTACCACATTCGGCAGTAGTTCTCCGTCCCGGTCTTCGTTTTGCAGTAATTCCTCTGGGGTATAAAAAGTGTGCGTCTATGAGATTAGAACTTAATTCGGTCGTTACAAATGTAGGTGTGGAATGGCTGAACGATCATATCTCTGGAGAGCCTGACCAGTGGTTACAAGTCTGCACCGATCTAGAAAACCTCAGGTATGATTTCCTTGCCCAGTGTCTATATTTGTGGGTTCTTTTTTTTACAATATTTGACTTCCATTGAAATATATGTCTTTGTGGTTGTGAGCAGAGGGCGTTTTCCGGGGAAGAAATATCAAATTGGCTCTTAATGTAGTTGTGCAGTCTTCTTCTAGAGGTTTGTTGTCATGCTTCACATCAATGTTGTAGTTCTCTTCAAGATCTCAAATATCTATGGAAACTCTTGAACAAATTCTGTATATGTTTGCATCCTCTTTACTAATTTCTGTGAATTTAGTCAGTATTACAATCATAATTATCTCACTCTGTCAATCGTAATTTATGCGAATTTAGTCTGTTGCTGTTTATCTGTAGGTCATATTCAAGGTGTTTGCTTCCCAACTCTTACGAGCAGCATATCTTGCTCGAGTTACTGCTATTTACTCATGGTCCCTACCCTGAAATGTTTGTTGTTTGGACTCCTTGACGACTCTTCCATCCAAAGGACGCAATCCTTCACGGATCACGCTGTCTTACTGTCTCAGTCGCCATGAACGGAAACTGAGGTAATCAGTCAATCTCATATCTGGCCGACCGGCCCATTCCTTTCTCTTTTCTCCCTGTCACTTGTCATGGTTCTACGTACAGATCGGCCGTTTTGCCAAGAGAGGCGATTACATAGAAAATTTTGTTGCACAGTCCCAGACCTCCAAGACAACATAGTCCGGTTGGGCATTTGGAAGATAGATTTCTGATAGCCTAAGTCGAGAGGTATCATGTTTCTTTAATAATCTCTAATTTTGTTTGTTTGTGTTGTTTTTTTTTAGCCAGCAATCATGTTCTTAATCTTTGAGATTATTATTAATATGCCAAGATAGCCAATTCAATAGAAGATCTAGCCACTACTTCAACATTAGATTTGCACAGTCCCAAACCGTAAAGATAACATCACTCGGTCGGGCATTCGGAAGATAGATTTCTGATAGCTTAACAATCCAGAGGTATTATGTTTATCAATGACAGGCTTTTTTTTAAACTGTGTTTTTTTAGTAATTTGTCAGCCTGCAATCATATTCTTAGACTTTAAATTTATTCTTACTTATTTATTATATATTCGGCAGTAACCATTATCATGGCACCAACATGCGTAATACTAATATCGTGTACTAACAAAATAACTTCACTAAGAAGTTCATTCTCGCGTTATCTGGTACTGACAAATGTACTAGATTACATATCTTCACTTACAAGAACAAAAATAGCACAAAATCCAATCAATATTTTCACAGTCCTCTATCAGTTCTGATCCTGGATGAGGCTGATCGCCTTCTCATGCTCGACTTCAGTGATGAAATTCGTCAGCTGTTAGACTTCAACTGTTTTTTAAAGCTTTTCACCTTGGTATCTCAATTTCTGCTGTCATGGATGTTTAGGAAGTCCCAAGCATAGGATTTAGGAACTTCGCCTAGAATATATGTCAACATGTGAACACTTGGGGAATATGGCTATGGATGGCACAAGTTGCTCACCCTGTTTTCCAAGTTCCACATTTATGAATCTGAAAGAATATGGCTCCAGAAATAGAATGAGAAGTCATTAATAGAATGAAGGGCTAGAAAACATCTTGCAATTCGTCTTTGCTGGGACATAGTAGAAGTCAATGTCAATACAATCTCTGGGATTAGTTAACATTTTAGTGGGTCTACCTAGGTGTTTGGGAGGGGTGAAGAGTTCCTGCTATAACAAGGGATTGAAGCTCGAGCAATTATGAAGATTTTAATAAGTTGCATTCATATATATGTTCGCTCCTGGATATACCGTACCATTGGCATCATAGTATGTGATTAGGGGATGGTGGTTTCAGTATGAGGACCAATCAGCGTTTGCTACCTGGCTCCTGTATACGTTGATAGTTTGATAATTTTTCCCTTATTATTTTCTCCTTTTACCTACTGCAGGTGTGGTTGGTATACTCACACCCACGTTCTGGTTCAGACGGATTGTCTTCCAGCACTGCCTTTGTTGGTCGGCTGTAAGAAGCGCAACACAAGTTAGTTGAGGCGGCTTAACGTACGCACGTGCAGAGCTTCATTTACCCGTAGGTATTGGTATGTCTATCACTGTTTGTTTTATGTTCTTCTGTTGTTTTTATTTCTGCGAGTGTTTGGAGTTTCTGCAGTATTGATGCAATATGTTTATGAATTAAAATTGCCCGAATCGGTTGATAACACAATAGGGCTACAGAGAAGAAGGATGGATGCATCTGTTTGTTGTCGTTATTTACAAAACATATAGGTGTGCAACGTGAAATTCACCACAAAACAACTGTAATACATAGTTAATCTATAGTTATACTATATGTGGTGTAACACTTGAAATATCCTGAGTTCAGCGTTTGAAATAGGTCTTTTGGAGATGAGTTCAGGGTTACAGTTTGTATGTTGGTGATGATTATCGTGTTGTTTCTAATTAGCCAACTTAGTAGGTAATGTGTTACTTATGAGTTCATACACTCCATTTTTCTCTCAAAATCAAAATAATATGAGCAGCAAGAACTCTATTAAAATAGATAAAAAAGGGTTTTGGAGAACTTAAGAATTTATCCTGCGCCAGATTGTTGTGTGTGTTTGTGTGTATCCACTATTATGTCTTAGGTGCATCAAAAATCCAATTTTCAATCTGCATGCTAGCTTCATCTCAAAACTAAGATAACCGAAAAGACAAAAGCCCAGACAACAAAAAGAACATGGAGAATTCATAAAACCTTGAGCAACTTTAGCCACAAAAACACAGAACTTACCGACTTCAATTCAGAGGCACGCTGTACTTGCTATATATATATATATATATACACCTTTACTCATATATTCCTGGGCAATGATTCTGATTTATACTTATACATTTTTTTTACCCAAATACAATCTGGCTAACTTTTAACTGAAGATATTCTTTAGATTAGATTGTTTTGAAAGTGAAGGCTGCTGTTGATGTGGTGCAACTAGGTTTTTGTCGTCTCACCTTAAATTGTGAAAACAATTTGGCTTCATTAAATTTTTGGCACAGGGGCTGTTTGTTGGTGGTGGTGAAAATTTGCATGGTGCATGCTAACTCCTTATGCATTGGTTTATATTGGACTTGGCCTACTATTGTAGCTTCTCTTTATATTTTGGCATGCAAAGGAATATCTTACAAATAATATACAGTAATTATATATGCTAATGCCCCAGTCTTTGGTGAGTATAAAAAAAAACGTTATATCCAACTTCCATTGAGATGGGTAGTGGTAGCATTATGATGGTGTTTTGCATTCTTGTGATTATACCAAACTGAGAGGCATTCATATGATTAACTGAGCTGAGGTAAGAACTGCTTAAATCAATGTCTGAAGGAAAAGCCAAGAAAAGGGATGAGCGAACAACAACGTTTGTTGGTTCTGAAAGTCTCTTAACATTTCCCCTCCTTACTGCACGGTATTATGCTCCTGCCTTTATAAAATGAAAATGTATGTTGAAAAGTGCAAGTACCCTACGGATGGATTATCACTGAAGTCTCTTAGATACATTGGAAGGTAGCTTCAAATGTTTAATTTTGTAATCCTATTGTTTTTATGAAGCTCCTTCTATACACTACTTATATTTTGATCGCAAAGGCATTGTGTTTTGGATTGTCTGATCAGTAAAGCAAAACATGACACAATTCTGTTACTTGGCAGTAACAGACTGGGGCCATGCAGAAGGCTTGCTTAAGCTTACTGATGATCTTTAGCAAGAAGTACAGCGTATGCCAAGCGTGACTCAAATGTCCCAGGTGGAGGGGAAGATTGTTCTATGCTGAAAAGGACAGTACTTTATTCTTATTTTCCTGATTCTCTTGTGTTGATGTACTAACTGTCTCTGCATCATAACTGTCATATGATGTGTGCCATTTTTATTTCATGCCATTTCAGGTTGGGTCAGACGTATATAACAGAGGGTCACCTAATCATAAAAACAAAAGAAGCAACACTTCGGACGATACCACATTTGGTAACAAAAATGCCATTTCAGGTTGGCATTTTTGTTTCGCTTATCTCCGTGTTTCATTTTGAAGGTACTAATAGCCTAAAACTTTTCGGTTATGCATTTTTCAAATGATATATGTTCCCTCTTGCTTTGCTGCTCTTCAATATTTTATCTAGATTCTTTGTGGTAATAGAGACACTTCAATCGGCTGCTGCTATTGCTCAAGTAGAGGGTGCCAGTAAAATCGAAGCAACTCACCTGGAAAGGATTCTTCGTAATTAGTTTTCGAATGGCAAATGCAATAACTTTAGCATATTAATGTTGTAATTAACATATACGTGTTCATCTACGTGTTACATACCACTTGCATTCCATACGCAATCTGCTTTTGTTTTTATGATTTTGGACTATGTTGTAATATTGGTACAACTCTTCTAGAATGTCAGCAAAGCTAATCCACATTGAGAATTCGATACTGGTTGTAATCAAAGCTGCACCGGGCGCAACGCGCCCGGGGCAAACCTAGTAGTTATTTGATCTCATAATTGCCATTGAGTCACAGAAGAGCCTCCCCAAAGGTGAGGACAACACTCGCATGCACCTCCCCTTCACAAGTTGATCATCACTTGTGGTGTACATTTTACGACCTTAAAAATTTGGCTAAATTGCATTGTAGGTATGCATAATTCGAAAAACCCGTGAATTAGTTATATATAATTCTAATTTTAGTGCTCACAGTTCCAAACTTTAAAAATTCATGCAATCAAGTATCCAATATTCCAACCTCAACTTTCATCTATTTTTTTTGATAAAATCGTATAATAAGACTATAATACTCTCTCAATCTCACACATAAAATTTGTAAAATTATAATTGTTAACTTCAAATATAAACTCTATAAAAAAAATACCATAATTTGTTTTAATTTCTTTTACATTGTCATGAACATGAAAAATATAGTCACTTAATGTGTGTATTTTTAATTACAAATATCCCTTTACCCTCAATCCTAGAGACATATTTGTAATTTTAAAACACACACTCTAAGTGAGTATATTTTTCATTGTCATGACAATGAAAAAATATATAAAATATAAAATTGTGGTATATTTGTATAGATTTTATATTTGAAGGTAACAATTATAATTTCATAAACTTTATGTGTGAGATTGAGAATGTTATTTTTGTTTCTTATACGATTCCGTCAAAAAAATTGGGCGAAAGTTAGGAGTTGGGTATCTGATTTCATAAATTTTTAAGTTTGAGACAGTAACCGCTAAAAGTGAAAGGCTAAATTGCACCGGAGGTACCCAAAGTTTGCCAAAACGAGCAAGTAGGTATCCAAGTTTTAAAATCGAGCACCACAGGTCTCAAACTTTGGATTTTCGAGCAAGTAGGTACCCTTCCGTTAACTTTGGACAAAAAATAATAAAAAGACTTTTGTATCCCTTATTTTCACCTCATATATTTTGTTAAAATACAAGTTTTACTAAAAATCTAAAAAAAAATCAAAAAAAATCATTTAATAATTTGATATATGTAAGATAATGCAATATATCTTATCAAAATTACATATTCTTACATAATTGCAGATATGAAAAATGTTTTCATTAACATATATCCCCCAATCTTAAAGTCTTTAACCTTTTATAACAGCTTTTAAAAAAAATCTCAAAACTTCATAATTTTACATGTATTTTTTCATCAAACAATAACATACAAGTATCTTTGTGCATTTTAACAACTTGCACAAGAGTTGATACCAGACATTCTTGAGTAGTTTTTTATTGTAATGATTTGTATTTTTCATGCGAATTTAAAAGAGATTATTGTATAAAATGTACAAAGATACTTTATGTGTTTCTTAAAAAACATGAAATTATGAAATTTGAGTTTCTTTTTAAACACTATTAAAAAAAATTAAAGACTTTAAAATTGACGGATATGTGTTAATAAAAACATACCAGTATTTCATATCTTGAAATGGTGTAAAAATATATACTTTTGATAAAATATATTGTATTATCTTACATATATCAGATTATTAAATTAAAAGTTTATTTTATTTTTACTTTTTTAAATTTGTAGTAAAACTTGTATTTTTTAAAAAAAAGTTGAAGGTGAAAATAAGGAGTGAAAAAGTCTTTTTATAATTTTACGTCCAAAGTTAACGGAAAGTTAACGGAAGGGTACCTACTTGCTCGAAAATCCAAACTTTGAGGCCTGTGGTGCTCGATTTTAAAATTTGGGTACCTACTTGCTCGTTTTGGCAAACTTTGGGTACCTCCGGTGCAATTTAGCCAAAGTGAAACTATGCCGGGGCAACTGGAAATATGCCAGTCTGTGAATTGGTCTTGGAAAAATGCATTCGGCTGAATTGGTCTTTGAAAAATGCATTCAGCTGAATTGGTCTTTGAAAAATACCCTTTTTTTAAACGCATGTTAACAAAAGGTGTTAACAGACAAGTGGGGTCATGACAGAGATATGGCTGATGACATATACCATAAAGTGATGAGAAAAATATAGTTAAATTACTCTCCGTATTTCCATTTTCTCTTATGATAATCTCTTATCCACATTTAAAAATTGTTAGTTTAATTTAAAAAATAATGTTAATTTCATATTTAGAAAGTGATGGGTCTCAATTATGATAATTTTTTTTTTTTAAAAAAATTGCTAATTTCATATTTATAAATAGTTGTTGTTGACAAAAACAGTAAGACGATTTAAAAAAAAATGTTCTTCATTCTGGTGAGACTGAGACGAGTATCTGCTCGTCTCAGTATTCGGAGAAAAGATTGAGACGAGCAGATACTCGTCTCAGTCTCACCTAAATGAACTAGGACGAGCAAGTTTTAAATATGAGACAAGCATGACATATGAACTGGGTTTAACATGGCATGTGAATTGGGACGAGCAAGCCATGTGAACTGGGACGAGCAAGACATGGATATGGGACGAGCAACAAATTGACATGCAATGTTAAACTACTTTTTGTGAATTTCTACAATATCTTGAATATTTAAATAACTACAATATGCCCATAGATACCTACAATGGGTTACTACTAGGTAATGTCCATAAAAATATTTTATATAAAAAAAATGAAATATTCATTTGCTTTAATGGATGGGTTGCTCGTCTCGGTAAAAGGTCAAACGAGTAGTTGCTCGTCTGACATTTCTAGACGAGTATACCCTAAACCCTAAACCCTAATATTCTACTATTAATTAATCAAATCAGACCATTAAATGTGACACACCACTCAATCGGACTAATGATCTTCATTAATAAACTCAATTGAACTACTAATTGATCAAATCGGACTATCAATTGCAACTCACCTCTCAATTAGACCACCGATCTCCACTAATAAACTCAATCGAACTACTAATTAATCAAAATGAACTATTACTTGTGACTAACCACTCGATCGGACTATTGGTCCTTACAAATAAACTCAATCAACTACTCATCGATCAAATCAGACTATCAATTGTGAATAATCACTCAATCAGACTATCGGTCTTCACTAACAAACTAAATGGAACTACTATTACTTCAGTGAATCTCCAGTGGGTTTGTCTAGCTACAGAATAAATACAAGAGATGTGCTTATCCCTTTTAGAAGTTGTATGCCACGTGCTCATTAAATATGATTTTGTGACTTGTTACTTGTGGTCTTGGTGATGCTTAGCAATTTCTTCATATCCAAGTAACCTCTTGAAAGGTTAGTCACCAGAAAATGTTTTGACTCAGTTTCACTTTGAGCTTTGGTTTGTCTGTTCCAAAACAAATATACAGAGAAAGCTAGTTGGACCAGAGTGAGTTTTTCCTCAATTTTCGACGCGAATGAAGTAGTTTTGTTCCAGTGGTAGGCTCACAAGAGAACATAGATGGTTCTGTTCATGCTCTTGATACGGACCATGAAACCCGAGGGTAATTTGATAGACGATATAATTAATCAAATTGGACCATCAATTGTGACTAACCACTCGATCGGACTATTGATATTTACTAATAAACTCAACCAAACTACTAATCAATCAAACCAGACTATCAATTGTGATTAATCACTCATCAGACTATCGGTCTTAACTAATAAACTCAGTCAAACTACTAATTAATCAAATCGGACTATCAATTGTGACTAACCACTCGATCAGACTTTTGGTCTTCACTAATAAATTCAATCAAACTACTAATCAATCAAATCAAACAATCAATTGTGACTAATCACTCAGCCAGACTATCGGTCTTCACCAATAAACTCAATCAAACTACTAATCAATCAAATAAGACTATCAATTGTAATTAATCACTCAATCAGACTGTCGGTCTTCACTAATAAAATTAATCAAACTACTAATTAATCAAATTAAACTATCAATTGTGACTAACCACTCGATCGGACTATTGGTCTTTACCAATAAACTCAATCAAACTACTAATCGATCAAATCGGACTATCAATTGTGGCACACCACTCAATCGAAGCATCGATCTTCACTAACGAACTCAATCAAACTACCAATTGATCAAATCGGGCTATTAATTGTTACTCACCACTCAATTGGACCACCGATCTTCACTAATGAACTCAATCGAACTAATAATCGATCATATCGAGACTATCAATTATGAATAACCACTCAATCGGACAATCGATCTTCAATAAGGAACTCAATCGAACTACCAATTGATCAAACCGGGCTATCAATTGTTACTCACCACTCAATTGAACCATCGATCTTCACTAATAAACTCAATCGAACTACTAATCGATCGTATCGGACTATCAATTGTGACTAACCACTCAATCAGACAATCGATCTTCAATAAGGAACTCAATCGAACTACCAATTGATCAAATCGAGCTATCAATTGTTACTCGCCACTCAATTGGACCACCGATCTTCACTAATGTACTCAATCGAACTACTAATCGATCATATCGGACTATCAATTGTGACTAACCACTCAATCGGACAATCGATCTTCAATAAGGAACTCAATCAAACTACCAATTGATCAAACCAGGTTATCAATTGTTACTCGACATTCAATTGGACCACCCATCTTCACTAATAAACTCAATCGAACTACTAATCGATCGTATCGGACCATCAATTGTGACTAACCACTCAATCGGACAATTGATCTTCAATAAGGAACTCAATCGTACTACTAATTGATCAAATCGGGCTATCAATCATTACTCCCCACTCAATCGGACCACCGATCTTCACTAATGTACTCAATCAAACTACTAATCGATTGCACCAGACTATCAATTGCGGCTCACCCCTCAATCGGACAATCGATCTTCAATTAGGAACTCAATCGAACTACCAATTGATCAAACCGGGCTATCATTTGTTACTCACCACTCAATTGGACCACCGATCTTCACTAATGAACTTAATCGAACTATTAATCGATCATATCGGACTATCAGTTGTGACTAACCACTCAATCGGACAATCGATCTTCAATAAGGAACTCAATCGAACTACCAACTGATCAAACCGGGCTATCATTTGTTACTCACCACTCAATTGGACCACCGATCTTCACTAATAAACTCAATCGAATTACTAATCGATCGTATTGGACTATCTATTGTGACTCACTACTCAATCGGACTACCGATCTTCTCATATGCAAATATGTATTTTAATAAATATATCTTATAAATTTAATAAAATGAGACCATCAATAACATCACGTATGCACAAAGTTATATTCAATATAAGACTAATATATGCTGTAATTTTTTAGGCACTATATCATATATTCTTAAAACATAGATTCAATTTTATATTAAATAAAAATTATAGTTACATTTTTCTTTAATTGGTAGATTTTTTTTACATATTTTTTTGAGTGGTGTGGAAAAATACACAAATACAATAGCTTAAAATATTTTATCAATATAAAGTCTTACATACCATTCTTTAAACTGTTTTAAATATAAAATATGCGCACATATGTTATTAAATGCAGATTGCTCTAGCGGTTTATATGTTGGAATTGCTTCCCTTTAGGCAAGGGTTCGAATCCCGTCGGGGTTATTTAATTTTTTACAAAGTTTTTCAAAAAATTAAGCAAAAGCAGTGCTCACCGCAGGATTCGAACAATAGACCGCGTAGTAACTTCACATGCGTGTTTCCACGAGGCCAACTCTTTATTGCATAACAAATTTCAAACAAAATAATTATTACCATTTATTGGGACGAGTAAAATGTCAAACGAGCTACCAATCGTCCCAAGACGAGCACTTGCTCGTGTCAAACAAATACCAGACGAGCACATACTCGTCTGGGACGAATTGTTGCTCTGGTTTGTTCCAATTTTTGTTATGGGGAGACGAGGACGCGCATATGCTCCGTCTTTTCTCATATATTCTTTCCAATCCGGTACGACTGAAGATGTCGACGGGACCGGCGGAAGTGAGCAATGATGGCAACGAAATCAGTATGGGGGTGCGGCCATGGAAGCAAATGAAATTGTCGAAACACTTGTAGAGGAGGAGGAAGCCATAAAAACTTACAGAGAAGAAACAAGCCATGAAAAACAAGAGGTGAGTTGGAGAGAAGAGAGAGAGGGTTATGTTTTGTCTGGAAAACTAACTCCAATTATTTAAAAGAATTGCTTACTATTCAAATTTGTGTTATATTTGAGTTAATTGCACTTGTTAACCTCAAGTGAAGGTCAACAAGTACATAGAGGTCAATAGAGGGTATTTTTCAAAGACCAATTCACCAAACGGGGGTAGCACGACAATTCTTTCAACTATGCCTACCTAATTGACTAATTCACGGATTTTTCAAACTAAGAGTACCTCGGGTGCAATTTAGCCTAAAAATTATAGTACCACCTCTTTTGCACCATTTGGATTTTTACCACTATTCACTGGGTCACTTTGACCCGGCTATTTGGATAGCAAAACTTTACAATTTTTATATAATTTTTTCAAAGTGTTGTAGAGTAACTCTTATTCTAGAAGACAGTAAAAAAAATATCGAAAAATTGTATCATTGTGCGATCCAAATCACCGGGTCAAAGTGACCCAGTTACGGGTGAACAAAGTCAAATGGTGCGTTTGACCTGGGACAGAGTGGTACTACTTCTCATACTGAATGACGTTTGTTACCTTGAGTCAACTCGGATTTCATTTTCCTCTTTCTCGAGTCTCGACGAAGAAAAGATTCAGTTCCGACGACAAATAATCTCTCCCCGGTAAGCAGTAATCAAATAGAGCTATTTCGAGTAACGTTTTCATCTTATACGTTCCTCGGCGCTCACAGAAAGATTGAATGCCCTCGTACTCTGCTTATGCGCCTAAACTGTTCGACGAATTGCCTATAACAAGTGAGTACCGAATAGTGGATTACTTAGCCCTAGGCACTCTGCGTTCCTATTGCACTATGTGCTGTATTGGTATTTAAGTCATTTAACTCGAACGGTTGGTCATGATAATGGGTAATTCACGATTCTTTCACTTTTCGCTGATAACAGTCGAATCAGTTGTGTTTTCAGTTTCTATGTTCTTATTGCCATTACCCTGTGTTTCACTGGTGTTTTGCAGAGTATCAATTGTTGGAAGTTGGAACTTCTAATAATCAATTGGTAGGATGCTCTGGTATGTTAAGTTTATTCTTTCTTTATGTGTTTCATTGCACTGAAACTTCGAGTAATTGCGTTTGTGTCACTGTTAGTATTATGAATTTTTAAGTTTTCTTCTATGTGTGTGTGGAATGAGTGGAACATGGAGGGTTCTTTAGCATGAGCTGAAAAATTCAGTTCATCACTAATCATTAGTACATATCATGTTGAACTTTGTAAATAGAAGTTGGCTAATCTGGAGTCCACAAATCATGAAACATCCAGACATACAAATGCTCAAGTCAATGTGATAGAATCGATATAAGTTTCTTGTGGCGACCATAAAACACACCAGCAGAGATCAAGCACAGAGTTCCACCTTAATTGAAGATCCCCAAATGGTCCACCATTCTTAAGAAAAAGCAATAGTGAATCCGCGTATCTAAAGAAAGCCCAACTTAAGAAAGAGAATTTCCGGAGGTTAACTTCGTGCCCCTATCTCCTCAATCGACTTTAAATTTAGTAAAAGCGACAAAATGGCCCCAACCCTGCCTCAAGCTCCGACTAATCAAGGCTGTTGAATTTAGATGTGAAAGGCGAGTGAACTTAATTACTGAATAGAAACGGTGATAGCTTGCAAATAGTAAATCATACCCATTCTTTGATTCTAACTACATGTACAACATCCAACAGATAATAGATCATACAAGGACTGTGATATCAACTAGCTTGCATTAGATGGTAATTTAACTCCACGTCTCAGTTCTTCTAGCAAAGCATTCAAATCAGAGTGAGAAGATCCACCCTCTTCAACCGCCCTCTTTGCCAACGATTTTGCCCGTCTCCTCATTTCTTCAGCTTCCTCACCAACCATAACTCGAGTCACTGCCTTTTGTATATTTTCCCTCCTCACATAAATCTTACTTTCTTCTGGCCATCGACACCATTCCTGAGCACCCACTCCCACCCCTACCCTTAAAATCTCCGTGGCCAGCTTTTCATTGTAAAACTGCTCTGCAAAGAGTGGCCATGGGAACTCCAGCAGTCACTCCCTCTAAAATTGAGTTCCACCCGCAGTGAGTCATAAACCCTCCTACAGCTTCATGTTCAAGTACAAGAACTTGTGGTGCCCATCCCCTTATAATCACACCTTTCTTATTCAACCGTTTCTCAAATCCTTCTGGTAACCACTCTTCATTGTCTTCTTTATCTTCCTTTGGTTTCTCCGTTCTCACCACCCAAATAAATTCCCCTCCATAAGCTTCTAGAGCGATTGCTATCTCGCGTAGCTGAGAATTTGAAAAGGAGGACATGCTTCCGAAGCACACATATAGAACCGAGTTCGGCCTCTTTGAGGAAAGCCAATTCATACACTCGTGTTCATCGATTGAATTCCCATTCCCCCTCCGAAGTTTATCTTCGAAGTCTCTGTTGCAGAGTGAAACTGGACCAACACACCATGTCTTCTTCCTCCCTATGACATACCTGTAGTGATCGGAATATGCTGGTTCAAGCTCATGGAAGCTGTTTACAACTACCCCATAAGCTGTTAAATCTGCTTCCATAACTTGTTCAAGTAACTTGCTTGCATAGCTTTCAGTTTTGGTTCTCATGTAATCTGGAAGAACTCGCTTTGCAAGCGTTATTGTGTCTGGAAGGTTTGGTATTAGGAAGAATTCCGTTTCGAGATCTTCATTTTCATGAGGTCTCTGGTGGTGTATGACATGGTGAACACAAAGAGCAAACAAGTTAGTTCCGTGGAAAGAGAGTCTCGGGATACCGTGTTTGGCAGCAACTTTAGTAGCCCATGGAAAGTACAAATCAGCTATAAGGCAGTCAGGGCAGTCTTCTTCCAGGAGCTGTTCAAATGGGTGCTGAAGTAGCTCAATGACCTTGAAGATTTTGAGGGACAATTCCTGAGAAGTCATGGAACTTTGGTTCTCACATCCTTGTGGCAACCCTGCTTCTGCATAAGGGTAGTTCATTAGACGAATATGGATGTCAAATCCAAGTTCTCTCTCCCTTTGAACTGTCTTTGAGTAGAGATCTGCGTTGAGGGGTGTCAAAACTATGGTTGTTTTCACACCTTGACGAGCGATCAGTCTTGCCATGTCTGTAATTGGTATCATGTGGCCGTGTGCCATCATTGGCAAGAAATAGATGTGAAGCGGGCGATGTGATTTTGAACTCATTTAATTCTGTAAGAGAAAGAAAAGATTTGGTTGGCTGGAGGGATGTTGAAACTTGAAACTGGGGAAAACTAGTTTTGAGACTGATAGGAAGAGTATTCTCCTACTCTATTGCTTGTTCTAGCTTCGGTAACATGTTTTCGATCTATCACCTAATCCTGAGTTTAAATAAACACTGATATACATGATGATGTAGTATTACATTATAGTACTCAACAAGTTGGCAGTGACCTTCCTGGCTTAGTTCCTTTGTCTACTTGGACTTGGAGGACATGAAATGTGTTGCTATCATTGAACT
Source organism: Linanthus parryae (assembly GCA_023055425.1). Taxonomy (NCBI): domain Eukaryota; kingdom Viridiplantae; phylum Streptophyta; class Magnoliopsida; order Ericales; family Polemoniaceae; genus Linanthus; species Linanthus parryae. Next base: position 37,668,716 of record JALGPY010000002.1, read on the forward strand.
ATTATTTATCAGCCAAAACTTTTCCTGTCTAGTTCTTTTGTTTGTCTGTACTTGGAGGACAAGAAAAAACCTTTATATTAGTTCTAAATAATTCTCCCATTCATTGTATATTGTCTGATTGTTGGTTATTTTTTTCTTTCCCCCATTTCATACTGACATATTGAAGTCTAAATATCTTGGTGATCACTCATGACCTGGTATAGACTTAGTTTATAGTAATAAAAAAGTAAGAGTGTATCTTAGGATTTATTAGGAGGGAAATTGCTGTTAAGGGACTGTTTGGTGACAGGCATTCTATAACTCACTCGCATATTTACGCAACGTGGCACAGAAATATGGAAAACGACTGCTTAGCTAGCCTCATGTATATACTACCCCCCCCCCCCCCCTCCTTTCACTATATATATGCTAAAACCCTATATTTGAAGTTATCTATATGTCTTATGTTTTTCTGGTCACCTTATCGGTTATTGAAGTCCGCCTTCTTTTATAGAACTTACTGAGCTGTGTGGCATTACGAAGCTAATCGAGCTCCCAATCCTCATGATAAGAATGAGCTATGTCTAGCGGGAAATCCCCTGGGAACGTGAAGCTTTGAAACACCAGAGTCTGCAACCATTTTTTTTAACCATAAGGAATCATGTTCTATGACCTTTCAACAAAGAGTATCAGAACCTGTGGTAAAATGTTTGAATAAGGACTCTCTAAACTAAAAGGCAAATCGTGCAAATAAAGAGATTATATGTCCCTCACTGGCATATAGATGAGGTGAACTGCTCAAAGATGGAAACTCCTAAGGAAATGAGACTCTTACAGAGAGAGAGAGAGAGAGAGAGAGAGAGATCCTAACGAAATGAGACTCTTACAGAGAGAGAGAGAGAGAGAGAGAGAGAGAGAGAGAGAGAGAGAGAGAGAGGGAGGGAGGGAGGGAGGGATCCTAACGAAATGAGACTCTTACAGAGAGAGAGAGAGAGAGAGAGAGAGAGAGAGAGAGAGAGAGAGAGAGAGAGGGTGGGAGGGAGGGAGGGATCCTAACGAAATGAGACTCTTACACACACACAGAGAGAGAGAGAGAGAGAGAGAGAGAGGGAGGGAGGGAGGGAGGGAGGGAGTGCATGTTTTGGAACTCGGCTTTTAATCTGATTTGATTAAAATCGGCCCCTTTAATTTAATTTCATTTGTCATGACACAAAATTTTAAGCTGAAAATCTGCAGATTAAAATAATCTCAGTGCAATTGTAGAATCTCCAAAATTGAGGATTATGCGGCTGAAAATCTCAGAAAAAAAATATACTTTAAACTTGTTTTTCACTTTAGCATCATCATACTTCATTTACAAGTGGGTGTATCCAAGAAATTGACTATATATCTCTTTAAATTTTGTCAAATGGATCAAATTAATAATCTACAATCTCAACTCATACCAAACAGACTTGGATTTTCAGTTCAGCTGAATTTTTCACGCAGAATTTTAGAAGGATGGATGTCTAAGGAAGGAGGAGAGAGACATGGTGTTGGTGTGTGGAAGTGTATTCGCCAAAAGTGGTCTGTTTTTTCAAGGAAAATTCACTTTCAGGTTGATGTTGGTACTTGGATAAGCTTTTGGAAGGACATATGGATTTTCAGTTCAGCTGAATTTTTCACGCAGAATTTTAGAAGGATGGATGTCTAAGGAAGGAGGAGAGAGACATGGTGTTGGTGTGTGGAAGTGTATTCGCCAAAAGTGGTCTGTTTTTTCAAGGAAAATTCACTTTCAGGTTGATGTTGGTACTTGGATAAGCTTTTGGAAGGACATATGGATTTTCAGTTCAGCTGAATTTTTCACGCAGAATTTTAGAAGGATGGATGTCTAAGGAAGGAGGAGAGAGACATGGTGTTGGTGTGTGGAAGTGTATTCGCCAAAAGTGGTCTGTTTTTTCAAGGAAAATTCACTTTCAGGTTGATGTTGGTACTTGGATAAGCTTTTGGAAGGACATATGGTGCGGAAATGAAGCATTATCTACATACCATCCTGTCTTATTCAACATTTCACTAATAAAGATGCCAAGGTTGCAGATTTCTTGAAGATCACATATGGAAGTGTTGTTTGAGATCATCTGTTCATTCGTAACTTGCATGACTGGGAGGTTGATTCTCTGCAACAGTTTTTACAAAAATTGTATGGTGTTCGAGTGGATGTGGGCAACTGTGATAAGGTTTTTGGGGCTGGGGGTCAAGAAAAGTTCTCTGTGAGTGGCTTTTATTCCAACTCTTTTTATGTTGGGAATCATTATCCATTTAAAGCAATTTGGAAACCAGGCAGTCCCTTGAAAGTAAGTTTATTTGCATGGTTGGCTGTGAAAAATGCTATTCTAACGTTGGACAGCCTACAACGAAGAGGGTTCAGACTACCTAATCGGTGTGTTATCTGAAAATGCTCAGAAGAAACGGTGTCACATTTGTTGCTACACTGTTCAGTTGCTAAGGCTCTTTGGGAATCTATTTGGGGTTTGTTCAGCATTCAGTGGGTCCAATCAGCTGACTTAATGACCCAACTTCAATGCTGGTCGGCAGGTTGCGAAGGTTCTTGTAGAAGGAAGATTTGGCGAGTTGCTCCATTGTGTATAATTTGACAAGTCTGGAGGGAGAGGAATCGTCGTACTTTCGATGGCCAAGAGATGTCAGCTCACCTATTAAGGGCCCAGTTCATACGGACTTTACGATCTTGGTTCAACAGAACTTATTCCAACTCTCCCTATGCTCTATTAGGCTTTCTCGACTTGATCAACACCTAAGCTGATCTCAGTTTTTGTTTGCCCTGTTCTTTTGTTGAATAAAACTTTTCTTTACCGATCAATTTTTTTTTCAGCCGATTTTCTAGATTTTCAGCTAATACCAAACAAGGCCTTAGTATGTCAACTGCAGCACATGATTAAGGAAGTCAAGGGCAAGATCGCTTGAGGCTGTTTAGTGCTGACAATCGAGACCAACGTATCTTAAAGATGAGAGCAAACATTGTGATTTGCGCTTTTTTGTGGTTTGAGCGTTCCCAGGTTTTTATACCTAACATTGATACACTACCTAGCGAGAGGGGTGTGAGTGGGTTAGTTTTAGGGGTTTTTAAGAAAAACGCAACCAAACCAACATCGTCTGTTCGGAAGAATTGAAAAAAAAATCAAACTATTGTGGGGTATCATATATGAGCGCTTGTCCCACTTCGGGATGCTGGACAAGATGTCGCAAGATTGAACTTTTGGGTAGGTGGGTGCCTCAAATCATACTATGGCGCTCCTCTCTCGCGGTGCTTAATCTCCCTTACAAGTGGTATCGGAGCCGATGGTTCGTGAACGCTGCCGTGGTTAATTAAATGGTGAGATGGTGCATTGTTCTCATGGTTGGATCCTCCATGAATGGTGGACCAGCTGTTTTTGCGAAACGGTCAAATTCATGTGTTGCTCTAGCAGTGTGGTCTTGCAAATCGTGGTTCAGTGCACTCTCACAAAGGCGATTCGGAGAATTTTGGCGAATGCTGCCGGGCTAGGGTGATCATGTTAAAGGGCTTTGACATGAAGAGAGGGGGGGGGGGGGGGGGGGAGAGGATTATTGAGTATCATGTGTGAGCGAATTGTCTCACATCAGTATTGTGGCAGACGCAATGTTCATGGTTAATATAGTATTTGGGCCACGACTCATAAGGTTAACCTTTTTGGATAAGTTGGTGTCACAAATCATACCATGTGCTCCCAACTCGCGATGCTTAATTTCCAAACAACCATGATATGTTTGGAACCAACCAAACCTTAAAGCATGGTTTGGTTCGGTTTGGTCTGGTTTCGCAGTTTACATTCATCGTTTCAATTGTTCCATAAAATGTTAGTAATTATTGTCATATTTATCTAGGGAAAATTAATATCAAAAACTTTTAAAAGAATATATAGTTTACTCACACAAACTTTAAATAAATAATTCAAGTAAAATAATCGAAAACCAAAATATAAGTATTAGCATACGCTTCAATGTGGTATATATTTGAAAATTTCAATATTGCAGTGAAGAAAATCGGAACAATCAAGAGTCCATTAGATATAGTACATATGTATTTATTTGTGTAATATTGATGACCTATGCATATTCGGTTTGGGTTGGGTTGGTTGGATGTGAAGATAAAACCATCAACCAAACCACCTTGTCGATTTAATCAAATACAAAACGTGATCTAACCAAACCAATGACAAACAGCTAAATATGGGTTTAATTGGGTTGGGCTGGGTGAGTTTTGGATTTTATAATAAAATCCACAACTCACACCAAAATATCTGGGTTGGGCTAAAATATAATCCGTATTCCGCCCAATCCATTACAAACCAACCAATAAAATTGGATTGGATTTGTTTCAATGGGTCAAGCAGTTTTCTGTACACCCCTAGCTGGCTGCAATTCCCGGTTAGCGCTCCATCACTCTGGCTTGACCTGGTTTGGTATGGAGATGGGTGTTGTCAGCAACAGACTACTCCGCTTGCAAATAGCTCCAAAGTTGGCTTGGGCCTACCACAGAGTAGGATAATTTGTGCTGACATGCTTCTAATTGGATTGAGGCATTTTAACCCTGAACAACGCATGGTATCTATTGGGCCTGATCAAGCCCAATGGTGCTATTTGGGCTCGCCATGGCCATAGGTTGTCCCACAGGAAAGGGTATAAATAGAGATGTTGCCTTGGAAGGAAAGATAGGTCAAACATCCCTAGTTATCCCTTTCTCGGAAGTTCTCATAGCAATTCAACCCTAATTCTTGTGAGAATTACAGAAAGAATAGGCATCTACCCCACCAAATACCATAACATCACTATGCTTGGCTGACTCTACTCTGCCAAAGCTACAACAAACTTCTACCTCTCTTTATTGACTGAATTGGATTGTCTGGATTTGCTAACTTGTGAATCTGGTTACTGAATTGAGCTAGATCTCTTTGGGATTGTGATTATCGTTGTATTATCGCGTCGTTACTCTCAGAAGTCAGAACAATACTAAACTGGTTCAACAAGATGTTTCAAAATTACAGGTTCCACCTTTGATCATGGGTCTATATGTCGGTTTCAACTACATGACTTCATGTGTACTTTTCATTCCTTTTATGTTTTCTGCGGTCTGCTGACGTATTTATGTTTCTGTGTATGAACCATACATACAATAATGTTTGAGAAGAGAATCAGTTTGCGTTCTTTAATAATATCAGCCCTCCTAGTTGATAAAAAGGTTTTGTCCTGGGCTGTTCAACTTCCGAGTCCACCAGAAAGTCATGGTTAGAAAAGCCACAATTAACGAGTTTCCCCTTTTTTTGTCTCGGAGAAAATATGGGGCCACTCTACAGAAGCTGAGGACACTCTCAGAGCAAGTTGTCAATGTTTTTTTCTTCCAACTTATATTAGATTAGGTCCATCGGCGGCTTAAATGAGTACTAAAAGAAATTTCACCTGTGTTGGTTACATTATATGCCACCGTGTTATTTGAAATAGAATTTACAAATGCCTATAGGAGTTTTACAAAATAACTTGAAATTCTCCAACAGTTTACTCTCATTAGTTAGAATTACTCAGGAGAGATTAATTGATTGTTGTTCGTTTTAGCTACTTAACATGTTTACTTGAATGGTCTGTTGCTGAATTGCCGTTGGGCCTCCATTTGTGTCACTTGAAACTTATATAACTTTACTTCATGTTTCTTAGGTATTTAACTTCGGGCTACAAATTTGTGTAACTTGTCAATGTTGTTCCCTAGTATCATGTATTTTTCTAGATGTTTATAAGCTGTTCCCCAGATCCATGTACTTCACTAGAAGATGGGAGAGTTAGTGATGATGCGAAGCTCGGATGCTCCTTTTTAATGTTCCCGTTGTAATTGGTTGATGGTTTGTTCCTGTTTCAGCTAGTAAATGAACATGGCTTACAGTGACGTAACCTAATGAACACTTACTATGTCTTTCCAGGTTCTGGAGCCCAAGAAAGGAATAGTTGGGAGATCAGTGGTCATTAGTAGACGAGATATGAAGCTCAATTAGAAGAATTTCGAGACATCTTTTGCTCACTTGCAAAAGATGAAAAATGGTATTCCTTTGCAAAACAGTTTCAGAGAAATCAAATTTATTCACTGCCAAATTAGTTACTTCTTTTATGTTTTTGAATTTATATTTATCCCCATTGCATGATCAGAAGGTTTAAACTTTCGGTAATCCCCTCTTGCTGAAGCCATTGTTCCTGGATTGCCCTCAGATTAGTAATGCACTTGTTAAGTAGTGTAAATCACAAAGTTAACAAGAAATGAGAAACCATCCCCAAATTATTTAAACACGTGTAAAGTTTCAATACATATGAGCTCTTACAAGGAAATACCATCATCTAACCTGCCTGAATTGGTAATTTTTGTTCTACATCTTAGTTCTTCTAGCAAAACATTCAAATCAGAGTACGATGATCCACCCTTTTCAACAGCCTTCGTTGCCATATGTCCTAAAGCCTTTGCCCGGCTCCTTATTTCTTCAGCTTCCTCACCAACCATAACTTGAGTCACTGCCTTCTTTATGTCTTCCCTCTTCCAGTAAATCTTACTTTTTTTCTGGCCATCAACGAGCCCCCACACCCACCCCTGCCCTTAAAATCTCTGTGGCTAGCTTATCATAGCAAAATTGCTCCGCGAAGAGTGGCCATGTGACCATTGGCACTCCAACACGGTGACTCGTAACCCTCCTACTGCTTCATGTTCAAGTATAAGCATTTGTGGTGCCCATTCCTTTATAATCAAGCCTTTCTTGTCCCGTCTCTTCTCAAACCCTCCTGGTAACCACTGTTCATTGCCTTCTTGTTCGTCCTCTAGTTGCTCCTTCCTCACCACCCAAATGAATCCCTTCCAAGATCTTCTAGAGCAAATGCTGTTTCACATAACTGAGCATTCGAAAAGGAGGACATACTTCCGAAACCCACGAATAGAACCAAGTTTGGACTCCTTGAGGAAAGCCAACTCATACACTCGTGTTCATCAATAGAGACTGTGTTCCCCCTGTAAAGTTTATCTCTAGAGTCTCTGTTGCAGAGTGAAACTGTGGCAATACACCGTGTCCTTCTCCCCATGATTTTCCTGTAGTGGTCGAAACTTCTAGCTCATGGAAGCTGTTAACAACGAGTAATTATTGCTTGCTCCAAGAGCAAATATGACGTGGTGCTCTAATCAATACATCACAGGACACGTCAGGAACATGTAGGAAACCACTTTCTTTTGTCTGCCACTCATTCTCTTTCTTCCTGACGTGTCATGTTCTGTTTTGATTAGAGCACCACGTGTATTTGCTCTTAGAGCAAACAAAAATTTCTCGTTAACAACAACCCCATAACATTTTAACTGGCTTATTGGGTATTCGGTTATGCTTGTTAGGTGGCCTGTAAGAACTCACTTCGAAAGCTTTATTGTGCCTGGAAGGTTGGGTACAATAAAGGTTTCAACCTCCTCCTTTGAATCAGGGTCAACATTTTCCTAAGGGTTTTCGTGGTGGACATGCTGAACACAAAGAGAAAACAGATTAGTGTGTGAGGGGGAAATTGATAGATCTTGGTTTGAGATGTGTTTTGGGGCAGAGTAAAGCAATGAAAGAAGGACTAATGAAGAACAGAGGAGAAAGGGATGAGAGCAAGTTGATTGCGCAGAGAGAGAGCTCTGGGGTGTGATACGTAACTAGTGCTACGGGTAACAGCCAGTTCGTCCGATCTGCCCGTGAGGCATGAACAAGGTGACCTTATATACACGTAGGTTTCATGACATTGGACTCCAAGCCCGAGCATCACGGGAGGTTGTTAGCTTCACTCCTCTCCAGGCAGTGACAACTAACACCTTATGTGGTCCCGAGCCCACCTTCGGCCAGCACGAACCTTTCTCCTATAAGGTACCCGCGAGCCCCTGTCTCTGAGCGACCAGACCAAGACCCCTTTGTGGGCATCTTGACGGGCCTTACTGTAGCCTCCAATCCACCAGACTTCCCCAGTTCCGGTGTGTCAGCGCCGTGGTACACGGTACTGCGACCTTGTGCATCATTGCGGACCCAGTCTCATGGTTGGGTTGGGACGCGGAGCCCGCTCGATGTTCGACCCGTGGGGTTGATTTTGCGGCCCACCTGATATTGGTCAACCCCTGGAGGGTGAGTGGGACGTGGTCCCCTGCAAGCTGTGCTCCATGCGGCACGATATGAGTGGCAGTGCTCAAACTGATGTGGCGCACTCAAATCCATGTATCTGCAATTGGATACATGAAAAGCAAGTGTTGGGATACCATGTTCGGTAGAGAATTGAGTAGCTCACGGGAAAAGCAAATCAGCGATAAGGCAGTCAGGGGCTCAGGGCAGTCTTCTTCCAGGAGTTGTTCAAATGGCTCTTGCATTAAGTCGATGACCTTGAAAATTTGAAGGGACATGTCAGGAGAAGTGATGGAACTTTGATGCTCACATCCTTCGGGCAACTCTACTTGAGCAGAAGGGTAGTTAATTATGCGAATTTGGATGTGGTGGCCAAGCTCTCTTTCCCTTTCAATTGTCTTCGAGAAGAGACTCGCAATGAGGGGTGTCAAAACTATAGCTGTTTCAACACCATGGTGAGCAATTAGTCGTGTCATGTCTACAATCGGTATCATGTGGCCATCACTGGCAAGAAATCGATGCGAAGAGACCGATTATGCGACTTTGAACTCATTTAGCTCTGTCAAGCTAAGAAACAATAGTAGTTAGGTGAGTTGGATGTTGAAATTGTGGTTGTTGGGGGACAGTAGTTCAAGAGAGAGCGAAAGAAACAGTAGTTTCTCTTCTTCTCTTATACATCTTGTCGCTTGTCCTGAACTGAGGCCTCATTAACCTGTTTTTGGCTAATTTCCATCCTTTACCCACCTGATTTGCATTAAATAAAAATTGACGTACATGAGGTCAAAAGGGTAAACATAAGTGTCACCGGCTAAACTCTAATGCGCAGATTTGGATTATCTCCCAATCTATTTTACTCCAAACTCAGTCCGATCTGATTTGGGTCCTCTCCTAACCAAGTTCTCCCCAAAACTCGGTCCAGTCTTGCATATGCGGATCATTCAATGATGGTCGAACGGCTAGCAATGAAGTTTGCTTGTATACATGATAGATCGTGTTCACTTTCAAAAGTGCCCACCACTAACATGATGGAAACGTTTCCACTGATTGTTAGCTGATTGTCATCATCTTTTTAGTTTTGGAGAATTCAATTCCAGTCATGGCGATCTCACTCAAATCCCTGGTGAACCAAATCTCCCTGACGAAAAAAATAATAAAAATAAAAAAGGAGAATAGCTGCTGTACTATCAGTATGTCATCTTCTCATGTTTAATCTATTGTCTGTTTGATGATTGGATTTTGCAGATTGACAGATTTGGCTTTATGAATGTGTTATTTACCAAGTCTTTATTCTTGTTCTTTTGAGGAAAGTAATCACTGGTCTGTTAAGATTAGTAGCATGTTTGGCCGTAAAACTTTTGCAATCTTATATGTAATCATGAAGATAAGATAAAAAACAATGAGTGGAGTAAATGATATGCAAGGGTTAGGTGATTCTTTATGATTCCTGCAGACTATTTGTCCTACAAAAATCCTACTACTAGTATGTGCAGATATGAATTTAAGACTGTATTCTGTGTAAGTAGATCTTTGACCGACTAGTATGTGTAGATATGAATTACAAGTTTGTTCAGATTTATTTTTTTGTGTGAGAAACACGAGTTCAACATGTTTAATGCAACTGTATTGGTAACCCTGGCTATAATTATTATCTCTTCAAATCTCTTATGCTTCACTCGTCCCAACTTCACTAACCAGAAACTGGTAAATTCACACATTCAACGAAATGAGAACCGCACTGGAGTGAAATTATTAGATTATTATGTTCGCCATGATGAATCCTCTATGTACAATTAATTAATAGTCAAAAGTTGCTACGGCTTTCTCGGTCTAATTATTTTGTTTATTTGGATTAATAGGAAAATATGTGCCTTGACTGTTGACACTGTTACTATGCTGTTTCTGCTCGTTTAGCGTTTTGATGCTCACTCGTGGCATGGTAAGTTATCTCTTCGTTTGTGTTTTCCTTATCGCTTCTTTGCTCAGAATCATGCTTACTGTATAACCTTACTTCATGACAATTATTTTACAATCTGGGTTTGTATTTCAAGACTTTTCTTAAGAAAACTATCAGGGTTCGTGTTGAAATACAAGCGCGGGCGGGACCCAGAGTCGCTATTGTTGTGGAAAAAACGAAAAAATATGCAGAAAGAAAGAATCAAAACACACAGATTTACGTGGTTCGGCAAAACAGCCTACTCCACGGAGTTGCAGAGATTTCACTAAAACAGACGAATCGTCTCAGAGAGAATTACAAGCGAAATCAGAACGCTCAACATAACATGCTACGAACCCTAAAAACTCTGTAAATAGACAACCTATCAAACCGGGCCGGATCCAAGCCCAAACGGGTCAAAACGGGTCAAAATATTTTTTCCGGGGACGCTGCCCCCGAACCCCCGGAGACATGTTCGTGATCGCTACGGCTTGGGCCTACCGGCCCAAGCCTTCGCTCCACGAATCATGTCTCCCTTTTCGGGTCGTAGCAAAACATGAACCGGGTCGATTCATAAAACGGGTCGCCCATGAACCAGGGCTCCACCCCCAACAATTCTCCCACTTGGAGACTGGTTCAACATCATGTACCAGAACCACATCCCCTAACATAATCAAGCTCCATCCCTGCAACTCAACTCATCTTCTTCAAGAAAGAATACCCACACTCATCTTCTTCAAGAAAGAAGACCCACTGAAGCTACGCACAACTTCAGTTTCTCAACAGTAAAAACCTTTGTGAACATGTCTGCTGGATTCTCACTTCCACAAATCTTCTCAAGCTGAACCTGACCATCATCAAGTAACTCACGGATGAAATGATACTTTGTCTCAATATGCTTGGTCTTAGAATGGAACGCTGGATTTTTAGCAAGAAAAATAGCACTCTGACTGTCACTGTGAAGCGTGCCATTCTCTTGTATCTTCCCCAACTCTCCTAAGAACCTCTGCAACCATACCATCTCCTTTGCAGCTTCCGTGATAGCAATATACTCAGCTTCCGTTGTTGAAAGAGCAACAACCTTCTGTAAGTTAGAACCCCACGACACTGCCGTACCACCCAAGGTGAACACATACCCTGTAGTACTCTTCCTCTTATCCAGATCACCAGCAAGATCAGCATCAACAAAACCCTTAAGTTTCAACGCACCTCCACTGAAACATAAGCACGTGTCTGAAGAACCTCTCAAGTCGTGTCTGAAGAACCTCTCAAGTATCGCTACGGCTTGGGCCTACCGGCCCAAGCCTTCGCTCCACGAATCATGGGTCGTAGCAAAACATGAACCGGGTCGATTCATAATACGGGTCGCCCATGAACCAGGGCTCCACCCCAACAGCTATCATTCGACTGCTCACTAGGTAAACCAATGTTCTAGTGCAACAGCTTGCAAACAACACCAGAGAAGTAAACCAGCGTGAGAAAACTCAAGGTACGGTGTGGGCCGGGCCTGTCCGGGTTGGAGGGGGCGGGTCGGGCCGGGTTGAGGGGTTGGGAAACTTGAATCCCACCGGTCCCGGGCCCTAAACCCGTGGGGTTAGGTGTTGAGGGGGCTGGGAGGGGAGGGGGGTCCCCAATGTAATATATAATTTAATATTAATATATATATATATTAATAATATATATTAATATATTATTAAATATATTTTTTATATTGATATATAATAAACTGTACCGTTTGGGAGGGCCGAACGGCCCGGTGGGGGGCGGGTACGACTCAAACCTCGCCGGGTTGGGGTCCAAAATTGGGGTTAGCGGACTGGGCGGTTCGGGTGTTGGGGGTGGGGGGTCTGTGGCTGATTTTGGGTCACGTTGGTGCGGGTCGGGCCGGTTTTAAGTGTGGACCAGCCCCCTTGACAGCTTGAGAGAAAACTCAGGCTGATAGACTCGTTATTGAGTAAGCCAATATGCAGTCATCGGGTTCCCTCAGTACCCAATATGAGGTTGTCCTTGGCTCTAAGTGTACCAAAAAGTTAAAGCTAGAAAAAGCCCTAATTGACAAATGTTGTATTTTGTCACAGTGCTTAGATAGGTCACTCTACAGAGACCAAGGACTTGGGTCTCACCTTTTACTTGTCAAACTGATTGATGTTCCTTGAGGGCTTGTCTGTAGCCTATCCCACTTCTTCTGATGCACCATAAACTCTTCCTATTACAGAACTCTTTCCTTAAATCAAGATTACAGCATAAAAGAAATCGACGACCCATAAAAGTCTTACGATACAGAGCCAACCACCGATTACAGGACCAAAGCAAGAATCATAGTTAGACAAAAGAGTACCAAAGAGAAAGTGTATGAGACTTGAAAACGAGAGGCCAACAGCAGTATCTCACCCTAGGACAAAAGTTATGCATTATTAAGATTTGCTAACTTTCTTTTTTGCCCGTGTTTTAATCAGAAAACACCATTCCCTACCTCCCCCAACTTGTCAGGAAGAAGGGCCTTCAATTATTTGTTATCCGTCCCTCAACTTCTTTCATATATTTATGTAGGAAGATACAGAATGGGACATTATAGTCAGAACTAGCTCAGAGATCATGAAAACCATTTGTTTATGTTCCAATGTTGCTCTACTCTTATCCTGTCTCACCATTGTTGTTACATGTTTAGATCAACATGAAGTGGTGAATGGGAGATCAAGAGAAGCATTGGAGATCATCATTGGTGGAGGAGGTGGAGAGAGTCCTGCCCCTCCCCACAGCCAAGACTGCTCCCCTCCTCCTCCACCGCCGCCGCCGCTATGTGCTCTGCCGCCATCTCCACCTCCACCTCGTCTTCCGCCACCAAAATCACCACCACCACCACCAGCTCCTCCTCCTCCCTCAACAGCATTTATCTTTGAGAGCAAGCGTGTGCAGCTAGCCTACCCGGTGATCCAGAGATTCAAAAAGAGGATCACCCATGATCCCAAAGGCGTAACCAAGACATGGAATGGCCCGGACGTCTGCCACAAATACGTGGGGTTCTACTGCGACGTCGCCCCCGATTTGAAAGTCAAAGCCGTCGCCGGGGTTGACTTTGGCGGATTCAACCTCGGCGGCGGCCGTGACTTTACGCTGAATGATTTCTTGGAAGAATTACCTGACTTGGCCATTTTCCATGCCAACTCGAATAACTTCACAGGCTCAATCCCTTCAAAGATATCCACCCTCCGGTACTTGTTCGAGCTCGATCTCAGCAACAACAATCTTGTGGGTCGTTTCCCCACTGAAGTCCTCTCCGCCACCCAGATAACCTTCTTGGACCTCCGTTTCAACACGTTTTCTGGCTCGGTACCAACGCAGGTAGCATGAATTCGGTTTCTTCCAATTGCTTCATTTGATTAAATCAACTTCTATTTTACTAAGGCCCTGTTTGGTATCAGCTGAAAAATCATCTGGAAAAAAACTGGGTGAAAATTTTAGTACGAGGTAAATTGTAGATTATGAATTTTATCCATTTGGCAAAATTTAAAGAGATGCGTGGTCAATTATTTTGAAACTTTCATCTGCATAATCTCCCATTTTGGAAATTCCACAATTGCACTGGGATTATTTTAATCGATAGATTTTCAGCTTAAAATTTTGTGTCATAACAAACAAAATTGTCTGAAAATGCATATTTTAATCCAATCGGCGATACCGAATATGCAAAAAATCTAAATATCCCTCGAAATAACCATTGATTGTGTCGGTGTATCAAATCGCCATTGTTTATATTTTATCAAATTCCCCTTGTTTTAATATTAAACGAAAAAGTTGTGTGTTTTGTCTTTTCTAGTTACACCACTCATATCAATTGCACTCATTAATATTCTCTAATGTTCTTGTTCTTTACACCCCAGGTATTCAACCTAAAGCTCGACGTGCTCTTCATAAACAACAACAATTTCATCCAGAACCTTCCAGACAACCTATGGTCAACACCGGCTCTCTACCTAACCCTAGCCAACAACAAGTTCACTGGTCAAATCCCTCGAAGTATCGGAGGAGCTTCAAAAACCCTAATTGAAGTTCTCTTACTCAACAACCAGCTCTCCGGCTGCTTGCCTTACGAAATTGGGCTCTTGAGCAGTGCCACACTCTTCGACGTCAGCCAGAACCGGTTAACCGGCCCGATTCCCCATTCGTTTTCATGCCTGGCTAAGATAGAGTTACTGAACTTGGCCCAAAACCAGCTTTACGGGCCGGTCCCTGAAATGGTCTGCAAGCTGCCCAACTTAGTGAAGTTGTCTTTGTCCTACAACTATTTCACACAAGTAGGACCTGAATGCAGGAAATTGATAAAGAGGAATGTTCTTGATGTGAAGATGAACTGCATTCTGGACCTTCCGATGCAAAGATCTGCTGCTGATTGTGCCGATTTTTTCACTACCCCGAGGACATGTCCTGATGAACGGTCGTTAAGTTACGTGCCTTGTAGCCATTATGCTCAATCGAATCCTCAGGAGCTGTCTGATAGTCGATCAACGGCTCAGGGTGCTCCACGGCGATCTTATAACTCTCTTAAACCTCATCGGCTTTAACTAGAAGCGACTCAGTAAATGATCATAGATATGGAGATTCTAAACGCTCATTCCCTTGTCGAAATGAATGTTCCAAGTGTAAATTACAAATAAGAAATAACAGACCTGTGGTTTGTGCTCGGTTCTCTTTATATCACATGTGAATTTCGTTACAGATAACCAGATAACCAACAAGTGATCTGTATTGAGGTGTTAAAGAATAGTTTTCTATATGCTCAGGGGTTAGATTATAATATTGTAATAGTTCTGTGTTGCTTACAGAACTCTTGGGGTAACTTTGATATTTACTAGAATTTGCACCGTTCTATACGTACGTTGTACCTGTCCTAGCGTATCCAACAGTCACTAACCACAGTTAAAGATTAACTGTGGTTAAGCCGTCTATACGTTTTCTCTCTCTATCAGGGTTGGGGTTAATGAATGGAATCGTTTCTTTTCTGTGTTGAAATCCATTTGGTTCCTTTTCTCTACTCTTTGCTTTTCTGCATCATTTCATAAAACCTTCTCAAAATCTTTCAATCCGTGCTCATTTCATTTATGTAACAAGTGGTTTGAAAGTTACACTGTCAAATATGAAAGTGACATTATTGAACAACACATTCTGGCATTCAATCCTTAAATCAAACATGCAATGTTTTCAATTCTTGTATCAAAGAATCAAGAGAAGCCCGCGAAGAGCCGCCTTCTTGAACTGTCTCCTTTGCCGCATCTCTTAGCAGCCTCGCCCGAGACCTCATATCGTGGGCTTCTTCCCCTACCATTATCCGTTTCACAGCTTTTGATATGTTTCCTCTTTGCACTTCACCCAAACCATATGTCCAATCCATTGTACGAACACAGACAGCTATTCTCAAAACCTCGGACACCAACTTATCCTTAATTGACTGGTCACCCGACATAGGCCACGTCACCATCGGCACACCGGCACTAATACCTTCCAGCATTGAGTTCCACCCACAATGTGTCATGAACCCTCCGATCGATTCGTGATTGAGAATCGCCACTTGCGGGGCCCAACCAGTGACCATTAGGCCCGTGTCTCTCGTCCTGTCCTCGAACCCCTCCGACAACCATTTCTCATTCTTACAACCTCGTACGACCCAAATGAATTGCTGCCCCGAAGCTTCGATACCCAATGCAATCTCGTTTAACTGAGAAACGCTGAAATTGGCGACGCTACCGATGCAAACGTAGATAACTGAATCGGGCTCCTTCGAATCGAGCCATTTCATGCACTCGTTTTCGTCGATCGACGGATCTTTTTCGCGCGATCCGTGTAATGAAACGGGACCGATTTGCCAAGCTTTTCTACCTAAAACCTGTTTTAGCATGTTGATGATAAGCTTCAAAAATGTTGAAAAGTGCTTATGAAGATATTTAAGCTATACTTCCCTTGTTCTCTCTGAATCTTTACAGTTTGACTTTTACCACTATTCACTTGGTCACTTTGATTAAGTGATTTGATTAGTAAAACGATTTAAAATTTGATAATCTTTGCATCACGCTGGAGAGTAAACTTTACTCTACCACATGCACCATGAAAAATTACATAAAAATTGCATCGTTTTGCTATCCAAATCACCGTGTCAAAGTGATCCGGTTATCAGGAAAAAAGTCAAACCGTAAAGATCCACAAATAACGAGGTATTACTGCTTATGATTCCTGCCAAACAGACCCTAGTGGGTATGTATGTATGTATTGCACAGTACTACCTTGGTGTAGTAATTGAAGTATTCTGGTTCAAGTTCCTTGAACGTGTTCACAATAGTCCCATAGCTTCCCTTCTCTGCTTCAACAACCTCCTTAAGAAATCTCCCGAACTCCGTCTCCGGCGACCGGAGATTCTCATCGATCTGCACTCTCGTCATCTTAATTTCATCCGGAAGATTCCTCAATACAAAGATCTCATCCTCCGATCCAACCCTGTTATAAGCCTCATCTCTCACCAGATTCTCCATAACAGACATCGCAAAGAAGCTCGTCACCTGAGTGAGGGTAAATAATAGTATACTCAATCTAAAAAAAAGCAATGTACAAAGACGCATATCTATAAACTATACAAAGAGTAAAACTAACAAGCTCAGGCAATGTGAGACAATTACGCATTATACATATATCATGCTATCTCTGTTTATTCTCTTTCAGCTAATTTTACTTTTTGACGCTATTCACTGACTCACTTTGATCCGGTGATTTGGTGAGCAAAACGATACACGAATTTGGTAATCTCTTAATGATCTTGTAGTGTAAACTTTAATCTACCATACTATGAGAAAATATCAAAAATTATATCGTTTTGCTATCCAAATCACCGAGTCAAAGTGACACAGTTACAGATAAAAAAGTCAACTTAAGTTGAAAGAGAAGAAACAGAGGTAGTAACAAGCTGGAAGCTCAATCTGGGGATACCCAACTCGCCGGCGACGTCGTTCGCCCACGGGAAAAACCCGTCGGCGACGAGGCAAGTCACGGCCGGGACGGCGTCTCTGAGGAGTTTCTCAACTGGGTTTCTCAGCATTGTCGTGGCCTTGTAGAAATTGGGGATCAAATTTGAGGAAGGGACTCGATCGAGAGACTCGCAGTTTTCCGGCAGACCCACGTCGGAGGCCGGGAATGGGATTGTGAGGAGGGCGATTAAAGGGGAATTTTGGGTTGAGGTGGTGAAGAAATGGGTGTTGAGAGGGGTGGAGATGATGGTGGACTTGATGTTGCGGGCGGCGAAGAGGGTTGCGACGTCGAGGATGGGGATCATGTGGCCGGCTGCCATTAGAGGGAAGAAGACGACGTGGGGATCGGTCATGGTTAGGGAGAGGAGGAGATGGAGATTGGGGATGATGAGATGAGATGAGATGAGATGCTCTGTTTTGTGAATAAAAATGTCGATAATGAAACAATTTTAGATGCTCCAACCAGATTTCATTATTTCAATGAGACGCACGTTCTCGACCCAATGTTGTTCTAAGCTTTTTTTAATAGAGTTTGATAGAGTTTGTATGCGCTGAATGTAAACTAGCCTGAAAAAAAATAAAAAAATCTCTTTGACGATAACTCTTAGATTATCTTAATATGCGAATTTAAAACTTCTAAGTAGACACTCATAGACTTAAGTGTGCAAACTCTAGAGGTAGAGAACTCGACTCTAGCCTGTTAGAGGAAACATACTTTAATGAGCATGTACGGGTAGAAGCTAACGTGTAGACTCCTTGAATGAGGAAGTCAACAGTGAGATGGAGAAGAAAATGAGAAACAACGTGGAGAGTAACTTCTTACTAGTATAAGTTATCGGGTTTTGAGAAGAGAATCGAGAGAGCGTTCAACGACCTTGAATAGTGGGTGGCAGTTTGGTGACACTTAAATGGATGGCGGCGTATGTTGGTGGTGGATGTGATCGGAATCGAGGTTTAGTAGTTCTATAGTTTGAAAAAGTATTCTAGGAGAGTGAATGATTACGTTGTTATCAGGACTCTATCTTCCTACTTAGAGCTTGTTTGGTATCCGTTTAAAAACAAGAAAAACAGTGAGAAAAAAACGTACCGAAAAAACACGTTTAAAAACATAATCAAAAAACTGTTTGGTATCCTTTATAAACATTGTTTAAAATCAAAAACACGTTTGGCAACATTACTAAATTTCGACGTTAATTTGCTTAAATGTCATTTTTACGTACAATACCGGCATATATTTGATATTTGTTGCATCAAATCATAGTTGAAATGTCTTTCAACACCAATAGTATGAAAAAAACACAAAAAAAAAATACCACATTTGTTGTTTTTTTAAACAGCTGTTTTTCAGCATGTTTTTTTGGGGAGGGAGGAGATATCTCAACTTCTTAGGACTATCCTTCCAAAATTCATTGCCTTGACTCAATATTTTTAATTAGAATGTGGTTAAGCTGGATGTCATCTTCATATGACTAGGTCTAAATTGTTATGTTATAGTTAAGTCTTGTGACACTACATAGGATCGTGTGACCATCGGCCCTGCTACGTTGGTAGAACTTCATATCGTGTGACACCTTCATGGTCCATTGACCTTCATTTCGTGTGGTGTGAGTTCTTGGTCCGATCAGTGAACTAACTTGTTTTACTGTTTGTGAGTCTTGAATGTGTGATTGACAGGGTTTAAGTCCATGGTTGGTATACAAATTTATGTTACTTTTATATTTTGAAATAAGTACAATATCGTTATTAAATTAACTTGAACGTACTTTGATTAACAAAGTATATGGTGGTGTGACTTAAATTATTTTTGAAAATTAATCTCTAATTGAACAAAAAAGCTGCATAACATATGGTTATTGAATTATTATATTGTACCAATGACTTGTCCAGAAATCTCGCATCATTGAAGCTAAGTAATACACTGAGGGTTAGGGCTGAGCAAAACCCGACCCAACCCGCCTCCCCGAATCACCCCGCATCAAACCGGTCCGAATATAGCATAAATCGATGCTACATGATTGATTACGGTTATAGATTTCTCAACCCGAACGATGTCCGATCGATCATGGTTTGAGACTTCGAAAACCCGCTTAAAACCAAACCGGTCCGATTAACGTTTTATATGTAACAATTGCAATTTTTGTTTTTTGATAATGGTTTATAATTAAGCTTTTTAAGAGTTAACATCATCAATATAATTGATTTTCCTCAAACTATTCATCTTTCATGTGAAATTACGTTACTTTTCTCACTTTAAACATTATACAAACGTGTATTACAGAAAAAGATAACAAAACTAATATATATTTTCAAGTGAAATTTCAACTTTTCCAACCCGTTTAACCGGTCCGAATCGGGCCGAGTCGATAAGTTACGATTGGTTTGGGTATTGCAAAACAGTGGGTGGGTTTGGGTAGAGCATTATCCAACCCGAACCTATTGGGTTGGGTAGAATTTTTTGGCAAAACCGGTCCAAACCGGTCCGTGCTCACCCCTACTGAGGGTAATACGTCTTATGATCATACACTAAGCCTCTCCCGATTGATACAATCAGTAATTGCACAAGCGAATTAAATTTGTGGGAGAATAACAAGACATCAAAACTTGCACTCTTTAGAGCCTTGGATATGGCTCATGTGGAAGATATTTGTTAAAGGCAATGCAAAAGTTCTCATACATGGATTCCAATGAGAATGGTCGAAGTAGAGAAAGAGTAAAGATATAAATGTAGAATGCTAAATAGACATAAGCATACACACTCATTTTTTTTATTCTCCAAAAAATAGAGACAAGAGCTCAACAGAAACCAACAACGTTCAACAAAGAAAACATAAAACTGCAACAAGAAAAATAATTTATCACATGAGGATTATAATACCCATAATATCCGCATTAAGCAGCCCTTCACAATGTCTGGAGCCTCAAATGAGGATGGCAAGTTTTTTCGTTCTATTATGCTCCCATATTAGCCAACGCATCCGCCACCTCACTAGCATCTCTAGGGACGTGTTTGATTTGTCCTTCAGCTCCAATTAGTAAGATAATACCATCTTTACTTTGCCCTTCCATAGCAGTAGGTGCATTGGTGACTTCTGGAAGATTTGAACCGCTTCCAAGTTGTCGCATTCAATAATGTACTTATTCCATTTGTGGTTGAATGCAGGGACAATGCCTTTATAGATCGCCTAAATCTCCACTTGAACGACTGAGCAGTCAACCAACTTCCCTATGAATAGCTCTACTCTCTCTCTTGAGTAACACACTAGCCTTACTCTCATCCCTTACTTTTATCCTTCTCACCCATGTCGTCAATATTAGGGCATATTTTTATGGTATGAGAGTAATCACGGAGTCTTCCCTCCGGGTGATATAATTTGTCGGATAAATTTATGAACATGCTAATTGGTTAAGTGAAGAGCATAATGGGACATCGATATAATTTTACGAGATATATATACTAAATGTCTATGCTCTCATGTAGTCGACGTAAATGTATATCGAAAGTAAAACATATAGAAGAAATGAAGTCATGTTTAGAAATGAAGTCATGTTCATCATTGGTTGTGGTTAATGCATAATAACACATACATATAGAAAGTATAAATATTTTGTGAACCTAGGGTTCACATATCATATATTAAACTAACAAGATATGTACCACAGGTAGGTCTAAGCCAAAAGAATGATAAACGTGAACATATACATATCAAATAAATTAAACACGAACATTGAGATCTACTTACATTTGATACTAAAATTCAATCTGTATAGTCTCCAATTGAGATAACCATTACGGAACCCAACTAAATTGGTCGGAGAAGAGGAGAGTAACGAGACGGACGAACTTGCACTCTTTAGAGTTATGAATCTGGCTCACCAAATCAAAATGTGGACGATAGTTGTTAAACGCCGTGTAGAACTCTTCCTCCACCCGTTTTATTAACTATGGTCGGATAAGACCGAAAACAGGATAGTAAATATATGAAACTAGAATGCAAAAGAGACATAAGCACCTCATTCTATAAGAGAGCCAACCACTTAACCTACTGGGAGACACATTTTGCGAAGAGAAAATCATGACCTAACTATTTGGTTAAGCAAACAACTTCCAACATAGCATTACAATTTTGTCATAAATAGGTAAAATTTATCGACTTTCCATCAATGAATGAAAATTATTTCTTAATAAAAGGTAAATATAGAATGAACCAAGATTCGAAAAAATTAACATCAAAATCTGTTAATTGTAGTGAATGCGTAGAACAAGTAGGAATTAATACTGTCTGTGCTTGGAAGGCCAGGTTGCGTTAACCCAAACCGGAAATCAGCTTTTTGAGGTTTGAGACGTTGCTGACGATCGACTGAAGGGGAAGTGGTGTCATGGTAATTGGGGGGGGGGGTGGGGTGGGCGGGTGTTGAAGGGCGGTGCCCGGGTGATGGTGGTGGCGATGGACGGTAGGTGAAGTTACCGATGCCCCGTGGAGATTTTGTTGGTGGACAAGTATAGTCACGTATATAGTCAAACTGGTGTCTGACTGTGAATATGTGGTGGGGTCATCTCTTATGTGAGCGGTGTGCTCCTCTTGACAATTGTGGCCCGTGAACGAGGTAATCGCGACCTAATTTGGTAGTCGTGTTTGGAACGGTACTTTCTCATTTCACAATTGAATTTAGATGTTCTTCTTTCGGATTCGTACTTTGGATTTGGATTACCAATGTCATGCGATACTTCAAGTAGAGTATTTAAAAAACAAGTAACAACTCGAATAAAGCATGTATAGTAGTGTTTCACAAATAACACATGCGATACACGAAAGAATTAAAGGCACACAAGGCTAGGCATATTAACTTACCGTAATCCAAAAGTGCGTCCTAGATGTAGTTCTCGTCTACGGAACCGTCACCTACAAATTGGAGCTTCTAACTCAATACACTCTCAACCAATTTATGAAAACAAACTATTCTAATATATTTTCTAGTTCCTTTTTATTTTTCTCAAGAAAATATTAATTTTAACTTATTTACAAACCCAAAAAATATTTTCCTCTATAATATTTACCCCCAAATATATAGTTGTTAATTATAAATAAAAAATTAGAGAAAACTGAGTTTGTTAATGGAACCGAAATTGTAAACTGCAACTAGTATCCCAAAAGTTTAGAAAAAGTCATATGCACCCCCTTAAGTTTCTGAAACGATATGATAACCCCCCAAAATACTTTCGGAAAATTGCAATTTAACCCCTCAACCAATAACATTCAAACTAACGGAACAACGTATGGATTCAAGGTCCTAAAACATGATTTTGATTACAGAAAACAACTTAGGGGAAGATTTTGAGCATAGCCACGCCAAAATAGAAATGGTGAAGAATCAGAGTGGGTCAAGGTCGCCGTCGCCAGAGGTGGAGCTCGACGGGGCTTCTCCGGCTATTCTTGGCCTCGTTTGAGGCCGCCTCTAGATTGGTCGGACCTCGAGGAGGTGATTGGGACAGATTTCAGAGGATGGGTGGCCTTGGTTGAGCTTCGGCGAACTTCTCGCCGGAATCCATGGTAGTGACGGCATCGGGGTGGCTCCGGGTATTCTCTGCAGCTAGTTGTTGATGTTGTTCCTGAAATACCCCGTTTTGTGACAATGGGTATTTTGTGATATTATTATATGTGTTGGGAATCAAATTTAAATGTTGTGAGTTAATTATAAATGTTTGCTTGCATTTGGGGTCTTTGTGACTTTTATCTTAAGTTTTTAGTGCCTTTTAATTAAATTGGGGGGGGGGGGTGGTTGTCTTTTTGCCTAAACTAGTGATGGGAAAGTGTCTTTTCTAACATATTGATATTATATTTTGACCCAAAAATCTCAACTGACGTGAGTTTCAAATTCTTTCAAAATTCATCATCATCATCATCTCAATCCCTCTCTATCTCTCACGATTTATCTCTCTCTCTCTCTCTCACGACCACACACTCTCTCTCTCTGCCGTCCCTCTGTTCGACGGGAAGAACAGCAGCAGCAACGGCATCCTCCGCCGCCGCCTCTCTCTGTCCAGGTGCGTCCGTCTCTCTCTCCGTCTTCTTCTCTTTTCTTCTTTGATTCCATCAAAGTGTTGGGTCGTTTCTGACCCGATTGATTCCGACAGATTTATCGTCGTCATCTCCGCTAGCAAGCTTCAATCCCCGCCTCTTAATCGTTTCAGATCATCTCCTCCAATTGTAAGTCTTGATCAATTAGTAATTAATATCAGTTCTTTGTCGCAAATTTTCAGATTTATATTATTAGTTTCATCATTCATGAAGTCGTAGGATTAATAATCAAGTGTTGGGATTAATCATGTTCTTAGTTTATGGAAAAACCCCTAGTTATGGAGGGGACGTTTGATTAATCGATTTGGATGATTTGATGATCCTAGTATGTGGGTAGTAACTTGATTCGAAGTGGGTATTTATTGTGCATTGAATTTTGTTTTGATACGGGATGAACTAGATGTTTTGGAGGATAGATTATATGAAAATCAATAATTCTCGTATGGGTAATGGGAGTGGGACTAGAAAGTTAAAACAGTCATATCTTTTGATCCGGGAATCGAAATTCGGATCCGTTTGATGCTAGACTTATTTTCAGAGTGTTTTGGATCTAATGAGACTATTTTTGAGTCATGATCTGTTTGTAAAGTTGGAGTAATAAATTTGTGAAGTTATGTTAGGTTATGTGCACATTAGGTTATGGGATTTTGTGAAAAGATTTTGGGTTGCGCTTTGAAGTATGAATTAAGGGGTGAACTAGAGACTTGAGAACTAAACCTTGTGGGGTCATCATCTTGTTAAGTAGGCATTGTCTATTTATTTTAGTATTGTATTTTGATTTATGAATTATTAACTTTGTAGGCGACAATTTCATTGACGAAGGATACGTCGTGTATTACTAGGAAGTGATTTGCTTTTGCTTGAGATTCAGGTGAGTAAACATGCCAGGCCTAGAGTGCCTAACTCCCTTCGTGTCAAATGATTTCTTCTTACATGTCTCAAAATGGACTACGTGTTATGTGTCTATGTGTCATTTAAATATCCGATTTTACTCGTAAATGTTTTTCTTGAAAATAACATAATAAGTTATCAATTCACGATAACGTAAAGTGGAAGAGTTGTGCGGGATTGTTTCATGGTTACTATTGGGCTTGGTTGGGTTATACCCGACCAATTAATTGTATTTAATCCGGTTGCAAGGCCCCGGATCGCTCCTTGTACTCACCCTTCTGACCGCAAGAAGTCTGTAAGGGGGTGTCGACACTTAAGGTCCTGGATGCTTGTGAAGTGATAGGTTCTTCCCCGTATCAACTAATTGTAATTGTGAACTTTTGGATTTGATGATTATTAATGGAGAAAGAATGAGAATGAGATTTTGAGATTTCCCAACTTGGATATTGAACTCGAATTTGCGAACTGTAATCTCTCATGTTCTTACAAGTGTCAAACTTTATTTCCGCTGTGTTTAAAGAGAAAATAATCCATGAAAGTTGGTTACCGTTTTATAAACTGCCTCTTAATCATTTTGCATGCTTGGGTGTTTGCTTGCCAGCATTTATTGCTGATATTGTACTGTGGTGTTTTCTTTTCTTTTCCTGCACCACAGGTCTAGATGATGAGAATTTAGCTTAACGGGGGACGCGGATCATCACCTAGAAAATTAGTAATTTTCATTTCAATAAAAGTATAACTCATTTGTTAGTTAATAACACACTAGTTTGTTAAGCGCCCATGTTTGAGCCAGCTTTTGAGTTGTAATAAAGTTTTATTGTTTAACTTTTAATTTAGTTTGCTTGAGATCCACTTTTAAAAGTCCTTGTATCCGGGCTTTGTCTCGGGTACGGAGTGACACCCCTCGGGTCTCCGGCTTGGTCATTTTGGGGGTGTTACAGTTCCTTCTCCTTGAGTCGAAACAGAGAGAGAGAGAGAGAGAGAGGAAGAGATCTCATGTCCAAAAGAGAGGAAGAGAGAGTTGTAGGTGGTTGGTGGCTGTTATTTTCCGGCGGTGGGTCTCCGGACGGTGGCAGCGGCGGTGGTGGCTTGGTCGCTGCCAACTGTTGCTGTCGTGCTCTGGCAGAGAGGAAGAGAGACAGAGGGGGAAAAGAGAGCAGAGATTGGAGAGGGAGGTGATGGTGGTGATGGTCTCGGGGGTGGTGGTGGTTGTGCCCGAAGAGAAGAAGAAGGAGAAGATATAGGGAGAGGGAGAGAGACGTACAGGGAGAGAGAGAGAAAAGAATGTTGGGAAACAAAAATGTAGTTTTCTAAGAAAACTTTTACGTAAAGACAAATACATCCCCCATAGTTTACATGACTTTTTAAATAACCCCAACAAATAACTAACTAATGTCATCAAAAATTACAAATACCTCCCCACACAACATGTATCTCGAAAATAAATATGTAAACTACACATAAGAGACATCAATTATACTTAGAAAAAGACGGGGGTGTTACAACCGGTGTCCCGTGGAGATTTTGTCGGTGAACATGTATAGTCATATATATAGTCAAACCGATGCATGACTGTGAATAGGTGGTGGGGTCCTCAGGTCACATGGGTTTTGGTGTTGGTGGTGGGAAATAGAGAAAATGAGAGAAAAGTGAATAAAATTCAAACGGAGCACACAAGAAAGC
The DNA here is from genome assembly GCA_023055425.1 of Linanthus parryae. Classification (NCBI taxonomy): domain Eukaryota; kingdom Viridiplantae; phylum Streptophyta; class Magnoliopsida; order Ericales; family Polemoniaceae; genus Linanthus; species Linanthus parryae. The sequence continues at coordinate 37,694,463 of JALGPY010000002.1, forward strand.
TAGTGACGTGGGCACTAGACTTGCAGTAGCCGCGCACCGGGAAAGCTACATTTTTGTCTCCCAACTGGGTGTTGTATGCGCTGAAATATAAGAATTTTTAAAGGCCGGTTACCGACTCTTCCCCACCCTGTCACCGGCAAAGTACAAATGTAAACTCTCATTTCAAAACATTCCTATAAGGTTAGGTTAACAAAATCTTAAAACTCTCCCTCACAAACACCACATTGTGTTTTCTTTTTAAAAACTTACAACACACACATTACATATTAAACTAAGATCTTAGCAAAAGTACTGAAAGACACCGTAGATAAATATTTAATTATCAAATGTATTTTGCTTTAATAATCATTATCCAATATAACTAGGCTCATTTTCCAGTAGCTATTTCCTACCATGCTAATGCCACACACCAATACCACACCGTCCCCGCTCTTTCTTTCCAATTTTTTTTTTTGGGGCGTCCCTACTATTTCTTTACGTTTCCTATTTGGGTAACCTTAATAAAAGAAAAAGACTAAATTACCCTCCCAAAAACAACATAGCCCAACCCATTCCTCTCTCACACTTTTTCCTAACCTATCCTAATATCCCCTCTCACTCCTCTCACTTCACAAAACACACAACCGAGAGGGAAAAAAGAAAAAAAGAATGAAAGAGAGAGAGAGAGAGGCACGACAGTGAGTTGGGGGCGAAGAGGGCGGTGAATTCGATGGTGATGATGGCAGCGGGGAGGACGACGGAGAAGAAGAAGAAGGCAACGCCCATAATATATTTTGGAATTGATGGTGTTTCTGTGAGGTAGAGGGGATATAATTTGGAATTGCACAGGGGCAAAATAGTCCAAAATATATTTTTCTTGTTTTCCGGGCCCAGCCGTCATGGGAAGAAAAACCGGTGACAGAGTAGTTAGTAGTCTCTATGTAAATATTTTTGAAGTACCGAGATATTTCTTTTTTGAAACAAAATGAGATATTCCAATAGCAAAGAAAGTTTCAAACCAGTGTAATTTCATAGTGATTACCCAAACAAAACCCAATATTTGCGATGGAAACATTCAACCGAACCGGGACATTGTTGAGAGAGCTGAACCGGGGGGCGAGTCAGTCTTATCCGGGAGAGAAGCGAATCCAACGGCGGATATTGCGTTAACGGCTGATAATCTTAGGGTTTGCCAAAAGACGTGACGCCAACTATAAAATCCCCACTCTCTCTCTCCCCTACGACTCCTTGATTCTGCCGTGTGCAGTTCATAGCTGCTCCCTCCCAAACCCTTACGTTTCCGTCTCCTCCCTTTCTCTCTCTCTTCCCCGGCGTTGCCGGCGGCCATATCACTCCGTCACTCTCTCGTATCGCCGATCACTCTATCCCCTTCCCATTTTACCCCTTCCCTCTCCTCTCCTCCTCCTCTTCATTATCTCAACAACCAAAAAGTCAAAAAAAAAATTCCGCAGGATTTAGTCTCTCTAGGACTTTTCTTTTATCATCGAGCTTGTGTGATTTGTTATATGTTTGGTTTTTTAATCTAAGAGGAGAGGGAAGTGAAAAAAAAACCTAAAAAAATTCGGAGAGGAAGAGCTTTTTTCTAGGGTTTTTTTGTTGTTATGGCACAGGTTCAGGTTCCGACTCAGCAGCAGCCGCCACAGGCTGGGAGTGGTGCTAATGCGGGGAATTTCGTGACGACTTCTCTGTACGTGGGCGACCTGGAGCAGAACGTGACCGATTCGCAGCTTTACGATCTGTTCAACCAGCTTGGACAGGTTGTGTCTGTTCGTGTCTGTAGGGATTTGACTACTCGGCGATCGCTCGGTTACGGCTATGTCAATTACTCCAACCCTCAGGATGGTCAGTTCCTTATCTGTGCATCAGATCGATTCTTCTCCTTCGTTTGAATGTAGAATTTGTTTAATGATTTAAAATGTTTCTATAGATTGTGCTTTATTATGTGAAGTGATGATTAGATGGATTGTGTTCAATTGTTGTGAATTGATGTTGCTGTTGTTGTTGATTGGTTTAGGTTATGCTGAAGGATCTAATTAAGATTTTATATGTACTGTAATTGGCATCTTTGAAATGCTGAATTGGTGTAGAAGTCATCCAGCTTAGAGTTTGCAATGTTCTTTCTTGTTTTGCACTATTACGTTTCCCCATTGTGGGTTACTTTAATCATACTGAAGTTTTGAACAGTCAGTTTAATAAAAAAAATAGCGATGTCAATAAACTGACACCATTTCCTCAATCTTGCACGGTATCGGTTTTGATTGTTTCTTTACGCATATTTGAAAGAAAGTCATAAAAATTTGAGTGATGTCAATAATATGCCACTATTTCCTCAATCTAGCACAGTCAGTTTAATCCCCATTGTGGGTTGCTTAAATCATACTGAAGTTTTGAACAGTCAGTTTAATAAAAAATTAAGTGATGTCAATAATCTGACACTATTTCCTCAATCTTGCACGGTATCGGTTTTGAATATTTATTTATGCATTATTTGAAATGATTCTTGAAAGAAAGTCATAACCCAATTGATAGTTAGTATGTGTGTAACTAGGAATACCAGGGGCAAGGTCTCTCTAGCATTGTCTTGAATTGAGGAATATCGGTCATTGTGGCTGGATTTGAACCAGGCATTCAATTTAAGAAGGAAAATGGAGTTTTAGTGTGACATTTAGGATGAGCTTCTTATCTAGTTAACTAGGAATACCAGGGGAAAGGTCTTTCGAGCGGATTAGCAGTCACCGTGTCTGGGTTCAAATTTTAAGAAGACATTCAAGAAACTAGTGAGATTTTATTTGTACATTTTCTTAACTCCTAGTGAAATTAGGAGTGGCCAGATTTTCAGCCGTACAGGACTCACTCTGACTAAGTTGGTAGGTCTATAAATCCCATTGATAAATATTGAACATTTGTTCGTCCTGTTTTTTCAGTTGTACAGTGCTCTCAGTACAACATCTAGTTGTCAAGGAAGATGCTTTAGAGTAAGCTAATTCTCTCAAACTCATAAGATCCAGCATATACTGTTTACTACTGTAATATGCAATCCACCCATCTAGCAACTGTTTCTTTCTCTCCTGAAGAACGATTTAGTCTCCTGTAATCTATGTTCTAGCATTCTACTTGCAGAAAAGCGAACCAATCAAACAATCAACAAAATTGTTGTTCCGTAAACTAGCATCTTGTCAATTCTTCAGTATTCCTGGTGTGAAAATGTGTGCTATTTATAGTTATATAGCTTACCGTGCAAGGTGCATCTCAAGGAAGTCTTGCAAGTATAGAACACCTAAACGCACTAAATAGTTTACGATGGAAATCTCTTACACTCATGTTTGCGTTATCATCTTGTTCTCTTAACATGCATTTGCTTATTTTATTTTGGAATTGCAAGTGAGTGTATTTTTTCCCATTTAGGTAAGGCAGTGGCAATTTATTCTATTTTGCGTATTGATAATATATTTGCTTGGCTACAGCTGCAAGGTCGTTGGAAGTGCTGAACTTCACCCCTCTGAATGGAAAACCAATTAGGATAATGTATTCCCATCGTGACCCAAGTGTGCGCAAGAGTGGTGCTGGAAATATTTTTATCAAGGTACTCGAATTCTCGTGGATAAGGTGTTCTTTTGTAGTTCTTTGATGCGACAGTCTACTCTAACTTCACTTGTATACGTTAATGAATTTCATTATCGAATTTGTTTCCGCAGAATCTGGACAAAGCTATTGACCATAAAGCACTGTACGACACATTCTCCACATTTGGAAGTATTCTGTCGTGCAAAGTTGCTACTGACAGCTCTGGACAGTCAAAAGGCTATGGGTTTGTCCAATATGACAGTGAAGAATCTGCCCAAAAAGCTATTGAGAAGCTCAATGGAATGCTTTTGAATGATAAGCAAGTGTATGTAGGCCCTTTTCTTCGGAAGCAGGAAAGGGATATGGCTGCCGACAAGGCAAAATTCACCAATGTCTTTGTGAAAAATCTGGCAGAATCAACAACTGACGAGGACTTGAATAAAATATTTGGCGAATTTGGACCAATCACTAGTGCTGTGGTGATGAAGGATGGGGAAGGAAATTCTAAATGCTTTGGTTTTGTGAACTTTGAGAATGCCGACGATGCTGCTCAGGCTGTTGAATCTCTCAATGGGCACAAGTTAGATAATAAGGAGTGGTATGTTGCCAAACACCAGAAGAAATCAGAGAGGGAGTTTGAGTTAAAACAGCGCTTCGAGCAGAGTGTGAAGGAGGTGGCAGACAAATCTCAAGGGCTTAATCTCTATATCAAAAATTTAGATGATAGTGTCAGTGATGAGAAGCTCAAGGAATTGTTCTCTCCATATGGTACCATAACTTCTTGCAAGGTTTGTTGTCTCTCTGTCACATAAGGAAAGTCTTGATATAGTTGGCTCTTTAACATGATGAGTGATAGGGTTACTGACATACAATTTCTATACATTTTTGAACAGGTTATGCGCGACCCAAATGGAACAAGCAAGGGATCTGGATTTGTTTCATTTTCCACTCCAGAAGAGGCATCCAGAGCTGTGAGTTTGTCAATAGAAGATTCAGTACATACATGTTTATTGGTTAAAATATTATGAAAATAGTATTCAAAGGTCGTCTGCAGTGTCATGAACTTTTCATAGGAGATTTGCTGTTAATTCCTTTTGTTTTCCTTGTATGATAGCTGGCGGAGATGAATGGCAAAATGATTGTCAGCAAACCTCTGTATGTTGCTCATGCGCAACGCAAAGAAGACAGAAGGGCAAGGCTGCTGGTACTTTGTCTACTTATCTTATTAGCTGATTGCAACATTAGCTGTATGAACAATAGACATAATTAATCATTTATGTTTAGCTACACAGTAAATGAAATGCATAGCTTCCCTTGTTTGTCTTGGTTTGTGGCAGGAGACATACTTTAGACAGATTAATCACATAATTGCTCAGATTTGTATGCCATTTTTGTTCACAGTTCGAGGGTGTCTAAATATTTTCCTTTCATATAATGGAAACTCTTATTGCAGGCACAGTTTTCCCAATTGCGACCAGTTGCCATTGCACCATCAGTTGCTCCTCGCATGCCGATGTATCCTCCTGGAGGTCCCGGTCTTGGGCAACAAATTTTCTATGGACAACCACCACCTGCAATGTTGCCCCCGCAGGTACTTTGCCTATTTTCTGGCTGACCAAAAGAGTAGCTTTGTGCAGTTCTAGCATTTATTTTTTAGACGATTTAGCAGCTCATAACTTGTATGGACAAGGACCTAAAATTTATAATACTATGAATCATCAAAGATAGCTAAAAAACTGCATGAATCTTAGATATTTTGAAACAAGGTTTTTTGGTTATGCCTGTTGTATGATCTGCATACTGAAATTATCTGCTAAATGAAAAGCGTTCAGTGGTTTTCATATAGGTATGGACAAAGTTCTTGCGAGACGTTGAATTTATTTAGTTTGGGCTCGTTAATCAAAGTTAGTACCATTATATAGGTTATTGAAATATCTGCTGGACTTTGCCTCGGTATCATTTGTCCAAAAAACTGCAGCATCATCAAACGGCCAGTATTCACTATGACCAGGTTTGGTGTTGGGAAAAAGAGGTTTGCAGCAAAAGATAATACCAGGCAGGGATAATTGCACCCCCCCCCCCTTTTTTTTTTAATAACCCCTCCAACCCTAAAATTTAATCCCACCATGTAACTTACAAGTAATGAAGTACACAAACAAATTACACCATCCTCCATGTATAAATTCAACTCCCTTAATACCACCACACCCTACACACCGTAGGATCCCATGTTACCCCCAATTTTCAATCCCTGCACATAACATGCCGTTTGGGTTTTGAAGAAAATGTTCTTTTAGAAGTAAATGTTGAGTAGTTTAGTGACATACATAAAGGTTTCTATGGTATAAAGTAAAAAAAAGCAGCTTTTCTGTTTCTATTATTATTTTTAGCTCAATACTTGTTTCATGTTGTATGCTTCCTATTAACGATGATAACTGGAATATGCTATGTTCCCTTTTTGTTGTCATCAGCCTGGTTTTGGTTATCAGCAGCAACTCGTTCCTGGCATGAGGCCTGGTGGAGCTCCCATGCCAAACTTCTTTGTTCCAATGGTTCAGCAGGGTCAGCGTCCTGGTGGCAGGCGTGCAGGAGGTGTTCCGGTGCAGCAAGGGCAGCACCCTGTTCCCATGATGCAGCAACAGGTATTTTTACAGGTTTCTTTGCTTCATTAGAGTGTATTATTGTGTTTTTTTTTTTTTTTTTTTTTTTTTTTTTATATATATATATATTCACATTTGTTGTTTTCTTGTGATAGATGATGCCACGGGGACGCGGCGGTTATCGTTACCCCTCGGGTCGTGGCATGCCTGAAGTTCCTATTGGTGGAGGCATGCTCTCTGTTCCTTATGATATGTCTGGAATGCCTTTGCGTGATGGAGGAATATCTCAGCCAATTCCAATCGGCACTTTAGCTTCCGCCCTTGCAAATTCTTCTCCTGCAGAGCAGAGGACGGTATGCATTTGTCACTAAATTAATGTTTTCTTTGTGTTCTATTTTCATGTGACGGTGGATTCATGGAATCATTAATACTAAACCAATACATTCCTACTTCTGTCATTTTGATGTTATCCCTAAAGATGCATCGCTGTCTTAATGTTGTGCAATGTTATTCTGATAACTCGGGTTAGCTTTACAAGCCTTCTCTCACTGATACTGGGGTTGGCATAAACTAACTACTATTGTTATCATTATGCTTTGTTTACTGTCTTGTTGTTCGAACTTTAGGATTTCATATGAGTAAAAGACTTACTAGTATGCTTTGGTTTGAGTTCTTTTCAACAATGTACTTTGTTTTTGACTGAAATACATACATGGCTACTTTGACCATTCTATGAATGCAAATAGTTCCGAGAATGCCATAGTTAGTTCTAGCATTTAGAGAAGGCAACTAGTTAGTTCTGGGAATGCCCTAGTTGGGTAGTTCCACAATTATCCAGCTACAAGTAGAACTTATAATTCTCTAGCGAGCTTATTTTAAATGTGTCGGGGTCGTACTTCTAACTTTTTTAGTAATTACTGATACAATGTTATTGATTTGTCACAAGTTGTCCTTGTCTGAATTATGTTTTGGAGCACACACATGAATTTTGTTTCTTTTCACCTCATTCTTGTGCAAGTAGTGCGTCTATTAATCAAGCCTTGTGCTCCTGGACTCGCTTTTTATTTGAGAAAACAACTTGTGAGTTGTGATTTTGATGGGGTTAGATGATTGATGGTTGTGTTTATTTTGATGAACAAATGTAGATGTTGGGAGAAAACCTTTACCCACTCGTGGAACAGCTGGAACCGGAGTCAGCTGCTAAAGTTACAGGCATGCTTCTGGAGATGGACCAGACTGAGGTCCTGCATCTGCTGGAGTCGCCTGAAGCTCTGAAAGCCAAAGTTGCAGAGGCGATGGAGGTTCTTAGGAATGTTCAACAGCAATCCAGCCCAGCTGATCAGTTGGCCTCGTTGTCTCTGAATGACGGTCTTGTACCCTGATTGTGCCCTGTTGGTTTCTTTGAGGATGGATGGTTTTGTTTAAGTTCAACTTGTGCGAGTTTTGTGTGGTCAAGTTTGTCGGGATGATCTTTTCTGGATTTGGAGCATTTATGCTCCCCTGAACTCAGCTGTGCCTTCCTTTTTTTATTTATGTTTGGACCTTTGCGTGTTGAAAATAAGAAAAAAAAGACAGATTTTGTTTACTTTGGCGGCGAAATGCTTTGGTGCTGTTAAGAAGCATCTAAATTTTGGTTAGACCCTAGGATTAGTTTGGTAATAGTATTGCATACTAGGTGGCTGGTAAAACATTATTTTTCCTTCAAAATACTACCTCTGTGCAGCCTACTTCACTTTTTGTCACTATTCACTGAGTCATTTTGACCCGGTGATTTGATTAGCAAAACGATATAAGAATTTGGTAATTTTTCCATGTACTAGTAGAGTAAGAATTTCATAATGACGAGGGTCTCTTGTAAGTTGCTGGCTTTTTTAGCCAAAGTATTAGCCAGGCCATTAGAAGATTTTGGGGAGTAGGATGCAATTAAATAACTTGATTTCCTCGGTAAGAGTGATGTTTGGGAATTTCTCAGGGTAGCCCATCCGAAGCGGTGTACGGGAATTTCTCAGGGTATATCTGAATGCACTGGATGGCATTCAAAGAATCTGACTCTATTTAACTGCCGTTGAGAAATAAGTAGAAGCCCTCTATGTATTCTCCATAATTCAGCTTTCAGAATAGAGTCGTGTTGTGATACCTTGTATAACTGCTAGGGTAACGTAGTAATTTGCGAAACTAAGTACGAATTGAGATGTAAATAATAATTTGGGTAGCACCCCGTATCATACATAACGGAATATAGACAGTTTTAGTACGCGTGTATCATGTATAAGTTTTAAGAAATAATTGGTTTGATGATTTGCTCGGATAATAATATTAATTTTATGGCAAATCAATACTTTTAGAAATGGGAACTCTTTTTGAGCGCAAGTGATAATTTGGAATATAGCCGGAGAATTCATGTATTAGTTTTAAAGAATACGATAATTTCATACATTATATTGTACACAAGCCAAACTAGCTAATCGTACACCTAGAACACTAGATCACTAAAACTAGGGACACACCCAATGCACTAGAACCACTAGCGTAGTGGTACAACCATTCCACCTTATACTTCCTATTTACTTCATCTTCTCCAAGCAAATTAGCTTCGGGAGATTTCTCAACACACCACCATTGTCACCATCATCTTCCACCGCCTTGAGGAAGTTAACATCTCCAAGAAATCAACCCCTTTATAAGGATTTCTCCTCCTCCCTCCCACACACAGCCACCTCCATCACCACCATCACTCACCACCACCTCCACCATCTTCACCACCACCTAGCTTCTGTCGGCAAGAAAAACCACTGGCACCTCCATCACTTGTACTCTCTGAACAGTCCTCTCTCTCCCTCTGTTTCTCCTCTCTATTCACCAGAGAAACCAGCAAGGAGCAGCGGCCAGACTCCCCAGGAGCCGCCAATCCCGTCGGAAATCACCACCGGGAGACCACCACCGAGAGCTCTGTTTCATCTCTCTCTCTCTCTCTCTCTCTCTCTCTCTCCCTCCAGTTCGTTGCTCTGTTTCACCTTCAATTCGGGCCAGATTCGGTAGAAGGAAAGCAGTGGCAGCAGCCACAACCACCATTGTTGCCGGCGTCAACAACCCAAGAAGCAACCCACTTCTCTCGCTCTCTCTCTCACCATTAAAGTCGGCCAACTTTTCCGGCAAGGCTCCTCGGGGCCATCCATCCCTTCTAGTCAATTCCAGTCAACTCCTAGGATCCAAGGAGTGCATTAGGAGGCTCAGAAGCAAGCTAGGATGTCCCGGTAGCCGCCAACATCCTCCATCATTGGCGACCTCGTCGACAAGCTTCACCCGCTTCATTCTTGTCTGTTTCCGACCATTTTTGGCCTAGATACGTTCTAAATCTCCTTTTTACTTTTTAGATAGTCAAAATCGAATCTTGATAGCTGAATCCATGTTTAGAACTAATTTGAAGTTATTGTTGAAGGGGGGGGGGTTAAAGTGTCTTTTTCAAAAACTCTTTATAGCATAAGAGGGGGTAACTAATTGTCATTCTGAAAATTTTGAAGGAAGTCTTGTCTTTTAATTAAACTAATTTGTGAGTAGTAGGGGTTGTAGCTACCTTTTAGTATAACTTAGGGGGTCTCAATTGTCTTTTACTTAAACTTCATATGTTTCGCGAAAAATAAAATTTTAATTTTTGGACTAGAAATATTTTCTAAAAATACTAGTTTTTGTCCCCGTCCCGAAAATGTGATTCGGGCGTTGAAATAGTGAACGGGTTGTTCGTTAAAAAATAAAATCGGAAAGGTTTTTATTAAAAACTTTAAATGAACAGTGTTTAGTCACTTAGCTTATAAATTGGTTGTTCTAAACTTGTAAAATTGAACATTTCGCTAGTTTGTAAACATTATAGTATCGTGTAGAAGTTTTTTTAAAACGTACAAGTCGTAAATATCATATAATCGCTATAATTCGTAATAGTTTTTCATAATATGAGTTCGTGTAGCTCTTATTATTATTTCGTGTTGTTAATAAATCTCAAATTAAATGAGTCTCTCTGCCTTCTCTTAGAGAGAGAGAGTTTGAGAGGAAAAGTACTCCCAGTGAGTTTCGTAAGTCTTGCTTCGGCAAGTTTTTTCAGTCCCTTTTTCGTAACCTTCTCTTCTACCACCGTTCCAAATCCATCTTCTGTGGTCACCGATTAAGTTGTCGTCGGGTTTGTCGCCGCCGCTCCCCCGGCGGCGGCGATCCCCCCATATTCGGGTTTTTTGTTTCAATTTCTCAGATCTGGGTGCAATACGCTTTGTGTGAGGGTTTACTTTGTAGGTCTGTGTTGTTTCTCTGTCGATTGGGGGTTGGGGCTTGCTATTCGTGCCGCCCATCAAGACCCCTCACCATATTCTCCGACCTGCGCTGTGGCTTTTCATGACGTCCATCACTTGTGGTTAATGGCTGTGTAATCTTTATGAGGGTGATGGTATGGTGCAGAGATATTCAAGGGTGTTTTTACAGGACAATGCTTTTGATGTTTTGGAGCTTTTCTTGGCATCCGGCGCTGTGCTTCCGATGGTGTTCCGGTGGCCGGAAGAAACTATAGGTGTTTTCCGGCTGCAAATATCTGGTTGTTTCCTCTTCCGTGTTTGGGAATATCAAAAGCCAGCATATGAAAATGTGATGGTGTTCTATTTTCAAGATCAATTGGAATTGTCTATTGTAACTTTTTCTTTTTATCTTTTGTTCCTTTCTAGAGTGTGGCTCTCTTTTCAGAGTTGGTGGGTTGTACCTCTCTGATTTTATTTACCAGATTTTTCTGGTCTTGTATTTGGCTGTGATAGCCTTTCTTTTTAATGGAAGCTACAATTTTCGGTGGAATAAATGTCAAATTAAATAATCACTCTAGAAACGTAAAATTTAATAGTCGTTTAAAAATTAATAGTCCCTTAAAAAGATAATATTATACGTGTTGTTTCGTTAATAGGAAATTGTAACTAAGTAAAACGTTAGGAAATAACAAGTGGATATTGGGTTGAATTAAAAAGGAGTCTTGATAGGACTTATAACATTCTATATGGATTTGAGTGAATTCGTAAGCTATGATTTGTAGGTGACGACTTTGTAGGCGAGGACTACGACAATATAATTTAGGACTGCTATTGCTGTTGTGCTAGGTAAGTAAACATGTCAAGCCTTGCGTGCCTAGTTCCTTTCGTGTCGTACTCTGATTTTTAATACTTGTCTCAGAATGTCTTTATTATTTATTTACATGTTTTATTTATGATGTATTTACATTTTGAAGAAGTTGCTTTGGTTTAATACTGTCACATAATAATAATAATAATCCGTAAATAACGTAAAATTGATAGAGTCGTGCGGGAATCGTTATATTCGCTTTATGATTAGATTGGTCGTGGTTGGTTGCGGTCACCCGACCCGTTTATTTTAACCCGGTCGCAACCTGCCGGGTCGCCCCATGTACTCAACTCTCTGGCCGCAAGAAGTCTTAGGGGGATGTCGGCACTTAAGGTCTTGGATGTGTAGAGTTAGTAGATCTTCTCCGTATCAGCAAGCTAATAATAATACAATTTTCTCTGAGAAAGAATATTTTGAAAGGAAATAAGAAAGAGATTGAGGATAAGATTGAGGATTTAAGAATTTCATTCGAGTTATTACTTTGTTCATCAAGTTTAGTCTTTTATGATTTATTTCTCTGTATAATTTTGCTGAGGAAAAGAAAGTTATGCTTCATCATTTGTTTTACGTGATTGGGTGTTACTCAGTATTTCAGTGCTGACTTTCAAAACTACGGTTCCTGTTTTCCTTCCCACCGCAGGTCTAGGAGCTGAAGGCTATGGATTGGCTGGGTTCGTGACTCACCGAGAAAGACATCACAAGCAGTGTCTAGTGATGTTAGTTAATGATTGTATAATAGTAGTCATCTCATGTATAAGACTTAAAGCTTAATATGATGTTTAATGTCAACGAAATGTGTTATGGAAGATTATGCTTTTGATTTCTGCCGTTACTTAGCATCGCCCTCCCGGTCTTATCCGAGCCGGATAAGGGGGTTGTTGCACGTGTCATATCTGTCCCATGTAACCTATGATCCATTGGATAATAGCATCCCTAAGGACCCCACAGCCAGCAACGCCATGCTCTCCATTCTTGCTGTCATCACAGAATATTTAATTTGACATGTTCAAGGAGGAGAGCAAATATTAGAACAATTAATACATTTTCTAATAGTTGAAAAGCACTCTCGGTCTCTTCAGCAATATGATTAATTTTTTTCAAATCCATTAGGAGGGTGCTAAGCTGGTTGAAGCAATGATTATTACGACATTTGTAGATAGACAAACATCCACTAATAAATAAAATCATGTGATCATAATTCTTGTTAGCATCATTGAGATCCTTATCAAACCACCGGATAAAAGAGTGATGATGAAGGAGGGAGATACATTGGAAATTAAAAATCACTTCCCATAAAACAAAAGCTCTAGGGCAGCTTATGAATAAATGATTCAAGTCCTCACTTTGGTCAGGGCAATAAGGACAAATACTCCCATGTCTCTGTCAGCTTGCCCTCGCCCCCAAATCGGGGAAATTCAGTCTCGATAGATGGAAGAGGTTGTCTCTGTAGAATGGCCAAGCGATTGGCAGATAATCAGATATGTTAGCAACGAGAAATGGCAGGTGTATGACATTACTAAGACACGAGGTAGTAGAAATGTGTACGATCTTTGTACAATAAAGTTATTTTTAATTAGAGGTAGATCCAATGATGTCTTATAATGGGGCTAAAATTATGAAAATCCGTAATGGTAACATATATTTTTTTGTCAAAAGACAAGAATTTTATTAAGCTAAAATATAGACCCACAACAGAGAAAGCAAGTACTTTCGTCGAAAGACAAGAGTTACACTCAGTCAAAATATATCAAGGAGTACGATGTGCTCACAATAGGAGAGAGCATCGTAAACTAAGACATACATACACAGGAAACAACATACACACAATACACATGCTAGCTACAGGTCCTTTTTTTTTTTTTTTTTTTTTTTTTGAGAAAAATTACAGAATCTCATTTAAAACAAAGATAACAAATTACATATTACAACGAATGCCCTAGTGACAAACATAACATAGATAAGAGCAAAGCAAACTTGAAAATAAACAACGCACAACAGTTTTCTCGTCCCACTGTCATACTTAAGACAAATACAAACATACACAAACTATAAGTAGCAGAGGTGCCAAGTGTTGCATAAGCTAGGTGAAGAAATTGCCGCGTCAGTCAACTGATGTGCTGCTTCAACTTCAGCCCCAGACACCTTCAGTAGGATACACACACTTCAACTAAAGATAACTCTTGCTTGATACTTTCTCTGTTTCTTCTATTTCTTTACGTTCTGACTTTTGTCACTATTTACTGGGTCACTTTGATCCTGTGATTTGGATAGCAAAACGATATAATATTTTGACAATTTTTTCATAGTGTTTTAGAATAAAAGTTGTTCTATAACATGGTGAAAAAATTATCAAAAAATTGTATCGTTTTGCGATCCAAATCACTCGGTTAAAATGACTCAGATTACGAGTCAAAAAGTCAAAGCGTAGAGAAAGAGAAGAAACGGAGGAAGTATGTGATATGGGGTATCCTCATACGATCTTTATTCATTCTCCTGTAAAAGTAAATATGCCATTAGACAATCTCTGTAAATGACAATGTAATGATAGTGCAACTGTGCAAATATCGCGTAAATGTAATGCTTTGCAAAATAGATAAAAGTACCGCGTGAAGAGAAGACAACACTTGCCAATTTTCCATGCTCCATCCATCAAATCTGTAGCACATGCAATTAGTGGTCATTCTAGCTGCATCATCGTTAAGGAATAGTGGAAGATAGTGTTAAAGACTAAACTTGTTTTTAACTCATACAAATAATAATTTAGGCAAAATTGCATCACAGGTTTCCAAATTTTGTTTTTTCGGGCAAGTGTACCCAACTTTAAATCGTGTACCACATGTTCCAAACTTTCAAAATTCATTTAGCCGGGTCGTCTTTCACTAACTTTTCAGTAATATTGAACGGTAGAATGTAAAAAGACTATTGTATCATTTATTTTCACTCCTAATTCTGTTTAAAATTATAAATTTATCAAACAAATCAAAAAAGATATTAAAAATAGTAAAAGTTTAGTTTGAAAATTCAGATATATGTAAATATAATATATATATATATATATAAATAACAAGCTTACATATATTTACATGAAAAATACAAATCATTACAATAAAAACTATTCAAGACATCAGGTGTTAAATCTTGTGCCACTTGTTAAAATGTACAAAGATACTTGTACTTTATTATTTTGTTAAAAGATTACATGTGAAATTATGAAATTTTGAGAAATAAAACGTTATAATAACTTTGTTTTAAAAAACGTTAAAGACATTAAGATTGACGGATATATGTTAGTAAAAACATATTTCATATATTGAAATGATGGTAAAATGTGTAATTTTGATGAAAATGTATGACACTATCTTATATTATTATTATTATTATTATTATTATTATTATTATTATTATTATTATTATTATTATTATTAGTATTAGTATTAGTAGTAGTAGTAGTAGTAGAACTTGCCGTTATAGAAAATTTAGAGGTGAAATGAGGGGAACTGTAGTCTTTTTTATATTGTTCCATCGAATATGGATGAAAAGTTAGCGGAAAGGTACCTAGGTGAACGAATTTGAAAAGTTTAGGAAATGTGCTGCATGGTTTTAATGTTTGGGTATTCACTTGCTGGAAAAAAAAATTGGGTACATGTGGTGCAATTTTGCCATAAATCTATTTGGGTTTTATTTTTATTAGTAGCCCAATTGTATTAATTAACTAGTGGGCCTATTTTTTTTAGTAAAGTGGGCCTATTATGTTGGTAGTGATAGTAGACAAATTTAATATTCGGTTCAAGTTTATTGTATCTAGTGGAGAATTCCAAAGAAGAGCATATGTAGAAGCTTGTGGAGAAAAAATCTTATATATTTTATCGGGAAAAATGTATGAAACAAATGATGCTTAGAATATTCGTTCCTCATCCTCTATAAATAAATTTGTACTCCCACCACTTTGTAACAAGCACACATTTGAAGTTCTTTTTCTAAGTGTTAATGCATCGTTTAAAACTTTCTTGATTTTTTATGATGTCAAAAACTATATGAAAACTATTTTTTATGTGTGTAACAATGTTATGGGCATGTTATGTGAGGATGATTTGGAAAAAGAAATGCATTTTCTGAAAGATTATGTTTATGCAAGATTAATTTGAAAGTTATCTCCTCTTAAATTTATCACCTGCTTACCTAATTTTCTCCCGATACTTCTCGTTGTATCAGTGAAGGCGTATATACTTCGCCGCCGACACAATACCCACTAATTCCGTCACCGGGTTGAGAATTTGAGCCGGCGAAAGGGACCCACGTATTTCCTGTCAGTCAACTCCGTCATTGTTATGGTGCAGGGGTTGATCACCGGCAGGGAAAGAAGTATGATACCCTATATTGGTGCCACCTCTTTTGGGCCATCTCACTCTGGTGTTGGTTCTATGCTCCCCCCCCAAAATGCTCCAAAAAATCATCTACCCCATGTCCATGAGTTCGGGATTCGTCTCCCTCTCCCTCCTATCATATTTGTCTCAAGCGGAATACATCCGTTCGCTAATTTACTTCAGTCTGGTAGTGGTTTCCTTTTATTGTGCGACTATATCTCCCGATGAACCATTAGATCAGCTGCTCCGACTCTTCCTTCGTCGCTAGTTGAGTTGATGCCTCGGTGATTGATCCTACTTCAGTGATGCCCAAGGCCAAAGAAGACGACCAAGAGATTTCATTAGTTTTATTATTATATTTTTATTTTTATTTTTTTCTTCCTCTTTTGTAAGACGAACATCTTTGTAAGACGAAAATTTAGTAATATATATATATACCATTGCTGAATCCCCTACTGTCCATTTTTTTAATGCACAATGAATGGTTTTACTTGATATTGTGTGTTATCAATTTCGATATTGTGTGTTCACTACACTTGAATTTCATCAAGAGAAATTGTGACTGGAGATTTCTGTGGAACTTGTCAATTAGACTTTTCTGTGATTCCTGTGACTGTTTCCGTTTCAATTCATGTTTTTTATCCATGGTGCAATTCTGCAACAGGTTTAATATGTTGTGCAAGTTCTAAGAAAATGTTTTGATCTCTTTCCTTTATCTGAACTGCATTTCTCAATGATCTCGGGACAGGATCCGCTTCACAGTGAATAGCTTTTCAATACTCCTTTTGTTTTAATATTTTTTTTCAATTATATACTGTTGTTTACTATGTTACCTTGTGTTGTATTAATTGGACTCGAGTGAGTGCAAGCTTCTTCATTGACCGTCCAATCTTTTGGACAACTCAAGAGCGGCTCAATTATACATACGAGTTATATATGTTTTGAATAGTTTTACTTTGCAAATGTGTAATTTTGTAGTTTTTACTAACACATAGGGGGTATCGAATTGTCATAAAATAATATGCACTAACAAATCGATATCATATAATAGTACTACACTTAGAAGTTACAAATCATCCAAAGCTAATTAATCTTCTCGTTTCTTTACAGACAGCGGCACAACGACTGACTTTCTGTACGTGAAAACTTAGTTGATATAAAAAAATACTAAATGTGTTAAATGCATGATTTTTTCAATCATATTTATATTTAACGTACTGCTAAGTAACTTTTAAATTTTTAAAGTTATTGTTTTAAATAAATATTGAAATTATTTTGGCCCACGCGTTGGGTTTGGGTTTAGAGTTTTTTAAATGAGTCGGGCTTGGGTTCGAGTGTTGGCCCAGACAATGGGTTGGGTTGGGTTAGGTCTGGGTTCACGTTTTCAAAACACTGGCCCGGTCTGTCCTGACCCAACCTATCGTCTTATTCAAACAGTGCACCACTTATTCAAACAGTTAGTGGTTGGCACACATTCATTAATTGTAGACATCACGTGGTGTTCTTTTGGAGCACTAAAAAATTGCTCCAATGGTTGGAACATCGTTCTTGGTCTGCGGCTATTCTCCCTATTACTTTGCATGACCGCCTCTCTTCAAGAGCGGCCTTGCGTTGTAAACCCGAGCACATTAGCAGGGCAAAGAAAAGACGCCGAAAGAGGTAAATACCGAGCAATCCATCAACTATTTCGACTTGCATGTTGTTGTTTTTTTGTTTATTCCCAGCTTTCTCTGTTTGTAAAACCTAATTTGGTTCAATTGTGTTCGTTCCCAATTGTGGGCAAAGTTGGATTGCTTACGGTTCTTGACACGGAGCTCTGTTGTATTTATAAGTTCTACACCTCTTTAATTTCATTTGACTGCATTTGTGAAACCAAAATCTCTCTGATTGCTTCGTCACAGCAGCGGAACCTTCCATTCCAGCAGCAATTGCAGAATGAGCAGCAACAACAATCTCACCTGGCATTCGTATAATATGGGGTTTCTTGTTATGATTCTGTGCAGGGACTAAAGTTAAATACTTCATAAACGGTGGTTGTATAAATAGGACTAAACTGCAAGTCCTTTCAAACTGTGGTTGTATAATTCCGGAGTAGCAGTAGCCGTTGGATGGCTTGGAGATTAGATCTCAGCCATCCATTAGTTTTAGAACGTTGTGTTTAAAACGTAAGTGGAGCAGCGTCGTTTGGGTCATTAGCCAGCGGAGCATTCCACGTCAGCCAGCTCCTCGGTCCTGATTGGTCACATTCAACCGTGTTGGCTGACGTGGCTTTTTTAAATTTACCAGCTATTTGTTATGTGCATCAACTTAACTAAGTTAACTTCATTTTGCAGATACTGTGCCTCGAGATTTGTCTGCAGGAGCAATAACAGTTGTGTCATGACTCATGACTTCATATTATATTTAGCTCAAGAAATCAGGAGTATGTGGTCACTGTGAGTACCTTGAATAATTTGATGGAGTAGATTCCGTAGGGTAAAAATTATGACATATGACCATTGCAGCTAATGAGTAGCTTCCATGGTGTAAACTATATGACACATGTTTGCTTTGTATGGTCTGCCACTCCGTGGATATCCTTGGTTCAGTTAATTCTATCACGTTCGATGATCCTGCTTCTTTGCCTATAAAGGATGTTGCTTTGACTACAGCCGAGGTACCATCTTTGAGCTTAATTATTCACATTACTTTAGCTCAGAAACTTTTTTAGCTGACCACTAATTTTGTCATTGTACATTTGCAGGTGAAAGCTCTCTGTGATGAACTCCGGGTCTTAGGAAAGAAAGACTTTTAGATCTCCTAGGGTATGTAAAACATCTCCTTTCTCAAAAAATGATTGCCAGCAGCATGCATGTTTGACGTATATTCTGTGTATACAACCTACATGGATCAGACTTCTCCAGTTGTGCATGTCCATAGTTTGAATCTGAATTTGGTTTGGAGCCAAAACACGCACATATTCTTGTTGAAGAGTAAAATAAAAGAAGGTGTGTTCGTACTCGCATTATGCTTGGAAGCTTATTGATTACTAATATGTGTACTTCCATCGTGGGTAATGTATTTGGGTTCAAACACAACAAAGAGGAAACAACGGATCCGTGCTCGGTTATGCATCACTACCTCACATAACAACCATTTCTGTGTCGAGTAACTGAGTGTGTCATTTCATATGCTGAATACTAGCAGTGGTTAGCCTTCTACTTGATCAGGATTGTGCTTTTGTTTCTTCTGGCTGTTGTTTCTTGGTAACTACTAATAGGGTTGTGTGTGATTGATTCCAGTTCCATGTCATTCTCATTCAACTACTATTCATGGACATCCTTTAAGTACTGGCCTTTTTCTGTATGTTGTTGTTAAACATGGTAGTTGGTGCTCTGGAGAAGAAATGTAACTGATTGGTAGTGATTCTTCAATTCAACCATTTTAGTTTCCGCCGTCAATGATTTCCTTGGTTCAGGCGGGAAAACCCTACCTAACAAATCCAAAGACACTATTTACAGTTCTGTAATCACCTATTTACTCTCCAATTCGATCGATTTGGATTTTAATTAGAAGTGTCTGTATTCATTATTTGAACATGAATTGAGGATGCATTAAACTAGGGACTTGATGTTTTCTGGTGCAGTCTGGATCAAGTTCTTGTGGAGGCTATTACAGGTACTTTTGGGCAAGGTATGATGCATCCAGTATATACAGTAAAGACACGGCTTCCGAGTCAAGCGATATTCCATGGGTCTAAGGTATTATAACTTATTGACGGTTGATGTTTGAAAATGATGTCATCGCAGTTATTTGCCTGCTTCGTACTGATTTGTTTGAAATTCATGGTTATTACCCATTTTTACAAAGATTATGATCGGTGTACTGGTGTTTGTGAACCTGTGTCTTTGCATGTCACATTCAGCTTCAGTATGTTTAGTTGCTTTCAGTATGGTCATTTTACTGTGTTCTTCTTGTGCAGAGTACCCCTGCTCCGTAGCTTATGTTTCACGCTGGGATGTTTCCAGAGAACTCTTTGGCTGTTTATGTCCGCAGAAAGTAAATCTACAAATGATACGAGTAAAGGTCACGCTGCTGCTCTACCCGCACATTCGACGGCGTAGCGGCTACAGGTATTGCCGAAAGCAATTCATCCACCTCTAAACTTGAAGAGGAACTCAAAGCGGCTTCTCGGCTTCGAAACTTCGGATTTTATGATCTTAAAATGGCAACTAGAAGTTTCAGACCAGAAAGTTTCTTGGTGAAGGTGGTTTCAGTTGTATGTTCTAAGGGTTGATTAAGGAGAATGGAACTGCACCAGTCGAGCCAGGCACTGGACTAACTATTGCCGTAAAAACCCTCAACCATGACGGGCTTCAGGGTCACAAAGAATGGCTTTCTCTTTTGCATTCACTCCACAACTTTCACCTTCAGTAATGCTTTATGCTTGTCATTTTTGTTGCTTCACTAATCTTGAGCATCATCTATTACGCAGGCTGAAGTAAGTTTTCTTGGTGTGTTCTCAGTCATACTAATTTGGTTATGCTCATTGGTTACTTCACTAATCTTGAGCATCATCTATTACGCATTGTTGAAAAGAATAGGTTGGAAACCTCAGACAACTCAACTCTAAAAAGGCCCAGGGACAATGACACCGCATTACCACCTTCTCCTAAGTCCAGCAAGTTGTAGAGTCCTCGAAATTAGCAGTGTAATATCTACTATAATACGTATCTGGAGGAGTCAGGGTTTCAGATGCCGGAGGTGAAAGAGGAAACATTTGGTTTCATGAGTGATTGGAGGATTGTTCAGGCTGCCTGCATCAGTTTTGGCAAGGAGAGGTTCGATATATTGAGGTGTGTCGGATTGCAACTCAGAAAAAATGTTGATGATTTCTACAATGGTGCATGTATAGGAAGAAATAATGGGCCTTCAAAGCTCAATATATAAATTTGTCTCTCTTAACATTTATCTCATCAGTGTGTGGTGTCGGCTTCTCTTGGTTGATTTCAAGAGGAAAATTAACTCATGTCTAATATTCCGCAGTATGAATCTTGAATGGTATGCTAGGTCCCCAAATCTATAATTCATTAATGGTAGCTCAATCATGAAAACTACGAATCTTTCTGGAAGTTACGCTGGCGATTATTGGGGCATGTTTGGTGTGTGTATCTGCGCGTATTGTGGGTGAGGGGAGCAGCAGTGCAGTGTTTACCTATGGCCACTGGCCTTCTTTATCAACAAATAGAATTTTCACCAGAAGTGGCGGCGTGGCGAGGCGACCGGATCTGTTTGTGCTCTCCGGCGACACCCACAGCCATCCCGTTGGGGAGATCGGAGCCAGTGGCGGATCTGTATGTTTCTGGTGGCAGAGTGGTGGCTGGTGGTGGTGGTGGTGGTGGCTGGTGGTGGTGGTGGTCTTACTGTTAGAGAGGGGCGAAGGGTGGATGTGTTATTCTGAAAACAAAGTTAGGGGCATTTTGGTCCTAAATGTATTTTTCTTATTACACGAGCCCCGCTGCTATGGGAAAAAAAGACGGCGGACAGAGTGGTATGCATAGAGATTATCTTTGACTTATCCTGAAAGTCTTGAATGTGTTTTTTTATTTTAAATACTATTTTTCAGAATTTACTAAACATTTTTCTGTTTTTTTTTTTGTTTTTTTTTATACTCATTTTTACAACATGTTTTTTTTCAACTATTTTTTCTGTTTCTAAACGGGTAAACAAGTTCCCTCAGTGTACATTTGGCGTGTGGGTAAATGAGCACAAGGAGTTTCCCTCAGTTTAGATTTGCATACGTGTGCTTGCAAGGCACACGACAGAAGTCTCGAGTACACATTACACTCCCATGTATCTGCTAGCTAGCCCCTAAATCAGCGAAATTCAGTCTAGACTCTAAAGATAAAAGAGGCTATCTTGGGCAGATATGTTAGCTGGGAAGAAGTGGCAGGTGTACGATCCGAGGTAGTATGATGTGTGGAAACGTAATACGTCCGATCTTGTACAATATAGTTATTTTAATTAGGGGCAGATCCGATGATGTCCTATTATGGGGCTAAAATTATGAAAACTCGACGTAACATGAAGTACTTTTTGTCGAAAGGTCAGAATTTCACGAAGCAAAAATATATCTAGAAGTAAAACGGGCCCATAATATGAGATACATACAATAAACAAAGCAAGCTCCAAGTCCAACTTAAGACGGAAACAAACATACATAGATCGTAAGTAGCAGAGGTGCTAAGCGTTGCGGAAGCTAGGCAAAGAAATTGCCGCATCAGCCAACCGATTTGTTGCTTCATAAATGAGATGCACACTTCGATATACTAGGCATCCTCATACGAGTTTTTTTCATTCTCCTGTGCAAGTGAATACGCCATTAGACAACAGTAAAACCTCTATAAATTAATAATGTTGGGACCGGGATATTTTATTAATTTACCGATATATTATTATATCGATAAATTAATAAGTTATTAATTTAAAGAGGTTTTTTGTATGACATTTAAATTTTCAAGTCCGATGTACTAGTTACCATGTATATTTGTTAGAGATGAAAACTAAATTACAAAAACAAAGTTCCAATGCACATTTTATGAATTTGCATTTACAAATTAATTGAATTTTTCAATCCATTAGTTTTTAATAAGTAAAAAAATTAGTTCATGATACCAAAAAGTAGGTCCATTGTACCAACTCAATACATGAAACATTGTTACAAATTAATCACTATAAAAAATGTTCATTTAAAAAATTTAAAATCACATCAACTATCAACTATCGCTCCAAAACTTTTCTCAAAAAAAAAAATAATATAATAAAATAATCGCTCCAAAACTACAAGGTGTGTAAAAATCAACCATGACCAATCAACAAAGAAATTTTTTATGTGAGATATTTAAAGATGAAATCGGTATAGATTTGAAGTTCAAGAAAAAACAAGTGACTATATATTCATTTTTACTAGACAATCTTAGAATTTGAAACTTTTTTAATAATTATTAATTTATAGTTTGGTTGGGACCAATATGTACATTGGGATTTCAAAAAAATTATTATCTTATTATTTTATCGATTGGGGTCCAATTTTATACTGGTCCCAAGTTGGGACCGGACAAATTAATAAATTTATCGAAATTATTAATTTATCGAGTATTAATTTATAGAGGTTGTACTGTATGTGTAAATGACAATGCAATGGTAGTGCAACTATCGTGTTAGTGTAATGCCATGCAAAATAGCTAACAGTTAAAGTGCGTATTAGTGGCCACATCACCCTTTTGGTGAGTCTTCAACCTTATGCTTATCACAAAACCTTCAATTAGAGGGAGGCTGTTATAATATGTAAATTAAAATGACTATTTTGTTATTACATGAGTATTTAAGAAGTTGGGTCGTTATTCAACATTGTTGTATAGTCTATATATAGCGTCTTTTCTAACTGATGAATACTACCTCTGTTTCGTCTGTTTCAGCCTACTTCACTTTTTGTCACTATTCACTAGGTCACTTTGACCCGGTGATTTGATTAGCAAAACGACACAAGAATTTCATAATTTTTGCAAGGTCTTGTAGAGTAAACGTTACTCTATAATACAATGAAAAAAAGTAAAAACTTATATCGTTTTGCTATCTAAATCACGGAGTCAAAGTGACCTAGTTACGGGTTAAAAAGTCAAAGTAAGACGATTCAGAAGAAACGGAACTAGTACAATTTATTCTTCCACAAGAAATTCTATCAAGGAGTAGAGAAGGATTGTGTAATTTTCTTGCCTAGCTTAGGCAACACTTAGCACCAAGCGATGCGGTGTTTTGATAATTTTTTACTGTGTTATAGAGCAACTTCTATTCTACAACACCATGAAAAAATTATCAAAAAATTGTAACAATTTGCTATCCAAATCAACTGAGTTAAAATGACCCAGTGAATAATGGTAAAAGTCGAATTGAAGAGAAAAAGCTTGGACACAGTGGTAGCATCCTCGCTCTGTTGAGAGTATGTTTAGTTTGAGCTAAAAGTCGCAATAATCGGATGGAAAGTTAACAGAAAGTAACACCGTTGCAACAAATTGAAAGTATGAGTACTGCGGATGCTTCAATTGAAACTATGAGAATCAAATCCACTCAAAAACCAAACTATGAGATGGTTCTTTTTTTTTACAAAATCTAATTGATACTATTAAGAGAAGTGATTTGTACACAACAATTGGTAGCCTGCCCAGAGATGTCCATATCCAAATTATCTTTTCAGCTTTGGCGGATGCGGACTCATGTCTCCAGGCTCAGCTTTCCTCTTGAAAGCTAGTTTTCTTGCCTTCGCCAATGATTTGCAGAGATCGTCGTCGTCGTAAAAAACTGGATTATTATCATCGTCGTCTATTTTCATGGTCAGAGTTTGATCAAGTTGCCGCAACGCTTTAGATGCCTCGTCTGCTTTTGCATATGCAGCTTTATATGCATTACTTCTCATATCAGCCTCAGATTTCTCTTGCTCCACCTTCTTCATTGCCTGCCTCTTGCCTTCACTTCGAGATCCAAGATCTCCAGTACCCAGTCCTGTTGAGATAGCGTCTGATTCAAGGGCATCGATATCCAGTTTCTCCTTTTTCCTCAATGATGATTTCTTTTTCTTGGGCTTTTTAAACTGAAGCATCTCTTCATGAGTATAGTAATCTGATGTAATTGCCTTAAATGAATTGAGATTTTCAAATGGATGGTTTGCTGAGACACCACTTACCCTCTTCCGGAGCTCGTCTAGTTTCTTCTTTGCATCACGACCGCTAAAGCCTCCGCTTGCATCCAGAGTAAACCCCTCGTCATCTCCAATAGGATCATCATACTCATTGTTGAACTTGTCATCATCATAAACTTGGTTTCTCTTCTTAGCAGCCTTATAAGCCTCGTCCCTCCGCTTTTGCTCCCCAATCTCGACGTTTTCAAGCATATCAATCTCCTGATTGATGTCTCCATCATCACCAAGAATGCTCTGATCTTTCAGTGTCAAAACAACAGCTCCTCCACCTTCAACGACCTTGTCTAGCCCCCCATGAACAACTTTCAGCCCACCTAATTCTTGATTAATGTTGTCATGCTCTTCGAAAGTAGTAGACAGCTTCTTGACCTTTTCGGACATTCGCTTCTTCTCCCCAATCTTACGGCTCTTACTGACCCATGATAATATTTCAGAAGCACCTTTCGACTTCTCAAGCCTTTCTTGCCTCATCCTGGAAATTCGGAGCTCAAGATCCCGAGCTGTGTGTGATTCACTTGGGCCCATCAAGAGGTCAGTTGAAGTTTTAGTGAAGAGCACGTTCAAATTTGAAGCAGACTTAACAAGTTACCCAAGCACGCATTTTAAATACTACCCCCCTAGACAAGCTTTACGTACCAGCCGATGTGGGACAAAAAACTTATTGCTCCTAGGCATGACTTCGACAAATCTTTTGATGTGAAGAATTTGGAGTTCTCATACGGAACAAGAGTGTCATAACGAAAATACAATATTTGCTTAGAATTTTGCATATTTTTGGAAATCAATCGGTGCCGTAATGTGCACACAAATATCATCAAAATTACAATACTTTATTTTTCGGGGTAGATAGAAGTTTTTCAGGGTAGATGTTACCCTAAAATTTAGGTATTTAGGACTCGTTGTGTTAAAAATTCATGGGTTTCACCTCAACACCAATTCGCAAAGAGGGGATTCTTGTAAGTGCCCGATGTGGGACATCTCAACACTTTTCTTTTTATTTTTTCAGAATGATATTATTTTTTCTTCATGTTCGAACCCGGGATCTCATGTAAGGATTTATTTATTTTTTTTGAGAAATTATTTTGTCGTCCACCGGGTTTGAACTCGAGACCTCATGCAGGGTCTTCCAACGCTCTATCACTTGAGGTACCACCCTAGTTGTTCATGCAGAGACTTTAACGCTTTGCTAAAAGTTAGTCACCACTTCAACTTCTTAAAATTGTGATTTTATCATATAGTTTCTAAGAGTATCATCTTGTGCTTAATTCATTGAAAGCACGATCCACGCACTCCTTGTGTTAATTTATATTAATTTATTAAATTTGCTTCTAAAAGCTAGTCACCAGACTCACCACTGTGGCACCACCTAGACCGCCCTTATTCAACCACAAGATGATACTCTTAGAATTCATTTGGTAATACTTTTGCTTTCTAGAACACTGTTTTTTATGTCAAAAGCTTTTTCAGCCTACTTTACTTTCTGTCACTATTCACTCAGTCATTTTGACCCAGTGATTTGATTAGCAAAATGATACAAGAGTTTTATAATCTTTGCATAGTCTTGTAGAGTTAAACTTTACAATATCATAAGAAAATTGTCAAAAAAAATACATCTTTTTGCTATCAAAATTACCAAGTCAAAGTGACACAGTTACGGGTTAAGAAGTCAAAGTAGGACATTCCAGAAGAAACAGACCTAGTATGTAAAGACCATAATTTCAAATAGAAATAAATTAACAATCAGTCATAATGGCCTTTCATTGAAAGATTGATTGATTTGGGGTCATAAGAGGTTCCATTAACATCAAAATTCATATGGGATCAATCATTTTCTGGGTGGTGTACATCTTCAAATGGAGTTCACCGGAGTATTGCGACATCTAGTCTTGTTGTGTCCAAGCTTTTGGCGTATGTGATAAGTGTTGATTTACTGGCTATTTAAACAGTAACTGCTTTCTCGACGCAATTTTTGAGAAGCAGAGGAGGGGTTGGTTTATCGGATATGCTTTTTGATAATTTTTTTTAATAGATTTTTTATCCATGTAATAACAATAATTTCAAAAACAACATATCTGGTTGCAATAAAACTCTACAATGTCTGATATTGTTTCTACACTTACAAGTTACAACAATTCTAAAATAATGATTACCAAACACAAACACAAAATATATATATATAAATAAATAAATTCCACAACATGTTATATATGAAATTTACCAAACACTTATTATATGAATCTACAGCAGCATTCTCACAGCACTTCCCGCACAACTATTTTTCTAAAACACCAGCATCCCAAACTGGCCCTTAATTACTCGACTACAACAAGAATGGTTGTGTTTGGATGAGCTACATTAAGTGTAAGTATGGAACTCAAATTTTTAATCAGTATTGGTCAAAATCAGTGATTTCATTCCGCATGTTACATTGTTTTCCAATTCCGATTAGATTATTCAATCATCAATTTTGCAAATTCTCACATTCTACCGATTTTAAGCTCAAGCTCATACCAAACAAATATATGATTTTCAACTACTTGTCAGCC
Organism: Linanthus parryae; assembly: GCA_023055425.1. Taxonomy (NCBI): domain Eukaryota; kingdom Viridiplantae; phylum Streptophyta; class Magnoliopsida; order Ericales; family Polemoniaceae; genus Linanthus; species Linanthus parryae. The sequence continues at coordinate 37,721,416 of JALGPY010000002.1, forward strand.
AGCTTATGTTCTCAAATTCTCAGATTATTCTAGTTGATTATTCAGATTTTCATCTGATACCAAACAGGCCTTCAGATTATCATATGGTAGTACGTTATTAGAATGAGCAGTCAAGGTGATAATAGAGTGTGTTGTTTTGACCTCAAACCACTCCTTTCAATAATTAAAAATCTTTAATAAGTTACAATCTCATCATCTTAATCAAATTTTATAATCTTAATCAGCTCTCTCAAGCATATGGATGTGGCTACATTTTTCTTCTTACCATACGCTCCAACACCTTGTGGTTGGAAAACGCAATCATATACAACTACTACTCTCTTCAAGGACATACCAGAATGCCATGGTTTAGAAGCAAACGCCAGAACACCCCATGGAAACATGGTGTCTCAGTACGAACTGCTTCTACTGACGGCTCCACCTCAACACGTATGTATTCTATTTTCCAACCGTATGTTAAACATTCTCAGTCGTCATCGAGTAAACTGGGTAGAAACCCAAGAACAGGACCGACCAGTGTTCACGGGAAAGAAAAACTAATATACAAATGAAAACAAAATCAATGCAGGCTAAGATGCCTAAATTTTCTTATGAACACTTAATTATCCAGTGGTTTGCCACAATTTTAGGAACTAAAACGCTTCTGCAGATACAATATTCACAACCTACCAAAACAAGTTGAAAATCATATGAGAGCCCTAATTGATTCAATAATAGTCTAATTATTTTCCTCGTGCTGAGATTGCAGAACATACCCAATCTCTCAAATCAGGCATCCTGCCTTTGCTGCTGCACATGCCTCAGTCGCAACCCCACATCCACTTCTAGTTCATGCCTGACTAAACCACCACCAACACCACCAGTACCCTGAGTATCAGCTTCTTGTACATCATCAGTTTCGTTTTGTTGCGTCACTCCGCGGTCTTCCCCAAAATTATGAAGCCTGCGACCAACCAGATAGCGGTCGTCGCGAATGGAGTTGTGAAGGTTGGTGAACCAGACGTGAAACCTCTTGGCACAGAAGCACAACAGGCTGAAGGCGAGGCATCCCAGCCAGGCAAACCTATAGACAGCTGAGTTTACAACCAGCGGGTATCCAAACACAGGGAACACACCTCTGGCTAAAACATAGGGAACACATAACGCAGTGAGCAACTTCATTATGATTGGCCATACAATCTCTCGTAGCACCCAGAAGCCTTGCAACCTGGAGAAACCGTTCTCTTTCACCCTTTCGAACTTCGTTCGCCAGCTCTCGTCCATGAGCGGAACCATATGATCCAACATAACCTGCAAAACACGGAAGCACAACGATTTACAAAACATTTCTTTGACTTAGCTAGACTGGTTTCTTTTTAATTTTTCCTTTTACTCAGTTTGTTACCCCAATTCTCTGATGGCATGTTTGGTTTTCTAGACTAACCGAATTGGATTGGACTGGATTAGATTTTCCGGATAAGATTGGAGTAGATTAGCTGAACTACAATTATTAATGTGATCTAGTTTCACGCGGTATTTAGTTCCATCAAGGTACATATAGTCCAATCCAGCTAATAACCTCATTTGAGAGGGGACTAATTTGGGGTATTTAACACCATCTTTTCACTATTTAATACCGGTATTAAAATTAGTCCTGAAACAACTAAACACGGTATTAACTAATACTTGGAGTATATTTAGTTCGATCTCAACTAATACTGCTAATCCTAAAAAACCAAATGTAACCTGAAGCTTTCAGTATTATCAGCCAGGGCATATGGTGGGAATGTTCACAAATCGAACTCATAAGGACACATTTAGTTAACAGAATCGGCTTGGAAATGAACGTTGTAGTAAGATGGCACCATCGACTGGTTTTTATGACAGGAGGAATAAAAGAATAGCCATATTAGTCCAATTCCAACTAATATTACTTTCACATTTGTAGCTTCTGACTTCTAAAATTTCAGTTTTGTACGTATTTACAAATTCAAAGAGTTACCTCTTTGGTAGTCAGATACATTCTCAATTCTTCCAGGAAATTGTGCCCAGTGCTCACCATTCATGATTCAACTTATTACAAATTTTCAGACAACGTTATTAGTACCTAATTTACACATGAAATGTTTAAGTTTGTAACATAGCCCCAATGCTTCTTCTATAAATTGATTGCACGGGTATATTACCAAGAAAAAGAACTTGGAAACTGCGAGAATCTTCATCATTTTGAAAGAAGCAACGCTCAGAAAGAAACTTGAGATAGAAGATTTGCATTTCTATTTAACACCAAAGAATTCTTGATTTGGCATATCACCGTTTAAAGCGTTGGCAGTCACCCTGATGTTAATTCTTAGAGCTCGATTAGGCCTTGAGCTTTTCTCGGCAGATTTCCATAGTTAAATATCTTAGCAGTCCTTAAATCTACATACTAAATCCAGAAACGGAAACCATACCAGTCTAGTCCAGATCTTAAGGAAGATAAGTCCCAACGCCCAGTCCTGATAGAGAAGGAACACTGGACTCTCATCCACGGGCACACGCATTGGTACAATCACCAGAAGTTCGAAGAGCAGTCCAATCAAAACCGGGATGACAAAAATCTGTAGAATTAAGGCGAAAAAGCTTCAGCAACAGGAATACACACAATCAAGAAAATAAAGAAAACGAAATGTCATTCTCTTACCCAGATGGACAACAGAGCTGAACTCTTCAAAACAATTCCAAACCATTTCCAAATTTGAGTCATTAGAACTGAGGCTCTCCTGGTTCTGATATAATCAATAGAATACCTAACTCCAGCTAGAGCAGTCCAGATCACATAGCTTCCAATGACAAAAGAATACAAATCTGAAGCAAAAGCAGGATCAGTAAATATTCTTGCGTAAGATCAAAGAATAGAATAAATGAGGAATATGGTTCAATGGCATTACCATTGCACTTGATGCCATGAGTTATTGGGAGACTTGGGATAGAATTGAAGAGAGCACGCCCGAGAGATACTGGTACAATAATCAAGGCTGAGTTGGTAATAAGTAGAGTCATCCAAGCCATCAACAGTAGCAGTACAATCCGGAGAACAAACCCATATCTGTTAAGACAGAAATGATGGACGGGGATCAAAACTGATACTAAAAACAGTAAAAATTAACATTGAATATACAAAATCATTATCCATGGAAAACATAACATGAAAAGTTTTAGGAGAATGATGTATAAAATGGCGACAGACTCAAGCTGACACTGCGAAAATTCAAACAAAAGCTTGTTATGCCGCAAAAGATCAAGTTACGAGTGCAATATGGGATGCTCCACGTCATATAATAAAGCCACTTCAAGTAGATCTAAATATTTCTTACTTCCCTTTCAAAAAAAATTAAATTACAATAAAATAAAATTGTACTTCAATGATCCATTGCCCATAAACAAAGTCTAGAGAAACAACTATAGTTCATTAATCCTCAATTTCTTTGTGCCCATATCTTCTTTAGAAATAATTTAATTACCAGCAAAGTGAAGAATGGCAAGTCCTATCAAATTTAAGATCCTCCTTTCATGACCCAAATCATTTGACTTCCTACATATCAACCAATAATCTAACTTAATAAGCCTCCTACTCCATTAAATCTTGAAGACCATTGACAAGTGCAGGGGTATCAAATGTGTCCTTCCATAGATGAGTCAAATCCCAAGCCATCAGTTAAGCCAGGATCAATGTGCATTAATTAGAGATTGCACCAACTGATAAGACGAGGGACATTGGTAATGTCTTAAATTCCAGCCATGTTTTTTCAGGTTTTTTAAGGAGAATCGCATTTCAATTCATCCACTTACAACATTGGGTTCTTTTGAATCCTCTGGAGATACTCTTTTTGAACTTCATACTCCACTTCCAGAAAAGGAAAGAGAGACGAATAAAGAAATACTAGTTATGCATACCAGAGAGTATATTGATAGAGACATCGTTTTTTTGTATTGGGAAGTGGGAACAAGTCTCAGAGAAGGAAAAAGACAGGAGGGGGAAAGGACTACCAGTTATGCATATCAGAGAGTATATTGAAAGAGAAGTTGATTATTTTTAATGGAAACAAGACTTCATATCTACACTCACTCTATTGTTACTCTTAACCTTTTAGGTTAGCAATCTGTCTACAACTAGGGAGACCAAAATTTCCACCTACCAGTTCTATTATTACTCATCCCTACTGAACTGGAAGATTAGTCAAAGCCTTTCAAGGTTTTCTTAACGCAAATTTACCAAACAAAATAAAGGTCGCACAGGTTAGATTTGATCTTTCACCAGGGAAACTAAAGTTGTATCAGAACAATATCATGTCCAGCACCATACCAATTTAGCATACTTTGACATGCCAGCAAGTTAAAATGTCTAGTATATATTGATTATTAAGTCTTAATTACTTGATGTGCACCAAAAATAGCAGAACACTACGCTAAGTAAAATCAGGGTCAGGGAAAAAATAGGAGCTACAAACACCTAAAAACTAGAACAATTGGTAGAAGGACAAGGGATGATGATGGTTCGATTTAAAGAGTCTCAACCACTACATAAACAAATACAAAACTTACTCCGAGTCAGTTTGTTCGTCACCATCGTAGTCTTCTGCAAGATTGGTGTTGGCCAACACATGCCTTCCCCTGTTCATATCATCGGGCGCCACAAGTCCACCCAATGCCCGATTACGTCCACCTACATGTCTGTCCTGCCTTGCTGGCTCCCCATTTCCATTTTCCCCACCACCACCATTCTCCTCAGGTTTCGGCAGTAGGAAATCTGTTAAACCAAGAGCCCAGCCAACAGCAGTAAACCAGTATCGGAGAATGGATTTGATTGTAGTCCGCAACTTAAAATGCTTAATAGCAAAGGGAATACAGATTTGGAAGAGGAGCATATCAGCTGGAATTTCAGTAAATGGGTCAGACACACTGCCAAAAGCAAAGAAGCATGCAAGAATTAGTTAACTGAGAGGCTGTGGTGATTTGATGGAAAAAAAGGAACAGGACCGATATGAAAATAAAAACTTACGATATACCGAGTGGAAACATGGAAGGCGCAACACGCATGGCAAGTTTAACTGGCAAGAACAACAGCATAACTATTAAACTTCCATAAACAGCAACAGACAAGAGAACCCTCCTGGCATGCTTGTGGACGGGATCGTCAATTAGGTCACGGAACGGGTTGTAGTTAGGATCAGCTGGATCTCGGAGAAAATAAAGCACCCCATTGCGCAAAACCTATTCAAGAAAAGAGGGATTAACTTTAAAACCATTGAAAAGATACATTTTTTCCAAATATGAAACAGGAGTACAGAAGCAGGTAAAATTGTGTACCCCTCGAAGAAGGCTGACGAAGATACTAATTTGTAACATATAAACAATGCCGACCAACCAATGAAGCAACGAGCTTGCTAAGGGAGCTGCAGACAGGAATTCAACTCTTTGAGTGATCGTCTTCCCGAACATTCTTATCGTACAAATATCCAGCCACCATCCGCACATCAGAGGGAACACACCAAGTTCAATGACCAGTAGAAAAGCGACCTTAACCATGGTCAATAAATGTCTCATTGCTGCCACAAACTGGTTGAAGAGAGATGGTATAGCTTCGGCAACAGAAGCAATGCCATAAAACCTCCCCATAGTTAATGGCTCACCTCTAGTGTACCTAATCAAGGCGACAATTCCAAGATAAAGAAACACGAGAGAGAATATAAACATGTAGCCAACTGCAAGAGTAGTAACATCAGAAAGCCGTGATGTCCCAGAAGATATCCCATTTATCATATCAGCTGAAAGCGGTGTGCTTATATTTTTCGAAACTTCATGTCGTCCAGTGGCATTTGCAAGCAACACATCTGCAACTTGATCAAGCACACCGTTCTGTTGTTCATCTGATGTCAAGTTTGCAACAGCAGTTAACGCATTCTTCAATGTAATATTGGCCAAAGAGAGGGCTGACTCTGTAAGCGGTGTCACCGTTGACAGGACAGGAGCACTAGCAGATGACAAAATCCAGGAAACATAATGAAGTATAATTCTTCCCAGAGAAAAGGGCACGAAGATAACAACACCAAGAAATATCATATTGCTGGCGAGCACCTGCAGAAACACGAGCGGAGAATAAAAAAATTGTCTGTCAGGAGAACAACAGATAAACTTACTACTTAAGAGAAATGAACAAGGTAAACTAACATAAAAAGAAGAATGAAATTAAATCATCACATGCACTTTGATGCGGAGTTAACCAAATTAAATAGTGCAGAGACAAGGATAATGATTTGATATTTAAAAAGCAGCAATCAGAATCAGTACAGGTGCAGGTTAAGACATTAAGAAAACATGATACCTATCTTTTAGACCTAGAAAACATAAGAGCAATTACAACCAGTAAAAGCTGCAAGCCAAGCAGACACTCACAGCCCACTTGAGGGGACCCTCTTGAACCTAAGATATGTTCAGTCCCTCCATCCACGAAATCGTATTTGTATAAATTTAACACAACAGTTAGATAACTCAAATCTAGTAGGACAATTTGCTTCATACTTCCATTCCATAAGCCTACGACGACTGAGGTACTTCCCCTGTACTAAAACCCTGATACTCTCTTTCTAATCTGTTTAAGCCCAGTAATGCCCCTCAGCAAACAAACTTCTCCAGTTTTCCACTTCCAGCAATGCTGCAAAGAACCCTGTAGCATGGTTCTGAATATAGCCGTTCCTAACGGGATCGTATCCTCCGATAGATACTGTTACAGCCGATACCTACTGTGTGAGTCAAATCCTAAGAATCAACCGATCCTCAGCCATTTTTTCCACCTTTGCATCTTTCACCGCTTTAACAGATCAAGCCTTCGGTTGCCATTCCCGTTACTGCCTGATACCATTATACTGCGACCGCTACTGTTATGTCCGGCATTACAATTATTTAAAACCGTGCACTTGATATAAAAATTCAACAATGACTCCTATCGTTGTTACCATAAGTTCGGGTTACTAGGGAGTTTGATTATGGTCGGTAGAGAAATGATCGAGAATTCTTGTACTTGCATAAAAGAGGAACCGAAAGAAGGACCAAATGGAGAGGGACTGCCGGGAAGATAATTTTCTTCGACAAAGAAATCGATTCAATCAATTGCTGTACAAGGAGGATTGCAAAACCAGCGAAGACAGCCGAGAAATTGGAGGTAGTCTGGCTATCTCTGTTAGTGAATCTCGGGTATATAGAGAGATTATTTTCCCGTATAATGCTAGAAGGAAATAGAATATCCAACATAATTTAAGTGTCAACATCCCACAATGTAAGAAGTAGGGAATGTTAAGGCTGGAAGGACTGGACCTCCCCTAAGTTTTGAGAGGATTCATTCTCCCACACCGCACCACCCAAGGATCGGAAAAGAGAAATAAAGAAGAATAACTGAGCAGTCGAAGCAAGGAGATCATGGGCACCCTTTGGGGTATGGTTGAGTTGCTCGGGCATGCACGCTTAAGTCCTTGGGTGTTTGCTTAGAGGTCTTGAGTTTGAACTTGGGGGAACCCAAGGGCAGCCTTTTGGCTTTCTCAGCTGCGATCCTGTCAGCCCAGGTTTTCTCAGGCTGGTTTACATCTTTGGTGTGGTTTGCAGGCTCTTGCACTAGAGCGGGGAACTACCCAGTGCGCACCTGAAGAGTAGCAGTTGCGGGTTATCACGTCATCAAAAAAGATCAAGGACCAAATAAGGCCCCACAAACTTTCGGTGCACGGCTCCTATGAGTACTCAGCTCCAAAAAAAAAGTCCTATGGGTACAGCCCTAATCTTTTTATTCAGTAATAGAAAATATTACAATATTCAGAAGATGCCTCTAAATCTCACATAAACATGGTTTTTGCAAAAAACGTGACAGATCCAACACAAGGAACAGAATGATCAGTGTTAAACGATCCCTTTTACGAGTACATAAAATGGTCCTACACTTGTGACATAAACAAGTTTCTACAGCTGTAAATCTGACGTAGAAGTCTCGAAATCTTGTTCAAATACTCATCAGGCTTAGTTACCACCGAGGTCATTTTCGTAAAGAAGCATTAGGCGTTGTTCACAGCCATGGCAGAATCAAACATGATACCGCCCTGATTACAAATATTGGGACGAGGTAAGAAATAAGTGTGTCATATACCTAAATCTCTACATAGAAAGTAAAAGAGAAGCACTTGTGACAGTCAAGAGTACTACTGTAATTAGCAAATTGCCCGCACTACTACTTTGCTCCAAACATTCAAAGAAATCTGTAATATAAGATAGCTTTACCAATAGAATCATGTTCCAGCTTATCCTCTAGAAGGATAAGAGTTCTGAGAAGTTCACATAATATTATTAGCATTGGATATTTTGAATACGTAATGTTAGATTCGCTTTTGAATTCCAAATGCTGCCTTCTACCCCATTCCCCTTCCTCTCCTGCCTGTCTCCACTCCCCACCACGACTCTTTCTCCTGGTTACTGCAATGCAGCGGGGAGAAGGGCACTCTCGCCTACTTTCTATCTCCTTATCCACCGCCAAACCTTTTCTCCATCTTAATCACTGTCTCAGCTGTTTCCGGCCTGACAAAGAGTACGGTTTATCTGACAAAACATCTCAAAATGAAGTAAATTTCAGCTCCCCTTCTCTCTTTTTTGTCTTTCATTCCTATATTTCTTAAACATCTTCTTGGCTTCCTTGGAAGCTCTCTATGTTCTTCTCTTCTCTGTATATATTTTGGTTTGATTTCAGGATAAGGTACTTTGCAATGGTAGGCAAGATTATAGAGTTTGAAACTCTTTATTCTGAGCTCTATTTTGATCTACATCCTGTGATTTTAAATTTCAAACCGAGACTCTAAAAACAGTAATGCTGGCCATTGGCCCAGTGGCCCGACCTACCCGCCCAGCCCAGGGTTTAAGGGGGTTTGTGTTTGACCGATTTCAGCCCGCATTGGGTTTGGGTTCAATATTTGAGCCCAGCCTACGTATGAGTTGGATTTTCAGTGTTGTACTTTTGGCCCAAGCCCGGCCCGGCCCCGCCCGAACCCTTTATTTTACGTGTTATACTAACATAAATACATATTATAATTAACTTCTTAATTCTAAATGTTATCATGTTAAAGAAATAATAATGAAATTTTGGCCCGCAGGTTGGGTTTTGATTTGGAGTTTTTTTTATAAAGGGTTGGGCTTGGGTTTGAGTGTTTGCCAGATGGGTTGGGTTGGACTTGAGTTCATGTTTTCAAATCTCTGGCCCACTTCAGCCCAACCCATGGCCAGCCCTAATAAGCAGTATGGTCTTCCCTAAGAAATCACTACACTATTAAGGTTTAATTAATTCTTCTACATATTTAGCTGCTGGTACAAGTTCTATCTATGAAATTAATGTTTTTTTAACAAACTTCTTAAATTTGGTATGTATGACTTTAACCTACGATGTCCTATGTGCTCAAATGAAGGAAATCTCGACATTTCAGAAATAAAGCTTATCCGAAGGTTATTGGAAACGAGAAGCGCGAGAAGAAGTAATTTAACTGTTGGATAAAGAGGAGAAACCGAACTGAAGAACAAGAAGAAACACAAGCCGACAAGGCAATTACACTTTATTTTTTCAGTTCCTCGCTCCTTTAACTTCCCATCTCTAATAAACTTCTCACTTTGGCTTCCAGAAAGCAAAGGGATCCAATGAAACCGAAGAATCAAATCTCATTGTTACTGATCATGTCATTGATCTGGTAAACTCCAAATCTCTAGCTGGTTAACAGTTGTATTGGAATGGAAGCTATTTCAGTATCTCTGTTTTTCAGGAGAAATAGCTTCATTGCTTCTTCATGATTGAGAAGTGATTGTCTTTAGTACTCCATGCAGCTGGTTCTTTATTGGTGTTTTATTGATGTATTTTGGTAAAAAAAAAAAAAATCAGTGATTGCGTTGAGTTGCAACCGAGTAACTCTTCAGACGAGATACTTGGTTACTTCATGTGAAACTTCTGTTCATTATTGCATTTGATTTTCTATATAGCTGGGTTTCCCTGTCTAATTTGATTCACTTACAAGACCACTTAGGAATATAAAATATGACTGGGCTCTTTTTCCAGGAAATCTGAGATGAGCTAACTCCATTATTGGTCTCCGCAAACTCAAGGAATCCGGTACAAAATGCTCTTCATTAAATTACTTACTTTTTCGAAATTGTTTGTTGTACTAGGTAATCGTGTATTATGCTATATTATGGTAGTGATGCAAATAAGCAGGGGGCTATCCAAAACCTTTTCATGGTGCACCAGGTTGAGTTTGGCCAAATGTCGTAAGCTTATATTTCGATGAAGGCCAAGGCTATGATATTTGGCCATGATCTTTCCTGCAATGTAGTGTGTCAGTGTCTGATTTTGGGCATTCAACGTGCTACTTCTTGTTCTTTTCGTGTATTTGAGGTAAGTATTCGTGGGGATGGTTGTGGTGTGTTCTCTATGTATTCTCACTAAAATGGCAGGTACTTCTAATTTCACTGGCATTAGAGATTAAGTGGCCAATTGGCTGGAGATAATTGGTGTTACCGTAAATATATAGCAAGGAATTATAAAAGTTAATGTTGTAATGCTTTAAGAAGGCTTGGCATTTCAATAGATAGGTAGGACGACAATACAAGAGGTGCTGTACTTATGCTATTAAACATCGTAGTGGGTGTAAGACTTTATGAGCTGTGTTACTGCCAAAACAAGCTTATTCATTTTTGTTAAAATTCCTAACAGAGGCAAGCTATGTTTCTTATGCTCGTTAGGTGTGACTATTTTTCTTCATGTACTCCATGGCTATTTATTTCATCGACAAAATATTCAACCCTTAATTCTTGAATAAATGTCAATCGAGGGTGATACGAATATACTATGCATTTGGTCTCCATTTGATTCAAAAATAAACTTAACCTTTTCTTTTGAACTTGGGTTTGCCAGATTGCATAGTGACTAAACAGAATAGATATCGTGAAAGGTCTCGGTCGGAGTTGAACCATTCAAATACAAATTGTGGAGATTGGCTTGTCAGAGTAGTGCCCTCTGGCACGGGCAATACTGTAGTATACTTTAATGAAAGGGAAGTCATAAGCGAGACAACTATATGAAAAAGAGTGACAACCTGACATTAACATGACCATAAAAAGGAAGAGAGAAGACACTTACTGTAAAGGCATTTTCCACCAAATGGAAAACGGGTCCCTGCATTCCAACAAGCTCATCAAAAGGGACATCTTCTGCACCATCCGCATCGTCCAAACCGTCAAACATTTGTTCAACTTGAGCCTCAAGACGAGCCGCCTGCATTTCCCACCTCGCAGCAACATTTTCAGCATTCCTCCTGATTATTTGACCAGCTCCAGCAATTCCTTGAGCTCCACCAGCATCCTCTGCATTACCTTCCCCCGCGAAATTTCTGTTAGCTTGTCCAGGAGGTCTTCTAGCAGCGCGAGCACCATTTCTATCTGCCTCATCTTCTCTGTCAGCATCCTGACCCCCAATTTCTCGCAAATGCCTAAAGTAATCCCTCAAAGAAGTGGCTCCAAGGAAAATGAACACAATGCTTGCGGAGAGTAGGAAACCATGCAGACAATCTGTAAGAATAACTGTAGTAGTCACATGACTTAAGAAAAGTCGGTTGGCTTCGCCGAAGCTCCTCACAAATGCTAGCCGCCATATCCAAAATGTAATGAATGGTATGATAAGGAGCCACACAGCAAGGACAAAGCTAAGTCTCAGAAAAAATTGCAGAACATGGCAAGCTTTCATTGCCATCCCAACTAAAAATTCCTGAAAGGGAAGCCTCGACGGAGCATTCTCAGCATAAACCGGAGAGAAGGAAAATGGATGCTTGCAGACCTGGAAGAGCATAACAAGAGAATTAGATGACTCGTAGAAATTAACTAAAGGAAGCAACTGGACATAGACATGGTACTTTGCACCACTTGGCTGCTAGCTAGACAGAGATTAGTACGGTAAGAGAGGATCAGAGAAGACCTAAAGAAACAGCGTAGTACGGTAAGCAAGGCCCTCGAGTATTGCCAACAAGGCCGCAAAAGTAATTGTTCTTGTTCAGTGAGAGAGGTTGCAATTCTCTTTTATTGTCAATACACCAATATACAATATATAAAGCCAGAGAGCATGCGATAATATCCGCTTCTCTTTTCAGTTTTCCGCTAGGTTTTCAGCAATTTCAGCTGCTTTGATCAGTTGTATGAATCCAACTATCGTTTGATGTTAACTTAGCCATCTCCAGCCAAGTTCCGATAGAAATCACTTGATGGGCCACACTAAATTCTAGGGTTTCTGTCCATATATACTAATAAAGCATGGACAGCATATTGCACGGTACAGCTCAATCCCCAAAAAATTGTACTGCAAAGAGAAAAACTCATACTCCCTCCGTTCCTCCAGGTTCTTCAAAAAAAGATTCGGGTATTATTCGGGCCTAGCGATTCGATTAGCAAAACAAAGCAAGAATTTGGTAATTCTTCGTAGTATGGCAGAGCAAAGTTTACTTTACAACACTATGAAAAGATTACCAAATTCTTGCATCGTTTTGCCAACCAAATCGTCTTGCCCAAATAATACACAAATATTTTTTTGAAGAACCTGGAGGAACGGAACGGAGAGAGTGCAGGTCATTGCAGACACGAAGTTCAAAGCAAAAGATCAAAACCTTAAAAGCCCTACTACCAGAAAACCCTAAACCCTAATCAACAAAATTCAGTGTTATCGTTTCATCACAAGGCATTCATATGAACAAATTATAGCCCACAAAAGGCTTCAAATAGGGTCCAATTGCAAAATCAAAGCACAATTTCAATGAAATAAACAGTATAGAGGTAAAAAAGGGGGTGAAACCTCGCATTGGCGAGCATTGCTGTGATTGAGCCACTGAAGAAGGCAATCTTGATGAACAAACTTGATGCTACCGCTACAAGCGCAAGGGTACCGGAGAGGATTGTCGTTGTCGCCGGGATTGCGGCAGATCCGGCAAACGTCTTCCTCTTCCTCGTCGTCGTCGTACGCTCTTTTCGTCGCTCGGTCTTCGCCGCTCCAAGAAGGTCCCGCCGAGGAAGAGGAGTAGAGCTCCGGTGGCGGATCGCCTTGCCCTGCCGGCACCGCCGGTGCAATCTCCATCTGCTCCGCCGCGAGGTGTACCTTTCCGGCGAGTTCTTCCCGGAGTTTAGGGTTGGATTCGATCACGCTAAAGGGAAGGGCACTTTTGGGGACGATGGATCCGAAAACGATAAATCTCGGGGATTATTTATTTTTTCTGTGCGTTTGGTTTTTTATCCGGTGTTTTCTATGTTGAAAAGAAAAAAACAAAATAAAAACAAGAAATAAAGGGAAGGATCCATCAGCTAACAAAGAGTAAATGCTTTGCGGTGGGGTTTTAAGGGATTGTTGAAAGTGGGCTACTGGAGGGGATCTGACGTGGTGATGTCTGATTGGTTGTGTTCATAAACCGGCCGGACTGGGATGATGTCAAAGCAAGCTACGTAGATTTTCATTGGATTTTTTTCGACATGGACTGGGGCTGTAATGGGCCGGCTCTGACCCGGAACGCCCGACGCGGACCATACCCGAATTGTAAAAATCCAATACCCGGAATTGAATGCACTAACCCAGAACTCATAGAACCGAGTTTTACCGGTCTGGATTTGGGTATTACCCGTTTATCCAACGGGTAACCCGGACCATTATCTTCGTTCTTAAATAACGTACGAATTTTCTGAAATCTCTCGTTAATCTATCCTCAGTAATCGTAACTACATACTCCCTCCGTTTCTCCAGTTTCTTCACAAAGTTAATTGGATATTATTTGGGTCTAGGGGTTTGGTTAGCAAAACGATGCAATAATTTTGTAATCTTTTCGTGGTGTCATAGAGTAAACGTTGCTCTACAATACCACAAAAACTTTCAAATTCTTGCTTTGTTTGACAGTCAAATTGCTTGGCCCAAATAATACCCAAATAATTTTGTGAAGAATCTGAATGAATGGAGGGAGTATGTCTCTCTCTCAATTCATCCTTGGATTAGCTTCCTAAAGTCTCTCATCTCTCCCTGTCTCATTATCCGTCAATCTCTCCGTAACTACTATCAATTCTTTAATCTTCTCTGCCACCATATCTACCCATTTGACTCAATCTTCCTTCATATTTTGATCAAATCCCTCTCTATGTCTCCCTTAATTATCCCCTTCCATATGTGACTCGAACAAGAATATAGTAATTATATGTCTCTTTCTCCTTAATTCTCTCACTCTCTCTCAATTCTTTCCCCCTCCCTCTGGATCATCCTTACCAGGTTTCACTGAATCATTTTCTCGCTGCGTATCTTCTTTATCTACAACTAGCGCTGGCAATTCGGGTCAACCCGCCGGGTTACGGGTCGTGTCAACCCGTGACGGGTCTCTGCCGGGTTGACCCGTTGCCGACCCGGATCTCTAATCGTGTCAGAAAGCCTAACCCGAACCCGACCTGTTTAGTAAACGGGTAACCCGGCACGACCCGAATAACCCGTTTACAATATGGTTCGGGTCGGGTCGCTTGTTTGGTCACCTGCCGGAGATGTTTGACATTACAATTACAGAAACGGAAGAAAATCGGAAGAGATGATGAAGACCACACCCAGATCTGCTGCAACTAACAGACGAAGGGAGAGAGAGAGAGACCGATGGCGAGGCGTAGGCTTTCACGGCTCCATCTGACTGTTGGTTGCTCTCCGTGTTTGCCTTTGTGTGTGTGTGAGAGAGAGAGAGAGAGAGATGGAAAGAGTGAGATGGGAGATGAAGAACCATAGATAAGAAGTGAAAATGAAGAACTATTAGGGTTCGTGTACCAGAGGGGAAGATGTGAGTCGTGAGATACAAGTTGTGGTTGAAGATTTTTTTTTTTTGAACAAAAAAGCTGTGGTTGAAGTTGAATGGGAGTAGTGTGGGAGGATAAGGTTACTAAATACCCCCATTTTTCAAAAAATTACCTGTTCACCCCTCAACTTATTGTAATGGCAGTGCAGAAAAATACAGATCTACAGTCTTATATGTAATTACTACGGGTTAGCCGTGTCATTTTCGGGTTTAGCGGGTTGACCCTAACCCAACCCGTTTATTTCCGTATCAGCTTCGGGTCAACCCATTATGACCGTTGCGGGTTCGTGTCGACCCATAACCCGCTAACTTCGTGTCGGGTTCGTGTCGTGTTGTCGTGTCGTTTCTAAAATTGCCAGGCCTATCTACAACTGATTTGTTATCCCTCTTTCCCCTTGTTAGTGTCATCCATGCAGTCACGTCTATCTTATTTTTTCTCTCTCCATTCTTTCTCTCATCTCTCTCACATATTCGTCGATTTCTCTCCGTCACTTCCTTAATATCTCGCTCGTTATCGGGCTTGTAGCCGATCATTTGAATAAGGGTCAATGTTTTGGAGTTTCAGAGTCCTTCTTTGACGAAGCAAACTTAATTTTATTGGTTCATCATTGGTCGTTTATGGGTTTCAGGTCCATAATTGGCTTGGGTCTAGCGATTCTGGTTCTGCCGGTTCCAAACTTTATTGGGTCAGGTCTGGGTATTGGTATAATTTACTGATTTTTATGAGCTAAATGATCATATACTTTCTTGGAGGGGGGGGGTGACCCAATTTGAAATGCCAAAATGTAGGAGTGGGAACATAATATGAAGTATGAGTGAAACCACTAACTGAAGGAGACACCAATTATGAGGTTGGAAGAGAGTATAATCCTCTACAAAAGGGGTCCTGATATAGGATTCTCTGAGACATATTAATGGATGGCAATCAGGCCAGGCCGGGCCAAAACTACCTAAACCCGACCAGGCCCGCTATGGTGCCTAGATGCATGTCAGCCCGTACTAAGACCCGCTTTGCAAGCTACTGCACTGTAATACCCGTGGATTACTGTCCCAAAAACTTCTTTATCCGTACCACCGGATTAAAATTCTTAAGTCTTGAAGGTGCCAGCAGTAATCCACATACCATATTCCAGATTTCAAACTCACAAATCTCAGATGTGTGGCAAATATTACAATCCCCCAACCATGTACAAATCCAATCCACAATATCAATCACAATTTCTCGATGTCGGACGGGATATTATAATCCCCCCACCTTATATGCTCGACGTCCTCGTCGAGTGTGCCTAGTCACGTATCCCCTTGGCTGACGGTGAACCGCAACGGAGCCCTTACGGGACCAGGGTTGGCTCTAATACCATTTGTAATACCCATGGATTATTGTCCCAGCAACTTCTTTATCCGTACCACCGGATAAAAATGCTTAAGCCTTGAAGGTGCTAGCAGTAATCCACAAGGTTTACCATATGCCAGATTTCAAACTCACAAATCTCAATTTTGGGACAAATATTACAATCCCCCAACCATATAGATATCCAATCCACAATATCAATCACAATTTCTCGATGTGGGACAGGATATTACATACACACTAGCCCGCACCCGTTTGAATTCAGCCTGATTAAGCCCAAACGCATACGCAGCTCTATCAGGCCCGATAGTACATATGTTTTCTAATAATCAAATATTGCATACTAAGATAGGTGAACTCAAGGCAAATGTAGAAAACCATACCGGCCAGAGTACCATCAATAAATTCTGAATTTTTCGGACCAAAGAAATGGGTTTCGTCCAATTCTATCTCATTCTTCTAATTTTAGTAGCTTCTTCGTCGATAACTTGCTCCGGCAGCCAGTACGACGACCAGGTCATCCTCAACGACGACATCAGCGGCCTCATTGTCTTCAAAACAGAACTTCAACACCCATATTCCAATTTGGCTTCGTGGAATCAAGAATCCGATTCGCCCTGTTCATGGAGCTACGTCAAGTGCAATCCAGCCTCCGGCCGCGTCTCCGGCAAACCTCTCCGCGAAAATTGGGAGAGGTCTGGAGAAATTGAGGTTTCTTAAGGTTTTCTATTTGTTTGTGAACAACTTCAGTGGCAAAATCAAACCGAATATCTTCTCTCTTCTCTCTCTAGGAACGCTCAATTTGAGTCGTAATAGTCTCTCTGGTCGTATTCAGGCGACCAATTTGAGCTCCACCTTGAAATTTCTTGATGTTTCTGGGAATTCTCTCTCTCTGGTCCTCTGTCGGATACTCTATTTCAGAGCAGCCACAGCCTCCGGTTCCTCTCCCTCACCGATAACTTCCTTGAAGCCCTGTTCATGGGACTCTGTCCACTTGCAAACTCATCAACGATCTCAATGTCTCCGACAACCAATTCTCTGGCAACCTAGATTTCGCCAATGGGTTGTGGACATTCACTAGATCAAGAAAACTAAATCTCTCCATCAATTCCTCTTTTGGGTCTGTTCCATTGGGAGGTTTCGTACATTCATAACCTGCATTTCATCAATTTCAGAGGAAATCTATTCCCTGGGTCGATCCCTAAAGACACTGTGCTCTGCCCTCATCTCATGAGTCTCGATTTCAGCAACAATCACCCAGATCCCAACCTCTCTGTTCTCTTTACAACCCTTACCGTCGGCATTGTGCTGGATTATGAAAATCGTTCGAGAAGTAGATAGTAAGAGAATATGAAGAGACAGAGAGAGGAACGACAATGAAGAAGACGAAGTTGGAGAAGATGTAACAGTGTTCGGGTGCTGGTTTCTTCAATACAAACCGTACGCTAGCCCACATGGCCCCGACACCTATTAAGCCCGATTCATAATTGAGTGTGGGTCGGCCCACACACAACTTAAACAGTGTGTGAATAGTGTATGGTGCAGTATGTGGAGCGAGTTGGCCCGACTTTCTTAGCCCGGATGCCCATCCCTAGACATATTGGCCTGGATAGTAAGCCCTTGAGCAGTAAGAAACAGAACAATTATTAACTTTAGTAAATTGATAAATGGAAACAAGATTATAAGTAAAAGAAGAAGAGTGTAGAACATGATTAAGGCGAAAGTGAGATGAACTAGATAGAATTCTGCCATGTCATATGTGAATAATAGGAACAACATCACCATTCCCAATAGCTACAAAATCATCACCAGTATGTGGAGCCTCACAATCAAGAGATGCCATGTGACATCCCGCAAAATTAAACTTATTTAAGCATTATTTGGAGTTGGTTTATGACCCTATATTATGATTTTTGGGCTAATTAAGTTGGACGGTGGAAATTTTAGTACCCTATACATTTAACATTTGACCATTTTCAATACGTTACGAAGTGCGAAGTAGTATGAAGTGCGATTTTGGTATATACGTATTTCTTGTATGTGGAACAGTATTGTTATCTTATTGTTTATCTTGCATGTACACTTAGTGTAGTCGGGGAAGTAGACCCATAATTACCTATTATTAGGCATGCTAATGACCCATCATGACTACTTGCCTTGCACACTATAGACTTGTATCAATTTTACTCTTCCCAAGCTATCTTGTTCATTGAACCAAAACTTTCTAGTGCATTCCCGAATTTGAGAAAGGGAGCCACCAAAGCATGGACAAAACTTGGTATTTTGCTATTCTATGGGTGTAAAACTTGTGGGAGATGGATACCTATCAACTCTATAGTCTTTTTCCAATGTTACTCCTCATATTTAAATCATTTGGAGCTAATAAAGTGTGTCATCTTTTGTTGTGTTATTTGTGCCTAGTTTGATTATACTAAAGCACTCCTTGCAAACATGTGTGGTGTGACCAATGTAGCCAATACCTTGTGCATCTATAAAGCTTGTTGTTCAGCTCACCCTCATCATTTTCTCACACGCAATATCTCTCTCAAAGTCACTAGAAGTTCTCATTTCTCTCAAATGAACTTCTGCCCGTTTTTGTGCTAAGACCTCCACAAAACACCATAAAAACTTCATATTCTAGCATCCAAAGTATGAAAAATTCGTCTCCAAGCTAGATACATCCTTGGTGGAGAGTTCTTTCTTCATTCTACCCAAGGATTTGAGCTCACAAACACTCTTTTGCTCATCAATCTTGATCTTTGAGGTAAATAATTGATCTAATCTTTGATCTTTGCATATTCTTGGTTTTAATGTCATTTTCCATGATAGATCATCTGAAAATATCATTTCATGTGTCTATTTTTGCATTTTCTTGTGGATTCATGGGTTCATCATCATTGATGAAGTTTTTAAAGAAAGTTTGTGTCTCTAAAGATGAGAGTTGTTCTTGATCTCTCTATTTCATACTTCTCATCTATCCAGATCATGTTTTTTCTCATTCTTGAAGGATATGTGCTTTATTTGGATTTGCATGTGTCTCTTTCATATCTTAGTTGACCTTCAATGAAGTTCTTTCACATACTTACTTGAGGATCTTTGGATTCAAAGAAGTGGTCTCATGTTGATACTCTGTTTTTCGTCAGATTCTATGACCTACCTGACTTTGAGAGGCCACATCTCACACATAAAAATTCGTATTGTGCTCTATTTTATATCGTTTCGAAGCCCTGCGTGTCTACTTTCATCTCCAACTGTTTCCATGCCCAAATTACATATACATTTTCCGTAATTCGAATTCTTGTAAACTGTGTCTGGGCTGGAACTAGGTTCGGACAGATCATTTCACTCAACTTTGCGAGGTCGTTACTCTCACATACGAGCTTGTATTTTGATCTATCTTACACCGATTTGAAGCTATATGTGTCTAGTTTCATTTCTAGTTGGATTCATGCCAAAATATGCTCTATATCATTCATAATTTCAGTTTTTGTAAAGTGTGTCAAATATGAAAAGTTCATTTCTCGTCCAGTGGCATGTGCTACCTTAGAGAGCATCTTTCCCTCGTCCATTCATCTTAGAGGGTCTTCATAATCATGTCATGATGAACTTTCAGAACCTTATTCTTGCCTTATACTCACTATAGTGCACTTGTCTTAATGTTGGCTTGCCCTTAATATTTGTAAAGCCAGTAAGAGTTCAATAAGCTAGGACCCGAGGTGAGTACTTACCCAACCCTTTGGTAGTGCTATTTTCATATATTGACTATTTATGGTCTCATGAGGTGGATGTTGTGATACTTGTGAATTGTGGAATGTGTTTTTGATAACATGGTGATTTGTATCTTTTGATTGGAGATATAACCCATATTTTAAAGCATGTTTATAAATGAAATTTGCTAAACTGAAAGTCCATGGTAAGCTTCATAAATGTTTGACCAAGATATTTGCCTAAATGACATACACCGGACAGTACCCTCTCGGCGCTGGGACATAGACGGGAGGTCGATACCCTGCTCCAGGGATAGAATATGGGATGAGCCGTTAATACGTGCGTTGTCATGACTTGTCGACTATGTTTTGTCCGAGGTAGCGATTCTACGCGGACTCACCATATTTATGGCTTAGTGTCACAAATGAGATTTTAATGGCCATAGTACTTGAATGAAATGAGCCAATTGCTCAAAGTGGTGTTGTAGAAGGGGTCGAGGACCCAAGTGTTTTGAAGTAAATGCCTTACATGTTTACTTACATGAATGCTTGCTTGAATTATGTTGTTTATATTACTCTTTATCTATGTATGAACTGTGAAGCAAGCATGTTTGGAATAACTTGACCATGGCATTTGAAACTCATATATATATTGTATATTTCTAAATCTAACAAAGGGGTAAGTAGGTGCTCACCAGACTTCACAGTCTGACCAGTTTTTAATGACCGCTCTTTCAGGTTCCAAGGAGAGGACCGAGCCAAGTAACCAAGCTGCTTAGTTGCTTATGTCATATCATGCTATGAATATTTCATACTTTTTGCTAATCGTGTCTAAGACTATCTTGTCTCATGTATATATAGTAGCACTTGGTGTCTTTCTAGATGTAACTCTTGAAGATCTAGTATACACTTGTTGGAGACCATGTATGGTTATCTTTTGGTAGCGGGAATGTGTTACCCCATGAGGAGATATCCCGTAGCTTGTTAGTTGAACTTTTGGAGTTGTATTGTGG
This sequence comes from Linanthus parryae, assembly GCA_023055425.1. NCBI lineage: Eukaryota > Viridiplantae > Streptophyta > Magnoliopsida > Ericales > Polemoniaceae > Linanthus > Linanthus parryae. The sequence continues at coordinate 37,742,366 of JALGPY010000002.1, forward strand.
CCCTTTTATGAATGGTTTATGTGTAACCGTGACTGAATCATGAAGGACTTGACTTTGTGATCGATGAGTACCATAGATGATGGATGAAAGTTTTATTTATGGAATTCTCAAACTCTATTTCCTTTTTATACAAGACGAGTTTTGAAAATAAACTGTTTTTGAATATAAGACCCCTTTTTCATAAGCTTCCGCACTACTTTTCAGTTAACCTTCAAATTTCAAATATTTTTACTTTCATCCTCATGGTGAGAGTATGCCTTGGTGGCGTGTGACGCCTCGTTCCCGTTTAATTATGCTATTAATCGGGGTCGCATGAGCGGGGTGCCAACAACCACATATGTTTTTAATGTGCTTATCAGCACCTGAATCCGTTAAGCAAGATTGTGTAACAATATGTTTAGGATAGGAGCTAGAGGTAGAGTGTAAGAGGAGTTGTTGTTGTAAGGAGAGGATCCAACATTTGAATAAGGGCCATTATTGTAGGAGAGGGAAGACTGCATACAACGTGCTTGAGGTATGGGTTTACGAACTACAAACTGTGTAGTACTCAACCTCTGTCAACGGTTGACAATTTTATGTTTGCCTTTGCCACATATCTGATAAGATAGTAGGGAAACCTCTTCCTCTACCATATGGGTTTAGCTATGAGAATTAGTCTGCAAATGGTGACTGATAAGACTGAGAGCTATACATAGGATTGTAATTAGGGATGGCAACGGGTCGGATTTGGATCGGATCAGGCCCTGCCCGATCCAGATCCGACCAAGAGAAATTGGATCCAGATCCGATCCAGATCCGTTCAGATCATTACCGGATTCAGATCAGATCGGATCGGGTCTCATTCAGCTTATCCATATCCGACCCGTAGATCCATATAGTACATGGTCGAATCGCATTCGGATCGGTTCTAGCTCGAGTTTTAAATAAAATTGAAAAAATAACATAAAAAAATAAACACTAGTTCATGCGCTAAGGCATGTTCATAAGTTATGAAGCCTAAAAAATAAAAGAAATAACTTTGTAGATTGAAGTTACTATAGTATTCTTCTTGTAAATGAAATTTGGGAGGTAATAGCGATATATTTGTAAGCACACACATACGTCGTATCGGATCGGGTCGGAATCCGGTCGATCTGCCCTCAGATCCAAATCTAGATCAAATCCATTCGGGTATTGCTTTTCGAATCCAAATCCAATCCATTTTCAATTGGATCGGATTCTGATATGATCCATTCGACTCGGATCGCTCGGATCTCAGATCGGATCGGACCATATTGCCATCCCTAATTGTAATTGTTATAACCTCTTCCCTAATAAGCAAACATAACCCGAAAATCTGGAGGTTCAAAACGTGTAGGCATGGTTGATGAACCAGTAGCCGAGCAAGATAGTTGCAGCTTGTTCATTAACTTATGTTACTCTTCTCACTGCAAAAGAGAACTAAGCTCTGCTACAGTGGTAGGAGAAGGTCCAATTCGAACAACAGACTTGGTAGATTCATATGTAGATGACTAGCATTTTAAATGTATAGGAGTAAATCTTCCTCAGACACAATTGCTCCTCCATGAAGCACTGAAATACACTTGGCACGATTCAAGTAAGCATCCATAAACATATATCCTCGTTCAATTATGCAGAGAGATAGCTTCATTTGATGAACATGCGATATTGACAGGGAAGCAAACCAAGTAGAGAGACTCATCCATATTTCAAGCGAGTGAGAGAGATAAAAAATCAAGGAAGAATAGTCGGAGAAATAACAATTATCAAACATCTTTTGATATGTTCATCGATTGTGTGCCATTAAAGAAACACATGATTAGGTATGGACTCACCAGGGAGGAGAAATCAGAGAAGTTTGCGATGGAATATTGCCAAGAATAAATTCTAAAAGATAATTAGTCAATAGAATTTGTCCATTTGAGCACGCCATATACTGTGATTCGAATAAAGCTTGATATGAACTAAAGATTTCATATTAGAGACCAAGAAAAAAACTCCGTGAGGAAAACAATCAACCAATGCCACAATCGAAGCAAGAAATGGCTAAGTACAACTGAAGACAAACGAAATCCACAAGAACGAGCATGCACAAACCCTAGGCGATTAGCCACAGAGGTTCCGATACCATGAAGAGAATCAAGATTTGTAGCAAGAAATGAAGAAGAAAAGGAAGATGCAGTGAAAACAGTTATGAATGAAACTGGAGACGATTTCTCGTTAGTTACATAATTATGTACACATCACTTGTATCTATACCTAATCTATCTCATAATTAACAATCAGACTCATCATCCTTAGTTAACAAAAATAGAAAATTACATATAAGACCCCCACTTTATCCAAACTACATTACACTTCATTCTATACTTCTACACTCAACATCCCTTCCAGCAAAGTCATGAACAACCCTCACGTGATCAAAGGGCGACCCACTGATCCCACATGGGCTAAATAGTGGGCTCTACACCCATCCCAGACCCTGATACATGGTCTCAACAAACTACACCATCTAATGCGAGTCCCCACGACACTACCAACACCGAAATGAGCAAAGTCTAGCGGAGTTGAGACTAAAGTAAAGTTCGAGATGCTCATGACGAGTTTCAACCGTGTTCCACAGAGAGAGGCTCGTAGGGATTCTATGCGGCAATGCAAGACAAGTTGTTTTGTGCACTAAAAAAATGAGTTTCTGTACACCACTCTGAAACCCATTTTCGAGCGTCTTCAGTCTTGAGTGAGTGACTGTGGTTAAAAAAAAAAGACTCTTAACGAGAATTAATAGGGTTACAATAATAATAATTATGAAGAGGGGTAAGTACTAGCAACCACCTAACTTAAAATTGCAATTAGACCCACCAGTGGCATCATCGCTATTCCTAACAAGAACAAGGCCATTTATATAGACTCAGCCCAAAACCCTAGCTCGCCCATATATATAGTTTTCTCTCACCCTCCTTCTCTCGCCTCCTCAACATTTCCCTCTGAAACAATCCAAGCCGAGTAGGGTTTTCAGAAGATACAACAATGGCTGCTCCGGTCGAGTCCGTCCAGTGCTTCGGCCGCAAGAAGACAGCCGTCGCCGTGACCTACTGCAAGCGCGGCCGCGGCCTGATCAAGATCAACGGCTCGCCAATCGAGCTCGTCCAGCCGGAGATCCTCCGCTACAAGGCGTACGAGCCGATCCTCCTCCTCGGCCGCCAGCGCTTCGCCGGCGTCGACATGCGGATCCGCGTCAAGGGCGGTGGTCACACCTCGCAGATCTACGCCATCCGTCAGAGCATCGCCAAGGCGCTCGTCGCCTTCTACCAGAAGTTCGTGGACGAGCAGCAGAAGAAGGAGATCAAGGACATTCTCGTCAGGTATGACCGGACTCTGCTCGTTGCTGATCCCAGACGTTGCGAGCCGAAGAAGTTTGGTGGGCGTGGTGCTCGCGCTAGGTTCCAGAAGTCTTACCGTTAAGAAGGTTGCGTTTTCTGTTAGTATGCTGGTGCTTCTGTTTTTATTTTGTTATGGTTAAGAGTTACTGAGATGGTCAGTGATGGATTTTGAGATGATCAGTGATGGGTTTTGGATAATAGTTATATGCTGCTTTCTGTTTAATCGAGACTTTGATGTTATGGATTAGGATTTGAATGTGAAACGTGTTTTAATTACTGTGTTTGTCTTCATTGAATATGCAATTTTTGGTTGTATGAATTGGCATTTCTGATGCACTTAACCTTGATTTAGGTTCTTAATCACGAATGTTACTTGGTATGAGTATTGTTATATGGCTTTCTGTTTGATCGAAACTGTGATGTTATTGGATTAGGATTTGAAAGTGAAATCTGTTTTAATTACTGTGTTCTTAGCAAGTTTTGACATGTCTGATAATCTTAATTGTGATTTAGGTGTTAGTAATTACTGACTATATTTACTGAAATAGTCAGTAAGATAATTAACAGAGAATCTGTCAAGTCAGATTGTATTGTCAAAAATCTAAATACAGATGAAACTGTCTTCATTGAACCTGCAAATTTTCGTTTGATAAACTGTCATTTCTGATACTCTTAATTGTGATTTAGGTTCTTAATCACTCTGTTATTCGGTATTGTTGGAGATGCTTACAGTAGTTACTTAGTATGGAGGTTTGGTCTGGTTTCTGCTGATTTTAAGTATACCCTTTAACTCAGTAGTGATCTACCTAACAGCATGCTGTGGAATTCAGAATCTTAAAGGAACAGTGTATAGATAGTGCTTATTCACGGGGTTACTACGATCAAATTGTTATTGCTTGATTGATGCTTGCATATGGGTGTTTAGCCTCATTGGTTGTGTCCAGAAAGGGTTTTGTCGTCTGCAGTGCGAGCTGTAATGCTGGCATTAGTTGTTTTTTGTCTATCTTTGGAGATTTTCTTTGGGGTATGAAGGTTCGGTATGGTTTAGGTGTTCTTAATCACGAATTGTTAGGGTTGGTATGAAGGTTCGGTATGGTTTAGGTGTTCTTAATCACGAATTGTTAGGGATGGTATGAAGGTTCGGTCTGGTTTCTACTGAATCTGATTCTGGCTTTTAATGTGTATCACTCTACCTATTAGATTACTGTGGAATTCAGAACACTAGGTGAACTGTGTATTGCCAGGGCTTATATATGGGGGTTGCCATCATCAAATTGTTGTTGCTAGTTTGGTTCTTGCAACTGGGTGTTTTGCTTCTATCCAGAATTTGCCCTCACAGTTTTTGTCTGACAAAAGGTTTTGTTTCCTGTGAAGATGGTTCATATGAGGGCATGATGGTGGCATTCATTGTTTTTGTCTCACTCTGGAGATTTTCTTTGGTATTGCAGCTTCTACAGGTGTTCTTGGGGGAGTTGACATTTTGGATTAGAGTAATGCTAGAGATCCCACTTTTATCTCCCTTTTATCACCCACCGCCACCGAAATGTAAAATTGTTAACAGTCGTAATTCATTTGGTATGATTGCATTTGTGTGGAAGGAATGTGGGAGCTGACTGGGAGATAATTGTGGGAGCTCTATCATTTCTATTCGGAGTAATGTTTGAATGTCACATTCCCATATGACCGTTTTAGCTCTTAGGTAATTAGGTTGTAGAATCTGGAAATCAGGCGCATTGTCTTGAGGCCTAGATTAGTGTGGAAGAGTAAGGCTTCGTAGTAGGCTTGAATGCTTGAAATTTACATAGGCTGCTGGATTTGATTTGATACCTTGGTCTTCCCAGTCTTTAATAATACTGCACTATGGGGTTGTGGACTGTGACTGCTCTGGTGGTTTCATGCCTGTAGAGAACCTCTTGTTTTATGTTCCACAGTTTCGTACCAGTTTGAGTCCCTTTGTCAGATGACTTGCTGTTACTGTATTTGTCCGCGTTTGCTGCATGCTAATAGTAATAGAATTAGCAGTTTAGCAATCCAGTTATATGTCTGTTGCTCTACATTAGAAGGTTCATCATGAACTTTTTGATAGCAACTTATGGTATCCTCGGTTTGATGGGATTTGCTTGATTAGCTGTGATTGGACTACATATAGTACAATGTTTGGTCGTTAGACTAATTTTAATTCCAGTATTTAATAGTGAAAATTGTCTCTAGCATCGTAAATTAGTCCCATCTTGCGTGAGGGTATTGGCCTATTGGTACCTTAATATTGAATTAATACCACACAAAACCGAACACTAATCCAATCCTATCCGGCAAATCTATCCAGTCCAATAAATAAACTGGATTGGCGGACTAGCTTATCATTGGCTCAACTGCCGGTTCGGTTCGGTTTTTAGAACTTTGGTTAAGAAAACCAATAGTGCCCTAAAGGATAGATTAGTTGTTGTCCTTACCTAGAGCATGTTACCATAGTCTCTGTAATGCCTGGAATGATGTGTGCCCATGGGATATCAATTCTCTGCACCAGTCTGAGTCAGTATAGAGATTCTGTTCACTCCCTTGTGCGTGTGCTCCTTATTACTTGATAGTAAGCCCACTACTGTGTTGGAGATATATACATTCTTTCGAGTTGAGTCCTTGTGCGTGTGCTCCTTAGTACTAGTAGTACTTGATAGTTAGCCCACTATTGTGTTGGAAATTTATACTACCTCCGTTTCTTCTCTATCACACCGGTTTCACTTTTAGCACTATTCACTGGGTCACTTTGACCCGGTGATTGGGTAGCAAAATGAAAAAAGTTTTTGATAAATTTTTTATTGTGTAGTAGAGTAAAAGTTGCTCTATAACACGGTGAAAAAATTATCAAAAAATCGCATCGTTTTGCTATCCATCACCCGGTCAAAGTGACCTAGATATGAGTCAAAAAGTCAAAGCCGTGTGATAGAGAAGAAACGGAGGTAGTACATTCTTTAGAATTGAGTAGCTATTTTAGCTGTTCTGCTAAATGTTGTACAAACTATATGGTTTTCACTTGAACTTCAGTTATCTCATGATTGGTACGCAGCATTGATGCCACCGTAGGTAAACTGCCCATTAAGCACAAGTCAAACCTTACCTGTCTTTGCTTCATGCTATGCCTTCTACTGCCTTTTTGTGTTAATCAACACACAAGGGGAGGAGACATTGGCTGGGAGTTTGTTCATAGTAGAAGCAACTGTTTTATGCATTTGATTGGTTTAAAACCTCTCAACAAGTCTTCTTGGGAGGATAGTGCCACCGAAGGTTATCTGTCTGCTAGTGAACCGATGCCTGACCTCATACCATGGTTTGAGAAAGTGAAATTTCACACTTTGTTACCTAGTTTTATAGTTGAACGGAACCTTTGGTAGTCTCTCTATAGACCTAAAGAGAATATCTTTGCCCTCTAACGAGTTTTTGCTGTTCTTAGAAGTTTATTACGACGGTATGGGAATATGAATCACATGAGTGGGGTTTCATGTGTCCACTCTTACAGAAACATAACACAGAAAACAATTATAGGAAATAAGGGAAGTGTGTGCAAATGTTGTTCCACAGCTCTTTGTAAACTAATCATCAGCTGATGCGACGGCAAATGGTAATCCCATCTCCGACCGGAAGCATGCAAATCTCAATCCTCGGATCGGCAGCGAGAGCTTCATTGAACTCCACCACATACCCTCTGTAGTACCTAATGTACTTCTTCATTGGAGCATCCGCCGGTACCGCCACCGATCCATTCCAGAGAGTGTTGTCGTAGCCTATCACTCCTCCAACCTTGACCAAATCGATCAGCCTCTTGTGGTAGTTGATGTAGTAATCCTTGTCGGCATCCACAAATATGAAATCAAACGATCCATGGTACTTGCCCTGTTAGAATCATGACCACCTTATACAATATCAGTAGTTTTACACACACAGATTGATGGGGGTTGTTTTTTTGTGCCGTGCTTACATCTGAAATCATTTGATCAAGAAGAGGCAGAGCAGGGCCTTCTCTGAAATCAATCTTGTGGGCAACTCCAGCCTTCTCGATCACAGGAAGACCCAGTTCGTAGTTTTCTCTGTTAATATCCATTGCCAGAATCTGCAATTATCAAGCAAATTCCACTTATCCTATGTTTTCAGCAATTGCTGTTGAAATTCATCAAAACTCGTTTTGGTGAATTAGTTACCTTTCCATCTTCAGGAAGAGCAAGAGCAGTGGTGAGGAGAGAGTAACCAGTGTAAACACCGATTTCCATGGTGTTCTTGGCGTTGATCAGCTTCAACAACATGCTCAGAAACTGTCCTTCATCGGCAGGAGTAGTCATGATGCTCCTGTTAAATTTCAAAAACAATCAGATTCCAAATTTATTCAGATCACCAGATGGATTCAGTCAGATTCATGTAAAGAGGAAAACCGAGCCAGTTTTGTCTCACCATGGATGATTTGCAGTGAGCTCTCTAAGCTCTTTCATGGCTGCTGGCTCCCTTGGATACACACTCGTCTCAAGTATGTACTACGGAGATTAAAAAAACATAGCACCCAGTCTTAAGTCATGGTTATTGTTAAAAAGACGCTAGAAGTATCAGTGCTAGAGATGAAAATTATGCAATGCGAAATTGGTTCACCTGGTAAAGAAGATTGCTTTGCAGAAGACCCTTGTAGGTAAAATTCTCGTCTTCAAGAGCCGGCTTCTTCTCTGTTTCTTCTCCATTTGACGCCATTGATGGATAGGCAAGAACTAGTTGTGAGAAAGTCAAGGGTATAGAGGAGTACTAGTACTATATATATTACTATGAATGAGCCGGGTTCCAACTCGTGAACATGAGGATTATAAAAGTGTTGGATGGTCCATGTGTGTTTGTTGTGCTACTAGGTGCCTCTAGGAGTTTAAAATTGGTTCGGTGAAAGCATCCTTCCTTCTCATAGCCCCCTACTTTGAAAAAAGTATGTGTTTACAAATGAATCGGACATTCGTTTCAAGTGGGAGTTTTTTAGAAGTTTTGATTCCATCGGGACATATTTACATATTTTATCATATTATAATAATGTGATGATAAGTTCTACATTTAATTTATGAACATGCAAAGTAATTTTATGATACATAGTTCCCGAAAGTGCTCCATTCATATTTTATTTGGTTTGATGTACACTACTGTCTAACAAGTAACAGAAGCTTAACTCCCTTTTGGAAACCCAGCATTTACAACAGAATCTTCATGAACATGTTCATCAGTCTCTTCAACTGGTTTCCTATCTTACTGTGTCCTCTTCTCTCTTCCTAATTCCAATCTGAGCTTCAGTCTCATGGTCAACGTATTAGGCAATATGTCCATGTCTCGTAAAATTTTATGCCATTTTACTCAGTAGAGACCATTTCATGCTAATGTCAATTTGATGGGCTAAACTTTTGAGCAATGCTATTAAAGGGAACTCAAACAAGCTAATTAAAGTATATCAGTACCGGCTACTAAAAATGTTGCTCAACTTCGTCCCACGAGGTAGTAAATACTTTTCGCTTTATCATATTAGAATTTATCTTCAGTTTCTACCCCTTTTGCGGAGATGCAATCCATATATACTTTTGTGATTTCTTGTTTCTCTGCTAGGACTTTTGTGGTTTACGGGATTAGCCGAGCTAGCAGTTACTTGTATGCCTCTGGCACGGTGCTGTAGAATAATTTGGTTTTTGCTCTTTAACTAAACTACCGGAGCGTGTAGTCTAGAGGTTCTCTCGAAACTCTCTTCTAAGACATTGCATGCATTGGTGACTTCAGATGAACTGTGGGTACTAAGTGAAGAAAAGACCAAATATTTAAAGGGAGAACTTGAAGAGGAAGAAAATTTCCGGGAAGTATAGATTCCTCTAAATTAAAGGGTAAAGGCTTGATAGCACTGGTAAAAAGTTGCAGGTTGCACTTGGTTGTGTAACTCTCAAAGATCTCCTTATAGGTGATAGCACTGATCATAATACTTTGGTTGAACATTCGGATTGTGGTGTTGATTCTGAATCTGGAACCCGTGAATAAAAACATCTGAAACAAGGTTTGTGCGCTGAGTCGACATACGAATGGGCTGAAAGGCTCTTGAATGTCTCATTTCCCTATCTTGGAGGAGATCTGACCGGAGATGGGTTGGCAGCTCTCTGGTTGGGCTGAGCAAAGGTGTGAACATAGCCAATTAAACCCAGCTCCACAGCATCACAAGAATCACTGTCAACCATGGCTTGACTAAAACCCAGCTCAACTAAAGAAGAAGAGCCTTCAAGGATAGCCCAAATCTCACATTGAATAACTAAGACATTACCAAATTGTCTGCAAAAACCCCACAGCAAACCACCAAAATCATCTCTACACACAACACCAACAAAGGCTATGCCTTGAGAAAGAGACACAGAGCAATCTACATTAAGTTTCACCCATCTAGGAGGAGGCTTTTCCCATTTAACAATCACGGGAACAGATCTTTGCCAATCAGGACAAAAAAAAATGCCTCTGATTAGACAACTAACTCGGTGATAAATAACACCAGTAAAATCTAAAGGCAACCTAAAATTTTGCTCATGAACTAGCAAATTATGCCGGTACCAGAACCAATTCGCAGCAACAAGAAAGACCAAAGACCAATCAAACTTCCCACTAGCACCCCAATTATGGATCAAGTTTTGAGTCAACCCAATCAGTACAGAGAAAAATTCTTTCCAAAATTTAGAATGAGGACTGTGGCAGTGCTCTCATTATGGCTGCTGTTGTGACAAACCACCTCACGAACAATGAAGGAATATAGAAGAACACAAAATTCGTTGGCAAAATATTTGCTAACTACTTCCACGGCGGAAAAGCACCCCTTTTTCACTGAAGAGGAACAAGACTACAAGAATGTTTTTGCATACCTAATAATGTGACTACTAGGTTCTTTATATAGTGCTAGAAAATCCCTAAAGTTTTCAAATTCGATTTGGAAACAAACTTATTTCCTAACTAATTCTTCACCGCCTTTGACTTCCAATGTTTCCTAATCAAAGTTGGAAACAAAGAGTTTGGCCGCCTTTGACCAATTCAAGGCACCAACTCATCAGCTGCCTTATGTTGTGTATGTGAACTTTTCATGGAGTCTGTACTTCTATGGTTTGATATGGAAGTGACTTGTAGCCTTGTAGGTCTTTACATTTGAGCTTTGTCTAGATTGCCCTCTCTCCCATACAAACACACTCACAGTTTCTTCTTTGTGTATACACTGATGTTTGGGTAAATTAAAAGACAAAGTGATCTTTTACTGAGTTCCACACGATTGGCAAATTGCAGTACTGAAAAGATTAACATGTTACTACAAAGAAGTCTAATCTCTGAGAGGGTAGGATGTAATGACAATCAATAATTAATCTCAAGATCTAGCATGAAAATATTGAAGAATGCACACCATTAAAATTGTGTGATATTAGGATGAAAATCACCAAGGCATTCTTTCAAAACGGTAAGAAAATAGTATACTAATAAGACCTCCCACGTGCAACACACGTGCTATCTACTAGTTATAAATGAAATTGACATGTAACAGCGTCGTTCGACAAATGAAATTCTTGCAATGGGTACAATTGCACGAAAGTCAAACAAGATCTTTAATAGCATGCTCGTTGACCGCCGTGGCTTTTTACCGGTAAGCCGATCAGCTGATGCGGCGGCATATGGTGATCCCATCACCGACGGGAAGCATACATATCTCGATCCTCGGGTCAGCTGCAAGAGCTTCATTGAGCTCCAACACGAATCCCCTGTAGTACCTGACGTACTTCCTCATCGGAGCATCTGCCGGCGCCGCCACTGATCCGTTCCAGAGAGTGTTGTCGTAGCCGATCACACCCCCAACCTTGACCAAATCAATCAGCCTCTTGTGGTAGTTGATGTAGTTGTCCTTGTCAGCGTCCACGAATATGAAATCAAACGATCCATGGTACTTGCCCTGTTCATCAAATTCAATCAAATAAGACAGAGAACAGAGTATAGAGAGAGTGATTGGTAGGTTTGTTCTGAGCTTACATCTGCAACCATTTGATCAAGAACAGGCAAAGCAGGGCCTTCTCTGAAATCAATCTTGTGGGCAACTCCGGCCTTCTCGATCACCGGAAGACCCAGTTCGTAGTTTTCTCTGTTGACATCCATTGCCAGAATCTGCAATTTATTGAACAAATCCCTTTCACCCTCCGTTTTCGGAAAACCCAAATTGAACCAATTACTGACGAAACTGTTTTCCAACTCTCTACAGGCAGTACAGGGTTCGGGAATCTCACTATCAGTAAGTTCGTTATGTGTTATGTTATTTTCGGGTACTGTTTAGATTACTCACAAACTGTTCGGGTCATTAAATTGGTTTGTGGGAATTACCTTTCCATCTTCAGGGAGAGCGAGAGCGGTGGCGAGGAGAGAGTAACCGGTGTAAACACCGATCTCCATGGTGTTCTTGGCGTTGATCAGCTTCAACAGCATGCTCAGAAACTGACCTTCATCAGCAGAGGTAGTCATGAGGTTCCTGTTAATTAATTCCCACCAAAAAATAGTTTTTCAGAGCCCAAATTGATTCATCAATGGTTCAATTTCTTGGTCTCTTTCTTAACTAGATTCTCACCATGGATGGTTTGCAGTGATCTCCCTGAGCTCTTTCATGGCTGCTGGCTCTCTTGGGTACACACTGGTCTCAAGTATATACTACACACACACAAAATTTAAGAGAAGAAACAAAAACACCCAACTTAGCTATTGACAGGAAAACAAATATTTCTAAACCAAAACATGGAATTGTTATTGGGAAATCGGTTTTTTACCTGGAAGAGAGCATCGCTTTGCAGAAGGCTCTTGTGGCCAACTCCTGAATGCCCAACTATTGGACTCTTCTTTTGATCTGTTTCGCCATTCGACGCCATTGATTCTGAATGCCCAACAAGCTATGAAATGGTGATGATGAGATTGATATGGAAATAGAGAAGGTGATGAAGGTGAAGTGTGTATATAAGAGTCAATGAGGTCCGGTTCAAATTGGTGAGATGAAGGTTATAGGGTTGTTGGATACCGGTTCGGGTTGGCAGCTGCTTGACCTTTCTTTAATTAGTTGGTGGTGGAGGATGTTTCTTCCCACCTTGAGGCATCAAGATTCTTCATGGTGAGATATTTTGACAGACATTTAACACCTCTGTTTCCTCTCCATCATTCTAATTTGACTTTGACGTCACTTTGATCTAGTGATTTTGTAAGCTAAACTTTGAAAGAATTCGGTAATATTTTTACGATGATCATGAAAAGATTATCAAATTCAGTAATACCATGACTATTTAAAGATCACTAAATTTTTTATTAGTCTAGTTAACAAAATCACATGATGAAAGTGACATAGTAAATAGTGCACTAGAAAGATAGAGATGAAACATAGGTAATATATCTCTAGGGTAGGATTCTCTTTGCACAATAGGAGCCGACATTACGCTACTAAAACAAGATGACATAAGTTTCATTTCAAACAAGAGTGTCATCAATTGTCTCGTTCGAACAGTTTCTCCCATTTGAACATTTTATATAATATTACATATAAAACATAACACAAACAGATAATACAAGAAAACGACTTACAAGAAGACATTATTTGAAATATCCATGAAATAGAAAGGAAAACTTCAAACTCAACTTTCCCAAACTCGGGAACTTATTATTTGGGGGACTATAGACGACGAGCAATGATAATTAATTAGTAGACTCGACGGCATATGGTAATCCCATCGCCGACAGGCAGCATGCATATTTCAATCCTTGGATCCTCGGCAAGAACTTTGTTAATTTCAAGAATGGAGTTTTTGTAGTGCATGATGGGCACATTTAACAGAGCATCTGGCGGCGCCGCAACTGACCCGTACCAGAGGGTGTTGTCATATCCGATCACTCCTCCAACCTTGACCAAATCAATTAGTCTCTTGTGGTAGTTGACGTAGTTGTCCTTATCCGCGTCAACAAAAATGAAATCAAATGATCCGCAATACTTCTCCTGTTAAAAATAAATCTTTTAAACTCGATATAATAAATACTAGTCATCTCATTAGCGCCTCTAGGAAAAAGACAAGACAAGATAATAAATAATTACATCTTGAATCATTTGATCGAGAAGAGGCATAGCAGGGCCTTCCCTGAAATCGATTTTGTGGGCAACACCAGCCTTCTCAATTATCGGCAGACCAAGATTGTAGTATTCGCGGTTAATATCCATTGCCAAAATCTGACATTGTAATCAAATAATCTCTTTTTGTTAAATCAACTTAATTATTTTGGTTGACTCGAATAGAAAAAATAATTATTTCGGTGGTACGCAAAATAATCGAAAAGTGGATGATTTGTTGAGAAATTTTACCTTTCCATCCTCTGGAAGAGCAAGAGCAGTGGCAAGGAGGGAGTATCCGGTGAAAACACCGATCTCCATGGTGTTCTTGGCGTTGATGAGCTTCAACAGCATGCTAAGAAGCTGTCCTTCCTCTGCCGGTGTAGCCATATAATTCCTGTTACACCATCAACCAATTCCGTAATCACTTTGAAGATAAGAAACTGAATTTACAAAATTTCTTGTTGATAATAATTATTATCACTACTGAGCACGTTTGGTTGAGCTCAAAATATAAAATGGGAAAAGAACCCATAATCTCCACAAACTCGAATAAATTTGAAACCCTATGTTGTCTTGTTACTTGACATTTGAATCCGGAACCCCGGTTATTCTAGAGGGGTTTCCAAATTTCCACTCTTTTGGGCTATATAAAAATAACTTGAACCTGTAAAAAAAAGAAATGTTCTGAATTTTTGTGTTCTCTGCTACATAAAATCAACCGGAACCTTAGAATAATACTACCGAGATTAAATTAGATAATAATAATTTCAGAAGCTGCTATAATCACACTCATCCAAACAGGACCATTATTATACAATGTTCCTTCGTTTTTTTTCTAACTGATACAATTGTCAGTTGGCGAGTTAAGCTACGGGCTCACTCTGAATGCTTTTCAGTGAGCTCCCTGAGCTCTTTCATAGCTTCGGGTTCTCTTGGATACACGCTGGTCTCGAGTATATACTACACAAATATACAATTAAAACCCAAATCAGATACTGCAAAGAAAAGAAGCACAGATTGAACAAATAATTTGCAACAGTATATATTAGGTTTACCTGGAGAAGATCATCAGTTTGCAAAAGACACTTGTGGGCAAATTCTTGTTCAATGGATTTCTTCTGTAGCTCAGTGTCTGTGTTTGACGCCATTGATGTTGCCGGTTAGCTTTATGTTCTCTTTTTTCTTTTTTACTACTACCTTCCAAGAGCGAGCTTCTGAGTATTTCGTGAAGTTAATTTGATAGGGGCCGTGAGTTGATAAAACAATGCCTTGGACATATATGTATGGTTGTGTTGGGTGGGCACTTAATTAAAGAGTGCCTAACTTTTAGAAATTATTGTCACACACACACACTTAAAGTTTTAGTCGTAGTGTTGGCCGGGAATTAATAAACACTACAGAATTTGGTAAATTAGGGCTTCTATTCATAAAAAAATAGGGCTCTTCAAGAGATTTTTTTTTTTAATTCTAAAAAAAATGAGAGATTTTGCTTAGATAACAAAAAAGATATTATTAATAGTAAATGGTGTTATTTGGATGAGTTAGATGATATGATATTTTTTTAAGCTAATAAGTCCTTTAATCTGGAATATTTGGATATGAGTAAATTATTATTGTTGATAAATTTGGCCAAATTCAGAATCCTAATGCAAATGAGTGCGATCTCAAGTTGTAGAGCGTTTAAATGCTTTTGTACGAGATTTTGGGTTCGAATCAAGTCTAAATAATGTCAAAATCTTGTTTCTCAATTACAAGTTTTAATTAAAACCATGAACCAAAAAAGAGAGTTCCTACCCGGGTTCGTTAGGCACATCCAGACCACATAATGGTGCAAGAAATAGTTAAGCTACTCACTCCCCTAGAAGAAATAGTTAGCTATTAGTAGTAAGAATTAAACACAAGTCAAATTGTAACAGCGATAACAAAAAAAAAAAAAAAAAAAACATACTAGTTGTTCAACATTGTTTTTTCCTTTTAAGTTTTGTAGTAAGCAAAAAGAGAGGATTAGTGAAGATTTTTTCTCTCCATGAAATCATTTCTTTTAGAGTTTTAATTGGCCTATGTGCCTACCTAAATGGAAGCATTCATCCATCACTTTTGAGCTAGAATCTCTCCCTTTCTTGTATCTCCCTCTGTCTCCCTGATTTCTGGACCTCTCCGCAGCTCACTGATAAAACTCAGAACATTGAGTTGAAAATCAAAAAGAGATGAACCATTGTATTGAAGATTTGAAACGGTGGAATACCAAGAACAGACACAGAGATATATCTTAGGTTTCCATAACCCTAGACGATTGGGGAAGGTCTAAATATATTTGAGACCGTTGGATCAATGTAAAATAGATAAGTGCCGTGATGCCTAGCTGGTTTGAGGAGAGTTCACATAGGTCCTTCTGAATTACACACAAGCACTGAACTTTGCAATTCATAGCAGAAACGTCCTTGGGCTTCCTAACCGGGCTGCAACCTTGATAGCTAGACTGGGCTGGACACTTGACTTTAGTTTTGGGCCAGACTTCACCAGATCTTCTATTAGCTCCCCTCAAACTCATGGTGGTTGCTGCACCATGAGTTTGTGTTTTAAAGTCCAGAATTGTGAATTGAGCAGAGGTTTGGTGAATATATCAGCAACCTGTTCTGCACTGGAAACAAAATTGACAGATATAAGTTTTCTGAGAGCCTTTTCCCTAACAAAATGATAGTCTAGTTCAATATGTTTGGTTCTAGCTTGTAAAAAATGGGATTTGCAGTCATACCATTGGCTAAAGCTCTGTCACACCACAATAATGGTGGTTGAGAAATAAAGAGCCTGAGATCTTTGAAAAGAATTTGGAGCCAAGATATTTCTGCAGGTGCAGTAGCTACGCTCTATACTCAGCTGTTGGGTTTTGACATAGGTAACGCAGCGGAATAACAAAAATTAATCCTACTCAAAGCCCACCACGGATCGTCAGGAGGAGACATCATAACATGATAAATGACATAGTATTGTGTACCTTTTTGTTTGTGAGATCACACGAAGAATGATGTCCTCGTCTCTACGGTTGATCCACGTCTAGAGGTAAGATCTAGATTCTTCCTTCAACAAGTGCTAGCTTGAACCGGGGAAGAGGGAAGAATGAATCAAAGCAACAAGGACAAGGAGGGGTTCGGCCCTCCTTTGGCGCCGACGGGAGAGGGGGCGGACGGCCTAGGGCGGTCGGCCTAGGCTTGTCTTGCTCTCTCTCTTTTGTTCTCTCCCACTCTCTTTGTGTTATGTCTTAATAACATTCACTTAGTGGGAAGGAAGCTAGAGCCTCCTTTATATACTCCAACAACTCCTTGTTGTTTCCATAAAGGTCATTCCTAATTGTCCATGAACTTGGATTAGTCCCTTCCTTGCAATTTAGTCCTACTAAGTTTGCAAGGTGTTGCAAAATGATCATTCTTATTAATTAATCATATTAATTAATCTCAAATCTAGCTCTTCTCTATTTGACGTGTGACCCCATAGGTTTCTACTTAGTTGGTAGTAACCTTTTACTAACATGGAGCGGTGTCTAGCAACACATCCATGCCACCCAACTAATATAAATAGTCAGTGATCCGAAAAACCTCTTGTGCCCAATATCTTATATTGCACTTTCCCTTTGTCTCGATATCCGGATTGGACACGAGACATAAATAGTCACACTCGTATATCCAATCCATAGTTCCTCGATCCTGGGAATATGCTTATGCTAGCAGATAACATCAATATCTCCATATTGATTTATCTGAGTCTGGCCAGACATTGAATAAGCCTCATCCCTCGAGTGGCCGTGGATATTTACTCCCATTATGTGGGAGGGACAAATCCTATCTACATCACCACGATCTCTAAGCTCGCTTCCTATCATGCCCGATAGCTATCTTTATGATTACCCAGTTACGGTGTAACGTTTGATAATATCAAAGTACGATATTTCACAATTAGAGTATCTAGTGACTTCAAGTCTAAGGATTGCAATTATATTAGCACTACGAGAAGCGATTGTGACTTGACATAATCTAATGTATCCTTCTCGTTGTGGGTCAATCCAGTATGCCATTACCCCTAATGCATACCCATGTGTTAGACTTGATATCTCCATATCAATCTACCCACATACTAGTTTATATTTGATTATCCTATTAATCAATATAGTGGACTAGGGATAATTAAGATAAACAACACATTGTATCTAAGGACTTCATTATATTAAATATCACAATATATAATAAATGAATATTCTAGCCAAAACAATGTTCATACTAAATATACGATTGCCTCTAGGGCATCTATTCCAACAGTCTCCCACTTGCACTAGATCCAATCTGGCGCATCTCGTATGCCTATAGATATGGCGTGCCTTTCATGCTTTCACTGCGCAAGAGGTTTTGTGAGCGGATCTAAAACATTGTCATCCGTTGGAATCTTGCACATCTTCACATCTCCTCGATCGATCATATCACGAATAAATGGAATCTCCTAAGTACATGCTTTGATTTCTGGTGTGATCTTGGTTCCTTGGCTTGTGCGATCGCCGTGGAGTTGTCACAGCACAACTCTATGGGATCCACGATCCTAGGGACCACACCGAGGTCAGTTATAAACTTCTTTATCCAAACTGCCTCTTTTGCTGCTTCCGCAGCAGCAATGTACTCAGCTTCTGTTGTAGAATCAGCAACTGTCCCTTGCTTGGAACTCTTCCAGCTCACAGCTCCTCCATTCAGGCAAAACACGTATCCAGACTGCGATCTGTAGTCATCTTTGTCGGTTTGAAAGCTTGCATCAGTGTAACCCTTTACAGTTAGCTCTTCCTTACCTCCAAAATATCAAGAACAAATCCTTAGTCATTCTCAAGTACTTTAGGATGTTCTTGACAGCAATCCAGTGACTCTGATATCTGCTCACCATACTCAACGCGTATGATACGTCTGGTCCGTACATGACGGATCCTATGGACGAAGCATAGGGTATCCTACTCATGCGGTCCTTCTCAATCTCATTGGACGGACAATCATTCTTAGAAAGAGTGACTCCATGCGACATGGGCAAGAATCCCTTCTTGGAATCTTGCATGTTGAACCTCTTCAACACCTTGTCTATATATGTACTTTGACTTAAGCCGATCAGCCTTCTAGATCTATCCCTATAGATCTTTATACCAAGTATATAGGCTGTGTCTCATGAATCCTTCATTGCAAAGCACTTTCCTAGCCAATCTTTAACAGATTGCAAAGTAGGAATGTCGTTGCCAATGATTAGTATGTCATCCACATACAAGACCAGAAATACTACAGAGCTCCCACTAACCTTCATGTAAACACAAGGTTCATTTTCGTTCTTGATGAAGCCAAACTCTTTGACTGCGTCATCAAAACGTCGATTCCACTCGTAGAAGCTTGCTTTAATGCATAAATGGATCTTTGCAGCTTACAGACTTTATTGGCATTTTTTGGATCTTCAAAACCCACTGGTTGTGTCATGTACATATCCTCGAGGAGGTTCTCATAACGTAACGCTATTTTGACATCCATTTGTCAAATCTCATAGTAGTAGTATGATGCGATGGAAAGTAGGATTCGAATGGATTTAGTCATGGCGACTGGTGAAAAGGTCTCATCATAGTCAATACCATGAATCTGTCTATACCCTTTGGCTACCAATCGCCCCTTATAGGCAACTACCCTCCCATCCATGTCGGTCTTCTTCTTGAAGACCCACTTGCTCCCTATGGGCCGAGCCCCTTCGGGTGGATCCATTAAAGTCCATACTTTGTTGGTGTACATGGAATTTATTTCGGATCTCATGGCTTCTAGCCACTTCTTAGAGTCTGGGCCTTTCATGGCCTCTCCGTAGTTTGCAGACTCATCATCCATGAGTGGTACGTCATTGGGCTCAGTCACGAGAAGTCCATACCTCTCTAGCTCATGACGCACTCTTCCTGATCTACGGAGTTCCTGTGTTACCTGAACAGGTTCTTCCATAACTACTTTCGGTTCCTGTTCATGTTCCATCATCGGTTCAGTGATTTTATGGTTCTTTAATTTCTTCAAGTTCTACAGCCCTCCCACTTGCTTCTTTAGAGACAAACTCTCTTTCTACAAACACGCTGGTCCGAGCAACAAACACTTTGTTCTCGGTGGGATTGTAGAAATAATATCCTTTAGTTTCCTTAGGATATTCCACAAATTTACACTTATCCGCTTTGGGCCTGAGCTTGTCTGTTTGTAAACGTTTTACATAGACATCGCAGCCCCAAATCCTCATAAACGACACTATGGGACGCTTCCCAGTCCATATCTCATATGGTGCCTTCATAACTGATTCGGATGGAACGCGGTTAATGGTAAAAGCTGCCGTTATTAGAGCATGTCCGCAAAATGACTATCGGAAGATCTGATTGATACATCATAGATCGCACCATATCTAATAGCGTGCGATTCCTCCTCTCGGACACGCCATTCCATTGTGGCGTTCCGGGTGGAGTGAGATGGGATACTATCCCACACTCTCTAAGATATTCATCAAACTCTTGGCTTAAGTATTCTCCTCCACGATCCGATCGCAGAGCCTTAATACTTTTACCAAGTTGCTTCTCTAATTCATTCTTGAATCCTTTGAACAATTCAAAGGATTCAAATTTGGCCTTCATAAGGTATACAAATCCACATCTACTGAAATCATCAGTGAATGTGATGAAGTAGTTATAACCACATCAAGCGGGCGTGAGGAATGGTCCACATACATCGGTATGTATGAGTGCCAATAACTCACTAGTCCTCTCACCTTTCTTATTGAAAGGGGACTTTGTCATTTTTCCTAATAAACAAGATTCACATGTCCCAAATGATTCCAAATCAAATGAGTCTAGAAGTCCATCCTTATGGAGTCTAGATATGCGTTTCTCATTTATATGGCCTAAACGACAGTGCCATAGATATGTAGGATTTAAATCATTAGTTTTAATCCTTTTAGTATTTATGTTATAGATTGGACTATTTAGATCAAGGATATAAAATCCATTAGACAAATGCGCACTACAATAGTGCATACTATCAAAATAAATGGAGCAACACTTGTCCTTTATTGAAATAGAAAAACCCTTCTCGGCCAAACAAGAGATGGAAATAATGTTTCTGCTCATAGAAGGCACATAAAAGCAATTGTCTAATTCTAAATAAGTCCAGAAGGCAAAGATAGCTCATAAACGGCTATAGCTAATGCAGCAACTCTTGCTCCATTCCCGACGCGCAGATCTATCTCCCCTTTACTCAATATTCTACTTCTTTTCAAATCCTGCACATTACGAAAAATGTGAGAACCACATCCGGTATCTAATACCCAAGATGAAGAAATAGAAAGATTGACGTCTATAACATAAATACCTGGTGGTGGTGGAATCACTATTCTAAGATTCTTATCCTCCAGATATTTAGGGCAATTCCTCCTCCAGTGACCTGGCTGGCTACAGTAGTGACACTCACCTTTAGCAACGCCTCCACTAGGCTTTAGGGCTTCCTTGGATTTCGCAACTTTCTTGCGCTTTCCTTTGGAAGTAGAGACAACTGATTTGCCCTTCTTCTTATGCACCATAATTATGGCTTGCCTTTGAATTTGTTAATGCTCTATTCCGTTATCTTTAGCATGTTCAATAAGCCAGGCAGAGTCTTACTGATCTCGTTCATATTATAGTTCATGATGAACTGATTACAACTGTCAGACAACAATTTCAAGACAAGATCAGTAGCCAAATCTTGGCCCAGTGGGAATCCCAGTCTCTCAAGGTTCTCAATGTACCCGATCATTCGGAGTACGTGAGGTCCTACTGGATTCCCCTCTGCAAGACTACTCTTGAATAATGCTTTAGACACCTCATAGCGCTCATGTCTTGTCTGTTCCTGAAACAATTGTTTCAAGTGTATGATCATATCATAGGCTTCCATATTCTCATGCTGCTTTCGAAACTCAGGAGTCATGGTACAAAGCATGAGGCAAGTCACGTCATTAGAATCATCAATATGTTTCTGATGTGCCCTGACTTCTGCTAGAACAGACTCATCTTGTGGTGGTTCTGGAATTGGAGTGTCCAAGACGTACAGCTTCTTTTCTTGCTTAAGGACAATCCTTAATTCTGTACCAGTCAAGGAAATTCGTTCCAGACAGTTTATCCTTCTCAAGGACAGATCGTAGGGATGAAGTCGATGCGTTGTTGTTTGCCATTTGGAATTCTACAAAAAGAGAAATGTGCAATTTTAGTATTTTGAACAATTTAACTATATTCAACAATGGCTAGATCATCAAATATAGCTCCCGCTATTTTTCTCGGATTAATAGCCCTCACCATTAATGCGGAAAATTTCATAATATTTTCTAGTAGGTCTAAGATCCCTTTTTCACTTCTTCTTGAGCTTGGTTTGGCAAGTCACCCAAGGATAGGTTATTTAGGTAGGAACCATTCCAATTGCATGCCATGCAATTCTTGGTCCAATTAGGTGAATAACTCTTTATTCTTTATCCCGTGGATAACTCCTAATTGTCATGCATCTAGGCTCATTAATCCAATTGAATCTTGCCTAGTTGTGTCCAACCTCTTGCTTCAACATACACACATTACTTGCTTGTGTCGCCCGCAACACACCATGATAAATTAAAATCGCCTTGCTTTGGCAAGCCCGAATTTTAATGAACCCTGATCATGAAGGGTGTTTTGGCAAGAGAAGGCAAAATGCAATATTTATTTCAGGGATTTTTCTTTCTTAATTTGTTTGGTTGATTTAATCAACATGCTCTACTTATTTGGATTGGACAATCCACAATAAAAGACCAACTTTGTTTATTATGATCTTGTTTGCGTTTGCTAGTATCGCCATACACACAAAAATATATAACAAGACATAAATAATAAACATCCACAAAAAAATAAAACGTGGCATGGATATGACCCCTAGACTAATAATATTATTAAGCCAGTGATAATATCTAATTGCCCTAAAGTGACAAGCTCATCTCCATGTGCTCCACCATAGCCGCATGCCTAGGGGACGTCTTCTTTGTCTTTTGGCTCCTTTGGTTCTCCGGTTCTTCTTCTCCATGCTCTTGGCTATCATCTAATTATTTCTAATTCTAGCCTAACATCTAGAATAAATAAATAATAAAAGCCTCACATGTGGAGGAGAAAAGACGACTCGCAGGCCGTAAAACCTAATTAATTATTACATTAATTTGATCAGCTCGCAGGCCGTAAATCAAACCACAAAGCAAGAAACATCCACAATCCTAGGCCATATCCATCCACCATGCAACAAAGCACATAATACAGTTAAAACCAATTTTTAACGCGCTTGTTTAATTTTAATTGAATTGGGTAATTAGGGTTACAGCGGTCCAAGGAGTTCAAGCCAACAAGGGCCCGAACCCCTAGGAGGACCGCCACCCGCCACTAGGACCGGCCCAAGGCCGGCCTCCCCATGTGACCCGCGACCTTTGCTTGGCGCGCAAGGAGGGGGGCGGACGCATAGGGTTTCGGCCCTAGCTTCTTTCCCTTTTACTTGTTGCCCATGAACCCTAATTTTTCAAGAACCCAATAATTCACATCCTATGTGATTAAACTCACCAATTCTAACATACAATGTTAAATTAGATCTTGTTTATATTGAATCAAATTCAATTTGCATCTACTATGCCAATTATTTTCAGTTTTCGCGTAATAAACAATAATACGGTGTATAAACTGAAATCGTAACACATAAAATCATGTTATGCTCTACGACCTGTGGCTCTGATACCACTGTTGGGTTTTGACGTAGGTAACGCAGCGGAATAACAAAAATTAATCCTACTCAAAGCCCACCACGGATCATCAGGAGGAGACATCATAACATGATAAAGAGCATAGTATTGTGTATCTTTTAATTTGTGAGATCACACGAAGAATGATGTACTTGTATCTACGGTTGATCCACGTCTAGAGGTGAGATCTAGATTCTTCCTTCAACAAGTGCTAGCTTGAACCGGAGGAAGAGGTAAGAAAGAATCAAAGCAACAAGGACAAAGAGGGGTTCCACAAAGGTTCTTCCTAGTTCTCAATGAACTTGGATTAGTCCCTTTCTTGCAAATTAGTCCTACTAAGTTTGTAAGGTGTTGCACAATGATCCTTCTTATTAATTAATCATATTAACTAATCCCAAATCTAGCTCTTCTCTGTTTGACGTGTGACCCCATAGATTTCTACTTAGTTGGTAGTAACCTTTTACTAACATGGAGCGTTGTCTAGCAACACATCCATGCCACCCAACTAATAGAAATAGTCAGTGATCCGACAAACCTCTTGTGCCCAATATCTTATATTGCACTTTCCCTTTGTCTCTATCCGGATTGGGCACGAGATATAAATAGTCACACTCGTATATCCAAACCATAGTTCCTCGATCCTGGGAATATGCTTATGCTAGCAGATAACATCAATATCTCCATATTGATTTATCTGAGTCTTGTCAGACATTGAATAAGCCTCATCCCTCGAGTAGTCGTGAATATTTACTCCCATTATGTGGGTGGGAAAAATCCTATCCACATCACTACGATCTCTAAGCTCGCTTCCTATCATGTCCGATAGCTATCTTTATGATTATCCAGTTACAGTGTAACATTTGATAACATCAAAGCACGATATTTCACAACTAGAGTATCTAGTGACTTCAAGTCTAAGGATTGCAATTATATTAGCACTATGAGAAGCGATTGTGACTTGACATAATCTAATGTATCCTTCTCGTTGTGGGTCAATCCAGTATGCCATTACCCCTAATGCATACCCATGTGTTAGAGTTGATATCTCCATATCAATCTACCCACATACTAGTCTATATTTGATTGTCCTATTAATCAATATAGTGGACTAGGAAAATTTAAGATAAACAACACATTGTATCTAAGGACTTCATTATATTAAATATCACAATATATAATAAATGAATATTCTAGCCAAAACAATGTTCATACTAAATATACGATTGCCTCTAGGGCATCTATTCCATCATCAGCTTCCCTTGCGGTTCTAGCTACCGTGGGTTGTTTTTTTGCAATCCAATGTACGGAATTTTGGCCAAGATAAACCACAAACCAGTGGTGCTTCTCCTATAAGTAGGGTTGCCTGCCCTGTCAGCATCACTGAATGCTTGTATAAGCAGGTGACCCTTGGTTTAAAAATGCCATGACTTCTAGTACATTTGAGGTACCTTAGAATTCTTTTAGCAGCAATCCAATAAGTATGTGTAGGAGCATGCATGAATTGGCAAAGATGATTTACAGCAAAGCATATATCAGGACTAGTGAATGGAAGATACTGTAATGCACCAAGCAATTGTCTATAGCTTGTAACTTCATTAAGAGGTGTTCCTTCTAAGTCATGGAACTTTATACCAGGAGCTAAGGGAGTATTGCATGGTTTGCAATGAGACATGTTGAATCTAGAAAGTAAATCAGTGATATATTTCGTTTGATGCAGAAAAATGCTATCATAGGTTCTTTTGATCTCAAGACCAAGGAAGTAAGTAAGGTTTCCCATATCAGTCATGTCAAATTCTGAATGCAGTTTGGTAATGAGATATGAGATATATGAAACATCAATACCTGTAGAATTATGTCATCAACGTATAAGAGCAAGAGAGTGATTTTGTTACCAAAATGTCTTACAAAACAGGGATGAATCAGCTCCAGAAGCTGCAAAGCCAAGAGTTAAGAGGCATGTTGTGAACCTTTCAAACCAAGCTCTGGGAGCTTGTTTGAGACCATATATGGACTTTTGGAGTGTGAAAACATAGTGGGGAAACTGTTTGTTAATAAATCCTTGTGGTTGAGCCATATAAACATATTCTTTTAAATTGCCATGTAAGAAGGCATTTTTGACATCAAGTTGTTGCAATTTCCAACCAAAAGTGACAGCTAGACAAAGAATAACTCTAACAGTTGTATGTTTGATAACATGACTGAATGTTTCATCAAAATCAATTCGAGGGTTTGATGAAAACCTTTTGCTATAAGTCTAGCTTTAAACCTTGAAACAGACCCATCTGAGTTATATTTAGTTCTAAAAACCCATTTGTTTCGAACTATGTTTGCATACTGACGAGGATTAACCAAAGTTCATGTGTTTTGATTTGTGAGGCCGTTATATTCCTTAATCATAGCTTGTTGCCACTGAGGAAATTTCAAGGCCTCAGTGAAAGATGTAGGATCTTTAAAGGAAACAGTGACATTAAAACCAAGTTTCTTCTTGAATATACCTGATTTACTTCTGGTTTACATGCAATGGCCTGCTGTTGCAATGCTTTCATTTTGCCTGACTGGAGAGAGAGAGTATTTGTGGGAAACTTAGATTCGTTGGTTGTGTCTTGTATAGATGCTCTCCCAGTGCTGGATTCTCCAGGTGATTGCAAAGTTTGTGCCATATCAGGACTGGTAGCTCCAGTTGATTGCACAGGTTGTGCCATACCAGATCCTGGGACCCAGTTGGGTGCATTGAAGACTGTGGACTGTGGCTCATTATTGTTGGATGTTCAGGTCTTACAGGAGAAGGGGCAACAGAGTGACTTCCATGTCAATCGGAGAGGGAGATGTATTGGCAATGTTAGGACCTGGATGGATGTTAAGAAATGAATAAGATTCAGCATTAGTATTGACACTAGAGGATGTTGAATTAGCATAAGGTAAACGAGATTCATCAAATAACACATCCCTACTGATATAAGTTCTTTGAGCAGATTTGTAATAACAAATATAGCCTTTGTATTGTGATGCATAACCAAGAAAAACACATTGAGTTGTCCTAGCATCAAGTTTTGAATGAGTATAAGTCCTAATATAGGGATAACATGCACATCCAAACACTTTCAAGGTAGAATAGTCAGGTTTCTTATTGAATAACAACTCAAAAGGAGACTTGTTGGTAGTGTTTTTGCTAGGCATTCTATTAATAAGATAGACATCAGTATCAACAGCATGGAACCACATAAACTTAGGCAAAGAAGCATGTTGTAACAAAGTTATAGCAGTTTCAATGATGTGTCTGTGCTTTCTTTCAGCAACCCCATTATGCTGAGGAGTATGAGGACATGATTTTTGATGTGAAATGACGTGAGAAGAGAGTAATTGTTGAAAAAGATAAGAAACTTATTCACCTCCTCTATTAGTTCTAAGAACTGAGATGGGATTTCCAAAAGATTTCTCAACAAGGGATTTAAATTGAGAAAATAAACTAGCAACTTCAGATTTATGATTCATTCCAAATAGCCAAGTATACTTGGAGAAATCATCAATAAATAAAACATAGAATCTAAAGCCATTCATAGATTTAACAGAAGCAGGTCCCCAAACATCTGAGTGCAGAAGTTGTAAATGTTTAGTAGAGACAGAGGTTGAAGTCTACACATTTTTCCTTTAAAGGCAAAATTGACAGACATGATCAGAATTAAACTTTTTTAAAGGAAATATTTGTTGCAAGATTGTATGAGATGGATGACCCATCCTAGCATGCCATAGAGATGAAGACACTTTGTGACCCAAATAAGCTTGAGGAGAGACCACATAAGTTTTGAAAGGTGAAGATTGAATGGGATACAATACATTTTCACTCAGACCATGATAAAGTACTTAACCCGTAGCCTTGTCCTGGATTAAATATGAAGAGACATCATAAATAAAGTGATAGTTGTGTGCAACACATAGTTTACGAACATAGAGCAAGTTGGTAGCTAAAGAAGGGACAAGTAAAGTATGACCATGTAGGGTTTTGATGCAGGTTACGCAGCGGAATAAAAAAAATTAATCCTGCTCAAATCCCTCCAAGGATCACAGGCAAGGCATCATAACATGATAAGGGCATAAAAGATGTTTACCTTTGTTTGGGAGATCACACGACGAATTTTGTCTTCATATCTATGAATATCCACACCTTGAATTCTTGATTGGATTCCTTCCCACCGTGTAGTGCTAGAAGCGGAAGAAGGAGGACGATCACGCAAAATGAGGCAAAGGAGGGGCGGTCCTCCTATGGTGGCCGACGGGTGAGGGGGCGGCAATAGGGGGTTCGGCCTCCTATTGTTGCTCTCTCTCTCTTGCTTTCTTATGTTCTCTCAATAATGACTTGTGTAGAGAAATAACAAGCTAGAGTTCCTTTATATAGTAATAACTCTTCATTAACTACATAAAAGCCCCAACACTAATAATGTATTTACATGAATTAGTCCACTTGCAAATTAGTCCTACTAAGTTTAATTGTGGTTGCGTTATGATCCTTTCATTAATTAGTCCAACTAATTAATACCTATATCCAATTTAATCCATCCGGTGTGTGACCCCATAGGTTTCTACTTAGTTGGTAGTAACTACTTACTAACATGGAGCGTGCCACCCAAATAATAGAAATAAGTCAGTGATCCCGACAAACTTTGTGCCCAATGTTCACATATTGTGTTATCCCTTTGTCTCCATATCCGGATTGGACACGAGACATATTAGTCACACTCGTATATCCAATCCATAGTTTCTCAATCCTCGGAATATGCTGAGCAGATAACATCAATATCTCCATATTGATTTATCTGAGTCAGGCCAGACATTCTATAAGCACCATCCCTCGAGTGGCCCATGGATATATGCTCCCATTATGTGGGAGGGACAAATCCTCTCTACGTCACTACGATCTCTAAGTTTTCTTCCTACCATGCCCGATAACTATCTTTATAGTTACCTGATTAAGGCGCAACGTTTGAAAATATCAAAGCATGATATTCCAAAACTTGAGTATCTAGTGACTTCAAGTCTCAGGATTACTATCATTAGCACTACGAGAAGCGATTGCGACTTTGACATAATCTAATGTATCCTTCTCGTTGTGGGTCAATCCAGTATGACATTACTCCTAATGCATACACATGTGTTAGACTTGATATCTCCATATTAATCTACCCACACACTAGTCTATAGTTGATCGTCCCGTTAATCAATATAATGGACTAGGGATATTTAAGATAAATAACACATTGTATCTAAGGACTTCATTATATTAAATATCATAATAAATAATAAATGAATATTATAGCCAAACATTGTTCATACTAAATATAGATTGCCTCTAGGGAACCTATTCCAACAGTCTCCCCCTTGCACTATAGCCAATCTGGCGCATCTTGTATGCCTATAAATCTAGTGTGTCCTTCATGCTTTCGCTGCGCAAGTAGCTTTGTGAGATGATCTGAAAGATTATCATCCTTTAAAATCTTGCACATCTTCAAAGCTCCTCTATCGATCATATCTAGAATAAGATGGAATCTCCTAAGTACATGCTTAAGGCAGAACACATACCCCGACTGCGATC
This sequence comes from Linanthus parryae, assembly GCA_023055425.1. Lineage (NCBI taxonomy): Eukaryota > Viridiplantae > Streptophyta > Magnoliopsida > Ericales > Polemoniaceae > Linanthus > Linanthus parryae. The sequence continues at coordinate 37,771,269 of JALGPY010000002.1, forward strand.
TGTAGTCATCCTTTTCGGTTTGGAAGCTTGCATCAGTGTAACCAATTACAATGAGCTCTTCCTCACCTCCAAATATCAAGAACGCATCGTTAGTTCTTCTCAAGTACTTTAGGATGTTCTTGATAGCAATCCAGTGACTCTCACCTGGATTAGATTGATATATGCTTACCATACTAAATGCGTATGATAAGTCTGGTCTAGTACACAACATGACATGCATGATGGATTCTATGGTCGAAGCATAGGGTATCCTACTCATTCGGCCCCTCTCAATCTCATTGTAAGGACAGTCAGTCTTAGAGAGAGTGACTCCATGCGATATGGGCAAGAATCCCTTCTTGGAATCTTGCATGTTGAACCGCTTCAACACCTTGTCTATATATGTACTTTGGCTTAGGCCGAGCAGCTTCCTAGATCTATCCCTATAGATCTTGATACCAAGTATAAAAGCTGCATCCCCTAAGTCCTTCAGTGCGAAATATTTTCCTAGCCAATCTTTAACGGATTGCAAAGTAGGAATTTCATTTCCTATGAGTAGTATGTCATCCACATACAAGACAAGAAACACAACAGAGCTCCCACTAACCTTCTTGTAAACACAGGGCTCATATTCGTTCTTAATGAAGTCAAACTCTTTGACTACGTCATCAGAACGTCAATTCCAACTCCTAGAAGCTTGATTTAATTTATAAATGGATCGTTGCAGTTTACAGACTTTATTGGCATTCTCTGGATTCTCGAAACCCTCCGGTTGTGTCATGTACACATCCTCGAGGATGTTCCCATAAAGGAACGCTGTTTTGACATCCATCTACCAAATCTCATAGTCATAGTAAGCTGCAATAGCAAGTAGGATTCGAATGGATTTAGTCATGGCGACTGGTAAAAAGGTCTCATCATTGTCAATACCATGAATCTGTCTATAACCTTTAGCCACCAATCGCCCTTTGTAGGCAACTACCTTGACATGCATGTCAGTCTTCTTCTTGAAGACCCACTTACACCCTATGGGCCGAGCCCCTTCAGGTGGTTCCACCAAAGTCCATACTTTGTTGGTATACATGGATTCCATTTCGAATCTCATGGCTTCTAACCACGTCTTGAAGTCTGGACCATTCATGGCCTCCCCGTAGGTAGCAGGCTCATCATCCATGAGTGCTATGTCATCGGGCTCAGTCACAAGAAGTCCGTGTCTTTTGGCTCATGACGTACCCTTCCTGACCTACGGAGTTCCTGTGTCACCTGAACAGGATCTTCCACAACAATTTGCGGTTCCTGTTCATGCTCCATCATCGGTTCGGTGGTTTGTGGTTCTTGAATTTCTTCAAGTTCTACAGTCCTCCCACTTGCCTCTTTAGAGACAAACTCTCTTCCTAGAAACACGTCGGTCCGAGCTACAAACACTTTGTTCTCGGTTGGATTGTAGAAATAATATCATTTCGTTTCCTTAGGATATCCCACAAATTTACACTTATCCGTTTTGGGTCCGAGCTTGTCTGTTTGTAAACGCTTTACAAAGACATCGCAACCCCAAATCTTCATAAATGACACTATGGGACGCTTCCCAGTCCATATCTCATATGGTGTCTTCATGACTGATTTGGATGGAACACTGTTATTGGTGAAAGCTGCAGTCAACAGAGGATGTCCCCAAATTGTTATTGGAAGATCCGTTTGACACATCATAGATCGCACCATATTCAATAGTGTGTGATTCCTCCTTTGGACACGCCATTACACTGTGGCGTTCCAGGGTGAGTGAGTTGGGATACTATCCCATACTCTCTAAGATATTCTTCAAACTCTTGGCTCAAGTATTCTCCTCCACGATCCGATCGCAAAGCCTTAATACTTTTACCAAGTTGTTTTTCTACTTCATTCTTGAATTCTTTGAACAATTAAAAGGATTCGTATTTGACCTTCATAAGGTATACAAATCCATATCTACTGAATTCATCAGTAAACGTAATGAAGTATGTGTAACCACCTCTGGTAGGCGTGGGAAACGGCCCACATACATCAGTATGTATGAGTGCAAGTAACTCACTAGTCCTCTCACCTTTCTTATTGAAAGGGGACTTTGTCATTTTTCCCAACAAACAAGACTCGTATGTCTCATATGATTCCAAATCAAATGAGTTTAGAAATCCATCCTTATGGAGTCTAGACATGCGTTTCTCGTTCATATGGCCTAAACGATAGCGCCTTAGATGTGTAGGATTTAAATCATTAGTTTTTATCCTTTTAGTATTTATGTTATTGATGGAATTATTTAGATCAAGGATATACAATCCATTATACAAATGTGCACTACAATAGTGCATACTATCAAAGTAAATGGAGCAACACTTTTCCTTTATTGAAATAGAAAAACCCTTCTCGTCCAAACAAGAAACAAAAATAATGTTTCTGCTCATAGCAGATACATAATAGCGATTGTCTAATTCTAAAATAAGTCCAAAAGGCAAAGATAGCTCATACACACCTATAGCTAATGCAGCAAATCTTGCTCCATTCCCGACGCGCACCTTTAGCCAATCTTCTACTTCTTTTCAAATCCTGCACATTTCAACAAATGTGAAATCCAAATCCAGTATCCAATACCCAAGATGAAGAAATAGATAGATTGATGTCTATAAAAAAAATACATGGTGGTGGCGGAATCACTATTCCAAGTTTTTTATCCTCCAGATACTTGGGGGCAATTCCTCCTCCAGTGACCTGGCTGGCTACAGTAGTGACAATCACCTTTAGCCACAACCCCACTAGGCTTCAGGGCTTCCTTGGACTTTGCAATTTTCTTGCGCTTTCCTTTAGAAGTAGAAGAAACTCCACTGCCCTTCTTCTTGTTCACCATCATTATGGCCTTGCCTTTGCCTTTATTGATGCTTTGTTAAGATGTCCTTAGCATGTTCAGCAAGTCCGGCAGAGCTTTACTGATCTCATTCATGTTATAGTTCATGATGAACTGGTTATAACTGTCAGGCAACAGTTGAAAGACAAGATCAGTTGCCAACTCTTGGCCGAGTGGGAACCCCAGCCATGTGAGGTTCTCTATGTATCCGATCATTCGGAGTACATGAGGTCCAACTGGGTTCCCTTCTGCAAGATTGCTCTTGAACAGTGCCTTGGACACTTCATACCGCTCATGCCTTGCCTGTTCTTGAAACAAATGTTTCAAGTATTCGATCATATCGTTGGCTTCCATGTTCTCGTTTTGCTTCTGAAGCTCAGAGGACATGGTGCAAAACATGAGACATGTCACATCATTATAATCATCCACATGTTTCTGATGTGCTCTAACGGCAACTAGAACAGACTTATCCTGGGGTGGTGCTGGTATATGATTGTCTAAGACGTACAACTTCTTTTCCTGCTTAAGGACGATCCTTAAGTTTATGTACCAGTTAAGGAAATTTGTTCCGGACAACTTGTCCTTCCCAAGGACGGATCACAGGGATGAAGTCGATGCGTGATTGTTTGCCATTGAAATTCTACAAAAACGAGAAATGTGCAATGTTAGTATTTCGAACAGTTTAACTATATTCAACAATTGTTAGATCATTAAATATAGCTCCCACTATTTTTCTCGGTTTAATAGCCCTCACCATTAATGCCAGAAAATATCGTATATATTTCCTAGTGAGTCCAATATCTATATTCCACTTCTTCTTGAGCTTGCTTTGGCAAGTCACCAAAGAATTAGTTATTTAGGTAGGAACCCTTCTAATTGCATCCCATGCAATTGGAAGGGTCCGATTAGGTGAATAATTTCTTATTCTTTATCCTTTAGATAACACCTAATTTTCATGCCTCTAGGCTCATCAATCCAATTGACTTTGCCCAGTTGCGTCCAACCTCTTGCTTCAGCAACCACACATTACTTGCTTGTGTCGCCGCAACATACGAAGGTGAATTAAAATGCCTTGCTTTGGCAAGTCCGGATTTAATGGACCTTGACCATGAAGGGTGTTTAGGCAAGAGAAGGCAAAACACAATATTTCCATTGAGGGATTCGATTGTCATTATCTAATTGTTTGGTTGATCTAATCCACATGATCTACTTATTTGGATTGGGCAATCCATAATAAAAGATCAAACTTGTTTATTATTATCTTGTTAACGTTTTGCTTGTATCATCCATACACACAAAATAAGTAACAAGACATAAATAATAAACATCCACAAAAGAAAATTTAACGTGGCATGCATATGGCCCCTAGACTAAGATATTACCAAGCCAATGATAATATCTATATGCCCTAAAGTGACAACCTCATCTTCATGTGCTCCACCATAGCCGCGCGCCTAGGATGGGAGTCCTCATCATCTTTGTGGCTTCTTGGTCCTTCGGTCTTCTTCTCCATGCTCTTGCTATCATCTAAATATTCTAATTCTAGCCTAACATCTTGAATAAGTAAATAAATAAAACCTCACATGTTGAGAAGATGATCAGCTCGCAGGCCGTAAAATTAACTAACTATTACATTAATTTAATCAGCTAGCAGGCCGTAAACCAAACCACAAAAAGTAAACATCCGCAACCTAGGCCATATCCATCCACCATGCAAAAAAGCACATAATACAGTTATAAACAAATTTTTAACGCGCTTGTTCAATTTAGTTTGAAGTTAGGTAACTAGGGTCAAAATAGTCCAAGGAGTCCTCCATCCACCATGGGCGAACCACCCAAGGACCAAGGCAAGGCCTTGGGGCGGTCGGCCAAGACTCACGCGCGGCTAGGCCGACCCATCCCCTAGGCCGTGCCCTAGCTTGGGAGGCAAGGCAAGGGGGCGGTCCTCTAGGGGCCGAGCCTCCTTCATGGAATTATTTCCAAAACAATTCCTTGCCTTGTTGCCCAACCTCAGTTGTTTTCAAGTTTGAAAAACCCATTTTCCAAGCTTGTGTCCAAACCCTAGTTTCTAGATTAAAATTATTCAATGTGATCAAACTCACAAGTCTTCACATACAATGTTAAATTAAGTCTTGTTTGTCTTGAATCAAATTCAATTTGTATCTAATATGCCAATTAATTTTAGTTTTCTCGTAATATAAACAATACGGTGTATAAACTGAAAACTGTAACACATAAGATCATGTTATGCGCTACGACCTGTAGCTTTGATACCACTGTAGGGTTTTGATGCAGGTTACGCAGCGGAATAACAAAAATTAATCCTGCTCAAATCCCTCCAAGGATCACAGGAAAGGCATCATAACATGATAAGGGCATAAAAGATGTGTACCTTTGTTTGGGAGATCACACGAAGAATAGTCTCTTCGTCTCTATGAATATCCACACCTTGGATTCTTGATTGGATTCCTTCCCACCGTGTAGTGCTAACAACGAAATAAGGAAGAAGATCACGCAAAACGAGGCAAAGGAAGGGCGGTCCTCCTTTGGTGGCCGACGGGTGAGGGGGCGGCAATAGGGGGTTTGGCCTCCTATTGTTGCTCTCTCTCTCTCTTGCTTTGTTATGTTCTCTCAATAATGACTTGTGTAGAGAAATAACAAGCTAGAGTTCCTTTATGTAGTTATAACTCTTTATTAACTACACAAAAGCCCCAATACTAATCATGTCCTTACATGGATTAGTCCACTTGCAAATTAGTCCTACTAAGTTTGCTTGTGGTTGCGTTATGATCCTTTTATTAATTAGTCCAACTAATTAATACCTATATCCAAATTAATCTATCAGGTGTGTGACCCCATAGGTGTCTACTTAGTTGGTAGTAACTACTTACTAACATGAAGCGGTGTCTAGCAACACATCCATGCCACCCAACTAATAGAAATAAGTTAGTGATCCGACAAACCTTGTGCCCAATGTTCACATATTGTGTTATCCCTTTGTGTTATATCTTTGTCTCCATATCAGTCACACTCGTATATCGAATCCATAGTTTCTCGATCCTGGGAATATGCTGAGCAGATAACCTCAATATCTCCATATTGATTTATCTGAGTCTGGCCAGATATTCTATAAGCACCATCCCTTGAGTGGCCCATGGATATTTTCTCCCATTATGTGGGAGGGACAAATCCTCTATACGTCACTACGATCTCTAAGCTTGCTTCCTACCATGCCTGATAACTATCTTTATAGTTACCCGGTTAAGGTGCAATGTTTGATAATATCAAAGCATGATATTCCACAACTAGAGTATCTAGTGACTTCATGTCTAAGGATTGCAATTATATTAGCACTACGAGAAACGATTGTGACTTTAACATAATCTAATGTATCCTTCTCGTTGTGGGTCATTCCAGTTTGCCATTACTCCTAATGCATACCCATGTGTTAGACTTGATATCTCCATATCAATCTACACACATGCTAGTCTATATGTGATCGTCATATTAATTAATATAATGGACCAGGGACATTTAACATAAACAACACATTGTATCTAAGGACTTCATTATATTAAATATCACAATAAATAATAAATGAATATTCTAGCCAAAAGGTTTATGCTTGAGGATTCTCTCTCTGATGCATATGAACTTGGAAGCAGCAACAATGAAAAAGTTCTAATTGAAGGAAACAAAAGGTTTAAATAGCCTTCAGATCGATGAGTCACGACTGCTGACGCTTGCTGAGTCAGCGACGCTTCGATATCCAGCGAGATTGACCACCCATCAAATCCTTCTGAGTTGTTCTTGCCTCGAAAATAGGACAAAAATTTGGATGGCGTCTGATTAGCTTCACAGTGACCACGCTTCGTCAGAAATCAAACGGGGCTTCTAAACCCTAGGCAATCATGGCTATGACCGGGGGCTAGGAATTTGAACTTCATTCAAAATTCAAAGCATCTGTGTGGGGCCCACGCACGGCTGATTTTGCGCGACTGCACAACGGTCACGCGCGTGACATTCGCGCAAAAGGGGGCTAATGCGGATAGTGCTTTCTAGACAGACAGATCACAGCCACGTGGAGGCTATCCAGCACACCTAGCTGTTCTCCATACACACTGGACAACTACCTATGCTTGTCCACGTGGGGGCTGCGAGACGGGGCCCTCGTGTACCAACACGGGACTTGTAGGGACTTAGTGGTTTGGAGGCTAGGGTAAGGCCCGTCGCGCGCGTGCGAAAAACAAGCTCGCGCGCGACCCTTTGTAACTACTTTGAGAGACTTAATGGCCACGTCCTATAAACCCGGCTTGACCTCATAACGGTCTCCGGTATGTACAATCAGGTGCCTAACGGTTCCTATATACACGTTCGAACGTGCCGTTACGGGGGCTACCATTAAGCCGCCATTTATGGTGCATTAACCCCCCCTCCCCCCACAACGGTCACTTCCCCACTATATATAGGATGGTTAGCCCTCCGTTGCGACATCTGGTTCAACGAGTTCATCTCTGGTTCTACACTAGCCATTAAGATGTGTCTCTCACTCAGTTGCAACTGCTTACCCTCTCCCTACACACACCTACATCTCTCTGTGTCCTTATTCCCTACTTGAGGTGCACACTTAGATCTCTCCGAGTGATTTTAGTGAGCACAATAGTCAACTTATTCAAAAAAAAAAATATTTAATTTCAAAATATACTATTAACTTGTTTATTTTCAAGAAAACAAATTCTATTTAACTAACAGATATGTTTACCATATTACTTCAATATTTAACATACTTTTATTCAACTAGGAAGTAGCTAAATGTTATTGAAATTGATTTAAACATAAAAATCACATTTTTATTTCATTTATATTAATTGAGATTGTTAAATATCAAGACGAACCCCCAAGTTATGCTAAAAGGCAATAAACACCCCTTTTTTTTTAACTAAAATAGATTTTGAAAAAGAAAACTACCCCCCTAAGCACGAGCTTCTAATTCGATCAATCTAGACATGAATTCAAGCATCAAGACATGATTTTGACAATCTAAATCAACTCATGGCGAAGATTAGAGCATACCGGAATCAAAAATCGCAAGAAACAGTCGAGAAACGGTTCGGGTCGAATTCTTCCTCGATAACCACATTGGTGGTTCTCAACTCTGCGACTGTCACGCCCGTAAACCGCTGTGATTTTTTTTGAAATAAAATAAAAGAAGCTGATCGAATAAGAGGTAAACTGAACAACTCAAACTCTTATTACACAAACTGAAATATGTTACAGAGTAGTCAGAGCTACTCACGGTTACCAACCCAACTATATTACAAACAAAACGAGCTGAGACTCGTCTCAAAAGCTACAGACAAGCTAGCACTCGAAACAGCTATGACAACTCAGGGACTGAACCATCACCACCACTATAACTTGTGCATGTAACATTTTAGGGGTGAGCTTACTGCAAGCTCAGTAAAGAATATCAATGCAACATTCCAAACACGTATTGTATCATGATACACGTATCACATCAGCATGCCCCTATTTGGCAAAGACCACATGGTGGCCGGCTGAATTCTTCTCCATAAGAGCCGTAAGGCTTAAGGAAGAATATGCTTGGGCTTGTCATGCGGACCCATGCTTGGGTTCCATGGCACGTGTCCCTGCAGGAGAGTTAGCGTCTCCTAGGTTTGCCACTTATACCCCCCTGCACGTCGCGACGTTACTCGTCGGCCTCCCCTATAAATACGCCCCGACGTTATAGTTAATTATCATTCCAGATTTCAGTCAAACACTAGAGAGAGTGTTGGAGAGACTAGCGGAGGATATTCTCGATATTTTATTCGGAGATTCTGGAGGTTCTATATCATTATATTAGCAACTTCGTCGGACCGAGGTATGGAATCTCAACGTTATAGACCTACCGTATTGCGTTTCCTGTTTATATGCTAGTCGTTTTACTGCTTATATATATTCGTTGTAACTATCGAATTGCTACTGTATCGATGTCATGCCCGATTACTGTGAAATTGTAAACTGATAATTGATTTATGTGGAGGTTCTGTCAAATTGTTATTTGAGTCAAACTCTTATTTGAGTATCTGAATCATACAGAGATGCTGCTGAAATTGTTATTCGAATATATTGTTGATATTCTTGAATATGTTGGATACATGTTATCAACTATTTTAATTGTTGATATGCTGTTAGCATGTTGATATTGTCGATAGTACTGTTCATGCACGATATGCATGTGAAATTGATAATGAAAGTGGAAAGATAAATGGACGGAGTTAGCAAGAAGAGATTGCACATCCCTTGGGTGAAAGACCCTGACCGCACCCTTCTAGCTTGGCTGAGCCTCTAGGAGAAGATTAGGATAGTCTCCAGGTGGTGGGTGGCTCTTTTCAGCTCGGGTGGAGCTCCTTGCCGGCGAAAATGAAGGACGACGGCGGTGGTGGTCGTGCTCTGTTTTCTACAGCTAGGTTGCTGCTTCTTCTTCTCTCTTCTTTCTTATTTCAGATTGTTACTGAGAGGGGAGTGAGAGCGAAATAGAGAGGGAATGTGAGAGAGAAAAACAGAGGTGGGTTTGGGTGGTTTTCCGACGGAAACTACAGTGGTGGTGGCGGCGGCCTTTATGGTTGCTACCTCAGCTCGCTCTGCTTAGGCTCTTGCTCGCTGTGAGCAGAGAAAGAAATAGAGAGTGATAGGGGCATAAATAGAGAGTGGTTGTCACGGTGGTGGTTTCGCAGGAGGCGAAGATGATGATGATGGCGATGATGGTGACGGTGGTGATGAAGGCAGTGGTGGTTGTGATTAGTGTTGTTGTTTCTGCCGAATGAGAGGAGATTGGGTAAGCTTTATAGAGAGGATGAATCGGTGGAAAAGAAGAGGTGGAGTCGGGAAAATCATTGCCGAAGAAGAAATTTTGGAGAAGATGAACACAAGTTAGAATGTTTAGGGTGTGGTTGGCACACAAACATGTAGAATGATTGGGTGTAGCACAACTACAAAGTCTCGCGGTGGTTGTACGCGTGTTAACGGCCAAAAATAAAGAAATCCACACGGATTAAGTTACAAACGCTAATCTAACGTTTTTATAAAATCTTCCCCGAATAAAACTCGATACTTTACCCAATTTACTTTTTCATAACATTAGTTTTTTTTTTTTTTTTTTTTTTTTTTTTTTTTTTTTTTAAATTTCCCGAATTACTGCCCCTAGTCGGACGTTTTCTAAAATCTCACCGGAATAAAACACAGTAACTTACCCAACTTAATTTCGTTTTCGAAATTAAAATTCATATTTAATTTTACTATTTTGCCCCTAGTATTGAGACGGGGTATTACAGAAATTTTCACCATTGTTTGGTTGGAGGACACTTTCACCCCCTTCTAGTTTGGAGAAGGATACTTTCATCCCTTCAATGAGCCAAACTTCAAATAACTTGAACCCTTGGCTGTGACACCGTTAGTCTAGGGGTGGAGCCAGACATTAAAATGTTTTGGAGACAATTTCGCTCCTCATATCATGCAAAATGTATGTTATACCATGGGTAGCAGCTCCACGTATTCTGCACAGATCTCAACTCTAGACTAATATCCACATCGCAAAAGGTGTAAGTTTTATGAAATTCGACTCACTGACGGGATGAAAGTGTCTCTTTCTAAAGTGGAAGGGGTGAAAACGTCATTTAGTCAATCTAATGGTTGCAAGTTTGTTTTACCCTTGAATAATTAGAAGAGGAGTAGTGGAGTTGGGTTAAGTCGGTTAGCATGTGCAAGATTTAAACATTGAGGGATAAAAAGGGAATAATGAGTCCCCACAGAGGCGGTGGGTGCCGTAGAATAAGAATAAGAAAGGGGAAAGTTTCCTTTTCGGAGTTAAAACAAAAACAAGGGTTTTGGGTTCCGGTGAAGGAATCGGAGAAAGTATGGTTGTTCGGAGCTAGGGTTTTCGGCGACGCCGGTGGATCAGGTGTCTCCAGCGCCTGAGAAGACGACGGAATTCAGTGTTCATCATCGGAGATGGCGACGAGTTTGGGTTCCCTGATTCGGCAACATAGAGAGAATCAAAGGCAGCTTTGTAAGTTGAAAATCCCTGCCTTTATCTGATAATCCAGCACGTATGTATCCTTGTTACTGCTATTTTGAGCTTTGGTACTTTGTATGCGAAATACGGTTGTTTAAATTAGTCAGAAGAAAGATCTGATGACACAAGTTATTTTTATTTTTCTAATAATGGTGAGATCTTAAATACATTGGAAAGCAAAAAACATGGATTAAAAAAAAGTCTAGTGGATAGAGATAAAATAGTCAAATTACAATGAAGTTTAGGTGAGAAGGATTTAATAAATCTGGATTCTGGAGCAAGTGAGAGGATGTTTGCCTTCCTCTTAGAAAACCTTATCTAGGGAAAGAGAAGCACAACTGCAAGCAGGGTAGGTGGAGGTGTTGACAAGGTTGGAAATTTGGTGGTATGTTTATATAATACATCTGGATGTTTTGGTGGCAAGTTTATATAAGACTGGAGGTAACTAGTGAACAATCTTTTTGTGTTGGATCTCTCCACTGGTGATCGATGGAGGCAATGTTGTCGGTCTTCTATCATACACTTGTTATGCACATGCAGTAGCTACCCCGATTCTGACCGTTGTTTCTACCCTTTTTCCAAAATCAAAACACAATTTGAGGTCTGAGATGCATTAGTATTTAAGAAATATGCAGATGAGGGGAGACACAATATGAATTTAGGTTTGAGAAGTAATGTTAGATGAATTTTGTTGAAAGTTATGTAGATTTAGTATCCATCGTAACATTGATTTGTGTCACTTGAGTGCATCATGTACTCAATTTCCGATTATTTTATTAGCTTGCTGGTTGTTACTTCACCTTATGGGATTCCACCTTAAAGAGGAAAAGTAAAAAGGTGTAGTGGGGTTGGTCGTGGAGTCTCTTCGGTATATAATGTGATATAAAATAAGAGTAAGGGGTAGGAATAGTACCCCATATGAGAAGTTAAAAACAAAGCTGAATTTTTCCGTGCAGTTGTTTTGGACTAGTTGCTTAAAACTGACGGCTCTCGGTTTCGAGAAACGTGTCTTAGATATTAAGATTTGCAAAACAGGGTCAGGCAGGGAAGTGAAGACTAAGGATGGAGGCAGGGCGAGAATAAGTGAAATTGGAGTAGATTTGTGGTTGGTTTTTTGTACGCAATGGAAAGATGAAATCTTGGAGTTGCTTTACTCTCTTTTACCAGTTCCTGGGTCACAGGATTTTGGATGGTTCTTTCTTAAAAAAAAATTAAAATTGAAATAAACATTTGTTCTGGATTTTGGTCTTTATTATTATTATTATTATTATTATTATTATTATTATTATTATTATTATTATTATTATTATTATTATTATTATTATTATTATTATTATTATTATTATTATTATTATTATTATTATTATTATTATTATTATTATTATTATTATTATTATTATTATTATTATTATTATTTTCATTTGGTATTCTTCTTAACCCATGTGGGACATCATATCTTTTGTATAAAAAAAATCAACCTTGTCTTATGGAAGATTTTTGACTAAATATTTTGTCTTATTAAATTCAGTTACGCACCTGAATTTTAAACTAAAGCTACATCATTTACGTGTGCTTTTAGTTTCAGTTAATTTAGACTCCATACTAATTTTGTATATCTGACCTGGGGAGACAGTCTTGAACTCCAATTGCCATGGTGGGCGAAATGTGTGTTCAGGTTTGGAGTTGAGATGAGGAACAGAGATCAGGGCAAGTAAAATATATGAGAATTCTTTTTTTGATATATGAAGTTAAGTGATGGAAAGTTAGAATACCTTGGATTCGGTTTTCTTTTTGTGCAGTACTAGGCAAATTGTGGTGTTTTGGTATCTTCTAGTTGCTTTATGGCAGTCGATTATGTATGTTGGAGAAATCGTTGTGGGAAGGAGTAGCATTTCGGAAATTTTGATGGCTAATAGAGTTACTGAAATATATTTAGTATCTTCTAGAGTTTGATGTGCTACTGAAATGAACTTAGGATTTTAAGTTTGTTTTTGCTCGGTGTATTTTGCATTAAGCCTTACCTAGAGGATTTAGATTAGAAGAAAGAAATGGAAGAGGCTAAGGTGTTGGAAGTCGTGGCTGTTGAATATTAGAAGTTTTAATGAGGTTATTGTTACTTCCTATGGACTATGATTGTCATTTTGAGTTGTCATGGGAATGTGGCTCGTTTTTTACTTGATTATATGATGTGTTATTTGAATAGAGAGATTTGGAGTTAGGCGTGGATAGTGGAGATAGTGTGAAACGTGAACGCCAAGGTTAAATAACATAAATAACCATGAATGGAATATATTATGAGTGGGGTCGTTTCACATGCTCAGGGTTTCAAAAGTAAAGCGTTTTATCTCAAAAAAGTATAGTAACTAATGAGTTCGTTTTTTATTTTTGTACTCTGTTATGTAAATTGTAATCCTAATGTGTTGTCAGGATTTGCATTTAAACTTCTCAAACTTATTGATATAGAACTCCTGATATGCTATTTTCGAAATTTCAGTGAGCATATTTACAATTTTGCTTTAAAATTGCACGTGAAGGGTACTATTCCTATCCCTTACTCTTATCTTATATAGAACAAACAAATTCCAACTTAACATTTGAATAAAACAAATACAGTAACTTTTCGATTGCGTTTTAGTTTGATTTTACGTCAGCTCCACTCGAGTATCATAATAGACAGACACATATTGAATTGGAATTTCTTTGTTCTATTCTCGAGGTTGAAGGGGAATTAGTGGCATGACAAGGTGATATATGAAGTTATTTGATAGAAAGTTGAAATACCCTGGAATTTAATTCTTTTGTTCAGTACTAGGCAAATCGTGGTTTTGGTATCTTCTAGTCGCTTTATGGCAGTTGATGAAACGGTTGTGGGAAGGAGTAACATTTGGGAAATTTTGATGGCTATAGAAAACAACTTCTAGATTGCATTTCTAAATTGAGTTAATTTTACAAAGGTCGCCACTAAACTTATACAGTAGACGGAACCCGGTTTGGTTGGAATGTATTTATTTTTGGTTGGAATTTGTTTGTTCTATTCTCGAGGTTGAAAAGGGAATTAATGACAGGGCAATGTGATATGTGAAATTATGTGATCGTAAGTTGAAATACCTTGGTATTGGTTTTCTTTTGTTCAGTAGTAGGTAAATCGTGGTGTTCTGGAATCTTCTAGTCGCTTTATGGCATTCCATAAGGTATGTCCGCGAAATGGTTGTGGGAAGGAGTAATATTTGGGAATTTTTGATGACTAAAGGAGTTAGTGAATTATCTTTTGTATTTCTAGAGTCTGATGTGCTACTGAAATGGAGATAGGATTTTAAGTTTGTGACTGCTCGGTGTTTTTTGCGTTCAGCCTTACCGAGAGGATTTAGATTAGAATAAAGGAATGGAAGTGGCTTAGATGTTAGAACTATGGCTGTCAGATATTAGGAGTTCTAATGAGGTTATGGTCATTTTGATGTGTTATGGAAGCGTGCCTCGTTTATGACTTGGTTACAGGATGTGCTATTTGGTTAGAGAGATTTCGAGTGACATGTAGGTCATGGAGATAGTGTGGAAAGTGAACGTGAAGGTTGGATAGCATAAATTGACGGGAATGGAATCCTATTATACACGAGTGGGGTCGTTCAAGGTCTCATAAGTAAAACGTGCTATCTCAAAAAAACATTCTTGTTACTGTCCTTTATTTTCCATTTTTCCTTTACTGTTTATACTTTTCAACATGGTTTTTCTCCCATTCTGTCTTTTACAAACTGACTATTGGTAACTTTCAAGATTCAAGAATATATGACTTTCTCAAGCTTTGACAACCATTGCAACCAGTGCATTCTTTTTTAAACTTCAAGCATTTCCATTTTCGAGTTTTGTACTCTGTTATGACATTGATATCTCTCCCGTTTTAACTATATCCAGCAGTTGTAATGAGTTGTAACCCTAAAGTATTTTCTCGGGATTTGAATTTAAACATTTCAAACTTATTTATGTAAAACTTGTCATCTGATCTTTTCTAAATTTCAGTGAACATATTTTCAATTTTGCTTTAAATTTTTGCACCAGGAGGGGTCTCAAAGTCACCAATCTTCAAATATAAGCGGACTTCTCATGTTTTTTTATGTCAATTGAAACTTCCCATTTCAATAAAAAAGAGAACAACTTCTCAATTGCATTTCTAATTTGAATTAATTTTACGAAGGCCCCCACTAGACTAATATAGTAGACGGACCCCGGTTTAGTTAGAATTTGTTTGTTCTATTGTCGAGGTGGAAAGGGGAGTTGATGGCAGGGTAAGGTGATATGTGAAGTTATGTGATAGAAAGTTGAAATATGTGGAATTGGTTTTCTTTTGTTCAGTACTAGGCAAATCGTGGTGTTTCTTCTAGTTGCTCTATGGCATTCGATAAAGTATGTTCGCGAAATGGTTGTGGGAAGGAGTAACATTTTTGGAAATTTTGATGGCTAAAGGTGTTAGTGAATTATCTTTTGTGTCTGTTTACAAAAAATAAATAAATTATCTTTTGTGTCTTTCTAGAGTTTGGTGTGCTACTGAAATGAAGATAGGATTTGAAGTTTGTAACTGCTCGGTGTTTTTTGCGTTTAGCCTTGCCGAGAGGATTTGGATTAGAAGAAAGGAATGTAGGTAGCTTAGATGTTGGAACTATGGCTGTCGGATATTAGGAGATCTAATGATGATTTGGATTTGTTTGTTCTGTTGTCGAGGTGGAAAGGGGAGTTGATGGCAGGGTAAGGTGATATGTGAAGTTATGTGATAGAAAGTTGAAATATGTTGGAATTGGTTTTCTTTTGTTCAGTACTAGGTAAATCATGGTGTTTTTTGTACTTGCTTTATGGCATTTGATGAAGTATGTTCGCGAAATGGTTGTGGGAAGGAGTAACATTTTTGGAAATTTTGATGGCTAAAGTTGTTAGTGAATTATCTGTTGTGTCTTTCTAGAGTTTGGCGTGCTACTGAAATGAAGATAGGATTTGAAGTTTGTAACTGCTCGGTGTTTTTTGCTTTTAGCCTTGCCGAGAGGATTTGGATAAGAAGAAAGGAATGTGGATAGCTTAGATGTTGGAACTATGGATGACGGATATTAGGAGATTTAATGAGGTTATGGCCACTATGATGTGTTATGGAAGTGTGCCTCGTTTATGACTTGGTTATAGGATGTGCTTTTTGATTAGAGAGATTTGGAGTGACATGTGGGTCATGGAGACTGTGTGAAAGTGAACACGAAGGTTGAATAGCATAAATAGACGGGAATGAAATTCTATTATATATTACGAGTGGGGTCGTTCAAGGTTTCACAAGTAAAACGTGTTATCTCAAAAAAATATTCTTGTCACTGTCCTGAATTTTCTATTTTCCCTTTTATGTTTATACTTTTCAACATGGTTTTTCTTCCACTCTGACTTTCCCAAACTGACCATTGACAACTTTCAAGATTCAAAAATATTTGAAGTTTCTCAAGCCTTGACAACCATTGTACCAGTGCATTCTTTTTTACACTTCAATCATTTTCCTTTTCGAATTTTGTACTCTTTTATGGCAATGATATCTCCCCTTTTTAACTACATCCAGCAGTTGCATTTAGTTGATATCCTGAAGTATTTTCTCGGGATTTTAATTCAAACATTTCAAACTTATTGATGTAAAACTCGTGATATGATTACTTCTAAATTACTGTAAACATATGTTCAATTTTTCTTTAAATTTTTGCACTAGGAGGGGTCTCAAAGTCACCAATTTTCAAATATAAGCGGACTTCTCGTGTTTGTTTATGTCAATTGCAACTTCCCATTTCAATAAAAAAGAGAACAACTTCTCGATTGCATTTCTAATTTGAGTTAATTTTACGAAGGCCCCCACTAAACTAATATAGTAGACGAACCCTGGTTTGGTTAGAATTTGTTTGTTCTATTGTCGAGGTGGAAAGGGGAGTTGATGGCAGGGTAAGTTGATATGTGAAGTTATGTGATAGAAAGTTTAAATATGTTGGAATTGGTTTTCTTTTGTTCAGTACTAGGTAAACCGTGGTGTTTCTTCTAGTTGCTTTATGGCATTGGATAAAGTATGTTCGCGAGATGGTTGTTGGAAGGAGTAACATTTTTGGAAATTTTGATGGCTAAAGGTGTTAGTGAATTATCTTTTGTGTCTTTCTAGAGTTTGGTGTGCTACTGAAATGAAGATAGGATTTGAAGTTTATAACTGCTCGCTGTTTTTTGCGCTGTTTTTTGCGTATAGCCTTGCCGAGAGGATTTTGATTAGAAGAAAGGAATGTAGGTAGCTTAGATGTTGGAACTATGGCTGTCGGATATTATGAGATCTAATGAGGTTATGGTCATTATGATGTGTTATGGGAAGTGTGCCTCGTTTATGACTTGGTTATACGATGTGATTTTTGATTAGAGAGATTTGGAGTGACATGTGGGTCATGGAGACTGTGTGAAAGTGAACACGAAGGTTGAATAGCATAAATATTTGGAAATAGAATTCTATTATATATTACGAGTAGGGTCGTTCAAGGTTTCACAAGTAAAACGTGTTATCTCAAAAAAAATTCTTGTCACTGTCCTGAATTTTCCATTTTCCCTATAATGTTTATACTTTTCATCATGGTTTTTCTTCCACTCTGACCTTCCCAAACTGACCATTGACAACTTTCAAGATTCAAAAATATTTGAAGTTTCTCAAGCCTTGACAACCATTCTAACCATTGCATTCTGTTTTACACTTCAATCATTTTCCTTTTCGAGTTTTGTACTATGTTATGACAATGATATCTCTCCCATTTTAACTATATCCAGCAGTTGCATTCAGTTGTAATCCTGAAGTATTTTCTTGAGATTTGAATTCAAACATTTCAAACTTGTTGATGTAAAACTCGTGATATTTTTTTTTTCTAAATTACAGTAAACATATGTTCAATTTTGCTTTAAATTTTTGCACTCGGAGGGTTCTAAAAGTCACGAATTTCAAATATGAGCGGACTTCTCATGTTTGTTTATGTCAATTGCAACTTCCCATTTCAATAAAAAAGAGAACAACTTCTCGATTGCATTTCTAATTTGAATTAATTTTACGAAGGCCCCCACTAGACTAATATAGTAGACGGACCCCGGTTTAGTTAGAATTTGTTTGTTCTATTGTCGAGGTGGAAAGGGGAGTTGATGGCAGGGTAAGGTGATATGTGAAGTTATGTGATAGAAAGTTGAAATATGTTGGAATTGGTTTTCTTTTGTTCAGTACTAGGCAAATCGTGGTGTTTCTTCTAGTTGCTCTATGGCATTCGATAAAGTATGTTCGCGAAATGGTTGTGGGAAGGAGTAACATTTTTGGAAATTTTGATGGCTAAAGGTGTTAGTGAATTATCTTTTGTGTCTGTTTACAAAAAATAAATAAATTATCTTTTGTGTCTTTCTAGAGTTTGGTGTGCTACTGAAATGAAGATAGGATTTGAAGTTTGTAACTGCTCGGTGTTTTTTGCGTTTAGCCTTGCCGAGAGGATTTGGATTAGAAGAAAGGAATGTAGGTAGCTTAGATGTTGGAACTATGGCTGTCGGATATTAGGAGATCTAATGATGATTTGGATTTGTTTGTTCTGTTGTCGAGGTGGAAAGGGGAGTTGATGGCAGGGTAAGGTGATATGTGAAGTTATGTGATAGAAAGTTGAAATATGTTGGAATTGGTTTTCTTTTGTTCAGTACTAGGTAAATCGTGGTGTTTCTTGTACTTGCTTTATGGCATTTGATGAAGTATGTTCGCGAAATGGTTGTGGGAAGGAGTAACATTTTTGGAAATTTTGATGGCTAAAGTTGTTAGTGAATTATCTGTTGTGTCTTTCTAGAGTTTGGCGTGCTACTGAAATGAAGATAGGATTTGAAGTTTGTAACTGCTCGATGTTTTTTGCTTTTAGCCTTGCCGAGAGGATTTGGATAAGAAGAAAGGAATGTGGATAGCTTAGATGTTGGAACTATGGATGACGGATATTAGGAGATTTAATGAGGTTATGGCCACTATGATGTGTTATGGAAGTGTGCCTCGTTTATGACTTGGTTATAGGATGTGCTTTTTGATTAGAGAGATTTGGAGTGACATGTGGGTCATGGAGACTGTGTGAAAGTGAACACGAAGGTTGAATAGCATAAATAGACGGGAATGGAATTCTATTATATATTACGAGTGGGGTCGTTCAAGGTTTCACAAGTAAAACGTGTTATCTCAAAAAAATATTCTTGTCACTGTCCTGAATTTTCTATTTTCCCTTTTATGTTTATACTTTTCAACATGGTTTTTCTTCCACTCTGACTTTCCCAAACTGACCATTGACAACTTTCAAGATTCAAAAATATTTGAAGTTTCTCAAGCCTTGACAACCATTGTACCAGTGCATTCTTTTTTACACTTCAATCATTTTCCTTTTCGAGTTTTGTACTCTTTTATGGCAATGATATCTCCCCTTTTTAACTACATCCAGCAGTTGCATTTAGTTGATATCCTGAAGTATTTTCTCGGGATTTTAATTCAAACATTTCAAACTTATTGATGTAAAACTCGTGATATGATTACTTCTAAATTACAGTAAACATATGTTCAATTTTTCTTTAAATTTTTGCACTAGGAGGGGTCTCAAAGTCACCAATTTTCAAATATAAGCGGACTTCTCGTGTTTGTTTATGTCAATTGCAACTTCCCATTTCAATAAAAAAGAGAACAACTTCTCGATTGCATTTCTAATTTGAGTTAATTTTACGAAGGCCCCCACTAAACTAATATAGTAGACGGACCCTGGTTTGGTTAGAATTTGTTTGTTCTATTGTCGAGGTGGAAAGGGGAGTTGATGGCAGGGTAAGTTGATATGTGAAGTTATGTGATAGAAAGTTTAAATATGTTGGAATTGGTTTTCTTTTGTTCAGTACTAGGTAAATCGTGGTGTTTCTTCTAGTTGCTTTATGGCATTGGATAAAGTATGTTCGCGAGATGGTTGTTGGAAGGAGTAACATTTTTGGAAATTTTGATGGCTAAAGGTGTTAGTGAATTATCTTTTGTGTCTTTCTAGAGTTTGGTGTGCTACTGAAATGAAGATAGGATTTGAAGTTTATAACTGCTCGCTGTTTTTTGCGCTGTTTTTTGCGTTTAGCCTTGCCGAGAGGATTTGGATTAGAAGAAAGGAATGTAGGTAGCTTAGATGTTGGAACTATGGCTGTCGGATATTATGAGATCTAATGAGGTTATGGTCATTATGATGTGTTATGGGAAGTGTGCCTCGTTTATGACTTGGTTATACGATGTGCTTTTTGATTAGAGAGATTTGGAGTGACATGTGGGTCATGGAGACTGTGTGAAAGTGAACACGAAGGTTGAATAGCATAAATATACGGAAATAGAATTCTACTAGCATTTAACCCGTGCGATGCACGGTGAAATTTCAAATCCGAAACAAAATATTGTTGCTATAATGATTGCATGCATCGTACCAAAGATTATTTAAAATTATGTTGTAATTTTTATTTTGATACCGTTGGGTTGTGTATAATGACGGAATGGGTACATGCCGAAATGCATGTTTCTAATCAGCGAAAGTCAGCGATTTCATCTATTTTCAAATCTTCTTAAACCCATTTTGATTCTAGCAGTTACCCTGTGCGATGCCCGGTTACATCTTGATGAAACGTGTTATATTCTTATTTCCGTCAATATTTTTTGGGTGAGTTATTTTTCATACCTTCTTAGACTGCTATGTGATATTCTATTTTCGAAATGTTAAAGGTAAGTTCAAGTATAGTGATTTACAAAATAATTTATATGTAAACAATTAAATAAATTAAAATATAACTAAATCGGTATAAGAAAATAGCGAACTTATATTAAAATCGTGTCCTTAAATAAGAACAATCGCGCAAATGAATAATGTGATAACTTCAGTCGGTAAGAAAAATTTAGACTAAGTTTGTTTATAAACTATCAATCCTATCATATTTTATTCTTCAACTAAAAGAAGTATTATTTCTTACATTCATCAATATTTCCAATAGAATTTGTTCATAACGGAATATCTTGTTTCTTTCAATTTTGATTGGTTGTAATTTTTTTTTTACATTTCATCATTTCCTTGCGGTTCTAGTTTTAACTACGTGCATTGAAAAAGTATGTCTACATACATTCATGTTAATTTTTTTTGTACATGTGGCATGATTACATTATGTTAACATCTTTGGTAGGCATTAACTGAGAAGATAAACTTATACGCTAGCAATTGTTTATGGATATTTAGAATTGAAAAAAGAATAAAAAAATCAGGATGATTTCTTTAGACACTTTAGACATGTAAGATTACAATATTGTAAATGTTTATTATCAGTTGAAGTTTCTCTCAAAAATGTCTAAGATGATTGAAAACTTCTTTATCATTACACGTTTAAGCTAGTTAAAAAATCAATCTCAACTAATGAGCTCAAATTTTGGAATAATTGATTGATAAATATTTGATTTATAAGACGCATAAAAAAACAATTGAATATGAAAATGTCATTTACCATTCATACATCCTCAGTGATGGAGCATTTGAAGTCCCTGCATGATGTCACGGGTTCGAACCCGGCTAGATAATTCCTCAAAAAAAATTATTCGATAGAAAATTACATCATGAATCATAGATATATTAGAATTGTACCACTATACGAATTAAATTTGAATGTTGGGGAATAAGTTTAGATATAAGACATAAATTCTCATAATAAGATTTAACGAAAATCAATTGGATGAATGGAACATTAGTATTTTTCTTCGAATTATAAAAATTCCGACGCATACAAAAGACAAAAGAAATAGATGTCTACACACACACATACACACACATATACTTACATACATATATATTTAAGAGTGTAAGAATACGATAAGCAAGAGAGAACTAACCTCAAATGAGAATTGGCATATGTTTGCGGAGTTTTTATACTATCGTTTAGTAAGTATATACAGGAGAAGGTATGTCAATCAAAGACATTTAGGTTTAGAAAGCTAGCAGGTTCATATTCAATTATCAAGATCAAAAGAAGATATTTAAATAAGGAGACATTTAAAAGGAATTTGTATTTTGTTTAACAACTTATGGTATTATCCAATTATATGATTCATTCCCTAAAAAAAAAGCAATTTATTAGTATATAAATTCGTATCAGTGATACTCAAATGATTAGTTGACATTTCTTAAAATTATTAATCAAAAATAAATTAAGTCTCTCATTCTGTAGATAGTGAAGTTAATGTTTTAATCTAAATCTTTGCTCACATTTTCTTACGTTTTACATACTACTTTGGAGAACTCTCCCGTTTTTTGTACGAAACTTTCATATGTAGTAAATCTAAAAAAATTCTAATCAGCTTTAATTTGAAGCTTTTGACTACTTAATTTTAATTAATTTAAAATGATAACATTTCCTTATCTTACAAAGAAACTTAAATCATTTCTATTTTGCTGCAAATGAAATTGAAATTCGGTATTAGAATATTTCCTTTTTGTGTATATAGACTATGGAAGTGTTATTATTGTAATTGATAATAAAATAAATAAAATAGCTAATGCCACGTGGCGATTCCTCAGACAAAGCTGAAGAAGACATTCTCAAATAGTATATATAGATTATATATTACGAGTAGGGTCGTTCAAGGTTTCACAAGTAAAACGTGTTATCTCAAAAAAATATTCTTGTCACTGTCCTGAATTTTCCATTTTCCCTATAATGTTTATACTTTTCATCATGGTTTTTCTTCCACTCTGACCTTCCCAAACTGACCATTGACAACTTTCAAGATTCAAAAATATTTGAAGTTTCTCAAGCCTTGACAACCATTCTAACCATTGCATTCTGTTTTACACTTCAATCATTTTCCTTTTCGAGTTTTGTACTATGTTATGACAATGATATCTCTCCCATTTTAACTATATGCAGCAGTTGCATTCAGTTGTAATCCTGAAGTATTTTCTCGAGATTTGAATTCAAACATTTCAAACTTGTTGATGTAAAACTCGTGATATTTTTTTTTTCTAAATTACAGTAAACATATGTTCAATTTTGCTTTAAATTTTTGCACTCGGAGGGTTCTAAAAGTCACGAATTTCAAATATGAGCGGACTTCTCATGTTTGTTTATGTCAATTGCAATTTCCCATTTCAATAAAAAAGAGAACAACTTCTCCATTGCATTTCTAATTTGAGTTAATTTTACGAAGGCCCCCACTAGACTAATATAGTAGACGGACCCCGGTTTAGTTAGAATTTGTTGGTTCTATTGTCGAGGTGGAAAGGGTAGTTGATGGCCGGGTAAGGTGATATGTGAAGTTATGTGATAGAAAGTTGAAATATGTTGGAATTGGTTTTCTTTTGTTCAGTACTAGGTAAATCGTGGTGTTTCTTGTAGTTGCTTTATGGCATTCGATGAAGTATGCTCGCGAAATGGTTGTGGGAAGGAGTAACATTTTTGGAAATTTGGATGGCTAAAGGTGTTAGTGAATTATCTCTTGTGTCTTTCTAGAGTTTGGTGTGCTACTGAAATGAAGATATGATTTGAAGTTTGTAACTGTTGGGTGTTTTTTTCGCATTTAGCCTTGCCAAGAGGATTGGATTAGAAGAAAGGAATGTAGATAGCTTAGATGTTGGAACTATGGACGTCGGATATTAGGAGATTTAATGAGGTTATGGTCACTATGATGTGTTATGGAAGTGTGCCTCGTTTATGACTTGGTTATAGGATGTGCTTTTTGATTAGAGAGATTTGGAGTGACATGTGGGTCATGGAGACTGTGTGAAAGTGAACACGAAGGTTGAATAGCATAAATAGACGGGAATGGAATTCTATTATATATTACGAGTGGGGTCGTTCAAGGTTTCACAAGTAAAACGTGTTATCTCAAAAAAATATTCTTGTCACTGTCCTGAATTTTCTATTTTCCCTTTAATGTTTATACTTTTCAACATGGTTTTTCTTCCACTCTGATTTTCCCATACTGACCATTGACAACTTGCAAGATTCAAAAATATTTGAAGTTTCTCAAGACTTGACAACCATTGTACCAGTGCATTCTTTTTTACACGTCAATCATTCTTTTTGTACTCTTTTATGACAATGATATCTCTCCCTTTTTAACTACATCCAGCAGTTGCATTCAGTTGATATCCTGAAGTATTTTCTCGGGATTTGAATTCAAACATTTCAAACTTATTGATGTAAAACTCGTGATATGATTTTTTCTAAATTACAGTAAAAATATGTTCAATTTTTCTTTAAATATTTGCACTAGGAGGGGTCTCAAAGTCACCAATTTTCAAATATAAGCGGACTTCTCGTGTTTGTTTAGGTCAATTGAAACTTCCCATTTCAATAAAAAAGAGAACAACTTCTCGATTGCATTTCTAGTTTGAGTTAATTTTACGGAGGCCCCCACTAAACTAATATAGTAGACGGACCCCAATTTAGTTAGAATTTGTTTATTCTATTGTCGAGGTGGAAAGGGGAGTTGATGGCAGGGTAAGTTGATATGTGAAGTTATGTGATAGAAAGTTTAAATATGTTGGAATTGGTTTTCTTTTGTTCAGTACTAGGTAAACCGTGGTGTTTCTTCTAGTTGCTTTATGGCATTCGATAAAGTATGTTTGCGAAATGGTTGTGGGAAGGAGTAACATTTTTGGAAATTTTGATGGCTAAATGTGTTAGTGTATTATCTTTTATGTCTGTCTAGAGTTTGGTGTGTTACTCAAATGAAGATAGGATTTGAAGTTTGTAACTCCTCGGTGTCTTTTGTGTTTAGCCTTGGCGAGAGGATTTGGATTAGAAGAAAGGAATGTAGGTAGCTTAGATGTTGGAACTATGGCTGTCGGATATTAGATCTAATGAGGTTATGGTCATTATGATGTGTTATGGAAGTGTGCCTCGTTTATGACTTGGTTATAGGATGTGCTTTTTGATTAGAGAGATTTGGAGTGACATGTGGGTCATGGAGACTGTGTGAAAGTGAACATGAAGGTTGGATAGCATAAATAGACGGAAATAGAATTCTATTATATTACGAGTGGGGTCGTTCAAGGTTTCACAAGTAAAACGTGTTTTCTCGAGAAAATATTCTTGTCACTGTCCTGAATTTTCTATTTTCCCTTTAATGTTTATACTTTTCAACATGGTTTTTCGTCCACTGACTTTCCCAAACTGACCATTGACAACTTTCAAGATTCAAAAATATTTGAAGTATCTCAAGCCTTTACAACCATTGCATTCTTTTTTGCACTTCAATCATTTTCTTTTTCGAGTTTTGTACTCTGTTATGACAATGATATCTCTCCCGTAAAGGAAAGAAGAAGATTAGTCAGTTGATTTTTTATTCAAACTTTGAACTAAAAACTAGAACAAAGTAATTGATTTGCATAACTAGAGCAAAATATCTAACACTCCTCCTTTCTTTAGTTACTGCAAAATTTTATTTTTAAAAATAAAATAGTCATCAATCTTGACATTGCTTATGGAGCATGAGTCATTGGCACGAGCATGCTTATGGTTATGGGTCATGAACATGGTTATAGGTTATGAGTTTTGAGTAGAGTTAATGTAACTCCTCTTGGTGTCTGGTATTCATTGAAGATTTGAGGGATAGTGGAGCGACTGCATTGTTTTCTTCAGGTGCTTCCCTAGCATCCTTCCGTACGGTGCATATGTAGCTTTCTTCGTTGATGATAGGGGGTGCCATTGCAGAGAAAACGTATTCCCTTCCATGCATGACATTCTGTTGTTAGGCGTTTCAAAAAACTTACAGGCCACTCATGAAGATAGCTCTGATATCAATTGCTGGTATTTTATTGGATGAGAGCGTAAAGAAATCTGCATATTTTTACCTCGTGTAATTTACACTTAAATAGCCAAAAAATGACTAACTTCTCATAACTTTATGGGATATTACCATGATTTTCTACTTTGAAGCTAACCTTCTCCTAAAGAATAGGAAAACATATTCAATCTTTGAACTAAAAATTAGAACAAACTAAATGGATTGCATAACTAAAGCAAAATATCTTACAACTTTGTGTTTAGACGAGAGATGACTTGGTAGATTTGTGATAGGATAAAGACCCCTATTACTCTGCCCGCTGTATAGAGTTATGCCTGTAGCTATGTCCCAAATTAGAAAAGAGTGCATCTAATACGAATTTGCAGTTATTATCATTGCGCAGTTGAGGTGCAGAAAGTAGATTGGCAGACATTTGAGGCACATGTATGACATTATTCAATGTAAAAGTATGTGAAGGAGTGGCAAGATTAGCTATACCATAGAGTAATAGATAGAGACCGACCACTACCAACAAACACTTGATCATGTCCCACATAGGGTTATGAAATAGATATATTCCCCAGATCGGAAGTAATATGGTTTGTATAATCAAAATCAGTGAACCAAGACTGTGAATGATTCACCGGAACAGCGGAACCACAGGTCATCATAGTTGTCATTGTTAGGGGGAGACATCCTTCGTTGATAAGAATAGTCCATGCGATTGTAGCTGTCAGGGGCTTAGTGATACTCATTGCCACATATTTGACATGCATTAAAAAAAACCATAATAGGAGCCACCTCTACCAAAAGACTTTCCTCTTAAATAGTTACCTCATTGGTTCCACCCAGATCTTCATCTATTATAACCATTTGAATTGACCTTTTAGCCATTGGGTGTGTTTGGATGAGCTTAAATGAGAGGAGAGTTTATGAGATTATTGAAATGTTTTTGGATGAGCTGAATGCCAAGAAAATGGAACTGCTGAAAGATGGATTTCAAGTCGGGTGATATGGTGTTATTCCCCCGAGTTTAGAAACGACAGGGCATCTGAAGTGTAGTATATACTTGTTCTTGCATCAATATAGCTGGTGTTGTAATCTAGGCCGCAATCTATGCTTATGAAATCTGAGTTAGGAAAAAAGAATGGGCCCTACTCAAAGATAGTCTAGAAGTACTAGAATTCGTACTCAATTTGGGAAGTTTGAATTCTGGGTACCTGCCTGGTTTTGTGCATGAACGACAATTGTTGTGAGTAAACTCACGAGTAATGTGGAGTGGAGATAGATTGATATCTCCGTCATCTTGGCCATTCTTGTTTCTAGAAGATGATAGCCAACGATGGCTTCCGTGGAGGTTTAGCACACAGAAAGTCAATTCATCTGTTGCTGCTTATGTTCTGGGAACCTAAATATTTCTTCTTGGCCAGTTGATCTGTAGGCAAGTCCAAGCATGAAAACGTCTTTGTCAACTGACTATAGATGTTATGTAGTATATATCATTAGATTACTATGCTGTTTTATTGCACAGCATTATCTGTTTACATTTTACTTTAGTGGTGCAAGCATTAACTTCTGCACGTTTGATTTTGACAGGGTACTCTTTCATTTGTGTTGCAACCTCAAGAACTACTGGGTTGTAGGAATGCATCACTATTTGGAACTGTTTGAGGCGCAAATGATTCAAAGTGTCAAAACGGGCCGACCTGCGGGTGGAAATGACACCCCCACCCCGCGCGGCTCTCTAAAACGCACTAATTTCTATTTTTATGTTATTTTTTTATTAATCTTAAATTTAATTCAAAATTCCCGGGGCGGGTTCAAATTCTCCACACAGACCCGGCCCGCTCCACACCATGACCCGACTCCCTCTCTGCCAGCCTGTTCTAAACCCGGCCCGACCCGGCCCGTTCTCACCTTGACAAATGATACAGTGCTCTGGGACTATCCGCAGTTTGAATGGAAACTGGTGTTTGATTATTATGCAAAAAGCAAAGGAAATGATGTTCATCTGCTGTTTTTTATTATCTAAAGCTCAATACTGAGATTGAAGGTTTCACATAACCCCCTTACAGAAACCTCAAAAGGATCATAGCACATGCATCTACCTCGCAAGGATCTCCAGTACTGAGTGATCTCCCTTACTAGGCCCTCTTGTCAAGCCATCTCAGATTGTCACTACCACTTGTGACGGTCGGTGCATGCGATTGTCCTCAATAGAAGTGATTCATCCTCCCCAGTGATCCTCTTCTATGCTGGGTAGGCCCAAAAATGATACAGACTTCCTCCAGGGAAACACCTATTTTCCTTGAGCAGTTACAAGGTTTTGGTTTGGGTATCTCAACGGGTAGTCATGTAGTATCAATCTGTCCTAGTTTGTCACTGGGTCCCTTCGACCCGGTGATTTGGATAGCGAATTGATGTAATATTTTGATAATCTTTTCATGCTGATGTAGAGTAAAAGTTGCTCTATAACACGGTGAAAAAATTATCAAAAAGTCTCGTCGTTTTGCTATCCAAATCACGCGGTCAAATGAAACAAGTACTAGTTAAAAATTCACCTTCGGGAGAAAGAGCTGGACGGAGTGGTACTTCAGAGTAGCATCATCTTTGATTTGAATGATCTATGGATGCTTGGGCACATGAATATGGTTCAATAGACTTCAGGTTCCATCCATTAGGACCAGAGAGTTTGTCGGCCACCTATTCTTCCCTACTAGGAAAAGGCTTGGAACATCGTACCTATGTTTCTCTGGGATCTTCCCGGTAGATTTTTTCCTCTTATTTTGCATCTACTCAGTTAGCTCCTCTAAAATGCTCCAGTCTTGGCAGAGGTTATGCTCCTAGGCAAGCTCATTTTGCATCTACTCAGTTTGGTCATGCATTTGGTTCTCATATTGGAGTGATGTCTCCTCATTATGGTACTTCTCAGAGTTCTTCTCAGGGTGGTTCCCCTCCTATTCAACCATGGTTGTTGGATTCTGGAGCAAATCTGCACGTCAGTGGCTCCATTGATCACCTGCATCATGCTTCACCTTATAAAGGATCTGATTCAGTTATGGTTGGCAAGGGTCATCAAGCTCTAGTTTCTCATATTGGTAATGCATCTGCTGCTCACTCTTTGCTCTTATTCACATCTCAAATGTCTTATATTCACCTGCTTTATCTGTTGTCTGTGCATCACTTCACATTAGACGATAATTGTACACTCATTTTTTATTCACATGGTTATGTGGTTCAGGACAATCTCACCAAGGCTACTCTGTACAAGGGTTCATGTGAGCAAGGTCTCTACCACCTACCTTATTATTCAAATTTGGTTTCATCCAAGAGAATTTCTCACCCAAAATCACCAAAGTCCCAGCTCATGATTGGCATTGCAGAGTAAGTCATCCATCTAGTTCTTTTTTGTTGTCTCTTTCCTCTTTTCTACACTGTAGTTCTCATTCATCTAAACATTTGTGTAATGCCTTTCAAGTTGCAAAAAGCCATAAACAATCATTTTCGTTGTCTACTTCTGTTGCTTCTAAGCCTTTTGATTAAGTACACTTAGATGTATGGGGTCATTCTCCATGTTCTTCTTTTGAAAATTACAGCTATTATATTGTATTTCTTGATGATTGCACTAAGTATACTTAGTTCTATCCTCTTAAACACAAAAGTGATGCATATTCTGGTTATTTTCATTTCACTGCTCTTGTTAAGAACTAATTTGATGTTGTTATTCATGTGTTGAGATATGATAATGGCACAGAGTTGTTAACACTAAATTTGCTCTTTTTGCCTGTAATCTCAAGGGACAATTCATTGTACTTCTTGTTCACATACTCCCCAATAGAATGGGAGAGTTGAAAGAAAACGTGGACATTTGTCAGAGCAGCTCTCATTATTGCATCATGCTTCTTTACCTGAAAACTTTTGGCTTGAAGCCATCATGCTGCAAATTATTTGATTAATAGGTTGCCAAAGCCTTTTCTTCCTAACGAATCTCCTTATTTTTTTTCTATTTGGCTCTCAACCTGATTACTCTTTTTCAAGAACATTTGGGTGCTTCCCTTAAGAAAAAAGAACATTTGGGTGCTTGTGCTATCCTTGCCTTAAGCCTTAGACGTTTTGAACTGCAACCTAAGTCTACACCTTGTGTGTTCTTAGGTTATTGTCCTCACACCCAAGGCTATAGGTGTCTTGACACATCTACCAATCAAGTGTATGTGTCTAGACATGTATTTGATGAACATGTCTTTCCATAGTCACATATGGTTCCTCTTGCTTCATCATCTTTTAAGTCTACAAATTACACTTCTACCTGGTCTTTTCTACAACCAGCGTTTCTCACAACTCCACCTACTTCTCTTGCTTCCTCTCTTCATTCTTCTACCAATATTTCTACACCTTCTCCTGTTCTTGATTCCCATTCACCAACCTCTCCACCAATAACCTCACCTATGCCTTCTGCAGACTTACATTCTTCCACTTCCTATTCTAATTCTTCATTTTCTCTTCCTGTTTCTCATCCTCGGACTACAAGAGCCAGAGCAGGCATTGTGAAACCTAACCCTAAATATGTGATACATCACTCTGTTACTCAGTCTGAAAACACTGAACTTCATTCTTATGCTCAAGCTGCTTGTTCTTCTAAATGGAAGTCAGCCACTCAAGCTGCTTGTTCTTCTAAATGGAAGTCAGCCATGAATGAAGAGTACATGGCTCTTATTAATTAGAGAACTTGGGAGCTTAGTACCTCTTCCTCCACATAGAAAGCTAATCTCTTGTAAATGGGTGTACAAGATCAAGAAGCACTCAGATGGGTCAGTGGCTAGATTCAAAGCAAGGTTAATGGCTAGAGGTTTCTTACAGCAATATGGCATTGATTACACATATATTTTCAACCCTGTAGCTAAGCATGAAACTATGAGGATTGTATTGACTTTGGCTTTGACTAAACACTGGATTGTCAGACAAATGGATGTCTCTAATGTATTATGTCATGGAGATTTTAATGAGGAAGTTTTTATGGTGCAACCTCAAGGGTATGTTAATCCTCAGCTTCCTCATCATGTTTGCAGACTTAAGAAGTCACTTTATGGTTTAAAACAGGCCCCTAGAGCCTGATACACCAAATTAAGCACCTTCGTGGTGTCTTATGGTTTCAAGGCTAGTGCTTCAGATCACTCCTTATCTGTGTTTAGACAAGCAAGTGTTCAAATGGTTGTTTTGGTGATTATTTGATGATTACTGGTTCTTCTAAGGACTTTGTTGACACTTGTGTTACTGCTATGAAAAGAAGTTTTGTGTCAGCGCTCATATTTTCTCGTCTTGCAAGTTCATTATGATTCTCTTGGTGGTATTGTGATTAATCAAGAGAAATATGCAGCTCAGTTGTTGGTCAAAGCTGTTTAGCTAATTGCAAACCCACTGACACTCTTGTCTAGCCTAAGAGACAATCTAGAAGTCTTCATCAATCTCATGTTTTTAGTAATCCAGCTCATTTTAGAAGCTTAGTTGGATGACTTCAGTGCTTGATAATTACTAGACCTGGTATCCAGTTTGCAGTGAATAACATCTGTCAGAAAATGCATAAGCCTTCGGAGGTTGATTTCATTGCCTCTAAAAAGAATTCTTAGATATGTGAAAAACTCTTTATCTCCGGGCTTGAGATTCTTGTCTACACAGTTGTTGCTTCAAGGCTTATGTGATGCAGATTGGGCAGGAAGTGAAAGTGATAGAAGATCTACATCTGGATATTATGTTTATCTTATTGGAAATCTTATTTCACGGAGTTCAAAAAAACAAGCAACTGTGTCAAGGTACTCTACAGAAGCGGAGTACAGGTCCATGGCAGAAGCAGATGCATAAATGATGTGATTGGGCTATATGTTAATAGATTTGGGAATATCTCTTCAAAAAGCTCCTACATTGTTTTGTGATAATCTCAGTGCTTTAGCTCTAGGAGATAACCCAATTTTCATGCCAAAACTAAACTCATAGAGATTGATTATCACTTTATTAGAGAACATGCATATTTTTGAAATTTCAGGATCGCTCACATTTTTACTCGTGATTAAGTTGCAGATGTCTTCACGAAGGCTCTGCATTCAACTCAGTTTGATATTCTAAAAGCGAAGCTTCAGCTATCTTCTCCAGCTAAAGCTTGCGGGAGACTGTTGAATAGATTCTCATATAATTATGTGTAATGTGTAGTTATAAGAAAGGGCTGGGGTCTCTCTGTAATTAGGAGATAGTTAGTTGAGTATAAATACTGGACTGAGGTGTAACATATGATTAATGTGAGTTTTACATTCATTTTCTCGCTTCTCATCTTCTTCCTCTTTATTATCATCTTCTTCATCTCAAGAATCCTAACTCATCTTCTTGATGAGTAATGTTATGTTATCACTGTCTTATAATAAAAGAATGTCACGACTATGAATGACGATAATACCACTCCGTCCCACCTGTTTTGTGTAGGGTTTTGATCATGGATACGCAGCGGAAAAACAAATATTATCCATGCAATACCCTCCAAGTGACATAACGATGGTAAGGGAAGAAATCAAGTTACACACCTTAGGGTTTCTCCTGTGATGACTTGTAACGTGAATTGTGTCACGTTCTCTATAGTTGATCCACGCCTAGAGTTGAGATCTAGATCTTCCTTATCCTTTGTGCTAGCCCGAAATGCAGTAAGAGGAAGAAGAAATCACACAACACGAGGAAACAAGGAGGGACGGCCTCCTTGTTTGGGCCGACGGGAAGGGGCGGCGGCAAGGGGGGCGGACGGCTCCTCTTGCTTGCTTGCTCTCTCTCCTTTTGTTCTCTCCCACTCAAGTTATGAACTAAAAGCTCATAAGTGTGGGAAGGAAGGAGCATCCTTTATATAGTCCAACAAATCCTTGCCAACTACCTAAGAGCATCTCCAAGAGATGGCCTATAAGTTGTCTTTGGCACAAATATAGGCCAGTTTTGCTAAAAAACTAGCTCCAACAGCTGGTGTAAAATCTGGCCTAAATTTGAGCCAGGCCTATAATTGGACCAGTTCTGGTCTAAACTGAGGACAATTTGAAGCTGGTGTAAAAAATAAAAAACTCTGACTTATTACTCTGCTCCTCCTCTGATCCTCGTCCTAATCCTCCACTGCTTCTCCAACGTTTGTATTCACCGTTGCAACGGTAAATCTATAAATACTTGTCAACAATCAAAATGAAAAACACAAAAAAATTACAAAAATTACCTTAAACTAGCTTTAATAGTATAATTAAATCAATATTAATTTAATAGTGTGATAATTATAATTTATAGTAACATAATTATTTAATAAAAATTATTAAATAAAAAAAAACACTGGTGGCCTATATTTTGGCCAGCTGCTGGAGCAGAAACTCAAAAAGTGCAGGTGTAAAATTTAGGGCAGGTACAAATATAGTCCAAAGACAATTTGACTGTTGGAGATGCTCTAAAGGACCCATTCTAGTCCTACTAGAATTCAATTTAGTCCCTTCCTTGCAAATTAGTCCTACTAAGTTTGCAACGTGTTGCAAAGTGATCATTCTAATTAATTAATTCTATTAATTAATTCCCAAATCTAGTTCAACTATATATAGAGTGTGACCCCATAGGTTTTATCTAGTTGGTAGCAACAATTTGCTAATATGAAGCGGTTTCTAGCAAAACATCCATTCTAGCCAACTAATAGAATAGTCATCCGAGAAACCATGTACAAGTAATTGTCTCATCCCTTTGTCTCTATATCCGGATTGGACACGAGACATACAAGTCACACTCGTATATCCAATCCATAGTTTCATAGCCTTATTCGTGCAAATAACATCAATACCCTATATTGATTTATTTGAGTCTGGCCAGACATTCTATAAGCACTATCCCTCGAGTGGCCTAGGGTATTTGCTCCCGTTATGTGGGAGGGACAAATTCTATCTACGTCCACTACGATCTCTAAGCTTGCTTCTTATTGTATCCGGTACACGCCTTTATAACTACCCAGTTACGGTGTAGCGTCTGACGCTACCAAAATCACAATAATCCACAACTAGAATATCTAGCGACTTCAAGTCTAAGGATGACAATACCATTGCACCACGAGAAGCACCTGTGACTTAACATAACATGTATGTAGCCTTCTCGGAGATGGGTCAATCCAGTGCGCCATTACCCTTAATGAACACCCATGTGTTGGATTATGATATCTGCATATCAATCCAACCCCATACTAGTCTATAGATGATTGTACCATTAATCATTATACTGGACTAGGGATATTTAAGATAAACAACACAATTGTAAATCTAAGGACTTCATTATATTATATATCCAATAAATAATACAATGAATGTTCTAGCCAGAATAAATTCATACTAAACTAGATTGCCTCTAGGGCATCTATTCCAACAGTCTCCCACTTGCACTAGAGCCAATCTGACGCATCTCGTATGCCCATGCTCCTAGTGTGCCCTTCATGCTTCCACTGCACAAGTGTCTTTGTAAGTGGATCTGACAGATTCTCATCTGTAGGAATCTTGCATATCCGAACGTCTCCTCTATCGATAATATCTCGAATCAGATGGAACTTCCTGAGCACGTGCTTGGATTTCTGGTGCGACCTGGGTTCCTTTGATTGCGCGATCGCCCCAGTGTTGTCACAGTACAACTCAACTGGATCTGCAATGCTAGTAACCACACCAAGTTCATAAACAAACTTTATGATCCAAACAACTTCCTTTGCTGCGCCATTTGCAGTAATGTACTCAGCCTCTGTTGTAGAATCAGCCACCGTCTCTTGCTTGGAACTCTTCCAGCTCACCGCTGCTCAATTAAGGCAAAACACATATCCCGACTGTGATCTAAAGTCATCTCTGTCGGTTTGGAAGCTTGCATCCGTGTAACCCCTTACATGCAACTCTTCCTCGCCGCCAAATATCAAGAAAGCATCATTAGTTCTTCTCAAGTACTTCAGGATGTTCTTGCCTGCAATCCAGTGACTCTCACCTGGATTGGATTGGTATCTGCTTGTCATATTCAAGGCATATGACACATCAGGTCTAGTTAACATGGCGTACATGATAGATCCTATGGCCGAGGCATAGGGAATTCTACTCATGCGATCCTTCTCAATCTCACTGAAAGGACAACCACTCTTCGAAAGAGAGATTCCATGTGACATGGGCAAGAATCCCTTCTTGGAATCTTGCATGTTAAACCGCTTCAACACGTTTTCAATATATGTACTATGACTTAGGCCTAGCAGTCTCTTAGATCTACCTCTATAGATCTTTATACCGGGTATATAGGCTGCTTCTCCTAAGTCCTTCATTGAGAAACACTTCCCTAGCCAATCTTTAACAGATTGCAGCATGGGAACGTCGTTTCCAATGATGAATATGTCATCCACATACAAGACCAGAAAAGCTACAGAGCTCCCACTAACCTTCTTGTAGACACAAGACTCATCTTCGTTTCTGATGAAGCCAAACTCTTTGACTACTTCATCAAAACGTCGGTTCCAACTCCTAGAAGCTTGCTTCAATCCATAAATGGATCGTTGCAGCTTACAGCCTTTGTTGGCTTGCTCTGGATCTTCAAAACCCTTCGGCTGTATCATATACACATCCTCGAGGAGATTCCCGTAAAGGAATTTTGTTTTGACATCCATCTGCCAAATCTCATAGTCGTAGTATGCTGCAAATGCAAGTAGGATTCGGATGGATTTGGTCATAGTGACTGGTGAAAAGGTTTCATCATAGTCAAAACCATGAATCTGTCTGAATCCTTTAGCCACCAATCGGCCCTTATAGGTAATCACATTACCATCCATGTCGATCTTCTTCTTGAAGACCCACTTGCACCCTATGGGCCGCGCCCCTTCGGGTGGTTCCACCAAAGTCCATACTTTGTTGGTATACATGGATTCCATCTCTGATCTCATGGCTTCTAGCCACTTCTGAGAGTCTGACCCTTTTACGTCCTCTTCATAGGTAGTAGGCTCATCATCTATGAGCATTGTGTCACCGGAATCGGTCACGAGAAGTCCATACCTCTCGGGTTCCTGGCGCACTCTACTAGAACTACGAAGCTCTTGTGTTACCTGAATAGGCTGTTCCACAACTGCTTGTGGTTCCTGTTCATGTTCCATAATCGGTTCAGTGATTTTTGGTTCTTGAATCTCTTCAAGTTCTACAGTCCTCCCACTTGCTTCTTTAGAGACAACTTATCTTTCTAGAAACGCGCCGGTCCGAGCAACAAACACTTTGTTCTCGGTTAGATTGTAGAAGTAGTAACCCTTAGTTTCCTTAGGGTACCCCACAAATTTACACTTATCCGACTTTGGCCCTAGCTTGTCTGATTGTAAACGTTTTACATAGACATCGCAGCCCCAAATCCTCATGAACGACAGTGTGGGACGCCTCCCACTCCACATCTCATGTGGTGTCTTCATGACTGATTTAGATGGAACACGGTTAATGGTGAAAGCTGCACTTATTAGAGCATGGCCCCAAAATGATAATGGAAGGTCGGTTTGACACATCATAGAACCATATCCAATAGGGTTCTATTCCTCCTCTCAGACACACCATTCCATTGTGGCGTTCCGGGTGGAGTGAGTTGGGACACGATCCCACACTCTCTAAGATAGTCGTCAAACTCTTGGCTCAAGTTGTCTCCTCCACGTCTGATCGTAGAGCCTTGATACTTTTGCCAAGTTACTTCTCTACTTCACTTTTGAATTCTCTGAACATTTCAAAGGATTCGGATTTGGCCTTCATAAGGTACACAAATCCATATCTACTGTAATCATCAGTAAATGTAATGAAGTAGACATAACCACCCCTGGCAGGCGTGGCAAATGGCCCACACACATCAGTATGTATGAGCGCCAATTGCTCACTAGTCCTCTCACCTTTCTTATTGAAAGGGGACTTTGTCATCCCAATAAACAAGCCTCACATGTCTCATATGATTCAAAATCAAATGAGTCTAGTAGTCCATCCTTATGGAGTCTAGATACACGTTTCTCGTTTATATGGCCTAAACGACAGTGCCATAAATAAGCAGGATTTAAATCATGTATTTTAATCCTCTTGGTATAATGTTGTAGACGGGATTGTTTGGATCAAGGACATACAGTCCATTAAATAATTGCGCACTAAAATAGTGAATATTATTAAAATAAAAGGAACAACAATTGTTCTTTATTGAAATAATTCTTTATTGAAATAATAAAACCTTCCTTGTTCAAACAAGAAATAGAAATAATGTTTCTGCTCATAGCAGGCACAAAATGGAAATTATTTAATTCTAAAACTAATCCTGAAGGCAGAGATAGCTCGCACACGCCCACGGCCAACGCAACAACTTTTGCTTCATTCCCAACGCGCAGATCTATCTCCCCTTTAGCCAATATTCTACTTCTCTTTAGATCCTGCACATTTCGACAAATGTGAGATCCACATCCAGTATCTAATACCCATGATGTAGAGACAGTTAAATTAACATCTACAACAAAAATACCTGGTGGT
This sequence comes from Linanthus parryae, assembly GCA_023055425.1. Classification (NCBI taxonomy): domain Eukaryota; kingdom Viridiplantae; phylum Streptophyta; class Magnoliopsida; order Ericales; family Polemoniaceae; genus Linanthus; species Linanthus parryae. The sequence continues at coordinate 37,808,543 of JALGPY010000002.1, forward strand.
GGTGGAATCACTATTCGAAGCCTCTCGTCCTCCAGATATTTTGGGCAGTTCCTCCTCCAGTGTCTAGGCCGACTGCAGTAGTGACACTTACCTTTAGTCACACCTTTGGAAATGCCACCAACATGCTTAAGTAGGTTCCTTGGACTTGGAAACTGACTTGCCTTTGCCCTTGGAGGATGAGGCAAACCTTTTGCCTTTTCCTTTCTGCACCATCATAGGCCTTGCCCTTACCCTTGTTGATGCTTTGTTCAGCTGTCCTCAACATATTGAGCAAATTTGGCAGTGGTTTCACGATCTCGTTCATGTTATACTTCATGATGAACTGTCCATAACTCTCGGGCAACGATTGTAACACGAGATCGGTTGCCAACTCGTGGCCGACCGGGAACCCTAGTCGGGCGAGATTCTCCAAGTACCCGAGCATACAGAGTACATGGGGTCCCACCGGGTTCCCTTCTGCTAGATGACACTTGAACAATGCCTTAGAGACCTCATACCTCTCAACCCTTGCGTGCTCTTGGAAGAGCTGCTTCAGATGCTCGATCATATCGACATCATTCATGTTTTCGTGTTGCTTCTGAAGCTCAGAAGTCATGGTGCATAGAATAAGGCCGGCCGCATCATTAGCGTCATCAACACGCTTTTGATACGCCTTTAGGGCTGCAGGGGTATTGTTCTCTGGACCTGCTGGAACTTGCTCCTCTATTGCATAGAGTTTCTTCTCTTGCTTGAGAACGATTCTCAAGTTTCTGTACCAATCAAGGAAGTTGGTTCCAGAGAGCTTGTCCTTCTCAAGGACAGATCGTAGGGAATGTTGTGAACTCGATGAGTTGTTTGCCATTTGGAATTCTACAAAAGGAAAATACGCAAGTTTTTAGTATTTGTGAATTTTTGACTATATTCAATAGTGGCTAGTTTATCAAATATAGCTCCCACTATTTTTCTACGGATAAATAACCCTCAAGATATTAATGCGGAAAATATCATTATATTTTCTAGTGGGCCAAGATCCATGTTTCATCTCCTTATGAGCTTGCTTTGGCAAGTCACCCATAATTTGACTACTTTAGGTAGGAACAATTCCAATTGCATCTCTATGCAACTCTTGGTTCAATTGGCCAAATAACTCCTTATTTATCCATCCGTATGGATAATCGCAATTGATTGCCTCTAGGTTTTAATCATATTAATAGCCTAGTTGTGTTCAACCTCTTATTTAAACAATTGCACATTACTTGTTTGTGCCATCGCATTCCATCATTATGAACCAAGTTGCCTTGCTTTGGCATGCACGAACTTGATAAATCATGATGATAATGAGTGTTTAAATAACGAGAAGACAATAACACAATATTTGAATTTTGAGGGATTTTCAATTCAATTTTAATTGTTTTTGTTGATCCATATCAACTAATCTATCTATTTGAGTTTGGGCACAACTTCAAATAATAGATTCGGGTTGTCTAATTATCTTATTATCCTAATTGCATGTATCATCCATACACCAACCACAAAATAATAAGACAATAAAATAAACAACCACAAAACAAAATAAAACGTGATGTGAATATGGCCTTTTCTAGACTAAGATAATTCCAAGCCAATGGAATTATCTATGAACCCTAAGAGCAAACACATCTCCATGCGTCTTCATCTTTTGGTCCATCCTTCATAGTCATGTGGAATGCTCCATGCTCCATCTTTTGTGTCTGCTTTTGGCTTTGGGCTTCTTTTCTTCAATCTTGGTTAACAATCTACTCTATCTAGCATTGGCTAACAACTATACTAAATAAAATAAATATCACAAGTTGAGAAAAAAATGGCTCGCAGGCCATAAAACCATAATTAATTATTACAATTAATTGATCAGCTCGCAGGCCGTAAATCAAACCACAAAATTAAACAATCACACCAAACCACATCCTAAGGCCATATCCAATCACCATGCGATTTGCACATACACAGTTAAAATCCAATTTTAACGCGCTTGGTCAATTTTAATTGATTTTAGGATTTTCTAGGGTTAAAATGGTCAATTGGGCCCAACAATCAAATTGCCCGGACCCCAAAGAGGACCGCAAAGGCCTTGGGCCGGCTGGCCCCTAGCCCACACGGCTAGGCCGTGGGCTAGGGCTGCCCCGGCCGCTTGGCCGTCCCTTGCTTGGGCGGCAACCAAGGAGGGGCGGTCCCCTAGGGGGCCGAACCTCCTTTGGGAGTTGTTTCCAAAACAACTCCCTTGCTTGGTGCCCAAGTTTGGTTGTTTCCTTGTATGAAAAGAACTCCTTCTTTCGTAGGATGCCCAAACCCAAGATCTAAGATCCTAAAATTTCTCAAACTCACTAATTGATGCATCCAATGTAAAAACTAGGTCTTGTTATGATTGATTATTGACAAATTGCATCACATGCTTGATTTGTCTTGTTTTACGCGATAAACAATAAATTTAAAGTGTAAAACTATCAAAACGTATCACATAAACCACGTTTATGCTCTACGACATGTGGATCTGATACCACTGTAGGGTTTTGATCATGGATACGCAGTGGAAAAACAAATATTATCCAAGCAATACCCTCCAAGGATCACATGACAAGAGACATAACGATGGTAAGGGAAGAAATCAAGTTACACACCTTAGGATTTCTCCTGTGATGACTTGTAACGTGAATTGTGTCACGTTCTCTATAGTTTATCCACGCCTAGAGTTGAGATCTTGATTTTCCTTCTCCTTTGTGCTAGCCCGGAATGGAGGAAGAGGAAGAAGAAATCACACAACACGAGGAAACAAGGAGGGGCGTCCTCCTTGTTTGGACCGACGGGAAGGGGCGGCAGCAAGGGGGCGGACGGCTCCTCTTGCTTGCTTGCTCTCTCTCCTTTTGTTCTCTCCCACTCAAGTTATGAACTAAAGGCTCATAATTGTGTGAAGGAAGGAAGGAGCATCCTTTATATAGTCCAACAAATCCTTGCCAACTACCTAAAGGACCCATTCTAGTCCTACTAGAATTCGGTTTAGTCCCTTCCTTGCAAATTAGTCCTACTAAGTTTGCAATGTGTTGCAAATTGATCCTTCTAATTAATTAATCCTATTAATTAATTCCCAAATCTAGTTCAACTCTATATAGTGTGTGATCCCATAGGTTCTATCTAGTTGGTAGCAACAATTCGCTAATATGGAGCGGTTTCTAGCAAAACATCCATTCTAGCCAACTAATAGAATAGTCATCCGACAAACCTTGTACAAGTAATTGTCTCATCCATTTGTCTCTATATCCGGATTGGAAACGAGACATACAAGTCACACTCGTATATCTAATCCATAGTTTCTCGATCCATGGGAATAGCCTAATTCGTGCAAATTACATCAATATCCTATATTGATATATTTGAGTCTGGCCAGACATTCTATAAGCACTATCCCTCGAGTAGCCTAGGATATTTGCTCCCGTTATGTGGGAGGGACAAATTCTATCTACGTCCATTACGATCTCTAAGCTTGCTTCTTATTGTATCCGGTACACGCCTTTATAACTACGTAGTTACGGTGTAGCGTTTGACGCTACCAAAATCACAATAATCCACAACTAGAATATCTAGCGACTTCAAGTCTAAGGATGACAATACCATTGCACCACGAGAAGCACTTGTGACTCAACATAACATGTATGTAGCCTTCTTGGAGATGGGTCAATCCAGTGCGCCATTACCCTTAATGCACACCCTTGTGTTGGATCATGATATCTCCATATCAATCCAACCCCATACTAGTCTATAGATAACTGTCCCATTAATCATTATACTGGACTAGGAATATTTAAGATAAACAACACAATTGTAAATCTAAGGACTTCATTGTATTAAATATCTAATAAATAATACAATGAATGTTCTAGCCAGAATAAATTCATACTAAACTAGATTGCCTCTAGGGCATCTATTCCAACATTTTGCACCATTTGGACTTTACCACTATTTACTGGGTCACTTTAACCCGATGAGTTGGATAGCAAAACTTTCTAATTTTAGATCATTTTTTCGTAGTGTTGTAGAGTAACTCTTATTCTACAAGACTACAAAAATTATCAAAAAATTGCATCGTCTTGCGATCCAAATCACCGGGTCAAAGTGACCCAATTATAGCTAAAAAAGTCCAAATGGTGCAAAAATAAAGTGGGACGGAATGGTATATATTATTTCCGATGAACAAGTTATTCAAGTTTGACAAATAAACATCATTAGAAGGCAGGCCCCCCTTTCAGACTCTCTAGAAAGTAAAATTAGCAAGGAAGATCCTTCACTGCGTGTGGAGATGTTTGCACAACTCGATACCATCTGCCAGTAACCTTCTTAGACGGAGTATCCAAATTGGGGATAGGCGCGCATCATGTGGTGAATCTAGGGAACAGCATCCCACATTTTCTTAGAGTGCAATAAAGCGAATGAGATATGGGCAACACTATTCTATCCAAAATTCTACATGACCATCACTGGCAGTTTTATGGACTGGTTCACAAAGAGGTTGATGTGAACCACTATATGGAGGATATGGATCATCAGGAATCGCGAGGTATTCCGAGCCAAGACACGAAAGAGACGATTAGAGAAATGACAGAGAGATAAACTCAGCTCAGATACCATGAAGAAAATTGAAGGATGGATGCCGCTGGAATCGGGGTGGACTAAAGCAAACTTCGATGGGTCGTGGGTAGCGGCAATCGGCACGGGAAGCATCTAAGTGATTCTCCGGAACCCTAATGGTGGTCTGATTGTCGCCAAGTCTATGCATGTGGGGAGAGCGAACTCAGAGGTGAAAAAAACGGCGGCAAATATAGCTTAAGAGTTCGTCGTTGAGAAAGGATTTCAGAAGCTCTGGCCAGAGGGAGACGCAAAGAGAGTGACTAAAGATCTTCAAGCAGCAATCAACGGCGAGGCCATTACCGACCTCACCAAGATCGGAGACACAATTGAAGAACTAAGAGAGAGATTGAATTCTTTTGAAGATGTTCAGATTAGATTTAGAAGGAGGGTGATAGGGGTCAACCGTTTCATTAACATTATTAGTTTATTTATTTACTTAATTATTATTTGTTAGTTAGTTTAGTTATTAATTAGCTTAATTAGTTGTTTATTTAATTAGTTGGGAGACTTGGCCGAGCCGGTTAGGTCAATCTGTCTAGTTAGGGTTAGTGTTTTCTATTTAAGCATTGTAATAGTTCATTTTATTGATCAGAGAATAAGAATTGTTTTGTTTATTTAAGTTTGATTGTTTTAGTTTCGTTTTCTTTCATAGTTTTTTTTGTAGCCTCTCAAGCTACTGGTAGAGATTCGTAGCTTCTCAAGCTACCAGTACAATATTGGTACGTATCAATTGTTGATTTTCACCATTCATCTGGTGAAATCATGTAACCTTGTTTCAGCAACTATTCGTTAACATCAATACGACCATCGCTGGTATCCAGAAGACCAATCACATAGCTCATCAGCTGGCTGAAATTTACGGGTAGACCCACCCAGCTCCCCCTTGGTTAAGACATTTTTTTTGAAAGAGGAATTCCATTGGATTAAAGAACAATAGTGGCACTTTGGCCCTTTACATCCTTATACAAAACATTGAAGGCCCAATCCGAAGGATTAGACTTCCATGTTTGCTCATTTAAGAAGCCCAATCTTTTAATTGCAAAATAGTGAGCCGGTTCATTTGCTTCTCTTGGGACATGAACCACTATGTGTCGGTTCATTTCTTGGAGATAAAATCAACCTTCTTCGAGAAACATCCCCACTTATGAGCTGTCATCTAGTTCTTTCCCTTTCTCCCACTTCTTCATCTCTCTCGCTAGAGAGAGAGAGAGTCGGTTTCAAATTGGATTTGCTCAAAAACCAGTTCCATGGCGATCTTCGCACCTTCGGTGATGGCTTTAGCCTCTGCAGCTTTTGCTGAAACCACGAAGGGTATGGGTTTGGAGCGGCCGGCGATGAAGACGCCGTTCTTATTTCTCACCACTACTCCGATTGCAGCCCTTTTCTGGATCTTGTTTCAGGAAGCGTCGGTATTGATTGAGAACCAACCCTCCGGCGGTAGTCGTCTGGCTACTGTTGGTGGATTTGGAAAGATCTGAGCCGGTCGTTTCTCCAATTCAACATGCATCATCCCTATAAGCTCTTCTAAGCACTGTTCCACATCTGAGATGATTGATTCAAAGGTAGCTTTTTTGTTCTTGAAAATCTGATTGTTTCTTTGGGTCCAAATTTTCCACACAATCACACACATATTCATACGGATCTCTTTGTTTTCTTTGGTGAAATTTTCTAGAAACCATACTTGGAAGGGACCTTTGATTCTTTCGAAAAACTCTGTACCGAAGGCTTTTTATCCAACATTTCTGAGACAACTTGCACCCAATTAGCAAATGAGTTTCTGTTTCGGGTTCTTTCGCACATAACTCACAGTTGGCAAAAATTAATTCCCCTTTTGATTATTCCTCACTGGAAGCCCTATATTAATGGCTCTCCAAGTAGGGAACATAATTTTTTTTGGAATATTTTGTTTCCAGAACGAAACCCACCAGCTAGGTTGGGGTTCAGTGTTCATACCAAGAGGGGAGCTCTTATTTCGATCTATCTGTTGGATGAGCAATCTGTACCCACTTTTCACCGTGTATTTCCCCGTATCTTAATGATGCCAGATTAACCTGTCTGGGAGGTCTATAGAAGGTATAGCGATTCTTCTTATCTCTTCTCTGTCTTCTTCCCAGAACCACTTGTTTAGTAATTCTTCATTCCATTGTCTATTTTCAGTAATCAGATCTGCAACTCGGACTGTGTGACCACTGTTGTTTGGAGTGAAAGGTTTGAACAGATGAGGTCTGAGGAGCCACGAGTCTTCAAACACATTTAACCTTTTGCCATTTCCTAAGCACCATCTGCAGCCACTTTTAATTAGCTCCTTGCTCGAGAGCAAGCTTTTCCAAAGATAAGAACTATCCCCCTTTGCTTATGCATTCAGTAGATTTGTGTCTTTGAAATATTTATGTTTCAATACCCTGGCATGGATTGAACTTGGGCTCATAAGCAATCTACAAATCTGTTTCCCTAAAAGTGCCGTATTGAAATTTTGCAGATCATGAAAACCTATACCACCATCTGCCTTGTTCCTTTTCATTCTGTCCCACGAGATCCAACTCATTCTCCTTCTGTGTTCATTAGTGCCCCACCGGAACCTCGCCATTGAAGATTCTATCTTTTCACAGAGGCCCACTGGAAGACGGAAACATCACATGGCGTATGTTGGTGGTTCTTCAATGACCGCCTTCAACATAATCTCTTTTCCAGCAGGTGATGAGTACTTTTCTTTCCAGTTGTTCATCTTTGAATTGACTCTCTCGTCAATATTTTGAAAACTTGTCCACTTCTTTCTGCCCAGCTCCGTTGGTAACCCTAGATATTTCTCGTGCAGGGTGTCCATCTTGACTCCTAAAATCTGGCTTAGCTGTGTTGATGTATCTGGTGGGACATTGTTGGGGAAGACGATCGATGACTTGTCCAAATTCACCATCTAGCCTGTAGCTTTCTTGTAGGATTGTAACATGGTAGCTTGCTTTTTCATCTCTTATGTATTAGCTTTAGCAAAAACCATGTTTTTGTCCGCAAATAAGATGTGAGACACTTTCGGTCCTCCTCGCGACGAGGCTCCTTCTGTAATATTACCACTAGACATACAAGACGTGAGCGCACAAGAAAGTAATTCACCACAAAATAAAAGGAGATAAGGTGAGATGGGACATCCCTGACGAAACCCGCGCTTGGGCATAATTTTACCCACAACCTGTCCCTTGTAAGAAAAGGAAAAGTAGTAGTAACGCAATCCAACACCAACGCAATCCATCTCGGCCCAAATCCCAACTTCTTCATGACTTAATCAAGGAACGACCACTCCACGAGGTCATAAGCCTTGCTAATTAGGGGTGTAACCGGTCCGGTTTGGTACGGTTTATGCTCATACCATAAACTAAGCCGAATATACCGATTTGGTGGTTCACTAAACCAAACCAAACCGTGTGATCTGAAAAAAACCAAACCAGACCGCCCATATTTTATCGGTTTGGATCGGTTTGGTTCGGACGGTTTTAAATAATGTGGAATAATTTCCTATTCTCCGTGAAAATCTAATTCACAACCTTAATATTGAATAAGTAATGCCATTCCATGTGTAAAATAATGCACTTAATCAAAACAGCGAACTAGAGTGCAAAATAATGCACTTAAAAGCCAATTACATGTTTTGAGAACACTGATCTGGAAAAAGTTGAACTATATTATGCAAAAACACTCTGAAAAAATATTAGAGAGGTGAGAGCAAACATCTCGGCGAAGATGAAGATTCGTAATTCGAGTCAACGATTTTGTAGATATCAACTGGATGAAGATAAAGGTAAATAATTAATAATATATATTTAATATACTACATATATGGTAAATTGAATATATCGTATTATATTGTAGAGTGATACAGAACAATTTACGGTCGGTCGCTTAACCATGGATTTGGCGCTTTCCAAACCGTGAACCGAACCGTTTCTGCCGGTTTGGAAAAAAATGAACCACACCTGAACCAATCAACTAAACGAACCGACCAAAACCACTGACTTCGGCCCGGTTTCGCCGGTTGGTCTGGTCCGACCGGTTTTTCTTACACCCCTATTGCTAATGTCTGTTTTTAGTGCCACTGCACCGATTTTTCCCTTCATTATTTTCCTCATTGTGTGCAACACTTCAAATGCCGTAATCACATTGTCAGTGATGAGTCTGCCTGGCACAAAAGCCCCTTCACTCTCGGAAATAATGCTCGGAAAAATTACCTTCAATCTATTTGCCATCGTTTTTCTTGGAATAGGTGCCCTAGAGGCAATATATATTTAGTATGAACAATGTATTTTTGGCTAGAATATTCATTTATTTTTTATTGTGATATTTAATATAATGAAGTCCTTAGATACAATGTGTTGTTTATCTTAAATATCAATGGTCCATTATATTGATTAAAAGAGGTTCAAATATAGACTAGTATGTGTGTATATTGATATGGAGATATCAAGTCTAACACATGGGTATGCATTAGGAGTAATGGCATACTGGATTGACCCACAACGAGAAGGATATATTAGATTATGTTAAAGTCACAATCGCTTCTCGTAGTGCTAATATAACTGCTATCCTTAGACTTGAAGTCACTAGATACTCTAGTTGTGTAATATCACACTTTGATTTTATCCAACGTTGCGCCTTAACCGGGCAACTATAAAGATGGCTATCGGGCATGATAGGAAGCAAGCTTCGAGATCGTAGTGATGTAGAGAGGATTTTTTCCTCCCACATAATGGGAGCAAATATCCATGGCCAATCAAGGGATGGTGCTTATTAAATGTCTGACCAAACTCAGATAAATCAATGTGGAGATATTGATGTTATCTTCTTGCATAAGCATATTCCCAGGATCGAGGAACTATGGATTGGATATACGAGTGTGACTATTTATGTCTCGTGTCCAAACCGGATGGAGACAAAGGGATCGTGCAATATGTGATATTGGGCACAAAAGGTTTGTCGGGATAATTGAATTATTTCTATTAGTTGGGTGCATGGGATGTGTTGCTAGACACCGCTCCATGTTAGTAATTACTTACTACTAACTAAGTAGAAACCTATGGGGTCACACGTCAAATAGAGTTGAACTAGATTTGGGATTAATTAATATGATTAATTAATTATAAGGATCACTTTGCAACACCTTGCAAACTTAGTAGGACTAATATGCAAGGAAGGGTCTAATCCAAGTTCATGTAGAACTAGGAAGGGTCTTTATGTAGTTAACAAGGAGTTGTTGGACTATATAAAGGATGCTCTAGCTTCCTTCCCACAACTAATGCTCATAACGTAAGTGAGTGGGAGAGAAAGCCCTAGAGAGAGCAAGAGTCAAGCTAGGAGGCCGAACCTCTCTTTGGTTCCCTCGTTGCTCGATTCGTTCTTCCCTCTTCCTCCGGTCCAAGCTAGCACTAGGAGAAGGAAGAATCTAGATCTCACCTCTAGACGTGGATAACCGTAGAGACGAAGACATAATTCTTCGTGTGATCTCCCAAACCAAAAGGTACACATCTTCTATGTCCTTCATCATGTTATGAATGTCTCTTCATGTGATCCTTGGTGGGCTTTGAGTAGGAATTAAAATTATGTTATTCCGCTGCGTTACCTACGTCCAAACCGTAAAAATGGAATGGCATCTCCGAGAGGAGGAATCACACACTATTGGATATGGTGCGATCTATGATGTGTCAAACGGATCTTCTGATATCGTTTTGGGGACATGTTCTAATGACGTCAGCTTTTACCATTAACCGTGTTCCATCCAAATCGTTCATGAAGACACCATATGAGATATGGACTGGGAAGCATCCCATAGTGTTGTTTATGAAAATTTGGGGCTGCGATGTCTATGTAAAGCGTTTACAAACAGACAAGCTCGGGCCCAAGGCGGATAAGTGTAAATTTGTGGGATATCCTAAGGAAACGAAAGGATATTATTTCTACGATCCCACCGAGAACAAAGTGTTTGGAGCTCGGACTGGCGTGTTTCTAGAATGAGAGTTTGTCTCTAAAGAAGCAAGTGGGAGGACTGTAGAACTTGAAGAAATTCAAGAACCACAAATCACTGAACCGATGATGGAACATGAGCAGGAACCGCAAGTTGTTGTGGAAGAACCTGTTCAGGTAACACAGGAACCCCGTAGGTCAGGAAGAGTGCGTCATGAGCCAGAGAGGTACGGACTTCTCGCGACTGAGCCCGATGACGTACCACTCATGGATGATGAGCCTGCAACCTATGGGGAGGCTCTGAAAGGCACAGACTCCAAGAAGTGGCTAGAAGCCATGAGATCCTAAATGGGTTCTATTTATACCAACAAAGTATGGACTTTGGTGGAACCACCTGAAGGGGCTCGGCCTATAGGGTGCAAATGGGTCTTCAAGAAGAAGACCGACATGGATGGCAAGGTAGTTACCTACAAGGGGCGATTGGTAGCTAAAGCGTATAGACAGATTCATCGTATTGACTATGATGAGACCTTTTCACCAGTCTCCATGACTAAATCTATTCGAATCCTACTTGCTATTGCAGCATACTACGACAATGAGATTTGGCAGATGGATGTCAAAACAGCGTTCCTTTATGGGAACCTCTTCGAGGACGTGTACATGACACAACCGGAGGGTTTTGAGGATCCAGAGAATGCCAATAAAGTCTATAAGCTGCAAAGATACATTTATGGATTAAAGCAAGCTTCTAGAAGCTGGAATCGACGTTTTGATGACGCAGTCAAAGACTTTGGCTTCATCAAGAACGAAGATGAGCCCTGTGTTTACAAAAAGGTTAGTGGGAGCTCTGTAGTATTTCTAGTCTTGTAAGTAGATGGCATACTAATCATTGAAAACGACATTCCTACTTTGCAATCTGTTAAAGATTGGCTAGGAAAGTGTTTCTCAATGAAGGACTTAGGAAATGCAGCTTATATACTAGGTATAAAGACCTATAGGGATAGATCTGGAAAGATGCTTGGGCTAAGTCAAAGTACATCTATAGACAAGGTGTTGAAGAGGTTCAGCATGCAAGATTCCAAGAAGGAATACTTGCCCATGTCGCATGGAGTCACTCTTTCTAAGAATGATTGTCCTTCTAATGAGATGGAGAAGGACCGCATGAGTAGGATACCCTATGCTTCGACCATAGGATCCATCATGTACGTCATGTTGTCTACTAGACCAGATGTATCATACGCGTTGAGTATGGTAAGCAGATATCAGTCCAATCCGGGTGAAAGTCACTGGATTGTGTCAAGAACATCCTAAAGTACTTGAGAAGAACTAAGTATGCGTTGTTGATATTTGGAGGTAAGGAAGAGCTAAGTGTAATTGGTTACAGTGATGCAAGCTTCCAAACCGACAAAGATGACTATAGATCGCAGTCTGGATACGTGTTTTGCCTGAATGGAGGAGCTGTGAGCTGGAAGAGTTCCAAGCAAGGGACAGTTGCTGATTCTACAACATAAGCTGAGTACATTGCTGCTGCGGAAGCAGCAAAAGAGGCAGTTTGGATAAAGAAGTTTATCACTGAGCTCGGTGTGGTCCCTAGCATCATATATCCCATTGAGTTGTACTGTGACAACTATGGGGCGATCGCACAAGCCAAGGAACCAAGATCACACCAGAAATCAAAGCATGTACTTAGGAGATTCCATCTTATTCGTGATATGATCGATCGAGGAGATGTGAAGATGTGCAAGATTCCAACGGATGACAATCTTTCAGATCCGCTCACAAAACCACTTGCGCAGCGAAAGCATGAAGGGCACGCGAGATCTATAGGCATACGAGATGCACCAGATTAGCTCTAGTGCAAGTGGGAAACTGTTGGAATAGGTGCCCTAGAGGCAATCTATATTTAGTATGAACAATGTATTTTTGGCTAGAATATTCATTTAATATTTATTGTGATATTTAATATAATGAAGTCCTTAGATACAATGTGTTGTTTATGTTAAATATCCCTGGTCCATTATATTGATTAATAGGACGATCAAATATAGACTAGTATGTGTGTAGATTGATATGGAGATATCAAGTTTAACACATGGGTATGCATTAGGAGTAATGGCATACTGGATTGACCCACAACGAGAATGATACATTAGATTATGTTTAAGTTACAATCGCTTCTCGTAGTGCTAATATAATTGAAATCTTTAGACTTGAAGTCACTAGATACTCTAGTTGTGGAATATCATACTTTGATGTTATCCAATGTTGCGCCTTAACCGGGCAACTATAAAGATGGCTATCGGGCATGATAGGAAGCAAGCTTAGAGATCACAGTGATGTAGAGAGGATTTGTCCCTCCCAAATAATGGAAGCAAATATCCATGGCCACTCGAGGGATGGTGCTTATTAAATGTCTGGCCAGACTCAGATAAATCAATATGGAGATATTGATGTTATCTGCTTGCAAAAGCATATTCCCATGATCGAGGAACTATGGATTGGATATACGAGTGTGACTATTTATGTATCGTGTCCAATCCGGATATGGAGACATAGGGATAGTGCAATATGTTATATTGGACACAAAATGTTTGTCGGGATCACTGACTTATTTCTATTAGTTGGGTGCATGGATGTGTTGCAAGACACCGCTCCATGTTAGTAATTAGTTACTACCAACTAAGTAGAAATCTATGGGGTCACACGTCAAATAGAGTTGAACTAGATTTGGGATTAATTAATATGATTAATTAATTAGAAGGATCACTTTGCAACACCTTTCAAACTTAGTAGGACTAATATGCAAGGAAGGGACTAATCCAAGTTCATGTAGAACTAGGAAGGGCCTTTAAGTAGTTAACAAGGAGTGGTTGGACTATATAAAGGATGCTCTAGCTTCCTTCCCACAACAAATGCTCATAACATAAGTGAGTGGGAGAGAAAGTAATAGAGAGAGCAAGAGACAAGCTAGGAGGCCGAACCCCCTGGCCGTCCCCTACCCGTCGGCCACCAAGTGAGAGGCCGAACCTATCTTTGGTTCCCTCGTTGCTTGATTCATCCTCTTCCTTCGGTCCAAGCTAGCACTAGCAGAAGGAAGAATCTAGATTTCACCTCTAGACGTGGATCAGCCGTAGAGACGAGGACATAATTGTTCGTGTGATCTCCCGAACCAAAAGGTACACATCTTCTATGTCCTTCATCATGTTATGAATGTCTCTTCCTTTGATCCTTGGTGGGCTTTGAGTAGGAATTAAAATTTTGTTATTCCGTTGCGTTACCTACGTCAAAACCCAACAGTTTTGGAAACTAGTTTATAGATCACCGTACACAAGCTGATAGGGCGTAGATCAGCTGGTTTCCTCACTTGCTTAACTTTGGGTATGAGAACAAGTAATGTGTGGTTAAAAGTCGCTACACTTTCTTCTCCATTCAAAATTTTAACAACACATCCTCCCACTTCTTCTTTCAGAATTTCCCAATTTTTTTGAAAAAAGATGGCTGGAAATCCCTCAATGCCCAGGGAATTTAGCGGTCCCATCATCATAAGACTTTCGATAACCTCATCTAGGTCATACGATCTCTCCATAAAGTCCCATTTAGAAGAAGAGATAGTTTCGGTAATGAAGTTCAACATGTAGTCTATATCCGTTTCCTGCGGATAGGAACTGTCGAACCGTTTCTCGAAGTGAGTAGTTAGGATCTGAACAATAGATGTGTCGTCCAATTTCCAGTTACCTCCCTCATCTTCTAGTCCTTTGATGGTATTTCAGAATTTTCTTGTTGTAGATTTTCTATGAAAGAAGGATGTGATCCTGTCGCCGCTCTTAAGCCAATGCACACGGGATCTCGGATGCCACATATCTTCTTCGGTCCTTAAGAGAGAGTTGAGATCTCTCTTTTCTGATGGATTTGATTTGGGACACTTTTAGTATGCTTCTTCTTCTCTAAATAGCCAATTGAACGCTTCAGATCTCAGATTCATCTATTGATGTTGTCAACTTTTTTTCCACTCCAGTTCTTCAAGTTATCCGCACAGATCGCAAGCTTTTCTGTGATATTGCTGTATTCGTTCTTCCACACTTTCACCACTTCGTCTTTTAATTCTTCATCTTGTAACCATGCTGATTCCAATTGAAATCTGTGTGGTCCAATTTGCCCTTGGTGAGGGTTAGTCTTATCAAAGCGTAGTTTAATCGGGTTGTGATCCGAGGTTGAACACACTAAGTGATTAACCCTTGCATACCCATAGATTTTCCTCCAACTGAGATTAGCCACCACTTGGTCAAGCCTTTCTCTACTGTGTCCATCGTCATCTTGGTTGTTGTTCCAAGTAAAAGGGTTTCCCACAAAACCAAGATCCTTCAAATTACACTCATCAAGAGTGTTTTTAAAAGGAGTTATTTGGCTTGTTGTAACATCCCTTCCCCATTCCTTCTCCACATGTGAGATCACCTCATTAAAGTCACCCATAACACACCATGGGGCATCCCCATTTGGTTTTAGGCGTCGGAGGACATTCGATGAATGTTTTCGTTGTTTCTTATGGGGATCGCCGTAGAATCCCGTAAAAAACCACTTGTTGTCATCAAGCCAAGTACACAATGAATAACATGAAAAGAACGATAGATTATTTGTACCTCTAATCGATCGTCCCATAGGAGAGCTAGTCCACCGCTTCTTCCTTCACAGTTGACATATTCTCCCTTTGCATACCCCACCTTTCTTCTAATTGTTTCCATCTCATAATTAATTCTTTTCGTCTCCATCAAGAAAACGAAATTTGGGCGGCAGTCCTTCACCATATTGCATAGGGCTGTGACGTGGACGAGGTTGCCCAATCCCCGCACGTTCCAGCTTAGGGCACTCATTGCTCTAGGAAGAGCTGCTTAGCAGCCTCCGCCTCTGGTTCAATAGTTCTTTCGAATTCCATACTGTTGCTTGACGCCACCTCATTTTTTTTCCCGGTTAAAGTGGTGACGTCTTCAGCCGCGTCTTTCTGCTTCTCAGTCTCTCCCGTCTCCACGGTGTTGTTGCAGCTTCTCTTTCCGCCCAACACAGTGATGCCTTCATCCATCACAATTATAGTTGAGTGGTCTGATTGTTTCCTTTCATTGAACCCGTATCTTCTACTTGCTTTTTCTTCTCCTTCCCTCTATTCCTAGCCCTTTCCTTTTTATCCAATCTCTTCTTATTCGGACATTTGGAAGCTCCAAATTTGATTTGACTTGGCACTGTGGTTTCATTGCTTGATTAAGGGTTAGGCAGTTTTGACTTTTGCTCCTAAGATATCTCCTTGCCAAATTTTAATCCTGTAGGATCAAATTTTGGGGGGGGGATTCGGGATTGTCTCATGATAAGGAGCAATCATTTTGCCTCTATCCGCAAGGTATTGTACTGATTTGGATTGCCATTTCTGACCCTTTGACTTATCACCAAATCTTGGAAAGATTTTTTCGTGATTTCCTCCAAACCCTGATTTTTCAGTTTCAAAATTACGCTTCTGTCCTTCACCAGTTCTTCGTTTGCTGCCCATGGTGGTTTGGTCGTTGATCTTCCTTTTCTCCGTCCTTCTACCGAGTACCCATTGACCAAACTCTGGGTTTTGATTTTTTCTAACATTTCCGCACGCTTTGAACATTTGGACGTTGTATGGTTGATAATCCCACAACAGTGACAGACTTGTGGAATCCTTTCGTAGCGGAGGTTGACCCATTGTTGTTCTCCTTCTTCTGTTTTTACATGTGCTCTACGACGAAGTGGTCTGTAGGTCTTGATCCGAACCTTTGCTCCAATGCATCGGTCCTTCTCTTCTCAATCCAGATGGGCTATAACATTGTCTACTTCTCCAATTGATGCCGCCACCACTTCTCCTATATCTTCATGAATTAGATGGGTAGGTAATCGAAGGATATGGATCCATACCCACTAATCTGTGAAAGAAGCTTCAGTCGCCTTCTTTTTGATATCCCGTTCTCGCAATAAGAGAAGTTGGTTATCGTAGTTCCATGGTCCCCCATATAGTGCCTTCTCCAACGAGACTTTGGAGTTGAATCTGAAGATAAAGGTGCTTCGATCTACGATCATCACCTTCAAGTCGTCATCCGGGCAACAAATCCTTCTGAACAACTCCTTCATACCTTGACTGTTTATCTTGACGTCGCCCACAAAGCGACCAATGAGACATAACTTCCAGTTCTCCTTGACCTTCTCGCAGATCTCCTTCCGGACTAGTACCTCCGTTTTTTTCCTCCTCCGAGAGCGTTATTCTGTTGATCCAACCTTCGTCTTACTGATCAATCGCCATTAGAACACCTTTGACTTCTTTCTCTAGAGGGAGGTTTCAAGAGAGAGAAAACTAATTGACTTTTTAATTCTCTACAATTCAGCTTGGTTAAGACAATTAGTCAAGAATGATATGAATGTTGCCGACAATATTTGAGTCGTCAATAGAATGCTAATTGCTCCAAAAAAAAACAAGCTATTCAAGTTTTGAAACATAATGTATCAAATCAGAACCGTGGATTAGTAATTTTCCGAATCATCCACCGTCAACTCAACATTTAAGGAAAGAAAAAATACTCAACACATAGAAATGCAAATGTATAACAACGTTCCTCTGTTTTCATCAATAGGCCGATCAGCTAATGCGGCGGCAAATGGTGATCCCATCGCCGACGGGAAGCATGCAAATCTCGATCCTCGGGTCGGCGACCAGAGCTTTGTTAAGCTCAAGCACGAATGTCCTGTAGTACTTGACGTACTTCCTCATCGGAGTATCCTCCGGCACCGCCACCGATCCGTTCCACAGAGTGTTGTCGTAGCCGATCACACCCCCAACCTTGACCAAATCAATCAGCCTCTTGTGGTAGTTGATGTAGTTGTCCTTGTCGGCATCCACGAATATGAAATCAAACGATCCATGGTACTTCACCTGTTCAAAATCAATTGGAATCAGACAAAGAACAGAGTAGAGAGAAAGAGAAAGAATACAGGGAGATAAGCTTACATCTTCAAGCATTTGGTCAAGAACAGGCAAAGCAGGACCTTCTCTGCAATCAATCTTGTGGGCAACTCCCGCCTTCTCGATCACCGGAAGACCTAGTTCGTAGTTTTCTCTGTTGATATCCATTGCCAGAATCTGCAATCATCCAACAAAAAAATCCATTCACCCTCTATTTTCAAAAAACCCAAATTGAATCAACTGCTGACGAAACTGTCTTCCAACTCTGTATTCGGGAATCTCACTATCAGTAAGTTCGTTCCGTGTTTTGTTATTTTAGGGCACTGTTTAGATCATAGTTTTAAAAACCGGACCGGACCGGCCGGTTCGACCAGTCGGACCGGCGAACCGGTGCCTGACCGGTCCTGTTCGGCTATTGGATCGGTCATGCAAGCAAACCGGGCCACGTCACCAGAACCGGCGGTTCAACCGGTAAACCGGGCGAACCGGCCGGTTTATGACCGGCCCGGTTCATTAATTAAAATGTTAGAAATGCCGCTAGTGAGGTTCGAACCCCTTACCAACTGCATCTCCACTAGAGATCTTAACCACCAGACCAACTTTGCTTTAGTTACATATTTTGAGAGATAAATCTATTTACGTCTTACCAAACTAAAAAAATCAATTGACTTTTTTTGATTCGTTTAGGTAATTAAATTATTGTTTCCATTTTGAATGTTTATTTTCTCTTAAAATAGGGTCAGATTTATGGAAACATTTATCAATGCACCATATTACAATTCAATTTAATTACTTATTTTGAGAGATAAATCTATTTACTTCTTACCAAATGAAGAAATCAATTGACTTTTTTTGATTCGTTTAGGCAATCAAATTATTGTTTCCATTTTGAATGTTTATTTTCTCTTAAAATAGGATAAGATTTTATGGAAACATTTATCGATGCACCATATTACAATTCAATTTAATTACTTATTTTGAGAGATAAATCTATTTACTTCTTACCAAACGTAAAAATCAATTGACTTTTTTTGATTTGTTTTGGCAATCATATTATTGTTTCCATTTTGAATGTTTATTTTCTCTTAAAATTGGGTCAGATTTTATGGAAACATTTATCAATGCACCATATTACAATTCACTATATGACAAATCAAATATGTATATTTATTACATATATTGTATCAAATATGTAAATTTCATTTCAAAAATATGTAAATTCCATTCAATGTATGCAACAAGAAAATTCAAAACAACGCTAGTCAATTGAAAGTAAGATTTGTCGTATTTATTACATATAAATAACTTTTTTTTGACTATTTTACATTAAGTTTACTATTTTTTGTAAAAATATAGATATATATTATTAAATAAACATGCAATTGAACCGGTCCGACCACCGGTCCGACCGGTCCGACCATGAACCGGTGCCTCACCGGTTCGATGGCCGGTCCGGTTTTTAAAACTTTGGTTTAGATTACTCACAAACTGTTCGGCCAGTATTTGACAGCAGAAATTCATCAAATTGGTTGGTGGGTGTTACCTTTCCATCTTCAGGGAGAGCAAGAGCGGTGGCGAGGAGAGAGTAACCGGTGTAAACACCGATCTCCATGGTGTTCTTGGCGTTGATCAGCTTCAACAACATGCTCAGAAACTGTCCTTCATCAGCAGAGATAGTCATGCAGTTCCTGTTTATTCCCACCAAAAAAGCTTAGTTTCTTGAAAACCCAATTGATTGATCAATCACATTTCCTGTCTGTCTAGATCCTAGACTGAACTCACCATGGATGGTTTGCAGTGATCTCCCTGAGCTCTTTCATGGCTTCTGGCTCTCTTGGGTACACACTGGTCTCAAGTATGTACTACAGAATGAAAAGAAATAAACAAAAATAACACCCAAATTAGACAAGAAAACAACAAAAACTGGGGAAAAAAAAGGATGAAATGATTTATTGGGTTTTACCTGGAAGAGGGCATCGCTTTGCAGAAGACTCTTGTGGCCAACTTCTGGATGCCCAAGAGTCTGTGATTTCTCTGTTTCTCCGTTTGAAGCAGCCATCGATTCCGGATAGATTTAGTGATTGATCTGTGACTGGTTGTGAATGAGAAGGTGCCGGTGAGTTTGATTTTTGATATAGAGAAACTGAATATGTAGTGTATATATAGTTGTTGTCAACAGGGCCGGCTCAACTTATAGGCAAGTTAGGCAATTGCCTAAGGCCTCCACAAATTTTAGGCCCCAAAATAGGAAGTGGTTACATATCACTACATGTACGATTCACTGATAGCTAGGAGAGAATACTTTGTGAATTGTGATAGAGGGAGAGAAATTAGGAGACACCTTTTTGATTTTCTTTTTCTAAAGAAAAGGGACAACACTTTCTAAGGAATGAATAAATTTTAAGTAATTTTGAAATATGTTAAAGTAGAGAGTGAGGGGGACCTCAACCGTCAAACATATTGAGCTTGAGGTGTGATTTGTTTAGTTAGAGTAATTGTTACCTTTCTAAATAAAAAGGTGTTACATTTTTCTTTCTAATATTACACTATTTTTTGAGAAATTGTTTTGTCTTTTTTTTCTGAGAAATTGTTTTGTCGTCAACCGGATTTGAACCCGGGACCCAACGCTCTACCACTTGAGCTACCACCCTACCTAATCTATATATACTATTTGAGAATGAGTTTTTGTGAGAGATTGCCACGTGGCATTCCAGTTTAAATATTGCTGAAGTTAATATGAAGTTGAAATCTAAAATGGTTGAAATTTAAAAATGGCGCCGAAGTTAAAATTTAGAACACATAAAAGGTAATTTCAATAATTAATATCTTATCTAAAATGTGAACACCCAAAATAGTAATTTCAAATTAGAACAAATGTATAAAAGGTATACAAATGAATGACCATATTGATGGTATATATATAATTGATCGAATCGCCTATAATAGGTATGAATCTAATTGATTGTATATTTTATTTATAAAAAACGGACAATTTTAAAAGAAAAATCACAATTAGACATACTTACAGGAATTCATGTCCCGAATACTTTTCCTTTGATTACGTCAATTTATTAATAGTAATAACCAATAAATGGTAACACAATATTTCCTTTTCATTAGCTGACTCTTCTCATATATATATTTCACTAAATCAAAGAGAAAGAAGTTAATATAACTCAATACTCACAACGACCAAGCAACTGAATTAGCGATTGACCAAGCAATCGATCTGGGTTGCTCTGAAGTTCCCATTGAAGGTGATGACCTTGTCATCATCGACCAATTTGTCGGAAAGAATGAAATGCGGGTGGAGGGTCGGAATTACTCAATCATCTGCGACAGAGCTATCGAGAAGACCAAAAGTTTCGAGACCATCCAATGGAAGTGGATTCCTAGAGAAAGCAACATCCATGCCTACAGACTTTCGGTAATAGGACTGAACCTAGAAGATGGTGAAATGAGCAAGTGGTCCAACAACTTTTCTTTCAGTACAATGTATTTAAGTTTGGTTCTCTCCTCCCTATGTAACCAATTTGATAGAGAGTTTTTCTAGTATATCGTTAGGTTCCTAAAAAAAAACTCACCACCGATGTCTGTTAACTGAGGTTTTCGATCTTTGTTCCTGATTTATCATTTTGAGCTTGGTTTTCTTCATTTTCCATATTATTTTTGCTTTATAATTTTTTATTTATTCATTTTGTGTGGTTTATTCCCAGGTAATTATGATGAAATACATAGTTGGAGAGATAAAAAAGGTTGCAAGATGCGTTCCAAAGATCATACTAAAAGTAAAAGAATTTATACTTTATCTTAGTCAAGCGTCCACTAATTAATTCATTTTCACTGATATAATCTTTTAGTATTTTGTGGGAGTCCACTCACATATATAATGAAAGTGAATGGGCTGACTATAAAACATCAATGTCATCCTTCATTTCAAACTAATAGTGCACAACTTAACATCATAGATATCTTAGAATCTTTTATTGCTATTTGAATTGCAAGATACAATACATGGAGCACGCGATAGTAATAATATACAGTCATTCATCTTCTATTTTCAGAATTACATCACATAGCATTTGCATGAGATAATAAAATGTCACAATCAAAATAGACTTAATAATATTCTTAAACTATACATGTATATCGTGCATGTTACGTGCATCGCACGAGTTCAAAGCTAGTATTACACTATTTGATATAGTTTATTCTTTATATAATTCAATAAAACCCTCTTAATCGTGATGACATTTTCGTTCATTTTAAGAAGAAGAATGAATTACTTATATTCCATATTCAGTTGGTTGTTGGTATGATTAATTTCATGTCACTTATACTAAATACAAATTAACTTTTAGAAGGTTGTTATATCGAGTTTCTTTTGTTCAGCGAAGTTAATGTATAAATCGAGTAATGACAAATTTTACAAAAGATGTTAAAAAATATACTATTGTCCATGTAAGTGAAGGTCCAATTTTGAAGTTCTGCCTAAGGCCTCCAAAAGTCTTGAGACGGCCGTGGTTGTCAATGAGTGGGGTTTGAGCTGGTAGGATGTCCATCATGAGGTTGTTGGGCGGGCCGGGCCGGCCGCGGTCAGGGGCTGGTGGGTGAGGTCCGAGATGGCAACTAATTGGTCACTATTAAGTTATTTGGTGACACCTAATGACAGTGGCGGACCCAGGATTGGAGACGAGCGGGGGGGGGGGGGGGGGGCGACTTATAATATGTATAATATTTAATAGTGATTTTTGCACTAAAGTTTTTTTGGAACGTTGCACTAAAGATTATTAATTGCTAGTAGATTATATAATAAAAACATAGTAAGCAAATGGATAAGAAATTCTACACTTTTCCTAAAAAAATCGATAATTTTGAGGTCACATAATATACTTTGAATTTACAAAAACTAATATGAAACATAGTATGATGTGAGGACTATAGGTTTCCAAATTTTAAAAGGGAGCAAGTTGCTATTTTTTAAATATTGAGGGGGCCAATAAGTGATTTTTTTAAACACTTGTATTTTTAAGGGGGCTAATGTGAAAATATAGGACATTGGAGGGGCCGTGGCCCCCGCCAGCCCCCCTTGTGTCCGCCAATGCCTAATGAACCACCCCATTGGGGAAGAAATGATTTCTTCAACGAATCTAACATTGTTTTGTTAACTGAGGTATCGATGCTGTTGATACTTAATACTCCCTCCGTCTGGAAATAACTGTCTCATTTTTAAACTCCAACTTATTAAGGACACGTTTGGTGTCGGCTTGGGGGTACATGGGGCCCTACAGTATTATAGAGTGTATAGATATTAAGAGAGTACTATCTATGTTTCTTCTCTTTCAATGGCGGTTGACTTTTCTACCCGTAACTGGGTCACTTTGACTCGGAGATTTGGATAGCAAAACGATGTAATTTTTTGACAATTTTTTCATAGTATTGTAGAGTAAAGTTTACTCTACAAGATCATGCAAAGATTACCAATTTCGTCTACAAGATCAATTGAGGTTGACGTTTGTCCTCTTACTTTCTTCACTTGAGAAAACTCCTTTATTTCATGATTCCTTACCTGTTATATTGGTTAAATTCACCAATCTCTATGGGTCTATCTGCTTGTAGATGGATGGTTAAATTATGTACTCCTTTTCAAACTATTAATGTATACTAAAAGATGCAAGTGTCAGTTGTGGGCGTAAAGGGAAGAAGAAGATTAATCAGTTGATTTTTTATTTTAACTTTGAACTAACAAAGTAACTGAATTGCATAACTAGAGCAAAATATCTAACACTCCTCCTTGCTTTAGTTACTGCAAAATTTTATTTGGAAAAATAAAATAGACACCAATATTGACATTGCTTTTGGAGCACGAGTCAATGGCATGGTTATGGTTATGGGTCATGGGCATGGTTATAAGTAATGAGTAGAGTGAAAGTTATTCCTCTTGTTGTCTGGTATTCATTGAAGATTTGAGGGATAGTGGAGCGACTGCATAGTTTTCTTCAGGTGCTTCCCTTGCATCCTTCTGTACGGTGCGTATGTAGCTTTCTTCGTTGATGAGAGGAGGTGTCATTGCAGAGAAACAGGATTCCCTTCCATGCATGACATTCTGTTGTTAAGCGTTTGAAAAAACTTACAAGCCACTCAAGAAGATGGCTCTGATATTGGTATTTTATTGGAGAGAGCATAAAGAAATATGCATATTTTTTACTTCATGGAATTTACACTTAAATAGCCAAAAAATGACTAACTTCTCATAACTTTATGGGATATTACCATGATTTTCTAATTCGAAGCTAACCTCCTCCTAAAGAATAGGAACAACTTATTCAATCTTTGAAATAAAAATTAGAACAAACTAAATGAATTGCATAACTAAAGCAAAATATCTTTGTGTCTAGACGAGAGATGACTTGGTACATTTGTGATAGGATAAAGACCCCTATTACTCTGCCCGATGAATGGAGTTATTTATGCATGTCGCTATGTCCCAAATTAGAAAAGAGTGCATCTAATACGAATTTGCAGTTATTGTCATCGCGCAGTTGAGGTACATGAAGTATATTGGCATTTGAGGCACATGTATGACATTATTAAATGTAAAAGTATGTGAAGGAGTTGCAAGATTAGCTATACCAACAAACACTTGATCATGTCCCACATAGGGTTTTGAAATAGATATGTTCCCCAGATTGGAAGTAACATGGTTTGTAGAATCAAAATCATTGAACCAAGACTGTGAATGATTCACCGGAACAGCGGAACCAGAGGTCATCATAGTTGTTATTGTTAGGGGGAGACATCCTTCCTTGATAAGAATAGTCCATGCAATTGTAGCTGTCAGGGGCTGAGTGATACTCATTGCCACATATTTGACATGCATTAAAAAAACCATAATAGGAGCCACCTCTACCAAAAGACTTTCCTCTTGAATAGTTACCTCATTGGTTCCACCCAGAACTTCATCTATTATAACCATTGAATTGGCCTTTTAGCCATTGGGTGTGTTTGGATGAGCTTAAATGTGAGGAGATTTTATGAGATTATTGGAATGTGTTTGGATGAGCTGAACGCCAAGAAAATGGAACTGCTGAAAGATGGATTTCAAGTCGGGTGATATGGTGCTATTCCCCCTGAGTTTAGAAACGACAGGGCATCTGAAGTGTACTATATGCTTGTTCTTGCATTAATATAGATGGTGTTGTAATCTAGGCCGCAATTTATGCTTATGAAATCTGAGTCACGAAAAAAGTGTGGGCTCTACTCAAAGATAGTCTAGAAGTACTAAAATTGATACTCAATTTGGGAAGTACGAATTCTGGGTATCTGCTTGGTTTTGTGCATAAACGGCAATTGTTGTGAGTAAACTCACGAGTAATGTAGAGAGGAGATACATTGATATCTCCGTGATCTTGGCCATTCATGTTTCTATAAGATGATATCCAACGATGGCTTCTGTGGAGGTTTAGCACACAGAAAGTCAATTCATCTGTAGCTGCTTATGTTCTGGGAACCTAAATATTTCTTCTTGGCCAGTTGATCTGATAGCCAAGTCCAAGCATGAAAACGTCTTTGTCAACCGACTATAGAAGTTATTTAGTATATATCATTAGATTACTATGCTGTTTTATTGCAGAGCATTATCTGTTTACATTTTACTTCAGTGGTGCAAGCATTGACTTGTGCACGTTTGATTTTGACAGGGTACTCTTTTATTTGTGCTGCAACCTCAAGAACTACTGGGTTGTAGGAATCTATATATATGCTATTTGAGAATGAGTTTCTTTGAGATATTTCCACGTGTCACTGTATTTTAAATATTACTGAATTTAATATGACATTGAAATTTAAAAATTAAAGTTGAAATTTAAAAATGGCGCCGAAGTTAAAATTTTAAAAACTGACGAAGTTAAAATTTTAAAATAGAACCGAGTTAAATTTTTAAAATAAGGTTGAGGTGAATTGAATTTTTCTGAATTGGAAATATCCAAATCAATGGCTTTGTACCTATTTTATAATTGTACCCAACCCACAATTTTATCAATCAAAAATGATTGATTTGCGTCCAATTCCAACCATTTTTAGTTCCCATTCATACTATATTTTTTGAGCAACCCATTCATACTATATTTTGATTTGCGTCATTTTTACTAAACCTTTCATTAATATATTCTTCCAACATTTCAAAGAGTCTCTATCCAGTGTGGGTTCCTTCCATATCATTAATTCTTTTCTCCATTAAATCTCATTTTCTACTCCTCTCTAGTAGTGATGGACACAATGCAATAACGGAAAGACCGTTCTAAGCTAGGTCGTGGATCCAGTGAGTTGTCATCATGATGGGTTGATTCTACACTACAAAAATGTGCATCCTCATCTCTTAAGTTGGTGAATATATTTTTATTTGATCATTCTTTTTAGTTGTCTGTTTCCAACTATTCCCCTAATATTTTCTGCAACTTTCTATGTCAAATCTTCTTCAACTTCATTTATATGTTTGTGTAGTACTAAGGACAGTGGGCGAATGAATTCACATACGCGTAGGAGTCACTGTTGAATCCTTGACGCACCATCCCGGTACGATTGAAACTTCATTTATATAGTTTTAAATGTTCCATCATGTATTACCTTCATTTATATACACATGAGTTTGGATATAGAACGCATGTTCGTTGCCGCAGAGCAAGTTGTAATTCCAGCTAGAGGAGTACAAACACAAGGTCAGATTAGTTTAGTTTTTCGGTTTTTTATTTTTTATAAATTTTTCGATTTAGTCCCTACTACCACGAATTCCTGAATGTGTTCACGGGGATTTGTTTTAGGGTAATTTGTAATATTGATTGGATCATTATGCAGCTGTGGTCGTGGAGGGTGTATGCAATGCGTATATGAATCGCAATTTATTTTCAGTTATAAATATTAAATAATAAGTGTTGAAGTTATTTCTGAAAAATGCAAGTGTTGAAATTAATATGAATTCTCAATTTTAGTTGATGAAATGGTCAGCAAGGGATAACGAATGAGCTAAAAAATAATTGATGTTGGTATTAATTTATTTTTGTTATTTTTTTTATTTTAAGATTGATATCCAATTTAAATGGATGAAATGTCAAGAACGAGAAACGAATTGGCTAGAAAATTGATCGGTGGGTTGATATTTAAACTCATTAACAGTTTTCACGAGAATAAAGTCTCCAAGATGGGAAACGAATTTAATGTGATCAAGATGAGGAACAAAATTTCAATATAAAATAAGAATACAAATTAATAGTAAAAACTAATTCAGTCAATAAAAGAAATTGTAAGATTAAATTGATAATCCCTTCCTATTTTACCAATGATAAAAAATAACCCAATTTTTAATGGTTCTGTTTACAACTTCAAATTTAAATGGACTCAAATTTGAAAGAAATTATTAAAGGTAGAGAAATAATTTAATTGAATAAGAGTATAATAAAGGTTGAGATGGATTGAATTTTCCGAATTAGAAATATCCAAATCAGTGGCTCGAAATTGGAGTCATTGAAAATTTTATGGTAAGATCAAGTCCCTAAATGGGTTTAAGAAGATTTGAAAATAGATGAAATCACTGACTTTCGCTGATTAGAAACATGCATTTCGGCATGTACCCATTCCGTCATTGTATATAACCCACTGATATCAAAATCTATATTACAACAGAATTTTAAATAATCTTTGGTACGAAGCATGTAATCATTATAGCAACAATATTTTGTTTCGGATTTGAAATTTCACCGTACATCGCACGGGTTAAATGCTAGTGCATCACTATTTGGAACTGTTTGAGGCGCAAATTGTTATGATCTGGACCTAGCTTGAGAACGATAATAATGAACGATGAACAAGAAGACAAATATTATCGTGGTTCACTAGTTATTGCTAGCTACCTCCACGACCCAAAACCCCAATTTTATTGAGAGAAACGCACCCGGTTACAACCACTCGACACACACACACAAAAATCTCACCTAGCAAACTACGTTGATCAAACAAAGAGCCGTCTCTTGTGAATACCCCCCTGTGTTGTGTGTCTCTTTAGAGAAACAAAAGCAGACCTTATATACACATGCATGGGCGGTGGTAATTGCAATCCCACCACCGCTTCAACATGTTCCAATTAATTGCAGACCTAACAAATCTCCACCTTGTCTTGAATCATCTCAGCACCCCGAACCTGAACCGATGCTTCTCTCCAATAAACAACTCCAACGTTTTGCAGCTGTATGCGAAACCCTCACGTCACAAGTTGCTCCAACTTAGCCAAGTTCCTGCAACGAGTGCCTCCAGCGATGCTCCAACTCCCGTCTAGTTCCTGCTATCGAACCCTATCGATGCTCCAACTACGGCCGAGTTCCTGCAATCTTCCTGCAATCGAAATCCCTGTTTGTTGTTCCAACTCCCACTGAGCTCCTACAACAAATTTGTTTGTTGTTCCGACTCCCACCGAGTCCCTACAACAAACCCCCAGCACGTTACTCCAATTCCCGCTGAATTCCTGCAACGTTTTGCGAGATTGCTCCAATTCCCACCGAAGTCCTGCAATATCGCCCCCTTGCGCGCCTCATACGCGCCCCCTTGCACGTCTCACACGTGCCGTGTCCCTCGTCAAAGAATCCCCCATGCCAAATCCGCCTCCTCGTCAAGAGCACGAATTCCATGCCCCCAACGGGGCCTAGAGGACGTAGTTGATCTCCGAAGCTGTTGCATCTACAGCCAGATCTGCAGATGCCTTCTTCGGACACTCCCTCTTCCAGTGACCCCTCTCCTTGCACAATGCACATACGTTGTTTGGCAACTTAGAACCCTTGTTCTTCCTCTTACCATAACCCACTTTGGACACCATGAATGCGCCCGAACCTGGAACTTCGTACTCCCCATACGCGACCCTGCGCCGCATGTCCCTTGTGTGAAGAGAAGATCTCACCTCCTCCAACGTGAGAGTCTCTTTTCCAGCACAAGCAGACTGCACAAACCCCTCGTAAGAAGGTGGTAGCGACACCAACAAAATCAGTGCGGCATCTTCTTCACTTATCTTCTCATTACTGTTTCGCAACTCAAGAAAAATAGTATTAAGACGATCCAAGTGATCTCTTAGATCCGTACCTTCCCCCATGCGTAGACCAAACAGCTGCTGCTTCAACATCAACTTGCTGGTGAGCGACTTCGTCTTGTAGAGGCTCTCCAACTTGTTCCATAGTCCTTCAGCCGTCTCTTGATCTGCAACCTCTGTGATCATGTCGTCCGCTAAACAAAACATGATCGTTGAGTGTGCTCTTTCCTCCATCGTCTTGTACTCCTTGGTGGTTGTCGAAGCCCCCTCTTTATCTTCCGCCAATGGCAACCACAGGCATTGCTGCTTCAATAAAGCACGTACCTTGATCTGCCATAAGCTGAAGCTATTTCTCCCCGTGAACTTGTCGATCTTGGTCATCCCCTCGGTCATCTTCTCTGCAGCTCCTTGTCCTGATTCGTAACCCCCGAATGCGTGCTCCACCTTGATTGCGAAACTGTAGCTATGAATTTCACGGATTGTGGAACCCTAGCTCTTTAGCTCCACCTTGATCTTGGAACACCGAAACCCAAACTCTGATACCAGTTTGTTATGATATGGACCTAGCTTGAGAACGATCATAATAAACGATGAACAAGAACAAAAGTATTAACGTGGTTCACTAGTTATTATCTAGCTACCTCCACGACCCAAAACCCCAATTTTATTGAGAGAAACGCACCCGGTTACAACCACTCGACACACACACACACAAAACTCTCGCCTAGCAAACTACGTTGCTCAAACAAAGAGCCGTCTCTTGTGAATACCCCCCTGTGTTGTGTGTCTCTTTAGAGAAACAAAAGCAGACCTTATATACACATGCATGGGCGGTTGTAATTGCAATCCCACCGTCGCCTCAACATGTTTCCAATTAAGCTTTTGACTTTTCCCTTTTTTTGTTTATTTTTGCTTTTAATTCAAGACACCTAACACAAATGATTCAAAGTGTCAAAACGGGTCGACATTCGGGTGGAAATGACACCCCCACCCCCGCGCGGCACTCTAAAACGCACTAATTTCTATTTTTATGTTTTTTTTATTAATTTTTAATTTTATTTAAAATCCCGGGGCAAATAGCCTAAAATTTATCTAAAACGCACTAATTTCTACACTGTAATTCTCATTCATCTAAACATTTGTGTAATGCCTGTCAAGTTGCAAAAAGCCATAAACAACCATTTTCATTGTCTACTTCTGTTGCTTCTAAGCCTTTTGATTTAGTATACTCAGATGTATGGGGTCATTCTCCATGTTCTTCTTTTGAAAATTACAGCTATTATATTGTATTTCTTGATGATTGCACTAATTACACTAGGTTCTATCCTCTTAAACACAAAAGTGATGCATATTCTGGTTATTTGCATTTCACGGCTCTTGTTAAGAACTAATTTGTTGTTGTTATTCATGTGTTCAGATATGATAATGGCACAGAGTTGTTAACACTGAATTTGCTCTTTTTGACTACAATCTCAAGGGACAATTCATCGTACTTCTTGTTCACATACTCCCCAATAGAATGGGAGAGCTGAAAGAAAACGTAGACATTTGTCAGAACATCTCTCTCACTATTGCATCATGCTTCTTTACCTGAATTTTTTTGAATTGAAGTTATTGTCTTCACCACCAAAGGCTATATGTGTCTTGACACATCTACCAATCAAGTGTATATGTCTAGAAATGTAGTATTTGGTGAACATGTCTTTCCATAGTCACATATGGTTCCTCATGCTTCATCATCTTTTAAGTCTACGAATTACACTTCTATCTGATCTTTTCTACAACCAGTGTTTCTCACAACTCCACCTAATTCTCTTAGCTTTCTCTCTTCATTCTTCTACCAATATTTATACACCTTCTCATGTTCTTGATTCCCATTAACCAACCTCTCCACCAATACCCTCACCTATGCCTTCAGCAGACTTACATTCTTCCACTTCCTATTCTAATTCTTCAGTTTATCTTCCTGTTTCTCATCCTATGACTACAAGAGCCAGAGCAGGCATTGTGAAACCTAACCCTAAATATGTGATACATCACTCTGTTACTCTGTCTGAAAACACTGAACTTCATTCTTATGCTCAAGCTGCTTGTTCTTTTAAATGGAAGTCAACCATGAAAGAAGGGTACATGTCTCTTATTAATTAAGGAACTTGGGAGCTTAGTACCTCTTCCTCCACATAGAAAGTTAATCTCTTGTAAATGCGTGTACAAGATCAAGAAGCACTTAGATGGGTCAGTGGCTAGATTCAAAGCAAGGTTAGTGGCCAGAGGTTTCTTACAGCAATATGGCATTGATTACATAGATATTTTCATCCCTGTAGCTAAGCATGAAACTATGAAGATTGTATTGACTTTGGATTTGACTAAACACTGGATTGTCAGACAAATGGGTATCTCTATTGTATTTCGTCATGGAGATCTTAATGAGGAAGTTTTTATGGTGCAACCTCAAGGGTATGTTAATCCTCAGCTTCCTCATCATGTTTACAGACTTAAGAAGTCACTTTATGGTTAAAAACAGGCCCCTAGAGCCTGATACACCAAATTAAGCACCTTCTTGGTGTCTTATGGTTTCAAGGCTAGTGCTTCAGATCACTCCTTATCTGTGTTTAGACAAGCAAGTGTTCAAATGGTTGTTTTGGTGTATGTGGATGATTTGCGGATTACTGGTTCTTCTAAGGACTTTGTTGACACTTATGTTGCTGCTATGAAAAGAAGTTTTGTGTCGGCGCTCATATTTTCCGGGGTTGCAATTCATTATGATTCTTATGGTGGTATTGTGATTAATCAAGAGAAATATGCAGCTGAGTTGTTCGTCAAAGCTGGTTTAGCTGATTGCAAACCCACTGACACTCCTGTCTAGCCAAAGAGACAATCTAGAAGTCTTCATCAATCTCATGTTTATAGTAATCCAGTTCATTTCAGAAGCTTAGTTGGAGGACTTCAGTGCTTGACAATTACTAGACCTGATATCCAGTTTGCAGTGAATAACATATGTCTGGAAAATTCATAAGCCTTCAGAGGTTGATTTCATTGCTCTAAAAAGAATTCTTATATATGTGAAAAGCTCTCTATCTATGGGCTTGAGATTCTCTTCTACACAGTTGTTGCTTCAAGGCTTTTGTGATGCAGATTGGGCAGGAAGTGAAAGTGATAGAAGATCTACATCTAGATACTATGTTTATCTTGGAGAAAATCTTATTTCATGGAGTTCAAAAAAACAAGCAACTGTGTCAAGGTACTCTACAGAAGCGGAGTACAGGTCCATGGCAGATGCAGAAATCATGTGATTGGGCTATATGTTAAGAGATTTGAGAATATCTCTTCAAAAAGCTCCTACATTGTTTTGTGATAATCTCAGTGCTTTAGCTCTGGCAGATAACCCAGCTTTCATGCCAGAACTAAACTCATAGAGATTGATTATCACTTTATTAGAGAACAGGTATGATTTAGAAATTTCAGGATCGCTCACATTTTTACTCGTGATCAAGTTGCAGATGTCTTCACGAAGGCTCTGCATTCAACTCAGTTTGATGTTCTAAAAGCGAAGCTTCAGCTATCTTCTCCAGCTAAAGCTTGAGAGAGGTTGTTGAATAGATTCTCATATAATTATGTGTAATGTTTAGTTATATGAAAGGGCTGGGGTCTCTCTGTAATTAGGAGATAGCTAGTTGAGTATAAATACTGGACTGATGTGTAACAGATGATTAATGTGAGTTTTACATTCATTTTCCGCTTCTCATCTTCTTCCTCTTTCTGTTCATCTTCTTCATCTCAAGAACCCCAACTCATCTTCTTGATGAGTAATGTTATGTTATCACTGTCTTATCTTCTCTACTATAAAAAGGTGAAGAAGATTTTAGTGTTTAACACTATAAGTGTTTTACACAATGAGAGCTTAACACTTGCTTTCGGTTTTCTACATTTTTCAAAGTATCAAAAATAGCCCTGAATATAATCAAGATTTACCACTTTCCTTTACTCCTCCTAAGTGCATTGCATTGATTCGTTTCAGTTTTATTGCCTTTTTCCAATAAACCTTTCATTCATATCTGAGAAAGAAAAGAACGTATCTAGCATAGCTTTCAATGCAGAATTTATGAACACTTACAACAGAATTAGTTCAAATTCATGGGTTTTTAGCATAGCCTTTAAAGTTAATTTCAGTTACAATAATAATAATATCAATGCATGCTTTGAATATACTATTACGAAAGAGAATGGGTTCCTACCATGTAACCTTCTGCCTCTTTCTCCATGGTGGAGGTTAAGATCCAATCATGAGGGGTTTTTTATATTTTTTTTCTATTGCAAAACTTAGCTTTGACAACCCTTGAAATGATATGTAGCATCAAAATGTTAGACCTTTGTTCTTCTTCCACATTCATATTCAACTTACTATTTTCTTCTTTGTCTACTAGGCCCTTGCAGGTTGGTCTCACCGATTTGGTTGTTGAAATTTCGAGATTTTCTAAAATATATCTTGTTCCTGATTCTTCTCTTAAGCATTTTTTGAATTCGATTTCAAAAGTACTAAGTACAACATGTTGATGGTGTTATAGCAAAACAGTCTAAATCAAGGAAGACGAAACAGAGATGAGTGTCACATCCAAATTTAGGTACATATTTTTTTTTTTTTTTTTTTTTTTTTCTATTCATCTTTGTGTCATTGCAACTTGATTATTCTGCTTTTTCAGTTTCTACTTTCTTCAATACTACTAGGCCTTGTTTGTTTTTTGGCTTAAAAATATAGGATTGAGAATGCTGGGATTATTAGTGATGAGATAGAGAGTGATGGAATTGAGAGTGTTCGTTGGAGTTGAAGATGCAGTTCGATAAATGATAAGGTGGGTGTGGGATTAAATATCAAAATGACCAATTTAACCTTCACGCGACTGACATGGTAAGAGGAAGCAAAATAGAAGATGGGCTGTTTGGTCATTTTGGTAGGGCCACATCCTATCCGACTTAATACCTGGTACCCCCAGATATGAGATAAGCCTCCATATGAAGGACTATTTGTGGGCCCTGGATTGTTAAGGATTTGACAACATTTTCAAACAAACAACATTCTTAGCCAACTTGGGCTTGGTAATCCCATCCCAAGTCTCCAAGAAGAAAAACAAACGAACCCCTAGAGAATTTATCAAAGTCTCTGATTTAACAAAGTGGCTCTAGAGAATTTTAGTTCGTCCAAAACCGTAAGTGCCAACAAAAGTGAAGACAAATGAATTGAAGTCATTGACACTATGCCAGAGCATGGGTGAAGGTAAGAGCAATTCCTTTTGTATGTAACTAATCTTGTATTCTACTTTTCTTGGCCTTAAATTTATCTGTTAATTTGTGCAATTTGATTTATTGTTTTGATTTATATGGTTTCGCATCTGTCTAGATAACCTAAGAGAAACAATTTATTAGTTTTTGTGAATTAGTTGCTTTCAAATTTTTGTAAACCATTCTAAATGGAAGTTTAATTACTCCATAGTGATTCATAGTTAGACTAATTATTTTATTTGGGAAGTGGATAAATCAAATTCACCCTTAAGGAACAATGGTGTAGGATCTATTAACAAATTGGTTCATTCTCTTATTCTTAATTTCATTTTGTCCATTAAATAATTAAAATATCCCATTAAAGATATTTTTGTGGAGATATTACAATGGAACTATAAAGTGTGATCATAGTCCATTCTAGACGGATTGAATATAAGAATAAGGTGTTGAGTTGTAGCGAATAGTTTACAGCTACAGAAATCAAAAGAAGTGAATGGATACACCAAGTTAATTATGTCTCGAGAAACGTCCCTGAGCTATGTATGTTGTGTAGTATTTTAGATTTTGTCAACAACTAATTTATTATCTTAGTTTCTCCAATTTATTTTTACCAGATGTTAATAAATCTAAGATTCCCAACTTGAAGTCCATGCATGATGTCCCAGGTTCAAACCCAACTAGACGCAGGATATATTATGTAAATTCTAAAAAGATAAAGGCCCAACTTCTATACATGTTATAATATTAAGATCGGTATAGTTTTTACCAAAAAAATATATCATTATAGTTGTGCCTCTTAGTTGCTCGAAGAAATGTATGTCTCAGTCTCAACTATCAAAATATACCTTATGGAAAATTTATTTTGCATAGTGAAATAACCATATTATTGAGCTTGTAAAAAAAGCACAATATAGTTATATGTACATGTACATCATAGTATTGGCTAAAATAACTAAACAAAGTAAATAAATATTAACCAAGCTACTTAAATAATTTATTTATAACACTTTGTTGAAAGTAACATTTAAGAATATAATGTATAGCATATGTCTATAAAAAGTAACAAGATTGTCATTATCAATGAAATACGTTATCAACCGTAAGAAACACACAAATAGGATACTAAAGAACCTAAAACTTAATCTAAGGGACCGATATCAAAATTACGCATTGTTTTACAATATCTCTTTGTTATCCGAATAAGTTTCATTGATATCAGGCGCACCCCACCAGAAAAAAAAAAAAAAAAAAAGACTTGTGATCCGAAAAAAGGGCGGGTTCATGAGACGGGGTTGATGATGATGAACGTGGAACATTAGTTGGATAACTTGTGTTGTGCAAGGTTTCTCTTGAATTTCTAGGCTTTCTCTCAAATTGTTTTACCATGACATTCGTTTAGTAACACTTAATGTTTTGAGGTACTGTTTCATGCTTTGCTCTTGAACTCTGATTAGCCATTTAGTTAGTAGTTTCGGGTTTGACGCGGGTTAGTCCACATTTACCCTCTTAATGTTGGGGTGAAGCTTTATGCCTACGTAATTATGATAGAAGAGTTGTTAATAACATAAAAGTCTATTACATTTATTAGATTTTACCACGATGACAGTATATTGGTTGTGGATCAAGTCAGTCTATTAACACAACTCATAGAAGTTTTTTTTTTTTTTTTTTTTTTAGGGAATCATAGAAGTTTGAATCATATAAAAATTAGAGTTTAATCATATTGTATTCTCTCTGTCGAAATACAATACACAGTCTTTGTAATTGCATAATGAATTATAGTACCATTGAAAATTTATAGTAGGTTTCCCTAAAAAAAAGTTATTGTAGGCTTTGTCGAGTTAGTCAATTTAGTCATATTAAAATGTAAAACTGTCCATCTTTTTCACAGGGACATTAGCACATTTATAACAAAATATGTATTGATGAGTGTAAGGACTAAGTGGTGATCTTTAAGAGCATCTCTAGTAGTAGTAGCTAAAAGTTATTTATATTTTGATGAAAATCAACTATTTTTATTTTAGATATTGTAAAATTTTAGTCAGTGCTCCAATATGTTAGTTAAATGCTTAGCTAAATAACACGTGGCACATTCTCAATATTTCTTGCAAGAGAATTTTAAGGAATTTAGGACATAACCGCTAAGAACATGGTTAAAGAAAGTATGAAGTTATTGATCCGGCTCTTCAAATATAGTGAGCCGGATAACTATCCGTTAAAATAATGAGCGGAGTAGAGAGCCCTCATCTTGTTCATATTTTAAAAATAACTGCTATATAAATGACTTATTGGAGATGCTCTAATGATATGTAGCCATTCATATCCGTTCTCTTAGAGGTTGGACAACTTAACAAATCGGATCTGACTGAATTGCAATCCTCAAATTTCACATGAACAACTCTAACGTATAATGTCACGTGCAACGCACGTGCATTAACTAGTAATAAAAGAATGTCACGACTATGAATGACGATGATACCACTCCGTCCCACCCGTTTTGCACCATTTGGACTTTTACCACTATTTACTGTGTCACTTTAACCCGATGATTTGGATAGCAAAACTTTCTAATTTTAGATAATTTTTTCATAGTGTTGTAGAGTAACTCTTATTCTACAAGACTATACAAAAATTATCAAAAAATTGCATCGTTTTGTGATCCAAATCAGCGGGTCAAAGTGACCCAATTACAGCTAAAAAAAGTTCAAATGGTGCAAAAAAAGTGGGACGGAACGGTATATATAATTTCCGATGAACAAGTTATTCAAGTTTGACGAATAATCATCGTCAGAAGGCAGGCCCCCCTTTCAAACTCTCTAGAAAGTAAAATTAGCAAGGAAGATCCTTTACTGCGTGTGGAGATGTTTGCACAACTCGATACAATCAGCCAATAACCTTCTTAAACGGAGTATCCAGATTGAGGATATGTGCGCATCATGTGGTGAATCGAGGGTACAACAACCGACATTTTCTTAGAGTGCAATAAAGCGAATGAGATATGGGCAACACTATCTACAAGACCAACACTCGCAAATTTATGGACTGGTTCACAGAGAGATTTACATAACTTTTTTTTTATAATCATTTTGTTTATTCATAAAAAAAGGAAGGATTACAATAAAACAACCTTGTCCTCCACAACTGCTATCTGCACACTGGCAGGGAGCAAATTGTCACTAACATCATTCACTACCCTGCAAAACTTTCTAACAAAATTGGCTAGCTTATGAGCTACTTGATTACATTCTCTAGTGACAAAATTAACCTGGTAATAAGGCATCTCCTTCAAAACCTGGGCAATGCTTTTACCTTCTCCTCTCGCCATCCATAAGAGTTTCATGGGATCTGTCACCCCAGTTGAAGCTTCTCTGCAATCTGTCTCCACTAGTACTTTTTCAAATCCTTTCCTCTTAACAAGCCGGATAGCTAAAGAGATGGCCTCCATTTCTGCTTCAAGCACATATTTGCCGCTATCCTTGTACAGAGCAGTATGAAAAGAGTAAAAGAGGTTTATGTGAACCACTTTATGGAGAATATGGTCATCAGGAACCGCAAGATCTTCCGAGCCAAGACACGAAAGAGACGATTAGAGAAATGACAGAGAGAGATAAACTCAGCTCAACAACCATGAACAGAGATGGAGGATGGATGCCGCCGGAACCGGGGTGGACTAAAGCAACTTCAATGGGTCGTGGGTAGAGGCAATCAGCACGGGAAGCATCTAAGTGATTCTCCGGAACCCTGACGGTGTTCTGATTGCCGACAAGTCTATTTCATGTGTGGTGAGCGAACTCAGCCAAGTAGGTGAAAAAAATGGTGGCAAAGATAGCTGTGGAGTTCACTTGCGAGAAAGGAATTCAGAAACTCTGACTAGAGGAAGACGCAAAGACAGTGATTAAAGAGATCTCCAAGCAGCAATCATATGCGAGGCCATTACCAACCTCACCGAGATTGGAGACACAAATTAAGAACTGAGAGAGAGATCGAATTCTTGAAAGATGTTCGGATTAGATTTAGAAGAAGGGAGACCAACCATACAGATCATCAGCTGGCTGAAATGTACGAGTGGACCCACCCAGGTCCCCCCTTAATTAGAACAACTGTTAGCAATTGGTGCGCCCATGTGGGGTGCCCAATGCAATTATCATAACCTTATGGGGTTAGTTGCACTAATACACAACCTAGAGGGGTTAGTAGCTAAGGCTCAAACCCTAGGGTTTTATGTGCAAACCTAGGAGAAGTTTTGCCTATATAAAGAGGCAGCCTCCTACACATTATAAAAAAGTGCCATAAAGCTATTCCAGAGAGAAAAGTTACTCTGTCTAGATTCACTCTAAGTTGTAGAGAAACCTAGTCTCTCTCCAACTTCTTCCAAGGAGATGGAACGTGGTGTGGATCATAGTGTTGTTCCTCGAGATTCACACTAGATTGGTGGGAGCAAGATCAAGAAGGAGGCGCGTGAAAGCAAGCAACACAACGATCATCCGCTGCATTAAGGAGCTTAGGAAGACAAGGTAAACACATGAATCTTCCGCTATAATTCATGTTTTAGATCTGTATGTGATAGATCCTTCCTGCCCTTCATTGGTATCAGAGCCATAAGTTTGTTTTTCGTGCCTCGTTATGCGTTCTCGAATCTGATTTAAAAATTGAGTTTCTCAAATTTCATAACCAGTAGACGAAACCTATATGGTTAGGTAGAGATTCTCACGAGGATTCCAGAAATAAAAATTTTGTAATTTTTGGAGTTACGATGAATTAGTTATGAATTTTTAAAGATTCGGAACTGTATTAATCTGAACTGCTAGATCCAGTCAGTAGAACACGTTTTTCAAAACTTGTTAAAATTGGATTTTGACCACATAATCGGGATCAGGACGAAAAGACGATCCCGGAAAAATTATTTTCGTCGGGAACGGAGCACGAGAAGGCGGCGCGTGGGCTTCACGCGCCACCGACACCGCCTACACGCGCGGCCACGCGCCGCACGCGCCAATGGGCTGGCGGCGGCTGCTGACGTGCCCTAGAGATGACGTGGCAGATGACGTGGCGGTGCCATGTCAGCAAGTGACTCACGTGACGATGACGTGGCGGTCACTTGGCGGCCGCGGTGGCGATGGTGGGG
Source organism: Linanthus parryae (assembly GCA_023055425.1). Taxonomy (NCBI): domain Eukaryota; kingdom Viridiplantae; phylum Streptophyta; class Magnoliopsida; order Ericales; family Polemoniaceae; genus Linanthus; species Linanthus parryae. The sequence continues at coordinate 37,847,555 of JALGPY010000002.1, forward strand.
TGACGTGGCAGCTGGCATCAGCATATATGTTAACGTGGCATGCCACGTGGCATGCTGACATGGCACATGGCCGACGTCGGCGCGTGACAAAGGCGGACGCGCCCACGCGCGGCGGCGCGTGTTGGCTCGTGCGGCCTCCTCTCGCCGTCATTTTTCGTCCGGTTTTTTCCTAGGGACTCCAAATTAAATTTCCTATTTTGTGAGTATTTTTTCATAATTTTTGGAGCGACGGAAAACTTTAGTAATTTCCAGATTAACTAATTAGTGTTTAGCACACTTCCCGAGGCAGTTTGACGACCTTAAACACACTGTTTTGAGCCCAAATTTTTTTTGGAGACTTAGGTAACTTTTCCCTACGTTTTTACATAGGTGGTGAGACCCTAAGTAGTAGGGAGCAATTTTTGATCTTTTTAGTTGATTAGATTATTGCTTATTAATTTCCAGTAATTATTGTTTAATTCCGGAAATTTCCAGAAAATTCCAGTATAATTATTATATTGTTTTACATACTGTTGTGGGTTGAATGGATGTGTTTGGTGCATGGATGTGGCATAGGTGTTTTATATTTTGGTTTTGGTTTTGGTTTTGGTTTTGGTTTTGGTTTTGGTTTTTGAATATGTAATCAAAATACGGCCTGCGTGTCGTGCCTCTCTATACTCTAGTGTCTTCTCTTCTCATGCAATCGCCTCTATGAGGTTACTTCTTATTAGAAATAAGATAATTAGTATAGATTGAAGATTGAAGCTTCAAGAGAGGTGGCCAAACCAAAAGCTATGGCGCAAGGTGCATGAAGCAAATAGATGGTCTAAAGGAGCCTCAAGCTTGGAGTCCTCAAGTAGGCGAGATGGCATGAGATGGAGTTCAAGACTTGCTCAAGAAGTACTCTCAATAGTGGGAGTGCACCTTAGGGGCCACATCCATTGCATATTTATTTATGCTTATGCTTGTTTTATGTTATAATTGCGTGTGATTGGATATATATGTTTAACCTCGCATGCTAAAGAACTAAAACAAAAGAGCTCACATGAGGACATGATTAAAATTGATAGGAAATCATAAGTGATGATATTTGATTCCTAGGATATACGCTAGGTTTTGGTGGAGTCCTTGTGAGGAACTATTAAGTTTAATCGATGTCACATGTTATTTTGGAGCTAAGTAAATGCTAGTGATTAACTTCCACAATGTCTCTATCAATCGTGTCTAAATCAAAACTGTAAAGGCTAAAAATGGTGGCAACAAACGATATGATAAGTCGTCGTACTATGTAACCATCCGTTGGACATAGTTTGTCGAACCACCTACAAACATGGTCGAACCTGTGATGAATAAGTTGTCACAGCAGCACATGGACATTATCTTTAGGCTCACCAATACTGAGAGGAAGCAGTCAAGATAATGTCATGGAGCATGCTATGAAAAGGTGGGGAAATGACCTCATCAGCATGTTCATGACCAATTTTAAAATTGTAGGAAGCCAAAGAGGAATCTTGGATCCATCTTAGCCATTTGCGTACATAAATTGTGAGTAATGACTCATAATAATCCTACCTTAACTATGAGTTATGGCTCATGTCATAAGATTGAGCACTCGACTTTAACGTCTGAGATTGATGCCATCTATGGTCAGAAAGTTAAAAGTTTGTCAGGTACAAGCTATTCGATTTGCAATTTGCTGCAATCTCTGCCACGTTTCATGGAACGTTATATGACACACTTTGCACGTGTCAGGATGTTTGGATAAGACCAAAACATCACTCTGTTCTAGGATCTAAGCAAAAGGAGTTTGCTAAGAATACTAGTCCAGCATACTTCAGATGTCTAAGTGATAAATGATTGCTAAAGACTGTTAGAGAAGTATGATCATACTTAGTGAAGTATGATAGGCAGACATTGTCCCTAGCCCGGTATTAGGACCAAGGCAACAGGTGGGGCAAGGATAAGGGAATTTAGGGGCAATATTGGTATAAGGCCAGTATTACCCAAGACTGACAAACGCAAAAGGGCAAAGGAGTTTTCCTAAGACAAGAGAAAAGGCCAGACCTGGCAAATAACTTCTCGTCTAAGGATCCATAGGATTATCTTTGAGGGAGCAGCCACCAAAAGTTGTTTTGGTCACAGTTTTAACTTTGGATATGGTTATATCATGGTGTTTGCGTTCTTAAAATTCTAGCATGAGTGACGCCTCAGAATTCTTGGATGTCAACTTAAGAGTATGACTTAAGATTCTGATATGTGGCGCGCTAGATTAAGACACACGAGGACAGGAAAGGATGTTCAGGCTAGCTAGGGCATGCCTGCTTGGATTTTGCCCAAGATACCCTTACTTGTTTGTGGTTCTTGCCGGACATGAAAGGCAAAACGCAAAATCATCCAGTAGAGAATTAAGGACTACTGATTCTTTGTATATTATTCATTCTGTTGTTTTGTTCCATTATTCGGTAGAGCTAAGACATGGTGCTTACTGTTCCATCACATTCGTAGATGATTGTCCACGTCTCAACTGTGTGTGCTTGGGCCACATAAGTCTGAGGCACAAGGGTGCTTCAGACAGGTCTCTACAAAAGGTTGAAAACCGTCTGGATAAAAGGATATGTCCTTGGCCAGAATGAGACTGGAAGTATCTATCTTAGCAAGAGCTATATGATGGAGAGAAATAGTATGGCAGTTGGCTATTCCCACGCTCCAGCAGGATGCTGTAGAGAATAAGAGGAATATGTTACTGAAAGAGATGGTCTGATGTATGATAGAGCGTGCAAAGTACATGTTCCCTATTCGGAGGAAACACTTTGCTAAACGGCTATCAACACACTCAACCATAAGTCCACCAAGTCTGTAGTCACTACACCCTACGAGATGTGGACCAAAAGGCAACCTAAATGAGGTCACCTTAGGCCATGGGGATCGACAGCTTATGTACTAACTAAATTTCAAGTCAGGAAGAGGTTCATTGAGAAGTAAGTCTCTACGAAACAATAGGTTTCACTGGATGACACCCCATCCCTGAATGATCAACAGGAAATAGTTCCTACGTCTCTTCAGGACAGTAGGATTAACATGCCTAGTGTACAGCCCATCATAGATTATGACTATGTGGAGGAACCCTCTTTGCGTAGGAGCGCTCTTTGGAGCGTATCCCGTCGATGAATTGACATTGAAAAGAAGACCATAAGGGTCACCACGCAAGACAATGATGAACCTAGGATATTTTTCCAGGATCTTTCATCACCTGACAAGAAAGAATTTGAAGTTAGACCCTAGACGGAAGAAACGTATCTCCATGGAGTAACGTATCTTCTCACGCTATTCGGAGCACACTAGGGGTTGCGTATTTGAAACGCAACAGCCGATAAGTAGTGCAACGTAAATGGATTCACGAGATATATGATTTCTCATAGGAGATGTCCATAATTAAGGGATATGTTCGTAGAGATGATGATCTCCGCGAGCATGGAGGATACCGCTGGAAGATACCCATTCATTAAATCGATTATGAGGAATTAGTCTCTCAAGGATCCTTTGAACAGTGGGAGTGACTTTCCAAGCTGGGTGCCCATCCATAAGGGATGGGAGCAAATTATGATCCTCCTATGCAAATGAATTGCCCATAGGAGCATACTCCTTTGACTACTTGAAATCGAAGGGATTATCTTAAGGATCACCTTGCATAAATGATAGGATAGAATCATAGGCCTTATCGTTCCCTAATTATGAAGAATGAATAGTAAGCTTTACAGGATAAATTAGAGTCTGTAAAGGGCCAACCAAGTTTAAGGCTAGGTCGACTGGATGAAAGACTATTGGAGATTAATGGATTTCCAAGGTCAATCAGAGACCCAGACGGAAGCGTGGTAAGGCATATGACTTGCGTAGAAGCGAAAAAGACTACACTCATTCTGAGAGTAGACATCGACGAATTTGCGTCGATCTGATGAGATATTCTCCTAATATGGTGGCGAGAATTACGTTGATTCGCTTGGTAGCATCAATAATTGTGGAAAAAATTTTGATAAACGTGATGACTGAATTTCTCGATGGAGAAATCCTAGAGGTGACTAAGATCAAATGCACAGAACGTGTGCAAGCTATTTTAAGTCCATATGGGATCTTATGTAGTCCTCTGGACAGCGGTATTTCATCAGGGATCGTTTACCATATGTTTACGATAACAAATGGAAACCGCTGTATATCACTCTCACTAGTAGAGAGTTAATGATCACGTCACTTAATATCGATGACACACTATTGGCTAGTGGAGCTTAAGGATTGTTCGAGTCCCCTAAGGAGTATATGTACTCCTGTAGCTCAGCGCAAGACTTTACGAGCCTAGGCATGTGCCCTAAAAGACACCATATAATATTGACCAGATGACCAGAGTGCCTGATGCATTAGGAGTCTTCTATACACTATGGTGTATACTCAGACCTAGCGAACGCTATGCAATCGGAAGAATTGGATTTCAGGATATTCCAATTAAGACACAAGATTGTAACCATGATACTCTATATGATGGATCACGTGCTATATCTATCGAAGATGATGCTTCGACTAGTTAGCCATACATGCTGACTAGGGTGGGGACCTAGATGCACCTGGATCCAACTCAGGCTATTATCCATGCTCGATGATAGACTCGCATGGAAGAAATTCAAGTGTTGAATGATCGTATTGGACCGCTCCATTTAACATGGAAGTGAAGCACGATTGCCTGTTCTGCCATAGGGCAGAAATGTGTTTAACTAAAAAGGGTTTTCTGACAAGCTTATGAGCTATTGACAAACCGGTTACCACGAGTAGCGCTAGCATACGGCTATAGCACTGCGGTGAAGTCAAACACATAGTTAAGGGTACCATTTCATAAAAGGTGAAATAACTACCTAAAGAGTAATCCTGGAGTGGATCAGCTATGGACCAGGATGTTGGTTCATCCCATTCCTAAACCACATGAGAATCGTCCTTGTGGATCTTTTTAGAGAATTGGGACTTGGTAGTCGATAACTAGCAATATGATTGATGAGCACACGAGGCATTGATTGGCTGGATTTTAATTGGATTTGTTTTAAGCAGCATGTTGTTTTGATACATGTATGATATGTTACATTTCCGGTACTAGCATAGAGCATGTCACGCAGACACTAGGTCGGCTCACTCACACGAGCGACCGCCTTCGCAATATCCTGGATATGTCTGGGTGTGGCGGAAGATGAGACAGAATCCCGATAAGCGCTGAAAGCCTACGATATGATATAAGATGCCTACCATACGAGCATATGGCCTATGATAAGAGCTTGATGTCTATCAGTAAAGCTAGGAGCCTGTCAGACGGACTCAATTGTCGCATTGGAAATAAGTTCCAAGGTGAGACTGGTTATGGCCAATCGAACATGGTTATTACCCCGAATCATGTATAGTCCGCGTAGAGAAAGCCAGATGCGAGAGCTGATAATTGTTCACAATAGTGTGACATGGCAGTACTCGGGCTGGTGGCCATAAGGGCTACCGGATAGACATCTGCATAGTGGTCCTTTGAAAGGATAAGACATGCGCTCTGATCAGAGTCTAAACACTATGGCGCATATTACCCTTGAATAACGCGCGCTTATGAGTGACCATGAGGTGATGAGTAGAATTAGTCCCTGGGATTCCTCATTGTGTGAGCCTCGTCGATCATATGAAGATGATTGACACTATGGTGCATATACCATTTGTACTTACGTCTGTGTCATGAAGAGACGGGTCGGTGGTGCTACTTTGGCGTGACACCTTACGGCTATGGATGATTCGGCCTTCCGGACACTGCTGGGAAAGCAGCTGAGCCGAATCTGAGTGACACATGTATGTAAGGAAAGATTCTCGTTGCATCGCTTTTTACTATCTTCATTGGGCCCACCTGCAAGATCTTATGGGATCGTGTAGGATATGAAAATATAAAGGAGATGTGGACTCATTGGAGCATGGCCTTCGGGACAAGGCAGGTGGTCATGATCCACGAGATGACAATCGGAGGAATCTGGGGAATACGAGAGTTACAGAGAGCATTATTACGGTTGTATGTTTTAAGGGTGTCTTCCTGCGCTGGCTATACTCTCACCGGTCACACGCCACGGCCACAACAATACTCTTTGTAGATGATAGATAGTTGGAGATTGATAGAGACTGGATGAATTGTGCAACCCCACTGTGCGAGTGGGAGATGTTAGCAATTGGTGCGCCCATGTGGGGTGTCCAATGCAATTATCATAACCTTATGGGGTTAGTTGCACTAATACACAACCGAGAGGGGTTAGTAGCTAAGGCTCAAACCCTAGGGATTTATGTGCAAACCTAAGAAAAGTTTTGCCTATATAAAGAGGTAGCCTCCTACACATTATAAAAAAGTGCCATAAAGCTATTCTAGAGAGAAAAGTTACTCTGTCTAGATTCACTCTAAGTTGTAGAGAACCCTAGTCTCTCTTCAACTTCATCCAAGGAGGTGGAACGTAGAGTGGATCATAGTGTTCGTCCTCGAGATTCACACTAGATTGGTGGGAGCAAGATCAAGAAGGAGGCGCGTGAAATCAAGCAACACAACGATCATCCGCTGCATTAAGGAGCTTAGGAAGACAAGGTAAACACATGAATCTTCCGCTATAATTCATGTTGTAGATCTGTATGTGATAGATCCTTCCTGCCCTTCAACCACTTTTTTTTTAGAAATAATAATTAGAACAATCATAATGATATGAATGCTGCTGATAATATTTGAGTCGTCAATACAATGCTAATCGCTCAAAAAAATGCTAATCGCTCAAAAAAAAAGTTATTCATGTTATTAAACAAAATGTATAAAATCAGAACCATGGATTGGTAATTTTCCGAATCATCCACGGTCCACTCAACATTCAAGAAAAGTAAAAATACTTGACACATAGAAATGAAAATGTATAACAACGTTCCCCTGTTCTCATCAATCGGACGATCAGCTAATGCGGCGGCAGATGGTGATGCCATCGCCGACGGGAAGCATGCAAATCTCGATCCTGGGATCGGCAGCGAGAGCTTTGTTCAGCTCAAGCACGAATGTCCTGTAGTACTTGACGTACTTTCTCATTGGAGTATCCTCCGGCACCGCCACCGATCCGTTCCAGAGAGTGTTATCGTAGCCGATCACACCCCCAACCCTGACCAAATCAATCAGCCTCTTGTGGTAGTTGATGTAGTTGTCCTTGTCGGCGTCCACGAATATGAAATCAAACGATCCATGGTACTTCACCTGTTCAAAACCAATCGAAATCAGACAAAGAACAGAGTAGAGGGAGGGAGAGAAAAGAAAACGAGGGAGATATCTTGATCTGGGTTTGATTTTGAGCTTACATCTTCAAGCATTTGGTCAAGAACAGGCAAAGCAGGGCCTTCTCTGAAATCAATCTTGTGGGCAACTCCGGCCTTCTCGATCACCGGAAGACCCAGTTCGTAGTTTTCTCTGTTGATATCCATTGCCAGAATCTGCAATCATCCAACAAAAAAAATCGATTCACCCTCTATTTTCAAAAAACCCAAATTGAATCAACTGCTGACGAAACTGTCTTCCAACTCTGTACAGCGTTCGGGAATCTCACTATCAGTAAGTTCGTTCCGTGTTTTGTTATTTTAGGGTACTGTTTAGATTACTCACAAACTGTTCGGGCCAGTATTTGACAGCAGAAATTCATCAAATTGGTTGGTGGGTGTTACCTTTCCATCTTCAGGGAGAGCAAGAGCGGTGGCGAGGAGAGAGTAACCGGTGTAAACACCGATCTCCATGGTGTTCTTGGCATTGATCAGCTTCAACAACATGCTCAGAAACTGTCCCTCATCAGCAGAGGTAGTCATGAGGTTCCTGTTAATTCCCACCAAAAATGCTTAGTTCTTGAAAACCCAATTGATAGATCAATCGCATTTCGATCTCTCTCATGAGTCTAGACTGTAACTCACCATGGATGATTTGCAGTGATCTCCCTGAGCTCTTTCATGGCTTCTGGCTCTCTTGGGTACACACTGGTCTCAAGTATATACTACATAAAAGAAAAGAAAGAAACAAGAAAACATCCAAATTAGACAAGAAAACAACAAAATACTGAAAAACGCAGCTAGAGGGGTAACTCAATTGGTAGCGCGTTGGAAGTCCCTGCATGAGATCCTGAGTTCATACTCGATTGACGACAAAATAATTTCTCACAAAAATAAAAAACTGGAAAAGAAAGGATGAAATTATTTATGGGAAATTGGGTTTTACCTGGAAGAGGGCATCGCATTGCAGAAGACTCTTGTGGCCAACTTCTGAATGCCTAAGAGTCTGTGATTTCTCTGTTTCTCCGTTTGAAGCAGCCATTGATTCCGGATAGGGTTAGTGATTGATCTGTGAATGGTTGTGATTGAGCTTGTGGTGGTGGTGAGTTTGATTTCTGATATAGAGAAACTGAATATGTAATGCATATATAGTTGTTGTAAATGAGTGGGGTTTGAGCAGGTGGGATGTCCATTATGAGGTTGTTGGGCGGGCCGGTCCGGCCGCTGTCAGGGGCTGGTGGGTGAGGTCCGAGATGGCAACTAATTGGTCACTTTTTAGTTAGTTGGTGAACACCTAATGAACCACCCCGTTTGGGAAGAACTGATTTCTTAAACGAATCGAATATTTTTTTTTGCTTTTTTTCTGAGGATGGAATCGAATATTGTTTTGTTAACTTTTTTAAGGTTTCGATGCTGGTAATATTATTTCATCCAACCCGGCTATGGAGAAGTTAAGAGGGAATAGAAACATCTAGTCGTCAAGATGTAAAAATTACACTGCAAAAATGCCCCAGATTCAGGACACTACTAAGAGCTAATTTGTGAATTGTTCTATTACCGGTACCTCTTTTTCGAGCAGAAACCACTTTTGCGCTTACAATAAAATTAACAAAGTACAAACTAAACACTAAAACTAAAGAAACACTTTTGCGCGTACAATAAAATTAACAAACTAATGAAGTTCTTCTTTATCCGCAAAAGAAAAAAATAATAATAAAATAAAAATAAAAATAACAAAAAAATACATCGTTTTCTATCTAAATCACTGAGTCCATGTGACGTGAATATGGGTGGAAAAGATCAACCGGAAAAATTCTATGAAAACGGAGGTAATATGTTTGTAACATATTCTTCCCCTTCATACGTGAGTTGTAACTTATGCAATGTAAAATACTATGTGACGTTGTGCGTTTGGATATATTATGTGGGTTTGTTTTTAGCTAAATGTCCATATTGTGGTTACTCAGTATCTCTGTCTATTAGCATTACTCGGCATTAACATTACTGAGCATTTTTGTGAGTGTATGCTACTAGCTTCCTCGTCATTTCCTTCTGAATCATTGAGTCCGTTATCGCACATTGTTGCATCTTATGTCCAAACAATTCTTTTTCAATTTTGGGAGTGGTTGAGGTATGGTTGGAATATGTTGACTAGGTTCTGTGGTTGGTGAAGGGAATCGTGTCACATTATGACCAAAGAGTTGCTGACCATCATTCCACTTTGCACCTCCCATATCCAATAGCATATATTAGTTATATTTAATTCTAAAAAAACATATAGATATATTTAGATACAGGTAAATTGACAGAAACCATCCCTCAAGTATGAGCAATTACTAAATTACCATCCCATGGTTTGGATATTACCCAAACTAATCCATCCGTTAACTCAAACTTGTTACATGTATAACTCTTCGATCTAATTCCGTCCAATAAACCCATTATATCCATACCAGGCAGAGGTCTAAGATAGGGAGGTCAGCCGGAGTTTCACAATGAGAGGATTGGGCTTTAGTGATAATGGGTTCATTAGATGAACCAATGCATCTCCACAGTTCAATATTCAGTGTCACTCAATGGTTTTCTCTTAGAGAAATTCAGTCCTCGCAGAGGTCTAAGACAGGGAGATCCCATATCTCCCTATCCTTTTGTGATTGCAGCTAATATCTTCTCTTAACTAATGATGGAGGCTCAAAGAAATGTCAGTATTGAAGGCATCAAGATCTCCCAGATGACTCATTAATATTCCTCGAAGCCACATGATGATGTGCAAAACTTCATGGCTATCATGAGAATCTTTGAGGTTTCTTCTGGGCTAAAAATCAATTTGGATAAATCAGGCGTGTTGTACTCCCCTAATGTGCCAAAAGAGCTACAAGATTGCCTTAACAGTCTTCTGGGGGTCCCATCAATGCTAGAATTTGGGAAGTATTTGGGAGTTCCAGTCTTCAAGGGAAAGTTAAAAGCAGAAGCTTTCAACTTCATTATTGACAATGTTATTGCTAAACTTCAAGGTTGGAAAATGGAGTTCTTGTCACAAGCTGGGAGAGAAGTGGTCATAAAGTCTATCATTCAAGCTATTCCTAGCTACGCAATAATGTGTTTTGGGATGCCAATCAGTCTATGTAAGAAGCTCTCTCAGCTGGTTAGAATCTTTTGGTGGGGAGGCAAGAAGGATAAAATAAATATTCATCGGCTCAAGTGGGACCAGACACTACTAGAAATATTAGCAAAAGCGTCATTAGATTAATGCGGTATTTGCTAAAATTAATGCTGTATTTAGCAAAAACAGCATTAATTGCAGCATTAATACTAATGCTGCATTTGTCAGTGCTGTTTTTTGAATTGCAGCATTAAGCTAATGCTGCTAGCAAAAACAGCATTACTTGCAGCATTAACTAATGCTGCATAGTTCTAGTCACACCTGCAGCATTTACACAATAATGCTGCATTTTCGAATCAAATTGCAGCATTATTGGACATTAATGCTGCATTTTTACACTTCATTATGCAGCATTATTCTTGATTAATGCTGCAATTTTTCTTCCTCTGTTTGTTTGTTTTGTGTTTTTTCCTCTGTTTGTTTGTTTTGTGTTTTTTGTTTTTTTTCTCAAAGTTCCCGTGTTCATCTTTTATCTTTCCTTTTCATCTTCTTCAACTCGTTCAACAACATCAACATATAGCAAAAAATTGTTCAGAACATAAATTTGTTCAACTCGTTCATCCTTCATCCAATAACATATTATTTCCAGAACCATCACAAATTACAGTTTCTAGATCACATAAATTTGTACAACAACAACTATTTTTCATTATCAACAGCTAAAACAACTATTTTTTCATCTCATTACAATCACTGCCATTACAACACCGCCTCACCACCGCCGCCTCTAAAACCGCTGCCTCGCCACCAGATCTGGGAACCTTCATCCTCCATCACCTTCATCCTCCATCCACCCTGCAATAGAAAGAGATCCAAGAGAGAGAGAGAGAGAGATAAGGACGGAGAAAGGGAGAGTGAGATACCAACCGAATCTGGTGGTTGCGGTCCTCTCCGCCATCTTCTCCGCCATGGTTCGTGAGAGAATTTCACAAATCGAAGGACAGTAACCTGCAAATCGAAGAATATTTCACAAATCAAGAACAAAACAACTTCACATACAATCAAATTGAACACACCAGATCAGAGAGAGAGAGAGAGAGATTCGTAGGAGGAGAGAGAGAGACTCACCGTTTGGTTCGGATCTGGAAGACGCCGACGGTTCGGCGGTGGCGGTCGTTGGAGGTCCCGAGACCGAGACAGAGAGAGAGAGCGGAAGATGCCGCAACTACCTCTGTCGCCGCCGGATCTGGAGATCCATCGCCAAATCGCCACCGTCTCTCCTCTCTCTTCTCATCGGCCGAATCGCCAAATCGCCGCCGGATCTGGACGACGAAGGAGGTGCCGACGAAGGAGGTGCCGGCGTCCTTCTCCTCTCTCTTCGACGGCGTCCATCTTTGGCGGCGGCTCCGGCGGCATCACAGACGTCCACGGCGACCTCCACCAGCAGCAAAACGTCCTTCTCCTCTCTCTCTCTCTCTCTCTCTCTCTGTGTGTGTGTGATACAAATGGGGGCTGCTGTGTTAGGGTTTTGTATTGGTAAAATTTGGTTAATTTTGAATTCCCCCCAAATGTTTAGTGAAAATTTTGAATTCCCCCCCAAAAGGTTTGAGATAGCAGCATTACTTTTTGTAATGCTGCAATACTAAGCTTTTTTTTTTTTTTTGTTGGTAAAAAACAGCATTAATGTGGTTAATGCTGCAAATGATTTTTTTTCAACTTTTTTTATTGCAGCGTTAGTTTGTTAATGCTGCAAAGTAAAAAAAATAGATTTGTGAAAAAGCAGCATTAATGTGATTAATGCTGCAATTTGTATGAACATTGCAGCATTAATGGATTAATGCTGCAATTTTTACCAAAAATTGCAGCATTATTAGATTAATGCTGCAATTTTTACCAAAAATTGCAGCATTATTGGATTAATGCTGCAATATTACAACATTTGCTTTGCAACATTAATATTAATGCTGCTTTAGGGTACCAATTACCGCATTTGTTCAAATGCTGCAAAAAAAATGTAGTATTTGCTAATATTTCTAGTAGTGAGATGACCAGAAACAAAGCCAATGTAGGTATTGGTTGTAGGGTTTTGATAGCGGATACGCAGCGGAATAAACAATAATTAATCCGTTCAAGACCCTCCAAAGATCACAAGTCTAGAATTCATAACGATAGTAAGAGATTAGTATCAAAATACCTTTTGGATCACATTTGATGACTTCACACGTGAAAAAATATTAACGTCTCTATGGATAGTCAACTCCTAGGTTAGGATCCGGATCTTCCAATACGTTGTGCTATCTAGGATTGAAGGAAGAAGATCACGATCACGCAAAACGGGACAAGGAGGGGGCAGTTGAAACAACCCTGGAACCTACGATTCCTTGCTAGTGCAACCAAACGGAAATCCAAAGTGCATTCAATTGATAAAACCGGAGAAAATCCTCCAACAATAGTTTGAAATAATCAAATGACAATTGTTCAATCTAAATTGCACTTCTAAATAAAACGCTTCCTAAAATAAATGAAATACTTCCTAGCTGCCTGATCCTAATCTTCAAATCACGTGTGCGCGTTCCCCCACTTTATTCATAACCTGCGGGTTTTCAAATAGCAACAGCCGACCGCAGAAAACGTTTATCAGTAAAAACTGAGTAAGCATACATCACAACATGTAAAACAGAGTTGGCTAACAGAAAAGAATAACCACATTTTAATCGTTGCTTTGGTTGAGGCGTAGCCTACGAGCCCCAACAGGTACGATGTAAACAGAGAGGTCACGATGCAATAAATCCAATAATGGGGTACATTCTTGGGTATACCAATTTCTCCCCGGACGTTAGTAGATAGCCCTTCGCTATCCCGCCCTAACCATTCTAATGAGACCTTAAGTGTCGACACCCCTATACAGTCATGACCTAAACATGCATAGGTAGTACTCATAGATTCCACGATAAATAAAAAGGGTATGAACCCTAGGGAAATCACTCGATGGTGTTCCCGGCAGTAGCCTTCACGCACATCCTCTGTACATCATTCCCAATTCCATTATCATTCACTAATCCTTCCACATGATCCACACGAGTACTATAAGTTTGAAATCCACTTGCTTCTCAAAACAGTTTCGCAATATTGAAGTAACTCACACAAAACATCACACACATTTTGATAGTTGAAAGTGTTGTACACATATACTTACTTGGATTGGAAGAGAGATCGTCACACGAAAGCAAGTACTCCTAGTAGTCGTAGTATGGATCCTCCACAAATTCACCGTCTACGAAATCGGTGTCTACAATAGCAAATATTCCTAATTAATATACTACTAACACGCCAAATGTACATACAAACCCTATATGCAATGCTCATAAATCCCCCTTAGTAAACTCCCAGCAATTTGCTAAAGTAAACGGCTACCTTTATTTAAAATATTGTTTATAAAAACTAACGTTTAAAAGCATACTATACCATAATTATATAACCTTATAAGGTAATAGAAATTTTTATTTCTAGGATATGGAAGCTAATCAACTTTAATATAAAATAAATAAATAAATAAATAAATAAATAAATAAATAAATAAATAAATAAATAAAATTGGCTTGGGAATATAAATTAGAAAACTAGATAATCTATTAAGAATTAATTAAACAACTTTTTTCATAAAACCTCATAATAGTACATAGTCATATAAAACAAGCTTTTATTTTTATGAAAACACATTATAAATATCCATTATGTAACAACTTATAAGGTAAGTCTAACAATTATAAAGTAATTAGTTGGTCTTCAATTAGAACTTAGTTTATAAAAACTTTATTAAAATATATACAAGAAAACTTTAGTTAAATAGTAAATAATATAAATATATGTTTTTTTTTGTAAGGAACTAACTTTTCAGAAAATGCAACCAATACTCCCAAAGTCTTACCAAATTTCAACCCACTCTTTTTTTCTTTTCTCCTTTTTCTTTCTTTTTTTTCCCCCTCATGTCTTAACAACCCAACAAGAAGTTACAGTAAACAAAAAAAGAGAAGGAACAGTCGGGTTTTACCCGACAGAGACGACGGGACGACCCGACGGTGGCGGTCGCGAGGGCGAACGGCGACGATGGAGACGATGGCGAGGACGGACGGCGACGAGGAAGAACGACGCACGGTGCTGGGCTTCGGCCGGTTGCTGGGTCGCCTGGTGGGACCTGGTTTTCCGGCCGGTTTTCGTCTCCGGCAAAGCGAACGGGAGGGAGACGGAAAGACGACGAAGGGCGACGATGGAAAGGCGGAAAAGGCGCCGACCTGGGTTCTGCTCGTCGCGGCTAGGCTCCGGTCGGCTGGGTTTGCCGGCGAAACAGGGCAGAGAGAGAGGGAGCGATTCGAGCGAGATTGAATGTGGATTTGGTGTTGGTTTTTCTCTGAATTTCGACTGTGTATTTATAGGTTTCTTGGTGGGTTTCCGAAAGAGAGATGGAGTCCGATTAGTGGCAAATTTCCGGGTTGAATCGGGTCGAGATTTTGAGTGAAATCGATTTGCTTGGTGAGAAATTATCGGTCCGTGGTGGATTGGGACTGAATTGGGACACAATCGGAGAGAGAGGAGGTCGCGGTGGTGGAGTTGTAGTCGGAGAGGGAGTCGGAGGCGGAGAAATCGCCGGAGAAGCAATTCTCCTGGTGAAGGAAGAAGATGATATGAGGAGTAATCCGGTGTGGCACACATACGATGTATAGCGGTGGCTTGACACGTAAAACTAATTAAAACGTGACGTTTTGGTCACGTTAAAAACGTTACACGACCCACAACTTTTAATAACTAAAAACTTATCTAATTTTATAACTTTTACTAAAACAATATATATAAAAAAAAAAGTACAAAAATATTATTTTTCTTAACTTATAATTATATTCATATATATATATATATAAAAAATAGTATGTATAAAATCTAAAATTTAAGAAAAAAATACTTTTATAAATCCTATTAACATCACAAAATATTCAATAATCTCCTTAAAAATACCCCCAAAATTACGGGGTATTACATCACATCTCCCTTAAAATAAAGCTTCGTCCCCGAAGCTTAAACTAACTCCCCAATGCAATGCATGCCGTTCTAATGCACGGGTAATAGCAAAACATGTAATACGAAAAAGGATGGGTATTGAAACGCACGGCTGTTAAATCACGTCTCCCTTAAAAGGAGTGACGTCCCCGTCACTCGACTACGCACACACCTATGAATTTGGAAATTTAGCTCATTAGCTAGCATTGACGAGGTGTTGAAACTGATGCTCCTAATTTAGGCAAGCTAAAGCGTTAAGGTGGATATGGATATACCAGCAATTGTATTGATCTTGGTTTCCAAATTGGTTGACCTATTCCTCATTGTAAACTTCTTCGGGGTTTCCTTCTCGGTTGGTCATAGATGATGGTAATCTAACCTAGTAAATTCTACGTGTCTTCTTGGTAGTATTCTTTGAAGTATCCGAAAGTAAATTCGAGAAGTCACTACTTGGTTACAGGTACCTCTTCTAACATAACATTTCTTGGACATGTCACAGGTGTAACCCTGCTAGCTAGGGTTCCCTTCTTCTCACGGTTTCACCATATGATGAGACACCAAAACCTTACGCAACATCTTTGGGGTCCAGTACATCTTACCCAGCTTGTGAATAAATAATAAATTAACTATATTACGCCTTAAACAATAAAGATGATACATCCCAACAACTTACATAACACCAAGAACAAACCATTAACAAGAAGATGACCCGTTCCTCAAATAATAGATAAGTACTAAAACTCCAGACATATACCTCCAATGTGAACATTAACACCTTAGCGACCCACAACACCGTATTTGGTAAATCAAATAGTTTGGAGGATAACAAACAAAACTTAGCCTCTCACCCTCAACTTCAGTTCACATGAGTGAGCCCCCTTTTTCCTTTGCTATTTTTCACTCATCTACTTCTAAAAAAAATTATTTCCCCATAACTCCCAAAACTTTACAACGTGTACAAGAGACATCACGATATTGGAGATCGATCTCTAAGCACTTTATTAAGGTTCCAAAACAGGTCCTGCAACAATGAGACTTTGAGCCCCAAATCCAAAACAAATCCAACGGTAAAGTCTTCGAAACTATAGCCCTGATAACAAGACTCTCAATGAGACGTTGTGACAATGTCATCAATAAAAGAAACATAACTCTCCATGTATAACAACGATTTATAGAACTCCAAATGATATGTCAAGATTTTGATATTCCACGCCACGTTAAAAACTCTCGAACTATATCAATAAAAGAATTCAAGAGAGCTAAAATCCCGAAAGTAGCCAACTCATCACCCTAGGACTCGATCTAAACACCCAAAATTTTCTAATACATCATAGATTACAACCTGTTTCTAATTTTGAAAGGGTGTGGTCTATTGTCCTACACTATAACCTATTGTATCATTTCTTAATATATCATGAACTATAAGTAATAAAAAAAAAACACATAACCTAAAATCCGCAATTAAGCATGTAATATAACACATTGGTCTACAATTAACCATTTACAATACAATTCATATAAGCAGAACATGTCTTATATCTATTTCTTCTTGGAAATTGAAAAGAAAATCAACCGGCAAGCAAATTTTGAATCTTGGTGTGCATCATCATCTCCGAGTCTACTTTCACAATCTAGAAGAATCAACTCAAAATATACTGTAGAACTCAATTTTTTTCCAAAAATCATACCGTTGCTGTCACATAGAGCAACAGAACAGAAGCATCAACTTTGCAAGGCCTTAAACTCACTTTAACTTTGCAAAAATGGCCTAGGTTTTCTCCCATGTACTACTCTATGTGTTTACTAATCACCATAAAATCAAGGTTCGCACGTTCTAACTTCCTGAGCACTTCATATGCACCATCACTTAGGGTGTAGGGCATGCACCACTCCAAAATTTTGAAACATAACATTTCCTCTATTCCACACCATACTTCAACTCAAAGAAACATAATCTTCTTAAATTCCAAAACGGATCCTCAAATACATGAATGTTATTCTCCATTACGAAAACAATTAACTAAGTGAATCATCCATAAAAATCCTTAGCCAATGTGGCCATGCTAAATCATGTTAAGAACCTCAAGGCATTCTTTGTCCTCATGGCCTTACTCTAAGTAAATGTAGAATGAAACTAAAGTCTACGAAGTCAAAATAAGCCTATTACGACTAGTCTTCCTCAGGGTTGACCTCGTTCTAGCCATCTACCAAACACAGAGAGATAGACTCCATAAGTCTCTCACTACGCCAAGTATATATGCATTACAAACCACGACCGACATTATAAGGATAAGCACCATACTCCAAAAACGATCCTCATTTAATATTTCAGTAACATGACTCCATGATGCATTAATATTCCAGAGAATACTACAAGAACTCTTAAACACGGATTTCAAAAGTGCACTCCCAACATGAACTGTCAGGTTATCAATCACCTAAATGATAGCCAACTAAGGCAAACTCCAAAGGAAGTCTCTAAATCCTTAGCTAATCGGGTAAGACAAAACTCCTAGCTAGGAGAGGGTGTGTGGTGGTACTCACTTCCTATGGCTATCCTCTAAAGGGTTTCTCACAATATAGACGCTATCCAAGACCACCAAAGTCTCAACGACTCAACACATTTTAATTACTTTCCAAACAATTTCTCTTCTCTTAGGGTTTCCAATACCTCCTTCAAATGCTGCTCGTGTTCCTCTTTCCCTTCCGAGTAGATTAGAATGTCATGACAACAAATTTATCTAGGTACTTCTGAAGAATGCGATTCATCAACTCCCTAAATGTTGGTGGGGAATTGGTGAGACCGACTGGCATTACTGTAAACTCTTGGTGCCCATATCAACTCCGAAATGCCGTTTTAGGAATGTCTTGTTCACCTATCCTAAGCTAGTGATACTCTGACCTTAAATCGGTCTTCGAAAAGGTGTCGACTCCTTGTAACTGATCGAACAAGTTTTCTATCCTAGGAAGTGGGTATCTATTCTTAATGGTTACTCCATTTAATTCCCGGTAGTCTATGCAAAGTCTTAGACTTCCATCCTTCTTCTTTACGAACAAAACTGGTGTTCCCCAGGGTGGTACACTAGGTCTCATGAATCCTTTGTCTAATAACTCCTTAAGTTGTTCTTTTAGCTCCTTGAGCTCGGATGGTGCCATCCTATATGGTGCCTTCGATATTGGTCCCGTTTTTTGTACTAAATCAATTGTAAAGTCCACAGATCTCTTTGGTGACATTCCTAGAAGCTCTTCTTGGAAAGACGTCTGGAAATTCTCTCACCACTCAAATATCTTCTAACTTTTACCCCTTTTTCTCCTGACCGTGGATCGTGCAGAGGTATGCCTTATGCCCTTTCTTCACATAGGATATGATTGATAAGGATGACACTATTTAGATTTTGGGTCCACTGGTTATACCCCTATATGATGAACGTTCGCCTTTCGGGCCACATAATCTAATCTTTTGGTTGGCACATTCTATGGTTGCTTTGTATTTGCTAAGCCAGTTCATACCTAAGATGATGTCTAGGTTTCCTAGATCGGAAAGAATCGGGTCAGTAGGTAGCTTGGATCCTAAGATTTCTAGGTTGACTCCAGGATACATGGTATTACAAGATATGAATGCTCCATTAGGGGCATAGATGAGGATGGATATTGAAGCAGGAGTTCGGTTAAGGCTAGGGTCGCTTGTTCTAGATTCTGGAACCGAATCGGGTCACACTGTTGAGGGGCCGGAACTTGCTGCTTTTCTTGGATTCCCTGATTTATGGTTCCTACTTCTCTTGCACGTCTCCTGTATAATATTGTATTGTACCTTTATAAATGTGACTATACTTACTATAACTCATGGTATTCACACAAATAAAAACATAACTTAAAATAATCATGCCATACGGAGAGTCTCAAGGTCCAAAGGTTGGTGGGGCGGGTGGGGTAGGGTTGCATATGAGAAGAGACAAGAGAGACTCAAAAGTGTCCCACCACGCATACACTCATAATCTCAACGGAACTAATCTTAAAACAATCTAAGATAATCAAATTACATCTATCACATATGCTGAGCAATTATCACAGTAAAATTCATAGCACGATTCAATCCTCAAATCAAGGAATCATGGAAACTCAAAAGGGTAGCTAAGAATACATCTAAACTATCCCATAACCCCGGCTTGTTTAAATTTTATTGCCAATTTTAGTTATCCTATATTCATTTTAATTCTTTTGAAAAGTTATTATTTTACATTTGATATTAGTGGAAGTCGTAAGGTAGCACTAGCGTTGGAATCGCCGGCTCTGATACCAACTGAAACAACCCTGGAACCTACGATTCCTTGCTAGTGCAACCAAACGGAAATCCAAAGTGCATTCAATTGATAAAACCGGAGAAAATCCTCCAACAATAGTTTGAAATAATCAAATGACAATTGTTCAATCTAAATTGCACTTCTAAATAAAACGCTTCCTAAAATAAATGAAATACTTCCTAGCTGCCTGATCCTAATCTTCAAATCACGTGTGCGCGTTCCCCCACTTTATTCATAACCTGCGGGTTTTCAAATAGCAACAGCCGACCGCAGAAAACGTTTATCAGTAAAAACTGAGTAAGCATACATCACAACATGTAAAACAGAGTTGGCTAACAGAAAAGAATAACCACATTTTAATCGTTGCTTTGGTTGAGGCGTAGCCTACGAGCCCCAACAGGTACGATGTAAACAGAGAGGTCACGATGCAATAAATCCAATAATGGGGTACATTCTTGGGTATACCAATTTCTCCCCGGACGTTAGTAGATAGCCCTTCGCTATCCCGCCCTAACCATTCTAATGAGACCTTAAGTGTCGACACCCCTATACAGTCATGACCTAAACATGCATAGGTAGTACTCATAGATTCCACGATAAATAAAAAGGGTATGAACCCTAGGGAAATCACTCGATGGTGTTCCCGGCAGTAGCCTTCACGCACATCCTCTGTACATCATTCCCAATTCCATTATCATTCATTAATCCTTCCACATGATCCACACGAGTACTATAAGTTTGAAATCCACTTGCTTCTCAAAACAGTTTCGCAATATTGAAGTAACTCACACAAAACATCACACACATTTTGATAGTTGAAAGTGTTGTACACATATACTTACTTGGATTGGAAGAGAGATCGTCACACGAAAGCAAGTACTCCTAGTAGTCGTAGTATGGATCCTCCACAAATTCACCGTCTACGAAATCGGTGTCTACAATAGCAAATATTCCTAATTAATATACTACTAACACGCCAAATGTACATACAAACCCTATATGCAATGCTCATAAATCCCCCTTAGTAAACTCCCAGTAATTTGCTAAAGTAAACGGCTACCTTTATTTAAAATATTGTTTATAAAAACTAACGTTTAAAAGCATACTATACCATAATTATATAACCTTATAAGGTAATAGAAATTTTTATTTCTAGGATATGGAAGCTAATCAACTTTAATATAAAATAAATAAATAAATAAATAAATAAATAAATAAATAAATAAAATTGGCTTGGGAATATAAATTAGAAAACTAGATAATCTATTAAGAATTAATTAAACAACTTTTTTCATAAAACCTCATAATAGTACATAGTCATATAAAACAAGCTTTTATTTTTATGAAAACACATTATAAATATCCATTATGTAACAACTTATAAGGTAAGTCTAACAATTATAAAGTAATTAGTTGGTCTTCAATTAGAACTTAGTTTATAAAAACTTTATTAAAATATATACAAGAAAACTTTAGTTAAATAGTAAATAATATAAATATATGTTTTTTTTTGTAAGGAACTAACTTTTCAGAAAATGCAACCAATACTCCCAAAGTCTTACCAAATTTCAACCCACTCTTTTTTTCTTTTCTCCTTTTTCTTTCTTTTTTTTCCCCCTCATGTCTTAACAACCCAACAAGAAGTTACAGTAAACAAAAAAAAGAGAAGGAACAGTCGGGTTTTACCCGACAGAGACGACGGGACGACCCGACGGTGGCGGTCGCGAGGGCGAACGGCGACGATGGAGACGATGGCGAGGACGGACGGCGACGAGGAAGAACGACGCACGGTGCTGGGCTTCGGCCGGTTGCTGGGTCGCCTGGTGGGACCTGGTTTTCCGGTCGGGTTTCGTCTCCGGCAAAGCGAACGGGAGGGAGACGGAAAGACGACGAAGGGCGACGATGGAAAGGCGGAAAAGGCGCCGACCTGGGTTCTGCTCGTCGCGGCTGGGCTCCGGTCGGCTGGGTTTGCCGGCGAAACAGGGCAGAGAGAGAGGGAGCGATTCGGGCGAGATTGAATGTGGATTTGGTGTTGGTTTTTCTCTGAATTTCGACTGTGTATTTATAGGTTTCTTGGTGGGTTTCCGAAAGAGAGATGGAGTCCGATTAGTGGCAAATTTCCGGGTTGAATCGGGTCGAGATTTTGAGTGAAATCGATTTGCTTGGTGAGAAATTATCGGTCCGTGGTGGATTGGGACTGAATTGGGACACAATCGGAGAGAGAGGAGGTCGCGGTGGTGGAGTTGTAGTCGGAGAGGGAGTCGGAGGCGGAGAAATCGCCGGAGAAGCAATTCTCCTGGTGAAGGAAGAAGATGATATGAGGAGTAATCCGGTGTGGCACACATACGATGTATAGCGGTGGCTTGACACGTAAAACTAATTAAAACGTGACGTTTTGGTCACGTTAAAAACGTTACACGACCCACAACTTTTAATAACTAAAAACTTATCTAATTTTATAACTTTTACTAAAACAATATATATAAAAAAAAAAGTACAAAAATATTATTTTTCTTAACTTATAATTATATTCATATATATATATATATAAAATAGTATGTATAAAATCTAAAATTTAAGAAAAAAATACTTTTATAAATCCTATTAACATCACAAAATATTCAATAATCTCCTTAAAAATACCCCCAAAATTACGGGGTATTACAGCAGTCCTCCTTGGTGGCCGATGGGTGAGGGACGACAAAGGGGGTTCGGCCTCCTTTGTTGTTCTCTCTCTCCTTACTTTTCTCTCCCACTCAATATGGTATGAGCATTCATTGTGGAAGGAAGCTAGGAGTGTTCTTTATATAGTCCAACAACTATTTGTTGACTGCATAAAAGCCCCTATCCTAATCATGTCTATACACGGATTAGTTCAACTTTCAAATTAGTCCTACTAAGTTTGCAAGTAGTTGTGTATTGATCCTTCTGTTTATTTAATCATATTAACTACTTCCCAGGTCCGGTCTAATCCATAGGGAGTGTGACCTCATAGGTTTCTACTTAGTTGGTAGTAACAATTACAAACATGGAGCGGCCTCTAGCAAGACATCCATGCCACCCAACTAATAGAAATAGTCATCCGACATACCTTGTGTCAGTATTGTCTCATCCATTTGTCTCTATATATGGATGGAAAACGAGACATACAAGTCACAATCGTATATCCAATCCATAGTTTCTGGATCCTGTGAATAGTCTTATCCATGCAGATAACATCAATATCCTATATTGATTTAAATGGCCAGACATTCTAATAGCCCATCCCTCGAGTGGCCGTGGATATTTTCTCTAGTTATGTGGGAGGGACAAATTATATCTACGTCACTACCATCTCTAAGCTTGTTTCTTTATTGTATCCGACGAGCGCCTTTATTACTACCCAGTTACGGTGTAGCGTTTGATGATGTCAAAACATAACATTCCACAACTAGAGGATCTAGTGACTTCAAGTCTAAGGATGACAATACCGTTGTCACTAAGAGAAACACTTTTACATAACATGTATGTAGCCTTCTCGTTATGGGCAATCCAGTATGCAATTACTCCTAATGCATACCCATGTGTTGGGTCGTGATATCTCCATATCAATCGAACCTCATACTAGTCTATAGTTGATCGTCATGTTAATAAATACAATTGACTAGGGATATTTAAGATAAACAACATATTTGAAATCTAATGACTTCATTATATTAAATATCTCCATAAATAATACAATGAATGTTTCTTCCCAAAAACATTATTCATACTAAAAAAGATTGCCTCTAGGGAATCTATTCCAACAGTCTCCCACTGGCACTAGAGTCAATCTGGCGCATCCCGTATGCCCATAGATCTAGTGTGCCTTTCTTGCTTGCGCTGAACAAGCGTCTTTGTAAGCGAATCTGACAGATTCTCATATGTAAGAATCTTGCATATCTTCACATGTCCTCTATCGATGATATCACGAATAAGATGGAACTTCCTGAGTACGTGTTTGGATTTCTGGTGTGATATGGGTTCCTTTGATTGTGCGATCGCCCAAGTGTTGTCACAATACAACTCTACTGGATCCAAAATTCTAGGAACCACTTGAAGCTCAGTGATGAACTTCCTAATCCAAACAGCTTCCTTTGATGCGCCACTCGCAGCAATGTACTCAGCCTCCGTTGTAGAATCAACAACCATCTCTTTCTTTGAACTCTTCCATCTCACAGCTCATCCATTCAGGTACACAACGAATCCCGACTGCGATCTGAAATCATCTTTATCGGTTTGGAAGCTTGCATCTGTTTAACTTTTTACAAGCAACTCTTCCTCCCCTCCATAGATCAAGAACACATCCTTAGTTCTTCTCAAGTACTTTAGGATGCTCTTAACCTCTATCCAGTGACTCTCACCCGGATTAGACTGATATCTGATTGTCATACTCAACGCGTATGACACATCTGGTCTAGTACATAACATAGCGTACATGATGGTTCCTATGGCTGAGGCATAGGGTACCCTACTCATGCGTTCCCTCTCAATCTCATTGGAAGGACAATCACTCTTCGAAAGAGTGATTCCATGCGACATGGGCAAGTATCCCTTCTTGGAATCTTGCATTTTGAACCGATTCAAAACCTTGTCTATATATGTACTTTGAATTAGGCCTAGCAGCTTCCTCAATCTATCTCTATAAATCTTGATGACAAGTATATAAGTTGCTAATCCTAAGTCCTTCATTGAGAAACACTTTTTTAGCCAATCTTTTACAGATTGCAGCATAGGAATGTTGTTTCCAATGACTAGTATGTCATCCACATACAAGATAAGAAAATCAACATAACTCCCACTAATCTTCTTGTAGACACAAGATTTATCTTCGTTCTTGATGAAGTCAAACTCTTTGACTGCTTCATCAAAATGTCGATTCCAACTCCTAGAAGCTTGCTTTGATCCATAAATGGATCGTTGTAGCTTACATAGTTTATTTGCATGCTCTGGATCCACAATACCCTCAGGTTGTGTCATGTACACATCCTCGAGGAGATTTCCATACAGAAACGATGTTTTGACATCCATCTGTCAAATCTCATAGTCGTATTAAGCTGCAACAACAAGTAGGATTCAGATGGATTTGGTCACTGCGACTGGTGAAAAGGTTTCATCATAGTCTATACCATGAATCTGTCTGAATCCTTTTTGCCACCAATCAGCCCTTATAGGTAATCACATTACCATCCATGTCGGTCTTCTTCTTGAAGACCCACTTGCACCCTATGGGGCGTGCCCCTTTGGGTGGTTCCACCAAAGTCCATACTTTGTTGGTATACATGGATTCCATCTCTGATTGGCTTTGCGCCACTTTTGAGAGTCAGGACCTTTCATGGCCTCTCCATATGTAGTAGGCTCATCACCTATGAGCAACGTGTTGTCAGACTCAGTCACGAGAAGTCCATACCTTTCCGGATCCTGGCGCACTCTACTCGACCTACGAAGCTCTTGTGTTACTTGAACAGAATCCTCCCCAATATTTTGTGGTTCCTGTTCATGTTCCATAGTAGGATCAGTAGTTTGTGGTTCTTGAATTTTTTCAAGTTCTACAATCCTCCCACTTGCTTCTTTAGAGACAAGTTCTCTTTCTAGAAACACGCCGGTCCGAGCAAAAAATACTTTGTTCTCAGTTGAATTGTAGAAATAATATCCCTTAGTTTCCTTAGGGTATCACACAAACTTACACTTTTACAACTTAGGCCCAAGTTTTTCTGATTGTAAACGCTTTACATAGATATCGCAGTCCCAAATCTTCACGAATGACACGCTGGGACACCTCCCACTCCACATCTCATGTGGTGTCTTCATAATCATTTAAATGGAACACGGTTAACGGTGAAAGTTGCACACAATAGAGCGTAGCCCCAAAATGATAATGGATGATCAGTTTGACACATCATAGATCGAACCATGTTCAAAAGTGTTCGATTCCTCCTCTCGGACACGCCATTCCATCGTGGCGTTCTGGGTGAAGTAAGTTTGGATATTATTCCACACCCTCTAAGATAGTCGTCAAACTCTTGTCTCAAGTATTCTCCCCCACGATCTTATCGTAGAGCCTTGATACTTTTACCAAGTTGATTCTCTACTTCATTCTTGAACTCTTCGAAATTTTCAAAGAATTCTGATTTGGCCTTCATAAGGTATAAAAATCCATATCTACTGAAATCATCAGTAAACGTAATGAAGTAAACATAACCACCCCTGGCAGGCGTGGCAAATGGCCCACACACATCAGTATGCACGAGCGCCGATTGCTCACTAGTCCTCTCACCTTTCTTATTGAAAGGGGACTTTGTCATTTTCTCAATAAACAAGCCTCACATGCCTCATATGATTAAAAATTAAATGAGTCTGGAAATCCATTCTTATGGAGTCTAGATACACGTTTCTTGTTTATGTGGCCTAAATGACAGTGCTATAGATAAGTAAGATTTAAATTATTCATTTTAATCCTCTTGGTATTTATGTTATAGACGGGATTATTTAGATTGAGGATATACAATTTATTAAATAATTGCGCACTACAATAGTGAATACTATCAAAATAAATAGAGCAACAATTGTCCTTTATTGAAATAGTAAAACCTTACTTGTCCAAACAAGAAATAGAAATAATATTTTTGCTCATAGCAGGCACAAAATAGAAATTATTTAATTTTAAAACTGATCCTGAAGGAAAAAACATCTCGTACACGCCAACAGCCAATGCAGCAACCTTTGTTCCATTCCCAACGCGCAGATCTATCTCTCCTTTAGCCAATCTTCTACTTCTCTTTGGATCCTGCACGTTTCAACAAATGTGAGATCCACATCCAGTATCCAGTACTCAAGATGAAGAGTAAGTAATATTGACATCTTTAAAAAAAATACTTGGTGGTGGTGGAATCACTATTCCAAGCCTTTTATCCTCCAGATACTTTGGGCAGTTCCTTTTCCAGTGTCCATGCTGACTGCAGTAGTGACAATCACCCCTAGTCACGCCCTTGACAACAGCACCAGCAGGTTTAAGGGCAGCTTCCTTTGGTTTGGCAACTGACTTGCCTTTTCCTTTGGTGGTAGAGACAAACCTTTTGCCTTTTCCTTTGCTAACCATCATTTTGGCCTTGCCCTTTCCCTTGTTGATGCTTTGTTCAGTAGTCCTCAACATATTGAGTAGATCTGACAGAGGATTGACGATCTCATTCATGTTATAGTTCATGATGAGCTGTCCATAACTATCAGGCAACGATTGCAAGATGAGATCAGTCGCCAACTCTTGGCCTACGGGAAATTGATAACTCCGTTTTCGGAGTTATTTTATGTCTTTTATTTCTACGTTTTGCGTTCTCAACATGGAGAATTCGTCGTCGTTTGAGTAAATTGAGCTTAAATGTGATAATGTGAGTTCATATGCTTTACTTGTTAAATCCGGGCGTTTCTTTAGTTATTTGAGCTTTTATTGTGATATGATCGCGGGTCGTGTTCTCGTGTTGTGATTCACAGGAAAACAGGGCTTGGAGGATCATGCGGGAGATGGAAATGAACTTCGGGAGCAAGGAACTCAAAGGAAAGTCAAAGGAAGAAGGAAGAAAGGAGAAAGTCAAAGGAAGGAAAGAAAAGTCAAAGAAAAGAAAGCTGGAAAAGAGGGTCTTCGTCTTCGTACGAAGACAATGTACTTAACCAAAATTTGAAGTCTGCAGAATGTCTTCCTAAACAAGCTCTCAGTATCTACATAAGAAGACCTTCGTACGAAGACAATTTGTCTTCGTACGAAGACTCTTCGTGCGAAGACAAATGTCTTCGTACGAAGACTTCGCTGAATTTCAGAATTTTTGTCGGGGCTTTTTTGTAGTTTATCCAAACTTTGTAATAGGATTATGGAAACGTATTTAAGCATTCTAGTTCGACTTTTTCAGTATTTTTGGACGTTAGGAACATCTTTTGGAGATCAAGAAGCTATTGGGAGAGCTTAGGAGCTTTGGATCATCCGTTTGGATTCTAAACTCTTCTCTTTTCTTGATTTTTATGTTTAAACTCATAAGACTTGTCGTTTTGAGTATGATTATGAGTAGCTAACGTTATTTGCTGGGAATTCTCGTTTGGTGTAGCTAGGGTTTGATCTAAATATCATGTTTTGATGATTGTGATTCATGTTTTAGCTTAATCTCACGTGTTTCTTCATTATTATGGATTATTTACGTTGGTAATCTTATTATCTTTGCGAGTAGCTAACGTAGAGATAAAATTAATTAGTTTTCACGCGGTAACTCCGTGAGAATTAGTCAATAAATTGAATAATCCACCTAGTCGTATCAATGTTTGGTAACTCGACATCGTTAAATAGGATCGTTAAAGTAGAATTATGGTTTTAATGCATGCTTAAAGCTAGAATAGACTTGGTAACTCGGTTTGTTTTGGTTTAAAGTATAGTAAACTTACTTGGTAACTCGGTACGTTTAATATTGCTTGATTGATAGTGAAAGACACGTGGTTGTTTTACAAGTCAAAACATAAATTTAGCTCAACCTAGTGAACCTAGAGAATTCCCGGTATTTTTCCCTTACTTTGGATCATCCGTTTGGATTCTCAACTCTTCTCTTTTCTTGATCTTTATGTTTAAACTCATAAGACTTGTCGTTTTGAGTATGATTATGAGTAGCTAAACGTTATTTGCTGGGAATTCTCGTTTGGTGTAGCTAGGGTTTGATCTAAATATCATGTTTTGATGATTGCGATTCATGTTTTAGCTTAATCTCACGTGTTTCTTCATTATTATGGATTATTTACGTTGGTAATCTTATTATCTTTGCGAGTAGCTAACGTAGAGATAAAATTAATTAGTTTTCACGCGGTAACTCCGTGAGAATTAGTCGGTAAATTGAATAATCCACCTAGTCGTATCAATGTTTGGTAACTCGACATCGTTAAATAGGATCATTAAAGTAGAATTATGGTTTTAATGCATGCTTAAAGATAGAATAGACTTGGTAACTCGGTTTGTTTTGGTTTAAAGTATAGTAAACTTACTTGGTAACTCGGTACGTTTAATATTGCTTGATTGATAGTGAAAGACACGTGGTTGTTTTACAAGTCAAAACATAAATTTAGCTCAACCTAGTGAACCTAGAGAATTCCCGGTATTTTTCCCTTATATTACAAAAACCCCTAAAATTTCATTCTTTATTAATCGTGAACTACTTCACTTGGTCAATCGAGAATATTGCACTTTTACTTTCGCAGAATTAGATCAAAACACAACTTGCGACGTACCCACATAAGGTTTAGAATAATAATTAATTTAAACAAAGTCCCTTGGGTTCGACAACCCAGATTTCCGGTTTATTACTACACACGACAGCTGTACACTTGCAGTTGGAGCGTGTCAGAAATCCTAGGCGTGTGAGGCTCTCTACGTACCCGATCATACGGAGCACGTGAGGCCCCACAAGGTTTCCCTCGTACAGATGACATTTGAACAATGCCTTGGAAACTTCATACTGCTCAACCCTTGCCTACTCTTGGAACAACTACTTTAAGCGAATGACGCAATCATGTTCTCATGTTGCTTCTAGAGCTCAGAGTTCATGGTGCAAAGCATAAGGCAGGCCGCATCATTAGCATCGTCAATAATATTTTGATGCGCCTTTATGGCTGCGGCGGAATTATTTTCTGGACCTTCAGGAACTTCTTCCTCTAGACTGTACAGTTTCTTTTCTTGCTTGAGAACGATTCTCAAGTTCCTGCACCAGTCTAGAAAGTTAGTTCCAGAAAGCTTGTTCTTCTCAACGACAGAGCGTAGGGAGTGTGATGAATTCGATGAGTTGTTTGCCATTGGAATTCTACAAAATGAGAAATATACAAGTTTTAGTATTTTGTGAATAAATGACTATATTTAATAATGGCTAGATTATTAAACATAGCTCGAACTATTTTTCTCGGACTAATAACCCTCAAATATTAGTGCAGAAAATATCATTATATTTTCTAGTGGGTACCAAGATCCATGTTTTACTTCTTTTGAGCTTGATTTGACAAGTCACCCAAAATCAGTTATTTAGGTAGGAACAATTCCAATTTCATCCTAATGCAACTCTTGGTTCAATTGGACAAATTACTCCTTATTTATCTATCCCGTGGATAATCTCAATTGTTTGCCTCTAGGCTTTTAATCTTATTAAAATTACCTAGTTGTGTCCAACCTCTTACTTAAACAGTTGCACATTACTTGTTTGTGGCATCGCAACAAAATCATGACAAATCAAGTTGTCCTGCTTTGTCACACACGAGCTTGATAATCATGATCATGAAGAGTGCTTAAGTAACGAGAAGGCAAAACGCAATATTTAAATTGAGAGATTTTCTTTTCAATTTTAAATTGTTTTGTTGATCCATATCAACAGATCTACTTATTTTGAGTTCGGCCAACTCACAAATAAAAGATCCGGGTTGTTAATTATCTTATTATCAATTTTGCATGCATCATCCATACAACAACAATAAATAATAAGACAATAAAATAAACAACCACAAAAGAAAATTTAACGTGATATGGATATGGCCTCTAATCTAATATATTCTCAAGCCAATGAGAATATCTATGGATCCTAAAAAATAGCAAGCCATCTCCATGTGTATCTATCTTTTGGTCCATGTTCCATATATATATATATATATGTGGATTGTTGCCTTCTTGTGGTCCTTCGTTTCTTTAGGCTTACTTTTTCTCCATGTCTTGACTACTATCTATTTTATCTAATTCTAGCTATCATCTAGACTAAATAAAAAGATCTCACAAGTTGAGAGAAAAAATACCGGTTCGCATGCCGTAAAGCTCAATTACTATTACATTAATTTGATCATCTCGCAGGCCGTAAAACAAACCACAAAATAAACATCCACAACAAACCACAACCTAAGGCCATATCCAATCACCATGCAATAAGCATACGCGCTTGGTCAATTTTTAATTGTTTTTGGATGTGCTAGGGTTAAAACAGTCCAATAGGGCTCCCTAAGCTTGGCCAAAACCCTAAAGGACCGCCACAAGCCCTAGGGGTTGGCTGGCCCTAGGCCTCACGGTCGACCCGCGTAGGCCTAGTTTGTGTGGCGTCTTGGGCGGAAAGGAAGGGGGGCGATCCAATGGGGGTCGATCCTCCTTGTGGGAGTTGTTTACAAAACAACTCCTACTCCTTGTTCTCTAAGTTTAGTTGTTTCCATGTTTGAAAAACCCTTTTCCAAGCATGTGCCCAAACCCTAGCCACCAAGATCCAAAAATCACATCCTATGTGACTCAAATTCACTAATCCTTACATCCCATGTAATATTAGATCTTATTTGATTGAATTATTGACAAATTGCATCAATATTCTTGATTTGTCAGTTTTACGCGATAAACAACAATTTAAAGTGCAAAACAACATAAATCGTAACACATAAACTACGTTATGCTCTACGACATGTGACTCTGATACCACTGCAGGGTTTTAATAAAAGGATACGCAGCAGAATAAACAATAAGTAATCCGTTCAAGACCCTCCAAGGATCACAAGTCTAGAATTCATAACGATAGTCAGATGTTAGTATCAAAATACCTTTTCGATCTCCTTTGATGACTTTACACGTGAAAAAGTATTCACGTATCTATGGCTAGTCCACTCTAAGGTTAGGATTCGGATCTTCCAACACCTTGTGCTAGCTAGGATTGAAGGAAGAAAAAGAATAAGAATATCACGATCACGCAAAACGGGACAAGGAGGGGGGCGGTCCTCCATAGTGGCCGACAGGGTGAGGGACGGCAAAGGGGGTTCGGCCTCCTTCGTTTTTCTCTCTCTCCTTGCTTTTCTCTCCGAATCAATATGTTATGAGCATTCATTGTGGGAAGGAAGTTAGGAGAATCATTTATATAGTCCTACAACTCTTTTTTCACTGCATAAAAGCCCCTATTCTAATCTTGTCTATACACGGATTAGTCCAACTTGCAAATTAGTCCTACTAAGTTTGCAAGTAGTTGCGTAATGATCCTTTTATTTACTTAATCATATTAATAACTTCACAAGTCCGGTCTAATCCATAGGGAGTGTGACCCCATAAGTTTCCACTTAGTTGGTAGTAACAATTATAAACATGGAGCGGCCGATAGCAAGACATCCATACCACCAAACTAATAGAAATAGTCGTCCGACATACCTTGTGCAAGTATTGTCTCATCCATTTGTCTCTATATCCGGATTGGACAGGAGAAATGCAAGTTACACTCGTATATCCAATCCACAGTTTCTCGATCTTGGGAATAGTCTTATCGATGCAGATAACATCAGTATCCTATATTGATTTATCCGAGACTGGCCAAACATTCTATAAGCACCATCCCTCGAGTGGCCCTGGATATTTGCTCCCGTTATGTGGGAGGGACAAATTCTATCTACGTCACTACCATCTCTAATCTTGTTCTTTATTGTATCCGACGAACGCCTTTATTACTACCCAGTTATGGTGTAGCGTTTGACGATGTCAAAACACAACATTCCACAACTAGAGGATCTAGTGACTTCAAGTCTAAGGATGACAATACCGTTGTCACTACGATAAGCACTTTTACATAACCTGTATGTAGCCTTCTCGTTATGGGTCAATCCAGTATGCTATTACTCCGAATGCATACCCATGTGTTGGATCGCGGTATCTCCATATCAATTCAACCTCATACTAGTCTATAGTTGATCGTCCTGTTAATCAATATAATTGACTATGGATAATTAAGATAAACAACATATTTTCAATCTAAGGACTTCATTATATTAAATATCTCCATAAATAATAAAATGAATGTTTCCAGCCAAAAACATTATTCATACTAAAAAAGATTGCCTTTAGGGCATCTATTCCAACATTGGTTTCGGGGATTATGGAGGTTTCAACTTGGCTTTGCTGGCTAAGAAGAGTTTGAGCTTAACTAGAGGGGAGTCAAGTCTTAGTAACAAAATATTGAAAGAGTTCTACTATCCAAATGGTAATTTCCAGACTGCTACCTTAGGAAACAGACATTCTTGGACTTGGAAAAGTATGCTAGCTGGGAGGAAAGTATCTGAGATAGGGTTTTTTTGGTCTATTCGAAAAGGCAACTCCATTAGATGTGGGGAAGAGTTGGTGCATTCCAAATTTGAGAAAAAGAACACTCAATGCAAAATTGTGAGTGGAGATGCAGAGCTGTTGACACGTTCCAACCACAAGTGTATGGTTGTCAGTGCAGTAATAATCGGAAAGTCCAGATTGTTGAACCCAAAAGACTTGCTGTGAATTGATGAGTACTATTATCTTTATTTGGGTTAGCAATTGGGGTTGTATATTAAACTAAAAATTGACTAAATTAATAAATTGAGTTTACGATGAGAGACAAGTATCAGGATTTCTCACGGATCACTATGTATTCACCGCTAATGAATAGTGTCTGCATTATGTCCTCGAAATACAAACGACGAGATGATTGTTAAACGAGCAAAATTCTTTAATGCTTTCACTAGCGAAATCTATGTGTGTGAAACGAGAATCGATGTCTCTAACTCGGTATCAGCGACATGCATTAAAATCTTATAATCAACTCAATGTTCTTAGTCAGGTTGGTTAATTTCTCTAACCTATGACTAAGAGTTTAATGCAATTATTTGGGTGATTTGTTGCTTCCGTTAACCTATCACCTAAGATCTTCATATTGCGAGCTAAAACAATACTAATATAGAATAAGAGCGCGAATTAAACATAGCAAAACAGTTCATCATATATTAAGTTTAAGAAAAGCATGAATCAAATGATAATCCACCATAATGGCTTCAAACTCTAGCTACCATAGAGAAATATCGATAATAAACTTAGTGTAACACCCCCAAATGGCCAAACCCGAAAAGCCGAGAGGGTGTCATTCCGTACCCGGGGTTAAACCCGAATACAAGGAGGTTTTAATAATCAGAAGATCCAACGATTAACCATGAAATCCTTAATTTATTAAAACATTGTGCCAAAAATATGGGCATGATCCAAAAACTAGGAAAAAGAAACTTATTCAAAAGATGTTTCATAACTAAACGTGAACCTTTTAACTATTGTGATGTGTCTCGATTTCCCCCAAAAGCCATGATTCCAACTAGACCTGTGGTGCAGAAACAAAAAGAAACACCACAGTTTCCAAAGTCAACGGAAAATACTGAGTAAGCAACACCCAGACATGTAAACAGATTATGAAGCAGTTTATAAAAGACACATAAGTTTGAAAAATAAAGAATTCGAGTAAGAGTATAAGTATGAAATAAGAATTCACCAATATTTTCATTTTATCACTTCACTTGTGGGAAAACATTCTCAAATTCTTTCCAATTTCCAAACGGGACTTTCAGATTTAAACATTAAAGGTCAAATCTTGGAAATCTATATTTCATCTTGTTGACACGGGGAAGATCTACCATCACACACTGCCATCGACACCCCCCTAAGACTTCTCGCGGCCAGAGAGGTAAGTACATAGAGCAAAGCTCGGGAACTTGCAACCGAGTAAACCAATTAAACGGGTCGAGAGACCGTAGTCAACAATGATCAAACCATAATAACGATCCCCGGTACAACTATTCCACGTTACGTCATTACATATTATTAATTATTCACGTGATAGTTGAGACATCATCACTTTTGTAAAACCAACAATATGCTCAAATAAACATTTAAAAAAAATATATCATTTTGAGACGATAAATCACGAAAGCAGTTTGACACGAAAGGAGGTATGGGCGCTAGGCCTGGCATGATTACTTACCTTGAATCTCAAGCAAAGCAACTCGACGTATCCTTCATCAACGAAATTTGTCGCCTACAAATTAAATAATATCCTAATCAACACATTGCACACGAAGTCCTATAGGTAAATGAAATAAATCCCTTACTAACTCTCCCCCAACCTTTGCTAAGTTGAACAAGCCCTTTTATAATAAAATACGCTTTATCAAGCTAAAATTTATTATTTGTAAAAACATACTAACTATAACTCATATAACTTGCAAAGAGATTAATAAATTTCTGATTAACCAATAATGTTATTTTCCAAACTTGATAACTTGACATACTACTACTATTCAAGACGTGATTTCTATGAGATTTTGTTTATAAAAACGTAATATAATTATATAACTCAAGTAGTAAAGTTGTATTGTTCTTGTAAAAGAATTTAATTAAACATAACCAGTAAACATTATTTTTCAATAAAGTAGCTTTATACAAGAAAATAAACTCCGAAATAAAATAACCCTCAAAAGTATATAATAAGGCTTTCATCCCCCTAACTCTTCTCTTTTCAAAATTGAGTATTGATGAGTAAAAAAATTACTTGCCTCTTGTAAGACTCGAACCCAGATCCTAGTTCCCACAACCCAGATCCTAGTTCCCAGATCCTAGTTCCCACAACCCATATCCTAGTTCCCACCATATCCACCAAGCCTTGAGTGTTAATATCTGACCACTAGGCCAAGCCCACATTAGTTAACTCCTTCCCAGCTAATAATAGTATAACAAGAATAATAAAAATAATAATAAAACAAAGGAATAACATAAAAAGAAAAGAGAAGAAGAAGCAGACGGGTTTTGTTTACCCGATGGAGAAGAGGAGGACGGGCGGCGGTGGCGCCGGAGAGAGGGCTGCCGGCGAAGACGTCGGTGGCGAGGCGGGACAGCGAGCTGCGGCTCGGTCGGAGCCGGCTGGGCTCTGCTCGGTCGTACCCGGATGGGTTTCCGGCGACCCGAACGGGAACGAGAGGGAGTGAGAAAGAGAGCTCGACGGTGAGAGAGATTGAGAGCTGTGATGGTGTGATTACAATCTGATTTCGAGGTGGGTATTTAAGCTTTAAATTAAAGAACCCGCCGAAGGTAAGGAGACCCACTTCGAAAACTTCGATATCGAATCGGGACCAAATATTGGCGAAATTGATTTACTTGGTGCTAAATATTCGATCTATGTAGAATTAGGAGAGGAGAGGATTGGGATTGTTTTTAGTGAATTTGGTGGTGTTTTGAGGCGGTTAGGAGGTTGGTGGTGTTGGGGCGGCGATGTAGGCCGAGAAGTCTCCTGCTCATTGCAGGAGATGAAGAAGAAGATGATTGTTTTGCCAAAAAAGACACTTTCACCCCACGGGTTTGATTATAAATACAACTGCTGCCCCCCAAGTTTAATTAAAAGACACACTTTAAGTTAGGAAAAATAAAAACATAATCTTTAATAACTTTAAAAATTAACTCCCAACCAATAAAAACTAATACCCAACACTTATTGTAATATTATATTAACACCATGTAATTATAGTAATGTCATAAAGTACCCGTATCTACAAAACGGGATATTTCACTTAGCTACTACGATACATGATCAATGATAACAAGTTTACAATGATCATGCACAAAAACAACAAAAAGAAAGAGAAGATAGATCAAAAAATGGAATCCTCGCTCTACGACGAACTCCAAGCTGCTCTCCCACGTGCTCCTCCTTGTCTCCCCTGAAAAATACGACCTAGGGTTGCTTAAATACGTTTCCCTAAAGTATCGAACACTTTAGGAAACATCAATAATTTTTTGGTCGTTCTGCAGTGTATTCGTCGAAGGAGGCGAGTGTTCGTGCGAACACTCTTCGTGCAAAGACTTTTCCTACTTTGTGCCTGCAAGCATGTCTGCGAAGAGGTTCTTAGCTTCCCTGATTTTTTTCTAAGGGTCTCCCTTCGTGCGAAGACTCTTCCTACTTTGCGCCTGCAAGCATGTCTGCGAAGAGGTTCTTAGCTTCCTTGAATTTTTCTAAGTGTCTCTCTTCGTGCGAAGAGACTTGTCCCTCGTGCGAAGACCACCTGAATCTCCAGGCTTTTTCTTATTTCCCTTCTTCGTGCGTAGAGAACCTACTTTTGCACTTCTTCTTCTTCTTCTTCTTCTTGAATTTCATTGGCTTCCGAAGTTCGTTTTCTGCTCTCCACTTGCTTCGTGCATGCCTTATTTCTGTAAACCACAACACGAACCCCTACTGCGAAGATCAATTGTGATAAATTATACAAATCATACATATCCATGCAAAAAAAGCCCAGACTTCACATCTAAGCTCAAAATCTCACAGACACCGATTCTTTCTCTTTGATGCCTGAATCTCATAGCTTTGCACCGAAACGCACACAAATAGCAATGTATCATATACGAAAGATGACTCTCACTAAGGAGTTATCAAATACCCCACACTTGCCATTTGAGATCATACGGTTATAGTTTGATTGCCTCACAAAGTAAACTATTTGTGGTGATATATTTGTATAGTTGAAGCAACTTATTTACTAGAACCAACCATTTCCAAACATTTATGTTGATCCGATGCCCTAATTTGCAGTATATACCTTTTTCTTAAGGTTCTACCAGTCATCATGCTTTTCCAGACCCATAAAGTCGTAGAGTGGCGATTAGAGGCTGAAAGAATGGATTCATTCTCCTTACAATAAGCATGCTTGTTAACTTGTGAGGCTAAATGTTATATTGCTTAATAATTAACTAGAAGCTAGCTTCAAGAAGAGTCTGACTAAGACATTCAAATTTCCTAATTCCAATTCTTGTTGTACCTTCCATACGGTCGAATAGGAACCAGGTGGAGTGACCTGTTGACTCTCGAATTTTGCCATAAACATAATATTGAAAATTGGAATATAAGACTCGTATAAATGGGACATGAGCCGATGACGAATTTGGAGAGTGTTGAGTCGGCATGCTGCTTTCAGAAGTCATGATTTTCATGAGGTCAATTTACCTTTAATCACGCTCTACAGCCCATCAGAAGTCACCACCTTACTCATACCTGAACGAATGAGGAGTGCCAACATGTTCAAAGCGTTGCCACGAGGGATATAAAAGAAATTGCAGGAAATCTCGTCAATCTCCTCCGGAACGTTTGGACAAAAGGATAGACATTATTTTAATTGATTAACTGGATGTCTCGAGAATCTGTAGATGTTATCCAAGCCGCATAGGGCTTTTCGAAACTTGCCATGTAGGGCTTGAAGAATATCAGATAATTGTCAGCAAAGAGAAGATGCATGACCTCAAGGCTTCTTCCACTCAACTTATCCATGGCACTTCCCTTTGACCTTGCAAGACTTTTCCGCAAGCAAGATAATGCAATTTTGGAGTGTGGACTCCTTTGATCTCGCAATGTATAATTACACTCCCTTATCTTGTTTTAGTCGGTTGGCTTGTTAGCTGTTATTTTCTTGCCACGACATATAATATGATTACTCTCACGAAAAGAAACAGTAGACTCGTCTACATAACTTAAATTTAGACGGTGATAATTAATACTATGGGTGATATGTGTAGCTTGACAAATCGTGTGTGGCACCACGTGTCCATCTCAACGTAGTGCTCTTGGAACAACTAAAACATTCTCGTGCTTGAAAATGTTGCATGAGAATTTCATTCTTTACCTACATAATCAATAATGGTTGGTTGTAGTAAGTTATTACACCTACACAGATATATCACCAAAAATAGTTTACTTTGTGAGACAACCAAACTACAACAGTATAATCTCGATGTTATCTAAATCATGAACCGTTCATTGAAACACAAGTTACATTTCACAAAACAAAGCAAGAAAACACATACAGAGGAATAACAAGAATACATATTAACTTTCCCAATTTGACGAAAAGAAAAATGATTAGCTGACTCGGCGGCAAATGGTGATCCCATCGCCGACGGGAAGCATGCAAATCTCGATTCTTGGATCGGCGGCGAGAGCTTTGTTCAGCTCAAGCACGAATGTCCTGTAGTACTTGACGTACTTCCTCATCGGAGTATCTTCCGGCACCGCCACTGATCCGTTCCAGAGAGTGTTGTCGTAGCCGATCACACCCCCAACTTTGACCAAATCAATCAGCCTCTTGTGGTAGTTGATGTAGTTGTCCTTGTCGGCGTCCACGAATATGAAATCAAACGATCCATGGTACTTGCCCTGTTCAATCAAATTCAAACAAATCAGATCAATTTCTAGAGAAAGAAAGAACTAGGGGAGATATTTTGGAGAAAGTATTCATTGGTGCTAGCTCCACTACTGGTCTGTCATTTAGTGTTTGACATATATGCATATTTGTCAAAAGCTGAATGGCGTGCCCCACTACACAGGCACGCCACAGTGCTGAAACTAGCCCCCAATGAATAGTAACTCAATATCTTGATCTGGGTTTGGGTTTGAGCTTACATCTTCAATCATTTGGTCAAGAACAGGCAAAGCAGGGCCTTCTCTGAAATCAATCTTGTGGGCAAGTCCAGCCTTTTCGATAATCGGCAGGCCGATCTCGTAGTTCTCTCTGTTGATGTCCATTGCCAGAATCTGAAATCATCGGTGTTAACAGAGGAAATGAAAATTTACCGAAAAATTCTGTTTTTTGGCCGGATTTTTTTACCTTTCCGTCTTCAGGGAGAGCGAGGGCGGTGGTGAGGAGAGAGTAACCGGTGTAAACACCAATCTCCATGGTGTTCTTGGCGTTGATCAGCTTCAACAACATGCTCAGAAACTGTCCTTCATCAGCAGAGGTAGTCATGAGGTTCCTGTTAATTCCCACCCAAAAAATCAGTTTTTCTTGAAAACCCAATTGGTTATTAACCACAAATCTTCTCCATCTGAACTCACCATGGATGGTTTGCAGTGACCTCCCTGAGCTCTTTCATGGCTGCTGGCTCTCTTGGGTACACACTGGTCTCAAGTATATACTACACAAAACAAAAAAAACCCAATAAAACACAGATCAGATCATCAAAATTGAGCAAAGATTTCATAACCCAAAGTGGTGAATTACTGAATTGGGGTTTTTACCTGATAAAGGGCATCACTCTGGAGAAGACTCTTGTGGCCAACTTCGGCGTGCCTGAGGTTCTGGGCTTTCTCTCCTTCACCGTTTGAGGCCATTTCTAATGAAATAGTAGTAGTTCTTCTGGTGGAAATCAGTTTTCTTGTTGTTATTGTGAGGTGAGTTTCTGAGTTGGATATGGAGGAGATGAAGGGGTTTATAGGAGATAACAGAGAACTGGTGGACTGATCTTTCAGAAGTGGTTGGAAGAGCCCGCCGCTGGTTGGGGGTTGGTGAGACTAGTGCGTGGGGTCGATTAGAGCACCACCCGGGACCCACCATTTATATATGCCTATTTTGGCTACCTCTGAGTGGAAAACCATGTTCATCTGTTAGGTTTCGGGCTTCATAAAAAAGAAAAAGATAATTCTGTTGGGTTATGGGGTGTATTATGACGTATGAGATATAGTTGTAGTGATATTTAGTATTTTTTTCACAATTGTGTCAAAGGCACGACAATGCTGGTAAGTTTTACTTCCTCTGTAACAGCTCTGGCTCATTTTATCCCATTTTATCCCTTGTAAAGTTACAAAACTACAAAAGGAGGCTACCCAGCCAATTCTGATTGGGTCACTTAGATAGAAGAGAATACCACTCCGTCCCAGCTCTTTCTTCTCATCTGACTTTTTTGACTCGTATCTGGGTCACTTTGACCGGGTGATTTGGATAGCAAAATGATACGATTTTTTGATAATTTTTTCACCATATTATAGAGCACCTTTTACTCGACAACACCATGAAAAAATTATCAAAAAATTACATCTGTTTGCTATTCAAATCACCGAGTCAAACTGACTCAATGAATAGTGACAAAAGTCTAATTGGGAAGAAAGAGCTGGGACAGAGTGGTAGGTATTTAAAAGAAAGTTGTAGATGGATTTTTATTTGATGTGACATTATGATAGAGGTAGGCAGTTCTCTGAAATGTTATTTTTAGAAGAATTACATCATGTATTCAGGTTTAAATCCTCGTGCAGGGACTTTAAACAATTTACCATTGAGCTAGCACCCATTTTTTCTCCGAAGTGTTTTTGGGGACGGTGTAGAGGGTACAAGCTGCTCATGCCAGTTGAGTCAGGTGAGGGGGTGTTCAATATTCAGGGGTAACGTTTGCTCGCAGCAATTTTAAGAACACCACTACAACCTCTACTTTTGAATATTTTTACAATGGTGCCATTTTATTAGTTATGGAAATGTTCCGACTGATTTAAACTCTTTTGCTAGTGTCTTTATTATTGACTTTACATAGAATTTTGTCCTGATTGTTTCTATAATCTGGCTCTGACACCACTTGGAGTACTTTGGTGAAAAGATGAAAAGAATTTTTGAACGATTTGAAAGTGTAATGATGGCGGACATGCTTGTGGGCATACTCTAAGAGCATGTTCACCAATTCCCCTCTTGTAGAGCATGTCCACCCCTCGGTGCACCACCGGCACGCACTTCCAAAACTCCGGATTTTCAGGGATGATTCTAGTCAATCGATGTTTGTTGTTTTACCCAACTTATCTAAAATTTTGACTAGCAGACACAATTTTGTGATATTGATACATGATCAGATGGTGGACGGACGAACCATCAATTTCTGTACAATATCGGACTTGGCGTACTACTAGAATACATTAGTATTGATGGACATGTTGTAATTATCCTCGGCGGTTGGTGAAGACATTGTTCAACCACTAAAATTGACCAAGAAAACTCCTACCGTGAAGGTTGGTGGAACCTGGCTAAAAGTATCTGTCACAGCCTAACTCCATGACTAAATACTTTAGTAGTGGTAGTATTCATTTAAATAGAGATATGAAGTCATTTCAAGAAAATAAAAAAGTGGACAACGTTATTTTAAGAAATAAAACAAAGTATATAGAATAAAGAAAAAGTAGTTCATCAAAAAAAATAAAGAAAAATTAGAGAAAAGTCATTGTCTTTACCTAAACTCAAAGAAGTTGGTGGTATAGCTCACAACCATGCCATATCAAAGTTGATTGATTCCTCCTCTATCTTTCAGTACATGACATGAGTACATGAAACTCACCTATCCCAGAAAAAAACATTTCTGGGTTATCTTTGATTAGCTCAAGGAGGAATTCAGTCTCTCCAGGTTTGAGAGCGCCAAGAAAGTCCATACCTGGACTCCTCCGGCGAAATAGGATAATGCAGTCTCAATTCCCCTCTCATCACATTCTATCCACAACGAGCTACGTGTTGTATCAGCTTCCTGTGGTCTCCCACCTTCGAAAAGGATATTGGGGGCATGATGCATAAGCTCATTGTCTAGAAGCAGAATCAGCCCCCAAGGCGTAGCAAATTTGGTACTTGGTGGGCAGATTTGTTCCAAGGTGCTAGGTTCATAGTAGTCGCAATGTGGGAGTTCC
This sequence comes from Linanthus parryae, assembly GCA_023055425.1. Taxonomy (NCBI): domain Eukaryota; kingdom Viridiplantae; phylum Streptophyta; class Magnoliopsida; order Ericales; family Polemoniaceae; genus Linanthus; species Linanthus parryae. The sequence goes on from JALGPY010000002.1 coordinate 37,889,605, forward strand.
ATCATTAACATGTGAGTTCCTTGTGGGCACCATGCAATGGCCCTCCCCCATTAGGAGGGCGCTGTGTGCCTAACTTATCCCTCTCTAGTGGCTTGGGACAGTGCCAGAGGGAAAGTTAGGGTGGCTGACTCCACCTTCTGTTAAGGGTGGCTGTCTCCACCGTCTTAGACTCTTAGATACCTAAAATGAAGCCCAGGTATACCTACTGGCCAATTAACCATCCAAGTTATACAAGTCCTAGGGTATCCCTTCTCTCGCCAGTCACCGAACCTTTTTCTGAAAATGCAGGAAAAATGTAAATGTATTCTCGATTTAAACACGTAAAGGTTATGGTGTGTTTCTTGGTATCACTTTCAAATGGGAAGCGACAAGCAAACTGTAACTTGCAACAGTACTATTCCTTCATAAATACAAATGCCTATAGTGAGAGACATCAACCTCAGGATATTTGTCGTGGTAAGTTTAACCGAATTCTGCAGGATGTATCTGAAGTACTGTTAAAGTTCTTCTTCTGTTTGTTAGCCAAAAACAGAACACAAATTCAGAGATACAGAGTTAATACATCAGCAATATTATATGTTCTTGTCGTCGTCCATGACGCTGTGGAGAGACGAGTAATCTAAAGATTATAAATTTTCACACAGATGCAAGTTTTTTTGTTAGATTGTAGTTGTATTTTAGAAGAATGACGGAGATTGAGAGGGAAAATCAGATTATTGGAGTGTTCCAGCTTGCGGTGTCAAAGGGATCGATCAGTTTCCATCAATTCTGATTTTGTTTCCGCGATTTGGTTCCTAAAATCTGCACACGGGTCAGGAGTTTCATTCTTCCATAGTTGGTCACACAAGAAAGAAACGTTTATGCTACGTTTCAAATTTGGAAAATCGGAAGAAAAAGAAAATGAAGGGAAATTAGGTAACATTCCGTTTATTTCCTTCGTTGGGTTGATTTAAGAAAAATTTGAAGGAAATAAAATGATTTTACACTTTCATAAATTTTAAAAAGTACTATTAGTGGTGTATCACTGATATAAGGTTAGGAATTCACTAACTTCGTCCATCAACCACCAAAGTTACCCAGGCATGTGATGTTTGTCAAATGATATTCCTGGGGTTTGAGTCCAAGATTCACCGCCGCCTCAAACATAATGCTCGCTGCTAGTTTTTATCAGCTGTCATAATCTTTAGGCCATAACTCAAAATCTAGAAATAACTTTTGCAAAGTTCAGCACTTTGACTCAAGACGGAAGATCCTTAAACCAGTTTTTCTCACCTAGCGGCACTTCGGTAAGGGAATGTTTGTTCGCCACAACAGTAGTATGGAATAAGTCGACGTAAGGATTAGGAAATTGTTTATGAGAATTATAAAACACCCTTTTGGCATTTCGTTCTTCAAGGAAGAGGCATCTAATTCAAAAACTTATTAAAAGACCCAGACCACCATCTTAATCAAGTTTGACCATATTTTAACCAAGAATCCTCGATACAGAATAGCCATATTTTACCAGTGATAGATAACAGCGAAGGTAGTTGCTTTACAGATATTTTGTACCGGTAAATCAGCATCCTGGTATGGAAGATCAACAAAGGCGAGGACTTGTTAAAATCGATATAGGACGGTATGAAATACTATTCTAAAACCTCACTTGAACTCGTTCAGGTACCACAAAACCCCAAATTGAACAAGGGACTAAACGTGCGGGACATATAATACGACTGTTTTAAATATCACAATCCAAATGCAGGACCAACAGAGGTTTGGCTCGAGGGTTGTATTTGGAGGCTCTAATTATTGATCAATAGACTTGACATTCCCCAGGAGACGATCCTCACCCAACCTATGTGCAAGGGTACTATGGGCTAGTTTGGGAATGTTGTGGCGGTGCTAGAAGCTTTTGTGTGGGAATCACTGTGGGAAAGTTGCTGTGAATTTTAGATAAAATGTTGTTTGGTTCACATGAAAGCTACGGTGAAATATTGATATATTAATTTTGTGTTTGGTAAATCAACTATGAACCTGCCGTAAGAGAGTGAAATGACAAAAACATCTTACATGTATCAAAATGAAATCCTGTGAAGATAAATGCTGAAACTTTTAGAATTTTTGAGGTTAATACCGGTTGTAGATAATTTAATCAAAACAAGGTTCTGAAAAAGCATCTTCCCCCTTGCTTCGGGCAAGCTGCTGTGGTGCTGTGGGACAGTAGTGAGGGTCCTAAGTCAAAATTTTATTTTACCAAAAAACTGCTTCTGCGGTAGGGAAACAACTTTGCTGGGAGAAGAATCATTCCCAAACTGGCCCAATGTCGTGGCTCAGGATTGGTTACCAGTATGAAGATACCTTCCACCCAGGCAGGCAACACCTCAGTCCTAGGATAAACAGTCAGGCAGCTATTAATGCCCGAATCTTTTGGCTCTACGATTCACATAGTTTTGAAGAAAAAGATGAAATGCTCCATCTGAAGACAATGTTTTAGCCATTTGTATGACAGTTTGTCTAAAAGGTATCATTCAAACAATTTTCTGGCAGATTTCTCATTCAATGTTAAGGAAGCCTGAGCCTGAAGTTCAGTTTTTGTAAACAGAATGAGAAACAAGGCAAAGCAGCTTAGGAACCTTAAGCGAAACAACATTAATTTGTTGTATCGCAGAAACTGTTAGGGAGCATATGCTGCAAGGATCTAGATGGCTGAACATAAATACACAGTGCAGAATTTGATTTTGCAGCGGGAGACAATAGGACAGCGATGGTCTCACAAACGCAACTAAATTGAGAAATAAAAACAGGGAAGTTAAATCACAAGCTAATGCAGCAAAGGTTATGCAAAGCATCAGACTAGTTGAGATTCGTATAGTGTACCCCCTGCGGATTGCGGAAGGATGATTGATCACTTGAGCACTAAAGCAGCACCACCATTAAAAATTGAGAAGTTAGGGTTTTGCCCAATTTGTGAATTCTATGAGGCCTCGGATTTTCACTTTCAGGAATTGCTAGGAACTGATACCGCATCTGTCTTTTCTTTAATCTGCAACATTAGAGTTTTCTAGTTTCTCAGGTACCCACTCCCCCCTAGCTAAGTCCCTTCTCTCCAACCACAATCAGATACCTCAGGAAACATAAATGAATTGCACATTCCTTTGTATTTCATGAGTAAATCAAATAAAACTGCAAAACTTGAGCTGAACTTGGCAAGAAAGGTGAACAGTAAATTTACATTCCGAACAAGAAAACCCCGTGGTTTCACTCGATAAACATCAAAGTACTACCAATCTTCTAGAGGCGATATTCAAAACCCGTTTGGCTAACGAATGCAAAAAACAATCTCTAAAACCAATAAGCCAGATAAATAGCCAAAACTATCAATAACCCAGTTAAAAGGTGTATACCGTTATCACCATTACCAGCGCGATCCTCATTTCGCTATCTCTTTAACCCTTGTAGCCAAAGCACTCCGTATAGCCTCCGCATTTCCCTCATTTGTACTCTCTCCACTAGCATCTCCAAAACTTGGATTCTCCACTACACAATCATCAACCAATTCATCAGAAAGCATCGAATCATCCTCCCTCATGAGCAGAACATTATGCAATATCGAACAAGCACCAATGTACGCCACCGCAGCCTTGAAATCAGCTTCAACCCGCTTGTTCAAAACCCCCCAATTCTTCAAACTCGCGACCGTTTTAGCTCCAAACGAACTCATCTTATCGATAGCTGAGTTAAAATTCTCCTCATTCGACCCGGGTTTCGGATCAGGGAATGGCACAACTAGCCATGGCAATGAAGGGTAGTTTCCATTATTTACATTTTTTCCACTTCCACTTCCAATCAGATACTGTGGTACAGCAACACCATCAATATAAATAGGTGGTGAATCCAATAAATTACCCAACTCAATGTCTTTATACAAACTTGAAGATTTCAAAATTTGGGAATTACCCTTTTCGCCATTTGAACCTGCAAATACACTGAGTATTCTCAGGGATTGATCCACTACGATCTGTGCTGCAATACTCTGTTTCTGTTTATCCTTCAATATGTCGAACCTCGCACAATCAATGACCCCACAGCAATTGGGCATTCCGGTGAGGGATTCGAACTCGGACGACACCGTTTGGAGCTCTTTGGGGCTGGGGAAGGCGATCCAGAACCTGAAATTGGGGAAATTTGTCATATACCCTTTCCTCAAATACCCTTTACATTTTACCTTTGGCCAAACTTGGTATTTTCAATCTGCCCTCCAATTGTCATATACCCTTCCCTCAAATACCCTTTCCATTCTACCTTTGGCCGAACTTGGTCAGTTCAATCTACCCTCCAATTGTGGAGTAATTATTGCTTGCTCCAAGAGCAAATATGACGTGGTGCTCTAATCAATACATCACAGGACACGTCAGAAACATGTAGGAATCCACTTTCTTTTGTCTGCCACTCATTCTCTTTCTTCCTGACTGTCATGTGCTGTATTGATTAGAGCACCACGTGTATTTGCTCTTATAGAGCAAACAAAAATGAGAGAGGGGAGGGGAACTTATTCCCCGAGGGTAGATTGCAAAGACCAAGTTCGTTTGTTACCAAAAAAAAAGACCCAAGTTCGTAGCCGGTTTAAACACAAATTTTCTAACCTGAAATTGGTGCAGAGGACGCGGCAGAGGTGCTTAACGCAGAATCTCGAAACCGGTTCGGAGACGTTGAACCGGCGGGCGAGTTCCGGGTAGTCGGCGCCGGCGGAGAGGCGGAAGAGGCCGATTCCGAGGCGGGTTTCCGCGGAGAGGTTGAGTGGGGAGCCGGCGGGGTCACGGCAGTCGAGGAGGGGCTCGAGGAGAGCGGCGAGGTACTCGAAGGTGGAGGGTTTCATGCCGAAACAGAGCTTGAACGAGTCGGGACCGCGTGGAATCGGTGAGTCAACCGAGTCAACCCGGCGGAGTTGACCGAGTCTGGAGATGGGTTCGGCGTCATCGGGCGTGGAATCGTGTCCCTGGAGATGGGTTCGCTTCCGTTTTTTGGAGAGGAGGGTGAGGGAGGCGGCGATTTGGGAAGTGGAGAGGAAGTGGTGGAGGAGTGGGAAGAGGTTGGGATTGGGATTGGGATTGGGATTGGGATTGGAGAGATCTGTGGAAGGGAAGAGGAGGAGGATGAGGAGTAGTTCTGAGATTAGGGGGGAGATTAAGGCTGCTAAAGTACGAGGATCCATTTGGTTTGGTTTTTCACCTTGGGATTTGGAGAAATGTTTGGGGAAATCAGATGTTGTCTTTTTGTCTGTGTAGAAGGGGGCGATCTCAGTTGGGGATGGATACATAAGAAATACACACGTGCGTTTCGTTTTATTTTTGGAAAATTTAGATTTTTCTTTGATAGATGCGATAGAGTTAGGGCCTGTTTGGTACGGGTTGAAAATCTCAATAATCAGTTGAAAATATTTTGAGACGAAAATTCAAGTTAACTAAGAATCGCAAGATATTTTGTATGAGTTGAAATTATAAATCACTAACTTAATTCATTTAACAGAATTTAAAGAGTTCTAAAACCAAGTAATTGAATACACCTACTTATAAACTGAAATGTGATCATGCTAATATAAAAAAATATCAAAATTTATTTTTTAGAAACTTTCATCTGCATAATCCCTAATTTTGGAGATTCTAAAATCGCAAATAAATTGTTTTAATCTGCAAATTATCGGATTAAAATTTACAGACATAACATGATAACAAGCGGAATTGTTGAAAAGATGCTGATTTTAGTCAAAAGTGATACCATACATGCACTTAGTAGGTTTTTCTGCCTTAATTTCTTATTTTTTGAAGTAAATACTCTCTATATAGTTAATTGGACCCGTAACCCCAAGGGGTTGGCCTAGCCTAGTGGTGGAGGCTTGTGATTTAAAGGTGTGTGCTACACTTGATGTCTCCAAGTTCAAACACTACAACTATAAACAAAAAGTGTATTTCTAAGAAGCCAATACAAATTTATTAGGCTTAGAAAGAGAGCATCGCCTCTCCGGCGGTGGCTCCTCGTCGGCTCGATTTTTGGATCTCTACAGGTCGGCCACGTCCTCGATGGTGTCTTCCCGGTGGTTGGTTGTCTTCTATGTTTGTGGTCGTTCTCCCGGTCAATCGGTTAGAGCTTTCTTCGCTGCCTGTGCCTCAAGTCTTCATTGGTCGTTCATGTCGCAGCTTGCCGGTGATTGCTCTCGGTTCTCGTCGCTGTAAGCCTACGGCCAGGAGCTATTTGGGGATTTCTCCCTGACGGTGTTTTTTCTCTTCCCCGATGCATCAAGGCCTTTGGGTTAGATCTTTGTGGGTTTTCCCTTGCTCTACCAGATTTATCTTTTTCTCAGGCACCGCCTACCGCCAGGCCATCATCAATTCTGCCTCGCCGGTCGCCGCCCACCGCCAAAGCCTCGTCTCCTTCTCAGCCACCGCTAAAACGTTCGTCTATGCGGTGGTATCCGGATTGACTCAGCTTCCGATGGGTTTCTTCCCTCAGCCGGCGTTGAGGCCCTCAAACATCACGCCTATTTTCAGCCCAAATTAAAATGAGGCATCTCATGTTTGTTTCCCTCAGGCTATAAGCCTTTACCGGCCAAATCAAGATCGGGATTTGGTTGTTCTCTGTGTTTTTTGTTAGTTGCAAGGGTTTGGTTCGCTGCCTCTGCAATCTAGTTACGGCTTGCTCGTCGTCGATCATCAGGACGTCGCCATCCTCAGCTTGCTCACCCAGCCGCGTCTCCATCACCGCCATAGTCACCGTCACACCGTTTTCTTTCAGTTGGTGGTTTCTGGATACTGACAAGTCGTTGGCTGGGCTTTTTTAGTCTACAAGTGGAATATTCACAGTTGTGTTGGATTGTTTATGAAACACCCCATAATTCCCGAAGAGTGCCCTCCACCCAAGGTGATGAACCTCTTAGGGTAACGGAGTAGGATCACGGTTCTTGGTTATATGCGATCAAACAAAACCCACCGATTACATTACTATTTACAATAAAACGTTTGTACATCGTTGTTCACAAAAAAAAAACAAAAGTGATACGACTACCAAAAGAAAAGATTTGTCATGGAGGCTACATGATCTATGTACTACCGTTGCCTATATTTAGTTGAACGTCCCCTTCCCTCGCGAGCTCGAACCTGTGGTGATTTAAAATAAAATAATGGAGCACCACAATTTAAATAAAGTCAGTTAAAACTGAGTAAATATAGGCTACAACGCGTAAATAGATGGCTAGGAAGCACAGTTATAAGTTACAAAAGAGGTAAGAAGAATTTAAATAATGGCAGTAAAAACGAAATAATATTTTCAGAAATTTAAAATAATTGTTTAATTGTTGTAACAAGTTACTTTAACGTTTTCATTTGGTTGAGGCATATCCAGAGCCACCAACGGGATCAATGTAGACGGAGGAATCACAATGAATCGCTAAAGGGTGCATTCTAGGGTTTAACAACCCTATTTCTCCCGAGCGTTATGGGAGCCCATACGTCAATCCCCGCTCACAAATTCTAGCTAAAAGGCCTTAAGTGTCGACACCCCTATACCGTAGTGACTCGTACAAGTATAAGTAGCACTCTAGCTCTCTAAACCCCTTGGCCGCAATACCTTGATACATATAGGCTCATCGGGGGTGGATTTTAAACATTTAAGTTTTATCCAATGAAGTGAAGCATTGCTTCCGGCTATATAGTTGGGGGATCGCTTGGCGTCCCCGACCATAGCCACAATATAACTCCGTACATAGCCCTATATCTATTATGAGTGTATTATTGATTCCCGGTTTCAAACAAATTTTCTTTTCACAACTCAAAGTTTTTTTTTTCAAGTAATTTTCAACGAGTACGATAAGATTATTAAAAGTTCTCACATGCTTCAATTTTCATTTTCATAACCTAATTTGCAAGTTTGAAAATCAACTAAAATCTAAATTTGATTTGTAAAGGTTGCACACATATACTTACCAAAGGATATACAAGCGCGAGGCAACAAGAGCAATCCTAGAATTCCGAAGGCACAAACTCGTCTCCTACGAACCCGATGTCTACAATCACACATATACGTACTCATTACCACCAAGTTACACATACATAATCCAAATGTAACATACATGCTAAATAATCACATATGTCACAAATGCACATATAATTATGTTCACTTATCAAAACACATCAAATCCAACACTTAGACATGTAAAAATTCAAGTTATTTTAAAAATGTGAAACTACAAATCTGGACAGATTTGTAGCTCTGACTTTAGAGCCATATTTACAATACCAAAATACTTTTAAAATTTTTGAAACTCTCTCATAAGGTAGAAAAATGTGTCTAGTTTCTGAAACATCAAGAATCTTGTTAATAGCTATTATAGAAATAAAGATATAAAATAAACAAAGAGTGTTGTGCAGAGACAATTCTGAAAGTAAATCTCAACTTCAAAAGGTTATTACTACCCCTTAGAGAATAGCAATGATGCTCATCTTCTCCAGAATTAATGTTATATGTGTCTAGTTAGTACACAAGAAAGAGGGGGTTCAAAAAATTTCTGAAAATGAGATTTTTAGTGAAAATTCCAAGACTGGTACTGAAACAGAGTTCCAGAAAACATGCAAGTTCAAATGACCATTACTCATTATCCAAGAATGCTATGAAGATGATTTTTTTCTCAAAATGATCCCCTCTGAGTCTAGTTTCATGAAATGTGAGTTTTGAAATTTTTACAGAGACCAAAGTATAACATATACCACGATTTTCACACACTATACAGATTGTATCAACATGCATGTTTTCCTAAAACCTCCAAATCTTGATCAAATCATTTCTATGATACATGCAACTTGAGAAACATGTTCCTATGCTCAAAAACAGCCATTTAAACATATAAAAAGAAATCAAACAAGAAATTTGAGGAATCAAGTGGAAAATTTGATAAAACACAAGTCCAAAGTCACAATTTCATGCTCTAGGCACACATGCATCATCAAATCAAGAGATTTCAAACAAGACATGATTCCAACAACCTTTTTTCACAAGATATGAAGGGGAAAAGAAAGGAAAGAACACTTACTACCAGACCTTATAGAGATTTTGGGGTTTTGGATGGTCTTGGAGTGCTTGATTTCTCCCTAGACTTGAAGCTCCTTCCATGGAAGCAAGAAAGAGATGATAGAAGTGGGTTTTTGAAGAAGAGGGTGATGTTTATCATGCCCTCATTGTTTTGGACGAAATTTAGGAGTGAGAGAGAGATAATTGAGGGTGGAAGGACTGATGAAATGAAGTGGTTGTGTTAATGTGTGTGGGGGGTTCTTCATATATGGACATGTGACTACAAGTGTGGGTATAGCTCCATAGGAAGAGGTAGGATTATTTTTTTATTAGTGTTGACTTTGGTAGTGGTGGGGAGGGACTTGATAGAAATTACAACTCTCCCAACAAAATAGTTGGGGGTAGAAATTGAAGTAGTAAGAAGTTGAGGGTTGGTAGGCAAATACTACAAATTAAGTTAACTACAAGATTGCAAATGCAAGAGGGGTATTTTTGGAATTACCACTAAGTAACAAGTTTACTAGTAGTATTTTTTTTTCTAACTTTAGAAACTATGACTTGAATTACTCAATAACAATAAAACTCTTCTAAATAACAAAATAACCCCAAACAAAGTACGAGGTATTTCATCATTTCCCCCTTAAAATAAAGCTTCGTCCCCGAAGCTCAAAATTCTTTTGGATAAACTACGACACGCTTCATGAGAGATGAAACTAATGCTTATGAAAAATGTATGAAATTCCAATGAACATGCAACATTTATGTTTAAAAGGGGTATGCAAGAAAGGTGGAAAGTACTCGTTTTGTCACATCATCCCCCCCTCAAAGGGAGTGACGTCCTCGACACTCTTGGTAATACCTGATCAAAGAGATGCGGGTAACGTTTCTTCATGATCTCCTCTGACTCCCACGTGGCCTCTTCTGTGAGATGGTTCGACCAAAGGACCTTGACTAGCGTGATTGACTTGGTACGGGTATCTCGGGTTTTCCTGTCTAAGATTTTGATTGGTTGTTCTTCATAGGTTAAGGTTGGATCTAACTCAATTGGCTCGGGATCAAGGACATGACTTTTATCAGGGATGTATGGCTTGAGTTGAGAGACATGGAAGACGTTATGGATTCTACCTAGATTATTGGGAAGGTTTAGGCGGTAGGCAACCTCGCCGATGCGTTCCAATACTCCATAGGGTCCAATGAACTTCGGGCTCAGCTTCCCTTTCTGGTTGAACCGCATTACCCCCTTAGTTGGTGAAACCTTCAGAAGCACTTTGTCACCTTTATTGAACTCCAAAGGCCTTCTCTTCGAATCTACATAAGACTTCTGCCGATCCTGAGTTGCCTTCATTCTTTGCTGAATTACTCTTATCTGATTCATCGAGTCCTCAATCATCGGTGGTCCTAGAATAAGTGTCTCACTTATGTCACTCCAACACAAATGTGTCCTACACTTCCGTCCGTAGAGTGCTTCGTAGGGTGCCATCCCTATGCTTGCATGGTAGCTGTTGTTGTAGGAGAATTCTATCAATGGTAACTTATCCACCCATGATCCTCCGAAATCCAAAATACACGCCCTAAGCATGTCTTCCAGTGTCTGAATTGTCCTTTCTGTCTGCCCATCAGTTGCTGGATGAAAAGCTGTGCTGAATTTGAGCTTCGTACCCATAGCCCTTTGTAGCTCTTTCCAAAAGTGCGATAAGAAATTGGGATCTCTATCCGATATGATGGAACTAGGTACTCCGTGTAATCTCACTATGTTCTGAATGTATGCACTAGCCCTCTTCTCCATGTCCCATGTGTCTTTCATGGGAATGAACCTTGCTGTCTTCGTTAGCCGGTCAACCACTACCCAAATTTGGTTCATCCCATTAGTTGATACTGGCAAAGCCGTAACAAAATCCATTGAGATGGAATCCCATTTCCAAACAGGTACGTCCAATGGCTGCATCATTCCTCCGGGTCTTTTATGTTCAAACTTGACCTTCTGGCAAGTTAGGCAACGAGCCACGAAATCTGCTACTTCCCTCTTCATGTTCCTCCACCAAAAGTTTTTCTTTAAATCCTTGTAGAGTTTGTCTCCTCCAGGATGTACCGAGTACGGAGTGTTGTGAGCTTCCTTCATTATCTTCTCCTTCACTTCTGAACATTTCATTGGTATGCACCACCTTCCCTTGAATCTTATGCTTCCGTCTTCCTCAATCTTGAAATCAGGTGCCTCACCCTTCTCAACCTTCTCTTTCACTTGCTGTAGGAATTCGTCAGTACACTGACCTTCTCGTATCTCTGTGAAAATGTCCGGAACCACTGTCAAATTGCACACTATACTCTCTACAGTCCCAATTGTGCAAAACTCAATCTCCAACTTCCGAAATTCCTCATAGAGCTTATTTGGCAAAACCCATAATGAGTTTACTGAGTGTGTGGTCTTCCTACTTAGCGCATCTGCTACCACATTCGCTTTTCCTTCATGATACTGGATCTGAAGATCATAATCCTTAATCAATTCCAACCACCTTCTTTGTCGCATATTCAGCTCTTTTTGCGTGAATATGTACTTCAAGCTCTTGTGATCTGTAAAGAACTTACAAGTCGTCCCATATAAGTAGTGTCTCCAAATCTTCAACGCAAACACCACTGCTGCCAACTCTAAGTCATGTGTTGGGTAGTTCTCCTCATAGGGCTTTAACTGTCTTGAGGCATAAGCTATTACCTTCTTGTTCTGCATTAAAACACACCCTAGACCATGCTTGGATGCATCGCTGTAGACTTCAAAGCCTTCTCCTTCGGCTGGTAATGTCAACACAGGAGCTGTCGTCAATCGGTCCTTTAGTGTCTGGAACGCCTCCTCACACTTGCTGTCCCAAACGTACTTAGTTGTTTTCCTCGTCAGGGCTGTCAGCGGTCTTGCGATCTTTGAAAAATCCTTCACGAACCTACGATAGTATCCAGCTAAACCCAAGAAACTCCTTAATTCTGTCACGTTCTTAGGTGTCGGCCAATCCTTTACGGCCGCCACTTTACCTGGGTCCACCGACACACCTTCTTTTGAGATGATATGTCCTAGAAAAGGAACTCTATCTAACCATAACTCGCTCTTTGAAAGTTTCCCATACAACTTCTCATGTCGTAGGGTTTCCAATACTTCCCTCAGATGCTTCTCATGCTCTTCCCTTCCCTTTGAGTAGATCAAAATGTCATCTATAAACACTACCACGAACTTATCGAGGTACTTCTGCAACACGCGGTTCATCAATTCCATAAACACGGATGGGGCGTTTGTTAAACCGAATGGCATCACTGTGAATTCGTAATGTCCATATCGAGTTCGAAACGCCGTTTTGGGTATATCATGTTCAGCTATCCTCAACTGATGATAACCTGACCTTAAGTCAATCTTCGAGAAGGTATCTGCTCCTTGCAGTTGGTCAAACAAATCATCGATCCTAGGGAGTGGGTACTTATTCTTGATGGTTACACTATTCAGGTCACGATAATCTATGCACAACCTTAGAGTTCCGTCCGTCTTCTTCACGAAAAGAACCGGTGCTCCCCACGGTGAAACACTCGGTCGGATGTAACCCTTATCTAATAAATCCTTGAGTTGCTCCTTCAACTCCTTCAACTCCGCCGGTGCCATCCTATACGGTGCCTTGGCAATTGGTCCAGTTCCTGGCACTAGGTCTATTGTGAAATCCACTGCTCGCTTGGGTGGCATTCCTGGAAGCTCGTCTGGAAATACATCGGGAAACTCGTTCACTACTGGGATATTCTCCAACTTCTCTTCTTCCTTCTCTTGGTCACGAATTGTGCAGAGGTATGCCTTATGCCCTTTCCTAAGGTCAGAGAGGATGGCTAAGGCTGACACAACTTGAATCCTTGGTCCACTGGTTATACCCTTATAAGATAGACGTTCACCATTTGGTCCACGAAACCTGAACTTTTGGTGTGCACACTCAATGGTTGCCTGATGTTTACTAAGCCAATCCATTCCTAATATCACATCTAGGTTTCCTAGGTCGAACATAATTAAGTCTGCAGGTATCTCTACCCCTAGGATTTCTAACTTAACCCCTGGGTACAGGGTTTTACAGGTGAAAACTTCTCGAGAAGGAGTAGATACTGGAATAGATATGGAAGTTGGGGCTGGTAAGTCTAGATTCTTCGCAAAAGAGGATGATATGAAAGAAAACGATGCTCCAGAATCAAATAAGACTAAAGATGGGACTGAGTGGGTAAGGAATGTACCAGTCACCACGTTGGCCTGCTCCGCCTGTTTTTGGTTCATGACATTGATGGTGCCTGCTGCTCTTTGTCCATGCTGAGCTGGTGCTGCTGGGGCTCTTGCTGCTGGAGCTGCGACGTTCCCTTGCTGGCGGTTGTTGTATCCACCCTCACCTTGGCGGTTGTTGTTATGGTTATAGCCTCCATTGTTGTTTCCATAGCGGTTTCCCCCGCCTTGCTGGTAATTTCCATGCTGGTTTCCTCCTTGATAGTGGTTGCGGCCTCCCTGGAACCCTCCATTTCCTCCATATGAAATGTTGTGGTTTCCTCCATTGTGGTTCCCGTGGGTCCTTGCTCGGCACTCAAACTTTCGATGGCCTAGCTTTCCGCAGTTAAGACAAGTGACCTTATTGCCTCGACAGTCCTTTCCTGGATGGTTTACGTTGCACCGACGGCAGTGGTAAACTCTAGCTGGGCCTGAGCCACCGTTGAAGCGATTCCCTCCTGGATTTCCCTGATTCTCATTCTGATAGTTGGTGTTTGGGTTTGCTCGAAACTTCTTGTCTCCACCATTGTGGCCGCCTCCACGGTTTTGATTGGTAGGTGCTTCTGCCTTCCTTTTCCTACTCTCCTCCAGATTCTCCTCGTGCATTCTCTGCATATCTTGTGCCGCTCCATAAGCATCTAGTAGGGTGTTGAACTGGACAGGTCCTATTGACCTTCTCAATTGATAATTCAGACCCTCTACAAACCTTTTAACCTTCTTTGCCTCTGTAGGCACAAGAGCTCCTCCAAATCTTACTAACTCCATGTAGTTGTTGAAGTAGTCCGCGAGACTGTCGCTTCCCTGTTTCAGGTTCATGAACTCCTTGAATTTCCTCTCCTTAACATGATCCGGATAGAACCGTTCCCGCATTGCTTTCTTCAGGTGTTCCCATCCAAAACCTTCAGTCGCGAGAAGTTCCTCGCCTTTCAAGGACCACCAGTTATCCGCTTCCTTCTTAAAATAGTAAAGAGCCACTTCCACACGTTGGTTTTCAGGGCAACGAGCCGACTTTAGTGCCTTGTCGAAATCTCGGATCCAGTCGTCTGTTCCGTAGAAGAAGTCCGGACGAAGTTCAGCTACCTTCCTCATTATGTCACCTCCTCCGCTACGAGACTCTTGGATAAGTTCTGTCAAGGCCATGGTGGCTTGCTCCATGTTAGCAAAGCGCACCGGATCGTATTCTTGGGCCATGTTGAACTGCGTGCCTTGGTTGGTAGGTTGCATCCTTGCTTAAGTCCTGGGATCATATTTAGCGGGGTTGGTACTAACCTTAGGTATTCATCTAATTAATGCATGAAATATGCATAATGCATGAAATGTAAACACAAGTGATCATAAGCTAATATATACATTGCACATACATCAAAAAGGAACATGTCCATCAAGCGTCACGTCAAGCTAACATTACAAGCATCACATCACATGGCTTACCAAAATACATCATATTAGATATTCACAACTACTACTTCCTTAAGAGAAGAGAAAGATAGGCCTAAAGACTCTCATCGTCGGTTATGCACTCAGGTCCGGTGTCTCCAAGGTTCATGGGGTCAACCTCGATCTCGTGGTTCTCTTGATTCTCGACCATCTCTTGGTTCTCATCATCTTGGTCCATCCAATCCTCCTCCCACTCTTCCTCTACATCGTCGATAGCTAATTCTTCTTCCTCTTCCTCTTCTTCTTCTACCTCCTCAGGTTCTTCTTCCTCTTGTTGTTGTTGTTGTTGTTGTTGTTGTTGTTGTTGTTGTTGTTGTTGTTGTTGTTGTTGCTGCTGATGTTGATGCAATTGCTGCTCCAGTTCGTTCTTGAGCTCGGAGGGCGTGATCCAGTAAATGTCATCCACATAATGGCGGTATCGGAATGTGTTGGGAACAAATTCCCCCCATTTGTTCTCCACGACTAGGTCCACATACGTATCCCTCACCCGATTCCAAGGTTGCTCTCTTGGGAGTACCTCCAGCATAAAGTGACATATGGCCAGTGGATGTGCAAATTTTTCATCACCGTGTGGGCTCTGGCTGAGGGCTAAACAATATTCGTTCATGTAGTCACAAAACTCAGCGATGGTCTCCTCTCCCGGCATGAATCTCAAGTCGACTGGAGTAGCACCCGGTGCAAAGTTGTTTGGATGAGGGACTGGTAAGCGCGCCATCTGGTGAAGGATAAAAGAGAAGTCTCAGAAGTGGTTCTAAGTTAAGCGTGTAATTAATAATTAAATAAGTTACACATAATAAAAGAATTCATAGTGGAAAAAAAATATATTCTTAAATACGTAGGGAGTGTTTATATAAGTAGGCAACTTAGAATTTCGTTATATCCCACATAATAAAATCATTTTTTTGTATATATATACACTTTTTTTTTAATATATAATTTAAGAAAATTTTCTCTCCATATCATAAACCAATAATATAGCATAAATCACGCACTCTTTTTTTTTTTACATCAAATTTTAGGATATATCATACGTAATAAGACACGTGATCATCCAAGCAAAATACCCACATTTAAGTTTCATAAAACCAGTCATACAAATAGTATTAAGACAACATTCTAATGGCTATAAGCCATATTTAGATAATATAACAACATAGGATAAGACTAAATCAAGTAACGTCTCTAGTTCACTGCCGAACCCTCTTCTTGGATGCCACGCGTACTTCCCATTCCCTCTTCTTCTTCCATAATGATCATCTCGAGTATTCGGGAACAAATGCCTTCAGGTGTTATAACATAGGTACCCTCACGCTTCCACTTGGTCTCATTTGGTTTCCGGTTGGGGGTAACCAAGTCATGATACCTCCTCCTCAAAATGGTGCCGTAACGGTCGCCCGAACGGTGTAAGACCTCTAGTAGAAAATAGGACTGAACAAGCGGGTTGAGGTAATCCGCAAAGTGAGGATGCCAAATCTCCCACCGTTGGCAAGTGTATACCACATGGGCGCTAAAGTCCTCGTAGGTCGGGTCCTCCCTTAGTCGACGGTCAATTGGGTGGACATCGTTACGGAACTCGGCCGGGATCCAAGCGTTTCTATCCATCCTATAAGGACTAACAAAGTATTCATTAAACCATTATCTTAAATTCTAGTTTTTTTTTTTAATCTAGTCCTTACCTCCTAAGAGTTACAAAGTAGCACGTTTGTAACTAATAATTGTCTAACGATTCGACGCCCAAGTCCCCCGGCTTGTTTATTTATTATTATCCAATTAAGTTTTCCTAGCCAATTTTATATTTTTTTAGAAAAAGTTCAAATTTTAATTGAGTTCTTATATTGATGGGAGTTGAATGATCCACATAAACCATAGAACCGTGCTCTGATACCAACTGAAACACCCCATAATTCCCGAAGAGTGCCCTCCACCCAAGGTGATGAACCTCTTAGGGTAACGGAGTAGGATCACGGTTCTTGGTTATATGCGATCAAACAAAACCCACCGATTACATTACTATTTACAATAAAACGTTTGTACATCGTTGTTCACAAAAAAAACAAAAGTGATACGACTACCAAAAGAAAAGATTTGTCATGGAGGCTACATGATCTATGTACTACCGTTGCCTATATTTAGTTGAACGTCCCCTTCCCTCGCGAGCTCGAACCTGTGGTGATTTAAAATAAAATAATGGAGCACCACAATTTAAATTAAGTCAGTTAAAACTGAGTAAATATAGGCTACAACGCGTAAATAGATGGCTAGGAAGCACAGTTATAAGTTACAAAAGAGGTAAGAAGAATTTAAATAATGGCAGTAAAAACGAAATAATATTTTCAAAAATTTAAAACAATTGTTTAATTGTTGTAACA
The DNA here is from genome assembly GCA_023055425.1 of Linanthus parryae. Classification (NCBI taxonomy): domain Eukaryota; kingdom Viridiplantae; phylum Streptophyta; class Magnoliopsida; order Ericales; family Polemoniaceae; genus Linanthus; species Linanthus parryae. The sequence continues at coordinate 37,906,714 of JALGPY010000002.1, forward strand.
AGTTACTTTAACGTTTTCATTTGGTTGAGGCATATCCAGAGCCACCAACGGGATCAATGTAGACGGAGGAATCACAATGAATCGCTAAAGGGTGCATTCTAGGGTTTAACAACCCTATTTCTCCCGAGCGTTATGGGAGCCCATACGTCAATCCCCGCTCACAAATTCTAGCTAAAAGGCCTTAAGTGTCGACACCCCTATACCGTAGTGACTCGTACAAGTATAAGTAGCACTCTAGCTCTCTAAACCCCTTGGCCACAATACCTTGATACATATAGGCTCATCGGGGGTGGATTTTAAACATTTAAGTTTTATCCAATGAAGTGAAGCATTGCTTCCGGCTATATAGTTGGGGGATCGCTTGGCGTCCCCGACCATAGCCACAATATAACTCCGTACATAGCCCTATATCTATTATGAGTGTATTATTGATTCCCGGTTTCAAACAAATTTTCTTTTCACAACTCAAAGTTTTTTTTTTTCAAGTAATTTTCAACGAGTACGATAAGATTATTAAAAGTTCTCACATGCTTCAATTTTCATTTTCATAACCTAATTTGCAAGTTTGAAAATCAACTAAAATCTAAATTTGATTTGTAAAGGTTGCACACATATACTTACCAAAGGATATACAAGCGCGAGGCAACAAGAGCAATCCTAGAATTCCGAAGGCACAAACTCGTCTCCTACGAACCCGACGTCTACAATCACACATATACGTACTCATTACCACCAAGTTACACATACATAATCCAAATGTAACATACATGCTAAATAATCACATATGTCACAAATTCACATATAATTATGTTCACTTATCAAAACACATCAAATCCAACACTTAGACATGTAAAAATTCAAGTTATTTTAAAAATGTGAAACTACAAATCTGGACAGATTTATAGCTCTGACTTTAGAGCCATATTTACAATACCAAAATACTTTTAAAATTTTTGAAACTCTCTCACAAGGTAGAAAAATGTGTCTAGTTTCTGAAACATCAAGAATCTTGTTAATAGCTATTATAGAAATAAAGATATAAAATAAACAAAGAGTGTTGTGCAGAGACAATTCTGAAAGTAAATCTCAACTTCAAAAGGTTATTACTACCCCTTAGAGAATAGCAATGATGCTCATCTTCTCCAGAATTAATGTTATATGTGTCTAGTTAGTACACAAGAAAGAGGGGGTTCAAAAAGTTTCTGAAAATGAGATTTTTAGTGAAAATTCCAAGACTGGTACTGAAACAGAGTTCCAGAAAACATGCAAGTTCAAATGACCATTACTCATTATCCAAGAATGCTATGAAGATGATTTTTTTCTCAAAATGACCCCCTCTGAGTCTAGTTTCATGAAATGTGTGTTTTGAAATTTTTACAGAGACCAAAGTATAACATATACCACGATTTTCACACACTATACAGATTGTATCAACATGCATGTTTTCCTAAAACCTCCAAATCTTGATCAAATCATTTCTATGATACATGCAACTTGAGAAACATGTTCCTATGCTCAAAAACAGCCATTTAAACATATAAAAAGAAATCAAACAAGAAATTTGAGGAATCAAGTGGAAAATTTGATAAAACACAAGTCCAAAGTCACAATTTCATGCTCTAGGCACATATGCATCATCAAATCAAGAGATTTCAAACAAGACATGATTCCAACAACTATTTTCACAAGATATGAAGGGGAAAATAAAGGAAAGAACACTTACTACCAGACCTTATTGAGATTTTGGGGTTTTGGATGGTCTTGGAGTGCTTGATTTCTCCCTAGACTTGAAGCTCCTTCAATGGAAGCAAGAAAGAGATGATAGAAGTGGGTTTTTGAAGAAGAGGGTGATGTTTATCATGCCCTCATTGTTTTGGACAAAATTTAGGAGTGAGAGAGAGATAATTGAGGGTGGAAGGACTGATGAAATGAAGTGGTAGTGTTAATGTGTGTGGGGGGGTCTTCATATATGGACATGTGACTACAAGTGTGGGTATAGCTCCATAGGAAGAGGTAGGAGTATTTTTTTATTAGTGTTGACTTTGGTAGTGGTGGGGAGGGACTTGATAGAAATTACAACTCTCCCAACAAAATAGTTGGGGGTAGAAATTGAAGTAGTAAGAAGTTGAGGGTTGGTAGGCAAATACTACAAATTAAGTTAACTACAAGATTGCAAATGCAAGAGGGGTATTTTTGGAATTACCACTAAGTAACAAGTTTACTAGTAGTATTTTTTTTTCTAACTTTAGAAACTATGACTTGAATTACTCAAGAACAATAAAACTCTTCTAAATAACAAAATAACCCCAAACAAAGTACGAGGTATTTCAGTTTAGGCCCTTTGTTTTGGGCAACGTTTACGTTTTCTTAATTTTCTAGTGTTGTTTGTGTCGTACGGTTAGGTTTTTACTGACACATTGCAGGTACTTTGCTGTGGCGATGAAGGCCTCCAAACGTTTTCACTGTATTCTGGACCTAGCTGTATCTTTTATTAATAATGAACTTTCTTACCTTTAATAAAAAAAAACACTACAACTATCAATAGCAGAATAGTAATCTCAAAATAATAAATATGACCCCGAATTCTTCTCATTTTTATGTCATTTTTTTAATTATAAAATGGATCTAACTTCGAGTTAGTTTTTGGTAATATTTCTTAGGAAAATGTATTCTACTTTTCTTTAGAGAATAATTTTTCTAATTTCAAGTTTTCTTATCTCTTACTAATAGAAAAAAATAAAATCCAGCTGTCTAAAAGATGAAAGGAGATTAAATTAAGCATTTTTTTATTGAAATACATTGTTATTACATAATTAATCATGGAATAAGACATAATTTATTTCACAAGGGCATGCGTAAATATTCTTTTAATGCTGATGTCAACTGTAAAGTAAAGTAACATAAACAGTGATACAGAGAAAAAACACAACACACTTGATTTTTAACGTGGGATTTTTTTTTGCTAGCGAATCTCCAAGAGAAGTCCAGTAAAGATGAAAACCCCACATGGTCGTGCTTTACATTTACCTGCATAGCTGTTGTGAGAATTGTGCATCACCCCAATGCTGGTTACCAAGTCTCCATTGGATTCAATTGGTAGTAACACACTAGCTTGGTACGTTGAGCTAGTGACCTAAGCAAGGAACCACATGTTCTACTCTCAATGCTCATGATGATCCACCGTTTCTGAAGTGAACCACTCTATCGATGTCTTCGTAGAGTGATAATGCTTTATGAAACTAGTATACAGGAAACATTGGAACCAGTAGGAATAGGGGACGCCTGAAAACAGCATCCTAGACCCACTGGTATCGTGTACAACTCTGTACAAATATCTAAGAGGATATAGAATACAACCAATAAGGGCATACATTACAGATCTAAATCAATAAATCAATAAACAATTCAAAATAACTTCAACTTCACAGATATGATAAAGTGATTCTTTGATAGTGAGAAGAATACGCCTAGCAACACTAAATCCAATCAATGACAGCGTAGGGATATAAGAGGTTTAGTGACTGAGAGAAATAATCATAGCGTTCAAAATCTGACATAATCTTATAAGAAGAGGTAGTCTTAAAAACAGGTCTGGCGTAAAGTTAAAATCTAAAGCATAAGATCAGAAGATCGAGATCAATAAACAAAGAAACTCTTATGGATGACTTCTAGACTCAGGTAAACAGATCGATAGGAATTCTAGATGTGAAGAGAGGGGAGTCTAAATCTGACTCTAAACTGAATAGCATATCGTATTTGAAATCTAGAAGAACGAAACAACTCCTGAATGAGATGAGCGGCCAAATGATCTAAACGTAGGGGTGTAAGAGGTTCGGTTTGGCGTGATTTGTGAAGAAACCTTAAACTAAACCGAATATATCGGTTTGCTACTTTTAAAACCAAACCAAACCAAACAATTTGAAGTTATAAACGGAACCAAACAAAACCGAAAAGTTCCGGTTTGGTTCAGTTTGGTACGGTCGGTTCGTGTAGTCACTTTTACATTGATATGATAATGGGTGGGTTTGGTATGACTTATTTTCAGCTTTTAATCCACTTTGGACTTTTAATCTGTTTTGAGCTTTTCTGAAAAGTTAGGTATGACTTTTTCTGTGCCAGCTTTTGGATTTTGGCTTTTGTCTTGTAGTGTAAAACTGAATTGAGAAAAAAGTTGGGTTTCATGAACTTTTTTTGGACTTTTTTCTTCCTAAACAATAAAAATGACCAATTCACCTCTACTTTTTTTTTATACCAACATACTATGACATCTAATTAGACCTACTATCATTTTATTAGTAAATATAAAAAATATAAAATGATAATTTTCACTAACAAACAAAAGTGTTGCATCCTAATTTTTTTACAGCATAACTTTTTTCACCAAACCCATACACCTTTTTTCATCAACTTCCTTGTCACAAACTTTTTTCATTACAACTTAAAAATCGACTTAAAAGTCCAAAAAGTCATACCAAACCCACCCAATAGTAGTATGTCAATAAAATTCAAATTTTTTCTAAGAAATAAATTAAATAAACATAGATAACTCACAATATTATAGTTTTAGATTGAGACAAGAAAGGACATGAGAAAACTAGAGATAACTAACATCAATTAGATCACTTTAGTTGACTAAACTATCTACTTGGAATACACTTTTATAGACTATTACGTATACTTTATACAATGTCTTCTATAATAGAACTATATTGTGTACGCAACGGTTCGGTTTGGTTTGGTTCGTTCAATATAATTAAATAATAAACTGAAACTGAACCGATTAGACCGGTTTGTGAAAACATGAACCATCGTACCGATTAACTTTAAAAACTGTCCAAAACCATGACAATCGGTGTGGTTCGGCCAGTTTGACCGGTTTATTCGGTTTTCCTTATGAAATACCTCGTACTTTGTTTGGGGTTATTTTGTTATTTAGAAGAGTTTTATTGTTATTGAGTAATTCAAGTCATAGTTTCTAAAGTTAGAAAAAAAAAATACTACTAGTAAACTTGTTACTTAGTGGTAATTCCAAAAATACCCCTCTTGCATTTGCAATCTTGTAGTTAACTTAATTTGTAGTATTTGCCTACCAACCCTCAACTTCTTACTACTTCAATTTCTACCCCCAACTATTTTGTTGGGAGAGTTGTAATTTCTATCAAGTCCCTCCCCACCACTACCAAAGTCAACACTAATAAAAAAATACTCCTACCTCTTCCTATGGAGCTATACCCACACTTGTAGTCACATGTCCATATATGAAGAACCCCCCACACACATTAACACTACCACTTCATTTCATCAGTCCTTCCACCCTCAATTATCTCTCTCTCACTCCTAAATTTCGTCCAAAACAATGAGGGAATGATAAACATCACCCTCTTCTTCAAAAACCCACTTCTATCATCTCTTTCTTGCTTCCATTGAAGGAGCTTCAAGTCTAGGGAGAAATCAAGCACTCCAAGACCATCCAAAACCCCAAAATCTCTATAAGGTCTGGTAGTAAGTGTTCTTTCCTTTCTTTTCCCCTTCATATCTTGTGAAAATAGTTGTTGGAATCATGTCTTGTTTGAAATCTCTTGATTTGATGATGCATGTGTGCCTAGAGCATGAAATTGTGACTTTGGACTTGTGTTTTATCAAATTTTCCACTTGATTCCTCAAATTTCTTGTTTGATTTCTTTTTATATGTTTAAATGGCTGTTTTTGAGCATAGGAACATGTTTCTCAAGTTGCATGTATCATAGAAATGATTTGATCAAGATTTGGAGGTTTTAGGAAAACATGCATGTTGATACAATCTGTATAGTGTGTGAAAATCGTGGTATATGTTATACTTTGGTCTCTGTAAAAATTTTAAAACTCACATTTCATGAAACTAGACTCAGAGGGGGTCATTTTGAGAAAAACATCATCTTCATAGCATTCTTGGATAATGATTAATGGTCATTTGAACTTGCATGTTTTCGGGAACTCTGTTTCAGTACCAGTCTTGGAATTTTCACTAAAAATCTCATTTTCAGAAACTTTTTGAACCCCCTCTTTCTTGTGTACTAACTAGACACATATAATATTAATTCTGGAGAAGATGAGCATCATTGCTATTCTCTAAGGGGTAGTAATAACCTTTTGAAGTTGAGATTTACTTTCAGAATTGTCTCTGCACAACACTCTTTGTTTATTTTATATCTTTATTTCTATAATAGCTATTAACAAGATTCTTGATGTTTCAGAAACTAGACACATTTTTCTACCTTATGAGAGAGTTTCAAAAATTTTAAAAGTATTTTGGTATTGTAAATATGGCTCTAAAGTCAGAGCTACAAATCTGTCCAGATTTGTAGTTTCACATTTTTAAAATAACTTGAATTTTTACATGTCTAAGTGTTGGATTTGATGTGTTTTGATAAGTGAACATAATTATATGTGCATTTGTGACATATGTGATTATTTAGCATGTATGTTACATTTGGATTATGTATGTGTAACTTGGTGGTAATGAGTACGTATATGTGTGATTGTAGACATCGGGTTCGTAGGAGACGAGTTTGTGCCTTCGGAATTCTAGGATTGCTCTTGTTGCCTCGCGCTTGTATATCCTTTGGTAAGTATATGTGTGCAACCTTTACAAATCAAATTTAGATTTTAGTTGATTTTCAAACTTGCAAATTAGGTTATGAAAATGAAAATTGAAGCATGTGAGAACTTTTAATAATCTTATCGTACTCGTTGAAAATTACTTGAAAAAAAAAACTTTGAGTTGTGAAAAGAAAATTTGTTTGAAACCGGGAATCAATAATACACTCATAATAGATATAGGGCTATGTACGGAGTTATATTGTGGCTATGGTCGGGGACGCCAAGCGATCCCCCAACTATATAGCCGGAAGCAATGCTTCACTTCATTGGATAAAACTTAAATGTTTAAAATCCACCCCCGATGAGCCTATATGTATCAAGGTATTGTGGCCAAGGGGTTTAGAGAGCTAGAGTGCTACTTATACTTGTACGAGTCACTACGGTATAGGGGTGTCGACACTTAAGGCCTTTTAGCTAGAATTTGTGAGCGGGGATTGACGTATGGGCTCCCATAACGCTCGGGAGAAATAGGGTTGTTAAACCCTAGAATGCACCCTTTAGCGATTCATTGTGATTCCTCCGTCTACATTGATCCCGTTGGTGGCTCTGGATATGCCTCAACCAAATGAAAACGTTAAAGTAACTTGTTACAACAATTAAACAATTATTTTAAATTTCTGAAAATATTATTTCGTTTTTACTGCCATTATTTAAATTCTTCTTACCTCTTTTGTAACTTATAACTGTGCTTCCTAGCCATCTATTTACGCGTTGTAGCCTATATTTACTCAGTTTTAACTGACTTTATTTAAATTGTGGTGCTCCATTATTTTATTTTAAATCACCACAGGTTCGAGCTCGCGAGGGAAGGGGACGTTCAACTAAATATAGGCAACGGTAGTACATAGATCATGTAGCCTCCATGACAAATCTTTTCTTTTGGTAGTCGTATCACTTTTGTGTTTTTTTTGTGAACAACGATGTACAAACGTTTTATTGTAAATAGTAATGTAATCGGTGGGTTTTGTTTGATCGCATATTACCAAGAACCGTGATCCTACTCCGTTACCCTAAGAGGTTCATCACCTTGGGTGGAGGGCACTCTTCGGGAATTATGGGGTGTTTCACCTTACACCCCTATCTAAACGTATTCAACGCTACACCTAGTCGGACATGACTGCTTTGGCACGAAATTGTAGATGGCTCTATCTATCTGGCCAAGCTCGCACAACAGGATGTCATATATTTCTCTCTTTTGGCCGAACTTGGGTGATGAGACTCTCACCACTTAAATTTCTATTGACCGTGGTCCTCTATTTGAAGAGTGAAATACCTTGTTTCCAAGTGAGAGAGATCTAGAGAAATTTTATAAAGACTTTTAGATATCAACTAAAAGTCAAACTATATTTAAAGAATGATTATAACCAATTAAAAGAGTTACACTTATAATAAAATAATAATTTCTAAAAATTCCGAGTTCATAATTAATATCAATAAATTATAATTAAATTTATTCCATAAAAAAACTTAATAATTGAGAAAACACTATAATTGAATCATTGATAATAATTTGCAATAAAACTCTTCATTATTTATTAAATAAATTCATCAGTAATTAATCATTCCATATTTTAAAATTATTATTTCAAAAATAAATTGATTGAAAGATGATTGAAAATTAATTAAGAAAATAGACTTTTCAATAAATATAATATTTCCTGTTAATATAAATCATAATATATAGAAATAAAAAAATATTTGAAGCCAAACTCTCATTACTATATAGAAAAATATTTATATTAAAACCCTCCGAATTTACTTTAATGAATACTAATTATAATTCATAAAATTTTAATTAGAAAATACCTCTTAATAAAATGTGTCATTATATCGCTATTCTAACATACTAAAAGAAGTATTTGAATTCTTAATTAAACTCTTTCTCTCTCTCATGGAAGAATCAAGTTTAAGAAACTTACGAAATCTTTATAAGAATTTTGGACTGACTGGACTTTTAAATCAAGCAAGAGATGAAGAGTAGAGAGGAGAGTCGATTTAATCTCTGATCGTTCTAATTTTTGGGGACGAACTGACAACATAGGAGGTCAAATGTTGTATAATAAAGTATTTAATAAGATAATTATCATAGCTAGGGTGGTAGCTCAAGTGGTAGAGCGTTGGAAGTGTAATACCCCGTTTATCTAGCAGGGGTAAAATAGTCATTTTATAAGCATAATAATAATTAATTTGGTAAAATAATATTTTAGTAAAACTTTGAGTTTGGTTTATAAAAAGTTTCAGAATAATAATAGAGCATTAATCAGGAAGTAATTCGTAGTTGTTTTACAAATTTTAGTTAGTTTTAATTTATAGCGCGTGTCCAACTACCGCGATAATTGCTAGACTTGCCACACCCAATCACCCAACCACATAGTACTCCACCCACACCCAAATATTTCTAATAAAATTTTAGTTAAATGAACTTTTGTCTCCAGGAAGTCATCTTCCTCTTCCTCAACACGATTCATCACCGCCTCTACCACCTTCGGGAGATCTCTTCACCGCCCCTGTCACCATCAATCGTGCTTGGAGCCCAAGTAACCTCGCCTATATAAGCTCCCTCCAGCCACCACCTCCCACCAGCAGCCACTCACAACAACCACCACCTCCCTCGTCACCATTGCCGTCGTCACCTTCAACATCACCAACACCACCACTTGCAACTCTCTCACTCTCACTCTGTCCAACTCTCTGTTACTCTCTGTTCCCAGCATTCACTACCAGCAGTAGCAGGAGAGGTGGCAGCAGCCACCACCGCAGCCACCACCGTTGCCGTCGGCAACCACCCAAGAGTAACCCATCTCCCCAGCAGTCTCTCTCACTCCCTATCTTTCTCTCCCTCCTTCTCTGCTCTCAGACCTCTCCAGAGCAGAATAGAAGCAGTGGCAGCAACTACCACGGCCGCCATCGCCGCCGTCGGACAACCACAAAGAAGACCCACTTCTCTCTCTCTCATCCCCGGAGGCCTCTCTGTCCATCTCCGATCATCCTCGCCCTCTCCGCTTCCCTGAAACAGAGGCTAGCAGCAGCTGCAGCAGCGGGACAGAGGAGTACAGCCACTGCCGCCACCGTCGCAGCCATTGTTACCGGCCAAGCTTCGGCCAAATTCCGGCGAGTACTTCGTAGCAGCACCCAGTCCGCTTCTTTGCTTCCAGAAGACTCTTAGGGCCCCGACCAGCTCACCAGGAGCCTCAAACCAGACTGGGAAAGCCATTAGAGCTGACCTCCAAGGTCCAACTCCGGCGACCCCGACGCCAAGCTTCGACCCGACCCATTTCTTAGCGATTTCCGGCCATTCTTGGCCTAGGTACGTCCTACACCTTCTGATTAGTTGTCTGATGTTGTTAGAATTGAAGTTTGATAGCTTGAATCGTAGTAGGATTGAAGAAATTGAAGTTGTTGTAGAAGGGGGGTAAAAGTGTAGTTTTTGCAAACTGTTAAAACATGACCTAGGGGTGTTGTTTGTAATTTCAGAAACTTTAAGGGCTGTTAGTATACTATATTAAACTTGTTTTGGTGGCTAGTTGAGGAATTTGTAGACTTTTATTACGAATGGGGGGGGTTTATGTGTATTTAACTTAAACTTGTCACTTTTCGCTAAAAATAACAATAACAATTTCGGAATAAAAATAATTTCTAAAAATACTATATTTCATCCTCGTTTTAGAAAAGTAATTTTGGTATTAAAATAGCATGCGGTTTATTCGTTAAAAATTAAATAAGAAATATTTTTAGTTAAACTTTGAATAAATATTGTTAATAACTTGGATGTTTAATACTTGCAAATTTGATATTTTTCTAGGCTTTAAATATTGTTTTGTGGTGGTTAGTATTTAGTAAAAGTTTTCTCTTTAAATTAAATAGTTTTAAATATTGTATAAATAATTATAGAAATAATAATAATATGGCTTTTTCATAAAAATAAACTAGTTTTGTTTTCACTACTATATCAAGCATTTTATAAAATAATTTCTCTAGTTAATTAATTACTTCTAGCTAATAATAATAACAAGAATAATAATAATAATAATAGCCGTTTAAATATAAACATGTGGCTTTATAATAGAAGTTTATAACGAAATAAAATGTTAGGAAAATATTAACTAGAGGGGTTGGGTAGAATTAAAAGAGAATATTATTAGGACGAGTAGTATTTTGTTGGATTATTTGTTGACATAATAGTTACGGGTTGTAGGTGACGGTTTGTAGGCCGAGACTTTTCTAGAACGTGCTAGTGCTACGGAAGTAAGGTAAGTAACATGCCAAGCCTTGAGCCTAGCTTCCTTCGTGTCTTAATATGACTTTTATTTCTTGTCTCAAAATGCATTTTTATTTGGTTATTTATTTACTTGTTTTATTTGAAGTCTCCTTTTATTTCAAGAAGTTATTCATTTGAACTTGTCACACGATTAATAATAATGCGTAATTAACGTAAAGTGGAAAGAGTTGTGCGGGAGAAGCAATTTATCATTGTCGTGTTGACTTTAATCACTCGACCACAGATCAGATTTTATTTTAACCCGGTCGCAACCTGCCGGGTCGCTCCATGTACTCACCTCTCTGGCCGCAAGAAGTCTTAGGGGGCTGCCGGCAGTTAAGGTCATGGTTGCTAGTGATAGATTGGTAGTTCCTTCCCCGTATCAACAAAGCTAATAATACAGTTTTGGCATGAGCTTTGAAAGAAAAGAAGATGAGATTGAGGAAGATAATACCTGTTTGGAAGAGATAATAAGTCAAGAAGAATTTTTTATAAAAGGGTCCCTACTTTACTTATGAAGTTCTTTACAAGTTTTATTCCTCCTGTTTTATTGCAAATAATAAATTAAAGCTTCATCTTCTGTTTTACATGTTTGGGTGTTACTTACTCAGTCTTTCGTACTGACTTTAGAAACTGCGGTTCTGTTTTCCTTCCCACCGCAGGCTTAGAGGCAGGAGGCTATGGCGAAGCTGGGTACGGGACTCACGTGTAGTGTTAGTTAGCAAGCATAATGATGTATAGCTTTTGAAATCACTTTTGTAATGTTTAGAGACTCTAATGACGTTTAATGATGTATAATAAATAAATACTTTTGGAATGTTATGTTTTGATTCCCGCCGTCACTTTTAGCATCGGCCCCTCCCGGGCTTTCCGGTCCGGAACGGAAGGTTTGGGAAACCACGGGCTGTTGCAGGTGGTATCAGAGCAGGCAGTCTATAAAAGGGAATTTAAAACCTGTAGGGCAACTAAAATTGGACATAGGGCAAGATAATTAAAATTGGATAAGCCGTGGGGGTTACGGGTAGTTTAGGTCTTGATTTCTCCCACCCACCCGCATCCTGAGTTTCAATGTGTTCCGAGTTATTTGAGATGCATATCTTTGCTGATTTTTATGAGAAAGAGATAGAATCTAACTTGCAAAAGATGTTCTTTCTTGATTAGCTGAGTTATGCAGATATGAGCCTTATGTGCTTTTATTGCAAAGTTGTTATTTCCTGCATGTTAGTTTATGTGATAATGTTGGATATATTAATTACGAAATATGATTATTGAAGTTCCCGCGACCTTAACCAAGGATACCGTAGGATGTGACTAATAGACCGTTCCATTACCACTATAGGAAAGTTTGACCAGGATAGATGGCTGATAACATCCCTATGGAGCAATTCCTCGCCCAAATGGCTCAGACGATGAATAACGGAGGACAGGCAGGGAATAACTGGGCCAAGAAAGTAGTTGAAATGAAACCCATGGAGTTTACTGGGAAAGAGGATCTTGTCGAGTTAGAAGACTGGATCATGGAAATGGATAAAATTCTTGAGGTGATAGAATGCCCCGATGACCGGAAGGTCAACTGCGCGGTCTTCTACTTGAAAAGTGAAGCGAACCTCTGGTGGAGAAATGTACGAGAAACTCTCCTAGCCGAACCCAACTTCAACTGGGAGGCTCTTCAAACCGCCCTCAGAGCTCGTTTCTACCCTCATCACGTGAAGAGGAGCAAAGAACAAGAATTCCAGAACCTGCGACAGGGAAATGACTCAGTGACTGAGTATTTCCGGAAGTTTACTGAGCTGACACGATTCGTAGGCAACATGGTGCCAGATGAAGACTCAAAAGTTTCCCGATTCATCGGTGGATTGCACGAAAGGCTGCAAGAGTCTCTGCTGAGCAGGACCTACTCTTCGCTCCATGAAGCCTACGACAGAGCTGCTGACATCTACCGAGTTCGTGTCACCCAGGAGGAGAATCGCAAGAAACGCAAGCTTGAGGAGGTAGGAGGAAGCAACACCAACTTTTCCAAGGGCAATCAGAGGTTCAAGACTAACAATGGAGGAGGTAATCAGGGGCAGTATCGTGGCAATCAGCAGAATGCTGGGACTCAGAAGAATCGTCGCTATTTCTGCAAATGGTGCCCGCGAAACCACCCAGGAGCAGATTGTGAGGGAAATCCAGTCACTTGCAACAACTGTGGCAGGCGAGGACATCGAGCTTATGAATGCCGATCTCAACCAGCTGGGAACCAGCTAATGATCCAAGGAGGCAACTTTGGAAGGCCACAGCAGAACAACTACCAGGGCAACCGTCAGCAGAACGGGAACAACTTTGCCCGCAACCAGCAGTTCGGGAACCAGCAGAATGGAAACCGCAACCAGAACAATGGGGGAAATGGATTTGTCAGGCAGCAGAACTACAACCCAGGCAATGCAGGCCAGAACGGAGGCCAACCCAGGATCGGAAACACCAATGCTGGATATGGGAACAACCACAATGGAGCTGGAGCAGGAGGAGCAGGAGCTCAAAATGCAAACGTGGGAAGAATTGCTGTGCTGACTAAGACTGAGGCAGAAGCTGCACATGGAGTTGTCACGGGTACTTTCTCTATCCATGAGCTACCTGCTTTCGTGCTATTTGATTCTGGTGCATCCTATTCCTTTATATCATCCTCGTTTGCTGAGAAATTGGGTTTGCTTAGCTCATCTAGTATATCTATCCCAGTAGCAACCCCTAATGGCCAGATAACTGTCTGTGATACCGTATTCGAAGGGGTAGAACTCAAAATCTTAACCTGCACCTTACCTGCCAACCTGATAAAATTTAACCTAGGAGGCATAGATGTGATCCTAGGGATGGACTGGCTTGGGAAGTATAGGGCAGTTATTGACTGCCATGATCAGAAGGTTCGGTTAAAGGGACCTAAAGGAGAAAAGGTCACCTATCGTGGAATCACCACGGAACCTCGAATCAGACTAGTGTCTGCCTTGACTATAATCACCAGATGAAGAAGGGGAACTCTGCCTACTTGTGTTATGTCCAAGACGTAACCAAGAAGGAAAATGTGCTGGACGAGATACCAGTTGTGAGGGAATTTCCTGATGTATTCCCTGACGAGATTCCCGGAATGCCACCTCAACGAGAAGTGGAGTTCACTATAGACTTGGCACCTGGAACTGCACCCATCTCCAAGGCGCCGTATCGGATGGCACCTGTGGAATTGAAGGAGCTAAAGGAGCAGATACAAGAACTTCTGCAGAAGGGGTACATACGACCTAGTGTGTCACCCTGGGGAGCACCAGTACTGTTCGTCAGAAAGAAGGACGGGAGCCTACGATTATGCATCGATTACCGGGAGCTAAACAGTGTCACTATCAAGAACAAGTATCCACTACCCCGGATTGACGATCTATTCGATCAGCTGCAAGGAGCCAGTGTCTTCTCCAAAATCGACCTGAGATCGGGTTATCATCAACTTCGCGTAGCCGATAAAGATATTCCAAAGACGGCCTTCAGCACAAGGTACGGTCACTACGAGTTCACGTTTATGCCATTCGGTTTGACCAACGCTCCTGCCGTGTTCATGGACTTGATGAACCGAGTAATGAAACCGTTTCTAGACCGGTTCGTGGTTGTCTTCATCGATGACATCCTGGTGTACTCCAAGAACGAAGAGGATCACGAAGAACATCTCCGAGAAGTATTGCAGACCTTGAGGCAAGAGCAGCTGTACGCCAAGCTCTCAAAGTGTGACTTCTGGTTGGATCGTGTGCCGTTTCTAGGCCACATCATCTCCAAGGAAGGGATATCCGTTGACCCAGCAAAGGTCTCAGCGGTTAAGGACTGGCCTACACCGAAGAACGTGTCCGAAATTCGAAGCTTCCTCGGCTTAGCCGGTTACTACAGGCGTTTCGTGAAGGATTTTTCGAAGATTGCCAGGCCATTGACGACGCTGACGAAGAAGGCGGTGAAGTATCACTGGGACGACAGCTGTGAAGAGGCGTTCCAGACTCTGAAGGAGAAGCTCACTACAGCACCAGTGTTAGCTTTGCCAAACGACTCTGGAGAGTTCGAGGTATACAGCGATGCGTCAAAGAAAGGACTTGGATGTGTGCTGATGCAAGACCGAAGAGTGATTGCTTACGCTTCAAGGCAGCTGAAGCCACACGAGGAGAACTATGCTACACATGACCTGGAGCTGGCAGCAGTAGTCTTCGCGCTGAAGATATGGAGGCATCACCTTTACGGGGCAGTTTGCAAGCTCTACACAGATCATCGCAGCCTAAAGTATATCTTCACGCAGAA
Source organism: Linanthus parryae (assembly GCA_023055425.1). Classification (NCBI taxonomy): domain Eukaryota; kingdom Viridiplantae; phylum Streptophyta; class Magnoliopsida; order Ericales; family Polemoniaceae; genus Linanthus; species Linanthus parryae. The sequence continues at coordinate 37,921,907 of JALGPY010000002.1, forward strand.
GGAGCTAAACAATAGGCAACGAAGATGGCTGGAGATTATCAAAGACTACGATCTACGCATCCAGTACCACGAGGGGAAGGCTAATGTAGTCGCTGACGCGCTAAGTCGTAAATCAAGCCATGCAGTGAACGCTATGGTAGTTTTATCAGACTGGTTATGTCACGAGTTCCGGAAGCTCAACATCGAAGTGGTGGAACAAGGAACGGTGCAAAAGCTGCTCGGGAGCATGACGGCCGTACCAGACTTATTCGAAGAAATACGAAGCAATCAAGCGGAGAGACGTGAAGCTCGAGAGGATCAAGAAGAAGATTGCAGCAGGAGACACCAAGGAGTTCCAGATTCACGAAGACGGGAGCATTCGCTACAAAGGAAGATGGTGCGTGCCACAGAAGTGTTCAGAGGTTAAGGAGAAGCTGATGCAAGAGGCACACAACACTCCATATTCAGTTCACCCTGGAGGCGATAAGCTTTACAAGGATCTGAAGAAGACGTTCTGGTGGCCAAATATGAAGAAGGAAGTAGCTGAGTTCGTGGCTAGATGCCTAACATGCCAGAAAGTGAAGTTCGAGCACAAGAGGATGGGAGGTCTACTCCAACCGTTGGATGTTCCAGTCTGGAAGTGGGACTCCATATCAATGGACTTCGTCACAGCTCTACCTACATCGAAGAATGGACTCAACCAGATATGGGTAGTCGTAGACAGACTAACCAAGACGGCGAGATTCATCCCAATGAAAGACACGTGGAACATGGAGCAAAGGGCAGATGCGTACGTCAGGAACATTGTGAGGTATCATGGGGTTCCGAGTTCGATAATCTCGGATAGAGACCCTAACTTTCTCTCTCATTTCTGGAAAGCGCTTCAAGAAGCACTAGGAACTCAGCTGAAATTCAGTACGGCTTTCCACCCAGCCACAGACGGTCAGACGGAGAGAACTATACAGACGCTGGAGGATATGTTAAGAGCCTGTGCTATGGACTTCCAAGGCTCATGGGTCGACAAGCTGCCGTTAATAGAGTTCTCCTACAACAACAGCTACCACGCTAGCATCGGGATGGCACCGTACGAAGCCCTCTATGGAAGAAAGTGTCGATCTCCACTATGTTGGAATGACATCAGCGAAACGGTGATCATTGGCCCACAAATGATCGAAGACATGACGAACCAGGTTCGACTCATACAGCAGAGAATGAAGGCAGCTCAAGACAGGCAAAAGTCATACGCAGATCAGAAGAGAAGACCACTGGAGTTTCAAGTAGGAGAGAAAGCTTTCTTGCGAGTCTCACCTACTAAGGGGGTAACCAGGTTTAACTTGAAAGGGAAGTTAAGCCCTAAATTTATTGGTCCATACGATGTTATTGAGAAGATAGGAGAAGTTGCGTATCGACTGGACCTACCATCGAACCTAGGGCGAGTACACAATGTCTTCCACGTATCCCAGCTGAAGAAGTATATACCAGACCCGTCTCATATCTTGGACCCAGAACCAGTGGATTTTAATCCATCACTGACCTACGAGGAGCAACCTATCAAGATATTGGATACAAAGACAAGGGATACGAGGACCAAGAGTGTCAAACTGGTCAAAGTCCTATGGACCAATCACCAAACAGAAGAAGCAACTTGGGAAGCTGAAGAAGAGATGAGAAAGAAGTACCCACACTTATTTAATGAGGTACGTGGAGTTCCGGGGACGTCACTCTCTAAGGGGGAGAGGATGCAACCCTCTGTTTAATACTATTACGCCTTAGTCTATTATTTTAGTACCTTTGAGATTTAATTGACCTTGAGACTTAGAACCCAGATGAGACTATGACCACCTAATTAGATAGATGTGACTACGACCTTGTTTGACTTTATTTGTTGCATTGTGCATGTCTTAAAATGATTACTCGCTATTATTTGTTATGTGAAGTTACTTGCCATCCATGTGATATAAATTCTGTTAGACAGTTACTTGTTAGATGATTTGAATATCATGTTTAGTCGTTTGATTTTAGCTTCGAGGACGAAGCTGTGCTTAAGGGGGGAAGGATGTAATACCCCGTTTATCTAGCAGGGGTAAAATAGTCATTTTATAAGCATAATAATAATTAATTTGGTAAAATAATATTTTAGTAAAACTTTGAGTTTGGTTTATAAAAATTTTCAGAATAATAATAGAGCATTAATCAGGAAGTAATTCGTAGTTGTTTTACAAATTTTAGTTAGTTTTAATTTATAGCGCGTGTCCAACTACCGCGATAATTGCTAGACTTGCCACACCCAATCACCCAACCACATAGTACTCCACCCACACCCAAATATTTCTAATAAAATTTTAGTTAAATGAACTTTTGTCTCCAGGAAGTCATCTTCCTCTTCCTCAACACGATTCATCACCGCCTCTACCACCTTCGGGAGATCTCTTCACCGCCCCTGTCACCATCAATCGTGCTTGGAGCCCAAGTAACCTCGCCTATATAAGCTCCCTCCAGCCACCACCTCCCACCAGCAGCCACTCACAACAACCACCACCTCCCTCGTCACCATTGCCGTCGTCACCTTCAACATCACCAACACCACCACTTGCAACTCTCTCACTCTCACTCTGTCCAACTCTCTGTTACTCTCTGTTCCCAGCATTCACTACCAGCAGTAGCAGGAGAGGTGGCAGCAGCCACCACCGCAGCCACCACCGTTGCCGTCGGCAACCACCCAAGAGTAACCCATCTCCCCAGCAGTCTCTCTCACTCCCTCTCTTTCTCTCCCTCCTTCTCTGCTCTCAGACCTCTCCAGAGCAGAATAGAAGCAGTGGCAGCAACTACCACGGCCGCCATCGCCGCCGTCGGACAACCACAAAGAAGACCCACTTCTCTCTCTCTCATCCCCGGAGGCCTCTCTGTCCATCTCCGATCATCCTCGCCCTCTCCTCTTCCCTGAAACAGAGGCTAGCAGCAGCTGCAGCAGCGGGACAGAGGAGTACAGCCACTGCCGCCACCGTCGCAGCCATTGTTACCGGCCAAGCTTCGGCCAAATTCCGGCGAGTACTTCGTAGCAGCACCCAGTCCGCTTCTTTGCTTCCAGAAGACTCTTAGGGCCCCAACCAGCTCACCAGGAGCCTCAAACCAGACTGGGAAAGCCATTAGAGCTGACCTCCAAGGTCCAACTCCGGCGACCCCGACGCCAAGCTTCGACCCGACCCATTTCTTAGCGATTTCCGGCCATTCTTGGCCTAGGTACGTCCTACACCTTCTGATTAGTTGTCTGATGTTGTTAGAATTGAAGTTTGATAGCTTGAATCGTAGTAGGATTGAAGAAATTGAAGTTGTTGTAGAAGGGGGGTAAAAGTGTAGTTTTTGCAAACTGTTAAAACATGACCTAGGGGTGTTGTTTGTAATTTCAGAAACTTTAAGGGCTGTTAGTATACTATATTAAACTTGTTTTGGTGGCTAGTTGAGGAATTTGTAGACTTTTATTACGAATGGGGGGGTTTATGTGTATTTAACTTAAACTTGTCACTTTTCGCTAAAAATAACAATAACAATTTCGGAATAAAAATAATTTCTAAAAATACTATATTTCATCCTCGTTTTAGAAAAGTAATTTTGGTATTAAAATAGCATGCGGTTTATTCGTTAAAAATTAAATAAGAAATATTTTTAGTTAAACTTTGAATAAATATTGTTAATAACTTGGATGTTTAATACTTGCAAATTTGATATTTTTCTAGGCTTTAAATATTGTTTTGTGGTGGTTAGTATTTAGTAAAACTTTTCTCTTTAAATTAAATAGTTTTAAATATTGTATAAATAATTATAGAAATAATAATAATATGGCTTTTTCATAAAAATAAACTAGTTTTGTTTTCACTACTATATCAAGCATTTTATAAAATAATTTCTCTAGTTAATTAATTACTTCTAGCTAATAATAATAACAAGAATAATAATAATAATAATAGCCGTTTAAATATAAACATGTGGCTTTATAATAGAAGTTTATAACGAAATAAAATGTTAGGAAAATATTAACTAGAGGGGTTGGGTAGAATTAAAAGAGAATATTATTAGGATGAGTAGTATTTTGTTGGATTATTTGTTGACATAATAGTTACGGGTTGTAGGTGACGGTTTGTAGGCCGAGACTTTTCTAGAACGTGCTAGTGCTACGGAAGTAAGGTAAGTAACATGCCAAGCCTTGAGCCTAGCTTCCTTCGTGTCTTAATATGACTTTTATTTCTTGTCTCAAAATGCATTTTTATTTGGTTATTTATTTACTTGTTTTATTTGAAGTCTCCTTTTATTTCAAGAAGTTATTCATTTGAACTTGTCACACGATTAATAATAATGCGTAATTAACGTAAAGTGGAAAGAGTTGTGCGGGAGAAGCAATTTATCATTGTCGTGTTGACTTTAATCACTCGACCACAGATCAGATTTTATTTTAACCCGGTCGCAACCTGCCGGGTCGCTCCATGTACTCACCTCTCTGGCCGCAAGAAGTCTTAGGGGGCTGCCGGCAGTTAAGGTCATGGTTGCTAGTGATAGATTGGTAGTTCCTTCCCCGTATCAACAAAGCTAATAATACAGTTTTGGCATGAGCTTTGAAAGAAAAGAAGATGAGATTGAGGAAGATAATACCTGTTTGGAAGAGATAATAAGTCAAGAAGAATTTTTTATAAAAGGGTCCCTACTTTACTTATGAAGTTCTTTACAAGTTTTATTCCTCCTGTTTTATTGCAAATAATAAATTAAAGCTTCATCTTCTGTTTTACATGTTTGGGTGTTACTTACTCAGTCTTTCGTACTGACTTTAGAAACTGCGGTTCTGTTTTCCTTCCCACCGCAGGCTTAGAGGCAGGAGGCTATGGCGAAGCTGGGTACGGGACTCACGTGTAGTGTTAGTTAGCAAGCATAATGATGTATAGCTTTTGAAATCACTTTTGTAATGTTTAAAGACTCTAATGACGTTTAATGATGTATAATAAATAAATACTTTTGGAATGTTATGTTTTGATTCCCGCCGTCACTTTTAGCATCGGCCCCTCCCGGGCTTTCCGGTCCGGAACGGAAGGTTTGGGAAACCACGGGCTGTTGCAGGAAGCCTCTGCATGCGATCTCCGGTTTAAACCCAATTGAGGACAAAACACTCTCTGAAAAAAGATAGTCATATTTTTTTAGGCAAGAAATTATGGTAAATCATTTATTAGGGGAGGCTCGAACTCGAGACTTTATGATTTATCTCAAGGGCCCTAACCACTGGGCTAAACGACAAGTTCAATATAATTGTCTTTATGGATGCAACAATAAATAAAAAATTATCACCATTTGTCACATGCAAGTAGGGGTGCAACATGGGCAGGTTGAACTCGACCAACCTGAGCCCAGCCCGAATTAAAATAGGGCCCGAACACATAGCTTTAGTAATTTGGACGGACGTGGACATAAATTATCAGCCCAAATTGCAATAGGGTTGGGCTTGGGCACAAATATTAAACGACGGGCTAACCCAAATTGCCTAATTTGTATGATCACTACCTCTAAATATTATATTTTGATAAAATTGTGTAGCATATCTACATGAATATGCTACTTTTCCTTGATTATTACGGATGTTTTTAATCATTATTTTGTTCTTGAACTAGTTTCTTTGGTTTTTTCATAAAAAAAATATAATTTTATTGTGTTCTATAAAATGCATTAAATTTAATGTTCTAGCCCGAATTCAGCCCGAACCCGAATTGATTTTAATGAATTTGGGCTCGGACGAACTGGAAATTCTCTTAACTCGTACTCGGAATTGGACAAGGGTGCCAACCCGTCCAACCCGCCCGAGTTGCCGTCCTATATGTAGCTGGAGAAGAAATACAAATGCAAAACGTTGTGCAGTTTATCCCAACCGGCTTCTCATCGCATTCATATCTCCCCTATTTGCCTGATTTGCCACTCAGCACCCGAAAAAATTGACCATCTCTTTCTCACATGCCCTTATGTCATACCTCTTTGGGACTCTTCTCTCACCCACGATCAAGCATCAACACTTCCACTCATTTCTTGGCTTGCAAAAAGCATTACCCTATATGAATCATCTTTTCGTCTAACTTCGCCACTTCTTTGGGGAATATGGAAAATGAGGAACTCTGCCATTTTCAATCGTCAAATATGGGATTCAAGCGTACTGGTAGCTTACACATAAGCTTGTTCTCTCGAAATCCAGACATTCTTGTCTTTTCGGGCATCACATGTACAACCCCATGGCCCTTCTCCTTTAACATACTGTCTTCTTTTCTCCCTCACAGAGAATCGCATCATCCCTCATTTTATAGAGGCGAACTACATTAAAGTTGACGGAGCCTGGAATAGCAGAATGCTCTCTGGTGGCAGAGGAGTTCACCTTTGCCTTTCAACGACTGAACAACCGCTTACCTATCACAAGCACTGCACTTCTTCATCAGCTCTTGCTTGCTATTTTACATGGGCTTTCAATTGCTCGATCTATACATTGCCTATCTTTTCGCCTTTACACAGACAGTCTGTCAGCTTTTAAAATTCTACAGGGGACTGAGTTTCCTTCCTGTGAGGATGCACCAGTTGTTACAGCTATTCGACAGGAGGTCGGGTTACTACGCGATTGCGCGATCCAGAAAGTACCGCACATTTTTGTTTCAGAGGCTCATATCTTAGCAGCGGTACATTTTTGCTTCAGAGGCTCATATCTTAGCAGCTCGAGCCTCTCGTAGCATGTAACTAGTATGTGTGTATGTGTATATGTTCGAACTCTATGTTTATTTTCAGTGGCCTTGTTCTTTTAGTTCAGTTTTAGGTCTAGTTTGGCTATGTTATATATTTAGCTATGTGTCTTTGGCATGGTTGTATCGCGGTTTTTGGGCCCCTGTCGATGTCTGCTGCTCCTCTGCTCCTGTACGGTTTCATATATATAAATGAATTCTTACCTTTGAACAAGAAAAGAGTAAATACAGTCGGAGCAAGACGAGAAAGTATTGTTCTGGTAGTAGAAATGTTTCTCGAGAAGCCTTGTCCAATTTATACGGCGAAAGTGGAACATTGGGGCTCATGATTTTGCCTAAAAGGCCCAAACTTCTACAAGCGAGTTTATTTGGGTTGAAGGGAACGTCCATTTGGAACTCTTATTACTTTGTATGGTATAATGGACTTTAGAGTGCAATAATGAATTATATATATCCAATTTCCTAAACAAAAACAAAGTGATATGGAGGCCATGAGTGGGCTAGAGGTGTGGGCTTGGGGGAGGGTGTTGGGTTGGCATAATTAAGCCCAACGCTTTAACCAGTAATGTCCATGGACATTACGCAATTTCAAATCATATGGTATGATTTGACCAACTCGGCAACTCATTTTGTCATTAGAATTCAGAAAAGGAAATGAGAATGAAATATATTTTAGTTCAGGTCAAGTTCGAGTCCTCAAAGCATCTAAAATATATTGTTTTAGTTAGAAACTAATCATTATATAAGTCGTGTATAGGGTTTGTTCAATTGAGATAGTAGGCGCCGCACTTGCGCACTTGATCTCCGAAATGTCTATCCAAAAATCCTCTTTCTTTAGGTGCGGGTACCCTTGTCGCGATAGATCTTTCAAAGTGATGGCGTTGTATCTCAAATTATGTGATCGGTAAGCATCGCTATTTCTCATTCTTCAATTGTTATGTATAGATTTGTACATCTTTTAGATCTTTGTATGGTACACAAGTTTATCTTGATGAATCTCTATATTTCTCCTTAGTTGTGTATCTAGAAGTTAATATCAAATTGCTCAAGATTACGAAATTTGTGAAAAGAAAGAGGCGTCCATGTTTTGATTGATCTCTAGTGTTCGAAGCGCTAAATAATTTGAGAAACATTTTTCTTCAAATCCACTTTTTATCAAGATTCTCTATGAAAAATAACTAAGGTGTGAAGAATGGGATGTTGTAAATAATCAAGTATTCAAAGTGCTAAACAAATACCCTCTCTACACTTTATACATGATATGGAGTAACTTTTAAGCACACAATACTCTGCTCATTTGTCTTGATTTTTGTTTCTCTCGTCTTTGTTTTGTTTGCAAGTTTTTTGCCTGAGCTGTCAAATACATATGAACTCTTTTCAGGGGATGGAGGATCGATGTTTATGACATTTCATATTAATGTCATCCTACCAAAATACGGGTAAGTTTCATATTTTGCTAACACCGTCTTGTTGTATTATCTATATAATTTTATTTACCAATTACTGGTACATAATTACAATTTTAGCTTTTATCTGGGTCTCACATGTATCAAAGGTTATGACTATTGGATTTTTGTTAAGAAGAAGTTTTGCTTCAACAACCTATATATTTGATTCCTAGAGTTATGTAGCAAATTCAGGGCCGGCCTCAATGCTAGGCAACTTAGGCACATGCCTAAGGTCTCGCATTTTGGAAGACCTCATATTAGGAGGGATCAGTTATAATTTATGTATTTATTCATTTAATTTAGGAGATTAGTTGTATTAGGAAACAACGAATAAAAAACAGTGAATAGAAAATTTACATATTTTAATAGATAGCACGAGAGGAAATTTAGGAGATAAATAAGGGTGATTTTAGGGTGAGAGAATAGTTTGTTAAGGATATACATGGAGATAAAATAGGAGATAACGGTAGACGCGGGTTATTATGGGAGATTATTTAGGAAACAGTTGTTGAAATTAATACGCAAAAAATTGACAAAAATATTATTTTTTTGAGGGAATAAGAATTTTTTTTATTAGAGAAAATTGACCAAAAGAATTCGACCTTCCCGATCTTGGATATGTTTTTTCATTTTTTCTATTTTTATTTTTTTTATCTTTTTGAAATAGTGGAAGCATATGCTTTGGTAGAGAATTCAACTTTTTATTTTTTTTACAGCTGGTAAACATACATTCAAACCTAAAAAGAGAACATCTTTTTTATTCAAAAAAAGGAACATCTTTCCCTAAAAAAAAGAACATCTATATATTCGGTTTTTTCTCCTCTTTCTTTTAACGTTGTTTTTCTCTTACAAAAAACCAATCATCTTCAATTGCTACTTGTTCTGTTTAATTGGGTATCTCCAAACTGAAGATGGTGGGTTCAACAATCTACACTCCACGCATTTGAGTGGAATTCATCCCTCGTCTCCCTCCTTTTCCATAGTTCGATATTTCAAAAAATTTAAACAAATTCCTTTTCAGGTTCATTTGTTCCTCTTTAATTTTTTTGTACGCCACTGTTTTAATAATTTTACAATATTGTATTGTTACTTTTACATTATTGTCTTAATTTTAATTATGTTTTTTCATCATGTGAACTAGAAAATGTGAATTTGGTTATGAATTACTTTTACGACTAACTAGACTTCCTACGCCATGCGAAGAACATGTTGAAAAAAAGTTGTTTTAAACTTTGGTAAACATGTTTACATCTACGAAAGCCAAATAAAATAAAATAAAATTTAGTACTATAATATGCATCAAGGCCTCCTTTGAGAAATTTGCCTAAGGCCTCGGAAACTCTTGAGACGGCCCTGATCAAATCTATCAGAAAAGATTAACCAAACAATAGCCTTTTTCTTATTAAAAAATTACCATTGTTAAGTGGGTAAAAGACACTTTTACCCCCTCAGGTTTGAGACCCCTACACTTCACCCTTTCCAGTTTGTGAAATGAGACTTTCAGTGTGCCAACTTTGAGGACACTTAAACCCTCGATTGTGTCAATCCATACTCTAAGAAGGAAAAATTGTCATCAAACTACTACCACTCTGTCTCTTCTCTTTCTTCTTATGCTGACTTTTTGACTCGTATCTGTATCACTTTGACAGGGTGATTTTGAATCGCAAAACGATATGATTTTTTAATAATTTTTTCACCGTGTTATAGAGCAAAATTTACTCTACAACACCATGAAAAGATTATCAAAAAAATTGCCACATTTTGCTATCTAAATCACCGGGTCAAAGTGACCAGTAAATAGTGGTAAAAGTCAGAATTGGGAGAAAGACAAGAGAGAAAGAGGTAACAGTGACTTCACAATTAAAGAGTGTAGATGGTACAATGACGGGGTGATGCGGGATTGCGGGTCATCCCAGTCCTGCTGACAGTCAGCCTGTATCACTGACAGTTGTGAAGAAGTTACTGTACCTACTCCTGCTGACAGTCATCTCGAGGAATCCCATACTGGCTTCACCAACTATTACCGAGCTAAGATGGAGACTATAGCTGTGAGCAAGTCTCAACAAGATATGTCCTAGCCTGGTATGGTTTTCATTCATTTTCACTGTCCAAGCCTGGTCTCGACAGAGCTAAAATGGATACATTAATTTATGTAAAGGAATTTAATTTTTTCATTAGTTTTCATGGCTACTGCATGGCTACTATTAGAGTACAGGACTACATTGCAATAAGTACCAAACTGATGACATGAAATATCGGTGAATCAGGGACCGTCCGATTGGTTTTGGTAGAGTTTCAGTAGCCGTCCGATTGGTGTTAGCCGTTTCATTTGAAAATCAAGTGGAACGATGTCGTTCCACTTGAGTTGATTACACAGCTCATCCAATCAGCATTAGTGGCCGCTCCTGATTGGTCCAGCCTCGTCAGATGGACACAGTTGGTAGCCTCGTCACCAAATCCGTTACCACTTTTCGTTTACTACATTATAGCCCCAAATTTCATATATATGTTTTCTTCCTAAAACTTGTAAAACTTGATTTTGTGAAATACAATTTCCAATTCATCATTCTCTCTGCAACTTGTTGCTTTTCTCTTTCTTCTTATTCTTCTTCGTCTTCGTTGTTTTGTTTACTCTGATATGGTATCAGAGCCTGGTTGGTAGCTCGATTGATTCTTCACAGAGAATAGATCAGCTTCTGCAGATTATTTTGAGTATAGTGAAGACTAGTTTATGAGGTTTTCATGGAGACACCTAATGTGACCGGCAGTGGTCACTCCGGAAATAGCTCCGGCGGTGTTTATGGTAATGAATTTTCTAACTCTCCCTATTTCATTGCCAGTTCTGGGAATCCTGGTTTTGTGTTAGTTTCTCAGCTTCTTACTGGTGAAAATTATTACTCATGGGAGAAATCCATGAGAGTTGCTCTTCAAGCTAAGAACAAGCTTGATGGAAGTCTTCTTCAACCTGAAATCACCTCTGAGTTGTCTCTCTTATGGAGGAGATGTGATAGTATGGTTATTTCTTGGCTGCTTAATTCAGTTTCTAAGGAGATCTCTTGTAGTTTAGTTGGAATTTCTACAGCTAGAGAGATTTGGATAGATCTCAAAGAGAGATTTTCTCAGGGAAATCCCCCTAGGGTTTTTCAGCTAACAGAGATGATAGCTGGTCTTAAGCAAGGAGATAATACTATCACTATGTATTATACTAAGTTGAGAACTATGTGGGATGAATTGTCTAATTACAAACCATTTCCTACTTGTAGTTGTGGTGCTTTTGCTTTGATGAGACAAAGAAGAGAGGAAGAATAGATAATGCAGTTTTTGGTGGGACTGAATGAACAATACAAGGCACTTAGAGAACAAATTTTGCTAGTAGAACCTCTTCCTACTCTAAATCAAGTGTATGCCAAAGTTGTGCAGCATGAGAGACAACTGGCTATTTCTGTAACCAAAATTGGTATTCTTCCCACTCCTAGTGTTGCAATGTACACCAATTCCTCTTCTTCAGCTCCACCTTATCCTAAATCCACCAACACTAGACACTCTCCTACACCAAATTACAAAAAGGTGTGTCATCATTGTGGAGATACAGGACATGTTAAGAGCAGATGTTACAAACTTCATGGATATCCATCACATTACAAAAATAAGCCCAAGGTCAATAGTGCAGTAGCTGAATCTTCAGCTCAAAACACTACTCTCACCTTGTCACCAGCTCAATGTCAGCAACTTGTGTCCCTTCTTAGTACACAGTTGCAGTCTAGCTCTTTAACCAAACCTACCTCACCAACTGAGGTTAATTCTGTAAGTCCCTATGACTCCACTTCTCATGTTATGGGTTTAGATTCACCCTTACAACATCATACCAAAACATCTCCCTCAACTAGCTCAAATCAGCTTCACTTCATGGCTGGTATTTCTAGCTCCTTCTCCATGCATATTTCTAAACTTTCACCAGATTTAGCTGCTCATTCCTGGATTATAGATACAGGAGCTACTGATCATATATGTTGCAATCAATCTTTTTTCTCTGAGCTTCATCCTGTCACTCATACAAATGTGCATCTACCAAATGGTAAAGCAGTTAATGTCTCCCATATTGGTACAATGGTCTTAAGTGATAACTTCATTCTTCACCATGTGCTTTATGTACCCTCTTTCAAGTTTAATTTGATCTCAGTGAGTAAACTCACTCATTCCACCTCTTGTGTGTTTACTTGTGAGTTGGATTCATGCACTTTCTATACAAAAGATGATAATGTCATTCTTCGCAAAGGACATAAGCATGGTGGTCTTTATCTTCTAGATTCAGTTTCTTATGCCTCCACCACTTGTCTTCATATACCTCCTACATCTCATACTGTCATTTGGCATATGAGAATGGGACACCCTTCTTTTAAGAAAATGCAGCTCTTGCAGTCATATATTTCTACTCCTTTTGACAAGTGTAAAGTCACATGTACTGTTTGTCCTCTAGCCAAACATAAGAAATTACCATTTCCACATGCCAATCACATATCTTCACAGCCTTTTGCACTCATACATTGTGACACATGGGGTCCTTACAGAGTTCGTACTCCTTCTGGACATATATTCTTTCTTACTTTGGTTGATGATGCCACTAGAGACACACTTGGATCTTTCTCATGCATCACAAGTCAGATGCTGGTTCTATTTTGGTGACTTTCTGTAAATATGTGGCAAATCAATTTGGTTTGACTGTTAAAAGGTTTAGAAGTGACAATGCACCTGAACTTCATCTAGCAGCTTTCTTTGCTCAAGAGGGGATTGTACATGAACTTAGTTGTGTGGAGACACCTGAGCAGAATTCAGTTGTAGAGAGAATGCATCAGCATCTACTTAATGTGGCCAGAGCATTGAAGTTTCAGTCAGGGGTTCCTCTTAGATTTTGGGGAGAATGTGTCATGACTGCTGCCTATTTGATCAATAGAACACCAAGTACCAGATTGCAAAATAAATCTCCTTTTCAGCTAGTGTTTCATTCAGCACCTGATTATTCCATTTTGAAAGTTTTTGGCTGTCTTGCTTTTGCAGCTACTCTTCATCAAGGCAGAACTAAGTTTGATTCAAGAGCTGCTAAGTGTGTTTTTCTGGGATATGTGTTTGGCACAAAGGGGTATAAGCTGTACAATCTTGACACTAAGGAGTTCATTGTCTCAAGACATGTTGTCTTTGAAGAAAGTGTCTTTCATTTCTTGACTCAAACTGAGTTTACACCCAGTTTTATTGATAATTTTTGCCTACCCCTTTCAGCACAAGATTCTCCAGTTACTTCTCTTCATGACATCTCCACAGAGTCCTCATCAGCCCCTCCTTCTTCACCTGCCTCTACTACATCAAATGCACCTCCATTCCCTGCTTCTCCAGCTCCAAGAAGATCAGGCAGAGCTACTAAGCTTCCTTCTCATCTACATGATTATGTGATCACCAGGCCTCCACAGAAAGCAGCTTCTGTTTACAGTTATGACATTTGTCCATATTTGTCTCCACCTTCAGCTCACAGTCATCAAGCCTTTCTTAGTCAAGTCATTGACACTCTTGAACCCACTAAGTACAGTGAAGCAGCATCTAATCCAGCATGGGTTTCAGCTATGCAACAAGAACTTGCTGCACTTGATAAAAATCACACTTGGATCATTGTATCTTTATCTCCTGGTCACAAGGCAATTGGTTGTAGATGGGTTTTCAAGATTAAATACAAAGCTGATGGTACTCTTGAGAGATATAAAGCCAGATTAGTGGCTAAGGGCTTCACTCAAACTGAAGGTATTGACTAATTTGAAACTTTCTCTCCAGTTGCTAAACTGCCTACACTTAAGTGTTTAGTTTCTCTAGCTGTTATGCATCACTGGTCTATGGTGCAATTAGATGTCAACAATGCCTTCTTACATGGTGACTTAGTGGAAGAAGTCTATATGCAGTTGCCACCTGGTTATGTTCTCCCTTCCACTTGTGCATCTCTGTCCACTCCAGTTTGTAAGCTTCAGAAAGCACTTTATGGCCTTAAACAGGCTTCAAGACAATGGTTTGCCAAATTCAGCACTACTCTCCATCATTTGGGTTTTCATCAATGCAAGACTGACTACACTTTGTTTGTTAAAAGGGTTTCTGCAAGATTTTTGGCTTTGCTGGTTTATGTGGATGACATTTTGCTTGTTGGCAGTCACCATGATGATATTATTCAGCTCACTACTGCTCTTAATGCCAAGTTTCAGCCCAAAGATCTAGGCTCTCTACATTATTTTATGGGTTTTGAGTTCACTTCTACTTCAGGAGGTCTCTTTATGAACCAGCAAAGGTCCGCTCTTGATATTCTCAAATGCAGTTCTTATCTCAACTGTAAACCTGCTTCCACCCCTCTATTAGCTAATACTCATCTTAGTAAAGATGATGGAGATTTGCTTTCTGCAGAACAGTCCACTTTCTACATGACTTTGATTGGGAAACTTCTCTTTCTTTGTCATTCTAAACCTGACCTTTGCTATTCAGTGCACAAACTTAGTCAATTTGTTTCTGCCCCTACAACTTCTCATCTTACTTCCTTGCATCATCTTTTGAGGTATTTGAAAGGGACAGTCAGTGTTGGCCTACTCTTCTCCTCCACATTGTCTTTGCAGTTGCTTGCCTATAGTGATTCAGATTGGGGAGGGTGTCCTGATAGCAGAAGATCAACTTCAGGTTACTTGTTTTATCTTGGTTCTTCCCTTATATCTTGGAAGTTAAAGAAGAAGCAAGTGGTTTCTAGGAGCTCAGCTGAAGCAGAATACAGATGTTTGGCACATACTTCTTGTGAAATTCAGTGGTTGCTGCTTCTCTTTTCAGAACTGCACATTTCTCTTCGTGGTCCTCCTCTGATTGTATGTGACAGCAGCTCTGCTATTGCCATTGCTCAGAACCCTGTATTTCATGAAAAACCAAACACATAGATTTGGATTGTCATTTAGTCAAGGATCTTGTCCATGGAGGTATTCTTCAGCTACATCATGTTGCTTCTTCTTCTCAGCTAGCTGATCTCCTCACCAAGCCTTTACCAGGTCCTCTATTCTCTCATTTGGTTTCCAAGTTGGGCATGTTCTCTCTCCCCTGCTCAACTTGAGGGGGGATATTAGAGTACAGGACTACATTGCAATAAGTAACAAACTGATGACATGAAATATCGGTGAATCAGGGACCGTCCGATTGGTTTTGGTAGAGTTTCAGTAGCCGTCCGATTGGTGTTAGCCGTTTCATTTGAAAATTAAGTTGAACGATGTCGTTCCACTTGAGTTGATTACACATCTCATCCAGTCAGCATTAGTGGCAGCTCCTGATTGGTCCAGCCTCGTCAGATGGACACAGTTGGCAGCCTCGTCACCAAATCCGTTACCACTTTTCGTTTACTACATTATAGCCCAAAATTTCATATATATGTTTTCCTAAAACTTGTAAAACTTGATTTTGTGAAATACAATTTCCAATTCATCATTCTCTCTGCAACTTGTTGCTTTTCTCTTTCTTCTTCTTCTTCTTCTTCTTCTTCTTCTTCTTCTTCTTCTTCTTCTTCTTCTTCTTCTTCTTCTTCTTCTTCTTCTTCTTCTTCTTCGTTGTTTTGTTTACTCTGATAGCTACTTCGCTGCCTATAAATAGGAGTATATTAAGAGACATATATATGTCTCATAATGATGAATAATGATACCCTAGAGAGTTCAAGTTCACGGGATCAGTAGAGGAGTAAGATTTAAGTGATTATTGAGATGAGTGCACGTCAAAATTAATGTCCTACCACCTCTCCGGATAATGTTGAATTCCAGCTAGAATTACTCCAGAAGCCTTCATATCCAGTCATGTTTGGAGGAGAAACGACATCCAAAATATGAGTGTCATTGCCACTTCTTGGGTTTGACTGGCCAGAAGAACCAGTTCCCTGAGAAGTCTGTGGCCCTGATGGCGTTGTCAAGGAGGTCCCAGATGTACCATTGTCAATTCTCGAACTCAAATGCTCAGATGTAACAATTCCCCGAGAATTCAGTGGAACTAATGGCGCAGCCAAGCCTCCAGAAGCACCATGAGAAGCACTGCCAGAATGTTGCAGCTGAAGGATAGCACGGAGTCGACTCTGTAGAGCTTTGTAGAAAGGAGACTCATCTGAGGACTAGTGACCTTGTTGTACGTAGACATTTTCACTTATCGAGTTTAACGGCGTAGAAGTACCATGGGGAGAAGACACGATATTATGTGAGGACATGCCAACTTGATGAACTCCCCATGGTACTTCTACGCCGTTAAACTCGAGAAGTGAAAATGTTTGCGTACAACAAGGTCGCTTGTCCTCATATGAGTATCCTTTCTACAAAGATCTACGGAGTCAATTCCGTGCTATCCTTCAGCTGCAACATTCTGTCAGTGCTTCTCATGGTGCTTCGGGAGGCTTGGCTGCGCCATTAGTTCCAGTAAATTATCAGGGAATTGGTACATCTGAGCAGTTGAGCTCGAGAAGTGACAATGGTACATCTAGGACATCCTTGACAACGTCATCTGGGCCACTGAATTCTCAGGGAGCTGTTTCTTCTGGAGTGTCAAACCCAAGAAGTGGCAATGACACTCATATTTTGGATGTCGTTTCTCCTCCAAACATGACTGGATATGAATGCTTCTGGAGTAATTCTAGCTGGAATTCAACATTATCGAGAGAGGTGGTAGGACATTAATTTTGACGTGCACTCATCTCAACAATCACTCAAATATTACTCCTCTACTGATCATGTGAACTTGAAGTCTCTAGGATTTCACTACTCATCATTGTGATATGTCTCTTAATATACTCCTCTTTATAAAGTCTCTAGGAATTTAATTTAACTAGTCGGTATCCCGCGCCATGGCGCGGAGTGAATTCAAATGTTTTAATACAACTTTTCGTATAGAATGAATTGATATTATCTCGATTTACTATGATTTGGCGTATAAGCAGGATGGTTAAAAGACTTCGTACTCTAATCTAACACCAGTTGCAAACTAAACTCTAAATATGTGTAACATTGCAGACTGCGTTGGCTGTTTATCAGTGATTAAGAACACGGCTCAGACGTCATTCATGTTTATTTTGCATATGTTGCATTCGTTGAGTGCTTAGCGGAGTAAACTACTGATCATTGTTGCTGAAGGGGCAAAAAAAATCAAATAGAGGATCAATTATTCCTGAAATCACTTTTCAGCCCCTTCCAGTATTTTGGTAGACAAATACAATTTCTTAAAAGTATCAAAAACTAATTGGGTATAAAGTAATACGTCATTGCTATATTTGATCTGAAATAAGTGGTGATTCGTACTTCACTTAACTAAGTCGAGTTGGACACCGGCAGTAGTAGCGGGATCTCAGACCACATAATTATTTCGAGGAAATTCTTATGTTTGTTCACCAATAAAATTTCATGTTTCGTAGTTTTATTAAAAAGTACACATTCATTATTGTAAAGTACGAACCACCTGGAAATTGAAATTGCATTTAGGCATACTGAGAATGAAAATGGAAGTTGGTCTCGAATACATTAAAGTCCAATATACATGGATCTTAGTACCTCAGAAAGGATAGGATACAATAGTTGGCCAAAATTTCATCCACGAAATAGGTTGTCGTGTTGTGCCATACTCTTGTCATACCTGTAAATATTTTAAATGGTCCAAAAAAATGCATGATTGAATAAGTCGAACATGTGAAGGTGAGCCATTCCTAATCTGAGTCTTAGACTACATCGAGTTGAAACTAATCCCGTTTATCCCCTAGCTAATAGACTAATAGCTTGCCGCAAAAAATCAAATTAATCAAGAAATATCATTGAAAATCATGTTCCGGAGTACCTCGCTACTATTAATAGAAGATACAAAGTGATCAGTTGTGTAATCGAAATTTGAACTTCGACCATGTTTAGAGAAATCAAACAAAATGTTACAGTACATTCTATTAAGAAAAGCAACAAACTTAATAGCATGGTTAGTAGAAGCGTTTAACAGTTTGTGCGCAAATAACAGAAACAAAAACATGTTTGATATCATGTTACCTGTTTGCAAGAGTTCTCTTCAAAGAGTTGAAAAGAGTCAGACCAAAATTATAAAAGGAAATTAGCTTGGCTGTCTCGCGTTGATTAGTGTCATGTAGTTCAGTAACTTATTGAGCATGAAAGTAATCACAAAAATAGATAAATAGTCAGAACGTTCATGTTCTCATGATGCCAAGACTCCACCAAGGCGTTGATATAAGCTTTTGAGGCTGGATGTATTGAATCATTCAGCAACCCATTCATTTCATAATGCATCTTGCATAAAAAAGCTAAATGTTATTATCCCAATGTTAACTGTACATTGCATGAAATAATTCATTGAAGCTGGCAGAAAGCTTGGATTATTCATTGAATTTGACACAGAATATGAAGTACATTTGAAATGTTAATCCCAATGCTATATTTAAAGGTTGTGTGATTAGGATAACACATGTAATTACAATGATACTTGGCAAAATACTATTGGCACATACATGCCACATGGACAACAAAAAATGACATATGTCACTCACATGATGCTTCTTAGGTTACATGTGGCACAAAGACAGGCCATTACATTTGAAATGTTAATCCCAATGCTATATTTAAAGGTTGTGTGATTAGGATAACACATGTAATTACAATGATACTTGGCAAAATACTATTGGCACATACATGCCACATGGACAACAAAAAAATGACATATGTCACTCACATGATGCTTCTTAGGTTACATGTGGCACAAAGACAGGCCATTTCCCTTGTTTTTATATATATAAAGATATTTGCATTGAGAGACATATATAAGTCTCTAGGGTTTCACTATTCATCATTGTGATTAGCCCCTTTTGGGCCTCCGTTTTTCTCCCTACTGTTCTTTCTATTCTTCATTGTTGATTTTTGGATTAAATCTTTTATGTTATCAGAGCGATGACTCTTGCTACGAGTCCTTTCTACTACCCCTTCTTCTCTTGTTCTGCTATCGCAGATTCATAATATAGTCCACTTTAAACTTGACGGAAACAACTATGTTCTCTGGAAGCATCAGATCTCCACCGTTCTTCATGCTTAATGAGTGTCAAGCGCAGTTTTTTCCTTCGGTGATCACGTGTGATTCGACTTCTCTTGAGCCGACGGTTCCTAATCCGGCGTATACTACTTAGATTCAGTTTGATCAAATATATTGACTCTTACTCAAGACACTCTTACAGTGTAGGATCTTTCTATTGTTGTTGGGGGTAAGTGACTCCATATCTGGTTAGCTCTGGAGCGAAGGACAAATCAACTGGTTTCAGAACAAAATATAACAAAAAACATCGCTAATAATCAAAAGATAAAAATAGTCTATACATGTTAGATATGCTATATAATTCTCTTCAAATATAATTATGGATAGTGATTTTGCAAATCACACATTTATGGCAAGCCCGCCGTTTACTAATTATACCCAAACCCAACCCTAATTACTATTCAGACTGATATTTTTTGTCCAAGCTCATTCAAATTACTAAAATTATCGGAAATAGTTTGATAGAGAAAACCTAGCTCCGAGAATATCGGAACTGTAGAAGGCGACGAAAGGGTTAGCGATGGAATCAACAGTGGGGGCTTCTCCATCTTCTCCGGCGGCGAATGAATGTAAATCCAACAAAACTCCGGTGACTTCTACAGTGGAAGAATTTATGCAGAGGCTTTGGGTTACTAACCCTATAAAAGGAAGAGGAATGCTTCGATTTCAATAGAGACAGGTGTATCGAGGTTTTCAAAGCTCTCAGTCATTGTCTCCTTGGATCTTTCTTAATACCAGGACGCATGAATGTATGGGCTATGAAAAGTTATTCAAGAAGATTTGGATGGATGGCGAGCAAGTTGTAATCAACGAAACAAGGGCTAATGTATTTATTCTCAGTTTTCCGAATCTATCTTCTATGGATAGGGTGATGGTTGGAGGACCCTGGGTCTTCGATGATAACATGCTCTTACTCAAGCCATGGAATATCTATGACAACATTGAATGTGTATCTTTCGAGTCCATCGACCTTTGGGTTCAAATCTTCAATTTTCCACCATTCCTACACACTGAGGAAGATGCGATGGATGTTGCGAAGTCATGGGGGACGGTCCTAGATTCGGATAAGAGAGTGATGTCGGGATCCGGAGGGGATTATATGAGGGTTAAGGTTAGAAATGATATTTTTAAACCCTTGCGTAGGGGAAGGTATGTGAAATTGGTAGATGAAAAACGGTGGCTCGATTTCAAGTTTGAAAGACTGCCCAACGTTTGTGTCTGATGTGTGGCCGGATTAACCATTATAGTGAGAATTGTACCTTCAAGCAATCGGAATCTCCGGGTTACGGTCAATGGCTCACATTCAAGCCACCTCCCTGCAAGAAGGCTTTTGTGTCGACGAAGACAAAAAGAACAGTGGGGGGATCAGTTGAGGAGATAGACGAGGATGATGACTCATTCCTCTCAGACTCTTATCATTCCTCCGAGACTCTCAAAGACCAGGATGATTCGGACATGGAAGTGGAGGACAACACAGGACAGATTCGGACGATGAACAAAGGAATCTCCATTCATGAAAACCCTATAGGAAGTGATGGGGTCAAGTCTTCAGAGGTTTCAGACCTAATCGACAAAGGAAAACAACCCGCAAGTGACAACTCTCCACTAAGGAAGAAGCCTTCGGAGGTTTCCAAGAAACCTAAGCCGACACTGCGAAAGAAATCCGAGAAAAGAAAAGAAAGGGTTGGAACCGTCAGTCCAGAATCAAGACGAAAAGCAGCAAACACATCCAATAGTTCTCGGATTAGCACTAAAGTTGAAGGCCAGAAAGTAACCCAGGTTTCTCGTTCAGGGATTCGACAACCGGAGAAGGGCGTCATTAAAGACCCAAATGCACAATTGGCGGGGGGGGGGGGGGGGGGGGGTAGAACACCTCCTCGCCAGGCACAATGAATATCCTAAGATGGAAAGAGAGGGGGCTTGAGAACCCCCGTAACGTTACCTCTCTTCGCGATCTTGTGAGGAGACAGAAGCCCAATATGGTCTTCCTTATGGAGACCAGAATTTTTTCTGCTGAGATGGAGGTGGTAAAGAATATGTGTGGTTTTGAAAACGGCTTGTATTGGGATTGTGACGATCGGAGAGGTGGTTTGGCATTTCTTTGGGATCGTGAGGTTAGTTTTTCTCTAATTCACTGGTCAAAAGTTTTCACTAAGGGTACTGTCACTTTTGATGGTTGTGTGCAACCATGGATCCTTAAAGGGTTCTACGGAGATCCGGATAGGATATTCCGCAAGGATTCCTGGAAATTACTTGCTCGGCTAAAGCCACATGATTAACCGTGGCTTGTGATGGGAGATTTTAATGCAATTACTTCAAGTGTTGAAAAGGAAGGTGGAAGATTAGTCACTCTTAGGCACGTTGAAGATTTCAATAATGTTTTCCGGAAACTTGAGCTAAGAGATCTAGGATTTGTTGGCAATGTGTTTACCTGGTCAAACAATCAACCGGATGATCGTGCAATCAGGGAGCGGATTGATCGTTGTTTGGTTATGGATAGTTGGGTGGATTCTTTTGGAAGGGCTCGGGTAAACCACCTGGTGGCTGATTGTAACGACCCGAAACCCAGAGTGTTATTTAAGGAAATAATAAACAAAAACGGCACGACGATCCAACCGGCACCACCTGCGGATCACCACCGCGGGTACCGAAACAAAGACTCGTCTGCCAAACATGTACCGTCTGAGCCACCAGCTCAGGTACCAAAGACAATATCGTATCTCAACAAAGACTTGTTCATTTATTAATAAAAGACGATACAGTGGTACGTGATTCACGATTGAAAAGAGTAATTTTATAAAAGATTGTGTTTACAAATAATCTGATACAATAAACCAAATAACAAGCTTTACTCTAATCTAATAAAGCTATCACTTCAATTCTACCGTTTGATCCGTCCGTCGTAACCTGCAAACACTGTTAGGGGGTGAGCTCGCGCCCAGTAGGTCGTTCACTGCAACAGTAGGGTGAAATGCAATAAACAATATAATTATAGCAGGTTACACGTAATATCACATATCACGTAATAATCACATAGCACCGAATAGCATGCAAATCGATAATAACAACAATATACGAATCGGCATATATATAACACCAAGCATGCTCATAAACCGTAAGCGACAATAATATTGTAAAGTGCATAACCCCCTACCTCAAAAATAGCATCTAATAACGACTTCAAAAGAATAACAGCAGCTCCAAGTATAGAATAATCTCAGTATCTCTCTCTCTTACTTATCGGTATTCGACTTGAATATAGAATGAGAGATAACTAATGCACTAGGTCCTATTTATAGAAGTTTGCGACCAATCAGGTATCAATGTGTCATAGGGACACGTGGCATCCATGCAGAGGTTGGAGGATTGAGTCGCGACACATGTCGCATAGGTGTCATGCATGCAGAGCAGGAGGCTATGGCGGTGACACACGGGAGGGTTATGTGTCAGAAGCATCTGACTTGCAGTCGGACACGTGTCGCGCATGTGACGAAAGCTGCCACGCGACGACACACAGCAAGGGCATGTGTCAAGCATCTGGAACATGGGCTAAGGTAGTGACACGTGTCACCCTACGTGTCATTCATACAGTTAACACATGTAAAAGCTAACATCCTACAAGTCATTATGTACTAATCATGATTAACTAAGCTAAGTAACACTTAAACGAATGATTAGTACTAATTATTCCCTAAATATTTTTATCCTTAATCTAGCGATTAAAGAAGATATTAGTAATTCTGGTGTATTTCTGCACGAGCTTAACTATCCTAGTTTCACAATTATGAGTTCATCTATCAGGATACTAAATAACACAAAATTCACTTTAAGTAATATAAGCTTCAGAAATACAACAACTACACTGCATACAATAGCAATTAAGCATGCTAACAGGTTATGTCAAACACATATTTACAGTAAATTTAAGTATTTCATGCTTTCCAAAATCAGGGATATTACACTGATACTTCTGATCATGTTCCTATTGAGATTCTATTAGGGGGGAACAATAAAAGGCGCAAGTCTACGTATAGGAGATTTTGGTTAGAAGCTATGTGGTTTGAACACGATCAGTGTGAGAATCTTATAGTGGATAGTTGGAAGGAGTGTTCGGGCTCGGGCAAAACTAAACTGGAGAATGTTGCAAATAAGTTAACCGTATGGGAAGCAGAGACTTTCGATTCTGTTCGTAAGCAACTCAGTCAACTTCGGACTAGGCTTCAGAGCCTAGGTTCGCTCCTCCAATCAGTGGAAAACTTAGCGGAAGCTTCTGAAATAAAGTCAGGTATTTCAAGTCTTCTTCGTAAGGAAGAAGTCATGTGGCGCCAAAGATCAAGAGAACTTTGTTTCAAGAAGGGAGATATGAATACAAAGTTTTTTCATCGTAAAGCTTCAATCCGCCGCGCGAGAAATCGGATCTTGGGGATTGAAGACGGTTCGGGAGTGTGGAAAGAAGATCCTCATCAGGTAAAAAGTACTATCTTAAACTATTTTCAGCATATTTACACTTTGACTAATCCCCACCGAGATTCTATGGAACCTATGTTGGGTACAGTAGGAGATCTACTATCTGCTGATAATAGGAGATTGCTGGAAGAACACTTTACCGCTGCGGAAGTAGAGACGGATATGAGATCGATGCCGGCTTAGAAGGCACGGGGACCGGATGGGTTTCCGGCATTACTGTTTCAGAAATTATGGGGCCAGATCGGGGCTGATGTGTCAGAAATCTGTTTACAAGTTTTAAACAACGGAGGTGATGTCAGTGAGTATAATCACACTTTGATGGCTATTATTCCAAAGGTGAAACATGTGCGTAAAGTTTCAGATTTGCGCCCGATCTCTCTTTGTTCCAGGATTTACAAGATCATCACTAAATCATTGGCTAACAGAATTAAATTAGTCCTTGATGAGTTGATTTTTGTGAATCAAATTGCCTTCGTTCCAGGTCGTTTGATCACGGATAATATATTGGTGGCACATGAGTTCTTACATTTGATGAGGACGAAGAAAGGAAAAGAGAGCACAATAGCAGTTAAATTGGATATGAGCAAGGCATACGACCGAGTTGAATGGGAGTTCTTGCGTGCGGTAATGGGACAGATGGGTTTTGGAGCTAGGTGGATATCTACGGTAATGGGGTGTATCTCGTCGGCCTCATACAATGTCCTGGTTAATGGAGAACCAAAGGGTCATATTCTGCCAGGCAGGGGACTTAGGCAAGGCTGTCCTTTGTCCCCCTATCTCTTTTTGCTGGTCAGTGAAGCGTTATCGAGGAGGTTGACAAAATCTGTTAGTGACAAGCAAATCTCAGGGGCAGTGGCGTCTAGGGGAGGACCTACTGTGTCCCACATGTTCTTTGCAGATAACAGTCTTATTTTTATTAAAGCTTCTGATGTGGAACTCACAAATTTATTAAATCTTTTACAGGTTTATGAAACAGCTTCAAGGCAATGTTTGAACACTGTGAAGTCGTCACTAGTCTTCTCTGACAATGTGGAAGACCAAGTTCGAAAGCATCTTAGTGAGTTATGCGGTATCCCTGTTGTTGACACTCATGATAACTACTTGGGTTTGCCCACTATGTTCGGTAAGAAGAAGAAGGTTATGTATCAACAAATCCCAGAAAGCGTGAGCTGCAAGCTGAAAGGGTGGAAAGAAAAAACACTCTCAGTAAGGGGAAAGGAAGTTCTTATAAAAGCGGTAGCACAAGCAGTACCCAACTATGCTATGAGTTGTTTCCTACTTTCGGTGGGTATTTGCAAGGATATGGAAAATCATATTAGTCAATTCTGGTGGAGTGCTCCTGACTCTCGAAGGAAAACGCATTGGGTAATATGGGAAGTCTTGAAGAAAAGCAAGGAGAAAGGTGGGCTCGGTTTTAAAGATTTTCAGGAGTTTAATGTGGCATTACTGGCGAAGCAAGCTTGGCGTATTTTACGACATCCCCAAAGTTTATTGAGCCGAGTTTTTCTTGGAAAATACTTCCGTCACGGTGATTTTCTTCACTATAATCCGAAGTCACATATATCGTATGCGTGTAGAAGTGTTTCAGCAGGTGGGGAGTTGTTGAAAAAAGATCTACAATAGAGGGTAGGGACGGGAAGTTCTATAAGCATGTTCAAAGATCGTTTGATGCCAAGGGACTTTAACTCTCGAGTAATAACTCATAGCCCGTCTTTTGCTAACATGAATGTTTCACACTGCATTACGAATGGGAATTGGGGTATTCGTCGCCTTCGTACCTACCTTTGGGAGGTGGACATTTTTTATATTATTAACATTCCTATAGAGCATGGTAACCCAGACTTTTTCAAATGGACCTACACTGAGGATCGATGCTACTCAGTCTCAACGAGTTATAAGCTACTGCAACAAGAAGCACGTGATGGTAAGGGATCCTCTACGGGAAGAACGGACAATTGGCTCACTAAGTTTTGGAAACTTTCGATTCCGAAAAAAAATTTACACCATGTGTGGCGTATGTGGAACAATTCCCTCCCAACGGCGAATAACATTCAGAAGAGAGGTATGACAGTTTCATCTTTCTGCTGTGGCTGCGATGAAGGAGTAGATTCACTCAAACATAATTTTATGAGATGCCCAACAGCTAAACTTGTTTGGGTGGAAGTATTTGGTGCACAGTTCTATGCAGAGAGGAAGGAGTCAATCAAAGACTGGATTGAGGCCATTTTTTCAAACTGTACAATTGAAATTCAATGTCAATGGGCTATTACAGCCTGGTGTTTATGGAACGCACAAAAAAATTCACGCTTTAATGGAGTACCATTTGTTGTTCAGGAAGTGATTCGGCGTGCCCGGTTTTTTGTCACGGATTTCAAGGTCTAGGAAACGGCTGATAACAATTCAACTCCTGGTGTTGTTATTCGAACCAGGTGGGAGGCACCGCCGGAGGGGTGGCAGAAGATAAATACCGATATTGCACGATCGACTCGCAACGGACTGGCTGGTTCTGGTTGTGTTCTGCGGGACGCCCTCGGAGGTTTCATCGCGGGAAGGTTTGAACGTATTATTACTCAATCATCATTAATGGCTCTTGAACTAATCGGCATTCGAAGAGGCTTGGAAATGGCGATGGAAGCGGGCTGCCGGAGAATTGTAGCAGAATCCGACTCCGAGCTTAGCATTAATCTCCTCGGTAAATGGCGTCAAGGCTGCGGCAACAACGATGAACTAAGCGAAGACTTGGTCCAAATCATCAGTGAATGTTTGAATTTATGCAATACTTTTGAAGAGGTAGTGTTTAGATTCATTCCTAGTCAGTTTAATGTAGTGGTTGATGTTTTTGCTCGTAGAGCTTTGATAGTTTCCCAGTATACCCGTCCCCCTGAATGGGCATATAATGTACTGGTGAGTGATTGTGAAGGCCTGTTAGGCTCTTCTTAATGAAAGTTTGATTCCTAAAAAGAATTACTAAAAGTATCCCAGTCCCTCTTTTAGTGTGAGTTAGACTCGATTTGGTCTGGTTCAATCGGTCCAAATTGAAGGGCTTTTCTAAACTAAATTTAAACCATGAATCTTAGAAAAAGATATTGCTTAACATAAAATGACACAACAATGCGAAACTGAAAGTGGAGGTCGGGACAAAGGAATAGTAATGATTGAAATCGGAAACAAAAAGCCAAATAACGCCTCTCTCCTCACCTCCAAACCGTGCCTCATACAATGACACCTTTCTTCTTCTTGATCTATCCGTCGATACGTTAATTGAAAACTAATAATGACTTCTCAGACGATATTTACTTTCTAAATCTAAATCTAAATCACATTACCAGGTTTTCTTTGAGAAAATGTGGTAGTAACAAATTTACTCTCTCTCTCTCTCACTCAAGCGTATACCTCTTTGTATCACGTTAACTTAACTGGTAGCGACAATGTCATCGTTTAATATTATGCATTTTCACACTGTTATTATGCATTCTCAATGCATGAAGTAATGTTGTTATTTTTAGTTGAAATCTTCTCTTCACCACCATGTTTTATTTTCATTTTTATTTCTTTTACTTTATCTTTCCAGCATAACAAATTATATATATATATACATGTGTATATATATATTATATATATATATATTCAGAATCACGTTTGAAATAAAATTATATTTGGACTGTCGACAAAGAACAAAACAAGAAATATAATGTTACGTTAGAATGAAACATACTCTGCACAAAATTGGAGACATGCCATGAATTCATCCGAAAAGTTAACATGTTAAACAACCAACCCTCCTATTGCTGGGCCAAACCCTGCATTCCTGCACACACAAAAAAGAGAGAAAAAAAAAAAGAAGGCAAAGATATATCAGATATTTTTACTCAACAACAATATCCCAGATTTAATTAAAAATAAGGCTTAATTACTTAATGGATACCTCCAGTATAGCGAAACTATCACATTGCAATACCCAGTATCAAAACTTGCTGAAAATATACCCCATTTGCAATAAAACAGTCACTTTAAAACTGGTAATTCTTTTCCGTCCAATACTTAACGGAATAAGCCGTTACTTGACTGTTATATCCTTTTATTTAAGGTTAAAATTGTCCATTCCTTTAATCTAAGAACATCTATGAACAACACCACGACCACCTCCACCACCACCGCAACCCAACCCAGATTCCGACAACCCAAACCATCTCAGCCCCCATATACGCCATTTCCTCAACCACTGTTACCCATGCACCTCGACCATCACCACCAAAATACCCAGAAACTATGACCCACGACTCCCTAAATCGAAACTTGAACAGCCCAATTATGGCCCGAAATCCCCACAAGAACACACCACCACCACTGCCGCCACCATTCAAACCCAGATTCGGACCAATAACTGACCCAGATTCGGACCAATAACTGACCCAGATTCGAATCAATTCCTAACCCAGATACTGACAAATTCCTCCACAGCGTTGCTACAACCCACCCCAACCCAGAGTCATTAAATCCGGCGTCGAATTCAGCAGAGATAAATAGAGAAAGAGAAATGAACAACCCATAAGGTAGAAGAAGAACCGCAGAGACAGAGAGGCAAAATTAGGATAAACAATTATAGGGATTTCAAGGGTGGAGGTGGAGAGAGAGAGAGAGAGATTGGTTATCATGCGGCTCTAATCCTTCGATTCTGTTGTTCCTATTCTAATTCTACCAAAGAATTTATGAACACCCAACAGGGCCACATAAATTTTAGAAGTTTTGGCAACTTGCGATATACCCTAAACGATGGATACACAATTGAGGGCATTAAGGAACCACCATCCTTGGTCTTCAGTTCAATTTACTGCTGCTATGTTGAGAAAGAAATCAAGAACTTGAAAGATAATTTTGAGGTAAAAACAAAGAGGGAAAAACGAGTGAAGAAGAAGTGATAAAAATGTGTCCTTTATCGCAGTAGTAGAGAGAACACTCAGGGAGGAAGGCAAGATCGAGAGGCATAGAGAGAAAATTGAGGGATGGAAGGACGGACGGACGGAGCGAGAGATGCGACAGAGACTCGAAAGCGATAGATATGGAGTGAGAGAGAGACGAGATGTAGTCAATCTCCTTCGCTGTACATTATCTTCAACCTTAGTTTATTTTTTTCTTTCTTTCTTTATTTGGGTATTGACAAGTTTACCCTTCTTGTGATGACGGTGTGTGGATGGAAAAACTTACCAGTTTTAAAGTGGCTGTTTTATTGCAAATGAGGTATATTTTCAGCAAGTTTTGAAACTGGGTATTGCAATGTGATAGTTTCGCTATGCTGGGGGTATCCATTAAGTAATTAAGCCTAAAAATAAATAAATAGGAAGAGTATATTTTGATGATAAAGAAAGGTGTGTGCGTGTATAATTGTAACTACTTTGCTACGTCGGTCATGGGTACTACCGACCATCAGCAGTTTCAAACCAAGATTCCCTAGATATCAGCTTATAACGGTCATTTCTTGCCCTACTTGTGATAATATCTCTATGAGTTCCTTGACATGCCTCCCAAATTTGTTCTACGTACAAGTTACAAAAGTATTAATATTGACACTTTTGTCGTCATGCGACATATTTCATTTTTTGGGTAACGCAATTCCTAGGAATGTTACAAGATTTCTTACAAGTGCATACTTTAATCCTAAAAAATAGAAGTGTATATTTTAAACCTAGTCATAAGAATGATACATCCAATTCGATATATCCTGTTATAAATAAATAATGCAATATTTATTTATTACTATCACATGTTTTTATATTGGAACTTTTGGGAATTTAATTAATATGGAAATGTGAATAAAGAACGAAAACAAGGGTATTTGTATAAATTAGTCACAACACACATATGTAACGCTTATATTTTATTTGTTTTTATTATTATCGTCATCATTATTAAGATCTGTATTTGCATGAACTGGTTCTAGTGCTGATTAACATAGTATTGTTCAACTAGCTTCACTTTTTTGCTATTTCAAATGATTGCAATAGTGTAGTGAAACGTTAAAACTCAGGTTCGTAGAAATAGTAATCATGGTACTATTTCACCTTTTGGATCTTTGCATGTACATACATTGGTGAAATTGCATGAATCTTATCACGTATGACATGTTAGCGAAAATGGTTGATAAAACTGATCCTCTTGCATCGAGCAAAACCACGTGATGCTCGGTGGTAGTAAAACTATTCTCGTGACAGTCACTTTGATATTCACCAATTTCTAGATAACTGGACGAGATACATTTAACGTAGTTAAAGAAAAAAAAACGTGTAATGAATGGTTCATGTATCTTCAGTGGTGTCATACACCATATCAGTGACCAGAGTAGTGTTTAGCTCAGTCAATAGCTCGCTCTGATCGATCAATCTTGTTTCAAAACAGAAATGTCTAGCTTGTTGGTGTTTTACTAAATAAAATAGATTTGGTCTAAAGAGTATAGCGATATTTCTCAATAAAGGAAATGATAAATTATTAAATTTATTGAGAAAATAATGATTAAGTATGACAGTTACGTAAAGAAGAGATAAATTTAGCACAAATAAGCGATTGAACCTATATAAATTTTAAATTGTATAAATTGTTAATGCCTCATTTACGTTGTGTATTCAGTTCAATGGCAAATCGATATTTCTCAGATTATCATATATATATTAGATGTCTTAATGAAATATAGCACACAGTGTAACGCTTGTCGAGAAAATTAATTATAGCTGCGACAAATTTACGATGGCTGTAAATGGATGCTAGATAACAATGTTTTGATGTGTGAAAAAGATATGCAGAGTGTCATTTCTCCAAAGTAACAATCATTTAACTTGATAGCATCACCTACCCAATATATAAAATAAACATCTCGCCAATTTAATCAAGCATCTTATAAATAACGCATTACTAACACAAGATATCTAGATAGAAAATCACTATTGTTAAATTAAATAAATATTATACATTTGTCTTAATGTAAAAAATAAAAAGAAACAACCAACACTTAACGCTTCTCGAGAGTATCAAGTAATGATAGCGATGATACTTTTATGATGTAAGCAGAGATCTTATGTAGTAGGTCCGGACTAAAACGGGGGTAGGGTGTGGTACCCCGGGAGTGGTGGTGAGAGAATATCGGCACAACGCGCTTAGCTGTCCGTTTTATGTTCTGAAGTTAGTAACGGCATTTCGACTTAATGATTGTATTTTGGGCTGTTCTTGAACCAAAGCAAACCATATCTCTTGCACACTAACACCCTTGCCACCCTTTCCTTCAAAAAGATTTCCTCCCCCATTACTCTACTCTTATCAGACCCTCCTTTCCTCCTTTTGCCCGTCTCTTCTTATCTCTCTCAAATTAGAGAATAGCCATGTATAAATTTGGTGTTAAGGAGACTTCTCTGTGGGAGACCCAGTCACGGTCTTTCGACCATCCATATGTGAAGCCTCTTGATCCTTGGTCTAATTCTTTGACACCGATGGAGAAGGAGGTGGCGGTAGCGTCAGCTCTACCGCCCTTGCCGCCTAAGTGCAAGAAAAGGAGTTGGGGTTGCAAGAGTGAAAAAGGGAGTGGTGATGGTGGAAGTGAAGGTAAACGTGGTGGTGGTAGTAAGTCAGATCATGGGATTCATAGATGGACAGAGAGAGAAAGGAGGAAGAAGATGAGAAATATATTCTCTAATCTCCATGCTTTGCTTCCTCAGCTCCCTCCAAAGGTAACCCAACAAAAGTCATACAAATTTTTATAGGAGTTCATGTTCATGCTAGGGTTTCTACATGTCTCTTTCCCTTTCATCGCCTCTATAATTTAAGAAAGTATTTTATACAAATCTTTTTCTTTATAAATTTCATTCCAATTTAATTTGTGTTCGGATTTTCCAAACCGTGAAGTTCCTTGTTTAATTTAATTGATAAGAGATTTATCTCAAACACCCAAAGAAGCACCTACATATTTCTTCGCATTTTTATTTTGGAGTCTTAAGAATTTTTTAATAGGGTTCACTGATATAAGCATCTTCATTTTTATGCAATTCGTCACATAACCCTCATCTTCTTGACTTAAATCAACCATCAGCCATTTTCATTATCAGTCATTATTATGAAGAATTCATTATCCATGATTTTTCAATAACAAGAAACAATTATTTAGGATCTTCCATCAATATGGTTCTACTTCCAATATATTCTAATAAATTGTCTTTTAGAGTGAAGTAACGAATTTCAAAATTATGTTTGTCGGCATGTGATAGTCGCCTTTAATACTGAAAAATCATAACTTATACCGACAATGATGTTATTTTGTATAGGCTGACAAATCAACAATTATCGATGAAGCAGTGAACTACATAAAATCCCTTGAACAAGAACTCCTCAAGCTCCAACGGAGAAAGCTCGAGAGGCTTCATGATTTTGCAGCACTTAGCTATGAAACAACTTACACTGCTCTATCTAAGGCAGAGACCGACACAAGGGAGGCATTCGTGGCTAGTCAAGTTTCGACCAGCAATAACAACTTGGGTATCAATCAAACAAACTTCTCGGTTTCTAGGTTTGCGCCTCCTGAATTTCAAACTTGGACTTCACCAAATGTTGTCTTGAGTGTCTGCGGTGGTCAAGCTCAGTATAATATTTGCGCGATAAAGAAGTTAAGTCTCTTCACAACGATCTGTTATGTGATGGAGAAAAATAAAATCGATGTGGTACACGCGTCCGTTTCATCGGATAATTTCCGGACAATGTACTTGGTTCAAGCTCGAGTGAGTCTCCTTGTTCTAAACCCTAATTTGCTTTTTGTTAGTGCATTTTTCATATCTCGGATTTTGATCGAACTGAGATTATAATTTGTGTTTTGGACAATTTTATTCGTTACCATACAAAATTAAACCTGAAAGTTTGCAGATTAAATTAATTTCAAGGCAATTGAAAAAATCTAAAGAAAAAAAAGAGATTTTCAGCAACACATCTAAAGTAAAATATTTATTATTTGTTTTAACAGGTTTATGATGGGAGTTCATTTATACGAGAGTCTATTCCAGTAGTTGATTGTAAAACCCTTTTGATTTTCCGAAATTGGTCAAATTTCTATTCTATAGTTTCAATTCACACCAGACATGTTTATTTTTTCCACGCATAATACTTTCAACCGACTCTTAAAATTTTCAGCTAATACCAAGTGTGCCCTTATTTCATTAAATTAC
The DNA here is from genome assembly GCA_023055425.1 of Linanthus parryae. Taxonomy (NCBI): domain Eukaryota; kingdom Viridiplantae; phylum Streptophyta; class Magnoliopsida; order Ericales; family Polemoniaceae; genus Linanthus; species Linanthus parryae. The sequence goes on from JALGPY010000002.1 coordinate 37,954,850, forward strand.
CATGCAAATTAATTTATCATGTAGCAAGCTATTTTGGCTAATGTTGCACACACACACACACACACGGATTTTTGGGTATATTTTACTATCTAATAATAACAATATCGCATAATATAAGTCTCAAATTCAGTTTTGTTGGTTGGGTGAAACAGGCAAGGATGGTTCATGATGTTGTGAAGACTGAAACTACATTACCAGTGGAAGAAATGTACAAGCAGGCGGCAGCAGAGATAATGTTGTGGGTCTCTTTTTAGTGATAACAAATATTATATGTTGCAGCAACTCAGTCTTTTGGCCTTTTGGTTTGCTCTTTCGTTAGCAAAATTGCTCTGGTATTGTTTGGAAGATCCTCTAGTAACTAAAGAATTTTATGATCAAGCACAAACATATTGTTTTCCTATATGTGAATTAATTGGAGGTAGCTTGTGATATGCTCTGATTACAAGTATCGGAAAATATTAATACATGCATTTTTTTTTTTCTGGGGAAGAATATTACTTTTCTTTTGGAGGCTTTCCTTTAGGATATTGAATTGCCAGAACAAAGTGTTATAATTGGAGTGTTGAATGATGAAATTTGTCTATCTATTTGTGTTCATGTTACAGTTATTTGGCGCAAGATTTCTTTCTAAATCTTACACTCACATATAAGGTATTTAAGGGTATCGTTTAGCAGAATGAGAATATTAGCTGTGGATTGCACAACCAAATTGCAGTGAAAAAGAACCCTTTCTTATTTCTGTTTATTCATGGTATTTAAAGCCTCTATAGCAATATAAAAATCAATAATTAACCCTCCTTTCACTGATGTAATTTTTTTGAGGAGACAAATGTAATTTTTATGGCCTCTTTTTTTTTTTTTTTTTTTTTTTTTTTTTTTGAATCCAGTAGATCAAGTTGGTTGGGCCTTAAAACGACCCAGCTGATCATACAAATGGGCATCTGAGGCCCAATCCGGTTCAGTATAAAACCAAGACAAGCTATCTCCCAGGCCCAAGCCCAACCCTATCTTGGCGAACCGATCAGCCGGCTGGTTCCATTTGCGAGGCACATGGGAGACCACGTGTCTCTCTGCAATCTCGAGAAGACGTTTGCTTTCCTCTTTCGATCTTTGCACCTCCGTTACATCGTCATTCTCCATTCGATGAATCTCTCTCATTTCTCTGGTTAGAGAGAGAGAGAGAGTCCATCTCTAACCAGAGCCACTTGACCTTCATCTCCGTCGCCAACTTCAGCCCTTCCACCATGGCTTCTGCCTCTGCTGCTTTAGCCGTTATGGTGAAGGGGATGTCTTTCGATCTTCCGGCAATGAAGACGCTGTTTCTATCTCTAAGGATCACTCCGATAGCAGCCTTTTTCCGTTGCGGGTTCCAGGCGGCATCGAAGTTGATCACAGACCACCCATCCGGCGGTGTCTCCGGCACCATTTGCGGGGGTTGTGAACAGATATGAGCCGGAATCTTCCTCCTTCCCTTTTGCATGCGGTCTTCTAGATCTAAAAGGTAACTTTCTGCATCTTTCACCACCTGATATGGGGTCTCTCTCTTCTGCTTGAAGATCAGATGATTTCTACAGATCCAAATCTTGTAGATTAAAATGCTCATTCTTGTCTGTTCTTGCTTGCTTGCTGCCGTAAACGTTTGTGGGAACCAGCTTTCAAAAGGGCCATGAATGTTCTGAATAAAATTTTTCCCAAGAAATAATTTCCAACACTCTTTGGCAAAATCACAATATGAGAAAATATGTGTTTCTGTCTCACTGTCTGTGTTACAAAAGGCGCGTGTATCATCTACCTGTATACCCCTGTATTTGAGATTTGCAGTGACTGGGAGGCTATGCTGTATAGCCCTCCAAATCGGATTTAAAATCCTTTTTGGGACTTTCTGTTGCCAAAAAGTATAGCACCAGTCTTGATTTTGATACGAAACACCTACAAAACTTCCTTTCTCCTTGATTTCTTTTTGTTGGACAAGAAGTTCATACCCAGATTTGACTGTATACTGTCCGTGATGTGAAAAGTGCCAGATTAGGCGATCCGGGACAGGTACCTCTGGGATGGAGATCCGTTTTATTTCTTCGATATCTTCATCCCATAAATGTTCTTCTAACAGAGACTCATTCCATTGTCTGCTTTGTGTGATCAGGTCAGCCACGAAGATGGGGTTGTCCGAGGTCTTCGGTGTGAGGGGCTTGAAACTGAAGCGCCGAAATAACCACGGATCCCTAAAGGCATCAACGCGTTCACCATTGCCTAATCTCCACCTGCATCCACTAAGCACCGTCTCCTTACTAGAAAAGATACTGCGCCACAGATAAGAAATCCCAACTTTGCTTTGTGCTTTCAGTAGTCCTGTGTCTCAGTAATATTTGTGTCTCAAAATTTTGGCATGAAGCTTGTCTGGCTTGTTAAGTAATCGCCAAAGTTGCTTCCCCAACATGATCGTATTAAAAAGTTGGAGATGATGGAATCCTATTCCACCGTGACTTCTGCTTCTTTTCATTTTGTCCCAAGAAATCCAACTTATCTTTCGTTGTTTTTCTGTAGATCCCCACCAGAAGCGAGCCATGCTGGCTTCTAATTTACCGCAAAGAGTCCGGGGCACCTTGAATACTCCCATAGTGTACGTACTCAATCACCGCCTTCAACATCGTTTCTTTCCCTCCGGGGCTCAGGTAGTTCTCTTTCCAGCTTTGCATTTTGGCATCTACTCTTTCATCAAGCCCTTTCAAACTACTCATTCTATCTTTTCCCATTTCAGTAGGGAGGCCGAGATATTTATCATGCAGCTCCTCTCTCTTAACTCCCAGCAGAACACAAAGCTGATCCCCCAATTCAACATCCACATTGCTCGAGAAGACCGCATGTGACTTTTCCAAACTTATCTTTTGACCCGTAGCTTGTTCATACTTGTATAGAATAGAAGATAGGGCTGTAATCTCTCCTGTACATGCTTTTGTAAAGAGCATACTGTCGTCGACAAAAAAGAGGTGTGAAACACGAGGCCCTCCATGCGACGCAAATGCTCCTGTAATAATATCACTAGACAACAAAAACGTGAGAGCACGAGAGAGTAATTCACCACAAAACAGAAACAAGTATGGTCAGATGGGGCATCCTTGACGAAGCCCCCGCTTGGGCATGAAATATCCCACTACTCGTCCCTTAAAGTTAAAAGAAAACGAGGTAGTAGAAATACAATCATAAACAAGGTTTACCCACTTGGGACCGAAACCAAAGCGCTCCAAGATCCGAACTATGAAGATCCACTCAACACGGTCGTAAGTTTTGCTTATGTCTTTCTTGAGAGCTATAACACCATTCTTGCCCTTCAAACGGTGTTTCATGGTATGAAGGATCTCAAACGCCGAAATAATGTTGTCAGTAATTAGCCGACCAGGGACAAAGGCCGATTGACTCTCGGAAATAATGGAAGGGAGAATCCGTTTGAGTCTATTAGCCATTGTTTTTTAAACCAATTTGTACATGACCGTACAGAGGCTAATCGGGCGAAGGTGAGCTGCTGTACGGACTTGTTTTGTCTTTGAAATCAAAACGAGGATCGTGTGGTTGAACTCAGCCACGCTTCTTTGGCCATTAAGGATAGCTAAAACAGTTGACCCCACATCATTTTTTAACTCATTCCAATATTTTTGGAAGAAAATTGCTGGAAATCCATCGACACCTGGAGCCTTGAGCGGTCCCATCTGCATAAGGCTGGCTGTTACTTCCTCGATTGAGTACGGTGCCTCCATAAGGTCCCGTTACTCCGAAGTACTACCCTTGTTGATATAGTGCAGCATCTCATCAATGTTTTCATTTGAGGGATTGGACGAAGAAAAGAGGTCCTCATAAAAGGTTGTCAAAGTGTTGATAATCTCTTCATCTTTGGTTACCCACTTTCCACTAGAGTTCTCGATCCCCTTGATTGAGTTTCGAGATCTTCTAGCGAAAGCATTTTTATGGAAAAAGCCGTATTCCTGTCACCCTTTGAAGCCACTGGACTCTAGATCTCTGATGCCAGTAATCTTCCTCTTTCCTCAGCAAATCGTTCATCTCCCGTCGAGCCTGACGAAGATTCCTCATAACTGAGGCCGTTGGTTTCTGGTATTGGAGACAAGCAATTGACTTACTCAGGGCTGTCTTCTTTTTCCTCGTATCCCCCAACTGATTTCTTCCCCATTCACTCAAACTGTTGGCACAGTGGGAGAGTTTCTCAACGACCGTGGCACCTCCCATTTGCCACTCTTCTTGGACCTTGCTGTCACAATTGTTATCTTGAAGCCAGGCAGCTTCAAAATAAAATCGTTTAAAACATATATTGTCACCCGCAGTGCTATCCTTGGTGATTCTTAGCTCGATTGGGCTATGATCTGACGTAGAGCTCACCAAATATTTTACCCTAGCATTCCCGAACAGGTTGCGCCACTTTAGGTTTGCCACAACCCTATCAAGCCTCTCCCGTATGCGATCAGAATCCTCTTGATTGTTCCTCTAGGTGAAGAGATTGCCCATAAAGCCCAGATTATTGAGGCCACAATCCCAGAGAGATTGTCTAAAGGGTTGGTTTGGTTACTTTGAACACTCCTACCATCTTCTTTATCTTTTTGGGATAGTATTTCATTGAAGTCTACCATCACGCACCACGGAGCATCTCCGTGATTTTTATGGCCTCTTTTGTGAATTAACATTTAATTAATTAATTACATTCGCATATTCTTATGCTTATTTCCAGACATGAGTTATGTATACGAACTCGCAAATGGCTTGAGTTCAACGGAACTAATCAAACTAAACTCAAATACATTGATATTAGATTTTGATATATGTTATCTAACTGAAAAAATAATTCAAGCTCTATATGTTGATATTTTAGTCTGACCATACCTTTTTATAGCTCTAGATATCCATAAGTTTTGAGGGAAAGAAAACTAAATTACCACTCAAAGATACTATAAGATAGATACGTAAGGTATTAGTCGAGAGCAGTCTCCAAGAACTCTGGAGGAAAACCTAGGGGCTAATTTTCAACCGAAGATGTTCGCTTCGAGTCAATGGACACTTGGGTACAAGTGTGGATCTACCCATACATCTAGTAAAAGAAGAAGATGTCCTAATGGCTTGCATACCCTTTGACGAGGTAATTGAAGTATGTCCGAGAACCAAAGAAGAAGATAAAGCCAACTACCTAAGGGTAAGAGTCAAAATAAGTTTAATAAAACTCTTACGCAGAGGAATGTCGGTTCATGCAAAAGGGCAAAAACTATGGTTCAATTTTAAATATGAACGGATGCCTCAAGATGGTGTGGTAGGGTTATCCAAAAACCAAATACTGCCAAAGACAATGTGCATAGGCCTGGCAATATCCGACCCGACACGACGACACGAACCTGACACGAAGTTAGCGGGTTTGGGTTGACACGAACCCGCAACGGGTTAAAATGGGTCGATCCAAAAGTGACACGAAAATAAACGGGTCGGGTTAGTGTCAACCTAGATAACACGAGAACGGCCCATTTCAACCCGTCTCAACCCATCTAACACAAACTATAACAATCGTGTTTTATCATTGGCATTATTTTAGGTAGCTACGTAGGAAAAATAGAACAATATATGGGTTCACACGATGACCCGGCACGAACACGACACGAACCTGCAACCCGACGGGTTAATATAGGTTGACCCGAAAGTGACACCGGAATAAATGGGTCAAGTTCAGGTCGACCCGTTAATTTCCCGACACGGTTCAAACAAACCCGAAAACCGAAGGGCAATGGGTGATCCACAATCCACCGCAAAGAAGAAGACCACAATCTTTCGGGGCAGTTATCGCCCCCTATGAAGAGCCCGTTCTCGTCCCTTATGATGGCACCGGTCGTCGATTGTATTCTCCATTTTTCCCATGTGGAGACATTGTTGACTTTTTGCTAGCCTGGCGGTGGTCTCTTTCACTTTATCAGATGGCTTGCTCCGTATCTGAGATGGCGCATCTCCTACATCTCTTTCTTTGATCTCTGAGGGTCAATTGTTCCATTACACTACTAAGTACCTCCTCACTTGTTTTTGTTTCAAAATTGTCTATTTTTTTTCTCTTCCCACGAGATTGCCTTGGTTGCTTACGATTTTTTTATTCTGCAATTTTTCAAACATGTCTGTGAAACAAATGGGATAATTACCAGCCATGGCGTCTACAAATTTCTGTCAAAAAAATTTGTTGCCATAGTATTTCAGCCCTTTTCATTAATGAATATGTGAGCATCACTTTATGGCTCTGCGTGAAGGAGGGAGCTTGCGAAATACCGGCAACTCAATCCCATATCCACTGGAAGTAATTCAAAGAACTTACACAATGTTTGGGAATTAGGTGAGAAAAGAAATGATGAGAAACTTTAATTTATGTTAGAAAAGAAATGATAAGAAATGATTTAGATTTCTCACATACTTGTTTGAATTACTTAGCTGAGAAATGATAAGAAAATGTTATACTTTCTCATCTCCCTTGTTTGGTTAGCATATTAATGGAAAGGAAAATAAACTATTTTAAAGATATTATCCAAATGGGTGGTGATAATTACAGCACAACATTTTATAATTCCAGCACAATAATTATTGACATGACATTTTTACCCTCAGCTTTTTTGACCCATCTTCCTGTCTAATCAAAATTTGCTAATCTCGGGAGTCAAGATACTGGATCTCGCTATATCTCTATCTCTCCCTTTCTCTCTGGGATTTTCTGCACAACGTAGTTCTCACTTCTCATACCACCAACAGTTTGTCACTTGGTTCACGTCTCTCAGAAGTCTTATTGTGGCTGCCACTACCAATATTGTGGTCGAATATTTTGGAATTCGAAGTTTAATGAGATTTAATATTTTGCTCTAATTTTGTAGTCTAATGAGTTTTTAAAGGGATGGGTTTGCTTCAAGTTTTTTGGAATTCGAAGATTTGACACCGAGTTTAAAAGATTCAACTTTTCAAATGGATAAACTATCGAATTAGAGCTCACATTTGAACGCTTAATGTGGAGATCTGGAAATCGCGGAGAATTTTCGAGAAAGGGGGTTTGTTACAGATGGAGGTTACCGGGCCTTAACGCCATACCCATGCACTGCCCTATACCATTGATTATAGGTAGTTTGGTTAATACTGGTTTCGCACAGAGAGTCACAGTGAGGAGGAACGCACCATTTTGTTTGATGGAGGGAGATGGTACAATGGAGGAATCAATAACAAAATTGTTAGAATAAAAGTTTATTTTTTCGGTTAGACTATGAATAAGAGAGAAGAATAAGAGAGACTCAATGTTAAAAGTAAAGGGCAAAAATGTCATGTAAAAAGTTGTTTTGCTGTAACTATTAAATGTTGTGCTGTAATTATCACCACCATATCCAAATAACCTTCATTAATATTATGATAAGGCAATGTTTTATTTTTTTAGGCAAAATTGCACCAGTGGTACCTATTTTTTGACTTTTGTTACAGTTTCATATCCACAATTTCAATTTTGACGTTGACAGTACCCATATTTTGAATTTGTTGCACTGGCGGTACTCATTGCTACCGGAATGACTATTATGCCCTTAAATTTCTTAAGTTCTTTATTATGCTTTATTCTAATAATATTAAGTGTTTTTCTAAAAAAATAATAATATTAGTGTGTTAAATGCATTTATCTCCATAGTATATTACACTTAATATTAAAAGAAAAATAAGTCTAAATCTGGTTTCGTCTGGGGAGATGAAAACCCTAATTGGATTGAATTTCTCTTCATTCTTCCAAAGACCCAATCTTTAAATACACACCGCCAACAAACACTCAATTGATTTGAATCATGAGAGCAAAATCGTCCCGAGGGCTAACTTCCTACCCCAATTTGTTCAACAATTCGATTTCTTGTATTCAAGATATAATCAAGCCATGACCAAAATCGACGCCATCCATCGATTCCTCCTACCCCGCTTCACTCCCCCGTCATCCCCTCTGCCGCCGTCACACTCCCAAACACCAACGCAACAGCACTTCCCTCCGCGATGACATTGAAGACTCTCCCCCAGAAAACCCAAGACGACACAACCAACTCCTCCACCAGCAGCGTCTTCACCATCGCCCTGGCCTTCGCGCCGCCGAGCTCTTCTCAAAATTAAAAGACAGGTGATCGACCATATCCTCCTTCATCCCACGCCCTTGCTTTCATAGCCCCCACTGCCCACTTTATCCATGGCCTTCTTACCCTTCTACAACTCTGTCAAGAACAGACCCAAACCAAATGGATCAGCTTCATCTGCTATTTTCTCAAATTCCACAAGCTCATATCTCTGTTCACACTTTTCAGATTCACCCGCGAAGCCCTTGTCAAATTCAAATGCACACAGAATTAATTGTCCTCTCAAAATCAAAGACGAGAGTGCAGAGATGGAGAGGGGTTGCCCTCTTCTTCTCCTCTTCTTCCATTCTCGTCTCCGTTCTCCCCTTTTGTTTTTTTGGAAACCCCTCCCCCCCTTTGTTCTCAATCTTCTTCGTCTTATTCTATCCAGATTTTACTTATTTGTCTCCTTCTGTTCTGATTTTTATTTTGTTTTAATATTCGGTGTAATATTATGGAGATAAATGTGATTAACAATTAATATTATTGAGATTAATTGCATTTCAAAAATATATATATATATATTATTGAGATTAATCATAATAAAAATTAACTAGTTGGAAAATTAGTGAAATTTTAAGGGCATAATGGTCATTTCGCTGGCTATGAGTAATGCCAATGCAACAAAATCAAAATATGGGTACTGTCAACGTTGAAATTGAAAATATGGGCATGAAACTGTAACAAAAGTCAAAAAATGGGTACTACCGATGCAATTTTGCTATTTTTTTATGACTAATTCTGTCACAACGAAAATATTGACACTCGTCTAGATTCTTTTCTCACCAAATCATATCACTTTTGGTGAGAAAGAAAAATTGGATTATGTGAGATTTCTTTTCTCATGTTTTCTCACGAATTCTCATGGATTCTCACTTAAAAAATAACCCAAACACAAATGAGAAAATATTTTCTCACCAATTCTTTTCCTTTCTCACCAAATCATGTAATCCAAACATAGTGTTAGTTATTCATTAGTTATCAAGACCACAACCAACCGCCGAACACCCACAACCACCGAGCACCACCTCCAACACCACCCACATCCATCATTACTCTCTGCCTTCTCCATCTACGTCTCCGTCGGCCAGAGCAGGGCACCATGAGCAATGATAGTCGTAGCAAAAACAGCAGCAACCTCGCCGCCACCTCAATTTTTTCAGACGAAGAACTTGGCCTAGCCAACCCGGCAATACCCAACCTTCAATCTTCGCGTCTCTGCGTTCTTGAGCACCAGAGGAGCACGGGGAGACCCCAAGTGAAGCCGAGAGCTAGCTGGAGACTCCCCGTCGATCACCACCGCCGACCACCCCCAACACAAAAGCTCAACCCGCCTTGTTTCTCGACCAATTCTACGCGTTCTTGGTACCCTCTCCTAGTTCATTTTTATTGTCAAAATTTGAGAAAGCTTGAATCCATGTTGTGTTTTGGAGAAGATGACATGTTTGAAATATTTTAACTACAGGGGGAGGGTTAAACTTGTACAATATGAGACATTAAGTGTACTTTGTGTTAAATGTAGAAAATTCATTATTAGTGAGGGAGGGGTGACTCATTGTAGTTTCATCCAAACATTAGGGAACTTGTTGTAGTTTACATATGTTCTATCTATTTATGTATATAGTTTTCTTTCATTAGTTTAAATTATTATTTAAAGCTAGCTAATTATTTATTCTAAATAAAAATAATAATTTTATATGTTGATTAAGATAGAAAATTTCTAAAAATTAGATTTTAACTATATGTATACATAAATATATAATCGATAAAGAATATTATAAAAAAAAATTTATCAATTATTAAACTTGTTGAGTTAAATTATTTGCTTTAAATCAAAATAATTTAGTTAAAAATAGATAGCAATTGTGAAATACTATGAAATAATTTTATTAATTAAAATGCCTCTTTAACAATTATAAGAATTATTATTTTATATTATTTAATTAGAATGATAACTTTCTTATAACTTCTAGTAATCGTAACTAGGGTATTAAATTGAGTTATCTTCTTAAAATTTATTCTTCAATATCCTAAAATCATTTTGGGGATTTCAGACTTAATTAATAGCAATTGATAATTTAAATATATAAAAACAAATTAGCTTTTATAATTACTTAGGACTTTTATTTGCATATCACACAGGACATATGCATTATCTACATTCGACACGAACTTGGTTGTGAATATGAATTTGTTTATATGATTGTGAAGCCTGATTTCCACGAACCAATAGACCAGACGTGATTTATGAGTAGTGGACTAGGTAGCACTCTACGAGTCTCACGGTGAGTGTACATGCTTAGCTTAATATGGTTTATTTTTTCATCGCATGAGTTTACATGCTTAGATTTGTGTGCCATTTTTTGGTGTGAACTACTTATTTCTCTGAAAGTAACGGTCGTACTTTATTCTGTATTTTCCTAAAGTGCTTTACCTGATTTAAGGCTACACTTTACTACTCTTCTCCAAAATCAAAATACTTATTATTCAAATGTCATTAAGTCATAATTCATTAACAAATAAAGTGAAAGATTACATGTACCGGAACTAATTGATTGTCATTATATTGGTACCGCTGCGAACACATATTTGTGAGTTTCCCATGACTACCTATTGGAGTCTCGAACTATTAATATATTGTCTCCTGTCAGAAACACATATTTGCGAGTTTACCTGACTACTTGTTGGAGTCTTAGACTGGTTGACTCCGGATGAAAACACAGATTTGCAAGTTTTCTTGACTACTTGTTGGAGTCTTGGAATGGTTACTACAAAGGGCCTCCGTGCGCCCCGACTCCTTTCGTCGTAGGCTGCTAAACAACATCTAGTACCATTCTTCCGACTTACACTCTTAATGGGGTGTCGATACTTAAAGTTTAGTTGGCGATTTATATCATGACTCGAGGGACAGAAAACGAATCACATAGCTTGGCAGAGAGGTTGGATTTTCAGCACCTCTATACGCCAGTATCACCTGTTGTTATTCACCCTGGTTTATCCGGGATACTGCAAATCAATAATATGACTTATTTCGTTCCTAATTTGGAGAGTAGTTATTTGTAAGTCGTGTTCTGATGGACATGCTACTTATGAAATATCTTTATTATGAAAACATTACACGTGAACTTATGACTATCTCGATAAACGAATTGGCTACTTGTGTAAAAATATCTCAGACCGATAAAAAACTTTTGGGAAACGCCGTTGATAAGCAAACTCTGATTCGCACACTATGAATACCATACTTATTCTTTTGAAATAGTTTGAAGTCTTTAACATACACATCCGTACTTAATACTCTGAAACCCCGCAACCTTTCTTTTCTATTCTGTTTTGTATGATAAGTTGTTTATTCACTCATTTTTACTGATACTCTAATTGCGGTGTATGTGATATTTCTTTTAATTCCCAACCGCAAGTATATGACTTGTTACTTGGGGTACCACTACGGAATCACGACCGATCTCTTGTGAAAAACGGTGAACACAATAATTAATCGGAGAACCAGTTTTTATTGTAAATATATATTTCGTTAGATTTGGTGTCCAGTTCGGAACCAGTCACGAATGTTGCTAAATTTTATCGTAATGAGTAAGTCATTTGATGTTTCTTTTCACTTGTTTGTTGTTACCACTCCTTGTATGAAATGGTAAAATCCCCTGTACAGAGGCACGCCCCTGTACGGAGGCACGCGCCAGCCTCCGACTCTTTTGAAAATTGGGGGTGTTCCATGGGTTTTTTGGCGTCCGATGCCGAAGACATCTTTCCGAAATCTACAGATGCGGGGCTGACATGTTGATGAGATGGGGTCAGGTGCTTTTTTTTGGGGAGGGGGAAGGGGTTCTCAAAATGTTACTTGTACATAGGTCTCAATGTAATTAACACTTGCACAATTTCAAAATAAATTATCTGATTCAGCCAACATTTTATTTTCAAGAACATTTAATATATACCGTTTTAGCTCCAAAGTAGTCACTATATAAGTTAAGTATGGGTTGTTCAATCGAGATAGTTTCCGCCTCACTTAATCTTCAACACGTCTACTCCAGAATTCCCTTTCTTTAGGTGCAAGTGCCCTTGTTGTGATAAATCTTCTAAGTCGATGGCTTTATATATTAAATTATTTGATATGTAAGCGCTACTATTCCTCGTTCTTCAATTATTGTACTTAAGTTTATCTCGATGAATTTTCATATTCCTTGCTAGGTTGTGTATTTAGAAGTTCATTTCGTATCACTCGAGACTAAGTAAGTAATATGTGAAAAAGAAAAGATGTTCACATGTACTGATTGATCTCAAATATTCAAAGTAATAAATAATTGAAGAAATCAGTTTCTTCGGGTCTAATGTGTATCAATGTTGTATAAGAAGGAGAATCAGGGTTTCAAGTGTCTAGTCGCTATATATGGTACTCTCTACGCTATTTTTACATTGTATGTTTCGAATTTGTTTCATCCTTACACTGAAACTCAGCCACCTTATCATTTTAAATTTTAAGTCCACAACTCCATTCACTTCTCTTAATTTTGGTTTCTCTTGTCATTTTTGTTGTTCCGCAATTCCCGTTACCAGGCGTCAAACACTTGTGGCTTTCCGGAGCCGATGGAATGGACGATCGATGTTCATGGCATTTCATGTTAATACAAACAAAAAAATGAGAGTAAGATTCATATTACCATTTTGTTACATTTTTAATTATTTAGTTGTCAATTACAAAATTACCATTTTAGTGATCGTGAAAGTATGAACCCTTGTTAGGACATCCTAGACAATGTTTCACATCCAAGTCCAAGCATAGTTTAAGCGATCAATTGTATAACTCTCATGTGGAAATTTTATGCTTTTGAATTTTTGCTCATTCTTTTGCGTTTTTTTTGTCAGTACTCATAAATATTGAAGTACAATGTTCATTTGAAGTCAACTCTTTTTTTATTTCCGTCAATTTTAACGTAAAGTCACAAAGACGAAACATCAAAGAGAGTTACTGCATTATCTTCGATCACAGGGGGCATTTTGCACAAACCCCTGACCGTAGTGGTAAATGTAATTAGCCCAATAATACATTAATGGATGATTAACGGGAAGAAGTGAGTTATAAAAAAAAAAAAAAAAAAAAAAAAAAAACTTGGACATCTAAAAGTTCACCGCAAACACGCCCTTAGCAAGATCTCTTGAACCCTGGGGTTTGTGATCATGGACTCGAGTACTCCCGCACCTCAGTCTCAGTGAATATCTGCTTCAATCAAACAATCCCCAACAACCCACAAGTCTAAAATCAACTCAGTGGATTTCTGAAGATGAAGCCTGTAAATTGGTGGGATGGTTATCCGCGGACGATGAACAACAGATTTGGGAAGAATTTAATTTCAGGCATTAAGAAGGAATCTATGCGCTTAGTCATAGCCTTCACATATGGAAGTAGCAATCTTTGAGTCCCACCACTGCAACGCCCCAGAGAAGCATCGTCCTCCTGTAATCGGCATTCAGGTAACTTTTTCCTGTACAGATTTATCAGTTTCATGAATTTGTTTGTTTGATGGATGCCAAACGGAAGAAGGAAGGAACTTCGTGTTACCCACAAGTTTCTGGTGGTGATTATCAGAGATTTCACTGTTTTTTTACCTTCAGAATTTCAACTTTTAGTGATTAAGTACTGAAATTTGTGGGTTTTCTATCTATATATATTGTTTCTCTTGTTTTTGGTGATTTAAGTACTGTGTTAGAACATTTGCTGCATTTGATATGTCTTAGGGCTTAATACCTCAAACCGGACTAGAGCTACTAACAGAAACATCCAGGCATAATGCCTCAAACCAACTAGGACTATTTGCAGGAATACTTGCTGCATCTATTCTTAGGGCTTACGGATTTAGGACGTCTCTTCTTAAAACATGCTACACCAAATAATATATTTGGTGAAACGTTAAGGGTTATGCATTGTAATGGACGAGTGGGGCTAAGAATGTCGTCCAAGATATTAAGTAAGAATTGCAAGAGAGGTCTAGTCTCTCTCGTCTGAGGTGACCAATTATGTTAAAAGGGTAGCAAGATAGGTCTGAAGTGGATTCGACGGTTGAAGGCCATGGTGGTGGAATACGGATGTGAGAGAGGTTTTAGAAACAGTGAAAGATTCAAAAGAGTCGGGTTTTACAAGCTATATGATGAAATCACCAAGACAACTTGAATCTAGGGGAACTTGGGGACTCTAATACCCATGTTTAAAGAAAAAAAGGTGAATGGTGCGTTTAAGCTGGTAAGTGGGAAATCTGTAAGACGTGGTGGTTTCGTTGCTCAAGTGATCAAGTTTTGGAGGGTTCGGTTTTTTGCTTACGTGTTTGACACCGTGTTGAAGTACTTGAATATGTCCAAGGAATTTAGAAAAATTACTTTGGTTCTTCGAACAAACAGAGGGTATTCTCAAATTTAAACCAGCATGTGGTATTAAATCATGGCCCAAACAAGGAAACTCTGGGAAAGGGTTATTGATAGGCAATAGTAGATGATCTTGTATCAGATCTCAGCTAATTATGGGAGAACACACACGACAAGGGTAACTTGAAGTAGAGATAAATGATCTGGTAGATATAATATCAGTTAGTGAGTCTATACAAGGCATGAGAAGCAGGTACCGAGTGAATCAATAAAACTTCCCCTCAAGTACAGCATTATATCAAAAGCCCCAACCGCGTGACATATGAAGTCACTGAGTATCACCAACGGCTTGGTGAGAAAACAAACAATTTCATCTCCGGAGTGAATATGAGCTGTGATTCAGGCAGCTATTTACACTGCCGGTTTTCTTTTCTAATTCAGGTTTCCTCTGATTCCATATTACTTACTGAATTACTTGGCTTGCCGTATTGGTTTTACCCTCACTCCTTTTATATATAAACACTCGGTAAGAAATTTGTCTTAGAGTTAAGAAGTCTGACACATTATGTGGTCTATGTTGTGTGCTGAAAAAACAACAAAGAAACTTCAGGTAGATGTCTTCCATCCCAAGCAAGATAAGGCTGGTCTTGAATCAAATAATGTAAACTTCCAATGATATCTTCTGCGCAACGCTGTGCTTCCAGTGTCATTTATCCCTCTAATTGAGATCGTGGAAATCAAGCAAACATGCTGAGAAGGTCTTGAGGATCGAAGTTGAACCACTGCTAGCCCGTTACACCACTATAACGGTGAATTACCAAAAAAAGATTATGCACAGACTTGAATGTAGTTAACAACCATTTAGGGAAAACGGCCAGCATTTAGGCATTGTGGTCATTTTCACCATTTTATGTTGGAAGCAAGTTAACACTATCTTAGATTCACTTCTTGTATACCAAAATTTGTTCTTCATACCTATATTTTATGCGATGTCTTTCACTTGGCATGTACCTACCAAAAAGCCGTTCTTCATACCATTTAGGAAAAACGGACAGCATTTAAGGCATCGTGGTCATTTTGATTTCTAAGTTCATTCTACTCAACAAGCCTTTTTCCAAGTTGGTATCTGTACAAACTCGTTTTCTCCATTAGGTTTAATTTTAAGTTGGTATCTCATAACCGGACTGCCCGACGTCCTACGATACTCGTGGATGAGTGTTTTCTCAAACGATTTGAACGATATCACTTCTCCAAAGCGGGCCATCCGGCGGCCTACAAAACTACCTCAGACGATTCTCCCTCATTTTGTCTTCTATAAGTACCCTAATGGATGGTGCTACCGCATTTATCTCAGCATTCTCATTTATGTTACACTCATGCACTGTATGAATTATACCAACCTTCCTGAAACATATCCACTAACTAGTGTTACCTCAAGTTGCATGAGACCCCCTAATCCCTGTGAATCCTATGAAATGTCAAATGATGACGTGCTAATGTACCATTGGCCTGCACTGTAAATCCTAGAACAATCTATCATTTGCTAGTGATCTTTCTAGTAATATGTTTGACCTTGCAGATGCATGATTTGTGTTCACCTAAATACTTCTGAAGTTGTAAAATAATTTTTTGCAGCTAGCACATCCAAGGGCAACGAGGAATGGAAAATTCCTTCAGTAGAACTGCTGATCGTAGCTTGGAATCTGTCCCAACTAACTGTGGCATCAATCAGTCTGCTCCTGAGACTGACAATGGAGATGGCAGGCGGCCAAGTTATTTGCTCAATTCTTACCGGACTGAGGAACTATATCCCCGAAGCTGTAATTTGTAGTGAACAAAGGATGTCTAGCTCTTCTGTTAATCTTAGAGCGCAAGGGATTGATTAAAGAGATGGCGTTTCTGCCAAGGGTATTTTTGGCAACACAGTGACTGGAAGACCTTTAGCTATCCAAGACCCCAGTTGTTCCATTCTTCCTATGAATTTCAGCATGAATGCTGGCCACATGCACACTCCTCAGAACTTTGGGCATGAGGAAGGAGGACACATCTCAAATGCTAATGGTCCTTATAATAATGGAATCTCTTCTGGCAATTCTAGTTATTCGAGTTCTGTTCAAGTGATTGGGAGTTCATCTGGCAAGCGAAAGGCTCCTGAAAGTAATTCTGAACAGGTTTATTCTGATATGCATTTGGACTGCCTACATCAAACTGGCATGTTCTCACAAGATCCTGGTGCTTTTGAAAGCTTAACAACGCCATCAATTCAATTGAGCACTCAGAGACCTGTTTCTTCTGTGCAATTAAATTCAAGAAGTGACAATGGTTATGTTCAACAAGTTGGCATGTCCTCACATAATACTGTGACTGCTCCTCATGGCACTTCTACGCCGTTAAACTCAAGAAGTGAAAATGTCTGTGTCCAACAAGTTGGCTTGTCCTCAGATGAGTCTCCTTTCTACAAAGCTCTACGGACTCGACTCCGTGCCATCCTTCAGCTGCAACATTCTGGCAGTGCTTATCATGGTGCTTCTGGAGGCTTGGCTGTGCCATCAGTTCCACTGATTTCTCAGGGAACTGGTACATCTGAGCAGTTGAGCTCGAGAAGTGACAATTCTGGGACCTCCTTGACAACGCCATCAGGGATACTGACTTCTCGGAGAACTGCTTCTTTCTCCTGTACTGATCCTGTGAACTTGAAGTCGACGATTGCATTTGCACCTAGTTCAAGCGGAACCCAGGTGAGGAATATGCTGGTATACAAGGTTCATATCAATTGTTGTTTCTGTTTCATTTTCATCTGGATTTTTTGTGGCTTTACTGTTTTCCCTACTTCATTAGGTTATGTTTTAGCACCTCAATATGGAGCAATTGTGTTAGATAAGAACACTTTTCTGACAGTCCCGACACCTTTCGTCTCATGATATGAATACTAGTCCCTGACTCCTGTTGTCTCGTGTTATGAATACCTGAAAAATCAACACATTGATCAATTATACGAAATAGAAACAGATCGAAGTGTGCTTGTTCCTGTGATCATTTGATGAAATTGTTATGAGCTTTATATCTATGAGTATTCTCAGGTTTTGTTTTTGTTTCTGTTTTTGTCTTTATTTTTTGTATAAAAGGGAGCAAAGCTCATTACAAAAAATAAATAAATAATAATAATAAAAAAAAAAACTGTCCCAACACCCCTTATATCATTTTCCACAAGTTCACATAAAGGAGGGGAGAATTCATAAGAAATCTTACACCATTTCTACTTACACAGGATTTAGCTAAGTAATCAGCTACAGCAATGGCTTCCCTCCAGATGTTTACCACAGAACTTGAAGTGAGCTCCATTAACGTTCTTATTTCTAACACCAAATGCCAGTAAGGCTGTGATTCATTCCCTTGCAGAATCAAATTGACAACATCCTGAGAATCAGACTCAATTACTGCATTTGATCCTCCTTCAGTGCAAACCCTCCAAGACTGCCCATAACTCTCTCATTCAGCACTGACAAAGCTCCAACATATTTCTGCACAACCCAAATCCAAGATCCATCATTATCTCTACAAACAGCACCATTACCGATGCCACCCTCTTCCCCACTTTGAGCACAGTCCACATTGACCTTCAGAGTTTGCACATTTGGTTTCTCCCAACACACCCATCTTGGAAAGCTGCCCACATTTGCAATATTGAAATCCAGAATTACTTGAAGCTGTTTGGCAGCTTTCCAAATATAAAACACTGCATTTGAAGGAACAATGAAGGAGTCATCATGAATCCCTTTATTGTGTCAAAACCAAATATTTGATAAAGCAGTAGTGAAAGTCAAAGGGCAAGGTAGATGCCTATTTACACCCCAATCATGCTCACCCAAGTTGATATCCACCTTGACTAACTTCATCCAAATATTTATAACCCATTCACAGTCCCTCACCGAATGTAATGAGGTTTCAAAGCAATGAATGGCAAAATGAACAGGAAGCATCAACAATAATACCTCCTTTTGCTTTGAGTTGCTGAGTACACAATCTATCATGCTGAGTATCCAAAGAAGGGTTCTATTTCTTTGGTAACCTCAAGTTTTCCATGCCTCCTTCCAACCTTTTTTTTGGACTTTGCCCAATGTGTGGAGCTCCTAACAATTTATAGGCAAAAGCCACAGAGTAATGCCCAGAAGTAGTTTCAAGCCAAACAACCTTATCCACTTCTTTCTCATCTTTGTAGTCATGTTTCCTCCAAACATGTCATGACACTAATTCAATCCTCTCATAAGAACATTCTCCATGCACTGTCATGACACTAATGATAGTCAACAATCCACTACAATTCTTCTTCAGTAACCTCTTTGAGATCCAAATCAATCAGCTTTAACTTTCCTAGCTAGGTCTCCAATTCTTCTTCAGTAACCTCTTCTTCAGTAACATTCTTCTTCTTACCATTCTTCACATTTTCCTCATGCCATCTTTCACAACCTTGATGGAACTGTACAACTACCTCCAAACCCTAGAATGATGGACTTTCAAAGGTTTCCCTCCATTTTTCTCCCTGAAGATTTGAGCACATAGAGAGGTAGATTCTTGTTGAATTCTCCACCCAGCTTTGCCCATGATAGCTATGCTGAAGAGAGCCAAATTCTTAAAAACTAACCCCCTTCCTCTTTAGGCAACTTGCAGTATTCCATCCAATTAAAAGAAGCTTGGCTTCTTCTACAATAATAAACCTCTTGCAGGCCTTATCCACCTAACTTATTACTGATTTTGGCAAAATTGTGGTTTGCATTGCATAAGTTGACAATGCTTGCAAGACTGTTTGAGCTAGTGTAGTTCTTCCCGCAAGAGAAAGCTGGGAGGCCTTCCACCCTGAAAGATTTTTCCTCACTTTTTCCTGTAAAGGATTGAAACACTGTAGCACTGAACTTCTTATGGATAAGAGGCATTTCCAAATGCACCCCAGATTTTAAGTGAGACCAGTACCAATCAAGTGGCTCAAATCTCTAGCCTTAATTCTAGGCACACACTTTGTAACAAACATCGTGGATTTATCAAAGTTAATAGCCTCTCAGAATCTGTTCACAAATCATCCAGAACATGCTGCATAACTAACAATTATCTTTCTGTAGTTTCTTCAAACTGAATTAGATCATCTGCAAAAATTAAATGAGTCATAGCCAAGCCCCCTATAGTACATTTGACACATTTTCACTTACCTTGTTGAATTGCAGCTTCAATTTCTATGCTAAGGGGATATTGGCTCCCCTTGTGTCAATCACTTCTCACTTCTCAGCCTGAAAGCTCTTTGTTGCCTCTCCATCTCAAAGAACCCTAAACCTTGTAGAAGAGACATAATCCATAATCAAATTTACCTCGTTAGCAGGAAGACCAATTTGAGCCAAATTATCTTCCAACACTTACCACCTTGCTCTATCATAGGCCTTGGCCATATAATTTTACTGCAACTCCTTCTTTCTTACCTTGCATATGTTGGAGGCTGTGCAACACCTCCTGAGCTACCAATATATTGTCACAAGCTAATCTTCCAGGACGAAAGCTAAATTGATTGGGGGTGGCTAAGCCTTTGCAACATTGGCCTAAGCTTATGAGTTAAAAGTCTAATAACGATCTTTAAAGTTTAAAGACACATTATATAAGCTTATTGGCTTTAACTGTCCAAAATTTGCAGGGCTTTCCACTTTAGGAATTTAAGCAATCAAGGTATCATTTATACCTTGAGGGAAGTTGGGAACCTCCCATCTCTAAGAGCAGTGACCACCATGTTGACTACATCAGCTCCTACAATGCTCAATTGTTGCTGATAAAGTAAGGGATTACCTCATCTAGTCCAGGACTTTAAAAGCTATGTGATGAACTTCAGTTGCAGACACCTTCCTGGTTAGAGCCTGTACTTCCTGATCAGCATACAACTCTTGAAAATGCATTGACACTGCCTCCTTCAAACATTAAGCATCATCACACCATCCTTTACCTTCAATTTGCATCATTACAATTTTATTCCTCCTTCAACCACGGTGGTTAATTGGAAATACCTTGTATTCCTATCCCCCAATAATACTTTATTAACTCTGGCTTTTTTAAACCAAACCAACTTCTCTTGAGCCAAAACAGTATTTAATTGACCTTGCAATCCTCTTCCAACTGTAGCAAAACTTATTCCTTTTGATTGCTAAAGCCCTCTGTAACCCATCCAACCTAGCCCTAATCTTTCATTTCCTTTTGAATATGTTTCCAGACTCACCTTTGTTCCATTTCCCCAGTCAGATAATGAAGAGTAGTTGCCATTCCCAGATCAGCTCTCCAATTTTGCTTTAACTAAAGCAGCTAATCCCTCATCTGTAAACCAGGCCAATTTAATTCTAAATGGCTTGAACTTGGCTATAGGAAGATGTCCTTCAAGAGGATTAATAAGGAGGGGGTGGTGATCAGAGTTAACTTTTGTCACATGCTTCACTACTGCTTCTAGAAAGAGCAATCTTCAATCATTGTTGTAGTAGACTCTATCCAACTTGGCCAACTTCTTCTCCCAAATCCTTGAGAGTTGGACCGGGTAAAATGTGGACATGCATACCTCATATCTGCCAGCCCATAACTGTCTAGACACTCCAACATTTTGCCACACCTTTGAGAACTCACTGGCCTTCCTCCTCTCTTCTCACTAGCTTCCGAGACTTGGTTAAAACAGTAAATCACCAGCAGCTAACCAAAACAAAGAGTGAGCTTTGATAATCTGTGCTGCATGCATTCGTCTCTCAGGATTCTACAACTGCGTATCCACCCTGAACTGAGTTTCCGCAGTCCCGTGACAATTCAAGTATGGATACAAGATATGATGACTTGGTAATTTGACTAACGGATATCTGTATTTGTGTTCCTGTCATCAGATTTCTGTGTTTTGTTATCATATTTTCTCCTTATCAGGATTTTGAGGCTTTCCTTAAGACTACTGAAGTGCCCAATCAACCTGCTCATAACTTTGCTAAAGTGCCCAATCAACCTGCTCATAACTTTGCTAAAGTGCCCAATCAACCTGTCATGACTTTGCTAAAGTGCCCAATCGACCTGCTCATGAAATTGCTAAAGTGTCTTCTGAGGTAATCTTGTCTCCTCTATGTGTTGTGTTCATGTCATCAGTTTCTTTAATCATACACTCTCGCTGTATCAGAAATTACTGGGCGAGCAAACTGTTCAGGAGTCGATGCAGCAGACGACGAAGGATGGAAATGTCAAAAACACCCCTCCATCAAAGTTGGAGTGCCTTCTATGTCATGTAAGACACACTTCCTAAAATAGACAAAAACATGATTAGGAGGTGTTTGTTTAGTGATAGATAATGTTATGTACGGGTTATTGTGGCAGGCGGATTATGCTTTGGGCGATGATGTTATGATATTGAAATGCCGGCATGATTTCCACAGATTGTATCAAGAAGTGGGCGCTGACAATTGCAATGAAGTGCCTGGTTTGCGGAATGCCTTAACTCTTTTATTTGCGGGCATGAGAGATAATAGAACTATCGGTTTTCATGTTTGCTGTAGTTGATGGATTTGTTCTTTTTGGTTTCACTTGAATTGAATGGGAGACCTAGTGCTGGAAGCCTGGAACTATGAAGTCTTTCTCATGATTTTTTTTTCTCTCGATACCTGACATAGTTCCAGCACTAGGTCTCCCATTCAATTCAAGTGAAACAAAAAAAAACCAAATTTATCAACTACAGGAAACATGAAAACCCATAGTTCTATGATCTCTTACGACTGCAACAAATCGATCCAAGGCATCCCACAAAGTGGGCACTTCATTGCAATTGTCAGCGCCCACTTCTTGATACAATCTGTGTGGAAATCATGCCGGCATTTCAATATCATAACATCATCGCCCAAAACATAATCCACCTGCCACAATAACCCGTACATAACATTATCTATCACTAAACAAACACCCTAATCATGTTCCTGACTGTTTTTGGAATTGTCTTACCTGACATAAAAGGCACTCCAACTTGGGTGGAGGGGTGTTTGTGACATTTCCATCCTTCATCTGCTGCATCGACTCCTTAACAGTTTGCTCGTGCAGTAATTTCTGTTACAGAGAGCGATGATTAGGAAAACCAATCTTGCACCAAAAACTGGTGACATGAACAAAACAAATAGAGGAGACAGATTACCTCAGAAGACACTTTAGCAAAGCAAAGTCATGAGCAGGTTTATTGGGCACTTTAGCAAAGTTATGAGCAGGTTGATTGGGCACTTTAGCAAAGTTATGAGCAGGTTGATTGGGCACTTAAATAGTCTTTAAGGAAATCCTGAGAATAGGAGGATTAGGTAACAAAACACCAAAATCTAAAGACAAGAACACAAATACGTATATCCTGTAGTCAAATTACCATGTCATCACATCTTGTATCCATACTTGAATTGCCACGCGACTGCCGAAACTCAGTTGTGGGTGGATACGCGGTCGTAGAATCCTGAGAGACGAATGCATGCAGGAAAGATTATCAAAACTGAAGCATGTTGCAAAGTCAAATATATATAGAGAGACAAATATTTACAGCTGTATTTCACTTATCAGAGCAATGTTTTAGAGTTGAAGTAGCCAGCATCGCAGAAGAACATACAGCAAAATTGCACCTATAGTAGGAAATGGGGGAACTGGCTTCTGCAACATTGGCAACTCAATTTTTCAAGGATTTTGCATTACATTTGAAGTAACAGATAATGATTTCTTTTTTTAGGTCAGTAGAAGAAAAGACTACTTCCAGTTACAGAAGAGTAAAAGACACTCTGCACCCTTGTGTTTAGGCAAAAAGACAACCGCCCCTGTGTTTTGAATAATTCCACTTCGCACCCTCGTAACTAACAGAGTACAACGCCTGTATCGAAAAGACAATTTTACCCCTGAAATTCCAACAAAATCACCCCACTATCTGCCCTAATATCATCTCTCCCTCAGAAAAATTACAGCTCTAATATCTATACCATATTGTCTCTATCTTCCCCTCCTTCAACCCAACAAAAAACCACAGCCTCCCTGGAAAAATAAACAGCCTCTTCCATCTTCTTATTATCCTTCCTCCATCCTGTTCTTCCTCTACCTCTCCAATGGCAACAACCGCCGCCACCCATGGCCGGACGGAACGGCCACACTTTCTGTTATATTATATATGATTATCTATACAACATATATAAAATACAAAACATTACATGACGCATACTATTTCCAAAACTTCATTGTATAGTTTTGTTTTCCAATAAACTGAACTTCAAGTATTTTCATTCAATTAACAAAAATAGATCAACATTTCATTTTTTGAGGTAAAAGATAGATCAAGTTAACATTAGCGATGATCCGTACAAAGGCCGTAACACAAATTTATCCGAAACGCTTCAATCTTGATTGACTCAGTACAACACAAATCAACAGAAGCCCAAGATTAATGACAAGTTCAACATACAAATTAACTTAAGTCTCTAGAAGGAGCAGAATTCAATGAGGTCGCCCCACTTGTAGTATTTGCAGCAGCCATGATTGAACACAAATCAAGGCAACGATAAGAACTAGTACCCACAGATGAACCGTTCAATTGAAGAAGAATCCTAACAGATCCATCAAGCACAAAATCAAGACAATAATCGAAGTATAAAAACAGACCAACAGAACCCCGTGTTCGCAAAAGATCAACAAAACGTGTGCAATCGAAGGAGAAGGAGGAGGAGGCGGAGGAGGAGAAGAAGGAAATCGTACCTTGTGCGAGAGCGAGTGCGGCTACGAATTTAGGGTTCTGAGTTTGTGATTCTGAGGTCAGAAAAGGCTGCTTAATTGATTTTGATTAAGGAGGAGAAGAATTAAAAATTACAAGAGGACCACAAAGGCCCAAACGAAATTTACCAGAACACCCCAGAAATCCACCTAAATGACCGAAACAGTCAGGAACCGACCAAAATTCTGAACGGTACGAAATCGCAAGCGATCCATACCGTTTTGGCTGCAAAATGGAGCGTTCCAGACCGGAACAGAACATTTCATTACTCTACCTCCAACCTCCATCCTCTCACCACAACCATCAATCAAGCTTACTAGCAGCCACAATACTTCTTTTGAACAAGTACAAGTACTTTGACGAAGAAGCGTTAATGGAGCTTGGAGGCGTTTTTGGAAAGGCGGTGAAAGTGGTTCGTCAAGCAAAATCTCCTTCCCGTTGATTAATATTGCCGGCAGGAGGCTCTGTGCCAGATCTATTTCCACACATATTCGTGCAATTGTGGTAAGATCCACTTTCACCGCCTTCCCAAAAATGCCTCCAAGCTCCATTAACGCTTCTTCGTCAAAGTACTTGTTCAAAAGAGGTATTGTGGCTGCTACTAAGCTTGATTGATGGTTGTGGTCGGAGGATGGAGGTTGGGGGTAGATTTATTAAATCCGTTCAGTTCCGGTCTGGAACGCTCCGTTTTGCAGCCAAAACGGTATGGATCGCTTGCGATTTCGTACCGTTCGGAATTTTGGTCGGTTCCGGACTGTTTCGGTCATTTCGGTGGATTTCCGGGGTGTTCTGGTAAATTTCG
This sequence comes from Linanthus parryae, assembly GCA_023055425.1. Classification (NCBI taxonomy): domain Eukaryota; kingdom Viridiplantae; phylum Streptophyta; class Magnoliopsida; order Ericales; family Polemoniaceae; genus Linanthus; species Linanthus parryae. The sequence continues at coordinate 37,979,934 of JALGPY010000002.1, forward strand.
TTTGCGCCTTTGTGGTCCTCTTGTAATTTTGAATTCTTCTCCTCCTTAATCAAAACCAATTAAGCAGCCTGACCACAGAACCAAAAACTCAGAACCCTAAATTCGTAGCCGCACTCTCTCTCGCACAAGGTACGATTTCCTTCTTCTCCTCCTCCTCCTCCTTCTTCGATTGCACAGGTTTTGTTGATCTTTTGGGAAAACGGGGTTCTGTTTTTATACTCAGATTATTGTCTTGATTTTGTGATTGATGGTTCTGTTTGGGTTCTTCTTCAATTGAACGGTTTATCTGTGGGTACTAGTTCTTGTCGTTGCCTTGATTTTGTGTTCAATCATGGCTGCTGCAAATACTTAAAGTGGGGCGACCTCATTGAATTATGCTCCTTCTAGAGACTTAAGTTAATTTGTATGTTGAACTTGTAATCAATCTTGGGCTTCAGTTGATTTGTGTTGTCCTGAGTCAATCAAGATTGAAGCGTTTTGGATAAATTTGTTACGACATTTGTATGGATCATCACTATTGTTAACTCGATCTATTTGTTTCCTCAAAAAAAGAAATTTTAATCTATTTTTGTTAATTGGATGAAGATACTTGAAGTTCAGTTTGTTTGAAAACAAAACTATATAAAGAAGTTTTGGAAATAGTATGTGTCATGTAATGTTTTGTACGTTATATATGTTGTATATATAATTATATATTATATAACAGAAAGTGCGGTGAATCCGGATCGCCGTTCCGTCCGGCCGTGGGTGGCGGCGGTCGCTGCCATCGGAAGAGGTAGTGGAAGAACAGGGTGGAGGAAGGATAATAAGATGGAAGAGGCTTTTTTTTCAGGGAGGCTGTGGTTTTTTGTTGGGTTAAAGGAGGGGAACATACAGACTGTATGTTATAGATATTAGAGCTATAATTTTTCTGAGAGAGAGAGATTAGGGTAGATATGTAGTGGGGTTAATTTTGTTGCAATTTCAGGGGTAAAATTGTCTTTTCGATACAGGCGTTGGGTTCAAACAAGGTTGAAAGTGGAATTATTCGAAACACATGTGTGTCGGTTGTCTTTTTGCCTAAACATAAGGGTGCGAAGTGTCTTTTACCCTCCTGTAACTGGAATTTGTATTTTCTTCTACCGACCTAAAAAAGAAATCATTATCTGTTACTTCAATTGTTTCTTAAATTTGTATGTTCCTGTTGTTGTATTTATGAATTTCCCGTGTTTCTATGTGACCTCAGAGCTTATGTTTCCATATAATCAATTGATCATCTTCTAGGAGGATGGGCTATATATGACTTTGCAACATGCTTCTGTTTTGATAATCTTTCCTGCATGCATTCGTCTCTCAGGATTCTGTGTATCCACCCACAACTGAGTTTCCGCAATTGCGAGACAATTCAAGTATGGATACAAGACGTGATGACATGGTAATTTGACTACAGGATATACGTATTTGTGTTCCTGTCGTTAGATGTTGGTGTTTTGTTACCTAATCCTCCTATTCTCACCTTCTCAGGATTTTAAAGCTTTCCTTAAGACTATTGAAGTGCCCAATCAACCTGCTCGTGACTTTGCTAAAGTGCCCAATCAACCTGCTCATAACTTTACTAAAGTGCCCAATCAACCTGCTCGTGACTTTGCTAAACTGTCTTCTGAGGTAATCTGTCTCCTCTATTTGTTGTGTTCATGTCACCAGTTTTTGGTGCAAGATTTGTCTCCCTAATCACACGCTCTCGCTGTATCAGAAATTACTGCAGGAGCAAATTGTTAAGGAGTCGATGCAGCAGATGAAGGATGGTAGTGTCACAAACACCCCTCTACCAAAGTTGGAGCCGTGCTCTTTATGTCAGGTAAGACACACTTCCTAAAACAGACAAACATGATTAGGGGGTGTTGGTTTAGTGATATATAATGTTATGTACTGGTTATTTGGCAGGTGGATTATGCGTTGGACGATGATGTTATGATATTGAAATGCCGGCATGATTTCCACACAGATTGTATCAAGAAGTGGGTGTTTACAATTACAAAGAAGTGCCCGGTTTGCGGAATGCCTTAGCTTGATTTTTTGCCGGTTTGTATAAAGAAGTGGGTTTTCATGTTTCCTGTAGTTGATGAATTTGGGGGGTTTTTGGTTTCATTTGAATTGAATGGGAGACCTAGTGCTCGAACTATAAAGTGTTTCTCTTATTTTTTCTCTTGATACTATTGCTATTAGTATCAAGAGACCGAGCGCTGAACTATTGAGCACAAGAGATTCCGGCAGGGAGACCTCCGTGTACACCGTACGTAGTGGATCAGGGATCGCACAGGAAGAATAGGGGTGTGTGTAGGGAGAGAGTAAGTCAGTAGCAATGTCTGAGAGAGAGACAGAGGTTTGGCAGAGCTTCCGCGTATGGCAGTGTGTCCTCCTTTGTATGGAAAGGTTAACGATGTATATATACTGGAGAACGTGACCGTTGTAGTGTGGTTAATGCGCCCATTAATGGCGGCTTAATTAGCTTAACCGTAACGGCACGTTCGTCCGAGTATATAGGAACCGTTAGAGCACGTGGTGCGCGAGTACCGGAACCGTTACGAGGTTGACCGGGTTTGACCGGATTGACCGGGTTTATGGAGCTCGTGCCATAAATCTCTCAAAACAGTTACTAAAGGTCGCGCGCGGGCTTGGCTCGCACGCGACAGGGCTTACTCTAGCCTCCAGACCACAAAGTCCCTACAAGTCCCGTGCAGTGGTATGCGAGGGCCCTGTCTCGCAGCCCCCACATGGATCAGCTCGGCTGGTGATCCTGTGTGTGTGGAGCACAATATGGTGTGCTGGATGGTTGCCACGTGGCCTAGATCTGCCATGTCATAAAGCAGTATCTACATTAGCCCCCTTTCTGCGCGTGAAGGCTCATAGCTGTATAGGCTTCCATGCGCGGAAACCAACATGCGCGTCGTCGCCACGCACCAATTCAAATACGGGTAGATTCAGCCCCCGTGCGTGTCATTATGACCTAAAACCCCTAGAGTCGTGCCGTCTGACCTTTAGGGTTTTAGGCGTGACGTCAGCCCGTCCTGTGATTGCGCGACACGACGGTGACGGTTGCGATTCGACTACTGAAGGGACGCAACCCTTCATTCTTCTGGATAAATACCTTGTATCCCATCATTGCAAAGCATTACTTCTTTCTCTTAAAGTGAATGGTACCCGGAGATCTTCGAGAGCAGATCCAGATAATCAATCACCAGTTCAGAACTGCAAATCGTATTCTCCAATTGTGCATATCCAAGCAAGCTTCAAGGAAACAAGGTTGGCCTCGTTTACTTTTGATTTAAACTACCAGTGTTTGCCTTGAATCGCATTGAATCTGTAAATCCATGAAATTTGTGAAGAGGCTTTTGATCTTTGAACCCGCTTCGTTTTGATCTTTCAACAATATCAACTCCCCAATTTCTGAAATCGGCACCGGAACTGTTTGCTTTGGTTTGCATAGATCTCAAATTCCAAAATTCAAACTGAAGTGTGGTGTGGTATTTCTCCCCCCTTTTTCTTGCCCTTTCGCAGGAATGGCCAAGACAAGAGTAACCAGACCCGTCAAGGAAGACGAAGAGATGCCGGAGCTTCCGCAGGCTCTGTGGCGTAAAGCCCCCTTTCTGGGTGGGAAGGATTTTTATCATGCGAGGGTGAAGGCGAAGAGGATGCCTGATCCTGTTCCTGCTGAGCAATTGCTTACGTTGACTCGCCCAGTGAACTCAGCCCTGCTCGAGTGGGTTGGTTCCGAGGATGTAGTCCGATTGGGGATCGAGAACGGGCACTTCCCGTATACTGCGATTTCTACTCAAGCATTTGTCCAGAAATTGGACTACATGGATGAGTGGATTGACCACGTATTGGATCATCATGCCGAGACTCTTGATAAAGCCGGCATTTTCTTTGCTATCCGTGCTATGAAGGGTGCTGCCGTGAAGTTGGATCAGTCCATGCTTCTAGACCTTCTGTCCCGTTATTCGCCCGCGACTCACACGTTTCATTTTGCTGAGTTCGAGGCTGCCCCCACGCTCGAGGACGTTCAAATGCTGTATGAGCTTTCCCCCATAGGCGAGGTGGACCCCTTGAGCCACTTGAGGACATCTGCTGAAATGGCCTTGTACGCGCAGATGGAGGAGTGCTTAGCAGAGGTAAAGAAAATCTCTACTCGGTGGACTACTACGAAGCCTCTTCCGAACTGGCAGCTAGTGGATACGTCTGCGAAGAATACCTGGAACAAGTGGTTGCAGTACTTCTTCCGAGACTATGCGAACAGCAGCATCACTAAGAAGCTTTTGAGCGAGAACCCGGAGGCCGAGAATTATGTAGAGGGCAAGGGCTATCATTTAACCCTTTGCGCCTTTCTCTGTGCTTGGCTGTCGAGGTATCTGATTGATGGTCATCCCCATGACGGGGTCTTCTACCATGTGCTGCCACTTGCTGTGAGGCTCGCTCTTGGCCAGAGAGTCGCACTCGGACCCTTGGTCCTGGGGACGCTATATTACAGGCTGGATCAGCTGGTTCTGGCGATGAGGGAATCGCGTGGCCGCCTCGATGTCCTGACCTTTGTCAATATCAGCTTTTTGACAATGTGGGTTTTCGAGCGCTGGCCGTCTTATGCTCCAACTCCCCTCCCACTTGAGAAGTGGTGTCCCCCAGGCGAGACGGAGGCGCGCAACAGCGGAAGGGCTGCGAGATGGTTTGGAGCAAGCAACACCAAGTGTACTTGGAGTTTGATATGCGACAAACGAAAGGAGTTTACTGCCAGGCCCTATGCCACACGTGTTGAGAATGTGCGGTGGTTTCCAAAGCTATACCCTTCCAGAGGTATGGTCTTGTCAGAAGACCTTCTCTTTGAAAAGGGGCCGCATTTTCACGAACGCTATCGTGACTTCTTCTGTTGGTGTCTGCGAGGTTCTCTACCTGCCCTTGCAGAGCATATTCGTGAGCTCGCGCCACGGTATGAAAGACTTACGGTAGATGTTGACCCTACTCGGGTCTCTCCCCAGTTTGGTTTTGATGCGGTGGCCCCATCGATCTGGCCGCAGTCTATTATCAGAGGGTGCTACAAGCGTTTGCTGACAAAGGAGTGCAAGACAGTCCTCATGAGCAATCTTCCCTTTGAGCAGCCTGCGGGAACTCGCAAGGGTGGTTGTTCCCAGAACTGGATCGCATACTGGGTTGCCCAGCAAACGAGGATTGAGACGGAGGCGGCGGCGCAGCCAGGAAAGGCTCCCTTGATCAAGAGAAACTCTTTTCCGTTTCGCCCCAATTGTAGTTTGAGCGAGTCTGAGTATGGTTGCTACTCGCTGTGGGACCGCGAGAATCATTTGTGCCCCGATTTCATTCTGAAGGAGCAAGTCGACGCAATCAAGAAGGGTGACGCGCAGGTCATCAAATATAGCAAGGCGTTTGCTGAGGTAAGCAATTTCCTTATGTGCTTTTAAGCTTTTTAGTTTCCTTGCGCCGATGCTTTCTGTTCTGTGTTGTTTCAGTGTCATGTGCGGAGGTTCGCAGCTGGTGATCGCTCCAAATCGCTGGTGGACACCATTGTTGCCACTAGAAGGAAGGGGGAGTCGTACCGGTTAGCATGGAGGATGGATGCCGAGGTCGAAACAAAAGTTCGCGGAGTCATGAACACGTTTGCTGACTCGCTGATAGACAACCCTCCGGCTCCGTCTCCTCCTAGAGATGACCCGTCCCCTCCAGCGACTGCGGCGCCGAGAGCGAAGAGACCTAGGCAAAAGGGAATTACGATTTCTTCCCCTAGGAGTGCTCCAGCTTCTCCCCCAGTGAGGTCCCTTTCCATCAAGGACAAAGGCAAGGGTCGTATGCCCAGCAAAGTGCGAAAAGATCTCGCAGTTGAGACTTTCGTTCCATTCAACCAAGAGGAGGAAGAGAGACAGGAGCCCCAGGCAAGTGATGAAGAAGAAGCAACAGTTGTGATGTGCGAAGAAGAATCAGGAGGTATTTCCGTCGCATCTCCTTGCCTTTCATCTAGACTTCTTTGTAGTTCTTTTCTTTGAACCAAATATGTATTTGCAGATGATGATGATGAAGCCGTTGGTGGCCTTGTGGCCAAGAGGCAAAAGAAAGATGCCCATTCTGGCATTTCAGATGATCCTATAAGCGAGGATGTTCTTGCTGAATCCCGGAAGACAGCCGCGGAGGCTGCTGAAAGAAGAAGGCAGCGAGAGGAAGAGGAGCTCGAGCTTGTGAAACAGCGGAGCCTCGAGGAGCTGCATGTTGACGACTTAGTGCGTCCAGTTGGCGAGGAAGACGAGCTTCCCGAAGAAGTGGCTCCTCATGTGGAGGAGGAAGATGAGGTTCCTGGAGAGGACGCAGCAGAGCTAGAGCAAGTCCAAGCGGACTTCGCAGAGATCGCAGGTGGCGATAAAGGTGAGATCTTCAATCTCGCAGTTACTTATAGAGATGTAATTGTGGGTGCGTTAAAGCACGGTGTGTCAAAGCCTGACATTCGCCGTTGGTTGGTAAGCAAATGCGGAGAACCCTCAGGTAATTATTTTGAGTGATATGCGCATACTAGGCTGTAGCCACTTGAGGCAAAATCATGACTGGTTTACTCGCGTCCCAGGTCACGCTTCTCTTAAAGATTTGCTTAGTGAGGATACACTGATAGGGCATGGTTCCACGTCCCTAGTGTATGATGAGGATACCTCAATCCCACCTTCGCGTGGAGGTGCTTATTCTTAGCTTTAGTAAAGATAGTGAAATAACTTATAACACAAGTTACCTCATATTATCGCATTTGGTATCGCAGGTCATGCTGAGGAACCTGAGCTGGAGCAGAGAAGTCAGCCTTCTGCATCCCATGTTCCAATCTCGAGCTCCCATACTGAGAAGCCCGTCGCAGCTGCTGGACACGTAAGTGAGCATCTCGAGGATGTCATCGAACTCTCCGATGATGTCGAAGCTGATGCTGTGCCGATGGACGAAGGTGTCCGTACTGGTGGTGAGGGAGAAAGGACAAGTGATGCTAACATTTTCGCATCTGGGAGTGTCCGTCCAGCGACTTCGGCTGTCCCTTCGCCTCCGGCGATGACTGAACCAGAAGCACCCATTCCTGCGTGGAGCATTTGGGGCTCGCAGGTTGGGAATGTAGTCGCAGCTGGTGCGGCCTACACTCTTCCTCCTGACTATGAGAGGTTGGAGCTTGCAGCTGATAGGAGAGCCATGGAGCGAGGGCAGTCTTCGAACAACCCGGTGGCCCGCATCCCTTCTCTTCATGAAATTCTGGAAGGCACTGGTAAGTGAAGATTTACCGTTCGCACGTCGCATTATTTGCTTGCGAGTTCTGGCACTATAACCATTTTTGATGTCTCAGGTTTGAAGCAAACCGATGTAGACTGGGTGGTTCGAATGCGCCTCAGATACCCCCGGTCGTTTGTGAGATCTCTGGAGATCGGACCTTTTGACAGGAGGCTATTCCTTACTGAAGCCATCTGGATACTGGAGCAGCTGTCTGCGGCTACACCTGCGACCATTTCGGCCCAGAGTGCTGAATTGCTGTGTGGCATGTGCCAAAATCTCTTGTTCAAAGTCCAAGGCAGACTTGGTTTCAAATTCCTCAAGGACAGAGTTACACTGATTCGCGCAGCTGTAACTTTGAATCTCGGTCACCAGAATCTCGCAGCCGAGATGCAGAAGGTGGAGCAGCAAAAGCAAAAGGTTGATGAAGCTGTAAAGCTGTATCAGGAAATGAATGCCAAGTGCGAGCAACTGAAGCAAGAGGTGAAACAAGTGGAGAAGCTGAGCGAGCAGTTCGAGCCCCATGATTCCTTAGTCAAGAATTTGTTTTGACTTTTCGAATTTTGAAAAGAAAACAGGAAAAGTGGCTGAGACATTAATGTAATGTTTTGAAACATTAATGTGATATTGCTAGGGTTTCTCCCCCCTTTTTTTTTAACAACAAACACTGAGTTTGCCCGTTTTGCCCTTTTCGGGATTTGATTGGACATTTCTGTGCATATCCAATTATGACATCAGCAATTGATTTTCTGCTTGATTTTCGCGCTAATTTCTCGGCAGATAAGCACGCTTCCGTTGGGAAGTCCATCCGAATCATGACTATCCGTCATTTATTAGGATACGCAACTGAATCGTCGTAGCCTTTAGTAGGGTAATTGATTGTTACCACTTTTCAAGGCGTAAGTGATTGAACTTACCCTCTTTTTTGAATTTTGCTGACTCATCTTAGGAAAACGAAGAGTCTCCACAGGGCCTATATAAACCCTGTCTTTGCCATTTGGGTTCTTCATCCCAAACATGTGCTTTGCCGTGAGTCCTTATGACTGCTGGCTTCAACGCTTATTTTTCGTTGATTCATGGCAACTTCAAGTTTTGAATCCTGAGTTTGCGCTTTGTGCCATAGAAATAGTTTCCAAGATCCACTTTATGAGGCTTATTGCTGTTTATAACCGTCATAAAGAGGATGCAGATAATACCTCATGTGTGTTCGAAGAAATTTCTTCGTGTATTATGTGTGCAGGTCATGTTTCCGGCCGCCTCGTGGCGAGGTGCAGCGCCGAAGTGACCGTGCTACCGTCTCGTAATGAACGGCGGAATTCTTCTTCAGCATCTCCGAAGAAGAATCCGTTGCCCTCACATTTGTGAGGTCGGGGTGCTCGTCAATGCCCTTGTCCAACATGACAAGGAATCCATCACCAGAGGAATGACTGCTTCGCCTGTTGTGCGGAGTATCATCTGTCGGCACAGGAAGCTCCTCCGGCGCCTATCTTGGTCAGACAGAGGCTTTTGTCATTCCTTGGGGTCTTGGGCGCATCGTATCCCTGACCTTGCTGCTAGGGATGTGGCGAATGACGAGTTGATCTCTTCGCGGCAGCATCCCTTTTGCTATAGATCTGTGGCCGCAGATCTGCGTACTGTGCTGCCGGTGTCAGGACCGGTGGATTCTCTCTTTTCTTAGTCGAGAGTTCCCTTGGCGCATCTCTGGCTTACCAGCCATTTTTCGAATGTATTGTGAGCCATGTTGGCTGTGTAGTTAGATTCGAGCTTTTCGCTTGTAAGCTGCTATGTAGATAGATAAATTGTAAGTCATTTGACTCATAATGATATATAGCTTTTGTATCATTTGCTCTCTTTGCAACAAAATACAATTTCGCATGCGTTTCGGCTTGTTTTGCCTTGCATAATGCCATGTAATGATTTCACATGCGCAGATGTTTCGCTAGATCATTCGAGATCGTAATTTCGCAGATGTGCCATTTTGATGGATGGGCTTGCAGTTGGTCGTTGTAAATCGTATGAGACCACGTTCACGACTTTGCTATCATAACAGATAGTTTTTTTTTTTAACAGATCAATTGAGATCATTGAGCGGTGCGAATTGCTATCATAGAAGATAGGCTTTATTAGAGGATTGGTTGAGATAGTTTCTCGCATGAATTGCTATCGCAGCAGATAGACTCTTAGAAGGTCTAGCAAGAAGTTCTGCAGTTACGTTACCGTCGTAACATACGGACTTGGGTGATCAACTAAAATCACTTTGCGTATAAATTGCTACCGTAACAGATAGGCTTGAGAAGATCATATAAGATCGCATTTGTGTAAACCGCTATCGTGAGAGATAGGATTTTGATGATCGATTGAGATTGTTTTTGTATTTTTTGCTGCTATCGTAGGAGATAGGCTTATGTGATCACTTAAGATCGCATTTGCATCGGCTGCCATCATAAGGGATGGGCTTTAGATGATCAATTAAGATCGCGTTTATGTTGACTGCTTATCGTGAGAGATAAGCTTTGGATGATCTTTTAAGATCGCATTTGCATTGGTTGCCATCGTAAGAGATGGGCTTTTAGATGATCAATTAAGATCACGTTTGCTATCATATGAGATAGGCTTTGATGATCATTTAAGATCGCATTTGCATTGGTTGCCATCGTAAGAGATGGGCTTTTAGATGATCAATTAAGATCGTGTTTGCTATCATATGAGATAGGCTTTGATGATCATTTAAGATCGCATTTGCATTGGTTGCCATCGTAAGAGATGGGCTTTGGGTGATCAATTAAGATCGCGTTTATGTTGACTGCTATCGTGAGAGATAGGCTTTGGATGATCATTTAAGATCGCATTTGCATTGGTTGCCATCGTAAGAGATGGGCTTTTAGATGATCAATTAAGATCGCGTTTGCTATCATATGAGATAGGCTTTGATGATCATTTAAGATCGCATTTGCATTGGTTGCCATCGTAGGAGATGGGCTTTGGATGATCGATTAAGATCGCGTTTGTATTTGCTGCTATCGTAAGAGATAGGCTTTGATGATCAATTAAGATCGCATTTGTATTTGCTGCTATTGCAGCAAATAAATCATTGTTAACAGCAATAACAAATTAAACAGAGCGATATAAACAGCTAGAAATATGAACTTCTTATTTGGGAGAATTCTTTTATTATGATATTCTCATATGTGAGATATAGGATTACAATCCTCTCATATGGGAGAGGAGATTGCGTTAATCATAGCCACATGAGACATTAAGCAACGTTATCATAAAACGTATGAAATAAGAGAAGTCAGGGATAGTACTTCTTGATCCAGCGCATGTTGACTGAGCTTGGAGTTGAGGTTGTGCCGTGCAACCTTCGTATGCTGCAGTAGCCGCTATCGAAGACTTCTGTGACTTCGAAGGGTCCTTCCCAATTAGCTGCGAATTTCGGGTGAGTTGCTTCTCGCATGCAGTGATCAGATGCGCGCAAGACCAGGTCGCCAACTGCGAAATCCCGTCGCTGGACTGTCTTGTTATAGGCGCGAGCGATTCTCTCTTGGTACCGCTTGTTAGTCTTTTTGGCTTGTTCTCGCTTTTCTTCCAGCAAGACTAAATCATGATCGCGTTGATTTTCATAGAGTGCATGGAAGGCCAGCCTTGCCGAATTGACTCTGACCTCCGCAGGTACCACAGCTTCGGCCCCATAACATAGTAGAAATGGCGAGGCCCCTGTAGGTGTCCTTGGAGAAGTTCTGTAGGCCCACAGAGCTATGTTAAGGGAGTCGGCCCACTTCTTGTGGTCATCTGCGACCATCTTGCTCAGAATTCGCAACAGCGTTTTGTTAGTCGCTTCGGCTTGTCCGTTTCCCTTTGGATAATAGGGGGTAGAGCATATCTGCCTGATGTTGTACTCCGCGAGTTTCGTAGCTACCTGACGATTAACAAAAGGAGTACCGTTATCTGAAAGAATAGTGTTTGGGATTCCAAACCTGCATACGATGTTTTCCTGGATGAAGTTAACCACAGCCAGCGCGTTTGCCGTCTTTAGTGGTACTGCTTCCACCCATTTGGTGAACAGCTCGGTTGCAGTGAGAATGAAGTGGTTCCCATGTGACGTTGGTCGGATGGGGCCAATGAAGTCCAGAGCCCATGTATGAAATGGCCATGGCGTCCCTAATGCATGTAGATCCACGGCAGGAGCGTGCACTAGGTTCCCTTTGAATTGGCATTCTTGGCAGCGTCGCACCTTGGTGCGGCAATCGACTTCCATCGTGGGCCAGAAGTATCCGATTGAGAGGAGTTGTCTGCATAATTTCGCACCTCCCTGGTGTTCCACCTGATGAGAAAGGTCCATGACTTCTTGTGCTTCCCTGCCGTCTAGGCATCGCAGCAAGTTACCTTCGTGACCTTTTTGCCAAAGCAGGTTTTCCTGAACCAGGTATCGAGAGGCTTTCCTCTTCAATTTGTCGGCTTCTTTTCTCGATTCGGGTACGGTGCCCTGGGTGAGGAATTCAAACAATGGCTTCCTCCAGTCTGTGTCGTCATCGGTTAGAGCGACGAGTAGAGAATCTTTGATTAGTGCGCAACTTTCGCACTTCCCTTGTATCAGGGCTGCAGCTGCTGACATGCCTGGCCAATGAATGCCGTATCTCTGAGCTTTCCTGTAGATTGACACCTCGCTTTCTCCGCAAGCGTGTTGGTGAATCTTTTCTAACAGCTGTTGTCCCTCTTGCTCGGAGACACATCGCATGAGTATTCCTCCAGGACCTTTGTAGTAGAGGGTGTTGTCGTGGATGCAGTATCCTTTCGTGAGGACCCAGCTTTCGCTGCTGGTACCTTTCGCAATAGCTTGCAAGATTGCTTTTCGCCAGTCTTCGTCATCCATGTGTTCATCGTCGCACGCATCTTCTATTAATGCCGACGATGTTCGCACTTCGATGGCAATCCTTGCGGGGCATTTGTCTATGCTGACCTTAGATCCCAGAGTTGCTAAGGCGTCTGCATGCCTGTTGTCCGCTCGGGGTTTGTGCTCGTATTTCACGTCGCAGAATTGCTGCATCAGCTTTTGCACTAGGGTGCGGTATGGCAGGAGGTTGATCTCCTTTAAACCATATTCGCCTGAGGCCTGCTTAACAATTAGTTTGGAATCTCCCATGACTGTTAAGTTGCTCACTTCCAAAGCTTTCGCCGCACGGAGCCCCGCGATCAGAGCCTCGTATTCCGCCTCGTTGTTAGTGACTGCGAAGTTGAGTTTTGCGGACATCTGTATGACTTCCCCGTCCGGCTTTGTCAAGACTATCCCAATGCCTCCACCTTTTCTGGTTGACGAACCGTCGAAGTGGAGGGTCCAATAGGGCACGTCAATCGCGTAGATTTCAGGGCCTTCGAGCTCTTCCTCGATCACAGGTTCGTGACTGTTGTCGGGGAACTGTGCCAACAGATCTGCTACCGCCTGCGACTTGATCGCTCTTGGTTTCACGCATGTGATATCGTATTGAGAGATGGTCATATACCATTTCGCCAATCTCCCACCCGGAGTAGTGTGAGTTAGCAGGTATCTTATGGGGTCGCTTTTGGTGACCACCACTACTTTGTGCGATGCAAAATAGTGTCTCAACTTCTCTATTACGAAGAATAAAGCAAGGCAATGACGTTCGATGTCTGTGTACCTTGATTCAGCAGGCTGCACAATGCGAGAGATGTAATAGATGGGCCTCTCTTGGCCTTCATACACCTGAGCCAAGAGTGCTCCTATAGATTTCCTTGTCGATGTAAGGTATAGCAGAAGCGGTGATCCCAGTTGAGGCGCGATCATTATCTTTGGGGATGTGAGTAGCTCCTTTAGCTTTTCGAATGCGGCTTCGTGATCAGGAGCCCAGTTGTACGCGGCGTCCTTCTTGAGGAGAGTGCTGAAGCAGCATGTGATTTCGGCGATTGCTGGGATGAATCTCCGCAGATATGACAATTTTCCCAAGAATGTCTTCAAGGTACTTTGATCGTGAGGTGGCGTCATGCTGGTGATGGCTGACACTTTCGCAGGGTCAGGCTCGATCCCTTGGCGATGGACTACGCATCCCAGAAACTTCCCCGAAGTCACGCCAAATGCGCATTTCATGGGGTTCATTTTCAGTTGAAAGCTCCTGCATCTGTTGAATACCTTTCGCAGGTCTGCAAGGTGATCTGCTTCATACTTGGATTTGACTACCAAGTCATCCACATAGAATTCCACTTCTTTGTGCATCATGTCGTGGAATAGAGCCATCATGGCCCGCTGATAGGTTGCGCCTGCGTTCTTAAGACCGAATGGCATTACCGTATAGTTGAATACTCCCACGGGAGTGATGAATGCAGTTTTCCTTGCATCTTCGGGATCCATCTTGATTTGATTGTACCCGCTGAAGCCGTCCATGAAACTGAACATGCGATGGCCTGCCGTTGAATCAATGAGCAAGTCGATGTTAGGCAGTGGGAAATCGTCCTTAGGACAGAAGCGATTGAGATCTCGGAAGTCCACGCAGATGCGGAGCTGTCCGTTCTTCTTCACCACCGGCACGATGTTGGCCAACCATGTGGGATGGTGATTTGGCTCTATGAACTTGGCATCTAGGAGTTTAACAATCTCCTGCTTGATCTTCACGTTGAGCTCTGGCCTGAAGCTTCTGGTGCTTTGCTTGACCGGTTTAGACCCTGGGATGATGTCTAAACGGTGCATAGTGATGCTCGTGTCCAGACCCGGCATCTCGTCGTATTCCCATGCGAACACGTCCTTGTATTCAGTTAGGAGCTGCAGCAGTCCTTGTTCCTCTTCGCTTGTGAGGTCCGCACTCAGGAAGACTGGCCTTTTCTTTTCCTCGTTCGGGCTGAGGAACACTTCCTTTAGCTCTTGCTTTTGTGGTCTTGGCCTGTCTTCCATGCATTCGGGCGCTTCTTTGAGTTTCTCATCTAGAGTGCCCTGTGTTGGCTCTTCTGTCAGCGCAACTTGCTCGATTTGATTGATTTGCCCAGGGACATCCCCATGCCCGTGTGAGGACGTCCCCGCGCACCTTCATATGCGATAGCATTTCTTCCCGTTGGCGTAGAAGCTCTCTATCTCCTTGCCCTCGGGGTCATGTTTTGCGATCCTCTTCAGAGTGTACACACTCTTGCGGTGATATGCGATGCGCGGCGCCTCTTCGTGAGTAGGCGGCGTTTCCTTGGTATCTCCCCTTGTCACCATCACGCCTGCAGGTGACTGGTCCTTGATGTCCTCCCAGAGAGGTAAAGGAGTGGGGTTGAATGGTCCGGGTGTTTGCTCGTCCGCCATCTCGGTGAACCACACCGCCTCGCTGAGATGTGCTTCGTCCAAGTTGAACGGGTTAGTTGAGGCCGGTATCTCGACAATCCTGTCGTTCCAGATAGCTTTCATCACCTGGTGAGCCGTCGAAGGAATCGCGTCAAAGCGATGAATCCAGGCCCGACCTATGATCATGTGGTATGTGGTGTTCGCGTCTATGACATAGAACTTCGCCGAGCACTTGATTTTGCCGATCTGAACGCCCAGGCGGATCCAACCGATCGTCATTCTGGAATCGCTTCCGAATCCCACCAGCGGGGATGGACGCTTGACTACCTTGTGCTCGGGGATCCCTGCTAGCTTCAGTGTGTGGAGTGGAACAACATTGGCCGCTGCTCCTCCATCGACGAATGCTCGCTTGAATTCGACGCCGTTGATGATGGCGGTCACGTACAGGGGCCTCTGGTGGCTCGCATCTGTCTTCTTGTCGCTGGCAGAAAAGGTCATAATCTTTTCTGTGGAACGGGACGCCCTGACGACTTTCCCGTTGGAGACCACGAGGTCCTCCTCGTAGTCCTCTGCTACCCTTAAGATTGCTTTTGTCATGTCCGCTCGACACTTTTCGGAGAAATTCATCTCGTTGAAGAATTTGTCGAAGCCGTGCGACCCTTTCATGCGGTCGGCACGCTCATCTTCCGTGTCCATGCTGTAGTCTTCATCCTCATGGACTTCAGCAACGATGGGCAGACCATCTTCTGCGACTTCTTCCAAGTCCACTATCGAGATCATGGCGACCTCTTTGCCTTTTGAGCCTGAATCCGTATGGGCAGGCAGCGGGTTGTTGCGCACATCCTTCCGATGGTCGCTGACGATGAGTTCGCCGCTCTTCATCTTCTGATCGAGCGTGAATCTAAGCTTCTTGCACTCGGCTGTGGGGTGCATGACCTTGCCGTGGTATTCGCACCACTTAGGGTCCCTCGTCATCTCCTTGGAGGGTGCTTTCTCGAGCGGTGGTAGGACGCCGTCCTTACGCCACTGTCTGCAGAGATCGCTCGCTTCCTCCACCGAGCATGGCAGAGGTGGTGCATCGAAGTTTGCAACCTTTGCTTGCTTCTGGGGCGAAACTGCATTGACCTCAGCTTCGCGTCCCCGCTTGTAGCCAAATCTGCCGATCTTGTAGGTAGTGCCGCTCGCAGGTCGTTCTGGAGCGCTCTTCTTTCTCTGTCTCTCGACAATGGGCTCGATGTTCATCGTGCATTCGATGAGCTTTGAAAACGTAGGTGTTTGCAAATTGATCAGCATGCTTTTGTATTCGTCTCGCATGCACTGCAGGCATATCTCTACGAGCCGGCTTTCGAGCATTGGATCCTTGCACTCCAAGGATTTCGCTCTGAATTTCTTGATGAAAGTGATTCCATCTTCCTCGCGTTTCTGATACATCCGTGAGAGATGGATCATCGTCACCTTTTCTTCCATCTGGAAGAACTTGGTATAGAACTTCTGGACCATGTCGTCCCAAGTTTTCACAGATCCGGCCTCCAATGTTCGGTACCATTTGTATGCTACATTCCCAAGAGTTTTTGGGAATTCCCGCATCAACAGTTTGGGATCGGCTCCGTATGGACCCATGACATCGATGAAACGCATGACATGCTCATGAGCGTTTCCATTGACGTCTTCGAACTTGTCCCATTTGGGAGCCTTGTACCCCGCCGGGTTAGGCATGAGATAGATCTCTCGTGGGATGGGTGGATCGTTGTCTAGCTTCGGGATGATGGTATCCGCGAACGACTGATGAGCCAAGATAGAGTCCACGCGCTTCTGCAAAGACGTCATGCATTCTGGAATGCTTCCCTCGGTAGTTGACGGAGGGGTTGCCGTAGGCGGTGGCGACACATATGCTGCCGGAGGATTGGGAGTGTATTGGCTACCCGCGTTTCCCCAGATTGTCGCTGGTGGAGGCAGAGTGTACTGCAGAGTTGGGTTGGACGCCAAAGCCGGGGGCTGAGAGGCGTGAGCAGCAGGGGGCAGCATTTGTGCCGTCGACCCTTGGACCGAAGGCAGCTGCGCGGCCGACGGTGGAGTTTGCAGATGAGGGTTGGGAGGAGTGGCCGACACTCCCAATCCTGGAGCGGTAGGGGTTCCTCCTCCCAGGGGGATAGCGGTGGCAGGTGGAGGATTTGGCGCAAGAGTGCCCAGAACGGTCAAGATCCGTTCTAACTGCGCGGACTGAGACTTGAGAGCTTTTGCCTGACTTTGGACAGTGGCGTCCAAAGACTCCAAAGTTGGCGCCTCGCCGGGAGTCGTCGGAGTACGGCGAGCCTCGTCTCCCGAGGGAGTTTCAGTGGAAGGAGATCGGTTGCTGACATCGTCCTCCTGAGACATGGTTGCTCTTGCTGGTAAGATTCACGTCGGGTTCACCAAAATGTGCACAAGAGATTCCGGCAGGGAGACCTCCGTGTACACCGTACGTAGTGGATCAGGGATCGCACAGGAAGAATAGGGGTGTGTGTAGGGAGAGAGTAAGTCAGTAGCAATGTCTGAGAGAGAGACAGAGGTTTGGCAGAGCTTCCGCGTATGGCAGTGTGTCCTCCTTTGTATGGAAAGGTTAACGATGTATATATACTGGAGAACGTGACCGTTGTAGTGTGGTTAATGCGCCCATTAATGGCGGCTTAATTAGCTTAACCGTAACGGCACGTTCGTCCGAGTATATAGGAACCGTTAGAGCACGTGGTGCGCGAGTACCGGAACCGTTACGAGGTTGACCGGGTTTGACCGGATTGACCGGGTTTATGGAGCTCGTGCCATAAATCTCTCAAAACAGTTACTAAAGGTCGCGCGCGGGCTTGGCTCGCACGCGACAGGGCTTACTCTAGCCTCCAGACCACAAAGTCCCTACAAGTCCCGTGCAGTGGTATGCGAGGGCCCTGTCTCGCAGCCCCCACATGGATCAGCTCGGCTGGTGATCCTGTGTGTGTGGAGCACAATATGGTGTGCTGGATGGTTGCCACGTGGCCTAGATCTGCCATGTCATAAAGCAGTATCTACAACTATGAAGTGTTTTTTCTTCAAATAATAAAGTTTTTGGAAACGTTAAATCTGCTACTATAGATTTGAATTAGGCCTTTAAAGTAACATTTGATAAAACAAAGAGCCATCTCCAATTGGAAGCTAAAAATTGTTTAAATGATATAACTATAGCATATGGGTGCTTATTGGAGTCTTAAAAGTGATGGTAATTCTAAAATTTCTAGCATTATGTTACACTTGGTCTCAAATTTGAAAGCATGTATAGGATTGTCCTAACGATAGAACCAAGTATATCTTTGATCTCTTGATTATTGCTTACATATTTATCATTTAACTACATTCAACGACCATGTAAAAACATGGCATACTAAAAAGGCGTGTCATATCCACAAATCGTATGATTACTCTCCGTGAATAATAGTTGACTTTTTTTCATATACGGTGAATTGTCCATGTAATATACTTGAGCAATTTTTCCAATTTCAATGCATGCAATCCCAGCTACACAACAAACCGGGAAAGCCCCTCTTCTTTCCCTCACGAAAAGAAATTGATGTAAAACTTAGTTAATAAATGAGAAAAAAGCTAAAACTCTCGTGATTGATTCTTCATCTTTCTGCTTTTTTTTCTTTTTTATTTTTTTTTTCTTCTTGATCTTTAAATGTCGTCCTCTTGTGCTGGTTTTGTTTAATTTGTGTAGTATAACTTGAAATTTTTGCTGCTCGGCTTTCATGATCTGCTTGGTTTGATTGTGATATAATTCATGTTTGTTCATCTGTTCTTGGCCATAGATGAAGAGAGATAGTGAGGCAGGAAAACAAAAGAGGTTAATGGGTTTGTAAATAGAGAGTCATTAATAGGTTTACTAATGCTTCTGTTGACTAAGGATCCTACCATGTAATTGTAGGAAACAAACAGGGACAATATAGTATTTTCACCCCGTTTTTAATAAAGCAGATTTTTCTTTTTTGAACTACCAGCTGGGACGGAGGGAGTAGTTGTGTAAAACCGGAAAAGCCCCTCTTCTTTCCCTCCCGAAAAGAAATTGATGTAAAACTTAGTTAATAAATGAGAAAAAGCTAAAACTTTCGTGATTGTTAGTTGTTACACAAGAAGTTGTAAAATTAATGCAAAATTTTAACACACAAAATTTGTATTACAATATGGTTAGTATAATAGTATAATAAAAAGAGATTTTTTTATTATAATAGTTGATGGGGGTATGGTAATTCCGGGATGAAAATTTAGTTTTAATTTGAAATAGGATTTCATGTCATGTATATATTGGAGCATGAAATGGTATATATGCTCAAATTAACTAACTGTTCACATGCTAAAGTTAGCATTGGAATTAAGATCTTCGTATTTTCATATTCTTAAAGAATCCAAGCACTACAGTAAATTAAGTATCAACATTAATACTACATCCATTCTTCTTAATGCACCACTCATTGGGTCAATTTGACCTTGTGATTTGGTTAGCAAAACGATACAAGAATTTGATATTCTTTTTGTGCTGTTAGTTTACTCTACAACACCATGTATATATAGCAATATTTATTTTTTTTTAAGTCAGAGATAGCAAACGTTTACACTCCTTTTTTTTAGAGATTGTTTTGTCGTCAACTGGGTTTGAACCCATGACCTTATGCAGGGGCTTCCAACGCTGTACCATTTGATCTACCACCCTAGCAGCCGTTACCTTTTAGCCCTTAGTCAATCGTTCGTGGGCGTAGGTGAAATCCCCGCAAACCTTTTCGCATATGACATGCCAGCCAAAATAGTTAATGATAGAATTGATATCTAGCATCGAGCAAAATCACGTGATGCTTGGTGGTAGTAGAACTATTCTTTGACAGTCATTTTAGTATTCACCCAATAGGTGAGATATATTTACATAGTTTAAGAAAATGAAAAAAAAAAACATATAATGAATGATACATATAACTTTCGTGGTGCCAATTTTGCGTCGTACACTAGAGCAATGTTTAGGTTTATTTATAGCCCGATCCGATCGACCTTATTTCAGAATATATATGAATATTCATCCAATGCGCAAGATATATTCACATAGTTAAAGAAAAAGGAAAACAGGTTATGAATGATACGTGTCTCTTATGTGGTGTTAATCTTATATCGTGCACCAGAGCAATGTTTATGTTAGTTTATAGTGACAGCTTGAAAATGTATTAGTCTGGGACATCTTTTTACCATTGGTTTTAACCCTGTGAGAGTTGAGTTTGGCCATTTTCAGCTTACTTTCCACCTGATACGAGGCAGAGATTTATAGATCATGATTGCAAAATTTGAGTAATCTTATGCATACTTTTGTTTGTTGGATATGATCGCGGGTGCGTGTTATGATGTGCAGGTAACAGGTGCCGAAAAATGCATGAGATTAACTTGAATAGGAGGCAGCGTGTCAGGAAAGCTGAGCAGAAAAAGAGGAAAAAATGCTAAGTGGTGCGTTCAAACGCAGGAGCTGCGTTCAAACGCACAAGATGGCGGCAGCAGGAAAGTGGCAGGAAAAATGGCTAAGTCCTGCGTTCAAACGCAGGCAGTCTGCGTTCAAACGCAGGAGTCAGAGACCAAAGTGCAGAAAAGCTAAGTCCTGCGTTCAAACGCAGGCGGTGTGCGTTCAAACGCAGGACTCAACACTCAAGAGAAGAAACGACCAAGGGGTGCGTTCAAACGCAGAGGAGCTGCGTTCAAACGCATGGGTTCAGGAACCAGAAGACTAAGTATGTGCGTTCAAACGCACATTGTGCGTTCAAACGCACACCCAAAAAGTCAACGGAAGTCAAAGTCAAAAAGTCAACTCTCAAAATGTGCGTTCAAACGCAACCTTTGTGCGTTCAAACGCAGGTCAAGATTTTCAGAATTTCTGAAGACGGTGGAAAAAGTCAAACTTCGTCAGAAAAGTCAAAGTCAGCAGATGTGCGTTCAGACGCAGAACAGGATTTCCAGAAGCTTCCCAGGGCGGTTTAGACAGGGACAGAATAGGAATTTCAGCACAGGATTAGGGAAACTTCAGCAGTATATAAAGCAGCTCTGCCCATCAGTTTCAGCATATATACAAAATACACAACACAGGATACACAGCACAGACAGACACAGACACAGGATCAGAGTTAGACACAGCAGAGACAGGGAGCACCGGAGCAGTCCCGGAAATCGCCAGATTTCCGTCACCTGTTTGATTCTCTTCTCTTCTTTATGTTAGTTTTTATTAGCTAGACTTTTGACCTAGGTTCTCGGTGAACCTAGGGTTTATGATTTCAGCAACTTAGTTTATCTCGACTTTGGATTCATGATTGTTTAAGTCTTAATACAGTAGAGGTTTTGTTTATTATTCTGTCTTTGGTTTTCACTGTTTATGCATGAACGGAGTCGCGAACCTGGAGTGCTACAGACAGGATCTGGTGCGCGAGAGTGGCCAGTGAGAGTTAGGAAGAGAAGACAGGATTTAGTACTCTGCCTTGATGGACCGAGAGGTGAAGAGAATTAGGGGACTAGCCCAGAAGCATTAGACCAACTGCTAGACGTTTAGGGGGAGACCGAGAGGAGAACCTGTAACCCTAGCAGACTTATAACGAACCTGCAGATCTAGGTGGACCGAGAGGACCCGAAAATCTGTAGGGGAGTGACAGGTGCATGAGACCGAGAGGAGATTGCAACATTGGTATGCTGGCATAAACAAAAGTGCTGTGTGTTTCTGAATCGGAAAAACTGAAAAGCTGAATAGTAACCCTAGGGGATCCTGGAGCTTAGATCGTTAATTTATCAGTTTCCTACTTCAATATATTTCCAGAAAATTACCAAAAATATCGTTTAATTCTGTTATTACGTTCAATACTTAGTTTAGCTAAATCAACTAGAAATCCCTCCTTTTAATTTTTACTCTTTAAGCCTAGTTTCTGATTACACAGTAACACTGTCCTCGTGTGATCGATAACTCGGGGTTGAAATACTAGCCCTATATTACTTGAACCGTGCACTTGCGGTAACACGTAAGAAATCGTGTCAAGTTTTTGGCGCCGTTGCCGGGGACAGTGGTTTATTGTTAATTAGAAATTAGTTTAGAAAGTAAAAAAAAAAATAAAAAATAAAAACTGAAAAAAAAAAATCGAAAAAAATTATATTTTTATACCTGCTTACCTCACGGGTATTTCTGGAGCTTTGTTTTCTCAGGAACGCAAGGAGCCAGAGAAATTATAGGCATGTGGAGCAGCAATCCTGAGTCGGGGCCAACTCAGTTCCTGAGTCCTCCCTACTGTGAATACTGCCACAATTGGCACAGAAAAGAGGATGCACACCGTCCAGTCTATTGCTTTCAGTGCAAAAATTATCATGAGTATGAAGAGGCGTGCATATTGCACTCACCCCAGCTTTATCAACACTATTACCCCTACTGCATCCAGTGTGGGGGTGGTTGCGGGGCTGGGGCATGCAGAACTTATCAACCCTGGAGCTTTCAGCACTGCCAAGCAGGGGCGCATCTTGAGACTGCTCTGTACTACCCCGATCCACCTCAATTTGTACCTCCGCCACCTTTTGAACCGTTCACTCAAGAAGTTTTCTTCTCATGGATGTCTAAATTGGAGTGCATGCTGGAGAATTTTTTTTCAGCACGCCTTGACCAGATTGCAGAGGAGATTAGAGAACTCAACAGTGACATATTGCGATTGACAAACAAGTATCACAGACATTCTCAGTCATGGATCTCAGCAGATACGCCAGAACCAGAAACAGAGTTCACACCACCAGAAATTGAAGAAGTGCAGACAGTGACATCATCAGGTCCAGTTCAGCCTGAAACTGATCCAGTACCCGCACCACAGGAAACAGACTCGCATATTCCACACTGGCTTCCAGCAGTGCTGGAGATGCAGAAGGGATTCTTCGAAAAGATGGCGCAGGAACAACAAGAAACTGCATCACAGGTTGCTGTCATGGAAGAAGAGGTGCCCGAGCCAAGAGAAGTGTGCACTATTCAAGAGCCATCTCAGGTATTTCATTATTATGAGGACTCAGATTCTGAATCAGATTTGGAAGAAACAGTGCCTGCATGGATGGAACCACAACCAATTTCAAATTCTAGGCATGATTTGAAAGACACTGATATTGAGCAATGGGGGTGTACTGAGGAAGAAACTGTGTTCGAGAATGTGTCCACTGATATGGATGAGCTTGAGGTAGGAATACCAACTCAGCCTGCTGAAGAAATCACCATGTCGTATGTTTATCAAGTATGTGAGGAGTTGGAAAGACGGCTGTGTGAGGACTCTGACACGGAAGCTGATCATGACCATTCCCCTGATCCTTGCTCTATGGACTGTTCTTGTGACATTACACAGGACATAGAAAAGGGATTGGAAATCACTCAGTGTGGGGGTACTGATAAGCTGCCTGCACGGGTTTTTCAGCATCATGAGTCAGCTGGATATGAGCTGAAGTTCCAGAGTCCACAGCAACCATCCAGGGGTGAAGTTCATCGGCAGGACTTTGTAAAAATATTCACAGACAAGCCAGTGAACAATGAGTGGAAGCTGATCAAGAAGAAAAAGTGCAAAATCAAAGAAATCATATTTCACAACTATCCACCTCGTGAAACGAATGAGTGTGCACGTGAGATGAGGATCATTGAGAAGAGATGGTGGAAGAAGAAGAAGTGGAGAGATAAAGAAGCCTCCAAATTTCTCAAAGGTTGAGGTAACAGGGTCGGGCCGTCGACCGTAAATTACAAGCACTTGTTGGGAGGTAACCCAAACTATGAGTTGGTTTTAATTATTAAATTATTTACTGTTTAATAAATTTTGAGAGGAGAGATGAGGGTGAGTTAATGTTTAGCTGCAGAAAGTTTCAGGAAACAGGTTACAGGGAGCTGAAGTACAGAAACTGGCTCGCTGACAGCATCAAGATGCAGACTGGCGTCCAGTGGCAGCCTGCCAGACAAAGACAGATTGGAAAAATCCTGAAGAATCGACCCCGGTGCACAGGATGCACTCGACCTTCGCAGGGACTCGTATGAGTTGGGGATTTTTCAGGAACAATTTTCAGCAGGAACGGAGCAATCGACCCCGGTGTACGAAAATACACTCGACCATATGGGAGCACATTGTCACAGACAATGGTGCTTGGGGATTGCACACTTGAAGAGCGCAACAGAGCCCGGAAGGTTGACAACTTCCGTTGAGAAATTTTCCGGCGACCGGTCAACGGTCCTTCTCTGCCGGAATCTGCAGAAAAGTCAGCACCTGTACGAACTGACTCCGGGTGAACAGGTTTAATTTCTGTCTCTTGCTTTATTTTTCTGAGTATACTACCAGCTGGTTGACTGACGGCCAGGCTCGAGCCAGCAAGCCAGTGGCTCTATCAGGCCATAAGTCAGTCGGTCAGTCTAGCATTAGGTCGTCCCAATCCCAGTAGATGAGTCACGCCAGCTCATCAATCCAGATTATATGCCTCATGATTAGTACCATGAGGGCATGGCACCATCCAGTGTGGGGGTGGTGGCGTTGTAATCTAGGAGAGAGCATGCAGACCCAGGGGAGAGAGCATGCAGACCCAGGTACCCAGTACCCACCTAGGAGAGAGCATGCAGACCCAGGGGCCAGGAGTGCCCATCCCGGTGCCAGCCACGCTGGTACCGCTGCCGCAGCACGCCATGCTGCGAGGAAACGCGCCAGAGGGCGAACCCCTTCACCATCTCCCGAGCCGACTGACCAGTCTACTCCGGAGAACACAGATTCGAGTTACCGACCAGATCAGTAGAGTCGCGAGGACGCGCCACCTCTAGTGTGGGGGTGGGAAATCGTGTCCTCCTGCATAGCCATGTCAGCATATTTTTGTCAATTTTATTTTTCATTTTATTTTCATTTTTTTGAGTCAGCACGTTTTTTATGTTGAGTCGACCCACCAACCTTTCTGACCTTGCATGATAAAAATAAAAATAAAAAAAATATAATAAAAAAAATATATAATAATAAATCGGGAAAATGAAAAAAAAAAAAATTCTGAGAAAGGGCAACTTAGGACCTAGAAACTGAAGAGAGTCCAATGAAAGAGCTTATGAGAGTAGGAAGCACCGTAGAAGGGATACTTCAAATTTTAGTATTTTGTGCACAATTCTCACGACAGGCTATCCCGGGTATTCAGGAATGTGGAAAGTAGATAACAGGCATACTTTTGACTTCTCTAGTGTGCTAGGCAGATTTGGTCTTTAGATAGTTGAATATTCTGTTTCCCGTGGAAACTGGTGGACTCTTGGAATCTGGGGTGGACCTTCGTGTAGAGTCGGTTTTATGTGGTACAAATCTGTAGCCTAAGCGAAGTTGGAGAATGTACACCACCATCCCTTAAGGTGGTTCCAAGAGAAAATCCTAAAAAGCCCACACTCTTAACGCTCTACTGCACAGTTGTAAAACACAGAGGAGATTAGAAAAAAAAAGAATAATCTAAAAAAAAATATATAAAAAAAAAATAATATTTTGTGCTTAAAGGAGAAACAACATAATGTGCTTCCATTCACATGGAAAATTTGGATTCAATCCAATTTAGAGCTTAAGAGGGAAATTAAAGTCAAGCCGTATTACACAGGAGTTGTGTCTCCCAGCAATGGGACAATTTGCAAATCAAACGCAATAACGGCTAAGAGGGTCTGAAAACCTCAAATGACTTGGCGAAGAAAAATTATCTGTTGACTATAGATGCCTGGACCCTCAAAGTCAAAAGACGTGCTTTATCTTGGTTGGTTTGGTGGATGTTTGGGGATACCTTAGTGAGTTTGTGCATAGGATCAGTTTATATCATTTCTTGCTGCGTGTTGTGGAATTTCGAAATGAGCTTGTGAGGATTTGATGATTTCAGTTTATGATAGAGAGGTTGCCCAATTTCAGAAAATATATATATAAAAAAAATTTTAGCTGTGTCTTGAGTCAGTTTGTGTATATTCTGTATCTGAGTCAGTCGTCTATTGAGTGTTTTGGTCTGTGTCTTGAATCTGTGAAAGAGGGGAAGTATGCAATAAAAGTATGCAAAAAATGGGTCAGCAAGGCAGTATGCAAGGGTCTGCTCGGGACGAGCAGAGGTTAGTGTGGGGGTATTTTGACAGCTTGAAAATGTATTAGTCTGGGACATCTTTTTACCATTGGTTTTAACCCTGTGAGAGTTGAGTTTGGCCATTTTCAGCTTACTTTCCACCTGATACGAGGCAGAGATTTATAGATCATGATTGCAAAATTTGAGTAATCTTATGCATACTTTTGTTTGTTGGATATGATCGCGGGTGCGTGTTATGATGTGCAGGTAACAGGTGCCGAAAAATGCATGAGATTAACTTGAATAGGAGGCAGCGTGTCAGGAAAGCTGAGCAGAAAAAGAGGAAAAAATGCTAAGTGGTGCGTTCAAACGCAGGAGCTGCGTTCAAACGCACAAGATGGCGGCAGCAGGAAAGTGGCAGGAAAAATGGCTAAGTCCTGCTTTCAAACGCAGGCAGTCTGCGTTCAAACGCAGGAGTCAGAGACCAAAGTGCAGAAAAGCTAAGTCCTGCGTTCAAACGCAGGCGGTGTGCGTTCAAACGCAGGACTCAACACTCAAGAGAAGAAACGACCAAGGGGTGCGTTCAAACGCAGAGGAGCTGCGTTCAAACGCATGGGTTCAGGAACCAGAAGACTAAGTATGTGCGTTCAAACGCACATTGTGCGTTCAAACGCACACCCAAAAAGTCAACGAAAGTCAAAGTCAAAAAGTCAACTCTCAAAATGTGCGTTCAAACGCAACCTTTGTGCGTTCAAACGCAGGTCAAGATTTTCAGAATTTCTGAAGACGGTGGAAAAAGTCAAACTTCGTCAGAAAAGTCAAAGTCAGCAGATGTGCGTTCAGACGCAGAACAGGATTTCCAGAAGCTTCCCAGGGCGGTTTAGACAGGGACAGAATAGGAATTTCAGCACAGGATTAGGGAAACTTCAGCAGTATATAAAGCAGCTCTGCCCATCAGTTTCAGCATATATACAAAATACACAACACAGGATACACAGCACAGACAGACACAGACACAGGATCAGAGTTAGACACAGCAGAGACAGGGAGCACCGGAGCAGTCCCGGAAATCGCCAGATTTCCGTCACCTGTTTGATTCTCTTCTCTTCTTTATGTTAGTTTTTATTAGCTAGACTTTTGACCTAGGTTCTCGGTGAACCTAGGGTTTATGATTTCAGCAACTTAGTTTATCTCGACTTTGGATTCATGATTGTTTAAGTCTTAATACAGTAGAGGTTTTGTTTATTATTCTGTCTTTGGTTTTCACTGTTTATGCATGAACGGAGTCGCGAACCTGGAGTGCTACAGACAGGATCTGGTGCGCGAGAGTGGCCAGTGAGAGTTAGGAAGAGAAGACAGGATTTAGTACTCTGCCTTGATGGACCGAGAGGTGAAGAGAATTAGGGGACTAGCCCAGAAGCATTAGACCAACTGCTAGACGTTTAGGGGGAGACCGAGAGGAGAACCTGTAACCCTAGCAGACTTATAACGAACCTGCAGATCTAGGTGGACCGAGAGGACCCGAAAATCTGTAGGGGAGTGACAGGTGCATGAGACCGAGAGGAGATTGCAACATTGGTATGCTGGCATAAACAAAAGTGCTGTGTGTTTCTGAATCGGAAAAACTGAAAAGCTGAATAGTAACCCTAGGGGATCCTGGAGCTTAGATCGTTAATTTATCAGTTTCCTACTTCAATATATTTCCAGAAAATTACCAAAAATATCGTTTAATTCTGTTATTACGTTCAATACTTAGTTTAGCTAAATCAACTAGAAATCCCTCCTTTTAATTTTTACTCTTTAAGCCTAGTTTCTGATTACACAGTAACACTGTCCTCGTGGGATCGATAACTCGGGGTTGAAATACTAGCCCTATATTACTTGAACCGTGCACTTGCGGTAACACGTAAGAAATCGTGTCATATAGCCAGTTCGGATCGATCTTATTTCATAATATACAAGAATATTCACCCAATGAGCAAGATATATTCGCATAGTTAAAGAAAAGGGAAAACCTACAATGAATGATACATGTATCTTGTGTCAATTTTGTATTGTGCACAGAGAAATGTTTAGGTTAGTTTAATTAATAGTCCGTTGCGATCGAACATTTTCAGAATATATAAGAATATTCACCAAATGGCCGTGCAAGATATATTCACGTAGTTGCAGGAAATGAAAAACTTCTAATGAATGATACATATAACTTTTGTGGTGTCTATTTGTGTCGTGCACTAGAGTAATATCTAGGTTAATTTATAGCCCGCTCTGATCGATTTTATTGAGGAATACATAAAAATATTCGTTCATTGGGCAATATATATTCTCATAGTTAAAGAGAAACGAAAATCTGTAATGAATGATACATGTATCTTTAGTGGTGTCAATTTTCGGTGTGCACTAGAACAATATTTAGGTTCAGTTTTTTTTAAAAGCATATTTAGGTTAATTTATAGGCCTCTCCGAACTATTCTATTTCAAAAAATACAATAATATTTATCCAATGGACAAGATATATTCACATAGTTAAAAGGAAAAGGATAACTTGTAAGGGCTTATTTGCTCATAAGCACTAAAATGAGAAAGCATTGCAAGTAAGCACCAGCCATATAAGTTGGTGCCACAAAGCACCAAACATTGGTAATTAAACTCTTCTTATGCAAACTCTTCTTCTTCTTCATCGAAGAAACATCTGCAGAACCTTCTTCCTCTTCAATCTTCAATCTTCTTCCGATTCTTCTTCGTCTTCTTCGGATTCTTCTTCAATCTTCGTCGGATTCTTCTTCTTCTTCAACAATCATCGTCAGATTCTTCTTCTTCTTCAATCTTCGTCGGATTCTTCTTCAATCTTCGTCGGATGTTCAATCATCGTCAGATTCTTGTTCTTCTTCTTCAATCTTCGTCAAATTCTTCTTCTTCAATCTTCATCGGATTCTTCTTCCTCGAACTCGCCGAATTTTTCGTCGGAGTAATTCGAGGTCGACAGTCGAAATGGTGATGTCGAGTGTCGACGTGGTGGATTCACCGTTGACATGGTAATGTCGAGTGTCGACTTGGCTGCTTAATTTTTGTTATCCTTAAACTCGCAGGCCTTAATTGTTGGTGCTTCTGGGCAGTAGAAAACATTTCCACTGCCTATTAGCCAATTCTTTCCTAACTTGTAATGAATGATATACTTGTAGCTTGTAGTTTTAGTCGTGTCAATTTTGTATCGTTCACCATAGCAGTGTTTGGGTTAATTTATAGCCATCTCCAATCGATCTTATTTCAGAATATATAAGAATATTCACCCAATGGGCAAGGTCTATTCCCATAGCTAAAGAAAAAGGAGATAATGTAATGAATGATACATGTAAGTTTAGTTGTGTCAATTTTGTGTCAGTGCTCCATAGCATGTTTGGGTTAATTTATATACTTTAATCCTCAAAAATAGAAGTGCATATTTTAAGCCTAGTCATAAAAACAGGATACATCTAATTGGAAATATATTTTGTTATAAATTAATATTTCAATACTTTTTATTACTAGCACATATTTTTTATATTGCAATTTTGTGGAATTAATAAACATGAAAATGTTAATAAAGAATGAAGACAAAGATATTTGCATAGCTTAATCTTGACGTACATATGTAACACTCATATTTTATTTCTTTTTTATTATTATTGTCATCATTATTAAGATTTGTACCTGCATGAACTGCTTCTTCTTTTTCTTAGAAACAAGTTGTATTCAAATCACTGGGCCAGAGCCCAAAATGTCAAGCTCAATTACATCAACTATCCAAACTGAGTCATGATAAGCCCAAGAAAATGAAGGGCCTTCTAGAGCAACTCGCTGGCACACTAAATGAACTGCTCGGTTACATCTGCGAGGCGTGTATCGGGACACGTACTCGGTGGATTCTTCGAGAAGGCGAAGACAACGGAGAAGAATGCGACAGTAAAAGGAATTCTCCTCCACTACCGTTTCATTTCTCATTTCTGAGAAAATAGTTCTCTCTCTAAGGTGGTTCCATAGAGAGATGAGGGATGCTTCTAGTGTTGGTTAACATAATATTATTTAGTTAGATTAAACTTTTCTCTACTTTACGGTGATTAAAACTGTGCGGCGTCACGTTAAAACTCACGTTCCTGGAAACGTCGTTCCATAGTAATAGTAATCATTGTATTTATTTATTTTTGCTTTTTGGATCTTCACACATACATGCGTTGGTGAAAAATACATGAACCTTATCACTGTTAGTAAAACTATTCCCGCGACAGTCACGTTGGTTATTGAGATTATCATTAATATTAGATGACTTAATGATATATATGAGAAAAGACACATTCTAACGCTTATTGAGATAATTAATTATAGCGGTGACATATTTACGATGGCTATAAACAGCTGCTCGATCGATAACAATGATTTGGTGTATCAAATAGTACTGCAGCGTGTCATTTGACTCATTTCTCCATAGTAACAATCATTTAAGTTGATAGCATCACCTACTCAGCTTATAAAGATAATATCTCGCCAGTTTAATCAAGAATCTTATCAACAAGTAACACTTTCTTATCAACAAGTAACACTTTATTAACACGACATATCTAGTTAGGAAATCAATATTAATAAATCAAATAAATATAATACATTTGTCTTAATGTAAAAATAAGAAACAGCTAACACCTAACGCTTCTCGAGAGTATCTAGTAATTATAACGGCGATACTTTTATGCTGTAAGTAGAGATGTTATGCGGTAGGTGTAGGGTTTTGATCATGGATACGCAGCAGAAAAACATAATTTATCCATTCAATGCCCTCCAACGATCACAGGACAAGAGACATAACGATGGTAAAGGAAGAAATCAAGTTACACACCTTAGGGTTTCTCCTGTGATGACTTGTAACGTGAATTGTGTCACGTCTCTATAGTTGATCCACGCCTAGAGTTGAGATCTAGACCTTCCTTCTCCTTTTGTGCTAGCTAGGAATGGAGGAAGAGGAAGAAGAAATCACGCAACACGAGGCAACAAGGAGGTGGCGGCCTCCTTTGTTGGCCGATGGGGTAGGGGCGGCGGCAAGGAGGCGGTCGGCCCTCTTGTTTGCTTGCTCTCTCTCATTTTGTTCTCTCCCACTCAAGTTATGAACAAAAGCCTCATAAGTGTGGGAAGGAAGGAAGGAGCATCCTTTATATAGTCCAACAAATCCTTGTCAACTACCTAAAGGACCTATTCTAGTCCTACTAGAATTCGATTTAGTCCCTTCCTTGCAAATTAGTCCTACTAAGTTTGAGGTGTTGCAAAGTGATCCTTCTAATTTATTAATCATATTAATTAATCCCCAAATCTAGTTCAACTCTATATAGCGTGTGACTCCATAGGTTCTATCTAGTTGGTAGCAACAATTTGCTAATATGGAGCGGTTTCTAGCAAAACATCCATTCTAGCCAACTAATAGACTAGTCATCCGACAAACCTTGTACAAGTAATTGTCTCATACCTTTGTTTCTATATCCGAATTGGACACGAGACATACAAGTCACACTCGTATATCCGATCCATAGTTTCTCGATCCTGGGAATAGCCTTATTCGTGCAAATAACATCAATATCCTATATTGATTTATTTGAGTCTGGCCAGACATTCTATAAGCACTATCCCTCGAGTGGCCTAGGATATTTGCTCCCGTTATGTGGGAGGGACAAATTCTATCTACGTCCACTACGATCTCTAAGCTTGTTTCTTATTGTACCCGGTACACGCCTTTATAGCTACCCAGTTACGGTGTAGCGTTTGACGCTACCAAAATCACAATAATCCACAACTAGAATATCTAGTGACTTCAAGTCTAAGGATGACAATACCATTGCACCACGAGAAGCGCTTGTGACCTAACATAACATGTATGTAGCCTTCTTGGAGATGGGTCAATCCAGTGCGTCATTACCCTTAATGCACACCCATGTGTTGGATCATGATATCTCTATATCATTCCAACCCCATACTAATCTATAGGTGATCTTCCCATTAATCATTATACTGGACTAGGGATATTTAAGATAAACCACAAAATTGTAAATATAAGTAATTCATTATATTAAATATCCAATAAATAATACAATGAATGTTCTAGCCAAAATAAATTCATACTAAACTAGATTGCCTCTAGGGCATCTATTCCAACAGTCTCCCACTTGCACTAGAGCCAATATGGCGCATCTCGTATGCCCATGCTCCTAGTGTTCCCTTCATGATTCCATTGCACAAGCGGATTTGTAAGTGGATGTGACAGATTCTCATATGTAGGAATCTTGCATATCTGAACGTCTCCTCTATCGATAATATCTCGAATTAGATGGAACTTCCTGAGCACGTGCTTGGATTTCTGGTGTGACCTGGGCTCCTTTGATTGCGCGATCGCCCCAGTGTTGTCACCGTACAACTCAACTGGATCCGCAATGCTAGGAACTACACCAAGTTCAAAAACAAACTTTCTGATCCAAACAGCTTCCGTTGCTGCGCCATTTGCAGCAATGTACTCAGCCTCTGTTGTAGAATCAGCCACCGTCTCTTGCTTGGAACTCTTCCAGCTCACCGCTGCTCCATTCAGGAAAAAGACATATCCCAACTGTGATCTAAAGTCATCTATGTCGGTTTGGAAGCTTGCATCCGTGTAACCCCTTACACGCAACTCTTCCTCGCCGCCAAATATCAAGAAAGCATCCTTAGTTCTTCTCAAGTACTTTAGGATGTTCTTAAATGCAATCCAGTGACTCTCACCTGGATTAGATTGGTATCTGCTTGTCATACTCAAGGCATATGACACATCTGTTCTAGTACATAACATGACGTACATGATAGATCTTATGGCAGAGGCATAGGGAATTCTACTCATGCGTTCCTTCTCAATCTCATTGGAAGGACAACCACTCTTCGAAAGAGTGATTCCATGTGACAAGGGCAAGAATCCCTTCTTGGAATCTTGCATGTTGAACCGTTTCAACACCTTGTCAATATATGTACTCTGACTTAGGCTTATCAGTCTCTTAGATCTATCTCTATAGATCTTTAGACCAAGTATATAGGCTGCTTCCCCTAAGTCCTTCATTGAGAAACACTTTCCTAGCCAATCTTTAACAGATTGCAGCATGGGAACGTCGTTTCCAATGAGTAGTATGTCATCCACATACAAGACCAGAAAATCTACAGAGCTCCCACTAACCTTCTTGTAGACACAAGACTCATCTTCGTTTCTGATGAAGCCAAACTCTTTGACTACTTCATCAAAACGTCGAATCAAACTCCTAGAAGCTTGCTTTAATCCATAAATGGATCGTTGCAGCTTACAGAATTTTTTGGCTTGCTTTGGATCTTCAAAACCCTCCGGCTGTATCATATACACGTCCTCGAGGAGATTCCCATAAAGGAATGCTGTTTTGACTGTTGGAATAGATGCCCTAGAGGCAATCTAGTTTAGTATGAATTTGTATTTGGCTAGAAAAATTCATTTATTATTTATTGGATATTTAATATAATGAAGTCCATAGATTTACAATCGTGTTGTTTATCTTAAATATCCCTAGTCAAGTATAATGATTAAATGGGACAATCATCTATAGACTAGTATGGGGTTGGATTGATATGGAGATATCACGATCCAACACATAGGTGTGCATTACGGAATGTTGCACTGGATTGACCCATCACCGAGAAGGCTACATACATGTTATGTTGAGTCACAAGTGCTTCTCGGGTACAATGGTATTGTCATCCTTAGACTTGAAGTCACTAGATATTCTAGTTGTGGATCATTGTGATCTTGGTAGCGTTAAACGCTACACCGTAACTGGGTAGTTATAAAGGCGTGTACTGGATACAATGAGAAGCAAGCTTAGAGATCGTAGTGGACGTAGAGAGGATTTGCCCCTCCCACATAACGGGAGCAAATATCCTAGGCCACTCGAAGGATAGTGCTTATAGAATGTCTGGCCAGACTCAAATAAATCAATATATGGGATATTGATGTTATTTGCACGAATAAGGCTATTCCATGGATCGAGAAACTAGGGATTGGATATACGAGTGTGACTTGTATGTCTCGTGTCCAATCCGGATATGGAGGCAAAGGGATGAGACAATTACTTGTACAAGGTTGTCTAGATGACTATTCTATTAGTTGGCTAGAATGGATGTTTTGCTAGAAACCGCTCCATATTAGCAAAGAGTTGCTACCAACTAGATAGAACCTATGGGGTCACACGCTATATAGAGTTGTACTAGATTTGGGAATTAATTAATTGGATTAATTAATTAGAATGATCACTTTGCAAACCCTTGCAAAGTTAGTAGGGACTAATTTGCAAGGAAGGGACTAAATTGAATTCTAGTAGGACTAGAATAAGTCCTTTAGGTAGTTAACAAGGAGTTGTTGGACTATATAAAGGACCCTCCTTCCTTCCTTCCTCATAACTTCTGCTCTAAAGAGAACATAACAAGAGTGGGAGAGAACAAAGGAGAGAGAGCAAGCCACAAAGGAGGCCGACGCCCCCCTTGCCGCCGCCCTCGTCCCCGTCGGCAAAAAGAAGGGCCGAGCCCCTTCCCTTTTGTCTCGTTTTGCGTGATTCCTTCACCCTCCTCTCATTCCGGGCTAGCACCAAGGAGATTGGAGATCTAGGATCAACTCTAGGCGTGGATCAACTATAGAGAACGTGACACTATTCGCGTTTGAAGTCATCAAGGAGAACCCAAAGGTGTGTTTATGATTTCTTACCTTCACTATCGTCATGCATCTAGACTTGTGATCCTTGGAGGGTTTTGCATGGTTATTGTTTGATTATGCTTCCGTTTGCGCGATCCATGAATAAAAACCCTACAGTGGTATTGTAGATACTGCTTTCTGAGCTGACAGATCCTGGCCACGTGGCAGCCATCCAGCACACCATATTGTGCTCCACACACACTGGATCACCAGCCGAGCTGATCCATGTGGGGGCTGCGAGACAGAGCCCTCGCATACCACTGCACGGGACCTGTAGGGACTTTGTGGTTTGGAGGCTAGAGTAAGCCCTGTCGCGTGCGAGCCAAGCCCGCACGCGACCTTTAGTAACTGTTTTGAGAGATTTATGGCACAAGCTCCATAAACCCGGTCAATCCGGTCAAACCCGGTCAACCTCGTAACGGTTCCGGTATTCGCGCACCACGTGCTGTAATGGTCCCTATATACTCGGACGAACGTGCCGTTATGGTTAAGCTAATTAAGCCGCCATCAATGGGCGCATTAACCACACTACAACGGTCATGTTCTCCAGTATATATAGATCGTCAACCTTTCCATACAAAGGGGAACACACTTGCCATACGCGGAAGCTCTGCCAAACCTCTGTCTCTCTCTCAGACATTGCTACTGCCTTACTCTCTCCCTACACACAACCCCTCTCTTCCTGTGCGATCCCTGATCCACTACATACGGTGTACACGGAGGTCTCCCCGCCGGAATCTCTTGTGCACATTTTGGTGAACCCGACGTGAACTTACCAACAAAAGCAACCATGTCTCAGGAGGATGATGTCAGCAACAGATCGCCTTCCACCGAAGCACCATCGGGAGACGAGACCCGCCGTACTCCTACGACTCCCGGCGAGACACCGACGCTAGAGTCCTTGGACGCCACTGTTCAGGGTCAGGCGAAAGCTCTCAAGGCTCAGTCTGCGCAATTAGAACGGATCTTAGCCGTTCTGGGCACCCTTGCGCCAAACCCTTCGTCAGCCACCGCTGCCCCTCAAGGAGGAGGAGCCCCTATTGCTCCAGGATCGGGAGTGTCAACCACACCTCCCAACCCCAATCTGCAGACTCCACCGGCGACTACGCAGCTGCCGTCGGTGCAAGGGTCAACGGCTCAGATGTTGCCTCTTGCTGCTCACACTCCTCAGCCCTCGGCTTTGGCGTCTAACCCAACTCTGCAGTACCCTTTGCCTCCCCCAACGGCGATCTGGGGAAATACGGGTAGTCAGTATGCTCCCAACCCTCCGGCGGCGTATGTGTCGCCACCGCCTACGGCAACCCCGCCATCGACTACCGCGGGGAGCATTCCAGAATGCATGACGTCTCTGCAGAAGCGCGTGGACACTATCCTGGCTCATCAGTCATTCGCGGATACCATTATACCGAAGTTAGACAACGATCCACCTATCCCACGAGAGATCTATCTCATGCCTAACCCGGCGGGGTACAAGGCTCCTAAATGGGATAAGTTCGAGAACGTCAATGGAAACGCTCATGAGCATGTCATGCGTTTCATTGATGTCATGGGTCCGTACGGAGCCGATCCCAAGCTGCTGATGCGAGAGTTCCCAAAATCTCTTGGGAACGTAGCATACAAATGGTACCGAACATTGGAGGCCGGATCCGTGAAGACTTGGGACGACATGGTCCAGAAGTTCTATACCAAGTTCTTCCAGATGGAAGAAAAGGTGACGATGATCCATCTCTCGCGGATGTATCAGAAGCGCGAAGAGGACGGAATCACTTTCATCAAGAAATTCAGGGCGAAATCCTTGGAGTGCAAAGATCCAATGCTCGAAAGCCGGCTCGTGGAGATATGCCTGCAGTGCATGCGAGATGAATACAAAGGTATGCTCATTAATTTGCAAACACCTACGTTTTCAAAGCTAATCGAATGCACGAAAAACATCGAGCCTATAGTCGAGAGACAGAAAAAGAAGAGCGCTCCAGAGCGACCTGCGAGCGGCACTACTTACAAGATCGGGAGGTTTAGCTACAAGAGGGGACGTGAAGCTGAGGTCAATACAGTTTCGCCCCAGAAACAAGCGAAGGTTGCGAACTTCGATGTACCGCCTCTGCCATGCTCGGTAGAGGAAGCAAGCGACCTCTGCAGACAGTGGCGCAAGGACGGCGTCCTACCGCCACTCGAGAAGATACCCTCCAAGGAGATGGTGAGAGACCCTAAGTGGTGCGAGTACCACGGCAAGGTCATGCATCCCACGGACGAGTGCAAGAAGCTCAGGTTCGCGTTCGATCAGAAGATGAAGAACGGCGAGCTTATCGTCAGCGATCACCGGAAGGATGTGCGCAACAACCCGCTTCCCGCGCATGCGGAGCAGGGCTCGAAGGGCAAAGAGGTCGCCATGATCTCGATCGTCGACTTGGAAGAAGTCGCAGAGGATGGTCTACCCATCGTCGCCGAGGTCCATGAAGACGAAGACTACAGCATGGACACGGAGGATGAACGTGCCGACCGCATGAAAGGGTCGCACGGCTTCAACAAATTCTTCGACGAGATGAATTTCTCCGAGAAGTGCCGGACTGATATGACGAAAGCGATTTTGATAATAGCAGAGGACTACGAGGAGGACCTTGTAGTCTCTAACGGGAAAGTCATCAGGGCATCCCGCTCTACAGAAAAGATTATGACCTTTTCTGCCAGCGACAAGAAGACGGATGCGAGCCACCAAAGACCTCTGTACGTGACCGCCATCATCAATGGCGTCGAGTTCAAACGAGCGTTCGTCGATGGAGGAGCAGCGGTCAACGTCGTTTCGCTCCACACACTGAAGCTAGCAGGGATCCCCGAGTACAAGATTGTCAGACGTCCATCCCCGCTGATGGGATTCGGAAGCGACTCAAGAATGACGATCGGTTGGATCCGCCTGGGCGTTCAGATTGGCAAAACCAAGTGCTCAGCGAAGTTCTATGTCATAGACGCGAACACCACGTACCACATGATTATAGGTCGAGCCTGGATTCATCGCTTCGACGCAGTCCCTTCAACGGCTCACCAGGTTATGAAAGCTATCTGGAACGACAGAATAGTCGAGATACCGTCTTCGACGAACCCATTCAACCTGGATGAGGCACATCTCAGCGAGGCAGTGTGGTTCACTGAGATGGCGGACGAGAAAACACCCGGACCATTCAACCCTACTCCTTTGCCTCTCTGGGAGGACATCAAGGACCAGTCACCTGCGGGAGTAATGGTGACAAGGGAAGATGCCAAGGAAAAGCCGCCTACACGCGAAGAGGCGCCGCGTATCGCATATCATCGAAAGAACGTGTATACTCTGAAGAGGATCGCAAAGCATGACCCCGAGGGCAAGGAGATAGAGAGCTTCTACGCCAATGGGAAGAAATGCTATCGCATATGAAGGTGCGCGGGGATGTCCTCACGCGGGCATGGGGATATCCCTGGGCAAATCAATCAAATCGAGCAAATTGCGCTGACGGAAGAGCCAACACAGGGCGCTCCAGACGAGAAACTCAAAGAAGCGCCTGAATGCATGGAAGACAGGCCAAGACCACAAAAGCAAGAGCTAAAGGAAGTGTTCCTCAGCCCGAACGGGGAAAAGAAAAGGCCAGTCTTCCTGAGTGCGGACCTCACAAGCGAAGAGGAACAAGGACTGCTACAGCTCCTAACTGAATACAAGGATGTGTTCGCATGGGAGTATGATGAGATGCCAGGTCTGGATACAAGCATCACCATGCACCGTTTAGACATCATCCCAGGGTCTAAACCGGTCAAGCAGAGCACAAGAAGCTTCAGGCCAGAGCTTAACGTGAAGATCAAGCAGGAGATTGTCAAACTCCTAGATGCCAAGTTCATAGAGCCGAATCATCATCCCACATGGCTGGCCAACATCGTGCCAGTGGTGAAGAAGAACGGACAGCTCCGCATCTGCGTGGACTTCCGAGATCTCAATCGCTTCTGCCCTAAGGCCGATTTCCCACTGCCCAACATCGATTTGCTTATCGATTCAACAGCGGGCCATCGCATGTTCAGTTTCATGGACGGCTTCAGCGGGTACAATCAAATCAAGATGGATCCCGAAGATGCGCGGAAAACTGCATTCATCACTCCTGTGGGGGTATTCAACTACACGGTGATGCCGTTCGGTCTTAAGAACGCGGGCGCGACCTATCAGCGGGCCATGATGGCTCTATTCCACGACATAATGCACAAAGAGGTGGAATTCTATGTGGATGACCTGGTGGTTAAATCGAAGCAGGAAGCAGACCACCTCGCAGATCTGCGAAAGGTGTTCAATAGATGCAGGCGCTTTCAACTGAAGATGAATCCCATGAAATGCGCGTTCGGGGTGACATCAGGGAAATTCTTGGGATGCGTGGTTCATCGCCAAGGGATCGAGCCCGACCCCGCGAAAGTATCAGCTATCACTGGCATGACGCCGCCCCATAATCAGAGTGCATTAAAGACATTTTTAGGAAAGCTATCCTATCTGCGGAGATTCATCCCAGCAATTGCCGAAATCACATGCTGTTTCAGCACTCTTCTCAAGAAGGACGCCGCGTACAACTGGGCTCCGGAGCACGAAGCCGCATTCGAAAAGCTGAAGGATTTACTCACGTCCTCAAAGATAATGATCGCGCCTCAACTGGGATCACCGCTTCTGCTATATCTGACATCAAAAAGGAGATCTATAGGAGCGCTCTTGGCTCAGGAGTATGAAGGCCAAGAAAGGCCTATCTACTACATCTCTCGCATCGTGCAGCCTGCTGAATCAAGGTACACAGACATCGAACGTCATTGCCTTGCCTTATTCTTTGTGATAGAGAAGTTGAAACACTATTTTGCATCACACAAAATAGTAGTGGTCACCAAGAGCGACCCCATGAGGTACTTGCTAACTCACACTACTCCGGGCGGGAGATTGGCGAAATGGTACATGACCATCTCTCAATACGATATCACATGCGAACGACCGCGAGCGATCAAGTCACAGGCTGTAGCGGATCTGTTGGCACAGTTCCCCGACAACAGCCACGAACCCGTGATCGAAGAAGAGCTCGAAGGCCCTGAAATCTACGCAATCGACGTGCCCTATTGGACTCTCCACTTCGACGGTTCGTCAACCAGGAAAGGCGGAGGCATTGGGATA
Organism: Linanthus parryae; assembly: GCA_023055425.1. Lineage (NCBI taxonomy): Eukaryota > Viridiplantae > Streptophyta > Magnoliopsida > Ericales > Polemoniaceae > Linanthus > Linanthus parryae. The sequence continues at coordinate 38,019,435 of JALGPY010000002.1, forward strand.
GTCTCGAAAAAGCCAGACGGGGAAGTCATACAGATGTCCGCAAAGCTCAACTTAGCAGTCACAAACAACGAAGCGGAATACGAGGCTCTCGTTGCGGGGCTCCGTGCGGCGAAAGCTTTGGAAGTGAGCAACTTAACGGTCATGGGAGATTCCAAGATGATTGTTAAGCAAGCCTCGGGCGAATATGGTTTGAAGGAGATCAACCTCCTGTCTTACCGCACCCTAGTACAAAAGCTGATGCAGCAATTCTGCGATGTGAAGTACGAGCACAAGCCCCGAGCAGACAATAGGCACGCAGACGCCTTAGCAACCTTGGGATCTAAGGTCAGCATAGACAAATGCCCCGCAAGGATTTCCATTGAAGTGCGAACATCGTCGCCATTGACAGAAGATGCGTGCGACGACGAACACATGGATGACGCAGACTGGCGGAAAGCAATCCTGCAGGCTATTGCGAAAGGCACCAGCAGCGAAAGCTGGGCACTCACAAAAGGATACTGCATCCACGACAACACCCTTTACTACAAGGGTCCGGGAGGAATACTCATGCGATGCGTCTCCGAGCAAGAGGGACAACAGCTGTTAGAAAAGATTCACCAACACGCTTGCGGAGAAAGCGAGGTGTCAATCTACAGAAAGGCTCAGAGATATGGCATTCATTGGCCAGACATGTCAACAGCCGCAGCCCTGATACAAGGGAAGTGCGAAAGTTGCGCACTAATCAAAGATTCTCTACTCATCGCCCTAACCGATGACGACACGGACTGGAGGAAGCCACTATTTGATTTCCTCACCCAGGGCACCGTGCCCGAGTCAAGAAAAGAAGCCGAAAAATTGAAAAGGAAAGCGTCTCGATATGTAGTACAGGAAGACCTGCTTTGGCGAAGAGGTCATGAGGGCAACTTGCTGCGATGTCTAGACGGCAGAGAAGCACAAGAAGTCATGGACCTTTCTCATCAGGTGGAACACCAAGGAGGTGCGAAATTATGCAGGCAGCTCCTCTCAATCGGGTATTTCTGGCCCACGATGGAGGTCGATTGCCGCACCAAAGTGCGACGCTGCCAGGAATGCCAATTCAAAGGGAACCTAGTGCACGCTCCCGCCGTGGATCTACATGCACTAGGGACGCCATGGCCATTTCACACATGGGCTCTGGACTTCATCGGTCCCATCCGACCGACGTCGCACGGGAACCATTTCATTCTCACCGCAACTGAGCTGTTCACCAAGTGGGTGGAAGCAATACCACTAAAGATGGCAAATGCACTGGCTGTGGTCAACTTCATCCAGGAAAGCATCGTATGCAGGTTCGGAATCCCAAACACCATTCTTTCAGATAACGATACTCCTTTTGTTAATCGCCAGGTAGCTGCGAAATTAGCGGAGTACAATATCAGGCAGATATGTTCTACCCCTTATTACCCAAAGGGAAACGGACAAGCCGAAGCGACTAACAAAACGCTGTTGAGAATTTTGAGCAAGATGGTCGCATATGACCACAAGAAGTGGGCCGACTCTCTAAGCATAGCTCTGTGGGCCTACCGAACTTCTCCAAGGACACCCACAGGGGCCTCGCCATTTCTACTATGTTATGGGGCCGAAGCTGTAGTACCTGCGGAGGTTAGAGTCAATTCGGCCAGGTTGGCTTTCCATGCACTCTATGAAAATCAACGCGATCACGACTTAGTCTTGCTGGAGGAAAAGCGAGAACAAGCCAAGAGAACCAACAAGCGGTACCAGGAAAGAATCGCTCGCGCCTACAATAAGACGGTCTAGCGAAGAGATTTCGCAGTCGGAGACTTGGTCTTGCGTGCATCTGATCACTGTATGCGAGAAGCGACTCACCCGAAGTTCGCAGCCAATTGGGAAGGACCCTTCGAAGTCACAGAAGTCTTTGACAGTGGCTACTGCAGCATACGAAGGTTGCACGGCACAACCTCTACTCCGAGTTCAGTCAACATGCGCTGGATTAAGAAGTACTATCCCTGACTTCTCTCATTTCATGCGTTTTATTATAACGTCGCTTGATATCTTGTATGGCTACGATTTACACAATCTCCTCTCCCATATGAGAGGATTGTAATCCCATCTCTCCCATATGAGAGCGTTATAATAAAAGAATTCTCCCAAATGAGAAGTTCACATTTCTAGCTGTTTATGTTGCTCTATTCAGTTTGTTATTACTGTTAACAATGGTTTATTCGCCGCAATAGCAATCTGTACAACGGCGATCTTTATCGATCGTCATCTAAGCCTATCTCTCACGATAGCAGCAAATGGGAAATACGATCTTAATTGATCATCTAAGCCTATCTCTTACGATAGCAGCCTGTGCAAATGCGATATTAAGTGATCATCTAAGCCTATCTCTCACGATAGCAGCCTATGCAAATGCGATCTTAACTGATCATCTAAGCCTATCTCTTACGATAGCAGCCTCTGCAAATGCGATCTTAACTGATCATCTAAGCCTATCTCTTACGATAGCAGCCTATGCAAATGCAATCTTAACTGATCATCTAAGCCTATCTCTTACGATAGCAGCCTGTGCAAATGCGATCTTAAGTGATCATCTAAGCCTATCTCTCACGATAGCAGCCTATGCAAATGTGGTCTTAATTGATCATAAAAGCCTATCTGTCACGATAGCAGCCTATGCAAATGCGATCTTAATTGATCATAAAAGCCTATCTGTTACGATAGCAGCCTATACAAATGCGATCCTGATTGATCTTCTAAAGTCTATCTGTCACGATAGCAACACATACAAATGCAATCTTAACTGATCTTTAAAGCCTATCTGTTACGATAGCAATTCATGTGCGCATGATCTTATTTGATCTTCTAAAAGCCTATCTATTGCGATAGCAGCTCATGCGAATGCTAAAAGATGATCCCGATCGATCTTCTAGTAAAGCCTATCTGCAACGATAGCAACTCGCACAATTTAACGATCTTAATTGATCTACTAAAGACTATCTGCCACGATAGCAACTTGCAATATTGTGAAGATGATCTTAAATGATTCACAAAGGCCAATCATAAGCCCATCTGCCAGGATGGCGCAGCTGCGAAAATATGATCTCAAACAATCTAGCAAAACATCTGCGAATCCATATAGCAGATCGCAAATGCGAAACCATTGCGTAGCATTATGCAAGGCGAAATCTGCCGAAACGCATGCGAAGTTGTATTTCGTTGTAAAGAGACAGCAGATAATACAGAAGGCTATTTATCATTATGAGTCAAATGACTTACAATTTATCTGTCTAGATAGCAGCTTACAAGCGAAAAAGCTCGAATCTAACTACGCAGCCAACATGGCTTACAATACATTCGAAAAGCAGCTGACAAGCCAGCAGAAACACACTACGGGAATTCCGACTGGAAAAGGATGAACCCACCGGTTTCAACACCGGCTACGCAATACGCAGATCTGCGGGTGAACATCTGTAGCAGGTGGGATCTTGCTCTAAAAAAAGCCACATGAAGCCATACGTTCAAGATCCCAGTATCTGAAAAGGCCCTTGTCAGATCTGCACCCCATAACATTTGCCCAAGGAACCACCGGTTCCGGCGATCCACAGGCAAGCAGAAGCTCCAAAGGGCAAGGGCTCCTTGTAGACGGGGATGAACGCGACAGTTCGCCACCCCGAGCTCACAAACGAGGAGGCAAGAAATCCTCCTTCAGGGATGCTGGAGGAGAATTCCGCCGTTCATTACGAGACGGTAGCACGGTCACTTCGGCGCTGCACCTCACCACGAGGCGGCCGGAAACATGACCTGCACACATAATACACGAAGAAATTTCTTCGAACACACATGAGATATTATCTGCACCTTCTTTATGAAGGTTATAAAGAGCAATAAGCCTCATAAAGTGGATCTTGGAAACTATTTCTACAGCACAAAGCGCAAACTCAGGATTCACAACTTGAAGTTGCCATGAATCAACGAAAAATAAGCGTTGAAGCCAGCAGTCGTAAGGACTCACGGCAAAGCACATTTTTGGGATGAAGAACCCAAATAGCAAAGACAGGGTTTATATAGACCCTGTAGAGACTCTTCAGTTGCCAAAGATGAGTCAGCAGAATTCAAAAAGAGGGTAAGTTCAATCACTTACGCCTTGAAAAGCGGTAACAATCAATTACCCTACTAAAGGCTACGACGATTCAGTTGCGTATCCTAATAAATGACGGATGGTCATGATTCGGATGGACTTCCCAACGAAAGCGTGCTTATCTGCCGAGAAATTAGCGCGAAAATCAAGCAGAGTATCAATTGCTGATGTCATAATTGGATATGCACAGAGATACCCTATCAAATCCCGGGAAAGGGCAAAACGGGCAAATTCATTGTTTGTTGTTAAAAAAAAAGGGGGAGAAACCCTAGCAACATTACATTAATGTTTCAAACATTACATTAATGTTTCAGCTATTTTCTTGCTATTTTTTCAAAATTCGAAAATCAAAGCAAATTCTTGATCAAGGAGTCTTGGGGCTCGAACTGATGGCTCAGCTTCTCTACTTGTTCCACTTCTTGCTTCAATAGCTCGCATCTGGCATTCATCTCATGATAGAGCTTCAGAGCTTCATCAACTTTTAGCTTTTGCTGCTCCACCTTCTGCTTCTCAGCTGCGAGATTCTGGTGGCCGAGCTTCAAAGTTACGGCTGCGCGAATCAGCGTGACTCTGTTCATAAGAAACTTGAAGCCCAGTCTGCCTTGGACTTTGGTCACGAGATTTTGGCACATGCCACATAGCAATTCAGCACTCTGGACCGAAATGGTCGCAGGCGTAGCCGCAGACAGCTGCTCCAAAATCCAGATGGCTTCAGTAAGAAACAGCCTCCTGTCGAAGGGCCCTATCTCCAGAGATCTCACAAACGACTGCGGGTAGGTGAGACGCATTCGAACCACCCAGTCTACATCGGTTTGCTTCAAACCTGAGGAGACGTCAAAACTAAGTTATGATGTCGAACTCGCAAGAAAATAATGCAAAATGCGAACAGTAAAGCTTTGCTTACCAGTTCCTTCCAGAATCTCATGAAGAGAAGGAATGCGCGCTGCTGGGGTAGTCGAAGACTGTCCTCGCTCCATAGCTCTCCTATCAGCTGCGAGCTCCAATCTCTCGTAGTCAGGAGGAAGAGTGTAGGCCGCACCAGCTGCGACTGCATTCCCAACCTGCGAGCCCCAAAAGCTCCACGCAGGAATAGGTGCCTCTGGCTCAGTCATCGCCGGAGGCGAAGGGACAGCCGAAGTCGCTTGGCGAAGGACGCTCTCAGATGCGAAAGCATTAGCAGCACTTGTCCTTACTTCCTCAGCACCGGTATGGACATCTTCATCCATCAGCACAGCATCTGCTTCAGCATCATCGGAAAGTTCGATGATGCCCTCGAGAGGCTCACATGCATGTTCAGCAGCCGGGACAGGCTTCTCGGTATGGGAGCTCGGAACCGGAACATAGGACGCAGAAGGCTGACCTCTCTGCTCCAGCACAGGTCCCTCAGCATGACCTGCGACATTAAATGCGATGATATGAGGTAACTTGCGCTATAAGTTATTTTGCTATCTTTACTAAAGCTAAGAGTAAGCACCTCCACGCGAAGGTGGGATTGAGGTATCCTCATCATACACTAAGGACGTGGAACCATGCCCTATCAGTGTGTCCTCACTAAACAAGTCTTTAAGAGAAGCGTGACCTGGGATGCGAATAAACTAGTCATGATTCTGCCTCAAATTGCTAAAGCCTAGTACGTGCGTATCACTCAAATAATTACCTGAGGGTTCTCCGCATTTGCCTACTAACCAACGGCGAATGTCAGCCTTTGACACACCATGATTTAACGCACCCACAATAACATCTCTATAAGTTACTGCGAGGTTGAAGATCTCACCTTTATCGCCGCCTGCGATCTCTTCGAAGTCCGCTTGGACTTGCTCCAAGGCTGCTGCATCCTCTCCGGGAACCTCATCTTCCTCCTCCGCATGAGGAGCCACTTCTTCGGGAAGCTCGTCTTCCTCGTCAACTGGACGCGCTAAGTCGTCAACATGCCGCTCTTCGAGGCTCCGCTGTTTCACACGCTCGAGCTCCTCTTCTTCTCGCCGCCTCTTTCTTTCAGCAGCCTCCGCGGCTGTCTTCCGGGACTCAGCAAGAACGTCCTCGCTTATGGGATCATCTGGAATGCCAGAATGGGCATCTCTCTTTTGTCTCTTGGCCACAAGGCCACCAATGGTTTCATCATCATCATCTGCGAATACACGATTGGTTTAAGAAAAGAAGTGCAAAGAAGTTACGATAACGGGAAAGGAAATGCGACGGAGGTACCTCCTGATTCTTCCTCATGCATCACAACTGTTGCTTCTTCTTCTTCATCACTTTCTTGGGGCTCCTGCCTCTCTTCCTCTTCCTCTTGATTGAATGGAACGAAAGTCTCAACTGCGAGCTCTTTCCGCACTTTGCTGGGCATGCGACCTTTGCCTTTGTCCTTGATAGAAAGGGACCTCACTGGAGGAGAAGCTGGAGCACTTCTAGGGGAAGAAATCGTAATTCCCTTTTGCCTAGGCTCCTTCACTCTCGGCGCCGCAGTCGCTGGAGGGGACGGGTCATCTCCAGGAGGAGACGGAGCCGGAGGATTGTCTATCAGCGAGTCGGCAAAAGCATTCATGACTGCGCGAACCTTTGTTTCGACCTCAGCGTCCATCCTCCATGAAAGCCAGAACGACTGCTTTTGTCTTCTGGTGGCAACAATGGTGTTAACCAGCGACTTGGAGCGATCACCAGCTGCGAATCTCCGCACATGACACTACAACAGGACAGAATGAAAGTGTCAGCATAAGGAAATCAAGAAGCTTAACGCACGCGAAGAAATCGCTTACCTCAGCAAATGCCTTGCTATATCTGACGACATGCGTGTCGCCCTTCTTGACTGCGGCGACTTGCTCCTTCAGAATGACATCAGGGCACAAATGGTTCTCACGATCCCACAGTGAGTAGCAACCATACTCAGACTCGCTCAGACTGCAATTGGGGCGAAACGGAAAAGAGTTTCTTTTGATCAGGGGGCTCTACTTGGCTGCGTGGCCGACTCCGTCTCAATCCTCGTTTGCTGGGCAACCCAGTATGCGAGCCAGTTCTGGGAACAACCACCCTCGCGGGTTCCCGCAGGCTGCTCAAAGGGAAGATTGTTCATGAAGACCGTCTTGCACTCCTTTGTCAGCAAGCGCTTGTAGCATCCTCTGATAATGGACTGGGGCCAGATTGATGGGGCCACCGCATCAAAACCAAACTGAGGAGAAACTCGAGTGGGGTCAACGTCCACGGTAAGCTTTTCATACCTCGGCGCGAGCTCACGAATATGCTCTGCAAGGGCAGGAAGGGAACCTCGCAAACACCAGCAAAAGAACTCGCGATAGCGCTCGTGGAAATGCGGTCCCTCTTCAAAGAGAAGCTCTTCTGAGAAGACCATACCTTTAGAGGGGTACAGCTTTGGAAACCATCGCACATTCTCGATGCGCGTGGCATAGGGCCTGGCAGTAAACTCCTTCCGTTTGTCGCATATCAAACTCCAAACGCACTTGGTGTTGCTTGCTCCGAACCATCTCGCAGCTCTTCCGCTGTTGCGCGCTTCTGTCTCGCCTGGGGGACACCACTTGTCAAGCTTAAGAGCATTTGGAGCATAAGACGGCCATCGCTCGAAAACCCACATTGTCAAAAAGGAAATATTGACAAAGGTCAGTACATCGAGGCGGCCACGCGACTCCCTCATAGCCAGAACCAGCTGATCAAGCCTATAGTACAGCGTGCCCCAGACCAAGGGTCCGAGTGCGACTCTCTGGCCAAGAGCGAGCCTCACAGCAAGTGGCAACACATGGTAGAAGACTCCGTCATGGGGGTGACCATCAATCAAGTACCTCGACAGCCAGGAACAGAGAAAAGCACAAAGGGTCAAATGATAACCCTTGCCCTCTACGTAATTCTCGGCCTCCGGGTCCTCACTCAGAAGTTTCTTAGTGATGCTGCTGTTCGCATAGTCTCGGAAGAAGTACTGCAACCATTTGTTCCAGGTATTCTTCGCAGACGTATCAACCAGCTGCCAGTTCGGAAGAGGCTTTCTAGTGGTCCACCGAGTGGAGATTTTCTTTACCTCTGCTAGGCATTCCTCCATCTGCGTGTACAAGGCAATCTCCGCAGATGTTCTCAAGGGACTCAGAGGGTCCACCTCGCCCATGGGGGAAAGCTCGTACAACATTTGAACGTCCTCGAGTGTGGGGGCAGCCTCGAACTCAGCAAAATGGAACGTGTGAGTCGCAGGCGAGTAACGGGACAGAAGGTCTAGAAGCATGGATTGATCCAGCTTCACGGCAGCACCCTTCATAGCACGGATAGCAAAGTATACGCCGGCTTCATCAAGAGTCGCGGCGTGATGATCCAACACGTGGTCGATCCACTCATCCATATAGTCCAATTTCTGGACGAACGCCTGGGTAGAAATCGCAGTATATGGGAAGTGCCCGTTCTCGATTCCCAATCGAACCACATCCTCGGAACCAACCAACTCGAGCAAGGCTGAGTTAACTGGGCGAGTTAGCGTCAGCAATCGCTCAACTGGGACAGGATCGGGCATCCTCTTCGCCTTTACCCTCGCATGGTAGAAATCTTTGCCGCCTAAAAAGGGGGCTTTTCGCCACAAGGCCTGCGGAAGGTCGGGTATCTCTTCATCTTCCTTGACGGGTCTGGTTACTCTTGTCTTGGCCATTCCTGCGGAAGAGCAAGAAAAAGGGGGGAGAAATACCACACTTCAGTTTGAATTTTGAAAATTCAAGATCTATGCAAAGGAAGACGAACAGTTCTGGTATCAATTTCAGAAATCGGGGAGTTGCAAGATCTCATATTGTTGAAGGATTAAAGCAAAGCGGGTTCAAAGATCAAAGCCTCTTCACACTTTTCATGGGTTTACAGATTCAACGCAGTTCAAGGCAAACACTGGTATCTTAAATCAAAAGTAAACGAGGCCAACCTTGTTTTCTTGAAGCCTGCTTGGATATGCACAATTGAAGAATACGATTTGCAGTTCTGAATTGGTGATTGATTATCTGGATCTGCTCTCGAAGATCTCTGGGTACCATTCACTTTAAGAGAAAGAAGTGATGCTTTGCAATAATGGGGGATACAAGGTATTTATCCAAAACAATGAAGGGTTGCGTCCTTTCGGTAGTCGAATCGCAACCGTCACCGTCGAATCGCGCAATCACAGGACAAGCTGACGTCACGCCTAAAACCCTAAAGGTCAGACGGCACGACTCTAGGGGTTTTAGGTCATAATGACACGCACGGGGGCTGAACTTACCCGTATTTGAATTGGTGCGTGGCGGCGACGCGTATGTTGGTTTCCGCGCATGGAAGTCTATACAGCTATGAGTCTTCACGCGCAGAAAGGGGGCTAATGTAGATACTGCTTTCTGAGCTGACAGATCCTGGCCACGTGGCAGCCATCCAGCACACCATATTGTGCTCCACACACACTGGATCACCAGCCGAGCTGATCCATGTGGGGGCTGCGAGACAGAGCCCTCGCATACCACTGCACGGGACCTGTAGGGACTTTGTGGTTTGGAGGCTAGAGTAAGCCCTGTCGCGTGCGAGCCAAGCCCGCACGCGACCTTTAGTAACTGTTTTGAGAGATTTATGGCACGAGCTCCATAAACCCGGTCAATCCGGTCAAACCCGGTCAACCTCGTAACGGTTCCGGTATTCGCGCACCACGTGCTGTAACGGTCCCTATATACTCGGACGAACGTGCCGTTATGGTTAAGCTAATTAAGCCGCCATCAATGGGCGCATTAACCACACTACAACGGTCATGTTCTCCAGTATATATAGATCGTCAACCTTTCCATACAAAGGGGAACACACTTGCCATACGCGGAAGCTCTGCCAAACCTCTGTCTCTCTCTCAGACATTGCTACTGCCTTACTCTCTCCCTACACACAACCCCTCTCTTCCTGTGCGATCCCTGATCCACTACATACGGTGTACACGGAGGTCTCCCCGCCGGAATCTCTTGTGCACAGGTATCAGAGCCACAGGTCATAGAGCATAAACGTAGTTTATGTGTTACATTCTTGTTGTTTTACACCTTAAATTGTTGTTTATCGCGTAAAACAAGACAAATCAAGCATGGGATGCAACTTGTCAATAATAAGATCATAACAAGACCCAATTTTGCATTGGATGCATGAATTGGTGAGTTTGAGAAATTTTAGGATCTTAGATCTAGGGTTTGGGCATCCTTGGGGAAGAAGGAGTTCTCCCAAATCAAGGAAACAACCAAACTTGGGCTCCAAGCAAGGAGGATGTTTTGGAAACAACCTCCATAAGGAGGTTCGGCCCCCTAGGGGACCGCCCCCTTGCTTGTCGCCCAAGATTGGCGCCCTAAGGGGCCGGGCGGCCCTAACCCGTGGGCCTAGCTTGCGGGTTTTGGGCCGGGCCGGCCCTAGGGCCTTATGGTTCACTTTATTTGGGCCCGGGCAATTGGATTGTTGGGCCCATGGACCCTTTTAACCCTAGAAATCCTAAAATCAATTAAAATTGACCAAGCGCGTTAAAATTGGATTTTAAATGTTTATGTGCAAATCGCATGGTGATTGGATATGGCCTTAAGATGTGGTTTGATGTGGATGTTTAATTTTGTGGTTTGGTTTTACGGCCTGCGAGCTGATCAATTAATTGTAATAATTAATTAGGGTTTTATGGCCTGCGTGCCATTTTTTTTCTCAACTTGTGAGATTTATTTTATTTAGTATAGATATTAGCTAGTGCTAGATAAAGTAGATTGTTAGCCAAGATTGAAGAAAAGAAGCCCAAAGCCAAAGAAGCCACAAAAGATGGAGCATGGAGCATACCACATGACTATGAAGGATGGACCGAAAGACCAAGACGCATGGAGATGTGTTTGCTTAGGGTTCATAGATAATTCCATTGGCTTGGAATTATCTTAGTCTAGAAAAGGCCATATCCACATCACGTTTAATTTCTGTTTTGTGGTTGTTTATTTATTGTCTTATTATTTGTGTGGTTGGTGTATGGATGATGCATGCAATTAGGATAATAAGATAATTAAACAACCCGGATCTATTATTTGGAGTTGTGCCCAAACTCAAATAGATAGATTAGTTGATATTGATCAACAAAACAATTAAGAATTGAATTTAAAATCCCTCAAATTAAAATATTGTGTTCTTGCCTTCTCGTTATTTAAACACTCATTATCATCATTATTTATCAAGTTCGTGCGTGCCAAAGCATGGCGACTTGGTTCATAATGATGGAATGCGATGGCACGTAACAATGTGCAATTGTTTAGATAAGAGGTTGAACACAACTAGGCTATTAATTTGATTAAGAAACCTAGAGGCAATCAATTGGGATTATCCATATGGATGGATAAATAAGGAGTTATTTGCCCGATTGAACCAAGAGTTGCATATGGGATGCAATTGGAATTGTTCCTACCTAAGAAGTAGTCGAATTATGGGTGACTTGCCAAAGCAAGCTCATAAGGAGATGAAAAAGATGGATCTTGGCCCACTAGAAAATATAATGATATTTTCCGCATTAATATCTTGATGGTTATTAATCCGTAGAAAAATAGTGGGAGCTATATTTAATAAACTAGCCATTATTAAATATAGTCAAAAATTCACAAATACTAAAACTTGCGTATTTTCCTTTTGTAGAATTCCAAATGGCAAACAACTCATCGAGTTCACAACATTCCCTACGATCTGTCCTTGAGAAGGACAAGCTCTCTGGAACCAACTTTCTTGATTGGTACAGAAACTTGAGAATTGTTCTCAAGCAAGAGAAGAAACTGTACGCAATAGAGGAGCAAGTTCCAGAAGGTCCAGAGAATCAGAAACCTGCTGCCTTAAAGGCGTATCAAAAGCGTGTTGATGACGCTAATGATGCGGCCTGCCTAATGCTTTGCACCATGACCTCTGAGCTTCAGAAGCAACATGAGAACATGAATGCTGTCGATATGATCGAACATCTAAAGCAGCTCTTCCAAGAGCAGGCGAGGGTAGAGAGGTATGAGGTCTCAAAGGCACTGTTCAAATGTCATCTGGCAGAATGGAACCCGGTGGGACCCCATGTACTCCGAATGATCGGGTACTTGGAGAATCTCGCCCGGCTTGGGTTCCCGGTCGGCCAAGAGTTGGCAACCGATCTCGTGTTGCAATCGTTGCCTGAGAGTTATGGACAGTTCATTATGAACTATAACATGAACGAGATCGTTAAACCACTGCCAGATTTGCTCAACATGTTGAGGACGGCTGAACAGAGCATCAACAAGGGTAAGGGCAAGGCCATTATGATGGTGCATAAAGGAAAGGGCAAAAAGTTTGCCTCTTCCTCCAAGGGCAAAGGCAAGTCAGTTGCCAAGTCCAAGGAACAAGCCCTTAAGCCTGTTGGTGGCATTGCCAAGGTCGTGACTAAGGGTGAGTGTCACTACTGCAGTCAACCAGGACACTGGAGGAGGAACTGCCCAAAATATCTGGAGGACAAGAGGCTTGGAATAGTGATTCCACCACCACCAGGTATTTTTGTTGTAGATGTCAATTTAACTGTCTCTACATCATGGGTATTAGATACTGGATGTGGATCTCATATTTGTCGAAATATGCAGGATCTAAAGAGAAGTAAAAGATTGGCTAAAGGGGAGGTAGATCTGCGCGTTGGGAATGGAGCAAAGGTTGCTGCGTTGGCCATAGGCGTGTGCGAGCTATCTCTGCCTTCAGGATTAGTTTTTGGAATTAAATAATTGCTATTTTGTGCCTGCTATGAGCAGAAACATTATTTCTATTTCTTGTTTGGACAAGGAAGGTTTTATTATTTCAAAAAAGAACAATTGTTGTTCCTTTTATTTGAATAATATTCACTATTTTAGTGCGCAATTATTTAATGGACTTTATGTCCTTGATCTAAGCAATCCTGTCTACAACATTAATACCAAGCGGATTAAAATAAATGATTTAAATCCTGCTTATTTATGGCATTGTCGTTTAGGCCACATAAATGAGAAACGTGTATCTAGACTCCATAAAGATGGATTACTAGACTCATTTGATTTTGAATCATATGAGACATGTGAGGCTTGTTTATTGGGAAAAATGACAAAGTCCCCTTTCAATAAGAAAGGTGAGAGGACTAGTGAGCAATTGGCGCTCATACATACCGATGTGTGTGGGCCATTTGCCACACCTGGCAGGGGTGGTTATGTCTACTTCATTACATTTACTGATGATTACAGTAGATATGGATTTGTGTACCTTATGAGGGCAAAATCCGAATCCTTTGAAGTGTTCAAAGAATTCAAGAATGAAGTAGAGAAGCAACTTGGCAAAAGTATCAAGGCTCTACGATCGGATCGTGGAGGAGAATACTTGAGCCAAGAGTTTGACGACTATCTTAGAGAGTGTGGGAACGCCACAATGGAATGGCGTGTCCGAGAGGAGGAATCGAACCCTATTGGATATGGTTCGGTCTATGATGTGTCAAACCGATCTTCCATTATCATTTTGGGGCTACGCTCTATTAAGTGCAGCTTTCACCATTAACCGTGTTCCATCTAAATCAGTCATGAAGACACCATATGAGATGTGGAGTGGGAGGCGTCACACACTGTCGTTCATGAGGATTTGGGGCTGCGATGTCTATGTAAAGCGTTTACAATCAGACAAGCTAGGGCCTAAATCGGATAAGTGTAAATTTGTGGGGTACCCTAAGGAAACTAAGGGATACTACTTCTACAATCCAATCGAGAACAAAGTGTTTGTTGCTCGGACCGGCGTGTTTCTAGAAAGAGAATTTGTCTCTAAAGAAGCAAGTGGGAGGAATGTAGAACTTGAAGAAGTTCAAGAACCACAAATCACTGAACCGATTATGGAACATGAACAGGAATCACAAGTAGTTGTGGAGCCACCTGTTCAGGTAACACAAGAGCTTCGTAGATCTAGTAGAGTGCGCCAGGAACCCGAGAGGTACGGACTTCTCGTAACTGATTCCGGTGACACGATGCTCATAGATGATGAGCCTACTACCTATGAGGAGGCCATGAATGGCCCAGACTCGCAGAAGTGGCTTGAAGCCATGAGATCCGAGATGGAATCCATGTATACCAACAAAGTATGGACTTTGGTGGAACCACCCGATGGGGCGCGGCCCATAGGGTGCAAGTGGGTCTTCAAGAAGAAGATCGACATGGATGGTAATGTGATTACCTATAAGGGCCGATTGGTGGCTAAAGGATTCAGACAGATTCATGGTATTGACTATGATGAAACCTTTTCACCAGTCGCTATGACCAAATCCATCCGAATCCTACTTGCGATTGCAGCATACTACGACTATGAGATTTGGCAGATGGATGTCAAAACAGCATTCCTTTATGGGAATCTCCTCGAGGACGTGTATATGATACAGCCGGAGGGTTTTGAGGATCCAAAGCAAGCCAACAAAGTCTGTAAGCTGCAACGATCCATTTATGGATTGAAGCAAGCTTCTAGGAGTTGGAATCGACGTTTTGATGAAGTGGTCAAAGAGTTTGGCTTCATCAGAAACGAAGATGAGTCTTGTGTCTACAGGAAGGTTAGTGGGAGCTCTGTAGCTTTTCTGGTCTTGTATGTGGATGACATACTACTCATTGGAAACGACATTCCCATGCTGCAATCTGTGAAAGATTGGCTAGGAAAGTGTTTCTCAATGAAGGACTTAGGGGAAGCAGCCTATATACTCGGTATAAAGATCTATAGAGATAGATCTAGAAGGTTGCTAGGCCCAAGTCAAAGTACATATATTGACAAGGTGTTGAAACGGTTCAACATGCAAGATTCCAGGAAGGGATTCTTGCCCATGTCACATGGAATCACTCTTTCGAAGAGTGGTTGTCCTTCCAATGAGATTGAGAAGGAACGCATGAGTAGGATTCCCTATGCCTCGGCCATAGGATCTATCATGTACGCCATGTTATGTACTAGACCAGATGTGTCATATGCCTTGAGTATGACAAGCAGATACCAATCCAATCCAGGTGAGAGTCACTGGATTGCTGTCAAGAACATCCTAAAGTACTTAAGAAGAACTAAGGATGCCTTCTTGATGTTTGGCGGTGAGGAAGAGTTGCGTGTAAGGGGTTACACTGATGCAAGCTTCCAAACCGATAGAGATGACTTTAGATCACAGTCGGGATATGTGTTTTGCCTGAATGGAGTAGCGGTGAGCTGGAAGAGTTCCAAGCAAGAGACGGTAGCTGATTCTACAACAGAGGCTGAGTACATTGCTGCAAATGGCGCAGCAAAGGAGGCTGTTTGGATCAGAAAGTTTGTTTCTGAACTTGGTGTGGTCCCTAGCATTGCGGATCCAGTGGAGTTGTTCTGTGACAACACTGGGGCGATCGCGCAATCAAAGGAACCCAGATCGCACCAGAAGTCCAAGCATGTGCTCAGGAAGTTTCATCTGATTCGAGATATTATCGATAGAGGAGACGTTCGGATATGCAAGATTCCTACAGATGATAATTTGTCAGACCCGCTTACAAAGCCTCTCACGCAGTAGAAGCATGAAGGGCACACTAGGAGTATGGGCATACGAGATGCGCCAGATTGGCTCTAGTGCAAGTGGGAGACTGTTGGAATAGATGCCCTAGAGGCAATCTAGTTTAGTATGAATTTGTATTTGGCTAGAAAAATTCATTTATTATTTATTGGATATTTAATATAATGAAGTCCTTAGATTTACAATCGTGTTGTTTATCTTAAATATCCCTAGTCAAGTAAAATGATTAAATGGGACAATCATCTATAGACTAGTATGGGGTTGGATTGATATGGAGATATCACGATCCAACACATAAGTGTGCATTACGGAATGTTGCACTGGATTGACCCATCACCGAGAAGGCTACATACATGTTATGTTGAGTCACAAGTGCTTCTCGGGTACAATGGTATTGTCATCCTTAGACTTCAAGTCACTAGATATTCTAGTTGTGGATCATTGTGATCTTGGTAGCGTTAAACGCTACACCGTAACTGGGTAGTTATAAAGGCGTGTACTGGATACAATGAGAAGCAAGCTTAGAGATCGTAGTGGACGTAGAGAGGATTTGCCCCTCCCACATAACGGGAGCAAATATCCTAGGCCACTCGAAGGATAGTGCTTATAGAATGTCTGGCCAGACTCAAATAAATCAATATATGGGATATTGATGTTATTTGCACGAATAAGGCTATTCCATGGATCGAGAAACTAGGGATTGGATATACGAGTGTGACTTGTATGTCTCGTGTCCAATCCGGATATGGAGGCAAAGGGATGAGACAATTACTTGTACAAGGTTGTCTAGATGACTATTCTATTAGTTGGCTAGAATGGATGTTTTGCTAGAAACCGCTCCATATTAGCAAAGAGTTGCTACCAACTAGATAGAACCTATGGGGTCACACGCTATATAGAGTTGTACTAGATTTGGGAATTAATTAATTGGATTAATTAATTAGAAGGATCACTTTGCAAACCCTTGCAAAGTTAGTAGGGACTAATTTGCAAGGAAGGGACTAAATTGAATTCTAGTAGGACTAGAATAAGTCCTTTAGGTAGTTAACAAGGAGTTGTTGGACTATATAAAGGACCCTCCTTCCTTCCTTCCTCATAACTTATGCTCTAAAGAGAACATAACAAGAGTGGGAGAGAACAAAGGAGAGAGAGCAAGCCACAAAGGAGGCCGACGCCCACCTTGCCGCCGCCCTCGTCCCCGTCGGCAAAAAGAAGGGCCGAGCCCCTTCCCTTTTGTCTCGTTTTGCGTGATTCCTTCACCCTCCTCTCATTCCGGGCTAGCACCAAGGAGATTGGAGATCTAGGATCAACTCTAGGCATGGATCAACTATAGAGAACGTGACACTATTCGCGTTTGAAGTCATCAAGGAGAACCCAAAGGTGTGTTTATGATTTCTTACCTTCACTATTGTCATGCATCTAGACTTGTGATCCTTGGAGGGTTTTGCATGGTTATTGTTTGATTATGCTTCCGTTTGCGCGATCCATGAATCAAAACCCTACATTGACATCCATCTGCCAAATCTCATAGTCGTAGTATGCTGCAATCGCAAGTAGGATTCAGATGGATTTGGTCATAGCGACTGGTGAAAAGGTTTCATCATAGTCAATACCATGAATCTGTCTGAATTATTTAGCCACCAATCGGCCTTTATAGGTAATCACATTGCCATCCATGTCGATCTTCTTCTTGAAGACCCACTTGCACCCTATGGGTCGCGCCCCTTCGGGTGGTACCACCAAAGTCCATACTTTGTTGGTATACATGGATTCCATCTCGGATCTCATGGCTTCTAGCCACTTCTGAGAGTCTGGCCCTTTTACGGCCTCTTCATATGTAGTAGGCTCATCATCTATGAGCATCGTGTCACCGGAATCGGTCTCGAGAAGTCCATACCTTTCGGGTTCCTGGCGCACTCTACTAGATCTACGAATCTCTTGTGTTACCTGAACAGGCTGTTCCACAACTCCTTGTGGTTCCTGTTCATGTTCCCTAGTTGGTTCGGTGATTTGTGGTTCTTGAATTTTTTCAAGTTCTACAGTCCTCCCACTTGCTTCTTTAGAGACAAACTCTCTTTCTAGAAACACGCCGGACCGAGCAACAAACTCTTTGTTCTCAGTTGGATTGTAGAAGTAGTAACCCTTAGTTTCCTTAGGGTACCCCACAAATTTACACTTATCCGACTTTGGCCCCAGCTTGTCTGATTGTAAACGCTTTACATAGACATCGCAGCCCCAAATCTTCATGAACGACAGTGTGGGACGCCTCCCACTCCACATCTCATGTGGTGTCTTCATGATTGATTTAGATGGAACACGGTTAATGGTGAAAGCTGCACTTTATAGAGCATAGCCCCAAAATGAATGGAAGATCGGTTTGACACATCATAGAACGAACCATATTCAATAGGGTCCGATTCCTCCTCTCGGACACGCCATTCCATTGTGGCATTCCGGGTGGAGTGAGTTGGGACACGATCCCACACTCTCTAAGATAGTCGTCAAACTCTTGGCTCAAGTATTCTCCTCCACGATC
The DNA here is from genome assembly GCA_023055425.1 of Linanthus parryae. NCBI lineage: Eukaryota > Viridiplantae > Streptophyta > Magnoliopsida > Ericales > Polemoniaceae > Linanthus > Linanthus parryae. The sequence continues at coordinate 38,037,585 of JALGPY010000002.1, forward strand.
CGATCTTAGAGCCTTGATACTTTTGCCAAGTTTCTTATCTACTTCACTCTTTAATTCTTTGAACCTTTCAAAGGATTCGGATTTGGCCCTCATGAGGTACACAAATCCATATCTACTGTAATCATCAGTAAATGTAACGAAGTAGACGTAACCACCAGTATGTATGAGCGCCAATTGCTCACTAGTCCTCTCACATTTCTTATTGAAAGGGGACTTAGTCATTTTTCCCAATAAACAAGCTTCACATGTATCATATGATTCAAAATCAAATGAGTCTAGAAATCCATCCTTATGGAGCCTAGATACATGCTTCTCGTTTATATGGTCTAAACGACAGTGCCATAAGTAAGCAGGATTGAAATAATGTATTTTAATCCTCTTGGTATTAATGTTGTAGACAGGATTGCTTAGATCAAGGACATACTGTCCATTAAATAATTGCGCACTACAATAGTGGATATTATTAAAATAAAAGGAACAACAATTGTTCTTTATTGAATAATAAAACTTTCCTTGTCCAAACAAGAAATAGAAATAATTTTCTGCTCATAGCAGACACAAAAAAGAAATTATTTAATTCTAAAACTAATCCTGAAGGTAGAGATAGCTCGCACACGCCCACGGCCAACGCAACAACTTTTGCTCCATTCCCAACGCGCAGGTCTATCTCCCCTTTAGCCAATCTTCTACTTATCTTTAGATCCTGCACATTTCGACAAATGTGAGATCCACATCCAGTATCTAACACCCATGATGTAGAGACAGTTAAATTGACATCTACAACAAAAATACCTGGTGGTGGTGGAATCACTATTCCAAGCCTCTTGTCCTCCAGATATTTTGGGCAGTTCCTCCTCCAGTGTCCAGGCTGACTGCAGTAGTGACACCCACCTTTAGTCACACCTTTGGCAATGCCACCAACATGCTTAAGGGCAGGTACAACTCACTTGCCTTTGCCCTTGGAGGATGAGGCAAACCTTTTGCCCTTTCCTTTCTCTACCATCATAATGGCCTTGCCCTTACCCTTGTTGATGCTTTGTTCAGCTGTCCTCAACATATTGAGTAAATATGTCAGTGGTTTCACGATCTCGTTCATGTTATAGTTCATGATGAACTGTCCATAACTCTCAGGCAACAATTGCAACACGAGATCGGTTTCCAACTCTTGGCCGACCAGAAACCCTAGTCGCGCGAGATTCTCCAAGTACCCGATCATACGAAGTATATGGGGTCCCACTGGGTTTCCTTCAGCCATATCACAACTGAACAATGCCTTAGAGACCTCATACCTCTCAACCCTTGCCTGCTCTTGGAAGAGCTGCTTCAGATGCTCGATCATATCGACAACATTCATGTTTTCGTGTTTCTTCTGAAGCTCATAAGTCATGGTGCGTAGCATAAGGCAAGCAGCTGTTGGAATAGATGCCCTAGAGGCAATCTAGTTTAGTATGAATTATTTGTGTCTAGAAATTCATTTAAATATAATGAAGTCCTTAGATTTACAATTGTGTTGTTTATCTTAAATATCCCTAGTCCAGTATAATGATTAATGGGACAATCATCTATAGACTAGTATGGGGTTGGATTGATATGGAGATATCACGATCCAACACATAGGTGTGCATTAGGGAATGTTGCACTGGATTGACCCATATCCGAGAAGGCTACATACACGTTATGTTGAGTCACAAGCGCTTCTCGCAGTGCAATGGTATTGTCATCCTTAGACTTGAAGTCACTAGATATTCTAGTTGTGGATTATTGTGATCTTGGTAGCGTTAAACGCTACACCGTAACTGGGTAGTTATAAAAGCGTGTACTGGATACAATAAGAAGCAAGCTTAGAGATCGTAGTGGACGTAGATAGAATTTGTCCCTCCCACATAACGGGAGCAAATATCCTAGGCCACTCGAGGGATAGTGCTTATAGAATGTCTGGCCAGACTCAAATAAATCAATATGGGATATTGATGTTATTTGTACGAATAAGGCTATTCCCATGGATCGAGAAACTATGGATTGGATATACGAGTGTGACTTGTATGTCTCGTGTCCAATCCGGATATAGAGACAAAGGGATGAGACAATTACTTGTACAAAGGTTGTCAAGATGACTATTCTATTAGTTGGCTAGAATGGATGTTTTGCTAGAGACCGCTCCATATTAGCAAATAGTTGCTACCAACTAGATAGAACCTATGGGGTCACACACTACATAGAGTTGAACTAGATTTGGGAATTAATTAATTGGATTAATTAATTAGAAGGATCACTTTGGAAACCCTTGCAAAGTTAGTAGGGACTAATTTGCAAGGAAGGGACTAAATTGAATTCTAGTAGGACTAGAATAAGTCCTTTAGGTAGTTAACAAGGAGTTGTTGGACTATATAAAGGACCCTCCTTCCTTCCTTCCTCATAACTTATGCTCTAAAGAGAACATAACAAGAGTGGGAGAGAACAAAGGAGAGAGAGCAAGCCACAAAGGAGGCCGACGCCCACCTTGCCGCCGCCCTCGTCCCCGTCGGCAAAAAGAAGGGCCGAGCCCCTTCCCTTTTGTCTCGTTTTGCGTGATTCCTTCACCCTCCTCTCATTCCGGGCTAGCACCAAGGAGATTGGAGATCTAGGATCAACTCTAGGCGTGGATCAACTATAGAGAACGTGACACTATTCGCGTTTGAAGTCATCAAGGAGAACCCAAAGGTGTGTTTATGATTTCTTACCTTCACTATTGTCATGCATCTAGACTTGTGATCCTTGGAGGGTTTTGCATGGTTATTGTTTGATTATGCTTCCGTTTGCGCGATCCATGAATCAAAACCCTACATTGACATCCATCTGCCAAATCTCATAGTCGTAGTATGCTGCAATTGCAAGTAGGATTCAGATGGATTTGGTCATAGCGACTGGTGAAAAGGTTTCATCATAGTCAATACCATGAATCTGTCTGAATTATTTAGCCACCAATCGGCCTTTATAGGTAATCACATTGCCATCCATGTCGATCTTCTTCTTGAAGACCCACTTGCACCCTATGGGCCGCGCCCCTTCGGGTGGTACCACCAAAGTCCATACTTTGTTGGTATACATGGATTCCATCTCGGATCTCATGGCTTCTAGCCACTTCTGAGAGTCTGGCCCTTTTACGGCCTCTTCATATGTAGTAGGCTCATCATCTATGAGCATCGTGTCACCGGAATCGGTCTCGAGAAGTCCATACCTTTCGGGTTCCTGGCGCACTCTACTAGATCTACGAATCTCTTGTGTTACCTGAACAGGCTGTTCCACAACTCCTTGTGGTTCCTGTTCATGTTCCCTAGTTGGTTCGGTGATTTGTGGTTCTTGAATTTTTTCAAGTTCTACAGTCCTCCCACTTGCTTCTTTAGAGACAAACTCTCTTTCTAGAAACACGCCGGACCGAGCAACAAACTCTTTGTTCTCAGTTGGATTGTAGAAGTAGTAACCCTTAGTTTCCTTAGGGTACCCCACAAATTTACACTTATCCGACTTTGGCCGCAGCTTGTCTGATTGTAAACGCTTTACATAGACATCGCAGCCCCAAATCTTCATGAACGACAGTGTGGGACGCCTCCCACTCCACATCTCATGTGGTGTCTTCATGATTGATTTAGATGGAACACGGTTAATGGTGAAAGCTGCACTTTATAGAGCATAGCCCCAAAATGAATGGAAGATCGGTTTGACACATCATAGAACGAACCATATTCAATAGGGTCCGATTCCTCCTCTCGGACACGCCATTCCATTGTGGCATTCCGGGTGGAGTGAGTTGGGACACGATCCCACACTCTCTAAGATAGTCGTCAAACTCTTGGCTCAAGTATTCTCCTCCACGATCCGATCTTAGAGCCTTGATACTTTTGCCAAGTTTCTTATCTACTTCACTCTTTAATTCTTTGAACCTTTCAAAGGATTCGGATTTGGCCCTCATGAGGTACACAAATCCATATCTACTGTAATCATCAGTAAATGTAACGAAGTAGACGTAACCACCAGTATGTATGAGCGCCAATTGCTCACTAGTCCTCTCACATTTCTTATTGAAAGGGGACTTAGTCATTTTTCCCAATAAACAAGCTTCACATGTATCATATGATTCAAAATCAAATGAGTCTAGAAATCCATCCTTATGGAGCCTAGATACATGCTTCTCGTTTATATGGTCTAAACGACAGTGCCATAAGTAAGCAGGATTGAAATAATGTATTTTAATCCTCTTGGTATTAATGTTGTAGACAGGATTGCTTAGATCAAGGACATACTGTCCATTAAATAATTGCGCACTACAATAGTGGATATTATTAAAATAAAAGGAACAACAATTGTTCTTTATTGAATAATAAAACTTTCCTTGTCCAAACAAGAAATAGAAATAATGTTTCTGCTCATAGCAGACACAAAAAAGAAATTATTTAATTCTAAAACTAATCCTGAAGGTAGAGATAGCTCGCACACGCCCACGGCCAACGCAACAACTTTTGCTCCATTCCCAACGCGCAGGTCTATCTCCCCTTTAGCCAATCTTCTACTTATCTTTAGATCCTGCACATTTCGACAAATGTGAGATCCACATCCAGTATCTAACACCCATGATGTAGAGACAGTTAAATTGACATCTACAACAAAAATACCTGGTGGTGGTGGAATCACTATTCCAAGCCTCTTGTCCTCCAGATATTTTGGGCAGTTCCTCCTCCAGTGTCCAGGCTGACTGCAGTAGTGACACCCACCTTTAGTCACACCTTTGGCAATGCCACCAACATGCTTAAGGGCAGGTACAACTCACTTGCCTTTGCCCTTGGAGGATGAGGCAAACCTTTTGCCCTTTCCTTTCTCTACCATCATAATGGCCTTGCCCTTACCCTTGTTGATGCTTTGTTCAGCTGTCCTCAACATATTGAGTAAATCTGTCAGTGGTTTCACGATCTCGTTCATGTTATAGTTCATGATGAACTGTCCATAACTCTCAGGCAACAATTGCAACACGAGATCGGTTTCCAACTCTTGGCCGACCAGAAACCCTAGTCGCGCGAGATTCTCCAAGTACCCGATCATACGAAGTATATGGGGTCCCACTGGGTTTCCTTCAGCCATATCACAACTGAACAATGCCTTAGAGACCTCATACCTCTCAACCCTTGCCTGCTCTTGGAAGAGCTGCTTCAGATGCTCGATCATATCGACAACATTCATGTTTTCGTGTTTCTTCTGAAGCTCATAAGTCATGGTGCGTAGCATAAGGCAAGCAGCTGTTGGAATAGATGCCCTAGAGGCAATCTAGTTTAGTATGAATTATTTGTGTCTAGAAATTCATTTATTATTTATTGGATATTTAATATAATGAAGTCCTTAGATTTACAATTGTGTTGTTTATCTTAAATATCCCTAGTCCAGTATAATGATTAATGGGACAATCATCTATAGACTAGTATGGGGTTGGATTGATATGGAGATATCACGATCCAACACATAGGTGTGCATTAGGGAATGTTGCACTGGATTGACCCATATCCGAGAAGGCTACATACACGTTATGTTGAGTCACAAGCGCTTCTCGCAGTGCAATGGTATTGTCATCCTTAGACTTGAAGTCACTAGATATTCTAGTTGTGGATTATTGTGATCTTGGTAGCGTTAAACGCTACACCGTAACTGGGTAGTTATAAAAGCGTGTACTGGATACAATAAGAAGCAAGCTTAGAGATCGTAGTGGACGTAGATAGAATTTGTCCCTCCCACATAACGGGAGCAAATATCCTAGGCCACTCGAGGGATAGTGCTTATAGAATGTCTGGCCAGACTCAAATAAATCAATATGGGATATTGATGTTATTTGTACGAATAAGGCTATTCCCATGGATCGAGAAACTATGGATTGGATATACGAGTGTGACTTGTATGTCTCGTGTCCAATCCGGATATAGAGACAAAGGGATGAGACAATTACTTGTACAAAGGTTGTCAAGATGACTATTCTATTAGTTGGCTAGAATGGATGTTTTGCTAGAGACCGCTCCATATTAGCAAATAGTTGCTACCAACTAGATAGAACCTATGGGGTCACACACTACATAGAGTTGAACTAGATTTGGGAATTAATTAATTGGATTAATTAATTAGAAGGATCACTTTGGAAACCCTTGCAAACTTAGTAGGGACTAATTTGCAAGGAAGGGACTAAATTGAATTCTAGTAGGACTAGAATAAGTCCTTTAGGTAGTTAACAAGGAGTTGTTGTAATATATAAATGACCTTCCTTCCTTCCTTCCCATATAACTTATGCTCATAATTGAACATAACAAAGAGTGGGAGAGAACAAAAGGAGAGAGAGCAAGCAACAAGGGAGCCGACCGCCCCCTTGCCAACGCCCCGTCCCCGTCGGCCACAAGGAGGTCGAGTGTCCTTCTTTTGGGTCTCGTTTTGCGTGATTCTTCTTCCTCTTCCTCTTCCGGGCTAGCACCAAGGACTTGGGAGATCTAGAATCAACTCTAGGCGTGGATCAACCATAGAGAACGTGACATAATTCGCGTTTGAAGTCATCAAATGAGAACCCTAAGGTGTGTTTATGATTTCTAACCCTTACCATCGTTATGTCACTTGAATTGTGATCCTTGGAGGGTTTTGCATGGTTTTATGATTGTTTGTGTTTCCGTTGCGCATCCATGAATCAAAACCCTACAGTGGTATCAGAGCCACAGGTCGTAGAGCATAAACGTGGTTTATGTGTTACGTTTTAGTTGTTTTACACCTTAATTTGATTGTTTATCGCGTAAAAAAGACAAATCAAGCATGGGATTCAATTTGTCAATAATTAATCATAACAAGATCCAATTTTTGCATTGGATGCATGAATTGGTGAGTTTGAGAAATTTTAGGATCTTAAATCTAGGGTTTGGGCATCCTTGGGGAAGAAGGAGTTCTCCCAAAACAAGGAAACAACCAAACTTGGGCACCTAGCAAGGGAGTTGTTTTGGAAACAACTCCCATAAGGAGGTTCGGTCCCCTAAGGGACCGCCCCCCCTTGCTTGCCGCCCAAGCTTGGCCGCCCTAGGGGCCGGCCGGCCCTAACCCGCGGCCTAGGCTTGGGGTTTTGGGCCGGGCCGGCCCTAGGGCCTAGTGGTTCACCTTATTGGGCCCGGGCAATTTGATTGTTGGGCCCATGGACCGTTTTAACCCTAGAAATCCTAAAATCAATTAAAATTGACCAAGCGCGTTAAAATTGGATTTTAACTGTTTATGTGCAAATCGCATGGTGATTGGATATGGCCTTAGGATGTGGTTTGATGTGGATGTTTAATTTTGTGGTTTGGTTTTACGGCCTGCGAGCTGATCAATTAATTGTAATAATTAAGTAGGGTTTTATGGCCTGCGTGCCATTACTTTTCTCTCAACTTGTGAGATTTATTTTATTTAGTATAGAAGTTAGCTAGTGCTAGATAAAGTAGATTGTTAGCCAAGATTGAAGAAAAGAAGCCCAAAGCCAAAGAAGCCACAAAAGATGGAGCATGAAGCATGGAGCATTCCACATGACTATGAAGGATGGACCAAAAGATCAAGACGCATGCATGGAGATGTGTTTGCATTAGGATTCATAGATAATTACATTGGCTTGGAATTATCTTAGTCTAGAAAAAGGCCATATCCACATCACGTTTAATTTCTGTTTTGTGGTTGTTTATTTTATTGTCTTATTATTTGTGTGGTTGGTGTATGGATGATGCATGCAATTAGGATAATAAGATAATTAGACAACCCGGATCTATTATTTGGAGTTGTGCCCAAACTCAAATAGATAGATTAGTTGATATTGATCAAAAAAACAAATAAAAATTGAATTTAAAATCCCTCAAAATTCAAATATTGTGTTCTTGCCTTCTCGTTATTTAAACACTCATTGTCATCATTATTTACCAAGCTCGTGCGTGCCAAAGCATGGCGACTTGGTTCATCATGATGGAATGCGATGGCACGTAACAATGTGCAGTTGTTTAGATAAGAGGTTGAACACAACTAGGCTATTAATTTGATTAAGAAACCTAGAGGCAATCAATTAGGATTATCCATATGGATGGATAAATAAGGAGTTATTTGCCCAATTGAACCAATAGTTGCATATGGGATGCAATTGGAATTGTTCCTACCTAAAGTAGTCAAATTATGGGTGACTTGCCAAAGCAAGCTCATAAGGAGATGAAAGATGGATCTTGGCCCACTAGAAAATATAAGGATATTTCCCGCATTAATATCTTGAGGGTTATTAATCCGTAGAAAAATAGTGGGAGCTATATTTGATAAACTAGCCTTTATTGAATATAGTCAAAAATTCACAAATACTAAAACTTGCGTATTTTCCTTTTGTAGAATTCCAAATGGCAAACAACTCATCGAGTTCACAACATTCCCTACGATCTATCCTTGAGAAGGACAAGCTCTCTGGAACCAACTTTCTTGATTGGTACAGAAACTTGAGAATTGTTCTCAAGCAGGAAAAGAAACTGTACGCAATAGAGGAGCATGTTCCAGAAGGTCCAGAGAACCAAACACCTGCTGCCCTAAAGGCGTATCAAAAGCGTGTTGATGACGCTAATGATGCGGCCTGCCTTATGCTTTGCACCATGACTTCTGAGCTTCAGAAGCAACACGAAAACATGAATGTTGTCGATATGATCGAACATCTAAAGCAGCTCTTCCAAGAGCAGGCGAGGGTAGAGAGGTATGAGGTCTCAAAGGCACTGTTCAAGTGTCATCTAGCAGAAGGGAACCCGATGGGACCCCACGTACTCCGAATGATCGGGTACTTGGAAAATCTCGCCCGACTGGGGTTCCCGGTCGGCCAAGAGTTGGCAACCGATCTCATGTTGCAATCGTTGCCCGAGAGTTATGGACAGTTCATTATGAACTATAACATGAACGAGATCGTTAAACCACTGCCAGGTTTACTCAATATGTTGAGGACGGATGAACAGAGCATCAACAAGGGTAAGGGCAAGGCCATAATGATGGTACAGAAAGGAAAGGGAAAAAGGTTTGCCTCTTCCTCCAAGGGCAAAGGCAAGTCAGTTGCCAAGTCCAAGGAACCTGCCCTTAAGCCTGTTGGTGGCATTGCCAAGGGTGTGACTAAAGGTGAGTGTCACTACTGCAGTCAGCCTGGACACTGGAGGAGGAACTGCCCAAAATATCTGGAGGACAAGAGGCTTGGAATAGTGATTCCACCACCACCAAGTATTTTGTTGTAGATGTCAATTTAACTTTCTCTACATCATAGGTATTAGATACTGGATGTGGATCTCATATTTGTCGAAATATGCAGGATCTAAAGAGAAGTAGAAGATTGGCTAAAGGGGAGGTAGATCTGCGCGTTGGGAATGGAGCAAAGGTTGCTGCGTTGGCCATAGGCGTGTGCTAGCTATCTCTGCCTTCAAGATTAGTTTTAGAATTAAATAATTGCTGTTTTGTGCCTGCTATGAGCAGAAACATTATTTCTATTTCTTGTTTGGACAAGGATGGTTTTATTATTTCAATAAAGAACAATTGTTGTTCCTTTTATTTAAATAATATTCACTATTTTAGTGCGCAATTATTTAATGGACTTTATATCCTTGATCTAAGCAATCCTGTCTACAACATTAATACCAAGCGGATTAAAATAAATGATTTAAATCCTGCTTATTTATGGCACTGTCGTTTAGGCCACATAAATGACAAAACGTGTATCTAGACTCCATAAGGATGGATTACTAGACACATTTGATTTTGAATCATATGAGACATGTGAGGCTTGTTTATTGGGAAAATGACAAAATCCCCTTTCAATAAGAAAGGTGAGAGGACTAGTGAGCAATTGGCGCTCATACATACCGATGTGTGTGGGCCATTTGCCACGCCTGCCTGGGGTGGTTATGTCTACTTCATTACATTTACTGATGATTACAGTAGATATGGATTTGTGTACCTTATGAGGGCAAAATCCGAGTCCTTTGAAGTGTTCAAAGAATTCAAGAATGAAGTAGAGAAGCAACTTGGCAAAAGTATAAAGGGTCTACGATCGGATCGTGGAGGAGAATACTTGAGCCTAGAGTTTGACGACTATCTTAGAGAGTGTGGGATCGTGTCCCAACTCACTCCACCCGGAACGCCACAATGGAATGGCGTGTCCGAGAGGAGGAATCGAACCCTATTGGATATGGTTCGATCTATGATGTGTCAAACCGATCTTCCATTATCATTTTGGGGCTATGCTCTATTAAGTGGAGCTTTCACCATTAACCGTGTTCCATCTAAATCAGTCATGAAGACACCATATGAGATGTGGAGCGGGAGGCGTCCCACACTGTCGTTCATGAGGATTTGGGGCTGCGATGTCTATGTAAAACGTTTACAATCAGACAAGCTGGGGCCGAAATCGGATAAGTGTAATTTTGTGGGGTACCCTAAGGAAACTAAGGGTTACTACTTCTACAATCCAACCGAGAACAAAGTGTTTGTTGCTCGGACCGGCGTGTTTCTAGAAAGAGAATTTGTCTCTAAAGAAGCAAGTGGGAGGAATGTAGAACTTGAAGAGGTTCAAGAACCACAAATCACTGAACCGATTATGGAACATGAACAGGAACCACAAGTAGTTGTGGAGCAACCTGTTCAGGTAACACAAGAGCTTCGTAGATCTAGTAGAGTGCGCCAGGAACCCGAGAGGTATGGACTTCTCGTAACCGATTCCGGTGACACGATGCTCATAGATGATGAGCCTACTACCTATGAGGAGGCCATGAGTGGCCCAGACTCTCAGAAGTGGCTGGAAGCCATGAGATCCGAGATGGAATCCATGTATACCAACAAAGTATGGACTTTGGTGGAACCACCCGATGGGGCGCGACCCATAGGGTGCAAGTGGGTCTTCAAGAAGAAGATCGACATGGATGGTAATGTGATTACCTATAAGGGCCGATTGGTGGCTAAAGGATTCAGACAGATTCATGGTATTGACTATGATGAAACCTTTTCACCAGTCGCAATGACCAGATCCATCCAAATCCTACTTGCGATTGCAGCATACCACGACTATGAGATTTGGCAGATGGATGTCAAAACAGCATTCCTTTATGGGAATCTCCTCGAGGACGTGTATATGATACATTCGGAGGGTTTTGAAGATCCAAAGCAAGCCAACAAAGTCTGTAAGCTGCAACGATCCATTTATGGATTGAAGCAAGCTTCTAGGAGTTGGAATCGACGTTTTGATGAAGTGGTCAAAGAGTTTGACTTCATCAGAAACGAAGATGAGTCTTGTGTCTACAAGAAGGTTAGTGGGAGCTCTGTAGCTTTTCTGGTCTTGTATGTGGATGACATACTACTCATTGGAAACGACATTCCCATGCTGCAATCTGTTAAAGATTGGCTAGGAAAGTGTTTCTCAATGAAGGAATTAGGGGAAGCAGCCTATATACTCGGTATAAAGATCTATAGAGATAGATCTAAGAGGTTACTAGGCCTAAGTCAAAGTACATATATTGACAAGGTGTTGAAACGGTTCAACATGCAAGATTCCAAGAAGGGATTCTTGCCCATGTCACATGGAATCACTCTTTCGAAGAGTGGTTGTCCTTCCAATGAGATTGAGAAGGAACGCATGAGTAGGATTCCCTATGCCTCGGCCATAGGATCTATCATGTACGCCATGTTATGTACTAGACCAGATGAGTCATATGCCTTGAGTATTACAAACAGATACCAATCCAATCCGGGTGAGAGTCACTGGATTGCAGTCAAGAACATCCTAAAGTACTTGAGAAGAACTAAGGATGCTTTCTTGATATTTGGCGGTGAGGAAGAGTTGCGTGTAAGGGGTTACACTGATGCAAGCTTCCAAACCGACAGAGATGACTTTAGATCACAATCGGGATATGTGTTTTGCCTGAATGGAGCAACGGTGAGCTGGAAGAGTTCCAAGCAGAAGACGGTAGCTGATTCTACAACAGAGGCTGAGTCCATTGCTGCAAATGGTGCAGCAAAGGAAGCTGTTTGGATCAGAAAGTTTGTTTCTGAACTTGGTGTGATCCCTAGAATTGCGGATCCAGTTGAGTTGTTCTGTGACAACACTGGGGCGATCGCGCAATCAAAGGAACCCAGGTCGCACCAGAAGTCCAAGCACGTGCTCAGGAAGTTTCATCTGATTCGAGATATAATCGATAGAGGAGACGTTCGGATATGCAAGATTCCTACAGATGATAATCTGTCAGACCCGCTTACAAAGCCTCTCACGCAGTGGAAGCATGAAGGGCACACTAGGAGTATGGGCATACGAGATGCGCCAGATTGGCTCTAGTTCAAGTGGGAGACTGTTGGAATACATGCCCAAGAGGCAATCTAGTTTAGTATGAATTATTTGTGGCTAGAAATTCATTTATTATTTATTGGATATTTAATATAATGAAGTCCTTAGATTTACAATTGTGTTGTTTATCTTAAATATCCCTAGTCCAGTATAATGATTAATGGGACAATCATCTATAGACTAGTATGGGGTTGGATTGATATGGAGATATCACGATCCAACACATAGGTGTGCATTAGGGAATGTTGCACTAGATTGACCCATCTCCGAGAAGGCTACATACACGTTATGTTGAGTCACAAGCGCTTCTTGCGGTGCAATGGTATTTTCATCCTTAGACTTGAAGTCACTAGATATTCTAGTTGTGGATTATTGTGATCTTGGTAGCGTTAAACGCTACACCGTAACTGGGTAGTTATAAAGACGTGTACTGGATACAATAAGAAGCAAGCTTAGAGATCGTAGTGGACGTAGATAGAATTTGTCCCTCCCACATAACGGGAGCAAATATCCTAGGCCACTCGAGGGATAGTGCTTATAGAATGTCTGGCCAGACTCAAATAAATCAATATGGGATATTGATGTTATTTGTACGAATAAGGCTATTCCCATGGATCGAGAAACTATGGATTGGAAATACGAGTGTGACTTGTATGTCTCGTGTCCAATCCGGATATAGAGATAAACGGATGAGACAATTACTTGTACAAAGGTTGTCAAGATGACTATTCTATTAGTTGGCTAGAATGGATGTTTTGCTAGAAACCGCTCCATATTAGCAAATAGTTGCTACCAACTAGATAGAACCTATGGGGTCACACGCTACATAGAGTTTAACTAGATTTGAGAATTAATTAATTGGATTAATTAATTAGAAGGATCACTTTGCAACCCCTTGCAAACTTAGTAGGGACTAATTTGCAAGGAAGGGACTAAATTGAATTCTAGTAGGACTAGAATAAGTCCTTTAGGTAGTTAACTAGGAGTTGTTGGACTATATAAAGGACCTTCCTTCCTTCCTTCCCATATAACTTATGCTCATAATTGAACATAACAAAGAGTGGGAGAGAACAAAAGGAGAGAGAGCAAGCAACAAGGGAGTCGACCGCCCCCTTGCCGCCGCCCCGTCCTGTCGGCCACAAGGAGGCCGAGTGCCCTCCTTTTGGGTCTCGTTTTGCGTGATTCTTCTTCCTCTTCCGGGCTAGCACCAAGGACTTGGGAGATCTAGGATCAACTCTAGGCGTGGATCAACCATAGAGAACGTGACATAATTCGCGTTTGAAGTCATCAAAGGAGAACCCTAAGGTGTGTTTATGATTTCTAACCCTTACCATCGTTATGTCTCTTGACTTGTGATCCTTGGAGGGTTTTGCATGGTTTTATGATTGTTTGTGTTTCCGTTGCGCATCCATGAATCAAAACCCTACAACAGCATCATTAGCGTCATCAACACGCTTTTGATACGCCTGTAGGGGTGCAGGGGTATTGTTCTCTGGACCTGCTGGAACTTGCTCCTCTATTGCGTATAGTTTCTTCTCGTGCTTGAGAACAATTCTCAAGTTCTTGTACCAATCAAGGAAGGTGGTTCCAGAGAGCTTGTCCTTCTCAAGGACAGATCGTGGGGAATGTTGTGAACTCGATGAGTTGTTTTCCATTTGGAATTCTACAAAAGGAGCAAGTTTTAGTATTTGTAATTTTTGACTATGTTCAATAATGGCTAGTTTATCAAATATAGCTCCCACTATTTTTCTATAGATTAATAACCCTTAAGATATTAATGCGGAAAAAATCCTTATATTTTCTAGTGGTCCAAGATCCATGTTTCATCTCCTTATGAGCTTGTTTTGGCAAGTCATCCATAATTTGACTACTTTAGGTAGGAACAATTCCAATTGCATATGCAACTCTTGTTTTAATTGGGATAATCTTAATTGATTGCCTGTAGGTTTTAATCATATTAATAGCCTAGTTGTGTCCAACCTCTTATTTAAACAATTGCATATAACTTGTTTGTGCCATCGCATTCCATCATTATGAACCAAGTCACCTTGCTTTGGCATGCACGAACTTGATAAATCATGATGATAATGAGTGTTTAAATAACGAGAAGGCAAAAACACAATATTTGAATTTTGAGGGATTTTCAAATTCAATTTTAATTGTTTTGTTGATCCATATCAACTAATCTATCTATTTGAGTTTGGGAACAACTCCAAATTATAGATCCGAGTTGTCTAATTATCTTATTATCCTAATTGCATGCATCATCCATACACCAACCACAAAATAATAAGACAATAAAATAAACAACCACAAGGCAAAATAAAACTTGATGTGGATATGGCCTTTTCTAGACTAAGATAATTCCAAGCCAATAGAATTATCTATGAACCCTAAAAGCAAACACATCTCCATGCGTCTTCATCTTTTGGTCCATCCTTCTTAGTCATGTGGAATGCTCCATGCTCCATCTTTTGTGGCTTCCTTTGGCTATGGGCTTCTTTTCTTCAATCTTGGCTAACAATCTATTCTATCTAGCACTAGCTAACAACTATACTAAATAAAACAAATCTCACAAGTCGAGATAAAAAATGGCTCGCAGGACATAAAACCCTAATTAATTATTACAACAAACTGATCAGCTCGCAGGCTGTAAACCTAACCACAAATTTAAACAATCACACCAAACCACATCCTAAGGCCATATCCAACCACCATGAGATTTGCACATAAACAGTTAAAATCCAATTTTAACGCGCTTGGTCAATTTTAATTGATTTTAGGAATTTTCTAGGATTAAAACGGTCCAAGGGGGCCAACAATCCAATTGCCGGCCCCTAGCCTACACGGCTAGGCCGTGTGCTAGGGCATCCCCTGGCCCTAGGCCGTCCCTTACTTGGGCGGCAAGCAAGGAGGGGCGGTCCCTTTAGGGGGCCAAACCTCCATGGGAGTTGTTTCCAAAAGAACTCCCTTGCTCGTTGCCCAAGTTTGGTTGTTTCTTTGTTTGAAAAGAACTCCTTCTTTCAATAGGATGCCCAAACCCTAGATCTAAGATCCTAAAATTTCTCAAACTCACTAATTCATGCATACAATGCAAAAACTAGGTCTTGTTTTAATTGATTATTGACAAATTACATCATATGCTTGATTTTTCTTGTTTTACGCGATAAACAATAAATTTAAAGTGTAAAACTATGAAAACGTAACACATAAACCACGTTTATGCTCTACGACCTGTGGCTCTGATGCCACTGTAGGGTTTTGATCATGGATACGCAGCGGAAAAACATAATTTATCCATTAAATACCCTCCAAGGATCACAGGAAAAGAGACATAACCATGGTAAATGAAGAAATCAAGTTACACACCTTAGGGTTTCTCCTGTGATGACTTGTAACGTGAATTGTGTCACGTCTCTATAGTTGATCCACGCCTAGAGTTGAGATCTATATCTTCCTTATCCTTTTTTGCTAGATAGGAATGGAGGAAGAGGAAGAAGAAATCACGCAACACGATGCAACACGGAGGTGGCGGCCTCCTTTGTTGACCGACGGGGTAGGGGTGGCGGCAAGGGGGCGGTCGACCCTCTTGTTTGCTTGCTCTCCCTCCTTTTGTTCTCTCCCACTCAAGTTATGACCAAAAGGCTCATAAGTGTGGGAAGGAATGAAGTAGCATCCTTTATATAGTCCAACAAATCCTTGTCAACTACCTAAAGGACCTATTCTAGTCCTACTAGAATTCGATTTAGTCCCTTCCTTGCAAATTAGTCCTACTAAGTTTGCAAGGTGTTGCAAAGTGATCCTTCTAATTTATTAATCATATTAATTAATCCCAAAATCTAGTTCAACTCTGTATAGAGTGTGACCCCATAGGTTCTATCTAGTTGGTAGCAACAATTTGCTAATATGGAGCGGTTTCTAGCAAAACATCCATTCTAGCCAACTAATAGAATAGTCATCCGACAAACCTTGTACAAGTAATTGTCTCATCCCTTTGTCTCTATATCCGGATTGGACACAATACATACAAGTCACACTCGTATATCCAATCAATAGTTTTTCGATCCTGGGAATAGCCTTATTCGTGCAAATAACAACAATATCCTATATTGATTTATTTGAGTCTGGCCAGACATTCTATAAGCACTATCCCTCGAGTGGTCTAGGATATTTTCTCCCGTTATGTGGGAGGGAAAAATTCTATCTACGTCCACTACGATCTCTAAGCTTGCTTCTCATTGTACTCGGTACACGCCTTTATAACTACCCAGTTACGGTGTAGCGTTTGACGCTACCAAAATCACAATAATCCACAACTAGAATATCTAGTGACTTCTAGTCTAAGGATGAAAATACCATTTCACCACGAGAAGCGCTTGTGACCTAACATAACATGTATGTAGCCTTCATGGAGATGGGTCAATCTAGTGCGCCATTACCCTTAATGCACACCCATGTGTTGGATCATGCTATCTCTATATCAATCCAACCCCATACTAGTCTATAGATGATCGTCCCAATAATCATTATACTGGACTAGGGATATTTCAGATAAACAACACAATTGTAAATCTAAGGACTTCATTATATTAAATATCCAATAAATAATACAATGAATGTTCTAGCCAAAATAAATTCATACTAAACTAGATTACCTCTGGGGCATCTATACTTACCTCTAGTGTTACCCAGAGAATGGCGATGACAGAAAATATCGATAGAACGCGCTTAGGAAAAAGGAAGGGGGGGGGGGGGGGGTGTACCATTGAACGAGAGTCTATCCTTTTTTGCTTGAAGCTAGTAACGTCATTTCGGCGTAAAGATTAAATTTTGAGTTGTTCTTGAACCAAACCAAATAATCTCTCGTGCACACCAAAACCCTTGCCGCCCTTTCCTTCAAAAAGATTCCCTCCCCCATTACTCATCCCTCATAAGACCCTCCCTTCCTCCTGCCTCTCTCATTTTCTCTCTCCAATTAGGGAATAGCCATGTCTAAAGTTGGTGTTCATGGAACTTTTCATTGGGAGACCCAGTCATGGTCTTTTGACCATCCGAATGTGATGCCTTTTGATTTTGGGTCTAATTCTCAGACCCCGACATAGAAAGAAGGTGGCAGTCGCATCAGCCTGGCCCCATTGCCGCCCAAGTGCAAGAAAAGGATTTGGGGTTGCAAGAGTGAGAAAGAGAGTGGTGATGGTGGATGTGAAGGTGAACATGGTGGTGGCTGGGAGTCATATCATGAGATTCATATATGGACAGAGAGAGAAATGAGGAAGAAGATGAGAAATATGTCCTCTAATTTTCATGCTTTGCTTCCTCAACTCCCTTTAAAGGTAACCCAACAAAAGTCATACAAATTTTTGGATGAGTTCATGTTCATATTAATTACTTAATGCGCATTCCAGTATAGTGAAACTAACACATTGCAACCTCCACTTCTAAAATGAGCTTATTGCATCCCCTCGTTGCAATAAACCCTACTTATTGAAACTGGTAAAAAAAACACATCCATATGTAGAGGGTAAATGTGGCAATACCAAAATAACTAATAGAGAAAAAAAAAGGAAAAAAAATGATGAAGAAGAAGATGAGAAGATTAACATGATTTGTACGTCGAAATCAATTTCACCAATTGGAATGTCAAATATTTCACAATTACAGCAACAACACAATCACAATCTCTCAGCGAAAGTGTAAGAACGCAAAACAAGAAATCTTGAATTTATCAATACCCACAGTTCCTATCTTGACAGAGTTGTCCCAGACCGGAGCTCCATGTTCGAGTCTATGTCGTATTTATTTGGAAAAAAGAACAACAACATCGAGAACGTCGTCGAATTGGTACGACCTTCTCTCACCCTCTCCCTCCCTCTATCTATTGGTCTCTTTCCCCCGACCTTCCCCCCTCTCTTGCTGATACGAAGATGATATTGGGGTGACTGGGTTAGGGTTGGGGTAGGATCGTCTGGTCTGTGGGTTAGGGCAACCGCGGAAGGATTGATTGGAAGAGAGGGGGTGTCAATTGAACTACTCGGTTTCTCTATTGAGGATCTAATTTTTGGTTTGGGTTTGCACATCTGGGTTACTTCTACGACGGTTGGCTTCTCTAACCTCTTTCTACTTATAATAAACCTATAGTACAACAAGTTCATATATAAGTTTCTAGCTTTGCGATCTCCAGATTCTGTTTTGATTCGTTTTAGTAAAGAGTTTGAATTGGAAACCCTATGATTGAGAAGATGGGTTGTTTGTACCGGGGATCTTGGAAGCGTATACTTTGGGCCGAATCTTCCTATGAAGCCGCATAGGCTGAGTATGACTCACCACCTCGTCCTCTCTTATGAGCTCCACAACAAGATGGAAATTTATATCTGTAATTTTCTGGATTTTGGACTTCAATTTGTTGTTTTTATTTTTGCTTTGAACCATTTTTGTTTGAAGGAGTTACAGTTTTGATCATTGCTGTAAAATGCAGAGGCCACACAAGGCATATCGGGCATGTGGGTTTCGTAGTGGTGATTGCGGTGGTCACGGTGATGATATCGCCGAATCAGGGCTTCAATAGTCGGGTTGTGGGTTTCGGTCACCGGAATCTGGGTTGGGCGGCGGTGTTATGGTGGTTTTAGTGGTAATAACAATGGTGTGTTATGAATGTTCTTACATAGAAAGTTAATAGACAATTGTACCCTTTTAATAAAAGGACGTGATAGTCAAAAAAAAATTACCAGTATCAATAAATATGATTTATTGTAACTGGGGGATGCAATAAGCTCATTCTAGAAGTGGAGGTTGCAATGTGTTAGTTTCACTATACTGGAGTATGCATTAAGTAATTAAGCCTTATGGTTTTTACATAGCTCTTTCCTTTTCATCGCCTTAGTTTGAGAAAGTACTTGATAGAAGTACTTTTCATAAATTCGATTCTAATTTATGTTGTGTTTGGATTTCTCAAACTGTAAAGTTTCTTGTTTAATTTAACTGATAAGAGATTTATCTCAAATACCCAAAGAAACACCTACATATTTCTTCAAAATTTTATTTCGGAGTCTTATGGTATATTGTAATAGGTTTCACTGATACAAGCACCTTCATTTTTATGAAATTCCTCACATGATCGTCATCTTCTTGATTTATATCAACCATTATCAATCATTACAAAGACAAATTCATCATCTTCCGATTATTTTTACTTTCGAGCGAGGTAATGAATTTAGGGTAAAAGACATTTTGCACCCTCCGACTATGGAGAAAAGACATTTTATCCTCTGATTTATGGAAAAATACATTTTGCACCCCTGTTAACGGATGGAGGGTGGACAGATACCACCCTTCTGTTACAATCCGTTAGTAGAGGAGTGCAAACTGACTTTTTGTGACCATTTTACCCTTACTGATTGTGGACAAATACCACCATTTTTTTATTTTATTATTATAGTGTTCATCATGTTCTTGATATTCTTAGTGTTCTTGAGCACCACCTCCACTACTACCAAATCTCCACCACCACCGAATCACCAAAATATACCCATTTCTACACAACCACCACCACCAACAACCACTGCCTTCTTCCCCAATTTAAGAACACAACACAAACCTAGAAACCAAATAAACATCATCGCTGCAAATACCCTCTCCATCATTTTTGATCTTGAGCTCGATCATTCCTCTACTCACCATCATCATTGATCATCACTCGGTTTCTCCCAGCAATCAATCAGAGAGATTGAAAGAGTGAGAGAGCTCGATGGATGCCCGCGACCACAGCCGGAGCATGAAGAGCAACAGATCAATGCCCGATGCCGATTCGCAGCTAGACTCCTTCCACTACCCTCTCCGATTCTCCCCTCCGCTCCGACGACCCAGACCACCCCCGACCAAGTCTCCTTCTTCCAAGGCCATAGTCTCCGTCGCAAGTTCTTCCCCTTTCCGATCTCCTCCCAACCCAAACAACTACCAGATCTGAAACCCCTCTCTCTCTCTACATACCGCCTTCTCAATCGAATTCGAACTGTCACAGCGCCGCCGCGGAAGCCGCAGTGCCTGTGCCCTCCAATGGGCTGCACGCAATCGAAGATCGAGAACGAAGAAGCAAGCAGTCTCCTCCAGAAACGCCTTCACCGCCGCTCACTCCGCCTACACCATGTCCCTCAAAAACACCGGCGCCACCCTCAGTGACTACGCCCACAGCGAGTTCCAGCATCCACATATAATCGCCTCTGAAATTATAGAGGAAGAAACATCAGGAAGGATTCCCACCTACCTCATCTGTCATACAACTTCCAGGTTTCAATTAATGACCAAATCGAGCAGATTGAGGTGAGTGAGAGAAGGGGTTGGAGAAGAAGAGAGGCGGTAGAGTGAGAGAGAGAGAGGCAGAGATAAGTTTAGGGTTTGGAAGTGAGTAGGAGGATGGAAGGAAAGGGCATTTACAGTGGAGTAATTTTTAAATATTTTAGGGGTATTTTTGTCTTTTCATCCCTCCATTTTTAACTCAAACAGGGGTGTAAAATGTCTTTTTCCATAAATCAAGGGGCAAAATGTCTTTTACCCATAAATAGAGGGTGGAAAATGTCTTTTACCCATGAATTTAACATTATTTTTCAGTATGTGATAGTCGTCTTCATAAATTACTAAGGCTGATGTTCTGTACAGGCTGACAAATTAACAAATTGTCGTTGAAGCAGTTAACTATATGAAGTCCCTTGAACAAGAAATCCTCAAGCTCCAACGGAGAAAGCTCGAGATGCTTCATGGTGCTGCAGCAATCAGCTACGAAATAAGCAAAACTGCTCCACCTTAGACAAGGATCGACCCAAGGGAGGCATTCGATGTCGGCCCAATCTCGACAAGCTACAACAACTTGGGTATCAATCAAACAAACTTGTCAGTTTCTAGGTTTGTGTATCCCGCTTTTTAAAGTTGGACTTCACCAAATGTTGTCTTAAGTGTATGTAGTGATCAAGCTCAGTGTAACATGTGCGCGATAAAGAAGTTTGGTCTCTTCACAATAACTTGTTATGAGATTGAGAAGAACAAAATGGATGTGGTACACGTTCCTTTTCATTGAATAACTTCTGGACAATGTACTTAGTTCAAGCTCAAGTGAGTCTCCTTATTTTAAACACTAACTTGCTTTTTTGTTAGTGCATGTTTGGTATCTCAATTCTGATTGAACTATGATGATAATCTATGTTTTCGCACAATTTGGTTTGGCACCATAAAACTTAAACCTGAAAGTTTTGGAGATTAATTTTTTTTTTCCAAACATAAGTCATTTCCATTAAAGGACTATCACAGCCCAAAGAAGATCAGCGTGATCATACAAACAAATTATTGACTGCTCTCTTGGCACAATTATGAGCAAGCCAATTTCCAGTTCTTCTAAAAAAGAAAAAAACACAATTCTCAAATGAAGAAGCCAAAATCTTACAGTCAAATAAAATCTTTTCAGCATCAAAACTTGAGATCTTCCCTCCATCCTTCAAGAAGTCAATGGCCAATTTTGAATCAGAGCAGATCAACACTTTTCTGAGATTCTTCTCCTTTGCAATCAACAGAGCTCTCCTTATAGCCATGCTTTCCAACACTAATGGACAACAAATATGAGCTAATGGGGATTCATCTTCAGCAATGACAGAGCCATTACGCCATTCAATAACTCCAAGACCACCACCTCTCTTGAACCTGTCCACTGCTGCATCACAATGAAAAAACTCATCAAAATCCAGCAGATTTGGAGCATGATCAACCACATTAATGCTGGTAGTCTTCTGAGAACTGCAATTCATATCAAAGAACTCATAAAATTTATGAGTGGCTTTAGCCAAGATCTGCTGAGGGGACCAACATATCTTATTAAAGATAAAATCACACCTAGCATTCCAAATCTCCCAGCAAATATATGCAATAAGGCTCAGAGCTTGGTCTCTGTTATCAAAAGACTCATGAATCTCCACAACTTTAAACCACCACTTCTGAATTGATCCCGGATTTGAGATGGCTGCAACACCTCTGAAAGGGGATAATTTCCAAACTTGGCAAGCAGAATTGCAAGAGACTATAGTATGCAATTCACATTCAGCACAACTTTCACACAATTCACAAATTTCAGTTTGCAAACTACAACCTCTTCTTCTTAAAGCAGCTGCAACAGCAATACCCCCACACAATAATCTCCATAAAAACAGTTTTGGAGATTAATTGATTTCAATGAAATTGAAAAATCTAAAAAAGTAGGGATTTGCAACATAGAGGTCGTTTATTGACTTTCCCATTATTAGAGGTCGTTTATAAGTGAGCCTATTCAAGTAGTTGGTTCTAAAGCATTTTATTTTTTCTCAAACTGGTCAAAGTTTCCATTCATACCAAACAAATTTTGATTTTCCCTATAGTTAGATTTTTCACGCACATTATTTTTAACCTGATTTTCTTAAATTTGTTCAAAGTGTCCCTTGAACAAATTGGTCACATTATTTCCACGCACATTATTTTCATCAACAATTGTCCCGTATGCACTGCATTGCCAGGGAAACAAATTTATCATGTGGTAAGCTATTTTGGCTAATATTGTGTGCGCGCGCACACACACACTAAGGGCCAGTTTGAGAATGCTTCGCTCCCCGTATAACTGTTTTTCAACATTATAACTAGTTTTAGAAGGTTTGGTAAAAATATTTTTTTTTTCGCGTTTTCGGACAGTTTTTGCTGTTCCCTAACAATTTTCATGAAGCAAGGGGGAGATACTTTTCCGTAAAGTAATTTTGATTAATTTATCTACAACCTATTCTAACCTTGCAATTTTTGAATATTTTAATAGTTATCTCAACGGAAATGACACATGTCATATATTTTTGTCATTTTACCCTCTCACATCAATTTCGTAATTTATTTTTGGGAAAATGACACTGACCACCCATGAGTTTAGGCATAATTCCACCCCGCTACCCTGTGTTTTGGAAAAGTTAAATTTTTTCGGACCATAATGCCCCTGCGTATGTTTTTTTTAAATTTTTTGTCATGTTTTATCACGAAGAACACCAAAAACATCAAGCCATGAACATCAAGAACACCAATAATTTCTGAATAGATCTGATCATTTTGAGAAATCAATCGAACCCATCAGTAGTACTCTTCATTGCAACACCAACAAAAGAAATTAGATAAAAGAAACTGTTCCAAATTCCATTGTGATACAGAAATTTATAGATAAAATTGGAGAAATGAGATTTCAATTAGAACTTCGAACACAGTCACGAGCTACTTAAATTCAATTAGAAGAATATTTGGACCAAAATTACCTATATACAGAAATTTATAGATCCCGTGTACAAAATTTGTACCAGTTTAACAACAAAAATCTCATCAATTTGACACATTTGAAGAAGTAGGGCAAGATTTATAGATTTGCAGTGTTCCTGAGTCAACAATAACTTTGAAGCTACTAGCTCTGTCCCAGCTCTTCCCCACCAATTTGACTTTTATCACTATTCACTGGGTCACTTTGACTCCGTGATTTGGATAGCAAAGTAATTTAATTTTTTGATAATTTTTTCATGGTGCTGTAGAGTATAAGTTGCTCTATAACAGCGTGAAAAAGTTATCGAAAAATCGCATTATTTTGCTATCGAAATCACCCGGTCAAAGTGACCCATATACGAGTCAAATATTTCCAATGGTGGGCAAGAGCTGGGACAGAGGTAGTACCACTTTGTGTTAGATAACAACACTTTGCAATCAATCCCGACACCTGTTGTCTCATGCTATGATTACTAGTCCTTGACTCCTGTTGTCTCATGCTATGAATACCTGAAAAATCAACATTATTAAGTAATTATACGAAATGGAAACAGATCGCAGAGTGCATGATCCTGTGATCATTTGATGAAATTGAATCGAGTTTTATGAGCTTTATATCCTTCAGTTTTGTCAATTTTTTTTGGTCCCCTTTTTGGGTATAAAAGGGATCAAAGCTCATTACAAAGTATACCAACTGTCCCAACACCCCCGCTATCATTCATAAGAGATCTTACACAATTTCTACTTACACAGGATTTAGCTAAGTAATCAGCTACGACATTGGCTTCCCTCCAGATCTTTACCACAGATCTTGAAGTGAGCTCCATTAACTTTCTTATTTCTAACACCAAATGCCATAAGGCTGTGATTCATCCTCTTGCAGAATCAAATTGACAACCTAAATCAAACTCAATTACTGCATTTGATCCTCCTTCAGGGCAAACCTTCCAAGACTGCCCACAATTCTCATTCAACACAGACACAGCTCCAACATATTTCTGCACACCCCAAATCCAAGATCCATAATAATCTCTACAAACAGCACCAATGGCTAGGCCACCCTCTTCCCCACTTTGAGCACAGTCCACATTGACCTTCAGAGTTTGCACATTTGGACACACCCATCTTGGAAAGCTGACCACATATGCAATATCCAAATCCAGAATTACTTGAAGCTGTTTGGCATCCTTTCAAATATAAAACACTGCATTTGAAGGAACAGTAAAGGAGTCATCATGAATCCCTTTATTGTGTCAAAGCCAAATATTTGATAAAGCAGTAGTGAAAGTCAAAGGACAAGGTAGATACCTATTTACGGCCAAAACTTTGGTGCGTCCCTGTGGTAACCGGCTA
Source organism: Linanthus parryae (assembly GCA_023055425.1). NCBI lineage: Eukaryota > Viridiplantae > Streptophyta > Magnoliopsida > Ericales > Polemoniaceae > Linanthus > Linanthus parryae. Next base: position 38,062,579 of record JALGPY010000002.1, read on the forward strand.
AGCCGGTACTAGCCGGTTATGAGCAGGTTGATTGGGCACTTTAGCAAAGTCATGAGCAGGTTGATTGGGCACTTTAGCAAAGTCATGAGCAGGTTGATTGGGCACTTTAGCAAAGTCATGAGCAGGTTGATTGGGCGCTTTAGCAAAGTTATGAGCAGGTTGATTGGGCGCTTTAGCAAAGTTATGAGCAGGTTGATTGGGCACTTCAATAGTCACAAGGAAAGCCTCAAAATCCTGAGAAGGCGAGAATAGGAGGATTAGGTAATAAAACACCAAACATCTAACGACAGGAACACAAATACGTATATCCTGTAGTCAAATTACCATGTCATCACATCTTGTAGCCGCACTCTCTCTCGCACAAGGTACGATTTCCTTCTCCTCCTCCTCCTCCTTCTTCGATTGCACAGGTTTTGTTGATCTTTTGTGAACACGGGGTTCTGTTGGTCTTTTTTATACTTCGATTATTGTCTTGATTTTGTGATCGATGGTTCTGTTTGGGTTCTTCTTCAATTGAACGGTTCATCTGTGGGTACTAGTTCTTATCGTTGCCTTGAGTTTGTGTTCAATTATGGCTGCGCAAATACTTCAAGTGGGGAGACCTCATTAAATTCTGCTCCTTCTAGAGACTTAAGTTAATTTGTATGTTAAACTTGTAATTAATCTTGGCCTTCAGTTGATTTGTGTTGTCCTGAGTCAATCAAGATTGAAGCGTTTTGGATAAATTTGTTACGACCTTTGTATGGATCATCACTATTGTTAACTTGATCTATTTGTTTCCTCAAAAAAAGAAATTTTAATCTATTTTTGTTAATTGGATGAAGATACTTGAAGTTCAGTTTGTTTGAAAACAAAACTATACAAAGAAGTTTTGGAAATAATATGTGTCATGTAATGTTTTGTACGTTATATATGTTGGTGAATCCGGATCGGATCGCCGTTCCGTCCGGCCGTGGGTGGCGGCGGTCGTTGCCATCGGAAGAGGTAGAGGAAGAACAGGGTGGAGGAAGGATAATAAGATGGAATAGGCTTTTTTTCAGGGAGGCTGTGGTTTTTTGTTGGGTTAAAGGAGGGGAACATACAGACTGTATGTTATAGATATTAGAGCTATACTTTTTCTGGGAGAGAGAGATTAGGGTAGATATGTGGTGGGGGTAATTTTGTTTCAATTTCAGGGGTAAAATTGTCTTTTCGATACAGGCGTTGGGTTCTATTTGTTACAAGAGCGCAAAGTGGAAGTATTCAAAAGACATGTTTGTCGGTTGTCTTTTATCCTATGTGATCTCAGAGCTTATATTTCCATAGAATCAATTAATAATCTTCTAGGAGGATGGGCTATATTTGACTTTGCAACATGCTTCTATTTTGATAATCTTTCCTGCATGCATTCGTCTCTCTGAATTCCGTGTATCCACCCACAACTGAGTTTCGGCAATCGCAAGACAATTCAAGTATGGATATAAGATGTGATGACATGGTAATTTGACTACAGGATGTACGTATTTGTGTTCATGTCGTTAGATGTTGGTGTTTTGTTACCTAATCCTCCTATTCTCACCTTCTCAGGATTTTAAAGTTTTCCTTAAGACTATTGAAGTGCCCAATCAACCTGCTCATGACTTTTCTAAAGTGCCCAATCAACCTGCTCATAACTTTGCTAAAGTGCCCAATCAACCTGCTCATGACTTTGCTAAAGTGTCTTCTGAGGTAATCTGTCTCCTCTATTTGTCGTGTTCATGTCACCAGTTTTTGGTGCAAGATTTGTCTCCCTAATTACACGCTCTCGCTGTATCAGAAATTACTGCAGGAGCAAACTGTTAAGGAGTCGATGCAGCAGATGAATGATGGTAATGTCACAAACACCCCTCTACCAAAGTTGAAGCGGTGCCCTTTATGTCAGGTAAGACACACTTCCTAAAACAGACAAACATGATTAGGGGGTGTTGGTTTAGTGATATATAATGTTGTGTACGGGTTATTTGGCAGGTGGATTATGCGTTGGGCGATGATGTTATGATATTGAAATGCCGGCATGATTTCCACACAGATTGTATCAAGAAATGGGCGTTTACAATTGCAATGAAGTGCCCGGTTTGCGGAATGCCTTAGCTTGATCTATTGCCGGTTTTTATCAAGAAGTGGGTTTTCATGTTTCCTGTAGATGATGAATTGGGGGGGTTTTTGGTTTCATTTGAATTGAATGAGAGACCTAGTGCTGGAACTATAAAGTTTTTCTCTTGATACTATTGCTATTAGTATCAAGAGACCGAGCGCTGAGCTATGAAGTTTTTTTTTTCTTCAAATAATAAAGTTTTTGGAAACGTCAAATCTACTACTATATTTATAGATTTGAATAGGCCTTTCAAGTAACATTTGATAAAACAAAGAGCCATCTCCAATTGGATGCTAAAAGTTGTTCTAATGATATAATTATAGCATATGGGTGTTCCAATGGAGTCTTAAAAGGGATGGTAATTCTGAAATTTCTAGCATTATGTTACACTTGGTCTCAAATTTGAGAGCATGTACAGAATTGTGCTAACGATAGAACCAAGTATATCTTTGATCTCTTGATTATTGCTTACATATTTATCATTTAACTACATTCAACCACCATGTAAAAAAATGGCATACTAAAAAGGCATGTCATATCCACAAATCGTATGATTACTCCCTGTGGATAATAGTTGACTTTTTTCCACACCCGGTGAACTGTCCATGTAATATACTTGAGCAATTTTTCCAATTCCAATGCATGCAATCCAAGCTACCCAACAAACGGGGAAAGCCCCTCTTCTTTCCCTCACGAAAAGAAATTGATGTAAAACTTAGTTAATAAATGAGAAAAAGCTAAAACTTTGGTGATTGTTAGTTGTTACACAAGAAGTTGTAAAATTAATGTAAAATTTTAACACACAAAATTTGTATTACAATATAGTTAAATTGTATAAGAGATTTTTTTTTATTTTGATAGTTGATGGGGGTATACGATTGGTAATTCATGAATGAAAATTTGGTTTTAAATTGAAATAAGATTTCATGTCATGTATATATTGGAGCATGAAATGGTATATATGCTCAATTAACTATTCACATGCTAAAGTTATCATTGGAATTAAGATCTCCGTATTTTCATATTCTTAAAGAACCCAAGCACTACAGTAAATTAATTATCAACATTAATACTACATCCGTCTTGCCATATTCTTCCTAATGGGTCAATTGACCTCGTGATTTGGTTAGCAAAACGATACAAGAATTTGATATTTTTTTTTGTCAGTTTACTCTACAACACCATGTATATATAGCAATATTTATTTATTTTAAGTCAGAAATAGCAAACATTACCCTTTACCCCCCCCCCCCCCTCTTTTTTTTGAGAGAACTTGTTTTGTCGTCAACTGGGTTTGAACTCATGGCCTTATGCAGAGGCTTCCAACGCTTGAGCTACCACCCTAGCTGCCGTTACCCTTTACCCCTTAGTCCATCGTTCGTGGGCGTAGGTGAAATCCCCGCGAACCTTTTCGCATACGACATGCCAGCCAAAATAGTTAATGTTATAATTGATATCTAGCATTGAGCAAAATCACGTGATGCTTGGTGGTAGTAAAACTATTCTCCTGACAGTCATTTTAGTATTCACCCAATAGACGAGATATATTTACATAGTTTAAGAAAATGAAAAAAAAAAACATATAATGAATGATACATATAACTTCCGTGGTGCCAATTTTGCGTCATACACTAGAGCAATGTTTAGGTTTATTTATAGCCCGCTCTGATCGACCTTATTCAGAATATATATAAATATTCACCTAATGCGCAAGATATATTCACATAGTTAAAGAAAAAGGAAAACAAGTTATAAATGATACATGTAACTTCTGTGGTGTTAATCTTATATCGTGCACCAGAGCAATGTTTATGTTAGTTTATAGCCAGCTCTGATCGATCTTATTTCATAATATACAAGAATATTCACCCAATGGGCAAGATATATTCACATAGTTAAAGAAAAGGGTAAACCTACAATGAATGATACATGTATCTTTACTTGTGTCAATTTTGTATTGTGCACAGAGAAATGTTTAGGTTAGTTTAATTAATAGCTTGCTGCGATCGAACATTTTCAGAATATATAAGAATATTCACCAAATGGGCAAGATATATTCACATAGTTGCAGGAAAGGAAAAACTTCTAATGAATGATACATATAACTTTTGTGGTGTCAATTTTGTGTCGTGCACTAGAGCAATATCTAGGTTAATTTATAGCCCGCTCTGATCGATTTTATTGAGGAACACATAAAAATATTCGTTCATTGGGCAAGATATATTCTCATAGTTAAAGAGAAACGAAAACCTATAATGAATTATACATGTATCTTTAGTGTGTCAATTTTCGGTGTGCACCAGAACAATATTTAGGTTAAGTTTCTTTTTTTAAAGCATATTTAGGTTAATTTATAGGCCTCTCCGAGCTATCCTATTTCAGAAAATACAAGAACATTTCTCCAATGGACAAGATATATTCACATAGTTAAAAGGAAAATGATAACTTGTAATGAATGACATACCTGTAGCTTGTAGTTTTAGTCGTGTCAATTTTGTATTGTTCACCATAGCAGTGTTTGGGTTAATTTATAGCCATCTCCAATCGATCTTATTTCAGAATATATAAGAATATTCACCCAATGGGCAAGGTCTATTCCCATAGCTAAAGAAAAGGAGAACATGTAATGAATGATACATGTAATTTGAGTTGTGTCAATTTTGTGTCGTGCTCCATAACATGTTTGGGTTAATTTATATACTTTAATCCTCAAAAATAGAAGTGCATATTTTAAGCCTAGTCATAAAAACAGGATACATCTAATTGGATATATTTTGTTATAAATAAATATTGCAATACTTTTTATTATTAGCTCATACTTTTTATATTGCAATTTTTTGGAATTAATAAATATGAAAATGTCAATAAAGAATGAAGACAAATATATTTGCAGAGCTTAATCTTGACGTACATATGTAACGCTTATATTTTATTTCTTTTTATTATTATTGTCATCATTATTAAGATTTGTAGCTGCATGTTTTTATTTTATTTTTTTAGAGAAACAAGTTGTATTCAAACCACTGGGTCAGAGCCCAAATCCAAACCCGGTCATTGTAAACCCAAGAAAATGAAGAGCCTTCTAGAGCAACTCGTTGGCACACTAAATGAGCTGCTCGGTTACAGCTGCGAGGCGTGTATCGGGACACGTACTCGGTGGATTCTTCAAGAAGGCGTAGACAACGGAGAAGAATGCGACAGCAAAATGAATTCTCCTCCACTACCGTTTCATTTCTCATTTATGAGAAAATAGTTCTCTCTCTCTGTTTCTCTCTCTAAGGTGGTTCCATAGAGAGATGAGGGATGCTTCTAGTGTGGGTTAACATAATATTGTTTAGCTAGATTAACCTTTTCGCTACTTGACGGTGATCATAACTGTGCAGCGTCATGTTAAAACTCACGTTCTATAGTAATATCAGTCTGTCCCAACTCTTTCTTCTCAATTTGACTTTTGTCACTATTCACTGGGTCATTTTGACCCGGTGATTTGAATAGCAAACCGTTGTAATTTTTTGATAATTTTTTCATGGTGTTGTAGAGTAAAAGGTGCTCTATAATATGGTGAAAAAATTATCAAAAAATTGTATTATTTTGCTATCCAGATCACCCGATCAAAGTGACCTAGATACGAGTCAAAAAAGTCAGATGGGAAGAAAGAGCTGGGACAGACTGGTAGTAATCATTGTACTTTTGATTTTTGGATCTTACTCTAGCCTCCAAACCACTAAGTCCCTACAAGTCCAGTGTTGGTACGTGTGGGCCCTGTCTCGCAGCCCCCACGTGGATCAGCATATGTAGTGATCTTGTGTGTATGGAGCACAACTCGGTGTGCTGGATGACTGTCACGTTGCTATGATCTGTCTGTCTGGAAAGTACTATCTACAATAGTCAATTTGCTTGAAAGTAGATTAATTCAAAATGTTCGGATCTTTGCAATTAATAATCTTTTTTGAACGAAAAAATACTAATGTGAAATGAGAAAGAAGTAGGAAAGGAGATTGGGGGAGAAAGATGGCCGGGGGAGTACGCGAAAGATGGGGAATAAAATCCAAACAATTATTACTTTCTTTAAGAATAACAATTAATACTATGAATGAATATGACTACAAAAATAACTATTTCATTGGGAAGGGCATTATGGTCTTGACAATATAAATCTGGTGTAAGAAGCTTTTTTACTGATGTAAAGAAGTCACTACCTTATTTCATTAGCAGAAGTGTTGTGGTACAGTTTAGAAGATCCTCTAGTAGCTAGTGATTGCTATAATCAAGCACAAACATTTTGTCTTCCTAAATTTGAATTAATTGGCGGTAGCTTGCGATATGCTATGCATATATGTTTTGGAAAATATAATTTATGCGCATGCTTTTTTTTACAAGAACATTACTATTCTTTTGGAGACTTTCCTTCGAGATATTGAATTGCCAGAACAAAATGTTAAAATTGGAGCGTTGAAATATGTCTCCTCTATTTGTGTTCGTGTTATCAGTTTTTTCGTGCAAGATTTATTTCCAAATCATACACTCATATATTAGGCATATAAGGGTATCATTTGGCATAATGTGAACATTAGCAGTGGATTGCAAAACCAAACTGCAGCAAAGTGAAAAGACCCTTCCCTATCTATGTTTATTCATGGTGTGTAAAGCCTCTACAGCAAATATAAAAATTTAATTAATTAACACCCCTTTCAAAAATGTAATTTTTACGGTCTCTTTTGTGAATTCACGGTTAATTAAATAATTACATTTGCATATTTTTATGTTTCTTTCCAGACTTGAGCTGTCTATACCAACTCGCAATGTGCTCGAGTTCAACTGAATTAATCAAACTAAACTCAAATACTATGGTATTTGATTTTGATATGTGTTTATCTGATTGAATAAATTATTCAAGCTCTAAATGCTGATATTTTGGTATGACGATACCTTTATACCTCTATATTTCTAAAAGTTTTGAGCGAAAAAAAGTAAATTACCACTCAAAGATACTATAGGATAGATATGTAAGGTATTAGTCGAGAGCAGTCTCCGAGAACTTTGGAGGAAAACATAGGGGCGAATTTTCAAACGACAGCACGACAAGTTGATGGAGTCAAGCGAGAAAACCAGATCGGAGCAGATGGGCGGGGAATTCGGGGATGTCGAAGACGAGATTGAAGAGGAACTAGTGGTACGTTTTCAGAAAGCGTTCTGAAATGAGGCCGAATGGGTGAGAAGAGAATAGTATATGAGCCTAGCAGAAACATTTTTATCTTCCTGTTCCCAAACAAGGCAAGAAGAGAAAGATATGAAAGCGGATAGTCACTTTGAGTCAATGGACGCTTAGGTAAAGGAGCAATTCTTAGGTGCTCATAGAGCAAATCCACGTGGTGCTCCATTGCACTTACATTTCCATACATCTAGTAAAGAAGAAGATGGTCTAACGGCTTGCAATCCACCCCACACATCTAAGTAAAAGAAGAATATGGCCTAATAGCTTGCATGCCCTTGGGCGGGGTAATTGAAGTAGATCTGAAAACCGAAGTAGATAAAACCAACTATTTAAGAAGAGTAAGAGTGAGGATCAGTTTAATAAAACCCTTACGCAGAGAAATAGCCCTTCATGCAAAAGGGAAAAAAATAGGCTTCGAATTTAATTATGAACGCATGCCAAATGTCATTTGCGAATATGGGAACCCACACACCGGAAAAGGATGATCCACAATCCACCGCAAAGAAGAATGCCACAATCTTTCGAGGCCCGTTCTTTCCCCCTACGAAGAGCCCGTTCTCGTCCTTTATGACGATACTAGTTTTCCCATGTGAAGACGTTGTTGACTTTTAGCCCGCCCTGCGATGGTCTCTTCCACTTATCCGATGACTTTCTCCGTATCTGAACCTACGCATGTCCTTCCTCTCTTCTTTTGATCTCTATGGGTCAATTGTTCAATTACACAACTAAGTACCTCCTCAGTTCTTTCTGTTCCAAAATTGTGGACTTTTTTTTATTCTCTTCCACCAGATAGACATGTTAGCTTACCATTTTTCAATTCTATATTGTTTCATATGTGAACCAGTCTGGAAATTACCAGCCATGGTATCTACGAATTTCTCTTAAAAAAGTTGTTGCCATAGCTCTTTCACCCCTTTCACTACATGAATATGTGAGTTTCACTTTCTGGCTCTGCGTGAAGGAGTGAGACTTGCGAAACAGCTGCAACTCAATCCCATCTCCAATGGAAGTGATTCAAAGAACTTAGCTAATTATGAGTTATCAAGACCACTACCAACCACTGAACACCCACAACCACCTAACACCACCTTCAACACCACCCACATCCATCCTCACACTCTGCCCTTTCCCTCTCTGTCTCTGTCGGCCAGAGCAAGGTAGCATGAGCAACGATAGCCGGAACAACAGTAGCAACAACCGGAACTCCCACCTCCATTTTTTTGGCGACGAACTTGGCCCAGCTAACCCGGCAATACCCATCCTTCAATCTTCGCGTCTCTGCGTTCTTGAGCGCCCGAGGGAATGAGGAGATCCCAAGTGAAGCCCCGAGTTAGACGGAGACTCCATGTCAATCACCACTGCCACCGCCACCAAAACAAAGCTCAACCAGCCTTGTTTCTCGACGGTTTCTACGCGTTCTTGGTGTGAGTATGCTCTATTGTCAAAATTTGAAATTTTGAATTCATCTTGTGTTTTCTAGAATATGGCATGTTTGAAGTCTTTTTTAATTACATAGAGTAAACTGGTATATTATGAGACATTAAGGGTACTTTCTGTTAGAGGCCGAAAACTCATAATTAGTGGGGGAAGGGGTAACAGATGTTGGTGATTTTAGTGTCATCGGCCATTTGTGTAATCGGATTTACTTACGACTAAGTAGACATTGGCATTACGTTGTACACGTTAGGAGGTGTGGAGTACACGCGTGCACACAACTATGTTAATGACTTGGACAAGGAACTCGCGGACGACTGCGGGGGTTCGGGGGCGGAGCCCCCGACGGGGGTCCGGGGGCAGCGCCCCCGGTGGGGTCCAAGGGGCAACGTCTCCGATTTAATTTTCTGTTAAAAAACGGACTGAAATCTGGCGGTTGTAACCGCCAGATTAACCGCCTTCTCCCTCCCTATTTGTCAGTTTGGTCGAATTCAGAAACACAGAGGAACTCATATTCGTTCTTGAATTCTCTGTTTTATCCGATTGGAGATTTCGTGCACAACGCCGAAATACTTTAATCTGAGAGTGATATCACGACTCAGAGATCATCCAAGTTCAATCGTTCCCGTTCTAAACACCACCCAGTTTTCCTACAACAGATTGTAGTTTCATCCAAACATTAGGGGACTTGCTCTATTTTACATACACTGTATTTATTCATATATATAGCGTTCTTAAGTTAATTAAAATTATAATTTAAAAGCTAACTATTTATTTATTTTTAATAAATACAAAATAATTTTGTTATGTAAATTAACATGTAAAAAATTCGATAAATTTGAAATTCAATATAATTAAATATTTACGATTTATTTTCTTGAAAAATAAGTATATAACAATATATTATGTATATATATATGAATATATATGAATATATAATTGATAAAGAATATTTCTTTCATTATTAACTAAATGTCAATTTAGTTTTATTTAATTAAATAGAAAAATTTTAAAATAATTATAAAATGCTATTCTTTTTATCAGTAATTGAATTTGTTTAATTAAATATTGTTTCTTTAAATTAAAATAAATTAGTTAGAATATAGATTATAATTGTGAAATACTAAGAAATAATTTATCTAATTAAAACTTTATATTTTATAATTATAAGAGTTACAACCTCGGTTTCTTCTCTGTCAACTGCGGTTAACTTTTCTACCCATAACTGGGTCACTTTGACTCGGTGATATGGATAGCAAAATGATGTAATTTTTTGGCAATTTGTCATAGTACTATAAAGTAAAGTTTACTCTACACGATCATGCAAATATTGCCAAATTTGTGTATCTTTTTGCTAACCAAATCACCGGAGTAAAGTGACCAAGTGAATAGTGTCAAAAAGTAAAGTAAGATGAAAGAGAAGAAACAGATGTAGTATGATTTTACATACTTTAATTAGAATTCTAACTTTCTTATAACTTCTAGTAATCGTAACTAGAATATTAAATATTTTTATCTTCTTAAAATTTATTCTTGAATTTTTCAAAATCATTTTGTGAATTTCGAATTATTTGCAATTGAAAATTTAAATATCCAGAAACAAATTAGCGTTTATCATTACTTTGAAATTTCATTTGCATATCACGTAGGACATGTGCATTATTTACTTCCAACACGAACGTGGTTGTGATTAGGAATTTGTGTTTATGATTGTAGAGCATGAGTTCAACGAACCCGGTGACTAGGATGTGGTTTACGAGTAGTGGACTAGCTAGCACTCTACGGCTCTCACGGTGAGTGTACATGCTTAGCTTAATATGCTTTATTTTCCATTGCGTGAGTTTACATGATTAGCTTTGCGTGCCATTTTTTGTGTGAACTACTTGTTTTTTTGAAAATAAATGTCGCACTTTATTCTGCATTTTTTAAGCGCCCTTTACTTGATTTAAATATGCACTTTACTACTCTTCTTCGAAATCTGAGTACTTACTGTTCAAATGTCATTAAGTCATAATTCATTAACGACGTAAAGTGAAAGATCAAATGTACCGGAACCAGTTGGCTGTTATTTTGTTGGTACCGGCTGCCAGCACAGATTTGCGAGTTCCCCTTGACTACCTGCTGGAGTCTTGAACTATTACTATATTGTCTCCGACAGGAAATACACGTTTGAAGTCAACTCTTTTATGGAATCCGTCAATTTTAACGGAACATCACAAAGATGAAACATAAAAGAGAGTTTGTTCATTACTTTGGACCACAGGGGGCATTTTGCACAAACCCTTGACCATAGGGGTAAATACAATTAACACAATAATAAATTAATGATTGATGATAACAATAGAAGTGAGTTGAAAAAAACAAACTTGGGACATATAAAAGTTGACCGCAAACACGCCCTTAGCAAGAGAGAAGTTGAGGAGTGCTCTTAAACCCTGGGGTTTGTGATCATGATGGACTCGAGTACTCCCCACACCTCAGTAGTGAATATCTATCTGCTTCAATCAACAACACCAACCCACAAGTTTATAATCTGCATGCCAACAAACCCAGAAGTCTAGATTTATGAAGATGAAGAAGGCTGTGAATTTATGGGATGATGTTTATCCGCGGACGATGAAGAACAGATTTGGGAAGAATTTAATATCACGCGACAAATTCATTAAGAAGGAATTAATGCGCTTAATCGTAGCCTTTGGGACTCCGGAGGAGTACTTATATATCTTGAGTCCCACCACTGGAAGAACCCAAAAACCCTCCTCCAACGCACAGACAAGCATCGTCCTCTCCTAATCGGCATTCAGGTAACTTTTTCCTATTTGGCCTCTGAATTACTAGCATCATTGAACAATTGTTTCATCTTCTTTTACCCATTTGTGTTCTCCTGCAACAAGAGCAAGCAATTTTTTATTTTTTTATTTTTTTTGGGGGGGGGGGGGGGGGGGGGGGGGTTGTTATGGCAATGGGTGAATCTATTCTTCATTTACCGATTTGCACAGATTTGTCAATATCATGCATTTGTTTGTTTGATGGACGCCAGACTGAAAAAGGGAGAGATTTCACTGTTTTTCCTTAAGAAATTTCAGCTATTGGTGCTCATGAATCTTGAGACTTGACTGTTCTAATCCAGCGGCTATGCTAATTAAATTTTATTGTTTTTTGCATCTGATATGTGTTTTGGGTAATTCTATTTGCTGAATCTGTTCCTAGGGCTTATGGATTTAGGACTAGTTTAGATGAGTTTTTTACAAAATTGGCCGTGTTGGGGCCGAGAAAAACGGAATAAACCCTCACTCGGGAACAAATACGAATCTAGTCTCCTTTTGAAACCGACAATGGTAGTGTCGGTTCTTGGAGCCAAAACCGACACTCCCACTGTAGGTTTTTAGCTTTTTAGGCCCTAACTGAAACCGAGACCTCGATAATCGGTTTATAAGAAGTGATTCTGCCAAAATCGGTTTTAGTGCAGTGAAAATGACTTTATCAACGTCGGTTCGTTACTTAGAAAAAATTCAAACACTTTTTCAATGATAATAATTGAAAGAGGGAGAGAAAGATAAGAACTGATAGTGGATAAGCAGTGAAAGACGGAGAGGAAGAGAAGACTTACCTGCCGATTTCCGCAGCGGAGGGGTAGGCTGAGTCCGGCGGCACTGGGGTGGCCAGAATCCGCCGGCGAGGTCGCTGGAATTGTACGGCTGTGTGTGGCTTCGTCGTGGGTCGGTAGACACAGAGGACACAGAGAGTTGACGCTGAATGACAACAAAAGAGGAGTTAGGGTTTTGTAAGTTTGAGTGTGAAACCGACTGTATTATCACCGGTTCAACCCATATGAAACCGACTCTAGGAAGATCGGTTCTCAAGAACCGATTTTGACAAACTCGGTTTTCTTTTGAACCTGAAAGAGCTTGAAACCGACAGTACTAGTGTCGGTTTTTGCCTCAAGAACCAACCCTAGTACTGTCGGTTTCTAAACGAGTCTAGATTCGTATTTGTTTTCCATTGGGGGTTTCTTTCGTTTTTCTCGGCCCCAACAAGGACACTTTTGTGAAAAACTCTAGTTTAGATAGACCCACTAATTAACATTATGTCCACACTGTAAAAAATGTCACCTAAGAAATTTAGTTAGAATTGCAATACTTGTCTGAGAAGATCGATCATGTTAAAAGGGTAACAAGAGACGTCTGAGGTGGATTGACAGTTGAAGGCCATGGTGGTGGAACAAGATTGTCTGCTAAGAGAGTTCCTAGAAACATGTAAATGGGACGGGGTTCTGTTTTAACAAGCTATATAATGAAATCACCAAGACAACTTGAATGTAGGGGAACTCAGAGACTGTAAGACATGGCAATTTCGTTACTCAAGTGTTCGAGTTTTTGAGACAGGGTTGGCTTGTTTGTTTACGTGTTTGAAACCATGCTCAAGTACTTGAAAATGTCCAAGGAATTCAGAAAAATTACTTTGGTTCTTGAAGTAGATGATCTTGTATTCTCACATTTAAACTAGTTTGTTTTATCAAATCATGACCCAAACAAGGAAACTCCGGGAACGGGTTACTGATAGGCAATAGATGATCTTGTATCAGATCTCGGCTAATTAATTATGGGAAGAGCACACACGGAAAGGGTAACTTGAAGTAGAGAACAATGGTCTTGTGGACATAATATTAATCACTGAGTCTATTTAAGGCATATCAAGCAGGTACCAAGTAAGTCCATAAAACTTCCCCTACAGTACATAATTTTATCAAGAGCCCCAATCGCGTGACATATGAAGTCACGCGAGTATCACCAATGCCTTGGTGTGAACAAATTTAAAATTTCATCTCCGGAGTGAATATGAGCCGTGATTCAGGCAGCTATTTACAGTGTCTGTTTTTCTTTTCTAATTCAGGTTTCCTCTGATTCCATATTACTTACTGAATTACCTGGCTTGCCATATTGGTTTTACCCACACTCCCTCTACATATAAAACACCCAGTTTGGATCATTTATAGTTGTTGTAGAATTAAGAAGTCTATGACACATTATGTTGCTATATTTGCTTGCTGAACAAACAAAGAAACTTGAGCTAGATGTTCTCCATCACGAGCAAGATAAGGCTGGTGTTGGATCAAATGATGTAAACTTCCGATGAATTCTTCTGTTCAACTCCGTGCTTCCAGTGTCATTTATCCCTCCAATGGAGATCGTGGTAAACAACCAAACATGCTGTGAAGGTCTTAAGGGTTGAAGTTGAACCGCTGATAGCCCATTTCACCATTAGCACAGTGAACCACTACAAAAGTTAATGCGGAGACTTGAATCTAGTTAACAACCATTTAGGGGAAACGGCCAGCATTTAGGCATTGTGGTCATTTCACCATTTTATGCTGGATGTAAGTTGACTATATCTTAGGTTTAATTTTAAATTGTCTTACTGCCTCTACTGTGAATCCTATGCAATGTCAACTGATGAAGTGCTAATGTACCATTGGCCTTCACTGTAAATCCTAAAACAATCTATCTTTTCCTAGAGATCTTTCGAGTAATGTGTTTTACCTTGCAGATGTGTGATTTGTGTTCACCTAAACACTTCTGAAGTTGTAGAATACTTTTTTGCAGCTAGCACATCCAAGGGCAACGAAGAATGGAAAATTCCTTTGGTAGAACTGTTGATAGTAGCTTAGAATCAGTGCCCACTGACAGTGGTATCAATTCTACTGGGCCGAGGAACTATATCCGCGAAGGTATAATCCGAAGTGGGCAAATAGTATCTAGCTCTGTAAATCTTAGAGGGCAAGGGACTGACCGAAGAGATGGCACTTCTACCAAGGGTGTTGGTGGCTTGTCCTCAGATGAGTCTCCTTTCTACAAACCTCTACGGAGTCGACTCCGTGCCATCCTTCAGCTGCCACATTCTGGCAGTGCTTCTCATGGCGCTTCTGGAGGCGTGAGAAGTGACAATTCTGGGACCTCCTTGACAACGCCATCTGGGAGAACTGGTTCTTACTCCTCTACTGATGCTGTGAACTTGAAGTCGACGGTTGCATTTGCACCTAGTTCAAGTGGAACCCAGGTGAGGCATATGATGGTATACAAGGTTCATATCAATTATTGTTTCTGTTTCATTTTTATCTGGATTTTGTGTGGCTTTACTGTCTTCCCTACTTTATAAGTTTATATTTTAGCACCTCAAGATGGAGCAATTGTACTATATAAAGCATCAAGTCTCCCCATTTGTGTTAGATAACAACACTTTGCAGACAGTCGCGAAACCTGTTTTCTCATGCTATGAATTCTAGTCCCTGACTCCTGTTGTCTCATGATATGAATACCTGAAAAATCAACATATTAATTAATTATACGAAATGGAAACAGATGGCAGTGTACTTGTTCCTGTGATCATTTGATGAAATTGAATCAAGTTTTATGAGCTTTATATCTTTGAGTTTTCTCATTTTTTTAGGGGTATAAAAGGGATCAAAGCTCATTACAAAGTATACCAACTGTCCCAACACCCCCGCTATCATTCATAAGAAATCTTACACAATTTCTACTTACACAGGGGTGTCGGGTGTCTATTTTCTTAAACACAAGGGTGCAAGGTGTCTTTTACACTTCTGTAACTGGAAATAGTCTTTTCTTCTACTGACCTAAAAACAAAACAGTATCTGTTACTTCAATTGTTTTGCAAAATCCTTGGAAATTTTGATTTGCCAATGTTGTAGAAGCCAGTTCCTATAGGTGCAATTTCTCTGGATGTTCTTCTGCGATGATGCTGTCTAACACCGACTGAAACATTGCTTTGATAAGCGAAATTCAGCTGTAGTAGATACTTGTTTCTTAAATTAGCATGTTCCTGCTGTTGGCTATATTTGACTTTGCAACAACATGCTACTGTTTTGATAATCTTTTCTGCATGCATTCGTCTCTCAGGATTCTACGCCCGTGTATCCACCCACAACTGAGTTTCGGCAGTCGCGTGACAAATCAAATATAGATAGAAGATATGATGACATGGTAATTTGACTACAGGAGATACGTATTTGTGTTCGTGTCGTTAGATGTTTGTGTTTTGTTACCTAATCCTCCTATTCTCACCTTCCCATGATTTTGAGGCTTTTCTTCAGACTATTAAAGTGCCCGATCAACCTGCTCATAACTTTGCTAATTTGTCTTCTGAGGTAATCTTGTCTCCTCTTATTTGTTGTGTTCATGTCAAGATTTGTGTCCCTAATCATACACTCGCTATATCAGAAATTACTGCACGAGCAAGCTGTTAAGGAGTCGATGCAGCAGATGAAGGATGGTAATGTCACAAACACCCCTCTACCAAAGTTGCAGCCGTGCCCTATATGTCAGGTAAGACACACTTCCTAAAACAGACAGAAACATGATTAGGGGGTGTTTGTTTAGTGATAGATAATGTTTTGTACGGGTTATTGTGGCAGGTGGATTATGCTTTGGACGATGATGTTATGATATTGAAATGCCGGCATGATTTCCACACAGATTGCATCAAGAAGTGGGCGTTTATGAAGTGCCCGGTTTGCGGAACGCCTTAGCTCCATTTTTTGCCGGTGTAAGAGATCATAGAACTATGGGGTTTCATGTTTCCTGTAATTGATGAATTTGGTTTTTCCTTGGTTTCACTTGAATTGAATGGGAGACCTAGTGCTGGAACTATAAAGTGTTTCTCTTATTTTTTTTCTCTTGATACTATTGCTATTATTATCAAGAGACCGAGCGCTGAACTATTAAGTTTTTTCTTTTTTTCAAATAAGAAAGTTTTTGCAAACGTTATTTTTGCTACTATATATATAGAGAGAGATTTGAAATAGCCCTTTATAGTAACATTTGATAAAACAAAGTGCCATCTCCAATTGGATGCTAAAAGTTATTCTAATGATATAATTATAGCATAGTGTTCCAATAGAGTCTTAAAAGTGATGGTAATTCTAAAATTTCTAGCATTATCCTACCCTTTGTCTCAAATTTGAGAGCATGTATAGGATTGTGCTAAAGATAGAACCAAGTATTCTATCATTGATCTCTTGATTATTGTTTGCATATTTATCATTTTAACTACATTCAACCACCATGTAAAAACATGGCATACCAAAAAGGCATGTCATATCCACAAATCGTATGACACTACTCCCTCGTGAATAATAATAGTTGACTTTTTTCCATACCTGGTGAATTGTCCATGTAATATACTTGAACAATTTTTTTCAATTTCAATGCATACAATCCAAGCTACCCAACAAACCGGGAAATCCCTTCTTCTTTCCCTCACGAAAGAAAAAAAAATGTAAAAATTAGTTAATAAATGAGAAAAGGCTAAAACTTTGGTGATTGTTAGTAGTTACACAAGGAGTTGTCAATTTAATGCAAAATTTTAAGACACAATATTTGTAATACAATATGGTTAAATTGTAAAAGAGATTTTTTTTTTTCTTTTTGAGAAATAGACTGAATATTATTAATTAACCAGCTGAGAAATTACAATGGGAAATGGAGCCATCTACAATTAAATACTCGGAGATAGGAAAGTTCTCTTTCCAAAGTTGTTGTGTGTCCATTCCCAAGGCCATCTTGGATATTTGATCAGCTTGTCTGTTGACTTCTCGAGAGATCCACCTCCATCGCACAGATCTAAAGTTTCTCACATTCTCATTTACTCTGTCACAGATTACTCTAGAGATGGTCTGTCTTCAACTGGAACATTGAGTTTACCGGCGATCTGGTCAATTAGGACTTGGGCATCCCCTTCGACCGTGATGTCGTTCAGGCCAAGCTCCAAAGCTAGATCTATGGCCGCCTCCAACGCCATGGCTTATGCTTCCTTTGCCCTGTTGTCCCAATCAAGCCATCTGGCTTGCGCACAAATGAGAGCACGATGATGATCAAAGATTGCGATACCTGCACCAGCTTTGCGGTTGGTGTAGGACCACGCACCGTCGAAGCGTAATGTAGCACCTCCCTCCTCCGGCGGTTGGTTGTTCAGGGATGTTTACGGCTGTAGATCTTAGTGTCCATCATCCGTTTGTGCATGTGATTTTGAGAAGTGGATCTTTTGAATTGCTGACATGATTAGCTCTGCCCTTCCTCTAGATTTGCCCCTGAAGATCTTTGCATTTCTATCATTCCACAGAACCCAGAGCCCTACCGAGAGCTTTTCTGTGTCTTGATTGTGCTTCTTGATGAAGGCTGAAGCGATCCAGTTCCGCTTCCGAGAAGCCTCGTCGAGGATTTGGTAAGCCTCGCCGGAGAGGAAAGATTCCCAAAAACCTCTTGCTCTTTCACATTAAAACAGGGCATGAATCTCAGACTCTTCGTGTTCGCAGAAAGGGCACTCCGTGTCGATCCTGATTCCCCTTCGTCGGAGATTAACTTTGGTAGGAATGATATTGAAGCTGGCCCTCCAGGTACAGAAATCTATTTTCTTTTGAACTTTCAATTTCCATAGGGGGGATAGCCACTTATGTTCTTCTTCTCCATTGCTTGAGGTACCTTCTGTCGTAAAATTCATTGTGGCCTAAGCATAGCCCAATTTTCTTCATAAGCCCAGCATCATTCATCTGTTCCCGTACCAGAAATTGGGATTCGTAAAATTTCTGAGACATCAATCTCCAGGAGGTGAGTTTGTAGTTTTTCCAGGTTCCAACTTCCATTTTCTACAATTATAAAATCTCAAACCCAAATGTCTACATATTTTGGTTGTGTTGAGTAAACTCTGAAGCTGGGGGTTCGGTGTAGCCAAGGGTCATCAAAGATACGGATTGAAGATCCGTCACCCAGGTTCTTCCTAATCCCAAGCTTCGTTATCTTGAGGCCTTCTTGCAAACTTCTCCAGGTATAAGAAGGTTGGGTAGCCAAAGAGGACTGTAAAAAAAATTCATTTTGAAAATATTTGGCTTTCATAATTCGGGCAACTAAACTGTTAGGTTTTGTTAAGAGACGCCAACACTGCTTTGCTAGGAGCGCTTTGTTGAAACTCTGAATGTCACGAAAGCCTAGTCATCCTCTGTTTTTTGGTTTCTTTAACTTCTCCCAAGCCATCCAACTAATTCCACGTCCCTCACCATTCCCCCACCAGAAATGCCTCATCAACTGTTCGATTTGATCACAGGTACCTGTAGGTAGATAGAAACAAGACATATCATAAGTAGGAACAGCTTGAACAACCGCCTTGAGAAGAATTTCTTTCCCGGCGACCGAGAGGTATTTCTCTTTCCAACCTTTAACTTTGAGTTGAACTTTGTCTGTAACTGAGCTAAACGTGAATTTTCTTGTTCTTCCCAATTGTTGTAGGAAGTCCGAGATAGCATTCATGGTGATCCTCTGTAGCAACACCGCATAAAGTACTGATTTCCGCCTTCTTAGTCGCTGTCGCATTCGCCGAAAAAACTGCTGCTCATTTAGCCAAATTTATTTTTTGCCCCGAAGCTGTTTCATACATTGTAATAATTTGTAGTAAACATGTAATATCCTCTTCTCTAGATCTTGTAAAGAAGATACTGTCATATGCGACAAACAAGTGAGATATAATCGGACCGCTCTTTGACGCACGAACTCCGCTGAGTCTACGGTCAGTAACCGCTGCTGAGATCATCCTGGATAGTCCTTCAATGCAAATGGAGAAGAGGTATGGCGATAATGGGCAGCCTTGACGGAGCCCCCTCTCAGGTGCAATCTTTC
Organism: Linanthus parryae; assembly: GCA_023055425.1. Lineage (NCBI taxonomy): Eukaryota > Viridiplantae > Streptophyta > Magnoliopsida > Ericales > Polemoniaceae > Linanthus > Linanthus parryae. The sequence goes on from JALGPY010000002.1 coordinate 38,082,026, forward strand.
CCATGGTAGTGCCGTTAATATTAAAGGAATACTGAACCGAATTCACACATCGAAGTACACCATCTATAATATTAGGACCAAAGCCTAACTTATGCATCATTGCTCCTAAAAAGCTCCATTCCACACGGTCGTACGCTTTAGTCATGTCGAATTTTAGGGAAACATAACCATGTTTGCCTTTGACGCGAGTTCTCATTGTGTGCAAAACTTCAAAAGCGGCTAAAATGTTGTTTGAGATCTGACGACCCGGGATAAAAGCGCTTTGAGTCTCACCAATTACCAAGTCCAAACAATCCTTAATACGATTTGCTATCGTCTTTGCTATCATTTTGTAAACAACATTACATAGGCTTATGGGCCTATAATCAGATGGATTTTGGGGCTGCTTATTCTTGGGAATGAGTGTAATTAGAGTGTCATTAAGACTAGAAAGGCTTTCCTTGTCATTAAGGACACGGAGGCATAAACGAATAATATCCGGGCCGACAATATCCCAATATTTTTGGTAAAATAAGCGGGGTATCCGTCCATACCTGTGGCTTTGAGGGGGTGCATCCCCTTTAAAGCATTGAAAATTTCCCCCTTGTGAAAGGCTTGTCCATCTCCCATCGCAGATCTGTTTCAATCAATTGTGGCACATGTTGTGTGACTTCGTGAATCTGTTCGGTGGTGGGTGATTGGCTCTTGAAAAATGCAGCAAAGTGTTCCTCCAGAGTCTCACAAATACCAGCGGTAGATTCAACCCAGTTATTATTTCGCATTGCTCCCCCTATCATGTTCCTTCTCATTCGGTTGGAGGCTTTGTGGTGGAAATAGCTTGTATTTCTATCACCGTGACAAAGCCACAACGCCCGACTTCGTTGCCTCCAAATTTCTTCTTCCAAACTATAGAGGCTGTTAAGTTCTACTTCAGGGCTCCTCTGCTGTTTAACGCATCCGTCGTTTGTGGACTGTTCCATAGCCTTTGTAGAAGGCCTTTGAGGCTTTTGATTCGGTCCCTGATGCTACAGTACTCCAGTTTCTGCCAGGCTTTCAACCTGTCCGCCACTCCTTGGAGATTACCGGTCACAGGAGCTGCTTGGGTTCAATGCTCCTCATTCGACAGCCTTGGTTTTTTTTATCAAATTATTCAAAAAGAAATCTGCGGCTGCCATGTTCCGTATTATTACCGAGGCTCAATTTAAGAACCAGGTCCACGTGGTCAGAGTTTGGAAGAACAATGTGGTACACTGAGGCCCGATGAAATTTGTCTCTCCACAAAGGGTTTGCAAGGACCCTATCCAATCTTTGTTTAATAAGCGTGTCATCGGTATGACGATTCGAACACGTATAGGGGACTCAAGAATATCCCAAATCCCGAAGGTCACATTGGTTGATAACTTGAATGAAGGGCTCTATTTGACTAAAACGAATTGCTTTGCCTCCTTCCTTCTCAACAGCGGATGTGAAGGCGTTAAAATCTCCCAAAACACACCACGGGAAATTCATGGTGGGTTTGAGTCGTAGAAGCAAATTCCATGAGTTGTGCCGCCGGCTTGTATCTGGATCTCCATAGAAAGCCGTGAGAAACCATTCATTCTTTCCTTCCATATTACGAACCCCTCCAGAGATGTGATACTTTGAATAACGAAATAACTTGAAATTAATTTGATTGGACCACATAAGAGACAAACCCCCACTTTGACCAACACTACTGACGTGGATTCCGCTTGGGTAGTTAAGTCTTGCTTGTCGTTGTTCCATCTCTTTGTCACCGAGTCTTGTCTCCATGAGAAAGACTATGTCGGGGAACTGGCCCTTCACTTCATCGCGAAGGGTTTGGAACGTACGGGGGTTCCCCAAACCCCGTACGTTCCAGCTAAGAATATTCATTGGGGCTTGCGGTGATGGGACGCCACCACCGCTTTATCATTTGTGAGAGTGTTAGAGGAACCCTCCATCCTGTCTTGCTCTTCCTCGCGTCCCTCATAAGTAGAGTAGTTAAGCTGCCTTTCCTTCTTGTTTGTAAAGTTTTCAACCGCCGACTTGTTGGGAGGGGGGTTGAAAACAGTGGTGGATCCCTTTCTCTTTACTCTTCATTCTGCAGCACAATCTGTTTGGCCCTGGCACGTGCTAGTCTTTGGGGTTTTGGGGTTTGAGGTTGACAGTACCATTAAACGAATTAACTCGGTCTTTGACTGACCCTTTGAGCAAGTCAGTGAACTCATCTGCAACTTTACATGCGAAGTCTGCTATGTGATCCACCTGCATGGTAACTTATTGCTCCTCTTCTTCCTCAGTGATCTCTGTAATGATCACCGAAGATGTGTGACCTTGAGAGTTTTCGGGGTTAACAGCCAAGCGGTTACCATAAACTGTCATCTCCGAGTTTGCATCCCTCGGCCCATCGCTTTCACCGTCTCTTTCCTTGGTAGTACGGTTTTTTGATCCTTGCTCTTTCTCTGATCTTGGCTCTATTGGTTCAGAAGTGTCTTTAGTTGCGTCTCCTTCCCCCACTGGTTCCCTGTTTGTTTTTGTAACACTGTTCTTCTTGCCTACTCGGTGATACAGGAGGTATGGGTCGTATCCCTCTTCTGTTTTTGCCTTATCTGCACTGGAGAATTCATCACAATGTCCTCCGTCATGGGTGATACAGCCGAACCAGGCGCACACATTGGGGACTTGTTCATACCGAAAATCGATCCATTGTCTTTTACCACGAACCGTAACAAAAACTCCTTGGGGCAAGGGTTCCGTGATTGTGAGTCGAACCCTAACTCGTACGAAGTTGCCATCGTCACCTTCACTATAGATCTTCTCATCCGCATCTATTATCTCCCCTACACTAGCCACAACTTTTCTCCAAGATTTCTCGTTCACCAGTTGGATGGGGAGTCCGAGCACTTGAACCCAGACATCAAAGAAGCTAAAGGAAACATCTTTGGTAGGGTTAATGGGTATACAAGAATGAAAATTTAGTTTTAATTTGAAATAGCATTTGAAATAAGATTTCATGTCATCTATACATTGGAGCATGAAATGCTATATATGCTCGAATTCACTATTCACATGCTAAAGTTAGCATTGCAATTGAGATCTTCGTATTGCCATATTCTTAAAGAACCCAGGCACTACAGTAAATTAAGTATCAACATTAATACTACCTATGTCTTGCCATATTCTTCCTAACGCACCATTCGTTGGGTCACTTTAACCTCGTTATTTGGTTAGCAAAGCGATACAATAATTTAATAATCTTTTTGTGGTGTTGGTCTACTCTACAACACCATGTATATATAGTAATACTTATTTTTTTAAAGTCAGAAGTGGCAATCGTTACCCTTTATCCCTTTGTCCATCGTTTGTGGGGGCGTAGGTGAAATCCCCACGAACCTTATGGCATATGACATACCAGCCAAAATAGTTACAAAGTCCTTAAAAAAATATTTTTGAAATTCAACTGTTATTACTGCTGAAGGTCCTCCTCTTATATTTGAAAGGGGCTTGTCAAAGTCAGAGATATTGTTTTTAGAGGAATATGACATGGCATTGGTAACCGCGGTCCAAGTACGCCTATTTACCATCATAGATGAATACAGATGAATTGTTATTGGTTTGGGAAAAAAAATATTAGTTTTTACTATTACCACAACATTCTACAGTAGTTGACCTTATTAAGTCAAACTTTAACTGGAAACAACATTTTACAAAATGTTATCTGAAAATGAGACTGAAGCCATTTTACAAACCCTCTTAGTTCTCCTCAGAATTTAGACGGCCTAATCTGTTCACAAACTTTTAATGGTGATTACACCATTAGAATTTTACAACATAATCTGGGTATTATGGTGCAGCTTCAATTCTCAATCTTTAACGGTTTTCAAACTCTTAATGCATCTTCTAATTTCAGCAGTCATACTTTTTGAACAATTATTTGAAAGCTTCCAATCCTAGGTATATAAAAAAATTAAAAAAAATATATGTTTCAAAAGTTTAGCACGGGTTTTAGCTAAAATAACAAATCTCGTTAAGAAATGAATTTTATTACCTAACATGTGTAGTTTCTGCGATTCCATGCCTCATCTTGAAGATCACATTTTTTGACTATATCCTTAGGTAAAACATATCTTTTAATCTACCCTTATTGATTTGCACTTCTCTTCTACGTGTTTACCCTTTCAGATACGCCTTCGCCAGATTATTTTTTCCTCCAAATACACAAATTTGAAACTTATGTTTCATATTTTTTGGGGAGAATTTGGTTAAACGGAATTCAAGGATTTTCACGTCAGAAAAAAGAAATTACAGTGAGGTTTTAACCAATTGTCTAACTGTTCATAATGAATTTCTCAACGACAGTTATCTTGTTTTGAGGGTTGTGCATGCAAATAACAGTGAGCATGCAGATTCGTCGGCAATGGGCTTTCCTATCACTTTCCATAGAGATTACATGGTGAAGGATGCATACGCCATTGGATTTACGATTACGGCAACAATGGAAAGTAGATATGTTTCTCTGATGACAACAAGGCTTTGGTGGAGTGGTTGCAGTTTTAGGCTCCATCTAGGGTTTTCTTCGAACGAGAGATAATGATGTTTGCGGTAAAGAGTCAACTGGAATGACTATATATATGTGTGGTTAGTTGGTGCATAAAAACACAAAAATAACCCCGCTCATGTCTTAACAAAAATTGGGTTGGATTGTACTTTTTTTTCTAATGGGCTATAAAATGCCCCAACTGCTTGTACGACTCTTACGCTAGGGATAAAAACGCACTATTAAATAAAGTACAATCCTGTTTTTCAAAAAATTACTCTCTCCGTCCCGCACAGACAGTCCATTTTTTAGAACTACAATTTTATGCAATCATTGTATTCAACTACAAATTTTGACACGATATTTCCATTATTCCTTTATTTTGTTTGGGTAATGATTCTTACAAAGCAAGAAGTTATTCTTACTTTTTTTTTTTGAGAAAAATCAACTTCATTGAAACTAGTGAGCACCAGCTAATGTGGGGGTTACATCACTGTCATTAATATTTTTCAGCCAAACGGGCACTGGTGGTGACCACTCTTCACGGTTCTCTGTACTAACGCCTCGGGAAGCTAACACATGAGCTGTCGAGTTATTGCTTCTTCTGGTGAAAGACAGCTCCCATTTCTCTAGATGCTTCAGCTTCTCTCCAGACTCCTCCATTATCTCTTCCACTTCTGTGATGTCCGGCGGTTCTGAGCTCTCTGTTCTTCGGAGGTCTTCTAGGAGATTCTTTGCATCTCCCTCTAGTACCAACTTCCGGACTCCACATTTGATTGCTAACATGATGGCTTCTTTGGCGGTGAGACTTTCCGCTTCTTTCGCTGATCGGCAATAACCCGTGTTAGTGGCCACGGCTGCTAAGATTTCGCCGGTCTCCGATCGGAGGATTGCTCCGGCACCGCTGAATCCCGTTTCTGGGTTCCATGCTCCATCGAAATTTTCCTTGATCCAGCTCTTTGGGGGTTTCTCCCAGTTGCTGAGATCTGGGGTTTGAATCTTGCTGGTATCTCTCTCCCCTTCTAAACTTCTAAACTTTTCAATCCTGTCTGTGATTTTTCTTGCGAGACATGCGTCGGGTCTTGGAGTTTTTTCTGAAAAACTTTGCCGTTTTCTGTGGATCCATATTGCATAGATAGTGAAGAACAGGAGTTGAATCTTGTCTTTACTTTGACTATTGATCTGGTGCAGAAGCCAATCTGTGAATTTACCTGAGGGGTTTTGCGGACTTGAGCCTATCAAGTTGGCCCAGACCCTTTTGGCGAACTGGCATTTGATGAATATGTGGGTGGTGGTTTCGCCTTCTGCGTTACAGATACTACACTTCCTATCCACTCTGATGCCTCTCCTAAGCAAATTTTCTGCCGTAGGTAGGGAGTTGTTTATCGCTCTCCAAACCGTGTGCAGAATCTTGTTTGGAGCTTTAGTTTTCCAAAGGGTCTGGTAAGTTGACGCATCTGGCTGTGATGGTCCTTCATTGTTGGGGTTACCCCCCTGAGCATTTGCGGCCAAATCATAGCCCGTCTTAACTGAATACTTCCCGTTCTCGTTATACTTCCAAATTAGACTGTCTGGTCTTGCAAAAGGAGGTAATCTGATCTTTTTTATCTCATGTGTGTCTACCGGCCATAGAATCTCTTCCAACTTCTGCTCATTCCATCTAGTCGGATTTTGAAGGATTAGCTCACTAACTCGTCGGTCTGAATGTGCTGGTATTGGGGTGATCAATTTGGAAGATGAGACGCTCGGTACCCACTAATCCTGGAGTTTGATTCTGCTGCCATCCCCTACTTTCCATCGTAGTCCCATTTTGAGGATTTGTCTTCCATGAATGATGCTTCTCCACACAAAGGAAGGTGAGTTACCCAATTCTGCTTCCATAAATTCCTTAGTTGGGAAGTATTTTGCTTTTAAGACTTGAGCACAAATGCTCTCTGGTTTCTGGATTAATCTCCACCCCTGCCTCGCCAGTAAAGCTTGGTTGAATTTCTTTATATCTCTGAACTTCAAACCACCTAATCTTTTTGGTTTCTGCATTTTGTTCCATGCTACCCAGCTTACCCCTCTGTCTTGGTTGGTTTTACTCCACCAGAAGTTTCTTACGAGCTGTTCCATTCTATTACTGATGCCTTCCGGGAGTTTAAAGCATGACATGGCATACGTGGGCAGTGCCATTGCTACTGATTTGATTAGGACCTCCTTCCCCGCAGCAGATAAGTGTTTCTCTTTCCATCCCTTGAGTTTGTTTTGTAACTTTTCTATTAACGAGTTGAAAGTGACCACTTTATTTCTTCCCATTGTTGTAGGTAGTCCAAGATAGCTGTCATGCTTTGGTGCTTCAGGGATTCCCGTCAATTGTAGTACCAGTTCCTTGTCCGCCAACTTTGTATTAGGGGAGAACACAATTTCAGATTTGCTCATGTTGGTCTGCTGTCCAGAAGCCCTCTCGTAGGTTTGTAAAATTTGTAATAGGGCTTCCACGTTCTTTGTATTTGCCTGTGTAAAAAACAAGGAATCGTCAGCAAAAAACAAATGGGAGACCACTGGTCCTCCCCGAGAAGCAGTCACTCCGTCAAGCCTTTCTTCATCTACGGCTTGGGTGACTGCTCTCGATAACATCTCACTACAACTGAGGAAGAGATAAGGAGAGAAGGGGCATCCTTGTCTGAGTCCCCTTTCTGGACTGAAAGTTTTTCCCGGCACACCATTCCTTAGGATAACATATGAGACTGTTGTGACGCAATTAAGGACTAGGTCGATAAACCTTGGTCCGAAACCCAGGTGACTAAGAACCTCATTGAGATTATCCCATTCAATACGGTCATAGGCTTTACTCATGTCGACCTTGAGTGTTAAAAAGCCCTCTTTCCCCTTCTCTCTTGTTTTCAACGTATGAATCACTTCGAAGGCAGTGATTATATTGTCTGATATCAACCTTCCCGGCACAAATGCACTTTGGTTTTCACCAATAATTGATGGTAGCACCAGTTTCAATCTATTTGCTATGCATTTAGCTACTATTTTATAAAAAAACAGTACATAAATTGATGGTTCCATACTCACTTGGCTGACGAGGCTGTTTGCACTTGGGAATTAATGCAATCAAAGTATGGTTGTAGTCCCTGATGCTTTGTCCTTCGTTTGAGATTCTCAAGCATTCGGCAGTGACTTCTGATCCTACTAGGGACCAGTTTTTCTGGAAAAAGCCCGCGTTGAAGCCATCGATGCCTGGTGCCTTATCGGGCGCCATTTGGAATAGCGCTGTGTGAATCTCTTAGCTAGTGTAGTTTTCCTCAAGCATACTTCTGTCTTCATCTTTAATGAACTCAGCGGAGTAGATTAACATTGGGGATATATCCATCGTTCCTGGATTGGTCGATGTGAATAAATTCTGAAAAAAATTACAGAAAGTATCATCCACTTGGCTGTCTTCCGTGATCCACATACCAGAACTGTTTTCCACCCCCGAATACTTATTTCTGGCTCTTCTAATCGTTGCTTTGAGGTGAAAAAACTTCGTGTTTCTGTCTCCTTGCTTCAACCAGTCAACCCTAGATCTTTGTCTCCACATTAACTCCTCTCGTTGTTGTACCTCGTTGTATTCCTTTTGTAACACTCTTTTTTCTCCTATGACCTCTGGACTTTGATCTAGAGCGTCCAACACTTCACATCTTTCTCTTAGGAAGTTTGAACGTCTAGTAACTTGGCCGAAAATATTTCTATTCCAACTGGAACACTGTTGTGCAGTTGCAGTGAGCTTGGCCCTGACATTGCCGCTGCTACTGCCCCACGAGTTAGAGATGAGCTCGCCAAATTTTTTGTGTCTTTCCCACATTACTTCGTACTGGAAGCGTTTACGCCGTTTTATTGGGGTCTGCTTGACCCACTCTACTAACAGCGGCTTGTGGTCCGAGTTCGGCCACCATAGGTGCTTCACAGCTGCACCTTGGTGCCGATCTAACCACTCTCTGTTTTCCACGGCCCTATCAAGCTGTTCTCTAATATTTGCTCTGCTTTCTTGGTTATTATTCCATGTAAATGGATTGCCATAATATCCAAGGTCTAGTAGTTCCGTATCACTGAGGGCATCCTTAAACTGTTCAACTTTTGAGTAATTAGAGACATTACCTCCTTCCTTCACGGTGAACGAAGTGATAGAATTGAAATCGCCAATCACAAACCAAGGGGTGCCTGGGTGTGGTCTCAATCGTCTCAAAAGTTCCCAAGAGTGGCTGCGTTCCTCTCTGACTGGATCTCCGTAAAAGCCTGCCAGCTTCCAGCTATCATTCCCCTCCTGATTCTTAACCATCACATCAATGTGGTGGAAAGAAGATTGTATAAAAGTGACTTGCATACTATCCTTCCACATTAGGGCTAAACCACCACTCCTTCCCCTTGAACTAACTATAGTTCCATGTGGATACCCGAGTCGTGTTTGAGCCCCATGCATATCTGATTCCGATAACTTAGTTTCCAAGAGGAAAATTAAGTCAGGGGACTTCTGGCTCACGAGATCGCGAAGCGATAGGAACGTACTAGGGTTCCCAAGCCCTCGTACGTTCCAACTAAGAAGACTCATTGATCTTGGCGGGACTGCCTTGCAGTCGCCGCCAAATCATCACCCTGTACGTCCTCTTCACCCATAGTAACCTCCTTTGCATTGAAATCGAGCTGTCTCTTCCCATGGCCCCCCTCCGGACTGTTCTCTCCATCCCCTCTGGTTTCTCTAATGAGAACCTCGCTTGTTATTGGCGGTGGGCTGAACATAACTTCGGTACCTTTTCTATTTGAGCTGCTGGTTTCATTTGTTCCTCCTTGGTTGAACATATTGATTCTTGACGCAATTGAATTATTCGAGCTTCTTGGCCTTGTCAAGCTCACCGGAGCTGGTTCACTTTGTGCCAGGGGGTTTCTAGTGGTTGTTTGCGGCGTGGTTAGGTCTGGTGTGCCCACATCTTCTGGTTGTTTGCCCTTTTGTCCCTGGACGTTTCCCTCCCCACTTACATCCATGCCTTCGGGGCCCTGGCTGGGCGGGTTTGTGGTGTCGTTCATGTCTACACTTTCTTCTTGGGTTGGGGTTGGCTTGTTTGCGGTTGGTGGAGGGGCTCTGTTAGCTATCTTAACCCTTGGCGGGGGTTTATATAGAATCCATGTTCAATAGCCTGGCTCCATTGCGTTCTTTGTCTCAATCATCTAGCACACCATATTGTGCTCCACACACACTGGATCACCAGCCGCGCTGATCCGCGTGGGGGCTGCGAGACAGGGCCCTCGCACACCACTGCACGGGACTTGTAGGGACTTAGTGGTCTGGAGGCTAGAGTAAGTCCTGTCGCGTGCGAGCCAAGCTCGCGCGCGACCTTTAGTAACTGCTTTTGAGAGATTTATGGCACGAGCTCCATAAACCCGGTCAACCCGGTCAAACCCGGTCAACCCCATTACGGTTCCGGTATACGCGGATAACGTGCTGTAACGGTCCCTATATACGCGGACGAACGTGCCGTTGTGGTTAAGCTAATTAAGCCGCCACTGATGGGCGCATTAACCACACTACAACGGTCACGTTCTCTGTTATATATAGGACGTTAACCCTTCCATACAAGGAGAGGACACACCAGACATACGCGGAAGCTCTGTCAAACCCCTGTCTCTCTCTCATACAGTTCTATTCCCTTGCTCTCTCCCTACACACAACCCAACACTTCCTGTGCCATTTTCTATTCTCTGCCTTTGGTGTACACGAAGTTCTCTCTGCAGGATTCTCTTGTGCACAGCTGTCAAACTCTTTATTTCTAACTTTGGTTAGGAAACATTGGAAGTCAAAGGCGGTGGAGGATTAGTTAGGAAACAAGTTGTTTCCAAATCGAATTTGGAAACTTTAGGAATTTCCTAGCATTATATATAGAACCTAGTAATCACACTATTAGGTATGCAAAAACATCATTGTAATTGTTCCTCTTAAGTGAATAAAGAGTGCTTTTCCGCCGTGGAGGAAGTTAGCAATTATTTTGCTAGCGAACCACGTAGAATACTCGTGTTCTTCTTTTATTCGTTCTTCGTTCGTGAGGTGGTTTGTCGTAACAACCGCCACCAAAACAAAGCTCAACCAGCCTTGTTTCTCGACCGTTTCTACGCGTTCTTGGTGTAAGTATGCTCTAAATCATCTCTTAGTTCATTTTTATTGTCAAAATTTGAAATTTTGAATTCATCTTGTGTTTTCGAGAATATGGCATTTTTGAAGTGTTTTTAATTAGATGGAGTAAACTGGTACATTATGAGACATGAAGGGTACTTTCTGTTAGATGCTGAAAACTCATAATTAGTGGGGGAAGGGGTAACAGATTGTAGTTTCATCCAAACATTAGGGGACTTGCTCTATTTTACATACACTGTATTTATTCATATGTATAGTGTTCTTAAGTTAATTTAAATTATAATTTAAAAGCTAACTATTTATTTATTTTTAATAAATACAAAATATTTTTTTATGTAAATCAAGATATAAAAATTTCGATAAATTTGAAATTCAATATAATTAAATATTTACGATTTATTATCTTGAAAAATAAGCTTATAACAATATATTATGTATATATATGAATATATAATTGATAAAGAATATTGCTTTCATTATTAACTAAATGTCAATTTAGTTTTATATAATTAAATAGCAAAATTTTAAAATAATTATAAAATGTTATTCTTTTTATCAATAATTGAATTTGTTTAATTAAATATTGTTGCTTTAAATTAAAATAAATTAGTTAGAATATAGATAGTAATAGTGAAATACTAAGAAATACTTTATCTAATTAAAAATTTATCTTTCATAATTATAAGAGTTACAACCTTTGTTTCTTCTCTGTCAACTGCGGTTAACTTTTCTACCGGTCACTTTAAGTCGGTGATTTGGATAGCAAAACGATGTAATTTTTTGGCAATTTTTCATAGTACTGTAAAGTATAGTTTACTCTACACGATCATGCAAATATTGCCAAATTTGTGTATCTTTTTGCTAACCAAATCACCGGAGTAAAGTGACCAAGTGAATAGTGTCAAAAAGTGAAGTAAGTTGAAAGAGAAGAAACACATGTAGTATTATTTTACATATTTTAATTAGAATTCTAACTTTCTTATAACTTCTAGTAATCGTAACTAGAGTATTAAATAGTTTTATATTCTTAAAATTTATTTTGAATTTTTCAAAATCATTTTGTGGATTTCGAATTATTAGCAATTGAAAATTTAAATATCCAGAAACAAATTAGTGTTTATAATTACTTTGAAATTTCATTCGCATATCACGTAGGACATGTGCATTATTTACTTCCACATGAACTTGGTTGTGATTAGGAATTTGTGTGTATGATTGTAGAGCATGAGTTCAACGAACCAGCTGACTAGAGTGTGGTTTCCGAGTAGTAGACTAGCTAGCACTCTAGAGTCTTGAACTATTAGTACTATATTGTCTCCGATAGGAAACACACATTTGAAGTCAAACTCATTTATGGATTCCGTCAATTTTAACGGAACGTCACAAAGATGAAACATAAAAGAGAGTTTGTGCATTATTTTGAATCAGAGGGGCATTTCGCACAAACCCCTGTAAATGCAATTAACTAAATAATAAATTAATGGTTGATGATAATAATAGAAGTGAGTTAAAAAAAACTAGGACATCTAAAAGTTCAACGCAAACACGCCCTTAGCAAGGAGAGAACTTGGAGTGATCTTAATTCTTAAACCCTGGGGTTTGTGATCATGGACTCGAGTACTCCCACAACTCGGTGAATTACACAAATAGAGCAGCTTACCAACCCAAGCCTAAAATCTGCATGCCAACAACAATCCCAAACAGGCACTACAAGATTTCTAAGGATGAAGAAGCCTGTAAATGCATGGGGGGATGTTTATCCGCGGACGATGAAGAACAGATTTGGGAAGAATTTAATTTCACGCGACAAAGTCATCATTAAGAAGAAATTAATGCGCTTAATCGTAGCCTTTGGGACTCCGGAGGAGTACTTATATATCTTTAGTCCCACCACCGGAAGAACCCAAAAACCCTCCTCCAACGCACAGACAAGCATCGTCCTCACCTAATCGCCATTCAGGTAACTTTTTCCTATTTGGCCTCTGAATTACTAGCATCATTGAACAATTGTTTCATCTTCTTTTACCCATTTGTGTTCTCCTGCAACAAGAGCAAGCAATTTTTTATTTTTTTATTTTTTTTTGGGGGGGGGGGGGGGGGGGGTTGTTATGGCAATGGGTGAATCTATTCTTCATTTACCGATTTGCACAGATTTGTCAATATCATGCATTTGTTTGTTTGATGGACGCCAGACTGAAAAAGGGAGAGATTTCACTGTTTTTCCTTAAGAAATTTCAACTATTGGTGCTCATGAATCTTGAGACTTGACTGTTCTAATCCAGCGGCTATGCTAATTAAATTTTATTGTTTTCTGCATCTGATATGTGTTTTGGGTAATTCTATTTGCTGAATCTGTTCCTAGGGCTTATGGATTTAGGACTAGTTTAGATGAGTTTTTCACAAAATTGGCCATGTTGGGGCCGAGAAAAACGGAATAAACCCTCACTCGGGGACAAATACGAATCTAGTCTCCTTTTGAAACCGACAATGGTAGTGTCGGTTCTTGGAGCCGAAACCGACACTCCCACTGTCGGTTTTCAGCATTTTAGGCCCTGACTGAATCCGAGACTACGATAATCGGTTCATAAGAACCGAATCTGCCAAAATCGGTTTTAGTGCAGTGAAACCGACTTTATCAACGTCGGTTCTTTACTTAGAAAAAATTCAAACACTTTGTCAATAATAATAATTGAAAGAGGGAGAGAAAGATAAGAATTGACAGTGGATAAGCAGTGAAAGACGGAGAGGAAGAGAAGACTTACCTGCAGATTCCGGCAGCGAAGGGGTTGGCTGAGTCCGGCGGCACTGGGGTGACCAGAATCCTCCGGTGGAATTGTGCGGCTGTGTGTGGCTTCTTCGTCGGTCGGTAGACACAGAGGACACAGAAAGTTGACGCTGAATGACAACAAAAGAGGAGTTAGGTTTTTGTAAGTTTAAGTGTGAAACCGACCATATTATCACCGGTTCAACCCATATGAAACCGACTCTAGGAAGATTGGTTCTCAAGAACCGATTTTGACAAACTCGGTTTTCTTTTGAACCTGAAAGAGCTTGAAACCGACAGTTCTAGTGTCGGTTTTTGCCTCAAGAACCGACCCTAGTACTGTCGGTTTCTAAACGAGTCTAGAGTCGTATTTGTTTTCCATTGGGGGTTTCTTTCGTTTTTCTCGGCCCCAACAAGGTCACTTTTGTGAAAAACTCTAGTTTAGATAGACCCACAAATTAACATTATGTCCACACAGTAAAATATGTCGCCTAAGAAATTTAGTTAGAATTGCATTCCTTCGTCTGAGATGATCGATCATGTTAAAAGGGTAACAAGAGACGTCTGAGGTGGATTGACAGTTGAAGGCCATGGTGGTGGAACAAGGATGTCTGCTAAGAGAGGTCCTAGAAACATATAAATGTGACGGGGTTCTGTTTTAACAAACTATATAATAAAATCACCAAGACAACTTGAATGTAGGGGAACTCAGAGACTGTAACACATGGCGATTTCCGTTAACTCAAGTGTTTGAGTTTTTGAGACAGGGTTGGTTTATTTGTTTACGTGTTTGAAACCATGCTCAAGTACTTGAAAATGTCCAAGGAATTCGGAAAAAAAAATACTTTGGTTCTTGGAATGAACAGAGGGTATTCTCACATTTAAACTAGTTTGTTTTATTAAATCATGACCCAAACAAGGAAACTCTGGGAACGGGTCACTGATAGGCAACAGATGATCTTGTATCAGATCTCAGCTAATTATGCAAAGAGCACACACGAAAAGGGTAACTTGAAGTACAGATACATGATCTTGTGGACATTATTAATTACTGAGTCTATTTAAGGCATAAGAAAGCAGGTACCAAGTAAGTCCATAAAACTCCCTTTACAGTACATAATTTTATCAAGAGCCCCAATTGCGTGACATATGAAGTCACGCGAGTATCACCAATGGCTTGGTGTGAACAAACTTAAAATTTCATCTCCGGAGTGAATATGAGGCGTGATTCAAGCAGCTATTTACACTGCCTGTTTTTCTTTTCTAATTCAGGTTTCCTCTGATTCCATATTACTTACTGAATTATTTGGCTTGCCATATTGGTTTTACCCACACTCCCTCTACATATAAAACACCAAGTTTAGATCATTTACATTTGTTGTAGAATTAAGAAGTCTATGACACATTATGTTGTCTATATTTGCGTGCTGAACAAACAAAGAAACTTGAGCTAGATGTTCTCCATCACGAGCAAGATAAGGCTGGTGTTGAATCAAATGATGTAAACTTCCGATGAATTCTTCTGTCAACTCTGTGCTTCCAGTGTCATTTATCCCTACAATGGAGATTGTGGTAAACAACCAAACATGCTGTGAAGGTCTTAAGGGTTGAAGTTGAACCACTGATAGCTCATTTCACCATTAGAACAGTGGACCACTACAAAAGTTAATGGTGAGACTTGAATCTAGTTAACAACCATTTAGGGAAAACGGCCAGCATTTAGGCATTGTGGTCATTTCACCATTTTATGCTGGAAGTAAGTTGACTATATCTCAGGTTTAATTTTAAGTTGTCTTACTGCCTCTACTGTGAATCCTATGCAATGTCAACTGATGACGTGCTATTAGAGTTGTAATTTTTCTGAGAGAGAGAGATTAGGGTAGATATGTCGTGGGGTTATTTTGTTGCAATTTCAGGGGTAAAGTTGTTATTTTGTTGCAATATACGCCTTGGATTTTTCACTTTTCTAGCCTTGTTGGAGCCGTGGAAAACGGAAGAAGCCCCCACTGGGGAAGAAATACAAAACTAGTCCCATTTCAGGGGTAAAGTTGTTATTTTGTTGCTAGACTCGGTTCTTGAGGCCTAAACTGAAATTACCACTGTTGGTTTCAACGTTTTTCAGGCCCGATTAGAAACCGAGAGTTTGAAAATCGGTTCTTAAGAACCGACGATGCTAAAATCGGTTTTAAGGGAGTAAAACCGATTTCCTAAAATCGGTTCTGGAAAATTCAACCAGTCCCTGTCCTCGAGAGTATCTGTGCCAAGTTGAAGGATTTTAGCATCGATTATCATCAATCGAGACTCTCTGTGCCAAAATTTCGAATTTTGGCTTCAAAACATGTAACCCAGTGGCAACAGAGAATGGACGGGTGAGAGAGAGGGGGGTGAGAAACATGACTTACCGCTGACAGAGAGGGGGAGGTAGCACCGGAGTTGGTGGGGCTACTGGTCGCAGTGCTTCATCCTTCCTTCTTGTGGGTCTTCGTCGCCGATCGCAGAGAGGGGTAGAAAGGAGAACGGGAGGTGGAAACGGGAGATGGAGAATGAGAATAACAGGTAGGGTTTTTTGTTTAAGTATGAAACCGAAGGTGACATCATCGGTTCTTTGTTTAATAAACGATATTGTGAAAATCGGTTTTTAAAACCGATAGTATAACTCTCGGTTTTAGGAGAAATCTGAAAAATCAATAACCGACAGTACTAAAGTCGGTTTTAGCTCAAAAAACCGACTCTAGTACCGTCGGTTTCTAAATGAGCTTAGTCTCATCTTTGTTCCCCAGAGAGGGTTTTTTACGTTTTACTCGGCTCCAACAAGGCTAGAACGGTGAAAAACTCGTACGCCTTGGGCTCTGTTAGTTACGAGGGTGCGAAGTGGAATTATTCAACACACAGGGGTGTCGGGTGTCTTTTTTCCAAAACACAAGGGTGCAAGGTGTCTTTTACCCTTCTGTAACTGGAAATAGTCTTTTCTTCTACTGACCTAAAAACAAAACAGTATCTGTTACTTCAATTGTTTCTCTGGATGTTCTTCTGCGATGATGCTGTCTAACACCGACTGAAACATTGCTTTGATAAGCGAAATTCAGCTGTAGTAGATAGTTGTTTCTTAAATTAGCATGTTCCTGCTGTTGGCCATATTTGACTTTGCAACAATATGCTTCTGTTTTGCTAATCTTTTCTGCATGCATTCGTCTCTCAGGATTCTACGCCCGTGTATCCACCCACAACTGAGTTTCGGCAGTCGCGTGACAATTCAAGTATGGATAGAAGATATGATGACATGGTAATTTGACTACAGGATATACGTATTTGTGTTCCTGTCGTTAGATGTTTGTGTTTTGTTACCTAATCCTCCTATTCTCACCTTCTCATGATTTTGAGGCTTTCCTTCAGACTACTAAAGTGCCCGATCAACCTGCTCATAACTTTGCTAATTTGTCTTCTGAGGTAATGTTGTCTCCTCTTATTTATTGTGTTCATGTCAAGATTTGTTTCCCTAATCATACACTCGCTGTATCAGAAATTACTGCAGGAGCAAACTGTTAAGGAGTCGATGCAGCAGATGAAGGATGGTAATGTCACAAACACCCCTCTACCAAAGTTGCAGCCGTGCCCTATATGTCAGGTAAGACACACTTCCTAAAACAGACAGAAACATGATTAGGGGGTGTTTGTTTAGTGATAGTAATGTTTTGTACGGGTTATTGTGGCAGGTGGATTATGCTTTGGACGATGATGTTATGATATTGAAATGCCGGCATGATTTCCACACAGATTGTATCAAGAAGTGGGCGTTTACAAACGAAATGAAGTGCCCGGTTTGCGGAACGCCTTAGCTCGATTTTTTGCCGGCGTAAGAGATCATAGAACTATGGGGTTTCATCTTTCCTGTAGTTGATGAATTTGTTTTTTTTTTGTTTGACTTGAATTGGGAGACCTAGTGCTGGAACTATAAATTTTTTCTCTTGATACTATTGCTATTAGTACCAAGAAACCGTGTGCTGGAACTAAGTTATTTTTTTTTTTTAAATATGGAAGTTTTTGCAAAAGTTATTTCTGCTACTATATATATAGATTCGACACAGGCCTTTTAAGTTTTCGTTATTTTCTTTGGGCCTCGGATAATTTTGGGCTAGTGCCCCTGCATTAAGGCCCGTGGGTATTTTCTTGAAAAGCTATAATGACCCACAACTGGACTGATTGAAAGTGACGTTGAATCTCCAGGTGCTACAACAACATTTGATAATACTAAGTGCGATGCTAAAAGTTATTCTAATGCTATAATTATAGTATTTGAGTGTTCCAACGGAGTGTTTAAAAGTAATGAAAATTCTAAAACTTTTAACAGTATGCTATACTTGATTTCAAATTTGAGACCATGTATAGAGTTATGCTGAAAAACATACCAAGAAAGCATGTCATAATCACAAATCGTATGACATTACTCTCTCGAGAATAATAGTTGAATTTTTTCCTACCTGGTGAATTGTCCATGCAATAAACGAGCATTTTTTTCAATTCTAATGCATACAAACCAAGCTACCCAACAAACCGGGAAAGCCCCTCTTCTTTCACTCGCAAAAGAAAAAAAATTGATGTGAAAATTAGTTAATAAATGAGGAAAAACTAAAACTTTGGTGATTGTAAGTTGTTACACAAGGAGTTGTAAAATTAATGCAAAATTTTAAACACAACATTTGTATTACAATATGGTTAAATTGTCAAAGAGATTTTGTTATTACGATAGTTGGTGGGGTATATGATTTATAGCTTAGGAATGAAAATTTAGTTTTAATTTGAAATAGCATTTGAGATATGATTCAATGTCATGTATATATTGGAGCATGAAATGCTATATATGCTTGAATTCATTATTCACATGCTAAAGTTGGCATTGGAATTGAGATCTCTGTCTTGTCATATTCTTGAAGAACCCGGCACTACAGTAAATTAAGTATCAACATTAATACTACCTCCGTCTTGCCATATTCTTCCTAATGCACAATTCAATGGGTCACTTTGACCTCTTGATTTGGATAGCAAAACGATAGAAGAATTTGATATTTTTTTTTTAAGTCAGAAGTGGCAATCGTTACCCTTTACCCCTTAGTCCATTCGTTCGTGAGCGTAGGTGAAATCCCCACGAACCTTATCGCATATGACATGCCAGCCAAAATGGTTAATGATAGAATTGAAATCTAGCATTGAGCAGAATCATATAATTTTACTGGTGCCAATTTTGTGTCGTGCACTAGATCAAATGTTTAGGTTTATTTATAGCCCGCTCCGATCGATCTTATTTCAGAATATATATGAATATTAACCAAATGCGCAAGATATATTAGGAAAACATGTTATGAAAGATACATGTAACTTCAGTGGTGTTAATTTTGTATCGTGCACCAGAGCAATGTTTATGTTAGTTTAAATCCAGCTGTGATCGATCTTATTTCATAATGTATAAGAGTATTCACCCAATGGGCAATATGTATTCGTATAGTTAAAGAAAATGAAAAACCTACAAGGAATTATACATGTATGGTGCACAGAGAAATATTTAGGTTAGGCTAATTTATAGTCCGCTGTGATCAATCTTATTTTTGAATATATAAGACTATTCACCAAATGGGCAAGATATATTCACATAATTAAAGGAAAGGAAAAACTTCTAATGAATGATACATTTAACTTTTGTGGTGTAAATTTTATGTCGTGCACTAGAGCAATATCTAGGTTAATTTATAGCCCGCTCTGGTCGATTTTATTTTAGAATACATAAAAATATTTACTCAATGGTCAATATATATTCACATAGCGAAAACCTGTAATGAATGACACATGTAACTTCAGTGGTGTCAATTTCTGTTGAACACCAGAAACAATATTTATGTTAATTTATAGCCCTCTCCGAGCGATCTTATTTCAGAAAATACAAGAGTATTCATCCAATGGGCAAGATATATTCACATAGTTAAAGGAAAAAGAATAACAGGTAATGAATTATGTATCTGTAACTTTACTTGTGTCAATGTTGTGTCGTGCACCATAGCCATGTTTGGATTATTGTATAGCCATGTCAGATCGATCGTATTTCAGAATATATAAGAATATTCACTTAATGGGCAAGATCTATTCCCATAGATAAAGAACAAGGAGAACATGTAATGAATGATACCTGTCATTTTAGTTTTTTCAATTTTGTGTCGTGCTCCATAGCATGTTGGGGTTAATTTATATACTTTAACCCTCAAAAATAAAAGTGCATTGTCATAAATATATTAGATGTTTAATAAACTATATGAGAAAAGACACATTCAGTTATTGTGATAATTAATTATAGCGATGACATATTTACGATGACTCTAAACAGCTGCTAGACAACAAGGTTTTTTGTATCAAATAGATATGTAGCGTGTCATTTGACTCATTTCTCCATTGTAACAATCATTTAAGTTGATGGCGTAACCTACTCAGTATATAAAGATGAAATCTCGTCAATTTGATTAAGAATCTTATCAACAAGTAACGCTTTATAACAGAACATATCTAGTTAAAAATTGATATTATTAAATCAAACAACTATAATACATTTGTCTTAATGTAAAAATTAGAAACAACCAACACCTAATGCTTCTCGAGAGTATCTAGTAACTATAACGGTGATACTTTTATCCTCTAAGCAGATATGTTACGTGGTAGGTCCGGACTCGAAGGAGGGTAGGGTGTGGTACCCCGGGAGCCGTGGTGAGAGAGAATATTGGTATAACGCGCTTAGCTATCCGTTTTTTGCTTTGAAGCTAGATACGACATTTCCGCGTAATGATTGTATTTTGTGTTGTTCTTGAACCAAACTAAATAGTCTCTCGTGTACCCTAACACCCTTTCAACCCTTTCCTTCATAAAGATTCACTCCCCATAACAAGTGTTGGATTGAATACTAAAAGTCATGTTTTTTTGTATTGGATTATTTGATTTTGACATTTATGAGAATAGTTATGGGCAGTGTTTTTCGCATTATGTTGTTATAATGCATAGTTGTCTATTATTCCACATGGTAGAAGATCTGGTGTGTATAGTCTAGCTTACACACAGAAAAATATATCTTCGGTTCTTGCGGAATGGAAGTTATGATTTCGCAGGAGCAAACTGTTAAGGAGTCGATGCAGCAGATGAAGGATGGTAATGTCACAAACACCCCGCTACCAAAGTTGCAGCCGTGCCCTATTTGTCAGGTAAGACACACTTCCCAAAACAGACAGAAACATGATAAGGGGGTGTTTGTTTAGTGATAGATAATGTTTTGTACGGGTTATTGTGGCAGGTGGATTATGCTTTGGGCGATGATGTTATGATATTGAAATGCCGGCATGATTTCCACACAGATTGTATCAAGAAGTGGGCGTTTATGAAGTGTCCGGTTTGCGGAACGCCTTAGCTCCATTTTTTGCCGGCGTAAGAGATCATAGAACTATGGGGTTTCATGTTTCCTGTAGTTGATGAATTGGGGGGTTTTTGGTTTCATTTGAATTGAATGGGAGACCTAGTGCTGGAACTATAAAGTTTTTCTCTTATTTTTTCTCTTAATACTACTGCTATTATTATCAGGAGACCGAGCGCTGAACTATTAAGTTTTTTTTTTTCAAATAAGAAAGTTTTTGCAAACGTTATTTTTGCTACTATATATATAGAGAGAGAGAGATTTGAAATAGCCCTTTTAAGTAACCTTTGATAAAACAAAGCGCCATCTCCAATTGGATGCTAAAAGTTATTCTAATGATATAATTATAGCATAGTGTTCCAATGGAGTCTTAAAAGTGATGGTAATTCTAAAACTTAGAGCTTTATGCTACCCTTGGTCTCATATTTGAGAGCATGTATATGATTGTGCTAAAGATAGAACTCACTATTCTATCATTGATCTCTTGATTATTGATTACATATTTATCATTTTAACTACATTCAACCACCATGTAAAAACATGGCATACCAAAAAGGCATGTCATATCCACAAATCGTATGACACTACTCCCTCGTGAGTAATAATAGTTGACTTTTTTCCATACCTGGTGAATTGTCCATGTAATATACTTGAACAATTTTTCCAATTTCAATGCATACAATCCAAGCTACCCAACAAACCGGGAAATCCTTTCTTCTTTTCCTCACGAAAGAAAAAAAAAATTATGTAAAAATTAGGTAATAAATGAGAAAAAGCTAAAACTTTGGTGATTGTTAGTAGTTACACAAGGAGTTGTCAAATTAATGCAAAATTTTAAGACACAATATTTGTAATACAATATGGTTAAATTGTAAAAGAGATTTTTTTTTTCTTTTTGAGAAACAGACCGAATATTATTAATTAATCAGCTGAGAAATTACAATGGATAGTGGAGCCATCTACAATTAAATACTCGGAGATAGGAAAGTTCTCTTTCCAAAGTTGTTGCGTGTCCATTCCCAAGGCCATCTTGGATAATTGATCAGCTTGTCTGTTGACTTCTCGAGAGATCCACCTCTATCGCACAGATCTAAAGTTTCTCACCTTCTCATTTGCTCTGTCACAGATTACTCTATAGATGGTCTGTCTTCAACTGGAACATTGTGTTTACTGGCGATCTGGTCAATTAGGACTTGGGCATCCCCTTCGACCGTGATGTCGTTCAGGCCAAGCTCCAAAGCTAGATCTATGGCCGCCTCCAACGCCATGGCTTCTGCTTCCTTTGCCCTGTTGCCCCAATGAAGTCGTATGGCTTGCGCACAAATGAGAGCACGATGATGATCAAAGATTGCGATACCTGCACCAGCTTTGCGGTTGGTGTAGGACCACGCACCGTCGAAGCGTACTGTAGCACCTCCCTCCTCCGGCAGTTGGTTGTTCAGGGATGTTTCCGGCCGTAGATCTGAGTGTCCATCATACGTTTTTGTATGTGATTTTTAGAAGTGGATCTTTTGAATTGCTAACATGATTAGCTCTTCCCTTCCTCTAGATTTGCCCCTGAAGATCTTTGCATTTCTATCATTCCACATAATCTAGAGCCCTACTGAGAGCTTTTCTCTGTCTTGATTGTGCATCTTGATGAAGGCTGAAGCGATCCAGTTCCGCTTCCCAGAAGCCTCGTCGAGGATTTGGTAAGCCTCGCCGGAGAGGAAAGATTCCCAGAAACCTCTTGCTCTTTCACATTGAAACAGGGCATGAATCTCAGACTCTTCATGTTCGCAGAAAAGGCACTCCGTTTCGATCCTGATTCCCCTTCGTCGGAGATTAACTTTGGTAGAAATGATATTGAAGCTGGCCCTCCAGGTAAAGTTAGCTATTTTCTTTTGAACTTTCAATTTCCATAGGGGGGATAGCCACTTATGTTCTTCTTCTCCATTGCTTGAGGTACCTTCTGTCGTAAAATTCATTGTGGCCTGAGCATAACCCGAACAGACGGAGTATTCACCATTGTCTTCATAATCCCAGCACCAATCCTCTGTTCCCGTACCAGAAATTGGGATTCGTATAATTTCTGAGACATCAATCTCCAGAAGGTGAGTTCATAGTTTTTCCAGGTTCCAACTTCCAGTTTCTGCAATTATATAATCTCGAACGCAAATGTCTACATCTGTTGGTTGTGTTGAGTAAACTCTAAAGCTGGGGGTTCGGTGTAGCCAAGGTTCATCAAAGATACGGATTGAAGATCCGTCACCCAGGTTCTTCCTAATCCCAAGCTTCAGAATTTTGAGGCCTTCTTGCAAACTTCTCCAGGCATAAGAAGGTTGGGTACCAAAAGAGGACTGTAAAAAAAATTCATTGTGAAAATATTTTGCTTTCATAATTCGGGCAACTAAACTGTTAGGTTTTGTTAAGAGACGCCAACACTGCTTTGTTAGGAGCGCTTTGTTGAAACTCTGAATGTCACGAAAGCCTAGTCCTCCTATGTTTTCTGGTTTCTTTAACTTCTCCCAAGCCATCCAACTAATTCCACGTCCCTCACCATTCCCCCACCAGAACTGCCTCCTCAACTGTTCGATTTGATCGCAGGTACCTTTAGGTAGATAGAAACAAGACATAGCATAAGTAGGAACAGCTTGAACAACCGCCTTGAGAATAATTTCTTTCCCGACGACCGAGAGGTGTTTCTCTTTCCAACATTTAACTTTGAGTTGAACTTTGTCTGCAATTGAGCTAAAGGTGAATTTCTTGTTCTTCCCAATTGTTGTAGGAAGTCCGAGATAGCATTCATGGTGATCCACTGCAGCAACACCGCATAAAGTACTGATTTCTGCCTTCTCAGTCGCTGTCACATTCGCCGAAAAAACTACTGCTGATTTAGCCAAATTTATTTTTTGCCCCGAAGCCGTTTCATACATTGTAATAATTTTCAGTAAACATGTAATATCCTCCTCTCTAGATCTTGTAAAGAAGATACTGTCATCTGCGAAGAACAAGTGCGATATAATCAGACCGCTCCTTGACGCACGAACTCCGCTGAGTCTACGGTCAGTAACCGCTGCTGAGATCATCCTGGATAGTCCTTCACTGCAAATGGAGAAGAGGTATGGCGATAATGGGCAGCCTTGGCGGAGCCCCCTCTCAGGTACAATCTTTCCCATGGTAGTGTATTTAATATTAAAGGAATACTGAACCGAATTCACAAATCGAAGTGCAACATCTATAATATTAGGACAGTCCCCGTACCTTTATCAAAAGATTATCCCTTCAAGGCTACTCTGACCCGAAGCACGGCCCATTATGGATATTACTCCTTGCTAGCTGCAGAACACCATCTTTGTCCGGAATTCATTCTGGACGAGAAGACTACCGTTATCGGACAGAACTCCCTTGAGGCTAGGACTCAGTATGCGCGGGACTTCCAAGCGGTATTGTTTAAACTTCCTCACTCTCTTTTTCTTTTGTGTTCTATGACTGAAAATATTGTTCCCCTTTTTCTTATTAGTGCTGCTTGAGATGCTTTGCCTCGGGGGATCGCAGCGGGGGTCTTATTGATCTTTGTCGCTCAAAGAAAATCCAACCTGACGACGTCATCCTTCCAGAGACGCCCATGGATGACGAAACCCAGCGAGCGATTTTGGAAAAATCTTGACCGTTTCCTTGTCCTGTATGTCAAAGCGACGTAGAAGAGAAGTGCAGGTCCCTCTTCGGCTGGTGATTTGGTGACACAGCAATCAAAACGCTCGCGGAATGAGCCTGTAGTGAAGAAAACTTCTTTTGCCAAGAGAACTATTTCAAAGTAAAGGACAAACCCAGAACTAGAGGCAGGCTTTGTTGCCAGGGAGGAGGAAAAAGAAGGTGGGATACAGTGGCATATTAACAGGGCAATTTAATGTGTCAATACTCATTATTTGTTCCTCTGTTGCAGATGAGGATAGCCCCCTAAAAGAACCGGTGATCATGACCGAGGAAGAGACTATCGAAGAGTCAAGACATATGGCTGAAGAGATATCTCTGCAAGACAAGTTGTCCGAGGAGAAGCGAATTGAGATGGCCAAAAAGAAAAGCCTCGAGAAAATAGCTAAGGAGAGCTCCCCAAAACGAAGGCCACGGGCGCGATTAACACGTTCGCGTCAGCCTCCAACTGTGACAAATACTAATGAACTGCATCGAGCCCAATTAGCTTTCCACGAGCTTGTCGACGACGGAGATGAAGAAGGTACAATTTTTAATTTTTCTTTATCCAATCATGAAATTGTGATTGGTGCACTGTACCATGGTGTGCCTATACGTGATATCCGTAAGTGGATAAGAGATTAGTGTGGGGAATCCTCAAGTAACTTCTTTTTGGCAACGTGATGTCCCCTATTATTTTCCACGTGTGTGGTTTTAATGTGTTGATCATAAGCAGGTCGTGCTAGACTAAGAAGTATTGACGATAATCTGCATCATATATGTCGTGCGGACACCCCATTTAAGGGGGGAGATGCCGCTTCCAATACCGGTAGAGCCTTGATTTTTATCCTTTTTACCTGGCGAGTAACATACTTGTTTTTGCAAAGCCTGACCCCTTCTCCTTAAAACCTCGTTGCCCCGCAGTGCCGTAGTGATTCCTGAGCGTGAAATTTCTATTGCAGGGATCACAAAGCAAGGTCCAGTGGAGGAAGGCCCAACAGTGGAGGGTGATGCTGATGCAGAACGTTTGGAGTTCATTTCTGAGCAGGAGGAAGAAGATCGTCAAAGGCAGGAGGAGGCCAATGTTGCTCCCATTACTCAAACAATACCCATTTCTTCGGACGAAGAAGAAGCCAGGTGGGGAACAAGTGCTGAGCAGTCTCCTGTAATTGCGGGTTTTGATCGTGACCCTTCCCCTAAGGGAGTTACAATAGAGGTTGAGCAGAATTCGGAGTTATGTGTGCGCGTCCCTCCTGTTGAGAAAAGAGCCACCGAAGCTTCTTTCGCTGAGCACACACCCCTTCTAATAAGCATATTGTAGGTACTGAGTCATCCAGTCGCGACGTCCCTCCTGCGTCGAGCGCTCCGGGAAGTGATGCCTTTGTAGGGGGCTTTGACTTGGACTTGGATGCCCTTTTCTCTGAGAATCCATTTGAGGTATGGGGCTCGCAGACTGCAAACCCTGTGGTGGCTGAGAGGAGTTTTGTGATCCCTGAGTCATACTTCGCGCGAGAGATTCAGGCAGATCGGAGGTTGGCTGAAGCAGCTGGTCCTATTGCCCCTCCTCGACAGATTGTTGAAGAAACAGGTAAGGTCATTTCTCCTTTGTCCATTGGTTTCACTGAACCCATGTTTTTGGCTAAGTATTCTGCCTGTGCTTTTCGCGTATGCAGGTATCGACCAAGCTTGCCTTGAGTGGCTCATGAAAGTGCGCGTGCCTTTTCCAACTGCATTTGCTAGAATGCTGGAACTGACCCCAAAAGATAGAGGGGAATTTTTCAAAAAGATGGTCGCTCTTTTGGAGAGAGCTCATGCAACTACCCCGGTGAGCACTACAGTTGACAGCGCTCAAGATCTTCTTTCCAACGCAGAAGAACTTCAACGAGTTGCGGCAGGGCGATTAGATCTGGACTTTCTCGTGCAGAGATTGACGAGAATCTGTAATTCTGCGCGAATCAGGTCTGAATGTGCTGCTTATAGGGAGGGGAATGGTGCTCTCGACGCGCGCAAAGCAGAGCTGGAGCAGATGTCCAAGGAATTTGAAGCGGTCATGCGGATAACAAGGCTCACTTAGAGAAGCTAACTGCTAACATCATCATATTATCGACGGGAGATTCTCTTTTGAAGGGTCTCTTTGAGGACTAAGCTTTCGAGTATTTGCAAGAACTTCTTTTTCAAAACTCGTTAATGTAACCTTTTGTGCCCTTCCGCGGCCGCGATCCTCGGATCGTTTGAACATCTGTAATGCTTATCTGCACGTTGGTTTTGCGCATTTTGAAATATCTTCTGATTGGTTCGTGTTTTTGCTTTCATGAGTGTGAGGCTTTATGTGTCTGCTCCTTGTAGGTAAATAGAGTTTTTACCTAAACCGATATGCTATCATGAGACAAGCTTTCACGCGTGTCTAGTTGCTACCTGAACAGGTAGGCTTACATTTGACTTAATGATTTTTGGCCGCTATCGAAGGCAGATAAGCTTACGCGCATATATCATGTTTGTTGTAGTTTAGAACCAAATGTCTCAAGACTTTTGTAGGCTCAAGTCCCACGATCCGCCATCATTGTCTAAATTATCGTGCCGCTGTGGTATTAAATAAGGTGTGCTTCCCACACAGTGGGCCCAACCTTCATCACTGCCTAGGGCTAGTGTATCGTCATTGTCTTTAATAGGGTCATTGATTCTTGCTTATTTTCGAGGCGTTGCTGACTCGGCCGGGAAACTGAAGAGTCTCCTCTGAGTCCTATATAAACCCCCTTTCTTGCTATTTTGTTCTTCATATGGGCTCTCGTGACTGACAAAATGCCACCTCTCCTGAGTCCTCGCCACTCTTTTCATTGCTCTTTACTCATTTTCAATCCGTATCAGCTCTGGTCCTCCAAGCTTAAACTTGTGCGTTGTGCTATATATAGAGATGGCTCCCAAGTAATTCACAGAAGAGGCCCCTGATTCGCCCGGTCTTTTCAAAGACCAGTGGTGTAAGTTATTCCATTGGAACGAAGACATCATTTTCCTCGTCATGTTTGCAGGGATTATCTCCGGTGGATCTCCGACGGAGAGTAATCTCGCACCAATTCTTAAACCAGAAAGTAATGAGTGGCGTGTATCTCTGTGGGTTCTCCGACGGAGAACTATTTGCCACCATTGTTCCAGTCATGGAGTAACAAGTGGGGGTGATCCCTTCTTAGGCATAATCGGCTTCCTACCCCATGAGTTGTTCTCCCACTTGTTCTTCACATCACCAGCCATCATGGCTTGAAGTTCATCTGGCATCTTGCCATGTCAGGGGTATGAGCAAGAGCTTTGTTCTGGTCGAGGACGTCGTTAACAGAGTCAAGCTAGTTTCGTAGTTTTAGAGTCCTATGTAGGAACGTTCATTGAGAACACTTAGATTTTTTATTGAAAGCTTTCTCTCGTTGTAAACTTTGGTCGCGTTTGGCTGCTATCTAGGCAGATAGGCTTTGGATGAGTTGCTATCTAATCAGATAGGCTTTTTTATTTTTGCTGCTATCTAGACAGATAGGCTTTATTTTTGCTGCTATCTAAACAGGTAGGCTTTAGTTGCATTTGGCTACTATCTAAACAGATAGGCTTTATTTTTGCTGCTATCTAGACATATAGGATTATATCGCGTATGGCTGCTATCTAAACAAATAGGCTTTATTTTTGCTCCTATCTAGACAGATAGGCTTATATCGCGTCTGGCTGCTATCTAAACAAATTATTTTTGCTGATATCTAGACAGGTAGGCTTGTATCGCGTCTAGCTGCTACCTAAACCGATAGGCATTTTATTTTTTGCTGCTATCTAGACAAATAGGGTTTAGTCGCGTTTGGCTGCTATCTAAACAGATAGGCTTTATTTTTGCCGCTATCTAAACAGATAGGCTTTAGTTTCATTTGTCTGCTATATAAATAGATACGCTTTATTTTTGCTGCTATCTAGACAGATAGGCTTATATCGCGTCTGGCTGCTATCTAAACAGACAGGCTTTTTATTTTTGCTGTTATCTAGACAGATAGGCTTGTATCGCGTCTAGCTGCTATCTAAACATATAGGCTTTTTTTATTTTTGCTGCTATCTAGACAAATAGGCTTTAGTCGCATTTGGCTGCTATCTAAACAGATAGGCTTATGCTCGAGTAGCATTGTAAAGTGGTAAAATGAGTCTGGCGATTTGGCAAAAGAGCTCCCTTAAGGGAGGGTTATCATCATTGATGGAACCTTCATATAGGAAAATTCGGGAGTCTAAGGTGCTAAACTGCAAAGTATAATAAAGAGAAGACTAAGAGTAGTACCGTCACATATTGGTCAGTGTTGGAGTGGTGGTAGTCCCGTGGCATCTTTCAGATGCGGTAACACTTCTTGCCATTGGAGTAGAAACTCCCTACCTGCTTGCCCTCACTGTCATGCTTGATGACCCTCTTCAGTGTATAAATACGCTTGTTGCAGGTAACCCTGGGAATTTCTTCCCATGCGGATTTCTTCTCCTTAGGCTCCTCTTGCATCACCATTACTCCAGCTGGTGACTGGCCTTTGACGTCTTCCCACTTAGGTAGGGGAGTTGACCGAAACGGAGCTGGAGTAGCTTCACCTGCCATCTCTGTAAACCATACAGCCTCAGACAGATGTGCTTCCTCTAGATTGAAGGGGTTCACCGAGGCGGGAATTGCGACCACCCTGTCTTTTTAGATAGCTTTCATTACTTGGTGAGCCGTAGAAGGTACAACATTAAAACGATGAATCCATGCTCAACCGATGATCATGTGGTAAGTCGTGCCGGCGTCAATGACATGGAACTTGGCAGAACAGCTAATCTACCCAATCTGGATACCCAAGCGGATCCATCCTACAGTTATTCTGGAGTCACTTCCAAAGCCCGTCAATGGAGAAGGCCTCTTCACGATCTTGCTTTGTGAGATTCCCGCCAGCTCTAGGGTGCTAAGTGGAATCACGTTCACCGCGGCTCCACCATCGAAAAAAGCTCTCTTGAACTCTACATGGTTGATAGTGGCTGTTACGTATAGTGTCCTCTGATGATTGGCATCAGTCTTCTTGTCCGATTCGTCGAACGTCATGACCAGACCACTTGATCGCGTGGCCCTAACGACTTTCCTGTTGGAGATGATCAATTCTTCCCCATAATCCTCAGACACTCTTAATATTGCTTTCATCATCTCGTGCCTGCAGCTATTCGAGAAGTTCATCTCATCGAAGAATTTAACGAACTTGGCAGAGTCCTTCATCTGCTCAGCACGCGCATCTTCTGTGTCGACACCGTAGTCTTCATCCTCATAGATTTTTGCGATCACCGGAGCCTCTGCATCCGTGACTTCCTCAAAGTCTGTAATCGAGATCATAGCTATCTCCTCTTATTTGGGCTCCTGCCTCGTGTGAGACAGCAGGGGGTTGTTGCACACATCCTTGGTTGGCTCATCAACCACCAACTGTCCCTCCTTTATCTTCCTGTCTACCATCCACCTGAGTTTCTTGCACTCTCTGGTTGGTTGCAATACCTTCCCATGGCACTCGCACCACCTTGGATCCTGCAGCTTGTCTCTTGTGGGTTTATGCTCCAGGGGCGGTAGGATCCCGTTTTTGCACCATCTCTCTTGCAAAGATATATTGCATCTTCAATCGAACAGGGTAAAGGGGGTGCCTCCTGGGGCGCGGGGCACTGTTGTTTATTGGGGGATGATACTGCATGTACATTGACATCTCGCGTCCGCTTGTAGTTGAACTTTTCCACCTTGAAGCTGGGACTCGCCTGTGTTCGCTCACTGGCGTATCTCTTCTTCATTCTCTCTTCTAATGGCTCAACATTCCTGGTGCTTTCAATCAACCTTGAAAAGTAGACATATTCAAGTTGATCAGCATACCTTTATACTCGTCGCGCATGCCCTGGAGGCATATTTCCACCAGTCGGCTTTCCAGAACATCGTCGACGCATTCCAAGGATTTGGCCCTGAACCGCTTGATGAAAGCACCTCCTTCTTCGTCATGCCTCTGGTACATGCGGGAGAGGTGGATGGTGGTGACCTTTTCTTCTACTTGGAAGAATTTGGTGTAGAACTTCTTCACCATGTCATCCCACATCTTGAAAGTTCAAAGGTCCTGTACCACTTGTATGCGACAGCCCCCAGAGACTTAGGAAACTCACGCATCAGCAGCCTGGTGTCAACTCCATGTGGGCCCATCATGTCAACGAATCGCATCACATGTTCGTGCGCATTCCCACTGACTTCATCGAACTTCTCCCACTTGGGTGTCTTGTACCCAATATGGTTGGGCATCAATTAAATGTCTCGGGGAATGGGAGGCGCGCTGTGAACCTTCGGGATGACGGTATCTGCGAAGCTCTAGTTCGCGATGATGCTGTCTATCCGTTGTTCCAAAGCTGCGAAGCCCGGGATGTAGGGCATGCTTGGATCATAAAGAGGCGGTGGCGGGGGCGCATGGCTCCCTAGGGCTCCGTTTGCATGGAAAGGCAATGCAGAGGAGAGAGTAGAGTTCTCTGCCGTCATCAGGGACGAACTCAACGGGAATCCCGGTGTCTGAAGCACAGGGCCGCTGAAAGGAGAGGATTGGGCGGCATATGTATGCACTATGGATGTGGTTGCTGCCCTCGGTAGAGGCAGCTGGGCTGTCGATGGTGGGAACGAAGCCCCTGGAACGGTGTTTTGGGCAAATCTACCCAAGATCGTCATGATTTGGGCGATCTGGACGGACTGAGCCTGCATAATCTGGGCATGACTCTGGATTGTGGCTTGGAGTGCCTCTACAGAGGGTCCACTGCTGGTAACTGTTTGAGCACGAGCATTGGTATTGACGATGGTGTTAAGTGGTCCATCTTCCCTCGAGGTCTCTTCGTTGGAAGGGGACCGAGCACCGTCGCGAAGATTCCATCGAAAGACATTTGTGCAGGTTTCTAAAGAATTGAAGCTCTGAAAGTGAGTGTTCACGTCAGGTTCACCAAATTGTGCGCAAGGAAATCCTTCGAAGATATCCAAGTGTGCACCTGAAGTAGGGAATAAGAACATAGAGAGATTTTGGGTTGTGTGTAGGGAGAGAGTAAGCAGTTGCAACTGAGAGAGAGAGAGAGAACTTAATAGCTAGTGTAGAACCAGAGATGAACCAGTTTTGCAACGAAGGGCTAACGATCCAATATATAGTGGGGAAGTGACCTTTGTGAGGGGGTTAATGCACCATAAATGGCGGCTTAATGGTAGCCCCCGTAACGGCACGTTGGACCGTGTATATAGAAACCGTTAGGCACCTGATCGTACATACCGGAGACCGTTATGAGTTCAAGCCGGGTTTATAGGACTTGGCCATTAAGTCTCTCAAAGCAGTTACAAAGGGTCGCGCGCGAGCTTGATTGTCGCACGCGCGCGACGGGCTTTACCCTAGCCTCCCAACCACTAAGTCCCTACAAGTCCCGTGTTGGTACGCGAGGGCCCTGTCTCGCAGCCCCCACATGGACAAGCATAGGTAGTTGTCTGGTGTGTATGGAGCACAACTGGGTGTGCTGGATGGCTGTCACGTGGTTGTGATATGTCTGTCTGGAAAGCACCATCTACACCCTTCCATTTATCCGATGACTTTCTCTGTATCTAAGTCGGCACATATCCTTCCTTTCTTCCTTTGATCTATGTGGGTCAATTGTTCCATTACACACTAACTACCTCTTTTGTTTCAAAATTGTGGACTCTTTTTTTCTCTTCCACCAGATAAACCTGTTAGCTTACCATTTTTCAATTCTGCATTTTTTCAAACATGTCTGTGAACCAGATCTCGAAATTACCAGCCATGGTGTCTACGAATTCCTATAAAAAAGTTGTTGCCATAGCTCTTCCACCCTTTCAATACATGAAAAGGGGAGCTTTTTTGGCTCTGCGTGAAGGAGTGAAACTTCCGAAACAGCTGCAACTCAATCTCAACTCCAATGGAAGTGACTCAGAGAAATCAGTCAATCATTAGTTATCAAGACCACGACCAACCGCCGAACACGTACAACCACCGAGCACCACCTCCAACACCACCCACATCCATCCTCACTCTCTTCCCTCTCCCTCTCTGTCTCCGTTGGCCAAAGCAAGGCAGCATGAGCAACGATAGCCGTCGCAACAGCAACAACTGCCACGCCACCTCCATTGTTTTTTGCGACGAACTTGGCCCAGCCAACCCGGTGATACCCCTCCTTCAATCTTCGCGTCTCTGCGTTATTGAGCTTCCGATGAGCATGAAGAGATCCCAAGTGAAGCCCAGAGCTAGCTGGAGACTCCTCGTCGATCACTACGACCACCACCACCAAAGCAAAGCTCAACTCGCATTGTTTTTCGACCGTTTCTACGCGCTCTTGGTGTGCTTATGTTCTAAATCCTCTTTTAGTTCATTTTTTACTGTCAAAATTTACAAATGCTTGAATTCATCTTGTGTTTTTGACAATATGGCATGTTTGAAGTTTTTTTAATTACAAGGGGTAAACTTGTACTATATAGTTTAAGCAGGGGTTGTTCAATTGAGATAGTAGACGCCGTACTTGATCTTCAACATGTCTATTCCGAAATTCCCTTTCTTTGAGTGCAAGTGCCCTTCTCGCGATTAATCTTCGAAGTCGGTGTCGGTGTATCTCAGATTGTTTGATTTGTAAGTATTACCATTCCTCATTCTTCAATTATTGTACTTAAGTTTATCTCGATGAATTTCCATATTTCTTGCTAGGTTGTGTATTTAGAAGTTCATTTCGTATTACTTAAGACTAGTGACAAAGAAAGGATGTGCACACGTATTGATTGATCTCAAACATTCAAAGTACTAAATAATTGAAGAAATCATTTTCTTTGAATCCAGTGTGTATTAATATTGTATTGGAGAATTAAGATTTTAAGATGATCTAGTCAATATATATGGTTCTCTCTCCCCTCTTTATACATGGTATGTTTAGAATCTGTTTTATATGTACACTGAAGCTCTGCAAATACTTGTAGATTTTTCGGAAGAGATGAATGGAAGATCGATGTTCATGACATTTCATGTTAATATAAACATAATAAATGCAGGTAAGATTTATATTAGCATCTTGTCACATTATTTAGTTGTCAATTACAAAATTGCAATTTTAGTGATCGTGAAAGTATGAAATTCATACTAAATGTAATTAGCATTCATACTAAAAATATGAAATTCATCTAAATGTAATTCGTACTAATTGTAATTTTAGTGATAGTTAAAGTATGATATTTAGTATTAATCAAAATAAAAAGCACATATTATAATAATAAAATAGTACTAAATGTAATTAGCATATCCCAAAATTGAATTAATTAGCTATAATGGAGGGGGAAGGGAATGTTAGGGGGAAATGCACCCTCACTATTCCCTACCCATGCCTAAATTTTTCCCCACCTTCCACCTCCCCAGCCCCCCCCCCCCCCCCCCCCCCCCCCCCCCCCCCATGGTTGGACATTGTCCGTATTTTTACGGTTTTCCCCTTCCCCCTCCCCCTCCCCCTCATGGTTGGAGATGCTCTAAGCGCAAGCATGGTTTAAACGATCGATTTTATACGAACTCTCATGTAACATTTTTGCTCAATCTTTTGCGTATTTTGGTCAGTATTCATAATATTGAGGTACAATGTTCATTTGAAGTCAACTCTTTTATAGATTCCGTCAGATATAATGGAACATCATAGAGACGAAACAGTAAGGAGAGTTTCGCATCATTTTGGAGGACTATAGGCTGGCATTTCGCACAAACCCCCTAACCATAGAGGTAAATGCAATTAACCCAATAATAAATTAATGGTTTAACGAGAATAGTTGTGATGTTCCTCAAAAAAAAAAAAAAAAAAAAAAAGAATAGTTGTGATGCGAGTTAAAAGATTTAGGACATCTAAAAGTTCACCGCAAACACGCCCTCAGCAAGAGAGAAGTTGAGAGAGTGGTCTTAAACCCTGGGGTTTGTGTTCATGGACTCCGAGTACTCAGTGAATATCTGCTTGCTTCAATCAACAAACACCAACCCACAAGTCTTAAATCTGCATGCCATCAAACCCACAAGTCTAGATTTCTGAAGATGCGATGTTTATCCGCGGACGATGCGTATTTTGGCATTCCGGTACTTTTTCATGTTTGGTCTCTGAATTATTTAGCATCACAGAACAATTGTTTCATCTTCTTTTACCGATCTGTGTTCTCCGGCAAGAAGAGCAAGTACTTTTTTGGGTGTTATGGCAATGGGTGAATCTATTCTTCATTAACCGATTTGCTCAGATTTATCAATATCATGAATTTGTTTGTTTGATGGATGCCAAACTGAAAAAGGGAAGGACTTTGGTGATACCCACAAGTTTCTGATCAGAGATTTCAATGTTTTTCCTTGAGAATTTCAACTATTGGTGCACATGAATCTTGAGACTTGACTGTTCTACTTCACTGTTTTTAATCCGGCGGCTATGCTGATTTAGATTTTATTGATTTCGATGGATTTTCTCTCTCTATATATATACTGTTTTCTGCATCTTATATGTGTTTGGGTAAATCTATTCTTAGGGCTTAATACCTCAAACCGAACTAGGACTACTTGCTGAATCTGTTCTTAAGGCTTATGGATTTAGGACTAGTTTAAATAGATTCATAATTAACATTATGTCCGCATTGTAAAAAATGTCGCCTAAGAAATTAAGTTAGAATTGCATTAATGTTCAAATTCAAAACTCCGGTCTCTCTTGTCTGAGATGATCCTTTATGTTAAAAGGGTAACAAGAGACGTCTGAGGTGGATTGACAGCTGAAGGCCTTGGTGGTGGAACAAGGATGTACACTAAGAGAGGTTCGAGAAACAGTGAAAAACTTTAATGGAACAGGGACAAGCTATATACTGAAATCACCACGAAAACTTGAATGTAGGGGAATGCAGAGATTGTAAGACATGACGGTTTCGTTACTCAAGTGTTCAAGTTTTGGAGACAGGGTTGGTTTGTTTGTTTACGTGTTTGGAACCATGCCGAAGTACTTGAAAATGTCCAAGGAATTCGGAAAAAAATACTTTGGTTCTTGGAATGAACAGAGGGTATTCTCAAATTTATACTAGTTTGCTTTATTAAATCATGACCAAAACAAGGAAACTTTCGGAACGGGTTACTGATAGGCAATAGATGATCTTGTATCAGATCTTGGCTAATTATGGGAGAACACACACGAAAAGTGTAACTTGAAGTAGAGATAAATGCTCTTGTGGACATGATTAATTAGTGTTAGTGAGTCTATATAAGGCATAACAAGCAGGTACCAAATGAGTCCATAAAACTTCCCCTCAAGTATATAATTAAGAAGTATGACATATTACATTGTCTTTATTGCGGTGCTGAACAAACAACAAACAAAGAAACTTGAGGTAGACGTTCTCCATCACGATCAAGATAAGGCTGGTGTTGAATCAAATGATGTAAACTTCCAATGAACTCTTCTGTTCAACTCCGTGCTTCCAGTGTCATTTATCCCTCCAATGGATATTGTGGTAAACAACCAAACATGCTTTGAAGGTTTTAAGGGTTGAAGTTGAACCACTGATAGCCCACTTCACCATTAGAACGGTGAACCACCAAAAAGGTTAATGCGGAGACTTGAATCTAGTTAACAAACATTTAGGCAAAACGGCCATCATTTAGGCATTGTGGTCATTTTCACCATTTAATGCTAGAAGTAAGTTAACTATATCTTAGGTTTAATTTGTAGTTGTCTTACTGTCTCTACCGTGAATCCTATGCAATGTCAAACTGACGACGTGTTAATGTACCATTGGCCTTCACTTTAAATCCTAGAACAATCTCCCATGTGCTAGTGATCTTTCGTGTAATATGTTTGACCGTGCAGATGCGTGAATTGTGTTTACCTAAACACTTATGAAGTTTTAAAATACTTTGTTGGCAGCTAGCACATCCGAGGGAAACTCATGGTGCTTCTGGAGGCTTCTGGCAGTGCTTCTCATGGTGCTTCTGGAGGCTTGGCTGCGCCATTAGTTCCATATGAGCAGTTGAATTCGACAAGTGACAATGGTACATCTGGGACCTCCTTGACAAGGCCATCAGGGCCACTGACTTCTCGAAGAACTGGTTCTTCAAGCGGAATCCAGGTGAGGCATATGCTGGTATACAAGGTTCATATCAGTTATTGTTTCTGTTTCATTTTATCTGGAT
Source organism: Linanthus parryae (assembly GCA_023055425.1). Lineage (NCBI taxonomy): Eukaryota > Viridiplantae > Streptophyta > Magnoliopsida > Ericales > Polemoniaceae > Linanthus > Linanthus parryae. Next base: position 38,118,764 of record JALGPY010000002.1, read on the forward strand.
TTTTTGTGGCTTTACTGTTTTCCCTATTTCATTAGTTTATGTTTTAGCACCTCAAGATAGAGCAGTTGTACTATATGAAGCATCAAGTCTCCTCATTTGTGTTAGATAACAACACTTTGCAATCAGTCCCGACACCTGTTGTCTCATGCTATGATTACACAATTTCTACTTACACAGGATTTAGCTAAGTAATCAGCTACGACATTGGCTTCCCTCCAGATCTTTACCACAGATCTTGAAGTGAGCTCCATTAACTTTCTTATTTCTAACACCAAATGCCATTAAGGCTGTGATTCATCCTCTTGCAGAATCAAATTGACAACCTCCTGAAAATCAAACTCAATTACTGCATTTGATCCTCCTTCAGGGCAAACCTTCCAAGACTGCCCACAATTCTCATTCAACACAGACACAGCTCCAACATATTTCTGCACACCCCAAATCCAAGATCCATCATAATCTCCCCACACACAGCACCAATAGCTAGGCCACCCTCTTCCCCACTTTGAGCACAGTCCACATTGACCTTCAGAGTTTGCACATTTGGTTTCTCCCCACACACCCATCTTGGAAAGCTGACCACATTTACAATATCCAAATCCAGAATTACTTGAAGCTGTTTGGCATCTTTTCAAATATAAAACACTGCATTTGAAGGAACAGTAAAGGAGTCATCATGAATCCCTTTATTGTGTCAAAGCCAAATATTTGATAAAGCAGTAGTGAAAGTCAAAGGACAAGGTAGATGCCTATTTACACCCGAGTCATGGTCACCCAAGTTCATATCCACGTTCACTAGTGTCATCCAAATAATTGTAGCCCATTCACAGTCCCTCACTGCATGTAATGAGGTTTCAAAGCAATGATGACAAAATAAACAGGAAGCATCAACAATAATGCCTCCTTTTGCTTTGAGTTCCTGAGTACTTAATCTATCATGTCTGAGCATCCAAAGAAGGGTTCTTTTTCTTTGGTAACCTCTAGCTTTCCACACCTCCCAACCTCTTTTCGGACTTTGCCCAATGTCTAGAGCTCCTAACATTTATAGGCAAAAGCCACAGAGTATTGCCCAGAAGTAGTTTCAATTCAAAAAACCTTATCCACTTCTTTCTCATCTTTGTAGTCATTAATTCAATAATCTAATAAGAACATTCTCCTGTCCTCTATCATGACAGAACAATTCTTCTTCACTAACCTCTTTGAGAGACAAATCAATCAGCTTTAACTTTCCTAGCCAGGTCTTCAACCAGAACAAAGTGTTCTTACCATTCTTCACATTTTCCCCATGCCATCTTTCACAGCCTTGATGGAACTGTACAACTGCCTCCAAACCGTAGAATGATGGACTTTCAAAGGTTTCCCTCCGTATTTTTCCCTGAAGATTTGAGCAAACATAGAGTTAAATTCATGTTGAATTCTCCAACCAGCTTTGCCCATGATAGCTATGTTGAAGAGAGCTTAAAACACAACCCCTTCCTCTTTAGGCAACTTAACAGTATTCCATCCAATTAAAGGAAGCTTGGCTTTTTCTACAATAATAAATCTCTTGAGGCCTTACCCACCTCACTTATTACTGATTTTGGCAAAATTGTGGTTTGCATTGCATAAGTTGGAAATGCTTGCAAGACTGGTTGAGCTAGTGTAGTTCTTCCCGCAAGAGAAAGCTGGGAGGCCTTCCACCCTGAAAGCTTTTCCTCACTTTTTCCACTAAGGATTGAAACACTGTAGCATTGAACTTCTTATGGATAAGATCCATTCCCAAATTCACCCCCAGATCTTCAGTGAGACCAATACCAATCAAGTGGCTCAAATCTCTAGCCCTAATTCTAGGCACACACTTGCAAAAAATATCGTGGATTTATCGAAGCTAATAGCCTGTCAAAATCTGTGCACGTATCCTCCCGAACTTGCTGCATAACTAACAATTATCTTTCTGTAACTTCTCAAAACTGAATTAGATCCTCTGCAAAAAATAGATGAGTCATAGCCAAGCCCCCTCTAGTACATTTATTTTCACTTACCTTCTTGAACTGCAGCTTCAATTTTCTGTTCTAATAATTCCTTGGTAAGTAAGAATAAATAAGGGGAAATTTGATCCCCTTGTTTCAGTCCCTTCTCAGCCTGAAAGCTCTTTGTTGCCTCTCTATTTCAAAGAACCCTAAACCTTGTAGAAGAGACAGAATCCATAATCAAATTGACCCAGTTAGCATGAAGACCAACTTGAGCCAAAATATCTTCCAACACTTACAACATTACTCTATCATAGGCCTTGGCCATATCAATTTTACTGCAACTCCCCTTTCTTACGTTGCATATGTAAGAGGGTGTGCAACACCTCCTGAGCTACCAATATATTCTCACGAGCTAATCTTCCAGGAAGAAAGCTAAATTGATTGGGGGGGGGGGATAAGCCATTGCAGCATAGGCCTAAGCCTATGAGTTAAAAGTCTAATAATGATCTTTAAAGACACATAATATAAGCTTATTGGCCTTAATTGTCCAAAATTTGCAGGGCTTTCCAATTTAGGAATCAAAGCAATCAAAGTATCATTTATACCTTGAGGGATCCTCCCATCTCGAAGAACAGTGACCACCATATTGACTACATCAGCTCCTACAATGCTCCATTGTTGCCTCAGAAGACACTTTAGCAAAGTCATGAGCAGGTTGATTGGACACTTTAGCAAAGTCATGAGCAGGTTGATTGGGCACTATAGCTAAGTCGTGAGCAGGTTGATTGGGCACTTTAGCAAAGTTATGAGCAGGTTGATTGGGCACTTCAATAGTCTTAAGGAAAGCCACAAAATCCTGAGAAGGCGAGAATGGGAGGATTAGGTAACAGAACACCAAAAATCTAACGACAGGAATACAAATACGAATATCCTGTAGTCAAATTACCATGTCATCACATCTTGTATCCATACTTGAATTGTCACGCGACTGCAGAAACTGAGTTGTGGGTGGATACACGGTCGTATAATCCTGAGAGACGAATGCATGCAGGAAAGATTATCAAAACTGAAGCATGTTGCAAAGTCATATATATATATATATATATATATATATATATATATATAGAGAGAGAGAGAGAGAGAGAGAGAGAGAGAGAGAGAGAGAGAGAGAGAGAGAGAGAGAGAGAGAGAAGTATTTACAGCTGAATTTCACTTATCAGAGCAATGAGAGAGAAGTATTTACAGCTGAATTTCACTTATCAGAGCAATGTTTTAGAGTTGAAGTAGCCAGCATCGCAGAAGAACATACAACAAACTTGCACTAGGAAATAGGAACTGGCTTCTGCAACATTGGCAACTCAATTTTTCAAGGATTTTGCATTACATTTGAAGTAACAGATAATGATTTCTTTTTTTAGGTCAGTAGAAGAAAAGACTACTTCCAGTTACAGAAGAGTAAAAGACACTCTGCACCCTTGTCTTTAGGCAAAAAGACAACCGACCCCCTGTGTTTTGAATAATTCCACTTTGCACCCTCGTAACTAACAGAGCCCAACGCCTGTATCGAAAAGACAATTTTACCCCTGAAATTCCAACAAAATCACCCCACTAAGTATCTGCCCTAATATCATCTCTCCCTCAGAAAAATTACATCTCTAATATCTATACCATATTGTCTCCATCTTCCCCTCCTTCAACCCAACAAAAAACCACAGCCTACCTGGAAAAATAAACAGCCTCTTCCATCTTATTATCATTCCTCCATCCTGTTCTTCCTCTACCTCTTCCGATGGCAACAACCGCCACCACCCATGGCCGGACGGAACGGCCGCACTTTCTGTTATATTATATATGATTATGTATACAACATATATAACATACAAAACATTACATTATATGTATACAACATATCTATACCATATTGTCTCCATCTTCCCCTCCTTCAACCCAACAAAAAACCACAGCCTACCTGGAAAAATAAACAGCCTCTTCCATCTTATTATCATTCCTCCATCCTGTTCTTCCTCTACCTCTTCCGATGGCAACAACCGCCACCACCCATGGCCGGACGGAACGGCCGCACTTTCTGTTATATTATATATGATTATGTATACAACATATATAACATACAAAACATTACATGACGCATACTATTTCCAAAACTTCATTGTATACTTTTGTTTTCCAATAACCTGAACTTCAAGTATTTTCATTCAATTAACAAAAATAGATCAACATTTCTTTTTTTGAGGTAAAAGATAGATCAAGTTAACATTAGCTATGATCCATACAAAGGCCGTAATACAAATTTATCCAAAACGCTTCAATCTTGATTGACTCAGTACAACACAAATCAACTGAAGCCCAAGATTAATGACAAGTTCAACATACAAATTAACTTAAGTCTCTAGAAGGAGCAAAATTCACTGAGGTCGCCCCACTTGTAGTATTTGTAGCAGCCATGATTGAACGCAAATCAAGGCAACGATAAGAACTAGTACCCACAGATGAACCGTTCAATTGAAGAACAATCCTAACAGATCCATCAAGCACAAAATCAAGACAATAATTGAAGTATAAAAACAGACAAACAGAAACCCGTGTTCGCAAAAGCTCAACAAAACCTGTGCAATCGAAGGAGGAGAAGAATTTAGGGTTCCGAGTTTGTGATTCTGAGGTCAGAAAAGGCTGCTTAATTGGTTTTGATTAAGGAGGAGAAGAATTAAAAATTACAAGAGGACCACAAAGGCGCAAACGAAATTTACAATAACACCCCGAAAATCCACTGAAATGACCGAAACAGTCAGGAACCGACCAAATTCTGAACGGTACGAAATCGCAAGCGATCCATACCGTTTTGGCTGCAAAACGGAGCGTTCCGGACCGGAACAGAACGGATTTCATTACTCTACCTCCATCCTCCTCACCACAACCATCAATCAAGCTTACTAGCAGCCACAATACTTCTTTTGAACAAGTACAAGTACTTTGACGAAGAAGCGTTAATGGAGCTTGGAGGCGTTTTTGGGAAGGCGGTGAAAGTGGATCGTCAACCAAAATCTCCTTCCCGTTGATCAATATTGCCGGCAGGAGACTCTGTGCCAGATCTATTTCCACACATATTCGTGCAATTGTGGTAAGATCCACTTTCACCGCCTTCCCAAAAATGCCTCCAAGCTCCATTAACGCTTCTTCGTCAAAGTACTTGTACTTGTTCAAAAGAGGTATTGTGGCTGCTAGTAAGCTTGATTGATGGTTGTGGTCGGAGGATGGAGGTTGGAGGTAGAGTTATGAAATCCGTTCAGTTCCAGTTTGGAACGCTCCGTTTTGCAGCCAAAACGGTATGGATCGCTTGCGATTTCGTACCGTTCCGAATTTTGGTCGGTTCCGGACTGTTTCGGTCATTTTGGTGGATTTCGGGGTGTTCTGGTAAATTTCGTTTGCGCCTTTGTGGTCCTCTTGTAATTTTAATTTCTTCTCCTCCTTAATCAAAACAAATTAAGCAGCCTGACCTCAGAATCACAAACTCAGAACCCTAAATTCGTAGCCGCACTCTCTCTTTCGCACAAGGTACGATATCCTTCTTCTTCTCCTCCTTCGATTGCACAGGTTTTGTTGATCTTTTGTGAACACGGGTTTCTGTTGGTCTTTTTTTATACTTCGATTATTGTCTTGATTTTGTGATCGATGGTTCTGTTTGGGTTCTTCTTCAATTGAACGGTTCATCTGTGGGTACTAGTTCTTATCGTTGCCTTGATTTTGTGCTCAATCATGGCTGCTGCATATACTTCAAGTGGGACGACCTCATTGAATTCTGCTCCTTCTAGAGACTTAAGTTAATTTGTATGTTGAACTTGTAATTAATCTTGGGCTTCAGTTGATTTGTGTTGTCCTGAGTCAATCAAGATTAAAGCGTTTTGGATAAATTTGTTACGACCTTTGTATGGATCATCACTATTGTTAACTTGATCTATTTGTTTCCTCAAAAAAAGAAATTTTAATCTATTTTTGGTAATTGCATGAAGATACTTGAAGTTCAGTTTGTTTGAAAACAAAACTATACAAAGAAGTTTTGGAAATAGTATGTGTCATGTAATGTTTTGTACATTATATGTTGTATATATAATTATATATTATATAACAGCAAGTGTGGTGAATCCGGATCGGATCGCCGTTCCGTCCGGCCGTGGGTGGCGGCGGTCGTTGCCATCGGAAGAGGTAGAGGAAGAACAGGGTGGAGGAAGGATAATAAGAAGATGGAAGAGGCTTTTTTTCCAGGGTGGCTGTGGTTTTTTGTTGGGTTTAAGGAGGGGAAGATACAGACTGTATGTTATAGATATTAGAGCTATAAGTTTTCTGGGAGAGAGAGATTAGGGTAGATATGTGGTGGGGGTAATTTTGTTGCAATTTCAGGGGTAAAATTGTCTTTTCGATACAGGCGTTGGGTTCTCTTTGTTACAAGGGTGCAAAGTGGAATTATTCAAAAGACATGTGTGTCGGTTGTCTTTTTGCCTAAACATAAGGGTGCGAAGTGTCTTTTACCCTCCTGTAACTGGAATTAGTATTTTCTTCTACCGACCTAAAAAAGAAATCATTATTTGTTACTTTAGTTGTTTCTTAAATTTGTATGTTCCTGTTGTTGTATTTATGAACTTCTCGTGTTTCTATGTGATCTCAGAGCTTATATTTCCACAGAATCAATTAATAATCTTCTAGGTGGATGGGCTATATTTGACTTTGCAACATGCTTCTGTTTTGATAATCTTTCCTGCATGCATTCGTCTCTCAGGATTCCGTGTATCCACCCACAACTGAGTTTCCGCAATCGCAAGACAATTCAAGTATGGATACAAGATGTGATGACGTGGTAATTTGACCACAGGATATACGTATTTGTGTTCCTGTCGTTAGATGTTGGTGTTTTGTTACCTAATCCTCCTATTCTCACCTTCTCAGGATTTTAAAGCTTTCCTTAAGACTATTGAAGTGCCCAATCAACCTGCTCATGACTTTGCTAAAGTGCCCAATCAACCTGCTCATAACTTTGCTAAAGTGCCCAATCAACCTGCTCATGACTTTGCTAAAGTGTCTTCTGAGGTAATCTGTCTCCTCTATTTATCGTGTTCATGTCACCAGTTTTTGGTGCAAGATTTGTCTCCCTAATCACACGCTCTCGCTGTATCAGAAATTACTGCAGGAGCAAACTGTTAAGGAGTCGATGCAGCAGATGAAGGATGGTAATGTCACAAACACCCCTCTACCAAAGTTGGAGCCGTGCCCTTTATGTCAGGTAAGACACACTTCCTATAACAGACAGAAAAATGATTAGGGGGTGTTGGTTTAGTGATAGAATAATGATATGTACGGGTTATTTGGCAGGTGGATTATGCGTTGGGCGATGATGTTATGATATTGAAATGCCGGCATGATTTCCACACAGATTGTATCAAGAAGTGGGCGTTTACAATTGCAAAGATATGCCCGGTTTGCGGAATGCCTTAGCTTGATTTTTTGCGGGAGTAAGAGATCATAGAACTATGGGTTTTCATGTTTCCTGTAGTTGATGAATTTTGTTTTTTCGGTTTCACTTGAATTGAATGGGAGACCTAGTGCTGGAACTGTAAAGTTTTTCTCTTGATACTACTGCTATTTGTATCAAGAGACCGAGTGCTGCAACTATGACTTTTTTTTTTTTGGTTTCAAATATGGAAGTTTTTGCAAACATTATCTCTTGATACAAATGGGCCTTCAAATTTGTAGCTAGGGTGGTAGTAGCTCAAGTGGTAGAGCATTTCCGCATGAGTTCTCGGGTTCAAACCCACCCCCCCCCCCCCCCCCCCCCCCCATTTTTTTTTTTTTTTTTTTTTTTTTTTTTTTTATTTTTATTTCCGCATGAGTTCTCGGGTTCAAACCCACCCCCCCCCCCCCCCCCCCCCCCCCCCCCCCCCATTTTTTTTTTTTTTTCAGAAAGCTAAATTTTAAAGAAGGAACTCAGGGGAAAAACATACAAAAACTTGAGGATAACCTCACAATCTACCCACAAAAGAAAAAAAAAAAAAAACCAAAAACACTGACAAAGAAACTATCCTTCTAAAGCTGGAACATCAGCCTATTCCCTTAAGTTCATCTTCGAAAAGGGCTGTCTGGAACTATATTTCTTGTAAGGTTGTGTATTTAGAAGTTCATTTCGTATGACTCAAGACTAGATAAGTAATATGTGCACACGTATTGATTGATCTCAAAATATTCAAAGTAATAAATAATTGTATTCGGATCCAATGTGTATCCATGTTGTATATGAAGGAGAAGTAAGGTTTTAAGGTGATCTAGTAAATATATATGGTTCTCTCTACTCTCTTTATACATGGTATGGTATGTTTAGAATTTATTTTATATGTACACTGAAACTCAGTCCACCTTTTAAATTTAACTTTTTAGTCCGCAACTTCATTCAATTCTCTTAATTTTGAATTCTCTTGTCATTTTTTTTTGTTTCACAATTTCTTTTACCAGGCGCCGAATACTTATGAACTTTCCGGAAGAGATGAATGGAAGATCGATATGTTCATGACATTTCATGTTAATATAAACATAATAAATGGAGGTAAGATTCATATTAACATCTTGTCACATTATCCATTATTTAGTTGTCAATTACAAAATTGCAATTTTAGTAATCGTGAAAGTATGAAATTCATACTAAAGTATGAAATTCATACTAAATGTAATTTTAGTGATCGTGAAAGTATGATATTTAGTATTAATCATAATAAAAAACACATATTATAATAATAAAATAGTACTAAATGTAATTAGCAGATTCTAAAATTGAATTAATTAGCTATAATGAAGGGGGGGGATGTTAGGAAGGAAATGCACCCTAACCATCCCCCACCTATGCCTAAATTCTCCACCACCTTCCCGCTCCCCCTCCCCCTCATGGTTGGAGATGCTCTAAGTGCAAGCATGGTTTAAACGATCGATTTTATATGAATTCTCATGTAAAAATTTTACTCAATCTTTTGCGTATTTTGGTCAGCATTCATAATATTGAGGTACAATGTTCATTTGAAGTCAACTCTTTTATAGATTCAGCCGATTTAATGAAACATCACAGAGACCAAACATTAAGGAGAGTTTCACATCATTTTGGACTACAGGCTGGCATTTCGCACAAACCCCCTAACCATAGAGGTAAATGCAATTAACCCAATAATAAATTAATGGTTTAACGACAATAGATGTGATGTGAGTTAAAAAACTTGGGACATCTAAAAGTTGACCGCAAACACGCCCTTAGCAAGAGAGAAGTTGAGGAGTGCTCTTAAACCCTGGGGTTTGTGATCATGATGGACTCGAGTACTCCCCACACCTCAGTAGTGAATATCTATCTGCTTCAATCAACAAACACCAACCCACAAGTCAAAAATCTGCATGCCAACAAACCCACAAGTCTAGATTTCTGAAGATGAAGAAGCCAAAACCCTCCTCCAACGCACAGAGAAGCATTCAGGTACTTTTTCATGTTTGGTCTCTGGATTATTTAGCATAGAACAATTGTTTCATCTTCTTTTACCGATCTGTGTTCTCCGCCAACAAGAGCAAGTGGGTGTTATGGCAATGGGTGAATCTATTCTTCATTAACCGATTTGTTCAGATTTATCAATATCATGCATTTGATTGTTTGATGGATGCCAAACTGAAAAGGGGAAGGACCTTTGGTGATACCCACAAGTTTCTGATGGTGATTATCAGAGATTTCAATGTTTTTCCTTGAGAATTTCAACTATTGGTGCTCATGAATCTTGAGACTTGACTGTTCTACTTCACTGTTTTTAATCCGGCGGCTATGCTGATTAAGATTTTATTGATTTCGGTGGATTTTCTCTCTCTATATATACTGTTTTCTGCATCTGATATGTGTTTGGGTAAATCTATTCTTAGGGCTTAATACCTCAAACTGAACTAGGACTACTTGCAGGAATAATTGCTGAATCTGTTCTTAAGGCTTATGGATTTAGGACTAGTTTAAATAGAATCATAATTAACATTATGTCCGCATTGTAAAAAATGTCGCCTAAGAAATTAAGTTTGAATTGCATTAATGTTCAAATTCAAAACTACGGTCTCTCTTGTCTGAAATGATCGTTTATGTTAAAATGGTAACAAGAGAGGTCTGAGGTGAATTGACAGTTGAAGGCCATGGTGGTGGAACAAGGATGTCCACTAAGAGAAGCAGTGAAATTTTTTATGGGAGAATGCAGAGATTGTACTGAAATCACCAAGAAAACTTGAATGTAGGGGAATGCAGAGATTGTAAGACATGACGGTTTCGTTACTCAAGTGTTCAAGTTTTGGAGACATGGTTGTTTGTTTACGTGTATGAAACCATGCTGAAGTACATGGAAAATGTCCAAGGAATTCAGAAAAAAATACTTTGGTTCTTGGAATGAACAGAGGGTATTCTCAAATTTGTACTAGTTTGCTTTATTAAATCATGACCAAAACAAGGAAACTTTGGAAACGGGTTACTGATAGGCAATAGATGATCTTGTATCAGATCTCGGCTAATTATGGGAGAACACACACGAAAAGTGTAACTTGAAGTAGAGATAAATGCTCTTGTGGACATGATTAATTAGTGTTAGTGAGTCTATACAAGGCATAACAAGCAGGTACCAAATGAGTCCATAAAACTTCCCCTCAAGTACATAATTAAGAAGTATGACATATTATGTTGTCTTTATTGCGGTGCTGAACAAACAACAAACAAAGAAAGTTGAGGTAGACGTTCTCCATTACAAGCAAGATAAGTGTGATGGCTTCTGGTGTTGAATCAAATGATGTAAACTTCCAATGAATTCTCTTATTCAACTCCGTGCTTCCAGTTTCATTTATCCCTCCAATGGATATTGTGGTAAACAACCAAACATGCTGTGAAGGTCTTAAGGGTTGAAGTTGAACCACTGATAGCCCACTTCACCATTAGAACGGTGAACCACCAAAAAGGTTAATGCGGAAACTTGAATCTAGTTAACAACCATTTAGGCAAAACGGCCATCATTTAGGCATTGTTTTCACCATTTAATGCTGGAAGTAAGATAACTATATCATAGGTTTAATTTGAAGTTGTCCTACTGTCTCTACCGTGAATCCTATGCAATGTCAAACTGACGACGTGCTAATGTACCATTGGCCTTCACTTTAAATCCTAGAACAATCTCCCATGTGCTAGTGATCTTTCGAGTAATATGTTTGACCTTGCAGATGCGTGAATTGTGTTTACCTAAACACTTGTGAAGTTTTAAAATACCTTGTTGGCAGCTAGCACATCCGAGGGAAACTCATGGTGCTTCTGGAGGCTTCTGGCAGTGCTTCTCATGGTGCTTCTGGAGGCTTGGCTGCGCCATTAGTTCCATCTGAGCAGTTGAATTCGACAAGTGACAATGGTACACCTGGGACCTCCTTGACAAGGCCATCAGGGCCACTGACTTCTCGAAGAACTGGTTTTTCAAGCGGAATCCAGGTGAGGCATATGCTGGTATACAAGGTTCATATCAGTTATTGTTTCTGTTTCATTTTATCTGGATTTTTTGTGGCTTTACTGTTTTCCCTATTTCATTAGTTTATGTTTTAGCACCTCAAGATAGAGCAATTGTACTATACGAAGCATCAAGTCTCCCCATTTGTGTTAGATAACAACACTTTGCAATCAATCCCGACACCTGTTGTCTCATGCTATGATTACTAGTCCTTGACTCCTGTTGTCCCATGCTATGAATACCTGAAAAATCAACATTATTAACGAAATGGAAACAGATCACAGTGTGCTTGTTCCTGTGATCATTTGATGAAATTGAATCAAGTTTTATGAGCTTTATATCTTTCAGTTTTCTCAGTTTGTTTTTTTTTGGTCTCGTTTTTGGCTATAAAAGGGATCAAAGCTCATTACAAAGTATACCAACTGTCCCAACATATTTCTGCACACCCCAAATCCAAGATCCATCATATTCTCTACAAACAGCACCAATAGCTAGGCCACCCTCTTCCCCACTTTGAGCACAGCCCACATTGACCTTCAGAGTTTGCACATTTGGTTTCTCCCAACACACCCATCTTGTAAAGATGACCACATTTGCAATATTTGAATCCAGAATTACTTGAAGCTGTTTGGCACCTTTCCAAATATAAACACTGCATTTGAAGGAATAGTAAAGGAGTCATCATGAATCCCTTTATTCTGTCAAAGCCAAATATTTGATAAAGCAGTAGTGAAAGTCAAAGGACAAGGTAGATGCCTATTTACACCCCAGTCATGGTCACCCAAGTTCATATCCACGTTCACTAGTGTCATCCAAATAATTGTAACCCATTCACAGTCCCTCACTGCATGTAATGAGGTTTCAAAGCAATGATGACAAAATAAACAGGAAGCATCAACAATAATACCTCTTTTTGCTTTGAGTTCCTGAGTACTTAATTTATCATGTCTGAGCATCCAAAGAAGGCTTCTTTTTTCTTTGGTAACCTCTAGCTTTCCACACCTCCCAAGCTTTTTTCGGACTTTGACCAATGTCTAGAGCTCCTAACAACTATAGGAAAAAGCCACAGAGTATTGGCCAGAAGTAGTTTCAATTCAAACAACCTTATCCACTTCTTTCTCATATTTGTAGTCATTAATTCAATAATCTAATAAGAACATTCTCCATACACTATCATGACACAACAATTCTTCTTCACTAACCTCTTTGAGAGCCAAATCAATCAGCTTTAACTTTCCTAGCCAGGTCTTCAACCAGAACAAAGTGTTCTTACCATTCTTCACATTTCCCCATGCCATCTTTCACAGCCTTGATGGAATGGGGAAAATTTGAGCAAACATAGAGTTAGATTCATGTTGAATTCTCCAACCAGCTTTGCCCATGATAGCTATGTTGAAGAGAGCCAAATTCTTAAAACACAACCCCTTCCTCTTTAGGCAACTTAACAGTATTCCATCCAATTAAAGGAAGCTTGGCTTTTTCTACAATAATAAACCTCTTGAGGCCTTACCCACCTCACTTATTACTGATTTTGGCAAAATTGTGGTTTGCATTGCATAAGTTGGAAATGCTTGCAAGACTGGTTGAGCTAGTGTAGTTCTTCCCTCAAGAGAAAGCTGGGAGGCCTTCCACCCTGAAAGCTTTTCCTCACTTTTTCCACTAAGGATTGAAACACTGTAGCATTGAACTTCTTATGGATAAGATCCATTCCCAAATGCACCCCCAGATCTTCAGTGAGACCAATACCAATCAAGTGGCTCAAATCTCTAGCCTTAATTCTAGGCACACACTTGCAACAAACATCGTGGATTTATCAAAGCTAATAGGCTGTCAGAATCTGTGCACATATCCTCCCGAACTTGCTGCATAACTAACAATTATCTTTCTGTAGCTTCTCTAAACTGAATTAGATCCTCTGCAAAAAAATAAATGAGTCATAGCCAAGCCCCCTCTAGTACATATATTTTCACTTACCTTCTTGAACTGCAGCTTCAATTTTCTGTTCTAATAATTCCTTGGTAAGTAAGAATAAATAAGGGGAAATTGGATCCCCTTCTTTCACTCCCTTCTCAGCCTGAAAGCTCTTTGTTGCCTCTCCATTTCAAAGAACCCTACACCTTGTAGAAGAGACATAATCCATAATCAAAATTGACCCAGTTAGCATGAAGACCAACTTGAGCCAAAATATCTTCCAACACTTACAACCTTACTCTATCATAGGCCTTGGCCATATCAATTTTACTGCAACTCCCCTTTCTTACTTTGCATATGTTAGAGGGTGTGCAATACCTCCTGAGCTATTATTATATTGTCACGAGCTAATATTCCAGGACAAAAGCTAAATTGATTGGGGAGGGGGGGGGGGGGGGGGGGTGGATAAGCCTTTGCAGCATAGGCCTAAGCCTATGAGTTAAACGTCTAATAATGATCTTTAAAGATCATTATTGGGCACTTTAGTAGGAGGTTGATTGGGCACTTTAGCAAAGTTATGAGCAGGTTGATTGGGCACTTTAGCAAAGTTATTAGCAGGTTGATTGGGCACTTCAATAGTCTTAAGGAAAGCCTCAAAATCCTGAGAAGGCGAGAATAGGAGGATTAGATAACATAACACCAAAAATCTAACGACAGGAACACAAATACGTATATCCTGTAGTCAAATTACCATGTCATCGCTTCTTGTATCCATACTTGAATTGTCACGCGACTGCAGAAACTGAGTTGTGGGTGGATACACGGTCGTATAATCCTGAAAGACGAATGCATGCAGGAAAGATTATCAAAACTGAAACATGTTGCAAAGTCAAATATATATATAGAGACAAGTATTTACAGCTGAATTTCACTTATCAGAGCAATGTTTTAGAGTTGAAGTAGCCAGCATCGCAGAAGAACATACAGCAAAATTGCACCTATAGTAGGAAGTAGGAACTGGCTTCTGCAACATTGGCAACTCAATTTTTTAAGGATTTTGCATTACATTTGAAGTAACAGATAATGATTTCTTTTTTTAGGTCAGTAGAAGAAAAGACTACTTCCAGTTCATGAAGAGTAAAAGACACTCTGCACCCTTGTGTTTAGGCAAAAAGACAACCGACGCCCCTGTGTTTTGAATAATTCCACTTTGCACCCTCGTAACTAACAGAGCCCAACGCCTGTATCAAAAAGACAATTTTACCCCTGAAATTTCAACAAAATCACCCCACTAAGTATCTGCCCTAATATCATCTCTCCCTCAAAAAAATTACAGCTCTAATATCTATACCATATTGTCTCTATCTTCCCCTCCTTCAACCCAACAAAAAACCACAGCCGCCCTGGAAAAATAAACAGCCTCTTCCATCTTCTTATTATCCTTCCTCCGTCCTGTTCTTCCTCTACCTTTTCCGATGGCAACAACCGCCGCCACCCATGTCCGGACGGAACGACCGCACTTTCTGTTATATTATATATGATTATGTATACAACATATATAACATACAAAACATTACATGACGCATACTATTTCCAAAACTTCATTGTTATAGTTTTGTTTTCCAATAAACTGAACTTCAAGTATTTTCATTCAATTAACAAAAAAAGATCAACATTTCTTTTTTTGAGGTAAAAGATAGATCAAGTTAACATTAGCGATGATCCATACCTATGTTACCAGAAACGGGGAACGCTGCGGTACGTGGAACGGGAATGGGAAACGCGGTAGGTCTCGGTACGGGGTACGCTGGGGGTAGGCTTCTCCGGAACGCTGTCCGGGACGAGAAATGATTACTAGGAACGAAACGCTAATTGGGACGATTTTTCCTACATTTAACTAACAATAATAATAATAATAACAACAATAATAATAATAATATTAATAATCTATGTGCGTCAATACTTGAATTCTCAGTACCAATAAGGGGACCATTTTTGGAATTATCAGTGTATTTTTATATATATTATATGTTGATAAGTAATTCTTGTCTTTAATCTGTTGATAAGTAATTTTTCTTCATGTAATCCGTTGCAGTCTCCTAAGACTGCATTTATTTCATTAAATTGAACTCTTGGAAACCTGTGATTTTGTTTCCTTTTAGAAAAATTTAATTTTATATTTATTGAAACTAGAGAAGAAGAAGGAGAAGATGAATTTGATAGATACGGACGATGAAAAGATAAGTTCTTCCCTTGTCTGAATATCTCTTCCCTTGTCTGAATATTTGGGGACGCTGGGTTTAGCGATCTGGGTCGAAATCGTACCGCGTTTCGGTACGAACGACCCCGATCGAAAAACGCGGCAGTTTCCACGTTTCTGGTAACATAGATCCATACAAAGGCCGTAATACAAATTTATCCAAAACGCTTCAATCTTGATTGACTCAGGACAACACAAATCAACTGAAGCCCAAGATTAATTACAAGTTCAACATACAAATTAACTTAAGTCTCTAGAAGGAGCATAATTCAATGAGGTCGCCCCACTTGTAGTATTTGCAACAGCCATGGCAGCCATGATTAAACACAAATCAAGGCAACGATAAGAACTAGTACCCACAGATGAACCGTTCAATTGAAGAAGAATCCTAACAGATCCATCAAGCACAAAATAAAGACAATAATCGAAGTATAAAAACAGACCAACAGAACCCCGTGTTCGCAAAAGATCAACAAAACCTGTGTAATCGAAGGAGAAGGAATAGGAGGCGGAGGAGGAGAAGAAGGAAATCGTACCTTGTGCGAGGAGAGCGAGTGCTGCTACGAATTTAGGGTTCTGAGTTTGTGATTCTTAGGTCAGAAAAGGCTGCTTAATTGATTTTGATTAAGGAGGAGAGGAATTAAAAATTACAAGAGGACCACAAAGGCCCAAACGAAATTTACCGTAACACCCCGGAAATCCACCGAAATGACCGAAACAATCAGGAACCGACCAAAATTCTGAACGGTACGAAATCGCAAGCGATCCATACCGTTTTGGCTGCAAAACGGAGCGTTCTAGACCGGAACAGAACGGATTTCATTACTCTACCTCCAACCTTCATCCTCCCACCACAACCATCAATCAAGCTTACTAGCAGCCAAGCGTTAATGGAGCTTGGAGGCGTTTTTGGGAAGGCGGTGAAAGTGGATCGTCAACAAAAATCTCCTTCCCGTTGATTAATATTGCCGGCAGGAGGCTCTGTGCCAGATCTATTTCCACACATATTCGTGCAATTGTGTAAGATCCACTTTCACCGCCTTCCCAAAAATGCCTCCAAGCTCCATTAACGCTTCTTCGTCAAGTACTTGTTCAAAAGAGGTATTGTGGCTGCTAGTAAGCTTGATTGATGGTTGTGGTCGGAGGATGGAGGTTGGGGGTAGAGTTATGAAATCTGTTCAGTTCTGGTCTGGAACGCTCCGTTTTGCAGCCAAAACGGTATGGATCGCTTGCGATTTCGTACCGTTCCGGACTGTTTCGGTCATTTCGGTGGATTTCCGGGGTTTTCTGGTAAATTTTGTTTGCGCCTTTGTGGTCCTCTTGTAATTTTAAATTCTTCTCCTCCTTAATCAAAACCAATTAAGCAGCCTGACCTCAGAATCACAAACTCAGAACCCTAAATTCGTAGCCGCACTCTCTCGCACAAGGTACGATTTCCTTCTTCTCCTCCTCCTTCGATTGCACAGGTTTTGTTGATCTTTTGTGAACACGGGGTTCTGTTGGTCTTTTTTTATACTTCGATTATTGTCTTGATTTTGTGATCGATGGTTCTGTTTGGGTTCTTCTTCAATTGAACGATTCATCTGTGGGTACTAGTTCTTATCGTTGCCTTGATTTTGTGTTCAATCATGGCTGCTGCGAATACTTCAAGTGGGGAGACCTCATTGAATTCTGCTCCTTCTAGAGACTTAAGTTAATTTGTATGTTGAACTTGTAATTAATCTTGGGTTTCAGTTGATTTGTGTTGTCCTGAGTCAATCAAGATTGAAGCGTTTTGGATAAATTTGTTACGACCTTTGTATGGATCATCACTATTGTTAACTTGATCTATTGTTTCCGAAAAAAATAAATTTTAATCTATTTTTGTTAATTGGATGAAGATACTTGAAGTTCAGTTTGTTTGGAAACAAAACTATACAAAGAAGTTTTGGAAATATTATGTGTCATATAATGTTTTGTACGTTATATATGTTGTATATATAGTTATATATAATATAACAGAAAGTGTGGTGAATTCGGATCGGATCGCCGTTCAGTCCGGCCGTGGGTGGCGGCGGTCGTTGCCATCGGAAGAGGTAGAGGAAGAACAGGGTGGAGGAAGGATAATAAGAAGATGGAAGAGGCTTTTTTTTTCAGGGAGGCTGTGGTTTTTTGTTGGGTTTAAGTAGGGGAAGATACAGACTGTATGTTATAGATATTAGAGCTATAACTTTTCTGGGAGAGAGAGATTTGGGTAGATATGTGGTGGGGGTAATTTTGTTGCAATTTCAGGGGTAAAATTGTCTTTTCGATACAGGCGTTGGGTTCTGTTTGTTACAAGGGTGCAAAGTGGAATTATTCAAAAGACATGTGTGTCGGTTGTCTTTTTGCCTAAACATAAGGGTGCGAAGTGTCTTTTACCCTCCTGTAACTGGAATTAGTATTTTCTTCAGTTGTTTCTTAAATTTGTATGTTCCTGTTATTGTATTTATGTACTTCTCGTGTTTCGATGTGATCTCAGAACTTATGGGTGAGTTTGGTATAACTTATTTGCAACTTAAGTTGTCATATAAGTTTATGTCAAAAAAGTTCATGACAAAAAATGAAGAAAAAAGATATGCGTGTTTGGTGTAAAAGTTGTTTGAGTCCAAAAGTTCAAGAAAAGATTCAAAAACCCAACTTTTTCTTATGTTCATTTTTGCACTATGAATTTATAAGTCCAAATCCAAAAATTCAGCTTATAAGATGCATACCAAACACTGAAAATAAGTTATCTTCAACTTATAATCCAGAATTGACTTATAAGCTGCTTATAAGTCATACCAAACCCCACATATTTCCATAGAATCAATTAATAATCTTCTTGGAGGATGGGCTATATTTGACTTTGCAACATGCTTCTGTTTTGATACTCTTTCCTGCATGCATTTGTCTCTCAGGATTCCGTGTATCCACCCACAACTGAGTTTCCGCAATCGCGAGACAATTCAAGTATGGATACAAGAAGTGATGACATGGTAATTTGACTACAGGATATAGGTATTTGTGTTCCTGTCATTAGATGTTGGTGCTTTGTTACCTAATCCTCCTATTCTCACCTTCTCAGGATTTTAAAGCTTTCCTTAAGACTATTGAAGTGCCCAATCAACCTGCTCATGATTTTGCTAAAGTGCCCAATCAACCTGCTCATAACTTTGCTAAAGTGCCCAATCAACCTGCTCGTGACTTTGCTAAAGTGTCTTCTGAGGTAATCTGTCTCCTCTATTTGTCGTGTTCATGTCACCAGTTTTTGGTGCAAGATTTGTCTCCCTAATCACACGCTCTCGCTGTATCAGAAATTACTGCAGGAGCAAACGGTTAAGGAGTCGATGCAGCAGATGAAGGATGGTAATGTCACAAACACCCCTCTACCAAAGTTGGAGCCGTGCCCTTTATGTCAGGTAAGACACACTTCCTATAACAGACAGAAACATGATTAGGGGGTTTTGGTTTAGTGATAGATAATGTTATGTACGGGTTATTTGGCAGGTGGATTATGCGTTGGACGATGATGTTATGATTTTGAAATGCCGACATGATTTTCACACAGATTGTATCAAGAAGTGGGCGTTTACAATTGCAATGATATGCCCGGTTTGCGGAATGCCTTAGCTTGATTTTTTGCGGGAGTAAGAGATCATAGAACTATGGGTTTTCATGTTTCCTGTGGTTGATGAATTTTGTTTTTTTGGTTTGACTTGAATTGAATGGAGACCTAGTGCTGGAACTATAAAGTTTTTCTCTTGGTTTTTTCTCTTGATACTATTGCTATTTGTATCACGAGACCGAGTGCTGCAACTATGATTTTTTTTTTTTTTTTTTTTGTTTCAAATATGGAAGTTTTTGCAAACGTTATCTGTTGATACAAATGAACCTTTAAATTTGCAGCTGGGGTGGTAACTCAAGTGGTAGAGCATTGGAAGCCCTTGCATGAGGTCTCGGGTTCAAATTTGTTTTTTTTATCAGAAAGGTAAATTTTAAAGAAGGAACACAGGGGAAAAACATACAAAAACTTGAGGATAACCTCACAATCTACCCACAAAAGAAAAAAAAAAATTGACAAAGAAACTATCCTTCTAAAGCTAGAACATCAGCCTATTCCCTTAAGGTCATCTTCAAAAAGGGCAGTCTGCAACTCCAAAGGGGCTTAATCTAGATGCTTACTTTGAAACACCCCTTTAGCTGCTAATTTTACTAAAGTATCATCAACTTGGTTTGCTTTTCTATCAATCCACTTTAGAGAACTCTCTGCTTATTTTAGAAGAACTCGGATGTCTTGGATTAAACTCCTTTGTTTCCAGGATCCTTCCTTCTTTCCAAGCACACAATCAACCACTTGCTTACGGTCACTTTCCACACTCATTTGCTTGATATTCATCACTTGAATATCTAGCAGTGCTCTTCTTACACTGTCAGCTTCTGCTTGAGCTGTTGTGTTGCACTTTAGCTTTGTCCATGCACCTCCTAGAGAAAGACCAAACTTATTTATGAGCACCCAGCCACCATAGTTGCTTTCCTCACTACTCCTCCAAGCTGCATCCACATTCACTTTTAGTTTCCCAGCTAAAGGTGGCACCCATTTTCCACCTACAATAGAAGTAGGTTCTTGGACATCCTTACCGGTAGCTTTTTTCTTTATCATACACATTTATGCATTCATTCTTTCAAAGAGAATACAGACTTTAGAAGGGTTAGGATCCATTTTGTCAAAGATGCATCTGTTTCTTTGTGTCCAAATTGCCCAGAAAATCCTCATAGCCTTCTCTGTCCAGCTTTTGTCAATACATCTTGTAGTCACTTTTGACATCTGTTCTGTCCACCAAACTTGTACCCTATTCCATTTTTTCCATCGTAGGGATTGGCCTGAACCAAACCAAACAAGCTTTACCCAGTCACAATTGAAGAAGATATGTTCTTCATCTTCCTCTTCCTTCCCACAAATACTACATAAAGAGTTTTGAGCACACCCTCTTCTCTTCAAATTAACTTGCGTAGCCAGAACTCTGTGACATAATTTCCAGCTCAAAATCTTGACTTTTGGCAGATTCCTCAAAGTCCTGAACCATTTCCAAAACTTCTCAGGCCATGTAAAGGAATTGCTAGCTTATAGAGAATTAACCTGAATTTTTTGGAGAGATTTTGCCACAATGTAACCACTTTTAGCCAGGTACTCACCACATCTTGTAAATTTCCACACTGACTCATCATCATTTTTGCAAATTGAAATAGAGTCCTTAGAATTTTGGAGGCTATTTGCTCCCCAAATCTGTTCTTGATGACTTTCTCCTTCCACCTCTTTAAGTTGCCATTTATGATGTCTATCACTTTCCCTTCAATCTCCATATTTAACGCCTCATCCAAGTTTTTCTCTCCCATGTCTTGAATCCAGTTGTCTTTTCCTAGATGGATAATGGACCCGTCACCAACTTTCCACACTAATCCCTTTTGAAGTGTTGCCTTTGTAGCCATAATGCTTCTCCAGCACCAAGAAGGGCTTCTGCTCATCTCAGCCTCAAGGAAATTTGTATTTGGGAAGTAGATAATTTTTAGCAATCTGTTACATAAGCTATCTTCCTTTATATATATATATATATATATATATATATATATATATATATATATATATATATATATATATATCAAACTTCACCGTTTTTTTGCTAGAAGAGCAATGTTAAACTCGAGGAATTCTCTAAAACCAATACCACCTTCTTTTTTATTTGACACCACAGTGTTCCAATTTAGCCAGTGGATCTTCCTTTTCTCCTCCTTTCCTCTCCAAAAAATCTCCTCACCAATTTTGATAATTCCTTGCAAGTGTTTGGAGGAAACATAAAGCAAATCATGGCATAACTAGGCACAACTTGAATGATAGCTTTTATAAAGACTTCCCCACCAGCTTGAGACAAAAAATCCAGCTTCCATCCTTGTAGTCTGCTTTTGACTCTGTCTATAATGAATTGAAGAGCTTCTGATTTTGACTTACGCCAAAATAGTGGAATTCCCAGGTACATACTGTCAGTGCTCATAGCTGGCATTTGAAGGAGATTTTGGATATCTTCTTGCTTTCTTGTGTAGTATTTTTTGGAGAAATAGATACATGACTATCAGGCTTTATTTTTAGACCTGAGGCCTGTTCAAACATATTTAAAATAAGCATACCTTCTGAGACTTGATCCATACAGGCTTCAAGGAACAACAGAGAATCATTTGCAAAGTGTAGGTGTGTAATCACAGGGCTAGAATCTGCAATTTTAACTCCTTTTAGCAACCCTCTCTCCGTGCTATCCATGTAAAGTCTGGATAAGACATCAATGGCTATAATGAATAAATAGAGAGATAGGGGGTCTCCTTGTCTGAGACCCCTGCTTGGCTCGAAAGGAATTCCCACTTCTCCATTAATCAGCACCCTATACTGGACAGTTGTCACACACTAGGAGATGAGATGAATGATCAAAACCAAGTTTTTTCATAACAGAGAAAAAAAGTTCCAAGCTAAGGCTATCATATGCTTTGGTAATGTCAAGTTTTATAGCCACAAAGCTTTGGGATCCCTTCTTCTTATATCTCATATAATGAAAAATCTCATTGGCCATCAAAATGTTGTCTTGAATGCTTTTTCTGGGATAAAAGCCGATTGGTAAGGGGTGGTAATATCAGGGAGTAGACCTTTCAATCTCTCAGCCAAGAGTTTAGAAATGATTTTATAGCAGAAATTACACAAAGCACTCACTGAAATTCTGTGGAGAGGATTTTTTGGTATGAGGGCAATATCAGTGAGATTCCAGTCCTTTTATAGAAATCCTGCTTTGAAAAAATGCTCAGTGGCCTCAACAATTTGAATACCCACTGTATCCCAAAATTTGTGAAAGAACATACCAGAAAATCCATCAGGACCTGGTGCTTTTTGGCCTCCCAAACTGAAAGCTGCTTTTCTTATCTCTTCTCTTGTAGGAGTGGCATTCAGCTTTAAGTTTTGCTCTTCTGTGATTAGCTTTGGAATCACCCTAATCCAGTCTTGGCTCATGTAGGTGGGGATGGAGCTGTACAGCTTCTAAAAATATATCTGAAAGATTTTTTGAATCTCCATCTTTTCTTGTTTCCACACCCCTCTGTCATTCTTCAGTTTCATAACCTTGTTTCAGGCTCTTCTAACCAAAGTCGTAGCATGGAAGAAACTTGTGTTTTGATCCCCCTCTTTCAAGTATTTCAATCTTGACCTTTGAAACCAGTACTTCTCCCCTCGATCCTAGACATTAGACAGCTGTTTTTAGACTTCTTCCTCTTCTTCTCGTCTTTCTTTTGACCATGGTTTCTTTTGAATTTCACAAAGCATTTTCTTGAGCTCAGCTATCTGTCTTTTGTTATTTCCCACTTTCAGTTTGCTCCACTTGGACAGTTGTCTTCTCACACTTTTGAGTTTCTGTTGAGTTCTGAATAGAGGTGACCCCCTACTATTTGTCACCCAACCAACTTTGATGACTTCTTCACATTCTGGAAAATCTAGACATTGAGATTCAAATTTGAATATTCTCTTAGTTTATGATTCAGTTTCTGGCTCTCTTCTAAGAAGAATGGTGAAGTGGTCAGATCCCCTAAAGATATCATGATCAATTCTAGCATCTGGCTACTGTAGAAACCAGAGAGAGTTACATGAGCATTTATCCAATCTCTCTTGAATATTTCGTTTATGTCTTTTGTTGTTCCATGTATATATTGGACCAGTGAATTTGACCTCCAGCAATTTGCAGTTTGACATCCGCTCTTGAAATCTTCTCCAATTCCAAGCTCTGTTTCTTCCTCCCAATTTTTCTCGACTTCCTGAAATTTCATCAAAGTCTCCAATCAAACACCACGGCTCTTTCATATTTTCAGCCACTTTCCTCAGATCATTTTTTAGCTTTGCTCTTTCTCCTTCCTTGGAGTGACCATAAATAAAGTTCCACCATTTCTGCTTATCATTTTCCCATTTAACTTTGCAGTGTATAATCCTCTCATTTTCAAAACCAATCTGAATTTCAATCTCATTCTTCCACCAAATAGCCAAACCACCACTCTTACCTTTGGGCTCAATGTAAAAACTATTAGCCATGCTTAGTCTTCTCCTCAATGCTTTTATTTTTGGGACTTATTTTTTGTTTCAATAAGAAAAATTATTTTAGGTAGATGGGAATGATTGAGCCCTCTGAGGTTCTGGACTGTCAGGTGTCTTCCAAACCCCCTGACAGTTCCAGCTAAGAACTACCATTTTGTGTGTGGCTGTTAGGGGTCGGCCACCACCACCATCTTCCCTTATTTTTTTTTGCTTCCTCCTTATCGATAATATCATCAAACTCATCAGTTAAAACATTATAAATGAGTCCACTTTGAGATTTACCTTTGTGAGATGCAGACTCTCGCTCTTTCTTCTTTTCTATCTCTGCCACCTTCTCCCTTTCTTTGAGTTTGTTAAGAAGACTCTTGTAGTGTCCTCTTCTTTTCATAGGTACATAACTCATAATTTCTTCCCTAACTGAGTAGTCCTGTAACTGTTCTGTAAGCCCAACTTCAGGAGTACCCTCATTTGCACTAATGTGTAGCCTGAAGCTCCTTTGAGTTTAACTCTTTTCCTTGGACCTGGCTTTAATAGCTGCTTCTGCATATTTTGCATCTAGAAGCAGCTTTGGGATCTCTTTATTTGCTTCCTTTTGAACCACCTCATCATAATTTTCCACTAGCCTTCTCCTTTTTGCTTATCTCTCAGCAATATAGATTTTCATATGGACAAATCTATCATAGACATCAGCTGTGGAGATATAAAAAAAAGGGTTTCCTGGGAGTGGCTCCTTCTTACTTTCCTCTGCACCCCAAACTGATGAGTTTTTCCAGATTATATCTCCACTCAGACCTTGTTTTGGTCTTCTAATAATCTTGACTTTCTAAATGGGTTTCTCGGTTTCCAAATGTCCAAGACTTGATCCGATCGATCCACCAAAGAAATGTTTCTAGTTGGTAAGCCCATAGTAGATGGGCCTGTTTCTTCTTCCCTACTCTGGCCCATAAAAGAATTGTATTCAGGGGCTTGGTGGTTCTTCCACAACATAAAAATTACCGTTATATCCTTCGTTATGATGTAGGGCAGCCGTCGAATCTTTGCAGACACCATTGAGATACTCTAACTGCACAGAAGCCGCATAATATATAAGAATACTCACCCAATGGGCAAAGATCTATTCCTATAGCTATGGAAAAAGGAGAACATGTAATGAATGAACTGTAATTTTAGCTGTGCCAATTTTGTGTCGTGCTCCATAGCATGTTCGAGTTAATTTATATACTTTAATCCTCAAAAATAGAAGTGCATATTTAAGCATAGTCATAAAAACATGATATATCTAATTGGATATATCTTGTTATAAATATATATTGCAATATTTATTTATTACTAGCACATATTTTTTATATTGCACTTTTTTGGAATTAATTACTATGCAAATGTTAATAAAGAATGAAGACAAAGATATTTGTAGAACTTAATCTCAACGCACATAGTTTATGCAACGCTTATATTTTGTTTATTTTAGTTATTATTGTTATCATTATTAAGATTGCTTCTAGTGATGTTTAAGAGCATCTCCAATAGGTTATTTATATGGCGGTTATCTTCAAAATATAAATAAGATGAGAAAATATTGTCTCCAATAGGCTCTCTACAACGCTCTTTATTTTAGCCGATAGTTATCTCGCTCACTACTTTTAACGAGCCGAATAAATAACTTCATATTTTGTTTACCCATGTTCTTAGCGGTAATGTCCTGAATTCCTTAGAATTCTCATACAAGAAATATTGAGAATGTGCCACGTGTTATTTAGCTAATCATTTAACTAATACTATTGGAGCCCTAACTAATTTTTTACAATAACTAAAATAGAAATGTTAAATTTTCATCAAATTATAAATAACTTTTAACTAGTACTACTGGAGATGCTCTAACATAATATTGTTTAGCTAGATTAACTTTTTCGCTAATTGAAAGTGGTTACAACTGTGTGAAGACAAGTTAAAACTCACGTTCCATAGTAATAGTGATCATTGTATATTTTTTTTGCTTTTTAGATCTTCACACATACATGCTTTGGTGAAAAATACATGAACCTTACCAGTGGTACTAAAAATTCTCGTGACATTCACTTTGATTATTGAGATTATCATAAAGATAATAGATGTCTTAATGAAATATAAGAGAAAGGACACTATCTAAAACTTAATGAGATAATTAACTATAGCGGTGACAGATTTATGATGGTTGTAAACAGCTGCTAGATAACATTGTTGCGTCAAATGGATATGTAGCGTGTCATTTGACTCTCCATAGTAACAATCATTTGAGTTGATAGCATCACCTACTCAGTATATAAAGATAACATCTCGCCAATTTAATCAAGAATCTTATCAACAAGTAACGCTTTATTAACACAACATATCTAGTTAGAAATTGGCTATTATTAAATCAAATAAATAAAATACATTTGTCTTAATGTAAAAATAAGAAACAACCAACACCTAATGCTACTCAAGAGTATCTAGTAATTATAACAGTGATACTTTTATGCTGTAAGCAGAGATGTTATGTGGTAGGTCCTAATTGGAACGGGGGTTGGACGTTGTCAGAGTCGGCCCTATGGGCAAGCAACCGGTGCGGCCGCTTTAGGCGCCGGGCCGGCATGGGCCCATATTTATATAGGTTCTTCACATTTTATTTAGATACATTTAATATTTTAATGTATAGTTTAACTAAGTTGTACATTAGTTCAGTGGTAAAATAAGCTTTTGCCACAAACTTGACACAAGTTCGACTCTTCTCGAAGACGTATATGATTTTCTTTTAAGTTTTAATATATAAGAAATTGCGAGGCTATTCAGTACTAATTAAAATCAACAAAATATATTCTCTACATTAGTAACAAAAGCATTGCAACTCTTATGTTTTTTCTAAAAAATCATTTTATGTGTACGTTTTTTTTGGGCCTCAATTTTATTAGCCGCTTTAGGCCCCCAATTGTCTTGGGCCGGCCCTGGGCGTTGTAACCCGAGAGTGGTGGTGAGAGAGAATATCGGTAGAATGCGCTTAGCTATCCGTTTTCTGTTTTGAAGCTAGTCAAAGCATTTCGGCGTATCGTATTTTGGGATGTTCTTGAACCAAACCAAATAATCTCTCATGCACACTAACACCCTTGCCACCCTTTCCTTCAAAAAGATTCCCTCCCCCATTAATCTTCCCTTATAAGAGCTTCTGTTCCTCCATTTTTCTGTGAAGGACGAATATTATCTATCACATACAGATCTACAACATGAATTATAGCGGAAGATTCATGTGTTTACCTTGTCTTCCTTAGCTCCTATGCACAGCGGATGATCGTAGGATGCTTGCTTTCACGTGCCCTCCTTGCTCCCACAGTCTGGCTCGAATCAATAGGACGAAAGCTCTAATCCACACCAAGTTCCACCAATGGAGGCTAGTTAGAGAGAGAGTCTAGGGTTTACTGTATTATGATCAGCACATGATCTCTACAGTAGTGTGTATTATTATGTCTCTAGCACTCATAATAATCTAGGAGGCTGTCTCCTTATATAGACAGACTTATACCTAATTGTAACGTTACCCCCTAGGTTTGATGTCCTTGCTACTAACCCCACAAGGTTTGAGCTTGTCTCACCTAAACCCATAAGTTTAGGATAATTGCATTGTGCACCCCACATGGGTGCACATAATGCTAACATCTCCCACTCGCACAGTGGGGTTGCACAAATACAGTAGTTCTAGTCTCCCTCAATCTCCAACTATTATCATTTGCCAAAGTGTTATGTGGCCTTGGTGTGTGACTGTGAGAGAACCTGCATTTCGGCAGTTCCATACTCTAAACTCATACGAGACGAGCTAGCAGCAGGCGCACTCAACCTCAAGTAATAATGCAATACATATATATATATATATATATGTCTCTCGTATCCCCCAGATTCTGTCTATTGTCATCTCATAGACCATGAGCACCTACCTTGTCCCGAAGGTCGTGCATCAATGAGTCCATATCTCCTTTATTACATTCATATCCTGCATGATCCCGTAAGATCTTGTAGGTGGGCCCAATGAATATGATAAAGAGTGATGCAATGAGAATCTTCCTTTCCATCCATTGTCGCTTTGATTCGGAGTCAACTGCTTTCCTAGCAATGTCCTGGTAGGCCGAATCATTCACAGCCGTGAGGTGTCACGCTAAAGTAGCACCACCGAACCGTCTCTCCCCGACATGGATAAAAGTACTAAGGGTATACAGTGTCAATCATTCTTATATGATCGACGAGGCTCACACGGCGAGGAATCTCAGGGACTAGTTCTACTCGCCACCTCATGTCACTCATCAGCACGCGTTATCTCATAAGATGTGCGCCATAGTGTTTGGACTCTATCAGAGCACATGTCCTATCCCATAGGGACCACTATACAGATGTAAGTCCAACAGCCCATATGACTATTAACCCGAGTACTGAGTGTTGCACATATGCAAGTCGAAATCAGTTCTCTCATCTGGCTTTTTCTACGCAGACTATACATGGTTCGGGGTAGTAACCATGCTCGAATGGCCATAAACCAATCTCACCTTGGAACTTATTCCAATGCGACAAATCAATCCGTCTGACAGGGTCTTGCACTATTGATAGATGTCCAGCTCTTGTCATAGGCCATGCGCCCCATATGACAGGACTCATCATATCATAGGCTTCTAGCGCTTATCGGGATTCTGTCTCATCTTCTACTCACCTGGACTATCCAAGATATCGTAAAGGCAGTTGCTCGTGTGAGAGAGTCAACCTAGTGTCCGCGCGACATGTTCTGTGCTAGTACAGGATATGTAAACGTATCATACACGTATCGAAACAACATGTAGCATAACAAATCCAATTAAAATCCAATTATCAATGTCTCATATGCTCATCAATCATATTGCCAGTGATCGACTACCGAGTCCCAATTTTCTAAAACAATCCACAAAGACGACTCTTATGTGGTTTAAGAATGGGAGGTGCCTACATTATTGGCCCGTAGTCGACCTACTCCAAGATTACTCTTCAGGTAGTTAGTTCACCTTTTGTGAAATCAGTACCTCTTTCTATATGTTTGGCCTTATCAAATTACTGTAGCCGTACGCTAGCACTATAGGTTGGTTGACAGCCCATAAGCTTATCAGAAACCTTCTTATCCAAACATATTTCTGTCCGGTGACAAAACAGGCAATCGTGCTTCGCTTCCATGATCGATGGAGCGGTCTAATACGATTGTGCAACACTTATGCTGCTGTTCCATGCGATTTCATCTAGCATGGACTATAGCCTGAGTCGGATCTACGTGTATCTAGGTCCCCACCCTAGTCAGCATGCATAGCTGGCTAGTCGAAGCATCATCTCCGATAGTTATAACACTTGATCCTTCGTACAGAGTATCCTTTTGGTTGCAATCTAGTGTCTTAAGTTAGATTTCCTGAAATCCACTCTTCCGATTGCATAAGGTTTGTGGGGTCTCAGTATATACCATAGTATATAGCAGACTCACACTGCATCGGGCACTTTGGTCATTTGGTCAATCTTGTATGGTGTATTTTAGGGCACATATTCAGGCTTGTAAAATCCTGCAGCGAGTTATAGGAGCATCACATGGCATTGGGTCCATTACAAGGAATCGTTCAGAGTATCTTCTTTGTGTCCGCCTTATGCGTCAATATAAGAAGTCCTTTTGAACGAACGAGATTGCATCTCGCCCTACTAATATCCTTCGTCACAAATCGAAAGGATAAGCACCCTATAGTGGATGTGAAATAGTCCTTAGACTCTCCTTGAAATAGTGTGTCATCAATAATAAGTGACGTGTTCATCTACTCTCTACGACCGAGAGTGATATGCAGCGGTTTTCATCATTTGATAAAATACTGCTGACTTAGAGAACTAATTAAGATCACACATAGGCTTAATTAGCTTGCACCTATTTGTGCATCCGATCTTACATCTCGAATCCCTGTGGCCGAGTCATACAGATCACCTCTCTGATTTCTCTATTGAGAAATTCAGTCGTCACGTTTATCGAGAATGGATCCTTATTTCCATCATCACAACTATTACCGATATCTCTGCAAGTCATATGCCTTACTATGCTTCCGTCTGTGTCACTCTGACTGACCTTGGAAATCCATTCATTTCCAATAGTCTGACATCCAGTCGGAAAAGTCAACCTAGCCTTAAACTTGGTTGGTCTTTTACAGACTCTAACTTTTCCTGTAAAGGCTACTTTTCATTCTTCATAATCAGGGAACGATAAGGCACAGTATTCTATCCTATCGCTTATGCAAGGTGATCCTTAAGATCATCCCTTCGATCTCAAGCAGTCGATGGGGTATGCCCCTATGAGTAATTCCTTTGCATAGGAGGATCATAATCTGCTCTCACCCCTATGGATGGGCACCTCGCTTAGAAAGTCACTCCCACTGTCTGAAGGATCCTTGAGGGACTAATTCCTCATAATGGACTAAGGAACAGGGTATTTTCTAGCGGTTCCTCCATGCTCGCGAAGATCATCATCTCTACGAACATTCACTTAACTATGGACATCTCCTTATGAGAAATCATATATCTTGTGAATTCATTTGCGTTACACTACTAATCGGCTGTTGCGTTTCAAATACGCAACCCCCTAGAGTACTCCGAATAGTATGGGAAGACATGTTACTCCATGAAGATACATTTCTTCCATCCAGGGTCTAAATTCTTTCTTGTCAGGTGATGAAATATCCTGGGACAATATCCTAGGTTCATCATCTTGCATGGTGACCATCATGTCTCCCCTTCGATGTTAAATCGTCGACGGGGTGCGCTCCAAAGAACGTTCCTACGCAAAGAGGGTTCTTCTTCAGCATTATCGTCATATACGATATGCCACTCACTAGGTAAGGCACTCCCACTGTTCTCAAGGTCCATAGGAACATATTCCTCTTGAGTAGTGGTGAGTTGAGTGTCATCTAGTGGTTCCTCTTCCTCGTAGAGAATGCCATCTCCACGAGCTTCTCCCTGACTAGGAAAACTTAGTTAGCTCATAAGCTGCCGATCCCCATGGCCTAAGGTGACCTCATATAGGTTGCCTTTTGGTCCACATCTCGTAGGGCGTAGTGACTACAGAATTGGTGGGTATTTGGTTGAGTACATCGACAGCCGTTTAACAAAGCGTCTCCTCAATATAGGGAACATGTGCTTTGCACGCACTATCATACATCGAACCATCTTCAGGCAGTATCCTACTCCTCCTATCCGCTACAACATCCTGCTAAGTGCGGGGAATGCACTGCTGCCTTACTACTCCTTTCCATCACATAGCTCTTGCTAAGATAGATAATCCGAATCTCATTCTGGCTAAGGACATATCCTTTTATCCAGACGGTTTTCTACCTTTTGTTGATACCTGTCTCAACCACCCTTGTGCCTCAGACTTATGTGGCCCAAGCACACATAGTTGAGATGCGTACAGTAATCTACGAATGTGATGGAACAGTAAGCACCATGTATTTAGCTATTAACATTTAATGGAACACAAATACAAAAAATGAATTGTTTGTAAAGACTCAATAATCCTTACTGCTTTACTGGATGGTTTGCCTTTCGCCTTTCGTGTAAGGCAAGAATCACACACAGGTAAGGGTACCTTGGGCATATTCCAAGCAGGCCTACCTTAGCTAGCCTGAACATCCTTTCCTGACATAGTATGTCTCAATCTAGCGCGCCACATATCATAATCTTACGGCACAACCCTAGAGGTGATATCCAAAGATCCTGAGGCGTTATTCATGCTAGAAATCAAGAGTGTATAACCATAACATGACCAATTCCAAAGTAAAACTGTGACCAAAACAACTTTTGGTGGCTACTCCCTCAAAGATAATCTTATGGATCCTTAGACGAGAAGTTAGCGCCATGTCTGGCCTTCTAGTCTTAGGGAAACGTCCTTTTCCTCCTTTGCATTTGCCTGTCTTGGGATATTGGTCATGTACCAATATTCCGCCCTTATTCCCTTATCCTTGCCCCACCTGTTCAACCGTCCTAATACCGGGCTAGGGACTACATCTGCCTATCATACTTCATTCACAGTCTTTTAGCAATCATATATTGCTTGGACTTCAAAAGTATGCTGAACTAGTATTCTAAGCAAGCACTTGGTTGCTTAGATCCTAGAACGGAGCGATGTTTGGTCTTATCCAAACATCTTGACACTCTCAAAGTTTGTATATATCGTTTTCATGGCACTTTCATGAAACGTGGCAGAGATAGCAACAAATTGCTAATCGGATAACTTAAACATCTCATCATAACGGCATGAATCTCTGATGCTATAGTTGAGTACTAATCTCAGATACTATAGTCGAGTGCCAACATTTTATGATTTGAGTTTGATAGTTTAAGGTGGGATTTATGAGTCATTACTCACAACTTTTAATGAGGCAAATGGCTAAGGTGGATCCAAGATTCTTCTTTGGCTCATTCCTACAATCTTTGAATCTCAAAGTGGTCTTGAACTTGCTGATGAGGTCATTTCCCCACCTAGGAATAACACGCTCTATGAAATTTATCTTGACTGCCTCCCACTTATTGGTTAGCCTAAAGATAATGTTCATGTGCTGCTGTGACAACTATTCATCACAGGTTCGACCATACTTGTAGGTGATTTGACAAACTATGTCCAACAAATTGGTTACATAGTACGATGACTTGTCATATCGTTTATTGTCATTATTTTAGCCTTTACAGTTTCGATTTAGACACGATTGATCTTGAGACATTGCATAAGAAATTAATACTAGCATTTTCTTAGCTCCGAAATAACATGATACATAGATTAAAATTCATAGTTCCTCATAAGGACTCCACCAAAACCTAGTAGCAATTCTAGGAATCAAATATCGTCACTTATGATTCCCTATTAGTTTCAATCATGTATAATCATGTGAGCTCTTTCGTTTTAGTTCCTTAGCATGCGAGGTTATACAGTTATATCCTATCACACGCAGTTATAACATAAAACAAGCATAAGCATAAATAAATATGCAATAGATGTGGCCCCTAAGGTGCACTCCCACTTTTGAGAGTACGTCTTCAGCAATACTTGAACTTCTCGCCTCATGGATCTCGCCAATCTCGAGTGCTCCTTGAAGCTTCCTTGTTCGTCTATTTTGCTCCATGCACCTTGCGCCTTAGCTTTCGGTTTGGCCACCTCTCTTGAAGCTTCTAGTCTTCAATCTTCACTAACTATCTTATTTATAATAAGAAGTAACCTCTAATAGGCGATTTAGATGAGAAGAGAAGACAATAGAGTATGTAGAGAGGCACGACACGCATGCCGTATTTTAATTGATTACATATTCAAATCCAAAACCAAATATAAATCCATCTAAGCCACATCCATGCACCAAACACATCCATTCAACCCACAACAGCATGTATAATAATAAAGTAAACATACTGAAATTTTCTGAAAATTTCCAGAATTAAAGAATAATTACTGGAAATTAATAAGCAATAAATCAATCAACTAATAAGATCGAAAAAAGCTCCCAACTACCTAGGATCTCACCTCCTATCTTATAAGGTAGGGAAAAAAGTCCTAAGTCTCCAGAAAAAATTTGGGCTCAAAACAGTGTGTTTAAGGACGTCTAACTGCCTCGGGAAGTGTGCTAAACACTAATTAATTAATCTGGAAAATAATAAAATTTTCTGTTTTTCCAAAAATTATGAAAAAAATCCCAGAAAATATACAATTTAATTCTGAGCATATAGGAAAAAAATTGGCAAAAAATAGTGGCCAGAGGAGGGCTCACGCGCCCACACGCGCCGCCGCGCGTGGGCGAGTCCTCCTCCGTCACGCGCCGACGTCGGCCAAGTGCCACGACAGCATGCCACGTGGCATGCCACGTTAGCCCTAGTGCTGACGTCAGCTGCCACATCACCCCTCCACGTCATTGTCGCGTCAGCAGCCCACGTGGCTGCCACGTCAGCCCTAGCCACGTCAGCAAGTCCGCTGCCGCCCTTGGCGCGTGCGGCGCGTGGCCGCGTGTGGAGGCGGCGTCGGTGGCGCGTGAAGGCCACGCGCCGCCTTCCCGGCCTCCGTTTCCGGCGATCCTTATATCGTTGGAATCGTCTTTTCACGCCGATCCCGATTATGTGTTCAAAACCAAATTTTAACATGTTTTGAAAAAAATCTTTTTACTGCTCAGATCTAACAGTCCAGATTTATACAATTCCGGATCTTAAAATATTCATAACTAATTCTCTGTTTGTCCAAAAATTACAAAATTTATATTTCTGGAATCCTCGTGAAAAACCCTATCTAACCATATAGGTTTCACTAACAGATTATGAAATTTCAAAAACTCGATTTTTTTAACTGATTCGGGAACGCATAACGAGGCACGAAAAACAAGCCTAAGGCTCTGATACCAAATGAAGGTGACACGATTCAACCGCAAGTGTACGGCTGTCGCATGTAGTAATATCCGGTAATCCGGGTTTGTCGAACCCAAGGGACTTGTCGTGAATTAACTAGGATGATTAACTTCGTGTGGGCAAACAATTGGATTGTTTTAATAAACTAATAATTTAAGTAACAAAATAATTATTAAAAGTGAGATTAATACGAGAGACAAGTATCAGGATTTTTCTAGGATCACTAGGTGAACACCGTTAACGAATTACGTTTTGAAACACAGATAATGATTTAATTTGCCAAACAAGCAATAATGCTAGCCGAGTTACCAAGCTAGCTTTCTATGCCTAGGTCAAATTACAACCGAGTTACCAAGTTCTAATTATTCCTAAAAACATATAATGACGATCATCTAATTCTACTCAACGTTCATAGTCGGTGGTTGATTTCTCTAACCTATGACTACGTGCTTAATTCAATTATCCGGGTAATTCGTTGCTTTCACTATTCAATTACCTATGATCTTCCTAATGCAACGTCTCACAATAGCAAGATAGATTAAGAGCATGAATTAAACATAGCAAACAAGAACATCATCAATTAAGTTTAAGCAAAACGTGAATCAAATTCATAATTCGCCAAAACGGCTTCAAACCCTAGCTACCATAGATAAATCCCAATAATAAACTTAGCTACTGCGATACATGATCAACACGACGAAGTTTATATTGATCATGATCAAAAACAATGAAAAAAGATAGAGAAGAGAGATCAAACGATGGAATCCTCGCTCTCACGACGAACTCCAAGCTCCAAGCCTTCCTCCAACTTGTTCTTCCTTGTCTCCAGCAGCCCTCTCTGCCTTTAGGTCCTAAAAATCGTCATGTATAGGGCTGGGCACGATTTTTAATGAAACTTGGCCGAATTTGCAATTCAGCCCCTCTAGTTTGCAATTCTCGGACAGATTTCATAAGCTGATCTTGCGCGGGCTTTTTCTCCCTCATCCGGACTCCGTTTTGGGCCTATCTTATATCGTTGGAAAGCCCTGGATGTCTACTTTCTAATGGAA
The DNA here is from genome assembly GCA_023055425.1 of Linanthus parryae. NCBI lineage: Eukaryota > Viridiplantae > Streptophyta > Magnoliopsida > Ericales > Polemoniaceae > Linanthus > Linanthus parryae. The sequence continues at coordinate 38,154,010 of JALGPY010000002.1, forward strand.
TAGGCCTTGATCCAAAATAGTATACATAACTTCAGATACATCCAGAGGAGTGCACACTGGTCCAGTGAAACTTTACCAGCTTTTCTTCGTTTTTGTGTCAACTTCACCGGAACATATCTTTCTCGTCCGAACTTTGATTGAGCTCTGTGACCTACCGTTGGAAAGATATTTGAGTCTACTTTCATTTGGAATAGGTCTCACTATAGCAGGTTTTGTAGAACTCAAGATATCATCAAAATAGTGAAGGATGGTCACTTTTGCTCCTCTAACTTTGCTTCTCTTGTGTACTCTTTGACTTCCGAAGCTCGTTTCTTCTCTCCAATTGCTCTCCTCATGCAATGTTCCTGTAAATCACAACACGAACACTACCGCAAAGATCAAATGTGACAAAATCATACAAATCATAAGTAAAACTATTCAAGAAACGCCCGGATTGTACGTTTAAGCTCTAAAACATCGTAAAACTCATTTTCTTCTCAAATAAGCCCGAAATTCGTCACTTTGCACCGAAACGCACACAAATAACAATATAAAGTGTATATAGGATGACTCTTATTAAGGAGTTATCAAATACCCCCACACTTGCCATTTGCGCGTCCCGAGCAAAGTCTCATCTACTGCATTTATTTGTCTACTAGCCAACAAGACTCAAACGACTCTAACATGACTCACGACTCTATAAGTGCAGCAAGATGATGCAAATGCAATTCTAGACTCAATCTTAAAACAATTATTTAAAACATCCAATTTCTCTTTTTTTTTTTGCAAGAATAGGCAATCTTCCTCTCATCAGCTGAAAATCATCAAGCTCTCACTAATCCTTTTTGAAATTCATATACACGTAGCAAGAATTTGAAATAAAAATTTGATTCAGTGCAAAAGCTCACTAAGGCGTCCCCTTTCCTCCACCAATTCAAACCAAGACACAAGCACGTCCTAAGCTTCATTGGGTCTAATTCAGATCAGATTTCACTGTAGCATTTCTTCGCCGAATCATCTGAGGTTTTCAGACCCTCTTAGCCTTTATTGCTTTTGAATGTAAATTATCCCGGTGAAGGGAGTCACAACTCCTGTGAAATAAGGCTTGACTCTAGTTTTCCTCTCTACCTCTACTTGGATGGAATCCAAATTTTCCGTGTGAACGGAAGCACATTAGGTTGCTTCTCCTTGAAGCACATTTTTTTTTCTTTTTTTTTCATATTTTCTCATTTTCTTTCCTCCTCTGTTTTTTTACAACCGTGCAGTAGAGCATAAAGAGCGTGGGCTTTTTCGGTTAACTCTTGTGACCACCGTAAGGGATGGTGGTGTACGCCCCCCAACTTCACTTAGGCTGAGGCAACCGTACCACATGAAACCAACTCTACACGAAGGTCCACCCCAGATCAACAAGAGACCACAAGTTTCCACTTGAAAACAGAATATTCAGCTACAAGCAAAACTCAATCTAATTAGCACACTATAGGAAACTTAGGTATACTTTACATGTCATTCTTTCACAACTTCCAAAAATTCCCGGGACATCCTTAGTGAAACTTCTACACAAAATATTAAAGAATAAAATTTTCCCTACTACGGCACTTCCTACTCAAAAGGATTCATTCACTAAGCTCTCTTCAGTTTCAAGATCCTCAATTGCCTTTTTCTCAAATTTTTTAAATTTTTCAATTTTTATGAATTTTCTCTTTTCTCATTTTTTTTGTATTTTTTTTCAATATCCTACCTCTATATGCAAGGGTTTGACACGAAAAAAATTTGACACAACACAACTCAACTTTTTGGTGGGTATACTGAATTATGTAAAAGTGCACACAGTATGTAAACCACACTACACAATACGACAATATAAATAAAAACTCAACATAAACCACAATACTGACTCACAATACGAACTAAACACATCCTACATGTAACTGGCTATGCAAGACACTATGGCTAGCAAATAGATAAATCACCCCCACACTGAATGCTTCGTTGTCCTCAATGAATTCAGAGAGTATGCAAGAAGACTCAGCAATCAATGTGTAGGCCAGTAGATGAGATGGAGCATGACATACTTATATAAAAGAAACACAAAATTTAGCAAGAGAAAAAGATACTCACAACCACCTCAAGGGTGGGGAAGAAATCACGCCAAGCAGTCCCCAAGCACAGTAGTGGTGCCACCATGCTCCTATACAGTCAATGTGTACTCGCACACCGGGGTCGACTGTCCTCCTCTACTAAAATCCATGTCTGAAGAATCCTCAACTCGCATGCACGAGTCCCTGTAAAGGTCATGTGTGACATGGCACACCGGGGTAGATTCTACCATAACCTGCTCAAGTATGTCACTAGGAAAACATCATTAATCCCCCTCTCTCTCATCTCTCCATATAAATAACTAAAAAGACAAAACTGTATTAAAAACTCACTCCCTAACTTAAGCAGAAAATATGTTGGGTTGCCTCCCAACAAGCGTCGTGTAATTTAAGGTCGACGACCCGACCCAGTTACCTCAAAAGATGTTTAAGGAGATTTTTCTCTTCACTTTTTCTTCTTCCACCATCGTCTCTCTTTTTGTCTCTTCTCAAGTGAGCATGCATGAGACGCATATGGCAAGAAGAAGTTGTAGAAGACGGCCTTTGCAAATTTCTTCTTCTTGTGCTTCCACTCCTTCATCACCGGTCTTCTCGAGAATTCATTCACCACATCATGACCCATTGTACCTTTCTTCTTCTTCTTCTTCCAATTCTTCAGAATCAGTATCATTGAGGATCGGTTATGTGGAAATAGAACCTCAGTTGGAACAGTAATGGCAAGGAGTGCCGTCTTGACTGTTTCCTTCCCTAGCTCTTGTCTTGGAATTACAGGTGTCAAATCATGTACTGCATAAAACTGGGGTCTTTGGTCTTCCTCATGTGACTCATCTCATTTTATGATCTCCCTGAGATATGGACTAGACTCAAGAATTTCTTGATATATGTCCATGTGAACATCTCCATGCAATAATTTCTTAGCTTCACGACTTTCCTCAAAGAAAATATCTTCAGTGGGCCATAAGATTGCGATGTCCACACTCTCCCATGCATGCCACGACTCTGGAATTATGCGAGGCACAAGTTGTATAGGCTTCAAAATATCATCCCAATTTGAGTCTGAATCTGAGTCTGAAGTAGCCCAAGAATCTATTACTTCATGATGAATAGTATTATAGACATAGACCTCTGGGAGTTCTTCATCTTCCTCTTCACACTCCTCAACTAAGTCAGGAATGATGCTACTTGGCCCATCGTCATTATCTGCATATGCCAATGCACTCGAAAGTTTTGCCAAGTGTTGTCCCTTCAGCTGGAGAGTTTCATCCATCCTATTAAGCCCTTCCTCCATTCTGTCCATACTAGCTATCAACTGCTTCAATACTTCTTTAATATTCTCATCTTCTTGATTGCAAGGAGGAGGGGTGTACATATCTCCATAGGAGTAGTACGGTTGGTAGACTGGAGAATGCCCATAGTAATTATGCCCCCACATGATCACCAAGATACCTGCACAATTATTCACTAGGAAGCAGGTGAAATCAACAAATAAATAAATAAAAGAAAAAATAAAATTCCCTAAAGTTAATAATTCTAACTAATTCAACCGAAGTCCCCGGCAACGGCGCCAAAAACTTGACACGATTCAACCGCAAGTGTACGGCTGTCGCATGTAGTAATATCCGGTAATCCGGGTTTGTCGAACCCAAGGGACTTGTCGTGAATTAACTAGGATAATTAACTTCGTGTGGGCAAACAATTGGATTGTTTTAATAAACTAATAATTTAAGTAACAAAATAATTATTAAAAGTGAGATTAATACGAGAGACAAGTATCAGGATTTTTCTAGGATCACTAGGTGAACACCGTTAACGAATTACGTTTTGAAACACAGATAATGATTTAATTTGCCAAACAAGCAATAATGCTAGCCGAGTTACCAAGCTAGCTTTCTATGCCTAGGTCAAATTACAACCGAGTTACCAAGTTCTAATTATTCCTAAAAACATATAATGACGATCATCTAATTCTACTCAACGTTCATAGTCGGTGGTTGATTTCTCTAACCTATGACTACGTGCTTAATTCAATTATCCGGGTAATTCGTTGCTTTCACTATTCAATTACCTATGATCTTCCTACTGCAACGTCTCACAATAGCAAGATAGATTAAGAGCATGAATTAAACATAGCAAACAAGAACATCATCAATTAAGTTTAAGCAAAACGTGAATCAAATTCATAATTCGCCAAAACGGCTTCAAACCCTAGCTACCATAGATAAATCCCAATAATAAACTTAGCTACTGCGATACATGATCAACACGACGAAGTTTATATTGATCATGATCAAAAACAATGAAAAAAGATAGAGAAGAGAGATCAAACGATGGAATCCTCGCTCTCACGACGAACTCCAAGCTCCAAGCCTTCCTCCAACTTGTTCTTCCTTGTCTCCAGCAGCCCTCTCTGCCTTTAGGTCCTAAAAATCGTCATGTATAGGGCTGGGCACGATTTTTAATGAAACTTGGCCGAATTTGCAATTCAGCCCCTCTAGTTTGCAATTCTCGGACAGATTTCATAAGCTGATCTTGCGCGGGCTTTTTCTCCCTCATCCGGACTCCGTTTTGGGCCTATCTTATATCGTTGGAAAGCCCTGGATGTCTACTTTCTAATGGAATAGGCCTTGATCCAAAATAGTATACATAACTTCAGATACATCCAGAGGAGTGCACACTGGTCCAGTGAAACTTTACCAGCTTTTCTTCGTTTTTGTGTCAACTTCACCGGAACATATCTTTCTCGTCCGAACTTTGATTGAGCTCTGTGACCTACCGTTGGAAAGATATTTGAGTCTACTTTCATTTGGAATAGGTCTCACTATAGCAGGTTTTGTAGAACTCAAGATATCATCAAAATAGTGAAGGATGGTCACTTTTGCTCCTCTAACTTTGCTTCTCTTGTGTACTCTTTGACTTCCGAAGCTCGTTTCTTCTCTCCAATTGCTCTCCTCATGCAATGTTCCTGTAAATCACAACACGAACACTACCGCAAAGATCAAATGTGACAAAATCATACAAATCATAAGTAAAACTATTCAAGAAACGCCCGGATTGTACGTTTAAGCTCTAAAACATCGTAAAACTCATTTTCTTCTCAAATAAGCCCGAAATTCGTCACTTTGCACCGAAACGCACACAAATAACAATATAAAGTGTATATAGGATGACTCTTATTAAGGAGTTATCAGAAGGACGAATAGTATCTATCACATACAGATCTACAACATGAATTATAGCGGAAGATTCATGTGTTTACCTTGTTTTCTTTAGCTCCTATGCACAGTGGATGATCGTAGGATGCTTGCTTTCACGTGCCCTTCTTGGTCCCACAGTCTGGCTCGAATCACTAGGACGAAAGCTCTAATCCACAGCAAGTTCCACCAATGGAGGCTAGTTAGAGAGAGAGTCTAGGGTTTACTGTATTATGATCAGCACATGATCTCTACAGTAGTGTGTATTATTATGTCTCTAGCACTCATAATAATCTATGAGGCTGTCTCCTTATATAGACAGACTTATACCTAATTGCAACGTTACCCCCTAGGGTTGATGTCCTTGCTACTAACCCCATAAGGCTTGAGCTTGTCTCACCTAAACCCATAAGTTTAGGATAATTGCATTGTGCACCCCACATGGGCGCACATAATGCTAACATTCTGCCTCTCTCATTCTCTCTCTTTAAAATTAGGGATTAGACATTCATGTCTAATTTTGGGTTCATGGGACACTCCTAGTGGGAGACCCAGTCAAGGTCTTTTGACCGTCCGAATGTGAAGCCTCTTGATTTTGGGTCTAATTCTCAGACCCCGACATGAAAGAAGGTTGCAGTCGCGTCAGCTGTGGCCCCATTTCCGCCTAAGTGCAAGAAAAGGATTTGGAGTTTCAAGAGTGAGAAAGAGAGTGGTGATGGTGGAAGTGAAGTGATAACGCCCAAATAGGGGTTATCTTATAGCTCGGTTTTTGTGCATTTGTGCCGGAAAACTCACGTTTTAGCAAATTTTCACCCTCGGAAAGCCTCGGTTTTAGGAACGAGACGGTTATTTGCTCTTTATAAATTTCTGCATTTTCCGTACTTTTATTGGATCGATCGCGGGTGTGTTCATGTTGTCTATGCAGGAACAGGGCCCGGGAATGGAGCAGGAATGGATCGGGAATGCAGCGGGAGGCAAACAGAGGCAGAAAAGAGCATCCTGCCTTGTTGTCTGCGTAAAATACGCAGACCCTGCGTAAAATACGTGCAGCAAGGAGGGAGAGGGGTTTTGGACAGTTTTTCTTCCCTGTCTGCGTATTATACGCAGCCCCTGCGTATTATACGCAGCCAGGGGGAGAAAATACGCAGAAAATACGCAGAAAGAAGAAGATGGAGGCACAGAAGGGTCCCTGTCTGCGTATTATACGCAGGGCCTGCGTATTATACGCAGACAGCAAGCACAAAGTGAAGAAAACAGCACAGGAGAAGACCCTGTCTGCGTATTATACGTAGCAGGCTGCGTATTATACGCAGACAGCACAAAAACTGAGGCGGTTTCGGGCAGTGGCAATTTCGTAAATAATGATAAGTTCCAGAAACTTCGCCAGCACTATAAAAAGACTCGTCCAGACTCGTTTTGAAGACACAACACACAAGACAATTCATCCAAGGACAAGTCTGAGCATCCCGGGAGAGCACGGAAGCACTCATCCAGATCCGAAGACTTAGTTTGATCTTATTCTCTCTCTTAATTCAGAAACTTTGTTAATTAGTTATGTCGTCTAGTAGCTAAACCTTTTACCTAGGTTCTCGGTGAACCTAGGGTTTCGTTTTCAGACATTATTTCTGCAGTTTGAGTATGAATTCATGATTACGTTATCTTAATTCAGCAGTATTATCAGTTATTCTGTCTTCGATTATATCTGTTTATGCATGATCGGAGTCGCGAACCAGAATTGCTATAGACCCGAGCCTGTAGGTGAAAACGTCAGGTTAGGGTTAGGAAGAAAAGACAGGATTTAGTACCTTACCCTGATAGACCGACCAGAGAAAGGGAGATAGGGCTAGCCAAAACGTATAGACAAACTGTTAGAGAATTTGACCCGGGCCATCAGGACAGGTTAGAAACCCTAGCAGACTTAGAACGAGACTTCAGACTTAGGCAGCTTAACAGGAACCCGAAAGTCTACAGGATCGTGACAGCGTGTGGAATCTGAAAGGTTACTGCACAATCGGTATGTGGCACGGATAATTAAAACTGCTGAGTGTTTTCGTATCAAACCGAAGGACATAATTCTGAAGAAACCCTAGGGGATCCTGGACCTAGTATTCCAAACCCTAGATTTACAACTTTCACGATTTTCAGAAAAACGTCACAAAAAATATTTGCGTTTTATTTTGTTTATTTTTAGTCTATAGTTAATCACACTCTTAAACTACTCCTCCTTTTATACTCTGGAAGTTAAAACTGATTTCTCGAAAAAACCCGAAATAGTCCTCGTGGGAACGATCACCCGAGCTTAAATTACGCCCGGTATTACAAGATTCGTATACTTGCGAACAACACGTTAGTTTGCGCATCATGAAGGTAAACGTGGTGGTGGTGGCGAGTCAGATCATGAAATTCATATATGGACAGAGAGAGAGAAGGTAGAAGATGAGAAATATGTTCTCTAATCTCCATGTTTTGCTTCCTCAGCACCCTCCAAAGGTAACCCAATAAAAGTCAAACAAATTTTTATGTGAGTTCATGTTCACATCTCTTTCATTTTCATCGCATTATTTTGAGAAAGTACTTGATTCATAAATTTGATTCTAATTTAAGCTGTATTGGGATTTCCCAAACTGTAAAGTTCCTTGTTTAATTTAACCGATAAGAGATTTATCTCAAGTAGCCAAAGAAACACCTACATATTTCTTCAAATTTTTATTTCTTAAAGTTATATTTTAACAGGTTCCACTGATAATAGCATCTTCATTTTATGATATTCCTCACATGATCCTCATCTTCTTGATTTAAATCAACCATTATCAGTCATTACAAAGGCAAATTCTTTATCCATGGCTTTTTAACAAGAACATGCATTTACTTACCTTCCATCAATATTGGTTCAACTTTCAATATCTTCTGATTAATTTCCCTTTCGAGCAAAGTAACGAATTTACAATTATTTGTCGGTATGTGATATTCGTCTTTAAGACTGAAAAATCATAAATTATACTGACGATGATGTTCTGTACAAGTTGACAAATCAATAATTATCATTAAAGCAGTTAACTACATAAAGTCCCTTGAACAAGAACTCCTCAAGCTCCAACGGAGAACGCTCGAGAAGCTTCATGGTGTTGCAACAATGAGCTACGCAATAAGCAAAACTGCTCGACCTAAGACAGGGATCGACCCAAGGGAGGCATTCGTGGTCGGCCGAATTTCCGACAAGCAACAACAACTTGGGTATCCATAAAAAAACTTGTCAGTTTCTACGTCTGTGCTTCCTGCTTTTTAAACTTTGACTTCACCAAATGTTGTCTTGCGTGTATGTGGTGATCAAGCTCAGTATAACATTTGTACGATAAATGATAAAGAAGTTTGGTCTCTTCACAACAATTGGTTATGTTCTTGAGAAGAACAAAATCAATGCGATACACGCTTTCGTTTCATCGGATAATTTCTGGACAATGTAAAGCTCAAGTGAGTCTCCTTATTTTAAACTCTAACTTGCTTTTTGTTAGTGCATGTTTCGTATCTGAAATTCTGACCGAACAAAGATTATAATCTGTGTTCTCGGACAATATCGTTTGGCACCATAAAACTTAAACCTTAAAGTTTTGCAGATTAAATTAATTTCATTGCAATTGAAAAATCTAAAAAAGTAGGGATTTGCAGCAGAGAATTTCGAGCAAAATAATTCTGAACTTTTTGTCATTCCCATTATGGGAGTTCATTTATAAGCGAGCCTCTTCAAGTAGTTGATTCTAAGCATTTTAATTTTCTCAAATTGGTCAAAGTTTCAATTCATACCAAAAAAAATTTGATTTTTTACTCCAGTTAGATTTTCCACGCATATTATTTTCAACCGACTTTTAAAAAATTTGAGTTTATACCGAGCGTTCGCTTATTGCACTGCATTGCCAGGGAAACAATTATCATGTAACAAGCTATTTTGGCTAATGTTGCGCCCATGGCCGTCTCTACCATAAGGCCAGATTCAACCTTGCCTAGGGTCCCGTCATGAGGGAGGGCCTCATATTTTCTTAGAAATTTTTGGGGTATCTTGAAATTTATTTATTTGGTTATGAACAACTTACTTTTATGCATATGTTTTTAAAGGAGAGTTTTTGTGCATATTTTGAGTAGCTTTTATAAGTATAATATTACTGCTATGTTCATGTTTACTCATAGAACTTAACTTTTTGTTGAGGTTACATAATTTTACTTGAAAATAAATGCATTTTCAAAAATAATAAATAAATAAATACATGATTATTGCAAACATCAAACAACCTTTAACAAGTTAAGGATCTTACTAAGAAACAAAACTTCCATCACAAAAATTAACGAGCAAAGACGACTTTTGATAATCAATTATAAACAAAGTTGAAACAACAATAAGCGTACACAATTGTATCATAAATAAGAGAATTGTAAAGTAACGAGCATCGATAAACGCCATAACATATAGGAGAGTTAAATAGGAGGGCCTCAAAGAAGAAACTCGCCTAAGGTCCCCGAATACGTAGAGACGGCCCTGGTTGCGCCCCCCACACACATTCACCAAGAATCTTAAAATGGGAATATACTCATATAGTATTTACTTGCTACTTTCACTAATAACCGTATCAGGCAATATAAGTCTCTAATTTAGTTTTGCTGGTTGGGTGAAACAGGCAAGGATGGCTCCTGATGTTGTAAAGCCTGAAACTATAGTACAAGCTAGCAGCAACTGAGAGAATGTTGTGGGTCAGTTAGTGATCAAAAATATTATAAATTGCAGCAGCTCAGTTTTCCGTCGCTTCCATCTTGATGATTATTTAAAGTTTGCTCCCACAAGAAGTACCTGAGACGATGCCAACAATGGATGCAAAATGGGAGAAACCGCCGGCTGGACTGCTGAAACTCAACTACGACGGGTCATGGAATCCCATCTCGAAAACTGCTATAGGAGGCTTCATCATCCGAGACGACAAAGGGGCCTTTGTGTTAGCTGGGGCTCGAGATCTCAGAAAATGTGAAACGGCAAAGGAGGCGGAACTGAGGGCGGCGTGTTTTGGTCTGGAAATAGCAATAGCAAGAGGCTTTCGACGGATGGTTCTGGAGGGGGATTCAACAACAGCAACGAAGGAGATCTCTCGAATCATCAATGGCGAAGTCTGGTTGGATTTTTCAAACGCATGTGAAGCTTTGGAAAGACTGAGAGATGCTTCGAGAAATGGAGATAGTAAAGGCACGGTGGGTAGGTCGAGACATTAAAACCCGTAGCGGACCACGTGGCAAGACAGAGACCAGACACGGCCACCCTATCTCTTTGGGAAGATAAGCCGACATGGCTTCACACTAGTCTAGATATTGATGGCGATGTACCTGTTCCTTAGCCGGTTGGCTTTTTCTTAATGAATATCACTTTCTCAAAAAAAGAAAAAAAAAAAAGTTTGCTCCCACTGATCGAGAATAAAAAAAGATTAGTTATTTCATTAGCAAAAGTGTCGTGGTACAGTTTAGAAGATCCTCTAGTAGCTAGTGATTGCTATAATCAAGCACAAACATGTTGTCTTCCTAAATTTGAATTAATTGGAGGTAGCTTGCGATATGCTATGCTTATATGTTTTGGAAAATATAATTTATGCGTATGCTTTTTTTAGAAGAACATTAATTTTCTTTTGGAGGCTTTCCTTCAAGATATTGAATTGCCAGAACAAAGTGTTAACTTTAGAGTTTTGAAAAATGTCTCGTCTATTTGTGTTCGTGTTATCAGTTTTTTCGTGCAAGATTTATTTCCAAATCATACACTCACATATGAGGTATATAAGGGTATCATTCGGCATAATGTGAACATTAGCAGTGGATTGCACAACCAAACTGCAGCAAAGTGAAAAGACCCTTCCCTATCTATGTTTATTCATGGTGTGTAAAGCCTCTACAGCAAATATAAAAGTTTAAATAATTAACACCCCTTTCAAAAATGTAATTTTTACGGTCTCTTTTGTGAATTAACGGTTAATTAAATAATTGCATTTGCATATTTTTATGTTTCTTTCCAGACTTGAGGTATGTATACCAACTCACAATGTGCTTGAGTTCAACTGCATTAATCAAACTAAACTCAAATACTATGGTATTTGATTTTGATATGTGTTTATCTGATTGAATAAATTATTCAAGCTCTAAATAATGCTGATATTTTGGTATGACGATACCTTTATACTTCTATATTTCTAAAAGTTTTGAAGGAAAGAAAAGTAAATTACCACTCAAAGATAATAGAGGATAGATATGTAGGGTATTAGTCGAGAGTAGTCTCCGAGAACTTTGGAGGAAAACATAGGGGCGAATTTTCAAACGACAGCACGACAAGTTGATGGAGTCAAGCGAGAAAACCAGATCGGAGCAGATGTGCGGGGATGTCGAAGACGAGATTGAAGAAGAACTAGTGGTACGTTTTCAGAAAACGTTCTGAAATGAGGCCGAATGGTGAGAAGATAATACTATATGAGCCTAGCAGAAACATTTTTATCTTCCTGTTCCCAAACAAGGAAAGAAGAGAAAGATATGAAAGCGGATAGTCACTTTGAGTCAATGGACACTTAGGTAAATGGTGGATCTCCCCATACATCTAGTAAAGAAGAAGATGGTCTAACGGCTTGCAATCAACCCCACACATCTAGTAAAAGAAGAATATGGTCTAATAGCTTGCATGCCCTTGGGCGGGGTAATCGAAGTAGATCCAAAAATTGAAGTAGATAAAACCAACTACTCCCTCCGTCCCGCAAAGACAGTCTATATTTCTAATTTGGTCTGTCCAAAAAAGGTTGTCTACTTACATTTTTAATGTAAAAAATATAATGAACTTCCAATACTACCCATTCATATTCAATGCACCTAGTATTAGAGAAACAAAATCAAGGACAATAGTAGAAATAACATGTCAACATTTGTAAGTGGGGTGCATTAATTGCATGTCTCCACAAAAAATTGTGGTTTAAAAAATGGACTGTCTTTGCGGGAGGAGGGAGTACTTAAGAGTAAAAGTCAGGATCAATTTAATAAAACCCTTACGCAGAGAAATAACCGTTAATGCAAAAGGGAAACAAATAGGGTTCGAACTTAATTATGAACGCATGCATGCCAAATGTCATTTGCGAATATGGGAACCCACACACCTACAAAGGATGATACACAGTCCACCACAAAGAAGAATACCACAATCTTTCGAGGCCCGTTCTTGCCCCCTACGAAGAGCCCGTTCTCGTCCTTTATGACGACACCAGTTTTCCCATGTGAAGACGTTGTTGACTTTTAGCCCACCCTGCGATGGTCTCTTCCACTTATCCGATGACTTTCTCCGTATGTGAACCTGCGCATGTCCTTCCTCTCTTCTTTTGATCTCTATGGGTCAATTGTTCCATTACACAACTAAGTTGTTTCTGTTTCAAAATTGTGGACTTTTTTTATTCTCTTCCACCAGATAGACATGTTAGCTTACCATTTTTCAATTTTATATTGTTTCAAACATATATGTGAACCAGATCTGGAAATTACCAGCCATGGTATCTACGAATTTCTCTCAAAAAAGTTGTTGCCATAGCTCTTTCACCCCTTTTCACTACATGAATCTGCGTGAAGGAGTGAGACTTGCGAAACAGCTGCAACTCAGTCCCATCTCCAATGGAAGTGATTCCAAGAACTTAGCTGTAACACCCCTTGGTTCCCAGACTTTACGTTCCGGACCGGAGAGTCCGGGTGGGTGCTACTCAAAATGAAGTGGCGGAAATCGAGAACAAACACTGTCATAGTTATCTATTACATACTTTAGAACAAACTTACATTGACTTGTACATTATATAAAAGATCCATATTGTCTAGAGTTCATCTTTACTAAGCGTGCGGATAAATACTAGATGAATGTCGAATCCCGCTACCCCATAATCCAGCTCGTAAGACCTGCGGGGGAAAGAAAACAAAGACCGCAGTTTTTCTAAAGTCAGCAATGAAATACTGAGTGAATAACACCCAAGCATGTAAATCGGAGACGGGATATTTTAACTCAAGTAACAATGAAAAATGGGTGAAGAGTAAATATTTCACAAGTGTTCAACTTCAAAGGGAAATACAGCGGAAGTAAAAGAAAATGTAATAGTATGACATTCCCGGGTTCTCGTAAATCTTCAAGAAAATCACCAATGATCATAATTAAATCCATATCCAATATTCAAACCATTTAATCTCAATATCTCCCTTTTCATTAATATCCAATATTCAAACCATGTAATCTCAATATTTTCATTTCCATTAATATTCAAGATCCAAACCATGAAATCCATTAGTTGATACGGGGAAGAATAATCCATCACAAGCATCCAAGACCTTAAGTGCCGGCAGCCCCCTAAGACTTTTTGCGGCCAGAGAGGTGAGTACATGGAGCGACCCGGCAGGTTGCGACCGGGTTAAAATACACAGGCCGAGTGGACAGAGCCAACACGACAATAATAACCACATGCCGAGTGGACGGAGCCAACACGACAATAATAATCACAGGCCGAGTGGCTAAAGCCAACACGACAATAATAATAAGTTTTCCCGCACAACTCTTTCCACTTTACGTTATTATGCGTTATTATTTTCACGTGTCAATTTCAAAGCAAATATTTCAAACACAACCAAATCTCAAGTAAAGCACGTAAGTCACAAAGCACATTTTGAGACAAATTATAAAATCATATTTGACACGAAAGAAGCTGGGCGCGCTAGACTTGGCATGTTTACTCACCTCAATAAAACAGCAAATAGCACGTAATAGCTTCGACGGGTAGAAGTAGCCCTCGTCGACGAACTCGTCTCCTACAAATTTATAATTCCTACTCAGTCACAAGCTCAACTAGCACGTATAATCCAACGTGAAACACTATGGTTTCTAATGATGGCGGAAGAGTGCTTTATTTGATCTTAATACATCCCCGATTCTTTTTCTTGCTATAATCATGACGAACACGTTAATTTCTACTTAAAAATGATGACATTATCAAATTTTGATTATATAATATTGACATTCAAATCTCATAAATAATATGCATATGTTTATCTAGTAAGAAAGCACATTTTAATTTAGAAATTAATAAAATATTCTAGTTAGAAAACATTGATTTAGACTTCATTATAAGATAACACGTTTATCTTTAATAGGCTACACATTCCTATTTAACTTTTCTTAATAAACTTGTCTTGCAAAACAATTATTTAATTAGACAATTTAATAATGCATATACAAAATAATATGTTAATAGCGTAACAATACAATTAAATGCTAGATGATTCAAGTGATATGACTATTTATTAAATAAAAAGTGTCACTTCACTTTTTTTTTTTTTTTTTTTTTTTTACAATTGCTAGTGTTTATGAGAAAATGATATTTTCATCAAGTAAAGACAATGAAAGATTCTTTTAACTATTTTAATTCTTCAATTGCGAAAATTATCAAATAAGAGATCATGTTCATTTTTGAAGAAGTTATTTCTTGATATTTCACAAATCATTTTTTTCAAATTTATTGTATCCTAAAAGAAATATCAATTTATAAGAAGTTCAATTTCTTCTATCTATTTAAATAAAACTGAACTTGGGTATAAGTTAACTAGTTTATATCTCTCAAAAAAATTGACTATGAATGTGTAGCTATACCCTTTTTAATTTGTAAGAAATATTATCTTTTAGAATGTAAAACCAATTAAGTTTTATCTTTTTAGATCCCCTAACTTCTGTAGAAACTACGAATAGTCACCCTCCTCATGATTAATAACAGTTTCGAAAAGGTCAGTTCACAACCCCCAAAGTTCTTGGATGTGCAGAAAAACCCCCTTGCCATCTTCTTCATTCCCTTCCTTCAATGTACTAATTAGTAATCGAATCTGAAATTGATCATCAAAAACGAGTCTAGGAGGTTGAATTGGCTCACCCACGTCCAAGAATCGCAAGAAAAAGGTGGAGTTTTGCTCCGGGTGGAGCTCCTTCGGCGGTGGTTGGCGGTGATGGTCGACGACGGTATTCCGGCACCTCCTAGTCGCGATTGAGGACCTAGACGTGCTCAGTGGATGATCAGGAGGGTAACGGAACCAAAATTGGGGGATGGGTGCCTTCGGTTTGCTCGGCCTGAAGCTCTCGCCGGCAAAAATGGTGCGCTGGCGGCGGTGGCTCCGAATCTGCTGGAGCTGCTGCTGCTCCTGGTAGCTGCTCTAGCGAACTCAGAGAGGGTGAGAGGGAAGAGAATGAGCAGGGGAAAAGAGAGGTGGAGCATGTGGTGGTGGTGGCGGTTCCCGTCGGCTTGCTCTTCGGCCTTCTTGGCGGCGGCTCCGGCTGAGCTGCTGCCGCCGCTTCTGTTTGTTCGGGAGTAAGGGGAGACACAGAGAGACAGCAACGGAGGGAGAGAGAGAGAGAGGCAAGGAGTGAGGTGGTGGTGGCCACGGTGGTGGGGGTGATGCCAGTGGTGGTGATGGAGGTTGAGAAGGTGAAGAAGGAGAAGAGTACGTATAACTAGGAGAGGAGGAGGAGGTGAAGACAAATTTTGAGGTTCCCAAGCTTTTCTTGTTTTTTGGGAGAAACCCATCAGGTGATGGGAGATTGGGAGAATACTTCTCTTCAATTTTTATTTATTTAATTATTTATTTATTTATTTATTTATTTATTTATTTATTTATTTATTTATTTATTTGTTTATCACTATTATTACTTAATTATCTTTTAGTAAATTGCTTATGAGGTATTTAAAAACTACGACTACCTCCCTCCTCATCGTATAATTGACATTTAAACTATACGAAAAGTAACATATTACCCCTATAATAAAAAAAACGGGGTATTACATCAGCTAATTACCAGTCTGTCCCCCGTCTTTCTTCCCATGGCGGCGGGACACAGTAATTAAAAAAATGTGGTTTGGACGAAAATACCCCTAGACTGTTTCATAATAACAGATTCACCTTTCTCTCTCCAAGTAAGACCACCACCGCCGCACCATCCAACAACCACATAACCATTAATAACCCTTAGAGATCAAACAGAAGCATATCTAAAATGATATTTTTCATAACATCAAGTCCAAATCCAAAACAGATGAGGAGAAGAAGAAGATGAAGAGAAAATAGATTAGGGGGAGACCACTGCCACCACCACCAGTTAAATCACCACCATCAACACCAAGAGATCAAACAAAAATCAGATCTAAAAAAATCTTTATATAACATCAGATCTAAACATTATATCAAAAATTAGAAAAAGAATAGAGGAGGAGGATGTGCAGGAGAAGAAGAAGAAGATGGGGGAGAAAGGGATTCTTTTCTGCCGGAGATCGAAGTCGCCCACCTCTACCGCCGCCGCTGCCACCACCATCGACAGCCACCACGTCGCCACCACCTCCTCTGTCGTAGATCTAAACACGAACAACCACCACCATGGACAGATCGGACACCACCGCCCTCCTCTGCCGTAGATCGAAGCACCACCGCTATGCCTCTTTCTGCGAAAGAAGAAGAAGAAGAAGAAGAAGAAGAAGAAGAAGAAGAAGAAGAAGAAGATGAAGAAGAAGAAGAAGAAGAAGAAGAAGAAGAAGAAGAAGAAGATTGAGAGAGAGCAGATCGTACATAAATCGCCGCCGCCGTTGCCGCCCCCCGAAGGAAGCCACCATCGTAGTCCTCAACGTCATCGCCACCAGAACCTCTCCCTTTTGCTCTCTCTCTCTCTCTTTATCTCTCTCTCTATGATGTGTGGTTATGTGGTGTGAGGATAGATGTGGGTGGAGTTGAAGGTGGTGTTAGGTGGTTGTGGGTGTTTAGTGGTTGGTTGTGGTCTTGATAACTCATACCACTCCCTCCATGCTCTTTCTTCCCAATTTTCTTATTGGGACGTCCCTGCTCTTTCTTTCCATTTCCTTATTGGGTAACCTTAAACAGTTCGTGTTTTCGAGAATATGGCATGTTTGAAGTGTTTTTAATGACATGAAGTAAACTGTTACTTTATGAGACATTTAGGGTACTTTCTATTAGATGCTGAAAACTCATAATTAGTGGGGGAAGGGGTAACAGATTGTAGTTTCATCCAAACATTAGAGGACTTGCTCTATTTTACATACACTGTATTTGTTCATATATATAGTGTTCTTAAGTTAACTTAAATTATAATTTAAAAGCTAACTATTTATTTATTTTAAATAAATACAAAATAATTTTTTTATGTAAATTAAAATATAAAAGTTTCCATAAATTGAAATTCAATATAATTAAATATTTACGATATATTTTATTGAAAAATAAGTTTATAGCAATATATTATGTATATATATGAATATGTAATTGATAAATAATATTTCTTTCCTTATTAACTAAATATCAATTAGTTTTATTTAATTAAATAGCAAAATTTTTAAATAATTATAAAATCTTATTCTTTTTATCAATAATTGAATTTTTTTAATTAAATATTGTTGCTTTAAATTAAAATAAATTATTTAGAATATAGATAGTAATTGTGAAATACTAAGAAATAGTTTATCTAATTAAAAATTTATCTTTTATAATTATAAGAGTTACAACCTCTGTTTCTTTTTGTCAACTGCGGTTAACTTTTTTACCCGTAACTGGGTCACTTTTGACTCGGTGATTTGGATAGCAAAACTATGTAATTGTTGGCAATTTTTCATAGTACTGTAAAGTAAAGTTTACTCTACACGATCATGCAAATATTGCCAAATTTGTGTATCTTTTTGCTAACCAAATCACCGGAGTAAAGTGACCAAGTTAATAGTGTCAAAAAGCGAAGTAAGATGAAAGAGAAGAAACAGAGGTAGTATTATTTTACATATTTTAATTAGAATTCTAACTTTCTTTTAACTTCTAGTAATCGTAACCAGAGTATGAAATAGTTTTATCTTTTTAAAATTTATTCTTGAATTTTCCAAAATCATTTTGTGGATTTCGAATTATTAGCAATTGAAAATTTAAATATCTAAAAAAAATTAGTTTTTATAATTACTGTGGGATTTCATTTGCATATCACGTAGGGCATGTGCATTATCTACTTCCAACACAGACTTGGCTGTGATTAGATATTTCTGTGTATGATTGTAGAGCATGAGTTCAACGAACCAGCTGACTAGGATGTGGTTTACGAGTCCTGGACTAGCACTCTACGGCTCTCACGGTGAGTGTACATGCTTAGCTTAATATGATTTATTTTTCATCGCGTGAGTTTACATGCCTAGCTTAGCGTGCCATTTGTTTGTGTGAACTACGTATTTTTCTAAAAATAACTGTCACACTTTATTCTATTTTTTTAAAAGTGCTTTACTTGATTTAAATATACTTTTTACTACTCTTATTCGAAATCAGAATACTTACTGTTCAAATGTTACTAAGTATGTAAAGTGAAAGATCGCATGTGCCGAAACCAGTTGGCTGTTATTATGTTGGTATCGGTCGGGAACACAAATTTGCGAGTTCCCCTTGACTACCTGCTTTAGTCTTGAATTATTACTATATTGTCTCCGACAGGAAACACGCATTTAAAGTCAACTCTTTTATGGATTCCGTCAATTTTAACGGAACATCACAAAGATGAAACATAAAAGAGAGTTTGTGCATTACTTTGGACCACAGGGGGCACTTCGCACAAACCCCTGAACACCCACAACCACCTAACACCACCTTCAACACCACCCACATCCATCCTCACTCTCTGCCTTTCCCTCTCTGTCTCTGTCGGCCAGAGCAAGGCAGCATGAGCAACGATAGCCGCAATAACAGTAGCAACAACCGGAACTCCCACCTCCATTTTTTGGGCGACGAACTTGGCCCAGCTAACCCGGCGATACCCATCCTTCAATCTTCGCGTCTCTGCGTTCTTGAGCGCCCGAGGGGCATGAGAAGATCTCAAGTGAAGTCTCGAGCTAGCCGGAGACTCCCTGTCGATCACCACCGCCACCGCCACCAAAACAAAGCTAAACCAGCCTTGTTTCTCGACCGTTTCTACGCGTTCTTGTTGTGAGTATGCTCTAAATCATCTCTTAGTTCATTTTTATTGTCAAAATTTGAAATTTTGAATTCATCTTGTGTTTTGGAGAATATGGCATGTTTGAAGTGTTTTTAATTACATGGAGTAAACTGGTACTTTATGAGACATTAAGGGTAATTTCTGTTAGATGCTGAACACTCATAATTAGTGGGGGAAGGGGTAACAGATTGTAGTTTCATCCAAACATTAGGGGTCTTGCTCTATTTTACATCATGGACTCGAGTAAACACGCCCTTAGAAAGATCTCTCCTCTTAAACCCTGGTTTTGTGATCATGGACTCGAGTAAATGTATGGGATGATGATTATCCGCGGACGATGAACTACAGATTTGGGAAGAATTTAATATCAGGCATTAAGAAGAAATTAATGCGCTTCGTCATAGCCTCCAGGACTCCAGAGGACTACATATGGACTATCTTTCTAGTCCCACCAGTGGAAGAACCCAGAACCCTCCTCCAACGCACAGACAAGCATTCAGGTACTTTTTCATGTTTGGTCTCTGAATTATTTAGCATCACAGAACAATTGTTTCATATGAATTTGTTTGTTTGTTTGATGGATGCCAAACTGAAAAAGGGAAGGACCTTTGGTGATACCCACAAGTTTCTGATGGTGATTATCAGAGATTTCACTGTTTTTCCTTAAGAATTTCAACTATTGATGCTCATGAATCTTGAGACTTGACTGTTTTAATCCAGCGGCTATGCTAATTAAATTTTATTGTTTTCTGCATCTGATATGTGTTTTGGGTAATTCTATTTGCTGAATCTGTTCCTAGGGCTTATGGATTTAGAACTAGTTTAGATGAGTTTTTCACAAAATTGGCCGTGTTGGGGCCGAGGAAAACGGAATAAACCCTCTCTGGGGAACAAATACGAATCTAGTCTCCTTTTGAAACCGACAGTGGTAGTGTCGGTTTTGATTCAACCGACACTCCCACTGTCGGTTTTTAGCTTTTTAGGCCTAACTGAAACCGAGACTACGATAATCGGTTTAGAAGAACCGATTCTGCCAAAATCGGTTTTAGTGCAGTGAAACCGACGGTATTATCACCGGTTTCGGCAGCGGAGTGGAGAGAAAGATAAGAATTGACAGTGGATAATAATTGACAGTGGATAAGCAGTGAAAGACGGAGAGGAAGAGAAGACTTACCTGCAGATCTCGGAAGCGGAGTGGTGGGCTGAGTCCGGTGGCACTGGGGTGGCCAGAATCCGCGGCGAGGTTGCCGGAATTGTGCGTCTGTGTGTGGCTTCTTCGTCGGTTGGTAGACACAGAGGACACATAGAGTTGACGCTGAATGACAACAAAAGAGGAGTTCGGGTTTTGTAAGTTTAAGTGTGAAACCGACCGTATTATCACCGGTTCAACCCATATGAAACCGACTCTAGGAAGATCGGTTCTCAAGAACCGATTTTGACAAACTCGGTTTTCTTTGAACCTGAAAGAGCTTGAAACCGACAGTACTAGTGTCGGTTTTTGCCTCAAGAACCGACCCTAGTACTGTCGGTTTCTAAACGAGTCTACATTCGTATTTGTTTTCTATTGGGGGTTTCTTTCGTTTTTCTCGGCCCCAATAAGGCCACTTTTGTGAAAAACTCTAGTTTAGATAGACCCACTAATTAACATTATGTCCACACTGTAGAAAATGTCACCTAAGAAATTTAGATAGAATTGCGGTACTTGTCTGAGATGATCGGTCATGTTAAAAGGGTAACAAGAGACGGCTGAGGTGGATTGACAGTTGAAGGCCATGGTGGTGGAACAAGGATGTCCGCTAAGAGAGGTCCTAGAAACATTTAAATGTGACGGGGTTCTGTTTTAACAAGCTATATAATGAAATCACCAGACAAATTGAATCTAGGGGAACTCAGAGACTGTAACACATGGCGATTTCTTTACTCAAGTGTTCGAGTTTTTGAGACAGAGTTGGTTTAATTGTTTACGTGTTTGAAACCATGCCGAAGCACTTGAAAATGTCCAAGGGATTCGGAAAAATTACTTTGTTTCTTGGAAAGAACAGAGGGTATTCTCACATTTAAACTAGTTTGTTTTATTAAATCATGACCCAAACAAGGAAACTCTGGGAACGGGTCACTGATAGGCAACAGATGATCTTGTATCAGATCTCAGCTAATTATGGGAAGAGCACACACGAAAAGGGTAACTTGAAGTACAGATACATGATCTTGTGGACATAATATTAATTACTGAGTCTATTTAAGGCATAACAAGCAGGTACCAAGTAAGTCCATAAAACTTCCCCAACAGTACATAATTTTATCAAGAGCCCCAATCGCGTGACATATGAAGTCACGTGAGTATCACCAATGGCTTGGTGTCAACAAACTTAAAATTTCATCTCCGGAGTGAATATGAGCCGTGATTCAGACAGCTATTTACACTGCCTGTTTTTCTTTTCTCATTCAGGTTTCCTCTGATTCCATATTACTTACTGAATTACTTGGCTTGCCATATTGGTTTTACCCACACTCCCTCTACATATAAAACACCCAGTTTAGATCATTCATATTTGTTGTAGAATTAAGAAGTCTATGTTATGTTGTCTATATTTGCGTGCTGAACAAACAAAGAAACTTGAGCTAGATGTTCTCCATCACGAGCAAGATAAGGCTGGTGTTGAATCAAATGATGTAAACTTCCGATGAATTCTTCTGTTCAACTCTGTGCTTCCAGTGTCATTTATCCCTACAATGG
Organism: Linanthus parryae; assembly: GCA_023055425.1. Classification (NCBI taxonomy): domain Eukaryota; kingdom Viridiplantae; phylum Streptophyta; class Magnoliopsida; order Ericales; family Polemoniaceae; genus Linanthus; species Linanthus parryae. The sequence goes on from JALGPY010000002.1 coordinate 38,176,048, forward strand.
AGATTGTGGTAAACAACCAAACATGCTGTGAAGGTCTTAAGGGTTGAAGTTGAACCACTGATAGCCCATTTCACCATTAGAACAGTGGACCACTACAAAAGTTAATGGTGAGACTTGAATCTAGTTAACAACCATTTAGGGAAAACGGCCAGCATTTAGGCATTGTGGTCATTTCACCATTTTATGCTGGAAGTAAGTTGACTATATCTTAGGTTTAATTTTAAGTTGTCTTACTGCCTCTACTGTGAATCCTATGCAATGTCAACTGATGACGTGCTAATGTACCATTGGCCTTCACTGTAAATCCTAATGTATCAATTGTTGTTTCTGTTTCATTTTTATCTGGATTTTGTGTTCTAGCACCTCAAGATGGAGCAATTGTACTATATGAAGCATCAAGTCTCCCCATTTGTGTTAGATAACAACACTTTGCAGACAGTCCCGAAACCTGTTTTCTCATGCTATGAATTCTAGTCCCTGACTCCTGTTGTCTCATGCTATGAATACCTGAAAAATCAGCATGTTAATTAATTATACGAAATGGAAACAGATGGCAGTGTACTTGTTCCTGTGATCATTTGATGAAATTGAATCAAGTTTTATGAGCTTTATATCTTTGAGTATTCTCAGTTTTTTTTTTTTTTTTTTTTTTTTTTTTTTTTTTTAAAGGGAACCGTCCCAACACCCCTTGTATCATTTTCCACAAGAACTTCGCAGAAAGGAGGGGCAGGATTCATAAGAAATCTTTCACAATTTCTACTTACACAGGATTTCGCCAAGTAATCAGCTACAGCATTGGCTTCCCTCCAGATCTTTACCACAGACCTTGAAATGATCTTTACCACAATTATCACTACTGTTGATTTGATCTATTTTTTCCTCAAAAAAAGAAATTTTGATCTATTTATGTTAATTAAGTGAAGATACTTCAAGTTTAGTTGGAAAAAAAACTATACAATGAAGTTTTCGAAATAGTTTGTGTCATGTAATGGTTTGTATGTTATATATGTTGCATCGCCGTTCCGGATTGGATCACCGGTCCGTCGGATCCCGGATCATTCCGATCCACAAGACCAAAACGAAACGGCGACTGGAATGGAATTCATAACAATGGTTGGAGGGGAACAGATGTTTCTCCTTCTTCTAACCCTAGCCCCCAATTCTCTCTTCCTCCACCTCCCATCTCTACCTCTCACTCATTGGACTATCCGTTGAGGAGCTTGGAGTTCAAACGGGTTCGGAATCAACCAGTCACCTCCACCACCTATTTGTATCTACCCTCCAACCCCAAAGCTCAAAACTTTCTCACTTTCAAAGTAACCTAGGGTTCCGGTTGGCTACAGATTTGGGTCGAATCTGTAGTACGAGAGAGAAGAATGAGGCTTCTGGGTTTGGTTGGAGGCGGGAGAAGAGTTGCAGGTGGTTTGTTTGGCCGGAATCCATTGGCTTCGGTGGTCGGTGTGAATGGTTTTAAGTTGTATGCTTTGTAGCAGACACAAAATTTTCGGATGTAGATCTCTTTCTCTTTTTTTTGCGTCTATAGACAGGTCCAGTGAAGAGGTGAGTACTAGAACCATTTCCGGTTATGTGGTTGTGGACGTGGGTGGCGGCGGTCGTTGCCATCGGAAGAGGTAGAGGAAGAACAGGGTGGAGGAAGGATAATAAGAAGATGGAAGAGGCTGATTTTTTTGTTTTTTTTTTCAGGGAGGCTGTAGTTTTTGGTTGGGGTTAAAGGAGGGAAAGATGGAGACAGTAGGGTATAGATATTAGAGTTGTAATTTTTCTGAGAGAGAGAGATTAGGGTAGATATGTAGTGGGGTTATTTTGTTGCAATATACGCCTTGGATTTTTCACTTTTCTAGCCTTGTTGGAGCCGTGGAAAACGGAAGAAGCCCCCACTGGGGAAGAAATACAAAACTAGTCCCATTTCAGGGGTAAAGTTGTTATTTTGTTGCTAGACTCGGTTCTTGAGGCCTAAACTGAAATTACCACTGTTGGTTTCAACGTTTTTCAGGCCCGATTAGAAACCGAGAGTTTGAAAATCGGTTCTTAAGAACCGACGATGCTAAAATCGGTTTTAAGGGAGTAAAACCGATTTCCTAAAATCGGTTCTGGAAAATTCAACCAGTCCCTGTCCTCGAGAGTATCTGTGCCAAGTTGAAGGATTTTAGCATCGATTATCATCAATCGAGACTCTCTGTGCCAAAATTTTGAATTTTGGCTTCAAAACATGTAACCCAGTGGCAACAGAGAATGGACGGGTGAGAGAGAGGGGGGGTGAGAAACATGACTTACCGCTGACAGAGAGGGGGAGGTAGCACCGGAAACGTCGCCGGAGTTGGTGGGGCTACTGGTCGCAGTGCTTCATCCTTCCTTCTTGTGGGTCTTCGTCGCCGATCGCAGAGAGGGGTAGAAAGGAGAACGGGAGGTGGAAACGGGAGATGGAGAATGAGAATAACAGGTAGGGTTTTTTGTTTAAGTATGAAACCGAAGGTGACATCATCGGTTCTTTGTTTAATAAACGATATTGTGAAAATCGGTTTTTAAAACCGATAGTATAACTCTCGGTTTTAGACGAAATCTGAAAAATCAATAACCGACAGTACTAAAGTCGGTTTTAGCTCAAAAAAACGACTCTAGTACCGTCGGTTTCTAAATGAGCTTAGTCTCATCTTTGTTCCCCAAAGAGGGTTTTTTACGTTTTACTCGGCTCCAACAAGGCTAGAACGGTGAAAAACTCGTACGCCTTGGGCTCTGTTAGTTACGAGGGTGCGAATTGGAATTATTCAACACACAGGGGTGTCGGGTGTCTTTTTTCCAAAACACAAGGGTGCAAGGTGTCTTTTACCCTTCTGTAACTGGAAATATTCTTTTCTTCTACTCACCTAAAAACAAAACAGTATCTGTTACTTCAATTGTTTCGCAAAATCCTTGGAAATTTTGATTTGCCAATGTTGTAGAAGCCAGTTCCTATAGGTGCAATTTCTCTGGATGTTCTTCTGCGATGATGCTGTCTAACACCGACTGAAACATTGCTTTGATAAGCGAAATTTTCAGCTGTAGTAGATACTTGTTTCTTAAATTAGCATGTTCCTGCTGTTGGCTATATTTGACTTTGCAACAACATGCTTCTGTTTTGATAATCCTTTTTGCATGCATTCGTCTCTCAGGATTCTACGCCCGTGTATCCACCCACAACTGAGTTTCGGCAGTCGGGTGACAATTCAAGTATGGATAGAAGATATGATGACATGGTAATTTGACTACAGGATATACGTATTTGTGTTCCTGTCGTTAGATGTTTGTGTTTTGTTACCTAATCCTCCTATTCTCACCTTCTCATGATTTTGAGGCTTTCCTTCAGACTACTAAAGTGCCCGATCAACCTGCTCAAAACTTTGCTAATTTGTCTTCTGAGGTACTCTTGTCTCCCCTTATTTGTTGTGTTCATGTCAAGATTTGTTTCCCTAATCATACACTCACTGTATCAGAAATTACTGCAGGAGCAAACTGTTAAGGAGTCGATGCAGCAGATGAAGGATGGTTGAAATACACCGTTTTGTGACTAAGGGTATTTTGGGTATTTGTGATATTCGACTATGGATACTTTGGGTATTTGTGACATGTGACCATGGATATTTTGGGTATTTGTGATATTATTACTTGTGTTGGGAGTGAAATCTAAATGTTGGGAGTCATTTGTAAAGCTTTGCTAGCAATTTGGGGTCTTTGTGTCTTTTATCTAAAGTTATTAGTGCCTTTAATTAAGTTGGGGGAGGTAGTTGTCTTATTACCTAAACTAGTGGTGGAAAATTGTCTTTCTGCACTGATTGATATGATTTTTGACCCAAAAATAATACCAGACATATTTTTCTCACCCAAAATCACGTCAGTTGTGATTTTTCTTCATCCTCATCGTATCCTCTCTCAATCCCTCTCTATCTCTCTTCCTCTCTCACGATCAAACATCAAAAGCTCTCACGTAACTCTCATTCTCTCTCCCTCACGTTCCCCCTCTCCCTCTGGTCGTTCGTTTCCCTCACGCAACAGAAGCAGCAGCGGCATCACAGCCACCGCCGCCTCTCTTAGGTTCGTCTCTCTCTCTCTCTCTCTCTCTTTCTCTCTCTCTCTCTCCTTCTCTGCACGTGCCTTCTCCTTCTCCTTTTCTTCATGCGTTTTGTTCATCTTCTTCTTCTTCCTCCATGATTGTTGATGTATACTATTTCCGGCAGCCCTTGATTTGTCGCCAACATCTTCATCTCCATTACTTCAATCACTCGAATCTCTCAAATCTCACGTAAGTAACATGTTACTCGTTAATTTCAGATTTTTTGTACTCACTTTGATTACCGTCTTCACCACGTAGAACATCTCTAATCACTATATTCGTTGTTCAAGTGATTATTCATAAACCCTAGTTTATGTAAGGGGTTAAATCAAGCCGAAACAATAGTAATTACACTTGTTTGATGTGGGTATTCATGTTGTATTAGGTTTAGTATGAATGTAGGATGAACTAGATGATTGGGAGAAAAGTTTCATGGAAATTGTTATTTCCCGTATGGGTATTTTGAGGGGAATTTGATATTTGAAACGAGCATATCTTTTGATTCAGGAATCGAAATTAAGATCCGTTTGAGGCTAAACTTATTATTTTGAATGTTTTGAATCCAATGGAACTGTTTTTGAGCCATGATCTGTTTGGGAAACTGGAGTAATAAATTGGTGAAGTTATGATAGGTTATGTATACTTTAGGTTATGGGATTTTGGAATAAGGTTTTGGTATTGGTTTTGAAGTATGAAATAAGGGGGATGTTAGGTTGGATTTAGAACCCTAAACCGTTAGGTGTCATGTGCATATAATATAGCTTAGTATTTTTATTACTAAGAAATTGTTTTAATTAGAGTATTGTTAACTTGTAGGCGACGAATTCACCGACGACGCATACGTTGAGTACTACGATTGAGTCGCCGTAATCACTTGCAAACGAGGTGAGTAAACATGCCAGGCCTAGTGTGCCTAACTCCCTTCGTGTCAAATGATTTTGTTTTACATGTCTCAAAATGGATTACGTGCTATGTGTTTATGTGTCATTTAAACATCCAATTTTACTTGTAAATGCCTTTCTTGAAAATAACATAATAAGTTAACAATTCACGATAACGTAAAGTGGAAGAGTTGTGCGGGATTGTCTCATGGTTACTATTGGGCTTGGTCGGGTTATACCCGGCCAATTAATTGTATTTAATCTGGTTGCAAGGCCCCGGATCGCTCCTAGTACTCACCCTTCTGACCGCAAGAAGTCTGTAAGGGGGTGTCGACACTTAAGGTCTTGGATGCTTGCGAAGTGATTGGTTCTTTCCCCGTATCAACTAATTGAAATTGTGATCTTTTGAATTTAATGGCTATTTATGGGAAAAAGAATGAGTATGAAATTTGGGATTTCCCAACTTGAGTATTGAACTCGAATTTGTGAACTGCAAACTCTCTTGTTTTCTTACAAGTGTCAAATTCAAACTTCCGCTGTGTTTAAAGTTAAACTCCTACTCGCAAAAATGGTCATTGTTTTTATAACTGCCTCATCATCATTTTACATGCTTGGGTGTTTGCCTGCCAGTATTTTTATGCTGATTTTTGTACTGTGGTGTTTCTTTTTATTTCTGCACCACAGGTCCAGGTGGTGAGTATTTGGCTTAGCGGGGGACGCGGTTCATCACCTAGAAAATTAGTAATTTTCATTTCAATAAAAGTTGAACTCTTTTGTTAGATTATAACACACTAGTTTGTTAAGCGCCCACGTTTGAGGCAGCTTTGGAGTTGTAATAAAGTTCTATTGTTAACTTTTAATTTAGTTTGCTTGAGATCCACTTTTAAATGTCCTTGTATCCGGGCTTTGTCTCGGGTACGGAGTGACACCCCCGGGCCTCCGGCTTGGTCATTTTGGGGGTGTTACAGGTGGTATCAGAGCGGGCAATCCAAAAGGGAAAACAAAACCTGTTAGGGTAACTAAAATGAACATAGGCAAAGTGATTAAAATTTGACAAGCCGTTGGGAATGTGGGTAGTATTTCTAGGACTATTATGTGTGTAAATGCTTAGGAAAAATAGGATAGAAGGCAAGTACGCCCACCAACCCACTCCTAACTAAGAACTTTGGCCTACCCATGATACTAAGAGATTGGGTTTTGAGACGTTTCAGTGGAGTTCGGCTTAGAAACCTTTGATCATCCAACCTTTTTGAGGCGTTTCGTTGGGAGTTTATTTCAAAAGTCTTGTGGTTATAAAATTTAAGTTTTGGAAATAAGTGTTTATTTCATGAGAGTAGTAATTTTTATTTACGTTATATATACTTTGTGGAGTAAGAGACTTATGAAGTTGTTTTCTTTTGTAGATGGCTAGGACCAAAACGACCCCTAGGAAGCGTGTATTGCCCGTCGAGAAGCACCCGATTGTGACACCATGGGTCGAGGGTGAGGATTTTCCAGCGTTCCGTGATCGCGTCGTTCAGTTTTGTGAGCAAAGGTTTGTGGAATCACAGTTTCTCGGTACCGGAATCCTGCGTTTCATGCTTATTGTATGGTGAAGGCACTTCCCATGGGACCTTTATTTGGAGACATAATAGCAAAATATAGCAACATCATGGACAACTACAACCGAATGAATGCTAGGGAGTATCTTTACCAAGGTGAATGGAGGGTCAACGCCGACTTCATATGCAAGTTGTTAATGGAGGTCCATGTAAAGTGGCAAGGTTACACGGTTATTGAGGTGAATGCTATTGAAGCCAAAGAGGTGATTATCATAGACTCTAGTGAAGATGATGAGGGCGAAGAGGATCCAATGGAAGATGTCGATGAATACCCTGATATTGAAGAAGATCCAATGGATTATTATGAAAGTGAAGAAGACCCAAGTGAGGGTGAGGATATCGAGGAAGACCCCGAGGAAGATGAGGAATTTGATGAGAGCGACGAAGACGAGGATTAAGCATGTTATAATTCTTTGATTTCCTAGACATTGATACAATTTAAAGTTTTGTTTTGTTTTGAATAAGGCTATGATGTCAACAATATTTTGAGGTTCTTGAATAATTTTTGAATAGCCACTTTTGGGCTAGAGTTAAATCCTTAGCGTTTTGACTTAAGGATGGGGAATAATGCTCATGTTTTGAGGACCCGATTTGGGAGGTTAATAAATTTAGTTCTCTGATTTTGGAGTATGACTTGATGAATTAATATTGTCATGTGTTTTGTTATCATTGATTGAGTAATTAGAAAGTGTTCATGGAGTTAGAACGCGAAAACCTTAATCTTTGGTGTTGTTGAATCTGCGCAGCAGTGAGTTTTTGTTGTAGCAGACGTATTTAATTTTTGAGTTATTTTTCCCTGAATCTTTCCCAGAAATTATACATACCCAGGTATCTCTCATAAAAATTTAAGCCCTACATGAGTTTTGTAGAATCAGTTACGAATTTTCAAAGTTGGTGGTTCAGTAGCAGAATTGCAAAGTGACTAGTTGTAGAATTTTTCACTTTTACCTATCTTCCAGACCTTTTTTGGTTCTCAAATTTTTATGACAGTTAGTAGACATGTTTGGCTAATTCTGAGCGAAATCCTAGCTCATTTTGAGGAATTTAAAGTCATTTTAAGGCTTTTCAAAGTTAAAGTTTCTGTTCTTGTGGTCTGTGACAGCAGCTGTAGTATTCTCTATGCAACTTGAGTTCTACAATTTATTTTGAGTTGATTCTTCTTGAGTATTAAAGTAGACTCAGAGAGGGTGTTTCACACCAAATTTCATAATTTTTGCTTGTCCGATTGATCATTTTCCCAATTTTTAAATAGAGATGACGAAATGAGACGTGATCAGCCTATGTGTAAATACATGCTCATTTGAGTAATTGATGATCAATGTGTGACATTGCTTGCCTAATTGCGCGTTACATGCCATATATTCATGTTTACTTATACTACATGATGGGTTGTGAATAATACAATAGGTTATAGTGTAGGGATTATGACTGATAGACCACATCGATACTACACCAGGAGGAATTCTCAAGTACCAATGGAAGCCCCAATCAACAAAAACAACATGGAGCAATTCTTTGCTCAATTTGCTCAAATGGCTCAAAACATGAACCAGGGAGAGCAGAATGCAGCCAACTGGGCGAAGAAAGTGGCTGACATGAAGCCTGGGAACTTTACAGGCAATGAGGACCCGGTTGAGCTTGAAGACTGGATCGATGAGATGGATAAGGTCCTTGAGTTGGTTGAATGCCCTGAAAACCGCAAGGTCGTTTGCGCAGCATTCTACCTGAAGAATGAAGCCAATATATGGTGGAGGAGCACGCGTCAGCACTTCTTGGCTCAACCCAATTTCAATTGGGAGGCTCTTCAGACTGCACTCCGCACACGCTTCTATCCGGCTCATGTCCAGGATCAGAAGTATATCGATTTTGTGAATCTGACGCAGGGGAATGGTTCTGTGACCGAGTACTTTAAGAAGTTCATGGAACTATCTCGATTCGCAGGTCAGCTGATGCCTGATGAGGCGACCAAGGTTAGGAAGTTTATGTCCGGTCTCGAACTCCATCTGCAGAAGGACTTGATGTGCAGAACATATGATACCCTTCAGGAAGCATATGATAGAGCTGCAGCTGTTTGGCGCATTCAAGAGGCGCAAGACGAGAAGCGAGGAAAGCGCAAGATTGAGAGCGCTGTGGGCTATGGCAACAATCAGGGTAAGAACAACCAGGGTAGTCAGGAAAAGAGGTTCAAGCCCAACCAAGGAGGAGGTAACCAGGGTCAGTACCGTGGCAACCAACAAAACTCCGGTGGCCAGCCTCCTCGCCGCTACATTTGCAAAAGGTGTCAGCAGAATCACCCTGGAGTTGATTGCAAAGGGAATGTAATCACTTGCCATAACTGTGGCAAGAGGGGACATCGGGCTTTCGAGTGTCGTACACGAACGAATGGGAATCAGCAGGTGAACAATGGAGGAAACTACCAAGGAAACCGACAGTTCAATGGCAACAACCATGGCGGAAACAGGAACAATGGGAACCGCTACAGCCAGAATGATGGGGGCAACAATTATGGAAGACAGCAGGGGAACAACCAAGGTAATGGGAGTAACAATGGAGTGCAAAACAGGAACGGGAACAACAATGCTTCGGCCAATGCCAACAACAACAACAACAACGGGACTGGTACAGCAGGAACAGCAGCACAGAATGGGAATGTTGCACGGATTGCTGTCATGAGCAGGACTGAGGCAGAAGCAGCAAATGGAGTAGTCATTGGTACATTTCTTGTCCATGGTCAACCAGCTTTTACTCTATTTGATTCTGGAGCATCGTATTCGTTTATTTCTTCATCATTTGTGGAAAAGTTGAGTCTCAATAAGCCGTCTAGAATATCCATCCCTGTAGCTACCCCAACCGGTCATATAACAGTGTGTGATACCATATTTGAAGGGGTAGAAGTTAAGATTCCGGCTAGTACTTTACCGGCGAATCTGATACAATTTGATCTTGGGGGGATAGATGTTATATTGGGAATGGATTGGCTGGGTAAATATCGAGCAGTTATAAACTGTCACGACCAGAAAATCAGGCTTAAAGGCCCAACGGGGGAAAAGGTTTCCTACCGTGGCATCACGAAAGAACCATGTATCAGGCTAGTGTCAGCTTTGACCATAGTCAACCAAGTAAAGAAGGGGTATGGTGCTTATTTGTGCTATGTCCAAGACGTGTCTAAGAAGGAGAACGTGCTAGATGAGATACCAATAGCCAAGGACTTTCCCGATGTGTTCCCGGATGAGATTCCAGGAATGCCACCTAGAAGGGAAGTTGAGTTCACTATGGACCTAGCACCTGGAACAGCTCCAATCTCAAAGGCGCCGTACAGAATGGCACCGGCAGAGTTGAAGGAACTAAAGGATCAGTTGCAGGAGTTACTTCCAAAAGGTTACATAAGGCCAAGTGTGTCGCCTTGGGGTGCACCTGTATTATTTGTGAAGAAGAAAGATGGAAGCTTGAGGTTGTGCATTGACTATAGAGAGTTGAACAGCGCAACGATCAAGAACAAATACCATTTACCCCGAATTGACGACTTGTTCGAAAAGTTGCAAGGGGCGAGTGTCTTCTCAAAGATAGATTTGAGATCAGGTTATCACCATCTTCGGGTAGCCGAGAAGGACATCCCGAAGACAGCCTTTAGAACGAGGTATGGACATTATGAATTTACTGTCATGCCTTTTGGCCTAACTAATGCTCCTGCAGTATTCATGGACCTAATGAATCGTGTTATGAAGACGTTTCTGGATCGGTTCGTGGTCGTCTTCATTGATGACATCCTCGTTTACTCAAAGAGCGAGGAAGAGCACCAAGAACATCTCAGGGAAGTGTTGGAGACATTGAGGCATGAGAAGTTGTATGCTAAGCTCTCAAAATGTGAGTTTTGGCTATATCAAGTTCCATTTCTGGGTCACATAATCTCAAAGGAAGGGATATCCGTGGATCCAGGAAAGATTTCAGCAGTCAAAGATTGGCCAACTCCGAAGAATGTGTCGGAAATAAGAACTTTTCTGGGATTGGCAGGATATTACAGGCGTTTTGTAAAAGATTTCTCGAAGATAAAGAAGACAGTAAAGTATCAGTGGGGCGAAGATTGTGAAGAGGCATTCCAGAAATTGAAAGAAAAGTTGACTACAGCACCTGTGTTAGCTTTACCCAATGAATCTGGCGAGTTTGACGTTTACAGCGACGCGTCAAAGAAGGGTTTAGGATGCGTGCTTATGCAGGAAAGAAGGGTTATTGCCTATGCTTCAAGACAGCTGAAAACTCATGAAGAGAACTATGCTACGCATGATTTGGAGCTTGCAGCAATAGTTTTTGCACTGAAGATATGGAGACATCACCTATATGGATCAGTGTGTAGATTGTATACTGACCACAGCAGTCTCAAATACATCTTCACTCAGAAGGAGTTAAACAACAGGCAAAGACGTTGGCTAGAGATCATAAAGGATTATGACTTGCGTATCCAGTACCACGAAGGAAAGGCAAACGTAGTAGCTGATGCGTTAAGTCGAAAATCGAGCCATACTTTAGGTGCTATGCTAGTTTTGCCAGACTGGCTATGCCATGAGTTCCGAACACTCGAGATTGAAGTGGTGGAACAAGGTGGAGTAAAGAATATCCTTGGGAATATGACAGTTGTGCCAGAAGTCTTGGAAGAAATAAGGAGTAACCAGCCAGGAGACGTGAAGTTGGAGAGGATAAAGAAGAAGATTGTGGAAGGGCAAGCAAAGGATTTCAAGATCCACGAAGATGGAAGTATCCGCTACAAAGAGAGGTGGTGTGTACCACACAAGTGTGCGGAAACCAAGGAGAAGTTGATGCGTGAAGCGCACAACACACCCTACTCAGTACATCCAGGGGGTGACAAACTCTATAAGGATCTAAAGAAGAATTTCTGGTGGCCCAACATGAAAAGGGAAGTAGCAGAATTTGTGGCCAGATGTCTGACTTGTCAGAAAGTGAAGTTTGAACATAAGAGAATGGGAGGCTTAGTCCAACCATTAAATGTCCCGGATTGGAAGTGGGATTCAATTTCGATGGATTTCGTAACTGCTTTGCCGACATCGAAGAATGGGCTGAATCAGATTTGGGTTGTAGTTGACAGGTTGACAAAGACAGCAAGGTTCATCTCAATGAAGGATACATGGAATATGGAACAAAGAGTCGATGCGTATATAAAGAACATTGTGAGGTACCATGGAGTTCCAAGCTCTATAGTTTCCGACAGGGATCCCAATTTTCTTTCTCACTTCTGGAAAGCACTCCAGGAAGCTTTGGGAACACAGTTGAAATTCAGCACGGCATTCCACCCTGCTACTGATGGACAAACCGAAAGAACGATTCAAACATTGGAAGATATGCTAAGGGCTTGTGTTATGGACTTCCAAGGTTAATGGGTTGATAGATTACCTTTGATAGAATTCTCCTACAACAACAGTTACCACGCTAGTATTGGGATGGCACCTCACGAGGCGTTGTATGGAAGAAAGTGTAGAACGCCACTGTGTTGGAGCGACATAAGCGAGACAATGGTAATTGGTCCGCAACTCATTGAAGAGATGACAGATCAGGTGAGACTTATCCAGCAGCGGATGAAGGCAGATCAGGATAGACAGAAGTCCTACGCTGATCAGAAGAGGAGACCATTGGAGTTCCAAATTGGAGAAAAGGCATTTCTCAAAGTTTCGCCTACTAAGGGAGTCATGAGGTTCAATCAGAAAGGGAAGTTGAGCCCGAAATTCATTGGACCATATGACGTTATAGAGAAGATTGGGGATGTGGCTTATCGATTGGATCTACCATCAAATTTGGGTCGTGTTCACAACGTATTCCACGTGTCTCAGCTAAAGAAGTACGTGCCTGACCCATCTCATGTATTGGATCCCGAACCAGTAGAATTGGATCCATCTTTGAGTTATGAGGAGCAACCTGTCAAGATTCTAGACACCAAGACAAGGGACACCCGCAATAAGAGTGTCAAGCTTGTAAAGGTCTTATGGACGAATCACCTCACTGAAGAGGCAACTTGGGAAGCGGAGGATGTTATGAGGAAGAAGTATCCTCACCTTTTCGACGAGGTACTTTGAGCTCCGAGGACGTCACTCCTCTAAGGGGGAGAGGATTTAATCCTTCGTTTTTTTTTTTTTTTTTTTTTAATACAGTATTCATTATAGTATATTGCATATCATGCATGACCTTAGGTTGCATTTAGTAGTAGTACTATTGAGAGGAAGTTCATACCTTATTGGTTGTTGAAGGTTTGGTTTAAGCTTCGAGGACGAAGCTCTTTCTAAGGAGGGAAGGATGAAATACACCGTTTTGTGACTAAGGGTATTTTGGGTATTTGTGATATTCGACTATGGATACTTTGGGTATTTGTGACATGTGACCATGGATATTTTGGGTATTTGTGATATTATTACTTGTGTTGGGAGTGAAATCTAAATGTTGGGAGTCATTTGTAAAGCTTTGCTAGCAATTTGGGGTCTTTGTGTCTTTTATCTAAAGTTATTAGTGCCTTTAATTAAGTTGGGGGAGGTAGTTGTCTTATTACCTAAACTAGTGGTGGAAAAGTGTCTTTCTGCACTGATTGATATGATATTTGACCCAAAAATAATACCAGACATATTTTTCTCACCCAAAATCACGTCAGTTGTGATTTTTCTTCATCCTCATCGTATCCTCTCTCAATCCCTCTCTATCTCTCTTCCTCTCTCACGATCAAACATCAAAAGCTCTCACGTAACTCTCATTCTCTCTCCCTCACGTTCCCCCTCTCCCTCTGGTCGTTCGTCTCCCTCACGCAACAGAAGCAGCAGCGGCATCACATCCACCGCCGCCTCTCTTAGGTTCGTCTCTCTCTCTCTCTCTCTCTCTCTCTCTCTCTCTCTCTCTCTCTCCTTCTCTGCCCGTGCCTTCTCCTTCTCCTTTTCTTCATGCGTTTTGTTCATCTTCTTCTTCTTCCTCCATGATTGTTGATGTATACTATTTCCGGCAGCCCTTGATTTGTCGCCAACATCTTCATCTCCATTACTTCAATCACTCGAATCTCTCAAATCTCACGTAAGTAACATGTTACTCGTTAATTTCAGATTTGTTGTACTCACTTTGATTACCGTCTTCACCACGTAGAACATCTCTAATCACTATATTCGTTGTTCAAGTGATTATTCATAAACCCTAGTTTATGTAAGGGGTTAAATCAAGCCGAAACAATAGGGTTAGATAGTAATTACACTTGTTTGATGTGGGTATTCATGTTGTATTAGGTTTAGTATGAATGTAGGATGAACTAGATGATTGGGGGAAAAGTTTCATGGAAATTGTTATTTCCCGTATGGGTATTTTGAGGGGAATTTGATATTTGAAACGAGCATATCTTTTGATTCAGGAATCGAAATTAAGATCCGTTTGAGGCTAAACTTATTATTTTGAATGTTTTGAATCCAATGGAACTGTTTTTGAGCCATGATCTGTTTGGGAAACTGGAGTAATAAATTGGTGAAGTTATGATAGGTTATGTATACTTTAGGTTATGGGATTTTGGAATAAGGTTTTGGTATTGGTTTTGAAGTATGAAATAAGGGGGATGTTAGGTTGGATTTAGAACCCTAAACCGTTAGGTGTCATGTGCATATAATATAGCTTAGTATTTTTATTACTAAGAAATTGTTTTAATTAGAGTATTGTTAACTTGTAGGCGACGAATTCACCGACGACGCATACGTTGAGTACTACGATTGAGTCGCCGTAATCACTTGCAAACGAGGTGAGTAAACATGTCAGGCCTAGTGTGCCTAACTCCCTTCGTGTCAAATGATTTTGTTTTACATGTCTCAAAATGGATTACGTGCTATGTGTTTATGTGTCATTTAAACATCCAATTTTACTTGTAAATGCCTTTCTTGAAAATAACATAATAAGTTAACAATTCACGATAACGTAAAGTGGAAGAGTTGTGCGGGATTGTCTCATGGTTACTATTGGGCTTGGTCGGGTTATACCCGGCCAATTAATTGTATTTAATCCGGTTGCAAGGCCCCAGATCGCTCCTAGTACTCACCCTTCTGACCGCAAGAAGTCTGTAAGGGGGTGTCGACACTTAAGGTCTTGGATGCTTGCGAAGTGATTGGTTCTTTCCCCGTATCAACTAATTGAAATTGTGATCTTTTGAATTTAATGGCTATTTATGGGAAAAAGAATGAGTATGAAATTTGGGATTTCCCAACTTGAGTATTGAACTCGAATTTGTGAACTGCAAACTCTCTTGTTTTCTTACAAGTGTCAAATTCAAACTTCCGTTGTGTTTAAAGTTAAACTCCTACTCGCAAAAATGGTCATTGTTTTTATAACTGCCTCATCATCATTTTACATGCTTGGGTGTTTGCCTGCCAGTATTTTTATGCTGATTTTTGTACTGTGGTGTTTCTTTTTATTTCTGCACCACGGGTCCAGGTGGTGAGTATTTGGCTTAGCGGGGGACACGGTTCATCACCTAGAAAATTAGTAATTTTCATTTCAATAAAAGTTGAACTCTTTTGTTAGATTATAACTCACTAGTTTGTTAAGCGCCCACGTTTGAGGCAGCTTTGGAGTTGTAATAAAGTTCTATTGTTTAACTTTTAATTTAGTTTGCTTGAGATCCACTTTTAAATGTCCTTGTATCCGGGCTTTGTCTCGGGTACGGAGTGACACCCCCGGGCCTCCGGCTTGGTCATTTTGGGGGTGTTACAATGGTAATGTCACAAACACCCCTCTACCAAAGTTGCAGCCGTGCCCTATATGTCAGGTAAGACACACTTCCTAAAACAGTTAGAAACATGATTAGGGGGTGTTTGTTTAGTGATAGATAATGTTTTGTACGGGTTATTGTGGTAGGTGGATTATGCTTTGGACAATGATGTTATGATATTGAAATGCCGGCATGATTTCCACACAGATTGTATCAAGAAGTGGGCGTCTACAAACGCAACGAAGTGCCCGGTTTGCAGAACGCCTTAGCTAGATTTTTTGCCGGCGTAAGAGATCATAGAACTATGGGGTTTCATCTTTCCTGTAGTTGATGAATTTGGTTTTTTTGGTTTCACTTGAATTGGGAGACCTAGTGCTGGAAATATAAATTTTTTCTCTTGATACTATTGCTATTAGTACCAAGAAACCGTGTGCTGGAACTAAGTTTTTTTTTTTTTAAATATGGAAGTTTTTGCAGAAGTTATTCCTGTTACTATATATATAGATTCGACACAGGCCTTTTAAGTTTTCGTTATTTTCTTTGGGCCTCGGATAATTTTGGGCTAGTGCCCCTGCATTAAGGCCCGGTGGGTATTTTCTTGAAAAGCTATAATGACCCACAACTGGACTGATTGAAAGTGACGGGGAATCTCCAGGTGCTACAACAACATTTGATAATACAAAGTGTGATGCTAAAAGTTGTTCTAATGCTATAATTATAGTATTTGAGTGTTCCAACGGAGTGTTTAAAAGTTATGAAAATTCTAAAACTTTTAACAGTATGCTATACTTGATTTCAAATTTGAGACCATGTATAGAATTATGCTGAAAAACATACCAAGAAAGCATGTCATAATCACAAATCGTATGACATTACTCTCTCGAGAATAATAGTTGAATTTTTTCCTACCTGGTGAATTGTCCATGCAATAAACTTGAGCATTTTTTTTCAATTCCAATGCATACAAACCAAGCTACCCAACAAACCGGGAAAGCCCCTCTTCTTTCACTCGCAAAAGAAAAAAAATTGATGTGAAAATTAGTTAATAAATGAGGAAAACTAAAACTTTGGTGATTGTAAGTTGTTACACAAGGAGTTGTAAAATTAATGCAAAATTTTAAACACAATATTTGTATTACAATATGGTTAAATTGTCAAAGAGATTTTGTTATTACGATAGTTGGTGGGGTATATGATTTATAGCTTAGGAATGAAAATTTAGTTTTAATTTGAAATAGCATTTGAGATAGGATTCAATGTCATGTATATATCGGAGCATGAAATACTATATACGTTTGAATTCATTATTCACATGCTAAAGTTAGCATTGGAATTGAAATCTCTGTCTTGTCATATTCTTGAAGAACCTCGGCACTACAGTAAATTAAGTATCAACATTAATACTACCTCCGTCTTGCCATATTCTTCCTAATGCACAATTCAATGGGTCACTTTGACCTCTTGATTTGGATAGCAAAACGATAGAAGAATTTGATTTTTTTATTTTTTATTTTTTTTATTTTTTTTTAAGTCAGAAGTGGCAATCGTTACCCTTTACCCCTTAGTGCATTCGTTCGTGAGCGTAGGTGAAATCCCCACGAACCTTATCGCATATGACATGCCAGCCAAAATGGTTAATGATAGAATTGAAATCTAGCATTGAGCAGAATCATATAATTTTACTGGTGCCAATTTTGTGTCGTGCACTAGATCAATGTTTAGGTTTATTTATAGCCAGCTCCGATCGATCTTATTTCAGAATATATATGAATATTAACCAAATGCGCAAGATATATTAGGAAAACATGTTACGAAAGATACATGTAACTTCACTGGTGTTAATTTTGTATTGTGCACCAGAGCAATGTTTATGTTAGTTTAAATCCAGCTGTGATCGATCGTATTTCATAATGTATAAGAATATTCACCCAATGGGCAATATGTATTCGTATAGTTAAAGAAAATGAAAAACCTACAAGGAATTATACATGTATGGTGCACAGAGAAATATTTAGGTTAGGCTAATTTATAGTCCGCTGTGATCGACCTTATTTTTGAATATATAAGACTATTCACCAAATGGGCAAGATATATTCACATAATTAAAGGAAAGGAAAAACTTCTAATGAATGATACATTTAACTTTTGTGGTGTAAATTTTATGTCGTGCACTAGAGCAATATCTAGGTTAATTTATAGACCGCTCTGGTCGATTTTATTTTAGAATACATAAAAATATTTATTCAATGGTCAATATATATTCACATAGCGAAAACCTGTAATGAATGACACATGTAACTAAAAGTTGACCGCAAACACGCCCTTAGCAAGAGAGAACTTGAGGAGTGTTCTTAAACCCTGGGGTTTGTGATCATGATGGACTCGAGTACTCCCCTCACCTCAGTAGTGAATATCTGCTTCAATCAACAACACCAACCCACAAGTCTATAATCTGCATGCCAACAATCCCCTATTAGATTTATGAAGATGAAGAAGCCTGTGAATGTATGGGATGATGTTTATCCGCGGACGATGAAGAACAGATTTGGGAAGAATTTAATATCACGCGACAAAGTCATTAAGGAAGAAATTAGTGCGCTTAATCGTAGCCTTTGGGACTCCGGAGGAGTACATACATATGGGAGTATCTTCTAGTCACACCACTGGAAGAACAACCCAAAACCCTCCTCCAACCCACAGACAAGCATTCAGGTAACTTTTTCCTATTTGGCCTCTCAATTACTAGCATCATTGAACAATTGTTTCATCTTCTTGTGTTCTCCGGCAACAAGAGCAACCAATTTAAAAAAAAAAAAAAAAAAAGGAGGGGGGCGGGGGGTTGTTATGGCAATGGGTGAATCTATTCTTCATTTACCGATTTGCACAGATTTGTCAATATCATGAATTTGTTTGTTTGATGGATGCCAGACTGAAAAAGGGAGAGACTTTGGTGATACCCACACATTTCTGATGGTGGTTATCAGAGATTTCTCTGTTTTTCCTTAAGAAATTTCAACTATTGGTGCTCATGAATCTTGACACTTGACTGTTTTAATCCAGCGGCTATGCTAATTAAATTTTATTGTTTTCTGCATCTGATATGTGTTTTGGGTAATTCTATTTGCTGAATCTGTTTCTAGGGCTTATGGATTTAGAACTAGTTTAGATGAGTTTTTCATAAAATTGGCCGTGTTGGGGCCGAGAAAAACGGAATAAACCCTCACTGGGGAACAAATACGAATCTAGTCTCCTTTTGAAACTGACAATGGTAGTGTCGGTTCTTGGAGCCAAAACCGACACTCCCACTGTAGGTTTTTAGCTTTTTAGGCCCTAACTGAAACCGAGACCTCGATAATCGGTTTATAAGAAGCGATTCTGCCAAAATCGGTTTTAGTGCAGTGAAAACGACTTTATCAACGTCGGTTCTTTACTTAGAAAAAATTCAAACACTTTTTCAATGATAATAATTGAAAGAGGGAGAGAAAGATAAGAACTGATAGTGGATAAGCAGTGAAAGACGGAGAGGAAGAGAAGACTTACCTGCAGATTTCCGCAGCGGAGGGGTGGGCTGAGTCCGGCGGCACTGGGGTAGCCAGAATCCGCCGGCGAGGTCGCTGGAATTGTACGGCTGTGTGTGGCTTCGTCGTGGGTCGGTAGACACAGAGGACACAGAGAGTTGACGCTGAATGACAACAAAAGAGGAGTTAGGGTTTTGTAAGTTTGAGTGTGAAACCGACTGTATTATCACCGGTTCAACCCATATGAAACCGACTCTAGGAAGATCGGTTCTCAAGAACCGATTTTGACAAACTCGGTTTTCTTTTGAACCTGAAAGAGCTTGAAACCGACAGTACTAGTGTCGGTTTTTGCCTCAAGAACCAACCCTAGTACTGTCGGTTTCTAAACGAGTCTAGATTCGTATTTGTTTTCCATTGGGGGTTTCTTTCGTTTTTCTCGGCCCCAACAAGGCCACTTTTGTGAAAAACTCTAGTTTAGATAGACCCACTAATTAACATTATGTCCACACTGTAAAAAATGTCACCTAAGAAATTTAGTTAGAATTGCAATACTTGTCTGAGAAGATCGATCATGTTAAAAGGGTAACAAGAGACGTCTGAGGTGGATTGACAGTTGAAGGCCATGGTGGTGGAACAAGAATGTCTGCTAAGAGAGTTCCTAGAAACATGTTAATGGGACGGGGTTCTGTTTTAACAAGCTATATAATGAAATCACCAAGACAACTTGAATGTAGGGGAACTCAGAGACTGTAAGACATGGCAATTTCGTTACTCAAGTGTTCGAGTTTTTGAGACAGGGTTGGCTTGTTTGTTTACGTGTTTGAAACCATGCTCAAGTACTTGAAAATGTCCAAGGAATTCGGAAAAATTACTTTGGTTCTTGAAGTAGATGATCTTGTATTCTCACATTTAAACTAGTTTGTTTTATCAAATCATGACCCAAACAAGGAAACTCCGGGAACGGGTTACTGATAGGCAATAGATGATCTTGTATCAGATCTCGGCTAATTAATTATGGGAAGAGCACACACGGAAAGGGTAACTTGAAGTAGAGAACAATGGTCTTGTGGACATAATATTAATCACTGAGTCTATTTAAGGCATAACAAGCAGGTACCAAGTAAGTCCATAAAACTTCCCCTACAGTACATAATTTTATCAAGAGCCCCAATCGCGTGACATATGAAGTCACGCGAGTATCACCAATGCCTTGGTGTGAACAAATTTAAAATTTCATCTCCGGAGTGAATATGAGCCGTGATTCAGGCAGCTATTTACACTGTCTGTTTTTCTTTTCTAATTCAGGTTTCCTCTGATTCCATATTACTTACTGAATTACCTGGCTTGCCATATTGGTTTTACCCACACTCCCTCTACATATAAAACACCCAGTTTAGATCATTTATAGTTGTTGTAGAATTAAGAAGTCTATGACACATTATGTTGCTATATTTGCTTGCTGAACAAACAAAGAAACTTGAGCTAGATGTTCTCCATCACGAGCAAGATAAGGCTGGTGTTGGATCAAATGATGTAAACTTCCGATGAATTCTTCTGTTCAACTCCGTGCTTCCAGTGTCATTTATCCCTCCAATGGAGATCGTGGTAAACAACCAAACATGCTGTGAAGGTCTTAAGGGTTGAAGTTGAACCGCTGATAGCCCATTTCACCATTAGCACAGTGAACCACTACAAAAGTTAATGCGGAGACTTGAATCTAGTTAACAACCATTTAGGGGAAACGGCCAGCATTTAGGCATTGTGGTCATTTCACCATTTTATGCTGGATGTAAGTTGACTATATCTTAGGTTTAATTTTAAATTGTCTTACTGCCTCTACTGTGAATCCTATGCAATGTCAACTGATGACGTGCTAATGTACCATTGGCCTTCACTGTAAATCCTAAAACAATCTATCTTTTCCTAGAGATCTTTCGAGTAATGTGTTTTACCTTGCAGATGTGTGATTTGTGTTCACCTAAACACTTCTGAAGTTGTAGAATACTTTTTTGCAGCTAGCACATCCAAGGGCAACGAAGAATGGAAAATTCCTTTGGTAGAACTGTTGATAGTAGCTTAGAATCAGTGCCCACTGACAGTGGTATTAATTCTACTGGGCCGAGGAACTATATCCGCGAAGGTATAATCCGAAGTGGGCAAATAGTATCTAGCTCTGTAAATCTTAGAGGGCAAGGGACTGACCGAAGAGATGGCACTTCTGCCAAGGGTGTTGGTGGCTTGTCCTCAGATGAGTCTCCTTTCTACAAACCTCTACGGAGTCGACTCCGTGCCATCCTTCAGCTGCCACATTCTGGCAGTGCTTCTCATGGCGCTTCTGGAGGCGTGAGAAGTGACAATTCTGGGACCTCCTTGACAACGCCATCTGGGAGAACTGGTTCTTACTCCTCTACTGATGCTGTGAACTTGAAGTCGACGGTTGCATTTGCACCTAGTTCAAGCGGAACCCAGGTGAGGCATATGCTGGTATACAAGGTTCATATCAATTATTGTTTCTGTTTCATTTTTATCTGGATTTTGTGTGGCTTTACTGTCTTCCCTACTTTATAAGTTTATATTTTAGCACCTCAAGATGGAGCAATTGTACTATATAAAGCATCAAGTCTCCCCATTTGTGTTAGATAACAACACTTTGCAGACAGTCGCGAAACCTGTTTTCTCGTGCTATGAATTCTAGTCCCTGACTCCTGTTGTCTCATGATATGAATACCTGAAAAATCAACATATTAATTAATTATACGAAATGGAAACAGATGGCAGTGTACTTGTTCCTGTGATCATTTGATGAAATTGAATCAAGTTTTATGAGCTTTATATCTTTGATTTTTCTCATTTTTTTAGGGGTATAAAAGGGATCAAAGCTCATTACAAAGTATACCAACTGTCCCAACACCCCCGCTATCATTCATAAGAAATCTTACACAATTTCTACTTACACAGGGGTGTCGGGTGTCTATTTTCTTAAACACAAGGGTGCAAGGTGTCTTTTACACTTCTGTAACTGGAAATAGTCTTTTCTTCTACTGACCTAAAAACAAAACAGTATCTGTTACTTCAATTGTTTTGCAAAATCCTTGGAAATTTTGATTTGCCAATGTTGTAGAAGCCAGTTCCTATAGGTGCAATTTCTCTGGATGTTCTTCTGCGATGATGCTGTCTAACACCGACTGAAACATTGCTTTGATAAGCGAAATTCAGCTGTAGTAGATACTTGTTTCTTAAATTAGCATGTTCCTGCTGTTGGCTATATTTGACTTTGCAACAACATGCTTCTGTTTTGATAATCTTTTCTGCATGCATTCGTCTCTCAGGATTCTACGCCCGTGTATCCACCCACAACTGAGTTTCGGCAGTCGCGTGACAAATCAAATATAGATAGAAGATATGATGACATGGTAATTTGACTACAGGAGATACGTATTTGTGTTCGTGTCGTTAGATGTTTGTGTTTTGTTGCCTAATCCTCCTAATCTCACCTTCTCATGATTTTGAGGCTTTTCTTCAGACTATTAAAGTGCCCGATCAACCTGCTCATAACTTTGCTAATTTGTCTTCTGAGGTAATCTTGTCTCCTCTTATTTGTTGTGTTCATGTCAAGATTTGTGTCCCTAATCATACACTCGCTGTATCAGAAATTACTGCACGAGCAAGCTGTTAAGGAGTCGATGCAGCAGATGAAGGATGGTAATGTCACAAACACCCCTCTACCAAAGTTGCAGCCGTGCCCTATATGTCAGGTAAGACACACTTCCTAAAACAGACAGAAACATGATTAGGGGGTGTTTGTTTAGTGATAGATAATGTTTTGTACGGGTTATTGTGGCAGGTGGATTATGCTTTGGACGATGATGTTATGATATTGAAATGCCGGCATGATTTCCACACAGATTGTATCAAGAAGTGGGCGTTTATGAAGTGCCCGGTTTGCGGAACGCCTTAGCTCCATTTTTTGCCGGTGTAAGAGATCATAGAACTATGGGGTTTCATGTTTCCTGTAATTGATGAATTTGGTTTTTCCTTGGTTTCACTTGAATTGAATGGGAGACCTAGTGCTGGAACTATAAAGTGTTTCTCTTATTTTTTTCTCTTGATACTATTGCTATTATTATCAAGAGACCGAGCGCTGAACTATTAAGTTTTTTCTTTTTTTCAAATAAGAAAGTTTTTGCAAACGTTATTTTTGCTACTATATATATAGAGAGAGATTTGAAATAGCTCTTTATAGTAACATTTGATAAAACAAAGTGCCATCTCCAATTGGATGCTCAAAGTTATTCTAATGATATAATTATAGCATAGTGTTCCAATAGAGTCTTAAAAGTGATGGTAATTCTAAAATTTCTAGCATTATGCTACCCTTCGTCTCAAATTTGAGAGCATGTATAGGATTGTGCTAAAGATAGAACCAAGTATTCTATCATTGATCTCTTGATTATTGTTTGCATATTTATCATTTTAACTACATTCAACCACCATGTAAAAACATGGCATACCAAAAAGGCATGTCATATCCACAAATCGTATGACACTACTCCCTCGTGAATAATAATAGTTGACTTTTTTCCATACCTGGTGAATTGTCCATGTAATATACTTGAACATTTTTTTTCAATTTCAATGCATACAATCCAAGCTACCCAACAAACCGGGAAATCCCTTCTTCTTTCCCTCACGAAAGAAAAAAAAAAAAAATATGTAAAAATTAGTTAATAAATGAGAAAAGGCTAAAACTTTGGTGATTGTTAGTAGTTACACAAGGAGTTGTCAATTTAATGCAAAATTTTAAGACACAATATTTGTAATACAATATGGTTAAATTGTAAAAGAGATTTTTTTTTTCTTTTTGAGAAATAGATCGAATATTATTAATTAACCAGCTGAGAAATTACAATGGAAAATGGAGCCATCTACAATTAAATACTCGGAGATAGGAAAGTTCTCTTTCCAAAGTTGTTGTGTGTCCATTCCCAAAGCCATCTTGGATATTTGATCAGCTTGTCTGTTGACTTCTCGAGAGATCCACCTCCATCGCACAGATCTAAAGTTTCTCACATTCTCATTTACTCTGTCACAGATTACTCTAGAGATGGTCTGTCTTCAACTGGAACATTGAGTTTACCGGCGATCTGGTCAATTAGGACTTGGGCATCCCCTTCGACCGTGATGTCGTTCAGGCCAAGCTCCAAAGCTAGATCTATGGCCGCCTCCAACGCCATGGCTTATGCTTCCTTTTCCCTGTTGTCCCAATCAAGCCATCTGGCTTGCGCACAAATGAGAGCACGATGATGATCAAAGATTGCGATACGTGCACCAGCTTTGCGGTTGGTGTAGGACCACGCACCGTCGAAGCGTAATGTAGCACCTCCCTCCTCCGGCGGTTGGTTGTTCAGGGATGTTTACGGCTGTAGATCTTAGTGTCCATCATCCGTTTGTGCATGTGATTTTGAGAAGTGGATCTTTTGAATTGCTGACAAGATTAGCTCTGCCCTTCCTCTAGATTTGCCCCTGAAGATCTTTGCATTTCTATCATTCCACAGAACCCAGAGCCCTACCGAGAGCTTTTCTGTGTCTTGATTGTGCTTCTTGATGAAGGCTGAAGCGATCCAGTTCCGCTTCCGAGAAGCCTCGTCGAGGATTTGGTAAGCCTCGCCGGAGAGGAAAGATTCCCAAAAACCTCTTGCTCTTTCACATTAAAACAGGGCATGAATCTCAGACTCTTCGTGTTCGCAGAAAGGGCACTCCGTGTCGATCCTGATTCCCCTTCGTCGGAGATTAACTTTGGTAGGAATGATATTGAAGCTGGCCCTCCAGGTACAGAAATCTATTTTCTTTTGAACTTTCAATTTCCATAGGGGGGATAGCCACTTATGTTCTTCTTCTCCATTGCTTGAGGTACCTTCTGTCGTAAAATTCATTGTGGCCTAAGCATAGGCCAATTGTCTTCATAAGCCCAGCATCATTCATCTGTTCCCGTACCAGAAATTGGGATTCGTAAAATTTCTGAGACATCAATCTCCAGGAGGTGAGTTTGTAGTTTTTCCAGGTTCCAACTTCCATTTTCTACAATTATAAAATCTCAAACCCAAATGTCTACATCTTTTGGTTGTGTTGAGTAAACTCTAAAGCTGGGGGTTCGGTGTAGCCAAGGGTCATCAAAGATACGGATTGAAGATCCGTCACCCAGGTTCTTCCTAATCCCAAGCTTCGTAATCTTGAGGCCTTCTTGCAAACTTCTCCAGGTATAAGAAGGTTGGGTAGCCAAAGAGGACTATAAAAAAAATTCATTTTGAAAATATTTGGCTTTCATAATTCGGGCAACTAAACTGTTAGGTTTTGTTAAGAGACGCCAACACTGCTTTGCTAGGAGCGCTTTGTTGAAACTCTGAATGTCACGAAAGCCTAGTCATCCTCTGTTTTTTGGTTTCTTTAACTTCTCTCAAGCCATCCAACTAATTCCACGTCCCTCACCATTCCCCCACCAGAACTGCCTCATCAACTGTTCGATTTGATCACAGGTACCTGTAGGTAGATAGAAACAAGACATATCATAAGTAGGAACAGCTTGAACAACCGCCTTGAGAAGAATTTCTTTCCCGGCGACCGAGAGGTATTTCTCTTTCCAACCTTTAACTTTGAGTTGAACTTTGTCTGTAACTGAGCTAAACATGAATTTTCTTGTTCTTCCCAATTGTTGTAGGAAGTCCGAGATAGCATTCATGGTGATCCTCTGTAGCAACACCGCATAAAGTACTGATTTCCGCCTTCTTAGTCGCTGTCACATTCGCCGAAAAAACTGCTGCTCATTTAGCCAAATTTATTTTTTGCCCCGAAGCTGTTTCATACATTGTAATAATTTGTAGTAAACATGTAATATCCTCTTCTCTAGATCTTGTAAAGAAGATACTGTCATATGCGACAAACAAGTGAGATATAATCGGACCGCTCCTTGACGCACGAACTCCGCTGAGTCTACGGTCAGTAACCGCTGCTGAGATCATCCTGGATAGTCCTTCAATGCAAATGGAGAAGAGGTATGGCGATAATGGGCAGCCTTGACGGAGCCCCCTCTCAGGTGCAATCTTTCCCATGGTAGTGCCGTTAATATTAAAGGAATACTGAACCGAATTCACACATCGAAGTACACCATCTATAATATTAGGACCAAAGCCTAACTTATGCATCATTGCTTCTAAAAAGCTCCATTCCACACGATCGTACGCTTTAGTCATGTCGAATTTTAGGGAAACATAACCACGTTTGCCTTTGACGCGAGTTCTCATTGTGTGCAAAACTTCAAAAGCGGCTAAAATGTTGTTTGAGATCTGACGACCCGGGATAAAAGCGCTCTGAGTCTCACCAATTACCAAGTCCAAACAATCCTTAATACGATTTGCTACCGCCTTTGCTATCATTTTGTAAACAACATTACATAGGCTTATGGGCCTATAATCAGATGGATTTTGGGGCTGCTTATTCTTGGGAATGAGTGTAATTAGAGTGTCATTAAGACTAGAAAGGCTTTCCTTGTCATTAAGGACACGGAGGCATAAACGAATAATATCCGGGCCGACAATATCCCAATATTTTTGGTAAAATAAGCGGGGTATCCGTCCATACCTGGGGCTTTGAGGGGGTGCATCCCCTTTAAAGCATTGAAAATTTCCCCCTTGTGAAAGGCTTGTCCATCTCCCATCGCAGATCTGTTTCAATCAATTGTGGCACATGTTGTGTGACTTCGTGAATCTGTTCGGCGGTGGGTGATTGGCTCTTGAAAAATGCAGCAAAGTGTTCCTCCAGAGTCTCACAAATACCAGCGGTAGATTCAACCCAGTTATTATTTCGCATTACTCCCCCTATCATGTTCCTTCTCATTCGGTTGGAGGCTTTGTGGTGGAAATAGCTTGTATTTCTATCACCGTGACAAAGCCACAACGCCCGACTTCGTTGCCTCCAAATTTCTTCTTCCAAACTATAGAGGCTGTTAAGTTCTACTTCAGGGCTCCTCTGCTGTTTAACGCATCCGTCGTTTGTGGACTGTTCCATAGCCTTTGTAGAAGGCCTTTGAGGCTTTTGATTCGGTCCCTGATGCTACAGTACTCCAGTTTCTGCCAGGCTTTCAACCTGTCCGCCACTCCTTGGAGATTACCGGTCACAGGAGCTGCTTGGGTTCAATGCTCCTCATTCGACAGCCTTGGTTTTTTTATCAAATTATTCAAAAAGAAACCTGCGGCTGCCATGTTCCGTATTATTACCGAGGCTCAATTTAAGAACCAGGGCCACGTGGTCAGAGTTTGGAAGAACAATGTGGTACACTGAGGCCCGATGAAATTTGTCTCTCCACAAAGGGTTTGCAAGGACCCTATCCAATCTTTGTCTAATAAGCGTGTCATCGGTATGACGATTCGACCACGTATAGGGGACTCAAGAATATCCCAAATCCCGAAGGTCACATTGGTTGATAACTTGAATGAAGGGCTCTATTTGACTAAAACGAATCGTTTTGCCTCCTTCCTTCTCAACAGCGGATGTGAAGGCGTTAAAATCTCCCAAAACACACCACGGGAAATTCATGGTGGGTTTGAGTCGTAGAAGCAAATTCCATGAGTTGTGCCGCTGGCTTGTATCTGGATCTCCATATAAAGCCGTGAGAAACCATTCATTCTTTCCTTCCATATTACGAACCCCTCCAGAGATGTGATACTTTGAATAACGAAATAACTTGAAATTAATTTGATTGGACCACATAAGAGACAAACCCCCACTTTGACCAACACTACTGACGTGGATTCCGCTTGGGTAGTTAAGTCTTGCTTGTCGTTGTTCCATCTCTTTGTCACCGAGTCTTGTCTCCATGAGAAAGACTATGTCGGGGAACTGGCCCTTCACTTCATCGCGAAGGGTTTGGAACGTACGGGGGTTCCCCAAACCCCGTACGTTCCAGCTAAGAATATTCATTGGGGCTTGCGGTGATGGGACTCCACCACCGCTTTATCATTTGTGAGAGTGTTAGAGGAACCCTCCATCCTGTCTTGCTCTTCCTCGCGTCCCTCATAAGTAGAGTAGTTAAGCTGCCTTTCCTTCTTGTTTGTAAAGTTTTCAACCGCCGACTTGTTGGGAGGGGGGCTGAAAACAGTGGTGGATCCCTTGCTCTTTACTCTTCATTCTGCAGCACAATCTGTTTGGCCCTGGCACGTGCTAGTCTTTGGGGTTTGGGGGTTTGAGGTTGACAGCACCATTAAACGAATTAACTCGGTCTTTGACTGACCCTTTGAGCAAGTCAGTGAACTCATCTGCAACTTTACCTGCGAAGTCTGCTATGTGATCCACCTGCATGGTAACTTATTGCTCCTCTTCTTCCTCAGTGATCTCTGTAATGATCACCGAAGATGTGTGACCTTGAGAGTTTTCGGGGTTAACAGCCAAGCGGTTACCATAAACTGTCATCTCCGAGTTTGCATCCCTCGGCCCATCGCTTTCACCGTCTCTTTCCTCGGTAGTACAGTTTTTTTATCCTTTCTCTTTCTCTGATCTTGGCTCTATTGGTTCAGAAGTGTCTTTAGTTGCGTCTCCTTCCCCCACTGGTTCCCTGTTTGTTTTTGTAACACTGTTCTTCTTGCCTACTCGGTGATACAGGAGGTATGGGTCGTATCCCTCTTCTGTTTTTGCCTTATCTGCACTGGAGAATTCATCACACTGTCCTCCGTCATGGGTGATACAGCCGCACCAGGCGCACACATTGGGGACTCGTTCATACCGAAAATCGATCCATTGTCTTTTACCACGAACCGTAACAAAAACTCCTTGGGGCAAGGGTTCCGTGATTGTGAGTCGAACCCTAACTCGTACGAAGTTGCCATCGTCACCTTCACTATAGATCTTCTCATCCGCATCTATTATCTCCCTTACACTAGCCACAACTTTTCTCCAAGATTTCTCGTTCACCAGTTGGATGGGGAGTCCGAGCACTTGAACCCAGACATCAAAGAAGCTAAAGGCAACATCTTTGGTAGGGTTAATGGGTATACAAGAATGAAAATTTAGTTTTAATTTGAAATAGCATTTGAAATAAGATTTCATGTCATCTATACATTGGAGCATGAAATGCTATATATGCTCGAATTCACTATTCACATGCTAAAGTTAGCATTGCAATTGAGATCTTCGTATTGCCATATTCTTAAAGAACCCAGGCACTACAGTAAATTAAGTATCAACATTAATACTACCTATGTCTTGCCATATTCTTCCTAACGCACCATTCGTTGGGTCACTTTAACCTCGTTATTTGGTTAGCAAAGCGATACAATAATTTAATAATCTTTTTGTGGTGTTGGTTTACTCTACAACACCATGTATATATAGTAATACTTATTTTTTTAAAGTCAGAAGTGGCAATCGTTACCCTTTATCCCTTTGTCCATCGTTTGTGGGGGCGTAGGTGAAATCCCCACGAACCTTATGGCATACCACTCCGTCCCGTCTCTTTGTTCCCAATTTTATTTTTGTCACTATTCACTGGGTCACTTTGACCCGGTGATTTAAATAGCTAACTGATGTAATTTTTCGATAATATTTTCATGGTGTTGTAGAGAAAAAGTTGCTCTATAATACGGTGAAAAAATTATCAAAAAAACTTATTATTTTGCTATCCAAATCACCCGGTCAAAGTGACCCAGATACGAGTCAAAAAAGTCAAATGGGAACAAAGAGACGGGACGGAGTGGTATGACATACCAGCCAAAATAGTTACAAAGTCCTTAAAAAAATATTTTTGAAATTCAACTGTTATTGCTGCTGAAGGTCCTCTTATATTTGAAAGGGGCTTGTCAAAGTCAGAGATATTGTTTTTAGAGGAATATGACATGGCATTGGTAACCGCGGTCCAAGTACGCCTATTTACCATCATAGATGAATACAGATGAATAGTTATTGGTTTGGGAAAAAAAATATTAGTTTTTACTATTACCACAACATTCTACAGTAGTTGACCTTATTAAGTCAAACTTTAACTGGAAACAACATTTTACAAAATGTTATCTGAAAATGAGACTGAAGCCATTTTACAAACCCTCTTAGTTCTCCTCAGAATTTAGACGGCCTAATCTGTTCACAAACTTTTAATGGTGATTACACCATTAGAATTTTACAACATAATCTGGGTATTATGGTGCAGCTTCAATTCTCAATCTTTAACGGTTTTCAAACTCTTAATGCATCTTCTAATTTCAGCAGTCATACTTTTTGAACAATTATTTGAAAGCTTCCAATCCTAGGTATATAAAAAAATTAAAAAAAATATATGTTTCAAAAGTTTAGCACTGGTTTTAGCTAAAATAACAAATCTCGTTAAGAAATGAATTTTATTACCTAACATGTGTAGTTTGTGCGATTCCATGCCTCATCTTGAAGATCACATTTTTTGACTATATCCTTAGGTAAAACATATCTTTTAATCTACCCTTATTGATTTGCACTTCTCTTCTACGTGTTTACCCTTTCAGATACGCCTTCGCCAGATTATTTTTTCCTCCAAATACACAAATTTGAAACTTATGTTTCATATTTTTTGGGGAGAATTTGGTTAAACGGAATTCAAGGATTTTCACCTCAGAAAAAAGAAATTACAGTGAGGTTTTAACCAATTGTCTAACTGTTCATAATGAATTTCTCAACGACAGTTTTCTTGTTTTGAGGGTTGTGCATGCAGATAACAGTGAGCATGCAGATTCGTCGGCAATCGTTCATTCTCCTCGGTGGAATGCGCCCACTCTGAGGCTCCTTAAATTGAACATCGGTGCTTGACGGGTCGGAGAAAATCGGTGGAATCCGAAGGTGCACTCGTCCTTGCTATGGGCTTTCCTATCACTTTCAGAAGAGATTACATGGTGGAGGAGGCATACGCTATTGGATTTGCGATTACGGCATCAATGGAAAGAAGATATGTTTCTCTGATGATGGAATATGACAACAAGGCTTTGGTGGAGAGGTTATAGCTTTAGGCTCCGTCTAGGGTTTTCTTCGAACGAGAGATAATGATGTTTGAGGTGAAGAGTCGGCTAGAATGACTATATATGTGTGGGGTTAGCTGGTGCAAAAAACACGAAAACCCTGCTCATGTCTTAATAAAAATTGGGTTGGATTGTACTTTTTTTTCTAATGGGCTATAAAATGCCCCAACTGCTTGTATGACTCTTATGCTAGGAATAAAAAACCACTATTAAATAAAGTACAACCTTGTTTCTCAAAAAATTACTCTCTCAGTCCCGCACAGACAGTCTATTTTTTTGGAACTACAAATTTTTGCAATCAATGTATCCAACTAAAACTTTTGACACGAATTATTCATTTATTTTGTTTGGGTAATGATTCTTACAAAGCAAGAAGTTATTCGTACAAAGTCACTAACTTCATTTGTGCAGCTAATGACCAATGAAGTTGTACTAGTAAAATTAGTGGCTATGTAAGAATAATTTTTTGCTTTGTAAGAATTACTGTCCTTTTGTTTTTTCCAAGACAAGGTGCATGGAATATGAATGAGTAGTCTTATAACTTCATTATAAATGTAAGTGGACAACCAATTCGGGACTAACCGAAACAGTAATAGGACTGTCTTTACTAGACGAAGGAAGAATATATTTCAAACGGGTCCATTTGGGTTTTTGCTAATTTCATTGGGGCTTGTTTAATTTTGGGCCTGCATCACTGCATCAAAGCCCAGTGGATATTTTTTGAAAAGCCTTAATGTCATTAGTGATTTCGTCATAACCCATTAATTACCGTAAGATTTTAACCCGAAAGTTAATTCATCTAGCGGACCACAACCGGGCTGACTGATTGTGACGGGAATCTCCAAGTGCTAAGAAACATTTGACAAAACAAAGCGCTAAAAACCCAAAACTAGTTTCCTACTTCCTCTGTTTCTTCTCTTTCTTCCACTTTTGAGTTTTACCACTATTCATCGGGCCGCTTTGACCCGATAATTTGATTAGCAATACGATACAATTTTTTGGTAAATTTTCACGGTATTGTACAGTAAGCTTTATTCTACGACACCATGAAAAATTACCGAAAAATTGAATCGTTTTGCTATCCAAATCACCGGGTCAAAGTGACATGCATACGGATGAAAAAGTCAAAACTGGAAGAAAGAGAAGAAACAGACCAAGTATTCCTTAAAGAACCGAGAATTGTAGTAATTCAGTACAGGAAGTCATTGTCGATCTCATAGAGTATAACAACCTTACAGTATAACGCTCAAAGTTACCGATACCTGATAATAGAGTAAATTCAAAAATCAAAATTCGAGGAAGAGATATTGCTTAACAGAAAAGTGATGACAATACGAAACCGAAAGAAGAAGCCCTACTGAGAACGGGACAAAGGAATAGTAATGATTGAAATTGTAAACAAGAAGCCAAATAAAACCTCTCTTGCTCACCTCCACACCGTGCCCCATACACTATTTTGCTTGACACATTTCTTCTTCTCAATCTATCAGCGGATGGGTTAATAATTTTCGTGTGTGCTGAGGTTAATTAAAATTTAGTAATAATTCCTTAGACGTTATTTACCTTTTTAAACCATGTAAAGTGATAGTGGTAGTAAATTTACTCCCAGACGTTATTTACCTTTTTAGATCACGTTGAGCGGTAGTGAGAAGTTAACTCTCTCTTACTTTAGGTTAGAGTACTTTGTTACCTTTTCACACTGTCACATTACTTTTCACCCTCAAAACGTGAAGTAATGCTGTTAAACGAAGTATAATTCTCGTTTTTCACTAGCATACATTATTTAATTTTTGATTCTTTTCCTTCTTCTTTTCTCGTAAGGAAATATATTTTACGTATAAAATATTAATTTTATATATTTAGAATATTGTGCAAAATTAAATAATATTTAGACTGAAGACAAAGAAACTAAACAAGAAGAACAATGTAACGTCAGAGTAAAACATAACCCGGACAAAATTGGAGAGTGTCATGAACTCATCAGAAAGATTTACTCAGTTACACAGCTAACCATGTTGTGCTAGGCCACATCCCGCAAAATACGGAAGAAGGCAATGCTACGTCACAAGCCCAACCTTGCATATATTGGGACTTTTACTCGACTATTTATTCAGGAAAATATAATGAACATAGATGCATACATATACATATTATATATAACCTTAACTACTTTGCTGCATCGGTCATGGGTACCGACCATCTCCAACTTCGACCTAAGATTCCTCAACGAACACCGGCTTATAACGGTCATCTCGTGTCTTGTGATTATGTCCCTACGAGTTCCTTGACATGCTTCCCGAATGTGTTCTTTGTACGAGTTAAAAAAGCATTAAATTATAAAGGATTGTCATTTCGTTATTGACACTCACGCGACATATCTCACTTATTTTAAGCTGGTTATAGATATAAATATTACAATTCCTAGGAAAGTTTGTCACACGATGTCTTACAAGTGCACATTGAATCCTCAAAAATCAAAGTCCATATTCCCTCAGAAAAAAATAAAGGTGCATATTTTAAAGCCTAGTCATAAAAATAGGATACATCCTACATTTACTTATGACTTGAGTTTGGTGTTAATTAATGTACAAATGTGAATGTGTCACCATACTTTTTGGAAAAAAAGACCATACCTCATGGTATCGGGTTCGAATCCTTTATATGATATTATTCTCCAAAAGAAAATAGAGCATGAAGACAAATACATTTGTAGAATCATGAACCCCACATAACGCTTATATTTTGTTTATCTTCACATCACCATCGTCATTATTATTTGTATTTACATGGTGTGAAACGGTTCTAATGCTGATTACGATAATCTTATCTAGCCAGTTCAACTTTTTCAGTGCTTGACAGTGATTATAGATGTGTCATGAAACGTTAAAACTCAGGTTCTGTAGCAATAGTAATCATTGTACTTTTTTATAATTTTCGGATCTTTGTGTATACGAGATAGGTAAAACGCATGAACCTTATCGCCATATGACATGTCTCGTGACAGTCACTTTGATATCCACCCAGTGATCGGGGTATATTGACGTAGTTTAAGAAAAAAGGAAAATCTATAATAAATGATACTTGTAATTTCAGTGGTGCCAGAGCAATGTTAAATCTATGATCTCGTACGATAGTTCTTTTTTCAAAATTGGATCGTCTAGCTTGTTTATATTTACCGAATACAATAGATGTACAAAGTATTTGTCTAGAGACTAAAGGGATAATCCTCAATAAAAAAGAACCAAAAATTATGACAATGACAGCTGCATCCCGGACATAAAGAAGCTATCAAGTTAGGCCATTTAAGCGAAATATTGATATGTATTAATTTTATACTAATAAATAATGTAGATCGTTTAACTAAATGACAAGCTTCCGTATCGAACAGATATTACTTAGATTTAGCAAAAATATATTAAATATCTTGATGAAATTAATGAAAAAGACAGTAAGTCTCAAAAAAAATTAATGTTTATCGAGAGAATTAATTACAGAAGTCTGTAAAAGAAAGAATTAATTTAAAAAATAACAGCTTTAGGATGGGTGTAAACATACATTACATAACAATGTTTTGCTGTATTACGGTGTATTATGTTTCCAAAATAACAATATACTAAGTTAGTGACAGCTTCACATATATCTCGCCAATTACTTAAACATTAACTCTTTATTAACGCAATATAGTATCTAGGTTCTCAAAAAAAGCAATTTATCTCGTGTGTGGGATTCATAAATAAGTGTTTCTTAAATAGACATAAATATATCTCTTAATAATGATAAGCGACACTCTTAACACTTCTCGAGGGTGAAAAGTGATTATAACAGTGAACACTGTTATGTGGTGAGTAGAGATGTTATGTGGTAGGTCCAGGCAGGCGTCGGACTCGAACAGGGGTAGAGTGTGGGACCTAGGGGTGGTAGTGAGAGAGAATATTGGTGCAACGCGCTTAGCTATCCGTTTTTTGTTTTCAAGCTCGTAACGGCATTTCGCCTCATGATTGTATTTTGGGTTGTTTCTGAACCAAAGCGAATCATCTCTCTTGCACACTAACACCATTTCCTTCAAATAGACTCCCCTCCCCCTCCCATTACTATTCCATTATAAGACCCTCCCTTCCCCTCCCTTCCCCTTATCTCTCTCTAGATCTCTCTCTCTCAAATTAGGAGATATCATGTCTGAAGTTGGTGTTCATGAGACTTTCCTGTGGGAGACCCAGTCATGGTCTTTCGACCATCCAGATGTGAAGCCTCCTGATTCAGGGTCTAATTCTCAAACCCCGACAGGAAAGGAAGTGGCAACAGCATCAGCTTTGGCCCCCTTGCCGCCTAAGGGCAAGAAGAGGAGTGGTGGTTGCAAGAGTGAGAAAGGTAGTGGTGATGGTGGAAGTGAGGGTAAAAGTGGTGGTGGCGAGTCAGATCATGATATTCATATATGGACAGAGAGAGAAAGGAGGAAGAAGATGAGAACTATGTTCTCTAATCTTCATGCTTTGCTTCCTCAACTCCCTCCGAAGGTAATCAAACAAAACCTCACAAACTTTTATACGAGTTCATGTTCATGCTATGGTTTTGTACAATTTTCTTTCCCTTCGTCTCTTCCCTAGTTTGAGAAAGTACTTGAAGTAAGTCGTTTTCATCAATTTCATTTCAATTTAAGCTGTGTATAGACTTTCCAAATTGTAAAGTTCTTGGTTTAATTTGACTGATATATTTCTTACAATTTTATTCTTTGGAGCTTTCATATATATGTTTAGTAGGTTTTACTGATATATAAGCATCTTCATTTTTATGCAATTCCTCACACAACCCCCATCTTCTTAATTTAAATCAACCATCAATTAGTTTATTATCAGTCCTTACAAAGGCGAACTCATTTTCCAAGGCTTTTCAACAAGAACATGCAATTATTTTCCTTGCATCAATTTTGGTTCGAGTTTCAATCTCTTCTAATTAATTGTACTTTTGAGCAGAGTAACGAATTTAAAATTGTGTTTGTCTATACATGATAATCGCCTTTAAGATGTAAAAGAATATAAATTATGCTGACAATGATATTGTTTTGTACAGGCTGACAAATCTACAATTGTCGACGAAGCAGTGAACTACATAAAATCCCTTCAACAAGAACTCCACAAGCTCCAACAGAGAAAGCTACAGAGGCTTCACGGTGTTGCAGCAATAAGCTATGAAACAAGCACAATCGCTCCACCTAAGCCAGGGATCGACACAAGGGAGGCATTCATGGCTGACCAAGTTTCAACCAGCAATAAGAACTTGGGTGTCAATCAAACAAGCTTGTCAGTTTCTAGGTTTACACCTCCTGCATTTCAAACTTGGACTTCACCAAATGTCGTCTTAAATATATGTGGTGATCAAGCCCAGTATAACATTTGTACGGTGAAAAAGCCTGGTCTCTTCACTGCAATCAGCTATGTGATGGAGAAGAACAATATCGATGTGGTACAAGCGTCCATTTCATCTGATAATTTCTGGACAATGTACTTGATTCAAGCTCAAGTGAGTTTCTTTCTTCTAAACCCTAATTTAATTTTCTCATTGCACTAAACCTGTCAAGGGAAGAAATATATTAAGTAGCATGTTGAAAATAGATATTCAAATCCAAAGGAAATCCACGTAATGTTTCTTTCATATGTTTCAAAACTCAAAGTCATCCACATGTTCGATCTTAAGCAGAAACAACACACCAAGATCTCACATTTGATGATGAACAAGGGTTTCCTTTTATTATTTCTAATGTATTTCATTTTAAGAAATGTTTCGAATAGTTTAAATTACATATTTTGTTAATGCATTGATAATTCGCTGATTAAATTTTATTGGTTGGGTAAATCAGGCAAGGATGGTTCCGGATATGCAACAACTTGAGACTACATTCTCAGTGGAAAACACCTACAAGCAGGCAGCAGCAGAGATAATGTTGTGGGTCTCTTCTTGATGATCACAAGTACTATATGTTGCATCTAAGCCTTTTGATTGCTATCTTCACCTTCATCATAATGATTTATCGAAGTTTGTTCCAACTGGGAATCCAGAAAGATGAGCTCTTTCATCATGAAAAGTGCTATGGTGCTTGGAAGATTCTCTAGTAGCCAGTGAATTTGCTTTTCAGGCGTATTGAGATTGACTTATGTACTGAGTGTCTTGGAAAATAATTATCTTTATATGTATCCGTATGTTTTGTTTGGGAGAAGAATATTTGTGTACTACCTTTCTTTTGGAACTTCATTTCCCTCAAGATATTAAATTGTCTGAGCACTATGAGATCCCCAATTATGCATATTACAAAAACAGACAAAAATGTGATTAGGGAGTTAGTTTCTTAATGACATTATTCACAAATTAACCCATTTTCTCTTCCAAGTTAAACAACATTATGTGTTTATTGTAATTGAACGATATTCCAGTTTGGTAGGTGGAGTGCAATGGGAGCGATATGTTAGATTTTGATATGCCGGCATGATTTCCACACCAGTTGTTCCAAGAAGATGGATGTTTAGGTATACAACCATGTTCTCAGTTTGCAAGATATGTCTCAACTCGAGTTTTTTCCCAGATATCGGAAATTCTCCATAGACCATGAGTACTCTTTATTGAAAAAAAGGAAGAATATCGAAGATTAATTCAAATCGATAGTGAAACACTTACAGCCAAATGTGTCATCTTCACAATAGGAGATATGAAATATGGAAAAGAAACAAATGAGAAACATAACTAACTTTGGAATTAACAAATGAATCAGAGCATGCCACGTAAGCTGACCTGTTATCGATGAGAGCTAACAGGTACTTGTGTGAAACAATGTCGTTATGTAATGGAACGACACCGTTCTACTTAATGTACCTATTTATTTGTAAATAAAAAATAGGCTTAATAGAAATTTCAGGCTAGGGCTTCAAGTATCAATATTTTCAATTCACCCCTTAAGTTGAGGTGTGGATTAACTTCACACCCATCTTGGAAATGAGGAATTGAAATAATGACGGATGGAGAGGCTTTGTTAACAAATCTACAAGCTGATGGGTAGAAGGAACATAAATGAGTGTGATAATTCCTTGCTAAGCCATGTTTGTCACCAGATGACAGTTAATCTCTATGTGTTTGGTCATGTCATGGAACAAAAAATTAAATGCAATGCGTGAAGCAGAATTGCAGTCACAGTACATTGTTGGAGAACTAGAAGGAGGAACTTTGAGATTAGATGGGGGGTATATAAACCATTGAGCTTCACGTGCTAAACTATATAGACTTATGTATCTGATTCAGTGGAGCTTCTTGAGACATCTGCTTGCTTCTTAGATCTCTAAGACACCAAAGAATCTCCAATGTAAACAAGGTAACCTATTTTAGAATTTGTTGTGTCTAAGCATCCTGCCAATCTGCATCTGAGTAGGCAATGAGCTTGATTATAGAATTAATAGAGAATACCAAACCATGTGATGGTGCATTCTGCAAATAACTCAAGACATGGTTCATACCTGTAAGATGTAATGCGGTACGTCTAGAACAATATTGAGACAAGTTGTGTCTTGCAAAGCAGAAGTTTGGGCTTGTATGGCAAAAATATAATAGATTCTCAACCAATATCATATACTGAATCACATCTAATACTGATTGAAGAAAGCTCGAAAACTGGGTTCATTGGTACGGACGCTCATTTACAGTTCTCGTATCCACTTTCATCCTTTCACATAGTGTAGTCCCGTGATCATTTTTAGCAAATTCAAAGCCGAAAAATGCCTCAAAATCTAAGATCTTTCAACTAAAAATTGGATTTGAATATTGTTTTCAACTCTTACGTTTGAGAAACACTTCAAGCAGCTCATATAATATCAGTAACATACACCAAAAGGCATATATAAGAGGTAGCTGCATGCTTGAAAATAAAGTATACATAGTCTGTCTTGCATTGAGTGAATTCAAGTTAGAAAAGAGTGGTAGAAAACTTAATGTACCACTATCTTGAGCCTTTTTAAATCCCGTACAAGGACTTATTCAAGCGACACACTAGCCCTTCCTTTAGTAGATACCATTGATTGAGTAGGTGGAGAACATCAAGGTGGTAAGCTCATATATACCTCTTCGTCAAGCTTTCCATTCAAGAAAGCATTGTTAACATCTAGTTGTGTTAGATGCAATCCATTTATATCTATAACAGCTAGCAGGAACTTCACTGCAGGCAACCTTGCAACTGGAGAAAAAATGTCATCTGTAGTCGATCCGTTCTATTTGAGTAAACATCTTTGATAAAAACAACGGTGCCATCTGATTTTAACTTGACTTTGTAGACCCATCGGCTCACTGTATCGTGGCCTAGAGGAAGTGTTGTAAGAACCTATGTTTTATTGTGCTCAAGTGATTGTAACTTTGTCTGCATTGCTAGTACACATTTTCCATGTTTGCTAGCTTCTGCATAACTGCTTGCCTCAACAATTTTATCATTTGCAGCAAAGAAGTGAGTGTACATAGGAGCACCACATGTAGGAGGTTTAAAATGAATTGGTGCTAAATAAGTTGAAACCAATCTTGGTCTCTTGACCAAATAATCCTTGAAGTGTGTAGGGTTTCAGATTTGTCTAGGAATTCTTCTTGTTGGATTAATTGGTGTGACTTGTGTAGATGGATTCCTCTATCAACAATGTTAATTTTAATAGGAACTGTGAAGTTTGGATAAGGGAAACCCTCATTTGTGAAAGAACATGCAACACTAAGTCAACAATTGTGTGTTGTAGATTCAATGAAGTGGAAAATGGGAAAGTGATCTCATGTAATACCAAATTTCTAGACATAAAGAAGCTAAAGTCCTTGATATTATACAGCTTATAACCTTTCTTGCCAAACATATATCCCAAGAAAACACATAAAATAGCTCTAGTTTTAAACTTGTTTCTCCCTTGTAGCAGTGTTGAACCATAATACAAACACCCATAAACACTAAGTGTGTCATAACTTGGTGTTCATGGTGTAGGTCATAGGATGACTTGTTATTTAACATAGGTGTAGGGGTTCTATTGATGAGATATATAGTAGTCATAACACTATCTCCACAAAACTTCAAAGGTGTAGAAGACATGAATGTCAAAGCCCTGGCCACATTTGACAAGCGTTAGTGATTTTTTTCCCCTTCTCTATCATAAAATCCACTGGAGCTAGATCACTAGCATTATCAATTCTCAGTTTTTGAATCTTAACTTTGCATTGAGTCTCAACCTTGTTATTAAACTATGGTATGAGATTCGTAGCCTCTTATTTAGAAAAAAGTAGGTAGAGTCATCCTTGTGGAATCATCCACCAAGGTCAGAAAATACATGTGCCCTGCATAATTAGGTACACTATATGGACCCTAAATATCACAAGGAACCAACCAAAAGCTTCATATTCCATCTTGTCAATATTGTGATAGTGGAGCTTATTTTTCTTGACTTTAGGACAAATTTCACATTGATTATTTTCTGTGGTGCTCATAGATGGCAGTACTTGGCTCATTCATTTCATCTTTACATCAGAAAAATGACCCAACATTTGATACAAAATCTTTTCTGTGCATCTCGATGCAGGACTAGTAGTGTTGGAGATTACAAGACTTTTAAATTTTGCAGCAGGTTTAGTCCATTAACTTTGGACCCTTCTCCTAATATATTTTTTAGAATTAGAATTTAGAATTTGACATCTCTCTGAATTACACACAAATTTATATTGTTCCAAATGTGTCAATTGTGTCATTGATATCAAATTAAACTTAAATTCAGGATACACACAACCCCTTGAAGCTTAGGTGTAGGAGTTAAGCACATATGCAAAATAGTCACATCATGACATATGTGGTAGGTGGAACCGTTGTCAATGATCCAACTCCGAGGAACTAAGTAATGATCCAGCTCTGAGGAGCCGAATAATGATCTTCCGAAGAGATATGAAGACTGTAAGAAATCACACTTTCGCCAATGAAATGATGGCAATATGCAGAAAATCATCCATGTTGTATTGGGGAATGGGGTTATCCATCAAATTTAATTGGATGAGGCTGTTAGAACTCGAATTTGTGTCACTAGACACCCCTACTGCCAGATTGCTGCATTTAGTTGTTAATGCACTGCATCATTTGAATACATTTGGTTTGAGAAAATGGGGAAAAGGGATTTTATCCAAACTTGAACAAGTGTTTGAAGAATCATTAACAACCACATTGTGTGCGTGCCTTTTTTTTTGTTCTTAAAGTTGGATGGGTACCCATGCAGCTTCCAATACTTTTATTTTCTATGGCTAGTTCCTCCAATATGGTGAAATATAAGTTTAGACTTGAAATTTAATATTGCCCATAATAGTGCCCATTTGAGTACATAGTTTCACTTGTGTCCACACCATGAGAGTACATTGCAATTGTAGGCATAGTAAAACCACTAGTACTAATGGTAACATGCATTTCTTTCCAGAAATTCAGAAAAAGACCATGTTAATACTTGACTAGGTAATGGATCCATGAGCGACACATGATCTCTTACTGACGCGTTCCCAACATTCAAACCCATTAAAAACTGCATTATGTGGTCTTGTTGGTGCTTATTGTGCATCATGCCCACAACATTACAAGCACAATTATACATTACACCACGTGAGCATACAAGTTTATGTGTGTAATTATTCAATTAATCCATTTATATTTTTAGCCTAGTAAAGTAGTTAGCCACACTCATAGCTTCATGCTAGAAAGACTTTTTGAAACTTTTTCTGAGAAAAAGTTCCACCAAATCAGCCCATATTTCTCTAATTATGGTAAAATAGACTATGCTAGGGGAACGCTCTTTACTTACATGATTCACTAACTAGAATATAATCATCATGTCACAAGGTTGCCACAATGAATATAAATCTGAGGTCTGATCAAGCTCAATAGTAAATCCAGTCACGAAATCTAGCTTGTTCTTAGATTCGATAGCCACAATCATGGATCTATACCAAATATTAAAAAATAACCTCATGATAAACTAAAGTCATACCTCGAAAATCAGAATTATGAAGAAAATACGGAGATGATCCATCTACCCCACTTCGAAAGAAAAAATCTTCAATAATTCTTGATTGGGAATCACCTGCTTCAGCATCATTAATGCGCCATATATTAAGATCTAGAAAACACAGGAAACATAGAATATTAACTAGATCGGTCAGCCAAAATAACCCCAGCTCAACAATTAAATTGGTTGATGGAGAGAAATCACAAAAACTACCGCTCTGATACCATATTTAAGAAGCGATGGAAGATGCAAATTGATAATGAAACCCTTCCATCCAAAATTGCTTGCTCCACAATTGAAAGACGAAAGACGAAAAATAAATAAATGAGAAGCATAACTAATTAAAGCACTAATAAATGAATCAGCGCATGCCACATCAGCTTATCATTGTCAATGACAGCTGACGGATACTTTAGTGAAACTGTGTCGTTATGGAATGGAATGTAACTGTTCTACTTAATATACCGAATTATTTTTAAATAAACATAGGCTAAATAAAAATTGCATGTTAGGGGTTCAAGTATCAATATTTTCAATACTCTTCCAACCTTTAAGGAATTGAAGCTGAAATTCTGCAAATAGGATTATTAAAAATTCAAAATATAGACTTTTGCGGCATGTGGCATGTCTGTTGGTGGAATTTTAGGATTATACGCACAAAAAGAATGTCGTTGTTTAGGCTAACACGCCGTTGTTCCATTTGTCTCTCATTTGTTCCGTTATCTTAACAGCTTAAGGGTAGGATTGCCATTTCACTTTCATTCATATACCTTGCATTACGACTGTTGCTGGACAACGACATTCCACGTAGTTTCTCGACAAAATTCTCTCTCTTATCCTTTAAATTGTTTGTCCCTCACTTTAATTGTTATTCGATATATAACCGATGAACTTCCAATTGACTAATTAGGAATTTGGCTGCATCTAGTCTAGTATTCCTCGCAGTTACTATCAAAGCTTACTCCTGGATAATGGATGTCGCATACTTGAAAATATGACGAAAAACAAAGAGGTTCATCTCCATGGAGGAGAACAACCAAGCCATCAACTAACACGTCACATAATTTGGCAGCCACCTCCAGACGGTTAGGACTTGACTAAACTGAATTGATATTCCGATGAATAAAATTGAAAATATGGATGTGGGAATCAATCATCTCGTCAATATCATTAACACCGGAGTCTCGGATTCAGGTCAACTTGAAGGACGACTACTACGATCTTTTCCAGTTTGGTGTGTTGTGATTTTTTAATAAAGCTCAATATTCTAACTCCACTGCCATATGCG
The DNA here is from genome assembly GCA_023055425.1 of Linanthus parryae. Classification (NCBI taxonomy): domain Eukaryota; kingdom Viridiplantae; phylum Streptophyta; class Magnoliopsida; order Ericales; family Polemoniaceae; genus Linanthus; species Linanthus parryae. The sequence goes on from JALGPY010000002.1 coordinate 38,219,228, forward strand.
TTGAAGGGAAAAGAAATCGATATCACACCACTCAAAATCCCACCACCACCAAACTTCCCATCCCTAAATTTGAGTGTCCACAATTTAGAAGGTCGGATCCTTTAGCTCTCCTCAACAAGGACAACATGTATCTTGAGACTCAGGTCATGACCTAGATCACCTAAAACCTCTGGGAGGGTCTTCGCTCCCATCCCCAGTCTCGCTCCTCGCAAAGCCGCTTTCAGGCTGAATTTGCTTATAATCCTCGCTCCTAAAAATTTAGAATTCTTTTTTTACCAATATTATGTATTTTCTCAGCAATTGGTCTCCGTACTAAGTTATTAGGCATGATTTAATTAATTCAACTAAAATATTCAAGTGCAATGTCCTAACGAACTGATTAATGACGTATCCCACTACCTCACTCTATGGCAAGTTCGCTTTGTTAACACTCAGCCAAGTTGAACTTTCAATCAATTCTTCCGTATGGGAAGCTATAGTCTCACATACAAGCTTTATAGTTATTTTCACGATATTTTGAATTAATACTCAAAAGTTCAATTTATAATACGTTTATATTTAAAATATATAAATATGTGATGTATATACGCACTCTGGTGCTGCTCTCAAATATATATATATATATATATTATCGGTTTCGCTCTTTAGCTCTCTGTCCCGTTCCCGCTCAATGTGACTTAGGTCATGAGTGAGAATCAAAAGTTAATTACGTCTACTCTTAACTTTGAATGATGTAGCTCTTGTTGAATTAGAGGTTCCAAAACTTTAAGGTTTGGGTGTGCAAGGAATTTGAGTATGAATTTGGATTTGAATGACTATAGGATTAAGTCATTTTTCACTACATAATAATTCACAACATAATGGATTTCAAATAACGGCTAAGTTCACGTCGTTTCAAAATCTTATAAATCGGACCTCCTTATTACTCTCTTTTTATACATCTTATTAACTTTGCAATACTGATACCTCCAAACTAAGTTCAATATGTATACATAATCCTTGCTCTAAATCCAAATCTAAATTCAAATTCTTATTCTCAATCTGAATGCAATCTAAGGGAATTATAGATAATCAAGAGTTTGGTGCCCACTGAGAAGATAGAGAATATGTGGGTAAAAGTCAAGACTCTGTAGAAAAAAGGGATGTTTAGAAAGTAACTCATAAAATTTTTACGACGGGTTAATCCTTGAAAATATTAAATTATTAATAATTCTACAAGACTTTTTGCACATGTGTCATCTTTTGGGTGCTCAGAAGGTCAAGCGACAAACGGTAGCATACGGCGTGATCTTGCCCTATCGGTATTCGACTACTACAACGCTTTGAACGGACTTTGCTTGTCCAACCGCTGGTTCAAAAAGTGGGAGTTTTCGTGCTATAGCCTACAGGTTGGTGTTGCTCCCCACAGCTCTTCTCTAGAACCGTGTCAAGGCCGGCCCAAGACATTTTGGGGCCCTAAAACGAAGAATAAAATTCAGTTCCCCAATTATAGAAAAATATTAGCCATAATAATGTATAATTGAAATAAAATTGTGTGTAAAATATTTGGCTGATTTTTAGAGAATGTATTAGGTTAGTTTTATTTATTATTGTAACCTATTAATTTTTTACAAGTAAAAATTAAAATTCTCGTATCCAACAACAAGATTTGAACTTCGGTCAAACTTAGTGGAAAAAATATCAATTACCACCAAACTTTCACACATTTTACTAAAATACTACATAAAAGTATTTAATGAATTTAAGTACAAATATCTCTAAAAAAACTACAGTTGTAAAATACGGGGCCCTGTCGGCCAGGGGGCCTAAGGCGGCGACCTGTAGGGATAACCCTGTGAGTACATTGTTTGATTGATTATACTCCTTCACCTCACACAAATGACCAGCATGGGCTAATACTAGTGGTTCAACAAGAAACCAAACACTGCGACATATCAAATGCCAAGTAATCTTCTGATCATTATCAATTTTGATAGTCGAATAGTGATTGCAAATATTCAACACTAACTGAGTTAAGAGAGTGTTTTCAATCTGGATAAATATGGGTTAGGGCATCTTCAACAGATCATGCAAAACGTATTATTAGAAAAAAAAATATGAAGAAGTTGGTGAAATATTGAGCTCCAAGAGGTAATGCATGTCAACACGCATTTTAAGAAACATGTGTATTCCTTGTTATATTTAGAGAACTAGAAAGTAGTAAGGCAAAAAAACGTGTATATCTCTCCCCGCCCATGCATTTCAGAATTGCATAATATAACTAGTTAACTCACAAATTAAAATATATTGTTGAAGTGAACCCTTAAAATATATCTCCTGCAACATTTAAAATATACAAAATTTACATTTATCACCTACTACTGCTGGAGATGCGCTAACACTTTGTTGGCACATAGAATAGCCACTTTTTTGAACTCAAAGTTTCAAGTGAGAGGTGTTTCATGACCGAAAGGCGATGACGACACGATACTAAAAGAAAACGTTATACTATGGGTCGAGACAAAGGAATATAATGATTATAACTGAAAACAAGAAGCCAAATAATGCCTCCCTCACTCGCCTCCAAACCGTGCCCCTTACATCATTTCATTTGACACATTTCTTCCCCCTTTTTCATCTTTATTAAGATTTAAGAATGGTTTACGATATATTATTTAATGTTTTACGTCAAGTTAAGTAGTAATACATTTACTCATTTCTACTGTACTTTGTTACAATTTTTTGAGAAAATTGCTTTGTTACCTTTTTACATTGGATCATCACACTATTTTTCACCCTCAATGCATAAGTAATGCAGTTAAACTAGTTATGTACTCATTTTTCATGGACTTCTTTCTTAATTTTCCATTTTTTTTTCTTTTAGCGCGTGACGTAAACTTATTATATAGTTGTATTAGAGCCCGAACCATATCTCATTTATAAGTGAGTGTTTTTTTTTTTGAGAAATTATTTTTGTCGTCAACCGGGTTCGAACCTGGGACCTAACGTGGGCTTCCAGCGCTCTACACTTTAGCTACCACCCTAGCAGCATAAGTGAGTGTTCTAAAGTAATTGAGATCGCGTCATGTTAATATAAAATACATCGAAGTGTATTTTGTAAGGTCTTCATATGTAAACTTACCGATTTATTAAATACTCCATTGTCTATAGATGAATTTAAGTTGCCGATTTCAGCCGGCAGTTCTTGCTTCTAAACAAAGACTCCGCAAATTTCATCGTATTCTTACAATATATTATACAAGTAACTTGTGGGTGACTAGCCATGCATGTTTGTTTTGGATCTGAGAAAAATATATATTATATCAATAATCAATTTACATATTTAGAATCATGTGCAAGATTAAACGATATTTTAATTGAGAGTATCCGAAAAAAAATTAAGAGATGGCGATTCAAAAAAAATGAAGAGTAATGTTACATCAGATTGAAACATAACCCGAACAAAATTAGGGACATGTCATATACTCACCAAAAAACTTTACTTGTTAAATATCTAACCATATTGGTAGAACAAACCCCGCAAAATAAGGAAGAAGACAAAACTATGTCAAGCCTTTTTTTAATCACAACCTATATTTCATTAATGAGAAAACAGCACAATATGTACAAATAGGACCCCTAGAAATACAAGTCCGGGGATTCACACTACGTATAAAGACCATCTTTACAAACATAAGCATGGGGATCTTACAACAAGTAACATAACAAATAGGGTAAATTATCGTAAACTCACGTGCAGTTTGACATCTGTTATCGAGAACCCACTACAGTTTTAACTTAATTTCCAAACTTACCTGCAGTTTGACATTTGTTACCGAAAACCTACTACAGTTTTAATTTAACCTCAAACCTAATTTCAATTTATAAATTCCTATCGGTAGACATAAATATCTTAGAACGTTAAAAAAGGTCTTAGAGCCATATAAGCATTTATCAACTTTTTTCTATCACACAATTATCAGTTTCTACTTTAGTTATATGCACTCACAATATACTTCATCACATGAAAAAATGTCATTTACTATGTGTATTCACCCAAATGGTCCTGTTGAATTTAACGTTGCAGGGTAACTATGATGATTGATAGAAGTCTATAAATTGCATGTAGGTCAAATTTCAAACGGCATGTATATTTAGAATGTCGGTGTATGCCCTATAGGAAATATATATTATCATGAAATTCATTTAGTATTATTTTTAATTATGACGAACATAATGCATCGAGACTAGTATGTGAGTTGTTTGACATAAGACATCAAGTCCACACATGGGTACACAATACGAAAAATAACGTATTGGATTGACCCGCCATGAGAACACTACATGGATGTTATGTGAGTGCCACAAGTACTTCTCATAGTGAAAATGGTCTTGTGGTCCTACGACTTGTAGTCGCTACATTCCCTAGATGATAGTGACATGTTTTAATATTGTTAAACATCATACTGTAACAAGGTGAATATAAAGTCGGTAATTGGACATGTGGTGAAATATTTTGAGTGGTGTGAGCGATGTAGATATGATTTGTCAATCCTACATAACGGGAGTAAATATCTATGAGCACTCGAATGAGTCTGACTTAGAAAATTATATGGTCGCGCTCAAATGAATGAGATAATGGTGTCATTTGTCTATTTAAGTCTACTTAGAAAATCGAGAAGCTATAGATTGGATATACAATGTTGACAATCCATGCATTCTATATAACAAATTAGGACGGTGCAAATTATCATGTTATTTAAACGGTTTTTGGTCCATCAGATCAAATGAATTTGAGCCTTTGGATGAACCTTCCTAGGGAAACTTTTTGAAAGAGAATTAGAGGGAGGGAAAATTTATGTCATAAAATCATCTTTCATATCATTTTTATAAACTTTGTTGTGATAAGCTCACACTTGAAAGTTGAAAACTTTTTTGAGAGAGGGAAATTTTATGTCATTATATCATTTTCTATTTATTTTTGTATTAACTTTTCACTCCCACTTGAAAGTAGGAGTTTGGGAAAATGTGAAATGTAACTATTACATCTCCATTAATTTTATTATATTTTTTATTTTTATTTCGAGACCTACATTTTCTTACTTCTTGTCGTTCTCAAAATTTTTTATTTCTTTTGATTGGCTAAAAAATATAGTGGACAGATATTATAGACCGTCCATATAATAAATTAGGACGATTTGATTTTTAAGAGACTGAAATGACTTTTCATTTTTTGGATCAAATTATTTTTAGCCCTTAGATGATATTCCACTAATACAAATTTTCTAAAAATTAATGAGCTAACTTATTTGTACCAAAAGGGTAATTCTCTCCCTAATCATATTTTACACGAAAATAAGTCTAACTTTTTCAAAATCGCTTGGGAGTTGGAGTCTAGGGATATGCATTAAAAAATTATTACTTACAAACTATAATTAGAGATTGCAAGTGGTTATGATCATTTATTTTAATATGTGGTGCTTTTGCAGATGGATTGTCTTCTATATTTTTATTCGAATTGGTAAATATTTTTTCTTAAAATTAATTATTAGTATTTTTAAAAAATATACATATAATATCTATATAACAAATCAGCATTGTTGCTCTTCAAATGACTTTTAAGCCTTAGTGTCTATTTTAAATTCAATTATTTGATTGTCACTTTTTGAGTAATACTTTTTTTAAAATATAAGGGGGGGGATAGGAATCAAGAAACAGTTCCAATACTTGCGATCACGGGTTCTACCTCTGTCTCGCCAGGTTCTTCCTGACTTGACTTTTTCATCTGTTACCAGGTCAATTTGATGATGATTTGGATAGTTGTACGATGCAATTTTTTATGTTTAGAGTAAAATTTACTCTACAAGACCATGCAAAGATTACCAAATTCTTTCATTGTTTTGCTAAAAAAATTGCCTGGACAAAGTAAGAAGAATGTGGGCGGACATAAGTACTAATATAGAATTAGCATGTAGGCATATACCGTGTAGTCTTTGTGTAGTACCCTGAGGGCACGGGCTATTACCTAGTGTGTCTAAGCTGGATACATGGACAATGGGATTATACGAAACGGTAATATTGGTCATATATGTTCGTCAGATCATTGGCATTCCTATTACTTGGGTAGTACTGATGTGATGTTAGATACCAATCGGTGTTTGTAATTGTTACTTTCAACATAATTAGGAACCTAAAGGTTACACACAATAACTGATCAAACTGGAATTATTTGCTCCTTGACTGAGAAAAAAGAGATTATAAATTTTAGACTTAAGTGCAAACTAATTATATTTGTTAGGAATAAAGTTCAAGTTCGCACCCTTATAAATACTCTCACACTGCTGTTGGGGTTGTCTTGCTTGCAGCACTATACGTATATGATACAAAATAGTTAGGGTTTCGAGAAAAAGGAATCGAGCAGTCAATTCTGTCCGAGTCCAGTAGATTTGTGAGACGATGTTATCAACCTTCATCTAGCTAGCATCGGCGAAGAGGAAGTCCAGTTCAAACTATTCGTGTGGATACCGTAGAGACGCTGCAACCTTCATCGCTCGTGATCTCCACTAGTCAATGTTATTGAGGTGACTTCTACATCCTAAAATTATGCTCATTGATATGGACCCTTGTGGGTTTTAGGTATCCTTTTATCTGTTGTGTTTGATTGCTTAAAACCCAACATGGAGTTAAATTATAACCACAATTGATTTCGGTAACAAATGACAAACTACATGCGGGTTTATGGTAATTTATCCGAACACATATTATACAAGACCCAAACGACAAAACGAAAGGCGGCAGGACATATCTTAGAGAACTTAGTTTATAGAGATTTAAGACACCACACGAGGACACACAAAACTAACGAGACGCGCTAAATGAGGATGCGCTTGACATTACGAGTTATTCCTCTTGCTTGTTGATCCCAAACCAAACTGTCACGAAGGCCTATTGGTATTTCATGATAACGGAAAGAAGGATGGTGCTATTGTCTACCCAACTAGCGAGCCAATCCGCCACTTGGTTTTCCCCAGACGGACATGACGGACCTGCTGTTCTTGGTGCATCTTGAGGAGTGTCTTGCAATCATGAAATAAAATCAGAAGATGGGTGAGTGTTGTTAGATTTATCGGGAGAAGAAATATTATACTGAAGTGTATAAATATGTACAATAGAGGGCCTTTATGGAGGCAAACCCTAACCAAACTAATGAAACAAATCAGATAACCTAAACAAGGAAAACATAATATTCCTAATTCTCGGACAGCTAAAATAACTCTAAATAACTGGAAACTAAATAATGAGATATTAAACTAATATCTCTAGCACCCCTCCTCAAACTCAATTTGCCAACAATGAGTTTGCAAGAAGAAAGCATAGCAGCAGAAGAAGGCCAAGGTGGTTGCGAAGGACGGAGATAATCTGACAAGCCGAGACTGATGATCTGGCAACCTGAGACTGGCATATCTGTCTGATCTGTTCCATCCTGTCTGATGTGGCACACTCCCGTGTGTTTCATGTGACCTCATGTCTAATGTGGCACTCCCATGTGCCTAATCATCCATTCCCCACTATTTCCCCCCTCAAACTCAAGGCATATGAAATATGGGTAGAGTTTGAACAGAAAAATATAAGGAAAAAATAATCAAAAAGAGTGAATTACCTGAGCCAGGATCAAGAAATGGTGTTGACGACGAAGCTGGCGAATCTGAACGACTGTTTATAGACGTGTCAAGTTCAAAACCGTAGCGACAGTTTACTGACATGTAAGGTCAAAAATTTGAACGACAATTTATAGACATGTCAAGGTCAAAACCGGATCAAGACAGTTAGGGAGGTAATCAGGTCCAATCCAAAATCGTAGCCAAGTAGTTTAACGACATATTGAGGTCGAATTGGGACAGCTCACGTCGGAGTGAGAACTGAAACCATACAGTTTAACGACATGTTGAGGTCGAAAAACCTAATATCATGTAGCGGAGCCAAGTGGTGACGGTGTGAACAGAGAAGATGTACGGAAATGAAACCGTGACGAGGGTAGGAAACCCTAAAGAACCAGGAACCAATCTAAGGAGTCTGAATCTGAAAAAATGGACCACGAAAGCGGCTTTAGAACGCCGAAAATTCTTAAGAGACGGTCTGTTACAATCCAGAACTTGATCGAAGACGAGCAAGAACAATTGGTCAAATAACTTGACCAATATAAGGTCAAACGCCATAATTCCACAAAGTGAGGAGCCTCACATAGCCAATAGCATGTCTGGTGGGGCTCTGGTGAAATTAATAAGAAACTGCATGGATCTTATCACGAATAATAATGAACCAGTGGGCCATCACAAATATTTAAAACTGCAAATAGACCAATAATAATGAAGTCTTAACCTTAAGCGCCTCCTCTGTTGGGAAGAACACGACCGAGCGGCGCCGAATCGACGTCAAGATAGAAGACATGAGATGATGGTGTGTCATGAAATAAGAATCTAAGGAGGACCAAAATGCAAGGGAAGCTAAAGTAGTGACCTATAAGTAGGACTAAAGTGAAAAGAGTACTAAACTAGTGACATGAAACAAGAGATAGCAGCTATTGTCCGATCTGTTGGGGTAAAGCAGCAGCTACCGTACGATATCACGACCGTTGCCACTCAACATAAGTGCCTTAAACGGTAATCACAGCGAGGACGGCGCTGATTGGTCCACCTCACTAAATAGCCGTCACCAGCCGCTCACTGGGACGCTGACGAGGAACGAGACGGTTACCCACTTTGGCTTATTGCAGAAACGCCCAAATGTTTAGTTAATTACAAATTAGGTTATTATATATAAGAAAGAGATGTAATACACTCATTATGATTATTACATTTCCTCCTCTTTCATTATTATCATTCTCTCTTTCTCATTTTTCGATCTGTCTGAATCTAATCGGAATTGGAACAACTCCGATCAACACTTGTAGGTTCCCGGCCGTTGTGACGCCGGAATCCTGACATGGTGATTCCACCGGTGAGACCGGAAGGGATGTTGGGGTGATTCTGCGGGTTAATACCTGACAATGAGTTCACAATGAGAGACAGTCACAGACGTATGGTTGATGACTAGTCTTGATGTGCCAACCGTGACGGAGAAAACGGTGACTGAAATATGTGGTCTTGATCAACCTGTGGTGGTGGCTGAAATCGGTCGTTAAACAAAGACGAACATAGCGGCGGCCTGGTCGTGCATCTCGCGGCGCAGCAAGGGCAGCGGTGGGTCATGGTGGCGGAGGCGGATTAGGCGAAGAAGCTGCTGAAATTGTGGCAGAGACCAAGAGCTTTAGCAAAGGTTCAACTTTTTTGGATTTTTTTTTTTTGATCGTATACCATGAACAATGACACAAAAGTCCAGTGGAGATTGACAAGAGCAAAGTCTCAGCATAGACCGAAGAACAGAAGCAGTGGGAAACAGCACAAAGAAGAAAAAAATGAGAACAGTCCGAGGATTTACCTCGCGGCAGTAATGAAACATCGGAAACAAAGAGCGAATAATTCGAGCGGGCGGCTAGTGGTGGTGCCGCCCGCTAGAGATGAAGCGTGAGTTAGGTCACCAGGAGCGTTGGGGCCCTGATACCATGTTAGATTTATCGGGAGAAAAAATTGTTGTAACAGAACTCCTGTTCAGAGCTCTGCTACCAGTTTGTTATAACCTGGGGGTATTCGAGCAAGAACGACGAAAGCGAAACAAGAACAAATCAGATATTTAACGTGGTCCACTAACGAATTGGTAACGAACCCGCTAGCTAATCCACATCCAGAACCACATATTTTATTGAGAAGAGAACCCGATTACAATGCACGACGTGGCCACAACGGCCACGACGGCGACCCGAAACACACCCACGCACGCAATTACTCGCTGTGTATCACCCCGTGACCCTCTCTGTGTGTATGTGTGTTAAACAAAAAATCAAAGCACCCTCTTTAATAGTCATAAAGACTTGTTGCCAAAGCAACATGCGTCCAAAACATTACCAAAATAAGACTAGAGTCATTAGGAAATTTTTTGACCTTTCCTTGGACCAACTTGCCAATTTTGATACAAGTCAAACCCCAACAAATCTCCACCTTGATTTGAATCAACTCAGCAACCCGAAATCGGAACCAGATGCTTCTCTTCTCAATCAAGAAATGGATGCGTCTCCTTGAACCAGAAACGAGCACGCCTCCCTAAACAGATGTTCCGCAGCTGTATGCAAAAACCGTATCGCCAAATCGTTCCTCCAACTACCATGCGTTCTTGCAACAAATGCGCCGATGTGGTTGCACTTCCGGAAAACGAAACAAGTGCTTCACCCTGAACAAGACTCGAATACATTCACTGAGAAAGCAGGACCGAATGTATTCCAGATTCTCCCAATTGCGCCAGACAGATGCACCATGACAGAATGCCCATATATCACTACCAGACCCGATGCACTTAGCGATGAGTGCCCCAGCAGTTGTCATGCCTGATGCGCCCTGTATGCCTCAGATGCGCCAGATGCTCGCCAGAAACAGATCGCGCCAGATGCGAGCTCAATGTGTGTCATGGTACACGCTCCAAAACAGTTTCACGCCAGAACCAAACTCGTGAAGAATGCGCACCAGAACCAGGAACAGATGCCCGTGTGCCAAAAATCTCACACGCCAGATGCTCCATGCTATTGCTCCAACTCCAACGAGTTCCTGCAACGTATGAGGCATAACCATGTTCAATTCACACGCCAGATGCTCCACGCCGGGAGCCGGATTGCGCCTGAACGTCTATCGCCAAAACTCCAGATGCGCGTGAACTGCCAGATTTGCGCCAGTACCGAATGCATGCTGGATTTGCTAGATCTCTTGCACGCCTAATCAGATGCGCGCCAGATTGCTCCGACAGGAGCCCGGATAGCCCCCTCCACGGGGCTTCAGATGGTAGGTTTACCTGCTTCCCTCTCACGAACAGATCGATCTTGATCGCCAAACCAGACATCGTTCTTGGCGGAATTTCGAAACCCAACCTCCCGATAGCCTGCTCCACCTGAATCGCGAAACCCTAGCTCTGAGTTCCACCAAAACGTGAAACCCTAGCTCTTGGCTCCACCCGGATCTTGGAACCTTGACTCTGATACCAGTTTTTTGTAACAGAACTCCTGTTTCAGAGCTTTGCTACCAGTTTGTTATAACCTGGGGGAATTCGAGCAAGAACGACGAAAGCGAAACAAGAACGAAACAGATATTTAACATGGTTCACTAACGAATTCGTAACGAACCCGCTACCTACCTCCACGGCCAGAACTAGATATTTTATTGACAAGAGAACCCAATTACAATGCACGTCGTGGCCACAATGGCCACGGCGGCGACCCGAAACACAGCCACGCACGCACGCACACACGAGAAGCTCTCAATTACTCTCTGTGTATCACCCCGTGACCCTCTCTGTGTGTATGTGTGTTAAACCAAAAAACCAAAGCACCCTCTTTAATAATCATAAAGACTTGTTGCCAAAGCAACGTGCGTCCAAAACATTACCAAAATAAGACTAGAGGCATTAGGAAACTTTTTGACCTTTCCTTGGACCAACTTGCCAATTTTGATACAAATCAAACCCCAACAGAAATATTATATTAAAGTGTATAAAATATGTACAATAGATGGCCTTTATATAGGCAAATCTTAACGAAACTAAGGAAACAAATCAAATGCTCTAAACAAGGAAAACATAATAATCATAATTCTCCAATAACTAAAATAACTCTAACTAAGTGGAAACTACCTAATGAGATATTAAACTAATATCTCTAACAGGTGTTATGACTTGTAAAAACAAGATGAATTATGTCATCAATCTCAATAAGTAAATGTTGGTAGTGTTCAGTATGAGTGAGACCAAAACCTAAAACCATTACTCAGTTGTAGTCATCGCGGCGGTTTGGGTGTTTGAAACTTAATACGGATGTACTGGTTGACGACGGGGGATCGAATCGTCTGTGCATGATGTGTTGTTTGAATGAAGGAGCTTTTATAGCGGCGAGGTCCGCTCGGGTGCAATATCTCTCAATATCAACCGCGAACGAAGCAAAAGCGTTAGAAGAGGGGCTCAAATTGTTTAAAAATCTTTCCTCTCCAAGCATCGTCGTTGAAACGGATTCTAAGACAAGACTCCCTGTTAGCTAAGTGGGGTTTGAGAGAAGAAAAATGGGCCTCCTCCTTTCTAACTCCTCCTAATTTTATTTTGAATCAATTAGGACATGATGTTAATGGGCCTAATCTGAGCAGATGACTTTGAGGCCAGTCTTGCTTTGGGCTTTAAATTCTCCTTTAAAAAACAAAATTAAATCAACTTCTTTCTGCTAAAAAACAGTTAAGTCAAACTTTTCACTAGTTGGCAGTGCTTAGAGCATCTCCCACAGTGCACCAAATCCTATATTTGATAGTAAAATTTGGTGTTTTCGGCCTCCCACAACAAATCATCAAATCACCAAATCACCAAAAAAATGGTGATTTTTTTGTAGGCCTCCCACAGTCGTTGACCCAAAAAACACCAAATCACCAAATCCTATATTTGGTGTAGCTTTTGTGAAATGGTGAAGTGCATCTCCCACAGTACCCTCAAATCCTATCCTATATCACCAAATCCTATTTTTACCATCAAATTTGATGGCAAAAATAGGATTTGATGTAATCTACACCAAATTTTTAATTAGTGTTTAGGGCATGTTTTCACATTACTTTCATGGTAATAATATGCTCTAATGTAATAGTGTAGCATTTCGTCTTTACAGTATACTAGGTTCACTCCGCGCGCGTTGCGCGCGGCGTGCCATTGCACCGGGCGTTGCCGTTCGGTTTGGAAGTTGACAATTGTCTCACCGTACGTGTAATTGGAATTCATGTGTCGCATAAAGAGTATAGTACAAATTGTTTTTAATTTTTTCTAAGAAGAGGACATCATAGTACAAATTGTTTTTTAATTTTTTCTAAGAAGAGGACATCAAAATGTATGGTTTGATGCAATAAATTGATATTACGTGTAGTAATCACACTCGAGGAAATTGATATTGACATTTACTAATGTCAGTGAACGTGTATTTGAATTCGCCTTAATTAATTGGATTAAGCATTTTGAACGAATGTGTGTTTGTGATCATATTTTCCTTCAAAGAAAAAATAATTATATTTACAAATGTGTGTTTGTGATACAATAGCTTCGTACTTTATTTTCTTGGTTTTAAAATAGATATCATAGAAAATACTTCTTTAAAATTGATTCTGATAATTATACTCTGCTGGTCTTACAGAGGTCTTAATTGCTCCGCTACCACCAGGAAAACACAATTATAACCTGAAACCCTAATCTATTGTCAACGCCTAGTTTCCTCTCCAATAAGTCACCCTCTGATTCCTTTTGATTTACGTTTCATCATTAAGATCTATCGTTTCGTGTGTGTTGAAGATTTCGCCGGTAGATTTAGTGGGGTTTGCAATATCTTCTCATTGATTCAAAGTGTGCATTTAATACAGACGTGTCTCTTAGAAGATGCACGGTAATAAGTTCTTTGAATGGACGTGAACAGTTGCAACGGTCTTTTCACATTCATATTCATAAATTGTATATAAGCACAACCAATTTGCTGTGGTAATAACATAGAGTACAGCAATGGATTCTGGTAAAGAAAGTAGTGATAGTAAGGTGAGGAAGGTTGCCAAGAAGAGCATGAAGAAGAAGACGAAGAAAAGTCAGAAATATGATAGTGAGTTGGAGTTGTCAGAGGGTATATCTTCGTGGGAGAGTTGGCATGATAATTCGTATGTGGTTGGGAAGGGGTCGGAGTCAACTATATATTCAGATGCATCGGACAAAGATGAATTCTGGCGGGTTGACACAGCTTCCTCTTTTCCAAATAATTGGACCTGTACTTACCATCCCGGTACAAAGAAGAAGAAGAAAGTTAAAGGCAAAGGCAGTGAAGGTTCGCGGAGGAAGAAAGCGAATTGTCCACCGGATGGTACACAAGAGCAGGGCGGGAAGAGGAAGAAGAGAGATGATAGCGTTGGGGATTCGTCCCCGAAGAAACCGAAGGTGTAGAAGGTCTTGCATCTTTCGGTATTCTGTTCCAGTCAACTGTAGTTTGATGTTAGGTTTTATGATGAGTATCATGAAGTTGGGGAATGTTTAGTTTGGATTAGTTATGCAAACCTATGTAATCGTGGAGTATATTTTGTCTATGAATGCAGTTTTTAATTTCAGTTAATTTAATGTTTGTTTACATTGGTTTGTTGTCCAATCTGAAACACGCATCATTTAGAAGTTTGTATATAACATCAACCAATTTATTGTATCGGATTAATTATAGCATATTAGATGAATCACAAATCAGAATATGGAATCATAACGATTTTAAGCATTTCTAATGATGGATTGAGCGGAACGTTGTAAATTAGAAAGCAGTTTTACTGTGGCTACAATGGCGTGATTATGTAATTGTGTTATCCGGTCTGGACCAATACGTACATTTGATGCAAGAAATAGGCTATTTTCAATAGATTTAGTAATCGTAAATTTGATGTGTTAATTATTAATATGTTCGGAGGCAAGCGTAGATATACAGTACGATGTATTCGCAAGATTATATTAACAGCTTTGCTGACCCTTTTTTTTTTTTTTTTTTTTTTTTTAAAACATCCCCTTTGTCAATAAGTTATCCACTTAACCATGTTTAACGAAGCTCACCGGTATTCGTCGTTCGCTGTGAGTTCAGTGCAAGAGAACTCGAAAATACGACTGGATAGCAATCTTCTCAAATGGATAAATGAAATGAAATAACAGCTCTTAAGTGAGTGAATTATAAACTCTTCACATAGCTATTATTTATTTGAACATCAAAATCACAAAATAACATGCATGGAGGGACGTAATTGCTGTACAGATGAGATTGCATTAGTCTGTGTCGTGAGAGGAAGTTTAATGCTTACAAATTTCTAACTTGTCCTCGGCAATTAGATCTTGAACAATATTTGGAGCATCAAATAATATTTTGTAACGATCACTTTGTCATGACTGAAGATTGTCGGGAAATCAGACTGCATTAATCTGTGTTGGTTGGTTTTGTTCTTTTCCCTCTCCCTTGTTTTTAACATCCCCTTCATTCATAAGTCACATGTTTTACGATGTTAAATGGAGTTCACTGGTATTCATTGTACGTCATCAGTTCATACCACTGGTGCTACAATGTATATTAGTTGATGTTTTATACATCAGACATATGACGGATAATGCAAGCAATGCACTGTGTATTAGTAGAACAATTTCATCGTGACCTAATAATGCGCCGTTCGATCACGCAACGTATATTAATTGACATATGGGTTTTTGGGCTTGAATTGACCAGGAATCAGGTCATTAGATTCATATCAATGTTATAATATAAATAAATGAAGTGAACTAACAACGGCAAGTGAAATATAAACTCTTGACATAGCTGTTAGTTATTTGAAGATGAGAATTACAGAATACGACGGACAGAGCGACGTAATTGTTGTACAGATGAGATTGCATTAGTCTGTGTCAGTTGAGGAGGTGTAACGCTTACAACTTTCTAATTTGTCCTCAACAATTAGATCTTGAATAATATCTGGAGCATCATATAATATTTTGAAACGATCACTTTGTTGAGATCCCATAGAGGCAAGCTGCTGTGCGACGCTGTTGTCCAGTTTTTCGATAGGGATCAAGGCTATTTTCATGCGTCTGAGCAATGCATATCCATCACGGATCTCGCGCCTCATCGATAGTGGAGCAGTAGTCTGCAGATGAAAGATTTTGCTGGCCTCATAGTTGGAAGTCTCAATCTTGATTTCTTTCCAGTCATTTTCATAAGCTGAATGAATACCTTGATAAATTGCCCACAGCTCACTTTCCAATTGAGAGACCCCATCAATTCTTCCTATGAAACCAAGCTGCCAGTTTTCATTGTCATCGCGGCAGACACCACCGATTCCACCGGTATTGGTTACCGGTGAGATAAAACCATGCACACTTATCCTTATCACTCCTTCAAGGTAGAGAAATGAGTATTAAGATATATATCAGGTTTATATTTCAATTAATGTAGCACGAAATATGATATGTCGTTGGCTAACTAATATCATACAATATTGTGGCCGCATTACATTTTGAAAGTACCGTAGATAGCAAAACATGGTAGGAAACTTACTGCGAGGAGTCAAAATGGGAGGCGGAGGTGTTTCTTGAAATCGAGTTGCTGCAGTAACAAACTGCGAGAGTGATGGACTTGAAGCTGAGGAGCTTGCAATAGTTTCATTACTGGTTACATCTTCCTCAGAGACTGCTCTTCTGTGTCTTGACATTGTAACTGTTTATTCTATGAATAGATAGTTTATGCTCCTTGTTATGTTGAATAATGGATCTATAGGTTTCTTATAGAAGAGTTGAGGTGAAATGCATGGCAGATAATGCCAGATAAAACAGGACAATTGGTCCGTGACTTTGTCAGGCAATTTGTTTCTTTTAATTTGAATGTTTATACATTCACCACTCACTCACTGTCATTGGATTCATATGTGGTATGAATGTGTGTATGAACAACAACAGTTCCGTAAACTACGCTGTCATTGTTCACATGTATGACAGAGGGTTTTTATTATAAGTGGTATGAATATGTGTATATAGGATGCTGACTCTCTGTGTAAACGCTATCTAATATGTGCGAACTGACGCCATATCCAAAACACTGAAGTTACTGAAGTTTTTCATTAACAGGTGTACTATATTACAGGTGCAGATTATATTCGGTTATGGACGAAAGAAATTGTGTAAATATTAAATTCACTGAGGACGTTGTAACATTATAACGGCAGATATGATTTCTTCATATTGTTTTATTATTACTTGCGGTAAAAGCAGAAAGCGGTACAATTTATAACATAACAGAACAAAGAGGAAACATCATTCTGAACAGTGCAATGCACTGTAGCAGCAATGTGGCAAACATTCGGTGGTCTTTCTCTTCAGATACTGAGCAGCATTATCTTCGACTGTGCATGGAATATCAATTTGTTTACCATTCATACTGAACTTCTTTCACAACCCATTTAGTTACCCTGTGGTTGTTTGGCAGCGTGCATTTGAACACGCGAACATACACATTTTCATTTGCATTTTCCATGTTCAAGCCAACCAGTAGAGCTTCTTGTTCCTGAGAAAATAATGCCGTTATTTGTGTATTACATAACTATGAGCAGCTGTATATTTCATATGAGTAAGTACCGCACTGTGGTTGTAGTTGTTCGGAGCAAATTAGGTAATACCTGTGGTGTCATTGTTGCCAGATTTTCAGCTGTGTTTCGGAGAAGGGTCTCCGCAGCCTGGCCGAAAATCATCACATCCATTATTCCAGTGTCATCTCGCAGTTCCACTATAAGGCGGCATCTGTGAAAATGGTATGTAATCATATTATACACGAATGTACCTGTGATGTGTCAACTGGTAGTGTTCAATTGTAGCCAACGGATTTTGTTAATTTTAATGTATTCATCAGGTGTGAAATAATTAACCTGGGGCTTGTGTCGCATTGTATGTCATTACATACGGGACAGTATGGACGTCGACGTTCACGATTGCAACGGTTACATGCATTGAACCAAGTGGTTTGACTTGTCGGAAAGATACGTGTTGATACCCTAAGCCAGGCTTCTTCATACATAGGCTTCTCAGCGTTGGATGAAGCCGGAGAAACAGAAATCAGAACGATGCATTATGAAATAAAGAAGTTTGAATGAAGTTAAATTATGATTAAGAAGAGAGATTGAAAAGCAAAGGGCAGGTATATCCAAGAAGAAGAATTCCGTTAAAGATTGTACGTAGAAAATACTTATTGTAAATTCAGAAGATGAAAGTATATGCAGATCAAAAATATTATCACATAGATGGATATCCTGGAATTTCACCCATTCTGTGATAACAATAATTTGAGGTTTTCTAACTTTACCAGTGACGCACGAATATCTGCAATCTTGGACGGCATCATCTTCAGTATACAACGGATTTGTTAGTTGTATATTGATTCAACTTCTGAATCTCAATTGTATTGCTTGCAATTTGATACTGATTGTAGACATGGGAAGCAGTTGTTATATAGTGAGGTCTTGCATACCTGTGGTCACATATTCTGCAATATATAATTAATGTAATTTCTAAATTCGATGTAACCATTGCAAGTTGAATTTTCATCCTGTTATTTCCTATGTGTTGATCATGTCTTGAATTGACAATTCACATTCGTAGTTAATTTATTGTGCAATTTGCAGAGATGGTCACATGATCGCAATTACTTCTGCACTATCTGATCAGCAAGTGCATTCCAAGAGGGTTCATATATCAATGAGCTATTTGGAAGCTTGTTACCTATTTGCATCTGAAATTGAAAAGAGATGCTCTGTAGAGACCTCTGCCAACCGTTCAATATCTGTGACTTTGTGTGTGCAGATTCAGTATGTGGGCAGGTGTAGTTCCTGTTCGTGATGTGGTAGATATTGCAAAAAATGCATTATTTGAAGTTTGCATGTGTGGAATCTCGAGGCATTGAATTGTACAACAGCATGTGAGTGTTATAGTCTGATAGTATTCAATCCAATTCGACAATTGAAATACTGTTGTTACCTGTGTGCAAGATTTGCCTTTATTATTACTGTAGCTGGAATTGTTAAGGTAGGTTGTGACTGAACATGCCAAGTTCAGTTGAAATAAAAGGGAACAGAGATTCTTACTTTGACATGTCACAATATATATGAAACATAATCTAACTTAATGCATTAGATATTAAGCAAACCATAGACAGAGCTTTGAGTTACATGCTACATGATGCATGTCATCAAAGTAATAGTTACATTACAACATTAGGTTCTTATGTTTTTGCAAAGATAATAACATAGAACAATACTGGAACAGGTTGACAGAATGACAATATTTAAAGAAATGTCTGGATATTCTTAGTACAGAGTACTTTCATACGTTCAGGCTACGCTGGAAACACTTTCACCCGAAATTTTGGCATGCTCGGATCAACTAATTCCACGGCACATGCATCTCCAGTACGTACATTAGCGCTTCTGGCAAATTGATACCAAGACACTCGTCTCTTGTCGCTGTTCTCTCCACCTGGGTATTTACAACGGCAAGTCCAAGTTGTATTACTGGAAGTCCCTGTAATGTACACAACTGTTGTCCGCTCTTTCAAGTATGCCCTGCTGAACTGAATTGGTATATTCTGTAATGCAAACATGAGATTGTCAGTCGCTATCGTTGCAATTGAATACAATGCCGTTGTAAATGAAATTTAACATTGAAAGTTTACCAGTCCGCCAGAAGATTCCAAATGGGACTTCTGTATTTGAACAGCGAAACATGGCTTGTTGCAGTGAGCCTTGTAGGAATCAGCCTTATTCAATGCACGAGTAGCTACACAGTTTCTTGCATTCAGGATAGAAGCTCCAGCACTGTAATCTAGCTCTGATGTAGTGAGACCATAGATTGTCACTTTGAATTTCGAATGTCCCTCGTACTTGAAAGTCAGCATGTGCCCATATGAGAGCGAATAATGAGCTGCAAATTCCTTCCATCCTGTTGTCAAATATATGTCGTTACCTCTACTTTTCATTTTTATCTCCCACACTCGGCCATCTGGGACTACAAGCTCTGCATTAATTCCAAGATTGGATCGATGATGTTGCACAAAGTCATCTGGCAGTCGCTGCAGTGAATAGATGCTTGAAATCTTTAATAAATCCACCTCTTATTACAATTAATATTTATGTTATTCAATCCAATTTCTTTCTAAAAAGCACACATATACATGTGTATATATACACACATATATATGTGACATAAGGCCTACCAAGTTGTTGTTGTCTTCATCTCGATCCGTGATAACTCGGAAGAATTTCATTTCCAGATAGCTGCAAGAGGAATATAGTGATCTGTATTACTGAATGTGGCATAGAGGAGACGATCTAAAACATATGCATGTTAATGCGTTCTCTTCGTTTATGCTACATCAGCAATTGGTTGGGCAGAAGTTGCGATATGGGGGTTGAAATACATGTATGATTATTTACTGAAACTATGAATGATTAATGTCCGTGTGAGTTAATTTGCACGAGATATTTTCTCAGCCGCATCGTAATGAATTCACAGACTGATGCTATTTCTTTATAACTCTTCGTACGTAAAATAATGATATTCAGTCGAAACTATCTGGTAGAAATTAATTGTACCTAACATGATTCAATATGCACCGTTTTTTGGTTTAAGGAGTTAGACCAATAAGTTTTGTGTTTAGTGACCTGGTACGTTCCAAAAATTGAGAAATCTGGACTACTGTAATTTTGTAATAAATAATCAGTATTTGATTAGTGGGGGGCCTATATATATTGGTATAATCACGTTTCATATGACTCGGTGGCCTATATATATTGCTATAATATTCATAATTGGGTAAAGTATGGTTGCTATTTTACGCATAAGCTTAATTGTATATATGTGCAAAGGCTGTCTTTCGAAGCTGCACGTTCCATATGACTACAATTTAATCTATTAGTGAGATTAACAACAGTAGATCCATGAATCTTGTACTTACAATTATTGGTATAATCACATTCCACATAATTACAATTTAATCTATTAGTCAGATTACCAACATTAAATTCATGAATTTTGTACTTACAATTTCACAACATTTTTTTTCCTGATCATTTTTTTTTTAAATTTCTTTTTTTTTTTTTCTCATTATCCAGCCAAATATACCAATGTGTGTCTTCAATTGAAACAAAAGATGAACTTCTTATCAACAAATATATCTATTTCCATTGTGTACCAATCAGACAGATTTCGTCGCTATGTGGAGTGTACTATTTATAGATCAAGACAATGGTAGCAGATCTGGAATAGAAATCACTAATATAACATATGAAAACAGTAGCACCCGATAAATGCCAATCATTTGTTCACAAAAGGGACTGAATATGAGTAATGTAGATTTCTTCCTGTGAACGATTATACAGATAAAGAAGATGCTATTTGGAATCAGGTACCTGTAGAGTGATGATATTAGAACCTGTGACTCACTGAGATCTGATGAATCGAGTTGGAGAATTCCTGACCTAAACAATCACGAATAGGAATACTGTGAATAAGTAGATCGCTGTGACAAATACGTTATGACATCTAGTACCTGTTCGAAATTATCATTGCGAGATAAGTTGTAATACCTGTTAGAGAAAAGTTAGAAATCAGGGAAGATTTGGCTGGGAGGATGAAGTTGAAAGGTCTTCTTACCAGCACAACGAAGTTGGGTAGTTGTAAATTTAGGATGTGGATATTTTTTTTTAAATCATAAAGTTATCTCTGCTTTTGAGGTATCAGTGATAAATTTTTATATTGTTATTTTTCATTGTATTTCACAAATTGGGTGTCCGTAAACACTATATTGATTGTCATGTGTATTAATCTTGATCAAGGTTTTTGCTTACTGACGTTATTTTTTAATGTTCTGAAGTAATGAATTTTATCTAGTAAATTGTAATAGTAATATATAAATATAATATGTGCCCAGTTATGACTTTGACAGTGCAGACAAATTAAAAGATCATATTTGGGTGTAATATATGTATATGCGACGCCAAGTTCATTATATGAGGAATGAAACACATATTAGCCAATTATAACAGACGCAGAATTTTATGTCGAACAATGTAAGGGGAATACTGTATCTCTATTTGAGCTTTTATCACTGTTATTTTAATCTAATGTGTGTAATTGGGAATGGCATGGTGATGCGATAATATGATGCAGAAGTTCACACCTCAACCAGTTAAAATGGAAGTTGTTGGAAAGAAAAGAAGATGCACATCAAAACGGAAAAAGAAGAAGAAGAAAGAAGGGAGAAAAAAAAAAATAAAAAAATAAAGAAGAGTGGAAAAAAGAGAGGGGAAAAAAAGAAAGAAAAAAGGAAAGAGATGTTACAAGTTGTTGACATCCCAAAATTATGAGGCATAAGTTACTACGAAACGGCTGCAACTTCAAATTGCAAGAGTACCGTAAAGACAACATTTAAACTCAAACATCCAGAATATCCTAACAGATTCATTTTCTACTGATCCTCTCCTGCGGTTGTTGGAGACCGTTTTCGCTTGGATCCCGATGATGACGTGCTGGATGTTACCGACCGCCTACTGGCAATGCTCATTCGCTGCAGTTTTTGGAGAAATTGCGTCTGGATCTCGAGCTGCTGTTGCTTGAGAAAGGTTACTTTTCCCAGTATTTGTATTTGTCGCTCCACTCGTTGAATTTCCTTTTCAGTATCTGTGATCATTTCATCAACATTTTTACCACTGTTGAATATTTTGCGACAGATAGCTGCTCCCTCGGCCCTTCCTCTTGGAATACTGCGTGTTTCCTCGGTCACGTTTTGCTCAGTTGCAGTGTTACGGCAGCTTTCCATTGAAATATATCTGTTGTAATTTCGATAATTACAAACCGAAATAAGGTATATATTTTGTAATGGTCAGTTGTTGCAGTATATAACTTACTAACGTGGATTATGAGCACAACACACGTCGTTGACCTGGCAATACAGAAGTGGATACTACCCTTGCATCCAGATTATACTTCTCTTATTTATCTGCACATTGTAAAGTAAGTTTGTTAGATTTGTGTATGTGGAAACAATATCTTCAATTTATGCTAGTATATAATGGTTACCTTGAAGTGTTGCTCGGCAAATAGTTGAAATTGTGGAATACTAATTTATATCTGTTCTTTCAACTTGGTCTCCAAGAAATTTCAGAATTCTGTTGACAAGTGTCGTCAACCAAATCTTTTACTTTTTAGGAATACGAATTACAGTATTGGTGTAATGGGTGAGCTGATGCATTGGTTCCTACAAAGTCATGATTGTCAAGCAGATTTTAGCAGCCACATGTGTGGCATGCATGCAACCTGTGCTGTTGCCTCATGTAATGGCTTACTCACATTGCTTTGAATTTTCTATCACAATGTGCTGCATTCATTTCAATAGCAGTAGGGATGTCTATTCTCTCCAACTGTTTCCTACTTTCTGGCTAGAAGCCATAAATTACCACATATTCTAATTAATATAGGAAATATTAGTCATAGTATTATTGTAATTTCGTGGAATGTAGCTATAAATTTGATACGTTGCATTTCTGATGATTTGTGGGCGTATTCATTCGAAGGTGTAGTAGAAATAACAACATAAATTGATTTTTGTGCATATGTATTAATATATGTAATTAAATGTATATTATATTATACACAGCAACAACTGATTTGTCTGGGATAGTACTTCAGTTTATATACAGCTCCATTCCCAGATGAACTCATTGTGTAAATAAGTAGATCCGTGTAAATATTGGACGGAGTATTGTAAAAGACCTTTTTTTTTGGATTTTTTAATTTTTTTTTTCTTTTTTTTTTTATTTCTTTTTCGGTGAGTGAACACTACCTAACCAAATTCCAATGTCAACGTGGATTGGTAAGAGTATCTGAATTCGCCGAAATTAACAACATCACATTACACAAATTATTCATGATGCTAGTGTTACAAAATGAACCAGGTACAAATGCTAGGATTGGTTACTACGCTCTACGGTATGTCTTCCCTTTTTTTTCTTGCTCGACAATATCCTGAACACGTTCAGGTAGACCCATTGTTTCAAATGCATAACATCCATCGTGATGTTTGAAAGCTACACAGAGTGCATCTGCCGCAGAGTTACCTTCACGATGGATGAATGTTATCAAACATGATTTGAATTTTTTTTGTAGTTCTTTAATTTCTTCGATTTCGGCACAAACGTCTTCTGGGAAAACATGAGAACACACACCAGTTATGTGGTCAATAATGTTTTTAGCATCGCCCTCTGCCCATATATCAAGCCAGTTCCGATCTAATGCATACTTCAAACCTTTGCACAGTGCAGATGCCTCTGCAAAGTCAGAGTTCTTCTCATGCTCAATTTCAGCGAAGGCATACACACAATCTCATGTACAATTCCGATATAGACCAGCACGAACTATGGTTGGCCAGGTTGGACGTTTGTAGTCGCAGTAGAATCCCCCATCGAAATTTAGTTTGATGATATGTTTTGCAGGAGGTGACCAGTGGATTCTAAGAGATGTTGTAGATGGGGAGCGGATCTTCTTGCTAGTTGAAGAAGAGGATCCAGTTTCATTGCCTTTACCTGGGTTCGTAAAAGTATGATGACCTGGCGTACAAGTCAAATATGTATTCGGTTGTCTCGGAGGAGGGAAGTTTTCGAGGAAGAATATACATTCATCATCAGCATTGTCTGAAGCATAGGGTGATTGCAGATCACTTTGGTATACCAAAGGTTGCTCGGTGATTTGCGGAAGGAAATCCGATGTGTGGGTAGGGAAATGTAAAGGTATTAATACCTGATGGTCTGGTACTGGAATTGGTGAACCATAATTCTGTGGTGAGGCTGAGTATGAATGTGATTGTGGGTGAATATTTGACGAAAGAGGGGAGTAGTGATACTGGGGAGATGCAATGGAGTTGTAATAATTATATTGTGGAGGGGAATTTGGTAGGGGAATACCTGTATTGTATGAGCCATGCAGGAAATCTGTACAAGTAGGCGGCGATGCATAGAAGACTGGTGACCCTGGACTTCGCATTGGGGGACTGTTCCAGTGACAATTTTGCGGACTGTGAGATAGTGCTACACCGACACCGTAAGCTGCATGCATAAATTCGTTGCCACTGGGAGGCGATGCGCGGAAAATTGGTGATGTCGGGCTGTGAATAACGTGAAATTGGTGATTTCCGGCATCATACATTGTGTTTCCAGTCATTGGATGATAGGGTGAGCCCATGTTAGGCTGCACTGTGTTGTTGGGTGAGAAGATGTGAACATAGCTCCCAGTTGGGATGCTTATTTCAGTGGTGGGAAGGTCTGTTAGCAAGGTGGTTAAATTCCAGCAAGAATGCTCTTCATCAGAATTGTAGCCTGACATGGTGAATAGATTGAGAAATAGTTCATGAAATGCTTACAGTCAATCTTGTAACATTATATAGGAGACCTAGAAAGTGCAGGTATTTGAAGTCATCTCGAAGCATGTGTATTAAATGTAGACAGGAATATTTTGTTTTGGTTATGAAATCTAATAACTGATGGAACTCTTTGTTTTTTTTTTCCCTTTTCTTTTTTCATCTTTCTCTCTTCCTCACCAAAATTTCCAAGAATCGTTTATTGTTTTTATTCTGGGTACAAGTTATTATATTATACATACGTATTAGTATTATATCCCTGCAACTGTAACTTGTTGTAATATGGAATAGCAGTTTAATTGACTGCAATTGTGAACATGGAGAACTTAATATAGATTAATATTAAACGGAAGGCAGAGAACGAATCTGTTCGAAGATGCAATAGTTTTTGGGAAAGAAGGAGGGGGGGGGGGGGGTGGGGGGGCCAAAAGGCAGGGAGATAACAATGGAACATTACCATGATGTTATCTCCTTGCATTTTTTCCAGGTGAACAAAAGTTGTAGTGCTAGTGGATCACAGCAGAGGTTCTATTGTAGTAATGCTTCTATGTACACATGTGGTTGCATACTTGATCTGCAGTTGGGCGCATACACTGGCATTGTGTGCAACTATGCCGTCTCCACTTGGCGAACATTCCATTTGTTGACCCTTCTGCGGTTCATGCTTGTGGATCCAGCAAGTCGAAAATAGAACATGTTCTTAACACTTGACTCATTAGCTTTAAGTAATAGCTCCTTGTGTTCCTGAAATGAATCAATGTCTTGTAGTTAGCACTCTGTTCACAAAGCACACTAACATATGAACCATAACATTAATAAACTATGGAATGAAGCCGTAAGTGTAGCGTGCATACATCTCCTGTCATTGCTGACAATATAACAGCACTTTTCTTCAGGACAGCCTCGACACCATGTCCGAAAACGACAACATTCAGCTCTCCAGTGTCATCTCCAATTTGGACTTCTAGACGACCCCTACAAAGCAAAAATGAATGTATTCAAAACCTTTTTTCCATCTCTTTTTTTTTTTTGAAAAAAAAAATTTCCTCTTTTTGTTTTTTTCCCATTCTTCTGTTTCATAGTTGCTCTTCTATATTTGGTCACTGCAGATTGAATATACAGCTTAAGTTAGATAGAAGAGAGTTATATCAAATTACCATGGTACAGAAGTGCAATCAGAATTGTGGCAACCAGAACAGTTGAATTTTTCTCCAGTTACATAGCTTGTTGCACGAGTACACATATTGCAAGAATGATACCACGGTCTCTGTGTTTCAGGTAAGGCAAGAACTGAAACTTTCACCCACACATCAGTGTCTACAGACTGCAGGAGATATATAGAGAACTGTCAACCGGACATAACAATAAATTCCCAACAATACGATATAACTATGGTGTAGAAAATACCGGTTTTTCTGGGAGGTCTGCAATCTTTGACAACTTGAATTCAGTCTTCTTTGTCTTAGGATTCTTCTGTGCCAACAATAATTCAGGATTCCTGAGTTTATCAATCTTCTGATAATTTGCATCACGCCTACGCCAGAGAAACAGATATGAGATTAAATGTGGGAAATATATCATGTTGTCGTAATTGGAAACTGTATAAATAGTTGTATTCATATACCAGTCAATCAACTCGTCAACTCTTGGATCCTCGATATTGTGCAGGAACATAGTGGACATTGTTGTCCTCAGAGAAAAATCTACAAACACATGTATAGCAATTACATGAATATAATGTTGTGCAAGCTATGTTTTCATATTATGCAGTCATATTTCCATTCCGTCCATAATCTTGTAATTCCATACTCATTAATACTGATGTTAAGGGAAAGTTACCCAGATATGTTGTTGAACACACATTCGTTGCAATTACAACTGGATGAGCACTGGCCAGTATATTTAGTTTATCTCCTTCTGCTGTGGTTGCATCGTCCCATAAGGATAAACAAACTGGGACACCGCTGAAATGATATATGTAAATATAGCCTTCAATAATTGCACGCACCAAGAAGCAGCAGTTGAACACTACGTAATACTAAACAATGCTCAGAGGCAGGGTACTTACGAGTCATCCAGAACAATGACATCCCTCACTCGAGCACGACCTGCTGAATCTTTTCGGGGTACTGTCTTCGTGGACATAACAGCAATGATGATGACAGCAACATCTATGATCATAGTGAAATAGAAACAATACAAATAGAAGTGTGTATTTATTATCGGGAAACATTTAACACTTTATATTAATATGAAATATCTATGTAGAAATTATACAAAGCAGTGCATATGACCTACCAAATTTCTCACGGGAATTCACAAGAGTGCGAGCTTCTTCCAGACTTTTCAAATTATAGTTGCTGCCACAGCCTTCGCCCACCTTATCTTCAACTGCGGTTACCTCCATTTCTTTGTTAAGGACAAGGGAGAAATCATGATCTATGTAACGGTACTTGGGGTTGACAGGTCGCACAACCCCATTGCTAAACCAGTACGAATGATAGACCTGTAACTTGTTGTCAAAGTTGGGTATATCTGCATCAAATGATGTTGCTTGGATTTGTTTGCCCTGCAACTTGGAAAAAAATATATTGAACATGGAGACCGAAAGATTGAGAATAACAATTGTGACCACAGCAGCAAAAGCACATTACATTTGCAAAATAAAAGAAACAAACAGTCAGATTATTTAACCAATATCTTTGCATAAATGTAATTACAACCTCACTGTCACAGAGCACAAAACGCTGGTACTTTGTGTTGGAAGCCTTTCCTGTCAATATTCGTGATTTCTCGGCCACACGCAGTCGGAGTTTCCATTCTTTGCATTCGTCCGTCAATCCAGACAACTTTAAAGTTTTACCTTCCATGATTTCAATGAATTCCTACAAAAGGCATTTCAATAGTGTTAGTATATAAGATATCAAGATTTTCAACTAATGATCAAGTCTATTTCAGGTGACATTATATTATATTACTGCACACCACATGAGTGGCATCTCCGCATGATGAAACCGGCAAGCACTAACCATGAATGGAATCTAAAATGTGCTGTGTACGCGTGTTGCTCTATGCAACAGATCTTTGTACACAACATTTCGAGTTGTGCAATTAAATTGAATGCCGTCAATTGGTTCGATTAACACTTTAACTGCAGACCCTAACTTGGCTCTGGATAATGCCACATACAGTTGACCATGCGAGAATACAGGTTGCGGTAGGTAAACACCAACACGTTTCAGAGTTTGGCCCTGCGACTTGTTGATGGTCATAGCGAAGGATAGTCGAACTGGAAATTGTTTACGCTCGAATTCTATGGGATAGTGATCTGTTTGGGACGGTCTGAGCGGGATCCGAGGAATGAACACGGATTTCCCCTTATTTGGACCGACTGCAATCTCAGCATATATTACATTAGGCAACAACTCCTTGCAAATAAGTTTGACACCATTTGACAATCCAGACGACGGGTCAAGGTTGCGTAGCAACATTAGTGGACAACCTGGCTTCAATTCTAAGTGGTGAGGTGGGATCCCATTGGGAGTTAGTGTATGCAGGAATTCGGCTGGATGAGTCGATTGATTCTCTGGCAGAGATCGATCGAAGCTATTATATGTATGAGACTGCCCTGGAAATCTACTCAGCAAAATTTCATTGATTCGGTCTACGCAGTCATTCCGAGGAGTCAGAATTGCTCTTTCAGTAAGGTACCGCGGGTCCAAACAGTCAGATTGGAAATTGCAGTATACAGCTTTAATAAACAAATCTATTGACATGCTTTCATCAATAAATGGCACAATCATCGATTTTGGCAAATCTATTGTCGCTTCATCAACATCTTGCACACTACCATTTCCAATCGACAAGAGAAATTGGCAGAAGGTGGGATCGTCAACAGCACGCATATTTTCCGTAAGATAAAGCAAATGCATACTGGCCCATAGAGGTGAGTCAACAATGCTGTTGGAGATACATTCCTCCTTAGTAGCACGCACCGTCACAGGCAGCACCTGCCTGAAAAACACCTCCAAAGACCACGACCTTACCTCCAAATAGCGATTCATTGGAACATATATCGCGAAGCATACATTCAAAAGCCTCTATATTCTGCTTCTTCGCCATCGTCACCTCATCCCATATGATAACTTTGGCCTCACGAATAAGGTGAGCAAGAGCTGTCTGTTTTCCAATGTTGCACGTATTCTTATCCGTGGTATCCAAGGGGAGCTTGAAGCGAGAGTGCGCAGTTCTTCCACCAGGCAAGTTTGAGGCTGCAATACCAGTGCTAGCAGTCGCCA
This sequence comes from Linanthus parryae, assembly GCA_023055425.1. Taxonomy (NCBI): domain Eukaryota; kingdom Viridiplantae; phylum Streptophyta; class Magnoliopsida; order Ericales; family Polemoniaceae; genus Linanthus; species Linanthus parryae. Next base: position 38,248,610 of record JALGPY010000002.1, read on the forward strand.
GAGCAATCCCTCCACCACTGCGGACATATGCCAGAACAGCTCTATACAGGAAAGTTTTCCCCGTGCCACCTGGTCCGTCGACGAAGAAACATCCACCTTTCAGTTCGTCGATATGATTTGTGATTATTTTGTAAGCTGCTGATTGCGCGTTATTTAGCTGGTCGATGGCAGCCACGTCTTCGGCTGGAATCGGCACTGCCAATTCCTCTTCGATTTCTCGATTCACGGAACTCATTTCCTCACTCTGACTAACTGGTAACGAAGTAATGAAATCAATCAATTGTCTCCCCATTGCCTCTAGAAATATATTCACTCCTTTAACAGTTCTGAATAGAATTTGAGCTTCATTCAATCTCCCCTCTTTCCGAAAATCTTCAGACAGATTGATATACATCCGATCCCACAAAGACCGTGGATTGCCTGGTTGGCAGTACACAAGGATAGTGGCAAATAAACGCCGCAATGTCTGCGGCATTTGAAAAGTCGCAGCTTCTTCTAAACAATCTTCAAGTGCTGTGTCTTTTTCTAACAGACCGAGTTTCTCACATGCTTCACGGTATGATTCACATATGTGATTCCTCACTGTCCGCAGCTGCTCATATGATTCAGCACCTCGGACATGAGTCAGCAATAATCGGAGAAAAAAGCGGTCTCCCTCCGAAGGATTAGCAGCAACAATACGTCCAATACTGTAGCCCTTCTTCCGAGGTTCCCAGCATAAATTTGTCTTATTCCACACGTAATGTTGTGGAAATTCACTATACAACCAACGCTTTGCACTTTCGTCACGCTTATTTGTTTCGAAATATTCCGTCAACATTGTTTTTGCGTACTTCTTATCCGCGGCAATGTATGGAAGCTTCGTATATTTGTCGAAGGAAATAGATTGCATGCCGGGAAGGTGAAGTGGAAGTGCAATTACAGAAGGATACATCTCGTTGAGCGGGAAACTGTAAAGACGCCATGCAGCCTCCGGAGGTGAAATCCACCTGGCAGACTGAAAGGCTGCAATTTCATCAATACCACTTGTTTGATTTGACACAAGCTGGAATGCAATTTTATCGTGCCCTTTGTAAATATACTTGTACAGATATTTAACTGCTTTGATTGTTGAGCAAATCTCGACATTTATGTGGCAGTCATATTTCGCCAGCAAATATGGATTGTAAGGCACGACCCATCTATTATCAAGAGTAGCTCCTCTAACCTCAACAGTGCGACCGTTGCACTGTCGGCGATAAATAGCAAACGAATTATCACCAGTTCTTGTGGCATTGCAAAAATCCCGGGGATATCTGTTCTTGCATCCAGTCCGAGGCCGCATACATACATTGTTCTTGTTGTGTTCGCCACAAGGACCGTGCATCATATGCCTGACAACGGCATTGTAGAGATGAGGATTGACCTCAGGATCAGGAATTTCAGCTGAGATATACCTGTCATACTCATCAGGTTGCATCAATTTCGCAAACTTTTTCAAAATCAGCAGAAAATGCACATGTGGAAGACCACGTTTCTGATACTCAATGACATACGTATAAGCTGCAATCGGGCCAAGAATTTCTCGTTCAACTAAATCACGTTTCAGCTCAACTACCTTCGCACGGAAAATGCGAGCTACTAAATCCGGTCGATTCGATGCTTCCTCATGAGGCAGGAGCTCATCTTGGATTTCAGACCATCTAGGATTGCAAGTCATCGTCACAAAGTAATCAGGCTTCCCGAACTGACGCACAAGGGCCATTGCATCTTGATAACGACGCTTCATATCTCGTGGTCCCCCAACAAATGAAGGCGGTAGAACAACATGACGACCAATGTTCTCAGGATTCGTTTCTCCTGCTGCCAGACTATCAATTATACCTCGATAAAGTTCTGCGCGAATATCATCCTGGTTGAAGCGCACATAGTCAAGTCGACTTGTTTCCAATTTGATGTACATGTCAACGATATATTGTTGAAGCAAACGACCGAAAAATAAAATCGAGGAATGCCGCATGCTTCGAATTTGCAAACGATAGCAGTAGTACTGCCGACAGGTCACAGTTGGAATCTCTGACTCTGCATCCTCTTTACCTGCATCGACCAAAATAACAGTTACAACATCATGTAAATATGTCTGCATAGAAGAGAAGATTCTGTTATTCAAGAACATTGGGCATGTGCAAACCTGAACGTCGCTTCTTCTTCTTCGGCCCTTTTGCGGCATTATTCTTTGCAGGTTTCTTCTCGATACCAGTATGCCAACCAGGTTGACCATAAGGGAACATAATCGGGTACTGTAGTGGGTCATAGCACCCCAAGTGGTACTTGATTGGTTCTGGCCCACCCTTCTTTCGCTGCACCAAGATATCACGCGAATACTTGCCTGCACGATATTCATCATCTATCCAAATGCCGGCAACCTGATCTGAAGTAGGCATGTTATGGGTTCTCTGATCCAATCCGGGATCACACCGAATACGTATATCACAGTCCATGAGATCAGGGGTTTCAGACATTGATTGGAATTTTTCATTATAGGGATTTGATTTCAGGATGTCAGTCAGGTAAGCAATAATAGACGGATCGACATTGCTGAACGTCTGAGATCGACAATGTAACTGATAAGCAGGATCGTAAAAATATAATTGCAGATATCGAGGTGTCTCCTCACCGGGGTCGAGGTTATTGATGTAATGATATATTTGACCCTGAACCCTGAATGTATAAATTCCTCTGCTGTTCTTGAGGATTTCACGATCATTCTTCACGCCCATAGATGTGAAAGAAAATAAACTGTTGTATGCACGAATCGAAGTTCTGAATTCCTGACTTGTTGCATTATCTGACAGTAGCAATGCAGCCAGTGTATCAGGAATTTTATGTGGAGCAAGAACAACGCGGCCCGAACTGCAGCAAAATCCATCTGGTTCATACGCAAAAAGTTTGGCCTGGCAATGAGGACATATCCTTGGCTGGGGTAGCCGGCTCGGTTCAGTGGGAGGAGAGGGGGGATCACGTTGCCACTTCTTTCTACGCTTCTTCTCTGCAAGACAGACACATTGAAAATAATAATCAATACCGTGAACAGACAAGAGGGGGAATATCATGACATCAGCAGTAGTATAATACTCACTCGATGGTTTAGCGCCAGTGGAAGTACCGGGAGGATGCTTGCTGGACTCACCTGACAATGAGCATGATGCACCACCTTCACCAATAGTCTCCGATGATGTAGGAATGTCAGATGATGACTGAGTTGCAGCATATCGAAATAAGGGAGGTGCAAATGAATCGTGCACTGTGCGAGAACACGGAGCAGTAGTGACGGTAGAAGGAGCAAATGCCAGTCCATGATTCTGCTGACCGTTGTACACATCCAGAGCAGTGACACAGAAACCATGACGGACAACAATCCGGGAAGATCTGGAATGTGGCGTTAGCTGTGCAGTTGATGTGGACGGAGGCACTGAGGTACCGGCTACATTTGTTGAGGCTGCAGGGCAATGTTTTGCCGGGAGACATTCAATACCACGTTTACGTAATTTCTGAGACGAAACTTTCCCCGTTCCACTGTGCTTTCGTTGCGAATCACATTTAGACCGAGCCAGAACAGTTTGCTCCTCTCCTCTGCATTCTCGACTATTGTTTGGACTCACACTGCTTCTGTTTTCGCATACTGGAGAAGCACTTGAGTCAACTTTTGACGGTCTACCTCTCTTCCGACAGTTTCCTGAAGTTGCCACGCTACTCGCTGCCTTGTCTGCATTAGCAACATTACAGTCTACGTCTTCTCCATCACGAACAACAGCTCTGGGCGGCTGTTCTTGTTCATTATGTACTTCTTTACCACCACTTCCAGGCGACAAAGTTTGCCGACGAGTTACTGCTTCCGAATAAGTAAATTGTGAACCACAGGAATGCACAATGTCAACCGATGATTCTCCACGAACGATGTCTGCAACCTCTTCTGTCACAATCACAGGAGCAGCCTCATGAGCAGCGGACGAATCTTCCCTCTCACAGCTATAGCAACCTTTTGTTGATATGGTGAATGAATTTACTTGATCACGGAAAAAATGATTAGCGACAACCTTCGAGCTGTTTGGAACTGTTGAGTCTTTAGTTCCCTGCAATTTTTTCTGAACACCACTGGGGTCATTGTGTGAAGTTGCACTCGATCCATTCTTCCGAGGTCTTCCTCTTATGCCACATTCACGACGAACCCCAGGTGAAATATGTACAGCAGTTATCCCTGTTACATCATTTCCAGTGATCGGACAATCACCGACGCCAATCTTACTCGCTGGTTCAGTTGCAGCACAATGGCGAACATCATTGCCTGCAACTTCACCACAACACCAGCGGTCAGCAGTTGGAGTTACAGAAGAAGAATCAATTCGTCCTCGCAATACCTGATTCATTGCATCAGAACACATAGATTGCATGACATCGCAACAGTCAGCATCAACACATGAATTTCCGCTGATAACATTGGCGACCTGCAGTTTTTGAGAGAGGGGAGGTGCTTTAGGAGTAGCTGATGTGCTATCTCCGGCACAGGCCGTGTCAGACGGTACAGTTACAGCAGTGGATTCTATGTGTTCACGGAAAAATTGATTCCGCACTACCGAATTAGCATCACACATTGAGGCACCGTTCTGTCGCTCAAGCCTATGTCCAGGCCGGACAGTTAGCCTCTCTGAAATTGCACCAGCTTCATTTTTCCGAGGTCTTCCTCTTCTACCGCGTCCACGCCCAGTCCTGCATGATAGTTCTTGAGCAGATATCCCACATTCAACATTTTCAACCTGGGAACCATCCCTACCAGCAACGACAGTCATTGCAAGACTACATGATTCGGACGGTGTAACTTGCCTGGTATGGCAACCCACAACATCAGCCAATGAACTTTGAGACCTAACATCAGAAACCTCCCGTATTTCAATCACGGGAGACACGGGAATGGACTGTTGTGTTACATTTGAGAGAGACGATGTCACAGTATTGGATGAACCACCCCCAGTGGAGGGATTGTGCACCAGCTTGGACACACGAGCTATTTCTATTTGATCACGGAAAAAATGGTTGCAGGCACTCGCGACATTATCAAATACTTTTGAATTGTTGTCTCGCTCCGTCCTTCCTCCAACTCCATCATTGACCTTCTGCGAAGTCAAATTAGCTTCGCCTTTCCGGGGTCTTCCTCTTCTACCACGTCCACGGCGACCCCCCCCCCCCTGAAATCTCTGAAGCAGATGTTGCATTGACAGCATTTGCAATTTCAAAACAATCTACCGCGTTAATTCCAGTAACTACACCTCTACATGATTCAGTAGCAGCACAGTGACGAACATCATTGGCTGGGACTTCACCTCCTTCTCCGAAAACCTGAATCATTGCATCGGAACACATAGATTGCATAACAGCGGAACAATTAACATCAACACATGAATTTCCGCTAATAACATCACTAACCTGCTGTTTTACAGAAGGGGGAGTTGCTGTAGGAGTGACTGAAGAACTACCCCCAGCAGAGACTATGGCAACCGGTGCAGCAACAGCAGGGCCCTCTACGTGTTCACGGAAAAATTGATTCCCCACAGTCGCAGTAAGATCAGATATTGTTGCACCACCAGCATTTTTGCGAGGACGCCCTCTTCTACCACGGCCACGACCACTACAGTCCACAGTTCGTCCACCGCCTACATTATCGGCATCAGGCAATGCGAATGATGCATCAGTAGTGCCAGCATACACAGGATGGATAACAGTCAATGGTGATACATCATCTCCACCAGGAACTAAATTCCTACTCACTCCAGAATCCTGCAATGATTCTGATTCAGAAGGTACGACAACTGCCTTTTTTCGAGGCCGCCCTCTTCCGCCGCGGCCACCAGCACCAGAGCTTGCAATCCTACCACTGCTTACTTGATCAACTGGAAACAATCTGGAAGACTGACCATTTGTAGTATCACATGCAGTACTGATAAGAGCTGGCGGCTGTGATGTCAGCACGCCGGGACATTCAATCTCTCCATCACCCAGGGAATTACCGCGCAGTCCAGAAGCTTGCAATGCTTCCGATTCAGTGACCGGTGGAGTCTTGTGTGTATTAGTAGCAGACATACCTATATTGTAAATCATTACTCAGGACAGACCACAACAAATCTACAATCGAAGAATTTTTGTGATGCACCGAATGGTGGACTTTTTCCCATATTTTGGGACTTTTGTTCTAAACTTCCATCTACCTCATTCTGCAACGGTCTGCTGCCGTTAGCGAATACACGCTTAACTCAATTCAAACTACCTCAAAATTTACTTATTCACTGACAAAATTGAAGTGACGCACATGTTCTAACATAACATATTCATCACCAGTAATGACATTTATCTTTTTATCATACATCCCGTATTATATCATATTAAGCATCATATTGTACAAATCACACAAACAAATATGCACTCGTAGAATTTTAACCATCCAATAGAATTGCGACCACATAACAACATATAAAGTTCACACATCACTAATAAAACAAGCTATGGCCAGCATTTTGAACGACAGTACCCGCATCATTTCAGAAATTGCAGAAAAGAACCTGTGATATGCAAACAACAATGCCAATAGAGCAACCACTCAGCCCAATAGCTCCTTCCACGTTGCTGAAAAACCAGATAAACCCAGAAAACAAATTGAAAAGGACAATTTTATAAAAAAAAAAAAAAAAAAAGGAAAATTTAGATCATCCCTGGATTTCAATCATGCCATGGAACAAACCATTCATTCGAACATCTTACCAGGAAAACAGTTGACAATGTGGTCCAATGAACTCGTCACAACCAGCAACACATCTGTAAACCCACAAACCAGCTGGAACAGATAACGTAATGCAATTAAACATGGTATATTCAAAGACACTGAATCAAACAAACAACTGTCTAACCAAATTTTGTTCCCGGCACGAAATTCATCAAAGAATAGATACAAAAGTTGATGACAAACAGGGCAATTTTGTTATGATATACGATCTACAAGCTGCTGAATAGCAGGACACAATACAGTCCGGTAATTACCAAATCATTGGTATTTAATAACACCCAACTCCCACATCCAACGCCATATTACACCAAACCATAAACATTTAATAGGGGACCTACAAACTGCAATGGATCTATACATGCAACTGTAGTGGGACACCTATGTACATAGAATAAACCAAATTATCAGCATTCAATAACACCAGACCACCATACCAAACCCAATCTGACCACAAACTACACACATTTTATTCCACAACCAGAAACTGAACCCAGTCTGAACATGCAACTCTTCCACTCAACATCCGAACGGAAAATAAATTAAACAGTGAGTAAAATGCTGCGAAAATATAAGTGAACAATTTAATAAGACAAAGAAGAACTATCCAGAAACAGAGAGAAACCATTGCACACACCTCTTACATCAAAATTCATACATGCAACCCCAACAGTGAACCTTTGAAGCACAAAAATGAAGAAGAAGAGAAAGCATAGTATTTAAAAGGAGAAAAAGAAAAAAAAAAAAAAACAGGGGATAAATTCATACCAAAACAGGGAGAGAGCTTTGCACATACCAGGAAAGAGATCGAAGAGAGTAGACAGTGGGAGAACAGAGACATCCTCTCATTAAACCCACGAGAATGTTGCGACACGTGTAAGCTGTGTAACAGCAGCTCACGTCAGAATAGTGGCTGGAACAGTACATGTACTTGGGCTCCAAGCAACAGAAGGCGGTGTTAATCCCACCAATGAGCACCGACACAGAGTGAGGGCAAGGTTCTGAGGGAGAAGACGATCAAATTACCTCAAGCACTGACTATAATCGCCGTGGTAGAAAGGTTGAATGAGCAAGGGCAAAATCGACTGATAACAAATAATAACTTTCTGCATCAATTTGATGACATCACCATGAATCTAACAAAAGCTATTTTTTTTTCCTATCAATTTCACATGTGCATCCAAGTAAGCAGACAATATTACGGCCACCAAATATGAAACCCACACCAAAACATATGGAAATACCATGGTTAAAATGGTCAATATGGAAGGAAGCATGGTCAAGATGAAATAACCCTTTAACCAAAATAGAGTATATTGAATAATTTAAAACTGCGCCTAAAATCACTTACTACGAAAGTACCTACCTAAAATTGTTAATTGCCAAAGTACCTCTGCTAAATGTAGACAGCTCAATCTTGGACTTGTGATCATTCTCTGACTCCACAGTGCGTACGTCGCCGAGCGACGCAACCCTAAACATCTAACCGACACAACCCTATACGTCGCATATTTCTTCTGATCCTCTAATGAAGAATAAGCATCTCTCTCATGTAGAGGAAAACAGGCCTAAGATGAAATAACCCCCTAACGAAATACTTTATCATCGGAAATACAGCGAGTAGCAAGGGCGTAGATAGAAATTAAGAGAAATTGGCATGTAATGAACAATTTAAAGGTGTGCCTGAAATAACTTATTACAAAAGAACCTAACAAAAGCTATTTTTTCCTATCAATTTCACATCTGCATCCAACTAAGTAGACAATATTACGGCCACCAAATATGAAACCCACACCGAAACATTTGCAAAAACCATGGTTGAAATAACCATCTAACGAAATACTTTATCATCTGAAATACAGCGAGCAGCAAGGGCGTAGATAGAAATTAAGAGAAGTTGGCATGTAATGAACAATTTAAAGGTGTGCCTGAAATAACTTATCACAAAAGAACCTAACAAAAGCTATTTTTTCCTATCAATTTCACATCTGCATCCAACTAAGTAGACAATATTACGGCCACCAAATATGAAACCCACACCCAAACATTTGCAAATACCATTGTTGAAATGGTCAATATAGAAGGAAGCATAGTCAAGATCAAATAACCCTTTAACCAAAATAGAGTATATTGAATAATTTAAAAATGTGCCTAAAATCACTTACTACAAAAGTACCCACCTAAAATTGTTAATCACGAAAGTACCTCTACTAAATTTAGACAGCTCGCTCTTGAACTTATGATCATTCTCTGACCCCACAGTGCATACGTCGCCAAACGACGCAACCCTAAACATCTAACCGACACAACCCCAAACGTCGCATATGTCTTCTGATCATCTAACGAAGAATAAGCATCTCTCTCATGTAGAGGGAAGCATGCTTAAGATGAAATAACCCTCTAACCGAATACCTTATCATCTCAAATACAGCGAGTATGAAGGGCGTAGATAGAGATTAAGAGAAATTCGCATGTAATGAATAATTTAAAGGTGTGACTGAAATAACTTATTACAAAAGAATCTACTTAAAATTGTTAATCACAGAAGGGTCAGTATAGTCACTTACTACGAAAGTACCCATCGGAAATTGTAAATTACAAAACTACCACTGCTAAATTTTGACTGTTCGCTTTTGAACTTTTGGTCATTCTCCGAACCGACAGTACGTACGTCGGCAAACGACGCAACCCTAAACATCTATCCGACACAACCCCAAACCACAAATGGAAATTCACATAATCCATTTTCCTGCTCTGGAATTGACATGTACATCCGACTCACACATCCAAACCACAGCCAGAAAATCCATTCAGAAGTTGCATTAAAAGACAAACATGAAGGGTAAAGACGGAAGACAACAGAAGCTAATGAAGCAGAAACACAAGGGCAGAACCGGAAGTTAATAGATTCTATTTTTTTCATCGAATTTACATGTGTATCCAAAGCACACCACGAAATTACAGCCACAGACTCTATTCAGGATACCTAATAAGGAGACCACCGCAGGGACAGTACTGGAAGTTAACTGAATCTATTTTTTCCAACAAATTTACATCTAAATCCAACCACTACACCAAAATTACAACCACTAAATCTATGGAAAACAACCAGTAAATGACAAATAGCAGGGGCAGAACCGGAAGTTATCAAAAGTATTTTTTTTCATCGAATTTACGTATCGATCCGAAGCACACCACGAAATTACAGCTACCAACTATATTCAGGATAGGTAATAACGAGACAACAGCAGGGACAGAACTGGAAGTTAACTGAATCTATTTTTTCAACAAATTTACATCTATATCCAACGACTGCACCAAAATTACAACCACTAAATCCATTGAAAGCAACCAGTAAATGACAAATAACAGGGGCAGAACCGGAAGTTATCAAACGTTATTTTTTTCATCCAATTTACGCATCGGTCCAGACCAGAAAACATAATTACATAACGATGCCATTATAGCCTCAGTAAAATACCGGCCCGCATGAGGACAACACAGACATTTCAATCTGAAATAAATTGCAAGGACTGCCGAAGAAGGACGTGGCAAAATAACGTTGGAGGTAAATGGCGGCAAACCCACATGCAAGCCAATCAATGGTCCACAGTGTGCAAAACGCCTAGCTGGCAAAGTGGCCATATCTCCTTTTATTATAGGTAGTATGATACGTCATCCGTTTTTCTTATCCCACTTTGTATAATATGCTTTTGAGCCATCGCGTGTTACATAATATTTTCAGCATCATGCTACGAGATGATAAAATGAAATAACTAATGTAGTTGCAACAGGTTTGGCCGAACATAATACGCTGATGTTAAACTTCAAGAACTTCAGTAACCTTCTTGTACATATGGGATAATCATGGTCAAATAGATTAGAATGGTTAATTTTAAATTTTTTGAAGTGTTATTTAATCATTTTACAATTTCGTGTAATATTGTTTTGATAATTTTTTTTTTTTTTTTATTTTGATAGTAATGAAATTCATGATTTGGTGATAAATTTGATGATTTTGTTGTGGGAGGCCAAAAATACCATTTTCTAAATTTGATGAAATGGTGAAATAACTATTTGATGTAAAATTTGGTGAAAACTGTGGGAGACTAAAAACTCTATTTTTCCACCAAAAATGGTGAAATGGTGTTTTTGAGGGTTAACTGTGGGAGGCCAAACCATTTTTCTCCACCAAATATAGGATTTGGTGTAAAATTTGATGTCAACTGTGGGAGATGCTCTTATAAGTGTGAAGTGAAACGCTAAAACACGCTAAAACTCAAGCTCCGTAGTAAAAGTAATCATCATAGCGTTTTCTCTTTTCGATTCAGTATATACAAACGCTGGTGAAATTTGCATGAACCTAATCGCTCTTAAAAATCTTAACCAACGAGATAAATGTGTATCTAATCTAGCAAAACTACGTGATGCTGCACAGTAATAAAACAGTTCTCGTGACTGTCAGTTTGATATTCACCCTCCTTTATACGTAGCTAGATGGCCGAGATGTATTTTCTGTTAGATAATTTTACTGACCCGAACAGATTGTGTATAATCTAAACAGTACTCGAAATTAAACAAAACACATAACGAACTTACTGGTAAAGATTCCGTACGCTTGTATAGTTTTGGAAGACAATTTCGTATAGAATACGAGGCTCCTTAAAGCAGATTCGTCCCCCCACACTTCGTGCTTGTCGTGGAGAATTTGGACGTCTACTTTCCAGGATAAAAGCTTCCCTGTGCGGTGTTGAAAGCACGGTATGACACTCGCACACGACGAACTAAGACTACGAAAAGGAGAGTTTCTGATGGAAGGTAGTGAGAGAGATATTTGTGTGTTTCTGAGATGTTTTTCAATGAGGAGGATGGTAGTCCTTTTTATAGGAGAAGAAGTGACTGTTGGGAACGGATGTGTCTGTTCAATTTGAACTGATCAGTTGTAACTGTTGGAACAGTTGCAACTGTTGACAATCCGTTTAAATACATAACATATTAATATTCAGTTAGTATTTGGCCCAAGTTTCTTCCTCGTCAACGATGTGGTATCTCTCTCAACCCAATGATCAATACTCATTACGAGCGCTTAATTTGATCATTCATTTCTTAATGGTTTTCGACGAGTGAGTTACTAAAACGACCACCAAGTTGTCCTCTATACGATGGGTGTTGTTAACTCACAAGTGAGTCGGGTTAAAACCGTTCTCAAAGTCGGGTATTGAATTACGTCAAAACCATTTATTCCAACATTTTCTTAGGTAAAGAAACGTAAAAGCATACAGTAAATGTTACTTTTAACGTTAGTTGCGACAAGTAATGTACGCTACATGGTTTGAATATATCGGAGTAATGTTTTAGGTTAAATATACAACTAACTCTAATCGATATTTGCGCAATATTTACAATTGATAAAATACATACTGAACTACAAGAGAATCGACAAAGTCCAGCTTCTCATTCACGTTATATACGTATCAAATATTTCATGTTAGTGCATGTCTGGAACCCGTATTTTAATCCGTTTTGATTAAAATTGTCATTTCTATTTAATTCTGTTTGTTATGAAAAAAAATTATTAAACTGAAAATCTGCAGATTAAAAAATCTCAATGCAAATGTAGAATATCCAAATTTGTGGATTATGCGGCTGAAAATATCAGAAAAAAATAATTTTAGCGTGTTTTTAACATTAGCATTATTGTAGTTTATTTATAAGTGAGTGTATTCAAGCAATTAAATAATATATCTCTTTAAATTTTGTCAAATTGATCAAATTAATTATCTAAAATTCCAGCCCATATCAAAAGGATTTGAATTTTTACTTCAGCTGGATTTTTCATCTAGATTTTTTCAGCCTATTTTTCATATTCTCAGCTGCTACTAAACACTGGTTCAGGACACCTAATTCTTTCTCCATGTGATTACACAACCAATCAAAATATAAAAACATTATTTATTCAGTTATTACTTTTATGTTAGTAGTTAGTAGCACAGTTTTAAAAACCGGACCGGATCGGCCGGTGAACCGGGCCTTGACCGGTCTGGTTCGGATAAAAGACCGCCCTTGCAAGAAAACCGGGCCACGTCATCCAAACCGGCGGTTGAACCGCCGAACCGGTCGAACTAGCCGGTTGATGACAGGCTCGGTTCGTAAATTAAAAGCAAATCAATGCCACTGGGAAGTATCAAACCCCAGACCTCATTAATGAGGGAGGGCACGCTTACCACTTGGGCAACAAAGCTCTTGTTGGTAAAATAGAATAATAAATATAGTTGACTCTTTTTTTGAAATGGAACCAATTTCATATATTTTTTAATATTTTGTTTCTTTTTTTTGTTTCTCTTTAGAAATGTAATCTCTTTAAAAAAACTCAGTAGGAGGATTTTGTTTTGCCAAAATATTTTATCCGTAAAATATGTTGTAAATTTGAATTTAAGAATTTATTTTTAAATTTTCACAACCATAAATAACTATTGCTCCCATAGAAATTGTTATTAGAAAAATGAAAAATGTGTTCCTCAAAAATAGACACGATTATTTTATTTGTCAGTGTGTTCTTAAAAGTTACGACTAAATGTATATAAACTTCAAAATATATTTTTTAATGTAAATCAACATCTTAATATATATTATAAACCTCAAAATCTAATTGTTGTTGATCATAATTTAATTTTTATAAACATAGTTATTACTATAACAATGTTATAACGCTAAATAAGGTCCAAATTAGAACATTCAAGTATTTTTTTGGGATATATGTCAATATGTTTACTATTTATTAAATAAAATTATAAATATATATTATTAAATAAACGTGCGATTGAACCGGTCCGACCACCGGTCCGACCATGAACCGGTGCCTCACCGGTTCGAGGGCCGGTCCGGTTTTTAAAATTTTGGTTAGTAGAATCGAAACGATAAACAACTCTTTATACTTTCACTTCATCTCTTTTACCCCAATTTTGAGTTACTGATTAAACCAACTGTTTTCAAGAGATTCTAAAACCTTGATAGGAATATCAAACACTGACTACTTAACTGTGCACTTGCATACGCGCATTAAAACATGCATCAATCTGTAGCATTGTGAAGGGAGTAACAAAGTAATTTATCATTTGGCTATTCAAGTCATGTACTTTTTTTTAGAATTACATCATATAGCCGGGTTCAAACCCAATCACTGAGCTAGCATGTAGTTAAGACACAAAGTCATGTTGTTAAGACACTCATTTGCAAGTCATACAGTTGATGGAAAAACTATATGGTTTTTTTACTTTTAACGAATTAGATCATATAGCGGGGTTTGAACCTCAAACCTTACCACTGAGCTAACACCTATTTGCATATGATATTTTTCTTTTGTGAACTACTGACTTATTCCGTCCCTATACCACCTTAGGCCTCGTATGGGTGCCTGATACAAAGGCCGGATAAGATGTATTATCCCCTCCCCTTCATATGATTTGTTAGGGTGCCGGATACAAACGCCGGATATGACGTGTTATCCTCTCCTCTTATGCTGGTGGTCATTTTTATGAATAATTCTAATACCACCTCTGGAGGTGGTATACGCCGGATAAGATACACACTATTTTTTAAGACAAAAATGCCCTCATCAAATAGCAAAAACTACATGCTATAAATACAAAAAAAAAAAAAAAAAAAAAAAATTCTACCATCTCCTTCACCAAACCCCTCTCTCTCTCCGATCTATATCCCTCCCCGTTTCGCCACCGTAGGCAACAACCACCACCATCACAAATACTGAGATAACAAGAACCACCACCATCGCCACTATAGGCAACAACCACCACCATCACCACCGGTACCCGCCTCCATGTCCCCTCTGCATATCGTCGCTCTCTCTCCTCCGGTCCGTCCGACCAGAAACAGAATGGAAACAGCAGCAACGAGGACGCCAACCCCAGCCTTTCATTTTTTTTTTTAAATGTTCATGTTTCATTTTTTTTGTTTTGTTAATTTTTATTAATAATTTTATATGTTAAATAACATTAACTTCTAAATATAAAGCTAAATTATACTTAACTTATTTATTAAAAGATATAATTTGTTAATCAATTCGTATTAAATCTAAGTATATCGTAATAACAATTTCAACTTTCTATTTATTTATTCTTTTTGAGAAGAGACTCTCTAATTTCAAACACGTTGTAATGTTATCGCCGTTTGTTATTTAACTACAATATTAATATTACATCACATTATTCCAATATATGGAAGACAATCATTTACGTAAATTTTTGAAACAAAATGAGCATTATCTAGCAAGATATCATTACTTATAAATAGTTCATACAATTCAAACTCAATTTACAATACAAGTAGTTTTATACATAATTACAGCACTGAGAGTATTACTGTCATTTGGACACATATACTGCTTCTTATCCTGCCTCATATCATGCAGCACCCAAATACAATATGTCAGCATATCATATCAAGTCTTATCTACCAACATACATATCCTACCTCATGTCCCAGTTATCTGTCAGCATACATATCCTACCTCATATCCAAGCATAAGCTTATCCGCTACCCAAATGAGACCTTCATATATGGCCTGTTAAAACACTTTACACAATGTGCGCCATTTTCAGCTCATCTCTCAAATAATTAAGATAGGGCCCATACGGTGTTGATAACAGTCAGCCCATTTAGGCAACACAGAGTCAGCCCATTTAAGAAACACAGATGCTATCTCTTTATAGTTTTATAGCCCAAAGAGAATATATACTCTACAAAATCAGCGATGTGGGACTCTATGATTTACCAATTTTATAAGCTTTAAATTTGGAGTTGATGTTTCTTTTTTTTTTTTTTTTCTTTTTTTTTTGAAATAGGAGTTGATGTTTGTAAGAAACGACGTGGGACTCTAGGATTTCTCTATTTACAAGCAATTGTTTAGCTTTAGTTTAATCATCTTTTACACAAAAAATGACTTACGATTCTAAAAAAAAAAAAAAAAAAGAAATGACTTAAAAAAGAAAATATAAAATGAAACAGACATCAAGAATAATAAGCTTGGAAAGAACTCAATGATCTTCTCTCTCTCTTTTTCGTGGTTCATTTGATTGTTACACTTATGAACCATCTGATGGAGTATACTCTTCACATGCTTGAGTTGCTTATTAAGGTGAATGTGTACTAAATATAATCATTTTGCCGCTTAAAATTAATTCCGCAAGCTCATAGATCCAAGCTTCAAATTAATTTTACAGCATCATATTTGTTGTTTTTTGGTAAACTATAAAAAAAAAATACTATATTGCCGGTTCTCTCGCGACTCTCTCAAATATAGTAATTCTAAGATTTTACGATTTTCTGCTCCCGCTCCCGCTCTAGAGTCTAGATGACTTAGGTCACTCCGTCCCACTTTGTATATTGAGCAATATATATTCCTTTCCTAGGATAGCATTTATTTTGGAATTGATGGACCGGGCTTGGGTTGAAGATATTTAAAAATGAGCAGGACTTAAGTTGTTGGTTCGGCCCATTAGAAGGGCCTCATGTAGCAATTCTTAGGTGCTCATAGAGCAAAGCACACGTGGTGCTCTATTACACTCACATACTATGACCGTCCAACACAGATACAATATCTTTTCGATCTTATTTTTGTATTTATCGATAAAAAATAATTAATACAAGCCAAACCTGCGGACATTCTTACCATTATTGGTAAATATTTTGTTGATGAATATTTTGTACTTCTTATTCATTTATTCTGGGTGTGTGTGTATATGCATACATAAATACATACATAGAGAAAAGATTTGTAAGGGAGTGTTTATATTTTGTTGATGCTCTTTTGACCAAATATATATATATATATATATATATATATATATATATATATATATATATATATATATAAACATAAATAATACTAACATACACGGAAATTCCAAACAAAAGAACATAATACAAATGAAAACATACACCGAGAGTATACAAGTGAAACAGACACCGCGAGTGATTACAAATTGCTAAATTAAAACAAAAGTGGCACACAATCTCTTCACTATAAAGCAGGGATGTAAGTTTAACCGTGAATTTCTAACCAAATTGAAACAAGCATAATAAACTAAATTGTGAACAAACTGTACAAAACACAAACTAAATTAAATTGATTAAACCGCACATAACTATTTAAACCATATTACATATAATTTGTATTCCCAAAACATAATATAATAGTTCTCTCGTATAAAATATCGAAGATTTGTTCATATTTCTTTAGTTTTTCCTCGAGACCAAGATTAGACCGTACCGTGGAGATTGAACTTTATTTTCCTCGGGCTGAACCAAATCGTTTGCATCCCAATTATGTGTGTGTACGCCGTCCTACTTTGTTTGTTTTTTTAAATCACTAACACTTTTATAATTACCGTTCCACTATGAGTCTTCATTAATTACATCTAACCATTTGGACCTAAGTCACCTAGAACGGGAGCGTGAACTGGAGTGGCGAGAAAACGTCTAATTTCAGAAGGATTGCATTTGAGAGCGTCACGAGAGCGTCTATGTATAATATTTATTTACTATAATTTTGTGAAGAAAATAATATTTACATGATAATGTGATTTTACACATGAGAATATTTTTTTATTAGACGGTTTGTCATTATTCATTTGTCAAATAGGTTGTTTCAATAAGGAAGAATAATGTTTAAATAGTTAGAATTATCGAACTGACTCAATAAGTTGAGATTAATCATCAAGTATAGTCCAAACTATTGGTAAATTAGATTTAAAAAGTAATTCGCCTACGAAAACGAGCTCTCTATTTTCTGGAGCGCTTTTATAGCGAGGTTTGGTCTCGAAAGCGCCAGAGCGAGATTTGGGAGCGAGAGCGATGCCCCTTCGAGAGGTTTTAGGTGACTAAGATTTGGACACAATGAAGTCTTATGTTTAGCAGCTGATAAGTTGTGCAAGTTTGTAAACATTGCACAAAAGAGAATCCATGTTTTATGAATCGAACAATTTATTTGGTTTTGGTGCCAATTTGCTTCTTCCTTCATGTGGCTTGCCTTTCAAATAGATTACACAATGCTCTCTCCACTATAGTCCATTGAAAAGACTTTGAACCAAATCCTAGATTGGGCAAATGAAATGAAAATGAGAATCCATAGTCCACAATCCACATCCTCTTAAAAGGAAACCACAAAACACCCATGTGGATTCCTCCAAGTTTTCTTCTCCTCACTCTCTCGAGCCCATGTGACAAACACACAATCACCACTTTGTTGGGTTATAAATGGGTCCCGTGAAAGCCCCTACCTTGTTTGGTATAAACACATCAAGTCAAAGGAAGATACAAAATCAATCACTACCTTGGATGTGAACCATGCTCCCCCTTTGTCTCCCCCAAATGTCTCTATTGGTCAAGAACTACTGCAGATATGGTGGTTATGACCCATAAAAATCGACAACTCTTTTTATACTGATGTTTTAGACTACGAATCTTTACGAATCAAAATGAGTGATAACATTTCACTTCTCCATCTAGAAACAAAGATAAGAGGAGAGAAAAGGAAATATACCAAGTGGACTAGTCAGATGCTCTGAAAAAGCTCAGGCGACCCTATGTTTGGTGACAAGCAAAGCATCTTCTGATGCAGTACTATTAGAGTGCTGTGGCGCACAAAAAAGGGTAAAAAGGCACTTTCACCCTCCTCAAGTTCCATGCAAAGAAACTTTAAACCCTTTTTGTTTGGAAATGACTCTTTCACCTCTTTAGTCTGTCAAATTTCAGAATATTTACACTCCCCAATCGTAACATCGTTAGTCTGGTCTGGGCGTAATTGTTCATCACTATAGTAGTTTCGAGGACAAATACTCTTTATAGTATGATACGTAAGGGTGTTAATGAGCCAAGCCGCTCATGAGTAGTTCGGTGTTTGGCTCGAAAAATTAGTTTCGAGAACAAACACTCTTTTGTAGTATGATACGTAAGGGTATTAATGAGCCAAGCCGCTCATGAGTAGTTCGATGTTTGGCTCGGAAAAAATCCGTTAGCGATTGAGTTGAAGTTTAGACGAGCCAAGCTTGAGCTTCTTTTCGGAGCTCGTTTTATAAATGAGCCGAGCGTGAGAATAGTGATACGCGGCTCGAGAAGGATCGTCAACTCGCTTGTTTACATGTTCGTTATCATACCACGGCAAGAAGCTCCAGTAGGCGCTTTTTTAGAAGGTATGACTACAAAAAGTTAAACTTAACATCTTATGCGTTAAATAACCATAATTACAAATTCTTTTCTTGAACGGACTAACGTTGTCACTTCATATTTTTTTATAAAATTATATACAATATTCAAGTTACAAATAAGATATTTTATAAATTGAATTAGCTATTTTCCTACCATTCATTACTCTATGAATCTAAAAGTAGAAAACATATTATATCGGTTTAGTTATTTTTTACTCCACTCAGACCCAAAAGTTCTAAAAGCAGTTTAACTCGAATTAGAGCTCGAAGCTCGTTGAATTCGTGAATTAAGCTAAGCTCAAGACGAATCACAAGCTCGACAAATTATTATATGAACTAAGCTTGAGCTTCATTTCTTGACTCGTGGAAAGCTCGAGCTCAAACTCGAGTTCATGAAAAATATGGTTAGCCGAAGAGCACCATGAAACTCGACTCGGCTCGGCAAGATCACACCCTTATACAACGCCGTAAGGGGGAATAAATGTCCTGAAGTTTGTAACACAAAAGGGGTGAAAGGGGTGAAAGCGTCATTTCTCAAATAGAACGGGTGAAAGCGTCTTTTAATAAACCTAAGGGGGTGAATGATTATTTTTACCAAAAAATAAAAATGGTTGTGTTTAGCACAAATACTACTACTACGTACCCCTTCTTACACTTAACATTGCCACTATCTAAACTTTGAACAAGGATGAACAGCACCATGACACAAAGGAACATTTTAGGTCAATAGAGGAACCAAATTCTAGTTGAGCAAATTGGTTGCAAACCAACCTCTGCAGTTGGATTAAATTCATAAATCAGACATGAAGAAATTTGAACAAAATTGAAGTAACTCAAACGAATCGACTATCTTAAAAATACATACATCAAGAATAGACTTCCCTATATACCAAAATTACTATCTCTTTTTGCAATTCTTCATACTTTTTTCTGGGGTGAGACCTGACAATTACCAAAACAGAGAGGAGGAGAGGAAGCTGATCAAAAAATATACTGGTACTTCATTTTTTGTTACTAATACCGAACGACGTCGCTGTAAGCGAATTCATCAGAGTTCCCAACCGAATCCTCAGGCCACGAATCCCGAAGCAGCTTCAACAGCATCTGCGCTTTCCTCTTCGCCCGCTCCGTGCAATCGCTTTGCACAAGCAGCAGCAACTGAGTCAACACGCCCGCCGCCACCGCCTCCCTCTGGCACTCCTCCGACGCCGAACACAGCGACAGCAGCGCTCCGGCGGCGTACTCCGTCGCCCGATCCGAAATCTTCAAAATAATCTTCACCAAAAGCGGCACCGTCAGCGCGTGGTCCGCAAACGCCGCGCAACCGGACTCGATCCGGCAGAGCAGCTCCACCGTGGCTAACGCTCTCTCCGCGTCGCACTTCTCGAAATCCGGCAACCGATCGATCAACGTCTCCGCCGCTCCGGCCATAACCGCCTTGTCGCGGTGTTGCTTCACGAGGCAGAGAGCGAACAACGCTTTGATTCCGATTTTGAGCGCTCGAGGATATGATAACGGACAGTTGAGAATTCCGATTACTCCTTCGTAGATTTCGTCGGAATTGCTGATTTGTGATCTCAGATCCGGCGATCTATTACCGGCGATCACGATCTCGATCAACGCGGCCGAGTTGACTCGGACCTCGATCGACGAATGGAAGAGGAGCGAAACGAGGTACTCCACTTTTTCCGGATCTGACGCGACGAAAACGCACTCCGATTCAGATAACGGAAACATCGAGAGTACCGCAAGCGACTCGTGACTCATCTCCGGCGAGTCACGAGAAAACAAAACCGTCAACAGAACTTCCCTCACGTTATGCGTGGAGATCACAGACCGGTTCTTCTCCGAGTCACGAGCGAGTCCTCTGAGCCGCCTCAACGCGGCGAGTCTATTCTGAGTCAAACTCGACTCGGAACTCGCTTGCTTCAGCAAATTCCTCACCGTCGCCGAATCCGCCGGCTGCTTCGGCGTCGGAATACGCTCGACGCCGAAGGAGCTGTTCGCGACGCACCACTCCTGGATGAGCCTCCGAAGCGTGTGGTTCGGAATGACGGTGAAATCGGTTAGAGGAGCTCTGGTGACCGGGCACGTGGTGTTCCCGGTGGCCACCCATGACTCGATGCTGGAGCGGTCGTAGGTCTGACCGGTGCTGACGGTGACCGGGTCACGCATTAGCTCAAGCGAGACCGGACAACGGAAATGGTAAGGAATGTGAAGGCTGGAAACATCTAGAGACTCCAATGCTTGTTGAGGTATGTTCTTCTTCATTCCCTCTCTTCGTCTCTCTCTATACATGGCTGAGTTTTGTTTTTTTGTACTGTGAGTGGTGTTGTTGGTGTCTGCAAATTCTCTCTTTCAGTTTTGGTTTCTCTTTATATGAAAAATTTGAAACAGAGAGGAGACAATGGAGGACACTTATCTCTGACGAGTACCAATTCTTTCTTCTTCTTTCGTTCCCTCACACCACACGTGTGGTGACAAAGTTAACCGTGGTTAGGTTGGGTTAGATTAGTTGGAGGGGTTTTTCATTGATTGGGTTGTTTGGACTCTGGTCAAATGTATCGTGCGACTGGGTGGGACCCAATGCCATGCTAAAATCTAAGTTCTGTGCACATCAGCAGCACCATTAATTTTGCTGATTGTTCTATCACTGTTGGGGGGGAAGGAGGGATTGATTGTGCCTTCCAATTGAATTCATTTTTTTTGGGACCGCTCTAGAGGAATAATTTATGCTACCGTGTGCTGGAAATGGAATACCACCCGTATCCTGAAAATCTGAAAAATCAGCTGAAAATAATCTAGGCAAAAATTTCAATTGAAAATAATTTGGTGTTTGGTTTGAGCTAAAATAAAAAATATCAAAACTTTTTTTAAATATTTGCAACTGCATAATCCCCGTTATTAGAGATTCTATCATTGCACAGACATTGGGGATTATCAGCTAAAATAACATAGTATTTAAAAATATCTTAATAATAATGTTCAGTTCTATTTGAAAATAGAGTTTCCAAAGATGCTTTAAATTTTTATATATCTTGATGTGTTGTTATACTGCTTGGTGAATAATGTTGTATCTCTATGTTAGTTTGATGAACGCGCGGTAACTATTCTATCAAATCATATTCGACAATGGGTTACTAAAACCCCGGTAGTTGACATGTAAGAATGAAATATATGCACAGTACAAGAAGTATCAAGTTGCATAAGTACATGATTGTGCGTCACCATGGGAAAGTTCCGAAATCAGAGCTTTGGACAAAATTCTCTATGGTTGCGTTTGGTAACCAGGATTTGAATTTAGATTTGGATTCGAAATTCGAAATTTCAAATTCTAAGATTTAAATTACGGAGAGATTTGAAATTTTCTGTTTGGATGTTATTATGAGTGTAACTTTGAATTTCGATTTGGTTTCTGCTTTGATTAACGAATGTCAAGAAAGTACACAAATATGTACTTGGCACAATGGCAAGCTGCGCGCCCTCAAGAGTCTTATGCCTTCCTGAGTCGAAGTTACAGGGTTCGAATCCCTACAGTGGCTTTTTTTTGTACAAATTTCGTGAACAATCCACTTATAGCGCCCCCTTCCATGCGTAGGATTTCAAATGACGCCAGATTTGTTAGAATTTCAAATTACTCACAATACGGGGAGTTGGATTTGGTCCAAATCAAATCCAAGCCTCTAAAATACATCCAAACATTCGATTTCATTTAAAATCACCTCAAATTCAAATCCACCCCCAAATCCAAGGTTATCCAAACAGACCGTATGATCTTTCCAATAAAATTCCAGGTAAACTTTGTAACATTTTCCTAATGTTCGGGAGACGATTCTGCTATTTATTCTCTACAAATTTGTTTGGAATTTTTCCCAAAGAACTTGTAAGGAAAGAGAGTTTTCTGGAAAATGAGTTCTTGTTGAAGATAAGCCTTTTGAGCAAGTAAGTTTGTTCTAGAATCTCTTCAAAATTTATACATTCTGATGAATTCATAGCAGAAAAATTAGTTGACATTTTAGTAATAGTAAAGCAAATCAGGGCCGAATGTGCCCCACTGGCAAGTTTCTTTTAGACTTTAACCCAGCACTCATGGAAGCTTATCAAATAATAAAGCACAAAGGATTAACTATTAAATATTCCAAAATAGTTAAAAGTCATGGATTTGCTTACACACTTTCTTCAACAATACTTTTCTGACCATGCACTATGACCCCCCTTTTTCCATATTGAAATTGCTTCAGATTTAGGATATGATGTATGATAAATCATCATCAATGGAAGATATAAAGTTAAGAGAAATGAAATAAAGTGAGAGTGGGGCCAATCTTCGTCATTCAACAAAGAAAATATGTTGGAACCTCAATTATTCACGATAACTCACCACTAAGAGCATACGACAATCACTAATGCCCATAATCTTTATTCTAAACTTTTTTCTTTGAAGTCGGGGGTTCTAAGATCCAACTAAACATGTCTCGTCTAAGTCAAAATCATACTGTTAAGTTTACAGGTCATTCTTTTGATTATAACAGTTTTGTAGATTACTGTTGGAATGAACGATTTAATACTCATTTCACAGTAAATTGAACTTGACTTGAGTGGTAGAGGGTATCTCATAATTTAGTAAAGAATACCAGTACTAGACTTATAAGCACAGTATTCAGATGATCTATAAGCATATGTTGGACACTGTTGATAGAATGGAATGCCACTGAAAAATATCCCAAATCCTGGTGTGACACATTTACCTTTTAGAATCGTGAAGTCACACATTTGAGTATATGTTGACGGGGTTTGCTTGGGGTTGTTATGGTTGGAATCAGCGCGATTTTATCATAAATTCTATAGCTGAGCCTTCCTGGATCAAGTATGAGAAAGAATATCGTCCATTGCTCTGCTTTACCAGATTCAGATGAGCTATAAGTAAGTGCTGTTTGGTTCCCTCATGTCATATGTTTGAATCTGAAAGAAAAATCCTGGCACTACCAACCGTATGAAACCGTAGTATTTACTATTTTACTTACTAAGAAACCAAATTAAATATGAGAAGCACTGTCCGGTTGGGTGCCAGTTTGCTCATGGCATTACGATATCATATGCATAAATAGAACCTTTTCAAGATGGAACGCTGTTATGATCTATCAAACCACAACCTCTTTGGAATATTCACCGCTCCTACAGATGGGTGCCAAAATGTCAAATGTCCCGTGGATGATCGGATGCGGATGTTCAATCCAACTTTGCATTGGTCGGCCTGTTTTCTTTCTCTTTCATAAACACATGTGTTGCCCTTGTGAATTTGTGATTATAATGACTCATATCATGTAAACTTATTATTTGTGTTTCTATTTGGCTATGAAGTAGGAATAAATATGGGGTAATGACCGTGCTCGAACTGCCAATAGAGATTTACCTGGTAAAAAATGTAAAAAATTAACTTGAAATAATTTGAAGATAGTAAATGAGCTGAAATCAAATATCCGAAGATGTAGAAAATGCTCGAGGTGAAATGGAAATTCGCAAGGTGAAGATAGTGAAACTTATTGGTACAATTAGCTAAAAATATGTTCAATATGAAATAATCTTGCGCACTTGGAGAATAGAAAACTACTGATTTTCCACGAAACTTCAAAGTATGGTCCCAACGTCTTTTTAACTGCACCATACTGAATTAAAAATCTGTATCCCAAACATCCACATACTATTGTTAAGTGAACTCTACATTAGAGCCGATTTGTTACATGTTTAAAAATATGCAAAACATTTCAACCAAAATTAAAAATGGTTTTTCTAAAAACAATCGTGAAGAAAATAAATCTAAAAGACAGACAAAAACAATAGGCTTGTTTGGTTACAAATGTCGAGGATTTAGGTTAACCATACTTGGGCAGTGTTTGGATAAACATGTTTAGTTGGGGTAATACGGGTGACCGGCCAAACTTGTTTTGAAACTAGAGAAAAAAACAATGAGCTACCACTCTGTCCCAGCTCTTTCTTCCCACCTTGACCTTTGTCACTATTCACTGGGTCAATTTGACCCGGTGATTTGAATAGCAAACCGATGTAATTTTTTCATGGTGTTGTAGAGTAAAAGTTAGCTCTATAATATGGTGAAAAAATTATCAAAAAATCGTATTATTTTGTTATTCAAATCATCCAGTCAAAGTGACCCAGATACGAGTTAAAAAAGTCAGATGGGAAGAAAGAGCTGGGACGGACTGGTAGCTAGCAAGGGTACATTCAATTTCACTGTTATCCAGGAACCCCATGAACCTATGGAATGAAGACACAGTTCCAAATTTATGCTATCTACACCTAGAGACTATAATCTCAAAATATGTTGCTGTAGTTTTACCAGAGTGGTGCAAAGAAATAGGGTGTGGGACTGTGGGGGGTGAACAAAAGTGGTCAAAGTTCAGCATTGAGACCATGGAAGAGTCAAGAGAGAGAGGAATATGCGGGAGGGTCCAGGTTGTCCTTCTCAGCTGGCTGGCTGGCAGGCAGGCAACCTATTCATTGGGGGGTAGCCCCAGAGAGAAAGGAAAAAATGTTTGAGGCATGGGGACAATCATATAAACATGGACAAAAATAGGAAGGATCATGGGTCCTACAAATGTCTTTTCTCTGTGCAGCAATCAATTGAAAACCCATTTTTTTTTTGTAGATCTCTCTCCAGATAAACAAAAACCATTTGGATCAGAGAGAATATCTCCATCTCACATGATCTGCTGGCTGTTTTTGGGTTGGGCTGGAGGACTGGAAGAGGAAGAAGAGAGCTGGAGGGAAGCGGTGTCGTTTAGGAGGGGAAGGAATTGAGTCAGAGAGGCATGCGTGGGGAGGATGTTGGGACAGTGAGCCCCCCACGAGCCACGGCCACAAGGAAGGAGTATAATAGTGAGAAAGGAGAGAGAGCCCAGCTTTGGTTTGCTGTCTGTGGTCAACCGGGCAAGTTTGCCTGGTTACAGCTTGTACTATCTTGTTTTGGTTCCCCCATGCACGTGCCGCTATTACCACATGACCCCCCTCCCTCCCGTCTCGTTAACATCCCTGGTATCTATTGTAGTGATACTATCTAGACTGGTTAAAACAACTCACGCTCGATCATAGTGGCCAAGTCGAAAATCAGATAGTGAATCGAAACTCACCTTCACTTAATCGTGAACGGTAAAGATTCACTTGCATTTATTTAGGTCTATATAATAACATATTTTACTAACCAAATGTGAGCTAATAAATTCATAATTTTACAAAAAGGAGGTTCCAGGTTTTAGAAACTCCCATCCATAGTTAGTGATAAGAAATTTTATATAATTTTTTTTATGAAGATATAGAAAAACGCGTGGAACACAGAACTATTAAGATGCTAGGAGATGTAAAATAATATGGGTGCAAAATAATATGAGACTAGTAGCCTTGGACTAAGAGAAATGTACTAGTCCTTTTAAAACTACCATATGTTGCAAAACATATATAAATATAGGAAGATTTATTTGGTAGACTTGAGCTTTAACTCAATTAGATTTTTAGCTAATTCGATGGCGAATCGTATGAATTGGATTCAATCCGAACTGAATCGTAAGATTTTGATAACTATGCGCTCAATGGGATTTGACTCATAAATTCTCGCATGCTAATTTTGGATGTCGGACGCAGTGGCGGATCCATGTAGGGAAGAGTAGGTGCTATAGCCCATACTCAATTCTCATAAATTGCAATTTAACCTTATATTTTGTCCAATAAATCAGTTTTAACCTTCACTGAAATCGAGCAATAACCTTCACTATTAATGTTTATCCATCAACATATCATTTTTAAAAATTTAGCCCCCCGCTGACACAAAATCTTGAATTCATCCCCTGATTGGATGTGCGTTCTGGTCGTACCAAATTCCGCCATGGTGCTCCGTGAAGATGCCACTCTTAGTTTTCATCTTCTCCCTCATTGGCGCGTGTCCGTGTTCCAGCTCATCTCCCATGCCCATTGTATTGTTTACAGATTTCCACTGCTGTCTTTGTTGACTGGCATCTCTCTCTCTCTGCTGTTTGGGCATCTGTTCCTCTCTCTGGTTCTGAAGTACGGAATTCCAGACATGTTTCCTCCTCAATTAAAACGTTATCCAATTCATCCCTACGATGGTTGACCAAATACTACTACAGATTTCTAGAAATTTTTATACTAGTACTCCTCAAAGAAATAACTCTGGCTCACCATTAATGGCCAGGGAGCTTTTGCTTGAGAGCAGAAAATTTTTTAAATACCCCTTAACTGTACTTTCTTGGAATATAACTCTGGTGTTCACCGAATTTGAGATTTTAAGAGAAAAAAACATTTTACGTTAACTACTCTTCTTATCTAGGAGGCTAGGAGTATGGAACTACTCAACTTTCTTAGGAAATGCGTTCAAGTAGTTGTGATTCGTAACCAAAACTAGTCCGAAGGCTAAGGTACGTATACTATGTAGTATCATGTGTTTGGAATTCATGTAGGAAAGCAAAATGGAAACATATACTAATCATACTAAATCAATTATCTTTAACTATGCTGCTTGCGCACATGAAACTTCTGAAGAGACCGAATATTGGGACAAACTTCAGTCACCAATTGCTTTGTTTCGTTCAGAGTAGTTTTTATTACTTGTCAAATTTATAAGATTATTATCCACCATTTTCTTGATAAATTTTGCCTTGCTACATTAAAATTTATGTCTAAAATCATGTATGTATAGCACGACTAGTGGGGAACATTCGTCTTTGCTCATAACTTCCCAGCAGTTGAAACAGATATTGCTCAAGATTTTGTTTCTTTTTCTCCTCTTGGTAGCAAATACTACATCATTCCAAGCATGCCTCAAGGGTTCATTCCTTTTCTCCTTTGAAGATTAAGGTTCATTCTTTTGGGTAGCTATTGGTTGCTTTTAGACCACTTTAATGTGAGTGACAGAGTAATAGGTTTCAATCTTTAAAACATAGAATTATGTTTAAAAGTTAAAAAAAATACTGCTATTGTTTCATCAAAAAGGAATATTGGCACATCTGAATATCTGATAGGTAGCCGGATCCTGCACTATGAGGACATAACGGTTGAGTTTGGTACAGTATGAATTTTGAGCGTTTAAGTTAGACTTTTTAGCTGTGAAAATAAATTTGAAACAAATTAATAAAAATAGATGCAAGTGTTTGATGAATTTGTTTACTAATAAATAAGTCACTTAGTTGACAGTTCTGATTTTCGTGTATGTTATCAGTTTATCTATTTTATGTTTATTAGCATATATATATATATATATATTATTTGTATGTTACAAAATACAAGTACATACTTTTGATGTTTTGAGTCACGGAAAGACAAAAAAAATCATGAAACCCAATTTTTTGAAACTGAATTTTTACACTACGAAGTCATAATCTAAAATTCAAACGCTGACACACAAATTTCATGTCAAACATCCTGAAAAATCTAAAGCATACTAAAAATAAAAAAAGACATACTAAACCAACCAAATGTTGAACCCAAGCACTTACACAAGGAAATCCACTTGTTTGGCAATCATATTTGTAAACCGATTTGTTTAAAAATTGTGTTTTCATTGGAAATACATTTGACACCTTGTTTCTTCGACTACTTTTCAGTCTATTTTTTAAAATAATTATTATTAGAAACATCTATTTTCACTGTTTTTTAAAAATATTTTTCTTGTTTTCAAATTGGATACCAAACAGGCTATTATTTTGAAAAAAGAATTAACCTACTTGGATGATTAGTTCTTGACAGAATATATTAACACAAGAGAGAAACATCCAAGTAAATCTGTGGAGCTGTAATACTAGGTAGTCTTGTCTGTTTTCCAGGTTGGAGCTGTTCTTCACATGAGAGGCAATAGAAGGAGAAAGCTTTACATGTGTGGTCACATAAGCCACCCTGAGTTGTTTGCCAGACTAGGAACATCTTATGAAAGCAAGTTTTAACTTTTGGATAAAAATAGCCAATTTAAGCTTAAAGATGCCCCAACTTTTATCCATTCTTGGATTGTGCACCTTGTACAGCTAAACATATTGGACTACTTTGTTTTTCCTTCCTGTCAAAAGAACCAGGAAAAAAAGGGCTTTGACCAAAGAATGGAAAAGTAAAAAGGGTATCTTAAAAGATCACTGTGGCTTCAAAAAGAAAATAAATAAACAAACAAATTAATAATAAATGATATATTATCCTCTCATGTACTAGTACTGCTTTAAGGATCATTTTCCATTCTCCTTTGAAGGAATTGCCAACCCAACATGCTTGTCCTCTTCATGTCCGAGAGAAAAAATCCTACTTCTAATTTCACTTGTCATGCTTGTCCGTTGTATGCGGAGTATTAATTTTAACTATATATACAGATTGAACTTGCCGTTCAACCCAGTTATTAGACCACAGAGACAGTGCATTGAGATCTCGAGTCAAGTCTCCTCCTAATAGCAATGATAGAATAGAGTTCTTACATTAACTTGTTAAAAAAAAAGGAAAACAAAAACTACTCTACAGAGAGAGGGGTGTAAAGGGAGCATACCTAGTTGGCTTTCCGATATGGCCTATCAAAAAATGATATGGATGTAAACAGTATCATACTAAATCTATAATTTTATCTATTAATTTTTATGTGTTATAGCCAATAATTGGATTAACTTTGTGACGTTTATGGTCTAATACTGTCCACGTATAGACCAACAAGTCGTGAATCTGATGTGGTCCATTACCAATTGCCATATTCTGATTCGCCCACAAACCTCTCTTTTGTTCCAATTCACAAACTAAAGTGCACCCCCAAAAAGTCTTCATAACGATAGAATAGAATAAATAACGTGACGTTAAACAAATTCCAATTTTCCATTTGGGTATTTTTTTTAAGTGGTAAAAGACTTTCACCCCTCAGATTTGACACAAAGACACTTTCTCCCCCTTTAAGTTTGGGAAATGACACTTATGCCCCTGTATTGTCATTCCAAACACTAGATGGTAAATTTATCGTATACAACTTCTATCCCACTATAAACTAACGTCGTTACACTTAGAGAGTGCAGGTGTCTTGTAATCTGGCACACTTTTTTTTGCCATAACAGAGAACTTTTGTTTAACAAAAAAATTTTCAAATTACACTCATCCACCTCTAATTGTTTAAAATTAACCGTATTTAAACGGAAAATAACATTGTTCTCATTCCTAGCTAATTTTACTATTTCATCCGCAGTTACATTCATCTGGAATCTAGCTGATATCCTGCACCATTACAGCTACTTCGCAGGTCATTTATTCTCCATTAATGGCAAAGAAGAACTAGCTCTTCGCAATCATTTACAAACTAAATTTTTATCTTTGCACTTCTGTGCTTTCCAAAGTGCCATTCATACAGTTAGAGCCTCCCCGTTCGTGGAGCCCTTTCGTCGAAGCGTTAGGTCAGCTCCTTTCCGGGCTCACCAGGTTTGGAAACTGACAATTGCAAAGCAGCCGATTCTCTACTCCAACCCCAATCCACCGTCTCACCTTTATGATTTCTCATAAGCTAACCCAAATTCATTCATATTGCTTGAGGGGGTGAAAGTGTCTTTTACCCATTTTTAAGTGGCAGAGATGAAATAACGTGGTTTAGAGGGGTTTTACTAGTGTAGTTTTGAGATAGAAAACCAGAGTGACATGAGGAGGGAGATGGCTTCGAATGTTTAACCGAGTATATATGATGTGTTTTTACACTCAGAGGATTCCATCGGTAGAGATTTGACTTGAGACATTCTAGAGGTCGGCAAGAAAGTAAAATCAAACAACTTAAATGGAAACTGAAATGCAATTCGTTCATTGGAATAATCATGCAAATATAAGACATCAAGAAGACCTGCAGCCCCATACATGATGGGTCCGCCACGATTTCGTGTATGATTTGTGTAGTACTTCTTATATTTCTGTATATTTCCTTTACTTACTTATTTAGTAGTAGTAAAATTTAGTGTTAAATAACTATTATGTTCTCATACAATGAGTCGTAATTTTTTAGTGTTCACTCTGTAGTAGGAGCAGAGATGTAAATGACACATACTCAGGGGCGGATCCAAGGGGGGGCTGGGGGTGGCCATGGCCCCTGCAAACGTTTTTTGCTTCTTATTATGTATGTATAAATTTTAGAAAATTTTGGACCACTTTAATCTTGGCCCCCTCATGTTTGGAAAAAATATATAAATTAGGAGGGATAGTAGGTGTAAAATTGAAAATTATATACAGTTGTATAGACAACCTTATGGCATCTTACCATATTTGAGATCAATTTAAATTTAATTTTGAGGCAATCAACGATTGAGCAGGAGATTTAGAGTAAATTGAGTAAAAAAAGGAGTCTTGGTATAGTAACAGTCACCTAAAAAACTGTAAACAATCCCTATAATTGAGTATGTTATTCTAAATGAATTCCATTGAAATAAATTCTCAAAAGTGGGAAAAATAGAAATAAACAAATCAATGGGATACCCAGATCAATTTATCAATACTCTGTTTGCAAAAAAATAAAAAAAAGTTTGCAATTTTTTTTTATTATCAATGCTCTACTGAATAAAGTACAGACACGGCTCCTCTTGTTCGGGAAGCAACACATCCATGGACACATTACTCTTCTCTACCAGTAAGTTTTCACAAATCACCTATCTAGATATCTCCTTAGAAATTAGTTTTGACTTTCTTAAATTTTATTTTGATTTTTTTTCGACGAGGATTTTGTTATGTCTCTTTTGTTTCTAGTAATTCATAAGTTTTGCTTCTTTTTTTTTTGCTTGACCGCATTTTGTTTGGTTAATTGGTTGTTGCATGATTAAACGAACTGATGATTTTGTTTTTCCGAATCAATCGATGATGTGTTATGTTTTTTGGTTGGCTAAGCATTATTTTCTTTTATCTCATGGTTTGTTTAATTAAGAGTACTATTTTGGGTAACGATCAAAGTTAATGTTTAAGTGAATTTATAAAACGTGTTGTGTTAGTCTGCATCTTGGCCCCCCCATTGCACGAATCCTGCGTCCGCCACTGCACATACTATTTCTTAAAATGTGTTTTTTCTAAGCTAGTCTAGAAGAAACAAGGATAGTATTGTATAATGTTCTTGTTCTTGAAATCCTTATCTTGAAAAATATCTTTCCAGGTGTGAACCAATGTGAGTCAAATTCATCGTGGTCCAATCTTTTATCATTCTCTCAGGATAGTGATCAAACATTACACCCCCAAACTAACTTACCATAAAGATCCAAAGCCACTTGCTATTTTCGTGGATGTATTATTATTGGTTTCGTGACTTCATAGTCACTTGTTTGACTATATGATGGTTTAATGCTCACTATGTAGGAACAATCATGTTTTTCTATGGCTCAAGTTGAATCCATGCATGTTTAAGCAATACATGTGAGTCAAAAGAGTGTAAAAAAAAAAAAAAAAAAAAAAAAAAAAAAAAAACTCATGGAAATTATGAGTTCTTAGCTACATTATTGTTAAATTTTGTAGCTTTCCTTAGTTTGTAAGCACTGAAGCCTTTACCATCCATCATCATCTTCAAAATCTTCAGAATCACATTTACCTGTCAAGGTCATAGAAGCCACAAGCATGCGCATTATAATGGAAATCAAAGTGAAGATCTGTCCAAGTTTGAATTAAATGTGTGAATGTGAGCCTAATTCACATGTAAACACCAGTCTTGAAAACAACGAAATCTAAAAACATTGTATTTGAGAGAGCACAGAGTGGGAGCTGGAGCGAGGCCCCTACTCAACATTTTAGGTGAGCTAGATGTGAACATTTACTGAAACAAATCACCTCTGAAAATCTGAACACCTTTCGGATCAACTTGTTGTTTCAATAATTAAGAACACGACAAAACTCAGACAACCAAGTTTTCTGTGAAAAAATCTACAAAGTGTTTGGTCGGCACTGCTAAAAAGATTTTACTGTCTAAGCTTAGTGGAGCAATTAGCCTTTGGAAAATGCTTTTCATTTGTACTTGAAACATACATTCCAATGGGATGCTATCTATACAAAACATAAGTACAGCAACATTAGTAGAAAATGTTAATGCTTGGAATATGCATCTCACACACACATGTTTTCGTACATTGTTTATGCTAATTACTATGGATAATGGCATGTGGTTTTACAGATTCCTTCCTATGTACTTTCCCACAAGTTGTGGTTTGATTAGTCGTAAAAGCGCAAGATTAGTGTAAATTTGGGGAACAATTTTGTATCGGTTGTCGTGATTCTGTCAGAAGGATTAAGGTCGAGTTTTCCTGCCGCAGGTAAATTGAGTATAATTAATTAATTAACCTTGAAATGCTAAATCTGAAGAAATGACAGTGCCTTGAGCCATGCACGTAGGAGTTAATTAATCCCTTTGCTTTTAGTTTAGTTTAGTTTAGTTTAGTTTAAGAATTGTTTAAATTTAATGAGAATGTTAAATTGGCAGGGTTCACATTACTTTTTCACGACATTAGAAGATCTTGATTTGTTGATTTTATTGTTCTTGATCAATAAGATTTGTTGGTTTTATTCATTACTCTACAAGTCTCTGTGGTAAAAATATAGTGGCAAGGTCTTTGGGCCAAGGTCTAAGAAGAAAACTCTGTCTAGCCCATTAGTTCATTGGGCTCTGCGGTTTTCTGTCTTTTAAACCTTAAAACGGAAACGTTGTTTCATGAAACCTCATTTCAGAGTTTGAAGTTTCCAAGCTTCAAGTCAGAAATGTCGTTTCCAAAACAACCCTGTCCTCAGTGTTGTGTTGCAAGGAACATCGACACATTCAGGGTCTGGAACAAACCACAAAAATACAACTCCAGGATCGTATTGTTTCTCAAGCACGTTGGAAGGTGTAAAGTTGTATTTCTTTTGTAATTCTGCAGGTTGGGTTACATAATACTGGTAATAGCTCTGAGTACGATTTTTGGAACAATGTGGACACTGCTTATTGCAGGAAAAAACAGGAGGATTGGGACTCTGACCACACTAACCACTTTCTATTGAACTCCAGTATGATCGAAACTCAGGCTCCCAACCCGTAAAAAAAAGTGTGGGGACATAAGGCATTTACCCACTATTAAACAGTGGCCTCCAAAGAGGATAATACAAAGGACGAGAACAGATCATGGGGGTAGGTAAAACATACGACCCAAAGCATCATGCCTACAAAGAATAATAATCGATTTAGGGAAGCTCCATCTCGTAGATAACACTGGAATTGCTGACAAATATGTTAATGGGTTGCCACTGCATCTGCAACCATGTTACCTTGCCGTTGAGTGTGTATGCTGGACCAGATCTCCCAAACAATGCTGTATAACACAACATAACATAATTGTAGGAAAAATACGCCAAGCACTTATCAAATGTGCCCAAAACTGCATGAATCACAAGCATTGAGTCGTCCACAACACAATCTACAAACATGCAGCGACTGTAAGCCCATCTAAAAGGGATTTGGCCTCTGCCTCCACTGAGGAAGCGGAGCCAAAATAACAAGCACTGAGCAATAAAATTACCATCACGGTCTCGAAATACCCCTTTCCCTCCCTAATCAGACTGACCCATCAAAATGAAATGTAATTTGACCAAGGGACGATATGAGTCCATGAAATACTAGAGCCCCTAATTGCCAGAACAGCAACATAAAGAAGGCCTGGATAAACCAAAGTTAGGCGATCCAAAAGAACTTATATCTCAACTCCCAAGTCGAGGTGAGTTTCCCTAAACTAGCTGTAAATTCCCATAACAATCGAAGTGGAAGTCATCGCGACATCAACCACTGAAGATAATATAGACAACTAAATCCGATGAACAATTATCTGGTCTACGACACAACTAGTACTGCACAACCACCACATGAGACACCGCATAAAAACTAATCTAAGATCATGTTATAGATGTTTGTTAATTACTAAGATTTATACTTTCACCCACTTCTCTTGTTATTCTTCCATATACTTGGCAATAACAGAACTGACAAAACTATCCAGCACACATTGTGCCCAACCACCAACAAACTACTTTCACCCACTCTTGTTAAAAAAAAGAATCGAATATTAAAAGTATAAAACCGATTGACCGAACATTCCTTTAATATTCCATAAGAATGAAACATCCTATGACTATAATTAATGTTATCAGCGTTCGAATGAGTGGTTACAGTAACGTGGAAGCCATTCCAACTAATTTAATTTGTCTATATTTGTCTGGAATTAGCTCTAGGCTTTTCCCAGATGTTTTCTAATACAAAGAATGAATAAAAGCTTGACTAAAATGTTACGAGTTCCATGTGATAGCCACTAGAATTATCCCAAACAACCACTGCAATCGTCTTGCCTTGGATCTCAGTCCAGCTGAGGATGGATTCACAGGCTGAGGTTGTTCGCACGCTCCAGATGTCGCATTCGCTTTGCAGAAAGCAATATTCTGGCATCCACACACTAAATGACCGTTGGCAACGTCAACTGCTAGAGGCGCGCCTCCTCCGTCGCTTCTCTGCAAAATTTAAAAAAACTAAAACCCTCACTAACTGTTTCAAGAATACCACAATGAAGCAGTGGCAGAGTCAGAAAACTGAAACATCCGCGCCAAAAAAGTTCTAGTAAAAAAAATTAAAAAAGTGAAATCAGTGAGGTATTGTGTATTTGGTAAAGGACATTTTTTTGTCAAAAGTCATAATAATAACCCCCCCCCCCCCCCCCTCCCTCCTGCACTGAAGCTAGGAAATGATATCGCGAACAACTTATACCTTGTAGAAATCAACGGCGATGAAGTTGGGCCATCGTTTACCAGCTGCTTCAAAACAAGTGCTCATCATGCCAAGTAACGGTGCTGAATTGTCCTGACAAGATTGGGCGATATCTGGAGAGTCGCGGAAATAGTTCATCAGAACTAGAGACCTTGTCGTTGTGTTCAAAGGTGGTGATTCAGCACGGTTTGGACAAGAACCGAATTGTCTACCACCGTTACCATCTGTAGATAAAACAACGTTGAACTGCGTCATTTTTTCTTTTCTTGTTAGAACTTTTGACGTATAACTCTCAAGCAGGATATGTTGACGTATAACTCTCAAGCATATCCTGACGCTGAAAATGCGAATGTACTATGAGAGTTGACAGAACGCCCCAAAAAGCATACATCCGTATCATGCTATTGGTGCGCGATGTCATTAAATGTTGGAGAACGATTTCAGTGAAATCAATACTGCACGGGGGTTATTTGTCAATCCTCACAGTGCATGTATCGTACTGTCAGCGAACATATACTTCAGAATACTGGAACTATATGGAAAAACCGGAAATAGGGAGCTCACATTGATTTTCTACCAAGTATCTCCATTCATATGCAATTCCTTCAGAAGCCTCCTTGTAGGATTTGGAAGTAAAGACTACTAAGCGCTGATTATTACGCACCATATCATCTACCGTAGGCCAATCTTGACCATTTTTTGGCATCCTGGAAACTGGAAACCAGAACTTCCTTAGGCCAGCGGCGTCAAACACCTTGGTTAGGCCCTTTGGAGATTTAACATAATCCTCGATTATTATCGTGACTATCTCACTTGGATTTGCTTCCATGAATCCTTGAATCTCTTTCAAAACTTTAATGGCAGGCTTCTGGGAATTTAAAGCAGGAACTTCACTTATTAATAGTAGTTGCATAAACGATAAGGCTAAGCACTCATGAACTAAATGAAAAGGATCAGGAAAAACTATTGTTGAAAATGGATACTTACAAAAGCTGTGTAATTATAACAGTTCCCACCAAAGGAGTGACACAACCAGATGTCGTTTTCAAAGTCATACATATCAAGCATCAACCCCCTAACGCCATTCTGCAACGGGATGGAGATAAGCTGTGTTAGATTGCATTTTAGTAAGGCATGAAATTGACTGATAACCCATAGTAGTTATTCACAGATTCATGTAGGAAAAGATTGTCTGGCGAAATGGAAAGAGTAAAACACGAAAGAATGCTGCCAAATTACTTTCACTTTGCTGCAAATTGAAGCCACTAAAAACCTGAGTCTTACAGTTTCATCATGTCCCTACAAGAGATACTTCTAAAGGTTGAACTCCAACCCTGAGAGTCCTCAATAGATGTTGTAATTTGCGGGATGTGCCTCAGCCAACTAGGGTGCTTGAGTTGCTAATTGATCAACTAAGAAGGAGTCCACGTTAAAATTCTCAATTTTTGCTGAGAACAGGATCTCAACTGCCACACTTCTAGTCGTCAGCGCAGCAGCCACCAGAGCAATTGCCAGCTCAGCTACACCCAGGGGCTACAAGAGGTATTTCTAGCCCAGTGATGACTTGGATGTCTTTGAGCCCCCTTTAGAAGCAGGCATGCTGATGTTCTTAGAAAATTTAACTGGTGAGGTAAGCTCTAGAGTTGCCAAATCTTTGTATGGCTTCTCTACCGGCGGAGATGGATGCTCCTCGAAGGAGAAAATATCCATGACAGTGATGTGAGACAATGGAAAATGGAACACTTCGATTTGTTGATTTTGTGGTTTTTCTATCAGTCCTATTATGTTTTCATATGAATGAATATATGGAGAGAATCTCATGTGCGTAGGCCAAATTGCTCATCCATTCTATCATTTTCTGAACTATGAACAACTCATTTTGGTAATGCATCCGTCTAAACCAAATTTGTTTACTACTAATTACCTTGACGAAGCAATTCAGTGTATCACGGGATCAGCTAATCGTGTACCCCTATTAGCCTGTCTGACTGAGATACCTGATCACTTCACTTGACGCTTAGTTGACACACTGGACTGTTGGAGCATGGGACTATTGGATTACATAATATACGTGCAAAAAGCCATGGTGGCCTTAACAAGAAATGGCATTCTTGGGAATCAAAATTGAGTCCTCAAACGGAAGGAAATCAAGCTGTCAAGGGGGGAGGGGGCGGCCAAGAATGAAACTGGCCTGGCCCCGGCCCAGCCCCTAATTCCCAGCCCGGCCCCCAATCCGATGCGGTTCGACGTGCCCCCTCCAACCCGGCCGGGCCCACCCCTCCAACACCCGAACCGGCCTAGACCCCTAATCCCCAGCAGGCCCCCAACCCGGTGCGGTTCGACTTGCCCCTTCCAGCCCGGCCGGCCCCCTCAAAATATTTATATTTTTATGTTTTACTAATTTATATTAATATTAAAAAATATTAATAACCAGACCCACCCGCCCCCCTCAACCCCTAACCCCACAGGTTTAGGGACCGGTGGGGGTCAAGTTTCCCAACCCATCAACCCGGTCCGGCCCCCTCTCTCAAAGCCCCCTCCAACACGGCCCGGCCTGGCCCGCTGACATCTTGAGAAGGAAACCCCTGAGCCCTAGTCTTCACCACTAGGGCCAATCCCTTGGGGTTAACTAACATGTATTATCATCTAATTAAAAGTTGTCTTGGTCAATTACTTACTACTACTACTACTACTACTACTACTACTACTAACTGGAACTTATAGTTTGCTTACATTATGAATTTTGACAAGTACAATATTCTTTAGGATAATTTTTAGTTGCTCCCGGTGCACCATTTAAGTAACGGATACATGTTGCTCCACATCACTCACTAACAGACACATTAGCCAAAAAAAAAAGTTCGCCTACCAGGCATGTAAGATGGAGAAAAAATATTTTCCTTCTCTCAATTTTTTCCTCTACAAATCACCCTGATTTTATTGATATGGCGGAAAACATGAAGGGCGTAGAGCACCACGTGAATTATGTTCCGCGATCACCTAAAAATCACTCAAGTGTTAGGGTTAACCAATAAATTGCAGACCATTTGACTGGTATTTCATTATTTTCAATATGTCCAAAATAATTTAGCTGGGCCTCCACATGTACAGTCACATTCAAGCTCATTTTCTTCTAATGCCGCCTTCAGAGAAATAAATAAAGAACATTCAAAATAAATTAGGCTGTGACTCTGTATGAGTATTTATTACTTGTTCAACAAAACCATTCAAATAAATTATGACGCTCACTCGTTATTTCGTAGTATATGCTTGAATTGATCTTACAAAAGTTAAGACTCATATTTGCTTCATAGTCCAACACACCTAACTGTATATAAATAGAATCCACTATATCTTCATACTCACAACTCTCTCTCTCTCTCTCTCTCTCTCTCTCTCTCTCTCTCTCTCTCTCTCTCTCTCTCTCTCTCTAGCATGGCCAGAATCCAAATCTTCTGTCTCATGGTCCTGTTTGTGAGTTATGGTTTCTGGCAAGGCCAAGCTAGGCCTTTGAATATATTGGAGCGTGGCAATGGTGGCCATGATGGTGCATTGGGTTGGGGGATTATTGATGGCCTGTTTCTTGGTGGCATTAAGGATTCGGGCCCCAGCCCTGGTACGGGACACGGGTTCACCGATACCCAGACTCTTGGAGGAATTAAGGAGTCAGGTCCCAGCCCAGGACAAGGGCACGATGTTGTCACTGGCACCCACCAGTGATAAGTAATGTCTCTCTAGACTCAACAAACTTGCAGTGAGTAGTTGGGAACCATATACGTAGATGAAACAAATAGAAGCAGAATACGATACTCATTTTTTTCCCCCTTCGCATTTCGTTTTTATCATTTTTTCCATTCTTTGTTTTCTTCAGAATACAAATTGTAACACTTTGATGACCAAAAGAAAAGTAATATACATGCATACAGTAATAAGACTTCTGCATTTGTTGTTTTCTCCGAATTGCAATTACATGCAAGGTGTGTTAAACAAATCCGATGACCATTACTTTCACTTTGAATGTTTCGTGATTCAGGGAAAGGAAAACAAAGGCCAATTTGTCCTAGACCATAGACAGGAGTTATCAGCCATTAGTGTCACAGCCTGATGTTATCTAGAGTTCAAATCTGAATTTGCTGTCCGTTTTTAGTATTATACCACCACTCAGGAGCTTACCTTGGCCTCCAAATTATCCTGTGAGCAAGGAAGAAGATTACATCTGCTTTCTTGAAGGCCATTTGGATCAAAACCCGGATTCAGTGGACTGTGATGGGAAAGCCAGAGGCTCATTAAAGAAACTATGCATTTCCTGTTGCAATGCCCTAGCCGTCTTGGCCGCTTTTGGAACTTTCATTAGCTGGTGTAATCGTAGTTTTAGCTTGTTTTCATTTAAGGAAGCATCACCTTCCAATAAAGAGAAAAAGATTTATATCTTGCTTTCAGGATTATTCGTTTTGACCTGAGTTCTCTAAGGCAAGATAAGTTAGTCACCTTATCTGCACCAAGTCCAAACACAAACATTGCATTTCAAGGGAAGAGAAGATCAATATGGAAGCACTTCAACTCTTTTCTTGACAAAGAAAAGCATCCTGATTCGCAGAATACATAGCAATAAAAAGAGAGTTGAAGTTAATTACAATACTAAGTATAAAAGAAAATGGAGAGCTGAGACAAACATCCAACACAATGTTGCTGCTTTTTTCAGCCATTTTAAGAGTATGATTTGTCTAGAGAGCGGAACCAAAACTTTTTTATTCTTGGGTAAAAAACACTTTCACCCCTTTAGTCTGTCAAATTTCATAATATTTACACTCCCCATCTGTGACATCGTTAGTATAGGGGCGGTTGTCCATTTCTATAGTAGTTGGAGGGATAAATTTGCTCTCTAAATATGATATGACACAACCAGTGGGTGTAAATGTCATTAAAATTTGTAACACACAAGGAGTGAAAGTGTCATTTACTAAATAGAAAGTGGTGAAATTGTCTTTGCATCAAATCTGAGCTTGTGAAAGTGTCTTTACCCCTTATTCTTTTCTTATAAGTTTATAACATTTTGAGAATATTAACAAGTTTCTTTCCAAATATACTCTAAACAACCATTTCTCTAAAGGAGGGAGCGGAAGAGCTGCTAACAATCATCAACCGCATGATGGGTAAAAGACACTCTCATCCCCTCAGGATTAACACAAAGACAAATTTACCGCCTCGAAAGGACACTCACTTGTATCATTCTAAACTAAAGTAAAATTTCTATAAAGTAAAATTTCTATAAATTAATGATGTTGGGACCGTGATATTTTATTAATTTAGCAAGATATTATTATATCGATAAATTAATAATTTATTAATTAAAGAGAGTTTTACATATGACTTTTACATTTTCAAATGCAATGTACTACGATGTATATTATTTAAAGATGAAAAATTAATTACAATAACAAGTTTCAAGGTAGATTCTATGAATGTACATTCACAATTCATTGTATTTGAATAAGTTAAAAGTTAGTTCACGGTACCTAAAAGTTGATTCATGGTATCAACACAGTACATTAAACATAGTTATAAATTGCTCACTATATAATGTCCATTGATTTTTTAAAATCACACCAACTATGGCTCTAAAACTACAAAAAGATTCCATGGCTGATTTCTGAACAGCTTGTAAAAAAACTACAAGGTGTTCAGAAATCAACCATGTAATTTTTTTGTGATTATTAATTTATAGTTTCGCTGGGACTAATATATACATTGGGATTTCAAAAAAAATTGTTATCTTATTATTTTATCGATTGTGGTGCAATTTTGTACTGCTCTCAAATTGGGATTGGACAAATTATTTATAGAGGTTTTTTGTATAAGAGAGCAAATAGGTTCCCCAAATTTGCTATCTATCAGTCACGAAGCCCCACCCCATACCAACGGCGTCACAACTAGGGAGGGTAAGTGTCCTGCAATTCAGAATATTGAAGGGGCAAAGAGTCATTTCCGAGAAGGGGGTGAATGTGTCTATGCATCAAAAGTGTCTAGGGTAAAAGACATTTTCCACCCTTGATTTATCAATTAATTACATTTTGCCCCTAATTTATCGATAAATACTTGTTGCACCCATGTTAGTGGATGGAGCTCACGGAACAGGCTAAATGACGTATTGCCCTCACTTTGAAGAAAAATTACACTACTATATAAACATTTTCTTCTCCTCATCATCTCATTTGTAACCCTAGAATCTCTCTCTCTCCTACCACAGCCTCTCATTTTTTCTCCCGACACAAAACCATCGAAGATCGACTCCATAATCAACAGACTCACAGCTCCCAACTCCCTCGACGCTGTCATCTACCTAACCGTCGCCCAAATCCTCCGGAACCGATCGACTTCATTCCCCTTCACCCACATGCTTCATAGCCGCCACAAGTCGAAGGAGGATCTGGATATCTACGCCTACCATCCCAGTCACATAAGTGTTGTGGCTGAGTCAGTTCGTCCGATCTGCGAGGATATTATGGCCGTGTACTGAATCGCCTACACCGGGTCGGCTGTGCCACCGGCAGGCTGGCCATGAGGGTCACGTTTCTGAAATTGAAGGAGGGTACGGCCGATGAAGAGAAGAAAGAGGTTTTGGGTGTGATTGGAGGGGTGAAAATGTCTTTTACCCAAGTGTCTTTTACCCCCCTCTGGTGATACTAAGTTTAGGCCTTTTGGGGATAAGTTGGGAAAGTAAGTTTTTTTGGTCAAATTGGGAAGGTATTTTCTATGGGCTAAGCCCAATTTTCGATTCGC
Source organism: Linanthus parryae (assembly GCA_023055425.1). Taxonomy (NCBI): domain Eukaryota; kingdom Viridiplantae; phylum Streptophyta; class Magnoliopsida; order Ericales; family Polemoniaceae; genus Linanthus; species Linanthus parryae. The sequence continues at coordinate 38,291,187 of JALGPY010000002.1, forward strand.
CCATTAGAGAGATTAAGGGCCGATGTCAGTAAAACTATCTATGGATTATGTAGAACACTCAGTCAAATTATATTGCACTGCCGTTACAATAATTGAAATTCCTATAATTCGGGCGGTTAAATGCTGAGTGAGTGAGAAAGAGAGCTGACCTTGAGCTGATCGGTGACTGAATCCTGCTGGTTCGTCGGAGCCAGAATCACCGACCCCGTGTCCGACTTCGCACCGAGTTGTGCAAACGAGTTGTGTGTCGTCAGCCACGAATACCGATTATACGGCAACGTCCTCACCTAAATTAATACCATCCGGAATTCTTCAGCCTCTGTCTCTCAAAAACATGTTTCACTCCGATAGATCAACAAAAAAAGAAGACATATATACCTTGGCCGTCGGAATCACCGGCCGGACCCGAGTACACCGCGGCCGGAGGCTCCCGCTTGCAAGGCAGGTTTCGCAGTGGAGGCCTGAGTCGCAGTTTGCGTCCGCGATACATGTTGTCCCCTCCTGGAATCACAGACAGTAATTGTCAAAACACAAGAAGAGAGGTTATGAAAACAGAGATATGGAATAGGGGATGACCTTGAGAGCTGAAGATAAGCCGGAGAGGAGAGTTGAGAGTAATAGAGTGGCAATGAACAAATTCATGATTATCTCCTAGCGCAATTAGAGAGTAGTGTTAGGGTTTGAAGAAGAAGAAGATGGAGATAGTGAGATAGAGAAACTCAGCAATGCGTGCCTTCATTGATTGATTTCGGAGAGAGAGCGTGTGGGGTGTTTATGGAGAGGTTCAGTAACGGAAAGTGTTGGAGCAGCCTTAAAGGGGAGACGAAGGAACAGAGAGCGTCAGGCGTGTACGCGAGGCCATTAAATTTTCAAAAGTTGTTACTTTCGTTTCATAATTGTTTATAGGGGTGCAACTTGGGCGGGTTGAACCCGACCAACCCGAGCCCAGCCCGAAGTAAAATAGGGCCCGAACACACAGTTTTAGTAATTTGGACGGGCTTGGACATAAATTCTCCGCCCGAATTGCAATTAGGGTCGGGCTTGGGCACAAATATTAAGTGACGGGCTAACCCGAATTGCCCGATTTGCATGACAACTAGCTATAAATATTACATTCTGAGATTATAATGTAGCATATCTAAGATGAATATGTTTGTTTTCTTTGATTATTAGCGCTTTAATCATATTTTTAGTTTTTGAAGAAGTTATTTTCTTTTTTTTCACCAACAATTTATTATTCTATTATGTATTAATAAAGATATTAAGTTTAATGTATTAGCCCGAATTCAGCCCGAACCCGAATTGATTTGTACGAATTTGGGCTCGGGCGGGTTGGCGATGCTCTTAACTCGGGTTGGGCTGGGCTTGGGCAGCCTCGACCAAACTCGGGCTCGGGCTCGGTCAGAGGTGCCAACCCGACCAGCCCGCCCGAGTTGCAGTCCTAATTGTTTATAGATCCCCCCTCAACTATTCACAAAACACAAACTTTCGCCACTAACTTAACGTAGTGGGGCAAAAAAAAAACATTGATCGCGGATTTTTGTTGTGATTTTTCACCAATTTGGAGCCTGTTTTCTATCCGTCTAAAATTAATAATAAAAAAGAAAACAGTGGAAATAACATGCTAATAAACACGTTCTAAAACGGAATCGAAAACTTGTCTGCTATGTGTTGTAACGTTGTTTTAAATCAAAATACATTTGGTAACATTAGTAAATTTCACTGTTAATTTGATATAATTTTATTTTTTGCGTAAAATACTGAAATATATTAATTACTTTATGCAGTTAGCCACAGTTGAAATGTCTTTAACCATCAATAGTATGACAAAAACACTAAAAAAACACCAAAATTGTTGTTTCTATAAACTGTTAGTTTTCAACATTCTTTTTTTTTTAACAAACAAAAAAACAACACTGTAAAATGAGTTTCTCAAAAAAACACTGTTTTTAATTAATTATAATAAAAAAATACCAATTAGTAAAGTTGTCACAAAAAAGCATTGTGACGTTTTAAAGTGGCCTGGACAATTTAGAAGGCATTGAAATTGAAATGCAGCTCTTATTATTGGGCCACTTCTTATCAAGACACAAACTCTCACAAAAACTTGAACACCGATTGAATGAGATGGTGCCTATCTGCACGGGTGAATATTTTCTGAAAAGAAAATGATAGTCGTGGGCGATTCGATAATGTCTTCCATGTGGCGCCAGAAGGTTCATATAGTAGGTTTCTTTTAAGATGGGGGTAGTGGTGGTAGTCATATGCTCAATGATGAAGCACATAGAATATTTCTTCTACGGATTCTAAGAGTAATGGAATTTGAAAACGGATTCAACACGAACCAAACAATTACTTAATGGTTTACTTTTGTTTTCAAAACATTTTCTAAAGACAAATTTCAATTAAATTGTACGTTCCAAGTACAACTCCAGAACAGTGACATGCTTGTTTGTTTTGTGTAGGGAAAATCAATGTAGTAAACATTGCTTGAAAACTTTGATAACATATGAATTATAGAGTAACAATTCGTTAAGTTATGAAACTCTCCTAACTTCGAGTCCTGCTACCATCGTTTTCATCTAGAGTTCTCAATTAGGCCAAAGAGGCCCATAAATACTGAGTGGATAACTATCTATTGAAAATGAAGATTAGAAGTTCCCTAAAGAAAAATGAAGCTTAGAAGTGATGATATATCAGCAACCCAACAAGTCATTTGCATATAATCTGTATATTATCCATAAGTACTTAGCGGATAATCTGTATTCACGGCCAGAAATGTACTAACTCTCTCGAATTCGCCAGCTTCTTCCTACTTTGTCTTTTAACACTATTTGTTATGATTCGGACAGAGCTTAGAGAACGATGATAAACGAAACAAGAACACAAGAAACACACCCGATATAACGTGGTTCACTAGCGATGAGCTAGCTACCTTCACGACTCGAAAACTCTTGTTTTATTAGAGAGAAACACCACGATTACAACTCACACCTTAGCCTATGCATATACACGTTTATATAGACATATTAGGCTTGCTTGGTCCCAAAGAAACATCCAAAACGGACCAAAAACGCATAAGGAAACAATTTTAAATTGCACGGCCCGAACTAGGTCGTACGACATGTACAGTAGGTCGCACGACCTACTAGGTCGCACGTGAAAGAGAACCAGCTAGGGTATCTCTGTGATTGAGCCAAACGGCAGAGAGGAAGACGAAGAAGATAAAGGGGTTGTGTATATACAAATGAACCAAATACCACTTATGCCCTAATACAGGAATGAGAAGCTTATATAGTCTTCATACAACGGATCTAAAGCAACGGTCCAGATGAAGTAGGGTTTACATAATAGTGAAAAGGACGGAAAGGCCCTTGATAAATAGAGAGAACTACAATATAATCTCTGGGCTGAATAGTAAGCATGGGCTGAGTCTTGTGGGCTTGATAATGGGCTGGAATAGAAGGCCTTCAGCTCTAATACCCTCTCTTAAACTAATCGGAGAGTTTGACCATTAGTTTATTCTTCAAAGCTTCAAACTGTGGAGAATGAAGTGACTTGGTGAAGATGTCCTCGATTTGATCTGCACTTGGAACAAAGGAGATAATTAGTTGTTTGAGGATAGCTTGCTCGCGAACATAGTGATAGTCAAGTTCTATATGTTTTGTGCGAGCATGGGAAAGGGGATTGGCTGTCATAGCTGAGGCGGACTGATTATCGGTCCGTAAAATAGGAGGATCACGAATAAAGAACCCGAGTTCATGAAAAAGTAAACGAAACCAAGCTGTATCAGCAGTTGCTGTGGCCAAAGCCCGATATTCTGCCTCAATAGAGGAGCGGGCCACAGTAGCTTGCTTTTTAGAAGCCCAGTGAATGGGGTTTGGGCCTAGAAAAATGATAAGGCCCGTTGTACTTCGACGATCTGTGGGATTGCCAGCCCAATCGGCGTCTATAAAAATCTTGAAAGGTAAATGACCTTTCTGATATAGTAAACCATGAGTTTGAGTACCTTAAAGGTAGCGTAAAATGCGTTTAGTCCCACTTAAGTGTAATTGAGTCGGACAATGCATAAATTGACATAAGTGGTTTACGGAAAAGGCAATATCGGGACGACTAAAGGTTAAAAATTGGAGAGGCCCCAAGAGTTTCCGAAAAATAGTAGCATCCGGTAAAGGGTCTGCTTGAAGCACATGAAATTTTACACCAGCAGCTAATGGTGTGGGGCAAGGTTTACATGTGGACATGTTAAACCGAGCTAAAATGTCACGTATGTATTTTTGTCGATGAATGAAAATACCACTGCTATTGCGAACAATTTGAAGTCCCAAGAAATAGGTATGGGGACCCAAATTAGTCATCTCAAATTCTAAACTTAATTGGGATACAAGAGTTGTAATGTAAGAAGAATCATCACCGGTGACGATTATATCGTCTACATAAAGAAGTAGTATTGTAATTTTGCCATTAAAGCGACGAATAAATAAAGAAGAGGCATCTAAAGAAGAAACAAAACCCAAGTTAAGTAAATAATGTGTAAAGCGCTCAAACCAAGCCCGTGGGGCTTGTTTTAAGCCATATATTGACTTGTTAAGTTTGCAAACATGTTCCGGAAAGTTTGGGTCAATGAATCCGGGGGGCTGTTTCATGTAAACGGTTTCGCAAAGAAATCCGTGTAAGAAAGCTTTCTTTACGTCAAGTTGCTGTAATGTCCACGAAAAAGTAGCTGCCATAGCTAAAATGCAGCGAATTGTGGCGTGTTTGGCAACCGGACTGAAGGTTTCGTCGTAGTCAACGCCGGGTGTTTGGTGAAACCCTTTGGCGACCAGGCGAGCCTTATATCTAGAAATAGACCCATTTGGATTGAATTTAGTTTTGAAAACCCATTTATTTCCTATGATATTTGCATTTGGTGGAGGAGGAACCAAACACCAAGTCTTTTCCTTTAAGAGACTACGATACTCAGCAGCCATGGAATTTCGCTCATGGTGGCAACGGGTCCGACCCGCGGGCCGGTTTTGCACGAACCCGGCACAACCCGGTGGTGGACACAGCCCGAGAACGGACCGGACGGAGGTGACCCGAGCACGCCCCGCGTCCGGCCGTGCCGTGGCCCGTGCACCCCCGGTTCAATTTTCGGAGGATGGCGACCCGTGCACGGACCGGCCCGTCCTGCTGCTGACCCGCACGGGTCGGACCCGGCACGTGCAGCACGGGTCGGCCCGCGTGCCTCCCCCGCCCCTTTTTTTCCTCCACCTTACCAGCAACGGCTATAATGCCAAAAAGTCCATTTTGACCCCTTTTTTGAAAAATAACGGCTACTTGGAGGGGTATAAGTGGAAATCTGAGTATATGTCTCACAAAGTACTATTTTGCCCCTCCCAACAGCCATATAACGGCTAGTTTTAGGGGTAAAAATGAAAATATGAAAAACTACTCATCCTATAAATACCACTACACTATTATGAATTTTTTCATCTCATTCCCACAAAACTTCATCTCATCTTCTACTAAGCTCTCAAAGTGTTGGAATTTTCCTAATTGGCGGTTTTTGAAGATCACATTGTCGGCTTCATTTCAGCTTCCACTTCTATTCCCACGGCTACAAGCTATTCCGATCGTACAACATTGTCGGAAAGTTTGTAAGTTTTAATTTTTAGCACTTATTTTTTTGTTGTAGTTTTAGTAAGCTTTAATTTTGTACTTAGTTGTTTGAAAAATGTCTAATAATCGTACTTTTCATGAACAATTTGAGAATCCTCTAGAGGATTTTGCTTATGAAGAAAATACTACTTTACATGGTAATCAAATTGATAGCGAAGATAATGTTATAAATGTAGAGGATTTAGATCAAAGTATGCCAACGGCTAGAACAAACGATGATATTAATAGACCTAAGAAAAAAAATAGGGGTTCGGGCACTACGGGTAAACAAACTTCTTATATATAGCATCAAAACTATGATGTTTGAAGGTAAACTTTCCGAAAGAATATGTTGTAACCTTTGTGATCGCCATTATACTAAAAGTAAAGATGGAACCGGTAGTGTAGAAGACATTTAGTTGGTAAACATAAACTTATGGACCCAAATTTGAATGTGGGTAGTTGTACACAATCACAATTAAATTTTGGCCAAAAATTCCAATATACGCATGTTAGAGCTAGACACGAAATTGCATTATGGATAGCCACTAGTGAGTTGCCTTTAACACCGCTTCTAACGTTACATTTGAAAGAATTATTCAAAACGCTTTTAATCCATCTTTTACAATGGTTAGTCGTAACACTACTAGAGCCGATATTATAAAAAAACAATTAAATGCTACAAAAGCGAAATTTTAGAACTTTGTAGAACTAATAACTACTCTATTTCATGCACATCCGATTTGTGGACTAGTAAAACTAATCGTGGTTTTATTTGTGTTACCGCGCACTTTGTGGATGATGATTGGATTCTTCAAAAACGAATTATTGCATTTCGACAAATAGAGTATCCACATAACGCAAAAAAATTTAGTGATAGCATATATGATATTTCTATTGAATATGGAATTTCAAACCGCATTATGGGTATTACTTTTGACAATGCATCGGCAAACAATGCATGTATACCTCTTTTGAGAGATAATTTAATTCCAAATAACGGCGAACGACTTCACCACATGAAATGTTTTTGTCATATTATTAACTTGATTGTGAAGGATGGTTTCAAAACTCTAGGCTCAAGTATTGAAAATATTCGTAACGCACTTTTATATACTTCTAGTAGTAGCCAAAGACTAAAGAAATTTGAAGAAGCATGTGAAATTGCTAACAAAAAAAATTATGAAATTTAGTGTGGATTGTCCAAGTAGGTGGAATGGTACTTATTTGATGATTAGGGGTTGTGAAGGGTACGAAAACGTGATAACTCGGTTTATTAGAGATGATGCTCGCGACGTTGAACTTACTATGAGTGATTGGAAAAGTGCAAGAGAGTTGATGAAAATGTTACGGCCTTTTTACGATGCTACTAACCAAATGTCGGGCGTTTATTATACTACAACTAATTGGGCACTAATTCAATTGATGAAAATGAGTAGTATTATAGATGCTTGTAGGCTTCACGGGCAATTAAAAGAGGTCGTAATTAATATGCATGCTAAATATATGAAATATTTCAAGAAAATTCCAATGATTTTTTGTTTAGCCGCGGTTCTTGATCCACGCCAAAAACTTCAAGCGGTAGAAAAAGCGCTTAATCAAATAGCGCATAACATGGGTGAGGATTATCCAAAGCCAACAATTGATGAGGTTTCTAGTGAATTAAAAAGGAAATTTGAAAAATATGTTTCAATACATGGAGAACTACAACCTCAAAATGTGCCTCCATCTACTTCTCAAAGTAATTTTCTTGATCCAATATTTGACTTTGCCACATTTACGGATTGTTCTAGTTCTTATGACCCTTGTGTATCCGAATTGGAAAGATATTTAAACACTAAGCATACTTATGATATTCCAAATATTAACGAATTAGATGTATTAAAATGGTGGAAAAAAATGCCGAAAGCTACCCGGTATTATCAATACTAGCATGTGATGTACTAACCCCTCCTGTTTCAAGTAGCCCGTCCGAGTCGGCTTTTAGTGCAGGTGAAAGAGTGTTATCAAAGAAGCGTTCAAGATTGACGCCGGAGATGTTGGAGGTGCTCATTCTCACCAAGGATTGGGACGATGCGAAGATGAGAACACAAGATATCCGAAAGGAGGACGAACTCACTAATGCAATATTCCAAGTCGATGCTGAGGGAAAGACAATAGACGAAGTAGATGGTATTATTTACGAAGACATCGACGAAGACGAATGAAGTTAGTTTAGAGAAAATAAACAATAGACATTTTTTTTTTTAGTTTGTTCTACATGTATAGTTTAAAAAAAAAATGCAAATGATAGATAGTTAGGTAGGTGCCAACCTAGTTGCGATGTACCATAACTATAGTGATGCATTATTTCTACCATTTTAAGCCCAAAATTCAAAAGTTAAGGTATTACCATATTAATAAATTTTCACTTTTTTTTTTAATATTTATTTTTTTTGTTATTTTTAAAAGTTTATTTTTTTGAATTTGAAATAATTATTAACAGTTATAAAAAATATATATATTATAACCCGTCGACCCGGCCCGCTGCACGGGTCAACGCGTGCAAGCGACCCGGGCACGACACGGGTCAATATCCCTCCTCCCTTGAGCACGGCCCGGCCCAGCCCGCTCCTCTACTCGACACGACCTGCGCACGGACCACGGGGCCTAGGCACGGACAGGTTTAGGCCCGACCCGGCCCGGCCCGTTGCCACCATGAAATTTCGCCACTGTGAGTGTTTAGTAGCCTCTGAAAAAGAAGTAGGATCACTAAGTGGAGTGGGTGATTTGTGTGAAACTATAAAATCAGAGTGTTAAGAAGAAGGAGCTGTAAACGGAGACTTTTTCTTTGATATGCCAGAAATACTTCGAGTCTGCATTGGATGGCCCCCAGAAGCAGAGTTTGGTATAGGAGGGGAGGTTTGTGGGGGGATCATCATTGGATGTTCAGCAGTTACCTCGCTTGTACTGGGGGGCTGTAGAGTAGCACTAATGGGTGACCAGTCCATAGTATTTACAGGTCCAGTAGGCTGCATCTGCTGGGGTGCATCCTCATAACAATACTCTGCGACTGTGGTGCAAGGGACAGGGATAGGAGGGTCAGCATAGTGTGGTGTACCTGAAACAGGAGCAAAATCACCAGAATTAGAAGTAGAAGTGACAGAAGCATATGGGAATGTAAATTCATCAAACATAACGTCACGACTAATAAAAAAATATTGAGTGGTTCTATCATAACACAGGTAGCCTTTATATCCAGCAGCAAATCCCAAAAAGACACAAGTTTTAGTTTTAGGATCAAACTTAGAAGAGATGTAAGATTTTAAGTTAGGGAAACAAGAACACCCAAAAATTTTAAGTAAAGAATAGTCAGGTTTAATCTTAAATAAAATTTCAAATGGTGATTTATTTGAGGTAGTAACACTAGGCATTCGATTAATTAGATATGTGGTTGTTGCCACGGCATGATACCAGAATTGTTTCGGAAAAGATGCTGCATTAAGTAAAGTCACTGCAGTTTCAATTATATGACGGTGTTTGCATTCCGCAACACCATTCTGATGACAAGACGTTGATGCGATATACCAGATTCACTAAGTATTTATTGAAAGGTAAATGGTGTATACTCACCCCCTCAATCAGTGCACAATATTTGAATGGAACAAGAAAACCATTTCTCAACAAAGAGTTTAAAGTTATGAAAAACATAAGTTACTTGAGATTTGAGTTTCAAGGGAAATAGCCACGTATCGCGAGAAATCATCAATAAACAATACGTAATATTTGAAACCATGATATGACAAAGTGGAAGAAGGTCCCCAAACGTCACTGTGTAATAAATGCATAGGAGTAGAAGAAACAACCTTAGATAAATTGTAATGTAGTCGAGACATTTTGCCAGCTAGACAAGATTCACAAACAGTGCCGACAGTTTTGATAGAATCAGGCATGTAACAACTAATACATTTAGATAAGACAGAGTTTGAAGGATGTCCCAGTCGTGAGTGCCACAACTGGGAGTCTGGGACTTGATTCTTTGACCCAGAAAAGCATGTAGTCCTTTAGAGGGGAGAGATGGCATTGGGTAAAGCCCAATTTTTACTTTGGCCTTTATAAAGAATTTTGCCCGAAGCCTTGGCCTGAATGACATATGAATTGTTATAAAAAATAAAGCAAGTATCATGATCAGTGCAGAGATTATGTACATAAAGCAAGTTTTCAGATAAATGAGGAACATGTAGTGTATTTGACAAGATAAAAGAGTTATGAGTAGTAGTTAAAGGGTGGTACCATATTTCTAAATGGGGAGAGAGCTTCCATTACCGACAGTCACCTGATCAGAACCGGTGTAAGGTTCAGATAAAGAGAGATTCCGGAGTTCGGTTGTCATATGGTTGGAAGTCCCAATGTCGGTAAGCCAATTCTCGGGTGGCGGAGCTACAGTAGATGAAGAGGCAGCCATAGCATATAGATACTGAGGAGGAAGACAACCATGATAGGCATAATCCATCCGGTGGTAGCAGTCTAACGTAGAGTGAAAATGGTACCCGCATATTTGACAGGTAATTAAAGCTCCATGACCCGAGCCAGAGCGACCTCTATGGGAGCGGCCACGACCCGAACCGGATCTTGAACCCGAACTGTATCCACCATACCCGGATCCAGATCCAAAACCCGAACCATTTCCTTGTCCCGAACCTGGAGGTTGACCCGATCCAGATCTACCGCCTCGATGGGAATCTAAACCGAAACGGCCTCCACCGCCTGACCGACCTCGAAAGCCTCCACGATTGTCGGAGTTTGACCGACCACCATGACCACCACGAGAGGAGGAGGTGGTATAGAAGGCGGTGGGAGTGATAGGATCGGACTACAGATCTTGAGAAGCAGATACAGCTTTTTATGATTTGAGCAGGACATGGAGCTCTTCGAAATCCAGTGGGTCAGATCGGAGAAGAAGGGAGGATCAGAAGGAGTTGTACTCCGGTGGTAGCCCGTTGAGAGTATAAAGGAGCATATCTTCATCAGAGATCTTACAAGCAGAAACAGCCAATTGATTCCGAATCAATTTGAGGCGGTGCATGTATAGATCAATGGAATCGGAACCCTTCCTTGTGGTTTGCAGATCACCTTTAAGTTGGAGGATGTTCGGTCGAGTGAGTGAGGCATAACGACACTCGAGTGTGATCCAGTCAGGTCTGGCGTTGGTAGAGCCAATCACCTGAGTGAGGGCTTCGGTGGTGAGCGTGGCGTTGAGGATCGTTAGGACCACCTGGTCTTGTAACTCCCATGAGGTATAGGCGTGGTTAACGGTAGTAGAGAGAACACCATTAACACCGGGAAGGAACTGGGGAGGACAGATCGAAGATCCATCCAAAACAACCATATAGACTGTGTGTGTGTGAAAAATGAAAGTAATTTGTTGAATATAGTTGAATTGTTCAAAATACTAAAATTGCACATTTCTCGTTTTGTAGAATTCCAAATGGCAAACAACAACGCATCGACTTCATCCCTACGATCTGTCCTTGAGAAGGATAAACTGTCTGGAACAAATTTCCTTGACTGGTACATAAACTTAAGGATTGTCCTTAAGCAAAAAAAGAAGTTGTACGTCTTGGACACTCAAATTCCAGAACCATTACAAGATGGGTCTCTTCTAGTGGAAGTAAGGGCACGTCAGAAACATATTGATGATTCTAATGACGTGACTTGACTCATGCTTTGTACCATGACTCCTGAGCTTCAGAAGAAGCAATGAGAATATGGAAGTCTATGATATGATCATACACCTGAAACAATTGTTTCAGGAACATGCTAGGCATGAGCGCTATGAGGTGTCTAAAGCATTATTCAAGAGTAGTCTTGCAGAAGGGAATCCAGTAGGACCTCACATACTCCGAATGATCGGGTACATTGAGAACCTTGAGAGACTGGGATCCCCATTGGCCAAGATTTGGCTACTGATCTTGTCTTGCAATCGTTTCCGGACAGTTATAATCAGTTCATCATGAACTATAATATAAACGATATCAGTTTAACTCTGCCTGACCTACTGAATATGCTAAAGACAGCGGAACAGAGCATTAACAAAGGCAAGGGCAATGCCATAATGATAGTGCATAAGAAGAAGGGCAAGTCAGCTGCCTCTACTTCCAAAGTAAAGCGCAAGAAAGTTGCGAAATCCAAAGAAGCCCTAAATCCTAGTGGAGGCGTGGCTAAGGGTGAGTGTCACTACTGCAGCCAGCCGGGTCACTGGAGGAGGATTTGCCCTAAATATCTGGAGGATAAGAAGCTTGGAATAGTGATTCCACCACCACCAGGTATTTATGTTATAAACGTCAATATTTCTATTTCTTCATCTTGGGTATTGGATACCGGATGTGGTTCTCACATTTGTCGTAATGTGCAGGATTTGAAAAGAAGTAGAAGATTGAGTAAAAGGGAGATAGATCTGCTCGTCGGGAATGGAGCAAGAGTTGCTGCATTAGCTGTAGGCGTTTATGAGCTATCTTTGCATTCTGGACTTATTTTAGAATTAGACAATTGCTTTTATGTGTCTGCTATGAGCATAAACATTATTTCCATTTCTTTTTTGGACGAGAAGGGTTTTTCTATTTCAATAAAGGACAAGTGTTGCTCCATTTATTTTGATAGTATGCACTATTGTAGTGCGCATTTGTCTAATGGATTGTATATCCTTGATCTATATAGTCCAATCTATAACATAAATACTAATAGTATTAAAACTAATGATTTAAATCATACATATCTATGGCACTGTCGTTTAGGCCATATAAATGAGAAACGCATATCTAGACTCCATAAGGATGGACTACTAGACTCATTTGATTTGGAATCATATGATACATGTGAGTCTCGTTTATTAGAAAAAATTACAAAGTCCCCTTTCAATAATAAAGGTGAAAGGACTAGTGAGTTATTGGCACTCATACATACTGATGTATGTGGACCATTCCCCACGCCTGCCAGAGGTGGTTATACCTACTTCATCACATTTACTGGTGTTTTCCGTAGATATAGATTTGTATACCTTATGAAGGCCAAATCTGAATCCTTTGAAATATTCAAAGAATTCAAGAATGAAGTAGAGAAGCAACTTGGCAAAAGTATTAAGGCTCTACGATCGGATCGTGGAGGAGAATACTTAAGCCAAGAGTTTGATGAATATCTTAGAGAGTGTGGGATAGTATCCCATCTCACTCTACCCGGAACGCCACAGTAGAATGGCGTGTCCGAGAGGAGGAATCACACACTATTAGATATGGTGCGATCTATGATGTCTCAAACAGATCTTCCGATGTCCTTTTGGGGAGATGCTCTAATGACGGCAGCTTTTACCATTAACCGTGTTCCATCCAAGTCAGTCATGAAGACACCATATGAGATATGGACTGGGAAGCGTCCTATAGTGTCATTTATGAGGATTTGGGGCTGCGATGTCTATGTAAAACGTTTACAAACAGACAAGCTCGGGCCCAAAGCGGATAAGTTTAAATTTCTGGGATATCCTAAGGAAACTAAAGGATATTATTTCTACAATCCCACCGAGAACAAAGTGTTTGTTGCTCGGACCGGCGTATTTCTAGTAATAGAATTTGTCTCTAAATAAGCAAGTGGGAGGGCTGTAGAACTTGAAGAAATTCAAGAACCACAAATCACGAACCAATGATGGAACATGAATAGTTGTGGAAGAACCTGTTCAGGTAACACAGGAACTCCGTAGATCAGGAAGAGTGCGTCATGAGCCAGAGAGGTATGGACTTCTCGTGACTGAGCCCGATGACGTACCACTCATGGATGATGAGCCTGCAAACTACGGAGAGGCCATGAAAGACCCAAACTCTAAGAAGTGGCTAGAAGCCATGAGATCCGAAATGGATTCCATGTACACCAACAAAGTATGGACTTTGGTGGAACCACCCGAAGGGGCTCGGCCCATAGGGTGCAAGTGGGTCTTCAAGAAGAAGACCGACATGAATGGCAAGGTAGTTGCCTATAAGGGGCGATTGGTAGCCAAAGGGTATAGACAGATTCATGGTATTGACTATGATGAGACCTTCTCACCAGTCGCCATGACTAAATCCATTCGAATCCTACTTGCAAGTGCGGCACACTACGACTATGAGATTTGGCAAATGGATGTCAAAACAGCGTTCCTTTATGGTAATCTCCTCGAGGATGTGTACATGACACAACAGAGGGTTTTGAGGATCTAGAGAATGCCAATAAAGTTTGTAAGCTGCAAAGATCCATTTATGGATTAAAGCAAGCTTCTAGGAGCTGGAATCGACGTTTTGATGACGCGGTCAAAGAGTTTGGCTTCATCAAAAACGAAGATGAGCCTTGTGTTTACAAGAAGGTTAATGGGAGCTCTGTAGTATTTCTGGTCTTGTATTTGGATGACATACTAATCATTGGCAACGACATTCCTACTTTTCAATCTGTTAAAGATTGGCTCGGAAAGTGATTTGAAATGAAGGACTTAGGAGACGCAGCCTATTTACTTGGTATAAAGATCTATAGGGATATATCTAGAAGGTTGCTCGGCCTAAGTCAAAGTACATATATACACAATGTGTTTAAGAGGTTCAACATTCAAGATTCCAAGAAGGGATTCTTGCCCATGTCGCATGGAGTCACTCTTTTTAAGAATGACTGTCCCTCCAATGAGTTTGAGAAGGATCGCATGAGTAGGAATCCCTATGCATCGGCCATAAGATCCATCATGTATGCCATGTTGTGTACTAGACCAGACGTATCATACGCGTTGAGTATGGCGAGCAGATACCAGTCCAATCCGGGTGAGATTCACTCGATTGTTGTCAAGAACATCCTAAAGTACTTAAGAAGGACTAAGGATGTGCTCTTGATATTTGGAGGTAAGGAAGAGCTAAGTGTAAAGGGTTACACTTACGCAAGCTTCCAAACCGACAAAGATGACTACAGATCGCAGTCTGGATACGTGTTTTGCCTGAATGGAGGAGCTGTGAGCTGGAAGAGTCCCAAGCAAGGGACAGTTGCTGATTCTACAACAGAAGCTGAGTACATTGCTCCTGCGGAAGCAGCAAAAGAGGCAGTTTGGATAAAGAAGTTTATCACTGAGCTCGGTGTTGTCCCTAGCATCGTGGATCCCATAGATGTGTACTGTGACAACTCTGGGGCGATTGCACAAGCCAAGGAACCAAGATCACACCAGAACTCAAAGCATGTACTTAGGAGATTCCATCTTATTCGTGATATGATCGATCGAGGAGATGTGAAGATGTGCAAGATTCCAATGGATGACAATGTCTCAGATCCGCTCACAAAACCTCTTGCGCAGCGAAAGCATGAAGGGCACGCCAGAACTATAGACATACAAGATGCGCCAGATTGGCTCTAGTGCAAGTGGGAGACTGTTGGAATAGATGCCCTAGAGGTAATCGTATATTTAGTATGAACATTGTTTTTGCTAGAATATTCATTTATTATATACTGTGATATTTAATATAATGAAGTCCTTAGATACAATGTGTTGTTTATCTTAAATATCCCTAGTCCACTATATTGATTAATAGTACGATCAAATATTGACTAGTGTGTGGGTAGATTGATATGGAGATATCAAATCTAACACATGGGTATGCATTAGGGGTAATGGCATACTGGATTGATCCACAACGAGAAGGGTACATTAGATTATGTCAAATTCACAATCGCTTCTCGTAGTGCTAATAATATTGAGTTGTGGAATACTCTAGTTGTGGAATATTGTGCTTTGATGTTATCAAACGTTACACCGTAACTGGGTATGCATAAAGATAGCTATCGGGCATGATAGGAAACAAGCTTAGAGATCGTAGTGATGTAGATAGGATTTGTCCCTCCCACATAATGGGAGTAAATATCCACGACCACTCGAGGGATGAGGCTTATTGAATGTCTGTCCAGACTCAGATAAAGCAATATGGAGATATTGATGTTATCTGCTAGCATAAGCACATTCCCAGGATCGAGAAACTATGGATTGGATATACGAGTGTGACTATTTATGTCTCGTGTCCAATCCGGATATGGAAAAAAATGGAAAGTGCAATATAAGATATTGGGCACAAGAGGTTTGTCGGGATCACTGACTATTTCTATTAGTTGGGTTGCGTGGATGTGTTGCTAGAAACCGCTCCATGTTAGTAAGAGTTACTACCAACTAAGTAGAAACCCATGGGGTCACACGTCAAATAGAGTAGATTAGATTTGGGATTAACTAATATGATTAATTAATGAGAAGGATCATTGTGCGACACCTTACAAACTTAGTAGGACTAATTTGCAAGGAAGGGACTAATTCTAGTTCATGTAGAACTAGGAAACACCTTTATGGAAACAACAAGGAGTTGTTGGAGTATATAAAGGGGCTCTAGCTTCCTTCCCACTTAATGTTATTAGACATAACAAAGAGAGTGGGAGAGAGCGAAAGAGAGAGAGCAAGAAGACCTAGAGGCGCACGCCCCTAGGCCGTCCGCCCTTCCCGTCGGCACAAAGAAGAGGCCGAACCTCTTCTTGTCCTTGTTGCTTTGATTCCTCTTCCCTCTTCCTCCGGTTCAAGCTAGCACTTGCAAGAAGGAAGAATCTAGATCTCACCTCTAGAAGTGGATCAACCGTAGAGACGAGGACATCATTCTTCATGTGATCTCACAAATCAAAAGGTACACAATACTATGTCATTTATCATGTTATGATGTCTCCTCCTGACGATCCGTTGTGGGCTTTGAAGTAGGATTAGTTTTGTTATTCCGCTGCGTTACCTACGTCAAAACCAAACAGTCGTTTCATTAAGTGGTCTCATATCTTTCTTTTGTTTTCTTATCCAGCTAAGCACTCTCTGATTGGCTAATCTCTTGTGGTCATTAGAGCAATGGGTATAACTCACGATGTGGGCTATCTTCTTCAATAAGAAAAATCATTTTCTTCACATTCGTTTTCTTCTCCGTTTTCTGCTCTCTCTCTCTCTCTCTCTTTGAAATTGCCCGTTGCTCATCAATGGAGTATTGACTTATTGATCTGAAATTTAACATGGTATCAGAGCCAGGTTGCTCTTGATTTGTTTTCAGATCTCAAATTCTTGTCTGCTGCTGCGTGGCCTGGTTTATTTCTGGGTCACATCTCTTCTACATCTAAATGGCTCTTCATGGGAATCAGTTTCCTACGGAGCTCTCTAATGGTCTTAATGGAGGTATGAATCCTTCTTCCCCCTATTTATTCTCTAGTTCTGATAATCCGGGACATCTTTTGGCCACACAAGTTCTTACTGGACCAAATTACTATCCATGACAACGCTCCAACTACAAGGATCTCTCCAAATCCAAGTTCTCATGCACCTATTGGAATGGTACAGGACATACAAGAGAAAGGTGCTGGAAATTGAATGGATATCCACCTAATTGTAAAGGAAAAGTGAAATCACATGCAAATGCCATATCAACACAAGACAAGAACACTGGTCCTTCTCTTGAGTTCACTCCAGCACAATGTCAACAAATTGCCTCATTGATCAGCTCTCAGCTACAAGGACTTAGTTCTCCTTCTGTTAGTGAAGCTGGTTCAATAGCTTCTTATGATCCTTCTCAGCTGCAGACTCACTATGATAATCCATTACTTGGGAAGCAGGACACTTATAGTGTTGGGAATACTCATTTCGTGGGGGTGCATTTTGCACTTTCTCAATGCAAGCAGCTTTAAAGCATCATCAAATGAATTATTCTTCTTGGATTATTGACTTTGGAGCTACATATCATATATGTTCTCAAATTCATCTTCTTCAAAATGCTGAAAAGGTCAAGGATGTGTCAGTTCATCTCCCAAATGGGAAGGCTGCAAAGGTACCTCATATTGGGATAGTCATTATTAATGACTACTTCACACTGAATAATGTTCTCCGTGTGCCTGATTTTAAGTTTAATTTTATCTCCATATCCCAAGTCACTAAATATAGTAATTGTTGTTTTCTTTGTGAAATGGACTCTTGTGCTATACAAAACTAGATTTGACATCAAATTGTTGCTACTTGATCTAAAGTGGAAGGTTTATATCTTCTAAATCAGACCAAAGTCATATTTGCAAACATGCTTGTGTCTCCTAAACCCACATATTCTCTTGACATATGGCATATGAGACTGGGACACCCCCTCTTTTAGGAAACTGAATAAGCTTTCTTATACCCTAAGATGTGGGACCATTTCTGACAACACTTGTTGCACTGTGTGTCCTTTAGCCAAGCAAAACAGACTTAAAAGTTCAGAAAAAGAATAGCATTTCTCAGACTTTATATGGGTTATTACATTGTGACACTTGGGGACCCTACAACACTGCTACACATTATGGATGTAGATTCTTTTTAACTCTTGTAGGTGATGCTTCAAGAACTACCTAGATATATCTCATGAAGCACAAATCATAAGCTCAAAAAATCCTACATGCTTTCTGCAATTTTGTGCAAACACAATTTAACCTCCCTGTGAAGAAACTCATAAGTGATCAAGTTCCTGAACTAGAGCTCAAAGCTTTCTGTGACAATAAGGGCATGTTACATGAATTCAGCTGTGTTGCAAATCCTGAACAAATATTTATTGTAGAAAGAAAACATCAACATCTTTTGGCTGTGGCAAGAGCTTTGAAGTTCCAGTCATATGTGCCAATAAAATTTTGGGGAGAGTGCATTCTCACATCTTCTCATCTTATAAACAGAGTTCCATTAACACGGTTTTATAACAAATCACCTATTGAAATCCTCTACAAGAAAGCTCCAGACTACTCAACTTTGAATTTTTTTGGTTGCTTGGCTTATGTCTCCACACTTCAACATGGAAGAAGCAAATTTGACACTAGAGCAGTCAAATGTGTTTTTCTAGGATATATATTTGAGTGAAAGGGTGCAGATTGTATGATCTCCACAATCAGAGGATTCTGATTTCCAGAGATCTTGTGTTTCATGAAGGTATATTTCCATACAAGAACCCTTCCTCACAAATTATTGCTCATACACTTTTCAGATTACCACATGTTGTTGATGACCTTTCTACGACCGCTACTTCTATGTCTACTTCACCACTGGATCACAAACTCATAGTGACATCATTGTTGGAATTGTGACCTAGAGGCAATCAATTAATTGTGACATTTATGGATTTACGATTCATTATGTTATCGATATGGAGATATGTTAACATGAATGAAGTCCTTAGAATATAAGTGTTATATTCTTAAATATCCCTGGTCGATTATAATGATTAATGGGACAATCATCTATAGACTAGTATGGGGTTGGATTGATATGGAGATATCATGATCCAACACATGGGTATGCATTAGGAGTAATGGCATACTGGATTGACCCATCTCCGAGAAGGCTACATACATGTTATGTTAAGTCACAAGCGCTTCTCGCGGTGCAACGGTATTGTCATCCTTAGACTTGAAGTCACTAGATTGTCTAGTTGTGGATTATTGTGATTTTGGTAGCGTTAAACGCTACACCGTAACTGGGTAGTTATAAATGCGTGTACTGGATACAATAAGAAGCAAGCTTAGAGATCGTAGTGGACGTAGATAGAATTTGTCCCTCCCACATAACGGGAGCAAATATCCTAGGCCACTCGAGGGATAGTGCTTATAAAATGTCTGGCCAGACTCAAAATAAATCAATATGGGATATTGATGTTATTTGCACGAATAAGGCTATTCCCAGGATCGAGAAACTATGGATTGGATATACGAGTGTGACTTGTATGTCTCGTGTCCAATCCGGATATTGGGACAAAGGGATGGGACAATTACTTGCACAAGGTTTGTCATGATGACTATTCTATTTGTTGGCTAGAATGGATGTCTTGCTAGAGGCCGCTCCATATTAGTAAATAGTTACTACCAACTAAATAGAACCTATGGGGTCACACGCCATATAGGGGTGAACTAGACATGGGAAATAATTAATTAATATGATTAATTAATTAAAAGGATCAAATCGCAACAACTTGCTAACTTAGTAGGACTAATATGCAAGTTGGACTAATCCATGTATAGACATGATTAGGATTTGCCAAGGTGGCCTAATTCATGTAGAGACATGGTTAGGATTAATTTGCAAATAGAACTAATCCATGTATTGACATGATAAGGACTATTTTGCAAAAGGGACTAATCCGAACTTGAGTAGGATTATGATGGGTTCTTTATGTAGTAGGACAAGGAGTTGTTGGACTATATAAAGAACACTCCTAGCTTATTTTTCTCTCAACACACCACACATCTATATGATAGAGGAAAGGAGAGAACAAAGCAAGGAGAGAGAGCAATCCCTCAAAGGGCCGAAACCCCTTGGGATTGCCGCCCCCTTACCCGTCGGCCTACATGGTGGTGCCGCCCACCTTGGCTTCCCTCGTTTTGCGTGATTTGTTCTTCCTCTTCCTAATCCGGGCTAGCACCAAGGAGTTTGGGAGATCTAGAATCGACTCTAGGTGTGGATCAATTATAGAGAACGTGACATTATTCGCGTTTGAAGTCATCAAGGAGAACCCAAAGGTGTGTTTATGATTTCTTACCTTTACTATCGTTATGCATCTAGACTTGTGATCCTTGGAGGGTTTTGCATGGTTTATGTTTGATTATGCTTCCGTTGCGCATCCATGAATCAAAACCCTACAGTGGTATCAGAGCCTGGTTGTAGAGCATAAACGTGGTTTATGTGTTACGTTTTAGTTGTTTTACACCTTAAATTGATTGTTTATCGCGTAAAACAAGACAAATCAAGCATGGGATGCAATTTGTCAATAATCTTTCATAACAAGATCTAATTTTTGCATTGGATGCATGAATTAGTGAGTTTGAGAAATTTTAGGATCTTAGATCTAGGGTTTGGGCATCCTTGGGGAAGAAGGAGTTCTTCCAAAACAAGGAAACAACCAAACTTGGGCACCAAGCAAGGGAGTTGTTTTGGAAACAACTTCCTCAAGGAGGTTCGGCCCCCCTAGGGACCGCCCCCCCTTGCTTGCCGCCCAAGCTTGACCGCCCTAGGGGCCGGGCGGCCCTAACCCGCGGGCCTAGGCTTGTGGGTTTTGGGTCGGGTCGGCCCTAGGGCCTTGTGGTTCACTTTATTGGGCCCGGGCAATTTGATTGTTGGGCCCATGGACCGTTTTAACCCTAGAAATCCTAAAATCAATTAAAATTGACCAAGCGCGTTAAAATTGGATTTTAACAGTTTATGTGCAAATCGCATGGTGATTGGATATGGCCTTAGGATGTGGTTTGTTGTGGATGTTTAATTTTTGTGGTTTGATTTTACGGCCTGCGAGCTGATCAATTAATTGTAATAATTAATTAGGGTTATATGGCCTGCGTGCCATTTTTTTCTCAACTTGTGAGATTTATTTTATTTAGTATAGAAGTTAGTTAGTACTAGATAAAGTAGATTGTTAGCCAAGATTGAAGAAAAGAAGCCCGAAGCCAAAGAATCCACAAAATATGGAGCATGGAGCATGGAGCATTCCACATGACTATGAAGGATGGACCAAAAGATGAAGACGCATGGAGATGTGTTTGCTTTTAGGGTTCATAGATAATTTCATTGGCTTGGAATTATCTTAGTCTAGAAAAGGCCATATCCACATCACGTTTAATTTTTTGTTTTGTGGTTGTTTACTTTATTGTTTTATTATTTTGTGGTTGGTTTATGGATGATGCATGCAATTAGGATAATAAGATAATTAGACAACCCGGATCTATTATTTGGAGTTGTGCCCAAACTCAAATAGATAGATTAGTTGATTTTGATCAACAAAATAATTAAAATTGAATTTAAAATCCCTCAAAATTCAAATATTGTGTTCTTGCCTTCTCGTTATTTAAACACTCATTATCATCATTATTTATCAAGTTCGTGCGTGCCAAAGCATGGCGACTTGGTTCATAATGATGGAATGCGATGGCACGTAACAATGTGTAATTGTTTAAATAAGAGGTTGAACACAACTGGGCTATTAATATGATTAAGAAACCTAGAGGCGATCAATTGGGGTTATCCATATGGATGGATAAATAAGGAGTTATTTGCCCAATTGAACCAAGAGTTGCATAAGGGATGCAATTGGATTGTTCCTACCTAAAGTAGTCAAATTATGGGTGACTTGCCAAAGCAAGCTCATAAGGAGATGAAACATGGATCTTGGCCCACTAGAAAATATAAGGATGTTTTCCGCATTAATATCTTGAGGGTTATTAATCCGAAGTAAAATAGTGGGAGCTATATTTGACAATTTAAATCCTTGTTGAATATAGTTATACGTCACAAACTTTGCATAATCCTATTGTGTTAAATACCCATGGCATTAAACAAACAAAACACGACTAGATGTCCATAAGATGGACGAGTTGTCTGGAATCTAGATTGGTATAAAATTGAGAACTGTTCTCAAATAAAAGAGAAATTGTTGTACATCGTAGAACATAAAGTTCTCTTCCTACCAAAACACACTAAAACCTATGAAAGGAACAACAAAGAATGGTTCTTTGGTTATGACTTGCCCCATGTTAGCTACCATGAACTCTGAGCTTTGGAAGCAAGAAGAGAGACATGGAGAAGTATGATATGATCATACATTGAAAGAAGCTCTTTCAAAAGAGCGAGCTAAACATGAAAGGTTTGAAGTGTTGCTCCACTTTGCGTTATGCAAATAAGCTAATTCAATATGATTGAAACTTTAGTGAATGGGCATTATCTATGAGATAGATAAAGAATAAACGGTTATTCACCCAAGTGGACCAAGAATTGCATTGGATGCAATTATATTTTGTTTTAAAATTGATTTACTCAATATGATTGAAAAATCACTAAAACAAAACACTAATGGGCATGGGCAAAGTTGTTATTGGATAACAACATGGGTAAGGGCAAATAGTTTGCGCCAACCCCATGGGTATAAAGCAAGCTTGTTGCTAAAAACAAGTTGCATTGAAGTCCCATAGATGGTGTAGAGGAAGAGAAACTACCCAAAGTACCTGGAAGTAAATAATAAAGGAATTATGAATTCCAATTTGGGTATTTTGTTATAGAAATCAATGTGTCTATCTCATCATCATAAGTATATGATACTAGATGAGGATCTCATATTTATAGAAATGTGGAGGATCTCAAGAGACGAAGACAATTGGATAAGGAAGAAATAATCCTACACGCGGGGCTATGAAGCAAAGGGTTGCTGAATAAGCCGTAGGGAATTATTTTTACCTTTAAGAAATTGTTCATGAATCAGACAAAAGCGATAATGTCCCTACTATGAGTAGGACCATTATCATAGTTTCTTGTTTGGACAAGAAAGCTCTTTATCATAATAAAAGGACAAATGTTGTTCCATTTATTATGGTATGCATTATTGTAATGCAATTTTGTCTAAGTGGATTCTATATCCATGATCATGATAATTTCATCTATAACATTAATACCTAGAGCTTTGCATATAATGATATGAACTTCACTTATCTTTAGCATTATCGTTTAGGCCTCATAAATAAGAGATACATATCTAGAACTCCATGAGGATGGATTTCTGGAACTCATTTGATTATTGAATCATATGATACATGTAAGACTTATTAGGCAAAGATATGATCTTTTGGGAATCATACATATTGATGTATGAAGGCCGCTAAGCATAAATGCTAAAGATGGGTTTTCAATACTTCATCATATTTACTGATAGATCAAGTAAATATGGATTTGTGTATCTTATGAAGAAACAAGTCAGAATCCTTTGAATTGTTCAAAGTATTCAAGAATGAAGTAGAGAACCAGCTTGGCAAAAGTATTAGGGCTCTACGATTGGATCGTAGAAGGAAGTACTTGAGTCAAGAGTCTGACAAGAATCTATGGGAGTATTGGATATGATCCAAAACTCGCTCCACCTAGAACGCCACATGGGTTTGGCATGTCTAAAAGGAGAGTTCGAACCTTGTAGGACACGGTTCGGCCCATGATGAGTCAAACAGAACTTCCAGTTTACTTTTGGGGCTATGTTCTAATTACAGCAAATTTCACCCTTAACCTTGTTCCATCAAAAACGAAATATGAATAATCCCATATGAGATATGGACTAGGAAGTGTCCTAGTATGTCATTCATAAAGATTTGGGGTTATGAAGTTAATGTAAAAGAGTTTACAAAATAAACTTGAACCCAAGTCGGATAAATGTTTTGTGGGATATCCTGAAAAGGATATTATTTCTACAACCTAATCGAGAACAAAACTGTTTGTTTCTCGAACCACATTGTTTCTAGGTAGAGATTGTCTCTAAAAGAAACAGTGGGAGGACAGTAGAACTTGAAGGAGTTCAGAACCACAATAGAACATTGATCCTCTTGATGGAACATGAGTAGGATCACAAGGTGTTGTGGAGCAACCTACTCAGATAACACAAGAACCTCATAGGTCAGGTATGATATATCGAGGGACTAGAGAAATAAGGATTTCTCATAACCCACGATATATTGCTCATCGAGATGAGCCTACAACCTATAAGATGGCCACGTATGGCCATACTCCCAGAAATGGCTTGGAACCATGAGATACGATATGGAATCCACGTATACCAACAAAGTATAGACTTTGATGGAACCACCTGAAGGGTAGGACCCATAGGGTGCAAGTGGGTTATGAGGAAACCAACATGGATGGTAATATGATTACCTTTAAGGGAAAATTGGTAAGAAAGGGATTTCATAGTATAGACTATGACAAAATCTTTCCCCAATTTTGATGCTCAAATCCATTCGTATCTTGCTTGTAGCAATCTGTCTAAAGATTGGATCAAGCTTCTAGGAGTTGGACTCTTCGAATTGATGATGCAATCAAAGGATTTTGATTCCATCAAAATTGAAGATGAGACTTGTGTTTACAAGAAGGTTAGTGGGAGCACAGTTATTTTTCTGGTCTTGTATGTGGAGACATACTTAATCATTGGGAATGTTGCCCCTACTTGGCAGTCTTACGTAGATTGACTAGGGAGTTGACTTTCTAATGGTAGACTTAAGCGAAGCAACTAGTGAAGATCTATTGAGGTAGATCAAGATGATTGTATAGCTTAGGTCATAGTACATAAATTGACAAAGGTGTTGAAATGGTTCAACGTGAAAAGAATAATGATTCTTACCCATGTCACATGGAATTAGTCTTTGGAAGGCTAATTGTCCTTCCAATTGGATTAGGAATGGACCGTATGAATTAGATTCACGAGATACGCCATATTATGTACTAGGCCAGATGTGTCATATGGTATGACACAAAGGTACCAGTCAAATCCGGGTGAGAGTCACGGGATAGATTATCAAGATTATCCTTTAGTACTTGAGAAGCACTAAGGATGAATTCTTGATAAATAGATAATAACAAAGAGTTTACTGTAAGGGGTTACAGTGATGCGAACTTCAAATCTAACAAAGAAGATTTCAGATTATAAGTCGAGTTTTATGTTCTGCCCTAGTGGGAGCGACTGTGAGCTGGAAAGGTTCCATGCAAGATTCAGTCACTGATTCTAACATAGAGGACTGAGTAAATTAATGCATAAGATGCATTTACTCAGAATATTCAATCTCAATCAAATTGTTGATAGAGGAGATGTGAATATATGCAAAGCACCAGCGGATGTCTCGCCTATACACAGCGTAAGCGTGGAAGGCCGCGCTAGATCAATAGGCATATGATGCAGGAGATTGACTCTAGTGCAAGTGGGAGACTGTTGGAATTGTGCCCTAGAGGCAATCAATTAATTGTGACATTTATGGATTTACGATTCATTATGTTATCGATATGGAGATATGTTAACATGAATGAAGTCCTTAGAATATAAGTGTTATATTCTTAAATATCCCTGGTCGATTATAATGATTAATGGGACAATCATCTATAGACTAGTATGGGGTTGGATTGATATGGAGATATCATGATCCAACACATGGGTATGCATTAGGAGTAATGGCATACTGGATTGACCCATCTCCGAGAAGGCTACATACATGTTATGTTAAGTCACAAGCGCTTCTCGCGGTGCAACGGTATTGTCATCCTTAGACTTGAAGTCACTAGATTGTCTAGTTGTGGATTATTGTGATTTTGGTAACGTTAAACGCTACACCGTAATTGGGTAGTTATAAATGCGTGTACTGGATACAATAAGAAGCAAGCTTAGAGATCGTAGTGGACGTAGATAGAATTTGTCCCTCCCACATAACGGGAGCAAATATCCTAGGCCACTCGAGGGATAGTGCTTATAAAATGTCTGGCCAGACTCAAAATAAATCAATATGGGATATTGATGTTATTTGCACGAATAAGGCTATTCCAAGGATCGAGAAACTATGGATTGGATATACGAGTGTGACTTGTATGTCTCGTGTCCAATCCGGATATTGGGACAAAGGGATGAGACAATTACTTGCACAAGGTTTGTCATGATGACTATTCTATTTGTTGGCTAGAATGGATGTCTTGCTAGAGGCCGCTCCATATTAGTAAATAGTTACTACCAACTAAATAGAACCTATGGGGTCACACGCCATATAGGGGTGAACTAGACATGGGAAATAATTAATTAATATGATTAATTAATTAAAAGGATCAAATCGCAACAACTTGCTAACTTAGTAGGACTAATATGCAAGTTGGACTAATCCATGTATAGACATGATTAGGATTTGCCAAGGTGGCCTAATTCATGTAGAGACATGATTAGGATTAATTTGCAAATAGAACTAATCCATGTATTGACATGATAAGGACTATTTTGCAAAAGGGACTAATCCGAACTTGAGTAGGATTATGAGGGGTTCTTTATGTAGTAGGACAAGGAGTTGTTGGACTATATAAAGAACACTCCTAGCTTATTTTTCTCTCAACACACCACACATCTATATGATAGAGGAAAGGAGAGAACAAAGCAAGGAGAGAGAGCAAATCCCACAAAGGGCCGAAACCCCTTGGGATTGCCGCCCCCTTACCCGTCGGCCTACATGGTGGTGCCGCCCACCTTGGCTTCCCTCGTTTTGCGTGATTCGTTCTTCCTCTTCCTAATCCGGGCTAGCACCAAGGAGTTTGGTAGATCTAGAATCAACTCTAGGCGTGGATCAACTATAGAGAACGTGACATTATTCGCGTTTGAAGTCATCAAGGAGAACCCAAAGGTGTGTTTATGATTTCTTACCTTTACTATCGTTATGCATCTAGACTTGTGATCCTTGGAGGGTTTTGCATGGTTTATGTTTGATTATGCTTCCGTTGCGCATCCATGAATCAAAACCCTACAATCATTGCCAATCCACAAGAATCAACAACAACACCAAGTACTCCCACATCTTCTTTGACATCACCAAATATCACACACTCTATGCCAGCTAGACATTCAGTGAGAGTTTCTAAAATGCCCACACATCTCCAAGATTTTGTGCTTACCAAACCAAAATCAAATTCCAATTTCTATACCTTGTCCACATCCTCTACAACCTCTTCTTGTCCAATAGAGCCTCAGAATTATTCAGAGGCTTCAAAACACCCAGAATGGAGAGCAGCTATGAAATATGAATTGCAAGCTCTTGAGACTAATGGTACTTGGATGATTGTTAGCAGACCATCACATCAGAAAGTGATAGGCTGCAAATGGGTTTACAAAACCAAATTCAAAGCATATGGCTCTCTTGAAAGACACAAAGCTAGATTAGTATCAAAAGGATACACACAAACAGAAGAAGTTGACTTATTTGAAAGTTTTTCTCCTGTTGCTAAGTTGCCAACACTTAAGTGCATATTGGCTCTTACAACAATGCACAATTGGCATCTAATTCAACTTGATGTAAATAATGGCTTCTTACATGGAGAACTCACAGAACAGGTCTATATGCAGCTCCCAGAAGGCTATTCTTCTTCACACAATGTTCAAAATGATGTATGTTTTCTCAAGAAGGCCATCTATGGGCTTAAACAAGCCTCAAGGCAGTGGTTTTCAAAATTCTCTACTAGTCTTCTTCAGTTAGGATTTACTCAATTCAAGAGTGATTACAACCTCTTCATCCGACAACAAGATAGCACAACTCATGCCAGTTTTCTTCTTCTACTTTTGTATGTTGATGACATACTTTTGACTGGAAATTATCTTGGAGAAATTTGTGTCTTCAAACAGCTGTCGTATGATAAGTTCAAACTCAAATATTTGGGGAGTCAGCACTACTTCCTTGGCTTTGAATTTCACAGAACTGTTTCTGGTATGTTTATCAGCCAACAGAAATTTGTTCATACTCTTTTAGAAGAGTTTCATCACATGGATTGCAAACCAGCAAAATCACCAATGCTGCCTGATTCTCATCTCAACATTAATGGTGGAGAAGCTCTTTCAGAAAAATCAACAACTCATTATAAACAGCTGATTGATAAATTACTTTTTCTATGCAACTCAAGGCCAGACATTACATAATCAGTGCATAAACTATCACAATACATGTCTGCACCAACATCAGAAAACTTAGTTTCTCTCAACTACATTCTCAGATATCTCAAGGGTAGTCAGTATATAGATTACACTTCTCCACCATCAAAAACCTCAAGCTCACTGCTTATGCAGATACTGATTTGGTGGATGTCTTGAAACAAGAAGATCCACTATTGGATACCTAGTTTTTCTGGGAAAATTCTTATTTCTTGGAGATCAAAGAAACAAAGAGGGTTGCTAAGAGCTCAGCTGAAGCTGAGTACATGAGTCTTGATTTAGTAGCTTGTGAAACTCAATGGCTTCTTTCCCTCTTCCAGGAGCTACATCTCTCATTGTCAGCAACTCCTACATTTCTCTGTGACAGTAGTTCTGCTATTCACATAGCCAATAATCTCATTTTCCATGAAAGGACAAACATATAGAGATGGGATTGTCACTCCATCAGGAATCTGGTTCAAGACAAGGTCATTCAGCTTCAACATGTATCAAGCAAGCTTCAACTCGCTGATTTCCTCACCAAGCCACTCACAGCTCCAATTTTCAATGACTTAACCTGCAAGATGGCTGTGTTCAGTGACCCCAGTTCATCTTGAGGGGGCGTATTAGAATTATGAAGGAATAAGGGTAGTCTTTGTCATATTTGTCACTTTATTTATGTTTGTTTTATTTTCACTCAGACCCTTAATGTAACGATGTCGTTTCATTAAGTAGTCTCGTAAGCACTCTCTGATTGGCTAATCTTTTGTGGTCGTTAGAGCAATGGGTATAACTCACGATGTGGGCTATCTTCTTCAATAAGAAAAATCATTTTCTTCACATTCGTTTTCTTCTCCATTTTCTGCTATCTCTCTCTCTCTCTCTCTCTCTCTCTCCAGTTGCTCGTTGCTCATCAATGGAGTATTGACTTATTGCTCAATTGAAAATTGGAGCAACGGGCCACTGTAGTATGTGCGTGTAGGGTATTTTCGTTAAGCCCTTGAGTTCAAATCTTAGGACAACATAAGTGTTGCATATGGTCTCCTCAACTGCAAGTCTCTCGGTTCAAATTTTCTCAAGCTGGTTTACCTTTCGACTGTAGTTTGCAGATTATTCCGCTATAACAGAAGTTTATCCAATACGTACTCGAATGGTAGTGGATGCAAGTTTCCACATCATAAAACAAACAAAAAAACAAACAAACATTATCATTGCTCTCAAATTTAAACATTGGTCTATTTTCAGTATCCGTTGTGTCTCCAGTAACATGACAATCCTGAATATTTGCTTCCATTATTGCTCTTCGCAGGGTAGATTCGTGTTTTTACTTGCAGTAAAAGTAGCTTGAACATTAATATTATTTCACTGAATTACAACACATGCAATCCATCAAATAATAAGAGACATGGTGGGGGTTTGTTGCAGAGCTATTGGATGGGTGAATGCACGCCTTCAACATATTAAAATTGAGCCAACAAACCAACTAACATGGATTGTCTACTTGCGAAGTACCATAACATGGCAAGGGTATTGTGTTTTGTCACAAAAACAATAACAAACTGGGTAAACACGCCAAATAGGAGATAGAACTCATGGAGTAGTATATAAGGATAACATTACAAACATACTCCACTCATTCATTCACTAGATGGTTCCAAGAGACAACACCCGTGCCCCATACATACATGCCATTAGATTCCTTCTTCAATATTGGGCTTTTGATTGCTGTTCCTTCAAGTCATTCCCCCCTCTGCTAGTACTACTACCTTTGAAATGTGGGTCCACACTTTTTATTATTCAAAGTACTCCCTTTGGTTCGATTTATAGGGTAGAGACACTTTTACCCCTGCAAGTTTAATGAAATGACACTTTTATCCTTTTAATATGCTAAATTTTAGGACATATACATTTCATAGTTGTGGCGTCGTTACTCTGAGGTGGGGCGTCTGTCACTAATAATAGCTTTTGGGATAAACTTGTCCTCTTAGAACATGAAATGACACAATCAGAGGAGCAAGTGTCCTGAAGTTTGGTACCCAAAAGGGTGAAAGAGTCATTTCCTAAACTAAGGGATGAATGTGTCTTATGTCAGAATTGAGCGGTGAAAGTGTCTTTTTTATTATTCAAAGTACTCCCTTTGGTTCGATTTATTGGGTAGATACACTTTTACCCATGCAAGTTTGATGAAATGACACTTTCACCCTTTTAATATGCAAAATATCAAGATATTTACATTTCCTAAATGTGGCGTCGTTCCTCTGATGTAGGGGGTACGTCATTACTGTAGCTTTTGAGATAAACTTGCCCTCTTAGAGCATGGAATGACACCATCAGAGGAGCAAGTGTCCTGGAGTTTGGTACACCTAAAGGTGAAAGAGTCATTTCCCAAAGTAAGGGATGAATGTGTCTAATGTTAGAACTGAGCGGTGAAAGTGTCTTTTTTATTATTCAAAGTACTCCCTTTGGTTCGATTTATTGGGTAGAGACACTTTTACCCCCGCAAGTTTGATGAAATGACACTTTCACCCTTTTAATATGCAAAATATCAAGACATTTACATTTCCTAAATGTGGCGTCGTTCCTCTGAGGTAGGGGGTACGTCATTAATAGTAGCTTTTGAGATAAACTTGCCCTCTTAGAGCATAGAATGACACAATCAGAGGAGCAAGTGTCCTGAAGTTTGGTACACCAAAAAATGAGAGAGTCATTTCCCAAAATAAGGGATGAATGTGTCTTATGTCAGAACTGAGGGGTGAAAGTGTCTTTACCCTCCCCCTCCCTCTCCACACACACAATATTTATATGCCATCTTCACTTTGAACATTGGTTAAAAAAATGTTTTTACTTGACAAATTTATAATAATGTACTACTTTAGTGTCTCTCGAATCTTCTCAGTTGACTTTTTGATGGTCAATTTAACCTGATAATTTGGTTAGCAAAATGATGCAAAAACTTGATAATTTTTTCATGGTATTGTTGAGTAAAATTTTTGGTAATCTGTTCATGGTGATGTAGAGTACTTTTCTCATGTTGATGTAGAGTATTTTACAGCAGCATGATAAAATTACTAAACTCTTGCATCGTTTTGCTAACCAAATTATCGAGTCAAAGTTGTCCGGTAAATAACGCACTGAAAAAAATTCAGAAGTAACGAAGGTAGAGCTCAGTTTTGTGTAATTTTTTTTGTTGTGATGTAAATATTAAGGTTTAAAAAAAATTACACAATTAGAAAGTGAAGTAAAAGAGGGAATATGTAATTTTATGGAAGTATACAAATGAATTAGAACAACAATTAAAATATGATACTTAAAATATGTGAACAAGTAAAGTATAACGGATGATATACTAAGAGCATCTTCTGCAGTGCACCAAATCTTAGATTTGATGGTGAAATTTGGTGTTTCGACCTCCACAACAAATCACCAAATCATTAAAAAGTGGTGATTTTTTCGTTGGCCTCACACAATCGTTGACAAAAACAACACCAAATCACCAAATTCTATATTTAGTGTAGTTTTTATGAAATGGTGAAGTACATCTCCCACGATACCCCCAAATTCTATTCTATCTCATCAATCATATATCTACCATCAAATTTGATGGCAAAAATAGAATTTAGTGTAATCTACACCAAAATTTTAAAGTGTTTAGGGCATGTTTTCAGTTTACTTTTGTACAATAAGAGACATAATGGCATATGCAAATAATTAATGTTAAAAATGATTTTAGGTGACTAATATAATAATTATATTTTTTTAAGTTTAATTAAGTTCAATCCCCATTAGTCTAACTAATATGTTATTTCTACTAGATATGTATATTGGATTACGAGATGGGGTCACATGTCTTAGAAACTCGCTTGTTACATTTAGGGCTTATGGTTGAACCCAAACCTCGAGGATGAGGCACGTAAATTTTTAGCATATATGAGAAATCAGTGTTTGATTTATTGATATTGTAAGTAGATAAATCTAATTAAACTCAAATTGAACTAAAACCACTTAAAATTTCATGAATAATGAACCAAAACCCCCGAAGTTGAACCAAACCCATCTAGGTCGAGCATCGACCTAACTAGGTTGATATTTTAACCCAAAAAATAACCCCACGGCCCCTATCAAACAATAAAGGTCAAGCATTGATGTAGCTAGGTCAAGCATCGACTTAGCTAGGTCAAGCATCGACCTAGTAGGTTGATCTTTCTGTGACCATTTCTGCATTTTCCCTATCTTTTTGAGCAACATGTTTAACTTTATTGTGGATTGTCTATGGCTGATGTTAAGCCCTTTGAAATGAATTTTGATCGTTAAAATCAAGTTTGCCATATTTCTAGTCGTCACACTTATAACTCAGTTCCCATACTAACGAATTCTAATCATGTCTTATCCGGTCCTTCAATATGTACTAGACCTCGATCTAGGATGCTTCATCCAACGGTAATACCGTACCATAGTTCAATCTCTTTAGTCTTACCTAGTTATCATGCAATAATCACATGCCGACTTCCTGGCTATTAACATGAATAAAACCCAATAATACCATCGCTATACGAAGAATGAACTGTGCAATATATGCTTTATACCAACCTCTTGATGAATTTTCGGATCATTCATGTATCAATACTATCTACATATTATTTCCAAATCCATTGTTCCTTTTCGGAAACATGCAACATTTTCTCATTATGCAAAGTAATGCAACATCTTTGTACCTCAGCCGGAAACTATATCGGCCTATCTGGTCAAGATATGCACACATAGCATTCTCGTCATTTTCTCAACTAGTCTATTCCAGTTTTAATCTTGTTTTTCGTCAAGTTTTAACTTTGAAAACATTAGCCACATATTAATCAGGTTTATAATTATGTCTTTTCACAGAAACGACACTTTGATACCATCTGTAACATCCCCACCCCTCATAAGTGGGAAATCTACCAAAAGATTCCCGGACTCACTGGAGTGTCCTCTGCTAAGGTACATAAATCCTCACAAAGAGTTAAATATTGACAGTTCTCTATGAGACAAAAAAAAAAAGGAAAATCTGAAATTGAAATTTTACAGTTATACTTTAAGTAGTTACGATAGATACGTGATGCTGGCATCTAGATGTTTGACTCTACGTCCCAGTTTCTCATGTACTCACCTGCAGAATTATAGAAACAGATAGACAATAAAGATTGTCATAATTAGTTTAAGTAAATTGTATAACTTGTAAAGAATATACTTAATTTCGAGTTTTGAAAAGTTTATAGTAGTAGTTATACAAGTTTCCAATCATTACCAAGATATAGTGTCACTGAACAGATAGCAGAGTTAACTGATATACACATCGCTCAAGAGTCCACAACCTCATCAGGATTATATCGAGGATTCTGAATCCCACTACCCAGACGGGTGTGTAGATCAGATTCACTAGAGACAATGATGGCTTAAACAGTCCACGAAGACAAACCATACCTTAAGTGTCAACACCCATAATGAATCATCAGTCCAATAGAGTAGTACTAGTTTTCTACAATTGAGTGCAATCATCAGTCCGGATCATGCTGAAGACCGATACCATAACACAGTTATAGTATCACCACCGTTCCTCAAGATTCCATAGTACTCATATATGTGCGAGTACGACTATTGTTTTGAAAACATCATTCACATATGATAGAATAAACATACAAATACTTACCTAACAGATCACTTAGAATTCCTCATTAGCGGAGCTGATTCCTTACTCCAGCAGCCTCCACTCCCGCCGATAATGGCAGTTGGCGGGCTTACTTGCCTAGATTCCAGCAACAACAGGCTCCGACGTTCCAGAGGCTCTCCCATATGTGTCCAAGATAGGAAATTGTGATCTCAATATGAAGAGGAAAAAGATCCAAGATAGGAAATCAAACATTAGAGAAGGCTAGTTTAATATCAAACTATCTAGTGGGGGTTATTTGGGTGGGTTAGGCGGTGAAGGCTAGTTTAATATCTACTATCGAAATATTACTAAAATAAGAAAGTAAGCTAATAGAGAAGAAACAATCAATCAGGAAAAGTATCGGCAGAAAGAGAAAAAGCAGAGGTAGTACTAATGTGATTTGGGAAACAGGGCACTCTAACTCCTCTCTCTAGAAAAAAAGGGGCACACTACCCATGGGAAAGTCAATTCCAGTCTTCACAGCCTCACTGACTACAATCAGCTGGCAGCCTCCTCCCTCAACCCATTTGGGTCTACCATTTCTCTCTCACACTGAGCCCAGTCTCTCAAAACCTCGCTGTCACACCTCACTCTCTCTCTCTCTCTCTCTCTATCGGTGGCGACCATGGCGGACTACAGAAGGAGGGTCTTGCTGGGTATAATGGTGTTTCTCGGAATGCATTTTCCTCTCACAATGTCCTCTCCTGGTAAGCCCGGATCAGCAAATTCCTCCCCTCTTCTTCGATTTTCCTCAAATTTGTGCACTTTCCTCTTTTGGGTTTCTGCAAAAATGTATAATAAGCAATTCCTCAGCATTCTTTGTTCTCCAATTACTACTTTATCTGTGTATGGTGGTGCTCATTGACTTAATTGGATTTCTGTCTCTAGCCTCTGTTGAAAGTATCATAAATCTGATAGCTTTGCTTTTATAGGCTCACATTGGGTGCATGTAGGAGGCATTCATGAGATTTATGTTCAGATTCTGATGGTATAGATTTAGTAAAAAAAAAAAAAAAAACCCTCTTCTATCTTACTCAATCTTTGTAGGGTTTTACTTCATGAAATGTGTTGATATTAATAACAAATTGCAGCTGAAAGATGGTAAAAAAATAAAATAAAGATAAATAACTGCTCTTGCTATGTTCATCCAGAAAAGGGTATTCAAGGTTTCTAATTTGTGCTATGTTCCAAAATATTTGTAGTGGAAATGACAATGCTAAGGTGGATAAGTGTATGAAAGATATGATACACAGTGATATTAATTGGGAAGAATTTTGATGGCACACCGGAAGAAGAAGAAAATGAGAGAGAATCATTTGAGGTGGTTTGGTGTCACACCGAAAGAAGAAAAAATGAGAGAGTCTCATTTGAGGTGGTTTGGTCATGCGTATCTAAGACCTCTGGATGTACAAATAATTCCGTAACCTCTGAAGAGTTGCAAACTATAAATAAACTGATCGCGGGAAATTCAGCGGCGGAGCCAGGATTTCACTATGGGGTGACACAAAAGTGCATGCCAGGATTGTTGGGGTGCACTTATGCCAAATTAATTTATTTTGGGGTGCACTTATGCCATTTAGTGAAGGGGAAAGTTGAAAAAATACATAACATAAGGGGTTTAGTAGTAGTAAACGAGAAGTTTAGGGCACTTGCACCCTCGTGCCCTGATGTGCCTCCGCCCCTGGCGGGAATGATGGATGACCATTTCATTTGTCCTCTTTCTTATTCATCAGAAAGTTGCTGAATTTTCAAGTTTCGTTAATTTGTTTTTGTGTTTATGCAGATTGCCCTTTAGATTTTAGTGGATCAAATTTCACTGTGGCCGCGTCCATGTGCTCCAATAAAGAAGAAAGAGGGAAATGTTGCCGGTACTTAAATTCCCTTATTGCAGTTTCAGTGGCTCGTTATGCAAATGTCACGAGCAGCTTAGGAGTTAATTCAGATTTTTCTCAGATTTGCCTCAGTTCCCTTTCACAAACATTGGACCTGTATGGAGTGACAAGAAATGCATCAGTTTTCTGTGGACTTGGAACCAAAGTCCCCGTTAATTATGAATGTCAGGGTCGAACGACAGTTACACAGATGTTGCAGGATCCGAATTTTGTGAATGTCAGCAAACACTGCAAACCACCACTTTTGGTTGATAAGACCTGCAGAAAATGTGTAAACACTGGAATTCTATATCTTCGCAATCTCATAGGGGGAGCAGATAATATAACATTAAGTACTTGCAGGGATGCTTCCTATGTTGCACTTGCTAGCCAAGTTGACAATGCCTCTGCTGTTGATATTGCAAGCTGTTTCTTCGGGGTTCAAGGCCTTTTGACATCTCCAGGTATTACTAGGTTTTGAAGTATGAGGATTGATCTGATACTGACAAGTATATATATTTTCCTCTTTAGTTCATATAACTTGTTTGAGAAGGCCGTGATTTCAAGATGGTGATCTTTGTTTTTCTTTTGGAAATCTCTCTATGTCATATGTTCAATACAGTTGCAAAGACTGACCCTATTCAAACTCTGGATGCGAAAGGGTAAATGGTGATAATTACAGTTGCAGTTGACCTACAGTGGCACTTAAAAGGATAGCCATATCCAGATATTCCCTATGGAAGGGGGGGATCTAGGAATAAACTAGAGTGGGGGCTAAAATGAAATTAAAGGAAAATGTATGAATTAAAGGAGATTAAACCTGAAATTACAGCTACAACTATCCTTCTTTCAACATATTAGGGGGGGGGGGCTAAATTATAAAATATAAGGAAAATCAGGGTAAAATTGCGATACAATTTTTTTGAGTGGGGGCTATAGCCCCCACACCACTCCATGTGGCTCCGCCACTGCCTATGGAAGCATGAAGCCAAGGAGGGCTCTAAAGGTCTTTTGAGAACACTAGGCTGTTCAACCATTGTGTCTTGTAACATTTTTCACTCACTTCCTCTTTCTCTGGAATTGATTACTATTCCAAGCAGTTTGCTCGTTAAGTGATTGTGTAGTCTGCTACTCAATGGCTCCATGCCCATCTTGCAATCTGTTTAGTCTTGGAAGCAGACACTTCTAATAATGTGCGTTGTTTTGTACGAAAAAGTTCTCCTGATACATACCCTCCAAAGGTCCTTGAGACCTGTCATTCATACGTTTTTTTAAAGACACCACATAGGACACAAGGAATGCACATCAGCAGAGTAGACACGATGGAATACATTTTGGTCTCCTTTCTAGCATTTGCTTGTATATTTCTTTTCACTTTTGTGGAGAAATGGTGATGATATACCTACTTACTCTTGCTCGGCATTTATTGTTGAAGGATAAATCTGTTGTTTATATAAATTTACGATTTTACCTATATTTTATGTCCTTGTGAGGTATTTCTTACTTTTATACGTCCTTTTAGTTAGTTTCCTTGCTGATTGGTCACCAAGACATCATAAAATCCCTTACCATATTTCTATCATCTAAAATATCCTTAGAAATACATTTTAGCATGTTTCTATTACTTTTCTGCAAGATGTACATGAATGGTTGTGTTCTGTCAAAACACATTGCGATGGTCAAGTTCCCCAAACTTTGAGAACTTTTGTCCTGGTTATGTTCCTCGACTATTTTTTCTTGACTGATTCAGCTCTGTATATGCCTCGATGCTGGCAATCAAATCTAAACTTGAATAATCTGTGGTTAGAGTTTAGACTGATAGCAGATATTTTTATTTTTGTTGTCATTACCTTTGAACAAAACATCATATGCACTACTATGTAAGAAACTTATATTAATTCCTTCATATGCTTGCCATGCTGTGCCTTTATTTGTTGGAATTGCCCTGCTTTTTTTTTTTTGTTCGTCGCTATCACATTGTCCATGCTTTTACATATTGGACTAGTAGCCTCTTAGCCTGATGGAGGGAATGACTGCTTTGAGGGTGATGTCTGTGATCATCTGTGACTTTTCCTTGTATCAAGTTTGCTTTTGGGAACTTGTGCTGTCTGATAGTAGTAGTTATCATCAGCGAATGACCCGGCGGTTTTGCATCTGAGTGACCTAGGCTCGATCCATTAATTTTTTTCACTATTTATCAGCAACTAGGCGTAACCAGCTCACCCTCTAAACTTGGTTCTTCACTGTCATTGTTTTTTCTTTTTTTATTACTTGTTTCTGCCATTATCTATCCACATCCAAAAATAGTAGACACCTGAAAGTTACTCAGGAGAATCACCATTCCCTGCTAAATAGTTTAACTATATTTTATTGTTTTCTTTATGCTTTGCATCAGATATATCGTCTTTGCATCCGCCAACGGCATCTCCAAAACCTCCTGGTGCTGCTAGTCCAAGCGAGCTCTCGTTAAGTTCACCTCTTAACAGAAAAGACCATCATTATCGACTCACATTGGTTTCAGGCGTGGGCATAGCAGTTACAGTAGTTACTACAGTGATGCTGGCATTCTTGGTACTTCTGATTTATAGGAAGAGCAAAGAGCTGAAAAATTCAGAGACCATTGGCAAAGCCCCACCAGAAGCATTTACGCGCCCACCAAGAAAGTTACCAGAAGGTTAATAATGTTGTCTAGTTTAAACTTTTGTGTAATCTGCTGCAAAGTTCTTCCATTTCTGTCATGCTTGTGCTCTGCCACCAATTCTGATTCTTGGAAAACATGCAGGGCCATTGTCTATGTTCAGAAAGTTCAGTTACAAGGAAACAAAGAAAGCAACGGATAACTTCAACATTGTAATTGGACAAGGTGGCTTTGGAACTGTTTACAAAGCTCAGTTTAGTGATGGTTCAGTGTTAGCTGTGAAGAGGATGGACAAAGTCTCGGAGCAGGCTGAGGACGAGTTTTGCCAAGAAATAGAGCTGCTTGCAAGGCTGCATCACCGGCATCTTGTTACCCTAAGAGGGTTCTGCAGTAGAAAACGCCAGAGGTAGGCTGTTCACTGGCATGCTTACAAAAATGTACATAAGCTCTATTGACTCTTCAGTTTCGGTTATCTTAACATGTTTTTAACACAACAGGTTTATCATGTATGAGTATATGGCAAATGGAAGCTTAAAGGACCATCTTCACAGTACGTCTTTAAGCTCTGCAATTGTCTATTTTTTGTGGTGTTTTATCATTTCCAAAACAGTCGAGTGAGTTCTCTTGCTTGCATTCAGTCCCAATCTGTGTCATACTTGATTTTCAGAATCTTTTAAATAGCTTGTTTGAATCTGAGTAGCAATCTGGTTGGTAGAAGTTCCCTTTGAATTCTTTAATATTAATAAAGAAAAGCAGTTGCATTTGGCTCGGTGGACAACAGGAGTAAAATGATTCAGTGTCTTAAAATTGAACTTAGTGAGCTACAAACTATGGCTATGTGATTCATGTGATTCTGTTTGACCCAAATTCGTTTTGAAAAATTACAGTTTTCTCATTGCATGTCCGTATACTTAATCAACTGATCAAGTAAGGATGTTTCAGCACTAAGGATGAATATCCTACAAGTATCAAGTATGCTATTCAAGTGGGCTAAATTTGGAAAGTAGCCTTAATTTCAGGATCTATGTGCTCGTAAGGAAGTGTGTCCACACGCTGGATACCAGCAAGGAAATATAATACGAATTGATTGGTTCGATGCATTTGTTAGTTCATGTATTTTGTAGTACCAATTAAAATAATTATACCATCAAAAAATGTATTTGTCCTAATCATGATGAGGAGTATAATATCCTCCCCCCCCCCCCCCCCCCCCCAGGTGCTGATGTCACAAAATATTGCAACTTTCACTTCCATCCTTGCCATTTGTTCTAATTACTGGAACTTTATACTTCTCAGTAAAATGTTTCAAGTGAAGAAAGAGCCTCTCCTAAAACTTAATGAATAGTCAAACAAAACCCTTATATTGGGACAGAGGTAGTGCCTATCTAGATAGTTCATCTTTGTTGAAAGAAGGCGCATTTTGGCTTAATCTCCACAGTATCCTGCTTGATGATAAGATATTTCAGATACAATTGAATTCCATGACTTGAGCTAACCTTCTTCAATGCTCTTGAATAATCTCTCTTTTATGTGCAGCTCCAGGTAAACCTCCATTGAGTTGGAGCACTAGGATTCAGATAGCCATTGACGTAGCTAATGCCTTGGTAATATGCTGACCATGAGATAATATGCTTCCAGTTGGAGGAACAATTAGATCAGTTCATTATTAAAAGCATTTCGTTGTGTGACCTTTTTGTTAATTTCGTACCCTGGCATGCAGGAGTATCTCCATTTCTATTGTGACCCTCCTTTGTGCCATAGAGACATCAAGTCCAGTAACATTTTACTGGATGACAGTTTTGTTGCTAAGGTAAGATACCAGGTTAAGCATCTGCAAAAAGTTAGCTAGAATCAGACATTTTAGCCAAAAAGCCTATAGTGCATGATGTGATCCTGCCTGGGCTATTTACCAATTGCTAGCTGTTTTTGAACTCTGTTACCGGTACGTGTTGATCGCAGGTCAGTTGAAGATACGTTTTCCAGAACGCTTTCTCTGCAAAAAAAAAAAAAAACTATTTTACCCCTTTAAAATGAAAATATGTCTCCAGAATGAAATTGCAATTTGGAAGTGTGTTTGATACTCTTTCTCAGGGAAACGTATCTTCTTGTTACGCTCACAAGAAAATGAATTGAATTTGGTTAAAAGTTCAAAATGACAGATTTCAGTAAAAAAATATGGAAAAGGTCTGGCAATTGGTATATAGAGATCATCCCTTTTGCCATGAATGCAAGAAGTACATACATATTTTTCTGGATAAACTGTTTAAGAGTAGCTGAAATCCCAACGCAATTTTTTTCTGTGAAAGTTGGTAATACCAACATTGACATAGTTGGATAAAAAAATTGACAAATTAGAACTTCTGGCTACAGTTGTTTTCATCTAAACTCACATGAATAGTACGAAATCTTATGTTTATCCTGGGGGACTATACAATGTTGTCAACATGTTATGAGGTTTCCGTCTATTGTAATGTAGTATGTGATAATCAAAGAAAACTTCAGTTCATCTACATTGATTTATGAAGTTATTTCTCCATCTCATGGTCAATCTCCTGTTGTAGATAGCTGATTTCGGCCTTGCACACGCTTCCAAAGACGGTTCTATTTGTTTCGAAGCCGTGAACACTGAAGTTCGAGGAACTCCAGGTAAGAATCCAAAAGTCGTACAATAACCATGTCTTTTACCCCCTTTTCCATGAAGTAATCCAAACAGTGATAACATCTCAGGTTACATGGACCCCGAGTACGTTATCACTCAAGAACTAACAGAGAAAAGCGACGTATACAGCTATGGTGTGGTTCTGTTAGAGCTGATAACTGCAAGAAGAGCAGTACAAGATAACCAGAATCTAGTTCAGTGGTCCCAAGTTTTCATGAATTCCGAATCGAGGTTGTCGGAACTCGTGGACCCCACCATCGCCGATTCTTTCGACTTCGACCAACTTCAGACGGTCGTGGAGGTTGTGAAATGGTGCACGCAAGGAGAAGGAAGGGCGAGACCGTCAATTAAGCAAGTCCTTCGTCTTCTTTACGAGTGCTCGGATCCGATGCATGGAAGCTTTGTTGAAGCTGTGGAAGACGAGGATTACGAAGGAAATGGGAGGAGGAGGAGAAGTAAAGGGAAATCACAAAAAGGGGAAGTGATCTTTTACAGTGGAGATGGGAGGTGCCTTGCTTCTTCTTCGAGTACGTCCAGGTCGTATTGTAGTCGGAGTTTTCTACTTGAAACAGGATCTCCACCGCATTCTCCTACTTCTGCACATCCATTCGACAGTAACTAACGATGTTTGCGGACCCCACGGGAAGATTTTTGGTTGGAGCATTGTAAAGAGGAGGCCCGCGTTGCTGATTTTTTTTCTCAGGTGCGCTCGGTTTCCCTAGATACCACTGTGTAAGGTGGAGCTTTCGTCGACTGTTACTTTCTTTCCTTTTTTGTTATTTTGTTTTGTTTTTGGAATGTCAGGTTGTTGAGCAGGTTAAGTGCTTGTTTGGGAACTCAGATTTTGATTGAAGTCGGTAATTTTAATCTAATTTTGTTTGTTATATAATTTTGCAGTTCGGCTTAAAATTTTAAGCCAACAAAGACAGTTACCGTGAACTTCTGTTTTTGGGCTTGGAAGGAAATGCTACTTAGTAATACTTGTATGATGTTTTCATCCCATTTTGCGATTTATCTGTTTGTGCCTGAAAGAAACCTAGTGCCATAATTGCGATAATAGACGAGTGATAGCGATAAGAAACTTGCCGTTTGCTTCAATGTTATATTCCATATCGAGCTTTGTGTCTCACCAAGTTTCTCCATTTTTATGTCCAATGTTGTTGTATCCGGCCGATAATCCCAACCCGTCTGTGTCTCCATCAGTAGCCAGTTTCCAGAAATCTTCATTGTTTTCTCCAAACACTGTTCCAGAATACAG
Source organism: Linanthus parryae (assembly GCA_023055425.1). Lineage (NCBI taxonomy): Eukaryota > Viridiplantae > Streptophyta > Magnoliopsida > Ericales > Polemoniaceae > Linanthus > Linanthus parryae. The sequence continues at coordinate 38,333,417 of JALGPY010000002.1, forward strand.
GTACTCTGGATGCATATATAGGAATGGGTTGCATAGAATCATTCTCACACCTTCAAATGGAGTGTTTGAGCCTTTCAAATGTTGTCCTCCTTCTTCTCCTCACCTCTGTTTGCGCATCATCTTACAATGATCGCGGAGTTTATATCATTCACATGGATAAGTCAGCCATGCCAGTTCCATTCTCCAATCATCGTACCTGGTACACGTCTGTTCTCTCGTCCTTATCGTCGTCTAATGAAGTTCCACCGGAACATCTCTACACGTACGACCACGTCATCGACGGGTTCAGCGCGGTTCTGTCCAAGTCTCAGCTCGGGCAGCTTGAGAAGCTGCCGGGTCATCTCGCCACGTACCCTCAAACATTTGGGCACCTCCACACCACCCGCACCCCAGAGTTCCTCGGCTTGAAGAAGTACACCGGCCAGAGGCCGGCGGCTGGTTTCGGCCACGACATGATTATTGGTATCGTCGACACCGGAGTTTGGCCGGAAAGTGAGAGTTTTAAGGACGACGGAATGCCGCCGGTGCCGGAACGGTGGCGCGGAGCTTGCGAGTCGGGGGTCAAGTTTAATTCAACTAACTGCAACCGGAAGCTCGTTGGCGCACGGTCTTTTAGTGAAGGGGTGAAGAAGTCGGTGAGCAACATTTCGGTCAACGATTATGATTCTCCGAGGGACGGTATGGGCCACGGGACCCACACTTCGTCGACTGCCGCCGGAAGTCAGGTCCCTTCCGTCGACTACTTCGGGTACGCAAAGGGGAGTTCCACAGGTATCGCGCCAGCGGCTCGAGTGGCGATGTACAAAGTCCTATTCCTTGATGAAGCGGGTCGTCAAGTGGCTCCGCACAACGACGTTTTAGCCGGCATGGACCGAGCCATCGCCGACGGCGTCGACCTAATTTCGGTGTCGCTGGGGTTCCAAGAGACGCCGTTTGATAAGAACCCGGTCGCTCTCGGAGCTTTTAGGGCTATAGAGAAAGGGATTTTCGTCTCCTGTTCGGCCGGTAATAGCGGGCCCCACGCTTATACGATCTTTAACGGTGCGCCTTGGATCACCACCGTGGGAGCAGGAACCATCGACCGCGACTTTGCAGCTGAAGTCGTGGTCAATGATGGGGCCCTAAAAGTAACTGGAAAGTCAGTATACCCAGAAAACCTCTTGGTTTCAAGAGTTCCCGTATACTTTGGTCATGGAAACAGAAGCCGGGAAATTTGCGAATTCAATTCCATAGACCCGAATGACGTCTTTGGAAAGTACATATTCTGCGACTTGGACACAGACGACCAGTCGTCCGTGTCCCAGCAAATGTATACTCTGACGAGCACTGGCGCTGCCGGGGCTATTTTCAGTTCGGATTCCGGGCAGTTTTTACGACCAGACGACTTCAATAGGCCGTTTGTGGTGGTAACTCCAGAAAAAGGGGACATGTTAAAGGATTACTTGATCAAATCGGGTAATAACGCGACCGTCAGCGTCCGGTTCCAGAAGACGCTATTGGGTATCGGACCGGCTCCTCAGGTGGCCGACTTTTCGTCTCGAGGGCCTTACCGTATGTCACCTTGGATCCTGAAACCGGACATTCTGGCTCCCGGAGTTGACATTATAGCGGCGTGGACCCCGAATAAGGCGAGCGCACCGGTTCGCGGCGATTATCTGCTCAACGATTATCGACTTTTGTCTGGCACTTCCATGTCGTCTCCTCACGTAGTCGGCATTGCCGCGCTAATAAAAGCGGCTCACAAGGACTGGAGCCCGGCCGCCATCCGATCCGCCATGATGACGACTGCTGATATCATAGACAACACTGGCGACACAATTATCGACATGACAAGTGGCGTCGCAGGAACGCCTCTAGATTTCGGGGCGGGACACGTGAACCCTAATAAGGCCATGGATCCGGGTCTCGTGTACGATATCGAGTCACGAAGCTACGTCGATTACCTTTGCGGATTGAACTACAGCAGTGCACAGATCAGAACCATTACGAAGAAGGCATATGTTACATGCGAGAACGCCACGCTAGATCTAAATTACCCGTCGTTTATCGTGATTTTGAACGATAGTCGCACTGCGAGTTACACGTTTAAGAGGGTGTTGACGAGTGTCCAAGCGTCTGCTTCCTTGTATCGTGCGGTGGTGAAAGCTCCCTCCGGCATGGATGTTAAGGTGACGCCGGCAACGGTCTCCTTTCCTCGGAAACATAGCACGGCCGAGTTCAATGTGACAGTGAACATTGATTTGGATAATACTCGGAGCGACTATATTGGAAATTACGGGTACTTGAGCTGGATCGAGGTTAACGGAAAACATGTTGTTAGAAGTCCCATAGTCTCTGCTCGCGCCCCTTGACCCCATAAACGGAAATAGTAATTACCAAGAAATAAGTCCTGGGTGTACCTGATTAAATGACGTGGTCATTCTTCATATTTTTAGTACTTGCCTCCCCGGCGTTTAAAATTGCACTAGTACTTCAAATAATATCTTGTCTGTTCATTTTTTAGCTCGACCACTTTATGTTAAGAGAGAGAATGATTTCCCTAAAAAAAAAGAGAGACAGAGAGAGAGAAAGAATGACAGAGACATTTGTGATGTATGTACCCCTGAAATACAAAAAAATTAAACGATGATTACTAAGACTTCATTATAGAAACATCACGTTTCTCCTAGACGTGCTCTGAACTTCAGTGCATGGTAATTTGAGAGAGCAGAGTGAAGGCATGTTCCAGGAAACCAAACCATCTAGATCCGCAGGCTGCATCGGCATCACATCATTCGATCCCAAAGAACAATCACGCGATCTATTTGTTGAGGGATAACAAGGCATGGCCACTGTTTTTGTATACAATTGAGAATTGTACAGTTCGAAGTGAGGACATATGAGAAGTTCAGACTGCTGCAGAGGTGGTTGAAGCGAGTTAGTTCATAAAAGAAGATCAGCTATTTGGATGCACATTGATGAGAAAGTTTAGATGACACAATCAAAGCCAGCCGATGTATATGAAGAAGGCCACATAAACTCATAAGAAGATTACAAGAACCTGCGGATAGCCCAACCAAAGAACTTGTTGAAAAACATGTACATAAATTTCACAACCCCGAAGGAAAATTGGAAAACAGATAAAGCTGAGATGGAGATCTAATATCAGACTCTTCATAATATATACTACCTCTGTTTCGCCTGTTTCAGCTTACTTCACTTTTTGTCACTATTCAATGGGTTACTTTCATCCGGTGATTTGATTAGCAAAACGATACAAAAATTTGGTAATCTTTGCATGGTGTTATAGAGGAAAGTTTATTCTAAAATACCATGAAAAAATTGTTAAAAAATTACATGGTTTTGGTACCCAAATCACCAAGTCAAAGTGACTCACTTACGGGTTAAAAAGTCAAACGCAGACGAAACAGACGAAACGGAGGTAGTATAAGCTTGTAAATACGTTGACCAAATCAAATGTAAGCAAACCCAGAATCTCCATCTTTAAGCAACAATAAGCAGAAGTTAGAGTAATACAATCCCCAGAATCTCTAACTTAAGCAACACAATATGCAGAAATTAGATTAAGACAATTTTGCTTTCGTACAACATTTATTTTGTAAGCATGTTTCATTATAGGAATGGGTTGCTTCACTATCAAAAATTATACAACTCGCACTTTCCGTTCTATTTACAAAATATAACAATAATACAACTTGTACTGAATTGTATAATCTTTTGTGACATTGGCATACACTATTTTGCAACAGATCACCAGTCTTTCTTTGCAGCACTCAATAATTTTTCATTTGTTCGCACTTCACAGTGGAGGCTTCAAAACCTTTATCCGGATACTAAGCAGCATGCCATTTCCTCTCAAAGGTTCATGAATCAAGTTACCATCAGTATAGTACTTCTAATTATTTTTGTTTACAAAGAAGATAACTAAATAGAAGAAAGTAGAACTATAAAGTTTGTAGCTAAAATGGAATAGAGCTAGGAAATAGAAAGAAATTTCGAGAATTAAGGTATCACAGAAGCAATGTTAATAGAGAGGAGATGAAGTCTTGGATATCAGATTTATTAAAAAAAGGAAGTGTTGGATGGTAGAAGTGTATATGGCTAATGGCCTGTTTGATTTAGGTTGTAGATCAATGTTAGTATGCAACTGTTAAATCTATTTTGTCTAGGAGCATGCAGTTATATCTGATACTACTATAATAGACAGTGAACTATTAACTGTTGCTTATAATCGTCTTTATCTGAATAATGTAACCTAATTCTGACCTAAACATATACTTAAATGTCAAACATCCTCTAAACAAGTACTACTAAAAAGACGAGAGATATGTTTAATATACTATAATGGTTTTAAAGGCATTGTGTGCATCTTACAATGATTTTTTAGGATCTGTGTGCGGTTGCCAATTCCCATCATCGTGTGTCCGATATGACCCAATTCTGTTAACACTGCGACTATCACCGTTTCATCGGCCGAATTTTAGAACGGTGGTTAAGAATATTGCGAAGAGCTAGGATTATATTGCACTCATATATTTGTTCTTCCCTTGTAGTGATCTGATGATCTCCCAAAAGCTAGAAGTCCTTTCAAAGAATTCGCATTCTTTTACTAGACGGTGTTATTGGAGGAACTTTTCGTAAGGGCTTTATGTTCTCATGGTGTTAAGTTTTAAGTAATTTCTTCAAGATACTCTTAGAGACACTTGTCCTTTAGTTGATCCCACAAGGCAGAATTTGGTCGAAAGTAAAATTCAACATTTAGTAATAATGAATATAAGGAATTAGCCACAGCAGATTGCAAAAATATTTGCATCAGGTATTTTACCTAGAGTGAGTATTAGCAATCAGGGACATGGAACTTTTTGTCTATAATACATGGTAATAAGAGGGCGGGAGGGGCACCATAAGTTACATGCTAACTGTGCTATGTTAAATAGTAAACGCAGAAAATATTGACTGAGTGGCCCAATACTGTGATTTACTTGGATGATATCTGAACTTTAAGTAATGTTAAATGTCTTATAAAGTTAATATTTTTCAATTTAAAAGTGAAAAATTTGGACCATGGGTTGGGTTTGGGTTTAGAATTATTAACAATGTTCTGAGGGAGCTTGGAATTGCGCTTTGGGCCGATCAATAGGTTGGTTGGGTTGGGCTCAGTTTTTCAAATTTCGATATTGGAGAAACCAAAAATGAAAAGGAAAAGAAAATGCGAAAGCATCTTGTGTACCTCAGCTATAAATACCGTCATGTTAGGAAACATTTAAGGAGAACGCAGAAGACTGTCTCCAATACAACCCCGACATCTCTGGCCTCGTCCAGTCATTCCTCCAACACATGCAAACCAAAGATCTGATATCAGATCAAGTGATCTCTTGTATTATTGCTGATATATTGCTTCAAAGGATCCAACAGAACTCAAGAGAAATAACTGAAGAATCTGTGTAGCTCATACTTGAACTGTTCAAGCTTTCGACCACCAATTCCGGCCAGTCATTCTTAACCCTGTGTGCTCAATCTGTCTACAGCCACCAAGAAGTCGCCTGAAAATCCAACACAAGTGATGATATCCTTCTCTGCCAGGGCAAGGGCAGGTGAAATTGGGCGAGCTTTTTAATTCTTGAGGTAGATGAATCTTCTTGAAATGTGAGCCAAATACCCACCAGGTTGTACCCCCACATCACATCATTCTGTTAACTCCACCTTCGTGTGACTTCATTCAATCCCAAAGGAACACTATGCAATCAATTTCGTTGAGGGAAAATAAAGCATGGCCAAAGAATGTGATATCATTGTGGAGTCCCTAGAGTTGTATGCAATCACTTCTTCTTCAGTTGGATCATCTTGACTGTTCCTGGTGCGACGATTCATTCGATATCACGCAATCTCTGGACTGGAGAACTACGAGGAGGCGATGATCTTAGGGGCGGCACAAAACCATCATCAGAAACCACACTAGGCCAGTCCCAAACAGACCTACCTGTATTACTCAGCGCACATGATACCCACTTTGACCAAGAATGTGCGACGTAGGAGCCAAATTAACATTGCCAAAGGCCAGGAAAATGAAAGAAGGTGGAGGATCATCAAGAGCAAGAAAAAGAAATCAACCAATATGGACTTATCCGCAGCATCCTTTCACCCATTTGGAACATCTACAAGTATTAAACCAGTTAATGGCATCCCTCCCTTAATCACTTGTGGAAGGCGTTGATAGCACCATACACAGAGAATAGATTATCTGCACCTGTTATAATTAGATGTACCTGCAATGCCATACTGAACAACTGATATTTCCAGCAACATCTTCAGGTCGCATCATCACTTGGAACTGGACAACTCTCAATGTCCAAAAGAATAGCACAGGCCCATCTGAGAAGCAACTGCTGAAGAGGTAGTTGAGGTGAGTACAAAAAAAGATGAGCTGATCGAGCTCTGCCTTGATAAGAACGTTCAGATGACACAATCAAAGCTGACATATTTGAAGAACTGATCACAGACTTATAAGAAGCTCACAAGAACCTACAGATAGCACAACAAAGGAACTTAGTATCTCCACGAAGAAAGTTCAAAACTCCCCAGGAAAATGACATTTCAGACTCTTTATACTATTATATACGAACATGTAAAAACATTGACCACATAAAATACAACAAAACCAAGAATCTCCATCTTAAGCAACAATAAGTAGAAATTAAATAAATACTAAAGGATGCCACTTCTTTTACCAGTTCAAGGGTGCAAAGAGTTCAAGTTACCGAACTCTCTCAAACACCAGAACCTCAAATATTAGATCAAAGATTGTTTCCCTTAGTAATAACTGAAACTTCTCTCTAATATTCTAATAACATGGGTTTCCAAACTTTCTTGTTTCCAAATTTACAAAACTAAGGAAAGTACAATTGTCACCCTGTCGTTTCAAAACGCTGGTCCCAGCATCACCAGCCCAATACAACGTGATTGACCTCAACCGGTTTCATGATTCCCTCTAAAGAAACAGCCATCATCATGTGACGACTTCTAGGAAAGGTGAAAGTTCTCGATCAAGTTCCGGTGAGATGCGAGTCAAAGCCTCTACAATTCTGAAATAACTCAGTCACTGTTCTCTCTTTGGTAAGTTATAATTCAAAACTACTTGCATATTTCCTGCTCTCATAGAGATTACGGTTATTCCGACTTAAGCGTAAATGGAATATAGTAAACTAAAAATTACTCGCATCAGATTCCATTTCAAAGAGAAATGGCTAAGAAAGATATAATAAAAAAAAGACACTGACCATCCCTGACGTTATGATTAAATCCACCCCGCTACCCTGTGTTTTGGAAAAAGACACTCCGCACCTAAATAACGGAATATTCGGTAGACAGTTAGCACCCTTCTGTTAGGTTCCATTAGAAAAGTGGTTGATTGATTTTTTTGGACCATATTGCCCCTGTGTGTGTTTTTGGACTTTTTGCCCATGTTTATCACCAAGAACACCATGAACATCACCCCCAATAAATATTAACGGAACATCTTCCATTTAAATCCAAAACATCCCTTGTTTATCATCAAGAACACTGAGAACATCAAGAATATCACCGCCAAAAAAACATCAACAACACCAAGAATATCTTCCCCTCTTAATCCAAAACATTAATAGAGAGAGGGCTGTGAAATCTCACAAATCTGTAAGTGTTACTCTCTCATTTGAATCCTAGAGAGAGGGTTAGTTAGAGAGAGAGAGTGAGTTGTTGGTAGTGGGAGCTTGACCCACGAGTGAAATCAAAACTATAGCAGCAAAGCTGCTGGTTCGGCGAGGAAGAAAACAGCCGACTTTCCGGCGTGATCCGACGGTGAAAATTGGCTCGTTTCGCTCAAATTCCGGAGTTTTGATCCTTGTGTTGTGCTCCTCCAATCTACCGGTTTGGATTCTCCTCATCTCTTCTCTATTTGTTATCCCCAATTGTTGGTAGAGTAGGGTTTCTACAGATCGTGTTGTTTTCAATTCTATTAGCAGAATCGAAAGAGAGTAGAACCACCAGAGAGAGGCCGAGGGCTAGTCGAAGTCGTCGTAGATCTTCCATGTCTCTTATAGATAGATAGAGAAGAGAGAAAGAGAAGAGAGGGAGAAAAGAGAGGCAGAGAGGGTTACATCGAAGAGGCAGAGGGCTATAGTGAAGACGGTAACGGCGACGAGAACAAGGATCACTGGTGGTGGCAGTTTCGTAAGTTGCTGGTGGTGGCGGTGGCTCAACAGCGCGATTCTCCGGCAACAGAACCCTTATGGCGAAGGGAATTTCCTCCATCTACACACCAACTCTGATTTACCCACTTCCCAGGCCTCCAACCAGTGGCTGTCGAGGTCGATTCTTCAGAGGAATGTTAGCGATTTGAGGGACGACGTTCAGGTCTCCAACTATTCGATGATGGCGGCTGCGATTTCCTGCGAATCTGCCGAATTGAAGAACGCCGGTAACGGGAATCCGGGTGTTAGGAGCAATCTGGTGGAGAACAATGGTGGTGAGTTGACCGAGAGTGACGTCGCGGGAGGCAACGGTGGCGGATTCGTTCGGGGATTTGTAAGTTGCTGGTGGTGGCGGCATCACTGGTGGCGACGGCTGTTTCACAGCAAGAGGGAAGAGAGAAAGAGGGTAAGAGAGAGAGAGAGAGAGAGAGAGAGAGAGAGAGAGAGAGAGATTAGGGTTAGAAATGAAGGAGAATGAGAGACGAGGGTAATATATAGGAGGTAATTTTATCACATTTCAGGGGTAAAATGCTCTTTTTTTCCCGTACCGTTAGTCACTGTTAGCTCCATCAAAAAAAAGGTGCGGACTGTCTTTTTCCAAAACACAGGGTAGTAGGGTAGATTTAATCCTAAAGTCAGGGGGTGGTCTTTTACCCTACTTTATAATCTGCAACAACATCCAACAGAAACCTCAAACAATTGTGCATGAAAACCTCAAAGAATTATCAAACACAGTAATCAATCACCAAACTAATAAATGGGGAAAACCTCAAACAATTGTGCATGCAAAACCTAGTTGGATGTTCAAGAATACGAAACAAAGTAAATTCTTGGGCTTTCATTCATGAAGTCGGTAGTATATGTCAAGCAGCATAACCGAGAAGAGGAAAAGAATATGCTGATTTATTGGAAGATAAAATGAGTGACAAGAACGTTTACAGAGAAAGCATCTAAAATTATGTCAATGCACAACAAACTTATCGCTTATAGCCTTCGTATCATCTTTCATGGAACTTCAGTATGGAAGACACAGAAAATAAAATGGACAAGAACTTGATAGCATCTGGCATACCTCGGCTATAAATGACCCCATGTTAGAGACATTCAAGATATAAAGAAAACGCAGAAGACCGCCTCCTCTACAAACCACAAGCAGCCATAAACTTCTCCTGGCTCAGACTTTCCTCCAGTACAACCTCTACATCTCTGACCTTGTCTAAAAATTCCTTGGGTACATTCACACAAAGTTCTGATAATCAAGCAATTTCTTGTATAGGTATTAATATATTGCCTCTAAGGATCTCAACAAGAATAAGTGACAAGAATCTCTGTAGCTCTACTTGAACTGTTCAAGGTTTCAATCACCAATTCCCCGTCCAGAATATTGAAGGCCGGTCATTCGTAGTCATGTGTGCTCATCTATTCTTCTACAGCCGACTTACCCACCGTCTGAGAATTCATCTCAAGATCCAACACCAGTGAAGAAATCCAACACCCAGCTTTTGCATTCTTGCGGTACATGAATTTCTTGTGACCTTTTTCCTCCACATATCGTGTCAGCCATCTTCTTGAAAAGGTGACACACACTCCCCATATTCTGATATACGGAGAGGCCTGTCACAGATATTCTAGCACTAGGCTTGAACATGGACAAGAGGCAAATACCCACCAAACATTACAAGCAGCTTTGTCTGCTTTGCCTTCAAAACATCTAGATCGACAGGCTCTACCCACAACACACCATTCTTGTACTTGCTCCCTGTTCTAACTTCTTTCAATCCTTAAGGATGACTATGCCATCTATTAGTTGAGGGATAAAAAGGCATGGCCAGTGAAACTGTTGTACTCATATAACGACCTTGATACCATTGACATTGAGGAATCCAAAGAGTTAAAAGCAGTTTGTAAGGCTCCTCTGTAACCAATTGCTATTTCTTCATTCAGACCATCTAGGGTGTCCTTGGTGTGTCAGGAATTGAACAACCAGGCCCATGATCTTATCGGGGTGCCACAGAACCTTCACCACGACCGACACTAGGCCACTTCCAAACAGACCTACTTGCACTACTCAGCGCAGATGAAACGCCTGCCCCAATAGGAATACAAGAATCACTGGATACCCGCGTTGACCAAGAATGTGTGATGCAGGAGCAAAATTAACATTCCCAGAGACATGGCCTTACCAAAAAGATGGATGGTTATCAACAACCAAAAAGAAAAGGGTAAAAGACAAAAACCACCCCTTGAGTATGGGATATATACAAAAAAACCCCTCGTGTTCGGGGATATACAAAATCCACCCCTGTGGAGACAAAAACCACCCCTGTCAGTGGATGGACGTTAGACGAAAAACACCCTTCCGTTACAATCAGTATGTTTGGGGTGCAATATGTCTTTTTTCTGACCATTTTGCCCTTACATGTATTTTTTATTTTATTTTGTTCATGTTCTGGTGTTCTTGACACCCACCCCCACCCCCACCACCACCACCAACACCACCACCACCTCCACCACCACCACCACCACCACCACCGACACCACCACCACCACCACCACCACCACCCACCACCTCCACCACCAACACCACCACCACCACCACTAAACTCTCCTTGCTGCCAATTACAAGGCAACAACATATCACCGCGACAAATCAATCTAACAACAGCCCTTCAACCAAACCAACCAAACAAACCTGCAGAGGATTTGCACCCAATCAACCCTCCACTGCCCCACAAAAGATCTCACCTCCGTCAATTCAACTCCCCCAACGACAGGTATCCCACCGCCACCATCACCACCACCGCCTCCTCCACCGCCTCCAAAACAATATTAACGATTTCTGTATAAAAGAGAAAAAGAAAATAAAATATATATACAAAAAGAGGATGAAGAACACTGGAAACAACTACCTCCATCTCCCGACCCTTCTTGCAAAACCATTTCAAAATTCAGTCACTCATCGATTGTTATTGTTTCAGATCTGAGGCAAGAGACCATCGATTGCTCCCCTGCAGCAGCGAGAACTGGGGTCGATGGATTCATCGGAGGAGGAGAAGAAGGGGTCGGAGAATAAAGGAGCAAATCGAACAAAACAGCCCCTCCTCTCGACCCACCACGGAGCAACAACAAACCAAGCCCTCGATTCCGTAAGGTCTTCATCGGCGGTCTTCATCAATTCAACTGGGTCGAATTGACGAGACCCAAGAACCCGTCGGTGCGACCCAGAGTTTGCGAATTGGCAGAGGAAAGTGGCGTGGCGGATCGATCAGATTGAGCTTCTGAATCCAACAAACCCATGGAGGACGACTTGATTGATATATAGTTTCTGACTACGGTGACGATGATGATGGATGATAAGCCGCCCCCTCCGCCGTTGAACAATAACACCAACAAGCCTCTATCACCCCAGGAATGGGAAACACTCATCGACGACTTCCAATTCGGAGGTCCCCGTCGCCGACGATGGAGCAACTACACCGGCCTCCCCCTCCTGGAATCCGCCCTCTCCGCCATCCTCCGCAAGGACTTCCCCCTCAATGTCAAGCTCCACCTCATCGTCTTCCTCGAGGATCTCCCTCGACGATCTCGACCTCGATTCATCCGACCAAGCCCTCCTCCGCCTCGTCCAAACCCTCCGCCTCACCACCACCGACGCCTCCTCCTCCTCCGCCCTCAAGGACCAACTCATGGCCTCCACCTCACCGCCGCTGCTTGTTCGGACCGGCGCCGCCTCAACACCATCGTCGCTAGATTCTCTCCGGCCTATTAGATCTCAACAATCTCGATGGATTTCCGGCCTCGGCGGCGATTCCTCCTCCGATGGCTCCGCCACTTGCGCTCCCTCCGTCGTCGGATCCGCCACTTGCGCTCTCTCCGATAGACGAGCCGTTGTTGCCTCTGTCGCTGAAGCTCTCGTCGTCGTCAGATCAACAGCCGCCGGCGAGGAGGTCGCCGGGGTTTCAGTCAATGTCCGGTAGAGAGAGATAGAGAGAGAGGGGAGGGAGAGGGAGATCTTGATCTGGAAGAGGGAGATCTTGGTGGGATAAGGTTTGACGGGGAAGAGGGTTGAGAGAGAGAGAAGAGATGGAGGAATGAAGGAATAAGGAGAAGAAAACAGATATATAGTAGGGTAATTTTTTTTCATTTGAGGGTAAAATGGGTATTTAGTGTTTCCGTTAGTTGCCGTTAGTCACCGTCAACTGACAGGGGTGGTCTTCGTATATCCCCGAACACGAGGGGTTTTTTTGTATATACCCCATACTCGAGGGGTGGTTTTTGTCTTTTACCCAAAAGAAAAATGTTAACCAATACGGCCTTATTAACATCATCATTTCCCCCATTGGGAACATGCACAAGTTTTACACCAGTTCCTTGTCATCCTCCTTTAATCGTCGCTTGAGAAAGGTAGTGAATAGATTAACTGCGCCTCTTATAATTGGATGTACTTGCAATGCCATACCGATATTTCCAGCAACATCTTCAGGCCACACATCACTTGGAACTGGAAAAATTATCAATGTCCCAACTCCAAAAATAGTGTAGAGGTGAATTAGATGAGTTCCTATGACAATGAGCTACATATGCTCCCCTTGATCAGAACATTCAGATGACACAATCAAAGCTGACGTATTTGAAGAAGCCATCACGAAAGAACCTGCAGATAGGCCAACAAAGGAACCTAGTATCTCCACAAAGAGATTTCAAAACCCCGCAGTAAAATGAAGACACGGAAACTGGGACGGAAATCTAATATCAGACTCTTTATACTATACATAAAAAATGTGAAATAAATTGAACATATACAAGCAAAGCCAGAATCTCCATCTTAAGCAACGAGAAGTTGAAATTAAATCATACTGAGTATACACGATCATTGTCAACATGTCCAACAGAAGAGATGCCACTTCTTTTACTGGCTTTAGGATGCAAAGTTTTCAAGTTCCCAAATTCTCTCAAGAACCAGTCTATCAACTGATAGATTAAGTTTTACTTTAGTCATGACTTTTACTGCCACTTCTTTTACTGGTTCTACCTCGTTCCAACTGTTTCTTCCCATTTGACTTTCAGCGTCACTTTGACCCGGTGATTTGGTTAGCAAAACGATCCAAGAATTTGGTACTGTACAACACCACGAAAAGATTACCAACTCACCAGGTCACAGTGACGCTGAAAGTCAAATGGGAAGAAGCACTTTGAACAGAGCTAGTATCTACTAGTCTACAAATGTACCAAGCAGTTAACAAATTATCCTTACCAAACTAAGAAAAGCATAACCATCTCTCTCAATGTTTGGAAACGCTGATCCGAGCATCAACAGCCCAATACCACGTGATTGATCTCAAACCGTTTCGTCATTCCCTCAAAAAAAACAAACAGCCGTCATCATGCAAAGATTTTAGTGGTGACAGCTTGGTAGTCGTTGTAATCGTAGTGGTTTATTGGCTGCATTGACGAACATTGACTACCACGATAATTGCAGGATGGTACTTGCTATTGTTCCAGTGAGAGCTCTAGATGAGACAATGAGAAATGATATGACATCAAATCTTTGAGATTTAACAGAAACTGAACAAGCAAAATTTTAAATCTCCACGATTCTTTACAAAAGGAAAGTCCAATTATAGGGCCAAAAGACTTGGAAAACCTGTGAATGAACAGGAAACACCCCGTTCTGAAGTATAATTCCTCAACCAAACTCATTATTATACACTGGCATCGGTTGAACAAGCATTGTATACATTTAGAAAGATGTCGTGGCATATGAAAATCTAATGTTAGAATGTAAGTCTTGCTAGATCCATAGCTTTCGCCCATCAAAAAATATTGAAATAAGAGCCACAATCAAAGAATGATTTACACAACCCGGAAATATGGTGAGCCGGAATCTATGCCTCAACACAAAGGCGTTCTGAATTCCAAGCTTGTACATAAGGCTGGTCTGCGTTAATGAATTCCATGACAGAAAGAAGAGTTATCTCAATGCACAACATGTGTTTTCAGGAACAAAAATTGTATGATGATACTGTAGAAGCTACTAAAGTTATACACACAATACTTGAACTGTTATAAACATAGCAAGTAAAAGCTTCACAATCATACGATTCTAGTCTGGTTTCTTTATATAAAAAACTTTAGATCTTAACTCTGAAGTTATCCAGAATTTTTTTCTCCATGCGCGAAGCCAGCACATGCAATCCCATTTTATCAAACCTCTTGGTGATACTCTTGTACCATACATTTCTAATTGACTCTTTTAGTTTCAGTGTGTGCTAGTATTTTAAACCTACATAAGGACTAAACTAGCGAGGTAATTTAGGCAGTGATTGAAGTAGGAGCATGCCAAAATGGTAGGCAGTGATTTTGTGATTTCTGGAAATGCCTGAGGTTCACTAATGATTTTGGGCTAAGCAATTTATAGAAGTTGAGCTGACTAGAGGATGCTTTCTCTTGCTTCTAAAATAAACTAAAGGGATTTTAGCTCCACAAATCCGTATGCCATGTTTCTCTATCTCTCTACTGTAATGTTTAATTGACTGGCTGTTTTAGTTTGCATATTAATCACTACAGTTAGTTTACAGTATAATTTTATAACAAGCAATCATAACTTAATGCATTGCTCTAACATATGTTCACTAAGACTTTGCAATGACTTGTGGGCATGGATTTTTCCGAGAAAATTTGTTCCAACTGTCTGCAACTAGTATGCTTATTGCTTCATACCCCCTTCGCAAACTCCCAATTTGGGCACAACTAATCATGAGGAATGAATTATGCCATTTATTATGGAAAGGTAGATGTCCTGGGCTAATAGTAATACTCAACCATATGATGCCACCATTAAAAGCAACAGCCTTCACACTGAATGATTAGAAAGAACTAGTAACTTTTCAAGGTTGATCACTTGACTTTGAAAGTTCTTTTTCCCTTTGGGCTACCAACTATCAACTGTACATTTACTCAACACAAACAACAATGATGCATGTATCTCCTAGGACTAAGAAAGTAGTCTAGTCGGAGAAGAACCTCAGTACCTGTGCCACTATGGAGTCTCTGTTATAGATGGTACATGATCTGTGGAATGGGGAGCCTTTCATCTTGAAATTAGACGTCGAGTCCTCCGTTTCACCAACCAGCTGTATCTCAAACTCAGTTCTCGTAAATGAATTCTTCGTCCTCTCTACCTTGAATATCAAGCCTTTCTCTTCATCATCATCTCCAGTAAAGCCTAGCCAGGTTCCAATCTACACCAGATAACACAAGTGTCAAAATCACCTCCATTTTTTTCAGAGGAAACCAATTACAAGTGAGACACATGTAAATGTTCCTTATAATAGTCAGAAGTGACTAACTTATATCAATCCATCATCTATACTAATATAAAAAGCCAACGCCAAGTTTGGTGAAATCAAAAAGTAAAGCCCGCCATATTTTATACTGCCAAATATATCCCTCCGTTGATAAGGACGTGTGATAGTTTTTAAAGGTTGAAATCGTAAAATGAGCAAACCCCACTATTTTCTAACTTCTTCAACCACTACTACACATCCTTCAAAGAATACCACTACTCCATTAATGAGAACGTGGTTGAGATTGAGTGGTTGACAACCATGGAGGCAGTAGAGAAGATTAAATAAGTTCGGCACTTTCAAATTGATCTAAGGTAGCATTATCGTCTCTCTTCTGGGGACATTTACCCACTCTCAACTCTCAAGTTTTAGTTCTAATTACAATTTGATTCAGTTGCTGTTATTCTTGCAGGTCTGATCGAGGTAAGCTAATTTTAGAATCCATTTCTAGAATCACAGCCGAAGTGTGTTTTTTTTTAAAAGAAAATTTCCAGGTATGGTGCTCATAAATTTTTTAGATATTTGGGATGCACATTTTGGTTTTTTTTTTTTTTTTTTTTTTTTTTTTTTTTTTTTTTTTGGGTTGGATATATCATGTAGTCGATTTGAAACATGATGTTTTTTTTGTAGGGATCGCAGGCGCATGGCGTGTGCCTCACATGCTGGTAGACAGAAAAGAAAGCTAAAAGTTACTCAAATTAGCACATTTTATAGATCATTGACATGACTTAAGCAGCCCTAATAAGCTGTACCAAATGAATCAGCCAAATTCATCACTGTGGAACAAACAAATGATAGCAAAGGAACAAATTCATCATTTTGCTAATGAGAATCAAGTCAAGTCGATAAGAGGGTTACCTGGTTACGGCGTCGAACGTAGACGAGGGGATTACCAGAAACATCGACGACGGTGACTTGTCTGTGAGCCGAATTGTGCGATCGGCGTTCTAATCTGAACACGAGCTTGCCGGAGGAGTCGGTGAACCTGATACCACCGCTGGCTTCACTGTCTCCGCCGCCGGCGCAGGTGAAATTCCGACGGTTCCTGGAAACGAAGAGATCGATGGGTATTGGAGAATTCACCTGGTACTCGGGTGGTGTTACTGGAGAACTCATTGTCTCAACTACGCACATACTCTGGTTACGAACTTCTGATGGGTTCTGATGAAAAAATAGTCAGAACTTTGAGAAATTTTGTAATGCTCCAAAAGAGCACGTGTTCTGCATCCAATGAATGTCTGCCAATCTGTGTTGTGGTGTACCACGCGGTATATTTTGGAGCACTAAAAAATTTTTCCAGAACTTTTTTTTTTTGGTAAAACAATTTCTCCAGAACTTCAGTAAAGTAAAATGATTGCGGGTTTTTTATTGGGTAAATGACAGGAACCTCTCCTGAGATATGGCTAATTACCATATTACCACCCTGTGATTTGGATAATACCTTAAAACCACCGTTCTGATGGGCTAAACATGAGACAAGAACCACCCTTCCATCCAATTCTGTTACTTTTACACATGGCGACCACGCCTGGACATTTTTTTGGACCATTTTGCCCTCCTTTACCCTAACACTACCACCAACACCACAATCAAACTCCACCAGATTAGAACCGAGACATAACTGGAGCTCAATCTCAATTAATCACTCAATAATTGTTGACCGAAGATAATTATAACACTCTCTACTCTCTCCTTATCTTAATTTCTGCATTCTTCTTTATTACTACCTCTGTTTCTTCTCTTTCACCTTACTTCACTTTATGACACTATTCACTAGGTCACTTTGACCCGGTGATTTGGTTAGCAAAACGATACACGAATTCGGTAATCTTTGCATGATCTTGTAGAGAAAACTTTACTCTACAATACGATGAAAAAATCATCAAAAAATTACATTGTTTTGGTATCCAAATCACCGAGTCAAAGTGACCCAGATACGGGTAAAAAAGTCCTCCTAAGGTGAACATGCTTCTTTGGAAATCTCGATTTAGGGTTCGATTCACCACGCGGAGGAGGCAGAGACTACGATTGTTGCGCGTGATGTTGGATCATCATGTTCCGGTTTGATGTCACTTTGATGGTGAAATGGTCGGCTGGGCTCGAGAATTTCTCCCAAATCTTTCAACATTGGCGAACGACTTTGATGTGTCGACCCACGAGTAGAGACTTGACCGTCGCTATTAAGCCGGCCGTGAAGAATATTGTCCAAATTATGGACAACAAAGATGATTGTGGCGTGTTTGAGCCATATGCTTGACGAAGCTGGTGCAAGATTTCATCGCTACAGCATACACGTGCTTCAAAACAAACTACATTGTAAAACAAACTACATTGTCAGATTTTGGCCAATCTATTGGTTGAAGTGTCGATTCGGGAACTGAGAAATTGGGGCTTGGGTGATACCACTCCGTTTCCTATCTTTCTATCCAAACTGACTTTTGTCACTATTCACTAGGTCACTTTGACCCGGTAATTTAGATAGCAATATGATGAAATTTTTTGATAATATTTTCATAATGTTGTAGAGTAAAAGTTGTTCTATAATACGGTGAAAAAAATATAAAAAAAAATACATCGTTTTGCAATCCAAATCACCCGGTCAAAGTGACTCAAATACGAGTCAAAAAAGTCAAATGGATAGAAAGAAAGGAAACGGAGTGGTAGTGAGAGTGGTGTTGTTAGGTATTGTTAGCAGTTGGTGCGCCCATGTGGGGTGCCCAATGCGATTATCTTAATCTTATGGGGTTAGTTGAGACAAGCTCAAACCTTATGCGTTTAGTAGCAAAGACATAAACTCTATGGGGTAATGTTGCAATTGGTTATAAGTTTGTCAATATAAGGAGACAGCCACCTCATTATTTTACACACACTAATGTAGAGATCATGTGCTGATCATAATACAGTAAACCCTAGACTCTCTCTCTAACTAGCCTACCATTGGTGGAACTTGGTGTGAACTAGAGCTCTCGTCCTAGTGATTCGAGCCAGACTGTGGGAGCAAGGTGGGCACGTGAAAGCAAGCATCCTACGATCATCGGCTGAGCTAGGAGCTAAGGAAGCAAATGTAAACACATGAATATTCCGCCTTGATTCATGTTTTAGATCTGTATGTGATAGATCAGTTTCATCCTTCATAGGTATCGGAGCCTTAGACTTGTTTTTCGTGCCTCGTTATGCGAACCCGAATCTGATTAGAAAAATCAAGTTTCTAAAAGTTCATAATCTGTAGGTGAAACCTATATGGTCAAGTAGGGTTTTTCACGAGAATTCCAGAAATATAAATTTTGTAATTTTTGGACGAACAGAGAATTAGTTATGATTATTCTAAGATTCGGAACTGTATAAATCTGGACTGTTTTGGTCTGATATATAATTCGATTTTTTCAAAAGTTGTTAGAATTATTTTTGAATACATAATCGGAACGAGGGCGAAGAGACGAGTCTAATGATATAAGTTTCATCAGAAACGTAGGCTGGGAAGGCGGCGCGTGGGCTTCACGCGCACTGACGCCGCCCCCACGCGTGGCCACGTGCCCCCACGCGCCGTACGCGTCAAATGGCTGCGGTGGACTGCTGACGTGGCTAGTGCTGACGTCAGAAATAGTGAAATACCCCGTTATTTAGAAACGGGTATTTTTAACAAATATTAGGTGTTAATATGTTAAAACATGTATTTTATAATAATATTTGATGTTAATATAACATTAGTATAAGTTTGAGTATTAGTTGTTATTAT
Organism: Linanthus parryae; assembly: GCA_023055425.1. NCBI lineage: Eukaryota > Viridiplantae > Streptophyta > Magnoliopsida > Ericales > Polemoniaceae > Linanthus > Linanthus parryae. The sequence continues at coordinate 38,352,727 of JALGPY010000002.1, forward strand.
TTATAAAGTTAATTTTAAAGTTATAAACTACCTAGGTGCTTTTATGTATTTATTCTTAACTTATATAGTGTCTTTTAATTGAACTTGGGGCTAGTAGTTGTACTAAACCTAAAACTAGTGGGGTTAAAGTGTCTTTACCCTAAAATTATATCATCTTCTTCCCAAACTTCTCCTCCAAATGGGAGAGTACTCCCATGGCCGCCCCCAATCTCCACCACCAACACCAACACTACAAATTCGTCTCCTTTTTCACTAAATTATAATCCCAATCTACTCCCAACTCCTCATAGACCAATAATTTCTCACCAAGAAACCAATTTCGTCCAAAATCAAGACCCAATTCGAAATCGAAATTGTCGCTGGTGGGTTTCCTAATACTCGCCGGATTTCTCACCCGCAAGGCTATATAAACTCATCAATTCTCAGATTTTAAACCCACAATCTCAATCCCTCTAACCTCTCAATCTCTCCTTCGATCTCTCTCTCTCTCTCTCTCTCCCGTTCAATCTCTCTCTCTCTCTCTCTCTCACCCGATGGGCTGCCCCGTCGCCGCCGCCGTCCGCCCCATCCCCGACGCCAGCGTCGGCCTCCACCACTCACTCCCGTCGTCTTTTTCTCTCTCTGTTCGGGTAAGGAAAAGCAAACCCGATTGACTCTCTCTCTCCTCTGTTTTTGTTTTGTTCTTTTTAGTTTTTACTATCATTGAAAGTTAGGTCATATTAATATTGTCTGGGAATAACCACCAAGTAGGACATTGAAAGTTGGGTTCAAGTCTCACAAGAGACATTTATTTTTTTTTACTCATCTTTACTCCAAAATAAAAGTGTAGAATAAGGATGATAAAATTATATTTTTCTTATTTATTTTTATAAGTTTGTAACAAATTAGAATAAGTTATTTTCTTCAAATAGATTTGTTATTTCTTTTAAATAAAACTTAGTTAGTTTATAACCTTTATTCTCTACTAAGGCTTGTTTGGTTGGGAGAAACTACTATTTGAATTAAAAGTGTTTTTGAGATAAAATAATATGCTTCTCTATCCTAAATAATAAAAGGGTTATTTTATCTAATCTTATAAGTTATATTTATATAATTATAGCTTGGTGTGTTTTTACAAATAATAAACGTTAGCTTTATAAAGCGTATTTTATTATAAAAGAGGTTGTTCACGTTAGCAAGGTTGGGGAGAGTTAGTAAGGGATTTATTTCATTTACCTATAGGACTTCAAGTGCAATGTGTTGATTAGGATATTATTAAATTTGTAGGCGACAAATTTGTTGACGAAGGATACGTCGAGTATTACTAGGAAGTGATTTGCTTTGCTTGAGATTCAAGGTAAGTAATCATGCCAGGCCTAGCGGCCATATCTTCTTTCGTGTCTAAACTGCTTTTGTGATTTATTGTCTCAAAATTTGAATATCTACTTGAACTGTTTATTTGAGAAAGTTTGCTGATTTTATAAAGGTAATTCTATCACAACTATCACATGATTAATAAAGACGTAAAGACGTAAAGTGGAATAGTTGTACCGGGGATCAATATTTTGAGCTTTGGTCGATGTGGACTACGTCTCTCGATTTATTTTATTTTGCTCGGTCGCAACCGCCCCGAGTTTGCTCCAGTACTTACCTCTCTGGCCGCAAGAAGTCTTAGGGGGTGTCGACACTTATGGTCTGGTAGCCAGTTATTAGTAGATCTTCCCCATGTCAACAAGATAATATATGGATTTCCAAGATTGGACCTTTACAGTTTAAATTTGAAAGTCCCGATTGGACAAGAAAGGAAAGATTTTGGGAATGTTTCCCCACAAGTGAAGTGATAAAAGGAAAATATTGGTGAATTCTTATTTCATACTTATACTCTTACTCGAATTCTTTACTCTTCAAAATTATGTGTCTTTTATAAATTGTTTCATAATCTGTTTACATGTTTGGGTGTTGCTTACTCAGTATTTTCCGCTGACTTTGGAAACTGTGGTGTTTCTTTTTGTTTTTGCACCACAGGTTTAGGTGGAAGCATGGCTTTTGGGGGAAATCGAGACACATCACTTTAGTAAATTTAAATTTCACATCTAGAATCGTTTTATTTAGTAGTTGAATTTTAGATTGGAATAATGCCCATGTTTGTGGCGAGACAAGTTTTAAAGTTTTAATTAATTATTTTATGAATTTTGGGTTGGATATTCTGTTATAAAATATCCTTGTATTCGGGTTTAATCTCTGGTACGGAGTGACATCCCCGGGCTTCCGGTTTGGTCGTTTTGGGGGTGTTACAAATAGGGCTGACGTGGCGATGATGTGGTAGCCACGTGGCATCTGACGTGGTATTCTGACGTGGCAGCTGACGACACACATAGCTGACGTGGCTTGCCACGTGGCAGCTGACTTAGCACATGGTCCGACGGCAGCGCGTGCAGGAGGCTGACGCGCCCACGCATGACGACGCGTGTGGCCTCCTCCCGCCGTCATTTTTCGCCAATTTTTTTTCTACAGACTCAGAATTAAAATTTCATACTTTCTGGGATTTTTTCATAATTTTTGGAAAAACATAAAATTTTAATATTTTCCAGATTAATTAATTAGTGTTTAGCACACTTCCCGAGGCAATTAGACGACCTTAAACACACTGTTTTGAGCCCAATATTTTTCTCGAGAGTCATGTCATTTTTCCCTACTGTCTACCATAGGTGGTGAGACCTTAGGTGGTTTAGAGCAATTTTCGATCTTTTAGTTGATTAGATTATTGCCTATTAATTTCCAGTAATTAGCATTTAATTCTCGAAATTTCCAGAAAATTCCAGTATGTTTATTTTATCATTACATGCTGTTGTGGGTTGAATGGATGTGTTTGATGCATGAATGTGGCATAGAAGTTTTTATAATTGGTTTTGGTTTTGTTTTGAATATGTAATCAAAATACGGCATGCGTGTCGTGCCTCTCTATATACTCTAGTGTCTTCTCTTCTCATCTAAATCGCCTCTTTGAGGTTAATTCTTATTAGAAATAAGATATTTAGTAAAGATTGAAGAATATAATCTTCAAGAGATGTGGCCAAACCAAAAGCTATGGCGCAAGGTGCATGGAGCAAAATAGACGAACCAAGGAGCTTCAAGAGGAGTACTCGAGATAGGCGAGATCCATGAGGCGAGAAGTTCAAGAATTGCTCAAGACGTACTCTCAATAGTGGGAGTGCACCTTAGGGGCCACATCCATTGCATATTTATTTATGATTGTGATTGTTTTATGTTATAACTGCGTGTGATTGGATAAAACTGTAGAACCTCGCATGCTAAAGAACTAAAACAAAAGAGCTCACATTATACATGATTAAAACTAATAGGGAATCATAAGTGACGATATTTCATTCCTAGAATTGCTACTAGGTTTTTGTGGAGTCCTTATGAGGAACTATAAAATTTTAATCTATGTATCATGTTATTTCGGAGCTAAGTAAATGCTAGTATTAATTTCCTAAGCAATGTCTCAAGATCAATCGTGTCTAAATCAAAACTGTAAAGGCTAAAATGGTGACAATAAACGATATGATGAGTCATCGTACTATGTAACCAATCGTTGGACATAGGTTTTCAAAACACCTACAAGTATGGTCGAACCTGTGATGAATAGTTGTCACAGCAGCACATGGACATTATCTTTAGGCTAACCAATAGTGGGAGGTAGTCAAGATAATGTCATGGAGCGTGCTATGCCAAGGTGGGGAAATGACCTCATCAGCAAGTTCGAGACCACTTTGAAATTCAAAGATTGTAGGAATGAGCCAAATAAGAATCTTGGATCCACCTTAGCCATTTGCCTCATTAAAACTGTGAGCAGTGACTCATGAATACCGCCTTAAACTCAAACTCAAACTCAAACTCAAATCATAAAAAATATAGCACTCGACTATAGTGTATGAGATTAGTGCTCAACTATAGCATCTGAGATTCATGCCACTTATGATGAAAGTTTTAAGCTATCCGATTAGCAATTTGATGCTATCTCTGCCACGTTTCATGAAAATGACAGAAAAACGTTATATAACACACTTTGAGAGTGTCAAGATGCTTGGATAAGACCAAACATCTCTCCGTTCTAGGATCTAAGCAACCAAGTGTTTACTAAGAATACTAGTTCAGCATACCTCTCAAGTCTAAGCAATATATGATTGCTAAAGGCTGTGAATGAAGTATGATCGGCATATTTAGTCTCCAACCCGGCATTAGGACCGTGAGGAACAGGTGGGGCAAGGATAAGGGAATGAGGGCGCAATATTGGTACATGACAATAGCCCAAGACTGACAAACGCAAAGGAGGAAAAGGATGTTTTCCTAAGACTAGAAGGCCAGACATGGCACTAACTTCTCGTCTAAAGATCCACAAAATTATCTTTGAGGGATGTGCACAAGAGATTCCGGCGGGGAGAACTCCGTGTACACCGTAAGTAGAGGATCAGAGATAGCACAGGAAGAGTTGGGTTGTGTGTAGGGAGAGAGTAAGGCAGTAGTAATGTCTGAGAGAGAGACAGAGGTTTGGCAGAGCTTCCGCGTATGGCTGGTGTGTCCTCCTTTGTATGGAAAGGTTAACGTCCTATATATAACGGAGAATGTGACCGTTGCAGTGTGGTTAATGCGCCCATCAATGGCGGCTTAATTAGCTTAACCACAACGGCACGTTCGTCCGCGTTTATAGGGACCGTTACAGCACGTTATGCGCGAATACCGGAACCGTTATGGGTTTGACCGGGTTTGACCGGATTGACCGGGTTTATGGAGCTCGTGCCATAAATCTCTCAAAAGCAGTTACTAAAGGTCGCGCGCGGGCTTGGCTCGCACGCGACAGGACTTACTCTAGCCTCCAAACCACTAAGTCCCTACAAGTCCCGTGCAGTGGTATGCTAGGGCCCTGTCTCGCAGCCCCCACATGGATCAGCGCGGCTGGTGATCCAGTGTGTGTGGAGCACAATATGGTGTGCTGGATGGTTGCCACGTGGCCAAGATCTGTCAGCTCAGAAAGCACTATCTACATTAGCCCCCTTTCTGCGCGTGAAGACTCATAGCTGGACAGACTTCCATGCGCGGAAACCAACATACGCGTCGCCGCCACGCACCAATTCAAATATGAGTAAATTCAGCCCCCGTGCGTGCCATTATGACCTAAAACCCCTAGAGTCGTGCCGTCTGGCCTTTAGGGTTTTAGGTGTGACGTCAGCTTGTCCTGTGATTGCGCGATTCGACGGTGACGGTTGCGATTCGACTACTGAAAGGACGCAACCCTTCATTGTTTTTGGATAAATACTTTGTACTCTCCATTGTTGCAAAGCATCACTTCTTTCTCTTAAAGTGAATGATACCCGGAAGTCTTCAAGAGCAGATTCAGATAATCAATCACCAGTTCAGAATTGCAAATCGTCTTCTTCAACTGTCTGCATCCAAGCAAGCTTTACAGAAACAAGGTTGGCCTTGTTCAATTTCGATTTAATATGCTAGTATATGCTTTGAACTGCGTTGGATCTGCAAACCCATGACATATTATCCGCTGAAAACTTGCGAAAAAACTCACAATCTTTGAATCCAATTTCGATTTAGTCCTCCGATGATAAAGACCTTGAATGTAGGGTTTTTGAAATCCCTGATAATGCAAACAATTCCAATCTCCAATTTCTGAAATTGGTACCAGACTGTTCATCTTTCTTCCCCATAGATCTTTGAATCTTGAAATTCAAACTGAAGTGTGCATATTTCTCCCCCCCTTTTTTTTGCTTTTCCGCAGTAATGGCAAAGACAAAAGGAACTAGACCCACCAAGGAGGACGAAGAAATACCTGATCTTCCGCAAGCTCTATGGCGAAAAGCCCCCTATCTGGGTGGCAAAGACTTCTACCATGCTAGGGTTAAGGCAAAGAAACTGCCTACTTCTGTCCCCAATGAGGGATTGCTAACATTAACCCCTCCAGTTAACTCGGCCTTGCTTGAGTTGATTGGCTCCGAAGACGTGGTTCGATTGGGAATCGAAAATGGGTACTTCCCGTACGCTGCGATTTCCACCCAAGCTTTTGTTCAGAAATTGGACTACATGGATGAATGGATTGACCATGTGTTGACTCATCACACCATGACTTTAAATGAGGCCGGCGTATACTTCGCCGTTCGTGCTATGAAGGGTGCTGCCGTGAAGCTGGACCAGTCCATGCTTCTAAACCTTCTTTCCCGCTACGCGCCTGCGACTCACACTTTTCACTTTGCTGAGTTCGAGGCTGCCCCCACGCTCGAGGACGTGCACATGCTGTATGATCTGTCTCCCATGGGTGAGGTGGACCCTTTGAGTCCCTTGAGGACGGATGCGGAGATTGCTTTGTACACGCAGATGGAGGAGTTCTTGTTAGAGGTAAAGAAAATCTCCACCCGGTGGACCACTACAAAAGCCCTTCCTGACTGGCAGTTGGTTGACACATCTGCGAAGAATACTTGGAACAAATGGGTGCAGTACTTTTTCCGTGATTATGCGAACATCAGCATCACCAAGAAGCTTCTGAGTCAAAACCCAGAGGCCAAGAACTATGTGGAGGGTAAGGGTTATCACTTGACCCTTTGTGCCTTCCTCTGCGCCTGGTTGTCGACGGTACTTAATCGATGGTCACCCGCACGATGGGGTCTTCTATCACGTTCTGCCCCTTGCTGTGAAATTGGCCCTTGGACAGAAACTCGCACTCGGACCCTTGGTCTTGGGCACGCTGTATTACAGACTGGATCAACTAGTTGTGGCCATGAAGGAATCGCGTGGCCGCCTCGACATACTGACTTTCGTTAACATTGCCTTCTTGACAATGTGGGTCTTTGAGCGATGGCCTTCCTATGCCCCAATTGCTTCTAAGACCAACAAGTGGTGTCCCCCAGGCGCGGTGGAGGAGCGTAACAGCGGCAGAGCTGCAAGGTGGTTCGGAACAAATAACCCCAAGTGCGTTTGGAGTCTGATATGCGACAATCGACAAGAGTTCATAGCCAGGCCCTATGCCATGCGTATTGAAAACGTGCGATGGTTTCCAAAGCTGTATCCTTCTAAGGGTGTTGTCTTCTCAGAAGAGCTTCTCTTCGAAGATGGAAAGCATTTCCATGAGCGCTATCGCAAATTCTTTTGCTGGTGCCTGCGAGGTTCTCTTCCCGCTCTCGCGGAGCATGTTCGTGAGCTCGCGCCGAGGTACGAGAGGATTACCGTGGACGTCGATCCCACTCGCGTTTCTCCCCAGTTCGGCTTTGATGCAGTGGCACCCTCAATCTGGCCACAGTCTATTATCAGAGGCTGCTATAAGCGTTTGTTGACAAAGGAGTGCAAAACAGTCTTGCTGAGCAATCTTCCCTTCGAGCAGCCTGCAGGTAATCGTGAAGGCGGCTGTTCCAAAAACTGGCTCGCATATTGGAACGCCCAGCAGACAAGATTTGAGACGCAGTCGGCCCCCCAGCCAAGCAGAGCTCCTGTGATCAAAAGGAACTCTTTTCCTTTTCATCCCAATTGCAGCCTGGACGAGTATGAATATGGTTGCTACTCATTGCTAGATCGTGAGAACCATCTGTGTCCCACCATCATTCTAGATGAAAAGATCGCTGTGGTTAGAAAAGGCGACTCGCATGTCATCAGATATAGCAAAACTTTTGCTAAGGTAAGAATCTTCTCTTGCATGTGCTAAGCTTCTGTACTTCAATATATTGACAACCTCATTCTACACTGCTTGCTGCAGTGCCATGTGCGGAGGTTTGCATCTGGTGAGCATTCCAAATCGCTGGTTAACACCATTGTGACCACAAGAAGACAAGGACAGCCGTTTCGGCTAGCATCGAGAATGGATCCCGAGGTCGAGGCCAGGATTCGCGAGGTCATGAATGCTTTTGCTGACTCGCTAATAGACAATGCCCCGGCCTTGTCTCCCCCTAGAGATAATCCGTCTCCTCCAGCGACTGCCGCGCCAAGAGCGAAGAGACCCAGGCAAAGAGGAATTACAATTTCTTCCCCTAGGAGCGCTCCAACTTCTCCTCCTGCGAGGTCCCTTTCTGCCAAGGACAAAGGCAAAGGTCGCATGACCAGTAAAGCACGGAAGGAGCTCGCAGTGGAGACCTTCGTTCCATTCGGCCAAGAGGAAGAAGAGGAGAGGCGGGAGCCAAGAGAAGGAGATGATGAAGAAGAAGAAAGAGTCGAAGATGTCAGAGTCAGAGGGGAAAATGTGATACATGAGGAAGAATCAGGAGGTATCTCAATCGCGTTTCCCTTCTCATTATCTTAACTCTTTTGCAACTTGATTTTGAATCAATCGTTCCATCGCAGATGATGATGATGATGAGACCATCAGTGGCCTTTTGGCCAAGAGGCAGAAGAGGGGTGCTCATTCTGGCATTTCTGATGAACCCATAAGCGAGGATATTCTCGCCGAGTCAAGGAAGACAGCTGCGGAAGCTGCTGAAAGGAGAAGAAAGCGGGAAGAGGAGGAGCTCGAGCGTGTGAGGCAGAGGAGCTTGAAGAACAACATGTCGACGACCTAGTGCGCCCAACTGACGAGGAAGACGTGCTTCCAGAAGAGATGGCTCCTCAAGCGGAAGAGGAAGATGCGGCTCCAGAAGAGGATGCGGCAGCCTTAGAGCAAGCCCAAGCAGATTTTGAAGAAATCGCAGGTGGCAATGAAGGTGAGATTTTTAATCTCGCAGTAACTTATCGAGACGTTATTGTTGGTGCATTAAAGCATGGTGTGTCAAAAGCTGACATTCGCCGTTGGCTAGTAGGCAAGTGCGGTGAACCCTCAGGTAATCACTTGAACGATATGCATGAACTAGGCTTAGCAACTCAAAACATAATCATGACTGGTTTCTTCGCGCCCCAGGTCACGCTCATCTTAAAGACATGCTTAATGAAGACACATTAATAGGGCAAGGTTCCACGTCCTTAGCGTATGACGAGGATACTGCAATCCCACCTTCGCGTGGAGGTGCTTGCTCTTAGCTTAGCAAAGATAATAAAATAACATACGATACAAGTTACCTCACACTATTGCATTTTTTATCGCAGGCAATGCTGATGAACCCGTGTTGGAGCAAAGGAGTCAACCTTCTGCGTCCTATGTCCCGGTTCCGAGTTCTCATACCGAGAAGCCCGTCGCATCTGCTGAATATGCAGAAGAGCCTCTTGAGGACATCATCGAACTTTATGATGATGCCGAGGCTGACACTGTGCTAATGGAGGAAGATGTCCATGCTGGTGCTGAGGAAATAAGAACAAATGTTGTTGATGCTATCGCATCTGAAGGTATCCCTCGCCAGGTAACTTCGGCTGCCACCACGTCTCCAGCGATGACTGAGTCGGCGGCACCTCTTCCTGCGTGGAGCTTTTGGGGCTCGCAGGTCGGGGCTGCGATCGCACCTGGTACGGCTTATACTCTTCCCCCCAACTATGAGGAGTTAGAGCTCGCAGCTGATAGAAGGGCAATGGAGCGAGGCAGTCTTCAACCACCCCAGCAATGCGCGTTCCTTCTCTGCGCGAGATCCTTGAAGGAACTGGTATGTCATGATTTGCTGTTCGCATCTCGCATTTGAATTTGATAGTATAACTTGGTTTTGACATTGCTTCAGGTTTGAAGCAAGCCGATGTGGACTGGCTAGTTCGGATGCGCCTCAGCTACCCCCAGTCATTTGCGAGGTCTCTGGAGATAGGGCCCTTTGACAGGAGGTTATTTCTTTCCGAAGCCATCTGTATTTTGGAGCAGCTGTCCGCGGCCACACCCGCGACCATTTCTCCTCAGAGTGCCGAATTGCTTTTTGGCATGTGCCAAAATCTTCTTGCCAAAGTTCAAGGCAGGATGGGCTTCAAGTTTCTTATCAAAAGAGTTACCCTGATTCGCGCGGCCGTAACTTTGAAACGGGGCCACCAAAACCTCGCAGCTGAAAAGCAGAAGGTGGAGCAGCAAAAGCAAAATGTTGAAGAGGCTATGAATCTCTATCATGAGATGAATGCCAAATGCGAGCAATTGAAGCAGGAAGTGGAGCAAGTCGAAAATCTGAGCCGTCAGTTTACCCCCCATGAATCCTTGATCAAGGGTTTATTTTGATTTTTGATTTTGAAAAGTAGCAAATAAATAGCTGAAACATTATTGTAATGTTGCTAGGGTTTCTCCCCCCTTTTTTTTTCAAAACAAAAGAATCGAAGTGCCCGTTTTGCCATTTCCGGGATTTGCTAGAATATCTCTGTGCATATCAATTTATGACGTCAGCAATTGATATTCCGCCTTGATTTTCGCTCTAATTGCTCATTAGATAAGCACGATTTCCTTGGGAAGTCCATCCGAATCATGACCATCCGTCATTAATTAGGATACGCAACTGAATCGTCGTAGCCTTTAGTAGGGTAATTGATTGTTACCGCTTTTCAAGGCGTAAGTGATTGATCCTTACCCCCTTTTCAAATTCTGCTGACTCATCTTGGAAACTGAAGAGTCTCCACAAGGTCTATATAAACCCTTCCTTTTTCCATTTGGGTTCTTCATCCCAAAATGTGGTTTGCCGTGAGTCCTTACGACTGCTGGCTTCAACGCTTGTTTTTCGTTGATTCATGGCAACTCCAAGTTGTGAAACCTGAGTTTGCGCTTTGTGCTATAGAAATAGCTTCCAAGATCCGCTTCATAAGGCTTATTGATCTTTATAACCATCATAAAGAAGATGGAGATAATACCTCATGTTTGTTCGAATAATTTTATTCGTCTATTATGTTTGCAGGTCATGTTTCCGGCCGCCTCCCGTTGAGGTGCAGCGCCGTAGTGACCCTACTACCGACTCGTAATGAACGGTGGGATTCTCCTCCAGCATGACCGGAGGAGAATTTATTGCCCCCACGTTCGTGAGCTCAGGGTGGCGAGCCGTTGTGCTCGTTCCCGTGGACAAGGAGCCCCTGTCCTTTGGAGTTTCTGCTTGCATGTTGTACGTCGAAACCAGTGGTTCCTCAGGCACATCTCATGGGGTGTTGATCAGACAAGGGCCTTGTCAAATGCTGGGATCTTGAACGCATCATCGCATAGCCTTTTGCGGCGTTTGTAGGACGTTCATTTTATAGCAAGACCTTACTTGCTACAGATCTTCGGTCGCAGATCTGTGCATCACATTGCTTGTGTTAGGACCGTTAGGTTCATCCTTTTTCAGTTAGGATTCCCTCGATGTGTAACTTCTTGTTCGCAAGTAACTTTTTAGATGCATTGTAAGCCATGTCGGCTGCGCAGTTAGCTTGATTTAAGCTTTTCCGCTTGTAAGCTGTTATCTAGACAGATAAATTGTAAGTCCTTTTGACTCGTAATGATAAATTGCTTTGCATGATTTGCTGTCTTGTTACAACAAATTACAATTTCGCATGCGTATCGGCAAATTCCGCCTTCTGTAGTGCTAAATACACACTTTGTATTTGCTATCTGCTGTATAAATCGCAAATATGATCTTAGATTATTCGAAATCGCGTCTGCATAGCTTTGCTACCTTGGCAGATAGGCTTGTGGTTTGTTTCAGATTAAAGTACAAGTGCTATCTCATCAGATAGGCCTTTGTAGATCGATTAAGATCATTTTTCATAATGCTGCTATCACAACAGATAGACTTAAGAACGATTTTTAAATCGCATTTGCATAATGCTGCTATCGCCACAAATAGGCTTGGAAGATCATTCACGATCATGTTCGCATGAGCTGCTATCATAGCAGATAGGCTTAGAAGATCAATTAAGATCGTTTTCGCATAAGTTGCTATCATGGCAGATAGGCTTATAAGATCAATTAAGACCATTTTCGCATAGGCTGCTATCGTGACAGATAGGCTTAGAAGATCCATTAAGATCATTTTCGCATGAGCTGCTATCGTGGCAGATAGGCTTAAGAGATCAATTAAGATCATTTTCACATGAGCTGCTATCGTGGCAGATAGGCTTTAAGAGATCAATTAAGATCGTATTTGCATGAGCTGCTATCGTGGCAGATAGGCTTAAAAGATCCATTAAGATCATTTTCGCATGAGCTGCTATCGTGGCAGATAGGCTTTAAGAGATCAATTAAGATCGTATTTGCATGAGCTGCTATCGTGGCAGATAGGCTTAGAAGATCAATTAAGATCGTATTCGAGTAAGTTGCTATCACGGCGGATAGGCTTTTGCTAGCAGTAATAATGAACTAAATTAAACAATAAAGACATCTAGAAGCATAAAGTTTTTTCTCATTTGGGAGAAGTCTTTTATTATAGAACTCTCATATGGGAGAGATGAGATTACAATTCTCTCATATGGGAGAGAAGATGTGCGAATCATAGCCATACAGAGCATAAGGCAACGTTGTAATAAAACGCATAAAATGAGAGAAGTCAGGGATAGTACTTCTTAATCCAGCGCATGTTGACTGAGCTTGGAGTTGAGGTTGTTCCGTGCAACCTCCGTATGCTGCAGTAACCACTGTCAAAGACTTCTGTGACCTCAAAGGGCCCTTCCCAATTGGCTGCGAACTTCGGGTGAGCCGCCTCTCGCATGCAATGGTCAGATGCGCGCAAGACCAAATCTCCAACTGCGAAATCTCTCCGTTGGACTGTTTTATTGTACGCACGAGCAATCCTTTCTTGATACCGTTTGTTGGTCCTTTTAGCTAGCTCTCGCTTTTCCTCTAGCAAGACTAAGTCATGATCGCGTTGATTGTCGTACAATGCGTGGAAGGCCAATCTTGCTGAGTTAACTTTCACCTCCACAGGTACCACAACCTCAGCCCCATAGCATAGGAGGAATGGTGAGACCCCTGTGGGTGTCCTTGGAGAAGTCCGGTAAGCCCACAGGGCTATGCTTAAGGAATCAGCCCACTTCTTGTGGTCATCTGCGACCATCTTGCTCAAGATCCTCAACAGCGTCTTGTTGGTCGCTTCTGCTTGCCCATTCCCTTTCGGGTAGTAGGGGGTGGAGCATATCTGCCTGATGTTGTATTCTGCTAGCTTCGCAGCCACCTGGCGATTAACAAAAGGAGTACCATTATCTGAAAGGATGGTGTTGGGAATTCCGAACCTGCATATGATGTTTTCTTGGATGAAATGGACCACAGCTAGCGCATTTGCCGTCTTCAGTGGTATCGCTTCTACCCATTTGGTGAACAACTCAGTCGCGGTGAGAATGAAGTGATTCCCGTGCGAGGTTGGTCGAATGGGGCCAATAAAATCCAGAGCCCATGTGTGAAAAGGCCATGGTGTTCCCAATGCATGTAGATCTACAGCAGGAGCGTGCACTAGATTTCCTTTAAATTGACACTCCTGGAAGCGTCGTACTTTGGTGCGGCAATCAGCCTCTATCGTGGGCCAGAAATATCCAATTGAGAGAAGTTGCCTGCACAATTTCGCACCCCCCTGGTGTTCCACCTGATGAGAAAGGTCCATCAATTCTTGTGCTTCCCTGCTGTCTAGACATCGCAGCAAGTTTCCCTCATGGCCTCTTCGCCAAAGCAGGTTTTCTTGTACCACGTATCGGGATGCTTTCCTCCTCAATTTCTCAGCTTCTTTTCTCGATTTGGGTACGGTGCCCTGGGTGAGAAAATCAAAGAGTGGTTTCCTCCAATCCGCATCATCATCGGTCAGAGCAATGAGTAACGAATCTTTGATCAGTGCGCAACTCTCGCACTTTCCTTGTATCAGTGTCGCGATCGTTGACATATCCGGCCAGTGAATGCCATATCTCTAAGCTTTCCGATAGATTGATGATAACTCCGTTTTCGGAGTTATTTTATGCCTTTTATTTCTACGTTTTGCGTGCTTATAATGGAGAATTTGTCGTCTTTTGAGTAAATTGAGCGTAAATGTGAAAATACGAGTTCATGTGCAATACTTGTTGAATCCGGGCGTTTCTTTAGATTTTTGAGCTTTTTATTGTGATATGATCGCGGGTTGTGTTTTCGTGTTGTGATTCGCAGGAAAACAGGGCTTGGATGATCGTGCGGGATTTGGAAGCGAACTTCGGAAGCGAGGAACTCAAAGACAAGTCAAGAGGAGAGTCAAAAGTCAAAGGAAGTCAAAAGAAAGTCAAAGGAAAGACAAGTCAAGAGAAAGGTCAAAGAAAGTCAAAGGAAGATCAAGGAAAGAAAGAATGGAAGAAGGGAGTCAAAGAAGAGAAGAGAAAAGTCAAAGGAAGTCAAAAGAGGGCTGGAACACAGTGTCTTCGTGCGAAGACATTTGTCTTCGTGCGAAGACAATTACTTAGCCAAAATTTCAAGTCTGCAGCATTCTCTTCTTAAAAACACTTGCAGTATCTCAATGAGAAGACCTTCGCACGAAGAGGCAGAAGTCTTCGTACGAAGACTCTTCGTGCGAAGACAACTGTCTTCGTGCGAAGAGGTCGTGGTTCAGCAGCATATTTTTGGGGCTTTTCCGTATTATTTCCAAACTTTGTAATATTATTATGGGAACGTATTTAAGACTTTTAGGTCGTCTTTTTTTTTTGGAGGATTAGAGACATCTTTGGAGATCAAGAAGCTTAGGAGAGAGCTTAGGAGCTTTTGGATCATTCGTTTGAATTCTAAACTCTCGTTTTTCTTGATTTTCATGTTTAAACTCATTATAATCGTTGTTTTGATTATGAATATGAGTAGCTAAACACCTTTTGCTGGGAATTCTCGTTTGGTGTAGCTAGGGTTTGATCTAAAGTCGATGTTTTGATGATTGTGATGCATGCTTTAGCTTAATCTTTCGTGTTTATTCATTATTATGGAATTGTATGCGTTCTTAATCGCATTATCTTTGCGAGTAGCTAACGTAGAGATAGAATTAATTAGTTTCACGCGGTAACTCCGTGATAACTAGTCGGTAAATCGAATAATCCACCTAGTCGTATCAATGTTTGGTAACTCGGCATCGTTAACTAGGATCGTTAAAGTAGAATCATAATCTTAATGCATACTTAAACCTAAATTAGGCTTGGTAACTCGGTTTAGTTTAGTTTAAGTATAGTGGATTTGCTTGGTAACTCGGTAAGTTCAACATTGCTTGATTAATAGTGAATAACACGTGGTTGTTTTACGAATCAAAACATAAATTTAGATCGACCTAGTGAACCTAGAGAATTCCCGGTGCTTTTCCCTTATTGATAAAAACCTTCAAATATTCATTCTTTATTAATCGTGAATTATTTCACTTGGTTAATTGAGAATTTTGCGTTTAATTTCTTAGAATTAGATAAAAACACAACTTGCGACTTGCCCACATAAGGTATAGAATAATAATTAATTTAAACAAAGTCCCTTGGGTTCGACAACCCGGATTTCCGGTTTATTACTACACACGACGGCTGTGCACTTGCAGTTGGAACGTGTCAAGTTTTTGGCGCCGTTGCCGGGGAGAGCATTATGTGACCTTGGTGCGAGTATTAATTTGATGCCTACATCGGTTTTTGAGCAACTCGGTGTGGGAGATCCTAAGCCTACCAGGATGTGCTTGCAGATGGCTGATCGCACAATAAAACGCCCCAGGGGTGTTTTAGAGGATGTACTAGTGAGAGTTGAAGGACTCATCTTCCCAGCGGATTTTGTGATCTTAGACATGGAGGCTGACGAGGATGTTCCTCTTATTTTGGGCCGTCCATTCCTGGCCACTGGGAGAACTATCATTGATGTGGCCAATGGAGAGCTGACTATGCAGATCAATGATGAGAAGGTGGCCTTCAATGTGTTTGAGGCTATGAAGTTTCCCGCATACGCGGTGAGCGAGCAGTGCTTTGGGGTGGAGGCATACACACTGGACGAGGAGGACGATATTTTGTTGGAGCAACTATATGAGGAGCTTGCTCTTTTTGATTCCAGTGAGAAGGAGCAAGCTTTAGATGTTCATTGGCGCCCACCATTACCCCTCTTTAATGAGGGAAGCAGGAAGATTCTTACTCCTTCTCTTATTACTGCTCCTGTTTTAGAATTAAAACCTTTACCTGTTCATTTGAAATATTTATACTTGGGATCTAATGATACTTTACCTGTGATTGTATCTGCATGTTTGGACAGGGAACAGGAGGAGCAGCTTCTCGAGGTACTACAGAAGAGGAAAGCAGCTATGGGATGGACAATAGCAGATATTAAGGGGATCAGCCCCACAGTTTGCCAGCATAAGATCAGGCTTATGGAAGACAAGAAGCCGGTAGTTCAATTTCAGCGTCGCCTCAACCCTCACATGCAGGAGGTGGTGAAGAAAGAGGTGCTTAAATGGTTGGAAGCAGGTATCATCTATCCGATTTCCGACAGCACGTGGACTAGCCCGGTACAATGTGTTCCCAAGAAGGGAGGTATAACTGTGGTGGAAGGGGAAAAAGGTGATCAAATTGCCACACGCACCGTTACTGGGTGGAGAGTTTGCAT
Source organism: Linanthus parryae (assembly GCA_023055425.1). Classification (NCBI taxonomy): domain Eukaryota; kingdom Viridiplantae; phylum Streptophyta; class Magnoliopsida; order Ericales; family Polemoniaceae; genus Linanthus; species Linanthus parryae. The sequence continues at coordinate 38,369,096 of JALGPY010000002.1, forward strand.
GGATTACCGCAAACTCAATGATGCCACTTTGAAGGATCATTTTCCCCTCCCATTCGTGGACCAGATGCTTGATAGGCTAGCTCACCATTCACACTACTGCTTTTTGGATGGATACTCCGGGTATAATCAGATAGCGATTGAGCCGGCTGACCAGGAGAAGACAACATTTACTTGTCCATATGGGACGTTTGCATTCAGACGCATGCCATTCGGGCTATGCAATGCCCCAGCTACGTTTCAGAGGTGCATGATGTCTATCTTCTCAGATATGATGGAGCAGAATTTTGAAGTCTTCATGGATGATTTTTCACTTTATGGTGATGGGTTCGAAGATTGCCTCCAGCAGCTAGCTCGGGTACTGGACAGATGCATTGACACCAACCTAGTGCTTAACTGGGAGAAGTGCCATTTCATGGTGACCGAGGGAATAGTGTTGGGACACAAGATCTCCAGTAAAGGTTTAGAGGTAGACCGGGCGAAGATTGAGGTGATTGAGAAGCTTCCTTACCCTACGTCTGTCAAAGGGGTACGGAGTTTCTTGGGACATGCAGGTTTCTATCGGCGCTTCATTAAGGATTTTTTGAAAATCACAAAGCCTTTATCTGGTTTGCTTGAGAAAGATGCCGTGTTTGATTTCAATGAAGACTGCAAGACAGCTTTTGATTTGCTCAAGAAGAAGCTGATTAGTTCTCCCATTATAGCCACTCCAGACTGGACTCTACCGTTCGAACTTATGTGTGATGCCAGCGATTACGCGGTGGGAGCAGTGCTGGGACAGCGGAAAGACAAGGTAGCTCATGTTATTTACTATGCTAGTCGTACTCTTAACACTGCACAGGTTAATTATGCCACCACGGAGAAAGAGATGTTGGCTATTATCTTCGCATTGGACAAGTTTCGTCCATATCTTGTGGGTTCCCAGGTGACTATTTTCACAGACCATGCAGCCCTCAAATATCTTCTTGCTAAGAAGGATGCGAAGCCTAGATTGATCCGATGGGTGTTACTGATGCAAGAGTTCGATATAGTGATAAAGGACAAAAAGGGTGTAGAGAATGTTGTTGCAGACCATTTGTCACGACTGGATAACGAAAAACAAGAAGATGTGCCGATTAGAGAAGATTTTCCAGACGAACAACTTATGGTAGTGGTAGCAGCTGTGCCTTGGTTTGCGGATTTGGCAAATTTCAAGGCGCTCAAAATTGTCCCGAAAGACATGACGTTCCATCAGAAAAAGAAATTTTTCGCAGATGCACGACACTATTTCTGGGATGACCCTTATTTGTTTAGGTTGGGAGCTGACAATGTGTTGAGAAGATGCGTAGCTGAGCCAGACACTTTGGACATTCTTAGACACTGCCACGAATTGAATTGCGGAGGACACTTTGGCAAAGCGCGTACTGTGGCAAAGGTATTGCAAAGTGGATTTTACTGGCCTACTTTACATAAAGATGCTCATCTATTCGTGCAGCAATGTGATCGGTGTCAGAGAACCGGCAATATCTCCAGCCGAAACGAGATGCCTCAAAATTTCGTGTTGGAAGTAGAGCCCTTTGATGTCTGGGGCATCGATTTCATGGGACCATTCCCATCTTCACTTGGCAATCTTTATATACTGTTAGCTGTGGATTATGTGACCAAGTGGGTGGAGGCAATGGCTTGCCCGAAGAACGATGGAGCTACTGTAGAGAGATTCGTGCGGAAGAGCATTTTTACGCGGTTTGGAACTCCAAGAGCCATAATCAGTGATGAAGGATCGCATTTTGTGAATAAAGTCTTTGCCAATGTCTTGAGCAAATATGGGGTAAAGACGCATAAGATATCACTGGCCTATCATCCGCAGTCGAATGGGCAAGCAGAAGTGTCTAACCGAGAGATAAAAGGGATTCTGGAGAGGACAGTCAACCCGGGACGCAAGGATTGGTCTCTGCATTTAGACGATAGCTTATGGGCGTATAGGACTGCTTACAAGACTCCTTTGGGCATGTCTCCCTACCAGTTAGTGTTTGGGAAGTCGTGTCATCTTCCGGTGGAACTTGAGCACAAGGCATTCTGGGCTTTGAAGAAGATCAATTTGGACGCTAAGCTCTCCGGTGAGCTAAGAAAGCAAGCGCTACTTGAACTTGAAGAATTTCGATTGATGGCGTATGAAAGTGCAAAAATCTATAAGGAGAGGACAAAACTGTGGCACGACAGGCACATCATCCCGAGAGACTTCAAGGTAGGACAGAAAGTATTGATCTTCAATGCAAGACTAAAGCTGTTTCCAGGGAAATTGAAATCTAGGTGGAGTGGTCCCTACACGATTACTGAAGTTTATCCATGGGGATCTCTTGAGGTAGAGGATGCAAATGGGAACAGGTTTAAGGTGAATGGCCAGAGAGCGAAACCGTACGTGGACGGGAATTTCATTGGAGTCATTGAATGGCTTCATGCAACTCCCGCAACTTGAGAAGTCTCTGAGGTAACTGGGTCGGGCCGTCGACCTTAAATTACAAAGCGCTTGTTGGGAGGCAACCCAACCTATTTATTGCTTTAGGATAGATTTTAATACTGTTTTGTAATTTATATTCGGTTTGACTTTATTGAGAGGTGCGAGAGAGTGGATTTAATGTTTCCAATGAGTATGTGCAGGAATACGAGGTGAAAGGCCTATTTCGGATCCCCCTTCTTGATGCGCGCGTGCGAAACAGAGTAAAAAGTCCGGATTTGCAGCTAAATACGCGTATCGGGATCCGAAGTGAAGAAATTGAAGGTAGAAGCCATTTCTGCATCTATTCAACACACGCACCTGGGGAAGATCATGTTCCCGGACTCCCCGTCTTGATTTGCGCAAGAATTTGATTAGTGAACGGAGAAAGCTAGCACGCCGGCACGGATTACGAGGTGAAATTTTGAAGGACAGACTAAAATGAGAATTGAACAATGCCAACGTGTGGGGGTGGTCGAGAGCTTTCTGTAGACAGGTGGATCGCGCAAATCGGAGTCCGGATGAGAAAGTTACGCCAAAAAGGATGTTTTAGCAAGTAAAACGAGGCCAAAAGCATCCGGAAATGCAAAACGTGCCTTGGAACGCGTGAAATTGACAAATAAAATATTCCCCGGATTTTGGGAGTGTTTTAAGGTGAAAAGGGAGTCTCGAGGTCGAGGAGATCCTTCGGAAAGCAAAGGCACGATCGAAGACGCGAAAAATCGACAAAAAGGATGTTTTTGGCACAATTCAGAATTGTCTTCGTATGAAGACAATTGTCTTCGTACGAAGACATTGTACTTAGAAAAATTTTTGAACCTCTGAATTGTCTTCCTATAACAGCTCTCAGTATCTATGTGAGAAGACCTTCGTGCGAAGACAACTTGTCTTCGTACGAAGACTCTTCGCACGAAGAAAAGTGTCTTCGCACGAAGACATCGCGCAGAAAGACAGAAATAGTCAGCACGGACAGCAGCTTGGGGGTTATAATTTGGGGGTGTTTTAGACCTTTTGCCCACGCGTGAAGCTTCATCAGCTGGGCATCGTGCATTCTTCATTCTTCATCTTCACAAACTCAGTTCTTCTCTCCATAGCCGAACCTACTCCAATTCACCCCTCACTTGTTTCTTCACCAAAATCAACATTCTACCTAGGGTTTTGCTCGCGATTCCAAGGAGAACAAGGTTCCATAGGTGGTTTTGAGAGAGAGTGCAAGACAAGAGAGAAATCAGAGGAGAAGAAAGCTAGGGTTTTGAAGGAGAAGTGAGAAATTGGACGAGCTACAGTTTGATTCACCTTTCGGACGAGAAGGAAACATTGACGGGGACTACGCAAGGAGTACGGAGCAGCAAGAAATTCAAGATTTCGACAAATTTTTCCGGCACCATCAAAATCAGTCGGAGTTCGTCAAATTGGGAAATTTTTGCGTCCGTAAGACTTGCTCCGGACGCGTAGGTACTATCTAAACCTCGTAATTTCAATAATCGAGTCTTAGGCACATTGAGTAAAAGCCCGGTTATATTTTGTTGCGCTTAGAAGCGTATTTGGGGGCGATTGCGTAAAGTCCTAGGAATTGCTTGTTACGTGCCTACGTGTTTCGTTTAGTGTACACTTCTTGTTCACGTGCACATTTGTTGAGTTGTTTGTTTTACTTGCAATTGAACTTTAAATGGCGGGTGGTAAGAAACGGAAGACGGGAGAGGGTTCGTCGCAAGAAGCATCGGGGTCGGGCGATCCTCAATTAGAGATTCCGCCTACTCCCCAATATGCCATCTTGACGGCCCCTTTCCCGGCTAAACCGGGTATTGTTGGCCGACGAAAGGCCAAGGCCAATTTGAAAGAGAGAAGTATTGGGCCGGGTTATTATGATAGCTACCGTTTCGTCACTCATGAGGCCCATCTTGACTCTCGAAGAGACACGTATTTGACTAAGAACGGGCAGCCCGAGAAAGCTTTTCCTTTGCACGAGGACATGCCTCAAGCAATTAAGGAAATTTATGAGCGCGAGAAGCTTGATAATTGGTTTAAGCTAGTAGGGCAGTCTAGTTCACACATTACGAGAGAGTTTTTGTTTAATTTGCGTTATGCAAAGGATGGAGAGAGTCAAGATCCTCGTCTCGTTTACTGTCGGAACGAGTGGATAGTCTTCACGCCAGAGACTATCGCTCTCGCCATGGGTTTCCCCGCTTTGAAAGATGGTTGTGGGTTAGAGACGGTTCTTCGTAGTGAGAACCTTTGGTCTCGTCTAAATGCTTTTTGCTTTGCGAAGGGGGTTGATCCATGGGACAGGAAAGGAGAGGTGATTCATTGGAAGGCCGAGAAGAGGTTTTATAGGCCGGAGGCTAGGTGGTGTTGTGAAGTGCTAGAAAACTGGGTTTTGGGAATCACACGAAACCCTAGTTATACTTTCCGCCTCTCTGTCTGGGCCCTTTGTCTTTACACCGGGGTGAGAATTAATATCCCCAAACTGATTTGGGAGAACTGTCTTGAGAGGGTGTCTAGGACAAACAAATTGGGCCCCGGTCATACCTGCTTGATCACTCACCTAGCCAAAACTGCCGAGGTAGTCATAGGGAGAGATATGGACTTGAAACCGTTTACGGCTCGGAAGTGGCATAGGTTTGATGAGACAGCGAGGAAGAAGGGCAAGGGTAGGAGGATGAACACCTCTAGGTTTGACAACCAGGTTGCCTACGACCACCTGAGAGAGGAGATGGCCCGGGATAGACTTGAGAGAAGACGCCAGTTTGCCCACACTCGGGACAATCAGGCGAAGCTGGGGGGTTTAATCCAGATGGTTGGCCAGTGGGTTATACAGTCTAGTGGTCAGGCACCGGGGGAGTTTGTTCCACCAGTCCCGACGGCGGATCCGTGGTTTCAGGAGGATGACTTTGAATATGAGGTTCCGCCGAGTGAGGATGAGGAAGAAGAAGATGATGAGGAACAAGAGGAAGATGAGGAGGAAGATGACGAGTAGTGGAGTGTGCCCTCATGCTAGAATTGTTGAGTCCTCGTATTATCGTTGAGGACAACGATGCATTCTAGTGTGGGGGTGGTTGAATCCTTTTTACTAGTCAATGTCGTGTCTTTGCATCGCCAGTGTCTGCATGTAGTTAGAGGTTTTTGGTTATGTCCTTATTTTTCTTTTTGTTATTCATTTTTTTTGCACGTTTTGGTATTTTTCAGTCAACCCACCATTGTTGAGTCGTTAATCGAGTTGGCCTTGCATATAGTGTAGGTATATAAAAAAAAAAAAAAAAAAAAATCTAAAAATGTGAAAAATCCAAAAAAATTAAAAATTTGAGAAAGGGCAATTGAAAAAAGCTGAAAATTCGGTAAAATCGAGAGGCGTGAGACTTTTAGGCATAGGGCGTGAATTGCGATCGAGAGTGACAATGTGAGAGTCCCTTAGTAAGTATAGAGAAACTCTCTTTACGGGAATGCGTGCCTATTTTACACACGAATTTAATTCTTTCAAATTTAAAGTGTGTGCCTAATTTTCTTACAAGAGTTGAGCTAGGTGTGAGCTAAACAAGCCGAACGTTCTTGTGTACGTCTTAGGTAGTCGCCAACCCGCCTCGTAGTGGCACACAGAACAGCTGTGCGAGGTGTGTATTAGAGCACTCACTGCTTCTAGAACTTACCTTGTAGGACCACTAGTAAACCCGTATTTGAACCATGGATTCTTTGACAACCTTTGGACTTAGGGTGACGATTCTTGGCCTTCAGCATTGATTGGTTAGAATCACCACTTTAGTGCGTCACGAGGGTGTTGTAGTTGAGGGGGTTCGATGAGGGAGTACTTCATGCTATATTTGTGTGAGTCTTACATATCGCATGCACTTCATTTGTGATCTTCGAGGGGAATGCGAGGGTGAGTGAGAGTAGGCTTGCGCACTTCGGTGTGGCGGTGTTCCATGGCATTACAACATGGACACAAGTGAGGAGAGCCGTGAGTGTGTACGTCTAATACACACGAAACTTGGGTTGGGGGAATTTAATAGGTGGATCGTGCTAGGTACCGGATCTTACTCATCATGGTGTAGGAGGTTTGGTTGGATTAGGCACGAGACAGACATTTGATCGACTACTTGAGAGGGGACAGGATTACATTCGAGTGTGGGGGTGTCGACATTTGACTTCGGACATCGAGATTGTGTTTGCGACGACTCCATCCCCACACATGTTTCTTTAATGTTAGCGGCTTCGTTGATTTACACCAAAGATTTTATGGAGATAGGGAGAGACATTGATTTGTGATTTGTACGTGATTTTGATAGTGTCTCTCCTTACGATTACATGATTAGCTTGATTCATTGGAAGACCACTCGTGGAAGATATTGAAGAAATTGTGCAGGATTTTGAGAGATTAAAAAAAAAAAAAAAAAAAAAAAAGAAAAAAAAAAAGGAAAAAAAATCAGAAAAAAATCAGAAAAAAAAAAGAAAAGAGAGAAAAAAAGGAGAGATGAATAAAGGTAGAATGAGAAGCTTTGTGGAAGAACGAGTGGAGAAGCGACTAGTTCACGAACGGGAAATTTTTGGTTTATGCATTATTCATGACGATGGCCGCGGAGATCGTAATTGTACCGGGGTTTGAGGGGATCAAGGGCCGGAGATGGTGAGTTTCGGGCTTGGTTTCCATCATTGTTGTGAGGGTGTGTGAGCTATGGTATTTGTGAGAATGTGACGCTTTAGGACTTGTATTTGATTCTTATCCTATTTGTCCCTAAAGCCTCATCATTTAAACCCGTTAGCGGATTAGGAGCTCGGACCTTGAACGTGGCTTAGCCTAGCGTAGCCTTTTATTTTGTGGCACACATGAAAAGGTATTGCATTCTTGTACTTAGTAAAGTTAGGTTCTCTATACTAGCTAGGGGGAATTCATGTTGACGAATTTGATTTCGAATCATTCCTTGTGTCTAGATTTCTCATCGCTTCGTGTGAATCGGTTTAAGCTAATGGAGATTGCCCAATCTCGCAAAAGAAAAGAAAAAAATTGTATTTCAATACTTGCATTGTGAATATTGCATTTGCATATAGGTGCATTGTGTATAATCGAGTCGTGTCGACTAGTAGGAAGGATGGTTGGTGAACGGTTCTACTCGTATTAGTATGCAAGAGTTCTTGGTATTGTATGCAATGTGAGGTGATAGTATGCAAATGGCGTAGGGAAGTATGCAATGAGTAATTGGGTAGTATGCAAAGTTGGATGAATTGCGGAAAAGCGAAAGAAGCTTTGACTTGAGAGAGATGGAATTGACTTGAGAGATTTGCTCGGGACGAGCAAAAGGTAGTGTGGGGGTAGTTGATAACTCCGTTTTCGGAGTTATTTTATGCCTTTTATTTCTACGTTTTGCGTGCTTATAATGGAGAATTTGTCGTCTTTTGAGTAAATTGAGCGTAAATGTGAAAATACGAGTTCATGTGCAATACTTGTTGAATCCGGGCGTTTCTTTAGATTTTTGAGCTTTTTATTGTGATATGATCGCGGGTTGTGTTTTCGTGTTGTGATTCGCAGGAAAACAGGGCTTGGATGATCGTGCGAGATTTGGAAGCGAACTTCGGAAGCGAGGAACTCAAAGACAAGTCAAGAGGAGAGTCAAAAGTCAAAGGAAGTCAAAAGAAAGTCAAAGGAAAGACAAGTCAAGAGAAAGGTCAAAGAAAGTCAAAGGAAGATCAAGGAAAGAAAGAATGGAAGAAGGGAGTCAAAGAAGAGAAGAGAAAAGTCAAAGGAAGTCAAAAGAGGGCTGGAACACAGTGTCTTCGTGCGAAGACATTTGTCTTCGTGCGAAGACAATTACTTAGCCAAAATTTCAAGTCTGCAGCATTCTCTTCTTAAAAACACTTGCAGTATCTCAATGAGAAGACCTTCGCACGAAGAGGCAGAAGTCTTCGTACGAAGACTCTTCGTGCGAAGACAACTGTCTTCGTGCGAAGAGGTCGTGGTTCAGCAGCATATTTTTGGGGCTTTTCCGTATTATTTCCAAACTTTGTAATATTATTATGGGAACGTATTTAAGACTTTTAGGTCGTCTTTTTTTTTTGGAGGATTAGAGACATCTTTGGAGATCAAGAAGCTTAGGAGAGAGCTTAGGAGCTTTTGGATCATTCGTTTGAATTCTAAACTCTCGTTTTTCTTGATTTTCATGTTTAAACTCATTATAATCGTTGTTTTGATTATGAATATGAGTAGCTAAACACCTTTTGCTGGGAATTCTCGTTTGGTGTAGCTAGGGTTTGATCTAAAGTCGATGTTTTGATGATTGTGATGCATGCTTTAGCTTAATCTTTCGTGTTTATTCATTATTATGGAATTGTATGCGTTCTTAATCGCATTATCTTTGCGAGTAGCTAACGTAGAGATAGAATTAATTAGTTTCACGCGGTAACTCCGTGATAACTAGTCGGTAAATCGAATAATCCACCTAGTCGTATCAATGTTTGGTAACTCGGCATCGTTAACTAGGATCGTTAAAGTAGAATCATAATCTTAATGCATACTTAAACCTAAATTAGGCTTGGTAACTCGGTTTAGTTTAGTTTAAGTATAGTGGATTTGCTTGGTAACTCGGTAAGTTCAACATTGCTTGATTAATAGTGAATAACACGTGGTTGTTTTACGAATCAAAACATAAATTTAGATCGACCTAGTGAACCTAGAGAATTCCCGGTGCTTTTCCCTTATTGATAAAAACCTTCAAATATTCATTCTTTATTAATCGTGAATTATTTCACTTGGTTAATTGAGAATTTTGCGTTTAATTTCTTAGAATTAGATAAAAACACAACTTGCGACTTGCCCACATAAGGTATAGAATAATAATTAATTTAAACAAAGTCCCTTGGGTTCGACAACCCGGATTTCCGGTTTATTACTACACACGACGGCTGTGCACTTGCAGTTGGAACGTGTCAATTGACACTTCGCTTTCTCCGCAAGCATGTTGGTGAATCTTCTCTAACAGCAGTTCTCCTTCTTGCTCGGAGACACATCGCATGAGTATTCCGCCCGGGCCCTTGTAGTAAAGGGTGTTGTCATGTATGCAGTACCCTTTGGTGAGTGCCCAATTCTCGTTGCTTGTGCCTTCTGCGATGGCCCGCAAGATCGCCTTTCTCCAGTCCGCATCATCCATGTATTCATCGTCGCATGCGTCTTCTGTTAACGCTGACGATGTTCGCACTTCGATCGAGATTCTTGCAGGACATTTGTCTGTGCTAACCTTGGATCCCAAGGTGGCCAAATCGTCTGCATGCCTGTTATCCGCTCGGGGCTTGTGCTCGTACCTGTCGTCGCAGAATTGTTGCACCAGTTTTTGTACTAAGGTCCGGTAGGACAGAAGGTTTATCTCCTTCAAGCCGTACTCGCCCGAGGCTTGCTTGACGATTAGCTTGGAGTCCTCCATGACCGTCAGGTTGCTTACTTCCAAAGCTCTCGCCGCTCGGAGTCCCGCAATGAGAGCTTCGTATTCTGCCTCGTTGTTGGTGACTGCGAAGTCAAACTTTGCGGACATCTATATGACTTCCCCATCTGGCTTGGTCAGGACTATCCCAATGCCTCCACATTTCCTTGTTGACGAACCGTCGAAATGGAGCGTCCAATAGGGTACATCGACTGCATAGATTTCAGGTCCTTCAAATTCTTCTTCAATCACCGGCTCGTGACTGTTATCGGGAAATTGTGCCAGCAAATCCGCTACTGCCTGCGACTTGATCGCTCGCGGTCGCACGCATGTAATATCATACTGAGAGATGGTCATATACCATTTGGCCAATCTTCCCCCAGGAGTGGTGTGAGTCAGATGATACCGTATGGGATCACTCTTTGTGACCACCACCACTTTATGCGACGCGAAGTAGTGTCTGAACTTCTCTATTACGAAGAATAGGGCAAGGCAATGACGCTCGATGTCCTTGTACCTTGATTCGGCGGGCTGCACGATGCGAGAGATGTAGTAGATGGGCCTTTCTTGGCCCTCGTACTCCTGAGCCAAGAGTGCTCCTATGGACTTCCTCGTTGACTTCAGATACAACAAAAGCGGTGATCCTAATTGAGGCGCGATTATTATTTTTGAAGACGTCAGCAGATCCTTTAGTTTCCCGAACGCAGCTTCGTGCTCCGGAGTCCAGCTGTATACGGCATCTTTCTTGAGAAGGGCACTAAAACAGCAGGTGATTTCGGCAATCGCTGGGATGAATCTCCGCAGATATGATAGCTTTCCCAAAAACGTCTTCAAGGCACTTTGGTTATGTGGCAGCGTCATGCCGGTGATGGCTGATACTTTCGCAGGATCAGGATCGATTCCTTGGCGATGCACTACGCATCCCAAGAACTTCCCTGATGTTACTCTGAATGCGCACTTCATGGGATTCATCTTCAGTTGAAAGCGTATGCATCTATTGAGCACTTTCCGTAAATCTGCCAGGTGATCTGCCTCCTGCTTGGATTTAACCACCAGGTCGTCCACATAAAATTCCACTTCCTTGTGCATCATGTCGTGGAACAGGGCCATCATGGCCCGCTGATAAGTTGCACCTGCGTTTTTGAGACCGAACGGCATCACCGTGTAGTTGAATACCCCCACTGGAGTGATAAATGCGGTTTTCCGCGCATCTTCAGGGTCCATCTTGATCTGATTGTACCCGCTTAAGCCGTCCATGAAACTGAACATGCGATGACCTGCTGTCGAATCAATAAGCAGATCAATGTTGGGGAGTGGAAAATCGTCCTTGGGGCAAAAACGATTGAGATCCCGGAAATCCACGCAGATACGAAGCTGTCCGTTCTTCTTTACCACTGGTATAATGTTGGCCAGCCATGTGGGATGATGATTCGGCTCTATGAACTTGGCATCCAGGAGTTTGACAATCTCCTGCTTAATCTTCACGTTAAGCTCCGGCCTGAAGCTTCTTGTGCTCTGCTTTACCGGCTTAGACCCCGGAATGATGTCTAAATGGTGCATAGTGATATTTGTGTCCAGACCGGGCATCTCATCATACTCCCATGCGAACACGTCCTTGTATTCAGTCAGGAGCTGTAGCAGTCCTTTCTCCTCTTTGCTTGTGAGGTCCGCACTTAGAAAGACTGGCCTTCTCTTTTCTTCGTTCGGGCTTAGGAACACCTCCTTTAGCTCTTGCTTTTGTGGTCTGGGTTTATCTTCCATGCATTCGGGTGCTTCTTTGAGCTTTTCGTCTGGAGTGCTCTGCATTGGTTTTTCCGTTACCGCAACCTGCTCGATTTGGTTGATTTGCCCAGGGATATCCCCATGCCCGCGTGAGGACACCCCCGCGCACCTTCATATGCGATAGCACTTCTTCCCGTTGGCGTAGAAAATCTCTATCTCCTTGCCTTCAGGGTCATGCTTTGCTATTCTCTTCAGAGTATACACGTTCTTTCGCTGGTAGGCGATCCGCGGCGCCTCTTCCCGCGTGCGGCTTTTCCTTGGCATCCTCCCTGGTCACCATCACTCCCGCAGGTGACTGATCCTTGATATCTTCCCATAGGGGTAAAGGAGTAGGGTTGAATGGTCCCGGTGTTTGCTCATCCGCCATCTCGGTGAACCACACCGCCTCGCTGAGATGTGCTTCATCCATGTTTAATGGATTCGTTGAAGCCGGTATCTCGACTATTCTGTCGTTCCAAATAGCTTTTATCACTTGGTGAGCTGTTGAAGGGACAGCATCAAAGCGATGAATCCAGGCTCGACCTATGATCATGTGATACGTAGTATTCGCATCTATGACATAGAACTTTGCTGAGCACTTGATTTTGCCGATCTGGACGCCCAGGCGGATCCATCCTATCGTCATTCTGGAGTCACTTCCGAATCCCATCAACGGGGATGGACGTTTGACAATCTTGTACTCGGGGATCCCTGCTAACTTCAGTGTGTGGAGCGAAACGACGTTAACCGCTGCTCCCCCGTCGACGAACGCTCTTTTGAACTCGACGCCATTGATGATGGCCGTCACATACAGAGGCCTCTGGTGGCTCGCATCTGTCTTTTTGTCGCTGGCGGAAAAGGTCATAATCTTTTCTGTAGAGCGAGACGCCCTGATGAATTTTCCATTGGAGACTACGAGATCCTCCTCGTAGTCTTCTGCTACCCTTAAGATCGCCTTCGTCATTTCTTTTCGACATCTCTCTGAGAAGTTCATCTCGTCGAAAAATCTGCTGAAGCCGTGCGACCCCTTCATCCGGTCGGCACGTTCGTCCTCCGTGTCTACGCTGTAGTCCTCATCATCATGGACTTCGTCAATGATGGGTAGACCATCCTCTGCGACCTCTTCCAGGTCGACAATCGAGATCATAACGACCTCTTTACCTTTAGATTCTTGCTCCGCATGGGCAGGAAGTGGGTTGTTGCGTACATCCTTCCTGCGGTCACTGACGATCAGCTCGCCATTCTTCATCTTTTGGCTGAACACAATTCTGAGCTTTTTACAGTCCGCTGTGGGATGCATGACCTTGCCGTGGTACTCGCACCACTTCGGGTCCCTCACCATCTCCTTGGAGGGTGCTCTCTCGAGCGGCGGTAGGACACCGTCCTTGCGCCACTGCCTGCAGAGGTCACTTGCTTCTTCCACTGAACATGGCAGAGGTGGTGCATCAAAGTTCACAATCTTCGTCTGCTTCTGGGGTGAAATTGTATTGAATTCAGCTTCGCGTCCCCTCTTATAGCTGAATCTTCCGATTTTAAAAGTAGTACCGCTCGGGGATCGCTCCGGGGCACTTCTCTTTTTCTGCCCCTCCACTATAGGCTCGATGTTCTTCGTACATTCGATTAGTTTTGAAAACGTAGGCGTTTGTAGGTTGATGAGCATACCTTTGTATTCATCTCGCATGCACTGCAGGCATATCTCTACGAGCCTACTTTCGAGCATCGGATCTTTGCATTTCAAGGACTTCGCCCTGAACTTCTTGATGAAAGTTATCCCGTCCTCTTCGCGCTTATAATACATCCGCGAGAGGTGGATCATTGTCACCTTTTCCTCCATCTGGAAGAACTTGGTGTAGAACTTTTGGACCATGTCGTCCCAGGTCTTCACTGACCCAGCTTCCAACGTTCTGTACCACTTGTACGCTACGTTTCCCAAGGATTTCGGGAACTCTCGCATCAGCAGTTTGGGATTGGCTCCATACGGTCCCATGACATCGATGAAACGCATGACATGTTCATGAGCGTTTCCATTGACATCTTCGAACTTGTCCCATTTAGGAGCCTTGTACCCAACCGGGTTAGGCATGAGATAGATCTCTCGCGGGATAGGTGGATCGTTGTCTAGCTTCGGGATGATGGTATCCGACAATGATTGGTGAGCCAGAATGGTGTCTACGCGCTTCTGCAGAGACGTCATACACTCTGGAGTGTTTCCCTCGGTAACAGGAGGAGGGGTTGCCGCAGGCGGAGGCGACACATATGCCGCCGGAGGATTTAGGACATATTGGGCGTTCACATTGCCCCAGATTTCCGTTGGAGGAGGCAAGGGATACTGCGAAGCCGGGTTAGGTACCAAAGCCGGAGGCTGAGGAGTATGAGCGGTGAGGGGCAACATTTGAGCTGTTTGTTGGAATAGATGCCCTAGAGGCAATCTAGTTTAGTATGAATTTGTATATGGCTAGAAAATTCGTTTATTACTTATTGGATATTTAATATAATGAAGTCCTTAGATTTATAATTGTGTTGTTTATCTTAAGTATCCCTAGTCAAGTATAATGATTAAATAAGACAATCATCTATAGACTAGTATGGGGTTGGATTGATATGGAGATATCACGATCCAACACATAGGTGTGCATAAGGGAATGTTGCACTGGATTGACCCATCTCCGAGAAGGCTACATACACGTTATGTTAAGTCACAAGCGCTTCTCGCGGTGCAATGGTATTGTCATCCTTAGACTTGAAGTCACTAGATATTCTAGTTGTGGATCATTGTGATCTTGGTAGCGTTAAACGCTACACCGTAACTGGGTAGTTATAAAGGCGTGTACTGGATACAATGAGAAGCAAGCTTAGAGATCGTAGTGGACGTAGAGAGGATTTGTCCCTCCCACATAACGGGAGCAAATATCCTAGGCCACTCGAGGGATAGTGCTTATAGAATGTCTGGCCAGACTCAAATAAATCAATATGGGATATTGATGTTATTTGCACGAATAAGGCTATTCCCATGGATCGAGAAACTATGGATTGGATATACGAGTGTGACTTGTATGTCTCGTGTCTAATCCGGATATGGAGACAAAGGGATGAGACAATTACTTGTACAAAGGTTGTCAAGATGACTATTCTATTAGTTGGCTAGAATGGATGTTTTGCTAGAGACCGCTCCATATTAGCAAATTGTTGCTACCAACTAGATAGAACCTATGGGGTCACACGCTATATAGAGTTGAACTAGATTTAGGAATTAATTAATTGGATTAATTAATTAGAAGGATCACTTTGCAAACCCTTGCAAACTTAGTAGGGACTAATTTGCAAGGAAGGGACTAAATTGAATTCTAGTTGGACTAGAATAAGTCCTTTAGGTAGTTAACAATGAGTTGTTGGACTATATAAAGGACCTTCCTTCCTTCCTTCCCACATAACTTATGCTCATTAAGTGAACATAACAAGAGTGGGAGAGAACAAAGGAGAGAGAGCAAGCAACAAGGAGGCCCGAACCGCCCCTTGCCGCCGCCCCGTCCCCGTCGGCCAAAGGAGGCCGAGACCCTCCTTTGGGTCCCGTTTTGCGTGATTTCTTCTTCCTCTTCCTCTTCCGGGCTAGCACCAAAGGAGTTGGGAGATCTAGGATCAACTCTAGGCGTGGATCAACTATAGAGAACGTGACATAATTCGCGTTTGAAGTCATCAAGGAGAACCCAAAGGTGTGTTTATGATTTCTAACCTTTACCATCGTTATGTCTCTTGACTTGTGATCCTTGGAGGGTTTTGCATGGTTTTATGTTTGATTATGCTTCTGTTGTGCGATCCATGAATCAAAACCCTACAGTGGTATCAGAGCCAGGTGTCGTATAGCATAAACGTGGTTTATGTGTTACGTTTTTAGTTGTTTTACACCTTAATTTGATTGTTTATCGCGTAAAACAAGACAAATCAAGCATGGGATGCAATTTGTCAATAATTAATCATGACAAGATCCAATTTTTGCATTTGATGCATGAATTGGTGAGTTTGAGAAATTTTAGGATCTTAGATCTAGGGTTTGGGCATCCTTGGGGAAGAAGGAGTTCTCCCAAAACAGGGAAACAACCAAACTTGGGCACCAAGCAAGGGAGTTGTTTTGGAAACAACTCCCTCAAGGAGGTTCGGCCCCCCTAGGGACCGCCCCCCTTGCTTGCCGCCCAAGCTTGGCCGCCCTAGGGGCCGGGCGGCCCTAACCCGCGGGCCTAGCCTTGTGGGTTTTGGGCCGGCCCGGCCCTAGGGCCTTGTGGTTCACTTTGTTGGGCCCGGGCAATTTGATTGTTGGGCCCATGGACCGTTTTAACCCTAGAAATCCTAAAATCAATTAAAATTGACCAAGCGCGTTAAAATTGGATTTTAACTGTTTATGTGCAAATCGCATGGTGATTGGATATGGCCTTAGGATGTGGTTTGATGTGGATGTTTAATTTTGTGGTTTGGTTTTACGGCCTGCGAGGTGATCAATTAATTGTAATAATTAATTAGGGTTTTATGGCCTGCGTGCCTTTTTTTCTCAACTTGTGAGATTTATTTTATTTAGTATAGATATTATCTAGTGCTAGATAAAGTAGATTGTTAGCCAAGATTGGAGAAAAGAAGCCCAAAGCCAAAGAAGCCACAAAAGATGGAGCATGGAGCATGGAGCATTCCACAAGACTATGAAGGATGGACCAAACGATCAAGACGCATGGAGATGTGTTTGCTTTAGGGTTCATAGATAATTCCATTGGCTTGGAATTATCTTAGTCTAGAAAAGGCCATATCCACATCACGTTTAATTTCTGTTTTGTGGTTGTTTATTTATTGTCTTATTATTGTGTGGTTGGTGTATGGATGATGCATGCAATTAGGATAATAAGATAATTAGACAACCCGGATCTATTATTTTGAGTTGTGCCCAAACTCAAATAGATAG
This sequence comes from Linanthus parryae, assembly GCA_023055425.1. Taxonomy (NCBI): domain Eukaryota; kingdom Viridiplantae; phylum Streptophyta; class Magnoliopsida; order Ericales; family Polemoniaceae; genus Linanthus; species Linanthus parryae. The sequence continues at coordinate 38,385,669 of JALGPY010000002.1, forward strand.
ATTAGTTGATATTGATCAACAAAACAATTAAGAATTGAATTTAAAATCCCTCAAAATTCAAATATTGTGTTTTTGCCTTCTCGTTATTTAAACACTCATTATCATCATTATTTATCAAGTTCGTGCGTGCCAAAGCATGGCGACTTGGTTCATAATGATGGAATGCGATGGCACGTAACAATGTGCAATTGTTTAGATAAGAGGTTGAACACAACTAGGCTATTAATTTGATTAAGAAACCTAGAGGCAATCAATTGGGATTATCCATATGGATGGATAAATAAGGAGTTATTTGCCCGATTGAACCAAGAGTTGCATAAGGGATGCAATTGGAATTGTTCCTACCTAAAGTAGTCAAATTATGGGTGACTTGCCAAAGCAAGCTCATAAGGAGATGAAAGATGGATCTTGGCCCACTAGAAAATATAAGGATATTTTCCGCATTAATATCTTGAGGGTTATTAATCCGTAGAAAAATAGTGGGAGCTATATTTGATAAACTAGCCATTATTGAATATAGTCAAAAATTCACAAATACTAAAACTTGATATTTTCCTTTTTGTAGAATTCCAAATGGCAAACAACTCATCGAGTTCACAACATTCCCTACGATCTGTCCTTGAGAAGGATAAGCTCTCTGGAACCAACTTTCTTGATTGGTACAGAAACTTGAGAATTGTTCTCAAGCAAGAGAAGAAACTGTACGCAATAGAGGAGCATGTTCCAGAAGGTCCAGAGAACCAAACACCTGCTCCCTTAAAGGCGTATCAAAAGCGTGTTGATGGCGGTAATGATGCGGCCTACCTAATGCTTTGCACCATGACTTCTGAGCTTCAGAAGCAACACGAAAACATGAATGCTGTCGATATGATCGAACATCTAAAGCAGCTCTTCCAAGAGCAGGCGAGGGTAGAGAGGTATGAGGTCTCAAAGGCACTGTTCAAATGTCATCTGGCAGAAGGGAACCCGGTGGGACCCCATGTACTCCGAATGATCGGGTACTTGGAGAATCTCGCCCGACTAGGGTTCCCGGTCGGCCAAGAGTTGGCAACCGATCTCGTGTTGCAATCGTTGCCCGAGAATTATGGACAGTTCATTATGAACTATAACATGAACGAGATCGTTAAACCACTGCCAGATTTGCTCAACATGTTGAGGACGGCTGAACAGAGCATCAACAAGGGTAAGGGCAAGGCCATAATGATGGTGCAGAAAGGAAAGGGCAAAAGGTTTGCCTCTTCCTCCAAGGGCAAAGGCAAGTCAGTTGCCAAGTCCAAGGAACCTGCCCTTAAGCCTGTTGGTGGCATTGCCAAGGCCGTGACTAAAGGTGAGTGTCACTACTGCAGTCAGACTGGACACTGGAGGAGGAACTGCCCAAAATATCTGGAGGACAAGAGGCTTGGAATAGTGATTCCACCACCACCAGGTATTTTTGTTGTAGATGTCAATTTAACTGTCTCTACATCATGGGTATTAGATACTGGATGTGGATCTCATATTTGTCGAAATATGCAGGATCTAAAGAGAAGTAGAAGATTGGCTAAAGGAGAGGTAGATCTACGCGTTGGGAATGGAGCAAAGGTTGCTGCGTTGGCCATAGGCGTGTGCGAGCTACCTCTGCCTTCAGGATTAGTTTTAGAATTAAATAATTGCAATTTTGTGCCTGCTATGAGCAGAAACATTATTTCTATTTCTTGTTTGGACAATGATGGTTTTATTATTTCAATAAAGAACAATTGTTGTTCCTTTTATTTAAATAATATTCACTATTTTAGTGCGCAATTATTTAATGGACTTTATGTCCTTGATCTAAGATATCCTGTCTACAAAATTAATACCAAGCGGATTAAAATAAATGATTTAAATCCAGCTTATTTATGGCACTGTCGTTTAGGCCACATAAATGAGAAACGTGTATCTAGACTCCATAAAGATGGATTACTAGACTCATTTGATTTTGAATCATATGAGACATGTGAGGCTTGTTTATTGGGAAAAATGACAAAGTCCCCTTTCAATAAGAAAGGTGAGAGGACTAGTGAGCAACTGGCGCTTATACATACCGATGTGTGTGGGCCATTTGCCACGCCTGCCAGGGGTGGTTATGTCTACTTCATTACTTTTACTGATGATTACAGTAGATATGGATTTGTGTATCTTATGAGGGCAAAATCCGAATCCTTTGAAGTGTTCAAAGAATTCAAGAATGAAGTAGAAAAGCAACTTGGCAAAAGTATAAAGGCTCTACGATCGGATCGTGGAGGAGAATACTTGAGCCAAGAGTTTGACGACTATCTTAGAGAGTGTGGGATCGTGTCCCAACTCACTCCACCCGGAACGCCACAATGGAATGACGTGTCCGAGAGGAGGAATCGAACGCTATTGGATATGGTTCGATCTATGATGTGTCAAACCGATCTTCCATTGTCATTTTCGGGCTACGATCTATTAAGTGCAGCCTTCACCATTAACCGTGTTCCATCCAAATCAGTCATGAAGACACCATATGAGATGTGGAGTGGGAGGCGTCCCACACTATCGTTCATGAGGATTTGGGGCTGCGATGTCTATGTAAAACGTTTACAATCAGACAAGCTGGGGCCTAAATCGGATAAGTGTAAATTTGTGGGGTACCCTAAGGAAACTACGGGATACTACTTCTACAATCCAACCGAGAACAAAGTGTTTGTTGCTCGGACCGGCGTGTTTCTAGAAAGAGAGTTTGTCTCTAAAGAAGCAAGTGGGAGGAATGTAGAACTTGAAGAGGTTCAAGAACCACAAATCACTGAACCGATTATGGAACATGAACAGGAACCACAAGCAGTTGTGGAGCCACCTGTTCAGGTAACACAAGAGCTTCGTAGATCTAGTAGAGTGCGCCAGGAACCCGAGAGGTATGGACTTCTCGTAACTGATTCCGGTGACACGATGCTCATAGATGATGAGCCTACTACCTATGAGGAGGCCATGAGTGGCCCAGACTCTCAAAAGTGGCCGGAAGCCATGAGATCCGAGATGGAATCCATGTATACCAACAAAGTATGGACTTTGGTAGAACCACCCGATGGGGCGCAGCCCATAGGGTGCAAGTGGGTCTTCAAGAAGAAGATCGACATGGATGGTAATGTGATTACCTATAAGGGCCGATTGGTGGCTAAAGGATTCAGACAGATTCATGGTATTGACTATGATGAAACCTTTTCACCAATCGCTATGACCAAATCCATCCGAATCCTACTTGCGATTGCAGCATACCACGACTATGAGATTTGGCAGATGGATGTCAAAACAGCATTCCTTTATGGGAATCTCCTCGAGGACGTGTATATGATACAGCCGGAGGGTTTTGAAGATCCAAAGCAAGCCAACAAAGTCTGTAAGCTGCAACGGTCCATTTATGGATTGAAGCAAGCTTCTAGGAGTTGGAATCGACGTTTTGATGAAGTGGTCAAAGAGTTTGGCTTCATCAGGAACGAAGATGAGTCTTGTGTCTACAAGAAGGTTAGTGGGAGCTCTGTAGCTTTTCTGGTCTTGTATGTGGATGACATACTACTCATTGGAAACGACATTCCCATGCTGCAATCTGTGAAAGATTGGCTAGGAAAGTGTTTCTCGATGAAGGACTTAGGGGAAGCAGCCTATATACTCGATATAAAGATCTATAGAGATAGATCTAAGAGGTTGCTAGGCCTAAGTCAAAGTACATATATTGACAAGGTGTTGAAACGGTTCAACATGCAAGATTCCAAGAAGGGATTCTTGCCCATGTCACATGGAATCACTCTTTCAAAGAGTGGTTGTCCTTCCAATGAGATTGAGAAGGAACGCATGAGTAGAATACCCTATGCCTCGGCCATAGGATCTATCATGTACGCCATGTTATGTACTAGACCAGATGTGTCATATGCCTTGAGTATGACAAGCAGATACCAATCCAATCCGGGTGAGAGTCACTGGATTGCAGTCACGAACATCCTAAAGTACTTGAGAAGAACTAAGGATGCTTTCTTGATATTTGGCGGTGAGGAAGAGTTGCGTGTAAGGGGTTACACTGATGTAAGCTTCCAAACCGACAGAGATGACTTTAGATCACAATCGGGATATGTGTTTTGCCTGAATAGAGCAGCGGTGAGCTGGAAGAGTTCCAAGCAAGAGACGGTAGATGTTTCTACAACAGAGGCTGAGTACATTGCTGCAAATGGCGCAGCAAAGGAGGCTGTTTGGATCAGAAAGTTTGTTTCTGAACTTGGTGTGGTCCCTAGCATTGCGGATCCAGTGGAGTTGTTCTGTGACAACACTGGGGCGATCGCGCAATCAAAGGAACCCAGATCACACCAGAAGTCCAAGCACGTGCTCAGGAAGTTTCATCTGATTCGAGATATTATCGATAGAGGAGACGTTCAGATATGCAAGATTCCTACAGATGATAATCTGTCAGACCCGCTTACAAAGCCTCTCACGCAGTGGAAGCATGAAGGGCACACTAGGAGTATGGGCATACGAGATGCGCCAGATTGGCTCTAGTGCAAGTGGGAGACTGTTGGAATAGATGCCCAAGAGGCAATCTAGTTTAGTATGAATTTGTATATGGCTAGAAAATTCATTTATTACTTATTGGATATTTAATATAATGAATTCCTTAGATTTACAATTGTGTTGTTTATCTTAAATATCCCTAGTCAAGTATAATGATTAAATGGGACAATCATCTATAGACTAGTATGGGGTTGAATTGATATGGAGATATCACGATCCAACACATAGGTGTGCATTAGGGAATGTTGCACTGGATTGACCCATCTCCGAGAAGGCTACATACACGTTATGTTAAGTCACAAGCGCTTCTCGCGGTGCAATGGTATTGTCATCCTTAGACTTGAAGTCACTAGATATTCTAGTTGTGGATCATTGTGATCTTGGTAGCGTTCAACGCTACACCGTAACTGGGTAGTTATAAAGGCGTGTACTGGATACAATGAGAAGCAAGCTTAGAGATCGTAGTGGACGTAGAGAGGATTTGTCCCTCCCACATAACGGGAGCAAATATCCTAGGCCACTCGAGGGATAGTGCTTATAGAATGTCTGGCCAGACTCAAATAAATCAATATGGGATATTGATGTTATTTGCACGAATAAGGCTATTCCCATGGATCGAGAAAATATGGATTGGATATACGAGTGTGACTTGTATGTCTCGTGTCTAATCCGGATATGGAGACAAAGGGAACAATTACTTGTACAAAGGTTGTCAAGATGACTATTCTAATAGTTGGCTAGAATGGATGTTTTGCTAGAGACCGCTCCATATTAGCAAATAGTTGCTACCAACTAGATAGAACCTATGGGGTCACACGCTATATAGAGTTGAACTAGATTTAGGAATTAATTAATTGGATTAATTAATTAGAAGGATCACTTTGCAAACCCTTGCAAACTTAGTAGGGACTAATTTGCAAAGAAGGGACTAAATTGAATTCTAGTTGGACTAGAATAAGTCCTTTAGGTAGTTAACAAGGAGTTGTTGGACTATATAAAGGACCTTCCTTCCTTCCTTCCCACATAACTTATGCTCATTAAGTGAACATAACAAGAGTGGGAGAGAACAAAGGAGAGAGAGCAAGCAACAAGGAGGCCCGAACCGCCCCTTGCCGCCGCCCCGTCCCCGTCGGCCAAAGGAGGCCGAGACCCTCCTTTGGGTATCGTTTTGCGTAATTTCTTCTTCCTCTTACTCTTCCGGGCTAGCACCAAAGGAGTTGGGAGATCTAGGATCAACTCTAGGCGTGGATCAACTATAGAGAACGTGACATAATTCGCGTTTGAAGTCATCAAGGAGAACCCAAAGGTGTGTTTATGATTTCTAACCTTTACCATCGTTATGTCTCTTGACTTGTGATCCTTGGAGGGTTTTGCATGGTTTTATGTTTGATTATGCTTTTGTTGTGCGATCCATGAATCAAAACCCTACACTGTTGACCCTTGAATTGAAGGTAGCTGCGTAGTCGCCAGTGGAGTCTGCAGATTAGGGTTGGGAGGTGTGGTTGACACTCCCAGTCCTTGAGCGGCAGGGGCTCCTCCTCCCTGAGAAACGGCGGTGGCTGGTGAGGGGTTTGGTACAAGAGTCCCCAAGACAGCCATGATCCGTTCTAACTGCGCAGATTGAGCTTTGAGAGCCTTCGCCTGACTCTGGATGGTAGCGTCCAAGGCCTCTAGCGTCGGGGCTTCACCGGTGGTCGTAGGAGTGCGGCGGATCTCCTCTCCTGAAGCGGCCTCGGTAGAGGGCGATCTGTTACTGACATCATCCTCCTGAGACATGGTTGCTTTTGATGGTAAGTTCACGTCAGGTTCACCAAAATGTGCACAAGAGATTCCGGCGGGGAGAACTCCGTGTACACCATAAGTAGAGGATCAGAGATAGCACAGGAATAGTTGGGTTGTGTGTAGGGAGAAAGTAAGGCAGTAGTAATGTCAAAGAGAAAGACAGAGGTTTGGCAGAGCTTCCGCGTATGGCTGGTGTGTCCTCCTTTGTATGGAAAGGTTAACGTCCTATATATAACGGAGAATGTGACCGTTGCAGTGTGGTTAATGCGCCCATAAATGGTGGCTTAATTAGCTTAACCACAACGGCACGTTCGTCCGCGTTTATAGGGACCGTTACAGTACGTTATGCGCGAATTCCGGAACCGTTATGGGGTTGACCGGGTTTGACCGGGTTTATGGAGTCGTGCCATAAATCTCTCAAAAGCAGTTACGAAAGGTCGCGCGCGGGCTTGGCTCGCACGCGACAGAACTTACTCTAGCCTCCAAACCACTAAGTCCCTACAAGTCCCGTGCAGTGGTATGCGAGGGCCCTGTCTCGCAGCCCCCACATGGATCAGCGCGGCTGGTGATCCAGTGTGTGTGGAGCACAATATGGTGTGCTGGATGGTTTCCACGTGGCCAAGATCTGTCAGCTCAGAAAGCACTATCTACAAGGGAGTAGCCACCAAAAGTTTTTTTGGTCACAGTTTTTCTTTAGAATTGGTCATGTTATGCGTGGTCATGCGCTCTTAGATTCTAGCATGAATTACGCCTCAGAATCTTTGGATATCACCTCTAGGGTTGTGACTTAAGATTCTGATATGTGGCGCGCTAGATTGAGACACACAATGTCAGAAAAGGATGTTCAGGCTAGCTAAGGTAGGCCTGCTTGGACTATGCCCTAGGTATCCTTACATGTGTGTGATTCTTGCCTTGTATGAAAGTCGAAACGCAAACCATCCAGTAAAGAAGTAAGGATTATTGAGTCTTTACATATTGTTCATTCTGTTGTATTTGTGTTACATTAAATGTTAGATCTAAACACATGGTGCTTAATGTTCCATCACATTCGTAGATTATTTTACGCAACTCAACTATGTGTGCTTGGGCCACATAAGTCTGAGGCACAAGGGTGCTTCAGGCACGTATCTACAAAAGGTAGAAAACCGTCTGGACAAAAGGATATCTCCTTAGACAGAATGAGACTGCGAGTATCTATCTTAGCAAGAGCTATGTGATGGAGAGGAGTAGTAAGGCAGTTGGCTATTCCCATGCCCCGCAGTAGAATGCTGTGGCGGATAGGAGGAATAGGATACAGCCTGAGACGGTTTGATGTATGATAGCACGTTCAAAGTACATGTTCCCTATATTGAGGAGACACTTTGTTAAACGGCTGTCGATGTACTCAACCAAATACCCACCAAGTCTGTAGCCACTACGCCCTACGAGATGTGGACCAAAATGGAACCTATATGAGATCACCTTAGGCCATAGGGATCAGCAGCTTATGAGCTAAACTAAATTTTCCTAGTCAGGGAGAAGCACGTGGAGATGGTATTCTCTACGAAGGAGAGGAACCACTAGATGACACTCAATTTACCACTACTCAAGAGGAATTTATTCCTATGGATCTTGAGAAAAGCTGGAGTGCCTTACCTAGTGAGCAGCCTATCGTATATGACGATAATGCTGAAGAAGAGCCCTATTTGCGTAGGAGCGCTCGTGGGAGCGTACCCCGTCGACGATTTGACATCGAAGGGGAGGCCATGGTGGTCACCACGCAAGAAGAAGATGAACCTAAGATATCTCCCCAGGATCATTCATCACCTGACAAATTTAGACCCTAGATGGAAGAAACGTATCTTCATGGAGTAAGATATATTCTCTTACTATTCTGAGTACTCTAGGGGTTGCGTGTTCGAAACGCAACAGCCGATTAGTAGTGTAACATAAATGGTTTCACAATATATAAGATTTCTCATAAGGAGATGCCCATAGTTAAGGGAATGTTCGTAGAGATGATGATCTCCGCGAGCATGGAGGAACCGCTAGAAAACACCCTTTTCCATAGTCCATTATGAGGAATTAGTCCCTCAAGGATCCTTTGGACAGTGGGAGTGACTTTCTTAGCGAGGTGCCCATCCATAGGGGTGAGAGCAAATTATGATCCTCCAATGCAAAGTAATTTCTCATAGGAGCATACACCATCGACTCCATGAGATCGAAGGGATGATACTAAGGATCACCTTGCATAAACGATAGGATAGAATACTATGCCTTATCGTCCCCTAATTATGAAGAATGAAAAATGAAGCTTTACAGGAAAAGTTAGAGTCTGTAAAGGACCAACCAAGTTTAAGACTAGGTTGACTTTTTCGACTGGATATCAGACTATTAGAAATGAGTAGATTTCCAAGATCAGTCAGAGTGACACAGACGGAAGCATAGTAAGGCATACGACTTGCAGAGATATCGGTAATAGTTGTGAAGATGGAAATAAGGCTCCATTCTCGATAAACGTGACGACTGAATTTCTCAATAGAGAAATCAGAGAGGTGATCTGTATGACTCGACCACAGGGTTTCGAGATGTATGATCAAATGCACAAATAGGTGCAAGTTAATTAAGTCCATGTATGGTCTTAAGTAGTCCTCTAAGTCAGCAGTATTTTATCAATGGATGGAAAACCGCTGCATACCACTCTAAGTAATAGAGAGTAGATGATCATGTCACTTATTATAGATGACACACTATTGGACAGGGAAGTCTAAGGATTATTTCCCATCCACTATTGGGTGGTTATCCTCTCGATTTGTGACGAAGGATATTGGTGGGGCGAGATGCATTCTCGTTCGTTCAAAAGGACTTCTTATATTGATGCATAAGGCGGACAACAAGAAGATACTCTGAACGATTCCATCTTATGGACCCAATACCATGTGATACTCCTATAGCTCGCTGCAGGACTTTATGAGCCTGAATATGTGTCCTAGAAGACACCATACTAGGTTGACCAAATGACCAAAGTGGCCGATGCAGTGTGAGTCTGCTATATACTATGGTATATACTGAGACCCCACAAACCTTATGTAACCAGAAGAGTGGATTTCAAGAAATCCAACTTATGACACTAGATTGCAACCAAAAGGATACTCTGTACGAAGGATCACGTGCTATGACTATCGGAGATGATGCTTCGACTAGCCTGCTATGCATCCTGACTAGGGTGGGGACCTCGATACACGTGAATCCGAATCAGGCTATAGTCCATGCTAGATGACATACACATCGCATGGAACTGCAGCATAAGTGTTGCACAATCGTATTACACCGCTCCATCGATCATGGAAGAGAAGCACGATTGCCAGTTCTGTCACCGGGCAGAAACATGTTTGGATAAGAAGGTTTCTGATAAGCTTATGAGCTGTCAACCAACCAGTAATGCTAGCGTACGGCTACATTACTTTGATAAGGCCAAACATATAGAAAAATGGTCTGTTTCAAAAAAGGTGAAATGACTACCTGAAGAGTAATCTTGGAGTAGATCGACTGCGGGCCAAAGTGTAGGCACCTCCCATTCCTAAACCACATAAGAATCGTCTTTGTGGACTACTTTAGGGAATTGGGACTCGGTAGTCGATCACTGGCAATATGATTGATGAGAATATGAGACATTGATAATTGGATTTTAATTGGATTTGTTTGATTATGCTACATGTTGTTTCTATACGTGTATGATACTTTTACATATCCTGCACTAGCATAGAACATGTCGCGCAGACACTAGGTTGTCTCCCTCACACGAGCAACCGCCTTTACGATACCTTGGATAGTCCAGGTGAGTAGAATATGAACAGAATCCCGATAAGTGCTAGAAGCTTATGATATGATAAGTGACGCCTGTCATATGAGGCGCATGGCCTATGACAAGAGCTAGACATCTATCAATAGTGCAAGACCCTGTCAGACGGGTTCATTTGTTGCATTGGAATAAGTTCCAAGGTGAGATTGGTTTATGGCCATTCGAACATGGTTACTACCCCGAACCATGTATAGCCTGCGTAGAGAAAGCCAGATGAGAGAACTTATTTCGACTTGCATATGTGCAATATTCAGTACTCGGGTCAATAGTCATATGGGCTGTTGGACTTACATCTGTATAGTAATCCCGATGGGATAGGACATGTGCACTGATTAGAGTCCAAACACTATGGCGCACATCTTATGAGATGACGCGTGCTGATGAGTGACATGAGGTGGCGAGTAGAACTAGTCCCTGAGTTTCCTCGCCGTGTGAGCCTTGTCGATCATATAAGAATGATTGACACTGTATACCCTTAGTACTTTTATCCATGTCGCAGAGAGACGGTTCGGTGGTGCTACTTTAGCGTGACACCTCACAGCTATGAATGATTCGTCCTACCAGGACATTGCTAGGAAAGCAGCTGACTCGGAATCAAATCGACAATGGATGGAAAAGAAGATTCTCATTGCATCGCTCTTTATCATTTTCATTAGGCCCACCTACAAGTTCTTTGGGGATCATGCAGAATATGAATGTAATAAAGGAGATGTAGACTCATTAGTGCACGACCTTCGGGACATGGTAGGTGCTCATGGTCTACGAGATGACAATTGACAGAATCTGGGGGATACGATATATATATATATATATATATATATATACGTATTGCATTATTTCTTAAGGTTGAGTGCGCCTGCTGCTATCTCGTCTCGTATGAGTTTAGAGTATGGAACTCCCGAAATGCAGGTTCTCTCACAGTCACACACCACGACCACAAAACACTTTGGTAGATGATAATAGTTGGAGATTAAGGGAGACTAGAGTACTGTATTTGTGCAACCCCACTGTGTGAGTGGGAGATGTTAGCATTTGGTGCGCCCATGTGGGGTGCTCAATGCGATTATCCTAATCCTATGGGGTTAGTTGAGACAAGCTCAAACCTTATGGGGTTATTAGCAAAGACATAAACCCTAGGGGGTAATGTTGCAATTGGGTATAAGTCTGTCTATATAAGGAGACAGCCTCCTCATTATTTTACACACACTACTGTAGAGATCATGTGCTGATCATAATACAGTAAACCCTAGACACTCTCTTTAACTAGCCTACCATTGGTGGAACTTTGTGTGAACTAGAGCTCTCGTCCTAGTGATTTGAGACAGACTGTGGGAGCAAGGTGGGCACGTGAAAGCAAGCATTCTACGATCACCCGCTGCGCTAGGAGTTAAGGAAGCAAATGTAAACACATGAATATTCCGCCTTGATTCATGTTTTAGATCTGTATGTGATAGATCAGTTTCATCCTTCAGGTATTGAGTGGGGGAGAGGTAAAGGGAGACATACGGTGCTGGTGGTGAGTGTGATTGTTGGTGAAGAAGAAGGGGAAATAAGAGAGAGAAATAGACTGTTACATTAATTAATGGGTTGTAATTTTTTCCAAGTTGATGAGTAAAATTGACTTTCCAGTTGCTCTGTTGCACTATATTAGTCGCGGTGGTGGTTTGTCGTATTATCCAAACTACTGGGTACTAATTTGATCATTGCCCATACTACAGGGATGGTTTTTGTCATTTACCTTTTTTTATTTCCTACACCAATTAGACGTTTAGTAAAGTAAAGCATTGTGGGTTATTTGTTACTCCGCATGACCGCCGTGAGATTCAAGGATGATGAAAAATAGTATCACTCTGTTCCCTCTCTTCCGACTCCTGTTGACTTTTCCACTCGTAGTTGGGTCATTTTGACCTGGCGATTTGGATTGCAAAACAATATAATTTTTAGATAATTTTTTCATGGTATTGTAGAGTAACTCTTCTTCTACAACACCATGAAAGAATTGTCAAAAAATTGCTTCGTTTTGGTATCCAAATCATCGGGTTAAAGTGACCCAGTGAATATTGGTAAAAGTCAAAAGGGGGAGAAAGAGAAGGAACAAAGTGGTACTTGCCTTTAGCAAAATTGCACATATGGTATCCAATTCTTTACTATTGTTACAAAAATTTGGTACCCACGATTTCAGTTTTGACCTTGGTCTTGGTGTACCTAAATTTTAATTTTACTGTAGCCATAGTTCCATAGCTACTGCCAATATCATAATCTCATTAACATTATTTCAATTTATTTCCAATGTTATTTGTTACTTACCTCCGTTCCCTCTCTTTCTTCATAGTTTTACTTTTTGACTCGTAACTGAGTCACTTTGACCCGATAATTTGGATAACAATACGATGTTCTTTTTTGATAATTTTTGCATGGTATTGTAGAATAAAAGTTTCTCTTCAACACCATGCAAAAGTTCTCAAAAATATATATCTTTTTGCTACCTATATCACCGGGTCAAAGTGACCCAGTGAATAGTGATCCAAATTGTAACAGGAAGAAAGAGAGGCAACGAAGGAAGTATTATGTTTTACCTCTGCAATGATTAACGTTAATTTCATAATCACCTTTTAACGTAAAACTAATTTTTCAAACTAAAACGGTTCCAACTACAAAATATGTATATTCTTTTCTTCTGCAAAGACAACTGAAAACGAATGAACAAATAATTATTTTGCAACACAACCAACTTTTTTCCTAAAAAAAAACAGCTTCAATCGCCATCTTTTCGAATGTGGATTCTGTTGGAGTATGTCCTAGAGGCAATCTATTTATCGTGAATATTTAGAAATGCTTTTTTTTTCATTGTATTACGATATGGAGATATGTTAATATGATGAAGTCCTTAGAATATCAATGTTGTATTCTGAAGTATCTCTAGTCAAGTATGACGGTTAATTAGGACGACTATAGTACGTAGAGACTAGTATGTGGGTAGATTGATATGGAGATATCAAGCTAACACATGGGTACGCATTAGGAGTAATGGCGTACTAGATGACCCGCCATGAGAGGACTGCATGAGTGTTATGTGAATGCCACAAGTGCTTATCATAGTGAAAATGGTGTTGTTATCCTTCTGATTGAAGTCACTACATTCTTTAGATGTGGAGTACATGTTTAATTGTCGACTAACGTCACACTGTAACAAGGTGACTATAAGGTCGATAATTGAAACATGCTGAGGAGTGTGCGTGATGTAGGTAGGACTTGTCCGTCCTACATAACAGGAGTAAATATCCATGGCCACTCGATGAGTGAGACTTAGGGACATACATGGCGATATTCAAATGAATCAATACAAGAAAATGATGTCATTTCTTTGTCTAAGTTTACTCAGGGAATCGAGATACTCTAGATTGGATATCCAAGTGTGACACTTCATGCTTTGTGTCCAATCTAGATAGATGTGACAAAGGAATTATACAACACGGTAACATTGGTCATAGAAGTTAGTCAGATCACTGACATTCCTACTACTTGGGTAGCATTGATGTACTACTTGATACTGCTCAATATTTGTAATTATCTCTGCCAACGTAATTAGGAACCTAATAAGTCACATACATAGAATGAATCTAATTGGAATTAGTGTCTCATTAGTTTAACTAAATAGAAATAACGAATTAATTGGATTCAAGTGTAAACTGTGCTAATTAATTGGACTAAAGAGCAATTGTGGACTAGAATGCAAACTAATCCTAACTGCAAGGATTAAATTGTAAAGATGAATTTTCTAGTCAATAAATAGGATTCATAGACTATGAAAACTTGATTCATTCATACACCCGCACTAATACACTAAGAGAGACAGAGAGAGAGAGAGAGAGAGAGAGAGAGAGAGAGAGAGAGAGAGAAAGATAGATTTTCTCTCTCTAAGGTTTGGCCACCAAGGGAAGCCACTGTTCACGGGTTGGACTGGCTCTAGCCATAGGGTACGTCTAGATTCGTTAATCTTGTGAGACAAGATCCCCCTTCTTCTTCAAGCAGGCTAGCAACCTAGAAGATGAAGTTCATTTCAGATATGTTCGTGTGGATAAGAGGTGTCGTTCCTTTGATCTGCGCTAGTAATTGTCACCAGTCAGTTTGACTGAGGTGAACCTCTAACCATCAGATTATGCTCATTCACATGGGTCCTTGGTGGTTTTTGGCAAATTAATTTGTTATTTCTACTGCATTTGATTGCCCAAAACCCAATAGATTTAAGCCTGCCCCATCTCCATCACTTTCACTGTCCTCCGTCCCACCCCCACCCCCCATCAAAACGTCCTAAAATTTGTCCGCAAATTCTACCGCATACCCCACTGCAGACCCATATTCTACACCAACAACTCGTCATCATCACATCTTTCAATTTCATCGATCACCACAACCTCCTTTCTTCCACCAAAAACTTTCATAACCTGATTTCTCATAATCTCTTCGATTTAGGAATTGATCGCCACTACCACAACCAAATTGCGAAGATTTAGGAATCTATTACAGACGTAGGGTTTCACATACCAGAGACTCAATAATCATAATAGAGGTGAACCTTGTTGAAGAACACATACACGAGAAGACCCAATCAGAGATTTAATCGGTCGGGGGGAAAGACAATGGGATGGTGGCCTCGAGTGAGTCCTCAATTAAGGGCCAGAAGAGGAATAAAATTTCTTGTGAAGAAGATGATGAATATGAAGATGTTAAAAGGTATACAACTGGTATTGGTGGTGTTGCTACTTGTGTTATGTGTTTTGATGAATGTGAAAAGAATAACTCCTCTTGCTTTGGAAATTGATTCAAAGAATCTAGTCAAGCTCTGGTAGGAAAGATGTGCGAGAAGTGGATGGTTTGAGGATGGCGGGGACATATCAGAGTCAGCGGACGTTGTTGGCGATTGCCTAGCACTTCTGGGTACTGAGTTTCATCATTCTTTGAGCTGGGTTCCTAGAGAGATGAATAAGAGTGGTCATTTTTTTTGCTCAACAGAGAGTGGTGTTAGTTCAGAATTCGGCTTGGACTTGGATTGAGGCCGAATGGGCGGAAGATGTTCTCCTTGTTGATTTGGTAGGCTCTAATGCCTAGTTAGTGAAGTTGATTTTTTTTTTAAAGAAAGAAAGTAAAGTTGCAAAATAACGAATAATTCTTTTTCTTCCTTTCCAGTTGTTTTTTCGAATTGGGTTTGCAGACGAAAACAATATTTAATTGGTTTTGTAAATGTTAAAAGATGGAGATGAAATTAACTTTAAATATTATAGGGTATAACCTAATAAAAAATAACTATTGCGACAATGTGAAATAATGTAAAGCACGTTATGGTCTTTTCAATAGCTATGTTTACTATGGTTGCAATAAAATTAAAATGTTTGTACCACCAATGTCAAAATTAAAATTATGGGTACTAAATTGTAACAAAAAGTCACGTTGGGTACAACCGGTGCAATGTTGCATTTGCCTTTTAATAATTCTAATTGCTTATGTATACCGGGGCTTTTTTGGGTGGGCGGTTTTACGGCTTAGGTTAACCCAACCGGCTAGGTGTTTGGGAGGGGTGGGTATGGTTGGGTGTTTTCTGTTAGCCGACCGGGGTTGTTGGGTTTTGAAGTAGGTAACGCAGCGGAATAACAAAATTTTATTTCTACTTCAATGCCACCACGGATCGTCAGGAGGAGACATCATAACATGATAAGAGACATAGTATTGTGTACCTTTTGATTTGTGAGATCACACGAAGAATAATGTCCTCGTCTCTACGGTTGATCCACGTCTAGAGGTGAGATCTAGATTCTTCCTTCAAACAAGTGCTAGCTTGAACCCGGAGGAAGAGGGAAGAAGATCAAAGCAACAAGGCAACAAAGGACCAAGAGGGGATCGCCCCTCTTCTTGGCGCCGACGGGAAGGGCGGACGGGGCTAGGGTTTCGGCCCTAGCTCTTGTCTTGCTTCTTTTGCTTTCTCTCCCACTCACTTTGTTATGTCTAATAACATTAGTGTGGGAAGGAAGCTTATGCCTCTTTATATACTCCAACAACTCCTTGTTGTTTTCATAAAAGAGTTTCCTAATTCTAGATGAACTAGAAGTATTCCCTTCCTTGTAAATTAGTCCTACTAAGTTTGCAAGGTGTTGCACAATGATCCTTCTATTAATTAATTAATATTAATTAATCCCAAATCTAGCTCTAATCTATTTGACGTGTGACCCCATAGGTTTCTATATAGTTGGTAGTAACTCTTACTAACATGGAGCGGTGTCTAGCAACACATCCATGCCACCCAACCTATAGAAATAGTCAGTGATCCCGACAAACCTCTTGTGCCCAATATGTCATATTGCACTATCTCTTTGTCTCCATATCCGGATTGGACACGAGACATACTTTGTCACACTCGTATATCCAATCCATAGTTCCTCGATCCTGGGAATATGCTTATGCTTGCAGATAACATCAATATCTCTATATTGATTTATCTGAGTTTGGCCAGACATTTAATAAGCCTCATCCCTCGAGTGGCCGTGGATATTTACCCCCATTATGTGGGAGGGACAGATCCTATCTACATCACTACGATCTCTAAGCTTGCTTCCTATCACGCCGATAGCCATCTTTATGATTACCCAGTTACGGTGTAACGTTTGATAACATCAAAGCGCAATATTCCACAACTAGAGTATCTAGTGACTTCAAGTCTAAGGATTGCAATAATATTAGCACTACGAAAAGCAATTGTGATATGACATAATCTAATGTATCCTTTTCGTTGTGGGTCAATCCAGTATGTCATTACTCCTATTGCATACCCATGTGCTAGAGTTGATATCTCCATATCAATCTACCCACATACTAGTCTATATATCTGATCGTCCTATTAATCAATATAGTGGACTAGGGACATTTAAGATAAACAACACATTTTATCTAAGGACTTCATTATATTAAATATCACAATATATAATAAATGAATATTCTAGCCAAAATAATGTTCATACTAAATCTGCGATTGCCTCTAGGGAATCTATTCCAACAGGGGAATGGCCAGCCAACGGGTTGTTTTCAAAGTATTTTTTTTGGCGCAAATGGACCCGGGCACCGGTGACGTATGTGGTGGCTGGCTAGATTTTTTCCAGCATCAGAGCCTTACAACACCACCCACCTTCCTCTTACATCACCACAATCTTCTTTCTTTTCACCCTGTGACAAAACCACTATCGGCCGAAATCAGCCAGGCACCAGGCACAAATCAGACGGTCACCAGCATTTTCACTCCTAAAAACCTGCACCCACCTACCGCCCTTACCAAGCCCTCCACCGCCCATCCTTGTACTCGGGCATCGCCAACCACCAGTCAGTCACTGGTCTTCTCCAAACTCTTAAAAAGTAAAATTTTGGTTGGGGTTAACCAAACTGTGACTCCCAAAGATCGTGTCAAGTTTGACTTGTAATCAATTTTGGGTCAAAGGCAAAGTCAAAAGCAATTATGGAAAAACAATTGTTTCCATATTGTTGGGTCGGTGAATGTGTGCCTCTTGGCACTATATATGGGGTTGTGCCTTTGTTGGTAGAACAACACACAGTGCTGGAGAGTTAATTCTTTGAGAGTGTGTCCGTGTGTGGGTTTTGTTTCGGGGTGGCCGCCGTGGCCGTTGTGGCCACGACGTGCATTGTAATCGGGTTCTCTTCTCAATAAAATACCGGGTTCTTGCCATGGATTAGCTAGCGGGTTCGTAACGAATTCGTTAGTGAACCACGTTAAATATTTGTCTCGTTCTTGTTTGCTTTCATCGTTCTTGCTCGAATACCCCCAGGTTATAACCAACTGGTAACAGAGCTCTGAAACAGGAGTTCTGTTACAACAAACTGGTGTCAGAGCCAGGGTTCCAATATCCGGGTGGACCCAAGAGCTTGGGTTTCATGTTTGGGTGGAACTCAAAGCTAGGATTTCGCGATTCAGGTGGAGCAGGCTATCGGGAGTGGGGTTTTGAGATTCCGCC
This sequence comes from Linanthus parryae, assembly GCA_023055425.1. Classification (NCBI taxonomy): domain Eukaryota; kingdom Viridiplantae; phylum Streptophyta; class Magnoliopsida; order Ericales; family Polemoniaceae; genus Linanthus; species Linanthus parryae. The sequence continues at coordinate 38,403,840 of JALGPY010000002.1, forward strand.
AAGAACGATGTCTGGTTTGGCGATCAAGATCGATCTGTTCGTGAGAGAGATGCAGGTACACCCACCATCTGAAGCCCCGTGGAGGGGGCTATCCGAGCTCCGTTCGGAGCAATCTGGCGCGGATCTGGTCAGGCGTGCAAGGGATCTGGCAAATCCAACACGAATTTGGTACTGGCGCGAATCTGGCGGTTCACGCGCATCTGGCGTTCTGGCGATTGACGTTCAGGCGCAATCTAGCTCCCGGCGAGGAGCATCTGGCGTATGAATTGAATCTGGTTCTGGCTCATGCGTTGCAGAAACTCGTTGGAGTTGGAGAAACGACATGGAGCATCTGGCGCGTGAGATTTCTGGCACGCGCATCTGGTCCTGGTTCTGGCGCGCATCATGCACGAGTTTGTTCTTGTGTGCATCTGTTCTTGTTTTGGAGCGTGTACTATAGCACGCATTGAGCTGGCATCTGGCGCGATGTTTCTGGCGAGCATCCGGCGCATCAGAGGCATACGAGGCGCATCTGGCATGACAATTTGGGCACTCGTCATTGGTGCATCTGGTCTGAATGACATCTGGGCACTTGTCATGGTGCATATGTCTGGCACAATTGGGCGCATCTGGAATGTATTCGGTCCTGTCTCAGTGAATACATTCGAGTCTAGTTCTGGGTGGAGCACTTGTTTCTGTTTCCGGAAGTGCAACCATATCTGGCGCATTCGTTGCAGGAACGCATGGTAGTTGGAGCAACGATTTGGCGATTTGGGTTTCGCATACAGCTGCGAAACATCAGTTTGGGAAGGCGTGCTCATTTCAGGTTCTGGGGACGCATCGTGTTCGGGGTTGAGGAGAGAAGCATCAGATTCTGGTTTCGGGTTGCTGAGTTGATTCAATTCAAGGTGGAGATTTGTCAAGTTTGACTTGTAATCAATTTTGGGTCAAAGGCAAAGTCAAAAGCAATTATGGAAACACAATTATTTCCATATTGTTGGGTCGGTGAATGTGTGCCTCTTGGCACTATATATGGGGTTGTGCCTTTGTTGGTAGAACAACACACAGTGCTTGAGAGTTAATTCTTTGAGAGTGTGTCCGTGTGTGGGTTTTGTTTCGGGGTGGCCGCCGTGGCCGTTGTGGCCACGGCGTGCATTGTAATCGGGTTATCTTCTCAATAAAATATCGGGTTCTGGCCATGGATTAGCTAGCGGGTTCGTTACGAAATCGTTAGTGAACCACGTTAAATATTTGTCTCGTTCTTGTTTGCTTTCATTGTTCTTGCTCGAATACCCCCATGTTATAACCAACTGGTAACAGAACTCTAAAACAGGAGTTCTGTTACAACAGAGCCCCAACACCTGAATTGTATCAAAGAAATCATGATTGATGATATGAACAAAATACCCCAATTCTCTCTATCTTGTTTGTCTCTCAATTTTTTTGGGCTTTTCCTCTTTAACTGGGAATTCATCAACCGAGACTCTATTGATAGTTTGAAAATCGGTCATTTTATCTCTATTTCTATTTTAGCCTCTTTTTTTGAGGAGATTCTGATAGTACTCTTGATGCTATCTGAGAAATCATCACAAACACACCCATAAATGGTACCGATTCAACTCTATAGTTTAGAGGGATTGGGAACAGTTACTCTGTTTATGAGAAAATGGATGCAGAAGTAATAAATTTTGGTGGCTGACTTGTAATTTGCATAAGAATCTTGCCGACGATAATTTTCTGCGGAACCTACCTAGTCTAAAAGGAACATACTAGTATTAGTTGAAAGAGTTGCATTTGAAGTGACAAACGAATTATTATAATAAAGGTTGTATATAACATTGGTGACATGTCACCACGAAGCCTCACAATTTCATCATCAGATGAGGTGTTAGAAATCGTTAACTTCACTTGACTTTCAAACTTAATTTTGTTGTAAAACTGAAGGGCACTGCAACTACTGTTTGCAGAATATAGAGATAAATGAAAGTTATTTCACAAAATCACGAACCATCGTGTAACGCGCTAATTTATATACAATTCGATCAATTCATTTGATGCTCAAAATGATTTTTCTCAAGAAAAAAGATGCTCAAAATGATTTGATTTTGTTTTGAGTTAATCCTAAACAATGATAACCGGCACGATTCTCGAATGGCTAACCGAACTATCTAGTTTACAATTTCTTTTATGTGTTAAGTCGTGTAAACACCACATAACCATACATTATTATTAGCTAATGAGTGGTAGTTGAGTGATTGAGCACTTAAAGTCCCCATATTAAATTTCGGATTGAAACCCAACTAATGATGTACCACTCCGTTTCTTCTCTTTAGTCCTGTTTGGGTTTGCACGGGGATTAAGAAAATTGAGTAAAAGACTCTGTTACCCGTCCTGCCTTTGTCCCCCCCCCCCCCCCTCTCTCCTCTCTCACTCTCTACTTGATAACAACAAACTACAACACCACTTCCACTTCCACCACCACCACCAGTACAACCACCATTCTGCTATTCCGCCACCACCAGACCTCCACAACCACCAGACAACAACCACTACCAACAACACAACAGATTCAACAACAAATCAAACCACTACCAACAACACAACAGATCTAAAAAAAAATAAAAAAAAAATATGAAGATGAAATAGAAGATGAAGTACAAATTGAAGACAATAACATATGAAATCAAACACATACCAGTGAACACAAATTGAAGACAAAAACATATGAAGTAGAAGATGAATCAAACTAAAAACAGAGGGAGAAGCGAAGATGAATCTGGTCGTCGACGAGCCGCCTCCTGCCTCCACTGCCTCCGGGTCCTTGAAGCAACAGCAGGGCCTCGCCACCACCGCACCGTCGAGATTAAAATCAAACAAAACCTTTAGGTTTGGTTATCGAGCCGCCTCCACCCACCGCCGCTGCGAATCAAAAAGAGAGATCCAGAAAAAGAAGAAGGGAGAGAATCAACGCCGCCTCGCCGTCGAGATCCGACTGCCTTGTGCTCCGCCTCTTCTTCTTCCTCTCTCTCTCTTTCTCTCCGTCTGCCTCTTTCTCTCTCTCTAACTCTAAAATCTTATCTCTACAATGGTTGGTGAATGAGAGATGTGGGACAAAAAATAGGTTATTAATATGTGGCTCAAACTGATTTCAGATATTGTATAAAAGTAAGATGTGGGGTATTTGATGAGGGTATTTTGGGTAATTGGCAACAAAAACTATGCCAAAAAGAGAAATAGGGAGCAAGAGAGGAAACATCCCAAAATATAAAGTGGGCTAAAGAAAAGAAACGGAGTGATAATTCTCAAACATATCATAAATTATTATATTTTATTCATATATAAAATCACTAAATGATAGTACAAAAACAATGACCATCATCACCACACTCACACTTTCGAAGATACTGTAAGCAAGATAAGCAAAATGTCCCGCTCTTTTCATAACAATCGTCACGAGACTTGCAAGTAAGATCTTCAGAAGCAATTTCAGATCTTGCTCCATTTGAGAGTATTGTAGAACCTATCATATAAATTTCATTACACGATTATCAAAAGTACAAAAATATCATAAAATATTGATGTACTAAGCTAAAAATATACCAACCTGATATATCAAAAGTTAAAAGCAGAACAACGAAAACAACAAATTTGACTAAAGCTTTTTCCATTGCCTTTATCGCTGTAGATAAGTTACTCTGCTATGTTATTTTCGATGTTGAGAATGACTCGAACGAAGTGTAATTTATAGACCTTATTGAGATTGTGAATTGATTTTTCTAACTATAATAAAAGTCACAATTGGATAGTGGAATGAGAAATAATTAATTCAGTGATAGCACACTTAATTACATACCGACGAGGGAGAAGACAGTAGGCAATGACAATACGAATTGACACTGATTTTGCAAATTCATTGATAATTCTTTTGAGGGAATTCATTGATAATAAATGGTAGTTCATTGAACATCTTTTCTTTAACAAGTGAGTATTTAATTTTCATTTTTAAAAAAGCGAGTATTTAATTTTCCTATGAAAAAAATCCAAGCATTAATTTTCTGTTTGTTTTAATTTATTAATATTTAATGCATAATTTTAGTGATTTTTAATAATTGATCGTATTTAGATAAAACCCAAAAGTACCAGACAATAGATATCAACTTAAGTTTTATAGAAGATTAAGTTCTTATTAGAACAAAAGAAAAAAAATAAGTTTTGGCAGTTTTTTTGAGGAGGTAGTTTTGGAGATTTTTTTAGACTTATCTGTTTGTCGTCTAGCTGGTTTGAACCCCAGATCTCATGTAGGGGCTTTTTAAACGCTCTACCACTGAAGTTAGCACTTATTTGCAGTAGTTTTGGAGATTGACACAGCGATTAATTATGTGTCGATTTAAATTTTTTTTTTTTTTTGGGAACAACTTAAATAATTGAATACATATACTTATTAATGTTATATTCTTAAAAATAAATAAGAAAAAGAATAATAATCACTTCTAAATCTGCACAAGTAATTATTTGAGTAATATTGTTCTTAAAAAAATAAATTATTTGACTAATGTGAAACAAACTCATAATTCCCTCACAAAAAAAAAACAACAAAACAAAACTCATAATCGTGCTCTTATCCTAGTCATTAGTTGGAAACTGTAGAATTCAAAGCAGAGTTTGAATCTCGCTAAACAGTGAGATTTATTTTCAGAATCTTTCTTTGAAAGCAGGGGAAATCTCGTTCCCTCTTTTTCTAAACATCGTTTCTGTTTGTTAAAACCAAGTGGTTATCATTGAGTTTTGAGTTCGTATTTGTTGACCTCCTTCATAATTCTTTCAAATGACATGTGTTTTGTTAGAATTTAAAATGAATTTACAAAGGTTGGATTTGTTCCAAATTCAATATATTACTTTGTCCTTGTTCTTTCTTTCTAATTTGACTTTTATCATTATTTATTAGTTCACTTTGACCCGATAATTTAGATAGCAAAGTGATGCAATAATTTGATAATCTTTTCATGGTATTGTAGAGTAAAAGTTGGTCTATAACACGGTGACAAAATTATCAAAAATTTCAGTTATCTAAATTACCTGGTCAAAATGATCATGATACGAGTCAAAAAGTCAGCATATTAAAAAAGAGCAGTGACGGAGTGGTAAGATCTACTGTCAAACAATTGATTTCATCCCTGATTCCTCCCAGTCCAGGATGTGGATCGTTTCCATCCGGCTGCTTCTGCAGCTGCTGACCTAGTACAGTGAATACTATCAAGTCTCAGGATCTTGCCACGTTATCTCCACATCATTCTCCTAATAGTAGTGCCACCTGTGTTCATTCTCTTTCTTCCCATTGTGACTTTTTGACTCTGTATTTGGATTACTTTGAAGTTTGAACATGTAATTTATATCGCAAAACGTTGTAATTTTTTATAATTTTTTTCTCCGTATCATAGAACAACTTTTATTTTACAACACCATGAAAATTTTATTAAAAAATTGCATCATATTACTATCCAAATCACCGAGTCAAAGTGAGTCAGTGAATAGTGGCAAAAGTGAGTTTGGAAAGAAAGAGAGGGAACTGACTAGTACTTACTCCGTTTCTTCTGGATTGTCCTACTTTGACTTTTTAACCCGTAACTGAATAACTTTGACTCGGCGATTGAGCTAGCAAAACAAGACCATGCAAAGATTACTAATTTATTGTACCGTTTTGCTAATCAAATTATTGGGTCAATGTGACTCGTCACATTGTGTCAAAAAAGATGGTCTCGCTTAGTTTAGAACTATCTATATTATAAATTAGGACGGTTGACTTTAAAATGTCTTTTAGACCGCTAAATTGAATTAACCCCAGCCCTTAGATCTCACCTACCACCCACTTAACTACCCACTACTCAACTTCCCACTTAACTACCCACTTCTTTTATCATAATTATAAAAAATAAAAATAAAAATAAAAAAACTTCCTTTGTTCTTGATTATTTACTACAATTATTTATGTTGTCTTTGTTTTCTGCCCATGTTTGTAGATGAAAATATTCATTTATTTATGACATTACAATAGGTGAAAACGTGTTTTTGAGGTAGTGCCCTCGGGCACGGGCAATCCCCTAGTCCGTCTATAAATCCGGTAGTGGGACCCACCCCACTCCGGCCACCAAATTCACCCACAACCGAGCTCGATTTTTTCCCTCTTTCCCCACTTACTCCACCACCTCCCCCTCTCCTCTCCAACTCGAACACGTCCCTATATATACATTTCCAAACACCACCCAATTCTATCAATCACCCACTCCTCCATCTCTCTATCTCTGCATGCTCTGTTTTCTCCTCAAGATGATAAAAATGGCGAAGAATAGCTTCTTCCACTCCTCAATCCTCCTCCTCATAGTCTCCCTCCTCTCCATCCACTCCGCGGCCGCTTCCGGGTCCATCGGAATCAACTACGGCCGCATTGCCAACGACCTCCCATCTCCACCCAAAGTAGTCCAACTCCTCAAAACCCAAGGCCTCACTCGCGTCAAGCTCTACGACACCGACTCAACCGTCCTCTCCGCTTTTTCCGGCACCAACATCTCCGTCACCGTGGCTCTCCCCAACGAGCACCTCTCCGCCGCCGCCGCCTCCCAGTCCTTCACCGACGACTGGGTCCAGACCAACATCGTCCCATATCCCCAAATCGAAGCCATCGCCGTCGGGAACGAAGTCTTCGTCGACCCCAACAACACCACCAATTTCCTCGTCCCCGCCATGACCAACGTCTATAATTCTCTAGTGAAACACAATCTCTCCGATAAAATCAAGATCTCCTCCCCGATCGCACTCTCGGCGCTACAGAACTCGTACCCTTCATCCGCTGGCTCGTTCAAGGCAGATCTGATCGAACCGGTGATCAAACCGATGCTGAAATTGCTGAAACAATCCGGTCTTATCTCATGGTGAACGTCTACCCGTTCTTCGCTTACTCCGGAAACACTGACGTCATCTCACTAGACTACGCCGTTTTTAGAGATAAACAAGGGAACGTCGATTCCGGCAACGGGTTGAAGTACTACAGCCTATTCGACGCCCAACTCGACGCGGTCTTCGCTGCCATGAACGCTGTTGGATTTGGGGATTTGAAAGTTGTGGTATCAGAGACTGGCTGGCCGTCGAAGGGCGACGAGAACGAGGCTGGCGCAGGACAAGAGAACGCCGAGGCGTATAACGGGAACCTGGTGCGCAGGATACTGACAGGCGGTGGGACCCCGCTGAGACCCAACGAGGTTCTTGACGTTTTTCTGTTTGCACTTTTCAATGAGAACCAGAAGACGGGGCCCACATCGGAGAAGAATTACGGGCTGTTTTATCCTAATGAGGAGAAGGTTTATGACATTCCGTTGACGGCGGCGAGTCTGGACGCGCCGGCGAACGCGAGTAAGGTTCAGGTTCCGGTGACGGCGGCGGCGCCGGTGGGGGATGTGTCGACGGCGGCGGCGGTGGCGGGGCAGACGTGGTGTGTGGCGAACGAGAAGGCTGGGGAGGAGAAGTTGCAGGAGGGGATTGATTATGCTTGTGGTGCGGGAGGGGCTGATTGCCGTCCGATCCAGCAGGGGGGCAGGTGTTACAATCCTGACACGCTTGAGGCACACGCTTCGTATGCTTTCAACAGTTATTACCAGAAGAAGGCACGTGCGACTGGGACTTGCGATTTTGGTGGTGCTGCCTACGTGGTCACCCAACCTCCTAGTGAGTTTTTCCTCTCTTAGAGTATTTTACATTATTTTTTTATTTATTAATTAATATATTAAACGAATAATACAGTTTAAAAAGAAAGATAAATAATATAAAAAAAAATAGCAAAAATTATGAGAATGGTATGGTCTCTTTCATCTAGGTTTGCGAAAAGGTTAAATTACTTCTCAAATGGTTCATGCATATTTAAGTGATTGTGAGACAATTAAGTGTGAAGTCATATCGGAGTCAATTTGGATGATTATCATGTCACAAAATTCTTTCATTTCACCATCAATAGCCTTCATATAGACCCATTTCATGACTTTTGTGGAAAAATCATTTTATTTATTTGGTAGTGTGAAAAATGGTCTCACCTGTTCTGTGTTGTTTTTTTGCAGAGTTTGGCAGTTGCGAATACCCCACGGGATATTGAAGATGAGGGGCTATTTTTTTTCTTTCTAATTTATTATTTAATTATTCTGTCTATTCAATTATTCGAAATAGGACTAGTAGGTGTGATTTGGTTCGACTATTATTGTCATTTAGGATTTGGATTTGTAGGGTGGAGTAGAATTTGGTTTCTGCATGTAAATCCTTGTTTGGTTACAGTTATTAGTATATATGGAGGTTGATATTTATTTATGTTACTAGTTCAACTACTCTCTATCTTCCAACATCGAAAACAATCAATGGGTTTAGGTGATTATTGTTATGACTTTTGCCATGATTGTCATCATTGAACATTGTGGTGACTTGCAAGGCAAGATTCAAATTGTTACAGTCTCACAAACAAGGAAATCATCTCCATTCAGTTTTCTAAAACAGGTTTCTCAAATACAAAAAAAGATTTCTAAAACAGGAGATAACCCATTTTATTAAATCACATAAAATAACTTTTTGTGAGAAAAAGTCATACCAGTAGTATCTTCTTGCACATGGTTAAGTTTATGAGTTTGCACGAAAAGAAGTCTCTTGCTTTTGAAAAAGTGTATTATATTATACAAGGGTCACACTTTTAGCAAGAACAAGAAGAGCAATGGAGATGATGAAAAAAAGTTACAGTTCTCCCTAGTACTACTATAATATCACACCCATAAGTATGAGGGAGAAAAATACGGAAAGTTTTTAGTACTCCGAAAACCTCGGAGAGAAACCCTAGAAGGCGCACGGCGCGGCCGCGCAGGAAATCTCGATTACACAGCGATCTCTTACGTCAGCAACAATGGCGTCCAGGAATCCTTCATACATGACCCCCAAGGAGATCCAAACAGTTATTTTTGACGATGATTACTGTAACAAGGCTGATAGCAAGTTCTCACACTGCCTAATCGGGATGTTTGCATCGGAGGACAGGATCAACGCTGGTGCTGTGAGAGGTATGTTCAGAAGAATTTGGACAAACGGAGACAAGGTAACGATTTTAGAAGTCGACTTCAATACCATCTTATTCAGGTTCCCAGACCAAACCTCCTTGGATCGCGTATTCTCAGGAGGTCCTTGGATCATTAACAAGAAAGTTCTTCTTCTTCAACCCTGGTCACTAGGGGATCCAACCAAGAATGTAGCTTTCAGCCATTTTGAGGTGTGGATTCAAATATTGGGGCTCCCTGTTCAATATGTTGATGAAGACACAGCAAAGAAACTTGGGGCTAGTGTTGGAACGGTAACAGATTCGGATAACCGAGTCTACAACTAAGGAGAGGATGGGAACTATGTTAGGGTTAGGGTTCGACTCCCATTACCGAACCTCTCCCAAGGGGTTTCCATGGTATCTTCAGTAAGGAAAGACTATGGATTGATTTTCGACATGAAAGAATATCATCAATGTATTGCTGGTGTGGGTTGATTACACATGCTGGGAACCATTGCGATGAATTCACCACCAATGAAAAGGAGATCTTAGAAGAAGGGTACGGCTCTTACCTTCTCGCTCACCTATCCGGGAAAAAAGAAACCCCTCCCCAGCAAAATCATAACCAGTCGGAGAAATCCTAATCAAACTGAGCCTGCAGAGCCCCAAGGCGATCAAGAATTGGAAGACCTGGACACCACAACAGTGACAGATTCATCGACAAACAAGGAAGTAGGGGAGGACCTAGTCAATGCAATTAAATCAGTGGTACCTGGAACCCAAAATTCGAATTCGATGAGACAAGATGTGAAGGAAAACCAGAATCCAATCCAATCCCACTCTTCAGGCACGGGGATAGAACCTATTGAAACTGAAGAAACCCAACAGGAATCAAACCATGAAGATCTCATAGCAGCTTTTGATGGAAATGTTGCTGATGCTATCTCTGGTCCGGTCACAAAATCTGTTAAAGACAGGGTAAAATCACTTGTGGTGAATTCAGGCCATCGATAGATGTAACCTGCGTGATTTTGGGTACTCTGGTGTACCGTTCACTTGGTCTTATAAACACAAATATGGTACAATCATTAGACAACGTCTAGACCGGGTGCTAGCAAATCCTTTCAGGAAGGATAAATTTTGGAGAAATTCAGTATACCATCGGGCTCTCCCCAATTCGGACCATGTAGGTCTTCTCATCAACTTAAGTTCAACAGCTAAAAAATCAGTTCCAGTATTTATGGAACAAAAATCAAACTGCCAAGATTATTCAACAAAAAAGTGAGATAGAAACGGAGCTAAACAAATTATATAGCCTCGAAGAGGAATTGTGGAATCAAAGAAGTCGTGCACTGTGGCTCAAAAACGGAGACAGAAATACTAGATTTTTACACCAAAAAGCCTCAAATAGGAAGTGTAGAAATCGTATCCGTGGTCTCATGAAGGGTCAAGAATGGGTTGAAGATGATGTATATATTTGTGACACCTTGGTGGATAATTTTACCGCTGTTATCCGCACACATAATCCTTGAATGGACGAAATCAACTCAATCACACAACATGTGTCGCTTTTGATTCATGAGGATGTATGCACGGGTATGGATGCTCAGTTCACTTCGGAAGAGCTGACCAATGCTTTGAAGGGTATGCAACCTCTCAAAGCCCCATGTACGGATATATTTCCTGCTCTATTTTTCGGAAGTATTGGAATATAGTGGGGGAATGATGCTATTAATCTGTGCCTAAATGTTTTAAATAACGGAGCCTCTCTAATGGATCTGAATGAAACTTTGATAACTTTGATACCCAAAGTTAGGCAGCCACAATCACCGTCAGATTTCAGGCCTATTAGTCTTTGCACATTTGTCTACAAGATGATTGCAAAAGCCGTTGCTAACAGAATTAATGGCTACCTACGCCTCATTATTGGAGAAACTCAGAACGCCTTTGTCCCAGGACACCAGATTTCAGACAACATTTTTTCCACGTTTGAAATAATGCACATTATGCGAACTAGAGTAAAAGGAAAGAGAGGCTATGTTATGCTTAAGGTTGACATGACAAAAGCGTTCGATTGAGTCGAATGGTCCTTTCTAGAAGCAATGATGATTAGGCTAGGCTTTGGCCGAAACATTACTAATATAGGAATTCGATGCATTAACTCGGTTCAGTATGCGCTAAATATAAACGAAGTTGCTATGGGAAAAATTGTACCTGAGAGAGGGCTTCGCCAAGGATGCCTATTGTCTCCGTATCTATTCTTGATTTTGTATTGAGGGTCTATCACGTGCCACCTGCGCAACTGTCTCCAGTCAAGCTTCCAGAAGTGGTCCCACTTTCTCCCATCTCTTTTTCGTTGATGATAGTATATTTTTTACAAGAGAAAGGGAGGAGGATATCTTACAAATTTTACAGATTATTACAAGATATGAAAAAGCTTATGGTCAAAAAATAAATCTAGCGAAATCAACTGCACTCTATTCGGCTAATGTGGACACCAACACCAAAACAATTCTGAGTCAGATGTGCTGGGTTCAGACGGTTGAGCAACACGAGAGGTATATTGGATTACCTACAACAATAGGCAGGAACAAAAATAACACTTTCAGCTATGTCACCGACAGAGTTCGCAGCAAAGTAAAAGGTTGGAAGGAAAAATATTTGTCAGTTGCAGGTAAAGGGATTCTTCTTAAATAAGTCGTTCAAGCCATGCCTAATTATGCTATGTCATGTTTTCTTTTGCCATCGCGTACGTGCCAACAAGTTGAGAAACTTATGCGTGAATTCTGGTGGGGAAACAGAGATGAAACAGGGATTAACTGGCTGGCATGGGACATAACCAAGAGGATCAAAGACCAAGGCAGACTGGGATTTAGAGATATGCAAGACTTCAATAAGGCCTTACTAGCAAAGCAATGTTGGAGAATACTCACAAGTCCTCAAAGTCTGCTATCAAGAATTCTAAAAAGTAAATATTTCCAAAATGAAGATTTCTTAGGTGCAACTGACGACAATCTACCCCATTCGCATGAAGAAGCTTAATTGCTGGAAAAGAAGTTCTCAAACTAGGATTGAGGAAGAACCTAGGCAATGGTGAAAGTATTAGGCTGTTTGATGATCCCTGGCTTCATAGGCCTCCCTCTTTTAAAGTTTATTCCCAAGTGATTATATTCAGACAGATTTAAATACATGGGATGTGAACAAGTTGATAAGACACTTAGCTCCAGTAGACGTCGAGGCAATTATCCGTGTGCCTATCCCAGGAAGCCAAGATCAGTGGAATTGGTTCATTGAAGACAATGGTATTTATTTAGTCAGAACTGGCTATATTCAGGCAAGGATTCAGCAGGCACAATCAGATAGCCGAGAAAGATCGAGCAGTTCAACACATCAATGGACCCAACCTCTCTGGAGACTAAAAGTTCAGAAAAAGATCAGTTTCTTGACTTGGAGAGCCCACCTGAACATTCTACCCACCAGAGTGAACTTGATTAAAAGGGGAATCTAGATTGATCCAAAATGCCCCATTTGCGAAGAGGATGAAACCACAGTTCATGCACTCTCACAGTGTTAGCTTGCTAACAACTTTTGGGAAAGTTATATAACGGAAAAGCTAAATCTGATTACCTCTTGTTTCGAAACAACAACACTTGGATTGGAGATCTTTTCTCTGCTCTAGACACAACAAACATAGAAAGATTTTGCATTGGACTTTGGCTTCTCTGGTTCAACAGAAATACTGCCATCTTTTCGGAAGTTTAACAGACCGTTGAACAATTTCTAGTCAAAGAAGAAGCCCAGCGTAATTACTCAATTCAACCGAAGTCGAAGGAGCTTCAGCACTCAGATGGCGACAACCTTCCTGCGCTCAACCAGCCAACGTCTGGAGAGGATACAGTCCGGCTAAATTTCAAAGGCGCCTGGTCCTACACTCATCGAGTGTCCGGCGCCGGAGTAATAGCCACCGATCATCATGGTGCAATTCTAGAGGCGATAGCAAAAAAGCTTGTTTGGGACAATAGAGCAAAGGATGCAGAAGCGATGGCAGTCAAAATGGCAGTGGATCTGGCGATTGATCCCAGATGCAACAACATCGTCATAGAAGGGGACGCCCAAATCCTCTTGGACCAGATCGCCGGACGTAGTGGGTCAATTGTTGAAGATCGAACAATAGTCCGAAGCATTTGTAACGGATCCAAGAGAAGACCTCAAGAATTCAGAAAATCGAATGGAGATGGATAGAGTGGGATAAGAACGGACAAGCACACCGCCTCGCACAGTACGCATTGATGATTGAAAACGAAGAGAAATGGACTTGTAATATTCCCCAGTGAGTTCGTAGTCTCTAGAACTCAGTTATTATTTCTCTTCCAGTTTTTAATGAAAAGTCAGTTTTCTAAAAAAAAAGATGTATGAGGGAGCACTTGACCACCCACACTATTTTAAAATCTGATTCAAGCACGGTGGCATATCCATAGTATTGGACAACAGCAGTTTATGAGCCCAAATTTTCACAAAAAAGAAAGTTTATGAGCCCAGTGAAGAGGCCCATGAAGCTCTGCCCAGCCGATTCTCATCTTTTGAAGACAAAGCCCATTTATTGAGGCTCTCTCTTCCTACAGCCCAATCTAGTGCTATTTGTATTAATGTCTTTAGGGTTCGCTTCTAACCCTAGCTGTAGAGGTTCATCCGCCTCATCCTCGCCGCTGATTTCCCAACCATTGTAATCTCTTCGTTACTCTCTAGGCCTTTATGAAGGCTGTTAGCATTCTATCTTGTAATGTGTGAGACACGCCTTCATTTGCAATGAATATCGGGTTCTCTGTATTTAAATTCTCTTTATATTGATTCACTCTCATGGTATCACAGCTTGAAGGATGCTCTCTACCACCACTACCTCCTCGCCGGCGGCTTAAAATCCATTGGCTATGTTGGATTTTACTTGTAATCAAAACAGCATAACTGGTTTGGTGTGAGAGAAGTACATGACTACTTCTCATGTGAGGCGGTGGTGCATATTTGTCTAAGTCATGCCTTGTTTTGGAGGCAAAGTAATTCCTAAATTGTTTGGTGACCACCGCAACCACATGCCTATTTAAAGGCTCGCACTTTTGATTTCTAAGTAACACACAAAGTCAGTAACACAGGGGGAAGCACACAAGTACACACGCGTCTGATTTGTGCTTGAGGCTTTTGTTTTGTGTGTGTGTGGGTGTGTTCGGGTGGGTGTCATTGGGTTGCCGCCGTAGCCGTCGCGGCCACGGCGTGCATTGTAATCGGGTTCTCTTCTCAATAAATATCTGGTTCTGGCTGTGGATTAGCTAGCGGGTTCGTTACGAATTCGTTAGTGAACCACGTTAGATATCTGTCTCGTTCTTGTTTTGCTTTCGTCATTTTTTCTCGAATACCCCCACGTTATAACAAACTGGTAACAGAGCTCTAAATAAGGAGTTATGTTACACAAACTGGTATCAGAGCCAGGGTTCCAATATCCGGGTGGAGCCAGGAGTTAGGGTTTCACTTTTTGGTGGAACTCAAATCTAGGGTTTCGCGATTCAGGTGGAGTAGGCCATCGGGAGGTTGGGTTTCGAGATTCCGCCAAGAACGATGTCTGGTTTGGCGATCAAGATCGATCTGTTCGAGAAGATAAGCAGTTACACCCACCATATGAAGTCCCATGGAGGGGTCTAGGGCTATCGAGGCTCCGTTCGGAGCAATCTGGCGCGCATCTGATTATGCGTGCAAGGGATCTGGAAAATCAGCACGCATTCGGTACTGGCGCAAATCTGGCAGTTCACGAGCATCTGGAGTTCTGGCGATTGACGTTCAGGCGCAATCCGGCTCCCGGTGTGGAGCATCTGGCGTATGAATTGAATCTGGTTCAGGCTCATGCGTTGCATGAACTCGTTGGAGTAGGAGCAATAGCATGGAGCATCTGACGCGTGAGATTTCTGGCACGCGAATCTGGTTCTTGTTTAGGCGTGCATTATGCACGAGTTTGTTCTGGCGTGCATCTGTTCAGGTTTTGGGGCGTGTACCATGACACGCACTGAGCTTGCATCTGGCGCGATTTGTTTCTGGTGAGCATCTGGCGCATCAAGGGCATACGGGGCGCATCTGGCATGACAATTTGGGCACTCGTCATTGGTGCATCTGGTCTGAATGACATCTGGGCAATTGTCACGGTGCATCTGTTTGGCGCAATCGGGTGCATCTGGAATGTATTCGGTCCTGTCTCAGTGAATACATTCGAGTCTGGTTCTGGGCGGAGCACTTGTTTCTGTTTCCGGAAGTGCAAACACATCGGGCACATTCGTTATAGGAACGCATGGTAGTTGGAACAACGATTTGGCAATTCGGGTTTCGCATACAGCTGCAGAACATCTGCTTGGGACGCGTGCTCGTTTCAGGTTCAGGGAGACGCATTCGGTTCATATTTGAGAAGAGAAGCATCAGGTTCTGGTTTCAGGTTGCTTAGATGACTCAAGTCAAGGTGGAGATTTGTTGGATTTGACTTGTAATCAAAACGACATAACTGGTTTGGTGTGAGAGAAGCACATGATTACTTGTCATGTGAGGCGGTGGTGCATATTTGTCTAAGTCATGCCTTGTTTTGGAGGCAAAGTAATTCCTAAATTGTTTGGTGACCACCGCCACCACATGCCTATTTAAAGGTTCATTCTTTTGATTTGTAAGTAACACACAAAGTCAGTAACACAGGGGGAAATACACAATTACACACGGGTCTGATTTGTGCTTGAGGCTTTTGTTTTGTGTGTGTGCGGTTGTGTTCGGGTGGGTGTCATCGGGTTGCCGCCGAGGCTGTCGTGACCACGACGTGCATTGTAATCGGGTTCTCTTCTCAATAAAATATCTTGTTCTGGCCGTGGATTAGCTGGCGGGTTCGTTACGAATTCGTTAGTGAACCACGTTAAATATATGTCTCGTTCTTGTTTTGCTTTCGTCGTTCTTGCTCGAATACCCCCACATTATAACAAACTGGTAACAGAGCTCTGAAACATGAGTTGTGTTACAACATGCTATTCTCTCTTACAAGTTAGATTTCACCAGTTATGTGACGTGGAAGCACCAACTATCTTCTATACTTTGAGTCCAATCCCTTTTTGGTTTTTTGATGAATCTAATCCATGCCCTGCTCAATTTCACACCGGCACCGACGGCACCGTCTCAGCGACTGTCAATCCTATGTTTAAATCATGGCACATGCAAGATCAAGTGATTCTTACTCTGATAAATGCCATCCTCTCCCAAGAAGCTCCTATTTAGGCGACTGGAGTATCTGACTCTAGATCTGCTTGGCTTCTTTAGAAAACCGCTAAGGTTCTTTGTCCGGATTCAATATTTAGCAAATTAAAAATGATGTACAAACTATCAAGAAGCGTTCTGACTCTGTTGATTTGTATATGCAAAAACTAAAAGCTCTTCAAGATTGTTTGGCTAGTTCTTCTGTTCTTGTTGATGATGAGGATATGCTCCTCCACACTTTAAATGTATTACAACCCGAGTTTATTTCGTTTCGTTCTTCCTTACGGACTCATTTCAAACCTTTAACTTTTCAAGAATTACATGTTCTTTTGCGATATGAGGAACAAGTGTTGGAATCTTAACACTCCTCTTCTCATGCTTCCCCTACTGCTTTTTATTCTTCTTCAAATCGTGGCCGTGGAGTTGGCGGCAGAAACCCTAATTTTCATTATGGTCATGGTTCCAAAGGTGGTGGTCTTTCTGGTCATTTTGGACAGCGTGGTGGTCGCTTTGACCATCCACAGGGCTGTTCATGGTTCCTTGTCGTGGAGGTCGAAACCCTGATTACCAAAGAGGGGGCTGGACTCAGGGTAACCCTAATTTTACATCTGGATCTTTTACTTCGGGGTATTTTGGGTCCTCCTCTAAGAACAAATATGGTTCACCCATCAACTGCCAAATATGTGGAACCGATCATCACTCCGCTATTGACTGCTGACATCGCATGCACTATGTCAATCAAGGTCGCATGCCTCTAAACCAACTTTCTGCTATGGCTGCCAACACTCAACCGACTTCTCTACCTCCATATTACTGGCTTACAAACACAGGAGCCTCAATTCATATGGTTGCAGATGTCAAGATCCTCTCTCTGTCCGAACCTTATTATGGACAAGATCAAGTCCAAATTGGTAATGGAAATTCTTGACTGTCCGGACCCTGGTGAGACAGATCTCAAGAATCTCTATGTCCGAACCCTCAAATCATATGAAGCTTTATCCTCTAATGCTACAAGTTCTACAAGTTAAAGAACTAAAAAATGAGAAGAATTAAGCACGGCAAGTTATTACTATTTTTGTTACTAATAGAAAGAAAAGAAAATGATGGGGGTACTATCTCTCTCTCTCTCTATATATATATAAAATCAAAGAAATTACCTTATCTTTTATGCCACGTGCCATATGAGAAGTCCTCTTAAAATGTCATTTGTCAGTTAGTTTCTCCACTTGGCAACAACATATCCTATGTGTGCCAATTAATTTTTTCCATGTCACACTTTGATGTTATGTAATCTTCATAGTTAGCCTCCCATTTCAAGACATCTACTACTATCTTGCGAATGACAATTTTCTACACCCAAAACTAAGAGCTTGATGAATCTGGCCAATATTTCATGTTCAATGTCTTTGAATTCAACTAACAGTACTAGAAAACAATGGTTACTTTACTCCTGAAAAATTACAATTAACTATGTTCACATCATACATAAAAAAGTTAACTAATGCTTTTTATGATTATTTTGTTGAATTATAATGATTTTTTTTTTGTTGTTGAGATAATTGAATTATAATGATTAAATAAAGCCCACATCATATATGCATCAACTAATTTAAGAACATTATTCCCCTTAAAAAAATTAAGGACATTACTAGGTTTTGCCCCGGGCGCGTTGCGCCCGGTGCAGCTTTGATTACAACCAGTATCGAATTCTCAATGTGGATTAGCTTTGCTGACATTCTAGAAGAGTTGTACCAATATTACAACATAGTCCGAAATCATAAAAACAAAAGTAGATTGCGTATAGAATGCAAGTGCTATGTAACACGTAGATGAACATGTATATGTTAATTACAACATTAATCTGCTAAAATTATTGCATTTGCCATTCGAAAACTAATTACGAAGAATCCTTTCCAGATGAGTTGCTTCGATTTTACTGGCACCCTCTACTTCAGCAATAGCAGCAGCCCATTGAAGTGTCTCTATTACAACAAAGAATCTAGATAAAATATTGAAGAGCAGCAAAGCAAAAGGGAACATATATCATTTGCAAAATGCATAACTGAAAAGTTTTAGGCTATTAGTACCCTTCAAAATGAAACACGGAGATAAGCCCTGATCAAAGTTGTTATCCAAAGTATGTAGAAGCAGTTATCAGAAATCAGATTTGAAGATGCGAGAGCGAGAAACGCACCGCCGACGTGAGGGCAGAATTTATAGAAATTCATCTATCAGCAGGATTTTGAGAATCTGAAATCAGTTATCAACTTATGCAATATTTAAAATGAACCTTAAAGTGGATATGCTTCACCCCAGGTACAGCATTCAAACATGGTTTTGACATGGCCTCCGAAATATGAGCTTTTGCAATCCTCTGACGAAGGCACTTGAGGAGTAGACGCTGCCAACTCTGGCTGCAAAGAAAGGAGAGTCATTCCAGGTGTTCAATGATCGATCAAATCAGCTAAAGGGTAAGCGAAACAAACAATTCAACATAGCATAATGCAGACTACCAATTTGTGCAAAGGACAAAGGAAAATACTATTCTTTTTCATTTCTCTGTTAAAATCCAGGTCATATATATCCATAGAATTGATCAAAATGGTTAAGCCATGTAACTAATACTAAGTTAATAGAACACAGGATTTCATATAAATCGCACTTTAGATAACATATCACGGAACAGGATGGTCTGAAATAAACTATTTTGAGAAATAATTGGTTTTGACGGTACTAATCGATTAAGTAAACTCCAGGAGATGCAGATAACATATCACGGAACAGGATGGTCTGAAATAAATTATTTTGAGAAATAATTGTTTTTGACGATACTAATCGATTAAGTAAACTCCAGGAGATGCATAGCAAAACACAATGTGATGAGTGTTCTTATAAAATAAAACTAATTCAGTAAATTACATGACATGGAACACATTTAAACCCTCACAGTATTGCATATGAAAGGCTTACATGTAATGTTATTTGCACCAATATCATCCATGTCTCTTCTAGCATCAAACCTGAAGTCTGAACCAGCAGAAATCCACTTGCTCAATAATGAGATAAATTAAAGATGACATTACATAGCAAGTATTGAATAAAATCTTGACAGATCTTAGGCAAATAGCAGAGAAGGAACAAATTCATGCAGTAAACTTATCTGCACTTGGCCAAATAGAAAATTTAACAGCCAAGTGTGTTGTTACCAAAAACAGATGTGGCCAAATAACTATTACTGCAGCCTAATAATAATCAAACTGCAGATAAAACTACTTTTCTTGTGGCGTTAATTACTGACCTGGTGTAAACTTGTTGTTGTCCCAGCGCGGACAATCTCTGCTTTAGCTACCCTCTCCGAGTATACCCAAGCTCATGTTCTTCCTCATCTTGAAAATGACATAGTCGCTTGTAAAATTCGATTCATACAACTTCAATACGCTTAATAAGCAAATTAGATTAAGTAGAGACAGAAAACACCAACAAATTAGATTCCAAGAGGAGTTAGAAAACACCCACAAATTAGTCTAGTAGTATTGTAGTAGTACTTGTTAACCAAGGCAATGTGAATAAGAGGCATAAGTAAAAGATCCAGTTAAAACCAATGCATTCAGGAGCTGGTAGAAGTACAAAAATCTGGGATAATCAGAACAATAAAAGAAGGATTAATTACAAATAAAGTAAGAAAAGGCGGGTATAGAGTTTTATATCCAACCCCTCACGCAAAAGAAGTATTTAGGAAGAAACAATTAAAAGTCCTACTGAAAGCATCCATATTTGCATGTTACATTACTAATTGTCCTCGAACCTAAGTGAGGGTGTTATATCCCTGGTTGTACCTAATGTGGGTATACTTTAAGAAATCGAATTCTATCGATATAATTTGATACTGATATATCTATTTTTCTCATGCACGTATGAAACCAAAATAGCTCTTAGGGTTTGAATCTAAGACCTCAAGGGGAGCAAACACTTTGGAACGCGAGCCTCCACCACCGGGCTAGCTTTTTGGTCTAATAGATTGTTGGTCTTCCATTTCCAAGATTTAAAACCAAAACATCTAGATGTTATACTATAGAATATAGAAGGGGGTATTTGCTTCATTTCCTAGCCCTTTCACCTACTAAACACGGTTTCAGATGACTAATTTAACTGTATTGAAAGCAATTTTGAGTAATCACCTTAGTCAAGATGTAAATATTCCACTGTGCAGAAACTGGAAAACAAAGATTATGCACATACCTAGTTCAATTTTTTTCTGGGTTGACATCCACTCCAATAATTCTAGTTGCTCCACAAAGTCTTGCTCCCTCTGCAACCTACAGTAGCATATTATATGCATGACGATACTATTTACACGATTTATTTACATGAACAATTTACTCTAAACATGAATTTGAGTGACTAAACTCATACCGCCATTCCTATTGCTCCCAGTCCAAATACAGCAACAATGGACACTGCTCATTTGCGGTTTTCCAAGTAGCACCAACCCCTGAAAAGAATTACTCTTGTTAGAAAGAACTCTTGCAAAATTTGAATCACAAAAACTTACTGTGGTAAGAAATGTGAGTGGAGTTGACAACTATAGCGATTCTATCACACTAATGCCGCCCAGGTGGCAACACAATAGGGATACCAACAAATCGTGAAATAGGTTAGTGGAGTTGACAAATATTCCACTTAACAGGAAAAACCATCATGCTTAGAAATTCCCTAAAACTTAAATAGCTCTCTGTCTTTCTCATCATTCCAGTTTGTTATTACTCAATGGTTCTTTGAAGTGAGAGACCATTACACTTTGGGGAAGAAGCTACAAGATTTTTTTGATCATTTAGTCTAAGCATAAACTGAGAAGTAACTTTAAACAAAGTTTTCCTGTCTGATTTCCATGTTCTTCATTTTTTCTTTGAAATGATAAAGAGGCATTTAAAGTATACAGCAACTGCATAAAGCTTCATATCGATGAAAGCAAACAATATTTAGTTTCTAATCTCAATGGGCCTAGGGAGGAAAGAGACTGCGAATCCTGCAATCTCAGTAATCCTCTGCTCACAACGACAAGCAAGGGAAGCTTATCACAATCATTCTACTATACTGTCTAAGAGATTTCTAAAGGGTATATACCTCCAGGATGTAGCGAGAGATGCCAACAGAAGGTCCAACTTGGAACTCCCAATGTAATTTGTCGGGAAATATTATAGTCGAGCTCAAACTAATAGTGAAACAAAGATATACTGCTACCAGTACACCAATGTCAGAGTTATCAGCTGAATAGAGCTAATAACTCTGACAATGTTAAACTCGAGCTCAAATTTGCAGCCGTTAAACTCTTCCTTGCCTTTATCCATTTGCAGTGTTAGATTAAATCCTATGTTGTGTTCAACCACCTTCAGGAATCAAAACGGCAAACTCCAAACCCCGGTCTAACTTCTTTTCATATGACTGTACTCAAAGTATACGTATGGCTCGCACAAAAATGTGATGCTTCTCCTCCTTTCAACCCCGACGTCATCATTGCTAGGTGGCTACTGTTAGGCTCTCAGGCTGAACGTTACATGTTTGGTTCATTAATTTTTTTTCACCTGCAGTACTTTTATCGAAATCAAAGTTGGCAAAGCAGAGCTCCAATACATAGAGAATCTCATAATAACTACTTAATCAAGCTTACTTCTTGCGCTTGCTCCTTGGAGTGGTCGAAGACGAAGGGTTATTATGCCAGTTTATTTTCCTCTGGTTAATGAATCAATTATTTATCTTCAGCTGCAAACCAGTTTCCTGCACCAACCTTGCCTTATCTTCCTCCGTCGTTGTTAATTGCATAGAAATATGAATACAATTTACCCATGAAATGTAGATAACAAATGATATCATGTAAGTAATACCTACAACTGGGTACGGCCATTTGGAGTGTGACTGCCACCAGGCTTTTAATAGGGAGGTGGTGTCACCTGGAAGCTTCCCCGCTCTTCTTTTACGCAAAATCTCCTCTCTGATATCAATGATCTTCTCCTTATAGCCCTGAGAAACAAGACCACGCTCAGTTGCAATTCATTCTTACAACACAGGACAAATGACACTAAATCTTTATGCAGTTTGACACTTGTGACACGGAACCTCCAGCACTTTCAATTTCAGAGAAACACCCCTGAACTTTTCATTTTGAGACAAATAGCCTCTACTCGTTAACATGGTCAATTTAAGTCGACAAAATTATACTGTAATACCCATCACGAGATGGGTATTACAGCCCATCACGTGATGGGTATTACAGTAAATTATATCAGTTTAATGTAACCCTGTTAACAGTTGGAGGCTATTTGTCTCAAAACGAAAGTGGGGTGGGGGGGGGGTTATATGAAATTGAAAATGCCGAGGTTCAGTGTCATTTGTACTAAAACATATAACAATGTGGCAACCCCACAATCTGTTTCAAATCCTGCTTTAGCTCCTCACACGCTGGATCAGGGATCTCTCATCTTCAGCTAGGACAAGATTGGGGGGGGGGGGGTTATATGAAATTGAAAATGCCGAGGTTCAGTGTCATTTGTACTAAAACATATAACAATGTGGAAACCCCACAATCTGTTTCAAATCCTGCTTTAGCTCCTCACACGCTGGATCAGGGATCTCTCATCTTCAGCTAGGACAAGAGGGCCAAACCCCATGTTGTCTACTCCGTGCAAGCTTCCAACGTTCAAAGTAGGTTCACTCTCTGTTTGGTCATCCTCGTCATGCAACATTGTTGCAACCGTACTTTCACCAGGTGATACACCTGTTATTCATCATGGTCATCTGAAGACTTCAATTAATGTGATTGGACTAATAAGAGAGAACATAATTGCTAAAATGTAATGCCATATTAATCGCAAGTAATGTCAACATCCATATGGTCTACCTTGTAGCGTAAGCACTCTTCTAGTAACTACGGAAATATTACGTGTAAATAATTAGGTGTGTTATCTGGAATGGTTCCAGAAAAACTTGATATATGCATGCAGATTTCGGTGCGCAAGGATAGGCTTTATTAGTTTTTTTCGTAGGAACCCACCCTGTTTTACCAGATTGAACACATTTTTAGGCCATTTCCAAATATTTATACCATTTTTTAAGCACCATTTTCCTGCACTATAACAACTACTAAAAGTAAATATGATAAAAAGCTGCACTAATTTCACCATTCTAGAATACTACTGTACCACATTCCAAAATGTATAGTCCAAATCGTGAACTTGCTATCAGAGCTGTCAAAGCATTGCCTTTTCAGTTATTTTCATTTTTTGCTTCATTATCATTGTTTGACATAAAAGTTGGGACTGAAACCTAGTATGTAGACCTTTCTTGAACGAACGAAAAGCCAAAATGTAGTCTTATGAATTTGTAGGCAAAATGAAGAAATTATCATAGAATGATAATGGACCTTGATCACAGCAGAAATGGCACGTAGTTGCGCTGCCTAAGATGCTCACTGGTACAAACCGAGAGAACCCTATCATGTTACGGTGAATTTAAGGAACATGATTCTTCATAATCGTGTCTTCATATACGAAACATTAATACAGTATAACTTTTCCAGCCAATTACGCAGTCGCGGGTTCTTCCTGTAACGATAAACCAAGACAGCTTCTGAAAATGCAATTATGAAGTGTACCCTTGACAGCTTACCGAAATTCCATTCACCAAAATTAAAAGTCAATGAAGTTACAATAAGCATACAGTTTGAGAGAGAGACGGACGGCATACCAGAGAGGGAATTTGAGCTCGAGCACGGCGAAAGCTGAATCTCGAAGCCGTTAAACTCCTGGACGAAGGTGGGACTCACCACCCAGTGCAATTTGTTACATGGCTGTCCTTAATTCACGAATTCAGTCTAAATTGACTAAATCCAGAACTGGAAACCAACAAAATCGAATCAAATTGGGGCTGTCAACACAGATGAAGCTCAGAATTAAACAAAAAAACATGTAAACGAACGGAACAAGCAGTGAGTTGCGCCTAACCTTCCTTTGTAAGATCTACAACAGCACACGAAGGTAATACTGAACCGAATTCCTCACCAAGAACCGCCTCAAATGGCTGCTGCATTATGAGGGAAGATTCATCCTGCCAACAAAGCCTTCCTCCTAAGCTAAAACAGCTATCGAACCCAATCCCAAGCTAGAGTCAATCTCCACTGAGAATGCAACATATTTTACACACATCAAGTTCCAGGCTGACTCTGTATCAATCTCGATATGAGCACGAGCATAGATCTCTTCGAGTTCAGCTTAAAATAAATAAAAATAAAGCATATTTGCAACAAAGGAATAGACTAAGTACATTTTCATGGTCGATATATAGTTAATCGATTAAAAATGGGCGATATGAATACTTCCGAATTGTAGTTTGACTTTTCATCAATATAAACGCCTTAATAACTTTGCAGGCCTATTAAACCCTTCAACACCCAGTGAGTTGTATGCGACCAATACCACCTTCCGGTGAGTAGTGTGCAAGTGAGAAAAAAGTAATTTCAGTGTGCAATAACAAATAGTGTCACTATTCCATTAAAACAGCCTCATTTCATGTAAACACCATGAAATGATGTAACTGATCAGCATTTTCACAATTGGTAATTGGAAAACAATGTCTCAGTAAATTAGGGTGTATAAGATAAGCTGCTTAAATCTATATGGAGCTAAGAGAATGTCTACAGTTTTGCAAATTCGAATTATCGAGAATTGTGTGTAGGCTGCATAGTTTAACTGATAACACCATGCAAATATCACAATTTTTTATATCATTTTGCTAATCAAATCACCGGGTCAAAGTGACGCAACTACGGGTCAAAAAGTCAAACCATGACATTCCAGAAGCAAAGGAGGTACTAATATGTTTCCTGGTTGAGAGTATGAAGAAGACCAAACAACATGCACTGAATAAGAACTTACCAGTACGCAATAAGTGAGAGATGTGCTCATGCAAATATGGTAGGGTCAAGGTCCAATCTATTTTGGTTGGATGTTTTGAACTGAGAGATTGATTGATTTTTGGTCTTGAAAAAGATTGAAGATTTGGAATAAGTGAAGTTGAACACAAACATAAATGTGAACAAGAACTAATTCATCCATTTCATGCATTTAATCTTGTATCTTGTTCAGGAACAACCAAATTCACAATAAAAGTGGCATGAAACAAAAATGTATCATGTATACCTCAAAGAAGAGACAGGAGGAGCCTCTGAGTTCCACAAGCTCATTGAGAGTTGCAGCTTTAGTTTCTTCAGAATATAGCTTGTTGTCCTTCTTGCAATGTGGCAGGAGTGACACCACATTTAACATCTAATGTCGGTACCTGCAGATGCCACAAACGTCACAACCATACACGAGAGATTTCAGTTCCAGCAACTATCGAAATATGATGGACAAGAAGAGAAAACCCCAAGTGTAACCTGTGATTTATCCAGCAAGAACAGGTAACCAACACCTTCTCCTTGTTCTGTAAAACTGAGAAGTCGCCGTCTTTCTCGTTGACCTTATCTTTCCGACACAAAATCATTTGTTTATGCCTCTCCGGCGCTCTCGTTTTTCTTCATTGGGATAACAGCCTCGTCTTCACTGTGTTTCCGCTTCTTCATAATATTCTGCAAAAATTCTTTCTTTGACTCGCTGTCACTTGGAGTCTCGCCGGAGTCTCCGTTAGGGAATCTCTCTGTCTAGCATCAAATTTGTTCAAATTCTCAATCTGAATAATACAAACCTGCCCTACAGTCTTCCCAAAAGGTTCAACCCCACTTATTTACTCTCAGGGAAACTAACCAGTATCAAGCAATGCAGTCACCTACAAACAAAGCAGTAAATTTATGTTTCTAGCAAAAACTTCAAAAGGAGAAGCCTCAAGCTGTTATGGTATCAACGTTGAACTAATAAATGAAATATGGTCCCGATCTGTGAACACTGAAGATCCAGAAACAATGAAAAAAATGAATGAACAAGCTGTTTCAGACAATGTTTGGAAACTAACCAGTATCAACGAAACCTATGACAACATTAACTTGGTTCTTGGTGGAATACCCAGGGATTTCCATGGTTTCTTCACCAGAAAGCCCCATGAAATCCCATGAGTGAGTTGTGTGCAGCTTCCTCCTGGTATTACGGAACCCAGATACACTCCTGGCATCTCTGATTCAATCAATCAGTAAGCACCTATTAAAGTACATCCGATAAAAGTAGTTCAGGATAATCCTCAACAAAAGCAAGAAGCTCACCTCTTGATCTCTCTGCCATGTCTGGCAGCTCATAGCAGCGGTAGAACAATCCATGCCATGCTTCCAAGGAGCTCATCCATCTGTCCTATCAACAAGTCTACGTAAATGCTTGAAGTCCTCTTCTCTGACGGCCAACCCCTCTTCTTTCTTGAGCTTTGATGAACTGGATAGACAACAGATCATGATCAGCAATTGTTCCTTAATATAAGAGCAGATCAGCCATATAATAGATTAGGTATGTGTTTACTCAAAAAGACTGGAGATGCAATTTCTCCGTCTAAAACTTCCATTTGGACCAGTACAAGTCCCGAGACAGCTACAGAAACTGGATCAACTAATCTTTGGATGCTACCACTCATCTGAGTGCTATAATCAATCATCCCCAGATTCTCAATTGAGAACACGAAATAGTATAATGTCATCAACAGTATTGAACCCAAATTATCAATCTTAGGTAGACATCAAAACAGTTCGGAGATTATGTAATGACCTATATTGTAATTGGAAGAAAACACCATCAAAATGGAATTTTTCACAAACCCAAATCCCCCAGAACAGGCAAAACTCATCCAAACAAACCCAAATTTATACTATTCGCAGTACCTGCCACTTACTGTTGTAGGTGACCGGACGGGACCAACAAAATCAGACAAAAATTCCAATCTTTTCGCAGACCCAGTAAAAAATTCAACAAATAAACCCCCACTTATGTTAGACCCACCACAGAAATCGGCAGAAATTGCCCCCAATCTTCGCAAACCCTAGTTACAAGCGACCAATATGTGACCCCAACAGTGTTTGATTGCCAACAAATGGACTGAATCCAGACGAATAAGTGTATACCTTTGTGACAAACGAAGAGGAATCGAAGGCAGCGGCATGCAAGTGCGAGGGTTCACCGTCGGCGGCGGAGAAAGAAGAAGAAGAAAAACAGAAGCCTGTAGGGCACCAGCTATAAGAGCAACAACTGGGCCGTGATCCACCTTCATCTCCGGCGACCCTGGAGATGAAGGTTAGATACAGGCGGGTCTAGATTTACTGCTCCGCCAGAGGTCAGTGACAATCGCAACCTCCGCAGGCGAGTTACCACCGCAATAGGCAACACCCCAGGGCCACGAGAAGCGGATCTGGACATGCACCAGTAGGAGCTTCTCTCGGAAGCGACGGGCAAAATTCCCAAGCGAAGAGAGAGAGAGGGAGAGAAAGAGACGCGGTGCTGTGGAGGTGAGAACAGAAAGAGATGAGAGAGAAGAACGAAGCTTCTGGTTGAAGCTGGCTTCTCTCAGAAGCCTTGTGATATCAAACCAGGCAAAGAAGATCCAAAATGACCACAACGCCCTTCAACCACAGCTTACCTGTTCCATGTCAGCAAGGGCATAACCGACCTTTTCTACACGTCACTATTACATAGGCATTTCGCTGGCACTTTGTCCGAATTGGCAGCACATGATTGGACCACCACTGCCACGTAAACTGGCTGTAACTTCTTTTATATAGGTAATAGGATTACTTTTCTAAGTACCCATACTCTATTAGCCCACAATTAATAGCCACGTCTGACAAATTTGTTAATCTAACTATCAATTTTCTTTCTGCTTTGTACTGTATTTTTCTTTTGAGAAATACTTTGTACTGTATTTTTAATTACAAAGATTATTTGTTTTTTTCTCCCCATCTATTGCACTGCCTTTGTCTCTTCGCCTACTTCCTTATAGGTCTCCTTCGATTGCCGTACACCAGAAAATACGATGAATCCGTACACAGATTCCTACGCACAGAAGACTAACTGACTGGTGCTGCAGCCATAGATGACATTGGCTTTCTCCATCAAAAGCCGCCTGTAGCATAAATTCCAAATCCCCCTCGCTCCGAGGGGTACTCGAAACACAAACTTATTGATTCGTACTGAAAAAGTCGTATATTCCCCTTCATATGAGTGTTCGTCCGCGTTACATGTCCTTGGATCTCGTTTGCCTCAAGCCTTCGGTTGAAAACCGCATAATATTGCTTCGAACGTACAGAAGGAGCTTTTCCGGTTGTTTGTCTCCATAACAGGTACTGAAACCTAAATTAGGGATGGCAACGGGTTGGATCCGGATCGGATCAGGCTAGATCCGATCCAGATCCGACTAGGAGAAATGGGATCCAGATCCGATCCAGATCCGTTCGGATCATCATCGGATTCGGATCAGATCGGATCGGGTTTCATCCAGCTGATCCAAATCCGATCTGTAGATCCATATAATACGTGGTCGGATCAGATTCATATCGGATCCGACATGGGTTTGCAATAAAATACAAAAAATAACATAAGAAATAAACACTATTTCATACGCTAAGGCATGTTCGCAAGTTATGAAGCCTAAAACACAACATAAATAGCTTTGTAGGTTGGAATTACTATTGTATTCTTCTTGAAAGTGAAAGCGGGGTGGTAATATGATTATATTTGTAAAGCACACATATATGTTGGATCGGATCGGGTCAGAACCCGGTGGATCTGCCCTTAGATCCAAATCCGGATCCAAATCCGATCGGATCTGGCTTTCCAGATCCAAATCCGATCCATTTTCAATTGGATCGGATTCGGATCTGATCCATTCGGCCCGGATCGCTCGGATAACATATCGGATCGGACCATATTGCCATCTCTAACCTAAATCAACGTATTATTCCTTCATGTAATGGTTCATCACAACTCACAGGTTCAGGTATGTCACTTAGACAGACAATTACAAATCTGCCATTGCTTTCTCATTTTTTTTAAATATAAGTGACTTTCACCTGCAGGTACATGTTGCGGCTGCAAGCGAGATTCAGCTCCATTCACAACTTTTATTGCGTTTGACAAACAATTAGAGAAGATGATAAATAAACCTATCGGGGAATTACATTTAATGGTCAATGAGGTATCTCCAAACTCATCATGGCAGTTGAAGGGACTTTAGATAACTTAAAATGTATGGAATGACATGAAAAGCAAGTGTCAATTTGTATGCTTCTGGTGGTTTCAAAAATTTTCTTCTCCAACTTACAAAGTTATTTTTTGATATAACTACTACTTAGTAAATTCGCACGCTACTATTCGTTCTCTTCGTCTGCTAAATACATTTCATGCATCTTAATTTTATTTGTTTTCTTATATCTACTTATGTCCACAATGAATACTACTTTCAATTGTTTGATCTTCTAGAATGGACTCAATTCTGGAACATGTCCCAGCTAAGGCGTAAATAGTATGTTTTCCTTATGTTAAAGAACTTCCATTCATTATAAGACTTATTTATTACCTATTTCATTTAAATCCGCTATTCACGAACCTTCTCCTATGAATTTAACGAAGGGAAAAGGATTTGTCATCGTACTGCACTACATTAGACAGATAGAAATAAATATGTGAGTAGAAAAAAAAATTATTTACACCGCTAACTGATGACCTTACTCTTATTTGGAAACGGTACCGAGTTTGATATGGAAGCTGATGTTGACGAAGCAAATGCTGAAAAATATAGTTTGACAGGGCAGAAAAAGAAAGAAAAATCTTTTCCAAGCCAAGAGATTTTGCAACTAATCCAGATGAAGAATCTGAATATTTTCTTAAACTTGCATCATTCAAGCACCCCGTCTGGAGATATTAAAAAGTCAACGAAATCATTGTGGGACTCTAAATGATCCTATTCAGTTAGTGCATGGATTTGTTTATATAGCCTGTTACTGATTATACTAAGTACTTAGAATAAGGAATGTTTGAGAAAAAAAGAATAAGGAATGTTATTTGGGACTTAAAGCTTAAACCTATTGAGAGATGTGTAACTCAAGTAATGACATACGATTTTTCGGAAACCTCAACATGTTCTATCTTAAGTGTTTCATATTTTTATGATATCTTCAAATGAAAGGCAATATTTTCCCGACATTTTTCCGGTAAGATAAGGTTGTGAAGGTATTCACAATATAATTTGTAGGCTACGATCGTGACAATTATAAAGATGCAGCTGGTTTATGTCGACAATTTTTTTGTGTATTTTTGTCTACGCTTATTGAATGGCGATAGATTGCTATTCAAATGAAAATCTCCAATTTTTTAAACGAATACCCGATTACTTACTATTGCAACATGTAATGTAACTTACACAGCACTTGCAATGATTGGTTGTTTATATTAATTTTATTTGTTTACCAGTCAGGTATTATCAGGCTTTTATTTATAGGATAAACACTACCATAGTAATTTCACAACCACGTCTCCCCGCGCATAGCGCGAGTTTACGACTAGTTACTACTAATGTTAGTACATGTAAAACGCAGTTTGGTGAGAGATGCTTTAGTTTTAAGAAGGCTAAAAACTAGTACAGCTAATAACTTTTGGCAGGTACGTTATGAATTGGTAAATTACACACACATTTTCTCTCATTGTTTGTTTGTGTTAAATCTGGACATTTCAGGTAAGGAGATTGAGATGTGAAACTAATTAACCCTCCGAGTGCCTGAGCTGAGTGAGGGACTTATATATATTACTCCTGGAACCGAATTCTTCTATGGACTTGAGTTTTTGTTTCACTCCTGTTCTCCTCTCCGTCAGAACATAGAAGAGGTATAGTTATGTCAAACACCTTCTTCTTCTTCTTCTTCTTCTTCTTCTTCTTCTTCTTCTTCTTCTTCTTCTTCTTCTTCTTCTTCTTCTTCTTCTTCTTCTTCTTCTTCTTCTTCTTCTTCATACGACGGCGACAGCGGCAGACTTACCTAATTCAGATGGATAATCGCAAAAGCCCCCTTCCTTCTCCAATCTCCAATAATATATATATATATATATATATATATATATATATATATGAAGTTGTAGGGTTGACACGAGATTTTTCACTTCGGGCGGGGTTTATGATAAGGAGACCAGATATGTGTCAACATCATATGTATCCTTAAAACCATTGATTTGGGAGAAATGCTGGGTTATCTTCGGCCTATCTGCCACGCAGATCCAATAAACACTAACATAATGAAATCTTATTAACCTGTTTAGAACATGAAAGGAAGAGCAAGATTTTGTGCTTAACCAAACGAATGAAGGACTCCCTGTTTCCATTTGTTTTCATTTCTTGCATTAAGTATGATATTGTAACTTGTAAGCATACTGCATCTCTGGTAGACAAAATATTCACGCTGAGTATGTGCCAGCTTGCTTTGATGCCTTAAATTGGTGACAGTTGGTTTCTTGCCAGTCATTTTTCCAATATGCATGCAATGCGTCCACAGTGTTCAGGGTTTTTTATCTACATTTCGTTGTTTCCTCTTATGTTTAGTTGTCACATGAGACACGTGTGTTCGCCCGATTGGTTGCTCATTAACCACTTGGCCCAATCATGTAAATTTCCTCTTTTATTTTCTGTTTTACCTTTCCTCTATTATGTATATACACAATTTGGGGTAATAGTTCTTGTTTCGTCAGAAACAAAAACAAAACAAAACATATATATATATATATATATAATGTAGAGAAAAAAATAAGTGTGCATCCTGTACACTTATCGTGCATAAGTCGTGCAATTACAGATTAATAAGAATGAAATAATCATAAAGTTGTTCTTTCTTAAAAAATAATAATTATAAACTAGTCTCGGGGCGTCTACAGCAATGGAGAAAGGGATATACGTGGCATTCTCGTGTTGTTGCTGATATATCATTCCGTCCCCATCACGCTAAGACACTATATGATGATCATACGGCAACGGTGGCAGCGGCGACGACGACTTACATCATTTAGATGGATAAGTCGCAGAAGCCCGCTTCCTTCTCCACCACGCACCAGTGGACAGTGGAATATGACTCCTCTCACTGCAACAAGAAACTTGTCGGCACCCGGTCTTTTAGTAAAGTTATGACGGCAGCTGGTTTTAACATATTATAAGGTTACAATTACGAACGCCATCTCAGCTGAAAAAGATGGATGGATTCAGTGCGGTACTAACGCCATCTCAGCTGAAAAAGATCGAGAACGTGCCAGGTCATCTCGCGACTTTCCCAGAGGCACGTGGCGAGTTCCACAACCCACACTCCAAAGTTCCTAGGCTTGCAGGAAAATGTCGGGTTATGGCCCCAGTCTGGTTTTGGAGATGGCGTGATTATCGGAATCTTGGACACTGGAGTGTGGCCCGATAGTGAGAGCTTCCGGGACAACGGAATGCCTCTGATGCCAGCGCGCTGGCGTGGAGTCTGTGAGAACGGGACCGAGTTCAACTCTTCTCACTGAAAAGAAGGAAGCTGATAGGACCCGGGCATTCAACAAGGGGTTGAAGGCCGCGGGTATCAGCGTGGATGCCCTACACGATTACGACTCTCCCAGATACTTCGACGGTCACGGGACCCACACGTCCTCCACCGCCGCTGGTAGCATTGTGCCGTGTATCAGCCATTTCGGCTAAACGCCAAAGGAGAAGCTATTAAGAGAAAAGGACGAAATTGAAGACAAAGACAAAGTTCAAGACAGTTGTATGAATCAAAACAAAGTTAGGGTCTCTTCGTAATTTCCCTTTCTTGCTACTGAACCGTTGCACAACGGATCCTTCCAGATAGGCACAGCTGTCTCACTTGACCATGGTTAGTCTTTCACCATAGTTAGGTTAGGGCTACATAAGAGACGCCATATATATTCATTGTATCCTTCTGGAAAACTCAACCACCGAGATTCATTCTCTCATCCTTGTACATCCTTCAATGGCTTTTCCCTTTCAGTTATCAATACCAATCGTTTCATCTTTCAATTAACTTATTATGGTATCAGAGCCAAACGGCCTGATCTATTGATTTCTTTTCATTTGATTTCCTTTCAACTATGGCTCTCTCCACCACCACCACATCATCTCCGTTGTTCCTTCTCACCAACATTCACAATCTCTTACCCTTCAAATTAGATAATCAAAACTATGTACTATGGCGGCATCAAATCACTGCAATCTTTCGCACTCAGTCACTATTTGGTCATCTTGATGGTTCTCTCCCTATTCCACCGGAGTTTCTTCCAGATCCAGGCGGTTCCGGTCAATCCATGGTGAATCCGGCGTTCTCTCTTTGGAGTATTCAAGATCAGACTCTACTCACCGTCCTCAACGCCACTCTCTCACCTGAAGCCCTCTCTCGCATGTCATTGGTCTCACTACTTCTCGAGAAGCCTGGTTGGTTCTTGAGCGACGGTATGCTTCTCTCACTCGCTCCAATATTCTGGATCTGAAAGGTGAATTACAAACCATCAAGAAAAGGTCAGACTCTATTGATGTATACATGCATCGATTAAAAACTATTAGGGATAAACTATCTGCTGCTCTAGTTAAAACTGATGATGAAGATATGCTTCTCTATTGTTTAAATGGTCTTCCTGTTGAGTATAATCCATTTCGGTCATCTCTGCAAATCAAATCTGAACCAATTTCTCTAGAAGAATTGCATGTCTTGTTAAAAGGAGAGGAACGCATGCTTGAGTCCCAATCTGAAATAAATTCTTCTACTGCTTTTGTTGCTGTGTCTTCTGGGTCTGGACCTGGTGTTTCTGCGTCTTATTCTCAACGTGGTTACACAAATCCACGCGGTCGTGGTCGTGGTAGGTCTGGTCAAAATGATTTTTCAAATCGAAGTCAGGGTCGAAACTCTTTTAATCAAATTCGTGGAGGAGGTCGTTCTTATTTTAATTCTCGTGGTGGTGGTCGATTTTCAAATGGTCGAGGTTACAGACCTCCAATTACATGTCAAATTTGTGGAAATGATTATCATAGTGCTGTTGATTGTTGGCATCGCATGGATCATGCGTATCAGGGTAGGAAACCCTCTGAGCAGCTAACTGCTCTCACTGCTGCCACACAATCACCAACTTTTGGGTCTATTTCTGGGTATTCCACTGGTCACAACTCTGGTTCTGCTGGGTCTTCAACTTGGTTATCTGACACGGGGGCTACAAATCATTTAACTTCTGATTTTAACAACATATCCATGGCTGAACCATATGGTGGATCTGATCAAGTTTCAATTGGTAATGGGTCTTCTATGCCCATAAGTCACTCTGGTATTTCACTTTTAACCACTTCTACACATTCTTTTCAACTTTCTAATACATTACATGTACCTAATCTTGCTGTCAATTTGCTGTCTGTGCATAAACTTTGCTTAGACCACAACTGCAGATTTGTTTTTGATGCATCT
Source organism: Linanthus parryae (assembly GCA_023055425.1). Taxonomy (NCBI): domain Eukaryota; kingdom Viridiplantae; phylum Streptophyta; class Magnoliopsida; order Ericales; family Polemoniaceae; genus Linanthus; species Linanthus parryae. The sequence goes on from JALGPY010000002.1 coordinate 38,438,570, forward strand.
ACCTTTTACTTACAGGACAAGGCTTCGGATACAATCATGTATCAAGGCAAGAGTGAAAATGGGCTTTATCCCATTCACACTCTCCCATCTGCCTTGCTTCCTAAACCTCAAGCTCTTCTTGGTCGTAAAATATGTGATCCTTTGTGGCATGCTCGTTTAGGGCATCCAACTGATGAAGTTTTGTTTAAAAGTTTTCCTTCTTTATCTTCTACCAAAACTGGTACTCATATGTGTGAACCTTGTTTAAAAGGAAAGATGGCTAGGTTACCTTTTTAAAAGTTCAAATACTGTTACTACTGTGCCTTTACATATTCTGCATTCTGATGTTTGGGGGCCTGCTTCTGTTAAGTCTTATAATGGCTATAAGTTTTATGTTTTATTTGTTGATAACTTCTCTCGTTATACCTGGATTTTTCCTTTATTTCATAAATCTGAAGTAGCAGGTGTGTTTCCTCAATTCAAAACCCATAATTAAAAATTACTTGGTTATAGTATTAGAATACTTCAGTCTGATGGAGGTGGTGAATATGTCATTTATTTTTCAGAAATTTCTTCAAGAACATGGTATCTCACATAGAAAGTCTTGTCCACACACACCTCAGCAGAATGGTTTGGCTGAAAGAAAACATAGACATTTAGTGGAAACTGCTGTTACACTTATGCAACATGCATCTTTACCAAAATATTTCTGGTACCATGCCTTTGAAACTGCTGTTTATTTGATTAATCGCATGTCTAGCAAAAACACTTCTTTTAAATCTCCCTATGAGTTGCTGTTTGGTGCAAAACCTGATCTCTCTCATCTTAGAGTTTTTGGATGCTCATGTTATCCATATTTAAGGCCATATAACACATCTAAGCTTGATCCAAAACCTAAACCTTGTGTTTTTGTGGGTTATGCATCAAATTATAAAGGTTACTTGTGCTTTGATAAATCAACTCAGAAATTTCATGTCAGCAGAGATGTATTGTTCAATGAAACTGAGTTTCCTTTTTCCTCAACAAGTGATACTTCTAATACTGCTTTTACTGATTTATTACCTTCTTCTTCTGCAGGCTCTTCTGTCCCTCCTACTGTCCCTATGACTGACTCTGTGAATCCCAGAAGGGAGACTCTAGCCACTGGCTCTTCAATGCTGCCACCTGAGTCTAGCAGGAGACCAACTCTAGCCACTGGCTCTTCAATGTTGCCACCTTAGTTTAGGTCTCCTGAGTAGCAAACTCTAGCTAATGGCTCTTCATTGTTGCCACCTGAGTTCTGCTCTTCATCTCAGAATCATCCACCTGGGTTTGTTCAGGCATCTTCACAGATGCAAACAACTCAGGCTGGTTTGAGTTCTGAAACCCCTGTGTGTGATGAAAATAATTCTGACACAGGTCCTGTTGGTTCCAAAACCTCCCAATGCAAATATAGTTGGAACAAAATGGGTATTTCGTACCAAATACAATCCAGATGGCACTATTTCTAGATACAAGGCCCGTTTAGTTGCAAAGGGTTTTCATCAAACCTAAGGGCTTGATTTTGATGAGACATTTAGCCCAGTTATTAAACATTCAACTGTTCGTATTATTTTAGCTTTGGCTGCTCACTTTAACTGGCCTTTGCAGCAACTTGATGTCAAAAATGCGTTTTTACACGGTCATTTAAAAGAGACAGTTTACATGTCTCAACCCACTGGATTTGTTGATAAATAAGTTCCACATTATGTTTGCAAGCTCCATAAGTCCATATATGGACTTAAACAGGCTCCACGAACCTGGTTTGAGCAATTTACTACCTATCTACTCAATCTTGGTTTCATTGCTTCAACTGCTGATTGTTCAATGTTTTTACGATGTTCAAACAACAAAACTACTATTTTGCTTCTTTATGTGGATGACATCATTGTAACTGGCAATGATACTGCATCTATTCCAACCTTGGTATCTCTTTTACATCAAAAATTTGATATGACTAATCTGGGTCCTTTGACCTATTTTCTGGGACTTCAAATCAAACGGTCCAAATCTGGGATTTACATATGTCAGACTAAATATGTTGAAGACCTTTTAACATGGTTTAACATGCAGCATTGTAAACCATGTCCTACTCCTCTTCCTGCTGAGACTAAGTATCATGCCACTGATGGTATTCCTTTAAATGATCCTGCTTTTTTTAGACAACTTGTTGGTTCACTTCAATATTTAACATTCACTCGCCCAGATATTTGTTTTTCTGTTAATCACTTGTGCCAATTTATGCACAATCCTACTGATGTACACTTAACTGGGGCTAAACGTATTTTACGCTATCTTCAGGGTTCTAAAACCACAGGTTTATTTTATCAAAATGGCTATCTTCCTTTACAAGCTTTTGCCGATGCTGATTGGGCTGGTAACCCAACGGATCGGCGCAGTACAACGGGGTTTGTTATTTTTCTTGGGCCCAATCCAGTACATTGGGCTGCTAAGAAACAGCCCACTGTTGCACGTTCATCTACAGAAGCTGAGTACCGTTCTCTCGCAGTTACTGCTGCTGAAATAACATGGTTGCAATATATGTTTCGTGATTTAAATCTATTTCTTCCTAATGCTCCCTTAATTTGGTGTGACAATTATTCTGCTATCGCCATGACAACTAATCCAATTCTACATGCTCGTACTAAGCATATTGAATTGGATTACCATTTTGTCCGTGAAAAAGTACTTGCCAAAAACTTACACATTTCTTATGTTTCCAGCACAGATCAATTGGCTGACATCTTCACAAAAGGCCTGACCACAGATCGTTTTCACTTTCTCAAGAACAAGCTGCTGCTGGACAAACCACCATCACCTTGAAGGGGTGTATTAAGAGAAAATGACGAAATTGAAGACAAAGACAAAGTTCAAGACAGTTGTATGAATCAAAACAAAGTTAGGGTCTCTTTGTAATTTCTCTTTCTTGCTACTGAACCGTTGCACAACGGATCCTTCCAGATAGGCACAGCTGTCTCACTTGACCATGGTTAGTCTTTCACCATAGTTAGGTTAGGGCTACATAAGAGACGCCATATATATTCATTGTATCCTTCTGGAAAACTCAACCACCGAGATTCATTCTCTCATCCTTGTACAGCCTTCAATGGCTTTGCCCTTTCAGTTATCAATACCAATCGTTTCATCTTTCAATTAACTTATTAGAAGCGACCGGCATGGCACCAAAAGCTATATTAGCCATGTATAAAGTGGCCTTCGTTTGCGCTTCTACTGCAGCCTTCATGAGTGATATTCTAGCTGGTATGGACCAGGCTGTAGCTGACGGCGAGGACGTCATGTCCTTGTTGTTGGGGTTTGACGAGACCCCGTTTTACCAGAATCCCATATCTCTTGGAGCGTGTGCAGCCATTCAGAAAGGGATATTTGTGTCGTGGAAACAATGGAAACATCTCAATTTCCAATGGAGCCCCATGGATCACCACCATCGGATGATACTCAGTAAAGGTCATCTCGTAATTATGGGCACTCCTCTTTTCCCAGCAAATCTACTAGTCTCAAAGGTTGGTTTCTACTATGGAAGTGGAAATAGGAGCAAAGAAACCTGCCAACGGTTCTTTAGAACCTAAAAATGTCAAAGGGAAGTATGTCATTTGCGATCCTGATGGGACACCGTATTACCAGACCCAAGTCCAAGAGATTCAAAGATAGCAGGGAGCTTGTGAAAAATGAGCTGACAGCATAGACATCCTTGTCGGTGGGATCAACTAGAAATGAGTACCATATATATTTTTAAATCCAAATTAAATAATAAAAAACCAATTGTACATCTTCTGCATTTATCGTGCACGAGTCGTGCAAAAAAAAAAAGAAAAAAGAAAACTTCCACCATAACCTCTCTTTTTCTACATTCTGACGTTTACCTCTATTATTCGGTCACTTTGATAGGGTGATTTAGATAGCAAAACAATTTAATTTTTTGATAATTTTTTCATGTTTTTGTAGAGTAATGATTTGGATAGCGAAACAATTTAATTTTTTGAATTTTTTTTTCATGGTCCATGAAAAAATTATCAAAAAAATAAATCATTTTGCTATCCAAGTCATCGCTAAAAGTGACTCAATTACGAGTAAAAAAAAGTCAAAGTATTGAGAAACAGATGTTACATTCTCTTTAATTTTCCCTATATATACATATACATATATATTATACATATATATATAGGTATATATAATGATCTAACGATATTTGCTACAAAATATTTAAGTATCTTATTTAACACAACTATTAAAATAACATAATCATTGTATCAAACATTCAAAATTTTGTAATTTTTCTTAAAGAAATTAGTAATTTAAAAAACCTAAGTCCACTTTTTTTTTAAGAAATCCATAAACAGTAATGCTACCCTCCCCGAAAAATAGCTCCCCCACGCTCCCCGAAACCTATGTGGCAAAGCCGCGTAAACTCTTTGAAACCTCACCAGCCCACCTTCACTTCTCTTTCTCTCTAGCTACTTTCCTACCGCTCCGTGTCTGCTCTTTGTTTCTAATTTCTATTTTGGTATGTATTTCCTCTTTGTTCACATTGCCATTTTTAGTAACTTTAAACAACTAATTGCCCAAAATACCTCCAAATAAATTGGCCCATTTTTTTATTTTTTTTGTAAACCCACTTAGTCCAATTTACTATGCCAATTATATTAATTAGCCCACTTAGGGTGAGTTTGGAAATGCTTCTGCTGGCAGCACAGCTGCTTTCTGACAGCAGAAGCAGTTTTAGTGTGTTTGGTAAAAATAAAATCTCTGCTTTTCCGGACAGTTTCTGCTGTCCCACAGCAGTTTTCAGGAAGCAAGGGGGGATATGCTTTTCCAGAAAGTGATTTTGATTAATTTATCTACAATCGATTTTGACCTTATAATTTTTTAAAATATCAATAGTTATCTTTCCGGAAATGACACGTGTCATAGATTTTTGTCATTTTACCCTCTCACAGCAACTTCACAGTTGATTTTACCAAACACAAAACTACTATATCAATATTTCACAGCAGCTTCTACGTAATATTTACCAAACAATATTTTATCAAGAACTCACAGCAGCTTTCTACTGTGTTTTCACAAAGCAGCTTTCTACCACCGCCAAAGCATTCCCAAACTAGCCCTTAATTAGGTTAATTAACCCAACCCAAATCCTAGCTCTAACCCATCTACTCTTACCCTAATTGAACTACTCTCACCCAAACGGCGAGATGATAACTCCCATCCAGGAAATAACTGTGAGATGATATTGGACTTTTTAAAATGAGTTATCATAATTTCGAGCATATTTTAGCTGACAAAACCTGCATACTCTAGTAAGAGGAATGTGAGCTTAATTGCAGAATTCAAGCGTTTTAATGCATAATGCGATGTTATTTGGCAAATATAATTGCTTGGTATGGGTGTTCATATTTTCTTGACATGAACAGGTACTTAGCGTTTGATTTGAGGCATGAAACGAACTTCGGAAACAACGAAACTCTAAAACTAAGTGAAGAGAAGCAAAATTAGAGAAGCTAGAATGACTGGTCTTTACTATTTTGAAGATATCTTGAGTTCCACTTGGAATTATGGAGGGAGACTGGTGGAAAATGAAAGTAGACTTCAAGAGCTTTCCAACGACATGACACGGAGCCAAAATAGAGTCCTGATGAAAAAGATACGGCATTGCAAAGTTGAAGCAGTTGTTGTCTGCGTGGCTGGCAGTAGCCACGCAGGAAGAGAGCATAAATGTCATTTTTCGCCACTTTCTGGGTGGCTGGAAATAGCTACGCAGTAGCCGAGACCCATGAGCAAATTTTGGCTGATTTTTTTGACTGTTTTGGTGTCTGCCTACGTCCCTGTCTGCGTTGCTGGAAGTAGCCACGCAGGTAGCCACTCACGCAGAGAGTTCTGAACTACTATTTTGGCTATGTCTAGAAGAAGTTGGCTGCTGTCAGCGTGGCTGGCAGTAGCCACACGCAGACAGCAGCCACACAGGTAGCCACGCAGCCCGAGGGAAGAAGATAGAGAAACAAGGCCAGAAGACCCATGTCTGCCAGCCACGCAGCAGCCACGCAGACATGGGAGAGAGACAGACCTTTTTGAGATGCTAGAAGACCCTGTTTAGGTGGCCAGCTGCCAGCCACACAGCAGCCACATATGCAGGGGGCAAGAGGGAGTTTTTTGGAGCTGACAGAATCACTGTCCAGCTAGCCACGCAGCAGCCACGCTGAGAGCGCAATTTTCTGAGGCGGTTTGGCTAGTGGCAGTTTCATAAATTAAGGCAGTCTTTTCGGAAGCTTTGTAGCACTATATAAAGGAACGTCGAGAGCTCGTTTTTGAAACAGAATACACGCAAGAAGAAGTCTAAGCATTCTCGGAGAGCACGGAAGCGCGAATCCAGAATCCAAGACACTCGTTTCATCTTACTCTCTCTTTATTTCAGAAACGTTGTTAGTTAATTATGTCGTTCAGTATCTAAACTCTTTACCTAGGTTCTCGGTGAACCTAGGGTTTCATATTCAGTATCTAGTTATACTTTTTTTTATGGATTCATGATCTACGGATCTTAATATCAACAGTTTTTATTACTTATTATGTATTTGATTTTACTGTTTATGCATGCTCGGCTTGATCACCCTGAATTGCTACAGACTCAACCCGGTTGGCGAAAGCGACTGGTTAGGGATAGCAAGAGAAGAAAAAATTTAGCACCCTACCCCGATGGACCCAACAGAGAAGGGGAGATATTGTTAGCCTAAGCGTTTGACCAACTGTTAGAGAATCTGACCCGGGCCTTTAGGAAAGGCTAGAAACCCTAGCAGCCTTAGAACGAGACTGCAGATTTAGGAAGCTTAACAGGGTCCGAAAATCTGCAGAACTGCGAAAACGTGCAGGAATTGAATAGTGACTGTGCTACTGGTACGCGGCATAAATATAACATCTGTGTGTTTTCATAATCAAAAGGAAGAAAAACTGAAGAGACCCTAGGGAATCATGGAATCTAATATCTCAAACCCTAGATTTACAACACTCAAGATTATTCAGAAAATTCTCATAAAAAGATTAATTTCATGTTATTTAATTTCAGTACTTAGCTAGTTATCACAAAATCAAACAATTCATCCCTTTTACACTCTGTTCCTTAAAACTTAGTACTTGATAAAACCTGCAAAAGTCCTCGCGGGAACGATAATCTGAGTCAAAAGTACTCTCTATATTAATTGATTTGTATACTTGCGAATAGCACGCTAAATTGCGCATCTCGAGACTCCTCAATTTCACATGTCTCTTTACCCCTCTCTATCTCTCTCGGCTGTTCTTCCCCAAAACTCTTCGCCGCCGCAAAAATCAACCCCGACGGTGGTTGTTTTTTGTCTCTAAACCATCGATCTAGTTCTGTAGTTGTTACTTTGTGGTTGATTTCTTCTCGAATCAACCGAAACCCGTCTGATTTGTGGGTTAGGGTTTGGATCAAAGAGGCCATGGCGGACTCTATTTCCACCGGTGTATTGGTTTGTGACTCTGAAGACGACGACGACGAGTATGTACCAGAGTATGAGTTATTTCGCGATGCCGTTGACTCCGATTCCGACGATGCAGAACCTCCTGACCACTTAGATCTGGATGACTCTCCGTCTCCTCCGTCGAATTTGGAGCATCCACTAATTCAGGTAAATGTTGATGAGTTTCAGGGTATCTGCTGTCCCGCAAGGAAGAAGCCAAAACTGGAAGGGAGGTTCAATTATCTTTATCTCTCTATGTTCATGTGTCTGTCTGATCTATCTGATTTAGCGATGCAATCTGTGATATGTGATTCTTGTTATGCGATATGTGATCTGGAATCTGTCATCAGTGATATATGATTTTTGTTATTTGATATGTGATCTAGAATCTGAAAGGAAGAAATTGAAATTCCCGTTTTGTGACTATGGGTATTTTGTGATATTATTACGTGTGTTGGGAGTCAAATTTAAATGTCAAGAGTTAATTATAAAGGTTCCCTAGAATTTGGGGGTCTTTGTGACTTTTACCTAAAGTTTTCAATGCCTTTTAATTAAATTAGGGGGAGGTAGTTGTCTTTTTGCCTAAACCAGTGGTGGGAAAGTGTCTTTTTCCATAGATTCATATGATTTTGACCCAAAAATTTCACCAGACGTGATTTTTTCCCTCATCAATCGGATGCAATCCGATCTCCTTCATCCCCATCGATTTCTCTTTTTAAATTCATCATCATCCTCATCCGATTCTCCCTCAATCTCTCTGTTTCTGACGATTCTCCCTATCTCTCTTTCTTTCTCTCGATCAATTGATCAGAAACACCAAAAACAGCTCCCTCTCTCCCTCACGAACGCTCCCTCACTGCCCTCCCTCTGCCGTCGGTACATCAGCAGCAGCAGCAGCGACATGCAACCACTGCCGCCGCCGTCTCTCTCTCTTCTTCCTCCAGGTCTCTCTCTCTCTCTCTCTCTCTCTCTCTCTCTCTCTCTCTCTTTTCTTCTTCTTTTCTCCTTCTCCTCCTTCTCCCGACGCTCTCTTTTTTTTTTCTTCATATGTTTTTTTATTCTTTTCTTCTTCCTGAGTTCTTTCTTCTTCTCCTTCTTGCTCCATGATTTGTTTATGAATTCTTCTAAAAGCCATTGTTTCAAGGCAGCCCTTGATTACCAAGTTCCACCACCACATCGTCGCCAACTTCTCCATCTCCGTCACTCAATCTCTCAAATCTCTCACGTCTCACGTAAGTAGCAAGTTGTTCTTTGATTTCAGATTCGTAGTCACTCTTCAATTTGGATTGTTATCGCATTATTCTTCAAGAATCGTCATAATCGTTCATGTTCATGTCACACCCATAAACCCCAGTTTATGTAGGGGGTAAAATCAATCCGAAACAATAGGATTAACTAGTAACTACCACTTGTTTGATGTGTTGGGTTGGTAAGGCGAGTTGTAATCGCCGGGTAATTGGATTAGAGTTGAAACCGAGACCGTTAGACGCATATTTGCATGTCCTAGGGCTTATGAACAATCTTTCCGGTCGCTAAAAGGTTGGAATTCGTCGCTATAGGGCTGTTTTTGGTCACTGAAAGGTGTTAAATTTGTCGTTAATGTTGTTGGGTTTATTAAATAGTGTCTAGACGTTGAAATTAGTTGGATTATTGGAGTTTTAACACTCGTTTTGTGACCTTGACACTAAGTACATATGTTTGAGTGAATTTGTGAGTTGTGACAAGTATAATGTAATTCTAAGTTAGTTGGTAATCTCTTTTTTTGAATTAAATAGCCTAGTGGATCCTAAACTTGAACCGGCAAGTAGAATTGTGTTGTTGACCTAGAGCCAATCGTCCTAATCACTTGCGTATCGAGTTACTTGGAAATGTTAGGTTGGTGTTAGAATCCTAAACCGCTGAGCGTCATATGCATGTAGTATAGTTGGCACTTGTATTACCAAAATATCGTAATTGATTAAAGTATTGTTAACTTGTCGGCGATGAGTTCACATACGACGCGTACGTCGGGTACTACGATTGAGTCGCCGTAGTTGCTTGCAATTGAGGTGAGTAAACATGCCAGGCCTAGTGTGCCTATCTCCCTTCATGTCAAATGATTTCCTCCTACATGTCTCAAAATGAATTTACCTGTTATGTGCTTATGTGTCATTTAAACATCTGATTTTACTCGTAAATGCTTTTCTTGAAAATAACACAATAAGTTAACAATTCATGATAACGTAAAGTGGAAGAGTTGTTTGGGGTTATCTCATGGTTACTATTGGGCTTGTTTGGATTATACCCGACCAATTAATTTTATTTAATCCGGTTGCAAGGCCCCGGATCGTTCCTTGTACTCACCCTTCTCGCCGCAAGAAGTCTGTAAGGGGGTGTGGACACTTAAGGTCTTGGATGCTTGCGAAGTGGTTGGTTCTTTCCCCGTATCAACTAATTTTAAATGTGGATTTTTGGATTTTATGATTATTAATGGGAAAAGGATGAGAGTGTGATCTTGAAATCTCCTAACTTGGATCATGAACTCGAATTTTGTGAACTATAACGATCTTGAAATCTCCCTTGTTTTCTTATAAGAGCCAAACGTTACTTCCGCTGTGTTTTAATTAAACTACTATGCTACAACTGTTTTGCAAACTTGTCTCTTCATCACTTTACATGCTTGGGTGTTTTCTTGCCAGTATTTATTGCTGATTTTGTACTGTGATGTTTTCTTTTCTTTTCCTGCACCACAGGTCTAGATGATGAGAATTTGGCTTAGCGGGGGACGCGAGTCATCACCGAGTTAATTAGTCATTTCTTTTCAATAAGTTAGAACTCGTTGGTTAGTTAATAATACACTAGTTTGTTGAGCGCCCATGTTTGAGGCAGCATTTGAATTGTAATAAAGTTTTAAATACTTAACTTTTAATTTAGTTTGCTTGGGATCCACTTTTAGATGTCCTTGTATCCGGGCTTTGTCTCGGGTACGGAGTAACACCCCCCGGGCCTCCGGGGTGGTCATTTTGGGGGTGTTACAGGTGGTATCAGAACCGACAGTCCAAAAAGAAAATCAAAACCTGTTAGGGTAACAAAAATGAACATAGGAAAAGCAATTAAAATTTGACAAGCCGTTGCGGATTTGGGTAGTTTTGGATAGGACTATTTTGTGTGTAAGTCCTTATAAAATAGGCTAGAAAGCAAGTACACCCACCCACCCACTCCTAAGTAAGAGCTTTGGCCTACCCGAGTAGCTATGTAATTGGGTTCGAGGCGTTTCATTGGAGTTCGGGTTAGAAGTATACTATTTGGGTGATCAAAGTTTGAGGGTCGTTTTCGAAAGTCTTGTGATTCAAAATTGAAGTCTTGGGAGTATGTATTTATTTCATGAGGGTAGTCATTTTGTTTATGATATATATTTTGTGGAGTAAGAGACTCATGGTGTTATTTTCTTTTGTAGATGGCTAGAACCAAAAAAACCGTAAGGAAGCGTGTATTGCCAGTTGAGAAGTCCCCGGTCGTGACTCCTTGGACGGAGGGTGAGAATCAACCGGCTTTTCGCGATCGTGTCATCCAGTTTTGTGAGCATAGGTTCATTGCATTGGATTTTCCTCGGTATCGGAATCCGGCTTTCCAGGCATACTGTATGGTGAAGGCGCTACCTATGAGGCCCATGTTTGGAGATATCATTGCAAAGTACAGCAATATTATGGGTAAGTAGAACAAATTAAATTCTAGGGATTATTTCTACCACGGAGAGTAGAAGGTGGACGCCCACTTCATATGCAAATTGTTGATGGACATTCATGGTAAATGGCAAGGCTACACGGTGATTGAGATAGATTCTAGTGACGACGAGGAGGTGATCATTTTAGACTCTAGTGATGATGACGAGGTCGACGAAGACCCAATGGAAGACGATGAAATTGAGGAAGACCCCTTGGAAGACGATGAAAGTGAAGAAGACCCAAGTGAGGATGAGGAGTTCGAGGATGATCCCAATGAAGATGTGGAGTTGGATGTGAGCGACGATGAAGAAGAGTAGCCATGTTAGACTTCTTTAATTTCCTAGACTTTGATGCATTTTTTGTTTTATTATTGTTTTTAATAAGGCTATGATGCCAAACAATACTTTGAGGTTTCTTGAATGATTTTTGTATAGCCACTTTTGGGCTAGAGTTAAATTTTTAACGATTTGCTTTGAGGATGAGGGATTATTCTCATATTTTGAAGACCCGTTTTTGGGAGCTTAATAAATTAAGATTTTATTAATTTAGAGTATGATTTGATGAATTAGAATTGTCTTGTGTTTTGTTATCATTGATTAAGTGCATAGAAAGCGTTCATGGAGTTAGAACGCGAAAACTTTGATTTTTGGTTGTACTTGAATCTGCGAAGCAGTTGACATTTTGCGTAGCAGACATGTTTAAATGTGAAGTTATTTTTCCCTGATTTTTTCCCAGAAATTATACGCACCCAGGTATATTACATAAAAGTTTTAGCCCTGTATGAGTTCTAGAGACATAGATACAAATTTTCAAAGTTTGTTATGCAATAGAAGAATTGCAAAGTGACTAGCTGTAGAATTTTGGATGTTTACCTATCTTCCAGACCTTTTTTGGTTTTCAAATTTTTATGGAAGTTATTATACACGTATGGATAAATCTGGGTGAAAGCCTAACTCATTTTGAAGAGTTTAATGTCAGTTTAAGACCTTTCAAACTCAAAGTTTCAGTTCTGATGGTCTGTCTGCACAACTTAAGTTCTACAATTTATTTTGAGTTGATTATTCTTTATTATGAAATTAGACTCAGAGAGGTTGTTGAAAACCAAAATTCATAATTTTTTCTTGTTCTATTGATTATTTTTCCAATTTTTGAAGAAGGATGAAAAATGAGACGGGATCAGCCTATGTGTAAATGCATGTGTAATTGATTAAATGATGATCAATGTGTGACGTTACATGCCTAATTGCGCATTACTTGCCATGTATTCATGTTTACTTGTACTTCATGACACTTTATGAATAATACAATAGGCTATAGTGTAGCGTCAATACTACACCACGAGAAATCGTCAAGTCCCAATGGCAGCACCAAACAACAACAACAACAACAACAACAACAACAACAACATGGAGCAGTTCTTTGCTCAATTTGCTCAAATGGATTAGAACATGAACCAGGGAGAGCAGAATGCAGCCAATTGGGCGAAGAAAGTGGCTGACATGAAGTCTGGAAATTGTACAGGCAATGAGGATCCAGTTGAGCTTGAAGACTGGATGGGTGAGATTGACAAGGTCCTTGAGTTGGTTGAGTGCCCTGAAAACAGCAAGGTCTTTTGCACGGCGTTCTACCTGAAGAAGGAGGCAAACATAAGGTGGAGGAACTCGCGTCAGACCTTTTTAGCTCAGCCCAACTTCAATTGGGAGGCTCTTTAGACTGCACTTCGCACTCGCTTCTATTCGTCTCATGTCCAGGATCAGAAGTACATCGACTTTGTGAATCTGACGCACGGGAATGATTCTGTGACCGAGTACTTTAAGAAGTTCATGGAACTAGCCCGATTCTCAGGCCAACTGATGCCTGATGAGGCAACAAAGGTTAGGAAGTTCATGTCTTGTCTGCAACTCCATCTGCAGAAAAATTTGTTGTGCAGGACATATGATACCCTCCAGGAGGCGTATGATAGAGCTGCAGCTGTTTGGCGCATTCAAGAAGCGCAAGATGAGAAGCGAGGAAAACGCAAGATTGAGAGTGATGGGGGATATGGTAACAACCAGGGTAGGAATAACCTGGTGGTCAAGACAAGAGGTTCAAGTCAAACCATGGAGGAAGGAACCAGGGACAGTACCGTGACAACCAACAGAACTCGGGAGATCAACCTCCTCGCCGCTACATCTGCAACATGTGTCAGCAGAATCACCCCGGAGTTGATTGCAAGGGGAATGTAACACTTTCCATAAATGTGGCAAGAGGGGACATCGTGCTTTCGAGTGCCGTACACGAACAAATGGGAATCTTCAGGTGAACCAGGGGGAAACTATCAAGGAAATCGGCTGTTCAATGGCAACAATCAGGGCGGGAATAGGAACTATGGGAACCGCAACAGCCTGAATAATGGGGGAAACAACTATGGAAGATAACAGGGGAACAACCAAGGTAATGGGAGGAACAATGGAGTTCAGAATAGGAATGGGAACAACAATGCACCAGCTAATGCCAACACCAATGGAACGGGTACAGCAGGAACCACAGCGCAGAACGGGAATGTTGTGCGAATTGCTGTCATGAGCAGGAATGAAGCAGAAGCAGCAAATGGAGTAGTCACTGGTACATTTCTTGTCCATGATCAACCAGCATTTACTCTATTTGATTCTGGAGCCTCGTATTCATTTATTTCATTATCATTTGTGTAAAAGTTGAGTCTCAATAAGCCGTCTAGAATATCCATCCCTGTAGCTACCCCAACCGATCATATAACAGTGTGTGACACCATTTTTGAAGGGGTAGAAGTTAAGATCCTGGCTAGTACCTTGCCAGCAAATCTGATACAATTTGATCTTGGGGGGATAGATGTTATATTGGGAATGGATTGGATGGGTAAATATCGAGCAGTTATAGACTGTCACGATCAAAAAATCAGGCTTAAGGGTCCAAATGGAAAAAAGACTTCTTACCGTGGCATCACGAGGGAACCACATATCAGACCAGTGTCAGCCTTGACCATAGTCCACCAAGTGAAGAAGGGGAATAGTGCTTATTTATGTTATGTCGAAGACGTGTTGTAATACCCCGTTTTAAGATTAGGGGTAAATTGGTGATTTGAGATAAGAATTCAATTTGAGTCAGTAAGGTTAATGGTATGAAGGTATTCCTATAATTTAATATATGTATTAATATGTCATGTACATATGGTTTGCATATACATCTAGTGTAGGGAAGAGTTAGACTCATGCTTTCCATAAGGTTGAGACCCATGGTTTTCCTAGATTTAGCCATGCTAGTCAAGTCTCTTTTGTCCCATCAAGCTTATTTCCCCTACACACTTAACATTTCTTATTTTTCAAGCTATCTTGTCCAATCAATCACACGTTTCAAGTGTATTACCGAATTTGAGAGGATGACCTCTCAAAACATGACCAAAACTTATTATTTTACTACTCTAAGTGTAGAAAAATAAGGGGAATATGTATATATATATATGGACCCAATGACTATTTTCTAACATCTCTTATCAATATGAACCAAAAAGAAGCTATAATAACAAGCCATATAGCATGACTAGAATATTATTGCATGAGCACACCAAAATTAATAGTTATCATCATACTCTTAAATGACTAGACATAACTTGCTTACAAAATACTCAAGCCATCTTTGACCATCATCACACACTTGTGTAGTCTTTTCAAGTAAAGTAGAAACATTTCAACACTCCACATTACTAGTCACATCACCTCACCTTTATACACAAAATGACTAGTCACATCATCTATTCCAACACTCTACATGATTTGTCATATCATTCAATTTTTATACTCCATATGAGTAGTCACATCCAATCCAACACTCAACATGACTTGTCACATCACTCCATTTTTATACTCCATATGAGTAGCCACATCACCATTCCAACACTCTACATGACTTGTCACTCTATTTTTATACTCCATATGAGTAGTCACATCCAATGCAACACTCAACATGAGTAGTCACATCACATCACTCTAATACTCTACATGTCATGTCATGTCACATCACTCCACTCCAATACTCCATATTTCATGTCTTATCACTCCACACCAACACTCCACCTCCCTCTATAAATACATGTATTTCACTTGAATGACACCACCACAACCACACTCTCCTTACTTCCATAGTTGAAGGCCTCAAGCTCTCTCTTCCTCACTAAACTTCTTTTGAATCTCCTAAAGATCAAGTTTGGTAAGCTTATATCCTAGCTCTTCACTTTCTAAGTGTCAATTTAAGTACTCATTCATGACACTATATTTCATTCCAAACAAAGTTAAACTTTGATCAAGCATGCATATTTTATACTTACGTTAATGCAGTTTATCTTAGAGTTCTTCATATAGACCATATTTCATCTATTTGATATAACTAAAATGAAGTATTCTCATGATATTGTGGAAAGAAATGAAATTCGAAAGAAGTTAGTCTCGTTTTGATACTCAATTTTCGGCCAAAATTCTTGACCTGACTTTGAGAGGTCATATCTCACTCATAAAAATTCGGTTTCCGTCCCACCTTATATCGTTTCGAAGGTCAACGAGTTTACTTTCATTTCCAACTGGTTTCATATTCAAAATATTTATACTTTTTCCGTAATGCCATTTTCTGTAAGATGAGTCGGATCTGAAAATCTGGATTCGGACATATTATTTGACCCAACTTTGTGAGGTCATAACTCACTCATACGAACTCCGTTTTTGCTCCACTTTATACCGTTACGAAGCCCTACGTGTCTAATATCATCTCCAAGTGGTTTCACACCATAATAAATTTTAGATATTTTTAAATACTGATTTTCATAAACTGTGTCAAGTTGAAAATTTTAATTTTGAACCCTATTGCAATAACTCATAACTCCCTCAAACGAGATTTACTTAAAATAGTATTAACTACTAGTATAATACAAATTAACCTAGAATTATCACAATTTGTACATGAATATCATTTTGGCATCTATTTGGATCGTAAGAGTTGGATTTGATCATATGTCCTAACCAAGCATTCATATAGGGTTAGTACCTTTATTGTGTAAGAAGTATTACCTTTGTGGCTATAGAGACTCGTAAATTGTAGGGGACGGATTCGTGGACATAGGCTTTGTCGACGCTCATTCGTACTAACTGTTGTATCGACATGAGGTGAGTATACATGTTTAGCCTTGCGTTCATAGCTTCATTTGTGTCTAAACGTGATTTTTGATATTTGTCTCAAAATGTGTTTTGTGACTCACATGCTTTTATTTTTGAGTTAGGTTACGTTTCGAAATAATTTTCTGAAACTGACACGGGAAATAATAATCGTTGATAACGTAAAGTGGAAACTCGCACGTACCGGATTATGTTACTATTTGGGAGGCCCTTTGTTGGCCATTGTTGTTTGGGAGGCCCTTTGTTGGCCATGGCTCTTGCCTTGTTGGATGGAGTCCCAGCTAGTACTCACCCTTCTGGCCTTTTGCTTCTTAAGGGGGTGTTGCAACACTTAAGGTCTAGTCTGGCAGTTGGGAGGTCCTTTGTTGACCATTAAGGAGGTCCTTTGTTGACCATTACTATTTGGAAGGTCCTTTGTTGATCATTAAGGAGGTCCTTTGTTGACCATTACTACTTCCGGTACTGTGCTTAATAATTGGCTCCTTTGATTCTATATTTGGATAGTGATAACTGAATTCTTATTCTATTTGGAAACTGGCACTTGTGAAGGATTTAATTGGAAATATTTGAAGCTGGATATTGCCAATCGTAATTTGGCTAACACTGTAGCTTATGACACTGCAAACTCTAATTTTGGGTTACTTTTACTCATACTTTGTTATTCCTCAATTTTTTTTTAAACGTGTAACACTGTTATGTTTATCATCTTTCTGTTTTACATTCTAAGGTGTACCTCACTCAGCATTTCTTGCTGACTTTGGGAAAACTGCGGTCTTTGTTTTCATTCCCCCGCAGGTTTAGGAGCTAGGATTATGGAGTAGCGGGATTCGGAACTCACGTAGATTATCACACATCGTCACTTTATGTTAAGAACGATAGCTTGATAGAATCATTACCGTAACATTGTAGTTGTTGTCTAAAGTTGATCATGTAATAAGTTGTATTATTTGATTTTAAATGGAATGTTTTGTTCTCGATTTCCACTATTCAAGTAGCACCCTCCCGGTCTCTCCCGAGCCTGAAATAGGGGAGTGTTACACGTGTCTAAGAAGGAGAATGTGCTAGAAGAGATACCGATAGTCAAAGACTTTCCCGATGTGTTCCCGGATGAGATTCCAGGAATGCCACCTAGAAGGGAAGTTGAGTTCACTATGAACTTAGCACCTGGAACAACTCCAATCTCAAAGGCGCCGTACCGCATGGCACAAGCAGAGTTGAAGGAACTAAAAGATCAGTTGCAAGAACTCCTTCAAAAAGGTTACATAAGGCCAAGTGTGTGGCCTTGGGGAGCACCCGTGTTGTTTGTGAAGACGAAAGATGGAAGCTAAGGTTGTGCATTGACTACAGAGAGTTGAACAGCGCAACAATCAAGAAAAAATACCCTTTACCCCGAATTGATGACTCGTTCGATCAGTTGCCATGGGCGAGTGTCTTCTCAAAGATAGATTTGAGATCAGGGTATCACCAGCTTCGGGTACCCGAGAAGGACATCCCGAAGACAGCCTTTAGAACAAGGTCTGGACATTATGAGTTTAGTGTGATGCCTTTTGGCTTAACTAATGCTCCTACAACATTTATGGATCTAATAAATCGTGTTATGAGGACGTTTCTGGATCGGTTCATGGTCGTTTTTATTGATGACATCCTCGTTTACTCAAAGAGCGAGGAAGATCACCAAGAACATCTCAGGGAAGTGTGGGAAACGTTGAGACATGAGAAGTTGTATGCTAAGCTCTCGAAATGTGAGTTTTGGCTATATCAAGTTCCATTTCTGGGTCACATAATCTCAAAGGAAGGGATATCCGTGGATCCAGGAAAGATTTCGGTAGTTAAAGACTGGCCAACTCCGAAGAATGTGTCAGAAATAAGAAGTTTTATGGGATTAGCAGGATATTACAGACGTTTTGTAAGAGATTTCTCGAAGATCGCTAGACCGCTGACTATACTAACCAAGAAGACGGTAAGTATCAGTGGAGCGAAGATTGTGAAGAAGCATTCCATAAATTGAAAGAAAAGTTTACTACATCACCCGTGTTAGCTTTACCCAATGATTCTGGCGAGTTTGATGTTTACAGTGACGCATCGAAGAAGGGTCTAGGGTGTGTGCTTATGCAGGAAAGAAGGGTTATTGCCTATGCTTCGAGACAACCGAAAACTCATGAAGATAATTATGCTACGCATGATTTAGAGCTTGTAGCAATAGTTTTCGCACTGAATATATGGAGGCATCACCTATATGGGTCAGTGTGTAGATTGTATACTTACCACAGCAGTCTCAAATACATCTTCACTCAGAAAGAGCTAAACAACAGGCAAAGACGCTGGCTAGAGATCATAAAGGATTATGACTTGCGTATCCAGTACCACGAGGGGAAGGAAAACGTAGTAGCTGATGCGTTAAGCCAAAAATCGAGCCATACTTTAGGTACTATGCTAGTTTTGCCAGACCAGCTATGCCATGAGTTCCGAAAGCTTGAGATTCAAGTAGTGGAACAAGGTGAAGTAAAGAATATCCTTGGGAATATGACAGTTGTGCCCGATGTCTTAGAAGAGATAAGGAGTAACCATCCATGAGATGTGAAGCTGAAAAGGATAAAGAAGAAGATTGTGGAAGGGCAAGCAAAGGATTTTAAGATCCATGAGGATGGAAGTATCCGCTACAAGGGGAGATGGTGTGTGCCACACAAGTGTACGGAAACCAAGGAGAAGTTGATGCGTGACGCGCACAACACACCCTACTCGGTACATCCAGGGGGTGACAAACTCTATAAGCATCTAACGAAGAATTTTTGGTGGCCCAACATGAAAAGGGAGGTAGCAAAATTTGTGGCAAGATGTCTAACTTTTTAGAAGGTGAAGTTTGAACATAAAAGAATGGGAGGCTTAGTTCAACCATTGGATGTCCCAAATTGGAAGTGGGATTCAATTTCCATGGATTTTGTGACTGCTTTGCCGACATCGAAGAATGGACTGAATCAAATTTGGGTTGTAGTTGACAGATTGACCAAGACAGCAAGGTTCATTCCGATGAAGGATACATGGAATATGGAACAAGGAGACGATGCGTATATGAAGAACATTGTAAGGTGCCATGGAGTCCCAAGCTCTATAGTTTCTGACAAGGATCCCAACTTTCTTTCTCACTTCTGGAAAGCGCTCTAGGAGGCATTGGGAACCCAGTTGAAATTCAGTATGGCATTCCACCCTGCGACGGATGGACAAACCGAGAGGACAATTTAGAAATTGGAGGATATGCTAAGGGCTTGTGTTATGGACTTTCAAGGTTCATGGCTTGATAGATTACCTTTGATAGAATTCTCCTACAACAACAGTTACCACGCCAATATTGGCATGGCACCTCACGAGACCTTTTATGGAAGGAAGCGTTGAACACCACTATGTTGGAGCGACATAAACAAGACAATGGTAATTGGTCCACAGCTAATTGAAGAGATGACAGATCAAGTGAGACTTATTCAGAAGCGAATGAAAGCAGCTCAGGATAGGCAGAAGTCCTACGCTGATAAGAAGAGGAGATCATTGGAGTATTAAATTGGAGAAAAGGCATTCTTTAAAGTTTCGCCTACTAAGGGAGTCATGAGATTCAATCAGAAAGGGAAGTTGAGCCCGAAATTCATTGGACCATATGATGTCAAAGAGAAGATTGGGGAAGTGTCTTATCGATTGGATCTACCATCAAATTTGGGTCGTGTTCACAATGTATTCCACGTATCTCAGCTGAAGAAGTACGTGCCTGACCCATCCCATGTATTGGATTCCGAACCAGTAGAATTGGATCCGTCTTTGAGTTATGAAGAGCATCCTGTTAAGATTCTAGACACCAAGACAAGGGACACCCGCAATAAGAGTGTCAAAATGGTGAAGGTCTTATGGAAAAATCGCCTCAATGAAGAGGCAACTTGAGAAGCGGAGGATGATATGAGGAAGAATTATCCTCACCTTGTTGACGAGGTACCTTGAGTTCCGAGGACGTCACTCCTCTAAGGGGGAGAGGATGTAATCCTTCGGTTTTTTAATACAGTACTCCTTATAGTATATTGCATATCATTCATGACCTTAGGTTTGCATTTAGTAGTGGTACCCTTGAGTGGAGGTTCATACCTTAGTGGTTTTGAGGATTTGGTTTAAGCTTCGAGGACGAAGCTCTCTTTAAGGGGGGAAGGATGAAATACCCCGTTTTGTGACTATAGGTATTTTGCGATATTATTACATGTGTTGGGAGTCAAATTTAAATGTTGGGAGTTAATTATAAAGGTTTGCTAGCATTTGGGGGTCTTTGTGGCTTTTACCTAAACTTTTTAGTGCCTTTTAATTAAATTGGGGGGAGGTAGTTGTCTTTTTTGCCTAAACTAGTGGTGGGAAAGTGTCTTTTTCCACAGATTCATATGATTTTGACCCAAAAAATTTCACCAGACGTGATTTTTTCCCCTCATCAATCGGATGCAATCCGATCTCCTTCATCCCCATCTCTTTTCAAATTAATCATTATCCTCATCCGATTCTCCCTCAATATCTCTGTCTCTCACGATTCTCCCTATCTCTCTTTCTTTCTCTCGATCAATTGATCTGAAACACCCAAAACAGCTCCCTCTCTCCCTCACGAACGCTCCCTCTCTACCCTCCCTCTGCCGTCGGTACAACAGCAGCAGCAGCAACGACATTCAACCACTGCCGCCACCGTCTCTCTCTCTCTTCTTCGTCCAGGTGCGTCTCTCTTTCTCTCTCTCTCTCTCTCTCTCTCTCTCTCTCTCTCTCTCTCTCTCTCTTTTCTTCTTCTTATCTCCTTCTCCTTCTCCTGACGCTCTGTTCTTTTTTTTCTTCCTCTGTTTTCTCTTCATTTCTTCTTTCTGCGTTCTTTTTTCTTCTCCTTCTTGCTGCATGTTTTGTTTATGAATTCTTCTAAAAGCCATGGTTTCCGGCAGCCCTTGATTACCAAGTTCCACCACCACATCGCCGCCAACATCTCCATCTCCGTCACTCAATCTCTCAAATCTCTCACGTCTCACGTAAGTAGCAAGTTGTTCTTTGATTTCAGATTCGTAGTCACTCTTCAATTTGTATTGTTATCGCTTTATTCTTCAAGAATCGTCATAATCGTTCATGCTCATGTCACACCCATAAACCCTAGTTTATGTAGGGGGTAAAATCAATCCGAAACAATAGGATTAACTAGTAACTACCACTTGTTTGATGTGTTGGGTTGGTAAGGCGAGTTGTAATCGCCGGGTAATTGGATTAGAGTTGAAACCGAGACCGTTAGACGCATATTTGGATGTCCTAGGGCTTATGAACAATCTTTCCGGTCGCTAAAATGTTGGAATTCGTCGCTATAGGGCTGTTTTTGGTCACTGAAAGTTGCTGAATTTGTCGTTAATGTTGTTGGGTTTATTAAATAGTGTCTAGACGTTGAAATTAGTTGGATTATTGGAGTGTTAACACTCTTTTTGTGACTGATGCGCAATTTAGCGTACTATTCGCAAGTATACGAATCAAGTAGTATAGAGTGTATTACGACTCAGATTATCGATCCCACAGGGACTTTGCAGGTTTTTCTAGTAATCAATTTTAACGAACAGAGTGTAAAAAGGAGGAATATTTTGAGAGTTTGTAACTACGAACTAAGTACTGAACGTAAATAACTGAAACGTAATATTTTTGTGGAAGTTTTCTGAATAATCTTAAGGTTGTAAATCTAGGGTTTGAGATACTAGGTCCCGGGATCCCCTAGGGTTTCTTCAGATTTTCGTTCTTTGTTTGACATGAAAACACACAGCAGTCTCGTTATCCGTGCCACGTACCAATTGTGCAGTATCTTTTATTTTCCTGCACGTTATCACAATCCTGCAGACTGTCGGATTCCTGTTAAGCTGCCTAAATCTGCAGTCTCGTTCTAAGGCTGCTAGGGTTTCTAACCTGTCCTGATGGCCCGGGTCAGATTCTCTAACAGTTGGTCTCAACGATTTCAGGCTAGTCCTAACTCCCCTTCGCTAGTCGGCCCATCGGGGTAAGGTGCTAAATTCTGTCTTCTCTTCCTAACCCTAACCGGACGTTTTCACCTACCGGCTCGGGTCTGTAGCAATTCTGGTTAGCTACTCCGATCATGCATAAACAGTAAAATTCAAAGACAGAATAACGAATAAAGCTGCTGATATTAAGATAGTACGATCATGAATCCATAGTCAAAACGTAGAACTAATCTCTGAAAACGAAACCCTAGGTTCACCGAGAACCTAGGTAAAAGTTTAGCTACTGAAATTCATAACGTAAAATAACACAGTTTTTGAATAAGAGAGAAGAAGAGCAAACGGGTGTCTTGAATCTGGATTCACGTTTCCGTGCTCTCCGGGACGCTCCGACTCCTCCTTCGGTTGTGCTGTCTTGTGTTCTGTTCTGTGTATTGTATGCTCAAAACGAGTCTGGACGAGTCTTTAAATAGTGCTGTTTTTCCCAAAAACGCTTGCGCCAGAATTTACGAAAACTGCCATCGGTCCACCGACTCTGACCAAAAGTCAAAACTGGCTGCGTATATACGCAGGGGTTGCGTATATACGCAACCAGAGCCCAACCAACATCCCCCACCACCCTCACTGCCTGCGTATATACGCAGGGGCTGCGTATATACGCAGGGCCTGCGTATATACGCAGGCCGTGGGGGCTAGGTGGGGTCCACTTGGTCCTTTGGTGGGCCAGGTCTGGTCCCCTGGGTCCCACTCTTCTGCCTGATGCTCCCGGTTTGCCTCCCTCGGTGTCTTCCTGCTTTCCCGTGTCCCGTCTTGCGTTTTGACCCGAAACTTGTCAAAATTACGAAAATACCCCTGGGTCAAAACCGCTCCAAACTCTGTCCAATCCTGACTCTGGCCATAGGAAAACTGCTGACTGAAGTTGGGGGACAAAATCTGAACTTGACTCCGGAAACCCGGGCCCGGTGCCAAAATGACCAAAATACCCCTAGGCCAAAACTGTCCCGGAAATCGTCACGAACATGAAATAGTTGCTCCTGACTCCGGACACCGGAAACCGAGACTCCTTACTCGGGCGTGGCCTGACTGGGACCCACACGTGACGGGAGTCGGTTTTTCGGCCGGACTCCGTTTCAGCATTATAACCTGTTTTCGAAAAGCCCTTGACATCTCCGTTCTTTTGCCCCCGGTTTCACTTCAAAATTCCGAGTCAAGCTCAAGATATTGTCAACCGAGCGCATCCCGGTGATTCTCGGTTTTGGCGTTTTCAGCTTCCTCGGTCGGTTTTCACTGCTCGTTTTTCCTCCAGTCTTTTCGTTTTCCATTCCACTCTCCCTTGTACCAGTCTCGGTCAAATCCTGTCCCGAACATTTTCTGCACGTTTCCCGAGGCGATCCCGGTTCTGTCTCGGCACGCATCCCAATGCGCTTTCCGAACCTGTTCCTGTAAAGACATAAAAAATCCCGCGATCATATCCAATAAAAGTACAAAACATGCAGAAATTCACGAATAGCAAATAAACATCTCGTTCTTAAAACCGAGGCTTTCCGAGGGTGAATTCTGGCTAAAACGCGGCTTTCCAGCACAATGGCCCGTCAAATCAGGCTAAAAGATAACCCCTATTTGGGCGCTATCAAATACCCCCACACTAAACTTTGCTCGTCCCGAGCAAATTCCAACAATATACTACCAATGCATATTATCCCGAATCAATCCAGAGCGGTGTAACTGCACTTATTTAAAAACAGTATTAATATTATAAAAACAGTTTATATATATATATATATATTTTTTTTTGGTGAGACTGGGCAATCTCTTCAACTCAAACTGAACATCATCAAGTTCTCATATTCCCCTAAATTTTAGAAACTGCGGTGATCGGAAGAACTCGCGGCCAGCCTAGGTTAGGAACAAGCACGAACACCACTTACTTCCGCTTTTGCACGCAAACCGAACGTATCCCTAACGCACACCTTCCGTGCTTTTACTCTGGGTGTAATGTAAATCTGCCGGCTTTGGGACGGTAGGATAAGTCATTTAGAAGCGATGTCCTAAACGTCACAGCACACTCACACATACCCCAATCTCACACTCCCTCACCAAGATGACAGAAACTGACCCAAATCACCTAAGATTCTAGACACTCAATTTCCCCAGTCCCGGTGTAACTGCCGTTCTCGCGGCCACAACTGTGAACGAATGTGAAACTGTGATAAAAATAGCCGGCCTAGCGTTTTGAAATAGAATCAATCAAGCACCCTGAATTTTCTGCCTTTGATACTTTTTTCTTCGTTTTTTTTCGTTTTCGTTTTCGTTTTTTTTTTTTTTTTTTTTTTTTTTTTTTTTTTTTTTGCGGGGCTACACAATAAACAATATAAACCAGGCCAACTCTATGATAAACCAAAAAACGTGGGGTGGCTGAAAAATACTGAAATAAAATCTGAAACGACCACCCCCACACTAATTTCGAACCATGTAGTCAATCTGTAAAATAATCGCGCTTTTCCAACCGATCCTCCTCACTCCAAGGATGTCTAAATAGCACAGCGCGTCCTCCAGTAACCCTGTCAACCCAAAGTCCCCCATGTCGTGCGGAAAATATACGCACTACGGCTCTCCTCCTGTGCTCACGGTGTAATGTCGTGAGTCACCGCCACACCGAAGTGTGCTGCCGTCACTATCTCACCCTTACACACCCTCAAATATAAAAATAAAGCTCATCCACTATCAAATATGACAATTCTGCTCTACCCCAGAAAATCCCCCTCAACTCAACTCCCTCGTGCCATGACGCGTAGGAAAGGTAAAAATACTAACAAAGATGCGAGTATCAAAAAACGGATTCCTAGGTCAAACGGTTACCAAGAAAAGGATTAATGGATCAACGGGGCTCACTAGTGGACCTAAGGCGCGAGACAGGACGTGAGGTCCCCTATGGCCTATCACTCCACCAAATGATGTGGTGACCGTGATGGCGGGTTGACGACTACCTGGTGACGGTGGTCTGGCAGCTAGTCGGATACATTGCTCGGGAGACAGCTACTTGCGTTTTCTGAAGTGTATTGGCTCTATTAACTCCCCTAGACAGATTCTCGCAGCTCTTCCTCACCTAAGTTCGTCCACTTCGGGAAATTTTCTATCATTAAGCTCTCTCCAGTTTTAAGCTAAATCGTTCACCCAGTCTCAAAATTTTCAATTTTTAAATTTTTAATATTTTTTTTTTACAATTTTTTTTTAATAAAACGTTATGCAGTTACAACGCCACCACCCCCACACTGGATGGTGCCATGCCCTCATGGTACTAATCATTAGGCATACAATCTGGATTGGATGAGCTGGCTTGCCTCATCGAATGGGAACAACTGGTAGCATATGCAGAAAAATAAAACGAGAGACAGAAATTGAACCTGTGCACCCGGAGTCAGTTCTTACAGGTGCGGAATTTCTCGCAGATTCCGGTGGAGCAGGACCGTTGACCGGTCGCCAGAAAATTTCTCGCCGGAAGTTGTCAACCTTCCGGGCTCTATGTGCGCTTTTCAAATGTGCAATCCCCGAGCACCATTGTGTTTGACAATGTGCTCCCATATGGTCGAGTATACTTCCGTACACCGGGGTCGATTGCTCGGTTCTGCAGAAAAACTGTTCCTGAAAAATCCCCAACTCGTACGAGTCCCTGTGACGGTCGAGTGTGCCAGAACACACCGGGGTCGATTCTTCAAGATTTTGAAAATCTGCCTTTCCTTCTACGAAATTTTCTGAATTCGCTTCAAACTCCACGGATCTGTGTATGGAGGTAGAGAGAGAAAAATGGGGCAAAAACGTGCTGCTGTCCGAAAAAAATATATTTTTTTTCTTCTTCTGCCTGCGTATATACGCAGCACCTGCGTATATACACAAACAGGGAGCAATTTGAAAAAGTTTTTTTTTTTTTTTTTTTTTCAAAAAATTCCATATTTTCACTGCTGGCTGCGTATATACGCAGTACTGCGTATATACGCAAACAGCAGGTAAAAAAAATTTTTTTTTTTTTTTTTTTTTTTCAAAATTCTGAAATTTTTGTTGCTGCCTGCGTATATACGCAGCACTGCGTATATACGCAGGCACTGCGTATATACGCAGGCACTGCGTATATACGCAGGCAGCAACAAAAATTAATTTTTCATTTTTTTTTTTTTTTTTTTAAAAAAAAAAATTCTCCTTGCGTATATATGCAACCAGCAGAGTTTTTTTTATTATTATTTTTTTTTTCTCTTTCTTCCTCTTTCCCTTTCTCTGCCTGTTCTCTGTTTTGCTGTATCTGCACACGCTCAATTCAAAGTCAATACCCACTCATCTTACCTCTCTCAAAATTCAAAACTGAAAAATAAACCTGAAATAATTTAAACTTACTACGTTGGGTTGCCTCCCAACCAGCGCTTGTAATTTACGGTCGACGGCCCGACCCAGTTACCTCATGTTTGCTCAAGGGACGTCAAAACCGCCAGGGTGTACCTTGACGTCTGCTTCCGGGCCCAAATATGGCTTGACCCGGTTTCCGCTCACCCACCGAGATCTCAGCGGGACAAGCTGCATCCGAGACTCGCCGTGAAGTGCTTTCTGCCCTTCTTGAAACTGCTTTGGTTGTGCCGAAGTCTGATGGCTCGGGAGCGGTTTAAGCTCTCGGGTTGGTTGCTCTTTGAGTGACGGGACCAGGGCCAATTTATGCCCACCTTTTTCGTCCATCTGTAAACTGGTCCGGTTTTCAGTTTGCATGGCCTGCTCCTCCTGGAATCTCTCCTCGTTCTCTCTGTCCACTCTGTCAATTTCTTCCCAAAGCTCATCCATCTCCTCGTTTTCCCAGCCTTCTTCGACTACCTCCATTACGAAGATGTCTTCATGCTCGTAATAATTTGGTAGTTGCAGATTTTTGAAAACGTTGAACTTCACCTTGTCTTCATTGATCTGCATGGTCAGTTCTCCGCTCTTGCAGTTTATCATGGCTTCTCCAGTGGCCAGAAATGGTCTGCCCAGAATGAGTGGTACGTCCCCTGCCTCCATGTCCAGAATCACAAAATCTGCGGGAAAAATCAATTCTCCGACTTTCACCAAAATGTCTTCAATAACTCCGTAAGCCTGCTTCACGGATCTGTCCGCCATCTGCAGCTTGATTCTGGTGGGCCTGAGTTCACCGATTTTCAAAGTTTTGAAAATCGACAAAGGCATCAGATTGATACTGGCCCCTAGGTCACACAGAGCCTTTCCTGTGTAAGCATTACCTAGGGTCACCGGGATGACAAAACTGCCAGGGTCCTTCCTCTTCCTCGGTAGCCCATTCTTCACACAGTTGCTCACTTCTGCCGTCAGATTTATAGTCTCGAAATCGCTCATACGTTTCCGTCCGTACAAAATATCTTTGAGGAACTTGGCATAAGTGGGCATCTTTGCCAACGCCTCCGCAAAGGGTATGTTGATCTTCAGCTGTTTGAAAATCTCGAGAAATTTGGCGTAGTCCTTGCTATCATCCCTCTTTCGTGTCTTCAAAGGATACGGCACCTCCTTGGAGAAAGGTACCGTTTCTGCTTCCTTCTCCTTCTGCACTACATCCTGCTCAACCGAGCCCTTCGGCTGGGGGCGGTCGGCTGAGCTGTTATCCTTGCCAAATACTTCACGCTCGATTTCCTTTGATTTTTCTGCACGTGCATGGCTAGGATACGGTGGATCCTGTAGTGCTAATCCACTCCGAGTGGTGATGGCATTGATCTGAGCACGTGGATTATTAACAGTGGTCGAGGGTAAGTTCCCTGGTGCTCTTTCCGTTAACTGCTGTGCTAACTGTCCAACTTGTACCTCCAAAGCGCGCAGTGACGTTTTGGTCATATGCACGTCGGCTGTCAGGGCGTCCATGTGCTCGAACCGGGACTCCATAGTCTGGAACATGGACTTGATCTCCTTCATCTGAGCGTCGTACTGCTGTGCAGATGGGCCCGACTGAGCCTGCTGCGTCGGTGCAGCCTGCTGGAATCCCGGTACATAAACTGCGGAATTCAGGTTTCCGTAACGGAACCCGGGATGATCTCTCGTACCCGGTCTGTACCGGCTCGGGTCCCACTGCTGCTGTACGTAACTGGCATCTTCGTATCTGAGCCCCTCAATGGCTGTGTCCAAATCTGGCCCGTCCACCACTGCATCAGTTGAGTAAACTTTCTTGACCAAATCTTGAACGATCTTGGCCAGATTGTCTATCCGGTCGTCTTCCACTGGCTCGGCTCGGGCCGTGATCCTGCGATCGTCAAATAGTCGAGTGTCCTGTTTGGCTAATTGCTTCATCAGCTCATAGGCACCGTCCTTGTCCACATGGTACAGAAAATTTCCTCCGGCTTCTCGGTCAATCCTGTCAGCACTCTCCCTGTCTAGGGCATGGTAGAATACCTGCAGGATCTTCGGGTCTCCGAAACCGTGGTTCGGGCATCTTTTCACAAGTCTCATCAATCTGTCCCATGCATCTACCACGGTCTCTCCCGTCTTCTGTTTGAACGACAAAATCTCGCTTTGTAATTGAATGACCCGGGAGGCGGGGTAAAATTTGGCCAGAAAATCGGTGACACACCCCTCCCATGTTGTGATGGACCTGGGTGGTCGGGATTCGAGCCAGTCGTTGGCCACTCCGTACAGGCAGTATGGAAAGAGTATTAGCATGAGCGCCTCGGCTCCAACTCCCTTATACCGGACTTTGTTGCAGTAGTCCTCGAACTTCCCGATGAAGTCGTTCGGGTCTTCGTCAGCTTTGCCATGAAACGGGCAGAGGGTCTGAACAGTCTGGATGGTGGAGGGTTTGATGTCAAAGTGTTCTGCGGTGATCTCGGGCACCACAATAGCTCGCTCATGCCCCCCCGTGGGGACTTCAAAATTCTCCACCAACGCCTTCCCAGACCGGTTGTACGTCCTCTGGTTGCTCCGGGCAGCGAATCCTGCTGCGATCAGATCCTCGATGTACCGAGCCATCTCAGCTGGAGTACGTGTCTCGGGCAGTTCTGGCGTTTTCTCGGTATTGTCGCCCATCCTGCAAAAGTAGAGATCTCAAGAGCAATGAGGTAACGAAAAATAAAAAATAAAATAAAAATAAAAACTCTGAAAATTAATTCGGACTACTAAATAAACCCTAAAAAGTCCCCGGCAACGGCGCCAAAAACTTGATGCGCAATTTAGCGTACTATTCGCAAGTATACGAATCAAGTAGTATAGAGTGTATTACGACTCAGATTATCGATCCCACAGGGACTTTGCAGGTTTTTCTAGTAATCAATTTTAACGAACAGAGTGTAAAAAGGAGGAATATTTTGAGAGTTTGTAACTACGAACTAAGTACTGAACGTAAATAACTGAAACGTAATATTTTTGTGGAAGTTTTCTGAATAATCTTAAGGTTGTAAATCTAGGGTTTGAGATACTAGGTCCCGGGATCCCCTAGGGTTTCTTCAGATTTTCGTTCTTTGTTTGACATGAAAACACACAGCAGTCTCGTTATCCGTGCCACGTACCAATTGTGCAGTATCTTTTCTTTTCCTGCACGTTATCACAATCCTGCAGACTGTCGGATTCCTGTTAAGCTGCCTAAATCTGCAGTCTCGTTCTAAGGCTGCTAGGGTTTCTAACCTGTCCTGATGGCCCGGGTCAGATTCTCTAACAGTTGGTCTCAACGATTTCAGGCTAGTCCTAACTCCCCTTCGCTAGTCGGCCCATCGGGGTAAGGTGCTAAATTCTGTCTTCTCTTCCTAACCCTAACCGGACGTTTTCACCTACCGGCTCGGGTCTGTAGCAATTCTGGTTAGCTACTCCGATCATGCATAAACAGTAAAATTCAAAGACAGAATAACGAATAAAGCTGCTGATATTAAGATAGTACGATCATGAATCCATAGTCAAAACGTAGAACTAATCTCTGAAAACGAAACCCTAGGTTCACCGAGAACCTAGGTAAAAGTTTAGCTACTGAAATTCATAACGTAAAATAACACAGTTTTTGAATAAGAGAGAAGAAGAGCAAACGGGTGTCTTGAATCTGGATTCACGTTTCCGTGCTCTCCGGGACGCTCCGACTCCTCCTTCGGTTGTGCTGTCTTGTGTTCTGTTCTGTGTATTGTATGCTCAAAACGAGTCTGGACGAGTCTTTAAATAGTGCTGTTTTTCCCAAAAACGCTTGCGCCAGAATTTACGAAAACTGCCATCGGTCCACCGACTCTGACCAAAAGTCAAAACTGGCTGCGTATATACGCAGGGGTTGCGTATATACGCAACCAGAGCCCAACCAACATCCCCCACCACCCTCACTGCCTGCGTATATACGCAGGGGCTGCGTATATACGCAGGGCCTGCGTATATACGCAGGCCGTGGGGGCTAGGTGGGGTCCACTTGGTCCTTTGGTGGGCCAGGTCTGGTCCCCTGGGTCCCACTCTTCTGCCTGATGCTCCCGGTTTGCCTCCCTCGGTGTCTTCCTGCTTTCCCGTGTCCCGTCTTGCGTTTTGACCCGAAACTTGTCAAAATTACGAAAATACCCCTGGGTCAAAACCGCTCCAAACTCTGTCCAATCCTGACTCTGGCCATAGGAAAACTGCTGACTGAAGTTGGGGGACAAAATCTGAACTTGACTCCGGAAACCCGGGCCCGGTGCCAAAATGACCAAAATACCCCTAGGCCAAAACTGTCCCGGAAATCGTCACGAACATGAAATAGTTGCTCCTGACTCCGGACACCGGAAACCGAGACTCCTTACTCGGGCGTGGCCTGACTGGGACCCACACGTGACGGGAGTCGGTTTTTCGGCCGGACTCCGTTTCAGCATTATAACCTGTTTTCGAAAAGCCCTTGACATCTCCGTTCTTTTGCCCCCGGTTTCACTTCAAAATTCCGAGTCAAGCTCAAGATATTGTCAACCGAGCGCATCCCGGTGATTCTCGGTTTTGGCGTTTTCAGCTTCCTCGGTCGGTTTTCACTGCTCGTTTTTCCTCCAGTCTTTTCGTTTTCCATTCCACTCTCCCTTGTACCAGTCTCGGTCAAATCCTGTCCCGAACATTTTCTGCACGTTTCCCGAGGCGATCCCGATTCTGTCTCGGCACGCATCCCAATGCGCTTTCCGAACCTGTTCCTGTAAAGACATAAAAAAACCCGCGATCATATCCAATAAAAGTACAAAACATGCAGAAATTCACGAATAGCAAATAAACGTCTCGTTCTTAAAACCGAGGCTTTCCGAGGGTGAATTCTGGCTAAAACGCGGCTTTCCAGCACAATGGCCCGTCAAATCAGGCTAAAAGATAACCCCTATTTGGGCGCTATCAGTGACCTTGACACTAAGTACATATGTTTGAGTAAATTTGTGAGTTGTTACAAGTATAATAAAGTCTAAGTTCGTTGGTAATCACTTTGTTTAAATTAAATAGCCTAGTGGATGCTAAACTTGAACCGACAAGTAGAATTGTTTTGTTGACCTAGAGCCAATCGTCCTAATCACTTGCGTATCGGGTTACTTGGGAATGTTAGGTTGGTGTTAGAATCCTAAACCGTTGAGCGTCATATGCATGTAATATAGTTGACACTTGTATAACTAAAATATTGAAATTGATTAGAGTATTGTTAGCTTGTAGGCGATGAGTTCACAGACGACGCGTACGTCGAGTACTACGATTGAGTCGCCGTAGTTGCTTGCAATTGAGGTGAGTAAACATGCCAGGCCTAGTGTGCCTATCTCCCTTCGTGTCAAATGATTTCTTCCTACATGTCTCAAAATGAATTTACCTGTTATGTGCTTATGTGTCATTTAAACATCTGATTTTACTCGTAAATGCTTTTCTTGAAAATAACACAATAAGTTAACAATTCATGATAACGTAAAGTGGAAGAGTTGTGTGGGGTTATCTCATGGTTACTATTGGGCTTGGTTGGGTTATACCCGGCCAATTAATTTTATTTAATCCGGTTGCAAGGCCCCGTATCGCTCCTTGTACTCACCCTTCTCGCCGCAAGAAGTCTGTAAGGGGGTCTCGACACTTAAGGTCTTGGATGCTTGCGAAGTGGTTGGTTCTTTCCCCGTATCAACTAATTGTAAATGTGGATTTTTGGATTTTATGATTATGAATGGGAAAAGGATGAGAGTGAGATCTTGAAATCTCCGAACTTGGATAATGAACTCGAATTTTGTGAACTATAACGGTCTTGAAATCTCCCTTGTTTTCTTATAAGAGCCAAACGTTACTTCTGATGTGTTTTAATGAAACTACTACGCTACAACTGTTTTGCAAACTTGTCTCTTAATCATTTTACATGCTTGGGTGTTTGCTTGCCAGTATTTATTGCTGATTTTGTACTGTGGTGTTTCCTTTTCTTTTCCTGCACCACAAGTCTAGATGGTGAGAACCTGGCTTAGCGGGGGACGCGATTCATCACCGAGTTAATTAGTCATTTCTTTTGAATAAGTTAGAACTCGTTGGTTAGTTAATAATACACTAGTTTGTTGAGCTCCCATGTTTGAGGCAGCATTTGAATTGTTATAGAGTTTTAAATGTTTAACTTTTAATTTAGTGTGCTTGGGATCCACTTTTAGATGTCCTTGTATCCGGGCTTTGTCTCGGGTACGGAGTGACACCCCCGGGCCTCCGGCTTGGTCATTTTGGAGGTGTTACAGAAATTCTCATATGTGATTCTGGTTATGTGATATGTGATCTCTCCCTCTCTTTCTGTTCATGTTGGATTTGTGATCTGTGATATATGTGATCCTAGTAACGAGTTAGGTTTGTAATCATACATGGTTGTTAAACATTTCTGTGGTTAGTACTTGGATCTGTGATCATGTTTGTGTGCACTTGTATCCACTACCCAATGATGTGCAAACTGAGAGTTGTTGATTCACATATTCATTTACAGTTTACAAATGCATTGCTTGTGTTCTATTTGTAGCAACACATATAATCATGTGATGGTTCCTATTGGCACACAAGCTCGAAACAATATGTGATGATGCATTTGAGTATGCTAGCTGAGATTGTTTGGGTTGGGGGGTTCAAAAACAATCTATGATGATGCGTTTGATTGCTCAATGATATTTGAGAGTACTTGATTGCAAACATTGTGAACAGTTGCATTGCATTGCTCGTGTGTTAATTGCAGCACACATAAACATATGTGAGGGTTCTTATATGCACACATGCATCAACAATAGTGTGTGATGATGCATTTGATTGCTCAATGATATTTGCGAGTAATTGATTGCACACATTACTTGAATTGTTGCATCGCATTGCTTGTATTCTATTTGCAGCACACATAAACATATGTGAGGGCTCTTATATGCACAAAAACATCAAACTTTGTTCAAGTATAATGTTCCTGAGATTGTTTGATACCAAAACACACATAATTAGTAATGTGGCACTCCCCTTCACCATTACATGGGGTTTGGTGATTGAGAATTACACACTCTGTTAGTGAACCACACAAAATATTCAAAAGGGCTAGCTATTCCAACATACTATCTAGAGCCCCTCATATCCTAAACCCTCCAAGAGGGATGGATTACTAATGTCTACTTGTAGCTCTCTCAAGTAGTCAATGTTGTCCATTACTAACTTCTGATCAACAGTTAAATATCTTGGAAATATGTTCATCCTCCTCGGTCTTTCCTTTCCCATATGTCGCATTTTAAAGTTGTTACCTCCCTGCCACCCCATGATCTCTGTCATGCACATCTGACTTGAGATGAACATATCATCTAGAGTCTCATGATCAAACCCTTGATATGCCATATCAAATGCCTATATTATTTCTTCAAACTTCTCTGTTTGTATTTTTCGTTGCATAGTTTGTATGGATTTGAAGAATCCAAGGTCATTTATATTGCAATCTGGGGACTTGGGTGGTTGATTAACTAAGTTAATATGAAACCCATCACTATTTACGACCTCTCTGAAACACATGTGGAGTGGAATTATCTAGCTGAATGTTTATGTTTTTTGACAACCTTGGTGGCCATTGTGCTTTGATTGCTGGGATGACATTATATATGGGCATGTATTTCCTTGCTTCTGCATTGATTGTTGGAATTGGCTTGATTTCAACTGTACTCTGGCTCCGTTAACTGAATTTCTTCTTGCTGCAATCTCATCTATAAATAGTCACACCCCCACTTTTCCATCCTATAGTAACACTCCATTTGTTCCATATAGAGGTCTCCCAACAGCAAACATAAACATTAATTTGGGAATATGCCCCTTTGATTGAGTGCTATCGTAAGAAACTTCCTCTTGTGGTAGCAGAATGTATTTGTGAACTTTGTTGGTGAAGTACCACTTTTCATCTATGTGAACTGTGTATTGCTGACTCTTGTATTTGATTTTCCCATCCTCATTGAGCGCTACTGCTTGAAGAGCCTATTTTAGCCTAGCAATCCTATGTGATGGAGTTAGTGCATGTTGTAATTGAGATTTTCTTCCTTTCAGAAATCCTTCTTTGAGCCATCTCCCAATTGTTGCGCTGGACACTCCATAATTTCCTGCATTATATGCAATCATGTTAATGTTTTCTTAGCTACACTAATGTGATAAAACTTGGTCACTTATCAGATTTTTATTTACTTCATACAATCATGTTTTTTTTACAATCATGTTGTTAATTACTGTGATGTGTTTTACTTGGTTAAATAGGCTACCGAGTTGTGTTAAAACCTGTTAATTTAGTTGCTCTTAATTTGTCACTTGTATAATTTTTTATTTACTTCATACAATCATGTTTTTTTACAATCATGTTGTTCTTTATTGTGATGTGTTTTACCTTGGTTAATTTGGCTACTGAGTTGTGTTAAAACCTGATAATTTAGTTTCTCTTAATTGGTCACTTCTCTGATTTTTTATGTACTTCATACAATCATGTTTTTTACAACCATGTTGTTAGCTACTCTGATGTGTTTTAACTTGGTTAATTTGGACAATGCCAACATTCATGTTATGTGATCTGAGACCAGTGGCGGAGCCAGAAATCTGTAAGAGGGGAGGCACAAATCCGTAAGAGGAGGGGCACAACTGCAGAATGTAAATATTTTGGGGTGCACTACTACTATTTAATAAGGGCCCAACTGAAATTATTAAAGCATTATGGGGGTATAGTAGTAGTTTTCAAAAGTCCAGGGGTTCACTTGCACCCCCGTGCCTCTATGTGGCTCTGCCACTGTCTGAGACAATGCCAACGTTCATGTCAATGATGATGGTAAGATACCCAATCTGAGATAATAAGCCAAACAAATGGGGATAAAATACACGATGCAACACTTGGTATACAAGTGATTTGGGTTTAGACTTGTGCCTTCCCGATGTTGGTGAATGGGTCTTAGAGTTGTAGCTACCCATTCACCTTCATTGGTTTTAAGACGTGCAGCCAAAACTCAAACACACCCAATTCTGTCATGATACAATAATATGAGAATTGGCAAAAATAATATGATCTGATAACATGCTGGTTGTTTGATTGTGTGACTATCCTTCTTAGGGACAACAATCATTCTTTCAATGTCGTCATTTAGCTTTGGCAATATGTTCTCTCTCTTTTTTAATTTAACATCCATGTAAACTCCAGCTTCGACACACTCTTTCATTATTTTCTAAATTTTGGACATTGACCTTCTATTAAAACCAACATTGGCTGCTGCTTCATTCATTAATTCCACAGTCAGCTTCATGTCCGAACTACCATGAAGCAGAAAATCTTTAATGGCATTCCTTTGCTGAAGTGTCAGTCTTTTCCGGGGTAGACATCAGATAAAACAGTAATGCCTCTGTTTTTTGCAGGAAGAGGGATTGAGATGATGATGGAAGATGGTGAAGGATGCTTACCTAATGTTAATGAAGATGTGAACAAGTTGATGAAGATGGTGAAGGATGCTTACCTAGTATTTTGTGACTTTTATGTTTTTTCAAATCGTAAAAAACGTTATAATTTACTCATTTTTGTTACAACTTATTTTAGGTAATTTTTTTACCTTTTTATAAGACTAAAATATGTAGCTTTTTCTAATTTCAATTTTTACTATTTTTTATTCTTAAAATTTACTTTTTACGAGCTAAAATATAACATAAGTACGTATCTTTTTAATTTCCAAAAAAAGTACGTATTTTTTTTCTTCTAAAAAAGATACCTAAAACTTTTTAGAAAATCTAACTATACAAAAATAAGCCATTTATTTTACATTTTATAAAGAGAACTAAGCAGGCCAACGAGTCGATAACCAACTATTCAAATTTTGAATGTATATTTGTACCACCGGCATAATAGATATAGACATCAAATATATTTCATGTGAAAATCCAATCCACTTCACAATGTAACCCCGTGGGTTTCGAAAAGTTCGAGTCGAATTGGCACAGTAAACCTCTTCCATTCGGCATTTCTTTATGTGCTCCTCAATTATCAATCAACAGTGTACCTTCTTTTCACATGTAAATCCGCCATGCCAAATAAGCGAGAACCTTCATGAAAACAATTTTAGTACAAATATACTACTTCACAAGATCAACTTCGAAATTTACGTAGTGATAACAAATGAATGGTTAACTATAAGATCTTCGTTACGTCGATAAATGTGTATTCTTTTCGGGCCAAATACCAAACAGTGAAATGGATGTATTTTCCTGAACCAAATTCCGTAGAGAAATGTCACCCTCGTTATTCTTTTAGAAGTGACCATGAACATCTTTGATTCTCTCATCCTATATAACAGAAAACAACACAAAACGAATTTTGTGAATGATCATTCTCCTTAAACACCATAATACTTGAGAGGTGGACCTATTTAAGAACAACACCATGAAAAAATTATCAAAAAATTACATCGTTTTGCGACCGGTTACATATGAAAAAGTCAACACAGGAAAAAAGAGAGGAAACCGAGGAAGTATTACCATCACTGCACAGATAGCTTACAATTACTTTTTACTTAATTCAAATTCGCAAATAACTAGTTGCATGACTCAGATCCAGTTCTTGATATGTTGTCGATGTAACATCAAGGTGCGCATACTATGTAATGTTGATGGCCACATGAAAGGAAGCAGAAGAGTTTAAAGCAAATTCAACCCAAGTATTTTTGGAATCACAACTTTCCATATTCTCGAACATGGAGTGCGTGTTTGGCATGTAAAATAAAAGTAAGACATCGAACTAAGTTCAGCTATGATGCGCTACTAAAAAGGCATAACATTTAAACCTCGCCTTAACTAAAAACACTAAGCCCTAGAAGCAGGGGCGGAGCCATGTAGGGGCACGGCGTTGATGTGCTTTAGTAGTTAGTTAAAACATTTCCGAAAACACTAGATAACCCCTAATTGGTAAAAATAATAATAACATTACCGCTCTTCAAATATAAAAGTGCCCCCCTTTTTTATAAAAGTGTGTCTAGCACAGTTGGTAAAATGCGCAGCATGTCGAAGGTTCGATTCCCCATTTTTTTGCCACAAAAATTTAAAGACAACAAATAAAAGTCCCCAAACAGACTCGAACTCTCGTGGGCGAAGTCAGCAGACGAGTGCTTTACCAACTGAGCTGGAACAGTAAGGCCTACAAGTGCAACTGCTAGTAGAGATAACCTCAATTCACCAGATAAAAGCGCATGCACTGTTATCAAGCGCGCACCATGGATCATCTCGGCAGAGCTTGAAAACCTTTTAGTGCCTAACATAACAGAATTGCAAATTGTTGAGTTCCCGCTCCCTCTATTTCACTCCTTTTGACACATTTTCATCAGGTCCTATTGCAGAGTCATGAGCAGTTCGGTGCAAGGTGAAGTTCATGGGATTCGACCCTTCCAAAGGAGATTTCGCCCTAGCAGTGCAATCCACCTCAGCAGAGAGCAAGAACCTCATTTGGGATCGATCCTAAAACATATGTTCAAGGAAACGGGGTTGGTCTGAGGAGGATATACTCTCAGCTAGAAACACCCACATTGCACGATCATGTCCTAGAAAAAGTTGAATTCAGCAATAGAGTTTCTAGTGAACACCTATGGCGAAAACTAAGGTCCAGGAACAACCCATGGCTTAAACTATGGGGCTGGTCTGACCTACCGCCTAAACTATGGGGCTAAACATGCTGTTAAGGATGTTGAGGATGAAGATAAAAACATATAATGATATCCTTACATATGCACCAACACTAGACAAGACATCATGAAACAATGTCGTCGCCCTCAATCCAGATACCCTAATCCTCAGATTCTTCCGAGATCCAGCATATCTCACTTAAACTTCATCTATACAGATAACTTTCACGCGAGATCCAGCATATCTCACTTTATCTTCATCTATACAGATAGCTTTCACCTTGAGTCTGCAAGAGGTTTGCATCAAGCAAAATATTAACAAGAAGTTCAAGAGGGACATGTTTATAACTGTTGAGGAGGATATACTAACCAAGCTATCACCTTCCCGTACACTGCCAGATTCTACTTTTGCCCATCACAACCGTTCTCATTTCCTTAAATTTGTCAATGATAGGAAGTCTACAAATTTAAATTTGCACTCAGTAAATGAGAAGATTCAACAGTGAGGACATAACTAATGGCAAAAAGATGTCAGACATAAAAACTAAGACTATTCGAAACAGAAAATCCTCTTAGACAACTAATATATGCTCAAGCATTTCAAATTCACAAAATAAGCAATAAAAATAATCAATAAGCATAAAATAGCATTCTGCCGCACCTAAACCGTCACTTAGAATCACGAAGAGGGAGTTAAATAGCATCAAGGGCTTCGAAGAGGCAGGGACGATTCCACCATGGACAAATACCATCCTCGACTCTTGTTTTCATATTTCCACCAGTAAGTCCGGATATGGGAAGAAAGATAACATCTGAAAATTTTGACCACAAGTAAGAAATGACAAACAATATACCTAGCGTTAACATTCAATCTTAACAAGTTGTCACAACCACCAACAAAATACACATAGAGCAGAGCTCGGGTATGGAACATAGAAATCTTTGGAACATGGGTATAATTCCACTTCTTCGAAGCATTTTCAACAGTACAAGACGAAACAGTACGCGGGGCTCCCTTTGGGTTCCACATTTTCAACAGTACAAGAGGAAACAATACAAGAGGAAGCATTTTCAACCGCTAGTACAATCTATTATAACCATTAGATGCATGAGGTTCCACATTGAATATCACTTTTCCGTTTTCTTAATGAGAATATTCTTTCAAATTTTTTTAATGTTCTTTTCTTGATACTCTTCCACCTCCAAACATAAAAAGGAAATTTAAGGCATTTCCTTTCATTTTCCAGTAACCAAACAGGGCCTTATAGATTACATAGATTCCTAGGGGCCCATGCGATACAAAGAACCTTAAGTGGGAGCGTATGTTTTTCCGCAAACAATTTTTTTAACTATCAAAACAAATATATCCCATGTCTGTCTATGTTTAGTCTTACACAAAGTAACTACGCTAATCCTACCAAATGAACACCAGACTATGTTTAGCAAAAAATTTAACTCCCCCTAGCTCATTGAGAAGCTCTTCCAGAACTGTAACTGGGAATCCGTCAGACAGTAAGCTTGTTAAGTGCTCTGTAACCAACACAAAATCATGGTAAAAGGGAATGAAAAAAAATAAGAGACCTCATTTATTGAGAAGCAAGGAACCCAAATATGCAACAATAGGAATCAAAGAGTGAAACAGGAATCAAATACTACAATCGACGGGCAATAATCCTTTTCATGCTCATGTGAACTCAAATGAAAGTCTTGACCCTTGGCGCATATGAAAACGCAGAGCTTATCAGGGAGCAGGCAGAACGGCATATTAGCAAATGTTTATGTGTTAAAGAACCAATTTCTGAAGTAGAGGCATTCTAAAAATCCCAATTTCTAGGCATAATAATGCCAATTCTCCGATTTCGGTAAGAGAAAAGTCAGGTATATTTTCAGTTCAATCAGGTACTAAAGTAGTAGGGACAGCCCCTCATCTTCCTTTCAATTCTCAAAAGAGTCTCGGAATCAGCTTTGGTCTACTAAATGTCCTCCCATAATTTTGCAGTTGTGGTAGAGGTTGAGTCATTACGCGTGCACTTTTGCTGCAAAGAAAGACTTGTTTGCCAGAATTTGTGCTAAGTCAGCACTATCACTCTATGTCATGTCTTGTGTAAAAGGCAATGGATGTGATTATCTCTCAAATATGACTACAATTTTCTGATCCTCCTAATCACGACAATTACCAGTAAGTAATGTATTGAGGGTGGGGTAGGGCCAATATCATTTACCTGTCAGCAAAATGACATGCAAAAGGGTCGAGGCAACTGTCAATTTTGTCAAGTACCTCCAACTATTTTGGACGCCGTTTGTACTAAACTGAGCCACTCTTACTTCATAACGACTAAATCATAATTGGGATCACCCACAGGAAATGATGTCTCCTCTTATCTGTGTCCGTTATTTGGCACCCTGAAGGAACAATACGAATGAAAGAGTGAAATCTAAACAATAAAGAACAACAGTATACTAGTTCTTGCTGAATACGACAGAGAACATCATTGGTGCTATAGCTTTGTGACACAACCTACTTTTTTGTTACCGAGGTTGGCAACAGAGCACGTACTGTTTAATCACCAATGATACACCACATGTGAAACAACGATTGTCATAGCTTCAAATTTTTCTCCTAGTTACTTGTCTTCTTGTACCTATCTATAGGCTATTTACGACATTGTAACTTCTATTTTTTAATAGGCTACAGAGAGGAAAAAACTAATCTATTTACGACAAAATACATCAGTTTAAGACTCCACCATCAAACATCCACAGAAAAAAAAAAAACCATACGACAACACTCTTTTTCCTATCCTTCCCCAGAGGATCCTATAAGTACTTTCCTTCTGCCTCAATGCCTATACCTAATGATAAAAGATCTGTTCCCAAATAGCAGCTCCAGAATATGCCCGTGTATATCTGAATCACGTAGATGTCTACACTACAGACGACATTCAACAATAGTAGATTACATAGTCAATCCATGACACAGCTCCAGAATTGACTTTTCAGTCCAAGAAGATAACTAAATATTGTGATTCTGTTTATCCTACCCTCAGGTAGCTTCAGGACATATTGAGGGTAACATTCCCGCTTCCTACAAATGTGTCCTATCCTTCCTTCAATCAAACAACATAATTGCACTATACTAGCTTTTCCTGCTTTTTTTGTTTTGCTTTTCTCTTTCCCACTAAGTCTCAAGCTGAGCATAAAAGGTACAAATCGTCAACAACAATCTGCAAATAAAGCAGATTTCTCCTAATTAGTTAACACCAATTTATGAAATACTTTTTTATAGGCAAGACCACTTAGAGAGATACATGGAATAAGTTACAAAACTGCTGTAAACTCGGTCATTCCACTAATTCAAAATTAAAATGAGGGCAATATAACAACATAGCATTCTTAGCCACTTTAAGAGCCCAAAATGTATTTGCTTCAGTTGAGCAAGGAACCAAGGTTTGTAACCACACAATTAACCTGAACCAGGTGCACAATTCGCTAACATCATCTCACTAAGGAACAACATAGGCACATACTAATAAGACACTCAAAGTCTGCAACACCACCGATTTTCTGCAAGCTCTATCGTGGTGAATCATTATAATACAAACTGGGCCTTAAACTTCACCAAACTGACAATAACATGAAAAGTTACCATGAACAAAAACCAAAACCGAAGAATTAAGATACAGTCACACAGATGTCTGCAGATGACGACGTCACATAAACCTGCTTTATTTCCTCAAATAAGCTCTTATGCTTATCCATACAAAATCTAAAACCTCTTTAACTTAGTACTACGCCCTCGATAAATGTGCTACGTCTTTCTTTATTTCTCCACAATTCTAATCTCTTTTCCTGTCCGCACTAGTAAATTTATCGCCAAACACAACTGTCACCAAATTTGTTGATTATTCCCAACATCAATACTACCAGACAATCAAAACATTTTATCTAGTGCATTCCCGAGACTAGTCCTTCAGATTAATGATTAAACCACTGATATGCATATCTCCTTATGAGCTGCCCTAAAAAAATTCCTTATGAGCTGCCCTAAAAAAATGGGTGGAAATTTTCAACAGCAGCATAAATCTGGCTAGGACTCTACAATCGAAGGTCCACAAAGTAACAACCACTACGCCAATATAAGTTCCTCTCCTTCACCAAGGATCCACACTAATTACTTTCTCTCAGGCTCAATGCCACTACTTTTACAACCAGAACAGCACTCCATCTAGAAGTATTTCCCACACATAATAGAAATATAAGAAACCGATATAAGAAAATATCTCAAAGTCTCAATTGCTTCCATGCATTTCTGAAGCATGCAGAGTAACCACACACCAAGATATGATCTAAAGATGACATTCAAAAATAGTAAGTTACATAGTCAACCCTGGGACACAGTTTCAGCAATGCACAATCGAATATCAGGCCACGAAATAACCACACTTTGGCGATTCTTATTATCTTCTCCCATTATCTTTCAGAAAATCATCCGGATATATCGAGTTAAACATCCCAGCTTCCTCCAGATGTGTCCTATTCTTCCTTTCATCAACTAACTTAAGTAGTCTCAAGTTGAGCATAAGAAGTTTCAATCGCCAGTGTTTGTATCGTCTCTAAATGTCGACATGTATTATGCTTAAGATGAACATCGAACCATAATTCCTAACCACTCTTAACCTAAACCGGGTTCACAAGAACACCTTTGACATCATCTCACCTATAGATGCCACACACTAATAAGACACTCAAACTTCGCAAGGGTGGCGAACTATTGAAAAGCGCTATCTTTGCATATCGATGTAATACAAACTGGGCTCACACTTCATCA
This sequence comes from Linanthus parryae, assembly GCA_023055425.1. Classification (NCBI taxonomy): domain Eukaryota; kingdom Viridiplantae; phylum Streptophyta; class Magnoliopsida; order Ericales; family Polemoniaceae; genus Linanthus; species Linanthus parryae. The sequence goes on from JALGPY010000002.1 coordinate 38,481,799, forward strand.
AACTGACAATAACACGAGATAAGTTGCCAAGGGATAATGAGAACCTAAGAATATAGATACAAATTTCTGCAAAAGAAAGCATCCAATAACCTTCCTCCTTTCTCAAATAATCTCATATGCTTACCCACCTTACCTTCATTTCCTCTTCCAACAATATCAGGAAAATGGAAGACCTTAAAATCCACAGCCCAACAATCCAAAAGAAAAACCATCAAATTCACCATTGTCCTTTGCACCATGTAATATCATAAGAAGGGCCCTCATTTCCTCTACTTACCCCAAACACATGACCACTTACGCAAATATACGAGAACGGAGTGCAAACAACCGCTACGAGATTGGTTTTGAACTCCAAACTCCTGCCAACCGAGGAGGAGATAACATCCAGTTATACAAAACATATCATTGTTCACATTATTGAAAGTTAAACCTAAAAGCAGCATAGCAGAGTTGTTTGGGGGTTGGTCAGCATCGTGCTATTATTGCACGACTGGCAGGCTCGGCACTCGATTCGATTTCCGGTAACAGTGCTGGAGATCGAAGGCTTCCAAGCCATTCGTGACTCACTTATTATTATGTATCCTTTCTCTTTCAGTTCTGGACTTTCTTATCTGTAATCAAATTCTAGACAATCATAGATAACAACAATAAGCAACTCAGATACTTGTCTGATTCCTGCGATACAGTTTTCAGTTAATCTCCGTGATTTGAACTCCCAATATTCTAATCCAACATAGATTTAGCTTTATTGTCAGTAAATCATAAATTCTGTATACATGCCATACATTGCCTACAATCAGCATATCATCAATTGAATCTAACAGCATTTATGCAAACTGCATATATGAGTTGTACGGAGAGAGGTAATGAATGAATGAATTCATTAATATAATATGAATGAACGACAACTGTAATGAATGAATGATATAGGTCATCATATCATAGGACTGTTCTAATTGGCCAAGGGAACTTGAATATATGAAGTTTGGGTAAATATTTTGGTAACTTGGAATCGAAAAAATTCAGAGTTTTGGAATTGGAAATGATATGTCACCATTTCCACCAGACTATTTCATTCGGTAAGGTGAATCAATTCCGTGAATGGGTGTATTTGGATATCTTTGGGTTTTTCTTGGTTTTAGAAAACCTTATTTTCCCTCGGTTCTTTAAACTAGTTTTTAGCTTTTGTAAAAATTAAAAAGCCAACCAATCCAAACCATCCCAATGTTTTAAGTCCACAGGGCCGGCCTATCTCAAAAGAAATAAACACGTCATGCAAATTGTGTTAACGGAATGCCACGATAATAAAATGTCTAAATGACAAATTCATGAATGCCAAAGGTCTAATCATCCCAACAGCTGTTTTACATTAAGGCCACAATAAAATCATCCAATCCAGCAGCGAATATCAAATAGTAACAAATTCCCAGCAATTAACATCAGGTAAGAGGCAAAAACTGGGGAAAACCCTGAATTGAGCTATAGTAGAAGCAAACAAACTATGAAGAAGGTAGAAGTGAATACGATGGACCGAGATTCACTAGGCATGGGTATAGCCATTTATAGAAGAAGGTAGAGAAAATAGTCGAAGAAAACTAGTCGATTTGCGTCTTCTCAAATTCCGTCCATGGATTCCCTTCTTTTCTCCAATCCTCCATATAATTAATTAGGTAAAGACGCGTAGTTACACCTGATCTAGAATACTCAGCCACATATTATTTTAAAATTAATAAAAATATAATACATATTTACTACAATACCCTCAATATTAAACACCTATGGGCATTTACAAACTTGGGGCCTAAAGCCCAAGCACCACTTGCTTTACAATAGGGCCGGCCCTGTAAGTGCACATGTTTATTGCTTACTTTTGTAACTACCTAACTAAGAAGAGGAAGAAGTCTTGTTAGTTATATTTGTAAGAATAGAAGCAAGTAAATTTCCCAATAGGTGTTGGGAAAAGACTTAGTTTACCCCAATGTCTTTGGTTTGGTACAGGTATGTTGTTCTTCAGAAAGCTGGAACAATCATGAGAAAGGCAGTACGTACTTTCTCAGGGGAATAAAATAGTGAGGCCATACGACTTTGGTTAGCCTGGGTTTCTCGAGTAGGAAATGATATATGTCATCATTCCATAGGACTATTCTAGTTGGATAAAGAAAAGTTAATAGTCATTTAAAGAAAATATACGGTGGTGGTTACGTGTCTAAAATTTGAAACTTATGGAATTAAAATATAGGCTATCACTCTAAGGCATTATTTTATCAGTGTACTGATTTCTCAAATTTGGGTTAATACATGGGTGGCTGATATATAGGATCAGAAATTTGAGGGTTATTCCTGTAGAATCATGTTGGTCACTCACTCCAATCGGATTATTTTTATTAGTGTATAGGTTTGTAAGATTTGGCCTTCCTATATAGGTGTTTGATATATAGAATCTAAAATTTGAGGCTTATGGAGTGAGAATGATAGGTCATCACTCCAATGGGATTAGTTTGTACGAGTATAACGGTTTCTCTTAATTTGGGTTAAAATAAATGATAGTGGATCTACAGAATCTAAAATTTGAGGCTTAAGGAATCAGAATAATATAGGTCATCACTCCAATATAATTATCTTAATTAAGGTATATGGCTCTGTTACTTTTCGGTGAATATGTTGCTGGTGGTTCTTTCAATTCAAAAGACTTGAGAAATTAAATAGGAAATGAAATAGGCCATCATTCCATTCCATGAGATTGATCTGATTGGGTAAAGAAAATTGAATAGTAAAGTTTGGGCAAAAGTGTTGGTGGTTTTTTTTATTTAGTTTCAAAAGTTTTGGGGCTTAAGTCAGAAATGGCGATGGATTATTATAATTACGTAAAATAAATCGGTCCCTCAAATATTTTTGGGGCATATGTTTTCCATCATCATTTGGGACTGAAAATAGTGGTCTCCTGGAATTAGAAATTACATGTCATCACTTCATCGGATAGTATTAATCGGCCAAGGAGAATGAAATTCATGTAGTTTGATAAATATTTTCGTTGTGGTTATATGAGTTCGAAAAACTTGGGGCATCTGGAATTGAGATGATATAGGTAATCATTTCCACGGGATCATTTTAATTGGGCAGGGTAAATTGATTTCAATAAGGTTGGCTGATTATGTTTGAGGCAGTCATTTGAGTTTGAATGGGGCAAGGTAAATTAATTTCGTGGATATTGGGTGCATATGTTTGAGGTTCAAAAATTTCAGGAATTACAGATAGGTCGTCAATCCTTGGGACTAATCTGATGGGGTAGAAAAAGTGAAAACACTGAATTTGGGTTCAACATTTTTCTGGTAAAAAACATATATTTGAGGCTTCTGAAATTAGAATGATATAGGTCTCACTACAATGAGATTAGTTCATTTGTGAAAGGCGTGTTGGTCTCATTGATTTGGGTTGACATGTTTGTGTGGGGTTGAGGGTAACTTTTTTACTTGAAGATGGTATGAAAACATAATGTTGAGATAGTCTTCTAAATATATAAGTGTTCTGGAATAGGAAATGATGCAGAGCATGCTTTCCATGGGATAATTAAAATTGAGTAAGATAAATTGGTTTCGTGAATGTTGGGGCATATGTTTGTGGTAGTTATTTGGGACAATTGGAACAAAAAAATCGGGATTATTTGAGGCTTCTGGAAATGATGCAGGTCTGATATTTGAGGCTTCTGGAATTAGAATGATATAGGTCATCACTCCAATGGGATAATTTCAATTTTGTAAGGTCTATTGGTTTCGATAGTTTTGGGTGACAAGTCTGTGGGGTTCTTTCAGTTCAAATAGTATTGGGTTTTTTGTAATTGAAGATGATATAAGGTATCGTTCCATGAGACTGCTCTAACTTGGAAAGGAAAACTCCATGTTGAGATAGTTATTTAGTTTATAAAAAATTGGGCGTTCTGGAATGAGAAATAATGCTGGGCATGCTGTCCATGGGATAATTATAATTGAGTAATTGGTTTCGTGAAAGTTGGGGCATATGTTTGTGGTGGTTAATTGGGATAATCAAAATTGGGTCCTCTAGAACTGAAAACTATAAAGTTCATCTTCCCTGGATTGTTAAAATTCGGGACGGAAAAATTAATTCATGATGTTTGGATTTGGTGGTGGTTGTTTGGATTCGAAAATTCTGGGGCTCCTGGATCCAACACTTCCTTTCCTGAGGCCTCGATGACAATTCCTAATCTACCAGATAGAGGCGATTTACTTCTAGAGTTCTAGAAGAGCAAAAGACGTGACACCAGCTAAATAAAGCATACACACAGATAATGAACCACAAAGTAGTGTGGCATCCATAAATCCAGCAATAGCACCAAGTTTTACCAGAGATACCTCGTCATTTCGGTAAAATACAAACTGCATAATTATCTGCCAAACAAACTACAACACGAAAGAAGTCAGACAAAAGAAAACCAAACACCAAGCATACAAATCCGAATATCTGCAAAGGATAACATCCTATTTATCTTGTATGCTTACCCATCATGCCTTTCAATTCCTCTGCCCACACCAGTACAGAAAACACAGTTCTTATTCTTCACGAGACTGCCTCAAGAATATTACCACAACCAACATCTACCAAATTTCTTAGAATCTATAGTAACAAATATCCAACCATTTTACCCATTCAACTTTATTAAAAAGTCCATATGATCCATAGTTACATGAATATCATGGATAATATCGCTTTAAACTGACGTATTTACTCAGTGGAACTCATAATCGATTATTTCTAACTAATCGCCAGTCTGACTTGAGACCAAACCAAAAGTTGTGCACTGTTCAATCCTGGGTATCATTCTTTCTTAAACACCAACCATCTCCGCAATTTGAATCGAATACGCAATTAACCAGCGGGTGTATACCTTTAGTAAATTTTACAGAAACATCAGCAACAAAAAGATTTATAAACCCCAATGATTCAAAAGAAAGCAAATCAGCTCCAGCCCTTTCCTTCACAACACCCCATGAGCTTGCCTGGGTTTCCATCTGTTCCCTCTCCCAACCCCAATGCCCAAGACCCTCTTCTTCTGAATATGAGAATCTAATACCCTTATACCCACTGTTAAAACTCGTCCTCTTCTCTAGCTTCCTCTCTTTCTCAAAGACTACTTACTTCTTCTCGAATCTCAAGTATGACAATAGTTCCAACGCGATATGTAGTTCACCCTTAAGTAATTCCTAGAGATCCAAGGATTGATATTCAGAATGATAAAGGGCAGATATTGCATCAAAATGTGTCCCTCTTTTACATCAATTTTGTCTCCGATCACAGTTGACCTTGGTATCTATTCCTTTGAATGACTCCAAAGATTAACATGAAACTACGAAGAAAGGTTATCAATCTTCACATTAACTTAAACTGAAGTGGATTCTCCACAAAACTATGATTATCAATTTTCACAGTAACTCAAAAACTGTACTGGAGTCTCTATAATATACACTGCCTCCCCTTTTCATAATACTCCTTTAAACTTATTTTCAGACTTCCTGGACAAGAATCTACGTCAAAGACCATCACATCCTTTTTAAGTGCAACTCTCAACCCGAAGCTTCCTACCATTCGCTGCTCACTTATCACGTCTCCTTTCTCATTCAGTTTTGGATGGCCTTACTCATACCTAGTAAATTCACACTCAAATTCCAGACAATTACAATAAGCATACTCAGACACTAATCTGATTTCTTCATTACATTATATCTCCTTGATTTGAACTTCCAAAATTCTAATTGAAACATGGGGTTTTTTATTTTTATTTTTGGTAAATTATTAGTTCTGTTGATATGGAATAAATTCACTCACTACAATCATCAAATGTCCAATTGAATCCAACAGCAACCCAGTTCTATCTGACATCAATTAACAAACCCACAATTGAATTCAGTCATACACAATGATCGAAACTGCACAGCTGGTTCCCAAAATTAATATCAGACAGAGAGAAGCATCTTGAAATTAGATCATGAAATTTGAAAGACATGGGGTTTTTTATTTTTATTTTTGGTAAATTATTAGTTCTCTTGATATGGAATAAATTCACTCACTACAATAATCAAATGTCCAATTGAATCCAACAGCAACCCAGTTCTATCTGACATCAATTAACAAACCCTCATTCTTTCCCAAAATGTTTCCCACCAAAACCCACTTTTAGCTCTGTTTGAACTTATCTAAACTCCTAGTGCTATCTTTCACACTAATGAAGCAATTCTCCTCTAGTGGGTTCTCATGCCTACATTTCAAAATACTATAAAAGCAACTAATTAAATAGATAATATCTAAATACCAACAAGTATTAGTCATCACTGTTGAATAAAGAGCCTTTACGTGGCTATTGAAGGGGATGGATAGATGACACTTTAACTCTATTCACAAACATACCTCTATTTATGTCCTATTTGCAAAATCACCCCCAATAAAGAAGTTCACAAATATATTAATAACACAATATAGCTACAATAACTGCATATGAGTTCAGTCATACACAATGATCGAAACTGCACAGCTGGTTCCCAAAATTAATATCAGACAGAGAGAATCATCTTGAAATTAGATCATGAAATTTGAAAGACATAATTCTTCTAACCTTTGAAAAAAGTTTCATGATTAGTCGGGCCAAGACATAGAGTGCAATCTCAGTGGCCACTCGGAAAGGACGCGATAACTATTACTCAGCAGGAGGCGCCAAAGAAGGAATGTTTTAGATATCTACATATTTTTCTATGAAGTGATAGAGAGATAGATGTTGATGTTGGCTATACGATAAAAGTAGGGTAGATGAAGAGTAAGTAGGGTGTACGGAGTGGACAGTTCATTTAGCGTGGTGTGACTGTAGGGTCCAGACTAGGTTAAAGGGTTCTATAGAACCAATATGAGACCCGCTTTCATGTATGGGACGAAATGTTGGGCCATTAATATACATATATATAAAAAGAAATGAGTGTAGCTGAAATGAGAATGGTAGGTTAAATGAGTGGTGTAACTACGAACGATAGGATACCTACGCAATGAAGCAATTAGAAAGAATCTAGGTATTGCAACTGACAAAATGAGGGAGACTTGTTTGAGGTTGTTTGGTCAACTATAATGTAAGCTGTCGGATGCCCCGATCAGGGGAAGTGTAACAATTCAAATCGATGGTCGTAGACGAGGGAGACCAAAACGGATGTCGGTAGCGATAATACAACTAAGGGAGGATAAGAGTGCAAACATACGCCAATAGAGTGGAGACACTTTAATACATGTACCCAACTCTGCTAAAACTGGAAAAAGGCTTGTTGTATTTACCCCATCCACTGAAACTTGGTTCACCTTAAACTAGCACTTCACACTGAAAATATGTCACAAAAATCAAAATTAGGGCTCCGTTTGGTTGGTGGTAAATCATTTTCCTGTAAAATATATTGCCTTGTATCTGTGTTTAGTTCACCATTTGTCTCGTAAAATCTTTTACCTAGTAAAATGCTTTCACTTAAATGATGTGAAGTGACTTACACGTTTAAAATCCGCAAGTAAGTTTCCGGAGAGTGAAGGATTGCTACATAACACATACAAATGCCTCAGCAACCAAGAACCACCACCACCACTACCGCCACGCACCTCCATCAACACCGCGTCCCTGCTCTCCACTACCACCACGCCATCCTCCGCTATCGCCACTGACATTGACACCAACTGCCGTTGCCCACTGTCAACCACAATTACCACCCTCACTGCCGCCACTCATCCACTACCGCCACTTCTGCCACCATCCACGTCTACACAACCACGAACTGCTGCCCCTCCACCACTTAACGGTTATAATTTCATATAAAAAAATAAATTATATTCCGGGACTCGAACCATAACCTCCATAACCTCAAAACTAATTAACACCCAAGCATTAAATCAACCGAACACAAGAAAACGATTGCAGAAAACTTTTTCGCAATACAACTTTACGTGTAGAATATTTTCTTTTGTAAAATATTTTACTTCCAAGCAAAGGGAGCCTAGAACACAAACTGCAATTCAATACTATAAAAACATGACTATAACCAAATTTACTGTTAGACCTGGGAAAATAAATGACAAAAAGGGATATGATCCAAGGTTTTTACCTTTAAAAAATGCATACAAAATAAACCAGTCATTCAACTGGATCTTTTCTCCTACCCTTCTTTTCTCCTACCCTTCTTGTCTACGATTGCAGAAAACTTTTTCGCAATACAACTTTACATGTAGAATATTTTCTTTTGTAAAATATTTTACTTCTAAGCAAAGGGAGCCTAGAACACAAACTGCAATTCAATACTATAAAAACATGACTATAACCAAATTTACTGTTAGACCTGGGAAAATAAATGACAAAAAGGGATATGATCCAAGATTTCACCTTTAAAAAATGCATACAAAATAAACCAGTCATTCAACTGGATCTTTTCTCCTACCCTTCTTGTCTACTACCATGTTCTACATCCATTAGAGAATATTCTCTTTTTCCCAATACAATTTTATGAAACTAACAGCCTCCAATTTGACTCCATATCGCTTAAAGCACAAGTCACGCAAATCTACATTAAAGCCATCCAATATTGGCTCAAGTAAAATCAGGAATATATCCACATGTACAATGTGATTATAAAGTAAACCAGTCATTCAACTACATCTTATCTCCTACCCATATTGTCTAATACCCCATTCCACGGCTATTAGAAAATATTCTCCCTCTCCCAATACAATTCTGAGAAACTAACAACCTCCATTTGAACTCTCTTTGTCCCTCTAGCCACCCCTTCCTAATGCTCAATTCATTGTCAATTCGTCCTTCACTGGATACAACTTAAAATTCATGTATCATCATCAATTCTGGAAAAACTCAAACTCCTACCTTCAAGTATGTATCTTTAATCCCAAGAGAATTTTGTAAGATTCCATATCACAAAAGTAGTAAGATTTACTACCATTGTGCAACTAAAATTTAAATGTAAGTACTTCTAAGCCATTGTGCTACTAATATCAAATGAACCAGATAAGCTCATAAATATTCATATCATATGTACTGAGACGAATCAAAGATTCTATGTCCCCATGATGCAACAGTGGAAACCAGATCATTCTAGCCCTCAATTCCCTGGTAATTCTCATAACCATCTTAGACAAAACCGCTTGCCTCCACACTCTAATTCCCTGTACAAACGTATCTGTCCTTCGAATGCACACATCAAACACCCCCACTCCTAGACATCCATTCAGTCTTCATTTCTGAACCTTATCAATTTAATTGGTCTATGCCCTCTTTGCCATCTTCTCTGCCTGGGATATTCAAATACCAACTTCAATACAAACTCAACTTCAAATAACAACTTCAATACAAACTCAACTGCTTGAAAATATAAATATCCACCTCTCTTCCCCTCCCTTGTAGCAATCTTCACAAATCTTCTAAATTCCAAATACCCAAATTGTCAGCAGCTTCAGGTCCAACCACAATTAACCTAAAACGGGTTCACAATGTAACCGTAGCCATTTCCTCACTAAGGTGTCTCATTAGCAAGACATTCGTAAAATCTGCCATACAACCAATTTTCAACTAGTGTTATCTCCTCGCACCAATAGCATATGCATAGGTCTTATCCTCCACTAAACTAACTATAACACAAAAGAAGAAGACAAGTGGATACAAAAGCCCAAATATCATCATAAAAATATCTGCATGAGAACATCAAACAAACCTTTTTTACTTTCATCAAATTAAGCTTGTATGCAAAACCACCTTACCTTCCGTTTCCTCACCCAACCACAATTCAAAAGGCAGTTAATACTCTTTTTCTCCCAGTATAGACATCGTTGAAACAGAACTGACTCAAGGATATTTACTACATGCATATAAAAATCTGAACTTCTTAAACTCAATAGTATTGATTACCTAGTCAACTGTTAAAAGAAGTTCAATATAGAGTCAAGATTTGACCATTGATATTCAGAATCCGACTTAACCACCGCAAAAAACATTCTTATTATACAAATAAGCGACAATATAACACATAAGCCAACTATATCAAAGGAAGTTTCAAATTTCCACAAGGAACCCAAGACATTCTTATTATACAAATATTTGTTTTCTACCCATCCCCAAAGGATACCACACTTACTTTACTTCGAACTCAATACTACAAACCTAATCTACCAAATACAGGCGATCTACTTCCAACAGCTATCAGCTAGAATACCAGCTAAAAAATGCATGCACATGACAAGAAATATTAGTGTATGTGTGTGTGTGTGTGTGTTTATATACGCACATCTCAAAGCCTCACAAAATTATTTTCCTCAGTAATCCAGTATAGACATCGTTGAAACAGAACTGACTCAAGGATATTTACTACATGCATATAAAAATCCGAACTTCTTAAACTCTACCTAGTCAACTGTTAAAAGAAGTTCAATATAGAGTCAAGATTTGACCATTGATATTCAGAATCCGACTTAACCACCGCAAAAAACATTCTTATTATACAAATAAGCGACAATATAACACATAAGCCAACTATATCAAAGGAAGTTTCAAATTTCCAAAAGGAACCCAAGACAGTCATATTTGTTTTCTACCCATCCTCAAAGGATACCACACTTACTTTACTTCGAACTGAATACTACAAACCTGATCTACCAGATACAGGCGATCTACTTCCAAATCAGCTATCAGCTAGAATACCAGCTAAAAATTGCATGCACATGACAAGAAATATTAGTTTATGTGTGTGTGTGTGTTTATATATGCACATCTCAAAGCCTCACAAAATTATTTTCCTCAGTAATCTTGTATGCTTACCCCCCTTGCCTTCCATTTCCTCCCCAAGGTCAGAATATCTACAGTACTCTAACATATTAGTACATTTGAAATGCGTCCTGTGGATCTATTTAACCGCCTATATTCATCATCCTTCTTACTTGTTTCACAAACATCAGGGTTGTAATCAATTCAGGGAGAATACGGAGTATGTTAGAGCCTACCAATAAACTATCCACCAAACACCAGTTAGACACATCTTTTTCCTCACCTTCACCATCTCCAAAGATCCAACTCATAATATGGTTCGACTTATAATGTTTAATGATCACCAAGATTTTCAATCTTACAATCAATGTATATTCATATCACCATGACTAATGTGGATCTTCTAGGCCATGAAACCAATTATCAGGAAAATGAAAGGCATTAAAATAACAATCTCACGTGTTCACTGAAATGTCCACAAGAAATACCATCAAATACACCATTGTCCTTTGCACCACGTAATATTATAAAGGCCCTCACTCCCAAATAGATGATAGACCATTTCCTCCACAATTCTAGTATCTTATTCTGTTGGCATTAAAATAACAATCCCACATATTCACTGAAATGTCCACAAGAAATACCATCAAATACACCATTGTCCTTTGCACCACGTAATATTATAAGGGCCCTCACTCCCAAATAGATGATAGACCAATTGAAACACTGCCAACATCACATATATACCACCAAACGATCACATTTTCTCCACAATTCTAGTATCTTATTCTATTGGCGCTTAGTAAATTCATCGCCTTACACAATAGTCACCAAATTAATTGATAAGTATGTCACAGATCCCAACATCACATCTATACCACCAAGCAATCACAACACTTCATCTAGAGCAATCCTGAAACAAGTCCTTTAGATCCATGATTTGTGAATATACACTTTTTCCGTATCGCCTTATGAGCCCGCCTAAAAACTGTGCAAGCAGTATTTCAACAACAAGATACAATTGTCAAATTATAACCATCAAAGGTCTACAAAGTCACAACCGATATGCCCATATACTTTTCCTCGCCTTCCCTAAGCAATCACACGCTTACTTTCCTTCTGCCTCAATTCGACCGACCTGATAAAGGTGATCTACATCTGAAACCGCAAACAACTGTTACACCAGCTTCCTCCAGATGTGTCCTACACTTCCTCTGATCAACTAACATAATTGGACTACCATTAAATTCTGGTAAATGTGCACCGAATACCCCTACTGTTTACAAATTATCAGGAGACGCCCTTAATTTTGCCAAACTTATATACAGAAAGTAACCTTTGACTAACAGATCGTTAGTCACTGGAACGAAGTTTACATCTCATCTAGTATAAGAGAATGAAAATAGACCTTAATGAAGCAGCTCCGTAAAATAGACCTCAGCACATAATTTATATCATATGATTATATCAGTTTCTTCAACGTTATATATATAGAAACAAAAATTGAGGATTGTTTTACGAGTGTATCAGTTTCTTCAGCCGTGGATATACATAATCAGAAATTTAAGCTTATTAAATTAGAATGATATAGGTCAATCACACCAATAGATTATATTGTATGAGTATATCAGTTTCTTCAATGTTGGATGCATAAAATCAAAAATGAAGGCTTGTGGAATTAGTATGATATCATCACTCCAATAGGACTATTACATTTTGAGAGTTTGGAACCGGAATAATATAATTGTATCACTCCAACGGGATTGTTTCATGATTGTTTATTTTCTCTCTTGGTGGATAAATAGAATCTAAAATTGAGGTTTATGGAATTAGAATGATATAGGACATCACTCAAACGGGATTATAGTACATGGGTATATAAGTTTCTCTGCTTGATACATAGAATCGAAAATTGAGACACATGGAATTAGAATCATATAGGTCATCACTCCAAGTGGATTATTATGTTTTAAGAGTTATGAAAGCGGAATGATATAGGTCGTCACACCAATTGGATTGTTTTATGAGTGCATATGTTGCTTCATTGGTGGACAAATAAAATCTAAAATTGAGGTTTGTGCAATAAGAATGCCATAGAACATCAATCCAACATAATTATACTAAACGAATATCTACAACTAAGGATATAAAGAATCGAAAATTGAGGATCGACTGATATAGGTCAAATTATCATATTTCTAGAGTTTTGAAATTGGAATGATGAGGTCATCAATCTAATGGGATTATATCACGAGTAAATCACTTTCTTCGTTGGAGGATATAAAGAATCGTAGAAGCTTCATTGTTCGATATATTGAATTGAAAATCAAGGCTGATGGAACTAGAATGATATAGGTCATAACTATGATAAGAATGCTATGGGATTGTTTTATGAGCGTACGAGTTCTGTAGACGTGGATATATAGAATCGAAAATTAAGACTTATGGCCAATCACTCCAATGGATTATATCATATTGAGTACATCAGTTTCATCAATGTTGGATACATAGAATTAGAATGATAAAGGTCACCGCCCCAAATGGGCTATTATATTTGGTATGTTATGGAATCAAAATGATATAGGTCTATCACTCAAATGTTATTGTTTTATGATTGTATATGTTCCTTTCTTGGTGGAAAAATAAAATCCAAAATCGAGATCCGTGCAATTAGAATGATTTAGGACATCACTCCAAGATGTTAGACAATATATGAGTATATGAGTCTCTTCAGTGGTGGATACGTAGAATTAAAAATTGAGGCTCACGGAATTAGAATGATATAGTCATCACTCCAAGAGGATTATGACATTTTAAGAGTTCTGGAATTGGAATGAAATAGGTCATCACACGAATGGGATTGTTTATGAGTGTATCTTTTTCTATATTGGTAGATAAATAGAATCTAAAATTGAGTTTCGTGGAATTAGAATGATGTAATATATCACTCCAACAGAACTATATATACTACACGAGTATCTTTAGTCGAGGATATAAAGAATCTAATAGTGAGACTGGTCATACTATCATAGGATTATCATATTTCGTCATCACTCTAATGGAGTTATATCATGAGTATATCAGTTTCTTCGTTGGACGATATAAAGAATCATTGAGGCTTCATTGTTGGGCACATAGTGTTGAAACTTGAGGCACATGGAATAAAAATGATATAGGTGATCACTCCAATAAGATTGCAAGATTTGTGGAATCGGAATATTACTAGCCATCACCTCAACAAGATTGTTTTATGAGTATTCAGTTTCTTCAATCGTGGATATATAGAATCAGAAATTGAGGCTTAAGGAATTAGAATGATATAGGTCAATCACTCCAATGGATTATATCATATGAGTACATCAGTTTCATCAATGTTGGATACATGGAATCGAAAATTGAGGATCATGGAGGAATGATATAGGTCACCGCTTTAATTGGGCTACATATTTTGTGCGTTATGGAATCGGAATGATATAGGTCTATCACTCCAATGGTATTGTTTTATGATTGTATATGTTCCTTTCTTGGTGGATAAATAAAATCTAAAATCTAGATCCGTGGAATTAGTATGATTTAGGACATCGCTCCAAGGTGTTACACTACATCAGTATCTTCAGTGGTGGATACGTAGAATTGAAAATTGAGGCTCATGGCATTAGAATGATATAGGTCATCACTCCAAAAGAATTATTGCAATTAAGAGTTATGGAATTGGAATGATATAGGTCATCACACCAATGGGATTGTTTACGAGTGTATCTGTTCTTTATTGGTAGATAAATAGAATCTAAAATAGAATTCAGTGGAATTAGAATGATGTATGACATCACTCCAACAGAACCATACCACACGAGTATCTTTAGTCGATGATATAAAGATCGAAAATTGAGCCTCGACTGATAGTGGTCATACACTCATAGGATTATCATATTTCGGGAGTTTTGAAATTGGAATGATGAGGTCATCACTCTAATGGGGTTATATGATTGTCATACTCTCTCATAAGATTATAATATTTCGGGAGTTTTCGAATTGGAATGATAAGGTCACCACTCTAATGGGGTTATATCGTGAGTATATCAGTTTCTTCGTTGGAGGATAGATAGAATGGTTGGGGTTTCATTGTTGGATATGCATTGAAAATTGAGGCTCATGGAATTAGAATGATATAGGCGATCGCTCCAATAAGATTGCCGGAGTTATGGAATCGGATTTACATGTCATCACCTCAACATGATGGTTTTCTGAGTAAATCAGATTCTTCAATCGGGGATATCTAGAATCGGAAATTGAAGCTTGTGGAATTAGAATGAGATAGGTCAATTACTCCAATAGATAATATCATACGAGTACATCAATTTCATCAATGTTGGATACATAGAATCGAAAATTGAGGATCGTGGAATTAGAATATAGGTCACCACTCCAATTGGACTATTACATTTTGTGAGTAATGGAATCGGAGTGATATAGGTCTATCACTCCAATGGTACTGTTTAATGATAATATTTGTTTCTTTCATAGAGGATATATTCAATCGAAATTTGAGGCTCTTGGACCTAGAATGATATAGGTCATCACTCCAATAGGTTTGTTTTACGATTGTATCAGTTTATTCAGTTGTGGATATATTAGTTTCTTCAATTGTGGATATCTGGAATCGGAAATGGAGGCTTGTGGAATTAGAATGATATAGGTCAATCACACCAATGTATTATATCATACGAGTACATGAGTTTCATGAATGTGAGATACATAGAATCGAAAATTGAGGATCATGGAACTAGAATGATATTGGTCACCACTCCAATTAGACTATTATGTTTTGTGAGTGATGGAATCGGAGTGATATAGGTCTATCACTCCAATGGTACTGTTTTACTATTATATATGTTTCTTTCTTCGAGGATATATTAAGCCGAAACTTAAGGCTCTTGGACTTAGAATGATATAGGTCATCACTCCAATAGGATTGTTTTACGAGTGTATCAGTTTCTTCAGTTGTGGATATATAGAATAGAAAATTGAGGCTTATGGAATTAGAATGATATAGTTCAATCACTCCAATGGATTATATCATATGAGTACATCAGTTTCATCAATGTTGGAATCCAAAATTGAGGATCATGGAGGAATGATATAGGTCACCGCCCCAATTGGGCTATTATATTTGGTGAGTTATATTGATATAGGTCTATCACTCCAATGGTATTGTTTCATGATTGTATATGTTCCTTTCATGGTGGAAAAATAAAATCTAAAATCGAGATCCGTAGAATTAGTATGATTTAGGACATCACTCCAAGGTGTTACACTACACGAGTATATGAGTTTCTTTAGTGATGGATACGTAGAATTGAAAATAGAGGCTCATGGAATTAGAACGATAGTCATCACTCCAAAAGAATTATTACATTTTTAGAGTTATGGAATTGGAGTAATGTAGGTCATCACACCAATGGGATTGTTTGTGAGTGTATTTGTTTCTTTATTGGTAGATAAATGGAATCTTAAATTGAGTGTTGGGGAATTAGAATGATGTAGGAAATCACTCCAACAAAACCATACTACACGAGTATCTTTAGTCGAGGATAAAAAGAATCGAAAATTGAACCTCGACCGATAGCGGTCATACTCTCATAGGATTATCATGTTTCGGGAGTTTTGAAATTTGAATGATAAGGTCATCACTCTAATGGGGTTATATCATGAGTATATCAGTATCTACGTTGGAGGATAGATAGAATAGTTGGGGTTTCATTGTTGGATATATAGAGTTGAAAATTGAGGCTCATGCAATTAGAATGATATAGGTGATCACTCCAATAAGATTGCCAGAGTTAATGAATCGGAATTACATGTCATCACCTCAACGGGATTGTTTTATGAGTATATAAGTTTCTTCAATCGTGGATATCTAGAATCGGAAATTGAGGCTTGTCGAATTAGAATGATACAGGTCAATCACTCCAATTGATTATATCATACGATTACATCAGTTTCATCAATGTTGGATACATAGATTCAACAATTGAGCATCATGGAATTAGAATGATATAGATCACCACTCCAATTGCACAATTATATTTTGTGAGTTATGGAATCGGAGTGATATAGGTCTATCACTCCAATGGTACAGTTTTATTATTATATATGTTTCTTTCTCGAAGATATATTCAGTCGAAACTTAAGGCTCTTGGACTTAGAATGATATAGGTCATCACTTCAATAGGATTGTTTTACGAGTGTATCAGTTTCTTCGGTTGTGGATATATAGAATCGGAAATTGAGGCTTATGGAATTAAAATGATATAGGTCAATCAAATATATCATACGAGGATCATGGAATTAGAATGATATAGGTCGCCACTCCAATTGGACTGTTACATTTTGTGAGTAATGGAATCGGAGTGATATAGGTCTATCACTCCGATGGTACTGTTTTATGATTATATTTGTTTCTTTCTTCGAGGAAATATTCAATCGAAATTTGAGGCTCCTCGACATAGAATGATATAGGTCATCACTCCAATAGGATTGTTTTACGAGTGTATCAATTTCTTCGGTTGTGGATATACAGAATAGAAAATTGAGGTTTATGGAATTAGAATGATATAGGTCAATCACTCCAATGGATTATATCATATGAGTACATCAGTGTCATCAATGTTGGAATCGAAAATTGAGGATCATGGAGGAATGACATAGGTCACCGCCCCAATTGGGCTATTATATTTGGTGCGTTATATTGATATAGGTCTATCACTCCAATGGTATTGTTTTATGATTGTATATGTTCCTTTCTTGGTGGAAAAATAAAACCTAAAATCGAGACCCGTGGAATTAGTATGATTTAGGACATCACTCCAAGGTGTTACACTACACGAGTATATGAGTTTCTTTAGTGATGGATACGCAGAATTGAAAATAGAGGCTCAAGGAATTAGAATGATAGTCATCACTCCAAAAGAATTATTACATTTTAAAAGTTATGGAATTGAAATGATATAGGTCATCACACCAATGGGATTGTTTGTGAGTGTATTTGTTTCTTTATTGGTAGATAAATGGAATCTTAAATTGAGTGTTGGGGAATCAGAATGATGTAGGAAATCACTCCAACAAAACCATACTACACGAGTACCTTTAGTCGAGGATAAAAAGAATCGAAAATTGAACCTCGACCGATAGTGGTCATACTCTCATCGGATTATCATATTTTCGGAGTTTTGAAATTGGAATGATGAGGTCATCACTCTAATGGGGTTATATCATGACTATATCAGTATCTACGTTGGAGGATACATAGAATAGTTGGGGTTTCATTGTTGGATATATAAAGTTGAAAATTGAGGCTCATGCAATTAGAATGATATAGGTGATCACTCCAATAAGATTGCCAGAGTAAGGAATCGGAATTACATGTCATCACCTCAACGGGATGTCATCACCTCAACGGAATTGTTTTCTGAGTATATTAGTTTCTTCAATCGTGGATATCAAGAATCGGAAATGGAGGCTTGTGGAATTAGAATGATATAGGTCAATCACACCAATGGATTATATCATACAAGTACATGAGTTTCATCAATGTGAGATATATAGAATCGAAAATTGAGGATCATGGAATTAGAATGATATAGGTCGCCACTCCAATTGGACTATTACATTTTGTGAGTAATGGAATCGGAGTGATATAGGTCTATCACTCAGATGGTACTGTTTTATGATTATATTTGTTTCTTTCTTCGAGGAAATATTCAATCGAAATTTGTGGCTCCTGGACATAGAATGATATAGGTCATCACTCCAATAGAATTGTTTTACGAGTGTATCAATTTCTTTGGTTGTGGATATACAGAATAGAAAATTGAGGTTTATGGAATTAGAATGATATAGGTCAATCACTCCAATGGATTATATCATATGAGTACATCAGTTTCATCAATGTTGGAATCGAAAATTGAGGATCATGGAGGAATGACATAGGTCACCGCCCCAATTGGGCTATTATATTTGGTGCGTTATATTGATATAGATCTATCACTCCAATGGTATTGTTTTATGATTGTATATGTTCCTTTCATGGTGGAAAAATAAAATCTAAAATCGAGATCCGTAGAATTAGTATGACTTAGGACATCACTCCAAGGTGTTACACTACACGAGTATATGAGTTTCTTTAGTGATGGATACGTAGAATTGAAAATAGAGGCTCATGGAATTAGAACGATAGTCATCACTCCAAAAGAATTATTACATTTTCAGAGTTATGGAATTAGAATGATATAGGTCATCACACCAATGGGATTGTTTGTGAGTGTATTTGTTTCTTTATTGGCAGATAAATGGAATCTTAAATTGAGTGTTGGGGAATTAGAATGATGTAGGAAATCACTCCAACAAAACCATACTACACGAGTATCTTTAGTCGAGGATAAAAAGAATCGAAAATTGAACCTCGACCCATAGTGGTCATACTCTCATCGTATTATCATATTTCGGGGGTTTTGAAATTGAAATGATGAGGTCATCACTCTAATGGGGTTATATCATGACTATATCAGTATCTATGTTGGAGGATAGATAGAATAGTTGGGGTTTCATTGTTGGATATATAGGGTTGAAAATTGAGGCTCATGCAATTAGAATGATATAGGTGATCACTCCAATAAGATTGCCAGAGTTAAGGAATCGGAATTACATGTCATCACCTCAACGGGATTGTTTTATGAGTATATCAGTTTCTTCAATCGTGGATATCTAGAATCGGAAATTGAGGCTTGTCAAATTAGAATAATACAGGTCAATCACTCCAAATGATTACATCATACGATTACATCAGTTTCATCAATGTTGGATACATAGATTCGACAATTGAGCATCATGGAATTAGAATGATATAGATCACCACTCCAATTGCACTATTACATTTTGTGAGTAATGGAATCGGAGTGATATAGGTCTATCACTCCAATGGTACTGTTTTATGATTATATTTGTTTCTTTCTTCGAGGAAATATTTAATCGAAATTTGTGGCTCCTCGACATAGAATGATACATCACTCCAATAGGATTGTTTTACGAGTGTATCAGTTTCTTCGGTTGTGGATATACAGAATAGAAAATTGAGGCTTATGGAATTAGAATGATATAGGTCAATCACTTCAATGGATTATATCATATGAGTACATCAGTTTCATCAATGTTGGAATCCAAAATTGAGGATCATGAAGGAATGATATAGGTCACCGCCCCAATTGGGTTATTATATTTGGTGCGTTATATTGATATAGGTCTATCACTCCAATGGTATTGTTTTATAATTGTATATGATCCTTTCTTGGTGGAAAAATAAAATCTAAAATCGAGATCGGTAGAATTAGTATGATTTAGGACATTACTCCAAGGTGTTACACTACACGAGTATATGAGTTTCTCTAGTGATGGATACGTCGAATTGAAAATAGAGGCTCATGGAATTAGAATGATAGTCATCACTCCAAAAGAATAATTACATTTTCAGAGTTATGGAATTGGAGTGATGTAGGTCATGGCACCAATGGGATTGTTTGTGAGTGTATTTGTTTCTTCATTGGTAGATAAATGGAATCTTAAATTGAGTGTTGGGGAATTAGAATGATGTAGGAAATCACTCCAACAAAATCATACTACACGAGTATCTTTAGTCGCGGATTAAAAGAATCGAAAATTGAACCTCGACCGATAGTGGTCATACTCTCATAGGATTATCATATTTCGGGAGTTTTGAAATTTGATTGATAAGGTCATCACTCTAATGGGGTTATATCATGAGTATATCAGTATCTACGTTGGAGGATAGATAGAATAGTTGGGGTTTCATTGTTGGATACATAGAGTTGAAAATTGAGGCTCGTGCAATTAGAATGATATAGGTGATCACTCCAATAAGATTGCCAGAGTTAAGGAATCGGAATTACAAGTCATCACCTCAACGGGATGTCATCACCTCAACGGGATTGTTTTCTGAGTATATCAGTTTCATCAATCGTGGATATCTAGAATCGGAAATTGAGGCTTGTGGAATTAGAATGATATAGGTCAATCACTCCAATGAATTATATCATACGAGTACATGAGTTTCATCAATGTGAGATACATAGAATCGAAAATTGAGGATCATGGAATTAGAATGATATTGGTCACCACTCCAAATGGACTATTATGTTTTGTGAGTTATGGAATCGGAGTGATACAGGTCTATCACTCCAATGGTACTGTCTTATTATTATATATGTTTCTTACTCGAGGATATATTCAGTCGAAACTTACGGCTCTTGGACTAAGAATGATATAGGTCATCACTCCAATAGGATTGTTTTACGAGTGTATCAGTTTCTTCAATTGTGGATATATGGAATCGGAAATTGAGGTTTATGGAATTAAAATGATATAGGTCAATCACTTACATCATACGAGGATCATGGAATTAGAATGATATAGGTCTATCACTCCAATGGTACTGTTTTATGATTATATTTGTTTCTTTCTTCGAGGAAATATTCAATCGAAATTTGTGGCTCTTGGACTTAGAATGATATAGGTCATCACTCCAATAGGATTGTGTTACGAGTGTATCAGTTTCTTCAGTTGTGGATATATAGAATAGAAAATTGAGGCTTATGGAATTAGAATGATATAGGTCAATCACTCCAATGGATTATATCATATGAGTACATCAGTTTCATCAATGTTGGAATCCAAAATTGAGGATCATGGAGGAATGATATAGGTCACCTCCTCAATTGGGCTATTATATTTGGTGTGTTATATTGATATAGGTCTATCACTCCAATTGTATTGTTTTATGATTGTATATGTTCCTTTCTTGGTGGAAAAATAAAATCTAAAATCGAGATCCGTAGAATTAGTATGATTTAGGACATCACTCCAAGGTGTTACACTACTGATACGTAGAATTGAAAATAGAGACTCATGGAATTAGAATGATAGTCATCACTCCAAAAGAATTATTACATTTTCAGAGTTATGGAATTGGAATGATATAGGTCATCACACCAATGGGATTGTTTGTGAGTGTATTTGTTTCTTTATTGGTAGATAAATGGAATCTTAAATTGAGTGTTGGGGAATTACAATGATGTAGGAAATCACTCCAACAAAACCATACTACACGAGTATCTTTAGTCGAGGATAAAAAGAATCGAAAATTGAACCTCGACTGATAGTGGTCATACTCTCATTGGATTATCATATTTCGGGAGTTTTGAAATTGGAATGATGAGGTCATCATTGTAATTGGGTTATATCATGAGTATATCAGTATCTAAGTTGGAGGATAGATAGAATAGTTAGGGGTTTCATTTTTGGATATATAGAGTTGAAAATTGAGGCTCATGCAATTAGAATGATATAGGTGATCACTCCAATAAGATTGCCAGAGTTAAGGAATCGGAATTACAAGTCATCACCTCAACGGGATGTCATCACCTCAACGGAATTGTTTTCTGAGTATATTAGTTTCTTCAATCGTGGATATTTAGAATCGGAAATCGAGCGTTGTGGAATTAAAATGATATAGGTCAATCACTCCAATGGATTATATCATACGAGTACATGAGTTTCATCAATCTGAGATACATAGAATCGAAAATTGAGGATCATGGAATTAGAATGATATTGGTCATTACTCCAATTAGACTATTTGTTTTGTGAGTGATGGAATCGGAGTGATATGGGTCTATCACTCCAATGGTACTGTTTTATTATTATATATGTTTCTTTCTTCGAGGATATATTCAGTCGAAACTTAAGGCTCTTGGACTTAGAATGATATAGGTCATCACTCCAATAGGATTGTTTTACGAGTGTATCCGATTTTTCAGTTGTGGATATATAGAATCGGAAATTGAGGCTTATGGATTTAAAATGATATAGGTCAATCACTCCAATTAATTATATCATACGAGTACATCAGTTTCATCAATGTTGGATACATAGAATCGAAAATTGAGGATCATGGAATTAGAATGATATAGGTCACCACTCCAATTGGACTATTACATTTTGTGAGTAATGGAATCGGAGTGATATAGGTCTTTCACTTCAATGGTACTGTTTTATGATTATATTTGGTTCTTCCTTCGAGGATACATTCAATCGAAATTTGTGGCTCTTGGACATAGAATGATATAGGTCATCACTCCAATAGGATTGTTTTACAAGTATATCAGTTTCTTCAATCGTGGATATCTATAATCGGAAATTGAGGCTTGTGGAATTAGAATGATATTGGTCAATCACTCCAATAGATTATATCATACGAGTACATCAGTTTCATCAATGTTGCATACAAAGAATCAAAAATTGAGGATCATGGAATTAGAATTAAATAGGTCACCACTCCAATTGGACTATTACATTTTGTGAGTAATGATTTCGGAGAGATAAAGGTCTATCACTCAAATGGTACTGTTTTATGATTATATGCGAGGACATATTCAATCGAAATTTGTGGCTCCTGGACATAGAATGATATAGGTCATCACTCCAATAGGATTGTTCTACGAGTGTATCAGTTTCTTCAATCGTGGATATATAGAATAGAAAATTGAGGCTTATGGAATTAGAATGATATAGGTCAATCACTCCAATGGATTATATCATATGAGTACATCAGTTTCATCAATGTTGGAATCCAAAATTGAGGATCATGGAGGAATGATATAGGTCACCGCCCCAATTGGGCTATTATATTTGGTGCGTTATATTGATATAGGTCTGTCACTCCAATGATATTGTTTTATGATTGTTTATGTTCCTTTCATGGTGGAAAAATAAAATCTAAAATCGAGATCCGTGAAGTAGTATGATTTAGGACATCACTCCAAGGTGTTACACTACACGAGTATATGAGTTTCTTTAGTGATGGATACGTAGAATTGAAAATAGAGGCTCATGGAATTAGAACGATAGTCATCACTCCAAAAGAATTATTACATTTTCAGAGTCATCAAATTGGAATGATATAGGTCATCACACCAATGGGATTGTTTGTGAGTGTATTTGTTTCTTTATTGGTAGATAAATGGAATCTTAAATTGAGTGTTGTGGAATTAGAATGATGTAGGAAATCACTCCAACAAAACCATACTACACGAATATCTTTAGTCGAGGATAAAAAGAATCGAAAATTGAACCTCTACCGATACTGGTCATACTCTCATAGGATTATCAGATTATCATATTTCGGGAGTTTTGAAATTGGAATGATGAGGTCATCACTCTAATGGGGTTATATCATGAGTATATCAGTCTCTACGTTGGAGGATAGATAGAATAGTTGGGATTTCATTGTTGGATATATGGAGTTAAAAATTGAGGCTCATGCAATTAGAATGATATAGGTGATCACTCCAATAAGATTGCCAGAGTTAAGGAATCGGAATTACATGTCATCACCTTGACGGGATTGTTTTCTGAGTATATCAGTTTCTTCAATCGTGGATGTCTAGAATCGGAAATTGAGGCTTGTGGAATTAGATTGATATAGGTCAATCACTCCAATGGATTATATCATACGAGTACATAGTTTCATCAATGTTGGATACATAGAATCGAAAATTGAGGATCATGGAATTAGAATGATATAGGTCACCACTCCAATTGTACTATTACATTTTGTGAGTAATGGAATCGGAGTGATATAGGTCTATCACTCCATTGGTACTGTTTTATGACTATATTTGTTTTGTTTCTTCGAGGATATATTCAATCAAAATTTGTGGCTCTTAGACATAGAAAGACATAGGTCATCACTCCAATAGGATTGTTTTACGAGTGTATCAGTTTCTTAAGTTGTGGATATATAGAATCGAAAATTGAGGCTTATGGAACTAGAATGATATAGGTCAATCACTCCAATGGATTATATCATATGAGTACATGAGTTTCATCAATATTGGATACATGAGTTTATGGAATCGAAAATTGAGGCTTATGGAATTAGAATGATATAGGTCAATCACTCCAATGGATTATATCATATGAGTACATGAGTTTCATCAATGTTGGATACATAGAATCGAAAATTGAGGATCTTGGAGGAATGGTATAGGTCACTGCACCAATTGGGCTATTATATTTCGTGCTTTATGGAATCAGAATGATATTGGTCTATCACTCCAATGGTATTGTTATATGATTGTATATGTTCCTTTCTTGGTGGAAAAATAAAATCTAAAATTGAGATCTGTGGAATTAGAATGATTTAGGACATCACTCCAAGGTGTTATACACTACAGAAGTTTAGGAGTTTCTTTTGAGATGGATACGTAGATTTGAAAATAGAGGCTCGTGGAATTAGAATAATAGTCATCACTCCAAAAGAATTATTACATTTTAAGAGTTATGGAATTGGAATGATATAGGTCATCACACCAATGGGATTGTTTGTGAGTGTATTTGTTTCTTTATTGGTAGATAAATGGAAACTTAAATTGAGTGTTGTGGAAATAGAATGATGTAGGAAATCACTCCAACAAAACCATACTACACGAGTATCTTTAGTCGAGGATAAAAAGAATCGAAAATTGAACCTCGACCGATACTGGTCATACTCTCATAGGATTATCATATTTCGTGAGTTTTTGAATTGGAATGATGAGGTCATCTCTCTTATGGGGTTAAATCATGAGTATAACAGTCTCTACGTTGGAGGATAGATAGAATAGTTGGGGTTTCATTGTTGGATATATAGAGTTAGAAAATTGAGGCTCATGCAATTAGAATGATATAGGTGATCACTCCAATAAGATTGCCAGAGTTAAGGAATCGGAATTACATGTCATAGGATTGTTTTCTGAGTATATCAGTTTCTTCAATCGTGGATATCTAGAATCGGAAATTGAGGCTTGTGGAATTAGAATGATATAGGTCAATCACTCCAATGAATTATATCATACGAGTACATGAGTTTCATCAGTGTTGCATACACAGAATTGAAAATTGAGGATCATGGAATTAGAATGATATAGGTCACCACTCCTATTGGACTATTACATTTTGTGAGTAATGGAATCGGAGTGATATAGGTCTATCACTCCAATGGTACTGTTTTATGATTATATTTGTTCCTTTCTTCGAGGATATATTCAATCGAAATTTGTGTCTCTTGGACATAGAATGATATAGGTCATCACTCCAATAGGATTGTTTTACGAGTGTATCAGTTTCTTCGGTTATGGATATATAGAATCGAAAATTGAGGCTTATGGAATTAGAATGATATAGGTCAATACTCCAATAGATTATATCATATGAGTACATCAGTTTCATCAATGTTGGATACATAGAATCGAAAATTATGGATCTTGGAGGAATGATATAGGTCACCGCACCAATTGGGCTATTATATTTGGTGCGTTATGGAATCAAAATGATATAGGTCTATCACTCCAACGGTATTGTTTTATGATTGTATATGTACCTTGGTGGAAAAACAAAATCTAAAATCAAGATCCGTGGAATTAGTATGATTTAGGACATCACTCCAAGGTGTTACACTACACGAGTATATGAGTTTCTTTAGTGATGGATACGTGGAATTGAAAATAGAGGCTCATGGAATTAGAATGATAGTCATCACTCCAAAAGAATTATTACATTTTAAGAGTTATGGAATTGGAATGATATAGGTCATCACACAAATGGGATTGTGAGTGTATTTGTTTCTTTATTGGTAGATAAATGGAATCTTAAATTGAGTGTTGGGGAATTAGAATGACGTAAGAAATCACTCCAACAAAACCATACTACACGAGTATCTTTAATCTAGGATAAAAAGAATCGAAAATTGAACCTCGACCGATAGTGGTCATACTCTCATCGAATTATCATATTTCGGGAGTTTTGAAATTGGAATGATGAGGTCATCACTCTAATGGGGTTATATCATGACTATATCAGTCTCTACGTTGGAGGATAGATAGAATAGTTGGGGTTTCATTGTTGGATATATAGAGTTAAAAATTGAGGCTCATGCAATTAGAATGATATAGGTGATCACTCCAATAAGATTGCAAGAGTTAAGGAATCGGAATTACATGTCATCACCTTGACGGGATTGTTTTCTGAGTATATCAGTTTCTTCAATCGTGGATGTCTAGAATCGGAAATTAAGGCTTGTGGAATTAGAATGATATAGGTCAATCACTCCAATGGATTATATCATACGAGTACATCAGTTTCATCAATGTTGGATACATAGAATCGAAAATTGAGGATCATGGAATTAGAATGATATAGGTCACCACTCCAATTGTACTATTACATTTCGTGAGTAATGGAATCGGAGTGATATGGGTCTATCACTCCAATGGTACTGTTTTATGACTATATTTGTTTCTTTCTTCGAGGATATATTCAATCAAAATTTATGGCTCTTAGACATAGAATGACATAGGTCATCACTCCAATAGGATTGTTTTACGAGTGTATCAGTTTCTTAAGTTGTGGATATACAGAATCGAAAATTGAGGCTTAAGGAATTAGAATGATATAGGTCAATCACTCGAATGGATTATATCATATGAGTACATGAGTTTCATCAATGTTGGATACATAGAATCGAAAATTGAGGATCTTGGAGGAATGGGATAGGTCACCGCACCAATTGGGCTATTATATTTGGTGCTTTATGGAATCAGAATGATATAGGTCTATCACTCCAATGGTATTGTTATATGATTGTATATGTTCCTTTCTTGGTGGAAAAATAAAATCTAAAATCGAGATTTGTGGAATTAGAATGATTTAGGACATCACTCCAAGGTGTTATACACTATATGAGTATATCAGTCTCTTCAGTGGTGGATACGTAGAATTGAAAATTGAGGCTTGCGGAAGACTGATATAGCCATCACTCCAAAAGGATTATGACATTTTAAGAGTCATGGAATTGGAATGACATAGGTCATCACACGAATGGGATTGTTTATGAGTGTATCTTTTTCTATATTGGTAGATAAATAGAATCTAAAATTGAGTTTTGTGGAATTAGAATGATGTAGGATACCACACCAACAGAACTATATTTACTACAGGAGTATCTTTAGTAGAGGATATAAAGAATCGAAAAATGAGCTTCGACTGATACTGGTCATACTATCATAGGATTATCATATTTCGTCATTACTCTAATGGGGTTATATCATGAGTATATCAGTTTCTTCGTTGGAGGATATATAGTATCATTGAGGTTTCATTGAAGGATATATAGAGTTGAAAATTGAGGCGCATTGAATTAGAATGATATAGGTGATCACGCCATTAAGATTGCGAGAGTTATGGAATCAGAATTACTGGTCATCAACTTAACGGGATTGTTTTATGAGTGTATCAGTTTATTCAATCGTGGATCTATAGAATCGGAAATTGAGACTTATGGAATTAGAATGATATAGCTCAATCACTCCTATGGATTATATCATATGGGTACATCAGTTTCATCAATGTTTGATACATAGAATCGAAATTGAGGATCATGGAGGAATGATATAGGTCACTGCCTCAATTGGGCTATTATATTTGGTGCGTTATGGAATCAGAATGATATAGGTCTATCACTCCCATTGGGTTTATGATTGTATATGTTCCTTTCTTGGTGGAAAAATAAAATCTAAAATCGAGATCCGTGGAATTAGTATGATTTAGGACAACACTCCAAGGTGTTACACTACACGAGTATATGAGTATATGAGTTTCTTCGGTGATGGATACGTAGAATTGGAAATTGAGACTCATGGAATTAGAATGATATAGTCATCACTCCAAAAGAATTATTACATTTTAAGAGTTATGGAATTGGAATGATATATGTCATCACACCATGGGATTGTTTGAGTGAATATGTTTCTTTATTGGTAGATAAATAGAATCTAAAATTGAGTTGTGTGGAATTAGAATGATGTAGGAAATCACTCCAACAAAACCATACTACACGAGTATCTTTAGTCGAGGATATAAAGAATCGAAAATTGAACCTCGACCGATACTTGTCATACTCTCATAGGTTTATTATATTTCGGGAGTTTTGTAATTGGAATGATGAGCATCAATCTAATGTGGTTATATCATGAGCATATCAGTTTCTTCATTGGAGGACCCAGCCCACTAAATACCTTAAGTGTCGACACTCCTTACGAGGGAAACTGTTGTCCCAAGAGAGTAGTATAGATTAATAGAAAACCGATACAACATGGATCACCACACTTGAACCGAATGATAGAGGTCATCACTCCAATTGGATTATTTGTGCAAGAACATGTCTGCGGAGGTCTTTAAGTCCAAGAAGTATTCAGATTTTTTGATTGAAAAGGCTAGAGGTATAGTTCCATGAGACTGCTCTAACTTGGTAAGTAAAATTTAATCTTGAGACATTTATTTAGTTTCTAAAAGTTTTGGTGTTCTGGAATGAGAAATGATGCTTTCTATGGGATAATTGAGATATGGTTTCGTGAATGATGGGGTATATGTTTGCTGTGGTTATTTAAGACGATAAAAATTGGACCCTCTGGAACTGAAAACAACTAAGTTCGTCTCTCATGAGATTGTTAAAATTGGCAAAGGAAAATTTAATTCATGATGTTTGGATTTGGTAGTGGTTGTTTGGATTCAAAAATTTTGGGCTTCTAGAACCCAACACCTACTTTCCTGAGACCTCAATGACAATTCCTAATCTATCGGATAGAGACAATCTACTTCTAGAAAGGCAAAATGCGTGAGACCAGCTGAATAAAGCATGCATACTTACAAATATTACGATTTACATGTATACACACGTATTTCCGAAGCACGCAGAATGTCCAAACATCAAAATAACTACCTAAAACCTTTAACAATTGCCGGATGCAGAGCCACCCACCATTCTGAACCACAACAAACAAGTATCGGGTTTACAATAAAACCAATGCTACTATTTCAATAACAAAACAAAAAGTAGGATGACATCCATAAAGCCTGCAATACACCAAGTTATGTCAATAAAATACACACTGGATCTTTATATGCCAAACAGACTACAACACCACAAAAGAAAACCAAAGACAAAGCATACACATCTGAATATCTGCAAAAGATAACATCCCATTTATCTACCTTGCCTTTCAACTCCTCTGCGTACACCAATACAGAACACAATTCTTATTATGCACAAAACTGCCTCAAGAATATTACTACGCCCACACTAATCAAATCCAAATTTCTTCGCATCTGTAGTATCGAAATACCCAACGATTTTAAACGAATCCATTTATCCAGATTTGACCATTGTCATTCAGAATCCTTCGAGCCTTGCTGCACGAAAATCTATCTATATTGTAATTTATTCAGACATGTTAAATAGGTTGAAGGCTACCATCCACCTCTCCCCCAAAGTATAAACCATTAACATTTCCCGAAAATTGTAACTTGAATCTCCCAAGATCCAACACCCCACATATTAGATATGCTTACATAAAAGTGAATTCCCCTCCCATAGTCACATGGATATAGTTACATGGATATCACGGCTTATGTCTCTTTACACTGAAATATTAACCCAGCAGAACTAATAACCGATACACCCCTTCTAACTAATCAAAAGTTTGACATGAGACCATACCAAAAATTCAGTGATGTTAAACCCTAGATTTCATCTCTTTCTTAAAAACCAAACCATCTCCGCCATTAAGCAATAGTGTAGACCTTTAGTAAATTTACAGAAACATCATCAGCAAAATGGTCTTAGACACCACCAAACCATATGGGAAAATAAAAAGAAGATAATAACGATATAAATAAACCCAAATTGTACAAAAGACGCAAAACAGTTATAGCCCTTCCCTCCACATAACCCTCCATGAGCTTGCTTGGGTTTCCATTTGTTCCCTCTTCCGACCCAAATACGCAACTCTCCTTCTCAAATAATGAGAAACTAGTACCCTTATCCTACTGTAACAAGTCCTCTACTCTAGCTTCTCTCTTTCTCACAGACTTCTTACTTCCAATTATTTTTATTCCAACGAATCAATCACAAAACACAGCTTTCTCGAGAACATCACCTAATCCACGCCACCGAATCCCAAGTAGAAAAAAGTTCTACCACGATATGTACTTCACTTTTTAAGTAATTCTTGGAGATACAGAGATTGAACCATTGATATTAAGAATGATAAAGTGTGTACATTTCATCAAAATCTGTCCCTCTTTGACATCAATGGTGTCTCGAATCACAGTGGACCTTGGTATCTATTCATTCTGATTACTCCAATGCATAACATGAAACTACGAAGAAACATTATCAATCTTCCACTGAAGTGGATCCTCCACAAACAATGATTATCAATCTTCACAGTAACACAAACTATGATTTCCAGATTATAAGTATAAGTAAACAGAAGTTGTAGATCTAGATTTCCAAAACAAAAAATTTACCTGACTTCCAAAACCGAGGAAACCAAGCATCCATCAAGCAATGTGTCTTCCTACTTTCCTCTTTGACTCTCTGTTCCCTAATTCTCTCAAATTTCCACTGCCTTCCCTTTTCATAGTACTCATATATGTACTTAAGTAGCATTCCGGGACAACATGGGACCCTTTATTTATTTGTGGTAAATTATTAATTCTGTTGACATGGAACTCAGTTTTGGACACTCTTACCTAGTAAATTCATAATTAAACTCTAGACAGCAACAAGTAACTCAAGCTCTATTATTTCTCCTTGATTTGAACTTACCAAAGTTCTGATTGAAACATGGGACCCTTTATTTATTTGTGGTAAATTATTAATTCTGTTGACATGGAATAAATTTAGTCTCTACAATCAGTACACGCTCAATTGAGTCTAAAAGCAACCCAATCATATCTGCCATCTATTAACAAACCCACAACTGACTTCAAACCCGCTGTGAAAAATACCGTGTTCTCTTCTCAAGCTTCCTCTGTTTCTCAAAGACTTCATACTTCTCATTCTTTTTACTCTTAACGAATCGATTACCAAACACGCTTTCTCAAGAAGATCACGTAACCCACGCCATCGAATCCTAAGTACCACAAAAATTCCAACAAGATGTGTACTTCACTTTTAAGCAATTCCTGTAGAGATCCAAAGATTGAACCGTTCATATCCAGAATGATAAAGGGAAGATATTGCATCAAAATGAGTCCCTCTTTTACATCAATTGTGCTTCTGATCACAGTTGACATTTCCTTCTAATTACCCAAAAGTTTAACTTCAAACTACGAAAAAATGTTTTCAATCTACACAGTAACTTAAACTGAAGTGGATTCTCCACAAGCTGTGATTATCAATCTTCACAGTATAAGTAAACAAAAGTTCCAGATCTAGATTCCGGAAACGAACATTTTACCACTGACTTCCAAAGACCAAGGAAACCAAGCGTTTATCTAGCCTCCCTCTTCGACTCGCCGTTCCCTAATTCTCTATAATTTCCACCGTCTCCCCCTTTTCATAAGACTCATGTAAACCTATCCAGCCTTCCAGGACAACATCCATCGCATCCTTTTTAAAGTGAAAATTCCAACCCTAACCTGATTCAGTTTTGGACAGTCTTACCTAGTAAACTCATAAATTATAATCTAATTCTGGAAAATTACAAATAGCCTCAAACACTAATCTGATTTTCTCATCACATTATAACTCCTTGATTACTAAAATTTTGATTTTACATGGGTTTTGTTTAAATTTGGTAAATTATTAATTGTGTTGACATGGAAATAAATTCACTCACTACAATCAGTACATATTCCCAATTGAATCTAACAGCAACCCAATTAACAAACCCACAATTCAATTCAGTCATACACACAATATAGTGAAAACTGCAACAAACCCACAACAAAAATATGATTCAGTCATATACACACAATATGATGGAAACTGCACAGATGGGTTTTCCAAAATTGATAGCAGATAGAGAGAAGCAACTTGAAATTTGAAAGACAGAGAAAGAGTTATGAGGGAAACCTCGTGGGTGAGCTCGCTCGGCAATCCACTACTAGCGGCGGCGTTGGTTGAGGAGATGGTGGGAACAGGGCGGTGGCGGCTTTCATCTCCAGAACCCTAAACCCTTTCTCTCAGCCTCCTCCTCAACTCCTCTTTCTTCTTCTTCTTCTTCCTCCTCCTCCATGTTGTCTGTGAACTCCTCTCCCCCCAATTCTCCGTCGTCGTCTCTCTCTAACTCTCTCTCTCTCTCTGTGACTTATGGAAACCCCTCTATGTGCTCTCTCTCTAGTTTGTACAACAAATACAAAGCTAATCAATATCTGCGTATTTAACGGTACAATATTTGCGTTAATCTCACGAGTGACTCACTCGACCGGCCTTCAGGTGGGCCTGTTCCAATTGCTCGGGTCAGGCCCAGACACTTATAAAGCCCGAACCACTTTAAACCGGCCCAGATTAACATGGACAATCCTTTTAATGTGTTGTTGGTTTTCATTTTCGAACTTCAATGTAAAGCTCATCCTTGCAAAAATTGCAGGTACAATAAATATTGTCAATGATTGTTTGTCCTTGTCGTTAGGTGTTTTTGAAAAAAATTCTTACACTTCGCTGTAGATATATGTATTTGGGATCCGTGAGAACCGTTAGACAGAATTAGATTATATCTTTATTTGAGAAATGCAATGTAGCAAGATGTGTTCAACAGATTGGGTATCGACTCTCGATTTGTTGTTCTTAAAAGGATTGGTTAATTTCCATAATTTTCGCTAAAAAAAAACCCCTGATTTTTTGGGGCGTCCCTTGTTTTCAAAAGTACTTGGCCGTTTACAAAAGGTTGTACTAACTTTCGTTTCCTCAACCACATTCAGTAGCACATGTAATTAGAGAGGGAGGTTGAATCTATTTATGAGGTTCATTTTGTTGGGTTTACAGGCAGTGCTCATGTCTTGGGTCTTGTGATTTCATGGTAAAAAAAATGCACTTCATTCATTTTTGAAGGCTATATTGTGTAGATGACATTGTTAAAAAGCTAACTACTCTTGTTAGAATAAATAAGAGCGAGAAAGTTCTCTCATACTAACCAACTAATAAGTCAGAGGATGACCTATGAATATGCCAGTGTGTTTGAATCAACTTTTAAAATAGCATGGGTGCTCAAATACTCCCTTATACTTCTGGATGTTATTTTATAGTAGTATATTTTTGAACAAAGCGAGACCTGTCTTTACCGTAGGCCACTTAGAAACCCCAATCCCTAAAGTACTGAAATTTCTAGACTCAAGCCCAACACATAATTTGGAGGAGAATAACAATTTTTTTTGAAGGGGTTATATATTAATAAGATTAAGGAATAACAAGCGGCAGTCCGTGGCCACAACTGGTTGTGTATTCGTGTGCAGGTTGAACAATAAGCCGCGGAACATAAGAAATTTTACAGAAGCTAAACAAACACATATCTAGAAGTATTTCCTGAGTAATCATATGAATGTGCAGCTGAGCCTTGGGCTTTTGTAGAGCGTTGACGAGCACGTGGCAGTCCGTTTGGAGATGAACGTTAGTATATCCATGTGATAGAAGCCATTTTTGAGCTTGAGAAACTCATCGGGCTTCAGCTTGGAGGCGCATGAAGCCAGAAATATGTAGAAACCGCGAGTGGAGTGGTCTATAATATTTAGCCAAGCTTCGACCGAACGATGTCCCTGTTTCCAAGTGGCATCAACTATGAAAGTAGTCAAATCAAGCGGGTGTTCATCTGTGTTGATGAGGTGACCATTCTGGAAAGTGTGGACAATTTTGTGCTGAGAATCATCAGTTGTTGGAGCTGTAGTTGTTGTGGCGGAGGAGCGGAGATGGTGGCTGTTGACAGAAGCTGTGATGGCTATGAGAGAACTCGTTGTCGAGACTGTATGATGAGTCATGGTCAGCGAGTTTCTGGCGAGCCAAATTTACCAGAGGACTAGAATTGCATAAATTTTGTCGTCTTTATGTTATCAGCAAAGTTTCAAATGCATTTTTATTCAATATTGAAGTATTGTGTACTCCGTTCTTTCTCTATGTCCTCGCACAATCTTTTAGGGTCACTTTGATCCGGTGATTTGGTTAGTAAAACAATGAAAAAATTGATAATTATTTCATGTGGTTATAGAGCAAATTATGATGCACAACACCATAAAAAAAATACTAAATTCTCACATGAGATTTGATTCCCTTGAAGACAAATAAAATCTTGGAATAAATCAAAGTTGAATGGATTCCTTGAAGATCAAGATAGCGTTTTCTGATAGCCTGAGATTTGATTGAAGTCGCCAATGAAAATATAAGGTTGCACAAGTCCCAATAAGTGTTGTTGTAGAATACTACCTCTGTTTCTTCTCTATCACACCGGTTTGACTTTTTGACTCGTATTTGGGTCACTTTGACCGGGTGATTTCGATAACAAAACGATGCAATTTTATGATAATTTGTTCACCGTGTTATAGAGAAACTATTACTCTACAAGACAATGAAATTATCAAAAAATTGCATCGTTTTGCTACACAAATCACCCGGTCAAAGTGACCCAGTGAATAGTGACAAAAGTCAAACCAGTGTGATAGAGAAGAAACGGAGGTAGTATTTTTTCACTACAAAAAAATCGGTTTGTTACGACGAACAAAATTCAGTGGTAAAATTCAGTGGTCGCTCTGCTGTCGGAATAGCTCGGTCGTTAATTCGACTAGGCGACAAACTAAAACGTTGGTCGGTGGAAGATTTTTACCGACCACATTTTTCGACCATTCTGCTCGTCGTTGTTCTTTTGCCACTACTTCCCGACCACCAAAATTTTGTGGACAAAAGTTTTTGCCGACGATCGTATCGACGAATTCTAGTCGTCGTAGATATTTACAACCATAAGGCGACAAGCATTTAATCGTTTTTTTTTTCTTATTGTCGCGGTTTTGTTTGGTTATTTTTGATTGAACGACAAATAGGCTCGTCATTAATGTTTTTTGCTGACAAACTTGTTCGTCGTGATGATTTTTTGTCTTCTTCATAGGCGACTATATTACACATTTCAGGGTATCTCTACTCAAATACTGTTGGGTTTTGAAGTAGGTAACGCAGCGGAATAACAAAATTTAATTCCACTTCAATGTGCCCACCACGGATCGTCAGGAAGAGACATCATAACATGATAAGAGACATAGTATTGTGTACCTTTGAATTTGTGAGATCACACGAAGAATGATGTCCTCGTCTCTACGGTTGATCCACGTCTAGAGGTGAGATCTAGATTCTTCCTTCAAACAAGTGCTAGCTTGAACCCGGAGGAAGAGGGAAGAAGATCAAAGCAACAAAGGCACAAAGGCCCAAGAGGGGATCGGCCCCTCTTCTTGGCGCCGACGGGAAGGGCGGACGGGGCTAGGGTTTCGGCCCTAGCTCTTGTCTTGCTCTCTCTCTTGTTCTCTCCCACTCTCTTTGTTATGTCTAATAACAATTAACATCAAGTGGGAAGGAAGCTAGAGCCTCCTTTATATACTCCAACAACTCCTTGTTGTTTCCATAATGGAGTTTCCTAATTCTACATGAACTAGAATTATTCCCTTCCTTGCAAATTAGTCCTACTAAGTTTGCAAGATGTTGCACAATGATCCTTCTATTAATTAATCAATATTAATTAATCCCAAATCTAGCTCTACTCTATTTGACGTGTGACCCCATAGGTTTCTACTTAGTTGGTAGTAACTCTTACTAACATGGAGCGGTGTCTAGCAACACATCCATGCCACCCAACTAATAGAAATAGCCAGTGATCCCGACAAACCTCTTGTGCGCAATATCTTATATTGCACTTATCCCTTTGTCTCCATATCCGGATTGGACAAGAGACATAAATAGTCACACTCGTATATCCAATCCATAGTTCCTCGATCCTGGGAATATGCTTATGCAAGCAAGATAACATCAATATCTCCATATTGATTTATCTGAGTCTGGCCAGACATTCAATAAGCCTCATCCCTCGAGTGGCCGTGAATATTTACCCCATTATGTGGGAGGGACAAATCCTATCTACATCACTACGATCTCTAAGCTTGCTTCCTATCATGCCCGATAGCTATCTTTATGATTACCCAGTTACGGTGTAACGTTTGATAACATCAAAGCACAATATTCCACAACTAGAGTATCTAGTGACTTCAAGTCTAAGGATTGCAATATTATTAGCACTACGAGAAGAGATTGTGACTTCAACATAATCTAATGTATCCTTCTCGTCGTGGGTCATCCAGTATGCCATTACTCCTAATGCATACCCATGTGTTGGATCGTGATATCTCCATATCAATCCAACCCCATACTAGTCTATAGATGATTGTCCCATTAATCATTATAATTGACTAGGGATATTTAAGAATATAACACCTTATATTCTAAGGACTTCATTCATGTTAGCATATCTCTATATCGATAACATAAGGAATCGTAAATCCATATATTTGGTACAACTAATTGATTGCCTCTAGGGCACAATTCCAACAGTCTCCCACTTGCACTAGAGTCAATCTCCTGCATCATATGCCTATTGATCCAGCGAAGCCCTCCATGCTTACACTGCATAGGGGCGTGGTAGGCGAGACATGTGCTGGTACTTTGCAAATATTCACATCTTCCTCTATCAACAATTTGATTGGGATTTGATATTTTGAGTAACTGCATCTCATGCTATAATTTACTCAGTCCTCTATGTTTAGAATCAATGACTGAATCTTGCCTGGAACCTTTCCAGCTCACAGTCACTCCCTTTAGCACTCGACTATAATCTGAAATCTTCTTTGTCAGATGGAAGTTCTCATCACTGTAACCCCTTACAGTAAACTTTTCTTATCCTCCATTAATCAAGAGTTCATCCTTTATTCCTTCTCAAGTACTTAAGGATAATCTTGATAATTATCAAGTGACACCTCACTTGGATTTGATTGGTATCTTTGTGTCATACCATATGACACATCTGGCCCAATACATAACACGGCGTATCTCATGAATCTTATTCATACGGTCCCATTTCAATCTAATTGAAAAGACAATTAGTCTTCCAAAGACTAATTCCATGTGACATGGGTAAAAATCCATATTCCTACATGTTGAACCATTTCAACTCCTTGTCAATATATGTACCATGACTCAGGCTGAACAATTACTTTGATCTATCTCCATAGATTTTTTAGATTGTCTCGCCTAAGTCTGCTTATTGGAGATCAATTTCTCTAGCCAATCTTTAATAGATTGCAGAGTAGAGACATTGTTCCCAATGATTAGTATGTCTCTACATACAAGACCAGAAATTTAACTATGCTCCCACTAACCTTCTTGTAAACACAAGTATCATCTTCAATTTTGATGGAACCAAACTCCTTTGATTGCATCATAAATTCGAAGAATCCAATCTCCAAGAAGCTTGACTCAATCTATAAACAGATTGCTACAAGCAAGATGCGAATGGAATTAAGCATTACAACTGGGGAAAGATTTCGTCATAGTCTATACTATGAATTCTCATGAAAACCCTTTCAAACCAGTTGTCCCTTAAAAGTAATCATATTACCATCCATGTTGGTTTCCTCATAACCTACTTGCACCCTATGGGTCCTACCCATTCAGGTGGTTCCACCAAAGTCCATACTTTGTTGGTATACATGGATTCCATATCGTATCCTATGGCTCCAAGACATTTCTGAGAGTATGGCCCACACGTGGCATTCTCATAGGTTGTAGGCTCATCTCCATGAGCAATATATCAAGGGTTATGAGAAATTCTTATTTCTCTAGTCCCTTGACATATCCTACCTAATCTACAAGGTTCTTGTGTTTTTCTGAATAGGTTGCTCCACAACACCTTGTGATCCTGCTCATGTTCCATCAAACGGATCAATGTTCTATTGTGGTTCTTGAACTCCTTCAAGTTCTACAGTGCTCCCACTGTTTCTTTTAGAGACAATCTCTATCTTGAAACACAGCGATTCGAGCAACAAACAATTTGTTCTCGATTGGAGTGTAGAGATAATATCCTTTGTTTCCTCAGGATATCCCACAAAACATTTATCCGATTTGAGTCCAAGCTTATCTGTAAACGCCTTTACATAAACTATATAACCCAAATAATTATGAATGACCTACTAGGACACTTCCTAGTCCATATCTCATATGGTGGTTCTCATAATTCATTTGGATGGAACAAGGTTAAGGGCGAATTTTGCTGTAATTAGAACATAGCCCCTAAAAGTAAACTGGAAGTTATGTCTGACTCATCATGGACCGAACAGTGTCCAACAAGGTCCGAACTCTCCTTTTAGACA
Source organism: Linanthus parryae (assembly GCA_023055425.1). Taxonomy (NCBI): domain Eukaryota; kingdom Viridiplantae; phylum Streptophyta; class Magnoliopsida; order Ericales; family Polemoniaceae; genus Linanthus; species Linanthus parryae. The sequence continues at coordinate 38,520,938 of JALGPY010000002.1, forward strand.
CGCCAAACCCATGTGGCGTGCTAGCTAGGTGGAGCGAGTTTGGAGCATATCCAACACTCCCATAGATGCTTGTCAAACTCTTGGCTCAAGTATTCTCCCCTACTTCATTCTTGAATTCCTTGAACTCTTCAAAGGATTCTGATCTGTTTCTTCATAAGATATACAAATCCATATTTCTCTGATCCCATCAGTAAATATGATGAAGTATTGAAAATCATCTTCAGTATCTGCGCTTAGTGGCCTACATACATCAATATGTATGATTGCCAAAATATCATATATTTGCCCAATAAGTCTTACATATCTCATATGATTCAATAATCAAATGAGTTCTATAATTCCATCTATATGGAGTTCTAGATATGTATCTCTTATTCATGTGGCCTAAACGATAATGCTAAAGATAAGTGAAGTTCATATCATTATATGCTAACCTCTTGGTATTAATGTTATAGATGAAATTATCATGATCAAGGATATACAATCCATTTAGACAAAATTGCATTACAACAATGCATATCAGAATAAATGGAACAACATTTGTCCTTTTATTATGATAGAGAGCTTTCTTGTCCAAACAAGAAACTGTGATAATGGTCCTGCTCATAGGAGGGTCATAATCACTTTTGTCTAATTCATGAACAATTTTATAAAGGTAGAAATAATTTCCTACGGCTAATTCAGCAACCCTTTGCTTAATTCCCACACGTGTAGGATTATTTTTCCTTATTCAATTTTCTACTTCTTATGAGATCCACCACATTTCTATATAAGTGTGAGATCCTCATATAGTATCATATACTTATGATGATGAGATAGACATATTGACTTCTATAACAAAATTACCTAGTGTGGAATTCATAATTCCTTTATTATTTCCTTCCAGGTACTTTAGGCAGTTTCTCTTCCTCCATGCCACCTTTGGGATCTTTAAGGTAACTTCGTTTTAGCAACAAGCTTGCATTATACCCATGAGTTCCACGCAAAACCTTTTTGCGTTTACGCATGCTGTTAACCATTAACATGTTTTTCCTTTATCCCTTTATGAGTGCTTTGTATAGCGATTCTCAATCATATTGAGTAAATCACTTTTGAACAAACACTATAATTGCATCCAACGAAATTCTTGGTCCATTTAGGAGAATAACTATATATTCTTTATCTATCTTATAGATAACTCTCAGTATCTAAGCTTTCAATCCTATTGAGATAGTTTAGTTTGCACTTCACCTCTTGCTTAAGCAGACACACATTACTAACTTGTGTCGTCGCGTCATATCTCGATGAACTAAGTTGCCTTGCTTTGGCAAGCCCGAACTTATTCCATCTTGACCATGTCGAATGCTAAGCAAGAGAGTGCAAAGTGGAGCAACACCTCAAGCCTTTCATGACAAGCTCGTATGATCATATCACATGCCTCCATATTTCTCATCTTGCTTCCAAAGCTCAGAGTCCATGGGAGCTTGACATGAGACAAGTTATATCCAAAGAACCATTCTTTGTTGTTCCTTCCATAAGGCTTTAGTGTGTTTTGGTAGTTGGTGGGAAGAGAAATTTATGCTCTACAATGTACAACATATTTCCTTTACTTGAGAACAATTCTCAATTTTATACCAATCTAGAAAATAGATTCCAGACATCTTGTCCATCTCATGGACATAAAGTCGCGTTTGTTTGTTTAATGCGATGGGTATTCAACACTTATAGGATTATGCAAAGCATTGTGACGTATAACTATATTCAACAAGGATTTAAATTATTAAATATAGCTCCCACTATTTTTCTCGGATTAATAGCCCTCACCATTAATGCGGAAAATATCTTATATATTTTCTAGTGGGTCCAAGATCCCTTTTTCACTTCTTCTTGAGCTTGCTTTGGCAAGTCACCCAAGAATTGGTTATTTAGGTAGGAACCATTCCAATTGCATCCCATGCAACTCTTGGTCCAATTAGGTGAATAACTCTCTATTCTTTATCCTTTAGATAACACCTAATTGTCATGCCTCTAAGCTCATCAATCCAATTGACTCTTGCCTAGTTGCGTCCAACCTCTTGTTTTCAACATACACGCATTACTAGCTTGCGTCGTCCGCAACACACCATGGAAAATTAAAATCGCCTTGCTTTGGCAAGCCCGAATTTTAATAGGCCATGATCATGAAGGGTGTTTTTAGCAAGAGAAGGCAAAACGCAATATTTATTTGAGGGATTTCTTTTAAGTTGTTTGGTTGATCTTATCAACATGGTCTACTTATTTGGATTGGGCCATCCATAATAAAAGACCAACCTTGTTTATTATTATCTTGTTAACGTTTTGCTAGTATCGCCATACACACAAAAATAAATAACAAGACATAAATAATAAACATCCACAAAAGAAAATAATGTGGCATGGATATGGCCCCTAGACTAAGATATTACCAAGCCAATGATAATATCTACATGCCCTAAAGTGACAAGCTCATCTCCATGTGCTCCACAATAGCTGCGCGCCTAGGGATGTCTTTTGGCTCCTTTGGTTCTCCGGTCTTCTTCTCCATGTTCTTGGCAATCAACTAAATATTTCTAATTCTAGCCTAACATCTAGAATAAATAAATAACAAAAGGCCTCACATGTCGAGGAGAAAAGAGACGACTCGCAGGCCGTAAAACCTAATTAATTATTACATTAATTTGATCAGCTCGCAGGCCGTAAACCAAACCACAAAGCAATAAACATTCACAATCCTAGGCCATATCCATCCACCATGCAACAAATCACATAATACAGTTAAAACCAATTTTTAACGCGCTTGTTCAATTTTAGTTGTTTTTGGACATACTAGGGTAAAAACGGTCCAAGAGATTTACCAAAGAATGGCTGAAATCAACCAAGGAACCGCCACACTAGGCCCGGGCCGGCCGGCCCCCTAGCCCACACGGCTAGGCCGTGTGCTAGGGTGTGCCGGCCCCTTTTTTGTGCCGTGTGTTACTTGGGCGGCAAGGAGAGAGAGGGCCGGTCCCCACATGGGCCACACCTCCTCATGGAATTGTTTCCATAAACAATTCATGGAATTATTTCCATAAACAATATATGGAATTGTTTCCATAAACAATTCCTTCCTTGTTGGGTTGTTTCCAAAACACCCTTATGGTATTGTTTCCAAAATAATTCTTTCCTTGGTTCCCAAGTTTAGTTGTTTCCATAAACAACTTCTTACTTGTTGCCCAAGTTTGGTTGTTTCCAAAACAACTTCTTCCTTGTTGCCCAAGTTTAATTATTTCCATACTTGGAAAACCCCTTTTCCAAGCATGTGCCCAAACCCTAGATCTAGATCCAAAATCCACACATCTCATGTGATCAAACTCACTAATTTACACATCCAATGCTAAATTAGATATTGCTTATTGCATCTACTATGCAAATTATTTTCAGTTTTTGCGTAATAACAATAATACGGTGTATAAACTGAAATCGTAACACATAAAATCATGTTATGCTCTACGAACCAGGCTCTGATACCACTGTTGGGTTTTGAAGTAGGTAACGCAGCGGAATAACAAAATTTAATTCTACTTCAATGCCCACCACGGATCGTCAGGAAGAGACATCATAACATGATAAGAGACATAGTATTGTGTACCTTTGAATTTGTGAGATCACACGAAGAATGATGTCCTCGTCTCTACGGTTGATCCACGTCTAGAGGTGAGATCTAGATTCTTCCTTCAAACAAGTGCTAGCTTGAACGCGGAGGAAGAGGGAAGAAGATCAAAGCAACAAAGGCACAAAGGCCCAAGAGGGGATCGGCCCCTCTTCTTGGCGCCGACGGGAAGGGCGGACGGGGCTAGGGTTTCGGCCCTAGATCTTGTCTTGCTCTCTCTCTTGTTCTCTCCCACTCTCTTTGTTATGTCTAATAACAATTAACATCAAGTGGGAAGGAAGCTAGAGCCTCCTTTATATACTCCAACAACTCCTTGTTGTTTCCATAAAGGAGTTTCCTAATTCTACATGAACTAGAATTATTCCCTTCCTTGCAAATTAGTCCTACTAAGTTTGCAAGATGTTGCACAATGATCCTTCTATTAATTAATCAATATTAGTTAATCCCAAATCTAGCTCTACTCTATTTGACGTGTGACCCAATAGGTTTCTACTTAGTTGGTAGTAACTCTTACTAACATGGAGTGGTGTCTAGCAACACATCCATGCCACCCAACTAATAGAAATAGTCAGTGATCCCGACAAACCTCTTGTGCGCAATATCTTATATTGCACTTATCCCTTTGTCTCCATACCCGGATTGGACACGAGACATAAATAGTCACACTCGTATATCCAATCCATAGTTCCTCGATCCTGGGAATATGCTTATGCAAGCAGATAACATCAATATCTCCATATTGATTTATCTGAGTCTGGCCAGACATTCAATAAGCCTCATCCCTCGAGTGGCCGTGAATATTTACCCCATTATGTGGGAGGGACAAATCCTATCTACATCACTACGATCTCTAAGCTTGCTTCCTATCATGCCCGATAGCTATCTTTATGATTACCCAGTTACGGTGTAACGTTTGATAACATCAAAGCACAATATTCCACAACTAGAGTATCTAGTGACTTCAAGTCTAAGGATTGCAATATTATTAGCACTACGAGAAGAGATTGTGACTTCAACATAATCTAATGTATCCTTCTCGTCGTGGGTCATCCAGTATGCCATTACTCCTAATGCATACCCATGTGTTGGATCGTGATATCTCCATATCAATCCAACCCCATACTAGTCTATAGATGATTGTCTCATTAATCATTATAATTGACTAGGGATATTTAAGAATATAACACCTTATATTCTAAGGACTTCATTCATGTTAGCATATCTCTATATCGATAACATAATGAATCGTAAATCCATATATTTGTCACAACTAATTGATTGCCTCTAGGGCACAATTCCAACAAATACCATGTTGAACATGTACGTGCAATTTGTATAACCAATTTTAACACAATGCACAACAAAAAATAGAGGTTCATAGAGAGATGAACCTGATTTCATAACACACATTCATTCAAATTTGTTGCTACTTATAGTGAGGCTATGACATCTCGCGATTTTCATTCTGGAAAGAAGCAATAGATGATGAGATGGATTCGATCATGCAAAATGAGATGTGCGAACTGATTTGCCTCTTGGGTTGAAACCACTTGGTTCCAAGTGGATCTTCAAAAAAAAGATGAAAGCAGACGGTGCCATTGCTAAGTTTAAGGCCAGATTGGTTGTACGCGGTTTTAGACAAAAAGAGGGTATCGACTACTTTGATACATATGCTCCTGTTGCAAGGATATCCACGACTAGATTATTAATAGCTCTTGCAGCTATACATAATCTTGTTATACACCAAATGGACGTGAAAACCGCATTGCTGAATGGTGATTTAGATGAGGAGATATATATGAAACGACCGAACAATTTGTTATTCCGTGAAATAAGCATAAAGTGTGTAAGCTTGTTAAATCACTCTATGGTTTAAAGCAAGCTCCTAAACAATGGCATCAAAAGTTTGATGATATTGTGTTGTCCAGTGGTTATCACTTGAACCAATCAGACAAGTGTGCATATAGAAAATTTGGTGACTCTGATAAAGGAGTCATAATTTGTTTATATGTAGATGACATGTTGATTTTTGGTACCAGCCAAGATCAAGTGGATCAAGCGAAGGAATTCTTGTCATCTAATTTTTCAATGAAAGATTTGGGAGAGGCTGAAGTAATCTTAGGTATTAGGTTTAAACGTGAGAACAAGGCTATTAATATTTCGCAGTCTCATTACATTGAGAAGGTGTTAAAGAAATTTAATTGTGAAAATGTTCTCCGGTTAGTACTCCGATGGAACCAAATGTGAAGTTGTTGCCTAACCAAGGCAAGGATGTATCTTAGCTATAATACTCTAGGGCTATTGGTCTTCTAATGTATCCCATGATTAGGACACGACCAGATATAACATTTGGTTTTGGAAAGCTAAGTAGGTCTATTAGCAATCCAAGCACACATCATTGGCAGACAATGAGGAGAGTATTCAAATATTTATGGAAAACCATGAATTATGATTTGACATACAATGGAAGTCATTCGGTACTAGAAGAATATTCTGATGCAAGTTGGATAAACAATATGGAAGATTATTCCTCAACTAGTGGATGGGTTTTTTTACTTGGAGGAGGGGAAATCTCATGGGCTTCAGAGAAGCAAACTTGCATTACTAAATCGAAAATGGAATATGAATTTGTGGCATTGGCTACAGCCGGTAATGAGGCTGAATGGCTAAGGAATTTAGTGTATGAGATTCCATTATGGGCTATACCGATTTCACCAATATCTATCAGGTGTGATAGTGCTGCTACTCTGGCTAAGGCATATAGTCAGGTGTATAATGGAAAGTCCAGACACTTGGGTGTCAAACATATCATCATTCGGAAATTAAACATGAATGGTGTGATATCGGTTGAGTTTGTTCGTACAAAAAAAAAGCTTGCGGATCATCTAACCAAAGGGTTTTCAAGGGACTTAGTGCACAATTCGGCCGCGGGGATGGGATTAAAGACCATCAAAAAGATATCTTATGATAAGATACTCAATTCCCTTCTAATACAACGTTAGAAGCTGAATTCAATGTGAAACTCTTACGTGAAGAAATTGGAACACAAAGATCATCCCAAGGTATGTATTGGACCTGCAAGTTAAGGAGATTGAAGTTTACACTTCTTAATGGTTATTTTGAAAAATTATATGGCAGGTACGAGAGTAAAAGAACCACCTATATGAGTATGGAGTTTAGCCCCTCTAAGAAGTTGGGATTTGGCTTCTATATGCTCATTGAAGGATAGTGACACTAGGCTAGTAAAAAGAAGTGTCAAGTTAGAACATGGAATGTGTTGAACTTATGTGTATTTTACTTTCATATATTCATCATGAATAGAAACGTTCAATCCATAGGACACCCCTATATTTGAATATTTGAACATGTAATTTACTAAGATGAAAATCAATCTTCGAGATATTTTCATTTATGCATAAGTTTGCTTTTGTTATGGAAAGGATAAGTGAATCAAAAATTACACTAAAATGGGGGAGGATTGTTGGTGATTTTAGTGTCACCGATTATTTTGTGTAATTGGATTTACTTACGACCAAAAATAGACATTATCATACACACTGTACACGTTAGGAGGTGTGGAGTACACGCGTGTACACGACTATACTAATGTCTTGGACAACGAACTCCCAAACGACTGAGGGGGCTCGGGGCGGAGCCCCCGATGGGGATCCGGGGGCGTGGGGTCCAAGGGGCAACTCCCCTGGTGGCGGTCGCGCTGGCCAGTCAGCGGGGAAAAATTGAATTCTGGACATTTGTTGCTTCACAAAAAACGTCTCCAATTTTGTTTTGTTTGAAAAAAATCGGACTGTCACAACTGTTGTAACCGCTGCGTTGGCGGTTATAACCGACGTGATTAACCGCCTCCCCTTCCTTTAACTTGTCACTTTGGTCGAATGAAGAACACAGAGAGAAAAAACTGAGTTCAGAAATTCATAGCAAATCACTTTCGTTCTTGAACAAATCTCTGTTTAATCGGATTACTGATTTCCTGTGTATACCACCGAAATACTTTAATCTGAAAGTGATTCACACTAATCAGAGACTATACAGGCCTTTTGATTCCTATATACATACCCAGATATTCCAACATCTCATGGGGTTCAATCCCAAACTCATCTCAACAAATCTGGGCTATAAATTCTGGTTTGCCAACCTATTTCACAAGCTAGTATCATTGACAGAAGAAAGATTAGTTTCATCTTTTGGGAAATTTGGAACCTTCGGATTGCACAAGTTTTCTAAAGCAATCCAAAGAGCAACTCCCAAATATGCCAAGATGTTCTAGCCAGACTAATGGAATTGGAGAGCATGGAGAACGAGCAGATTGATGGAATCAAAGGAGTTACAGTTCGGAGCGGTGGGAGAAGCCCCCCATCGGTACAGTAATTCGATGGTGCGTACTGTAATGTGTCCGACTGTGGAAGCTAAGGACCATCATTCGGAATGAACATGGCGAGTTTTGCGCAGCTCGTTCAATTGCTGGACATTCAGGACATGACCCTCGAGGCGCGGAAGCAGCAACTTTGAAGATAGAAGTCCACATCGCGGCAAAAATGGGATACATAAGACTGGTAATAGAGGGGGATGCTAAAGTATTTCTGGACGAGTTAAAATTTTATTTTCCGAATCTTCATATTGATGACAATTCGAGCACTGGCGATACGATGGAGGAAATCAAGTCACTGTCAGTTAATTCGACGAGGTCAAGATTATTTGGATTCCCAGAAGACTCAACCAAGCAACTCACCAACTAGTAACAAGAACAAAAAGAAAGAACTTTTTGGAACAATGGCGATATTTTTGTCCAGATTGGCTTATCAGTGTTTTGCAAAACTGTGTATCTGTTCCAGTTGGCTAGTGTTATGACAAACCACCTCACGAACGAAGAACGAATAAAAGAAGAACACAAATATTTTACGTGGTTCGCGAGCAAAATATTTGCTAACTACCTCTACGGCGGAAAAGCACTCTTTATTCACTTAAGAGGAACAATTACAATGTTTTTGCATGCCTAATAGTGTGACTACTAGGTTCTTTATATAGTGCTAGAAAAATCCCTAAAGTTTCCAAATCCGATTTGGAAACAACTTGTTTCCTAACTAATCCTCTACCGCCTTTGACTTCCACTGTTTCCTAATCAAAGTTGGAAACAAAGAGTTTGGCAGCCTTTGACCAATTCAAGGCACCAACTCAACAAATCTCCACCTTGACTTGAATTGTCTCGTCAACAGCAGCTGCTCCTCTTCTCGTAAACAAAGCTACGTCTTCTCCGCTCCCAATTGTCTCTCGTCACAGAGACTCACTGGACCCCCACCGGGTTCGACATGGCCCCTAAGGGCCTCACTGGCTCAAGATGTTGAGCAATTCCAGACAATGCTGGAACTTGCTCTCCGGAACCGGCTTGGTGAACATATCCGCGGGGTTGTCAGCGGTCCCCACCTTCATCACCTTTATCCTGCTCTCGTTTCTCAGAAAATGATACCTGACGTCGATATGCTTGGTCCTTTTATGATGAACCTGGTCCTTAGTCAAGCAAATCGCACTCAAGCTATCACAGTAGACTATCGCCTGATCTTGAAGTAGCCCTAGATCATTGACCATTCCCTTAAGCCAAATTGCCTCCTTTGGTGCTTCCGTTAGAGCCATATACTCCGCCTCCGTGGTGGACAAAGTCACCGTCGGCTGTAGCGTCGCCTTCTAACTCACAACAGATGCTCCCAGAGCAAATACGTAGCCTGTCATTGATACTGTCAATATCCCCTGCATAGTCCGCATCCGAGAAACCAGCTACCAAGATGTTTTCACGTGACCCATAGCATAGGCCAATGTCTGACGTACCCTTAAGGTACGTGAATATCCGCTTCACCGCCTGCCAATGGTCCCTACCTAGATGAGCCATAAAACGACTAACCACACTAACAACGAATGCTATGTCTGGTCGAGTACAGACCATAGCATACATGAGACTTCCAACTGCGCTAGCATATGGAACCTTGGACATGTACTCCTTCTCCTCCTCGGTCTGAATGGTGTACATTCCTAGCTTGCTGTTAGTTGCCATAGGAGTATCTATAGCTTTAGCTGATAACATCCCGAATCTTGCCAAGATCTTCTTGATGTATCCCTGCTGTGATAAGAAAAGCTTCTTCTTCTTCCTATCTCTATAGATCTCAACTCCCAATATCTTCCGAGCAGCTCCCAGATCCTTCATCTCGAATTCTGCACTAAGGGACCTCTTCAGTTCTCTAATGTCTTTGATATTTCGAGTTGCAATCAAAATATCATCCAAATATAGAACTAGGTAAATACGTGATCCACTATGCAACTCTTCGTGATACATGCAACAATCATACTCGCACTTGTGGTAACCAATCTTCAACATGAAGCTGTCAAACCTCTTGTACCATTGCCTCGGTGACTGCTTAAGTCCGTAGAGAGATCTCTTCAGCTTGCACACGTGGTTCTCTCTTCGGGGAACTTGGAACCCCTCCGGTTGGCTCATGTATATTTCCTCCTCTAACTCTCCGTGCAGGAAAGCTGTCTTGACATCCAATTGCTCAAGCTCTAGGTCGTGGTGTGCCACTAAAGCTAGTAACACCCGGATAGAAGTATGTCTGACCACCGGTGAGAAGATCTCGTTGTAGTCAACTCCCTCTTTCTGACTGAACCCTCTTGCAACTAGCCTTGCCTTATACTTGACGCCCTCTCCAGATGTAGTTCCTTCCTTTCTTCTGAAAACCCACTTGCAGCTGACTATCTTCCTTTCCGCTGGCAATTTAACAAGCTCCCAAGTCGAGTTCTTGCTAAGAGACTCCATCTCTTCTCCCATCGCGGCAATCCACTGCGCTGACTCAGAACTAGATATAGCGTCCTTGTAGGAGGATGGCTCGTCCTCTACCTCTTCCGCTACCTGTAATGCATATCCCACCATACCGTCATCTCTGTATCTCGATGGAGGCTTTATGACTCTCCTTGGTCTTCCTTCAGTAATACTTTGATGAACCGGTTCCTCTGGTGTAGACGCATCCTCACTATCAGACTCTTCTGCTTCTTCCTCTTCGGCTTCCGGCGGCGGTGTAAGGATTTCGGAATCCTTAGGATCAATAGGATCCGACTCTCCCTCCACCTTCTTCTTTGCATCCCCAAGCTCCACCTCCATGGGGTTTTTGAACATATGAGACTCATCAAAGACTACACTTCTGCTAAGTATAATCTTGTTGTCTGCCCATATCTTGTATCCCTTCACACCTGTTCCGAAACCCATGAATACTCCCTTCTTAGCTCTTGGTTCTAGTTTGCCATCATCAACGTGATAATAGGCAATACAACCAAATACTCTCAAATCCGAGTAATCCACTGCATTACCGGTCCAAACTTCCATAGGAATCTTGCATCCTATACCTATGTGCGGGCTCCGATTTATGAGATAGCATGCCATGGAAACTGCCTCTCCCCAGAAACCTCTAGAAAGACCTGCATTCGAAAGCATGCACCTTGCTTTCGCTAAAAGTGTCTGATTCATTCTCTCGGCTACACCGTTCTGCTGCGGTGTGTTCCGAACGGTGCGATGGCGTGCTATTCCCTGATCCTTGCAGAATCCATCAAACTCTGATGAACAAAACTCTAAGACGTTGTCCGTGCGCAGCCTCTTCACCTTCTTTCCCACCTGATTCTCTACTAGTGTCTTCCACTCCTTGAATCTTGCGAAGGCTTCACTCTTGTGCTTCATCACGAATATCCAAGTCATCCTAGAGTAATCGTCTATGATGCTTAGGAAATACCTGTATCCTCCAATCACCTTGACTCGAGATGGACCCCAGCAATCCGAATGGATATAATCAAGAGTACCTTTCGTTCTATGAACCGCCTTAGGGAACTTGCTACGTCGTAGCTTCCCATACACGCAGTGCTCACAAAACCCTAGGCTCTTGGGCGCATGCCCGGTGAGATACCCCTTCTTGTGAAGTTCCTGCATTCCACGTTCACTCATATGACCGAGCCTCATATGCCACAGCTTGGTTAGATCAGCTTCCTTAATCTCGGCTGAGGCAACTCCAGCAGAACCTGTGATCGTCGAACCTTGCAATATGTACAAAGTCCCGCTCTTGACTCCCTTGAGTATCACCTTAGAACCCTTGCAGACTTGTAGATCTCCACCTTCACCTTTGAAACTGTATCCCTTGCTGTCGAGTAGACTCAAGGAGATCATATTCTTCTTAATAAGTGGTACATGTCTGACCTACTCCAAGGTACATAACTTCCCTTCATTCGTCTTCAATCTAACTGAGTCGCTCCCAATCACCTTACAGATGGCTCCGTTTGCCATGTAGACAGACCCTCCATCCGTTTGGTCGTACGTCGAGAATAGCTCCCTGTTAGAGCAAATATGATAGGAAGCTCCGGAATCAAGGACCCACGCATCCTGAGAGTGCGTTACAACATCCGCCATTAGAACGTAATCATCCTTAGACGAGTTACCTTGTTCTGCTACGGCTGCGGATCCATTCTGCCCCTGTTGACCTCGTTTCGGGCAATCTCTCTTCCAGTGCCCCTTTTCCTTGCAAAAGGCACATACATCCTTGGGTAACTTAGAACCTGAGAACTGCTTCTTCTTATTCTTCTTACCCTTCTTGCTTCCCCCCGTTGCCATCAGTCCGGAAGCATGGTCCTCTATACCTGTGCATGCACCCTTATGGCGCAGTTCCCTAGCATGGAGCGCCGATCTCACCTCCTCTAGGGATAAGTCGTCCTTGTTCACAATGAACGACTGCACGAAGTTCTCATATGATGGAGGTAACGAGATCAATAACAAAAGTGCAGCATCCTCATCCTCCACCTTCTCGCCAATATTACGCAAATCTAACAGAATTGTGTTCAATTGATCAAGATGGTCCTTGAGAGCCGTACCTTCGAGCATCCGCAGGGTGAAGAGCCTTTGCTTTAGCATCAACTTGCTAGTGAGACTCTTCTTCATGTAGAGACTCTCCAACTTGAGCCAGAGCTTCGCTGCTTCCTTCTGATCTGCGATCTCGATGATCACGACATCCGATAAGCACAGCATAATCGTTGCGTGTGCCTTCTCCTCCATCGCCTTGAACTCCGCTGATGCAACATTCATGCTTCCCTTGTCCGTGGTCAAAGGTGCCCACAAGCCTTGCGATTTGAGCAAAGACTCCATCTTTATCTTCCACAGACTGACGCTGTTCCCTCCTGTGAACCTGTCGATCTTCAACATCGATCCGGACATCGTTCTTGGTGGATCTTGAACTCTAGTCGCGTGCTCCACCTAGATCGCAAAACCCTAGCTTTGATTTCACCAAGTTGTGAAACCCTAGCTTTCCTCCGCATTGATCTTGATCTTGAAACACCGCCAACCAGGCTCTGATACCCGTTTGTTATGACAAACCACCTCACGAACGAAGAACGAATAAAAGTAGAACACGAATATTTTACGTGGTTCGCTAGCAAAATATTTGCTAACTACCTCCACGGCGGAAAAGCACTCTTTATTCACTTAAGAGGAACAATTACAATAATTTTGCATGTCTAATAGTGTGACTACTAGGTTCTTTATATAGTGCTAGGAAAATCCCTAAAGTTTCCAAATCCGGTTTGAAAACAACTTGTTTCCTAACTAATCCTCCACCGCCTTTGACTTCCACTGGTTCCTAATCAAAGTTGGAAACAAAGAGTTTGGCAGCCTTTGACCAATTCAAGGCACGAACTCAACAGCTAGCCGGTTTCAAAATATGATTTTCTCTCAAAAAATAAATAAATAAGTACAATGGTTGAAACAAGCTTGGAATATAATACTTCATTTCGTATATCATAGTAATCTTTCTTACATAACCTGTAATTTTTTAAGAATAATAAATTCCTACTATTGCTTCAAACGGCTTTCAAACATTTGTACGTTCTAATATCACAAAAAATTGACTATTGAATAGTCCTTTTACCTCCAATGTCTTGAGCAACCAAAAGAGTGAATATAATAATGTGCATATCACGACAACATAATTCGGTTCACAAGAAATTCATAGCAAATCTGCAAGACCAAATGAGACATAACCCCATATTTTTATAGATATTACCACCTTATTGTAGAAAAGAACCACACTTAAGCGGTAGTTGGTCGCCTTTTACGGAAGAGAACCTCTCCTAGGCGGTAGTTGACCATCCTTTAGCAAGGACAACCCCCAAACGATTGTTTGCCGCCCTATGTGGCAAGAGAACTGCTCTTAGGCAGTAGTTGACCGCACGTTGACAGAAGAAACCGTTCTTAGCCGACAGAAATTGAAGATACATAAATAAAACAACAACAAATTAAAAGAATATAATGAAGAACAGGGGACTCGCCGGCAGCGAGCTCCTATGATCAATGTGATGCTCAAAATTGCAAGTGTTTCAGTTCAATTCTTTTATGTTCCAAATAATTTCATTTAGTTTTAGGTAAATCTTAAACAATAATAGTTGACATGGTTCTCGAATCGCTGGAAACTGAACCAACTGTCTGGTTAACTATTTCTCTGTGTATTCAATCGTGTAAACAACACATTTAATCATAAATTATTAGATTTTATTCATATATAAACTCACTAAAAACCAGGGACACAATAGCAATGAGCTCTCGAAATAAAATTATTACAAGCACACCTTCCAAAAAACACTGTGCAATAGGCACCGCACTTTCCAACACATTCGTGGTCAGACGTGCAAGTAAGATCTTTAAAAACATTAGCAGATCTTGCTCCCTCTGAGAGTATTGTAAACCCTGTCATATAAATTTAGTGACACAATGATCGATACTAAAGAGTAATAACTTATTATTAAAGAATGTTAAAAAATATTTATGTACTCCCTCCGTTCCATTTTATTTTGCATTGTTTGGATTCTCACATACATTAAGGTAGTGCGGAAAGATTTCGAAAATCATGCATTGCCGAAAATATCCTTACATATTAATACTGACATTTTGGTGCTCGCAGTTTCAAAATAGACACTTAACTACCATGCAGTTTGAAATTATTGACACTTCGGTGCACACAGTTTCAAAAGTGACACTTAAGTGCACGCAGTATGCAAATTACCGACATCCAGTTCCAATTTCGATGACGACTATCACTTGGAAATCAACTGACATCAATGAAACCGTCATCAAAATTTAGCGCGATGTCAGTAATTTGCATACTGCGTGCACTTAAGTGTCACTTTTGAAACTGTGTGTACCAAAGTGTCAATAATGTGAAACTGCATGGTAGTTAAGTGTCTATTTTGAAACCGTGAGTACCAAAATGTCAGTATTGTCAAATTGCAAGGTAGTTAAGTGTCAATTGTTCAAAGGTAATAGTGAAAAATGTAGTGGTAAAAATTTAAAGGTGTTTATGTTTTCAAAAAAGATAATTTTGGGACAAGGCAAGATGACAAACATGACAAATATTTTGGGACGGTGGGAGTACTAAAATAAATACTTCTATACCAACCTGACATAGTTAAAAGCAAAACAACGAAAAGACAACATTTGATTGTAGCTTTTTCCATTGCCATTGTTGCTGTAGATAGGCTACTCTGCTATGTTATTTTCGTTGTTGAGAATGACTCGAACGGAATGCAATTTATAGGCGTGATTGAGATCGTGAATTGATTTTTCCAACTACATTATAATAAAAGTCACAATTGGATGACGTGGATTGAGAAATAATGAATTCAGTCATAGCACACTTAATTACATACATCTAAGATAGGAAGAGAGTACCAGTCTGTCTCAATTTGACTTTTGTCACTATTCACTGGGTCACTTTGACCCGGTTTTGAATAGCAAATCGATGTAATTTTTTGATAATGTTTTCATGGTGTTGTAGAGTAAAAGTTGCTCTATAATACAGTGAAAAAATTATCAAAATTTCGTATTATTTTTCTATCCAAATCACCCGGTCAAAGTGACCCATATACAAGTCAAAAAAGTCAAATGGGAACAAAGAGCAGAGACGAGCTAGTAGTATAATCAATTACTAGTTCATTGAGCATTAGTTTTCTTGACAATGATTTTGCAAATTCATTGATAATTTTTTGAGCGAATTGAGGAATTCATTGATAATAAATGGTACCACTCCGTCCCAACTCTTTCTACCCATTTCCTTTTCTGTTCGTCCCAACTCTTTCTACCCATTTCCTTTTTTGGTAACCTTAATTTGTTTGAAATGTCAATTTTACCCTCTTCATTAATACCCCACCTGCTTTTTCCTATTCCCAACCCCACCCACTTACATCAAATCTTATCCTCTCATCCTCACAAAATCACTTCTAAACACCACACATTAGAGAGAGAAAGGGAGGGAGAGAGACACTGTAAGATGGAGAAAGAGAGGGTGAGGACGCCGGAGAAAGAGAGGGTGAGGACGCCGGAGAAAGAGAGGGTGAGGACGCTGGTAGAGATGGCGACGCAGGTGAGGACGCCGGTCTGTGGTAGTGGTGAGGCGACGGACGACGGCGGCGGCGACAGTGGAGGGCGACCCAGTACCTCTCTCTCTCCCTATCTCTCTCTCTCTCTTTCTCGATCTGTTACTGGGTCGTTGCGGCGATGGTTATGGTGGAAGAGGGCGAAGAGACGACGGGCTCGTTACTGGTTGAAGATGACGGCAAGGACGACGGTGTTTGGCGGTGAGGACGGCGGCGGCGACAGCAGTGGAGGGCGACCCAGTTCCAGATCTGTTCTCTCCCTCTCTCTCTCTTCTTCTTCATCTTCTTTTCTACACCCTCTTGTAACATTTCTGAGATCTGTAAATTTTTAGTCTAGATCTGCATTTTTTGGTACATAATGTTTGGTTGTGTTCTTGTTTCTGGTGGCATAATGGTGGCTGGTGGTGGCTGGTAGGTGGTGGTGGTGGTGGTGACAGAGTTGTAACAGAGTTGGTAGGTGGTGGGGCTGGTGGCTTGTAGGTGATAGTGGCAGTTGTAATTCACAAAACAGGGTAGGGGTAAAATAGACTTTCCGCCCCAACTCTTAAAACCCGTGCCCAGCCGCAATGGGTAGTAAGAGCTGGGACGGAGTGGTAGTTCATTGAACATCTTTTCTTTAACAAGCGAGTATTTAATTTTCCTATAAAAAATTCAAAGCATGAGTTTGCTGTTTGTTTTACATTTAATAATATTTTAATGGCAGCTAGGGTGGTAGCTCAAGTGGTAGAGCGTTGGAAGTCCCTGCATGAAGTCCCTGGTTCAACCCGGGTTGACGACAAAAATAATTTCTCAAAAAAAATAAAAGATAATATTTAAATGTATAATTTTAATGATCTTGGAATTAATATATAAATAAAATACAAAATTTCCGGATAAAAGATATCATCTCATGTTTTATAGAAGATTAAGTTCTTATAAAAACTTTTTTTTGTTTGCAAAAAAAAAAGTTCTTATAAGGAAAAAGAACAAAATTAAGTTTTGGATATTTGATACATCGATGATGTGTCGATTTAATTAAGGTTTTTTGGGAATATCTATCATCTTTTAGAATAATTTATTTAAGATTTGAATAAATAAATTTATTAATGTGATATTCTTAAAATATATAAGAAGAAAGAAAAATAATCAATGTGAATCTGCACTAGTAACTATTTGAGTAACGTGTTTTAAAAAAAGTTATTTTTTGAGAATTTTGTTTGTCGTCAACCGAGTTTGAATTGGCTTCAAACTCTACCACCCTAACTGCTGAAAATTAAATTATTTAAGTAATGTGAAACAAACTCATAAATAGTGCATTTAAAAAAAAAAACTCATAAATAATGCAATAATGCTCTTGGCATAGTGGTTAATTGGAAATTGTAGGGTTCGAACCTGAGTTTTCGAACCTGAGTTTGAATCTGGCTAAACTTTGAGATTTTTTTTTTCAAAATCTTTCTTTGAAAGCAGAGGAAATCTTGTTCCCCCTTTTCCAAAACATCGTCTCAGTTTGTTAAAGCAACTGATTATCATAATGATTTTTTAATAGTTCGCCCCCTCCCAGATTTTAATCCAATTGGATTAAAATCGACATCTTTTCAACAATCTCGTTTGTTATGCTCGTAGATTTTAATCTGATAATCTGCAGATTATAATAATTTGTGTGCAATTGTAGAATCTCCAAAATTGGGGATTATGCAGCTTAAAATCTCTAAAAAAATAATTTTAATTTTCTTTTTACATTAGCATGATCACATTTCAGTTGCAAATATGTGTATTCAATTACTTGACTTTAGAGCTCTTTAAATTTTGTTAAATGGATCAAGTTAGTGATCTATAATTTCAGCTCATACCAAACAAATATGATATGTTGTTTTGTTGAATTCTAAAATTATTCAAAAGGGGTTAAAATTACTCTCAAGGGGTTGAATTTGTTTCAAATTCAATCTAAGATCTATCAAACAATTGAATGTTTGACAACTGATGCCTCCCAGTCCAGGATTTGGATCCTTTCCATCGGGCTGCTTCTACAGGCTCAGGATCTTGCCACGTCATCATCTATCTCCGTCTCCTAATGATAGATAGAAAACCAAAAAAGCACATCTGTCCAAACACACACATGAGTGTCTAAACTACTTGTGGTAGCATATAGTAAGATGTGTTCCTGTAAGATCAAGGGACAAGTCTAAGCACAACAAAACCCCATTCTATCACTCTCGCATATTCATAGAGTTATTAGTTACCTTATAAGAAAACTTACCCGTCAATTCTTTTGAAAAGATACTCGTCATTTTCAAACAATTTCGTTTGCACAAAACCTTAAAAATTGAGTCAAATGCAATTGAAACTTTTAACATAATTAGTTTGGAGCACGTGCAACAGATTTTATACTTTGGTTCTTTTTTATTATTGAGTGAGGACGATGAATTGATGGTCTACGAATTTGTATCACAAATTACGAGTTAGATCTCTCTGATTAAGATCATGTATTGTAGTATGATTGATTGTCAGCTTAGTCCACTACTAGAAAAACGGCATTTGCCCACGGATAATAAACGTGGCCATTGCTAAAATTACCGTGGCCAAATCATTTAGTCACGGTTCTGACCACGGTAAAAATTCGTACCCAATAACTTTGTGGTTTTTCTTATTAGCCACGTGTAGTTACCGTGGCTTATTAGCTCGCGCTGAGAAACCGTGGCTAATTAAATTACCGTGGCCATTGTTTTGTTTAGCCACGTTGTTTTCCCGCGGGCAAAAAGTGTTTTGGCCACTGTAGCTTCCCGTGGTTAAATGTGCTATTGGCCTCTGTATCTTACTGTGGTTAAATTATCTTTTGGCCACGGAAATTGGGCTGCTGCCAGTGTGGCTTATAATAATCTCCCGTGGTTAACCAGACAAAATTAATAATGTTGCCACAATATAATCCCGTGGCTAATATATATATATATATATATATATATATATATATATATATATTATATATATACACATACCATAATATTTTCGCTACGTCATAATGAATAAAATCATTTCTACTACAATATGCATATATAATATGCTTCACTTGTCATTAACAAAATATTAAAATGATTCGTACACAACGTATCAAACTTGCATAGAACGTTCCCTGTGACATCATATTTTACAAAAATATTTGTAATTGCAACATAGAAAAGTCGCACGTCTACTTATAAAAAATGTTCACAAAACATTGACGTAGTATGGACAATGTCACCAAAAAATTGTGTTTCCTAGCTAGTGACACTTGACAATGCCCTCCTATGCGCGCCCTGTTCAACAAAATAAAGAAAATAAGTGGGCGTTAGTAACATATAGAGGAGAAACGAGATAAGTACATTTTATGCAGTGATTCAACAAGAACCCTGAGCATAAAAACATTAGCAAGGGTGTGCACAGTAGCATGATATTACAGAGTGGTTTCCTAGTTCCCTTGGCTAACAAGCATCTTCATCTCAATGTTTTAAGACTTCAAGACACATCAAATTGCGAGCTTCTAGTTCGCTGGATAGAGGCACTAATCTTATCATGCTTAGGTACCAACACTGCACGATGGTCCAAAAGACAGCAAAATTTCTTCCATCTCAGCTTTCCCAAAGAACTAGAAATTATTCAAATCAATGGTCAAGGGTCAGTTATGTATCTTGTCTTTCATGCTTTTCCTTTTGCGATGTATCTGTATTCAGGATGCACAAACACTCCTGATCTATTGGTTGTTTTCATGTCAGAACTAGTTTTCTGCAAACCTATCTAACTATGTATATATTGTTTTATCATGTTCATTCATATTTTAGAACATTAATCCTTTGAGGCATCTACTCAAGGGTGAAATGTTTTTGTTTAATTGGTGTTAAATATTGGTACACTTGCTGTTTTCTGGTCAACCGATCAAAAAAGGAAAAAAAGGTCTTGCGGGATCTTAGTATTCTCTGTACTTTTGAGCTTCGAACTACTTGTAAAATTGTGCCAGGAAGCCCTTTCCTAATTTATGCCATTTTTGCAGTCGTGGGGGGTTAAGGGAAGGCTACTTCAGGCTAAGCAATTGCATAAATTTTGAAGCCTGGTGTAATCAGTTCTTCTTCTGAGTGACTCATTTTATGGAGGCAAGTTGACAAGTCTTTTCTGGATTCTGGACCAGTGATGGATTGCAACAAAGAAGAGGCCATCAGGGCCATATTTGTTCCTGATAGGCAAATACTCTTTGCCGCTATATTCTTCTTGGATGCCTTGGCTTATTTCAGAATGACTAAAGACCCGTTCGTTGTCACAATTTTGAATCAAAGAAAGGGAAAGGCAAGAAAGCTGACGATAAGAAGCAGGACAAGAAATAGTAACACGATACAGGGAAATGCAAGTTTGGGGATGCCTATTCCTCATCGGATTTTAGAAATTTCAAGAATAGGTGTTATTTGTGCAATAGTCCACATCCTGTGCGCGACTGACCCAAGAAGAATAATTTAAACACTTTTTGTTGATGATAAGAAAGAAGACCAAGGGAGCGAATATGGAAACTGGTTGTAGCTCCTAAATCAATTAGAAGTGTTATCCAATGTTTGATAACGATAGTACGGCTCAGACCAACTGAACCATAACCATGGCCAAACAACACAGCTCCTAACCTCCAGTACTTCATCCACCTCAACCCAATCCTTCACACCACTGCCACATAACTACCGTCCAATTCAACTCACTCCTATACACCAATCACCTTAATTACCAACTCCATGAAATCCCTTCATAAACATACCACCTCTTCAATAATTCAACCCACATTACACCATAACCTACATCACCATTCTACCACCACCTATCCTCTCAACCAACCTCCATCACCAAGTAACTAACAGCCACAGACCCTATAAACCACTACCACTCATCAACAGCACCTGACCACAGCCACTGTTAGACCTAAACCCAAAACACCCAACACTAAATACACAACCACCACACTGCCTTATTCACCTCTACCATCAGCCATCACCCGATTCACCATCCTCCACCTTCATAAACCATACCCTTCATCCGAAATACACCCAATACCAGCACCTACAACACCCAATTCCATAACCAGACCACCTTTACTACCAGTACCTCACCTCTGCAATAAATCTCCTAACAACCAAGAAACCCACCTGAAATCACCATTGTCTAAACACCAACCTGGACCTCCCAATCACCATACCCAGCCATGGCAGCAGCGTTGCAAGAAGAAAACAGAAGCAGTGCAATTGAAATCCAGAAACAGAAAAGGCAAATATATGACTATCAGATACCAACTTGAGACCAGAGACAAATATGGACTCCTACGATAGGATCTTAACACTCTTTCTGGGAATAACAGAGGAACAAACTACAAATCAACAGAAACCAATAAAAACTCAGCCCATAGATTAAACATGTCAAAGGAAAAAAAACTGAATTCCTCTTCAAGTTTTCCAGGCCAATTAGCTGCATATCTGACTCACTGATATCGGAAGGATTGGCAATTACAGATGCTCTTATTAATGCCAGGAACCTGCAGTATAAGAGAATTGCAATTTTCTCTGATTCAAAGTTGATGGTGGACAGTCTGAACTTTTCAAATGGTACCTCTTTTGCTTCAGTTTGAACTTTAGTCCAAGATTGTAAGCTTCTAGCTTTGGAGTTTGATTATTGTGTTTTTTTGTTTTGTTAGAAGAGAAGGCTGGTATCTGCATTCAATACCTAAACCTATCTATCTAATTGGCAAATGAACTTGACACAATCTTAACTGGAAAATGAACTTGACAAAATCTCTTTGTTAGTTTTAAATTGACAGGAAATTGACAGAATTGTCTAGTTCATCACAAGGATCATTGGTAAAGATCAGGAAATTGACAGAATTCATCTACTTTATGAGGATCAACAAGGGAACTTACAAGTGCCAGGCAGGGCCGGCCTTCCCCTTAGGTAAGTTAGGCGGCTGCCTAAGGCCCCCAATTTAGGGAAGGCCCCCGTTTATAAATGTATTAGTATTAATATTGTAATGGCAAATATTCTAGAAATATATGGTAACTGTAACGGTGGAAACACAAAAGTAGGTAAAGAAATACCACGATTTTCTGATAGGAGAGAGAGATGGGAGGATTATTAGGAGGGAGTTATTTTGATTTTATTCGATTGAGGATGACAGGAGAGAAAATTTAGGAGGGAGTTAATTTAGAAGAAGATAAATTAGGAATTGGGATTAAAAATATATGGGAAGGCAAAAATTTCTTAACCATACCACTTTCTTTCCGTCCAATTTTCTTCGAGGCATCAGTCTGGATTCTTTTTGCTTTACTCTATTTATCTTTATCAACCCTTTTATTCCATCTCCATGTTCCTGAAGTTCTTTGCAATTTCAAAGAAGGTATTGAATTACTTGCTCAGGTTCATTGTGATTCGAAGCACTACTTCCGCCATTCAATCATTTCCTCCACTCTTTAAGTTCAACGGATTACATTCTACAAAAAATTCAGGTTCTTTGTTCTCATTTACAAACTTTTTGATATTTGAAAGATGATATATCCTCTGATATAAATGACTTGTATTTATATTCATAGCTAATGTTAAAACAATAATACTAGTTAGAATAAAAGAGATTGTATATTTTTTCAAATGCTTCTCTCTTTTCATAGAATATTATTGACTATATCAGAGTCCGTTGCTTCTGCGGAACAAAGTTTTTCGAAGCTTAAGTTGATAAAATCATATCTACCGGCGTCTATTTCACAACAAAGATTGATAGAATTAGCTACATTAATAATTGAGAAGGAAATGCTTTAACCTTTTTACTTTGAAAGTTTAATTGATATATTTGCATCTAAAAAATGCCAAAAAAAATAAAATTTTATTTAATGACGCTATATTTCTAGTTTATCTTAGGCCCCGGTCATAAATTTTGCCTAAGGCCTCTAAAATTCTTGAGACGGCCCTGGTGCCAGGGAACAGAGAATCAGAATGTTTTTTTCTTTCCCCGATTGGTAAAGATCAGGATGTTGTCTGCAGTGACGAGAGTAAAATATAAGAGGGGGACGCAAAAGTAGCCGTAATATACAAAGAACAGACGAAATATACCTGTAACTGGAGCTTCCTTTGATGTCGCTCGGTGTTACGGTCGGCAGGGGCTAGGTGGAACTTGCAACAATTTTGTAATGGTTTTCAGGCAGTCTTGTCTTCTACTGAAGATGAGAATTGGCTGGCACAAAGCAAGCAGCTTTCTTAAAACCGAAAGAAGCAAAAGAACTCCAAAGCTAAAAACTACAATAGTAAGGAGGTTTGTGAAGAAATGATATGCACATCAAAAAGAAAACTCTGAATGGGACTCTTTGAACTTGAAGAAACCTTGTTGCTTGGAGCAGAATCAGTTAGAATTCGGCGGTGATACTCACTAGAAAACTCTGAATGGGACTCTTTGAACTTGCAGAAACCTTGTTGCTTGGAGCATAATCAGTTAGAATTCGGCGGCGATACTCACTAGTTGGGTGAATCCACTGAAATCGATTAAACCCAGGAATTAAAAGGGGAAAGTTGGCTGTCACAAGGAGCCCTAATAACATGCCAAACCAAAACAAGTGCGGGGGACTCAGTATAAAATTTTGAGAGGGTAAGTTGAAGAAGCAAACCTGTGCGAATGGGATGAGACGGCGACGGAGACACGGAGAATGAGATGATGAAATCGATCCACGAGCGGTGGAAAAGTGATTTTACTGATTTTCCATGACCTCTCAACGATGCCGCCTCTCTCTTAGGGCTTGGTGGACTGAATATTTTGGGGGAAATTCAATCGACCGCGGTGTACTGACATTAATTTGGTGAAATTTGAGAATTCGCGGGTTGAGAATTTGGGAGATCGTGGTCATGAGAAGAACGTGATAAAGAGATTTAACCGTGGCAAACAAAGACACGTCACCTAATTTATCTCAGGAAACCACGGTTTCACAATTGAACTGTGGTTAAAAGGACTGGTTGCCACGTTTTATTTAATCATACCGTGCTTAAAGAAAATCAAAATAGCCACGGTTACCACAAGTGGTTATTGATTCCATTAGCCACATTTAATAAACGTGGCTAAATTTGCAGTGGCCAAAACCTCAATTTCTGGTAGCGGTCCTTGGAGTTTATCCTTTATATTATTTTAACTTCACATAATTCCTTTTGTTTTATAGTTGTTGTATAGGCTCCATGGCATGTAATATTTACTCCATGTTCAGTTTTCATTATTGATGCAGGGAGAGTTGTTGAGAAGTTTTCCATATTACTCATAAGTCGTCACCGTTTCAAAATATGAAAGAAATAATCTATGTGTACATTAATTTGATGCTAATAGACTTTTACATTCTTTGGTTAACTTTTTATACAATTGCTCATCTACGGAACAATTGGGAAAACATGATTATCATTAGTAGCAAAGCGTGGCACATATTGTTATTATTGATTACTTGTTTCGATGGAAAGATTGGATAAATCATGGATTGTTGCTTGAACTTGTGCAGTTGTGCTTTTGGAAGAGACAATAACAGATATCAGTGGAGCAGTCAACTATCTATTTAAGTAATTATTTATTACTGGCGGTAATGTTCGTTTAATATTAGAAAAAATCTTCTCAAAGCCAGTATTTGTAGTGATCTCTTTTAGATCATAGCTTGAACTGTAAGCATTGCTGAGTGAATAATATATATTCAGCACTCTGTCCTGGTACCATATTCGAATTTGATGGTTATATTAACTCATTAAGTCTCGAAGGCGTCTAGACCATTGGTTGCAACTTGCAACAAACAAACTAATATATCAAATTGATGCTGAAAGATCTACTCCAAGGACATATTATCTCATCTGACGACCAACAAAATGGGTTATCATGCTACAAGACTTAATCATAATGTTTATGCTACTCTTATTATGAGTTGAATGTTTTATATGTTTTTCAGTAACATTAGAAAAGATATGACCCATATTATGAAACTCGTTGCAAGAACAAACTAAAGTTTGGGATTTTAGATTTTCAATTGGATCGATAGAAACTCAAAATCTCTGCCAATCAAACAGCTTCGACATTTAGAGAAGGATGGTTACATCATTTTTAGTCGATGGCAACTGAGATAGTGGCGTCTGGCTGCGTCCTTGACCAAAGGGAAGGGTGAGACGGGTGATTGACAGAGTGAGTTAGCTTGGTGGGATCTTTGAAAATTTTATACCAACGATTGTTGCATAATGAGTCCTACTTAGAACACTTTTGTGTAAAAGCAAGGAAAAATATTACTATTTTTATTTTTTCACGGAATTGTAGATAACAGAGAAAGGATTTTTTTTTGGAAAATAGTTTATCATGTAGAAAATATAGGATAACATATTTTGAAAAGGTATGATAGTTTCTTTTGTCGTGGTTATATTTTGTCTGGATTTTTGAAGCGTAAGCCAACAACTCAGTAAGGATAAATACAAGCATTTGTATGGAGAGTCCTAAAGAGTGACCAACTTAACCATTTTAATGTCAAAAGAAAGTCTTATGGAGAATAAATCCAAAGATTATGCTAGAAATTAAAGGGATGGCACATACACCCTACATAAGAATGTAGGATTCTTTCTATTTACAGACATGATTGAGAAAGTGGATGGGCACGGGAGATGAGGCCATAGGTGGAATCTGTACTAAACCTTTCAAAACACTCTCCTTTTAATATTAAGTTTTCTTGGTGAAGCACTACTCATACTATAGGTGATTTGCACATGTGATAAGACTCCTAATTATCAAATGTGCATATTGGATTGTTCACAATTCAAATAATGCAGAAGTGCGTAGTTATTCGTAGAAAACATTTGTTGCATTGTAATGTTGTTGATGAACCACTGCATGAGGGATACATATTTTTTTTCTTTCTTGGAGAAAAGGTATATTCCCTCTTTTCACTTTACGATTATGTAATGTTTATTATCGATTTTATCAATAGAAAAATCATATTGTGATGACAAAATAACATTTGCATGTAATCACATGAAATAAAAATATTTATCTCTATTTTACTGATATTTTCTTTTCCATATTCCAAGTGAAGACCAAACAGCCCAACACATGGGAAGGTGCCACCCATTTGCTGTGTCACCCAATCGCTCATGATCGACCCCTGCCAAAGAAGCACACTTCCTTCCAGGCGCATGCATTTTGAATGAGGGCTTATCATTTAAAATTTCCGCATCCACAAAGCTAATTTAGTGCTGGATAAGGCCTACCCGGCATGAAAGACTTGATTTTCCTCCATTACTCTGGTGGCATTCATCTGAATGTTGAACTACTATAGGGTTCCATAACAAGTCACATCAGGGGGTCTTAATAAGGAACTTTGCCTCATGACTAGTCATGGGATGAAAAAATACAGCTTCATGATCGTGGATGGTCCCATTGCCATGCATTTGGGAAACATAAGCTAGATTTCATAGCATTACAACCTGAAAACCCACATAATATCGTCTGGGATCATCATCTTACAATCCGGTTGATGAATAAGGACGCATATGCCTGGGGAACACCGTGCATATGTTTTACATTCCTCCTCAATCCGAAGTTTGTAAGCATAAACTTTATCACACCACACGCCAGGAAATATACCATAAAATTACCCATGATTGTTTATATAGATTCAAAACAACCACTATATGCACATACTACATCATTTGAAAAAGATATTTAGTAGGCAAAATCCAAATATAAGGTCTTCCAATAGCCAATCTAACATAAAACACATCTGAAAAAACATCCATCTATTACAAGCAGAATTTTATAAAGGCCAGTACTTGGTTTTCGTGTAGAAATTTTTAGAGCTTTGATTGAGCTTCGTAAAATCGTTTTTTCTGAACTATTTTCTTGAACTCTTCTTGTAGGAATGGACAACAGGGTACACACACACCACCTCTGACTAATGGAAAGAAACTCTCCCGAAAATCTGACATAGCTGGGTAGCAAAATGGCCATTTTAAACCTTTCTACAACTTTTAGCTCCTGCAAGATGTAACCACAAGCTTGATATTGGTATTAATCTTTTGGAATCCTAAATCATAGAGAAAAGGAGAAAGAGAAAGTTCCCAGTGCATCATCAGTTTGAACTCTAAGATATGAACTCTAAACATCTGTTGTGTAAACCAAGATCGTCGGGGCTACTTTCAATGCCAACGAGTACAGTTGCTTAGCGTCACTTAATAAGAGGCCAACCAATACACGTCGGATAGTCATGAGCTAGATGATAACCTAAAAATGAGGACTGGTTCTTGCTTTTAGAGTGTTTGATGTAATCAAATTCTTAATTATTCTTTGCAGCAAGCGCAAGCAGCATTGACCATTGCGTCCCTGATAACCACAAGTCCCTAGAATTGCCGACTATTTTTATACATGACACGGAAACAAAGGAACATATTAGGGTGGTTTGTCTTGGTCAGATTACAGCGTCTTGAGGGGAAAATGACAAGAGTTCTAATCAAAGGTTAGAGCCTTATAGTTAAAGAAGGGTCATGCATTTGCTGGTGGCGAGGTCTTATTATTATAGTTTAAGCTTTATAAATCATCCCATTCACTTACCTTTTTTCTATCAATGAAGGATACCCTCCATCTAGTAAAGCTTTTCCCAACATCCAATTTCAGGTAACCAAAACTGTAAACTCAGAACATATTAATTGTACCATTGAGGAAGTTTGTTTTCTAATAAAATAATTCCCATGGGATGCAAATGTATGTTGTGGTATTAATCGATCATATCACTGTAATGAACAAATACACAAACATGAATTCTTGAAAGTAAATTGAAGTCATGACCACGGTAAGTAAACAAAGCACAATGATATTCAACCGTTGCTTTTAGAGTTTCTGATGTAATTCCAATTCCAATATATTGATGCTTTTGCGTAATGTACTGTGATGTTATATAATTCTCTGTTTTTCCTTCTCTGATTCTTGGTCTAGCTTTGAGTTATTTTTTAATATGTTGCGGCGACCTACGGTGCAGAGATGCGAGATTGCTGACAAGATGTTTCTGATGTAATTCCAATTCCAATCGGGGACTTTCTAGGTATCTATGAGCTTATATGATAAGTAACCAAAAAATTGTATAGAGACAATTTAAGCCACTGGCTAAGAAATATATGTAGATTCACAAGATATCAACTATTAGAGCAGATTATAACCGAAAATCTAGTGTTATTACACAAAATAATGAAGCTCTTGCAAAAGTTCTTTTAGTAACAACACCACGTGTGTATTTCTCCGGAGTTGTCTTAATCAATATATACCTACTTTACTTGACTATATGATCCAATAATAACGAAGAGCACAATTACCATTGTGGTAAACTTACACTACCCACATTGGTCATCAGTCAATTTTCAAGCCCTTTTGCATTAGCAAATGATACTATAAAACTACTTTTATCATTTCTTAGATACCTATTGAACCCAAACTCCCAAATAGTTTTTCTTGAATAGCCAACCAAAAGTCATAGTTCAAGATATTTGAAGGAAAAAAAATAAATTTAAGGCTAAAATCAACTTTTCTTTGGTTAGATTGGAGGGGTGACAGCCCAGGCAAAGAGAAAAGAAACAAAAAACTATCTTACCAGACTAAGGAGGATTTAATAATATCAGAGTTAAACCAACTCCTTCTACACAATCCGTGCATTGCCTACACCGTCCCTGTGGCGTCTGATCAGAAGGTCTAGCAGCCCCCAAGGGGCCTCGTCATACACTTGTAAGTCTGGTTCCAACGTTCAACTATAGGATTCCATCCAAAATTTTACCGCATTCTGAAGAAGTAATCTCCCTCTCTTTCCAACCAAGCCCTTCTAGTCTTTTGTTCTAATTATCCTTTGATAAAAGGGTGGAGTGACTTACCAATAGTTACCTTCAATGGTCTGGATAGAAAGGAACTGGAAATGCAACAAAAAAAATTAAGGCAACATCCATTTAGTTGAAATTCTAAATTGCTAATATCATAAAGTAACAATAGGTGGTCTGTGCTGTCATGAATTTGGTTACACGTGATTGAACCTGCAACTTCATTCAAAGAGGATCATATACTTTTTAAGTAGTTCATAATTTTTTTTGTCCAAGATCCTTTCATACGAGTGATCAGATCAATCTTCATTGTTCTTCAAATTTCCATGTAAGCCACTAAACAAACCAAACTAAACCAAATCATATGCCACTGGACAAATTTAGAAGCTAACACATAAGCTTTTCTTTGATATTAATTAATTTGAGAAAAAGTTGGCAGAACAACCCAATACAAACCAGATAGTCATGAAAGAAAATGTGAATATGAATTTTCACTATTAATCACGACTCGAAATGTGAAATTTGAATACAAGCGAAAATGACTAAGAAATCTTTCCCAAGTGTGGAAAGAAAATTCCAACTTCTAGAACTTGTGCATTCTGACATTTGTGAATTAAATGGCATAGTTACTAGAGATGGTAATAGGTATTTCATAACATTTATTGATGATTTTTCTAGATATACCTATGTTTATTTGATGAAAACTAAGGATGAGGCCTTTGACAAATTTAAGTGTTATAAGGCTATTATATAGTTGAAACTATAAAAAAAATTAGACCTCATTTTTAAATTAAATATTTACGCAATTAAAATTTTAAGAACTGATATTCTTAAAAAAATACTATGTTGCATGCATTTGAGCATCTACATGTATGTAAATGACATGATATAACACATCTGTAGGAATATAAAAATAATACTTTCTACGTAATAATATATGTTGTTTTTATGACTTGAATATTAGTATGTTTTAAATATTAGTACAAAATGTATATGATAATGGCATAATTAATATAATTACAGAAACTTTAGTATTAGTTTTTATTATTATTTAAAAATTATTATTCTACATTGAATGTATGGTTGGTGTATATTATATAGTTGAAGCTATAAAAAATTAATTATGACCTCATATTAAAATTAAATATTTATGCAACTAAAATTGTAAGAATTGATATTCTTAAAAACATTTGTTGCATGCATTTTTGCATCTACATGTATATAAATGACATCATATGTGTTTTTTGAGAAATTTGCCTCACTAATTAGTCCATCCTAATTTTCTCAGTTTTTATCTTTCTTAATTTTATGTCAGAAAATTCTCTTAAAGTTGCTAGATCTTAATATGTTAATATTAATTTTATTTTATAATGATGTAAAACATGCAAGATAATATTATAATAATTCAATAAATATAAATAATATAGGTACAAAAACTTTAGAAGTCATTTTGCTTATTATATAAAAA
This sequence comes from Linanthus parryae, assembly GCA_023055425.1. Lineage (NCBI taxonomy): Eukaryota > Viridiplantae > Streptophyta > Magnoliopsida > Ericales > Polemoniaceae > Linanthus > Linanthus parryae. The sequence goes on from JALGPY010000002.1 coordinate 38,551,321, forward strand.
TATTGTTAGAATCTTCTTGAACCAATTTGTTTATCAATCTCACTATTCTGACAAATTGCTAAGTAAAATGACGAAACAGTTTCACTTTTTATTTAAAAAAAAATGAACAAATCTTGCATTAAAATAAGCCATTTGCATTAGAAGATTTCTATACAAATTTAAATGTGTAGAAACTTTTTTTATTATTTGAAATAAGATTCTACAACATTCACTAATGTCTACACTTTTTTAGAAGAATTAAAATTTTATCACTTCAAATAAAAGAAGAAAAATGTAAGACATCTGGACCAATCTCCCATTCCAAAGGAAGAGTGTTGGCTTCGTGACAATGGAGATGTACCAATCATAAAAAAATAAGAGCTCTGTAAATATTCATTTGATTTGAAATAAAGTTCATTTTATGAATCATTTGTATTAGTTGAAGTTTATTTATTAGGTTGTTATGATGTCTAAATTTTAAATTAAGATATGGTACAAAGACCCGCGCTTTTGCGCGGGGTATCGCCTAGTTGAATTTTTAACGAAATGTATTTTTTCAACGGTCTAAAAAATACGCTATTAGTGCAAGCAGGACAACAGAACAACCAATTGCATAATATTAGACAACTAAATTGTCACGAAAACGCTGTAACTTCAGATTAAACTTGTCTTTCATGAAATATTTAGCGCGCATATTTATTTTTTTTAGCTATCAAACAGTGATTTATAATATCAAATGTAGATTGAGAATTATAGAAGAAAGAGACGTCAATTCCAGACAGTTTCTTATTAACATAATGAAGGTGATGCTATGTTTAACACCCTGCGATTCTCGCATCCAGACAATCGGGTTGTGCCATCTGCAAACTAATGTGCCTCTTGGATGGACTGATGTTTCTCCTAGAATAGCAGAGTAATAGTATGCCAAAACAAGACATTATCATTAAATATTTTTATATGTGCGAATTAATGAAATGATCGGTATTTCATCTTAAGGTTATTTAACAATTTTGAGAAGTTTTAAGGATATCAAATAATACAATTTGAAATATATATTTTTTACTTGGAACTTATTGGTTGTTTTTAAAGTATAGGGGTGGCATGTGATATTTGTGATCATTTAGTAACTCTTTTGAACCCTAGCAAATCAATCCCAAGTCTAGCCACACTCCACTATCCTAGTCACCCTCTACTCACTAGAGAAACACTCATCCCTAGCACCACTTTCTCTAACTTCTATTAAAACACTCCTACACTCTAACACTCAATTCTCACCATCGCTCAAACTCCCTCCATCCATCTCCAACTCACCATATCTTCATCTCTCTCTTGTGGTTAACTAACTGCAACTCCAAGAGAAATTATTGTTGTGTTTGAAACATCTTCAAACTCCAAAAAGTTCTTTTATTCGCTCTATTGTAAGTATCGATCATATTTCTCTTCAAGAGTTGATCTTGTATCTTTAGAATTTTTCCAAGAACATATCTTCTTGAATTCATATTTTTTATAATATAGCTTGAAGCTATTTTTGTTCTTTTTTCACTGTAGAAACTAGACACATCGGATTCTTTCAAGAATAGAATCCGATGTGTGTAGTTTCTACAGTGAAAAGACATAACAAAAATAGCTTGAAGTTATTTTATAAAAAATATGAATTCAAGAAGATATGTTCTAGGAAAAATTCTAAAGATACAAGATCAACTCTTGAAGAGAAAGATAATCAATACTTACAATAGAGCTAATAAAAGAACTTTTTGGAACTTGAAGATGCTTCAAACACAACAATAGTTTCTCTTGGAGTTGCAGTTAGTTGACCACAAGAGAGAGAGATAAAGATATGGTGAGATGGAGATGGATGGAGGGTGTTTGAGTGATTGTGAGCATTGGGTGTTGGAGTGTAGGATTGTTTTAATAGAGGTTGGAGAAAATGGTGCTAGGGATGAGTGTTTTTCTGGTGAGTAGAGGGTGACTAGGATAGTGAAGTGTGGCTAGACTTGGGATTAATTTGTTAGGGGTTCATAAGAGTTACTAAATGATCACAAATATCACATGCCACCCCTACACTTTAAAAATTACTTAGAAGTTCCAAGTATAAAAAATAAATTTCAAATTGTATTATTTAATATACTTAAAACTTCTCAAAATGATAAAATAACCTTAAGATGAAATACCGATCATTTAATTAATTTGCACATATAACAGTATTTAATGATAATGTTTTGTTTTGCCATACTATTACTTCGCTATTCTAGGAGAAACATCAATCCATCCAAGAGGCACATTGGTTTGCAGATGGCACAACCCAATTGTCTGGATGTGAGAATCGCAGGGTATTAAACATAGCATCACCTTCATTATGTTAATAAGAAACTGTCTGCAATTGACGTCTCTTTCTTCTATGTTTCTCAATCTACATTTGATATTATAAATAACTGTTTGATTTCTGAAAAAGTAAAAATGCACGTTAAATGTTTAATGAAAGACAAGTTTAATTTGAAGTTAAAGCGTTTTCGTGACAATTTAGTTGTCTAATATTATGCAGTTGGTTGTTCTGTTGTCCTGCTTACGTCAATAGCGCATTTTTTAGACCGTTGAAATATGTATTCCGTTAAAATTCAACTAGACGATACCCCGCGCAAAAGCGCGGGCTTCGTACCATATATTGATTTTAATTTAGACATCATAACAACCTAATAACTAAACTTCAACTAATACAAATGCATTATACAATGAACTTTCTTTCAAATCAAATGAATATTTATAGAGCTCTAATTTTTTTTAGGTTTGGTACATCTCCATTGTCACGAAGTCAACACTCTTCCTTTGGAATGGGAGATTGGTCCAGATGTTTTACATTTTTTTTTCTTTTATTTGAAGTCATAAAATTTTAATTCCTCTAAAAAAGTGTAGACATTAGTGAATGTTGTAGAATCTTATTTGAAATAATAAGAAAAGTTTATACACATTCAAATTTGTATAGAAATCTTCTAACGCAAATGGCTTATTTTAATGCAAGATTTGTTCATCCTTTTATTAAACAAAAATTATAACCGTTTCGTCGTTTTACTTAGAAATTTGTCAGAATAGTGAGATTGTTAAACAAATTGGTTCAAGAAGATTCTAACAATATTTTTATATAATAAGCAAAATGACTTCTAAAGTTTATGTACCTATATTATTTATATTTATTGAAATTATTATAACATTATCTTACACGCTTTACATCATTAGAAAATAAAATAAATATTCACATCATAAGATCTAACAACCTTAAGAGAATTTTCTGACATAAAATTAAGCAAGATAAAACACATACGATGTCATTTACGTACATGTAGATGCACAAACGCATGCAACATATGTTTTTAAGAATATCAATTCTTACAATTTTATTTGCAAATTTTTTTAATTTAAATATGAGGTCATAATTTATTTTTTATAGTTTCAACTATATAATATACACCAACCAAACATTCACTGTAGAATAATCATTTTTAAATAATAATAAAAACTCATACTAATTTTATTGTATTTAAATTAATTATGCCATTATCATATACATTTTGTACTAATATTTAAAACATAAAAATATTCAAGTCATGAAAACAACTTATATCATAGAAAGTATTGTTTTTATATTCCTACAAATGTGTTATATCATGTCATTTACATACATGTAGATGCACAAATGCATGCAACATAGTATGTTTTTAAGAATATCAATTCTTAAAATTTTATTTGCATAGATATTTAATTTAAATATGAGGTCATAATTTTTTTATAGTTTCAACTATATAATAAACACCAACCAAACATTCACTGCAAAATGATCATTTTTAAATAATAATTAAAATTACTACTAATGTTTCTGTATTTTCATTAATTATGCCATTATCATATACATTTTGTACTTATATTTAAAACATAATAATATTCAAGTCATGAAAAAAACTTATATTATTACATAGAAAGTATCATTTTTAAAATTATAAACCTGGTTTCTACTTTTAAATAATTTGTTATGCTATTATCATATGTATTTTACACTAATATGTAAAATATATTTAATTCGGGTCATAAAATGAAACATGATTATTCAATGCTAATTTACTATTATAATATAAAAATGAGTATTGATTACTCATGAGTTACAAACTAAGATAGTAACCTTCAAATCACAATGACAAAGCAATTAATAAGTACATGTCGATTTCTCATTGGTTGATTACGAGAAAATAGACGCGTATGATTACACATGTCATATTAATAATGCTTAAAGAAATGACAAATGTCGAAATGTGGTTTCACCTGGGGACTTTTCTGCTTTTATATGATATATAAGATAAGATAATATGTGAATATGAATTTGTATACCCGGAAAGAACTCTAATTTTTTACCGCCACAAAGCCCCCTGTTGCGAACACCTTCAATAGTCAGCTATTCCGACATGACCAATCAGGCTAGCAACGTGGGTAAACAACCCCACATGAAACAAGGCAGCTTAAAGGAAGATTCAGACAAGATCAAGCGTGTGTTTTATGAACTTACCTCATTGGTTGCTGATGGGCTAAAAGTAATTAGTGTTCGTTTTACTTTTCGTATTAATGTAAAACATACCTATGATAGAGCTCTCGCTATAGCAGTATATGCCGACGATAGTTATCCTCAATCCGTATCGTATTCGTTGAACCATGACCTGTTGGTACAAATTGTAAACAAAAACAATTTAAGACGAAAGACTACATGACTTTCATATCCGAACCAAAAAATTCATCGAAACCAGCTTCCAAATGGTCAACAAAATTTGTATTAAGTTAATTAACGAAAACTATGAAAAAAAATCAAAATCTGGTGAAAACTAAACAGTCCACCAGAGTTCAAGCTCCAATAATTGGAATTCATGGGGATATTTCTAAAAATTGTCTACAGTAGTTCCAGTACCTAGATCAGTATGAACCTCTCCAAGAAGAGCGTATTAAATACCCATAATAAGTTACTATAAGTTGAATTGCTGCCTACTAAAGGCCCTTGTTCACGGTTATAAAGAAGCAAAACATATAGGGAAAAATGACAAAAGCAAAACATAGAAACAAATATTCATCCATAACTTGGGCTCGATTGCGGGAATTCTTATCAAAACCCATGCTAATAAGGAGCAAGCGAGGATATCAAAATCTACCTTCGACACGCTGTAGATACTTTGGGGAGAATTTTTTGTAAATGCTGATGGATGTAAGCGAAGCACATCACCTGCATGACAAATTATTTATTTATGCAAAGAAAAATATGTAAAGCATAATGAAGTATAAAGTAAATTTTGATATGAATAATTAGTATTGAATTGAATAATATAAAACATGCAGTTCACATCAATTAGTCATCGAAATAAGAAACTAATGTTTTGCTCGTCAATGAGTCACCAAAATAAGAAACTAATATTTTTCTCATATATCAAGGTCGAGGAAAACAAAACAGAGTACCTGATGCAGCATATATTTCTTCTTATGATTCCTTCAAGAATTTTACTAAATCTTGTCAATATTCTCTGTGCAGCATAGATATGTCTCAGAATTTCATCGACCTGAAAAGTAAAAGTTGAAGGCATATCAAACAATTGGAACCAAACAATTAGTCTATACATGAATGAGCTTCATAACCAGAGGGCACATTTGCGCGAATATAGTTCCTTATACCTTTTATAGTTCATTCCAAACAAACTAAACATAAACCATAAATTAAAATCAACCATGGTGATTTTAATGCCACCTCTAAACAGACTAAGAACCAATGATTCTTCCTAAAAAAACCATGAAAATATAAACATAAGAAGAAGAAAAAACTGATCTTGTGAGCAGTAATAAGATCTTCAATGGGAGAGAGTTAAGTTCAACTTAATTTTGTTCGTTCATGTAAACCAAATCAAAACAAACTAAAATAAACTAAGCCACATAGACACATGAGAACTTACACAATGATAAAGGACTTCCAAGATTCCTTTCGAATCCGCATCCAAGGAGTACAAGATTCCTTCCGCATCCAAGGAGCACAGTCGAAACTTGTACAATCAACGTTATCCGTGGATGTACAATCCTCGATCATCGATCAGGCAGAGTTGTTTACACGGCGGGACTCTTCTTCCTCAAAGCGCCAACTTTACTCCCCAAGCTCATCGCCTCTGCCCAGCGGCAAGCGCCCAAAGGTCGGTCCTTTAAGCAATTAGGGTTTAGATTCTTGATGGGTTTGGGTTTTCTTGATGCATGTGTGTGTAGATGCCGAAATTTTTTAGATTTGTAGAATTTCACGACTTGGTTTTGTTTTTCTCGATTGATTGATTGATTGGTTCTTGATTTTCAGGCAGCGGACTCGTCGTCGACGAATACGACATCACCGGCGGCAGAAACGCCGGTCCGGCGAAGGAATCGCAGAGCCAGGAGGTTCGATCTTCTGATCTGCCTATTGGGAAGGATTGGATGCGAAGGTAGTACCGGAGAAGACAACCCACTGAAGCTCAATTGGAGAGCGAGCCTTTGGTTTCTCCGATGACTTTAGGTGGGTTTGACTTTCTTGGGTGCTTTTCTTGTTTTTCTTGATTTTGATTTGTTCTCATGGGGTGTTTTTAGGTGATTCAGTATTGGAAGCGGAGAAGACAAAGACAATTTCTTCAGCCCTGGTGTAACACCTCGTATTTAAGTTTGGGGTTATTTGGTCATTTGGGAAAAATATTTGAAAATTTTAAGAAATTTGTATTTCAAACTTTTTCTTGACTTCTTCTTAGTTTAAAGTATAAGGGTGTCATTCGACACGTATGATTATATAGAATTTCATTTTGAGGTTATTTTGTAGTTTTTGAAAAGTTGGATAATACAATATGAAACTCATTATCTATACTTGGGAGATACTTGTATTTTTTTTAAAAAAAAAATTGGATTTTTAAATTTATTAACAAAGTGATTTATTTGAAATTATTTGGCAATTTTGTAATTTATGAAACTTAAATTTTATGTGTTAGCTATTAATTAGAAATTATATTTTCACCCCTCAATTTTTGGCACTTCTCATTTCTACCCCTCTTGCATATGAAATTTTGTAGTTATCTTAAATTTCTTGTATGTTCATGTCAACCTTCATTCTCTTGGTAATTCAATTCCTACCACAACTATGGGTTGGGAGACTTTTTAATTGTATTTCTTTTACCCCTTAATTTTTGGCTATCAATTCTTTAGCCCCATCACAACTCTTCTAATTTTGTTCTAACTACAACCAACTACCCAAACCATCACTTTGGTCAAACTATTTTAAAATTAAAAGACATTCTTTAGTAGCTTGTATCTCAATTTAATACTCTATGTTTTACATGAAAACACTCCTCACCATCAACATCTCCATCAAATCATTACCTTATGTCATCCACTTTCATCTCTTTACATCATATTCTCACCAAGAACACTCAAATGGCCTCTATTCTCTCTCTCCAAACTTCAATCCCGTTTTTGGGTGTTGACCTCACAAAAAAACATCAAAAATCCATTTTCTACTCTTCAAATCATCAAAAACTTGATTCAAATGATAGTATGATCATGGAGGGGAGCTCTTTCACCATTATTCTCTGGAAATGAAGACCAATTTCACTCTTTCATCCACCATCTTCTTGAATATTTGGGTAAAGTTTTCTTCTAGCCTTCAGTTCATGCTTGCATGTCTTGTCTAGCATTGATTTATGAAATTCCATCTTAGTCTTCTTCATTTCCATGCTTGATTCTTAATTTCCATGGTTAGATCATGTGTTTGATTTCAAAGTTAAACTCACACTAGAACCCACATGCATGTTGTGAATGCCTTCTTATTGCATTTGCATGTCAAGAACACTTAGATAATTTGTGTCAAGAGCATGTAAAAATCTTAGTTAATGCCTAAAATGGTGTTATTTGGGTGAAAATCAAGTCTCCATAAGTTGCATGTACCATTTGAACGAAAACTTGTTGATTTTTGAAAAAATTGCATATTTTACAATCTGACCAGTTTGTGAAAAACGTACATTGTCTCTAAATTTTGTCTCTGTGTAATTTTTAACTCCTACATATTCTGAAACTCGACTCAAAGAGGGTCATTTTGAAAAAAAAAAAAACTTCATAGCCTTTTTGGTTTGGGAGATAAGCTCATTCTAAGTTGTATTTTTTCTTTAAATCCGTTTCTGGACCACTCTTGCCATTTTGTTTAAAACTCCATTTTCAAAAACCTATGTCATCTCATCTTTCTTGTGATCAAATTAGACACAGAGGGTATTCATTCTGGAGAATATGAAATTTTTCTTATTCTCCAAGTAGTAGTAATTGTTCTTCAAAGTTGAAACTTTCTGCCAAACTCGTCTCTACATAAGTGCTTGTTATTTTTGTAACTTGAGCTTTATAATAACTATTCATGATTTCTTGGTGTTTCTGAAAGTAAACACATTTAGGTTCATCATACATTATTTCAATATTTTAAGAGATGTTTTGATATGGTAAATATGGCTCCAAAGTTAGAGCTACAATTCTGTCCAGAATTATAGTTTCACATTTTTTAGAAAATTTGAGTTTTTGAATAGCCAACCAAAAGTCATAGTTCAAGATATTTGAAGGAAAAATAAATAAATTTAAGGCTAAAATCAACTATTCTTTGGTTAGATTGGAGGGGTGACAGCCCAGGCAAAGAGAAAAGAAACAAAAAAACTATCTTACCAGACTAAGGAGGATTTAAGAATATCAGAGTTAAACCAACTCCTTCTACACAATCCGTGCATTGCCTACACCGTCCCTGTGGTGTCTGATCAGAAGGTTTAGCAGCCCCCAAGGGGCCTCGTCATACACTTGTAAGTCTGGTTCCTACGTTCAACTATAGGATTCCATCCAACATTTTACCGCATTCTGAAGAAGTAATCTCCCTCTCTTTCCAACCAAGCCCTTCTAGTCTTTTGTTCTAATTATCCTTTGATAAAAAAGTGGAGTGACTTACCAGTAGTTACCTTCAATGGTCTGGATAGAAAGGAACTGCTAATGCTACAAAAAATTAAGGCAACATCCATTTAGTTGAAATTCTAAATTGCTAATATCATAAAGTAACAATAGGTGGTTCGTGCTGTCATGAATTTGGTTACACGAGATTGAACCTGCAACTTCATTCAAAGAGGATAATATATTTTTTAAGTAGTTCATAATTTTTTTTTGTCCAAGACCCTTTTATACGAGTGATCAGGTCAATCTTCATTGTTCTTCGAAATGTAAGCCACAAAACAAACCAAACTAAACCAAATCATATGCTACTGGACAAATTTAGAAGCTAACATTGAAGCTTTTCGTTGATATTAACTAATTTGAGAACAAGTTGGCAGAACAACCCAATACAAATCAGATAGTCATGAAAGAAAATGTGAATATGAATTTACACTATTAATCACGACTCGAAATGTGAAAGTTGCATACAAGCTAAAATGACTAAGACATCTTTCTCAAGTGTGGAAAGAAAATTCCAACTTCTAGAACTTGGGCATTCTGACATTTGTGAATTAAATGACATAGTTACTAGAGATGGTAATAAGTTTTTCATAACATTTATTGATGATTTTTCTAGATATATATGTTTATTTGATGAAAACTAAGGATGAGGCCTTTAAAAAAAATTAAGTGTTATAAGGCTATTATATAGTCGAAACTATAAAAAAATTATGACCTCATTTTTAAATTAAAGATTTATGAAAAGAGAATTTTAAGAATTGATATTCTTAAAAAAATACTATGTTGCATGCATTTGAGCATCTTCATGTATGTAAATGACACAATATAACACATTTGTAGGAATATAAATATAATACTTTCTATGATATAAGTTGTTTTTATGACTTGAATATTTTTATGTTTTAAATATTAGTACGAAATGCATATGATAATGACATAATTACTGGAAATACAATAACTTTAGTATTAGTTTTTATTATTATTTAAAAATGATTATTCTACAGTGAATGTTTGGTTGGTGTATATTATATAGTTGAAACTATAAAAAATAAATTATGACCTCACATTTAAATTAAAAAAAATTGTAAATAAAATTGTAAGAATTTATATTCTTAAAAACATATGTTGCATGCGTTTGTGCATCTACATGTATGTAAATGACATCGTATGTGTTTTATCTTGCTTAATTTTATGTCAGAAAATTCTCTTAAGGTTGCTAGATCTTATGATGTGAATATTTATTTTATTTTATAATGATGTAAAGCGTGTAAGATAATGTTATAATAAGTTCAATAAATATAAGTTATATAGGTACATAAACTTTAGAAGTCATTTTGCTTATTATATAAAAATATTGTTAGAACCTTCTTGAACCAATTTGTTTATCAATCTCACTATTCTGACAAATTTCTAAGTAAAATGACGAAACGGTTTTAATTTTTATTTAAAAAATGATGAACAAATCTTGCATTAAAATAAGCCATTTGCATTAGAAGATTTCTATACAAATTTGAATGCGTTGAAACTTTTCTTATTATTTCAAATAAGATTCTACAACATTCCCTAATGTCTACACTTTTTTTGAGGAATTAAAATTTTATGACTTCAAATAAAAGAAAAAAATGTAAAACATCTTGACCAATCTCCCATTCCAAAGGAAGAATGTTGGCTTCGTGACAATGGAGATGTACCAAACCTAAAAAAATTAGAGCTCTATAAATAATCATTTGATTTGAAATAAAGTTCATTTTATGAATCACTTGTATTAGTTGAAGTTCAGTTATTAGGTTGTTACGATGTCTAAATTTTAAATCAAGATATGGTACAAATTCCCGCGTTTTTGCGCGGGGTATCGCCTAGTTGAATTTTTAACGGAATGCATATTTCAACGGTCTAAAAAATGCGCTATTGACATAAGCAGAACAACAGAACAACCAATTGCATAATATTAGACAACTAAATTGTCACGAAAATGCTGTAACTTCAAATTAAACTTGACTTTCATTAAACATTTAACATGCATTTATACTTTTTAAGAAATCAAACAGTGATTTATAATAGCAAATGTAGATTGAGAAACATCGAAGAAAGAGACGTCAATTGCAGACAGTTTCTTATTAACATAATGAAGGTGATGCTATGTTTAATACCCTGCGATTCTCGCATCCAGACAATTGGGTTGTGCCATCTGCAAACCAATGTGCCTCTTGGACGGATTGATGTTTCTCCTAGAATAGCAGAGTAATAGTATGGCAAAACAAAATATTATCATTAAATACTGTTATATGTGCAAATTAATTAAATGATCGGTATTTCATCTTAAGGCTATTTTATAATTTTGAGAGGTTTTAAGGATATTAAATAATACAATTTGAAATTTATTTTTTATACTTGGAACTTCTTGGTAATTTCTAAAGTATAGGGGTGGCATGTGATATTTGTGATCATTTAGTAACTCTTTTGAACCCCTAACAAATTAATCCCAAGTCTAGCCACACTCCACTATCCTAGTCACCCTCTACTCACCATAGAAACACTCATCCCTAGCACCATTTTCTCTAACCTCTATTAAAACACTCCTACACTCCAACACCCAATGCTCACCATCACTCAAACACCCTCCATCCATCTCCATCTCACCATATCTTTATCTCTCTCTTGTGGTTAACTAACTGTAACTCCAAGAGAAACTATTATTGTGTTTGAAGCATCTTCAAGCTCCAAAACTTCTTTTATTAGCTCTTTTGTAAGTATTGATCATATTTCTCTTCAAGAGTTAATCTTGTATCTTTAGAATTTTTCCAAGAACATATCTTCTTGAATTCATATTTTTTATAAAATAACTTCAAGCTATTTTTGTTATGTCTTTTCACTGTAGAAACGACACACATTGGATTCTATTCTTGAAAAGACTAGGGTTCAAGCTGAGTTTCGTATCAATGTTCCCTCGATCGATGATCGACTATGGGAAAACTTGACATACAAAATTTTTAGTGATCATGTGGTGTATACTTATCAACGGTGCTCCATCTGGATTCGCGAATTCAAGAATTACCTCAACCCCTTTGTCAAGTCCCACTTCTTTCTATTATCAAAAAATGTCCCACTTCTTGCTAGATGATATTTTTGCTCGAATATTATGGCGCCCATTTGTGGTGGTACCACGACTTGATTACCGATGACTGAAACCCCAAAAAACTAAGTAGAAGCATGAGTAAACTGACGCCAAAACCCTACTATTCATTTTTTCCAGGATACTAGAGATGATTATCATGGAAGGAGAATGAGCAAGTGGTACTTGTGCGGCTTACACTTTGCTCTTACAATCCATAACGTGGAATAACACTATGCTTAATTTTGCATACATCTTGCCGAAATACGTATGTTGTGATAATAATAGTCTAAATTACCTAATTATCTCACGACATGCCTTGTATTTGGGAATTATCACTATATAACTTCTTATTACAAGATAGTATTTTCTTTAATCTATGAATTAGATGAGTGACGCTTGAATTCGAGCTACTTCTGAAACTATTCCTTTTCTATTTCACCAGATGGCTAGATTACCTATCTTGCTCCTGCCGATCTCACGGAGGCCGATTCACCAGTTTACGTGTCGTACCTACCTGGACAGGAGACTATCTTAGAGTACTGCCACTACATTCGGGAACTATGTCTGGCTTATAGCCAGAGCCCGCTCGGCGAAGCTCAATTCGCGAACCCGCTAGTCATAAGCCATTTTATTCTTAATGGACTACCATGGAAGTTTCCCTGACGTTGTTAAATCCAATATATGACGACCTTATAATCGAGAATGAGTGGGGTATAATGGTAACCAACATTTCTCGATATCGCCATCCCAACCATGATCTTTTATGCATTCACTTTACAAGAACTTGAGCAGGTTGTCTTGCACATTTTGGTTGACGGGTTGCATCCTTGTTTGCTTTCTGGTATAATATTTAATAGTTTTGGATCAACGTATTGTTTTATACATACTTAATGTATGAAACTAGAATGTGGCATGAAATGTAAACATAAGTGCTCATAATATAATGCTTCATTCCTTAAAGTGCCAAAAGAAAACGATTTTCAATTCTCAATACATTAACTAATTGAACATCCTACACCAGCCCTTAGAAGTCACTGTTATAAGAAAGAGCAAGGATAGGCTTAAGGATTAAGACTCTCGTCGTCAGGGAAGCAAGCATTCAGGCCCGATGTCTCCCATCCTTGCAGGGTCGTCTTCCTCCAACTCCTCGGCCTATTGGTTGATCAAGTCTTCTTCCCATTCTTCTATGGCAGCGCCATCTTCTTCTTCTTCCTCGACCTCTTCTTCTGCCTCTTTTTCCTCCTCTTCAGCCTCTTCTTCCTCTTCTTCCTTGGCCTCTTGGTAGTGTTGCATGAACTCGAGTTCCTGCTCAAGGTCTTGTAGAGTGAATGCATAAAGATCATGGTTGGGATGGCGGTATCGAGAAATGTTGGTACCATTATACCCCACTCATTCTCGATTAAAAGGTCGTCATATATTGCCTTTAACGACGTCCAGGGAAACGGCCATGGTAGTCCATTATGAATAAAGTGGCTTATGACTAGAGGGTTCGCGAATTGAGCTTCGCCGAGCGGGCTCTGGCTATAGGCCAGACATAGTTCCCTAATGTAGTGACAGTACTGTAAGATAGTCTCCTGGCATGGTAGGTACGACACGTAAGCTGGTGAATCGGCCTCCGTGAGATCGGCAGGAGCAGGGATAGGTAATCTAGCCATCTGGTTAAATAGAAAAGGAACAGTTTCAGAAGTATCTCGAATTCAAGCGTCACTCATCTAATTCATAGGTTAAATAAAATACTATCTTTTAATAAGAAATTGTAAAGTGATAATTCCCAAATACAAGGCAGGTCTTGAGATAATTATGCAATTTAGACTATTATTATCACCACATAAATATTTCGGCAAGATGTACGCAAATTAAGCATAGTGTTCTTCCACGTTATGGATTGTAAGAGCAAAGTGTAAGCCGCACAAGTACTACTCGCTCATTCTCCTTCCATGATAATCATCTCTAGTATCCTGGAAAAAAATGAATAGCAGGGTTTTGGCGTCGGTTTCCTCATGCTTCCACTTAGTTTTTTGGGGTTTCAGTCATCGGTAATCAATCGTGGTATCACCACAAATGGGCGCCATAATATTCGAGCAAAGCTAGCTTCTAAGCAAGAAGTGGGACATTTTTTTGAGAAAAGAAAGAAGTGGGAATACAAAAATGATACTTTGTATGTAATAATATAAGTTGTTTTTATGACTTGAATATTATTATGTTTCAAATATAAGTACAAAATGTATAATGATAATGGCATAATTAATGTAAATACAGGAACTTTAGTTTTAGTTTTTATTATTATTTAAAAATGATTATTCTACATTGAATGTATGGTTGGTGTATATTATATTGTTGAAACTACAAAAAATAAATTATGACCTCATATTAAAATTAAATATTTATGCAACTAAAATTGTAAGAATTGATATTCTTAAAAACATTTGTTGCATGCATTTGTGCATCTACATGTATGTAAATGACATCATATGTTATTTTGAGAAATTTGCCTCACTAATTAGTCCATCCTAATTTTCTTAATTTTTATCCTGCTTAAATTTTATGTCAGAAAATTCTCTTAAGGTTGCTAGATCTTAATATGTTAATATTAATTTTATTTTATAATGATTTAGAACGTGTAAGATAATATTACAATAAATCAATAAAATTAAATAATATAGGTACAGAAACTTTAGAAGTCATTTTGCTTATTATATAACAATATTGTTAGAATATTCTTGAACCAATTTATTTATCAATCTCACTATTCTGACAAATTGCTAAGTAAAATGACGAAACAGTTTCAATTTTTATTTAAAAAAAGGATAAACAAATCTTGCATTGAAATATGCCATTTGCATTAGAAGATTTCTATACAAATTTGAATGTGTAGAATTTTTTTTTATTATTTGAAAGGCTTAATTACTTAATGCACACCTCAAATATAGCGAAACTAACACATTGCAACCCCCAATTTTAGAATAGGCTTGTTGCATCCCCTAGTTGCATAAAAACCTACTTATTGAAACTGGTAACATAACTCATTCAAACACCGTTAATATATTAAGGGTAAAATTGTCAAATGCATTACAGATAAATTCATATTAAATATGTATAAGGTAAAATATCAAGACTAATAAAATAAAATAAAATAAAATAAGAGGATAAGTGTGAAAACTGAAAACAGATGAGAAGTTAAATGTTTCTCTCAAATCTCTGTGCCTCCTGTCCATCGTATTCCTCTCCTCCCTGTGAGAACCACCTCCTCACGATGATGACAACAACAAAAATGGCGAAGAAGTTGATTTGCCTCCACTGCCAGTGGCCTTCGATCTGGAGAAAAGGTCGTCAAATCATTGTGGAAAAAAAATTGAATCTTCGATCTGGAGAAAACGCCCCCAAATTGGTAGCTGTTCATTTTTCTTCTATTTGGTTCCTCTGTTCTGATTGTGCAGAATTGGTGGGTTTGGGATGAGAGGTGGATTATGCGTAATCTATTGGGGTTCTCTCGGTGGTTGGGTTGTACTCGATGCCAAAGAGAGGGGCGTTGATTGTAGCGGGAAAGACGCAGAGGGAACTACATACACATGACTGAAGCTATGGAGGTTTATTGGTGGAGGCGTTCGATTAGAGTTATTCGGTTGAGTTATGGGACTCTACCGTTCGATCTACGGCGGCTAGAGTTGCTATTTTTCTCCCTCAATCTTCTCTATCTCGATCTCTCTTCCCTCCCTCTCTCTTTGACTCTGTTTTTACCATATGGCTGGGTTTTGATCTATTCTAGGTTGGGGTTGGGTTCAATCTTTTCTTGGTTTGAACATTAAGTCTGGGGATGGTCAATGATTCTGTGATGAAGCCTTGCTGGAATCAATTGCTACATCTGATTATTCATGGCCGAAATCGATGTTTTAAATTGCGGGATTCTGGGTTTGTGTGGCGGCAATGGCAATGGTTCGGTAGTTGTTATGATGATGTTTTTGGTGTTCATACATAAATACAAAATGACAATGTTACCCTTAATAAAAAGGACATAGTAGTCAGTTGACGGTTCATTCCGTTAAGTGTGTGATGGAATGATGTTATAAGTTTCAATAAGTAGGTTTTTTTGCAACTGGGGGATGCAACAAGCCATTCTAGAAGTGGGGGTTGCAATGTGTTTGTTTTGCTATACTGGAAGTATAAATTAAGTAATTAACCTATTTGAAATAAGATTCTACAACATTCACTAATGTCTACACTTTTTAAGATGAATTAAAATTTTATCACTTCAAATAAAAGAAGAAAAATGTAAAACATCTGGACCAATCTCCCATTCCAAAGGAAGAGTGTTGGCTTCGTGACAATGGAGATGTACCAATCCTACAAAAAATTAGAGCTCTATAAATATTCAATTGATTTGAAATAAAGTTCATTTTATGAATCATTTGTATTAGTTGAAGTTTAGTTATTAGCTTTTTATGATGTCTAAATTTCAAATCAAGATATGCTACAAAGCCCCGCGCTTTTGCGCGGGGTATCGCCTAGTTGAATTTTTAACGGAATGCATTTTTCAACGGTCTAAAAAATGCGCTATTGATGTTAGCAGGACAACAGAACAACCAATTGCATAATATTAGACAACTAAATAGTCACGAAAACGCTGTAACTTCAAATTAAACTTGTCTTTCATTAAACATTTAGCGCGCAATTTTACTTTTTAAGAAATTAAACAGTGATTTATAATATCAAATGTAGATTGAGAAACATATAAGAAAGAGACGTCAATTGCAGACAGTTTCTAATTAATATAGTGAAGGTGATGCTATGTTTAACACCCTGCGATTCTCGCATTCAGACAATTGGGTTGTGCCATCTGCAAACTAATGTGCCTCTTGCATGGACTGATGTTTCTCCAAGAATAGCAGATTAATAGTATGCAAAAACAAAACATTATCATTTTATAGTTTTGAGAAGTTTTAAGGATATCAAATAATATAACTTGAAATATATTTTTTTACTTGGAACTTACCGGTAGTTTTTAAAGTATAGGGGTGGCATGTGATATTTGTGATCATTTAGTAACTCTTTTGAACCCTAGCAAATCAATCCCAAGTCTAGCCACACTCCACTATCCTAGTCACCCTCCACTCACAAGAGAAACACTCATCCCTAACACCACTTTATGTAACCTCTATTAAAACACTCCTACACTCCAATACTCAATGCTCACCATCACTCAAACTCCCTCCATCCATCTCCATCTCACCATATCTTCATCTCTCTCTTGTGGTTAACGAACTGCAACTCCAAGATAAACTATTGTTGTGTTTGAAGCATCTTCAAGCTCCAAAAAGTTCTTTTATTCGCTCTATTGTAAGTATCGATCATATTTCCCTTCAAGAGTTGATCTTGTATCTTTAGAATTTTTCAAAGAACATGTCTTCTTGAATTCATATTTTTTATAAAATAGCTTGAAGCTATTTTTGTTCTTTTTTCTTTGTACAAACTACACACATTGGATTCTATTCTTGAAAAGACTGGTTCAAGCTGAGTTTCGTAACAATGTTCCATCGATCGATAATCGACTATGGGAAAACTTGACATACAAAATTTTTAGTGACCATGTGGTGTATACTTATCAACGGTGGTCCATCTGGCTTCGCGAATTCAAGAAGTACATCAACCCCTTTGTCAAGTCCCACTTCTTTCTATTCTCAATAAAATGTCCCACTTCTTGCTAGAAGCTAGCTTTGCTCGAATATTATGGCGCCCATTTGTGGTGATATCACGACTTGATTACCGATGACTGAAACCCTAAAAAACTAAGTGGAAGCATGAGGAAACCGACGCCAAAACCCTACTATTCATTTTTTCCATGATACTAGAGATTATTATCATGGAAGGAGAATGAGCGAGTAGTACTTGTGCGGCTCACACTTTGCTCTTACAATCCATAACGTGGAAGAACACTATGCTTAATTTGCGTACATCTTGCCTAAATATATATGTGGTGATAATAGTAGTCTAAATTGCCTAATTATCTCACGACCTGCCTTGTATTTGGGAATTATCACTTTACAATTTCTTATTAAAAGATAGTATTTTCTTTAACCTATGAATTAGATGAGGGACGCTTGACTTTGAGCTACTTCTGAAACTGTTACTTTTCTATTTCACTAGATGTCTAGATTACCTATCCCTGCTCCTACTGATCTCACGGAGGACGATTCACCAGCTTACGTGTCGTACCTACCTGGACAGGAGACTATCTTAGAGTACTGCCACTACATTAGGGAACTATGTCTGCCTATAGCCAGAGCCCGCTCGGCGAAGCTCAGGCCAGAGCCCGCTCGGCGAAGCTCTATTCGCGAACGCTCTAGTCATAAGCCACTTTATTCTTAATGGACTACCATGGCCGTTTCCCTGGACGTCGTTAAAGGCAATATTTGACGACCTTTTAATCGAGGTATAATGGTACCAACATTTCTCGATACCGCCATCCCAACCATGATCTTTATGCATTCACTCTACAAGACCTTGAGCAGGAACTCGAGTTCATGCAGCACTACCAAGTGGCCAAGGAAGAAGAGGAAGAAGAGGCTGAAGAGGAGGAAGAAGAGGCTGAAGAAGGGGTCGAGGAAGAAGAAGAAGAAGAAGAATAAGATGGCGCAGCCATAGAAGAGGAATGGGAAGAAGACTTGATCAACCAATAGGCCAAGGAGTTGGAGGAAGACGACCCTGCAAGGATGGGAGACACCGGGCCTGAATGCTTCACTGACGAGGAGAGTCTTAATCCTTAAGCCTATCCGTGCTCTTTCTTATGACCTGCAGTGACTTCTAAGGGCTGGTGTAGGATGTTCAATTAGTTAATGTATTGAGAATGTTTTGAAAATCGTTTTCTCTTGGCACTTTAAGGAATTGAAGCATTATATTATGTGCACTATGTTTACATTTCATGCCACATGTCTAGTTTCATACATTGAGTATGTAATAAAACAATATGTCGATCCAAAACTATAAAATATTATACAAGAAAGCAAACAAGGATGCACCCGTCAACCAAAATGTGCAAGACAACCTGCTCAAGGTCTTGTAGAGTGAATGCATAAAAGATCATGGTTGGGATGGCGATATCGAGAAATTTCGGTTACCATTATACCCCAATCATTCTCGATTAAAAGGTCGTCATATATTGGCTTTAACGACGTCAGGGAAACTGCCACGGTAGTCCATTAAGAATAAAATAGCTTATGACTAGCGGGTTCGCGAATTGAGCTTCGCCGAGCGGGCTCTGGCTATAAGCCAGACATAGTTCCCAAATGTAGTGGCAGTACTCTAAGACAGTCTCCTGTCCAGGTAGGTACGACACGTAAGCTGGTGAATCCGCCTCCGTGAGAACAAGAGCAGAGATAGGTAATCTAGCCATCTGGTGAAATAGAAAAGGAACAGTTTCAGAAGTAGCTCGAATTCAGGCGTCACTCATCTAATTCATAGTTTAAAGAAAATACTATCTTGTAATAAGAAGTTATATAGTGATAATTCCCAAATACAAGGCAGGTCGTGAGATAAATAGGTTATTTAGACTATTATTATCACCACATAAGTATTTCGGCAAGATGTGCGCAAAATTAAGCATAGTGTTATTCCACGTTATGGATTGTAAGAGCAAAGTGTAAGCCGCACAAGTACTACTCGGTCATTCTCCTTCCATGATAATCATCTCTAGTATTCTGGAAAAAATGAACAGTAGGGTTTTGGTGTCGGTTTCCTATGCTTCTACTTAGTTTTTTGTGGTTTCAGTCATCGGTAATCAAGTCATGGTACCACCACAAATGGGCGCCATAATATTCGAGCAAAGCTATCTTCTAACAAGAAGTGGGACATTTTTTTGAGAATAGAAAGAAGTTGGACTTGACAAAGGGGTTGAGGTAATTCTTGAATTCGCGAAGCCAGATGGAGCACGGTTGATAAGTATACACCACATGGTCAATAAAAATTTTGTATGCCAAGCTTTCCCGTAGTCGATTATCAATCGAGGGAACATTGATACGAAACTCAGCTTGAACCCTAGTCCTTTCAAGAATAGAATCCAATGTGTGTAGTTTCTACAGTGAAAAGACATAACAAAAATAGCTTCAAGTTATTCTATAAAAAATATGAATTCAATAAGATATGTTCTTGGAAAAATATTATAGATACAAGATCAACTCTTGAAGAGAAATATGATCAATACTTACAACAGAGCGAATAAAAGAACCTTTTGGAGCTTGAAGATGCTTCAAACACAACAATAGTTTCTCTTGGAGTTGCACTTAGTTAACCACAAGAGAGAGATAAAGATATGGTGAGATGGAGATGGATGGAGGGAGTTTGAGTGATGGTGAGCATTGAGTGTTGGACTGTAGGGGTGTTTTAATATAGAGGTTGGAGAAAATGGTGCTAGGGATGAGTGTTTCTCCGGTGAGTAGAGGGTGACTAGGATAGTGGAGTGTGGCTAGACTTGGGATTAATTTGTTAGGGGTTCAAAAGAGTTACTAAATGATCACAAATATCACATGCCACCCCTATAATTTAAAAATTATCAAGAAGTTCCAAGTAAAAAAAATAAATTTCAAATTGTATTATTTGATATCCTTAAAACTTCTCAAAATTATAAAATAACCTTAAGATGAAATACCGATCATTTCATTAATTCACCCATATAAAAATATTTAATGATAATGTTTTGTTTTGGCACACTATGACTCTGCTATTCTAGGAGAAACATCAATCCATCCAAGAGGCACATTAGTTTGCAGATGGCACAACCAAATTGTCTGGATGCGAGAATCGCAGGATGTTAAACATAGCATCACCTTCATTATGTTAATTAGAAACTGTCTGCAATTGACGTCTCTTTCTTCTATGTTTCTCAATCTACATTTGATATTATAAATCACTATTTCATTTCTAAAAAAGTAAAATTGCACGCGAAATGTTTAATGAAAGACAAGTTTAATTTGAAGTTACAGAGTTTTCGTGACAATTCAGTTGTCTAATATTATGCAATTGGTTGTTCTGTTGTCCTGCTTACATCAATAGCGCATTTTTTAGACCGTTGAAAAATGCATTCCGTTAAAAATTCAACTAGGCGATACCCCGCGCAAAAGCGCGGGGCTTTGTACCATATCTTGATTTAAAATTTAGACATCGTAACAACCTAATAACTAAACTTCAACTAATACAAGTGATTCATAAAATGAACTTTATTTCAAATCAAATGATTATTTATAGAGCTCTAATATTTTTAGGTTAGGTACATCTCCATTGTCACGAAGCCAACACTCTTCCTTTGGAATGGGTGATTGGTCCAGATGTTTTACATTTTTTTTCTTTTATTTGAAGTCATAAAATTTTAATTCCTCAAAAAAAGTGTAGACATTAGTGAATGTTGTAGAATCTTATTTGAAATAATAAGAAAAGTTTCAACACATTCAAATTTGTATAGAAATCTTCTAATGCAAATGGCTTATTTTAATGCAAGATTTGTTCATCATTTTTTAAAATTAAAACCGTTTCATCATTTTACTTAGAAATTTGTCAGAATAGTTAGATTGATAAACAAATTGGTTCAAGAAGATTCTAACAATATTTTTATATAATAAGCAAAATGACTTCTAAAATTTATGTACCTATATTATTTATATTTATTGAACTTATTATAACATTATCTTACACGCTTCACATCATTCTAAAATAAAATGAATATTCACATCATAAGATCTAGCAACCTTAAGAAAATTTTCTGCCATAAAATTAAGCAGGATAAAAATTGAGAAAATTAGGATGGACTAATTAGTGAGGCAAATTTCTCAAAAAACACATACGATGTCATTTACATACATGTAGATGCACAGATGCATACAACATATGTTTTTAAGAATATCAATTCTTACAATTTTATTTGCAAAAATATTTAATTTAAATATGAGGTCATAATATATTTTTTATAGTTTCAACTATATAATATACACTAACCAAACATTCACTGTAGAATTATCATTTTTAAATAATAATAAAAAATAATACTAAAGATCTTGTATTTACATTAATTATGCCATTATCATATACATTTTGTAATAATATTTAAAACATAAATATATTCAAGTCATAAAAACAACTTATATTTTTACATAGAAAGTATTATTTTTATATTCCTACAGATGTGTTTATATCATGTCATTTACATACATGTAGATGCACAAATGCATGCAACATAGTATGTTTTTAAGAATATCGATTCTTAAAATTTTATTTTCATAAATGTTTAATTTAAATATGAGGTCATAACTTTTTTTTATAGTTTCAACTATATAATATACACCAACCAAACATTCACTGCAAAATAATTATTTTATAATAATAATTAAAATTACTACTAAAGTTCCTGTATTTACATTAATTATGCCATTATCATATACATTTTTTACTAATATTTAAAAGATAATAATATTCAAGTCATGAAAACAACTTATATTATTACATAGAAAGTATCATTTATAAAAATTATAAACCGTGTTTCTACTTTTAAACAATTTGTGAATTTGTTATGCTATAATCATATGTATTTTACACTAATATGTAAAATATATTTAATTCAGGTCATAAAATGAAACATGATTATTCAATGCTAATTTACCATTGTAATATAAAATTGAGTATTAATTGCTCATGAGTTACAAACTAAGATAGTAACCTTCAAATCATAATGACAAAGCAATTGACAAGTACATGTTGATTTCTCATTGGTTGATTATGAGAAAATAGACACGTAGGATTACACATGTCATATTAATAATGCTTAAAGAATGACAAATGTCGAAATGTGGTTTCACCTGGAAACTTTTCTGCTTTTTTATGATATATATAAGATAAGATAAGATAAGATAAGATAAGATGTGAATATGAATTTGTATACCCGGAAAGAACTCTAACTTTTTACCGCCACAAAGCCCTGTTGCGAACACCTTCAATAGTCAGCTATTCCGACATGACCAAGCAGGCTAGCAACGTCGGTAAACAATCCCACATGAAACAAGGCAGCTTAAAGGAAGATTCAGATAAGATCAAGCGTGTGT
The DNA here is from genome assembly GCA_023055425.1 of Linanthus parryae. Taxonomy (NCBI): domain Eukaryota; kingdom Viridiplantae; phylum Streptophyta; class Magnoliopsida; order Ericales; family Polemoniaceae; genus Linanthus; species Linanthus parryae. The sequence continues at coordinate 38,574,484 of JALGPY010000002.1, forward strand.
TTTATGAACTTACCTCCTTGGTTGCTGATGGACTAAAAGTAATTAGTGGTCGTTTTACTTTTTGTATTAATGTAAAACATACCTATGATAGAGCTCTCCCTATAGCAGTATATGCCGACGATAGTTATCCTCAATCCGTATCATATTCGTTGAACCATGACCTGTTGGTACAAAATTGTAAACAAAAACAATTTAAGGCGAAAGACTACATGACTTTCATATCCGAACCACAACATTCATCGAAACCAGCTTCCAAATGGTCAACAACATTTGTATTAAGTTATTTAACGAAAACTATGACAAAAATCAAAATCCGGTGAAAACTAAACAGTCTACCAGAGTTCAAGCTCCAATAATTGGAATTCATGGGGATCTTTCTAAAAATTATCTACAGTAGTTCCAGTACCTAGATCAGTATGAACCTCTCCAAGAAGAGCGTATTAAATACCCATAATAAGTTACTATAAGTTGAATTGATGCCTGCTAAAGGTCCTTGTTCTCGGTTATAAGGAAGCAAAACATATAAGGAAAAATGACAAGCAAAACATATAAACAAATATTCATCCATAACTCAGGCTCGATTGCGGGAATTCTTATCTAAACTCATGCTAATAAGGAGCAAGCGAGGATATCAAAATCTACCTTCGACAAGCTGTAGATACTTTGGGGAGAAATTTTTGTAAATGCTGATGGATGCAAGCGAATCACATGACCTGCATGAAAAATTATTTATTTATGCAAAGAAAAATATGTAAAGCATAATGAAGTATAAAGTAAATTTTGATATGAATAATTAGTATTGAATTGAATAATATAAAACATGCAGTTCACATCAATTAGTCACCGAAATAAGAAACTAATGTTTTGCTCGTCAATCAGTCACCAAAATAAGAAACTAATGTTTTTCTCATATATCAAGGTTGAGGAAAACAAAACAGGGTACCTAATGCAACATATATTTCTTCTTATGATTCCTTCAAGAATTTTACTGAATCTTGCCGATATTCTCTGTGCAGCGTAGATATGTCTCAGAATTTCATCGACCTGAAAGTAAAAGTTGAAGGCATATCAAACAATTGGAACCAAACAATTACTCTATACATGAATGTGCTTCATAATAAGAGGGCACATTTGCGCGAATATAGTTCCTTATACCTGACACGCTCCAACTGCAAGTGTACAGCTGTCGTGTGTAGTAATAAACCGGAAATCCAGGTTGTCGAACCCAAGGGACTTTGTTTAATTTAATTATTATTCTAAACCTTATGTGGGTACGTCGCAAGTTGTGTTTTGTTCTAATTCTACTAAAATAAAAGCGCAATATTCTCAATTAACCGAGTGAAGTGGTTCACGATTAATAAAGAATGAATTTTAGGATTTTTGTAATATAAGGGAAAAATACCGGGAATTCTCTAGGTTCACTAGGTTGATCTAAATTTATGTTTTGACTTGTAAAACAACCACGTGTCGTTCACTATCAATCAAGCAATATTAAACGTACCGAGTTACCAAGTAAGTTTACTATACTTTAAACCAAAACAAACCGAGTTACCAAGTCTATTCTAGCTTTAAGCATGCATTAAAACCATAATTCTACTTTGACGATCCTAGTTAACAATGTCGAGTTACCAAACATTGATTCGACTAGGTGGATTATTCAATTTACCGACTAATTCTCACGGAGTTACCGCGTGAGAACTAATTAAGTTTATCTCTACGTTAACTACTCGTAAAGATAATATGATTACAAACGTAAATAATCCATAATAATGAATAAACACGTGAGATTAAGATAAAACATGAATCACAATCATCAAAACATGATATTTAGATTAAACCCTAGCTACACCAAACGAGAATTCCCAGCAAATAACGTTTAGCTACTCATATTCATACTCAAAACGAGAAGTCTCATGAGTTTAAACATAAAAATCAAGAAAAGAGAAGAGTTGAGAATCCAAACGGATGATCCAAAGCTCCTAAGATCTCCCAATAGCTTCTTGATCTCCAAAAGATGTTCATAACGTCAAAAACTACTGAAAAAGTCGACCGAGAATGTTTAAATACGTTTCCATAATACGATTACAAAGTTTGGATAAACTACAAAAAAGCTCCGCAAAAATTCTGCATTCCAGCGATGTCTTCGTACGAAGACAAATCCTCTTCGTACGAAGGTCTTCTTATATAGATACTGAGAGCATGTTTGAGAAGACTTTCTGCAGACCCCAAATTTTGGCTAAGTATTTTGTCTTCGTACGAAGACAATTGTCTTCGTACGAAGACCCTCTTTTCCAGCCTTCCTTTCTTTGACTTTCTTCTTTCTTCCTTTGACTTTCCTTTGACTTTCCTTGCTTCCTTTGACTTTCCTTTGAGTTCCTTGCTTCCGAAGTTCGTTTCCATCTACCGCATGATCCTCCAAGCCCTATTTTCCTGCGAATCACAACACGAAAACACAACCCGCGATCATATCACAATAAAAGCTCAATTTACTAAAGAAACGCCCGGATTTAACAAGTAACGCATATGAACTCACATTATCACATTTAAAGCTCAATTTACTCAAAAGACGACGAATTCTCCATGTTGAGCACGCAAAACGTAGAAATAAAAGGCATAAAATAACTCCGAAAACGGAGTTATCAACTACCCCCACACTACCTTTTGCTCGTCCCGAGCAAATCTCCCAAGTCAATTCCATTTCTCTAAAGTAAACACTTCTCTCGCTTTCCCGCAATCCATCCAACTTTGCATACTAACCTAATTACTCATTGCATAACTTCCCTACGCCATTTGCATACTTTCACCTCACATTGCATACAAAACCATTACCAATTGCATACTAATCCGAGTAGAACAATTCACAAACCATCCTTTTTACTAGTCGACACGACTCGATTATACACAATACACCTATATGCAAATGCAATATTAACAATGCAAATATTGAAATAACAAGTTTTTCTTTTCTTTTGCGAGATTGGGCAATCTCCATTAGCTTAAACCGATTCACACGAAGCGATGAGAAATCTAGACACAAGGAATGAGTTGAAATCAAATTCGACAACACGAATCTCCCCTAGCTAGTATAGAGAACCTAGCTTTACTAAGTACAAGAACGCAATACCTTTTCATGTGTGCCACAAAATAAGAGGCTACGCTAGGCTAAGCCACGTTCAAGGTCCGAGCTCCTAATCCGCTAACGGGTTTAGAATGATGAGGCTTTAGGGACAAATAGGTAAATAATCAAGCACGAGTCCTAAAGCGTCACATTCTCACAAATATCACATCTCACACACCCTCACAACAATGATAGAAACCAAGCCCGAAACTCACCATCTCCGGCCCTCGATCCCCTCACACCCCGGTACAATTACGATCTCCGCGGCTATTGTCATGAATGATGTATAAGCCAAAATTCCTGTTCGTGAACTAGTCGCTTCTCCACTCGTTCTTCCACAAAACTTCTCATTCTTCCTTTATTCAACTCTCCTTTTTTCTCTCTTTATTTTTTTTTTCAGTTTTTTTTTTTTTTTTTTTTTCTGATTTTTTTCTGTTTTTTTTTTTTTGAATCTCTCAAATTTCTGCACAATTTCTTCAATATATGTCTCGAATGGTCTTCCAAGTGTCAAGCCAAAATATGATAATAGGGGGAGATTAATAGCCAAGTAAACACATATGAATCGCAAGTAAATGTCTCTCCCCCTAACTCTATGAAATCCTCGGTGTAACAAACAAAGCCGCTAACACAATAACGCACGTGTGGGGATGGAGTCGTCGCAAGCTAAATCTCGATGTCCGAAGTCAAAAGTCGACACCCCCACACTGGAATGTAATCCTGTCCCCTCTCAAGTAGCCAATCACATATATGCCTCGTGCCTAATCCAACCAAACCTCCTACACCATGATGAGTAAGATCCGGTACGTAGCACGATCCACCTATTAAATTCCCCCAACCCAAGTTGTGTGTGTATTAGATGGTACACACTCACGGCTCTCCTCACTCGTGTCCATGTTGTAATGCCATGGAACACCGCCACACCGAAGTGCGCAAGCCTACTCTCACTCACCCTCGCATTCCCCTCGAAGATCACAAATGAAGTGCATGCGATATGTAAGACTCACACAAATATAGCATGAAGTACTCCCTCATCGAACCCCCTCAACTACAACACCTCGTGACGCACTAAAGTGGTAATTCTAACCAATCAATGATGAAGGCCAAGAATCGTCACCCTAAGTCCACAGGTTATCAAAGAATCCAAGGTTCAAAACAGGGTTACTAGTGGTCCTACAAGGTAAGTTCTATAAGCAGTGAGTGCTCTAATACACACCTCGCACAGCTGTTCTGTGTGCCACTACGAGGCGGGTTGGCGACTACCTAAGACGTACACAAGAACGTTCGGCTTGTTTAGCTCACACCTAGCTCAACTCTTGTAAGAAAACTAGGCACACACATTATATTTGAAAAATTAAGTCCGTGTGTAAAATAGGCACGCATTCCCGTAAAGAAAGTTTCTCTATACTTACTAAGGGAAACTCATATTGTCACTTTCGGTCGCAATTCACGCCCTATGCGTAAAAGTCTCACACTTCTCGATTTTATCGAATTTTCAGCCTCTTTTGATTGCCCTTTCTCAAATTTTTAATTTTTTTTTGGGTTTTTCACTTTTTAGTTTTTTTTTTTTTTTTTTTTTTTTTTTTTTTTTTTATATATATATATATACCTATACTACATGCACGGCCAACTCGACTAATGACTCGATAGTGGTGGGATGACTCAATAATACCAAAACGTGCACGCAAAAATATGAATAATAAAAAGAAAAATAAGGACATAACTAAAAACCTCTAACTAAATGCTGACATGGGCGATGCAACGACTTAAGACTGACTAGTCTAAAGGTATCAACCACCCCCACACTAGGATGCATCGTTGTCCTCAACGATCACACGAGGACTCAACAATCCTAGCACGAGGGCCAACTCCACTACTCGTCTTCCTCCTCTTCCTCCTCATCTTATGTCTCATCCTCTTCTTCTTCATCGTCCTCACTCGGCGGAACCAGATACTGAAATTCCTCCTCCTAGAACCACGGATCCGCCGTCGGGACTGGTGGAACAAACTCCCTCGCTGCCTGACCACTCGACTGTATCACCCACTGGCCCACCATCTGGATTAATCCACCCAGCTTCACCTGATTGTCCCGAGTGTGGGCAAACTGGCGTCTTCTCTCGATTCTATCCCGGGCCCTCTCCTCTCTCAGGTGGTCATAGGCAACCTGGTTATCAAACCTAGAGGTGTTCATCCTCCTACCCTTGCCCCTCTTCCTCGCTGTCTCATCAAACCTATGCCATTTCCTAGCCGTGAATGGTTTCAAGTCCATGTCTCTCCCAATGACTACTTCTGCGGTTTTGGCTAGGTGATTCAGCAAGCAAGTATGACCGGGACCTAACTTGTTAGTTCTCGACACCCTCTCTAGAAAATTATCCCAGATAAACTTAGGGATATCGATTCTAACCCCGGTGTAAAGACAGAGAGCCCAAACCGATAGGCGGAAAGAGTAACTAGGGTTTTGTGTGATTCCCAAAACCCAGTTCTCTAGCAATTCACAGCACCACCTCGCCTTCGGCCTATAGTACCTCTTCTTGGCCTTCCAATGAATCACCTCCCCTTTTCTGTCCCAAGAATCTACCCCTTTTGCAAAACAAAATGCATTCAGACGAGACCACATATTCTCACTACGAAGAACAGTCTCGTACCCACAACCCCTTCGCAAAGCGGGGAAACCCATGGCCAAAGCGATAGCCTCTGGCGTGAAGACTATCCACTCGTTCCGACAGTACACAAGACGAGGGTCTCGGCTCTCACCATCTTTTGCATACCTCAAGTCGAGGCAAAATTCTCTCGCAATATGGGAACTAGACGGCCCTACTAGCTTAAACCAGTTGGTAAGCTTCTCGCTCTCAAAAAATTCCTTGATGGGATTAGGCATATCCTCGTGCAAGGGAAATTCCTTTCCGGGCTGCCCGTTCTTAGTCAAATACGTGTCCTTACGAGAGTCTAGATGGGCCTCGTAGGTGACAAAACGGAAGATATCATAACACCCGGGCCCAATATTCCATTCTTTCAGATTAACTTTTTCCGTTCGTCGGCCTATAATGCCCGGTTTAGACGGCGGAGGGGCACTCAAGATTTCATATTGGGGAATGGGCGGTATTTCTAATTGAGGCTCGCCCTACCCCGATGCTTCTTGCGAGGTACCCTCTCCCGTCTTTCGTTTATTTCCACCCGCCATTTAGAATACAAATTCAAGTATAACAAGAAATTCAACTTTTGTGAACGTGACAAGAAGTGTGTACAGAATTAAACACGTAGGCAAGTAAGCACGTAATTCCTAGGACTCTAAGCAATCGCCCCCAAGCGCGCTACTAAGCGCAACAAAAAATAAATTGGGCTTTTACTCAATTTGTGCCTAAGACTCGAATATTAAATTAACTAGTTTGAGAATGTACCTACGTGCCTGGAGCAAGTCTTACGGTCACAAAAATCTCATAAATTTGACAAACCGGGCTGTTTTTAGGTTGCCGAAAAAAATTTTCGAAACTCCGAATTAATTGATACTCCGTACTTTTTGTTAAGTCTCCGTTAGCGTTGCCTTCTTGACCGTAAGCTGAATCAAACTCCAAGTGGTCCAATTTCTGAGTTTTCACTTCGGAACCCTAGTTCTTCCTCCTCTCTGTTCTCTCTTGTCTCTCAATCTCACTCAAAGCTACCCTTCAATCCTTGTTCTCCTCTCTGTCGCGAGCAAAACCTATGCTTGGTTGTTGAATTTGACGAAGAAACAAGGAAGATGGAGATTTTGTGTTCTTGCGGCTATGGAGGAGACAGGAGCTTGGTTCGTGATGAATGAGGAAGGTGAACTGCTGGGTTCAGATGTAGTCCCAAAGCTCGTGCAAAAAGTCTAAAAAGCCTCCAATAACTAGCCTCTATCTGTTCTCCGTGCGTGGGCTCAGCAGTCTTTTTGCCCGATGTCTTCGTACGAAGACAATTGTCTTCGTACGAAGACAATTCCTATATAGATACTGCATGCTGTTATAAGAAGACAATCTTCAGATCTCAAAAATTTTCTAAGTACAAAGTCTTCGTACGAAGACAATTGTCTTCGTACGAAGACAATGCTGGAGCTTGCCAAAAACATCCTTTTCGTCAAATTTTTGCGTATTTAATCGCGCCTTTGCTTTCCGAAGGATCTCCTCGACCTCGAGACTCCCTTCTCACCTTAAAACACTCCCAAAATCCGGGGAGTATTTCATTTGTCAATTTCACGCGTTCCAAGGCACGTTTTGCATTTCCGAATGTTTTTGGCCTCATTTTACTCTCTAAAGCATCCTTTTTGGCGTAACTTCCTCATCCGGACTCCGATATGCGCGATCCACCTGTCTACAGAAAGCTCTCGACCACCCCCACACGTTGGCACTGTTCAATTCTGTTTCCGATCTGTTCTTCAAAATTTCACCTCGTAATCCGTGCCGGCGTGCTAGCTTTCTCCGTTCATCAATCAAATTCTTGTGCATATCAAGACGGGGAGTCCGGGAACATGATCTTCCTCAGGTGCGTGTGTTGAATAGGTACAAGAATGGCTTCTATCTTCAATTCCTTCACTTCGAACCCCGATACGCGTATTGGGCTGCAAATCTTCAATTTTTACTCTGTTTCGCACGCGCGCATCAAGAAGGGGGATCCGAAATAGGCCTTTCACCTCGTAATCCTGCACATACTCATTGGAAACATTAAATCCACTCTCTCGCACCTCTCAATGAAATCAAACAGAATAAAAATCACAAGACAGTATTAAAACCTACTGTACAGCAATAAATAGGTTGGGTTGCCTCCCAACAAGCGCTTTGTAATTTACGGTCGACGGCCCGACCCAGTTACCTCATAGATTAATCAAATTGTGGGAGTTGCATGAAGCCATTCAATGACTCCAATGAAATTCCCGTCCACATACGGTTTCGCTCTCTGGCCATTCACCTTAAACCTGTTCCCATTTTCATCCTCCACCTCAAGAGATCCCCACGGATAAACTGCGGTAATTGTGTAGGGACCACTCCATCTAGATTTTAATTTCCCTGGAAATAGCTTTAGTCTGGCGTTGAAGATCAGCACCCTCTGTCCTACTTTGAAGTCTCTCGGGATGATGTGCCTGTCGTGCCACAGTTTTGTCCTCTCCTTATAGATTCTCGCACTTTCATACGCCATCAATCGAAATTCTTCAAGTTCAAGCAGTGCTTGCTTCCGTAGCTCACCTGAGAGCTTAGCGTCCAAATTGATCTTCTTCAGAGCCCAGAATTCCTTGTGCTCAAGTTCCACCGGAAGATGACACGACTTCCCAAATACTAACTGATAGGGAGACATGCCTAAAGGGGTCTTGTAAGCAGTCCTATACGCCCATAAGCTATCATCTAAATGCAGAGACCAATCTTTGCGTCCCGGGTTGACTGTCTTCTCCAGAATCCCTTTTATCTCTCGGTTAGAAACTTCTGCTTGCCCATTCGACTGCGGATGATATGCCAGTGATATCTTATGCGTCTTTACCCCATATTTTCTCAAGACATTGGCAAAGACTTTATTCACGAAATGCGACCCTTCATCACTGATAATGGCTCTGGGATTTCCAAACCGTGTAAAAATGCTCTTACGCACGAATCTCTCTATAGTAGCTCCATCGTTTTTAGGGCAAGCCATTGCCTCTACCCACTTGGTCACATAATCCACAACTAACAGTATATAAAGATTTCCAAGTGAAGACGGGAATGGTCCCATGAAATCAATGCCCCAAACATCAAAGGGCTCTACTTCCAACACGAAATTCTGAGGCATCTCATTTCGGTTGGAGATATTGCCAGTTATATGACATCGATCACACTGCTGTACAAACAAATGAGCATCTTTATGTAAAGAAGGCCAATAAAATCCACTTTGCAATACCTTTGCCACAGTGCGCGTTTTGCCAAAATGCCCTCCGCAATTCAGCTCATGGCAATGTCTAAGAATGTCCAAAGTGTGTGGCTCAGCTACGCATCTTCTCAACACGTTGTCAGCTCCCAACCTGAACAAATAAGGGTCATCCCATAAATAGTGTCGTGCATCTGCGAAAAATTTCTTTTTCTGATGGAAAGACATGTCTTTTGGGACAATATTGAGCGCCTTGAAATTTGCCAAATCCGCAAACCAAGGCACAGCTGCTACCACTACCATAAGTTGTTCATCTGGAAAATCTTCTCTAATTGGCACATCTTCTTGTTTTTCGTTCTCCATTCGTGACAAATGGTCTGCAACAACGTTCTCTACTCCCTTTTTGTCCTTGATCACAATGTCGAACTCTTGCATTAGCAACACCCATCGGATCAACCTAGGTTTCGCATCCTTCTTAGTAAGAAGATATTTGAGGGCTGCATGGTCCGTGAAGATGGTCACCTGAGAACCCACAAGGTATGGACGAAACTTGTCCAATGCGAAGATAATAGCTAACATCTCATTCTCCGTGGTGGCATAATTAACCTGTGCAGTATTAAGAGTACGACTGGCATAGTAAATTACATGAGCTACCTTGTCTTTCCGCTGTCCCAGCACTGATCCCACCGCATAATCGCTGGCATCACACATAAGCTCGAACGGTAAGGTCTAGTCTTGGGTGGCTATAATGGGAGAGCTAATCAGCTTTTTCTTGAGAAAATCGAAAGCTGCTTTGCACTCTTCATTGAAATCAAAGACGGCATCTTTCTCAAGAAACCCAGATAAAGGCTTTGTGATCTTCGAAAAGTCTTTAATGAAGCGCCGGTAGAAACCTGCATGTCCCAGAAAACTCCGTACCCCTTTGACAGATGTAGGATAAGGAAGCTTCTCGATCACCTCAATTTTTGCCCGATCTACCTCTAAGCCTATACTGGAGATCTTGTGCCCCAACACTGTCCCCTCGGTCACCATGAAATGGCATTTCTCCCAGTTACGCACTAGGTTGGTGTCAATACATCTGTCCAGTACCCGAGCTAGCTGCTAGAGGCAGTCTTCGAAACCATCACCATAAAGCGAAAAATCATCCATGAAGACTTCGAAATTTTGCTCCATCATGTCTGAGAAGATAGACATCATACATCTCTGAAACGTGGCAGGGGCATTGCATAGCCCAAAGGGCATGCGCCTGAATGCAAAAGTCCCATAAGGACAAGTAAATGTCGTTTTCTCGTGGTCATCTGGCTCAATCGCTATCTGATTATACCCAGAGTATCCATCTAAAAAGCAGTAATGCGATTGACGTGCCAGCCTATCAAGCATCTCGTCCACAAATGGGAGGGGAAAATGATCATTCAAAGTGGCATCATTGAGTTTGCGGTAATCCATTCAAACTCTCCACCCAGTAACTGTACGAGTGGCAATCTGATCACCTTTTTCCCCTTCCACCACAGTTATACCTCCCTTCTTAGGGACACACTGCACCGGGCTAGTCCACCTGCATTCGGAAATCGGATAGATGATACCTGCTTCCAACCATTTAAGCACCTCTTTCTTCACCACCTCCTGCATGTGAGGGTTGAGGCGGCGCTGAAACTGAACTACCGGCTTCTCGTCTTCCATGAGCCGGATCTTGTGCTGGCAAACTGTGGGGCTGATCCCCTTAATATCCGCTATGGTCCATCCCATAGCTGCTTTCCTCTCCTGCAATACCTTGAGAAGCTGCTCCTCCTGTTCCCTGTCCAAACACGCATAAACAATAACATGTAAAGTTTCATCAGATCCCAAGTATAAATATTTTAAATGAGCAGGTAACGGTTTCAATTCTAAATCAGGAGCAGTAATAAGAGAAGGAGTAAGAATCTTTCTGCTTCCCTCATTAAAGAGGGGTAGGGGTGAACGCCAGCTGGCCTCCATAGCCTGTTCTTTCTCACTCGAATCAAGTAAGGCAAGTTCCTCATACAGGTGCTCCAATAATATATCGTCCTCCTCATCTGGTGTGTATGCCTCCACACCAAAGCACTGCTCACTCATTGCATATGCAGGGAATTTCATAACTTCAAAAACATTAAATGCCACCTTCTCATCGTTAATACGCATAGTCAATTCTCCATTGGCAACATCAATAATCGTCTTTCCCGTAGCAAGGAATGGCCGTCCCAATATGAGTGGGACATCATCGTCAGCATCCATATCTAGGATCACAAAATCTGCGGGAAAGATGAGTCCTTCGACTCTCACAAGCACATCCTCCAAAACACCCCGTGGTCGTTTTATAGTACGGTCAGCCATCTGTAAACACATACGAGTGGGTTTTGGATCTCCTACACCAAGTTGCTCAAATACTGATGTAGGCATCAAGTTTATGCTTGCGCCAAGATCACATAACGCTCTACCATGGAAAACATCTCCCAATGTCACAGGAATAATGAAACCACCCGGATCTTTCATCTTTTTGGGTAGCACTTTTTGCACCACGGCGCTACACTCCTCATTCAGGGTCACGGTCTCAAAATCATCCATGCGTCTTCTATTAGAGAGTAGGTCCTTGAGAAATTTTGCATATTTAGGCATTTGTGAAATTGCTTCAGCGAAGGGTATATTGATGTGTAACTTTTTGAAGATATCAACAAATTTCTTGAAATGCTTGGCATCTTCTTGGCTCTTCAATATCTGCGGGTAGGGAACACGAACACTATACTCCTCCTTTGGCTTCTGTTTATCATCCGACTTCCTCAGCGTGTCCTTTGATTGGGGAATCACGGTAGACACGGGAATCTCTTCATCCAAGGCTTTTTCAGTGGCCTTAGTCGCCTCAGCTCGCGCATGGGTAGGATATGGGGGATCCTGAGTAGTGGTCCCACTGCGAGTAGTAATAGCTTTCAACCGCTCAGTTGGAGTAATAGTGTTAGACGGAAGCATACCAGGTGGAAGTCGAGTATTTTGATTGGCTATTTGCCCAATCTGTGTTTCATGGATTTTTATCGAGGCTTCTATCGCGACAATCTTGCTTTCAATCTTATCATTGCTAGCTAACAGTTTCTTCAACAACGCGTTTGTGTCCTGTTCTTCTGAAGATAGAGGTGGTGGAGGAGCCTGTTGCTGTGGAGCTTGTCTCTGAGCTTGATAAGGAACATTTGGCCTTAGACCTGGCGCATATAGTCCACTATTCGGATTGGCATAACTGAAGTTGGGGTGATTGCGGTTGTTGGGATGATAGGTGTTTGGCCATTGCTGCTGCCTTTGACCCATGTATTTCACATCTTCAATACCATCCCCATATCCCTGATATGCATCTGCTACCATCTCTCCCACTGACTTCACCTATGCCGACGGATTCAAATTACTAAAAGTCGAAGTCATCACTGCCATCTGATGTTCAAATTTATGCTCCACCATGGACTCAATCTTACTAACCAATGCTCCATCTGATTTCGTGTTTCTACGAGTCTCAGACCTCGTGGATTCACGTTTTGCTACATTATCTAACAGATCACGACATCTCTGTAGTCCCATTCCCATAAAATTTCCTTGAGCCATCATGTCCAGCTCACTAGCAGTCTCTCTGTCCAAAGCATTATTGAAGTAATGGAGGAGTTTATACCATGGCTCTCCGTGAGTAGGGCATCTGCGCAAGAGCTGGTTGAACTTTCTCCACGTGTCTCCCAAAAAATCATCTTCCTGCTGTGTAAACTTGGTTATGTCAGCCATCCGTTGAGCAACCTTGGATGGTGGAAGATACTTCCTGAGAAACTCTCTACTACAATCTGCCCATGTAACTATGCTGCCTGCTGGAAGTTCCATAAGCCATGTCTTTGCCTTTCCCGATAAGGAGAAGGGGAAAAGCATGAGCTTTATCGTCTCGAGTGGAACTCTCTGATCATACATGGTAGAAGTGATCTGCTCGAAATTTAGCAAGTGTTGATGTGGATCATCACTCGGAGCTCCAGTGAATAAGCACTCATCCCTAACCATGTTGATCAACGGTTGGCGAATCTCGAAATGGGCTGCATTAATCTGAGGTCTGACGATGGTGGGCTGATATCCCTCCGGTGTAGTCCTGAAGTAGTCCACCAAGGGACGCTCATCCTCCTCAGCATTGTTAACTTGCTCTACCACATTCCGTCCGTTGTTGTTCCGATTATTGCCCCCATTGTTCCCATTGCCACCGTTATTTCTGCCAACTACTTCCGCCCCAGGAAGTTGTTGTGGATTTGGAGGGTTCATGCGATCAATCATCGCCTGCATCTCAGCCATTTGAGCCCTAAGTTTCTCAGATTCCGCGGCTCTGTTTGCAGCCTCCTCTACAGCAGCTGCTCTAGCTGCTTCCGCATCTTGCACATTTTTGCGGATTCTCTCAAACTCAGCTCTCGTTTCATCATCCATAGTGACTGAGCTTGAATTCCTCTTGTCTCTACGCTGTGCTTTTAATAAGGATTCCGGGTCTTCAAACGTTGGATACAAAGGCTCGTCTCTCGAACGGGTCATGCACCGTGGAAATCAACCTGAAATCACAAACCACGCAAAACGTAGGTGAGTAACGGATATAAACAATAAATTAAAATCCCTAAGGCTAGAAACTATAACTAATTTAGCCGAAGTTCCCCGGCAACGGCGCCAAAAACTTGACACGCTCCAACTGAAAGTGTACAGTTGTCGTGTGTAGTAATAAACCGGAAATTCAAGTTGTCGAACCCAAGGGACTTTGTTTAAATTAATTATTATCCTAAACCTTATGTGGGTACGTCGCAAGTTGTGTTTTGTTATAATTATACTAAAATAAAAGCGCAATATTCTCAATTAACCGAGTGAAAAGGTTCACGATTATTAAAGAATGAATTTTAGGATTTTTGTAATATAAGGGAAAAATACCGGGAATTCTCTAGGTTCACTAGGTTGATCTAAATTTATGTTTTGTCTTGTAAAAAAACCACGTGTCGTTCACTATCAATCAAGCAATATTAAACGTACCGAGTTACCAAGTAAGTTTACTATACTTTAAACCAAAACAAACCGAGTTACCAAGTCTATTCTAGCTTTAAGCATGCATTAAAACCATAATTCTACTTTGACGATCCTAGTTAACGATGTCGAGTTACCAAACATTGATTCGACTAGGTGGATTATTCAATTTACCGACTAATTCTCACGGAGTTACCGCATGAGAACTAATTAAGTTTATCTCTACGTTAGCTACTCGTAAAGATAATATGATTACAAACGTAAATAATCCATAATAATGAATAGACACGTGAGATTAAGCTAAAACATGAATCACAATCATCAAAACATGATATTTAGATTAAACCCTAGCTACACCAAACGAGAATTCCCAGCAAATAACGTTTAGCTACTCATATTCATACTCAAAATGACAAGTCTCATGAGTTTAAACATAAAAATCAAGAAAAGAGAAGAGTTGAGAATCCAAACGGATGATCCAAATCTCCTAAGCTCTCCCAATAGCTTCTTGATCTCCAAAAGATGTTCCTAACGTCAAAAACTACTGAAAAATTCGACCTAGAATGTTTAAATATGTTTCCATAATACGATTACAAAGTTTGGATAAACTACAAAAAAGCCCCGCAAAAATTCTGCATTCCAGCGATGTCTTCGTACGAAGACAAATCCTCTTCGTACGAAGGTATTCTTATATAGATACTGAGAGCACGTTTGAGAAGACTTTCTGCAGACCCCAAATTTTGGCTAAGTATTTTGTCTTCGTACAAAGACAATTGTCTTCGTACGAAGACCCTCTTTTCCAGCCTTCTTTTCTTTGACTGTCTTCTTTCTTCCTTTGAATTTCCTTTGACTTTCCTTGCTTCCTTTGACTTTCCTTTGAGTTCCTTGCTTCCGAAGTTCGTTTCCATCTACCGCATGATCCTCCAAGCCCTGTTTTCCTGCGAATCACAACACGAAAACACAACCCGCGATCATATCACAATAAAAGCTCAATTTACTAAAGAAACGCCCGGATTTAACAAGTAACGCATATGAACTCACATTATCACATTTAAAGCTCAATTTACTCAAAAGACGACGAGTTCTCCATGTTGAGCACACAAAACGTAGAAATAAAAGGCATAAAATAACTCCGAAAACGGATTTATCAATACCTTCTATAGTTCATTCCAAACAAACTAAACATAAACTATAAATTAAAATCAACCTTGGTGATTTTTTGAGAGTCATAATACTACCTCTAAACATACTAAGAACCAATGATTCTTCCTAAAAAAAACACAAATCTAAACATAAGAAGAAGAAAAAACTGATCTTGTGAGCAGTAACAAGATCTTACAATGGGAGAGAGTTAAGTTCAACTTAATTTTGTTCGTTCATGTAAACCAAATGAAAACAAACCAAAATAAACTAAGCCACATAGACACATGAGAACTTACACAATCATAAAGTACTTCCAAGATTACTTCTGAATCCGCATCCAAGGAGTACAAGATTCCTTCCGCATCCAACGAACGCAGTTGAAACTTGTACAATCAACGTTATCCGTGGATGTAGAATCCTGGATTACCGATCAGACAGAGTTGTTTACACGGCTGAGCTCTTCTTCCTCAAAGCGTCAACTTTCATCCCCAAGCTCATCACCTATGCCCAGCGGAAAGCGCCCAAAGGTCGGTCCTTTAAGCAATTAGGGTTTAGGTTCTTGGTGGGTTTGGGTTTTCTTGATGCACGTGTGTGTATATGCCGAATCTTGTGAGATTTGGAGAATTTCACGACTTGGGTTTTGTTTGTCTTGATTGATTGATTGGTTCTTAATTTTCAGGCGGCGGACTCGTCGTCGACGAACGAGACATCGCCGGCGGCGGAAAATGCCGGTTCGGCTAGGGAATCGCAGAGCCAGGAGGTTCGATCTTCTGATCTGCCTATTGGGGAAGGATTGGATGCGAAGGTTGTACCGGAGAAGACAACCCCCGAACCTCAATTGGAGAGCGATCCTTCGGTTTCTCCGATGACTTTAGGTCGGTTTGACTTTCTTGGGTGCTTTTCTAGTTTTTCTTGATTTTGATTTTGATTTGTTCTCATGGGGCGTTTTTAGGTGATTCAGTATTGGAAGCGGAGAAGACAAAGACAGTTGCTTCAGCCCTGATGTAACACCCCGTATTTAAGTTAGGGGTTATTTGGTCATTCCGGAAAAATATTTGAAAATTTTAAGAAATTTATATTTCAAACTTTTTCTTGACTTCTTCTTAGTTTTAAAGTATAAGGGTGTCATTCGACACATATGATTATATAGAATTTCATTTTGAGGTTATTTTGTAGTTTTGAAAACTTGGATAATACGATATGAAACTCATTATATATACTTGGGAGATACTTGTAATTTATTTTAGAAAAAAATGAATTTTGAAATTTATTAACAAAGTGATTTATTTTAAATTATTTGGCCATTTTGTAATTTATGAAAATTAATTTTTATGTGTTAGCTATTAATTAGAAATTATATTTTCACCCCTCAATTTTAGGCACTTCTCATTTCTACCCCTCTTGCATATGGAATTTTGTAGTTATCTTAAATTTCTTGTATTTTCATGTCAACCCCCATTCTCTTGGTAATTCAATTCCTACCCCAACTATGGGTTGGGAGACATTTTAATTGCATTTCTTTTACCCCTATATTTTTGGCTATCAATTATTTAGCCCCATCCACAACTCTTCTAATTTTGTTCTAACTACAATCAACTACCCCCACCATCACTTTGGTCAACCTATTTTAAAATTAAAAGACATTCTTTAGTATTTTGTATATCAATTTAATACTCTATGTTTTACATCAAAACACTCATCTCCATAAACTCATTACCTTATGTCTTCCACTTTCATCTATTAACATCATATTCTCACCAAGAACACTCAAATGGCATCCATTCTCTCTCTCCAAACTTCAATCCCGCTTTTGGGTGTTGACCTCACAAAAAACCATCAAAAATCCATTCTACTCTTCAAATCATCAAAAACTTGATTCCAAGGATAGTATGATCACGGAGGGGAGCTCTTTCACCATTATTCTTAAGAAATGAAGGCCAATTTCACTCTTCATCCACCATCTTCTTGAATATTTGGGTAAAGTATTCTTCTAGCCTTCAATTCATGCTTGCATGTCTATCTCTAGCATTGATTTATGAAATTCCGTCTTAGTCTTCTTCATTTTCATGCTTGATTATTAATTTCCATGGTTAGATCATGTGTTTGATTTCAAAATTTAAACCATTTCATGAAACTCACACTAGAACCCACATGCATGTCGTGAATGCCTTCTTATTTTCATTTGCATGTCAAGAACACATTAGATAATTTGTGTCAAGAGCATGTAAAAAATCTTACTTAGTGCCTAAAATGGTTTTATTTGGGTGAAAACCAAGTCTCCATAAGTTGCATGTACCATTTGAACCAAACTTGTTGATTTTTGAAAAAATTGCATATTTTTACAATCTGACCAGTTTGTGAAAAACGTAAATTATCTCTAAATTTTGTCTCTGTGTAATTTTTAACTCTTACATATTCTGAAACTAGACTCAAATAGGGTCATTTTGAAAAAACAAATCAACTTCATAGCCATTTTGGTTTGGGAGATAAGCTCATTCTAAGTTGTATGTTTTCTGAAAATCTGTTTCAGGACCACTCTTGCCATTTTGTTTAAAAACTATATTTTCAAAAACCTATGGCATCTCATCTTTCTTGTGATCAAATTAGACACATAGGGTATTCATTATGCGGAATATGGGCATTTTTCTTATTCTCCAAGTAGTAGTAATTGTTCTTCAAAACTGAAACTTTCTGCCAAACTTGTCTCTGCATAGAAGTGCTTGTTATTTTTTTAACTTCAGTTTTATAATAGCTATGCATGATTTTCTTGTTTTTTATGAAATTAAACACATTTAGGTTCAACATACATTAATTTCAATATTTTAGGAGATGATTTGATATGGTAAATATGGCTCCAAAGTCAGAGCTACAATTCTGTCCAGAATTGTAGTTTCACATTTTTTAGAAAAAATATAGTTTTTGAAGTTCTAAGTGTTATGTTGGATTTATTTGGACATGTGAAAATCATTATATGTGCATTTGTGACATATATGACTATGGTTCATGTAGGGTTGCATTTGGATTAGCGATGTATAAATTAGTTGTAACGATTACTTTATACGTGTGATTGTAGACATCGACCTCGTAGGTGAGAGGTTGTCGTTGGAGTGCTAGGATTAGTTTCTTGCTTTTGGTTGTGCCTCATCTCAAGGGTAAGTACATATGTGCGAATTTTACATATCAAAACGTGAGTGTTTGTGTGATGTCTCAAATGAATAGTTGTTGATTGAAAAAGTATGCAAAGCATGATTTAATACTCGAAATTGTTTGGATATAAATTGAATAATCTTTTTTAAGTCTTGGAACTTTACTTGTGATAAGTTGATAATATGATTTTGTCTATTGTAAAGAGAATAAATAAATTACATATGTGCGAACTTTAATTATCAGATTGTGCCCGTGTGTGTGACGTCTTAAATGAGTATAGTCTTATTTGGAAGAGTATGAAAAGCATGATTTTTATTGAAAAAATTGCGATTATTGATTTATACTGAAAAATCTTGGAAATGACTTGTGAAGATTGTATACCAACTTTGGTTATGAGAAATAAAGGTACTAATGTACCTCTAATAAATCTAGGACGATGTACATAGTTGTGTTCTTAATGGGAGGCGCCAAGCGATCCTCCATTTTCTTATGGCTAATGCCATTGAAGCAATACTTCTTATTATTGGATAGAACTTAATTGTTCACAAATCCGCCCCCAATGAGCCAAAATGTACCAAGGTATTGAGGCCAAGGGTTTGTGTAACAACCCGTATTTTACTCTAGGGTTATTTTAGTAATTTCCTTACAATATATTTATTATTAAAAAAAAAGTGAGAATCGTATTGTTTCATATTAGTGTTAGTCATAATAAGACGTGTAGATATTATGCGTGATTTAATTTCGTAGTGATTAACTATTTGTTCGTTTATAATTATTTTTATGAGCTAGATTATTGTTGTAATTTAGTTTTAAAGAAATTTCTTTTATTTGAATAATAAGTTAATTATAAAATTTAATTAATCATTTAGTTAATTTTAATTAAAATAAAATGTCTTGGAGTTTTACTCAAAATCCGAATTTGAATTTCTTGTAAAAATATCAGTCGAACTTAAGTTTATTGGTCCAGTTCATTTTTATCATCTAAATAACTTTTAACAGTTAAAAATTTATTATGTCCGTAAACGTTCCGTTTTTATCAATCAGATTCCGTTATAGTAGTCAAATTTCTTTTATCAGTCTAATTTACTTTTACCTGTTAAATTTCTATTTATCTGTTAGAATTATTTTTGTCTGTCAACTTTTCATTATTCATTCAACCTTATTATTTATTTCTTATAGTATTAGTTGTTTATTTGGCGTGAACTTTCATCGCGTTTTTAAAACGTTCGTTGCGTGTAATTTCCGTCGTGCACCACTTTTCGCGTATCGGACCACCGCGTGATCCCGCGTATCCACCACACCAAATCTTTTTCTCTCTTCAATCACATCTCATTTTTTTTCTCCTCTGCTTTGTCCTTCTTCAGCCACCGACCAGCCGCCCTCCACACCTCCGTACCTCCTCTCTGCCACAACCACGCCGAGCGTGGCTTCCTCCCCAGCTAGCACTAGCCTAGCTTCCTCTCTAATCAAATCACCTCCCCATCTCTTAAACCTTCCCCTTCTCTTCAATATTCACCCCCTCCAACTCCCTCTCTGTTTGTTGCCGAGAAACAACCAGTCACCACCAAACAAACCACCGCCTGAAAACACCACCCTCTATCTCTCTGCCTCACCTCCATCTCTCATCTCCATCTCCCTCTCTGCCTTTCTCTCTGTTTTCCCGAGCAAACCCAACACCACCATCATCCCCCTCCATCTCCACACTCTGTTTTTGCCGAGAAGAAACCCGGCAAAACAGAGCGCCACCAATCACCACCTCCAGTCACCGTCACCACTCACCACCATCACCACCCAGCTATCTCTCTCCCCTCCTCGCTATCTGCCTCGGAAGCAACCCAGAAACAGCAGCAGCAGCGCCGGTAAGCCCCCGACGCCGCCACTGCTCCCGTCGGGAACAACGGGGACACCACCCCCCTGCTCCACATCTCTTCATCTCCCCTCGATTTCTCTCTCTCCCTCTTCCGAATTCACCAACAGCAGGAGGAGCAACTAGCAGCTGCAGCAACCGAGGGAAATACCCACTCCACCGTCGGCCAACCTCCATTAACGCCGGCGGAAATTTTTCCCAACCAACCGGGCAACACCTAGCCCATTTTATCGGTCTCTACGCGTTCCCGAGCTCCCAAGGAGCAGGAGGAGCTCCTGAGCCAAGCCCGAAGGAAGCTGGAACAGCCCCTTCGATCGCCGCCGCGGCCGCCGTCGAAACGAGCTCGACCCGCCTAATTTCTTCGCCGTGTCAACGCTTTCTTGATATGGGTATGCTCCAAATCTCCTCATTGTTTATTATCGATCGTCTAAATTCGATTTTGAAAGCTCGAATTAAAGTTATGTTATGGAGAAGATGGCATGAGTGAAAGAATGTTTCGTTTTGGGGGTTAAATGTGTACAATATGAAACTTGTTACTCAAAGTGTTTGTAGTTAACTTACCTTTGGGGGTGCCCCGCGTCTTTTACCTAAACTGTATTTTTGATATAAATATGTTTTTGTTTAATTTAGTTTCATTTGCTATTTAGAAGTTAATTACATTATTTTAAATAAATAAATGAAATAAATGTTTTAGTGATTTATATAAAAAGTTAAATTTCTATAGATTAGAAATTATATATAGTTAAGTATTTGAAATTTGTTTTCTTCAAAAAAATAAATATAAATAAATAAAGTTATTCATAATATTGTGTATATGCATTTATATATATAATCGATAAATAATATCGTTTGAGATATCTTAATAATGTTACTTTCGTTTTAAGTAAATAAGTATTGAGTTTATGAAATGTTTACAAATATTGATATTATTCGTTTGACAAGTAAATAGATTTGTTTGATTTAATTATTATTTTTACTATAATAAAAATAAATTAGTTGGAAATTATATATTAATTGTGAAATGTTAAGAATAGTTTCTATAAATAAAAATATATATTTTGCAATTATAAGAATTATTCTTTACCCTATTTATCGAGAATTCTAATTTCTTGTAAACGTTAGTGATCGTAATTAGGATATTAAATAGTTTTATAGTCTTAAAATTTATTCTCTAAATTTCTAAAAATCGTTTAGAGGTTTATAACTACCTTGGGGAAGTCCGATTAAAGCAGTCGCTTGCATATTTCATAGGTCACGTGCGTCGTCGCACGTTTGTCGATCGAACTTGTTTGTGATTAGGACTATCTGTGTTTGTTTGTAGAGCCTGTCTTCGATGAGCTAGTTGATCCGAACGTTATTCACGAGTAGTCGACTAGCTAGCGCTCTACGACTCTCACGGTGAGTATCCATGCTTAGCCTTGTGTGCTTATCTCCCTTCGTGTCAAAATGTGATTTTATTTCATGTCTCAAAATATACATGTGAGTATTCATGCTTAGTCTCGTGAGCTTATCTTCTTTCATGTCAAAACGTGATTTATGTCTTGTCTCAAAATACATGCTTAGTTTTGTGTGCCAATTCCTTTCATGTGATATACTTGTTTTATTTGAAAATAATTGACGCACCTTATTTCGAAATTTCTAAACTTGTCATACTTGCTTTTAAATCGTCAGTTTACTCCTCGTCTTCAAATCGAAGAACTCATTGTTCAATTGTCACTGTCAGAATTCATTAACAACGTAAAGTGAAAGATCGCATGTACCGGAACCAGTTGGTTGTTACTTGGAATCCCCTTAGTTGGCTTTAATTTTTCTCTCAGATGGCACGACTCTTCGCCTAGTATAGTTTATTATTATAGTGGGGGCGGGAAAGGTTTTCCATAACGCCAGACACGGAGGAAAGGTTTTCTCTCTTGTTGTCGTCCTACATCGGGAAAGGTTTTCCCAAATTGTGACGTAGTTATTATTATAGTGGGGCGGGAAAGGTTTTTCCATAACGCCAGGCACGGAGGAAAGGTTTTCTCTCTCGTTGTCGTCCTACGCTGGGAAGGTTTCCCCGGGAAAGGTTTTCCCAATTCTTGATCTAGATATCCGATCCGAGATGATATACTTCACCCTGGTCTCCTCTGGTTACTGCGACATAATAATATGACTTGTTTCATATTCACGTTTGGAAACGTATGAATATCTCGTAAACGAATCGGCTACTCATAATAACTCTCAGTTTAGAAACAATAACTTCTGAGAACTCTGATAATCGTGACTTCTACTCGTACTTATATTTTTGAAAATAGTTCAAGTCTTTACTCTGATGTTTATACTTATACTATGTTACTGTTTAAACTATGTCAAATGTAAACCCGGTAACATTTCTTAGCCACTCTGTTTTACATGCTAAGGTGTTTATTCACTCAGTTTTTACTGATACTCGAAAAACTGCGTCCTTGTTTCTTTTCAATTCCCCGCAGGTTTATGATTGGTTGCTTGGGGTAACGCGCTGGGATCACGAACACGTTCTCTCATGCAAATAGTAGAGTTTAGTAATTAACCGGAGAGCTCACTTGTGATGTAAAATATTTTGTTAGACTTTGTGTCCCGTTTGGAACCAGTCACGAATGTTGTAAACTTTTATCGTAATGAATCAGTAGTTGGATGTTTCCTTTCACTTGTTTTTGGTTACCACTCCTTGTACGAAAGGGTAAAATCCCCTGTACGGAGGGCACCAACCGGTTTCCGGCTCCTCTGGAAATCGGGGGTGTTACAGTTTGTTAGAGCTATAGAGTGCTACTTATACTTGTAAGGGTCACTACGGTATAGGGGTGTCGACACTTAAGGCCTTTTAGCTAATGTTGTGAGCGGGGTTGAAGAATGGGCTCCCTTAACGCTCAGGTAAAATAGGGTTTGATAGACCCTAGAAGGAACCCTTTGTGATTACTTCGTGATCTCTCTATCTACATCGATCCTGCTGGTGGCTCTGGACATGCCTCAGCTAAACTTAACGGTTAAATTGGAATTGAAAGAAAGTTTGTTTACTCTATTGATGTTGTTTGTGGCTCTTGATTGCCTAATCTAATGAAATGAATTGAAAAGCATATGCTACTCGTGAATTAATATTGTTATCAGTTCAAATGGACTTGTTTACTGTTAATACTTTACTTGGCTAAGAATATCTTGAATACTCGTGATTTATAAATGTTTTAAAGCTGAGAGTTCACGCTACGCGATTAATTATAAATGTTCCAAATTGCTCCCAACTCTATTACTTATGATTCTTTCAAATCTCTTGATTTATTTCAACTCATACCTATGTGCCACTCGTTGCTTTACATGTCGTAGTGCATATTTACTCAGTTTTTACTGATCATTTTCTTCAAAACTGCGTCGGCTTTTTACCATTTTAAAACCGCAGGTCATCAATCAAGGTGGGGTTATGGGAACGCGGATCGAGACGAAGACGTTTAGATCACTTAGTAGATCACATAGCTTATTTCACACATTGCTTTTGTAAACTTATTGTCCCAAAGATTTTTGTATTAAATAAATTGTAATATTTGTGAATATAGTTCTACTTTTGGCTTGATTGTCGCATTAACCCTGAACCGAGATCCCGGGTTGTTTTAGCTGAACCGAACTAAGAAGCTACAAGTGAAGGTCTCACAGGGAAAACTCATCTCTCAGTGCTCTCAGGTTGGATTCTTGCAAAAAAAAGTTGACATTTTTTTCCTTCTCGATTGAAATTGCCGATACCATCACTTCAATCTGATTGTTGTTACCTAGAATGCTGGTCAAATGATGTATCAATTAGGTTGTAGTTTTATCTGGAATCACTAAACCGTCAACTCACATAGGTTCGGTTTGTCGCATTAGGCCGGTCAATTAATTACTAGGGTACTAGACAAATAAATTCATTAATTGGTAAGAAACTATTGAAGAGGGGACATCATTGAACATACATAGAATCGTGAGAACCTAGAATGACAGAGGCGAAATTTAATCTAGTTTTAGAGTCCTCCGTCTTTAGCGGAGCCAAACCCTAGGGAGAAAGTTTTGACAATAGGCGGAGACGGCATCAATGGCTCCCATAAATCCGGCAGAGTTCACCGCCAAGGAGAATCAAACAGTGATCTTCGATGATGAGTACTGTGACAAGGCTAACCAAAACTTTTCATGGTGCCTGATCGGGATGTTTGCTTCCTAGGAAAGAGTCAATGCGGGAGCAATGAGAGGCATGTTCAGGCGTATATGGACGAATGGGGAGGAGAACAACATCCTGGAGGTTGATTTCAACACGTTCCTATTTTGCTTTACGGCCAAGGCAACTCTAGATCGGGTTTCAGCGGGTGGACCATGAACCTTCAATAGAAATATCCTACTTTTACAGTCATGGAATCTTGGAGATCCGGTAAAGAACGTCCCTTTCAGCAGCTTTGAGGTATGGGTTCAAATATTGGGTCTTCTGATTCAGTTTGTCAACGAGGATTCTGCTCGTAAACTCGGATCTAGCGTTGGGGAGGTGATTGATTCAGATAGTAAGATCTATAGTGAAGGTGAAGATGGAAATTTTGTTAAGGTTAGGGTTCGATTCGCAGTAGCCGAACCTTTACCTAGGGGGATCCATACTATGATTCGTGGTAAACGAACATGGAATGATTTCCGTTTTGAACGCATTCCCGCAATATGTTGCTGGTGCGGGGCGATTACTCATGATGGATCACAGTGTGAAGAGCTATCGGCAAAGGAGAAGGAGACTATTGAAGTGGGTTACGATCCTTTCCTCTTGTATTACCCAGCAAGAAGGAGCCATAACAACAAGGGGAATGTTCCTGAATCAACAATCAATCTGACGCGACAAGCACAAATGATCAAGAGGTTCTTAGGGATAAGAACAAAGATGAGAATGGGACAAATCCGGATACAAGGGAAGGAAGTGAGAAACCAGGAGGGCAAGATGAAGTTCATGAATACTCCGAGATGACAGTGTATCAGAATCCAATTGCAATGGATACTGGTACGGTTTCTAGACCGGCTACATAGAGAGGCCGCGATGGAGGTGACAGGGAATGAATCAGACGCGGCGAATGTAAAAGCCAATAAAGTGACAGCCAATGTTGCTAATTTAATAGCGGACACGGTCACAGGTTGAAACTCTGTTAAGGAACGGATCAATTCTATGAACTAGGAGCTGTCAAAGCGCAAGGGATCCACTACCTATTTCAGTCCACCTTCACACAAGACGGAAATTGAAAATTTCACGAACAAGAGGGGAAGGAAGCTACAATATCCAGATAATCAAACAAGTTCAAGTAACTCGGAGAATGGCAGTAAAAAAGAAAAGGCGGAGACCGGGGTCCGGTCCGACTTATCGCAATGAGTATTATAAGCTGGAACATTCGTGGGCTGGGCAAACCACGTAATGTTGTAGCTCTTCACAACCTTATGAAGAGTTCCCGCCCCAGTCTAGTTTTCTTAATGGAGACTAGATTGTCCAGTGCAGAGATGGAAAAGGTACGTTTGAAGATTCAAAAGTATGCAGGCAGCTTTGTTAGTAGCAGGGGTAGGAGTGGAGGAGGGGCCTTACTTTGGCAAGACCATATTGTAGGGTTTTGATTCATGGATGCGCAACGGAAACAATAATTAACCATGCAAAACCCTCCAAGGATCACAAGTCAAGAGACATGACGATGGTAAAGGAAGAAATCAATTAACACACCTTAGGGTTCTCCTTTGATGACTTCAAACGCGAATTGTGTCACGTTGTCTATAGTTGATCCACTCCTAGAGTTGATTTCTAGATCTCCCACTCCTTGGTGCTAGCCCGGAAAGAGGAAGAGGAAGAAGAATCACGCAAAACGAGACGAACCAAAGGAGGTTCGGCCTCCTTTTGGGCCGGCGGGGACGGGGCGGCGAGCAAGGGGGGCGGCGGCTCCTTCTTGCTTGCTTCCTCTCTCCTTTTGTTCTCTCCCACTCAAGTTATTATAAATTATGAACATAAGTGTGGGAAGGAAGGAAGGTCCTTTATATAGTCCAACAAATCCTTGCCAACTACCTAAAGGACTTATTCTAGTCCTACTAGAATTCAATTTAGTCCCTTCCTTGCAAATTAGTCCCTACTAAGTTTGCAAGGTTTTGCAAAGTGATCCTTCTAATTAATTAATCCAATTAATTAATTCCCAAATCTAGTTCAACTCTATCTAGCGTGTGACCCCATAGGTTCTATCTAGTTGGTAGCAACTATTTGCCAATATAGAGCGTTTTCTAGCAAAACATCCATTCTAGCCAACTAATAGAATAGTCATCTTGACAACCTTTGTACAAGTAATTGTCTCATATCTTTGTCTCTATATCCCGATTGGACACGATACATACAAGTCACACTAGTATATCCAATCCATAGTTTCTCGATCCACGGGAATAGCCTTATTCGTGCAAATGACATCAATATCCCATATTGATTTATTTGAGTCTGGCCAGACATTCTATAAGCACTATCCCTCGAGTGGCCTAGGATATTTGCTCCCGTTATGTGGGAGGGAAAAATTCTATCTACCTCCACTACGATCTCTAAGCTTGCTTCTTATTGTATCCGGTACACGCCTTTATAACTACCCAGTTACGGTGTAGCGTTTAACGCTACCAAAATCACAATAATCCACAACTAGAATATCTAGTGACTTCAAGTCTAAGGATGACAATACCATTGCACCGGGAGAAGCGCTTGTGACTCAACATAACGTGTATGTAGCCTTCTCGGAGATGGGTCAATCCAATGCGCCATTACACTAATGCACACCTATGTGTTGGATCATGATATCTCCATATCAATCCAACCCCATACTAGTCTATAGATGATTGTCCCATTAATCATTATACTGGACTAGGGATATTTAAGATAAACAACACAATTGTAAATCTAAGGACTTCATTATATTAAATATCCAATAAATAATAAATGAATTTCTAGCCACAAATAAATTCATACTAAACTAGATTGCCTCTAGGGCATCTATTCCAACACATATCCAAGTCACTGTTAAGTCAAGTACAATTTGGTATATCGATTGCATGATTGTAGATGATATAAGTAACGCTTCTTGGAAACTAACATGTTTTTATGGCAATCCCGATCACCGGGAAAGACATCATTCATGGGAATTGCTTAGACATATTAGAGGAAGTAACAATTGTCCCTGGTGTGTGATTGGGGATTTCAATGACATGACTAGCGCAAATGAGAAGAAAGGTGGAAGGAGTTTCGACAATCAAGGAGCTAGTTTGTTTCGTCAAGTTCTCCAGGACCTAAGTCTCTTTGATTTGGCCTACGTTGGCAAGGATTTCACTTGGGAGAGTAATCCCCGCAATGGGGAAATCATTTATGAAAGGTTAGACCGCGTAGTATCCACTATAGAGTGGGTGTATTTGTTCCAATCCAGAAGAGTCAATCATCTCACGGCAACAGTGTCAGATCATTGTCCAATTCAGCTACAATGGGGGGTTGATAAGACGGGTTTGAAGAAACCTAGAATATTTCAATATGAGGCATTTTGGCAACAAGATCCGCGATGCAAAGAGGTTGTCGAAGTTAGTTGGCAAAACATGCCAAGTCAGTTGCTTCTTCAGGATAAACTAGTGAATTTAGCGTTGAACTTGAAGGATTGGGAAAAGTCTGAAATCGGGAATATCACAAAAAAGATGTCAACGTTGCGCAAACAGTTGGCAGAACTGGATAATTATCGAAACCGGGAAGCTTACAATACACAGATAGCAGTGCTTAAAACGGAAATCAATGATCTCGCCATCAAAGAAGAGGAATTGTGGCAACATGGAAGTCGTAACCAATAGCTTGAAAAGGGTGATCGCAATACAACTTTCTTTCATCGAAAAGCTACAATCAGAAAAGCGAGGATCGCGCTCAAAGGGCTTGAAGATGCTACTGGTAAGTGGTGCTCAAGCGAAGAGGAAGTAATAAACATCCTATCAGACTATTTTATTAATATTTTCGCTTCGGGCAATCCGTCTCGAGCAGACATGGAGCCCATATTGCAGGAGATTCCGGATCTGGCCGAAGGATGGGATAGAAGTATGCTTGAAAGTCAGTACTCAGTTTCGGAGGTCAAGATGGTTGTTGACCAAATGGGCCCGATTAAGGCACCCGGATTTGACGGGTTCCCGGCCACTTTTTTCCAAACACATTGGAATGTGGTAGGAAAAGATGTAGTGGGTGTGGTCCTAAGTATATTGAATGGAAGGGCCAGCATGGCAGGGTTTAACAAGACGATTATTTCATTACTGCCGAAAGTTAAGCAGGTACGCAAACCAACTGATCTCCGGCCCATTAGCTTATGTTCGGTGATCTATAAGCTAGTTACAAAGACCATGGCAAATCGGCTTAAATAGGTTCTTCCCAATATCATATATGTAAATCAAAGCGCTTTCGTTCCCGGACGTTCAATTACAGATAACATTTTGATTGCGTATGAATTGTTGCATACAATGAAATATCGCAAAAAAGATAACTCGAGAAGTTTTGCGTTATGTACAAAGCCTACGATCGTGTAGAATGGGATTTCTTATGAGCTTGTATGGAACGGTTTGGTTTCGGTATTAAGTGGATCAACTTGGTGATGGACTACATAACCACAGTCAAGTCAGTTTTTCGTATGAAGCTAGAAGTGTGGGAGAAATTATACCTGGTAGGGGCCTTCGTCAAGGGTGTCCGCTTTCGCCCTATCTCTTCTTGCTTTGTGGTGAAGCTATTTCTCGGGGATTGGAAGCAGCAATGGTGGATGGTCGGCTTACGGGTTTAACTGCTTCTAGAAATGGCTCTAAAGTCAGTCACCTATTTTTTGCTGATGACAAAATTTTATTTTCTAAGGCTACGGAAGAGGAAATAGATTATATTTTACACATTTTAGAGGTCTACGAAAAATCCTCTGGGCAGAAAATAAATTTGGAGAAGAGCGCTATAGTGTTCTCGGCCAACGTTCCCCATCAACGGCAAGAAGAGCTTAGTAACCGATGCGACATTATACTGGCACAATCACACGACAAGCAATTGGGTTTGCCCACGACCCTGGGTAAAAACAAGACACTTGGTTTCAGTTTCGTTACAGAGAAAGTTGAAATGAAAGCGAAGGCGTGGAAACGTAACTCACTATCCTTTCCAGGACGAGAAACGCTAATCAAAGCGGTGGCCCAGTCAATACCAACGTATACAATGAGTTGCTTCAAGCTTCCTTAATCAATCTGCAAAAACCAAAGAGAGTATCAACCGTAAATTTTTCTGTGGATATTAAGAAGATGCGAAAAAAATCAACTGGATTGCTTGGGAAAGTCTCAAATAATCAAAACAGGAAGGTGGAGTCGGTTTTGCAGATCTACAAGCCTTCAATCTTGCCATGCTTCGCAAATAGTTATGGAGAATTCTGAGCAACCCTGAGTCTTTACTTAGCAAGGTACTACTTAATAAATATTGTGCTCATTCAAATATTATTGACACTAATGCTACTTCTCAGTGTTCATACACATGGAGGAGCATTATTGCTAGTAAGGAGATTACCCGTTGAGATGGGGTATTGGTACGGGGAGTAAAGTGAATGCTTTTAAGGATCTGTGGCTCCCGAAGCATTACCCTTACAAACCAATTACCAATCCCCCAGAACAGGAACTGCTGGTGCAAGATTTCATATTGGGCTCAGTTTCCCCTTTTGATTGAATCTTGTCACTCCCTTCGTAGGTGAAACTTTTAGAAACGCTTTTTCACCCACTTGAAATTCTAATGGTCTCCTTTTCTGATCTGCATAGGACTTTTGTCTGTCTTGTGCTGCCTTCATTCTCTGCTGGATAACTCTCACTTGGTTGGTCATTTCTTCGATCATTTGTGGGCCTATAACCACTATCTCGCTGATGTCACTCCAACATAGAGGTGTTCGACACTTCCTCCCATACAAAGCCTCGTGCGGTGCCATGCCGATGCTGGTGTGATAGCTGTTGTCGTATGATAACTCTATTGGTGGTAGCTTGTCAAACCATGAACCTTGAAAGTCCATGACAAAAGCCCTTAGCATGTCCTCCAATGTCTGAATCGTTCTTCCTGTTTGTCCATCCGTGGCCGGGTGGAATGCCGTACTGAATCGTAACTGGGTCCCCATTGCTTCCTGAAGCGCCTTCCAAAAATGAGAGAGAAATTTAGGGTCTCTGTCAGAAATTATTGAGCTCGGAACTCCATGATATCTCACTATGTTTTTGACATATGCGTGTGCTCTCCGCTCCATGTTCCAGGTATCCTTCATCGGGATGAACCTTGCTATCTTGGTCAATCGGTCTACTACTACCAAAACCTGATTAAGTCTGTTCTTTGACGTTGGCAGTGCCGTCACAAAATCCATGGAAATGGAATCCCACTTCCAAACTGGTACATCCAAAGGCTGAACTAGGCCTCCCATCCGCTTGTGTTCAAATTTCACTTTCTAACACGTTAGACATGGGGCTACGAATTCTGCTACTTCCTTCTTCATGTTTGGCCACCAAAATGTCCTCTTCAAATCTTTGTACCATTTTTCGCCTCCAGGGTGTACTGAGTAAGGCGTGTTGTGCGCTTCATGCATCAATTTTTCCTTGGTTTCTGCACACTTCTTCGGTACACACCATCTTCCTTTGTAGCGTAATCTCCTATCTTCGTGAATCAGAAAGTCTCTAGCTTGTCCTACTGCAATATTCTTCTTAATTCTCTCCAGTTTGACATCTCCTGCTTGGTTACTCCTTATTTCCTCAAAGAAATCTGGTACGGCTGTCATACTGCCAAGTAAGTTCTGTACTCCTCCTTGATCCACGACCTCGATCTCTAGTTTTCTGAATTCATGGCATAGCCTTCTGGCAAAACAATCATTGCGTTCAAGGCATGGCTCGCCTTTCGACTCAATGCGTCAGCCACCACGTTTTCCTTCCCTTCGCGGTACAGAATACGTAAGTCATAGTCCTTGATGATTTCTAGCCATCTTCTTTGTCGGTTGTTCAGCTCTTTCTGCGTGAAAATGTACTTTAGGCTGCGGTGATCTGTGTAGAGCTTACAAACTACCCCGTACAGGTGATGTCTCCATATCTTTAGCGCGAAAGCAATTGCTGCCAACTCCAAATCGTGAGTAGCATAGTTCTCCTCTTGGGGCTTTAGCTGCCTTGATGCATAGGCAATCACCCTTCTGTCTTGCAAGTGTGTGCATCCTAACCCCTTCTTTGATGCATCGTTGTATACTTCGAACTCGCCCGAGTCATTAGGTAGGTCCAATAATGGCGCTGTAGTTAGCTTTTCCTTCAGTGTCTGAAACACTTCTTCACAACTTTCGCTCCACTGATATTTTACTGCCTTCTTCGTTAGTGTTGTTAGTGACCTGGCGATCTTGGAGAAGTCCTTCACAAAACGCCTATAGTAACCTTCTAAGCCAAGGAAACTCCTTATCTCGGAAACATTCTACGGTGTTGGCCAATCTTTGTCGGCTGAAATCTTTCTTGGGTCCACTAATATTCCTTCCTTCGAGATGATGTGACCCAGAAATGGAACACGATCCAACCAAAATTCGCACTTCGACAACTTAGCATACAATCGTTCTTGTCTTAGAGTCTGCAACACTTCTCGGAGATGCTCCTCGTGATCGTCCTCTCTTCGAGTACACACGGATGTCATCAATGAAGACGACGACGAATCGATCTAGAAATGACCTCATTACTCGGTTCATCAAATCCATGAATACCGCAGGTGCATTGGTCAAACCAAAAGGCATCACAGTGAACTCATAGTAGCCATATCTTGTTTTAAAGGCTGTCTTCAGGATATCCTGCTCGGCTACCCGAAGCTGGTGGTACCCTGATCTCAAATAAATCTTGGATAAGACACTAGCCCCTTGTAATTGATCTAAAAGATCGTCAATCCAGGGTAGAGGGTACTTATTATTGATGGTTGCACTGTTCAACTCGCGGTAGTCAATGCATAGCCTCGAGCTTCCATCTTTCTTCTTCACAAAAAGCACTGGTGCTCCCCCGAGGGTGACACACTTGGTCGTATGTACCCCTTATCCAGGAGTTCTTGTAATTGCAACTTTAGCTCCTTGAGTTCTGTTGGTGCCATCCGGTACGGTTCCTTTGAGATAAGTGCGGTTCCAGGAGCTAAGTCCAGAGTAAACTCCAACTCTCTTCTTGGTGGCATTCCTGGAATCTCGTCTGGGAATACGTCCGGAAACTCCTTTACTACTCGTATCTCTTCTAGCACATTCTCCTTCTTGGAAACGTCATGGATGTAACATAAGTAGGCAGAGTCCCCTTTCTTCACTTGGTTGACTATGGTCAATGCTGACACTAGTCTAATACAGGGCTCCTTCGTGATTCCACGGTAAGAGATTCTCTCACCGTTGGGTCCTCGTAACCGAACCTTCTGATCATAACAATCAATGACGGCTCGATATTTACTAAGCCAATCCATCCCTAGGATTACATCTAGGCCTCTAAGATCGAATTTAATCAATTCTACAGGAAAGGTGCACGCTAGGATTTTCACTCCTACCTCTTCGAATACGGTGTCACATACTGCTATTTGGCCAGTGGGAGTTGCTACTGGGATAGATTTCTTAGTACACTTATCCAAACTCAATTTCTCAGCAAATGATGATGATATGAATGAGTATGATGCACCAGAATCAAATAATATAAAAGCTGGTTGCTCATGGATAAGGAAAGTACATGTGACAACTCCATAAGCAGCATCAGCCTCTACCTTGGTCATGACAACAATCCTTCCCACATTCTGAGCTCCAGCACCCTCCGCAGCAGCTACATTGTTGTTGTTGCCTCCATGACCAGCATTGTTGTTGTGGTTCTGAGCTCCATGCTGTTTTGCATTCCCCTGGTTGTAGTTTGGCTGCCTTCCATAGCCATCTCCCTGGTTGTTGCGGTTTCCAGGGTTCTTGTTTCCATATCCAATCTGCAGGATTGCGGGTTGCTGGTTCACATATTGTGGGCAGTTTCCCAGATAGTGGTTCAGAGGTTGCCCCTGATAGTTTCCTCCTTGGTTCACCTGCTGGTTCCAGACTGGTCGAGCTCTACATTCATAGGTATAACAACCCGGATCCTACGGTTCCTGCTAGTATAACTTAACGATAATCCAAAGAATAATTTATTGAAATAAAAGGAGAAAACCTTCCTTACATTATTGCACGGGAAAGATAAAACAACATTTGAATCCAAAAGATACAATTTCTAAAGTATGTTTGCTAGACATGAATCTAATCCTTAGCTCGTATGCGTTTCCACCCCAGCTAGCTTGACCTGCGGGTTTTAAAATAGCGATAGCCGACCGCAGAAAAATTTTGATTAGTAAAAACTAAGTAAGATATACCACAATATGTAAAACATAGTTTTGGCTAAAACAATAACACACGGTTTGCTAAAAATCCCATTTAAAACATGATAATGAATAATTGATAAACTCAGTGGTAGTAACTCAAAGATGGAGAGATTTCGAGCATATATAAACAGGAACCAAGATTCAGATTTTAATATTCGGTTTGGTTGAGGCGTAGCCCACGAGCCCCAACGAGTACGATGTGGACAGAGAGGTCACGATGGAATAAATAATAATAATGGGGTTTTTCCCCGGACGTTAGTAGATAGCCCTTCGCTATCCCGCCCTAACCATTCTAATGAGACCTTAAGTGCCGGCACCCCTATACAGTCGTGACCTAAACATGCATAGGTAGTACTCATAGATTCCACGATAAATAAGAGGGTAAGATCCCTAGGGAAATCACACATAGGTGTTCCCGGCCATTTGCCTTCACGCGCATCCTCTGCACATCGTTCCCAATTCTATTATCGTCCAATTATCGTTTCACAAGACTTTCGAGTTTTTCTCAAGTAACCACACATTTTCAAAGTTGCATTTGCAAAAGGGATTCAAGACTTGTCAAATTCTCCAGTATCACGATTCTAGTAGTTCATGAGCGATTTTGAAAGATAACACACGCCAAGAGACATTTTGATAATTTAAAGGTATTGTGCATATAACTTACCTGATAATGGAGAGAGAACTTCAAATACAGACAAGCACGAGAACTAGTAGCAGGGTCCTCAACGAACTCGCCTCCTACGAATTCTGAAACTACAATAATCGGATAACCTATATTAACACGAGTTCGCCACACGACAATTCACAATTAACATGTCATATATGAATGCAAGTGTAACCCCCAAAAAAATTATATTTTACTAGTCACGAGTTGCATATTTAGAATACAT
Organism: Linanthus parryae; assembly: GCA_023055425.1. Taxonomy (NCBI): domain Eukaryota; kingdom Viridiplantae; phylum Streptophyta; class Magnoliopsida; order Ericales; family Polemoniaceae; genus Linanthus; species Linanthus parryae. Next base: position 38,608,896 of record JALGPY010000002.1, read on the forward strand.
ATTTATTAAGAAAAATAGTGGTGTAGAAATATAAAATAATAATTATGGTGTAGAAACTTTATTTAATGATACTAGGATATTTATAGTGGTTAATATTTATAAATAAAATATAGCTATTGTAATAAAGCTAAAAGACGACTATCTTTATCATAAAAGTGATATTTGAGTGAAGAGAATTCAATTTATGATATATATCAAACATTGCTAAATAGTTGTTAGTAAAAACATAATATAATTGCTAAACGCTTGTAATAATAAAACACTATTTAGTTGTTTAAGAAAATTATAATATAAATATTATACTTACAAAAGTCCTAGTTCAACTTTTATAAGAATAAAAATTTATTTTCAAGAAAAGTGGTTATTTATATTTAATAATATATGTATAAAGAAAACTTGTTTATATTATGTTTAACCAACTAAAACTATACTTTGTTAATATACTAACACTAGTATTGTTTTGAAACAAAAAGTGTAAATTGAAGAGCATGCCCACAGATTAAATGATGTACAAACATTCCCCCTCTAGTTTCAGATCTTACAATATATATCCCCAAAAGTTGTACAACTTTCAATCCCTCATCTTCTCCAACTTACTGTAAATTTTCATTACTCACACCCATACACATACAACCCAATAACTCATAACCAGAGGTTCCTATGAAGGAGGTGATTGGGAGTATTGCAATATGAAATTGAAATCTAAATGAGGAATTGGTGGTTACCAATTGAAGAAGAATGAACAGGAGGAAGATGGCGGCGAAAAGGGGGCGACGACGATGGAGTCGACGGGGAACAAACCCGCCGCTGCTGCGGCTGGGCTGCGGTCCTCTGGCTCGCCGGCGATGGAGGACGACGGCGAAGGGAAGCGGAGGGGGCGGACGGCGCCGGGCGCTGGGTTCGGCGGCGTTGCTGGCGCTGGGTCGGCCCGGCTCGGTGGCGTCGTCGGGTGCTGGGTCGGCCTGGTTCGGCGGCGTCGCCGGCTGGGCCTTCTCCGGAAGGGCAGAGCAGCGAGAGAGAGGGGGAGAGGGACGAGAGAGAGAGACGAGACAGGGGGTCGAGAGATGGGTTTGGAACCCATCGGAAATTAATCGAGAGAAAATAATCCGGGTTTGATTTTGGAATGTCAAAGGGAAATTAATGTTCACGATCGGGTCTTTGACTTGCTAGGAGTGAATCTGGGCGAAAATCAGGAGGAAAGGAGTTCGGGTTTTTGATATGCCGTGGGTGTGCCGCCGGAATTTTTGCAGAGAACATCTCTGCTAAAAATGGAAGGGGAAGAAGATGATGGGAGGAATTGTAAGATGTGGCGGGTGCACCACTTAACGCGGTGGTTTGCTTCGCGATATTAATTAAAACTACACTTTTGGAAACGTTAAAAAAAATATTACACGACCCGCTACACTTCACTAACTTTTATACACATCCAAAATAGAAAAAAGTCGTCTTAAAAAAAATACTTTCGATAAAATATAAAATATCAATAACAAACATAACAGTAATATTAATAAATATGTATTTGGAAGAAAGATTATTTAATAAAAGAAGGCCATATTATTTTTTTGCTAAAACGGCTTTTGCTAAAACTAATAGTAGTAGTAGTAGAAATAATAATAATAATAATAATAATAATAATAATAATAATAATAATAATAATAATAATAATAATAATAATAATAATAATAATAATAATAATAATAATAATAATAATAATAATAATAATATGAAAACAAACTATTTAGTAAAGGAGAATTACTTTTATAAATCTCAAATAGTGGCCCCGAAAATTCGTTAAACTCCCAAAATTACCCCCAAAAATTATCGGGGTATTACATCACATCTCCCTTAAAACAAAGCTTCGTCCCCGAAGCTTAAAGTAAAACGAATCTTCCCATGCAAGTATAAATCGAATCGCCCAAGTATAAATCAAATCATCCAATGCAAGTATGCAGTTCTAATGTGCACATATAACAAGACAATGCAGGGCTGTTAAATCACATCTCCCTTAAAAGGAGTGGCGTCCCCGTCACTCGAATCGAATCCGGTCGGAGAGGTGTGGTTAAGGGAGAGATCAAGTTCGACAGGCTCACAAACAAGGATATGACTAGGGTCAGGAACATAAGCTTTGAGTTTGGGTCGTGAAAAAAAACGTTATGGAGTCTAACCAATACAAACGCTGAAGGATATGATGACGGCAGCACATGTGTTAACGTTACCTAATGAAGGATGAGAATTTGAAGTCCATAGCGATGCATTCAAGCATGGTCTAGGATGTGTTTTAATGGAAAGAGAAACTGACAAGGTGATCGCTTATGCTTCTAGGCAACAAAAGTCTTATGAAAAGAATTACCCTGCTCATGATTTGGAGTTGGCAGTCTTTGTGTTTGCAATGAAGGTCAGGAGACATTATATCAAAGGTACGAATTGCAAAAATATACATATCACAAGAGCTCGAAGTACATACTAACAGAAAAGGAGTTGAATATGCGACAAGGAAGTTGGCTAGAGTTAGTGAAGGGCTACGACATTAATATCCAATACCACGAAAAGAAAAGAAACTATAGTAGCGGGTAAAAATCAATGTGGGTTTTGCCAATTAAGCTTTGCGAAGAGTTTCGAAGGCTAGAGATTGAAATCTGTACGAAGGGAACCACGAGTAATTTAACGATGGTACTGGAAATCTTCGTAGAGACAAAGGAATCACAGAAAGAAGATGTTTTCCTATAAATGATCATGGAGAGAATCAACAAAGTCGAAGCACTAGATTTCAAAGTGGAGGCAAATGGTAGAGTGAAATTCGAGGGAAAATAATGTGGACCAATGAAATGCGCGGAAGTAAAGAAAAGGTTATGAAGGAAGCACATAACACACCATAATCGGTACATCCAGGAAAAGGCAAGTTATACAAGGATTTGAAAAAGTACTTCGGGTGGAAAGATATGAAGAAGGAAAATAACAGGTTTTGTCAAAAGCAACTTTCGGTGTTTGACTTGTAAAAATGTCATGCCCGAGCACAAGAGACTAGGCGAGATATTGCAATAATTGGAGATTGAAAATGGGACTCCATCTCAATGGAATTTGTTACAGCTTTACTTGTTTTGACGAATGGGTTGGTCCAGATCTAGATGGTAGTCGATAGACTGAACAAGACGGCAAGATTCATTCCGTGAAGAACACATGGAACAAGAAAAAGATGGAAGACGCATGCATCAAGGATGTGGCAAGACTATACAGAGTACTTGGCTTGATTATTTTAGATAGAGATTCAAACTTCATATCACATTTCAGGAAGGAGTTACAAAAGAACATGGGTAACGAGCTAAGGTTGAGCAGAACATTTCACCCAGATACGAATTGAAAGACTAAAAGGACGATTCAGACGGTGGCACACATGCTAAGAGCTGGCATTTTGGGACTTGGAGGTTCATGGATGGACAAGTTACCACTAATCGAATTTTCTTATAACAAGAGCTACCATGATAGCTTAGGGATGGCATTCTATGAAGCAATGCAGGAGAGGAAGTGTAGGACACTACTGTGTTGGCGCGACAAAAGCGTAACGATTATTCTTGGACTACAAATGATCGAGGACTCGACAAATCAGATTTGGGTGATTCAACAAAGGGTGAAGGCGGTCCATGATCGACAAGAGGTTTACAGGAATTTGAAGGAAAAAAAACCATTGGATTTCAAGGTTGGCGACAAAGTGTTCGCAATGGTTTCACTTTCAAAGGGGTAATGATTTTCAGTTGAAAGGAAAGTTGAGCCCCAAGTTCATCGGACCATACAAGGTACTGGATCGTATAGGAGAGGTTCGTAAGTCTTCACATCTGAGAGGGTGGTTAAGGTTGACACTAGCTGGAATTTGGGTCCACTGGTTATACCCCTATAGGATAGACGTTCACCTTTCGGGTCCACAAACCTTACCTTTTGGTTGACACCCTCTATGGTTTCTTTGTAGTTGCTAAGCCAATCATAATTAAGATGATGTTTGGGTTACCAAGATCGAAGTGAATCAGATAAGAAAGGTAGCTTGATTCGTTAGACTTCTAGGTTGAGATGAAGATAGATATTTGGGGGTAGGATTTGGTAAGTCTGTCTTCTTTAGCAAGGTAGATGATATGAAGAAAATAATCTATTCCAGTCCACATACATGCACCACATAAGTTTTGAAACAATAAACATTTATTGATCCACCCATCAAATTATCCACATGAAAATTTTAAATGATAGAAACAACTCCATCCCAAAAGTAAATATCAAACACAAAAAGTAAACTAAGCGTTCACTCTCGTGATAAAAACAATGCAATAAACGATGACCCTAAGGGTGGGATGGGTGTGGATCTACTCCTCATCATCAGTAGTGAATATGAACTCGATATCATCAGCGTCAATCTCAATACTCGACCGAAATAAACTCAAATAAAGCAAGTATGTAACATGAATAGCTAAAAACTTAACAAGTTGCAGTCACATAGCAATTTATCTATTCTTAACGAACAAGGATTCTCAGATAGTCATACAACACACTTAGAAAATTTAAACAACAACTAAGCTAACCCACATCCCCGGCTTGTTTAGTTTTAATTTCCGGTTTTAGTTGTCCTATGTCCATTTTAAATTTTTGAAAAAGTTCCCAATTATCTTTAATCTTTGTTAAATGGAAATCGAAAAGTCGCACTAGCGTTGGAACCGTCGGCTCTGATACCATCTATAACAACCCGGATCCTACGGTTCCTGCTAGTACAACTTAACGATAATCCAAAGAATAATTTATTGAAATAAAAGGAGAAAACCTTCCTTACATTATTGCACGGGAAAGATAAAACAACATTTGAATCCAAAAGATACAATTTCTAAAGTATGTTTGCTAGACATGAATCTAATCCTTAGCTCGTATGCGTTTCCACCCCAGCTAGCTTGACCTGCGGGTTTTGAAATAGCGATAGCCGACCGCAGAAAAATTTTTATTAGTAAAAACTAAGTAAGATATACCACAATATGTAAAACATAGTTTTGGCTAATACAATAACACACGGTTTGCTAAAAATCCCATTTAAAACATGATAATGAATAATTGATAAACTCAGTGGTAGTAACTCAAAGATGGAGAGATTTCGAGCATATATAAACAGGAACCAAGATTCAGATTTTAATATTCGGTTTGGTTGAGGCGTAGCCCACGAGCCCCAACGAGTACGATGTGGACAGAGAGGTCACGATGGAATAAATAATAATAATGGGGTTTTTCCCCGGACGTTAGTAGATAGCCCTTCGCTATCCCGCCCTAACCATTCTAATGAGACCTTAAGTGCCGGCACCCCTATACAGTCGTGACCTAAACATGCATAGGTAGTACTCATAGATTCCACGATAAATAAGAGGGTAAGATCCCTAGGGAAATCACACATAGGTGTTCCCGGCCATTGGCCTTCACGCGCATCCTCTGCACATCGTTCCCAATTCTATTATCGTCCAATTATCGTTTCACAAGACTTTCGAGTTTTTCTCAAGTAACCACACATTTTCAAAGTTGCATTTGCAAAAGGGATTCAAGACTTGTCAAATTCTCCAGTATCACGATTCTAGTAGTTCATGAGCGATTTTGAAAGATAACACACGCCAAGAGACATTTTGATAATTTAAAGGTATTGTGCATATAACTTACCTGATAATGGAGAGAGAACTTCAAATACAGACAAGCACGAGAACTAGTAGCAGGGTCCTCAACGAACTCGCCTCCTACGAATTCTGAAACTACAATAATCGGATAACCTATATTAACACGAGTTCGCCACACGACAATTCACAATTAACATGTCATATATGAATGCAAGTGTAACCCCCAAAAAAATTATATTTTACTAGTCACGAGTTGCATATTTAGAATACATATTTATTAAGAAAAATAGTGGTGTAGAAATATAAAATAATAATTATGGTGTAGAAACTTTATTTAATGATACTAGGATATTTATAGTGGTTAATATTTATAAATAAAATATAGCTATTGTAATAAAGCTAAAAGACGACTATCTTTATCATAAAAGTGATATTTGAGTGAAGAGAATTCAATTTATGATATATATCAAACATTGCTAAATAGTTGTTAGTAAAAACATAATATAATTGCTAAACGCTTGTAATAATAAAACACTATTTAGTTGTTTAAGAAAATTATAATATAAATATTATACTTACAAAAGTCCTAGTTCAACTTTTATAAGAATAAAAATTTATTTTCAAGAAAAGTGGTTATTTATATTTAATAATATATGTATAAAGAAAACTTGTTTATATTATGTTTAACCAACTAAAACTATACTTTGTTAATATACTAACACTAGTATTGTTTTGAAACAAAAAGTGTAAATTGAAGAACATGCCCACAGATTAAATGATGTACAAACATTCCCCCTCTAGTTTCAGATCTTACAATATATATCCCCAAAAGTTGTACAACTTTCAATCCCTCATCTTCTCCAACTTACTGTAAATTTTCATTACTCACACCCATACACATACAACCCAATAACTCATAACCAGAGGTTCCTATGAAGGAGGTGATTGGGAGTATTGCAATATGAAATTGAAATCTAAATGAGGAATTGGTGGTTACCAATTGAAGAAGAATGAACAGGAGGAAGATGGCGGCGAAAAGGGGGCGACGACGATGGAGTCGACGGGGAACAAATCCGCCGCTGCTGCGGCTGGGCTGCGGTCCTCTGGCTCGCCGGCGATGGAGGACGACGGCGAAGGGAAGCGGAGGGGGCGGACGGCGTCGGGTGCTGGGTTCGGCGGCGTTGCTGGCGCTGGGTCGGCCCGGCTCGGTGGCGTCGTCGGGTGCTGGGTCGGCCTGGTTCGGCGGCGTCGCCGGCTGGGCCTTCTCCGGAAGGGCAGAGCAGCGAGAGAGAGGGGGAGAGGGACGAGAGAGAGAGAGACGAGACAGGGGGTCGAGAGATGGGTTTGGAACCCATCGGAAATTAATCGAGAGAAAATAATCCGGGTTTGATTTTGGAATGTCAAAGGGAAATTAATGTTCACGATCGGGTCTTTGACTTGCTAGGAGTGAATCTGGGCGAAAATCAGGAGGAAAGGAGTTCGGGTTTTTGATATGCCGTGGGTGTGCCGCCGGAATTTTTGCAGAGAACATCTCTGCTAAAAATGGAAGGGGAAGAAGATGATGGGAGGAATTGTAAGATGTGGCGGGTGCACCACTTAACGCGGTGGTTTGCTTCGCGATATTAATTAAAACTACACTTTTGGAAACGTTAAAAAAAATATTACACGACCCGCTACACTTCACTAACTTTTATACACATCCAAAATAGAAAAAAGTCGTCTTAAAAAAAATACTTTCGATAAAATATAAAATATCAATAACAAACATAACAGTAATATTAATAAATATGTATTTGGAAGAAAGATTATTTAATAAAAGAAGGCCATATTATTTTTTTGCTAAAACGGCTTTTGCTAAAACTAATAGTAGTAGTAGTAGAAATAATAATAATAATAATAATAATAATAATAATAATAATAATAATAATAATAATAATAATAATAATAATAATAATAATAATAATAATAATAATAATAATATGAAAACAAACTATTTAGTAAAGGAGAATTACTTTTATAAATCTCAAATAGTGGCCCCGAAAATTCGTTAAACTCCCAAAAATACCCCCAAAAGTTATCGGGGTATTACAATAGGCACGATGCCCCTTCTACCACAATTGTGGCACACAACTAGGTTTCCCATACAGTCTCTTCCGAGGTGGTTCTGCGGACAACGGTTATAGTTGTAGCGGCGAACTGGCTGCGCTGCCTGATTCTGCTAGTTCTGGTTGTTTCGTCCATTGTTCGGCTTCAATTTCTTGTTGTTGCTACTTCCTCCTGCCTCAAGTGCCTTGCGTTTCCCACGAAACTCGTCCTGAACCTTTTGAACTTGCCACATGTCAGTTGCTCGGTCATATGCCTCGTGTAAAGTGTCGTAAGTCTTCCTACGTATGATCTCCTGCAGCTGTAAGTGTAGTCCCGAAATGAACTTGTTGATCTTATCATCCTCAACAGGTACCATGTGGCCTGCAAACCTTAGTAGCTCCACAAACTTCTTGAAGTAGTTTGTCACTGAGTCGTTCCCTTGTGTCAAGTTGTTGAACTCATTGCATTTCCCTCTCTTAACATGTGCTGGATAGAACCGCGTCCTTAGAGCAGTCTTAAAGGCTTCCCAAGTGAAATTGGGTCGATCTAGCAAGGCTTCTTGGTTGGTTGTCCACCAATCATCTGCGTCATCTGCCAGATGGATGATGGCGCAGTTGATCTTCTCATCGTCAGGGCAATGCAAAACCTTAAGTAGCTTCTCGAAATGCCTTATCCAGTTCTCCAGTTCAACGGGATCCTCCTTGCCAGTGAATTGGCGAGGGTTCAGATCAGCTATCTGTTTGGCATAGCTTTGCCTTCCACGCTCCTCATTGCCAATTACTCGATCCATGAGTTGCGTCATATGTGCCATCTGTGAAACTAGTTGTTCCATTGGTGGTTGGTTGCTTCCTTCTGCTGCCATTTGCTTTCGGTTGACTCTCCTAGTGTAGTATCGTAGTTGTCTGTCAGTCATATTCCTACACTATCACCTATTGTATTATTGCATATTCTATGAGGAGTAAATGATTAAATGAATTATCTCATGAAGCACAAGTATATCATATTCAAATAGGACAAGTATCGCACATAACAGACAAAGCATATAACTCTTGTCCATACGATCATGTAAGAATGTATCAACACATATATCTCATATTCCAAACCAATAAACTCAATTATCATAAGGCTCAAACGTCATTCCGAAGAGGAAAAGGACGTGGGTTGGTGGGACTTAGTAAAAATTATACTGCCTATAACCCCAAACGGCTTGTCAAATTTTAAATTTTCTTATACTATATTCATTTTAAATTACCCTACCGGTTTTAATTCCTATTTGGATTGTCTGCTCTGATACCACCTGGGACACCCACTTGTTCGGGGCCTTCCGTTCCGGACCGGAGAGCTCGGGAGGGTGCTATTCAAAAATGAATCGGCGCAAAACGTGAACAAAATATCCCATACTTATATATTACATAAACATATTTGTCTCAACATAAAACATGACATACTATTAAACATGATGATCATTGTCTAGGTGAATCATTTATTTAATGCTAACATAACTAGGTGAGTCCGCGTTTCCCTTAAGTCGAGCTTCCTTCACCTAGACCTGCGGGGGAAAGAAACAAGACCGCAAATTTTCCAAAGTCAGCACAAAATGCTGAGTGAATAAACACCCAAACATGTAAACAGGAAAGAGGCATATTTTCACTTTAAATAAAGAAGAATAATGTGGAAGTGAACCAACTTGCTATTGCGAAAGCGTAGATAATAAATATTCCAATTCTTTACTTAGCCTTCTCAAATCATTCCACAATTTCAAAGCCTCAGTTGCTTTCAATTCTCATATGAAAAATCCACATTTATTATTTTAGTTGTAGCGGGGAACGAACCAATCCAATAGCATAAAACCAACCATCTCGCATGCATCCAAGACCTTAAGTGGCGGCACCCCCCTAAGACTCTTGCGGCCAGAGAGGTGAGTACAGGGAGCAGTCCGGGAAAAATCGCAACCGAGCAAAATATTATAATAGGTCGGGTGGCCGTGTCATCCCAATAATCATAACCACGATGTATATAAGGTTCTGCCGCACAACTGTTTTCACTTTACGTTATTACGTGTTATTAATTTCATTTGATAGTTTCCAAATAATCATTTAGACAAGTATTTGAAATCTCAAAACGAGTTCGTTTATCACAAATCACATTTTGAGACATAAAATCATAAAAATATTTAGACACAAATGGAGGACGGACACATTAGGTAAGGCATATTTACTCACCTCAAGTAGCAAGATAATTAGCACAACAAAGCCTCTACGGATAAACGAAGCCCTCGTCTACGAACTCGTCACCTACAATTTATGATTCCTAAATTAATTACAAATCCAAAGTGTGCAAGTATGCTATGCAAAATTTCTCTAAGTCTCATTTGAAATTACCCCCAATTTTCCCAATAATTACTAGTGTGCCATATTTATATAATAAACCGGTGACGTAAACAATTGTATTTTTCTTATAAAAATCAATACTTATATAAATACTAACTCTTAAAAATTATTAAGTAAGAAATAGTATAATAAATTTATACACTCTCATATTTAGAAGATAATAATCTATTTTACAACACATTTATTGGTAAGTGACTACAAAATTTAATTCCAACTAATTTAATTATTGCTAATAATTTATTATGAAATGTATATTCTATTAAAGAATTAAATTTATAAATAAAACTCACAAAACGTTTATTCCAAGAGGACAAGTGTTTAGTCTCACATATTTTATAACTTTATTTTGGAGAAATTAATTTATAATATCTACAAATAATAATCAAGCTTTAACTATTTATAAATAGAGGAATTTTCTTAAAGTTATTTTCCTATTTAACTTCCTAACTTATTTTATTTTATCAATATTAAGAAAATAACATATTTTACTCAAAACACTAATTTATAAGTACTTGAAATATTTATTTAATCACACTAAATTTATATGATTAAATCAACTGTATAATTTATCTTGCTTATTTTCAAGAAAACAACAATATTTCATATTAAATCATACACATATAATTTTAATAGCAAAAACTTCTGTTATATAATTAAAACAATAACAATAAATATTGGAAATTAATTCTAATTCAAAGTTGAAGATTTAATTTTATACTTTATATGCAATTTATGTAAACAACAAATAGATCCCCCAACTTTTCGTAAATGACATGTAATAACCTCCCACCAACAACACAGTTTTCACATGTGACAGTTCATACCCTCAACTTTTAAGAAAATACAAAACAACCCCCCAAGCATGAACACACGTACAACTCTCACAACCCATCAACCCAATTCGATCTAGATCTAACAAAATTATATTTTGATGGTCACAAACGAATCAGATGGTGATTTAGGAGTTACCCAAGCAAAAAATCGCGAGAAACGGTCAAGATTTGGGTCCAGTTGGGTTCGCCGTCGAGGTGGCCGGCGGTGATGAACGATTCCGGCGATTGAGGCGTTGTTAGCTCCGATTGGCAACAATTACAGTATCCTCGAGCTTAAAGGAGTTGATTAGGATCGATTTGAGGGAGTGGGTTGCGTCGAATGGCTCGGGCCGAGCTTTCACCGGCGCGCCGCCGGTCGTGGCAGCTCCAGGTGGTTTATGCAGCGACTTTCTGCTGCTGTGGCTCCTCCTTGACTCGCGATAGAGAGGGGATGAAAGTGGTGAGGTCAAAACAGAGGGAGAGAGAGCTCTGGTCGTGGTGGCGGCGTTGGCTGTCGTCGGGGAAGGCAGCGGCACAACGCCGCTGCTCTGTTTTCGTCGGCAGAAACAGAGGAAGAGAGGGAGTGAGACAGAGGGAGGTTGGGAAGTGGAGGAGGAAGAGGGGAGAGTGGTGGCTGTGGTGGTGTTGCTGCCGGTGATGGAGGTGGTGGTGGCGTACAGTGGTAGTGGTCTGTGAAGAAGAAGAAGAAGAATATAAAGAAGGAGAAGAGAGAGAGAGAGAGAGATGTGTTCCGTGAGAGAGAGCGGGAGAGAGTTACGGTAAAGAGAGAGAGAGATAGAGAGAGAGAGAGAAACAACAATGTTGGGGAATGGGGAATCCTACCGAAAGATGGGGAAAAATCCATTTTTTTTGTATTAGTAATGTTAGGGTATGTTGGGTGCACCAAAAGGTAGACTAATCTAGCGGGTAGGGTACACACTAGGCTAGACAATTTATCACTTAGTATAAAATAATAAATTGCTAAAAATAATTTCTCAAAAATAATATCATTTTCTAGGAATATAAATTAACCGTCTTGACTATAATTTGAATTTGAAAATTACCCAATTTGCCAGTCGCAAATAAAATCAAATTCCTCGCACAAATTACCGATTTACCCTTCGTATTAAAACGGGGTATTACATGAAAACTCCGTCGCGCGGATGCCCGTCTATCAAGTAGCGCGACAACCACACGCAAAGAAAGCCGCATAAAGTCCAGGCATCACCTTTCCCTTCGACGCCGATGATGGCTTCTAGGTCTTGCTCTAGCCACTCCTGAGCTACTTTCGGTTTAACAAAATCCGTGAAAAAGTACATCACCCACTTCGACCAGATGTTCTTCGCATCAGAAGACACATACATATATGTGTCGCAAGGGATCGTCGCGTTTGGCCTCCATCTTGAAGCGGCCTTCTTCATGTCAGCTATGCATATCTTCATTTGGTCAAACATAGTGAGTTCTTCATTAGAAGTCAGAGGAGCTAAAGGGTCGACCCCTACCATGCTTGGAAGATGCAATAATACCTCTATGTCTTCCAGAGTAGGTACGACTTCAAAATTAGGGAAATGGAAGGTAATAGGTCTTCTTGGAATATCTGGAAAACAGGATCCGCAACATGTCCTAGTCGACCCTAACAGTGAGGCCTTTCGTCGCGCAAACGGTATGCAAAATATTGGCCCACTTCAATTCTTTCTCGTAGTTATCAAGAATGAACTCTGTTCAATCCTCCATCCAGTCAAGCCCCTCCATGAAGGCCTGGGGAAGAACATCTTTATACGCGTAAAGACCAGCTTCGAGGCCGAGCCGTTGCACGTCTTGGGTGCTAGCCACATCCCAGTCAGAGCTCTCCGGTTCCGGCACTAACTGCAATACATCTTCCACTTGAGACGCTTGGAGCGTGGTCGCTTTAACGGTGGCCATGAAGAAATTATCCCCACCCAAGTAGGGGGCTTTGCACCAGAGATCTTTGCTCAGTTCGGGTAACTCAACAGCTCCCTTAGTAGATTTCTTGGGAGCTATTTCTGTAAACACAAGAAGACATACGCAAGACGAGATCTAAAGGATTATTATCTAATGGAGTATGAAGAGCAGTATCAACATTAAACCCAGATTGGGCTGCATGCCAAGAATAAAGGGGGCTAAAAACATCTTTGAGATTTTAAGCCACAAAAGGGGAGAATCACTAACCTTGCTGACGTTTGAGTGCCTGAGCTGCTTGGGAAACTTTGTCGAGAATTTGATCGAAGGTCTCGAATTCTTGCCGATGATTCTCTCTCTGGTTCATAAAATTTCAGAAGCAATGACGGTAGAAAAGTTCTAATTGAAGAAGCAAAAGGGTTTAAATAATCCCCAAGTCTGAAGAGTCGCGACTGCGGTCATTCGCTGATTCAGCACTACTTCGATAACCGGCGAAATTGGCGACCTATCAGGTCATTCTGAGTTATTCTTGCCTCGAAAACCGGCGAAAATCTGTGGATGGCGTCTAGTTAACTTCGCAACAGCCACGCCTCATCAAAGGCTATATACGCTGTTTCAAAACCCCAGGCAATCATGGCTATATCTGGGGGCTAGGGATTCGAATTTTATTCAAATTAATACGAGGATCTGCGTGGGAACCACGCACGGCTAATTTTGTGCGACTACACAGTAAACGCGCGCGTGCGTGACATTCGCGCAAAAGGGGGCTAATGTAGATGGTGCATTCCAGACAGACAGATCATAGCCACGTGGCAGCCATCCAGCACATCTGATTGTGCTCCGTACACACCTAATCACTGCTCATGCTTATTCATCGGGGGCTGCGAGTCATGGCCACCCGCGATGCTCACCACATGGGACCTGTAGGGACTTAGTGGTTTGGAGGCTAGAGTAAGGTCCGTCGCGCGAGAGCGACAACCACGCTCGCGTGCGACCCTTAGTAACTGTCTGAGAGATTCAAGGATTACGTGTCCCATAAATGCAGTGATCTCATAACGGTCCCCTACTTATGCGGATGAACGTGTAACGTGCCCTATATATACTGTCGAACGTGCCGTTACGAGGCTATCATTAAGCCGCCATTCATGGGCGCATTAACCCCTCATAACGGTCACTTCCCCACTATATATGGGAACGTTAGCCTTCTATGGCAGCTCTATGATCATCTCGGATCTTTAACTAGTCAATACACTGTCTATCTCTCTCTCTCTCAAGAACAATTACCATTTCTTACTCTCTCCCTACTCACACCCTCCATCTCTCTGTGTTCTTATCTTATTCCCTACTTGAGGTGTACACTTGGATCTCTCCCAAGGATTTCCTTGTGCACAATAATTACAGAAGCACTTTTCATTCTTATAAGTAGTTCATTGAGTGTGACAATATTGCCGTCCATTTAATAATTTACATTCAACCAATTGAAACTTTGGAACTCTCAAAAGCACAATAATAACTATAGTTTTAAAAACCGGACCGGCCGGTTCGACCGGTCGGACCGGTGAACCGTTACTTGACCGGTCCGGTTCGGCTATCAGACCGTGGATGCAAGAACCGGTCAAACCCGGTCAATAACTGGCCGGTTTTATGGTCTAACCAGCGAACCGGTCGGGAGTAAACCGGCCGGTTTACAAGGAATCAAACTAAAAATTGGATAGACTGAAGAAGACCTTCGAGTTTCTTGGTTTGCCTCTTCAATGGAGAAACACTTTACCAGCAACAGATCTGTTGGAAGCTTGTTCCGTTCTCAACTCGCGAGATTCATCGGCTGAGATTTATGTCATTGCTTCAAGATCGACGGAATGGTAGGGGGAGGACGATGAATGAGCTAACACCAGAAGCAAAAGACGTTGAGGAGAGAGAGAGAAAGCCGAAGACTTCGCAGAGAGAAAAGAGAAACGTGAGGCAAGAGAATGAAGAGATAATGAAACGGTAAAGAAATGATAATGCAGAGATTGATACATATCTTTCCACCACCGCATTTAATTAGGAGGTAAAAAAATCACAAAACATTCAATTAATGTACTGAAAAAGGGTACATACATAATCATAAAAAAAGTCATATTTTTCAAATTCTCCAATTTCTTTTGAAAAGAATAAAATTTACCTTTTATATTATATTTTTATTATACACATAATTAAGAAAAACATTAATATATTATTAAACCGTGAACCAGTGTCTCACCGGTTTGATGGCCGGTCCGGTTCTGAAAACTTTGATAATAACCCATAAAAAGTAACCTTAGCCATACATTCCAATGGGCCCCACCAAAAGAAAGAATAAATAAAAATGAAGTAATAAGCCCATAACCTGGAAAAAAAAATTAGTGCTCCCAAAGAACACCACGTGATGCTCTACAACCAATGAATATATGCAACCATCGACAGTTTGTATAAGTGGTGCATTGTGAGTAGTTGTAAAGCACCACGTAGTGCTCCAAAGGAGCACTTAAGAAATTCTCCACAACTTGCTATTTAAATTTTAACGGTAAATTTGTACCACCAACATGATGGATGTTTATAGTCATCAAATATATTTCACGTAGAAATTCAATCTACTTCACAATGCAACCTCAGGATTGGGTTCCAAAAAGTTCAAATTCTCCAATTAGACATTTCTTTATGAACTCCTCAATTATCGATCGACCGTGTACCTTCATGTTACATATAAAACTGCCATATCATCCCAAAGAGGCGAAAACCTATATAAAAAAAAAAGTATTATACAAACATACTATAAATACAAGATCAGCTTAGAAACCTTCAGAGTGATAACAAAAGAATGGTAGACTAGATCTTCGTTACGTCGATAAATGTGTATTCTTTTTGGGCAAAATACCCAACAGCGAAATGAATTTCCTGAACCAAACTCCGTAGAGATAATGTCATCCTCAAAATTCTTTCATAAGTCACCATGAACATCTTCGATTCACTCATCCTATATAACAGAAAAACAACACAAAACGAACTTAGTGAAGGACCATGCTCCTTAAACACCATAACACGAGAAAGGTGGACCGATTTAAGAACCATTCTAGATTCCAGATAAAACATGTCGAAAGGTGTAATTTTCTAGCAGAAAGAAGGTTGAGCATTCAATAAGTGCATCATGCTGAGCCTACAAAATTAGTATTACCATCACTGAAGGGAAAACTTACAATTACTTTTTACTTTATTTAAATTTGCAAATAACTAATTGCCTGACTCATAGAGATAACCTCATTCATAAGATGAAAGTGCATGCACTGTTATCAATCATGCACCATGGATCATCTTGGCAGAGCTTGACAAGCTTTTAGTGCCTAACATAATAAAGTAGCAAAAAGTTGGAGTTCCTGCTCCCCATATCTCTCTTTTTGACAAATTTTCATCCGGTCCTATTGCAGAGTCATGAGCAGTTTGGTGCAAGGTGAAGGAAATGGGATTCAACCAAGGAGATTTCTCCCTAGCAGTGCAATCCACTTCAGCGGACAGCAAGAACCTCATTTGGAATCGATCCTACAAAATATGTTCTAGGAAATGCGGTTGGTCTGGGGAGGATATACTCACAGCTAGAAACACCCACATTGCATGATCATGTCATAGAAAAAGTTGAATTCAGCAATGGAGTTTCTAGTAAACACCTGTGGCTAAAACTAAGGTCCAGGAACAACCCATGGCTTAAACTATGGGGCTGGTCTGACCTACCGCCCAAGCTATGGCCCTGGAGCAGGCTATTAAGGATGTTGAGGTCCTTGAGGATGAAGAGAATGATAAACCCAACTCAAAAAATAATATAATAATATTTTTACATATGCACCAACACTAGACACCTTTCTGTACAGTGCCAGATTCAACTTTGCCCATCATAACCGTTCTCATTTTCTTAAATTTGTCAATGATAGGAAGTCTACCAATTTAAATTTGCACCAAGTCAATGAGAAGGTTCAACAGTTAGGCCATAACTAATGGCAAAAAGATGTCAGCCGATGAAAACTCAGACTATTCGAAACAGAAAATCCTCTTAGACTACTAATATATATGCTGAAGCTTTTCAAATTCAATAAATAAGCATGGCATAATCAATAAGCATGATATGACATTCTGCCGTACCTAAATAGCCATTTTAGATCACGAAGAGGGAGTTAAATAGCATCAAGGGCTTCGAAGAGGCAGGGATCATTCCATACCTTCCTCGACTCTTGTTTTCATACTTCCACCAATAAGTCCAGTTATAGGAAGTTTAAACCACAAGTAAGAAATGACAGAAACAAAATACCTAGTATTAACATTCAATCTTAACAAGTAGTCACAATCCCCGCACAAAATACACATAAAGCAGGGCTCGTGCATGGAACACAAAAATATCTTGAACATGGGTATAATTCCACTTCTTTGAAGCATTTTCAACAATACAAGTGAAAACAAATATCCATTAAGGCTCTGTTTGGTTGGTGGTAAAATATTTTCCTGTACAAATATTTCCTTTGTTTTGGTGTTTGGTTCACAACTTGTCTCGTAAAATCTTTTACCAAGTACTTTTTCACTCAAATGATGTACCATAATTTACACATTTAAAACCCGTAAGCCATTTTCTAGACAGTGAAGGAGCACGACAACAATTCATACTAACACCTCCACCACCAAGAACCACCACCGCCACCCACCACTACTGCCACTGTCGTCGCCCCCTCCCACCACTCTCACATCTGCCACTGCTCCACCGCCACCTCTCCAACCACTGTTCCACCACTGCCTCCAAAACTACCTCTTCCACCACTGCTCCACATCCACAGGTCCACCACCGCCTCCAAACTCACTTACAGGTACCAGTTGAACCAACTAATTTATTTGTTGTTATATGTCAATTTTCATAATAATATCTAATGTACAAGAAAAATGTTTTTCAAGTGTCAACCAAACATAAGAGAATGATAAAAAACTTTTTCACAAAAAAATACTTATACGTGTAGAATATTTTCCTTTGTACAACAATTTACTACCAACCAAATGGAGCGTAAATGTATGAGGTGTGGGAAATTGCTCAATCACAATCATAGTGAAATCATAGTAATTGATTTATAATTTGGTATTCAATAGTGAATCAGTAAATATAGAAATTACGTTTATACTTGTGCATAATTTTAGATGATTTGATGCTTCACTGGAAGTGCATCTTTCAACAACTTTAACAACTCATTGAATGACTTGTCACTCTAACCGTACAACACTTTTAAGTTTCAAATGCAATAATCTCACAGTGAATGATAGAGTTGAGAACTGCTTACAACCGGATACAATTCCTTCTTTGCATCATCTAACAATTTGTAGAAGTCTGAAGTCTCTTCATCCATGTCTTCCGTTTCACCCCCTTCATCCACGTCTTGATGACCGAATGCACCGCTTATCAAATTAAGCATTCCATCATCAAACTGGCTACCCCTACTTCCATTATTCTCTCCTCTGGTACCACTAGAGACCGACTCTCCATGCCTCGTCCAAGTTTCATAATTGGTGTCAAATCCATTCTAAAGGAGTTGATCCAGTACCTAAAGTCTGTTATGAGAATGCCGGTTCATGCTCTTCATACATGGACACTGTATAACATCCAAACCATTGTTGTTGGAGAATTCAAACTCCAAAAATAACCCACATCCAACCAGATATTGCATAGACGACTTTGCACTGAAATTAATCCGAATTTTATGCATCATAGTATTCGGGGAAAGGAAAAACAGTCTGCACAGAACTAGACCTTTAAACAAGCGGGTACATAGAGAGAACTTCGTGACAAAATGAGCATAGTTGAATACAATATAATCAAACGGAGTTATTGCACTTTTAATTATGCATGTACCACATATTAATTTTATGCACAGAACATAAATAAGACAATAGAACACTTACATGCAGTTGTCGAATCAGCTGCGGTTTTCAATGCTTGTTACAGCTTCAAAAGTGCAGCATATGCCTGAAATGTGAATACCAATTAGTGAAGAAGATACTAGAGCATCTAAGACAACCAGGACAATCTCTAATAATGCAAGACTAAAGTAATATTGTAATTCCAGTTCAGACTCCAGCTTGGCCACTTGCATAGTAACAAATAAATCAGTACTCTGGGTAACATATAAATGGATTAAAGAACAAATTTAAACTTCTAGTTTCTCATAACTAAAGCTTAGGAGAACTAACCCCAGATTTCACAATATTAAGAATTTGAGCTCATGTGTCCTGCGAGAGTTTGGACAGTATCCTCCAAACACAAATCACTCATTGGGAATTTTTATTACTGCACTCTTAAGACATGTTTACCTTTAACCAAAATAATATGTATTCATCACAAGCTGGGTTCCCATGTCATGTCAAGGAGCACGAAAATATGCTTGGAGAAAGATAACTACACACTGGCACAATTGTTCGTCGCATTTGTCTAACTGACACCAACTAGTTTGGAGGTACTCTGAATTACATAAACTTCTGACATGTACTAGCAAGTTGCACAAGTAAAACAACAGATCTTCTTGGTTAAATTTTAAAACATTCATGTTCTGTATTATTTAATGTTCCTGAAGAAGTTCTCATTAACTGTAATGCAGATGACCTAGTCTAGGAGCTTAACAGGCCGTGGTTAATTAATAACTACAGTCTACATATATGTGACAGCAAAGGGAACACTAGACTGCCAAGGGTTTATATTGAATCCCTTGCCCTGAAGTGGCGTCAGCTATAGCAAACTAATTGATAAACCAATTAATCGATAACCAATCATGTAACGGATCCTCTGGCTACTAGAGGAAGTGACAAGGGACAGGTTCAAGAATGGATGGAGGACCAAGGAAGCAAAATGGATCAACAGTCAAGTAACCAACACCTTTTTCATAGTCTAAATACACAATCAGACACTTTCAGAAAACCAAATCAGTACTAGAAAAGGTTAAATTACATAGGAATAAACATCCCTTCAAATAAATCTGAGCTAATCATCAACTGACTCATATCCAGCTAAAGACAAATCATGTGCACAATATCCAAGTCAAGAGTAACTTAATCACACATAGCCCTCAGATAATGAAACGAGTCTGAAGATGAAACAAGATAAAAAAGTAAAATCACACATAGCCCTCAGATAATGATACTTCAATCAAAGAGTAAAATCCGGTGCAGATTAGGGCTATGTGTGAGGGATATGTGTAAAATCCGATGCAGATAAACCATACCATGTGGCTGTAACTGTTTGTGTTTAATCCTACTCCTCTGTCAAGGCTACTTTTGAGTAACGCGGTTGAGATGTTAAATAAACCCGACGAGAGAGCGCACCTACAGAGGAGGACTATTCAAGTTGCTGATTTCTTTTAGAAATAACCCTCTGTAATAAAACACAATCATCCTCTTATTGCAACCAATTTCCAGTTGACCCAATGAAGAAACCATGAAAGCAAAATTAAATCTTAATTTCACTACGAAAAGAATTACACCGTAGCTAGCTGTAACTAATTAATATGTTCGATAACGACACTCTTGATTTCTGAGTTGCTCCAACAGATAGACCGAAGAAGAAGCATGTATTTATCCAAGTTGCCTATATAATGAACTCATCATGGTCTTTTGGTGTGATTCACACCAAAACATCACCAACCAAGAATAATGGCCTCTATTTCAAAGATGCTTCTCTCCTTGTTGATTCGCTTCTTACTCCCCTTCTTCTCATACTCATCAAACAAGCTGCCTCAGGTCTACGTTATCCACAAGAATACTTCACAAATGCCTGCTCCCTTCTCAACCTCCCACCACTCGTACGTATCAATGCTCTCTGCCATCTCCATGAGGGAAGAAGAAGCAGATGTCATCTCCTCCCCGAAGCACCTGTACACTTACCAACACGTCATCAGCGGCTTCAGTGCTCTACTGCCTCCAGCCCATCTCCAACAAACACAGAGCATGCCTGGTCATCTCGCAACTTCCCCAGAGACACCTGACGAGTTCCACACAACCCACACTCCAAAGTTCCTCGGCTTGCAGGAAAATGTCGGGTTACGGCTCCATTCTGGTTTTGGAGATGACATGATTATTGGAATGATGGACAGCGGAATATGGCCGGAGAGCGAGAGCTTCAACAATAAAAGAATGCCGCCTGTGCCAGCACGGTGAAGGAAGTGTGAGAAAGGAGCCAAGTTCGATTCCTCTAGTCGCAATAAGAAACTTATTGGAGCCCGGTCTTTTAGCAAAGCTATGAAGGCAGCTGGTTGGAACATTATCAGCAATTAGGATTAAGACTCTCCTAGAGACTTTTTCGGTCACGAGACTCGTGTAATGGAACCGGCTTTTATCTGGGAGACTGTTACCGGAGGAAACGAATCCGCGAATCTTTAAAAATCATTTAAAGATGTACAAAATGCTTTCAAAACCTTGTTTTGTATATCAAGCATATTTATAATATTTTTATTACTTGTTAATACCATACTTGAGTAATATTTAGACCATGTATACGTTATTATCTAACACTTGATAATTCACAGTTAAACAAGATATATCCTTGGTAATCTCTTCTAAAGGTCAATGAACAAACATGTCCATATTCCTAACATATAGACTTCTTATTTGTTGTTTCAGATTAAGCATAATTTATAATAAATACCTAAAGATACATATAGCTTTACTCTCTACAAGAAGATCAAATAAACACACCAAGAGGATGATGAGAAGAAGGGAGGGAGAGAACTGCTCGATTGCCGTCGGTTAGGTGGAGAACATAGTGAAATTGGAATTCCGAAATTTGTAGATGGAGGTTACTCCCACTCTCAATTGTTTCTAGTGATTTCTCAATTTTCGGATTACAACTTCTCTTCTCCTACAATCCCCGTCTCTACCTGTACATTGAGGAAACGAAGCGTATAGTCCGATTTGTGCCTATGACGGTGTGTACCAGCCATTGTGATTCCCATTCACGTACAATTTATCAGGTGAATCGGATTCGACCACTGATTCAGCCGTAATGTAACCGTGACGTGGTTCTTTTAAAACCTTGGACATGGTATTGAAGGTTACTGAAAATTGTCCTCTCTGGACTACTTTATTCATTAGCAATATATACCCCAAATACATACAAAGGTAATTACAATCCAGACCCTATAATTACGCTAAGTTAACAGCTAAGCTACGCTAACTCTATTACACCCCCGCAGTCGGAACGGAAGAACGATGAACGTTCTCTCAAATAGCTGACGAGTAAGGCCTTTGGTGAAGATGTCCGCATACTGAAAGTCAGCAGGAATGTGAAGAACCCGAAGTTGGCCGAGGCGAACTTTGTCCCGAACAAAGTGAAGATCAATCTCAATATGTTTAATGCGTTGATGCTTAACCAGGTTACCTGATAAGTATACCACACTAATATTGTCACAATAGCAAAGAGAGGTCGTCGGAGGACGAACCCGGAGCTCAAGGAGAAGGTTGCGAAGCCGGCAGAGCTCAGCAACGGCGTTGGCAACACCACGGTACTCAGCCTCGGCACTGGAGCGAGAGACGGTGGCATGCCGTTTGGACGACCAACTAAGAAGGTTGCCCCCGAAGAAAGTGCAGAAGCCAGAGGTGGAGCGACGCGTGTCAGGGCAACCAGCCCGTGTATGCCGTGAGTCCCGTAGAGGCAGTAGATGAGATGTGAAACCCAAGATCAAGAGTACCACTCTCATAGCGAAGCACGCGCTTCAACGCCCGGAAATGATGCTCTCTAGGATCGTGCATGAAGAGGCAGATCTGCTTAACAGCATAAGAGATGTCCGGACGAGTGAAGGTAAGGTACTGAAGTGCACCGGCTAAGCTGCGGTAGAGAGTGGGATCATCAACCGAAGGACCCGAACCTGCAGTGAGTTTGGAGCCAGTCTCAACCGCAGTGCTAATGAGCTTACAACCCACCATCGATGCACGATGCAGAATCTCAGAGGCATACTGACGCTGCGAGAAAACCATACCAGAATCAGTCGGAGTAACTGCAATGCCCAGAAAGTGGCGTAGAGGTCCAAGATCGGTCATAACAAACTCAGTCGAAAGCTGAGAGATAACCCGCTGAACAACTGTAGGGGAGGACCCGGTGATGATGATATCGTCAACGTAGAGGAGGAGATAGACAATATCAGATCCCTGACTGCTAACAAACAGAGACTCATCACATCTGCAACCTGAGAAAGCCACGAAGCCGGTGAGAAACGTAGCAAACTGCTGAAACCACGCACGAGGTGCCGGCTTCAGCCCATACAGGGACTTACGTAAGCGGCAAACATAATCCGGATGACGGGGATCCCGATAGCCCGGTGGCTAATGCATATACACAACCTCTTCAAGATCACCATGGAGTAAAGCATTCTTGACATCCAACTGACGGATGGGCCAAGAACGCGAAACGACAAGAGTGAGAAAAGTGCGGATGGTGGCCGGTTTGACCACAGCACTAAAGGTCTCATCACAATCAATCCCTACTAACTGAAACTTGCCATTTGCCACGAGGCAAGCCTTATACCTTTGAAGAGTACCATCAGCCCGAAACTTGTGACGAAATAACCAGATAGCCCGAAGAATGCTAGCCCCTGACGGGCGAGGTACCAACTCCCCAGTCTGATTCGTGATCATAGCCTGAAACTCATCATCCATCACAGCTTTCCAGTGTGGGTCTGAGAGGGCGGACACATGGGATTTGGGCAATGGTGACACAGTAGGGGGAGTTGGGCATGAAAAGTGAGGCAAGAGATTGGTTTGTGTATACCATGCTGGGCTCACGTTCTCATCTGAGGAGAGAGGGGTGGGGCTGGTGTCATGAGAGACGGGGGGACAGACGACAGCATGGAGAGAGGTCGGAGCTGGAGGAGGTGCGGCCTGACGACGCTTGTAGTAAAGAGGAAAGGGAGACGTGGGGGAGGTGTCGGGTTATGGGCATGACCGGACAGATCAATGGGGGGAAGGACATCATCAGGTTCGGGGACAGTGTGCCCGGGAAGAGAGACAGAACTCGTGTGGGCAAAGGGAAAAACATGTTCATCAAACGTGACATGACGAGAGATGTGAACACGACCCGTGGAGATATCTAGACACCGATACCCCCGATGATCAGGAGGGTAGCCAAGAAACACACAGCGAGTAGACCGAGGAGCAAGCTTGTGAGGAGACACAACTGTCAGATTAGGTAACACAGACACCCAAAGGTACGAAGATGATCGTAGGTAAGAACACGATGGTAAAGAATTGTGGTAGGAATATCACCGTTTAGTGTTGTAGTGGGTAGGATGTTGTGAAGATAGACAGCAGTCACAACAGACTCAACCCAGAAGTGGTGAGGCATGGAGGCCTAAGAGAGAAGGGTACGAGAGATGTCGTTGATACAACCGATCATACGTTTGGCTTTGCCGTTCTGAGGAGACCTTTGCGGACAAGCAAACCGGAAGATAAGGCCATTAGTCTTGGAAACATATGAAAAACGGAGTTGTAGAATTCCCCCCCCCCCAAGGTCACACTGAAAACACTTGATTACCCGAGAGAACTCAGTACGCACATACGCGTGGAAGTGTTTAAAGTGAGTGAAGGCATCCGATTTTAGTTTAAGTGAGAAAACCAATAGATAGTGAGAGTAATCATCAAGAAGAAGTAGATTAATACTTAAAATTAGACTTGTTAGGAACAGGAGAAGTCCAAATATCACTATGAATTATATCAAACGGAGCCAAAGTACAAGAAGTGGAAGATGAAAAAGGAAGACGAACATGTTTGCCAACTTGGCATGCATGGTACAAACCGGCCTGCTCGGTTTTATTATTGGAAATAAACTGACGAGAACCAAGACACTTCAAGACTTGAGCTCCTGGATGACCTAGACGATTGTGCCAAACTGGCGCAGGAAGAAGAGCAAAAGATTGAGCAGACGCGACAGACTGAGAGATGGAAGTGGATAGAGATCCCTCGAGCTATTACTCCTGAGCAAAATACTCCCCGTGTGAAGGTCCTTCACGGAAAAAACCAGACGTGTCAAACTCAATAAACACAGGATTATCAGTGGTAAATTGACGAACAGACACAAGGTTTTTGACTATGGTGGGAGTAAAAAGAACATGTTTTAGGTGTAGGGGCGGGTAGTGGTCTGGATGGTTTGGTTACCGGAACCACACAATGGAATACTGGACCCATCACCAACCATCATATGAGAAACAGGTGAACGAGCGGAGATAGATGACAAGTTACCTGTATTAGACGTGACATGCGCAGATGCACCGGAGTCCATGTACCATGTCAGGTCTGGAGCAGTCAGAGACAAACTGGAGAAGTCGGTGCTGAGATCGATAGGCTGAGTTGACGACCCAGATGTGGCAGCGAAGGCTTGTGGTCGATGTCCTGGTCCAGCACCCAAGACGCTCGCATGAAGAGGACGATATAGAGGCGGCACCATTCCGAGCCAGCAGGATATGGGCAGGGTGGTGGGAGGGACACAAAACCCAGCTGCCATGAGGGGAGGGCTGTTGGGGGGTGCAGGAGCCTGCTGAGGGCGTCCACGATTACCGTTCTTGGACCCGTTCTTGGACCCATGCTGACGACGATTCTAACCATTCTGACCACGGTTACCGTTCTGACCACGAGTACCATTCTGACCCTGCTCCGGGATCTGCACAGACTAAACAGTGGGAGCAACCATGAGGGCCGGATGAGCTCCGGAAGGAGCCGAATCCTCTCGTGCTAGACGACGTTCTTCCAGACGAAGCATAGACAGCGGCGAGATAAGTGGGTCTAGGAGACGTCTGCTGGATGAGCATGGCGACGTGACCAAGAGCAGGAGTGAGACCGTTAGTGAGCTGCATAATCAGTCGTGCAGCAGTGACAGGAGATCCCAGATTACCCATACGATCAGTAAGCGTCTTCAGGCGACTGCAATAGTCGTCAAGAGACGAGCAGTGATCCTGACGAAGGGAGCCAAACTTAGTTTCGAGTTCAGCAAGACGAGCTGAATGGTTGTCCTTAAACATGGATTTCAGCTTGACCCACGCCTCACGAGCAGACTGATCCGACGTGAGAATAGCTAGAACAAGATTGTCAGAGATAGTCTGGTAGATCCAGGAGAAGATTATCGCATCATTCGACTTCCAGAGAGACTCCTTCAGCTGTACCAGACACCGTACGAATCTGTCTGAAGTCGGAAGAAAGAGGCCCAGTGATCATATTGTACCTTCTCGTTGTCAAGAATAAATCTGGCCTTCTTCTCAATATTGGTGACGAGAAAAACTGGGTGAAGCGGTTCCTTGGTGACTGATGCAGAGGCCATTTGAGCAAAAAATCACACCCACAAAAAAATTGTTTATAGGCAATAATGTGACCGACGTGCAAATCAATTAAAGAATTGAGTGCACTCTTCAATTACTAAAGCAAACAGTGAGTTTTTTTTTTATCCCACAAATTGAACTTGACCACCACTGATTGTTAATGGCCACCAACTTGGAACTCACAAATCAATCTGGAGACACAATACCAAACCACACGAAAAAGGTCAGGCCAGAGGGGTGATGCGACCAGAGGGGAGATCGGACCTGATGGTGACGATCAAGCAGTGGCGACGCAGAGGACGGCGCAACCAGAGGAGCAATTTGCGCAGTGATGAGGATGATCGGAACTTAAAAATTCAAAGGTAATTACAATCCAGACCCTATAATTACGCTAAGTTAACAGCTAAGTTACGCCAGCTCTATTAGGTATATGGACTCTCACCTTGCCTCTCAGACATGCAATCTCTCATCAGTCTCATTGAGTTCTTCTGTGTCTGATAAGATGGTTGGTAATGGCATGAGCATTCCGGTGTGTGGTTTCGTCAATATACTATCCCTACCCAAATCCGCCCTCTCCAACTTAAAAATTCATCCTTGCTCTTGGCATCCCTGTTCATCAATTTACTATTGCTCCTGGCATCCCTGTTCATCAATTTACTATTCATAATGTCTTTATCGAGTTTGACTCCATTGGTTTTTCAGTGAAGAATATTCATTCGCGGAGCCTTTTTGAGGAGCAATAGCTCAGAGGACCCCTATCCTCTCATCTCGCGTCTGTCCACCTCTCCAGCCTAGTCTCTTGCCGTTCTCCGTGCTGAGATGCAACACACCCGTCTTGGAGACATCCCTCCCTCCCAGTTTGTTGCCATTTTTCCAGGTCCGGTGTGGCACAACCGTCTTGGAAATCCTGGTCGCCATGTTTTAGATCATCCTAGCTCTAGTCGATTCATTTCTTGTATTAATACAGAGTTGTCCGGTTTTTTCCATGCATGCCAAATCTGTTAGGCTTCCTTTTGTCACTTGGTTGTATTTTGATAAAATTCACGGTGACTTATGGACCTCGCCCGTTTGGAGCAAGTCGAATAATAAGTATTATCTTCTTTTATTTGATGACTTTTGTCGTTTTCTCTTAGTGTTTTATCAAATTCAAACAGTTCACCATCTATCTATGTACTAAGTTTGACAGATTGGTGCGCAGTTTTCAATGTGACCTTGGAGGTGAGTTTGGTAACAGTTATTTCCATGAGTATGCGACCAACAACGACCTAGCTTTTTGGTTTGCATGTCCTCAAACCTCTCCTCAAATGGGGCAGACTGCATGATTCTCTGTATCAATAACATTTCTCAGACTCTTTTACCTCATGCTTCTCTTCTCTTCCTCCGTCTTTTTGGGTTGAGTCTCAACATGTGGCTGCCGACCTTCACACCATCCTTCACACCAAAAGAACTCGACAACAATATTCCCACCGTCGTCCTATATCAGCGGCCCACATATGACAACCTTCGGACTTTTGGGAGTCTCTGTTACCCAAATCTATCAGCCACCGCATCTCACAAGATTGCTGCGCGATCCACCCCGTGTCTTCTTTTGGTATCTCTTACACAACTGCGACTATCGGTGCCTCGATATTTAAACTGGCTATATTTCTACATCTCTCGTCATATCACATTTGAAGAGTCTGTTTTTAATTCGGGATTCAAACGGGTGTTTCCTATCGTGTCTCGGCCCCTCATCTCGTACACTGTTTTCCCTGTTAACTGGGTGCAACAGAGTAATAACTCCCCGCGCACTTGCCTTGAACCTCCCTTCCAATTGTACTATTCCCATCGCACCTCCACAGCCGCGCCTCTTCCTTCTAGTTGGCCACGGCACCTAACCCATGTCCACCACTGTGTCATCGACTAGCTCTTCTACCTCAGCTTCGATAACATCCACGACCCCGACTACTCATTTGGTCCCTCCACCCCGCTTTCCTGAAATGACCACCCGCTTCGAACACTGTATCACCAAACCAGTCAATAGCAACACGTTCCATGTCCAACACTCTACCTCCATCTCTCCCTTAACTGAGTCTCATGTGTCGGCTCTCACACTAAATGACTGCCGCATACGATGAGTTTGGGGTTCTGGTCCGGAATCACACCTCGAATTTGATCCCTCAGCCTGCCAGTGGCAATTATCTTAGGGCTATTAGGCTGTTTCGGCAGAAGTTTCGAGCTGATCGTACTTTGCGTAGATATAGCCCGAGTGGTTACCAATGGTCGTTCCCAAATGGTTGGGGTGGAGTGATTTTTAACTTAATTGTCAAGTCGGCTACCATTTGTATTGTCTTACCAGTAATGTTGGAGTATGCCCTAGAGGCAATCTATTTATCTTGACATTTATAAAAGCTTTATGTTCATTGTGTTATCGATATGGAGATATGTTGACATAATTAAGTCCTTAGAATAGATGATATATTCTTAAATATCCCTATTCGAGCATTACAGTTAATTAGGGAGACTATAATGCATCGAGACTAGTATGTGGGTAGATTGATATGGGATATCAAGTCTAACACGTGTACGCATTAGAAGTAATGGCATACATGGGTAACACATGGGTACTGGATTGACCCCCCATGAGAACACTACACGGGAGTTATGTGAATGTCACAAGTTCTTCTCATAGTGATAATGGTGTTGTCATCCTTCGACTTGAAGTCACTACATTCTGTAGATGTGGAGTACGTGTTCTAATATCGTCAAACGTCATGCTGTAACAATTTCATTATAAAGTCGACATGCTATGAAACAAGCTGAGAGGTGTGGGTGATGTAGATGGGATTTGTCCCTCCTACATAACAGTAGTAAAACATACATGGCCACTCGATGAGTGTGACTTAGGGAAAAGCATGGTCATGCTCAAATGAATCAATATAAGATATTGATGTCATTTTTCTGTCTAAGCCTGCTAAGAGAATCGGGAAACTATAGATTGGATATACCATGCCTGGTTTAATTTGGATATATGAGACAGGGATTACAAGACACGGTAACATTGGTCACAGAGAGGTTAGTCAAATCACTGACATTCCTATTACTTGACAAACATTGATGTATTGCTAGATACTGCTCAATGTTTGTAATGGTTACTGCCAACGTAATTAGAACATACAGGGTCGCACACAAGAACGAATCAAACTGGAATTAATTGCTCATTAGTTGGACTAAAGAGCAATAATGAATTTTTGGACTAAAATGTAAAATATGCTCATTAGTTTGGATTAAAGAGCAATTGTGGACTGGAATGCAATCTAAACCTAATTGTTACGATCAGAGGGTAAAGATGAATTCTCTCTAGCCTATAAATGGAACCCTAGGCTACGAGAAATTTAGTCTAGATACATTCATACACCCACATACACGCAGAAGAGGAAGAGAAGAAAAGGAGTTCTCTTCTCCTAGGGTTCGGCCACAGTTGTGCCGCCCCCTCTAACACCACACGGCGTGGATTGGATCCAGCCATCGTGCACGTCCAAGTTCATGATCTTGTGAGAAAATATCTTCCTTCTTCCTTAAGCAAGCTAACACCGTGGAAGAGGAAATCCAGTTTCAGATCTGTTCGTGTGGATACCGTAGAGGCGCCGTTTTCTAATCTGCGCCAGTGATTGTCACAAGTCAGTACGACTGTGGTGAATCTCTCAAATTATGCTCATTCACATGAGTCCTTGATGGGTTTTAGGCAAATAATTTTGTTATTCCAGCAGCATTTGATTGCCCAACACCTAACAAATAGTTGTGGCACATTCTTGGCCAATCCGCCAACTTGATGTCAAGAACACTTTCTTACATGGGGATCTTGAGGATACTGTCTAAATGCATAAGCGACCTGGTTATCGTGATTCTCGTCATCCTGTTTATGTCTGTCAGGAAATCGCTATACGACCTCAAACAGGCAACCCGGTCCTGTTTCAACATGTTGCTACGTTTCTTAATGGTTATGTGGGATTATCAGGGTGCATAGCTGATGAGTCGCTCTTTATTTACTGTCGGGGATCTGACATTGTATATCTCCTCCTTTACGTGGAAGATATTATCATTAACATCTAGTTGCATAGTTGTCTCGTGAGTTTGCTACGTCAGATCTTAGACCCCTGCAGCACTTTATCGTTATTGTTGTCTCTCGGGACTCTTCTCGGTTGTTCTTGTCTCAAGGACAGTATGCCATGGTCATTATTGCTCTTGCTTTGATGGCGGCCTGCGAACCCTTCGCCACCCTGTTGAGGCTGGTGCCAAGCTCACTAGCAAATTCTCATCTTACTCTGGACAGAAGTTTGGCAGGTGCAGTGCAGTATCTCAACTTCACTCGCCAAGGGCTATCTTATATCGTGCAGCAGATATGCCTCTTCATGCATGACCCTCTTGAATCTCATTTTCATCTTGATCACTCTTGATCGCGGCTTTCGGATCTCTTTATCACCCCCCACCAATTGGCCTCCTATGATGTTGTGGCCAAGCTGCCCCGACACTCGGCGATCTACCTCTAGTTACTGCGTTTTAACGGTGAAAACCTTCTCTATTGGTCCTCCAAATGTCACGCCACGGTATCCCGCTCTAGTTCTGAAGCCTATTATCGTGGAGTTGCCAATGTCGTCTCTGAGTTGTGCTGGCCACGCAATCTTCTATTTCACTTATGAACTGGATCTTTTATCTATCACCAAACTAACTGCGACACAAAAGAAGACGGCAAAAGAAAGCAAAACACTAAGCATCTACATCTAACGTCTGCGAAAGAAAGCATCGAAACAAAACACTAAACACTTTTTCATTCCATCCAGTTTATCTTGTATGCTTACCCACTTCACAGAAGACACAGTTCTTATTCCACACAAAACAGCTTCAAGAATAATTCTACACCTACATACACAGAATATCCACAATTCTTTGAATCCTAAGTGCCAAAATATTCAAGCCGCGTAAATTTGACCTCCGATATTCAGTAACCTTCTTACTTGCCACAGAGCACCTGTACGGTAAATTTAAAAGTTTAAGTAGTGGTGGTGGTGTTTGATGGTGGTGAGTAGAAGAGAAAGAGGGGCATAAGTTAGAAATAGAGCTTATGTCTTGTGGACAATTTCGTAAATTTGTTGACTTCCGCTAGTTCCATTAGAAATAATGGTGTCCTAGGATGATCTGATCTGATGATCTGATCTGAGGATAATTTATGTAAGTTACCCCGTATAACATTCTACATAACTTTGCGTATCTTTGCTAAATCACCAAAATATATTCTGCTTAATTTGAACAACAAACCATGATACAATTAACCTATCCGGGTTCACAAGAACACTGTTAGTATCATCTCCCTTAGACACACTAATACACCAAACTGACACTAACAAGAAAGAAGTTACCAAGGGATAACAAAACCTAAGAATATAGTTACAACCGTCTGAAATGAAATTATCCAATGAACCTTCTCCCTTTCCTCAAATAATGTCATATGCTTATCCACCTTATCTTCCATTTCCTCTTTCAACCCCAATACATATGACAGTTCTTATTTCTTTCATTCTACTAAATATAATAAAGCCCAACAGTGTCTCAAGAATATTACATTGCGATGGACATATCCCAACGTTAAAGAGTACCATTACACTGCCAAATGATAAACCATTAAAAACATAGTCTATGTTAACCTCCACCAAGTCCTGAAAGATCCAACTGAAATAACAGAAAAAAAGTTTGGATCACAATCGTCGCCAAGGTTCTATTAGTAAATCAAACCATCCAATGCATTATCATCCAAATCTAAGATACCGTTATAATCTATCATATCACCATGACCAAAATGGTCTTCTCAGCCATGAAAACAACCCTATTAGGAAAAGTTAAAGATATAATCCCTATGTCCCAAATTGAGTGTCGGGGTGGACTTTTCACGGATGTTAAGGATGTGCTATTGACTTGCTAAATTGACTAGAATGTCCTTCGTTTTATGTAACTTTTTGGTAAGACACTCATTTTGGGACATCCATTTGGGACGGAGGGAATATAAAATACAAATTTCAACAAATTCAATTGAAATGTCGTTCCCAGCTAAATGAGTGTCCTTCACACCACGTAATATCATAAGGACCATCATTTCTCTTATTACCTCAAACACATAATCACCGCGAAGATAAGAAACCGAGATGTGTGACCGTTACTAGATTCTTTGTTTTCTGTTTTGAATTCTCATGCTTTCATACTTCTGGTATCCTTATTCTGTTCGCACTAATCAGTTCATTGAAAAAAACGCACAAAAGCACCTTCTAAACAAACCCCAACACTTCATATAGTCCACTTCTGAAAACAGTCATTTAGATCCATTATTGATTAAGGATTAAACATGATCCATTTATGAACAGCCCTAAAAACTGGATGAATTATTTCAACAACAAGATACATCTGTTTAAGACTCTAACATCAAAGATCCACAGTATGACAACACATTTTTCTCATCCTTCCCTAGGGGACAACATACGTACTTTCCTTCTGCCTCAATGCGTCTACCTAATCTACCAGATAATTATTTGCTTCCCAAACAGCAAACAACCCCAACACCAGGATAAGAATATGCCCGTGCATACCAGAAGAACAAAGATTTCCAGCCTACAGACGACAAACAAGGATAGTAGGTTAGATTGACAACTCAGGACACAACGCCAATAGAATTGAATTTTCAGTCCAAGAAGATAACTAAATTTTGTGATTCTGTTCAGTTATCTTCAGAACCTATCGAGGGTAACATCTGCCACTTCCTATTAATGCGTCCTATCCTTCCTTAAACAACGTAATTGCACTAGACTAGCTTTTCATGCTTTTTAGTTCTGCTTTTCTGTTTCCCGCTTCTCATTATGATTCTCAACCTGAGCATAAAAAGTACAAATCGTCAACTGCAATTTGCAAATAAAATCAGATTACTCCAAATTAGAAAGATATCGGTCATCACTCCAACAGGATTATGATTATACTAGTTTCTTCATTGGCGGATATATAGAATTGGAAATTGAAGCTTATGGAGTTAGAATGATTTAGGTCATCACTCGAATGAGATTATATGATCAATATCTATACTGGATATAAAGAATTTAAAATTTTCGATTCTCTATCTTGATACTCGTACAGGATATAAAAAAAAAATTAAATTTGAGGCTTAGTATGATGTAGGTTATCACTCTATCGGGATTATATTATGAGTTTCTTCATTGGTGTATATACAGAATCGGAAACTGAGGCTCAAGGAAATAGAATGACAGAGGACATCACTTCAACCAACTTTTAAATAGTTTAACGTGAGAGTTGATTAGAAAGAGAAATGTTGACAAAGCTCTTATATTACTTTTCTGAAATCTTCAAGAGGCGAGTCAGAAAGGAGAAGCTAAACACGTTGAGATCACTAAGGCGTCAGTTAAAAGGTGCAAAGTGCAATAAGAAGTAAAAGAAAAAGAAAAAATAAAAAATAAAAAAAAATCGACAGTCGTAGGTATTTCAAAATGTGACAAAAGGAATATTTTACAACAAAATAAAAAAGTATTTTCTAAAGACAACAAAAGAAAAGTAAAGCCGTTTTATCAAATAGAGAAAATAGTTAGAAAATTTCAACAAAAAAAAACAAGGTTTCATTACGAACATATGTTGTGAGCAAAAAACCTATTTACTGACATAAACAACTGCAGAATTTAGGGAGTTTGTACACTTACTGGTGAACAAACCTCGACAAACTGACTAGAACTACTCCAAATCAGTCCTAAGATAGTTCAAAACAGCAACTACCACTTCTGAACATAAGAAGAACAGCCACCCCATACAAATAAATCTCCAAAAGGTGTTACTTCAACTACTTGTCGTTAAGACCCCTGTCTATGACACAATTGAAAAAAGTTAATAAATCCACTCTTCCGTCCTTTGGCACCACAAATGGTCAACTGCAACAACCATTTTCGACTCCCCTATAAAATCAGCGACTTCAAAACTTCACACAAGGTCCACATTCCATACTGTACCATGTCATAGGCTTAATATGAGCTTTATTGTATGGAAAATAGGCTTAATATGAGCTTTATTGTATGGAAAATATGAAAGTAGTTTCTAGAGCATTACATTTTAAGAACATACTATTATTTCTCGCAAAAACATGTTAAATAATTCAAATGAAAAAGTTATGATAAAGCAAACCAGCTTTTAAAGAATTTAGAGGAAGAGTTTATGAGAAAGAAGAACGTTGACCAAGCTCTTACATT
The DNA here is from genome assembly GCA_023055425.1 of Linanthus parryae. Taxonomy (NCBI): domain Eukaryota; kingdom Viridiplantae; phylum Streptophyta; class Magnoliopsida; order Ericales; family Polemoniaceae; genus Linanthus; species Linanthus parryae. The sequence goes on from JALGPY010000002.1 coordinate 38,643,322, forward strand.
ACTTTTCTGGAATTTTCAAGAGGCTAGTCAAAAAGGAGTAGCTAAACACATTGAGTTTAGGAACCAGCCAGAACATAAAGATCACTAAAAGGGCGTCAGTTAAGAGGTGCAAAGTGCAAAAAAGAAGTTGAAAAACTTTGTTTCGACAGTCGTAGGTATTTAGAAATGTGACAGGAATTTTTATACAAAAAAATTAAAATGTAACTTCTAAAGAGGACAAAATAGAGATTATATTTAGAAAATTTCAAAAACAACAACAAGGTTTCTAAATGAACATATGTTGTAAGGAAAAAACCCTATTGATTGACATGAATTACTGCATAATCTAGGGAGCTTGTAGACCTACTAGCGAACAAACCTCGACATACTGACTAGAACTACTCCAAAACAATCCTAAGATACTTCAAATAAACAACAACCACTTCCGAACATAAGAAGAACAGCCACCCCCATACAAATAATCTCCAAAAGGTGTTACTTCAACTACTTGTGGTTAAATCTCATGTCTATGTCACAATGGACACAATCAGCTCTGCCGTCCTTCAGCACCACAAATGTTCAACCGCAATAATTATTTTCGACTCCCCTTCCAAATCACTGACTTTACAACTTCACACTAGGTCCACAATCCATACTTACAGTAGATCCATGTCAAAGGTTTAATATAAGCTTCATTGTATGAGTAGAAAAGTAATTGAAAATGTGAGCACAGTTTCTAAATCATTTACCTTTAAACAATTCAAATGAAAAAGGTCTGATCAATTATAGTAAACTTTAGAAAGCAAGCCTATAATGAACCGGGGAAACTAGACCGATTTTTAACAGTTTAAGATCGTGTTAATGAGAAAGAAACTCTTGTATTACTTCTCTGAAATCTTCAAGAGGCGAGTCAAAAATGAGTAAGCTTGAACACGTTGGGATTAGGAACCAGCCAGAACATAAATAACTTCAGAATTTAGGGAGTTCGATGACCAACTAATGAACAAACCTCGACATATTGACTACAACTACTCCAAATCAATCCTAAGATACTTGAAAGCAACAATTACCACTTTCAAACATAGAACAGCCACGCCATACAAATAAATATCTTGTTGTGGTCAAGTCTCTTGTCTATGTTGCAATGGACACAAGCTAATAAATCCACTTTTCCGTCCTTCAGCACCACAAAAGTTCAACCGCAATAACTATTTTCAACTCCCCTTCTAAATTACTGACATTACAACTTCACACTAGGTCCTCATTCCATACTTACAGTATATCAATGTCATAGGCTTAATATGAGCTTTATTGTATGGAAAATGTAAGTGAAGTTTCTAGAGCATCAAAATTTTGGAAAAAACATATTATTTCTGGCAAATGTACTAAACAATTCAGATGAAAAAGTTCTGATAAAGCAAACCAAATTTTAAAGACTTTATAGTAAGAGTTGATGAGAAAGAGAAATGTTGACGTAGCAGTTATATTACAATTCTGAAATCTTCAAGAGGCGAGTCAAAAAGGAGTAGCATAAACACGTTAAGAGAAAAGGAACCAGCCAGAACATCAAGACCTTTAAAAAGGCGACAGTTAAGAGGCGCAACGTGCAAAAAGAAGTAAGAAAAACGTTGTTCTGACAGTAGTAGCTTTCAAAATGTGACAAAATGAATCTTTATACAAAAATTTAAAAGTTACCTCTCAAGAGGACAAGTAAAGTTGTTTGATCAAATAGAGAACAGAGTTAGAAAATTTCAAAAAAAATATAACAACATTTCGTAATTGTAAGGAAAAAACCGATTAATTGACATAAATAACAGCAGAATTTAGGGAGTTCGTAGACCTACTGGTGAAAAAACCTCAACATACTGACTACAACTACTCTCCAAATCAATCCTAAGATACTTCAAATCAACAACAACCACTTCCGAACATAAGAAGAACAGCCACCCCATACAAATAAATCTCCAAAAGTGTTACTTCAACTACTTGTAGTAAGACTCCTATCTATGACACAATGGACACAAGCTAATAAATCGACTCTTCCTTCCTTCAGCTCCACAAATGTTCAACAGCAATAACCATTTTCGACTCCCCTTCCAAATCACCGACTTTACAACTTCACACTAGGTGCACATTCCATACTTACAGTAGATCCATGTCATAGGCTTAATATGAGCTTTATTGTATGGAAAATGTAAGTGTAATTTCTTGAGCATTGATATTTTTGAAACTTACTATTTCTGGCAAGACATTTTAAACAATTTAAATGAAAAAGTTCTGATAAAGTAAGAATTGATGTGGAAGAGAAATGTTGACCAAGCTCTTATATTGATTTTCTAAAATCTTCAAGAGTCGAGTCAAAAAGTGCAAAAAGATAAGGAACCAGCCAGAACAGAAATCTCTAAAAAGGCATCAGTTAAGAGGTGCAAAGTGCAAAAAGAAGTAGAAAAACTTTGTTTCGACAGTCGTAGGTATTTAGAAATGTGACAAAAGGAATATTTATCCAAAAAATTTAAAAGGTAACTTCTAAAGTGGAAAAACCAAAATTTAAGTGTTTGATAAAATAGAGATTATATTTAGAAAATTTCAATAAAACAACAAGGTTTCTTAATGAACATATGTTGTAAGGAAAAAACCCTATTGATTGACATGAATAACTGCAGAATCTAGGGAGCTTGTAGACCTACTGGTGAACAAACCTCGACATACTGACTAGAACTACTCCAAAACAATCCAAAGATACTTCAAATCAACAACAACCACTTCCGAACATAAGAAGAACAGCCACCCCCATACAAATAATCTCCAAAAGGTGTCCCAACTACTTGTGGTTAAATCTCATTTCTATGTCAAAATGGACACAATCCACTCTGCCGTCCTTCAGCACCAGAAAGAAATGTTCAACCGCAATAACCATTATTCGTCTCTCCTTCTAAATCACTGACTTTACAACTTCACACTAGGTCCACAATCCATACTTACAGTAGATCCATGTCAAAGGCTTAATATAAGCTTCAATGTATGAGTAGAAAAGTAATTGAAAATGTGAGCAGAGTTTCTAACCTTTAAACAATTCAAATGAAAAAGGTCTGATCAATTATAATAAACTTTAGAAAGCAAGCTTAATGAACCGGGGAAACTACACCGATTTTTAACAGTTTAAGATCATGTTAATGAGAAAGAAACTCTTGTATTACTTTTCTGAAAATTCCAAGAGGCGAGTCAAAAATGAGTAGGCATAAACACGTTGAGATTAGGAACCAGCCAGAAAATGAACTTTTCTTAAAGGCGATAGCCAAGAGGAACCTTCTCAAGAGGAAAAAAGAGAAGTAAAGTCGTTCGATCAAATAGAGAATATAGTTAGAAAATCTCAAAAAAAATATAAAAAGGTTTCGTAATTGTCAGGAAAAAACCTATTTATCGACATGAATATCTGCAAAATTTAAGGAGTTTGTAGACCTACTGGTGAACAAACCTCGACATACTGACTACAACTACTCCAAATCAATCCTAAGATACTTCAAATCAACGACAACCACTTCCGAACATAGAAGAACAGCCTCCCCCATACAAATAAATCTCCAAAAGTGTTACTTCAACTACATGTGGTTAAGACTCCTATCCATGACACAATGGACACAAGCTAATAAATCCTCTCTTCCGTCCTTCAGCACCACAAATGTTCAACCACAATAACCATTTTCGACTCCCCTTGCAAATCACTGACTTTACAACTTCACAGTAGGTCCACATTCCATACTTACAGTAGATCCATGTCATAGGCTTAATATGAGCTTTATTGTTTGGAAAATAAGAGTGTAGTTTCTGGAGCATTCACATTTTAAAAACTTACTATTTCTGGCAAAAACATTATAAACAATTCTAATGAAAAAGTTCTGATTAAGCAAACCAACTGTTAAAGATTTTATAGCAAGAGTTGATGAGAAAGAGAAATGTTGACCAAGCTCTTATATTACTTCTCTGGAATTTTAAAGAGGCTAGTCAAAAAGGAGTAGCTAAGCCAGAACATAAAGATCTCTAAAAACAAGTAGAAAAACTTTGTTTCACAGTCGTAGGTATTTAGAAATGTGACAAAAGGAATGTATACAACAAATTAAAATATGATTTCTAAAGAGGACAAAATAAAATTAAATTCGTTTGCTAACATAGAGATTATAGTCAGAAAATTTCAAAAAAATAACAAGGTTTCTTAATGAACATATTGTAATGAAAAACCTAACTGCAGAATCTACGGAGTTTATAGACCTATTGGGGAACAAACCTCGACATACTGACTAGAACTACTCCAAAACAATCCTAAGATACTTGAAATCAACAACAACCACTTCCGAACATAAGAAGAACAGCCACCCCCATACAAATATTCTCCAAAAGGTGTTACTTCAACTACTTGTGGTTAAATCTCATGTCTATGTCACAATGGACACAATCCACTCTGCCGTCCTTCAGCACCATAAATCTTCAACCGCAATAACCATTTTCGACTCCCCTTCTAAATCACTGACTTTAAAACTTCACACTAGGTCCACAATCCATACTTACAGTAGATCCATGTCAAAGGCTTAATATAAGATTCATTGTACGAGTAGAAAAGTAATTGAAAATGTGACCAGAGTTTCTAAATCATTTACCTTTAAACAATTCAAATGAAAAAGGTCAGATCAATTATAATACACCTTGGAAATCAAGCCTATAATGAACCGGGGAAACTACACCGATTTTTAACAGTTTAAGATTGTGTTAATGAGAAAGAAACTCTTGTATTACTTTTCGGAAATATTCAAGAGGCGAGTCAAAAATGAGTAAGCTTAAACACTTTGAGATTAGGAACCAGCCAGAACATAAATAACTGCAGAATTTAAGGAGTTCGATGACCTACTAATGAACAAAGCTCGACATATTGACTAGAACTACTCCAAATCAATCCTAAGATACTTCAAAGCAACAATTACCACTACCAAACATAGAACAGCCACCCCATACAAATAAATATCCAAAGAGTGTTGCTTCAACTAGTTGTGGTCAAGTCTCTTGTCTATGTCACAATGGACACAAGCTAATAAATCCACTCTTTATTCCTTCAGCACCACAAAAGTTCAACCGCAATAACCATTTTCAACTCCCCTTCTAAATCACTAACGTTACATCTTCACACTAGGTCCACATTCCATACTTACAGTACATCAATGTCATAGGCTTAATATGAGCTTTATTGTACGGAAAATGTAAGTGAAGTTTCTAGAGCATCAAAATTTTAGAAAAAAAAAACATATTATTTCTAGCAAAAATGTACTAAACAATTCAGATGAAAAAGTTCTGATAGAGCAAACCAAATTTTAAAGCCTTTATAGTAAGAGTTGATGAGAAAGAGAAATGTTGACGTAGCAGTTATATTACATTTCTGAAATCTTCAAGAGGCGAGTCCAAAAGGAGTAGCTTAAACACGTTGAGATAAGGAACCAGCCAGAACATAAAGACCTTTAAAAAGGCGACAGTTAAGAGGTGCAACGTGAAAAAAGAAGTAAGAAAAACGTTGTTCTGACAGTAGTAGCTTTCAAAATGTGACAAAATGAATCTTTATACAAAAATTTAAAAGTTACCTCTCAAGAGGACAAGTAAAGTTGTTTGATCAAATAGAGAACAGAGTTAGAAAATTTCAAAAAAAATATAACAACATTTCGTAATTGTAAGGAAAAAACCGATTAATTGACATAAATAACAGCAGAATTTAGGGAGTTCGTAGACCTACTGGTGAAAAAACCTCAACATACTGACTACAACTACTCTCCAAATCAATCCTAAGATACTTCAAATCAACAACAACCACTTCCGAACATAAGAAGAACAGCCACCCCATACAAATAAATCTCCAAAAGTGTTACTTCAACTACTTGTAGTAAGACTCCTATCTATGACACAATGGACACAAGCTAATAAATCGACTCTTTCTTCCTTCAGCTCCACAAATGTTCAACAGCAATAACCATTTTCGACTCCCCTTCCAAATCACCGACTTTACAACTTCACACTAGGTGCACATTCCATACTTACAGTAGATCCATGTCATAGGCTTAATATGAGCTTTATTGTATGGAAAATGTAAGTGTAATTTCTTGAGCATTGATATTTTTGAAACTTACTATTTCTGGCAAGACATTTTAAACAATTTAAATGAAAAAGTTCTGATAAAGTAAGAATTGATGTGGAAGAGAAATGTTGACCAAGCTCTTATATTGATTTTCTAAAATCTTCAAGAGTCGAGTCAAAAAGTGCAAAAAGATAAGGAACCAGCCAGAACATAAATCTCTAAAAAGGTATCAGTTAAGAGGTGCAAAGTGCAAAAAGAAGTAGAAAAACTTTGTTTCGACAGTCGTAGGTATTTAGAAATGTGACAGAGGAATATTTATCCAAAAAATTTAAAAGGTAACTTCTAAAGTGGAAAAAACAAAATTTAAGTGTTTGATAAAATAGAGATTATATTTAGAAAATTTCAATAAAACAACAAGGTTTCTTAATGAACATATGTTGTAAGGAAAAAACCCTATTGATTGACATGAATAACTGCAGAATCTAGGGAGCTTGTAGACCTACTGGTGAACAAACCTCGACATACTGACTAGAACTACTCCAAAACAATCCTAAGATACTTCAAATCAACAACAACCACTTCCGAACATAAGAAGAACAGCCACCCCCATACAAATAATCTCCAAAAGGTTTACTTCAACTACATGTGGTTAAGACTCCTATCCATGACACAATGGACACAAGCTAATAAATCCTCTCTTCCGTCCTTCAGCACCACAAATGTTCAACCACAATAACCATTTTCGACTCCCCTTGCAAATCACTGACTTTACAACTTCACAGTAGGTCCACATTCCATACTTACAGTAGATCCATGTCATAGGCTTAATATGAGCTTTATTGTTTGGAAAATAAGAGTGTAGTTTCTGGAGCATTCACATTTTAAAAACTTACTATTTCTGGCAAAAACATTATAAACAATTCAAATGAAAAAGTTCTGATTAAGCAAACCAACTGTTAAAGATTTTATAGCAAGAGTTGATGAGAAAGAGAAATGTTGACCAAGCTCTTATATTACTTCTCTGGAATTTTAAAGAGGCTAGTCAAAAAGGAGTAGCTAAGCCAGAACATAAAGATCTCTAAAAAGAAGTAGAAAAACTTTGTTTCACAGTCGTAGGTATCATAGTTAGTAAAATACGGGACGGAAATAAATCGTGGTACGGTACGTACGTGTATTATACGATTTTATGTTAAAAATACGTTAGTAAAAAATCGGCTTAAAAATGCGGAATTTGATTAATTCGAGTATTCTATACGTACGTGTATAATTCGTATACTAGTTATTCATTCGGAATTAAAAACACGGATACATTTCTTAGTATTTTTGCATATATTATGAGTTATCTGTGTCCCACATTGTAATATTTTCATATTTTTATAAAATATTTAATTTGTAAAGCATGTACTCATTTGTTTATCATTTTTTATAAATACACTATTTACTCATGACTAACACATTACTTATGTAAAATAATGTCAAAATATTTTTGATCAAAACTTCTATAAAAAAACTACTGCGCATTCCCTAATATTAAGCCTTAATTATTTTCAAAATTAATAGTATAACACATAAGACTCAAGATGCATACAGATGCATATATATGGCTATTCCAAAATACTTTTACAGTTTTATAATAAATACTTGTAAATATTTATAATAAAGAAAATATTATTCTATACTCTATTGTTCTTTCAAAAAAAATTATAATAAATAAATAGTAAGAAAATATCAAATAATAACTAATTACTATAACTGATTATATTTTGGATGACAATTCATTCGCTGCAATTTTGTATGGAAGAAGTTTTATTCGGAAGTATTATACGTTAAAACGTTAAATACGAGTATTAAACTTTTTTGGTCAAAAGTTCGAGTATTTTTCATTAGGTCCAGCAATAGTACGAAATACGGAAGTATTTTCCATTTATACGTACGGACGGGTATTAAACGGAAAAATTCGAAGTATTTACTAACTAGGGTAGGTATTTAGAAATGTGACAAAAGGAATGTATACAACAAATTAAAATATGATTTCTAAAGAGGACAAAATAAAATTAAAGTCGTTTGCTAAAATAGAGATTATAGTCAGAAAATTTCAAAAAAAATAACAAGGTTTCTTAATGAACATATTGTAATGAAAAACCAATTGATTGACATGAATAACTGCAGAATCTACGGAGTTTATAGACCTATTGGGGAACAAACCTCGACATACTGACTAGAACTACTCCAAAACAATCCTAAGATACTTGAAATCAACAACAACCATTTCCGAACATAAGAAGAACAGCCACCCCCATACAAATATTCTCCAAAAGGTGTTACTTAACTACTTGTGGTTAAATCTCATGTCTATGTCACAATGGACACAATCCACTCTGCCGTCCTTCAGCACCATAAATCTTCAACCGCAATAACCATTTTCGACTCCCCTTCTAAATCACTGACTTTACAACTTCACACTAGGTCCACAATCCATACTTACAGTAGATCCATGTCAAAGGCTTAATATGAGATTCATTGTACGAGTAGAAAAGTAATTGAAAATGTGACCAGAGTTTCTAAATCATTTACCTTTAAACAATTCAAATGAAAAAGGTCAGATCAATTATAATACACCTTGGAAATCAAGCCTATAATGAACCGTGGAAACTACACCGATTTTTAACAGTTTAAGATTGTGTTAATGAGAAAGAAACTCTTGTATTACTTTTCGGAAATCTTCAAGAGGCGAGTCAAAAATGAGTAAGCTTAAAACACTTTGAGATTAGGAACCAGCCATAACATAAATAACTGCAGAATTTAAGGAGTTCGATGACCTACTAATGAACAAAGCTCGACATATTGACTAGAACTACTCCAAATCAATCCTAAGATACTTCAAAGCAACAATTACCACTACCAAACATAGAACAGCCACCCCATACAAATAAATATCCAAAGAGTGTTGCTTCAACTAGTTGTGGTCAAGTCTCTTGTCTATGTCACAATGGACACAAGCTAATAAATCCACTCTTTATTCCTTCAGCACCACAAAAGTTCAACCGCAATAACCATTTTCAACTCCCCTTCTAAATCACTAACGTTACATCTTCACACTAGGTCCACATTCCATACTTACAGTACATCAATGTCATAGGCTTAATATGAGCTTTATTGTACGGAAAATGTAAGTGAAGTTTCTAGAGCATCAAAATTTCAGAAAAACAAAAAACATATTATTTCTAGCAAAAATGTACTAAACAATTCAGATGAAAAAGTTCTGATAGAGCAAACCAAATTTTAAAGCCTTTATAGTAAGATTTGATGAGAAAGAGAAATGTTGACGTAGCAGTTATATTATATGTCTGAAATCTTCAAGAGGCGAGTCCAAAAGGAGTAGCTTAAACACGTTGAGATAAGGAACCAGCCAGAACATAAAGACCTTTAAAAAGGCGACAGTTAAGAGGCGCAACGTGCAAAAAGAAGTAAGAAAAACGTTGTTCTGACAGTAGTAGCTTTCAAAATGTGACAAAATGAATCTTTATACAAAAATTTAAAAGTTACCTCTCAAGAGGACAAGTAAAGTTGTTTGATCAAATAGAGAACAGAGTTAGAAAATTTCAAAAAAAATATAACAACATTTCGTAATTGTAAGGAAAAAACCGATTAATTGACATAAATAACAGCAGAATTTAGGGAGTTCGTAGACCTACTGGTGAAAAAACCTCAACATACTGACTACAACTACTCCAAATCAATCCTAAGATACTTCAAATCAACAACAACCACTTCCGAACATAAGAAGAACAGCCACCCCATACAAATAAATCTCCAAAAGTGTTACTTCAACTACTTGTGGTAAGACTCCTATCTATGACACAATGGACACAAGCTAATAAATCGACTCTTCCTTCCTTCAGCTCCACAAATGTTCAACAGCAATAACCATTTTCGACTCCCCTTCCAAATCACCGACTTTACAACTTCACACTAGGTGCACATTCCATACTTACAGTAGATCCATGTCATAGGCTTAATATGAGCTTTATTGTATGGAAAATGTAAGTGTAATTTCTTGAGCATTGATATTTTTGAAACTTACTATTTCTGGCAAGACATTTTAAACAATTTAAATGAAAAAGTTCTGATAAAGTAAGAATTGATGTGGAAGAGAAATGTTGACCAAGCTCTTATATTGATTTTCTAAAATCTTCAAGAGTCGAGTCAAAAAGTGCAAAAAGATAAGGAACCAGCCAGAACATAAATCTCTAAAAAGGCATCAGTTAAGAGGTGCAAAGTGCAAAAAGAAGTAGAAAAACTTTGTTTCGACAGTCGTAGGTATTTAGAAATGTGACAAAAGGAATATTTATCCAAAAAATTTAAAAGGTAACTTCTAAAGTGGAAAAACCAAAATTTAAGTGTTTGATAAAATAGAGATTATATTTAGAAAATTTCAATAAAACAACAAGGTTTCTTAATGAACATATGTTGTAAGGAAAAAACCCTATTGATTGACATGAATAACTGCAGAATCTAGGGAGCTTGTAGACCTACTGGTGAACAAACCTCGACATACTGACTAGAACTACTCCAAAACAATCCAAAGATACTTCAAATCAACAACAACCACTTCCGAATATAAGAAGAACAGCCACCCCCATACAAATAATCTCCAAAAGGTGTCCCAACTACTTGTGGTTAAATCTCATTTCTATGTCAAAATGGACACAATCCACTCTGCCGTCCTTCAGCACCAGAAAGAAATGTTCAACCGCAATAACCATATTCGTCTCTCCTTCTAAATCACTGACTTTACAACTTCACACTAGGTCCACAATCCATACTTACAGTAGATCCATGTCAAAGGCTTAATATAAGCTTCAATGTATGAGTAGAAAAGTAATTGAAAATGTGAGCAGAGTTTCTAACCTTTAAACAATTCAAATGAAAAAGGTCTGATCAATTATAATAAACTTTAGAAAGCAAGCCTAATGAACCGGGGAAACTACACCGATTTTTAACAGTTTAAGATCATGTTAATGAGAAAGAAACTCTTGTATTACTTTTCTGAAAATTCCAAGAGGCAAGTCAAAAATGAGTAGGCATAAACACGTTGAGATTAGGAACCAGCCAGAAAATGAACTTTTCTTAAAGGCGATAGCCAAGAGGAACCTTCTCAAGAGGAAAAAAGAGAAGTAAAGTCGTTCGATCAAATAGAGAATATAGTTAGAAAATCTCAAAAAAAATATAAAAAGGTTTCGTAATTGTCAGGAAAAAACTTATTTATCGACATGAATATCTGCAAAATTTAAGGAGTTTGTAGACCTACTGGTGAACAAACCTCGACATACTGACTACAACTACTCCAAATCAATCCTAAGATACTTCAAATCAACGACAACCACTTCCGAACATAGAAGAACAGCCTCCCCCATACAAATAAATCTCCAAAAGTGTTACTTCAACTACATGTGGTTAAGACTCCTATCCATGACACAATGGACACAAGCTAATAAATCCTCTCTTCTGTCCTTCAGCACCACAAATGTTCAACCACAATAACCATTTTCGACTCCCCTTGCAAATCACTGACTTTACAACTTCACAGTAGGTCCACATTCCATACTTACAGTAGATCCATGTCATAGGCTTAATATGAGCATTATTGTTTGGAAAATAAGAGTGTAGTTTCTGGAGCATTCACATTTTAAAAACTTACTATTTCTGGCAAAAACATTATAAACAATTCTAATGAAAAAGTTTTGATTAAGCAAACCAACTGTTAAAGATTTTATAGCAAGAGTTGATGAGAAAGAGAAATGTTGACCAAGCTCTTATATTACTTCTCTGGAATTTTAAAGAGGCTAGTCAAAAAGGAGTAGCTAAGCCAGAACATAAAGATCTCTAAAAACAAGTAGAAAAACTTTGTTTCACAGTCGTAGGTATTTAGAAATGTGACAAAAGGAATGTATACAACAAATTAAAATATGATTTATAAAGAGGACAAAATAAAATTAAATTCGTTTGCTAACATAGAGATTATAGTCAGAAAATTTCAAAAAAAATAACAAGGTTTCTTAATGAACATATTGTAATGAAAAACCTAACTGCAGAATCTACGGAGTTTATAGACCTATTGGGGAACAAACCTCGACATACTGACTAGAACTACTCCAAAACAATCCTAAGATACTTGAAATCAACAACAACCACTTCCGAACATAAGAAGAACAGCCACCCCCATACAAATATTCTCCAAAAGGTGTTACTTCAACTACTTGTGGTTAAATCTCATGTCTATGTCACAATGGACACAATCCACTCTGCCGTCCTTCAGCACCATAAATCTTCAACCGCAATAACCATTTTCGACTCCCCTTCTAAATCACTGACTTTACAACTTCACACTAGGTCCACAATCCATACTTACAGTAGATCCATGTCAAAGGCTTAATATAAGATTCATTGTACGAGTAGAAAAGTAATTGAAAATGTGACCAGAGTTTCTAAATCATTTACCTTTAAACAATTCAAATGAAAAAGGTCAGATCAATTATAATACACCTTGGAAATCAAGCCTATAATGAACCGGGGAAACTACACCGATTTTTAACAGTTTAAGATTGTGTTAATGAGAAAGAAACTCTTGTATTACTTTTCGGAAATATTCAAGAGGCGAGTCAAAAATGAGTAAGCTTAAACACTTTGAGATTAGGAACCAGCCAGACATAAATAACTGCAGAATTTAAGGAGTTCGATGACCTACTAATGAACAAAGCTCGACATATTGACTAGAACTACTCCAAATCAATCCTAAGATACTTCAAAGCAACAATTACCACTACCAAACATAGAACAGCCACCCCATACAAATAAATATCCAAAGAGTGTTGCTTCAACTAGTTGTGGTCAAGTCTCTTGTCTATGTCACAATGGACACAAGCTAGTAAATCCACTCTTTATTCCTTCAGCACCACAAAAGTTCAACCGCAATAACCATTTTCAACTCCCCTTCTAAATCACTAACGTTACATCTTCACACTAGGTCCACATTCCATACGTACAGTACATCAATGTCATAGGCTTAATATGAGCTTTATTGTACGGAAAATGTAAGTGAATTTTCTAGAGCATCAAAATTTTAGAAAAAAAAAAAAAACATATTATTTCTAGCAAAAATGTACTAAACAATTCAGATGAAAAATTTCTGATAGAGCAAACCAAATTTTAAAGCCTTTATAGTAAGAGTTGATGAGAAAGAGAAATGTTGACGTAGCAGTTATATTACATTTCTGAAATCTTCAAGAGGCGAGTCCAAAAGGAGTAGCTTAAACACGTTGAGATAAGGAACCAGCCAGAACATAAAGACCTTTAAAAAGGCGACAGTTAAGAGGTGCAACGTGCAAAAAGAAGTAAGAAAAACGTTGTTCTGACAGTAGTAGCTTTCAAAATGTGACAAAATGAATCTTTATACAAAAATTTAAAAGTTACCTCTCAAGAGGACAAGTAAAGTTGTTTGATCAAATAGAGAACAGAGTTAGAAAATTTCAAAAAAAATATAACAACATTTCGTAATTGTAAGGAAAAAACCGATTAATTGACATAAATAACAGCAGAATTTAGGGAGTTCGTAGACCTACTGGTGAAAAAACCTCAACATACTGACTACAACTACTCTCAAAATCAATCCTAAGATACTTCAAATCAACAACAACCACTTCCGAACATAAGAAGAACAGCCACCCCATACAAATAAATCTCCAAAAGTGTTACTTCAACTACTTGTGGTAAGACTCCTATCTATAACACAATGGACACAAGCTAATAAATCGACTCTTCCTTCATTCAGCTCCACAAATGTTCAACAGCAATAACCATTTTCGATTCCCCTTCCAAATCACCGACTTTACAACTTCACACTAGGTGCACATTGCATACTTACAGTAGATCCATGTCATAGGCTTAATATGAGCTTTATTGTATGGAAAATGTAAGTGTAATTTCTTGAGCATTGATATTTTTGAAACTTACTATTTCTGGCAAGACATTTTAAACAATTTAAATGAAAAAGTTCTGATAAAGTAAGAATTGATGTGGAAGAGAAATGTTGACCAAGCTCTTATATTGATTTTCTAAAATCTTCAAGAGTCGAGTCAAAAAGTGCAAAAAGATAAGGAACCAGCCAGAACATAAATCTCTAAAAAGGCATCAGTTAAGAGGTGCAAAGTGCAAAAAGAAGTAGAAAAACTTTGTTTCGACAGTCGTAGGTATTTAGAAATGTGAGAGGAATATTTATCCAAAAAATTTAAAAGGTAACTTCTAAAGTGGAAAAAACAAAATTTAAGTGTTTGATAAAATAGAGATTATATTTAGAAAATTTCAATAAAACAACAAGGTTTCTTAATGAACATATGTTGTAAGGAAAAAACCCTATTGATTGACATGAATAACTGCAGAATCTAGGGAGCTTGTAGACCTACTGGTGAACAAACCTCGACATACTGACTAGAACTACTCCAAAACAATCCTAAGGTACTTCAAATCAACAACAACCACTTCCGAACATAAGAAGAACAGCCACCCCCATACAAATAATCTCCAAAAGGTTTACTTCAACTACATGTGGTTAAGACTCCTATCCATGACACAATGGACACAAGCTAATAAATCCTCTCTTCCGTCCTTCAGCACCACAAATGTTCAACCACAATAACCATTTTCGACTCCCCTTGCAAATCACTGACTTTACAACTTCACAGTAGGTCCACATTCCATACTTACAGTAGATCCATGTCATAGGCTTAATATGAGCTTTATTGTTTGGAAAATAAGAGTGTAGTTTCTGGAGCATTCACATTTTAAAAACTTACTATTTCTGGCAAAAACATTATAAACAATTCAAATGAAAAAGTTCTGATTAAGCAAACCAACTGTTAAAGATTTTATAGCAAGAGTTGATGATAAAGAGAAATGTTGACCAAGCTCTTATATTACTTCTCTGGAATTTTAAAGAGGCTAGTCAAAAAGGAGTAGCTAAGCCAGAACATAAAGATCTCTAAAAACAAGTAGAAAAACTTTGTTTCACAGTCGTAGGTATTTAGAAATGTGACAAAAGGAATGTATACAACAAATTAAAATATGATTTCTAAAGAGGACAAAATAAAATTAAAGTCGTTTGCTAAAATAGAGATTATAGTCAGAAAATTTCAAAAAAAATAACAAGGTTTCTTAATGAACATATTGTAATGAAAAACCAATTGATTGACATGAATAACTGCAGAATCTACGGAGTTTATAGACCTATTGGGGAACAAACCCCGACATACTGACTAGAACTACTCCAAAACAATCCTAAGATACTTGAAATCAACAACAACCATTTCCGAACATAAGAAGAACAGCCACCCCCATACAAATATTCTCCAAAAGGTGTTACTTCAACTACTTGTGGTTAAATCTCATGTCTATGTCACAATGGACACAATCCACTCTGCCGTCCTTCAGCACCATAAATCTTCAACCGCAATAACCATTTTCGACTCCCCTTCTAAATCACTGACTTTACAACTTCACACTAGGTCCACAATCCATACTTACAGTAGATCCATGTCAAAGGCTTAATATAAGATTCATTGTACGAGTAGAAAAGTAATTGAAAATGTGACCAGAGTTTCTAAATCATTTACCTTTAAACAATTCAAATGAAAAAGGTCAGATCAATTATAATACACCTTGGAAATCAAGCCTATAATGAACCGGGGAAACTACACCGATTTTTAACAGTTTAAGATTGTGTTAATGAGAAAGAAACTCTTGTATTACTTTTCGGAAATCTTCAAGAGGCGAGTCAAAAATGAGTAAGCTTAAAACACTTTGAGATTAGGAACCAGCCATAACATAAATAACTGCAGAATTTAAGGAGTTCGATGACCTACTAATGAACAAAGCTCGACATATTGACTAGAACTACTCCAAATCAATCCTAAGATACTTCAAAGCAACAATTACCACTACCAAACATAGAACAGCCACCCCCATACAAATAAATATCCAAAGAGTGTTGCTTCAACTAGTTGTGGTCAAGTCTCTTGTCTATGTCACAATGGACACAAGCTAATAAATCCACTCTTTATTCCTTCAGCACCACAAAAGTTCAACCGCAATAACCATTTTCAACTCCCCTTCTAAATCACTAACGTTACATCTTCACACTAGGTCCACATTCCATACTTACAGTACATCAATGTCATAGGCTTAATATGAGCTTTATTGTATGGAAAATGTAAGTGAAGTTTCTAGAGCATCAAAATTTTAGAAAAAAAAAACATATTATTTCTAGCAAAAATGTACTAAACAATTCAGATGAAAAAGTTCTGATAGAGCAAACCAAATTTTAAAGCCTTTAGTAAGAGTTGATGAGAAAGAGAAATGTTGACGTAGCAGTTATATTACATTTCTGAAATCTTCAAGAGGCGAGTCCAAAAGGAGTAGCTTAAACACGTTGAGATAAGGAACCAGCCAGAACATAAAGACCTTTAAAAAGGCGACAGTTAAGAGGTGCAACGTGCAAAAAGAAGTAAGAAAAACGTTGTTCTGACAGTAGTAGCTTTCAAAATGTGACAAAATGAATCTTTATACAAAAATTTAAAAGTTACCTCTCAAGAGGACAAGTAAAGTTGTTTGATCAAATAGAGAACAGAGTTAGAAAATTTCAAAAAAAATATAACAACATTTCGTAATTGTAAGGAAAAACCCGATTAATTGACATAAATAACAGCAGAATTTAGGGAGTTCGTAGACCTACTGGTGAAAAAACCTCAACATACTGACTACAACTACTCCAAATCAATCCTAAGATACTTCAAATCAACAACAACCACTTCCGAACATAAGAAGAACAGCCACCCCCATACAAATAAATCTCCAAAAGTGTTACTTCAACTACTTGTGGTAAGACTCCTATCTATGACACAATGGACACAAGCTAATAAATCGACTCTTCCTTCCTTCAACTCCACAAATGTTCAACAGCAATAACCATTTTCGACTCCCCTTCCAAATCACCGACTTTACAACTTCACACTAGGTGCACATTCCATACTTACAGTAGATCCATGTCATAGGCTTAATATGAGCTTTATTGTATGGAAAATGTAAGTGTAATTTCTTGAGCATTGATATTTTTGAAACTTACTATTTCAGGCAAGACATTTTAAACAATTTAAATGAAAAAGTTCTGATAAAGTAAGAATTGATGTGGAAGAGAAATGTTGACCAAGCTCTTATATTGATTTTCTAAAATCTTCAAGAGTCGAGTCAAAAAGTGCAAAAAGATAAGGAACCAGCCAGAACATAAATCTCTAAAAAGGCATCAGTTAAGAGGTGCAAAGTGCAAAAAGAAGTAGAAAAACTTTGTTTCGACAGTCGTAGGTATTTAGAAATGTGACAGAGGAATATTTATCCAAAAAATTTAAAAGGTAACTTCTAAAGTGGAAAAAACAAAATTTAAGTGTTTGATAAAATAGAGATTATATTTAGAAAATTTCAATAAAACAACAAGGTTTCTTAATGAACATATGTTGTAAGGAAAAAACCCTATTGATTGACATGAATAACTGCAGAATCTAGGGAGCTTGTAGACCTACTGGTGAACAAACCTCGACATACTGACTAGAACTACTCCAAAACAATCCTAAGATACTTCAAATCAACAACAACCACTTCCGAACATAAGATGAACAGCCACCCCCATACAAATAATCTCCAAAAGGTGTCCCAACTACTTGTGGTCAAATCTCATTTCTATGTCAAAATGGACACAATCCACTCTGCCGTCCTTCAGCACCAGAAAGAAATGTTCAACCGCAATAACCATTATTCGTCTCTCCTTCTAAATCACTGACTTTACAACTTCACACTAGGTCCACAATCCATATTTACAGTAGATCCATGTCAAAGGCTTAATATAAGCTTCATTGTATGAGTAGAAAAGTAATTGAAAATGTGAGCAGAGTTTCTAACCTTTAAACAATTCAAATGAAAAAGGTCTGATCAATTATAATAAACTTTAGAAAGCAAGCCTAATGAACCGGGGAAACTACACCGATTTTTAACAGTTTAAGATCATGTTAATGAGAAAGAAACTCTTGTATTACTTTTCTGAAATCTTCAAGAGCCGAGTCAAAAATGAGTAAGCTTAAACACGTTGAGAGTAGAAACCAGCCAGAACATAAATAACTGCAGAATTTAGGGAGTTCGTAGACCTACTGGTGAAAAAACCTCAACATACTGACTACAACTACTCCAAATCAATCCTAAGATACTTCAAATCAACAACAACCACTTCCGAACATAAGAAGAACAGCCACCCCAATACAAATAAATCTCCAAAAGTGTTACTTCAACTACTTGTGGTTAAGACTCCTATCTATGACACAATGGACACAAGCAATAAATCCACTCTTCCGTTCAACAGCAATAACCATATTCGACTCCCCTTTCAAATCACTGACTTTACAACTTCACAATAGGTCCACATTCCTTACTTACAGTAGATCCATGTCATAGGCTTAGTATGAGCTTTATTGTATTGAAAATGTGAGTGTAATTTCTGGAGCATTTATATTTTTGAAACTTATTATTTCTGGCAAGATATTTTAAACAATTCAAATGAAAAAGTTCTGAAAAAGTAAGAGTTGATGTGGAAGAGAAATGTTGACCAAGCTCTTATATTTATTTTCTAAAATCTCCAAGAGTCGAGTCAAAAAGGAGTAGCTAAACACGTTGAGATAAGGAACCAGCCAGAACATAAAGACCTTTAAAAAGGCGACAGTTAAGAGGTGCAACGTGCAAAAAGAAGTAAGAAAAACGTTGTTCTGATAGTAGTAGCTTTCAAAATGTAACAAAATGAATTTTTATACAAAAAATCAAAATGTACCTCTCAAGAGGACAAATAAAGTCGTTTGATCAAACAGAGAATAGAGTTAGAAAATTTCAAAAAAAAAAATATAATAAGGTTTCGTAATTGTAAGGAAAAAACCGATTTATTGACATAAATAACTGCAGAATTTAGGGAGTTCGTAGACCTACCGGTGAACAAACCTCAACATACTGACTACAACTACTCCAAATCAACAACAACCACTTCAGAACATAAGAAGAACAGCCACCCCCATACAAATAAATCTCCAAAAGTGTTACTTCAACTACTTGTGGTTAAAGACTCCTATCTATGACACAATGGACACAAGCTAATAAATCCACTCTTCCGTCCTTCAGCACCACAAATGTTCAACACCAATAACCATTTTCGACTCCCCTTCCAAATCACCGACTTTACAACTTCACACTAGGTCCACATTCCATACTTACAGTAGATCCATGTCATAGGTTTAATATGAGCTTTATTGTATGGAAAATGTGAGTGTAATTTCTGGAGCATTGATTTTTTTGAAACTTACTATATCTGGCAAGACATTTTAAGCAATTCAAATGAAAAAGTTCTGATAAAGTAAGAGTTGATGTGGAAGAGAAATGTTGACCAAGCTCTTATATTAATTTTCTAAAATATTCAAGAGTCGAGTCAAAAAGGAGTAGCAAAACACGTTGAGATAAGGAACCAGCCAGAACATAAATCTCTAAAAAGGCATCAGTTAAGAGGTGCAAAGTGCAAAAAGAAGTAGAAAAACTTTGTTTCGACAGTCGTAGGAATTTAGAAATGTGACAAAATGAATATTTATCCAAAAAATATAAAAAGGTAACTTCTAAAGAGGAAAGAATAAAAGTAAAGTCGTTTCATCAAATAGAAAATATAGTTAGAAAATTCAAAAAAAATAAATAACAAGGTTTCGTTATGAACATATGTTGTGAGGAAAAAACCTGTTTATTGACATGAATAACTGCAGAATTTAGGGAGTTTGTAGACTTACTGGTGAACAAGCCTCGACATACTGACTAGAACAACTACAAATCAATCCTAAGATACTTCAAATCAACAACAGCTTCTGAACATAAGAAGAAAAGCCACCCCCATACAAATAAATCTCCGAAAGGTGTTACTTCAACTACTTGAGATTAAGTCTCCTGTCTATGTCACAATGGACACAATCCACTCTTTCGTCCTTCAGCCCCACAAATGTTCAACCGCAATAACCATTTTCGATTCCCCTTCTAAATCACTGACTTTACAACTTCACACTAGGTCCACAATCCATACTTACAGTAGATCCGTGTCAAAGGCTTAATATAAGCTTCATTGTATGAGTAGAAAAGTAATTGAAAATGTGAGCAGAGTTTCTAACCTTTAAACAATTCTGATGAAAAAGGTCTGATCAATTATAATAAACATTAGAAAGCAAGCCTATAATGAACCGGGGAAACTACACCGATTTTTAACAGTTTAAGATCATGTTAATGAGAAAGAAACTCTTGTATTACTTTTCTGAAATCTTCAAGAGGCGAGTCAAAAATGAGTAAGCTTAAACACGTTGAGATTAGGAACCAGCCAGAACATAAATAAATGCAGAATTTAGGGAGTTCGATGACCTACTAATGAACAAACATCGACATATTGACTAGAACTACTCCAAATCAATCCTAAGATACTTCAAAGCAACCATTACAACTTCCAAACATAGAACAGCAACCCCATACAAATAAATATCCAAAGGGTGTTGCTTCAACTAGTTGTGGTCAAGTCTCTTCCGTCCTTCAGCACCACAAAAGTTCAACCGCAATAACCGTTTTCATCTCCCCTTCTAAATCACTGACATTACAACTTCACACTAGGTCCACATTCCATACTTACAGTACATTCCATACTTTGACTCGCCGTTTCCTACTCCCTAAAATTCTACTGCCTCCCCTTTTCATAATACTCATCTAACCTTATCCAGCATTCCAGGACAGCAATCGACATGGGTTTATTTACTTCTGGTAAATTATTAATTCTGTCGACATGGAATAAATTTAGTCTCTACAATCAGAATATATTCCCAATTGAATCTAACAGCAACCCAAGCCATCAAATAACAAACCCACAATTCAATTCAGTCATACACACAATATAGTGGGAACTGTGCAGATGGTTTTCCAAAACTAACCCGCAACAATAATATGATTCAGTCATGCAGACAATATAATGGAAACTGCACAGATATTTTTCCAAAATTGATGTTCAGATAGAGAGAAGCAACTTGAATTTTGAAAGACAGAGAGAGGGAGAGTTATGAGGGAAACCTCGTGGGCGACTTCTTCAGATCAACTCGCTCGGCAATCGAGAGCTAGCGGCGTCGTTGGTGGGCTTTCATCTCCGCCGTCGCTTCTGGGGGCGGTGCCGGCTTTTATCTCCACCGTGTCGCAGAACCCTAAACCCCTCTTTCTTCAGATCGAGGCTGAGGGTTGGCGCCGTGGCTTTCATCTCCGCCGTGGTCCGAGAACCCTAAACCCCACTTCTCTAAGCCTCCTCTTTCTTCTTCTTCTGCTTCCTCCTCTCCCCCAATTCTCTGTCGTCTCTCTCTCTCTCTCTGTGACTTGTATGGAAACCCTCTTTGTGCTCTCTCTCTCTCTCTCTCTGTACAAATACAAGATATGCAATCCACAGCTTTGCGCGTATGCCAACGGTACAAATATTTGCGTCTCTCTCTCTCTGTGACGACTGAGTGAAGACCGACCTTCAGTATTTCTAAAGAAAAGACCGACATTTCTCCAAAAAAAAAAAAGGAAAAGAAAAGACCGACCTTCAGGTGGGCCTTTCAAAACTGACCATAGCACGGGTCAGGCCCATACGCTTTTAAACCCCGAACCACTTTAAACCAACCCGAATTAAAACACACACATACTCTTTATTTGGCAAAATTGCATCACAAATATCCAAACTCTGCTATTTCTGACAAGTGTATCTAAACTGTAAAACCATGCAACATACGTCTCAAACTTTTAAAATTTGTTTAGCGGGATACTCTTTCGTTAACTTTTCATCCGTACCGGACGATATATTATAAAAAGCCTATTGTACCCTTCATTTTCACCTCTATTTTTTTTCTAAAATGGCAAGTTTTACTAAAAAAATAATAATAAAATAAAATATTCATTTTAATAATTATATATATGTAGATAATGTCTTATATTTTCATCAAAGTTACAGATTTTTACAATATTTCAAATTATGAAATATGTTTTTATTAATATATTTGTCAATCTCAAAGTCTTTAACCTTTTTTTAAAAAATTTATTATGAAATTTTATTTCTCATTTCTCAAATTCGATAACTTCAAATGAATTTTTTAATAAAAATTTACAATTATCTTTTTACATTTTAACAACTGACAAAAGAGTTGACCTCCTGACGTTCTTGAATAGTTTTTTATTGTAACAATTTATATTTTTCATGCAAATATATGTAAGCTTGTTATTTTTATTTTTATGAAAACATGTATTATTTTTAAATTTTTCTATTATAAATTTACTATTCTTAATATCTTCTTTGATTTATTTGTAAAGTTTGTAACTTTAAACAAATTTACGAGTGAAAATGAATGGTACAATAGTCTTTTTATATTATTCCGTTCAGTATGGACGGAAAGTTAACGGAAGGATACTCCGGTGAACGAATTTTGAAAGTATGGGACATGTGGTGCATGATTTTAAAGTTTGGGCACCCACTTGTCAGAAGCAGCAAACTTTGAATAGATGTAGTGCAATTTTACCAATATAATTTCTTGTAACGTGTTTGAGGATTATGGGATTTTTTTTTTTTTTTGCCTTCTCTAAACTAAAAAGGTAATTTTCCTCATAAAAAAAAAACACTGAAAAGGTAAATGACACAAACCACCTCTGAAATATGTCCAATTACCAAGATGGTACCCCGTGGTTTGGTAATACCCAAAACAACCCCTTTTCAGTGCTCGATGCTTCTTATTTTTTAGTTCTTTAACTTGTAACATTCTAGGATAAGCTTCGTGAAAATAAGAGGTTGAATAAGGTTATGTTATAAGAGTAATCGAAATCTGAAAAACCACGTGCCAGGAAAATTGAAAAAAAAAATAGTACTAATGCTACCCTATCAGACTACTTGAACAACCAATTTTCAGACTACTTGAACAATAAATTTACATACTACATTGTGCTATTCTATGTCTTTATAAATTTTGATGGTAGATTGCAAGAGTTGAAACTTAGAAGAGGTGTTATACTACATCAACAAAAAGAAGATATAAGAGGGAATATACACCCAAGAGACGTGAGATATGAGTTCCACACACAGGCACCACACTCACAGGCACCACTTTTAGCCATCTTCTACATTCACTAGACTTCGCCTCATTTTAAGTTATATACTCTCGGCTCATATATTTGTACACAATCATCATATTTGGGGTGTACTAAATTTTTTTATAAGGTAAACTAAATAAGATGAGAAATGTTAGGGAACCCACCCATATCTCCCACTCATCTCCCACCCAAGTGTAAAATTGGCAACATGAATATTCATTTGGCATGATTGCATTTTTCTAGAAGGAATGTGGGAGATGAGTGGGAGATATGGGTGGGTTCTCTAGCATTTCTCAAATAAGATGGGAGCAAAACTGATGAGTATGGAAAATTAGAAACAATATACCTATTCCAACTTCATAGAGATATGTATGGAAACTTGGTGACTTTTAATAGGTGATTGACATAATCTCCGTGACTTCATCCATTGGAGTCCTTGATTGATTATAGCATTCACTGTCACAACACTACGGAGGCTATAATTGAGGAGATTGTGATTTGAATTGGGAAAGACATTATGATAGATACATAATTACTTACAATTTTAAATCATACCGTTATGTGTTGTGAAACGATAATTGAGAGAAACAGAAGATAAATATAGACAATAATGTAGGGAAGAGAGTACTAAGTTGTGTATTATTCTCCAACCTTAAGCCTCTTTATATAGGCATTAGGGTGGGCTAATGGCCCAATAACAATATACAAATGGGCTTACAACATGCGGTGGATATTCACCAATAACCCAGTCCATATTTCATAACACTCCCCCTTGAATATTTACCACTACGATGCCTCGTTAAAACCGTGTCATGAAAAACCCAGTGGGAAAAAAAATCATAGACGAAGGTCTATTTGCTCAGCATCGGAGATGACATTCTTCTGGAAAGCATCTGAATAATCTTGGCAGCCTCGTTAAAACCTTGCTAGGAAAAACCCTGTGGGACAAAAACCATAGCGAAGGAAAAAGAGTGTCGCGCTTTCAGCATTTCATTGAATCTCCCCCTCATTGGAGCATCTTTTACCTGACAAACAAAACTCATTGCAAAAACAATAATCTAAAAATAGTCGATTAACAATTATAATCAATATAATGCATATGTACCTAAACTACTCGCGAGTGTACACTTTTTGATTTGCTTCAGGCAAATATGATATTTCTCATTGGAACCAACCTCCATGGAATTCCACAAATTTGTGATTCGTACGATCGTATTTGTAACTAGTTACTTTTCAACCCATATTTTGTTGTTCCTTAGTCCCTGACACTAAGACAACATTATCATCATTCTCACCACGAGATGATTGTATTTATGAGAATATATCATGATCCATACCATATCATGTCTCTCATTTTATAAGTCCCACGCTTATAAGCGGACATAAACGTTAACATAAACGTCATGACGTGAGCAATATGATCATAAACATAATGATACTTTGTTGATGCTTCAGGCATCAATTTGTCTCATATGTACTTGTGTAGAAAAATAAACACCAATATATAAAAGAATCTCTTTTAGAGATTTTACGTCCACAACCTTGACCGCCTCTATAGTCAGGTGGATTTAGACCTTATATAACAAAGTGATTCGCTTCGGGCAATGCACTACCATTCACTTTCTGGGAATGGATGAAACTAGTCGGCTATTAGCAAGTGAAAATAGTCACTTTGTTTCACAACTTCTAGTGTGAAGTAACTTTTTCACCCGCTAGCAATATCAATTGCTTTTTATTATAATTATTTGGCCCTTTATGCAAATCTCTTCAAGAGATCGATATTTTCATCCTTATTAGCAAGAGAAAATAATAAAAATACAAAAAAATGTAGGTTAAAATAAAAGTAAACAGTCGAAACTTCTGGTTCGATATTTTTAGATTCTCTCTTCAGGGAGATCTTTCGATATTATTTTATAAAGCCATGAATAAGAATCTTCATATTTTTCATAACTTTGGGTATGAAAATGATTATTTATGCATATAAATGACTTATGTCCAATTCATGGACTAAGAACATCTTCTGGATGCTCTACTTGAATCAATAACAATCTTTTTAGACATCTTCTGGAGATCTAGCATGACTTCAGGTCATAAAATGTATTGTAACTTCTGGTTACTAGTCATGAACTAACATCTTCTAGATGCACTTCTTCAATTATGGTGTAACTTCGGACTACAACCATATCACCGTGTGTTAAAAAAACAAAAATAAATAAAGTAACATAACCTCTTTAGGAGGTTTAGAAAAAATAATGTAAGACATCTCTTCTGGAGATACCTAATAATAATTTACGACTTCGGGTCATAAAAAAAAATAGCATCGTAACTTCAAGTCACGAAAAAAAATACTGTAATTCACAACTTCAGGTGTGAAAGCGTAATCTTGTAAGCTTATGGAAAACTTAGACCACTGATAGTGGCTATGGTGGATTATGACCTCTTCCAAAGGTACATATTTTTATTCCAAAATTCAAATAACTAGTGGGATGTAGAACAAACTAAAGAACCCATATAAATTATAATATATCAAATACAACATCGTGTGCTCAACTAATACCAAAGCTGTTATTTGATGTAGTAAAAAAAAAAAATCATTACAAAGTAAGTTCTCTAGAGAAAACATGCAACGGGTTTGGTTTAGAACATATAGATCCTCGATTCGGCACCGTACTGACCTTTTTGATTCAATTTATTGTTGATCTTCTTACTTTTCAAGAGAGAGAGAGAGGATAAATAATATACAGTAAATTGTCCCGATTATATCATCTAGGTTTAGGGCTATGAAGACACATCATGTTTAATTTAAAATAGGAAACAATTAAAGTAGAACAACTATGTGGCCTTGAAAACACCAATTCTCCTTAGATAATCAACTAATGAAACACAGTGACCTAACACAAAAAACATCATGGTGGACAGATTCTTTTTTTTCTTCTTTTCCTTTGTGGATAGATGCATACAGGTAACAACCCAAATAAGAACATTGTAGTGGTCTACAATGTGCTATGATCTATATTAATTTATTAAACAAACAAAAGAAAAAAAGATGAAGACTAGCAGTACTTAATTAATTTCATATTACTACTACTACATCACTGCACGAATCACATGTGCATAATCCTTCAGTAATAAAAACTCAGACGTTTTAGTTTGTATAAAATAAACAACAAACTATGTATCTTTATCGAATACTTATCTTCTGATAGCATTATTCGGGTAGATCTCGCTCCTCATCCGTGCGATAGAGTTATCGTACTGATAACGTGTTGTGAAACGATAATTGAGAGAAACAGAAGATAAAGATAGACAATAATGTAAGGAAGAGAGTACTGAGTTGTGTATTATTCTTCAACCCTAAGCCTCCTTATATAGGCATTAGGGTGGGCTAATGGACCAATAACATTATACAAATGGGCTTACAACATGTGGTAGATATTCACCAATAACCCAACCCATATTTCATAACATTATGATGTTAATAATCTATGATATTTGGAAATCCGGGTTAAGCCCGAAAATTAGCTTCCACTGATGGGTCCGAGCCCAAAATCAAATCGGGTTAAAAAATCTTGCTCAGACCCGTATAAATTAGAAAAACAAGTATCCCAAACGCGATTTTAAATCTGTCCGGGTTCGGGTTGCCCGAATTTGGCGCGACCGAGTTGCAGTCCTAGTTTTTATCAGATTGTGTATCGACTCTCGATTTGTACGGGTTAATTTCCATAATTTTGGCTAAAAAACAACCCTGATATTGGGGAGGGGGGTCCCTTGTTTTCAAAAGTACTTGACAGTTTACAAAAAGCTGAACTAGCTTTTGTTTCCTCTACAGAATTCAGTAGCATGTGTAATTAGAAAGGGAGGTTGAATCTATTTCTGAGGTTCATTTTGTTGGGTTTACTGGCACTGCTCATGTCTCGGGTCTTGTGATTTCATGGTAGAAAAAATGCATTTATATTCATTTTTAAAGGCTATATTGTGTAGATGAAATTGTTAAACAGCCAAGTATTCTTGTTAGAAAAAATGAGAACGAGCAAGTTCCCATAAGAAGTAACCAACTAATAAGTCAGATGATGACCTATGAATATGCCAGTTTGTTTTAATCAGATCTTTAAATAGCGTTGGGTGCTCAAATACTCCCTTGAAGCATCTTCCACAGTGGATACTAAATTTTACATCAAATCCAATATTTGGTGGAGAAAAATAGTTAGGCATCCCACAATTAACCCTCAAAAACACCATTTTCACCATTTTTTTTGGAAAGACAGCACTTCTGCACTCCTACAATTATCTCAATTTCAACTACCAAAATGGGGATTTCATCTAGATTGTCACGAAGACGTGGTGTATTCCATTATTATGTTACTTTGTTCATCATTCTGCTCTCTTCATTTTCTTAATTTGACTATGTATTTTATTTTCATGCTATTAATGTGATCTATGTTCACATTTCTGAGTTTATTATTAAATACATTGTTCTTGTCGTCATTTTAGTTTATATTTTATTTTCTATCACTGAGATTAATTATATTAGTTGTCAAAAATAATTTTTAACACTAATCATTTGTAAAAATAACATTCTATATGCAATTATATCAAAGTAATGTAAAATCAATTACACCAAATTCTATTTTTGCCATCAAATTTGATGGTAGAAGTAGGATTTGGTGATATAGGATAGGATTTGGGGGTACTGTGTGAGATGCACTTCACCATTTCACAAAAGCTACACCAAATATAGGATTTGGTGATTTGGTGTTTTTTTATCAACGACTGTGGGAGGCCTACAAAAAAATCACCATTTATTTGGTGATTTGATGATTTGGTAATTATTGTGGGAGGCCAAAAACACTAAATTTTACCATCAAATATAGGATTTGGTGCACTGTGGAAGATGCTCTTATACTTCTGGATGTTATTTTATGGTAGTATATTTTTGAACAAGCCTGAGACCTATCTTTATAGTAGGCAACTTATGGAATTGCTAGACTCCCGCCCAACACATAATTTGGAGCAGATTAACAAATTATGTTATCAGCAAAGTTTCAAATGCATTTTTATTCAATATTGAAGATATTGTGTACTACCTCCGTTCCTTCTCTATGTCCTTGCACGAATTTCGAGGGTCACTTTGATCCGGTGATTTGGTTAGCAAAACGATGCAAAAAATTGGTAATCTTTTCATGCGGTTGTAGAGCAAATTATAATGCACAACACCATAAAAAAATTACCAAATTCTTGCCTGAGATTTGATTCCTTGAAGATGAAAAAATCTTGGAAGAGATCAACGCCAAATGGATTCCTTGAAGATTAAGAGCTTTTCTTGATAGCCTGAGATTTGATTGAAGTCGCCACTGATAATATAAGGTTGCACAAATCCCAATAAGCGTTGTTGTAGAATATCAAAGACAATCTTGTATTGAGAGGAAACCGAGTGACCATAAAATAAGACAACAAAGACCGAGTTGCACGTCAACTATTTGTAAATGCGGAACCATAAACATGCAAAAATAGGAAAAAATGAAAGGAATGAGTGCCAAGCAGCCCATAAACCGCCTTTCGAGCCGATAAGATAATAACCATAAGAAAAATCATAACCTGAAAGATTTTGCTACAAAATTCAGATCGGTAGTACACTTTTTCGTTTCCAATGCAAAAGTGAGACAAGGCTTTTGAGTAGAGCAAATATTCCTAAGCTTGTGAACTATCATGTCACGTCCTAGCCCTCGACAGTTCCAACTTAACTCTCTCATAATTTCGTTAGAGATTGACGTGCAACTTCCACGCTAGCAAACTATAATGCACAACACCATTAAAAAATTATCAAATTCTTGCATGAGATTTGATTCCTTGAAGATGAAAAAATCTTGGAAGAGATCAATGCCAAATGGATTCCCTGAAGATCAAGAGAGCTTTTCTTGATAGCCTGAGATTTGATTAAAGTCGCCAATGATAATATAAGGTTGCACAAGTCCCAATAAGTGTTGTTGTAGTATATCAAAGACAATTTCGTATTGAGAGGAAACCGAGTGACCATAAAATAAGAAAACAAAGACCGAGTTGCACGTCAACTATATGTAAATGAGGAACCACGAACATGCAAAAATAGGAAAAAAAGGAAAGGCCTGAGTGCCAAGCAGCCCATAAACTGCCTTTCGAGCCTATATGATAATAACCATAAGAAAAATCATAACCTGAAAGATTACCTACAAAATTCAGATCGGTAGTACACTTTTTCGTTTCCATTAAAAAATTGAGACAAGTCTTTTGAGTAGAGAAAATATTCCTAAGCTTGTGAACTATCATGTCACGTCAACAGTTCAGCTTAACTCTCTCATAATTTCGTTGGAGATTGACGTGCAACTTCCACGCTAGCAAATCATTCTGGAATTCCTCGCTAAGATAGTACATGATAACACTATGCTTGTAATCATGGTAAGCCACATAAGCATCAAAAGTTTCATAAAAAAAGACTGGGCTAAGAATTAAATCTACCTTAGAGAAAAGATAGTCCAAGTTGTTGAAAATAGGAGAGAAATACAAAGAAGTAGAGGTAGTCTTCAGACTTTTGACTTTGGTTTGCTGATGTTCCAAAATAGTGGATTCACGCTTTGAGCCGAGAACAGATTCCATAGGACGTCTGGAGTGACCTTCCTCAATTACAGCCGCCGCGGCAAGATGAGATTTAACCTTATTCCGAGAGCCATGTTCATGGGGAGATGCTAAGGTCTAGCTCGCACAGTGGTAAGCGGAGGAGAGTCATCATCAAATGAGTCGCTAAAAGCACATACCGAAACTTTAGCTTTACCTTTCTCATCAACTCCTGAAGAACGGAGAGAAGGGGGTCGAACAGGAACTTCATTATTTCGCAGAGGGGTAGAGTAGGCTGCCTATCCAAGAAAGGCGGAGGATGCGTTGTGGCAGCAGATGATTGGATGACAACAACTTGGTTAGTTGAGATATCCAAATCAATGGCATTCGGGTCTAAATACTTGTCATCCCAATCTCTATGGATGATGCTAAAATTAATGGCTCCATAAAACCAGACAAAGAAGAGGTGATTTCATTCCAATTATCCACAACCAGGGGGAGCCAGAGTGCGGCACGGTAAGGCACTTGTCGCACCGTAATTTCTAAAAACAGCACTATCACCCCTGTTTATAGAATTTTTCAATCGCGTCGCACGTAAATTATGAAATGCTCTATCTTTTTTTGAAATGCACAATTGTTCCCAGTACTTAGTATCTCCTAGCTCCGCCCCTGTCCACAACGTATCTGAAAAACAACACCGCGGTTGCGGTCTGTGCCATGGAGGAAGTTGCATGGGCAGGCTGCGTGATCCGAAACCACCGAGGATAGTTTTTGGTAGGTAAGTGTATGTCGGTGACCTACTCCGGCAGTTCGATGGAGAACGAGGCCAAAGCAATGAAAAGTTCTCTATGGTGGTTTCTTGTATTGTCTTATGCACAACTCTTGATAGAGACGGACTTACCGATTTTGGCGAGCAAACTGGCGAGTTGTATTACATGCAACAATGAATCTGGATGTTCATCAACAAGCTTTGGGATTACATCAGAAGGAGATGCAGTAAAAGAGTAAGGCGATCCGAAGACAAGCTAATATGGTGGCGCGTTTAATAGAGGCGATGGGGCTCAGAGAGAGAAGGGCCATGTGTAACACCCTCAAAATTACCAAGCCAGAACCCAGGGGGTGTCACTCCGTACCCGAGATGAAACCTGGATACAAGGAGATTTAAACAGTGGATTCCAAGCAAAACATTCATTAAGTCTTAAAATAAAGCCTATCACAATTTAAATCGTTGTGCCACAAACACGGGCATTAAAATCCAACTAATGACATAAAGAAACTAAAACGGGTCTATTATTAGAATGAACTACTAAACTTCTAAGTGATGATTCGCGTCCCGGCTAAGCTATGCTCCCATCATCTAGAACTGTTGTTCAAACAAAAAGAGAACACCACAGCTCCAAAATCAGCAATAAATACTGAGCAAATGAACACCAAGACACGTAAACAGATTATGAGGCATATTTCATAGAAAAACAACAACAGTTTAACAATGAAGGAGATGAAGTATAAATATATGTGAGAAACAAGAGTTCACCAACTTCTTCACTTTAGCATTTCAATTGGGGAAACATTCCCACACTCTCTCCATTGTCCAACCGGGGAAGAACCAACCATCACAAGCTACTAAGACCATAAGTGTCAACACCCCCCTAAGACCTCTTGCGGCCAGAGAGCTAAGTACAAGGAGCGACTCGGGGCTGTTGCGACCGAGTAAAATAAATAAAGTGGATCAGAGACCGTAGCCAAAATCGACCAAACCCAACAATAAAGTGTTCCCCGGTACAACTATTCCACTTTACGTCATTACGTTTTATTAATTTCTCATACGATAGTTGTGATATCATCACTTTAATAAAATCAAATAAACTAGTTACATAAAACAAATATTTTATTTTGAGACAACAAATCACATAAAATATTTTTGACACGAAGAAAGGAATGGGCGCTAGGCATGGCATGTTTACTCACTTCAAATAAAAGCAACTACAACAACTCGGTCGTAGCACTTAACGTACCCTTCGTCTCAAAACCCGTCGCCTACAAGTTAACAATATTCTAATCAATATATTACTAACACGACCATAGTACACACAAAGTCCTATATGAAACACATAAAATCCCTTACTACTCTCCCCCAACATTTATCAAAGTGAAAAACCATTTTTATTTAAAAACATAATTTATATAAGAACTAGCTCTTGCAAAAAAACCATCACCAAAATTATATTTATAAACTCATAAAATAATATAACTTTGTTTTTATAATAAGAAAATAATTCAACATAATTAGTAAAACTATTGTTTTCAAAATAGAAACCTATAAAAGTATAAACATAAAAGGGGCTCCCCATAAAATATAAGTTTGTAATTGAGAATCAAATTTTCAAAGACTACAAACAAAACCCCCACAAATAAGTAAATGATTTCGAGTACCCTAAAGTTTGCGAATTGACTACCTACACCTATGGGTAACATCTTCTTTCTCAAAACAAACATATCCCCTATCTCTAAACCCACTGTAAGACATTACTCCCCATTGCTTTTCAAGAACCCATGGAAGGGGAGAAATTAAAATTGAAACTCAATACAAATAGGCTCGATAAATACTGAATGGGTGGAGTTAAAGGGTGGAGACGGCAGCGACGACGGGGAGGACGCCGGAGAGGGAGGGCGACGACGGCGCACGGCGCACGGGAAGGACGGCAGCAACGCACGACGGCGGAAAGTACGGCGACGACGTTGGTGGCGGCTGGTTCATCAGACCCGGCTGGTTTTTGCAGGCTAGGTCTGCTTCCGCCGAACCCGAATGAGAGAGAGAGAATGAGTGAAATTGAGAGGGAGAGAGATTGGTGGTTTTGGTGTGTGAAAAATCTGAGTTTGAGGTGGTTTTATATAAGCTTGGCTTGAAGAATCCGACGAGTAGTAGGATACCCACCGGAGACGATTTCGGTTTCGAATTGAGGCACAATTTGGGCGAAATTGATTTTCTTGGTGAGAAAGAATTGGTCTTTGTTGAATTTGTAGTGGATTTTTACTGTTTTTGGTTGATTTGGTGGTCGAATTTGGCGGAGTTGGTGTTGGAGTCGGAGGAGGAGGCCGACGGGAAAACATCTTCTGCTTGGTGATCGAGATGTAGAAGATGATGGTGAAAACGTTAGGGTGTAGCAGGAGTACCAAGCCACGCGGTGGCTGGTTACGTAATTTTAAATAAAAACTTCATTTTGGTCACGTTAAAACATTATATGTTATGTAACTTTTTAATAAATAAAATACTTAGTAAAAATTATATATAAAAGACACTTATCTCCCCCTTAGTTTGGGTAAAAGACATCCAACACCCTCTAACTTAGTTAAAAGACACTAATTAATTTAAGTAAAAATTCATAACAACTCCCAAGACTTTAATAAGAATAAAAATTAACTCCCAAACTTATAATAATGTCACAAAATACCCGTATCTAAAAAACAGGGTATTTCATCCTCCCTCCTTAAAGAGAGCTTCGTCCTCGAAACTTAAACCAACTTCACAACACCCACTAAGGTATGAGTCTCCACACTAGGGTATATCCACTAAATCAAACCTAAAGTCACGTATGATATGCAATATATTATAAGGAGTACTAAAAGTGACATATTAAAAATTGAAGGATTACAACCTCTCCCCCTTAGAGGAGTGACGTCCTCGGAACTCAAAATTGTAGGGTTTTGATGCAGGTTACGCATAGGAATAACAAAATTAATTCTGCTCAAATCCCACCAAGGATCACAGGCAAGCCATCATAACATTATCAGGGCATAAAAGATGTGTACCTTAGTTTGGGAGATCACACGAAGAATAGTGTCTTCGTCCCTATGAATACTCACACCTTGGATTCATGATTGGATTCCTTCTCACCGCGATCTGCTAGCAACGGAAGAAGGAGGAACAGATCATGCAAAACGAGGAACCACGCCGGCGCCTATGGAGGCCGACAACAAGGGGGGCAGATGGGCTAGAGGGCTTCGGCCTTCTTGCTTTCTCTCTCTCTCTCTCTCTCTCTCTCTCTCTCTCTCTCTCTCTTAATTTGTTATGTTTTCTCAATAATGACTTGTGTAGAGAATTAACAAGCTGGAGTTCCTTTATATAGTAATAACTCTTTAGGCCCCAATACTAATTAGTCCACTTGCAAATTAGTCCTACTAAGTTTGCTTGTGGTTGCGTTATGATCATTTTATTAATTAGTCCAACTAATTAATAACATGGAGCGGTGTGTGACTCATAGGTTTCTACTTAGTTGGTAGTAACTATTTAATAACATGGAGCGGTGTCTAGCAACACATCCATGCCACCCAACTATCAGAAATAGTCAGTGATCCCGACAAACCTTGTTCCCAATGTTCAAGTATTGTGTTATCCCTTTGTATCACTATCCGGATTGGACACGAGAACACTCGTATATTCAATCCATAGTTCCTCGATCCTGGGTGAAATACCCCGTTTTGTGACTATGAGTATTTTGTGATATTATTATATGTGTTGGGAGTTAAATTTTAAATGTTGGGAGTTAATTATGAAGGTTTGCTAGCATTTTGGGGTCTTTGTGATTTTAATCAAAAGTTTTTAGTGCCTTTTATTATATTGGGGGAGGTAGTTGTCTTTTTGCCTAAACTAAGGGGGGGGGGGAAGTGTCTTTTTCCATAGATTGATATGATATTTGACCCAAAAATACATCAGACGTGATTTTTCTCACCCAAATCACTCTTTGACGAGATTCTTCATCAATCGGATTTCAAACCCTTCCATCCTCGTCGATTTTCTCTCCTTAATCAACTCATCAATCTCTCAATCTCTCTTTCTCTCACGATCCACACTTTCCCTCACGCTCTCTGAAATCAAAACCCTCACAGCCATCTCTCACGACCTTACTCTCTCTCTGTCTCCCTCTCTGCCCGACGCCAACAGCAGCAGCAGCAGCGACATCAACCACTGTCACCACCGCCGTCCCTCTCTCCTTGTCCAGGTACGGTCTCTCTCTCTCTCTTTTCTTCTTCTCTTCTTTTCCTTCTTCTGTTTTTATTTCCCGACGCTCTGTTCTTCTTTTTCTTCCTCTGTTTTTATTTCTTCTTTTCTTCTTTCTTCATTATGCGTTCTTCTCCTTCTTGCTCTGTTTTTATTTCGCCTAAGAGGTCAATCTGACCACCATTGTTTCCGGCAGCCTTCGACAGCCAAGCTCCACCGCCAACATCTCCGTCTCGCCATTAAATCTCTCTTGTGTTCATCTAATTCACTTGTAAGTTGCTATCGTTCGTTGATTTCTTTCAATTTCAGATTATAGTTGGTTAATTCTTGTATTGAATCAAGCTTTTTTCGGTCTTCATAGCTTGATTTATTGTTCATTATATCGTACCCATAAACCCTAGTTATGTAGGGGTAAAAATTAAGCCGAAACAATAGGATCAACTAGAAACCACCACTTGTTTGATGTGTTGGGTTGCTAAGGCGAGTTTTAATCGTCGGGTAATTAAATTGGATTTGAAACCGAGACCGTTAGACGCATATTTGGATGTCCTAAGGCTTATGAACACTCTTTCCGGTTGCTATCGTCGCTATAGGGTTGTTTTTGGTCACTGAAAGTTGCTGAATTTGTCGTTAATGTTGTTGGGTTTATTAAATAGTGTCTAGACGTTAAAATTAGTTGAAATATTAGAGTTTTAGCACTCGTTTCGTGACCTTGACACTAAGTACTTGTGTTTGAGTGAATTTGTGAGTTGTGACAAGTATAATGTAGGTCTAAGTCGATTAGTAACCTTTTTGTTTAAATTAATTAGCCTAGTGGATGCTAAACTTGGACCGGCTAGTAGAGTTGGTTATCGACCTATAACCAATCGTCCTAATCACGTGAGTATCGGGTTTACTTGGGAACGTTAGGGTGGTGTTAGAACCCTAAACCGTTGAGCGTCATATGCATGAAGTATAGTTGGAACTTATATTATTAAAGTATTGTAAGTAATTAGTGTATTGCTAACTTGTAGGCGACGAGTTCACAGACGACGGGTACGATGAGTACTACGTTTGAGTCGCCGTAGTCGCTTGCAATTGAGGTGAGTAAACATGCCAGGCCTAGTGTACCTAACTCCCTTCGTGTCAAATGATTTCATCTTACATGTCTCAAAATGAAATTACGTGTTATGTGCTTTATGTGTCATTTAAATATATGATTTGATTTGTTAAATGCTTTTCTTGAAAACGTCACTGTAATATAATAATCAACGATAACGTAAAGTGGAAGAGTTGTGCGGGGACCCTTATTATTGGTTACTATTGGCATTGGGCGTGTTGATTTCGGTCTTCCGTTCAATTTACTTTATTTAATCTGGTTGGAAGTTCCCGGATAGGTCCTTGTACTCACTGTAGGGTTTTGATTCATGGATTGCACAACAGAAGCATAAAAAAACATAAAAACCATGCAAAACCCTCCAAGGATCACAATTCAAGAGACATAACGATGGTAAGGGTTAGAAATCATAAACACACCTTTGGGTTCTCCTTGATGACTTCAAACGCGAATTGTGTCACGTTCTCTATAGTTGATCCACGCCTAGAGTTGATCCTAGATCTCCCAAGTCCTTGGTGCTAGCCCGGAAGAGGAAGAGGAAGAAGAAATCACGCAAAACGAGACCCAAAGGAGGGTCTCGGCCTCCTTTGGCCGACGGGGACGGGGCGGCGGCAAGGGGGCGGTCGGGCCTCCTTGTTGCTTGCTCTCTCTCCTTTTATTCTCTCCCACTCTTTGTTATGTTCACTAATGAGCATAAGTTATTTGGGAAGGAAGGAAGGTCCTTTATATAGTCCAACAACTCCTTGTTAACTACCTAAAGGACTTATTCTAGTCCTACTAGAATTCAATTTAGTCCCTTCCTTGCAAATTAGTCCCTACTAAGTTTGCAAGGGTTTGCAAAGTGATCCTTCTAATTAATTAATCCAATTAATTAATTCCCAAATCTAGTACAACTCTATATAGCGTGTGACCCCATAGGTTCTATCTAGTTGGTAGCAACTCTTTGCTAATATGGAGCGGTTTCTAGCAAAACATCCATTCTAGCCAACTAATAGAATAGTCATCTTGACAACCTTTGTACAAGTAATTGTCTCATCCCTTTGTCTCTATATCCGGATTGGACACGAGACATACAAGTCACACTCGTATATTCAATCCATAGTTTCTCGATCCATGGGAATAGCCTTCTTCGTGCAAATAACATCAATATCCCATATTGATTTATTTGAGTCTGGCCAGACATTGTATAAGCACTATCCCTCGAGTGGCCTAGGATATTTGCTCCCGTTATGTGGGAGGGACAAATCCTATCTACGTCCACTACGATTTCTAAGCTTGCTTCTTATTGTATCCAGTACACGCCTTTATAACTACCCAGTTACGGTGTAGCGTTTAACGCTACCAAGATCACAATAATCCACAACTAGAATATCTAGTGACCTCAAGTCTAAGGATAACAATACCATTGTACCGCGAGAAGCGCTTGTGACTCAACATAACGTGTATGTAGCCTTCTCGGAGATGGGTCAATCCAGTGTAAGATTCCCTAATGCACACCTATGTGTTGCATTGTGATATCTCCATATCAATCCAACCCCATACTAGTCTATAGATGATTGTCCCATTAATCATTATACTTGACTAGGGATATTTAAGATAAACAACACAATTGTAAATCTAAGGACTTCATTATATAAAATATCCAATAAATAATAAATGAATTTCTAGCCACAAATAATTCATACTAAACTAGATTGCCTCTAGGGCATCTATTCCAACACTCACTCCTCTGGCCGCTAGAGTCTTAGGGGGGGTGTCGACACTTAAGGTCTTGGATGCTTGCGAGATGGTTGGTTCTCTCCCCGTCACAAAAAATAAACAAATTGGTATTTGGATTTGATGATATTAATGGAAAATGAATTAACATGTGGTTTTGGATTCCCTCTATTGGATAATGAAATGGATTTTGGGAAAATAAAATAGAATTGGAAACTCTCATGCTTTTCTTACAAGTGTCAAACTCAACTTCCATTGTGTTTAAGATAAATTCCTACTCGAAAAATTAGTTACTGTTTTATAACTTGTCTCATCATCATTTTACATGCTTGGGTGTTTGCTTGTCAGTATTTATTGTTGATTTTGTACTGTGGCGTTCCCTTTTTATTTCTGCACCACAAGTTTAGATGGTGAGAATGTGGCTTAGCGGGGGACGCGATTCATCACCGAGATAATTAGTCGTAACGTTTTAATAATTAGAACTCTTTTTGTTTATTTTAATGCACTAGCTTGTTTTATGCCCGGGTTTGAGGCACACACATTTCAATTGTAATAAGTATTGTTTTAAATACTTTATGGATGATTTGCTTGCGAACCACTTTTAAATGTCCTTGTATCCGGGTTTAATCTCGGGTACGGAGTGACACCCCCGGGCCTCCGGCTTGGTCATTTTAGGGGTGTTACACTGGGAATATGCTTATGTGAACAGATAACATCAGTATCTCCATATTGATTTATCTGAGTCTGGCCAGACATTCCTATAAGAACCATCCCTCGAGTGGCCCCATGGATATTTGCTACCATTATGTGGGAGGGACAAATCCTCTCTACGTCACTACGATCTCTAAGCTTGCTTCCTATCATGCCCGATAAATATCTTTATAGTTACCCGGTTAAGGCGCAACGTTTGATAACATCGAAGCATTATATTCCACAACTAGAGTATCTAGTGACTTCAAGTCTAAGGATTGAAATATCACTAGCACTACGAGAAGCGATTGTGAATTTGACATAATCTAATGTATCCTTCTCGTTGTGGGTCAATACAGTATGCCATTACTCCTAATGCATACCCATGTGCTAGACTTGATATCTCCATATCAATCTACCCGCATACTAGTCTATAGTTGACCGTCCCGTTAATCAATATAATGTACTAGTGATATTTAAGGTAAACAACACATTGTATCTAAGGACTTCATTATATTAAATATCACAATAAATAATAAATGAATGTTCTAGCCAAAATAGTGTTCATACTAAATATAGATTGCCTCTAGGGCACCTATTCCAACAGTCTCCCACTTGCACTAGAGCCAATCTGGCGCATCTCGTATGCCTATAGATCTAGTGTACCATTCATGATTTCACTGCGCAAGTTATTTTGTTAGCAGATCTGAAAGATTATCATCCGTTGGAATCTTGCACATCTTCACATCTCCCCTATCGATCTTATCACGAATAAGATGGAATCTCCTAAGTACATGCTTTGATTTCTGGTGTGATCTTGGTTCCTTGGTTTGTCGATCGCTCCAGAGTTGTCACAGTATAACGTCATGGGATCCACGATGCTAGGGACCACATCGAGCTCAGTGTAAATTTCTTTATCCAAACTGCTTCTTTAGCCGCTTCCGCAGCAGCGATGTACTCAGCTTCAGTTGTAGAATCAGCAACTGTCTCTTGCTTGGAACTCCTCAGATTACAGCTCCTCCATTTAGGCAGAACACATACCTCGATTGCGATCTGTAGTCATCTTTTTCATTTTGGAACCTTGCATTAGTGTAACCAATTATATTGAGCTCTTCCTCACCTCCAAATATCAAGAATGCATCCTTAGTTCTTCTCAAGTACTTTAGGATGTTCTTGACAGCAATTCATTGACTCTCACCTGGATTAGA
Organism: Linanthus parryae; assembly: GCA_023055425.1. Taxonomy (NCBI): domain Eukaryota; kingdom Viridiplantae; phylum Streptophyta; class Magnoliopsida; order Ericales; family Polemoniaceae; genus Linanthus; species Linanthus parryae. Next base: position 38,682,960 of record JALGPY010000002.1, read on the forward strand.
CTGATATCTACTAACCATATTCAATGCGTATGATACGTCAGGTCTAATACACAACATGGCGTACATGATGGATCCTATGGCCGAAGCATAGGGCATCCTACTCATGCGGTCCCTCTCAATCTCATTGGAAGGAAAATCATTCTTAGATAGAGTGACTCCATGCGACATGGGAAAGAATCCCTTCTTGTAATCTTACATGTTGAACCGCTTCAACACCTTGTCTATTGTAGATAGCATGTTCTAGCCACATGATTCAGCTTACACCTGGAAGTCATCTAGCACATCTAGTGGTGTTCCAGTACTACACGAGCATTACCCATGTTTATCCATATGGGGGCTGCGAGACAGGGCCCCTCGCGTATCATTCCACACGATACTTGTAGGGACTTAGTGGTTTGGAGGCTAGAGTAAGATCTGCCGCGCGCGAGCGACAACCTAGCACGCGTGCGACCCTTGGTAACTGCTTTGAGAGATTTATGGCCGCGTGTACCATAAACCCGGTCAACCTCATAACGGTTCCGGTATACGCGGGCAAAGTGCGCAACGGTCCCTATATACGCGAACGAACGTGCCGTTATGGTTAAGGTAATTAATCCGCCATTAATGGGCGCATTAACCCACTACAACAATCACATTACCCATAATCATTTGCTTGTTGCATTACTTGACTATCGTCTAAAGCTTCGCGCTCGTCAGAATCAGCTGGTATGAAATAAGTGTCAACACCTGCAATAGCCATTGTAGCCTGCGAACCCCATAAACTCTATGCATCAGGTAATTGAGAGAAGTCCATCTCAACCAGAAGGGATGGCAGGGTTTTGCTGAGGGGGCCTTGAAACACCAACTGAGGCAGCAGGGCTAGAAGAAATTGGTGGAGTATTTACACTGCTAACATCAGCAGCGGGACTGACAATTGGAGGAAGAACACCACTGTTATCAGCAATTACAGCTTCTTCAGGAGGCCTCCGTGTCTCAAGAGTCTCCATGGGGGCATCCACATTTGCATGCGAAGAGTGAAGAGTATTTTGATCGGATTCCAAGACTTGTTCATTTTCAAGAGTTTCCCTTGGCTCAGGAGCCACTATTGGGGCATCAACATTCTCATGAGACGCCCGGTCTTCGCTGACTTTTTCATTTGTGTGAACTTCAGCTCCAGCACCCTCCGCTTCCATCTCTTCGCCCATTCCATCCTCATTCGCACGTTCCTCTTCAATGCCTCCCTCTCGCATCTCGGTATCATGGCCATCATCTTCAGATGTATCAGACACATCTTCTAAGGGCTCCCCTGCATCATCTGTAGCCATAGCAGGCTTCTCTGTGTATGAACTTCGCTCTGGAACGCGAGCCATGGGAGATCGACTTCTTTGCTCAAGCACCATAACGTCCTCAGAGCTACTCTGAGCGATTACCTCAGCAGCAGGAACAATGGCACTTCTTAAGAAGCCAGGCATGTTTGCATAAGTTCTAGGAGGACAGATGAGCTGAACCTGGCACAGCAAGTGGTCACAAGGATCCGGATCACCCAAGCCTTGAAAAGTCTGAGGAATTATGAGGCTAAGCTCATTGTTGGCTGAATCACTAGCAGGAACACCAAAACCTACCCCACTAGTGGTCAAGCTCGCAGTAGGAGCATCAACAATCATGCCTCGCGCAGCAGCAGGCTCACTTGAAGCAGCAGCAGACTCACTTGAAGCAGCAGCAGGCTCATTCAAAGCAGCACCTCCTTCAGGACGGATTTGGATAAGTCATTGAGGTAATTTGAGTTATGAACTATTTATTATGTTCTGTTCTATTTTTAGATCAAAAGCGAGCACCTCCACACTCATGTGGGATTGCAGCTCCAACACCATATGCTATAGATGCGACACCATATCCTACAGATGTTCCCTCATTTATCACATCCTTAAGGTGTGCATGACCTGACGTTATGTGAAAAATTGTTACAATACGGAATGACTTGTTAACTTTACTTGCAAACATTGTTCAAATGCTTACCTGAGGGTTCGCCACACTTGCCTACTAACCATCGGCGAATGTCATGTTTAGATACACCATGCTTTAATGCACCAAATATTACCTCTTGGTAATTTACAACAAGATGTTGCGCTTGCTCTAGAGCAGCCACACTCATGCTGCCAGCATGTTGCTCTTCCAGACTTATCCTTTTTACCGCTTCCACATCCTCCTCCTCACGCTTCCTTCTTCTCTATTCTGCCTCAGCAGCCATCCTCTTGGAATCCTCAATTATGGCCGCATCTATGGGCTCACTTGACGCATCCGGGCAAGATCCCTTTGTCTTTCTACGTTCCTTGGCCAAAAGGCCACTGATGGTCTCACCATCATCATCTGTTAAGAGAATTTGTTTTAACAACATTATTTTTGAAAAATTTCGATTCAAAGAAAAAACTTAAGTTCATTCAGTTACCTTCTGAACTTTCTTGCCTTGCTTCTTCTTCTCTTTATTCTCTATCTTCTCTATCTTCTTCCTCCTGATCATATGGGATAAAATCTTCAACTACCAGTTCCTTTCGGGGGCTTGCTGCGCAGACGACCTTTGCCTTTGCTTTTGGGAGCAGGAGCCTCCGTGGGCGGCAAAGCCGGAGCTTCCCTGGGCGGCGAAGAAATCACAATCGACTTTTATTTTTGCCTTTTAGCCCTTGGAGTAACCTCTGTGTCCACTTCAGCACTATCGCTTATCAAAGAACGGGCAAATACATCCATCTCTTGGCGCAAAAGAGTCTCCACTTGAGGATCCATTTTCATAGTCAAAGAGATGACATTTTTACTTCTCTTTGCATGAAGGATAGCATCAACTAGCGCAGTAGAGCGGTCTCCAGATGCTAACCTCCTCAAGCAGCACTGAAAGAAGGAAATTTATGCAAGACATCGCACACGAAAAGATGCATTTTATTAGAGACAAAGAAGTTATATTTACCTTAGCGAAAGATTCACTCTACTCAATCATGCCTTGAAGTCCTTCCTTAATAGTAGCCACCTTCTCAGAAAGTATCACATTGGCACATAAGTGATTTTCGTTGTCTAGCAAAGAATAAAACCCATAGGCAGAGGCATCCAAACTGCAGATTTGACGAAATGGGAAGGAACTTCTTCTAATAGAGGGAGCCCTGCTGATGCGCGGTGAAGCAGACTTTGCAAACCTTGCCAGCTGAGTATTCCAGAAAGAGATCCAACTTTTGGTGGGGCAACCCTCGCGCTTCCCTGAAGGCTGATTGAAAGGCAGACAACCAGAACAGACATACACTTTGGTGTCAGCAGTCGTCTGTAGCAACCTGTACGCACTGAATTAGGCCAGAGGGAAGGTGCCACTATGTCATAGCCCAGCTGGGGGCATATGCGAGTGGGATCAACATCAACTGTGATCCGCTCATACTTGGGTGATATCTCAGTGATATGCTCAGCAAGAGCGGGCTGTGAGTGAAACAGCCCGGGATCGCGGTTCACGGTTAACGCGACAATCGATAACCAAAAGTAGATTATTAAATATTAAATTTACATTTCGGCTAAAGTACATAACGAAATTTCGATAATAAGTACAATCTAAAACAAATCGTGTGTGATCTACTAAGTGATCTGACTTAAGCTAAACTTCTTCGTCTCGTTCCGCGTTCCCGTTCCCCACACTTGATTGATGACATGCGGTTTTAAAATGGCAAAAGCCGACACAGTTTTGAAGAAATAATCAGTAAAAACTGAGTAAATACATACTACGACATCTAAAGCAACAAGTGGCACGGAAGCATGAGTTGAAACAAATTAGAAGATTTAAACAGTAAAGTTATCATGTTGGAGACTTTGGAACAACTTGAAGCAAACGAGTAACAAAAACCTCTCAATTTAATAACATTGAGAAACCACGAGTAGTTGGTAACGTACCCAGAGTAAACAAGTCCATTTAAGAGGATAACTTAGTTCATGAGTAGCCAAAGCATTTCAAATCATTTCAATTGATTAGAGCAATCCAGAGCCACAAACAACATTAATAAATAGTCAATTTTTAATTTCGACTTCAATCAACAGTTTAATTTAGCTGAGGCGTGTCAAGAGCCACCACCAGGATCGATGTAAACAGAAATATCACGAAATAATCACTAAGGGTTCCTTCTAGGGTCTATCAAACCCTATTTCACCCGAGCGTTAAGGGAGCCCATTCGTCAACCCCGCTCACAACATTAGCTAAACGGCCTTAAGTGTCGACACCCCTATACCGTAGTGACCCTTACAAGTATAAGTAGCACTCTATAGCTCTATAAAACCCTTGGCCTCCATAACTTGGTACATTTTGGCTCATCGGGGGTGGATTTTTGAACATTGACGTTCTATCCATTAATAAGAAGCATTGCTTCAATGGTCTTAGCCATAAGAAAATGGAGGATCGCTTGACGCCTCCCATTAATAACAGTACTCTGTATATCCTCCTAAGTCTATTAGAGGTATTTTATTTCTTCACTTTTACATAACCAGAAACGAGGAATATCAAAATTTCACAAGTAATTTCCGAGAGTTTTCAAAGGAGATGAATAAAATAGTTTAACAAATTTTGAGTGGAAAACATGCATTCTCATACTATTTCATATAACAAACATTCATTTGGGAACATCAAACACAAATGCACATTTTGATATGAAAAGGCCGTACATATGTACTTACCTCTGAGCCATGAAAGGCGCAAAACAACGCTAGCACTCCTACAACGCTCGTCTCCGAGTCTCACAATAAATGCCGCAACACGAATACATACGTCTACTTCGAACGATCCTTAATAACGGCTGGATATACACAAGTAAAGTATACAACCTATTAGCATATATCCTCTATATGAGGTTTTATGCAGGAATGCAATGAAATGGGGGGTCATGCAAGCTATCTTGACCAGAATGCCCCTGATACTTCAAAACTCTCTAGTACCGACTCTGATTGTGCATGGACCCCATACTATACTCATACTGGCCCAAAAACATGTAATAACGACTCTAAACTCTCCCATATGAACTTAGCATCGAAATATACAACTTTCAATAATTTGCACTTAGGCCCCTAAAGTTTGGTAAAATTACAGAAAGACCCCCACCAATGATTTGATAACTCCCGAGTCAAATATATCCTTCTTAAGACTTAAAATATCCTCCGAGTCAGGTTGTTGGTCTCAAAACATTAACTTTGTCTCAAGTAGTTCAAATGTGAAGTTTTAATTAAATGCACATAGGCCCCGAAGTTTTGTAAAACTGCAAAAAGATCCCTAACATTTGACTTGGTCAACCCTAGCCCAGAATTATATACGAGTACTCCAAATACGCTTACAAGACATGCTGACAAACTCCAAGTTACTAAACTAATCTCAATTCAAAGTTTAAGTGAAATTACTATTTTGCCCCTCCTAAACAGTTCAGTCAAACTAGGGTTTTCGAAAAGTCAAACTTGGTCAAACTTGATATTTAGACTCAGAATATGGATACGAGCAAGTTTCGTGAAGACCGCTAAGGCCAGAAACGTCATTCAAATGCTCAAAACCGAATATCAAAGATAGCGAAAAGTCGTCTCAAGTAGTCAACTTTGCGACTGATTTCTGATCAATTGAGATGGAGTTTTAAGAAACAGGAAATAGGGTTTTGAAGATGACAGTGCAAGGATTCCAGAACATATTTGAACTCCTAAAAACTCCAAGTATTCAAAGAAATATCGCTAGCCAAAGTTAGATGAAAATTACGATTCAATACTTAGAAAAATTCGATAGTTCTTCGCGAGTTCAAACTAGCAACTTTAGACTCGTTTTGTGAGAAATCTGTTATAAATTTGAAGATGACCCAGAGACGATGAAATGAAGTATTATACACCAGCTTTACACAGGAGAAAACAGATCTAAATTTATTTAAGTTTTGAAGAAGATACAAGGGTTAGAAAATGGGTGTTTCACCATAGCCTCCTATACTTGGAAAAATTTTGAGCCCTCACAGCCAAGAACACAGCGAGTACCACACTCACGGTCCATGTTCAAGCCCGATTTCAGGGGTGGTAGAGACCGAATTGGAAGAACAAATTAACACCAAACTTGTAGCCAACATACCCAGGAGTACATAGGAAGAAACCGCACATTATTTGGTCAAGAATTGAGGGAGTTACAGGCCGACGAACATGGCAGGTTTTCAAACCGTAAAACTCAACATGCACGAATTAAACTTGTCGAATTCGTTGTTACAGTCATGATTGGATGATCTAAACGTGTTCTAGACATGATTAGGAGCATGAACAAGCTTTTAATCGATCAAAACGAGCAAGAATTGAAGGTGTACCGAGCTTTGAGCTTCCCGGCGGCCATGGAGGAATCCGGCGAACAACCGCACGGTTTCCGGTGATTCAACGCCTTCCCAGGAGATTCTGGGTTCGCCTGAGTTGTCTTGGACGCCCAGAGACCTCAGAGCAACAGCGTGGAGGGAAGAAATGGCCAAAAAACGAAGAAATCACCAACGCCGTCGCCCGCCGCCGTCCCCGTCGGGTTTCAAGCCCAGAATCCGGCGAGGGTGAAATCCGGTGAGTAACAGCTGGAGCTTGGGCTTCCTAGCCTCGGTTTCACCTTGCGAGTCCAATGGAACAAGAATTATCAAGTGAAAATCAGCGTATAGCGAGAATTGAAGGGTTGAAGAGTTAGGGTTCTTACTGGTTTTTGACAAAATTCGACCCCGAGGCACAACCTTTCGAGGAGCTAATTGAGGGCTTTTGATCCTCGTGTCGTGGGCTTCTACCAGCAGCAGCAGATTTGTGAAAGAAGTAGTGGTGAGGTGGTGGCTGTGTTGGTGGTGGTGGTTGTGTGGTGGAGAAGAAGAAGATGATGAAGATGAGAGAGAGAGAGAGAGATAATTTTCTTTTTTTTTTTCTTTCTCCAGATTGTGCTGGTGAAGAAGGAGGTTGGAGATGTTACCACCTAAGGAAGAGGTGTCAAAATGGCTTGAACAAGTGGCAAGCATGCAAGGGGGGTGAAAGTGTAGTTTTCTAAAGTGTGGGGTACTAACTAGAATTAGAGGTTCTACTTAATTGTAGCGAATTGCAAAACCACCCCGAACATCTCTAGTGCCTCAAAATCATTCTAAAAACGTCCAAATATCGCCAACGCTCCAAAATGCACACTTTAGAGCCGTGACAAACTATTTACAAATTTACCCGCAAAGACTAGATATTGCACTTAGAGTCGGCTTGAAAAATAGGGGTGTTACAGTCTACCCACCTTAAAAGAATCTTCGTCCCCGAAGATCTTATACTATACTTACCCATATATATGAAATGCAGCACAATGACTCAGTCTTTTTGACTTAGTCAGACAAGTACATAAAGCGCTCTCGTCAGAGGTTATGCTCTCAAAAGATGGCTTCTTTAGATGGTCATCTAGAAACACATTAACTGAAAGAAATTTCTCATTCTTACTCTCCGCACGACGGGGTCTATTATGGGTCTATACTACGTACCAGCCTAGACTCGCATCACATAAGGGTTTCATATACGATTAATACAAGTAAAAGTTCGAGACAAGATTTAGAAAGTTCAATAACAACATACAAGTTCTCAATTTTAGAAACGACTCAAAAATTTGCTAGAATTTATACAAATCTCGAAACTTTTAGACAAATACTTTTATCAAGACTAATATGTCGTTTTGCTTGAATCATCCGCGCTAAAAATGTTGTCTTACCTCTATAGGGTTAGATAAACCAATTACCTAAAGTGTTCCACGCGTACGAGGGAGAAAGGACACTATGTGTTGTCACACAACGTGCCTCTCTAACACAACTCGCATGTGCTTCAAATGTTCCAACTTAGTCTACACAGCGGGTACAACTTATAGTACCGTCGTACTAAGATTTGCGCCAGCGGACTGATAAACTAAGTGGTCCATATCACTTGGCATCTGGTAGCTCGACACCCCAATAATTTTGGAAAACCATTTTTTTAATAAATAATTTATTGTTTGAACTGTCTAATTTGGAAATGACTGTGTCAAATAAACTCAAAATGAAACAAAACAAAATATAATCATAAAAGTCATCTCTCGTAGGTAAGAAAAGATTGGTCTCATGGTCTTCTAGATCAAAGCGTCGTTACTCTCTCGTCGACTAATTAACATAATCAAACAAAGGAACGCGGATACGCATCACATGACAATGATACATCATTTCTATATAGCAACTAAACATGCCCATAGAATAACCAACATATAATTAACAAGTGGATTTCGCATAGATCACATATCAACAAGTAGTTAACAGTTAATCAACAAGTAAATACAAATCGAGTTGAACAATACGTAAGTACCCAAACCCCCCCCGACGGCTTATTTACTCCTTATTGCCAAATTGGGTTATCCTAATCAATTTTAAATTTTGAAAACGTTTTATCTTTCTTATTCTCTACTAATAGAAATCGAAAAGTCACTTTAACCGGAGAACCGATGCTCTGATACCATCTGAAACAGCCCGGGATCTCGGTTCACGGTTAACGCGACAATCGATAACCAAAAGTAGATTATTAAATATTAAATTTACATTTCGGCTAAAGTACATAACGAAATTTCGATAATAAGTACAATCTAAAACAAATCGTGTTTGATCTACTAAGTGATCTGACTTAAGCTAAACTTCTTCGTCTCGTTCCGCGTTCCCGTTCCCCACACTTGATTGATGACCTGCGGTTTTAAAATGGCAAAAGCCGACGCTGTTTTGAAGAAATAATCAGTAAAAACAGAGTAAATACATACTACGACATGTAAAGCAACAAGTGGCACGGAAGCATGAGTTGAAACAAATTAGAAGATTTAAACAGTAAAGCTATCATGTTGGAGACTTTGGAACAACTTGAAGCAAACGAGTAACAAAAACCTCTCAATTTAATAACATTGAGAAACCACGAGTAGTTGGTAACGTACCCAGAGTAAACAAGTCCATTTAAGAGGATAACTTAGTTCATGAGTAGCCAATGCATTTCAAATCATTTCAATTGATTAGAGCAATCCAGAGCCACAAACAACATTAATAAATAGTCAATTTTTAATTTCGACTTCAATCAACAGTTTAATTTAGCTGAGGCGTGTCAAGAGCCACCAGCAGGATCGATGTAAACAGAGGGATCACGAAATAATCACTAAGGGTTCCTTCTAGGGTCTATCAAACCCTATTTCACCCGAGCGTTAAGGGAGCCCATTCGTCAACCCCGCTCACAACATTAGCTAAAAGGCCTTAAGTGGCGACACCCCTATACCGTAGTGACCCTTACAAGTATAAGTAGCACTCTATAGCTCTATAAAACCCTTGGCCTCCATAACTTGGTACATTTTGGCTCATCGGGGGTGGATATTTGAACATTGACGTTCTATCCAATAATAAGAAGCATTGCTTCAATGGTCTTAGCCATAAGAAAATGGAGGATCGCTTGACGCCTCCCATTAATAACTGTACTCTGTACATCGTCCTAAGTCTATTAGAGGTATTTTATTTCTTCACTTTTACATAACCAGAAACGAGGAATATCAAAATTTCACAAGTAATTTCCGAGAGTTTTCAAAGGAGATGAATAAAATAGTTTAACAAATTTTGAGTGGAAAACATGCATTCTCATACTATTTCATATAACAAACATTCATTTGGGAACATCAAACACAAATGCACATTTTGATATGAAAAGGCCGTACATATGTACTTACCTCTGAGCCATGAAAGGCGCAAAACAACGCTAGCACTCCTACAACGCTCGTCTCCGAGTCTCACAATAAATGCCGCAACACGAATACGTACGTCTACTTCGAACGATCCTTAATAACGGCTGGATATACACAAGTAAAGTATACAACCTATTAGCATATATCCTCTATATGAGGTTTTATGCAGGAATGCAATGAAATGGGGGCTCATGCAAGCTATCTTGACCAGAATGCCCCTGATACTTCAAAACTCTCTAGTACCGACTCTGATTGTGCATGGACCCCATACTATACTCATACTGGCCCAAAAACATGTAATAACGACTCTAAACTCTCCCATATGAACTTAGCATCGAAATATACAACTTTCAATAATTTGCACTTAGGCCCCTAAAGTTTGGTAAAATTACAGAAAGACCCCCACCAATGATTTGATAACTCCCGAGTCAAATATATCCTTCTTAAGACTTAAAATATCCTCCAAGTCAGGTTGTTGGTCTCAAAACATTAACTTTGTCTCAAGTAGTTCAAATGTGAAGTTTTAATTAAATGCACATAGGCCCCGAAGTTTTGTAAAACTGCAAAAAGATCCCTAACATTTGACTTGGTCAACCCTAGCCCAGAATTATATACGAGTACTCCAAATACACTTACAAGACATGCTGACAAACTCCAAGTTACTAAACTAATCTCAATTCAAAGTTTAAGTGAAATTACTATTTTGCCCCTCCTAAACAGTTCAGTCAAACTAGGGTTTTCGAAAAGTCAAACTTGGTCAAACTTGATATTTAGACTCAGAATATGGATACAAGCAAGTTTCGTGAAGACCGCTAAGGCCAGAAACGTCATTCAAATGCTCAAAACCGAATATCAAAGATAGCGAAAAGTCGTCTCAAGTAGTCAACTTTGCGACTGATTTCTGATCAATTGAGATGGAGTTTTAAGAAACAGGAAATAGGGTTTTTAAGATGACAGTGCAAGGATTCCAGAACATATTTGAACTCCTAAAAACTCCAAGTATTCAAAGAAATATCGCTAGCCAAAGTTAGATGAAAATTACGATTCAATACTTAGAAAAATTCGATAGTTCTTCGCGAGTTCAAACTAGCAACTTTAGACTCGTTTTGTGAGAAATCTGTTATAAATTTGAAGATGAGCCAGAGACGATGAAATGAAGTATTATGCACCAGCTTTACACAGGAGAAAACAGATCTAAATTTATTTAAGTTTTGAAGAAGATACAAGGGTTAGAAAATGGGTGTTTCACCATAGCCTCCTATACTTGGAAAAATTTTGAGCCCTCACAGCCAAGAACACAGCGAGTACCACACTCACTGGCCATGTTCAAGCACGATTTCAGGGGTGGTAGAGACCGAATTGGAAGAACAAATTAACACCAAACTTGTAGCCAACATACCCAGGAGTACATAGGAAGAAACCGCACATTATTTGGCAAGAATTGAGGGAGTTACAGGGCGACGAACATGGCAGGTTTTCAAACCGTAAAACTCAACATGCACGAATTAAACTTGTCGAATTCGTTGTTACAGTCATGATTGGATGATCTAAACGTGTTCTAGACATGATTAGGAGCATGAACAAGCTTTTAATCGATCAAAACGAGCAAGAATTGAAGGCGTACCGAGCTTTGAGCTTCCCGGCGGCCATGGAGGAATCCGGCGAACAACCGCACGGTTTCCGGTGATTCAACGCCTTCCCAGGAGATTCTGGGTTCGCCTGAGTTGCCTTGGACGCCCAGAGACCTCAGAGCAACAGCGTGGAGGGAAGAAATGGCCAATAAACGAAGAAATCACCAACGCCGTCGCCCGCCGCCGTCCCCGTCGGGTTACAAGCCCAGAATCCGGCGATGGTGAAATCCGGTGAGTAACAGCTGGAGCTTGGGCTTCCTAGACTCGGTTTCACCTTGCGAGTCCAATGGAACAAGAATTATCAAGTGACAATCAACGTATAGAGAGAATTTAAGGGTTGAAGAGTTAGTGTTCTTACTGGTTTTTGACAAAATTCGACCCCGAGGCACAACCTTTCGAGGAGCTTATTGAGGGCTTTTGATCCTCGTGTCGTGAGCTTCTACCAGCAGCAGCAGATTTGTGAAAGAAGTAGTGGTGAGGTGGTGGCTGTGTTGGTAGTTGAGAGAGAGAGAGAGAAAATTTTCTTTTTTTTTTTTCTTTCTCCAGATTGTGCTGGTGAAGAAGGAGGTTGGAGATGTTACCACCTAAGGAAGAGGTGTCAAAATGGCTTGAACAAGTGGCAATCATGCAAGGGGGGTGAAAGTGTAGTTTTCTAAAGTGTGGGGTACTAACTAGAATTACAGGTTCTACTTAATTGTAGAGAATTTCACAACCACCCCAAACATCTCTAGTGCCTCAAAATCATTCTAAAAACGTCCAAATATCGCCAACGCTCCAAAATGCACACTTTAGAGCCGTGACAAACTATTTACAAATTTACCCCCAAAGACTAGAGATTGCACTTAGAGTCGGCTTGAAAAATAGGGGTGTTACAGTGAGCCTCTCAAGCACCAACAAACAAACTCCCTGAATTAGCTAGGCCCTTTGATGAGGCCGTCCTTAGAGATAGGGCCACCTACAGATGGGTACATATGCGAGTAGAATTGCACCTATTCAATGCGAGTGGAATAAGGTCTGGCAACAAACTTGTATCGATCATCGCAGATCAAACTCCATGCACACTTAGGATCCTTTGTCTTGTACCATCGTGAAGCCCTCCTACACCGAAGCGTGTTCTTAGAACCAGGAACATTACATGATCTTGCATTTTAAGGAGTAGGAGCGTAAGAAGGCCACCTTTCAATTACCCACATGGTGGGAAAGAAATGTTGACAAAAGTCAGAACATCAAATCGCCCGCGTGACTCTTCCACAGCAACCACAAGTTGGTCTAATCGATGGTAAAGGGTTCCCAACACCAGAGGCCAGAGTGCGACGTTCTGGCCTAAGGATTGGCGAACAACAATAGGCAGAACTTGATAAAAGACTCCATCATGAGGATGACCATCGATCAATTACTGCAAAAGCCAAATACAAAGAAAACCACACAAGGTCCAGTAGTACCCTTTTCCTTCCACGCAATTCTTCGCCTTAGGATCCTTCTTTAGTTGCTCTTTAGTGATCTTCCTGTTTGCATAATCACGGAAGAAGTACTGCACCCACTTGCCCCAAGTATTCTTCGTAGAGGTATCGACTAGTTGGAATTTTGGAAGGGCTTCCGCAGATGTCCAGCGAGTAGATATCTTCTTGACCGCTGCAATGCATTCGACCATCTGCTCATATAGAGCAAGCTCTTCATCAGTCTCCAGTGCAGCCAAAGGATCGACCGCGCCCATGGGTGGAAGGCCATACAAAATGTGCATGTCCTCCAAGGTGGGGGCTTCCTCGAACTCAGCGAAGTGGAAGGTATGGGTAATGGGTGAGTACTTGGAAAAGAGATTCAGAAGCATGGTTTGATCTAGTTTCATAGCGGTACCCTTTGTAGCTCTGATGGCGTAATAGACCCCAGCTTGGGTCAGATTGACGGCATGATAGGTTAATATATAGTCAGTCCACTCATCCATCAAATCCAATTTATTCATGAAAGCATGTGTCGAGATTTCAGTATGTGGATAGAATCCATTTTCAAGACCCAGTCTAACCACATCCTTGGCAGCAATTAAGTCTAATTCTGTTCGACTAGGTGGAGGGGTTAGCAATAACAGGTCTTCAGAAACAGGGTCAGGCAAATTCCTTAACTTTGTTCTGGCATGGTAATAGTCCTCACCACCCAGGTAAGGAGCTTTCTTCCACAAAGATTTGGGAAGATCAGGAATTTCATCAGCTTCCTTCAAGGATTTATTTGCCTTTGTTCTGGCCATTTCTACAGCAAAGAAAAAGGGGGGGGGAAGAAATATACCCACTTTTAGATTTTACACAAGCAGAAGTTCAAGAACAAGTTTCAAGCAAATTTACAAGTTTTGGGAACTTTAAGAACTGTCTAGTTCAGGTTTAAGAGTTCCAAGTTTTTGGGTTTTAAGTTGGTTTCGTATCAGCCTCAATTTTGGAAATTACAAGTTCTGGGTTCTAGTTCCTTGGGTTCAGAATTCCAAGAGACCATTGTTTCAAAGTTTCAATCTTTCAGGATTTAAGAACCTTTTCCACAGTTACAAGCAATGGTGGGTCTTCGAATGTTCTGGGTTTCAGATTCAACAGATAAATACATTTCAAGAGAGGGATACTCATATGAGAAGCATTAATCCAAAATTGAGTGAGCCAACCTTGTGTTTTTGAAGCAATCTGAAGGAGACGATTCGCCAAGAAGAACTGGTGATTGATTATCTGGATTTGCTCTCGGAGATTCTCTGTAACCATTCACTCTAGAAGAAGCAGTAGCTTGCAACAATGGAGGATGAGGCGTATTTATTCAGATCTGCTGAAGAGTCGCGTCCTTTCAGTTGTCGAATCGTAACAGTCACCGCCGAATCGCGCAATCATAGGCCTCTGCTGATGTCACGGCTATAAAACCTAGAGGAACAGAGGCACGACTCTAGGGATTCTAGGTTACAATGACACGCACGAGGGCTGATTTCTCGTACATTTGAATTGGTGCGTAGCTACAACGCGCGCGTTAGTTTTTGCGCATTGAATTCCATCAGATAAGTGTCTACACGCGCAAAAAGAGAGCTAATGTGGATAGCGTGTTCTAGCCACATGAGTCAGCTTACACGTGGCTGTCATCTAGCACATATGGTGGTGCTCCAGTACTACACGAGCATTACCAATGTTTATCCATATGGGGGCTGCGAGACAGGGCCCCTCGCATATCATTCCACACGGGACTTGTAGGGACTTAGTGGTTTGGAGGCTAGAGTAAGATCTGTCGCGCGCGAGCGACAAACAAGCCCGCGGGCGACCGTTGGTAACTGTTTTGAGAGATTTATGGCCGCGTGTACCATAAACCCGGTCAACCTCATAACGGTTCCGGTATACGTGGGCGAAGTGCGTTACGGTCCCTATATATGCGGTCGAACGTGCCGTTATGGTTAAGGTAATTAAGCCGCCATTAATGGGCGCATTAAACCACTACAACGGTCACATTCCCACTATATATAGGATCGTTAACCCTTCATTTCAATCATCTAATCACGCGGAAGCTTTGGCCATTTGCATACTGTCTCTCTCTCTCAGTTACCATTGTCTTGCTCTCTCCCTACTCACAACCTACTCTCCCTGTGTTTCTATTCTCTACCCCTGGTGTACACTTGGATCTTTGGCTTAGGCCGAGCAGCTTCCTAGATCTATCCCTATAGATCTTGATACCAAGTATATAAGCTGCATCCCCTAAGTCCTTCATTGCGAAACACTTTCCTAGCCATTCTTTAACAGATTGCAGAGTAGGAATGTCGTTTCCAATGATTAGTATGTCATCCACATACAAGACCAGAAACACAACAGAGCTCCCACTAACCTTCTTGTAGACTCAGGGCTCGTCTTCGTTCTTGATGAAGTCAAACTCTTTGACCGCACTATCAAAACGTCGATTCCAACTCCTAGAAGCTTTCTTTAATCCATAAATGGATCGTTACAGTTTACAAACTTTATTCGCATTCTATGATCCTCAAAACCCTTCGGTTGTGTCATGTACACATCCTCGAGGAGGTTCCCATACAGGAACGCTGTTTTGACATCCATCTGCCAATCTCATAGTCATAGTAAGCTGCAATAGGAAGTAGGATTCGAATAGATTTAGTCATGGCGACTGGTGAAAAGGTCTTATCATAGTCAATACCATGAATCTGTCTATAACCTTTAGCCACCAATCGCCCCTTGTAGGCAACTACCTTGCCATCCATGTCAGTATTCTTCTTGAAGACCCACTTGCACCCTATGGGTCGAGCCCCTTCAGGTGGTTCCACCAAAGTCCATACTTTGTTGGTATACATGGATTCCATTTCGGATCTCATGGCTTCTAGCCACTTCTTGGAGTCTGGGCCTCTCATGGCCTCCCCATAGGTAGCAGGCTCATCATCCATGGGTGGTATGTCATCCTGCTCAGTCACGAGAAGTTTGTATCTCTCTGGCTCATGACCTACCATTCCTGACTTACGGAGTTCCAGTGTGACCTGAACAGGTTCTTCCACAACAACTTGCTATTCCTGTTCATGCTCCATCATCGGTTCAGTGGTTTGTGGTTCTTGAATTTCTTCAAGTTCTACAGTCCTCCCACTTGCTTCTTTAGAGACAAACTCTCTTTCTAGAAACAAGTCGGTCCGAGCTACAAACACTTTGTTCTCGGTTGGATTGTAGAAATAATATCCTTTCCGTTCCTTAGGATATCCCACAAATTTACACTTATGCACTTTGGGTCCGAGCTTGTCTATTTGTAAAATCCTTACATAGACATCTCAACCCAAAATCTTCATAAATGACACTATGGGACGCTTCCCAGTCCATATCTCATATGGTGTCTTCATGACTGATTTGGATGGAACACGGTTAATGGTGAAAGCTGCAGTCAATAGAGCATGTCCCCAAAATGATATTGGAAGATCCATTTGACACATCATAGATCGCACTACATCAAATAGTGTGTGATTCCTCCTCTCGGACACGCCATTCCATTGTGGCGTTCAGGGTGGAGTAAGTTGGGATACTATCCCACACTCTCTAAGATATTCGTCGAACTCTTGGCCCAAGTATTCTCCTCCACAATCTGATCGCAAAGCCTTAATACTCTTACCAAGTTGCTTCTCTACTTCATTCTTGAATTCTTTGAAAAATTCAAAGGATTCGGATTTGATCTTCATAAGGTATACAAATCCATATCTAATGAAATCATTAGTAAACATAATGAAGTAGGTGTAACCACCTTTGCCAGGCGTGGGAAACGACCCACATACATCAGTATGTATGAGTGCGAGTAACTCACTAATCCTCTCACCTTTCTTATTGAAAGGGGACTTTGTTATTTTTCTCAATAAACAAGAGTTGCATGTCTCATATGATTCCAAATCAAATGAGTCTAGAAATTCATCCTTATGGAGTATAGATATGTGTTTCTCGTTTATATGGCCTAAAGGACAGTGCCATACATATGTAGGATTTAAATCATTAGTTTTAATCCTTTTAGTATTTATGTTGTAGATGGAATTATTTAGATCAAGAATATACGATCCATTAGACAAATGCGCACTACAATAGTGCATATTATAAAAACAAATGGACACACACTTGTCCTTTATTGAAATAGAAAAACCCTTCCCGTCCAAAGGAGAAACGGAAATAATGTTTATGCTCATAGCAGGCACATAATAGCAATTGTCTAATTCTAAAATAAGTCAAGAAGGCAAAGATATCTCATACACGCCTATAGCTAATGCAGCAACTCTTACTCCATTCCTGACGCACAAATCTATCTCCCCTTTAGCCAATCTTCTACTTCTTTTTAAATCCTGTACATTTCGACAAATGTGAGATCCACATCCAGTATCCAATACCCAGGATGAAGAAATAGATAGATTGACGTCTATAACAAAAATACCTAGTGGTGGTGGAATCACTATTCCAAGATTTTTATCCACCAGATACTTGGGGAAATTCCTCCTCCAGTGACCCGGCTGGCTACAGTAGTGTCAATCATCTTTAGCCACGCCCCCACTAGAATTTAGGGCTTCCTTGTACTTCGCAACTTTCTTGCGCTTTCCTTTAGAAGTAGAGGCAACTCCCTTTCCCTTACTTTTGTTCACCATCAGTATGGCTTTGCCCTTGCCTTTATGGTTGCTTTGCTCAGCTGTCCTTAGCATGTTCAGCAAGTCCGGCAGAGCTTTACTGATGTCATTCATGTTTTAGATCATGATGAACTGATTATAACTATATGGAAACGATTGCAAGACAAGATCAGTTTCCAACTCTTGGCCGAGTGGGAACCCTAGCCTCGTGAGATTCTCTATGTATCCGATCATGCGGAGTACATGAGGCCCAACTGGGTTCCCTTCTGCAAGATTACTCTTGAACAGTGCCTTGGACACCTCATACCGCTCATGCCTTGCCTGTTCTTGAAACAACTGTTTCAAGTGTTCGTTCATATTGTAGGATTCCATGTTCTCGTGTTGCTTCTGAAGTTCAGAGATCATGGTGCAAAGCATGAGACAAGTCACATCATTAGAATCATCCACATGTTTCTGATGTGCTCTCACGGCAGCTAGAACGGACTCATCCTGGGGTGGTTATGGTATAGGATTGTCTAAGACGTACGGTTTCTTTTATTGCTTAAGGACGATCCTTAAGTTACTGTACCAGTCAAGGAAAGTTTTTCCAGACAATTTTTCCTTCTCAAGGACAGATCACATGGATGAATTCGATGCGTGATTGTTTGCCATTGGAATTCTACAAAACGACAAATGTGCAATTTTAGTATTTTGAACAGTTTAACTATATTCAACAATGGCTAGATTGTTAAATATAGCTCCCGCTATTTTTCTCGGATTAATAGCCCTCACCATTAATGCGGAAAATATCATATATATTTCTAGTGAATCCAAGATCCATATTTCAGTTCTTCTTGAGCTTGCTTTGGCAAGTCACCCAAGAATCGGTTATTTAGGTAGGAACCATTCCAATTGCATCCCATGCAACTCTTGGTCCAATTAGGTGAATGATTTCTTATTCTTTATCCTTTAGATAACACCTAATTGTCAGGCCTCTAGGCTCATCAATCCAATTGCCTTTGCCCAGTTGCGTCCAACCTCTTGCTTCAACAGTCACACATTACTGGCTTGTGTCACCGCAACACACCAAGGTGAATTAAAAACGCCTTGCTTTGGCAAGCCCGAATTTAATAGACATTGATCATGAAGGGTGTTTAGGCAAGAGAAGGAAAAACGAAATATTTCCATTGAGGGATTTAATAGTCATTATCTAATATTTGGGTTGATCCAATCAACATGATCTACTTATTTGGATAGGGAAATCCAAAATAAAAGATCAAACTTGTTTATTATTATCTTGTTAATGTGTTGCTTGTATCATCTATACACACGAAAATAAATAACAAGACATAAATAATAAACATCCACAAAAGAAAAAAAAAATAACATGGCATGGATATGGCCCCTAGACTAAGATATTACCAAGCCAATGATAATACCTATATGCCCTAAAGTGACAAGCTCATCTCCATGTGCTCCACCATAGTCGCGCGCCTAGGATGGGAGTCTTCATCATCTTTTTGGTTTCTTGGTCCTCTGGTCTTATTCTCCATGCTCTTGGCTATCATCTAAATATTCTAATTCTAGCCTAACATCTAGAACAAATAAATAAATAAAACCTCACATGTTGAGAAGATGATCAGCTCGCAGGCCGTAAAATTAACTAACTATTACATTAATTTAATCAACTCGCATACCGTAAACCAAACCAAAAAAATAAACATCCACAACCTGGGCCATATCCATCCACATGCAACAAAGCACGTAATACAGTTAAAAACTAAATTTTAATGCGCTTGTCCAATGTAGTTTGAAATTAGGCAACTAGGATCAAAATAGTCCAAGGAGTCCACCATTCACCATGGCCGAACCACCCAAGGACCAAGGCAAGGCCTTGAGGTGGTCGGCCGAGCCTCACGCATGGCTAGGCCGCACGCTAGGCCGGCCCAACCCCTTCGTCGAGCCCTAGCTTGGGCGGCAAGGCAAGGGGGAGGTCCCCATGGGGCCAAACCTCCTTTATGGAATTGTTTCCAAAACAATTCCTTGCCTTGTTGCCCTAGCTTAGTTGTTTCCAAGTTTGAAAAACCTCTTTTCCAAGCTTGTGCCCAAACCCTAGTTCCTAGGTTCAAAATTATTCACATCCTATGTGATCAAACTCACCAATCTTCACATCCAATGTTATATTAGGTCTTGTTTGTATTGAATCAAATTCAATTTGCATCTATGCCAATTAATTTCAGTTTCGCGTAATATAAACAATACGGTGTATGAACTGAAAACTGTAACACATAATATCATGTTATGCGCTACGACATGTGGCTCTAATACCACTGTAGCGTATTGATGCAAGTTACGCAGCGGAATAACAAAATTAATCCTACTCAAATCCCACCAAGGATCACAGGCAAGCCATCATAACATGATAAGGGCATAAAAGATGTGTACCTTAGTTTGGGAGATCACACGAAGAATAGTGTCTTCGTCTCTATGAATATCCACATCTTAGATTCTTGATTGGATTCCTTCTCACCGCGATGTGCTAGCAACAGAAGGAGGAGGAACGTACTGCGCAAAACAAGGCACCACGCCGACGCCTATGGAGGCCGACGACAGGGGGCTAGAGGGCTTCGGCCTTCTTTCTTTGTATCTCTCTCTCTTGTGCTTTGTTATGTTCTCTCAATACTGACTTGTGTAGAGAATTAACAAGGTAGAGTTCCTTTATATAGTAATAACTCTTTATTAACTACATAAAGGCCCTAATACTATTCATGTCCTTACATGGATTAGTCCATTTGCAAAATAGTCCTACTAAATTTGCTTGTGGTTGCGTTATGATCATTTTATTAATTAGTCCAACTAATTAATACCTATATCCAATTTAATCCATCCGGTGTGTGACCCCATAGGTTTCTACTTAGTTGGTAGTAACTATTTACTAACATGGAGCGGTGTCTAGCAACACATCCATGCCACCCAACTAACAAAAATAGTTAGTGATCATGACAAACCTTGTGCCCAATGTTCATGT
Organism: Linanthus parryae; assembly: GCA_023055425.1. Lineage (NCBI taxonomy): Eukaryota > Viridiplantae > Streptophyta > Magnoliopsida > Ericales > Polemoniaceae > Linanthus > Linanthus parryae. The sequence goes on from JALGPY010000002.1 coordinate 38,703,404, forward strand.
ATTGTGTTATCCCTTTGTCTCCAAATCCAGATTGTACGCGAGACATATTAGTCACACTCGCATATTCAATCCATAGTTCCTCAATCATGGGAATATGCTTATGTGAGCAGATAACATCAATATATCCATATTGATTTATCTGAGTCTGGCCAGACATTCCTATAAACACCATCCCTCGAGTGGCCCCATGTATATTTGCTCCCATTATGTGGGAGGGACAAATCCACTCTACGTCACTACGATCTTTAAGCTGCCTTCCTATCATGCCCGATAACTATCTTTATAGTTACCCGATTAAGGCGCAACGTTTGATAACATCAAAGCACGATATTCCACAACTAGAGTATCATGTGACTTCAAGTCTAAGGATTACAATATCATTACCACTACGAGAAGCGATTGTGACTTTGACATAATCTAATGTATCCTTCTTGTTGTGGGTCAATCCAGCATGTCATTACTCCTAATGCATACCCATGTACTAGACTTGTTATCTCCATATCAATCTACCCACATACTAGTCTATAGTTGATCCTCCCGTTAATCAATATAATGGACTAGGGATATTTAAGATAAACAACACATTGTATCTAAGGATTTCATTATATTAAATATCACAATAAATAATAAATGAATGTTCTAGCCAAAACATTGTTCATACTAAATATATATTGGCACATATTCCAACAAAAATACCTCGTCAAAAAGATAAGGATACTTATTCCTCATATCATCCTCCGCTTCCCATGTTGCCTCTTCTGTGAGGTGATTCATCCGCAAGACCTTTATCAGTTTGACACTCTTGTTGTGGGTGTCCCTTGTCTTTGCGTCTAGAATCTTAACAGGATGCTCCTCATAACTCAACGAAGGATCCGATTCTAATGGTTCGGGGTCCAATACATGGGATGGGTATGGAACACTCTTCTTGAGTTGTAACACATGGAACATGTCATGAGCTTTCATTAGGGTTTAATGTTTGCTTGGTGTTATCTTATGAGATTAATGTATACAAATTTAGGTCATGGCACAAGGTATTGTCCAAAATTTCCACTTCGCTCTTCAAGATGATCAGGTGGCGTAGCTATGGGTTAGGGATCATAGATGATTGTTCCAACACGACTCCGTCAACAATTGGCGATTTCGTAAGTGAAAATGGTGCTCCTGGTAATGTGAAAGATATCCTAGTCCAACAAGTTTCTATCGTTCTCTCTTGTCGATTTTTCTTGGTACAACAGTTGTGGTGTGGCTAGTTAGTCGCGATTCCTTCACTGTCGCCTATTGATAATTTTCTATCTTATCATGCTGCATTACAAAAATGCAAGAATGTCACATATATCATACAATCCAGATTAGCAACTTGGATCATTACTGACCATTCTCAACCATCTTTCAAAGAATAATTTTGCTCGAAGGCATTTATTCACATAGTAGGTCTCACATATATATTAGTGTTCTCCACATAAGAGTATACCCTTAGTCCAAAACGCGCAACCACAAAATCTGAATCAGAGTCAACGTAATTTTACAAATTTATTCGTTCAAGTGTTCCAAGTATAAGTCAACAACGTTAAAGACAAGAAGAAGTTCACACGCCGAAGTGTCTTTTTTTTTGTTGGTGCTAGCCATCGATTTACGGTCTTGGGCGACATATAGAAAGGCTTCATTATAATCCCCCTTCCTAATGAGTACCAGCACCCTCTTACAGATGAAATTCAGGTTGTCCAACCACTCACTTTAGTACAAGATCATTTACTCAACAAGAGGTAGAATCCCTAGCAGACCAATAAAAACATACAATTCTCTGATTAGCTCATCCGTGAACAACCATCCCATCACCCAAACAATGATTTTGGTGACAGGACCCTAATCATACACATCCAACGATAAAATGTCTCAATTACATCAAGATTTAGATTGTAGCATAACTAGTGAGATCACGCCCACAACCTGATCAGTGAAAACGAAAGTACCCCTCATTGCTTTAGTCATCTACCCAAATAACAATTGATATTGTATCATAAGTTTCTTTCCACGGAGAGTAAAGTCAAAATATCTCCCAAGTTTGAAAGTAAGTACTCTTAGTGAACGTGAGCATATACCAATAAAAGATTCTATATTACGATCCCTCAACAATGAAAATGCGTCCAAACGAATTATAAAACTCTAAGGCCGATTCCTATACAAGAAAATATTTCGTTCTTCTAATGGTACAAAACGTCTCATCTAACAAGACAAAGAATCGAAGAGATATTGTACATGACTTAAAAATGACATGGTTCCTCCAACTATTGGGTACTTAACCATCATGACATTTGATGTTACCCGGTGGTCCCCTTCTCGTTTGCTTTCCTACCGACATCTACGGATAAAATTTGCCTAGAACTATGGAAATACGATACTGAGGCACACACTCCAAGCAACTTATTCATATTCAAAATAGGTTCTACAATAACAGGTCTCGCAAACTAATATCCAAAGTAACCTTTAGTGATAAATACTCAAAACCATAACTCTATTAAGAAAGGTCCAAATACAACATCCGTGAGGATCACTGCAATTAAGAAGACTCAACTACCCAGGTACACCATGATTTATACAACTCCAAGCAATCCAATGTGAGCATAAAACTCGACAAGTACCTCAGAAGTGAATAACCATCCCATTATCCAAATATTAGTTTAGTGATAATGCTCCAATCTTACACCCCAAACGACAATATATGCTAACTACCCCAAACATGAGACTATACCATAGTAAGTTAGCCTACAACAGACATTTTCCTGATTGCAAGTACCAAGGTAGTAGAAAGCATTCCCAAAATCTCAATTAATAACTCAAATGATAACTGTCACCACAGCATAAACTATTTGTCACGAGGAACAAGGTCTTCAGATCGTCCAAGGCTGAACATCGGAACTCTCAGTCAGATTAAGAATAAACAATTGCTTTAACTATATTACACTTGCACAATAATGATGATACAACCTAAAAAATTAATTACGTAACTCCAAGGACATGGCATGAGAAAAGAAACGTCTCGTTGCTCGAATAATAGCTAAGTAACAAAGCTCCAAAAAAAACATCCAATGCAGGCATCAACATTATAGTGACCCTGAACACCGCATTTGGTAAATTAAATGGTCTAAAAGATAAAAAACAGAGCTTAGTTCCTCACCCTCAAACTTTAGTTTCACATGAGTGATTCCTCCTTTTTCCCTCACTCTTCCACGATCATCTATAAAAGAGAAAAGAGAGAAAAGATAAGTATAACCCCCACAAAATATAGATGAGACAAGATACGAAGAGACACAAGCACTAGTAAAGCAATGTGATCCATCAAGACCAGGTAATAATACTTCAACCAAACTGAAAAACTCCAATATTCTTTGATAGACTATTCCAACTAGAATCCCAAAATCACATTTTTCCTAACAACTTCAAAGTAGGTTCTAAAATAAATTCTAATATTCGAAGAAATGATAAGACACGACTCTCAAAACACTTTATAGGCGAGGGTGGGCGGGAAACCGCTATCGTCCACGCTAAATCTTTAGTCTACCACTTCTCCCTGGATCCTCCATAGGTTCTTCCCAAGGCTTGTGAGCGAACAACAATGTACACTTCATGAAGTGCGGCGTTATCATCCATTGGCCTTGATGCAAATATTTTTGATTGGAAGGTACCATCCTCCCTCATCAACCAAATCATTACACTGTCTCTTAATCGGAATCCAAGGATGCTCATTAGGTAAAGACTCCACAATGCAATGACTCTGAACTAGGAGTTTGTTGAATACCCATCCTCCAAAAAAAGTGAAAACCTAATGCTCACACCTATCCAAGACTTCTCTGATAAACTCCCCAATTGGCATCCCCTCCAAGAAAGGCATTCTTGTAGGGTGGCTCTGCTGAAAATCCTCCACAGTTGGATTCACTAGGTTGACGGTCATATCTACAAGAGTTCGAAGAATACTTTTATTAGAAAACAAACATAAAAATTATTCTGCCATAAGGGTACTCTAAGGATGAGTTCCAAACAATTACACACTTAGCAGTTGCCAACTAAGAATTTGCCGAAGAATTACCAAAACTCGGTGACATTTATAAGAGACAGCACAATGTTGGAGATCAAACTCTTAGCAATGTATCAAGATCCCAAAACAGGTTAACAATGAAACTCTAAAGCCCAAATCAAAATCAAGCATATATGGTAAAACTGCTCAAAACTATACCCCTGAAAACAAGACTCTAAATGAGATGTATGTGACAAACTGTCGTCAAAAAGAGAAAATTGAACTACAAGTAACATGTCAATATTCTAGTATTTCACACCACATTAAAAATCTCAAACTATCTCCATATCAAATTGATATTCCGAAATCCCCAAAGTAGCTAACTTAAAAACAATAGGGCTTCATACAAACACCCAAAATTCCTAACACGACAGTAGTTTAAACTATGAAAAAACTAGCTAAGAAGAATCTAAAACTCACATAGCTGATCTCACATCCCAAGACTCGATTTTCAATTCTCTTTTAACTACTTTATCTCTAGCGGTGTCATTGTAGACTTCACATCTCTTTTCAGCGCTATTCCAAATTTCTCTTCCACAAATTTGTCAAAAGATTCTACTCTGTCAATATCTCTCAAACACATAGTATAGGTACACCTTGTTCTTCCTTACTCAAACATTGTCGCAAAACTCATAACCGACGTAACACGCGGGTACTTCACAATTCCTTGCTATGAGGTCATTTATCCTCTTTGCCTGCTCGTATAACATTTGCTCTAATTTTATTTTATTAATTAATTTGTACGTGAAATTATTTTGGCCCATCCTTCGTCGGGTTCGACTAGGTTAGAAGTTTCTACCTTCACTTTTAACAAGAAAATCCCTCTTAGTGTTGTATGGATGTGGTCTATTGCCCTACACTATAGCCTATTGTATCATTAATAAAATATCATGAAGTGAAAATAAAATGAAATACATAGCATATAATGTGAAACTAGGCATGTAATATAACATATTCATTAACATTTAATCATTTACACATGCAATTTTCACATAAGCTGAACACGTCTTATTTCTCATCCTTCTTTGAATATTAGGAAAAGAGTCAATCGAACAAAGAAAAATTATGAATTTTGGTGTGAAACAACATCTATGAGTCTAATTTCATAATAAAGAAGAATTAACTCAAAATAAATTATAGAATTTAAGATATGCAGATAATACTACTACAGCTGTCACATACCACCAGAACAGAAACTTTAATTTTACCAGGTCTGAAACTGACTTTAAATTTTTCAAAATAGGCTAGGATTTTGCCCAGATATAGTCCTATAAGTCTAATAATAACCATAAAATTTTGGGACTCATGCAAGATCTGCAAGATAGGTTAAACGTAAATATTCTACAGCTGATCACTTTACAATTCTGCTACTATACAACGAACTTTGAAAATTAGTATCTAATTCTCACAAACTCATCCGGGGCTGAAATTTTTGTGGAAGATACCTGAATATGTCTAATGTCAGGAAAAAAATTAAGGGAAAAATAACTCAAAAATTAAAAACGTCTGATACATCAAATACCTACTATTGCGCAGATTCGAGCACCACCAAAATCAAAAAATTTTGCGTTCTAACTTCCCGAACGCTTTCTATGTACTAATCAACAATAACGAAACACAAGACATCCTTAATTTTCCAACTGATACTCCGATTAAATAAAAATACAAACTTATTGAATTCCAAAATGGATTCTCAAAACTTGATTATTATCCTTCATCATAGAAGCAAAATTAACCTAAGCAAATCACCAATAACTCATTTCTAGCCCAAAAGTGGCTATGCTAAATCATTCTAAGGAATCTTAAACATTGTTCAAAACCAAAACTTCAAAAACGATTAAAAGTCTAAGAAATCAAAGGAGTCTAATACGCCTATTCCTCGTCATCAACCTCAATTGCTTCCGTCTCCATGTCCTCACTAGGGTCTTCCTAAACCTCATCATCCTCACTAGGGTATTTCTCAATCTCGTCGTCTTCCCTAGGGTCTTCCTCAATCTCATCGTCTTCACTAGAATCTACATCGATTACCGTGTAACTTTTCCATTTTCTATGAGTCTCCATCAACAATTTGCACATAAAGTTGGCATTTACCTTCCACTCATCTTGATAGAAATAGTCTTTAAAGTTTAGCTTGTTGAACCTAGTCATAATATTGCTATACTTTGCGATGATCTCCCCAAACATAGGTTCTCTAGGTAGAGCCTTCACCATGCAGTAAGCTTGGAAAGTAGGATTCTAATATCGAGGGAATTCCAACTCATCAAACCTATCGTCGCAAAATTGGAGCACACGGTTACGAAAGGCTGGCGGAGTCTCGCCCTCCGCCCAAGGAGTCACGATCGCGTGTTCCTCAACTGGCAACACACGCTTCCTTGTGATTCTCTTGGTTTTAGCCATCTATAAAAGAAAACGACTCCATAAGTCTCTTACTCCACAAAGTGTATATCACAAAACTAAAATGACTACCATCATGATACTCCCAAGACCTCAATTTTTTTTATCACACGAGACTTTCAGAAACAATCCCCAAATTTTGATCCCCCAAACAATAGACACCTAACCCAAAATCCAATGAAACGCCTAAAAACCAAATACTTAGCTATTCGGGTAGGCCAAAGCTCTTAACTAGGAGAGGGTGGGTGAGAATACTTGCTTCCTAAGCCTATTTTCTAAAGCTTAAACACATAATAGACCTATTCAAGACTACCCAAATCCTCAACGGCTTGTTAAATTTTAAATTCTTTTTCCTATGTCCATTTTAAATTTCCATATAGGTTTTAATTTTTCTTTTGGAATGCAGGGCTCTAATACCACCTGTAACACCCCCAAAATGACCAAGCCAGAAGCACCGGGGTATCCCTCCGTACCCAAGATGAAACCCGGATACAAGGAGATTTAAACAGTGGATCCCAAGCAAAACATCCATTAAGTCTTAAAGTAAGGCCTATCACAATTTAAATCTTTGTGCTAACTAATGACATAAAGAAACTAAAACGGGTCTATTACTAGAATGAACTACTAAACTTCTAAGTGATGATTCGCCCCCCCCCCAAGCTATGCTCCCATCATCTAGACCTGTGGAGCAGAAAACAAAAGGAGAACACCACAACTCCAAAATCTACAATAAATACTGAGCAAATAAACACCCAGACACGTAAACAAATTATGAGGCATATTTCAGAAAAAAATAACAGTTTAACAATGAAGGATATGAAGTATAAATATATGTGAGAAATAAGAATTCACCAACTCTTCACGTTAGCATTTCAATTGGAGAAACATTCACAAACTCTCTTCATTGTCCAACCGGGACTTCCAAATTTTAAACAATAAAAGTCCAAGTCTTAGAAATCCACATTTTTATCATGTTGACACGGGGAAGAACCAACCATCACAAGCTACCAAGACCATAAGTGTCGACACCCCCTAAGACTTCTTGCGGCCAGAGAGGTAAGTACAAGGAGCGACTCGGGGCTGTTGTGAACGAGTAAAATAAATAAAGTGAGTCGAGATACCGTAGTCAAAATTGACCAAACCCAATAATAAAGTATTTCCCGGAACAACTATTCCACTTTACGTCATTACGTTTTATTAATTTCTCATGTGATATTTGTGATATCATCACTTTAGTAAAATCAAATAAACCAGTTAGATAAAACAAATATTTCATTTTGAGACAACAAATCACATAAAATATTTTTGACACGAAGAAATGAATGGGATCTAGGCCGGGCATGTTTACTCACCTCAAATAAAAGCAACTACGACAACTCAGTTGTAGTACTTAACGTACCCTTCTGAGAACTCGTTGCCTACAAGTTAACAATAATCTAATCAACAAATTGCTAACACGACTATAATTCACACAAAGTCCTATATGAAACACATACAATCCCTTACTACTCTCCCCAACATTTGCGAAAGTGAAAATCCACTTTTATTTAAAAACATAATTTATATAAAACCTAGCCCTTGCTAAAAAAACAATCACCAAAATTATATTTATAAACTCATTAAGTAATATAACATTGTTTTTAGAATAAGGAACTAATTCAACAGAATTAGTAAAAACTATTGGTGTCAAAAATAGAAACCTATAAAAGTATAAACATAAAAGGGGTTCCCATAAACTATAGGTTTGTAATTGAGAAATCAATTTTTCAGAGGCTACAAACAAACAAACCCAAACCACTATAAAGTTTGCAGGTACCCCCAAATAAACCCAACCCACTATAAACCCAACCCACTATAATCAATTTTTCAGAGACTACAAACAAAACCCCTGTAAATAAGTAAATGATTTCAGGTACCCCCAAAGATTGCGAATTTACATAAAGTTTCCCCCTTACCAACACCTACGGGTAACATCTTCTTCCTCAAAACAAACCCAAGCCACTATCTCTAAACCCCCTGCAAAACATTACTCCCCGTTGATTTTCAAGATCCCGTGGAGATTTGGATAAATAAAAAATGAAACTCAATACAAATACGCTCGATAATTAACGAATGGGTAGAGTGAAAGGGCGCAGACGACGGCGACGATGGGGAGGACGCCAGAGAGGGAGGGCGACGACGGTGATGGCGCACGGGAAGGACAGCGGCGACGCACGGCGGCGGCGGATAGGACGGCGACGACGACGGCGAGGGCTGGTTCGTCGGACCTGGCTGGTTTTCGCTGGCTGGGGTCTGCTCCCGGCGGAGAGAGAGAGAGAGAGAGAGAGAGAGAGAGAGAGAGAGAGAGAGAGAGAGAGAGAGGGAGAGAGAGAGAGGGAGAGAGAGATTGGTGGTTTTGGTTTGTAAAAAATCTGAGTTTGAGGTGGGTTTATATAAGCTTGGCTTGAAGAATCCGACGAGTAGTAGGAGACCCAACGGAGACGATTTCGATTTCGAATTAAGTCACAATTTGGGCGAAATTGATTTCCTTGGTGAGAAAGAATTGGTCTCTGTTGAATTGTAGTGGATTGTGACTGCTTTTGGTTGATTTGGTGGTCGAATTTGGCGGATTCAGTGTTGGAGTCGGAGGAGGAGGCCGACAGGAAAACATCTCCTGGTTGGAGATGGAGATGTAGAAGATGATGGTGAAAACGTCAGGGTGTGGTTGGAGTACCAAGCCACGCGGTGGCTGGTTACGTAATTTTAAATAAATTTTTTGTTTTGGTCACGTTAAAACATTATATGATACGTAACTTTTTAATAAATAAAATACTTAGTAAACTTTATATATAAAAGACACTTATCTCCCCTTTAGTTTAGGTAAAAGACATCCATCACCCCCTAACTTAGTTAAAAGACGCCAATTAATTTAGGTAAAAAGTATTAACAACCCCCAAGACTTTAATAACAATAAAATTTAACTCCTAAACTTATAATAATATCACAAAATACCAGTATCTACAAAACGGGATATTTCATCATGTCTTGGCTTGGTTTAATCCACCTGAGTTTATTTGTAATGGGCTAGCCCAAGATGTTATTGGACTGGTCTAATTTTATGTGTTTTCTATCTCAGACCTTTGATGGGCATTACTCTTTAAAAAAAAAACAAAAATGATGTTTATAAAAAGGGAGAACGAGATTTCCACTGCTTTCAAAGAAAGAATCGAAAAAAAAAAAATCTCAACGTTTAGCGAGATTCAAACTATGGTTCGAGACTTAAACTCTGGTTTGAACTATGCAATTTCCAACTAATCACTACGTCAATAGCACTAATCACATTACTCAAATATTATTTCTTTTAAGAATACATTACTCAAATAATCACTTTTTTAAAAAAATACAATCAACCATTTTCATTCATCATATTAATTCACAGTTAAAATTGATGAAACAAACATGAAATATTTGTATTATATTACACATTTCATAATTACTTGTGCAGGTTTACAAGTGATTTTCTTTTTTCTAATTTATTTTAAGAATATCACATTAATACATTTATGCATTCAAATCTCCAAAACTTAGGCCCTGCTTTCTTTGTCTAACTTTAGGCGACTTTTTTTTAGTCATAAAATTGTTCTAATCGTGTCATTTTTGTTATAATTTATGTGGGATAATTTTTTTACCTTTTTATAAGACTAAAAAAGTTAGTTTTTTCTAACTTCAACTTTTCTTACTTTTTACTCCTAAAATTGAATTTTTAGGAGCTAAAGTTGAACATAAGTAAGCAACTTTGTTCTTAAAAAACTTACCTAAATTTTTTTAGAAATTTTAACAATACCAAAGTAAGCAACTTTTTTATATTTTTCTAAAACAAACTAAAAAAATCACCTAAATTAGGTAAAGAAAGCAGAGCCATACTTTCTCAAAAAAAAAAAAAATCTCCAAAAATTATTTTTTTCTTTTTCTGATAAGAAATTAATCTTCTATAAAAACTTGAGTTGATATCTATTATCCAAAAAAAATGAGTTTTATCTAAATATCAATTTTAAAATCATTAAAAATATACATTAAATATTAATAAATTTAAAACAAACAGAAAATTCATGGTTTAAAGTTTTCTTTAGGAAATAAATAGGGAAATGTTAAATGTCACCTTTTTTTGTTCACCTTTTGATTTCATCGATTATGTGGATGTTTCTGATTGGTGATAAAATTAAAAAAAAAAATATCTTAAAAAATAGTTACAAACAATCATATCTTGACACATAGAATGTGAAATTAAATGGTGAAGAAAAATGGTGAAATATAGCGGTCCTCAATTAAGTATTCGCTTGTTAAACAAAATATGTTCAATGAACTACCATTTATTATCAATGAAATCCCTTAAAAAGTGTCTTTGTTTAAGGAACGAGAAATTACAAGCGCATACATTTAGAGTCATAATAAATGTGTATCACAAATGAAATTTGTGAATGTGAATATGTCACGTCACATTCTTATGATAGTATCAATGAACACGAGTTCGTGAGATCATCACTCTTTTTTTAATCAATGAATTCGCAAAATCATTGTCAAGAAACCAATGTTATCTTTGTCAAGAAAACCAATGTTCAATGAACTAGTAATAAATTATACTTACTACTTTGTGAATTTGTATTGCCATTGCCTACTGTCTTCTCTCCCTTTGGTATGTAATTAAGTGGGCTATTAGTGAATTCATTAATTCTCAATCCACGTTTTCCAATTGTGACTTTTGTTCCTCAAAAAGAAAAAAATGTAACTTTTGTTATAAGTAAAAAAATTAATTCACAATCTCAATCACGCCTATAAATTGCACTCCGTTCGAGTCATTCTCAACATCGAAAGTACCATAGCAGAGCTATCTATCTACAGCAACAATGGGAACGGAAAATGCTACTTCAATCAAATTGGCTCTTTTTGTTGTTCTGCTTTTAACTATATCAGGTTGGTATTAGTACATAAATATTGTAACATTCTTTAATAAGTTATCGTTTTAAATTTGATCTTCGTGTAACTAAATTTATATGCTAGGTTCTACAGTACTCTCAGAGGGAGCAAGATCTGCTAATATTTTTGAAGATCTTACTTGCAAGTCTAATGAGGACTGTGTTGGAAAGTGTACCTATTGCCCAGAGCGTTTTGGAAAGTGTACGTGTAATAATGATTCTCCGATAGGTCATTGTCATTGTACCAATGGTTTTTAGTGATTTTATGAATAAAATCTAATAATTTATGATTAGAGCTGTTGTTTATGCGACTTAATACACACAAAAATTGTTAACTAGAGAATTCGGTTAAGTTCCAGTATTTCGTGTCGGCTATCATTGTTTAGGACTTACCCAAAACAATATCAAACCATTTTGAGCATCAATTGAAATTAACTGGATACAATTGTTGCGGTGCCCTTCAGTTTTACAACAAAATTAAACATGGGGTCACGTAAAGTCAACGATTTCTAATACTTTATATGATGATGAAGTAGTGAGGCTTCGTGCTGACCTGTGTTCAATCTTTTATACCACCTTTATTATAGTTTGTTTGTCACTTCAAACGCAACACTTTCAGCTGATATGTTCCTTTAGACTAGGTTCCGGAGAAAAATATCGTCCGCAAAATCCTTATGCAAAGTACAAGTCGGTCACTAATATGTAATACTTTCAGAAATGCTAAAGAAATTCTCTCCTTATACAGTCTCTTTAGAAATTTTCTTTTACTTCTCAACCAAAAAAAAAAACTCTATTAGAATTACTATATGACCGTAATTCTTCGAAGAAAAATAACTATCCCTAATTATTAGGCGAGAGAAAGTGAGATGACTCCCACGTCCATATTGATGTTAATCCCATACTTAAACTTTATTAACTTTTTATTTGACCACATTTTAAAAATCATAGTAACTATCTAATACATTTACAATGAAGATCCTTTTATTTGACCACATTTTGAAACACATATTAACCTATCCAATACATTTATAATGAAGATCTCTATCACTTTTTTTTTTCCTTGATCAAAGATCACTTTTTTTTCCTTGATAAAAGGGAAAATTTATTTCTATCACTTTTGCGGAAGATCACTGAAACAGCAAGGAAAATGTCATCTGAAATCTGCTTGACAACAACCATATCATTATGCTTCGACGGGTGAAAAAATTGTCAACAAAAAAACAAAACACGAGTTTTATCAATTTTTTTTTTTAATCTATACTTAGAAAAAACGATATTTTGTTACAATTCCTGACTAAAATTTTGTTATAAAATTGCAGATAGGGTGGTAGCTCAAGTAGTAGGGCGTTGGAAGTTCCTGCACGAGGTCAGAGGTTCGAACCCGATTGATGACACAACAATTTCTCAAAACAAAAAAAGAATCTTGTTATATCTATATACCTTATATAAAAGAAGACGTTGTCAAAATGTTTAGTTTTACCACCACGTGTCATATTGTAATTGGCCGAAAAATAAGGGGGGGGGGGTTGCGTTACCGAAACTGCCCCTGTGTCTTCTACTCCGTTTGCTTCAGCTTAGATGGTTTTTTCGTCATTTTGATTTGGCAACATCTTCGGTGACTTCCTCTGTGTCGTTCTTTCTTTCGGGCTTCCGAGAGAAGCTTCGTCATTCCTCTCTCTCTCTCTCTCTCACTCTTCTTCTCTCTTCGTCTGGCCGGAGAAGAAGACGAACGTGATGGGTGTGTTTCGGTCCGGTGGGTAGGGCTTCTCGGAGTTCTGGTGAGCCTTTGCGGTTGTGGGCTCGTTTCCATTCGATCTTGGTTAGGGTTTCTGGGAAGAACCTGTTCTTGGGTTGAAACCCTATTTTCTCATGAATCTATTTGATGCTGTGGATTATTGGGTTGCCGATTCGTTCGAATCGGTTTTGTACTCGTCCGATTCAAAGGAGGCGCTTCCATTCCCCGATCCAATTGACCCCGACGAGGCCGAGTCTTCTTGCGCCGATGAGTCTATCGCTGTTGTCGATCTGCTTGAGACATACAAAGCAAACATAGATATCACCTCGATACCTGTTGCTTAAGCATGGAGTGAGGTTACATCTTCTTCTTCTTTGGTTTCATACTATGTTTATGATTTATCCCCTGTTGCATGTTATTGATTTGTGGTTATGATCTGTTGTTGATAAAAACATAGGCTTTAATTGACTGTATGCATGCTATTAGTCACTTTTAATTGATTAATTGTCCTGGTAATACCAGATTCTGTTGCTTTAATCTGTGACTGATGCAAACAGTTGTTGGTTCTGCTGAGTTTTGACTGGTAACAACAGATGCTTCAGGTCACTGTTGGTTGATTATTTTTATGATAAAAACAACTTCTTTTGCTTTGATCTGTGACGGATATGAAGATATGCTTGTTTTGCTGAGTCTTGACTGATAAAAACGGTGCTTCAAGTCACTTTTAACTGATTAGTTTCACTGGTAAGAACAAATTCTTCTGATTTGACCTGTGAGTGATAAGAACAGATGACTTTTGATTGGTATTAGCTTCTGGGTTTTTGATGGTTTGTATTTTCTATTAATCTGGAATCTGGGTTTGGTTGGTGGGTACTATATAATTACGGTAATTGATAGAAATTTGAATGTTAAGTTTCGATGGCGCAGGGTGTGTGAGTTCTCTGTTTTGGGTTCGAACAATTGAATCATATAGTACTCTGGAACCTGTATAAACCCCTGATTAAGAAGGCTACAAGAAAATATAGGAAATTTCATATTATCCATAAGAATTAGACTGGAATTTTGTTAAACTGAAAGATATGAAAATTGGTTTTATACAAATTGTTTACAGCTCAGAGCTTAGTTACCACTGACTTCTTTCGTAAGCTGAAAACTGGAAGTGTTTATCTGGAAATTTTTAGTAGAACCAACGTGTTTGTACATTGTATCATAACTCAAATGATATCAGAAGACCAGAAATAATTAAACAATGTAATGAGAATGGTGCTGCCCTGACTGGTTTTACTCCGAAGCTATGTTATGAGGATAAATTCACTATGTTGATGATTTTGCTTTAACTGCTCTGATAATTGCACCATCGCTTCCACCTGCAAATTGCTTCCATTATGTGTACACAATTTTCAATCGTCCCTACCATGTATGTAATGGATCTTTGTTCAGCTTCCCAATCCTTTTAACAACATTGCTTGGCTGTATTTATTACTTGGCTGTATTAAATAAATCAGCCCCGGTCCTTAAATCTCACATACCACCTACTTAACTACCCATTACTTGAAAATTTACCATCTCTCTCGGATTAGTTTACGTAATTATCAAAAGTGTGTAAGAACATGACTTTATGGATATCATATAAAATTATCGGGGACGCCATTTTCATCTTCTCCTCTAGCAAAATCGATTATGATACTTGTTTTTTCGGGTAGTGCCCTCGGGCCTGGGCAATCCCCTAGTATTCCATATATTAAAATGATTTAAACTATGTAATGTTGATGAAAATATGTGACATTATCTTACATATATCTAAATTTTCTCCTAAAAAAATTATAAAATTAAAATTTTATCATTTTTATTTTTATAGGATTGTTAGTAAAATTTGTCATTTTAGAAAAAAATAAAGGTAAAAATGAGGGGTACAATAGTTATTTTACATTATTCTGGATGGAAAGTTAACAGAATGATACTCTGCTGAACTGATTTCAAAAGTTTGGGACCTATGGTGCATGGTTTTAAAGTTTGGGTACCCACTTGCCAAAAAATGCAAACTTTGGGTACCTACGGTGCAATTTTGCCGTCCAAAAGATCAAGATTGTGTACATTTTTCGCCCAAGTTGGAATCACTAAATAATAGGACATATCATCTTCAACGATACTTTTCTTGCAAAAGGTAAGCAAGAAGATTTCCATCTCTAGGCACAAAAGATAATGAGACGCTGTCAAATTCATTCTACAAGCTTCGGCTTCCTTCAATGGTCTTGATACGTGTAAACCGTATCGTCATCAACCGTGTTATTGATTTATTTACGTAATTGTCAGTTAGTATTATTAATTAGTTAGTTTATTTGTTTCTTTAGTTAAATTAGTTGTTTATTTAATTAGTAAGTAGAACGGGTCAAGCCCGTTATGTCATATCATTTAGTTAGGGGTAGTTATTCTTCTATTTAAACGTTGTAGTTTAATTTTTTCAGAGATCAATAAAGAAGAAGAAAGATTAAAAGTGTGTGTTTTTGGGTTAAAAACTCTGTGTTCGTGTGTGTTTGTGTGCCCAGTAGATACTTTTTAGTATCAATTGGTGCTTTCATTGAGAGTCACCATTCAACTGGTGAAAATCAATTCGGACTCAACCCTGGTTACGGTTGATTTCTCGTTCGCCGTTCTTGACATCAAAGACCGTCCAACATTTGCTACAATAAAATCAAGTGGGAGACAAAGAACTCTCCATGGAAAACAATACCGATTGATTTCGGTTGAGGAATTTTGCCGCCTCCAGGACATCACCAGAGCCCCAGAACCGCCGCCTCCACTGCCGTTGGAGGAACAGCAGATTGCACCACCTTCACTGCCACTGGAACAGCCGCAAGACCTAGTGGAAGCCACCAACTTCGAACTCCCTGCCAATCCTCATATTCAACCAACTCCATCCCCAAACAACATCACTACAAACACAACCCATAACCAAATCAACCTCCAAAACAAACAACCTGCGACAAACCAACTCAACCCCTATGTTCTTTCCCACTTACAGCCACCTCCGTCTGGTCCTCTCGCCGGCGAAATACGAACCTAGCCGCTGTTCACTACTGCGGTACTCCGTCCGCCAGATCCGCCACCGCTGGAACAAGAATTGCAATCCACCAACACCACGCCGACCACCGCCGAACTCAGAGACCCAGATAGCCACATTGAAGACGCGATCGGCAAAGACCCCAATCCGACAACGGCGCCATCGCAGCAACACCCAGCCACAAATCCGCCACCCAAACCGCCATACGCCGACGTTACCACCAACTCAGCACCATATGATGGTGATTTCTGGCGACCAGGACCCCGATATGACTGGGCCGCCGACCAAAAGCCACTTTGTCGTGAACCAACGCACAATCCTGATCCGCCGCCACCAGCGGAACTGAAACAACCCGGATCCTACGGTTCCTGCTAGTTCGACTTAACGATAATCCAAATAATACTTTATTGAAATAAAAGGAGGAAACCTCAATTTTGTACAGAAATAATAAAACACTGTTTGAAACCAAAAGAAATAACTACTAAAATATGTGTTCTAGTCAATCCTACTCTTTGACTTGTGCGCGCGTTCCACCCAGCTAGCTTAGTCAAACTTGCGGTTTTAAAATAGCAATAGCCGACGCAGCAAAACATTTTATCAGTAAAAACTGAGTAAGAAATATACCACAATATGTAAAACAGAGTTTTGGCTGAAAGAATAAAAAGAATGTAACTGAAGAGATTCCACATTTTAGCTTATTAGTTGAGCTGAGGCGTATTAGAGCCCAGCGGGTAACGAATGCCCACAGAGAGGTCACGATGCAATAATATCATCACACAGGTACCTCTTGGGATATCACAGTCCATCCCAATTCACCCAGAGTGTTTGTAGGTAGCCCGACACTACCCCGCCCATCACATAGCTAAAGGACCTTAAGTGTCGACACCCCTATACAGTTGTGACCCACACATGCATAGGTAGTACTCTATAGCTTTCACAATTTTATAAACCCGTATAGGGTAGGGTATGAAACCCTAGGAGGTCGTCTCACGTGAGCCTCCGGCCGTAGCCTTCACACACATCCTCTGTACATCGCCCCATGTCATTTATCGTTCATTTATATTCCACAAGATCATTTTAGAAACATCGGTTCGAAATTCAGAAGTAACCACATATCCTTCAAAAGAGTATTTGCAAGAGAGATTCTCAAATTCAAGACTTTAAATCATTGTTTGAAACACAAGTACACACGCCAAGACACATTTTGATAGTTAAAGTATTGTGCGCATAAATTACCTGAAAACAGATAGAGCTTCACACACAAGCAAGCACGCAGCTAGTAGTAGGGGTCCTCAACGAATTCGTCTCCTACGAATTCTGAATCTACAATAATCAAATAGTCCTATATTAACACAAATTCGCCACACGCCAATTCACAATTAAAATGTCCTTTGTGGATGCAAGTGCAAATACCCATGCTCCCCCAAACAAGTTATATTTTACTAGTTATAAGTTGCACGTTTAGAATACATATTTATCAAGAAAAATAGAGGTTTATTAAAATAAAAGTAAGAATTGTGGTAAGGAAGACTATATCTAATATTCTATAATATTTGTTTGATTTTCGAAAGCATATTTATGTAAATAAGAAAATAGTTATTCTAATTTAAGGTTTAGATTAACAAAAAGGGGAAATTACATGAAAGTTAAAACTCTGCTATTCTTATTACAAAAAGTTATACTAATGAAAATAACGTTATTAACTGAAAAGGAAAACTCATATTTCAATATACACAAGCAAAGATAAGTAGTTGATTAAGAAAATATAATATAGATATTATACTATCCTTATTAATATAACACTATTGTAATTTAGTTGTAAACTTGTATTTTCATTTTTATAAAAAAAATTGTTAATTATATGAATATTGTATGTGAAATAAAATGCTAGTTTAGGTTAAAACAACTTAAGCCATACTTAGTTAACATATGTGAAATAAACAGATTGAAAAAGGCACACATATATCCACAAGTTTAATAACATACAAACAGTCCCCCCTCTAGTTTCGGATCATACAAGAATACCCCCATAAGTTTACACACATTTCGGCTCACTTTATCCCCCAACACACCCACAGTTACCAATTCTACTCAACCCACACCCAAAACACATACAAACCCACTGTAAAACATATCAATTGGACAACCCCTTTCATTTCTAACAATTCAAAACCCACAACCAAACATATGCTACCTAACAAAAGATTTGGGACAATAAAATGGAGAAATGAATTGGCAGGGGCCTTGGGGATTTACCGAATGAAGGACAACGAACCGGAGGAAGGCGGTGGTGATTTGGGTCGGTGGTGGCGACGATGATGAACTCCCCGTTGCTGGGTGCGCCAGGCAGCGAGGAAGGCGGGAGAGAGAGGCCGCGACGGCGGGGCAGAGGGCCGGCGTCGCTGGCGCTGGGTCGGCCCGGTTCGGCGGCGTTGTCGGGCGCTGGGTCGGCCTGGTGCGGCGGCGTCGCCGGCTGGGTCTTCTCCAGAAAAGCAGAGCAGCGAGAGAGAGAGGAGGAGAGGGAGCGTGAGAGAGAGACGAGAGGAAGAGAGAAAGACAAAGGGTCGAGAGATGGGTTTGGAACCCATTGGAAATTAATCGAGAGGAAATAATCCGAGTTTGATTTTGGAATGTCAAAGGGGAAATTAATGTTCACGATCGGGTCTTTGACTTGCTAGGAGTGAATCTGGACGAAAATCAGGAGAAAAGGAGTTCGGGTTTTTGATTTGCCGTGGGTGTGCCGCCGGAATTTTCGCAGAGAACATCTCCGCTCAAGAATGGAAGGGGAAGAAGATGATGGGAGCAGTTGTACGGTGTGGCGGGTGTACCACTAAGCGCGGTGGTTTGCTACGTAAAAGCTAACTAAAAACTATACTTTTGGACACGTTATAAATGTCAAACGATACATAACACTTTACCCACTCTATACACATAACTAACTAAAACAAAAGTCATCTTTAAAAACAGTGCTTTTGATAAAATAAAAGTAATAAAAATAATAATAGTAATAATAACATTAACAATGATAATGATAATTTGTAATAGGAAGAAAGACTATTTAGTTAAAGAAACAAAATAATATAATTTTCTTTTAAAACTAATTATAATACTAATAATAGTATTAATAATAATAATAATAATAATAATAATAATAATAATAATAATAATAATAATAATAATAATAATAATAATAATAATAATAATAATAATAATAATAATAATAATAATAATAATAATAATATGCATAAAAAAACACTATTTAGTAAGGAAAATACTTTCATAATATCAAACAGTGGCCCGAAATATTCGTCAAACTCCCAAAAATACCCCCTAAAATATCAGGGTATTACAGGAACCGCCACCGTCCGAGAATCACAGTAACCGCCTACAACAGTTGACGGGGATACATCCTGAGTTCTTGCAACCGACTGTTTCTAGGTTTACACATCATCTTGGGTTCATTTTAAGCCACTGTGGGCTTAGTATCAATTTTGAGCCCAATTACTCTCTTAACCCACTTCCCCATTTGGGCCTATCTTTTCTTTTAGGTCTACTACTTTTTGTGAAATACCCTGTTTTGTGACTATGGGTATTTTGTGATATTATTATAAGTGTTAGGGAGTCAATTTAATTATTGAGAGTTAATTATAATGGTTACGAGAGTTTGGGGGATCTTTGTGACTTTAGTCTAAAGTTTTAGTGTCTTTTAATTGAGTTTGGGGGAGGTAGTTGTCTTTTGACAAAAACTAAGGGGGACAAAGTGTCTTTTGACCCAACTTTTCTTCCTACGTAAAGTTTCCTAATTCAGGAGGGTTTCCTTCCTTATGAAGTTGATTTTTTTCCAACTCTCATAAAACCCTCACTCTCCCTATCTCTCTATCTCTCTCTCACGTCTCCCTTACTCTCTCACCCATCCCTCTCTCTCGCTCTCACGGTCTCTCTCTCTCCCTCTCTCTTCACCGACGGCAGCAGCAGCAGCCACACCATCGCCGCCGCCTCTCTCTCCCTCCGATCATGTATATGTCTCTCTCTCTCTATCTCTCTTTTTCTTCTTTCTTTTTCTCTCTTTCTTTCTCTCTTTCCGTCCCTGTTTCTCTCTCCCCATCCGACCTCCATGGGCGGCGGGTTTTGGTTACTTTCGTTTCTTCTTTTCTATTCTCTTGTTGATCTCTTGTTCTCTTGATCACTTTTTTATGATTCATGTACGTTGCATGTAATCTTCAATTTTCAGATTTATATTGTTAGTTTCATCATTCATGAAGTCGTAGGATTAATAATCAAGTTTTGGGTTTAATCATGTTCTTAGTTTATGGGAAAAACCCAAGTTATGGAAAAGACGTTTGATTAAGCGATTTGGGTGATTTGATGAGCATAGTATGTGGGTAGTAACCTGATTTGATATGGTTATTCATGTTACATTAGGTTTTGTTTGAATACGGGATTAACTAGACGTTTTGGAGATGAGTTGTATGAAAATAGGTAATTCCCGTATGAGTATTTTGAGTGAAATTGGAAACTTAAAACTAGCATATATTTTGATCCAGGAATCGAAATTCGGATCCGTTGAGGCTAAACTTATTATTAAGAGTGTTTTGAATCTAATGAGACTGTTTTTGAGCCATGATCTGTTTGGGAAGATGGAGTAATAAAATTGGTGAAGTTATGTTAGGATATGTACACATTAGGTTATAGGATTTTGGAGTAAGATTTTGGGTTTGGTTTTGAAGTATGAATTAAGTGGGATGTTGGGTTGGTGTTAGTGACATAAACCGTCGAGTGTCATATGCATGTAGATAGTATAGATATTTTATTGCTAGAGTATTATGTTTAATTAGGGTATTGTTACGTGTAGGTGACGAGTTCTTCGACGACGAGTACATCGAGTACATCAACTGATTTGCGATAGTTGAATTAGCTTTGAGGTAAGTAAACATGCCAAGCCTAGTGTTCTTAAATCCTTCGTGTCAAATGAATTCTTATATTTCTTTACGTCTCAAAATGTGTTTATATGATGTGACATGAAATATGTGATTTTTACTTGTTAAATGTTTCTTGAAAAATATCACCATGATAATAACAATGAATTAATACGTAAAGTTGACGAGTTGTGCGGGGACATTTATTATTGGTTACTATTGGCATTGGGCGTGTTGACTTCGGTCTTCCGTTCAATTTATTTTATTTAATCCGGTTGCAAGTCCCCGGATAGCTCCCTGTACTCACTCCTCTGGCCGCTAGAGTCTTTGGGGGTGTCGACACTTAAGGTCTTGGATGCTTGCGAGATGGTTTGGTTTTCCCCGTCACAACGAATTAATAATGATGGATTTTGGTTTTGTTAATGGAAAAAGAACTAATATGTGATTTTGGATTTCCTAATGATTATGGAATTGGTTTGGAAATATTATGGAATTGGGAACTCCCATGTTTTCCCACAAGGGTCAACTTCATTTCAGTTGTGATTTTGAGAAAAACTCCTACTTGTAAATGAGTGGTTGTTTTATAACTATCCTATCATCATTTTACATGTTTGGGTGTTTATTTACCAGTATTTCATGCTGATTTTGTACTGTGGTGTTTCTTTTTGATTTCGCACCACAGGTCTAGAGGATGAGAATCTGGCATAGAAGGGGAACGCGTTTCACTATCTAGTCCTTTAGTTCATCTTTTAATTCATTAGTTCTATTTTACATTGGAACAGTTTTAATTACTTTAGTTTGCTTTATGCCCGGTTTGACGCTAGAACAGTTGAATTGTAATAACGATTAGTTTAATTATTTTGTGGATGTTTTTGCTTGAGAACCATGTTATAAAATCTCCTTTGATCCGGGTTTAATCTCGGGTACGGAGTGACACCCCCGGGCCTCTGGCTTGGGCCATTTGGGGATGTTACAGGTGGTATCAGAGCCTCGCATTCCAAAAAAGAAATCGAAACTTGTCAGGGTAACTAAAATGAATATAGGAAAAGTAATTAAAAATTTGACAAGCCGCGGGAATTTGGGTAGTATGGATAGGACTATTATGTGTAAGTGTTTAAAAAATATGATAGAAATCAAGTATACCACCCACCGACTCCTAACCAAGAGCCTTAGCCTATATGAGATACTAAGAGATCGGATTTTGAGGCGTTTCATTGAAGTTCGGGTTGGAAGCCTACCGTTTAGGTGATCAAAAGATGGGGGTGACATCGGATTGATATTGCCCAACTTTTTCGAAGTGTTTTGTTGGGAATTGTTTCAAGAGTCTCGTGATTATCAATTTGGAGTTTTGGGGAATATATATTGGTTTACGAAGAGTAGTCATTTTGTTTACGACATATATTTGTGGAGCAAGAGACTTATGGAGTTACTTTCTTTTGTAGATGGCCGTAACCAAAACAACCGCTAGGAAACGTGTGTTGCCCGTTGAGAAGCACCCGGTTGTGACACCTTGGGTCGAGGGTGAGGATCTCACGACGTTTCGTGATCGCGTCATTCAGTATTGTGAACAAAGGTTTGTTGCATTGGAGTTTCCGCGGTACCGTAATCTAGCTTTTCAGGCATATTGTATGGTGAAAGCACTTCCTACATGACCCATGTTTGGAGACATTATAGCAAAGTATAGCGATCTCATGGACAATTTCAACAGGATGAACTCTAAGGACTATCTCTACCAAGGCGAATGGATGGTGAGCGCCGATTTCATATGAAAATTATTGATGGAAGTTCATGTGAAGTGGCAAGGCTACACGATTATTAAAGTGAATCCTATTCAAGCCAAGGAGGTGATAGTTATAGACTCTAGTTATGACAAAGATGTGATCCTTATAGAATCTAGCGACGATGAGGAGGTCGAAGAGGATCCAATGGAAGATTTCAATGAATACCCCGAGATTGAGGAATATCCCATGGAGTATGAAGAGAGTGAGGAAGACCCGAGTGAAGGTGAAGAA
The DNA here is from genome assembly GCA_023055425.1 of Linanthus parryae. Lineage (NCBI taxonomy): Eukaryota > Viridiplantae > Streptophyta > Magnoliopsida > Ericales > Polemoniaceae > Linanthus > Linanthus parryae. The sequence goes on from JALGPY010000002.1 coordinate 38,726,546, forward strand.
CTCGAGTATGATGCCGATGAAGATGAGGAGTTGGGTGAAAGTGATTAAGACAAGGATTAAGCTTGATTAGAGTTTCTTTAATTTCCCAGACGTTGATGCATTTTGAGTTTTATTATTGGTTTGAATGAGGCTATGATGCCAAGCAATACTTTGAAGTTTCTAGAACGATTTTTGAATAGTCACTTTTGGGCTAGAGTTAAATTCTTAGCGTTTTGTTTTAAGGAGGAATAATGCCCGTGTTTTGAGGATCTGATTTGGGAGTTTAATGAATTACGTTTTATTGATTTGAAGTGTGAGTTGATGAATAAAGATTGCCTTGTGTATAGCATTGATCAAATGCATAGAAAGTGCTCATGAAGTTAGAACGCGAAAATTTTGATTTTTGGTGTAGTTTGATTCTGCGCAGCAGTGAGTTTTTGTTGTAACAGACGTACTTAATATTGGATTTATTTTTCCCTGAATTTTTCCAAGAAAGTAGACATACTCAGGTATCTTCTATAGAAATTTCAGCCCTATATGAGTTCTGGAGACTTAGTCACGAATTTTCGAAGTTGGTTGTGTAGTAGCATAATTGCAAAGTGACTAGCTGTAGAATTCTTGATGTTTACCTGTCTTCCGGACCTTGTTTTGTTCCCAAATTTTTAAGACAGCTAGTAGACACGTGTGGCTAACACTGGGAGAAATCATAGCTCATTTTGAGAATTTTAAAAGATAGTTTAAGACCATTCAAAATCAGAGTTTCTGTTCTTGTAGTCTGTGACAACAACTGTAGTATTTTCTGTGTATCTTGAGTTCTACAATTGATTTTGAGTTGATTCTTATTGATTATAAAATTAGACTCAGATAAGTTGTTTCATACCAAAATTAAATTTTTTTTCTTGTCCGATGAACCATTTTTCCAATTTTGAAGTAGGATGAAAAGTTGAGACGTGATCAGCCTAGGTGTAGATGCATGTGTAATGGATTTATGTGATGATAAATGTGTGACATTACCTATTTAATTGTGCACTACATGCCATATATGCATGATTGTTTGTACTTCTTGACACTTTATAAGTAATACAATAGGCTATAGTGTAGGGATTATGACCGATAGACCACATCAATACTACACCAGGAGAAATCGTCAAGTACCAATGGCAGCACCAAACAACAACAACAACAACATGGAGCAACTCTTTGCTCAATTTGCTCAAATGGCTCAGAACGTGAACCAGGGAGAGCCGAATGCAGCTAACTGGGCGAAGAAAGTGGCTGACATGAAGCCAGGGAACTTTACAGGCGATGAGGATCCTGTTGAGCTCGAAAACTGGATCGATGTGATGGATAAGATCCTAGAGCTAGTTGAGTGCCCCGAAAACCGCAAGGTTGTTTGCGCGACATTTTACCTGAAGAATGAAGCTAATATATGGTGGAGGAGCACAATTCAGAACTTTTTGGCTCAACCCAACTTTGATTGTGAAGCTCTTCAGACTGCACTTCGCACTCGCTTTTATCCGGATCATGTCCAGGATCAAAAGTCCATAGACTTTGTGAATCTGGCACAGGGAAATGGTTCTGTGACCGAGTACTTTAAGAAGTTCATCCCAATTCGCAGGTCAGCTGATGCCTGATGAAGCGACCAAAGTTAGGAAGTTCATGTCTGGTCTCGAACTTCATCTGCAGAAAGACTTGATGTGCAGGACGTACGATACTCTTCAGGAGGCTTATGATAGAGCTGCAGCCGTTTGGCGCATTCAAGAGGCGTAAGATGAGAAGCGAGGAAAGCGCAAGATTGAGAGCGCTGGGGTCTTTGGCAACAATCAGGGTAGGATCAACCAAGGTAGTCAGGACAAGAGGTTTAAGCCCAACCATGGAGGAAGTAACCAGGGTCAGTACCGTGGTAACAAGCATAATAATGGGGATGATCAACCTCGCCGTTACATTTGCAAGAGGTGTCAACAGAATCATCCAGGAAAGGTCTGCCATGGAAACCTTGTCAATTGCCACAACTGCGGAAGGAAGGGTTATCGTGCTTTTGAGTGCCGATTGCGACCAACAAGGAACCAACAAGGGAAACAGGGAGGAAACTATCAAGGAAACAGACAGTTCAACAACAACAATCAGGGCGGAAACAGGAACTATGGGAACTACAAGAACCAGAATAGTGGAGGCAACAATTATGGCAGACAGCATGCGAACAACCAAGGTAATGGAAGGAACAATGGAGTTCAGAACGGGAATAGGAACAACAACGCTCCAGCTAATGCCAACACCAATGGAACCGGTACGGCAGGAACCACATCGCAGAACGGGAATGTTGCAAGGATCGCTGTCATGAGCAGGACCGAAGCGGAAGCAGCAAATGGAGTAGTCACTGGTACATTTCTTGTCCATGATCAACCATCTTTTACTCTATTTGATTCTGGAGCATCGTATTCATTTATTTCATCATCATTTGTGGAAAAGTTGAGTCTCAATAAGCCTTCTAGAATATCCATCACTGTAGCTACCCCAACCGGTCATGTAACAGTGTGTGATACCATATTTGAAGGGGTAGAAGTTAAGATTTCGGCTAGTACCTTGCCGGCGAATCTAGTACAATTTGATCTTTGGGGAGTAGATGTTATATTGGGAATGGATTGGCTGGGTAAATATCGAGCAGTTATAGACTGTCACGATCAGAAGATCAGGCTTAAAGGTCCAAAGGGAGAATTTTTTTCTTACCGTGGCATCACGAAAGAACCATGTGTCCGACTAGTGTCACCTTTGACCATAGTAAGCCAAGTGAAGAAGGGGAATAGTGCTTATTTGTGTTATGTCCAAGATGTGTCTAAGAAGGAGAATGTGCTAGAAGAGATACCAATAGTCAAGGATTTTCCCGTTGTATTCCCGTCAGAGATTCCAGGAATGCCACCTAGAAGGGAGATTGAGTTCACTATGGACTTAGCACCTGGAACAGCTCCAATCTCAAAGGCGCCGTACAGAATGGCACCAGTGGAGTTGAAAGAACTAAAGGATCAGTTGCAAGAGCTACTTCAAAAAGGGTTACATAAGGCCAAGTGTGTCCCCTTGGGGAGCACTGGTATTGTTTGTGAAGAAGAAAGATGGAAGCTTGAGGTTGTGCATTGACTATAGAGAGTTGAACAGCGCCACGATCAAGAACAAATACCCTTTACCCCGAATTGACGACTTGTTTGATCAGTTGCAAGGGGCGAGTGTTTTCTCAAAGATAGACTTGAGATCAGGGTATCACCAGCTTCGGGTAGCCGAGAAGGACATCCCGAAGACAACCTTTAGAACGAGGTATGGACATTATGAGTTTACGGTTATGCCTTTTGGTCTAACTAATGCACCTGCAGTATTTATGGATCTAATGAACCGTGTTATGAGAACATTTCTGGATCGATTCGTGGTCGTCTTTATTGATGACATCCTCGTTTACTCAAAGAGCGAGGAAGATCACGAAGAACATCTCAGAGAAGTGCTAGAAACATTGAGACATGAGAAGTTGTATGCTAAGCTCTCGAAGTGTGAGTTTTGGCTAAAGCATGTTCCATTTCTAGGTCACATAATCTCAAAGGAAGGGATATATGTGGATCCAGGAAAGATTTCAGCAGTTAAGGATTGGCCTACTCCGAAGAATGTGTAAGAAATAAGAAGTTTTCTGGGATTAGCAGGATATTACAGGCGTTTTGTAAAAGATTTCTCGAAGATCGCTAGACCGCTGACTATGCTAACCAAGAAGACGGTAAAGTATCGGTGGAGCAAATATTGTGAAGAAGCATTCCAAACATTGAAGGAAAAGTTGACTACAGCACCGGTGTTAGCTTTACCCAATGATTCTGGCGAGTTTGACGTTTACAGCGATGCATCGAAGAAGGGTTTAGGATACATGCTTATGCAGGAAAGAAGGGTTATTGCCTATGCTTTGAGACAGCTGAAAAATCATGAAGAGAACTATGCTACGCATGATTTAGAGCTTGCAGCAATAGTTTTCGCACTGAAGATATGGAGACATCACCTATATGGATCAGTGTGTAGATTTTATACTGACCACAGCAGTCTCAAGTACATCTTCATGCAGAAAGAGCTAAACAACAGGCAAAGACGTTGGTTGGAGATCATAAAGGATTATGACTTGCGTATCCAATACCACGAGGGGAAGGAAAACGTAGTAGCTGATGCGTTAAGCCGAAAATCGAGCCATACTTTAGACTATGCTAGTTTTGCCAGATTGGCTATGCCGAGAGTTCCGAAAGCTCGAGATTGAAGTGGTGGAACAAGGTGGAGTAAAGAATATCCTTGAGAATATGTCAGTTGTACCAGATGTCTTAGAAGAGATAATGAGTAACCAGCCTGGAGATGTGAAGCTGGAAAGGATAAAGAAGAAGATTGCAGAAGGTCAAGCAAAGGATTTCAAGATCCATGAGGATGGAAGTATTCGCTACAAGGGGAGGTGGTGTGTACCACATAAGTGTGAGGAAACCAAGGAGAAGTTGATGCGTGAAGCGCACAACACACCCTACTCTGTACATACAGGGGGTGACAAACTCTATAAAGATCTTAAGAAGACATTTTGGTGGCCCAACATGAAAAGGGAAGTAGCAGAATTTGTGGCAAAATGTCTAACCTGTCAAAAGGTGAAGTTTGAACATAAGAGAATGGGAGGCTTAGTTCAATCATTGGACGTGCCAGTTTGGAAGTGGGATTCAATTTCGATGGATTTTGTGACTGCTTTGCCGACATCGAAGAATGGACTGAATCAGATTTGGATCGTAGTTGACAGATTGACCAAGACAGCAAGGTTCATTCCGAGGAAAGATACATGGAATATGGAACCAAGAGCCGATGCGTATATGAATAACATTGGCAGATACCATGGAGTACCAAGCTCTATAGTTTCCGACAGGGATCCCTACTTTCTTTCTCACTTCTCGAAAGCACTCCAGGAGGCGTTGGGAACACAGTTGAAATTCAGCACGACATTCCACCCTGCTACGGATGGACAAACCGAAAAAAAATTCAGACGTTGGAGGATATGGTAAGATCGTGTGTTATGTACTTTCAAGGTTCATGGGTTGACATATTACCTTTGATAGAATTCTCTTACAACAACAGTTACCACGCCAGTATTGGAATGGCACCGCACGAGGCGCTGTATGGAAGAAAGTGTAGAACACCATTGTGTTGGAACGACATAAGCGAGACAATAGTAATTGGTTTACAACTTATTGAAGAGATGACAGATCAGGTGAGACTTATCCAGCAGCGAATGAAGGCATCCCAGGATAGACAGAAGTCATACGCTGATTAGAAAAGGAGACCATTGGAGTTTCAAATTGGAGAAAAGGCATTTCTTAAAGTTTCGCCTACTAAGGGAGTCATGAGGTTCAAACAGAAAGGGAAGTTAAGCCCGAAATTCATTGGACCATATGATGTTATAGAGAAGATTGGAGAAATGGCTTATCGATTGGATTTACCATCGAATTTGGGTCGTGTTCACAATGTATTCCACGTATCTCAGCTGAAGAAGTACGTGCCTGACCTATCTCATGTTTTAGATCCCGAACCAGTAGAACTGAACCCGTCTTTGAGTTATGAGGAACATCCTGTTAAGTTTCTAGACACCAAGACAAGGGACACCCGCAACAAGAGTGTCAAGATTGTAAAGGTCTTATGGAAAAATCACCTCACTGAAGAGGCAACTTGGGAAGCGGAAGAGGATATGAGGAAGAAGTACCCTCACCTTTTTGACGAGGTAATTTGAGTTCCGAGCATGTCACTCCTCTAAGGGGGAGAGGATGTAATCCTTCGGTTTTTAATACAGTACTACTTATAGTATATTACATATCATTCATGACCTTAGGTTTGCATTTAGTAGTTGTACCTTTGAGTGAAAGTTCATATCTTATTTTGGTTGAGGATTTGGTTTAAGCTCCGAGGACGAAGCTCTCTTTAAGGAGTGAAGGATGAAATACCCCGTTTTGTGACTATGGGTATTTTGTGATATAATAATAAGTGTTGGGGAGTTAATTTAATTTTCGAGAATTAATTATAATGGTTACGAGAGTTTGGGGGATCTTTGTGACTTTAGTCTAAAGTTTTGGTGTCTTTTAATTGAGTTTGGGGGAGGTAGTTGTCTTTTGACAAAACTAAGGGGGGGAAAGTGTCTTTTGATCTAACTTTTCTTCCTACGTAAAGTTTCCTAATTCAGGAGGGTTTCCTTCCTTATGAAATTGATTTTTTTTCCAACTCTCATAAAACCGTCACTCTCCCTATCTCTCTATCCCTCTCTCACGTCTCCCTCACTCTCTCACCCGTCCCTCTCTCTCACTCTCTCGGTCTCTCTCTCTCTCCCTCTCTCTTCCCCGACGGCAGCAACAGCAGCCACACCGCCGCCGCCGCCTCTCTCTCCCTCCGATCTCCTCTCTTTCTTTCTCTCTCTCTGTCCGTGTCTCTCTCTCCCCGTCCGACCTCCTTGGGCGGCGGATTTTGGTTAGTTTCGTTTCTTCTTTTCTTTTCTCTTGTTGATCTCTTGTTCTCTTGATCACTTGTTTATGATTCATGTACGTTGCATATAATCTTCAATTTTCAGAGTTATATTGTTAGTTTCATCATTCATGAAGTCATAGGATTAATAATCAAGTTTTGGGTTTAATCATGTTCTTAGTTTATGGGAAAACCCTAGTTATGGAAGAGACGTTTGATTAAGCGATTTGGGTGATTTGACGAGCATAGTATGTGGGTAGTAACCTGATTTGATATGGTTATTTATGTTACATTAGGTCTTGTTTGAATACGGGATGAACTAGACGTTTTGGAGATGAGTTGTATGAAAATTGATAATTCCCGTATGGGTATTTTGAGTGAAATCGGAAACTTAAAACTAGCATATCTTTTGATCCAGGAATCGAAATTCGGATCCGTTTGAGGCTAAACTTATTATTTAGAGTGTTTGAATCTAATGAGACTATTTTTGAGCCATGATCTGTTTGGGAAGATGGAGTAATAAAATTGGTGAAGTTATGTTAGGATATGTACACATTAGGTTATATGATTTTGGAGTAAGATTTTGGGTTTGGTTTTGAAGTATAAATTAAGTGCGATGTTGGGTTGGTGTTAGAGACCTAAACCGTCGAGTGTCATATGCATGTAGATAGTATAGCAATTATATTGCTAGAGTATTATGTTTAATTAGGGTATTGTTACGTGTAGGTGACGAGTTCTTCGACGACGAGTACGTCGACTGATTTGCGATTGTTGAATTTGCTTTGAGTAAGTAAACAATGCCAAGCCTAGTGTGCTTAACTCCTTCGTGTCAAATGAATTCTTATATTTCTTTACGTCTCAAAATGTGTTTATATGATGTGACATGTAATATGTGATTTTTACTTGTTAAATGTTCCTTGAAAATATCACCATGATAATAACAATGAATTAATACGTAAAGTGGAAGAGTTGTACGGGGACATTTATTATTGGTTACTATTGGCATTGGGCGTGTTGACTTCGGTCTTCCGTTCAATTTATTTTATTTAATCCGGTTGCAAGTCCCCGGATAGCTCCCTGTACTCACTCCTCTGGCCGCTAGAGTCTTTGGGGGGTGTCGACACTTAAGGTCTCGGATGCTTGCAAGATGGTTTGGTTTCCCCCGTCACAACGAATTAATAATGATGGATTTTGGTTTTGTTAATGGAAAAAGAACTAATATGTGATTTTGGATTTCCTAATGATTATGGAATTGGTTTGGAAATATTATGGAATTGGGAACTTCCATGTTTTCCCACAAGAGTCAACTTCATTTCAGTTGTGATTTTGAGAAAAACTCCTACTTGTAAATGAGTTGTTGTTTTATAACTATCCTATCATCATTTTACATGTTTGGGTGTTTATTTACCAGTATTTCATGCTGATTTTGTACTGTGGTGTTTCTTTTTGGTTCCGCACCACAGGTCTAGAGGATGGGAATCTGGCATAGAAGGGGAAGTCGTTTCACTATCTAGTTCTTTAGTTCATCTTTTAATTCATTAGTTCTATTTTACATTGGAACAGTTTTAATTACTTTAGTTTTGCTTTATGCCCGGTTTGAGGCTAGAACAGTTGAATTGTAATAACGATTAGTTTAATTATTTTGTGGATGTTTTTGCTTGAGAACCATGTTATAAAATCTCCTTGTATCCGGGTTTAATCTCGTGTACGGAGTGACATCCACGGGCCTCCGGCTTGGGCCATTTGGGGGGTGTTACATTTTGGGAGAAGATAAATGGGCTTATTGCTGTTTTTGGATTACAAGGTGATGCTTTCAAGGTTATTTGCCATCAATTAATCCAGGCAAACATATTTTTCTCACATTCACCTTGAGGACAAGGTGTTTTTCGAGCGCGAGGGAGTTGATACGTGTAAACCGTATCGTCATCAACTGTGTTATTTATTTATTTACGTAATTGTCAGTTAGTATTATTAATTAGTTAGTATATTTATTTCTTTAGTTAAATTAGTTGTTTATTTAATTAGTAAGTAGAACGGGTCGAGCCCGTTATGTCATATCATCTAGTTAGGGGTAGTTATTCTTCTATTTAAACGTTGTAGTTTCGTTTTTTCAGAGATCAGTCAAGAAGAAAAAAGATTAAAATGTGTGTTTTCGGGTTAAAAACCCTGTGTTCGTGTGTGTTTGTGTGCCTAGTAAATACTTTTTAGTATCAGGTCTCTTTCATTTCAGCTAAGGCGTTTACAGCCTTTGAAGTTCTCTTTCCGTGACGTAGAGAAGCTTCACTGTGGCCTGACAATTCGACTCGACTTCTAAAGTTGTCACCTGGAGTTCCCTTGCTATCTACAAGCCTGCTACCAATTCGGCAACCAGAGGAGACCGTAGACGAGGCACCCGACGGTGGAGGCCATCTACAAAAGCTCTATTTTTATCCCTTAAAATGTAGCCAAGTCCTGTTGCAGTCCGGTACTCCACCCAGGAAGCATCAGAGATAAGCTTAATCTTGCCTGGAGATGGCCTGGACCCGTGCAAATCTGCTTCGGCAGCAGCAGTGAAATTGTTCCCCACTAGTCCGCCCAATCTTGCATCCCTACTAACACTGGCTGCCTCAGTCGGTGTTTTAATTCTCCCATTAATCTTTCATGAATTATTTGCCGCCATATTGACCAGATGGTCGCTACAAATACTTCACAGATTCTGCCTGGTTGCGTAGACATCACCATGAAAATCCAATCAAATATATTTACCGCACACGAACCCAGAAAATTAGACCCCATCGTTGTGTTCCAAATTTCTTTCGCATGCGTACAGTGAATGAAGGTGTGGTCTTCGTTTTTGTCATCCTCTTCGCAGAGCTGACATCTTATGGGTACATCCATACCTCTTTCTTTCAATCGTGTATTAAGAGGGAGCGAGGAGTGCCAAATTCCCCAAATGGGTTGCAATAACTTTTTTGGTTCCTTCAAACCCCAAAGTTCTTTATGCCATTTTCTGTTAACATGCCCCGCTGAGGTGGAGGGATCCCCTGATCTGATGAGCTGTACCACTCTGTCCCAGCTCTTTCTTCCCAATTTAATTTTTACCACTATTCATTGCGTCACTTTGACCCGATGATCTGGATAGCAAAATGATATTATTTTTTGATAGTTTTTTCATGGCATTGTAGAGTAAAGGTTGCTCTATAACACAATGAAAAAATTATCAAAAAATCGCATCGTTTTGCCATCGAAATCACCCGGTCAAAGTGACTCAGATACGAGTCAAAAAGTCAGGATGGAAAGAAAGAGCTGGGACGGAGTGGTACTTTATAACCCTTCGCAACAAAACAAAATCGCGTTGTCTGCATGCAGCCAAGAAAACGAGTCTATTGTATCAGTCTCGACAATGGGAATGACTTGGACTGTCTCGGTATCAACTGGGAGGAGGAGTTGATTAAGCCGAGATTCATCCCAGATCATTGTATCACTCTCGGTAAGAGGAATGGCTTGAATTATAAGCATTGATGCAAATATTTTTGATTGGGAAGATACTTCCTCCGTGAACTAGATCATTGTACTTCTCTTAATCGGAATGAAAGGGTGCTCATTATATAAAAACTCCACAATACAATGTTTCTCATACTTATTGGCGAGTCTTTGTGTGAAAAGGAGGTGGGCACAGTTAAGGAATATGTCGGCCTATAAAGTCAGAATCACGTAGAACAACCACTTGGGAGATTTCGAGTCATTTCACTAATGAGCCTTTGTTGAAATGTTAAAGTGCTTCCATTCTAATCCAAACATCTCTTAATTGTAATTAAGCATTATCGAAGATGTAACTAATTAGAAGGGTTCATTTGTCTTTGTCTAATTGGAACGAGAGAATCTTGGTTAATTTTAATTAGACTATTACTGAACCTTTACTGGCGAAAATGATTGAAGTGGACTAATTGGTTAGGTCCGCAGATATTCAAAACGTTTCGGTATAGATGGTTTGGTAAAAATCTCAAAGGCTGTCCAATTAACGAACAAATCCGTCTAATTAACGATTCATGTATCCGTATTTAGTTCTGTAAACTTATAAACTTAATACCTTCTTTTTAAAACACAAAAGAATAATAAATTATTGGCGAAAAAACAAATCAACTAGTTCGAGGACAAAAAATATTTAAAAACATCGCTAATAATTATAGAAAATTCAAATATGTTACATAACTCTCTCAATTGCAATTTGGGCAATTCAAGTTAGCCCACCATTTAATACTTGTGCCTAAGTCCGACCCTAATTACAATTTGGGTTGAGAATTTATGTCCAAATCTGTCTTTATTACTAAAATTATGTGGCAGGTCTTAATCCTTTCGGACTTGACTCGGGTTAGTTGGGTTCAACCCGCCTAAGTTCCACTCCAAAAGAAAGCCCAATTATTCAGGGCAGGAAAAGATTGTATAATTTTTAAACTACATTTGATTCCGGTCATATATCTTTGGGCTTCGGCTGTTCCCCTAAGACCTGGCGCATCTTACACACACGAATATGAACACAACCATATAAAACAAATACATAAACCCTAAAAAGAGATAAATGAATATTCCGAGTTTATGCATTAGTGTTTTTCCGATCGGTAGATTAGGATAGGCATGCGTTCACATTTCCAAATTTGCAGGCCGATACGGCCCGACCCATCCCGATCCATGTCTGTCCGTGCTAAAAACTATCTCACGTAGTCTACACTAACATAGTAGCAGAAATTATGAAGATGGTGTTCTCTGATAAGATCAAGGGTTAACTTCAAGCGCAAGCCCCATTCAAACACATTACCATACTCATAGGTCGTCTAGCTTATTACATTGGCTCTGTTTGGATTGAGTGGTTGAAATTAAAACAATACTTTCTCTCTTTACCTCTCAGCCGCTATCATTCCAATAATCTACAATCTCACAATTTTAGGTAAACTCATCCAAACACGGCCATTATATGAAACATTTCTTTTTGTTTTGTCACTGAAGGACACTAGAAAGAATGTTAAAAGAAACACCAAACGGTACAACGAAAAACAAACCATCAACAAACAAGACAAACAGACCAGCAGGAGCAAAAAGAACTAGCTACTGGTGTGACCCAGCATGTCCTCAAGGACCTCAACTGAGCTGGGTCTTCATTCACTCGTGTGTGTGTGTGTGTGTGGTTGAAATGACCCAATCCCGGAGAGGAGGTTAGTACACTTGTTCTTGTCTCTCTGGGGAGATGCTTGATAGTGCTGCTGCTGAGGATAAGAAGGTTCTTAATGTCCGCAATCAGTGCACATCTTCTGCTATAGAAATTATCATCCTCAGTGATCATATTGATAGCATTTAGATTATCAGATTCACCCTCCTTGTTGTAGTTGTTGCTAGCTCCTCCGCATCCGGATATAAGCAAGCATCAGTGTTCAATTTCAGTTCACCTGCACAAAAGGGGGTCCCAGTTAGAAACCGTCAGAGTTGCTACTGAGTTACAATTGTCATAACCGGTAGAAGCAAATTTATAAGCCTAACGAGAACAAGAAATATCCAAATAATCCAAACAAGTGACATGAAGATTTCTCTCCATTCCAGATTTCGGAACACGTATCTTTAATGATTTTTTTCCAATCCAACAATTAATTATCGCAAATTTTAATAGTATGGAACTGGAAAAGCACTCATCTATGGACTTGAGTTTCACTCCTGTTAGAACATAGATAGAAGAGGGTAGTTAAACAGTTCCAACCAAATCGTAATTCCAACCTTAAAAGTATCAGTTGAAAAATCAGTTTGAACCCAAATTACATTTTCCTGGTTATATATCGCTTTGCCTCATTTTGCTCTAGACTGACTGAGAGTTAATTGAATAAACTTTACATTAGTTATATAGCCTCGTAAGGATTCCTACAGAAACTAATCTTACTCAAAGTGCCGAGAGTTTTTAGGATTGTCCAAAGCTCTGTGGACATAATTCAGTTGGTCATTCCACCAGACCTGTTACAGCATCGAATAAGTTCCTAAGTCGTGGCCCATGTGGGTAAATATTATCCGGCATCAAGTCATAAACCCCCTGGAACGGACTCTGTTGCTAAGGAAAAAAGAACTGAGAGCATTGAGGCAAGTTATTACTAGTTCTGTTACTATGAAAACCATCGAAGGCTAAACTGAACCTTATATTTCGACTCTCAGCAGCAGAGTCTGGATACCTCATCCAGTGATTTCCAAGTGTCAGAAGTGCGTCTCACTACACCATCGTCTATTCTTTCTTCTGAATGCCATTTCAGTAAAGAAGCTGTTTTGAAGACATAAACAACCTTTTAAGCCTTGGCTTTAAAGGGAAGTAACATATTCTCTTGATAGCCTTGCGTTTCCTCTTATTATTACCACCATCATCATCTTCCTTGATGTATCGTATCAATGTGCGTCACAAACATCACAAGCTTCTAGAGCTTCCTTTCCCTTCCAAAACAACATGCAATGTTTAGGACAAGCACCAATCTTCTTGTAATTGAAACCTAATAACCTGAAAAAACTATTTGCTTTGTAGTATGACTTAGGCAATGTCTCGCTTACTGGAAGTGCATCTTTCAACAACTTTAACTCATAGAACGACTTGTCACTCCAACCGTATAACACTTTCAATTTTCAAATGCAGTGAATGATAGAGTTGAGAACTTCTTACAACCGGGATACAACTCCTTCTCTGCATTATTTAAAAACTTTTAAAAGTCTGAAGTCTCTTTATCCATGTCTTCCGTTTCACCCCCTTCATCCATGTCTTGAGGACCGAATGCATCGCTTATCATATTAAGCATTCCATCATCAAACTGGCTACCCCTACTTCCATTATTCCAAGCCTAGTCCAAATTTCATAATTGGTGTCAAATCAATTCCAAAGGAGATGATCCAGTACTTAAGTTTGTTATGAAAATACCAGTTCGTGCACTTCGTACATGGATGCTATATAACATCGAAACCATTTTTGTTGGAGAATTCAAAATCTAAAAATACCCACATCCAACCAGATATTGCATAGACGACTCGACTTCGCTCTCAACTGAATCCAACTTTTATCCATCATATGTATTCGGGGAAAGGAAAAACAGTCAGCACAAAACTAGTCCTTTAAACAAGCGGATACATAGAGACAAGTTCGTGACAAAATGAGCATAGCTGGATACTATATAATCAAACGGAATTATTTCATTCTTAATTATGCATGTACTACATTAATTGTATGCACATAACATAAATAAGACGATAGAACACTTACATGCAGTTGTCGAATCAGCTACTGTGTTCAATACTTGTTACAGCTTCAAAAGTGCAGCATATGCCTGAAACGTGAATGCCAAATTAGTAAAAAAGATACTAGAGCATCTAAAACAACCAGGACAATCTCTAATAGTGCAAGACTGAAGTAACATTGTAATTCCAGTTTAGACTCAAGTCTGGCCACTCGCATAGTAACAAACTAAATCTGTACTCTGGGTAACAAATTAAATTAATTAAATAAAATTTATAATTTCTCAGAGCTAAACATGTGAGAAATGACCCCATATTTCACAATATTAAGAATTTGAGCTCACGTGTCCTGCGAGAGTTTGGTCAGTATCCACCAAAAACAATTTACTTATTGGGAAATTATTCTCACTGCTCTCTTAAGACATGTTTACCAAAATAGTAGGTATTTATGACAAGCTGGCCAATAAAGATAGACACCGACACACTTGTTCTTCGCATTTGTCTAAATGACGCCAACTAGTTTGGAGGTACTCTGAATTACATAAACTTCAGTGTCTGAAAGCACACTAGATGACTTCTGACATGTACTAGCAAGTTGCACAAGTAAAACAACAGACCTTCCTAATTAAAATTTAAAGAACATTCATGTTCTATTTTATTCAAGTTACCTGAAGCAGTTCTCATTAACATTAATGCAGCGGAAGCCAACTAAGAAACATAAAGACTAAAGCCTGATAAGATATATCTGGTCGTGCGATTCTTTTCAAATTTAAATATGAGCCATAAGGTATTTGATTGGCGCCAAACGATAATAAAAAAAATGACAGAGTGCACAACGTCATGAGAAATGGCAGGTTTTCAATGAGTAATGCATTCATGTTAGTACAGTAATTAAAACATGAATTATGGCAGATGAACTATAGCCTAGAAGCTTAACAGGCTGTGGTTAAGAAGAACTACATATATGTGCCAAGGGTTTATATTGAATCCCTTGCTCTGAAGTGGTGTCAGCTATAGCAAACTAATTGATAAACCAACCATGTAACAGGATCCTTTGGCTACTAGAGGAGGTGACAAGGTACAGGTTCAAGGATGGATGGAGTAAAAAGAAAGCAAAACTGATCAACAGTCAAGTAGCCAACACCTTTTTCATAATCAAAATACACAATCAGACACTTTCAGAAAGCCAAATCAGTACTAGAAAGGGTTGAATTACATAGGAGTAAACTTCCCTTCAAAGGAATCTGAGCTAATCATCAACTGACTCATATCCCTAGCTAAAGACAAATCATGTTCACAATATCCAAGTCAAGAGTAACTTAATCACACATTGCCCTCAGATAATGAAACGAGTCTGAAGATGAAACAAGATTAAAAAGTAAAATCACACATAGCCCTCAGATAATGATACTTCGTTCAAAGAGTAAAATCCGGTGCAGATTAGGGCATGTGTAAAATCCGATGCAGATAAACCATACCATGTGGCTGTAACTGTTTATTATTATATACTGCTCCTTTATCAAGACTACTTTTATGTAACGCGATTGAGATGTTAAACAAACCCGATGAGACAGAGCACCTAGGGAGGAGGGCTATTCAAGTTGCTGTTTTCTTTTAAAAATAACCCTCTGTAATAAAACACAATCATCCTCTTATTGCAACCAAATTCCATTTGACCCGATGAAGAAACTATGAAAAAAAACTTAGTCTTAATTTCACTTCGAAAATATTTACACTATAGCTAGCTGTAACTAAATAATATGTTCGATAATGCCACTTTTGATTTCTGAGTTGCTCCAACAGACGTACCGGAGAAGAAGCATGTATGTATCCAAGTTGCCTATATAGTGAACTCATCATGGTCTTTTGATTCACACCAAAACACCACCAACCAACAATAATGGCCGCCATTTCAAAGATGCTTCTCTCCTTGTTGATTCGCTTCTTACTCCCCTTCTTCTCATACTCATCAAACAAGCTGCCTCAGGTCTACATTGTCCACATGTATACTTCACAAATGCCTGCTCCCTTCTCAACCTCCCACCACTCGTACGTATCAATGCTCTCTGCCATCTCCATGAGGGAAGAAGAAGCAGATGTCATCTCCTCCCCGACGCACCTGTATACTTACCAACACGTCATCAGCGGCTTCAGTGCTCTACTGCCTCCATCCCATCTCCAACAAATACAGAGCATGCCTGGTCATCTCGCAACTTTCCCAGAGACACATGGCGAGTTCCACACAACCCACACTCCAAAGTTTCTCGGCTTGCAGGAAAAATGTCGGGTTACGGCTCCATTCTGGTTTTGCAGATGAAAGGATTATTGAAATGATAGACAGTGGAATATGGCGGAGAGCGAGAGCTTCAACAACGAAGGAATGCCGCCTGTGCCAGCACGGTGGAAGGGAGCTTGTGAGAAAGGAGCTGAGTTCGATTCCTCTAGTCGCAACAAGAAACTTTTTGGAGCCCGGTCTTTTAGCAAAGCTATGAAGGCAGCTGGTTGGAACATTATCAGCAATTTAGGATTAAGACTCTCCTGGAGACTAATTCGGTCACGGGACTCGTGTAATGGAACCGGCTTTTATCGGAGACTGTAACGGGAGGAAACGAATCCGTGAATCTTTAAAAATCATTAAAAGATGTACAAAATACTTTCAAAACCTTATTTTTGTATATCAAGCATATTTATAATATTTTCAGGGTCAATTACTTATTACCCACCTCCAGTATGGCACCACCCCCAAATTTGGAAACTAACTAATTAACACATAAAGTTTAATATTGTTAACATATCCAAACTGGGGCACTTTTCCATCCAAAAATGTTACTTAACGGCCGTTTTTATGATTTTTTTATCCTTTTTTCCAGGGGTATGTTAGTAATTAACATTTTAATTAAAAAATAGTTATTTCTCATATAAAAGAGGATAGTATGTAATTAAGAAATAAAAATTAGAGAGAGAAGGAAGGAGAAAAGCTCCTGTCAATGGCGTCATCTTCTTTCCTCAGATCTACCTTAATCTACGATTCCATTCCTTGATCTTCTTATAGTTGCCGGCCAAACTGCTCCACCTCTTCCGGCACTGAACCAGTCCCCCGTTCACCCCATGCCTCTTACAGTACGACGAAACCGACGCCCATTTCGGCTCCACCTGACCTGACCCAAACGCCATCCCCGCCATTCAACCGAGCCAGACCCGGTTCACCGCCATCCTCTTCCCCCGCATCAGCACCAAAATCTCTTGCCTCGCCCATCCAGGCAGTCTCGGCACTCTGCTCTCGTCTTCGCCGGCCACTCCAGACGGCATTTAAAGCATTTCTCCGCCGCGTCGAGCGTCGCTGGAGCCAGGCGCAATTGGTCGAGCGCCATATGCAAAGAGACCGAGACTAGTGTTAGTATTGTTTTGACTTTGATTTTGATAATTTGCCGACATCTATTTCAGTGGCCTGATTCTTGGTACAGGCGGCGGTGATGGTGGCGGGTGATAACGCCCAAATAGGGGTTATCTTTTAGCCTGAATTGACGTGCCTTTGTATCGGAAAGCCGTGTCTTAGCCAGAATTCACCCCCAGAAAGCCTCAGAAATAGGAACGAGATGTTTAATTGCTCTTCGTAAATTTCTGCGTATTTCGCACTTTTATTGGATAAGATCGGGGGTTTGTTCATGTTGTCTTTACATGAACAGGTTCGGGAAGTGCATTGGGATGCGTGTCAAGACGGTATCGGGTTCGCATCGGGAAACGTGCAGAAAATGCTCGGAGGAGGATTTGACCGAGACTGGTAAAAGGGAGAGGAACATAAAACGGAAAGACTGGAGGAGAAACGGGCAGTGAAAACCGGCCGAGGAAGCAGAAACGCTAAAACCGAGAATGACCGAGATACGCTCGGTTGACAATATCTTGAGCTTGACTTGGAATTTTGAAGTGAAACCACGGGCAAAAGAACGGAGACGTCAAGGGATTTCCGAAAACAGGTTATAATGCTGAAACGGAGTCCGGCCGAAAAACCGACTCCCGTCAAGTGTGGGTCCCAGATAGGCCACGCCCAAGTAAGGAGTCTTGGTTCCCGGTGTCCGAAGTCGTGAGCAACTATTTCATGTTCGGGACGATTTCCAGGATAATTCTGACCCAGGGGTATTTTGGTCATTTTGGCACCGGGCTCGGGGTTCCGGAGTCGAGTTCAGATTTCGTCTCCCAAATTCAGTCAGCAGTTTCCCTATGGCCAGAGTCGGGATTGGGTTGAATTTGGAGCGGTTTTGACCAAGGGGTATTTTGGTAATTTTGACAAGTTTCGGGTCAAAACGCAGGCCGAGGCAGAAAGGAGCAAAGAGGCTTGCTGGTTGCGTATTTTACGCAGGGGTCTGCGTATTATACGCAGACAGCAAGATGGAGGGGGATTTTTGGCAGTTTTTGGCCCCTGTCTGCGTATTATACGCAGACCCCTGCGTATTATACGCAGCCATGGAGGTATTATACGCAGCCAGGATGGAAAAATACGCACCCCTGCGTATTATACGCAGCCAGAATGAAAAAAACGCACAAAGGAGAAGAAATCAGCACATGGCAGGTCCCTGTCTGCGTATTATACGCAAAGCCCTGCGTATTTTACGCAGACAACACAAATTTTGAGGCGGTTTCGGTCAGTGGCAGTTTCGTAAATAAAGGCAAGTTCCAGAAACGTCTTAAGCACTATATAAAGACTCGTCTAGACTCGTTTTGAGACATCAACACATCCACGGAGAAGTCTTAGCATCCCCGGAGAGCACGAAAGCGCGAATCCAGATCTGAAGACTTAGTTTGATCTTATTCTCTCTCTCATTCAAAAACTGTGTTATTTACGTTATGAATTTCAGTAACTTTTACCTAGGTTCTCGGTGAACCTAGGGTTTCGTTTTCGGAGATTAGTTTTACGTTTTGACTATGAATTCATGATTATACTATCTTAATTCAGCAGCTTTATTCGTTATTCTGTCTTTTCATTTTACTGTTCATGCATGCTCGGCTTGATCACCCAGAATTGCTACAGACCCGAGTCGGTAGGTGAAAACGTCTGGTTAGGGTTAGGAAAAGAAGACAGAATTTAGCACCTTACCCCGATGGACCGACCAGAGAAGGGGAGTTAGGACTAGCCTGAAATCGTTTGACCAACTGTTAGAGAATCTGACTCGGGCCATTAGGACAGGTTAGAAACCCTAGCAGACTTAGAACGAGACTGCAGACTTAGGCAGCTTAACAGGAATCCGACAGTCTGCAGGATTGTGATAACGTGCAGGAAAAGGAAAGATACTGTACAACTGGTACGTGGCACGGATAACGAGACTGCTGTGTGTTTTCATATCACACTAGAACGAAAATCTGAAGAACCCTAGGGGATCCTGGAATCTAGTATCTCAAAACCTAGTTTTACAACCTCAAGATTATTCAGAAAATTCTCACAAAAAGATTTACGTTTCAGTTATTTACTTTCAGTACTTAATAAGAAAACTCTCAAAATATTCCTCCTTTTTACACTCTGTTCGTTAAAACTAATTACTAAAAAAACCTGCAAAGCCCCTATGGGATTGATAAATTGAGTCGAAAATACTCTCTATGTTACTTGATTCATATACTTGCGAATAGCACGCTAGAAAGCGCATCAGTGGGCCGGCCGGAATCCAGATTCCGGTTCAGGTGGCGCTGATGGTGATGGGCTTGCCGGATTCTTGGTACAGGTGGCGGTGATGGTGGTGGGGTTGCCAGATTCTGGGTTTCTCTCGATCTACCGATCCCTTTCTCTTCAAATTTCCAGCTCTCAAAGATCTAGTCTTCTTCGATCGATTTCTATTCATGCCCTCAAAGTCAAACAAAAAAGAGAGATGGTTCCGAAGAGACAAGGCATTAAAGAACAATAGATGGAGTCTTAAATGGCAAAAATACCTTTTTACATCGTTAGTTAATTTAGACGGAAAAGTGGCCCAATTAGGATCTGTTAACAATATTAAACGTTAGGTGTTAATTAGTTAGTTTCTAAACTGGAGTGGCACATGAATCATTTTGACATACTGGAGGTGGGTAATAAAATAATTGACCCATATTTTTATAACTTGTTTATAACTCGAGTAATATTTAGACTATGTAGGCTTTATTATCTAACACTTGATATTTCATAGTTAAAGAAGATATATCCCTGATAATCTCTTCTAAAGCTAAAAGAATAAAAACATGTCCATATTCTTAAGTTCTAGACTTCTCTTATTTGTTGTTACAGATTATTAAGCATAATTTATAATAAATACCTAAAGATACATACAGCTTTATGTTGGGTATCATGTGTGAGCGGTTTGTCCCATATCGGGATGGTGGACATGTCCATGTTTAATATAATATGATTTAGGCCCTAACACATAAGGTTGACCTTTTGGGTAAGTGGGTGTCCCAGATCATACTATGGTGCTCCTCTCTGGCGGTGTTTAATCTCCCTACAAGTGGCATCAGAGCCAGGTTTGGGCATGCTGCCATGGTGAATCGAAGGGTGAGATGCATGGCGTTCTCATGGATGGGTGTTCCAAGAACGGTGGACCTGGTATACCTGCGAACGGTCAAATTCCTGTGTTGCTCCAGCAGGTGGTCTGAAAAATAGTGGTTCGGTGCACTCTCACAAAGGTGATTCCAAGAAATTCGGCGTATGCTTCCGAGCGAGGGGGAGCATAATGAAAGGCTCACACATGAAGAGGTAGATTGTTGGGTATCATGTGTGAGCGGTTTGTCCCACATCGGAATGGTGGACATGATGTCCACGGTTAATATAGTATGATTTGGGCCCTAACAAATAAGGTTGACCTTTTGGGTAAGTGGTAGTCCCAGATCATACTATGGTGCTCCTCTCTCGCAGTGTTTAATCTCCCTACGCTTTACTCTCTACAAGAAGATCAAATAAACACGCAAAGAGGAAGACGAGAAAAAGGGAAGGAGAAACCTGCTCGGTTGCCGTCGGTTAGGTGGAGAACAGAGTGAAATTGGAATTCCGAAATTAGTAGATGGAGGTTACTCCCTCTCTCAATTGTTTCTAGTGATTTCTCAAATTTCGGAATACATCTTTTCTTCTCCTACAATCCCCATCTCTACCTGTACATTGAGGAAACGGAGCGTATCGTCCGATTTATGCCTATGATGGTGTGTACCGGCCAATTGTGATTCCCATTAATGTACAATGTATCAGGTGAATCGGATGCGACCACTGCCGATTCAGCCGTAAAGTAACCGTGACGGGGTTCTTTTAAAACCTTGGACATGGTATATGGACTCTCACCCCACCTCTCAGACAAGTAATCTCTCATTTGTCTCATTGAATTCTCCTAATTTTGATATGATGGTTGGTAATGGCACGAGCATTCCGGTGTGTGTTTTGGTCAGCATAATATCCCTGCCCGCACTCACCAACTTAAAAATTTCCTCCTTGCTCCTAGCATTTTTAAAAATCTGTCCATGTTCATCAATTTACTATTGATAATGTTCTATTGAGTTTAACTCCATTGGTTTCTCCGTGAAGAACATTCATTCAAGGAGCCTTTTGTTGAGGAGCAATAGCTCAGGGGACCCCTATCCTCTCGTCTCGTGTCTGTCCATCTCTCCAACCGAGTCTCTTGCCGTTCTTCCTCATCCGATGGGGCACAACCATCTTGGAGACATTCTTCCGACCCAATTTGTTGCCATTTTTCCAGCTCCGGTGTGGCACAACTGTCTTGGACATCCTGGTTGCCATGTTTTAGATCATCCTAGCTCTAGTCGTTTCACTTCTTGTAATAATACGGAGCATGCCGATTTGTTCCATGCATGCCAACTCGGCAAACGGGTTAGGCTTCCTTTTTTCACTTGGTTGTTTTACACTTCTGCTTCATTTGATAAAATTCACTGTGATTTTATGGACCTCACCCGTTTTAAGCAAGTATAAGTGTTGTCTTCTTTTATTTGATGACTTTTCTCGTTTTCTCTGGGTGTTTTTTCTCTAACACAAGTTTGGTGTTTTTTCTCTAACACAAGTTTGGCGTGTTTAGCAAATTCAAACAGTTCAACATCTTTGTATGTACTCAGTTTGATAGCTTGGTAACAGTTATTTCCACGAGTATGCGACAAACAACGACCTAGCTTTCCGGTTTGCCTGTCCTCGAACCTCCCCTCAGAACGGGAAGGCATACCGCATGATTCTCCATATCAATGACATTTCTGGGACTCTTTTATCTCATACTTCTCTTCCTCTGTCTTTTTGGGTTGAGCCTCAACATGTGGCTTCCGACCTTCACAACATTCTTCTGACCAAAAGCACTCGACAACAATATTCTCACCGTCGTCCTATAACACCGGTTCACATATGACCACCTTCAGACCCAAATCTCTCAGCCACCGCATCTCACAAGATTGCTCTCGATCCACCCCATGTGTCTTCCTTTGGTATCTCTTACACCAATGCGGCTATCGGTGCCTCGATATTGAAATTGGCTATATGTCTACATTTGCCGAGTCTGTTTTTGGTTTCGGGAGCAGGCCGGTTTGTTCCATGCATGCCAACCCGGCAAACGGGTTAGGCTTCACCAATGTGTCTCGACTCCTCATCCTCTGTCTTTTTGGGTTGAGCCTCAACACGTGGCTGACGACCTTCACAACATCCTTCTAACCAAAAGCACTCGACAGCAATATTCCCACCGTCGTCCTATAACACCGGTTCACATATGACCACCTTCAGACCCAAATCTCTCAGCCACCGCATCTCACAAGATTGCTCTCGATCCACCCCATGTGTCTTCCTTTGGTATCTCTTACACCAATGCGGCTATCGGTGCCTCGATATTGAAATTGGCTATATGTCTACATTTGCCGAGTCTGTTTTTGGTTTCGGGAGCAGGCCGGTTTGTTCCATGCATGCCAACCCGGCAAACGGGTTAGGCTTCACCAATGTGTCTCGACTCCTCATCCTCTGTCTTTTTGGGTTGAGCCTCAACACGTGGCTGACGACCTTCACAACATCCTTCTAACCAAAAGCACTCGACAACAATATTCCCACTGTCGTCTTATATCACCGGCCCACATATGACCACCTTCAGACCCAAATCCCTCAGCCACCGCATCTCACAAGATTGCTCTCGATCCACCCCATGTGTCTTCCTTTGGTATCTCTTCCACCAATGCGGCTATCGGTGCCTCGATAATGAAACTGGCTATATGTCTACATTTGCCGAGTCTGTTTTTGGTTTCGAGAGCAGGCCGGTTTGTGCCATGCATGCCAACTCGGCAAACGAGTTAGGCTTCACCAATGTGTCTCAGCCTCTCATCCTCTGTCTTTTTGGGTTGAGCCTCAACACGTGGCTGCCGACCTTCACAACATCCTTCTAACCAAAAGCACTCGACAACAATATTCCCACCGTCGTCCTATATCACTGGCCCACATATGACCACCTTCAACCCCAAATCTCTCAGCCACCCCATCTCACAAGATGGCTCTCGATCCACCCCATGTGTCTTTCTTTGGTATCTCTTACACCAATGCGGCTATCGGTGCCTCGACATTGAAACTGACTATATGTCTACATTTGCCGAGTATGTTTTTTTGTTTCATAGAGTAAGCCGGTTTGTTCCATGCATGCCAACTCGGCAAACGGGTTAGGCTTCACCAATGTGTCTCGCCCCCTCATCCGCAGACTGTCTTCCTAACTGGGTGCAACAGAGTAATAACACCCCCCCCCCACTTGCGTTGAACGTCCCTTCCAATTGCACTATTCCCGACGTACCTCCACAGCCGCGCCTCTTCCATCTAGTTAGCCTCGGCACCTAACCCTGGACACCACTATGTCACCCATTGGCTCTTCTACCTCAACTACGGTAACATCCATGGCCCCGACTACTCATTTGGTCCCTCCACCCACTTTCCTGAAATGACCACCCGCTCCGAACATAGTATCACCAAACCAGTCAATAGCCTCACGCTCCATCTCCCCCTTACCCGAGTCTCATGTGTCGGCTCTCACACTGAAAGACCGCCACATATGATGAGTTTGGGGTTAGGTCCTGAAACACCTGGGATTTAGTCCCTCAGCCCCCCAAGGGTAATATTCTTCGAGCTATTTGGCTGTTTCGGCACAAGTTTCGAGCTGATCGTACTTTTCTAGACATAAGGCCTGAGTGGTTGCCAATTGTGCCAGAAAGTTGGGGTATACTGTGAGGAGATTTTTAACTTGGTTGTCAAGCAGGCTACCATGTGTACTATCTTGACAATAGTTGTGGCACGTTCTTGGCCTATCCGACAACTTGATGTGAAGAACACTTTCTTGCATGGGGATTTTGAGGAGACTATCTAAATGCATAAGCGACTTGGTTATCGTGTTTCTCGGCATCCCGATTATGTCTGTCATCTTCAAAAATTGTTGTACAGCCTCAAACAGGCCCCTAGGGTCTGGTTTCAACGTCCTGCTACGTTTCTTAATGTTTCTTAATGGTTCTGTGGCATTTTCAGGGTGCATAAGTGATGACTCACTCTTTATTTATTGTCGGGGATCTGCCATTGTATATCTCCATTACGTGGACGATATCATAATTCCTAGCTTCTCCGACATCCTTCGGCATCTAGTTGCATAGCTTTCTCGTGAGTTCGCTATGTCAGATGTTAGACCCTGCATCACTTTATGGGTATTGTTGTCTCTCGGGACTCATGTGGGTGTCCTTGTCTCAATGACTGTATGCCATGGACATTATTGCTTGTGCTTCGATGACAGCCTGTGAACCCTTCGCCACCCCGTTGAGACTGGTGCCAAGCTCACTGGCGGGCATGGCCTGCCAGATTCTCATCTTACTCAGTACAAAAGTTTGGCAGATGCAGTGCAGTATCTCAATTTCACTCGCCTAGAGTTGTCTTATGTCGTGCTGCATATACGTCTCTTCATGCTCTTCATGCATGACCCTCCTGAATCTCATTTTCATGCACTGAAGCACATTCTCCGTTATGCCCCCGGTACTTTTGATCACGGCTTTCGGATCTCTATATCACCCCCACCAATCAGGCTGCTTATGAATCGGCGAAGCTGCACCGACACTCGACGACCTACCTCTGGTTATTGCGTTTTAACGGTAAAAACCTTCTCAATTGGTCCTCCAAACGTCACACCATGGTATCCCGCTCTAGTGCGGAAGCCTATTATCGTGGATTTGCCATTGCCGTCTCTGAGTTGTGCTGGCTACGCAATCTTTTGTTTCACCAATGAATTGAATACTTTATCTACCACCAAATTAACTGCGACACCAAAGAAGCGGACGAAAGAAAGCAAAACACCAAGCATCTACATCTAATGTCTGCAAAAGAAGCAGCAGATAACTACTCTTACAAAAAAGCTAATCCCCATTGATACATGAATATCATGGGGCATATAATTATTGCTTTAACATGAAATATAAAATTGATGGAACTCATATCCATATGCCCCTTCTAACTAGTCAAAAAAATGACACGAGACCATACCAACCATTAAGCAATGTTAATGTTCAGCCCTCTGTATCATTCATTGAACCAAACCATCTCCACAAGTGGTACTCCGAAAATAATTAACCAGTGGCAGTTATAAACCACCACACCAGCTGTAACAAGAAAGGAAGATGGCAACAAGATAAATAAACCCAAACGATAATCAATTCTAGCCCTTTCCCTCACAAAAGATCGTGAGCCCCAAAACAAATCATGATACCTGTTTTGCTATGTGTTCCCTCTACGAACCCCAAAGCACAAGACCCTCTTCTTTGAAATGATAAGAATCTCATACAGAGTGGTCTTTATTTTTATTTTTTTGACAAAGTAACAAAAGCGTTATCCAACTACAAATAATAATTACAACAGATCAACTTACATGTTGATTGAAACCAAAAGTCAGCCGTGAAAAGGCAGAGTTACATAATTCCCTTCAAACCAAAATCGTAAAAAACCGGGCCCTTCATAGTTGAGAAGAAATCTCCAAGCCATCCGATATATACAATGATTTACACTCCCTCCAAACTTGCTAAATTATACACGACGGTGCAACACGCCATATGTAGCTTCTAATTAAACCTTTGCAACCTGCTGACCGACACTGAAGTTGCTTCAATATGTCAGCTGTTGGACATACTGAACAGACACCAAACAGCCTCCCTAAGATTATTTGAGTTCAGTAAAGATAAATTGGTCCCACGAAGATTTTTGGGCCATGCATTTTCCGTCATCATTTGGGACTGAAAACATTAGCCACCTGGAAACAGAATGTACATGTCATCATCCCATTGGATTGTCTTAATCGGCTAAGGAGAATGAAATTCAGAAATTTGGATATATATTTTCGTGGCAGTATGAGTTTGAAAATTTTGGGGCATCTGGAATTGAAATGATATAGGTCATCATTTCCGCGGGATCATTTTAATTGGGCAAGGTAATTTGAATTCAACAAGGTTGGGTGAATATGTTTGTGGCGGTCATTTGAGTTTGAATAAGGTAAATTAATTTTGTGGATGTTGGGTGCATATGTTTGTGGTACAAAAATGTCGGGAATTAGAAATAGGTCATCAATCCTTGAGACTATTCTTATTGGGTAGGAAAAGTGAAAACATCGAATTTGGGTTTAACTACTTTCTGGTAAAATAGGAGATCCATATTTGAGGCTCCGAAATTAGAATTGTTGGGGTGGAGCCTTGGTTCGTGGGCGACCCGTTTTATGAATCGACCCGGTTCATGTTTTGCTACGACCCGAAAAGGGAGACGTGATTCGTGGAGCGAAGGCTTGGGCCGGTAGGCCCAAGCCGTTTTGACCCGTTTTGAACCGTTTGGGCTTGGATCCGGCCCGGTTTGATAGATTGTCTATTTATAGAGTTCTTAGGGTTCGTAGCATGTCATGTTGAGCGTTCTGATTTCGCTTGTAATTCTCTCTGAGACGATTTGTCTGTTTTAGTGAAATAAGGCTGTTTTGCCGAACCACGTAAATCTGTGTGTTTTGATTCTTTCTTTCTGCATATTTTTCGTTTTTCACAACAAGAATGATATGGGTCATCACTCCAATGGGATTATTTCAATTTTGAAAGGCGTATTGGTTTCGTTAATTTTTGCTGAACATGTTTGTGTGGGGTGGGGGTGACTTTTTTACTTGAAGATGATATAGGTCATCATTCCATGAAACTGCTCTAACTTGGCAAGGAAAACATTATGTTGAGATAGTCTTCTAAATATTTGAGTGTTCTGGAATGGGAAACGATGCATGGCATGCTTTCCATGAGATAATTATAATTGACTAAGATAAATTGGTTTCGTAAATGTTGGGGCATATGTTTGTGGTAGTTATTTGGGACCAAAAAGATTGGGGTTATTTAAGGCCTCTGGAATTAAAATGATACAGGTCATCACTCCAATTTGTGTAAGGTCTATTGGTTTTGTTAGTTTTGGGTGAGCACGTCTGTGGGGTTTCTTTCAGTTCAAAAAGTATTGGGATTTTGTAATTGAAGATGATACAAGGTATCATCCCATGAGAATGCACTAACGGGTAAGGAAAACTTAATGCTGAGATAGTTATTTAGTGTCAATATGAGTGTTCTGGAATAAGAAGTGATGCAGGGCAGCTGTTCATGGGATAATTATAACTGAGTAATTGGTTTGGTGAATGTTGGGCCATATGTTTGTTGTCTATTTGTCAAAATTGGTTAAATAAATCTTAATTCGTGATGTTTGGATCTGGTGGCGGTTGTTTGGATTTGAAAATTTTGGAGCTTATGGATCCCAACACATCCTTTGCTGAGGCCTCGATGAGAATTCCCAATCTACCAGATAGAGGCGATCTACTTATAGAAAGGCTTTTGTAAAGCAAAAGCCGCGAGACCAGCTAAATAAAGCATACTCACTCTCACAGATAGTATGACTATTACATATACACAGACATATCTAAAGGTCTCGAAAGTTTCCATCCATCTCCGAGGCACACAGAATGTCGAAACATCAAGATATCTTCCTAAGGCTTAACGGTTGTTGAATGCAGATATGTGTAGTACAGCATCCAAGTTTTGGCAAGAGCTACCTCGTCATTTCAGTAAAATACAAATTGGATATTTATCTGCCCAACAGACTACAACACGAAAGAAGTCGACAAAAGAAAACCAAACACCAAGCATACACATCCGAATATCTGCAAAGGATAACATCCTATTTATCTTGTATGCCTATCCACCATGCCTTTTAATTCCTCTGCCTACACAAATACAGAAAACACAGTTCTTATTCTGCACGAGACTGCCTCAAGAATATTGCCACAACCAACCTCAAATCCAAATTTCTTAAAATCTATAGTACCAAATATCCAACCATTTTACCCAGTCAACTTTTTAAACAAGTCAATCTGATCCATAGTTACATGAATATCATGAATTATATCGCTTTAAACTGAAGTATTAGCTCAGTGGAACTCATAATCGATATCATTCTTTCTAACTTATCGCCAGTCTGAGTTGAGACGCAACCAACAATTGTGCAATGTTCAATCCTTGGTATCATTCTTTCTTAAACACCAAATCATCTCCGCAATTTGAATCCAATACGGAATTAACCAGCCGTGTATACCTTTAGTAAATTTTACAGAAACATCATCAGAAAAAACAAAGTGGGTCTATAAACCCCTATGATTCAAAAGAATCAAATCAGTTCCATCCCTTTCCTTCACAACGCCCCATGAGCTTGCCTGGGTTTCCATCGGTTCCCTCTCCCAACCCCAATGCCCAAGACCCTCTTCTTCTGAATAATGAGAATCTAATACCCTAAACCCACTGTTAAAACTCATCAACTTCTCTAGCTTCCTCTCTTTCTCAAAGACTTCTTACTTCTCGAATCTCGAGTATGAAAAAAGTTCCAAGGCGATATGTAGTTCACTCTCAAGTAATTCCCGGAGATCCAAGGATTGAACCGCTGATATTCAGAATGATAAAGGGCAGATATTGCATCAAAATGTGTCCCTCTTTTACATAAATTTTGTCTCCGATCACAGTTGACCTTGGTATTAATTCCTTCTAATTACTTCAAAGATTCACATGAAACTACGAAGAGATGTTATCAATCTTCACAGTAACTTAAACTGAAGTGGATTCTCCACAAACTATGATTATCACTCTTCACTGTAACTCAAAACCTGGAGTGGAGTCTCCACAAACTATGATTTCCAGATCATTAGTACAAGCAAACAGAAGTTCTAGATCAAGATTTCCAAAACGAATTTTTTAACTCTGACTTCCAAAATCCAAGGAAACCAAGCGTTTATCTAACCATGTGTCTTCCTACTTCCCTTTCGACTCGGTTTTCCTAATTCTCTATAATGTCCACTGGCTCCCCTTTTCATATGAGTTCCAGGACAACAATCAACGTCAAAGACCCTACACTATTTTTAATGTGCAACTCTCTACCCTAAGCTTCCTACCATCGTTACTCACTTATCATGTCTCATTTATCATTCAGTTTTGGATGGCTTTACTCTTACCTAGCAAATTCACACTCAAATTCTGGACAGTTACAGATAGCAATAAGCATACTCGAACACAAATTTGATTTCGTCATTACACTATATCTCCTTGATTTGAACTTCCAAAATTCAAATTGAAACATGGGTTTTCTTTATTTTTGGTAAATTATTAGTTCCATTGACATGGAATAACTTCACTCACCACAACCAGTTTCAGAATTGAATCTAACAGCAACCCAGTTCTATTTGCCATCAATTAACAAACCCACAACTGAATTCAGTCATACACAATAATCGAAACTGCACAGATGGTCCCAAAATTAATATCAAACAGAGAAGCAACTTGAAATAAGATCATGGAATTTGAAAGACAGCGATAATTATGAGGTTAACCTTGCGGGCGACTTCTTCAGATCGGGGCTGGCGCTGGGCGTGGTTGAGCTCGACAATTCACTAGCGTCGTTGGTTGAGGGGTAAGAGAGAGGGAGGGTGTCATGGCTTCCAGTTAATGAAGTAGTGGAACAGGGCAGTGCAGTCTTTCATCTTCAGATTAACCTCTGCGCGTGGTCCCATAAACCCTTCTCAGCCTCCTCAACCTTCTATCTTCTTCCTCCATGTTTGCGTACTTGACCTTTAAAAAAAAGTTTCATGATTAGTCGGGCCAAGACAGAGAGTGCAATCTCAGTGGCCTAGGACACTCGGAAAGGACGCACTAACTATTTATTACTCGGCAGGAGGCGTCAAAGAAGGAATATTTAAGGAGGGGTTGTTTGGATTTGGAAGTGGTTGTTTGGATTTGAAAATTTTGGGGCTTCTAGATCCGAACACATACATTCCTGAGGCCTCGATGACAATTCTTAATCTAAGCCTAGAAAAGCAAAAGGCGTGAGACCAGCTGAATAAAGCATATATACTTACACATATCTAATGGTCTCGAAATGATGTAAAGTGACTTGCACGTAAATTCCAAAGTCAATCTCCGGAGAGTAAAGTGAAGGCCATCACCCTCCACTATCGGCACTGCCTTCGCCACCAACTGCCGTTGCCCACTGCCACTCATCCACTACCACCTCTTGCCACCAGCCACGTCTCCACGACCACGAACTGCCGCCCCTCCACCATTAACGGTTATAATTTCATAATAAAAAAGATTTATAATCCGGGACTTGAACCCATAACCTTAAAACTAATTTACACCCAACCATTAAACCAACCAAACACAAGAAAACGATTGCACAGAACTTTTTCGCAAAAAACTATTTTACATATATAATATTTTATTTTGTAAAATATTTTACTGCCAACCAAACAGAGCCTAGATATGAAACTGCTACTTTTTTGACCTTTTCATCCTTAAACTTGTCACTTTGACCCGGTGATTTGGATAGCAAAACGATGCAATTTTTTTGGTAATTTTCATGGTGTTGAGTAAACTTTACTCTACAATACCATGAAAAATTACCAAAAAATTGCATCGCATTGATAATCAAATCGACCCGATGAATAATGGTAAAAGTCAACGTAGGACAAAAGAGAAGAATAAGAGGAAGTATTCAATACTGTAAAAGCATGACTACAACTAAATTTACTGTTACACCTCGGGAAAATAAATGACAAAAAGGGATACGATCCCAGATTTCACCTTTAAAATCCATACAGAATAAACCATTCATTCAGCTGCCGGATCTATTCTCCCACCCTTCTTGTTTACAACCCTGTTGCACCTCCATGAGAGAATATTCTCTTTTTCCCAATACAATTTTATTAAAACTAATAGCCTCCAGTTTAACTCCAAATCGCTTAAATCACTAGTCACACAAATCTTTATTAAATCTCCGATTGCCATCCAATATTGGCTCAAGTAAAATCATGAATATAACCACATGTACGAAGTGTTTACAAACTAACCAGTCATTCAACCAGAACTTTTCTCCTACCTATATTGTCTGCTAGCCCATTCCACGACCATTAGAAAATATTCTCCTTCTCCCAATACAATTCTGAGAAACGAAAAGCCTCCATTTGAACTCTCTCTATCCCTCGAGCCATATCTAACTGGCGAACAAACCTCAACATACTGACTACAACTACTCCAAATCAATCCTAAGATACTTCAAATCAACAAGCAAATCAACAAGCTAATAAGACTCCTATCTATGACAAAATGGACACAAGCTAATAAATCCACTCTTCTGTCTTTCAGCACCACAAATGTTCAACAGAAATAACCATTTCCGACTCCCCTTCCAAATCACTGACATTACAACTTCACACTAGGTCCACATTCCATACTTGCAGTAGATTCATGTCATAGGCTTAATATGAGCTTTATTGTATGGAAAATGTGAGTGTAATTTCTGGAGCATTTATATTTTTGAAACTTATTATTTCTGGAAAGACATTATAAACAATTCAAATGAAAAAGTTCTGATAAAGTAAGACTTGATGAGGAAGAGAAATGTTGACCAAGCTCTTATATTAATTTTCTAAAATCTTCAAGAGTCGAGTCAAAAAGGAGTAGCTAAACACGTTGAGATAAGTAACCAGCCAGAACATAAAGATCTCTAAAAGGCGTAAGTTAAGAGGTGCAAGTGCAAAAAGAAGTAGAAAAACTTTGTTTCGGCAGTCGTAGGTATTTAGAAATGTGACAAGGAATATTTATCCAAAAAATTTAGAAGGTAACTTCTAAAGAGGACACAATAAAAGTAAAGTCGTTTCATGAAATAGAGAATTTAGTTAGAAAATTCAAACAAAAAAGTTAACAATGTTTCGTTATGAACATATGTTGAGAGGAAAAATCCTATTTATTGACATGAATAACTGCAGAACTTAGGGAGTTTGTAGATTACTGGTGAACAAACCTCGACATACTGACTAGAACAACTCCAAATCAATCCTAAGATACTTCAAATAAAAAACAACCACTTCCGAACATAAGAAGAACAGCCACCCTCATACAAATAAATCTCCAAAAGGTGTTATTTCAACTACTTGTGATTATGTCTCCTGTAAATGTCAATATGGACACAAACCTCTCTTCCGTCCTTCAGCCCCACACATGTTCAACCCCAATAACCATTTTCGACTCCCCTTCTAAATCACTGACTTTACAACTTCACACTAGGTCCACATTCCATACGTAGAGTAGATCCATGTCATAGGCTTAATATGAGCTTTATTGTATGGAAAATGTTAATGTAGTTTCTAGAGCATTTACATTTTAAAAACTTACTATTATTTCTCGCAGAAACATGTTAAACAATTTAAATGAAAAAGTTCTGATAAAGCAAACCAGCTTTTAAAGATTTTAGATTAAGAGTTGATGAGAAAGAGGAACGCTGACCAAGCTCTAATTATACTTTTCAGTAATTTTCAAGAGGCGAGTCAAAAGGAGTACCTAAACACATTGAGTTTAGGAACCAGCCAGAACATAAAGATCACTAAAAGGGCGTCAGTTAAGAGGTGCAAAGTGCAAAAAAGAAGTAGAAAAACTTTGTTTCGACAGTCGTAGGTATTTAGAAATGTGACAGGAAATGTTTAAACAAAAATTTTAAAATGTAACTTCTAAAGAGGATAAAATAAAATTAAAGTGTTTAATAAAATAGAGATTACATTTAGAAAATTCAAAAAAAAAATAACAAGGTTTCTTAAACATATGTTGTAAGGAACAAACCCTAATTATTGACATGAATAACTGCAGAAACTAGGGAGCTTGTAGACCTACTGGTGAACAAACCTCGACATACTGACTAGAACTACTCCAAAACAATCCTAAGATACTTCAAATCAACATCAACCTCTTCCGAACGTAAGAAGAACAGCCACCCCCATAAAAATAATCTCCAAAAGGTGTTACTTAACTTACTTGTGGCTAAATCTCATGTCTATGTCACAATGGACACAATCCACTCTGCCATCCTTCAGCACCACAAATGTTCAACCGCAATAACCATTTTCGACTCCCATTTTAAATCACTGACTTTACAACTTCACACTAGATCCATGTCAAAGGCTTAATATAAACTTTATTGTATGAGTAGAAAAGTAATTGAAAATGTGAGCAGAGTTTCTAAATCATTTACCTTTAAACAATTTAAATAAAAAAGCTCTGATCAATTATAATAATCCTTGGAAAGCAAGCCTATAATGAACCGGGGAAACTACACCGATTTTTAACAGTTTAAGATCGTGTTAATGAGAAAGAAACTCTTGTATTACTTTTTTGAAATCTTCAAGAGGCGAGTCAAAAATGAGTAAGCTTAAACACGTTGAGATTAGGAACATAAATAACTGCAGAATTTAGGGAGTTCGGTGACCAACTAATGAACAAACCTCGACATATTGACCTGAACTACTCCAAGTCAATCCTAAGATACTTCAAATCAACAACAACCACTTCTGAACATAAGAAGAACAGCCACCCCCATACAAATAAATCTCCAAAAGGTGTTACTTCAACTACTCGTGGTTAAGTCTCCTGTCTATGTCACAATGGAAACAATCAACTCTTCCGTCCTTCAGCACCACAAATGTTCAACCACAATAACCATTTTCGACCCCCCTTCCAAATCTGACTTTAGAACTTCACACCATGTCCACATTCCATACTTACAGAAGATCCATGTCATAGGCTTAATATGAGCTTTATTGTATGGAAAATGTGAGTGTAGTTTCCAGAGCATACACATTTTAAAAACATACTATTATTTTTTGCAAAAACATTTTAAACAATTGAAACGAAAAAGTTCTGATAAAGCAAACAACCTTTTAAATATTTTATAGTAAGAGTTGATGTGGAAGAGAAATGTTGACCAAGCTCTTATATTAATTTTCTAAAATCTTCAAGAGTCGAGTCAAAAAGGAGTAGTTTAACACGTTGAGATAAGGAACCACCCAGAACATAAAGATCTCTAAAATGATGTCAGTTAAGAGGTGCAAAGTGCAAAAAGAGTAGGAAAACTTTGTTTCGACAGTCGTAGGTATTTAGAAATGTGACAAAAGGAATATTTATCCAAAAAATTTAAAAGGTAACTTCTAAAGAGGACAAAATAAAAGTAAAATCGTTTCATCAAATAGAGAATAAAGTTAGAAAATTCAAAAAAAATAACAATGTTTCGTTATGAACATATGTTGTGAGGAAAAACCTATTTATTGACATGAAAAACTGCAGAATTTAGGGAGTTTGTAGACTTACTGGTAAACAAACCTCCACATACTGACTAGAACAATTCCAAGTCAATCCTAAGATACTTCAAATCAACAACAACCACTTCTGAATATAAGAAGAACAACCACCCCCATACAAATAAATCTCCAAAATGTGCTACTTCAACTACTTGTGATTAAGTCTCCTATCTATGTCACAACGGACACAAACCACTCTTCTGTCCTTCAGCCCCACAAATGCTCAACCCCAATAAACATTTTCGACTCCCCTTCTAAATCACTGACTTTATAACTTCACACTAGGTCCACATTCCATACTTACAGTAGATCAATGTCTTAGGCTTAATGTTAGCTTCACTGTGAGTGCGGTTTCTAGAGCATTTACATTTTAAAAACTTATTATTTCTTGCAAAATCATATTAAACAATTCAAATGAAAAAGTTCTGTTGAAGCAAAAAACCTTTTAAAGATTTTGAAGTGAGAGCTGATGAGAAAGTGAAATGTTGACCAAGTTCTTATATTCCTTTTCTGAAATCTTCAAGAGGAAAGTCAAAAAGGAGTAGCTAAACACGTTTAGATAAGGAACCAGCCAGAACATAAATATCTCTAAAATGGCGTCAGTTAAGAGATGCAAGGTGCAAAAAGAAGTAGAAAAACTTTGTTTCGACAGTCGTAGATATTTAGAAATGTGATTTATGTAAAAGACATTAAAAGGTAACTTCTAAAGAGGAAAAAACAAAAGTAAAGTCGTTTAAAAATTTCAAAAGGTGTTATTGTAGAATTTAGGGAGTTTGTAGACCTACTGGTGAACAAACCTCAACATACAGACTAGAATTACTCCAAATCAATCCTAAGATGCTTCAAATCAACAACAACCACTTCTGAACATAAGAAGAAAAGCCACCCCCATATAAATAAACTTCAAAAGGGGAAACTTCAACTACTTGTGGTTACGTCTCATGTCTATGTCACAATGGAAACAACCCACTCTTCCGTCCTTCAGCACCACAAATGTTCAACCACAATAACCATTTTTGACCCCCATTCCGAATCACTGACTTTACAACTTCACACTAGGTCCACATTCCATACTTACAGTAGACCCATGTCATAGGCTTAGTAAGAGTTTTATAGTATGGAAAATGTGGGTGTAGTTTCTGGACCATTTACATTTTAGAATCTTACTATTATTTCTCGCAAAAACATTTCAAACAATTCAAATGAAAAAGTTTTGATAAAGCAAACCAACTTTTAAAGATTTTAAAGTAAGAGTTGATGAGAAAGAGAAATGTTGACCAAGCTCTATAATACTTTTCAGGAATTTTCAAGAGGCGAGTCAAAAAGGAGTAGCTAAACATATTGAGTTTAGGAACCCGCCAGAACACAAAGATCACAAAAAGGGCGTCAGTTAAGAGGGTCAAAGTGCAAAAAGAAGTAGAAAAACTTTGTTTCGACAGTCATAGGTATTTAGAAATGTGACAGGAAGGTTTATACAAAAAAAAAATTACTATGTAACTTCTAAAGAGGACAAAATGAAATTAAAGTCGTTTGATAAAATAGAGATTATATTTAGAAAATTTCAAAAAAAAAAATAACAAGGTTTCGCAATGAACATATGTTGTAAGGAAAAAACCCTATTCATTGACATGAATAACTGCAGAATCTATGGAGCTTGTAGACCTACTGGCGAACAAACCTCGACATACTGACAAGAACTACTCCAAATCAATCCTAAAATACTTCAAATCAACAACAACCACTTCGGAACATAAGAAGAACAGCCACCCCCATACAAATAATCCCCAAAAGGTGTTACTTCAACTACTTGTGGTTAAATCTCATGTCTATGTCACAATAGACACAATCCACTCTGCCGTCCTTCAGCACCACAAATGTTCAACCGCAATAACCATTTTCGACTCCCTTCTAAAACACTCACTTTACAACTTCAAACTAGGTCCACAATCCATACTTATAGTAGATCCATGTCAAAGGCTTAATATAAGCTTCAATGTATGAGTAGAAAAGTAATTGAAAATGTGAGCAGAGTTTCTAAATCATTTACCTTCAAACAATTCAAATGAAAAAGGTCAGATCAATCATAATGAACCTTGGAAAGCAAGCCTATAATGAACCGGGGAAACTAAACTGAATTTTAAAAATTTAAGATAGTGTTAATGAGAAAGAGAATTGTTGACGTAACTTTTGTATGACATTTTCTAAAATCTTCAAGAGGCGAGTCAAAAATGAGTAAGCTTAAACACGTTGAGGTAAGGAACCAGCCAAACATAAATAACTGCAGAATTTAGGGAGTTCGTAGACCTAGTGGTGAATAAACCTCAACATACTGAGTACAACAACTCCAAATCAATCCTAAGATACTTCAAATAACAACAACCACTTCCGAACATAAGAAGAACAGCCACCCCCATACAAATAAATCTCCAAAAGTGTTACTTCAACTACTTGTGGTTAAGACTCCTATCTATGACACAATGGACACAAGCTGATAAATCCACTCTTCCGTCCTTCAGCACCACAAATGTTCAACAGCAATAACCATTTTCGACTCCCCTTCCAAATCACTGACTTTACAACTTCACACTAGGTCCACATTCCATACTTACAGTAGATCAATGTTATAGACTCAATTTGAGCTTTATTATATGGAAAATGTGAGTGTAGTATCTAGAGCATTAATATTACAGAACTTAATATTTCTGGCAAAAACGTACAAAACAATTCAAATGAAAAAGTTCTGATAAAGCAAACCAACTTTTAAAGATTTTAAAGTAAGAGTTTATGAGAAAGAGAACTGTCGACAAAGCTCTTATATTACTTTACTGAAATCTTCAAGAGGCGAGTCAAAAAGAAGTAGCTTAAACATGTTGAGATAAGGAACCAGCCAGAATATAAATATCTCTAAGAAGGCGACTGTTAAGAGATGCAAAGTGCTAAAACAAGTAAAAAAAAACATTGTTTCGAAAGTTGTAGGTATTTCAAAATGTGACGAAATGAATTTTTAAACAAAAAATTTAAAAGGTACCTTCTCAAGAGGACAAAAGAAAAGTAAAGTCGTTTGACCAAATAGAGAATAGAGTTAAAAATTTCAAAAAAATATAACAAGGTTTCGTAATTGTCAGGAAAAAACCGATTTATTGACATAAATAACTGCAGAATTTAGGGATTTTGTAGACCTACTAGTGAACAAACCTTGACATACTGACTACAACTACTCCAAATCAATCCTAAGATACTTCAAATCATCAATAACCACTTCCGAACATAAGAAGAACAGCCACCCCCATACAAATAAATCTCCAAAAGTGTTACTTCAACTACTTGTGGTTAAGACTCCTATCTATGAATAATGGACACAAGCTAATAAATCCACTCTTCCGTTCTTCAGGACCACAAATGTTAAACAACAATAACCATTTCCGACTCCCCTTCCAAATCACTGACTTTACAACTTCACACAAGGTCCACATTCCATACTTACAGTAGATCCATGTCATAGGCTTATAATATGAGCTTCATTGTATGGAAAATGTGAGTGTAATTTCTGGAGTAATAATATTTTTGAAACTTATTATTTCTGGCAAGACCTTATAAATAATTCAAATGAAAAAGTTATGATAAAGTAAGAGTTGATGCGGAGGAGAAATGTTGACCAAGCTCTTATATTAATTTTCTAAAATCTTCAAGAGTCGAGTCAAAAAGGAGTAGCTAAACACGTTGAGATAAGTAACCAGCCAGAACATAAAGATCTCTACAAAGGCGTCAGTTAAGAGGTGCAAGTGCAAAAAGAAGTAGAAAAACTTTGTTTCGACAGTTGTAGGTATTTAGAAATGTGACAGGAATGTTTATACAAAAATTTTAAAATGTAACTTCTAAAGAGGACAAAATAAAATTAAAGTGTTTGATAAAATAGAGATTATATTAAGAAAATTACAAAAAAAACAACAAGGTTTCTTAATGAACATATGCTGTAAGGAAAAAAACCCTATTGATTGACATGAATCACTGCAGAATCTAGGAAGCTTGTAGACCTACTGGTGAACAAACCTCGACATACTGACTAGAACTACTCTAAAACAATCCTAAGATACTTCAAATCAACAACAACCACTTCCGAACATTAGAAGAACAGCCACCCCCATACAAATAATCTCCAAAATGTGTTACTTCAACTACTTGTGGTTGCATCTCATGTCTATGTCACAATGGACACAATCCACTCTGCCGTCCTTCAGCACCACAAATGTGCAACCGCAATAACCATTTTCGACTCCCTTTCTAAATCACTGACTTCACAACTTCACACTAGGTCCACAGTCCATACGATCCATGTCAAAGGCTTGATATAAGCTTCATTGTATGAGTAGAAAAGTAACTGAAAATGTGAGCAGAGTTCCTAAATCCTTTACCTTTAAACAATTCAAATGAAAAAGGTTTGATCAATTATAATAAACCTTGGAAAGCAAGCCTATAATGAACCGGGGAAACTACACTGATTTTTAACAGTTTAAGATCGCGTTAATGAGAAAGAAACTCCTGTATTACTTTTCTGAAATCTTCAAGAGGCGAGTCAAAAATGAGTAAGCTTAAACACGTTGAGATTAGGAACCAGCCAGAACATAAATAACTGCAGAATTTAGGGAGTTCGATGACCTACTAATGAACAAACCTCGACATATTGACTAGAACTAGTTCAAATCAATCCTAAGATACTTCAAAGCAACAATTACCACTTCCAAACATAGAACAGCCACCCCATACAAGTAAATATACAAAGGGTGTTGCTTCAACTAGTTGTGGTCAAGTCTCTTGTCTATGTCACAGGACACAAGCTAAAAAATCCACTCACCCGTCCTTCAGCACCACAAAAGTTCAACCGCGATAACCATTTTCAACTCCTCTTCTAAATCACTGACATTACAACTTCACATTAGGTCCACATTTCATACTTACAGTACATCAATGTCATAGGCTTAATATTTGCTTTATTGTATGGAAAATGTAAGTGATGTTTCTAGAGCATCAAAATTTTAGAAAAAACATATTATTTCTGGCAAAAATGTACTAAACAATTCAGATGAAAGCCACCCAAATTTTAAAGACTTTATAGTAAGAGTTGATGAGAAAGAGAAATGTTGACGTAGCAATTATATTACATTTCTGAAATCTTCAAAAGGCGAGTCAAAAAGGAGTAGCTTAAACACGTTGAGATAAGGAACTAGCCAGAACATAAAGACCTTTAAAAAGGCGACAATGAGGTGCAATGTGCAAAAAGAAGTAAGAAAAATGTTGTTCTGACAGTAGTAGCTTTCAAAATGTGACTAACTGAATTTTTATACAAAAATTTAGAATGTACCTCTCAAGAGGACAAGTAAAGTCGTTTGATCAAATAGAGAATAGAGTTAGAAAATTTCAAAAAAAAATAACAAGGTTTCGTAATTGTAAGGAAAAAACCGATTTATTGACATAATTAACAGCAGAATTTAGGGAGTTCGTAGACCTAGTGGTGAACAAACCTCAACATACTTACTACAACAACTCCAAATCAATCCTAAGATACTTCAAATAACAACAACCACTTCCGAACATAAGAAGAACAGCCACCCCCATACAAATAAATCTCCAAAAGTGTTACTTCAACTACTTGTGGTTAAGACTCCTATCTATGACACAATGGACACAAGCTAATAAATCCACTATTCCGTTCTTCAGCACCACAAATGTTAAACAGCAATAACCATTTCCGACTCCCCTTCCAAATCACTGACTTTACAACTTCACACTAGGTCCACATTCCATACTTACAGTAGATCCATGTCATAGGCTTAATATGAGCTTTATTGTATGGAAAATGTGAGTATAATTTCTGGAGCATTTATATTTTTGAAACTTATTATTTCTGGCAAGACATTATAAACAATTCAAATGAAAAAGTTCTGATAAAGTAAGAGTTTATGCGGAAGAGAAATGTTGACCAAGCTCTTATATTAATTTTCTAAAATCTTCAAGAGTCGAGTCAAAAAGGAGTAGCAAAACACATTGAGATAAGTAACCAGCCAGAACATAAAGATCTCTAAAACGGCGTCAGTTAAGAGGTGCAAAGTGCAAAAAGAAGTCGAAAAACTTTGTTTCGACAGTTGTCGGTATTTAGAAATGTGACAAAAGGATTATTTATCCAAAAAATTTAGAAGGTAACTTCTAAAGAGGAAAAAATCAAAGTAAAGTCGTTTCATGAAATAGAGAATTTAGTAAGAAAATTCAAATAAAAAAGTTAACAATATTTCGTTATGAACATTTGTTGCGAGGAAAAAACCTATTTATTGACATGAATAACTGCAGAACTTAGGGAGTTTGTAGACTTACTTGTGAACAAACCTCGACATAGTGACTAGAACAACTCCAAGTCAATCCTAAGATACTTCAAATAAAAAACAACAGCTTCTGAACATAAGAAGAACAGCCACCCTCATACAACTAAATCTCCAAAAGGTGTTATTTCAACTACTTGTGATTATGTCTCCAGTCTATGTCAAAATGGACACAAACCACTCTTCCGTCATTCAGCCCCACAAATGTTCAACCCCAATAACCAATTTCGACTCCCCTTCTAAATCACTGACTTTACAACTTCACACTAGGCCCACATTCCATACTTACAGTTGATCAATGTCTTAGGCTTAATGTTAGCTTCACTGTATGGAAAATGTGAGTGCGGTTTCTAGAGCATTTACATTTATAAAAACTTATTATTTCTTGCAAAATCATATTAAACGATTCAAATGAAAAAGTTCGGATGAAGCAAACAACCTTTTAAAGATTTTGAAGTAAGAGTTGATGAGAAAGAGAAATGTTGAGCAAGCTCTTATATTCCTTTCCTAAAATCTTAAGGAGGCGAGTCAAAAAGGAGTAGCTAAACACGGTTAGATAAGGAACCAGCCAGAACATAAAGATCTCTAAAAAGGCGTCAGTTAAGAGATGCAAAGTGCAAAAAGAAGTAGAAAAACTTTGTTTCGACTTTCGACAGTCGTAGGTATTTAGAAATGTGATTTATGTAGAAAAAATTAAAAGGTAACTTCTAAAGAGGACAAAAAAAAGTAAACTCGTTTGATCAAATAGAGATTATAGTTAGAAAATTTCAAAAGGTGTTATTGTAGAATTTAGGGAGTTTGTAGACCTACTGGTGAACAAACCTCGACATACTGACTAGAACTACTCCAAATCAATCCTAAGATATTTCAAATCAACAACAACCACTTCTGAACTTAAGAAGAACAGCCACCCCCATACAAATAATCTCTAAAAGGTGTTACTTAAACTACTTGTGGTTAAGTCTCCTGTCTACGTCACAATGGAAACAATTCACTCTTCCGTCCTTCAGCACCACAAATGTTCAACCACAATAACCATTTTCGACCGCCCTTCCAAATCACTGACTTTACAACTTCACACTAGGTCCACATTCCATACTTAGAGTAGATACATGTCATAGGCTTAATATGAGATTTATTGTATGGAAAATGTGAATGTAGTTTCTAGAGCATTTACATTTTAAAAACTTACTATTATTTCTCGCAAAAACATGTTACACAATTCAAATGAAAAAGTTTTGATAAAGCAAACCAGCTTTTAAAGATTTTAGAGTAAGAGTTGATGAGAAAGAGGAACGCTGACCAAGCTCTTATTTTACTTTTCAGGAATTTTCAAGAGGCGAGTCAAAAAGGAGTAGCTAAACACATTGAGTTTAGGAACCAGCCAGAACATAAAGATCACTAAAAGGGCATCAGTTAAGAGGTGCAAAGTGCAAAAAAGAAGTAGAAAAACTTTGTTTCGACAGTCGTAGGTATTTAGAAATGTGACAGGAATGTTTATACAAAAATTTTAAAATGTAACTTCTAAAGAGGAAAAAATAAAATTAAAGTATTTGATAAAATAGAGATTCTATTTAGAAAATTCAAAAAAAATAACAAGGTTTCTTAATGAACATATGTTGTAACGAAAAAACCCTATTGATTGACATGAATAACTGCAGAATCTAGGGAGCTTGTAGACCTACTGGTGAACAAACCTCGACATACTGACTAGAACTACTCCAAAACAATCCTAAGATACTTCAAATCAACATCAACCACTTCTGAACATAAGAAGACCAGCCACCCCCATAAAAATAATCTCCAAAAGGTGTTACTTAACCTGCTTGTGGTTAAATCTCATGTCTATGTCACAATGGACACAATCCACTCTGCCGTCCTTCAGCACCACAAATGTTCAACCGCAATAACCATTTTCGACTCCCATTCTAAATCACTGACTTTACAACTTCACACTAGATCCATGTCAAAGGCTTAATATAAACTTCATTGTATGAGTAGAAAAGTAATTGAAAATGTGAGCAGAGTTTCTAAATCATTAACCTTTAAACAATTCAAATAAAAAAGCTCTGAT
Source organism: Linanthus parryae (assembly GCA_023055425.1). NCBI lineage: Eukaryota > Viridiplantae > Streptophyta > Magnoliopsida > Ericales > Polemoniaceae > Linanthus > Linanthus parryae. Next base: position 38,769,346 of record JALGPY010000002.1, read on the forward strand.
CAATTATAATAAACCTTGGAAAGCAAGCCTATAATGAACCGGGGAAACTACACCGATTTTTAACAGTTTAAGATCGTGTTAATGAGAAAGAAACTCTTGTACTACTTTTTTGAAATCTTCAAGAGGCGAGTCAAAAATGAGTAAGCTTAAACACGTTGAGATTAGGAACATAAATAACTGCAGAATTTAGGGAGTTCGATGACCAACTAATGAACAAATCTCGACATATTGACCTGAACTACTCAAAGTCAATCCTTAGATACTTCAAATCAACAACAACCACTTCTGAACATAAGAAGACCAGCCACCCCCATACAAATAAATCTCCAAAAGGTGTTACTTCAACTACTTGTGGTTAAGTCTCCTATCTATGTCACAATGGAAACAATCAACTCTTCTGTCCTTCAGCACCACAAATGTTCAACCACAATAACCATTTTCGACCCCCCTTCCAAATCACTGACTTTAGAACTTCACACCAGGTCCACATTCCATACTTACAGAAGATCCATGTCATAGGCTTAATATGAGCTTTATTGTATGGAAAATGTGAGTGTAGTTTCTAGAGCATTTACATTTTAAAAACTTACTATTATTTCTCGCAAAAACATTTTAAACAATTCAAAGGAAAAAGTTCTTATAAAGCAAACAACCTTTTAGAGATTTTAAAGTAAGTGTTGGTGTGGAAGAGAAATGTTGACCAAGCTCTTAAATTAATTTTCTAAAATCTTCAAGAGTCGAGTAAAAAAGTAGTTAAACACGTTGAGATAAGGAACCAGCCAGAATATAAAGATCTCTAAAAAGGTGTTCGTTAAGAGGTGCAAAGTGCAAAAAGAAGTAGGAAAACTTTGTTTCGAAAGTCGTAGGTATTTAGAAATGTGACAAAAGGAATATTTATCCAAAAAATTTAAATGGTAACTTTTAAAGAGGACAAAATAAAAGTAAAATTGTTTCATCAAATAGAGAATAAAGTTAGAAAATTGAAAAAAAAATAACAATGTTTCGTTATGAACATATGTTGTGAGGAAAAAACCTATTTACTGACATGAAAAACTGCAGAATTTAGGGAGTTTGTAGACTTACTGGTGAACAAACCTCGACATACTGACTAGAACAATTCCAAGTCAATCCTAAGATTGTTCAAATCAACAACAACCACTTCTGAACATAAGAAGAACAGCCACCCCCATACAAATAAATCTCCAAAATGTGCTACTTCAACTACTTGTGATTAAGTCTCCTGCCTATGTCACAACGGACACAAACCACTCTTCCGTCCTTCAGCCCCACAAATGTTCAACCCCAATAACCATTTTCGACTCCCCTTCTAAATCACTGTATAACTTCACACTAGGTCCACATTCCATACTTCCAGTAGATCAATGTCTTAGGCTTAATGTTAGCTTCACTGTGAGTGCGGTTTCTAGAGCATTTTCTAGAGCATTTACAATGGACACAAGCTAATAAATCCACTCTTCCGTCCTTCAGCACTACAAATGTCCAACCACAATAACCATTTTCGACTCCCCTTGCAAATCACTGACTTTACAACTTCACACTAGGTCCACATTCCATACTTACAGTAGATGCATGTCATAGGCTTAATATGAACTTTATTGTTTGGAAAATAAGAGTGTAGTTTCTAGAGCATTTACATTTTAAAAACTTATTATTTCTGGTAAAAACATTTTAAACAATTCAAGTGAGAAAGTTCTGATTAAGCAAACCAACTGTTAGAGATTTTATAGTAAGAGTTGATGAGAAAGAGAAATGTTGATCAAGCTCTTATATTACTTTCTGGAATTTTAAAGAGGCTAGTCAAAAAGGAGTAGCTAAGCCAGAACATAAAGATCTCTACAAAGAAGTAGAAAAACTTTGTTTCGCCAGTCGTAGGTATTTAGAAATGTGACAAAAGGATTGTATACAAAAAAATTTAAAATGTGACTTCTAAAGAGGACAAAATAAAAATAAAGTTGTTTGATAAAATAGAAATTATAGTCGGAAAAATTCAAAAAAAATAACAAGGTTTCGTAATAAACATATTGTAAGGAAAAACCTATTGATTGACATGAATAACTGCAGAATCTAGGGAGTTTATAGACCTATTGGTGAACAGACCTCGACAAAATGACTAGAACTACTCCAAATCAATCTTAAGAATTACTTCAAATCAACAATAACCACTTCTGAACATAAGAATAACGGCCACCCCCATACAAATAAATCTCCAAAAGATGCTACTTCAACTAAAATATGGGTGTTCTGGAACGGGGGGAAATGATGCAGGGCATTCTTTCCATGGGATATTGAGTAAGATAAACTGGTTTCGTGAATGTTGGTGCATATGTTTTTGGTGGTTATTTGGGACCAATAAAAAATTGGGGTAATTTGAGGCTTCTAGAAATGATGAAGGTCTAATTTTTGAGGCTTCTGGAATTAGAACAATATAGTCATCCCTCCAATAGGATTAGTTCAACTGTGCAAAGCTTAGTGGTTTTGTTAATTTTGGACGACCATGTCTTCGGAGGTTGTGGAGGTTCTTTCAGTTCAAGAAATATTGAGATATTTTAATTGAAAAGGCTATAGGTGCCGTTCCATGAGACTGCTCTAGCTTGGCACGGAAACTTAATATTGAGACAGTTATTTAGTTTCTAAAAGTGTTGGTGTTCTCGAATGCGAAATGATGTTGTCCATGGGATAACTATGATTGAGATATGGTTTCGTGAATGTTGGGGCATATGTTTGTGGTGGTTATTTGGGACAATAAATTTGGACTCTCTGGAACTGAAAACTATATAGCTCATCTTCCATGGAATTGTTTAATTCACGATGTTTGGATTTGGTAGTGGCTGAATAAAGTATACTACACCCCTACAGATAGTATGATTAATTCGTATACACACAGACACAGATAACTTGAAACTAAGAAGAACGTTATCAATCTTGTATGCTTACCCACCCTACCAATCTTCACTACGAAGAAAATTATCAATCTTCACAGTAACTTAAACTGAAGTGGATTCTCCACAAGCTATGATTATCAATGTTCACAGTAACCTGAAATTGAAGTGGATTCTCCAGAAACTATGATCTTCAGATCACTAGTATACGTAAATAGAAGTTTCAGATTTAGATTCCCAAAACGAACATCTTACATCTGAATTCCAAAGACCAAGGAAACCACGCACGCATCTCTCCAGCCATGTGTCTTCCTACTTTCCGCTTCAACTCGCCGTTCCCTAACTCTCTATAATATCTACTGTCTCCCCTTTTCATAATACTCGTCTAAACTTACCCAGCATTCCAGGACAGCAATCGACATGGAAGACCATCGCATCCTTTTTAAATTGCAAATTTTTAACCCTAATCTGATTCAGTTTTGAACAGTCTTGCCTAGTAAATTCATAATCAAACTCTAGATACAGATAGCATTAAGCAACTGAAACAGTAATCTGATTTCTTCAATAGATTATTATTTCTGCTTGATCCGATTTAGTAAACTATTAATTGTGTCGACATGGAATAAATTCACTCGCTACAATCAGTATATATATGCCCAATTGAATCTAACAGCAACCCAAGCCATGAATTAACAAACCCACAATTCAATTCAGTCATACACACACAATATAGTGGAAACTGCAACAAACCCACAACAATAATATGATTCAGTCATATACACACAATAGCACAGATGGTATTCCAAAATTGATATCAGATAGAGAGAGAGAGAGAGAGTTATGAGGGAAACCTCCTGGGCGTGGGCTAGCTCTCGGCGTTGGTTGGCGATGCCGGGTTTCATCTCCGCCGTGGTCCGAGAACCCTAAACCCCTTCTCTCAGCCTCCTCCTCAACCCCTCTTTCTGCTTCTTCTCCATGTTGTCTGTGCAGTGAGCACTCCTCTCCCACAATTCAATTAACGGAAACTGGACAGATGGTTTTCCAAAATTGATATCAGAGAGAGAGAAGCAAGTTGAAATTGGAAAGACAGAGAGAGAGAGTTATCAGGGAAACCTCGTGCGGGTGGGCACCGTGGCTTCATCTCCGCCGTGGGAACAGGGCGGTGCCGGCTTTCATCTCCGCCGCTAGTAGTCCGAGAACCCCAAACCCTTGTCTCAGCCTCCTCTTTCTTCTTCTTCTTCTTCTGCTTCCTCCTCCTCCATGCGCACTCCTCTCCCCCAATTCTCCGTCGTCGTCTCTCTCTCTGTGACTTGTATGGAAACCCTTACTCGTGCTCTCTCTCTCTCTGTAGACTGTACAAATACAAAGCTAAACAATACTCTGCGTATTTAACGGTACAATATTTGCGTTAATGTGACGAGTGAAGACACCGACCCTTCAGGTCTCTTTCAACAACAAAAAGGAGACCGACCTCAGGTGGGCCTGTCAATAATGACAATAGCTCGGGTCAAGCCCAGACCACTTTAAGCTGTCCCGGATTTAAACAAGCCCACCATCTCGTTTCTTTAGCCGTGTTTGGGGATTATGGTTATCTTCTTCTTTTTTATTTAACTAAAAATCATGTTGTATGTATTGTATTCGTTTGTTTGATTGGTTTTTTTAAGCATATCTGGTCTACTAGTTTGATACCAGCACACCAATTAATTCAATTATTATTTTACAATCTTTTTTTTGCGGTCATGTCGTGCGACTGCTGAGTGTACCTGCATTGCGGGAGATCCGTACACCAAACTCATCATGAGCGAGCAGGAAGACTCAACCTCCAAAATAAAAAGGCTAATGCATATTCAAGATCTCGTATATCGCCTCATAATGGGTCGTACCCTAAATCCCTGGAAACTGTCACGGATGACGTCAGACAAGTATAACGAAGACGGTATAACAAGTTAGCTCCACAGCACGTACATGTTGCATTTAGGACTGATCCCATCTGCGAGAGGCCTTCTTAAAACCTACAAATTAGTATACCCCCGGCTCCAGTGCGAGGTGATGAGATGGGTGGGACCCTGTCTCATGCACTTCCCAAGCGCGATATGGCATAGATTAATCTGGTGCTTCTGTTGCACAATTATGAGGACCCATGTAGGCTGCTGATGGGTTGACGTGGAAGTGACCCAATTGTTCATTCTTGACTGTCTACATTTAGCCCTCTTGCTCATGAGATGAGCTTCGCGAGGACCGGGTGCATCTGGCAGCCTCCTTGTCATGTCATGGAGCTCTCGCTGCGTCCGAGTGCATTTTGCAGCCCCTGGTGATGATGAGTCAGCTGAACAAAGTTATTTGTGTAGCTTTTAGTGGGGTAGTAATTATGATAAGGAGCATAGAGAAGGCCACATGGTACCCTACATTCTAATCCGATGGTTAGGAATAGATGTCCATTGACATTTCGAAACCATTGCATCTTGACGATTTCAGGAAAAATAAGGCTTTTTTAAACTGAATCGTCTAAACTTCTACTTGAGATTCAGACGCTTAGTATTTAAGCTAGTGTTGGTCTTCTTGAAAGAACTTTTTCATTTTCGTGAGGCATAACCGGACAAGAAGAAAAAGGGGAATAAACTTCTTCTAGTGGAATCTGGTGTAGGAGGGAACTCATGCGTCCTAATCCAATCGTTCAAACTATTGGTTCAAGCTTTCCTCTATGTGTTGCCTTCCATCCTGGCTTTGTGGAAAATGGATCAGTGCTCTAGATCCGGGAGGGAACTAGGGTTTTCGCATATTGCAAAATAACAAAACTTAGGGACCATGCCCCCGCTTTCCCCTGTGTGTGTTCGACATTGGACCAGATCGGGAGTTGAACCGGTGGAACCCGTAATTTTGTGTTAGGCCTATCTAGTTCGCAAATCGGATCGTCCATGCGCTGGACCGGCGAAAAACCGGCCGATTTTTGCCCCAATCGGCAAAGTGGGCGGGTCCAAATCGGTCGGTTCTCTTGAAATTCGAAAAAAAAAATTAGTGCTGGAGGAGAGAGCCGACTGTTTTCCACTGGGCTGGAACTTTTGTTTTCTTTAGGTTTTCCATATGTGGATATATAATGATCTGAATATATTTGCTACAAACTATTTTATATCTTATTTAAACAACTATTTGAAGGGAGGCGAATCCCTTCACCAGTTCGATTGCATGTCTGCTATACCGATTTAAATTCGTTCGTTTATCAACAAGAACGCCATAACCCTACTAGGCGGAATTAGAGTTCATACCTGCGTCCTAGCAAGTTGATGTATGTCTGAAGCACTCCGGATCTTCTCTTGTAGTTCTGAAGTTCCTTCTGGATGCAAGTGTGGGCATGCTGCTTCCAGAATCCTTCTTGGCCTCCAAACGTATTCCTCTCACTCTCAAAACCCTAGATTTTGGTGTGTATCTGATGCATACGAATTATTAAGGGTAAAGAAACTTATATAGGCTACGGGAGGGACCTGGAGGAGAAAATACGAATCAGGCTCCTAACTTTATTAGGAATTATGGATTCACATAAACCTAGCCCAAATAAAGTTAATAACAGTTAGTACCACTAAACAACTTTTATTGCACTCCTGTCCATATTCTCAAAAATAATATTTCAAAAAAGCTCCCCAAAAAAACCCTAGTTCTCTTCCACAGCGGCGGCGGCGGCTCCTCCTCCATGGAGCTGCCGCCCGCCACCCCCCTGTAGATCGCCTTTCTCCGACCATGCTCGCCGCCTCTGCACTTGGAGCCTGCTCCCCGCCGGTGCTAAGATGGGAGTCACGCCCCCGACCGGTCCTCACCGTCTCCGGCACGTCGCTAGCAACATAGGGCGATTGAAGTCGATTTTCCCCTCTTCGCAGCTTTCCCCTCCTCTCTTGGACGGAGGGGACATCTTTGGATTGTCCAACTAACCCGCCGCCGCTTCGAAGCCAGACCAGCCACGAATCCGCTCAGATTTGCCGTTGTGCCCATCCCCGCCGCCAGTTGGCCGCCCACCTGTCGCCCAGAAGTGCAACACCGACCAGATCCGTCTGTCGTACTGCTCATCCACCGCCCCTCCTCCGCTCCGCCGCCCTCTGCTGTGGCCGATGACGTCTCCGGCTTGACTTGGCTGCAAATCGGTAAGTTACCCATCCCCCCTCCCCCCCAGATTTCAGGCTTGAAGTGGCTGTTCTCCCACTCCCCCGGTTGTGAGGCTACTCCTTCCCCATCCCCCTCGGATATGCTTGCTCTACAGCATGACCGAGTCTCCCGGAGAAGTCCTCTCACCGCCCACCAACACCACTAAAGGCCTCTTTTTCTGGCCCAGGGTTGCTTATCGGTCCCCTACTCGAGTCACTGGCCCTGGTTTTCGTTGGCTTCTTTGCTCATCTTGCCGCCCCGCCACCATCCCTAGCCGGCCATGGAGTTGTTGTGTTGGTAGATAGGTTTCTAGGGTTGTATTGGGCTTGGGTTCTTTGGGTGGGGTTTTGTTTTTGGGCTTTCTTTTGTCTTGATTTGAGCTGTTTTGTTGGTTTCGTTTCCTGTTTTGTCTTGGCATAGGAGGCTCTTGTGGTCCTTAGGACGGTTTTGGTGTTTTGGGGTAGTTTGTGGTGGCCTTTGAGCCCGATACCACCAGGTCTCATTGTTGCTTGTTTGAGGTTTAGGCGTGTGCTCATATGGTCTTTGTCTTTTCGTTTTAGGGGTATGCCCCTTTTTCTTTGTATCTCGTACTTTTATTATGAATGATATGCTTTCGTTGCCGGTGAAAAAAAAAATTTGAGCTGCTGTTATTAAATATTTATGATCTCCCCATGCTATGATTACAGATATCCGTCGATTAAATTAATTACTGACTAATTCACTTAATCGACCTCTTCCCGATTCCTTGATCCTTTACCACTTAACTTATTTGATATGTCCATATTACCAAGTAATCTACCCGCAGGGTTTGACATAATCAAAACTTATAAGCTTCATCAAGGGGATGTCATCAATCCCATGACCGGCACATGGATCTCGTACTTTTATTATGAACCCCAAACCCTTGTCTCAGCCTCCTCCTCAACCCCTCTTTCTTCTTCTACTGCTTCTCTCACTGTGACTTGTATGGAAACCCTTACTCGTGCTCTCTCTCTCTCTCTCTCTCTCTCTCTCTCTCTCTCTCTCTCTGTAGACTGTACATATACAAAGCTAAACAATATCTACGTATTTAACGTGACGAGTGAAGACACCGACCCTTCAGGTTTCTTTCAACAACAAAAAGGAGACCGACCTTCAGGTGGGCCTGTCAATAATGACAATAGTTCGGGTCAAGCCCAGACCACTTTAAGCTGCCCCAGATTTAAACAAGCCCACCATCTCGTTTCTTTAGCCGTGTTTGGGGATTATGGTTATCTTCTTCTTTTTTATTTAACTAAAAATCATGTTGTATGTATTGTATTCGTTTGTTTGATTGGTTTTTTTAAACATATCTGGTCTACTAGTTTGATATCAGCACACTAATTAATTCAATTATTATTTTACAATCTTTTTTGTGCGGTCATGTCGTGCGACTGCTGAGTATACCTACATTGCGGGAGATCCGTACACCAAACTCATCATGAGCGAGCAGGAAGGCTCAACCTCCAAAATTAAAAAGGCTGATGCATACTCTAGATCTCGTATGCCGCCTCATAATGGTACGTACCCTAAATCCCTGGAAACTGTCACGGATGACGTCATACAGTATAAAGAAGACGGTATTACAAGTTAGCTTCACAGCACGTACATGTCGCAAGAGGACTTATTAAAGCCTACCAACCAGTAGAGCCCCGGCTCCCGTGCGAGGTGATGAGATGGGTGGGACCCAGTCTCATGCACTCCCCAAGCGCGATATGGCACAGATTAATCTGGTGCTTCTGTTGCACAATTGTGAGGACCCCTGTAGTCTGCTGATGGGTTAACGTGGCAGTGACCCAATTGTTCATTCTTGATTGTCTACATTTAGCCCCCTTGCTCGTGAGCTGAGCTTCGCAAGGACCAGGTGCATATGACAGCCCCTTGTCATGTCCTGGAGCTCTCGCTGCGTCCCAGTGCATTTCACAGCCCCTGGTGATGATGATTCAACTGAACGATTGGATTAGGAACTCATGGGTCCTAATCCAATCGTTCAAACGATTGGTTAGAGCTTTCCTTTATGTGTTGCCTTCCATCCTGGCTTTGTGCAAAACGGATCAGTGCTCTAGATCCGGGAGGGAACTAGGGTTTTCACATCTTGAAAAAGAACAAAACTTTGGGAAAATGGAACCATACCGCTTTAGAGTCCTGTACACTATTTCTTCGATTTTCCGTCTTGATTAGATGAGACGTTTTGTACCATTCAAATGACAGTCCTGACCTTGGGAAGTTAGTTTTGGAGTTTTGGAGTTTCAGCTATCGTTAGGGGAACGAGATTTTTGCTTATTTATGATTCGTCTTTAGAGTTATATGATTCATTCTGACGCGTTTTCATTTTCGAGGGAATCGTAATCTAGAATCTTTGATTTGGTTTATGCTTAGGTTCACTAAGAGTACTTACTTTCAAACTTGGGAGATTTTATGAACTACTCTGTGTAAATAGAACCTTATGAGACAATAGCAATAGTTATTCGGGTTGATGACTGAAGCAATAAGGGTATCTTCTTCAGCACCGATCGGGTTGTGGGCGTGATCTCACTAGCCATGTTATAATCTAAATCTTGATGCATTTGTGACACTTTATCGTTGGATGTGTATGATTAGAGTCATGTCACCAACATCGTAGTTTTAGTCACGGGATGGTTAAGAATTATATGAATTTATTGATCTGCTAGAGGTTCTACCTCTTGTTAAGTAGAAGATCTTACACTAGAGTGAATGATTGGTCAATCCGAAATCCATTTGTAAGAGTGTGCTTGTACTCGTTAGTAAGAGGGATTATAATGAAGGTTTTCTATATGTCGCCCAAGACCGTGAATCGATGGCTAGCCCCAACAACTAGGAGACAAATCGGCATATGCACTTCTTTTTATTCTTGATGTTGTTGCCTTATACTTGGAATGCTTGAACGAATAAATTTATGTAATAATCTTGACTCTGGCTCCGATTATTGTGATTGTTATTTTGAATTACGAGGTTACTCCTATGAGAAGAACACTAAAATTGTTGTGAGACCTAGTATGGGAATGTAAGCCCAAGAGCAATATTCTCCTTGAAAGATTGGTTATAAATGGCAATTGAGGATCAAATTTGAGTTGCATGATATATGTGATATTATTACATCTCGTAGTGCTGCATGATAAGATAAAAAAAGATCAATAGGCGATAATTGTGTTGAATCAATCATGACACATACCCCATAGCTTCATCACCTGTTCAGATGATCACATACGACTATGTCTTGAAGACGGAAGAGAAAAGTTTGGGAAATACCTTGTTCCATGTGTAGCAACTTAGAAAGTGTGTTCCATACCACTTCCTGTATTGAATCCTGAACCAGAGACATTGACCACGTTAAGATTCTAGATATCATGACAAGGGGCACGTGTAACAAGAATGTTAAGCTTGTAAATGTCTTATGGACGAACCACCTCACAAGGGAGGCAACATGTGAAGCGAGGATTGGTATGAGGAAGAAGCGTCTTCACCTTTTGACGAGATATTTTGAGTTCCGAGGACGTCACTCCTCTAAGGGGGGAAGGATGTAATCCTTCGGTTTTGCAGCACATCATTTTAGTACTCCGTATAGAATGTTACTCATGGTGCATGGCATTAGGTTGCATTTGGTAGTTATACCCTAAAGTGGAGACCCATACCTTAGTGGGTGTTGCGAGGTTGGTTTAAGCTTCGAGGACGAAGCTCTCTTTAAGGGGGGAATGATGAAATACCCCGTTTTGTGAATACGGGTATTTATGATATTACTATAACTATTGGGTGTTGATAATATATTATTATAAGTGTTGAGTATTAATTTTTATTGGTTGGGAGTTAATTTTTATAGTTATTGAAGGTTTGGGGCTCTATGTATTTTCCCTTACTTTATAAAGAGTCTTTTATTTTACTCAGGGGGTGCAGTGACTTTTACCTAAAACTAGTGGGGTTAAAGTGTCTTTTACTATAAACTATCATCTTCTTCCTCTCCTGCAACTAGCAGGAGAGTCTCTCCCTCTACATGTACGAATCCAACACCACCACTGCCCGAATCTCCACCAAAACTCCTGATTTTTGTCCCAATTCAATCCCAATTCGACTTAATCTCATCAAAGTTCGATAATTTAGCATCAAGCAAACCAATTTCGCCAATTTTTGGTCCCGATTTGAAATTGAAGTTTTCGAAGTGGGTCTCCTTCCACTCGCCGGATTTCTCACCTCTACACCTATATAGATCCCTCCAACCCAGAGCAAAACCCACACATCACAGCTCTCAATCTCTCTCTCTCTCTCTCTCTCTCTCTCTCTCTCTCTCTCTCTCTCTTGCTCTGCCCGACGAGCAGACCTGAGGCCGCTGCTCTGCCGCCTTCCCGCTGCCGTCCTCGTCGTCGGCCACCGCCTCCGTTACCGGCCTCGCCGTCGCCGTGCGTCCTCGTCACCGTCGGTCCCGTCTCCTCTTCTCCTCCATCGGGTAACAAACCCGTCCCTCTATCCCTCTGTATTTGTTTTTTTTTTCATTAAGTGATTAGTGGATAGTTGATATTAGTGGTTGGGAAGATAGAAAAGAAGAAAGGGGGCAGTTGGCCCAGTGGTTAAAGAGCATGCTTGTTTGGGGGGTTGATCTTGGGTTCGAATCTCACCTAAGGCAACTATTTTTATTTTATTTTTTACTTTACTCATCAATACTCAAAGTTTAAAAGAGAAGAATTAGGGGGATGAAAGCTTTAGTAAATACTTTTGAGGGTTGTTTTATTTGGGAGTTTATTGTATAAATCTAGTATATTGAAAAATAAAATTTTATTAATTATATTAAATAAATTCTTTTAAAAGAGCAATAAGACTTTGCTACATTAGGTTATATAATTATATTACATTTTTATAAACAAAAGTTTATATAAATCATACCTTAAATAGTAGTAGTATGTCACGTTATCAAGTTTGGAAAAATAACATTCTTGGCTATTCAGATATCTATTAATCTCTCTATAAGTTATATAATTGTAGTTTGATATGATTTTACAAATAATAAACGTTAGCTTTATAAAGCGTATTTTATTATAAAAGAGGTTGTTCACCTTAGCAAAGTTTGGAGAGAATTAGTAAGGGATTTATTTCATTTACCTATAGGACTTCGTGTGCAATGTGTTGATTAGGATACTATTAAATTTGTAGGCGACAATTTCGTTGACAAAGGATACGTCGGGTATTACTAGGAAGTGATTTGCTTTGCTTGAGATTAAAGGTAAGTAAACATGCCAGGCCTAGCGCCCTTTCCTCTTTTCGTGTCAAATGATTTTCCTTCCTATTTGTCTCAAAATGATTTTATGAAATATGTGCTACCTGAATACTTGTTTCAAACTGTTGAAATAATTCTCTGAAAATATCGTTGTAATCTAATAATCGATGACAACGTAAAGTGGAAGAGTTGTGCGGGGACCTTTATTATTGGTTACTATTGGCATTGGGCATGTTGACTTCGGTCTCTCATCTAATTTATTTTATTTTAATCCGGTTGCAAGTCCCCTGATAGCTCCTTGTACTCACTCCTCTGGCCGCTAGAGTCTTTGGGGGGTGTCGACACTTAAGGTCTTGGATGCTTGTGAGATGGTTGGTTTTCCCCGTATCAACAAATTAATAAATTGGTTTTTGGATTGGATGTTGTTAATGGAAAATGGAATATCATGAGTTTTGGAATCCTATTATTTGGACAATGGATGTGATTTGGAAAATATAAAGGAACTTGGAATCTCTCATCTTATTTCTTCTATAAAAGGGTCAAAGCTTTTACTTTCACTTTGTTTTAGCGAAACTACTACAATCTGGTTTTCAAATTACTTCATAATCTGTTTACATGCTTGGGTGTTACTTACTCAGTATTTCCGCTGACTTTGGAAACTGTGGTGTTTCTCTATTGTTTTCTGCACAACAGGTCTATATGATGGGAGCATAGCTTAGTAGGGGACGCGAATCATCACTTAGACGATTAGTGATATCACACTTAGTTCCTCAGAGATTCTTTTAGTATCATTAAAACTGTCGTTGGATTGTATGTCTGTGTTTGAGGCTCGAGGACTGGAGTTTAATAAAGTTAAATTTATGTCCGGATTCTCTGTTTTAAACCTCCTTGTATCCGGGTTTAAGCTCGGGTACGGAGTGACACCCCCGGTTTTCCGGCTTGGTCATTTTGGGGGTGTTACAGTAATTCTTAAGTTCCTTCTGAATGCAAGTGTGGGCATGCTGCTTCCAGAATCCTTCTTGGCCTCCAAACGTATTCCTCTCACTCTCAAAACCATAGATTTTTGGTGTGTATCTGATGCATACGAATTATTAAGGCTAAAGAAACTTATATAGGCTACCGGAGGGACCTGGAGGAGAAAACACGAATCAGGCTCCTAACTTTATTAGGACTTCTGGATCCACCTGAACCTAGCCGAAATAAAGTTAATAGCAGTTAGTAACACTAAATAACTTTTATTGCACTGCTGTCCATATTCTCAAAAATAATATTTCGAGCTCCTGTTATTAAATACTTATTATCTCCCCATGCTATGATTACAGATATCCGTCGTTTAAATTAATTACTGACTAATTCACTTAATCGACCTCTTCCCGATTCCTTGATCCTTTACCACTTAACTTATTTGATATGTCCATATTACCAAGTAATCTACCTGCAGGGTTTGACATAATCAAAACTTATAAGCTTCATCAAGGGGTATCATCAATCCCATGACCGGGACATGGATTCCTTCGATATATTAATTTACACCATGGACTCAATAGTATCATCCAACTCATCGACTTTATTGACTCCATAGGAATCTCCCTCACTTGACTTGTCAAAGCAATAACTACTAAATACATGTGCACATTAACTATCTAAGGTTAAGAACATAAGAATCATAATAACCATGAGACTTAGCTTGTCTTGTTATGTTAGTACAAAGAAAATGATCTCAATTAGGTCATGTTCAATATACACAAAGTATACTAGCACACTGAGTTGAGACTATAGTATGAACTATATTGTTTTCTGTAGCCAAGACAGACCTACTAAAACAACATGCTACAATCGTTCCGATATTTTGTCTAATTCCATATAGATTGTGAACTCATAACTTTCATTCCACAAGAACCGAAGATAAGATCTTTTGTGTGTAAGCTAGACTCTACACACCAGATCTTCTACTATGTAATAATAGACAACTATGCACAGTAATAACATAATGCAAAAAACATTGCCCAAAACCATTCTCATAAATATCAAATTCAAATAATCCAATACAAAAAGCATGGTTTTTAGTATTCAATCCAACAATACCCCACTAAGACTTAAAGCCACGCAACAACACACCTCAAACTCATTTCCTCTACGTGACCATCAAAAGCCTTGTCTGTCAAACACTTTGTAAATGGGTTTTCCAGGTTATCTGCTGATGAAATCTTCATCACTCTCACGTCACCTCTGTGCACAAATTCTCTAATCAAATGATACTTACGCTCTATGTGTTTTCCTTTCTTGTGAGCTCTTGGTTCCCTTGAGTTTACAACCGCACCGCTACTATCGCAATAAAGCGTCATAGCTGGTTGTATTCTCGGTACCACTGCAAGATCCATTAGAAAGTTTATGAGCCAAACAACTTCCTTAGCAGCTTTAGAAGCAGCCACATATTCAGCTTCCATGGTGGAATCAGCAATGCAAGATTGCTTGATGCTCCTCCAACTAATGGCTCCACCTCCTAAGGTGAAAACATATCCAGAGGTAGACTTCCTGGAATCTCTATCTGACTAAAAATCCGAGTCATTGTACCCGATGGGTACAAGACAATTTTCATGGTAAACCAACATATAGTCTCGAGTCCTTTTCGGGTACTTCAATATAAGTTTTACCGCAATCCAACGTTCTCTCCCAGGGTTAGACTGATATTTACTAAACATGCCAACAGCAAAGGAAATATTTGGTATAATACATAACATCGCATACATGAGGCTTCCTACTGCAGAAACATAAGGAACTGCTTTCATACTTTCTATCTCATCAGGTGTTTTAGGACACTAATCCTTAGATAGACCGATTTCATGTCTGAAAGGGATCAACCCTTTCTTGGAATCCTGCATGCTAAACCTAGCAAGAGCAGTATCAATATAATTGGCTTGTGACAATCCCAACATCCTATTTTTTCGATATCGCGTAAGTTTGATTCCTAGAACGTATGTTGCTTCTCCCAAGTCTTTCATATCAAATTGACTTGATAAACATACCCGCACACTAGATAATACACCCACATTGTTTCCAATGGGCAATATATCATCATCGTAAAGTATTAAGAATACCACCACGTTTTCCTTACACTTCTTGTACACAGCTCATATGGACATTGATCAAAACCAAAAGATTTGATTGCCTGATCAAAACGAATGTTCCATGATCTAGATGACTGCCTAAGTCCATAAATAGACATCTTAATCTTGCACAACTTGTGCTTTTGGCCCTTAGCTATGAATCCTTCTTCTTTCATCATATAAATGCACTCATCAAGACTTCCATTAAGGAAAGCTGTCTTGACATCCATTTTCCAAATTTCGTAATCGAAATGAATTGCAATGGACAAGAGAATTCTGATAGACTTAATCATGGCTACCGCGAAACAGTTTCCTCATAGTCGATCCCTTCTTTCTGAGTAAAACATTTCAAAGCAAGCCTTTCTTTGAAGGTTTCAACATTCCCGTCAACTCCTCTCTTGTTCTTGTATATTCACTTACACCCAATGGGTTTTACCCCATCTGTTGGATCTACAAGATCCCATACCTGATTAGAGTACATCGACTCCATCTAAAAAATAGCCTTTTTCCACTTTTCCACATCCGTATGATGCGCAAACTAACGTGCTGTTCGCAAGTATACGAATCTCGTAATACCGGGTGTATTTAAACTCGGGTAATCGTTCCCACGAGGACTATTCTGGGTTTTTCGAGAAATCAGTTTTAATCTTGCAGAGTGCAAAAGGAGGAGTAGTTTAGGATTGTGAATAACAGTAAAATAAAAATAAACAAATAAAACGTAAATATTTTTTGTGACGTTTTTCTGGAAATCTTGAAAGTTTGTAAATCTAGGGTTTGGAATACTAGGTCCCAGGATCCCCTAGGGTTTCTTCAGAGTTATGTTCCTTTGTTTGATATGAAAACACTCAGCAGTTTAATTACCCGTGCAACGTACCGATTGTGCAGTAACCTTTCAGATTCCACACGTTGTAACGATCCTGCAGACTTTCGAATTCCTGTTAAGCTGCCTAGGTGTGCAGTCTCGTTCTAAGTCTGCTAGGGTTTCTAACCTGTCCTGATGGCCCGGGTCAGATTCTCTAACAGTTGGTCTATACGTTTTGGCTAGCCCTATCTCCCTTTCTCTGGTCGGTCTATCAGGGTAAGGTACTAAATCCTGTCTTTTCTTCCTAACCCTAATCTGACGTTTTCACCTACAGGATCGGGTCTATAGCAATTCTGGTTCGCGACTCCGATCATGCATTAACAGATATAATTAAAGACATAATAACTGATAATACTGCAGAATTAAGATAACGTAATCATGAATTCATAATCAAACTGCAGAAAAATGTCTGAAAACGAAACCCTAGGTTCACCGCGAACCTAGGTAAAAGGTTTAGCTACTAAAAGACATAACGAATTAACAAAGTTTCTGAAATTAAGAGAGAGAATAAGATCAAACTAAGTCTTCAGATTTGGATGAGTGCTTCCGTGCTCTCCGAGGATGCTCAGACTTCTCCTTGGATGAATTGTGTCTTCAAAACGAGTCTGGACGAATCTTTATATAGTGATGGAGACGTTTCTGGAACTTGCCTTTATTAACGAAACTGCCACTGCCCGAAACCGCCTCAATTTTTGTGCTGTCTGCGTATTATACGCAGCTTGCTGCGTAAAATACGCAGCCAGGGTCTTCTCCTGTGCTGTTTTCTCCACTTTCTGCTGATGTCTGCATATTATACGCAGCCCTTACGTAAAATACGCAGCCAGGGACCCCACTTTGGGCCTTTTTCTTCATCTTCCTGCGTATTTTCTCCCCCGGCTGCGTATAATAGGCAAGATGCTGCGTATAATACGCAGACAGGGGAGAAAATTGGCCAAAACCCTCCCCTATCCTTGCTGTCTGCGTAAAATACGCAGCCAGCAAGGTAGGGTGCTCTTTTCTGTCTCTTTTGCCTCCTGTTGCATTCCCGAGCAATTCCTGCTGCATTCCCGAGCCCTTTTCCTGCATAGACAATTCGAACATACCCGCGATCATACCCGATAAAAGTACGCAAAATGCAGAAATTTATAAAGAGCAAATAAGTGTCTAGTTCCTAAAACCGAGGCTTTCCGAGGGTGAAAATTGGCTAAAACATGGTTTTTCGGCACAAAATCACAAAAACCGAGCTATAAGATAACCCCGATTTGGGCGTTATCAAATACCCCCACACTAAATATTGCTCGTCCCGAGCAATCCCCTTTCATACTACCTCTGATTGCATACAACTCTGTCTTTGCAAAACCAACCCTGTCGTGCATACACTACCCTTGCATACTCCCTGCAATTTCATACTCTTTCGACCTGAACCGTATAACCGGACGACTCGATAGAAAGACTGACTCAGAAAGAATATTCACAGACTCAATACACAATGACTCAAAATTACTTAAAACAATTTATTTTTGGTGAGATCGGGCAATCTCCAAAACATAGCCGGTGTGTCCTCAAGACCTCACCCTTTCTCCAGAAAGTACTTCCCTGCAATCGATCGGTAAGTCTGAACATATTTCTTTGGTGGATTTAAGCACTGGAACCGAGTACTGTTACTTTGCTATCAACCTGAGTGAATCCCTAGTTATCCTACCATCCGAGCTATTTCCGAATCAAGGTTCTAAGTCTAACAGGTAGGATATATATATATATACGTGTATAGGCACGGCACGATCCTACTCCTTATGACATTCTCACAATTTCGCCAAACTCACACCCCTCACCGAGTTCCCAAAAAACTACCCGAAACAACTAAGTTCCTGCCTTCTCAATCTTCATGGCCCCCGGTGTGTCTTCGTCGTTCTCACGGCCACAAATGTAAAGTGGTGTAACTGTCTCGAAAATTGTGCTACTCACTCAGCTTTTTGACTCAATAATATAAATAGCTGAAAAACTACAAAACTAGATCATTTCTTCTTTTTTTCTTTTCTTCCCTTTTTTTTATTTTCTTTTTCGTTTTTTTATAATAATAATAAGACGCTATATATACATGAATACACGAATAATACTTAAATAAAACGGACTAAAGCTGAGTGAGTAATAATAAACAGTTGTCGTGGGGGTATGAAAGTTGTCTTCATGTGAAGTACCCCCACACTAATCCTGAAGCGCTGATCCCGTAGTCGGAATGATACTGTGCAGTCCCACCGAACCTCCTCATCACCAAAGATGTAGAAAAACAGCACAACCACCAATTAATCTCACAACCCCCGAACCCCATTTTGTGCGGAAATATGTCTCGCACGCGACTATCTCTACCTATGGTCACTATGTAATGCAGTGATCCACCTTCGCAAATTAATGCAGTCGCCACTAACTCACCCTGTCCTTCCCTCAAAAAACGTGTCAATGTCAAAACTGTCCAAAACTGATATACCATGAAGTGCTCCCATCTAAAACCCTCCCTAACTCACTCCCTCTGTCATAACTCGTAGAATAGCCAACTAACGACTGATGAAGGTCTCAAAGAAGGCTTTCTAGGCTATAGTGGATATGAATAAAAGGGGTAAATAGCTTCAAACGGGTTTACTAGTTGGACCTAGGGATAAGAAACAGGACGTGAGGTCCCTTGATAGCCAGTCACTCCACCGAAAGATGCGATGACCGTGACGGCGCCCGTGGGCGGGTTGTCGACTACCTAGATGACTGCGGTGTGGCAACTAGTCGGATCCTTTGCTCAGTTGATAACTACTTTCGGTTTCCAAGGGTCACTGGCGCTCACCTATCTACTATACCTCGGTGCAAGTTTTCTTTTCCGTCAAAGGGTTTAACCTCGATTTCTTCCCAGTTTCTGTTATCTCGATTGCCCTTTCTCAAAATTTTCTGATTTTTTTAATTTTTAGTATTTTCTGATTTTTTTTACACAATGTAAGGCCAGAATGGTTTGGTGGGTTGACTCAAAGAACGAAAATATGCAGACTCAAAAAATAAAATAAAAACTGCAAATAAATATGAAAAACGTGCAGACCGGGTTAATGCAGGCACGACTTCCCACCCCCACACTAAGAGGTGGCATGCCCTCATCGCACTGACTCGTCTGGACTATACGGCGGGTCTGACCCGGTCTCGGATGAACTGGACATGCTGCTGGGTGAGCTGCTGGTCTTCTGGAATCAGGCACTACTAGACTGTCATGGGCCCGAGCTCAACGACTGGCGTGACTGTGAGCTCGACAAATGGCAGGACTGAGTCCGGGATCCTGACTGACTGCTAGGTGGCAGTGGATCCGGATTTGTGGCAAACTCACTCGATCTCGCCTCGTCCGACCAGCTGGCAGTGTAGTCACTGGAATAGGAGGCAGGGAATATAATGGGCAGGGGCACCTCTCGACCCGCATGGCGGGCCGCCTCTCGCTGCTCCTCTCGGATGGCAGAAATAGCGTCGCCATGGTCTTTGGCCATCTTCTTCTCAGTCCTGTTGGTGTGTGCTTTAGGTATCGGAAAATTTTCCCTAAGTTGTTAAGCATCTTCTCACTAAGGGACTGCTGGCCCGCACGACATCCCTCAACTCCCTCCTCAACTCGGGCCAACCTACGGTTCATGACCGAAAGCGGCGGTGGTCCGGTCGCACCTCTC
The DNA here is from genome assembly GCA_023055425.1 of Linanthus parryae. NCBI lineage: Eukaryota > Viridiplantae > Streptophyta > Magnoliopsida > Ericales > Polemoniaceae > Linanthus > Linanthus parryae. Next base: position 38,789,250 of record JALGPY010000002.1, read on the forward strand.
GTGCTAGGTCTGGCTCTCTGACTCAGCCCAGCTCTCGGACTCGGCCCGAATCTCGGACTCGGCCTGGCTCTCGGACTCGACTCCCCATGGTCATGGGTGGACTGAGAACGCCTAAGTCTAGACGCTCCCGTCCCCCGAGTAGGTCTATCCTGGGTCGATCTCCTCCTAGGGGAAGGGGCAGGGGCAGACTCATCCTCTTCCATAGGGTCAGCATCAAGGTCTATGACTGGGTCATTCGGTCCCGGACCTCCCCCTCTAATCTTCCTATAGGAATTAAGTATAGGGGGCAGCCAGTCACCCTCGTTTTCCGTGATGGGAATCTGGTAGATACGAGCCAGTTGGATAATCGGGTTGCTATACACGAGTCCCTTCAATCTCGCGGAGACGTTTTGCTCCTGAATGTAAGCCCAAGTAAGATGGCGATATCGATCCTCCTCCTCATCATAAGATAGTACACGATAAGGGTAGACTCATTCTCGAGGTGAGTAAAGTGCTGGATCCCCACAATGCGGTTCACCACCCACTCGACCCACCATCTCGCGGGTTTGCACAGATATCCATAATGGAGTTTAAGCCCTAGGTGTCCATCTTCGTCCCCCTCAAAGTGGGCCCCCGCGGTCCCACCCGTCAATACCCTCAGAATTTCCTCATCCGATGGAGGGTTGTTGACAGACAACTGGTACGCACACGGCTCTTGGGATGGTTCAATCCCGTAGGCCTGCCTAATAGACTCGGGGGTCAGCAGAATGTAGTCGCGACGGCAATAGACCCGCCGCGTGTCAGTGTTTTCGGCATCGCCAGCATATAACATGTTGCAAAAGAACTCCCTAGTCAATGTGGAACTCCACGCACCCTCAAATCCAGTCAGTGATGTGTCAAAAATGTCTGCTCGACTGGAAAAATTCACCATCTGAAAAGGCATCCTATCCTCATCTACACTAATCCTTAGTCTACCTATAGTTCGGCTTCTTACCCGTCAGATAATAGGTATGGGCAGCACTGTTCACAAAACGGTAACTGTCATAGTAATGCGGCCTAAGGTCTTTGGCAGGAATATCAATTGGCTCATGCCTACTGTCCGGGTCTACGACAGGTTTGACCAAATCCATGACCAAAAAAACGAACAGAAACAGAAATCTACAGTACGTGCGCGTGAATTCGTGCGTCTCAGCAAATAAGCCCCCTAAGATCTACCAGAGGTCCACACGGCACGGAAACCGAAAGAAATTGCAGAAATAATGACCTGGCTACGGGTCGTGCTTAAAACAGAAAAATAAGGAGTGAAAGTTGGACCTTCCCACAAAGGGGGTGAAGTGCAGAATCCGGCAAGGTTATCGCCGAAAAAGTCGCCGGAAGTCCCCTAAGATCTACGAGAGGTCCACACCCACACGTAGCTTTCTTCCTCCTCTTCAACCTTTCCTTCTACGAATATTTCCGGTTTTGCTTCAAACTCTACGAATCTGAGATTTTTCCTCAAGAACACCCTTCACTTTCCTTCAACCCCCACACTACCTCGATTCAAATTTCTGAAAACCGAAACTGGTTTCGTGCTCCTTGCGACGAGGGGATTCCAAATATGCCTTCGATTTTTTTATTCCGGACACTTTTGAAAAATTGGTGTGTTTGAGCTAGAGAGGAATTGAGGTAGAGAGAGAAAGCTTCAAGGCCAAAAATGGCCTCCCATGGCCGGCCTCCATTCTTTTAATCCCTAAGTGCCAAAATGACCAAAATTCCCCTATCTAAAGATGGTCAAAAACTGGTTATTTGTGCATATAATATGTATATTGTGCGTATTTTACGCACACAGGGGTACTGGGGTGATAAAAAACTAAAAAAAATAAAAAAAATGCATTTTTATCTGCTGGCTGCGTATAATATGCAGACATCTACGTAAAATACGCAGACAGCAGGTAAAAATGATTTTTTTTTTCGAAAATCCAGAAAAATACAGTTTACACTGCTGGCTGCGTATAATATGCAGAAAGCTGCGTAAAATACGCAGACATCAGCTAAAATAACTTTTCAATTTTTTTTTAAAAAATCAAGTTTTTCAATAATGGCTGCGTATAATACGCAGAAACCTGCGTAAAATACGCAAACAACATTGAAAATAATTTTTCAATTTTTTTTCAAACTTTGATTATTTTGGCATCGGTGTGCGTAAAATACGCACAAATTGTGCGTAAAATACGCACACCGTGAGTAGAAGGGGGAATTTTTCTCTCTGTCTCCTTTCTGTTCCTTTGCGTCTGCTTTTTCTGCTTCTTCTGTGTCTGCACATGCTTAGTTTTCATTAAATACCCACTCATCTCACCTCTCTCAAAAATTTAAAACTTAAAATAAAAAACTATAAATAAATTACTTACTACATTGGGTTGCCTCCCAACCAGCGCTTGTAATTTACGGTCGACGGCCCGACCCAGTTACCTCTGGTTCGATCACGAGTCGTCTGAAGTAGATTGGATCTACCCTGGCGACTTCGGCATTCTCGAGATACGGCTTGATTCGGTTTCCATTCACCCTGAAGCTTGAGTTATCTTTTGATAAAAACGGGTCGAGTGGACGAAGCCAACACGACCAATCTAATCACAGGCCGAGTGAACAAAATCAATACGACAATAATACGCTTCTACCTTACAACTCTTTCCACTTTATGTTAGTTACGCATTATTATTATTTTTCGTGTGACAATGTCAAGCAAACAACTTCTTTAAAATGTAAGAAAATCTGAAATAAACATATAAATGAATAACAAATACTTTTCGAGACAACTATTTAAATCAACTTGTGACACGAAAGGAGCGTGGCACGCAAGGCTTGGCATGTTCGCTTACCTTAATAACAACGACAACACGTTCTAGAAGTAGCTCTTGCCTACAAAATTGTCACCCACAAATTGTAGCTCACGAATTAACACAAATCCAAAATAGAATACTATAAGTCCTAACAAGACTCTTTTTAAGTAAACCTGAATACCCACTTGTTATTTCCTTAACATTTTATTATTTAATTAAAATTTTCTAAAACAACGCGTCTACTTTAAGCGACTAATATATCTAAGAAAATTTCTATAATATTATAGTAAGAGAGAGACGGGGAACAAGAGAGAGAGAGAGAGAGAGAGAATGAGCAGTGGGTCTCTCGGGTTCTTTCCGCCGGAAACAATGGCGGCAGCGGTGGAGAGGGTGGCTGCTGCCACTCTTCTTCTTCTGCTGCTACTAGATTCTGAGAACAGAGAGAGATAGGGAGTGTGAGAGAGAGCTGAGAGTTTGAGGAAGATGGAGGTGGTTCTTCCTACGGGTGGTCTCCATCGACAAATATGGTGGACGTGGTGATGGTTGTGGCTGCTTCCACCACGGCTCTGCTGCTGCTGGTGGTTGCTGAGAACGGAGAGAGACAGGGAAGGAGAGGTAGAGAGCTGGATGGGTTTACTTGCAGAGAGTTGAAAGTGGTGGTGGTGTTGAAGATGACGATGGTGATGAGGGAGGTGGTGGTTGTGAGGGTGGCTGCTGTGTTCTGTAGGTGGCTGTGGGGGTGTGAGGAGCTTTTATAGTTCAGTTTACTTGGAGGCCAAGGCAAGTGAGGGCGGTGGAGGCTTGATGGTGATTGAGGCGGTGGTGAAAGTTGGAGGCGGCAATGGTGCTTGGCCGTGAAGAAAACGAAGAGGAAGAAGCTGGAGAATTCTGGTGAAAGCTTTTAAAATTAAATAATGTTTCTTGGAATTGATTGGGTGTGAGGGAAGTACAAAGTGCTAGAGTGATTGGGTGTTACATGTGTATGAGTCGTCGCGGTGGTTGCTCACGCGTTATTAACTAAAAATTTGAAAAACGTCCACATATAAATTTCCTATTATTTTTCTAACGTTTTCTAAAATCTCACCCGCAAACTTCTTAGTTAATAATTCAACCAATTTATTTATTTGTTTTGCAACTAAATTCTTATTTAAATTACTACTTTACCCCTAGAAATATGACGGGTATTACACTTCTCCTTGGATGAATTGTGTTTTCAAAAACGAGTCTGGACGAATCTTTATATAGTGCTGGAGAAGTTTCTGGAACTTGCCTTTATTTACAAAACTGCCACTGCCCGAAACCGCCTTAATTTTTGTGCCTTCTCCGTATTATACGCAGCCTGCTGCGTAAGATACGCAGCCAGGGTCTTCTCCTATGCTGTTTTCTCCACTTTCTGCTGCTGTCTGCGTATTATACGCAGCCCCTACGTAAAATACGCAGCCAGTGACCCCACTTTGTGCCTTTTTCTTCATCTTCCTGCGTACCCTCCCCTATCCTTGCTGTCTGCGTATAATACGCAGCCTGCCTGCGTAAAATACGCAGCCAACAAGGCAGGGTGTTCTTGTGACGACCCGGTCACAATTTTAATAATAAAATATCGATTTACGATAAAAATCACGGTTTACCGTCAACCCGTCTGACATTTTCAGACGTCCAAAACTCCACCAGCATGACACACAGTCCTCCGAAACCATATTTTTAATCAACTTTCTGAAAAATTGGTACGTGACTGAATTATTTAAAAAGTTACAATAACTCGTCAAAAATGACATATCATATATATATTTGACCAAAAATAGTAATTACAACAAACAGCTAATAATAGCTACAAACAACATTGTTAACTAAAAATACAAATTTTAGCAACTACTCCGCGATCCAATCGCGCTCCAGGTCAACCTGTAAAACAGAGGGGTGAGCCAAAATAGCCCAGCAGGTACCGCCTAACCACTGGCGTAGAAATCTAAAATCTACTTGACACACAGCCAGTTATTACAAATCAACATGCGGCACCAAACAGACAAACAACGTGATTTATCAATCTCCAGACAGTCAACAAACAGCTAAAAAGCTATAAAAATCACACCAACAGTATACACAGAAATAGACCGTAACTGCAGGAAACTTAGAAGTTAGATTTCCCCTACCTTTCTAAAACAGAGAAGCTAAGCTAAACAAGAACCAAATCAGGACACTTCACTTTGAAATGAAGAAACGCCGGTTTTTCAAGCACCCAAAGTAACTCACAAACTCACTGTTTCTGAAATTCTAAAAGAAATGACCATCCTTTTTATTGTATGAGAAGTAAACAACTAACAAAGCATTATCAATGATTAGTTGGAGAAAAAGCAATAGTAAGCAGTAAACCTTGTCACCAACAATGCATTATGGACACTTGGCAATTAACAAACAATAGTGATACATGCATTAATAGGAAAAATGCAATATAGACATCAATCTTTTAAGATAATTACAATAGTCAAAAAGACCACTATGAAATAAGTGACCCGTGTCACTGAGAAACATGTACCAAAACTCTAGCATGGACATTTGAATCTATCCACTTGAAAATTATATTTGGAAGGTAATAAATTATCATGAATCAATTATATTTGACATGTTTATCCAATTAAGAAAAGTTTGTCAATTAACTAAACTATCTGCATGTATACACATATACTACCACCCATGCACACAAACTGTCACAAAATTTCAAATCTACTTAATAAAATAATTTCTTCTACAAGCAGTTCTAATAATATAGTAAATTACTCGCCCACGTAATCAAAGTACTTTTAAAAAAAAGTATTTAGAAATTCGAGATATTACAATCTACCTCGCTTATAAAAATTTCGACCCGAAATTTGACTCAAAATCACTTTTAACTTTGAAAATATCACGTACCACCAAGTCTCATCACCTCCACCACCCAAGCAGTACTAGACTGTGTACCCCTAGCTCGACAGTGCGGTGGCTCACAAGTGTGGTGACTCACAAGTGTGTACCACTTGTACAACACCCGCCACAGACACCCGCCAAAACACCCGCCCAGTCCCAGATACACTATCCGTACCTCCGTTTGGGTAAGGCTCTGATACCACTGTGACGACCCGGTCACAATTTTAATAATAAAATATCGATTTACGATAAAAATCACGGTTTACCGTCAACCCGTCTGACATTTTCAGACGTCCAAAACTCCACCAGCAGGACACACAGTCCTCCGAAACCATATTTTTAATCAACTTTCTGAAAAATTGGTACGTGACTGAATTATTTAAAAAGTTACAATAACTCGTCAAAAATGACATATCATATATATATTTGACCAAAAATAGTAATTACAACAAACAGCTAATAATAGCTACAAACAACATTGTTAACTAAAAATACAAATTTTAGCAACTACTCCGCGATCCAATCGCGCTCCAGGTCAACCTCTAAAACAGAGGGGTGAGCCAAAATAGCCCAGCAGGTACCGCCTAACCACTGGCGTAGAAATCTAAAATCTACTTGACACACAGCCAGTTATTACAAATCAACATGCGGCACCAAACAGACAAACAACGTGATTTATCAATCTCCAGACAGTCAACAAACAGCTAAAAAGCTATAAAAATCACACCAACAGTATACACAGAAATAGACCGTAACTGCAGGAAACTTAGAAGTTAGATTTCTCCTACCTTTCTAAAACAGAGAAGCTAAGCTAAACAAGAACCAAATCAGGACACTTCACTTTGAAATGAAGAAACGCCGGTTTTTCAAGCACCCAAAGTAACTCACAAACTCAGTGTTTCTGAAATTCTAAAAGAAATGACCATCCTTTTTATTGTATGAGAAGTAAACAACTAACAAAGCATTATCAATGATTAGTTGGAGAAAAAGCAATAGTAAGCAGTAAACCTTGTCACCAACAATGCATTATGGACACTTGGCAATTAACAAACAATAGTGATACATGCATTAATAGGAAAAATGCAATATAGACATCAATCTTTTAAGATAATTACAATAGTCAAAAAGACCACTATGAAATAAGTGACCCGTGTCACTGAGAAACATGTACCAAAACTCTAGCATGGACATTTGAATCTATCCACTTGAAAATTATATTTGGAAGGTAATAAATTATCATGAATCAATTATATTTGACATGTTTATCCAATTAAGAAAAGTTTGTCAATTAACTAAACTATCTGCATGTATACACATATACTACCACCCATGCACACAAACTGTCACAAAATTTCAAATCTACTTAATAAAATAATTTCTTCTACAAGCAGTTCTAATAATATAGTAAATTACTCGCCCACGTAATCAAAGTACTTTTAAAAAAAAGTATTTAGAAATTCGAGATATTACAATCTACCTCGCTTATAAAAATTTCGACCCGAAATTTGACTCAAAATCACTTTTAACTTTGAAAATATCACGTACCACCAAGTCTCATCACCTCCACCACCCAAGCAGTACTAGACTGTGTACCCCTAGCTCGACAGTGCGGTGGCTCACAAGTGTGGTGACTCACAAGTGTGTACCACTTGTACAACACCCGCCACAGACACCCGCCAAAACACCCGCCCAGTCCCAGATACACTATCCGTACCTCCGTTTGGGTAAGGCTCTGATACCACTGTGACGACCCGGTCACAATTTTAATAATAAAATATCGATTTACGATAAAAATCACGGTTTACCGTCAACCCGTCTGACATTTTCAGACGTCCAAAACTCCACCAGCAGGACACACAGTCCTCCGAAACCATATTTTTAATCAACTTTCTGAAAAATTGGTACGTGACTGAATTATTTAAAAAGTTACAATAACTCGTCAAAAATGACATATCATATATATATTTGACCAAAAATAGTAATTACAACAAACAGCTAATAATAGCTACAAACAACATTGTTAACTAAAAATACAAATTTTAGCAACTACTCCGCGATCCAATCGCGCTCCAGGTCAACCTCTAAAACAGAGGGGTGAGCCAAAATAGCCCAGCAGGTACCGCCTAACCACTGGCGTAGAAATCTAAAATCTACTTGACACACAGCCAGTTATTACAAATCAACATGCGGCACCAAACAGACAAACAACGTGATTTATCAATCTCCAGACAGTCAACAAACAGCTAAAAAGCTATAAAAATCACACCAACAGTATACACAGAAATAGACCGTAACTGCAGGAAACTTAGAAGTTAGATTTCCCCTACCTTTCTAAAACAGAGAAGCTAAGCTAAACAAGAACCAAATCAGGACACTTCACTTTGAAATGAAGAAACGCCGGTTTTTCAAGCACCCAAAGTAACTCACAAACTCACTGTTTCTGAAATTCTAAAAGAAATGACCATCCTTTTTATTGTATGAGAAGTAAACAACTAACAAAGCATTATCAATGATTAGTTGGAGAAAAAGCAATAGTAAGCAGTAAACCTTGTCACCAACAATGCATTATGGACACTTGGCAATTAACAAACAATAGTGATACATGCATTAATAGGAAAAATGCAATATAGACATCAATCTTTTAAGATAATTACAATAGTCAAAAAGACCACTATGAAATAAGTGACCCGTGTCACTGAGAAACATGTACCAAAACTCTAGCATGGACATTTGAATCTATCCACTTGAAAATTATATTTGGAAGGTAATAAATTATCATGAATCAATTATATTTGACATGTTTATCCAATTAAGAAAAGTTTGTCAATTAACTAAACTATCTGCATGTATACACATATACTACCACCCATGCACACAAACTGTCACAAAATTTCAAATCTACTTAATAAAATAATTTCTTCTACAAGCAGTTCTAATAATATAGTAAATTACTCGCCCACGTAATCAAAGTACTTTTAAAAAAAAGTATTTAGAAATTCGAGATATACAGTTCTTTTCTGTCTCTTTTGCCTCCTGCTGCATTCCCGAGCAATTCATGCCGCATTTCCGAGCCCTGTTCCTGCATAGACAACACGAACATACCCGCGATCATATCCGATATAAGTACGGAAAATGCAGAAATTTATAAAGAGCAAATAACTGTCTCGTTCCTAAAACCGAAGCTTTCCGAGGGTGAAAATTGGCTAAAACATGATTTTTCGACACAAAAGCACAAAAACCGAGCTATAAGATAACCCCGATTTGGGCGTTATCATCGTACTTCCAACAACTTTTTCATTGTTACTGGGATCAATATCATGTTCATAAGGGACCTTGTCAAAAGACTCTCCCAAGTACATGTATCTGTCTGGTTTACGAGAAACCCTCCCACTACGACGACGTTGTACTTGTGAATCCCTAGCAGCAACATTTTCCCCACTTCTCGGTTGCAACGGAATGTCACTACTATCTTGTGGATCACTACGTAATTTTCGCCACTGCCCTCTTTCGGTGGAATGTCAACACTACTTTGTTGTGTATCACGAGTATCTATATTTCTCCAACCACCCCATGGTAGTTGAATGTCGATATTATTTTCTTGTGGTATTTCCTCTCGTACAGTTGGTTTATCAAGACCTTGTACTACTTGATTTCCTCGCATTTCTTCCAAAACAATTTTACTTTTAGGCTTGTGATCCATAATATAGTTTTCCTCTAAGAATCTCGCATCGGTACTAAGAATGAATTTCTGATCCTTTGGACAATAAAATAAACAACCCTTTGTTCTTTTCGGGTATCCTACAAAAAAACATACTTCTGTCCTTGATTCCAAATTACTAGTGTTCCCCTTCAGCACATGTGTTGGACTACCCCAAATCCGAACATGCCGTAGACTAGGCTTGCGCCCAGTCCAAAGTTCTGTTGGTGTAGTTGGTACTGACTTCGACGGAACCAAGTTCAGAATATATGCAGATGTCTCTAAAGCATGCCCCCAAAAAGAAGTTGGTAAATCTCAATAACTCATCATGGATCTCATAATACCTAAAAGAGTCATATTCCTTCGCTCTGCCACACTATTCCGTTGTGGCGTACCTGGAGCGGACAACTGGGATTGAATCCCTTGTTCCTCCGAGTAATCCATGAATTGTCTCAAGAGGTACTCGCCACCTCTATCAGATCGAAATGGCTTGATATATTTTTCTATACGCTTCTCTGATTCTGCCTTAAAAATTTAAAATTTCTCAAAGGCCTCAGAGTTACGCCGCATCAAATAAATATATTCATATCTTGAGTAATCATCAAAACCTCTCCTCACTTGGACATTTATTGGTCCACAAACATCAGAATGGATAAGCTCCAAAAGTCCTTTGTCCTTATTATCCTTTGTCAAAAATGGTTTGGCCATTTTACCTTCTAAACATGACTCACATGCTGGTAGTGCCTCCACTTTTATTGAACCTAATTGTCCATTCTGAACTAGCCTATGTATTCTGTTTATATTGATATGACAAGTCGTAAATGTCAAAGATATGTTTGGTTTATCTCGCAAGGTTCCTTTCTCTTTTTAGGTGAGCTATCCGAGTTATTCAGTTCATATAGCTGCACTATGTGAGTCTCGGGATTTATAATGTAAAGACCATCCACCAATATACCAGAATAAATAAAACTTTTATTTTTCTTAATAACCACAGAGCCATTAAAATAAACTGAATATTCATTCTTAACAAACTTAGAAACTGAAATCAAATTCCTTCTAATGGAAGGTACATAAAGACAATCTTTCAAAACTAAAATCCTATCATTTCCAAAATGTAAGAAAAAAATTCCTATTGCAACTGCAGCTACTTTATTCACCACTAGAAAAACAGCTTCAAACGGCGGTTCAAAACCGCCTTAAATTTGACCAAAAACCGCCACAAAGACAAGTACGATGGTTTTTGTCGCGGTTCGTAATGTGACGCATAGAACGCCATCATAAAAGGAAACTTGGCGGTCAAAACCGTCGTAAATTTTTGTTTCTGAAGTTTTGAAAAAAATGCCTTAAACCACAAGGAAAAATTTACATTAACGTCGCAAAAATAGAACCGCCTTAAAGAATTTTTTTTTATATTATAAATCCTTTTTCTAATTAACCTTTTTTTCCATTTTCCTTGTTTTTTTAAATGGATACCAGTTTCTTTGTTTTTTTGTCAAGGCAGTTTCTTTGTTATTTGATTGTTTTAATAATTATTTGATATTTTACATGTATTACCTTTTTCATCATCAAGTCAAGGACTCCAGATTGATAAAAAAAGGCAAGAACTCCAGATTCATATCCTCAAAATCCAAATCTTCAACAACTTGAAGAAAGATTAAGTGAACCTATATCAGATCAAGGGGGTGGGGGGATCTGATCCAGGAAGCGCGCGCGCACACACACACACACACAGATTGAATTTCGGCCGGTGTTGGGTCGCCGAAAAAGTGTCGTGGCAGTGGTGGAGGTTCTTTTGATGCTTCTGCCTCTTCCTTGTCCGATCGAAGAGACAAGAAAAGAGGGAGGAGAAATTCATCGGAAAATAGAGATAACGGACGATGCTGCTGCCTCTTCCTTGTCCGATCGGGTGGTGGTTCTCCATTGCTATGGCCGGAGATGGCTGGAAGGTGAGAGAGGGTTGAGAGTGAGGTAAAAGCCGATAAAGAAACAAAGAGAGCAAGAGGGAGGGAGGGAGAGAGAGTACAGAAGAGGTCCGGGAGGAGGCGGAGGAAGAGAGAGCTTTGGTGAGTTATAAAGATAGGGTTGTAGATGGATGGATGAGATTTAATTTAAAAGGGTCCGAATCAACGGGCCGGATTAAATCTAGTAATTACACATATAGATATATTTTGTTGGCATTAGTAATGGATAAGTAATTAGTACAGGCGGTTTTCATAAACCACTACATAGTATTAACGGCACAAAGTTTCTTTCAGTCGTTTATTAAACGGCGTTATTGTCGTATCCGCCTAAATTTAGGTTGGTCGTCTGTTTTCGCCTTTTATGGGATCATATACGCCGGTTTTCATTAACCGCCGTTAATTATAAAATATACGTCGGTACATCTAAAACCGCCATGACTAGGCTTATTTTACGGCGGTTTTCGGCTCCGATGTATTAAAAACTGCCGTAACAAGCTACTTTTCTAGTATTGGTGTTGCCCAAGTGTAGATAAATCTCGCCATCACTAAGCTGTCGGGTTTCCTGGAACCCCTGTAATGAATTACAGACATGGTCAGTGGCTCCCGAATCTACACACCAGGTTCTAGTAGACCGAACCGCTAAACATGATTCAACTATTAGTGAAAGAGATATACCTGAGTTGTTTAGGATTGGATGAGTCAGGAAATTTGGACATTGCTTCTTCCAATGCCCTCTCTGGTTACAGAGGAAACACTTGACCTTCGGCTTTCCCAATGTCCCCCGAGGAGCAAGTGCTTGCTGTGGCCCACGAGCTATTCCTTGAGGTGCCTAAGCAACCTTCGGAACTACTGCTTGTGTAACTTTATTCTTCTTCTTAGCCCTAGGGATAGAAGTAGAAGCCTTTTCAGCCACCATTACATTAACCGGTTTCTGTGGGAGTCCCTCAGCTTCTTGAAGCTCCTTTAACAATTCAGCTAAAGTATAAATCTTTTTGTTCATATCATAACTTAGCCAAAAACCGTTAAATGATTCAAACAACGCCATGAGCACGATATCGACCCAGGTTTCCCTATCGATTACAGCTCCAAGAATCTCTAGTTCACCTAGAAGACTTATCATCTTCAGAACATGATCCCTAATAGAGGTTCCTCCAACCATTTTTGTGTTCATGAGATTATCATAGCGACCTGCCTGGCAGCAGGATCCTGATCCCCAAACATCTCTTTGAGGTTCTCCATGATCTTATAGGCAGAGCCCATGTTCTCATGCTGATTTTGCAACACATTAGACATGGAGCACAACATGTAGCATTTAGACATCTGATCGACTTTCTGCCACCTCTTATAAGGCTTGACATCTTCCCCTTCTAGAGGTTCTTCAGGACATTCCACAAGAAGCACAAATTTGTAATCCTTAGCAGTTAGCACAATATTCAAATTCCTCTTCCAATCAATATAGTTTGATCCAGGGAGTTTGTTTTGATTTAGGAGAATAGATAGTTGGTTGAAAGAGTTCGAAATTTTGAACCTGAGAATCATGTAAATAAAAAATATAAGGGCAACGTAAACCACCAGTAGTCTAACACATAAAAATAGTATGCCGCGATGGGTGGACGCCTACCATTCATTCTATAGTTAGACATGGTACCTTTGGTCCTGCGAGCCATCGCAGTGACTCTGATGGGGAGAATATTATAACTTACATCTAAGTGTATACCATCATTTTACTTCTAAACCCATTACTCAATTACATGCCTCTCAGATGGAGAGATGTCACATAAACAGTAATTAATAGAAGTATCCTAATAGGAATTTATACCAGTGATACTGTAGCGGTTATATTTGATAAGAAGGTTAACTCCAAGGCTAACGCACACAACCAACTAAATCACTTATAAATCAATGATGGAAACCGCCGGATCTATAAGCACTAGATTCCCTGTCCCACTTTGTTGTTTGAACAACTTAATACAAATTAAATTATTTATCCATGTTGTCCATGATTAACATGCAAGCATCCACAATAATAAACCACATAGATATAATCAAGCACATAACAAGAATTCAACCACACACATCCCATCTATTATGGTCGGAGCTTCTTTAGTTGCGATAGCCAGATCCTTCTGACCCCCGACACGGGGATCTACAGCCCAGCTATTATGGTCGCCGAAAAACTTTTTCTGAAAATTGCCATGTCGTCACTGTGGAAAACTGGACGATCTGCAATCTTTCGGCCATTTGTCTTCACTAATATTACAGTAACTCTAGTATCCATGGATCCCGCAAATCAGTCTGTAACAGAGTACCAGTGACTGCTACAGACTTTCAATGCCACCAAGACACTTTCATCTAAAACTGGAATAAGAGAACATAGGGTTTACTATTAGAGAAGGTTACAAATCTTTTCCATCCACGAAAAACAGCGTGGGAATCAAAACCAAATCAAACCACATACATCAAACATGATGACCATAATAGCAGGACACGATTCAATCTGCAAAACAGAGTTAGACATCGCAACCTTTCTACTCTAACATGCATATCCGGTTTGATTATTGGACAACATGGCAGTATAGCAGATATGCAGAGTCGAACCTGGCTTTGATACCGATTGAAGGGAGGCGAATCCCTGGACCAGTTCGATTGCATATCTGCTATACCGATTTAAATTCGTTAGTTTATCAACAAAAACACCATAACTCTACTAGGCGGAATTAGGGCTCATACCAGCGTCCTAGCTAGTTGATGTAGGTTTAGATCACCCCGGATCTTCTCCCGTATTCCTGAAGTTCCTCCTAGATGCAAGTGTGAGTTTGCTTCTTCCAGAATCCTTCTTGGCCTCCAGACGTTTTGCTCTCACTCTCGAAATCCTAGATTTCGGTGTACTGAAGCATACGAATTCTGAAGGCTAAGGAAACTTATATAGGCTACGGGAGGGACCTGGAGGAGAAAATACGAATCATGCTCCTAACTTTATTAGGACTTCTGGTTTCACCCGAACCTACCCCAAATAAAGTTAATAACAGTTAGTACACAAAATAACTCTTATTGCACTCCTGTTCGTATTCTCAAAAATAATATTTCGAGCTACTGTTATTAAATACTTATTATCTCCCCATGTTAAGATTACCGATATTCTTCGATTAAATTAATTACTGACTAATCAATCGACTTCTTCCCAATTCCTTAATCCTTTACCACTTAACTTATTTGTTATGCCCAGATTACCAAGTAATCTACCTGCAGGGTTTGACATAATCAAAACTTATAAACTTCATCAAGGGGATATCACAAATCCCATAACCGGGACATGGATTCCTTCGATATATCAATTTACACAATGGACTCAATAGTATCACCCAACTCATCGAGGTTATTGACTCCATAGGAATCTCCCTCACTTGACTTGTCAAAGCAATACCTACTAAATACATGTGCACATGGACTATCTAAGGATTAAGAGCCTAACTAATCATAATAACCAGGAGACATAGCTTGTCTTGTTATGTCAGTACAAAGACAATGATCTCAGCTTTGTCCTGTTCAATATTATACTAGCACATTGAGTTGAAACTATAGTATGAACTATAGCGTTTCCTATAGCCAAAACAGACCTTCTAAAACAATATGCTACAATCGTTCGATGGTTTGTCTCATTCCATCTAGATTGTGAACTCATAACATTCATTCCACAAGAACCGAAGATAAGATCTTATGTGTGTAAGCTAAACTCTACACACCAGATCTTCTACTATGTGGAGTAATAGACAGCCTTGCATAGTAATAACATAATGCTAAAAACATTGCCCAAAACCATTCTCATAAATTTCAAATTCAAATAATCCAACACAAAAAGCAAGTCTTTTAATTTCCAATTCAACACTATTAAAATGACATAATTATTGCATCAAATATTCAAAATATAGAAATTTAAAAGCCTGAGTCCAAGTTTATTGTTTGTATAAACTATTTTTCTTTCACTCTCCTTTTATTTTAAATTATCGAAGGATGTAACTGTGCATTTTTTTTCCTATCATAAATCGATCACTAAAATTGTCATAATCATAACAACAACAACTTGACATACATAATTTTGGACAGTGTTCATTTCCTTATTACCGATGGACACAGTTCATTTTTCAAGAGAATGATAAAACAAGAAATATTGTCAATTCGCCACTGCTATATGAATTCTTTTGGCTTAGAGCATCTTCTACCGTGTACCAAATTCTATATTTGATGGTAAAATTTAATGTTTTTTGTCCCAAAGTAAATCACCAAATCATAAAGAATTGTTGGTTTTTGTAAACATCCCACTGTCGCTGGCTAAAAAAAACACAAAAATCATCGAATCTTATATTGAGGGTGGGTTTGGTATGACTTATTTCCAACTTTTACTCCACTTTGAACTTTTAATATTTTTTAAATTTTTTTTTTAATTTTTTTTTAAGGTTTGGTATAATTTTTTTTGTGTTAGCTTTTGAATTTTAGCTTTTGGCTTTTAGTGTAAAACTGAATTCTCTTAAAAGTTGTGTTTCAAGATTTTTTTTTGGTATTTTTTTCTTCCTAAACAATAAAAATGGACAATTTATCTATACTACGACAACTAATTTGACATATCATAGTTTTATTAGTAAGATTAAAAAAATATAAAATGATATTTTTCACTAAAAAACAAAAGTGTTTGGATCACTAATTTTTTAACAGCATAACTTTTTCACAAAATACATACATTTCTTTTTCATCAACTTCTTTGTCACGAATTTTTTCACAACAACTAAAAAATCGACTTAAAAGTCTAAAAATTCATAGCAACCCCACCCTTCGTATAACTTTTGTAAAAGGGTGATGATAATTACACAAAAACTTTTCGTCCTTATAAGAATTCCATCGAGTGTATTGAGCATTTGAGTGTGACATATTGCTCTCGATTTAAAAATTTACATTCAACCAACTAAAACTTTAGAAATCTCAAAAGCACAATAATAACCCATAAAAAGTAACCTAAACAATTAATCCCAATGGACCCCACCAAAAGAAAAAGAAAATAAAAATGAAGTGAAATGCCCATAGCCTGGAGAAATTTTTTAGTGCTCCCAAAGAGCACCATGCTCTACAACCAATCAATGTATGCAACCATCGATAGTTTGTATACGTGGTGCTCTTTTAGAGCACTAACGAAATCTCCATAACCTGCTATTTAAATTTTAATGATAGATTTGTTACACCATCATGATGGATGTTTGTAGTCATCAAATATATTTCATGTAGAAAATCAATCTACTTCACACTACAACCTCAGGAGTCAGGTCGATTGGGTTCCCAAAAGTTCGAATTAGCACAGTCAACCTCTTCAAATAAGCATTTCTTTATGTACTCCTCAATTATCCATCGACGATGATGGTGGTACAAATCTATGTTACATATGAAACTGCCATATCATCCCAAAGAGGCGAAAACCTATATAAAAAATGTTACACAAATATACTATAAATACAAGATCGACTTAGAAACCTACAAAGTGATAACAAAAGAATGGTAGGCTATGAGATCTTCGTTACGTCGATAAATGTGTATTCTTTTTGGGAAAAATACCCAATAGCAAATGAATTTCCTGAACCAAACTCCATAGAGATATGTCATCCTCAAAATTCTTTCAGAAGTGCCCATGAACATCTTCGATTCACTCATCCTATATAACAGAAAACAACACAAAACGAACTTAGTGCAGGACCATGCTCCTTAAACACCATAACTCGAGAAAAGTGGACCGATTTAAGAACCATTCTAGATTCCAGATAAAACATGTAGAATAGAAAGGTGTAATTTTCTAGCAGAAAGAAGGTTGAGCATTCAACAAGTGCATCATGCTGAGCCTACAAATTAGTATTACCATCACTGAAGGGATAACTTACAATTGCTTTTTACTTAATTTAAATTTGCAAATAACTAATTGCATGACTCATAGAGATAACCTCATTCCTCAGGTAAAAGCGCATGCACTGTTATCAAGCATGCATCATGGATCATCTTGGCAGAGCTTGACATAACAGGTTACAAAAAGTTGGAGTTCCTCCTTCCTCTATTTCTCTCTTTTTGACAAATTTTCATCAGGTCCTATTGCAGAGTCATGAGCAGTTCGGTGCAAGGTGAAGGAAATGGTCAAAGGAAATATCTCCCTAGCAGTGCAATCCCCTTCAGCGGACAGCAAGAACCTTATTTGGAATCGATCCTACAAAATATGTTCTAGGAAATGGGGTTGGTCTGAGGAGGATATACTCACAGCTAGAAACACCCACATTGCATGATCATATCGTAGAAAAAGTTGAATTTAGGAATGTAGTTTCTAGTAAACACCTATGGCTAAAACTAAGGTCCAGGAACAACCCATGGCTTAAAATATGGGGCTGGTCTGACATACCGCCCAAGCTATGGCGCTGGAGCAGGCTATTAAGGATGTTGAGGTTCTTGGATGAAGAGAATGATAAACCCAACTCACTATGCACCAACACTAGACACCTTTCCCTACAGTGCCAGATTCTACTTTGCCCATCACAACCGTTCTCATTTACTTAAATTTGTCAATGATAGGAAGTCTACCAATTTAAATTTGCACAGAGTAAATGAGAATATTCAACAGTTAGGCCATAACTAATGGCAAAAAGATGTCAGCCGATGAAAACTCAGACTAGACGAAACAGAAAATCCTCTTAGACTACTTATATATATGCTGAAGCTTTTCAAATTCAATAAATAAGCATGACATAATCAATAGGCATGATATAACATTCTGCCGCACCTAAATAGCCATTTTAGATCACGAAGAGTGAGTTAAATAGCATCAAGGGCTTCGAAGAGGCAGGGACCATTCCATACCTTCCTCGACTCTTGTTTTCATACTTCCACCAATAAGTCCGGATATAGGAAGAAAGAGAACATCTGAAAATTTAAACCACAAGTAAGAAATGACAAACAAAATACCTAGTTTTAACATTCAATCTTAACAAGCAATCACAACCCCCACACAAAATACACATAAAGGAGGGCTCGTGCATGGAACACAAAAATCTTTTGAACATTGTTATAATTCCACTTCTTTGAAGCATTTTCAACAATACAAGTGGAAACAAATATCCATTAAGGTTCTAGTTGGTGGTACAATATTTTCTTCTAAAATGTTTTCCTTTGTTTTAGTGTTTGGTTCACAACTTGTCTCGTAAAATCTTTTACCAAGTAAAGTATTTTCACTCAAATGATGTAACATAATTTACAACATTTAAAATCATTTTCTAGAGAGTGAAGGAGCACAACAACAATTCATACTAACACCTCCACCACCAAGACCACCACCACCACCCACCACTACTGCCACTGTCGTCGGCCCCTCCCACCGCCACCTCTCCAACCACTGTTCCACCACTGCCTCCAATACTACCTCTTCCACCACTGCTCCACATCCACAGGTCCACCACTGCCTCCAAACTCACTTACAGGTACCAGTTGAACCAACTAATTTATTTGTTGTTATATGTAAATTTTCATAATAATACCTAATGTACAAGAAAAATGTTTTTCAAGTGTCAACCAAACATGAGAGAATGATTGCAGGGAAAACTTTTTCACAAAAAATACTTTACGTGTAGAATATTTTCCTTTGTAAAACAATTTACTACCAACCATATGGAGCCTAAATGTTATGAGGTTCCACATCGAGCATTTGGGAACAATACGAGTGGCTTCCTGCCTTGTTATAATAGATTGTACTAGCGGTTGGAGTGTCTCTTTTTTTTTTTAAAAAAAAAGAAATAACATGCCTCACATTGAAAAAATGTTCCAATGGTTATATTACACCAAAGGGCATGGTATGTCCACAAAGAATCAGTATCAAGCAATGAAGACCACCAAGCAAAATAAAATCGAACTATCAGATGGAGATCGAACTCACACAATATTGAAAGCAGAAGCAAGTGACGCAAGAAGAGCAGTCATCAAGCATGAATTTACATAGTACATGCAATTAAATGAACAGATAAATAAAAGTGGAAAAATTATAATCCAACTGTTGGAATTCAAACAAAACCAAGAGCATAGGAAGAACAAACCACCTTTGCTATCATCAAACAAACCGTAATAGAGAATAACCTAGATCCAAATGTCAAGTATCATCAAACTAGCCACCAACAGAGGAAAACCCATACCTAAAATCTCAGGTACCATCAACCAAACCATCGTAGAGTAATAGATCGAAACTCATCGAAGCAATTTCCAAAAAGACTCAATGAACTTGAGGAAGGCAACCTACCTCATCTCCACTCTCACTTTCAGATAAACCCTCGACAACGACCCATTCACTGATGGTGGATCATCCACATCCTAGTCAGGTTTGTCATTGAGTGCTTGACTTCCAAACACCGTTCACTTAAGCTCAGCCGCTTGGAAGAGTGTTTAGTATAAGACTGCTTCGAGAGGCCACTGCTTCGAGCGGCCCTCGCTTCCGCTTGAAAGCCATCCAGAGAGAGAGAGAGAGAGAGAGAGAGAGAGAGACCTCTCGCTAATGTTTTTCTTTTCTTTTCCGATCGAACTATGGACAGAAATTTTGGAATCACTTTTCCGTTTCTGAAGGAAAATTTTCTTTCAAATTTATTTTTTATTTTCTTTTTGTGATACTCTTCCACCTCCAAACATTTAAAAGGAAAATTGGAGGTTTTTCCTTCCATTTTCCAGTAACCAAACAGAGCCTTATAGATTAAATAGATTCCTAGGGGCTCATGTAATACAAAGAACCTTAAGTTATAGTGCGTGCATGTTTTTCCCAAACAATTTGTTTGACGATCAAAATAATTATGTCCTATGTCTATCTATGCTTACACAAAGTAACTGTGCTAATCCTACCAAATGAACACCAGACGAAGTTCAGCAAGAAATTAACTCTCCCTAGCTCATCGAGAAGCTCTTTCACAACTATAATTGGGTATCTGTCAACAGTAAGCTTATTTAGTGCTCAGTAACCGACACAAAATCATGGCAAAAGGAAATGAAAAAATGAGAGAGCTCGTACCAAAGAACCCAAATATGGCAACAATAGGAATCAAAGAGTGAAATAGGAATCAAATACTACAATCGACCGGCAATAATCCTTCTGCTCCTGTGAACTCAAAATGAACGTCTTGACCCTTGGCGCATATGAAAAAGCTTATCAGCATTGACCCTTGGTGCGTATCAAAAAGCGGAGCTTATTAGTTAGCAGGCAGAACGGTACATATTAGCAAATATAGGAGATAATTAAATTATATAGTTTTATCATTATTATTATTATCTATTTACCAATATGTCCCTAGTATTATGGTAATAACTACTACTATATGTTAATACCTGTAGAATTACATATGTACCCTTATAAGTATCTATATAAACTCCTATTCTCCCAATATTCCGTATCAATGAAATACAAAGTTCTTTAAAGTTCTACGTGGTATGAGAGCTTAGGCTCTTCTTCACGTGTTTGGTCAAACAAACCACGTGTCTTGAACCCCGTCCATAGCTCCAGTCGCAAAACCCGCCAAACTTAGCCTCACTGCTAGTTTCAGGTGGCTCTATCTTCATTGAAACAACACCGTAAACAGTACTCGTGAACATCAGCTACTCTGCAGCTGGACAATGCGGCCCTTGAACTGCCAGAGCCCTTGAATTGCCAGATCCGTACAGCTGGCAATCGGCAATCTCAAGTCGATCAATATGTTGACATTCACACCCACAATTCCAAACCTCGACAACCCTAGCCAGGCACTCATCGTGATCTCGACTCAACCTAACACCCAAAAGCTCCAACCTAACAACTTTGTTACTTGGAAATTTCAAATTCAACGAACTCTTCACGGTCATAGCCTTATGGATTTGTTGATGGCACTACAGGGCCTCCTCCTCATGTCAGACCCGTCACTATCACCATACCAACAGCCCCTCCCGTACCAGAGCTAACAACTGACGATCAACCAGCAGCCGCCGCAGCAGCTGCCGTTATGAAGCAATAGTCGGCCATTCCACTGGCCCAGCTCCTCCTCCGCCCCCGCTGCTTTCTCTTCAGATGTATTTGAGATTGTCGCTACCCAGACAAACCCCGACTATGCAACCCGGTACCAACACGATCAACTTTTTTTTTTTTTTTTTTTTTTTATCATCGAAGCACTCTCACCAGCTGCTCATCACATGTAACACAATTTACATTCTACTCGCCCTCTTGAACTTGTCTTGTAACATAATTTACATTCTACTCGCCCTCTTGAACTTGTGTTTTCTCTGGACCTCTTCCGTTTTTACTCCAGTGATGGAATGAAATATTATGTGATTTTTGTCGACCACTTCACCGAATATGTCCGACTCTACCGTCTTCTTAAAATTAAGTCTCAAGTGTGTAATACCTTTGTTAGGTTCCGTGCAATTGTAGAAAATTCTTTCAGTCCCAATAAAGACTTTCTACCCCGAGAATGGGGGCGAGTTCCTAGCCCTCCGTCCTTACCTTGCTGCCAAGGGCATCATTCATCTCACTACCCCTCCCTGCACGTCCGAGAACAGCACATATGCTGAGCGTAGTCATCCTCACATTGTTGAAATGGATCTTGTTCTTCTTCGTCACGCATCTACCCCTTTGTCGTACTGGCCTTATGCCTTATCCACTACCGTCTATTATATTAATTGTCTTCCCACCCGCTCTCTAAACATGGCGTCACCTTTCGAGTCTTTCTTCCAACACAAACATAATTATTCAAAACGTCGTATTTTTAGTTTCATGTGCTATCCCTGTTACGACCTTATGCCTCTCACAAGCTAGATCATCGGTTTGTTCCTTGTGTTTTCTTGGCTATTCCCTTAGTCAGAGTGCGTATCTTTGTCTTGATCTGCTCTCTCATCAGATCTATGTCTCTCGCCATGTCCGGTTTGAAAAGTCTTCCTTACCCTTACAAATTGTGTCATCCTTCGCTATATCCTCTTCAGCCATCTCCGTTGATGACTAGCTAGATCCCTTCACTATGATCATGCCACCGTCTTCAGGCTTGGTGAGCTCACCCCAAACATCCGCACCCACCCCTCTTCCCTCGAATCCTCCTGTCACTCATCGTCCCATGTTTCCCACCTTTTCAAAATACTTCACTCGTAGTTCTGTCCCAGCCACCTTGCCCCCCCCCCCCCCCCTGTCTGTCCCTTCTTCTGAAGCTTCGGCTCCCCCGTCCCAGTTGCTCGCTCCATCTGTACCAGTGCCTCAACCTCCCTCTACTCATCCAATTACTACTCGGTCAGTATCGGGTGCTCTCAAATCTGTCCCGGAGTATAATCTCTCTGCCTCTGAACCTAGTACTGTTTCGCAGGCACTCAAGGATTCGCAGTGGCGCTCTGCCATGAGCACTAAATTTGAGGCACTTTTACATATTCGCACATGGGACCAAATTCCCCATTCACCCTCTCAGAATGTCGTGGGGTACACGTGAGTTTTCACATTAAACGCCTCCCGGACGGCTTGGTCGATTTCTACAAAGCGAGATTGATAGCTAAAAGCTTTCATCAGCGCCTTAGTTTTGATTACACTGGTTCATTCGGTCCGGTTTTCAAGCCGATTACTGTTCGCCTGGTCTTATCTCTTGTTGTTAGCCACCAGTGGGACATCAAATAACTTTTTGTTAATAATTCATTTTTGTAGGGAACTTTTTATATGAGGACATTTACATGGCACAAGCACAACCGCTTGATCAGGATCGTCCTGATAATGTCTGTAAGCAGCGAAAGGCAATCTATGGTCTCAAAAGTACTGCGTGTTTGGTACTCGTAACTCAAAACTTTTCTTCTTTGGCAGAGCTTTTCTAATCCTCAGGCTGATACATCAAAATTTGTTATCTGTCACTTTAGCTGCATTATCTACTTGCTTGTGTATGTTGATGACATTATGGTTACAGGGTCCGATGCTGCTCAAGTTAGAAATCCATTGCTTTGCTCTAGTCTCGCTTCTCTCTCAAGGATCTTGGATCTCTGTCCTATTTCCTTGGGTTGGGGTGATTTCAAATCCTCATGGCTTACTTTTGTCGCAAAAGAATTATATTATTGATTTACTGGAACAGACTAGCACGTCTTCGGTACACCTTTGGATCCGGCTGTTCCCTTGTTACTTCAGTGACTCAGTTGCATGGTAGTTGGCAACCTTCAGTATTGCCTCCTTTGCAGTCAACAAGTTGTCTCAGTTTATGCATCAGTGGTACCCACTGGAGTGCTAATAAATGTCTCTTACGATATTTGAAGGGTACGTCTGACCTTGACACTGTTATCCGTCGTGGCCCATGATCTCTTTACGCCTTCTCTGATGCTGATTGGGCCGGCAACAAAGATGACTCTTCCTCCCCGTCTAGGTACATTGTCTACCCGGAAATAATTATTTGCAGCGAGAGCATCGGTCAGCACAGATAAGGGAGACAGGGGTACGTTCAAGTAATTATTTCTCGTTAAATGATTAATACAACTGCCTCATATGTATTCTAATATTGTTACTTCGTTATGCAGGTAGAGCATGTTCTACAGTGCCGTCACGGAGGTATGCCACTGTTTAGGGATAAGCCAGAGTTAGATCCACGTGTGCTACAGAAGTTACGAGTGGCAGGATTCTATGGGGGCATACAGGCTAGGCTATGTGGAGGTTGATCATCCCCTAGTTACATCCATGGTCGAGAGATGGAGGGTAGAGACACACTCATTCCATTTACCGACCGGCGAGGCGACTATCACCCTGCAGGATATGGGAATCCTGACTGGGTTGTGCGTTGATGGTGGTGCCGAGATATGAGTAAGCTCGAGTGTGTTGATTTGTGTACTAGACTGTTGGGTAGTTCACCACAGGCAGGGAAGCCGTTATGGAGTGGATTGATGATTTCGACCAAGTGGTTGCTCGATCAGATTCACATTCTGCCAGAACAGGCCACTGACGAGGTCACTCGGCAGGCTCGGGCGGTTATCATGTACATGCTAGGATCGCATGGTGAACAAAAAGGCCACACACGTTCCAGCATATCTCCTACAGCATCTTGAGAACTTGGATGATTGTGGGAGACTTGCATGGGGGGGCCGAGATTCTAGCATACCTCTACCGAGAGTTGTGTCGTGCGACTCCGTCGGATGTTATCCAGATTGGTGGTTGCTTGGCTGTAGTTCAGGTATAATATCTTACAAGTGCATGTATGTTAATTAAAATACTATATTTGACTGACTATTTCATTTGTTTCAGTTATGGGCGTGGGAGCATATCACTTGCTTACGACCCCCCATTGTTGACACTGCACAGTTGCGCGGTCAATATGATATATCTACGGACCCACGTGGGAGACGATGGGCATTCACTCCGTCTACGCTGTGGGCCACAGCCTCAGGCACTTCAGAGACCAACTCGACAGACTGACAGAATCTCAAGTTATTATAATTTACAAGTGTATTTGAAATTACATATATACTTCCTTGTTCCTAACTAAATCCTGTTATGCAGATGGTATGGGATCCTTACGCAGGAGATGTTATGCAGTCAATGCCGGCGGAGTGTGTAGCAAGACAGGGTGTCTGGCGTGCCAAGACACCACTGATATACTTCGATATCGTAGAGCACCACTCCCCAACCGAGTATTGCGCCAGTTCAGCATGCAACAACAACCACCCCTCAGACCTGAGCCCAGCATTGACCTGCACAAGATGGACAGACGCGGGAGAGCCATGATGGACTGGGCTACGAAGCACGCGTCTCATATTCTCCAGTGGAACGACAGGCTGAGCAGTGTTGTCGCAGGCCCCCCAGTCGTCGGTCCAATGCAGGCAACAAATCCGTACATGGAGTGGTACCTGAGGGTGACACGACTACTGATACATCCACCTGCCCCTCCGGCCAGTCGTGACGGTTACCACCGCCGGGTCGCATCATACCATTCTGGTACACACAGTCACTATTACATAATTTATTTCAAAGTAAACTGATTAATTGTATATTTGAGAGCTTGATTTTCAACTACTTTCTATTTGTAGGTCAAGGCACTACAGATGGTTTGGCGCATAGCGAAAGGCCATCTAGCAGTAGACGAGGTCCCCTTACACCAGGCTGGGTGGAGAGAGGTTCGAGAGATTTGCAGGTCCGCGGCTGATCAGATGGTGGGAATTGATGCCACCACTCAACATGATGCACCTTCCGGCAGTGGCCCCACGACTGCACCACCTACCGTGACGCTACACAAGCCCAGGCGTAAGATGCGCGGCCGTGGCTCATCTACAGTTCAAACAGGTCTGATCGTGGAGACTCTCGTTGATGAGCCCGAGTACGACATCACTGCCACATCCACTCCACCACCACCACCACCACCACCACATCCCCTCCACCTACACCTATCACCACACACACATCCACTCCAACACCACCACCACCACCTCCACCACAACCTACCACCACATCCACTCCAGTACCACCGACCACTTTCATCACGCAGGCTGAGGGTAAGTCATTATGCGAATCAAATGATATATTTTTTACATGTTTTTTAAATATAATCTTGTATTCTAACAAATTGTGGTGATGTAGGGACGAGTAGCTCCCCAACATTTGATCTCGGGATCGATCTCTCGCAACCGACGGATGCTATGTCCCAAGTCACGCAAGTGACTCAAGAATCTATCGGTAAGGCATTACTGCCGTTGCCTAGAGGATCTCGTCCCGTAGAGGATCTCCTCCCGTGAAGAACGTGTACAGAAAGAAACAGAAGCCAAGAGACGAGGACGTCCCACCGCCACTAGGTAAAAGAGTGCCCAAACCGCGCAAATGCGGTACATAGTTGGTAGTGAGAGTTTTGAAGTCTAGGACGTGTTTTGAATTGGACATTTGTATTTTGGATCAAAACGATGGACGTTTCCATTTTTTGAATATATATAAAGATCCATGTTTTTTCGTACAATTTAAATGTCTATGTTATGTGATTTGGACTGGTGTTGGAGTAGCAGTATTTTGACTTGTTTCGAACAGGGAGGTTATGACTGTTCTGTATATCTCTGGAAATTGCACAAGTACAGAACCGATTTTACTATAATCGATTTTCCTTGTATGAAACCGATTGTGTTAAAATCGGTTCTTTTAAACCGATTTTCTTACTCTCGGTTCTTTCCCAGGCTTGTGAAATATAAAAACCGACAGTAGTAAAGTCGGTTTTCTTCCCAAGAACCGAACTTGGTACTATCAGTTTCAAAACAGGTCCAGATTCGTATTTCTTCCCCAGTGGGGGTTTGATATGTTTTTGGCGCCCCAAAGTAGGTCAGTTTAGTGAAAAACTCCATTGTTTTGTATATTAAACATATTTATAGTCTTTTATATAGCATGATTTGAAGTCACAATAAACATATTGTACCCCAAAAAAAAGTCAAACTAAACATAACCTACTATTTGAAAGAAATACAAACAAACAAGACCTAACTTCATTTTTTTTGTTGTTGCAGAAGTACAAGACTTAACTTCTATGTACTCTACTGGAAACCACAAAGTGGTATGTTGTTGATAAGGTCAAACAAACTACTGGTAGTAGATAAGGTTAGAAGATACAAGACCACCCACATCCACAGAGACATAGCAGAGGCGTGAGAGAGAGAGGATAACCATCGTGAAGAAGGCGTCCTCCGTTACGTTCAACAGCGATGGAAGGGAAGAGCTGTAACCTCTGCTTCTGATTTCTCTCTCCCTCTCGTTTTCTCTCTCTACAATCCGCCCCATTCTATCATATTCCAAGACCCATTTCGTTTCCGAATCGTTCAAATCGTACTGAATAGTCGCGAATCGGCCGAAAAACGATCGTACTGAACCGTACCTGATGATACGGTTGTGAAGTCGATTCACACGTACCGTACAGGCCGAAACGATACGGTACGCGACGGAAGGACAGCAAAAGACTGAGCAAAAGACTGAGCGAAACGATACCGTTACCGTTCCGTACAGGCCGAAACGATACCGTTACCGTTCCGAACCGGGCGATACGGTACGATTCACACGTACCGTACAGGCCGAAACGATATCGTTACCGTTCGGAACCGGGCGATACAGTACGGTACGGGTCGTTATTTGAAATTTTGTGCCAAACTGGTGCAGGAAGGACAGCAAAAGACTGAGCAGACGAGACTGACTGACGCGACGGAAGTGGATAGAGGTCTCCCGAGCTATTACTCCCGAGCAAAAGACTCCCCGTGTGAAGATCCTTCACAGAAAAACCAGACGGGTCAAACTTAATAGAAACATGATTATCAGTGGTAAATTACGGACAAACACAAGGTTTTTAAATATAGTAGGGGTGAACAGAACATGCTTAAGGTGTAGGGGACGGGTTGTGGTTTGGATGGATTGATTTCCGGACCCACAGACTAGAATACTGGAGCTATCACCAACCATCATATGAGAAATAGGTGATTTAGCAGAAATAGATGACAAGTTACATGTCTGAGATGTGAGATAGATGCACCAAAGTCCATGTACCATGTCGAGTCTGGAGCAGTCAGAGCTATGACGCACCGGAACGCCATATAGGCTTTCGTCCCCGTATCGTACCCGTCTGGAACGCCCGGAAACATCCCCAGAATGAGAGGTGGCAGCCCCGAAAAAATGAGATTCGGAAATTACCTGGAACGGCACCGGGATGCGTTCCAGCTTTCTGGAATTTTCTGGAACTCCTGGGGAACGTCCCTAGACGACTATCAAGAGATCGACCTGGAGGCGGCCTTCACGACGTCAAGCGAGTATGACTTCCACCTCCGCCATATTCTCGGAGAGGACCGGCGACGCCACTCTTGGTTCACCGACGACGGGATTTTGCGGCATCAGAAGGTCGATCACAAAAAGAAAGGAGAAGATGGCGGCCATGGCTGCAACAGGCGCAACAGCTTTGGAGGAGAAAACCCACTTTTCTTGCCTATTTTTACTGTATTACCCATGTGTTTTCTCGATTTTTCAAAAATGCCATTCCTTTTATTTTTGGTCAAAAGTCATTCCTCATAAAAGCCCTAATGGACTTCTCTGGACTTGTTTGATTTGGACTTTCCTGTTAAGTAAACAACCCAAAAAAGTTGGGTTTTCTAATTAGATACATTTATTTGTGTCATATACATTATAAAAAAATTAAATAAATAAAAAATTTATGTTGATTTAAATAAATATATATTATTTATAAAAATCGCAGTTCCCCCGCCGTATCGTCTCCTAAATTTTTGAAAACTATCGTTCCGGCGTTCCCGTTCCCGTTTCGTCCCGTCCCCGTCCCCATTTCGGTGCTACATAGAGAGTCAGTGCTGAGACCAGTAGGCCGAGGATACGACCCGAATTTAGCAGCAAAGGCATGTGGTCGATGTCCTGGTCCAGCACCCAAGACGCCCGCAGTAGGAGGGCGAGGCGGAGGGGGCGCCCACCCCAAGGCAGTTGGGTACTGGCAGGTTGGTGGAGACGGGCACCGCACCCAGCTGCCGCGAGGGGAGGGCTGCTAGGGGGTGCGGGAGCCTGCTGAGAGCGACCACGGTTACCGTTCTAACCACTGTTTTCGTTCCTAGACCCATTATTGGACCTGTTGTGACGACGATTCTGTCTGTTTTGACCATTGTTACCATTCTGACCACGCTCCGTGGGATGCACAGACTGTATAGTGGGGGCTGCCATGAGGGCCTGAGGTGTAGCAGAGAGAGCCACATCCTGACGTTCTAGAAAACGTGCTTCCAGACAAAGCATAGACACAACAGTAATGTAGGAGGGTCGAGGAGACGTCTGCTGGATTTGCATGGCGACGTTACCGAGATCAGGAGTGAGGTCGTTCGTGTTGGGTATCACGTGTGAGCAGATTGTCCCACATCGGGATGGTGGACATGAGTTGTGAAAAACGAAAAATATGCAGAAAGAAAGAATCAAAACACACAGATTTACGTGGTTCGACAAAACAGCCTACTCCACGGAGTTGCAGAGATTTCACTAAAACAGACGAATCGTCTCAAAGAGAATTACAAGCTAAATCAGAACGCTCAACATAACATGCTACGAACCCTAAGAACTCCATAAATAGACAACCTATCAAACCGGGCCGTAGCAAAACATGAACCGGGTCGTAGCAAAACATGAACCGGGTCGATTCATAAAACGGGTCGCCCATGAACCAGGGCTCCACCCCAACAATTCATCTCCCCCTTCATGTGTGAGCCCTTCAACATGCTCCCCCTCGCCCGGAAGCATTCGCCGAATTTTTCTTGGAATCGCCTTTGTGAGAGTGCACCGGACCACCATATGCCAGACCACCTGCTGGAGCAACACAGGAATTTGACCGTCTGCAGGAACACCTGGTCCACCATTCATGGAAGACCCATCCATGAGAACACCGCACATCTGACCCTTGATTCACCACGGCAGCGCGCACGAACCATCGGCTCTGATAGCACTTGTTGGGAGATTAAACACGTCGAAATCCCGCGCAAAGGAAAAACAAACACGATCACTACACGAACACGCGATATGGAGAACGAGAAAATAAAGAACACAATATTTAACGTGCTTCGGCAAATTGCCTACGTGCACGGGGCAAGAAAGAATTTTCACTAGTACGAAATACCGTACACTCACAATTCTCTCTACAAGCCTCTCAACTCTCCTACACACTCAACTTGTGTGCCACTCTGAGTTGAACTTATGAAATAAAACAATAGCTAGCACCTCTATTTATACTAAAGTAGAGGAGGTGGAAAAGCCCACCAAGCCCAAGCTATCACCTCCTCAGAGATCACCTCCTCAGAAGAGAAATCAGACGCATCGGGTACACCGATTCGTCTTGCGGAATTCGAGACAAACCCAACAGTTCGTGAGCTGCATGATCAGACGTTCAGCACTGACAGGACATCCCACATTACCCATCCGGTCAGCAAGTGTCTTCAGGCGGCTGCAATATTCGTCAAGAGACGAGTAGTGGATCCTGACAAAGGGAGACAAATTCAGTGTCGAGTTCAGCAAGACGAGCTGACTTGTTGTCCCTGAACATGGATTCCAGTTTGACCCACGCCTCACGGGCTAACTGATCCGACGCGAGTATGGCAATAACAAGGTCATCGGAGATGGTCTGGTAAATCCAGAAGAATCACCGCATCAATGGACTTCCAGAGAGGCTCTTTCTTCTCATCAGGAGTACCATCCTTAACAAGGTGATCAGTTACACCATACGAGTCTGTCTGGAGACGGAAGAATGTGACCCAGTGATCATACTGAACTTTTTCGTTATTGAGAATAAATATAACTTTTTTCTCGATATTCGTAACCAGGAACACAGGGTGAAGCTATTCTTTGGAGAGAGATGAGTCTGATTTTTCAGTAGCCATCAGATTTAGACAAGCGAGGAGGAAAAAAAGAATAAACAATCTGATGGCAAAGAC
The DNA here is from genome assembly GCA_023055425.1 of Linanthus parryae. NCBI lineage: Eukaryota > Viridiplantae > Streptophyta > Magnoliopsida > Ericales > Polemoniaceae > Linanthus > Linanthus parryae. Next base: position 38,820,041 of record JALGPY010000002.1, read on the forward strand.
CTGAAACTGAACCCCCTCAAATGTGTAGTGCTTATGAGTAATTGATAAATCCCCACAAATTAACAAAAAGCAGCCGACAATCAACAATTGAAAAACCCACCAGTAATTGGACCCACTACAATCTCAGAGGGTTTACTATGCAGAGAGCGAAGAAGCGGTGCGCAGCAGAGGGAGCGAGAGGCCATCAGCGCCGGTGAAAGTGTTGATCTGCAGATTGACGGAGATGGAAACTTACAGAAACAAACTCGACAGATTCGGAGTCGGACAAGAGAAGAACCCACGAACCAAGTCGTCGGAGAAGAGGGGTTCGCTGGCCGAACCTGCAGCAGTGACAGGGCGAGAGTCACCGACAATGAAAGGTTCGCCTTAGGGATGGCAACGGGTCGGATCCGGATCGGATCAGGCTAGATCCGATCCAGATCCGACTAGGAGAAATGGGATCCAGATCCAGATCCGATCCAGATCTGTTCGGATCATCACCGGATTCGGATCAGATCGGGTCGGGTTTCATCCAGCTGATCCAAATCCGATCCGTAGATCCATATAATACGTGGTCGGATCGGATTCGGATCGGATCCGACTTGGGTTTGCAATAAAATACAAAAAATAACATAAAAAATAAGCAGTATTTCATACGCTAAGGCATGTTTGCAAGTTATGAAGCCTAAAACACAACAGAAATAGTTTTGTAGGTTGGAATTACTAATGTATTCTTCTTGGAAGTGAAAGTGGGGAGGTAATATGAATATATTTGTAAAGCACACATATACGTCGGATCGGATCGGGTCGGAACCCAGTGGATCTGCCCTTAGATCCAAATCCAGATCCAAATCCGATCGAATCTGGCTTTCCAGATCCAAATCCGATCCATTTTCAATTGGATCGGATCCGATCCATTCGGCCCGGATCGCTCGGATCGCAAATCGGATCGGACCATATTGCCACCCCTAGTTCGCCTGTTGGTTTTGTCGGCGTTGGGATGGCCGGATGATCCTAGCGAAGTCTGACGATGGAGGCTCACGGTGAGTGCAGCGATGGAGCTAGGGCTCGCAACCGCTCTGATACCATGTACGAAGGTGAAAATTGTCCTCCCATGACTTCTGTATTGATTAGCAATATAAACAAAACTGATACAAATATAATTACAGTTTAGCCCTTCAACTAAGGGTGAGTTTGTTAGAATGATTTTTGGTGGAAAAACTGGTTTTTAGATTGTGGTGGAAATTTTTTGGTTTTTTTTGGAGATTCTGTTTAAACCAGCGTGTTTGGTGATGGTTTTAAATCTAGATTAAAAACTTGAGAAATATGTTTGGTGGTAGTTTTTAAACTAGAAGCAATAAATTTAATGACAAATATACCCTCCACTTATACTTTCTTTATAGATTCACGAAGAACAAATTTAAGTGAAAATGTTAACGATTTCATGAGCGTCAACGATTTAATGAAAGTTAACAGATTGATTCTAACATTAAAAAAATCAAAATTAGTAATTAGTAAACTACGATTTGCATCTAGAGTAACCGATCTACTTACTCTTAGCTTATGATATTAATTAGTAAACTTCATTTAGTATCCTAACCCACCATCTTTTGTTTCAGCTATGTGACAGTCAATATTACTCCCTATGTTGGCTTAGGACGGAATGCTATCTCAGACTTGATATTTACCCCTCCCTCCCAAGTGAATTTAGTATCAATAATCATGTTGGTCTGCTTTAAAAAAATGTTCTTAGCGATCCGTTTGCTTTAAAAAAATATGTGATTTGCATTGTTCTTAAAAATGTTTTGCACGTCATGTTACCAAGAACTTGGTGCAAAAAATTGCCGAGTTACCAGATGTGAATGATTGCTGGTTGGATAGCTAATTCATCCTTGGTTGCTCATTACTTCCAACTTCTAAAGTGTTTACCACTTGGGTTCAACAAAAAGCTAATGATTTTATGAATTCGATCACGCCAACATTCAAGACTTCTTGTTTCATGAAATAGAAAATACGAACATAAAATGGGATGGGAAATTATTACATAACTTTGATAAGAGAATGACCTATGATAACTTTAGAAATATAAAAAAAGTGTGAGGGTAATATAGGGAGAGCTGAAAATAGAAAAAAACTGAAAAAAAAAACCAAGGTTTTTCACATGCCAAAAGTTGGAAAGACTAGTTTAATTTTTAAACCAGTCAAAACAAAGAAATTAAATTAACTATTTGGTGGAAAAACCAGAAACCAAAAAGAACCAATTTACCAAACGGACCATAAGTATATGCTATCGCTATTAGAAAGAAGTCGACAAAAGAAAACCAAACACCAAGCATAGATATCCGAATATCTGCAAAGGATATCATCCTATTTATCTGCTATGCTTACCCACCTTGCCTTTCAATTGCTCTGCCTACACTAATGCAGAAAACACAGTTCTTATTCTCCAGGAAACTGCCTCAAGAATATTACCACAACCAACATCGAATCCAAATATCCAACCATTTTACCAAGTCAACTTTTTGAACAAGTCCATCCAATCCATAGTTACATGAATATCATGGATTATATCGCTTAAAACTGAAGTATTAACTCAGTGGAACTGATAATCAATATCATTTTTTCTAAGTAATCGCCATTCTGTCTGGAGACCAAACCAACAACTGTGCACTGTTCAATCCTCGGTATCATTCTTTCTTGAACACCAAACCATCTCTGCAATTTTGAATCCAATACGCAATTAACCAGGGGTGTATACCTTTAGTAAACTTTACAGAATCATCATCAACAAAATGGGTCTATAAACCCCAATGATTCAAAAGAAGCAAATCAGTTCCAGCCCTTTCCTTCATAAAACCCCTCATTCTGACCAACTCCGCTCTCTAAAGACCTTTGCGGGGTAACCCTAGGAATTCATTTAGGGCCATGAGCTTGCTTGGGTTTCCATCTGTTCTCTCTCCCAACCCCAACTCCAAGACCCTCTTCTTCTGAATAATGAGAATCTAATACCCTAATACCCACTGTTAAAACTAGTATTTTTCTCTAGCTTCCTTTCTTTCTCAAAGACTTCTTACTTCTTCTCGAATCTCAAGTACGAAAAAAGTTCCAACGCAATATGTCCTTTACTCTTAAGTAATTCCTGGAGATCCAAGGATTGAACCACTGATTTCCAGAATGATAAAGGGCAGATATCCCATAATGTGTCCCTCTTTTACATCAATTTTGTCTCCGATCACAGTTGACCTTGGTATCTATTCCTTCTAATTACCCCAAGTTTAACATGAATTTACGAAGAAATGTTTAACAATCTTCACAGTAACTATAACTGAAGTGGAGTCTCATCAAACTATTATTTCCAGATCAATAGTACAAGTTAACAGAAGTTCTAGATCAAGATTCCCGAAACGAACATTTTACTGGACTTCCAAAGGCCAAGGAAACCAAGAGTTTATCTAGCCAAGAGTTTATCTACCTACTTCCCTCTTCGACTCGCCGTTTCCTAATTTTCTATAATTTAAACCGACTCCCCATTTCATAATACCCATGTAAACTCATTTTCTATGAGAATTTCATAATACTCATGGAAAACAATCGACGTCAAAGACCCTCACACTCTTTTTAATGTGCAACTCTCAACCCTAAGCTTCCTACCACTCGTTAATCACTTCAGTTTGGACCGCCTTACTCTTACCTAGTAAATTCACACTCAAATTCTTGACAATTACAGATAGCAATAAGCATACTCGAACACTAATCTGATTTCTTCATTACACTCTATCTCCTAGATTTGAATTTCCGAAATTCTAATTAAAACATTGGTTTTTTTATTTTTGGTAAATTATTAGTTCCATTGACATGGAGAAAATTCACTCAACTACAATCAGTAAATGCAGAATTGAATCTAACAGCAACCCGGGTCTATCTGCCATCAATTAGCAAACCCACAATTGAATTCAGTCATAAACAATAATCGAAACTGCGCAGATCGTTCCTAAAAATTAATTTCGACAAAGCGTCGTTGGTTGAGGGGTAAGAGAGAGGGAGGGTGTCATGGCTTCCAGTTAATGAAGTAGTGGAACAGGGCAGTGCAGTCTTTCATCTTCAGATTAACCTCTGCGCGTGGTCCCATAAACCTTCTCAGCCTCCTCTACCTTCTATCTTCTTCTTCCTCCATGTTTGCGTACTTAACCTTTAAAAAAAAGTTTCATGATTAGTCGGGCCAAGACAGAGAGTGCTATCTCAGTGGCCTAGGACACTCGGAAAGGACGCACTAACTATTTATTACTCGGCAGGAGGCGCCAAAGAAGGAATATTTAAGGAGGGGTTGTTTGGATTTGAAAATTTTGGGGCTTCTAGATCCGAACACATACATTCCAGAGGCCTGGATGACAATTCTTAATCTACGTCTAGAAAAGCAAAAGGCGTGAGACCAGCTGAATAAAGCATATATACTTGCACATATCTAATGGTCTTGAAATGATGTAAAGTGACTTGCACGTAAATTCCAAAGTCAATCTCCGGAGAGTGAAGTGAAGGATCGTGACATAACAGATACGAACACCTCCGCAAAAAAGGACCACCACCGCCATCACCCTCCACTATCGCCACTGCCTTCGCCACCAACTGCCGTTGCCCACTGCCACCACAACCACCACCTTTACTGTTGCCACTCATCCACTGCCACCTCTTGCCACCAGGCACGTCTCCACGACCACGAACTGCCGCCCCTCCACCATTAACGGTTATAATTTCATAATAAAAAAGATTTATAATCCGGGACTCGAACCCATAACCTTAAAACTAATTTACACCCAACCATTAAACCAATCAAACACAAGAAAACGATTGCACAGAACTTTTTCGCAAAAAACTATTTTACATATATAATATTTTATTTTGTAAAATATTTTACTGCCAACCAAACAGAGCCTAGATATGAAACTGCTACTTTTTTGACCTTTTCATCCTTAAACTTGTCACTTTGACCCGGTGATTTGGATAGCAAAACGATGTAATTTTTTTGGTAATTTTTCATGGTGTTGAGTAAACTTTACTCTACAATACCATGAAAAATTACCAAAAAATTGCATCGTATTGATAATCAAATCGACCCGATGAATAATGGTAAAAGTCAATGTAGGACGACAGAGAAGAAACAGAGGAAGTATTCAATACTGTAAAAGCATGACTACAACTAAATTTACTGTTACACCTCGGGAAAATAAATGACAAAAAGGGATACGATCCAAGATTTCACCTTTACGATCCAAGATTTCACCTTTAAAATGCATACAGAATAAACCATTCCTTCAGCTGCTGGATCTTTTCTCCCACCCTTCTTGTTTACAACCTTGTTGCACCTCCATGAGAGAATATTCTCTTTTTCCCAATACAATTTTATTAAAACTAATAGCCTCCAGTTTAACTCCAAATCGCTTAAATCACTAGTCACACAAATCTTTATTAAATCTCCGATTGCCATCCAATATTGGCTCAAGTAAAATCATGAATATAACCACATGTACAAAGTGTTTACAAACTAACCAGTCATTCAACCAGAACTTTTCTCCTACCTATATTGTCTGCTACCCCATTCCACGACCATTAGAAAATATTCTCCTTCTCCCAATACAATTCTGAGAAACGAAAAGCCTCCATTTGAACTCTCTCCATCCCTCGAGCCATATCTAACTGGCGAACAAACCTCAACATACTGACTACAACTACTCCAAACCAATCCTAAGATACTTCAAATCAACAACAACTACTTCCGAACATAAGAAGAACAGCCACCCCCATACAAATAAATCTCCAAAAGTGTTACTTCAACTACTTATGGTTAAGACTCCTATCTATGACACAATGGACACAAGCTAATAAATCCACTCCTCCGTCCTTCAGCACCACAAATGTTCAACAGCAATAACCATTTCCGACTCCCCTTCCAAATCACTGACTTTACAACATCACCCTAGGTCCACATTCCATACTTACATTAGATCCATGTCATAGGCTTAATATGAGCTTTATTGTATGGAAAATGTGAGTGTAATTTCTGGAGCATTTATATTTTTGAAACTTATTATTTCTGGAAAGACACTATAAACAATTCAAATGAAAAAGTTCTGATAAAGTAAGAGTTGATGTGGATGAGAAATATTGACCAAGCTCTTATATTAATTTTCTAAAATCTTCAAGAGTCGAGTAAAAAAGGAGTAGCTAAACACGTTGAGATAAGTAACCAGACAGAACATAAAGATCTCTAAAAAGGCGTAAGTTAAGAGGTGCAAGTGCAAAAAGAAGTAAAAAAACTTTGTTTCGACAGTCGTTGGTATTTAGAAATGTGACAGGAATGTTTATACAAAAATTTTAAAATGTAACTTCTAAAGAGGACAAAATAAAATTGAAATGTTTGATAAAATAGAGATTATATTTAGAAAATTTCAAAGAAAAACAACAAGGTTTCTTAATGAACATATGCTGTAAGGAAAAAACCGTATTGATTGACATGAATAACTGCAGAATCTAGGGAGCTTGTAGACCTACTTGTAAACAAACCTCAACATACTGACTAGAACTACTCCAAAACAATCCTAAGATACTTCAAATCAACAACAACCACTTCCGAACATAAGAAGAACAGCCACCCCATACAAATAATCTCCAAAATGTGTTACTTCAACTACTTGTGGTTAAATCTCATGTCTATGTCACAATGGACACAATCCACTCTGCCGTCTTTCAGCACCACAAATGTTCAACCGCAATAACCATTTTCGACTCCCCTTCTAAATCACTGACTTTACAACTTCACACTAGGTCCACAGTCCATACAGTAGATCCATGTCAAAGGCTTAATATAAGCTTCATTGTATGAGTAGAAAAGTAATTGAAAATGTGAGCAGAGTTTCTAAATCATTTACCTTTAAACAATTCAAATGAAAAAGGTCTGATCAATTATAATAAACCTTGGAAAGCAAGCCTATAATGAACCGGGGAAACTACACCGATTTTTAACAGTTTAAGATCATGTTAATGAGAAAGAAACTCTTGTATTACTTTTCTGATATCTTCAAGAGGCGAGTCAAAAATGAGTAAGCTTAAACACATTGAGATTAGGAACCAGCCAGAACATAAATAACTGCAGAATTTAGGGAGTTCGATGACCTACTAATGAACAAACCTCGACATATTGACTAGAACTACTCCAAATCAATCCTAAGATACTCAAAGCAACAATTACCACTTCCAAACATAGAACAGCCACCCCATACAAATAAATATCCAAAGGGTGTTGCTTCAACTAGTTGTGGTCAAGTCTCTTGTCTATGTCACAATGGTCACAAGCTAATAAATCCACTCTCCCGTCCTTCAGCACCACAAAACTTCAACCGCAATAACCATTTTCAACTCCTCTTCTAAATCACTGATATTACAACTTCACACTAGGTCCACATTTCATACTTACAGTACATCAATGTCATAGCCTTAATATTTACTTTATTGTATGGAAAATGTAAGTGAAGTTTCTAGAGCATCAAAATTTTAGAAAAAACTTATTATTTCTGGCAAAAATGTACTAAACAAATCAGATGAAAAGGTTCTGATAAAGCCACCCAAATTTTAAAGACTTTATAGTAAGAGTTGATGAGAAAGAGAGATGTTGACGTAGCAGTTATATTACATTTCTGAAATCTTCAAGAGGCGAGTCAAAAAGGAGTAGCTTAAACACGTTGAGATAAGGAACCAGCCATATCATAAAGACCTTTAAAAAGGCGACAGTAAAGAGGTGCAACGTGCAAAAAGAAGTAAGAAAAACGTTGTTCTGACAGTAGTAGCTTTTAAAATGTGACTAAATGAATTTTTAAACAAAAATTTAGAAGGTACCTCTCAAGAGGACAAGTAAAATCGTTTGATCAAATTGAGAATCGTGTTAGAAAATTTCAAAAAAAATATAACAAGGGTTCGTAATTGTAAGGAAAAAACCGATTTATTGATATAAATAACTGCAGAATTTAGGGAGTTCGTAGACGTATTGGTGAATAAACCTCAACAAACTGACTACAACAACTCCAAATCAATCCTAAGATACTTCAAATCAACAACAACCACTTCCGAACATAAGAAGAACAGCCACCCCCATACAAATAAATCTCCAAAAGTGTTACTTCAACTACTTGTCGTTAAGACTCCTATCTATGACACAATGGACACAAGCTAATAAATCCACTCTTCCGTCCTTCAGCACCACAAATGTTCAACAGCAATAACCATTTTCAACTCCCCTTCCAAATCACTGACTTTACAACTTCACACTAGGTCCACATTCCATACTTACAGTAGATCCATGTCATAGGCTTAATATGAGCTTTATTGTATGGAAAATGTGAGTGTAATTCTTGGAGCATTTATATTTTTGTAACTTATTATTTCAGGCAAGACATTATAAACAATTCAAATGAAAAAGTTCTGATAAAGTAAGAGTTGATGCGGAAGAGAAATGTTGACCAAGCTCTTATATTAATTTTCTAAAATCTTCAAGAGTCGAGTCAAAAAGGAGTAGCTAAACAAGTTGAGATAAGTAACCAGCCAGAACATAAAGATCTCTACAAAGGCGTCAGTTAAGAGGTGCAAGTGCAAAAAGAAGTAGAAAAACTTTGTTTCGACAGTCGTAGGTATTTAGAAATGTGACAGGAATGTTTATACAAAAATTTTAAAATGTAACTTCTAAAGAGGACATAATAAAATTGAAGTGTTCGATAAAATAGAGATTATATTTAGAAAATTTCAAAGAAAAACAAGATTTCTTAATGAACATATGCTGTAAGGAAAAAACCCTATTGATTAACATGAATAACTGCAGAATCTAGGGAGCTTGTAGACCTACTAGTGAACAAACCTCGACATACTGACTAGAACTACTCCAAAACAATCTTAAGATACTTCAAATCGACAACAACCACTTCCGAACATAAGAAGAACAGCCTCCCCCATACAAATAAATCTCCAAAAGTGTTACTTCAACTACTTGTGGTTAAGACTCCTATCTATGACACAATGGACACAAGCTAATAAATCCACTCTTCCGTCCTTCAGCACCACAAATGTTCAACAGCAATAACCATTTTCGACTCCCCTTCTAAATCACTGACTTTACAACTTCACACTAGGTCCACATTCCATACTTACAGTAGATCCATGTCATAGGCTTAATATGAGCTTTATTGTATGGAAAATGTGAGTGTAATTCTTGCAGCATTTATATTTTTGAAACTTATTATTTCTGGCAAGACATTATAAACAATTCAAATGAAAAAGTTCTGATAAAGTAAGAGTTGATGCGGAAGAGAAATGTTGACCAAGCTCTTATATTAATTTTCTAAAATCTTCATGAGTCGAGTAAAAGAGAGTAGCTAAACAAGTTGAGATAAGTAACCAGCCAGAACATAAAGATCTCTACAAAGGCGTCAGTTAAGAGGTGCAAGTGCAAAAAGAAGTAGAAAAACTTTGTTTCGACAGTCGTAGGTATTTAGAAATGTGACAGGAATGTTTATACAAAATTTTTAAAATGTAACTTCTAAAGAGGACAAAATAAAATTAAAGTGTTTGATAAAATAGAGATTATATTTAGAAAATTTCAAAGAAAAACAAGATTTCTTAATGAACATATGCTGTAAGGAAAAAACCCTATTGATTAACATGAATAACTGCAGAATCTAGGGAGCTTGTAGACCTACTAGTGAACAAACCTCGACATACTGACTAGAACTACTCCAAAACAATCTTAAGATACTTCAAATCGACAACAACCACTTCCGAACATAAGAAGAACAGCCTCCCCCATACAAATAAATCTCCAAAAGTGTTACTTCAACTACTTGTGGTTAAGACTCCTATCTATGACACAATGGACACAAGCTAATAAATCCACTCTTCCGCCCTTCAGCACCACAAATGTTCAACAGCAATAACCATTTTCGACTCCCCTTCTAAATCACTGACTTTACAACTTCACACTAGGTCCACATTCCATACTTACAGTAGATCCATGTCATAGGCTTAATATGAGCTTTATTGTATGGAAAATGTGAGTGTAATTCTTGCAGCATTTATATTTTTGAAACTTATTATTTCTGGCAAGACATTATAAACAATTCAAATGAAAAAGTTCTGATAAAGTAAGAGTTGATGCGGAAGAGAAATGTTGACCAAGCTCTTATATTAATTTTCTAAAATCTTCATGAGTCGAGTAAAAAAGGAGTAGCTAAACAAGTTGAGATAAGTAACCAGCCAGAACATAAAGATCTCTACAAAGGCGTCAGTTAAGAGGTGCAAGTGCAAAAAGCAGTAGAAAAACTTTGTTTCGACAGTCGTAGGTATTTAGAAATGTGACAGGAATGTTTACACAAAAACTTTAAAATGTAACTTCTAAAGAGGACAAAATAAAATTAAAGTGTTTGATAAAATAGAGATTATATTTAGAAAATGGCTTAATTACTTAATGCCTACCCCCAGTATAGTGAAACTATCACATTGCACTATCAACTATAAAAACTTGCTGATAATGTTCTCCATTTGCAATAAATCAGTCACTTTGAAACTGGGAAAAAAATTCATCCAAACACCATCCATGTAAAAAGGGTAAGAATGTCAATATAAAATTTTGTTAAATGAATAAAAAGAAAAAAAAATAAAAGAAAAGAAAAGGGGAGAAGATAAGGTCTCTCCGATCTGTTCTTCTGATAACCCAGACCCACTTGAATTAAACTGATCTAGTATGCCTTCTCTTTGACTTGTTCTTCCGCAGCAACCATCGACCCAACATAATCCTACCTTATCTGCTCGACTTTAGTTGCCACAAATTTTCACTTAATTCAGCGGACCCAATCCGAAGCATGATACTCAACCCCCAAATCCAAGCCCAGAGCGAATCGAACCCCAACACCACAAATCCAAATTGAAATTATCCTTTGAATCCTTCAATCAGAAACACAGGGCACGACTTGCAATCCCCTTATGGGAAAATTGGCGATCGAGTAACAGTTCAACATCAAGCTATAAACAGGAGGGTTTCTAAATCGAATGGGTGATTTTGTTGGTGGGTTTGATTTTATTTTATTCATTTATTCTTCATTTTCAAAGTTTCTAATTCGATCTCCCCCTCTCTTTTTTATTGTTTGATCTAGGTTCACCAATTTGGTTGGCTTTGAATCTATGTTTTTGTTTTTATGATGGTTTTGGTGGTGTTATTATGGTTGTTGTTGGCAGTACTTTAGTTGCCGGAATTTGGTTATTCATGGCGGTGGCGGTGGAGTTGTAGGGGAGGAGACGGCGTTGGTTGTAGTAGTGGAATAGCATGTTGGAATCTGGGTTGAGGTTGTCTGGAATTGGGGTTGGGTGGCAGTGAGGGTGGTGGTCTTGGTGGTGGTGCGGTGATCGGTTTCTGGGTTCATGTGGCGGTAGTTGTGGTGGCTGTGGTGGTGAATGTTATGAGGTCAGTTGATGATCTTAGTGTTCTTCAACAGAAATCAATTGACAATTTTGCCCTCATTACAAAAGGACATCAAAGTCAACTAACGGCTTGTTCCGTTAAGTGATGGACGGAATTTTTTTTCCCAGTTTCAAAGTGACTGATTTATTGCAAATGGTGAACATTATCAGCAAGTTTTGATAGTGGATAGTGCAATGTGATAGTTTCACTATATTGGGGGTAGGCATTAAGTAATTAAGCCTTAGAAAATTTCAAAGAAAAACAACAAGATTTCTTAATGAACATATGCTGCAAGGAAAAAACCCTATTGATTGACATGAATAACTGCAGAATCTAGGGAGCTTGTAGACCTACTGGTGAACAAACCTGGACATACTGACAACAACAACTCCAAATCAATCCAAAGATACTTCAAATCAACAACAACCACTTCCGAACATAAGAAGAACAGCCACCCCCATACAAATAAATCTCTAAAAGTGTTACTTCAACTACTTGTGGTTAAGACTCCTATCTATGACACAATGGACACAAGCTAATAAATCCACTCTTCCGTCCTTCAGCACCACAAATGTTCAACAGCAATAACCATTTTCGACTCCCCTACCAAATCAATGACTTTACAACTTCACACTAGGTCCACATTCCACACTTACAGTAGATCCATGTCATAGGCTTAATATGAGCTTTATTGTATGGAAAATGTGAGTGTAATTCTTGGAGCATTTATATTTTTGAAACTTATTATTTCTGGCAAGACATTATAAACAATTCAAATGAAAAAGTTCTGATACAGTAAGAGTTGATGCGGAAGAGAAATGTTGACCAAGCTCTTATATTAATTTTCTAAAATCTTCATGAGTCGAGTAAAAAAGGAGTAGCTAAACAAGTTGAGATAAGTAACCAGCCAGAACATAAAGATCTCTACAAAGGCGTCAGTTAAGAGGTGCAAGTGCAAAAAGAAGTAGAAAAACTTTGTTTCGACAGTCGTAGGTATTTAGAAATGTGACAGGAATATTAACACAAAAAATTTAAAATGTAACTTCTAAAGAGGACAAAATAAAATTAAAGTGTTAAATAAAATAGAGATTATATTTAGAAAATTTCAAAGAAAAACAACAAGATTTCTTAATGAACATATGCTGTAAGGAAAAAACCCTATTGATTGACATGAATAACTGCAGAATCTAGGGAGCTTGTAGACCTACTGGTGAACAAACCTGGACATACTGACTTGTGGTTAAATCTCATGTCTATGTCACAATGGACACAATCCACTCTGCCGTCCTTCAGCACCACAAATGTTCAACCGCAATAACCATTTTCGACTCCCTTCTAAAACACTGACTTTACAACTTCACACTAGGTCCACAATCCATACTTATAGTGATCCATGTCAAAGGCTTAATATAAGCTTCAATGTATGAGTAGAAAAGTAATTGAAAATGTGAGCAGAGTTTCTAAATCATTTACCTTCAAACAATTCAAATGAAAAAGGTCAGATCAATTATAATGAACCTTGGAAACAAGCCTATAATGAAGCGGGGAAACTAAACCGATTTTTAACAAATTAAGATAGTGTTAATGAGAAAGAGAATTGTTGACGTAACTTTTGTATGACATTTTCTAAAATCTTCAAGAAGCGAGTCAAAAATGAGTAAGCTTAAACACGTTGAGGTAAGGAACCAGCCAAACATAAATAACTGCAGAATTTAGGGAGTCCGTAGACCTAGTGATGAATAAACCTCAACATACTGACTACAACAACTCCAAATCAATCCTAAGATAATTCAAATCAACAACAACCACTTCCGAACATAAGAAGAACAGCCACCCCCATACAAATAAATCTCCAAAAGTGTTACTTCAACTACTTGTGGTTAAGACTCCTATCTATGACACAATGGACACAAGCTAATAAATCCACTCTTCCGTCCTTCAGCACCACAAATGTTCAACAGCAATAACCGTTTTCGACTCCCCTTCCAAATCACTGACTTTACAACTTCACACTAGGTCCACATTCCATACTTACAGTAGATCAATGTCATAGATTCAATATGAGCTTTATTATATAGAAAATGTGAGTGTAGTATCTAGAGCATTAATATTATAGAACTTATTATTTCTGGCAAAAACGTACAAAACAATTCAAATGAAAAAGTTCTGATAAAGCAAATCAACTTTTAAAGATTTTAGAGTAAGAGTTGATGAGAAAGAGAACAGTTGACAAAGCTCTTATATTACTTTACTGAAATCTTCAAGAGGCGAGTCAAAACGAAGTAGCTTAAACACGTTGAGATAAGGAACCAGCCAGAATATAAATATCTCTAAGAAGGCGACTGTTAAGAGATGCAAAGTGCTAAAACAAGTAAAAAAAACATTGTTTCGAAAGTTGTAGGTATTTCAAAATGTGACAGAATGAATTTTTAAACAAAAAATTTAAAAGGTACCTTCTCAAGAGGACAAAAGAAAAGTAAATTCGTTTGATCAAATAGAGAATAGAGTTAAAAAAATTCAAAAAAATATAACAAGGTTTCGTAATTGTCAGGAAAAAACCGATTTATTGACATAAATAACTGCAGAATTTAGGGAGTTTGTAGACCTACTAGTGAACAAACCTTGACATACTGACTACAACTACTCCAAATCAATCCTAAGATACTTCAAATCATCAACAACCACTTCCAAACATAAGAAGAACAGCCACCCCCATACAAATAAATCTCCAACAGTGTTACTTCAACTACTTGTGGTTAAGACTCCTATCTATGACACAATGGACACAAGCTAATAAATCCACTATTCCGTTCTTCAGCACGACAAATGTTAAACAGCAATAACCATTTCCGACTCCCCTTCCAAATCACCGACTTTACAACTTCACACTAGGTCCACATTCCATACTTACAGTAGATCCATGTCATAGGCTTAATATGAGCTTTATTGTATGGAAAATGTGAGTGTAACTTCTGGAGCATTTATATTTTTGAAACTTATTATTTCTGGCAAGACATTATAAACAAGTCAAATGAAAAAGTTCTGATAAAGTAAGAGTTGATGCGGAAGAGAAATGTTGACCAAGCTCTTACATTAATTTTCTAAAATCTTCAAGAGTTGAGTCAAAAAGGAGTAGCTAAACACGTTGAGATAAGTAACCAGCCAGAACATAAAGATCTCTACAAAGGCGTCAGTTAAGAGGTGCAAGTGCAAGAAGAAGTTGAAAATCTTTGTTTCGACAGTCGTAGGTATTTAGAAATGTGACAGGAATGTTTATACACAAAATTTAAAATGTAACTTCTAACGAGGACAAAATAAAATTTAAGTGTTCGATGAAATAGAGATTATATTTAGAAAATTTCAAAAAAAACAACAAGGTTTCTTAATGAACATATGCTGTAAGGAAAAAACCCTATTGATTGACATGAATAACTGCAGAATCTAGGAAGCTTGTAGACCTACTGGTGAACAAACCTCGACATACTGACTAGAACTACTCCAAAACAATCCTAAGATACTTCAAATCAACAACAACCACTTCCAAACATAAGAAGAACAGCCACCCCCATAGAAATAATCTCCAAAATGTGTTACTTCAACTACTTGTGGTTGAATCTCATGTCTATGTCACAATGGACACAACTGCCGTCCTTCAGCACCACAAATGTGCAACCGCAATAACCATTTTCGACTCCCCTTCCAAATCACTGACTTTAAAACTTCACACTAGGTCCACATTCCATACTAACAGTAGATCCACGTCATAGGCTTAATAAGAGCTTTATTGTATGGAAAATGTGAGTAATTTCTGGAGCATTTATATTTTTGAAACTTATTATATCTGGCAAGACATTTTAAACAATTCAAATGAAAAAGTTCTGATAAAGTAAGAGTTTATGCGGAAGAGAAATGTTGACCAAGCTCTTATATTAATTTTCTAAAATCTTCAAGAGTCGAGTAAAAAAGGAATAGCTAAACACATTGAGATAAGTAACCAGCCAGAACATAACGATCTCTAAAAAGGCGTCAGTTAAGAGGTGCAAAGTGCAAAAAGAAGTCGAAAAACTTTGTTTCGACAGTTGTAGGTATTTAGAAATGTGACAAAAGGATTATTTATCCAAAAAATTTAGAAGGTAACTTCTAAAGAGGACAAAATAAAATTAAAGTCGTTTCATGAAATAGAGAATTTAGTTAGAAAATTCAAATAAGAAAGTTAACAATGTTTCGTTATGAACATATGTTGCGAGGAAAAACCTATTTATTGACATGAATAACTGCAGAACTTAGGGAGTTTGTAGACTTACTGGTGAACAAACCTCGACATAGTGACTAGAACAATTCCAAATCAATCCCAAGATACTTCAAATAAAAAACAACCACTTCTGAACATAAGAAGAACAGCCACCCTCATACAACTAAATCTCCAAAAGGTGTTATTTCAACTACTTGTGATTATGTCTCCAGTCTATGTCAAAATGGACACAAACCACTCTTCCGTCCTTCAGCCCCACAAATGTTCAACCCCAATAACAAATTTCGACTTCCCTTCTAAATCACAGACTTTACAACTTCACACTAGGCCCACATTCCATACTTACAGTTGATCAATGTCTTAGGCTTAATGTTAGCTTCACTGTATGGAAATGTGAGTGCGGTTTCTAGAGCATTTACATTTTTAAAAACTTATTATTTCTGGCAAAATCATATTAAACGATTCAAATGAAAAAGTTCGGATGAAGCAAACAACCTTTTAAATATTTTGAAGTAAGAGTTGATGAGAAAGAGAAATGTTGAGCAAGCTCTTATGTTCCTTTCCTAAAATCTTCAAGAGGCGAGTCAAAAAGGAGTAGCTAAACACGGTTAGATAAGGAACCAGCCAGAACATAAAGATCTCTAAAAAGGCGTCAGTTAAGAGATGCAAAGTGGAAAAAGAAGTAGAAAAACTTTGTTTCGACTTTCGACAGTCGTAGGTATTTAGAAATGTGATTTATGTAGAAAAAATTAAAAGGTAACTTCTAAAGAGGACAAAAAAAGAGTAAACTCGTTTGATCAAATAGAGATTATAGTTAGAAAATTTCAAAAGGTGTTATTGTAGAATTTAGGGAGTTTGTAGACCTACTGGTGAACAAACCTCGACATACTGACTAGAACTACTCCAAATCAATCCTAAGATATTTCAAATCAACAACAACTTCTGAACATAAGAAGAACAGCCACCCCCATACAAATAATCTCTAAAAGGTGTTACTTCAACTACTTGTGGTTAAGTCTCCTGTCTACGTCACAATGGAAACAATTCACTCTTCCGTCCTTCAGCACCACAAATGTTCAACCACAATAACCATTTTCGACCGCCCTTCCAAATCACTGACTTTACAACTTCACACTAGGTCCACATTCCATACTTAGAGTAGATACATGTCATAGGCTTAATATGAGATTTATTGCATGGAAAATGTGAATGTAGTTTCTAGAGCATTTACATTTTAAAAACTTACTATTATTTCTCGCAAAAACATGTTACACAATTCAAATGAAAAAGTTCTGATAAAGCAAACCAGCTTTTAAAGATTTTAGAGTAAGAGTTGATGAGAAGAGGAACGCTGACCAAGCTCTTATTGTACTTTTCAGGAATTTTCAAGAGGCGAGTCAAAAAGGAGTAGCTAAACACATTGAGTTTAGGAACAGCCAGAACATAAAGATCACTAAAAGGGCATCAGTTAAGAGGTGCAAAGTGCAAAAAAGAAGTAGAAAAACTTTGTTTCGACAGTCGTAGGTATTTATAAATGTGACACGAAATGTTTATACAAAAATTTTAAAATGTAACTTCTAAAGAGGAAAAAAATAAAATTAAAGTATTTGATAAAATAGAGATTATATTTAGAAAATTCAAAAAAAAATAACAAGGTTTCTTAATGAACATATGTTGTAACGAAAAAACCCTATTGATTGACATGAATAACTGCAGAATCTATGGAGCTTGCAGACCTACTGGTGAACAAACCTCGACATACTGACCAGAACTACTCCAAAACAATCCTAAGATACTATCAACTACTTCCGAACATAAGAAGATCAGCCACCCCCATAAAAATAATCTCCAAAAGGTGTTACTTAACCTACTTGTGGTTAACTCTCATGTCTATGTCACAATGGACACAATCCACTCTGCCGTCCATCAGCACCACAAATGTTCAACCACAATAACCATTTTCGACTCCCACTCTAAATCACTGACTTTACAACTTCACACTAGATCCATGTCAAAGGCTTAATATAAACTTCATTGTATGAGTAGAAAAGTAATTGAAAATGTGAGCAGAGTTTCTAAAGCATTTACCTTTAAACAATTCAAATAAAAAAGCTCTGATCAATTATAATAAACCTTGGAAAGCAAGCCTAAAATGAACCGGGGAAACTACACCGATTTTTAACAGTTTAAGATCGTGTTAATGAGAGAGAAACTCTTGTACTACTTTTTTGAAATCTTCAAGAGGCGAGTCAAAAATGAGTAAGCTTAAACACGTTGAGATTAGGAACATAAATAACTGCAGAATTTAGGGAGTTCGATGACCAACTAATGAACAAATCTCGACATATTGACCTGAACTACTCAAAGTCAATCCTTAGATACTTCAAATCAACAACAACCACTTCTGAACATAAGAAGACCAGCCACCCCCATACAAATAAATCTCCAAAAGGTGTTACTTCAACTACCTGTGGTTAAGTCTCCTATCTATGTCACAATGGAAACAATCAACTCTTCTGTCCATCAGCACCACAAATATTCAGCCACAATAACCATTTTCGACCCCCCTTCCAAATCACTGACTTTAGAACTTCACACCAGGTCCACATTCCATACTTACAGAAGATCCATGTCATAGGCTTAATATGAGCTTTATTGTATGGAAAATGTGAGTGTAGTTTCTAGAGCATTTACATTTTAAAAACTTACTATTATTTCTCGCAAAAAGTTTTTAAACAATTCAAAACATTGAATTTCGGTGGTGGAAATATATAGGTATCACCCCCAATGGGAATATTTCAATTGTGAAGGGCATATTGGTTTCATTGATTTGGGTGAAATTGGGATTTCTTGTATTGAAGGTGATATATGTCATCATTCAACGAGAGACTGCTCTAACTTTGAAAGGAAAACATAATGTTGAGATAGTTTTCTAAAATGTGGTTGTTCTGGTCTATGGGATAGTTATAATTGAGTAAGATAAATTGGTTTTGTGAATATTGGGGCATACGTTTGTGGTGGTTATGTGGGACAAATAAAAAAATTGGGTTATTTGAGGCTTCCGAAAATGATAAAGGTATGATATTTGATATTTGAGGCTTGAGGAATTAGAACGATATGTGGGATTATTTCAATTGTGCAAGGCGTAATGGTTTTGTTAATTAATGGGATTATTAATTGAAAAGGCTATAGGTATCGCTCCACGAGAATGCTCTAACTTGGTAAGGAAAACTTAATCTTGTCTGTTTCTATAAGTTTGGGTGTTCAGGAATGAGAGATGATGCTGTCCATGGGATAACTATGATTGAGATATGGTTTCGTGAATGTTGGGGCATATGTTGGGGTGGTCATTTGAGAAAATAGAAATTGGACCCTCTGGAACTGAAAACTATAAAGTTATCTTCCATGGGATTGTTAAAATTGGCAAAGGAAAATTTAATTCATAATGTTTGGATTTGGTAGTGGTTGTTTGGATTTGAAAATTATGGGGCTTCTAGATCCGAACACCTACATTCCTGAGGCCTCGATGACAATTCCCAATCTACTTCTAGAAAAGCAAAGGCGTGAGAACAGCTGAATAAAGCATACATACTTACACATATCTAAAGGTCTCGAAATTTCCCATCTATCTCTTAAGCACGCAGAATGTCCAAACATCAAAATATCTTCCTAAAACCTCAACAATTGTTGGATGCAGAGCCACCCGCAATTCTAAATCACAATAAATAAATGTTGGGTTTACAATAAAACTCGGTGCTACTATTTCACTAATGAAACACAGAGTAGGATGAATCCAGAAAGCCAGCAATACCACCACGTTATATCAATAGCATACAAACTAGATCTTTATCTGCCAAACAGACTACAACACCACAAAAGAAAACCAAACACCAAGCATACACATCCGAATATCTGCAAAAGAATACATCACATTTATCTTGTATGCTTACCCACCTGGCCTTCCAATCTTCTGCCTACACAATACAGAAAAGAATACTAATTCTGCACAAAAATGGGTCAAGAATATTACTACACCCACACTAATCAATTCCAAATTTCTTAGTATCTATAGTATCGAGATACGCAACGATGTTACCCAGTTAACTTTTTGAGCGAATCCATCTCTCCCCAAAGTATCAATCATCAAAACACTTCTCGAAAATAGTTACATGAATCTCCTAAGATACAACAGCCCACGTATTTGCTACGCTAAAATAAAAGTGATTTCCCATCCCATAGTTACATGGATATCCTGGCTTATATCTCTACAAACCGATATATTATCCTAGTGGAACTCATAACTGATACGCCCCTTCTAACTAATTGAATGTTTTCCATGAGACCAAACCAACAATTCAGCGATGTTAAACCTCAGTATTATTTCTTTCTTAAAAACCAAACCATCTCCGCAATTAAGCAACGGTGTAGACCTTAAGTAAATTTTACAGAACTTCAACAGCAGAATGAG
Source organism: Linanthus parryae (assembly GCA_023055425.1). Classification (NCBI taxonomy): domain Eukaryota; kingdom Viridiplantae; phylum Streptophyta; class Magnoliopsida; order Ericales; family Polemoniaceae; genus Linanthus; species Linanthus parryae. Next base: position 38,840,231 of record JALGPY010000002.1, read on the forward strand.
TCTGAAATAAAAAGATGACAACGATGTAAATAAGCCCAAAAGGTTCAAAAGACGCAAACAGTTCTAGCCCTTTCCTCCACGGAACCCCCCATGAGGTAGCCTGGGTTTCCAATTGTTCCCTCTTCCAGCCCAATACACATGACACGCTTCTTCTAAATAACGAGAATCTGGTACCCTTATACCTACTGTGAAAAATAACTTGTCCTCTCCTCTAGCTTCCTCTCTTTCTCAAAGACTTCTTACTTCTAATCATTTTTACTACAAGAATAAATCACCAAACACAGCTTTCTTTAGAACATCACCTAATACACACCTCCAAATCCCAAGTACGAAAAACGTTCCAACGCAATATGTACTTCACTTTTAAGCAATTCCTGTAGATCCAAAGATTGAACTGTTGATATTCAGAATGATAAAGAGCAGATATTGCATCAAAATGTGTCCCTGATTTACATCAATTGTGTTCCGGATCACAGTTGACATTTCCTTCTAAGTACTCAAAAGTTTAACTTAAAACTACGAAGAACGTTATCAATCTTCACGGTAACTTAAACTGAAGTGGAATTCTCTCCACAAGCTATGATTATCAATATTCACATTTTCAGATCATTAGTACAAGTAAACAGAAGTTTCAGATTCAGATTCCGAAAACGAACATTTTACCTCTCACTTCCAAAGACCAAGGAAACCCCACATCTCTCCAGCCATGTGTCTTCCTACTCCCTCTTTGACTCGCCGTTCCCTAAATCTGTATATTAATATCTACTGTTTCCCCTTTTATTACTCATATAAGCTTATCCAGCATTCCAGGACAACAATCGACGACCATCACGTGCTTTTTAAAGTGCAACTTTAAACCCTTGTCTGATTCAGTTTTGAGCAGTCTTGCCTAGTAAATTCATAATCAAACTCCAGACAAATACATATAGCAATACGCAACTCAAACAGTAATTTGATTTCTTCATTAGATCACTAATTTCTCCTTGATCCGAACTGCAAAAATTCTAGTTTGTTTTGTCAACCAAAACAAAATAGGAAAATAGATCCAAAATTCTAATTGAAACATGGATTTATTTACTTCTGGTAAATTATTAATTGTGTTGACATGGAAATAAATTCAGTCACTACAATCAGTATATATTCTCAATTGAATCTAACAGCAACCCAAGCCATCAAATAACAAACCCACAATTCAATTCAGTCATATAGTGGAGACTGGACAGATGGTTTTCCAAAACTAACCCATCAATTAACAAACCCACAACAATAATATGATATCAGACAGAGAGAAGCAACTTGAAAATTGAAAGACAGAGAGAGAGAGAGTTATGAGGGAAACCTCCTGGGCGTGGGCTAGCTCTCCGGCGTTGGTTGGTTTCATCTCCGCCGTGGTCCGAGAACCCTAGACCCTTTTCTCAGCCTCCTCCTCAACCCCTCTTTCTTCTTCTTCTCCATGTTGTCTGTGCAGTGTGCACTCCTCTCCCACAATTCAATTAACGGAAACTGAACAGATGGTTTTCCAAAATTGATATCAGAGAGAGAGAAGCAACTTGAAATTGGAAAGACAGAGAGAAAGTTATAAGGGAAACCTCGTGCGGCTTCATCTCCGCCGCTAGTAGTCCGAGAACCCCAAACCCTTGTCTCAGCCCTCTTTCTTCTTCTTCTTCTTCTTCTGCTTCCTCCTCCAATTCTCCGTCGTCGTCTCTCTCTCTCTGTGACTTGTATGGAAACCCTTACTCGTGCTCTCTCTCTCTCTCTCTGTAGACTGTACAAATACAAAGCGTAACAATATCTGCGTATTTAACGGTACAATATTAGCGTTAATGTGACGAGTGAAGACACCGACCCTTCAGGTTTCTTTCAACAACAAAAAGGAGACCGACCTTCAGGTGGGCCTGCAATAATGACAAGTTCGGGTCAAGCCCATACCACTTTAAGCTGCCCCGGATTAAACAAGTCCACCATCTCGTTTCTTTAGCCGTGTTTGGGGATTATGGTTATCTTCTTCTTTTTTATTTAACTAAAAATCATGTTGTATGTATTGCATTCGTTTGTTTGATTGGTTTTTTTAAACATATCTGGTCTATTTGTTTGATACATGCACACCAAATAATTTGATTATTATCTTACAATTTTTTTTGTGCGGTCATGTCGTGCGACTGCTGAATATACATGCATAGCGGGAGATCCGTACACCAAACTCATCATGAGCGAGCAGGAATGCTCAACCTCCAAAATAAAAAAGGCTAATGCATATTCTAGCTCTCGTATGCCGCCTCATAATGGGACGTACCCTAAGGCCTCGTTTGGGTAGCGGATAAGATACAGCAGATATGGCTTATGATGGGATATGAGGTAGGATATGTATGCTGTCACATAAGCCTGATATGATATGCTGGCTTACTGTGTTTGGGTATTGCAAGATATAAGGCAGGATAAGAAGCAGGATATGTGTCCAAATGACTATAATACCCTCAAGTCCAAATTATCAAGTCATAAATCACAGAAGAAATCAACTTGAGAACTAAATTGATAACCAATTTATCAAGTCAAGACCAAATTATCAAGTCATTAATCACACCTGCCCCCTAATCTCCTTCCCTACACCATTCACATCCACCTGAACCAACATCATAACAACCAACCTCCAACACCATTACTTCTCCCCAATTCAACACTCAAATCACTGTAACCATCCAAACAAACCCATAAATCATTCTGCAACTACCAGACCTGAATCCCCTTTGTCCTTCACTGCCTTCATTTAATACCTCCACCATTCATTCATAAACCAATACAAACTCCATAGCCAGCCCCCAACAACTTCAACCACCGAATCCTCCGAACACTAGCCTCCACAGTTCCTAACAATTCACTAATTAAACAACATGTCACTACACACCATCACTTGCTCATACTTCGCAACCACCACAGCCACCGAAGAATACATGTAGGAAAACCAGAAACAGAGAAAGCACCGAAACCCTATCAAGTGGGATCTTAAAATGACAAGAAAAACAAGCTACGTTGAATGGTGAAATCAAAACTTAGTCACAACTCAAGACGTGATCGGGGAAAGCAGATCATCAAATTTCTAGGTTAGGGACGATGAACAGTAACCCGGAGGTTACTAGTGGTTTTGGGTCTTGGATGGGGGCATTATTGTCTTAAAAAATTGAACTCATGTTCTTGTGATTCTTATCCAGCGTATACCACCTCTGGAGGTGGTATAAGATTTACACACGAAATGCACCATCAACATAAGGTAGGATATGTTATAACCTCCAATATCCGGTACCCAAACACCGGATATGATAAGGAGAGCATAGCATATCTTATCCGGGTTCATATCTGCTACCCAAACGAGGCCTAAATCCCCGGAAACTGTCACGGATGACGTTAGACAAGTATAAAGAAGACGGTATTACAAGTTAGCTTCACAGCACGCACATGTCGCAAGAGGCCTTATTAAAGCCTACCAACCAGTAGAGCCCCGGCTCCCGTGCGAGGTGATGAGATGGGTGGGACCTAGTCTCATGCACTCCCCAAGCGCGATATGGCACAGATTAATCGGTTGCTTCTGTTGCACAATTGTGAGGACCCCTGTAGGCTGCTGATGGGTTGACGTGGAAGTGACCCAATTGTTCATTCTTGATTGTCTACATTTAGCCCCCTTGCTCATGAGCTGAGCTTCGCGAGGACCAGTTGCATATGACAGCGCCTTGTCATGTCCTGGAGCTCTCGCTGTATCCCAGTGCATTTCGCAGCCCCTGGTGATGATGAGTCAACAGAACGATTGGATTAGGAACTCATGCGTCCTAATCCAATCGTTCAAACGATTGGTTCAAGTGATCCTTTATGTGTTGCCTTCCATCCTGGCTTTGTGGAAAACGGATCAGTGCTCTAGATCCGGGAGGGAACTAGGGTTTTCACATCTTGCAAAATAACAAAACTTAGGGACCATGCCCCCGCTTTCCCCTGTGTGTGTTCGACATTGAACCGGACCAGATCGGGAGTTGAACCGGTGGAACCCGTAATTTTGTGATAGGCCTATCTAGTTTGCAAATCGGATCGTCCATGCGTTGGACCGGCGAAAACCGATGGATTTTTTCCCCAATCGGCAAAGTGGGCGGGTCCAAATCGGTCCGTTCTCTTGAAATTCGAAAAAAAATAGTGATGGAGGAGAGAGCCGACTGTTTTCCACTGGGCTGTAACTTTTGTTCTCTTTAGTTTTTCCATATGTGGATGTATAATGATCTGAATATATTTGCTACAAACTATTTTATATCTTATTTACACAACTATTTGAAGGGAGGCGAATCCCATCACTAGTTTGATTGCATGTCCGCTATACCGATTTAAATTTGTTCATTTATCAACAAGTACGCCATAACCCTACTAGGCGGAATTAGAGTTCATACCTGCGTCCTAGCAAGTTGATGTATGTCTGAAGCACTCCGGATCTTCTCCCGTAGTTCTGAAGTTCCTTCTGGATGCAAGTGTGGGCATGCTGCTTCCAGAATCCTTCTTGGCCTCCAAACGTATTCCTCTCACTCTTTAAACCCTAGATTTTGGTGTGTATCTGATGCATACGAATTATTAAGGCTAAAGAAACTTATATAGGCTACGGGAGGGACCTGGAGGAGAAAATACGAATCAGGCTCCTAACTTTATTAGGACTTCTGGATTCACCTAAACCTAGCCCAAATAAAGTTAATAACAGTTAGTATAACTTTTATTGCACTCCTGTCCATATTCTCAAAAATAATATTTCAAAAAAGCTCCCCAAAAAAACACTAGTTCTCTTCCCCAGCGGCGGCTCCTTCTCCATGGAGCTGTTGTCCGCCACCCCCCTGTAGATCGCCTTTCTCCGACCATGCTCGCCACCTCTGCACTTGGAGCCTGCTCCCCGCCGGTGCTAAGATGGGAGTCACGCTCCCGACCGGTCCTCACCGTCTCCGGCGCGTCGCTAGCAACATAGGGCGATTGAAGTCGGTTTTCCCCTCTTCGCAGCTTTCCCCTCCTCTCTTGGACGGAGGGGACACCTTCGGATTGTCCAACTACCCCGCCGCCGCTTCGAAGCCGGAGCAGCCACGAATCCGCTTAGATCTGTCGCTGTGCCCATCTCCGCCGCCAGTTGGCCGCCCACCTGTCGCCCAGAAGTGCAACGCCGACCAGATCCGTCTGTCGTACTGCTCATCCACCGCGCCTCCTCCGCTCCGCTGCCCTATGCTGCCGCCGACGCCGTCTCCCGCTTGACTTGACTGCAAATCGGTAAGTTACCCATCCCCCCTCCCCCCAGATTTCAGGCTTGAAGTGGCTGTTCTCCCACTCCCCCGGTTGTGAGGCTACTCCTTCCCCCTCCCCCTCGGATATTCTTGCTCTACGGCATGACCGAGTCTCCCGGAGAAGTCCTCTCACCGCCCACCAACACCACTAAAGGCCTCTTTTTCTGGCCCGGGGTTGCTTATCGGTCCCCCACTCGAGTCACTGGCCCTGGTTTTCGTTGGCTTCTTTGTTCATCTTGCCGCCCCGCCACCGTCCCCGGCCGGCCATGGAGTTGCTGTGTTGGTAGATAGGTTTCTAGGGTTGTATTGGGCTTGGGTTATTTGGGTGGGGTCTTGTTTTTGGGATTTCTTGATTTGGGCTGTTTTGTTGGTTTCGCTTCCTGTTTTGTCTTGGCATAGGAGGCTCTTGTGGTCCTTAGGACGGTTTTGGTGTTTTGGGGTAGTTTGTGGTGGCCTTTGAGCCCGATACCAATAGGTCTCATTGTTACTTGTTTGAGGTTTAGGCGTGTGCTCATATGGTCTTTGTCTTTTCGTTTTAGGGGTATGCCCCTTTTTCTTTGTATCTCGCACTTTTATTATGAATGATATGCTTTCGTTGCCGGTGAAAAAAAAAAAACATTTCGAGCTCCTGTTATTAAATATTTATGATCTCCCCATGCTATGATTACAGATATTCGTCGATTAAATTAATTACTCACTAATTCACTTAATCAACCTCTTCCCGATTCCTTGATCCTTTACCACTTAACTTATTTGATATGTCCATATTACCAAGTAATCTACCTGCAGGGTTTGACATAATCAAAACTTATAAGCTTCATCAAGGGGATGTCATCAATCCCATGACCGGGACATGGATTCCTTCGATATATTAATTTACACCATGGACTCAATAGGATCATCCAACTCATCGAGGTTATTGACTCCATAGGAATCTCCCTCACCTGACTTGTCAAAGCAATAACTACTAAATACATGTTCACATTAACTATCTAAGGGTTAAGAACATAAGAATCATAATAACCATGAGACTTAGCTTATCTTGTTATGTCAGTACAAAGAAAATGATCTCAATTAGGTCATGTTCAATATACACAAAGTATACTAGCACACTGAGTTGAGACTATAGTATGAACTATATTGTTCCTGTAGCCAAGACAGACCTACTAAAACAATATGCTACAATCGTTCCGATATTTTGTCTAATTCCATCTAGATTGTGAACTCATAACTTTCATTCCACAAGAACCGAAGGTAAGATCTTCTGTGTGTAAGCTAGACTCTACACACCAGATCTTCTACTATGTAATAATAGACAACTATGCACAGTAATAACATAATGCAGAAAACATTGCCCAAAACCATTCTCATAAATATCAAATTCAAATAATCCAATACAAAAAGCATGGTTTTTAGTATTCAATCCATTAATATCCCACTAAGACTTAAAGCCATGCAGCAACACACCTCAAACTCATTTCCTCTACGTGACCATCAAAAGCCTTGGCTATCAAACTCTTCGAAAATGGGTTTGCCAGGTTATCCGCTGATTCAATCTTCATCACTCTCACGTCACCTCTATGCACGAATTCTCTAATCAAGTGATACTTACGCTCTATGTGTTTTCCTTTCTTGTGAGCTCTTGGTTCCCTTGAGTTTGCAACCGCACCGCTACTATCGCAATAAAGCGTCATAGCCGGTTGTGCACTCGGTACCACTCCAAGATCCATTAGAAAGTTTCTGAGCCAAACAGCTTCCTTAGCAACTTCAGAAGCAGCCACATATTCAGCTTCCATGGTGGAATCAGCAATGCAAGATTGCTTGATGCTCCTCCAACTAATGGCTCCACCTCCTAAGGTGAAAACATATCCAGAGGTAGACTTATTGGAATCTCTATCTGACTGATAATCCGAGTCTTTGTACCCGATGGGTACAAGACAATTTTCATGGTAAACCAACATATAGTCTCGAGTCCTTTTCGGGTACTTCAACATTCCCGTAAACTCCTCTCTTGTTCTTGTAAATTCACTTACACCTAATGAGTTTTACCCCATCTATTGGATCTACAAGATCCCATACCTGATTAGAATACATCGACTCCATCTAAACTATAGCCTTTTTCCACTTTTCCACATCCGTACTTCCAACAGCTTCTTCATTGTTACTGGGATCAGTATCATGTTCATCAGGGACCTTGTCAAAAGACTCTCCCAAGTACATGTATCTGTCTGGTTTACGATAAAACCTCCCACTACGACGAGGTTGTACTTGTGAATCACTAGCAACAACATATTCCCCACTTCTCGGTTGTAACGGAATGTCACCACTATCTTGTGGATCACTATACGACATTCCCGCCACTGCCCTCTTTCGGTGGAATGTCAACACTACTTTGTTGTGTTTCACGAGTATCTATATTTCTCCAACCACCCCATGGTAGTTGAATGTCGATATTATTTTCTTGTGGTATTTCCTCTCGTACAGTTGGTTTATCAAGACTTTAGACTACTTGATTTCCTCGCATTTCTTCTAAAACAATTTTACTTTTGAGCTTGTGATCCATAATATAGTTTTCCTCTAAGAATCTCGCATTGGTGCTAACAATGAATTTCTGATCCTTTGGACAATAAAATAAACAACCCTTTGTTCTTTTCGGGTATCCTACAAAAACACATACTTCTGTCCTTGATTCCAAATTACTTGTGTTCCCCTTCAGCACATGTGTTGGACTACCCCAAATCCGAACATGCCGTAGACTAGGCTTGCGCCCATTCTAAAGTTCTTTTGGTGTAGTCGGTACTGACTTAAACGGAACCAAGTTCAGAATATATGCAGATGTCTATAAAGCATGCCCCCAAAAAGAAGTTGGTAAATCTCAATAACTCATCATGGATCTCATAATATCTAAAAGAGTCATATTCCTTCGCTTTGCCACACCATTCCGTTGTGGCGTACCTGGAGCGGACAATTGGGATTGAATCCCTTGTTCCTCCGAGTACTCCCTGAATTGTTCGAAGAGGTACTCGCCACCTCGATCAGATTGAAATGACTTGATATATTTTTCTATAAGCTTCTCTGATTCTGCCTTATAAATTTAAAATTTCTCAAAGGCCTCAAAATTACGCCGCATCAAACAAATATATTCATATCTTGAGTAATCATCAAAACCTCTCCTCATTTGGACATTCATTGGTCCACAAACATCTTAATGGATAAGCTCCAAAAGTCCTTTGGCCCTATTATCCTTTGCCAAAAATGGTCTCTTCACCATTTTACCTTCTAAACATGACTCACATGCTGGTAATGCCTCTACTTTTAATGAACCTAATTGTCCATTCTGAACTAGCCTTTGTATTCTGTTTATATTGATATGACAAGTTGTAAATGCCAAAGATATGTTTGGTTTATCTCGCAAGGTTCCTTTCTCTTTTAGGTGAGCTATCCGAGTTATTCAGTTCATATAGATACGCTATGGGAGTCTCGAGATTTATAATGTAAAGATCATCCACCAATATACCAGAATAAATAAAACTTTTATTTTTCTTAATAACCACAGAGCCATTAAAATAAGTTCAAAATTCATTCTTAACAAACTTAGAAACTGAAATCAAATTCCATCTAATGGAAGGTACATAAAGACAATCTTTCAAAACTAAAATCCTATCATTTCCAAAATGTAAGAAACAAATTCCTATTGCAACTGCAGCTACTTTATTCACCACTAGAAAAACAGCTTCAAACGGCGGTTCAAAACCGCCTTAAATTTGACCAAAAACCGCCACAAAGACAAGTACGATGGTTTTTGTGGCGGTTCGTAATGTGACGCATAGAACGCCATCGTAAAAGGAAACTTGGCGGTCAAAACCGTCGTAAATTTTTGTTTTTGAGGTTTTTAAAAAAACTGCCTTAAACCACAAGGAAAAATTTACATTAACGTCGCAAATATAGAACCGCCTTAAAGAATTATTTTTTAGATTATAAATCCTTTTGCCAATTAACCTTTTTTTCCATTTTCCTTGTTTTTTTTTAATTTGGATACCAGTTTCTTTGTTTTTTTGGCAAGGCAGTTTCTTTGTTATTTGACTGTTTTTTATAATTATTTGATATTTTACATGTATTACCTTTTTATCATCAAGTCAAGGACTCGAGATTGATAAAAAAAAAGGCAAGAAATCCAGATTCATATCCTCGAAATCCAAATCTTCAACAACTTGAAGAAAGATTAAGTGAACCTATATCAGATCAAAGGGGTGGGGGGATCTGATCCAGGAAGTACACACACACACACACACAAAGAGATTAAATTTCGGCCGGTGTTCGGTCGCCGGAAAAGTGTCGGGGCAGTGCTGGTGGGTCTTTTGACGCTTCTGCCTCTTCCTTGTCCGATCGAAGAGAGAGAAAAGAGGGAGGAGAAATTCATCGGGAAACAGAGATAACGGACGATGCTGCTGCCTCTTCCTTGTCCGATCGGGTGGTGGTTCTCCATTGCTATGGCCGGAGATGGCTGGAAGGTGAAGAGAGGGTTGGGAGGAGAGTGAGGTAAAAGCCGATAAAGAAACAAAGAGAGCAAGATAGCGGGAGGGAGAGAGAGTACGGAAGAGGTCTGGGAGGAGGCGGAGGAAAATGGGAGGAAGAGAGAGGTTTGGTGAGTTATAAAGATATGGTTGCAAATGGATGGATGAGATTTAATTTATAAGGGTCCGAATCAACGGCCCGAATTAAATCTAGTAATTACACATGTAGATATATGTTATTGGCGTTAGTAATGGAATAAGTAATTAGTACAGGCGGTTTTCGTAAACCACCGCATAGTATTAACGAGGCAAAATTTCTTTCAGTCGTTTAGTAAACGGCGCTATTGTTGTATCCGCCTAAATTTAGGGTGTTCGTCTGTTTTCCGCCTTGTATGGGATCATATACGGCGGTTTTCATTAACCGTTGTTAATTATAAAATATACGTCGGTACATGTAAAACCGCCGTGACTGGGCTTATTCTACGGCGGTTTTTGGCTCCGATGTATTAAAACTGCCGTAACAAGCTACTTTTCTAGTATTGGTGTTGCCCAAGTGTTGATAAATCTCGCCATCACTAAGCTGTCTGGTTTCCTCGAACCCCTGCAATGAATTACAGACATGGTCAGTGACTCCCGAATCTACACACTAGGTTCTAGTAGACCGAACCGCTAAACATGATTCAACTATTAGTGAAAGATATATACCTTATTTTTTTAGGATTGGATGAGTCAGGAACTTTGGACATTGCTTCTTCCAATGCCCTCTCTGGTTAGAGAGGAAACACTTGCCCTTTCGGCTTTCCCAATGTCCCCTGAGGAGCAAGTGCTTGCTGTGGCCTACGAGCTATTCCTTGAGGTGCCTGAGCAACATTCGGAACTACTGCTTGTGTAACTTTATTCTTCTTCTTAGCCATAGGGATAGAAGTAGAAGCCTTTTCAGCCACTATTACATTAACCGGTTTCTGTGGGAGTCCCTCAGCTGCTTGAAGCTCCTTTAACAATTCAGCTAAAGAATAAATCTTTTTGTTCATATTATAACTTAGCTAAAAACTGTTAAATGATTCAAACAACGCCATGAGCACGATATCGACCCGAGTTTCCCTATCGAATACAGGTCCAAGGTTCTCTAGTTCACCTAGAAGACTTATCATATTCAGAACATGATCTCTAACAGAGGTTCCTCCAACCATTTTTGTGTTCATGAGATTTTCATAGCGACTTGTCTGGCAGTTGGATCCTGATCCCCAAACATCTCTTTGAGGTTCTCCATGATCTTATAGGCAGAGCCCATGTTCTCATGCTGATGTTGCAACACATTATACATGGAGCACAACATGTAACATTTAGCCATCTGATCGACTTTCTGCCACCTCTTATAAGGCCTGACATCTTCTTCAGAATCCCCTTCTAGAGGTTCTTCAGGACATTCCTCAAGAAGCACAAATTTGTAATCCTTAGCAGTTAGCACAATATTCAAATTCCTCTTCCAATCAATATAGTTTGATCCAGGAAGTTTGTTTTGACTCAAGAGAATAGATAGTGGGTTGAAAGAGTTCGACATTTTGAACCTGAGAATCATGTAAATAAAACATATAAGGGCAACGTAAACCACCAGTAGTCTAACACATAAAAATAGTATGCCACGATGGGTGGACGTCTACCATTCATTCTATAGTTAGACATGGTACCTTTGGTCCTGCGAGCCATAGCAGTGACTCCGATGGGGAGGATATTATAACTTACATCTAAGTGTATACCATCATTTTACTTCTAAACCCATTACCCAATTACATGCCTCTCAGATGGAGAGATGTCACATAAACAGTAATTAATAGAAGTATCCTAATAGAAATTTTAACCAGTGATACTATAGTGGTTATATTCGATAAGAAGGTTAACTCCAAGGCTAACGTACACAACCAATTATATCACTTATAAATCAATGATGGAAACCGCCGGATCTATAAGCACTAGATTCCCTGTCCCACTTTGTTGTTTGAACAATTTAATACAAATTAAATTATTTATCCATGTTGTCCATGATTAACATGAAAGCATCCATGTCACGCCCCGGTTTTCCATAACACGAGCACGTGAGTAAAGTTACAAACAACACACTGAAACTGGACAGAAATGGTAGTCTGGATTCAAAAATTGATTTCTCTCAAACCGTTCATTAAAACATTGTAAAATTTGGTAGGGTGGATCCTATAAGGGTGTATTACAACCAATTAAACAGGTTTTTAAAAAGATCAAGAGGTGTGGGAGATATAGGCCAAACCTTGTGGCTGGTAACTACGAAATTCAGACTATGACTACAACTTCGTAATTCGATATCTCCTAAACGGTATGTCGAAATGTTATGAAATTTTGACACAACATTGATATACAAGTGTATAATACCCCACGAAAACAGTTTTGAAAAATAAAAAGGGGTGTTTGACTTATTGACACAAACGTGGGGCTGACCGATGAAAACTACCCAAGACAGCAACACAAACATTAAAAATTAATAACTCTTAAACCGTACGGTTAAATATCGTGAAATTTGAATTCAAGGTTGGTATATAAGTGTAGAATACCCATCTAAAACAGTTTTACAAAATAATAATCCAAGCTACACTTATTGAGGAAAACGTGCACTGCTGACCGTAAAATTCAGGATGAGCAAAGTGACAAATAGATGTCTCCAACTCCTATTCGGGTTCAATCATCAAATCCAATCTATCTAAAACATGAAATGGCCTCTAGCCTCAAATACAATCTCAAATCGAAAGCAACATCTCAACAAGTTCAAGCGTGCATCATGTAGACGACTTTATTAACTAAATGCAACTAAAATCTTCTCCTTGCATGAGGCTCATATCTAGACTCTCGGCTCCAATCTAGCACCTGAAAAATGAAGGAGTGAGCAAACCAACGCCTAGTAGAAGTAATAGTTTGAGATGATTAATTTGACATCTCATGAAATGCGAGTCACCGAAAGTATTCCACGAAATCAAAGAGTCACACATACTAATTTACACTACAAGCCTAGACACACTTCACATATATGACACCTTACGTTTTCTTATCAACTCATAACCATGTGACACTCAAATCGCCACCGGTGGTGTACGTACTAGTCAACACATGACTCTGCCAGCAACCGCACACTGTGACGACCCGTCACACTTTTAATAATAAAATACTGATTATTCGATAAACACGCGGATAATTATCAACCAGTCTGACACTTTCAGACAGCAGAAACTTTACCAGCAGTACACACAGTCCTCCGAAACAACATTTTAATAATATTTCTGAAATCTGATACGTGACTGAATTATCTAAAAAGTTACACCAACTGGTCAAAAATTATAATTTTTATAATATCTGACCCAAAATAGTAATTTACACCAATTACTAAAAACAGCTAAAAATAACATTTTTAACAGATAAACACAATTTTTAGCTACAACGTCGCGATCCAGTCGCGCTCCGGGTCAACCTGTAAAACAGAGGGGTGAGCCAAAACAGCCCAGCAGGTACCGCCTAACCACTGGCGTAGAAATCTAAAATCTACTTAACACAACAACCAGTTATTACACAACAGCATGCGGCACCAAATTTACAAACAACGTGATTTATCAATCACCCAAATAATTATCAGATAGCCAAAAAGTAGTAAAATCACACCAGCAGTTTATACAGATATACACCGTAACTGCAGGAAACTTAGAGATTAGATTTCCCCTACCTGAATAATAACTCCAAACAAGTCAAGCAATTCTCTATATAATCAACCTGAACACTGTAGTTGTCGTCTGTTCTTGCCATAATCTGTCTGTACTTTATTCACCTCCCACCCACTGCTTCAACGATTAAACACCCAAGAAACAACAACTCACTTTCTATGGTGCTCCTTTCCTGTTCTTTATTTGCAAGGGTCATGCATGAAATAGGCAGTAGCCTTAACTATATCTTCCCCTAGCCTCTTTAACCCCCAAATACCAATAACATGGTGACTAAGCATTCAAATTAACTTGCTGTCATTTAGTTACGTGGGTGTGGTAAGAGTGCACATGCACTTATGTTCCTGAAAAGCTAAAATACAACAAGAACCCCAAATTTCTAGATAGTTACAAAAATATCCCACCGAAAATCATATCACATGCCCCACTTTTCTACTTGGAGCTAAAATAAATAATCATCTACTTATATTTTAACATTTGCAATGTTCAACTATAACAGTTGTACTTCCTACTCGCTGTCAACAATCCAAAAATTATCCTACATTTAAGTAAAAAAAAAAAAAAAAAAAATTGCATATTTAACGGTCAACCGTGAAATCGGGTTATCACAATACACCTTACTTATTGAAATTTCGTCTCGAAATTTAGTTTATTTTATGACAAAAAAATACTCGCCAATCTCTTTTCATGAATGAAAAAAATGAACTTCAGATTATAATCCAACACTAGTGCATAAACATAGTCTCCATGTAAAATATTTTACATGTTAGCTAACTAAGAACACCCACCTTCGAAGTTTCTCTAGCATGACATTTGTAAACTACATGCACTACTAGTTAATACATAAGTCACAGATATGTTATTATAACAATCAAATTAAGCACCAAGAACTAGCAAGGCACAAAAACAAGCTCACATATCCTCTTTTAAGAATCAGGTCTTTGAAACTCAGTTTCACTATAAATTCAAATTTGTTTGAAAAACTGTCGCGCAACAACTCAGCCCATTTAAGAAAATTTCGTCTCGAAATTACTAAAAAATCATTTTCGCTTTAAAAATGTCACGTACCATCAAGTTTCATCACCTCCACCACCCAAGCAGTATTAGACTGTGTACCCCTAGCTCGACAGTGTGGTGGCTCACAAGTGTGGTGACTCACAAGTGCGTACCACTTGTACGACACCCGTCACAGACACCCGCCAAAACACCCGCCCAGTCCCAGATACACTATCCATACTTCCGGTCGGGTAAGGCTCTGATACCACTGTGACGACCCGTCACACTTTTAATAATAAAATACCGATTATTCGATAAACACGCGGATAATTATCAACCAGTCTGACACTTTCAGACAGCAGAAACTTTACCAGCAGTACACACAGTCCTCCGAAACAACATTTTAATAATATTTCTGAAATCTGATACGTGACTGAATTATCTAAAAAGTTACACCAACTGGTCAAAAATTATAATTTTTATAATATCTGACCCAAAATAGTAATTTACACCAATTACTAAAAACAGCTAAAAATAACATTTTTAACAGATAAACACAATTTTTAGCTACAACGTCGCGATCCAGTCGCGCTCCGGGTCAACCTGTAAAACAGAGGGGTGAGCCAAAACAGCCCAGCAGGTACCGCCTAACCACTGGCGTAGAAATCTAAAATCTACTTAACACAACAGCCAGTTATTACACAACAGCATGCGGCACCAAATTTACAAACAACGTGATTTATCAATCACCCAAATAATTATCAGATAGCCAAAAAGTAATAAAATCACACCAGCAGTTTATACAGATATACACCGTAACTGCAGGAAACTTAGAGATTAGATTTCCCCTACCTGAATAATAACTCCAAACAAGTCACGCAATTCTCTATATAATCAACCTGAACACTGTAGTTGTCGTCTGTTCTTGCCATAATCTGTCTGTACTTTATTCACCTCCCACCCACTGCTTCAACGATTAAACACCCAAGAAACAACAACTCACTTTCTATGGTGCTCCTTTCCTGTTCTTTATTTGCAAGGGTCATGCATGAAATAGGCAGTAGCCTTAACTATATCTTCCCCTAGCCTCTTTAACCCCCAAATACCAATAACATGGTGACTAAGCATTCAAATTAACTTGCTGTCATTTAGTTACGTGGGTGTGGTAAGAGTGCACATGCACTTATGTTCCTGAAAAGCTAAAATACAACAAGAACCCCAAATTTCTAGATAGTTACAAAAATATCCCACCGAAAATCATATCACATGCCCCACTTTTCTACTTGGAGCTAAAATAAATAATCATCTACTTATATTTTAACATTTGCAATGTTCAACTATAACAGTTGTACTTCCTACTCGCTGTCAACAATCCAAAAATTATCCTACATTTAAGTACAAAAAAAAAAAAAAAAAAAATTGCATATTTAACGGTCAACCGTGAAATCGGGTTATCACAATACACCTTACTTATTGAAATTTCGTCTCGAAATTTAGTTTATTTTATGACAAAAAAATACTCGCCAATCTCTTTTCATGAATGAAAATAATGAACTTCAGATTATAATCCAACACTAGTGCATAAACATAGTCTCCATGTAAAATATTTTACATGTTAGCTAACTAAGAACACCCACCTTCGAAGTTTCTCTAGCATGACATTTGTAAACTACATGCACTACTAGTTAATACATAAGTCACAGATATGTTATTATAACAATCAAATTAAGCACCAAGAACTAGCAAGGCACAAAAACAAGCTCACATATCCTCTTTTAAGAATCAGGTCTTTGAAACTCAGTTTCACTATAAATTCAAATTTGTTTGAAAAACTGTCGCGCAACAACTCAGCCCATTTAAGAAAATTTCGTCTCGAAATTACTAAAAAATCATTTTCGCTTTAAAAATGTCACGTACCATCAAGTTTCATCACCTCCACCACCCAAGCAGTATTAGACTGTGTACCCCTAGCTCGACAGTGTGGTGGCTCACAAGTGTGGTGACTCACAAGTGCGTACCACTTGTACGACACCCGTCACAGACACCCGCCAAAACACCCGCCCAGTCCCAGATACACTATCCATACTTCCGGTCGGGTAAGGCTCTGATACCACTGTGACGACCCGTCACACTTTTAATAATAAAATACCGATTATTCGATAAACACGCGGATAATTATCAACCAGTCTGACACTTTCAGACAGCAGAAACTTTACCAGCAGTACACACAGTCCTCCGAAACAACATTTTAATAATATTTCTGAAATCTGATACGTGACTGAATTATCTAAAAAGTTACACCAACTGGTCAAAAATTATAATTTTTATAATATCTGACCCAAAATAGTAATTTACACCAATTACTAAAAACAGCTAAAAATAACATTTTTAACAGATAAACACAATTTTTAGCTACAACGTCGCGATCCAGTCGCGCTCCGGGTCAACCTGTAAAACAGAGGGGTGAGCCAAAACAGCCCAGCAGGTACCGCCTAACCACTGGCGTAGAAATCTAAAATCTACTTAACACAACAGCCAGTTATTACACAACAGCATGCGGCACCAAATTTACAAACAACGTGATTTATCAATCACCCAAATAATTATCAGATAGCCAAAAAGTAATAAAATCACACCAGCAGTTTATACAGATATACACCGTAACTGCAGGAAACTTAGAGATTAGATTTCCCCTACCTGAATAATAACTCCAAACAAGTCACGCAATTCTCTATATAATCAACCTGAACACTGTAGTTGTCGTCTGTTCTTGCCATAATCTGTCTGTACTTTATTCACCTCCCACCCACTGCTTCAACGATTAAACACCCAAGAAACAACAACTCACTTTCTATGGTGCTCCTTTCCTGTTCTTTATTTGCAAGGGTCATGCATGAAATAGGCAGTAGCCTTAACTATATCTTCCCCTAGCCTCTTTAACCCCCAAATACCAATAACATGGTGACTAAGCATTCAAATTAACTTGCTGTCATTTAGTTACGTGGGTGTGGTAAGAGTGCACATGCACTTATGTTCCTGAAAAGCTAAAATACAACAAGAACCCCAAATTTCTAGATAGTTACAAAAATATCCCACCGAAAATCATATCACATGCCCCACTTTTCTACTTGGAGCTAAAATAAATAATCATCTACTTATATTTTAACATTTGCAATGTTCAACTATAACAGTTGTACTTCCTACTCGCTGTCAACAATCCAAAAATTATCCTACATTTAAGTACAAAAAAAAAAAAAAAAAAAATTGCATATTTAACGGTCAACCGTGAAATCGGGTTATCACAATACACCTTACTTATTGAAATTTCGTCTCGAAATTTAGTTTATTTTATGACAAAAAAATACTCGCCAATCTCTTTTCATGAATGAAAATAATGAACTTCAGATTATAATCCAACACTAGTGCATAAACATAGTCTCCATGTAAAATATTTTACATGTTAGCTAACTAAGAACACCCACCTTCGAAGTTTCTCTAGCATGACATTTGTAAACTACATGCACTACTAGTTAATACATAAGTCACAGATATGTTATTATAACAATCAAATTAAGCACCAAGAACTAGCAAGGCACAAAAACAAGCTCACATATCCTCTTTTAAGAATCAGGTCTTTGAAACTCAGTTTCACTATAAATTCAAATTTGTTTGAAAAACTGTCGCGCAACAACTCAGCCCATTTAAGAAAATTTCGTCTCGAAATTACTAAAAAATCATTTTCGCTTTAAAAATGTCACGTACCATCAAGTTTCATCACCTCCACCACCCAAGCAGTATTAGACTGTGTACCCCTAGCTCGACAGTGTGGTGGCTCACAAGTGTGGTGACTCACAAGTGCGTACCACTTGTACGACACCCGTCACAGACACCCGCCAAAACACCCGCCCAGTCCCAGATACACTATCCATACTTCCGGTCGGGTAAGGCTCTGATACCACTGTGACGACCCGTCACACTTTTAATAATAAAATACCGATTATTCGATAAACACGCGGATAATTATCAACCAGTCTGACACTTTCAGACAGCAGAAACTTTACCAGCAGTACACACAGTCCTCCGAAACAACATTTTAATAATATTTCTGAAATCTGATACGTGACTGAATTATCTAAAAAGTTACACCAACTGGTCAAAAATTATAATTTTTATAATATCTGACCCAAAATAGTAATTTACACCAATTACTAAAAACAGCTAAAAATAACATTTTTAACAGATAAACACAATTTTTAGCTACTACGTCGCGATCCAGTCGCGCTCCGGGTCAACCTGTAAAACAGAGGGGTGAGCCAAAACAGCCCAGCAGGTACCGCCTAACCACTGGCGTAGAAATCTAAAATCTACTTAACACAACAGCCAGTTATTACACAACAGCATGCGGCACCAAATTTACAAACAACGTGATTTATCAATCACCCAAATAATTATCAGATAGCCAAAAAGTAGTAAAATCACACCAGCAGTTTATACAGATATACACCGTAACTGCAGGAAACTTAGAGATTAGATTTCCCCTACCTGAATAATAACTCCAAACAAGTCACGCAATTCTCTATATAATCAACCTGAACACTGTAGTTGTCGTCTGTTCTTGCCATAATCTGTCTGTACTTTATTCACCTCCCACCCACTGCTTCAACGATTAAACACCCAAGAAACAACAACTCACTTTCTATGGTGCTCCTTTCCTGTTCTTTATTTGCAAGGGTCATGCATGAAATAGGCAGTAGCCTTAACTATATCTTCCCCTAGCCTCTTTAACCCCCAAATACCAATAACATGGTGACTAAGCATTCAAATTAACTTGCTGTCATTTAGTTACGTGGGTATGGTAAGAGTGCACATGCACTTATGTTCCTGAAAAGCTAAAATACAACAAGAACCCCAAATTTCTAGATAGTTACAAAAATATCCCACCGAAAATCATATCACATGCCCCACTTTTCTACTTGGAGCTAAAATAAATAATCATCTACTTATATTTTAACATTTGCAATGTTCAACTATAACAGTTGTACGACCCGTCACACTTTTGATACAAAAATCTCAATTTATCGATAAAAATCACCGTTTGCTATCAACCCGTCTGACACTTTCAGACGTCTAAACCTCAACCAGGACACACAGTCCACCAGACAATATTTTTAGTCAAATATATCAAAATCTGGTACGTGACCGAATTATCTAAAAATGTTACACCAGCTGGTCAAAAATGACATTTTATAAATATCTGACCCAAAGTAGTAATTTACAACAAATTACTAAAAACAGCTAATAACAACAGTTTTTAACTAAAAATATAATTTTTAGCTACAACACCGCGATCCAGTCGCGCTCCGGCTCAACCTGTAAAACAGAGGGGTGAGCCAAAACAGCCCAGCAGGTACCGCCTAACCACTGGCGTAGAAATCTAAAATCTACTTAACATAACAGCCAGTTATTACACATCAGCATGCGGCACCAAATACACAAACAGCGTGATTTAGCAATCACCAGAAAGTCAACAAATAGCTAGAAAGATATAAATTTCACACCAGCAGTATAAACATGTAGAGACTGTAACTGCAGAAACTTAGAAATTAGATTTCCCCTACCTGAACATATAAGTCGAACCAAACAATAATCGATGAAGGTGAAGCAAAAATCCAAACAAATAAATGGAGAAAACTTCGCTGCCAACTTTCTGCTCAACCTCAACAAGCCAAAGTGAACCCTTGTTCACCAAAACAAACCAGATGACTTCCTCAATCCCACTTCCAATTATGTAGTCTTCAATAAAAAAGGAACATGAATCTCTCTCTCTCTCACGTTGAGTTTCTTGGCCGAGGGGTTTAGTTTTTCCTCTCACACTACCCATTCTTACCCTCTAGACAAATATTACAACATAATAGTATTAATAAACAACACTTTATCAAATTTCGATAGTTGGCATATGGTCTGAAGGTGACTAACCAAAAACTAGTCACAAGTATCAATGGTATAAGCATGAGGTGGCATAATTTCTCTACAAGTTGATAAGTATGATAAAACGCAAGCATCTGCCACACAAATGTTAATTATTGTGCATGTTTTTAAAAAAGATACACCCATTATCATGTTATTTTAGTCACCAACACCAGCTAGAGAATATTTTTTTAAAATCACATCACATATAAGCAACTATTAATTCTGTTTATTAATCAAATCATACTTTTAAATATTATTTTTGAACTCGGGTATTACAATCTACCCCACTTATTAAAATTTCGTCCCGAAATTTACTTTCAAAAGCTTTTATCTCTTCATTTACAATTTTTCCGGAAAAAGAAAAACTACAATTTTTGCAACTATACCAAATTTATTTGGAACATAGATGATATAAAACTCAATCTTACGTAATCAATAACAATTCAAGTGGACAATTAATATCACGCCCATAGTCTCATAACTTGGTGTAAGACAAACTAGAGCTTCACAGTTTATTTAAGCACACTGGAACATGTTTCTCCCCCATGGAGATTATATCCACCATCAGATAAAGAAAAATCATGTCCACCACAATATATAATGGGAATAGCAAAAGATTAATCATAAATAAGTATGTCCATATAGATCTTCACATCACATCCCTTAAATATTGTCACAAGCAATGAAAAAATCAATCCACATAGAACAAGTTGTTCAATCATCTATATTACCACAACAAGTCAAACACCAGCTAACTCAATATTTATTTCTTGTTTCTAAAAGAAATAACTTTTTCAGTTCAAAAATTGAAATTCTCTATTTAACTGTATGTTTTTTTCTACAAAAAAAAATCACGTACCACTACGGTCCCATTACTTCCACCACCCAAGCAGTACTAGACTGTGTACCCCTAGCTCGACAGTGCGGTGGCTCACAAGTGTGGTGACTCACAAGTGTGTACCACTTGTACGACACCCGTCACAGACACCCGCCAAAACACCCGCCCAGTCCTAGATACACTATCCGTACCTCCGGTTGGGTAAGGCTCTGATACCACTGTGACGACCCGTCACACTTTTGATACAAAAATCTCAATTTATCGATAAAAATCACCGTTTGCTATCAACCCGTCTGACACTTTCAGACGTCTAAACCTCAACCAGGACACACAGTCCACCAGACAATATTTTTAGTCAAATATATCAAAATCTGGTACGTGACCGAATTATCTAAAAATGTTACACCAGCTGGTCAAAAATGACATTTTATAAATATCTGACCCAAAGTAGTAATTTACAACAAATTACTAAAAACAGCTAATAACAACAGTTTTTAACTAAAAATATAATTTTTAGCTACAACACCGCGATCCAGTCGCGCTCCGGCTCAACCTGTAAAACAGAGGGGTGAGCCAAAACAGCCCAGCAGGTACCGCCTAACCACTGGCGTAGAAATCTAAAATCTACTTAACATAACAGCCAGTTATTACACATCAGCATGCGGCACCAAATACACAAACAGCGTGATTTAGCAATCACCAGAAAGTCAACAAATAGCTAGAAAGCTATAAATTTCACACCAGCAGTATAAACATGTAGAGACTGTAACTGCAGAAACTTAGAAATTAGATTTCCCCTACCTGAACATATAAGTCGAACCAAACAATAATCGATGAAGGTGAAGCAAAAATCCAAACAAATAAATGGAGAAAACTTCGCTGCCAACTTTCGGCTCAACCTCAACAAGCCAAAGTGAACCCTTGTTCACCAAAACAAACCAGATGACTTCCTCAATCCCACTTCCAATTATGTAGTCTTCAATAAAAAAGGAACATGAATCTCTCTCTCTCTCACGTTGAGTTTCTTGGCCGAGGGGTTTAGTTTTTCCTCTCACACTACCCATTCTTACCCTCTAGACAAATATTACAACATAATAGTATTAATAAACAACACTTTATCAAATTTCGATAGTTGGCATATGGTCTGAAGGTGACTAACCAAAAACTAGTCACAAGTATCAATGGTATAAGCATGAGGTGGCATAATTTCTCTACAAGTTGATAAGTATGATAAAACGCAAGCATCTGCCACACAAATGTTAATTATTGTGCATGTTTTTAAAAAAGATACACCCATTATCATGTTATTTTAGTCACCAACACCAGCTAGAGAATATTTTTTTAAAATCACATCACATATAAGCAACTATTAATTCTGTTTATTAATCAAATCATACTTTTAAATATTATTTTTGAACTCGGGTATTACAATCTACCCCACTTATTAAAATTTCGTCCCGAAATTTACTTTCAAAAGCTTTTATCTCTTCATTTACAATTTTTCCGGAAAAAGAAAAACTACAATTTTTGCAACTATACCAAATTTATTTGGAACATAGATGATATAAAACTCAATCTTACGTAATCAATAACAATTCAAGTGGACAATTAATATCACGCCCATAGTCTCATAACTTGGTGTAAGACAAACTAGAGCTTCACAGTTTATTTAAGCACACTGGAACATGTTTCTCCCCCATGGAGATTATATCCACCATCAGATAAAGAAAAATCATGTCCACCACAATATATAATGGGAATAGCAAAAGATTAATCATAAATAAGTATGTCCATATAGATCTTCACATCACATCCCTTAAATATTGTCACAAGCAATGAAAAAATCAATCCACATAGAACAAGTTGTTCAATCATCTATATTACCACAACAAGTCAAACACCAGCTAACTCAATATTTATTTCTTGTTTCTAAAAGAAATAACTTTTTCAGTTCAAAAATTGAAATTCTCTATTTAACTGTATGTTTTTTTCTACAAAAAAAAATCACGTACCACTACGGTCCCATTACTTCCACCACCCAAGCAGTACTAGACTGTGTACCCCTAGCTCGACAGTGCGGTGGCTCACAAGTGTGGTGACTCACAAGTGTGTACCACTTGTACGACACCCGTCACAGACACCCGCCAAAACACCCGCCCAGTCCTAGATACACTATCCGTACCTCCGGTTGGGTAAGGCTCTGATACCACTGTGACGACCCGTCACACTTTTGATACAAAAATCTCAATTTATCGATAAAAATCACCGTTTGCTATCAACCCGTCTGACACTTTCAGACGTCTAAACCTCAACCAGGACACACAGTCCACCAGACAATATTTTTAGTCAAATATATCAAAATCTGGTACGTGACCGAATTATCTAAAAATGTTACACCAGCTGGTCAAAAATGACATTTTATAAATATCTGACCCAAAGTAGTAATTTACAACAAATTACTAAAAACAGCTAATAACAACAGTTTTTAACTAAAAATATAATTTTTAGCTACAACACCGCGATCCAGTCGCGCTCCGGCTCAACCTTAAAACAGAGGGGTGAGCCAAAACAGCCCAGCAGGTACCGCCTAACCACTGGCGTAGAAATCTAAAATCTACTTAACATAACAGCCAGTTATTACACATCAGCATGCGGCACCAAATACACAAACAGCGTGATTTAGCAATCACCAGAAAGTCAACAAATAGCTAGAAAGCTATAAATTTCACACCAGCAGTATAAACATGTAGAGACTGTAACTGCAGAAACTTAGAAATTAGATTTCCCCTACCTGAACATATAAGTCGAACCAAACAATAATCGATGAAGGTGAAGCAAAAATCCAAACAAATAAATGGAGAAAACTTCGCTGCCAACTTTCGGCTCAACCTCAACAAGCCAAAGTGAACCCTTGTTCACCAAAACAAACCAGATGACTTCCTCAATCCCACTTCCAATTATGTAGTCTTCAATAAAAAAGGAACATGAATCTCTCTCTCTCTCACGTTGAGTTTCTTGGCCGAGGGGTTTAGTTTTTCCTCTCACACTACCCATTCTTACCCTCTAGACAAATATTACAACATAATAGTATTAATAAACAACACTTTATCAAAGTGACCAAATTCGCGTATCGTTTGCTAACCAAATCACCGGATCAAAGTGACCAAGTGAATAGTGTTAAAAAGTTAAGTAAGGTGAAAGAGAAGAAACAGAGATAGTATAAAACTGCCAGATCATCCCAAAGAGGCGAAAACCTATATAAAAAAAGTTATACAAATATACTATAAATACAAGATCGACTTAGAAACCTACAAAGTGATAACAAAAGAATGGTAGGCTATGAGACCTTCGTTACATTGATAAATGTGTATTCCTTTTGGGCAAAATACCCAATAGCGAAATGAATTTCCTGGACCAAACTCCATAGAGATATGTCATCCTCAAAATTCTTTCAGAAGTGCCCATGAACATCTTCGATTCTCTCATCCTATATAACAGAAAACAACACAAAACGAACTTAGTGAAGGACCATGCTCCTTAAACACCATAACACGAGAAAGGTGGACCGATTTAAGAACCATTCTAGATTCCAGATAAAACATGTAGAATAGAAAGGTGTAATTTTCTAGCAGACAGAAGGTTGAGCATTCAAGAAGTGCATCATGCTGAGCCTACAAATTAGTATTACCATCACTGAAGGGATAACTTACAATTGCTTTTTACTTTATTTAGATTTGCAAATAACTAATTGCATGACTCATAGAGATAACCTCATTCATCAGATAAAAGCGCATGCACTGTTATCAAGCATGCACATGGATCATCTTGGCAGAGCTTGAAAAGCTTTTAGTGCATAACATAACAGAGTTACAAAAAGTTGGAGTTCCTGCTCCCTCTATTTCTCTCTTTTTGACAAATTTTCATCAGGTCCTATTGCAGAGTCATGAGCAGTTCGGTGCAAGGTGAAGGAAATGGCCAAAGGAAATTTCTCCCTAGCAGTGCAATCCACTTCAGCGGACAGCAAGAACCTCATTTGGACGATCCTACAAAATATGTTCTAGGAAAAAGGGTTGGTCTGAGGAGGATATACTCACAGCTAGAAACACCCACATTGCATGATCATGTCATAGAAAAAGTTGAATTTAGCAATGGAGTTTCTAGTAAACACCTATGGCTAAAACTAAGGTCCAGGAACAACCCATGGCTTAAACTATGGGGCTGGTCTGACCTACCGCCCAAGCTATGGCGCTGGAGCAGGCTATTAAGGATGTTGAGGTCCTTGAGGATGAAGAGAATGATAAACTCAACTCAAAAAATAATATACTAATATTCTTACATATGCACCAACACTAGACACCTTTCTGTACAGTGCCAGATTCCACTTTGACCATCACAACCGTTCTCATTTCCCTAAATTTGTCAAAGATAGGAAGTCTACCAATTTAAATTTGCAGAGTAAATGAGAAGATTCAACAGTTGGGCCATAACTAATGGCAAAAAGATGTCAGCCGATGAAAACTCAGACTATTCGAATCAGAAAATCCTCTTAGACTACTAATATATATGCTGAAGCTTTTCAAATTCAATAAATAAGCATGATATAACATTCTGCCGCACCTAAATAGCCATTTTAGATCACGAAGAGGGAGTTAAATAGCATCAATGGCTTCGAAGAGGCAGGGACCATTCCATACCTTCCTCGACTCTTGTTTTCATACTTCCACCAGTAAGTCCGGATATAGGAAGAAAGAGAACATCTGAAAATTTAAACCACAAATAAGAAATGACAGAAACAAAATAACTAGTATTAACATTCAATCTTAACAAATAGTCACAATCCCCCAACAAAATATACATAAAGCAGGGCTTGTGCATGGAACACAAAAATATTTTGAACATGGGTATAATTCCACTTCTTTGAAGCATTTTCAACAATACAAGTGGAAACAAATGTCCATTAGGGCTCCGTTTGGTTGGTGGTAAAATATTTTCCTGTAAAATGTTTTCCTCTGTTTTGGTGTTTGGTTCACAACTTGTCTCGTAAAATCTTTTACCAAGTAAAGTATTTTCACTCAAATGATGTAACATAATTTACACATTTAAAATCCGTAAGCCATTTTCTAGAGAGTGAAGGAGCACGACAACAATTCATACTAACAACTCCACCACCAAGAACCACCACCGCCACCCACCACTACTGCCACTGTCGTCGCCCCCTCCCACCACTCTCACATCTGCCACTGCTCCACCGCCACCTCTCCAACCACTGTTCCACCACTGGCTCCAATACTACCTCTTCCACCACTGCTCCACATCCACAGGTCCACCTCCGCCTCCAAACTCACTTACAGGTACCAGTTGAACCAACTAATTTATTTGTTGTTATATGTAAATTTTCATAATAATATCTACTGTACAAGAAAAATGTTTTTCAAGTGTCAACCAAACATGAGAGAATGATTGCAGAGAAAACTTTTTCACACAAAATACTTCACGTGTAGAATATTTTCCTTTGTAAAACAATTTACTACCAACCAAATGGAGCCTAAATGTATGAGGTTCCACATCGAGCATTTGGGAACAATACGAGTGGCTTCCTGCCTTGTTATAATAGATTGTACTAGCGGTTGGAGTGTCTCTCTCTCTCTCTCTCTCTCTCTCTCTCTCTCTCTCTCTCTCTCTCTCTCTCTCTCTCTCTCTCTCTCTCTCTCTCTCTCTCTTTTAAATCAATAACATGCCTCACATTGAAAAAATGTTCCAATGGTTATATTACACCTAAAGGCAGGCATGGCATGTCCACAAAGAATCAGTATCAAGCAACTGAAGACCACCAAGCAAAATAAATTGAACTATCAGATGGAGATCGAACTCACACAATATCGAAAGCAGAAGCAAGTGATGCAAGAAGAGCAATCATCAAGCATGAATTTACATAATACATGCAATTACATGAACAGATAAATAAAACTGGACAAATTATAATCCAACTGTTGGAATTCAAACAAAACCAAGAGCATAGGAAGAACAAACCACATTTGCTATTATCAAACAAACCGTAATAGAGAATAACCCAGATCCAAATGTCAAATATCATCAAACTAGCCACCAACAGAGAAAAACCCATATCTAAAATCCAGGTACTATCAACCAAACCATCATAGAGTAATAGATCCAAACTCATCGAAGCAATTTCCAAAAAGACTCAATGAACTTGAGGAAGGCAACCTACCTCATCTCCACTCTCACTTTCAGATAAACCCTCGACAACGACCCATTCACTGATGGTGGATCATCCACATCCTAGTCGGGTTTGTCATTGAGTGCTTGACTTCCAAACACCGTTCACTTAAGCTTACACAAAGTAACTATGCTAATCCTACCAAATGAACACGTGACGAAGTTCAGGAAGAAAATTAACTCTCCCTAGCTCATCGAGAAGCTCTTTCACAACTATAATTGGGTATCTGTCAGACAGTAAGCTTATTTAGTGCTTAGTAACCGACACAAAATCATGGCAAAAGGCAATGAAAAAATGAGAGAGCTCGTAGCAAAGAACCCAAATATGGCAACAATAGGAATCAAAGAGTAAAATAGGAATCAAATACAACAATCGACCGGCAATAATCCTTCTGATCATGTGAACTCAATATGAACGATCCTTGGCATATGAAAAAGCTTATCAGCATTGACTCTTGGTGCGTATGAAAAAGCATAGCTTATTAGTTAGCAGGCAGAACGGTACATATTAGCAAATGTTTATATAGGAGATAATTAAATTATATAGTTTTATCATCATCATTATTATTATTATTATCATCTATTTACCAATATGTCCCTAGTATTATGGTAATAACTACTACTATATGGTATTACTATATGGTAACACCTGTAGAATTACATATGTACCCTTATAAGTATCTATATAAACTCCTATTCTCCCAATATTCCGTATCAATGAAATACAAAGTTCTTTAAAGTTCTACATTGTATCAGAGGTTAGGCTCTTCTTCACGGGTTTGGTCAAACAAACCATGTGTCTTGAACCCCGTCCATAGCTCCAGTCGCAAAACCCGCCAAACTTAGCCTCACTGCTAGTTTCAGGTGGCTCTATCTTCACTAAAACAACACAGTATACAGTACTCGTGAATATCAGCTACTCTGCAGCTGGACAATGCGGCCCTTGAATTGCCAGATCCGTACAGCTGGCAATCGGCAATCTCAAGTCGATCAATATGTTGACATTCACACCCACAATTCCAAACCTCCACAACCCTAGCCAGGCACTCATCGTGATCTCGACTCAACCTAACACCCAAAAACTGTTGGGGTGGAGCCCTGGTTCATGGGCGACCCGTTTTATGAATCGACCCGGTTCATGTTTTTTGCTACGACCCAAAAAAAGAGACATGATTCGTGGAGCGAAGGCTTGGGCCTACCGTAGCGATATGAAATCAAGTTATGCAAGGTGCTGGGGATATGATACAAGGCTTGGGATATGAAAGCAACTCTTCTTTTCCAGCTGAAAATACTTTACGAGACAAGTTATGCAGAACTATACTGCCGGGGATTTCGGAAAGGTGTACTTGGCAGATGGGGAGCCGCTGAATATTGTTGGTCAGGGTGATATTGATGTCAAGCTTGCAAGTGGTTCTGTATGTACTTTGCGGAAGGTGAGACATGTTCCTGAACTGAAGAAGAATTTGATATCGGTGGGACAACTTGATGATGATGGTAACTCTGTGGTCTACTCAAGTGGTGCATGGAAGGTTTCGAAAGGTTCCATGATACTTGCTCGTGGTAAGAAAACAGGAACTTTGTACATGACTTCGGGACCAACTGACGCAATAGCTGTTGTTGAAGCCAAGCAAGACGCGAATTTATGGCATCACAGACTTGGTCATATGAGTCATAGAGGTATGAATATATTGCAGTCCCAAGGTAAGCTCTCAAAGCTGAAGTCTGTTGATCTGGGTATTTGTGAGAGCTGTATTATGGGAAAGCAGAAGAGAGCCAGTTTCTTGAAAGTTGGTCTTGCCTTGAGATCAAGCCAGCTGGATCTCGTGCACACAGATGTGTGCGGTCCTTCACCAGTAGCGTCGCTAGGAGGATCTCAATACTATGTCACTTTCATTGATGATTTCAGTAGGAAAGTATGGGTTTATTTTATGAACAATAAATATGATGTGTTTGAAACTTTTAAGAAGTGGAAAGCCATGGTTGAGACTGAAACAGGTTTGAAATTGAAGTGTTTGAGATCTGATAACGGTGGAGAATACATTGATGGTGGACTTAAGGATTATTGTGCTGCACATGGAGTTAGACTCGAAAATACTCTTCCCGGGACACCACTACAGAATGGTGTGGCTGAGCGCATGAATAGGATCATCAAAGAGAGAGCTAGAAGCATGAGGCTTTGTTCTGGGTTACCGAAGAATTTCCTGGCAGATGCAGTTAGCACAGCGGTTTATTGCATAAATCGTAAACCTTCAGTTCCGTTGGAATTCAGATTGCCTGAAGAGGTATGGAGCGGAAAAGAGGTTAGTTTTGATCATTTGAAAGATTTCGGTTGTGTTTCTTATGTTCATATTGATGTTGCCAGACGTAGTAAGCTAGATGCGAAATCCAAGATTTGTTTCTTTATTGGCTATGGAGATGCACAGTTTGGTTATAGATTGTGGGATGCTGAGAATAGAAAAACTATAAGAAGCAGAGATGTGATCTTCAATGAGAAGATGATGTATAAGGATAGGGCGAGTGTTGATATTGATAAAGAGGATAAAGTCCCAGTTACTCCTCAATATGTTTGTCCTTGAGGATGTCACTCCCAGTGCTGATGTTCCGCATGATTAGTCTAGTGTGCCTGACACTACTGAGTCACAACCAGTTGCAAGGGACAAGAACACTCCTCTGAAGACCTATGTTAGAACACGGATAGGGACAAGGAACATAAAAGCCCCTGAGCATTACTCTCCTAGTCTTAATTATATTTTGTTGACTGATGCTAGTGAGCCTGAGAGTTATGCAGAGACTTTGCAGGATGTTAACTCTAGCAAGTGGGAGTCAGCAATGAATGATGAGATGGATTCTTTGCTTGGGAATCAGACATGGGAGTTAACTGAACTTCCAACAAGGAAGAGGGCACTTCATAACAGGTGGGTATATCGTGTGAATAATGAATCTGATGGAAGTAAACGTTATAAGGCAAGCCTTGTTGTGAAGGGGTACCAGCAGAAGCAGGGAATTGATTATTCTGAGATATTTTCACCTGTGGTGAAGCTTACAACTATCAGGTTGGTGCTGAGTATGGTTGCTCAAGAAGACTTACATCTTGAGCAGTTAGATGTAAAGACTGCATTCCTTCATGGGTGACTTGGAGGAAGAATTGTACATGCATCAGCCAGAGGGTTTCGAGATACAGGGAAAGGAGAATCTGGTGTGCAGGTTGAAGAAGAGATTGTATGGTCTGCAACAATGCTCCTCGGCAGTGGAACAAGAAATTTGATAGTTTTATGGGCAGCTTAGAGTACACGAGATGTCATGCAGACCATTGTTGCTATGTTAGACAGTTTGATAGCTCCTACATTATCTTGTTGTTATACGTTGATGATATGCTGACTTTCCTCTGTTTTTCTTCGCTCCACGAATCATGTCTCCCTTTTCGGGTCGTAGCAAAACATGAACCGGGTCGATTCATAAAACGGGTCGCCCAGGAACCAGGGTTCCACCCCAACACCTTCGCCTCCCTCTCCGACAACGACTCCAACTCTGCCACTGCCGCCAATTTCGACCTCATCTTTCTCCAATTTCGTCCCAGTTCGATCCTAATCCATCACGGACCGATAATTCCTCACCAAGATACCGAATTTTGCCAAAATCACGGCTCGGTTCGAAACCGAAATCAACCCGGAAAGTCTCCTCTTTCCGGTCGAATCCTCCTTCCTCCGCCTATATAAACCCCTGTGAAAACCCAGAAATCACACCACCGAAACCACCAATCTCTCTCTCCCGAAGCTCTCTCTGTCCCCGCTGATTTGCCGAAGCAAACCCAACTCCGGCGAAGCCGAAGCCGCTGCCGCCCCCTTTTTCGTCGCCGGCTCTATCCCGTCGTCCCTCTGTTCGGCGACCGACAACCCAGCAGCGACAGTAGCACCGGAAGCTCGCCATCGCCGCCCTTCTTCATCGGACACCGTTTCTGACCGGTAATTCAAAACCCTCTTTTTGTATTTGTGTTTCTTCTCTATTAATTCCAGGAACCTACATGATTGATCATGAATGCATTGGTAGTAGGTTTAGTTGGATTGAGGTTATGTGGGGAATTGAATTGAGGGAGCTATCAAGAGGCGGCTGTGCTTTGATTTGGGAATAGGCAGTGTGAATTTTTTTTGGAGGGTTGTACGTATATGTATGTAACTGGGTGTCTTTTACAAAAAATGATGGGTATGTTTTATACTTTAACAAGATCTATTATGTGGTACTAAGGGTCTAGGTGTAGTTTAGGGTTATCTCTTTTTGTCATAAATTTATATGTAGTTTAAATAAAACCTATAAACTATTTTATTATGAAAATAAACATGTAGCTTTTATATTTGTTAAATATGTGTTTTATGAATAAAGTAAGTATAATAACTATTTTTTTTAACAACTATATAACATTGAATTGTGTGTTTTGGAAAAG
Organism: Linanthus parryae; assembly: GCA_023055425.1. Classification (NCBI taxonomy): domain Eukaryota; kingdom Viridiplantae; phylum Streptophyta; class Magnoliopsida; order Ericales; family Polemoniaceae; genus Linanthus; species Linanthus parryae. The sequence continues at coordinate 38,872,246 of JALGPY010000002.1, forward strand.
AGGTTTTCCTACTTAATAATCTTTTTAACGTAAAATTTTTCTAGTAAAGAATAAAGGGTTTCACTCTTACAAATTATAAATCGTTTAGATCGAATAATTATCTTTTTATTATGTAAATAAGTGTAGCTTCTTTTAGGCAAATAATATTCCTATAATACAAATTAAAAGTTTATCTTTTCAAACTTTAATTATTTTCTTATTAAATTTAACGTTGTAAATTCTTTACTAGTAAAATTATATTCGCTCTGGACGACTAGTGGGGGGTTACGTTGCATTGCATATATGACTGTGTGCTGTATTGTAGTGTTAGCAATATGTTGACTAGGTATAATTGTTGTTGTAGACACTGAGTTCGTAGACGGCGAATTTGTGGAGGAACCGTATTACTAGGACTTCGTTTGCTTTCGTGTGACGAACTCTCTTCATTCAAGGTAAGTTCAGGCGTGCAACACCTTTAACTGTCAGAATGTGTTTTCGCGTGCGTTATTTCCTAAACTGTGAACTGCTATATCTTTCAACACTCAAAACATTTTACTGGTGAATGTGAATCGTGATTTGGAGAATATGTTTTACTCAGGTTTTTTTTTCAAATATTACCCTTGTGAAATTGTGAAAGAATAATGAACGATAAATGAATGGGGCGATGTACAGAGGATGTGCGTGGAGGTTACGGTCGGGGACACGTGAGTGATTCCCCTCGGGTGCTAATCCAAACGAGATTACATACCCGGCCCCCGTGATTGACATATACTGCTGTGATACGATCGCGGGGTTATATAAAAGGCGTGAAAGCTATTGAGTACTACTTATGCCTGTGTAGGTCACTACGGTATAGGGGTGTCGACACTAAAGGTCTCATAGTTGTTTAGGGCGAATTGGGATGGATTGCGATATCCCAAGAGATACCCTATTTATTATTATTGCATCGTGACCTCTCTGTGGGCATTCGTTACCCACTGGGCTATAACATGCCTCAGCTAAACAAATGATTAATATGTTGAATCGGCTACTGATTATAATTCATCTTGGTTATTCAAACATCTCTTGTTAATACCTCTTGTTTATATTTCATGTTAGCCAAAACTCTTGTTTTACATGTTGTAATTTGAGCTTACTCAGTTTTTACTGATAAACATTTTCTGCGGTCGGCTTTCGCTATTTTAAAACCCGCAAGTCGAGAATAAGGTGGGGGAACGCGCACACGTGAAGTGAAGACTAGGATCAGGCTGCTAGAAAACATTTATTTAGGAAGTATTTATTTCATTTAGACAATGTCATTTTATTTATTTCAAACATTTGTTGGAGGATTTCTCCGGGTTTCATTAATAAATGCGCTTTTGGATTATCGTTTGGTTGTGCTAGCAAGGAACCGGAGTTCCATGGTTGTTTCACTAAGCCTGTGAACACTCCGTTGGGGGGTCATTTTAGATTGAGTAAAGATGATTCACCAAAGACAGTTGAAGAACGGGAATACATGGGTAAGACTCCATATGCCTCAGCTATTGGTTCGTTGATGTATGCTATGGTTTGTACTAGGCCAGATATTACCCATGCAGTGGGAGTTGTGAGCAGGTACATGAGTAATCCAGGAAAGCAACATTGGGAGGCAGTTAAATGGATCTTAAGATACTCGAGAGGTTCTTCATACACGTGCTTATGTTTCGGTGGAGATTCTTTGAAACTTAAGGGTTTTGTTGATGCTGATCTTGCTGGTGATCTTGATAAAAGGAAGAGTACTACAGGATATGTGTTCACTTTGGGTGGTACGGCAGTGTCATGGGGTTATAACTTGCAGAAGGTTGTTGCTCTTTCAACAACGGAAGCTGAGTATACTGCTATCACGGGAGCTGCAAAGGAGATGGTATGGTTGCAGAGGTTCTTAGGAGAGGTGGGGAAGATACATGAGAATGGCACGCTTCACAGTGACAGTCAGAGTGCTATTTTTCTTGCTAAAAATACAGCGTTCCATCCTAAGACCAAGCATATTGAGACAAAGTATCATTTCATCCGTGAGTTACTTGATGATGGTCAGGTACAGCTTGAGAAGATTTGTGAAAGAGAGAACCCAGCAGACATGTTCACATGTGCGCAGCTTGAGTGGGTCTTCTTTCTTGCAGAAGATGAGTCGCAGGGATGGAGCTTGATTATGTTAGGGGATGTGGTTCTGGTACATGATGTTGAACCAATCTCCAAGTGGGAGAATTGTTGGGTTGGAGCCCTGGTTCATGGGACGATCCGTTTTATGAATCGACCCGATTCATGTTTTGTTACGACCCAAAAAGGGAGACATGACATGTCTCCCGGGGGTTCGGGGGCAGCGCCCCCGAAAAAAAATATTTTGACCCGTTTTGACCCGTTTGGGCTTGGATCCGGCCCGGTTTGATAGGTTGTCCATTTATAGAGTTCTTAGGGTTCGTAGCATGTTATGTTGAGCGTTCTGATTTCGTTTGTAATTCTCTCTGAGACGCTTCGTCTGTTTTAGTGAAATCTCTGCAACTCCGTAGAGTAGGCTGTTTTGCCGAACCACGTAAATATGTGTGTTTTGATTCTTTCTTTCTGCATATTTCGTTTTTCACAACAAAAGTTGTATCATTACATCACCATAATCAAGATGGGTCTTCTCAGATGAGCTCAAAAGAAAAGGAGTCTTCTGCCATGAAACCATCCTACTAAAAGAATAAATGACAATGAACTACACTATTCTACTAATTCAACTGAACTGTCATCCCAGCAAAATCATTGTCCTTTGCACCACCTGACATCATAAGAAGGACCCTCATGTCCTCTTCTTACCCCAGACACATTACCACTTCCGCAAAGATAAGAAACTGATTTGCAAACACCACTACTACTTTATTTGATTTCTAGTTTTAATTCCCGTGCTTTCATACTTATAATATCCTTATTCTGTTCACACTACTCAATTCACTGAAATAGCTCACAACAGCACTTCTAAACAAACATCCACAGAATAACAACTCATACGACAATACTTTTTTCATACCCTTTCCTAGGGGATCCAACACTTATTTTCCTTCTTCATTTCCTCAAATTATCTCATGTGCTTACGCACTTTACCTTCATTTCCTCTTCCAACATTATCAGGAAAATGAAAGACATTAGAATCCACAACCCAAAAATCCCCTGAAATGTCCACAAGAATAACCATCAAATTCACCAGTGTCCTTTTGCACCACGTAACATCATAAGAAGGGCCCTCATTTCCTCTTCTTACCCGAAACACATGACCACTTCCGCAAATATAAGAGAATGGAGTGCAAACACTGCTACGAGATTTGTTTTGAATTTCCAATGCTTTTTTGCGCGAAGAGGAATTTATTTCGAAAGGGCCAAGGAAGAGCCAGAGTTCTAGGGGACAAAGCCCCAGTACAACCCAAAGCAAGCCAAACTCCTGCCAACCGAGGAGGAGATAACATCCAGTTATACAAAACATAGCTTTGTTCACATTATTGAAAGTTAACCTAAAAGCATAAGCAGCAGCGTAGGCAGCATTGTCTGGGGTTTGTCAGCATCGTGCTCTTATTGCACGAGTGGCAGGCTCGGCACCCTATTTGATATCCTGTAACAGTGCTAGAGCATGAAGGCTTCCCAGCCATTCGAGACTCACTTATTATTACGTACCCTTTCTCTTTCAGTTCTGGACTATCTTATCTGTAATCAAATTCTAGACAATCATAGATAACAATAAGCATCTCAAATACTTGTCTAACATCTGTAATCAAATTCTTATATGTATGATTCTTACAAAGCAGAAAATTATTCTTACAAAGCCACTAACATTATTTATGCATCTAATGACCAATGAAATTGCACAAATGATGTTAGTGGCTTTGTAAGAATAATTTTCTGCTTTGTAAGAATGATTACCCTTTGTAAGAATAGAAGCTAGTAATTTCCCACTAGGCACAAAGGATAGAAGCTAGTAATTTCCCACTAGGCATTGTAACCCACTGTCTTTGGTTTGGTACAGCTACGTGGTTCTTCAGAACGCTGGAACAATCCTAAGAAAGGCAAAACGTACTTTCACAGGGGAATAAAATAGTGGGCCCTACGAATTTGGATAGTCTGGATTTCTCGAGTAGTAAATGATATATGTCATCATTCCATAGGACTATTCTAATTGGGTAAAGAAAAGTTAATAGTCATGAAACTTGAGAAAATATATTGGCGGTGGATATGTCTAAATTTGAAGCTTATGGAATTAGAATGATATATGTCATCACTCTATTGGCATTATTTTATCAGTGTACTGATATCTCAAATTTGGGTTAATACATAGGTGGCTGATATATAGGATCGGAAATTTGAGGCTTATTGTTTTAGAGCTTGTTTGGTATCCGTTTAAAAACAAGAAAAACAGTGGAAAAAAAACGTACCGAAAAAACACGTTTAAAAACAGAATCAAAAACTTGTTTGGTATCCGTTTAAAAACAGTGTTTAAAATCAAAAACACGTTTGGTAACATTACCAAATTTCAGTGTTAATTTGCTTGAAAATCATTTTTACGTACAATACCGACATATATTTGATATTTATTGCATCTAATCATAGTTGAAATGTCTTTAAACACCAATAGTATGAAAAAAACACCAAAAAAACACCACATTTGATGTTTTTTTAAACAGCTGTTTTTCAGCATGTTTTTGTTTTTAAACAGACAGAAAAACATGCATAACAAATGCGTTTAAAAAAACAACGCTGTTTTTAATCAAAGTTGATTAAAAACAGGGATGCCAAACATGCACTTAGAATCATGTAGGTCACTCACTCCAATGGGATTATTTTTACTAGTGTATCGATTTTCAAAATTCGGCCTTGCTATATAGGTGGTTGGTACATAGAGTCTAAAATTTGAGGCTTATGGAGTGAGAATGATATAGATCATCACTCAAATTGGAATAGATTGTACAAGTATACCGGTTTCTCTCAGCTTGGATTAAAATGTCGATGGTAGATCTACAGAGACTAATATTTGAGGCTTATGGTATTAGAATGATATAGGTCATCACTCCAATAGGATTATCTCAATTAAGGTATATGGCTTTGTTTCTTTTAAGTGAATACGTTGCTGGTGGTTGATTTGAGGCTTATGAAGTGAGAATGATATAGGTCATCACTCAAATTGGATTAGATTGTACGAGTATATCGGTTTCTCTCAATTTGGATTAAAATGTCCGATGGTGGATCTACAGAATCTAATATTTGAGGCTTAAGGTATTATAATGATATAGGTCATCACTCCAATAGGATTATCTTAATTAAGGTATATGGCTTTGTTATTTTAAGTGAATATGTTGCTGGCGGTTCTTTCAATCCAAAAAGCTTGGGAATATTATATAGGGAAATGAAATAGGCCATCATTCCATTTCATGAGATTGAACTGATTGGGTAAAGAAAATTGAATAGTGAAGTTTGGGAAAAAGTGTTTATTTAGTTTCAAAAGTAAGAAATGGTGATGGATTATTATAATTGAGTAAAATAAATTTGTCCCTCAAATATTTTTGGGGCATATGTTTTCAGTCATCATTTGGGACTGAAAATAGTGGCCTCCTGGAAATAGAAATTATAAGTCATCATTCCATTGGATTGACTTAATCGGCCAAGGAAAATGAAATTCATGAAGTTTGGATAAATGCTTTCGTTGTGGTTATACGAGTTCGAAAAACTTGGGGCATCTGGAATTGAGATGATATAGGTCATCATTTCCACGGGATCATTTTAATTGGGCAAGGTAAATTGATTTCAACAAGGTTGGGTGATAATGTTTGAGGCAGTCATTTGAGTTTGAATGGGGTAAGGTAAATTAAATTTGTGGATGTTGAGATAGTTTTCTAAATATATGAGTGTTCTGGAATGGGAAATGATGCAGGGCATGCTTTCCATGGATAAGTATAATTGAGTAAGATGGGCCATATGTTTGTGGTAGTTATTTGGGACAAAAATATTGGGGCTATTTGAGGCTTCTGGAATTAGAATGATATAGTTCACCACTCCAATGGGAAAATTTCAATTGTGTAAGGTCTATTTGTTGCGTTGGTTTCCGTTGAGCATGTCTGTGGGGGTTCTTTCAGTTCAAAAAGTATAGGGATTTCGTAATTGATGATGATATAAGGTATCGTTCCATGAGACTGCTCTAACTTGGCAAGAAAAACTTAATGTTGAGATAGTCGTTTCTAAAATTTGGGCGTTCTGGAATGACAAACAATGCAGGCCATGCTGTCCATAGGATATTTATAATTGAGTAATTGGTTTACTGAAAGTTGGGGCATATGTTTGTGGTGGTTCATTGGGCCAATCAAAATTGGGTCCTCAGGAACTGAAAACTATAAAGTTCGCCTTCCATGGGTTGTTAAAATTGGCAAAGGAAAATTTAGGTCGTGATGTTTGGATTTGGTGGTGGTTGTTTGGATTTGAAAATTTAAGTCGTACTTCTGGATACCAACACTTCCTTTTCTTGAAGCCTCAATGAAAAATCCTAATCTACCAGATAGAGGCGATCATCTACTTCTAGAAAAGCAAAAGACATGACACCAGCTAAGGAAAGCTTACACACTTACAGGTAGTATGATTAATACAATTATACACACATATCTAGAGATCTAGAAAGTTTCGTCAATCTCCCAGGCACACAGAATGTCGAAACATCATGATATCTTCCTAAAACCTTCAACAGTTGTTGAATGCAGAGCCACCCAGAATACTGAACCACAAAGTAGTACGGCATCCATAAAGCCATCAATACCACCAAGTTTTGGCCAGAGCTACCTCGTCATTTCCATAAAATACAAATTCAATCTTTATCTGCCAAACAGACTACAACAAGAAAGAAGTCTGACAAATGAAAACCAAACACCAAGCATATCCCAATATCTGCAAAGGATAACATCCTATTTATCTGGTATGCTTACCCACTTCCGCTGCCTACACTAATACAGAAATCACAGTTCTTATTCTCAACAAAACTGCCTCAAGAATATTACCACAACCAACATCGAATCCAAATTTCTTAGAATCTATAGTACCAAATATCCAACAATTTTACCCAGTCAACTTATTAAACAAGTTCATCTGATCCATAGTTACATGAATATCATAGATCATATCGCTTTAAACTGAAGTATTAACTCAGTGGAACTGATAATCGATATCATTCTTTCTACGTAACGCCAGTCTGATTTGAGACCAAACCAACAATTGTGCACTCTTCAATCCTCGGTATCATTCTTTCTTAAACATCAAACCATCTCCGCAATTTGAATCCAATACGCAATTAACCAGGGGTGTATACCTTTAGTAAACTTTACAGAAACATCATCAACAAAATTGGTCTATAAACCCCAATGATTCAAAAGAAGCAAATCAGTTCCAGCCCTTTCCTTCATAGAACCCCTGATTCTGATTAACTCCGCTCCCTAAAGACCTTTGCGGGGTAACCCTAGGTATTCATTTAGGGCCATGAGCTTGCTTGGGTTTCCATATGTTCCCTCTCCCAACCCCAACCCCACCCTCTTCTTATGAATAATGAGAATCTAATGCCCTAATACCCACTGCTAAAACTCGTCTTTTTCTCTAGCTTCCTTTCTTTCTCAAAGACTTCTTACTTCTCGAATCTCAAGTACGAGAAAAGTTCCAACGCAATATGTACTTCACTCTTAAGTAATTCCTGGAGATCTAAGGATTGAACCGTTGATTTAGAATGATAAAGGGCAGATATCCCATCAAATGTGTCCCTCTTTTACATCAATTTTGTCTCCGATCACAGTTGACCTTGGTATCTATTCCTTCTAATTACTCCAAAGTTTAACATGAATTTACGAAGAAATGTTATCAATCTTCACAATAACTTAAACTGAAGTGGAGTCTCATCAAACTATTATTTCCAGATCATTAGTACAAGTTAACAATGTTCTAGATCAAGATTCCCCAAACGAACATTTTACTTTGACTTCCAAAGGCCAAGGAAACCAAGAGTATTATCTAGCCATGTGTCTTCCTACTTCCCTCTCTGACTCGCCGTATCCTAATTCTCAATAATTTACACTGACTCCCCATTTCATAATACTCATGTAAACTTATTATCCACCAGTATTATGAAGTATTTCATAATACTCATGGAAAACAATCGACGTCAAAGACCATCACATCCTTTTTAATGTGCAACTCTCAACCCTAAGCTTCCTACCACTCGTTACTCACTTCAGTTTTGGACGGCCTTACTCTTACCTAGTAAATTCACACTCAAATTCTAGACAATTACAGATAGCAATAAGCATACTCGAACACAAATCTGATTTCTTCATTACACTATCTCCTTGATTTGAACTTCCAAAATTCTAAATGAAACATGGGTTTTCTTTATTTTTGGTAAATTATTAGTTCCATTGACATGGAATAACTTCACTCACTACAATCAGTTTCAAACTTGAATCTAACAGCAACCCAGTTCTATCTGCCATCAATTAACAAACCCACAACTGAATTCAGTCATACCAATAATAGAAACTGTACAGATGGTTCCCAAAATTAATATCAGACAGAGAGGCAACTTGAAATTAGATCATGGAATTCGAAAGACAGCGATAATTATGAGGTTAACCTTGCGGGCGAGCTGGCGCTGGGTGTGGGTGAGCTCGACAATTCACTAGCGTCGTTGGTTGAGGGGTAAGAGAGAGGGAGGGTGCCATGGCTTCTGGTTGATGAAGTAGTGGAACAGGGCACTGCAGTCTTTCATCTTCAGATTAACCTCTGCGCGTGGTCCCATAAACCCTTCTCAGCCTCCTCGACCTTCTTTCTTCTTCTTCCTCTGTGTTTACGTACTTAACCTTTCAAAAAAAAAGTTCAATGATTAGTCGGGCCAAGACAGAGAGTGCAATCTCAGTGGCCATAGGACACTCGGAAAGGACGCACTAACTATTACTCGGCAGGAGGTGCCAAAGACGGAATATTTAAGGGGTTGTTTGGATTTGGTAATGGTTGTTTGGATTTGACAATTGTGGGGCTTCTAGATCCAAACACCTACATTCCTGAGGCCTCGATGACAATTCCTAATCAGAAAAGCAAAAGGCGTGAGACCAGCTGAATAAAGCATACATACTCACATCTAAAGGTCTTGAAATGATGTAAAGTGACTTGCACGTTGAAAATCCATAAGTCATTCTCCGGAGAGTGAAGTGAATGATCATTACCTAACAGATACGAACACCTCCGCAACTAAGCAAGAACCACCACCACCGCCGCCACCCTCTACTATCGCCACTGCCTTCGCCACCAACTGCCGTTGCCCACTGCCACCACAACCACCACCTTCACTGCCGCCACTCATCCACTACCACCTCTCTTGCCACCAGCCACGACCACGAACTGCCGCCCCTCCACCACTTAACAGTTATAATTTCATAATAAAAGAGATTTATATTCCCGGACTCGAACCCATAACCTCCCATAACCTCAAAACTAATTTACACCCAACCATTAAACTAACAAAACACAAGAAAACGATTGCACAGAGAACTTTTTCGCAAGAACTATTTTACATGTAGAATATTTTATTTTGTAAAATATTTTACTGCCAACCAAACAGAGCCTACATCTGAAACTGCTACTTGGTCTGTTTCTTCTCTTTCTTCCAGTTTTGACCTTTTCATCCGTAACCATGTCACTTTGACCCGGTATTTTAATAGCAAAGCGATGCAATTTTTTGGTAATTTTTCATGGTGTCGTAGAGTAAACTTTACTCTACAATACCATGAAAAGTTACCTAAAAATTGCATCGTATTGATAATCAAATCATCGGGTCGCGACCCGATGAATAACGGTAAAAGTCAATGCAGGAAGAAATACAAGAAACATAGGAAGTATTCAATACTGTGAAAACATGACTACAACTAAATTTACTGTTACACCTCGGGAAAATAAATGACAAAAAGGGATATGATCCAAGATTTCACCTTTAAAATGCATACAAAATAAACCATTCATTCAGCTGGGTCTTTTCCCCCACCCCTCTTGTTTACTACCCTGTTCCATCTCCATTAGAGGATATTCTTTTCTTCCCAATCCAATTTTATTAAAACTAACAGCCTCTAGTTTAACTCCAAATTGCTTAAATCACAAGTCACAAAAATCTTCATTAAATCTCCGATTGCCATCCAATATTGGCTCAAGTAAAATCATGAATATAAACACATGTACAAAGTTTTTACAAACTAACCTGTCATTCAACTAGATCTTTTTCCTACCTATATTGTCTGCTACCCCATTCCACGACCATTAGAAAATATTCTTCTTCTCCCAATACAATTCTGAGAAACTAAAAGCCTCCATTTGAACTCTCTCTATCCCTCGAGCTATAACCCTTCCTATAGCTCAATTCATTGTTAATTAGTCCTTCATTGTTATCATCACCAATTCAGGAAAAACTCAAACCCCAACCTTAAAGTATGTCATTTCTTTAATCCCAAGAGAATTCTGTAACTTTCCAGATCGCAAAAATAGTAAGATTTACAACCATTGTGCAACTAAAATCTAAATGTAAGAACTTCAAAACCATTGTGCTATTAATATCAAATGAACCGAATAAGCTCATAATTTCATATCAAATGTACTCAGATAAATCAAAGATTCTGTGTCCCCATGATGCAACAGTGGAAACCAGATCATTCTAGCCCTCTGTTCCCCAGTATTTCTCATATCCATCTTAGACAAACACTGTTTGGCTCCACACTCTAATTCCCTTACAAACGTATCTGTTCTTGGAATGCACACATCAAACACCCCCACCCTAGAAATCCATTCGGCCTTCATTTCTGAACATTACCAATTTGATTGGTCTACCCCCTCATTTCCATCTTCTTTGCCTTGGATATTCAAATAACAACTTCAATACAACCTCAAATTCAAATAACAACCTCAATACAAACTCAACTGCTTGAAAATATAACTATCCACCTCTCTTCCCCTCCCTTGTAACAATCTCCACAAATCTGCTAAATTCTGAATACCCAAATTGCCAGCTGCATCAGGTGAACACCAACAACAATTAGTTGTGGATAACAGTCAGTTGTGGATATATAAAATCAAAAAGTGGGGCTTATGGAATTAGAATGACATAGGTCAGCACTCTTAGATGATTACAATATATTGATAGTCATCACATTGGAATGATATAGGTCATCACTCCAATGGGATTGTTTTAGGAATGTTGCATATCACCTTGGAATGATATAGGTCATCTTTAATGTTGCATACACCGATTGAAAATTGAGGCTCATGGAATTAGAATGATATAGGTCATCAATCCAATAGGATTATTATATTATGTGAGTTTTGGAATCGGAATTATATTTTTCATCGCTCCAATAGGATTGTTTTTCGAGTGTATATAAACAATCCCATCGGAGTGATGACCTATATCGAGTAATGAAGAAACCTTCATTACTCGATAAATAGAATCTAAAATTGAGGTTTGTGGAATTAGAATTATATGGGAGACCACACCAACGGGATTATTCAATGAGCATATTCGTTTCTCCAGTGGTGGATATATAGAATAAAAAATTGAGGCTCATGGAATTAAAATAATATAGGTCATCACTCCAATAGGATAAATATATTAAGAGTTATGAGATCGGAATGATATAGGTTTATCACTCCAATAGGGTTGTTTTATGAGTGTATTTGGGGCTTCAGTGGTTGATAAATAGAATCTAAATTTGAGATTTGTGAAATTAGACAACGAGATTACACTATACGAGTATAACAGTATGTTGTGGATATATAAAATCAGAAAGTGGGGCTTATGGAATTAGAATGACATAGGTCACCACTCTTAGATGATTACAATATATTAATAGTCATCACAATGGAATGGTATAGGTCATCACTCCAATGGGATTGTTCAATTTTATAAGTGTATCTATTTCTTCATTGGGAATCTAACATTTAGTTTGTGGAATTAGAATGATATAGGTCATCACTCCAATAGGATTATGGAATCCGAGTGATAATAGGTATGGGATTATTTTATGAGTGCATTATTTCTTCATTGGTGGATAAATGGAATCCAAAATTAAGTTTTGTGGAATTAGAATGATATCAGACATTACTCCAACGAGATATACTAAATGAGTATATGAGTTTCTTCGGTGGGGATATATGGAATCAAACACTGAGGTTCATGGAATTAGAATGATACTGGTCATCACTCCAACAGATTATTATACTGTGAGTTACGGAGTCGGAATGATAATGGGTCATCACTCCAATGGGATAGTTTTATGAGTGTATATGTTTCTTCATTGGCGGATATATATAATCAAAAACTTAGGCTAATGGAAGTACAATGATAGAGCTCATCACTCCAATATAATTATTATATTTTGAGAGTTTTGGAATTGGAATGATATAAGACATCACGCGAATGGACTGTTTTACGAGTGTATCAGTTTATTCATTGGTGGATATATAGAATCGGAAATTGAAGCATATGGAATTAGAATGATATAGATCTGCAATCCAACATGATTATTATATTTTGAGGCTTATGGAGTTGGGATGATATAGGACATTACTTTGCCGTTCGGGACAAAGAAATGATATGCTAATAGATATTGGTTCCTCAATTGTTGTGGGGGCATAATTTTTACTTTGCCGTTGGGAACAAGAAAATGATATGCTTATATAGTTAGAATAATAATAGGTCATCACTCCAATGGAGTTATTTTATGAGTGTAGTTTCTTCATTGGTATATAAATAGAATATAAAATTAAGGTTTGTGGAATTAGAATGATATAAAAATAACTCCAACGGGATATAGTATATGAGTATACGAGTTTCTTCGTTGGTGGACATATAGAATCGAACATTGAGGCTCATGGAATTAGAATGATATAGGTCATCACTTTAATAGATTATTATATTTTGGGAGTTATGGAATCGGAATGATATAGGTCATGTCTCCAATGGGATTGTTTTACGGTGTATATGTTTCTTCATTGGTGGATATATCGAATTGGATATATAGTATATGAAAGGACAATGATAGAGTTCATCACTCCAATATGATTATTAGAGTTATGGAATCAGAATGATATAGGTCATCACGCCAAGGGATTGTTTAACGACTGTATCAGTTTCTTCATTGGGGGATTTACAGAATAGGAAATTGAAGCTTATGGAATTAGAATGATATAGGACAGCACTCCAACAAGATAATTATATGTTGAGGCTTATGGAGTTGGAATGATATAGGACATTACTTTGCCTTTCGGGACAAAGAAATGATATGCTTAAAGATATTCGTTCCTCAGTTGTAGTTGGGGGCATAACTTTTACTTTGAAGTTGGGAACAAGAAAATGATATGCTTATAGAATTAGAATGATATTGGTCATCACTCCAATAGGATTATTGGATATGAGCATATCATTTTCTTCATTGGTGGTTATATAGAATTTGAAATTGAGTCTTATGGAATTATAATGATAGAGGTCAGCGCTCCAATGGGATTACTATATTTTGAGGCTTATAGAAATAGAATGATACAGGTCATCACTCCAATGGGATTATCTTAATTAAGGTATATGCTTTTTTTTTAATGTTGCTGGTGTTTCTCTCAATTCGAAAAGCTGGGAGAACATTAAATAGGAAACGCAATGAACCATCATTACATACCATGAGATTGATCTGATTGGGTAAAGAAAATAGAGTAGTGAAGTTTGGGCAAAAATGTTGGTGGTTTTATTTAGTTTCAAAAGTTAAGGGGCTCAATTCAAAACTGGTGATCGGTTTTGGGGCATATGCTTTTCGTCATCATTAGGTATTGAAAATAATGACCTCCATGAAGTAGAAACTCTATTCATCATTCCATTAGATTGTCTTAATTGGCCAAGGATAACGAAATTCATGAAGCTTGCATATGCATTGTCATGGTGGTTATATGAATTCGAAAAATTTGGGGCATCCGGAATTGAAATGATATAGGTCATCATTTCCACGGGATCATTTTAATTGGGCAAGGTTAATTGATTTCAAAAAGGTTGGGTGAATATGGTTGAAGCCACTGTTTGAGTTTGTTTGGTGCAAGGTAAATTAATTTGGTGGATGATAGATGCATGTGTTTGTGGTTAAAAGAGATTTGGATGTGTGGAATTAGAGACAGGTCATCAACCCATAGGACTATTCTGATGGGGTGGGGAAAGTGAAAACATTGAATTTCGGTGGTGGAAATATATAGGTATCACCCCCAATGGGAATATTTCAATTGTGAAGGGCATATTGGTTTCATTGATTTGGGTGAAATTGGGATTTCTTGTATTGAAGGTGATATATGTCATCATTCAACGAGAGACTGCTCTAACTTTGAAAGGAAAACATAATGTTGAGATAGTTTTCTAAAATGTGGTTGTTCTGGTCTATGGGATAGTTATAATTGAGTAAGATAAATTGGTTTTGTGAATATTGGGGCATACGTTTGTGGTGGTTATGTGGGACAAATAAAAAAATTGGGTTATTTGAGGCTTCCGAAAATGATAAAGGTATGATATTTGATATTTGAGGCTTGAGGAATTAGAACGATATGTGGGATTATTTCAATTGTGCAAGGCGTAATGGTTTTGTTAATTAATGGGATTATTAATTGAAAAGGCTATAGGTATCGCTCCACGAGAATGCTCTAACTTGGTAAGGAAAACTTAATCTTGTCTGTTTCTATAAGTTTGGGTGTTCAGGAATGAGAGATGATGCTGTCCATGGGATAACTATGATTGAGATATGGTTTCGTGAATGTTGGGGCATATGTTGGGGTGGTCATTTGAGAAAATAGAAATTGGACCCTCTGGAACTGAAAACTATAAAGTTATCTTCCATGGGATTGTTAAAATTGGCAAAGGAAAATTTAATTCATAATGTTTGGATTTGGTAGTGGTTGTTTGGATTTGAAAATTATGGGGCTTCTAGATCCGAACACCTACATTCCTGAGGCCTCGATGACAATTCCCAATCTACTTCTAGAAAAGCAAAGGCGTGAGAACAGCTGAATAAAGCATACATACTTACACATATCTAAAGGTCTCGAAATTTCCCATCTATCTCTTAAGCACGCAGAATGTCCAAACATCAAAATATCTTCCTAAAACCTCAACAATTGTTGGATGCAGAGCCACCCGCAATTCTAAATCACAATAAATAAATGTTGGGTTTACAATAAAACTCGGTGCTACTATTTCACTAATGAAACACAGAGTAGGATGAATCCAGAAAGCCAGCAATACCACCACGTTATATCAATAGCATACAAACTAGATCTTTATCTGCCAAACAGACTACAACACCACAAAAGAAAACCAAACACCAAGCATACACATCCGAATATCTGCAAAAGAATACATCACATTTATCTTGTATGCTTACCCACCTGGCCTTCCAATCTTCTGCCTACACAATACAGAAAAGAATACTAATTCTGCACAAAAATGGGTCAAGAATATTACTACACCCACACTAATCAATTCCAAATTTCTTAGTATCTATAGTATCGAGATACGCAACGATGTTACCCAGTTAACTTTTTGAGCGAATCCATCTCTCCCCAAAGTATCAATCATCAAAACACTTCTCGAAAATAGTTACATGAATCTCCTAAGATACAACAGCCCACGTATTTGCTACGCTAAAATAAAAGTGATTTCCCATCCCATAGTTACATGGATATCCTGGCTTATATCTCTACAAACCGATATATTATCCTAGTGGAACTCATAACTGATACGCCCCTTCTAACTAATTGAATGTTTTCCATGAGACCAAACCAACAATTCAGCGATGTTAAACCTCAGTATTATTTCTTTCTTAAAAACCAAACCATCTCCGCAATTAAGCAACGGTGTAGACCTTAAGTAAATTTTACAGAACTTCAACAGCAGAATGAGTCTGAAATAAAAAGATGACAACGATGTAAATAAGCCCAAAAGGTTCAAAAGACGCAAACAGTTCTAGCCCTTTCCTCCACGGAACCCCCCATGAGGTAGCCTGGGTTTCCAATTGTTCCCTCTTCCAGCCCAATACACATGACACGCTTCTTCTAAATAACGAGAATCTGGTACCCTTATACCTACTGTGAAAAATAACTTGTCCTCTCCTCTAGCTTCCTCTCTTTCTCAAAGACTTCTTACTTCTAATCATTTTTACTACAAGAATAAATCACCAAACACAGCTTTCTTTAGAACATCACCTAATACACACCTCCAAATCCCAAGTACGAAAAACGTTCCAACGCAATATGTACTTCACTTTTAAGCAATTCCTGTAGATCCAAAGATTGAACTGTTGATATTCAGAATGATAAAGAGCAGATATTGCATCAAAATGTGTCCCTGATTTACATCAATTGTGTTCCGGATCACAGTTGACATTTCCTTCTAAGTACTCAAAAGTTTAACTTAAAACTACGAAGAACGTTATCAATCTTCACGGTAACTTAAACTGAAGTGGAATTCTCTCCACAAGCTATGATTATCAATATTCACATTTTCAGATCATTAGTACAAGTAAACAGAAGTTTCAGATTCAGATTCCGAAAACGAACATTTTACCTCTCACTTCCAAAGACCAAGGAAACCCCACATCTCTCCAGCCATGTGTCTTCCTACTCCCTCTTTGACTCGCCGTTCCCTAAATCTGTATATTAATATCTACTGTTTCCCCTTTTATTACTCATATAAGCTTATCCAGCATTCCAGGACAACAATCGACGACCATCACGTGCTTTTTAAAGTGCAACTTTAAACCCTTGTCTGATTCAGTTTTGAGCAGTCTTGCCTAGTAAATTCATAATCAAACTCCAGACAAATACATATAGCAATACGCAACTCAAACAGTAATTTGATTTCTTCATTAGATCACTAATTTCTCCTTGATCCGAACTGCAAAAATTCTAGTTTGTTTTGTCAACCAAAACAAAATAGGAAAATAGATCCAAAATTCTAATTGAAACATGGATTTATTTACTTCTGGTAAATTATTAATTGTGTTGACATGGAAATAAATTCAGTCACTACAATCAGTATATATTCCCAATTGAATCTAACAGCAACCCAAGCCATCAAATAACAAACCCACAATTCAATTCAGTCATATAGTGGAGACTGGACAGATGGTTTTCCAAAACTAACCCATCAATTAACAAAGCCACAACAATAATATGATTCAGTCATATACACACAATATGAAGGAAACTGAACAGATGGTTTTCCAAAATTGATGTTCAGATAGAGAGAAGCAACTTGAAATTTGAAAGACAGCGAGAGAGAGAGAGAGTTATGAGGGAAACCTTAGTCGGCGACTTCGTCAGATCTGGGCATGCGTTGGTTAACTCGGCAATCCAGTACTAGCGGCGTTGGTTGAGAGGAGAGGGTAGTCGCCGTGGCTTGAGGCTAAGGAAGTAGTGGGAACCCTAAACCCCTTTCTTCTTCCTCCATGTTGTATTTGCCCTCCTCCGCCAATTCTCTGTAGTCTCTCTCTCTCTCTCTCTGTGAATGGTATGAAACCTCTTCGTGTTCTCTGTACAAATTCTGAGCTTTGTTGCGTATACATAACGCCTAACGGTACAATGAGGGTTGCGTAGTGACGACGGACCTTCAGGTGGGCCCAGTCAAATATTGTCAATAGTTCGGGTCAGCTGGACGCGGTTCTATAACCCCGGACTACTCTAAACCGGCCCGGATCCAAGCAAACCCAGCATTTCTTTTCTTTTCTCTTCTCTTTTGTTTTTTATCTTTATTTTTTTAGGAGAAACATTTCTTTTCCTTTGGCTTTGGGGTTTATTGTTTTTTTCTTTTTTTTTTAAACCAAAAAAAACAGTTGTTTGTATGGTGTTTCTTCTCTACTTATTTATTTTTAGTTTTTAAGAATATATGATATACTGAGACATCCATTATTTTAATTATTGGTCAATTTGTTAGGACTTCACATGTGCAAAGGATTGTACGGAACTAATAAAAATCACAAGTAACAATATTATCCTAGATTAACACTTAAGTTGACCAATTTTTTTTCGAGTAAAGGTAGACTGAAAATAATGGGTATAGTTTTTTGCTTTTTTTAAATTTAAAATAATGTTGTTTCGATGATTTTTTTTCTTAAAAGAATATTTGGTATATTAATTTGATAGATGGACACCAGTTACTTTAATTATTACTAAAAACATGTCTAGTAACATAGACACGATTTTCAAGAATTGAGAGAAGGCAATGAGGGACTAGACAATCATAGGCCTATTTAGGACGACGATCTTAGGTTGACTAGAGAATGTTTGCCATGTTGCAAGTGGCAAGTGTAACAAAGCATGCACACATCAGGCATGGGTTATTCTTGTTGTGCGCAGGGGCGGAGGAATTCCAAGGTTTGGTGGGCAAGTGCTCTACCAAACTTTTAAAAGAATACAATTTATCCCTATTTGTATAACTTTATTCACAAATGTCTTTGTTAGAATTTTGACTTGTGTCTTAGTGTCTTTGCAATTTCAGTTTCATGACAGTGTTTGGTCTATTCAATTTTCTGACTCCGACTCTACTTGTGTGGTCTAAAAATCCTCTATAATTCCGCTAAACGTGAATCTTACTTCATATTTGTGAATCAAAATATTATATTATTGTATTTATAAAAAAAACCCAAAAAAAAAGTCATAGCACCAAAATTGGTCTCCTTTTCTTTGGTGGGACACAACAATATTTGGGAGCATTCTCATAGACTGGCCACACCGACTGGACCACATCGCACCAAATTGTCAATTTTCTCAGTACTCTATACATTGACGCGTGTTAGTTCTTGAACAATTGAATTGGGTCGTAACCAAATTAGACTACAAACTGGACAAAAAATACAAAATATTGCTGATAACAAAATTTTGTCTTAAATTAATGAGCAGTGACCAAGAATAGCATTTTGTAAATTCATAAAAATAATATTAATATCACATCTATGTTTAACTAATATTCAATACTCAACCAAAGTGAAATTTAGTTGAGAACAACATTTTTCTTGTAAACTGATATATAAATTTTTTTAGGAAATTATGATCGAAATATTATTTTATGCAAAAATATAATATCAATAAAAATTTAAGACAAAGTGTTAAAATTTAATTTATTCTAAAAAATTAATTTAATTTAACCTTAAGAGGTGATATGTATATTAATTTGTCATTTTCAAGCCAAAGCTCGGGTTGGTAAGGGAACTCAGCACCTGTATTTATTCACATTGACTTAATATTTTAGTAATAACTTCTATTGGAATATTTTACTGTGGATGCTCTAACTGGCATGCATGTGCCTAATAGCCTATCATTGACATACAAGACATAACAGTGATAAATTCAGCAATTGAGCAAGATAAACTTCAAACTTATATAATGATGAGTCAATGAGCGAATACGTTATCATAATTTAAAAAAAAAAATGCATAGTAACGGAAAATCATTAAGAGATTATTTAACAGTGGGAAATCAAGTATTTCGGTAAGTATTTACATAAAATAAGACTTTACATGAGTAGGCACATCCCAAGAGTAGGTACTACCCATATTTCAAAGTCTGGGCTGTGATTCGCGCCAATGTGTTGCTTGTGACTGAACCTGCTACTAATAAAAAAAAATCCAAGCTTGTTTGTCAAAAAAAGAATAATGAAAAACGAATAAAACAGTAAAATAAGTAGTAATTATATTTTCCGAGAGTCTATGAACCCAGAATTGTTTTGCAAAAATTCATTTCAGAAATTATAACCAACTCTCTTGCAGCAAGTATTTGGAAAATCGAATTGTCCAGATTGAATCGCAAAAACTGGAGGTCAACAGTGGCGTCCTCTCCTCCTGGGCTTCTAAAGATGAACACCAATGCTTCAATTTCAAGATCTTATAGGCTTACTGATGGGGCCGGCATTTCGGAATTTCAATGGTCACGTCCTCTGTGGCTTTTCATTTCCGTTGCCAATTCACACCCCCATTCCTTGATAGCAGAATCATATGCTTTATGATTTGCAGTGGTCAAAGCACGAAAGTTGGGTTTTCGGAACATCTTGATTAATTCAGAATGCAAAAGCTTTGTGTGTAAGCTCATAGAAGGAAGACATTTTGGATGCTTCGAGAAAATCTCTTAGCCAACTATGGTGTCGAAGGTTGCATTTTGTTGTCGTGACGAAAATGCCCTCAGACATGGGTATGCAAGTTTGGGCCTAGAAGTAGACTCTTGCAAACTTTCAGTTGTGATTTGCCCCAATGTCTTGACCAAAAGCAGTGACTTAGCCCACTGCAAAATAAAATAAAACAAATAAATTATGTAAAAGAATAAAACTGTGAAACAAGTAATATTTCTTGATAGTCTATGAAAGCGAAAATTGATTTCCAATGCAGATAAAAAAAAATAGTTTTCCCCCAACTTTAATCACACCAAAATTTGTAACCTATGACCACCAATTTGAACTTTTAGACCAACAAGAGATGCAACTGAATACAAAAATACCAAATAAACAATAGAAAAAATAAGGATCAGATGTACCAAAGTAAACACAAGCGCAGGCATAGCAAGTGCGATGATATACCAATGAAAACGGGGAATTTAGAAAAGAAGGAAAAATTTAAGAAATATGCAATCGACCATTTGAGAATTTCACTTCCCATATTATGTAGAGCAATTGTAAGATCGAAGAAACTCGGTTCTAGTTTCGAATTTCTGTCTTTTCTTTCTTAACTTAATTAGTAATTATAGCATATGCAAGAAACTCATTGCTTTTTCTGTAAACCAAGAAACTCATTACTTGATATTGTTGCAAGATGCTAAGACCTATGAATCTCCATTGGGTATTGCATATCGAACATTATGCTAAAAACTTGCGGTCTCAAAGTGGAAATTATGATGAAAGCAACATGTATGGATTCATAATATCCTATCTCACGCTAAACGGGACCAAATAATTGAAACTAATGAAATATTCATTAACTTAAGAGAAGTCTAATCCATGATAGAAGAAAAAAAAGTGAAATATTCGCACTGCTTCTAAATTGAAATACAACTTTGTATGAGCAGAGTCAAGCAGAAATTACTGTCATTTTGGACTGGGAGAGTACTTGAGCAGAACAAAAGTATGAACAAGAACGGAGATAATAGATCTCTAAAGGGTGTGAAAAAACAATGCGTGAGAGCCATTCACTAGTACCACTGAATATATGACACAGTAGTCACACATTGCATAATTTCAGTAGTAAATTTTTTGGGAAACAACATTTGTTTCAGTGTTTCAGTACTTGCTCAAGAAAGTCCCACCCGACCCTATCAATTTCTTCAGAAAGGTTTCCTACTTTGTAACAAACCTTGCACAGTTAAAATATTTTCGTGTATATTATTCTTCTAGGCACAACCCAATTCTGATTTTGCCTAACTAAAGTAGGTAAAACTGTGAGATAAGAAAAGAAACTGGGTAAATCAGCACCGAAGGCCCTCTAAATTAAAGCATCATCCAAGGTTCAATTGAAGCCTCCAAATAAATGGGACGACTGGACAGAAGATGACTTGTTCAGGCAAAGATCATACCCAACATGACCAACAAGACAATAATACCTTAAAGCTAAGCAACCAAAGGGACATCTCAACTGTCGGGTACCAATTATTCATACTTTTGCAATGTCCCATGTATAAAAGTTGCATAATTAGCTTTATACTTGAGAAAACTTTGGACAGATTAGGACCAATCTGAGAAAGGCTCATAAGCTTTTGACAATTTGACTACCCCACTGAGAGGTGCAGGTGCAACATCTTAATCCACTTTTAATCTACCTTTGATTATTTGTGAAGGTTAAAGAGAGTGATTCAAGAGAATTTTCAGATGAAAAAGAAGAAAAAAGCTGAAGTTTACTGCAAAACAGAAATAATGAATCAAACTTAATGCTTAAAATTGCTATCGTAGAGTACAATTTTGCTGAAAGCAACATGTATGGCTTCATAATATCTTATCTCACGCCAAACATTAATCATCACATCTTTTCTATCTATTATTAGCAGAAAGAAATAAAGAAAGGAAACGAAAGATCCAGGAAGAAACTGGGAAAGCTGATAAGTTCATGTCTCAATTCTAACATCTTTAGGAGGCCACCAATGTCACTTTGGCACCAAAATCTTTTGTTAACTAAACATTATTGATCAGGTGGGCCTCGGATACATGTTTATGGAACCAGGTAATTAAAACTAATGAGATGCTATCCATTAAATTAGTGAGTCTGATCCATGATAAAACAGTGAAAAAACATTCTCACTGCTTTTAAAAATTGGAATTCAGCTTTAAACCAGCTGAGCCCAATAACTGGCATTCTGGAATGAGATGCCCAAAAGTGGATAATGAAAAACTAATTTTGGAGTCAAGTGACAGAAGACTTAGATTAGTACAATGATTAACCTTTTCATATGCTGTCATTATATTAAAGCTAAACTAAAAGAACCAATAACAAGTCGACAAAACCCAGCAAGGATCCGTACGAGGGCTTTAGAATCATCAACTACTTAACGCAATTGTTTACGGTGAATATTTCCTTTAATGATTCGACGCTGTCACAGATACGCATAAACATCCAGAGACAAGATGAATACTGTTACAAAAACTTTGTAACTTACATTACATCCCAGGGAGGTCACTTCGAGGCTTCACTGGAAGAAGAAATCTATGTCTATCAGAAGCCGGCCCCATAGATAGTTCAACTATGTTTCGTTGATTACATCGACAGTGTTTCATGGCCCAGTTCATATAAATAGAAGAGTTATGTTTGATTACTGAACACACCCTCACTCTCCATATACAACTATGGGAAATGGTGGAACCTCCTTTCTATTTATCTCTTCCTTGCTTCTCCTCACAATTTCCACGTCATCCGCCATGTCGGACGAGCCCCGTGGCTACGTCATCCACATGGACAAGTCCACCATGCCGTCTCCCTTCTCTACAACCCACGACTGGTACAAGTCGACGCTCTCCTCATTCACAATGAGGAGGCACGACGGCATCCCCCCTAGGCATCTATACACGTACAACCACGTTATGGATGGATTCAGTGCGGTACTAACGCCATCTCAGCTGAAAAAGATCGAGAACATGCCAGGTCATCTCGCAACTTTCCCAGAGGCACGTGGCGAGTTCCACACCACCCACACTCCAAAGTTCCTCGGCTTACAGGAAAATGTTGGGTTATGGCCCCATTCTGGTTTTGGAGATGACATGATTATTGGGATGATGGATAGTGGAATATGGCCGGAGAGCGAGAGCTTCAACGACGAGGGAATGCCTCCTGTGCCAGCACGGTGGAAGGGAGCTTGTGAGAAAGGAGCTCAGTTCGACTCCTCCAATTGCAACAAGAAGCTTATTGGAGCTCGGTCTTTTAGCAAAGCTATGAAGGCAGCTGGTTTGAACATATCCACAGTTTACGATTACGACTCTCCTAGAGACTTTTTTGGTCATGGGACCCACACGTCCTCTACCGCCGCTGGCAGCTCCGTGCCATGTGCCAGCCACTTCGGCTACGCCAGAGGAAAAGCGACCGGCATGGCACCAAAAGCTAGATTAGCCATGTATAAAGTGGGATTCTATGGTGATTCTACTGCAGCCTTCATGAGTGATACACTAGCTGGAATGGACCAGGCTATAGCTGATGGAGTAGATCTCATGTCCTTGTCACTTGGGTTTCCAGAGACTCCGTTTTACGAGAACGCCATTGCTCTTGGGGCGTTTGCAGCGGTCGAGAAAGGGATTTTCGTTGCGTGTTCCGCAGGAAACAGCGGCCATAGTGAATTGTTCAACGAAGCTCCGTGGATCACCACGGTTGCTGCCGGAACTATTGACAGAGATTTTGGTGGGGAAATAACTCTCGGTGAAAACGAGTTCCGACTAATGGGCATATCTGCTTTCCCTGATAATTTATTAGTCTCAAGGGTGCCATTCTACTACGGCAATGGAAACAGAAGCAAGGAAACCTGCCAATACGGTAGTTTAGATCCTAAAAATGTAAGTGGCAAGTATGTCTTCTGTGACTCTAGCAACCAGACATCATATGACGAACAAGTTACCGAGTATCAGAGATCTGGAGCTCTTGGAGCCATCATAGTATCAGAAGAATGGCAATTCATTTCCCCAGACGAGTTCTCAGCCCCGTTCTTGGTACTGAAACCTATAGATGCGGGACCGGTAAAAGATTACCTAATCAAATCCAAGGATCCTATAGTGAGTGTCAAATTTCAAGTAACCGTTGTGGGTACTAAACCGGCCCCTCAGGTGGCATATTTTTCATCGCGGGGGCCTGGTTCGATAGCTCCATGGGTGCTGAAACCAGACATAATGGCTCCAGGGTACAATGTTTTGGCTGGATGGGCACCCAATAAGCCGTCCGTTAGCAATCGCAACGACGATTTAAGTACAGGCTACATACTTATATCGGGTACCTCCATGTCATCTCCCCACATAGTCGGCATTGCTGCACTTATCAAAGCAGCTCACCGTGATTGGAGCCCAGCTGCTATAAGATCAGCCATGATGACTACAGCAGACATCTTTGACAACACAAATGGTACTATATTAGACATGGGAACAGGTGTTGCAGCAACTCCTCTGGACTACGGATCAGGACACGTGAATCCTAACAAGGCGATGGACCCAGGACTTGTCTACGACGCAGGGGTGAACGACTACATCAAATTCCTTTGCGGGATGAACTACACGACGAAACAAATCGCGGTAATTGCAAGGACATCCAACTTCAGCTGCGCAGATGCCAGCTTGGATCTGAACTACCCTTCTTTTATCGCGATCTCAAACAGCACGAATGCAACAACTTTCAGCTACAAGAGGGTGTTGACTAGTGTGGCTGACTCGAAATCCGACTACACTGCAAGAGTTCTTACACCATCAGGCATGAAGGTGGTGGTTCAACCATCCACAATTTCCTTCCAAGGTAAGAACACTAAAGCAGAGTTCACTTTGACGGTTGAGATTGATCCTGGGAGTAACTTGAGGACTGGTGCTTACGGTTACTTAACCTGGTACGAGGTCAACGGGAAGCATGTTGTGAGAAGTCCTATAGTTTTTGCTACTTCAGGAGGAAACACCACAGCAGTCTGAGGTTCTCTACCTCACCAGACATGTCTTTTATTCCAAACAGAGAAATAACATGTACTCTTCAAGTGCAATTATTGTTTTCTAGATGAGTTTCTTCAAGTTTTAAGAAACCAAACCTTCATTTATCAAATAACTACCAGTACTGAACTTGAATTTCCTCAAAACTAGTAGCAAGTAGCAGGATTCCTGATATATATATATATATATATATGCAAAGTCATAGACAAACCAGGATTCGGGTCTTGTGAATTTTGTGGTACCAGATGGTTTTGCAGATGGCAGATATTTTTTATCTTCTTCATGATATTGAAAGAACGTGATCTGAAACGGTAGAAGCAAATAGACTAACCTCCACAGTTAGGAGTTGGACTTGGGAATGATTTTGGTCCTTTTTTATTCTTTTGTTATTTTTTTCCCTGTGTACAATTTTTTCTAATGTATGGAGGGGGGTGATGATCGGCTCTGATCAAGACAAGCGCCAGCGTGGTCTGTTTGTTTGATCATTTTGGACAATTCTTCTTTCTATTATAGCATTTGATTTCGTAGTATATATCGTTACTAGCAGTTTGGGAAAGGTAGGAGACATGGTCTTCTGTCATGTTCGGTACACAAAATTATCTCTGGTTATTGGTATAGAGATAGTAAGTGTCTTCTGGTTCATTTTCGAGAATGAAACTTGTCGAAAGCAAAATGAAATGTGAAAAAACTACTACAACATTAAATAGCAGTCCTGTGAGATTATCTATGAGACAGACAAGTGACAAAATGCCTCAGTTATATAGACAGCAAACTTGTGTTAAGAGGAGGTAACCTTTTGAAGACATTGCAGCAAAGTAGCCCATTCTATGTGGTCACCAACAGCAAAAACGACTATGCAGCCTCTGGTCAGATAACATGCTCTTTGTATTGCTGCACATACCGCGGCTCAAAGCAACCTAGACAAAACCGAGAAGAATAAGTAAAAGAAAGTCGACACATGGACTTGGATTAGTCACTGGATTGGTTCGCACTAGTTAAGAGCCCAGTGTGTGTGTGAACACTTAATAGAAATGGCTATAATTTGCAGGATACTTAATCATACACCTGGATCATTTTAGCTGGACCATGACACCTTTAGCTAAAAATACTTGGTCAACAGGGTGAACTAAAGGGGATAGAATAGCTTGTCCATGACTTTAGCAATGTTTTGTGTTACTTTATTTTTCGCGTGCATAATATGATGTAAATATGTTTCTGAGCTGATTCTGAGTTACATTTAATGTTAGTTCATGTTACTGAAAAAACAAAGCATGCTATGGCGCAAAAAGTTTGGAACATTAATAGATGGAAATCACTGCATTTGAAATCATAGTAGGGAAAAAGTACGGTGGAATTCTGGTAAGAAGTGCTAAACTGGGACACAAGATATGAAATGCTACCCCACTACCCAATATTGTGCACCAGTTTGGGGAGGTTGTTCTTCAGTAGGAATGTCGTCTAGCTGCGTTGATGTAGAGGTTGATGAGGCAGAAAACAGCGTGGATGGCTCTGCTAGAGAGATGGAATGGCAAGGAGAAGCCTTGTCAAGGGTAGCCTTAAGGTTTTCATATTGTTCAGACTTTAGTTCTCTGCAAGCTTGGCTTTCAACTCCTTGATTGTAGCTGATAGCTGAGTCATCTCCCTGACTAATGACACATATGTTTGCCGCGATTCAACTCTTTGGGCATGGTGCGCTCAACATCCGACCTTGCCTTGCGAACTTGTTCAAGATGGCGCTCAAATGCATACATGGAAAAGCCCTCCTTGGAAAGATCTGAAATATAATCAGTGGCTTTCTGATGATCAACGTCAGACGATCTCTATGATAGCTTTACAAAATCCTTGATGAAAGATATGTAAAGATTGGTGCAGACTGGAAAAAGGGGTTAGATGGAGGAATGGCATAGCTCATGGAATTTTTAGCTTGTATGACAATCCATGACTTGCCCTGTTTCCACCACATCATTTGATGTAGTTTGCTCTATAGTATTCTCCTGAGTGGTTGTAGTATCTTGCTAAGCTGAACTTATTGGCCTCTGTTTCCACAAAGAGCTAGCCTTTGGTCGCTTAGTTAACAAAGAAGTCGTGGAGTTAGCTGATGCTTTGAACTTGGTGCTAGCAGTAGGAGCTTTTGGAATCTTAAACTTATGAAGCTCTACCTTGGCAGGCAGGTCTCCAGAATTTGTTTCGCAGGAACTACATTCACTCGAAACATCATCATTCAATCCAGCTCAAGGCATTTCTTCGTCATCAGTTCATCATCAACCTCGCTAAAAGCACTAACAACAACTCAAGCAGCGGAGCATCTTTTGGTCTTCTAGGGAAGAGGGTTCTTTCTGTTTTTAGGACAAGGAGCATTCTCAGAAACGAACGAATTGTTGGAAAGGTAAGATCGCTTCATCAGTCGCTCCTCATCAGTTTCGTCTTCCCCAGGTTCTTCCTCGACTTCCATTTCAATCTCCTCGCCAGCCTTGTCAGCTGCCTCCCCTTCTGCAAGTTCTTCCTCAGGGTCCAGGATGGGAGGGGTTCTGGCCTTGCGTTGATGAGTCCTTGACCGTTTGGTAGGAGGTCCATTGCCCTCTGGTCGAGCAGCTGAAGATTTAGCTAAGTAATCAGAAAAAAGCATGGATAAGTAAGATCGCAACACATAAAAGAATGACAAATGGAAGTGCAAAATGGGACATACAACAACGTGGATTTGGAATGTCGGCACTGGCTCGGCGTGTTTTCTCTTGCTTAGTGTTGGCCTTTTCCTCTGTAGCATGGATGATGGCAGGACTTAGCTAGGGAACGGACGATCTTGGTTCTTAACTCGGTGGGAGCGAGACTTATTTGGAGCATGAGCTATTTGTGCCTCAATTTCAGCATTCAAAGTTGATATACCCTCAGAGGCGCTATTGGGAAGGGTTATGGGCATAGCTACCGTCACACGGAGCATAACAGAACACGGGTTTAAGGCAAAGACGGTCGTGGACACAAGAGGATAAAGAACTAGCAAGGGGAGTACTTACGGAAATTATATGACAAGAAAGGGGACTTGTGTTGTAATTCAGCACGTAGCAGCGAGGAAGTTTCTCCAAGGCATCCTTGGCTAGCAGGAAGCTTTTGTGAAACACAATGGGCGGCAAAGGGTTTTGTAGCTCAGCTGGGGTGGAGATGACAGTTAAGAACTCCAACCATTGCTCGCTGTGACGATGAGTTTCAACTCCCCTGTGAAGGTTTTAGTTGGGGAAATGGCCGGATGATAAAGCCTTAGCTTTCTCAGCTTTGCTACATACTGCAAAGTCAACTTGATGGCTTCAAAAGATTTAGGGTTTTGGGATTGATTGGTGCAGAAGCCTTGGTCTAGACTGAACTGCAGCATGTACATGTCTGCCCTATATTGAACAAAGCTAGACATATTAGCCACATTATAAGAGATAGTGAAATTCCCCGTTATTTAGAAACGGGTATTTTTAACAAATATTAAGTGTTAATATATTAAAACGGGTATTTTATAACCATATTAGGTGTTAAAATAATATTAGTATAAGTTAGGGATATTAGTTTAATTATTTAAAAGTTAATTATTATTGTAACAAGCTTTAGAGGGGGCTTTAGTGTCTTTTTCATAACTTAGATAATGCCTTTAATCTAACTCAGGTGGGTAGAACTTGTCTGTCAACTAACTCAGGGGGATGAAAGTGTCTTTTACCCAAAAGGGTCATCTTCTTCATCTCCTGGTTGTAACAGGAGAGTTTCTCCCGTTTCCCTCTCCGACCCGAACGCCAACATCGGCCAATTCGCCGCCAAAACTTCGTAATATCCGTCCAATTCGATTCAAAGTTGTCAAGGGTCGATAATTTAGCTACAAGCAACCCAATTTTGCCGAAATCATGGCTTGATTCGAAACCCACTTTAACCCGAATTCATCCCCGACGAACTCCTAATCTTCGCCGGATTTCTCACCCTCTAGCCTATATAAACCCCTCAAACCGAGAGCAAAAACCCACGCGACTCAAGCTCTGAATCTCTCTCTCTCTCCCGTTCGGATTTGCAAGCGAACCCGACCGGAGCCGAGCCCGCTGCCCGCTGCCCGCCGCCGCCGTTCACCCCGTCGCCGCCGTCCTTGCCGTCGGCCGTCGCCCTCCGTCCGCCACAACCTCCGTTCGTCGCCACCGCCGGCGTCGTTTCCGTCCTCGTCTCTGTTCGGGTACAAACCCGCTACTTCTCTCTCTGAATTGTAGTACTGCTTGTTTTATTTCTTTGTTCATCATGTAGTTGACTTGATAGGGTATTTAAAGATAGTAGTGGGAAGGAGGTAACAAGTGGGGCAGTGCCCCAGTGGTTAAGGTGACTGTTAGTATTGAGTTTAGTCTTGAGTTCGAATCTCATAGTTGACAACTTTTTTTTTTACTACTCTACACTCAATATTTAAAACAGAAGTTTTGGGGGAATGAAAGCCTTGTTAAAACACTTGAGAATTATTTCTTTAGGAAGTTTATTTTCTTGTTTAAAGGTTAATCTTTTGAAAAATAATACTCGTGGGTTATGCTTTATAGTAGTAAAAATTAAATAATATTGTAAGTTATGTTTTATAATAGTAATCAATATACATTAAATATTGTGTTGAAATAGTAGGAATATTATTATTAAAGTTTGACGAAATAATAAGGGGATTACACTTGCATTGCGTATAGGACTTGTTTGTATTTGTGTGTTAGCGATAATTGATTAGAATATTATCGAATTGTACGAAACGAATTCTCCGACGAAGGATACGTCGAATACTACGATTGATTTGCTGTGATTGCTATTTGTTCAGGTAAGTAAACATGCCAGGCCTAGCGCCCATTCCTCTTTTCGTGTCAAATGTTTTTCATTCCTATTTGTCTCAAAATGATTTTATGCAAAATATGTGCTACTTGAATACTTGTTTCAAATTGTTAACTTGTCTTCTGAAAAATATCACTGTAATCTATTAATCGACAATAACGTAAAGTGGAAGAGTTGTGCGGGGTTTGTTATTGGTTACTATTGGCATTGGGCGTGTTGACTTCGGTCTTCCGTTCAATTTATTTTATTTAATCCGGTTGCAAGTCCCTGGATAGCTCCCTGTACTCACTCCTCTGGCCGTAAGAGTCTTTGGGGGGTGTCGACACTTAAGGTCTTGGATGCTTGCGAGATGGTTGGTTCATTTTCCCCGTCACAACAAATCAACAATGCAGTTTTAGAATTAATGGAAAGGATGGTTGAATATGGGATTTTGGAACTCTTAATTCAGATAATGGAATTGGAATCTTCCTCGTTTTCTTATGAGTGTCAAAGTTTTTGTTATCACTTGGTTTTGAAAAAAAAACTACTGCGAACTACTCTGATTGATAAATTGCTTCATAATCTGTTTACATGCTTGGGTGTTACTTACTCAGTATTTCCGCTGACTTTTGGAACTGTGGTGTTCTCTTTTTGTTTTCTGCACCACAGGTTAGATGGGAGCTTGGTCCGAAGGGAAAACGCGACTCATGATAGTAGTAACATTCACATTTAGTTTCATTTGAACATTTGTTAGTAGTTTGAATTTTAGATTGGAATAATGCCCATATTTGTGGCAAGACAAGTTTTTAAAGTTTTAATCAAATATTTTTATGGATTTGGTTTGGAATTTCTGTTGTAAAACCTCCTTGTATTCGGGTTTAACCCCGGGTACGGAGTGACACCCCTGGGTTTCCGGCTTAGCCAATTGGGGGTGTTACAGATAGAGCTTGGTACAACGACTATCTTCATCATTAAGAGCCATGTTTCATCAACCTTCAGCAAGGGAAGTCCAGATTGCCATTACGACACGCGCTCGTGTTAATACGGTGGTCGACTTGTGTGGGGTCATCAAAATACTCCTGTGGAGATGCATGACCTTTATGACAGGCCCAACAACCGAAAAGAGGGTATTCGGAAGGATATTTCACTGTGGTTAGTCCAGGAAACTTGAACAAAAGTTCAGCTGGGAGAGAGAGATGAGCTACATAATGGATCAAGGGAAAGTGTTCAAAAACCAAGGCCAGCAGGAACTGGTAGTTGACAAAAGTGTGAATGTTCCTCTGGCCCAGAGAAAGAGAATGGTATTCGGCTATTTTGGTCAAGTTGCTTGTAGAGGTTGGCAGGGAAAAGTGCACCTAAGAGAAACTTCTTGCCTTCAGACAGTGCCACAGCCACCAACAAGGGAAACACTTATTTACTAACTCCATTAGCGGGGGAGTTATGGCATATGACCAGTAAAAGAAGATAAGCCAGGAATGCATGTTAACTCATGTAGAGGTTCTGGGAGGCTTCATCACGGTACTCATGCTCGTACTCAACTTGATCCTTCGTCTAGGCACTTCCCATGGGATTGAAATTGTCAAAATGAAATCTAAACTAGTACCATATGTACTTTTGGCGTTTAGGGAGACGAGGTCCCTTTCACTGGCTTGGTGCGTCTTTCGCCGTACTTAAAAGTAGGATGAATGCATTTACAACCAGTCAATGACTTCTCTAGCAAAGCCAGAGGCTGCCATATTCTCTTCAGAGGTGACTTCCCCGCTCCAATGGTCTTCTCTTAAAATGGGTAAGCCCAAGATAAGGTGAACATCTTCCAGAGAAATGTCAATCTCTCTATGGCTGGTGATGAAAAGTATAATTTGGATATTCCAATGGGTGGTCACATATTGTAGAGTGTCGTTGTCTTTGGGAATGGTCTGATGCACCGAAGCTTGAGTGCATGAATACAGACCAATATACCTCATATGCTCACCCATGGGACCAGAGAAGGTATCGGCTACCCAGAAGGTATCGGCTACCCACTCTGCCCAGCTAGCAGAGGGTTTGGTTGGAAACAGAAATTGAATCGGAGAAACAGGTTCTACCCCTCTCTCCACCTTGGAACGGATATATATAGGAATATATTGAGAATTAATGTTGTATGGTACCTGGAAATTACGTGCATGAGCCCAAAATTGATCATCTTTAGGTCCAAAATAGCTAGCTCTTCGCCAATAACGCATGGGAGGGATTCTAGAACGCTCAAATGAGGACCAGGCCTTAGAGGAAAATGCTTGTTTACCATCACGATTGGATTGCTTAGCAGGAGAACCGGATTGAGACATAGTGAAGAACTGAGGGTTTGAGAAAAGATGGAGGACGAAAACTAGGGTTTCACAGGAAGGAAACATAAGCAAAATAGACCCAAAGTCCAAAGATTGTGAAGGCAAGTAAAAGATCAGAAGAAAGGCAAGGGGGTTTACATAGTAATGTAATGAAGACTGTTGAAATTTGGAGACGGGAAATTGAATCACAACCGTCAATCGACATTACAAAGATACAAGTTACGTTTGTGGTGATACGGAGTAATGGGAAGTTGTGCCTGAGTATTCACAGTGATTGCAGAAGTCGTAACGTTGCACACCTCCATTTCGCCGATGAACCAACGCGATAGGGACGCGTGCAAGGGGATCGTGTTGATATAGGGGCTACATATGCACACTCGAAGGATCAGAAAACAACTACTGAAGGTTGAAAGGCAGACGAGTCAGCATAGCAGAGGACTTGAGAGCATCGCTGAAGGTGTAAGACGAGCGAAGAGCATGGTCAATGGTCAACAACAGAAGAAGTGGCACTAGGGTTCTTTGAAGAGCAGATGAAGGTTTGTAGAGATGTTGCAGAGCTAATCAACATAGTTGTGCACCACAGATTCGGGTTCAGAAAAGGGGATCAGCAATAATTCTCAGAAATAGTTGTTACAGTTTGTAGGGGGGTTTCGCGAATCCGACCTTCTGCAATAACTATCTACGGTTTCAATAGTTCATACACGGTCAATTGTGTTCTTACAGTTTGCTTAATGGTTTTGGATTGGTATTGTCGTTTGTCAATCTTTTTCATTTATTTTATTCTTTACCAATCATTAAATTGGTAATTTTAATTGAAAAACTGAATCGATTCATTTATATTCATACATCTCAATGACTATTTATACAGCTTTAGACAACCTATTCTAAGTAAGTCAATCTACAATCAATGTACAATCAATCAAATAATTAGCATGATTCAAGGAGATCAAATCATAACTAATTAAGGATATAGCAATAATGCATAATTATTGCTGTATAAGTCAACTCTCCCCCTCAAGTTGGTGCATAGATATCACACATGCCCAACTTGGATAGTGTAGCATGAAAAAGACCACTTGGAATAGCGTGAGTCAACATATCAGCTAATTGATCTGCACTCCTGATGTAAGGAACTCTTATCCTCCCAGAAGTTAGGTTGTCTTTGATGTAGTTCCTATCAAGCTCAACATGCTTAGTCCGATCATGTTGTACCGGGTTATTTGCAATTTCAATAGCCGCTGTATTATCACAGAAAAGTGTCATTGGTTTATCAGGACCAAAACCAATTTCACTTAAAAGAATTCTTAACCAAGTAAGTTCCGTAGTCGCATGATGAAGAGCACGATATTCAGCTTCCGCACTAGACAATGACACGACATTTTGTTTCTTGCTTCTCCAAGTCACTAAATTGCCCCCAACAAATGATACATACCCGGAAGTAGATTTTCTGTCAAACTTGGATCCAGCAAAGTCTGAATCTGTGTATCCAATAATGTCCAGATGACCATTTTTGGAGAACATAATACCTTTACCCGGAGATGACTTTAGGTATGCCAAAATGCGATTCACTGCACTCATGTGTTGGTCACTTGGGTTGTGCATGAATTGACTCACAACACTGATAGCATAGGATAAGTCAGGTCTGGTGTGAGTCAGGTAAATTAATTTTCCCACCAGCCTCTGATATCTCCCTTTATTCGTCGGTATCTGATCAGGATAAATGGACAAGCCATGATTCATCTCGATAGGAGTATCCACTGGTTCGCAAGCCGACTTTCCTGTTTCAGCTAGCAAATCCAATACATACTTACGTTGAGAAAGGAAGAGACCATGCTTGGACCGTGATACTTCAATTCCCAAGAAATATTTTAAAGCCCCCAAGTCCTTCATTTCAAACACCTTGGAAAGATGGTCCCGAAGCTTTTCAATCTCATTGGAATTACTGCCTGTAACAATCATGTCGTCAACGTAAACAATAAGCAAAGTGATATCATCTCCGTCTCTTTTATAAAAGAGAGTATGATCTGCCAAGGCTTGTTTAAAACCGTACTCCTTCATGGAATGGCTAAATCTACCAAACCATGCTCTTGGGGACTGTTTCAAACCATATAGAGCTTTCTTCAGCATACATACCTTTCCTCCTTTTGGTGTAAAACCAGGTGGAGGATCCATATAGACCTCTTCTGAAAGATCACCATGTAGAAAGGCGTTTTTCACATCGAATTGTCTTAATGGCCAATCTAAATTAACTGCAAGAGATAAAATGACTCTGACAGTATTCATTTTGGCAACAGGAGCAAAAGTCTCATGATAATCAATTCCATAAGTCTGGGTGTATCCCTTCGCTACTAACCTGGCCTTGTACCTGTCAACTGTGCCATCAGACTTATATTTCACGGAGAAAACCCATCTACATCCAACAGTTTTCTTTCTTGGGGGTAACTCAACCATTTTCCAAGTAGAGTTTTTCTGGAGCGCTTTCATCTCATCAACCATTGCCAATTTCCACTTAGGGTCTTCAAGGGCATCCTGAAAATGACTAGGAATTGACACAGAAGACAATTGTAGGGCATATACCAGGTGAGTTTTAGACAAACGATGATATGAGAGGTAGTCAGAGATAGGGTAAACCAGATTTGTCGACGGTTTTGAGAAACCAAGCTTATCAGGTTGCTTACGATCACGAAGAGGATATCTCCTAACTTCTGGATTTAAAGCACTAGAATCAGAATTAGAACTAGTATCAGAAACTTGAGGAGGACAAGAGACACATACCTCAGGATTAATCTCACGAGACTCCGATGGCATTGTAATTTCATCCACAGAGATATTGGAGGTTGGAGGAGGCCTCTCATTAGCTTCCTTATTCCTCCTTGTGTAACCCTTTTCAAACAAATGGGCTGGTCTTTCACCATTCTCAAATTCTGTATTTGCATTTTCAGGTTGAGATTCAATGTCAGATCCATTCGAGCTTCCGTCCATCTCCTCCCCCTTACCTGAAATCCAGAACCTTTTTTCGTCTAACCACATTCGTTCCTCTTCCTTACTGTTTATCTCCCCCTGAAGAGGAACCAAAGATACATCATCCGAGAAATAAGCTTCTTGCTCACAAAATTGAACATCCATGGATACATAATATTTTCCCGTAGGAGGATGAAAGCATTTGTATCCCTTTTGTGAACTAGAATAGCCAAGGAAAACACATCTAAGAGCTCGATGATCAAACTTGTCTCTGTGATGAGGGAGAACATGAACATAACACACACAACCAAAAACCTTGGGACACAAACTTAAGGCAGAAGGAATGGTGTGGAAATGTGACAACATTCTCAAAGGAGTTTGATAATCAATAAAACGAGCAGGCATTCGGTTAATAAGGAAGACAGCAGTCATGACAGCCTCAGCCCAAAAACGCTTAGGGACACGCATAGTAAAGCATAAAGCTCGAGCGACTTCGAGAATATGTCGATTTTTTCGCTCAGCTACACCATTTTGTTGAGGCGTGTAAGTGCATGTGGTGTGAAGGATTCCCTCTGCTTTAAAGAAATTAGCAAGGGATTGATTGACAAATTCACCACCATTATCGGAGTGGAAAATTTGGACAGGAGTATGAAACTGTGTGGCAATCATTTTCGAAAATTGAGAAATAACTTGTATGACATCACTCTTAGATTTCAACAAGTACACCCAGCTCACTCTGGTACAATCATCGATAAAAGACACAAAGTATCTATGTCCTGAGGCAGATGGAGTGGAGAAAGGACCCCAGACATCAGTATAAACACGTGTGAAGGGAGTTGGACTTTTGTTGAAACTTATTTTGAAAGGGACACGATGATTTTTTGCATAAGTGCACTGTTCACACCTTAAGCTGGAAATTGGAACGTTACGAAATAATTGAGGAAATAAACGTTCCAAATAGGAAAAAGATGGATGCCCCAACCGACAATGCCATAAAAGGATTTTCTCCCTGTCAGTTGCCCTCCTTGCTACTACCAAACCATGCCCATGCTCAGATTTTATGTCTCCTGCCCCCTCCAAGTAATAAAGGCCTCCTCTCTCCTTACCAATGCCAATCGTTGTCTTTGTGAGATTGTCCTGAAACACACAATAAGTTGAATAAAAGGTTACAGAACAATTAAGTTGTGTGGTAATTTTGATGATGGAAAGGAGACTATTAGAGAGACCAGGTGCAAGTAAAACAGAAGACATGGACAATGATGGAGATATAGAAACGTTCCCTGCCCCTGAAATTGGCATAGAAGTTCCATTAGCAACTTGGACAGACTTGACACACGAAGGAGTTAGAGAGTTTAGCAAAGAACAATCACTAGTCATGTGATCAGTGGCCCATGAATCAATAACCCACGCAGGTTTGGCAACTGAGATAAAGGCTGAATTACGATTACCTTCCTCAAAAGTCACTCGAGTTACGTGAGAAGCAGAAGATCGCAGGGTGTCTTTGAGATCGACATGTGTTGTGATTTTCCCAGGATTGTAGCACTTCTTTTCTCTGCTAGGCATCTCCGGAGCTTGGGACCAAACTTGAGAACTAGAACCATCCAGTATATTATGAATGGGAGAAGCAGTCTCATGAACGGTCACAGAGGATGATAACATTGTGTAGGAGATTAGAAGTAAAATTGGGAAGAAAAAATGAAGAAAAAACAGCGGAGTTTTTTTTTTCTTTCGCTCTGATACCAAATTGAAAAACTGAATCGATTTATTTATATTCATACATCTCAATGACTATTTATACAGCTTTAGACAACCTATTCTAAGTAAAGTCAATCTACAATCAATGTACAATCAATCAAATAATTAGCATGATTCAAGGAGATCAAATCATAACTAATTAAGGATATAGCAATAATGCATAATTATTGCTGTATAAGTCAACTATTTTGAGGTCTGAAATCGGCTAAGCAATCGTAACCTTAAGTGATTCACATTATCAACAAACTAAAAATGTTCTCAAAGGAAAGTAATACTAGAAACATTCAAATGCTCTTTCTGCTAATGCTTCCTCTTTGATCCTCTTAAGTTCGGAAATGATGATATAAAGCTGCTAGGCATGGAATTGGTAATGGTAAAGATACTTTGATCTATTTTAGCAGGCGGGTTCCTCTAGGTTTGTAGGTACTAGTATATTTTTTTCTACTCTTCCAACTAATTCAAAATTCTCTGATTTACACTCCCTGATTTCACATGGAATAAAAGCTTAACTTCGGGTAACTTTTCTGAATGGAATAAAAGTTTGACTTCAAATAACTGTTTTGAGGAAGAAGTTAGCAAGGATGTAAACCAATGAAAACGGGCAATTTAGAACCCAGGGGCAAATCGAGGAAATATGCAATCAACTGTTTGAGAACTTCATTTCCCATGTAATGCGCAGCGGAATTATAAGATCAAAGAGATGCGTGTCTACTTATTTTTTAGTTTCCGGCTTTTCCTTGTTAACTTAATAACTAAAAATATAGCAAATGCAAGAAACTCATTACTAGATAAATCGTTCAGCACCAGAGTGTTTGTCCATAAATATGATAATTATTCATATCCTAATTTTAATATTGTTGCAAGATTGCCAAGACCTGTCTCGCACTGCACTGCACGTTAGTGAAATTATGGTGGAACTTGGTGATCACATTGCGCGTTAGCAATCATTTTAGTATGTTGCTTTCACACTGTCACTGCACGTTTCACACCTTTTCTATCTATTACGAGCAGAAAGAAAGGAAATGAAAGGTCCAGGAAGAAACCAAGAAAGCTGGTAATAGTTTCATGTCTCAAATCTAACATCTTTAGGAGGCCATTTTGAAATGATGGACAGAAGACTTGGATTAGTAAAATAATTAACCTTTTCATATGCTGTCATTATCATAAGGGAGCTAAACTAAAAGAACTAAGATTCCAGGAACTAGTCGACAAAACCCAGCAAGGACCCGTACGATGTTTTTAGAATCATCAACTATTTTAATGCAATTATTTACATTGAATATTACCTTAAAAGATGCGACACTGTCACAAATATGCATAAAAATTCATAGACTAGCAGAATACTATTACCATTCTCTGTGTCTAACACTGCATCCCAGGAAGTTCACTTCGAAGCAGCTTCACTGGTTCAGTTCATCAGACAGTGCTTCGTGGTTCAGTTCATTTAAATAGAAGAGTTATGTTTGATTTCTGAACACACACTCACTCTCCATCTAAAACAATGGGACGTGGGGGAACCTCCTTCCTCTTACTCTCTTCCTTGCTTCTCCTCACATTTTCCTTGTCATCCTCCATGTCAGACGAGGGTCGGGGATACATCATCCACATGGACAAGTCCACCATGCCATCTCCCTTCTCCACGACCCACGACTGGTACAAGTCGAGGCTCTCCTCATTCACAATGACGAGAGAAGGCCTAATACCCCCAAGGCACCTATACACGTACAACCACGTGATGGATGGATTCAGTGCGGTACTAACGTCATCTCAGCTGAAAAAGATAGAGATGATGCCAGGTCATCTCGCGACTTTTCCAGAGGCACGTGGCGAACTCCACACAACCCACACTCCAAAGTTCCACGGCTTGCAGGAAAATGTCGGGTTATGGCCCCATTCTGGTTTTGGAGATGACATGATTATTGGGATAATGGACAGTGGAATATGGCCCGAGAGCGAGAGCTTCAACGACGAAGGAATGTCTCCTGTACCAGCACGGTGGAAGGGAGCTTGTGAGAAAGGAGCTGAGTTTGACTCCTCTAATTGCAACAAGAAACTTATTGGCGCCCGGTCTTTTAGCAAAGCTATGAAGGCAGCTGGTTTGAACATATCAGCAGGTTACGATTACGACTCTCCTAGAGACTTTTTTGGTCACGGTACTCACACTTCCTCCACGGCTGCTGGCAGCTCTGTGCCGTGTGCAAGCCACTTCGGCTACGCCAAAGGAAAAGCCACCGGCATGGCACCAAAAGCAAGATTAGCCATGTATAAAGTGGCCTTCTATGGCGATTCTACTGCAGCCTTCATGAGTGATACACTAGCTGCTATGGACCAGGCTATAGCTGATGGAGTAGATCTCATGTCACTGTCACTTGGGTTTCCAGAGACTCCCTTTTACGAGAACGCTGTCGCTCTTGGGGCTTTTGCAGCGGTCGAGAAAGGGATTTTTGTAGCATGTTCTGCTGGAAACAGCCGCCATCAAGAATTGTTCAACGGAGCTCCGTGGATCACCACTGTTGCTGCCGGAACTATTGACAGAGAATTTGGTGGGGAAATAACGCTTGGTGAAAAGGAGTTGCAAATAATGGGCATATCTGCTTTCCCTGATAATTTATTAGGGGTGCCATTCTACTTCGGCAATGGAAACAGAAGCAAGGAAACCTGCCAATATGGTAGCTTAGACCCACGAAATGTCATGGGGAAATATGTCTTCTGTGACTCCAGCAACCAGACATCGTATGCAGACCAAGTCCAAGAGTTTCAGAGATCCGGAGCTCTTGGAGCCATCATAGTATCAGAAGACCCGCAATCCATCTCCCCAGACGAGTTCTCAGCCCCGTTCTTGTTACTGAAACCTACTGATAGGGAGAAGGTGAAAGATTACCTAATCAAATCCAAGGATCCTATCGTGAGTATCAAATTCCAATTAACAGTTGTGGGTACTAAACCGGCCCCTCAGGTGGCAGGTTTTTCATCAAGGGGGCCTGGTTCAATAGCTCCGTGGGTGCTGAAACCAGACATAATGGCTCCGGGGTACAATGTTTTGGCTGGATGGGCACCAAATAAAGAGTCCGTTAGCAATCGCAACGATCAGTTAAGTACAGACTACATGCTTATATCGGGCACCTCCATGTCATCTCCCCACATAGTCGGCATTGCTGCACTTATCAAAGCAGCTCACCGTGATTGGAGCCCAGCTGCTATAAGATCGGCTATGATGACAACTGCAGACATTGTAGACAACACGAATGCCACGATACTGGATATGGCCACAGGTGTTGCAGCAACTCCTCTGGACTACGGGGCAGGACACGTCAATCCTAACAAGGCAATGGACCCAGGACTAGTCTACGACGCAGGGGTGAACGACTACATCAGATTCCTTTGTGGGATGAACTACACGACGACATATATCGCGGTAATTGCAAGGACATCCAACTTCAGCTGCGCAGATGCCAGCTTGGATCTGAACTACCCCACTTTTATTGTGATCTCAAACAGCACAAATGCGACAACTTACAGCTACAAGAGAGTGTTAACGAGTGTGGCTGACTCAAAAACAAACTACACTGCAACAGTGCTTGCCCCATCAGGCATGAAGGTGGTGGTTCAACCATCAACGATTTCCTTTCAAGGTAAGAACACTAAAGCGGAGTTCACCCTGGCGGTTGAGATTGATGCAGGAAGTAAGTTGAAGACTGGAGCGTACGGTTACTTAACCTGGTACGAGGTCAACGGGAAGCATGTTGTGAGAAGTCCTATAGTTTTTGCTACTTCAGGAGGAAACACCACAGCAGTCTGAGGTTCTCTACCTCACCAGACATGTTTTTTATTCCAAACAGAGAAATAACATGTACTCCTCAAGTGCAATTATTGTTTTCTAGATGAGTTTCTACAGGTTTTAAGAAACAAAAACTCCAATTATCATATAACTACTGACTTTGAATTGCCACAAAACTGTAGTAGCAAGTATCAGGACTCCTCATTTTTCCTCTTTTTCTTTGCGTTATTTGTGTTCAGATTCTTTAGTATCCAGAAAGTACGAAAAATCCAGATTTCTCAAGGTCTCGACGTAAATAGTCGGTAATGTGTTAAAGTGGCTAACCTAAACAATAGTCATAGAATAGTTTGGGAATATGTTAAATCGATATTTCTCAAGGTCTCGATGTAATTAGTTGGGAATATGTTAAAGTGGCCAACCTATGCAAAGTCATAGAGTAGGCCAAACCAGGATTCAGGTCTTATGTATTTTGTGGTACAAGATGGTTTTGCAGCTGCCAGATGTTTTTATCTTTTAGATGATATTGAACGAACAGGATCTAAAACAGTAGAAGCAAATATGATGAACTCCAATTATTATTTTCTCTAATGTATAGAGAGGGTGATGATCAGCTTAACGATTCTGATCAAGACAAGCGCCAATGTGGTCTGTTTGTTTGATCATTTTGGACTATTCCTGTCTGATATAGTATTTGATTCCGCAGTGTATAGTATTACTAGCAGGTTGGAAGGTAGGAGAGTAGGTTGTCTGTGAAAAACAACTACAAATCTCAATACCAGTCCTGTGAGTTTATCTATGAGCCGCGGATACAAGTGACAACATGCCTCAGTCATAAAGAAAGCCAAATTGTGTTAAAATAAGGTAACCTTTTGAAGATATCGCAGCAAAGTAGTCACCAACAGAAGAAAAAACGACAATGCATCCTCTGGTCAGCTAACGTGATCTTTGTATCGCTGCAGATACTGCGGCTCAAAGCAAACCTAGACAAAATGAAGAAGAGTAAGTAAAAGAAAGCCGGCATATGTTGTTGGCCAGATCTGATTCAGTAAAGTTAAGCTTCATAAATGGGTCTGCAGTCTGCAATAGCAGGCAATGATATCCTTAGCATATTATTCTTTGATGGACTGATTTTTTTAAGATTATGAATCCGTACAACCAAACTACATTAGTGTACTATGTATGTCAAGAGAAAATAGTCAAACTCCATACTTGTGCATGAAACCGATCTTCTTAGCCTCATTCGCCCGTCGACCATAAGCTCATTTCATTGAGATTTCATGAGCTCATAATCAAATCTACATACAATTACATATATGAGAACTATGATCCTAGAGGAAACAGGCTTTCCAAACAGTGGAACTAAACAAGTCCACTTCTCTAATCACAGCCTTGCAGTAATTTGTCTTACAGTTTAGACCAGGTCTACTGTATACAACGGTTCAGCGTTGAGGAGAGGAACAAAAGACCAGCGTACCCCTCCTAAGACAGGATAATTACCCTCGCTACCAACTTACATTAAATGAGTTATGGACAAAACGCCCCCGTGCCACTTAATCTGAGTGGAACGCCATCGTATTACTAGTTATTAGCTCCTTTTGCCAGCAATAACCAAGTTCGGTAATTGTCGGTGGATAATTGGTAAACGAAGGGAAATATCTGGTAAAAACACCTGGTAACTGGGAAAACGTGCCAGGAATCATGACAATTCCCCCTTGATACAATCCATGCCTTCATGGATTACAATGTGGAAAATTCTCCAGAGGAGCTGCTTGATCCTCCCAAGTTGCTTCAGAAGGGAGTGTGTTTGCCCATTGTATCAGCACCTGAGGGACTCTAACAGAATCTCTGGTGATGACCATTTCATCCAAAATGGCAACAGGTTCAATGAGGAGCTGACCTTCGGGGTTTTGAAAAGGCACAGCCAACTGTAGACCCTACCTTCTTTTTCAGCAAAGAGACAAGTTAACAAGTTTCAGAGATCCGGAGCTCGTGAAGCCATCATAGTATCGGAAGAATGGTCATATTTCCAGGTAAGTTCTCGGTCCCGTTCTTGGTACTGAAACCTATTGATGCGGGACGGATAAAAGATCACCTAATCAAATCCAATGATCCTATAGTGAGTGTCAAATTCCAAGTACCTGTTGTGGATACTAAAGTGGAGTTCAACTATCCACGATTTCCTTCCACTGTAAGAACACTAGAGCGGAGTTCACTTTGACGGTTGAGATTGATGTGGGAAGTAACTTGAGGACTCGAGCGTACGAGGTAAACGGGAAGCATGTGGTGAGAAGTCTTATAGCTTTTGCTACTTCAGGAGGAAACACCACATCAGTCTGAAGTCCTCTAGCTCATTAAGCAGACAGGTTTTTTATTATTCCAAAGAGAGAAATAACATGTACTCCTCCTCAAAATTATTGTTTCCTAAATGAGTTTCTTCAAGTGACAAGAAACCAAAAACTTCCAATTATCAAATAACTAACATTACTGAAATAACATAAACGAGATCTATGATCCTAGAAGAAGCAGGCTTTCCAAAACAATGGAACTCGACAATCTCTCTTCTCTCAGAAACATTAGTCACGGCATTCAGTAATTTTGTCTTAGTTTAGACCAGGTGAGGGTGTTAGGGTGTTCGTGGACCAGTTTGGGCGGGTGAAAATATATTTCGTTCACTTACCAAACTACTGCACGTTTGGAAACTCTCTATCCAAACCTAACCAAGTAATTGACAGACACAAACCTAAATGACAATTTCAGCTCGACCCTGTCCGGCTCATTTTTAGCGGGCTTTTTCAGCTCGACACGGACACAGTGAAATAACAAAGTCAATCAAACCGATGAATAAACAATGACCAAAAAAGCAATTAGTTGCACATATAATAATCAAATTCCAACTAGAACGATAAACAACTCCAAACTCACTTAGTCACGAGATTAGTCTCTGCGAGCACTTTGGTTTTTTAAGATTAATTGTTGTTGTAATGTAGTAACTCGTATATTTTTTGACAATCGAAAGAATTGTTTTCAGTCAACAGAACCCTAGTTATACAAGTCTATTTCATTAAGCAAATCACCGAATATCAGCCATGCCATTCTTATCACATTATTCCCAATGAGCAATTATAATATCACCACTTGAACCCTGATAGTGATAGTGGCATGGTACTTGCTTATCTTTCCAGAGTTTCCTACATGAGGCGGAGCTTCCCTCAACCATTCGTAGTCTTTGTAGGCAAGACAAGTTAGACCTTTTATATTATCGACCTCCTTGAGTCATTCATTTCCTTTGTTTTCTTATAGCTAGTGGGTCAGGTCTTATGCCCGATTTTCACTTATGTAATAATACGCGGGGTTATGCCGCCCTACCACCCGGTAGGTTCCCTAAAAAAAAAAAGAAAAAAAGTATTCCTAGTTAATCGAACAAGTAGCTGAGTATGGAGAAGAGAAGATGGTTCAAAAAATGATGACAGAGACAAAATAAGAAAAAGGCACAATTGACAAGAGAATGAAGAACTTCACCCTCAAAACAGAAGCAAATATCGTCTTGATTCACATCCTTGCCGATCACTCTCTCCCTAAGTCCCACGTGTCCTCTGAAAATCCTTGATTTGAACCCTCCGATGTATCAATTCCCACTATGCTCCTCCAGCAATCGATATTCCAAGCAAGAAGAAGAGGAGGGATATCAAATGCGGGGGTTGAAGTGCTATGGAATTAGTTTGTGGCTTTTCCGACACTGAAGGGTACCGAGTGCCTTTCTATAAAAGTAGGGGCATTTTCTGTCTTTTACGTAAGTTAGTTTGCTAGGCGCACGTTTTTAAAACTATGTGGGGGTACCGAGTGTCGTTTTATCAAAGTGTAGAGGC
Source organism: Linanthus parryae (assembly GCA_023055425.1). Classification (NCBI taxonomy): domain Eukaryota; kingdom Viridiplantae; phylum Streptophyta; class Magnoliopsida; order Ericales; family Polemoniaceae; genus Linanthus; species Linanthus parryae. The sequence goes on from JALGPY010000002.1 coordinate 38,916,901, forward strand.
AGTTTCTTCTTTTACCCAAGTTTGTTAGGTAGACGCACACGTTCAAAACCTTGGAATTAGTTTGTCTTTTCCAAAAAATACGGGCCGTCGAGGTCCTTTTTTTCTTCATCGAAGTGTCGAGGCAATTACAATATCAGTTTCGCCATAATCTTTGAGTTTCTTTGGACGACAAATTTAGCTAACCATATCATATGAAAATGTGCAAATCTTATAGCTAAAAAAAAAGAAAATGTGCAAATCTTTTTATAATATTGTAAATTATTCTTAATATTATAATATTTTATAAATTAAGAAAAATTATGTAATATCTCGTTAGGTAAATTAGTCGGTCAAGATCACTTACACCCTCTCAGTTTAGGATGATCTTCATTTTACACCATTCGTAACGGAGATGACAATTGGGCGGTTTGGGGTGATTTGATGTATCCCACCCGGCCCGAACGAAAACCCGAGAAACCCCATACCCTACTATACCCGAAATGTTTCACCCGAAACCTGTCCATACCCGATTCTAATGGGATCCGACCCTACCCGAAACCCGATCGATTTCTCACAGCCATATCAACACAAGAAGATGAAGAAGAATTGAACAAAAGGATCTGGCGAGTTTCACTCGATAGCTTGCTCCTTCACCACCAAAGCTATATACTATGCTTTTGCACATAGAGTGATGGAGATCTGCTCCTCACATCCATACGAATGGAACAACCCTTGAATTCTCAAACCAATATCGAAATCCCAGGCAAGAACGGGGGAGGAGAAGATGGGGGAACTTTGATTTATCATTGCGCACAGGAAGAACCACCAACAAAGCCGTTGTCATCGTGGGCAACTGGTGAACCCGCGGTGAATACATCGACGAAGGAAGCGATGACGATGTATTCGCCGCGGACCAGTTTGAGGGTGTTAGGGTGTTCGTGGACCAGTTTGGACAGGTGAAGATATAATTTGTTTCCTTAACAAACTACCGCAGGTTGGGAAACTCTGTATCCAAACCTAACCAAGTACTATGATAGACACAAACATAACCGAATATTTCGGCTCAACTAGACTCGGCTCCTGGGCTCTACCCAAACGAAATACTGTGTGCTTCATAGATTTTTGTGTTCTTACCACTTAACTAGCATTCATTTGTATATATATATATATAGACTATAACTACAAACTTAGTGACGAGATTAGTTTCTTCAAGCACTTCTGTCTTCTTAGATTAATAATTGTTTTTTTTAGAAATTGTTTGTCGTCAACCGGATTTGAATCTGGGACCTCATGCCGGGGCTTCCAACGCTCTACCACTTAAGCTACCACCCTAACTGCGATTAATAATTTGTTGCGATGTAAGTACACTAGTGTTTTTTTATTAGTCAAAAGAATTGTTTTTGGTCAATTTATTAGTATCACATCTTCGCCCCCTTAACAAGTCTACATAATCATTAATCAAATCACCCAATACCAGCCACTGTCATCACATTTATTCCAATTAGCAATTCTAATATCATCACAACTAAAGGACCACTTGAACCCTAATAGTGAAACTGATTCAAAAAAATAGCCTAGGATGAAGAGAAGATGGTTCAACAATGATCACAAAAATATAATAAGAACAACAGAATTGACAAGAGAATGAAGAAATTGACCTTCAAATCAGATTCAAATATCCTGCTGATTCACATAATTGCCGATCTCTCTCCATGTCCTCTGAAAAAACCTCCAATTTGAACCCCAAGTCACCACCATATCCTACTCCTACGTTCCAAATTTGACATCATTCGTAGCTGCCACTATGGAAGACCGCCCCCGCTTCAACCTCCTCCTCTCCACCGCTGCTTCCTTCGGGCGTCGGAGTGGCGGTCAGCTCGTATCACCGTCGAATTGTTGGTTGCTGGAGTGGTAGTGGCGACGGCGGAGGGATATCAAATGTGGTCGGGGAGAAGAACATAGAGAGAAAGAGGCGAGGGATGCCAAATATAGAGTTCAAGTGCTATGGGTGTCTTTTTCAAAAATGTGAGCATACCGAGTGTCTTTCTGTAAAAATAAGAGGCAGTTTCTGTCTTTTACCTAAGCTAGTATGGTAGACACGCCTTTTCAAAACTATGCGGGGCAAAGTGTAGGGGCTGTTTCTGTCGTTTATACAAATTTGTTTGTTAGACGCGCGCCTTTTGTGGAATTAGTTTGTGTCTTTCCAAAAACTGTGGGGGCGCCGAGTGCCTTTTTTCTTTATCAAAGTGTAGTATCAATTAGTTTATCTTATTCCTAAACTGAGAAGGGGAAGTGTAGGGGCAGTTTATGTCTTTCAGTTAAGTTTTGTAGGTAGACGAGTAGACGCACGTTTTCAAAACTTCATTACGATTTTGGGACCCTAGGGTAGTTGTTATTATCAACTTCAAAACACAATGGGCGAGAACTTTTTTTTTTTTTTTTTTTTTTTTTTTTTTTTTTTTTTTGAGAATGGACGAGAAATCTTTAGTTGCTCCAAGAACACCTGGCCACAATTCCATTAGGATTCATCATTATTGGTGTTGGAGTACAAAAAATTAAATTCGTATTTGATTATTTCTCTCCTACTCGCCCCACTTATGTTAAAACATAAGTGATGGAGTACCTAAAAATCAAGATTAAAAATTTGGACCGGACATTCAACCGATGAGGCAATTACTTGAAGTTCTCAACCAATTTAGGTTGCACATTTTTTCAATATATATAATAATATATTTTTGTATAAATATATATAAAAATTAAAAACAAATTATGTAAACTAAATATAGCCAACATATTGATGAAATTCCGGCAGAATAGTAACTTCATCAAAATAAGTATGCTACAATAACGTCATATAATTTACTAAAAATAACATATAATATTTTTAATATATATATATATATATATCAATATATCTTATATAAATACATATAAAAATAAAAAATAACTTATATAAACTAAATATAGCCAACACATTGATCAAATTACGGCACAATAATAACTTCATCAAAATAAGTGCACAATAACATCATATAAGTTAATAGAGATAACATTACCATAATGAAATATTATAGACAATGAAGCATTTATTTCTCAAAAAAAAAATAATGAAGCATTTGGTCACTGCAACGTGGACTCATTAATCGCCTACAGGTGTCCTCACAATCGTACTCCTTCAACAGTAGATCATGGGACCATGAGACAGAGAGTCAAGGGGTCTAGTGATTTGGGGGCTGGAATAAGGCCTGTCGCACCTGCGATCCGTCCCTGATGTGACTAGTACATGATGTATAGCTGAATTGTTCTACCGTCTTCTTTATATTTGTCTGACGTCATATGTGGCAGTCTCTAGGGATTTAGATACGCGTCTCTCATTGGGTCGTGGGTTGTTCGTACGGACACATTTCCCTCATTGACTTGCCCTAGTCTTACTAGTATAAACAGGACGGTACATTATGTCATTCATACACACGATTGATTCGGTACTGAATTGCTGACAACAAGTTGTTTCTCTCTTCTATAGCAAGTACAGTTTATTTCCACCCCTTTTAGTATTTCTCTGGCCATTTGATCCATTTGAGTACTTGTTAAGATTGTTAACTCTTGATTATCCGTAATCCAAGCACAAGTGATTAAACTCTACATGTACTTAGTCCATTCTGCTATATACATTCTGGCGAACCCGACGTTAAAGAGATCTAACCCATCAACAACAAGAAACCCGTATCGGATATCATGGCCATAGACGACAGCAAACCCGAAGCCGCCACCTCTTTGCAGGTCCGCAGTGGCTCTCTGTTGTGGAGGATCAAAACCTCAAGATTTTCACAAAACACCATTCTAGCAGCCCTACTGGGCCTTAACGCCACCATACAGGCGCAAATTACCCAAATGAAGCAATCCATGGATGAAAAAACTATCACAAACAATCAGAAGTGTGACTTGCTCACTCGGGAAATCTCAACAATTCAGACCATGAGGGACTGAAAGCCTCTGGCACCACCACACCACCATCTCCCCTAAAGCCAGGGATCGTCACATATGTTGAAAATGCTCGTGTAAATCTCCAGGACCCACGCACCCCATTCAGACGGTATCTATCCGATTCCTCGGCCACCCGCGGAATCGGAACCCCATTGGTGCGCATGCGGGGAACTAAGGCGTCCTCCCCTACAACCCCTCGGATCCTTACATCGCAACCTTGAACTTCCAGAGTGTTGGAGTATGTCCTAGAGGCAATCTATTTATCGTGACATTCATTTAATAATAATAGTTTTTATTCATTATGTTATCTACATTGTGATATATTGACATGATGAAGTCCTTAGAATACATCTAGTACTCTTATATGTAGTATTATTGTTAACCCGGGCGAATATAATGCATCAAGAGTAGTATGTGGGTAGATTGATATGAAATATCAAGTCTCACACATGTGTATGCATTAGGATATTGACCCACCATGAGAACACTACATGGGTGTTATGTGAGTGTCACAAGTACTTCTCATAGTGACAATGGTGTTATGATCTTATGACTTGAGCTCACTACATTCTCTAGATGTGGAGTACATGTTTTAATATCGTCAAACATCACGCTATAACAAGGTGATCATATAGTCGATAATTGGACTTGTTATAAAACACGATGAGAGGTATGAGTGATGTAGATAGGATTTGTCCCTCCTACATAACAAGAGTAAATATCCATGGCCACTCGATGAGTGTGACTTTGAAAAATGCATGGCTGTACTCAAATGAATCAAAATGAGAAATTGGTGTCATTTTCTTGTCTAAGTCTGCTCAGAGAATCGAAAAAATATAGATTTTATAAACCAGGGTGACACTTCATGTCTTGTATTCGATTTGGATATATGGACAAAGTGATTATACGACACGATAACATTGGTCATAGTTTTTCGTCCGATCACTCACATTCCTGTTACTTGGGTAGCATTGATGTATTGCTAGATACCGCTCAATATTTGTAATTGTTACCTTCAGCGTAATTAGGAACCTACAGGGTCACACACAAGAATGGATCAAACTAGAATAAAATTCTCATTAGTTGGACTACAGAGAAATTGTGGATTTTGGACTTAAATGTAAATTAATCCTAACTGTTAGGATTAAAGGGCAAGTCGAACTCTCTCATCCCTTTAAATAACCTTCAGCGTGGCTCGGTTTGATTTATGTTTTTGATCAATATTCGTATCATATACAGAATACCTAAGGGTTTCAGCGGAGCTGTCTAAGTTTAGCCGATTTTGTGAGACAAAATCTTTCGTCTTCCTCCAGCAAGCTTGCACCGGCGAAGAGGGATTCCAGTGAAGATATGTTCGTGTGGATACCGTAGAGGCACCGCTTATTTTCTTCGCTAATGATCGTCACCATTAAATGCGATTATCAAATTATGCTCATTCACATGGGTCATTGGTGGGTTTTAGGCAATTTTTTTGTAATATATGATGAGTTTTATTGCCGAAACCCAACAATGGTATCAGAGAGACTTGTGAAACCATAATCTGATTATGGGTTAGTTATGTTTATTCACACGCCTATTGAATGACCTGTTAGATTGTATGTGATACGATTAGATCATGATCTGTATGTGACACACACATGGGTCATTGGTCCGCCGATACGGTAGCGAGACCCCGTGGAACGGCGTGTAATATCTCTGATTTTTCAAAAAGTATGAAATACTTATGTTTACTATGAACATGTGTTTTTCATATATATTGTTAGCATGCTTAATAGCTATTGTATCTAGTCTAGTTGTTTCATTATGTAGTGGTTGTGCCTCTGAAGCTTTTATTTATTTAGTGAATTTTATGTTATTTAGTATCCTGATAGATGAACTCATAATTGTGAAACTATGATAGTTAAGCTCGTCCAGAAATACACCGGAATTATTAATGTCTTCTTTAATATCTAAATTCAGGATAAAAATATTTAAGGAATAATTAGTACTAATCATTTGTTACATAATGACAGGTATTATAGAGTGTGTGTATAGCTTGTATGGGTGTAAGTATGTACCAGGATACACGTAGGGTGACATGTATCACTGCCTTAGCCCCTGTCCCAGCTGCTTGACACACGCCTCTGCTGCGTGTCGTTGTGTGGCAGCTTTCGTCACATGCTCGGCACGTGTCCTACTGCAAGTTAGATGATTCTGACACATAAACCTGATGTGTGTCATAGTGTGACATCCTCTCTATGTGCATGCGACATGTGTTGCGTCCTAACCAATCCTTCCCTTCATGCCAGCCATGTGTCCCTATGACACATTGCAACATGATTGGTCGACTACTTCTATAAATAGGGTCCAGTGTTATAGTTATTTCTCATTCCAGACTCGAGTTAGTTATTGATAAGTGAGAGAGAGATACTGGTTTTATTCTATACTTGGAGTTGCTGTTGTTATGTCAAAGTCATATCAAATGCTATTATTGAGGTAGAGGTTTATGCAGTTTACAATATTGTTATCGCTTATGGTATATCAGCATGCTTCGTGTTAAATACATGTCGATTCCTGTGTTATCGTGATTCGCATGCTATTGGGTGCTAAATGATTATTTTGTGACATGTGATATTACGTGTAACCTGCTATAATAATATTGTTTATTTCATTTCACCCTACTGTTGCAGTGAATGACCTACTGGGCGCAAGATCACCCCATAACAGTCTTGCAGGTTACGGAGGACGGAGCAGATGGTAGAATCAGCGAGATAGCTTATTGATAGAAACATGTTATTATGATTATTGTACCCGTTTTCTTGTTATCATTTGTATATAAAGACCACTTTTAAAATTAAGAGTCACGTATCATTTTTTCATATTTTATTAAGTAAACGAATATGTTTTTATTGAAATACGATGTTGTCTTTGGTACCCGCGCTGATGGCTCAGACGATACCAGTTAGGCAGACTTGTCTCTGTTTTGGTACCCGCGGTGTTGATCCCCAAGTGGTGCATGTTGGACCGTCGCGCCGGTTTATATTGGTTACTAATTTATCCTAAATTTCCCCCTGGGTTCCGGGGCGTCACAGCATGGTATTAGAGCACGGTAACGCTCTGTATTGGGACGAAGGGATAACATGGGTTTATCTACGATGTGTTTCTAACTGATTTCAGAGTGCAGATTCGATGACATAACTGTACCAAAGTGGGAAATGGAGTGGTCTCAGTGCTTAGTTGTTGATGTTGAGTCGTGGACTCTGTTTATTGTTGATTGTGATATTACCTGATTAGTGATTAAAGTTTGTGCAACTAAGGCTATATGTTACATATTCCCTAAATTGGTACGAGTTTGTCAGAGGTGATGACTCAGGTACGTGACCGATTTCCAACTAAATTAGTTGAGTCTTATTTTAAATTTAGGGACGAAATTTCTGTAAGTGGGGTGGATTGTAATATCCCTGGTTTTTAGAAAGTATGAAATACTTGTACTTACTATGAATATGTGTTTTTCACATAAATTGTTAGCATGCCTAATTGCTATTGTATGCAGTCTAGTTGTTTCATTATGTAGTGATTGTGTTTATGAAGATGTTTTCACTTACTTTATTGAAGTTTATGTTATTTAGAATCCTGATAGATAAAGGGATTATTAAGACTAAGGCAGAGAACTGAAAAATATTTATTGTAAAGACTGGAATGATAAAATAATTGTTAAAATGTGCAATTTTAGAAAGTTGTATATTAAGAAGGCGAAAACATAAAAGTCTGCACTTAAGAAAACAATCATACCCTTTAACTGAAAAAATCGCCAAAAATATTCCTAGACTTTTCACAATCCAAGATTTCTTTCTTTCCCATGATTTTATTTTCTGGATTACAATTACTCCAGTTTATTTTACATCTCCCTCGTACTAACAAAATAACCCTAGACAATTCTAAAATCACCCTAGACAAGTTCTGTTTTGTGTCCTTCGCTACAGAAGTCGTTCTCTCCCACACCATGACCACCATCCTCAACATGCCCTATATTTTTAATGGATATCCCTCAACAAAAAATGTCTATTTCACTGCATATCGGTGGGGCATTTGAATACCTAAGGAAAAGGGTACGGGAGATTGAAGTGCGGTATGGGCGATACGTCGAAGAATTGTACGAAGCTCCATGTCGTTGCTTCTTTGACAGTTCCAATAGATTTCCATCTTGCACAAAGAAAGAAGTGACGAAATGCTAATAAAGAACAACAACATTGCTAAGACAATTGCTCATGCATCTGGATGCCCAATTCACCACTTGTATATTCATAAAACATATTTATAGTAGTGCTGTAGAGGGACGTCTTTCCTTGAGGAAATAAAATCACAAAACATTATAATTGTAGATCAAGAATCTGTTTTTAGGAAGCAGATTTGTGCCTTTATAATTTAAGAATATATGAAACATTTCTTTCTCTTTAATTTATTGAGAAGAGGGCAAAAATGTCATTTGCAACACTAGACCTGGAAAAAAAATCCTTCTGGCTAAATAGTTTCCTGAAACTGCCTCTTTTAATGATTGTATTATCTTTTCTGTCTTCACTATAAATAATTTTCAATTCTCTGACTTAATCGTAATAATCCCATAGATAAACTCATAATTGTGAAACTATGATAGCTAAACTCGTCCAGAAATAACCCGGAATTATTAATATCTTCTTTAATCTCTAAATTCATGAGAAAAAATATTTATGAAATAATTAGTACTAATATTTTAATTAAGTGCTAATTAGTTTAGTTAATCATGATTAGTACATAATGACATGTATCATAGAGTGTGTATAGCTTGTATGGGTGTAAGTATGTACCAGGAGACACGTAGGGTGACGTGTGTCACAGCCTTAGCCCCTGTCCCAGATGCTTGACACACGCCCCTGCTGCGTGTCGTTGTGTGGCAACTTTCGTCACATGCTCGAATCGTGTCCTACTGCAAGTCAGATGCTTCTGACACATAACCCTGCTGTGTGTCATCGTGTGACATCCTCTCTCTGTGCGTGTGACATGTGATGCGTTCTAACCAATCCTTCCCTGCATGCCTACCATGTGTCCCTATGACACATGTAACACCCCCCCCCCTCGTTTCATTTCCGGCTCGTGAGAGACCGGGAGGGTGCTACTCATAAAGAAATGGCGGAATCGTGAACAAAACATTCCATACTTAAATATATTGCAAACGATGATTGTCTTTTACATGAAACATACTATTACACAAAATCAGAGTTTGCAGCGTCATAAACAACAGTGTTAGCCAAATTACGATTGGCAATATCCATCTTCAAACATTTCCAATTAAATCCTTCACAAGTGTCAATTTCAAATATAATATGAATCCAACCATCAGTTTCCAAACATAGAATCAAATGAGCCAATTATTAAGCACAGTACCGGAAACAGTAATGGTCAACAAAGGACCTCCTTGATGGTCAACAAAGGACCTCCTTAATGGTCAACAAAGGACCTCCTTAATGGTCAACAAAGGACCTCCCAACCTGCCAGACTAGACCTTAAGTGTTGCAACACCCCCTTAAGAAGCAAAAGGCCAGAAGGGTGAGTACTAGCTGGGACTCCAGCCAACAAGGCGAAGAGCCATGGCCAACAAAGGGCCTCCCAAATAATAATAGTCAACAAAGGACCTCCCAAGTAGTAACAGAGTCCGGTATGTGCGGTTCCACTTTACGTTATTAATGTGTTATTATTTTCGTGTGACAGTTTCAAAGCAATCATTTCGAAACTTAATCAATAACAAGTAAAACATGTGTATCACCAAATACATTTTGAGACGTATAATAAAATCATGTTATGACACGAAGGAAGCCAGGCTAGCTAGGCTAAGCATATAACTCACCTGATGTTGACTTAGCAGTTAGTACGTAGGATGGTCAACAAAGCCTATGTCCACAAATCCGTCACCTACAATTTGTCAATCATCTAGTCACGAGGCCAGTGATTCCAAACGAATAAATGCACAAATCCTATTTGAGTGCTCGGCTAGGACGAAAAGTCAAATCCAACCCTCACGATCCCCATTTGAAGATGACATACTTAGTTAATTAAATATTGACTTATCTTATTTATTAATAAAGGATTTCTAATTATTTATAATAAATGACATTACTAATTAACCAATATTGATAAGGTATTATTTTCCAACTATTTGATAACAAGTACTAATAATAAAATCCATAAAACAACTTAGAAGTGTTATTTTTAGTTTATGAAATCTTTTCTTAAATTCTCTAATTCACAACTAGCAATATTTAATTTTAGCAAGTTCATTTATCGGAAAAGAGTTTATATTTATTTGAAACTCTCTATTTGTTTAAATAAAAATTAAGGTGACATTTATAATCTTTATTAATTATATACTCATATATACAAAACAATTCTTCTTTTGTTAACTTATTTTTAAGAGAAAGTGTTATAACTCTAATTATAACTAATTCATTCTATTTCAAAATAATATTTTACTTTATCAATTTCACTTTTGGTAAGGAGATTATTAAATTCTCATAATTAGTTGTAAACTTACTATTTGTTAAAATAAAAGTGACATTTAGTTAACAATGAAAACATTGTCTTTTAGTGATAATCATAAAAATTGTAATTTTCGTTAACTAGTTATTATTATTTCAATAAAACACATCCTAATACTTAGTTACAACAAATTTATAATTTATAAAAGCTTAACTTATTATTTTCATTATATTGATTTGATTTATTTGAAATAGATAATTAGTTAATAGTAATATCAATATAAATTAGAATGTTATTATATATAATAGAAAATTCAGTTTAGGAAAAAGGCAAGAGACTCCCCTTAGTTTAAAAGAAACTACAACTTCTTCAAAAAAACAAGTTTCAGTCACACTTTTAAAGTTTCTGAAAATGGCAAAAGTACCCCCCATTCATCATCTTCTCCACATCTCACAACCCCAATCATGAATTCGATTATTGTTTGATACCCATATGATTCCAGTAATATAGAACTCAAATTCACGTCGAGACAATGCGATTAGTGCCAAAAATCAACTAAAATGGTTACCGAATGGGGGTCAAGTCGGTTGTCGAAGTTCAACGAAGAACTCGCCGGAATTAATGGAGCTCCGGTGGTCGATTGGCCGGCTCTGGACCTCTGGACTTGCTCCGGTGGCTGGGACGAGGTCGGAGGAGCGCCAGAGAGTGGGGAGGAGTGGCGGAGGGGCACGGTGGCCCTGGGTCCCGTCGGGTTTGGCTTCGGGTCGGATCCGGCGGTGGCTCCGGCCGCCGCTGCTTCTGCTGCTGTTGTTACCGTCGGGCAGAGAGAAAACAGAGGGGGAGAGAGAGATATAGATCGAAGGCAGAGGGAGAGAGTGAGAAGAGATGGTGGTGGCGGCGTTGGTGTGGTTCGTCGGGGAGGGCAGCGGCTTCACCGCCGCCGCCGCTGTTGCTGTTGATTTCTGTCAGAAAGAACAGAGAAGAAGGGGGCAGAGAGGTAGGGTGAGAGAAGGGAGATAGGGGGTGATGGCTGAGATGAGATGGTGGTGGTTCGGTGGTTCCCGTCGGCAGCAGCGGTGGCCGGTTGCTGCTGCTGTTGCCCGCTGCTGCTGCTGCTTCGGTGGTCGGAGAGGGAGACGGAGGGTGATGGATATTGAGGAGGAGAGTTGGTGGTGATGATGGTGGGTGTAATGGAGGACGTGGTGGTGGTGTTGTCGCCGGCAGTGGGGTGGTGTTGGGTGGTTGTAGCTTTGTTTGTTTTTGAGGTGGCTGCTCTGTTTTGGCAGAGTAAAGGAAGGGATGGAGGTGGTGATTGTCTTGGTGGTGGAGGGAGAAGAGGGGTGGCAGTGGTGTTGTTGGTGATGGTGGTTGATGGTTATGGTGGTGGTTGTTTTGAATTGTTTGGCCGAGAGAGAAAAGAGGAGGTGATGATGGGGATTGTTGTTGTTGTTTGTGATGGGAAGCAGAGGGGTTTTTATAGAGAAGGGAGGTTTTGTGAGGGTGATTGTGTGTGGTTTGGCCGTGAGGGAGGAGAGAGTGAGAGAGATGGGGATGTGTTTTTTTTTGTGTGTGAGGGTGAGTGTGTTGTGAGGGAGGAGGAAAAGAAAACAAGAGGGAGAGAGAGATGGGGGTGTGTTGGTACGGGGAGAGAGAGAGAGAGAGGGTGAGATGTTTTGTAAAAAGAATGAGAGCGTGTGTGTGTGTGTGTGTGTCAGCCGAGAGAAAGAAAAGAGAGAGAGAATGGAAGAGTTGTTTTATGAGAGGAGAAAAATGTGGGAAGGGGGAGTGGATGGTGTTGTAGGAGAAAATATAGGGGAAGGAGAGAGAGTGTTTGCTAGTATGAATTTTATTATTACTATTATTTAATATTATTATTATTACCATTATTTTATTATAGTATTTATACGTATTTAAGTCTCGTATTATACGGGTATAGGAATACGGTATTATTATACAGTATAAATACACTATTATTTATATTTGTTTATGTAAAAGACAACTACTCCCCCCTAAGTTTCCAAAATGCATGGCTTAGCCCCCGTATTTGAAATAAACGTTTTAAAGAAATTGCACAATTACCCCCATTAGATAAATTCGGGTATTTCATCCTCCTCCCCTTGGACTAAGCTTCGTCCTCGAAGCTTGAACGAATCACTAAGGTCACTACGGGTTTCCTATATGAGATGCATATAGACTAGGGTTTGAGCGCTTACCTTCCTTGTTGTTTATTGCTCGCGCTTCTGCTTCGCTCATCACAAAGATTTGACCTGGTGGCCTCTGGTTGTTGCCCTGAGCTGCATTTCCCATGTTTCCGCTCCCATCATTGCCAGCTCTGTTGTTAGCATTCGAATTTGTGTTCCTGTTTTGCCCTCCGTTGCCATTGCCGTTGCCATGATAATTTCCTCGGTACCCGGACGCACCGTTTCCATAGTTGTTGTTGCGATGCTGATTCCCTCCATTCCAGTTGTTCTGTCCGAAGCCATTCCCATTCTGGCGACGCCCTGCTTCGATTCTTTTGTTGCATTCGTACATCCTATGGCCCTTGTTTCCACAGCAGTCGCATGTCACCCTGGTCCCATCACATGTTACTCCTGGGTGGTCCCCATTGCACCTCTTACAGTAGTAGTGACGATTATGCCTCCCCACCTGATGTTGGTTCTGACTCCCCCCAGCATTGCTAAACTTGAAGCGTTTATCTTCACCTTGGTTGTTCCTGCCTTGTCCATAGTTGTCATCCTCTTGACTTTCCGCCTTTCTCTTCTTCAGTTGTTGGGTCAGTGTTTGGTCGACCCTCCAGATGTTTGCTGCTATGCCATAGGCCTCTGACCGGGTGGCATAGGTCCTGGTGAGCATAGTTCTCTGAAGACTAAGCCTGAGACCGCCTATGAAGCGTGTGACCATGCGCCCCTCAGTAGGCACTGTATCCTCCGCAAAGCGGGCCAATTCTACGAACTTGTCGTAGTACTCAGTCGCCGAATCGTTGCCTTGTTTCAGCGCGATGAACTCCTCGTACTTCTGTTCCTTGACATGCTCTGGATAGAAGGCAATTCTCATTGCTGTCTTCAGTGCCTCCCAATTGAAGCCTTCTTGAGCCAAGAGTCTCGCTCGATTAGCTGTCCACCAATTATCAGCCTTTTTCTTAAAGTAGAATGCCGCCTCGTTAATCTTGCGGGCTTCTGGGCATTCCATGGACTGGAAAATCTTATCAAAGTCTCTGATCCAGTTCTCAAGCAACACTGGATCTTCCTCCCCATAGAAGTTGCTAGGGTTTCGCTGAGCTATCTTCTTAGCCCAGTCAGGTTCCCTTTCATTGACAACATTGTTGTTCATGAATCGAGACATTTGGGCCATTTGGGCGAAGAATTGCTCCATGTTGTTGTTATTGTTGTTGTTGTCCTGAGCCATCTGTTCTCGTTGCACCCTCCTAGTGTAGTATCGCAGGGGTTGGTCAGTCATATTCCTACACTATCGCCCATTGCATCATTACTTAATATACCACGGGGTGATGAACTAGAACGACTAGCATCACGAAATGTACACATATATTTTCATAGAGCACAATTATCATTTATAAGACATCTTCTAACGTATAAAAATCAAAACATGCATCATTAGAAGCTAATGCACATAACTCATTCCATAAATCCAACTCAATATTAATCATCTCGATTCATCAATTCTCAAATCCTCGTCTTCGTAATGGGAGCATTATTAGTCCAAAGGACAACCAAATAAGGAAATACCTAATAAGATATCCCAAGTCAAATCAGTCTATGCAGGTATAATCACATCGAAAAATTTTTCTAGCAAAGAAAGGTCGAGGGTGGGTGGGACTCAGTAAGTCTAAAACTACCCATAACCCAAGTCGGCTTGTCCAATTTTAGATTTTCTTACCCTAAATTAATTTTAAATTTCCCTACAGGTTTTATTCCCTTATTGGAACGAACTGCTCTGATACCACCTGTAACACCCCCCCTCGTTTCATTTCCGGCTCGTGAGAGACCGGGAGGGTGCTACTCATAAAGAAATGGCGGAATCGTGAACAAAACATTCCATACTTAAATATATTGCAAACGATGATTGTCTTTTACATGAAACATACTATTACACAAGTCGCGATTAGTCTACTATTAAACAGGATTAGATTATGCTCAGAGTTGTCTTAATCAAGGTACTAATAGATACTAGGTGAGTCCACGATTCCCTTACGCCAATCTCCCAACTCCTAGACCTGCGGGGGCATGAAAACAAAGACCGCAGTTTTTTCGAAAGTCAGCATGAAATACTGAGTGAGGTACACCTTAGCATGTAAAGCAGGAAGATGACAACCATCACAGTTTTACGCTTTTAATAAAAATGAGGAATAATAGACTATGAGTAAAAGTGACACAAAATCAGAGTTTGCAGCGTCATAAACAACAGTGTTAGCCAAATTACGATTGGCAATATCCATCTTCAAACATTTCCAATTAAATCCTTCACAAGTGTCAATTTCAAATATAATATGAATCCAACCATCAGTTTCCAAACATAGAATCAAATGAGCCAATTATTAAGCACAGTACCGGAAACAGTAATGGTCAACAAAAGACCTCCTTGATGGTCAACAAAGGACCTCCTTAATGGTCAACAAAGGACCTCCTTAATGGTCAACAAAGGACCTCCTTAATGGTCAACAAAGGACCTCCCAACCTGCCAGACTAGACCTTAAGTGTTGCAACACCCCCTTAAGAAGCAAAAGGCCAGAAGGGTGAGTACTAGCTGGGACTCCAGCCAACAAGGCGAAGAGCCATGGCCAACAAAGGGCCTCCCAAATAATAATGGTCAACAAAGGACCTCCCAAGTAGTAACAGAGTCCGGTACGTGCGGTTCCACTTTACGTTATTAATGTGTTATTATTTTCGTGTGACAGTTTCAAAGCAATCATTTCGAAACTTAATCAATAACAAGTAAAACATGTGTATCACCAAATACATTTTGAGACGTATAATAAAATCATGTTATGACACGAAGGAAGCCAGGCTAGCTAGGCTAAGCATATAACTCACCTGATGTTGACTTAGCAGTTAGTACGTAGGATGGTCAACAAAGCCTATGTCCACAAATCCGTCACCTACAATTTGTCAATCATCTAGTCACGAGGCCAGTGATTCCAAACGAATAAATGCACAAATCCTATTTGAGTGCTCGGCTAGGACGAAAAGTCAAATCCAACCCTCACGATCCCCATTTGAAGATGACATACTTAGTTAATTAAATATTGACTTATCTTATTTATTAATAAAGGATTTCCAATTGTTTATAATAAATGACATTACTAATTAACCAATATTGATAAGGTATTATTTTCCAACTATTTGATAACAAGTACTAATAATGAAATCCATAAAACAACTTAGAAGTGTTATTTTTAGTTTATGAAATCTTTTCTTAAATTCTCTAATTCACAACTAGCAATATTTAATTTTAGCAAGTTCATTTATCGGAAAAGAGATTATATTTATTTGAAACTCTCTATTTGTTTAAATAAAAATTAAGGTGACATTTATAATCTTTATTAATTATATACTCATATATACAAAACAATTCTTCTTTTGTTAACTTATTTTTAAGAGAAAGTGTTATAACTCTAATTATAACTAATTCATTCTATTTCAAAATAATATTTTACTTTAACAATTTCACTTTTGGTAAGGAGATTATTAAATTCTCATAATTAGTTGTAAACTTACTATTTGTTAAAACAAAAGTGACATTTAGTTAACAATGAAAACATTGTCTTTTAGTGATAATCATACAAATTGTAATTTTCATTAACTAGTTATTATTATTTCAATAAAACACATCCTAATACTTAGTTACAACAAATTTATAATTTATAAAAGCTTAACTTATTATTTTCATTATATTGATTTGATTTATTTGAAATAGATAATTAGTTAATAGTATTATCAATATAAATTAGAATGTTATTATACATAATAGAAAATTCATTTTAGAAAAAAGGCAAGAGACTCCCCTTAGTTTAAAAGAAACTACAACTTCTTCAAAAAAACAAGTTTCAGTCACACTTTTAAAGTTTCTGAAAATGGCAAAAGTACCCCCCATTCATCATCTTCTCCACATCTCACAACCCCAATCATGAATTCGATTATTGTTTGATACCCATATGATTCTAGTAATATAGAACTCAAATTCACGTCGAGACAATGCGATTAGTGCCAAAAATCAACTAAAATGGTTACCGAATGGGGGTCAAGTCGGTTGTCGAAGTTCAACGAAGAACTCGCCGGAATTAATGGAGCTCCGGTGGTCGATTGGCCGGCTCTGGACCTCTGGACTTGCTCCGGTGGCTGGGACGAGGTCGGAGGAGCGCCAGAGAGTGGGGAGGAGTGGCGGAGGGGCACGGTGGCCCTGGGTCCCGTCGGGTTTGGCTTCGGGTCGGATCCGGCGGTGGCTCCGGCCGCCGCTGCTTCTGCTGCTGTTGTTACCGTCGGGCAGAGAGAAAACAGAGGGGGAGAGAGAGATATAGATCGAAGGCAGAGGGAGAGAGTGAGAAGAGATGGTGGTGGCGGCGTTGGTGTGGTTCGTCGGGGAGGGCAGCGGCTTCACCGCCGCCGCCGCTGTTGCTGTTGATTTCTGTCAGAAAGAACAGAGAAGAAGGGGGCAGAGAGGTAGGGTGAGAGAAGGGAGATAGGGGGTGATGGCTGAGATGAGATGGTGGTGGTTCGGTGGTTCCCGTCGGCAGCAGCGGTGGCCGGTTGCTGCTGCTGTTGCCCGCTGCTGCTGCTGCTTCGGTGGTCGGAGAGGGAGACGGAGGGTGATGGATATTGAGGAGGAGAGTTGGTGGTGATGATGGTGGGTGTAATGGAGGACGTGGTGGTGGTGTTGTCGCCGGCAGTGGGGTGGTGTTGGGTGGTTGTAGCTTTGTTTGTTTTTGAGGTGGCTGCTCTGTTTTGGCAGAGTAAAGGAAGGGATGGAGGTGGTGATTGTCTTGGTGGTGGAGGGAGAAGAGGGGTGGCAGTGGTGTTGTTGGTGATGGTGGTTGATGGTTATGGTGGTGGTTGTTTTGAATTGTTTGGCCGAGAGAGAAAAGAGGAGGTGATGATGGGGATTGTTGTTGTTGTTTGTGATGGGAAGCAGAGGGGTTTTTATAGAGAAGGGAGGTTTTGTGAGGGAGGTTTTGTGAGGGTGATTGTGTGTGGTTTGGCCGTGAGGGAGGAGAGAGTGAGAGAGATGGGGATGTGTTTTTTTTGTGTGTGAGGGTGAGTGTGTTGTGAGGGAGGAGGAAAATAAAACAATAGGGAGAGAGAGATGGGGGTGTGTTGGTACGGGGAGAGAGAGAGAGAGAGAGAGGGTGAGATGTTTTGTAAAAAAAATGAGAGTGTGTGTGTGTGTGTCAGCCGAGAGAAAGAAAAGAGAGAGAGAATGGAAGAGTTGTTTTGTGAGAGGAGAAAAATGTGGGAAGGGGGAGTGGATGGTGTTGTAGGAGAAAATATAGGGGAAGGAGAGAGAGTGTTTGCTAGTATGAATTTTATTATTACTATTATTTAATATTATTATTATTACCATTATTTTATTATAGTATTTATACGTATTTAAGTCTCGTATTATACGGGTATAGGAATACGATATTATTATACAGTATAAATACACTATTATTTATATTTGTTTATGTAAAAGACAACTACTCCCCCCTAAGTTTCCAAAATGCATGGCTTAGCCCCCGTATTTGAAATAAACGTTTTCAAGAAATTGCACAATTACCCCCATTAGATAAATTCGGGTATTTCAACACATCGCGACATGAATGGTCAACTACTTCTATAAATAGGATCCAATGTTATAGTTATTTCTCATTCCAGACTCGAGTTAGTTATTGATAAGTGAGAGACAGATATTGGTGTTATTCTATACTTGGAGGTGTTGTTGTTATCTCAAAGTCATTATCAAATGCTATTATTGAGGTAGGGGGTTATGCAGTTTACAATATTATTATCGCTTATGGTATATCAACATGCTTCGTGTTAAATACGTGTCGATTCCTATGTTGTCGTTGTTATTGATTCGCATGCTATTGGTTGCTAAATGATTATTACGTGATATGTGAATTTATGTAACCTGCTATAATTATATTGTTTATTGCATTTCACCCTACTGTTGCATTGAACGACCTACTGGGCCCAAGCTCAACCCCCTCACAGTCTTGCAGGTTACGGCGGACGGATCAGATGGTAGAATCAGCGAGATAGCTTATTGAAAGAAACATGTTATTATGATATCGTACCCGTTTTCTTGTTATCATATGTATATAAAGACCACTTTTCAAATTAAGATTCACGCACCGCTGTATCATATTTTATTAAGTAAACGAATGTTTTTATTGAACTACGATGTTTTCTTTGGTACGCGCGCTGATGGCTCAGACGATACCAGTTAGGCAGACGAGTCTTTATTTTGGTACCCGCGGTGTTGATCCGCAGGTGGTATCGGTTGGATCGTCATGCCGGTTTATATTGGTCACTATTTTATCCTAAATTGACCCCTGGGTTCCGGGGTGTCACGACCCGTACATTTTCTTTCTCTTTAAGTTGCTTACGAATTTATCAGAGTAAGCGCAACGCTTTTCGGCAGCGACGGAAATACGAACCGTTTTTCTTTTCGATAAGAAATATAGCGGAAGCTTAGGAATATACAATTCTTTTCGCTTCCAATAAAACATCATTTTCCTATTCAATTAAACAATAATCTTTTACAATTATCAAATAAAAAAAATCTTGACCGATAATACAATTAATTCGGAATACCTATAAATATAATCCGTCTATAGTCTCCGATCGACCCGGTACGGTACCTGTAGATATTTTAGGGTGAGCAAAAAGCCCAGTAGGTACCGCCTAACCACTGGCGTAGAAATATAATAATCAATTAGGTTGTAACATCGATCACGGAACATAATTACCATGATTTATACATCATGCGAATAAACAAACAATAACTTAACAATTAACATTTAAGCATATAATCATGTGTAGACCTTAATTACAGTAGACGTGAAAACTATATTTCCCCTACCTCAATATTAGCTTCATGATAGCAACTTTGAACAGATAAAAGCATCTCCAAATAGATTATCTCATAATATCTCTATTATCTCTCTATCTCACTTATCGACATTTGAATCGAATCTAGAATGAGAAATAACTAAAGCATTGACCCCTATTTATACAATTCAGCGACCAATCAAATCGCGCTGAGTCACAAGGACATGTGTCGTGCATGCAGCCAAGACTGTGCCACACGCCGACATGTGTCGCCTGTGTGTCACACATGCATAGGGATGGCCTTAGGGCATGACACGTGACCCTCCTATGTGTCACGCATGCACGGGGCAGTCACAGATGTTGTGACACGTGTCCCTCTGCGTGTCAAACATTTATTGGGCAAAATCTGAATGATTATCCTCAACCACCGCGTCAAATAAACATGTAATTTAGTCACGTCAAGCATATAACAAACCACATATCATAATATGAATAAACAATACTTAATTAGCACTTAAGCTACTAATTATCACTAATTATACTTAATTATTTTTATCCTTAATTTATCAATAAAATAAGAAATTATGACTTATGGTGTCTTTCTAGACGAGCTTAACTATTACAGTTTAAAAGTTATGAATTCATTTATGAAGTGACTAAATACCTAAACAGAAAATCAAGTTCAGTAATATAGGTTTAAGAAACACGGCCATTTCACGGGGCGTCACACAGCCTGCCCTCCCAACCCGTTGGGGGCGCTTCCCCCTTAGACCCCTGCAGTCACAATGGGTAATTGATGTAATCAAAATACGACATGCGTTTATTGATGGTTTTTGATGTAGTTGATGTAATCAATTTACGGCCTGCGCGTCGTGCCTCTCTATTTATTCTGATTGTCTTCTCTTCTCATCTCATTCCCCTCGGTGTGAGGTTTCTTTACACACACACACATACACACACACACACACACACATATATATATATGCATGTGTGTATATTTAGATGGATAGGTAGAAATTGTCTATTCCGTTGAAGCAACATAGGAAGAGGCGCACATACGCGAATGCTTGGATTAGAAGAAGGAAGCACTTGGAGAAGAGCTTGGAGTTCTCATATTTCTATACATATTATCATTGCCTTGAAAATGTCGTGATGCTTAGAGGACACATCCATGCCACGCTTGTATTTTATGTCTTGTTTATGTTGATGTATGTGATGCATGGTTGAATGTTAAACAAGATAATAATTAAGATGGTTCTTTCAACCGGAATGGCCCAATTCGTTTGGATAGATCAATTGATGAGATCAAATAAAATGAGCAAATCCCTCAAACTTAAAATATTAATTTACAACCTTCCTTTCCTTGGAACTCTTCAAGACCATGTTCAATTAAGTGTAGGCTTGCCAAAGCAAGATACTTTTATTTATCATGGTAAGATGATGGCATAATCGAGTAATAAGTAAATTGTTAAGCAAATGGTCGAACTTAACTAAGCTACTTAAATAGGATTAAAAGCCTATAAGCAAGTTAATTGGGAACTGGTCTATGAGATAGATTATGAATAAGAAGTTATTCACCCAACTGTACTAAAAGTTACATGAGATGTAACTGGAAATTATTTCCTTCCTAAATAACTAAATTTTTAGGTGATTAACCAAAGTTGACTCAAAAGGAAGTGAAATATGGATCTTGGTCAACTAGAAAGAGATGATATTTTTCCGTTTTAATTGTGAGGTCATTAATTATATTAAAATAGTGGGAATTATAATTGATAAAAGTCCTTGTTAAATATAGCATTATATCACAATACTTATACTTGCTTATTTCTTTATGTGATAGATACCAATGACATCAAACTCACAAAACTTGATTATCGCTACGATCTATCCTTGAGAAGGACAAGTTGTCTGGAAATAAATTTCTGGATTTGTACAGAAATTTAAGAATTGTTCTTAAACAAGAGAAAAAGTTGTACGACCTTGAGCAGGAAGTTCCTCTCCCACCAGCTGCTAATGCCATTCAAGCTCAAATTAAGGAACACCAAAAGATTCTATACAATTTTTTGGTTGTGACCTTCCACATGTTAGCTACCGTGAAATCTGATCTTCAGAAGCAACATGAGAACTTGGAGGCATAGATATGATCATGAATTTAAAGAAGTTCTTTCAATAGCAAGCTAGACATGAAAGATTTGTAGTGTCAATAATTTTATTCAAAAGCAATATGCCAGAAGGAAACCCAGTGGGACCTTATGTACTCAAAAATCAAAATGATTGGGTATCTTGAGAATCTAGAGCGGTTGGGATTCCCATTTGGTCAAGAGTTGGCCACTGATCTTATTTTGCAATCATTGTCGGATAGTTACAGTCAACTCATCATAAACTACAATACGAACGGAATTTAAAATGCCTCTGCCAGATTTACTCAATATGTTGAGAACAGATAAACAAAGTATCAATAAGGGCAAAGACAAAGTCATATTGATGGTTAACAAAAAATGAAATGGCAAGAAAGTTTCCCGGACTCCAATGATAAAAGCAAGGTTGTTTATAAATCCAAGTAAGATTCCTTAAAACCCAAAGGTGGTATAGCTAAGGAAGTCACATGCCATCACTGCGGTGTGGTTGGTCATTGGAAGAGAAGTTGTCCAAAGTATCTAAAAGAAAAGAAGAAAGGAATTGTGAATTCCGCTTCATGTATTTTTGTTATTGAAGTCAATATGTCTTTATCTTCATCATGAGTATTAAATATTGGACGTGGATCTCACATTTGTATAAATGTGCAGGAATTCAAGAGTAGCAGACCATTGGCTAAGGCTGACATAGGCCTACGTGTGGGAAATGGAGAAAGAGTTGCTGCATTAGCCGAAGAAACTGATCATTTATCTTTACTTTTGAATTATTCTTTTTTTAGAATTACACCATATAGCAGGGTACGAACCCAGGACCTCGTGCGGGGGATTCAAATGCTCTACCACTAAGCACCCATTCTTGAATTAGAAATTTTATTATATCCCTGCTATGAGCACGAATATTATTCCAGTTTATTGTTTGGACAATAAAGATTTTTCTATCACAATAAAGGACATCTCTACCACTAAAAAAATTGAGAGAAAATTGAGATTTTCTTGTTCAAACCAATTGGAGATCGAAAAAATATCTCCATTTTGTGGTAGATTTGGAGATCTAGAAATTATCGGTTGGATACTAAAATTTTCAAACGTTTCACTAAAAAAATGAAGATTTGGTAATTCGTAGCAGCTCCACTGCCTCTGCATCTGGAAGCAGTTTGTAGTATGCGAGGGAAGGAGTCCGGCCGCTGCCTGGATATGCGAGGAATGGATTTTGGTTGCCGGAAGCCGTCGTCGTCGCAGGAAGTCGTCTCGTCCGCCTGAAACACTTGTGGAAGCCCTCGTTGAATCGTCTTCCCACTCTTATCTTATTCTTCCATTTCTCATCCACCATCTGCTTCATATTCTTTGTCCACCAACAGTGCTCTCTCTCTCTCTCTCGTTTAGCTGGGTTTGTGGTAAGAGAAGAAGAAGGACACCGGTGGTTCGATTAGAAAAGACTAGTGTTGAATGAGGATGAGGGGAGGAGGGGTTGGTCCCCGCCGCCTTCGATCGCATGGGGCTGCTGCCGTTCTACTTCAGATCAACAGAGGAAGAAATGAGAAGATGAAAGAAATGAAGGAGAATAACGACAAAGGGTCTGGGGCGGCTGGTTTCAGCGCAAGAGGGGATGACAGAATGAAAAGAGAAAGAGGGATTAGAGTTATAAATGAAGGAGATAGAGATATTATGGTAATATATAGGGAATAATTTTAGGGAAATGCTAAATGTCACCCTTTTTTCTTCACCCTTCAAGTTCACCCCTTATGTGGATGTTTTTGATTGGTGATGTGATTATAGAAATATCTTAAAATAAATAGTTACGACAATCATATCTTGACACGTAGGAGGTGAATTTGAAGGGTGAAGAAAAAAGGGTGAAGCATAGCAGCCCTCATAATTTTATATCATTTTAGAGGTAAAATAGTTTTTCCCACGTACTGTTAGTCAACCGTCACCTCCATCCACAAAAAGGTGCCAAGTGTCTTTGTTCAAATTTCAGAGAAGCGAAGTGTAATTAATTTAAGGCTAAATTGCACCGGAGGTACCCAAAGTTTGCCAAAACGAGCAAGTAGGTACCCAAATTTCAAAATCGAGCACCACAGGTCTCAAATTTTGGATTTTCGAGCAAGTAGGTACCCTTCTGTTAACTTTCCGTTAAAATTGGACGGAAAATTATAAAAAGACTGTTTTACCCCTTATTTTCACCTCCTACTTTTTTTAAAATACAAGTTTTACTAAAAATCTAAAAAAACTTAAAAAATAATTTACTAATTTGATATATATAAGATAATGCAATATATTTCATCAATATTACATATGTTTACATCATTTCAAGATATGAAAAATGTTTTCATTAGCAGATATCCGTCAATCTTAAAGTCTTTAACTTTTTTTAACAGTTTTTAAGAAAGATCTCAATAGTTCATAATTTCACATGTATTTTTTTTAATAAAAAAATAACATACACGAATATTTGTTCATTTTGACAACTTACAAAAGAGTTGATAACAGACATTCTTGAGTAGCTTTTATTGTAATGATTTGTATTTTTCATGCAAATGTAAAATAGATTATTGTATAAAATGTACAAAGATATTTGTATATTATTGTTTCTTAAAAAAAAATACATGGGAAATTATGAAATTTGTGATTCTTTTTAAACACTGTTAAAAAAATTAAAGATTTTAAGATTTACGGATATATATGTGTTAATAAAACATATTTTATATCTTGAAATGATGTAAAAATATGTAATTTTGATAAAATATATTGCATTATCTTACATATATCAAATTATTAAATTAAAATTTTATTTTTTTTTAATTGTTTTTAGATTTTTAGTAAAACTTGTATTTTAAAAAAGTAGGAGGTGAAAATAAGGGGTAAAACAGTCTTTTTATAATTTTCCGTCCAATTTTAACGGAAGTTAACGGAAGGGTACCTACTTGCTCGAAAATCCAAAATTTGAGACCTGTGGTACTCGATTTTGAAATTTGGGTACCTACTTGCTCGTTTTAGCAAACTTTAGGTACCTCCGGTGCAATTTAGCCTTAATTTAATTATTCAGGGTGGTCACTGTCTTTTAACCGAATGTAAATGCTTACTCACGTGATTTACATATGATAATAATTCTTTTTCTAACCGGTGTGGACCAGTCGTTGTCGTTTTCACCAATATTGAGGTTTAGAGGCCACTGCATTAGCTACGTGGTTCATTCTTCTTCTTACAACCTTATCTTTACTTCATCAAGAGTTCTCAAATGTCCCTTAATTTACATCATTATCTCACCAGTATGTGTAAGGTCTTTCTCTTTTTTCTCTCACCAATATTTTTATATAGTTATTATAAAAACATTGTATTATAGCAAAAAGAATGTCATGTGTTCATAAGAGCCTGAATGTCACTTGCCGAGAAGGCGAAACACGAATGTAAAAGAGGTAAAAGATACTTAGGAGAAGGTTTTTTTTTTTTTTTTTTTTTTTTTTTTTTTTTTTTTTTTTTTCAGTACAACTGTTTCTTGACCGTTAACACAGTTTTTAGCACGTTGGGTGAAAATTATATTTTTGACTTTTCTGACAGTATCTGTTATCCCACATCAGTTTTCAAGAAGCAAGAGAGAGTCATTTTTTCAGAACTTGCTTATGAAAAAATTACCTACAACGATAATGACCATATAATTTTCCAAATTTTTAACAGTTATCATTACGAAAATGACACATGCCACATATTTTTGTCATTTACTCTTTCACAACAGGTTCACATGTTATTTTAATAAACACAAAATTATTATAGTAATATTTCACCGCATACTAAAAAAACATTTTATTTGAAATTTACAGCAACTTTCTCACATCAATTGTGACACAGTAGCTTCTAGCATCGCCACAACATTCTCAAACTAGCACTAACTCCGTTCCGCCTATTTATTTCAAATTTACTTCTGGGTGTCACTTTAATCCGGTGATTTGGTTAACAAGATGATGCAAGAATATTGTAATTTTTCGTGGGGTTGCAGAGCAAAGTTTCCTCTACAACACCATGAAAAGACAAATAAATTCTTACATCGCTTTGCTAACGAAATCACCGGGTCAAAATGTCCGGTGAATAGTGCACTGGAAGAGAGGTGCAACGGAGGAAGTAAAAGATACTTTCTCGATTTCACCAAACAGCAAATCACTACTGGAAACGGACCGAAAAACGACGAGAATATAACGCCATCTATGAGGTTTTTGTCGCCGTTTAGGGCATAAACGGTGAAATTTGTTTCGACCGCGAGGTATTTTGACGTTAAAGGTATGCGGTAAGAAAAATCATCGCAGTAAATGACCTATCGCCTTATTTAATCATCAAAAACATCGAGAATCTCACCTTTTATTAAAGAATATATACGGCGAAAATACCTAATCTCGCAGTGTTTGAAGAGCCATATGCGACAGTAAATTTTTCGTCAAAGCAATTAGGTTTGCCGGTTTTGGTTTACATCAAATACAGCGAGATAAACCCTCGCTGTTTATGAGCCTATGTATTACGGCAAGACTAAAGCCCTATTAACATGTTGTCTTGTCGTATTTCATTGTAATTTTTTAAGAAAATATATTAAACTTTTGTCATTTTTGTTGTTAACTAAAACAACTAGAATATATTCTCGCCGTATTTGAACTTGACCCTGCAACCAATCTAGTTCATAACTGGAGAATTTCAATCTGTAGCTTATTTTCAGGCACAAACCAACACATATACACCTGCAACTTTATATTTTCAGGCACAATCAACAGAACAAAAATTACCAATGTACAGAACTTGAAAATATACACAAAACACATTTCAAGAATATCAATACATATATATATATATATATCCACAAAACTTCCGTTTAAGGCACAATTATTTACACAAGTTTACATTGTCAAAATTTTATCCCAAATTTACAATTCCAGTAAACCATTTTCTATACTCTGTGGCTTTTGAGCTAGCTCACTTCAAGTTGCAAAATAAGAAATCTCATCTTTCTGTAGGTAGCTTTACATCTGTATCCATAAGTACGAAAAAATGGCTTCGAATACGCGCGCTCTGGCTTCACATTCACGCGCTGCGACAAAACGGTCACGATAACATCCACCTTGTAACTGCACCTCAGCTGCAACAACATGAAGAAGAAAGGGATCAATATTAAGCATGCATCTTTGAAGAATTCCAGCAACTTTTGAGTCAAGACTATGGTTTAAGGCAGTCTGTGTAATTTGTGTATTTAATCTTCTAGTTGTGGTTAGGTTTGTTCAGTAACTATGATACTAATGGGGAAATAAGTGTGGTAGTTCTACCTTATAGAAAAAAAAAACTATTTTACGACAACAATTTCCAACAGGTCAAAGAAACGAAGTTGATTTCGAAGACGACAAACAAACTAGACTTTACCAACGATAAGATTGATTATGAGATGTTGGTTAGGTTGCGAATATGAGGGAAAACTAAACTGAAATTCAATGTGCAAGATTCGTTAAAGATAGCGTCTAGCACAACGACCCCAACAGTTGATAATTACCAGTCCAACACCCTTGAAGTCGCGTTTCAACAAGAGAACATGGAATTGGAAACATTATCAGAGAGCATGGGAAACTGTGAAACTGTAGAGGCTTCGGCTGATGTCCCTTGTCCGTTATGTATGGCTTGACGTCGATCTTCAAAGTATCCTCAAACTTCATGAACCGGCTCGTCCCGATGGTTGGCCGATGCGCATAGCAAACAGGAGCAACTACGAACCAACATCGTAGAATTGACAATTACATGGGTATTGTTTTGTAGTTTCCCCTATTTGCCATGCTCCTCGGTCAGCCACCCAGATGGGCCAATTCATGAAGCTTGAGGATCATTTGGAGACGTCGCCATGACATGGTGGTTGGGGAACAGACTAGTAACATCAGCCGAAGCTGTAGTGGTGCCACAGTTGCCCCATCTCAGTCATGCTAATTATGCCGTTCCATGTTCTCGCCGTTGAAAGGCGACTTAATGGGTGTTCGAACAGTGTTTATTTCACTCTTAGGTTGAAAATCTAGCCACTAAATTGGAACCCTGAAAAAATATGTACGAAGAAAAACTAGGAAATTGATCGTGTGAAGGAAATCTCAATTTACTGTATATCAAACTTAAACCTTGGACATATAGCATCTGAAGTTTACGGGCGATACAACGAACCAACACAACCACATGTACACAGTTAAGCTATTTTACGATAGGGCAAGTCACAGTTAAAGAAGTATACAACCAACATGTGTGATGCAGAGAAGAAATGATGCTTGCAAAGGAAAGAAGACGTACCACAACATAATACATGTATTACAGTGCTCTCAACTCCTAATACATGTGCGTACAGTGTTCAATCATAGAGATGCTAGAAAGAAAGGAGAATGGGTATAGCTATATGGCTTGATGTCGACGTGCGTAGCAAACCGGCGCAACTACAAACCAACACGACAAAATTGAAAACTCCATGGATATTATTTTGTGGTTGCACTGATTTGTCTGTCAGCCTACCTAGATGGGACAGGTTCATGGAATTTGAGGATCGGTTGGGACAGTTAATGGGACAGTCCAGAAAGGAATGCATAACAGACTACAAAAAGTACAAACAAATTAGAATAAGACCATATTTACAAAAGGGTAAATATTAGTTTGGGACTTAAACATAAACATAAACTCACACAGCAACAGTGGCGTAGCTAGGAAATCAAGTAAGCTGGGGCAAGATACGCGAAGTCAAAAGTCAAAGTCAACAGCCAAAACTCGTTATATTTCATAAGCAATTATACACAAAAATATCAAATTCATAATGAAGGAAAAAAGAAAGACAAAAATTTGCTGATTGGGAGGAGATTCAAACCCGAGTAATGGGATTTGCCAGTTAAATCAACTAACCCCTTGGGCTAGTGGGCAATTTGGAATTTCAGGGGAAGGGGGGGATTTTTGTATTCCTTATGGTATAATCATAAAAAATCTATAAAACTAGGGGTACTAGTAGAAATATTCAAATTTCCGGGGGAGGGGGGAGGGGGGAGGAACTGCCACCCCTTGCCAGGTCAGGAACGGATGCATGCATCTGTAACTGCTTCCTTCATGCCTCTTGATGTATCTGTAAATGCAGTCTTTTTGGCTTCACAGATGCATGTGCCGTTCTCTCAGGTCATCATGCATTAAGGGTCCTCTCACCTCTCTCATTAGTGATTCTTTAATACACCAATTGCGACTATTACAAAGGATAAACAATATAAACGCCCCTGTCTTCAGTTCTCTTTTGCCACATATCCACACCCAATCACCTTCTCTTTCATTCCCCCCAACCGCTGATATGAGGCAACTTCCCACCACTTTCAAAAAATTGAGGCAGCCAAGTTTTGTTATGGAAGTCTTTGATAAGAAATTGAAAATAAAGACAAGAAAAGGAAAAAAAAAAAGCACGAAGAAGAGTCAAACTGAATCTGGTTTAAAGAGTAAAGGGAAGGTTCATAAAAGGGTACCACGAGTTGAAACGGCCATGATTCCAGTTTATGATTTTATGCCCTTAGCAATGCTCCCTCCTGTGGAAGACAATCCTGTCTCCTCTGATGTTCTTTTGGCCCTACATGCTCCTGTTGTTTCTGGCTCGTCTGTTTTTAGAACATGTTTTCCGTTTAATTATTTTGCTTAGTTGTGTTTTCTTTTGGGTATGTTAATGTAATTTTCCTATCAGACTGTCCTATACAGTTTTAGTATTAAAATGGTTTGTTTATTGCACTTGAACATACGTTTCTTTTGTATTTCAATTTTGCTATATTCACGGGCTCGAAAGTCGACAATAATCGAAACAAAAATACAAAACCAATCACTCATTAACCAATTTCAAGCCTTACCAATAGGCAAACAACAACTAAAATCAACGAATCAATTAAACTCAAAACAATTAACAAACTACTATTTAAGATTAAAAAAATCCCTAATTCCAAAACAAATTTGTCAAGCTGTGAAATTCATGACATTGAACATCTGATTTTGGTGACTTCACCAAATGCAGGTTGAAAATCAAACCCATTAATAACAACTACGTAACACAACGAACCCCGGAATAGAGATGAAAATCAATTGAAACCCATTTGAAGGGTTACAACATGTAGATATGGTTTACGATTCATCTTATAGGATTTTGAGAGATAGAGAGGTATTTTGTACTAACATCATAAATTGTAACCATGACCGTTTGATGGAGAAAGGTCGACGATTGCGAGGCAGGGAGGAGAAGGACGAGCTCAAAGAAATCGCTTCTCCATTCTATCTCTTTCTTGTGGCTTGTAGGTGGACCGCTCCTCCATTATCTCTCTTTTCTCTCTTCTTTTTATACGTGGATGTGAGGGGTTTCATTCCCCAGACCTGGAAGAGAAGAGTTAGAAGGATTAGAAGGGTTTCTTTCTCTTCACTCGCGGGGGGTATGCAAATTTTCGCCCCAAAATTTGGCGGAATCAAATAATTTGGGACATGTGTAAAAAGTGAATATACGGCGAGAGAAAACGTCGTATAAGACAGTTAGTAACGGCGTTAATTTACTTTCGCCGTTTCTTCTGAATATTATTACCGAGATAATAATATAACGCCGTTAGTAATAATTTCTCGCCGTTTATGATAAGCGCATTAACAGAGATGAACATTCTCGTCGTTTTAGTAAGATCTAAATGGACACCTTTTTCTCGCCGTATAAGACCATCTTAAGCGAGAATAATAAGTCTCGCCGTTCGTGATGTTATTAAAGGCGATAAATAATCTCGCCGCGCGAGTTTCTGTATATTTTTGCCATTTTTGTGTTCATTTCTGTAGTGAATCGGACGACCAGTGTGTTTCGAAAACATTATTAAGGTTTGATATATATATATATATATATATATATATATACATACATACATACATACATACATACATACATATGTTTTGTGTGTGTGTATAGAGAGAGAGATAAAGCTCTCTGTGGAAGACGATACACAGAACAGACATGAAAGAAAATAAAACGCTTGGGTTTCTTCTATTGAAGAGACGTTTATATACAATGGCTAAGGAACGGTCTGATTCATGACCGTTTGATCAGCAAGATGCAAATAGAGAGATGAATCCTAAAGTGTAGAGTACGTTAAAAAAGAGTCCTTGGGCCAGATATAGTCATGTGGCTTTGCAAATAGGCCTTTGAAAGGGCTCGACTTCTTTATTTGGGCTGGGCCTTGATGTGTGAAGTCCATCGGTTAATACCTCCCCTCAAGTTAATGGTGGTGATTGAACCATTAACTTGGATTTAATTTCCAGAAATTGTGGAGTGCTAAGACCTTTTGTGAATATATCGGCTAGCACTTGAAACATAAGAAACAATTAGTTGTTTGGGCAGAACTTGTTCATGAACAAAATGGTTGTCAGTTTTGATGTGTTTGGTTTGTGCTTGTAAGATGGGATTGTGAGCCATGGCCATGGCAAACTTACTAATGTGGTGCATGTGGTAAAGAAAGATGGAGATCACGAAAGAGGAACTCAAACCATGTCAGATCAGCAGCTGTAACAGTGAGAACGATATTCCGCCTCAGCAGAAGATCGAAAAACAGTTGGATGTTTCCTAACAGCCCAATGGACTGTTGTGGGCCCAATAAAGATAACAAATCTAGTAGTGATATGGTCATCTGTTGAGTTGCCAGCCCAATCGAATCACAATAAGCATCAAGAGATAGTTGTCCAGATTGATAAAACAGACCATGTGATTTGGTTCGTTGTAAGTATCTCAAGACTCACTTTGCACCAATTAAATGCATAGTAGTGGGGTTGTGCATGAAGTGTCCCAAATGATTTACAGCTAAATCAATGTCAGGTCTGGAAAATGTTAAATAGTGCAATGCACCAACAAGTGATCTAAAAACAGTAGGATTTGTAAAAGGAGTGCCATCCAACAAGTGATATTTGCCCCCAACAGCCAAGGGAGTCGGGCATGGTTTACAAATTTGCATATTAAAACGTTTGAGAAGATCATTGACATATTTTGTTTAATGAATAAACAGTCCAGAAGATGCATACTTCATGTGTCTAGCCCATCACTTAATATGTTTTACCGCAAAAAATATGATTATTTCCTCAAAAAAAATAAAAAAATAAAAAAATATATGATTATTCTTACCCAAAAAAGATCACCATCCAAAGTTGTGGCTGTTGTTGTATATATGGAAGCCTCTGATCATCTGGTTCACAATTGGAAAAAAGAAGGATATCGAGCAATAATAAACAATCAATTATTGACAGTTGTAGTTTATGCTATTCTCTAGCTAGATCTTTCCTGCATATTCCATACGGGAGCGGCTATAAATAGGGTTCAATAGTGCAGTTATATATATCTCCCATCACCACTTACAAAAAACAAGGAATAGAGAGAAAGAGAGTCATGGGTGGTGGTGCTGCTGCTTCCAACTACTACAAGAAGCTCCTCCGCTTCTTCTTCTTCCTAATGGTTGTGATGACGCAAAACAACATTAGTGCTCTTTCTGCTGCGTCGTCAGGCCGCTCAGATCCTATTCCACAGCCTTGCTTCAACCAGTGCCTAAATAAATGTGGAGGTAAGTGGTATTGCCCACCCCCATGTGAAGTGTATTGCCGCGCCGGATGTTTAGGATGTGAGGACGATAAATGCCCCTACGACGGTTCCTGCTACAGCAGCCGCAATGGTGGTGCTTCAGGTTTTCTCGAAACGTACTGATCCAACGACGTTTTCTACGTACCATAACCACGCCATCCATGCGTCCTTATAATATAATAAAATATAAATAAAATCCAGCTGCATACTCTTCTTGCAGCTACCCATTTCCAGTGTTTAAACCTCATCCGGCCGACCATATATGTCAATCAGCGGCGGCCGTGCGCGTATAGTAGTACTTGTGTAATTCTTGTTTGGTTTGTTCGCGTCCGTGTTCTTCAGAAGGTATGTAGCTCGACACTTGTATCCGAGTGTTTTAGGTGTGCATACTACTAGCTACTTGTATTCGATCTGGTTGCTATTTCCGTGTGGTACGTACTATGTGTGTGCATGAATTCCCTTTATAATGAATAAAATGTGTCATCATAGTTGTAATGATGGGATGTAATTAAAATTTCTTCTTTATTTGCATATATATAGTTAAACTACAGTTGATGCAAATGGGTGTGCTACTTCAATATACGAGAGAAAAAAAAAATCTACCGTTGACGTTGCGGGAGTAGGTAACAATCAAATTGTGCTACTGGCCGTCATGGATTTCGATTAGAGCAGAGTGAGTGATTGACACTGGTTTAGTCTAATTCGGTCTTCTTCTTCTTCTTCTTCTTCTTCTTCTTCTTCTTCTTCTTCTTCTTCTTCTTCAATGTTTTCACTTCATTCTCAATGTTTCCATCCTTATTTTCATGGATCCTTGCACGCCATTGTGGATTCCCCACTACTTAATTCATAGGTCCGCGCCTGAGTGACGAGAGTCTTTACCTCACAAGTATATGTTCCCCCTTCACATAAACTATAGAGTA
Source organism: Linanthus parryae (assembly GCA_023055425.1). Lineage (NCBI taxonomy): Eukaryota > Viridiplantae > Streptophyta > Magnoliopsida > Ericales > Polemoniaceae > Linanthus > Linanthus parryae. Next base: position 38,950,049 of record JALGPY010000002.1, read on the forward strand.
GATAGAGTGGTGGTGACATTCGAAAATACATTAGATTGTTTCGAAACATAAAATGATTACCAACATATATACAACATTATTTGCATATAAAAAGATCATTACAAACCAATTTCACAGTTGCTGTGGCTAAGATTGAAGCCTAGCTTGTTGGCCGCACCAGTGCATGACTCCGTGTCTTGCAGCTAGCGAACCTTGTTAAAGAGAGGGTAGAGAATCATATTGCTAGTTACTTGAGCGACATTTAGCCACCTTTTATCTCAACGATTGAAATTAAATCAAGAGGTAGTATTTCTAATTGGAATTATTATGGTCACTTAGACCTCGTTTTTAAGGTCATCGCATAGCACGTTATCTTGGTTTACAATGAAATTAATATGTCTGGCGTGGCATAATAAAATCCTATGCCCTATGGTTTCAAATTTTATCTATCCATTAGTAGCAGAACGATAGAAAATGGGTGGACAGGGAAGAAATAGCGACATAGCCTTGTCTCACATTAACATCTTTAGTCGCTTTCCTTTGTGACAAAACATAATGGTAGAACTTTTTGAGAGAGAATGAATGAGTAATATTTCTGAGGACCAGTGATCCATATAAATACTAGTGAGAGTGATTTACATAAAATGTATATTCGACTAAACTAGGAAATCAAATAATGACAACACCATTAGTGATTCTATAAATCATGTAAGAGATCATAACCAACTGCACAAATTAAGGGAGAGATAATTGGAGATCATCTCATTCCGTTCACGCCCCCGTAAGATGGAATATCGCCAGAAACTCCAATCTTAGATCGCAAATTGAGGAAGGGAGTGTGACCAAGAGGTTTGGTAAGCCTATCCGCGAGTTGCTACGTGCTTCGAACATATGGCACGTGTAGTTTGCCAGATGTAACCAGACCGCGCACGAAGAAGTAATCCAGTTCGAAATGCTTCATGCGAGAGTGAAAAACTGGATTGTTGCAGACATACGTTGTACTAAGGTTATCACAAAAGAGCGCTGGCGAGCTAGTGAGAGGTATACAAATCTCATGAAGCAATCGCTGAACCCATAGTAGCTTAGTTGTGGCATTTGCGAGGGCGCGGTATTCAGCCTCTGTGGACCAATGTGAGACTGACTTCTGAAGTGCCGATTTTCATGAGATTAACATTTGAGTCCAAGAATAGCGCATAGGCAGTGGTAAAGCGCCCCATGGTAGAATGACCACCCCAGTCAGCATCAGATAAGGAGGAGAACTCCATGCGCGCCCCGCAGTCGCATGTAAAGGCCGTGACATACAGTGCCTTTGAGGTAACGACGTAAGCGCAAAAAGGTCATCCAGTGTGAAGGAAGTGGGCCATGAAGAAACTGCGAGAGTCGATTTACCGCAAATGAGATATCAGGTCGCGTGAGGCTTAGATTTATTTATCCTACTTTAATCATTTTTAATTGGATTTATGTGTGTTAATCAATAAGATTTGTTTCTCCTACTTTAATTATTTTTACTTGGATTTATATGGGTTAATCAATAAAATGTGACATTTTTTTTTGAAACAAATAAAATGTGACATTAACTCCAATATTAGTGCTTAATGAAGGTCAGTGTTTCTTTTCTTTTGAGAAAAGGCCAGTATTTTGTTAAGTTTACACAAGTTTCTTAGCCCATCTCGTCTATGTTAATGACATCGTGTTGGCTGGAAATAATTTGGATGTGTTGCATCAATTCAAAAACAAGTTGAATGCAAAATTTCAGTTGAAAGATCCTGGAACTCTATAAAGCAGAATGTGATTTGAATTGTACTTTGTTTGAAATTTACTCTTCTTGTATCTATGCTCTTGAGCTTGATAAGAGAGGTGTAGGTAGCATTAGATTGTTTGTTTGAGCTTTAGCTCCCTTTTTGTACCCAAAAAAACCATGGGATTAGTCTGTGTCTTCCCCAAAACTGAGCAGCTACTGAGTGCCTTTTAAATGAAGTACAGTGGCATTTTCTGTCTTTTACACAAGTTTGTTTGGTAGACGAGCCTTTTCAAAACTATGGTAATAGTTTGTGTTTTCCGAAATTTCAGGGGATGCCGGTGCCATTTTATCGAAGTGTAGAGGGAGTTTCTGTCTTTTACCTAAGTTTATTTGGTACACGCGCGTTTTCAAAACTTTCATAACAGTCGCTAGTTGTAGTTATCAACTCCGAAACACACTGAAGAAGAAAGCGGTCTCTTTAATTTGACACTGATTTAGAAGAAAAAAAAAAGCATCTAAAAAAGATTTCTTATAAAAAAAACACCTCATCAATGTTGACGCAGAAGAATAAGCAGCTTTGGACGGAATGGAAACGTCAAGATCGAAAGCTCTAACAATCTAACAAGAGTAATCGTTGAAGATAGAGACGAAATGGAGGAGACAGTACTGGAAAGTTGCTCAGACTTTTGAGCATCTCGAGGTGAAGTTTGTGTTGTGTAAAAATTAAGCTAAATTGCATCTGTGCTACTAATAGTTTGGTTTTTTTGGATTAATTACCCATAACTTTAATTGTAACATCCAGTGTACTCATACATTCAATTTGTAATTTTTTTTATAGAATATTAAGTTTATGAATTTACTTTACACACACACATATATATATTACTTGTCATAGTAATAATTAATATTAATTATGTTTTGACTCACAGTCTAACTTTTTTTAAATCTTAAAGATATTGAATCTGTATTTACTTTCATAGTAATAATTAATAAATTTACTATAATTGATTCCATCCAATGCAATATATATTAAAAAACTGTACATTTTATGTAAAATATGCAAAAAAAAAAAAAATCTGAAAATATATGATATTATTTTCATATATAAGGAAAAATGAAATTTTAAAAATCATTGTTATGTAACATTTTCAAATTTGTAGGTTAATGTTTCAATTATATAAAACAAATTGAGTGGGTGAGGAGCACACCAGTCTTTTTACATATATTCGTCCAACATACATATGAGAAGTTAACGGAGGGTATTATAGTTGCAACAAATTGAAAGTATAAGTACCGTAGATGCTGCAATTGAAAATATAGGTATGTAATCCACCCAAAATCCAAACTACGGGTACCGTCGATGCAATTTAGTTTAAAAAAATTAAAGGAAAATTTATATTTCATTCATGCCTATTTCAAAATGATGTGTTCTTTTAAATTCCAACTTTTTGTTATTAGCTGTGTCCTCTAAGAGGATCCCCAACCCCTTCTGGACAGGGGTTGGAATGGGTAAAATAGGTCCAAAAATACGGACCATCTCTCATGGGAAGGTGGAGGGGATAGGATGGGAGGGGTGTTTTATTCATTGGTGGGGTGATTTTCTCCGGAATTTAAAACTATATTTAAGAAAAAAAATATCATTGTTTTCTTTATAAATTTAATACATATTACGTTGGTGCACTATACTTATTATAATCTCATCATTATTTTACTTTTTACTATTCTTAATCTGTTTTTAAGACTAATAAAAAATAAAATAAATATTCTCACCTGGCTAGCTCATGTAATACCCTGTAGCACTCCAATGCGGCAATCCAAGCTCATCTTGAATTCAGTTGGCAAAGGCAATTTGCCTGACTCCGCTCACCTGCAGTCACACTTACGAGTGTAAAATAGACTCCGCTCACCTAGCGGCCATCTTCTCACCGTCGGTCACACAGAACGTGTGGAACAAGACTCGGAACTAGCAGTCACACAAGAAACATGGAATAATACGAAACTGGTAAATAATATGAAACAATATAACATGTAGGAATAGACAATTCTAGACAACACTAAAGAACCTAGACCTACATGTTTGAATAACATAACCTAGACAAAGTTAAGAGGTTATTAAACAAGTCCCACCAATGGCACAAAACTCAGATTTGAAGCTATAGATCAATAAACATGTTTAGCACAACTTATCACAGATCTACACACACACTCACTCCAAGATAGATCAGAAGAGTACGCTAAGCGAATCAAACAATTAGATATGAGTCCTAACAGGTTATACTAATTCGATTAGCACAATAATTTTAGAATCAAAGATATGTAGACGTAAGAATAAAGAGATCGTCTAAGAAGCACAAATCAATACCGAAGAATGATATCAAGAAATTTAGATTCGTAAAAATTGTAACTTTTTGGACTGATCTAATCACATGTAGATAGAAAGATAGAAGTTTTAGATATGAAGAGAGATATAGATCAAGAAGCTGATTCAACAATGAAGAAGAGATCTAACATGAATATATAATATAAGTGTAGATACTGCTTTCTGACATGACAGATCTTGGCCACGTGGCAACCATCCAGCACACCATATTGTGCTCCACACACACAGGATCACCAGCCGAGCTGATCCATGTGGGGGCTGCGAGACAGAGCCCTCGCATACCACTGCACGGGACTTGTAGGGACTTAGTGGTTTGGAGGCTAGAGTAAGCCCTGTCGCGTGCGAGCCAAGCCCGCGCGCGACCTTTAGTAACTGTTTTGAGAGATCTATGGCACGAGCTCCCTAGACCCGGTCAATCCGGTCAAACCCGGTCAACCTCGTAACGGTTCCGGTACTCGCGCACCACGTGCTCTAACGGTTCCTATATACTCGGACGAACGTGCCGTTATGGTTAAGCTAATTAAGCCGCCATTAATGGGCGCATTAACCACACTACAACGGTCATGTTCTCCAGTATATATAGATCGTTACCCTTTCCATACAAAGAAGGACACACTGCCATACGCGGAAGCTCTGCCAAACCTCTGTCTCTCTCTCAGACATTGCTACTGACTTACTCTCTCCCTACACACACCCCTACTCTTCCTGTGCGATCCCTGATCCACTACGCACGGTGTACACGGAGGTCTCCCTGCCGGAATCTCTTGCCTACATTTTGGTGAACCCGACGTGAACTTACCAGCAAAAGCAACCATGTCTCAGGAGGACGATGTCAGCAACCGATCGCCTTCCACCGAAACTCCCTCGGGAGACGAGGCCCGCCGTACTCCGACGACTCCCGGCGAGGCACCAACTTTAGAGTCTTTGGACGCCACTGTCCAAAATCAGGCAAAAGCTCTCAAGTCTCAGTCTGCGCAGTTAGAACGGATCTTGGCCGTTCTAGGCACCCTTGCGCCAAATCCTCCACCAGCCACCGCTATCCCTCAGGGAGGAGGAACCCCTACCGCTCCAGGATTGGGAGTGTCAGCCACGCCTCCCAACCCTCATCTGCAAACTCCACCGTCAGCCACGCAGCTGCCTTCAGTCCAAGGGTCAACGGCACAAATGCTACCCCCTGCTGCTCACGCCTCTCAGCCCCCGGCTTTGGCGTCCAACCCAGCTCTGCAGTACACTCTGCCTCCACCAGCGACAATCTGGGGAAACGCGGGTAGTCAATACGCTCCCAATCCTCCGGCGGCATATGTGTCGCCACCGCCTACGGCAACCCCTCCGCCAGCTACCGAGGGGAGCATTCCAGAATGCATGACGTCTTTGCAGAAGCGTGTGGACTCCATCCTGGCTCATCAGTCGTTCGCGGATACCATCATCCCGAAGCTAGACAACGATCCACCCATTCCACGAGAAATCTATCTCATGCCTAACCCGGCGGGGTACAAGGCTCCCAAATGGGATAAGTTCGAGGACGTCAATGGAAACGCTCATGAGCATGTCATGCGTTTCATTGATGTCATGGGTCCATACGGAGCCGATCCCAAGCTGCTGATGCGAGAATTCCCAAAATCTCTTGGGAATGTAGCATACAAATGGTACCGAACATTGGAGGCCGGATCTGTGAAGACTTGGGACGACATGGTCCAGAAGTTCTATACCAAGTTCTTCCAGATGGAAGAAAAGGTGACGATGATCCATCTCTCGCGGATGTATCAGAAACGCGAGGAAGATGGAATCACTTTCATCAAGAAATTCAGAGCGAAATCCTTGGAGTGCAAGGATCCAATGCTCGAAAGCCGGCTCGTAGAGATATGCCTGCAGTGCATGCGAGATGAATACAAAGGCATGCTAATCAATTTGCAAACACCTACGTTCTCAAAGCTCATCGAATGCACGATGAACATCGAGCCCATTGTCGAGAGACAGAGAAAGAAGAGCGCTCCAGAACGACCTGCGAGCGGCACCACCTACAAGATCGGCAGATTTGGCTACAAGCGGGGACGCGAAGCTGAGGTCAATACAGTTTCGCCCCAGAAGCAAGCAAAAGTTGCAAACTTCGACGCACCGCCTCTGCCATGCTCGGTGGAGGAAGCGAGCGATCTCTGCAGACAGTGGCGCAAGGACGGCGTCCTGCCACCGCTCGAGAAAGCACCCTCCAAGGAGATGACGAGGGACCCTAAGTGGTGCGAATACCACGGCAAGGTCATGCACCCCACGACCGAGTGCAAGAAGCTCAGATTCGCGTTCGATCAGAAGATGAAGAACGGCGAACTCATCGTCAGCGACCACCGGAAGGATGTGCGCAACAACCCGCTGCCTGCCCATACAGATTCGGGCTCAAAGGGCAAAGAGGTCGCCATGATCTCGATAGTGGACTTGGAAGAAGTCGCAGAGGATGGTCTACCCATCATTGCTGAAGTCCATGAAGATGAAGACTACAACATGGACACGGAGGATGAGCGTGCCGACCGCATGAAAGGGTCGCACGGCTTCAACAAATTCTTCAACGAGATGAACTTCTCTGAAAAGTGCCGAACGGATATGACAAAAGCAATCTTAAGGATAGCGGAGGACTACGAGGAGGACCTCGTGGTCTCCAACGGGAAAGTCATCAGGGCGTCCCGTTCCACAGAAAAGATTATGACCTTTTCTGCCAGCGACAAGACGACAGATGCGAGCCACCAGAGGCCCCTGTACGTGACCGCCATCATCAACGGCGTCGAATTCAAGCGAGCATTCGTCGATGGAGGAGCAGCGGTCAATGTTGTTCCACTCCACACACTGAAGCTAGCAGGGATCCCCGAGCACAAGGTAGTCAAGCGTCCATCTCCACTGGTGGGATTCGGAAGTGATTCTAGAATGACGATCGGATGGATCCGCCTAGGCGTTCAGATTGGTAAAATCAAGTGCTCGGCGAAGTTCTATGTCATAGACGCGAACACCACATATCACATGATCATCGGTCGAGCCTGGATTCATCGCTTCGACGCAGTCCCTTCGACGGCTCACCAGGTGATGAAAGCTATCTGGAACGACAGGATTGTCGAGATACCGGCCTCAACTAACCCGTTCAACCTGGACGAAGCACATCTCAGCGAGGCGGTGTGGTTCACCGAGATGGCGGACGAACAAGCACCCGGACCATTCAACCCTACTCCTTTGCCTCTCTGGGAGGACATCAAGGACCAGTCACCTGCGGGCGTGATGGTGACAAGGGAATATGCCAAGGAAAAGCCGCCTACATGCGAAGAGGCGCCGCGTATCGCATATCATCGGAAGAATGTGTACACTCTGAAGAGGATTGCAAAGCATGACCCCGAGGGTAAGGAGATAGAGAGCTTCTACGCCAACGGGAAGAAATGCTATCGCATATGAAGGTGCGCGGGGACGTCCTCACACGGGCATGGGGATGTCCCTGGGCAAATCAATCAAATCGAGCAAGTTGCGCTGACAGAAGAGCCAACACAGGGCACTCCAGACGAGAAACTCAAACAAGCGCCCGAATGCATGGAAGACAGGCCAAGACCACAAAAGCAAGAGCTAAAGGAAGTGTTCCTCAGCCCGAACGAGGAAAAGAAAAGGCCAGTCTTCCTGAGTGCGGACCTCACAAGCGAAGAGGAACAAGGACTGCTGCAGCTCCTAACTGAATACAAGGACGTGTTCGCATGGGAATATGATGAGATGCCGGGTCTGGACACGAGCATCACCATGCACCGTTTAGACATCATCCCAGGGTCTAAACCGGTCAAGCAAAGCACCAGAAGCTTCAGGCCAGAGCTCGACGTGAAGATCAAGCAGGAGATTGTCAAACTCCTAGACGCCAAGTTCATAGAGCCAAATCACCATCCCACATGGTTGGCCAACATCGTGCCGGTGGTGAAGAAGAACGGACAGCTCCGCATCTGCGTGGACTTCCGAGATCTCAATCGCTTCTGCCCTAAGGACGATTTCCCACTGCCTAACATCGATTTGCTCATCGATTCAACGGCAGGCCATCGCATGTTCAGTTTCATGGACGGTTTCAGCGGGTACAATCAAATCAAGATGGATCCCGAAGATGCACGGAAAACTGCATTCATCACTCCCGTGGGGGTATTCAACTACACGGTAATGCCATTCGGTCTTAAGAACGCAGGCGCAACCTATCAGCGGGCCATGATGGCTCTATTCCACGACATGATGCACAAAGAAGTGGAATTCTATGTGGATGACCTGGTAGTCAAATCCAAGCATGAAGCAGATCACCTTGCAGACCTGCGAAAGGTGTTCAACAGATGCAGGAGCTTTCAACTGAAAATGAACCCCATGAAATGCGCATTCGGCGTGACCTCGGGGAAGTTTTTGGGATGCGTGGTCCATCGCCAAGGGATCGAGCCTGACCCTGCGAAAGTGTCAGCCATCACCAGCATGACGCCACCTCACAACCAAAGTACCTTGAAAACATTCTTGGGAAAATTGTCATATCTGCGGAGATTCATCCCAGCAATCGCCGAAATCACATGCTGTTTCAGCACTCTTCTCAAGAAGGACGCCGCGTACAACTGGGCTCCTGACCACGAAGCCGCATTCGAAAAGCTAAAGGAGCTACTCACATCCCCAAAGATAATGATCGCGCCTCAACTGGGATCACCGCTTCTGCTATATCTTACATCAACAAGGAAATCTATAGGAGCACTCTTGGCTCAGGTGTATGAAGGCCAAGAGAGGCCCATCTATTACATCTCTCGCATTGTGCAGCCTGCTGAATCAAGGTACACAGAAATTGAACGTCATTGCCTTGCTTTATTCTTTGTGATAGAGAAGTTGAGACACTATTTTGCATCGCACAAAGTAGTGGTGGTCACCAAAAGCGACCCCATAAGATACTTGCTAACTCACACTACTCCGGGCGGGAGATTGGCGAAATGGTACATGACCATCTCTCAATACGATATCACATGCGTAAAACCAAGAGCGATCAAGTCGCAGGCGGTAGCAGATCTGTTGGCACAGTTTCCCGACAACAGCCACGAACCCGTGATCGAGGAAGAGCTCGAAGGCCCTGAAATCTACGCGATCGACGTGCCCTATTGGACCCTCCACTTCGACGGTTCGTCAACCAGAAAAGGCGGGGGCATTGGGATAGTCTTGACAAAGCCAGACGGGGAAGTCATACAGATGTCCGCAAAACTCAACTTCGCAGTCACGAACAACGAGGCGGAATACGAGGCTCTTATCGCGGGGCTCCGTGCGGCGAAAGCTTTGGAAGTGAGCAACTTAACGGTCATGGGAGATTCCAAACTGATTGTTAAGCAAGCCTCGGGCGAATATGGTTTAAAGGAGATCAACCTCCTGTCATACCGCACCCTAGTGCAAAAGCTGATGCAGCAATTCTGCGACGTGAAATACGAGCACAAGCCCCGAGCGGACAACAGGCATGCAGACGCCTTAGCAACTCTGGGATCTAAGGTCAGCATAGAAAAATGCCCCGCAAGGATTTCCATCGAAGTGCGAACATCGTCGGCATTAACAGAAGATGCGTGCGACGACGAACACATGGATGACGCAGACTGGCGAAAAGCAATCCTGCAAGCTATTGCGAAAGGCACCAGCAGCGAAAGCTGGGCACTCACGAAAGGATACTGCATCCACGACAACACCCTTTACTACAAGGGTCCTGGAGGAATACTCATGCGATGTGTCTCCGAGCAAGAGGGACAACAGCTGTTAGAAAAGATTCACCAACACGCTTGCGGAGAAAGCGAGGTGTCAATCTACAGGAAAGCTCAGAGATATGGCATTCATTGGCCAGGCATGTCAACAGCTGCAGCCCTGATACAAGGGAAGTGCGAAAGTTGCGCACTAATCAAAGATTCTCTACTCGTCGCCCTAACCGATGACGACACAGACTGGAGGAAGCCATTGTTTGAATTCCTCACCCAGGGCACTGTACCCGAATCGAGAAAAGAAGCCGACAAATTGAAGAGAAAAGCGTCTCGATATGTGGTTCAGGAAAACCTACTTTGGCGAAAAGGTCACGAGGGCAACTTGCTGCGATGCCTAGACGGCAGGGAAGCACAAGAAGTCATGGACCTTTCTCATCAGGTGGAACACCAGGGAGGTGCGAAATTATGCAGACAGCTCCTCTCAATCGGATACTTCTGGCCCACGATGGAAGTCGATTGCCGCACCAAGGTGCGACGCTGCCAAGAATGCCAATTCAAAGGGAACCTAGTGCACGCTCCCGCCGTGGATCTACATGCATTAGGGGCGCCATGGCCATTTCACACATGGGCTTTGGACTTCATCGGCCCCATCCGACCAACGTCACATGGGAACCATTTCATTCTCACCGCAACCGAGCTGTTCACCAAATGGGTGGAAGCAATACCACTGAAGACGGCAAACGCGCTGGCTGTGGTCAACTTCATCCAGGAAAACATCGTATGCAGGTTCGGAATCCCAAATACCATTCTTTCAGATAACGGTACTCCTTTTGTTAATCGCCAGGTAGCTACGAAACTCGCGGAGTACAATATCAGGCAGATATGCTCTACCCCCTATTATCCAAAGGGAAACGGACAAGCCGAAGCGACTAACAAAACACTGTTGAGAATTCTGAGCAAGATGGTCGCAGATGACCACAAGAAGTGGGCCGACTCCCTTAACATAGCTCTGTGGGCCTACAGAACTTCTCCAAGGACACCCACAGGGGCCTCGCCATTTCTACTATGTTATGGGGCCGAAGCTGTAGTACCTGCGGAGGTCAGAGTCAATTCGGCAAGGCTGGCCTTCCATGCACTCTATGAAAATCAACGCGATCATGACTTAGTCTTGCTGGAAGAAAAGCGAGAACAAGCCAAAAGGACTAACAAGCGGTACCAAGAAAGAATCGCTCGCGCCTACAACAAGACAGTCCAGCGACGGGATTTCGCAGTTGGCGACCTGGTCTTGCGCGCATCTGACTACTGCATGCGAGAAGCAACTCACCCAAAGTTCGCAGCTAATTGGGAAGGACCCTTCGAAGTCACAGAAGTCTTCGATAGTGGCTACTGCAGCATACGAAGGTTGCACGGCACAACCTCAACTCCAAGCTCAGTCAACATGCGCTGGATCAAGAAGTACTATCCCTGACTTCTCTTATTTCATACGTTTTATGATAACGTTGCTTAATGTCTCATGTGGCTATGATCGACGCAATCTTCTCTCCCATATGAGAAGATTGTAATCCCATCTCTCCCATATGAGAGCGTTATAATAAAAGAATTCTCCCAAATGAGAAGTTCATATTTCTAGCCGTTTATATTGCTCTATTTAATTTGTTATTACTGTTAACAATGATTTATTCGCTGCAATAGCAATTTATACAAACGCGATCCTAAGTGATCATCAAAGCCTATCTCTTACGATAGCAGCAAATACAAACGCGATCCTAAGTGATCATCAAAGCCTATCTCTTACGATAGCAGCAAATACAAACGCGATCTTAATTGATCATCTAAAGCCTATCTCTTACGATAGCAGCCAATACAAACACGATCTTAAGTGATCATCTAAAGCCTATCTCTTACGATAGCAGCCAATACAAACGTGATCTTAAGTGATCATCTAAAGCCTATCTCTTACGATAGCAGCCAAATACAAACGCGATCTTAAGTGATCATCTAAAGCCTATCTCTTACGATAGCAGCCAAATACAAACGTGATCTTAATTGATCATCTAAAGTCTATCTCTTACGATAGCGGCCAAATGCAAACGCGATCTTAATCGATCATCTAAAGCCTATCTCTTACGATAGCAGCCAAACGCAAATGCGATCTTAAGTGATCATCAAAGCCTATCTCTCACGATAGCAGTCAACACGAATACGATCTTAATTGATCATCTAAAGCCTATCTCTTACGATGGCAGCCAATGCAAATGCGATCTTAAGTGATCATCCAAAGCCTATCTCTTACGATAGCAGCAAAATACAAAAACGATCTCAATCGATCATCTAAAGCCTATCTCTCACGATAACGGTTTATACAAATGCGATCTTATATGATCTTCTCAAGCCTATCTGTTACGATAGCAATTTATACGCAAAGTGATTTTAGTTGATCACCCAAGCCCGTCTGTTACGGTGGCAACGTAAGTGCAGAATCATCTTATTGGATCTTCTAAAGGTCTATCTGCTGCGATAGCAATTTATGCGAGAAACGATCTCAAGCAATTCTCTAATAAAGCCTATCTTCTATGATAGCAATTCGCACCACTCAACGATCTTAATTGATCTGTTAAAAACTATCTGTTACGATAGCAAAGTTGTGAACATGATCTCATATGATTTACAACGACCAACTACAAGCCCATCCGCCAAGATGGCACAGCTGCGAAATTACGATCTCGAATGATCTAGCGAAACATCTGCGAATTGACATCGCATATGTGAAATCATTACATGGCATTATGCAAGGCAAAACAAGCCGAAACGCATGCGAAATTGTATTTTGTTGCAAAGAGAGCAGATAATACAAAAGCTATATATCATTATGAGTCAAATGACTTACAATTTATCTATCTAGATAACAGCTTACAAGCGAAAAGCTCGAATCTAACTACGCAGCCAACATGGCTTACAATACATTCGAAAAATGGCTGATAAGCCAGAGACACACTAGGGAACTCCCGGCTAAGAAAAGAGAGAACCCACCGGTCCTAACACCGGCAGTGTAGCACGCAGATCTGCGGCCAAAGATCTATAGCAAAAGGGATGCTGCCGCGAAGAGATCAACTTGTCATTCGCTACATCCCTAGCAGCAAGGTCGGGGATGCGATACGCCCAAGACCCCAAGGAATGACAAAAGCCTCTGTCTGATCAAGATAGGCGCCGGAGGAGCTTCCTGTGCCGACAGATGCTACTCTGCAAAACAGGCGAAGCAGTCATTCCTCTGGTGATGGACTCCTTGTCATGTTGGACAAGGGCATTGACGAGCACCCCGACCTCACAAATGTGAGGGCGACGGATTCTTCCCCGGAGATGCTGAAGGAGAATCCCGCCGTTCATTACGAGACGGTAGCACGGTCACTTCGGCGCCGCACCTTGCCACGAGGCGGCCGGAAACATGACCTGCACACATAATACACGAAGAAATTTCTTCGAACACACATGAGATATTATCTGCATCCTCTTCATGATGGTTATAAACAGCAATAAGCCTCATAAAGTGGATCTTGGAAACTATTTCTATAGCACAAAGCGCAAACTCAGGATTCAAAACTTGAAGTTGCCATGAATCAACGAAAAACAAGCGTTGAAGCCAGCAGTCGTAAGGACTCACGGCAAAGCACATGTTTGGGATGAAGAACCCAAATGGCAAAGACAGGGTTTATATAGACCCTGTGGAGACTCTTCGGTTGCCTAAGATGAGTCAGCAAAATTCAAAAAGAGGGTAAGTTCAATCACTTACGCCTTGAAAAGCGGTAACAATCAATTACCCTACTAAAGGCTACGACGATTCAGTTGCGTATCCTAATAAATGACGGATAGTCATGATTCGGATGGACTTCCCAACGGAAGCGTGCTTATCTGCCGAGAAATTAGCGCGAAAATCAAGCAGAGAATCAATTGCTGATGTCATAATTGGATATGCACAGAAATGTCCAATCAAATCCCGAAAAGGGCAAAACGGGCAAACTCATTGTTTGTTGTTAAAAAAAGAGGGGGGAGAAACCCTAGCAACATTACATTAATGTTTCAAAACATTACATTAATGTCTCAGCCATTTTCCTGTTTTCTTTTCAAAATTCGAAAAGTCAAAACAAATTCTTGATTAAGGAGTCTTGGGGCTCGAACTGCTCGCTCAGCTTCTCCACTTGTTTCACTTCTTGCTTCAGTAGCTCGCACTTGGCATTCATTTCGTGATACAGCTTCAAAGCTTCATCAACCTTTTGCTTTTGCTGCTCCACCTTCTGCATCTCAGCTGCGAGATTCTGGTGACCGAGTTTCAAAGTTACAGCTGCGCGAATCAGTGTAACTCTGTCCTTGAGGAATTTGAAACCAAGTCTGCCTTGGACTTTGAACAGGAGATTTTGGCACATGCCACACAGCAATTCAGCACTCTGGGCCGAAATGGTCGCAGGTGTAGCCGCAGACAGCTGCTCCAGTATCCAGATGGCTTCAGTAAGGAATAGCCTCCTGTCAAAAGGTCCGATCTCCAGAGATCTCACAAACGATCGGGGGTATTTGAGACGCATTCGAACCACCCAGTCTACATCGGTTTGCTTCAAACCTGAGACATCAAAAATGAGTTATAATGTAAAAACTCGCAAGCAAATAATGCGACGTGCGAACGGTAAATCTTTACTTACCAGTGCCTTCCAGAATTTCATGAAGAGAAGGGATGCGGGCCACCGGGTTGTTCGAAGACTGCCCTCGCTCCATGGCTCTCCTATCAGCTGCGAGCTCCAACCTCTCATAGTCAGGAGGAAGAGTGTAGGCCGCACCAGCTGCGACTGCATTCCCAACCTGCGAGCCCCAAATGCTCCACGCAGGAATAGGTGCTTCTGGCTCAGTCATCGCCGGAGGCGAAGGGACAGCCGAAGTCGCTGGGCGGAGGACACTCCCAGATGCGAAAACATTAGCATCACTTGTCCTTTCTTCCTCACCACCGGTACGGACACCTTCGTCCATCGGCACAGCATCAGCTTCGACATCATCGGAAAGTTCGATGACATCCTCGAGATGCTCACTTGCGTGTCCAGCGGCTGCGACGTGCTTCTCGGTATGGGAGCTCGGAATTGGAACATGGGATGCAGAAGGCTGACTTCTCTGCTCCAGCTCAGGTTCCTCAGCATGACCTGCGATACCAAATGCGATAATGTGAGGTAACTTGTGTTATGAGTTATTTCGCTATCTTTACTAAAGCTAAGAATAAGCACCTCCACGCAAAGGTGGGATTGAGGTATCCTCATCGTACACTAGGGACGTGGAACCGTGCCCTATCAGTGTGTCCTCACTAAGCAAATCTTTAAGAGAAGCGTGACCTGGGATGCGAGTAAACCAGTCATGATTTTGCCTCAAGTGGCTACAGCCTAGTATGTGCATATCACTCAAAATAATTACCTGAGGGTTCTCCGCATTTGCTTACCAACCAACGGCGAATGTCAGGCTTTGACACACCGTGCTTTAACGCACCCACAATTACATCTCTATAAGTAACTGCGAGATTGAAGATCTCACCTTTATTGCCACCTGCGATCTCTTCGAAGTCCGCTTGGACTTGCTCTAGCTCTGCTGCATCCTCTCCGGGAACCTCATCTTCCTCCTCCACATGAGGAGCCACTTCTTCGGGAAGCTCGTCTTCCTCGCCAACTGGACGCACTAAGTCGTCAACATGCTGCTCTTCGAGGCTCCGCTGTTTCACATGCTCGAGCTCCTCTTCCTCTCGCTGCCTTCTTCTTTCAGCAGCCTCCGCGGCTGTCTTCCGGGACTCAGCAAGAACATCCTCGCTTATAGGATCATCTGAAATGCCAGAATGGGCATCTCTCTTTTGCCTCTTGGCCACAAGGCCACCAACGGCTTCATCATCATCATCTGCGAATACATAATTGGTTCAAAGAAAAGAACTGCAAAGAAGTCATGATAAAGGGCAAGGAGATGCGACGGAAGTACCTCCTGACTCTTCCTCGCGCATCACAACTGTTCTTTCTTCTTCTTCATCACTTACCTGGGGCTCCTGCCTCTCTCCCTCTTCCTCTTGGTTGAATGGAACGAAAGTCTCAACTGCGAGATCTTTTCGCACTTTGCTGGGCATACGACCCTTGCCTTTGTCCTTGATGGAAAGGGACCTCACTGGGGGAGAAGCTGGAGCACTCCTAGGGGAAGAAATCGTAATTCCCTTTTGCCTAGGTCTTTTCACTCTCGGCGCCGCAGTCGCTGGAGGGGACGGGTCATCTCTAGGAGGAGACGGAGCCGGAGGGTTGTCTATCAGCGAGTCAGCAAAAGTATTCATGACTGCGCGAACCCTTGTTTCAACCTCGGCATCCATCCTCCATGCTAGCCGGAACGACTCCCCTTTCCTTCTGGTGGCAACAATGGTGTTCACCAGCGATTTGGAGCGATCACCAGCTGCGAACCTCCGCATGACACTGAAACAGTACAGAACGAAAAGCATCAGCGCAAGGAAATCAAAAAGCTTAAAGCACACAAAGAAATTGCTTACCTCAGCAAACGCCTTGCTATATTTGATGACATGCGTGTCGCCCTTCTTGATTGCGTCGACTTGCTCCTTCAGAATGAAATCGGAGCACAAATGGTTCTCGCGGTCCCACAGCGAGTAGCAACCATACTCAGACTCGCTCAAACTGCAATTGGGGCAAAACGGAAAAGAGTTTCTTTTGATCAAGGGGGCCCTTCCTGGCTGCGCCGCCGCCTCCGTCTCAATCCTCGTTTGCTGGGCAACCCAGTATGCGAGCCAGTTCGGGGAACAACCACCCTTGCGAGTTCCCGCAGGCTGCTCAAAGGGAAGATTGCTCATGAAGACCGTCTTGCACTCCTTTGTCAGCAAACGCTTGTAGCACCCTCTGATAATAGACTGGGGCCAGATCGATGGGGCCACCGCATCGAAACCAAACTGAGGAGAGACCCGAGTGGGGTCAACATCCACTGTAAGCCTTTCATACCTTGGCGCGAGCTCACGAATATGCTCTGCAAGGGCAGGAAGGGAACCTCGCAGACACCAACAAAAGAACTCACGATAGCGCTCGTGGAAATGCGGCCCCTTTTCAAAGAGAAGTTCTTCTGACAAGACCATACCTTTGGAAGGGTATAGCTTTGGAAACCACCGCACATTCTCGACACGTGTGGCATAGGGCCTGGCAGTAAACTCCTTTCGTTTGTCGCATATCAAACTCCAAGTACACTTGGTGTTGCTTGCTCCAAACCATCTCGCAGCCCTTCCGCTGTTGCGCGCTTCTGTCTCGCCTGGGGGACACCACTTATCAAGTGGGAGGGGAGTTGGAGCATAAGACGGCCAGCGCTCGAAAACCCACATTGTCAAAAAGCTGATATTGACAAAGGTCAGAACATCGAGGCGGCCACACGATTCCCTCATCGCCAGAACCAGCTGATCCAGCCTATAATATAGCGTGCCCAAGACCAAGGGTCCGAGTGCGACTCTCTGGCCAAGAGCGAGCCTCACGGCAAGTGGCAGCACATGGTAGAAGACCCCGTCATGGGGGTGACCATCAATCAGATACCTCGACAGCCAAGCACAGAGAAAGGCACAAAGGGTCAAATGATAACCCTTGCCCTCTACGTAATTCTCGGCCTCCGGGTTCTCGCTCAAAAGCTGCTTAGTAATGCTGCTGTTCGCATAATCTCGGAAGAAGTACTGCAACCACTTGTTCCAGGTATTCTTCGCAGACGTATCAACCAGCTGCCAGTTCGGAAGAGGCTTTGTAGTGGTCCACCGAGTGGAGATTTTCTTTACCTCTGCTAGGCACTCCTCCATCTGCGCGTACAAGGCCATTTCCGTAGATGTCCTCAAGTGACTCAAGGGGTCCACCTCGCCCATGGGGGAAAGCTCATACAGCATTTGAACGTCCTCGAGCGTGGGGGCAGCCTCGAACTCAGCAAAATGAAACGTGTGAGTCGCAGGCGAGTAACGGGATAGAAAGTCTAGAAGCATGGATTGATCCAACTTCACGGCAGCACCCTTCATAGCACGGATAGCAAAGTATACGCCGGCTTCATTGAGAGTCTCGGCGTGATGATCCAACACGTGGTCAATCCACTCATCCATATAGTCCAATTTCTGGACGAACGCCTGAGTAGAAATTGCAGTGTATGGGAAGTGCCCATTCTCGATCCCCAATCGAACCACATCCTCGGAGCCAACCAACTCGAGCAAGGCTGAGTTAACTGGGCGAGTCAGTGTCAACAATCGCTCAACTGGAACAGGATCAGGCATCCTCTTCGCCTTCACCCTCGCATGATAAAAATCTTTCCCACCCAGAAAGGGGGCTTTTCGCCACAGAGCCTGCGGAAGCTCGGGCATCTCTTCATCTTCCTTGACGGGTCTGGTTACTCTTGTCTTGGCCATTCATGCGAAAGGGCAAGAAAAAGGGGGGAGAAATACCATACTTCAGTTTGAATTTTGGAATTCGAGATCTATGCAAAGGAAAGCAAAACAGTTCCAGTACCGATTTCAGAAATCGGGGAGTCGCAAGAACCAACATTGTTGAAAGATTAAAACAAGGCAGGTTCAAAGGTCAAAGCCTCTTCACAAATTTCATGGATTCACAGATTCAACGCAGTTCAAGGCAAACACTGGTATTTTAAATCAAAAGTAAACGAGGCCAACCTTGTTTCCTTGAAGCTTGCTTGGATATGCACAATTGAAGAATACGATTTGCAGTTCTGAACTGGTGATTGATTATCTGGATCTGCTCTCGAAGATCTCCGGGTACCATTCACTTTAAGAGAAAGAAGTGATGCTTTGCAATAATGGGGATACAAGGTATTTATCCAAAAGAATGAAGGGTTGCGTCCCTTCAGTAGTCGAATCGCAACCGTCACCGTCGTATCGCGCAATCACAGGACGGGCTGACGTCACGCCTAAAACCCTAAAGGTCAGACGGCACGACTCTAGGGGTTTTAGGTCATAATGACACGCACGGGGGCTGAACTTACCCGTATTTGAATTGGTGCGTGGCGGCGACGCGCATGTTGGTTTCCGCGCATGGAAGCCTATACAGCTATGAGCCTTCACGCGCAGAAAGGGGGCTAATGTAGATACTGCTTTCTGACATGACAGATCTTGGCCACGTGGCAACCATCCAGCACACCATATTGTGCTCCACACACACAGGATCACCAGCCGAGCTGATCCATGTGGGGGCTGCGAGACAGAGCCCTCGCATACCACTGCACGGGACTTGTAGGGACTTAGTGGTTTGGAGGCTAGAGTAAGCCCTGTCGCGTGCGAGCCAAGCCCGCGCGCGACCTTTAGTAACTGTTTTGAGAGATCTATGGCACGAGCTCCCTAGACCCGGTCAATCCGGTCAAACCCGGTCAACCTCGTAACGGTTCCGGTACTCGCGCACCACGTGCTCTAACGGTTCCTATATACTCGGACGAACGTGCCGTTATGGTTAAGCTAATTAAGCCGCCATTAATGGGCGCATTAACCACACTACAACGGTCATGTTCTCCAGTATATATAGATCGTTACCCTTTCCATACAAAGAAGGACACACTGCCATACGCGGAAGCTCTGCCAAACCTCTGTCTCTCTCTCAGACATTGCTACTGACTTACTCTCTCCCTACACACACCCCTACTCTTCCTGTGCGATCCCTGATCCACTACGCACGGTGTACACGGAGGTCTCCCTGCCGGAATCTCTTGCCTACAATAAGAAATGATACTTCTAATCTGAATTGAAGATAAAGAGCCATAGATTAAACAAATATGTGCATGGTGCTGAATTAGAA
The DNA here is from genome assembly GCA_023055425.1 of Linanthus parryae. NCBI lineage: Eukaryota > Viridiplantae > Streptophyta > Magnoliopsida > Ericales > Polemoniaceae > Linanthus > Linanthus parryae. Next base: position 38,969,660 of record JALGPY010000002.1, read on the forward strand.
CAGGCAGAAGAAATCTGCAGTGAGTTGAAACCTGGACTGGAATAGCACGAATCCCTAGAGGATTCTCTCTCCTAGCCAACAGCTGCAAGGATCGATTCTCTCTTCTGGCCGAACCTATTTGGGTCTCTCTTTCTCTCTCATGTGTATGTGGGTGGAGACTCTCACATATTCAATTTTGTACAAACCCTAGCCTTTATTTGTAGAGTGACAATGTTCAATCTCCAATCAATAGAGTTCTAAAAATATATAATGAATCTAGACTTTTACAATTTAAATTAAACTCAACCTCTAATTAAAGAATGATTATCATCAATAGAAAAGAGTTATTCTTTAAATAAAAGATATTCAAAAATATAAAATCCATTCATTATTAATATCAAATATTCTCAATTAAAGATATTTAACAAAAGATATGACTTCATAATCAATTAAACTCTAATTAAATATTTGATATGAATTTTCCAAAAACTATTCTTTATTAATGATGAAAAGATATTCTAATTAACAAAAGATTTATAGTCAATATAAATCATATATAATAATAGTAGAAAACTGATATTCATCCACAAAAACATGTTACTATATACTATTTGATTTTTATCAAAATACTTCCAATCTACTGAAAACTGATTCTATGAGAAATCGAAGGTTAATAGGATAATACTTATTAATAAAATATGAGATAAATATCAAAAAGTATTTTTAACAAAAATAAGTATTCCAATCCTAATTAAACTCTCTTTTGGAAGATTAAAATTTAAGATTTTGGAAAATCTAGAAAAAAGAATCTCTGATAGACTGAAATTCGAAGATTGACAAGAGTGGAAGATCAAGAAGATCAAGAAGGAGACCCAACCCTAGTCGTCCTTATTATGGTTGCCGCCCCTATGGTTGTGTGCCACATGTGGGTCTGCTAGGGAGGCTTGTCCTAATTCCTGAAAGCCTATATCTTTAAAAGTTTTGTCAGTATAGTCCCTAGACTTATGGACTTACGCTACAGGAATAGTCATAGACTTAAAAATAAGGCATGACACTATGGGGAGTACCTGGAAACCCTTATGAAGAATACACAATCTTCAACTTGCTTCACTTAATTCAAGACGTTTGAATTACCTGCAAGATTAGGATTAGCATCACAGATATATCTTAATAAGAGTTATCATATCATTTATGTAATTCATATACATCAATCTACATCATCGGACATATTTACGCAGAACTGACAAATAGTTGGAAATAGTCATGCTGACACTTCCTGCTTCAGACAACATGTCAGAAACACTCGGATTAGCTTAAGTTGACACTTCTTGTTTCACTAATGGTACCACACATGAGAAGGACATGGAAAGACCACTCCGGTGACAACCTAGTCCCATCTCCGTATGGCACCGGTCTCAGAGAGCCACACAAAAATTACTCTGGTGGCACCCTAAGTCCATCTCCAGATGAAACTGCACATAAGAAGGACGTGGAAAGCCCACTCATGTGGCACCCTAAGCCCATCTTTGGTTAACATCTTGAATGAGAAGGACAGTGGAAAACCCACAATGATGGCACCCTAAGCCCATCTTCTGATGGCCATGAGAAGGACATAAAAAGCTCACCCTGGTATTACCCTAATGCCATTTTTGGATGATTACCTACATAAAGTACATACATGCACATATCAATAATAATAAGGCCCCATCGCGCCCAAAACTAGTTTTGCAGGAAATCACACGGAAAAAGCCGCACTAGGCCAAAGTCCACTTGGTGGTGTCTCCATTTTATTTAACTGTAAGTCGTCTGCCGATGATACTCATCTCTCGTAAATATGAAAATCTCGTCTCTGCACGGCAACGCCAAAATGCCCCCTGTGGTGCAAAACATAAAGTTTCTCGAGGGGATGGATAAACTAGTCGGGATTCAGACAGCAAGAGGAAACACCACCCACAAAAACAAGCCTAACCCCGCAGTAGACTACAAGAAATAAAGCTTTTTGCGAGGGCAAAATACTATAATAAAAATAGAACACCCCTCGCAAAAGGTTATTTGCAAAGGCATTTGACCCTCACACGGCGTCACAATAGCTATGGTAGGAAAACGTTTTTGTGCGACAAGCCGTCACTAATTACATCTTTTGAGATGGCTCTGTGTCGTCACAAAGAAGAAAGCAGCCCTTGTAATATCACATTCACGAGCTCCTTACTTCATCACAAAAAACATTTTGCGTCGCAAATGTTACTTTAATGACAATGATAGGACATCGAAAAAATATTGTTGCATCGTGTAAGATCAGGTTGTGCAAGGCTTGGAATAGTCTAACTATTTTAAGGCCTTGAACCAGCTTTCAAAGCCTTGAATCAGTTCTCATACGCTTTTCAAGGCCTTGAAACTGGATTCTAAGCTTTGAAACTACTAAACCTATGTGAACATTCTCAGGGGGAGTTTTCTGCAAACTCTCCTGAGTTGATTTCCTTTCTCTCCTTCATATGATTAATTTACTGTTATTTTATGATGAAAGACAAAGAATTCTAACTCGTTTGAACAAAGAATAATCACCTGTTTGACTATGATATTGCAGGAGATTTTATATTTTAAGTTTGCAGAGATTGTTTCCTAAGCTGACTTGTGCAGGGAAGAAAATAATCAAGAAGATGATTCTGTGTTTGATATGAATGACTTGACAGCTTCTCAACCTATTCAAATGAAAGATCACGACTATGAAGATTGTGATCACTTAACCATTGGAGAAGATTGACAAAGAGTCAAAGTCTAATGCCTACAAAATAGGAGATTTGTTGCTGAAAATCTGGGAAGATATGCAGAGCTGTTTGAAGTTTAAATAGAGCTCAATTCTGAAGCAGCAAGACACAATATTCAACGGGCAAAAATAGAGAATCAAATAATTTAATCAATCTCCCAATCCATTCACAGAAGATCACTGCATACTTCACTGCAGTTTCTACACACTAAGCGTTCTTCTGTATTGTACTTTATTGGTAGATCATTTTTGTAATATCTCTATCTTTAGTCTCAAGGATTGTTCAAGTTTAACAATAGAGACTTATTAAATAATCAGAGAGCTAGAGCAGGTACTAGATAGGTTAGGAAGAACCACAAGCTGTAACAGAGTAAGGCATCTCTCTGTGCTTGAGATCTAGGGCCTAGATGTTGATTAATAAGAATTGTGTTGAAAATCCTGCAGGGATCAAATCCCTGAGGTAGAGACGTAAGTCCAAGTGGACTGAAATCTATAATGCATCTGTCTCTTGCATTTACAATTCATTCATTTTCATAGTTCTTGCAGCTCTCAAAACTGTCTGTTTTTCGAGGGTTTGAAACTCTTTTCAAGGCCTTGAAAAAGGCTTATTTGCTTTAGTACAAATTGCATCTCTTTCAAAGGCTTGAACTTGTTTTCAAGGCCTTGAACTTCACTAGTTTTCCCAAGATCTCATATTCCTAGCAAGTTTTGCAAAAACTTGACATACTCTATTCAACCCCCCCCCCCCCTTCTAGAGTATATTAGTTGCATTACCACCTGCACACTCACACTTTCAACTGATATCAGAGCTTGTACAACTGTATAGATTTAACCATATGGTGATCATGAGTACTTCAGGTGATGGTGGTTTTTCACAGGGAAGAGCTGCTAACAGACCTCCTCTATTTTGTGGAGAAAATTTTTCTCACTGGAATGCCTTGATGAAAATGTTCAGCATTGATCAAGACATAGAGCTTTGGACCATTATTCAGAATTGACCTCACACTTTCTACACAGAGAAAGATGGAATTAGACCTCCCAAATATGAAGGCTTACTATCATCTTCTGAATTAGAGCGATTCTCTAAGAATTACAAACCTATTAACATCTTATATTGTGCTGTAAGTACAGATAAATTCAACAGGATTTCAGATTGCACTACTGCCAAATAAATCTGGTATAAACTTGTTATAACTTTTGAAGGAACCAGTCAAGTGAAGCAAACCAAGATCAACATCTATCTCTGGCAATATGAGCTGTTTAAGATGAATGCAGATGAGCCTATCAGAGATATGTTCAAGAGGTTCACAGACATTGTTAACAACCTTGATTCACTGGGAAAAAAATTTCCAATGAAGAAAAGGTGAGGAAGATTCTAAGAAGTCTTCCAAAAGAAAAGTGGAAACCAAAGACCACAGCAATTGAAGAATCTCAGAATCTCTCAACTCTACAACTTGATGACCTACAAGGGAAGATTCTGACACATGAAATATCTATGAATGAAGCTGATGGAGAGCTTCCAGAAAGTGTCAAGAACTTAGCTCTCAAAGCCAAAGAAAATGAGAGAACTCAAAGCCTTGAAAATGAGGATGGTGATGATGAAGATCCATTTGCTTTGATTTCCAAAGCCTTGACAAGAATTCTCAAAATGAAGAAAAACTTTCAAAACAGAGGCTTCAACAAAGAAAGACATAGACCATCCAGTAGCAAGGACTACAAAGGTAAGTCTTCTTCACAAAGTAAATCAAAGGTTATGAATTGCTTTGAATGTGGTGATGCAGGACATTTGATAAGAGATTGTCCACACAAGAAAAGCAAGAGCTTTCAAAAGAAATACCATGACAGAAGAAAGAAAGCTATGATAGCTTCATGGAGTGATTTAGATAGCTCAAGTGAGTCAGAATCTGAAGAAGAACATGCCAACCTTTGCTTCATGGCAAAGCATGATGAAAGTTGTGAGAAGAAAATTGAGGTAATGGTAAATTGTCTGATTTCTAAACCAAAAGATGCACTTTCAGATTATCTCAGAACAATGCTTTTAAATGAATAAGATTATCTGAAAAAGATCAAACTTTTGAAAGAAAAAGTTCATGAGCAAGCAAAAGAGAACTTACAACTTGTTTGTCTAAATCAGAATCTTGAAATCTCTTAGAAGAAAACTGACAGTGATTTCAAGGCCTTGAAAACCAGTTTCAAAGCCTCGAAAACACAAGTCAAGGAAGTAGTCACTGAGAACGCTGTGATGAGTAACAACCTTGTTAATCTAAAACATCAAGTTGATGAATTAGATAAACAAAAGACTAATCTTATTGAGAAACTTCAAGAATCTGAATTGGTCAAAGTTAAGCTTGCTGGATCTGAACACAAGTTGAACTTTATTCTTGGAGGAATTTCACAGTCAGTTCATAAAGCTGGTATTGGATTCAATCCAAAATTTCCAAGAAATAAAAATACAAAATTTGTGAAGGCTGGAAACAAAACTTCTCCTAAATGTCATTAGTGCTGTAAAACTGGTCATGTGAAGATGACTTGTCCTTTCAGAAGGAGAGACCCTCGCATAATGTGGAACACTTTTCCTTTTCAACTCAAATGACAAGTTAAGCAGATTTGGGTTCCTAAAGGGGTTAGACCACCTAACATGGTTGATCCTGAATATGAATTTAAATTCCACACTTGGTCTAACAGCTGGGTAAGGCAGTGATTGGTGGTTGCACGGTGTCACCAAAGAACAAAAGTGGTTTATGGACATTGGTTGCTCAAGACACATTAGTGGAAAGAGATCAATATTCTCAGAATTTAAGGAGCAATCAGAAGGTTCAATTACACTTGGTGACAAAGGCAAATGCAATATTCTTGGTATTGGTAAAGTTGGTACAAATTCTGAAAACTCTATTTCTAATGTGTATCTAGTTGATGGTTTGAATTAACTTGCTTAGTGTATCTCATCTTTGTGACAATGGCAACAAAGTTATCTTTGATAAAGAGAAGTGTGTGGTGCAAAATGAGAAATCATGATATTTCATTCTCACAGCCTCTAGATCAAACAATGTTTATACTTTTCAGACTAACAAAGTTGCAGGTAAAAGTTTGAAGTTTCTCAAGGCCTTGAAAGAGGATTCAAAGCTTTGGCATAGGAAGCTTGGTCATTAAAGTTTGCATACTTTGATCAAGTTGATTTCCAAAGACCTGGTAAGAGGATTGTCATCCATCAAGTTCAGAGAATATGAATTGTGCAAAGCTTGTGCTCAGGGAAAGCAGACCAGAAGTTCTTTTAAGCCAAAGTAGTTTGTAAGTACAACTAGACCCATTGAACTGCTTCATATGGATCTCTGTGGTCCTATGCGAATTCCTACTCCAAAAGGTAAAAGGTATATGCTAGTTGTTGTAGATGATTTTCTAGATATACTTGGGTTATGTTTCTCAAAGAAAAATCTGAAGCCCTCTCTGAATTTTCAAAGCTTTGCAGAGAACTTCAAACTATTAAAAACCTACTTGTAGCTTCAATTAAAAGTGATCGTGGTAGAGAATTTGATCAATTAGAATTTGATTTGTTTTGTGATAAGCATGGTATTACTCACAACTTTTCTGCTTCAAGAACTCCTCAATAAAATGGTGTTGTTGAAAGAAAGAACAGGACTCTTGAAGATATGTCAAGGACAATGCTTCTTGAAAACAAATTGCCAAAACATTATTGGGCAGAAGCTGTGAATACAACAAATTATATATTGAACAGGTGCTTGATCATACCTATTCTGAAGAAGACCTCCTATTAACTATTCAAAGGGAGGAAGCCAAACATTTCATACTTCAGGCCCTTTGCATGTACATGTTTTATCCATAATAATAGAAAATACAATCTTGGTAAGTTTGATGCAAGAAGTGATGAAGGTATCTTTCTTGGAAACTCTCTGAATAGCAAAGCTTATAGAGTTTACAATAAAAGAACCAAACTGGTTGAATAAAGCATTCATGTTATTTTTAATGAAAGTTATGATGGTTCTTTGAGTGAAAGTTTTGCAGACTTGAATTTAAACAAGCATGAATCAGAGAAAGACAATGAGAATCCACTGGGATTGAAGAAAGGCTCAGAAGAAAACAGAAGACATTTTCAAGACCTTGAAAATGGTGCTCAAGGCCTTGAAAGTAAGCCTCAAAGCCTTGAAAAAGATGATCAGAAGGATACAAGTGACAAAGCCACTACTTCAAGACCAGAGAAGATCTATGGAGAACCTGAACTCTGGTCTCCAAGAAACAGATTCAAATATCGCTCATCTCATCCAGTTGACGATATCATTTCAGATCCAACCATTGGTACACAAACTAGATCACAGTTGAAGAACTTATGTGCTTTTAATGCTTTTATCTCTCTTGTAGAACCAAAACTGTGAAACAAGCATTACAAGAAGCAGACTGGATCATTGCTATGTAAAGTGAACTCAATGAGTTTGAAAGGAATAAGGTGTGCAACCTGGTTCCTAAACCTACAATCCAGTCTGTCATTGGTACCAGATGGGTGTTCATAAATAAGTTGGATGAAAGTGGCAAAGTGATCAGAAACAAAGCAAGGTTAGTTGCTTAAGGTTACAACTAAGAAGAAGGTATTGATTATGAGGAAACTTTTTCTCCAGTTACCGGGTTAGAAGCAATTAGAATTTTACTTGCCTTTTCATCTCACAAGAACATGAAATTATTTCAAATGGATGTGAAGTGTGCTTTCTTGAATGGCTACTTACAAGAAGAAGTTTATGTAGCACAACCTCCTGGTTTTGAAAATGACAATTTTCCAGATCATGTCTACAAACTTGACAAAGCTCTTTATGGTTTAAAGCAAGCTCCACAAGCTTGGTATGAAAGATTGTCAAAGTTTTTGCTTGAAAATGATTTCAAAAGTGGTCTAGTAGACAAGACTCTTTTCATAAAGACTCAGGAGAAAGGTTTGCTTGTAGTTCAAATCTATGTTGATGATATCTTGTTTGGAGCTACTAATGATCAATTGTGCAGAGAATTCTCAAGTCTTATGAGCAGGGAATTTGAAATGAGCATGATGGGAGAGCTGAACTTATTCCTAGGACTTCAAATACATCAATTGAAGAAGGGCATCTTTCTACATGAAATCAAATACACAAGAGACTTGCTAAGAAAATATAACATGGCTCAATGTAAGGAAGCCAAGACTCCTATGAGTTATACACTGTCCTTAGACAAGGATGAATTTGGTAAGAGTGTCAATGTGAAAGAGTATAGAGGTATGATTGGATCATTACTCTATCTCACATCAAGAAGACCAGATATCATGTTTAGTGTATGTATGTGCTGATCCAAAAGAATCACACTTGACTGCTGTGAAGAGAATATTCAGATATCTCAATGGTACCAAAGACTTAGGGCTTTGGTATCCAAGACATTCTAACTTCCCATTGCATGGATTTTCAGATGCTGACTTTACATGTTACAAAGTTGATAGGAAAAAGCACTTCAGGAACTTGCCAATTTATCGGATCATCCTTGATCAGTTGGCATTCCAAGAAACAGATTCAGTTGCTCTATCAATAGCTGAAGCTGAATATATAGCTGCAGGAGCATGTTGCTCACAAGTACTATGGATTGCTCAACAGCTAAGAGACATTGGATTTGATTTCAGAAGCATACCTATCAAGTGTGATAACGTCAGTGCAATTTCAATTACAAAGAATCCAGTTCCACATTCAAGAACCAAGCACATTGATGTCAGACACCATTTCATCAGAGATCATGCTGAGAAAGGTGATATTGTTCTTGAATTTGTTGCTACTAACATGAAAGTTGCAGATATCTTCACTAAACCATTAGCAGATGAGAGATTCTCAGCTCGAAGATTGGAATTGGGAGTGCTAAATAAAGATGCATTGGTTTAGGGGGAGTATCAGGTAAGAAAGGTAAGTTGTATGTGTTTTCAAATGTTTGAACTGATTTTCAAAGCCTTGAAAATCACTTCAAAGATTTGATTTTTATCTGTTGCAATGTTATAGCGTTTCAAGACCTTGATAACCTTTTCAAAGCCTTGAAAATAAGTCTACTATTCTAGTAGTCAATAAACATGGATCATTCTGTATTGGGCGATATCTCTGTAGATATTTGCTCAATATAGCCCCTACCTTTTTCAAAAATATGTTTTAGCGAAAAATAGTATTAAAATATTTTATTTCCAACGGCCTAAGAGATTTGAATTTTCTCTGATTATTTCAGATCTTTTCAGATCAGAGAGATATTCTAGTTTCCTTTTGAAACTCAGACTCTTTTAGTATTTATCTTCTCTTCTTCTCCTCTCTCCGTATCATTCTTACCTCTATCTATTCTTCTCCCAAACCCTAATGGGCACAAGGAGAACCTCAGACATAATCGAGATGGCAGGAGGATCAAAACCTGGTTCAGAGAAGAAAAAGAAAGGCAGCAGTGGATGAAGTTCAAGAGATCAGTGAAGACTCTGATTCGAAGAGCTTTACTGATGAAGAACAGGAATCTTCACCACCCAAGAAGATAGTGAAAAAGGACCAATTTCCAGCAAATAAGAAACATGCTATGGTATCTACTCAAGAAAAGAAGAAGGGAATCCATATTAGAAGCCCTAAGAGAGACAAGAAAAAGTCAGTCACATAAGTCAAAGGAAAAGGAAAAGAAATCCTCATTCAAGACTCAGACTCAGACTCAGACACTACTTCAGGATCCTATGAAGTATACTCCATATCCAACAAGGGGAAACATGAGAAGGATCCGTTCTAGTCTTTAGAAGCTTCAAAAACAGGAAAGAAGGATCACAGAAGTTCCTCTGCTCAGCAGAAAACGATGGGTGTAAAGAAGAAACTGAGGAACTCGATGTGGTTTCACAAGAAGTTCAAGCCAACAATGAAGACAGTGAGGAAGAAGAAGGAGATCAAGATGGAGATAAAGACCCTTAATCTAGCCTACTCTTTCTTCTCATTCTCTCTTTCTTCTTAAGTTTTTTAAGTTTTCTTTTCAAAATTTTCCAGACACTTGATCCAACATCCTCTATATCTTTTTGATGAAAGTCAAAAAGGGGAGAAATTCCAGGTTTTAGGTTTTTAGGTTTTATTATTAGGTGTTATTTGCTATTTGCCGAACTTTTTATTTTCTGTTGGTAAATTGAATAAGTTGGGTCTTTTTGGAATTACTGTGTTATTATAAATTGTGAACTAACCAGTATTTTTTGCAGAGACTAAGGATCAAACATAATTTGGTTTTGTCTTTTGTTCGACAAAATCCCAAGTATAGGATATCGTCTCAAGTAATAATTCGGTAAGTCCGGAGTCGAATCCACAAGGAGAGGAGGTTTAGACAGTGACTTACTATCACTAGAGTAACGCAACTAAGGAACTAACTAAAGCAAGTAATGTAAATTCTCATAGGCTTTAGAGCTTGCCAAGCTATCAAATCCACCACAAAACGTGATGGAGCAAGTTTAGAGTACGATTTAGAGAACAAAGTAAATGACTAATAAAGCGAAAATTCAAGAAACTAAGTGAAATGACAAGTAGAGAAGGGCTAGGGATCCTCGGTTTCTCTAGTGACCAATCCTCCTATTACATTCAAGCCCGGTTCTCACATTCCATGTGTCAATCCACAAGAAAAGTATCTCAAGAAGTGATTGCTCATGCAATCCAACTCGCGACAAGAGAAGTGTGTAAATCCAACACGCTAATCAAGCACTAAAGAGGCTATTCAAATGAGATTCTCCAAATTTCAAGTGTTTCAAGCATCAACCATATGTAAACACAAATAGGTGTTTCCACATGAAAGATCAAGCAACGAATGAGATTTGTAAATTCTCACTCAAATCACCTAACTAGAACTCGATTTCTCAAAGTAGGATTGATGAGTTCCTCTCACTCAAATGCAACTTCAAATCAAACACATCAAAAGTATTCGCACATCTACCTATTCAATTCATCAAATACTTCAACAAGAGAAATCTAAATATTTCATTAAGCATTCAAGTGAACCCAATTCAACCCATTCATCCTTGAAGTTCAACTTGAATCAAGAGGAAGATTAGGGCACTAGATAGTCCCAAATCACCCAAGCAAATTGAATTAGCTAGACATAATAGAAAATTCAAGAGAGATTGAGAGAAATTTAACTTTCAATAATCAAAACTTGAATTTATACTTGATAGCACCAATACATTTGCCACTAATTCAATCCCAAACACTTGTTTCAAATACACAAAACTAAGAACAAAAAAATAGCCAAAACACAAACTAAGCTATGAAAATGAACAATTATCAAGCTCAATCTCTGCTGCTGCTGCTGCTACAGCAAGAACTCAGCAGCAGCAACCCAGCAGTCCATCTAGCAACCCAAAAATGCTCAAGAACAGAGTACACATGGAGCACTGCAACAGCAACAAAACAGACCCAAAATTCGTCCAGAAACGTCCTGAATTCGTCCTCCTCTCTCTCCCTCTTCCTATTTATGTGTTCTTGCCTCTTAGAGAGCTCAAAAACAACCCCAGAAAGGGCGAAATCAGAGAGAGAGAGAGGACGAACAAAACAGAGGCGTCCTTGAGCACTGTAGAACCGACTGGTGAGAGAGAGCCCGTCCAATTTCTTCAACCTCATGTTATATAGATGCTAGGGATTTGTTTCGTAGCCCCCAAGGAATCATCTCCACCCTCCAATTGATCTAAATGTCTCTCAATCGTCGATTTGAACTTCTTCCCCAAGAACCCTAACTTTTGGGGCTTTCTTTGTTACTTTGTTTTGGGCCGAATCGAAAGGTGCAATGGGTAGGAGATGGGCTAGGGATCGTTTTTGTACCGGTCTCGCTTGATTTGGTGAAGAAACGAGGCTGGGGTGGCTTTCGAAGAAGCTTCGAGCGACAACAATGGCTTCCTCTGGGTTCTCCGTGTGCTTCAACGACTGGGAGGGAGAACGTATGAACTGGTGCGTGAGTGTTTTGCCGAAAATGCACATGGCTCCCCCTGAGTTTGCTGAAACCTTTTAAAATACCCCCGTGTCCTCTTTACATGTTTAGAAAACTGCAACTCTACCCAAATTCCGTTAAGAACTCTACACATAAGCCCTTAGAAACTTTTGAAACTTGCATTTAGCTCCCCGTTCCGTTGCAAACTTATCTTCTTGGCCCTTGACCTTCACTTTTGACTTCTAGATCTTCAATAATGGCCTCAATTCTTATCTTGTATTCTCAAATAGGCCCTTAAATCTTCAACTATTTTACAAATTAGTTCCTCCAAGTCCCTTCTTCATGGCTCTTGAGCCGCAAATTCTCTTCAAATTCATCGTTTAGGCTCCTGCTAGCTAGCCTGTAGCGTTTTAAAGCACGTCTTCACCTACAAAATTAGGGAAAAAACAACCAAAACTACGAAAACAAGAATAAGTCTAGAAAGAGAGATAAAATAAATAAATTACACATATTAGCAAGTTATGAAGAGTTCGTTAACATACTAAAATATGCAATTTCAATTCATCAACATCTTTCATCAAGGGGGAGATTGTAAGATCAGGTTGTGAAAGGCTTGGAATAGTCTGACTATTTCAAGGCCTTGAACCAACTTTCAAAGCCTTGAATCAGTTCTCATAGGCTTGAAAATAGTAGAGGCCTTGAAACTTGATTCAAAGCCTTGAAACTGCTTAACCTATGTGAACATTCTCCAGGAGAGTTTTCTGCAAACTCTCCTGGGTTGATTTCCTTTCTCTCCTTCATATGCTTGATTACTGTTATTTGATGATGAAAGAAAAAGCATTCTAACTCGTTTGAAAAAATAATAATCATCTGTTTGACCATGATTTTGCAGGAGATTTTATTTCCTAATTTTACAGAGATTGTTTCCTAATCCGGCTTGTGCAGGGAAGGAAATAATCAAGAAGACGATTATATGTTTGATCTGAATGACTTGACAGCTTCTCAACCTATCCAAATGGACTAACACCGTTAATTTCTGTTAGATAAGTGAGTGACATTTTAGTATTTTAATACATCAAAAGGGATAGTGTGGTCTTTTCTCATTCTTTTTTATTTTTTTTCTCTCTTCTAATTTTATTTATATATTTTTTTCTTTTTTTCTCTTCATATTTATCTAATGGAAATTAACGGTGTTAGTCCATGTGGACCTAAGTGTCGCAATTTTACAAACTGCAGAGACGATAAGTGGTAAAACCAATACTGCATGGTAAATGTCAGCGAGAAGAAACTGCAAGGGGGTTTTCTGTCAAAAGTTTTTTCTTTAATTTGTATTGTGTGCTACTACTAGTCTACTACTTACTATGTGTGAATTTCAGTTTTAGAATTAATAAAATGTCTGACCGGAGTATTAATGGAATGTAGTTTGATTTCTTCGTGATTCTACATACTTCATTTGTAACCAGGCAGAGTCTTTCAGCCCGTAGCTATTGACTTTGAAGATATGGAGAGCACCAAAGTTAGTTTCGCTTCTCTCAGAAAAGTCAATTTCCGCACGCAAGTCGCAGGGGTAGAGAAAGATCATGGCTAACCATCTACCATTTGTTGGTGCAAAAAAAAAAAAAAAAAAAAAAAAGAGAGAGAGAGAAGAAGAAGAAACAATTTACCATTTGTGTTAAATTTTGTTGATATGATTTCATACAGTTGATGTTTGGGAGGAGGTAGTTAACAACCAAATCGTGATAGAGTCATGGATTTTGATTAGGGAAGACTAGTTTCTTTTTAAAGAACATATGCATGTATGTGGTAGGGCAACATAACCCTGCGTGTCATTTTGTAAAAAAATTGAGATTCCAACTCGTACGAGAATGTGGGGGACATCAGGCCTAAACCACTACAACAAAAGTGTCTAAACTGAGGACAACAACAGTACAAGATCCACTACATCCTACCTACAAAGACTTTTAACCGTCAGTGCTCCATCTCGAATTGAAAACCCAAAATACAGCAATTGTGGCCATGTGTCTCTAGTGCATTGACAACCATATCTCTCTGTCGACGAGTGTGTTGGGCAAAGGCCCCAAAACATATCACGACAGCCTACGATAGTTGGAAAAATATACAAGGGGTCTCCGCAAACCCCATGGGTGCTTGAATCACCAACATAGATCTCCGAAAAAGACTGTAGGAAAAAGTAAGGCCAGCTGGGAGAGATTTGGCCTTTTCTTTGACTGAAGTTGCCGGACCTAAGCTACAAGAATTCATAAACAGATCCATGTTGGTCTCGAAAGATCCCACCTCTAGCTCCTTGCCTAACTTAGCAGACCCATTGAATTGAAGGGATATTTTGCTAGACCCAGGACGAGTCCACCTAAACCAGGAACCTCTCCACACTGGCATTGGTTAGAAAGAAAGTTGCAATTGAGCCTTGTTAAACGGTCCAATATGCATAAATCTCTTGAGGGGTAAACATTGGAAGAAGTTCCCTAAGAGAGCGAAATACTCTTAGAATAATTGTAGGCGTATACATGGATAACTCGTCAAAATAGCCCAATTTTGAGTGATCAATAACTCCCAACAAATGATAGTGGGGAGTAAGGACCGAAGGGAATGGATATGGGAAGATGAACCTGTAACAACCCATATTTGATTGTAGGGGTATTTTCGTAATTTAGCACGTGAGAACGTATTAGTCAATATTAAAATACGTGTGTAGGCGTAGCGATAAACTATTTGTTAATAATTATTCATTAAATTAGTCCTTAATAATTACTTTTTAAATAATATTATTTTAATTTAATAATAATTCAATTATAAATTCAAATTAATTGTTTAGTAGATTTTAATAAATGAAACATTTACGAGTTTCCTCAAATCAAATTCGAATGTCAAAAGAAAAGAAAAATCTTTTACTAGCCGCCTTTCATTTTATTACTTAAAACGAGTCAAATTTCTTCTTATCAGTCGAACTCTTTTTTAACGGTCAAAATATGTTTAATAGTCAAATTATTATTATTTTTAGTCAAAATAGTTTATTGATTCTTTTTCGTATTGATTATTTATCGCACGTTGAATTTTTCGTCGCGTATAGTTTTATTAATCGTTTGACGCAAATTTATCGTTCGGCGTGTATTATATTTTTCGCCGCGTTTATATTTAATTCTCGCCGCGTTTATATTTTTTGTCACGTATGTTTTTATTTTCGTCAGTTGTCCGACCACCGCGTAAAATCGTGACTCCGCCACACCCAATAACTTCCTCTCACCCATCAACTCTTCCCCTGCTTCAGCCTCCATCCGTACCCCCTCCACCTGCGACAACCACGCTCGGCGTGGCTCCTCTTCACCAGCTAGCTACCCGAGATTCTCTCATCACCATCAACCCATACCTCCTTCTTTTCTTATCTTAATCCCCTTCACTCCATCCCCTTGTCCACCCTCAGCTCTCTGTTTTTTCTGAGAAAAAACCCACAAACACCTTCACCAACCTCCACATCCATCACCACCTCCTTCACTTACAACTCTACCTCCTTCCCTTCCAACTCTGCTCCACTTCTCCTCCATCTCTTCCTCTCCCTTTCTCTTTGTTTTTGCCGAAGAAAACCAAGCAGAAACAACCACCCCTCAACCACCACCACCGAACGCCACAATCACCCCCTGTTTTTGCCAAACAAAACGCATATGAAAATAGCCCACCTCACCTCCAACACCACCATTCAAATCAGCTCTAAAACTCCCTCCAACTCCCCCTCTATTCCCTCTCAAAAACAGCCGCCAAAATCAGCGGCAACACCAGCGAAAAGCAGCGGCAACACCAGCTTCGGGAGCTCCCTCGTCCTCTCCGTTCGCCGCCGTCTCCGTCGTCCTCCAACCCTCTCACTGATCCTTCCGAATGGAACCAGGAGCTCCTCTGCGACTTGTTGGAATAGATGCCCTAGAGGCAATCTAGTTTAGTATGAATTTATTTTGGCTAGAACATTCATTGTATTATTTATTGGATATTTAATATAATGAAGTCCTTAGATTTACAATTGTGTTTTTATCTTAAATATCCTTATTCGAGTATAATGATTAATAGGACAATCATCTATAGACTAGTATGGGGTTGGATTGATATGGAGATATCATGACCCAACACATGGGTGTGCATTAAGGGTAATGGCGCACTGGATTGACCCATCTCCGAGAAGGCTACATACACGTTATGTTAAGTCACAATCGCTTCTCGTGGTGACAACGGTATTGTCATTCTTAGACTTGAAGTCACTAGATATTCTAGTTGTGGATTATTGTGATTTTGGTAGCGTCAAACGCTACACCGTAACTAGAGGTGTCAAACGGGCGGGTTCGGATGAACCCGACCCGTTTATAAATGGGTTTATTTTTTATGGGTCCAACCCGTTCGACCCGTTCAAATGTTATGGGTTTTATGGGTGGGTCATAAACGGGTCAATGTGACCCGTTAACCCATTTCTAACCCGTTTTGAACCCGTACTTGCTAAAGGAGAAAAAGTCACACCGCTTCTATTAACAATTTTTTTAAGATTTTTTGTTTTCTTTTTGAAACTATACTAATGTATTTTTTTTTGTCAAAAAACTATACTAATGTATGCACTCTGTTTGCAAAAAAAAAATGCTCTAATAATTAAATTTTCATTTTCTAGGGAAAAAAAGACAAAAAAAGAAAAAAGAAAAGAGATAACTCTTGTTTCTTTCACTCATTATCTCTTCCATAGAATTTCATTCTTTAAAAAAAAAACCATTGTTCTCCCACTCATCGGTTTCAGACCCGAACCTCTTCTCTCCTCTCCTCTCCTCTCCTCTCTTTCTCTCTATCCTCATCGCATCGCGACCTCCTCCCACTCAATCGACGTTACAACCAAAATCCCCCAAAATCCCCTCCTCAATCGGCGTCACTCCACCAACCCATCGCCGGGCATCCCTCAGAATCGCCGCCGTGAGCCTCATGGAGCTAGACCCACCGCCGAGCCGAGCCTTCTCATCTTTCTGCGCCAATCGCTCCTCGGTGATGCTCTGGCTCTTCAATCTAGACCCACGCGGCCCCTTCTACTCGCGAGCTTGCATCACCGCCATCCCCGCCGACGACGATTGCATGAAGAAAATTAATCAATACTCAAGAATCGAAGAGGTACCAGAACTCAAAACGGGTGTAGGTGGGTTTAAATTTTCAACCCGGGTAACCCGCCTACTTCAACGGGTTGAATAACTTCACCTGTTTCAACCCATTTTAAACAATTAGCAAGACCCGGACCCAATTAACTTGTGCGGGTACGGGTGGGTTAACGGGTCCGGGTCAAGTTTGCCAGCTCTAACCGTAACTGGGTAGTTATAAAGGCGTGTACTGGATACAATTAGAATCAAGTTTAGAGATCGTAGTGGACGTAGATAGAATTTGTCCCTCCCACATAACGGGAGCAAATATCCGAGGCCACTCGAGGGATAGTGCTTATATAATGTCTGGCCAGACTCCAATAAATCAATATAGGATATTGATGTTATTTGCACGAATAAGGCCATTCCCAGGATTGAGAAACCATGGATTGGATATACGAGTGTGACTTGTATGTCTCGTGTCCAATCCGGATATGGAGACAAAGGAATGTGACAATTACTAGCACAAGGTTTGTCGGCTGACTATTCTATTAGTTGGCTAGAATGGATGTTTTTCTAGAGACCGCTCCATATTATCAAATTGTTGCTACCAACTAGATAGAACCTATGGGGTCACACGCTAGATAGATTTGAACTAGATTTTGGAATTCATTAATATGATTAATTAATTAGAAGGATCACTTTTCAACACCTTGCAAACTTAGTAGGACTAATTTTCAAGGAAGGGACTAAAACGAATTCTAGTAGGACTACAATAGGTCCTTTAGGTAGTTAACAAGGATTTGTTGGACTATATAAAGGATTCTCCTTCCTTCCTTCCCACACTTAAGAACATATTATTCATAACTTGATTGGGAGAGAACAAAGGAGAGAGAGCAAGCAAGCAAGAGGGCCGACCGACCCTGTGACGACCCGGTCACACTTGTAATACAAAAATATCGATTATTCGATAAAAAATCACGGTTTACTGTCAACCCGTCTGACACTTTCAGACGTTCAAATCTCAACCAGGAGGACACACAGTCCTCCAAAACAATATTTTTAATCAATTTTCTGAAAATCTGGTACGTGACTGAAATTAATAAATAATTACACCAGCTGGTCAAAAATGACATTTTATAAATATATGGACAAAATAGTAATTTAAAAAGATTACTAAAAACAACTAAAAACAACATTTTTAACAAATAAACACAATTTTTAGCTACAACTCCGCGATCCAGTCGCGCTCCAGGTCAACCTGTAAAACAGAGGGGTGAACCAAATAGCTCAGCAGGTACCGCCTAACCACTGGCGTAAAAATCTAAAATCTACTTAACACAACAGCCAGTTATTACACATCAGCATGCGACACCAAATACACAAACAGCGTGATTTATCAGTCACCCAAACAATTATCAGATAGCTATAAAGCTGTGAAAATCACACCACCACTATACACAGAAATACACTGTAACTGTAGGAAACTTAGAAATTAAAGTTCCCCTACCTCTTGCAAGTCACTGATCCAAGCTTGTGACTTCTTATTCAACTAAAAGCCCCTTTGAAAATTATTCCCAAAGTCTCTGCTCATGTAAAGAAAATTCTTCCCTAGCTCTTACAGTGAGTTTACTCACAAATCAAGTGAAGCGTGAACTTGAAAATAGAAGAGCAAGTGGACAGTGAATATTCGTCTAACAGACCAAAGAGATTAACACAGCCCTCTCCCTCCCAATGATACTTAACCAACATATCAATAAATATCAATGTAAAAAAAGAATTATTTTCAATTCCAGTTGAGTTGGCATGTGGTCTACATATGACTAACCACACAATTAGACAAGTCACAAGACACTAGCATGAGGTGTCATGCTTTCAGTACAATTTGATAGACATGAAAAAAGTGCAATTCAACAAATATTGAGAAATAGTAAAATGAAATTAAATAGTAACATTTGTGATTATCATACAAAGTGACTCATAGTCCAGTCCTAAATAAAAATGACAACAATTGACAATTACAAAAATGAACACACACGTCATAGCATGAGAAATGTCGTGAACTGTATAAAAAAATGTCTAACAACATTTCACGTGGAACATCAATTGCTTACAAAACTTCTAAACAACGGTTTACATATAAAATATTTTTATTTATTTATTTATTTATTTATGTTTTTTACTCGGGGTCTCACAATTCTACCCCTCTTATAGAAATTTCGTCCAGAAATTTAATTTCACTAAACGATCACTTTTCACTTGCCAAAAATGACACACACCGAAAGAAATATCACTCTAACCTCACAATTTTCACCAATTACATAGACGTCTTATACTTCATTATATAAGTACAGCCTACCATACCAAGCTCATAAATATGGTTCACTTAGTTAACAAATATTCACATATAAAATTAATATATGGTTATTCATGCTTCACACATGCATGTATGCATGCACGTTAGTTTAACATCAAACCTTCACCAAATCACTAGTATTTTGCAATCCCCACAATACAATAAACAATACTCACTTATGCAAATCACGAAGGAACAGCAAACAAGGTCTTACAAATCGCACTGAAATATGTTTTACCAAAATTTAGTTAAAAAAAAATTATGTAGGTAAGAATGTCACAATCTATCCCATTCATAGAATTTCATCCCAAAATTTATTTTTCAACGTTAATAAAAATGTCACGTACCCAAAAGGTCTCATCACCTACACCACCCAAGCAGTACTAGACTGTGTACCCCTAGCTCGACAATGCGGTGGCTTACAAGTGTGGTGGCTCACAAGTGTGTACCACTCGTACGACACCCGCCACAGACACCCGCCAAAACACCCGCCCAGTCCCAGATACACTATCCGTACCTCAGGTCGGGTAAGGCTCTGATACCACTGTGACGACCCGGTCACACTTTTAATAATAAATATCGATTATACGATAAAAATCACAGTTTCCCGTCAACCCGTCTGACACTATCAGACGTCCAAAACACAACCAGCAGGACACACAGTCCTCCGAAACAATCTTTTTAATTAAATTTCTAAAAATCTGGTACGTGACTGAATTATTTAAAAAGTTACACCAACTCGTCAAAAATGACATTTTATATAAATATCTAGCCAACATAGTTATTTACAAAAAACAGCTAAAAACAGTTAATTTAGCTAAAAATCTACTTTTTAACAACTACTCCGAGATCCAATCCCTCTCCAAGTCAACCTGTAAAACAGTGGGGTGAGCCAAAATAGCCCAGCAGGTACCGCCTAACCACTAGCGTAGAAATCTAAAATCTACTTAACACAACAGCCAGTTATTACACATCAGCATGCGGCACCAAACAGACAAATACCGTGATTTAACAATCACCAGATATTCAACATATAGCTTAAAAGCTGTAAAAATCACACCAGCAGTATAAACAGGTATAGACTGTAACTGCAGAAATTTAGAGATTAGATTTCCCCTACCTGAATGAAAATCAAGCTAAGCAAGAACTAGCCAAAGCTGTACAAACATCGAACAATCCCTCGTCTTTGCTAACATGATATTGTATAGATGAACTATACTCAATAGTAACTGGTTTCAGTATATAGGAACAAGTTATCATGCTCCCTAAACTTTACATATCCCATTAATTGACTACCTCTCCTCTCCCTTCTCTTTTTAAATTGGTCTCAAACCCAACTGAAGAAAAACAATTAATAATGAATGTAATCACAAGGATAGCCCCGAACTAGCAATGAGGGCTTAGTCACAAGCTCACAAAAACATGCATGAGGTGGCCATTTTGTGCCACTGATATGATAACTATGAACATTTACAAATTTCATTTTCATAAAATTGTCCCTAACTTCCTTCTTAAATACCAAAATTACCCCCATTGTTGATGACCCACTAAAATACACATCACATGCATAGTAATCAAATATTGAATTTTTAAATTAAAAACTAGACTTGCATGAACAGAAAGCAAAACTAGTACTTTGCATGACACGTTCTCACAATTTTACCAAAAAATTGAACACATCTATCTATTAAGTTACCCATCTATTAAACTTTTACATGTTTGAATCACAAACGAACAAAATATCACTATGTAATCAACATAGATCTCTCAACATTAAAGATTGAAATGAAGTAACATAATATCATCTACATAAAAATTAGTCTCAACCAATTCATTTAATAAAATAGGTTTGGGTCTCACAATACGCCTTTAGGGCTGCAGGGGTATTGTTCTCTGAACCTGCTGGAACTTGCTCCTCTATTGCGTACAATTTTCTTCTCTTGCTTGAGAACGATTCTCAAGTTTGTGTACCAATCAAGGAAGTTGGTTCCAGAGAACTTGTCCTTCTCAAGGACAGATCGTAGGGAATGTTGTGAACTCGATGAGTTGTTTGCCATTTGAAATTCTACAAAAGGAATATACGCAAGTTTTAGTATTTGTGAATTTTTGACTATATTCTATAATGACTAGTTTATCATATATAGCTCCCACTATTTTTCAACGGATTAATAACCCTCGGGATATTAATGCGAAAAATATCCTTATATTTTCTAGTGGGCCAAGATCCATGTTTCATCTCCTTAAGAGCTTGCTTTGGCAAGTCACCCATAATTTGACTACTTTAGGTATGAACAATTCCAATTGCATCCCTATGCAACTCTTGGTTCAATTGGGAAAATAATTTCTTATATATCCATCCGCGCGGATAATCCCAATTGATTGCCTCTAGGTTTTTAATCATATTAATAGCCTAGTTGTGTCCAACCTCTTATTTAAATAATTGCACATTACTTGTTTGTGCCATCACATTCCATCATTATGAACCAAGTCGCCTTGCTTTGGCATGCACGAATTTGATAAATCATGATGATAATGAGTGTTTAAATAACGAGAAGGCAAGAACACAATATTTGAATTTTGAGAGATTTTTCAAATTCAATTTTAATTGTTTTGTTGATCCATATCAACTGATCTATCTATTTGAGTTTGGGCACAACTCTAAATAATAGATCCGGGTTGTATAATTATCTTATTATCCTAATTGCATGCATCATCCATACACCAACCACAAAATAATAAGACAATAAAATAAACAACCACAAAATAAAATAAAACGTGATGTGGATATGGCCTTTTCTAGACTAAGATAATTCCAAGCCAATGGAATTATCTATAAACCCTAAAGTAAACACATCTCCATGCTTCATCTTTTGGTCCATCCTTCATAGTCTTGTGGAATGCTCCATGCTCCATCTTTTGTGGCTTCTTTTGGCTTTGGGCTTCTTTTTCTTCAAGCATGGCTAACAATCTATTCTATCTAGCACTAGCTAATCAACTATACTAAATAAAATAAATCTCACAAGTTGAGAAAAAAATGGCTCGCATACCATAAAACTCTAATTAATTATTACAACAAATTGATCAGCTCGCATGCCGTAAACCAAACCACAAAATTAAACAATCACACCAAACCACATCCAACGGCCATATCCAACCACCAAGCGATTTGCACATAAACAGTTCAAATCCAATTTTAACGCGCTTGGTCAATTTTAATTGATTTTAGAAATTTTCTAGGGTTATAACGGTCCAAGGGGCCCAACCAACCAATTGCTCGAATCCCAAAGAGGACCGCCTAGGCCATGGGCCGGCCGGCCCCTAGCCCACACGGCTAGGCCGTGTGCTGGGGCAGCCCCCGGCCCCTAGGCCGCGTCTTACTTGGGCGGCAAGCAAGGAGGGGAGGTCCCCAAGCGGGGCCGAACCTCTTTCCTTGTTTGAAAAGAACTCCTTCTTTCAATAGGATGCCCAAACCCTAGATCTAAGATCCTAAAATTTCTCAAACTCACTAATTCATGCATTTGATAACGCTCAATTAGGGGTTATCTTATAGCCTGATTTCGCTAGTATTTGTGTCGGAATTAGCGGTTTTTGCCGGAAAATGCCTTAGAATGCCCCGGGAATCTAGAACGAGACGTTTATTTGTACTTGCTGGAATTCTGCTTATTTCTTGCTATATTTGGATATGATCGCGGGTTTTCGTTCGTGTTGCCTTTTCAGGAACAGGTTCGGTAGGTGCATCGGGAAGCGTGCCGGGACCAAGCCGGGACCGTCTCGGGAAACGTGCACAAGACCGGGACACGACGGAAACACGGAAAAGCAGGAGAACACCGAAGAGGCAAACCGGGAGCGTCAGGCAGAAGAGTGGGACCCAGGGGACCTAACCTGGCCCACCAAAGGACCAAGTGGGGCCCACATCTCCACCCCCTGCCTGCGTATATACGCAGCCTTGCGTATATACGCAGGCAGGGAGGGAGATGGGGGTGTTTGGTAGGCTCTGGTTGCGTATATACGCAGCCAGTTTTGACTTTTTGGTCAAAGACGGTGGACCGATGGCAGATTCCGTAATCTCGGGCACAAGCGTTTTCGGGAAACAACACTATTTAAAGACTCGTCCAGACTCGTTTTGAAGACACGGAGACACAACACAATTCTCAGCACAACCGAAGGGCAAGTCAGAGCATTCACGGAGAGCACGAAAGCGCGATTCGAGATTCGAAGACTTAGTTTGATTTCGTTCTCTCTCTTTATATTCAGAAACTGCGTTTTGTAGTCGTAGCTAAACTTCTCACCTAGGTTCTCGGTGAAGCTAGGGTTTCGTACTCAGATTTTATGACTACTACGTTTATGGATTCATGATGATTATCTTAATTCAGCAAGTTATATCTGTTATTCTGGTTTTGATTTGTATCGTATATGCATGATAGGATTGATCACCCAGGATTGCTATAGACCCGAGCTTGTAGGTGAAAACGTCAAGTTAGGGTTAGGAAGAAAAACCAGGATTTAGTACCTTACCCTGATAGACCGACCAGAGAAAGGGAGATAGGGCTAGCATCGAAAAACGTGAGACCAACTGTTAGAGAATTTGACCCGGGCCATTCGGACAGGTTAGAAACCCTAACAGGATTAGACCGAGACTGCAGACTTAGGCAGCTTAACAAGAATCCGAAAGTCTGTAGGATCGGGATTACGTGTGGAATCTGAAAAGTCACTGCACAACTGGTACGTTGCACAGATATCGAAACTGCTGAGTGTTTTCATAATCGAACGTAAAACTGAAATCTGTAGAAACCCTAGGGGATCCTGGAGCCTAGTTTTCATCTATTATCGTTACAACCAAATCAGCTATTTTCAGAAAACGTCACAAAAAATATTTACGTTTACGTTTTTAATTTCTGTTTTTAGTTTAGTCATTATAATCACAACCTACTCCTCCTGGTTACTACTCTTGGATAACCGAAACTGACAACTTAAGTAAACCCGAAACAGTCCTCGTGGGAACGATCACCCGAGTCTAATTGCACCCGGTACTACAAGATTCGTACACTTGCAATAGCACGTTAGTTTGCGCATCAAGTTTTTGGCGCCGTTGCCGGGGACTTTTTTAGGGTCTATTTAGTAGTCAGAATTAGTTTTCTGAGTTTTTATTTATTTTCAGTCTTGTTCTTTTTCTCTTTATCTCACTGCGTTTTTGAATCTGCGTTTTCAGGACTGTTTAGTTGATGCCCAGATTGCCTCGCGATTTGGTGTCACCACTCGACAACCCGGAAAAACTGTATACCGAACAGAACCGCAGAAACCGAGAAAGCAGGATGGCAACCAACCAGAGGGATCCACCCGAGAACACCGAAGCCGGTGGACAGGAACGAGAGACACGTACCCCAGCCCAGATGGCGCGGTACATTGAGGAGCTTGTCACAGCGGGACTTGCTGCCCGAAGCAACCAGAGAACATATAACCGATCTGGGAAGGCGTTGGTGGAAAATTTCGAAGTCCCCACCGGGGGGCATGAGCGAGCTATTGTGGTGCCCGAGATCACCGCCGAGCACTTTGACATCAAACCATCCACCATCCAGACGGTACAAACTCTCTGTCCGTTTCATGGCAGGGCCGACGAAGACCCGAACGATTTTATCGGGAAATTCGAAGATTACTGCAACAAGGTCAGATAAAAGGGGGTGGAAGCAGAGGCACTCATGTTGATCTTATTTCCATACTGTCTTTACGGAGTAGCCAAGGACTGGCTCGAATCCCGACCACCCCGATCCATCACCACATGGGAGGAGTGTGTCACGGATTTTCTGGCAAAATTCTATCCCGCCTCCCGAGTCATACAGTTACAGAGCGAGATCCTGTCATTCAGACAGAAGATGGGGGAGACGGTGGTGGACGCATGGGACAGGCTCATGAGATTGGTCAAACGGTGCCCGAACCACGGTTTTGGAGACGCGAAAATCCTGCAGGTTTTCTACCATGCCCTAGACAGGGAGAACGCCGACAGGATTGATAGAGAGGCCGGGGGAAACTTCCTGTATCACGTAGACAAAGAAGGTGCGTATGACCTGATGAAGCAGTTGGCCAAGCAGGACACCCGATTGTTGGACGATCGCAGGATGGCGGCTAGAGCCGGACCTGCAGAGGATGACCGTATAGACAACCTGGCCAAAATCGTTCACGACTTGGTCAAGAAAGTCTACTCGGATAAGAAGACTGTTGCAGCAGTCGAAGAACCTGATCTGGACACAGCCATTGAGGAGCTAAGGACTGAAGATACCAATTACGTACAGAAACAGTGGGACCCGAGCCGGTACCGACCGGGTACGAGAGACCATCCCGGGTTTCGGTACGGAAACCCGAACGCAGCAGTTTATGCACCGGGATTCCAGCACAGGCTACCAGCTCAACAGGCTGCCCCGGCCCAGCAGGCTCAGTCAGTCCCATCCGCACAGCAGTACGACGCTCAGATGAAAGAGATCAAGTCCATGTTCCAGACTATGGAGTCCCGGTTCAAGCACATGGACACCTTGACGGCAGATATGCAGACAACCAAAACGTCACTGCGCGCTTTGGAAAAGCAGGTGGGGCAGTTAGCACAGCAGCTAACGGAGAGACAGCCAGGAAACCTACCCTCGAATACAGTAAACAATCCACAGGCTCAGATCAATGCTATCGCCACTCGCAGTGGATTGGCACTGCAGGATCCACCGTATCCCAGCCACGAACGTGCAGAAAACTCGAAAGAAGTAGAACGCAACTTGTCGGGCCAGGATAACAGCACAGTCGACCGCCCCCAGCCGAAGGGCTCGGTTGAGCAGGATGCAGTGCAGAACGAGACCAGTGCAGAAACTATACACGTCTCCAAGGAGGTCCCGTACCCCTTTCGAACACGAAAGAGGGATGACAGCAAGGACTACGCCAGGTTTCTCGAGATGTTCAAGCAGCTGCAGATTAACATACCTTTTTCCGAGACTTTGGCTAAGATGCCCACTTACGCCAAATTCCTCAAGGACATCTTGTATGGGAGGAGGCGAATGAGCGATTTCGAGACCATAAACCTGACGGCAGAAGTGAGCAATTGTGTGAAGAATGGGCTACCGAGGAAGAGAAAGGATCCTGGCAGTTTCGTTATACCGGTTACCCTAGGGAACGCTTACACAGGAAAGGCTCTGTGTGACCTAGGGGCCAGCATCAACCTGATGCCGTTGACGATTTTCAAAAGTTTGAAAGTCGTTGAACCCCGACCCACCAGAATCATGCTCCAGATGGCAGACAGGTCCGTAAAACAGGCCTACGGGGTTATCGAGGATATTCTGGTCAAGGTCGACGAGTTGATTTTTCCGGCAGATTTCGTCATCCTGGACATGGAGGCAGGGGAGGTACCGCTCATACTTGGCAGGCCGTTTTTGGCCACGGGCGAAGCAATGATAAACTGCAAGAGCGGGGAGCTGACCATGCAGATTAACGAGGAAAAGGTGAAATTCAACGTTTTTAAAAATCTGCAACTGCCTAATTACTACGACCACGAGGACATCTTTGCGATAGATGTGGTGGACGAAGGCTGGGAAAACGAGGAGATGGACCAATGGTGGGAAGAGATTGACAGCATGTACGGGGAAGAAAAAGAGAAGACTCGGTGCGAGCACGCCATGAGAGCCGAGGACTGGACCACTTTGCACCGGGACGAAGACGGCGGGCACAAGATGATTCTGGTCCCGTCACTCAAGGAGCCACCCGCACTGGAGCTGAAACCGCTCCCGAGCCATCTCAGGTATGCTTATATTGGTGAAAATAGTACTCTGCCCGTAATTGTTTCGTCTCGTTTATCTCAGGAACAGGAGCAGAAACTGCTGGAAGTATTGCGAGAGCATAAGGAAGCAATCGCATGGACGATTGCAGATATCAAGGGAATCAGCCCCTCCTACTGCATGCACAAGATCCGAATTGAAGAAGGCAAGAAACCGGTGATTCAGCCCCAGCGGAGACTGAATCCGAACATGAAGGACGTTGTGCGAAAAGAGGTCATGAAATGGCTGGAAGCGGGAATCATCTACCCCATATCGGACAGCACTTGGATCAGCCCGGTCCAGTGCGTGCCCAAAAAGGGGGGAATTACAGTGGTACAGAATAAAGATCAGGAGCAGATTGCACAGCGCACCGTTACGGGCTGGCGGATCTGCATGGACTATCGGAGGCTAAACGATGCAACACTGAAGGACCACTTCCCGCTGCCATTCATGGACCAGATGCTGGACCGGCTCGCCCACCACGCCTACTACTGTTTTCTGGACGGGTATTCCGGGTACAACCAGATTTGCATAGCCCCGGAGGACCAGGAAAAGACGACGTTTACCTGCCCGTACGGTACGTTCGCGTTTCGGCGCATGCCGTTCGGGTTGTGTAATGCTCCTGCCACATTCCAGAGATGTATGATGGCGATTTTTTCCGACATGATCGAGAAAAATCTGGAGGTCTTCATGGACGACTTTTCACTATTCGGGGACAGTTTCGATGACTGCCTGTTCCATTTGGGCCAGGTTCTGATCCGATGCAAGAAGGCAAATTTGGTGCTCAATTGGGAAAAGTGTCACTTTATGGTCACCGAGGGGATCGTGCTGGGTCACAGAATTTCCAGCAAGGGACTCGAGGTGGACAGGGCGAAGATCGAGGTGATCAAGCAGCTTCCATACCCGACGAACGTAAGGGCAATCAAAAGTTTTCTGGGTCATGCAGGATTTTACAGAAGATTCATCAAGGACTTTTCCAAGATCACAAAGCCACTCTGCGCTTTACTCGGAAAAGACGTACCATTTGATTTCGATGCAGCATGTCGGCAGGCTTTTGAACATTTGAAAGAGAAACTGACCACAGCCCCGGTTATAACCACGCCAGATTGGTCACTCCCGTTTGAGTTGATGTGTGACGCCAGCGACTATGCAGTCGGGGCAGTTCTGGGACAGCGGAAGGATAAGGTATGCCACGTCATTTATTATGCGAGCCGGGTACTCAACGATGCCCAGCTCAACTATGGCACGACAGAAAAAGAACTGCTGGCCGTGGTGTACGCCCTGGACAAATTCATGCCCTATTTGGTCGGGTCGAAAGTTATCGTTTTTACCGACCATAGTGCCCTGAAATACCTGCTGGACAAGAAGGACGCAAAACCGAGACTGTTGAGGTGGGTACTACTGATGCAGGAATTCGATGTGGAAATCCGGGACAAGAAGGGAGTTGAGAACGTGGTAGCGGATCACCTATCCAGACTTGAGAACGTGAAGGTGGACCCGGTGCCGATCAAGGAAAATTTCCCGGACGAGCACATCATGGCAGTAAAAATCGGGAGACCGTGGTACTATGCCATAGCCAATTACTTGGTAACTGGCACGCTTCCTGAGGATCTCACCCCATCGCAGCGGAAAAAGTTCATTGCCGAAAGTCGACAGTATTTCTGGGACGACCCGTACTTGTTCAAACAGGGGGCCGACAACATCCTGAGAAGGTGTATCCCGACCCACGAGGCCTGGAATGTGATCCGACACTGCCATTCATCACAGTGTGGGGGTCATTTTGGGGGAACACGAACAGCTCATAAAATACTGCAGTCCGGTTTTTTCTGGCCGACAATCTTCAAAGACTGTCACGACTATGTGCAGGGATGTGATAGGTGCCAGAGGACAGGGAACACGTCACACCGGGACGAGATGCCGATGACCGTGTGGCAGGAGGTAGAGCCATTTGATGTATGGGGGATCGACTTCATGGGTCCGTTCCCGTCTTCGATGGGAAATCTTTACATTCTGCTGGCAGTAGACTATGTGACAAAGTGGATCGAAGCAATCGCATGTCAGAAAAACGATGCAGCCACCGTTGAGCGTTTTCTGAAACGCAACGTTTTCACTCGTTTCGGGACTCCCAGGGCAATGATTAGCGACGAGGGCTCGCACTTCATCAATCGAGTTTTTGCGAAAGTTCTGAAACAGTACGGCGTGTCAGTTCATAAAGTCTCGTTACCCTACCATCCGCAGACGAACGGGCAAGCCGAGGTTTCGAATCAAGAGATTAAGAGCATACTCGAGAAAACAGTGAATCTCGGCCGAAAGGATTGGTCTATCCGACTGGACGATGCGCTCTGGGCCTACAGGACAGCTTTCAAAACACCGCTGGGAATGTCACCGTACCAGCTCGTGTTTGGGAAAGCGTGCCACTTACCGGTGGAACTGGAGCACAAGGCGTATTGGGCCATCAAACTGC
This sequence comes from Linanthus parryae, assembly GCA_023055425.1. Taxonomy (NCBI): domain Eukaryota; kingdom Viridiplantae; phylum Streptophyta; class Magnoliopsida; order Ericales; family Polemoniaceae; genus Linanthus; species Linanthus parryae. The sequence goes on from JALGPY010000002.1 coordinate 38,999,034, forward strand.
TGAACTTGGACCAGAATCTAGCAGGAGATAAGAGGAAGATGGCGCTGCTGGAATTAGAGGAATTCCGTAGAACGACTTTCGAAAGCGCCAAAATTTACAAAGAGAAGACAAAGAAGTGGCATGATAACCGTATCACGCCAAAGCAGTTTAATGAAGGCGACAAAGTGCTTCTCTATAATACCCGGATGCGGTTCTTTCCGGGCAAGTTGAGGTCTCGTTGGTCGGGACCGTTCATCATCAAGCAGATTTTTGCCTGGGGGGCATTCGAGCTGGAAAATCCAAAAGACAAATCCAGTTTCAGGGTGAACGGGAACCGGATCAAGCCGTATCTCGAGACCGCCGAAGTCGTCAAAATAGACCCGGTCTATTTTGATGACCCGTAAGAGGTAACAAGGTCGGGCCGTCGACCGTAAATCACAAGGCGCTGTTTGGGAGGCAACCCAAAATTAATCGTTTATTTATTTATTTTTATTACTTATTACGTTATTATGTCAGTTCTGAATTTTCGAGAGGGGCGAGATGAGCGGGTTTTTGACTTTGAATTTGAGATTGTGCAGATACAAAAACATCCAAAACAGCCAGAACCGGGAAAACAGGGGAAGAGAGAAGATTTGAAAAAAAAATTAATTTTTTGCCTCGGGCTGCGTATATACGCAGCCCCTGCGTATATACGCAACCCGAGGGCATTAATTTTTTTTTTATTTTTTCGTTTTGTTTTCTAGTTGGGTATATACGCAGTACTGCGTATATACGTAAACAGGAAAGGAAAAAAATCGAATTTTTTCAAAACCCCGGGGGTATTTTGGTCATATTGACCATTTTGGGTTTATAATGAGAGAGGGGGCCGGATTTTGCCATTGTTGGCACCTCTCTTTCTCTCTCTACCTCCATTTCCTCTCACTTGAAGAACACAAATTGTGCATCGGACCTCCAAATCAAAATCCGGGCACATTTCTGGAATCCCCTCGTCGCAAGGATCAAGTTTCATCCATCAAAATCCAGAAACAAGCGAAAATCGAGCGGGCAATTTCCATCAAAAAGTGAGGTGTTCTTGAGGAAAAGTGCAGATTCGAAGGTGTTAGAGCAAGAACTAGCAAAAACCGTACAAGAGAACGTGAACGAGGAGATCGAGGGCTTTGATTTGGTGGGCTCGCATTTCAGTTCCGGGCAGTTGACTTTTCCGGCGACTTTTCCGGCGACCACCGGCGGCTTTCCGGCAACTTTCCGGGCAGAATCTCCGGTCTTCACCCCTGTTTAGGGAAGGTCGAAAATCTCATCCCTCGCTTTATTTTCCGTTTTGGCACGGCCCGTAGCCGGGCCTGTTATTTTCGGTAATTTTGCGTTTTGGTGCGGCACTTGCCGTGTGGACCTCTGGTAGCTCTTAGGTGGACTATCTATTGAGACACACTATTTTTGTGCACGTTTCACGTTTTTGCTTACTTTCCCGAGTCGGCACGTTTTACGAGGTTTAGTCTGTTATGGAGTTTCACGTACCCGTCCTAGACCTAGAGCGAGATGACATCCCGACTGACTACGAGGCGGATGAGCTTACCCCTACGCAGTTTGACAGTTTTAGGTTCGTCAACCATTATGCACAGTTTTACTTTATGACCGGAACCAAAATGGGTCATAGCCTTTCCGTTGACTACCAGTTTCAGGTAGACCATACGAGCATGCCGCCAGAGATGGCAGAGTATGCGAGTCGACCAGACATTTTCGGAACGTCCCTAGCGGGGTTTCCGGACGTGTCCACTTCTGACTTAGTGCGTGAGTTCTACGCGAACCTCATGCACAAGGGGGAGGGTGAGGCCAACGGGGATGTCCGATGGGTCTATTTGCGGCGTACGTTTCTGTTGATCACGGCGGATACCATCCGCCAGGCGTACCAGATTCCGATGCGCCATTTCACGTGCGCATATGCTGAGTGTGCAAATTACCCGCCTAGCGATGCTGAGCTTTTGCGGGTTGTGACTGGGGGGTACCCGGGTGCCCATTTTGAGAGAGAGGGGCCAGGCGAGATAGGCAAGAAATTGCATTCTCATTTTATTACCGGCCCGCCACGGTGGTGGGCCGAGTGGGTAGTGAACAGGGTAGTGGGTATTAAGCATTTTACCTACCTTGACTTTGAGTATGTACTCTTAGTTTATTGCCTTGTTCTTAGACGAGAGGTGGACATTCCTCGTCGGATTTGGGTGTACATGCAGGAGCGGAACTGCTCCGGTAGCCACAAGGGATTGGGGTACGCTAACCTCATTGCCAAACTGGCGCGGGAGTTTGAGGTTCCGATGTTTGATGTGGAGGGTGATCTACTTCCTCCTAAGCCACGGCCTTATAGGAAGCTTATCGCTCGTCACCCGGGCCCACCACAGCCAGTCGTTGACCTCGATGAGGATGACGATATTATGGAGGAGGACCCGACTCCTGCCCCTGCACCTGCCCCTGCCCCTGCCCCTAGGAGGCGTTCGACTCAGGAGCGACCAGTCAGTCGCCAGGCATCGGCCGGACTTCGGCGATGCCGTACTAGTAGAGAGAGTGAGCGCCCCGAGTCGAGTAGACAGGGGACTGAGAGGAATGCCCAGCCTCAGCCTGCCCGTCAGAGAGGTGAGCCGGCCCCACGGGCCAACCCAACCCCACGAGCTAGACCGGCCCCGCCACGTAGACTGCCCCGAGTGGACGAGAGATTTGAGGGGTGTTAGGGCGGACGCAAGTCCATCGGAGAGAAGGTGTATGAGAGCGTGGGCAAGCTTTGGAGAGCGTTGACGCATAACCGCCGGACTCAGCGGAAGGTCACGAAGGACACCCAGGCTGCCCTAGCTAGTATTCGAGAGGAGCAGCGGGATGCGGCTCGGCACGCAGGCCGAGAACCGCCACTCCCGCTGTATTTTCCACCCACCTACTCCAGCAGCTTCACCGAGGGATGGTCGGATGACGGAGACTCTAGCGAGTGCACGTCTGCTCCACCACCACCGACCCAGCCACCACCCCCGACTCAGCCATCACAGCCACCTGCCCGACAGGAGAGACGGCAGCCTGGGACACGATCCCGGCAGCCTACAGGTCGTCAGACTGGGACCCGTACCCAGCAGACTGGGACCCGTACCCAGCAGACTGGGGCCCGTACTCAGCTGCCTTCGAGTGGCAGGACGACTTTGCGATCCCAGCCACCGAGCAGTTGGACTGGGTCCGAGTCGCAGTCCTCGGATTACCGGCCCCGTACACGGGCACGTCAGCCGGTATTTAGGACTGATTCAGAGAGCAGCTCGCCGGGTAGCATATCCGGTACGTCCGAGACCGGGTCAGACCCGACATTTTTTCCGGACGAGTGAGTGCCATGAGGGCATGCCACCTCTTAGTGGGGGGGGGGGGTGGTAGTCGTGTCTGCATTTACCCAGTCTGCACGTTTTTTCGTATTTATTTTTATTTTTATTTTTTTAGTCAGCATATTTTCCTTATTTGAGTCAACCCACCATAATCATTCTAGCCATGCATTGTATATAATTTTAAAATAAAATAAAATAAAATAAAATAAAATAATTAAAAATTAAAAATTTTTTATGCTGCTGGTTGGGTATATACGCAGACCTGCGTATATACGCAAACAGCGAGTATAAATTATTTTTCAAAAAAAAAAGTTTAAAATCAGAAAATTTTGAGAAAGGGCAATCGAGATAACGAAAACAGTTAAGAAATTGAGTTTGAATCCTTTGAAAGAGAAGAAAACTTGCACCGAGGTATAGTAGATAGGTGAGAGCCAGTGACCTTTGGAATCCGCAAGTAATTATCAACTGAGCGAAAAATCCGACTAGTTGCTACACCACCGTCACATAGGTAGTCGACAACCCGCCCACGGGCGCCGTCACGGTCATCGCATTTTTCGGTGGAGTGACTGGCTATCAAGGGACCTCACGTCCTGTTTCTTACCCCTAGGTCCAATTAGTCAACCCGTTTGAAGCCATTTACCCTCTTTCTTCGTAGCCACTTTAGCCTAGGCAGCCTTCTTTGAGACCTCATCAGTCGATAGTTGGCTATTCTACGTGTTATGACGGAGGGAGTGAGTAGGGGCAGGTTTTAGATGGGGGAGCTTCATGAGTTATCAGTTTTGGACAGTTTCGATATTGACACGCTTTTCGAGGAAAGGACAGGGTGAGTTAGTGGCGACAGCGCATTAATTTGCGGAAGTGGATCACTTCACTACATAGTGACCACAGGAGGAGTTAGTCGCGTGCGAACATCTTTTCGCACAAAACGGGGTTCCGGGGGGTTTGTAGGGTCAATTGGTGGTTGTGCCGTTTTTCTACATCTTTGGTGATGAGGAGGTTCGGTGGGACTACACAGTTTTATTTCGACTACAGGATCAGCGCTTCAGGATTAGTGTGGGGGTACTTCACATGAGGACATTTTGCGTACCCCACGACAGAGATTTATTTTCACTCACTCAGCTTTAGTCAGTTTAGTATTGTCAGTATTCGTGTACGTTTGTATATATAGTTGTGTTATAAAAAAAATTATAAAAAAAAAGAGAAATTATAAAAAAAAAAAGAAAAAAATAAGAAAAAAAAGAGAAAAAAAAAGAAAAATCATGATCTAGTTCTTAGTTTGTTTTATGTCTTTGTTATTTAAATAAAAAGCTGAGTGAGTGGCACAATTTTCGAGACGTTTTGCACCGCTTCACATTTGTGGCCGCAAGCACGGCGAAGACACAACGGGGGACAGGAGAATTGGGAAAGCAGGAACTTAGGTGTTTCGGGCAGTTTTTCGGGATCTCGGTGAGGGGTGTGAGTTTGGTAAATTGTGAGAATGTCATAACATGTAGGATTATGCCATACCTTGATACATATATTCATCCTACCTGATTAGACATAGATCCTTTCGGAAACAGCTCGGATGGTAAGTTAGCTAGGGATTTGCTCAGTTTGATAACCAAAGTAATAGTACTTCGGTCCAGTGCTTAAATCCACCATATAAATCTGTTCAGACTTACCGATCGCTTGCAGGGAAGTAAATTCTGAAAAGGATGAGATCACGAGGACACACTGTTTATGTTTTTGAGGTTGCCCGATCTCGCTAAAAATATTTTTTGTCACTAGTCTGTTTTGAGTCGTTTGAGTTTGTGTATATTCTATCTGAGTCAGTTTTTCTATCGAGTCGTCCGGTTGAAAGGTTCGGGTCGAAAGCGTATGCAACGGTAGGGTATGTACAGAGTCAGTTACGAGGACAGAAATGCAGGCTAGAGTTGGCAGGATTGCTCGGGACGAGCAATGTTTAGTGCGGGGGTATTTGATAACGCCCAATTAGGGGTTATCTTATAGCCTGATTTCGCTAGTATTTGTGTCGGAATTAGCGGTTTTTGCCGGAAAATGCCTTAGAATGCCCCGGGAATCTAGAACGAGACGTTTATTTGTACTTGCTGGATTTCTGCTTATTTCTTGCTATATTTGGATATGATCGCGGGTTTTCGTTCGTGTTGCCTTTTCAGGAACAGGTTCGGGAGGTGCATCGGGAAGCGTGCCGGACCAAGCCAGGACCGTCTCGGGAAACGTGCACAAGACTGGGACACGACGGAAACACAGAAAAGCAGGAGAACACCGAAGAGGCAAACCGGGAGCGTCAGGCAGAAGAGTGGGACCCAGGGGACCCAACCTGGCCCACCAAAGGACCAAGTGGGGCCCACATCTCCACCCCCTGCCTGCGTATATACGCAGCCTTGCGTATATACGCAGGCAGGGAGGGAGATGGGGGGTGTTTGGCAGGCTCTGGTTGCGTATATACGTAACCCTGCGTAGATACGCAGCCAGTTTTGACTTTTTGGTCAAAGACGGTGGACCGATGGCAGATTCCGTAATTTCGGGCACAAGCGTTTTCGGGAAACAGCACTATTTAAAGACTCGTCCAGACTCGTTTTGAAGTCACGGAGACACAACACAATTCTCAGCACAACCGAAGGGCAAGTCAGAGCATTCACGGAGAGCACGAAAGCGCGATTCGAGATTCGAAGACTTAGTTTGATTTCGTTCTCTCTCTTTATATTCAGAAACTGCGTTTTGTAGTCGTAGCTAAACTTCTCACCTAGGTTCTCGGTGAACCTAGGGTTTCGTACTCAGATTTTATGACTACTACGTTTATGGATTCATGATGATTATCTTAATTCAGCAAGTTATATCTGTTATTCTGGTTTTGATTTGTATCGTATATGCATGATAGGATTGATCACCCAGGATTGCTATAGACCCGAGCTTGTAGGTGAAAACGTCAAGTTAGGGTTAGGAAGAAAAACCAGGATTTAGTACCTTACCCTAATAGACCGACCAGAGAAAGGGAGATAGGGCTAGCATCGAAAAACGTGAGACCAACTGTTAGAGAATTTGACCCGGCCCATTCGGACAGGTTAGAAACCCTAACAGGATTAGACCGAGACTGCAGACTTAGGCAGCTTAACAAGAATCTGAAAGTCTGCAGGATCGGGATTACGTGTGGAATCTGAAAAGTCACTGCACAACTGGTACGTTGCACAGATATCGAAACTGCTGAGTGTTTTCATAATCGAACGTAAAACTGAAATCTGTAGAAACCCTAGGGGATCCTGGAGCCTAGTTTTCATCTATTATCGTTACAACCAAATCAGCTATTTTCAGAAAACGTCACAAAAAATATTTACGTTTACGTTTTTAATTTCTGTTTTTAGTTTAGTCATTATAATCACAACCTACTCCTCCTGGTTACTACTCTTGGATAACTGAAACTGACAACGTAAGTAAACCCGAAACAGTCCTCGTGGGAACGATCACCCGAGTCTAATTGCACCCGGTACTACAAGATTCGTACACTTGCGATAGCACGTTAGTTTGCGCATCAGCATTCAATGCAAAAACTAGGTCTTGTTTTGTTTGATTATTGACAAATTGCATCATATGCTTGATTTGTCTTGTTTTACGCGATAAACAATAAATTTAAAGTGTAAAACTATCAAAACGTAACACATAAACCACGTTTATGCTCTACGACCTGTGGCTCTGATACCAATGTAGGGTTTTGATCATAGATACGCAGCGAAAAATATATATACTTTATCCATTCAATACCCTCCAAGGATCACAGGACAAGAGGCATAACGATGGTAAAGGAAGAATCATGTTACACACCTTAGGGTTTCTCCTGTGATGACTTGTAACGCGAATTGTGTCACGTCTCTACGGTTGATCCACGCCTAGATTTGAGATCTAGATCTTCCTTCTCCTTTTTTCTAGCTAGGAACGGAGGAAGAGGAAGAAGAAATCACGCAACACGAGGCAACAAGGAGGTGGCGGCTTCCTTTATTGGCCGACGGGGTAGGGGCGGCGGCAAGGGGGTCGGTCGACCCTCTTGCTTGCTTGCTCTCTCTCCTTTTGTTCTCTCCCACTCAAGTTATGAACAATAGGCTCATAAGTTTGGGAAGGAAGGAAGGAGCATCCTTTATGTAGTCCAACAAATCCTTGTCAACTACCTAAAGAACATATTCTAGTCCTACTAGATTCAATTTAGTCCCTTCCTTGCAAATTAGTCCTACTAAGTTTGCAATGTGTTGCAAAGTGATCCTTCTAATTAATTAATCATATTAATTAATCTCCAAATCTAGTTCAACTCTATATAGCGTGTGACCCCATAGGTTCTATCTAGTTGGTAGCAACAATTTGTTAATATGAAGCGGTTTGTAGCAAAACATCCATTCTAGCCAACTAATAGAATAGTCATCCGACAAACCTTGTACAATATCTATATCCGGATTGAACACGAGACATACAAGTCACACTCGTATATCCAATCCATAGTTTCTCGATCTTGGGAATAGCCTTATTCGTGCAAATATCACCAATATCCTATATTGATTTATTTGAGTTTGGCCAGACATTCTATAAGCACTATCCTTCGAATGGCCTCGAATATTTTTTCCCGTTATGTGGGAGGGACAAATTCTATCTACGTCAACTACGATCTCTAAGCTTGCTTCTTATTGTATCCGGTACACGCCTTTATAGCTACCCAGTTACATTGTAGCGTTTGACGCTACCAAAATCACAACAATCCACAACTAGAACATCTAGTGACTTCAAGTCTAAGGATGACAATACCATTTCTCTGCGAGAAGCGCTTGTGACTTTACATAACGTGTATGTAGCCTTCTCGGAGATGGGTCAATCCAGTGCGCCATTACCCTTAATGCACACCCATGTGTTGGATCATGATATCTCCATATCAATCCAACCCCAAACTAGTCTATAGATGATTGTCCTATTAATCATTATACTGGACTAGGGATATTTAAGATAAACAACACAATTTGAAATCTAAGGACTTCATTATATTAAATATCCAATAAATAATACAATGAATATTCTAGCCAAAATAAATTCATACTAAACTAGATTGCCTCTAGGGCATCTATTCCAACAACCACATCACCCATATCCTCGTGATATTGAATATCTTCTCCCATGATTGGTACGTACATGTGGCAACGCTCTCCTCCCGTCTCTTTTGAAGATGAGGTTTCACCAACACATCTCTATACCTACAACCACGTCGTCAACGGTTTCAGCGTTCTGCTGTCGCAATCTCAGCTTGAGTGTATTACAAGAATGCGAGACCACCATAATATCCGGTCCCAGTCAGGGCTCTAAGCTTGCTTTGTCTGCGGCCTGTGGGGCCAATAAACGAGCCAACTGGTCGTGGTCAATTCTCAGGAGGGTGAGTGGGATGTGACCAGGGGTGGAGGCATTAAGGGACACGGGGTCACGTGCCCTCCCAAAAAAATTCAAAACTACAAGAGTACAGCTCCAAGTTTTAATAGATATCAAGTTATGTCCCTACAAAAAATATATACCTGCCTTACCTATGTCCCATAATTTTTATTTGTACCCCTTTGAAAGAAAACAAAATAACCTCACAACTTCTTACAAATACATAAATTACCGCCATATAAATAAAAAATGTGTAATGTCATAATGTTATGCAATCTATTTTTTCGACGTTTGTACGTGGATTAAGATTTTTGACTTTGTGTCCTCCCTGCCCAATTCCTGGCTCTGGCACTGATGTGAACACTGCATGATATGCTCCAAGTGGCTGCTAGATGTAAGAGGCGGTGGCCAAATAGACTTGACCCACCTGATATTAAGTATCCATAAAAGGGAAACAGATTAAGCAAAGAAATACAGTTAGGTAGAGTGTGATCGGTAGATGTTAACAAAGCAATTTTTTTTTTCATATTTTGAACGGATAACTTGAGTAATTCCAAGTGCTAGTTTGGTAGACGCGCCTTCCTATTACCAGAAAAGAAGTCACGATTCAAAGCTGTGGGCATGTGGCTGAAGTTCTATGGAAGAGCCTGGTTATTAAAATTGAAAAACATGCTTTTCTCTATGTAAATTACCACAACCGCGCCGGAAAAAGTTGAAAAAGAAAAAGCAACAATAATGAACCATTATTTGATCTATTGTTTTTGCTATGCTAGCAAGAGATCTCTCTCTACTGCCCTTCCAAATGCGAACGGGTATATAAACAGGTTGATAGTGCAGTGATATATATCTCCATCAATACTACTTACAGATTGCCCAAGACGACAACAAAACAAACAAAGAGGGGAAGAGAAATAGAGAGAGTCATGGGTGCTGCTGCTTCCAACTACAACAAGAAGCTGTCGTGGGCAACGATGGTCTTCTTCTTCTTTTTAATGGTCCTGATGACGACAACTGGGCAAAACAACATTGTCGTTTCCGCGTCACGCCGCCTAGGAAGTTATCATGTTGGACAGCCTTGCTATTCTGAATGCCTATATAATTGTGGTGGATTGTCATTCTATTGCGTAAGCAAATGTGGATTCCAATGCACTTCCGGTTGCATTGCATGTCCGATCGACTGTTCCTTCCAGGATTTCTGTCCGAAAGGCAGCGTCAATGGTGGCGGCTCTGGTTTTCTCAAAACATAATACTTTTCCTTCGAGTTGCTATTGTAACCCTAGCCAGCATGTTGGGTACTTGATATTTGTAATTCAATGGCTTTTTCTTTGTTTGTTTGTCCGTGTTTGTGAGTACGTAGCATGATCGACACTTATAGTATTCAAGTGTTGGTTCTAGGTACGTACCTACTTCATAGCATTTGTATTCACGGGGGTTGTTATTTCCTTAATCTGTACTACTACTAATAAAATGTGTGATTGGAGTATTAATGGAATGGAATTAAATTTCTTTGTATTCTACATAGTTTTTTTCTCCGAACCAGACCGCGTATTTTAGACAGTAACTATAGACTTTCAAGATTTAGAGATCACTAAAGTTGATTTCGCTTGTCAGGAAAAAGTTATTTTCCACACGCAAACAACAAGGTTCGAGAGATTTCATGCTTTACTATCTACCCATTGCATCAACTCTTGTTCGTATGATTTTATATAGTTGTTGTTTGGCAGCAGGTAACGGTAACAACCAAATTGAGATACTTTTCTTCATATTCTTTAATAATAAATTATGTTTGTAGAGTTAAATTTCAAGTATCTTAATTATTATCTGACACCGGGAGTGTCAATGGCTTCATCTTATCTCTATCCATAAGTAGCATAAATATAGATAACGGAAGGAAAGGGTGTATAACTGCTTATTTGCTCTTCAAGTTGAGAAAAATTGGTAAAATCTAAAGAATAAAAAATTAAAAAACTGTGCGATTTCTATCAAAATGGGTAAAATCTGAAGAACAAAAAATCAGATCATATTGATAGACGATTGAACAATTGCGAGAGCAGGAAGAAACATATATAGTGAGAGTGTTAAGCATATGCATTTAGAGTTTCACAGTGGTTGTCTTTATCACAAAGTGTGGGGTGTCTTTTGTATTTCCTAAAACCTTGTAATTGCTCTTCAGCCATCACCATAGTCGCCTACTTCTTCATCCACGTAGCCATCACCATCACCATCACCTACAGTACTCATAATCACAAGATGGTTAAATCTATGCAGTGATACAAGCTCTGATACCAATTGAAGGGGTGCACAGTAGGTAGAAATACATGATCAATTCTCTAGAATACGGAGGGGGGGGGGGTTGAATAGAGTATGCCAAATTTTCTAAACTTGCAAGAAGAGTGGTTTCAAAAAGGGGTAATTGACAAAAACCACCCCTGTGGTATGGCCAAATACCAGGTTGGTACCCTCAGGTTTGGAAAATATCACAGACCACCCTTCTGTGAACCCAAACTTGTGACAGTTTACACCCTTCTGTTAACTTCTGTTAGTTTACCTACTTCATGAATATTTCTTTACAAAAATGCCGTTATTTTTGACAATTTTTGCTAAACTTGCAAGAAGAGTGGTTTCAAAAAGGGGTAATTGACAGAAACCACCCCTATGGTATGGCCAAATACCAGGTTGGTACCCTGAGGTTTGGAAAATACCACATACCACCCTTCTGTGAACCCAAACATGTGATAGTTTACACCCTTCTGTTAACTTCTGTTAGTTTACCTACTTCATGAATATCTTTACAAAAATGCCCTTATTTGTGTCTGCTTGACCAAAATGCCCCAAAAGAGTTTTCTTTTACCACTTTAGTTATATTTTCAGAAGAACTAATTACTAAATTCACATGTCTACAAATTAAAACCCAATTTTACAACTCAGAACAACCAAATTGAAACTCAAAGGTGAACCATATTTCCATACCGAGCCAACAATTGAATTCATCACTGTGACAGAGATAGAAGTTGGGGACGAATTGTTGGGTGTTCGATAGGACTACTAAATCGCAGTGACTAATGAGTGAACGGAGCTTGGGCCTGGGTTGTGTTCAATAGAGAACACAATTGAGTATTTGAAAGCACTAAATGTCTTGAAAGTACTAATCCTATAAATTGGCACAAAATATCAAGTTAGTTCTGTAGGGTTTTTATTCATGGATGCGCAACGGAAACACAAACAATCATAAAATCATGCAAAACCCTTCAAGGATCACAAGTCAAGAGACATAACGATGGTAAGGGTAAGAAATCAATAACACACCTTAGGGTTCTCCTTTGATGACTTCAAACGCGAATTATGTCACGTTCTCTATGGTTGATCCACGCCTAGAGTTGATCCTAGATCTCCCAAGTCCTTGGTGCTAGCCCGGAAGAGGAAGAGGAAGAAGAATCACGCAAAACGAGACCCAAAAGGAGGGTCTCGGCCTCCTTGTGGCCGAGGGGACGGGCGGCGGCAAAGGGGCGGTCGGGTCCCTTTGTTTGCTTGCTCTATCTCCTTTTGTTCTCTCCCACTCTTTGTTATGTTCAATAATGAGCATAAGTTATGTGGGAAGGAAGGAAGGAAGGTCCTTTATATAGTCCAACAACTCCTTGTCAACTACCTAAAGGACTTATTCTAGTCCTACTAAAATTCAATTCAGTCCCTTCCTTGCAAATTAGTCCCTACTAAGTTTGCAAGGTTTTGCAAAGTGATCCTTCTAATTAATTAATCCAATTAATTAATTCCCAAATCTAGTTCAACTCTATATAGCGTGTGACCCCATAGGTTCTATCTAGTTGGTAGCAACTATTTGCTAATATGGAGCGGTCTCTAGCAAAACATCCATTCTAGCCAACTAATAGAATTGTCATCTTGACAACCTTTGTACAAGTAATTGTCTCATCCCTTTGTCTCTATATCCGGATTGGACACGAGACATACAAGTCACACTCGTATATCCAATCCATTGTTTCTCGATCCATGGGAATAGCCTTATTCGTGCAAATAACATCAATATCCCATATTGATTTATTTGAGTCTGGCCAGACATTCTATAAGCACTATCCCTCGAGTGGCCTAGGATATTTGCTCCCGTTATGTGGGAGGGATAAATTCTATCTACGTCCACTACGATCTCTAAGCTTGCTTCTTATTGTGTCCAGTACACGCCTTTATAACTACCCAGTTACGGTGTAGCGTTTAACGCTACCAAGATCACAATAATCCACAACTAGAATATCTAGTGACTTCAAGTCTAAGGATGACAATACCATTGCACCGCGAGAAGCGCTTGTGACTCAACATAACGTGTATGTAGCCTTCTCGGAGATGGGTCAATCCACTGAAACATTCCCTAATGCACACCTCTGTGTTGAATCGTGATATCTCCATATCAATCCAACCCCATACTAGTCTATAGATGATTGTCCTATTAATCATTATACTTGACTAGGGATATTTAAGATAAACAACACAATTGTAAATCTAAGGACTTCATTATATTAAGTATCCAATAAATAATAAATGAATTTCTAGCCACAAATAATTCATACTAAACTAGATTGCCTCTAGGGCATCTATTGCAACAGTCTCCCACTTGCACTAGAGCCAATCTGGCGCATCTCGTATGCCCATACTCCTAGTGTGCCCTTCATGCTTCCACTGCGTGAGAGGCTTTGTAAGCGGGTCTGACAGTTTATCATCTGTAGGAATCTTGCATATCCGAACGTCTCCTCTATCGATAATATCTCGAATCAGATGAAACTTCCTGAGCACGTGCTTGGACTTCTGGTGCGACCTGGGTTCCTTTGATTGCGCGATCGCCCCAGTGTTGTCACAAAACAACTCGAATGGATCCGCAATGCTAGGGACCACACCAAGTTCAGAAACAAACTTTCTGATCCAAACAGCTTCCTTTGCTGCTCCATTTGCAGCAATGTACTCAGCCTCTGTTGTAGAATCAGCTACCGTCTCTTGCTTGGAACTCTTCCAGCTCACCGCTGCTCCATTCAGGCAAAACACATAACCCGATTGTGATCTAAAGTCATCTATGTCGGTTTGGAAGCTTGCATCAGTGTAACCCCTTACGCAACTCTTCCTCACCGCCAAATATCAAGAAAGCATCCTTAGTTCTTCTCAAGTACTTTAGGATGTTCTTGACTGCAATCCAGTGACCCTCACCCGGATTGGATTGGTATCTGCTTGTCATACTCAAGGCATATGACACATCTGGTCTAGTACATAACATGGCGTACATGATAGATCCTATGGCCGAAGCATAGGGGATCCTACTCATGCGTTCCTTCTCAATCTCATTAGAGGGACAACCACTCTTCGAAAGAGTGATTCCATGTGACATGGGCAAGAATCCCTTCTTGGAATCTTGCATGTTGAAGCGTTTCAACACCTTGTCAATATATGTACTTTGACTTAGGCCTAGCAACCTCTTAGATCTATCTCTATAGATCTTTATACCGAGTATATAGGCTGCTTCCCCTAAGTCCTTCATTGAGAAACACTTTCCTAGCCAATCTTTAACAGATTGCAGCATGGGAACGTTGTTTCCAATGAGTAGTATGTCATCCACATACAAGACCAGAAAAGCTACAGAGCTCCCACTAACCTTCTTGTAGACACAAGACTCATCTTCGTTTCTGATGAAGCCAAACTCTTTGACCACTTCATCAAAACGTCGAATCCAACTCCTAGAAGCTTGCTTCAATCCATAAATGGATCGTTGCAGTTTACAGACTTTGTTGGCTTGCTTTGGATCCTCAAAACCCTCCGGCTGTATCATATACACGTCCTCGAGGAGATTCCCATAAAGGAATGCTGTTTTGACATCCATCTGCCAAATCTCATAGTCGTGGTGCTGCAATCGCAAGTAGGATTCGGATGGATTTGGTCATTGCGACTGGTGAAAAGGTTTCATCATAGTCAATACCATGAATCTGTCTGAATCCTTTAGCCACCAATCGGCCCTTATAGGTAATCACATTACCATCCATGTCGATCTTCTTCTTGAAGACCCACTTGCACCCTATGGGCCGCGCCCCATCGGGTGGTTCCACCAAAGTCCATACTTTGTTGGTATACATGGATTCCATCTCGGATCTCATGGCTTCCAGCCACTTCTGAGAGTCTGGGCCACTCATGGCCTCCTCATAGGTAGTAGGCTCATCATCTATGAGCATCGTGTCACCGGAATCAGTTACGAGAAGTCCATACCTCTCGGGTTCCTGGCGCACTCTACTAGATCTACGAAGCTCTTGTGTTACCTGAACAGGTTGCTCCACAACTGCTTGTGGTTCCTGTTCATGTTCCATAATCGGTTCAGTGATTTGTGGTTCTTGAACCTCTTCAAGTTCTACATTCCTCCCACTTGCTTCTTTAGAGACAAATTCTCTTTCTAGAAACACGCCGGTCCGAGCAACAAACACTTTGTTCTCGGTTGGATTGTAGAAGTAGTAACCCTTAGTTTCCTTAGGGTACCCCACAAATTTACACTTATCCGATTTCGGCCCCAGCTTGTCTGATTGTAAACGTTTTACATAGACATCTCAGCCCCAAATCCTCATGAACGACAGTGTGGGACGCCTCCCACTCCACATCTCATATGGTGTTTTCATGACTGATTTAGATGGAACACGGTTAATGGTGAAAGCTGCACTTAATAGAGCGTAGCCCCAAAATGATAATGGAAGATCGGTTTGACACATCATAGATCAAACCATATCCAATAGGGTTCGATTCCTCCTCTCGGATGGTGTTCCGGGTGGAGTGAGTTGGGACACGATCCCACACTCTCTAAGATAATCGTCAAATTCTTGGCTCAAGTATTCTCCTCCACGATCCGATCGTAGAGCCTTGATACTTTTGCCAAGTTGCTTCTTTACTTCATTCTTGAATTCTTTGAACACTTCAAAGGATTCGGATTTTGCCATCATAAGGTACACAAATCCATATCTACTGTAATCATCAGTAAATGTAATGAAGTAGACATAACCACCCCTGGCAGGCGTGGAAAATGGCCCACACACATCGTATGTATGAGCGCCAATTGCTCACTAGTCCTCTCACCTTTCTTATTGAAAGGGGACTTAGTCATTTTTCCCAATAAACAAGCCTCACATGTCTCACATGATTCAAAATTAAATGAGTCTAGTAATCCATCCTTATGGAGTCTAGATACACGTTTCTCATTTATATGGCCTAAACGACAGTGCCATAAATAAGCAGGATTTAAATCATTTATTTTAATCCGCTTGGTATTAATGTTGTAGACATGATTGCTTAGATCAAGGACATAAAGTCCATTAAATAATTGCGCACTAAAATAGTGAATATTATTTAAATAAAAGGAACAACAATTGTTCTTTATTGAAATAATAAAACCATCCTTGTCCAAACAAGAAATAGAAATTATTTTTCTGCTCATAGCAGGCACAAAATAGCAATTATTTAATTCTGAAACTAATCATGAAGGCAGAGATAGCTCGCACACGCCTATGGACAACGCAGCAACCTTTGCTCCATTCCCAACGCGCAGATCTACCTCCCCTTTAGCCAATCTTCTACTTCTCTTTAGATCTTGCATATTTCGACAAATATGAGATCCACATCCAGTATCTAATACCCATGATGTAGAGAAAATTAAATTGACATCTACAACAAAAATACCTGGTGGTGGTGGAATAACTATTCCAAGCCTCTTGTCCTCCAGATATTTTGGGCAGTTCCTCCTCCAGTGTCCAGACTGACTGCAGTAGTGACACTCACCTTTAGTCACACCTTTGGCAATGCCACCAACAGGTTTAAGGGCGGGTTCCTTGGACTTGGCAACTGACTTGCCTTTGCCCTTGGAGGAAGAGACAAACCTTTTGACCTTTCCTTTCTGTACCATCATTATGGCCTTGCCCTTACCCTTGTTGATGCTCAGTTCAGCCGTCCTCAACATACTGAGTAAATCTCGCAGTGGTTTAACGATCTCGTTCATGTTATAGTTCATAATGAACTGTCCATAACTCTCGGGCAACGATTGCAACACGAGATCGGTTGCCAACTCTTGGCCGACCGGGAACCCCAGTCGGGCTAGATTCTCCAAGTACCCGATCACTCGGAGTACATGGGGTCCCACCGGGTTCCCTTCTGCCAGATGACACTTGAACAGTGCCTTAGATACCTCATACCTCTCTACCCTCGCCTGCTCTTGGAAGAGCTGCTTTAGATGTTCGATCATATCGACAACATTCATGTTTTCGTGTTGCTTCTGAAGCTCAGAAGTCATGGTGCAAAGCATAAGGCAGGTCGCATCATTAGCGTCATCAACACGCTTTTGATACGCCTTTAGGGCAGCAGGTGTTTGGTTCTCTGGACCTTCTGGAACATGCTCCTCTATTGCGTACAGTTTCTTCTCTTGCTTGAGAACAATTCTCAAGTTTCTGTACCCATCAAGAAAGTTGGTTCCAGAGAGCTTGTCCCTCTCAAGGACAGATCGTAGGGAATGTTGTGAACTCGATGAGTTGTTTGCCATTTGGAATTCTACAAAAAGGAAAATACGCAAGTTTTAGTATTTGTGAATTTTTTTGACTATATTCAATAATGGCTAGTTTATCAAATATAGCTCCCACTATTTTTCTACGGATTAGTAACCCTCAAGATATTAATGCGGAAAATATCCTTATATTTTCTAGTGGGCCAAAATCCATCTTTCATCTCCTTATGAGCTTGCTTTGGTAAGTCACCCATAATTTGACTACTATAGGTAGGAACAATTCCAATTGCATCCCATATGCAACTCTTGGTTCAGTTGGGCAAATAACTCCTTATTTATCCATTCATATGGATAATCCCAATTGATTGCCTCTAGGTTTCTTAATCAAATTAATAGCCTAGTTGTGTTCAACCTCTAATCTAAACAATTGCACATTGTTACGTGCCATCGCATTCCATCATGATGAACCAAGTCGCCATGATTTGGCACGCACGAACTTGATAAATAATGATGATAATGAGTGTTTAAATAATGAGAAGGCAAGAACACAATATTTGAATTTTGAGGGATTTTAAATTCAATTTTTAATTGTTTTTGTTGAACAACATCAACTAATCTATCTATTTGAGTTTGGGCACAACTCCAAATAATAGATCCGGTTTGTCTAATTATCTTATTATCCTAATTGCATGCATCATCCATACACCAACCACACAATAATAAGACAATAAAATAAACAACCACAAAACAGAAATTAAACGTGATGTGGATATGGCCTTTTTTAGACTAAGATAATTCCAAGCCAATGGAATTATCTATGAACCCTAAAACAAACACATCTCCATGTGTCTTGATCTTTTGGTCCATCCTCCGTAGTCACGTGGAATCCTCCATGCTCCATGCTCCATCTTTTGTGGCTTCTTTGGCTTTGGGCTTCTTTTCTTCAATCTTGGCTATCAATCTACTTTATCTAGCACTAGCTAACATCTATACTAAATAAAATAAATCTCACAAGTTGAGAAAAAAAATGGCACGCAGGCCATAAACCCCTAATTAATTATTACAATTAATTGATCAGCTCGCAGGCCGTAAAACCAAACCACAAAATTAAACATCCACATCAAACCACATCCTAAGGCCATATCCAATCACCATGCGATTTGCACATAAACAGTTAAAATCCAATTTTAACGCGCTTGGTCAATTTTAATTAATTTTAGGATTTCTAGGGTTAAAACGGTCCATGGGCCCAACAATCAAATTGTCCGGGCCCAATAAGGTGAACCACAAGGCCCTAGGGCCGGCCCGGCCTAAAACCCACAAGCCTAGGCCGCGGGTTAGGGCCGCCCGGCCCCTAGGGCGGCCAAGCTTGGGCGGCAAGCAAGGGGGGCGGTCCCTAGGGGGGCCGAACCTCCTTATGGGAGTTGTTTCCAAAACAACTCCCTTGCTTGGTGCCCAAGTTTGGTTGTTTCCTTGTTTTGGAAGAACTCCTTCTTCCCCAAGGATGCCCAAACCCTAGATCTAAGATCATAAAATTTCTCAAACTCACCAATTCATGCATCCAATGCAAAAATTGGATCTTGTTATGATTAATTATTGACAAATTGCATCCCATGCTTGATTTGTCTTGTTTTACGCGATAAACAATCAAATTAAGGTGTAAAAAAAACTAAAACGTTACACATAAACCACGTTTATGCTCTACGACCTGTGGCTCTGATACCACTGTAGGGTTTTGATTCATGGATGCGCAACGGAAACACAAACAATCATAAAACCATGCAAAACCCTCCAAGGATCACAAGTCAAGAGACATAACGATGGTAAGGGTAAGAAATCAATAACACACCTTAGGGTTCTCCTTTGATGACTTCAAACGCGAATTATGTCACGTTCTCTATGGTTGATCCACGCCTAGAGTTGATCCTAGATCTCCCAAGTCCTTGGTGCTAGCCCGGAAGAGGAAGAGGAAGAAGAATCACGAAAAACGAGACCCAAAAGGAGGGTCTCGGCCTCCTTGTGGCCGACGGGGACGGGCGGCGGCAAAGGGGCGGTCGGGTCCCTTTGTTGCTTGCTCTCTCTCCTTTTGTTCTCTCCCACTCTTTGTTATGTTCAATAATGAGCATAAGTTATGTGGGAAGGAAGGAAGGAAGGTCCTTTATATAGTCCAACAACTCCTTGTCAACTACCTAA
This sequence comes from Linanthus parryae, assembly GCA_023055425.1. Lineage (NCBI taxonomy): Eukaryota > Viridiplantae > Streptophyta > Magnoliopsida > Ericales > Polemoniaceae > Linanthus > Linanthus parryae. Next base: position 39,018,459 of record JALGPY010000002.1, read on the forward strand.
AGGACTTATTCTAGTCCTACTAGAATTCAATTTAGTCCCTTCCTTGCAAATTAGTCCCTACTAAGTTTGCAAGGTTTTGCAAAGTGATCCTTCTAATTAATTAATCCAATTAATTAATTCCCAAATCTAGTTTAACTCTATATAGCGTGTGACCCCATAGGTTCTATCTAGTTGGTAGCAACTATTTGCTAATATGGAGCGGTCTCTAGCAAAACATCCATTCTAGCCAACTAATAGAATTGTCATCTTGACAACCTTTGTACAAGTAATTGTCTCATCCCTTTGTCTCTATATCCGGATTGGACACGAGACATACAAGTCACACTCGTATATCCAATCCATTGTTTCTCGATCCATGGGAATAGCCTTATTCGTGCAAATAACATCAATATTCCATATTGATTTATTTGAGTCTGGCCAGACATTCTATAAGCACTATCCCTCGAGTGGCCTAGTATATTTGCTCCCGTTATTTGGGAGGGACAAATTCTATCTACGTCCACTACGATCTCTAAGTTATTGTATCCATGTGATTGTTTTTTGTCCTTTCTTGAATTTAATGATGGTAAATTTTGTAAAATACGAGGGTAGAACGGACTTTTTCATATAGGTGTTACTGCCCGTTAATCTTAAGGGTGGTTTTGGGCATTTGCCATAGCTCAGGGTAGTAACTTGGTATTGCGCCATATGTCAGGGGTGGTTTCCGTCAATTACCCTTCAAAAAAGAGATATAATGAGTGAAGAGTATTTCAAGGCCTTGAAATGAGTTTCAAGCCCTTGGAATGAAAACAGTTGAAGTATAAAAAGATAAAATTATCATTTTATACTTCAACTGTTTTCATTCAAAGGGCTTGAAACTCATTTCAAGGCCTATACTTCAATTGTTTTCATTCCAAGGGCTTGAAACTCATTTTAAGGCCTTGAAATACTCTTCACTCATTATATCTCTTTTTGAAACCACTCTTCTTGCAAGTTTAGCAAAAGTTGGCATACTCTATTCAACCCCCCTCCCCCTCTAGAGTATTGATCTTGTATTTCTACCTACTGTACACCCCCTTCAATTGGTATCAGAGCTTGTATCACTGCATAGATTTAACCATCTTGTGATTATGAGTACTGTATGTGATGGCGGAAAATCATCTCACCAGCCATCACCATAGTCGCCTACTTCTTCCTCCACGTTGATTCGAGAGAAGAAAGTCAATGTAATCCTTTAGCTTTCTTGTCGCGTGCATTTAAAAAAAATGAGTGACTGTTCAATAGTGTAACAATTGCTTCTTACTTTTGATGTGAAAGCTCAATAGCGGACTAAAGTCGTGACCCCTAGCCAAAATCAAGCGCCTTGAAGCTGTGTAGGCAAACACAAATATGTGAGCAAAACAAATCAAAGCAGACAAACAAACATCATAATAACGGAAATAGAGGCACAAAGATTTTTACCCCCAAAAAAGATGGAGCGTTCAAGTTCGGAGAACGAACTTTGTAGTGAAGTTGTGGGAGAAATGTTGAACTAAGGTCCCGCTTTCTTTGTCTAATTTTAAGTGACTTTTTCTCATTTTTTAAGTCATAAAAAAGTTCTAATTATGTCATTTCGTTAGAATTTATGTCTGGTAACTTTTTACCTTTTTATAAGGCTAAAATTAGGCCCTGCTTTCTTTACTTAAATTTAGACGACTTTTTATCTTTTTTAGAAAAAGATAAAAAAAGTTGTTTACTTTGTGCCTAATAAGTTTTCTAAAAAGTTTTAGTTACTTTTTTAGTAGAAAATGTAGTTTACTTAACTTCTATTTTATCTCCTAAAAAGTAGTTTTAAGGAGTAAAAGGATAAAAAAGTTGAAGTTGGAAATAACTAACTTTTTTAGTCTTATAAAAGGGTAAAAAAATTATCAGACATAAATTTTAACGAAAATGATATGATTATAACTTTTTATATGACTTGAAAAAAGATAAAAAATCGCCTAAATTTAGGTAAAGAAAGCAGGGCCTATTAATTTTGTTAACTTTATATTTTTTTATCTTTTTACTCCTTAAAACTAATTTTTTAAGAGATAAAATAGAAGTTAAGTAAACAATATTTTCTCCTGGGAAGATAACTGAAATTTTTTAAAAAACTTAATAAATACGAAGTAAACAACATTTTTATCTTTTTTCTAAAAAAATATTAAAAAATCGCCTAAATTTAGGTAAAGAAAGCAGGACCTATCTGTATATAGATGATGTATACCTAGATAGATAAGTCACAATATTTGAAATAGATAATTCACAATATTTTAACAACCTCATCTGATCTGCGTAGATATTTTTTTTTTAAATAAAATAAAATATCAAGTTCATTATTCATCTGAGAAAACCACATAATATTCAGCTGGTTCCAAAGACAAATCCAAAATACATGAATATACCCAGAAACTAAAAAGGTTCATATCACTAGCAAATCAGACTTCTTAAAAAGAATTAAAAAGTTCAAAACACCAATAGCTCGATCCAACAAAACATGTCTGCGGTCCGAAATTGAACAACTTCATAGCTCCAGATTTCTGGCAGTGAACTCCAAATGCAGTTCAACTTATACTTAGCATTGGCTTCACCTCTGCACCAAGTCAAATTCCAAACACAATTCAACTTGTTTTCATTTTCGCAGATTGATTGAGATGCATCACGAGTGGATTGGTAATTTGGGACTGATTGCCAGATTTGGAGATTTGGGGGATAGGGTTCCTGCTTCGTGCCCGCAATTGACGTTTTACTGGAAGATAGTGAGCCACCCATTCTCCATGGACCAAGTGCGTTGAGAAAGACCCCGAATGAGCATTCAAGCTCAATTTGTGTTGGCCAGTAATCTCCTCATCAATCTCCATCTTCAGGCAGTTAACATAGAGTTTATTGGGACCATTATCACCTGGTCCGTTTAGTGTCCAAAGGACTGCCAATTTCTTTTCTCCAATTGGGATCAACTTGAACCCGGCATACAAGTTAGGATAGCCATCGATACGATCCAAACATTGAGGAAGGCGATAGTTGGACCTGACGTCCATCAACGTGTCCAGACCAGTCAGTGAAACTGGGGGGAAACGGCCATTCAAATCATATCCAATCAACTCTAGCTTGCTATCGCCGATGTCTGGCTCGTCCGAGTAACACCCGGTGTATAATATATTTCCCAGAACAGCTATTGCCATGGGTGGGAGATGGTGTTGGGAGTGAGTCCAAGCATCTAAATGATCATCGTGTGGACGGTAAATTTGAAACATAGGGCTAGTTGTACTAAACAGAACAACATTTGCATTGCCTTCCTTGTTGTAAACCGCGTAATCCAGAATTCTATCACCAACCTTCCAGTCTAGGCAATCCCATTTATTCTCAGCAGGGTCGTAGACCTCCATTGGCAAGGATTTACCAGCATCACGCAAATCTCTGCCACCGACTGCGTAGACCTTGCCGTTTACAGAGAAACCTTTACCGACCTTCCTCGGGTAATCCATGGGCTTGCCTTTCTTCCACCCTTCGTCCGGCCGAGCAGTGTCGATAAAATAGACATCTCCAGACAACGTACAGACACGCTTCGACTTCTCTTCCTCCCTCACAGTTGATGGTTTCGTCGTTCGATTCGGTGGGCTCCATCGGTTTGATCCAAACCCTAACGGGAATTGGTGAAGGAAAAAGCAAAGAGAAAGGGGGAGAGATTCAGAGAAGGGGACAGAGATTTTGGTAATACCATTTCCCAAAAGATATATATATATATATATATATATATATATATATATATATATATATATATTGTGAGAAATCCCAAAAGATATTAGTTATCCTTTATCTTTTTTTTTTTGAACGAAAGCTTGTAATTTATTTAATAGGGGCCAGATTTGTCTTTGGCCCAGTAGTCATACAAGCAGTCAGGGCATTTTATGGCCCAAAAAGAAAAAACAGTACATTCTAAGCCCAACCCAGCAAGATTGTGGGCGAGGGTATTTCGGACTTTTCGACACCACTGAACCCTAGTGTATATAAATCCCTTCAGCTGCTCTCTAACCCTTTGCATCAACATTTCCAGCTCTGAGAGAGGTGTGAGCGGCGCCCCTTGGTTCAGACGACTCACTAGGCTGATGTTGTCCGATTCCACAATCAGGTTATAGAAACCTCGATTCTTTGCTTCTTGAAGCGCTAATCCAAGAGCATACGCCTCAGCAATGATAGATCGGTCATTATATGGTATTGGAAAAGCCATACCCAACACAAATTCGCCGTCGGAGTTACGAATGATTGCTCCACCACCAGATCGGCGTTTGCTGGTGGAGATCGATGCGTCAACGTTCATTTTGAGGGAACCCGGCGGCGGCGGAGTCCAACAGCCTGCTTCTTCACCAGTCTCCGTTCCTGCATGTGACATCCCTTGACCAAGATAAGTACAGTCTATAAAATTTTCATTTTCTGACAAAGCATATGAAATAATGTCACCAAAGACTTTAGATTCGGAACGGAAATTTCTTCGATTTCTTTCTAACCAAATATTCCATAACAGGTGACAGAGGATCTGTTGATTTGCAGTCTCCAAAGTACTGAAGAAATTCTTCAAACGGATGTTGAAAGGAAGATTTGACCAAGGCTGAGACAGTGAAATTAATGGGGATCTGAAGGTTTTCCTAACCCAAGGACAGTCAAGGAATAGGTGAGAAGTGGTTTCTTCAGCAGAATTACAGAGACAACACCTGGAAGGTAAATTGACCCCCTTTTTCAGCAGATTTGATTTTGTAGCGATGCTTTCGTGATATAAACGCCAGATAAAAATTTTTATTTTATTTGGGACATTAAGTTTCCAAATTAGAGACCAGAAGATATCACGATTTTTGCTATTAGTTGCAGCAGAGGTGTGATTGTTGGTAGGATTGGTAAAGGTAACAACCATGTGGTATGCTGTTTTAACTGTGTAGTCACCATCTTCAGTCAGGGACCAAATCAAACGGTCTTGGTTGTGTGGGGTGGCCAGAGGGATTTGTATAATGGCTTCAGCCTCGTCTTCAGAAAAGCTAGATAAGATTAAATCGGTGTTCCAAGTAAAATTGGGTCTTATAAGATCAGAAACTTTGGCATTCAAGGGAAGCCTAGGGTAGCTGTAAGGTTTTCTACCCAAACCAATAGGAATCCATCTATTTTGATAAACGAAGGTATTTTGACCGTTGCCAATGCCATGGCGAACACCTCTGAAAATAATGTTTTTGGCTGTAACAAGTCCTTTCCAAACATAGGAAGATCGAGAAGTATAATCTGCATAAAGAATATTAGAATTTCGAAAATATTTACCTTGGAGAACTTTGGAAACAAGAGAATCAGGATTGTTGTAAATTTTCCAAGTTTGTTTACCCAGTAGAGCAATGTTGAAGGCATACAAATGACGAAAACCCAAACCACCTATATTTTTAGGAGTACAAAGGGAGTCCCAATCCTTCCAATGAATTTTATTTTTGTCCAGATCATTACCCCACCAGAATTTAGAAATAAGCTTTTGAATTTCTGAACAAAAAGAAATTGGTAGAAGAAAGACGGACATAAGATAGGTAGGAATAGATTGGATAACAGATTTGATGAGGACCTCTTTGCCACCAGGAGATAAGAATTTTCCTAACCAACCAGTTAATTTGTTCCAGATTTTTGATTTTATAGGTTGAAAAATTTGATTTTTATTCCTACCAATAGAGGTGGGTAAACCAAGATATTTGTCATGAGCAGGTGAACTGGGAATTTGTAAGATTTGGCTGATTAACATCTTTGTGGAATTGGGGACTTTAGGACCGAACACAATTGCAGATTTGGAGTTATTAATCGATTGACCAGAAGCTGCACAATATTGGTAGAGAATGGAACCAATTGTAATAGCATTTTCTTTGGTTGCTTTCGAAAAAAGAAGGCAATCGTCCGCAAATAGGAGGTGGGTTATGTAGGGAGAGCTCAAACCCGCTTTAACACCTTTAAGTTCATTTTGAAGAACAGCTTGATTTATCAAACCAGAAAGACCCTCCGTACATAATAGAAAAAGGTAAGGGCTAATAGGATCTCCTTGGCGAATACCCCTAGAAGGTAGGAAAAAATCAGTTTGTTGGCCATTAACAAGGATGGAAAAAGAGACAGAGGTTACACACTCCATAATGCGATTCTTAAAATTTGTAGGAAAGCCTATTTTGTCGAGGATATTTTTGAGATAGGTCCATTCAATCTTATCGTAAGCCTTGGCCATATCTAATTTTAAAGAAAAAGAACCTATTTTACTTTTTTGATTTTGAATTGAATGCAAGGTTTCAATAGCAATAATGGCATTATCCGATATGTGGCGTCCCTTGATGAAAGCCGACTGGGCTGGGTCAATTATTGTGGGGAGGCAATTTTTAAGGCGATTAGCAATAGTTTTGGATATGATTTTGTAAGAAACATTACATAAACTAATCGGCCGAAAATCAATCACATTTTTCGGATTTTTGATTTTTGGGATGAGGGCAATACAAGTTTGATTAAGGGCAGAGATGTCACCCCCATTATTGAGAAAATCAAGGCACATGTTGAGTACATCTTGACCTACAATAGGCCAGTAATTTTGGTAGAATAAGGCAGGTAGGCCGTCGGGGCCTGGTGCCTTTAGAGGACCAATTGAGTGTAAAGCAGTGAGAATTTCATGCTCAGTATAAGGTGCATCTAAGAAAATAAACATGTCATGAGAAATGCACTTTTTAATACTGTCCACAGCCTGCGGAAACAAGTCAGAAGAAGAAGTAAAAAGATTTTGATAGTAGTTACTAAAACAGGATTTGATGTCATTGATGTTATCAAAACGATTACCATTAATATCACAAATTTCAGAAATAGTATTTTTACGTTTACTATCTAAATATATATATGTGGGTGCTGATAATTACAGCACAATAATTTATAATTACAGCATAATTTTTTTTGAATGACTATTTTGTCCTCGATATTTAATTTTCTATACTATGACGCATTCTTTTCTTTTTCTTTCATCATCTCTCTTCGACTCCTCCACATACCACATCCTCTCTCGCTCTCCCTCCGCCCCCTTCAACCCTATCCGCCTCTCTCTTTCGATCTCCAAGAAGCAATCTACTCTCCTCTCTTCCCTTCTTGATCTCTATATCTTTCTATTAAACGAAGTCTCTCTCCCGTCCCCCGTCTCGATCTATACCTCTCTCGATGTGCAAGCTTCTTTCGATTTGGATTTGGATTCGGATTTAGATTTCGATTTCTAAGTGAAGCTATGTGCACAAGTTCGATTTCAGGGGACAAACACATTTTGGGTTCTATTTTAGAGGTCCGGTCTCACCTACAAAAATTGGGATTTGTTTTTGTTCTTTGTTCCTGGGTTTGATTTGAGGAGAGAGAGATGACTGGTTCGAGATACCCAGTGGAGGTTTTGTCTTTGGTTTAATTTTAAGTGAGGTTCAATCTGCTCTCTATTTTGACTTGTAGCTATGCACATGTCGATGTTGGATTTTGGGGGTTAACATCTTATGGGTTCCACTTCAGAGGTTTCATAGAAAAAGATTGGGTTTAATTTGGTTCTTTGTTTCTGGGATTGTTTTGAGGAGAGAGATGAGTGGTTTGAGATGAAAAACCCTACAGAGGCTTTTGATTTGGCTTAATTTTAAGTGATGTTCATTTGGTGTCGGGTGAATTTCTGAGACCGAGTACTACTGGCTTACAATTTAATCAACCAAGTTTATATTCACTCCTTTTCAATGGAGTAGTTTCTACTTCTACTAATTTTCGATCTTAGAAAGGGTGGTGCATAGGAGCAGAGAAGAGAGGTTCTGGTGGGTGGAGAAGGTGAAGAGAGAGAAGATGAAGGTTTATTTTATTCTTTCAAACGATGCTCTGTTTTTATGGGAAGCAGCCATTTACAAACATGCATTTGTTTTATTTTTATTTTTTTTTTAGAAAACTTCCTTCTGTTATAAACTGAGAGAGAAAAGATGGAGACAAAGTATGGATGAATCTCAAAAGCAGTTTTATTCTCTACCAAAGCACTCTTTATATAGAGTGTGGGAGCCAATGATAACCCTCTAAGAGTCAATCATAATCTACTAGGAGTCAATAATAATCTACTAGGGATCAATAATAATCTACTAGGGAATATTCATTATAATATTCCATAACACTCCCCCTTGAATATTCACTACTAGTCTGCCTCGTTAAAACCTTGTCGCGTAAAACCCAATGGGAAAAACCACAACTAAGGAAAAAGAGTACAGACGCTAAAACTACATCTCCCCCTCATAACAAGATACGTTAACGTAAAAGATCTTTTAATTGACGCATCCCACATTTTTGAACATGTAACTTCAATGTTGATGCTGGTAGTGCTTTTGTGAACAAGTCAGCTGGATTTTCACTTGAGCGCACTTGCTGGATGGAAACAACCTCCTTCTTTTGAAGCTCATGAGTAAAGAAGAACTTTGGAGATATGTGTTTAGTTCGATAACCTTTGATAAAGCCTTCCTTGAGTTGGGCAATGCAGGCAGCACACTGTTGGGCCATCATTTTTGAAATTTAATCCACAAGCCCCTTTGACATGTTGAACCACTGATTTTAGCCACACGCATTCTCGACTAGCTTCATGGATCGCAAGAATCTCTGAGTGGTTTGATGATGTTGCTACCATAGTTTGCTTCATCGATCTCCATGATATAGCAGTTATTCCATAAGTGAAAACATACCCTGTTTGAGATCTTGCTTTATGTGGGTCCGACAAGTATCCAGCATCAGCATATCCAATGAGGGAGGTATTAGATCCACGAGGATAGAAAAGACCCAAGTCTGTAGTGCCACGTAGATATCGCATGATGTGTTTAACACCGTTCCAATGCCTGCGAGTAGGGTTAGAACTGTACCTAGCCAAAAGATTGACAGAAAATGCAATATCTGGCCTTGTGCAATTTGCCAAAAACATCAATGCACCAATTGCACTAAGGTATGGCACTTCAGGGCCAAGAGGTTCCTCGTCACTCTCTTGAGGACGGAAATGATCTTTATTAACATCAAGCGACCTAACCACCATAGGGGTGGTTAGTGGATGTGATTTGTCCATACAAAATCTTTTAAGGACTTTTTCAGTGTAATTTGATTGATGAAGTAAAATTCCTTCAGGAAAGTGTTCAATTTGTAGACCGAGGCAAAATCTCGTCTTTCCCAAATCCTTCATCTCAAATTCCTTTTTCAAGTAAGTTGCAGTTTGGGTAATCTCTTCATGAGTTCCCACAATATTCAAGTCATCCACGTATACTGCCACTATTACAAATCCATTTGTGGACTTCTTTATGAAGATACAAGGACAAATTTGATTGTTAACAAACCTTTCTTTTAATAGGTATTCGCTCAAGCGATTGTACCACATTCGTCCCGATTGTTTTAGTCCATATAAGGATCTTTGGAGCTTAATAGAATAAGCAGTACGAGGTTTGTTTGTTTTTGGCAGTTTCAGTCCTTCAGGTACTTTCATATATATGTCACTATCAAGTGAACCATATAGATATGCTGTAACCACATCCATCAAATGCATATCTAAATTTTCCGATGCTGCCAAACTTATTATGAATCGGAAGTAGTTGCATCCATCACAGGCGAATATGTTTCTTCATAATCAATGCCTGGTCTTTGCGAGAAACCTTGAGCTACAAGTCGGGCTTTGTATCTTGTAATCTCGTTTTTCTCATTTCGTTTCCGCACAAAAACCCATTTAAATCCAATGGGTTTTACGTCATTAGGTGTTTGAACTATTGGTCCAAACACTCTACGTTTTTCTAGTGAATTTAATTCAGCCTGTATTGCCTCTTTCCACTTTGGCCAATCGTCACGACGTCGACATTCTTCAATTGACAGTGGTTCGTGATCGTCATCACTTATATGTAGGGCAACGTTAAAGACAAATGTGTCATCAATGATAACATTATTTCGATCCCATATTTTTCCGGAATATATATAATTGATTGAGATCTCTTGATTTTCTGGTACCATATCGCCCTCTTCAGGGGATGAATTTAGATCAATCATTTTAGGGATCGGATCACCAATTTTAATGGGATCATCAATTGTCTTTGTGGAATCTTTAGGATTCAACACAGTTGCCTGATTTGTCTTCCTTTTTCTAGGAACCAAATCTTTTGAGCCAACAGGTCTGCCACGCTTTTGGCGTGCACTAGATTCATTTGCTTGTATACTCGCATTTTGTCCTACAGGGACATCAATCCGTGCTGGAAAATTCGCAGCTGGTATGTGCGATTTTATAACTTTGCTTGTATCAACAAATGCATCAGGCATTTCGTTAGCTATGCTTTGCAATTTAAGGATTCTCTGCACTTCGAATTCACACTGGCTAGTTCGAGGATCCAAGTGTGTTATCAAAGGAGAATTCCAAGAAATTAATTGTCGAGCTTCAGGCAGCGACATGTCTCCCCCTAATTTCGGGAAGATCGATTCGTCAAAGTGACAATCTGCAAAGCGAGCTTGGAATAAATCCCCAGTTAAGGGTTCCAAATATCTAATAATAGATGGAGAATCAAACCCAACATAAATACCAAGTCTACGTTGGTGACCCATCTTGTTACGTTGTGGGGGTGCAATAGGAACATGCACAGCGCACCCAAAAACACGTAAATGAGATATATTTGGAGGTTGTCCAAGAACAAGTTGTTGGGGAGAATATTTAAGATACGCAGTGGGGCGTAAACGTATTAATGCAGCGGCATGTATAACAGCATGTCCCCAAGCAGAAATGGGTAATTTAGTTTTCATCAACAATGGTTTAGCTATTAATTGAATTCTTTTAATAAAAGATTCTGCTAAACCATTTTGAGTGTGTACATGCGCGATTGGGTGCTCAACTTGTATCCCAACTGACATGCAATAGTCGTCAAATGATTGCGATGTAAATTCACCAGCATTATCAAGACGAATAGATTTTATGGGATGATCAGGGAAATGTGCTCTAAGCCTTATAATCATTCCTAAAAGGCGAGCAAATGCCATATTTCGAGATGATAATAGGCATACATGCGACCATCTTGTAGAGGCATCGAGTAGTACCATGAAATAGTAAAATGGACCAGTAGGGGGATTGATTGGTCCACAAATATCTCCTTGAATGCGTTCCAAGAACTTAGGAGATTCAATACTAACTTTCATGGGTGATGGTCTAGCAATGTATTTTCCTTGAGAACAAGCGATGCGTGGGTATTCTTTTGGCAAAAGAATCTTTTTATCTTTTAGTGGATGCCCGCTTGAGTTCTCAATGATTCTTCGAATCATAATTGCGTCGGGGTGCCCAAGCCTGTTATGCCAAAGCATAAAAGTTGTGGGATCTTTTTGTTTTATGGCGACATTTACTTCAACTGCTTGGATTATTGTATGGTACAATCCAGATGATAAAGCAGGAAGTTTTTCTAATACATGTTTTTTCTCTGAAATAGTGGATGTAATACACATGTACTCCACTTCATTCACATTTAGAGTTTCAATGTGGTACCCATTATTGCGGATATCCTTAAAACTCAGCAAATTTCTACTAGATTTGCTAGAGTATAATGCCTCTTCGACATGGAATATTGTTCCACCGGGCAAAATGATAGAGGCTCTTCCAGTGCCTTCAATTAAACTGGATGTACCAGAAATTGTGTGCACATATGCTTGATTAGGGGAAATTTTCAAAACATATTTCTTATGGCGCAAAATTGTGTGAGTTGTTCCACTGTCCACCAAGCATGTGTCTTCACAAGTCATCATTTTATCTATGATTAAAAGAGAAATATTTGATAAGTAAAAGAAAATTCTCATATTAAACTTTCAATGCTACTAAAAATAAATAACAATGTCTGAAGTTCTTATCAAAGAACATTATTCATCCTAAGCTGGAACTAAAAAAAAATCAAAAATTAAATGACTTAAAAAAAATCTAAATGAGTTGTCTAAAGAAAATCAGGCTCTCCAAGGGGGCCATCGACTTGCGGATCAGGAGCAAAGAAGTCATCAACATCAAAACCATTAAGATCCATTGGCTGCTCATACTCAACATGGTTTGATTCATTAAATGTAGCACTCCCATTTCTGGATGCTTGATAGAGATCAACCAAGTGTCGTGGTGTACGGCAAACATGTTCCCAATGGCCATCAGTTCCACATCTGTTACATTTTTCTCCCTGTTTGGGAGGTGCTTTTTCAGCAACTGCTTGTGAATTCTGATGTCTCCCACCATTATTTCTCACCCTGTTTTGTGGTGGTGCTCCTCTTTTGTTGATATTTGAGGGCATATGTTGTGGAGGCTCACGGTACCAAACATTGCTCTTACCATAACCGCGTCCACGACGGCGACCATGTCTACGACCACGTCCACGACCACGTGGGTTATTTTGACCACGTAAAACAGTTGCATTCGCTTCAGGGAATGCATTATTACTCACTGCAGGGAGAGGGGTCGAGCCAGTCGGACGCTGTTCATGATTTTTTTTCAATATGACATTGTTTCTTTCCGCAACCAATAAACAAGAAATCAATTCAGAATATTTTTTGAATCCCTTTTCTCGATACTGCTGTTGCAGGAGTATATTTGAGCAATGGAAGGTAGATAATGTCTTTTCCAATAATTGCTCATCAGTGACGTTCTCGCCACAAAGTTTTAGCAGGGATGTAATTTTGAAGAGTGCGGAGTTATAACTGTTTACAGTATTGTAATCCTGAAACCTCAGGTGTATCCAATCATAACGAGCCTGGGGGAGTAAGACAGACTTCAAGTGCTCGTAGCGCTCTTTTAAATTATTCCATAAGACGAGGGGGTCCTTAATAGTAAGGTACTCATTTTTTAAATCCTCGTCTATATGGCGGCGCAAAAATATCAACGCATCGGCGCGTTCCTTTTCGGACGCGGTATTGTCTGCTTTTATAGTATGCCCAAGGCCTTTTGAGTCTAGGTGCAATCCAGCATCAAGAGTCCACGACAAGTAATTTTTTCCAGTTATATGAAGTCCAGTGAACTCGAGCTTCGCGATGTTTGACATTATGGATCTAAAAAAAATAAGATGAAAATTAAAACTAAGAATTGCTACAGTGATAAGTAATTGACAAAACAAATAGACAATAAGATTAAGTTATCATTATGATTATTATATTTATATTTTTACGAACTAGACGATATAAAAGTTATAAGCGCATCTCCTAAACATGAATTCTGAGCTAGGTCAGATGGTTCTGTTGGGTGCAGCTTTAGATTGGCTGCCAGATTCGAGGTTCGAATCGCAAAAGAAACAGCCTTTTTTTTTCTTTCTACAATGAATAAATAAAAACTTTTAATAGATGTTCTCAACGCATCTGCCACTGGTGGTTCAGTGGTAAGATTCTGCTCTGCCGTGTTTGTGGTCTGGAGTTCGATCCTCAGTATCCCTCTTTTTTTTTTTCTTATTAAACTGGGCATGTAATATTATTATTAGAGAGCTACTACTAAAAAGGGATTGGTTTCGCCCAGATGGTTACCACTCAAGTAGTGGCAAACCCACATCCTGGGTTCGAATCACAACCACGGCACAGATTTTTTTTTTTTTTTTATCTAACTAGTGTCAGTCTTTTTTTTTTTTTTTTCAATCATGCCAGACAATATATTTTTTTTTCGACGAATCTTGTCAGTAAACAGTGTTTTTGGTCACTCTCTAGATCTAGTTATAGATCGAGGTCTAGGATTTGAGCAATTTTTTTTTTTCATAAACCCATAGCATAGACCATTTTTTTTTTCGATATAAGTAAGAAAACATAAACAAATTAAAGATACGATGTTTTGTTGATTTGAATCAACTTTGAAACAAGCAAGACATGAGACAATCAAAATCGAAAATCGAGTTTTTCGTTTGATCATCTTCTTCTTGACAATATAAAATAAGTAAATAATTTGTACCTTTGCTTTTTGATCTTCTCTTGCGGTAGAGCGAAGGTGCTGATAACGTGTTATAAACTGAGAGAGAAAAGATGGAGACAAAGTATGGATGAATCTCAAAAGCAGTTTTATTCTCTACCAAAGCACTCTTTATATAGAGTGTGGGAGCCAATGATAACCCTCTAAGAGTCAATCATAATCTACTAGGAGTCAATAATAATCTACTAGGGATCAATAATAATCTACTAGGGAATATTCATTATAATATTCCATAACACCTTCATTTTTTTTGCTATGTTCCTAGACGAAACTCTAATTTTGTTTCATGCACATTTTAACAGACGTTTATTCGTGTTTGTCTGGGGTAGTGCCCTCGGGCACGGGCAATACCCTAGTTATCTATATATTTTAAAAGATATTATTTATCCTCTATCTATAGATTTTGAAAGATATTAGTTATCTTTAAAAACCATTCTTACGATCAGTTACACAAAGATATCTTACTTGTATTAGTTTTAAAAAAGGGAATTGATTCTTAGACCGGGTCTTTTTTGTTGGTTACACCGTATTTTACTTCTCAAGACATTATTGCCCTTTTTAATCAATTAGTAGTAATTTTTTCATTATTATATAATCATTTATTTTAGCAAATTTTACAATTGAAATAACCTCCAATATTTTGGCCATTAATGTTTGACCTTCTTTTGTTTTCTTTCTTCTTTTGTTCTTGTTTATTTTTGTGTAGAAAAAATTAACCAAACGGTGGAAGTTTTTTGGGTAGAAAAAATTGTACTGCAAGTTTGTGCACATTTTTTTTCTTCTTGGTGAGTCCTTGAAGAGGCCATCCCACTGAATGCTTAGTCTTTTTGGCGAGCATGCATTATTTTTTCACTTTGGAAAGAAATTACTTCTATGCATCATCCATGGTTACTGAGTGTGTTCTTGTCCCCACGAGACCTCCAAAATTATGGGGGTTTAACCCAAAAAATATTGTCCCCAAAAGTTACCCAGTACTCGCGAGAGATCAATTCTTTCATCGTTCGTTTGGTTTTTTCTACACAAAAAAAAATAATAATAAACAAAAACAAAAGAAGGAAGAAAGCACGAATTTGGAGTAAAGTGAAGATTGAGATTCTACGTTCGAACAAAAGCTAGGTCTAGAGACTCGTAAGAAATCTTCATGTACTGAAAAAAATGTCATACATTAATGGCCAAAATATTAGAGGTTATTTGAATGGTAAACATTCTTAAAATAAATGATTACATTTTTACTACTAATTGATTGAATAGGGACAATAATGTCTTGACAAGTAAAATCTGGTGTAACCAACAAAAAAGACCGGTGTAAGAATCAATTCCCTTAAAAAATTAAATTGAAAGTTTCGTTTTTAGAAAGTGATCAGGGTGTTACATATGGTAGCTTTTTCAAACGTTTGATCTTCTATTATATATACTAGCAAACCGTCTGTGCATTGCACGGATAAATGCCATACAGACAAAATAAATATAAATTCACAATTTGGAGCTTTAGTTTAAATATTTTTCTTTTAATCAAGTTTTGAAACTAAAGTTAAATACAAAGAAAGGAGACAAACGATTTACGAACACAAAAAATAGCTATTTTTTTTTAACTTATTTGGTCTCCGCCATTTAATTTCACCGCCTATGTGAATGTTTTTAATTGGTGATACGATTAGTTTTTAACAATTATAGCTTGGCACGTAAATTAAATTATGAATAAAACACATTGAAGCATAGAGGCCGTCAATTATTAATATGGTGGGTCAATTGTCAAAAATATTAAAGATCCCACATTTCCATTTCAACTAGATTTTCTATGTTGAAACTCAATTCCCATGGGTTAAAAAAATTAAATATACTTTCTTTCTTGTAGTTCGAAAAGCTTGACTTCTCGCCTTTCAATGTCCCCAATCTTTGTCGAATTAATTTCATTGTACCAAATTCATTGTAAGAGCATCTCCAATGGGCTCTTTAAATTAACTTTTTTTTCAAAATATAAAGAAGTTGTACAAAAATAAGACTTCAATGGGATAGTTATCCACTCTTTTAAAAAAATCGATAGTTATCTGCCTCGCTACAAGTAGCGAGGCAGATAACGATTCTGACTTTGAAATCCCCTGATTTTCGGTGGCTCCAACGACTCCGGATTTTTAGAACTAATTCAGGAGTCGCAGGTTATTTAGGTTGAACTTTGCCTCTGTTTCGCAGTAGGCATCCGCTCCTTCTACCAGGTGCGATCTCAATCTCTCTCCCCCTCTCTCTCTCTCTGATAGTCGGCTATGGACACATGATTAAGGAAGATGTTTCTGAATTTTTTTCTGCGTCGACATGGATGATCACCATGCTGTGATTGATGTTCCTGCGATATCACCCATCTATGGGTAGTGTTATAGTATTAAAAGCTATTGATCTAAATCAGTGGATTCAAGATTGATTTTGATGGGTTTTCAATCCCGTCACGTAATTGGGTTTACTTGCTGTGCCAGTTTGAAGGATTGGCAAAACTTAGTAGTAGTGAGTAGTATTTTGTATCTAGATAGGCGATAGCTGATTGAATTGACTGTTTTGGTGAACTTCTGGCTTGAATGTCAAAGTAGTTTTTTTTTCTCCTTGTTTGATTAATTGAGTTCTTGATCAAGTGTGTTTGCATGTGGCTTGTGGAACCATGAATGTTGCTGTGAATGAAAAATGAAAGGAAAAAAAAAGAATGGAGGATGCTTAGTTTCATTGATTCTGGAAAAATATGTAGTTTAAAGTTGCAGATAGAAGTAGAAAAAACCTTTCTTGGATTTTTGTTTTCTTAACAGTTGTATACATGGCAATCGATAACGGGTCTAATATGTTTTCAGGATTGAGTATTATCGGCCATCTTTGGAAGGAGGCATCCCAAGGGAGAAGACATTATTTGCAAGTAATGAGTACTGGACATGGCTAAAATCATGAAAAAGAAGTCAATAACCAGGTTCAGGATTAAACCTTTGTTTTCGCATCCAGTTCTGTTTTTTCTTTCGCCAATAATTCTGTCAATCTTTCGCATGATTTGAGGCGATCATTTTTCATGTATCCTCAATCGCTGCAGTCATGGACCTTCTGTTTAACCTTAGAATGACTTATACAAAACATACCTGTTTTGAGACATTTGGTCACTGGAATCTCATCATTAACCAATAAAGATGAAACAGCCTCAAAGAGTCTGCTTGAAAGGTTATCATCCCCTTTGCATTTGATTATCCTCTAGGAAATTAGCTTGGTGCATACATGTTATATAAGACCTTGATGCTAATCTGGTCTATATCTTAGAGTAGTTTGCGAGGTCCTCTATGACCATGTTTCTCCTATCAGAGTGGTTCTGTTTGTGGGTTACATATTATTAGGGTTCTGAACTTTAATTTTTTTTTCCCTTCTGCTTCTTTTGATGCTTTCATTTGAGATTGCCGCTCCTTAAAAATCTCAGGAATATCTTATTTATCCAAACGTCAAGAGGACGAAGGCCTGAGGCGCTTGCGTACTGTTTTGTTTGATGCATGAGCTAATATAATATATAATTTATGCATGTAGATTCATCCTCAAGGTGCTGGATTTTTCACTTCTTTATGGAATGTAAATGTGAACTTCTCAGAAGAGTACTAGAGAGAACATTCAGAAAGTGAAGATGATGATGATTCCTTCAAACAATATGATGTCAACACTCAGTGTGGTTCCTTATCAATAAAAGGAAAGCGATCGGGTAGCTTTTCAAAAGAAGAAGATGAACTTCTAGTGTCAGCTTGGTTGAATACTAGTCTGGATGCAATTCACTCAACTGATCAGAAAATGGATAGATATTGGGAAAGGGTACATGCGTTTTTCCATGACCACAGATTATTTTCATCCATGCGTTCAAGCAACTCACTAATGAATCGTTGGTCGGTAATTCAGAAAGCGGTCAACAAATTTTGCGGATGTTATGTGCAAATTGAAGGAAGAAAACAAAGTGGTATAACGGAACATGATAAGGTACATGCTCAATCTGAATGCACTATTTAAAGAAAAACTGTGCATTTTGCTTCTTTGTTTCTTCTCCAGCTCACCATCTTGTTTTCCTCCATGCCGTTTGTTAGATTTTGGTGATTCAAACCTAGCATAGAAAATTAACTTGGTCCAAGGTGGCTTGGAATTGTTTCCTTGTTCGTCTTGGTATTGTTTCCTTGTTCGTTTTGGAACTGTTTCCTAGTTCGTTTTGGCAACGTTTGGACGTTGCTTTGGGCACAAGTCACTAGTTTAGGCCTATATATAGGTGTAGGACTCTTCTATTGACATGTGTGGTGTGTCTTGGATTGTAATTGGCTCTCTCATCAATAAATTGGTTTGTTTTGGCCGTGGATGTAGCTAGCCTAAAACTAGTGAACCACGTTATATTGTTGTGTTGTTCTTCATCTTCTTCTTCGTCCCATCACTCTTCTTGGTTCCCCCACAACTGGGCATCGTGCTTCCGCGCGCGTACTCTAACAAGTGGTATCAGAGCCAGGTTGTTGGGTTTGTTGGTGAGGAGTGATGGCGAATTCGTTTGGGATGAAGATCAATTGTTTTGATGGGGATATTGTTGATACACCCACCACCAAGTTCCTTATTGGGGGAACTATTGGGCTCCTTGTTGTGGGAGCTATCGGGTTCCTTCTTGGGGGAACAATCGTTATTGGGGGAACTATTGAGTTCCTTATTGTGGGAGCTATCGGGTTCCTTGTTGTGGGAGCTATCGGGTTCCTTGTTATGGGAGCTATCGGGTTCTTTGCCATGGAGCATCCGGCGCGCATTCTAGCGCGAATTTGGAGGTTCACGTGCAATTGGCGTTCCGGCGCATTCGGGCTTCCAACATGGAGCATTGGGAATGTGGATCTCAATCGGGCTCATCCGTTGCAAGAACTCGTAAGAGTTGGAGCATCGGAATGGAGCGATCTTGTTCGGGCCGCTAGGAGGATTCAAGTCAAGGTGGAGACGGCTCGAATCAACCGGCGGATTTGGCTCGTGGCATGGAGCAATTGACGTGTCTTGTTGGCACGCGATTGGTTGGTAGCGCGTTATTGGGCGCATATTGGATTGGTTACATGTTATTGGGCATGTATTGATTGGCGGCGTGTTATTGTGCACGCATTGATTGTTGGCACGTTATTGGGCGTGTCTTGATTGGCGTCTTGGTGCGGTACTTTGGCGACACAATTGGCATGACTTGTTTGATATGCACTTTTGTCACGAAGTGTCATTGGCGTGACGATTGGGGAGATGCATTGTGTCATGGTGCATTACGGTGTGTTGATTGAGACACACAAGTCTATGCGTTTGTTGAGACGCAAAGACGCGCTTGTTGTGGCGCATAGTGAATGTATTCCAATACCGCAAATTTATGAATATATTCTATCGGTTAATTGGTTGATCGTTTCAATTTGGGTGGATCACTTCGAGTTTGATTATTGGAGGTGCAACCACAGTTGGCTTGTTCGTTGAAAAAAGACGGATGGCAATCGGAGAAACGATTTGATGAATTGGGTGGAGGCGTTCTTGATTGGGAGGCGCATTCACAATTGGATTGATGAGGAGCATTGGATTGGTTGCTAGGGTGTTTGAATCAAGGTGGAGATTTGTTAGATTTTGGTGATTCAAACCTAGCATAGAAAATTAACTTGGTCCAAGGCGGCTTGGAATTGTTTCCTTGTTCGTCTTGGAATTGTTTCCTTGTTCGTTTTGGAACTGTTTCCTAGTTCGTTTTGGCAAGGTTTGGACGTTGCTTTGGGCAGAATTCACTAGTTTAGGCCTATATATAGGTGTAGGACTCTTCTATTGACATGTGTGGTGTGTCTTGGATTGTAATTGGCTCTCTCATCAATAAATTGGTTAGTTTTGGCCGTGGATGTAGCTAGCCTAAAAACTAGTGAACCACGTTATATTGTTGTGTTGTTCTTCATCTTCTTTTTCGTCCCATCACTCTTCTTGGTTCCCCCACAACTGGGCATCGTGCTTCCGCGTGCGTACTCTAACACCGTTAATATTGAGTTCAAATTACTTCTTTTACTTACTGCAGGTTCTTCATGCAAAAGCTATGTACACTGAGATCTATAAGCGTATCTTTAAGTTTGAGCATTGCTGGAAAATGTTAAAGTCCGAACCAAAGTGGTTGGTTAATGCTGAGAAAGATGCATCCCCAAAAAAGAAAAGAAAGAGCGTTGATGTACCTAGTACGGAGGCTTCTACTCCAAATGTCACAAACTTGGAAAATTAAAATCCTCAAGGTGCCTCAACCGTTAAGAAACCGCGACCTTCTGGGAAGAAACAAGATCAAGAGAATATGAAGAATAAGAAGAGCAAAGAGGAAGTTGATGACACTATAATTGGGCTAATGGAACAAATGAACGACGAGAGATATAAATCGAGCTCGGTGAGAACAGAACTTCTTGAATAGTTACAAGCCATTGAACAGAAAAAAGAGGAAGATCGCATTATGTCTATTGATGCAACTGGGATGCCGGAGCTTCAAGCTGAATATTACACTAAGTGCCAGAAAGAGATCGTCGAAAAATTGAAGTAGGCACGAGCATTTCGAATATTTAGGTTTGTTCATTAAGATTTCTTAAGAGACACATTTGGAATTCCTTTTTTATGTTCTAGCTTGTATTTCTTTCCTTACATTTTCCCTTTGTGTTGGCGTCTATCATATTTCAGTAATGATAGATTATTTCAATAATATGTTGTAATAAACTTGCATCGGAGAACATAAAGATTTGTTTTTTCTATTGAACCAATGGGTTAAGAGATAACAAAACTGTGAGTTCGATCTTTGGGTTCCTACTGTTAACGCAAAATGGTTGGGAGTTGAGAAAGTGACATTTGGTCTTTGTTTGTACAACAATGGTGGCCTGGTGTTTCATTTTGGGAATCTTGTTTCTGTCATAGGCTGTGTATTTGACAATGGTGGTTCTTGCTGATAATGAGACATGGATGTTTTAAGAAATTAGTTTAAATAGCTGCATATTGCATTCCTGTGGGCTTTATATATCTCCAACCATTGCTGGGAGCAGGCCAGAGGGTCTGATTGCTGGGGCGTGGGCAGCAATGATGTCTTTAGGGTTTGAAGGCTACTTGGAGTATACAAGAGAGATCACGGAGGCATCAAAGAGAATACAGAAAGGAGTAAAGGAGATATCGGAGGTGTAAATTGTTGGAAGGCCAAACATGACAATAGTTGCACTTGGATATGACAAGTGAGACATATTTGAAGTCAATGACATTATGTCATCTAAAGGCTGGCATTTGAATGCCTTGCAGAGACCCAACATCATCCGTATATGTGTGACCTTGCGACATGTTCCAGTGGTTGACGAATCCTTGAAGGATCTAACAGATTCAGTTCAAATCGTTCAGTTAGTGGAGGGGTGGTTCCAATATATGGCGCTGCCGGAAAGATGCTTCTTTCTTTTCTTAAACAAACAAGTTCTTTAAAAAAACAAGTTGAACCAATGAGCACTCTCTGTCAAATCTACAAAGTAAACGACACAAGCAGTGATTCATCGTATAATTCCCGATCTACGACGATTTAGTTTCACAATTATCTTTCTTCATTCTGTGTCTCTCTGTATGATTCCAATTATCTTGTGAATCATACAACTTTTATAGCTACGACTTTTACCTTTTCCTGAGAAGAATGGGGCAAGACCTTCCAATTGATTCAAGGATGGAAGGAGGTCCACCATTGAAAACACAACATGGTGTACTTCACCAAAAAACAATAATTGCTCTCAAATTAGCCTGCCTCATACGTGATAGGTTACTAGTACCATCTTAAGGAATAAGAAATTTCGATCATGTATGCCCCTTTAAAACTAATTATTATCCACATTATTAATTTGAATAGCACAAAAATTAAGGTTATCATTATTTGGCTCAAATAAACGACATGGCATCAGAAGAAGCCCGAAGATACTTTACAATCTGGGTACCCGAGGAGCCAAATCCTCTGAAAGATACCTTGCATGTTATTACCTTGCCTATGACAGAAACAAGATTCCAAAAATGAAACATCACAAAGCCAGTAGTGAAAACAAAATATCAAACCTAGTTTCTATTTTCTCCATGTCGCCTCCACAAATGGTCCACGAGATCCTTTTGGAGCTGGGAATGAATTTCTTGACTTCTGATCAGTTGATGACGCTTAATGAACTCACTTAACTCGATAGTGTTCTCGTGAGAAACCTCTATAAATGAATCATCATCGAGTGTGTCGTAGTTGAATTCCCTTTCAGTGTCGTCTCTCTCATCCTCTACAATCATGTTGTGTAATATGATGCAACACTTCATAATGTTTGAAAGTGTTTCAAGATTCCAAAAGCGTGCTGGTCCGCGAACAATAGAAAATCGTGCTTGTAGCACTCCAAAAGCGCGTTCAACATCCTTTCTTGCTGATTCGTGAGCTTGTGCAAATAGTTTGCTCTTATTTCCTTGCGGAGCTGAAATTGTCTTGACAAAAGTCGACCATGAAGGGTATATATCATCAGCTAATAGTAGCCCATTGTATAATGGTGCCCATTAATTGAGTAATTCACGGGAGGTGCTCGTCCTTCAACGAGATTGCTAAACAAATGAGAGCGATGAAGCACATTTATATCATTCTGAGAACCTGGCAATCCAAAGAATGCATGCCAAGTCCACAAATCATATGACGCCACCGCTTCAAGAACAATTGTTGGTTCATGACAATGGCCAGTAAACATACCTTTCCATGCAGACGGACAGTTCTTCCATTTCCAGTGCATACACTCAATGCTCCCTAACATTCCAGGAAACCCGCGTTGCTCTCCCATTGCAAGTAATCTGTCAATGTCACTGTTGGTCGGTGATCTCAAATATTCATCAGAAAAAATTTCCACAATTGTTGTGACATACTTTTTCATGCTTTCAATTGTCGTGCTTTCTCCAATCCTCACGTACTCATCTACGAAATCAGCTGAAACACCGTAACATAACATTCTGAGTGCTGCAGTTACCTTTTGAAGAGAAGATAATCCCATAACCCTGAGTGCATCTGGCTTTTGCTTGAAGTAAGAATCATGATTTTCCACTGCTGATTGGATGCGAAGAAATACTGGACGGTGCATTCGGAACCTCCTTCTAAAAAGATTTGACGAATACACCGGTACTTCTGCAAAGTAATCATTGTACAACCTTTGATGTCCTTCAAATAAATCTCTCCACATGTACCTTCGACCCGAAACGGAGCCACCATGTTTCTTCTTCTTTTCACTCCGATTTTTCAAAAAAATTGTTATGGCCAAATTTTCCAACTCGCCGTCAGAATCGGGATCACACAAAAGAGAAGAAATTAAACTAATACGAGACATTATGAGAAGGATTTGCACAAAACATACAATCATTGATCCCTTCATTTATAGTGTATGTATTCAAATAATGTAGTTGTTGTAATCTTAACAAAAGCGATTTGGTTGTTACTATTTGTGAGATGTATATGATGATTTCATCACTTAAAAAATATAGCCGTTATAGTTTGTTCAAAAAGTAGTTTCAATTTGAAATGAATTTAGCTAACTTTTACATAATAGCATTAGAGCACACACTGAAATTTCTGGAGAGCTAAAATGAAAAACTACAATTTTGATTAAATTATAAATAAATTATAGCTAGTTCCATTGGAGATGCTCTAAGAGTCTTTCGTTTTTGAATTAAATCAATTGTACCACATGAAATTGAGGGTTAAAAAGCTTACTTGGAGGTTTATTTTTCTAGAGCTCGTAACTTCAATAGATCTTGAGAGTCAAAGACATAATAAATATGTATATATATATTGTTTACTACAACTTATCTCTTCCTTTAAAAAATTGGAACTTATCTTCCCGTATGTATATTAGTATATGTCCATTTCTCCTCTACTGTTTTCTTCTCTCATAAGATCTTACTATCATTCCGGGAATCACAGGTTTATGGGCCAAATTTTGCATTTACCCCCTTCGTCTATTTTTTTACAAAGCTAATTTATGAGTATCTATCTTATCCCTTCATCTTTAACCTCATTTAAAAAAAAAAAACTAAAAAAAAAGCATTTTAAAAATAATTATTTACATCTTTAAAAATTGGACGTCACTTATCTCAATAGCTTCAAACTCTTACACTGTGTTTGGATTACATGATTTGGTGAGAAAGGAAAAGAATTTGTGAGAGAAGGTTTTCTCATTCGTGTTTGGATTACTTTTTAGGTGAGAATCCATGAGAATTCGTGAGAAAACATGAGAAAAGAAATCTCACATAATCCAATTTTTCTTTCTCACCAAAAGTGATGAGATTTGGTGAGAAAAGAAACTAAACGAGTGTCAATATTTTCATTGTGACATAATTAGCCATAAAAAAATAAAACATTGCCTTATCATAATATTAATGAAGGTTATTTAGGTAATATCTTTAAAATAGTTTCTTTTCCTTTCCATTAATATGCTAACCAAACAAGAGAGGTGAGAAAGTAAAACGTTTTCTTTTCATTTCTCAGCTAAGTAATCCAAACAAGTATGTGAGAAATCTAAATCATTTCTTATCATTTCTTTTCTCACATACTTTAAAGTTTCTCATCATTTTTTTTCTCACCTGATTCCCAAACATAGTGTTATGTCTTTTGAGATATCTGTAGATAAATTTAATAAATAGATCAATCAGGATCTTATTCAAAAGTTCCCACTTACAGCTTACTTTTTTTTGGAAAAAAAAACACAAATCTCTAATTTTTCTAAAAAAGTTGGCCACAATTTTCTTCGTCGTTCAAATCCAAAAAAAAAAAAGTGAACTTCTAATCCACAATTTTGGTTCCACATAACTTCTAAGAATACACACCCAATAGTTATCTTTCAAAACTATAATTCTGAATAATGCAAGATTTAGAAAATAATAGATGCATAAAAATACATTTTTTTAAATAACATCCGTTCTGCCATGAACTTTTTTAACATTGCGATAAGAAAAAAATTAAGTAATAAATTTTTGTGATAAGGAAACATGATCTAGTAACAATTTTGTGCCATAAATAAAAAAAAGTATAAAGTGATTAAAGAGTTACAGAACCTCTTTAAATCTCGAAGTACATCACTAGATGCTGTGTACATTTAAATCTAGAAGGTTAGACTACAAATTTAGGCGAGGGCTTTTACTGAGTCGACTCCAAATTTCATTTTGTGCAGAAAGTTTAAACCTGATGAAGAGTTGAACTCCGATGGTGCAACAATTGCATAAGAAAGATTAGTAGTGAAGATAAGATCATGAATAGGCGAATATTTTTTATGATAAGAAAAAATTGTTTGCTCCTTAAAACCCAAACCATTGAACAACTTACAGAGTGAGAAAGTTAGATAAAACGATGCTGATGTAGAAGAACTTTCAAAATTAAAGAGTAACAGATCTGGCTACAATAAATTATCATTTCATCGCCTCGTCATATAATTCGTTACGTGCAAGATAATTTATATAAGAAGACACTAAGATTACACAAAAAGATAAATAGATAGATAAGAGTACAAACCAAGTTAGTTTTTTTTTTGAGAAATGGACTTTATTGAATTAAATCACTTGGAGCATTACATTATTGCTGTTCTGGTCGGTTGACCAGCACTTGTTGCTTCCACTTTCCAATAAAAGTCCCATTTGAGCTAACCGATGCGCCTCTGTATTGAATTCTCTAGAACACCATTTGAGGTCTATCTTCTGGAACCGTCTCATCTTTTCCCGGACTCGATCTATGATCTCCTTCACAATCGTGCGATCTGATGAATCTTGTTGAGGGGCTTCTAACACCTGATTGATTAACACTTCTGCATCTCCAAAAACTTCAACTTTGGAGATCTGGAGTTGTAACGCCAGGTCAATCCCCTTCTCAAGAGCCATAGCTTCTATCACTTTTGCTCGATTTCCCCATGCGAGATTGAACGAAGCATAGATCTGAGCTCCACCGTGATGACGAATCACTGCTCCGGCGCCGGCATTCCGATGGATATAAGACCAAGCCCCGTCGAAATGGAGAGTAGCGATGTCCCTTTGGGAACTGATCTCCTTTTCGATGCGAGGCTGATATCGCTCTGAGTGGCCAAACAGCTCTCTCCCCGTCTTGGCTTCGTTCAGGTGACTTTCCAGTTTAACTATAAGTTCCTCAGTGGTGCTCTCTTTATCTGTAAAGATCTTTTGATTTCTGTTCATCCTAATAACCCAGATCCCCACGCATATCTAGGTTTTTTCAGAGATTGATAACATATCAAACAGATCTGAGAACCAGTGTTTCCCTGGTTTGATGATCTTCAGTTTCTTCTTTGTTTCATCACTAAGTGTTTTATCCCAGAAAGGTGCAATTTTTCCGCAATTAAACAAAGCATGCATAGAATCTTCAGCTTCTTCACAAAAAGGGCAGTTGCTCTCTGTCTGGATCCCTCTTTTAATTAAATTACCCCTGGTTGGGATAATATTTTTGTGGACTCGCCAGACGAAAAACGCCATCTTTCTTTGAATTTTAAGCTTCCATAGTTGATTGGCCCACCTGGGTCTGCTAGATGAGCTATTGCTGTGAGCATTCACTACCTTGCCACTGATTTGTAGATTGTAGCCTGATCTTACTGAATAGATGCCATTGTCCTCATAGTGCCAGATCCAAGAATCCGGGGAAATTTCCATTGGGATTGGAATTCTGGAAATTTCTTCTGCATCCACTGGAAACAGTGTTTGTTTGAGCTTGTCCAAATTCCATGTTCTTGTTTCTGGGACTATATACTGATTGACCCATTGATCTGCATTATCCTGCGCACGTGAAATAACTCTGAAATTTGGGGGTCTATCAATCCATGGATCTGAAAATAAATTGATTGTGTCGCCCCCTCCCAGTGTCTTCCTGAGTCCTTTCTTTAGCAGCTTCAAACCTGCACAAAGTGATCTCCAAGCAAAAGAAGGTTGTGCACCTATTTTAGCTTCTAAAAATTCACCTTGAGGAAAGTATTTGCTTTTTAGAACCCTAGCCAACAAACTATCTGGGTTGTTGACTACTCGCCAGCATTGTTTTGCAAGCAGTGCAATGTTGAAATCTTGTAAGTCTTTGAACCCTACTCTCCCATTCTCTTTGCTTTCTTTCATCTTGTCCCACGCCAACCAGTTTATACCATTTTTGTCCCCATTGCTCCACCAAAAATGACGCATACATTGTTCAATTTTTTGACAGGTACCAATTGGAAGAAGGAAGCAGGACATTGCATAGTTTGGGACAGCTTGCACGACAGCCTTGAGTAGCACCTCTTTTCCAGCCACAGATAAGTGCTTTTCTTTCCATCCCTTCACTTTTTTACTTACTCTATCAAGAATTTAGTAAAATGTCGTCTTCTTATCTCTGCCAATTGTTGTTGGCAGGCCCAAATAGCGTTCGTGTTGCTCCACCGTTGGGACTCCGCACAGTCTGCTAATCTCTTGCTTAACTTCTGCCGTAGTATTAGCCGAAAACAAAGCTGCTGATTTGTTTAGATTGACCTTCTGCCCTGATGCAATCTCGTAGTCTGTAATAATTTGTAGCAATCTTGTAATATCTTCATTCCTAGCTCTTGTAAAAAATATGCTGTCATCCGCAAAAAAGAGATGGGACACTGCCGGACCACTCCTCGACGCTTTAACCCCCGAAAGAACTCTAGATGAGACTGCTGCTGATAATGCACGGGAGAGGCCTTCACTGCAAATCAGAAATAAATACGGAGATAGAGGGCAGCCCTGCCGTAAGCCCCTCTCAGGTATGATATTTCCCACTAGATTCCCATTGAGGTTAAACGTGTACCTGACTGTGCGTAAGCAACGTAGAGTAATGTCTATAATTTTAGGGCCGAACCCTAATTTGGTCATCATATCTGCAAGGAACATCCATTCAACTCTATCGTAAGCTTTAGACATATCAACCTTTAGAGCCACATACCCTTTCCTTCCTTTCACCCTTGTGCGCATTGTGTGCATAACCTCAAACGCTGTTAAAATGTTATCTGTAATTTGCCGGCCGGGGACGAAAGCACTTTGAGTTTCACCAATAGTTGCATTTAGGAACGGCTTGATTCTATTAGCCACTGTCTTGGCTATAATCTTGTACACAGTCGTACACAAACTAATTGGTCTATACTCTGACGGTGATTGTGGGTGTTTCACTTTCGGGATTAACGTGATGATTGTTTCGTTAATGCTATTAAGCTCTGCTCCTTCGTTTAGGAATTGTAAGCAAACTTTCGTAACATCTTCACCTACTATATTCCAATATTTTTGAAAGAATAAAGCGGGGAATCCGTCCTTGCCAGGAGCTTTTAGAGGGTGCATACCTTTGAGAGCCACTAGTAATTCATCCGCTGTAAAAGGCTGGTCCATAGCTAAGAGATCAGAGTTAGGGATTACCTTAGGAACACTTCAAGTTATAGCTTCAATCTGTTCTGCAGTCGGGTTCTGGGACTTAAAAACTGCTCCAAAGTGATGATGCAGCAACTGTGTCATCTCTTCTGGTTGATTGACCCATTGCCCATTGTCGTTCCGAAAGCCATTTATTGTATTTCTGGTCCTTCTTGCCGAAGCTTTTTTGTGAAAAAAAATGGTGTTGCGATCCCCGTTCTTTAACCACAAAGCACGGCTCCTCTGTCTCCATAGTACCTCTTCTTGGTGCAGAACTCTATTAAGTTCATCTTGAACTTTACGGTGCTCTCTACCTGTTGCTGCCGTTTGTGGATACTGCCAAAGTGTGTGAATACGAGTTTTTAATTTTCGAATTCTTTTCCGGATATTGCCGAACTCCTGCTTATCCCAAAGTCTTAGTGAGGCTGCTACTCCCCTTAACTTATGATTGAAAGACCCATAAAGCCCCCAATACTCTTCAATCTGCTTCTTGCAATCTGGATGATCCGTCCATACGGCTTCAAACTGAAAACGTTTTTGTCTGTATACTTTCGTGGCATTAGCAACGATGGTTAGTTGTACCCCGACATGATCTGAGTTCGCTAAGGCTCTATGTGTTACAAACGAGCCACCAAACTTATCCTTCCATTCATTATTCGCCAGAGCTCTATCAAGTCTCTCTCTTATAATGCTTCCATCAAAGTGACGGTTGGACCAAGTAAAAGGTACTCCTGAGAAACCCAAATCACGCAGATTGCAAATATCGATTGCCTGAATGAAGGGTTCTATTTGCGAGAACCTTACTTCCCTACCTCCTTCCTTCTCGGAAACTGCAAGAATTGAATTAAAATCCCCTACGACACACCAAGGTCTCGTAGGAGAAGGTTGGCTTCTAGTTAATAGTTTCCACGAATTATGTCTTTGGGTGGCGTCAGGATCGCCATAAAACCCAGTGAGCAGCCATTCTTTTCCTCCTTCCTCATTGCATACCCATCCTGAGATGTGATACGTGAACTCTTGACTATCTGAATATTAACTTGGTGCGACCACATAAGAGATAAACCTCCACTTTGTCCCATACTACTGACATGGAATCCATTTTGAAAGTTTAGCCGATGTTGAATACGCTCCATTCTTGTAACATCCAGACGTGTTTCAATAAGAAAAACAATATCGGGAAATTGACTCTTCACCTCATCGCGAAGAGTTAGGAACGTGTTTGGATTCCCGAGTCCGCGCACGTTCCAACTAAGAAGATTCATTGGGACTGGCAGCGCTGCATCGCAGCCGCTGCCTTAGGTTGTTGTTGAGTACTATCATCCTCTTCCTCATTCTCCGCCATAAAGCTGTCTACCGGTGCACCCGGTATAATATTCATGTCCAATTGTCTTCCTTTCTTGTGGCCCTCAGCTTCGAAACTCTTAGCTGTGATTGGACTGAAAACCGTATCGGAATTCTTCCTTTTACCCCCACTGTTGTCATCCACAGTTTTAGGGGTTTTGTTCCTTGCATGATCTTTCCAGTTTCCCGTTTTTGGTCTGGCCGCATTGTTTAATTCCTTGATTCGGTCCCTTATGGATTGTGATGACTCTGTTCCTCCTCCATCTGCGGCAACTATTGCTTGACTAGTCACTCCTGGCTGCTCCACAGTTTGGTTCCTGGATAATAAATTTACTCCCCCATATTTGAGTATTGCTCTGTCTAGCTGAAAGGGATCCGAAGGGTCTTGAGTAAGGTTTAGCGATGGGGGCGGCTGGCTTTTATCGGATATAGCCACTGCTAACTCCGACGTATCTTCATCTAGCTCTCTTGATTTCTCAGTACTCGTAGCCTCCAGGTCCGTTCCAGGGATCTCCTCCTCTGCAGTATCCATCTTAGAGGATTCCGTCCCATTAGTCTGTTGTTTCTTCCTCTTCTTTGGATGACATAGCAACCAATCCCCATAGCCTGGGGTGATCTCCTCTTGTACATCCTTAGGGACAATATCGCAACTCTCCCCTTCATGCGTAACATGACCACACCATTGACATAAAGCAGGAAGTCGCTCGAACTTGAAATCAAGCCAGATTAGTTTATCTTTTCCTTGAATATGCACTCCCCGAGGGAGGGGTTCATACACCGGAAATCTACCTCTGACACGGATATAATTAATTCCTTCATCGCTTTCAATCTTAGGATCCGTCATAATTGTTTCACCCACCAAATCAATCACTCGCTTCCCAGTTTCAGGTTTCATCACGTGTAGTGGGATATTGCTAATCTGGACCCATAGATCGATGAACCATAGGTCGACCCCTTGAGTTGGATCTCCTAGGTTCCACGATTTTAAGAGGAGGATTCGACCATTGAAAACCCAAGGACCTCCTGACGATACTCGGTTTAAACATGCTAGATCCGGGAGCACAAACAAGAAGGTATTAAAATCAACTTCTATAATGTTAATTTCGTTACCTCTCGTCCAAATCCTCCTTAGCATTGTTCTCATAGCTCGAACGTTGATTGGATCGTCAGTCGCAAAAGAACCTATGAGGCAATGTTGAAAATCCTTCTCTCCTTCTTCCCAATACTCATCATCCAGTACCAGAACTTGCTTTTCCTTCTCGGTGAACTCAGATTCGCCCATCTTTGCTGCCGGCGCCGTCTCTATGGAACTAGGGTTTTCTCTTTTGTTCCGAAAAGATCGGAGCTAAGAAACTAAAAAACTCATTATCTACAAACCAAGTTAGTTGACAGACTACTAAACCTCTATCTTAATCAACCAAAAAGAGAAAAGAAATACTATTAAACCTGCGTATCTTAAGATCAATTTGTTCAGCTCCGTAACTTGAGAACAAATGACAATAGTTTACAATCAAGAGCAATATGTACATGTACATATATAGTGGTAGACATGAGAGACATCATATCGATTAAAAACAAAAAAATAAACCAAATTAGGAAGCCTGCAAAAGAATATACAAACAGTTTCGATGATCAATGATGTGTGTGTGTATGAAAAAAATGGTGAAAGAAAAGAACTCGTGGAGTGCATAATCACTGATGTGGTTACACAAAAATATTATTGAAATCATCTTCTCAAAAAGAAAAAATTATTGAAATCCTAAAATATACATCTAAATGAAAGAACCGCATAACTTATCGACGGAGAGGATGAAACTAACTCTTCACATGAGAGCTAAACAAACCCATCAAAGAGAGACAGTTTATATGAAGAAGAATGGGTTTGTAATTTTATGAAAATTAAATACAGAATACACTAAGCTCAAATATAAAGCGACGACCACCGAATTTGACCTAAAAAGTGTGGTAAATAATCTCCCATCCATCATCATTGTTGCAATGTAAAAAAGAAAAGATCCATATTATAAAGAAATAAAGAAAAGTTCTTCAAAAATGTAGAAGGAGAAATTTACCCGTGAGATGATATGAACCCAGAGATGTAAAAATCATTTGTGAGCTTATGAGAGTATATATAGAGGGTGGGAGTTGAAACTTGAAAGATATCCACATCGTATCATAACGATGACATATTTTCAGGGATAGTAAAAAAAAAACGTTTTGTTCAAACATATTTCAAATTTAATTTTGAGAGAGAGAATTATGAGAGAAAGAGAGAATTATTGATACTATTTCAAAAAGAAAAGAGATAGAATTATTGATAATTATTGGTTTTTGTTCAATAGGAAAAGATAAACATTGATTTTAAATACTAATCTCGACAGATTTATTTTTTAGAAGACAACAAACTTTTTTTTTTCAAATTGCGAATATCAATTTTTTTTGAAAGATCGATTTGGATTTGTGTTCAAGAAAAAAAAGATAAATATTGATTTTAACAACTAAACAGACTTCTTTTTTAAAGATCGATACAGATTGATTTTTACCACACGTTTTTTTCTTTAAATTTAAAATCCAGCCGTTACTTTTTAATTGATGGATTCATTTTTAGAAAGTGAGAAAATGATAGGGGTGTCAGATATGGAAGTTTTTGTAAACGTTCGTTCTGCTATTATATATACTAGCAAACCTTCCGTGCATTGCACGGATAATGTAACCTTAAGGAATTAGAAGATAGAACATTTAGTTATATACTCTAAAATGATATACAGTTTCACTTTGTTTCTTTTCTTTTTTCTTAATTTGACTTTTTACCCAACAAATGATAAGCATAATAATTCATGTTGAAATAGCATCTCTCACACTTACCAATATTATATGTAACCGTGAAATTTTCTTCAAATTGTGGAACAACTTATTCACTGGAATACACCTAAAAGATATAGGAGTATTACTCCCTCATTCACAAAATGTTGAGTAAAAAACTATCCCTAAAAATAAATTCTCTAATAATTCATTCTTCAAAAAAAATTGCACAGCAAGGCAACACCAATACTCATATCATATTTGCAATAGTCCGCGTCAATTTTTGCATTTGACATAGTTTTGAAACAAATGATCAAGTCAAATTTTAGATGATTGGAAGAAAAACTAACATGAAAAAATAAAACTACAACAATATTTATTTTCTATTTTCCTCCAACAATCTTTCTTTTTATATGCAAAGAAGGTATAAACAAACAAATCTGAATAAAAAAAAGATTTATCAACTACTTAGTCAGCAATCTTTCTTACTTTCTCATCAGCTATGCTACCTGCACAATAGAAGGAAAACAAAGTAAGAGGACAGCTTCACGAAAACAAATCACCAATCAGACTGTGCTTTTCTTTTGAGCTAGAGATTAAAAAGTTGATAGGTATAAAAACGGAGTTATCAGGTTTTGAAAATCAAGCTATAAGTAAACCCTACCTGTAAATCAAATTAATATAGCAAACATTTTAATTTAGATAGTCTTCTTTTTAACAAAAAATATATGAAACCTGTGGAAGAGTACATGTTGTTATAAAAATATCGGTTCATATAGATTTCATAATTTAAAAAATATTGCAGATTTCGTAATTTTCAAAACAAAAGATAAAATAACAAATTTGAATTATCTTTTTAGGCTTCTGGATAGAGAAGAAATTAATTGTTAGAATCTGATTGTTGATTTGTTTATCTAGTAAATCTATAAAAAGATGAAAACTTGGAGATATGTTAAAGTCTTGTTTGTTAATATATCAACAGTTATGAATTAGGATAAACACTAAATAGTCTAAATTAAACCAACATGCATTTATTTTTTAGTTCAAAGACTAAACGCATACATTGTTTAATCTTCTTGCATAGTCACATACCATTGCTAATGCAGGCCAAACAAATCAAAGAGACTTGGATCAAATATACATAAGTAAATAAAAAAGATATCTTACTGATACCTAGCCCATTGTTGTTGTAGCAACTATTTGCATCTTTAAATTGAAGCAGGTAAATAATATGTTGGTGGTGATGGGAGAGAAAAAAATAATTCATTATAAGCCATATTAGACTGCCAATCAAGAAAGGAAAGAAAAAAGAATGAGCAATATTACTCAAACAAATCTTGATGCACCAACAATATGAACTTCAAAAGAACCCTACTGAGAGGAGAATGAAAAGGAGAAGAAGAAGATGATGATGATGAAATAAATAATTTACCTGACCAGGCCAGTTGATTACCATGCGTAAATGAGCACAGATCACCCTGCAGAGCATTTGATAAAGTTTTTGAATATAACCGAGTATAGCGATCACCGTTGAACAATTGTTAACAATATAAAACTACTAACCTGGATGTCAACGGATTAGCGTATCCCATGCATTGTACATGTTCATAATCCAATACTACTAAAAAGAAGTCGGCCACATGAATATAAGAAGGCAAGAAGAGATTGTAGAAAGAAATTTACCTCTGGTGAAAATAACGATTGAGTTTTGGTAGATTTAGACATATAAGGAGATATATATAGTGAAGAGATAATATTTGAAAAAGATCCTAATATCATTCACATGTTATCTTACTATCTTCAAACATTTTTAATTCAAATCTCCGTCATTTCTATGCCTAAACACAACAGAACTTGGAAAAATAGATAAATTTAAACACAAAATATTATCCTACATTATGTTTCACGATTTTTTAATTCAAAATCTCGGTCATTTCAGTGACTAAATGTAAAAGACTTAAGAAAAAAATTGAAAAAAGATTCTAATAACATCAAATATTATCGTAGGCTATCTTTCAACAAATAAAAAAAAAACAAATATGAGCTACTTTAACAACTGAATGAAACAACTTTTTTTTCAAATATATGATGCGAGATTTAGAAAGTAAGAAAGAGATAAGGTCGTCATATATGGAAGTTTTTGTAAACGTTCGTTCTGCTATTATATATATATAGATAGGTAGATAGATATAGATTACAACGAGAGAGCTTATATATGGGAAATGCTAAATGTCACCCTTTTTTCTTCACCCTTCAAGTTCACCCCTTATGTGGATGTATTTGATTGGTGATGTGATTATAGAAATATCTTAAAATAAATAGTTACAACAATCATATCTTGACACGTAGGAGGTGAACTTGGAGGGTGAAGAAAAAAGGGTGAAGCATAGCGGCCCTCCTTATATATAGGCAAAGATGATGACTTTGGGAATAAGCCAAAATAAATTAGGAAAAAATAAATAAACTAGGAAACTAAATATTTCCACAATAATTAATGATTAGTACAATATCTTCTATGAAAGAGGCCGGTTATATAAATAGGTCGATACCGCAGTTATATTTTTCTCCCATCGCTACTTACAAATTGCACAAGACAGACAACAAAACAAAGAAAGAGATAAAAGAACAAACATAGAGAGTCATGGGTGCTCCTGCTGCTTCCAACTACAACAAGAAGCTGTCGCGGGCAACAATGGTTTTCTTATTCTTATTGGTCCTGATGACAACGACGGCGGCGCAGAACAACATTGTCGTTTCTGCGTATCGTGGACAGCCATGCTATACTGATTGCCTAAATTTTTGTGGATTTTTTCCAATCATTAGAGTGTTTTGCGATAGCCAATGTGATGCCCGTTGCACTTACGGTTGCATTGGATGTCCTTCCAATCACTGTCCCTACTGGGGTTCCTGTAAGAAAGGCGTCAATGGTGGTGGCTCTGGTTTTCTCAAAATTTGAAACACACACACACCCTCCATGATCGTGCCCTATAATAATTGTTGAGTAATTATTAATTGTGATTTATTTAGTTTCCTAGTTTGTTAGGATTATCCAGTGTCTATATTCATATGATTGTTTGCTCGCCAAATTAGGTTAGGTTTCTTTTCTACCAACAAGTTTATTGTGAAGTTGATCAATATTATTTTCTTCTCCTTAAATTTCAACAATAATAATAATACTAACCATTCAGCATAATACTCTTCGGTTGCATGACACTTCTTGTATTCAAGTGTTGGTTCTAGGCGCATACTTAGTAGTATTTGTAGTCTTTGGTTGGTTATTTATTTCGTTAATTTATGTGGTACTACTATGTACGTGCTGTGTGTGAATTTCGTTTTACAATAAATAAAATGTGTGATTGGTGTAGTAATGGGATGTAATTAAATTTTCTTCGTGATTGCATACAGTTGACGTTTGGGAGAAGGTAACAATCGAATTGTTCTCTCCTAAACAAAAAGTGATAATAGTTCGTCATAGATTTCAATTAGAGCAGAGTGGTTGATACGGGTTTAGTTGTGCAACTAGGTTTCCCATCGTCTTTGTTATCTTCTTCTTCATCCACAAAGTTTTCATACCACTCTGTCCCACCTCTTTTGCACTATTTGGACTTTTACTATTATTTACTAGGTCACTTTGACCCAGTGATTTGTGCAGCAAAACGATGCAATATTTTGATAATATTTTCATGATGTTGTAGAGTAAAAGTTGCTCTATAACACGGTGAAAAATTATCAAAATATCGCACCGTTTTGCTATTCAAATTACCCGGTCAAAGTGATCCAGATAGGTATCAAAAGTCAAACCGGTATGATAGAGAAGAAATAAATATAGCACTAGTTTTTTTTTTTTTTTTTTTGAGAAGTGGGATATTATTACGATCAGCACAAGAATATGCTAGAAAAAGCTACATCTTTCTGGATTTATTTCGAGAGCCATAACGTCTTTGTAGCTTCCCAACGCGTGTCATCGGGAATAGAGGACGCGTGCCTAGCCAATTTGTGTGCCACGCGGTTTAGGTCTCGAGAACAGGCGTGTATCTCGAGTAAACCACATCTTTCCATCTGAAGCCTTATCTCCTTCATTTCCTTGAGGCCGCTTAAGCTTCTATCTCTTGCACCTTTCATTTCTTCATCCAGTTCTTCAATCAGTGCTTTAGCATCGCCGACTACGGCGAATTTCCGGTTAGAGATCGTCGATCCAAAACGCAGAGCCTCCAGACAGGCCATAGCTTCTGCTTCTTTTACATTCTCACATGTTCCAGTTCTGATTGCCTCTCCAAAGAGGCATTTCCCGTCCTTCGTCCAAGCTACAACTTCAGCCGTGCTTCTCTTGTTCTGCGAATCCCAGCCACCATCGAAGTGTATGACGATTTCAGCTCCTTCCAAAGTGCATGGTGGTTTCGGCAAGATAAGTTGACTGTTGCTTCTCTTTTCTTGATCTTCTTTCTTCCTTTGGATCGTTTCTATTGCATTCTGGATCGATTCATTTGTGTTAATAAACACTCTTTTATTTCTGAACTGCCAGATTCCCCAAAGAATCACACACATCCCTATCGCCTCTGCTTCTGTGCCTTTAAGAATAAGATTGTGTATCAGATTTGAGGTGTTTAAATTCTTATTTTGCAGGAAATGGTCGCCGACTGTAAGGCTCCAGATCGATCTCGCTATCGGACACTCGAGAAATAGATGATCTATGGTTTCTTCGTTGCTTCGGCAAAGTTTGCAAACACCATCAGTTTTGATCTTCCGTTTTCTGAGTTCGGCGGCCACCGGAATTGCTCTCTGCGTAATCCTCCAGATCAGATGAGTGACTTTCCTTTCCATTTTAAGCTTCCACAATCTCTTGTAGCTATCTTGTTTTGTCTCTGACTGTTGCCCTAGTTCTCATCTATTTTCTTTTTCTCAAAGGCAGCTCTATAACCAGTCCTCACCGTGTATTCCCCTGACTCTGTGTGGTGCCACCTCCACCGGTCCTCTTCTTCAAATCTGGACAATCTAATACGACAAACTGCATCCAGGTTGAACTCATTCAGGTATTGGCTCAGTATTTCTCTGTCCCATCTTCTCTGTTCAGTCATGAATTCTGAAACCTTCAAATTGATGATTTTTCTCATGTCTGTGATCAGTTTGAAGGTGTTTTCTCTCGGTATCCAAGGATCAGTCAGGTTGATCTTCCTCCCATTACCCACATGCCATCTCATCCCACTTTGCAGCAGCTTTCTGCCATGGATGATACTTCTCCACACAAAACTCGGAGCGTTTCCTTCTTCTGCTTCACAGAAATTTTTATCTGCATAGTATTTCGCCTGTATGACTCTGCTCATTAGTGAGTCCTGGTCCTGGTGGATTCTCCAAGCTTGTTTTGCCAGCATCGCCTGGTTGAAAGCTTTGAAATCCCTCATGGCCAAGCCTCATGTATCCAAACCTTCCTTAGTTTTGTCCCATTTAATCCAAGCGATTCCCCTCTCCTTCTGGTTATTGCTCCACCAAAACTGTCTTATTTTTGCTTCTATTTTTTCACAAATATGATCTGGTAACTTGAAAGACATCGCATAGCATGGTACAACATTTGCAACTGCCTTTATCAACACTTCTCGTCCCCCTACAGATAGTACTTTTTCTTTCCATCCTTTTAATCTGCTAATCACACGATCAACAATATATGCAAAAGTGATTGCTTTTGTTTACCAATTGTTTTCGGTAAGCCCAAGTACTGATCATGTTTCTCCGTCTCAGGACACCGCAATACTTCTTGATCTCCTCCTTGACCTCTGTTGGGACGTTTGGCGAGAAGACCACTGCTGATTTCGTTGCATTGATAGCTTGACCGGAGGCTCTGCTATAATTGACGAAAATGTGTTGTAATTCTGTAATCTCCTTCATTGTAGCCTGTAGAAAAAACATGGAATCGTCAGCGAAAAAAGATGGGAGACCACTGGTCCTCCCCGAGAGGCTGTCACGGCTTTGATGTGTCCTTCGCCTACCGCAGCCGTAACAGCCCTCGAAAGCATATCTCCACATATAACGAATAGGTACGGGGAAAGAGGACAGCCTTGCCTAAATCCCCTTTCAGGTACATTTCTCCCTGTAATCTCCCCTTCGCGTACAAACTCGTAAGACACCGTAGAAATACACCGGTATATTAAATCAATAAACTTTGGACCGAAACCCAAATAAGCACACGATGTGGTTAAGAACTTCCACTCCACCCTATCATAGGCTTTTGCCATATCAATTTTTAGGGCTATTGCTCCGGTTTTTCCTTTCTTCCTCGTCTTGATGGTATGAATCACCTCAAACGCTGTAATTATGTTATCCGTAATCAAACGCCCTGGAACAAAAGCGCTTTGATTTTCACTTATAAGGCTCGACAGAACCCTCTTCAGCCTGTTTTCCATGGTTTTTGCTATTATCTTGTAGATCACCGAGCACAGACTAATTGGTCTGAAATCTGCTGGTTTTATAGGCTGCTTTGTTTTTGGGATCAAAGCTAAGATGGTTTTATTGAGATCCCCCAACTCTTCACCTTCATTTAGGATTTTTAAGCAGGCCTTTGTTGTTTCATCACCTACAATCTTCCAGTTGTGTTGATAAAAGCCGGCTGTGAAACCATCTTTTTCAGGAGCCTTGTCCGGGCTCATTTGGAACAGGGCAGATTTTACCTCATCCCAGGTAAAGTCTTCCTCTAGTTTAGCTGCTTCTTCTTCAGTTAGACTGTTTTGCAAAACATTGCAGAACTCGTCCATGTCTTCCTGTTTCGTGTTTTGAGAGTTATAGATCGACTGGTAGTGCCTCTCTAGGCAAGTCGTGATTTCCTCCTCCTTTTCTGTCCACCTACCATCTTCCAATTCTATCCCCCTGAAGCTGTTTCTTGCACGTCTAATTGTAGCTCTGCGATAGAAAAATTTTGTGTTTCTGTCTCCCTGCTTCAGCCATTCCGTTCTGGCCCTTTGTCTCCACATAATTTCTTCTTTCTTTAGCAACTCATCATACTGTCTGGTTACCCTCTTTGTCTCTTCCAACACCTGCTTGGTATGAGCTTCCTTTCCAGAGTTTCCTTACGGTGCCGCAACTCTCTGATTTGTTTCGTGACCGAACCAAACACAT
Source organism: Linanthus parryae (assembly GCA_023055425.1). NCBI lineage: Eukaryota > Viridiplantae > Streptophyta > Magnoliopsida > Ericales > Polemoniaceae > Linanthus > Linanthus parryae. The sequence continues at coordinate 39,058,048 of JALGPY010000002.1, forward strand.
TAGAATTCCACCTAACAATACTTCTTTCCAACGTCTTAAGTTTACCGTTCAAGGATTGACCCCTGCTTTTGTTCCACGCTTCGGCTACCACATCTTCAAATTGGCTGTTAAGACGCCACATATTTTCATAATGGAACCTTCTTCTTCTCTTTCTCTTCTTATTGTTCCCCATTCGAGTAGTATTGGTCTATGATCTGACCTCATACTCTCACTTGATGAGTAACTCTGGCGCCTCGGAACTTGTTCAACCAGTCCACGTTTTCTAGTACCCGATCAAGTCTTTCTTTTATGTTGTTCTCCTCTTCTTGGTTATTTGTCCATGTAAATCCAGGACCAGCATAGCCAAGATCAAGCATCTCTAATTCTTGCACCACTTCATTAAAAGCATTCATTTGGCTAAAATTTTCAAATCTTCCGCCTTCCTTCTCTAGGACATTTGAAATAGCATTAAAATCACCACAAATACACCACGCAGTACCTGGATCAGGGGCTATCTTGCGAAGAAGCTCCCAAGAGTTGTACCTTTGTTCTTTGACCGGGTCGCCATAAAACCCGGTTAGTTTCCACTTGAAGCCATCCTCCTCTTCAACCATCGCATCTATATGGAACTGTGAGAATTTTGTGAAGCTAACTTTGACCTTGGCATCCCAAAGTAGTGCTAGACCTCCTCTTCTCTCAATGGATCCCCTATAGATACCGTTTGCATACCCGACTTTTACCTTTACCTTCTCCATCTCCGTTTGCGAGTGTTTTGTTTTCATCAAGAAAACAATATTTTGGGAAAGTAGTCTCACCTGCTCCTTGAGTGCTCGGACCGCACGAGGCTTCCCCAAACCTCGTACGTTCCAACTTAGTAGACTCATTGTGCTCGGCGGCCCTGGACCTCAGGGAACGCCGTTTGCGCATTGTGTTTGTTAGAGGAGATTTCATCCTCCTTGTTTTTTTTCGTCATGGCTTGCATCATCCTCTGATCTAGGTTCACTGCTCTACTTTTGTTCCCTCCTTTTAAGCTTTCTACTTGAGGTGGGGGCGGGCTAAAAGTGAAGTATGTGCCCACCTTCCTCTTTGGCGACGAGGGGGCCTTGTCGACAGCTGTTCTCACTCCTTGTCTCGCGGCATCCTTCCAGTTCATCTTTGATAGCGTTTTCTGGTTGGGTCTCATTCCTGTTCCACCTGTTTTGTTTGCATCTTTCAGATTGCTTATGATGGATGCCACTCCATTCCCCTTTAGTTCTTCCACCTGCTCTGGCCCCAGCTTGTTCGATGTGTTCTTCTCAGTACCTGACCTATTTTCTTCTCGTTCTTCTTGCTCCATACGGTTTACCTCTGCAGCTGTATCGCCTCTCTTGTCCGACTCCTCTTCTCCTTCTAAGTTACTTCCATTGATCTCCGAGTCCCTTTGATTGGTTTCTGATTCATCTTCAAATTGAGGGTTGTCCACCATGTGTACTTCTGATGGAATCGTGCCATTGTCGTCTTCTATAACCCTATCACCTTCATGTCTGCGGGCTTCTTTGTTCAGGTCAAAATGGCTTTTTCCGCTTCCCCACCGTAGTTTTCTGCCCCCTTTCCGGTCTTCACCGTCCCTCTTTTTGTCTTGTTCATCGATTCCCCTCTTCCCTTCTTAGGTGAGTGGTATAGCATCCATTCCTCGTACCCTTCCTCCCCCAATCCTTTTTCTTCTTCTTCGTTGATTTTGTCACAATCACGACTTCGGTGGTCTAGGTAACCACACCATTTACACATACTTGGTATTCTTTCGTATCTAAAGTCAAGCCATGTCTGTTTCTTCTTTATACTTACATAAACTCCTCTTGGAATAGCTTCAAATATAGGCATTCGTACCCGAACACGGACATAGTTGTTCGGTCCTTCACTATCCACTTTCGGATCCGATTGCAAGATCTCCCCTATGTTTTGTACCGTCATTCGCCATGCTTGTTCCGTAACTAGGTGAACCGGAAGGTTGTGCACTTGCACCCACACATCCATAGTTACGAAGCTAGGGTTTACCGATTCATCTCCTAAGGACCACGATTTCATCATCAACATAGCACCATCAAACGCCCATGGGCCTCCCGACGAGATGCGTTTTATTAGGGATTTGTTCGGGAATTTAAACAGAAACGTATTCCTGCCTATATTGTAGAAGTTAACTTGCTCACCTTTGTTCCAAACCTTACGGAAGAAGGTTTTCATTTCTCTCGGATCAATATCCAGGTCCGTAAGAAACCTTCCAATGAGACACCACTCGAATCATTTTTCCGCTTGAGAGCATAAATCATCATCAAACTCGATCGTCGTTGCTTTCTTTGCCGTCAGTTTGAGCGGGTTGAAGGGTTCCGCCGCCGTCGCCATCGTACAACTAGGGTTTTCTTCTCCTCCGTTTTTCACGGAGACTCAGAGTGCCCTTTCTTCTCTAGTTTTAAATTATGTTTCTCAATATTGATATAGTACTAGTTTGGTAGACAGCGCCTTTATATTAAAAAAAGAAGTCATCACCCAAAGTTGTGGACATGAGTGGCTGTTGTTTTATGGAAGAGCTCCCTATTATTAAAAATAAAACACATGTTTTTTATATGTAAATTAATAAAATCGTGCCGGTAAACTAGAAAGAGGAAATGTAAAAGAGAAAGCATCAATGATAAACTATAAATAATTTGATTATTGCTTTTGCTATGCACTAGCTAGATCCCTCTCTATTGCAACTTCCAAATGCGAGCGGCTATAAATAAATAGGTCGATAGCACACTATTCACTACTATTCATTGATCACTTTGGTATGATGATTTTAGTTAGTAAAACGATACAAGAATTTTGTATTTTTTTCATGGTGTTGTAGAGTATACTTAACTCTACATCACTATGAAAGTTTACCAAATTTTAGCATCGTTTTAATTACCAAATCACCGGGTCAAAATGACTTGAAAAAGTCAATTTTGAAGAAACGGGTGGGACGGAAGGAGCATGTATATATCCCATCACTACTACTTACCATTAATTTGCTCAACGCTACAACAAACAAGAGAGAAAGAGAGAGAAAGTCATGAGTGGTGGTCAGACCCGTCTCTACCCTAAGGCAAACTATTACCTTGCCTAGGACCCCCACTAGGGGAGGGCCTCACAATTTCCCAAACATATGGGGTATTTTATTAAATTAATCATTTGTTCTTGAAATTTGTCAATTATGAATACTACATCAGTTGCAGTTTACTAAATTTTGTTCTAAAGCTTCTATCCCAAGCTAGTTGTAATATGAATCTACTCTCTATTTTTTCGTAACATTGATCACAATACATCAGTTTCTAATTTACAAATATTAGAATAAATGTAAAATATCCGACAAATAAAGAAGCACATACATAGTACTATAGCATATCTTATAGATTTTGATCACCGATGACACCGGAATTAAGGGATAAATGCTTTGAGAAGTTACGAAAAAAATGACTTATTAGTTTGACAAACTACTCACATTTTGCTTCTATTTTTAATTATTAATTATGTTAAATAAAAATTAGTGATCACTTTTATTTTGAGAAAGAAGTAATCAAATTATATATGCGATTTTAACTTGATTGAAATTTAAATTAAATTACCACTCAATTATAAGGGCCGTAAAAACAAAAGTCGCCTAAGGCCCCAAAGAAGCTAGGGACGGCCCTGGTGGTGGTGCTGCTGCTTCCAACTACTACAAGAAGCTGTCGTGGGCAACGATGGTCTTCTTTTCCTAATGGTTCTGGTGACGACGATGCAGAACAATATTGTTGTTTCGTCACACCGGGTGAGAAGACTTGATATTGGACAGCCTTGCTATAAGATTAAGAACTGCCTATGGGATTGTGCTGGAGGTCAATCTTGTTTTGGATGCCTATTCAAATGTGAAATCCGTTGCACTGTGGGTTGCATCGGATGTCCGTACAATAACTGTGATCCCTACGAGGGTTCCTGTCCGAAAGGCGTCAATGGTGGCTCTGCCTCTGGTTTTGTTAAAATTTAAAACCACACAGCACCCTCCATGACCGTGTCCTATAATAATAATAATAATAATAATAATAATAATAATAATAATAATAATAATAATAATAATAATAATAATAATAATAATAATAATAATAATAAGGCTTAATAATAATAAGGCTTAATTACTTAGTGCATACTCCGAGTATGCTGAAACTCTCACATTGTTCATCGATCGGTGGAAGTTGAAACATATCTTATCTTCTCAATTCATTTTTATTTTTCTTATTTTCATTGTAAAAAGTTTAGTATTATTTTTTGTATGGACAAGTATACCCTTTTTAGATGGGTGGTGTTTGGATGATGTTTTTACCTGATTGAAATTGACGTATATTTTGCAAATGAAGGTTTGAATCAGCTAGTTCTAGAATTGGGGTTGCAATGTGCTAGTTTCGGCATATCGCGGGTATGCATTAAGTAATTAAGTCTAATAATAATAATAATATTAATCTTCCTTTGAGTAGCATGTTGGCGGCCACTTGATATTTTCAAAAAGTTACTATTATGTATTTTTTTTGTACTAACTCATTCTTATATTGAAGTTCTTCAACTGAAAAAATGAATGTGGTTGTGGCATGATCACCCAATAGTTTTATTACTAGCTTTTAACCCGTGCGATGCACGGCGAAATTTAGATTCAAAAAAAAAGTTGATGTCACTTAAACAGATGATGTTTGTAAAAGTTGATGTCAATTCGAAATTTCAATTCGAAATAATCATTTCCAAATTTAATTTACTGTTTGTATACTGTTAGCTATCACTGATTTAACTATTAATTCAATATCATTCAATTATTTAGTTTTAAAAAACTGCATATATACCTTGAATTTGATAGATGAGATGAATTATATAACTACAATTTCAATTTGAAATTCACATTCTTAAAATTATTAGAAACAAACCCCGAGAAATAAGAAGTAAAAATCGTCAGAACAAAAACATGGCTACCTTAATCCTTCTATTTCTCAACAAAATAAATAAATAAATAAAATTATTCCATCCGAACATCTTATAGATAATTCTCAAAAGAAAAAAAAAACAAACAAACAAATACATGACATTTTTTAATTTTGATTCTGATTTACTGAGTTCATATAGAAGAAGAGGGGTAGAGTGAAACGGAATATGAATTAAAAATCATTTATAATAATTAAAGTAATCAATACATTATTAATAGTAAATTATAATGATTAAAGGAAAACATTTTAATGTATTAAATGTTATAGCAATCTCCTACAAAGAAACTACCAAATACGGAAAATATAATTAATATTTCTAAAATTTATAATTTAGTTGACGATGAAACATTAGATTAGATATGGAGTCGGAATATTCGTTACCAACTGGAGTTCTTACCATATTTACTTCAGGACTATTATTTTGTTGAGAGAATAACACGTGTATTCTTGTTTTAAAACAAAAATGCTAATTTAAGTTCGCTAATAGCTACGAAACACAATATCTTTTAATTGATAGTTACCAAATAAATAACCTTATTGTAGAAACACCAGCAAATAAATTACTTTAATTGGAGAACAAAATATTAAAAGAATCTCCTATGTGCAGTCACCAAACAGGATATATTTTGATTAATGGTTATCAAATAAATAACTTTTGTTAGAAATACCAAATGAATTATTTTAATTGGAGAAGAAAATATTAGAAGAATCCCATATGTTTATTCATTTATTACGCCATGTAAATTTACATGCCAATTTTTCCTCACTGACCAATCACGTTTTTTATACCATTTTCCATTTTATACATTGTTTACATACCATTCTCCAACTACCTAAGCATGATTTTAGCTACTGAAATTAAATCGGTCAAAATTTCAGATTTTCCATTTTAGACATTGTTTACATACCATTCTCTAACTAACTAAGCATGATTTTAGCTACTGAAATTAAATCGGTCAAAATTTCAGACACATATCCTAAAAACCCTCCCAGTATTTGAAACTTCGACACTATCCCACCACATTTTACAAAAATAAAATAAACGTGGCCTTCCAAACCTTTTATTTTCTTTTCTCTTTTCTTCCACCATTACAGTTAGAAGCTTAAACAGTAAATACAGGACGACCGTTTTGAATTTTTTCTTGGGAACGTATCTAAAATGTGACTTAAAATAAAAAAATAATATAGAAGAAACCTACAACCGTTTTTTAGATATTATCTATGGAAAAGGTACTTACCGTTGTGTTGAACTGTGTCCCTCAAAACAGAAGACTCCGCCTGATGTACATCTTCACCTACACCACCAAAGAAACGATGTCAGTAAAAACTAAACAACCTAGGAAAAAGGAAAATAACATAACAGACCAATCGATCTTCTTAGTATTACCTATGCGGGGAGGGCGAGTGACTCTTTCACGCAAGTGAATGCCTTCGGCAGCGGCCATGAGAACTTCAAATATACAAAGTATCGATTTTATTCATGAATAATGCACGTAAACAAAGCATCAATTTTATTCATGAATGATGCACGTAAACAAAGCATACTAAAACTCACCGGACATGCGGGTTTGTCTTTGCTCATCTAATTTTCTCTTGTGCGCCAAGCGAACCAACCTAAATTGATCTCTCCGCTCCTCATTTCCTGTCATGACTGGGGAAAAAAGAGAATATAGTGGGTAAGAGAATTACCGGACAAAAAATAATAACAAAACACCAAACACAAATTTTTTTTATTCCAAAAAATAATAACAAAACAATTATACTATTAACCGAATTTCAAGAGAAGACATATAAATTATTGCTATCTTAGGTGGAATTTCAACTTGATATGCTGGAAACAACATGAAGTGTTTCCACGTTTTCCCTTCTTCTATCTCTGTTTACGCAAAATTTATTGCCAATGTGCTTTGCTCTATGCCTCTATTTTGTGATACGGGATTGTGAAACAGGTGAATATGGAAATCACTTGCACATTTTCACATCCCATATAAACTGGGTTTTACCAATATAGTGCTATAATTCATTCAACGCCAAACAAACCATTAGAAATAGGGACGTGATGTTGTATCAAAAGTTTAGCAATCAATCATGACTGAGTTTGTTTTGAGTGTAGGAAGAAAGAAATCAATACCTGACTTATCACCGTCGTTAGATCGCTGGCGTTCCTTCGTGGGTGGGTTGTATTCTTCTACTGACTGAGTTTGTTTTGAGTGTAGGAAGGAAGAAAAAAATTATATATTTTTATGAAACAAAGTTTCCTATTCCCCTATGTATATACTCTCTTTACATCGGTTATATTTGGAAATCTTATATTACCGTTACCATTTTAGTATTCATTCAATGCCCATTTTTGGTTAATTATGCCGTAATCAACTACCCATTAATTGATACTTTTTATACCATTCTTTAACCAACTAAATTAAATTTTCAAATTGGCGCCAAATTTTTTCATTCCAGTTCAAAGTTGAAGGCGCCAAAATTTTCATTTTTAGTTTAAACTATGCAGATGTGATTTAAATTTAAACTTGCATTAATCTTTTTTACATTAAATAATAATAATTTCCACGTGGCATTTTCTCATGCCAAGTTTGAGATGGGGGTTCTCAAATAGTATATATAGATATCTTAATGTACATACGGAATTTTTTTAATAGGCAATGACCGTTTATTATTAAATAAATGACTATCAAGACTCTTTTGATTTTGTAGATACATAATCATTGTAAAAAAGGTAATTTTCTACATAGATAAAATTTTGACATAAATGTAAACACAAATTCCTAATTTGATAAAACTAAATTCTACTAAAGAAGCGTGAGCCTTTGAAGATTTGTTTTTTGTGTATGTACATAAAAAAAGAGCAATGATATTTTACAAAATTGACAATTCAATTTGCTCGAGGTTCACCAATCTAACTTATGTACAACATGTGTGTGTACATAAACAAATGAAAATGTGTAAAGTTTTAGATGGTGTATTTGGCATCTCAATTGATTTCCGTCTTTATATTTGTTTTGTTTTCATTTGTTTCTTCAGAGACCTAAAAAGGTTGTCAATATAGTGAAGAAAAAAGTTACAAAAACTAAAATTTCTGGAGAACTTGAAAGTTTTAAATAATCGGTCACTTAAATCAAACAATCAATCGGCCATCTAATGAGAAATTTCTATATGATGTGGCCGAAATTGTGGTATGTGACTGACAATACTACACAAAATTAGTAGATTTTTTTTTTTAGAGAAGTAGATCTTTTCTTTTGAAAAGAAATGAGTTATTCTTCCGGATTCACTATATATTAAAATTCATATGTCAAAGCATCGATGCATTAAGGATCTCAAGTATTCACAACTTTCAACACATTCCGTACTAAATTTCTGTTTAAAAATAATTAATTTTTAGAAATTTTAAAATTTAAACAATAAGTATATAATCATTTTGAAATCTCAATATTCAAAGAGTTTAATGTAGTTCAATATCATTATCACAATCGACTGTATTCTCCCAATAAAAACCACATATTGAGAACTGCACTGCCAAATAAATTGAAGAAAATAATTTACAAATATTTTTTTATTAAATAAAAGTATCAACTAATTTAAGTAAATATTTGTGTTGAGATCGGTAAAAATGAAATAAACATGTAATTAAATTAGTATATGGATTGTTTACTTAATCTTATATTTCAATTATCCCTATATAAAATAAGTGAAGCAAACGTGCGGGTTTAATTTTAAAAATAGAGATGAAGCTCAGATATTTGAAAGATGGATGGGAATGAAACATTGTTTCACCATATAACTAAAGTGTGCACTTTCTGCTATGAATGACTCTTGGAAGCATAACTGACAATGATTCGTCATGTGAAAAAGAGATTAAGTTGAAATAGCTGAAATTTTCAATGATAATAATACAAGTATTGCTAAAAACTATTTTATTAAAATTTATGTATTTAACCAGAAAACTACATATACACAGTTTCATAATAAAATTTAAGTATTTCTCTTAACGAATGGTTGTATTAAAAAAAAATTGTATTCACACATAGTACACACGTAAATTTTCTTTTTGAGAAAAGTACACACGTACACTTTTGTCCAAAACAAGGAGGTGCGGATTTAACCCTTGATAAGGTTTGAGAAATATTTAATTTATTTCTAAATATAAATATATATTCTAAAGTCTCCATTCCTACAATTATGCTTTGGATACAATCTACTACTAATCATACCGTCATAAATAAATTAATGAAGCAGTTTATTATTCGAGCATCGCAAGAGTTAAAAGCTAGTTATACGAGGAATTTTTCAAAATACACATGTTTAATACTAAAAATCCCAAAACGCCACACATTTAGTAAAAAATCCTAAAATGCCACATTTTTAATAAAAAGTCCTAAAATGCCACCCTTTTAACAAAAATCCCAAAATACCATTCTTTTAAAGACTCATTTTGAAATTGAAATTTCATTTACTGAACCCTCGTTTAGTCTTCAGTTTCTAACAAACTCGGGCAGCCCATCAATTCAAAAACATTTAACCAATATTATTGAAAAATATTGTCAAGTAGGTGGTTTGAACTTCTTCTTGAACCTCTTCTACCACCCTGCTTACTACTATGGATAGTTACCACTAGACCAAAGATTGATGTTTGTTAGAAATTATACTTCAAATATTATATAATTGAATTATCAGAGATCAAACATTTCATACACATCTCTTTTTTTAATCTCTTTGTGATTATCAATACAAATTTTCGTCTTGAACCTCTTCTACCACCCTGCTTACTACTATGGATAGTTACCACTAGACCAAAGATTGATGTTTGTTAGAAATTATACTTCAAATATTATATAATTGAATTATCAGAGATCAAACATTTCATACACATCTCTTCTTTTAATCTCTTTGTGATTATCAATACAAATTTTCATAGCAGTAAGCAGGGTGGTAGAGGTTTGAACCACTTATTTTTTAATCTCTTTGTGATTATCAATACATATTCTAGTGCTAAAGCTTTTGGATAGATATTATTTTGTTTCGTGATCTGTTTGTATACTTAATTTTATATAAATCGTTTTTTCAGGAGAATAAGAACTTTTTTAGGGTTTTACTATATAATGTATTTGCAGTGCAAAAGCTGCTATGAAAATATGTATTGATAATAAAAAAATAGATTAATTAAAAAAAGAGATGTGTATGAATTGTTTGATCGCCAATAATTCAAATATATAATATTTGAAGTACAATTTCTAACAAACATCAATCTTTGGTCTAGTGGTAACTATACATAGTAGTCAGCATGGTGGTAGAGGTTCGAACCACCTACTTGACTATATATTTCAATATTATTAGTTAATAGTTTTTGAATTGATGGGCTGCTCGAGTTTGTTAGAAAAGATGTTTCAGTGAATGAAACCTCAAGTCTAAAATGAGTCTTTAAAAGAGTGGCATTTTGGGATTTTTTGTTAGAATTGTGGCATTTTGAGATTTTTTGTTAAAAGTGTGGCATTTTGGTATTTTTAGTACTATTTGGGAAATTCCTCCTAGTTATACTATTACAGATCTAAGGGTGAGTTTGGGAATGCTTCTGCTGCCAGCACAGCTGCTTTCCGACAGCAGAAGCAGTTTTAGTGTGTTTGGTAAAAATAAAATTTCTGCTTTTTTGGACAGTTTCTGCTGTCCCACAGCAGTTTTCAGGAAGCAATGGGGAAGATGCTTTTCCAGAAAGTGCTTTTAATTAATTTACCTACATCCGATTTTGACCTTACATTTTTTTAAACATCAATAGTTATCTTTCCGGAACTGACACGTATCATATATTTTTGTCATTTTACCCTCCCACAGCAACTTCACAGTTGATTTTATCAAACACAAAATTACTATATCAGTATTTCACAGCAGCTTCTACGTAATATTTACCAAACAACATTTTATCAAGAATTCACAGCAGCTTTCTACAGTGTTTTCACACAACAGCTTTCTACCACAGCCACAACATTTCCAAACTAGCCCTAAGTAAGGGCTCAACGCACACTGTGTTTGCAGTCCGTGGGGCCAATGAACGGCCCACCTGGTCGTGCCAAGATTGACTTAACCCATCCGATACCAAAATAAATACAATAAATACAATTAGATAGAATGATTAGTAGTGTTAAAAAAATCAATATTTTTTAAATTGTTTTTATCGAACAACTTGAGTAATTCCAAGTGCGAATTTGGCATTGATCAAAAAACGAAGTACCACTATGTCCCACCTCAAATGCACCATTTTGACTTTTTCACCCGTCACTGGATTACTTTGAGCCGGTGATTTAGATCGCAAAACGATGCAATTTTTCGATAGTTTTTTTTGGGTCTTGTAGAATAAACGTTACTCTATAACACTATAAAAAAATAATTTAAAAATTCTAAAGCTTTGTTATCCAAATCATCGGGTCAAAGTGACCCAGCGAATTGTGATAAAAGTCCAAATGGTGCAAAAGAGGTGGGATGGAGTGGTAAGTCAGGCAGACACGCCTTTATATTACCATAATAGAAGTCAAGATCAAATATTGTGGGCACGTGGCTTTTTTTGTTTTATCGTCAACAGGGTTTGAACCTAATATAGGGGCTTCAAACGCTCTATCAATTGAGCTACCACCCTAGCTGCAACATGTGACTTGTTAAATCTAAGGAGAAGAAATAATTATATTGTTAAACTCTACAATAAACAATTAAAAACGATAACTTGGGGAATAAGCGAAATTATAGTAGGACACAAAATAATCTATATAATAAATCAGTTAGGTGTTTCCCTCAAAGAAATGTATCTAATACTTAAAAATGTCTCGAGACATTTTGGTGTGTTAATTTGAATGATTTTTTTTCTTCTTACACAAGTTTTAGAATTCAGTCCAGTTAAAGTAAATCAAGATATTATTTGTATTTTCAAAAACTGTATCTTATCTTTTTAATCATCATAGAAGATAGTGTTTATATTTTCAAATTCTCTCATTAAACATAATCTTCATTAAATATATGTTCATTCAAAAAAAAAATTAAATCCGTATTAATTTGTTATCTAAATTTATTTCAAGAGATTAGGTATAAGCTTAATTATATATTTTATAATTAAGTGTCCTATGGGCTATGGGCATGAGTCATTGCTAGTCTATATAATAAAGCAGTTATGTGTTTTTCTTTGAAAAATGTCAACGAGAAGGTTCTAGCCATCTAATCCCTGAAAATGTCTTTCTTACACAAGATAACAACATATCAGTTCAATTAAATATGTTATAAGATTTTCTTTTAAAAATCTTATCTCATTATTATTTTTTTTGAGGAAATCTCATTAATTTTTTACGTCATCTTCGTTAGTTATCTACTGCACAAAAAAAGAAATAGATTTGTATTGATTTCTCATATCAATTTATTTCAAGAAATTTAATAAGTCAAATATTTTTTTTTTTTGAATTGTCAAATAATATCTTGTGTGAGTGCCTACGGGCAAGGGTTATTTTCGTAGGAAACTAAATATTTTGACAATAATTAGTGAATAATATATGACATCTTCTATGAAAGAGGCCGGTTTTTTTAAAATTCTAAAACATGATTTTTTATGTAAACTACCACAACAGGTAGATTAGAAAATCCCTCCAAAAACAGGTAGATTAGAAAAGGAAAAAGCAACAATGATAAACCATAAATAATGTGATTATTATTTTTGCTATGCCCTATCTACATCTCTCGCTATTGCACCATATTAATAAGTCGATTGTGCAGTTTATTCATATATATCTCCCATGAGATCACAACCCGCTTCTTTAGCGATCCAGTTTCATATCCCATTCATTGGAGTCCTATTTTCTTTAAACTTCTTTATATTTAAACTAAATGGTGGATTTACCTGGAGATGCTCTTACAAATTGCATAAGACGACTACAACAAAACAAACAAAGAGAAAAAGAGAAATAGAGATCGAGTCATGGGTGCTCCTGCTGCTTCCAACTACAACAAGAAGCTGTCGCGGGCAACAATGGTCTTCTTCTTCTTATTGGTCCTGATGACGACGGTGGCGGCGCAGAACAACGTTGGGGTTTCTGCGTATCCGCCAGAGCCTTGCTATACTGAGTGCCTATATTATTGTGGATTTTACGTATACATGATATTCTTTTGCCGAAACCAATGTGACTATGTTTGCACTCACGATTGCATTGGATGTCCTTCCAATCAGTGTCCCTACGGAGGTTGTAAGAAAGGCGTCAATGGTGGTGGATCTGGTTTTCTCAAAATTTAGAACCCACACACACATGACACACCTCCATGATCGAGTTCTATAATAATTGTTTGAGTAATTATTAATTATAATTTATTTAGTTTCTTAGTTTGTTAGGATTATTAAGGTATTGTTTAGACTCATATGATTGCTTGCTCACTAAGTTTGGTTAAGTTTCTTTTTTACCAAAGTTTTTTTTAAAATTGTTTTGTCTGTCGACTCGGTTTGAACCCGGGACCTCATGCACGGGTTTCCAACGCACTACCACTTGACTTAGCACCTTAGCTGCCTTTTCTATAAGTTTAGGTTACCTATACAAAGGCTTGATTGTATTCCGATACTACGAAGTTGATCAATATTATTCTCTCTTCTCCCTACGTGTGAATTTTCTTTTAAAATGCATAAAATGTGTGATTGGTGTAGTAATGGGATGTAATTAAATTTCTGTGTGATTGCGTACAGTTGATGTTTGGGAGCAGGTAACAATCAAATTGTTCTCTCCAAAACAAAAGGTGATAATAGTTTGTCATAGATTCTTAGAGCTTGTTTGGTATCCGTTTAAAAACAAGAAAAACAGTGGAAAAAAAACGTACCGAAAAAACACGTTTAAAAACAGAATCAAAAAACTGTTTGGTATCCGTTTAAAAATAGTGTTTAAAATCAAAAACACGTTTGGCAACATTATCAAATTTCAATGTTAATTTCCTTGAAAATCATTTTTAGAGCTTGTTTGGTATCCGTTTAAAAACAAGAAAAACAGTGGAAAAAAAACGTACCGAAAAAACACGTTTAAAAACAGAATCAAAAAACTGTTTGGTATCCGTTTAAAAATAGTGTTTAAAATCAAAAACACGTTTGGCAACATTATCAAATTTCAATGTTAATTTCCTTGAAAATCATTTTTACGTACAATACCGACATATATTTGATATTTATTACATCTAATCATAGTTGAAATGTCTTTAAACACCAATAGTATGAAAAAAACACAAAAAAAACACCACATTTGTTGTTTTTTTAAACAGCTGTTTTTCAGCATGTTTTTGTTTTTAAACAGGCAGAAAAACATGCATAACAAATGCGTTTAAAAAAACAACCCTGTTTTTAATCAAAGTTGATTAAAAACAGGGATGCCAAACATGCACTTACGTACAATACCGACATATATTTGATATTTATTACATCTAATCATAGTTGAAATGTCTTTAAACACCAATAGTATGAAAAAAACACAAAAAAAACACCACATTTGCTGTTTTTTTAAACAACTGTTTTTCAGCATGTTTTTGTTTTTAAACAGGCAGAAAAACATGCATAACAAATGCGTTTAAAAAAACAACCCTGTTTTTAATCAAAGTTGATTAAAAACAGGGATGCCAAACATGCAGAGCAGAGTGATTGATACGGGTTTAATGCAACTAAATTTCCCAATTGTCATTATTATCTTCTTCTTCCTCCTCAAAGTTTTCACCCCTATTTTTATGGATCCCCAGAGACCATTATGAGTTCCCGACTACTTCATAGGCAGAATTTGCCTTGTTGCTGGCGAGTGGTAGGTTAAATTCGCCTAATTGACGGGTCTTTACAAGCTTTTTGCTGACGAAGGAGAGATCAATGGCAGTAGAGAGGAAACGGGTATGATGGGCTAGGTATTGTGGTTCTTTTTGTTTGCGCATGATCAGGGCCGGCTCTACCCTAAAGCCATTAAGGCTTCTGCTTAGGGCACCATAATTAGTGGGGACACCAAATTTTTAGAAAATATTGAATATTGTTGTGATATAGTAAATCTGTAATTAATAGTTACGAATAATTAATATGTTGATTGATATTCATATCAATCGCGAGAAACTCTCCTGAAATAATTCACCATTTTAAACTACGGATTCTCTCCAGCTCTCTCCTACACTCATCAAACTTTTCCCTTTTTTTTTTTTTGAGAAGAATTCCGAAATTTCATTAATCATCAAAATCATCAGACATAAGTGGGGAGGAGAAAACATCTTTTTCTACATAACGTTGTATCCACGCGGGAATCTCTTCGTGCCACTCGCCTTCAACCCCCTGCGCCGCGTGTCTGGCTAACTGGTCGGCCACGCGGTTGTTCACTCTTCCCCATACTCGAATCTCGAGACTAGTAAATTGACCGAGCAACACCAATATCTCATTCATTATCGTCTGCATCTCCCCAATGTACTCTCTTCGGTTTCCTCTTCTAGTCTCTTCCAGTTCCTCAGCGACAGTGCTTGAATCTCCGATTAGCCAGATCGGCTTCTCTTTCCATCTTAGACTTGACCGGAGGGCTTGCAGACAACCATATTTCTCCGATTGGTTTGCACTTTCACACCGTGGGGAGGTTTTAGCCCCCGCCATCAGACACTCACCTTTCACCGTTCGGAGCAGGAAGCCGGCATAGGCTTCGCCGAATTCAGGGTTCCAATTGCCGTCGAATTGAAGGAACAACTGGCCTTCATCTACACCCAAATACATGCTTTGTGGTTTCTCGATCTCCAAGCTAAGTAGCTCTCCCCTCCGAAAACTTTGTTCTTGCAACTTTTGCTTAATGAGGCTTCTCACCAACTCTTGATCTACTGGTGCTCCTTTGAATCTTATCAAGTTATGTGCCAAATGGCCCATAGGATGACACTGTATTTTGTTAGATCTGCTTCATTTAGCCTCAATACATCTGATTTGATCCTTTCTGATGCAATTGTGTTTGTTTTGACCAGGAGATCTTTGCCTTCCGCCGATTCCCACGCCGATTTTGCTAGATGACAGTCAAAGAGCACATGCTCTGCAGTCTCCTTCTCTTCATTACAGATCACACAGTGGTCTTCTACCCTCACACCTCGTCTCTTCAAATTCTCTGTCGTAGGGATGGTGTTCCTGGCTACCCTCCAGACTAGGTGACAAATTTTCTTCTCTACTTTTATTTTCCATAATTTGGAGAAACAATTGCTTGCCTGGCTTGAAATTTCCCATGAGTTCTCTTGCTTGCTTTTCTCCTTCTTCCCCAGTAGGTACCCGGATTTGACTGTGTACATGCCCGTATCGTTGTAGTGCCATCGTACTTTGTCTTCCATTTGCTGCTGCGGGAGTCGGATCTGTGCTATCTCTTGACAGTCCACTTCAAACAGGTATTCTCTGAGCTTCTGAATATTCCAGCTTCGTGTTTCTTGGACTATAAACTCCTCCACTTTCATATTATTGATCATACTGTCTTGGTGATTAGTTTGAAGATGGGTTCTCGGGGGATCCATGGTGAATTCATTTGCGCTAGCTTGCCGTCTCCAATCTGCCATCTTGACCCTCTTGCCAGGAGCTTCTTCCCAAAACAGATGCTTCTCCACGCATAGCTTGGTGAGTTACCCTCTTGAGCTTCCCAAAAAGACTTTTTTGCATAGTACTTGGCTTTGATTACTTTACTCATTAGAGATTGGGGGTTATGTAAAATGCGCCAGGCCTGTTTTGCAAGCATGGCTTGGTTAAAAACTTTGAAATCTCTAAAAGCTAGACCACCTCCTTCTCTTGAATCTTGCATTTTATCCCAAGCTAGCCAATTTATACCCCTCTCCTTCTTTGAATTGCTCCACCAAAACTGTCTGATTTTGGCTTCTATTTTGTTACACACACCTTCTGATAATTTAAAGCACGACATTGCATAGGTCGGAATTCCGTTGGCTACAGCTTTAATGAGGACTTCTTTGCCCCCCACTGATAATGACTTCTCCTTCCACCTTTTGAGTTTACTGTCTAATCTGTCAAGAATATATGAAAAAGTAGTGTATTTTTGTTTCCCAATCATAGTAGGAAGGCCAAGATACTTATCGTGCTTTTCTGTTTCAGGAATACCGCAGAGCTGCTTAATATCCTCCTTTGTTGTCCCATCTACGTTTGGCGAGAAGACTATCGCCGATTTGTCGAAGTTGATAAGATGGTCGGACGCTTTACAGTAGCAGTTCAATATTTCTTGTAAAATAGTAATTTCTTGCTTTGTAGCCTGTAAAAAGAAAATAGAGTCGTCTGCAAAAAATAGGTGGGAGACCACTGGTCCTCCCCGAGATGCTGTCACTCCTGCAAGTCTTCTACTACTAATTGCAGCAGTGATAGCACTCGATAAAGCCTCTGAGCAGAGCACAAATAAGTATGGTGATAGGGGGCAGCCTTGCCTGAGGCCTCTCTCAGGAATGACTTTCCCCGTTAAGGCTCCATCACGAATAAACTCATACTGGGCCGTCGAAACGCACCGCATAATAACTGAAAAAATCTTCGGGCCAAAACCAAACTGTAGTAAAACATTCTCTAGAAAGTTCCACTCAACACGATCATAAGCTTTCGACATATCCACCTTTAGAGCTAGTACACCCTTCTTGCCCTTCTTTCTCGTCTTGAGGCTATGTATTACCTCAAAGGCCGTTAAAATATTGTCCGTAATCAGTCTTCCAGGCACAAAAGTGGACTGATTTTCAGATATAATTTCGTCTAGGACTTTTTTAATTCTGTTTGCTACCACTTTAGCCACAATCTTATAAATAGTATAACACAAACTTATCGGTCTATAATCAGCCGGTTTTCGGGGCTGTTTAGTTTTGGGAATTAAGGCTATTACCGTATGGTTGAGGCTTCCCATATCCGCACCTGATTTTAGAATATTAAGACACGTCCTGGTTGTATCCTTGCCCACGGTTCCCCAATATTTCTGATAGAAGCCAGCCGAGAATCCGTCTTTTCCTGGCGCCTTGTCCGGACTCATTTGGAACAGAGCATAAGTGATTTCCTGAGCTGTGAACTCTTCGTCAAAACTAGCTGCCTTCTCCGCTGGAATAGCTCGAGCTATCAGTCCATCCGTGACTGCCCTTATATCAAACTGTGTTGGGTTACTGGACCTGAAGATGGATCTAAAATGTCTTTCAAGACATTCTGTTACCTCCTTATTAGACTGCACCCACACTCCATTTTCGTCTTCAATCCCACTAAAATTGTTCCTTGCTCTTCTTATAGATGCTCTTTGATGAAAGAACCTTGTATTCCTATCACCAAACTTTAACCAGTCTGCGCGTGCTCTTTGGGACCACATTACTTCTTCCCTTATAAGTAGCTCATCATATTGAAGTGATAACAGATGCTTCTCTTCAATGACCTCCTTTGTTTGTGCTCTACTTTCCAACATCTCCTTTCGTTCTCTTAGAACTTTGATTTGTTGCTTAACGTTCCCGAAGGTGTTTTTGTTCCATTGCTGGCAATTAGCAGCCAGGTGCGACAGTCTCGATTGCAATGGCAACTCCCTGTCTTGCTGCCAGCCGCTCGCTACAACTTCGGTAAAATTGCTATGCATGGTCCACATCCGTTCAAACTGAAATCTCCGTTTTTTGTTCCTTTGTTGCGCCTTCCTTTCCCACTCTAGCAACAGTGGCCTATGATCTGATCTAAGGCCTGTTGTATGCGTGACCCTTGCTCCACCGAATCTAGCCATCCAATCCACCGTTGCTACTACTCTATCAAGGCGTACCTTGATATTAGTTTCTTCTTCTTGATTATTTGACCATGTAAATTCTGGTCCTGCAAACCCAAGATCAACTAGGCATAAGTCTTGTAAAACAGAATTGAAAGCTTGCATTTGACTATACCTCCTTTCCTTGCCTCCTTCCTTCTCTGTGTTAGAGCGGATTTCATTAAATTCACCGCACAAGCACCATGGTTTATCACTCATTGGTGCTACCCTCCGTAGTAATTCCCATGTATTAAAGCGTTGTTCCCTTTCCGGGTCTCCATAGACCCCTGTAAGTCGCCAAACAAAACCATCTTGTTCTTCAACTAAGGCATCAATATGATGATGGGAAACTTTAATTATCTTAACTTTTACCTTGGAATCCCAAAGTAGTGCTAATCCACCCTTCCGATCATTAGCCTCAGCAAAAATTCCATTTTCATACTTCACCTTTTCCCGAACTTTCTCCATCTCGAACTTATTCAGCTTTGTCTCCATTAAGAAGACCATGTTTGGGTATAGGAGCCGTAATTGCTCCTTAAGGGCTCGGACCGCACGCGGCTTCCCCAAACCGCGTACGTTCCAGCTTAGAAGACTCATTGTGCTTGGCGGGACTGCTTAGCAGCCTCCGCCAATCGCACATTTAGAATTTTTGAGGAACTCAAAACCTTGTTTCCTACTTCACCACTTCCATCGCCTTTCTCCGTACCACCCCTTATTGCTCCAAGATATCTTCGCTCAAGCTCTAGCTGTTTGTTTCGTTTGGAGGTTTCCATTAGTTGCACCGAACCCGGACTGAATTCTGGTGCTGTCTTCCGTTTTGGCGATGCTGGCCTGCTGTCCCCCGCCACCTCCTTACTGCTGCCCTTACTTGTCGGCCTCTTCTTTGTTTCTTTTTTCACCGCCGTACGGCCCATTGTTGGATCTTTTTCCGGCAGATTGGGTTCTGTTGGAGCATTCTTCATCACGTTGTCACTTGGTTCGGGGTTGCTGTTGTCCGGCTGGGCAGCTTCCACACTATGAGGGTTCTGCAAACTTATCTCCTCATCCGCTACATTGATAGGATCCGAAATTGTCTCCTCCAACTCCTTGTTTAGATCGAAGGCCCCCATATCCTTCTCGGCCTGCTGATCACTGTCGGCCTTCGCAGGTTTTGCCTTGGCTTCCGTCTTTCTTCCCACTGTTTGGCGACCCTTCTTTGGTGGTTGGAACAACATCCACTCTCCATAACCAGGCTCTTCCTCCTTCTCCTCCCCTCTCGTAAGGTGGTTACAGCAGCTACTTTGGTGGTCAAGGTACCCACACCACTCACAAATAGATGGAATCCGTTCATACTTGAAGTCCAACCAAACCCTAGCCTTCTTGATGTTCACGTAAACTCCTCTGGGTAAGGCCTCATAAATTGGCATCCTTACTCGAACCCTCACGTAGTTTTCTTTCCCATCACTGTCGACTCTTGGATCTGACTCTAGGATTGTGCCAATATTTTTCACCGCTTTCCTACCAGCTGCCTCCGTTGTTAGATGAACTGGTAAGCGATGAACCTGAACCCATACATCCATGGTTTCAAAGAATGGTTTTTCAGTCTCGTCCCCTAGCCTCCAGGGTTTGAGAACCATTATTGCACCCTCAAAGACCCATGGTCCACCCGAAGATATTCGATCCAACAAGTTCTTGTTTGGGAACTTGAGTAAGAAAGTATTGCGACTTACATATAAGAACTCTACCTGTTCCCCTTTTGTCCAGATCCGCCGGAAAAAAGCCCTCGCCGATCTAGGGTTTATATCTTCTCCGGACAGAAGTCTGGCTATTAGGCACCACTCGAAACCCTTCTCAGCTTCTGTGCAGAACTCGTCCTCAAACACAATTTCTTCTAGCTCCTTCTCTGTCAATTGTAGCCTATCAAAAGCCTTCGTCGCAGCCTCGTCCATGGTCGCCGTCGTCTCGGCCATGGTTTAGGGTTTTTTCCGTCTCCGAGAAGTTCGGAGAGATGTTAACTTTTCCCCTTAAATCTCTCACATATACTAACTTCTTTTGTGACCAATTTTTTTTCCTTAATTCTCGATCCACTTGAATGTTTTTACTATGTTTTTAAAAGAAACAATTGACTTCCCCCCCCCCCACAGATGCGATTGACTTTTTCCTTCAGAAAAAAAAAATCTACTAAATAATGTGAAGTGTTTTTCTTTCCTAAATTATGGTTGGATTTAACTTTGATTTTTATTTTATTCAAAAATAAAATCAAAACACTAATAACTAATGCGAGTATGTGTCTCATTTAGTTTTTGGCGTTGGAGTCAAACTGTAGTAATATTTAAACAGGTCATGCGTTTACTTTTTCATACAAGTCAATAACATGTTAATTGTTGATTTGTTGTGTTGGTGCTATAATTTTTAATGGAAATTGTTTCTGGTGATTTAAATTGTTTGAAATATGATGCTTACAAAAAACACTAAGTATGGCACATATAAATTACTTTTTTTACAAAAGAAACATTTTACAAATTAAACCAAGAGAGTTACATTAATAAAATTAAGAAAAAATGTTTTTGCTGCGCAACAATTTGGACGTGATACAACATCTAACGGGCCACAAATTTGATGCTTGCTTATGGCTACCAAAAACCTAGAGCCGGCCCTGCGCACGATCCATCAGGAGAGACGGTGGTGGTTATGTTTATGGTTCGCATTTGATTTTCCTTTTCTTTTTCTTCATCATGTTTTTTGGTTGAAGAGTCGTACATAATGTAAAGTCAAATGCAACATAAGACTCTGGCAGCGGTTATGACTACAAAAGTTTGCTACTTATCATTATTTTAAATGAAATGCACTCAATCTTAGTGAGCACCTTTATGTTTTCTTCATATTCTTCAATAATAAATTATATTCCCAGGGTTAATTTATATAACTTATTATCGGCCGCCGAGACCTGTTAATGGCTTCATCTTTTCTCTATCCATAAGAAACACAAATATAGAAGAAAATGGAAGGAAAAGGGGAGAATTCTTTCAGATTTTGTAGTTTAAGCTGATCAGTTGTTGTGCTCCAGGTTTAATGCATAGGTCGATCTTTCACCAGACTCGTGTCTTTGATTGATGGTGGCCGCTGGCATTTTTCCGGTTTGAATATCATCCCCCATGGATTCTCTAGGAAGAAGACGACGGCTACTTGTTATGAATCGCAGCTTAAAATATGAGGGCGACCGTTAGGTTTAGAGGTTAATGATGAGGGCAACATACTGAATCCAACACCAGTACAGCGTTGTATCACACCAGTGGCGTTCTCCAAAAAAAATTGCACCAGATACAGCGGTTGCAGTCACATATAACGACGTCTAGTCGTATTAGACTTATTGTAACGGGATCGGTTAACGAATACATGAAGCGAACTACAGCAGTAGAGTACCAGACGTAATAGTAGAGAAAACGCACTGTAACGGTGGAGCATAGTAATGTAACAGTGGTGGCCACCCATTTTCTATTTGCTGATGAGAATATGCTCTACTTCCACTTGCAGCAAAATTATTACCAATTGCTCACCACAAGACCTCATTAGGTAGACGTGCCTTATATTACTAATTGCTCACCACAAGACCTCATTAGGTAGACGTGCCTTATATTACCAATAGGAAAGGTGGTATGATATGTTTGTACTTTTGCCAAAAAGAATGAAATAAATTGAGGAACAATCTCTCTCTCTCTCTCTATATATATATATATATACATATATATATATATAAAGTAACATTCTCTCAAAAAATGCTAGTTAGGTAGACGCGCCTCATATTATCAATAAAAATAAGGATAAAAGACGCTGACCACCCTTGAGTTTAGGCATAATTTCACGCTGTTACTCCATGTTTTGGATAAAGACCCTCGGCACCCCTGTAACGGAATATTCTTCCGACACTAAGCACCCTTCTATGATATTCTGTTAAAAAAGTGGGTGACTGAATTTTTTTGGACCGTATTGCCCCTGTGTGCTTTTTCACTTTTTTTTTCCTCTTTTCTTATCACAAGAACACCATGAACATCAAGAACATTTACCAAAAATATCAACAACATCAAAAGAATCTCACTTTGAATTCAGATCATCAACAACACCAATAAACCAACTGATTTACCCGTATGATGTCATGTTTTTGTTGTTGATGTTGTTGATGTTCTTGTTGTTCATGGTTCAAGCGCGAAGAACACCGATAACAACTTTCACTTTAGATCCAAAATATCAATAACACCAATAATAATGGAAGAACATGTTGGAGGATGAATAAAAGCAATAAAAATCCCTATGGGTAAACGATTTGTAGCGATTGTCATAAAAATGAAGTAATTAGCATAAAAGTTATCTAATCACAAAACCCAAAAAGCAAATCAAACCAATAAAAATTCTGATTTGATGCCCCAAATTAAGGCATCTGAAAACCAATTCGTTAGAAGCGGCTTGTGCAACCATAACCTATATTCGATACCTAAGCGACTTCTTTTCCCTTGTTCGGGGGTTCGACGGTCTTCCTCTCTGAAAATTCTCCTTTTCGCTGCAAGAAAGTTGTCGATCCGGCAGCCTTGATTCTTGAGGTGGTGGAGCTTTTCGATTTTGCCGGCGTCGGATTTGCGCCGGAGTTTCTCGTTGTTCGTCGTCGAAAGCTGCTCGCTTTCACCACCTAGGAAGGTGTAGATCGGTCGACAGTGAAGCTAAAACAACGTTTTGATTCTAAGTCCGCCAGACTTTTGTCAACGGGGCTGTTCGATTTCTTCTCGCCGGAGCTTCATCTGCATCAATCGGCGTTCTTAAGCCCTTTGGAAAAAAAACTCGTGGTTTCTCTGAGGAAGTTGTAGATCGGCCAGAGCTGATCTTCGTGGTGATAAAAGTTTTCAGATCTGTCGTCACCGGAGAGTCGTCGGCGTTAGTTGGTGTTAACTGTGAGAAACACCGGACTTGAAGATCCAAGCACCATTCGGTGTTTCACTGGGTTCGACGTCGTCGTGCCTCCTAGGCGCTGGCGTCGTCATGCCGGCGCCGCCTCTACCATGAGATCCAGAACCCAAGGCGGCGAATCTGGTTCTCGTCCGGCAAGGGTTTCTCTGCGGGTTTTGATTGACAGTGAGGGAGAAACATATGGTCGGGGGAGATAGAGGGAGTGGTGGTGGCTGTGATGTTTGTGGCGGTGGTGGTTGGGTGTTTGACGAGAAGTAGAAGAAGAGGTAGAGAGAGAGATGGGGATTAGGTTAAGAAATGAGCTAAATGAATTGAAGGAGCAATAAATATGATGTAATTTTATAATATTCAAGTGGTAAAATAGTCTTTTAAAATGTGTTGTTAGTCAACTTTCAGCTCCATCCACAAAAAAGATGGAGACTGTTTTTATCCAAAACTCAGGGTAGCAGGGTAGCATTATGTCTAAATTCAGGGGTGGTCAGTGTCTTTTACCCTAAAAAGAAATGTCACAATCTCAAGCTCTGGGTTGTGGCTGTGGTTGTTCTATATACGGAAGCCTCAAGTCTGGTACAGCATTTGTTTTGTGTGTTGGGTCTAAATTAACACAATTTGTTGATAAGTTGGAAGAACAAAAAATCAGAAAAGAGCAATCATAAACCATCAATTCTGTGATTCTTGTTTTTGCTATGCACTAGCTAGTTCTCTCGGTATTGCACCTTCCAAATGCGAGCGGCTATAAATAGGTCGATAGGGTGGTTATATCTCACATATTGCTCAAAATAAACAAGATAGAAGGAGAAAGAGAGCCATGGGTGCTGGTGCTAGTGCTGCTTCCAACTACTACTACAAGAAGAAGCTGCCGTGGGCAATGATGGTCGTCTTCTTCTTCTTGCTAATGGTTGTGATGGTGACGACGACGCAGAACATTGTGGTCTCCGCGTGGTGGTCGTCCACGTCGTCACGGCCCCTAGAAATTAGTGAAGTTGGACAGCCTTGCTATACGGATTGCCTATTGGATTGTGGAAGTTCGCTCTACTGCGAAGTGAAATGTGATTCCAAGTGCTATTACGGTTGTATTGGACGTTCGCTATATGAGCGTCCATTCCGGTCGTTGTGGTTCTGGTTTTCTCAGAATGTACTACTAAACAACCCTAGCCGGCCACCCATGTCGGCATATGTAATTGCTCTTTATTTGTAGTAATTCAATTGCTAATGCGGTGGCGGTGCTGATGAGTGTTCTAGGTACACATATACTTGCATTCTGGTTTGTTTTGTTATTAATTTGGACTATTTGGTACTATCCTATCCCGAGTGTTCTAGGCACATATAGTGCCTGTGAGCCACATTTTACTTTAACCTCTTCAAACACAACCTATTTCCGCATGCTGAACTAAACCTAATCATCTTTGATGTATGTTTACTTCTCGTATAGACAGTCTGGTTAATCCAACTGAAGTGGTGACAGAATAAAGTTTTCTTTGATGAATACGGATCCACCTCATTCTAGTGCAAAACATAGAATACATTTACACTCGTAAGATCTTTAAAGCAAACCTTACAAGTTTTTATCAGTAAACAATCTATATAATAATAAGATAAAGCTGTGTAAGTTCAAGAATCTTTTTCACTTAAGCTATAATTTACATACTTCAAAGAGTCTAGAGTTATTAGACACTTACCTTATATACTTGACTCCTTCCTTTAAAAACATATCCATCAGAAAGCAAAACAAAATCTGGTACAGCAAAATTACCCTCACGAGTCCTTTAAGATTTAAAGATAATGCAGAAAACGGGCTCAGCTAACCAACCTTTCTCCTAGCTCCTCCAACACATTCACACCATCATGCAATCTCTAATAATGTTGCATCACAGCCTGAAAAGTTTGGGGCTTTGACCATCAATCTTGCGTTTGGAAAAGAAGGGACTTGTAAGTAAAAAACGTAACATGTTTGATGTCTCTATGGAAAGTCTGAGAGCCGTGCGTCTTTCTAAAAGTCTAAACGAACAGAAAACTATGGGCAGAACATTAAACAGAACACATGTGGCACCGCCACTTCATCAAATATGAGTATTAGGGATAATCACTCCTATCCCTCATCTCTCTCTCTAGAGGTGCGATTTCGGTTCAACCGAACCGGAACCGAACCGACCGAAGCCGGAACCGGTCGGTTTCGGTTCGGTTCGGCGGTTCGCTGCCGGGTTTCGGTTCGGTTGAACCGGAACCGGAATTACAATATTATTAGAACCGAATCCGACCCGGTAACCGGAACCGGGTCCTACTTCGGTTCGGTTATCGGTTCGGGTCCGGTTCTAGAACCGGTCAGGTTATTTTTTTTTTTTTTTTTTTTTTTGTTTTTGTAAGTGTTAGGTATTAATTAAGTGTTAGGTATTAATTAATAAGTGTTAGCTATTAATTAAGTGTTAGGTATTATTTAAAAAGTGTTAGACATTAATTAATAAGTATTAGGGTTAGGTTAGGGGTTAGTATTTGTTATTAATTAATACTACTCTTTTTTAATATTAATGTATATGGGGAATGTTTTCACAAATATTTAAAAAAAAAAGGCAAAACTTGACAAATAAGTGGAAAAAACATAGTAAACTTTTATTATTGATTAAAAGTAAAACATCAAATGTTAGAAAAAATTGCATCACTATAGTTTAAGTACATCCCAACTAGGTTGGCACCTACTTAACTAACAATCATTTGCATTTTTTCTAACTTACATACAAATTTATTGAAATTAACAAAAATACCAAATAATAGTCTTCATTTTTCAACCCCTCGTCGTTGGCAATTGGTCTACATCAAGGGGAGTGTCCGGGTCTATTCCCAATTCTTGGTAAAGCTCGTTGACCATAACGTCCAAAATGTGTAGGTTTTGTGTGCGTTTGTTGGCGTCGCTCCAATCCTTCGAGCATATGAGTACCTCCAATATCTCCGAGGTTAGGCACGATCTTTTCTCCGACAACACTCGTTTACCTGCACTAAAAGTAGATTCGGAAGGGACTGTAGAAGCGGGAGGGGTTAGTAAATCACGTGCCATTTTAGAAACAATTGGATAAGTTCTTTCATAATTTTTCCACCAATCAAGTATATCAAAATTTTCTATGTCTCTCTCCGACACGTTTATGAAATAATGTTGGTTGAGAAACAACGTTAATTCCGAGACGCAACTAGTCCCGGTGGGTGTGGCTTGTGTACCCTTAAATAATGAACCAATAGCGTACTTACTCTTACCCTTGCCCTTACCCTTCGGATCGCTCGATGATTTTTGAGAACCACCACTAACACCAAATTTAGCAAGATATTTATCGTACATAAGATTAAGTTCTTGTTTAACTTGTTCAATAGTTGGTGATATCACTACGGGTCTATTCCCATAAGTCATGTTTTCTTGTATTTGGCCTAGCATAAAACCTACGGAAGCATCCTTTTGTCTTGGGTCCAAAATACTTGACAAACAAAAAATCATAGGGATTGTTTCAAAATATTTGAGAAATTTTTCTTCCATGTCGCTAATTGCTTCGTATAAAATTCCATTCATCCTATACTGTTGAAAAGCCGACGATATAAACAATAGTTGTGGAATAACGTTGTTAGTAGTAGGATAGTAAACACCCGAAAGAATAGTAGTGGCTTCATAAAATGGTTCAAGAAACTCTCTTAAGACACTTGCGGCGTTCCATTCATTTTGTGTAACGGATCCGGGATTGCCATTTTCATTCAAAAATCGTGTGATTGTGGTCTCATAACCTTCAACACTTTTCAACATCAAATAAGTGGAGTTCCATCTAGTCCTACAATCTCCCCCAAACCTTCTTTTTTTCTTGCCTATTTTATCACAATAATCCATAAAAAGTTTTTGTCTTTTGTTTGAAGACGCAATAAAGAGAATAGCTTCACGAATAGGAGAAATATACTCTTCTAGTTTTTTCAATCCAACTTGCACAATTAAATTGATAATGTGACATACACAACGAACATGGTCGATTTCTTCGCGAAATGGTGTTTGTATCAAAGTTCGAATATGATCTATCGCACTATCACATGACGATGCATTGTCAAAAGTAATTGATGTAATTCGTTGATCAATTCCCCACTCCTCAACAATATCGATTATGGCTTCTCCTATGTTTACACCGTTGTGAGGATATGCAACTTCTTGAAATGCAATAACACGTTTTTGTAATGTCCAATTAGTGTCAATGTAGTGTGCGGTGACGCAAATATATCCCTTGTTATTTCTACCCGACCACATATCCGAAGTTAAACCAACTATGAAATTAGAATCAAAAAATGTTTGCAATAGTTCCGCTTTCCTCTCACTATATGTTGCCATTATATTTTTTCTAATAGTGTGTCTACTAATATGCTTATAACCCGGACAAAAAGCGGATTGTACTAACGTGTCCCACTCCTTGTCGTCGGTCATATTTAGGGGTTTTTCGGTGGCCATGATATAATGAGATAATGCATTTATTGCCCTAGTTTCATCGTAGACAAAAGGAACTACGTTGCCTTGTGCGTCGAATCCTAGTTGGGTTTGGAGCATCGCGTCGCCTACGGCGGGTGTATCTTTCAAAAGTCCGTGTACATTTTGTAAGTGTTTTCTAAGTGATCCTAATCCACCGGTTCTATCCAACACAAAACTTTTTTGACAATGTTTGCATTTAGCCCTAAATTTTGGTTTACCGTTGACGTCTACACCATCGGGTAATTTATCCATATGTTCCCAAACGAGGCTTTTTTTAGGTTTTTCCGCATTACGTGTTCTTTTATTACTACCTAAATTCGGATCATTTTCCTCTATATCGTCAAAAGCGTTAGCGGGAGGGTCGCCAAATAAAATGTCCATTTGATCATCAATATCAATTTCTTCGATTATGGGTACGTATTGGTTGTTTTGGTCATCAAAATTTGGACGAGAAGAAGAAGCCATTTTTTTCTTATGGAAATGTGATTAAAAAAAATTAAGTTTTACAACTAAAGCGCAAATAATAACACAATCAAATTAAAAACTACAAAAATTAAAACTTACAAACTCCAAGAATAATTCTTGGAGGTGAAGCGAAACGTCGAATGTTGAAGATGCGTTGCCGAATATTGAAGATGCGTTCCTCTTGTTTGTCGAATTTTGAAGACGAGAGCTTATGGAGATTGGAGATTGGAGAATGTTGAAGACGATTTTTGAAGACGATTTTTGAAGACAATTTTCGAATGTTGAAGACGATTTTTGAGAGTGTGTGTGTGGAAATGGAATTGAGGATTGAGGAATATGGAGATTGGAGAATGAATTTTGGAGAGTGTAGGATGATTTGTGAGTGAAGAATAGTGAGAAGTGTTGAGAGAGTTTGTTGATGAAGTGTGAAAAAAATGGTAGTGTGGGTTGGGTATTTATAGGTAGAAGGAAGAAGAGGGAAAGTGAAAAAAGAAAAAATAAAAAAAAAAAAAAAAAAAAAAAAAAAAATCAGAACGGTCATGAAGCCGTTGCAAACCAACGGCTAGAAAATTCAAATTTCCGACCGTTTGGTCGGTTCTCGGGTCGGGACCGGTTCCGGTTCCGGTTCCGGTTCCACCGGTTCCGGTTCCGGGTCGGTTCCCGGTTCCGTACAACACCTAAACCGAACCGGAACCGACCTACCCACGGATTCGGTCCGGTCCGGGTAGGCGGTTCTCGGTTCGGGTCCGGTTCCCATATGCCTCGGTTCCCTGTCTCTCGGTTCGGGTCGGTTCTCGGGTCAACCGACCCGAAATCGCAGCACTATCTCTCTCTCTCTCTCCTCTCTTCTCGTCTTCTCAGACGTTTCCTTCCCCCTGTTCTCACCTCTGTGAAATCACGAACAACTGATTTTGAGTAACACATACAGATTAATAGTGAAACAACATCAATAACTAGAAATTTCATTATCACTTCAGAGTGGTTTTTCATAATCTGTTCCTTAATCAACAAATTCATCTGGCGAGTTTCAAATTTCATTTCAAATACCTGAAATCGATGGCTATTAGAATGTTCTTCTATCGATAATCAAGCAGAACAAGCTATGATGGTTGATTTTATGGTTTGGGTGAATCAGATGAAGGCTTATTATGCTTGAATCACCAGAAATTGCAACAATGATGTGTGATGTGTAGTTTGAAACAGAGAGCGTCAAAAGACAGATGAGAGCAAATGATTAAAAAGTAAGGAAAACAGGAAGGCCTGATACATCCGAAAGGCAACCAATCAGAAGCTAAATCTAAGACAACCAAGCAAATGTCAAACATAGTTTCTCATGCGAATATGGCTCTCTGTTTAACTTTAACAACCAGTTTCTTTGATAATCCCACACCCAAACTATTATCAATTGCCATGTACCATTTTCGGAACTTCATAAAGAAAACGGACTATTTCTGGAAAATTGCCATGTACCATTTTCGGAACTTCATAAAGAAAACGGACTATTTCTGGAACTATCCGAGAGGGATGATTAAACCTATGTACACCACATGCCGGCCAACAAAACAATGTCAAAGCGGCTATGAACTACAATGTAATAATCTTCATAAATATTATCAAATCTCAAACTAGAGTTCATCTCAAATATGCATATAAAATGCACTGAGTTCTGTAATCTGAAACCAGCAAACCTTCCATACCAACAATGGAACCTCATATAGAAAATGGACTCTATCTCTCCCTATTCTTCTTACTTCTACTCACAACCTCCACATCATCATCCTTATCAGACGATCGTCGAAGCTACATCATCCACATGGACAAGTCAGCCATGCCGGATACTTTCACCACCACCCACGACTGGTACATGTCGGCACTCTCCTCCGTCTCTTTAGGAGATGACGGGGTTCCCCCGACACATCTCTATACCTACAACCACGTCATCAACGGTTTCAGCGCTGTCCTGACGCAATCTCAGCTAGAGGGTATTAAAAGAATGCCGGGCCACCTCGCCACTCACCCAGAAACCTTCGGTGGGCTCCACACAACCCACACTCCGAAATTCCTTGGGCTGCAAGAGAATGTCGGGTTATGGCATGGCGGTTCTGGTTATGGGGACGACACGATAATCGGTATCATCGATACCGGAATATGGCCCGAGAGCGAGAGCTTCAACGACGACGGCATGTCTCCTGTTCCAACGCGGTGGCTTGGGACCTGTGAGACCGGCGCAGAGTTTAACTCTTCGCACTGTAACAAGAAACTCATCGGAGCGAGATCATTCAGCAAAGCGATGAAGGAGTCTGGACTCAACATATCGACGACAGACGACTACGACTCGCCGAGGGATTTCATGGGACACGGGACCCACACGTCTTCCACCGCCGCCGGGAGTGAGGTCCAATGCGCCGACCACTTTGGCTACGCTAAAGGAAAAGCCACCGGCATGGCGCCAAAAGCTAGGTTAGCCATGTATAAAGTTTACTTCTCCGGCGACTCTATCTCCGCTTGCGCAAGCGACACGCTAGCGGGAATGGACCAGGCTATAGCTGACGGAGTAGACCTAATGTCACTTTCCTTAGGTTTCACAGAGACTCCGTTCTACGAGAACGCGATAGCACTGGGAGCTTTCGCAGCTATTGAAAGAGGGATATTCGTGGCATGTTCCGCCGGAAACAGTGGTACCCGTGCAATGTTCAACGGAGCTCCTTGGATCACCACCGTCGGTGCCGGATCTATTGACCGCGATTTCGGCGGCCGAATCACACTCGGTGAAGGAGAATTGGTAGTTATGGGCAGGTCGGTTTACCCAGAGAATCTACTAGTCTCAAGAACCCCTCTCTATTTTGGAAAAGGAAATACAAGCAAGGAGAATTGCCAATATGGAGCCTTAGATCCCTCGGATGTTGAGGGAAAGTACTTATTCTGTGATTTTAGCGACAAGACGTCATTACAGGGTCAACTCCAAGAGTTTAACAGGGTAGGTGCTTTGGGGGTCATTGTAGTTTCGGACAATGGGCTATCTATTTTCCAGGAACAGTTCGATCTTCCCTTTGTGGTCGTGAACCTTAAAGATGCAAAATTGGTGAAGGACTACATAATCAAATCGGCGACTCCCATAGTGAGCGTAAAGTTCCAAATAACAGTACTGGGTACAAAACCAGCACCTCAGGTCACAGGCTTCTCATCCAGAGGACCTGGAGAAGAAGCTCCATGGGTGTTGAAACCTGATATATTGGCTCCAGGGTACGAAGTTTTGGCAGGGTGGGTCCCAAACAAACAGGCGGGTCAAAACCGAGACGACCCGTTACTTTCAGATTACACACTTCTCTCGGGCACCTCCATGTCGTCACCCCATATAGTCGGCATAGCTGCGCTTATAAAAGCAGCTCATCGCGATTGGAGCCCGGCCGCTATAAGATCAGCAATGATGACATCAGCAGACATCCTCGATAACACAAATGGTACTATATTAGACATGGGAACAGGTGTTGCGGCTACTCCTCTAGACTATGGGGCGGGACATGTGAACCCTAATAAGGCCACGGACCCTGGACTTGTGTACGACATAGAAGTACGAGATTACGTCAGTTTCCTATGTGGGATGAACTATACCACACAACAGATCAAGATAATCGCGAGGACGTCCGATTTCAGCTGTGAAAATGCCAGCCTGGATCTTAACTATCCTTCATTCATCGCTATATTGGACAATAGTACCAATAGTACCAGTTACAGCTTCAAGCGGGTTCTAACTAATGTGGTTGACTCAAACTCTGCCTATGCAGCACACCTGGTGTCTCCAACAGGAATGAAGGTCACTGTGAAGCCACCTACACTCAACTTCCAAGGAATAAACAGTAAGGCTGAGTTCACCTTGACAGTTGAAATTGACTCTGGAGGCAATTTGAACAGCACTTATGGTTACTTGACTTGGTATGAGGTCAATGGGCAGCATGTTGTTAGAAGTCCAATAGTTGCAACACGTGCCACTTGAGGATGAATCAATGAGGGATTTCAGAATTTCATTTACCAGCCTTTATGGTTTATAAGCTCTTCGGAATTACCAGAGTCTTTTCAACTTTGTCGAATTTTAGTCTTGTTCTAAAGCTGGCGTCTTCCCAGTTCTTTATGTTGGGGGGTTATTATGTATTTTAATTTTTAACTAAAATGTTACTTTGCATTTTAGAAGTGAGGCCACGAAATTAATTCGAGCCTCCCAGTCATTCCAATTTGAGCAAATTACTTTTCCCAATACTGTACTAAAATGCAAATTGGAAATATAAATCCCAGCAAAACACAGTGCTCATGAGTCGTGAGCCAATCTTACTTGAAGCTCTTCCATATACAGCATATATTCACTAGCCTATGCTGGATTCTCCAAACTGTCTTTTATTTATATAAACTTTTGATGCAGAACCTCTGGAGACTACAAGAGAGCAAAGGCCAATCTTACAAGTTTTTACTTGGGGTTATATCTAGCCTTGCTTAGGTTGAATAATTATGTGATCTGTTTTACTCTAAAATCTTTCTGAAAATATCTGGACAGATCTCTCCAGTTTTTCTTATTTTAGTAGAAAGAGTATTTATATTTAGGTAACTTTCTAGATGTTAGGAACTCCATGGTAGGATTTTAGAGTAGGAACTAAATTTTAAGGCAAAGAAGTCAGAGTTGATTTTCCTTTTAGGAGATGAAATTTGATTAGGGCTAGGTTATTTGAGAGTAAATATTCATATGTACCCTTGATTATGAATTTAATGAATGATGAATGAATTTTCTAAGCTTCTTAGCTTAGTGGTTGATGTGTTTAGCAGCTTCACCTTACAGGGTTATTCCTATGGACATCTAGGTGAGAGTCCTAGATCTTCTTCCTTGTGTCTTCTTTCTTCAACCTCCACTTCTCTATGTTCTTTGTTCTGTTCATGAAGTTGGTATTCACAGCCGCTAAACAACCTATATTCTTCTCCTAAATACCCTAGCTTCTTAGTCCCAAACCAATCCCAATCTATAACCGTTGAATCTAAACCCTGAAACCCTCTCTCCGGACCTTGTTTCTGCTTGAAATCTCCAAGTAACCCTAGTAGGAACAGACTTACAGAATCTGTTCTACATCACTTTTGTCATAGACAGTCTTATGAATCCAACTGAAGTCAAAAAACCACGTAAAAGAACAAAATATCCATCAATGTATACAGATCCACCTTACTCTAGTGCAGAGCACAGAAGATAAAAACCAACATGGAATCATACAATACACTTAAGACTCGTAAGATCTCGTACTTAAGCAAGGATTTCAAGTTCAATAAGTACCCAATCTTTTGTATATAACAAACTATAACGTAGATGTACTCCAAATAGTCTTGAAAGTTATAGAATACTTCTCCGTATACTTTTCCACTTGGGACCCATAATAAGACCAT
Source organism: Linanthus parryae (assembly GCA_023055425.1). Lineage (NCBI taxonomy): Eukaryota > Viridiplantae > Streptophyta > Magnoliopsida > Ericales > Polemoniaceae > Linanthus > Linanthus parryae. The sequence continues at coordinate 39,092,064 of JALGPY010000002.1, forward strand.
GAAAACTACAAGCCAATAGGTCTTATATCTCCCCTAAAAAGTAACATATCCATCTGAAAGCAAACCAAGAACTGGTACTGCAAAGAGTTACTTGCATCAGTTTTCTCACACACATGACAAACAGCTTTGCAAGATATCACAAGTAAGATGATTAAAACCAACCAGAATTAAACCCAGACAAAAGCTCAAACAATTACGCCTGAGAACCACTTTGGAATCTTCCAGGGTATCAAACGGTTTAATAAGAAAATAATTGAATTCTACTGCTTTTCATTTTCGACGATAGTAATATATCAGACGCATAACCAAAAAGAAAAGAATAAACTGATTTATTGTAAGATACTGTAAATTGAAGACCAGAACATTTACAAAACAGACCTGCTCAACCATTGATCTGTTAACTGTTAAGAGACAGACAGACACTTCTAGTTGTAACTCAAGGAAATAAAGCCTCCAAAACTATGTTAGTGCACAACAAACTTAGTGCTCCTAGGTTTCCATGTATGGAATTCAGGTATGGAGGAAACAAAAGAAGAAGAAGAAGGAAAAGAACTTGATATAATCTAAGCATACCTCAGCTATAGAAACCCTGATGTGACATGTAAGAGACATTAAAAGATTTAATGAGACTCCTTCATTAACCAACCGCAACCATAACCTTCTCTGACTTTGTCTGGCTCACAGGCTCATCCAGAACAGCCACAACATCTCTGACTTTGTCTAATAATTCCTCCAGCAAATTCACCCCAAAGATCTGATAATCAATAGATCTCTTGTAACGCTGCTGATATATCGCTTCAAAGGAGCTCAACAAAACTCGGCAAGAATAACTGACGAGAATCTCTTGTAACTCATACTTGAACTGTTCGAGCTTTACATCTCCAATCCCACCTCCAGATATTTGAAGGCCCGTCATTCTTATCCCAGTGTGCTCAACCTGTTCTTCAACAGCCACTTTATCACCATCTGAGAATTCATCTGAAGATCCAACACCAGTGGCAATATTATCCTTCTTTGCTAAGGCAAGGGGCGGCGCACTTGGGCAAGGCTTCTGATTCTTGAGGAAGATAAATTTCTTCTGACCTTTTCCTCCTACTGAAATCATGTCCGCCATCTTCTTGAAAAGGTTGACAAGCTTGCACGTCCCATATTCTGATGTATAAAGAGGCCTTCCATAGATTTTTAAATACTCGGCAGGAACACGGGTAAGAAGCAAATACCCACCAAACATTGCAAGCATCTTCGCTATCTGTTGCTTCAAACCATCTAGATCACCAGGCTGAACCCACATCACATCATTCTCATAACTACATGCCGTCGCAGCTTCACTCAATCCCAGAGGAAGACTATGCGATCTATTACTTGGTAGGGAAGTAGTGTTGTACTGTGATATCACAGTGGAGTCCCTAGAGTTGTATACAGTTTGTGAAGCTCCTCTGTAGACGATTGCTTCTTCTTCAATAAGACCATCTGCCCTATCACTGGGCTGGTAACCTTGAAGATACCCCGCAATCTCTGGAGGAGGGGCACGAGGAGGCCCAGAAATCCTGGGAGGAGGCACAAAGCCTTCCCCTCGGACCACACTAGGCCAGTCCCAAACAAACCTACCTGCATTACAAAGTGCAGATGAAACACCCACTCCAGAAGGAATGACAAGAATCACCGTATAGCCACGTTGACCAAGAATGTGCAACGCCGGAGCAAAGTCAACATCTCCAGATATCAACATAATGGAAGACGGCGGAGGGTTATCAAGAGCAAAAAGAAACATATCAACCAATATAGCCTTGTCAGCGGCATCTTTTCTTCCGTTTGGTACATCTACAAGTTTAACACCAGTTCTCTGGCATCCTTCTCTTAATCGCCTAGGGAAGGCATTGAAATCGCCATAAGCGGAGAAGAGATTAACTGCACCCCTTATGATTGGGTGTACTCGTAACGCCATTCTGATATTTCCGGCGACATCTTCCGGACGCACATCACTTGGAACTGGACAGTTTTCAATGTCCCAAAGAATAGCCACAGGACCATCTGAGAAGTTCTGGCTCTGCTGCTGAGGTGGTTGAGGTGTGTTCATGTAAAGATGAGCTATATGGGCTGTGCCTTGGTCAGAAAGCCCAGAGGACATTATCAAAGCCGATGTGTTTGACGAAGTCATCACAAACTCATAAGAATCTCACAAGAACCTGCAGGTAGCCCAACAAAGGAACTTAGTTTCTCCACAACCCCTTTGTATTACAGATATATACACGCGTAAAATACATCGCACATATCAAATACAAGCAAACCCAGAATATCCATAATGAGTAAAGATAAGTAGAAATTAAATTCATACCAAGCCCACAAAATCAATGTTGGCACTTCTATTTCCCATTGTGCAAAAGTTTTCAAGTTACAAAAACTCCCTCAAACACCAGGGCACAACTGATAGATCAAAAAAAGTTTACCATGGTAAAAATTAAAGAGAGAAAATATTGTATTGTTCACCAGCACTGTACTGACCTTACATATAGCAATTACAGGTATGGAATGGGTTCTCAGATGTAATATCGTCAACGAATTCATATACATTAGGAACAGATTTTATAGCGCTAAATAACTATCCTTGTGCACAAACAATCAGAAGATTAAATCGCAAGGTCCGGTTCTGAAATCTCCAATCAAGGAAATGGTTGAAAGAAACTACGACAGCCAAGAAGTCAAGAACAAAACAACTTCAAAATAATACTCTACTTCATCTTGGTAAGAAAATTCTCAGATCTTCAATAATAAAAGCATAAAAAATGAAGTAGATATCTCTAGTCAACGGACGATAAAAATAAAAAATAAGCAGCATTGATTTTCTATCCTTCTAGAAGACTAGAACAAAAAGTGCCAATCTAAGACAAATGTTATAAACTGTCCCACCAAGATCTGTCCCCAGCCCGAAGCCCAAACAGAACACCATACACCGGTTTAAGACTTGTTTTGATCATTTCATTGGAAAATTTGGAAGAAGACTATGGTTTTATATGTAATGGGATGTTATAATCCTTACTTGCACTATTTGACAAATGATCATAAGCATGCCCCATTCTTTCAAGAAAAAATTTCATGGGATTGGAAATATAATCCTACCTGCACTAAAAAATTATAATAGGGTGCCTTTTTAAAAAAGGAGTAATAAAAATAAGAACCATCGAGAACTATCTGATAGTTGCAACATAAAGTTGCATCGAGTGTAGAAATACATGTAAACGGTTGAAAGAGAAATGATGTTCTACAAAACCGCGTCATTGCAAGGCTTCGTGATACAATGTAGCGATGGTACCAAAACCGTTGCCATCAACTTGAAGATGGCTTAACGTTTTAAACTGTAATACGCACGTGCTATATATGAATCACAGCTAGTTCCTTCCAAAATTAGGGAGACATAAACTACATCTCCTGTGATAAATACAGCTCTTCCAAATTCAACTACTCAATGTAGAACGGTGCCTAAGAAACATCAGCGATAAATTCAAGCAAAAAAATTATTTCCGATACGATCATGACAAAACACATTCTATACACGAAAATGTGAGCAACAAAGTGCATAAGATTGATGAAAATTCCTAAAAGAGATAAGAAGGGTATCTATTTCCAATCAATAGACTCTTCTTTCAGCGCGATCCCTCAAAGTACTCCCACTGCTGACACCTTAGCATTAACATTAAGTAATCCCCATTCAATCACAACAAACACATGATAAATACGAAAAGGTAGACTGAATTTTATCTTAGATTGATGAAAACTTCCAAAAGAAGAGAGAAATGCAAAACCCTTGCCTACAAAATGAACTCCTTCCTACTTCTATTCCTCCACCCAGTAACAGTAGAATTCCCAAGAAAATAACCCAACAACAAGAAAAACCAAAACCCACCAAAACCAACCTCAGAAATCAACACACAGCTAACAAGATCAACAATTCACTCAAAGAAACGCCAAACCCACATGAGGAACCGACATAAAGCACCACAAAAAGGTGTTTTTCTTCCTAAAACAAACCTGACCCTAAAACAACACAACCAATTATGAATAAGCAATCAAAATCAGAGCTGAAACGAGCAAACCCATGAAGAATTGAAGTTGAAGCTATTGGGAAAACCTAGATTACGGCAAGAAAAAGCAAGAGATTACTAAGATCTAACGCTTCCTCAATTTGAAAACAAACACAATCGATCATATATTAAGTAGGTGTAGAGGACCCGACAAAGATTACCTGGGAGTCGAAGTGGAGAGGGGTTTCAAGTGATACAGCAGCTGAGATTTAAGGAAAGAGAGGAGAGGACGAGAAAGATTTTTCCTCTGAATTTTGGAGGAAGAAACAGAGGAGTGTGTTAGGAGAGGTCGTCTTTATATCTGTTTTGTTTTTCTTCTCTTTTTTCTTTGGGTGGGCCTTGTTTTGAATTGTTGTATGGGCTTTGCAAGCCGCTCGAACCGTCATTAGTTTGGGCCTCAACCGCCACATTGTGATTTTTTTTTTATTTATTTTGTGATTTTTTTTTCTGAGAAATTACGGGAATTCAACTCGGGACCTCATGTAGGGTCATCGGACGCTCTACCACTTGAGCTAGCACTCTAGTTGCAATTTTTATTTTGAGTCTCAATGTTTTTTTAAATGATTTAGAGTCACAATGTGAAAGTATTTAAATATAATTGTTTATTATTATTATTATTATTATTATTATTAGGAAGTTATATTACTTCCTCCGTTTATTCTCTTTCTCTACGCTTTGACTTTTTGAATCGTATCTGGGTCACTTTGACTGAATGATTTGGATCGCAAAACGATACAATTTTTTGATAATTTTTTCACCAAGTTATAGAACAACTTTTACTCTATAACACCATGAAAAAATTATCAAAATATTAAATCGTTTTCCTATCCAAATCACCGGGTCAAAGTGACACCGTGAATAGTGACAAAAGTCAGAACGTAGAGAAAGAGAAGAAACGGAGGAAGTATTATTGAGAAAGTATTATAATAATATAATGGGTAAAAGACACTTTCATCCCCTCTAGTTTTCAAGAGGACACTTTCGCTCCTTTGTGCCAAACTTAAAAAAAATTACACCCCATATTGTTACACCATTGGGCTGAGATTGATTTTTGGGACAAATTTTTCATCATTTTATAAAAATTGTAGGCACTACCCAACGCTGTATTAGATTTTTGCGTGATATGGAAGTCGAATTGATCTCTAAATTTATTTTCAGTGACAGACCCCATTCCCAGATTAAGGGCGTTACAGTCATAGAGTGTAATTTTTTTTAAATGAGGCAGAGTGAAGGGGTGAAAGTGTCCTTTTTAAAACTATAGAGGTGAAAGAGACATTCAATGAAACTGTAGGGGGTGAAATTGTCTTTTACCCAATCAAATTCCCACACAAAAGAATAATAATAATAATAATAATAATAATAATAATAATAATAATAATAATAATAATAATAATAATAATATATTTGGATAAAAGACACTTTTCACCCCTCGGTTTTGATATAAAGACACTTTCACCCCTTTGTGTTTGGTAATTGACACTTAAACCTCTTTTGTATTCCAAACTTCATGGACACTCGTACCCAAAATTAACGATTTCACAATTAAGGAGTCTAGATATCCTAAAATTCGACAGACAAAAGGGGTGAAAGTGTCTTTTCCCAAATTATAAGGGGTGTAAATGTCTTCACATCAAACCTGTGAGTGTCAAAGTGTCTTTTACCCAATTTGATTTCTCCTTCTCCTCTCTCCTTCAAGTTCCCGAATCCCAGAAGGAGAAGGAGAGGCCCCTATTGATATATAATCGGACGATGATCCTCTGAAAATTCATTCCCCTTTTTTTCTGTGTAATCCACCCCTTTTACTGTTGTCTCTTCGTGGTTGATTCTCTCACTTTTTAAGTTACAGAGAACGAAAGGTCATCATGATTGATCGGTATTCCAATTGGAAGAAGTCTGATGATTTATATGAAGATCTCTGTGGAAAACAATCAAGCTTTGCAGAAAACAATATAAATTTGAAGGCTCGTTTAATATTTCTGCTTGTAGTTTTGCTATGCACAGTTGGTATCTATTTCCATGGTCAGAAGATTACATACTTCGTAAGGCCATGGTGGGGAACACCCCCAAAGCCATTCATCAACATACCACATTACTATCACCCAAATGTTTCCATGGAAAATCTCTGCAAGCTTCACGGTTGGCGAATCCGAGAATACCCCAGGCGCGTCTACGACGTGGTCCTTTTCAACAATGAAGTCGACATTCTCACAATCAGATGGCAAGAACTCTACCCTTACATCACGCAGTTTGTTCTTCTAGAATCAAACTCCACGTTTACTGGTCGACCGAAGCCGCATTTATTCGCGGCCAACCGCGACAAGTTTGGATTCGTGGAAGGCCGGCTGACTTACGGGACTATCGGAGGGCGGTTCAAGAAAGGCGAAAACCCGTTTGTTGAAGAATCTTATCAAAGAGTTGCACTAGACCAGCTTCTTAGAATAGCGGGTATCGAAGACGACGATCTGCTGATCATGTCTGACGTCGACGAGATCCCGAGTGCCCACACGATCAATCTCCTGCGGTGGTGCGACGATATTCCACCGGTTCTTCACCTTCATCTGAGGAACTACTTGTACTCGTTTGAGTTTGAGCTGCAACACAAGAGCTGGAGAGCTTCCGTCCACAGGTACGAGACGGGGAAGACCAAGTACGCTCACTATCGACAAGTTGACTACCTTTTGTCAGACTCTGGTTGGCATTGCAGCTTCTGCTTCCGCTACATCAACGATTTTGTCTTCAAGATGAAGGCTTATAGCCACTATGATCGCGTGAGGTTTTCCTATTTTCTCGATCCGAAAAGGATCCAACATGTCATCTGCCAAGGGGCAGATCTCTATGACATGTTACCTGAGGAGTTCACCTTCAAGGAGATAATTGGGAGGATGGGACCTGTACCTCATTCTTTCTCGGCCGTTCATCTTCCTGCCTACTTGTTGGAAAATGCCGACAGATACAAGTATCTATTGCCCGGGAATTGCAAAAGGGAAAGTTACTGAGTTTTTTTTTTTTTTTTAGGAAAAAAGTAACTGGGGTTTTATGACATGATGATGATGTTAGAATTTAACAAAGTTATGTTTAGTGCAGGAAAAATGTAAGAAAATATTATTCAAATTGACTTTATTACTTACTGATGTGCAAAGACGCTACAGTAACATTGTACAATAAAAAACCAATCTATATACTACTTATGTTACTTCTCTTCCAGTCTACTTCACTTTTTATCACTATTCACTCGGTGAGTTTGACCCGGTGAGTTAATTAACAAACGATACAAGAATTTGATAATCTTTGGATTGTCATGTAAAGTAAAGTCTCTACAACAACATGGAAAAATTGGCAAAAAGTTATATCGTTTTGCTATTCAAATCACCGAGCAAAATGACCAAATTACGAGTTGAAAAGTCAAACTAGGACGAAAGAGAAGAAATAGAGGTTTATGTAGGTGATGTGGCAAATTTATTTTTTTTTAGCAGTTAGATCTTCGTTTATACGCTGATTTCTTTTACGATAGGCTGATTTATTCTACGGTGACCAGGTTGACCTCGCGCGCACCGACTTCACAAATCACCCTAGAAAGATTCTCATGGTCGCTCCTAGTCCAGTGGACCGCTCTCTTTTTGTTACAGTTATTATGATAACGGCACTGGTAGGTGGTTCGTCGAGTCTCAAGAGTTTGACTCTCCCACCCACGCCCTTAGAAGAACGAAAAAATGGCGCTTGCCTATTTTAACAAAGTTGCAGAAATACTGAGTTGCACATACACATCCAAATTGTAAATGCACATGCAGCGATCATATGAAAGTCTCCCGATCACTTATGACCCCCAAGCGTTTACAAAGGTAGTAAGAACTAATGCTGCTCATAGCCTCATATTATGTACACGAAACTAGTAATTCTAACCCACATCCCAGAAGGGAGACAAAAGGAAGTCATTGTCCAACACATGAACTGCATCCAGTGGAATCCATTTATAGTACTGATATGCTTCAGGCAGAAATAATCTTTTTGATTGACTTATGAAGCGAGAACCTTCTCTATAGCGGTTACATAAAACTCCTTGGGCATGGTTCCAACCACCGACTCGCACTTCTGACCGTTCTTAAAGAGCAAAACGATTGGCACAGCCTTGATGTCATAATTCTCTGCAATTTCCGAATCTTTGTCTGCCTGGAGGGTGAAGCATTGTAATCTTCCAGCATACTCGGTCGCTAGCTCGTCAATCACGCGATGAACCATCTTGCAGGGCCCACACCAAGTAGCGTAGAATTCGACAAGAACGGGAGTGTCGCTGTTCAACACCAAGTTTTCCCATGATTTCCCAGTAATCTCTGCAGCTGTAGAACACAAAATGAGCAACTTGGTTAAGAACAGAAGGTAACTTTCTGGTCACGGATCTTCACATATCATCAGTAGAGAAACTTGTACCATCCACCAGCTTATAGTATAACCACAGAAATAAATGACAAGCTTGCATTCAAAGTTCCCAAAGTTTACAGTAGGGTGAAGTGAGATTATTTTCTTGTTTTGGAATCGAAGACAACATCAGATGCAGGAGTTGTATTGTTAAGACAAGCTTAAACTGCCTAGACAAGCCAACCGCAAATGGACACGTGCCAATTAATTGGCTCAATGTTCACTCTTCTCGTAATTGGATGTCCAATGACCGCACAGGTCGAGTTCTGACGTCTCCATAGGTCATATAAAGTCATTCTGTTATCTATAATAGAAATTTGGGTTAATAAGAGGAATCCTATTGATGCCTATTGAAAAATGATCCTTCCTATTTAAGTTCTTAGATTTTAGTAGTTCAACCCACTGAATTTAGGGATTTACTTTCCATGAATATCATCTAGTTGCATTGGATCCAGTGCGGCAACTATAACCCTGAGTCCCTGACACATATTGAAAGTCTTTTGTTCTCTTTTCTCTGTGGACAATTCATTTATTTTTCCTTTTCACTTGGAAGGGTTGTCCTGAGCTCGTGCGTTTAGAATCACGATATCTATCCACTAGGCTAGCCCTGATAATTATTACATGCAAAACCAAAATCCCACTGGGATAGATGAGATAACTGTAATATGTAGACCTTCCTAAGTTCAGACTTCAAACATGCTCAGTAAAAGAGTCTACCATCACCTATTCTGGAGCCAGCTACCTCCACAATTCTTTTCCACTTGCCTGAATTCACCACATAAGATCTCCTAAAAGCTCATTTATTCCGTATTCCTAAAAAATTAGCCCAGCTAACTACTATCTACTCCATTAATCCAACGTTATTCACTTACGTTGCCTGATTCCCCTATATATGTGAGAAACTTAGCATTTCAGCTCAGGCATCTCAAATATAGATGAAATGAGTAAATCAACTTAAACTAAGATACATGACCTAGCTCCACATCCCTTTCAACAAATACAGTTTGTCGTTATTTGATTTCTGGCCGAGCCCTAAGCTTTCGTCAGCCCACCCTTACGACGTTCCAATTGAAGTCAAACAAGTGCATGTTCGGTTCTTTCTTATGCCTGTTAGCTACACTAGAAGCTCTTGCAAAGGTATAAAATAATGGTAAAGACGCTCATATTGCGACACATGAATTATTTGAACCCGTCACAGACAAAGTCTATAAAAGGAAAGTAGAAAACCATCAGACATATTTCTTTACAGGTACACAAAGGATCACAAATGCATTGATCTGTAAACAAGGTTAATTCTCTTCCTAATCACTACCAGGCACAAACTTCGATCAGGTAATGTGTCTTCAGTTCGCCGTTACATCAAAAGGAAGCTAAAATCTCATTAACACCGGCACAAAGTTCAATCTACTTACATCTATGGCAGTCTGTCCTTACATCAACAAACCAAGCTATAACCTTAAAACATCTATCTGGGTAAAGGGTTATTCGGATAAAAGGTCCACAGTCCTGCAATTAGTTATCAAGGTTGATAGCTTTTTGACCAAATCTCACACATTGAATTCCCAGCCGTCGAAGCGGCAAAACGGTAGAAAACAAGAAAAACAAAACAAAAACCACTTTCGATAAACCAACTAACCATAAAATTTTCTATTGATCATACTCGGGCAATTACATTTTCCAGCAGTAGTTCCAGATTAATCAATCAATGAATAAAAAGGCTGGCAAAATAGCCTTCATTAGAACTAGAAATGAATAAGGTTATGTGCACACAATATAGGGTACCATACTACCATCAGGTAAACAATCTAGACGGTTTCAGATACCATGTCCATTGTTGATCTGGATGTTGAGAGTTACTTAAAAAATGCATCCAGAGCCAGTTCACATTCCATAATTTGATAGTATTAAACTACATATTTTCATTATTGGTTGGTGATCTAAACTTGAATTAATTAACATGTACTTTAAGTTACAATTATTAGAGATCCAAATCAAGCATTTCAACCAACACATATCAGATCAGATTAGAATCAAATTCGTTCAACAAGAAGAGAGCTCTGCAACTTTTTCTTCCACTCCATCTGTATTAATCGAGCATGATATGGAAAATCAAGAGGGAGAGAGGGAGATTACCTTTGAATTCAGGGAGTGAGTAGACTGTTGTTAGCCGAGAAGAGGAATTCCGAGCCCTAATGCTAGTATTGGACTGAAAAGAGAGGGAATGCGAGGGAGAGAGCTTAGGGTTTGGGGATGTGATAGCTCGATGCGATGAGAAAGAGTGGGAAGCAGCAATGTAAGAAGAAGCCATGGCTTGGAGATCGGGTTGTGAGATCGAGAGTGGAGCGTCGCAATTTGTGTCTCTAAGCGACGATTGGAGTGTTCATGAGAAGAAGAAGAAGAAGAAGAAGAAGAAGAAGAAGAGAGATGATGCAGGTGAAGGTAGGTAGTACAACAACAACAGAACGTGATATGAGTGAGGAGGAGGAGGAGGGAGAAGACGAAGGAGAAGATGGTCACGTTTTACTCGACTGAGGAGAGACCATTGGGGATGGGGTCTTCTAATAATCATTTTGTTTTCTCTCTCAGAACTCTGATGGAGAGTGATCCGTCAATGTCATCTGCCAGGTGTAATTTCTTGGATGAGGTTAGAGCGGGTCGGGCTGGGTTTAGGGCGGGTTGAAGGAGAGGGGGCCGTGTCGAAGGGTGGAGCGGGCCAGGTAGGGGTCGGGCCAGAGGGTGGAGAATTTGAACCCGCTCAGGCCGAGCCGGGCTGGAGGGTGTGCCAAACTGTACCCAGGGCAGGCTGGGGGTTAGGCGGGCTGGGGTGGGCTAGGGGTTGTAGGCCGTGCAGGGGTCAGGTTGGGGTTGGGGGCCCAGGTCGGGTCATTTCAACCCGCGTGTCAGCCCGTTTTGCCATCTTAAATTCGAATTAGTGTATATAAGGATGGAAATGTAATAGAGCCTTCAGGTAAGGATGCATACATTTGCTCAAGAAAGAGCCTAACATCATGACGGGTGGTCTAATCAATAACCGAATAAGCGTCTCTTGAATTAGGAATGTTGTGATAAGTGTTAAGACAGTCTGGTCTTGAGTTACCCGTGCATCATGTCCTGGATTCATGTTCGTTGTGGTGGCTCTAGTGGCATGCATCAGGGAGGAACTCGAATGGACAAGTAATAGATTCATTAATATACCGAAAAGAGACTAGGATTTGAGAAGAGAAATGTTTTAGTGTGTTCAGAGGATGTAGTTGGAGTTATCTAACTTTAAAGAAACAAGAATTGATATTCGACAGTAGATAAAAGGGATTGGAAGAAGAAGAAACAACTATGGATAACGTCATGACTATGATACCATGAACAAACATGTTAGGGTTCATGAAAAATACTAAAGAACGCCAATAACAAACTCATAATGGGTGAAGAATAGAGATATATTTCTTTATAGGGTCTAAACGACTGTTGTTATAGAATTAACCAACATTATGGGGCTGGGGTTTTGAGATGTCATTTTTACATCGATAACCAACGATCTTAATATAGACCGCTGGATCGAGAGGTGAGAGAAATTTCTAAATGTCCCTTTAGAAATGAGAAAGTGACTCATATTTGAGTATCAAGTGTGAGCGGGTGGTCCCACGACGGGATGGCGGACATTATGTCCATGGTTAATATAGTATGATTTTGACCCTAACTCATAAGGTTGCATTTTAGGTAAGCGAGTATCCCAAATCATACTATAATTCTCCTCTCGTGGTGTGATCTCCCAACAACTGGTATCAAAGCCATATTCATGTGTGCTGCCGTGGTGAATCGAATGTTGAGATGTGTGGTGTTCTCATGGATGGGTGTTCCCGTGAATGATGGACCTAGTGTTACTACGGACGTTCAAATTCCTATGTTGCTCAAACAGGTGGCCAGACAGATGGTGGTTGTTGCACTCTCACACATGTGATTCCAAGAAATTTGGAGAATGCTTTCGGGCGAGGGGGGGCATGTTGAATGGCTCACACATGAAGGGGGGATTGTTGGGTATCAAGTGTGAGCGGTTGATCCCACATCGGGATGGTGAACATGATGTTCATAGTTAATATAGTATGATTTGGATCCTAACTTATATGGTTGACATTTTGGATAAGTGGGTGTTCTAAATCATACTATGGTGCTCTTCTTACAGTGTCTAAATGATGACTATAATGCAAACATGTCCTTGTCTCTCATTACTTCTCATCTAGCTCCTTCAAGTTCTTTGTTGACTTCCTTAAGGTCCTTGAACTGGTCATTAATTTTTTTTATTTGTCTGTAGCTCCTTCAAACTTCTGGAGAGCTTCAACCTACACCCTCGGCAGATTATATGAAAGACATCAGCCTCTTAAATTTGATAGCGACGAGTAATTGAGATTCAACTAACCCAACTTACTCTTAAATTCAACAATATGTATATTAGAAGAGTTGAGTTTACTGTTCAAAAGTGTGTTCTTGTCCAACATTTTTACTAGGGATGACAATTGGATCCGATCCGATCCAATTTCTGACATGATCCGACTTTAATGGAGCAGATACGATCCGTTTACAAAGGGATCGAATATGGATAACTGATTTTTTGTGATATGTGAAGCCGATCCGATTAAATTATTATACATAATAAATTCAATATTATACATGTATTAATATAATTACTATACATGTATTAATATAGTTACATAGTATAAATTCTAATATGTTTACTTTAAATAGCGTCGATATATCTATATTTTTATTATGATTGCATTAATAAAGGTATGGATATAAATTAGGAATTGATTCTTACACCAGTCCTTATTGATGGTTACACCGAATTTTAGTTAGCGTGACAGTTTTACCCTCCCACATAAATGAATTGTATTTTTTCCATTTAATTTGTAATACTTTATTTTAGGTTAATCTATATTTGAACTTGACATTCGTTTTCAAAATTTGGAATGGCAATAATGTTCAAATCAATTATGTTGTACTCTTTTAACTGTTTAGACCAACTGTGTAATCTTTGTTTAATGTCTTATTTGATTAGAACATCAAATGGCTCAATTAAGCTCAAATTTCAACTTCATTATCACACCAAATCACCAATTGACTTGAGATCCATTAGCACAGTAGACGTACAAAAGGCATGCTAGGAATTTCAAGAACCTCCAAGGCTACGATAAAGAGATATAACTGAAGAGAAAATCATATATAGCAAATTAGCAATGATGGATACAGTACACCGAGATGTGGGAAGTAGAGGTGATGGTAAAAGATGATTTGGAACATTTTGTATAAACATCTAAAGAGAGTAATTTTGCCAAGTACTAAAAATTGCTAAACATGGAGAATACAACAGTTTCATGAAATGAGGCAAAGGCAAACTGATGGACTATTGTCTAAGTCAATCCTGGTCATCTTTTGTAAAATTCAAATAGGTCATATAAGAAGGAAAAAATACTAGAAATTGATCCGGTAGGTTATTTTTTCACAAAATCTTGCAGGTCTTTATAAGGAAACCTTAGAATAAATTATGCTAATATTCACAGAAATTTCACCACCATTACTAAATTGAAAAAGGAATGTCCATTTTTTTTTTCTCAGTTAAAAAAAAATCAAGCTAATGCAATAAAGGTAAGAAAATATTGGAAAACATATATTACCTAAAATAAGTTCTTACAAGTAAATAGATAAAATGTTTAATTGATATAAGGGGGTAAAAATGTCACACTAACTAAAATCCGGTGTAACCATCAATAAGGACCGGTGTAAGAATCAATTCCCTATAAATTTTATGTTAATTCAATTTAATTCATAACAATCTTAGTTCAGATGAACCAGAAAAATACTGTTAGCCATGATCCGATGGATAATCCCATTCGAATCAGGTAAAATCCGGTCCGAATTTGATCCGATCTGAAACTTTATGGATCAAATTTGAATCTAGGCCATCCAAGCTCGATCCGTTGTCATTCCTAATATTTACCCTTCGATGATCCGATATGAATGTCCAAATCCAACTATGGTTTTAGCTTGTTTTATCTTCTTCTTCGTTATCAACTTAGTACCGATAATAAATAAACTAAGACATATTTTATTTTATTTTATTTTATTGAGTATAGTGTTGAATAAATACATTCTGAAATTGGAAAAAATCCAACTGGTGATTTTATTTTAACAACCAATGAGAGCCGAAGAGAATAAATAAATGTAATAGTCCAAAACATGACAATTATACACTAGTGATCTATAGGCTGAGAATGTAGTGATATATCAGATAGTGGTGTCAACAGAGCCAACCCATGGTTAAAATCGACCCTCCCCACCCGAAATACACCTAACCCGACCCAGTCCGACCTTAGCACAACCCCTTACCTCCCTAGCCCGCCCCAAACCGCCCATGTGTTGTTCTTTACTCGGCTACACCCCATATGTATATTTCAAAATTTAAATTGATTATTTATATAACACACACATACACACATGCCCTAGTTCCTTGCCTTTTGAATAATTTACCCCATTCGAAAAACTTATACTTTGAGAGTAATTCACTCAATCCATAAAAAATATTAAAACAAATGTAATTAATATATATCTATATAATAAATCAGTTAGGTGTTTCCCTCTAAAAAATAGTCAACGGAAACATCATAGCCATTCAATCTTAAAAAATGTCTCAAGACATTTTGATCAGTTGATCTTCAATATTTTTTTTATTAGAGACATTATTAAAAAGACAAATTATTTAAAACGTATAAATGATAAGATATTGTTATATCTTGAAATCTCTCTTTCATCTAACAAACTGTTTCAAAATTCTGTTTCACCTTGGATAACTTTTAAAAATGTAACTTAGATCTAAAAGAACATGTCTTTATCTAATTACTTATTAATCACCTATTAACATTACCAAAAAAAATTATATATCTTTATTATCAAAATTTATCTGAAGAAAATAAATATAAGTTAAATAATATATATTTTATAATTTCCCTACGACCATGAGTGATTCAAGTAATATATTACAAGCGTCCCACGGGCACGGGTCACTTGCTAGTGTGTGTGTGTATGTATATATATATATATGTATATATATACATATATATGTATATATATATATAAATGCATATATATATATCAATATCAAAATTGTCCTTTTTGGCACTTAAACCCTTGAACTCGTGGGGTTTAGGCCTGAGACCGGTCCATATCTCATTTCATCTTCTACAATCTGGCCCGACCCCTCTCCCATCGGGCCCCTAAGGGCTAATTTTTTAATGCTATAGCATTTTAGAAATTTGCTGTGTGGGACGTGTTGTGAGAAAGCTGCTATGAAAATCTACACGAAAAGTGTTTGGTAAATTCTGTATTTAAGCTGTTGCAAGAAGCACATTTGACATTTTGTGTTTGACAATTAGTGTTTTAGAGTTGATGTTACTATTGAAATGATAATAGCAAACATTATATAATAAGCATTGTTGTTACAATAAATAATTAATGATCTTTACTAACGGATAAGAAGGAAGAACACAGATGACGTACTTACCTTGAGTGAAGAGATGAAGTCGAACCACCGTGCTCATGCTATGGCGATGAGCAGAGCGACGACTCAGAGATCTGGCGAGATATCGGCCAAATGGTGCAAGCGGCCTCTAGGATGGCTCAAGATCAACACTGACGCTGCTTGGGACCTCTTGAAAAAAAGAACAAGGGCCAAAACGGTCTCTTCATCGCTGGTGAATGCACATAAATACCATTTGGGGGTTCGGCAAAAGAGGCTGAAATTGAAGTTCTAATAACTGGCAGAGAGCTGATAACGGAGTTTTCCTTCAATCCAATGGTGATTGAAACTGATTCTCTCGGAGATGTTAAGCTTTAGAAGAGAAAGTCAGACATGAGAGAGGAAAGGGGAAGAGACTAATACATCTTGGAATGTTCTAGAGGAGTGGTCGAGCTTATCAATGCACTTTTATGGGGAAGTGTTTTATTCAGTCCTACACGTGAACCGACATGCAAATGAGTGTGTTCACAAATTAGCTAAACATTGTTTATTACATGGGATTTCAGCTCAGTGATATTTGAACGAGTCTGAATGACTCTCTGATGTAATTGAGGTGGATTTTACGGGACTTCACCTCCAATTAATTGAAGAAGCATAATTTATTTTAGAAAAAGTCAAATAATACATTTATCGAAAAAGTATGTGCTGAAAAAGTAACATTTCCCCCGCATTTCAGAAAATTACGTCATAGAAAGCATTAACATTATCAAACGAACTCTAACCCGGTCCAGCCCCCCATCACAGTCCGCCTTCAACCCAGCCCGACCCGACCTTTTGACACCGTTAGCAAGAAAAATATTTCCAGAAGGAAGGCTCTGCATGCAGGGGAAATTTTTCATAAACCCTTCTCTCAGAGGAATTTTTGTTTGCTCTAAGAGCAAATACACGTGGTGCTCTAATCAATACAGCACATGACACGCCACGAAGAAAAAGAATGAGTGACAGACAAAAGAAAATGAATTCTTACATGTTCCTGACGTGTCTTGTGATATTTTAATTATAGTACCACGTCATATTTGCTCTTGGAGCAAGCAATACCCTCAACCACCCTTTACATTCTACCATTGGCTGAACTTGGTCTTTTCAATCTACCCTCCAATTGTGAGAGGGAGATAAGTTTTGTCTTATTCCTCACCGGGTAGATTAGAAAGACCAAGTTCGTTCGTAGCCGGTTTAAACACCAGTTCCCTACTGCATTTCCCAGGTTCCGAACATGGCGTTCATCTTCTAGCTCACTGTGAAGCCTACTCTTATCTCTTAGACACCACTCTGCCCAAAATGGCGTCGCTATCATCCTTTCTCTTACCCCCTCTCCTCAACCCATCTTCTCCACGGCGACCTCCAATGCTCGTCTCTCTCACTATTCTCCCCTCCGCTCCATTCGCTTCCATGTCCTCCTCCGCCGAACACCACAACACCCCGACTCGGAAACGCTCCCCAAAACCCACAATAGCCCCCTCTCCAACACCAACGGAAACCACTTCTGCAACCGCCGTCGCCGACCCACTTCCTCTGAAGAAGGTAATTCCTCCTCTATGATTTGTGCGCAGATACCAAAGGGTGAAATTAGGGAGAATCTGAATTGGGGTTTTTTCTGGGTTCTTTGTGTGGTTACAGGTTCTTGTTGCAATTGGGTTTGGTACTGAAGAGTGAAATTAGGGAGAACCTGATTTTTTTTTCCTGGGTTCTTGTGTGGTTATAAGTTCTTGTTCCAATTGGGTTTGAGTGAATTTGGGAGAATCTGATTTGGTGTGTGTGTGTGTGTTTATTTTTTTTTCTTGGTTCTTGTGTGGTTACATGTTCTTGTTCCAATTGGGTTTGGTACTGAAGAGTGAAATTAGGGAGAATCTGATTTGGGGGGTTTTCTGGGTTCTTGTGTGGTTACAGGTTATTGTTCGTATTGGATTTTTGGTACTTAAAAGTGAAATTAGGAAGAATCTGATTTGGGGGTTTTTCTGGGTTCTTGTGTGGTTACAGGTTCTTGTTCCAATTGGGTTTTTGGTACTGAATAGTGAAATTAGGGAGAATCTGATTTTGGGTTTTTTCTGGGTTCTTGTGTGGTTAACAGGTTCTTGTTCCAACTGGGTTTCGTACTGAAGAGTGAAATTATGGAGAATCTGATCTGATCTGATTTTTTTTTTTTTTTTTTTTTTTTTTTTTTTTTTTTTGTGTGTGTTCTTGTGTGGTTTACAGGTTCTTGTTCCAATTGGGTTTGGTACTGAAGAGTGAAATTAGGGAGAATCTGATTTGGGTTTTTCTGGGTTCTTTGTGTGGTTTCAGGTTCTTGTTCCGATTGGGTTTTTGGTACTGAAGAGTGAAATTAATGAGAATCTGATTTTGGGTTTTTTTCTGGGTTCTTGTGTGGTTACAGGTTCTTGTTTTGGTACTGAAGAGTGAAATTAGAATCTGATTTGAGGGTTTTTTTGGGTTCTTGTGTGGTTACAGGTTCTTGTTCCAATTGGGTTTGGTACTGAAGAAATTGAAGCTGTGATACTGATTGATGTTCTGCGCCGAGCTGGTGCTAGTGTGACCGTGGCGTCGGTGGAGCCGCAGCTGGAAATTAAAGCTTCCAGTGGTATTAGACTCGTTGCTGATACCTCCATTGCGTCGTGTTCGGAAGAAATGTTCGATCTCATTGCTTTGCCTGTAAGATATTCGATCTCTTGATTGTGGGTTGAGTCTGATTTAGTTGTTTATTCATTGGTAATGGTTGGTTAGAGATGGTTGGTACATTGATACTACTTGCCATGTCTTTTCCCATAACTCATGTTAGGATTTTTTATTGTCATGCTACTTTCAAGTACCTATTGTTAATCCAAAATTGTGTTAAACGTTCTATACCTTACAATACGGCGTTTATTAGTAGTATTGCCGACGTAGTCCTGTCATTTAGATCACATTTTGACACTAATAGTTTGCAGAGTCCTTATCGTCTAAGTTTTGGTAGTAATTTTATCTGACAACATGCATAGATATTAGTATGATCTAACTTGGGAAGTGCTGAAAGTCCACACCTCGAGGATCAAAACTCCTTCATCTTCTTCCTGCACCAGGCTGAATTTGTATGCCCTTCGCTGTCAATTGAGCACTATGCCATTAACTCTATTTCACAACCACGGAAAGATTCACTACTGAGTACTGACTAAGAGAACCAGACTAATTTTCACAGCTACTAAACTTTGGCACCAGTAATGTGCCGGCTTTGGTCTACACAATCAAGTGACACAAGCATTTCAGTTGTTACCTCTTTCGTCTTACCCTTCAGCTCTTGAGTCTCTTATGTTATTTTCTCTCCTGTCTCAATGGAATGTTAGAGATCTAGGTTTCTAGAAGAGAAAGGAGAGAAAGAGGGAAAAATGAAGAAGATGAACAAATACAGAAAAGAGTTCTTCATTGTTGATTTAACAAACTAACACATTCTATAGCCCTGAGGTCTTGATAAGTTGCAGCATATTGATTTACTTTCAATCTATGCCAGCAGTTGAGGACTGAATGTTTGCCCTTACCACAGATCTGACTCACAAGTCCACTAGCATTGAAACCTCTACCCCTACCCTGGGTTTTATAGTCGTGCTGAAACTGTGGCAAGAAGAAGTATAAGGAGCAACAGCTGAAGAGGATGCACCAAAATGACCCTGAGAACTGGATCTTGAATCCTTGGAATGAGAAAATGGCTTATTCTTAGAAGCATTTGCATACATAGCTTGGGATTTGTACTGAGAAGCTGGAGTAATGTGCAATTTAGACACCTTCATATGCAGTTTGTTAGTAAACAATAAATAAAAGAGCCCAGCAACTGAAATAGGAGTAGGTTACTCTAGTACCAGACCTAAAATACTCAAACTCAGCAGATAAACCTTCAAGATATAGAGAACTATGTCTTCTTCTGCAATTACTTCATTAACTTGCAGAAGACTGTCAACAAGTGATTTAACCTTGTTCAAATACTCACCATGTACATATCACCCTTCTCAAGTGGTGCATAGCATGAGCTTCAACTGATGAATGTGTGAGAGAGATAGAGAAGCAAATCGAAGCTCAAAATTTGACCAAATTCAGAAACATGAGGTAAATGATGAATCACAGGAAGCAGGGGAGGTGAAATGGATGCTATTACACAACTCTTCAAATGCTGATCAATAGATAGGCCGGATTTGGAATCAACTCATTAGACTCAGTAGCAGTTTCTGGCGCTGGAACATGTCCAGTAACAAATGGAAGTAGATTCTTTTTGAACTACAAAATTCTATTTATACACTTATATAATAAACTACAACCTGATAGCTAAAGGACTATCCTACCCTTACAGTTTTCACTCTTATCAGATAGACCCACTCATACACAACCACACACACCCTTAACACGAAACAGAGGATACTCTTCTTGTAAGCTGCTTGTCATCTTTAGACAAATGCACAATTATCAAGTTTTACTTATGTGAATGCTCATGTGTGCTGCCTCATTCTTGTATGCATCAGCATTCCTCCCCCTGTACTCAACCAGAGTGGTGATGTAGACATTCTTGCAACACCAAGTACCCGTAATGGGTACTCTGTAACGGGTGTAGGAGTCTTTCATCACCGCTGTAGATTCAACTAGCTTAGCTTCCTCCTTAACTTTGACCATTTGATCACTGTCTCTTAGTCTAACATCTTTTCTTCTACCTATGGATCTCATGGAACTGGCTGTAGGGTAACTCTTTGAAATACTTGCGGTCTATTTTGATTAATTAGTTGTTTTTAAGCTGGAGAACGCAGATACTTCTATGAAGATAACTTGGTTGTACAGACATTGACACTTAATGGGCATCAGGTGGATTTTGTCTCGCACCTTAAAGTTTCAACTTTCAAGCCATGTGTTATTACTTTTAAAATATATATTGAATCGGGTACTCGTCAGACACTTGAAGGACATTTATCTTACTATTTTCTATGTGTTCTTAGTGCTTTCGTAGCCTGGCCATATGTAAAAGGAGTCACATCTGCCAGAAGGGGTTTTCGGGCCTTTCTTCCATTCCTGCAGATGACTACTTTTGGCAGAGAAGTCCCTGTAGAGGTCTATCCAGCTAGTAATATATAAGGTCATTCCTACTGAGACTACTTGCTGATTTTCAGCAAGTTAGAGGCCTGGAATGTCGGTTTAGGGTTTAGCTTGACAGGATTAGGGATGGCAACGGGTCGGATCCGGAACGGATCAGGCACTTCTCGATCCAGATCCGGCCAGGAGAAATGGGATCCAGATCCGTTCGGATCATCACCGGGTTTGGATTGGATTGGATCGGGTTTCATTCTGCCGATCCAAATCCGATCCGTGCATCCATATAGTACGTGGTCGGATCGGATTCAGATCGGATCAGACTCAGGCTCAGATTTGCAATAAAATACAAAAAATAATATAAACAATAAACACTATTTCATACGCTAAAGCATGTTTGTAAGTTACGGAGCCTAAAACACAATAGGTTGGAGTTACTATTGTATTCTTCTTGGAAGTGTAAGTGGGGAGGTAATAGGGGTATATTCATAAAGCACACATATACGTCGGATCGGATCGGGTCGAAACCCGGTGGATCTGCCCTCCGATCCAAATCCAGATCCAAATCCAATCGGGTCTGGCTCTCCGGATCCAAAATCCGATCCATTTTCAATTGGATCAGATTCGGATTCGGATCCGATCCGCTCGGATCTCAGATCGGATCGGACCTTATTGCCATCCCTAGACGGGATTACGGGTATAGATTGATTTAGGAAGGGGTTGTGGCTAGGGTTTTGGATCGGAACTACGGCTGTTAGGGGGGGATGAACAGCACATGTGAACAGTAACTTTGAATAGTGCGCTAAGAAAAAAGAGAAAGAAGAGAAGAAGAAAGAATAAGGGAGAAGTAGAAGCCAATGCTTCACCCGCGCAAGGGATCCACTAATCACACAAACGCATTCGCTCAATAATTCATCTCTAAAACTCTGGTCAATGAAGATTACAATCCTATTAATAGAGAATTCAACTAAACCATAATTTCTAAAATAACTAAAATACCCTTGACTAATAAAACGGAAATCATAAAATATGGCATAAAGTACTGAATAATAAACTAATGATCCCCAAATTCCCCAGCCACCTAATCTGGAGCAGCATCATTAAACCCTATACGTCTTGGATATGCAATCTTAATTTTGTACTTCATTTTCGTTGCAAGTTCTGCATCATAAGGTGTAGTTAAGTTTTAGAATGATTTTGAGTGACAGTTCACTACATGGAGTTATAAACCTATTGAGTTTTTTTATGGCTGTTTTCTCCTCCTGCCTGGGAAGGTGGAAAAATCATGGATCTTTCTAATTCAAATATCCGGTGATCAAGAATTTCAGAAAGTAGACATTGCAACTCTTGTCCATAATGGGCCCTTTAAAAAAGTAGACTTTTGTGTCTCCTCTGCTGCATTTGGTTTAATGGCCTATCTTGTGTGCTATCATGTAGGGAGGAATGCCTGGCTCTGTACGCTTGAGAGATTCTGAGATTCTTCGCAAACTCACTAGCAAACAAGCTGAGGAGAAAAGGTTATACGGTGCTATTTGTGCTGCTCCGGCAGTCACGCTTCTGCCATGGGGTCTCATCAAAAGAAAACAGGTATTTGAAATGTGTTCGTGGCCCTGGGTTCTCCGTTGCTCTCTATACAATTTTCAGTGTTACCATTTAAAAAAAATGTTTGGCATTGCATTGGTTGATTTAGTTCTGGCTCATTTCCTGCTAGACGACGTGTCACCCAGCATTTATGGACAAACTTCCAAATTTCTGGGCAGTTAAATCCAATATCCAAGTCTCGGGACAACTAACAACAAGCCGTGGCCCAGGCACTTCCTTTGAGTTTGCTATAACATTAGTTGATCAGCTCTTCGGAGAGTCTGTTGCCAAGACAATTGGACAATTATTGGTATGTTACATTCTTTTCCCGTACTAATTCTTTGTTATGCTCTCTCTGGCTTCCTTTTCCTTGTATCTTTTGGTATTGCCTTGTTGAAATGTCACCCTGGTTCCAGAAAAGAGAGAACATAAGTATACACTACCTCAAATCTATGTAGTCGATTGTATATAGGGCGGTAAGGGGAAATGCAATTCACCAACTTAGTCCCAGACACTCAGTCCGGTAATGTTACTGCACGACTTATGAAATTGGATATTTTTTGGACATATATGGACGTGTATGTTTATTCATTCGGTTTAATGAAACATCTTGGATGTTTGATGGAACTACATCTCGTTCAATGAAATACCAGGTAATGTCTTAATCAACTTCTTATCTTCTGAGAAACTCTGGCACGCAAGTAATTGTATATACTTTTTGTCATGTGTCCTCATTTCAAATGAATGCTTGCGTAGACATGTCCTAACCATGTCCCTTCTTCTTCATATTTAAATTGTAATGAGCTTAATCTGTCGCTCAATTTTTCTGCCACCTTCTGGTTTGGCTAGTTATGTGCCTGAACCACAAGGTTCAGAACAAATTGACCCTTGTTGATTACTTTTTCCGAAAGTTAAAGAAGAGTTAAAAGGCAAGCTATGCACAAAAGGGGACTTATTAGTCATATAGACCTCGTGGCTAGGAGTGCTTGGTTAAAAGTTTGTCTCCATGTAGTTCTCTTGTTGTTCTGCACAAGTGCACATTTATTCTATTTTGATTACGTCTTTTGTCATGCAATTTACCTTTAATTTTACAACCTCTCAAATTTCAGCTAATGAATTCTGCTAAAGAGGATCCAAGAAAAGAGGAATTCAATGGAGTTGAGTGGGCTCTTGACCACACACCTCAAGTAAGTTGTTCTTTTCTCTGCTAAAAGAAAAGCTCTACAGATATGCCTTCTTTGTCTATTTCAAAATCTTAATGCACTGCAATGATTGAAGAGCGATTTTAGTTGATGAATATGGAAATCTATGTTTCTGAATTCACAATAGTATATTTTAACATTATGATTTCCTAACCCATATTAGAACAATGATATTAGTTGTTTTCTGCTCATTGGACAAATTTAGTAAAAGTTTCAGCTACACACCGACAAAAAAGTTGAACTTTTTCTTGTTAGCTCATCGTGGTATCTGTCATTTCAAACATTTTCTTCAGTTAAAATGTTTGTGTATGAAGATTGTTCCATGATATATTATGCTCAATACATGTGATGCCAAAAACACAAGGGTGATACCCTTTAATTCAAGACTGTTCAGCTAAATGTTGCTCGAATTCCCTTAGTTACAGTTACCAGGAAATCATCTCTGAGCTCTTGCATGTTATAGGTATTAATTCCGGTTGCAAACGGATCAGAAGGAATCGAGGTTGTGACAATTGTTGATATTCTACGTAGAGCGAAGGTTGATGTCGTGATTGCTTCGGTTGAAAGATCTATGCAGATTTTGTCATCACAAGGGACAAAGATTGTTGCAGACAAGTTGATTGGCAGTGCTGCGGAATCGATATATGATTTGATCATCCTACCGGTGAGACATTTTAAGTTCTTTTTCATCTTTTAGAGTGCGCTCCGTATTGTTACTACTAGATGATCCTAGATCCTACACTCTAGAATCTGGCAGACTTCTTAAATATGGATTGTTGGCTGAAAATTTCCTAAACGAATCAAAATCTTGATAGGTTACAACCACAATGTCCTTGTGAGAATATTTGAAAATGTTTGTGATAGCCTTCTGCTTAATTAGTTTCTTGCTGCCAATAGACCGGCATGTACTCTTTCTTTTTTTTTGGGCAGGGAAACCTCCGTGCATTTTTTTATTTTTCTTTTTCTTTAAGAAACATTTTGTGTGTATGTTGGTACATAGGGTTTTGACTCTTCAATTATTCTTAGAGATGATTCCTTATACTAATATTCCAAAATTTCAGGGAGGAACTAAGGGAACTGAGCGGCTGCAAAAATCAAGAATTCTGAAAAAGCTGCTAAAAGAACAAGAATCAGCTGGGAGGATATATGGAGCAATTTGCGCATCGCCTGCAGTCTTGCGCAAACAAGTATTGTTAAAGGTTAGTTGGAACAGCTTAAATCCTACACGACTACAACTACCTATGAGCTACAACCTTTTTAAACGCCCGTCGTTGTTGAATGATGTTTGCACCTAGACAAATTAACTTCACTGCATAAGGTTGAGAAAGCTGAAGGGGTATACTAAAAAAGGTCACCATTTGATTGGATATACTAAAAACTTGCGCCTTTTCTGATGACAACAGGATAAGCGAGCCACAGCTAATCCTTCTATACTAAAAGACATTACTGATGAAGCATTGGATGGTGCCAAGGTAATAATTGATGGAAAAGTGATAACTAGCAGGGGACTCGCCACTGCCATGGACTTTTCTTTGGCTATTGTCGGCAAGCTTTTTGGTCATGCAAGAGCAAGGAGTGTAGCTGAAGGTCTTGTTTTCGAGTATCCCAGAAGCTGAAAGAAGAGGTTAATCAAAGACCATTCGAGTCTTTGATCCCCTTATATGTCTAGCATAAAAGATGGACAACTTCGCCACAACTTGGTTTGGCGGTTGAAACAAGAGTGTGGGGGCGCTGTAGTTACAGGTTTAGTTTTGTCAGTCCATGACAGGAGTTCCTCATGAAAAGAAGCCAGATAGCTAGTTATGTGCTCTGGTTGATCATTGGCAATATGCTTTTTGGAATTTCTGCTCACATTTCAGGTTTTGGTAGGATTTAATCCCTTCCCTGTGCTTCTTTGTCGTATCTGTTCAATAGAAGTAGTCTGCAGAGACTTGACAAACTGTGGATTTCACTTGTTTCAGGGGAGAATAGGATAAGCAGAAACAGTTCCTGGCGGATTCTTCTATCTGGTATGATTAGCTTCTACACTGGTTGGGAGCAATGAAAAGGTCTTCGCTGGATGTCCTGTTGATAAGTTTGTAGTAGATCTCGGGATCTGATACTGTAGTAGTTTAGTTAGTTGTAGGTAGAGACTAAGGTTTTTTTTTTTGGGTTGGTTGGAGACATTTCAATCTTGATTGTGTGTATAAAGTAACAAATGTAACAAATATGTGTTGTTATTGTACGTAAAAATGACATTAGAGTAAATTAACATTGAAATTTAGTAATGTTGTCATTTTTTTTTTTTTTTTTTTAATCACTATTTTTAAGCACATACCAAACAACTTTTTTGATTGTTTTTAAACTTGTTTTTTAGTTTTTAAACTTGTTTTTTAGCATGATTTTGTTCACTGTTTTCTTTTTCATGGTGGTTCCTTTATTGCAGTCTTTTCTTGTAGTTTTGGCCAAGCCACATCTGTCCAGGCAGAGGCCAAAGCTGGTCTTATCTTTCCTTGCAGTCAAGGCCTCACCGTGGACCATATTTTTCGCGGTTCTATACTCGTGATCCAAGCTATTGAGGGTTAGTGGCGAACCTCGGCACATCTTACCCACCATTGTAGCTTGTCGTGATTTGGTTTTGGGGCTCAGACCCGCAAAGACAATGGCTGCAGATGCTCTGGTGGCCTATGGCCACGATTGTCACTCTTTTCAGGTTTTCAGTATGAGCTGGAGCTACTATCAGCAATTTGTAATCTCTGCAGGCAGGATGCTCTAGATCTTATGTTTTATCGTTCACCCTGAAATATTTTTGTGTGTTTCTTTAGCCTTGAGACTACTGTATCTAGTGACTAGTGAGTCCCCCCAAAGGCATGATGCCCCCTCCACTTTCTTTTTTTACGGGTTGGGAGCCCGGTTAGTTTTTTCTTTCAATAATATGCAGGGTTATACCGCCCTACCACGATGATAGGTTATCAAAAAAAAAGTTTATTGTTTTTAAACAAATATCAGACATGCTCTAAACATACACGCATAAATGTTGTTTGGTCCATGAGCAATGCAAATATGCAATGTTGTGTTCCGATATGTGCATACTTCTCACTTGACTCATTGTGTCGATGTTCGATTTGTAAGAGATCTGTGTGAATTTTGGTATTACCAGTGCAAACTGTGTGAATTTTGGTATTAACAGTGCAAGTTCTCAGTAGTTTTGGTAAATTTAATTTCTATAATCTCGAGTCTCAACAACCAAATGTTCGCAAAAAAAAAAAAAAGTCTCAATAACCCAATTTTTTTGAAGGGATCACAAACGGTCAACACTACGACCGCAGTTTTTTTGCATATAAATCCGCACCGACTGAACCAACCCTTTCTCTAGAAATGAACTTTGTCATTATATGATTCTACAAAATTCAAACTGCAGATTTAACAAGATTCTGCACCTAAACTGATGATGCCTCTCAGCCTCGCATCTCTATTCAAAGAGAGATGACCACCATTTGCAGCAAGAAAAGCGCTAATGCAGATCATAAACTGGAGAATTCCATATAGGTCACTAAATAAATAATGTTAAATACTGACTAAATCACACTAATAGATTCTAGAGCAGCGCACACACTGCCTCTGTACATGCATATATACAAAAACACTCATGTCCTTGAATCAGCATAACCACGGTCTCAATCTTTCCAACACCCTTCAAGCAGAATCCACAACTTCCAAATCAAAAGCATTCGGCAAAGCGTAACACGATTGCCACAATTAGCTTCTATATTCCTAAAGGGATTATTAATCCCCCAATACCTATCTTTGGTGTATATTCTGCAGACTTTGTCGCCATTCGATCTTAACTCTCTACCAAGGGCCTGTAAGCGTCCTCCTCAAGCACCGCCTTTTACTTCCCCTAGGCATATTCATGTTACCCATTATCTGTGAAACAAGAAATGGGATCAATCAATCACCGATTTAACAAAGTTCTCTGCTCCAAGAAAGCAACCTATATGTAATCAATCTCATGACTAGGTAAAAAAATAATGTCAGGTTGTTTCAGCTATCTTCCGAAACCAATTACCAAAAAGAAAAAAGGGAACGCCTTCATTCTGCAACAGCGAAGGGATCTTTGGTGGGAATATTAAAAACATTGTTTAAAATCAAAAACAGATTTGGCGATGTGTTAATTTACTCTAACATCATTTTATATATACAACAACAACATAGAGTTGTCGTCTATGTATTCTTCAAAAATAGGAATGTGATTAACTACCAAAAGTACGAAAAAACATAAAAAAAAAAACAAAAAAAAAAAAAACAAATAGTGTGTTTCCAAAAATAGCTTGTTTTTCTTCTGTTTTTGTTTTTAAAAACAATAAAAATTCACTCTCCAAACATGTTTTTTGAGAAACGTGTAAAAACTTTGTTTAAAAACAGACTTCCCAAACATGCACTCAAAGTAGCTAAGATTTTCCTTGTAGCTTTACGAGTCTTCTTATAAATAACATGGTTGAAAACAAGCAGCCACTACTCAGACAAGGAAGAAGTAGTAGGGTGAGTACCTGATTTTCCTGCATCTCCAAAATTTCTTCCTGTAACAAAAAAAAAGATCATGACAAAAAAAATCATTATTATTTTATTTTATTTGAATAAAAATGAGAACAAAATTTGTTAGGCTTCACTGTACTCCGTAACTAATATAGTACCTGTTTCTTCTTCAACTCTTTATTAACTTCCTTGAGTTGAGCAAGTTCTGCTTCCAGCTCCAGTGTGTAGGCCTGAATAAAATACACAAATGCAATGTAAATTCTACTAATCGACAAGACAGAATCATACTCACTAGACTCAGTCACTCAGCCCTTTGATTACCTTTGAGAAATATCAAAATAGGATTAAACAAGTAAAACTGCATATAGTAAAAAAAAAAAAAAACAAAAACAAAAAAAAAAAAAAAAAAAAAACAAGGCAAATTAAAATTTACCTGCTTCCGAGCTCGTGACCTTGCAGCCGACTCCCTATTTTTTATCATTCTCCTATGCCTTCTCTCCATCGCTTTCTCCAACGGCGCACCAGATCTTTTTCCCCGTCCACCAAATAAATGAGAAGGTGGTGACACAGACGACGTATTACTCTTTGACATCCCATCAGAAGATAGCTGGCTTCCAGGAGATTCTACTGCTACAACTCCATTTTGCATAACACTACCTTGAACCAAACCATGGTTTGCAATTGTACCTCTTGCTCTAGGGCTAATAAGCTGAGTGGGTTTCACCAAAGGCACAGAAGAAGCAAAAGCCACATTCGCTTGCTTGGGGAACAATGGCTGCATATTCTGTTGACAAGACCTAGCTCCGCTTACATTCAATGGCAAACTCGGAGACTGAATTGGCATTATATTATTCGGGACAACCTTACTATTCACATTGTTCAGACCTGAATGATGAAAACCAGGATTCGGACCTGAAATCATACGATGTTGTTGCAGTGGTTCATTCTGGAAGCCAGTACTAGGAATTGGGTGAGTATCTTCCCTCACTACACCGGCTTTCACCAAGAACTCCTCCAAAGTTATTTCACTAAAAGTAGGTTGCCTTTGCTGCAAATGTGATCCTTCAACTTCTTTCACGCCGCTGTTTTCACTAAATAAGTGTCTCCACACTTCATCCACAGTTTTCTGACTGAGTGTGCGAGGCAAAGTGAGAGAACCCTGTCTCTGCAAATTCCCACTGAGGGCAGCATTCCCATCTCCTGCGCCGCCGCGAGAAGAAGCCATCGCTTGGGTCTCTTCGGCTGTCCAAATGTTCTTCAAGAGTTCGTCCATGTTCATCGATCCTAAATCTTTCCCAAACCCACCAAGGGAGTTCTGGAACTCGTCGATGGTCAAGGAGTATACTGAAGATTGTCGTGCCAGTGGGAAGTTTCCATCTGGCTTCATATCGTTTCCTTGTGGTTGCGACGTCTGCCCAAAGTTCTTTGGATTGAAATTGAAATACGACCCCATTTTTTTAAAAAGTTGAAATATGACGCTGAGCTCTAAGTAGCAGTGATCTGACAAGAGAAACACATTCAAAGACAGTTATGCAGGAACTATAAAAGTGGTTTACATGTTCAAAGCAAGTATTTATGATCTCGGACAATCACCATCTAGTAACCATATTAGTGCAAAAAACTGAATTTAAACTCATAAAATTCACCTATCAAGAAGCCAAAACCAACACGAGCAATAAGCGGGCATTTGGGAATTTAGCAATGAAGTTGCTCAAATGAGACGCTAATTTGAAAGCCCTCTACTCAAGACAACTTTTACCTAAAATTGGCACAAAAATCCACACATTTTGAGAGGCTCGATTGGCAATCCCAAACTGTACATGTTACTAGTATAATGACATTATCTATCACCTTAAACTGTACAGAAACTGTCCATTATTAGCATTCTAAAACTCTACCTAAGAAGTTCAATGTAACACTGAATAAACAGCTGAATTATGTAACTCTGGAACTTCAAGTAGAACATCACAAGACCCTTTTAGTAATACAGATTTGTAACATCAACTAAGATTACCAAATCAGAATAAGGGGGCCTTGTCAACCTTCATTGTAAAAATTACTTCAAAATATGACATCACTGAATATTCACATCTGGATGCCTCCATCACATCTAAATCTACAACCTCGCGGCATGGCACATTGTATGGCGATCAGTAGAGAGCTTTTTTCACTCACTCTCACGAGATCTATCAATGCAATTAACCCTTTCTATTGTCAATGTCAGAAAAATAAAAACAAAATAGAATTCAATCCATAAATGCTTTCTTCAATGTCACCGAAATGTGAACACCATATCGATAAACCGCAAATCTTGAAACATGAGAAGAGCAAATGTCCTGGTTCGAAGTAAATGAAAAAAGCTTGAAAAGACAGGGCAACTTGCGATTCAGGCCAATAGCACACAAGAATTTTTAAAAAAAGGCCGCTATCACGAAGAGACATGATTGGCGAGAGTTATGCAGGAACTATAAATCTATAATCACACGTTTAGAGCTAGATAAACTACATAATCTCACGCAATCACCATAAACCAACCATAGTAGAACAGAAACAGAAACTGAAGTCATAAATTACCCCATCAGGAAGCAAAACCAACACCAGAGCACCAAGTGGGTAGATGGTTTGGCACCCCTCCACTCAGACAACTTTTGTCTACAACTTTCACAAAAACCCACACTTTAAGAAGCTCAATGGATATTCTCAAACAGTGCCTAAGATGCTCCTAGTGCAGAAATGTTATCACCTATAATGTACTAAAAGCATACCTTAAGCCTGAAGCAAGTAGCTGAAAATATGTAAACCATAACGAATACCCTTGTACAGATGTGTAAAGTATCACTCTTGCACACACATATTGAGGTGTTTGGATGAACGAATGACACATTTTGTTTGTCTATGTCCTCACCATGATATGTCATTCGCTCATCCAAACAAGGCCATTGGCATGCTTACCCCGCAAAGTACCACGTTGTATCATCGTGTGTTTGTAGTTACCCCGCAAAGTACCACATCGTATGGTACTATGGTCCATCACCATTGAATAACCTCTCGTATCAATGACCCGAGTTGACTCCCAGTTCAGTTAACTACTACTTCACTCTATTTTCTTACAACCCAAAGAGGATACTAACCAAGGGACACTGATCATCATAAGGACATTCTACACCTGAATTGCTAAATAACCTTAATTTGACACTTGATTTGAACTGAACCCTAGTACCATACTCATTGTCATTAGATCTGCATGCTTCCATCACATCTCAAAAAAATCCAACTTGAGAGACCTCTTTACAATCAATCAATTCAAATGGGGTTGTTTGTCAAACCAGTTAGTTCCACTTTCCTATTTCCAAGATCAAGATCCACAAGCAAAATCAAAATTTCAAAACCCAGAAATGCTTTCTTGAATCCCACAAAACCCAAATCTTGAAACCATAACCCCGACTCAAATCCAGCAAAAGATTCAGCTTTCACAAATGAAACATCACAAATAAAATGAGGAAGCTCATAAGCAACAGATCAACTTGCGATTTCTGTCTAATATCACACACAAGAGTAAAGAAAAAAGAAAAGAAAAAACATAATAAAAGAGGCTATTTTTATTTACCTATTATTCGCCGAAATTCGTAGAGAGAGAGAGAGGACTGAAGAGGAGAGAGAAAGTGTGGGCGTGTCGTTTGCTTCTTCTTCGACGCCGGTGAGGGGCAAATGGTGTGGAGTCGACAGGTGTCTGGTCATCTTTGTATTTAAGCTGGACCTTTTCTCCAAAAGATAATATATTTTATTGCATTGCCGTCCAGATCACGCAACGTGGACGGATGTGAATGAGCCTTGGGTTGGCCAATGAGATGGAGCAATGTGGGACGATCTCAGCCGTTGATTTAGGCTTCCCCACATGAGATTTTGTTTTTTTTGGGAGTAACACATGGGTTCTAGATTGGGCGTAAAAGCAAGTGAGGGAGTGAAGTAATATGTGACGAAGGTTCGACCGCAAGATATTTATTTTTCGGAATAATAAAATATCTACTCCTTTCTCAGTGAGAGATTTGTGATTTTGACGGCTGTTTATTGATTTTGCTCTTCCTTCTCTAAGAGTATCTTCAACAGTAATATGTATTTTTAGGCAAATTATACATAATAATATTGTTTTGCATTTTGGAAAATGTGTCATATTTCAATAATGATTTGTAAAATAAGTTTTTCTATTTAATCTTTACTCAGAACTCGTGCAAATGAAGAATTGTAGATGAGAGAGAAAACAAAATTGTGAGAACACACATATCAATATATAATAATTGTAGGAACATGGGTTGTAAAAAATAGGAAACATGTTCAAAATATTTTGCAGAACCACTTATCCTCGCAAAGTTTGGCGAGGGTTTTGCATGTTCTGCATTTTGCCTCTCAAGATGCCTGTACTGTTGGAGTCATATTTTTTACAAAATTCTTTATATTTTGCAAAAAATGCTAATTTGTTTGATATGTTGAAAATGCTCTAAGCAATTAGCTAGATTTATATTTACTCGGAAAGAAACAAACAAATTGAAGAACTCTGTGAAATTTCTAATTGAGTTTTTTATAACAAAACAAATCAACTTACATGTGAACAATCTTCCCTACATACGCGCCAGAATGTATGGGCTATGGTGCGTCCTGGGACCACAAAAAGAAACCGGCTCAGCCGGTAGTTGTCGGTATGTACGATTTTACTATGAAAAAGACCAAAAAATGGGCACATAATGCAACTGTAAGAAACTTGGATACAAATGTAATGAAATGGATAAAATTGTAATGATGTAGATAAAATGGCATATAGAAATAATCAAAAGTAAAATTGGATTGAATCAGATAAAAAAACTAAAAAAAATACTCGGCTACGAAGCTATTTCAGCAGGTTTGCAAGAAAATACGCTTTAAAAAATAACTTGTGATACATAAGAAATGTACACAAGCAAACCATGCGATGGTCGCTTCACCTAAAAAAAACAAGCATTGCAAAAAGTAACACAAATGCAAGAACGGTGATACATTTTTGGCTACCATTTGACTCTTTATAATGTATTCATTTAAGCTCTTATTTACCTCATTGTTGCAATAATGGTGGGCCATCGTTGCATTATTTTCTCACAAATGTATGAAGGTTCTTCATCGGTCCATACGAAGTAGCCGCATTAAGACCCCTTAGGCAGTGGGCATCCGAAGAAATCTCTAGCGAAGTTCTTTGTATGAGAACTTGATGTTCTCATAACTCGTATCATTCCATTGTTACAATACCTTGGCCTAGACTCGGTGTTAGGACAAAATTGGGTGGCAGGGTAGTTGAAGGAAGTATGTAATATGGTGGTAATGAGAAGTTGTGAATATTTGGAGGTGGAGAAGATGACGGAGAGGAGGAGAAAACGGATATATGATAGTACAAGAGTGAGTGAGTGTATAAGTAGAAGAAGTGAAAGGGCGGTTGGTTATTGGACATTAATGGGGAGTAAGTTCTCTATAATGACATGTTTGACTATTCTGACACTACAGAGCATGTCAGAGTTGAATAATACAGGAAAGCAAACAATGAATGTGGTTGGTGGGGACGGCAATATGGTCCAATCCGATCTGAGATCCGAGCGATCCGAACCGAATGGATTGGATCTGAATCCGTTCCAATAGAAAATGGGTAGGATTTAGATCCGGAAAACCAGACCCGATCAGATTTGGATATGGATTTGGATCGGAGGGAAGATCCACCAGGTTTCGACCCGGATCCAATCCAACGTATATGTGTGCTTTATGAATATACCCCTGTTACCTCCCCACTCACACTTCCAAGAAGAATAAAATAGTAACTCCAACCTAAAAAGCCATTTCTTTTGTGTTTTAGGCTCCTTAACTTACAAACATGCTTTAGCGTATAAAATAGTGTTTATTTTTCATATTATTTATTGTATTTTATTGCAAATTTGAGCCTGATCCGATCCGAATCCGATCACGTACTATATGGATCTACGGATCGGATTTGGATCGGTTGAATGAAACCCGATCCAATCCGATCCGAACACGGTGATAATCCTAACAGATTTGGATCCCATTTCTCCTGGTCGGATCTGGATCGGAAAGTGTCTGATCCGATCCAGATCCGACCTGTTGTCATCCCTAGAGGTTGGGAGTCGGTAACAGACATGACCAAGTTCCATATAAAAAATTAAAATATACAAATAGAAATTATAACCAAATGAAATCCCTATAAACACATTGAATAAAACTCATACACATTGATTGTTTTGAAACTAAATTCGCCATTACACACTCAGTTACCACCAACTCAAGAACCTCCACAATCAAAATGATTCAACAGCAAAATAAAAATTATGCAAATAGAAACTATAAACTCAAGAGCAGAAGTGTTCTAGATAAAAAATTAAAATACACAAATAGAAATTATAACCAAATGAAATCCCTATAAACACATTGATTGTTAATTGATTTAAAACAAACAAAATTATCACAGAGGTAGATCAATGTTTTGGACGTAGAGGAAAACATGACTAGGATGAGCATGATGGACTGTCCCACTCAAAGAAAACGATTGTAATAAGCTGCATAGGTTATGGATATTTTCATGTACTTCTTGGCAAATTTCTCCTTATTGGTTCTCTGAGCTTTGAAGCTATTCAATTCCTCAAGAAGCATTTCCTTAATGTCGTTGTACACAGAACGACCAATGAAATTGACAATGTAATCTTATTGATCTTTATTTCCCTTTCAGGTTGAGGGATTAGCTCTCTCATATATTCCATGTAAAAACACACATATGCTCTACAATCATAGCTGGAAAAAATAGATCATATTACAAATGGTTTCATTAGTGATGGTTTAAGATAGAAACATAAAAACATGTGATGGTTTCATTAGCCGTTGTGGGTGGCAGTTACATTATGCAACCGAAGTGAAAACTTGGAGGGAAGGACACATTTACCCCCAGTCCATGTGCTTTGTATTTCTCTCTAAGGCGGTTATCGGGTTTTGGTGGTTTAGGCATTTATCGAGCTAGAGTTTAGGTGCTTTAGGTTTTTATCCAACTAAGGTTTAGGGTCCAGGTGCTCTAGTATTTTATCTAATTGTGGGATACAAACTAGGTGCTTTACATTTCATTCCTTAGCTTCAAAGCAAATCATGTTATTAGGTTTAGGATTTAATATTGGTCTTCATTGGGATTGAATGAACTTGTATTTTATGACAAAAATATCGTGTAAAATATGATGTTAACACAACTTTATTTCATTAAAGTTGTACACTTTGTGTCATAAAATATTACGTACAAAATTGAACTTCTCCAACCTGGGAATGAATTAAAATATTTCAAATTTAAGTTCTAAAGTTTCGTGATTCTCCAAAATATTTACAGTGTTATCTAAGCCCTTATTGAGTATCCACATGCTTAAGACCGTTATCTACCTTTAAAGTATGTGAACAAGGTTGTTTCCCCTTTACATTTGATCACAGTTTAACATTGGTGTATAATACATGTATCCACATATTTGTAAATATTATGCGTTTGAATATTTGGCGACAATTTTAAAATTGAATACACGCAAAACTTGGATATGTAGTTTACTACGTTAGATGGGAAGATGTGACGAAACACATAAAATGCATAAACATCCAAATTGGAGCATATTGTAATGGGAAATAGGTAACACCCTATCAGCGGATACCCTCACTCTTATAGTGGATAATCATACTTATCTGGTTCGTAGGACTACAGTTGATGACAACTTCATACGCAATGTCATTGACCATAAGGTACCAACTTTGAATTGATCGTATCCCCTTGTCTCACCCATTGAGATCGACAATATGTTATAGTATTACTATAGTAGATATGTGGTTATGTATTACTATTGTAGATATGTAGTTATGGTATCCACTTGCCTATGGTACTATTCACACTTTCATATTATGGGAATGATCCATTGACCAAATATCATCACACTTACATATTATTGCATCCACTTTCATGCCTGCATTACAATGTGTTGTAATATATGTATATAAGGTTCATGCTTGCATTATAATGGGCAATCATTGTTAAGTGTTGATTAAAATGTTAGGTGAGCACATCCTTATACGGATGGTCCTCAACCCCAAAGCTATCATACGTACATCACAGATGGTAATCACTTTTCATATATATGAAAGATTCATGCTTGCATTAGAATGTCTTGTATTACATGTATGGGAGATTCATGTTTGCATTACACTTTATAATAATTCTTATATTTTTGTTGGGTTGTTAATTGAAAAGATCTTCATAAAGATGTTAATTGACCAAAATATATCACACATGCATATTATGATTCCTACTTATTATTTTGAATGAGAATGAAGAAAATAATGTAAAACAATGTCAAAAATATTATTCATATAGTTAAAGTTTCTATCTGGCGGTTCTTTACGACATCCAAAGTGTTAAAGATTATATATGAAATTAAACAATGTTACTTGTGTTTTTTCTTGTTCATAATTGAGTTTAACCGTTATTTTTGCTGGTAGAAATAAAAAGTCGTGTGCTAATAACCATGATTAAGTATGAATCTATAAATGGATTCAGCATTCATAGGGATAACCGCGGGTCTTTCAAAAAATACGGTCAACAAATCAAATCAAGAATTTTCGTATGTGCACAACATGGCCGTCGATCGTAGAAGTGATATATAATGCCAACAGGAAGAGAAAGCATATGATGACACTAGATGTGATTGCCTAGCATGAATTTGTATTGCTCGATCTATCACGACCAGAATAGTTTCGTGTTAATCAAGTCACTCATGAGCACTTACATGAAATGGCGGACCCTTAAGTAACACACAAGCTTAGGTTTCATAGGGTCATACAATATGATTTGGAACACATTTTTTCTCTTAAGGAAGTGAGAATTAGGACTTGTCACACATTCCAATTAATGGTATCATAAGTCGGTGATCGCCAAAAAGTTAGTTACATGGTCAAAGACCTGTACAACTAGTTATAGTCATTAAGAATGGCTTACTCAAACTCTATAGGTGGGCAACCGAGATTGCAATAAATTGAAACCCTTGAGCATACCCATGAGGTTGTTTTTAGAAAGTATTGTATGTATAAGATTTCCCTACAAGTTTTTTCTACATGCTTTGGGTTCCTATCTAAACCATATACATACATATCTATCATTTCACATTTGTTGTCATTTGTTTATGTTGTTCATAACATTTCTCTAGATGTTCATAAGTTTTGTCCATATTGCTGAAACAATTATCATTTTTCCACTTGATGGCCCATACTTCCACTTGTGTGAAAATAATCAGTTACAAATCATATTCTGGTGTGATAAGAGATACCATTATGATTTTAAAAGGTTTGGAGATGTGTTGGTGTTTGACTCCACCTATAAAACTAACATGTACCTAAAGCCTCTTTTCATACTCTCCGGTGTCAACAACCACTTCTAGACATGACAATACTGGAAACATTCCAAAAAACGGCGACAATTTATCGTTGTTTTTATGTGGTTTTTCTCGCCGTTTAAGGCATAAAGGGAGAAATTTGGCTCGGCCGCGAGGTTTTTTCACGTTTATGCAATGCGGAAAGAAAAACATCACTGTTTATGAACTCTCGCCGTATTTATGCCTCAAAACTGCGAGACTTTTTCCATTTATCCCAAAATATATATGGAAACAAACATATATCTGGCACTGTTTGAAGTGCCTTATGTGGCAATAAACCTGTCGTGAATTCATCCATCATTGCTGTTTTTGGTTTTCATCAGATACGGCGATAAACAAATCTTGCTATGTATGAGGTTATTATTTACGGCAAAAATATAGCCATATTAACCTTATTTATTGACGTATTTGATAAGACCTTTTTACGACAACATACATACCTTTTTGTTGTTTTTGTGTTCAACTAAAACGGAAAGATTGTATTTTCGCCGTATTTGAGCTTAACCCTGCAACCAGTCCAGTTCATAACTGGAGAAATCCAACCTCTAGCCTTATTTTCAGGCACAATCCAACAGATACAAGATACAACACATCAAAAACACTGCGACCTTATTTTTTCAGGTACAACCAAGACATAAAACTTTTCCATCACATTTCAAAACATTGAACTTGAATAAATATACAAAACACATTGCAAAAACTATACACACACACACATGTGTGTGTGTCCACAAAACGTCGTAGAATGCACAATTCACCCAGCTTGACATTGCAAGACTCTACCCCAAATTTACAGTTCAAATATACCCAAGATCTATACTCCGAGAATTTTGAGATAGCTATTTTGTAGTTAAAAAATAAGACATATTTCTTTAGCTATAACTCTATATCCCTAAGTGCACATAATGGATTCGAATACGCATGTTCCATCTTCACATTCCCGCGCTCCGGCTTCACGTTCGCGTGCTGCGACAGTATGGCCACGATAACGTGCACGTGCCAAAGCCTGGATAAAACTAAA
This sequence comes from Linanthus parryae, assembly GCA_023055425.1. Classification (NCBI taxonomy): domain Eukaryota; kingdom Viridiplantae; phylum Streptophyta; class Magnoliopsida; order Ericales; family Polemoniaceae; genus Linanthus; species Linanthus parryae. Next base: position 39,130,943 of record JALGPY010000002.1, read on the forward strand.
CAAGACAAGAGTACATATCCATATTAAACCTTGTATAGATAGCATCAGAAGCATAAGAACAATACAACTAAGCAGCAGACCCCATATGTACACAGTTATGGTATTTTATGACACAAATTTCCAAACAAATCAAAGAAACCAAGTTGATTTCGAAGAACACAAATACACTAAACTTTAACATCGATAAGATTGATTCTCCGATGTTGTTTAGATTGCTAATATGAGAGAAAACTAACCTGAAATTCAATGTGCATGGTTCGTAAAAGATTGTGACTAGCACAACAAACCCAATACTTGATAATTACCAGTCCAACACTCTTGAAGTCGAGTTTCAAAAAGAGGACATGGAATTGGATACAACATCATAGATCATGGCAATTGCGGCACTATATGGCTTGCCGTCAATCTCTGAAGTATCCTCACATTTAGTGAACTGTCTCCTCTGGGTGGCGGCCGATGCGCGTAGCATACCGGTGAAACTACAAACCAACACCATAGAATTGACAATTCCATGCGTATTGTTTTGTGGTTGCACCAATTTGTGGGTCAGCCACCCAGATGGGACAATTCATGAAATTTGAGGATCGATTGGAGACGTCGCCCAAACATATATGATGGTTGGGGAACATAGCAGTAACATCAGGCGGAGCCGTACTGGTGCCGCAGTTGTTCAAGCTCAGTCATGCTAATAATGCAATGCCGACTTAATGGGTGTTCGAATGGTATTTATTTAATTGTTGTTGTAATGACTCAATTTTTTTAAGCATGTTTTAAATGTACAAAAATGTTATTTTCATGTTTATTTGTTATATTATTATATTTTTGATAATTGGATATATTGTTTATATAGTAATAAATATGTTATGTCAAGGAAGTAATCTTGTCATCTTTATTTATATTAATTATGTTATGCTTGTAGAAGATTTTATGTGAATGAGAATAAAAAGTATATGAAAATGATGTTACTTTGTTATGAAGTCTTGTATTAAATATAAACATTTTCTTCATTTGATTATGTACCAATGAAGGGATAAGAATTTAGATATGCTAATTTTATCACCAAATGGTGACCTGGAACAATGGTGGCGTGTCTTCTTGTGGACACGCAGGTGCCTGTTTCAATCCCCACTATTGGCACGTTTGTTTAAATATTTTGCATAATTTATAAGGAATATTTGTCAATCTTATCTCAAAGTGCTTGTTGCGCCAGCTGGTTTTTGTTCGTGTCAATTGTTCAGGAGGTCTGGTGTTTGATTCCTGCCACCTCCTGCTTTATCTTTAAGAGTCAGCATCAATAATTTGCACTAGCCTCCCCCAAATTTCCATAAAATGAAACTAGTCACCCCCTGGATAGCCCCCATATAAATAGGACCTTCCTGCTCTCATTTCAAATTACACCTTCCTCCCCTTATCTATAAATAGTTGTTTTGATAGTTAGTTGTTCCAACTATTTTTCAGGATTCGAAACTTTATTATTTTTATTAGTTTCTCAACTCACTTGAGATTCTAAAAAGAATGAATCGTTGATTTTACTAGAAATACTATAGTCGGATTATTATTTTGGATACGCGGATCCATTTCAAAACGAGATTTCGATTTCCAACTAAGGTAGGGGAAATATTGTTGGAATTGTGCCCTAGAGGCAATCAATTTATTTTGACAAATATGAGGATTTACGATTCATTATGTTATCGGTATGGAGATATGATAGCATGAATGAAGTCCTTAGAATATAACTGTTATATTCTTAAATATCCCTAGTCGATTATATTGATTAAAAGGACAATCAACTATAGACTAGTATGGGGTTGGATTGATATGGAGATATCACGATCCAACACATGGGTATGCATTAGGTGTAATGGAATACTGTATTGACCCTTATTCGAGAAGTCTGCATACATGTTATGTAAAGTCACAAGTGTTTCTCGCGGTAACGGTGTTGTCATCCTTAGACTTGAAGTCACTAGATCATCTAGTTGTGGAATATTGTGTTTTGGTAGCGTCAAAGGCTACACCGTGACTGGGTAGTTATAAAGGCGCGTATCGGATACAATATGAAGCAAGCTTAGATATCGTAGTGATGTAGATAGAATTTGTTCCTCCCACATAACGGGAGCAAATATCCTAGGCCACTCGAGGGATAGTGCTTATAGAATGTCTGGCCAGACTCAAATAAATCAATATAGGATATTCATGTTATTTGCACGGATAAGGCCATTCTCAGGATCGAGAAACTATGGATTGGATATACGAGTGTGCTTGTATGTATCGTGTCCAATCTGGGTATTGAGACAAAGGGATGAGACAATACTTGCACAAGGTTTGTCATGATGACTATTTCTATTTGTTGGCTAGAATGGATGTCTTGCTAGAGGCCGCTCCATATTAGTAAATAGTTACTACCAACTAAATACAAACTATTGGGTCACACGCCATATAGGGTTGAATTAGACTTGGAAATTAATTAATATTATTAATTAATTAGAAGGATCAAATCGCAGCAACTTGCTAACTTTGTAGGACTAATATGCAAGTTGGACTAATCCATGTATAGACATGATTAGGATTTGCCAAGGTGGACTAATTAATGTAGAGACATGATTATGACTAATTGTTGAGAGAAACTAATCCATGTATGGACATGATTAGGACTAGTTTACAAAAGAGGCTAATCCTTATTTGAGTAGGATTATGAGAGGGGTTCTTTATGTAGTAGGACAAAGAGTTGTTGGACTATATAAAGAACACTCATAGATTATTTTCTCAACACACATCTACCTACTTAGAAGTAGGAGAGAATAAATCAAGGAGAGAGAGATAGCAACAAAGGAAGCCGAAGCCCTCCCATTGCTGCCCCTCTACCCGTCGACCACCGAGAGGGTCCGAACCCTCTTCTTTGGTGATTCGTTGCGTGATCCCTTCATCCTCTTCCATTCTTCCTAGGTAGAACAAGGAGTTGGAGGATCTAGATCTCAATCCTAGGCGTGGATCAACCGTAGAGACGCGATACTTTTCGCATTTGAAGTCATCAAAGGAGACCTACAAGGTACATAACACGAATCCTTTACCATTGTCATGAATCTCTTACTGTGATCCTTGGAGGGTCTTGATCGGATGAATTTATTGTTATTCCGCTGCACATCCAAGATCAAAACCCTACAGTGGTATCAGATCCAGAGGTCGTAGAGCATAGCGTGGTTTATGTGTTACGTTTTTTCCCCACCTATAATTGTTGATTATTGCGTTAAAACGACAAATTAAGCATAATAGATGCATGTTGAATGTGATTCAACCAAACAAGATCTTATTCTTGTATTGAATGTATTAATTAGTGAGTTTTAGAAATTTTAGGATCTAAGATCTAGGGCTCTTGGGCATCCAATGGAAAAATGAGTTTTTTCAATTAGGAAATAACCAAACTTGGGCAACAAGGCAAGAAGTTGTTTTGGAAACAACTCCTAAAAGAGGTTCGGCCCCCCTAGGGGACCGCCCCTCCTTCCTTTCCGCCCAAGCTAGGCTTGGCCAAGGGGCCGGGGCAGCCCTAGCGCACGGCCTAGCCGTGTGGGCTAGGGGCCGGCCGGCCCAAGGCCATTGGGCGGTCCTTTTTGGGGTTCGGCCAAGTGTTGGTGGGCCCTCTTGGACCGTTTTGACGCTAGTAATCTTAAAATCAACTAAAATTGACTAAGCGCGTTAAAAATAGGTTTTAACTGTTTATGTTCAATTCGTATGGTGATTGGGTATGGCCTTAGATGTGGTTTGTTGTGGATGTTTATTTTGTGGTTTGTTTACGGCCTGCGAGCTGATCAATTTGATGTAATAATTAATTAGGGTTTTACGACATGGGAGCCGGTTTTTTATCAACTTGTGAGATTTATTTATTTAGTTTAGTTGCCAGCTAGTACTAAATAGAATATGTAAGATCAGGTTGTGCAAGGCTTCGAATAGTTCAGCTGAAATACCCCGTTTTGTGACTATGGGTTTTTTGTGATGCTATTATAAGTGTTGGGGAGTTTAATTTAAATGTCGAGAGCTAATTATAATGGTTTCTATAGTTTTGGGGATCTTTGTGACTTTAATCTAAAAGTTTTAGTGTCTTTAATTGAGTTTGGGGGAGGTAGTTGTCTTTTTGGCTAAACTAAGGGGGAAAAAGTGTCTTTTTCCACAGATTGGTATTATTTTGACCCAATTTTTCTTCCTACGTAAAGTTTCCTATTCAAGAGGGTTTCCTTCCTTATGAGTTTGATTTTTTGTCAACTCTCATAAAACCCCCACTCTCCCTATTTTTCTCTATCTCTCTCACGTTTCTCTCTCTCACCCGTCCCTCTCTCTCTCACTCTCTCTTCCCCGACGCCAGGAGCATAAGCGGCACCATCACCGCCGCCGCCGTCCTTCTCTCTCCGACCAGGTATCTCTCTCTTTCTCTCTTTTTCTTCTTCTCTTTTCTTTCTCTCTCTCCGTCTGATTCTCTCTCTCTCCGTCCGACCCTCCATGGGCGGCAGTTTGGTTTTGTTTTCTCTTGATTTCTCTTGTTCTCTTGATATCTTGCTTACGATTCATGTACGTAGCATGTAATCCTTAATTTTCAGATTTATTATCATCCTTTACTTGGATTTATTTCATGCTATTCATCATAAATCATCAAAACCATTCATGTTCATGATAACCCATGAACCCTAGTTTGTGTAGGAGGTAAAATCAAGCCAAAACAATAGGTTTAATTAGAAGTCATCACTTGTTTGATGTGTTGGGTTGGTTAGGTGAATGGTAATCACTGGTTAATTGAATTGGAGTCGAAATCGTAACCGTTGGACACTTAGTTTGATATTCTAGGGTTAATATACAATCTGTCCGGTCACCAAAAGGTTGGAATTTGTCGGTATAGGACTGTTTTTGGTCGTCAAAAGATGCTGAATTTGTCACTAATGCTGATGGGTTTGTTAAAGAGAGTCTAGACATGGAAATTAGTTGGATTTTGGGAGTTTTAACATTTGTTTTGAAGTCGTGAACCTAAGTTCAAGTGTCGGGTGAATTTGTGAGTTGTGACTAGTTTAAAGTGAACCTAGTTAGTTAGCTCTTTAGCTAGAGTTAAATAGTTTAATTGGGAATGTTGGGTTGGTGTTAAAACCTAAACCGTCGAGTGCCATATGCATGTAGATAGTATAACAATTATATTGCTAGAATATTATGTTTAATTAGGATATTGTTACATGTAGGTGACGAGTTCATCGACGACGAGTACATCGTGTACGTCAACTGATTTGCGGTAGTTGATTTGCTTTGAGGTTAGTAAACATGCGAGGCCTAGTGTGCCTAACTCCTTCGTGTCAAATGAATTCTTATATTTCTTTACGTCTCAAAATGTGTTTATGTGATGTGACATGCAATATGTGATTTTTACTTGCTAAATGTTTTTCTTGAAAATATCACCATGATAATAACAATGAACTATAACGTAAAGTGGAAGAGTTGCGTGGGGCCATTTATTATTGGTTACTATTGGCATTGGGCGTGTTGACTTCGGTCTTATGTTCAATTTATTTTTAGTTTATCCGGTTGCAAGTCCCCGGATAGCTCCATGTACTCACTCGTCTGACCGCCAGAAGTCTTTGGGGGGTGTCGACACTAAATGTCTTGGATGCTTGCGAGATGGTTGGTTTCCCCCGTCACAACAAATTATTAATGATGGATTTTGGTTTTGTTAATGGAAAAAGAATTAATATGTGATTTTTGATTGCCTAATGATTATGGAATTGGTTTAGAAATATTATGGAATTGGGAACTCACTTGTTTTATTACAAGCGTCAAACTTTATTTCCGCTATGTTTGAGAAAAACTCTTACTTGTAAACGAGACATTGTCTTATAACTATCCTATCATTGTTTTACATGCTTGGGTGTTTTCTTACCAGTATTTTATGGTGATTTTGTACTGTGGTTTTGATTCCGCACCACATGTCTAGAGGATGGGAATCTGGCCTAGAAGAGGAACGCGTTGCATCATTTAATTAATTAGTTTCTTCATTTTATATTAGAACAGTTTAGTTCTTTAATACTTTAGTTTCTATATGCCCGGTTTAAGGCTAGAACAATTGGATTGTAATAATGGTTAGTTTTAATTAGTTTATGGATGTTTTTGCTTGAGAGCCATGTTATAAAATCTCTTTGTATTCGGGTTTAACCTCGGGTACGGAGTGACATCCCCGGGCCTCCGACTTGGGCATTTTGGGGGTGTTACAAGTGGTATCAGAGCCGGCATTCCAAACGGAAATCGAAACTTGTTAGGGTAACTAAAATGAATATAGGAAAAGTAACTAAAATTTGACAAGCCGTTGGGAATTTGGGTAGTATTGTTAGGACTATTATGTGTGTAAGTGCTTAGAAAATAGGATAGAAAGCAAGTATAACCGCCCACCCACTCCTAACTAAGAGCCTTGGCCTATCCGAGATATTAAGAGATTGGGTTTTGAGGCGTTCCATTGGAGTTCGGGTTGGAAGCCTACTTTTGAAGCATTTTGTGGGGATTCATTACTTTTTCAAGAGTCTTGTGGTTATGAAATTGAAGTCTTGGGAATGTGTATTTACTTCATGAAGGTAGTCATTTTATTTACGTTATAAACCTTGTGGAGTAAGAGAATTATGGAGTTGTTTTCTTTTGTAGATGGTCGTAACCAAAATAACCGCTAGGAAACGTGTGTTGCCCGTTGAGAAGCCCCCGGTTGTGACACCTTGGGTCGAGGGTGAGGATCTCACGACGTTTCGTGATCGCGTCGTTAAGTATTGTGAGCAAAAGTTCGTTGCATTGGAGTTTCCTCGGTACCGTAATCCAGCTTTTCAGGCGTATTGTATGGTGAAAGCACTTCCTATGGGACCTATGTTTGGAGATATAATAGCAAAGTATAGCGACCTTATGGACAATTTCAACCGAATGAATGCTAGGGATTATCTCTACCAAGGCGAATGGAGGGTGAGCGCAGATTTCATATGCAAATTGTTGATGGAGGTTCACGTGAAATGGCAAGGCTACACGGTTATTGAAGTGAATCCTATTGAAGCCAAGGAGGTGATCAACATAGAATCTAGTGATGTCGAAAAGGTGATAGTTATAGACTCTAGTGATGATGAGGAAGTGATCGTTATAGACTCTAGTGACGATGAGGAAGTCGAATAGTATCCAATGGAAGATGATGAAGTTGAGGAAGACCCCATGGAATACGATGCGAGTGAAGAAGACCCAAGTGGTGGTGAAGAGCTCGAGTATGATGCCGATGAAGATGAGGAGTTGGATGAAAGCGATGAAGATGAGGATTAAGCATGTTACAATTCTTTAGATTCCTAGACTTTGATGAATTTTGAATTTTATTTATTGGTTTGAATAAGGCTATGATGCCAAGCAAGACTTGAGGTTTCTTGAATGATTTTCGTATAGCCACTTTTGGGCTAGAGTTAAATTCTTCGCGTTTTGATTTAAGGATGATGAATAATGCTCATGTTTTGAGGACCCGATTTGGGAGTTTAATGAATTATGTTTTATTTATTTGGAGTGTGAGTTGATGAATTAAGATTGCCTTGTGTATGCTTAGCATTTATAAAATTTATAGAAAGCGTTCATGGAGTTAGAACGCGAAAACTTTGATTTTGGTGACACTTGATTCTGCGCAGCAGTGGGTTTTTGTTGTAGCAGACGTATTTAATGTTGGAGTTATTTTTCCCTGAATTTTTCCAGAAAGTAGACATACCTAGGTATCTCCCATAAAAAGTTCATCCCTATATGAGTTCTGGAGAATTAGTTACGAATTTTCAAAATTGGTTGTTTAGTAGCAGAATTACAAAGTGACTAGCTGTAGAATTTTTGATGTTTACCTATCTTCCAAACCTTTTTTTGTTCCCAAATTTTTAGGGCAGCTAGTAGACAAGCATGGCTAACTCTGGGAGAAATCCTAGCTCATTTTGAGAATTTAATGGTCAGTTTAAGGCATTTGAAAGTCAAAGCTTTTGTTCAGGTGGTCTGTGACAGCAGCTGTAGTATTCGCTATGAAACTTGAGTCCTAAAATTTATTTTGAGTTTATTCTTCTTGATTATGAAAGTAGGCTTAGAGAGGTTTCTGCACACCGAAATTCATAATTTTTGCTTGTCCGATTGATTATGTTTCCAATTTTTGAAGGAGGGCGAAAAGTTGAGACGTGGTCAGCCTATGTGTAAATGCATGTGTAATTGATTTAAATGATGACCAATGTGTGACATTACTTGCCTAATTGCGCGTTACATGCCATGTATTCATGATTACTTGTACTTCATGATACTTTATGAATATTACAATAGGCTATAGTGTAGGGATTATGACTGATAGACCACATCAATACTACACCAGGAGAGTTCTGTGTCAACAAATGGCCAATCAGCGTATTTGTATTATATCAAGGACGTCTCGAAGGAAGAGACAAGGCTTAGCAATTAACAAGTGCTCCCCAGGGTGACAAAGGAGTTAGCTGGTGCCGACACCATCTTAGAATGAGACTCTAAGTTTAGATTACCTTCAGAGCACCAGTATTGTTTGTGAAGAAGAAAGATGGAAGCTTAAGGTTGTGCATTGACTATAGTGAGTTGAACAGCGCAACGATTTAGAACAAATGCCCTTTACCCCGAATTGACGACTTGTTCGATCAGTTGCAAGGGGCGAGTGTTTTCTCAAAGATAGACTTGAGATCAGGGTATCACCAGCTTCGGGTAGCCGAGAAGGACATCCCGAAGACAACCTTTAGAACAAGGTATGGACACTATGAGTTTACGATTATGCCTTTTGGTCTAACTAATGCTCCTGCAGTATTCATGGACCTAATGAATCGTGTTATGAGGACGTTTCTGTATCGGTTCGTAGTCGTCTTCATTGATGACATCCTCGTCTACTCAAAGAGCGAGGAAGAGCACGACGAACATCTCAAAGAAGTGTTAGAAACACTGAGACATGAGAAGTTGTATGCTAAGCTCTCGAAATGTGAGTTTTGGCTAAATCATGTTCCGTTTCTGGGTCACATAATCTCCAAGGAAGGGATATCGTGGATCCAAGAGAGATTTCAGCAGTTAAGGATTGGCCAATGTGTCAGAAATAAGAAGTTTTCTGAGATTAGCAGGATATTACAGGCGTTTTGTAAAAGATTTCTCGAAGATCGCTAGACCGCTGACTACACTAACCAAGAAGACTAGTAAAGTATCAGTGGGGCGAAGATTGTGAAGAAGCATTCCATACATTCAAGGAAAAGTTTACTACAAGACCTGTGTTAGCTTTACCCAATGATTCTGGCGAGTTTGACGTTTACAGCGACGCGTCGAAGAAGTGTTTAGGATTCGTGCTTATGCAGGAAAGAAGGGTTATTGCCTATGCTTCGAGACAACTGAAGAACTATTCTACGCATGATTTAGAGCTTGCAGCAATAATTTTCGCACTGAAGATATGGAGACATCACTTATATGGATCACTGTGTAGATTGTATACTGACCACAACAGTCTCAAATACATCTTCACTCAGAAAGAGCTAAACAACAGACAAAGACGTTGGCTACAGATTATAAAGGATTATGATTTGCGTATCCAGTACCTCGAAGGAAAGGCAAACGTAGTAGCTGATGCGTTAAGCCAAAAATCGAGCCATACTTTCGATACTATGCTAGTTTTGCCTGACAGGCTATGCCATGAGTTCCGAAAGCTCGAGATTGAAGTGGTGGAACAAGGTGGAGTAAAGAATATCCTTGGGAATATGACAGTTGTGTGAGATGTCTTAGAAGAGATAAGGAGTAACCAGCCATGAGATGTGAAGCTGGAAAGGATAAAGAAGAAGATTGCAGAAGGTCAGGCAAAGGATTTTAAGATCCATGGAGATGGAAGTATCCGCTACAAGGGGAGATGGTGTGTACCACATAAGTGTGCGGAAACCAAGGAAAAGTTGATGCGTGAAGCGCACAACACACCCTACTCGGTACATCCAGGGGGTGAAAAACTCTATAAGGATCTGAAGAAGATATTTTGGTGGCTCAACATGAAAAGGGAGGTAGCAGAATTTGTGGAAAAATGTCTGACTTGTCAGAAGGTGAAGTTTGATTATAACAGAATGGGAGGCTTAGTTCAACCGTTGGATGTGCCAGTTTGGAAGTGGGATTTAATTTCGATGGATTTTGTAACTGCTTTACCGACATCGAAGAATGGATTGAATCAAATTTGGGTCGTAGTTGACAGATTGACCAAGACAGCAAGGTTCATTCCGATGAAGGATACATGGAATATGGAACAAAGAGTCGATGCATATATGAAGAACATTTTCAGGTACCATGGAGTTCCAAGCTCTATAGTTTCCGATAGGGATCCTAACTTTCTTTCTCACTTCTGGAAAGCACTCCAGGAAGCATTGGGAACATAGTTGAAATTCAGCACGACATTCCACCCTGCTACTGATGGACAAACATAAAGAACGATTCAGACGTTGGAGGATATGCTAAGGTCGTGTGTTATGGACTTTCAAGGTTCATGGGTTGATAGATTACCTTTGATAGAATTCTCCTACAATAACAATTTCCACGCCAGTATTGGAATGGCACCTCACGAAGCGTTGTATGGAAGAAAGTGTAGAACACCATTGTGTTGGAGAGACATAAGCGAGACAATGGTAATTGGTCCACAACTAATTGAAGAGATGACAGACCAGGTGAGACTTATCCAGCAGCGAATGAAGGCAGCTCAGGATAGACATAAGTCATACGCTGATCAGAAAAGGAGACCATTGGAATTTCAAATTGGAGAAAAGGCATTTCTGAAAGTTTCGCCTACTAAGGGAGTCATGAGGTTCAATCATAAAGGGAAGTTGAGCCCGGAATTCATTGGACCATATGATGTCATAGAGAAGATTGGAGAAGTGGCTTATCGATTGGATTTACCATCGAATTTGGGTCGTGTTCACAATGTATTCCACATATATCAGCTGAAGAAGTACGTGCCTGACCCATCTCATGTATTGGATCCCGAACCAGTAGAACTGGATCCGTCTTTGAGTTATGAGGAATATCCTGTCAAGATACTAGACACCAAGACAAGGGACACCCGCAACAAGAGTGTCATGATTGTAAAGGTCTTATGGACAAATCACCTCATCGAAGAGGCAACTTGGGAAGCGGAAGAGGATATGAGGAAGAAGTACCCTCACCTTTTTGACGAGGTACTTTGAGTTCCGAGGACGTCTCTCCTCTTAGGGGGAGAGGATGTAATCCTTCAGTTTCTAATACAGTATTTCTTATAGTATACTGCATATAATTCATGACCTTAGGTTGCATTTAGTAGTTGTACCATTGAGTGAAGGTTCATACCTTATTGGTGGTTGAGGAATTGGTTTAAGCTTCGATGACGAAGCTCCCTTTAAGGAGGGAAGGATTAAATACCCCGTTTTGTGACTACGGGTATATTGTGATGTTATTATAAGTGCTGGGGAGTTTAATTTAAATGTCGAGAGTTAATTATAATGGTTGCTAGAGTTTGGGGGATCTTTGTGACTTTAATCTAAAAGTTTTAGTGTCTTTAATTGAGTTTGGGGGAGGTAGTTGTCTTTTTGGCTAAACTAAGGGAGAAAAAGTGTCTTTTACCACATACTGGTATTATTTTGACCCAATTTTTCTTCCTACGTAAAGTTTTCTATTCAAGAGGGTTTCCTTCCTTATGAGTTTGATTTTTTTCCAACTCTCATAAAACCCTCACTCTCCCTATTTTTCTCTATCGCTCTCACGTCTCTCTCTCTCACCCGTCCCACTCTCTCTCTCTCTCTCTCTCTCTCTCTCACTCTCTCGGTCTCTCTCTTCCCTGATGCTAGGAGCAGCAGCGGCATCATCACTGCCGCCGCCGTCCCTCTCTCTCTCCGACCAGGTGTCTCTCTCTTTTTCTTCTTCTCTTTTCTTTCTCTCTCTCCGTCCGATTCTCTCTCTCTGCGTCCGACCCTCCATGGGCGACTGTTTGGTTTTGTTTTCTCTTGATTTCTCTTGTTCTCTTGATATCTTGCTTACGATTCATGTACGTAGCATGTAATCCTTAATTTTCAGATTTATTATCATCCTTTACTTGGATTGATTTCATGCTATTCATCATAAATTATCAAAACCATTCATGTTCATGATAACCCATAAACCCTAGTTTGTGTAGGAGGTAAAATCAAGCCAAAACAATAGGTTTAATTATAAGTCATCACTTGTTTGATGTGTTGGGTTGGTTAGGTGAATGGTAATCACCGTTTAATTGAATTGGAGTCGAAATCGTGACCGTTGGACACTTAGTTTGATGTTCTAGGGTTAATATACAATATGTCCGGTCACTAAAAGGTTAGAATTTGTCGCTATAGGACTGTTTTTTGTCGTCAAAAGATGCTTAATTTGTCACTAATGCTGATGGGTTTGTTAAAGAGAGTCTAGACATGGAAATTAGTTGGATTTTGGGAGTTTTAACACTTGTTTTGAAGTCTTGAACCTACGTACAAGTGTTGGGTGAATTTGTGAGTTGTGACTAGTGTAAAGTGAACCTAGTTAGTTAGTGATCTCTTTAGTTAGAGTTAAATAGTTTAATTGAGAATGTTGGGTTGGTGTTAGAAACCTAAACCGTCGAGTGCCATATGCATGTAGATAGTATAGCAATTATATTGCTAGAGTATTATGTTTAATTAGGGTATTGTTACATGTAGGTGACGAGTTCATCGACGACGAGTACATCAAGTACGTCGACTGATTTGCGGTAGTTGATTTGCTTTGAGGTAAGTAAACATGCCAGACCTAGTGTGCCTAACTCCTTCGTGTCAAATGAATTCTTATATTTCTTTACGTCCCAAAATGTGTTTATGTGATGTGACATGCAATATGTGATTTTTACTTGCTAAATGTTTTTCTTGAAAATATCACCATGATAATAACAATGAACTATAACGTAAAGTGGAAGATTTGTGTGGGGCCATTTATTATTGGTTACTATTGGCATTGGGCGTGTTGACTTCGGTCTTCCGTTCAATATATTTTTAGTTAATCCGGTTGCAAGTCTTCGGATAGCTCCCTGTACTCAGTCCTCTGGCCGCCAGAAGTCTTTGGGGGGTGTCGACACTGAAGGTCTTGGATGCTTGCGAGATGGTTGGTTTCCCCCGTCACAACAAGTTATTAATGATGGATTTTTGTTTTGTTAATAGAAAAAGAAATAATATGTGATTTTGGATTGGCTAATGATTATGGAATTGGTTTGGAGATATTACGGAATTGGGAACTCACTTGTTTTATTACAAGCGTCAAACTTTATTTCCGCTATGTTTGAGAAAAAATCTTACTTGTAAGCGAGACATTGTTTTATAACTATCCTATCATTGTTTTACATGCTTGGGTGTTTTCTTACCAGTATTTTATGCTGATTTTGTACTGTGGTGTTTCTTTTTGATTCCGCACCACAGGTTTAGAGGATGGGAATCTGGACTAGAAGGGGAACGCGTTGCATCATTTAATTCATTAGTTTCTTCATTTTATATTAGAACAGTTTAGTACTTTAATACTTTAGTTGATATGTGCCCGGTTTGAGGCAAGAACAATTGGATTGTAATAATGGTTAGTTTTAATTAGTTTATGGATATTTTTGCTTGAGAACCATGTTATAAAATCTCTTTGTATTCGGGTTCACCCTCGGGTACGGAGTGACATCCCCGGGCATCGGCTTGGGCATTTTAGGGGTGTTACATCAGCTATTTCAAGGCCTTGAATCAGCTTTAAAAGCCTTGAATCAGTCTCAGAGGCTTGAAAATAGCTAACTATTTTCAAGCCTTGAAACTGGATTCAAAGATTTGAAACTGCTTAATCTGTGTTAACATTCTCAGGGGGAGTTTTCTGCAAACTCTCTGAGTTGATTCCCTTTATATCTTTCATATGTTTGATTCACTGTTATTAAATGATGAAAGACAAATTATTCTAACATGTTTGATCATAGAATATCATCTGTTTGACTTTGATATTGCATGAAATCTTGTTTCCAATATATGCAGGATTGTTTCCTAAACTGAATTTGTGCAATTTTGGAAATTGTTGGACACTTTGATCCTGTGATCAATCAGAGACTTATGACAAAGCACCAAATAAGAACATCAAACTTTCAATCCATTCCACAGAAGTTCACTGCATTCTTCACTTCAGTTTTCTATTCTTAGTGTACTTCTGTTTTGAGTTGTATTGGTAGATCATTTCTTTATTATCTCTACATCTATTCTCAAGGATTGTTCAAGGTGAATAATAGAGAATTCTTAGTTAATCAGTTAGCTATAGCAGGCACTAGACATGTTAGGGAAAACCACAAGCTGTAACAGAGTAAGGGAACTCTATGGGCTTGAGTTCTAGGGCTTAGCTTTTAATTAATAAGAATTGAGTTGAAAATCCTGCAGGGATCTAATCCATGAGGTAGAGACGTAGGTCCAAATGGACTGAACTCTATAAATCACTTGTCACTTGCATTTACAGTTCATTCTTTTTCATAGTTTTTGCAGCACACAAAGCTGTCTGTTTTTCTAGGGTTTGAACTTGTTTTCAAGGACTTAAAAAAGGCATACTAGCTTTAGACTGTCTGCATCTTCTCCAAGGGCTTGAACTAGCTTTCAAGGCCTTGAACTTCATTGTTTGCACAAGTTTTCATCTTCCTAGCAAGTTTTGCAAAAAGTTGATATACTCTATTCAACACCCCCCTTCTAGAGTATCTTAGCTGCATTAACATCTGCATACTCACACTTTCAATTGGTATCAGAGCTTGTATCACTGTATAGATTTAACCATCTGGTGATCATGATTACTGCAGATGATGGTGGTTTCTCACAGGGAAGACCTGCTAACAGACCTCCTCTATTTTGTGGAGAAAATTTTGCTCACCGGAAAGCCCTTATGAAAATGTTCATCATTGATCAAGATATAGAGCTTTGGTCCATTATCCAAAATGGAACTCATACTTTATACACAGAGAAATATGGGATTAAAACTTCCAAAACAGATGACTCACTCTCCTCTTCTGAATTAGAGCAATTTTCTAAGAACTACAAAGCTATTAACATTTTGTATTGTGCTTTGAGTATAGATGAATTGAACAGGATCTCTGGATTCACAACTGCTAAAGAAATTTGAGATAAGCTTGTGGTTACCTTTGAGGGAACCAGTTAAGTCAAGCAAACCAAGATCAACATCTATCTCAGGCAATATGAGCTGTTTAAGATGAATACAGATGAGTCCATCATAGACATGTTCAAGAGGTTCATTGACATTGTCAACAACCTTGATTCACTGGGAAAACATTTTTCCAATGAAGAAAAGGTGAGGAAGATTCTCAGAAGTCTTCCAAAGGCAAAGTGGGAAACAAAGACCACAGCTATTGAAGAAGATCAGAATCTCTCAACTCTACAACTTGATGACCTACAAGGGAAGCTCCTGAAACATGAGATATCTATGAATGAAGTTGATGGAGAACTCCCAGATAGTGTCAAGAACTTAGCTCTAAAAGCCGAAGAGAATGAGAGAACACAAAGCCTTGAAACTAAGGATGGTGATGATGAAGATCCAATTGCCTTAATTTCGAAAGCCTTGACAGGGATTCTCAAAATGAATAAAAACTTTGGAAACAAAGACTTCAACAGATAAATGCATAGATTGTAACACCCCCAAAATGACCAAGCTGGAAACCCGGGGGTGTCACTCCGTACTGGAGATTAAACCCGGATACAAGGAGGTTTAAAACAGAGAATCCGAACATAACTTTATTAAACTCCAATCCTTGAGCCTTAAAAACAGGCATAAAATCCAACTACAGTTTTAATGATACTAAAAGAATCTCTAAGGAACTAAGTGTGATATCACTAATCGTCTAAGTGATGATTCACGTCCCCTGCTAAGCTATGCTCCCATCATCTCGACCTGTGGTGCAGAAAACAAAAGAGAACACCACACTTTCCAAAGTCAGCTAAAATACTGGATAAGCAACACCCAAGCATGTAAACAGATTATGAAGTAGTTTGAAAACCAATTTGTAATAGTTTCGCTAAATCAAAGTAGAAGTAAAAGCTTTGACCCTTTTATAAAAGAAATAAGATGAGAGATTCCAAGTTCATTTATATTTTCCAATCACATCCATTATCCAAGTAATGGGATTCCAAAACTCATAATATTCCATTTTCCATTAAAACATCCAATCCAAAACCAGTTTGTTAATCCAATCCAAAACCTAGTGAAGACATGGAGTCGGAAGCAAGTGTGAATAACTATGGGAAGTAGACATATTTGGCTTCTTTAATTTCTTAGTGTTCTAATGCTTTTGGAGTTTTTCTTTGGAATAAAACCATGAAGCCAAACAATACTTTAAGGTTTCTTAGAATGGTTTTTGCATAAGTAAATTTTGGGTTATTTTTGCGTAGGTTAATTTCGCTGCTTGGTGATGGATAATACTTATGTTTTGAGGATCCATTTTGGAATATAATAAGTTTTGTTTTATTGAGTTGGAGTACGGTTTGAAGTTGATGTTGTATTGCGTTTCAAAAGCATTCATGAGTTAGAACGCGGGAAACTTGATATTGGTAGAGTTTGAATCTGTACAGCAGATGGTATTTGGTGTAGCAGACATGCTTAAATGTTTAATTATTTTTCTCAAAATTTTTCCCAGGTAGTAGAAATGTTCAGGAACATGCCATAATAATTTCAATCCCAAATAAGTTATGGATATTTAGAAACGAATTTACAAAGTTTGTTGTTCAATAGCAAAATTTCATAATGGCCATCTGTAGTATTTTTGAGTTTACCTATCTTACAGATCTTGGATGGATCTCAAACTTTTATAGTGATTGATAGACACATAGGGCTATATCTGGGTGAAAGCCTAGCCCATTTTGAGAAAGTAAAAGTCTTATTAAGACTTGGTAAAGTTGAAGTTTCTGTTTTGATGGCTTATAACAGCAGTTGTGCTATTCTCTGCTTAACTTAAATTTTATAAATTATTTTGAGTTGATTCTTCATGATTATGAAATTATACTCAGAGAGGTTGTTTCACACCAGATTCCATAAATCTTATTATCCGTTTGATCACTTTTCTATTTTTCAAAGAAACATGAAAAATAAGATGTGTTTAGTCTATGTGAAAATTTTATGTGTAATTGATTGTATGATGATCAATGTGTTATATTTCATGCATAATTGATATTAGATGCCATGTACTTATGTTTACTTGAACTCTATGATACTTTATGAATGATACAATAGGTTATAGTATAGAGATTTTGACCAATAGATCACATCCATACAACACTATAAATAGTCTTTGCACAAAGAAGGATAAAGTTACTTACCTATTTGAACTCGACTAATGAGGAGCCAAAATAATAGTCGTACGAAGTAGTTAAGAGAATACCATTCAAGCAAAGTTTGTATGAGCAGACAAAAGAGGATAAATGAGCTCGTATCGAGGAATTGTGAAGTACCTACGCATTGGGTTGGTTACGAGTTTTAAAATAATGTAGGAGGAACAAGATGTATTTATATTATGTTCAAGACGAAAGTGTTTGAGAGATGTTTGGCGACTTTTTTTCAATTTGGTGGTTTTAGATACCCCTTAGCTAGTTTGTCGAAGTTTAGACTTTTGGGTGTTTATACGGAACCATATTGCGGTTGAGTTGGCTACTTTGGGAGATTGCGTTATAGTAATTCGTTATGGAGATAGTTTGAGAGTTTTAATGTGTTGGGAATACTAAAATATTGACATTATACTTGGAGCTCTATTGAACGCTAATGTACAGAAGGAGTTTAATTTTCTTTCATTGATGACAGTTTGTCACAACTTCTCATTAGAGTCTTGTTTTCCGGGGTATAATTTTGAGCATTTTACCATTTATGATTAACTCAGATTTGGGCTTCAGAGTTTCATTGTTGAACAAATTTTGGGATCTTAATACATGGCTTAAGAGTTTGATCTCCAATATTGTGCTATCCCTTATAAATGTTGAGAAGTTTCCTTGGCCAAATCCTTAGTTGCCAACCGCTAAGTATATAAGTGTTTGGGAGTCAGCTGTAGAATACCCTATGGTAGAATAATCCTTATGTTTGTTGTCTAATAAGATTATTCTTCAACTCTCACTAATATGACCGTCAATCTAGTGAATACAAGTGTAGAAGACTTTCAGCTAAGTCACCCGACAAGAACAACTTTCTTGGAGGGGATGTCAATTTGAGAATTTATTGGAGAAGTCTTGGATAGGTGTGAGCATCGAGTTTTCACTTTTTGGAAGATGGGTATACAACAACGTCCTGGTTCAGATTTAGTGCATTGTGGAGTCGTTACTTGATGAGAATTCTTGGATTTCCAATTAAGAGATAGTATAATGATTTAGTTGATGAGGGAGGCTAGTACCTTCCCAAGTAAAAATATTTACATCAAGGCCAATGGATGATAAAACCGCACTTCAAGAAGTGTAAATTGTTGTTGGCTCACAATCCTTGGGAGGAACCTATGGAAGACCTAGGAGAAGTGAGAGACTAAAGAATAAGCGTGGACGATAGAGGTTTCCCACCCACCCTCGCCTAGAAAGCCTAACAACAACAACAACAACAACAACAACAACCTAACACCTAAGCCTAACTAAAACCCAAACCACCACCACTGATCAAAACTCCTCAAAAACACCCACAAATGCCCCCAAAATCATCAGCCTAACACATCCACACAACTTCATTTCATGGTCCCAACTTCACAAAGACCACATCCTAACTCTGAAACCCACAACTATCACCACAACATTCAACCTGGACCAATTTTTTTGAATTCTTGGTTGAACCAATGGAGTAGATCTGTACAGTAGTGGCCAAATACCAAAATCTTAAACATTTGAATTCAAAATAAGAGTTTGAGAGAGAGACAGGTTGCTGGAGGTTTAGAGATAGGGTCACACCACCATACCTCTCTCTCTCTCCTCCTTCCTACCTTCCTATTTTTCTTCCTACCTTCATAGCCATCGTGAAGCTCTGGGGCTGTTGGGATTGACCCAAATGTAGCATTTTGATGGAAAACTGTAATTCCCATCTGGGTGCTGCAAATTCGAAGCTTCAGACGAGTTTGGGTTCTGGGTTTCCTCAATGATTTCGTCTTGAAGTGAAACCCGAGTTGTTGGGTTGAGTTTGAGAGTGTAATTGAATGGTTTTAGTTTCAGCAGAGGACGAGAAGTGGTGGGTTTAAGAACCCATGGAGGAGATAAAGAGCTGAAGAATAAATGGAGGTCATGAGACCTGTAAGAAGGTAGCTCAAACCCCAGCTTCTCCTCATCACTATTGTGTTGGCCTTCATCATCCGAAATGACCTCGAATAACTCGAATTTCCTGTAATCGAACTCCGAATTTTCCTCAATCTTGTCCTCGTCGCTACTCAATTCATCGTCTTCGACTTCAATTAGTTTCTTAGACCTTTCTCGGTTTGCGATTTCTGCGTCGGCGACCTTTCTCGGGGCGGACTGGAATGAAGAGGAATCGAGAGAAGGGAGGGAGACGTCTGGGGGTGAGGTTTGCGGGGGTTTTCGGTTTTGCAGATGGGTTGAGATCGAGAGATAGGGAGTGGGGAGAGAGGAGAAGAAGAAGGTGTCGGCGCCTCCTGTGGTTCGAACGGAGATGGTAGTTGTGGGTGAATGAAGAGTGAGAGGTAAGAGAGAGAAGGAAGCTAGGGTTAGAAATGTGAGGGATGGGAGAAGAACACAATTTATATTGTGGCATTTTGTTTTAAAATGAGCGTAAATATGTCTTTTAGCCCTGCCATTAGTGTGCCGTTAGATGCTAACGGAGACATGGGTGGTTTTTGTATATCCCCAAACAACAGGGTTGTTTTTGTACATAACCCATCTAAAGAGGGTGCATTTTGTCTTTTACCCTATATTAAATATCTCCATAAATAATACAATGATTATTCTAGCAACAAAAGTTCATACTAAACAGATTGCCTCTAGGGCATCCAAAACCAACAAGGTTAGCCACCCCATACACGTCTGAGAGAGAGAGAGAGAGCGATATTCTAGGATTTTGGCCACCAGAAGCAGGAGAATTTGGCCGACGGTTCAGCTCCATGATCGACGGTTCAGCTTCCCAGGCTCCTCCAGTGACGCTTCAACTTCCTTCATTTTCGGTTCTTCATTAGATGTTGTTGAAAACTCTTCTATGTTCAATCCATGTATCTCTTCTCTTGTTTTTAATGGAGAATCTAGATCAATCTTCTTCTATTGGTCTAGAAGAAGTCTTCTATTAGTATATGTTTTAGACAGTCACTTCTCTATAGACGTCTCACAAAATCTGAACACTACGATTTCTCTCTCAAACTCATCCTAGAGCCTATATTTTTTCTAAATATGTTATCCTGAACCATTATACCTTGATACAGTCATATCAGAAGTTGCTTCCCCATTACTGGGACGTGTAGAGGCAATCGTAGTGTTATCACAGATTTACCTCTTTGTATCTGTTAGGTCTAGGTTTCGTTAGCGTCGTCTAGAGTCTCCTATCCTAAATGTGTAGATCTTATCTAACGGATAGAGTTGTTCACTCGCGAAATAAAGGGAGATAGTGTTGTTCACTTGATGAGCTACCTAAGGAATTTTTTCTAGGGTACACTCCTGTACGAGGTGCACCGTGTATCTATGTCACTGGTTCAAGTGAGGTTTGGATTTTCACAAGCGTGAGTTACTACATAAGATGTTGCATAAACTAGGTAGGAAAAAGGTAGTGCGGTGAGTAGCTAGTCCGGGTAACAATTCATTATATATCTTGTGTCAGACGTTTCTAGCAATATAGTTGTCTAGCACTTGTTGGTGCTAGAAGGCGGGGTTTTACTCCTAAATGTCCTCCTCAGGCGGAGAACAAATGAAGGTTTTCCCCACGGTAAAAATCTTGTGTGAAATGTATTTTACTTTTCCTATAAATGTTTTAACAATTAGATTAGATTTACCTTACAGTTATACTGCTGCATCTAAAATATCTTGACGCAATTCTTGTTAATAGTTTAGATCTTATGAAACATCCCGGGATCAGGGTTAAAGAGACAGTCGATAGTCAAAAGTAGAAATATATTTACCAAGATTATAATTTAGCTAATAAATACAACAATATTTGATAATATAAGTTTACAAGATCAATATATTTAAATGAGCTATGTGATATAACTTAAGATAACATTCTTGTCTTCTCGATTTGCGCTCCCATACAGATTGGCACTAACCTGTGGTAATTTTGAAATAGCAAACGCAGACACCACAGTTTGAAAACAATCAGTAAAAACTGAGTAATAGACACTGTGACACGTAAAGCAGCAAGTGGCACACAAGCATAAGTTGAAATAAACTAAGAGAATTGAAATATTATTAAGTAAACGACTTGGAATAAGTTGGAAGAATTATAAATAAACGTGTAGCAAAACTTCTCAACTTTAAAGCATTTATAGATCACGAGTAGTCACGATATTGTTAAAACATTGCAATCTCACAGGAGCAATTCATGTTCCACTATAAAACGTTAATTCACAAGTCCAAATCTCTTTCAACTTTGCTTATTTTGGTTGGGGCATATGCAGAGCCACAATCATGATCAATAGAGTAAGTAACTTTCTTTCAACTTTGATTAAAAGTTAAATTTAGCTGAGGCATGTCCGAAGCCACCAGCGGATCTGTGTAGACAGAGAGATCACGAAGTAATCATAAAGGGTTCCTTCTAGGGTCTATCATACCATATTTCACCCGAGCATTTAAGGAAACCCATACGTCAATCCCCTCTCACAATTCATAGCTAAAAATCCTTAAGTGTCGACACCCCTATACCGCAGTACCCCTTACAAGTATAAGTAGCAATCTATAGTTCTAAAAACCCTTGGCCTCATACCTTGGTACATTTTGGCTCGTAGGGAGAGGATTTGTGCATATTCAAGTTCTATCCAATTATAGGAAGTATTGCTTCAATGGTTGTAGCCATAAGTAATAGGAGGATCGCTTGGCGCCTCCGCCAGAGCTATATATAAACACAATTTTGTACATCGTGACAAGTCTATTATAGGTATTTTGTTTATTCTCTTTCACATTAGAATCAGAATATCAATATTCCACAAGTAGTTTTCAAGAGTTCTCACACGAGATTCATAGGTATTCAAACAATTTTTGAAAATAAGACATGCTTCTCACACTTTTTCAATTAGCAAAATATTCATCCAAAACGTCATGCGCATGCGCACATTTTTATAAGTAACGGTCTCACATATGTACTTATCACTGAGCTAATAAAGGCTAAAAGCAAAGCCAACACTCCTCTACAACGTTCGTCTCATATGAATCCGGGTCTCACAGTCAATGCAACAATACGAACACATACGTATATTGCGAAACGGTTCTCAACAACTGCTAGATATATAAAAATAAAGTATACAAAATATTAGAAAATACCCTCTATATGAGGTTGTATGCAAGAATGCAATGAAATGCAGGTTATGCAAGCTAACTGACCAAAACACCCCTAATACTCCAAAATTGTCAAGTACAGTGAATGACTCTTCCTGGACCTCAAATTGTATTCATATTGGCCTAAAAACATTCAAGAATAACTTCTAGCTCTCCCATATGAACTTAGCATAGGAATCTATAACTTTTAATAAATTACACTTAGGCCCCTAAAGTTTAGCAAAATTGCAAAAATATCCCAACTGCTTGGTCAATCTTAGCCGAGAATGACATAAGAGTACTCCAAATATCATACAAGACGTGCTTAAAAACTCCAAGTTACTAACTTGATCTCAACTCAAAGCTCAAGTGAAATTACTATTTTGACCCTCCTATACAGTTTAGTCGAATTAGGGTTTTTTGAAAAGTCAAACTTGGACAAATTTGATACTAGACTCAGAATATGTATACGAACATGTTTCATGAAGAACACTAAGTCTAGAAATGTCATTTAGAATGTCGAATTCAAAAGTCAAATATAGAGGAGAATCAACTAAAATAGTCATTTTCACAGTTGATTTATGATCAATTGAGGAGGATATTTGGAAATATAAAAATAGAGTTTTGTAGGTGGTAGTTCAAAGATTCCAGAACATGTCTCAACTCTCAAAAACTGAAAATATTTCACAAGATATGCTTGGTCAAAGTTGGGTAAGAAAAATCATGATTCAATACTTAAGGAAAATCATGAATTTACAAAGTTCAAAGCAACCACTTTAGGCTTGATTTTTGAGAAACCCGTTACGAAATTGTAGATGACCCAGAGAGGATGAAATAAATTATTATGTACCACCTACACATATGATCAATAAAAACAAGATTTCATTAAGTATTGTGGGAGTTATGATCGTTTGAAAATGACTACTTCGAGCAAAAAACCTAACACTTCGATTTTTTTTAGATCTGGACAGATTCGAGAACACAAATGCAGCGATTTAAACTCGATTCTTAGGTTGGTTAGAGACTGAATTTGAGAAAAGTTAAAATACAAAAGTTGTAGCCAATCATCTCAGGATTCGAGAAACCTAAGGCTTGCGTGATTTAAGTGAGTAACGAGAGAACTACAAGTCCGCGGGCAAGAAATCATAAGGTTGCCGGAAAAACGAAGAACAAGAGAATAATCTCACACCGAACCCAACTAGTTACGGGTTGCTAAAACGGTCATTCATGGTCTAGGGGTCATTGTGATGCAATCTCTAACAAAAATCTTACCCACAATCCGGTGGCTATGGAGGTTTGGCAGTGGCGGGGGTTCGACATGCATGGTGGCCGGAGAAAAAATAGTCGAATTGGTGCCATGATTGTACTTCTCGATATCGCCTCAATCTCAGGAGCAAGAGTATATGGGTTCATTGAATCGAAATACAACGAGGAGGGAGGAATCGACAATAAACCGAGCTAGGGTTCTTGAGTGCTCTTACCCATTTTAGAACTAAACACCAGTTGGTTTGGGAAATTGAGATAGGGGTTTTGCTCCCCATATCAAGTAGTATCTCCAGCAGCAGCAGCTCGTAGAGAGGAGAGAAATTGAGAGGGATTTGATGATGAGAGCTTGAGGAGGAAGAATATGAAGACTTGATGTGTTCTTGAGAGATTTTGGGAAAAGAAACGGAGTTGCTTTGGTTCAATACTCAGTTTGTATAGGTTGGATAGATATTATTGAGAGTTGACTTCTCATGTGTGATGCGTCAAATGAGCTGTGCATGAAAGATGACACATGTAGGGGGAGGTAGGTGTAGTTTTTTAAGCTTTAGGGAAAAGATTAGAAATAGATATTATACTTACTTTTAGATAATTCCACTACAACCCCAAATATCTCAGGTGCCTCAAAATCATTCTAACAACTTCTAAAAATTGCAAACACTCCAAAGTTCCAACTTTAAAGGCATAAAAAATTTATTTACAAATTCGCCCCCGAAGTCTTGATATTGAAATAAGAACTCTATCGGGAATTAGGGGTGTTACGTCTTATCTTTTAGCGTTGTGTATCACTCGATCTATTGAATCATCACACAAGAACAGTTTCAGTTGGATCTACGATTGCAGTCTTCCGCTGTAGCGCCTAGTAGGTGTATAGTAGCAGACGCACTCGTACTCATGTGTATTGTGTAGTATGTGACTGTGCTCTCCCCTCCATTTTCCATCGTGAGGCTTCAAATTGGCGTTTTCGTAATCTCTTAAAGGGGCCAGAGGACCCGGATAAGGTTTGGAGGGAGGATAAAGCGAAAGTTATTCAAGTCCTTGAGGAGAATTTGCCACAATTTTTAAGTCAGATAGACCGACGGAAACCACGATCCGAGATGTTCTACGAGTACTACCAAAAAAACATATTTGAAGAGAAGGTCCAACAAGATCAATTGTTTTCTGTGGGTGAGATAGTCGCATCTCTAAATCAATGCCTCTATTGAAGGCAACGCGTATTCACGGTTACTCGACACTTTTTTATAAAAAGTTGGCATGTGCTAGGCCCGAAGGTAATTCAAAAGTGTCTTCATATTATTAATGGAGATGGTAATGTAGTTGCTTTTAGTCATATGCTAATAAACTTAATACCGAAAGTTAAAGTGCATATGTCAGCAGTCGATTATTGTTCGATCAGTCTGTGCACAGTTATCTACAAATTGGTTGCAAAGATCCTCGTATACAGAATTAAAGTGATTCTGTCAAAACTGTCTGAGCTCAAGATCCTTTCGTTCCGAATCGACAGATTTCAGGTTAAATCCTAGCGGCTTTTAAAGTTATACATTCCGTGTGCACTTCGGTCAAAGGTAAGAGAGGAAAAATTTCACTAAAAAGTGAGATGTCTAAGTCAAATGACCGTGTGGAGTGGTCATACCTAAATCCGTTAATATTGAAGCTAGGAATCGGAAAACGTTTTGATGAGCTTGTAAAAAAAATATTTGTCTACTGTTCGCGACTCATTCGTCCTAAATGGAGAAGTTGCTGGAGAGATTTTACATGAGCGAGGCTTAAGGAAAAGCTGTCCTCTATACCCATATTTGTTTTAGATCTGCAACGAAGGCCTTTCTCGATCAATAGCATCAACAGTTGCTAATAATCAGCTCCACAACGTCAAGTATATTGAAGCGGCCCCACAGTATCCCATATTTTCTTCACTGATGACAATATTACTTTAATAGATCTACTTCACAAGATATGACTACTTACGGAAAATTATTACACACTATGATAAAGCTTCTAGACAAAAAATAAAATTACATAAATCAGCTGCAATGATTTTTTCTAATGTCAAGCGTGAAGCTAAGATAGCTCTCAGTGGGGCTTGAGGAGTTATGGCGGTGGATAAACATGAGAAGTATCTCAAGCTACTTAAAGCGATTGTAAGAATAAACATGTTACCTTCAGTTATGCTCTTGACAGAGTTCACCAAAATAATAAAGGCTGAAAGGAGAAGATTATCTGCAGCAAAGAGATTTTGCTCAAAACAATTGTTCAAGTTATCGAAAACTTTGCCACGAGTTGCTTTATGTCCCCAATTGCAACATGTCATAAATAGAACAACTTACGAGGCAGTTTTGGTGGAACATCACAAGTAAGAAATGAATAAATTAGTTAGCACGGGAAAATATGAAGGTACCTAAAGCAAGTGGAGGAATCGAGTTTAGAGGCATCGAGGATTTTAACAGGGCTTTATTGGCGAAATAATGTTGGAGGATCCTGAAAATCCTAACAGTTTAACAGCGCACATTATGAAGGCCAAATATTTCCACGATAAACCTTTTCTTGAATTGAACTGAGTCACCAGCCGTGCGTCTTTATCTTGGTTAAACCTGCTAGAAGGAATCAATGTGCCACAAAAGGACTCCTAAAATGGGTTGGCGATGGAAATACGACAAACATTTTTACGGACTGGTGACTGCCAAGATCTACTACCTTCAAATTCATATCTCCAAAAATTGAAATACAAGATCAACCAGCGAGCCAGTACATTGAACATGAAACCCAAGTTAGAATTTTCAAAAGCTAGCTATGTAGTACCTGTGCAGTTTTGACATCAAAGAGATCAACTGAATATCGATTCCTAGGCAAGAAGGTATGAACAAGTGGATTTGGCACTACGAGGAAAATGGCCAATTATCAGTTAAGAGTGCCTATACACTGTCCAAACACATCACATTGGCAGATCAAAGAGATCTGCAAACAATTCACGCTCATATTTTATGTTATTAACTCGAGGACATGGTAGTGATTGATGGAGCCAAATATACATTACGATAGAGAAAGCTTCAATAGAACGGAGTTTATTCATAGAGGGTATCAAGGTTGGCATATACGGTTGCATCAGAGTGTTAGAATTGTGATCCAATCACAATTAATTGAAGTGGTAAATTCCTACTTTGACTTTGAAATTGAAGCTAGCAAGGAACATTGTACTTGGACGGCTGACTTGTACCTAGACGGCAGATTTGTTTCCATATGATACTAGGAAGGTTCTTTGTGTTTCTTGGGGGCCAAGTTAGTATTTAGTATAAATATATATGCTAGGGGTAGTGGTTATTTATTGTGATCCTTATAGTGCTTGTAAATGGTTTCGACTTCTCGTCAATAAATTGGTTTGGCTTCTTATCAATCATCAATAAATTGGTTTGGTTTGGTCGTGGAAGTAGCTAGTCTCAAAACTAGTGAACCACATAATTCTTGTGTTCTTGATCTCATTTTTGCTCTTGCATTCTCTTGTCTCTCGCGTACTGGGATCCTAACAAGTGGTATCAGAGCCTGGTTCGTTGAGATTCAAGAGGAGCGATGGAGTTGGTTTGTGATCAAGACGTGTCGGGTTTGATGGGAAGATTGAGTTTCCGCTGGTTGGACTCTGAAATAGGGGGTGCAAGCACACCAAGTCTTTGTTGGGAGGCTATCGGGTTCCTTGTTGGGGGAGCTATCAGGCTCTTATTTTGGAGCATCGAAATTGTGGATCAAGCTTTAGTACATCTGGCACGCTTTCGATTCCAGCATGGGTCAATCGATACGGCGTGCTCAACCCGGCGAGTGATCTGGATCTATATCTTGATTTGGCAGCTACGAGGATTCAAGTCTAGGTGGAGGCGACTCGAATCAACTAGCGTTTTAAGGGAGTGTACCAAGAATCGAACGTCTGTAGCTATCACTTCAGGGGGAGGAAGAGGGACAACACCCGAAGATAATGATGATCTCTAGGCCCCTTGAGGGCGGTTCGGGCTCCGGGCATGGTGCATGGGCGCGTGTTATTGGGCACGCATATTGGTGGCGTGTTATTGTGAATGCATTGGTTGGTGGCGCGATTGGATCTTGGATTGAGGCGCTTCAGTTATTGGTTTTGCGCATTGGTGCGGGTGGCGGCGTAAATTGGCATGACATCGTTTGATAGACACTTTGTTGTGAAGTGTCATTGACGCAACATTTGGGTATGCATTGTGTCATGGTGCATTAGGGGAGCGTTTATTGGGACCCATTGTCTTTGTGTTTGTTGAAGACGCATAGACGCGCTTGTTGGGGCGCACTGGGAGTGTGTTCGATTCCACAAATTAAGAATACACTCGGATTCGGTTTGTTGGAATTGATGAAAAAGAATTGGTTCGGTAGTTATGAAGTTTGAATCAAGGAGGAGGTTTGTTGGGTCTTTAGGTTGATTCAAACAAAAACTATGGAAATTTGTTAGAATTGTGATGAAAAGTCCTACTTTGACTTTGCAATTGAAGCTAGCAAGGAACATTGTACTTGGATGACTGATTAGTACCTAGACGGCATATTTGTTTCCATATGGTACTAGGAAGGTTCTTTGTGTTTCTTGGGGGGCCAAGTTAGTCTCTACTATAAATATAGATGCTAGGGGTAGTGGTTATTTATTGTGAGCCATAGTGTGCTTGTAATTGTCTATTATCATCAATAAATTGGTTTCGGTTTGGCCGTGGACGTAGCTAGTCTCGAAACTAGTGAACCACGTAATTCTTGTGTTCTTGATATTGCTTTTGTTTTCTTGCTTTTTCTTGTCTCTCACGTATTGGAATCCTAACACAGAGTTCTACTCTAAACTTGCATATCGATGTTTCGACGTTTGTGGCTGGACAAAAATAAGTTGGTACGCCTGAGCTTAATTAGCATCCTCATATCGACTTCAATCCGGCCATAGCCCTATCATATTAAAAGATGTAGCCATTGAAAGAGCTTGCCTCGTAATGAAAAGAAGAGACAAAATAAACCAACTAACTGCACAATAGGAAGATTAAACCCATAATCAAACTCGGACAGCATAATTTCCTCCAAAATATGTATGATTTGAAGAACATGGACGTCAAAGCAACACGAACAAACCCTAGAAAGTGTACAGCACGGCTAGAAACCACAATCTTACACTAGACAAGCTTTGGTCGCCAACCAAAACACAATTAAGCAGATCGGGAGGGCGAGCCCAAAACGAGCGTACATCTTTCTCTGAACTTATTTTAGAGTGATATTGAAACTTTTTACCGAAGAAAGCTTCTCTCAGATTTGGGAAAATCCATGAAGAAAAGAGTTTGAATTTTTGAAAGGTGAAAGTGTGTTATGTAGACTAAATACAGGACCTAAATACTCTAGAAGGGGGGGGGGGGTTGAATAGAGTATGAAAACTTTTTTCAAAACTTAAAAGTTTAACAGGAAAGCTTTGTGTGAAACTCAAATCTCAAGGCCTTGAGATTTTATAAACTGTCTGAAACTTACAAAGGCAAAATAGTAAGCTTCAAGGCCTTGAGCTGTGAACAATTCTAAACAACTTTTGAACCCTAGTTTGATTTGAGTTGTGTGCAGCAGATAATAATCAAACAGAAAGGTAAAGAACACAAAGCAGTTTACAGAGTTCAGTCCCAATGGACCTAATCTCTGCCTGAGGGATCTAATCCCACCAGGATTGGGCAAACACTTCTTATTACTCACACAGAAACAACCCTAGATCTTCAAGCCTAAGTGATTTCCCTTACACCTATACAGCTTGTGGTTCCAAACCTATCTAGTTCCAACTACTAACTGTTGAGCTAACAAGAACCTCTTGTTGTTCACTTGAACAACCAACCACTAGGTTAAGTGAGGTTTAAGATAATCTAGAGATACACAAATAGAAGTACAAGTGAAGAACACAGTATGAAGATAAAGCTGTTGAAGCCTGAGAGTGTTCTTCTTGAAAACTGGATTGATTTGATCTTCAGGAATCTGGAATGAAGCTTGAATGATTGTGTGTTTGAATGAATGATCTCCCACTACTTTGTCACACCTCTCAGAGTACTCTGCAAGCCTCTCTTTGTTGGAATAGATGCCCTAGAGGCAATCTAGTTTAGTATGAATTTGTATATGGCTAGAAAATTCATTTATTATTTATTGGATATTTAATATAATGAAGTCCTTAGATTTACAATTGTGTTGTTTATCTTAAATATCCCTAGTCAAGTATAATGATTAATTGGGACAATCATCTATACACTAGTATGGGGTTGGATTGATATGGAGATATCACGATCCAACACATAGGTGTGCATTATGGAATGTTGCACTGGATTGACCCATCTCCGAGAAGGCTACATACATGTTATGTTGAGTCACAAGCGCTTCTCGCGGTGCAATGGTATTGTCATCCTTAGACTTGAAGTCACTAGATATTCTAGTTGTGGATCATTGTGATCTTGGTAGCGTTAAACGCTACACCGTAACTGGGTAGTTATAACGGCGTGTACTGGATACAATGAGAAGCAAGCTTAGAGATCGTAGTGGACGTAGAGAGGATTTTCCCCTCCCACATAACGGGAGCAAATATCCTAGGCCACTCGAGGGATAGTGCTTATAGAATGTCTGGCCAGACTCAAATAAATCAATATGGGATATTGATGTTATTTGCACGAATAAGGCTATTCCCATAGATCGAGAAACTGTGGATTGGATATACGAGTGTGACTTGTATGTCTCGTGTCCAATCCGGATATGGAGGCAAAGGGATGAGACAATTACTTGTACAAAGGTTGTCAAGATGACTATTCTATTAGTTGGCTAGAATGGATGTTTTGCTAGAAACCGCTCCATATTAGCAAATAGTTGCTACCAACTAGATAGAACCTATGGGGTCACACGCTATATAGAGTTGAACTAGATTTGGGAATTAATTAATTGGATTAATTAATTAGAAGGATCACTTTGCAAACCCTTGCAAACTTAGTAGGGACTAATTTGCAAGGAAGGGACTAAATTGAATTCTAGTTGGACTAGAATAAGTCCTTTAGGTAGTTAACAAGGAGTTGTTGGACTATATAAAGGACCCTCCTTCCTTCCTTCCTCATAACTTATGCTCATTAGTGAACATAACAAGAGTGGGAGAGAACAAAGGAGAGAGAGCAAGCAACAAGGAGGGCCCGACGCCGCCCCTTGCCGCCGCCCTCGTCCCCGTCGGCCAAAAGAGGCCGTGAGCCTCTTTTTGTCTCGTTTTGCGTGATTCCTTCTTCCTCTTCCTAATCCGGGCTAGCACCAAGGAGTTTGGGAGATCTAGGATCAACTCTAGGCGTGGATCAACTATAGAGAACGTGACATTATTCGCGTTTGAAGTCATCAAGGAGAACCCAAAGGTGTGTTTATGATTTCTAACCTTCACTATCGTTATGTCTCTAGACTTGTGATCCTTGGAGGGTTTTGCATGGTTTTATGTTTGATTATGCTTCCGTTGTGCGATCCATGAATCAAAACCCTACAGTGGTATCAGAGCCACAGGTCATAGAGCATAAACGTAGTTTATGTGTTACGTTTTAGTTGTTTTACACCTTAATTTGATTGTTTATCGCGTAAAACAAGACAAATTAAGCATGGGATGCAATTTGTCAATAACTAAGCATAACAAGATCCAATTTTTGCATTGGATGCATGAATTGGTGAGTTTGAGAAATTTTAGGATCTTAGATCTAGGGTTTGGGCATCCTTGGGGAAGAAGGAGTTCTCCCAAAACAAGGAAACAACCAAACTTGGGCACCAAGCAAGGGAGTTGTTTTGGAAACAGCTCCCATAGAAGGGTTCGGCCCCCCTAGGGACCGCCCCCTTGCTTGCCGCCCAAGCTTGGGAGCCCTAAGGGGACGGGCGGCCCTAACCCGCGGGCCTAGCTTGCGGGTTTTGGGCCGGGCCGGCCCTAGGGCCTTATGGTTCACTTTAATGGGCCCGGGCAATTGGATTGTTGGGCCCATGGACCGTTTTAACCCTAGAAAATCCTAAAATCAATTAAAATTGACCAAGTGCGTTAAAATTGGATTTTAACTGTTTATGTGCAAATCGCATGGTGATTGGATATGGCCTTAGGATGTGGTTTGATGTGGATGTTTAATTTTGTGGTTTGGTTTTACGGCCTGCGAGCTAATCAATTAATTGTAATAATTAATTAGGGTTTTATGGCCTGCGTGCCATTTTTTTTCCTCAACTTGTGAG
This sequence comes from Linanthus parryae, assembly GCA_023055425.1. NCBI lineage: Eukaryota > Viridiplantae > Streptophyta > Magnoliopsida > Ericales > Polemoniaceae > Linanthus > Linanthus parryae. The sequence goes on from JALGPY010000002.1 coordinate 39,162,889, forward strand.
ATTTATTTTATTTAGTATAGATATTAGCTAGTGCTAGATAAAGTAGATTGTTAGCCAAGATTGGAGAAAAGAAGCCCAAAGCCAAAGAAGCCACAAAAGATGGAGCATGGAGCATGGAGCATGGAGCATTCCAGATGACTATGAAGGATGGACCAAAATATCAAGACGCATGGAGATGTGTTTGCTTAGGGTTCATAGATAATTCCATTGGTTTGGAATTATCTTAGTCTAGAAAAGGCCATATCCACATCACGTTTAATTTCTGTTTTGTGGTTGTTTATTTATTGTCTTATTATTTGTGTGGTTGGTGTATGGATGATGCATGCAATTAGGATAATAAGATAATTAGACAACCCGGATCTATTATTTTGGAGTTGTGCCCAAACTCAAATAGATAGATTAGTTGATATTGATCAACAAAACAATTAAAAGAATTGAATTTAAAATCCCTCAAAATTCAAATATTGTGTTCTTGCCTTCTCGTTATTTAAACACTCATTATCATCATTATTTACCAAGCTCGTGCGTGCCAAAGCATGGCGACTTGATTCATAATGATGGAATGCGATGGCACGTAACAATGTGCAATTGTTTAGATAAGAGGTTGAACACAACTAGGCTATTAATTTGATTAAGAAACCTAGAGGCAATCAATTAAGATTATCCATAAAAATGGATAAATAAGGAGTTATTTGTCCGATTGAACCAAGAGTTGCATATGGGATGCAATTGGAATTGTTCCTACCTAAAGTAGTCAAATTATGGGTGACTTGCCAAAGCAAGCTCATAAGGAGATGAAAGATGGATCTTGGCCCACTAGAAAATATAAGGATATTTTCCGCATTAATATCTTGAGGTTTATTAATCCGTAGAAAAATAGTGGGAGCTATATTTAATAAACTAGCCATTATTAAATATAGTCAAAAATTCACAAATACTAAAACTTGCGTATTTTCCTTTTTGTAGAATTCTAAATGGCAAACAACTCATCGAGTTCACAACATTCCCTATGATCTGTCCTTGAGAAGGACAAGCTCTGTGGAACCAACTTTCTTGATTGGTACGGAAACTTGAGAATTGTTCTCAAGCAAGAGAAGAAACTGTACGCAATAGAGGAGCATGTTCCAGAAGGTCCAGAGAACCAAACACCTGCTGCCTTAAAGACGTATCAAAAGCGTGTTGATGACGCTAATGATGCGGCCGGCCTAATGCTTTGCACCATGACTTCTGAGCTTCAGAAGCAACACGAAAACATGAATGCTGTCGATATGATCGAACATCTAAAGCAGCTCTTCCAAGAGCAGGCGAGGGTAGAGAGGTATGAGGTATCAAAGGCACTGTTCAAATGTCATCTGGCAGAAGGGAACCCGGTGGGACCCCATGTACTCCGAATGATCGGGTACTTGGAGAATCTCGCCCGACTTGGGTTCCCGGTCGGCCAAGAGTTGGCAACCGATCTCGTGTTGCAATCGTTGCCCGAGAGTTATGGACAGTTCATTATGAACTATAACATGAACGAGATCGTTAAACCACTGCCAGATTTGCTCAACATGTTGAGGACGGCTGAACAGAGCATCAACAAGGGTAAGGGCAAGGCCATTATGATGGTGCAGAAAGGAAAGGGCAAAAGGTTTGCCTCTTCCTCCAAAGGCAAAGGCAAGTCAGTTGCCAAGTCCAAGGAACCAGCCCTTAAGCCTGTTGGTGGCATTGCCAAGGTCGTGACTAAGGGTGAGTGTCACTACTGCAGTCAGCCTGGACACTGAAGGAGGAACTGCCCAAAATATCTGGAGGACAAGAGGCTTGGAATAGTGATTCCACCACCACCATGTATTTTTGTTGTAGATGTCAATTTAACTGTCTCTACATCATGGGTATTAGATACTGGATGTGGATCTCATATTTGTCGAAATATGCAGGATCTAAAGAGAAGTAAAAGATTGGCTAAAGGGGAGGTAGATCTGCGCGTTGGGAATGGAGCAAAGGTTGCTGCCTTGGCCATAGGCATGTGCGAGCTATCTCTGCCTTCAGGATTAGTTTTAGAATTAAATAATTGCTATTTTGTGCCTGCTATGAGCAGGAACATTATTTCTATTTCTTGTTTGGACAAGGATGGTTTTATTATTTCAATAAAGAACAGTTGTTGTTCCTTTTATTTAAATAATATTCACTACTTTAGTGCGCAATTATTTAATGGACTTTATGTCCTTGATCTAAGCAATCCTGTCTACAACATTAATACCAAGCGGATTAAAATAAATGATTTAAATCCTGCTTATTTATGGCACTGTCGTTTAGGCCACATAAATGAGAAACGTGTATCTAGACTCCATAAGGATGGATTACTAGACTCATTTGATTTTGAATCATATGAGACATGTGAGGCTTGTTTATTGGGAAAAATGACAAAGTCCCCTTTCAATAAGAAAGGTGAGGGGACTAGTGAGCAATTGGCGCTCATACATACCGATGTGTGTGGGCCATTTGCCACGCCTGCCAGGGGTGGTTATGTCTACTTCATTACATTTACTGATGATTACAGTAGATATGGATTTGTGTACCTTATAAGGGCAAAATCCGAATCCTTTGAAGTGTTCAAAGAATTCAAGAATGAAGTAGAGAAGCAACTTGGCAAAATTATCAAAGCTCTACTGTAATACCCCGTCAAATAGCTAGGGGTAAATCGGTAATTTATAAAGCGTTATATTATTTTTAAGAAGTTGAGACTCAGGTGAAATATTATATTTTTTGTAAGTGAGAAATTTTCTAAGATTTTAGAAAAATATTGAATTTGTATGCGTAAATGTTTTTGATTTATTATTTTAGTTATTGTCGCGTGTACGACCACCGCGAGGGTTAGTGTGAGGGACACACCCAATCACTTCATACTTTGGTGTGCCACCCACACCTTAACTTTTTTTCACAATACTTATCATCTTCAATTTTCCATCTTCTCCAGCAAGATTTTCCTTGCCTTCATCTTGCTTGGCAAGATTGTGCCACCAAGCATTTCAAGATTGTGCCACCAAGCACAACACCCTTCCACTAGAAGCCTCAACTCTAGCTTCCTCCACAATATATGAAGCTCTCTTCTCCTACAAGCTTGCCTTCATCCCCTTCATCATTATCACCTCCATCTCCTTCCCAAACACACCAACGCCGCCACCACCACCGAGAGCTCCACCACCACCACCACCATTCACCTTCATCTCTAGTCTCTAGCCTCTCTCTCATTCTCTCTCTCCCTCTCTCTGTTCTCTGCCCAGAAACAGAGCAAGGCAGCAGCAGCGGCAAAAGCCGCCACCACCACCTCCCCTGTTCCCGACGGGAACAACCCGAAGCCACCCAACTTCAACCCAGCTTGTTCTCCTCTCAATTCCTCTCTATCTCTCTCGACCAGAGCATGAAATAGAGAGAAAAGCAGCAGCAGCCGGAGCTCTACAAAACAGAGCACCACCAAGTCACCGTCGGCCACCATTGTTGCCGACGGGAAGCTTGGCCCAAGCAACTCAGTCACACCCACCTACCAAAATCACCACCAAACGACTTCTAAAGGTCCCAGGAGATCAAATCAGGTCCTAATCGAAGCTCAGAGGTTCTCCATCGTTGGCGGCGAAGAGCACCGCCGTAACCCACCGTCGGTGAATTCGTATAGCTTCATTTCTTGATCGATTTCGGTCATTCTTGACCTTGGTATGCTCCAAATCTCGTCTAGATTCCGTTTAAACAATCAAAATCAAACTTTGAATGCTTGAATTCATGTTTCCTGCAACACCCCGTGATCCCCAAGCCTTCCGTTCCGGACCGGAAAGCCCAGGAGGGCGATGCTAAAGTGTTGGTGGAAGTCATAAGCAACACATCCATATGTTACATTACTATTAAACATTACACAAGTCTTTATATATTACATCTATTGGACATCACATGTTGTTCTAAAGTTTTCCACACGTCACTACTAAAACATTCCGCTAACGCTAGTCACTAGCTTACTTTACTATTGGTGATGATATCCTTCTTAGTGCGTCCCGTACCCAGCTATATCGTAGCCCTCTGCTTCTAAACCTGCGGTGGGAAGGAAAACAGAACCGCAGTTTCTAAAGTCAGCTGGGAAATGCTGAGTAAATAAATACCCTAGCTCGTAAACAGATGATGAGGCATGTCTTATTCTCAAAACAGTAAGAGGAGGAAATAAATCTTTTAAAAGAGTAAACAAATCACACCCAAGTATTAAAGACGGAAACCAGAGTAAACTTGAAGAATAGAGCGGAAACTTGAATAAAATCTTTTCTTCTCAATTCTCTTCCTGAAATCTCAACGGGGAGTGTTAACCCCCAATCTATTCCTTCTTTCCTTTCCATAAACATCCTTGTCTCAGAGAAACCACATTTTAGCTTAGTTGATGCGGGGAAGGAACTACTATACCATCACTAGCAACCATGACCTTAACTGTCGACAGCCCCCTAAGACTTCTTGCGGTCAGAGAGGTGAGTACATGGAGCGATCCGACAGGTTGCGACCGGATTTAAAATACACAGGCCGAGTGACAGAAGTCAGCACGACAATAATCACAGGCCGAGTGACAAAAGTCAACCCGACAATAATCACAGGCCGAGTGACAGAAGTCAACTCGACAATAATAATCACAGGCCGAGTGACAGAAGTCAACCCGACAATAATAATCACAGGCCGAGTGACAGAAGTCAACTCGACAATAATAAACTTCTCCCGCACAACTATTTCCACTTTACGTTCTTTACGAGTTATTATTCTCCGTGTGACAGTCTCAAAGCATATATTTCAAAATGTAACCAAATCTCAAGTAAAACGATTGATAGCACAAAGAATATTTTGAGACATGTAATAAAATCGATGTTACGACACGAATGGAGCTAGGCACGCTAGGCTAGGCATATTTACTTACCTTAGTCCAGAAGCGTCTGAAAGTTCTAGTCGTAGTCCTTGCCTATGTAAACTTCACCTACAAATCGGAGCTTCTAGATTGTCACAATCCGAACATAGCATTTCAAGTCTTATAGAAAATCCTAATAAGCGATTTTAGACTAGCCCGAACTCGACGTCTTCTTTCTCTAGTTATTTCGTAATAGTGAAAATACATAAATCGACGCATACTTTGACAACTATATAATGTTTTAGAAAAGTGATTATTTATTTTAAAACATTGTTGGTATTAAAAGACACTAAATAATAGTAAAACGAGTAGTTATAATTATGAAAAAGACTTATTGTAATTATAACGGTTTAACCGATATTTAAAATAACACGTTGTCAACAAACTTCTTCCGAAAACGACACTATAAAGTTTATAAACTAGCCAATATCAATTTTTACATGTATTGAACAAAAATCGATTTGAAGACTAAGTAATTTAAGCAAACTTTATTTAAATTTTAATAAAACGTAACTGTTTAATTCTTAACGAACGACTCGGTCACTAATCGATGCCCGAAACACTTTTCCGTAACCGGGACGAAAACTATTATTTTTATAAAATATTTTTAATCTAAAAAATAATACCCCGTATATTTGTCAGGGGTAAAGTGGTAAATTGGGAAGTGTAATACGATTTTATTTGCAAAATAGTGTTGGGGCGAATTATTGTGTTTTATAGTTAAGGAAATCCGAGTGATAATTCTCGAAAAGTATTAAAAATAATAGTCGTAGGGTGCTTTATACTTTATTAGAAAGCGCGTGTGCGACCACCGCGACTTGTTTTACACCCGAAGCACCATAGCGTTTCACTCATCTTCTTGGAGAATATTTCCTCCTCTCATGGCAATCTTCTTGAAGAAGTGTTCTTCCTCCCACATGTGAGCACATGCTCATTACATCATCACCTCACTTTGTGTCAATATCACCTCTTTTTCTTCTTCTCCTTCCCCAGCAAGACACCCACTCCCATCACCACCATTTCTTCCATCTTCAACCTCCAACACCCCCAAAGCACTCCACGGCAAACCCATCACCACCACTCCACTGGCATATATCTCTCTCCCTCTCTGTCCTTTCTCTTCCCCTTCCCTTGGCGGACGGAAACAGAGCAGCAGCAGCAGCCGCTGCCTTCACCAACGCGAGCAGCCACCAAGGCCGCCGCCGCAACCCCGACGGTAATTTGGGCACCCAAACCCTCAATTCATCTCCCTCTTTACTTTTCTCTGCCTCATTCTCTATCTCCTTCTTGTAATAGTTCAGAAACCAGCAAGAGAGGCCGGAAATTTCAGAGCCACCGCCGCCCCCGAGCCTCCATACTTTCCGGCGAAATCCTTGGCGAGCTTCACCCACGGCCACCCACGACCTAAGGCCACCTCCAGTCAACTCCTAGGGCCCCGACCAGGCTACCAGAGGGTCCAACCAGGCTCAGAACAGCCCACACCGCCGGCGTCGAGCTCCACCTCCGGCGACGGCGCAGTTCTCTTCGACCCGACCCATTAATCGACCGTTTTGAGCGATTCTTGGTTCCGGTATGCCTTAATTTCCGCCGTGAGTTGATTTATGTAAACGAAATCATGTATTGCCGGTTGATTTCGACATTGGATTGATCGATTGGGTGGTTCATGTTTGGGGGGGGGGGGTTGAAAGTGTCTTTTTCTATAAACTGTTTTGGGTTAGTTTGGGGGGTTTGTTTGCAATTCAGAACTTGATAAGGGGCTGGGTGTATCTTGTTAAAAAGGTTGTATGTGAATGGAAGGTTGCATGTTGTATTTAGCATAATATGGGGGGATTTAGTTGTCGTTTACTGAAAATATTACATTACACGCGAAAAATGAAAAATGTTATTTTTGGGTCAAAAATATTTCCTAAAAATACTAGAAATCGCTATCGTCTCAAAAATGTAATTCGGGTGTTGAATTATCGAAAACTTCGATTAAGAATTGTAACAAGTTATGTTAAAAACTTAACAAATCACTCAACTTTCAACCCGACTGAGATTAACTACTTGAGAAGGTTGATATTTGCTTGATAATAAATATTTACGGGTATTTTTATTAAAAGTTTAATATTTGTACTTTTTTTGTAAACGGCTATTTTCTATAATTTTAACCGCTAATACTTCAACTATATCTTTCTAAGCTACCAATGGTTCACTCTCTTATTTCACCAGACATTGTATGTCTTCTTAACGAAAATATCTCTAGATAAATAATCTCTTTTGGAAATACTATAAATCAAGAAGTTTTTTTTTTCAAAACTAGTGTGCTATTCGATAAGTTGTATGGTTTGAATACCGTTGTAAGGGTATATGTATGTGTCGTTCTAGCAAAATGGGAGGTGTCGATCTCGTCACTCGAGTAGGACGATTGTTAGGAAGTATAACTTGGCACTTGATCCTGTGTTTGACTTAGGAAATATACTTTGTAGGTGAAGAATTCGTAGACGAAGGTTTCGTGTACTTCTAGGAGCTTACGTGCTATTTGCCGAACAAGGTGAGTATACATGCCAAGTCTTGCGTGCTAGCTTCTTTCGTGTCTAAACACGATTTCATTACTCGTCTCAAAAATGTGTTTGTGTGCGTATGCTTTACTTGTGTTTGATTACGATTTATTGAGAAAATCACACAAAGCTTATAATGCATAAAAATACAAATTGAAAAGAGTTGCACGGGGAACGTTGTTTGGATTATTACAAATTTGGTTTGGTCGTTGTTGGCTTCGTCCACTCGACCCATATTGGTTAGTCCGGGAGATTCACCCCGGGCCCGCTCCTTGTACTCACTCCTTCTGGGCGCAAGAACCCTGTTAGGAGGGTGTCGACACTTAAGGTCTTGGTAGCTTGTGATGGGATATGTTGGATAAGGTTTAAAGGAATATTCCCCGTATAACACATGGCTGAAATGGTAACTCTTGATTTGGGCTGCTGAACACGGAAGTTGGATATTTGTTTGGAAATGTTCAGAAATTCTGATTATGATATGAGAATGTCTTATTTACTTTGAATTTTACTTCCGTTGTGTTTTGCGAAGTTATAACAAACTACCTCTTCCTGTGTTTACATGCTTGGGTGTTGCTCTCTCAGTATTTTAATGCTGACTTTTCGAAAACTGCGGTTCTTGTTTCCTTCCCACCGCAGGTCTAGGAGATGGGGACTACGGACTAGACGGGTACGAGACTCACATGGATTGAGAGTGTCCCGAAAGGTTATCTAGTATGCTAGATTAGTTCCGTAGTGTTAAAGTCGCGTGTAACATCTAAAGACTCGAATGTATGTTTAATAGTAATGTAAATATATGGTGGTTATGCTTACGATGTCCGCCAATTCTCTTAGCATCGCCCTCCCGGGTTTTCCGGTCCGGAACGGAAGGCTCGGGGATCGCGGGGTGTTGCAGGTGGTATCAGAGAAGGCTTTCCAGTAAAGGGACTTAAAACCTGTAGGGCAACCTAAAATGGACGTAGGGAAAGACGATAAAAATTTGAAAGACAATGGGGTTATGGGTAGCTTAAGTTTTAGTATGTTCAGACCACCCACCCACTACCTTTTCCTGCCATACCAAAGTTTGCAGTGTGACATGGCTATGCTTGTACTACCTGAAATGATGTTCTATGATCATTGAGCAATACTGTTCAATTAAGAAGGAATGAGAAGTGTGAAATTGCGGAAGTGTGAATGGCTTGTGAATGAATTACTTGTTTAATTAATAGTAACTGAGTTTTAAATGACTTGCATGACATAGAATAGACAGTAGTATATGTGTTGCTATGCATCTATGGAATAAGTTGACTTCAAGACCGTAGTGTGAAAAGTGATGATACTATAAGTAAACGCGTAGTAACGCAACTGATAGACCGGTACTCCACCAGGCAGAGTAAACTAATGGCAGCTGAAGGAAACTACCAAGCACAGATGGAACAAATGGCCGCGCAGATGGCGCAGATGACACAAATCTTGGATAGAGTAGTGGGTCAGGAGGACCGTGGGAGGCAAAGCTATGCCAAACAGATAGCGGACCTGAACCCTCGCCAATTCACGGGAAAGGAAGATCCAGTTGAACTGGAGAATTGGAGGCATTTTGAGAAACTGCTTAAGGTCGTGCATTGCCCTGACAACGAGAAGGTTAACTGCGCCATCATCCATCTGGCGAGTGACGCGGATGATTGGTGGACAACCTCTCAGGAAGTCTTGCTGGCTCGACCTGGTTTCAACTGGGATGCTTTTAAAACTGCTATTAGAACACGGTTCTACCCATCCCATGTTAAGAGGGGAAAGTGCAACGAGTTCAACAACTTGATGCAAGGAAACGGTTCGGTGACGGACTACTTCAAGAAGTTCGTGGAATTACTAAGGTTTGCGGGCCACACGGTACGCGATGAGGAGGATAAGATTAATAAGTTCATTTCGGGACTAAACCTTCAGTTGCAGACCATCATGCGTAGCAGAACCTACGACTCCTTGCACGAGGCATATGACCGAGCAGCCGATATGTGGCAAGTCCAGGAGGTACAGGATGAGATTCACGGGAAACGCAAGGCTACTGAAGCAGGGGGGAGCAATCCAAACAAAAGGTTTAAGCCCAACACCGGGGGAAACAATCCAAATCGAAGCAACCAACTGAACCTTGAAGCTGGGCCAGTTCGACGCTACTTCTGTAAGAGGTGTCGGCAAAACCACCCCGGAGTTGACTGCATGGGGAACTTGGTTAGCTGCAACAACTGCGGCAAGAGAGGACATCGAGCTTTCGAATGTCGACTCCCATCAACTATGAACCCACAAAACCAAGGCGGTAACTACCAGAGGCCACCACAGAACCAGTATCAGGGGAATCGTCAGCAGTATGGGAACCAACCAACTGGGAACCAGCAGTCGGGCTATGGGAACAGGAACGGTGGAAACCGCAACTATCAGGATAATGGAGGTAATGGAAATGGAAGACAGCACAACTACAACCAGGGGAATGCAGGACATAATGGAGGCCAGAACCGCAACAACAATGTTGGCGTGGCAGCCAACAACAATGGGACTGGAGTTGGAGGGACTGGAGCACAAAATGGCAATGTGGGCAGGATTGCAGTAATGACAAGGAATGAGGTGGATGCTGATCATGGAATCGTCACGGGTACTTTTCTTATCTATGATCAACCAGCTTTTGTATTATTTGATTCTGGTGCATCCTACTCTTTCATATCATCATCCCTTGTTAAGAAACTGGGTTTGGGTAAGTCATCTAGAATATCCACCCCTGTAGCGACACCCACGGGTCAGGTTACTGTTTGCGATACCCTATTCGAAGGAGTAGAGTTGAAAATTCTAACGAGTATCCTACCCGCCAACCTAATAAGATTTGACCTTGGGGGTATAGATGTAATCCTAGGCATGGACTGGCTTGGGAAGTATCGCGCGATTATTGATTGTCACGAACAAAAGGTTCGGTTAAAAGGACCCAAAGGAGAGAATATCACATATCGTGGAATCATTAGGGAGCCTCGCATCAAGTTGGTTTCAGCCTTGGCCATAATCAATCAAGTGAAAAAGGGAAACTCGACCTATTTGTGTTACATCCAAGACGTGTCCAAGAAGGAGACTGTGTTGGAAGAGATACCTGTTGTTAAGGAATTTCCTGATGTATTCCCAGAGGAGATTCAGGGATGCCACCTAAGAGAGATGTGGAGTTTACCCTAGACTTGGCACCCGGTACTGCGCCAATCTCAAAAGCACCGTACCGGATGGCACCCGCAGAATTGAAGGAGCTGAAGGATCAACTGCAGGAACTTCTAACTAAGGGGTACATAAGACCCAGCGTGTCACCCTGGGGAGCACCAGTGCTGTTCGTAAAGAAGAAGGACGGAAGTCCAAGGCTGTGCATTGATTACCGGGAGTTGAACAACGCAACTATCAAGAATAAGTACCCGTTGCCCCGGATTGACGACCTGTTTGATCAGTTGCAAGGGGCCAGTGTCTTTTCCAAGATCGATCTAAGGTCAGGATATCATCAACTCCGAGTTGCAGAGAAGGATATTCCAAAAACTGCCTTTAGGACAAGGTATGGTCATTATGAGTTCACCGTGATGCCATTTGGTTTAACCAACGCACCAGCAGTGTTTATGGATCTAATGAACCGGGTGATGAGACCATTCTTAGATCGATTTGTGGTCGTCTTTATTGATGACATACTGGTGTATTCGAAGAGCGAGGAGAAGCACGAGGAACATCTCCGAGAAGTGCTGCAGACGTTGAGGCAAGAGCAATTATATGCTAAGCTATCAAAATGCGAATTCTGGTTGGATCGTGTTCCGTTCTTGGGTCACATCATTTCGAAGGAAGGCATAGCAGTAGACCCAGGAAAGGTTTCAGCAGTTAGAGACTGGCCTACGCCAAAGAATGTATCCGAAGTAAGGAGTTTCCTCGGCTTAGCAGGTTATTACAGATGTTTTGTGAAGGATTTTTCCAAGATCGCCAGACCATTGACTACGCTGACGAAGAAGGCGGTGAAGTATCACTGGGACAACAGCTGTGAAGAGGCGTTCCAAACTTTGAAGGAGAAGCTGACAACAGCCCCCGTCTTAGCTTTGCCAAACGACTCTGGTGAGTTCGAAGTATACAGCGACGCATCGAAGAAGGGGTTAGGGTGCGTACTTATGCAAGATAGAAGGGTGATTGCTTACGCTTCACGACAACTGAAACCCCATGAGGAGAACTATGCCACACATGACTTGGAGCTAGCAGCTGTGGTATTTGCGCTAAAGATATGGAGACATCATTTGTATGGTGCAGTTTGCAAGTTGTACACGGACCACAGAAGCTTGAAGTACATTTTCACACAGAAAGAGCTAAATAACCGACAATGGAGGTGGCTAGAGGTCATCAAAGATTACGACCTGCGGATCCAGTATCACGAAGGAAAAGCGAATGTCGTTGCTGATGCATTAAGCAGGAAATCCAAACACGGAGTGAACTCTATGCTAGCCCAGGCATACTGGCTATGCCAGGAGTTCAAGAAGCTTCAAATTGAGATAGTGGAGCAAGGGACGGTGCAGAATCTACTTGCTAGTATGACAGCCGTACCGGACTTATTTGAGGAAATAAGGAGCAATCAAGACGGAGACGTGAAGCTCGAAAGGATTAGGAAGAAGATTGCAGCGGGAGAGGCCAAAGAATTCCAGATCCATGAAGATGGAAGCATTCGGTACAAAGGAAGATGGTGCGTGCCACAGAAGTGCGCAGAAACCAAGGAAAAATTAATGCGGGAGGCTCACAGCACGCCATACTCCGTTCATCCTGGAGGCGATAAGCTCTATAAGGACTTAAAGAAGACCTTTTGGTGGCCGAACATGAAAAAGGAAGTAGCGCAATTTGTAGCAAGATGCTTAACCTGTCAAAAGGTGAAGTTTGAGCATAAGAGAATGGGGGGTCTGCTTCAACCACTAGATGTTCCGGTTTGGAAATGGGACTCCATTTCGATGGACTTTGTAACAGCCTTGCCGACATCAAAGAACGGGCTCAATCAGATCTGGGTAGTCGTAGACAGATTAACAAAAACGGCGAGGTTTATTCCGATGAAAGACACGTGGAATATGGAGCAAAGGGCAGATGCTTATGTTAGAAACATCGTGAGATATCATGGAGTGCCAAGTTCAATAATCTCTGACAGAGACCCTAACTTCCTTTCACATTTTTGGAAGGCTCTTCAGGAAGCATTAGGGACTCAATTGAAGTTCAGCACAGCATTTCACCCGGCGACTGATGGACAGACAGAGAGAACTATTCAGACGTTAGAGGATATGTTGAGGGCTTGTGTGATGGATTTTCAGGGCTCGTGGGTCGATAGACTACCGTTAATAGAGTTTTCCTACAACAACAGCTATCATTCCAGCATTGGCATGGCACCATACGAAGCCCTGTATGGAAGGAAGTGCCGATCACCACTGTGTTGGAATGACATCAGCGAGACGGTAGTAATCGGGCCACAAGTAATAGAAGATATGACAAATCAAGTACGACTCATCCAACAAAGAATGAAAGCGGCCCAGGATAGGCAAAAGTCATACGCAGACCAGAAGAGAAGGCCATTGGAGTTCCAAGTTGGAGAAAAAACATTTTTACGGGTATCCCCTACCAAAGGAGTGACAAGGTTCAATCTGAAAGGGAAACTGAGTCCAAAATTTATCGGGCCATACGACGTCTTAGAAAGAATTGGAGACGTCGCGTATCGATTGGATTTACCATCGAGTCTGGGGAGAGTACATAATGTCTTTCACGTATCCCAGCTGAAGAAATACGTACCGGATCCATCCCACGTGCTGAATCCTGAACCAGTGGAGCTAGACCCGTCTCTCACGTATGAGGAACATCCTGTCAAAATTTTGGACACCAAGACCAGAGACACGCGTACAAAAAGTGTTAAACTGGTCAAGGTTTTATGGACGAATTAGCTGTCAGAGGAGGCGACGTGGGAAGCGGAGGAAGATATGAGAAGGAAATATCCACACTTGTTTAATGAGGTAAATTGAGTTCCGGGGACGTCACTCCCTAAGGGGGAGAGGATGAAACCCTTTGTTGCTGTCATTACGTTTTACCTATTTGTTTATTGCTGTTACGTCCTAAAACCCTCACAACATGCTTAGCCTAGGCCGTTGGTAACATTTGTGACTGTGACCTTATCTGGTATGGTGCGTACTTATAGTACTACGTTACTTGCTTGTAAGAGGGTACTTGTTGGTCCGTGAGTTTGCCACTTGATGGTCCGTGAGTTTGCCGCTTATAGATATCGCGTTTATTGCCTGGTTTTAGCTTCGAGGACGAAGCTCTCTTTAAGGGGGGAAGGATGTAATACCCCGTATATTTGTCAGGGGTAAAGTGGTAAATTGGGAAGTGTAATACGATTTTATTTGCAAAATAGTGTTGGGGCGAATTATTGTGTTTTACAGTTAAGGAAATCCGAGTGATAATTCTCGAAAAGTATTAAAAATAATAGTCGTAGGGTGCTTTATACTTTATTAGAAAGCGCGTGTGCGACCACCGCGACTTGTTTTACACCCGAAGCACCATAGCGTTTCACTCATCTTCTTGGAGAATATTTCCTCCTCTCATGGCAATCTTTTTGAAGAAGTGTTCTTCCTCCCACATGTGTGCACATGCTCATTACATCATCACCTCACTTTGTGTCAATATCACCTCTTTTTCTTCTTCTCCTTCCCCAGCAAGACACCCACTCCCATCACCACCATTTCTTCCATCTTCAACCTCCAACACCCCCAAAGCACTCCACGGCAAACCCATCACCACCACTCCACTGGCATATATCTCTCTCCCTCTCTGTCCTTTCTCTTCCCCTTCCCTTGGCGGACGGAAACAGAGCAGCAGCAGCAGCCGCTGCCTTCACCAACGCGAGCAGCCACCAAGGCCGCCGCCGCAACCCCGACGGTAATTTGGGCACCCAAACCCTCAATTCATCTCCCTCTTTACTTTTCTCTGCCTCATTCTCTATCTCCTTCTTGTAATAGTTCAGAAACCAGCAAGAGAGGCCGGAAATTTCAGAGCCACCGCCGCCCCCGAGCCTCCATACTTTCCGGCGAAATCCTTGGCGAGCTTCACCCACGGCCACCCACGGCCTAAGGCCACCTCCACTCAACACCTAGGGCCCCGACCAGGCTACCAGAGGGTCCAACCAGGCTCAGAACAGCCCACACCGCCGGCGTCGAGCTCCACCTCCGGCGACGGCGCAGTGCTCTTCGACCCGACCCATTAATCGACCGTTTTGAGCGATTCTTGGTTCCGGTATGCCTTAATTTCCGCCGTGAGTTGATTTATGTAAACGAAATCATGTATTGCCGGTTGATTTCGACATTGGATTGATCGATTGGGTGGTTCATGTTTGGGGGGGGGTTGAAAGTGTCTTTTTCTATAAACTGTTTTGGGTTAGTTTGGGGGGTTTGTTTGCAATTCAGAACTTGATAAGGGGCTGGGTGTATCTTGTTAAAAAGGTTGTATGTGAATGGAAGGTTGCATGTTGTATTTAGCATAATATGGGGGGATTTAGTTGTCGTTTACTGAAAATATTACATTACACGCGAAAAATGAAAAATGTTATTTTTGGGTCAAAAATATTTCCTAAAAATACTAGAAATCGCTATCGTCTCAAAAATGTAATTCGGGTGTTGAATTATCGAAAACGTCGATTAAGAATTGTAACAAGTTATGTTAAAAACTTAACAAATCACTCAACTTTCAACCCGACTGAGATTAACTACATGAGAAGGTTGATATTTGCTTGATAATAAATATTTAGGGGTATTTTTATTAAAAGTTTAATATTTGTACTTTTTTTGTAAACGGCTATTTTCTATAATTTTAACCGCTAATACTTCAACTATATCTTTCTAAGCTACCAATGGTTCACTCTCTTATTTCACTAGACATTGTATGTCTTCTTAACGAAAATATCTCTAGATAAATAATCTCTTTTGGAAATACTATAAATCAAGAAGTTTTTTTTTTCAAAACTAGTGTGCTATTCGATAAGTTGTATGGTTTGAATACCGTTGTAAGGGTATATGTATGTGTCGTTCTAGCAAAATGGGAGGTGTCGATCTCGTCACTCGAGTAGGACGATTGTTAGGAAGTATAACTTGGCACTTGATCCTGTGTTTGACTTAGGAAATATACTTTGTAGGTGAAGAATTCGTAGACGAAGGTTTCGTGTACTTCTAGGAGCTTACGTGCTATTTGCCGAACAAGGTGAGTATACATGCCAAGTCTTGCGTGCTAGCTTCTTTCGTGTCTAAACACGATTTCATTACTCGTCTCAAAAATGTGTTTGTGTGCGTATGCTTTACTTGTGTTTGATTACGATTTATTGAGAAAATCACACAAAGCTTATAATGCATAAAAATATAAATTGAAAAGAGTTGCACGGGGAACGTTGTTTGGATTATTACAAATTTGGTTTGGTCGTTGTTGGCTTCGTCCACTCGACCCATATTGGTTAGTCCGGGAGATTCACCCCGGGCCCGCTCCTTGTACTCACTCCTTCTGGGCGCAAGAACCCTGTTAGGAGGGTGTCGACACTTAAGGTCTTGGTAGCTTGTGATGGGATATGTTGGATAAGGTTTAAAGGAATATTCCCCGTATAACACATGGCTGAAATGGTAACTCTTGATTTGGGCTGCTGAACACGGAAGTTGGATATTTGTTTGGAAATGTTCAGAAATTCTGATTATGATATGAGAATGTCTTATTTACTTTGAATTTTACTTCCGTTGTGTTTTGCGAAATTATAACAAACTACCTCTTCCTGTGTTTACATGCTTGGGTGTTGCTCTCTCAGTATTTTAATGCTGACTTTTTCGAAAACTGCGGTTCTTGTTTCCTTCCCACCGCAGGTCTAGGAGATGGGGACTACGGACTAGACGGGTACGAGACTCACATGGATTGAGAGTGTCCCGAAAGGTTATCTAGTATGCTAGATTAGTTCCGTAGTGTTAAAGTCGCGTGTAACATCTAAAGACTCGAATGTATGTTTAATAGTAATGTAAATATATGGTGGTTATGCTTACGATGTCCGCCAATTCTCTTAGCATCGCCCTCCCGGGTTTTCCGGTCCGGAACGGAAGGCTCGGGGATCGCGGGGTGGAAGAACGTAAAGTGGAAATAGTTGTGCGGGAGAAGTTTATTATTGTCGAGTTGACTTCTGTCACTCGGCCTGTGATTATTATTGTCGGGTTGACTCTGTCACTCGGCCTGTGATTATTATTGTCGAGTTGACTTCTGTCACTCGGCCTGTGATTATTTTCGGGTTGACTTTTGTCATTGGGCCTGTGATTATTGTCGTGCTGACTTCTGTCACTCGGCCTGTGTATTTTAAATCCGGTCGCAACCTGCCGGATCGCTCCATGTACTCACCTCTCTGACCGCAAGAAGTCTTAGGGGGCTGTCGACAGTTAAGGTCATGGTTGCTAGTGATGGTATAGTAGTTCCTTCCCCGCATCAACTAAGCTAAAATGTGGTTTCTCTGAGACAAGGATGTTTATGGAAAGGAAAGAAGGAATAGATTGGGGGTTAACACTCCCCGTTGAGATTTCAGGAAGAGAATTGAGAAGAAAAGATTTTATTCAAGTTTCCGCTCTATTCTTCAAGTTTACTCTGGTTTCCGTCTTTAATACTTGGGTGTGATTTGTTTACTCTTTTAAAAGATTTATTTCCTCCTCTTACTGTTTTGAGAATAAGACATGCCTCATCATCTGTTTACGAGCTAGGGTATTTATTTACTCAGCATTTCCCAGCTGACTTTAGAAACTGCGGTTCTGTTTTCCTTCCCACCGCAGGTTTAGAAGCAGAGGGCTACGATATAGCTGGGTACGGGACGCACTAAGAAGGATATAATCACCAATAGTAAAGTAAGCTAGTGACTAGCGTTAGCGGAATGTTTTAGTAGTGACGTGTGGAAAACTTTAGAACAACATGTGATGTCCAATAGATGTAATATATAAAGACTTGTGTAATGTTTAATAGTAATGTAACACATGGATGTGTTGCTTTTGACTTCCACCAACACTTTAGCATCGCCCTCCTGGGCTTTCCGGTCCGGAACGGAAGGCTTGGGGATCACGGGGTGTTGCAGGTGGTATCAGAGCATTCGATCCAGTAAAGGGAACTAAACCTGTAGGGTAACTTAAAATGCACGTAGGGCAAGATAATTAAATCCGGAAAAGCCGTTCGGGTTATGGGTAGCCTAGGTGTTGGCCTTGATTTTTCCCGCCCACCCTCATCCTGTCTGGAGACGTGCTGTGTGCTACGTATCTGGTTTAACTTGAAATGCATTTTACTCGGTTATGGATATTTGATACCTTTATGCTAGAAAGATAATGGAGATATTGAGACTGTACTTGATGTATTACCTTCTTTGTATGGAGGAGTTATAATATCTTGATTGGAGATGTGAGTCAAATGTGTTATATCGTGAACTAGCCATAAGATGCATGTTTGATGCGATAATTGTGTTAGATATATTACTAGTTGTGATGTTACGAGATAGTTGTTAAGATTTTGCGACCATAACCAAGGATACCATATGATGTGACTGATAGATTGTTACGATATCACTTTAGGAAAATCTGACAGGAAGAGATGGCTGAGAACGTCACCATGGAACAGTTCTTCGAGCAAATGACTAAGATGATAAATAACGGAGGCCAGACAGTGACTAATTGGGCCAAAGAAGTGGCAGAAATGAAACCGATGAAATTCACAGGAAAAGAGGATCCTGTTGAATTGGAAGATTGGATTATGGAGATGGATAAGATTCTTGAGACGGTAGGATGCCCTGATGAAAAGAAAGTCACTTGTGCGGTCTTTTACCTAAAGAGCGAAGCAAACCTTTGGTGGAGAAATGCACGTGAAACTCTGCTAGCCAATCCCAACTTCAACTGGGAATCCCTCCAAGCTGCTCTCCGATCTCGATTCTACCCACACCATGTGAAGAAGAGCAAGGAAATTGAATTTCAAAACCTACAACAAGGAAGTGACTCTGTGACCGAATACTTTCGAAAGTTTACGGAGTTGACACGATTTGTAGGCAATATGGTACCTGATGAAGATTCCAAGATTTCCAAATTCATCGCTGGACTTCACGACAGGCTACAGGAGACCTTGCTAAGCAGGACTTATTCTACTCTCCACGAGGCCTACGATAGAGCTGCTGACATCTGGCGAGTCCGTGTCGTCCAAGACGAGAGACGCAAGAAACGCAAGTTAGAAGAGGTAGAAGGAAGCAACAACAATTCTGCGGAGGGGAATCAGAGGTTTAAACCTATCAATGAAGGAGGTAACCAGGGAAAATATCGAGGCAACCACCAGGAACCTGGAGTTCAACCAGTTCGTCGCTATATCTGTAAGAGATGTCAACAAAACCACCCCGGAGTTGATTGCACGGGAAATCCGGTTAACTGCAATAACTGCGATAGGAGAGGACATCGAGCATACGAATGTCGATCTCCATCACCTTGGAACCAGCTGGAAAATCAAGGCATAAACTACCGGAGACAACTGCAGAACGACTATCAAGGTAATTGTCAGCAGAACAGGAACAACTTTGGAAACAACCAGCAGTTTGGGAATCAACAGAATGGTAACCGCAACAACCAAAACAATGGAGGCAATGGATATGGGAGGCAGCAGAACCACAACGGGGGCAACGCAGGAACAGGGCAGAACGGAAGACAACTTAGGATTGGGAATAATAATGCTGGATATGAGATAAACAACAATGGAGGAGGAACACGAGGAGCGGGAGGTCAGAATGGGAATATGGGAAGAATCGCTGTGCTGACAAGGACTGAAGCAGAAGCTGCTCATGGAGTTGCTACGGGTACATTCCTTACCTGTGAATAATCAGATTTCATACTATTTGAATATGGTACATATTATTCCTCAATACCCTCTACCAAGGAGGAACAACCTATTCCATCAGATATTGTGGGTTAGTGTTTCTCGAGGATTGGTTTGAGTTATGGTGACGCCATTCTCTAAAGGGGAGATAATGCACCTCTTCGTTTAGTGTCGTTACGCTTTAGTACCCTTAAGACTTAGTTAACCTTGACTTTTAGTAACCAAATGAGGCTATAATCACATTAGTAAGATAGACGTGATTACGATCTTACGTGATACAATACTTGTTGCACTGCACGCATTAGATAGAACTTACTTGCTATCACTTGCCATGTGAAACTTATTGCTTGCTATATGATCGTAAATGTGATCATTAGTTGCTTAGTAGAAAGTTTTAGCCTCAAGAAAATTTGGCTGATTTTGACTTCAAGGAAAAAGATTCAGCATTAGGAATATTGGACTGATTTTAGCTTCGAGATAAAAGTTTTTCAAGATTATTTGGCTGATTTTAGCTCTGAGGAAAAAGTCTTAGCATCAGAAGTATTGAACTGGTTAAGCTTCGAGGACGAAGCTCTCTTTAAGGGGGGAAGAATGTAATACCCCGTCAAATAGCTAGGGGTAAATCGGTAATTTATAAAGCGTTATATTATTTTTAAGAAGTTGAGACTCAGGTGAAATATTATATTTTTTGTAAGTGAGAAATTTTCTAAGATTTTAGAAAAATATTGAATTTGTATGCGTAAATGTTTTTGATTTATTATTTTAGTTATTGTCGCGTGTACGACCACCGCGAGGGTTAGTGTGAGGGACACACCCAATCACTTCATACTTTGGTGTGCCACCCACACCTTAACTTTTTTTCACAATACTTATCATCTTCAATTTTCCATCTTCTCCAGCAAGATTTTCCTTGCCTTCATCTTGCTTGGCAAGATTGTGCCACCAAGCATTTCAAGATTGTGCCACCAAGCACAACACCCTTCCACTAGAAGCCTCAACTCTAGCTTCCTCCACAATATATGAAGCTCTCTTCTCCTACAAGCTTGCCTTCATCCCCTTCATCATTATCACCTCCATCTCCTTCCCAAACACACCAACGCCGCCACCACCACCGAGAGCTCCACCACCACCACCACCATTCACCTTCATCTCTAGTCTCTAGCCTCTCTCTCATTCTCTCTCTCCCTCTCTCTGTTCTCTGCCCAGAAACAGAGCAAGGCAGCAGCAGCGGCAAAAGCCGCCACCACCACCTCCCCTGTTCCCGACGGGAACAACCCGAAGCCACCCAAATTCAAC
The DNA here is from genome assembly GCA_023055425.1 of Linanthus parryae. Taxonomy (NCBI): domain Eukaryota; kingdom Viridiplantae; phylum Streptophyta; class Magnoliopsida; order Ericales; family Polemoniaceae; genus Linanthus; species Linanthus parryae. The sequence continues at coordinate 39,183,514 of JALGPY010000002.1, forward strand.
CCAGCTTGTTCTCCTCTCAATTCCTCTCTATCTCTCTCGACCAGAGCATGAAATAGAGAGAAAAGCAGCAGCAGCCGGAGCTCTACAAAACAGAGCACCACCAAGTCACCGTCGGCCACCATTGTTGCCGACGGGAAGCTTGGCCCAAGCAACTCAGTCACACCCACCTACCAAAATCACCACCAAACGACTTCTAAAGGTCCCAGGAGATCAAATCAGGTCCTAATCGAAGCTCAGAGGTTCTCCATCGTTGGCGGCGAAGAGCACCGCCGTAACCCACCGTCGGTGAATTCGTATAGCTTCATTTCTCGATCGATTTCGGTCATTCTTGACCTTGGTATGCTCCAAATCTCGTCTAGATTCCGTTTAAACAATCAAAATCAAACTTTGAATGCTTGAATTCATGTTTAGTTGGATGAATTTGATGTTTATGTAAAAGGGGTTAAAGTGTCTTTAATGTAAAACTATTGTAGTATGCATATGGGGTACTATTTGTATTTTAGGGAAATCTTTAGGGGGCTGGTGTCCTTTAATGAACTGCCTTGTGAGTAGAAAGGGGGTTTCCAATGTCTTTTAAAGTGAACCCGGGGGATGCGGTCGTTGTTTATATAAACTTCATATTATTCGCGAAAAATAAAAATGTTATTTTTGGATTAAAAATATTTTATAAAAATAATAGTTTTCGTCCCGGTTACGGAAAAGTGTTTCGGGCATCGATTAGTGACCGAGTCGTTCGTTAAGAATTAAACAGTTACGTTTTATTAAAATTTAAATAAAGTTTGCTTAAATTACTTAGTCTTCAAATCGATTTTTGTTCAATACATGTAAAAATTGATATTGGCTAGTTTATAAACTTTATAGTGTCGTTTTCGGAAGAAGTTTGTTGACAACGTGTTATTTTAAATATCGGTTAAACCGTTATAATTACAATAAGTCTTTTTCATAATTATAACTACTCGTTTTACTATTATTTAGTGTCTTTTGATACCAACAATGTTTTAAAATAAATAATCACTTTTCTAAAACATTATATAGTTGTCAAAGTATGCGTCGATTTATGTATTTTCACTATTACGAAATAACTAGAGAAAGAAGACGTCGAGTTCGGGCTAGTCTAAAATCGCTTAATAGGATTTTCTATAAGACTTGAAATGCTATGTTCGGATTGTGACAATCTAGAAGCTCCGATTTGTAGGTGAAGTTTACATAGGCAAGGACTACGACTAGAACTTTCAGACGCTTCTGGACTAAGGTAAGTAAATATGCCTAGCCTAGCGTGCCTAGCTCCATTCGTGTCGTAACATCGATTTTATTACATGTCTCAAAATATTCTTTGTGCTATCAATCGTTTTACTTGAGATTTGGTTACATTTTGAAATATATGCTTTGAGACTGTCACACGGAGAATAATAACTCGTAAAGAACGTAAAGTGGAAATAGTTGTGCGGGAGAAGTTTATTATTGTCGAGTTGACTTCTGTCACTCGGCCTGTGATTATTATTGTCGGGTTGACTTCTGTCACTCGGCCTGTGATTATTATTGTCGAGTTGACTTCTGTCACTCGGCCTGTGATTATTGTCGGGTTGACTTTTGTCACTCGGCCTGTGATTATTGTCGTGCTGACTTCTGTCACTCGGCCTGTGTATTTTAAATCCGGTCGCAACCTGCCGGATCGCTCCATGTACTCACCTCTCTGACCGCAAGAAGTCTTAGGGGGCTGTCGACAGTTAAGGTCATGGTTGCTAGTGATGGTATAGTAGTTCCTTCCCCGCATCAACTAAGCTAAAATGTGGTTTCTCTGAGACAAGGATGTTTATGGAAAGGAAAGAAGGAATAGATTGGGGGTTAACACTCCCCGTTGAGATTTCAGGAAGAGAATTGAGAAGAAAAGATTTTATTCAAGTTTCCGCTCTATTCTTCAAGTTTACTCTGGTTTCCGTCTTTAATACTTGGGTGTGATTTGTTTACTCTTTTAAAAGATTTATTTCCTCCTCTTACTGTTTTGAGAATAAGACATGCCTCATCATCTGTTTACGAGCTAGGGTATTTATTTACTCAGCATTTCCCAGCTGACTTTAGAAACTGCAGTTCTGTTTTTCCTTCCCACCGCAGGTTTAGAAGCAGAGGGCTACGATATAGCTGGGTACGGGACGCACTAAGAAGGATATCATCACCAATAGTAAAGTAAGCTAGTGACTAGCGTTAGCAGAATGTTTTAGTAGTGACGTGTGGAAAACTTTAGAACAACATGTGATGTCCAATAGATGTAATATATAAAGACTTATGTAATGTTTAATAGTAATGTAACATATGGATGTGTTGCTTATGACTTCCACCAACACTTTAGCATCGCCCTCCTGGGCTTTCCGGTCCGGAACGGAAGGCTTGGGGATCACGGGGTGTTGCATCTACGATCAGATCGTGGAGGAGAATACTTGAGCCAAGAGTTTGACGACTATCTTAGAGAGTGTGGGATCGTGTCCCAACTCACTCCACCCGGATCGCCACAGTGGAATGGCGTGTCCGGGAGGAGGAATCGAACTCTATTGGATATGGTTCGATCTATGATGTGTCAAACCGATCTTCCATTATCATTTTGGGGCTACGCCCTATTAAGTGCAGCTTTCACCATTAACCGTGTTCCATCTAAATCAGTCATGAAGACACCATATGAGATGTGGAGTGGGAGGCGTCCCACACTGTCGTTCATGAGGATTTGGGGCTGCGATGTCTATGTAAAACGTTTACAATCGGACAAGCTAGGGCCTAAATCGGATAAGTGTAAATTTGTGGGGTACCCTAAGGAAACTAAGTGATACTACTTTTACAATCCAACCGAGAACAAAGTATTTGTTGCTCGGACCGGCGTGTTTCTAGAAAGAGAGTTTGTCTCTAAAGAAGCAAGTGGGAGGAATGTAGAACTTGAAAAGGTTCAAGAACCACAAATCACTGAACCGATTATGGAACATGAACAGGAACCACAAACAGTTGTGGAGCCACCTGTTCAGGTAACACAAGAGCTTCGTAGATCTAGTAGAGTGCGCCAGGAACCAGAGAGGTATGGACTTCTCGTAACCGATTCCGGTGACACGATGCTCATAGATGATGAGCCTACTACCTATGAGGAGGCCATGAGTGGCCCAGACTCTCAGAAGTGGCTGGAAGCCATGAGATCCGAGATGGAATCCATGTATACCAACAAAGTATGGACTTTGGTGGAACCACCCGATGGGGCGCGGCCCATAGGGTGCAAGTGGGTCTTCAAGAAGAAGATCGACATGGATGGTAATGTGATTACCTATAAGGGCCGATTGGTGGCTAAAGGATTCAGACAGATTCATGGTATTGACTATGATGAAACCTTTTCACCAGTCGCTATGACCAAATCCATCCGAATCCTACTTGCAATTGCAGCATACCATGACTATGAGATTTGGCAGATGGATGTCAAAACAGCATTCCTTTATGGGAATCTCCTCGAGGACGTGTATATGATACAGCCGGAGGGTTTTGAGGATCCAAAGCAAGCCAACAAAGTCTGTAAACTGCAACGGTCCATTTATGGATTGAAGCAAGCTTCTAGGAGTTGGAATCGACGTTTTGATGAAGTGGTCAAAGAGTTTGGCTTCATCAGAAACGAAGATGATTCTTGTGTCTACAAGAAGGTTAGTGGGAGCTCTGTAGCTTTTCTGGTCTTGTATGTGGATGACATACTACTCATTGGAAACGACATTCCGATGCTGCAATCTGTTAAAGATTGGCTAGGAAAGTGTTTCTCAATGAAGGACTTAGGGGAAGCAGCCTATATACTCGGTATAAAGATCTATAGAGATAGATCTAAGAGGTTGCTAGGCCTAAGTCAAAGTACATATATTGACAAGGTGTTGAAGCGGTTCAACATGCAAGATTCCAAGAAGGGATTCTTGCCCATGTCACATGGAATTACTCTTTCGAAGAGTGGTTGTCCTTCCAATGAGATTGAGAAGGAACGCATGAGTAGGATCCCCTATTCCTCGGCCATAGGATCTATCATGTACGCCATGTTATGTACTAGACCAGATGTGTCATATGCCTTGAGTATGACAAGCAGATACCAATCCAATCCAGGTGAGAGTCACTGGATTGCAGTCAAGAACATCCTAAAGTACTTGAGAAGAACTAAGGATGCTTTCTTGATATTTGGCGGTGAGGAAGAGTTGCGTGTAAGGGGTTACACTGATGCAAGCTTCCAAACCGACAGAGATGACTTTAGATCACAGTCGGGATATGTGTTTTGCCTGAATGGAGCAGCGGTGAGCTGGAAGAGTTCCAAGTAAGAGACGGTAGCTGATTCTACAACAGAGGCTGAGTACATTGCTGCAAATGGCGCAGCAAAGGAGGCTGTTTGGATCAGAAAGTTTGTTTCTGAACTTGGTGTGGTCCCTAGCATTGCGGATCCAGTGGAGTTGTTTTGTGACAACACTGGGGCGATCGCGCAATCAAAGGAACCCAGATCGCACCAAAAGTCCAAACACGTGCTCAGGAAGTTTCATCTGATTCGAGATATTATCGATAGAGGAGACGTTCGGATATGCAAGATTCCTACAGATGATAATCTGTCAGACCCGCTTACGAAGCCTCTCACGCAGTGGAAGCATGAAGGGCACACTGGGAGTATGGGCATACGAGATGCGCCAGATTGGCTCTAGTGCAAGTGGGAGACTGTTGGAATAGATGCCCTAGAGGCAATCTAGTTTAGTATGAATTTGTATATGGCTAGAAAATTCATTTATTATTTATTGGATATTTAATATAATGAAGTCCTTAGATTTACAATTGTGTTGTTTATCTTAAATATCCCTAGTCAAGTATAATGATTAATTGGGACAATCATCTATACACTAGTATGGGGTTGGATTGATATGGAGATATCACGATCCAACACATAGGTGTGCATTATGGAATGTTGCACTGGATTGACCCATCTCCGAGAAGGCTACATACATGTTATGTTGAGTCACAAGCGCTTCTCGCGGTGCAATGGTATTGTCATCCTTAGACTTGAAGTCACTAGATATTCTAGTTGTGGATCATTGTGATCTTGGTAGCGTTAAACGCTACACCGTAACTGGGTAGTTATAAAGGCGTGTACTGGATACAATGAGAAGCAAGCTTAGAGATCGTAGTGGACGTAGAGAGGATTTGCCCCTCCCACATAACGGGAGCAAATATCCTAGGCCACTCGAGGGATAGTGCTTATAGAATGTCTGGCCAGACTCAAATAAATCAGTATGGGATATTGATGTTATTTGCACGAATAAGGCTATTCCCATAGATCGAGAAACTGTGGATTGGATATACGAGTGTGACTTGTATGTCTCGTGTCCAATTCGGATATGGAGGCAAAGGGATGAGACAATTACTTGTACAAAGGTTGTCAAGATGACTATTCTATTAGTTGGCTAGAATGGATGTTTTGCTAGAAACCGCTCCATATTAGCAAATAGTTGCTACCAACTAGATAGAACCTATGGGGTCACACGCTATATAGAGTTGAACTAGATTTGGGAATTAATTAATTGGATTAATTAATTAGAAGGATCACTTTGCAAACCCTTGCAAACTTAGTAGGGACTAATTTGCAAGGAAGGGACTAAATTGAATTCTAGTTGGACTAGAATAAGTCCTTTAGGTAGTTAACAAGGAGTTGTTGGACTATATAAAGGACCCTCCTTCCTTCCTTCCTCATAACTTATGATCATTAGTGAACATAACAAGAGTGGGAGAGAACAAAGGAGAGAGAGCAAGCAACAAGGAGGGCCCGACGCCGCCCTCGTCCCCGTCAGCCAAAAGAGGCCGTGAGCCTCTTTTTGTCTCGTTTTGCGTGATTCCTTCTTCCTCTTCCTAATCCGGGCTAGCACCAAGGAGTTTGGCAGATCTAGGATCAACTCTAGGCGTGGATCAACTATAGAGAACGTGACATTATTCGCGTTTGAAGTCATCAAGGAGAACCCAAAGGTGTGTTTATGATTTCTAACCTTCACTATCGTTATGTCTCTAGACTTGTGATCCTTGGAGGGTTTTGCATGGTTTTATGTTTGATTATGCTTCCGTTGTGCGATCCATGAATCAAAACCCTACACTCTTTCCTTCAAAATTCAAACAGTCTCTTTTATCCATAGCTGCAACTGATTGAGAGATTTTAGGATCTCAGTTCCTACAAATCCTCCTTCTGTTTTCAACTTAAATTCAAACAGCCTCAAGTGGATATCCGTTGGAGTTTGTTGAGATTGCTCCTGCACGTTTAACAACCCTGCAACAGCATTGAAACACTGCAACAACAAAATCCAGAAAGCTAACAGTACTAAGACTGTTTGGTTATACAGTTTCTGATAAAACTGTTTAACAAACTTAGAACAATAACCTGTATATCTTCTAAAACATATGAATCATGAAAAACAAGTTTAAGATACTTAGAAGTGAGTAAATAATCACAATACTAAGAATCATAACCTGCAAGAAAGAATCAATAAAGTTCTGTAAAAACTGTCAGCAGCTCAAGGCATATCTCAAGGCCTTGGAGCTCTGAACCTGCTTTATAGAATTTCAAAGTTAAACCCAGATAGCTTTGATTCTTCCTGTTCTGATCATCTGCAATTGTGTTAGTTATATAAATACTATAATCCAAAAGTATATACAGTAAACCACTGATTTGCATAATCAGATAACCAACTCTGCAACACAGAAATGTTAGAACATATAGCAGAATAAGATAACTCAAGGCTCTGAAGTTCAGTCAATCTCAAGGCCTTGAGATAACTGACATGCTTTGCTGCTTATGTCTTAGCCTTTTCTCTTTCATAACTCAAAACAATTTCCAATCAAAGCACATTCAGGGATCCTGACTCAACAAAAGGTAAACAAATTAGTTGCTCTAAATAGTTTCATCAAAAAAAAAAAAATATCCACACAAGCAAAAACTAAAATAAAATAGGTTCATCAAAAATTGAAATTCATATAGAAGGTATGAAATGAATGATGTGTAGCAGAATAATTATTTCAGTGAGTGATTTCCATTGGGGCTTCAGACTATTCGAATGCTTCTTCTTCTTCTTTCGAGGAAAACAAATGTATCTTTTAGATGCTTCTTTAATGAAAAAATTATTGTGTCAAACAGTTTCCTAATTAGCAAATTGATATTTTACATGGGAATATCTAAGAATAAATCAATTAACCCATGTCTTAAATATGGATTTACTAGTTAAATAATTTAAAAGGTACACTGGAATAACAATTTTCCAAATGCTTGCAGTCCAGGGCTTTCTGAGGATGCATCATTTGCTCACTGCTGGAAGCTCAAAGTATTTGCTAATTTCTCCTAGATCATGATGTCCTGGAATTTTCTATGCGCTTTAACCTACATGTTTCAATTTGAGTTACGAGGCTCAATGAGGAATTTTTCACAATTTAATGGATATTGATCTTTGGGCAAAAAAAAGTCGATATTAATCACAATGCCGTTGATCATATTATCGGGCATATTGCAGTTTCTTTATGTGTTCGGGAGCAAACCATGCGATATTTTCCTAGTGGTCCTAGACTATGATAACGTGACGAGCAAGTCGGATATACAAGCAAGCATACTGTTAGAGATTTCACTTCGCATTTTCAATGCAAAATAACACAAAGAAAATCATTGAAACATATATGAAGCTATCTCTTTCGGTGCGAGTATCCAGATATACATAATCTACATGGTTTCCGAAAAAAAAAATGTTGCAAAAGTAAAATTGAAATATATGATAATTCTGGTCATCATGTCTATGACGCGAGTCATGCCTACACCACCATTCTGATTTCATGGTACTTCTAGTGCAGATTTGGACGGTGATTTTGCTGAAGAAAATTTAAAATTCTTCAACGTATCCGGACTCATACAAGACGCATATTCGACGTAGTAACATACATCGAACCAGAACTTAGGTTTAAGAAAAAAGGCTGTGTTATTTTGGTAAGAAATTCAAAGCAATCTTCATTTCATGTTTGGTCTCATGGATGAAGGAGTGAGAAATTATCAAAAAAACAACCTAAGGAAAACATGAAACGCTCATCGATTTCATTGTATCAACTCATCAAACTTCACGACAGTATACTACTCACAGTAGCATAAGAAAGGTCTTAGTTCTTACTTTCACCAGAGTCCGTTGTCACCGTCTCCGTATGTTCACTTTTCAGTTATTTAAAATGAGATTTTTTTTCTACCATTTGGAAGAAAATGGGATGGATCTCATCTAGAGCGCGAAATAATTGAACAATGAAAATCGGAACTGTAAACTCAACCAAACATTAGAGACTGAAATATTTAAACATCAACTTCATCAAACCCTAGCATATATATTCATCATCCTCTTAGTCCAAACCCTTTTTTTAGGAGGGAATTACATGAAATTAAGTTGCAAACATCATTCACAAGCTAACACAAATTAGGGATCTAGTCTAGATATAGATCAGACAACAAAAACTAAACCCTAATTTCTAGCCTTATTATTATTAATCATCAGTCTTAGTTCATATTGTCATGGCTTCCATCATCATACAACAAACAACTTGAGCCCAGAGCTTGATCTTATCCTTCGTCACCTTTGGATCTTCACCTACACACACAAAACAAACATCACAAAATCTCAATCAAATCAAATCAAAAAATTAGTTTCTTTTATATAATGTTAAACCACTTGATATAATGAAACAGTACCTTTCATGAAGAGGCAGGGTTTGGGTTCAGTTTCATTTGCCTCATCGGAGGCAGGGGAAGGGCTGCCACCGGCGGCGGCGGCGGTGGAGTCGTACTGCTTCTTCACGACATGGTAGAGCTCCAGAGCCGGGAATGTCGGGGACAGCTTGATGGAATCCGGCGAGTCGAAGCGGAACCCTAACTCGTAGCACGCCTTCAGCTCGTCCATGTCGTCGAAGCTGAGGCTGTTGCTACGGCGGTGCTTCTCCATCCGCTTCTTCCGCTGCCAGACCTCCTCCCGGATCAAGTCCGGCGACCACGACTGGGCCTTCAGGAGCTGCTTCGCCCGTTTCGCCGCCTGCTGCTGCGGCAGTGCTGCTGAGATTGCCGGCATTGTCCGGCGGCGGATGAGTTTCACACTCCTTGGGGCTCGTGCTCCCTTGGCGGCGGCGGCTGAGGACATGGTGTTATGGTGGCGATGGGTGAGTTGGTGACTCATTTCTGTATAATAATATTTCCTTAAACTAGTGATTAGTGACTAGTTTTTTATACTGATGTAGAGATAGATACGATGGGGGTTATTTTTTAAGTGGGTCCCAGCTTTGGTTTCACTGTCCGCATGAAGACAATAAAGTTAGTGCCGGTGGGCCCAAGACATCGGAAGGTCTGAATCGGGACACGTCGTCGATGAGTACACATGTAGCGCTACTAATGGGGAGTATAAGCTAAATGACGGAAATTGGCTTCGTTTAACAGGCTGTAAAACAAAGTTAAAAACTTACTAAAATGGTTTTTTCTAGTGAGAATCGTCGTCCTTTTGTTCGGAAAAAGTGGAGAGGTGTTTCGTGTGTGCGTCATCTCGTTTTCTTTGTTTTGGTCACGAGAAATAAGACAGGGGGTTGGGTGTCTAGAAACCTCGACTCATCGGACTTATCGAGGAGAAACAATTTGCATAGCCAAGTCGTCAGAGTAGTGCTTAATTACAGATTCCTCCAGGTAGTAGTAGTCGTAATTCTTTTTAATAAAAAAATGGCCTTGCATTGGTGGTGTTTTGTTTTGTTTTTTTTTTTTTTTTGTTTTTTTTAGAGGGATGTGTTATTGTGGAAATTGATCTGGTAATTAGGTATATTGGAGAGGGGTATGTGATGATGAGAATTTGTACAGGTAGCATACTATGTGTCGTTAACGATTTATCGAGAGAAGACACTTCCATCTGCAATTAATAAAGAGATGAGCGATACGCGACAAAATGTTGAACCGTACATCGTACAACTATTAATATGTCAGTTGTAAGTCGTTAGCGTGACAAAATGTTGAACCGTACGTCGTACAACTGTTGATATGCCAGTTGTAGGTCGTTAGCGGTTAATGAACCGTTAATCAATTTAATTAACAAATATTATTGATAAAAGAAAACAATAAAGATTGAGAGAGTTAAGCGAAAAACAGCTCCACAATTCTCGGAGAGACCTCCAAACCCTAGTTGTCTCAATGGCGACTGCAACGGCGGCAGAACCACTCTCGGCGGAGAAGTCTTTCACTGAGTATACAGAGATCGAGAAGAAGATAATATTCAGCGAAGAGTACTGCAAATCCGCAGAAGACGACCTGCGCTTCATCTTCTGGGTTCGTTTGCGACCGAAGAAAGGGTCAATAGTCGAGTTGTTAGAAGAGTGCTTGGGCGGATCTGGAATCGGGGAGAGGATGGCAACATGGTTGAAGTCGATTTCAACACATACCTCTTCATCTTTCCGGACCAACAAAGCTTAGAGAGGGTGGCGGCTGGGGGTCCCTGGGCAGTCAACGGGAAACTGTAGCCATGGTCGACGAGTAAACCTGTTAAAGGGGTCTTGTTTGACAGCTTGGATGTATGGGTGCAATTGATGAACATCCATTTCCACATAATGCTCAAAACAGATACTGGTAAGATGATAATGGGTGAGGTAGCGGATGTTTTGGACCTGGACAACAAAATCAATAGTGATGAGGATGATAACTTCATAAGGGTAAGAGGAAGATTTCATATTGCCAAACCTCTTCCGAGGGGTATTCATATTCAAGTACTCGACGAAGAATTATGGGCTGATTTCTAGTATGAAAGAATGCCCAGTATGTGATGTTGGTGTGGGAGTGTGACGCACGATGGACATGAATGTGAAGTGGTTCCCAAAGACATTCACGAAGCTTTTAACCCAGGCTATGGTGATTTCCTTCTCTACCATGCAAGAGCCAAAAATATGCCGGAGAGGAGCCCATCAAGAGCAAAAAATTCCTAGTGCCATGGAAACGAATGAGAAAGTTGAAGATACAGTGAAGTGGGTGATTCAAGAGATGTCGATTATTGACGACGAGGAGTACCATACTTGTGAACAATCAACACAGCTGGCTAAAAACTTGGCCGAACCAACCTCTGCAGCCTCCACAGGTTCACCGCGGACAACAAGAAACAAATGAACCATAGACCCTACCATTCCCAGGGTCGAAGGAAAGATTCAAAAATCGAATTTGGGGATCAAACAACCATAGCAGGTCAATGATAGAAATCTATCGGTGGTGGACAGGGTCAATTTGTACAACTCGAGCACAGTAATGAAAGGGAAATAGAAGGGAATAAAGAGAAAGGGTGGAATGATGGAATTTAGTCCACCTCCGCAGCGTTAGAAACTGCGGTGATATAGGAGGACATCGAGGATGGCTAAGCAACTTTAGGTTTTGCTTCGGATGGCACAAGCCGAGGTCAGAACAGTGGGAAGAAAGACAAGAGTGCGACAAAGTCGTTACAAAATAAGTTGGCGGAGGTTGTGGAGCGACCCCGACAGTCATTATGAGTCTCCTAAGTTGGAAAATACGTGGGTTGGGGAACCCTAGTACGTTCATGTCGTTTTGCGATCTTGTAAATAAAAAATTCGTTGATTTGGTCTTTCTCCTTGAGACCAAATTATTAAGACAGGAGATGCAACAGAATATTGCCACCATAGGCTACTACAAAGGTTTCGCGGTTGATTCCAGAGGTAGAAGCGGAGGTTTGGCACTCTTGTGGAAAGATAGTATGCGAGTCAGTGTTCTGAATCATTGTTGTCATTTTATTGATGCTATAGTTTAGAGATATGATGATAATTTTTGTTGGAAGTTTACAGGGTTCTATGGAAATCCTATTCATGAAGAACGCTCCCTTTCTTTAGGAATTATTGCGGAGACTTGTGGCCCAACCAGACATTCCGTGGTACGTCGCAGGTGATTTCAATGCTATCACGTCATACGCAGGTGATTTCAATGCTATCACGTCGTTTTGCGATCTTGTAAATATTTGGGTTACATGGAATCCCTACACTTGGTTGAACAACCAGGAGGAAAGAAACAACATTAGGGAAAGACTCGACAGGGCTGTGGCCAATATTATGTGGATTGACGCTTTTCAGGAAGCTAAGATCAGACATTTGTGGTGGCCTTACTTTGACCATGTCCCAATCCTCACGGAATGGAAACAGCAGGGGACATTTGGAGGAGGAAATGCAGGTTTCAGTACGAAAAGATGTGGAAACGACATGAAACTTTTAGTGATCTGATAGCCGGAAGTTGGAATGGGGACGAAACTAGCATCATTGAGAAACACGAGTTGCTTCGGTAGAGGTGCAGGAACTGGAGCAGAGACTGCTTCGTCCAGGTCACTAAGCGTGGCAACTTGATATGGATAGAGGGAAGATGCTGGATGACATGGCTCAGACATTAGAGGTAATTGCAGAGAAGAGCTCTAACAAAGGAGTTCAATGAGTTACAAAAGCGTGAGGAAATCATGTGGAAGCATATATCCAGAATTGAATGGCTCGGGTATGGAGACAAAAACACTATATTCTTTTACTTAAAAGCAAACTTCCGCCCTGCGAGAAACAACTTTCAGTGGCTCGAGGACAGCAACGACAGTTGGGTTACTGATGAAAATAGGACCGGGTCAATTCTAGCAGTACCTTTCGGAGATCTTTAAGTATAAGAAAACAGATATGGATGATATATTGATGCAGATGCTACAACAAAGTTAGATGGAGATTACACGATGATTGAGGTAAAAGAAGCACTGTTTCAGATGACTCCTGACAAGGCGCCAGGGAAAGATGGATTCAATGCGGGCTTTTATCATAAGCACTGGGGGATAGTAGGGAATGATATCACAATGGCGGTTCTCCAAGTTCTCAATCAAGGCCAGTCAATGAAAGATCACAATCATACCCTGATAGCTCTAATCCCCAAAGTTAAACAGTTGCGGAAACCAGGTGAGTACATACCTATTCGTTGATGCAATGTTACTTATAAAATCGTTTCTAAATGTGTTGCAAAACGGCTGAAAACTGTGCTCCCGGGCCTGATTTGGATCATCAGAGTGCTTTTGTACCAGGACGTCTTATTTCTGACTTATAATTGTCAAAAAACACGTTTCTTATACTTATGTAAAATAATATCAAGCTATTTATGATGCAAACTTCTTGAAAAAAATGTTACTACGCGTTCCCTAATCTAAAGCATAAATTATTTAAAATTAGTAGAATCACACATAACAATAAAGATGCATGTACATTTATACATACATACATACACACATATATAAACTTAATATTTTCAAATTTTTATGATAATACTTGTAAATACTGTTAAAAATAAATATTTGAATAGGGGATAGTAATAAAATATTCAATAATAACTAATTACTATAAGTTGTAGTATTTTGGATGATAATTTATTCACTGCAATTTTGTATGCAAGAAGTTTTATTCGGAAGTATCGTACCTTAAAACGTTAAATACGAGTATTAAACTTTTCTGCTCAAAAATTCGAGTATTTTTCATCAGGTCCAACAATAGTACAAAATACGAAAGTTTTTTTCATTCATACGTACGGACGGGTATTAAACAAAAAAAAAAAAATTCTGAGTATTTACTAACTATGGGCGGTAGCGGTGGTGGTTAAGAACATTAAGAACATCAATAACAAAAATAAAATAAATACAAAAAAACACAAATAAGAGCAAAATGGTCATGAAAAGACCAGATTGCACCCCTGTCTCAACTGACATTAACAGAAGGGTGGTAATTGTCTAACGTCCGTCAACTAACAGGGGTGGTTTTCGTCCCGACATGGGTGATTTTTGTCATTCCCCGAAGATTATGGATGTTTTTGTCATTTACCCAAACTCGAGGGGTGATTTTTGTCTTTTACCCTACTAATAATAAAGATGATTTAGGAAGTAAAAGGGATATGATTATGACCCATTTTATCTAATTAAGAGTCTATTGCAGACCTTTACTCTTAAACCTAATACCTAAAGTTTGATTCCACTCCGTCCCACCTCAAATGCACCCTTTTGACTTTTTCACCCGGTATCGGGTCACTTTGACTCGATGCGCAAAACGATGCAATTTTTCGATAACTTTTTTATGGTCTTGTAGAATAAGAGTTACTCTACAACACCATAAAAGAATATTTAAAAATTATAAAGTTTTGCTATCCAAATTGTCGGGTCTAAGTGACCCTGTGAATAGTGGTAAATGTCTAAATGGTGCAAAAGATGTGGGAGGAGTGGTACCTAGTTATTTGATGGCTAGTTTGATAATACCTCTTTTTCTTCTCTTTCCCATGCGGTTGACTTTTTTAGCCGTATCTGGGTCACTTTGACTTATTTGGATAGCAAAACGATGTAATTTTTTAACAATTTTTTCATAGTATTGTAGAGTAAAGTTTACTCTACAAGATCATGCAAAAATTACAAAATTTGTGTATCATTTTGCTAACCAAATCACCGGATCAAAGTGACCCCGTGAATAGTGTCAAAAAATTAAGTAAGGTGAAAGAGATGAAACAGAGATAGTATTCCCTATTTTCCTATCTTCTAAAATTGGTAAATTTAAGGATTCTGGTGGGGAGGGGGGCCACATGAAAATAAACTTTGTTCGATCAGTTGGAAGGATATGGGAAAACCCAAAAGTTAAGAGGGTTTGCCCTTTAGATATCCGAGATAATTCAATTTAGTTATGTTGTCCAAAGAATGCTAGAAAATTTCGGAAATATCAATCTTATTTGTGTACTCAATTATTCAAACAGACCCATTATCCTATAGCCAACCTTTTAGGCCCAAATTAGCCATAACCCCCTCATGGACATGGAGAACATGTGTGCAGGTAGAGACATTTTAAAAAAGAAAGTGCAAACGGGAATTTCATTCATGTGTTCAAAAATAGATGGATTAAAAAAAAAAAGACCAATTCTTCCCCAGTTTCAATTGTGCTCATGGTCATCCAAATGTGTCTAATATGTTCAATGAAGATGTGGCCAATTCAGTTCTAGCTATTCCTCTTTCTTGGCAAGGAAAAGAAGATGACTTTATATGGCCAAACACTAGATCGGGTGTCTTTACTGTGAAGAGTGGAGTTAAAGCTGCAAAGATATTTTTTGAGGAAGCTTCTATCAAAGGAGGTTCATGTCTGAAATTTTTTATCTACCACAAAAAAATGTCTTCTTTCACCTTTTTCTAAAGAATATTAGTTGAATTGTTGAAATCTAAAGCTTCCCCCAAGAGTGAAAATGTTTAGGTGGAGGGCTAGTAAGAATTTTTTAGCAACAAAGAAAGCTTTGACCCATAGAAGGTGTGAACATTTAGAGCTATGTGATATTTGTGAAACTTAAAGCTGAGGATTTGTTCAACATGTTCTTGGGTTGCAGAATGGGTTTCTTGATCCAAATGGAAGTGACTTCAAAAAAGCACGAGCCAATATTTTTAACCTGCTCCAGAAGATGGAGAAGATTGTAGGTTTGTGGGAAAAAAGTGATTTTTTAGTTGTTGGACAATTTGGAAGGTAAGAAACAATTTGAAAGGTAAGAAACCATTGTGTCAATTTATTTGTAATCTAATTTATAAAATTTATATTCTAATCACGTACCGATATAACTACTTTTATTAAATAAATGGACTAGTGATAGTCATCAGATATTGTATTTGTATTTTGTACCAGCGATGACGATCTGTAGATGGTACTGGACCGACTGATTGGGCCGCGTCGATGATTATAGTTCTACTATTTCCTAAAACGACTTCTTGGGTTCTGGGGCGTCACATGGCAAGCCCAAGAGGGCCTAAAGTATGAAACGTAAGTTGAAAAATGTAGCAAAGAACTTGAAGTTTTGGGAGAAGAACGAGTTCGGGAATGTGCGGGCAAAGGTTAAAAAGTTGCAAAAAAGATGAAGAACTTTGTGGCAAAAGAGCTCAAGTGAAAGACAATATATCAGCGAGGTACATAGGTAATAAAAACTAAAGTTCTGCAGTAAGAAGAGAAAATGTGGAAGTAAAGGAGCCACGATGAAACAAGATTATTCCGAATGTGTTCAATCTTGGATCTCACTCACACTCTTTCTTAGTGTTTGTCAATTTAGGAATAAAATAACTCAAATCATGTAGTGCATTGTATATGACTATTATAAATGATCTGAATATATTTATTTAGATACTCTGTGATGCTACCCAGTGTGCTTGTAGACTATTCAGGCTCCTTGAATCTAGTTCTACAATAAATCATCAGAAATCATTGGTTTTGTGACCTTTGAGTTTCATGTATATTCCTATAAGAGCAACTCCAAGAGATGGAGGATAAAATTTTGTCCTTGGACCAAATTTGGTCCTGGAGCAAAATTTGCTCCTCCACTTTGTTGCTTGAGCTCCGACAGTGAGGAGCAAAAATTGTCCTTGGACCAAATTATTTTATTTTACTATTTTTTGTTATTATTATTATTAATTAATTATATTTCTATATTAATTAGTCCTAAGTAACTAATGTTTACTTAAAAAAATTGTATGTAATTAATATAATATTTTAATCATTTACTTAAAATACTTGATTTATTTAAAAAAAAAAAATATTTGTTTTTTTATCACTATTTTCATCGGCTATTTCCAACGGTCATATTCCAATACATATATTCTAACGCCATTTCATGTTTTTTATGTTTGAAATTGAGGGTGGAATCAATTTTTTGATTAAAAAACAGTTTTTTATGTTTTGCTCCTATGAACAGTAAGTCTCAAGTTTTGTCCTCCATTTTATTGTCCTTGGTTTTGCTCCAGCAGATGCTCCTTCTCCTGGAGCTGTGTGTTTCCCTTATGTGGAGCATTTTTTGGTCCAAATGGTGGTTTGCTCCTTCTGTTGCAGTTGCTCTAAATTTCTAAGTCATTCATAGGTCTAAGATTACTTCTGTAGCACCAAATCATGTATATTTGGACAAAAATGTTAACATTGCAAAAGAGAAAAATGTCCAAATTAAGAGTAGTTAATACACCCTGGTGCGCCTAGGACTATCACAAAACCCTAGGCTAAGCCGTGCGTAGTCTAGGGGTGGCTAGGTTGAGTATTTGCTTGCTCTTTCACTTTTAGTCTAGCTCTTTTGGTAGTTTCAGTCAACCATTTATTCTTCTTAAAGATTCCTTAAGATTTATTTCCATGTCTTCCAAGTAAAGAGAGTTTGATTATGAATAAAATATGTATTTATGAAAATGTTTTATTTAGTAATAATGATTCCAATAAGATGTATTTTTTTGAACTCTTTTATGAACTTTGTCAGTTTTTTATTTATAGTTAATTGAAATAGTTTTAATAAATCAAACAGAATATTGTAAGAATATTTTCTTTGAAAATTTTAGCCAACACCATATTTCTTCTTCATTAATTTGGGTCATAGTTATACAATACTGTTATTCTATTTTTCTTATATTTTGAAGATTTGATTATTTTGATCTAGAATCTTTTCATAGATATTGAAGAAGAATACTTAAAAACTTAGTTCTATTAATCCTAGTAAATTTGATTTGATTTTCTAAAAATAATATTAATTATATTTTTTAAAGTTGGAAATTAAGAATGAATTTTTCTTTAAGGAAACTAGATTTTCTTTATAAGTAAAAAGATCTTATATTTATTGATTATTCTATAAAGAAGAGGTGGACCTTAATTTAATTCCTATAAGTTTAGATTCATAATTGATTTTCTCTAGAACTCATTTGTTTAAAATTTTTATAAATATAGAGCTAGAGTTTAGAGAAAATGAAGCTGAAATTAAAAAGAAGGATAGGTTTGTAGGGTTTTTTATGCAGGTTACGCAGCGGAATAACAAAAAATTAATCATGCTCAAACCCCTTCAAGGATCACAGGCAAGCAATCATAACATGATTATGGTAGAATCATGTGTGCCTTAGTTTGTGTGATCACTACGAAGAATTGTGTCTTCGTCTCTACGAGAATCCACATCTTAGATTTACAACTGGAATCCTTCTCACTGTGTCACGCAAAACGGAGCAACCACCAACGCCCAAAGGGGGCCGACGGTGGCAAGGGGGCCGACGGGTCTAGGGGCTTCGACCTCTAGACTTTCTCTCTCTCTCTCTCTCTCTTGATTTGTTACGTTCTCTCAATAATGACTTCTTATGAGAAATAACAAGCTGGAGGTCCTTTATATAGTTAATAACTCCTTATTAACTATATAATTGCCCAAATGATAATCATGTCCTTAAATGGATTAGTCCACTTGCAAATTAGTCCTACTAACTTATCTTGTGGTTGCGTTATGATCCTTTTATTAATTATTCCAACTAATTAATGCCAATATCCAGTTTAATCCCTACGGTGTGTGACCCCATAGGTTTCCACTTAGTTGGTAGTAACTATTTACAAACATAGAGCGGTGTCTAGCAACACATCTATGCCACACAACTAATAGAAATAGTCAGTGATCCCAAAAAACCTTGTGCCCAATGTTACCGTGTTGTCCCTTTGTCTCCATATCCGGATTGGACACGAGACATATTCGTCACACTCGTATATCCAATCCATAGTTTCTCGATCCTGGGAATAAATTTATCCATGCAGATAACTTCAGTATCTCCATATTGATTTATCTGAGTCTGGCCAGACATTCAATAAGCTCTACCGCTCGAGTGGCCGTGGATATTTACTCTTATTATGTAGGAGCGACAAATCCTATCTATATCACTGTCATCTCTAAGCTTGCTTTCAATCATGTCCGATTGTTATCTTTATAGTTACCCAGTCACGGTGTAACGTTTGATAATATCAAAGCATGATATTTCACAACTAGAGTATCCAGTGACTTCAAGTCTAAGGATTATAACACCATTAGCACAACGAGAAGCGCTTGTAACATTGACATAATCTAATGTAGCCTTCTTGTGGTGGGTCTATCCAGTATGTCATACTCCTAATGCATATCAATCTACCACATACTAGTCTATAGTTGATCGTCCCGTTAATCAATATAATGGAATAGGGATATTTAAGATAAACAACACAATTTTAATCTAAGGACTTCATTATATTAAATATCTCCATAAATAATACAATGATTATTCTAGCAACAAAAGTTCATACTAAACAGATTGCCTCTAAGGCATCCAAAACCAACAAGGTTAGCCACCCCATACACGTGTGTGTGTGAGAGAGAGAGAGCGATCTTCCAGGGTTTTTTTGCCACTAGAAGCAGGAGCAACTGGCCGACGGTTCAGCTCCATGATCGACGGTTCAGCTTCCCAAGCTCCTCCAGTGACGCTTCAACTTCCTTCATTTTTGGTTCTTCATTAGATGTTGTTGAAAACTCTTCTATGTTCAATCCACGTATCTCTTCTCTTGTTTTTAATTGAGACTCTAGATCAATCTTCTTCTATTGATCTAGAAGAAGTCTTCTATTAGTATATGTGTGTCTAGAATCAAGTTATTGTTCACATAGACTTCTTTATTATTTCTTAGTTTGGTTTTGCGTCAGACCTGTGTTTTAGACAATCACTTCTCTATAGACGTCTCACATAATCTGAACACTAGGATTTCTCTCTCAAACTCATCCTAGAGCCTATATTGTTTCTAAATATGTATCATGAACCATTATAACTTGACACAGTCATATCTGAAGTTGTTTCCCCTTTACTGGGACGTGTAGAGGCAATCGTAGTGTTATCACGGATTTACCTCTTTGTATCAGTTAGGTCTAGGTTTAGTTAGCGTCGTCTAGAGTCTCCTATCCTAATTGTGTAGATCTTATCTAACTGATAGAGTTGTTCACTCGCGAAATAAAGGGAGATAGTGTTGTTCACTTGATGAGCTACCTAAGGAATTTTTTCTAGGGTACACGCCTGTACGAGGTGCACCGTGTATCTATGTCACTGGTTCAAGTGAGGTTTGGATTTTCAAAAGCGTGAGTTACTACATAAGATGTTGCATAAACTAGGTGGGAAAAAGGTAGTGCGGTGAGTAGCTAGTCCGGGTAACAATTCATTAGATATCTTGTGTCAGACGTTTCTAGAAATATAGTTGTCTAGCACTTTGTTGGTGCTAGAAGGCGGGGTTTTACTCCTAAATGTCCTCCTCAGGCGGAGAACACAATGAAGGTTTTCCCCACAGTAAAAATCTTGTATTTTACTCTTCCTATAAATGTTTTAACAATTAGATTAGTTTTACCTTACAGTTAAACTGCTGCATCTAAAATATCTTTACACAATTCTTGTTAATAGATTAAATCTTATGAAACATCCCGGGATCTCGGTTCAGGGTTAAAGAGACAGTCGATAGTCAAAAGTAGGAATATATTTACCAAGATTATAATTTAGCTAATAAATACAACAATATTTGAGAATATAAGTTTACAAGATCAATATATTTAAATGAGCTATGTGATATAACTTAAGATAACATTCTTGTCTTCTCGATTTGCGCTCCCATACCGATTGGCACTAACCTGTGGTAATTTTGAAATAGCAAACGCAGACACCACAGTTTGAAAACAATCAGTAAAAAATGAGTAATAGACATTGTGACACGTAAAGCAGTGAGTGGCACACAAGAATAAGTTGAAATAAACTAAGAGAATTGAAATATTGTTAAATAAACGACTTAGAATAAATTGGAAGAATTATAAATAAACGTGTAGCAAAACTTCTCAACTTTAAAGCATTTATAGATCACGAGTAGTCACGATATTGTTAAAACATTGCAATCTCACGGGAGCAATTCATGTTCCACTATAAAACGTTAATTCACAAGTCCAAATCTCTTTCAACTTCGCTTTTTTTGGTTGTGTCATATGCAGAGCCACAAACATGATCGATAGAGTAAGCAAGTTTCTTTCAACTTCAATTAAAAGTTAAATTTAGCTGAGGCATGTCCGAAACCACCGGCGGATCGATGTAGACAGAGAGATCACAAAGTAATCATAAAGGGTTCCTTCTAGGGTCTATCATAGCATATTTCACCCGAGCGTTTAAGGAAACCCATACGTCAATCCCCTCGCACAATTCATAGCTAAAAGGCCTTAAGTGTCAACACCCCTATACCGTAGTGACCCTTACAAGTATAAGTAGCACTCTATAGCTCTAAAAACCCTTGGCCTCATACCTTGGTACATTTTGGCTCGTCGGGAGAGGATTTGTGAATATTCAAGTTGTATCCAATTATAGGAAGTATTGCTTCAATGGTCGTAGCAATAAGTAATAGGAGGATCGCTTGGCGCCTCCGGCCAGAGCTATATATAAACACAACTCTATTCATCTTCATAAGTCTATTATAGGTATTTTATTTATTCTCTTTCACATTAGAATCAGAACATCAATATTCCACAAGTAGTTTTCAAGAGTTCTCACACGAGATTCATAGGTATTCAAACAATTTTTGAAAATAAGACATGCTTCTCACACTTTTTCAATTAACAAAATATTCATCCAAAACATCATGCGCATCATACACAAATTTTGATAAGTAACGTTCGCGCATATGTACTTATCACGGAGCAAAGAAAGGAGAAAAGCAAAGCCAACACTCTTCTACAACGCTCATCTCAAATGAATACGGGCCTTACAGTCAATGCAACAATACGAACACATACGTATATTACGAAACGGTTCTCAAAAACTGCTGGGATATATAAAAATAAAGTATACAACCTATTAGAAATTACCCTCTATATGAGGTTGTATGCAAGAATGCAATCAAATGCAAGTCATGCAAGCTAACTGACCAAAACACCCCTAATACTCCAAAATTGTCAAGTACAGTGAATGACTCTGCCTGGACCTCAAATTGTATTCATATTGGCCCAAAAACATGCAAGAATGACTTCTAGCTCTCCCATATGAACTTAGCATCGAAATTTATAACTTTCAATAAATTACACTTAGGCCCCCAAAGTTTAGCAAAACTGCAAAATATCCCAACTGTTAACTTGGTCTATCCTAGCCGAGAATGACATACGAGTACTCCAAATATCATACAAGACATGCTGAAAAACTCCAAGTTACTAACTTGATTGCAATTCAAAGCTCAAGTTAAATTACTATTTTGACCCTCCTATACAGTTTAGTCAAATTATGGTTTTTGGAAAAGTAAAACTTGGTCAAGTTTGATAGTTAGACTCAGAATATGAATACGAACAAGTTTCATGAAGAACTCTGAGGCTAGAAATGTCATTTAGAATGTCGAATTCAAAAGTCAAATATAGAGGAAAGTCAACTAAAATAGTCATTTTCACAGCTGATTTATGATCAATTGAGGAGGATATTTGGAAATATAAAGATAGAGTTTTCAATATGGTAGTTCAAAGATTCCAGAACATATCTTAACTCTCAAAAACTCAAAATATTTCACAAGATATGCTTGGTCAAAGTTGGGTAAGGAAAATTATGTTTCAATACTTAAGGAAAATCATGAATTTACAAAGTTTAAAAGCAGTCACTTTAGGCTTGATTTTTGAGAAACCCGTTACGGAATCGAAGATGACCCAGAGAGGATGAAATAAATTATTACGTACCACCTACACATAGGAGAAAGAAAAACAAGATTACATTAAGTATTGAGGGAGTTACTTAACACTTCGAAAAAATTTCAGATCTGGACAGATTCGAGAACACAAATGCAGCGATTTAAACTCGATTTTTAGGTTGGTTAGAGACTGAATTTGAGAAAAGTTAAAATTCAAAATTTGTATCCAATCATCTCAGGATTTGAGAAACCTAAGGCTTGCGTGATTTGAGTGAGTAACGAGAGAGCTACAAGTCCGCGGGCAGGACATCATAAGGCCGCCGAAAAAACAAAGAACAAGAGAAGAATCTTGCACTGAACCCAACTAGTTACGGGTTGCTAAAATGGTCCTCCATGGCCTAGGGGTCATTTTGATGCAATATACAACAAAAATGAACAAGAAATGAGAGCTTACCCACAATCCGGTGGCTATGGAGGTTTGGCGGTGGCGGGGGTTCGACATGCATGGTGGCCGGAGAAAAAACAGTCGAATTGGGTGCCATGCTTGTACTTCCCGAAATCGCCTCAATCTCAGGAGCAAGAATATATGGGTTCATCGAATCTAAATACAACAAGGAGGGAGGAATCAACAATAAACCGAGCTAGGGTTCTTGAGTGCTCTTACCCTTTTTGGAACTAACCACCAGTTGGTTTGCGAAATTGAGATAGGGGTTTTTCTCCACATATCAAGTAGTATCTTCAGCAGCAGCAACTCAGAGAAAGGAGATAAATTGAGAGGATTTGATGATGAGAGCTTGAGGAGGAAGAAGATGAAGACTTGATGTGTTCTTGAGAGATTTTGGAAAAAGAAACGGAGTTTCTTTGGTTCAATACTCAGTTTCTATAGGTTGGATGGATATTATTGAGAGTTGACTTCTCATGTGTGACGTGTAAAATTAGTTGTGCATGCAAGATGACACATGTAGGGGGAGGTAGGTGTAGTTTTTTAAGCTTTAGGGCAAATATTAGAAATAGAGATTCTACTTACTTTCAGATAATTCCACTACAACCCAAATATCTCAGGTGCCTCAAAATCATTCCAACGACTTCCAAAAATTGCAAACACTCCAAAGTTCCAACTTTAAAGGCATGAAAAAACAAATTCGCTCCCAAAGTCTTGATATTGCACTAAGAACACTACCGGGAATTAAGGGTGCTACATCTTATCTTTTCGCGTTGTCTATTACTCGATCTATTGAATCATCACACAAGAACAGTTTTGGTTGGATCTACGATTGCAGTCTTCCGCTTTATCGCCTAGTGGGTGTATAGTAGCAGACGCACTCGTACTCATGTGTATTGTGTAGTATGTGACTGTGCTCTCCCCTCCGTTTCACATCGTGAGGCTTCGAATTGGCGTTTCCGTAATCTCTTAAAGGGACCAGAGGACCCGAATAAGGTTTGGAGGGAGGATAAAGCGAAAGTTATTCAAGTCCTTGAGGAGAATTTGGCACGATTTTTAAGTCAGATAGACCGACGAAAACCACGATCCGAAATGTTCTACGAGTACTACCGAAAAATCATAGTTGGAGAGAAGGGCCAACTTGATCAATTGATTTCTGTGGGTGAGATAGTTGCAGCTCTAAACCAATTCCTCTATTGAAGGCACGCGTATTTGTTGGGAATTGTATTCAGAAAGCCATATTTATGGTTGAATTAATATTTCTTAATAGATAACTGTTTGCATCTTAATTTAGCCAGCACGTGAGTATGCAAACGCTATTTATTATTTGCCATATAAATATGCATTATAAAGTCTAATGTTCCATACCAAAGACAATTGGACATGCAGACGAGTTCGGGCATGCGCGAGATTGATTGTCAGTTATTTATGGAATATAAGTAAGGGTTCACAGTCTAGATGATTCTGGACAAACCATTGGAACGACTGTAGTGTAACATTATACTGACACATCTCGGTCAAGGAAACGATATAGTTTCAACTTGTTACGCTAGCATACTTTGTGTATGTTGAACATGACCGCCATATGAAATATAATTATATCGGACTGACCGAAGTGAGATAATATAATATTTCATTGTTATTGGTAATATTGGGAACTCTTAATCTATGATTGTTTATGTGGACACAAATCTTGATTAATTATTATTTTGATATATTGAGTGAGATTCAAATGCGAGTCAACAATTCTGGTATATTGGATAATGATTGTTATGATTTGGTGAAAGCTAAATGAATCATGGAATCCACGTCTCGTATGAGAATGATGTACCCTCCTGGGAGCTCACTAGGTTTTGTTATGTCAAGTCTGGCCAGCTGGTTATTTGTAACCAGACATAACAAATAAGGGTTGAGCGGTATAGATCAGGGAATACATAAGATGTTGATGAGATCGAAATTGTCAGTAAGAGTAGATCAGCATTAACGGGTATCTGTAATCTTAACGTGGGGAGTTGTCTGATATTAATAACAGGAGCTCATACATAATGATGAGAATAAATGTCGGAGTGCAATTATAATTTTATGGTGGAGTAAACTATAATTAATAATTAGTTTTGAATTTAATTCGGGTTGAATTATGAGTTCCAATATATTATTGGGAGCCGATTCATTTATTTTCTCCAGAGGTCCCCGACGTAGTCCAACATAAGCGTGATCATGTGATTCACAAGTGTTTTTGAGTCTCAAGTGTGTGGAATGTAGATTGAGATTATGTTTGGTATTTTATAGTTGATGGATATTACTACACACCATATGATTAGGACTTAATTGCAAGCTATACTAAAGTTTGTAGGGAGGGACTTGCTATGTAAAGTTTTACTACAAGGGACTTGTGTGCAATTATGGGTATTCCTAATATTAGGGTTAGTTATATGTCTCTATAAATATTCCACCATAGTTCTTAAGTGATAATGATTGTTCATACATCTTTTCCACACAAGAGAGAAAAACCCAGCTGTGCATCCATGAGCTTTTCATGTTCGAATCACCATTGAACTTGAATCGGAGCTTGGATCATACGTCGGAAGGCTTCCGGACATACCAGATTCCGTTTTTGGGTGTTTAGGCCTAGATAACGATCTCGGATCGCTTTTCGCAAAACATGAAAGTTGTAGATCTCAAAAAAACGATGAAACAGGAAGAAACGGAGTGTCGATCGGAGTTGTAGAACTGCAGATATCGCTGGTCAAAGTTTCTGGTCCGCAGTTGATTTTCAGCAGGATCTGAATTTGGGTTTTTGGAGCTTAACCGGAGCTACAGATGTCGGATGAAGACGAGCCATATATGAAAATCGTGTATCTCGACGAGACGGACGCAATGTCATAGGTCCCGGTGTCAGATTCAGAACAGAGCTTCGAAAGTGGCTGGTCAAAGTCTCGGGATTCGTGTCGTCCCAGTCCGGATGGACTGTGGTAAGTTTATTCCGCAAGCAAACTTACCATAGTAAGTTTTTTTGAATGCCTATGATTAATTTTCTGCATAAATTACGTGGTCCGGGTCAAATCTCATCGAATTTTCCCTTCAAGTGGTATCAGAGCCAACGTTGATTTTATGCTTAGATTAATCAAACCATGTTGTCCAATTAAAATACGGTAATTGTGTGAATGGACTGCATTGTGCTAACGGTGTTTTGCAGATTCACTGTTATTATGGCCATATTAATTTTTTTTTTTATGTTTGTGGTTGTTGTTTTATTGCCGTGTTTTTGGCACTATTTTGGGTTGTAATTAATTGTAAAGTCTCCGGTTTGTGGAGAATAGTAAATTAATTAGTAGCTTGTTTTTTCAATTTTATGTAGTCTAGATCCATGTAGTAGGATAGGACTATGTAATAGAAATTGAAGGAACATGTTGGATCCAAAAAGATCGGACGAAGATGATGGAGCATTCAAGTATTGGAAGCGACTATCGAGACGATGAAGACATGGCCATAATAACAGTTTATGTGTTGTTTTTGTTATTATGGGTGGATGTTTTATTATGTTGTGTTGATTGATTTATTATTTGTTAATAGTCACTAATCAAGATATCACGGACAACATGGATATTAAAACGGTTGTATGCATGTCTATATCAATCTAATTGTGTTTGAATTTAATTTTATTAATGAAAAATTATTCGCTCATTTGAGATCAAAATTGGTCACAAAATAATTGTTTGTTTAAACTAGATATTATTTTATAAATTTTGGTCAAGTCAAATAAGGAGCATATTTTTCAAAATTAATAAAATAAGTATTTCAAACAAAAACATTAAGTGGATAAAGGGTTTTCTTTGGCAAATAAATGAAGCCCGAGGCCTCCATTACTGATTTGGAAATAATGTAATTGATATGAGTGCCCCATCGGTACCATGGTTAATTACAGATTATTTGGAAAATCTCCTTACAAGGATAGTTGTTGAATCTAGTTTTGTTGGACAAGTCTCCCCATCGGAGCTGTTCTTTAAAACTAAGAGATTCAGTTCAATACGAAGTAATGGTTGAATCACTTAACAATAAAGTTGGTAATATCCTCCCATCGAGTTCTTGTTACTAATTTTGTTGGGCCTAAGAATCGGCTATTTGGTTTTATTGGACAGGTAAATTTCCAGATAATAAATCTAAAGTGACGTTGTCTGTTTGATTTATTCCAAAGTCGAGTGGCCCATCGTCGCAGGCAGTTGAAATGAAAATTGAATTGCCGAGAATTCTATTATTAGTTGAATTCAAAGGTTAAGCATACTCAGGGACATAATTTTTTTATCGTGTTTGTCATATAATTAAAGATGCTAGGTTTTAAACCCGGGATGTGATTCTCAAATAATATAAATTAACTAGAATTACTATAGCTGGAAGAGAATTTTAAAAGTTGTCTTAACTGCGAAGGAATAAAAGTGTGTGTTGACCAAGTTTTGCACTTAAGAACCTAGTGATGAGGTGGGTGGTGTAAATACCCAGACCTATCAAAGGTAGGATAAGGTTGGTGAGATGTCGCTGGTTACATCTTGGCATATATGTCAAATGTAGTGCAACATCAGCATCAACCGGTGTCACATGCATACGATATGGTGCAAACATGCAAAGATGTTTGGGCATCAAGATCGGGTTGCAATGTAAGTGGCAATTAGGGCGTTAATGAACAAATAGATGAGATAGATCCCCAGCACGCAATCATGTTCTAAGGATATTACATCTTTTGAGTGAACATGTGATCAAGGGATCTCAGATCGATAGTTAAAACTAGGTCGGTCAGATAAAGAGGTCCCATATAATTCTTTTAAGCAATTTTGAATGAATACAACATTGATAGGTTGAGTTATTCATTGACAAAAATGCTAATTGAATTATTTGTGGGCAAAAGACTCATCAGGAGTACAACTAGTATATTGGTGAATGAAAATTGGTTCTACTTCTAAACCATCTGGTAGTAGGAAGTAGAAATATATTCATCCAATTAAGGTTGTTGTTTTTATTCCCCAGACGTGATGCTAATAAAAGCCGAATGGCAAGATTTTTTATTTGCTATCAGAAAAGACACTACGAAGAAACAACTTAATAATTTAAGCTAAGGATGAACAACTCACTCGTGTCTACTGCACTATTCGTCAAATCATGTTTAGTTACTCGTTTAGCCATTCCTGGTTTGTAGATACTAGAGAAAATAATCATGTTTGGAATTCTTTATGAATATTCAGGAAAAGTAGACGATATGGTAGTGTAGAGATAGCCATCATGACAAGATATGCTCTGAGAGTAGGTACTCTTGCAGTGGGAGAATTTTATGGTAGAACTTTAGTATCGAGAGATTGTCTTATGTGCTAAATTTGAGGTAAGTTTTTTTGCCTAAGGTATTTTAGCATAGTGGTGACAATTGTATATTAAAGTACCATAATATTTCCTAATACAAAAAGATTGGTCGAATAACATCACTGATAGAAGAAACATATTTTTTATTGATATGATCGGATCAGTGAAGTAAAGTGTTATTCAACTGTTTTGTTATCGTCCTAAGATTATTCATTAGAGACTGTTTGATAATTTTGAATGTAGCGCACTCTAAATTGATCATGACTACATCCATGGAATTGTAGAAAAGGGTAAAATCTTTTCTAGACACTTTCGGGTATGGAGAAGTCATTTCGATAAGTTAGAAGCTAAATTAGAAGTATGTCTCTTGGTTGAATATTAGAAGGATAAGAATGTTACTTATTTATGATCTTAAGGATCAGAAGGTTATTGTCGACACAATACCTGATTCTTGGAAAAGGGAATCATATGAATAAGAAATTGTAACATAGAGTTGTTTTAAAGGAGCTTAAGGAAGATGTTCAAGTTGTTAGTTTTGAGATAACATACACACAAGGAGTATAAATTTATGTTGTTTTGAATACACGAGAAACGGGAGATCTTTGTCGTAGTGGGAGAGTTATATGACAACCTCATAGGTTGAGCTACTTGGGATAAGTTGAATCCCGGATAAGTTTTAACTCAGTTCTAATACTATGAAGGGACAATGAATTTTGAATATGCAGAGTCATGACATTAGTCTGTAGCATCTGAGATAACATTCATGTAGTATAACTACCTTTTGGACATTGTAGATTTGCAAGATGAGATAAAAATCATCGGTTGCAAATGGACCTACAAGAGAAAGAGAAGAGTAGACGGAAAGGTGAAAACCTTAAAAGCTAGGCTGATTATGCCGGTAGCTATATATAGGTCTATTCAGATTCTCGTTCATATTTCCTGCTCATTTCAGTAATGAGATATGGAAGATGTATGTCAGGATGGATTTCTTCATTGGAATTCTTGATAGATGCATCTCCATGATGCGACCAAAAGAGTTAGTTGTGCAAGATTAGGTGAAATACAAACTTAAGATGTCAATTGACATGGGGATTAAGCTAGTATTCAGATCTTGCAGCATTCGTTTTGACCAGGCAATCAAATATCATAGTTTGATTTGTGTCTTAACAAATCTCGTGTGTAGAAGAGATGCAACGAAAATTGGAAATATTTCTTGTGCTCCATGTTGAGAATGGCTCATTGGAAACAATGTTGGATATACATCTTCAGTGAATGTGTGATTATCTAGTAAACGTGATATGTGGGATTTAGGTGAAACCATTCAGATTCTTGGTTTGAGCTCTCGCGTGATCGGGAGAATAGAATGATGGTTGTTTCTATAATCACATATCAGTAAAGTTCTTTCATGTTTCAAGTATGCAAAGACTCCAAGAGAACGTTATTGCTTATGGCGTGTGGAGGTTCTCTGTCTAAGAATCAGTGTTTAGAACACGTGATTAGATGGAGAGGAAAACGGCAGTTCCTCATGCTTTAGCAGGTGTAGCCTCATGTATACTAGGTATAGTATTTGACAGGATAACTATTTCGCTTTTAGCATGGATAATAGTTTTAAGTCACTTACAAGGAAAGAACACTAGTGGACTGTGATAATAGCATACTTGGGTATCTGAGAAGATTTAGAGTAGATATGCTAGTTTATCACATATAGTCTACACATAGATTCAGACTTCCGATTATGAAGGATTTCTAGATTGTTAATTTATGGATTTGAGAATAAGTGGGAGATTGTTGGGAATTGTATTCAGAAAGCCATATTTATGGTTGAATTAATAATTCTTAATAGATAACTGTTTGCATCTTAATTTAGCAAGCACGTGAGTATGCAAACGCTATTTATTATTTGCCATATAAATATGCATTATAAAGTCTAATGTTCCATACCTAAGACAATTGGACATGCAGACGAGTTCGGGCATGCGCGAGATTGATTATCAGTTATTTATGGAATATAAGTAAGGGTTCACAGTCTAGATGATTTTGGACAAACCATCAGAACGACTGTAGTGTAACATTATACTGACACATCTCGGTCAAGGAAACGATATAGTTTCAAATTGTTACGCTAGCATACTTTGTGTATGTTGAACAGGACCGCCATATGAAATATAATTATATCAGACTGACCGAAGTGAGATAATATAATATTTCATTGTTATTGGTAATATTGGAAACTCTTAATCTATGATTGTTTATGTTGACACAAATCTTGATTAATTATTATTTTGATATATTGAGTGAGATTCAAATGCGAGTCAACAATCCTGGTATATTGGATAATGATTGTTATGATTTGGTGAAAGCTAAATGAATCATGGAATCCACATCTCGTATGAGAATGATGTACCCTCCTGGGAGCTCACTAGGTTTTGTTATGTCAAGTCTGGCCAGCTGGTTATTTGTAACCAGACATAACAAATAAGGGTTGAGCGGTATAGATCAGGGAATACATAAGATGTTGATGAGATCGAAATTGTCAGTAAGAGTAGATCAGCATTAACGGGTATCTGTAATCTTAACGTGGGGAGTTGTCTGATATTAATAACAGGAGCTCATACATAATGATGAGAATAAATGTCGGAGTGCAATTATAGTTTATGGTGGAGTAAAATATAATTAATAATTAGTTTTGAATTTAATTCGGGTTGAATTATGAGTTCAAATATATTATTGGGAGCCGATTCATTTATTTTCTCCAGAGGTCCCCGACGTAGTCCAACATAAGCGTGATCATGTGATTCACAAGCGTTTTTGAGTCTCAAGTGTGTGGAATGTAAATTGAGATTATGTTTGGTATTTTATAGTTGATGGATATTACTACACACCATATGATTAGGACTTAATTGCAAGCTATACTAAAGTTTGTAGGGAGGGTATTGCTATGTAAAGTTTTACTACAAGGGACTTGTGTGCAATTATGGGTATTTCTAATATTAGGATTAGTAATATGTCTCTATAAATAGTCCACCATAGTTCTTAAGTGATAATGATTGTTCATACATCTTTTCCACACAAGAGAGAAAAACCCAGCTGTGCATCCATGAGATTTTCATGTTCGAATCACCATTGAACTTGAATCGGAGCTTGGATCATACGTCGGAAGGCTTCCGGACATACCAGATTCCGTTTTTGGGTGTTTAGGCCTAGATAACGATCTCAGATCGCTTTTCGCAAAACACGAAAGTTGTAGATCTCAAAAAAACGAAGGAACAGGAATAAACGGCGTGTCGATCGGAGTTGTAGAACTCCAGATATCGCTGCTCAAAGTTTCTGGTCCGCAGTTGATTTTCAGCAGGATCTGAATTTGGGTTTTGGAGCTTAACCGGAGCTACAGATGTCGGATGAAGACGAGCCATATATGAAAATCGTGTATCTCGACAAGACGGACGCAATGGAATAGGTCCCGGTGTCAGATTCAGAACAGAGCTTCGACAGTGGCTGGTCAAAGTCTCGGGATTCGTGTCGTCCTAGTCTGGATGAACTGTGGTAAGTTTATTCCGCAAGCTAACTTACCACAGTAATTTTTTTTGAATGCCTATGATTAATTCTCTGCATAAATCACGTGGTCCGGGTCAAATCTCATCGAATTTTACCTTCAGTATTCACGGTTTCTTGACACTTTTCTATAAAAAGTTGGAACGTGCTAGGCCCGGAGGTAATTCAAAAGTGTCTTCATATTCTTAATGGAGATGGTAATCTAGTCGCTTTTAGTCATATGCTAATTACCTTAATACCGGAAGTTAAAGTGCCTATGTCGGCAGTCTATTACTGTTCGATCAGTCACTGCACAATTATCTACAAATTGGTTGCAAATATCCTCGTATACAGACTTAAAGTGAGTCTGCCGAAACAGATTGAGCTCAAGCTCCTTCCGTTCCGAATCGACAGATTTCAGGTAACATCCTAGCGACTTTTAAAGTTATACATTCTGTGTGCACTTGGGTCAAAGGTAAGAGAGGACAAATTTCACTAAAAAGTGATATGTCTAAGAGCATCTCCAACCATCCTCCATTTCTCCATATTTGGTAATTTTTTTGAATATTTTAGTCTCCAACCTCAAATCTCCATTTTTCTATTTCTCCAAAAAATGGAGATTTTTTATAGGCCTCCAACCATGTTTGACCAAGAAATCTCCATTTCTCCATTCTCTATTTTTTCTCCATTTATTTGGAGGTGGAGATGTTCATCTCCAACCATCCTCCATTTCTCCAAAAAAAAAATCTTCATTCTCCATTCCTCCAATTCTGGAGGAAAAAATGGAGAATGGAGATTCATCTCCATTTCATCGATTAGCGTGTAAAATGAATAATTAACTCTAATTGTGTATATTAGTGACTTCAAACATATATATTATTGGTAAAAGTATGATATATTGACAATTGTTAACTATTGCGAATAAAAAATAATAATATAAGTTTATATTCATACTATTAACTTATAAATAGAAATAAAAATTAATATTTTCCGACAAAGCATTATTATAAAAAATTGAACACATTTAAATGAGGGTGAGCATCATGAACTACGAAGACGACTCGTTGCACACTTGTGGGATATGCGTGATCAAACAGAAAATGATGGTGAATGAGATGTATTGTGTGAAATTTTAATCATTTGATTTATGCTTTAATTGGCTTTGTAATTTAGATTATCGTATTGAAATTAAATTGCTAAAAATTATGTTGAAACTAGCATTAATAATTTTTTGAAGGAATTTTGGTGTTAACCATTGGAGACTGAAATCTCCATTCTCCATAAATGGAGAAATGGAGATATATATTATTTTATGATTTGGAGTAAAATTTGGTTGTATTGGTTGGAGACTAAAATCTCCATTCTTCCTCCAAAAATGTAGAAATGGAGAAATGGAGGTAGAATGGTTGGAGGCTGCTCCATTTTTTTCCACCAAAAATGGAGAATGGAGGAAAAAATGGAGATAATGGTTGGAGATGCTCTAAGGAATATGACCGCGTGGAGTGGTGATACCTAAATCCGTTAATATTGAAGTTGGGAATCGGACAACGTTTTGCTGAGCTTGTAAAAAAGTGTTTGTCTACTGTTCGCGACTCATTCGTCCTAAATGGAGAAGTTGCTGGAGAGATTTTACATGAGCGAGGCTTAAGGGAAATCTGTCCTCTATCCCTATATTTATTTTAGATATGCAACGAAGGCCTTTCTCGATCAATAGCATCAACAATTGCTAATAATCAGCTCCACAACGTCAAGTATATTGAAGCGGCCCCACAGTATCCCATATTTTCTTCACTGATGACAATATTACTTTAATAGATTTACTTCACAAGATATCACTACTTACGGAAAATTATTACACACTATGAAAAAGCTTATAGACAAAAAATAAATTTACATAAATCAGTTGCAGTGTTTTTTTCTAATGTCAAGCGTGTAGCTAAGATAGCTCTCAGTGGGGCTTGAGGAGTTATGGCGGTGGATAAACATGAGAAGTATCTCAAGCTACTTACAGCGATTGTAAGAATAAACAAGTTACCTTCAGTTACGCTCTTGACAGAGTTAACCAAAATAATAAAGGCCGAAAGGAGAAGATTATCTGCAGCAAAGAGATTTTGCTCAAAATAATTGTTCAAGCTATTGCAAAGTTTGCCACGAGTTGCTTTATGTCCCCAATTGCAACATGTCATAAATAGAACAACTTACGAGGTAGTTTTGGTGGAACATCACAAGTAAGAAATGAATAAGTTAGTTAGCACGGGAAAATATGAAGGTACCTAAAGTAAGTGGTGGAATCGAGTTTAGAGGCATCAAGGATTTTAACAGGGCTTTATTGGCGAAATAATGTTGGAGGATCCTGAAAAATCCTAACAGTTTAACAGCGCACATAATGAAGGCCAAATATTTCAACGATAAACCTTTTCTAGAATCAAACTGAGTCACCAGCCGTGCGTCTTTATCTTGGTTAAACCTGCTAGAAGGAATCAATGTGCCACAAAACGACTCCTAAAATGGGTTGGCGATGGAAATACGACAAACATTTTTACTGACTGGTGGCTGCCTAGATCTACTACCTTCAAATTCATATCTCCAAAAATTGAAATTGAAGATCAACCAGCGAGCCAGTACATTGAACAGGAAACCCAAGTTAGAATTTGCAAAAGCTGGCTATGTAGTACCTGTGCAGTTTTGACATCAAAGAGATCAACTGAATATCGATTCCTAGGCAAGAAGGTATGAACAAGTGGATTTGGCACTACGAAGAAAATGGCCAATTCTTAGTTAAGAGTGCTTATACACTGTCCGGACACTTCACATTGACATCTCAAAGAGATCTGCAAACAATTCACGCTCAGATTTTATGTTATTAACTCGAGGACATGGTAGTGATTGATGGAGCCAAATATACATTACGATAGAGATAGTTTCAATAGAACGGATTTTATTCATAGATGGGAGAAAGGTTGGCATATACGGTTGCATCATAGTGTTAGAATTGTGATCCAATCACAATTCATTGAAGTGGTAAAGTCCTACTTTGACTTTGCAATTGAAGCTAGCAAGGAACATTTTACTTGGACGGCTGACTTGTACCTAGACGATAGATTTGTTTCTATATGGTACTAGGAAGGTTCTTTGTGTTTCTTGGGGGCCAAGTTAGTCTTTAGTATAAATATAGATGCTAGGGGTAGTGGTTATTTATTCTGGCCTTATAGTGCTTGTAATTGGTTTCGGCTTCTCGTCAATAAATTGGTTTGGCTTCTCATCAATCATCAATAAATTGGTTTGGTTTGGTCGTGGATGTAGCTAGTCTCAAAACTAGTGAAACACGTAATTCTTGTGTTCTTGATCTCATTTTTGCTCTTGCCATCTCTTGTCTCTCGCGTACTGGGATCCTAACAAGTGGTATCAGAGCATGGTTCGTTGAGATTCAAGAGGAGCGATGGAGTTGGTTCGTGATCAAGACATGTCGGGTTTGATGGGAAGATTGAGTTTCCGCTGGTTGGCCTCTGAAACAGGGGGTGCAAGCACACCAAGTCTTTGTTGGGAGGCAATCGGGTTCCTTGTTGGGGGAGCTACCAGGCTCTTATTGTGGAGCATCGAAATTGTGGATCTAGATTTAGTACATGCGGCACGCTTTCGATTCCAGCATGGGTCAATGGATATGGCGTGCTCAACCCGGCGAGTGATCTGGATCTATATCTTGATTTGGCGGCTAGGAGGATTCAAGTCTAGGTGGAGGCGACTCGAATCAACTAGCGTTTTAAGGGAGTGTCCCAAGAATCGAACGTCTGTAGCTATCACTTCAGGGGGAGGAAGAGGGACAACACCCGAAGACAATGAAGCTCTCTAGGCCCCTTGAGGGCGGTTCGGGCTCCAGGCATGGAGCATGGGCGCGTGTTATTGGGCACGCAGATTGGTGGCTTTTTATTGTACACGCATTGGTTGGCGGCGCGATTGGATCTTGAATTAACGCGCTTCAGTTATTGGTTTTGCGCATTGGAGCGGGTGGCGGCGTAAATTGGCATGACATTGTTTGATAGACACTTTGTTGCGAAGTGTCATTGACACAGCATTTGGGTATGCACTGTGTCATGGTGCATTAGGGGAGCGTTTATTGTAACCCATTGTCTTTGTGTTTGTTGAAGACGCATAGACGCATAGACGCGCTTGTTGGGGCGCATTTGGAGTGTGTTCGATTCCACAATTTGAGAATACACTCGGATTCGGTTTGTTGGAATTGATGAAAAGAATTGGTTTGGCAGCTATGAAGTTTGAATCATGGGGGAGGTTTGTTGGGTCTTTTGGTTGATTCAAACAAAAACTATGGAAATTTGTTAGAATTGTGATGACAAAGTCCTACTTTGACTTTGCAATTGAAGCTAGCAAGGAACATTGTACTTGGGCGGCTGATTTGTACCTAGACGGCATATTTGTTTTCATATGGTACTATGAATGTTCTTTGTGTTTCTTGGGGGGGGGGGGGGGCAAGTTAGTCTCTAGTATAAATATAGATGCTAGGGGTAGTGGTTATTTATTGTGAGCCATAGTGTGCTTGTAATTGTCTCTTCTCATCAATAAATTGGTTTCGGTTTGGCCGTAGACGTAGCTAGTCTCAAAATTAGTGAACTACGTAATTCTTGTGTTCTTGATATTGCTTTTGTTTTCTTGCTTTTTCTTGTCTCTCACGTATTGGAATCCTAACGCAGAGTTCTACTTCTAAACTTGCATATCGATGTTCGACCTTTGTGGCTAGAAAAAAATAAGTTGGTATGCTTGAGATTAATTAGCATCCTCATATCAACTTCAAAATCCGGCCATAGCCCTATCATATTAAAAGATGTAGCCATTGAAAGAGCTTGCCTCTTACTGAAAAGAAGAGACATAATAAACCAACTAACTGCACAATAGTAAGATTAAACCCATAATCAAACTCGGACAGCATAATTTCCTCCAAAATATGTATGATTTGAAGAACATGGACGTCAAAGCAACACGAACAAACCCTAGAAAGTGTCCAACACGGCTAGAAACCACAGTCTTACACTAGACAAGCTTTGGTCGCCAACCAAAACACAATTAAGCAGATCAGGAGGGCGAGCCCAAAACGAGCGTACATCTTTCTCTGAACTTATTTTAGAGTGATATTGAAACTTTTTACCGAAGCAAGCTTCTCTCAGATTTGGGACAATCAACATGAAGAAAACAGTTTAATTTCTTGAAAGGTAAATAAATTAGTAGCTCTAAATAGTTTCCTCACAATTCCACGGAAAAAAAAAAAGAAATTCCACACAAGCAAAAACTAAAATAAAATAGGTTCATCAAAAATTGAAATTCAAAAAAAAAAAAAAATATGAATGATGTGTAGCAGAATAACTATTTCAGCGAGTGATTTCCATTGGGGCTTCAGACTATTCGAATGCTTCTTCTTCCTCTTTTGAGGAAAACAAATGTATCTTTTAGATGCTTCTTAATGAAAAAATTATTGTGTCAAACAGTTTCCTAATTAGCAAATTGATATTTTACATGGGAATATCTAAGAATTAAACCAATTAACCCATGTCTTAAATATGGATTTACTAGTTAAAGAATTTAAAAGGTACACTGGAATAACAATTTTCCAAATGCTTGCAGTCCAGAGTTTTCTGAGGATGCATCATTTGCTCACTGCTGGAACTCAAAGTATTTGCTAATTTCTCCTAGATCATGATGACCTGAAATTTTCTATGCGCTTTAACCTACATGTTTCAATTTGAGTTACGAGGCTCAATGAGGAATTTTTCACAATTTAATGGATATTGATCTTTGGGAAAAAAATCGATATTAATCACAATGCCGTTGATCATATTATCGGGCATATTGCAGTTTCTTTACGTGTTCGGGAGCAAACCAAGCGATATTTTCCTAGTGGTCCTAGACTATGATAACGTGCCGAGGAAGTCGGATATACAAGCAAGCATACTGTTAGAGATTTCACTTCGCATTTTTAATGCAAAGTAACACAAAGAAAATCATTGAAACATATATGAAGCTATCTCTTTCAGTGCGAGCATCCAGATATACATAATCTAAATGGTTTCCGAGAAAAAAATGTTGCAAAAGTAAAATTGAAATAAATGATAATTCTGGTCATGTCTATGACGCGAGTCATGCGTACACTACCATTCTGATTTCATGGTACTTTTAGTGCAGATTTGGACGGTGATTTCGCTGAAGAAAATTTAAATTTCTTCAACGTATCCAGACTCATACAAGATGCATATTCGACGAAGTAACATACAACGAACCAGAACTTAGGTTTAAGAAAAAAGGCTGTGTTATTTTGGTAAGAAATTCAAAGCAATCTTCATTTCATGTTTAGTCTCATGGATGAAGGAGTGAGAAATTAAAAAAGAAACAACCTAAGGAAAACATGAAACGCTGATCGATTTCATTGTATCAACTCATCAAACTTCACGACAGTATGCTACCCACAGTAGCATAAGAAAGGTCTTAGTTCTTACTTTCATCAGAGTCCGTTGTCACCCTCTCCGTATGTTCACTTTTCAGTTATTTAAAATGATAATTTTTTTTTCTAACATTTTGAAGAAAATGGGATGGATCTCATCTAGAGCGCGAATAATTGAACAATGAAAATCGGAATTGTAAAATCAACCAAACATTAGAGACTGAAATATTTAAGCATCAACTTCATCAAACCCTAGGATATATATTCATTATCCTCTAAGTACAAACCCTTTTTTTAGGAGGGAATTACATGAAATTAAGTTGCAAACATTATTCACAAGCCAACACAAATTAGGGATCTAGTCTAGATATAGATCAGACAACAAACACTAAACCCTAATTTCTAGCCTTATTATTATTAATCATCAGTCTTAGTTCATATTGTCATGGCTTCCTTCATCATACAACCAACAACTTGAGCCCAGAGCTTGATCCTGTCCTTCGTCACCTTTGGATCTTCACCTACACACACAAAACAAACATCACAAAATCTCAATCAAATCAAATCAATTCTGTTTCTTTTTGTATAATGTTAAACCACTTGATATAATGAAACAGTACCTTTCATGAAGAGGCAGGGTTTGGGTTCAGTTTCAGTTGCCTCATCGGAGGCAGGGGAGGGGCTGCCACCGGCGGCGGCGGCAGTGGTGGAGTCGTACTGCTTCTTCACGACATGGTAGAGCTCCAGAGCCGGGAATGTCGGGGACAGCTTGATGGAATCCGGCGAGTCGAAGCGGAACCCTAACTCGTAGCACGCCTTCAGCTCGTCCATGTCGTCGAAGCTGAGGCTGTTGCTACGGCGGTGCTTCTCCATCCGCTTCTTCCGCTGCCAGACCTCCTCCCGGATCAAGTCCGGCGACCACGACTGGGCCTTCAGGAGCTGCTTCGCCCGTTTTGCCGCCTGCTGCTGCGACAGTGCTGCTGAGATTGCCGGCATTGTCCGGCGGCGGATGAGTTTCACACTCCTTGGAGCTCGTGCTCCCTTGGTGGCGGCGGCTGAGGACATGGTGTTATTGTGGCGATGGGGGAGTTGGTGACTCCTCTCTGTATAATAATATTTCCTTAAACTAGTGATTAGTGACTAGGTTTTTATACTAATGTAGAGATAGATACGAAGGGGGTTATTTTTTAAGTGGGTCCCAGCTTTGGTTTCACTGTCCGCATGAAGACAATTAATTTAGTGCCAGTGGGCCCAAGACATCGGAAGGTCTGAATCGGGACACGTCGTCGATGAGTACACGTGTAGCGTTACTAATGGGGAGTATAAGCTAAATGACGGAAATGGGCTTCGTTTAACAGGCTGTAAAACAAGGTTAAAAACATACTAAAATGGTTTTTCTAGTGAGAATCGTCGTCCTTTTGTTCGGAAAAAGTGGAGAGGCGTTTCGTGTGTGCGTCATCTCGTTTTCTTTCGTTTTGGTCACGAGAAATAAGACAGGGGGTTGAGTGTCTAGAAACCTCGACCCATCGGACTTATCGAGGAGAAACAATTTGCATAGCCAAGTCGTCAGAGTAGGGTTTAATTACAGATTCCTCCAGGTAGTAGTAGTAGTAATTCTTTTTAATCAAAAAATGGCCTTGCATTGGTCGTTTTCTTTTTTAGGGATGTGTTATTGTGGAAATTGATCTGGAATTTAGGTATATTGGCGAGTGATATGTGATGATGAGAATTTGTATCAGGTAACATACTATGTGTTGTTAACGATTTATCGAGAGAAGACGCTTCTATCTGCAGTTAATACAGAGATGAGCGATACGCGACAAAATGTTGAACCGTACGTCGTACAACTATTAATATGTCAGTTGTAAGTCGTTAGCCTGACAAAATGTTGAACGGTACGTCGTACAACTGTTGATATGTCAGTTATAGGTCGTTAGCGGTTAATAAACCGTTAATAAATTTAATTAACAAATATTATTGATAAAAGAAAACAATAAAGATTGAGAGAGTTAAGTGAAAAACAGCTCCAAAATTCTCGGAGAGACCTCCGAACCCTAGTTGTCTCAATGGCAACTGCAACAGCGACAGAACCACTCTCGGCGGAGAAGTCTTTCACTGAGTATACAAAGATCGAGAAGAAGATAATATTCAGCGAAGAGTACTGCAAATTCGCGGAAGACGACATGCGCTTCTATCTTCTGGGTTCGTTTACGACCGAAGAAAGGGTCAATAGTCGAGTTGTTAGAAGAGTGCTTGGGCGGATCTGGAATCGGGGAGAGGATGTCAACATGGTTGAAGTCGATTTCAACACATACCTCTTCATCATTCCGGACCAACAAAGCTTTGAGAGGGTGGCGGCTGGGGCTCCCTGGCAGTCAACGGGAAACTTTAGCCATGGTCGACGGGGAAACCTGTTAAAGGGGTCCTGTTTGACAGCTTGGATGTATGGGTGCAATTGATGAACATCCATTTTCACATAATGCTCAAAACATGTACTGGTAGGATGATAATGGGGGAGGTAGCGGATATTTTGGACCTGGACAACAAAATCGTACAACTATTGATATGTGAGTTGTTAGTCGTTAGCTCGACAAAATGTTGAACCATACGTCGTACAACTGTTGATATGTCAATTATAGGTCGTTAGTGGTTAATGAACTGTTAATCAATTTAATTAGCAAATATTATTGATAATTTCGTGTAAGATAATTTTTCGAGGGTAAAAGACAAAAACACCCTCCATATATGGGGAAAATACATTTTGTCCCCTGATTTATGGGGAAAATACCTTTGCACCCTTGTTAACGTATAGAGGCTAACACAGACTAACGGAGGGAAGAAAAGAGAAAAATACCCCTAATGTGTTGAAAAAATCACCCCACTATAAATACCTTTTCTCCGCATTTTGCTAACCCTAACAACCTTCTTCCTCTCTCTCTTCCTCCTGCCCTCTGTCTTTCTCCCCCTCTTCCTCGCCGCCTCCACTGTCGGGATCCACAAGAAATGGGTTTGTGGGTTTGTACCCACAATTTGACCTCCTAAACCACATGAATCCCCCAACTAGACTTCAGATCTGGAGAATACAAGTGCTTAATCGCTCCACAAACCTCATGACGGTCCGTCGCCAAGCTCTTTGCCGTCGACGGCTGCCTTCTTCCCCTTCGCCTTCTGCGACGACGTGAAGAGGCAATTCCTGTCGGCCTTGAATTGGAAGGGCGGTTGCCCCTCTCTGCTACTCGTTGGAGCCGATGACTTCACCTCGCAATCAACCGGCCCTCACTTCTCCTCCACTACCACCACTACTTCCACGAAGTGAAGAGTCAGTGACGATGAATTTCTGGAGCAGATGATTCAGGCCTGGTGAGATCGGATTCGCGTGTTAGCGGGGCACCTCGGAGGTTTCTGACCTCTGTTGCTGCAGCCACACCGGAATCCTTCTCGCCGGCGTTGATCACTCTGGACAGATCTGAGCCTCTTCCTAGCCTTCGATCTACCCAACTTTTAGCCCCTCCTATATTCGATTTGCCTGATTCGAATTGCATTTCGCAGTTCTTCGAAGGCTGCTCTATTTCTTCTTTTTTCATTCTCAAGAACCTCTGTTTGCGGTCAATCGATGAACTGGGTTCTGGGCTCTGGAATTCTGGCTTCGAACTGGGTCTTTCCGGTTAACCCCCTGTTTGTGCCCAATTTCAGATTGGTTTTTGGCTGGAAATGGATACTGTTTGTTCCCAATTTCGGTTTTGACTGGAAATGTGGTCTCTTGATTTGTCCCCTCTATTACGCGATGATGAACTCGATATTGAATTCATTCGATGAGAAATTGTAACATCCTTGGCGCGGAAATTAATTTTGCAGCCAGGTGCAACCCTCTTCTTGGTATGTTTTCAATTATTGATATGAGCCTGTTGTTGTTGTTGTTGTTGTTGTTGTTGTTGTTGTTGGTGGTGGTGGTGGTGGTGGTGGTGGTGATGGTGGTGGTTGCGTTGGTGATGTGGTGGTGGAGGTGGAGGTGGAGGTGGTGCTCAAGAACACCAAGAACATGATAAACACTATAATAAACAAAAAAAGGGTGGTATTTGTCCACAATCCATAAGGGTAAAATGGTCAAAAAAATTCAGTTTGCACACCTCCACTAACGGATTGTAACAGAAGGGTGGTATCTGTCCACCCTCCATCCGTTAACAAGGGTGCAAAATGTATTTTCCCCATAAAGGGGCAAAATGTATTTTCCCCATAAATGGAGGGTGATTTTTGTATTTTACCCTTTTTTCGATTGTTGAGTGAAAATTTATCTGAATCGTTGGGTTAAAGATTACATAATGGTACCATAAAATAGCATGGGGTTATTACTCCAGCATTGATGGAAGAGATTAGGGTTGATGAATTAATGATGGCATTAATAGTCTTCAACTGTTGTAGCTGGGATCGACTCATTAATAATTTCGCGCATAGAAGAAACAACATTGACTAGTCGTGTAATACAATGAAACTGTCTGCATTTGGTAACAAGATTAACGATGTTAGAGAATTTGATTCTAAACATTTATAACACGTAAGGTAATAAATCATACAGTTATGAGTTGTTAGCAGTTTCAGAAGAGTTTGTTATTTTGTTAAATGCCTAATGTCTCATTGAATTTTAACGGAATGCACATTTTTTTCCAACGGTCTAAAAAATGCGCTACTGATGTACACAGGGCATCAGAACAACAAATTACATATTGTAAGACAACTAAATTGTCACGAACAACGTTGTAACTTCAAATTAAACTTGTCTTTCATTAAAAAATTTAGCGTGATTACTACTTTTTTAGCAATCCATACTGTGATTTATAATATCAAATTTAGATAGAGAAAAACGTAGAAGAAAGAGACGTCGATTGCAGGCAATTTCCTAATAACACAATGAGAGCGATGCTATGTTTACCACTCTGCGATTCTCGCATCTTGACAATCGAGTCATGCCATCTACAAACTAATGTGCATCTTGGATGGATTGAAATTTCTCCTAGAATGGAAGAGTAATATTATGCCAAAACAAAAAATTATCATTAAATATTGTTATATGCGAGAATCAATGAAATACCCCATATCTCATCTTGAGGTCATTTTATAATTCTAATAAATTTTGAGGATATCAAGTAACACAATTTTAATTATACTTTATATACTTGTAACTTATTGGTAATTTTTAAAGTATAGGGGAGGCAAACTCCACTATCCTAGTCACCCTCCACTCACCATAGAAACACTCATCCCAAGCACCACTTAGTCCAACCTCTATAAAAAAAAAAAATCAATCTACACTCCAACACTCAACGCTCGCCATCACTCAAACTCCCTCCGTCAACCTCCATCTCACTCTATCTTTATCTCTCTCTTGTTGTTAACCAATAACACCTCCCACCACCTATATCTCTATCTCTCTTCTTCAACTCCAAGAGAAACTATTGTTGTGTTTGAAGCATCTTCAACCTCCAAAAAGTTCTTTTCTTGGCTCTATTGTAAGTATTGATCATATTTTTCTTCAAGAGTTGGTATTGTATCTTCAGGATTTTGCCAAGAACATATCTTTTAGAATTCCTTTTCTTATAAAATAACTTGAATCTATTTTTGTTCTTTCTTTTCACTGTAGAAACTAGACTCATACGAGTCTATTTTTTAAAAGACTAGGGTCCAAGCTGAGTTTCATAACAATGTTCACTCGATCGATCGTCGAAGTTGGGAAAACTTGACATATAAAACTTTACTGACCATGCGGTGTATACTTGTCAACGGTGGTCCATTTGGCATCCCGGATTCAAGAATTACCTCAACCCCTTTGTCAAGTCCCACTTCTTGCTATAAGACTATACCTTTCACGCGACTGTTATGGCGCCCATTTGATGTGGTGCCACGACTTGGTTACCCATGACTGAAACCCAAACGAGACTAAGTGGAAGCATGAGGATACCGACGTCAAAACCATGCATTTCATTTTCTCCA
This sequence comes from Linanthus parryae, assembly GCA_023055425.1. Classification (NCBI taxonomy): domain Eukaryota; kingdom Viridiplantae; phylum Streptophyta; class Magnoliopsida; order Ericales; family Polemoniaceae; genus Linanthus; species Linanthus parryae. Next base: position 39,227,766 of record JALGPY010000002.1, read on the forward strand.
GGATAGTAGAGATGATTGTCGTGGAACGAGAAGGAACGAGTAGTACTAGTGTTGTTAAAGACAAGCGATCGGTAGGGTATTAGAGACGTTTCCAAAGCCAACCTCATCCTAGTTGTCATCTTATTTTAAAAAGGAACTTGATCCATCAGGACGCTTGCTTTAACTTAAATGATATTTGTACTACTTGAATTATTTAGTTTGTTTGCTGGTATTTGTGTCATGGATATTTGTGTTGTTTCATTAGGTCAACGATGGTGTGCCCTAAAATTTGATATGAAATTATGCGGCTTACACATTGCTCTTAAATCTATAATGTGGAAGAACATTATGCTTAATTTTGCGTACATGCCAAAATATTTATGTGGTAATAATAAAAGTCTAAATTGCCTATTTATCTCGCTACCTGCCTTGTATTTGAAAATTATCACTATATTACTTGTTATTAAAATATTAAAAGGTAGTATTTTCTTTAATCTATGATGAGTGACGCTTGACTTAAAGCTACTTCTGAAACATTTCCTTTTCTCTTTCACCAGATGTCTAAATTACCTATCGCTGCTCCTGCCAATCTCTCAGTCCGATTCACCAGTTTACGTGTCGTAGCTACCGGGGCAGGAGACTATCTTAGAGTTCTGCCACTACATTTGGGATCTTGCATGGCCTATAGTCAGAGCCTGCTCGACGAAGCTCATTTCGCACGCCCGCTAGCCATAAGCCACTTTATTCTTAACGAACTACCGTGGCAATTTCCCTGGAGTTTTTTGAAGGAACTGTGACGACCTTATCATCGAGAATGAGTGGGGGGTAATGGTACCCAACATTTCGATATCTCCATCCTAACCATGATCTTTACGCATTCACCCCACAGGACCTTGAGGAGGAACTCGACTTCATACAACACTACCAACACCTGGAGCTAGAAGAGGACGAAGATAACGAAGAGGAAGAAGAGTTCCAGGAAGAGGACGAAGCGGAGGCTGAAGAAGAAGAATAAGAAGAAGAAGAAGAAGAAGAAGAAGAAGAAGAAGTTTGCGGCCATAGAAGAGGAATGAGAAGAAGACTGGATCAACCAAGAGGCCGAGGAGTTGGACGAAGATGACCGTGAAAGGATGGCAGATGTAGTGACCAGATACTTTTTCATAAATTATCTAGTTTTATTCATAGTTATTATCATCATTGAATAGTTATATTTGATGCCTATGTGATACATGATTATTTGAGTGAATGTTTTGCTTGTATATGAATTTGTTTAGGTAAGATGAGTTGAGTAGTCTAAAATTATAAAGTAGCAAAGATTTTAGAGCAAGATATGACAGTTTTGGGGTCTAAACTGCAAGAATTACATAACTTTATTTATAGTGGGATTCTAGGTGTACTTTAAACATAGTTATGGGGCTGAAAGTGAATTAAACACAAAGTTTTATACCTGATACATAAAAAAAAGGAGATCAGCTTTGTTTTCACGTATTTTCTTCATTCTCCCATCCCCTTTCTCACACACATGATGCATTGAAGGATAATACTAAACCCTAGAATTCAAGCTCTCAATCGGAAGTAAAGAAGAGGATTTTAGCAGCGGTGAAGGGGAAGAATTGGATCTCTACTCCAAGAGGCAGTCACTACTTAGGGATTCTAATCTTGGAGCTTCTTGATCGAAATCCTTTTCGTGAGGTAGGAGTTTTAGTTTTGTTTATTGATTTACCTGTTATGAAATATGATGCACTGCGTATGTTCTATGTGATCAATGAACGTGTAAATTGAATTTCTTGTGCTCTTATCATATGAATTTATAAATATGATTTTTTCACTATATTGGTTGCATATGGATTGGACTTCAAGATGTGATTTACATGTGAATGCGGTAGTACTTGTGGTCATGGGTGAACATAATTATTGTAATGGGTTATAAATCCTATAATTAGTGAGTGAGAGGTTGTTCTTGGTGATACCGGTGGTGTACGGCTGATAATTAAGTTAGGCCTGAACAACTCCACAGTGAAAGACCGGAAACGTGCGCAGGAGGTAACTCATTCCATCGGGTAGTATCCGTAAAGAGGGCATAGCCTATGGGGCTATTACGTGATATGGTCACGGCAGAGCCATGTATTGGCTATGTTGAACGGGACGCGCTATGTGCGGTCACCAACAGAGCCATTTGTTGGCTAGTACGTACACCATCGGTGGCGATTTGAGTGTTACATGGTTATGAGTTGATAAGAAAACGTAAGGTGTCATATACATGAATTGTGTCTACGCTGGTAGTGTAAAGTAGTATGTGTGACTCCTTGGTTTTGCAGAATACTTATGGTGAATTGCATTTCATGACATGCCAAATTAATTATCTCAAACTATTACTTCTACTGGGCATTGGTTTGCTCACTCCTTTTTTCAGGTGCTAGATTGGAGCCGAGAGTCTAGACATGAGGTTCATGCAAGGAGAAGATTTTAGTTGCATTTTGTTAATAAATTCGTCTACATGATGCACGCTTGAACTTGTTGAGATGTTGCTCTCGATTTGAGATTGAATTTGAGGGGAGAGGCCATTTCATTTTCTAGATAGATTGGATTTGATGATTGAACCGAAATATAATTTGGAGACATCTAATCGTCACTTTGTTCATCCTAAATTTTACGGATAACAGTGCACATTTTCTTCAATAAGTGTAGCTTGGATTATTATTTGGTAAAACTATTTTAGATGGGTATTTTACACATATATATCAACCGTGTGTTCAAATTTCATAATTTTTTGACTTACAGATTATGAATTATTGAATTTTAAACTTTGTGTTGCTGTCCTGAGTAGTTTGGTCAGCCCCGCGTTTGTGTCAATAAGTCAAACACCACTTTTTATTTTGCAAAACTGTTTCTATGGGGTATTATAAACTTGTGTATCAATGTTGTGTCAAAATTTCATAACATTTCGAGTTACCGTTTAGGAGATATTGAATTATGAAGTTGTAGTCACAGTTCTGAATTTCGTAGCGACCATTTGCCTATATCTCTTACACCCCTTGACCTTTGTATAAACTGTTTTAGTGGGTTGTAATACACCCTTATAGGTTCCTTCCTACCAAATTTATAATGTTTTAATGAACGGTTTGAGAGAAATCACTTTTCGAATCTAGACTTCTAATTCTGTCAGTTTTTAGCGTGTTGTTTGTAACTTTATTCACGTGCTCGAGTTATGGAAACCGGGGCGTGACAAGAGACATCGGGTCTGATTGCTTCACTGACGATGAGAGTCTTAACCCTTAGACATATCCTCCCTCTTTCTTGTGACCAGCAGTGACTTCTAAGGCTAGTGCGAGATGTTCAATTAGTGTTTTATTTCATATTTCTCCAGGTAATAGTAGTAGTACTAATAGAAATGGCCTTGCATTGGTGGTGCACCTTTTTATTTGTGGGATGTGTGAATTGTGGATATTAATATGGTATTTAGGTGTAATGTTGAGGGTATGCGATATTGAAATTCGTATCACGTAAAATATAATCCGCGATTAGCGATTTATCGAGAGATGAAACTTTTGTCTTCAATTAATAAAGAGATGAGTGATACCCGACAAAATGTTGAATCGTATATTGCTCGGGTGTCGATATGTCAGTGGTAAGTTGTTAACGGTTAATGAACCGTTAATTAATTTAATTAAAAAATATTATTGATAATTTAGTGTAAGATAATATTTTTTCTATTGTGCACAAAATTGAGATTTAACCTAGAATCAAACTCAGACAGCATAATGTCCTCTAAAATATGTATGATTTAAAAAATATGTACATCAAACCAACATGAACAAACCCTAGAAAGTTATCAGCTCGGCTAGAAACCACAATCATACACTCGACAAGCTTTGGTCGCCAACCAAAACACAAGCTGATCAACATAAACTCCATATTTGTATACCTCATTGATGACATGAGAATGCGATTAGAAGATGCAAGAGAGAGGGGACGAAGAGAACCCAACCGTAGTAGCCTCGACGCCGCTCAGGAGGGCGAGCCCAAAACGAGCGTACATCTTTCTGTAAACTCATTTTTAGAGTGATACTTGAAACTTCTTACCGAAACATCCTTTTCTCAGATTTGCGACAACCAACATGAAGAAAACTATTAAACATTCTTGAAAGGAAGACAAATCAGTAGCTCTAAATAGTTTCCTCACAATTCCTCAAAAGTAAAGAAAAAAGTTTCCTCACAAGCAAAAACTATAATAAAATAGTTTCCTCAAAAAATGAAATTCATATAGAAGGTATGAAATGAATGATGTGTTGCAGAATAATTATTTCAGCGAGTGATTTCCATGGGGGCTTGGAATGCATCTTCTTCTTTTTTTTTTAGGAAAACAAATGTATCTTTTAGATGCTTCTTTAGTGAAAAAATATTGTGTCAAACAGTTTCCTAATTAGCAAATTGATATTTCACATGGGAATATCTAAGAATTAAACCAATTAACACATGTCTCTTGAAGTCCAGTGATTTTGGGGATGCATCATTTGCTCACTGCTGTCATGGTGCTTCCATTGCCGTTCTGATGTCATGGTGCTTCCAGTACCGATTCAAATGGTGATTTCGCGGAAGAAAATTTTAAGTTCCTCAACGTATTTGGACTCATACAAGATGCATATTCGACGTAGTAACGTACAACGAACAAGAACTTAGGTTTAAGAAAAAATGCTGTGGTTATTTTGGTAAGAAATTCCAAGCAATTTTCATGTCATGTTGGGTCTCATGGATGAAGGAGCGAGAAATTAGCAAAAATACAATCTAAGGAAAACATGAACCGTTGATCGATTTCGTTGTATCAACTCATCAAACTTCACGACAGTATTCTACCCACAATAGCCATAAGAAAGGTCTTAGTTCTTACTTTAATCAGAGTTCGTTGTTAAAGTCTCCGTATGTTCACTTTTCAATTATTTAAATGAGAAATAATTTTTTTTCAAACATTTAGAAGAAAATGGGATGCATCTCATCTAGCGTGCGAAATAATTGAACAATGAAAATCGAAATTATAAACTCAACCAAACATTAGAGACTGAAATATTTAAGTATCAAATTCATCAAACCCTAGCATATTCATCATCCCCTTAGTTCGAACCCCTGCCCACTACTACTACTACGAAAAAAGCTCTGCCCTTTTCCTTCGCTACTAGGAGAGTAAGCAACTTCTATTAGCGCCGGACCTTGAGTCGAATTGATCGTGTCATGTGCAACGTCTATCAATGATGGTTCATTAATGTCCATTGATTTAGACTCCTTACCCCTTCCCAACTACGAATAAGATCGAGAGGGTAATTTACCAACCAAGAACGGAGAAAGAAGCCTTTCGATTCACTCCCCATTCTCTCTTAAATAAATAAAGATCGCCTTGGGCAAGGTCGGCCGGGTCTTTCACTGCTGTTCCGTTCCTGCCACGAGAAAGACGCACAGAAGAGGTATGCCCAGCGCGCGGAGGATCCATTGAGAGTTTGTCTTGGTAGGGAACTGTACGATCTTTTCCCCGGTCTATTTTTTAAAAAGAGATCAGTGTTACGGCCCCTTATTAGGGACGAGCCCCGGTACGGAGGGGCCTTGTGCCTTCATCTAAAGATCGAGAGATAGGGACAAGAATTGGGCTCTCCTTTCAGTCGAGCTGGTCTAACCACCCTCTCCTTTCAGTCGAGCTGGTCTACAACTACCCTCTCCCTTTGGTCGAGCTTGTCTACGCCCACCCTCTCACACGCTCTTCGCTTTTACCCTCTCCTTTTAGTCGAGCTATAAATAGCCTCTCACTATCGATATTTTTTCGGACTTACGGCCCCCGTAGTGGTCCTTATTTTGCCAGATCTAGAGAGATACTACAAGTCCTCCGTCCCAGATTCCATCCCGCGACCATCTGGTTCACCGGTACTACCAAAAAGTCTCATGCTTACGTTACTCTTACTGATGGTTTTATTAACGAACGAAGACCCCAGTTGTGCTTCTGATTTCCATTCTCATCATCATATTGATGATAAATCTCCTCGTGCTCTGCCATAAGAACTTGGAGTCCATATCGTGGTGAAGGTAACGCTGTGATTCTTACTCAAAAAAGAGACCAAACGCGTTCGAGTTATTGGCTCGTCCAGCCCGATAGCATTCATGAGTAGCCCGTTGTGTACGAGAGAATCGTACAGAGATAATTCAATATACACCAAAAGCAGGGGATAGAAAGAACACATGAAGAGTAAGGTTGTGTGTAGGGAGAGAGTAAGAAAGTAGCACTGTATGAGAGAGAGACAGGATTTGGCAGACCTTCCGCATATCTCAGGTGATTCGCCCTTGTATGGAAGGAGTAACGATCCTATATATAACGGAGATTGTGACCGTTGTAGTGGGTTAATGCTCCCATTAATGGCGGCTTAATTAGCTTAACCACAACAGCACGTTCGTTTGCGTATATAGGGACCGTTACGGCACGTTCGTCCGCATATACCGGAACCGTTATGAGGTTGACCGGATTTATGGAGCTCCTGCCATAAATCTCTCAAAGCAATTACTAAGGTCGCGCGCGGTTTTGGTTGTCGCACGCGCGCGACAGGACTTACTCTAGCCTCCAAACCACTAAGTCCCTACAAGTCCCGTGTGGTGGTATGCGAGGGCCCTGTCTTGCAGCCCCCACGTGGATCAGCGCGGGTGGTGATCCAGTGTGTGTGGAGGACAGATAGGTGTGCTGGATGATCGCCACGTGGCTAAGATCTACCTGTCTAGAAAGCACTATCTACATTAGCCCCCTTTCTGCGCGTGAAGACGCACAGCCGGATAGGCTTCAATGCGCAGGAACCAATGTACGCGTCGCCACCACACACCAATTCAAATACACGCAAATTCAGCCCCCGTGCGTGTCATTATGACCTAAAATCCCTAGAGTCGTGTCGTCTGGTCTTTTAGGGTTTTAGGCATGACGTCAGCTTGTCCTGTGATTGCGCGATTCGACGGTGACGGTTGCGATTCGACTACTGAAAGGACGCGACTCCTCATTGTTTTTGGATAAATACTCTGTTCTCTCCATTGTTTGCAAAGCATCACTTCTTTCTCTAAAGTGAATGATACCCGAAAGCCTTCAAGAGCAGATTCAAGTGATCAATTATCAGTTCTTCCTTGTCAATCGTCTCCTTCAACTTGCTTCATCAAAACAAGCTTTACCAAAACAAGGTTGGCTTTGCTCAGTTCCTTTTAATGTACTCGAATACTCTCTGAACTGTCTTGGATCTGTAAACTCATGGCTATTTGAAACATGTCACTCGTTGAGAACTACAAACGAGACCTTGTTCTTAAACCCAGAACTGATCTAATCACCCGATTGTGACGATTTTGAATGTGGAACTTCTGAAATTCCAAGCAATATAAACGAATTTTGAACTTCCAAACCCAAAATTGACCCTCAGACTGTTCATCTTCTTTTAACAAATCATAGTTGCTTCAAACTGAAATTCAAACTGATTCTTGAAATTCAAACTGAAAGTGTGTATATTTCCCCCCCCCCTTTTTCTTGCTCTTCCGCAGGAATGGCAAAGACAAAAGGAACCAAACCCATTAAAGAGGGCGAAGAAATACCTGATCTTCCCCAAACCTTGTGGCGGAAAGCCCCCTATTTGGGTGGAAAAGATTTTTATCATGCTAGGGTTAAGGTGAAGAACCTGCCGACTCTTGTTTCCTCTGGAGAGTTGCAGACATTGACCCCGCCTGTTAACGCAGCCATGCTAGAATTGATTGATTCCAAGGATGTGGTTAGATTAGGGGTTAAAAATGGGTTTTTCCCCCATACTGCAATTTCTACCCAGGCGTTTGTCCAAAAGTTGGACTTCATGGATGAGTGGATTGACCACGTATTGACCCACCATGCCATCGCATTGAACAATGTTGGCGTTTATTTCGCAGTTCGTGCTATGAAGGGTGCTGCCGTGAAGTTGGATCAGTCCATGATTCTAAACCTTCTCTCCCGCTATTCGCCTGCGACTCATACCTTCCACTTTGCTGAGTTCGACGCTGCTCCCACTCTGGAGGACGTGCACATGTTGTATGATGTTTCTCCCATTGGTGAGGTGGATCCTCTGAGTCCTTTGAGGACTGATCCGGAACTTGCTCTATACAAGCAGATGGAGGAATGCTTGTCCGAGATAGAGATTTCCACGCGGTGGACATCTGCGAAAGTTATTCCTGACTGGCAGCTTGTTGATACATCTGCGAAGAACACCTGGGGCAAATGGGTGCAGTACTTCTTCCGCGACTATGCGAGTAGCAGTATCACCAAGAAACTCCTGGGCCAGGACCCAAAGGCGAAGAATTATGTGAATGGGAAAGGGTACCATCTCACCTTGTGTGGCTTCCTCTGTGCTTGGCTATCAAGTTACTTGATCGTTGTGTTGGAATAGATGCCCTAGAGGCAATCTAGTTTAGTATGAATTATTTGTGGCTAGAAATTCATTTATTATTTATTGGATATTTAATATAATGAAGTCCTTAGATTTACAATTGTGTTGTTTATCTTAAATATCCCTAGTCAAGTATAATGATTAATGGGACAATCATCTATAGACTAGTATGGGGTTGGATTGATATGGAGATATCACGATCCAACACATAGGTGTGCATTATGGAATGTTGCACTGGATTGACCCATCTCCGAGAAGGCTACATACACATTATGTTGAGTCACAAGCGCTTCTCGCGGTGCAATGGTATTGTCATCCTTAGACTTGAAGTCACTAGATATTCTAGTTGTGGATTGTTGTGATTTTGGTAGCGTCAAACGCTACACCGTAACTGGGTAGTTATAAAGGCGTGTACTGGATACAATAAGAAGCAAGCTTAGAGATCGTAGTGGACGTAGATAGAATTTGTTCCTCCCTCATAACGGGAGCAAATATCCTAGGCCACTCGAGGGATAGTGATTATAGAATGTCTGGCCAGACTCAAATAAATCAATATGGGATATTGATGTTATTTGCACGAATAAGGCTATTCCCATGGATCGAGAAACTATGGATTGGATATACGAGTGTGACTTGTATGTCTCGTGTCCAATCCGGATATAGAGACAAAGGGATGAGACAATTACTTGTACAAAGGTTGTCAAGATGACTATTCTATTAGTTGGCTAGAACGGATATTTTGCTAGAGACCGCTCCATATTAGCAAATAGTTGCTACCAACTAGATAGAACCTATGGGGTCACACACTACATAGAGTTGAACTAGATTTGGGAATTAATTAATTGGATTAATTAATTAGAAGGATCACTTTGCAAACCCTTGCAAACTTAGAAGGGACTAATTTGCAAGGAAGAGACTAAATTGAATTCTAGTAGGACTAGAATAAGTCCTTTAGGTAGTTAACAAGGAGTTGTTGAACTATATAAAGGACCTTCCTTCCTTCCTTCCCACATAACTTATGCTCATTAGTGAACATAACAAAGAGTGGGAGAGAACAAAAGGAGAGAGAGCAAGAAACAAGGGAGCCGACCGCCCCCTTGCCGCCGCCCCGTCCCCGTCGGCCAAAGGAGGCCGAGACCCTCTTTTTGGGTCTCGTTTTGCGTGATTCTTCTTCCTCTTCCTCTTCCGGGCTAGCACCAAGGACTTGGGAGATCTAGGATCAACTCTAGGCGTGGATCAACCATAGAGAACGTGACATAATTCGCGTTTGAAGTCATCAAAGGAGAACCCTAAGGTGTGTTTATGATTTCTAACCCTTACCATCGTTATGTCTCTTGACTTGTGATCCTTGGAGGGTTTTGCATGGTTTTATGATTGTTTGTGTTTCCGTTGCGCATCCATGAATCAAAACCCTACAGTGGTATCAGAGCCACAGGTCATAGAGCATAAACGTGGTTTATGTGTTACGTTTTAGTTGTTTTACACCTTAATTTGATTGTTTATCGCGTAAAACAAGACAAATCAAGCATGGGATGCAATTTGTCAATAATTAATCATAACAAGATCCAATTTTTGCATTGGATGCATGAATTGGTGAGTTTGAGAAATTTTAGGATCTTAGATCTAGGGTTTGGGCATCCTTGGGGAAGAAGGAGTTCTCCCAAAACAAGGAAACAACCAAACCTGGGCACCAAGCAAGGGAGTTGTTTTGGAAACAACTCCCATAAGGAGGTTCGGCCCCCCTAGGGACCTCCCCCTTGCTTGCCGCCCAAGCTTGGCCGCCCTGGGGGCCGGGCGGCCCTAACCCGCGGGCCTAGGCTTGTTGGTTTTGGGCCGGGCCGGCCCTAGGGCCTTGTGGTTCACTTTTATGGGCCCGGGCAATTTGATTGTTGGGCCCATGGACCGTTTTAACCCTAGAAATCCTAAAATCAATTAAAATTGACCAAGCGCGTTAAAATTGGATTTTAACTGTTTATGTGCAAATCGCATGGTGATTGGATATGGCCTTAGGATGTGGTTTGATGTGGATGTTTAATTTTGTGGTTTGGTTTTACGGCCTGCGAGCTGATCAATTAATTGTAATAATTAATTAGGGTTTTATGGCCTGCGTGCCAATTTTTTTCTCAACTTGTGAGATTTATTTTATTTAGTATAGATATTAGCTAGTGCTAGATAAAGTAGATTGTTAGCCAAGATTGAAGAAAAGAAGCCCAAAGCCAAAGAAGCCACAAAAGAAGGAGCATGGAGCATGGAGCATTCCACATGACTACGAAGGATGGACCAAAAGATCAAGACGCATGGAGATGTGTTTTTTTAGGGTTCATAGATAATTCCATTGGCTTGAAATTATCTTAGTCTAGAAAAGGCCATATCCACATCACGTTTAATTTCTGTTTTGTGGTTGTTTATTTTATTGTCTTATTATTGTGTGGTTGGTGTATGGATGATGCATGCAATTAGGATAATAAGATAATTAGACAACCCGGATCTATTATTTGGAGTTGCGCCCAAAACTCAAATAGATAGAGTAGTTGATATTGATCAACAAAACAATTAAATTGAATTCAAAATCCCTCAAAATTCAAATATTGTGTTCTTGCCTTCTCGTTATTTAAACACTCATTATCATCATTATTTACCAAGCTCGTGCGTGCCAAAGCATGGCGACTTGGTTCATCATGATGGAATGCGATGGCACGTAACAATGTGCAATTGTTTAGATAAGAGGTTGAACACAACTAGGCTATTAATTTGATTAAGAAACCTAGAGGCAATCAATTGGGATTATCCATATGGATGGATAAATAAGGAGTTATTTGCCCAATTGAACCAAGAGTTGCATATGGGATGCAATTGGAATTGTTCCTACCTAAAGTAGTCAAATTATGGGTGACTTGCCAAAGCAAGCTCATAAGGAGATGAAAGATGGATCTTGGCCCACTAGAAAATATAAGGATATTTTCCGCATTAATATCTTGAGGGTTATTAATCCGTAGAAAAATAGTGGGAGCTATATTTGATAAACTAGCCATTATTGAATATAGTAAAAAATTCACAAATACTAAAACTTGCGTATTTTCCTTTTTGTAGAATTCCAAATGGCAAACAACTCATCGAGTTCACAACATTCCCTGCGATCTGTCCTTGAGAAGGACAAGCTCTCTGGAACCAACTTTCTTGATTGGTAGAGAAACTTGAGAATTGTTCTCAAGCAAGAGAAGAAACTGTACGCAATAGAGGAGCATGTTCCAGAAGGTCCAGAGAACCAAACACCTGCTGCCTTAAAGGCGTATCAAAAGCGTGTTGATGACGCTAATGATGCGGCCTGCCTTATGCTTTGCACCATGACTTCTGAGCTTCAGAAGCAACACGAAAAACATGGATGCTGTCGATATGATCGAACATCTAAAGCAGCTCTTCCAAGAGCAGGCGAGGGTAGAGAGGTATGAGGTCTCAAAGGCACTGTTCAAGTGTCATATGGCAGAAGGGAACCCGGTGGGACCCCATGTACTCCGAATGATCGGGTACTTGGAGAATCTCGCCCGAATGGGGTTCCCGGTCGGCCAAGAGTTGGCAACCGATCTCGTGTTGCAATCGTTGCCCGAGAGTTATGGACAGTTCATTATGAACTATAACATGAACGAAATCGTTAAACATCTGCCAGATTTACTCAATATGTTGAGGACGGCTGAACAGAGCATCAACAAGGGTAAGGGCAAGGCCATAATGATGGTACAGAAAGGAAAGGGCAAAAGGTTTGCCTCTTCCTCCAAGGGCAAAGGCAAGTCAGTTGCCAAGTCCAAGGAACCTGCCCTTAAGCCTGTTGGTGGCATTGCCAAAGGTGTGACTAAGGGTGAATGTCACTACTGCAGTCAGCCTGGACACTGGAGGAGGAACTGCCCAAAATATCAAGAGGACAAGAGGCTTGGAATAGTGATTCCACCACCACCAGGTATTTTTGTTGTAGATGTCAATTTAACTTTCTCTACATCATGGGTATTAGATACTGGATGTGGATCTCATATTTGTCGAAATATGCAGGATCTAAAGAGAAGTAGGAGATTGGCTAAAGGAGAGGTAGATCTGCGCGTTGGGAATGGAGCAAAGGTTGCTGCGTTAGCCATAGGCGTGTGCGAACTATCTCTGCCTTCAGGATTAGTTTTAAAATTAAATAATTGCTATTCTGTGCCTGCTATGAGCAGAAACATTATTTCTATTTCTTGTTTGGACAAGGATGGTTTTATTATTTCAATAAAGAACAATTGTTGTTCCTTTTATTTAAATAATATTCACTATTTTAGTGCACAATTATTTAATGGACTTTATGTCCTTGATCTAAGCAATCCTGTCTACAACATTAATACCAAGCGGATTAAAATAAATGATTTAAATCCTGCTTATTTATGGCACTGTCGTTTAGGCCACATAAATGAGAAACGTGTATCTAGACTCCATAAGGATGGATTACTAGACTCATTTGATTTTGAATCATATGAGACATGAGAGGCTTGTTTATTGGGAAAAATGACAAAGTCCCCTTTCAATAAGAAAGGTGAGAGGACTAGTGAGCAATTGGCGCTCATACATACCGATGTATGTGGGCCATTTGCCACGCCTGCCAGGGGTGGTTATGTCTACTTCATTACATTTACTGATGATTACAGTAGATATGGATTTGTGTACCTCATGAGGGCAAAATCCGAATCCTTTGAAGTGTGCAAAGAATTCAAGAATGAAGTAGAGAAGCAACTTGGCAAAAGTATCAAGGCTTTACGATCGGATCGTGGAGGAGAATACTTGAGCCAAGAGTTTGACGACTATCTTAGAGAGTGTGGGATCGTGTCCCAACTCACTCCACCCGGAACGCCAAAATGGAATGGCGTGTCCGACAGGAGGAATCGAACCCTATTGGATATGGTTCGATCTATGATGTGTCAAACCGATCTTCCATTGTCATTTTGGGGCTACGCTCTATTAAGTGCAGCTTTCACCATTAACCGTGTTCCATCTAAATCAGTCATGAAGACACCATATGAGATGTGGAGTGGGAGGCGTCCCACACTGTCGTTCATGAGGATTTGGGGCTGCGATGTCTATGTAAAACGTTTACAATCAGACAAGCTGGGGCCAAAATCGGATAAGTGTAAATTTGTGGGGTACCCTAAGGAAACTAAGGGTTACTACTTCTACAATCCAACCGAGAACAAAGTGTTTGTTGCTCGGACCGACGTGTTTCTAGAAAGAGAATTTGTCTCTAAAGAAGCAAGTGGGAGGAATGTAGAACTTGAAGAGGTTCAAGAACCACAAATCACTGAACCGATTATGGAACATGAACAGGAACCACAAGCAGTTGTGGAGCAACCTGTTCAGGTAACACAAGAGCTTCGTAGATCTAGTAGAGTGCGCCAGGAACCCGAGAGGTATGGACTTCTCGTAACCAATTCCGGTGACACGATGCTCATAGATGATGATCCTACTACCTATGAAGAGGCCATGAGTGGCCCAGACTCTCAGAAGTGGCTAGAAGCCATGAGATCCGAGATGGAATCCATGTATACCAACAAAGTATGGACTTTGGTGGAACCACCCGATGGGGCGCGGCCCATAGGGTGCAAGTGGGTCTTTAAGAAGAAGATCAACATGGATGGTAATGTGATTACCTGTAAGGTCCGATTGGTGGCTAAAGGATTCAGACAGATTCATGGTATTGAATATGATGAAACCTTTTCACCAGTCGCTATGACCAAATCCATCCGAATCCTACTTGCGATTGCAGCTTACCATGACTATGAGATTTGGCAGATGGATGTCAAAACAGCATTCCTGTATGGGAACCTCCTCGAGGACGTGTATATGATACAGCCGGAGTGTTTTGAGGATCCAAAGCAAGCCAACAAAGTCTGTAAGCTGCAACGGTCCATTTATGGATTGAAGCAAGGTTCTAGGAGTTGGAATCGACGTTTTGATGAAGTGGTCAAAGAGTTTGGCTTCATCAGAAACGAAGATGAGTCTTGTGTCTACAAGAAGGTTAGTGGGAGCTCTGTAGCTTTTCTGGTCTTGTATGTGGATGACATACTACTCATTGGAAACGACATTCCCATGCTGCAATTTGTTAAAGATTGGCTAGGAAAGTGTTTCTAATGAAGGACTTAGGGGAAGCAGCCTATATACTCGGTATAAAGATCTATAGAGATAGATCTAAGAGGTTGCTAGGCCTAAGTCAAAGTACATATATTGACAAGGTGTTGAAACGGTTCAACATGCAAGATTCCAAGAAGGGATTCTTGCCCATGTCACATGGAATCACTCTTTCGAAGAGTGGTTGTCCTTCCAATGAGATTGAGAAGGAACGCATGAGTAGAATTCCCTATGCCTCGGCCATAGGATCTATCATGTACGCCATGTTATGTACTAGACCAGATGTGTCATATGCCTTGAGTATGACAAGCAGATAGCAATCCAATCCGGGTGAGCGTCACTGGATTGCAGTCAAGAACATCCTAAAGTACTTGAGAAGAACTAAGGATGCTTTCTTGATATTTGGCGGTGAAGAAGAGTTGCGTGTAAGGGGTTACACTGATGCAAGCTTCCAAACCGACAGAGATGACTTTAGATCACAATCGGGATATGTGTTTTGCCTGAATGGAGCAGCGGTGAGCTGGAAGAGTTCCAAGCAAGAGACGGTAGCTGATTCTACAACAGAGGCTGAGTACATTGCTGCAAATGGCGCAGCAAAGGAAGCTGTTTGGATCAGAAAGTTTGTTTCTGAACTTGGTGTGGTCCCTAGCATTGCGGATCCAGTTGAGTTGTTCTGTGAAAACACTGGGGCGATCGCGCAATCAAAGGAACCCAGGTCGCACCAGAAGTCCAAGCACGTGCTCAGGAAGTTTCATCTGATTCGAGATATTATCGATAGAGGAGACGTTCGGATATGCAAGATTCCTACAGATGATAATCTGTCAGACCCGCTTACAAAGCCTCTCACGCAGTGGAAGCATGAAGGGCACACTAGGAGTATGGGCATACGAGATGCGCCAGATTGGCTCTAGTGCAAGTGGGAGACTGTTGGAATAGATGCCCTAGAGGCAATCTAGTTTAGTATGAATTATTTGTGGCTAGAAATTCATTTATTATTTATTGTATATTTAATATAATGAAGTCCTTAGATTTACAATTGTGTGGTTTATCTTAAATATCCCTATTCAAGTATAACGATTAATGGGACAATCATCTATAGACTAGTATGGGGTTGGATTGATATGGAGATATCACGATCCAACACATAGGTGTGCATTATGGAATGTTGCACTGGATTAACCCATATCCGAGAAGGCTACATACATGTTATGTTGAGTCACAAGCGCTTCTCGCGGTGCAATGGTATTGTCATCCTTAGACTTGAAGTCACTAGATATTCTAGTTGTGGATTGTTGTGATTTTGGTAGCGTCAAACGCTACACCGTAACTGGGTAGTTATAAAGGCGTGTACTGGATACAATAAGAAGCAAGCTTAGAGATCGTAGTGGACGTAGATAAAAATTTTCCCTCCCTCATAACGGGAGCAAATATCCTAGGCCACTCGAGGGATAGTGCTTATAGAATGTCTGGCCAGACTCAAATAAATCAATATGGGATATTGATGTTATTTGCACGAATAAGGCTATTCCCATGTATCGAGAAACTATGGATTGGATATACGAGTGTGACTTGTATGTCTCGTGTCCAATCCGGATATAGTGACAAAGGGATGAGACAACTACTTGTACAAAGGTTGTCAAGATGACTATTCTATTAGTTGGCTAGAATGGATGTTTTGCTAGAGACCGCTCCATATTAGCAAATAGTTGCTACCAACTAGATAGAACCTATGGGGTCACACGCTACATAGAGTTGAACTAGATTTGGGAATTAATTAATTGGATTAATTAATTAGAAGGATCACTTTGCAAACCCTTGCAAACTTAGTAGGGACTAATTTGCAAGGAAGGGACTAAATTGAATTCTAGTAGGACTAGAATAAGTCCTTTAGGTAGTTAACAAGGAGTTGTTGGACTATATAAAGGACCTTCCTTCCTTCCTTCCCACATAACTTATGCTCATTAGTGAACATAACAAAGAGTGGGAGAGAACAAAAGGAGAGAGAGCAAGCAACAAGGGAGCCGACCGCCCCCTTGCCGCCGCCCCGTCCCCGTCGGCCAAAGGAGGCCGAGACCCTCTTTTTGGGTCTCGTTTTGCGTGATTCTTCTTCCTCTTCCTCTTCCGGGCTAGCACCAAGGACTTGGGAGATCTAGGATCAACTCTAGGCGTGGATCAACCATAGAGAACGTGACGTAATTCGCTTTTGAAGTCATCAAAGGAGAACCCTAAGGTGTGTTTATGATTTCTAACCCTTACCATCGTTATGTCTCTTGACTTGTGATCCTTGGAGGGTTTTGCATGGTTTTATGATTGTTTGTGTTTCCGTTGCGCATCCATGAATCAAAACCCAACACGATGGTCACCTTCATGATGGGGTTTTCTACCATGTCCTCCCTCTTGCTGTGAGACTAACCCTTGGCCAGAGAGTCACACTTGGGCCGCTAGTCTTGGGTACTTTGTATCATAGGCTGGACCAGTTGGTAGTGGCGACCAAAGACTCTCACGGTCGTCTCGATGTGCTGACTTATGTCAACATCGCATTCCTGACCATGTGGGTCTTTGAGCGATGGCCCTCATATGCTCCTGTTCCTTCTAAGCCCAGCAAATAGTGTGTCCCAGGTGCGAAGGATGAACTTTCCAGTGGGAGAGCTGCTCGATGATTTAGAACCAATCTTCCCAAGTGTACCTGGAGCCTGATATGCGATGACCGAAGCAAGTTTACGGCTAGGCCCTATGCCACGCGTATTGAGAATGTGCGATGGTTCCCAAAGTTGTATCCTGCCAAACCTCTTGCTTTCTCAGAAGAGCTTCTTTTCGAAGGTCATGAGCGCTTCCATGAGCGCTATCGCGAGATCTTCTGCTGGTGTCTAAGGGGTTCTCTTCCTGCTCTTGCGGAGCATGTTCCTGAGCTTACTCCCAGGTATGAGAGGATCACAGTGGATGTCGATCCAACTCGTGTTTCTCCCCAGTTTGGCTTTGATGCGGTGGGGCCCTCAGTTTGGCCTAGATCCATTGTAAGAGGCTGCTACAAGCGGCTGTTGTCTGGCGAGTGTCAAACGATCCTGAGGAGCAACTTGCCTTTTGTTCAACCTTCAGGTGGCCGTTCAGGTCGCTTCTCCAAAAATTGGGTTGCCTACTGGACTACTCAGCAGGCCAGATTCGAGACACAGTCGACCCCTCAGCCCAGCAGAGCTCCTATAATCAAGAGAAATTCGTTCCCATTCCGTCCCAACTGCAGTTAGGATTACTCCCACTATGGCTGCTACTCCTTGCTGGACCATGAGAATCACTTGTGCTCATCCACCATTCTCGAGGAAAAGATGGCTGCATTTAGGGATGGTGCTTCGCATGTTATCAAGTACAACGAAGACTTTGCCAAGGTAAACAATTTCCTTTGTGCGTGTTAAGTTTCTTTCCTTTGATGCGTTGGAGCTTACACTTCATTTTTCTGTTTTCGTGCTATCTGAGAAGGTTTGCATCTGGGGAGCGCTCCAAGTCAATGATCAACACCATTGTGGCTGCGAGAAGGCAGGGTGAGAAAATCCTGCTAACAATGGGAATGGCTCCCGCAGTTGAGGCCCGGATTCGCGAAGTAATGGATGCATTTGCTGACTCGCTGATAGACTACACCCCAATTTTGTCTCCTCCTAGAAACGCTCCATCTCCTCCCGCAGACGTTGCCCCAAGTGCGAAGAGACAAAAGCAGGAGGGCTTTACAATCTCTTCTCCTAGGAGTGCTCCAACTTCCTCTCCTGCGAAGTCCCTTACTTCTAAGGACAAGGGCAAAGGTCGCATGCCAAGCAAAGTGCGGAAGGAGCTCGCAGTTGAGACTTTTGTCCCGTTTGGTCAGGAGGAAGAGGAGGATGAGAGGTGAGAGGAAGAGATGATGATGAAGAAGAAGAAAGAGTCGAAAGTGAAAGAGAAGAAGAAATAGGTGAGATACAAGAGGAAGATTCGGAAGGTATCTCAAACGAACTTGTCTTCTCAGTACGTTAGCTCTCGCAATATTTATTGAACAGTTTGTTCTTTCGCAGATGATGATGCAGAAACCATCAGCGGCCTTCTGGCTAAGAAGCAGAAGAAAACCAAGGGTTCTCACTCTGGCGTTTCCAGCGAAGCCATAGACGAGGACATCCTTGCTGAGTCTGAGAGAACAGCTGCGGAGGCTGCGGAAAGAAGAAGGAAGCGAGAAGAAGATGAGATCGAGCTCATAAAGAAAAGAAGTTTGGAAGAAAAACATGTTGACGACTTGGTGCAACAAGCCGATGAGGAAGATGTGGCTGCTCTGGAGCAGGCTCAAGCGAACTTTGAGGAGATCGTAGGTGGAAATCAAGGTGAGATCTTTAATCTTGCTGTAACTTACCA
Source organism: Linanthus parryae (assembly GCA_023055425.1). Classification (NCBI taxonomy): domain Eukaryota; kingdom Viridiplantae; phylum Streptophyta; class Magnoliopsida; order Ericales; family Polemoniaceae; genus Linanthus; species Linanthus parryae. The sequence goes on from JALGPY010000002.1 coordinate 39,246,662, forward strand.
AGAAGTGATTATCGGTGCATTAAAGCATGGCTTATCGAAAGCCGATATTCGCCGATGGCTAGTAAGCAAGTGTGGTGAACCCTCAGGTAATTATTCAAGCAATGTCTGTAAGCAAGGCTTAGCAACCCAATTATCATTATAACAAGTTTCTTCGCACCCCAGGTCACGCCCACCTTAAGGATATGCTTAATGAAGATACCCTAGTAGGATACGGTGTCGCGTCTTTAGCATATGACGAAGATGCCGCAATCCCACCTACGTGTGGAGGTGCTTGCTCTTGATCTATCAAAATAAAAGAACATTGTATGATACAAGTTACCTCACATTTTCCCGTCTTGTATCGCAGGCGATGCTGATGAGGCCATGCCGGAACAAAGAAGTCAGCCCCCTGCATCTTATGCTCCAGAGCGAAGCTCTCATGTTGAGAAGCCTGTCGCAGCTGCCGAGTATGCAGGGGAGCCCTTGGAGGATGTCATCGAAGTTTCTGATGATATCGAAGCTGACACCGTGCTGATGGAGGAAGATGCTGATGCTGCAGCTGAGGAAATGGAGACAGATGCTGCCGGGGCTGAGGTTCATGAAAATGAGAAGGTCGTGGAAGACGTAACATCACATGCAAATGTGAATGTTCAAATGAATGCTCCCGAGCCCCACGAGCCCCTCGCAGTCGAAGGAGTTCCTGGTCGAGCAACAGCTACTACTGTTGCAATTCCTTCAACAGAGGTAGAGCTTCCAGAGGTTCCCCAAGCATGGAGTTTTTGGAGCTCACAATTTGGAGCTGCCGTCGCACTTGTTGCGGCCTATACTCTTCCTACCAACTATGAGGAACTCGAGCTCGCGGCTGACAGACGAGCAATGGAGCGAGGACACACTTCAGCTTTTCCAGCAATGCGCATCCCTTCTTTGCGCGAAATCCTTGAAGGAACTGGTATGTTATCATTTTTCGCATTCTACACCCTCATTTAAAGGTTTCATTTTCTAAAATTGAATCAACTCTGTCAGGATTGAAGCAAGCTGATGTGGACTGGCTAGTTCAGATGCGTCTCTCTTATCCCTTGTCATTTGCGAGATCTCAAGAGATAGAGTCGTATAACAGAAGGTTGTTCTTGACCGAAGCCATCAGGATTTTGGAGCAGCTGTCTGTGGCCACTCCTGCGACCATTTCTCCTCATAGTGCGCAGCTGCTTTTCAGCACATGCCAGGGGCTTCAAGCTAAAGTTCAAGGCAAGCTGGGCTTCGGGTATCTTCTCAACAGGGTCACCCAAATTCGCGCAGCTGTGAATCTGAAACGCGGCTTTCACAACCTCGCAGCTGAGAGGCGAAAGGTAGAGGAGCAAAGGCAGAAAGCTGAAGAGGCTGTCAAACTTTTCCGTGAGATGAACGCCAAGTACAAGAAGCTGAAGCGAGAAGTGGACCAAGTGAGAGATGCATCACTCTCGTTTTCTCCAGAAGATCCTTTGATCAAGGATTTATTTTGAGAAAGAAACAAAAATATTTGTTTAAAACAAAAATATTATTGTAATGCTGCTAGGGTTTCTCCCCCTTTTTTGTTATCTAAGACTTGCATGTCCCATTTTGCCCTTCCGGGGATTTGCTCAAATATTTTTTGTGCGTATCAATTATGACGTCACATGACGACGTATCTGTCTCGATTTTTGCACTAAAAGCTTATTAGATAAGCACGATTTCCTTGGGAAGCCCATCCGTATCATTACCTTCCGTCATTAATTAGGGCACGCCACCGAATCGTCATAGCCTTTAGTAGGGTAATTGAATGTTACCACTTTTAAGACGCAAGTAATTGATTTTTACCCCTTTTCCAAGCTTTGCTGACTCAGCTAGGGAACTGAAGAGTCTCCGTAGAGTCTATATGAACCCTGCCTCTTGCTGCTTGGGTTCTTCATCCCAAAATGGGGCTTGCCATGAGTCCTTACGACTGCTGGCTTCAACGCTTGTCTTTTGTTGATTCATGGCAGTTTCAAGTTGTGAAACCTGAGTTTGTACCTTGTTCCATCGAAATAGCTCCCAAGATCTTCTTTATGAAGCTTATTGATCTTAATGACCATTGTAAAGAAGATATACATAATACTTCATGTTTGTTTGAAGATTTTTCTTCGTCTATTATGTTTGCAGGTCGTATCTCCGGCTTCCTTCCGGCGAGGTGCAGTGCTGTACTGACCTTCTTACCAACTCGTAATGAATGGAGTGTTTCTCCTCTAGCTTTCCTGGAGGAGAACTATTTGCCTCCACGTTCTTGAACTAGGGTTGACGAGCCATTGTGCTCGTCTCCGTGGACAAGGAGCTTTCTGCCCCAGGAGTTGTTCTCCGCTTGTTCTTCACCGCCGCATCCGCTTGAACAGGTGGTTCATCTGGCACATCTCTTGGGCAGAAGACCAGTCAGGGGCCTTGTTCAGATCTGGGATCTTGACGCTAGCGTCGCATAGCTTTGTTAGCGTTTGTAAGCCGTTATTTTTACAGCAAGGCTTGTCTTGCAATAACTTTTGCTTGTAAGCTGCTATGTCGCATAGCTTATGTTAGGACCAGTAGGCCGATCATTTTATAGTAAGATTTTCCTTACTATTAGCTTTCGCTTGTAAGATGCTATCTAGACAGATAGATTGTAAGTCATTTTGACTCTTAATGAAATACACTTTGAGTATTTGTTGTTCATGTCTGATAGAACAGATTGTAATATCGCATGCGTGTTGGCTATAAAAACAAGTTATGTTTCTTTCACCTTTTGCATTGGGATATTTGCCTGAACAATTCTTCGTTTTACACAGGGTGTTGCTGCTATAGCTGGCTATCTAATAGATAGTCTCGCAGATCAGTTAAGATCATACGTTAGGGCTGCAATCTTAGGCAGCTCGGCTTTTAGATCATTTAAGATCGCATTCGAATATCGCTGCTATCTCGGCAGATAGGCTTCAAGATCATTTTAGATCGCATTTTGCATAATGCTGCTATCTCGGCAGATAGGCTTTAAGATCACTTAAGATCATATTTGAATATTGATGCTATCTCGGCAGATAGGCTTCGGATCAATTAAGATCGTATTTGATTAGTGCTGCTATCTCGGCAGATAGGCTTCGGATCGCATGAGATCGTATTTGAATAGCGCTGCTATCTCGACAGATAGGCTTTTAGTTGTTAAGAATCAGAGAACAAAACGATGAAGGATAACTAAAGTAATAAAATTCTTCTCATTTGGGAGAATTCTTTTATTATAAGAACCCTCATATGGGAGAGGCAAGATTACAAGTCCCTCATATGGGAGGAACGACGCATGAGTCTATCAAAATACTAGACGTAAATAGACGTTGTGATCTGATGCATGTAAAGAGAGAAGTTAAGGATAATACTTCTTAATCCAGCGCATGTTGACTCAGCTTGGGGTTGTGGCCGTCCCATGTAGCCGATGTATATTGCAGTAGCCACTGTCAAAGACTTCTTTGACTTCGAATGGTCCTTCCTAGTTAGCTGCGAACTTTGGATGAGCCGCCTCCCGCATGCAGTGATCTGAAGCACGCAGAACTAGGTCCCCAACCGCGAAGTCTTGATGTTGGACTGTTTTGTTGTATGCGCGAGCGATCCTCTCCTTGTACCGTTTATTAGTCCGCTTGGCTTGCTCTCGCTTTTCCTCCAATAAAATCAAGTCATGATCGCGCTGATTGTCATATAATGCATGAAAGGCCAACCTCGCAGAGTTGATTTTCACCTCCGCCGGTACAACAGCTTCAGCTCCATAAAATAAACGGAATGGAGAGACTCCTGTGGGAGTCCTCGGCGAAGTTCGATATGCCCACAATGCTATGTTCAAAGAATCGGGCCATTTCTTGTGATCGTCTGCGACCATCTTGCTCAGGATTCTTAGCAGCGTCTTGTTGGTCGCTTCTGCTTGACCGTTCCCTTTTGGATAATAAGGAGTGGAGCAGACATGCCTTATGTTGTACTCCGCTAGCTTTGCGGCCACCTAGCGATTTACGAAAGGGGTACCATTATCCGAGAGAATTGTGTTGGGAATCCCGAACCTGTATATGATGTTCTCTTGGACGAAATGGACCACAGCAAGCGCATTTGCTGTCTTCAGCGGTATTGCCTCCACCCACTTAGTAAATAGCTCGGTCACAGTGAGGATAAACTGGTTCCCATGTGAGGCTGGTCTAATGGGGCCAACAAAATCTAGAGCCCAAGTGTGGAATGGCCATGGTGTCCCCAATGCGGGTAGATCTACAGCAGAGGCATGCACGAGGTTGCCTTTGAATTGACACTCCTGGCATCTCCTTACATTAGTGCGGCAATCTGCCTCCATGGTGGGCCAGAAATAGCCAACTATGAGGAGCTGTCTGCATAGTTTCGCACCTCCCTGATGCTCCACTTGGTGAGAGAGATCCATCACCTCTTGCGCTTCCTTGCTGTCTAGGCATCGAAGTAGATTACCCTCGTGACCCCTTCGCCAGAGTATGTTTTCTTGTACTACGTACCGGGCCGCCTTTATTTTCAGTTTCTCGGCTTCCTTTCTTGACTCAGACTCGATTCCTTCTGTGAGAAAATCGAAGAGTGGCTTCCTCCAGTCCACGTCATCATCGACCAGAGCAATTGTTAAAGAATCCTTGATCAATGCGCAACTCTCGAAATTCCCTTGAATTATCGCAGCAGCCTTTGACATGTCCGGCCAGTGAATCCCATACCTTTGGGCTTTCCGATAGATTGACACCTCACTTTCTCCGCAAGTGTGCTGGTGAATCTTTTCCAATAGTGCTTGCCCCTCCTGCTGCGAGACGCATCGCATGAGTATTCCACCTGGACCTTTGTAGTAGAGAGCGTTGTCATGTATGCAGTATCCCTTAGTGGATGCCCAATTTTCTTTGCTCGTTCCCTCTACGATGGCGTGTAATATTGGCTTCCTCCAATCTGCATCGTCCATACATTCATCCTCACACACGTTCTCTGTAATGAAGTCCTTAGATTTACAATTGTGTTGTTTATCTTAAATATCCCTAGTCAAGTATAATGATTAATGGGACAATCATCTATAGACTAGTATGGGGTTGGATTGATATGGAGATATCACGATCCAACACATAGGTGTGCATTATGGAATGTTGCACTGGATTGACCCATCTCCGAGAAGGCTACATACACGTTATGTTGAGTCACAAGCGCTTCTCGCGGTGCAATGGTATTGTCATCCTTAGACTTGAAGTCACTAGATATTCTAGTTGTGGATTGTTGTGATTTTGGTAGCGTCAAACGCTACACCGTAACTGGGTAGTTATAAAGGCATGTACTGGATACAATAAGAAGCAAGATTAGAGATCGTAGTGGACGTAGATAGAATTTGTCCCTCCCTCATAACGGGAGCAAATATCCTAGGCCACTCGAGGGATAGTGCTTATAGAATGTCTGGCCAGACTCAAATAAATCAATATGGGATATTGATGTTATTTGCATGAATAAGGCTATCCCATGGATCGAGAAACTATGGATTGGATATACGAGTGTGACTTGTATGTCTCGTGTCCAATCCGGATATAGTGACAAAGGGATGAGACAACTACTTGTACAAAGGTTGTCAAGATGACTATTCTATTAGTTGGCTAGAATGGATGTTTTGCTAGAGACCGCTCCATATTAGCAAATAGTTGCTACCAACTAGATAGAACCTATGGGGTCACACGCTACATAGAGTTGAACTAGATTTGGGAATTAATTAATTGGATTAATTAATTAGAAGGATCACTTTGCAAACCCTTGCAAACTTAGTAGGGACTAATTTGCAAGGAAGGGACTAAATTGAATTCTAGTAGGACTAGAATAAGTCCTTTAGGTAGTTAACAAGGAGTTGTTGGACTATATAAAGGACCTTCCTTCCTTCCTTCCCACATAACTTATGCTCATTAGTGAACATAACAAAGAGTGGGAGAGAACAAAAGGAGAGAGAGCAAGCAACAAGGGAGCCGACCGCCCCCTTGCCGCCGCCCCGTCCCCGTCGGCCAAAGGAGGCCGAGACCCTCTTTTTGGGTCTCGTTTTGCGTGATTCTTCTTCCTCTTCCTCTTCCAGGCTAGCACCAAGGACTTGGGAGATCTAGGATCAACTCTAGGCGTGGATCAACCATAGAGAACGTGACATAATTCGCGTTTGAAGTCATCAAAGGAGAACCCTAAGGTGTGTTTATGATTTCTAACCCTTACCATCGTTATGTCTCTTGACTTGTGATCCTTGGAGGGTTTTGCATGGTTTTATGATTGTTTGTGTTTCCGTTGCGCATCCATGAATAAAAACCCTACACGATGGTCACCCTCATGATGGGGTTTTCTACCATGTCCTCCCTCTTGCTGTGAGACTGACCCTTGGCCAGAGAGTCGCACTTGGGCCGCTAGTCTTGGGTACTTTTTATCATAGGCTGGACCAGTTGGTAGTGGCGACCAAGGACTCTCGCGGTCGTCTCGATGTGCTGACTTATGTCAACATCGCATTCCTGACCATGTGGGTCTTTGAGCAATGGCCCTCATATGCTCCTGTTCCTTCTAAGCCTAGCACATGGTGTGTCCCAGGTGCGGAGGATGAACTTTCCAGTGGGAGAGCTGCTCGATGATTTAGAACCAATCTTCCCAAGTGTACCTGGAGCCTGATATGCGATGACCGAAGCAAGTTTACGGCTAGGCCAAATGCCACGCGTATTGAGAATGTGCAATGGTTCCCAAAATTGTATCCTGCCAAACCTCTTGCTTTCTCAGAAGAGCTTCTTTTCGAAGGTCATGAGCGCTTCCATGAGCGCTATCGCGAGTTCTTCTGCTGGTGTCTAAGGGGTTCTCTTTCTTCTCTTGCGGAGCATGTTCCTGAGCTTACTCCCAGGTATGAGAGGATCACAGTGGATGTCGATCCAACTCGCGTTTCTCCCCAGTTTGGCTTTGATGCGGTGGGGCCCTCAATTTGGCCTAGATCCATTGTAAGAGGCTGCTACAAGCGGCTGTTGTCTGGCGAGTGTCAAACGATCCTGAGGAGCAACTTGCCTTTTGTTCAACCTTCAGGTGGCCGTTCAGGTCGCTTCTCCAAAAATTGGGTTGCCTACAGGACTACTCAGCAGGCCAGATTCGAGACACAGTCGACCCCTCAGCCCAGCAGAGCTCCTATAATCAAGAGAAATTCGTTCCCACTCCGTCCCAACTGCAGTTAGGATGACTCCCACTATGGCTGCTACTCCTTGCTGGACCATGAGAATCACTTGTGCCCATCCACCATTCTCGAGGAAAAGATGGCTGCAGTTAGGGATGGTGCTTCGCATGTTATCAAGTACAACGAAGACTTTGCCAAGGTAAACAATGTCCTTTGTGCGTGTTAAGTTTCTTTCCTTTGATGCGTTGGAGCTTACACTTCATTTTTCTGTTTTCGTGCTATCTGAGAAGGTTTGCATCTGGGGAGCGCTCCAAGTCACTGATCAACACCATTGTGGCTGCGAGAAGGCAGGGTGAGAAAATCCTGCTAACAATGGGAATGGCTCCCACAGTTGAGGCCCGGATTCGGGAAGTAATGGATGCATTTGCTGACTCGCTGATAGACTACACCCCAATTTTGTCTCCTCCTAGAAACGCTCCATCTCCTCCCGCAGACGTTGCCCCAAGTGCGAAGAGACAAAAGCAGAAGGGCTTTACAATCTCTTCTCCTAGGAGTGCTCCAGCTTCCTCTCCTGCGAAGTCCCTTACTTCTAAGGACAAGGGCAAAGGTCGCATGCCAAGCAAAGTGCGGAAGGAGCTCGCAGTTGAGACTTTTGTCCCGTTTGGTCAGGAGGAAGAGGAGGATGAGAGGTGAGAGGAAGAGATGATGATGATGAAGAAGAAAGAGTCGAAAGTGAAAGAGAAGAAGAAATAGGTGAGATACAAGAGGAAGAGTCGGAAGGTATCTCAAACGAACTTGTCTTCTCAGTACTTTAGCGCTCTCGCAATATTTATTGAACAGTTTGTTCTTTCGCAGATGATGATGCAGAAACCATCAGCGGCCTTCTGGCTAAGAAGCAGAAGAAAACCAAGGGTTCTCACTCTGGCGTTTCCAGCGAAGCCATAGACGAGGACATCCTTGCTGAGTCTGAGAGAACAGCTGCGGAGGCTGCGGAAAGAAGAAGGAAGCAAGAAGAAAATGAGATCGAGCTCATAAATAAAAGAAGTTTGGAAGAAAAACATGTTGACGACTTGGTGCAACAAGCCGATGAGGAAGATGCGGCTGCTCTGGAGCAGGCTCAAGCAAACTTTGAGGAGATCGTAGGTGGAAATCAAGGTGAGATCTTTAATCTTGCTGTAACTTACCAAGAAGTGATTATCGGTGCATTAAAGCATGGCTTATCGAAAGCCGATATTCGCCGATGGCTAGTAAGCAAGTGTGGTGAACCCTCAGGTAATTATTCAAGCAATGTCTGTAAGCTAGGCTTAGCAACCCAATTATCATTATAACAAGTTTCTTCGCACCCCAGGTCACGCCCACCTTAAGGATATGCTTAATGAAGATACCCTAGTAGGATAAGGTGTCGCGTCTTTAGCATATGATGAAGATGCCGCAATCCCACCTACGTGTGGAGGTGCTTGCTCTTGATCTATCAAAATAACATAAATTGTATGATACAAGTTACCTCACATTTTCCCGTCTTGTATCGCAGGCGATGCTGATGAGGCCATGCCGGAACAAAGAAGTCAGCCCCCTGCATCTTATGCTCCAGAGCGAAGCTCTCATGTTGAGAAGCCTGTCGCAGCTGCCGAGTATGCAGGGGAGCCCTTGGAGGATGTCATCGAAGTTTCTGATGATATCGAAGCTGACACCGTGCTGATGGAGGAAGATGCTGATGCTGCAGCTGAGGAAATGGAGACAGATGCTGCCGGGGCTGAGGTTCATGAAAATGAGAAGGTCGTGGAAGACGTAACATCACATGCAAATGTGAATGTTCAAATGAATGCTCCCGAGCCCCACGAGCCCCTCGCAGTCGAAGGAGTTCCTGGTCGAGCAACAGCTACTACTGTTGCAATTCCTTCAACAGAGGTAGAGCTTCCAGAGGTTCCCCAAGCATGGAGTTTTTGGAGCTCACAATTTGGAGCTGCCGTCGCACTTGTTGCGGCCTATACTCTTCCTACCAACTATGAGGAACTCGAGCTCGCGGCTGACAGACGAGCAATGGAGCAAGGACACACTTCAGCTTTTCCAGCAATGCGCATCCCTTCTTTGCGCGAAATCCTTGAAGGAACTGGTATGTTATCATTTTTCGCATTCTACACCCTCATTTAAAGGTTTCATTTTCTAAACTTGAATCAACTCTGTCAGGATTGAAGCAAGCTGATGTGGACTGGCTAGTTCAGATGCGTCTCTCTTATCCCTTGTCATTTGCAAGATCTCAAGAGATAGAGTCGTATAACAGAAGGCTGTTCTTGACCGAAGCCATCAGGATTTTGGAGCAGCTGTCTGTGGCCACTCCTGCGACCATTTCTCCTCATAGTGCGCAGCTGCTTTTCAGCACATGCCAGGGGCTTCAAGCTAAAGTTCAAGGCAAGCTGGGCTTCGGGTATCTTCTCAACAGGGTCACCCAAATTCGCGCAGCTGTGAATCTGAAACGCGGCTTCCACAACCTCGCAGCTGAGAGGCGAAAGGTAGAGGAGCAAAGGCAGAAAGCTGAAGAGGCTGTCAAACTTTTCCGTGAGATGAACGCCAAGTACAAGCAGCTGAAGCGAGAAGTGGACCAAGTGAGAGATGCATCACTCTCGTTTTCTCCAGAAGATCCTTTGATCAAGGATTTATTTTGAGAAAGAAACAAAAATATTTGTTTAAAACAAAAATATTATTGTAATGCTGCTAGGGTTTCTCCCCCTTTTTTGTTATCTAAGACTTGCATGTCCCATTTTGCCCTTCCGGGGATTTGCTCAAATATTTTTTGTGCGTATCAATTATGACGTCACATGACGACGTATCTGTCTCGATTTTTGCGCTAAAAGCTTATTAGATAAGCACGATTTCCTTGGGACCAGTAGGCCGATCATTTTATAGTAAGATTTTCCTTACTATTAGCTTTCGCTTGTAAGATGCTATCTAGACAGATAGATTGTAAGTCATTTTGACTCTTAATGAAATACACTTTGAGTATTTGTTGTTCATGTCTGATAGAACAAATTGTAATATCGCATGCGTGGTGGCTATAAAAACAAGTTATGTTTCTTTCACCTTTTGCATTGGGATATTTGCCTGAACAATTCTTCGTTTTACACAGGGTGTTGCTGCTATATCTGGCTATCTAATAGATAGTCTCGCAGATCAGTTAAGATCATACGTTAGGGCTGCAATCTTAGGCAGCTCGGCTTTTAGATCATTTAAGATCGCATTCGAATATCGCTGCAATCTCGGCAGATAGGCTTCAAGATCATTTTAGATCGCATTTTGCATAATGCTGCTATCTCGGCAGATAGGCTTTAAGATCACTTAAGATCATATTTGAATATTGCTGCTATCTCGACAGATAGGCTTCGGATCAATTAAGATCGTATTTCATTAGTGCTGCTATCTCGGCAGATAGGCTTCGGATCGCATGAGATCGTATTTGAATAGCGCTGCTATCTCGACAGATAGGCTTTTAGTTGTTAAGAATCAGAGAACAAAACGATGAAGGATAACTAAAGTAATAAAATTCTTCTCATTCGGGAGAATTCTTTTATTATAAGAACCCTCATATGGGAGAGGCAAGATTACAAGTCCCTCATATGGGAGGAACGACGCATGAGTTTATCAAAATACTAGACGTAAATAGACGTTGTGATCTGATGCTTGTAAAGAGAGAAGTTAAGGATAATACTTCTTAATCCAGCGCATGTTGACTGAGCTTGGGGTTGTGGCCGTCCCATGTAGCCGATGTATATTGCAGTAGCCACTTTCAAAGACTTATTTGACTTCGAATGGTCCTTCCTAGTTAGCCGCGAACTTTGGATGAGCCGCCTCTCGCATGCAGTGATCTGAAGCACGCAGAACTAGGTCCCCAACCGCGAAGTCTCGATGTTGGACTGTTTTGTTGTATGCGCGAGCGATCCTCTCCTTGTACCGTTTATTAGTCCGCTTGGCTTGCTCTCGCTTTTCCTCCAATAAAATCAAGTCATGATCGCGCTGATTGTCATATAATGCATGAAAGGCCAACCTCGCAGAGTTGATTTTCACCTCCGCCGGTACAACAGCTTCAGCTCCATAACATAAAAGGAATGGAGAGACTCCTGTGGGAGTCCTCGGCGAAGTTCGATATGCCCACAATGCTATGTTCAAAGAATCGGGCCATTTCTTGTGATCGTCTGCGACCATCTTGCTCAGGATTCTTAGCAGCGTCTTGTTGGTCGCTTCTGCTTGACCGTTCCCTTTTGGATAATAAGGAGTGGAGCAGACCTGCCTTATGTTGTACTCTGCTAGCTTTGCGGCCACCTGGCGATTTACGAAAGGGGTACCATTATCCGAGAGAATTGTGTTGGGAATCCCGAACCTGTATATGATGTTCTCTTGGACGAAATGGACCACAGCAAGCGCATTTGCTGTCTTCAGCGGTATTGCCTCCACCCACTTAGTAAATAGCTTGGTCGCAGTGAGGATAAACAGGTTCCCATGTGAGGCTGGTCTAATGGGGCCAACAAAATCTAGAGCTTAAGTGTGGAATTGACATGGTGTCCCCAATACGGGTAGATCTAAGGCAGAGGCATGTACGAGGTTGCCTTTGAAATGACACTCCTGGCATCTCCTTACTTTAGTGCGGCAATCTGCCTCCATGGTGGGCCAGAAATAGCCAACTGTGAGGAGCTGTCTGCATAGTTTCGCACCTCCCTGATGCTCCACTTGGTGAGAGAGATCCATCACCTCTTGCGCTTCCTTGCTGTCTAGGCATCGAAGTAGATTACCCTCGTGACCCCTTCGCCAGAGTATGTTTTCTTGTACTACGTACCGGGCCGCCTTTATTTTCAGTTTCTCGGCTTCCTTTCTTGACTCAGGCTCGATTCCTTCTGTGAGAAAATCGAAGAGTGGCTTCCTCCAGTCCACGTCATCATCGACCAGAGCAATTGTTAAAGAATCCTTGATCAATGCGCAACTCTCGCAATTCCCTTGAATTATCGCAGCAGCCTTTGACATGTCCGGCCAGTGAATCCCATACCTTTGGGCTTTCCGATAGATTGACACCTCACTTTCTCCGCAAGTGTGCTGGTGAATCTTTTCCAATAGTGCTTGCCCCTCCTGCTGCGAGACGCATCGCATGAGTATTCCACCTGGACCTTTGTAGTAGAGAGCGTTGTCATGTATGCAGTATCCCTTAGTGGATGCCCAATTTTCTTTGCTCGTTCCCTCTGCGATGGCGTGTAATATTGGCTTCCTCCAATCTGCATCGTCCATACATTCATCCTCACACACGTTCTCTGTCAACGCCGACGACATTCGTACTTCGATCGAGATTCTCGCTGGGCACTTATCCGCACTAACTTTAGATCCTAGAGTGGACAAAGCATCAACATGCCGATTATCTGCTCTAGGTGTATGTTCGTACCTGACATCGCAGAATTGTTGCACCGGCTTCTGCACCAAAGTCCGGTAGGGAAATAGATTTACTTCTTTTAATCCGTACTCGCCTGAAGCTTGCTTGACGATTAACTTGGAATCCCCCATAACCGTCAAATTGCTTACTTCTAGTGCCTTAGCTGCTCGGAGACCTGCGATGAGAGCCTCATACTCCGCTTCATTGTTGGTGACTGCGAAATCGAGTTTTGTGGACATTTGGATGACCTCCCCATCAGGTTTGGTCAGAACGATTCCAATTCCTCCACCTTTCCTTGTTGACGATCCATCAAAATGAAGCGTTCAGTAAGGTAACTCGACTGCATAGATCTCGGGTCCCTCTAGTTCCTCCTCAATCATGGGCTCATAGCTGTTATCCGGGAACTATGCCAGCAGATCCGCCACTACTTGTGATTTGATTGCCCGCGGTCGAACGCACGTGATGTCATATTGGGAGATGGTCATATACCATTTTGCCAATCTTCCGCCGGGAGAAGTGTGAGTCAAGAGGTACCGTATGGGGTCACTCTTTGTAACCACCACCACTTTGTGCGAGGCGAAGTAGTGCTTCAACTTTTCTATCACGAAGAATAGGGCAAGGCAGTGACGCTTGATATCTGTGTACCTTGATTCGGATAGTTGCACTATGCGAGAAATATAGTAAATCGGCCTTTCTTGCCCTTCATATTCCTGAGCCAAAAGTGCCCCTATAGACCTCTTTGTCGACATTAGGTATAGCAAAAGCGGCGATCCAAGCTGCGGTGCGATCATTACCCTTTGTGATGTCAGTAAGTCCTTTAACCTTTCAAATGCAGCCTCATGTTCCACGGTCCAATTGTACACAACATTCTTCTTGAGGAGATCGCTGAAGCAGAAGGTTATTTCTGCGATCGCAGGGATGAAACTTCGCAGGTAAGATAACTTTCCCAAGAATGTTTTCAGGGCACTTTGATTGTGCGGTGCCGTCATGCTAGTGATGGATGATATCTTTGCGGGATCAGGCTCGATGCCCTGGCGATGTATCACACATCCCAAGAACTTCCCTGAGGTCACTCCGAACGCACACTTCATGGGGTTCATCTTTAGCTGGAAACTTCTGCATCTCTCGAATACTTTCCGCAGGTCCCCCAAATGGTCCGCTTCTTCTTTGGACTTGACAACCAAGTCATCAACGTAAAACTCCACCTCCTTGTGCATCATGACGTGAAACAGGGCCATCATTACTCGCTGGTAAGTTTCGCCTGCGTTCTTGAGCCCAAACGGCATAACCGTGTAATCAAAGACTCCTACCGGCGTGATGAACGCGGTTTTTCGTGCATCTTCAAGGTCCATTTTGATCTGGTTGTACCCACTGAAGCCATCCATGAAGCTGAACATACGATGACCCGCAGTTGAGTCAATGAGCAAATCGATGTTGGGCAATGGAAAATCGTCCTTGGGGCATAAGCGGTTGAGATCTCTGAAGTCTACACAAATGCGAAGCTGCCCATTCTTCTTTACCACAGGCACAATGTTAGCCAACCATGTGGGATGGTGATTTGGCTCGATGAACCTGGCAGTCAGTAGCTTGACAATTTCTTGCTTGATTTTCACGTTTATCTCCGGCCTGAAGCTCCTTGTGCTTTGTTTTACCGGCTTAGATCCCGGGATTACGTCTAACCTGTGCATGGTAATGCTCGTGTCCAGGCCGGGCATTTCATCGTATTCCCACGCAAACACATCTTTGTACTCAGTCAGAAGCTGCAACAATCTTGCTTCTTCCTCGCTTGTGAGGTCCGCACTTAGAAAGACGGGCCTCTTCTTTTCTTCGCCTGGGCTTAGGAATACTTCCTTCAGCTCCTCTTTCTGAGGTTTCGGCTTATCTTCCATGCATTCAGGCGCCTCTTTTAGCTTATCCTCCAAAACGTCTGGCGTCGGCTTGTCCTCTTCCATGACACGCTCGATTTGATTGATTTGCCCAGGGATATCCCCATGCTTGCGTGGGGGTATCCCCGTGCACCTTCATATGCGGTAGCATTTCTTCCCGTTCGAGTAGAAGCTTTCTATCTCTTTGCCCGCGGGGTCATGTTTTACTACCCTTTTCAGGGGGTACACATTCTTTCTTTGGTAGGCGACCTGCGGTGCTTCTTCTTGCACGAGCGAATTTTCCTTAGCCTCCTCCCATGTCACCATTACTCCTGCCGGTGATTTATCCTTGATGTCCTCCCATCGAGGCAAAGGAGTGGGATTAAACGACCCTGGCGTTTGCTCGTCTGCCATTTCAGTAAACCACACTGCTTCAGTAAGGTGCGCCTCATCCAAATTGAAAGGGTTTACTGAAGCTGGTATCTCCAGTACTCTGTCGTTCCAGATTGCCTTCATCACCTGGTGGGCTGTCGAGGGGACTGCGTCGAAGCGATGAATCCAAGCTCGCCCTATGATCATGTGATACGTAGTGTTCGCATCAATGACGTAGAATTTGGCTGAACATTTGATTTTTCCTATCTGGACGCCCAGACGAATCCATCCTATTGTCATCCTAGAATCGCTTCCAAATCCCATCAGCGGGGATGGACGTCTGACAATATTCTGCTCTGGAATTCCTACCAACTTTAAGGTGTTGAGCGAGACCACATTGACTGCCGCTCCTCCATGAACGAATGCCCTTTTGAATTCAACACCATTGATCACCGCCGTTACATACAAAGGCTTCTGGTGGCTCGCCTCTGTCTTCTTGTCGCTTGCGGAGAAGGTCATGACTTTTTCCGTAGAGCGAGACGCCCTAACAACTTTCCCATTGGAAACCACGATGTCCTCTTTGTAATCCTCTGCTATCCTTAGAATCGCTTTTGTCATTTCCTTCTGGCACTTTTCCGAAAAGTTCATTTCGTCGAAGAACCTGCTGAACCCGTGCGACCCCTTCATCCGATCGCACGTTCGTCCTCCGTGTCTATACTGTAGTCCTCATCATTGTAGACTTCGGCAATGATGGGCAAACCATCTTCCGCAATCTCTTCGAGATCCATGATTGCGATCATGGCTACTTCCTTGCCTTTCGGCTCTTGCTCCGCATGAGCCGGCAGTGGATTGCTTCGCACATCCTGTCTCTGATCGCTGACAATCAACTCACCGTCTTTCATTTTCCGGCTTACCATGTTCCTGAGTTTCTTGCAATCAGCTGTGGGGTGCATAATTTTCCCGTGGCATTCGCACCACTTCGGGTCCCTCATCATGTCCTTGGATGGTATCCTTTCGAGCGGAGGCAAGATACCATCTTTACGCCACTGCTTACACAAGTGAGTCGCTTCCTCTATCGAGCATGGTAGAGGTGGCGCGTCCAAGTTTGTAACCTCAGGCTGCTTTTGCGGCGAAACTGTATTAACCTCAGCTTCACGCCCCTCTTGTAGTTGAACCTTACAATCTTGAAAGTGGTTCCACTCGAGGGCCGTTCAGGGGCGTGCTTATTCTTCTGCCTCTCCACTATAGGCTCTATGTTTTTCGTGCACTCCATCAATTTTGAAAAGGTAGGCGTCTGTAGGTTGATCAGCATACCTTTGTACTCATCTCGCATGCCTTGCAAATATATCTCTACGAGCCTGCCCTCAAGCACCTCGTCTCTACATTCCAAGGATTTGGCCCTAAATTTCTTGATGAAAGTGACTCCATCTTCCTCGCTCTTCTGATACATGCGGGAGAGATGAATCAGGGTGACCTTCTCTTCCACCTGGAAGAATTTCGTGTAGAACTTCTGCACCATGTCGTCCCAAATTTTGACAGACCTGGCTTCCAGCGTCCTATACCATTTGTAGGCCACGTTTCCCAAAGATTTCGGGAACTCGCGCATTAGCAACTTAGGGTCAGCCCCATATGGTCCCATCATGTCGATGAAGCGCATGACATGCTCGTGGGCGTTCCCGTTGACGTCTTCGAACTTGTCCCACTTAGGCGCCTTGTACCCAGCGAGGTTAGGCATGAGGTAGATCTGGCGCGGGATATGCGGATCATTGTCAACCTTCGGGATGATGGTGTCCGCAAACGGTTGATTGGCCAAGAACCTCCCTATGCGCCACCGCAGCGACGTCATACATTCTGGCGCGCTTTCCCTGGTAGTAGGAGGAAGGGTTGTAGCCGGTGGGGACACATACTTTGTGGTCGGACTAGGGGTGTAGGTCACGTTGCCCAACAGTGTCGGCGGAGGAGGCAAGGGGTATTGCGAAGAGAGGTTGGGTGCCACGGTTGGTGGTTGAGGTATATGCGTGGTAAGGGGTGGTATTTGAGCCGTTTGCCCCTGAACAGAGGGTAACTGCACCATTGCTGGTGGAGTTTGCAGATTAGGGTTAGGCGGTGTCGGTACCACCCCAGTCCCCTGGGTGGTAGAGGCTCCTCCTCCCTGAGAGACGGCAGCGCGCGATGTAGGATTCGGGGCAAAGGTTCCCAGGATGGCCATTATCCGTTCCATCTGTGCGGATTGAGCCTGAAGGGCCTTCGCATGATTCTGAATGGTGTCGTTCAGAGCCTCCAATGTCGGAGTCTCACCGGCGGCCGCAGAAGTGTGACGGGTCTCCTCTCCCGAGGTGGTCTCCGTGGAGGGCGATCTGTTACTGACATCATCTTCATGAGACATGGTTGCTTGCAACGGTAAGTTTCACGTCGGGTTCACCAAATGTGTACGAGAGAATCCTGCAGAGAGAATTCAATATACACCAAAAGCAGGGGATAGAAAGAACACAGGAAGAGTAAGGTTGTGTGTAGGGAGAGAGTAAGACAGTAGCACTATATGAGAGAGAGAGACAGGATTTTGGCAGAGCTTCCGCGTATCTCAGGTGATTCGCCATTGTATGGAAGGGTTAACGATCCTATATATAACGGAGATTGTGACCGTTGTAGTGGGTTAATGCGCCCATTAATGGCGGCTTAATTAGCTTAACCACAAGGGCACATTCGTCCGGGTATATAGGGACCGTTACGGCACGTTCGTCCGCGTACACCGGAACCGTTATGAGGTTGACCGGGTTTATGGAGCTCGTGCCATAAATCTCTCAAAGCAATTACTAAGGTCGCGCGCGGGCTTGGTTGTCGCTCGCGCGCGACAGGACTTACTCTAGCCTCCAAACCACTAAGTCCCTACAAGTCCCGTGTGGTGGTATGCGAGGGCCCTGTCTCGCAGCCCCCACGTGGATCAGCGCGGGTGGTGATCCAGTGTGTGTGGAGCACAGCTAGGTGTGTTGGATGATCGCCACGTGGCTAAGACATGCCTGTCTAGAAAGCACTATCTACACCCGTTCAACATTCCCTCGAAGACAGGGTCGAGAAGTACCATGCATGGTTACTCCCCGTCCTTTCTGTCTCTCGGTCCCACCCAGCAAGATGGGGCTCAGCCAAAAAAGGTGAGCGCCCCTGCGCTGCGCGAGCTTTATTTTATTAGTTCAGTAAAGCGGCTCCCTAAAGACTAAAGCACTGGAAAAGGGGGGACTTCTGCAACGGGCTGTGCCACCCAAACCAACTGAGGGAAGTCGCATCCGCCCCCTCGCAAGCACCTACAATGTCATGATCACATTGCTTTACCCTTTTCTTTGGTAGTATAACGGACGGTCGCCCCTCCAACAAGAAAAGGTATAAACATGAAAACTTCTCTGCCATTTAGATCGGAGAATTTATGGAGGAAATCGGGTTATAAATTCCCAGAAACCACACGATTATATAGCCAAAGGGAATAGGCTGCGCCTAAAATCATCCCAATCGCTGCTAATGTGGCTACTAAGCTATTTATTTTGAAAGCTCCTACTAAGATAAGAAATTCCCCAATAAAGCTGCTAGTACCAGGTAAACTCATCATCCCCTATCATAGTAGTAGAAGAAAATGGGATGGATCTCATCTAGCGCGCGAAATAATTGAACAATGAAAATCGAAATTGTAAACTCATCCAAACATTAGAGACTGATATATTTAAGTATCAATTTCATCGAACCCTAGCATATTCATCGTCCCCTTTGTTATTTAAATGAGACACAAAATTTTTTCAAACATTTAGAAGAAAATGGGATGAATCTCATCTAGCGCGCGAAATAATTGAACAATGAAAATCAAAATTGTAAACTCAACCAAACATTAGAGACTGAAATATTTAAGTATCAACTTCATCAAACCCTAGCATATTCATCATCCCCTTAGTTCGTACCCATTCTTTTTAGGAGGGAATTACATGAAATTAAGTTGCAAACATCATTCACTAGCTAACACAAATTAGGGATCTAGTCTATTTACAGATCAAACAACAAACAATAAAACCCTAATTTCTAGCCTTATTATTTAAAATGATCATCGTCATCAGTCTTAGTTCATTTTGTCATGGCTTCCTTCATCATACAACCAACAACTTGAGCCCAGAGCTTGATCCTATCCTTCGCCATCTGCGGATCCTCACCTAGAAACACAAAATCTCAATCAAATTAGATGAAACCATTTTATAATTATTTTTTTATCTAATTATGATTATCTACAATGTTAAACCACTTGATAGGAGCACTGATAAATCAATGAAACAATACCTTTCATGAAAAGGCAGGGTCCAGGTTCAGTTGCCTCATCAGAGGCCGGGGAGGGGGCTGCCACCGGCGACGGAGGTAGTGGTGGATTCGTACTGCTTCTTCACGACATGGTAGAGCTCTAGAGCCGGGAATGTCGTGGATAGCTTGATGGAATCCGGCGAGTCGAAGCGGAACCTTAACTTGTAGCACGCCTTCAGCTCGTCCATGTCATCGAAACTGAGGCTGTGGCTACGGCGGTGCTTATCCATCCGCTTCTTCCACTGCCAGACATCCTCCCGGATCAAGTCCGGCGACCACGACTGGGATTTCAGAGCTAACTCGTCCGCCTTGCCGCCACCTGCTGCGGCGGCGGTGGGGCTGGGATTGCGGGCATTGTCCGGCGGCGGACGAGTTTCGCTGCCGGAACACTCCTTGGAGTTCGTGCTCCCTTGGCGGCGGGGGCGGTGGCTGAGGAAATGGTGTTATGGTGGTGATGGTGAGTTGGTGACTCCTCTCCGTATGATACTTATTTCCTTAAACTAGTGATTAGTGACTAGGTTTTTATACTAATCTCTATCTCTATCTCTACTACTAAAAAGAGCGAAGCACCTATTAGTGTTTAACCACCAAAAGTGTTTTTCCACTTGAGGTGTTTCTTAGATTTTATTACATCCCCAAAATACCCTTGACTGTTACTAATTGACCCATCTAATGCTTCCATAAATATTAGTATTTACTACTAAATAACTACATCATAAATATTCTATAAAAAGTTTAATTTTCTATATTCATGTATTGACCTTAACTAATAAGCATGGGAGACAAATGTCATGATGAGGCAGAAGAACGGACGTCCATAACAAGAAGACTCCCAACTTCATTCCACCCTTTTTTTATGTCATTTCTCTTTTCACGGGAAATCGTAAATCGCATAATCTTTTCTGCCATATTAAAATCATGTATACTTCAAAACATATGGTGGGTTAGTTTTCTAAAATATTGTGGGTTATTTTTCTTCAGTTGACCTAGCCCTCCGTCTCCGTGACTTTCCTTTTGGCTTCGCAGTAGAGTAAATTCAGTTCGGCTTGGCAAACCCTGGTAAAGGAGAATGTTTTTTGTGTCCTCATATTCTTGTTTTCATTCCATGAGACTCAAGTACCAACGAGTTTGGGAACACTATCAACATTATTATGTTTCAGTGAATTGCTTGAATCGACATTGATGTCAGATGAAACATCGTTTCTCTCCCAAGTCCAGTCATGTCCAGATCGATCTCACCAACACGTTGCACATAAGTAAGCATATCCTTTTTAGCTTCGTTGACTAAGACTTGATGCTATTTTTCCATCTTAATTCTTCCTTCTCCATCTGTTTATTCTTAATATTCTTTGTCTGCTCTAATTTATTGTGCAATTCTGCATGTTTGATGAGTGATGTAATTCGTCCTAATCAAACCGGTGTATTCGTTGAAATCAATTTGATATAAGACACAAATTTATTTTACTGGTGAGGATACGAGTTGCCTATAGTTTTCGATGTTTATGGTCACCCATTTTTTCTCTGCGGTTGTTTCCCAAACTATAAAAACTTGAAGAGCTTCATAGTGTTTAACATATCTTGATGTTTTCTTTGTTTCCTACATTTTATAATTTTCTAAATATACCCTTCACTAAAGCTAACATTTCCAAGATCGTCTAATATAAGTTTCAAGTCCATTAAGTGTTCTTGGCTGAATTTATGAACTAATTTATTACTTTAATTCCCTATCAGTTACATAAAAATAGTAGTTCATATTCTGGTTCATTGGGCAAAATCACAACTCATGTCTAGAGCTTATTCCAGCTCAACCGCATCTGAACGACGGTGTGTGTTTTCACTTGATTTTGTTTACGTAACTGTATTCTTCTCCCTTCTCCCTGCAATATATCTTCTTCTTATTGTTTAAACACAAACTCGATGTCTAGATGTTATTCAAATTGGAGGTTTTTTCTTCTTTTTTTTCCGATTGTTTACGTACTTGGATTCATCTTGTTTAACTGAAAATAAATGAGCAAAGATTATTTATTTCGGTGGAAATTGGATCCAGGTGGAGGTTTTTTTTTGTTTTACTTTAATTTTTTGATGTAATAGTTTTCTTCTCCTTACAAGGTATCTTCTTCTTATTGTTCTTCTATCTATCCAATTTATCTATGTTTCCTGGTTCATTTCACTTATTTGTTTATCTTCTTCCTTTTCTTCTCAGTCTTTGTTGACAATGTCTGCCTTCTTACGTCATTAAAATGAGGTACTTTACGGATTTGACTCTAATCTCTTAAACCGGGTTTTCATTTTGTACACATCCACCATCTGAAACCATGTTAGCGTGTAACATCTTTTTATGTTTTATCCATTTTCTATATTTTTAATTTTTTGAATATGCTCATTAGAATCAATATTTTTCATTTGTTCATACATCTGTATCGGTATTACCTATAGTATGTTTATCTTTTCTCCATTTAAAATAAATAATTTATACCTAAATGTTTTCATCAGTTGATATTAGATTTAGCATTCACTCCTTGTAATTTAAAAATATTTAATTCACTAAACTGTAGTGGGACTCCTTTAATTACCACTATCGTTTCGCCTTAAATTTCACTTTCAAAGCTATATTTTAAAAAAGTTTCTCCATCTCCTCCTCTTTCTTCTCTATCATTATTTTGGTTCTTTTTGTCTGTCTCATCAATTCGGCTTGCAGAATTGATAAGCATCCGTTTTTTATTGTAAAGGCATAGAATTTTTATGCACATGAAAGTACCCGAAATCACAATTGTCGGGTCGCCTTCTAGGGGGTATATTCTTTTCATTATGTCTTTTTTGTTGATCCCGATGAGACCATTCTTAAAATTTCAGGTTTTCTCAATGGCTTGCTCATCTATTTTTGTGAATAGTTTCTACCTTCTGTTCCCAAGCAAGTCAACAACCAAGAAGATGAATGTCAACTAAGGATGAGGAAATCAGAGATTGATGTCAATAGATAATTTAGGTATAAAACAAGTTTTTCTTTGAGCTGCTTTATTCATTCAGCATCCTATTTAATGATTTTTTTTCTTATTTACTATCAATATCTTCCTAATTTTGTTTTGTAGTTCATGTAGTGTTCTTTTGAAGTTTTCTAACTTTTGGTTTCCCTATAGTTTACAAATTTTCCTCGGGGAAGAAGTTATGCAACCGGGAAAAAAACACGGGTCATAATAGATGCGGTGTAAAGGTAACTAATGGGTGTTGGATTCGAGAGAATGCGACCAATTTAAAGGTTTAGTTCGAAAGGAGAGTGTTCTTAAGAGTGACAGTATACAAGAGAATTCACGTCTCAACGTGCGTTTTTTTACTATGCTTAGGCAAGCATTTATCGTTCCATTGTAGATAAATAGGGGTGTTTGATTGTTACAGAGCTATAGATAGAGTACAGGAATAACATTTTATTAAATAATATAAATCATCTAAGAAAGAAGTTTGCAGATGGGATTATGTGTGGTAAAAAAATACTTTTATTATGTAATAATCTTGTAAGTTTCTATTAGGTCATCTTTCCGTGTCGCTAAAAAAAAAATCTGCAATCAATTTTATTGAGCATGTGAATATTATAAATTACTCAATGATCATTCAAAAATATATCAAAAACAATTCTTGTGTCATGGAGGAATGCTCATGGCCTTACTTTTGGTCATGGGAGGTTGGTGTTTTTTAATATTACGTATAATTCAGGCCTGGCTATCTATACTTATATATATATATGTATATATAATCACGTTATAATTTATTTGTCTTTATTGAATAAGTTGGCAATGGATTGTACTAGGCGATCGAGTAGAATGAAAAATGTAGAGGCACAGGGGTGATTGTGCTTAGTAAGAATTTATTTGATGTAAATGCATTAATGTTTGCAGAAGGACTTCATGTTCGTAGAACATTTGTAAATACATTTTAAGTTAGAACCATACCCAAAAAATTTAACACTTTTACTTAAGTTAATACGTAGGGCCTGTTTGGTATCAACTAAAAATTGAAATAATCAGTTGAAAATATTCTGAGCAAATAAGATGTTAAAAATCGAAAATAGTTAAAGGTTCTAAAAGTGTTTGGTATGAGCCCAATTGCAAAACATTATCACAGACATAATTAAATTAAAATCAGAGACTTTAATATTAAAATTGAGGTTTCCAAACAGGCACGAACTATCATTTTAATTTCTAAACTGGAAAACATTCATGATGAATCATGACACTTAATTTAATAAGAAAGATCCGCAATTATCCGACACAAACTACGACCGTCTTTTCCAAATTAAAATCGGCCATTTTGCAATTGAGACGACCAGGTAATGTAGTTTGAAAGTGTTTTACATTGTCGCTTACGTTGCATGAGAAAAGGCTAAACGACTATGGAAGCACAATTCAAAAATTAAAAATAGGAATTCAGAGAATAAAAGAAAATTATGGGACACTATGCTAGCTATTGACTTTTAGAGCAAAGATACGGCGGGGTAATAAATCCCTATACATGAGGTAGTCTTTTAAAATGATCAAATGCAGCAAAGATAACACTCTCAAAATTGTCGCATACACATGACATTTCTTAAAAGTTTTGTGAAAGGCATCGTCCTCATAGAAGGAAGCAAAATGGAGTTTAAGCACATTCAAATGAATGTATGCATTGCTTTTAAGTGAATTAAGTTATATGTGAACTGTCCCAAGTGATTCGATACGGAGTAGGCACATAATTGTTCAGCTTTATTTAATTGTTTCAGGGTCATTTTGTTCAAAATCTTAAATAACTATTTAGATTTAAGAAGTTTTGTTCTCGCCAATAACAAATACTCTAAGATTCATCAACTTAATCACTACGATTATGGCGTGTGTTTACAGACTTTTGATTTAGAAGATATTATGTGTATGTAACAAACGATCCACGTAGTTCGTGATTAAAATATAAGTATTCTAAAAATTTAAAATTAATCACACGTGCATCACACGTGCACAAAACTAGTGTATAGATAGATACGAAGGGGGTTATTTTTTAAGTGAGTCCCAGCTTTGGTTTCACTGTCCGCACAAAGACTATAAGTTTAGTGTCGGTGGGCCCAACACATGGGAAGGCATGAATCGGGACACGTTGTCCATCAGGATACGTTTCACGTTACTTATGGGGGACGACGTAAGCAAATGACGAAAATAAGCTTCGTATAACAGGCTGTAAAACAAGGTTAAAAACCTACTAAAATGGTTTTTTCTAGTGAGACCTACTCGTGGTCGTCGTCCTTTTGTTCGGAAAAAGTGGAGAGGCGTTTCGTGTGTGCCTTTTCTCGTTTTCTTTCGTTTTGGTCACGAGAAATAAGACAGGGGTGTGTGTCTAGAAACCTCGACTCATAGGATTTATCGAGGAGAAACAATTTGCATCGCGAAGTCCTCAGATTAATGTTTTATTACAGATTCCTGGTTCCTTTAAAAAAATTAGAGATTCGTTTTGGTGGTGTATTCTTTTTACTAGTGGGATGTGTGTATTTTCTTTTTTATATTTTTAGAGTGTGGGATATGTGTATTGTGAAAATTTATCTGGTAATTAGGTGTAATGTTGAGGGTACGTGATGATGAGAATGTGTCTCGCGTAACATATAATATGTCGTTAGCGATTTATCGAGAGATGACACTTCTATCTACAATTAATAAATTGATGAGCAATGCGCGACAAATTGTTGAATCGTGTATGGTACAGATATTAATATGTCAGTTGGAAGTCGTTAGCGGTTAGAATCTGTAAATCAATTTAACTGACAAATATTATGATAATTTAGTGTAAGATGATATTTTTTGATTTTTGTGTGAAAATTTATCTGAATCGATGGGTTAAAGATTACAAAAAGGTGCCATAAAATAGCACAGGTTGTATTACTCTTGTATCGAGAAGAGACTAGGGTTGATGAATGATGGAATTTAATAGTCTTCGACAGTTGTAGTTGATGATCGGCTCAATAATTTCAGGCATATAAGATACAACATGGACTATTCGGGTTATGCAATAAAATTGTCTGCATTTAGTAACAAGATTAACGATACTTGATAATTTGATGGTTAACAATTTATAACATGCGATGTAATGAATCATACAATTATAAATTGTTTGCAGTTGCTGAAGTGTTCGTTATTTCTTTAAATGACTAATGTCTCATCGACTTTTTAACGGAATTCAATTTTTTTTCAATAGTCTAAAAAATGTGTTACTGATGATGTACGCAACAGAACAACAAATTGAATAATGTAAGATAAATAAATTGTCACAGACAACATTGTAACTTCAAATTAAACTTGTCTTTCACTAAAAATTTAGCGTAGCGTGCATTACTACCGTTTTTAGCAATTCAAACAATGACTTATAATTTATAATTTAGATAGAGAAACATAGAAGAGAGAGAGTCGATTGCAGGCTGTTTCCTATTAACACAAAGTGAGAGCGATGCTATGTTTAACAACATGTGATTCTCGTATCCAGACAATCGGGTCGAGCCATTTGCAAACTAATGTGCCTCTGGTGGGACTGAGGTTTCTCCTAGAATGGCATAATACGCCAAAATAAAACAATATCTCTATATAATGTTATATGTGATAATTAATGAAATAATTTGTATTTCATCTTGAGGTAATTTTATAATTTTGAGAAATTTTAAGGATATCAAGTAATACAAATTAAAATATATTTCATTTACTTTGAACTTATTGGTAGTTTTTAAAGGATAGCGGTTTCATTTACTTTTGAACTCTAGCAACTTAAACTCAAGCTTAGCCACACTCCACTATCCTAGTCACCATCCACTAACCAGACAAACACTCATCCCTAGCACCACTTACTCCAACCTCTATATAAAACACTCCTACACACTCGAATACCCTCCATCCATCTCCATCTCACTCTATCTTTATCTCTCTCTTGTGGTCAACCAACACCAACTCCCACATCCTATCTATCTATCTCTCTCTCTCTCTTTCTTGTTCAACTCCAAGAGAAAATATTGTTGTGTTTGAAGAATCTTCAAGCTCCAAAGTTCTTTTCTAGGCTCTTTTGTAAGTATTGATCATATTCTCTTCGAGAGTTGATCTTGTATCTTTAAGATTTTGCCAAGAACATATCGTCTTGAATTAATTTTTTTATAAAGTAACTTGAATATATTCGTGTTATTTTTTTTCACTATAGAAACTTGACACATAGGAGTCTATCCTTGAAAAGACTAGGGTCCAAGATGAGTTTCGTAACAATGTTCACTCGATCGATCGTCCACTGTGGAAAAACTTGACATACAAAAAATTTAGTGACCATGTGGTGTATACTTGTCAAGAATTACCTCAACCCCTTAGCCAAGTCCAACTTCTTGTTATTCTAAAAAACAACTCACTTCTTGCTAGAAGACTATACCTTTTATGCGACTGTTATGGCGCCCATTTGAGGTGCTAGCACGACTTTGTTACCCATAACAGAAACCCAAACGAGACTAAGTGGAAGCATGAGGAAACTAACGCCAAAACCCTGCAGTTGATTTTATCTAGGATACTAGAGAGGATTGTCATGGAAGGAGAAGGAACGAGTAGTACTAGTGGTGTTAAATACGAGCAATTAGTAGTGGAATAGAGATGTTTCCCAATCCATCCTCATCCTAGTTGTCATCATATTTAAAAAATATTATCTATTAGGGTGCCTTCTTTAACTTAAATGATATTTTTACAACTTGGATTATTTAATTTGCATGTTGGTATTTGTGTTATGGGTATTTGTGTTGTTTCATTAGTTCAATGATGGTGTACCCTAAAATTTGATATGAAATTGTGCGGTTTACACTTTGTTCTTAAAATCTATAATTTAGAAGAATAATATGCTTAATTTTGCGTACATCTTGCCGAAATATTCATGTGGTAATAATAATAGTCTAAATTGCCTATTTATCTCGCGACCTGCCTTGTATTTGGACATTATCACTATATTACTTCTTATTAAAAGGTACTAGTTTCTTTAATCTATGAATTAGATGAGTGACGCTTGCCTTCGAGATACTTCTGAAACTTTTCCTTTTCTCTTTCACCAGATGGCTAGATTACCTATCGCTGCTCCTGCCGATCTCACAGAAGCCGATTCACCTGTTAACGTGTCGTACCTACCGGGGCAGGAGACTATCTCAGAGTACTGCCAATACATTCGGAATCTATGCCTGGCCTATAGCCAGAGCCCGCTCGGCGAAGCTCTATTTGCGCACCCGCTAGCCATATGCCACTTTATTCTTAACGGACTACCATGGCAATTTCCATGGATGCCGTTAAAGGAACTGTATGACGACCTTATCATTGAAAATGATTGGGGCATAATGGTACCCAACATTTCTCGATACGGCCATCCAAACCATTATCTTTACGCATTAACTCCACAAGCACTCGAGGAGGATCTTGAGGCCAGGCAGCACTGGATCAACCAAGAGGCCGAGGAGTTGGACGGAGATGACCCTGCAAGAATGGGAGACACTGGGCCTGAGTACTTCACTGACGACGAGAGTATTAATCCTTAGACCTATGCAGTGACCTCTAAGGGCTAGTGTAAGATGCTCAATTAGTTAATGTAATGTGAATGTTCGGAAAACCGTGTTCTTTTGGTACTTTAAGGAATTGATGCATTATATTATGACCATTTATGTTACATTTCATGCCACATGTCTAGTTCCATACATTAAGTATGTAATATACAAATATGTCGATCCAAAACTATTTAATATTATACCAAGAATCAAGAAAGGATGCAACCCGCCAACCAAAATGCGCAAGAAAACATGGCCTTAAATCCGATCTGATGCACTTTGCCACCATGGAGTAAGAAACCCTCACATTGACTTAAATCCTCAATGGTTCCCGCAACGGAGAAGGTGATGCAATGAGAAAAGTAGCGGAAGTCCGTCCTGATTACTTTTACGTCCCAGACTTTTGGAGAACTAGATTAGAGATTTTCGCAAGGTACTGAACTTAGTCCACTGCCCCGTAAACCGGCGCGTGGAAGTAGCGTTCGGCCATTTCAAGGACGAGGCAGACAACCGGTGGTCAACTAAAGGAGAGGAACTCTATGCAACTGAAGGTTTTGGAAGGGAACAACTGAAGATCGCAATGCGTGAACAATTCCACCATACCAAGTTGGCCAGGAAATTACACGAGTTTCTCAATCTAAAGCTAGGAAGTGATAATCTTGCATAGTACTATAAGAAGTATGTGGAACTCTGATGCAGGAGCGGGTGATCCAAATGAAGCAGAACTATTTGAACAGTCAAACAAGGGTCTTTTAGTTATTTTTTAACTGTTTATTGTAATAATTTAAATATGGATTGAGGCCTCGTTTAGAACTCGCACAGATTCAATTTGTAGTGGTGTCGAAGCGATTTGGGTCAAAAAAATAATAGCGTGATTCTTGTAATTATGCCAACATTTTGAGCTAGTTCCATTATTTTGTCTTTCTGACATAAATTAGGGTTTTAGCTATAGACGTCCGACTTGTGGGCAAATTCGATAACTTTTAATTATTGAGCCTTTTCACACCCTAGAGAGATTCCCCCCCAGTGTTTTTCCCTTTCCGTTCATTGTTTCTTCTGCTCGATAACGCCAAATTCAATTCAACATTAAACCGGTGAGATTTGGAAGAGAGTTGGTGCCCACATAAGCAAAGAAAATTTGAAGGGTCGATAAATGCCAATCCACTTATATGTTTCTACAAGATTGAATTTTGGAAATCATTCTATTTTTTACTTTATGATACTGATGGTAAAAAAATTTAATTACATTTCGTAATTAAAATGGCACAAATCCTCACTTAATGCTAGGGCTGATATCGGCCCAGAGTTCCGCCTATACCTGCCCAACCCAACCCGGAAATTTATGATCTTGCGTTCAACAAATTTCGACCCGTCATGGGCTCGGGCTTGACATTTGAGCCCGACCAACATATGGGTTGGGCTTGGGTTATGTGACTTCCTTCCAAGCCCTGCCTAGCCCGACCCGAACTATTTATTACGCTTAGTATTTATATGTAACTGTTCTCACACGCACATATAAGTACACTTTATAAATACGGAAAACATGCTATGTTAAATACACGACATAAAGTACTATTAAGAAATAAAAAAGTTGCCCAATGTTGCGATTGACCTTCGTAAAAAGTAATATTAAATATTTTTTAATTATTTTTTAACCATTAATTCAAAATTTTATTTTAAGTTAAATTTAATAATTTGGCACATGAGTTGGGTGGGGTTTAGATTTTGTTAGAGTGTTACGAGCTTGGCTTGAGTTTCGGACCGATCAGCGAGTTGGGTTGGGCTTGAACTCAGCATTTTAGACAATTTGCCCTGGATGGACTCAACCCAGCCCAGCCCAACCCACGGCCAGGCCTACTCAATGCCACATGTGAATTTTCTAACAATAACAATAAAATAAAAATACCTTATAGAATAGTGCTACCTTTGTTTCTTTAGTTTGTTCTAGTTACTGTTTGCACATGTTTTTAAAATATGTGCAAGTGACCATTTAACCCCACTAATTCATAAAAAAAAACTCCCTCTCGGTTCCTCTCTGTTCGTCTCACGTACTAGCTCTTTCCATGTGTCCCTCTAGTTACCCCCATAACAACAACAACAACACTACAACAACAACAACCACTGTAATGAGGGGAGTAGCCCAGGACACTTATTAATTAATTATATTTTTTCTTCTTGAATGCATGATGTAGGAATTCTCATCAACGCGCCCCCTCATGTGTGGCATTCTTTGACCTACACGTGGATTTTTCGTCTACGGGTGGCAGTGAGCACGCGGGTTGTTAGACCATTCACGTGTATGAGCCGAGGCTCTGATACCATGTAAGAATCCACGGGGTTCCACTTCAAAACCAATTGGCAATGAGGGGAATAGCCCAGAACACTTATTAATCATGTTTCTTCTTCTTGAATTTCCGATGTGACTTCTCATCTACAACCACCACTACCATATATTATGATTTGATTAAAAAAAAAATGAGTGAAGATTAACAAAAATTCCAATACAACAACATGGTAATAAAAAAGAACATATCTAAAGCAATTAGAGACGAGACCTAAAAAAAAGAGTAGATCTCATCATCAACAACAACAACAACAACAATAACAACAACAACAACAACAACAACAACAACAACAACAACAACAACAACAACAACAACAACAAGAACTAGTTTTCTTGCCTTGTGCACATGCTTTGCTTACTTCTTCATCTCTGAACTTGATAGAAGGTAGACCTCTTACTAAGTTCTTGGAAACTAGCTTGTTCAAGGTATGCAAGCTAATGTGTTCCAACTTTTTGTGCAAAATCTTTGAATCTTCTTTCAGGGCCTTGAGACACTTCAAGTTTTCACCTGCAACTTTGTTAATTTGAAAAGTATAAACATTGTTTGATCTAGAGGCCGTGAGGATGCAATTGCTAGATTTCTCATTTTGCACCACACATTTCTCTTTATAAAAAATAACCTTGTTTCCATTGTCACAAAATTGAGATACACTAAGAAGATAAAATTTCAAGCCATCAACTAGATATACATCAGAAATGGAATTTTCAGAATTTGTACCAACTTTACAAATACCAAGAATATTGCATTTGCCTTTGTCACCAAGTGTTATTGATCATTCTGGTTGCTCTTTCAGTTCTGAGAATAAAGATCTCTTTCCACTCATATGTCTTGAGCAACCAATGTCCATAAACCATTTTCACTCTTTGATTTTGGTGACACCCTGCAAACACCATTCACTGCCTTACCCAGCTGTTAGACCAAGTGCTGAATTTAGATTCATATTCAGGGCCAACAATGTTAGGTGGTCTAACCCCTTTAGGAACCCAAATCTGTCTATCTTGTTCTTTGAGTTGGAAGGGAAAAGTGTTCCTCATTATGCGAGGGTCTCTTCTTCTATAAGAACAAGTCATATTAACATGACCAATCTTACTACAGTAATTGCACTTAGGAGATGTTTTGCTTCCAGCTTTCATAAATCTAGTATTGTTTATCTTTGGAAAATTTGGATTGTATCCAATACCAGTTTTGTGAACAGACTTTAAGCTACCTCCAAGAATCAAGTTCAAGTTGTGTTCTGAGCCTGCAAGTTTTATTTTGACCAATTCAGATTCTTAAAGTTTCTTACTCAGAGTAGTCTTTTATTTATCCAATTCATCAACTTGATGTATTAGATTAACAATACTGTCACTCAAGAGAGAGTTCTCAGTGACTTCTTCCTTGACTTGTGTTTTCAAGGCTTTGAAACTGGTTTTCAAGGCCTTGAAATCACTATCATTTTTCTTCTGAGAGATTTCAAGATTCAGATTCAGGTAAACAATATGTAACTTCTCTTTTGCTTGCTCATGAACTTTTTCTTTCAAATCACTAATTTTTTTCAGATAGTCCTCTTCATTTAAAAGCATTGTTCTAAGATAATCAGAGAGGACTTCTGTTGGTTTTGAAATCAAGCAGTTTACCATTACCTCAATGTTCTTTTCAGAACTTTCATCATGCTTGGCCATAAATCATAGGTTGACATGTTCTTCTTCTGATTCAAAGTCACTCTATGTCTCTGAATCCCTCCATGAAGCTATCATAGCTTTATTTCTTCTATCATTATCTTTCTTCTGAAAGTTCTTGCTCTTCTTGTGTGGGCAGTATCTAATCTAGTGCCCTGCATCCCCACACTCAAAGCAATTAATGACTTTAGTCTTATTACCATGTGAAGAAGATTTACCTTTGTAGTCTTTGCTACTGGAGGATCTATGTCTATCTCTGTTGAAGTCCTTTTTTCCAAAGCTTTTCTTTATTTTAAGAATTCTGGTCAAGTCTTTGGAAATTAAGGCAATTGGATCTTCATCATCATCTTCAGTTTCAAGGCTTTGAAATGACTCATTTTATTTTTCCTTGAGAGTTAAGTTCTTGACACCTTATGGTAGTTCTCCATCAACTTCATTCATGGATATCTCATGTGTAAGGAGCTTCCCTTGTAGGTCATCAAGTTGAAGTGATGAGAGATCTTGAGCTTCCTCAATAGCAGTAGTCTTTGGTTCCAATTTTTCCTTTGGAAGACTTCTTAGAATCTTCCTTACCTTTTCTTCATTGAAAATATGATTTCCCAAAGAATCAAGGTTATTGACAATGTCAGTGAATCTTTTGAACATGTCTCCGATTGACTCATATCTATTCATCTTGAATAGGTGATACTGTCTGAGATAAATGTTGATCTTGGTCTGCTTGACTCGGCTGGTTCCTTCAAAGGTTGCCACAAGCTTATCTCATATCTCATTGGCAGTCTTGCAACTTGAGATCCTGTTAAATTCATCTGCACTTAAAGCACAATATAAGAGATTCATAGCTTTATAATTTTTTAAAAATTATTCTAACTCAGATGAAGAAAGAGAGTCTTCAGATTTGGGAGTTCTAATCCCACCCTTCTCTGTGTAGAAAGTATGAGGACCATTCTGAATGATGGTCCAGAGTTCCATATCTTGATCAATGATGAACATTTTTATCAAAGCTTTCCAGTGGACAAAATTGTCTCCACAGAAGAGATGAGGTCTGTTAGCAGCTCTTCCTTGAGAGAAACCACCATCACCTACAGTACTCACAATCACAAGATGGTTAAATCTATGCAGTGATACAAGCTCTGATACCAAGTGAAGGGTTGTACAGTAGGTAGAAATACATTATCAATACTCTAGAAGGGGGGGGGGGGGTTAATAGAGTATGAAGACTTTTGCCAAACTTTGCAAGAATAGTGGTTTCAAAATATTTGTAAAGAGATTCAAGGCCTTGAAATGAGTTTCAAGCCCTTGGAATGAAAACAGTTGGAGTATGAAAAGAATAAGTCTATTTCAAGGCCTTGAAATGAGTTTCAAACCCTTGAAATGAAACTGTTTTGTTTGTTGCAAAAGTTCTAAGTATGTAACTGAAAAGTAAATGCAAAAGACAAATGATATATAGAGTTTAGTCCACTCGTACCATCTCTAACTCAGGGATCTTCTCCCTGTAGGATTTTCAACACAATTCTTATTAATCAACAGCTAAGCCCTAGATCTCAAGCACAGAGAGATGCCTTACTCTGTTACAGCTTGTGGTTCTCACTAACCTATCTAGTACTTGCTCTAGCTATTGGATTAACTAAGAATTCTCTATTGTTAACCTTGAACAATCCTTGAGAATGATAACTAGAAGTATTATCAAAATGATATACAAATGAAGTTCAGAAAAAGAAGAACACAAGAAATGAAACTGCAGTGACTATGTCGTGTTCTTCTGAGGCTTTGATTGAGATAGATGAATCTGCTTCTTTGTTGCTTGTCAACCCTTGAGTGTTTTGAGTGTCTCTACCAATTGTCTGTATCGAATTCCTTCAGCAGTTCTCCTTTTAAACACTCAGTTTGAATTGAAGATCTTCAGAATCTCTTCAACAAACTTTCCTGAAAATTAGCTTCAGATCTTGACTCCTCTAACAGCTTCTTCCAACGGCTAGTAGTTCAGTATCTTCCAAGATATTGATTTTATCTTGTTGGAAGTATGTTGAGAGGCTTTAGATAATTGCAGATCAATCACATAATCAAGTCATCAAGTATTTTCCATTCCTGCGAAACATAAGTTAGGAAACAAATTCCTATAAAATAGGAAACACAATATCCCTGCATAACTGAGTCAAACAGATGATGTTAGATCCTG
The DNA here is from genome assembly GCA_023055425.1 of Linanthus parryae. NCBI lineage: Eukaryota > Viridiplantae > Streptophyta > Magnoliopsida > Ericales > Polemoniaceae > Linanthus > Linanthus parryae. The sequence goes on from JALGPY010000002.1 coordinate 39,280,485, forward strand.
CAAACTGTGTAAAAATACTTTGTCTTTCATCATCAAGTATCATCTAAGAGCATCTCCAATAGGTTATTTATATGGCGGTTATCTTCAAAATATAAACAAGATGGGAAAAATATTGTCTCCAATAGGCTCTCTACTACGTTCTTTATTTTAGCGGATAGTTATCCCGCTCACTACTTTTAACGAGCCGGATAAATAACTTCATATTTTGTTTACCCATGTTCTTAGCGGTTATGTCCTGAATTCCTTAAAATTCTCATACAAGAAATGTTGAGAATGTGTCACGTGTTATTTAGCTAATCATTTAACTAACACTATTGGAGCACTAACTAAATTTTCACAATATCTAAAATAGAAATGTTAAATTTTCATCAAATTATAAATAACTTTTAACTAGTACTACTGGAGATGCTCTAATCATGCACAGGGGTTTAGGAGTTCAATCAAGCTATTTCAAGTCTTGAACCTGCATTGAACTTACACAAATGTATCTTAGATGCTTCTTTAGTGAAAAACATATTGTGTCAAATAGTTCCTAATTAGCAAATTGATATTTCACATGGAATATCTAAGAATTAAACCAATTAACACATGTCTTAATATGCATTTCCTAATTAAACAATTTAAAGATTCTCAAAAAAAATTAAAAAAAAATGAGACAAAAACAAACAATTTAAAAGTTACATTTGAATAACAATCTTCCAAATGCTTGAAGTCCAGAACTTTTTGGGGATGCATCATTTGCTCACTGCTGAGAGCTTAAAATATTTGCTAATTTCTCCTAGATCTTAATGACCTGACATTTCACGTTTCAATTTGAGTTATGAAGCTCAGTGAGAGATTTTTCACTATTTAATCGATGCTAATCTTTGGACAAAAAAAAATCAATATTAATCACAATGCCGTTGATTATATTATCCGGCATACTGTAGTTTTTTTACGTGTGCGGGAGCAAATTAAACGATATTTTTGTAAAGAATGGTCATAGACTATGATAACGTGATGAGCAAGTGACCGGATACACAAACAGTCATACCATTAGAGATTTCACTTCGCATTTTCAAAGCAAAGTAACACAGAGAAAATCATTGAAACATATGTGAAGCTATCTCGTTTAGTAAAAGCATCCAGACATACATAATCTAAATAGTTGCCGAGCAAATATCTTGCACAAGTAAAATTGAAATAGATAATTCTGGTAATGTCTCATGCCTTCTACAGTCTACACTACCGTTCTGATGTCATGGTGCCTCCAGTGACGATTTGGACGGTGATTTCGGGGAAGAAAATTTTAAGTTCTTCAACATATCCGGACTCATACAAAATGCATATTCGACGTAGTAATGCACAACGAACAGGAACTTAGGTTTAAGAAAAAAGGCTGCGGTTATTTTGGTAGGAAATTCAAAGCAATCTTCACTTCATGTTAGGTCTCATGAATGAAGGAAAACATGAACCGCTGATCGATTTCATTGTATCAAACATCACGACAGTATGCCACCCACAGTAGCATAAGAAAGGTCTTAGTTCTTACTTTCATCAGAGTCCGTTGTCACCGTCTCCGTTTGTTCACTTTTCAGTTATTTAAAATGAGATTTTTTTTCTAACTATTAGAAGAAAATGGGATGGATCTCATCTTGCGCGGGAAATATTGAACAATGAAAATCGAAGCTGTTAACTCAACCAAACATTAGAGACTGAAATATTTAAGCATCAACTTCATCAAACCCTAGCATATTCATCATCCCCTTAGTCCAAACCCTTTTTTAGGAGGGAATTACATGAAATTAAGTTGCAAACATCATTCACTAGCTAACACAAATTAGGGATCTAGTCTATTTACAGATCAGACAACAAACAGAAAACCCTAATTTCTAGCCTTATTATTTAAAATGATCATCATCATCATCAGTCTTAGTTCATATTGTCATGGCTTCCTTCATCATACAACAACCAACTTGAGCCCAGAGCTTGATCCTGTCCTTCGTCATCTTCGGATCTTCACCTACACACAAAACAAAACAAACATCTCAAAATCTCAATCAACCATTGTTTTTTCTTGAATTATCTCAATGAAACAGTACCTTTCAGTTGCCTCATCGGAGGCCGGAGAGGGGCTGCCACCGGCGGAGGTAGTGGTGGAGTCGTCCTGCTTCTTCACGACATGGTTGAGCTCCAGAGCCGGGAATGCCGGGGGACAGCTTGATGGAATCCGGCGAGTCGAAGCGAAACCCTAACTCGTAGCACGCCTTGAGCTCGTCGAAGGTGAGGCTGTGGCTACGGCTTCTCCATCCGCTTCTTCCGCTGCCAGACATCCTCCCGCATCAAGTCCGGCGACCACGACTGGGCCTTCAGGAGCTGCCTCGCCCGCCTCGCCGCCACATGCTGTGGCGGTAGCGCTGGGATTTCCGGCATTGTCGGACGAGTTTCGCTGCCGGAGCACTCCTTGGAGTTCGTGCTCCCTTGGCGGCTGAGGACATGGTGTTATGGTGATTGGTGAGTTGGTAACTCCTCTCCGTATAATAATTTCCTTAAACTAGTGATTAGTGACTAGGTTTTTTACATTAATGTAAAGATAGATACGAAGGGGTTATTCTTTTAGTGAGCCCCAGCTTTGGTTTCACTATCCGCACATAGACATTAAGTTTAGTGCCGGTGGCCAACACATCAGAAGGCCTGAATCGGGACACGTTGTCAATCAGGATACGTTTTGCGTTACGGGACGACATAAGCAAATGACGAAAATAGGCTTGGTTTAACAGGCTGTAAAACAATGTTAAAAACTTACTAAAATGGTTTTTTCTAGTGAGACCGAGTCGTGGTCGTCATCCTTTTGTTCGGAAAAAGTGGAGAGGCGTTTTGTGTGTGCGTTTTCTATTTTTTTCGTTTTGGTCACGAGAAATAAGACAGGGGTGTGTCTAGAAGCCTCGACTCATCGGACTTATCTCGAAGAGAAGCAATTTGCATCGCGAAGTCCTCAGATTAATGCCTTGTTACAAATTCCTCGTTCCTCAAAAAAAAATTACAAATTCTTCCAGATAGTAGTAGTAATAGAAATGGCCTTGCATTGGTGGTGTATTTTCTTATTAGTGGGATGTGTGTATTTTTTTTTAATTCTTTTAGAGTGTGGGATGTGTGCATTGTGAAAATTGATATTGTAATTAGGTGTAATTTTGAGGGTATGTGATTATGAGAATTCGTATTACGTAACATATAATATGTCTGTTAGGGATTTATGGAGCGACGACACTTCTGTCTGCGATTAATAAAGCGATAAGCGATACGCGACAAACCGTTGAATCGTATGTCGTACGACTATTGATATATCAGTTGTAAGTCATTAGCAGTTAATAAACCGTTCATCAATTTAATTAACAATATTATTGATAATTTAGTGTGAGATAATATTTTTCGATTGTTGAGTGAAAATTTATCTGAATCGATGAGTTAAAGATTACAGAATGGTACCATAAAATAGCATGGGTTTATATTACTCGAGTATCGATTGAAGAGATTATGGTTGATGAATGATGGAGTTAAATGTCTTTGACTGTTGTAGTTTGAGGCATAGAAGATACAACATTGACTAGTCGTGTAATACAATAAAATTGTCTGCATTTTGTAACAAGATTAACGATGCTCGAGAATTTGATTGTTAACAATTTATAACACGTGAGATAATGAAATCATACAGTTACAAATCGTTAGTAGTTGTTGAAGAGTCCGTTAGTTCGTTAAATGATAATGTCTCATTGAATTTTTAACGGAATGCAGTTTTCAACGGTCTAAAAAATGCGCTATTGATGTACGTAGGACAACAGAACAACCGATTGCATAATTGGTCACGAAAACGCTGTAATCCAAACAGTATTTATAATATCAAATTAAACTTTTCTTTCATTAAACAATTAGCGTGCATTTCTACTTTTCTTTAGCAATCCAAACAGTATTTATAATATCAAATGTAGATTGAGATCATAGAAGAAAGAGACGCCGATTGCTATGTTTAACACCATGCGATTCTCGCATCCAGACAATTGAGTTGTATGCACCTCTTGGATGGACTGATGTTTCTCCTAGAATAGCAGAGTAATAGTATGCCAAAACAAAACATTATCATTAAATATTGTTATATGTGCGAATTAATGAAATAATCGGTATTTCATCTTGAGGTTATTTTATAATTTTGAGAAGTTTTAAGGATATTAATAATACAATTTGAAATATATTTTATTTGCTTGGAACTTATTGGTAGCTTTTAAAGTACAGGGGTGTCATGTGATATTTGTGATCATTTAGTAACTCTTTTAAATCCTAGCAAATTAATACCTAGTCTAGCCTCACTCCACTATCCTAGTCAACCTCCACTCACCAAAGAAACACTCATCCCTAGCACGACTTACTCCAACCTCTATTAAAACACTCCTACACTCCAAACTCAATGCTCACCATCACTCAAACTCCCTCCCTCCATCTCCATCTCACCATATATTTATCTTTCTCTTGTGGTCAACTAAATGCAACTCTAAGAGAAACTAGTGTTGTGTTTGAAGCATCTTCGAGTTCCAAAAAGTTCTTTTCTTGGCTCTATTGTAAGTAGTGATAATATTTCTCTTCAAGAGTTAATCTTGTATCTTTGAACTTTTTCAAGAACATATCTTCTTGAATTCATATTTTTTATAAAATAGCTTGAAGCATTTGTGTTCTTTCTTTTCACTGTAGAAACTACACACATAGGAGTCTATTCTTGAAAAGACTAGGGTTCAAGCTGAGTTTCGTAACAATGTTCCATCGATCAATAATCGACTATGGGAAAACTTGACACACAAAAACTTTAGTGACCATGTGGTGTATACTTGTCAACGATGGTCCATCTGGCATCGCGAATTCTAGAATTACCTCAACCGCTTTGTCAAGTCCCACTTCTTGCCATTCTCAAAAAAAGGTCCCACTTCTTGCTAGAAGATAGCTTTGCTCGACTATTATGGCGCCCATTTATGGTGGTAGCACGACTTCATTACCGATGACTGAAATCCAAAAAACTTAAGTGGAAGCATGAGAAAACCGACCCCAAAATCCTACTGTTCATTTTCTCTAGGATACTAAAAATGATTATCATGGAAGGATAATGAACGAGTAGTACTTGTGCGGCTTACACTTTGCTCATACAATCCATAACGTCGAAGAACACTATGCTTAATTTTGCGTACATCTTGCCGAAATATATATCTGGTGATAATAATAGTCTAAATTGCCTAATTATGTCACGACCTACCTTGTATTTGGGAATTATCACTATATAATTTCTTATTAAAAGATAGTATTTTCTTTAATCTATGACCTAGATGAGTGATGCTTGAATTCGAGCTACTTCTGAAACTTTTCCTTTTCTCTTTCACCAGATGGCTAGATTACATATCCCTGCTCCTGTCGATCTCACAAAGGCCGATTCACCAGCTTACGTGTCGTATCTACCTGGACAGGAGACTATCTTAGAGTACTGCCACTACATTCGGGAATTATGTATGGCCTATAGCCAGAGCCCGTTCAGCGAAGCTCAATTCGCGAACCCGCTAGTCATAAGCCACTTTATTCTTAACGGACTACCATGGCAGTTTCCTTGGACGTCGCTGAAGGCAATATATGACGACCTTTTAATCGAGAATGAGTGGGGTATAATGGTACCCAACATTTCTCGATACCGCCATCCCAACCATGATCTTTACGCATTCACTCTACAAGACCTTGAGCAGGAACTCGAGTTCATGCAACACTACCAAGAGGCCGAGGAAAAAGAGGCTGAAGAGGAGGAAGAAGAGGCTGAAGAAGAGGTAAAGGAATAAGAAAATGGCGCATCCATAGAAGAGGAATGGGAAGAAGACTTGATTAACCAAGAGGCCGAGGAGTTGAAAGAAGACGACTCTGCAAGGATGGGAGACACCGGGCATGAGTGCTTCACTGACGACGAGAGTCTTAATCCTTAGGCCTATCCTTGCTCTTTCTTATGACCAGCAGTTACTTCTAAGCGCTGGTGTAGGATGTTCAATTAGTTAATGTATTGAGAATGTTTTGAAAATCGTGTTCTTTTGACATTTTAAGGAATTGATGCATTATATTATGAGCACTCATGTTTACATTTTATGTCACATGTCTAGTTTCATACATTAAGTATGTAATAAAACAATATGTCGATCCAAAACTATTAAATATTATACCATAAAGCAAGCAAGGATGCAACCCGCCAACCAAAATGCGCAAGACAACTTGGCATTACAATCCGATTCAATGCGCTTTGCAATCATGGAGTAAGCAATCCTAGCATTGAATTAAATCCTCCATGGTTCCCGTATGTGGAACTGTGATTCAGCAGGGGTGATCAAAATGAAGCAAAACTGTTCGACGTATCAAATTTGACACTTAACTACCATGATACGGAAGATAAACATAATACATGGAAGTAAAGACGGTAGTTGGGTCATCACGCTATTTTTGCTGTAAATTTTCCTACCCCAATTGCGACCCCATTCCAAAAAACTGTCGACAAGATGGAAAAGGGCCCGATTCATCTTTTTCGGGATCCAGCTACATTCCCAAATTCTCCATTTGACTAGTCAAACAAGGGTCTTTTTTTTACTGTTTATAGTAATATTTTAAGGATTATGAATTAAGATCTCGTTTTGAATTCGATTTGGGTCAAATTTTTTATAGCGTGGTTCTTTTAATAATGCCAATGTTTTGGGCCAGTTTTATTATTTTGTCATTTTTGACATAATTATGGTTCTAGCTATAGATGTCTGACTTGTGTGGCAGATTCAACAACTTTTTATTATTGAACTTTTTCACAACCTAGAGGGGTTCCGTAGTGTTTTTCCCTTTCCGTTCATTGTTTCAACTGCTCGATAACGCCTAATTCAAATCGACATTAAACTTGTAAGATTTGGACGAGAGTTCGTTACTACATAAGCAAAGAAAATTAGAAGGTTCGATAAATGCCTAATTCAATTATATGTTTTCAGAAGATTGAGTTCCGGAAATCACTGAATTTCTTTTTGTTTACGCTACTTATGATAACATTTATTTAATTGCATTTCGTTATTAAAATGGTACAAATCCTCACTTAATGCTAGGGCTGGATATCGTTCAGTGGCCCGACCAACCCGCCCAACCCAGCCCGGAAATTTGTGAGCTTGCATTCAACAAATTTCGACCCTCATGGACTTGCATATGAAATCAGAGTCCATCCAACATATGCGTTGGGCTTGGGATATGTAACTTCAGTCTAAGCCCAACCTAGCCCGACCCGAACTATCTATTAAGCTTTATTATTTATATGTAAGTGTACTTACCACACACATATAAGTGTACTCTATAAATTACATGTTAAACAGGCTATGTCAAAAACACGACATAGAACAAATTATTAAACAAAAAATCGCCGAAGGTTGCGATTTGTTTTAAAGTAATATTAAATGTTTTATAATAACTTTTTAATCATTAAAATAGTTATATATTTAAGTTAAAATAATTTTTGGCCCATAAGTTGGGTAGATATTTTTTAGTTGCGAGCTTGGCTTGAGTTTCGGCCCGATTGGCGGGTTGGGTTGGGCTTGGGCTCAGCCTTTTAGACAATCTGCCCGATTTTGGCTGGGCTCAACCCAGCCCAGCCCGACTGCCAGGCGTACTTAATGCCACATGTTTATCAACTTCATCAAACACTAGCATATTCATCATCCCCTTAGTCCAAACCCTCTCTTTTAGGAGGGAATTACATGAAATTAAGTTGCCAACATCATTCACAAGCTAACACAAATGAGGGATATAGATCAGACAACAAACACTAAACCCTAATTTCTAGCCTTATTATTATTAATCATCAGTCTTAGTTCATATTGTCATGGCTTCCTTCATCATACAACCAACAACTTGAGCCCAGAGCTTGATCCTGTCCTTCGTCACCTTTGGATCTTCACCTACACACACAAAACAAACATCACAAAATCTCAATCAAATCAAATCAAAAAATTCTTTTCTGTTTCTTTTTATATAATGTTAAACCACTTGATATAATGAAACAGTACCTTTCATGAAGAGGCAGGGTTTGGGTTCAGTTTCAGTTGCCTCATCGGAGGCAGGGGAGGGGCTTCCACCGGCGGCGGCGGCGGTGGTGGAGTCATACTGCTTCTTCACGACATGGTAGAGCTCCAGAGCCGGGAATGTCGGGGACAGCTTGATGGAATCCGGCGAGTCGAAGCGGAACCCTAACTCGTAGCACGCCTTCAGCTCGTCCATGTCGTCGAAGCTGAGGCTGTTCCTACGGCGGTGCTTCTCCATCCGCTTCTTCCGCTGCCAGACCTCCTCCCGGATCAAGTCCGGCGACCACGACTGGGCCTTCAGGAGCTGCTTCGCCCATTTCGCCGCCTGCTGCTGCGGCAGTGCTGCTGAGATTGCCGGCATTGTCCGGCGGCGGATGAGTTTCACACTCCTTGGGGCTCGTGCTCCCTTGGCGGCGGCGGCTGAGGACATGGTGTTATGGTGGCGATAGGTGAGTTGGTGACTCATTTCTGTATAATAATATTTCCTTAAACTAGTGATTAGTGACTAGCTTTTTATACTAATGTAGAGATAGATACGATGGGGGTTATTTTTTAAGTGGGTCCGAGCTTTGGTTTCACTGTCCGTATGAAGACAATAAAGTTAGTGCCGGTGGGCCCAAGACATCGGAAGGTCTGGATCGGGACACTTCGTCGATGAGTACACGTGTAGCGCTACTAATGGGGAGTATAAGCTAAATGATGGAAATGGGCTTCGTTTAACAGGCTGTAAAACAAGGTTAAAAGCATACTAAAATGGTTTTTCTAGTGAGAATCGTCGTCCTTTTGTTCGGAAAAAGTGGAGAGGCGTTTCGTGTGTGCGTCATCTCGTTTTCTTTCGTTTTGGTCACGAGAAATAAGACAGGGGGTTGAGTGTCTAGAAACCTCGACTCATCGGACTTATCTAGGAGAAACAATTTGCATAGCCAAGTCGTCAGAGTAGTGCTTAATTACAGATTCCTCCAGGTAGTAGTAGTCGTAATTCTTTTTAATCAAAAAATGGCCTTGCATTGGTCCTTTTTTTTCATTAGAGGGATGTGTTATTGTGGAAATTGATATGATAATTAGGTATATTGGCGAGTGATATGTGATGATGAGAATTTGTATCAGGTAACATACTATGTGTTGTTAACGATTTATCGAGAGACGACAGTTCTATTTGTAGTTAATAAAGAGATGAGCGATACGCGACAAAATGTTGAACCGTACGTCGTACATCTATTAATATGTCAGATGTAAGTCGTTAGCCTGACAAAATGTTGAACCGTACGTCGTACAACTGTTGATATGTCAGTTGTAGGTCGTTAGCGGTTAATGAACCGTTAATCAATTTAATTAACAAATATTATTAATAAAAGAAAACAGTAAAGATTGAGAGATTTAAGCGAAAAGCAGCTCCACAATTCACGGATAGACCTCCGAACCCTAGTTGTCTCAATGGCGACTGCAACGGCGGCAGAACCACTCTCGGTGGAGAAGTCTTTCACTGAGTATACAGAGATCGAGAAGAAGATAATATTCAGCAAAGGGTACTCCAAATCCGCGGAAGACGACCTGCGCTTCTATCTTCAGGGTTCGTTTGCGACCGAAGAAAGGGTCAATAGTCGAATTCTTAGAAGAGTGCTTGGGCGGATCTGGAATCGGGGAGAGGATGTCAACATGGTTGACGTCGATTTCAACACATACATCTTCATCATTCCGGACCCAACAAAGCTTTGTGAGGGTGGCGGCTGGTGGTCCCTGGGCAGTCAACAGGAAACTGTAGCCATGGTCGACTGGGAAACCTGTTAAAGGGGTCTTGTTTGACAGCTTGGATGTATGGGTGCAATTGATGAACATCCATTTTCACATAATGCTCAAAACAGATACTGGTAGGATGATAATGGGGGAGGTAGCGGATATTTTGGACCTGGACAACAAAATCGTACAACTATTGATATGTCAGTTGTTAGTCGTTAGCTCGACAAATGTTAAACCGTGCGTCGTACAACTGTTGATATGTCAGTTATAGGTCGTTAGTGGTTAATGAACTGTTAATCAATTTAATTAGCAAATATTATTGATAATTTCGTTTACGATAATTTTTCGAGGGTAAAAGACAAAAACCACCCTCCATTTATGGGGAAAATACATTTTGCCCCCTGATTTATGGGGAAAATACCTTCGCACCCTTGTTAACGGATGGAGGCTAACGCAGACTAACGGAGAGAAGAAAAGACAAAAATACCCCTAAAGTGTTGAAAAAATTACCCCACTATAAATACCTTTTTTCCTCATTTTGCTAACCCTAACAACCTTCTTCCTCTCTCTCTTCCTCCTGCCCTCTCTCTCTCTCTCTCTCCCCCTCTTCCTCGCTCCTCCACTGTCGGGATCCATAAGAAATGGGTTTGTGGGTTTGTACCCACAATTTGACCTCCTGAACCACATGAATTCCCCAACCAGACTTCAGATCTGGAGAATACAAGTGCTTAATCGCTCCAAAAACCTCATGACGATCCGCCGCCGAGCTCTTTGCCGTCGACGTCCGCCTTCTTCCCCTTCGCCTTCTGCGACGATGTGAAGAGGCAATTCCCGTCGGCCTTGAATTGGAAGGGCGGTTGCCCCTCTCTGCTACTCGTCGGAGCCGATGACTTCACCTCGCAATCAACCGGCCCTCACTTCTCCTCCACTACCACCACCACTTCCACGACTCCAGGAGCAGATGATCCAGGCCTGGTGAGATCGGATTCGCTTGTTAGCGGGGCACCTCAGAGGTTTCTGACCTTTGTTGTTGAAGCCACACCGGAATCCTTCTCGCCGGCGTTGATCACTCTGGACAGATATGAGCCTCTTCCTAGCCTTCGATCTAACCAACTTTTAGCCCCTCCTGGATTCGATTTGCCCGATTCGAATTGCAGTTCGCAGTTCTTCGAAGGCTGCTCTATTTCTTCTTTTTTCATTCTCAAGAACCTCTGTTTGCGGTCAATCGTTGAACTCGGTTCTGGGCTCTGGGTTTCAAGATTCGAACTGGGTCTTTCCGGTTAACCCCCAGTTTGTGCCCAATTTCAGATTGGTTTTTGACTGGAAATGGATACTGTTTGTTCCCAATATCGGTTTTGACTGGAAATGTGGTCTCTTGATTTGTCCCCTCTATTCCGCGATGATGAACTCGATATTGAATTCAGTCGATGAAAAATTACATCCTTGGCGCGGCAATTATTTTTGCAGCCAGGTGAAATCCTCTTCTTGGTATGTTTTCAATTATTGATATGAGCCTGTTGTTATTGTTGTTGGTGGTGGTGGTGGTTGTGTTGGTGGTGGCATTTAGTGGTGGTGGAGGTGGAGGTGGAGGTGGTACTCAAGAACACCAAGAACATGATAAACACTATAATAAACAAAAAATGTGGTATTTGTCCACAATCAATAAGGGTAAAATGGTCACAAAAAGTCAGTTTGCACCCCTCCACTAACGGATTGTAACAGAAGGGTGGTATATGTCCACCCTCCATCCGTTTACAAGGGTGCAAAATGTATTTTCCCCATAAAGGGGCAAAATGTATTTTCCCCATAAATGGAGGATGGTTTTTGTATTTTACCCTTTTTTCGATTGTTGAGTGAAAATTTATCTGAATCGTTGGGTTAAAGATTACATAATGGTACCATAAAATAGCATGGGGTTATTACTCCAGCATTGATGGAAGAGATTAGGGTTGATGAATTAATGATGGCATTAATAGTCTTCGACTGTTGTAGCTGGGATCGGCTCATTAATAATTTCGCGCATAGAAGAAACAACATTGACTAGTCGTGTAATACAATGACATTGTCTGCATTTGGTAACAAGATTAACGATGTTGGAGAATTTGATTCTAAACATTTATAACACGTAAGGTAATAAATCATACAGTTATGAGTCGTTAGCAGTTTCAGAAGAGTTAGTTATTTCGTTAAATGCCTAATGTCTCATTGAATTTTTAACGGAATGCAAATTTTTTTCCAACGGTCTAAAAAATGCGCTATTGATGTACGCAGGGCAGCAGAACAACAAATTACATATTGTAAGACAGCTAAATTGTCAAGAACAACGTTGTAACTTCAAATTAAACTTGTCTTTCATTAAACATTTAGCGTGATTACTACTTTTTTAGCAATCCTTATTGTGATTTATAATATCAAATTTAGATAGAGAAAAACGTAGAAGAAAGAGACGTCGATTGCAGGCAATTTCCCATTAACACAATGAGAGCGATGCTATGTTTACCACTCTGCGATTCTCGCATCTTGACAATCGAGTCATGCCGTCTGCAAACTAATGTGCATCTTGGATGGATTGAAATTTCTCCTAGAATGGAAGAGTAATAGTATGCCAAAAAAAAATTATCATTAAATATTGTTATATGCGAGAATCAATGAAATACCCCGTATCTCATCTTGAGGTCATTTTATAATTCTAAGAAATTTTAAGGATATCAAGTAACACAATTTGAATTATACTTTATATACTTGTAACTTATTGGTAATTTTTAAAGTATAGGGGTGGCATGTGATATTTGTGATCCTTTAGTAACTTAGACTTGTGTAAATTCTTAAAACACCCCAACTCTTTTTAATTGTAACAACATTATCCCAAGCCTAGTCAAACTCCACTATCCTAGTCACCCTCCACTCACCATAGAAACACTCATCCCAAGCGCCACTTACTCCAACCTCTATAAAAAAATCAATCTACACTCCAACACTCAAACGCTCGCCATCACTCAAACTCCCTCCGTCAACCTCCATCTCACTCTATCTTTATCTCTCTATTGTTGTCAACCAATACCACCTCCCACCTCCTATATCTCTATCTCTCCTTTTATTCTTCAACTCCAAGAGAAACTATTGTTGTGTTTGAAGCATCTTCAACCTCCAAAAAGTTCTTTTCTTGGCTCTATTGTAAGTATTGATCATATTTTTCGTCAAGAGTTGGTATTGTATCTCTAGGATTTTGCCAAGAACATATCTATTAGAATTCCTTTTCTTATAAAATAACTTGAATCTATTTTTTTTATTTCTTTTCACTGTAGAAACTAGACTCATACGAGTCTATTTTTTAAAAGACTAGGGTCCAAGCTGAGTTTCATAACAATGTTCACTCGATCGATCGTCGAGTTTGGGAAAACTTGACATACAAAACTTTGCTGACCATGTGGTGTATACTTGTCAACGGTGGCCCATTTGGCATCCCGGATTCAAGAATTACCTCAACCCCTTTGTCAAGTCCCACTTCTTGCTATAAGACTATACCTTTCACGCGACTGTTATGGCGCCCATTTGATGTGGTGCCACGACTTGGTTACCCATGACTGAAACCCAAACAAGACTAAGTGGAAGCATGAGGATACCGACGTCAAAACCATGCATTTCATTTTCTCCATGATAGTAGAGATGATTGTCGTGGAAGGAGAAGGAACGAGTAGTACTAGTGGTGTTAAATACAAGCGATCGGTAGGGTATTGGAGACGTTTCCAAAGCCACCCTCATCCTAGTTTTCATCTTATTTAAAAAAGGAACTTGATCCATCAGGACGCTTGCTTTAACTTAAATGATGTTTGTACTACTTAAATTATTTAGTTTGTATGCTGGTGTCATGGATATTTGTGTTGTTTCATTAGGTCAACGATGGTGTACCCTAAAATTTGATATGAAATTATGCGGCTTACACATTTCTCTTAAATCTATAACGTGGAAGAACATTATGCTTAATTTTGCGTACATGCCAAAATATTTATGTGGTAATAATAAAAGTCTAAATTGCCTATTTATCTCGCTACCTGCCTTGTATTTGAAACTTATCACTATGTTACTTGTTATTAAAATATTAAAAGGTAGTATTTTCTTTTATGTATGATGAGTGACGCTTGACTTCGAGCTACTTCTGAAACCTTTCCTTTTCTCTTTCACCAGATGGGTAGATTACCTATCGCTGCTCCTGCCAATCTCTCAGTCCGATTCACCAGTTTACGTGTCGTAGCTACCGGGGCAGGAGACTATCTTAGAGTACTGCCACTACATTTGGGATCTATGCATGGCCTATAGTCAGAGTCCGCTCGACGAAGCTCATTTCGCACACCCGCTAGCCATAAGCCACTTTATTCTTAACGGACTACGTACCGTGGGAGTTTCCCCTGGAGTTTTTTGAAGGAACTGTGACGACCTTATCATCGAGAATGAGTGGGGGATAATGGTAACCAACATTTCGATATCTCCATCCTAACCATGATCTTTACGCATTCACCCCACATGACCTTGAGGAGGAACTCGACTTCATACAACACTACCAACACCTAGAGTTAGAAGAGGACGAAGAAGAAGAAGAAGAAGAAGAAGAAGAAGAAGAAGAAGAAGAAGAAGAAGAAGAAGAAGAAGAAGAAGAAGAAGAAGAAGAAGAAGAAGAAGAAGAAGAAGAAGAAGAAGAAGAAGAAGAAGAAGAAGAAGAAGAAGAAGAAGAAGAAGAAGAAGAAGAAGAAGAAGAAGAAGAAGTTCGCGGCCATAGAAGAGGAATGGGAAGAAGACTGGATCAACCAAGAGGCCGAGGAGTTGGACGAAGATGACCCTGCAAGGATGGCAGATGTAGTGACCGGATACCTTTTCATAAATTATCTAGTTTTATTCATAGTTATTATCATCATTGAATAGTTATATTTGATGCATATGTGTTACATGATTATTTCAGTGAATGTTTTTCTTGTATATGAATTTGTTTAGGTAAGATGAGTTGAGTAGTCTAAAATTATAAAGTAGCAAAGATTTTAGAGCAAGATATGAAAGTTTTGGGTCTAAACTGCAAGAATTACATAACTTTATTTATAGTGGGGTCCTAGGTGTACTTTAGACATAATTATGGGGCTGAAAGTGACTTAAACACAAAGTTTTATACCTGATACATAAAAAAAAGGGGATCAGATTTGTTTTTAACGTATTTTCTTCATTTTCCCATCCCCTTTCTCACACACACGATGCATTGAAGGAGAATACTAAACCCTATCATTCAAGCTCTCAATCGGAAGTAAAGAAGAGGATTTTAGCTGCGGTGAAGGGGAAGAATTGGATCTCTACTCCAAGAGGCAGTCACTACTTAGGGATTCTAATCTTGGAGGTTCTTGATCGAAATCCTTTTCGTGAGGTAGGAGTTTTAGTTTTGTTTATTGATTTACCTGTTATGAAATATGATGCACTGCGTATGTTCTATGTGATCAATGAACGTGTAAATTGAGTTTCTTGTGCAATTATCATATGAATTTATAAATATAATTTTTTCACTATATTGGTTGCATATGGATTGGACTTCAATATGTGAATTACATGTGAATGTGGTAGTACTTGTGGTCATGGGTGAATATAATTATTGTAATGGGTTATAAATCCTATAATTAGTGAGTGAGAGGTTGTTGTTGGTGATACCGGTTGTGTACGGCTGATAATTAAGTTAGGCCTGAACAGCTCCACAGTGAAAGACCGGAAACGTGCGCAGGAGGTAACTCATTCCATCGGGTAGTATGCGTAAAGAGGGCAGAGCCTATGGGGCTATTACGTGATATGGTCACGGCAGAGCCATGTATTGGCTAAGTTGAACGGGACGCGCTATGTGCGGTCAGCGACAAAGCCATTTGTTGGCTAGTACGTACACCACCGGTTGCGATTTGAGTGTTACATGGTTATGAGTTGATAAGAAAACGTAAGGTGTCATATACGTGAATTGTGTCTACGCTGGTAGTGTAATAGTATGTGTGACTCCTTGATTTTGTAGAATACTTCTGGTGAATTGCATTTCATGACATGCCAAATTAATTATCTCAAACTATTACTTCTACTGGGCATTGGTTTGCTCACTCCTTCATTTTTCAGGTGCTAGATTGGAGCCGAGAGTCTAGACATGAGCTTCATGCAAGGAGAAGATTTTAGCTGCATTTAGTTAATAAATTTGTCTACATGATGCACGCTTGAACGTGTTGAGATGTTGCTCTCGATTTGAGATTGTATTTGAGGCCAGAGGTCATTTAATTTTCTAGATAGATTGGATTTGATGATTGAACCGAAATATGATTTGGAGACATCTAATCTTCACTTTATTCATCCTAAATTTTACGGACAACAGTGCACATTTTCTTCAATAAGTGTAGCTTGGATTATTATTTTGTAAAAATATTTTAGATGGTTATTTTACACATATTTATCAACCGTGTGTTCGAATTTCATAATTTTTTGACTTACAGATTATGAGTTATTGAATTTTAAACTTTGTGTTGCTGTCCTGAGTAGTTTTTACCGGTCAGCCCCGCGTTTGTGTCAATAAGTCAAACACCACTTTTTATTTTGAAAAACTATTTCTATGGGGTATTATAAACTTGTGTATCAATGTTGTGTCAAATTTTCATAACATTTCGAGTTACCGTTTAGGAGATATTGAATTATGATGTTGTAGTCACAGTTCTGAATTTCGTAGCGACCATCCTCACGTTTTTGCCTATATCTCTTACACCCCTTGACCTTTGTATAAACTGTTTTAGTGGGTTGTAATACACCCTTATAGGATCCTTCCTACCAAATTTATAATGTTTTAATGAACGGTTTGAGAGAAATCACTTTTCGAATCTAGACTTCTAATTATGTCCGTTTTTAGCGTGTTTTTTGTAACTTTACTCACGTGCTCGGGTTATGAAAACCGGGGCGTGACAGGAGACATCGGGTCGGAGTGCTTCACAGACGATGAGAGTCTTAACCCTTAGACATATCCTCCCTCTTTCTTGTGACCAGCAGTGACTTCTAAGGGCTAGTTCGAGATGTTCAATTAGTGTTTTATTTCATATTTCTCCAGGTAATAGTAGTAGTACTAATAGAAATGGCCTTGCATTGGTGGTGCACCTTTTTATTTGTGGGATGTGTGAATTGTGGATATTAATATGGTATTTAGGTGTAATGTTGAGGGTATGCGATGTTGAAATTCGTATCACGTAACATATAATCCGTGATTAGCGATTTATCGAGAGATGAAACTTTTGTCTTCAGTTAATAAAGAGATGAGTGATACCCGACAAAATGTTGAATCGTATATTGCTCGGGTGTCGATATGTCAGTGGTAAGTTGTTAACGGTTAATGAACCGTTAATTAATTTAATGAAAAAATATTATTGATAATTTAGTGTAAGATAATATTTTATCTATTGTTGAATAATGCATTCATTGAAATAGCCGACCTCCTATTGAAACAAAGAGATGGAATAAACCAACTAACTGCACAAAATTGAGATTTAACCTAGAATCAAACTCAAGACAGCATAATGTCCTCTAAAATATGTATGATTTAAAAAATATGTACATCAAACCAACATGAACAAACCCTAGAAAGTGATCAGCTCGGCTAGAAACCGCAATCATACACCCGACAAGCTTTGGTCGCCAACCAAAACACAAGCTGACCAACATAAACTCCACATTTGTATACCTCATTGATGACATGTGAATGCGATTAGAAGATGCAAGAGAGAGGGGACGAAGAGAACCCAACAGTAGTGGCCTCGACGCCGCTCAGGAGGGCGAGCCCAAAATACATCTTTCTCTAAACTCATTTTTAGAGTGATACTTGAAACTTCTAACCGAAACGTCCTTTTCTCAGATTTGCGACAACCAACATGAAGAGAACTATTAAACATTCTTGAAAGGCAGACAAATCAGTAGCTCTAAATAGTTTCCTCACAATTCCTCAAAAGTAAAGAAAAAAGTTTCCTCACAAGCAAAAACTATAATAAAATAGTTTCCTCAAAAAATGAAATTCATATAGAAGGTATGAAATGAATGATGTGTTGCAGAATAATTATTTCAGCGAGTGATTTCCATGGGGGCTTGGAATGCATCTTCTTCTTTTTTTTTTTAGGAAAACAAATGTATCTTTTAGATGCTTCTTCAGTGAAAAAATATTGTGTCAAATAGTTTCCTAATTAGCAAATTGATATTTCACATGGGAATATCTAAGAATTAAACCAATTAACACATGTCTCTTGAAGTCCAGTGATTTTGGGGATGCATCATTTGCTCACTGCTGTCATGGTGCTTCCATTGCCGTTCTGATGTCATGGTGCTTCCAGTGCCAATTCAAATGGTGATCTCGTGGAAGAAAATTTTAACTTCCTCAACGTATTTGGACTCATACAAGATGCATATTCGACGTAGTAACGTACAACGAACAAGAACTTAGGTTTAATAAAAAATGTTGTGGTTATTTTGGTAAGAAATTCAAAGCAATTTTCATTTCATGTTGGGTCTCATGGACGAAGGAGCGAGAAATTAACAAAAATACAATCTAAGGAAAAAATGAACCGTTGATCGATTTCGTTGTATAAACTCATCAAACTTCACGACAGTATTCTACCCACAGTAGCCGTAAGAAAGGTCTTAGTTCTTACTTTAATCAGAGTTCGTTGTTACTGTCTCCGTATGTTCACTTTTCAATTATTAAATGAGAAATAATTTTTTTTCAAACATTTAGAAGAAAATGGGATGCATCTCATCTAGCGAAATAATTGAACAATGAAAATTGAAACTGTAAACTCAACCAAACATTAGAGACTGAAATATTTAAGTATCAACTTCATCAAACCCTAGCATATTCATCATCCCCTTAGTTCGAACCCCTGCCCACTACTACTACTACGAAAAAAGCCCTGCCCTTTTCCTTCGCTACTAGGAGAGTAAGCAACTTCTATTAGCGTCGGACCTTGAGTCAAATTGATCGTGTCATGTGCAACGTCCATCAATGATGGTTCATTAATGTCCATTGATTTAGACTCCTTCCCCCTTTCCAACTACGAATAAGATCGAGAGGGTAATTTACCAACCAAGAACGGAGACAGAAGCCTTTCGATTCACTCCCCATTCTCTCTTAAATAAATAAAGATCGCCCTGGGCAAGGTCGGCCGGGTCTTTCACTGCTGTTCTGTTCCTGCCACGAGAAAGACACACATAAGAGGTATGCCCAGCGCGCGGAGGATCCATTGAGAGTTTGTCTTGGTAGGGAACTGTACGATCTTTTCCGCGGTCTGTTTTTTAAAAAGAGATCAGTGCTACGGCCCCTTATTAGGGACGAGCCCCGGTACGGAGGGGCCTTGTGCCTTCATCTAAAGATCGAGAGTTATGGCCAAGAATTGGGCTCTCCTTTCTGTCGATCTGGTCTACGACCACCCTCTCCTTTCAGTTGAGCTGGTCTACAACCACCCTCTCCCTTTGGTCGAGCTTGTCTACGCCCACCCTCCCACACGTTATTCGCTTTTACCCTCTCCTTTTAGTCGAGCTATAGATAGCCTCTCACTATCGATATTTTTCGGACTTACGCCCCCCGTAGTGGTTTATTTTGCCAGATCTAGAGAGATACTACAAGTCCTCCGTCCCAGATTCCATCCCGCGACCATCTGGTTCACCGGTACTACCAAAAAGTCTTATGCTTACGTTACTCTTACTGATGGTTTTATTAACGAACGAAGACCCCAGTCGTGCTTCTGATTTCCATTCTCATCATCATATTGATGATAATCTCCTCGTGTTCTGCCATAAGAACTTGGAGTCCATATCGTGGTGAAGGTAACGCTGTGATTCTAGCTCAAAAAAGACACCGAATGCGTTCGAGTTATTGGCTCGTCCAACCCGGCAGCATTCATGAGTAGCCCGTTCAACAGTACCTCAGAGACAAGGTCGAGAAGTACCATGCATGGTTACCCCCCGTCCTTTCTGTCTCTCGGTCCCACCCAACAAGATAGGGCTCAGCCAAAAAAGGTGAGCGCCCCTGCGCTGCGCGAGCTTTATTTTATTAGTTTAGTAAAGCGGCTCCCTAAAGACTAAAGAACTGGAAAAGGGGGGACTTCTACAACGGGCTATGCCAGCCAAACCAACTGAGGGAATTCGCATCCGCCCCCTCGCAAGCACCTACAATGTCATGACCACATTGGTTTACCCTTTTCGTTGGTAGTCTAACGGACGGTCGTCCCTCCAACAAGAAAAGGTATAAATATGAAAACTTCTCTGCCATTTAGATCGGAGAATTTATGGAGAAAATCGGGTTTTAAATTCCCAGAAACCACACGATTATAAAGCCAAAGGGAATAGGCCGCGCCTAAAATCATCCCAATCGCTACTAATGTGGCTACTAAGCTATTTATTTTGAAATCTCCTACTAAGATAACAAATTCCCCAATAAAGTTGCTAGTACCAGGTAAACTAATCATCCCGTATCATAGTAGTAGAAGAAAATGGGATAGATCTCATCTAGCACGCGAAATAATTGAACAATGAAAATCGAAATTGTAAACTCAACCAAACATTAGAGACTGAAATATTTAAGTATCAACTTCATCAAACCCTAGCATATTCATCATCCCCTTTGTTATTTAAATGAGAAATAAATTTTTTTCAAACATTTTAAAGAAAATGGGATGGATCTCATCTAGCGCGCGAAATAATTGAACAATGAAAATCAAAATTGTAAACTCAACCAAACATTAGAGACTGAAATATTTAAGTACCGACTTCATCAAACCCTAGCATATTCATCATCCCCTTAGTTCGAACCCATTCATTTTAGGAGGGAATTACATGAAATTAAGTTGCAAACATCATTCACTAGCTAACACAAATTAGGGATCTAGTCTATTTACAGATCAAACAACAAACAAGAAAACCCTAATTTCTAGCCTTATTATTTAAAATGATCGTCGTCATCAGTCTTAGTTCATTTTGTCATGGCTTCCTTCATCATACAACCAACAACTTGAGCCCAGAGCTTGATCATATCCTTCGCCATCTGCGGATCCTCACCTACAAACACAAAATTTTAATCAAATTAGATGAAACCATTTTTATTTTTATTTTTTTCTCGAATTATGATTATCTACAATGTTAAACCACTTGATATGAGCACTGATAAATCAATGAAACAATACCTTTCATGAAAAGGCAGGGTCCAGGTTCAGTTGCCTCATCGGTGGCTGGGGAGGGGCTGCCACCGGCGGTGGAGGTAGTGGTGGAGTCGTACTGCTTCTTCACGACATGGTAGAGCTCCAGAGTCGGGAATGTCGGGGATAGCTTGATGGAATCCGGCGAGTCGAAACGGAACCCTAACTCGTAGCACGCCTTCAGCTCGTCCATGTAGTCGAAGATGAGGCTGTGGCTACGGCGGTGCTTATCCATCCGCTTCTTCCACTGCCAGACATCCTCCCGGATCAAGTACGCCGACCACGACTGGGCTTTCAGAGCTAACTCGTCCGCCTCGCCGCCACCTGCTGCAGCGGCGGCGGTGGGGCTGGGATTGCCGGCATTGTCCGGCGACGGAAGAGTTTCGCTGCGGAACACTCCTTGGAGTTCGTTCTCCCTTGGCGGCGGGGGCGGTGGCTGAGGACATGGTGTTATGGTGGTGATGGTGAGTTGGTGACTCCTCTCCGTATGATACTTATTTCCTTAAGCTAGTGATTAGTGACTAGGTTTTTATACTAATCTCTATCTCTATCTCTACTACTAAAAAGAGCGAAGAACCTATTAGTGTTTAACCACCAAAAGTGTTTTTTCACTTGAGGTGTTTCCTAGATTTTATTAAATCCCCAAAATACCTTGACTGTTACTAATTGACCCATCTAATGCTTCGATAAATATTACTACCTCCGTTTCTTCTCTATAGCACCGGTTTGACTTTTTGACTCGTTTCTGGGTCACTTTGACCGGGTGATTTGGATACCAATACGATGCGATCTTGTAATAATTTGTTCACCATGTTATAGAGCAACTTTTACTCTACAAACCATGAAAAAATTATCAAAAAATTAGATTATTTTACTATCCAAATCACCGGGTCAAAGTGACCCAGTGAATAGTGGTAAAAGTCAAACCGGTGTGATAGAGAAGAAACGGAGGTAGTAGTATTTACTACTAAATAACTCCATCATAAATATTCTATAAAAAGTTTCTTTTTCTATATTCATGTATTGACTTTATCTAATAAGCATGGGAGACAAATGCCATGATGAAGCGGAAGAACCGACGTCCATAACAAGAAGACTCCCAGCTTCATTCCACCCTTTTTTATGTCATTTCTCTTTTCACGGGAAATCGTAAATCGCATAATCTTTTCTGCCATCTTCAAATCATGTATACTTCAAAACATATGGTGGGTTAGTTTTTTAAAATATTGTGGGTTATTTTTCTTCTGTTGACCTTGTCCTCCGTCTCCATGACTTTCTTTTTGGCTTCACAATAGAGTAAGTTCAGTTCGGCTTGGCAAACCTTGGTAAAGGAGAATGTTTTGTGTGTCCTCATATTCTTGTTTTCATTCCATGAGAGTCAAGTACCAACGAGTTTGGGAACACTATCAACATTATTATGTTTCAGTGAATTGCTTGAATCGACATTGATGTCAGATGAAAGAATCGTTTCTCTCCCAAGTCCAGTCATGTCCAGATCGATCTCACCAACACGTTGCACATAAGTAAGCATATCCTTTCCAGCTTCGTTGACTACGACTTGATGCTATTTTGCCATCTTAGGTCTTCCTTCTTCATCTGTTTATTCTTAATATTCTTTGTCTACTCTAATTTATTGTGCAATTCTGCATGTTTGATGAGTGATGTAATTCGTCCTAATCAAACCGGTGGATTCGTTGAAATCAATTTGATAGAAGACACAAATTTGTTTTACTGGTGAAGATACGAGTTGCCTATAGTTTCCGTTGTTTATGGTCACCCATTTTTTCTCTGCGGTTGGTTCTCAAACTATAAAAACCTGAAGAGCTCCATAGTGTTTAACATATCTTAATTTTTTCTCCGTTTCCTACATTTTATAATTTTCTAAATATACCCTTCACTAAAGCTAACATTTCCAAGATAAGCTTCAAGTACATTAAGTATTCTTGGTTGAATTTATGAATTAATTTATTACTTTAATTCCCTATCAGTTGCATAAAAATAGTAGTTCATATTCTGGTTTATTGGGCAAAACCACAACTCATGTCTAGAGCTGATTCCAACTCAACTGCATCTGAACTACGGTGTGTGTTTTCACTTGATTTTGTTTACGTAACTGTGTCCTTCTCCCTTCTCCGTGCAATGTATCTTCTTCTTATTGTTTAAACACAAACTCCATGTCTACATGTTATTCGAATTAAAGGTTTTTTCTTTTCTTTTTTCCGATTGTTTACGTACTTGTATTCATCTTGTTTAACTGAAAATAAATGAGCAAAGATTATTTATTTCGGTGGCGATTGGATCCAGGTGGGATTTTTTTTTTTTTTTTACTTTAATTTTTTGGTGTAATGGTTTCCTTATCCTTACAAGGTATCTTCTTCTTATTGTTCTTCTATCTATTTAAGTTATCTATGTTTCCTAGTTCATTTAACATATTTGTTTATCTTCTTCCTTTTCTTCTCAGTCTTTGTTGACAATGTATGCATTCTTACGTCATTAAAATTAAGTACGTTTACGGATTTGACTCTAATCTCTTAAACCGGGTTTTCATTTTGTACACATCGACCATCTAAAACCATGTTAGCGTGTAACATATTTTTTATGTTTTATCCATTTTCTATATTTTTAATTTTTGTAATATGCTCATTATAATCAATATTTTTCGATTGGTCATACATCTGTACTGGTAGAACCTACAGTATGTTCATCTTTTCTCCATTTAAAGTAAATAATTTATACCTAAATATTTTCATCAGTTGATATTAGATTTAGCATTCACTCCTTGTAATTTAAAAATATTTAATTCACTAAACTGTAGTGGGACTCCTTTAATTACCACTACCGTTTCGCCTTAAAATTCACTTTCAAAGCTATATTTTATAAAAGTTTCTCCATCTCCTCCTCTTTCTTCTCTATCATTATTTTGGTTATTTTTGTCTGTCTCATCAATTCGGCTTGCAGAATTGATAAGCATCCAAATTTTTATTGTAAAGGCAGAGAATTTTTATGCACGTGAAAGTACCCGAAATCACAATTGTCGGGTTGCCTTCTAGGGGGTATATTCTTTTTCTTATGTCTTTTTTGTTGATCCCGATGAGACCATTCTTAAAATTTCAGGTTTTCTTAATGGCTTGCTCATCTATTTTTGTGAATAGTTTCTACCTTTTGTTCCCAAGCAAGTCAACAACTAAGAAGATGAATGTCAACAAAGGATGAGGAAATTAGAGATTGATGTCGATAGATAATTTAGGTATAGAAAAAGTTTTTCTTTGAGCTGCTTTATTCATTCGCCATCCTATTTAATGATTTTTTTTTCTTATTTACTATCAATATCTTCCTGATTTTGTTTTGTTGTTCATGTAGTGTTCTGTTGAAGTTTTCTAACTTCTGATTTCCTTATAGTTTACAAATTTGCCTCGGGGAAGAAGTTATGCAACCGGGAAAAAAAAACACGGGTCATAATAGATGCGGTGTAAAGGTAACTAATGGGTGTTTGATTGGAGAGAATGCGACCAATTTAAAGGTTTAGTTCGAAAGGAGAGTGTTCTTAAGAGTGACAGTATACAAGAGAATTCACGTCTCAACATGCGTTTTTTTACTATGCTTAGGCAAGCATTTATCGTTCCATCGTAGATAAATAGGGGTGTTTGATTGTTACAGAGCTATAGATAGAGTACAGGAATAACATTTTATTAAATAATATAAATCATCTAAGAAAGAAGTTAGCATATGGGATTGTGTGGTAAAAAAATACTTTTATTATGTAAAAATCTGGTAAGTTGCTATTAGGGTCATCTTTCAGTGTCGCCGAAATTTAAAAAAAAAAAAAAAAAAAAAAAAATCTTCAATCAATTTTATTGAGCATGTGAATATTATAAATTACTCAATGATCATTCAGAAATATATCAAAACCCAGTCTTGTGTCATGGAGGAATGCTCATGGCCTTACTTTTGGTCATGGGAGGTTGGTGTTTTTTAATATTACGTATAATTCGGGCTTGACTATCTATACTTATATATATATATATGTATGTATATATAATCACGTTATAATTTATCTATCTTTATTGAATTAGTTGGCGATGAATTGTACTAGGCGATCGAGTCGAATGAAAAATGTAGAGGCATAGGGGTGATTGTGCTTAGTAAGAATGTATTTGATGTAAATGCATTAATGTTAACAGAAGGACTTCATGGTCGTAGACCATTTGTAAATACATTTTATGTTAGAACCATACCCAAAAAATTTAACGCTTTTACTTAAGTTTATACGTAGGGCTTGTTTGGTATCAACTAAAAATTGAAATAATCAGTTGAAAATATTCTGAGAAAATAAAATGTTAAAAACGAAAACAGTTAAAGATTCTAAAAGTGTTTGGTATGAGCCCAATTGCAAAATATTATCACAGACAGAATTAAATTAAAATCAGAGACTTTAATATTAAAATTGAGGTTTCCAAACAAGCACGAACTATCATGCTAGTTTCTAAACTGGAAAACAATTATGATGAATCATGACACTTAATTTAATAATAAAGATCCGCAATTATCCGACACAAACTACGCCCGTCTTTTCCAAATACTATATTTGATCGGCCATTTTGCAATTGAGACTACCAGGTAATGTAGGTCGAAAGT
Source organism: Linanthus parryae (assembly GCA_023055425.1). Classification (NCBI taxonomy): domain Eukaryota; kingdom Viridiplantae; phylum Streptophyta; class Magnoliopsida; order Ericales; family Polemoniaceae; genus Linanthus; species Linanthus parryae. The sequence goes on from JALGPY010000002.1 coordinate 39,306,166, forward strand.
GTTTTACATTGTCGCTTACGTTGCATGAGAAAAGGCTAAACGACTATGGAAGCACAATTCAAAAATTAAAAATAGGATTTCAGAGAATGAAAGAAAATTATGGGACACTGTGCTAGCTATTGACTTTTAGAGCAAAGATACGGCGGGTAATAAATCCCTATACATGAGGCAGTCTTTTAAAATGCTCAAATGCAGCAAAGATAACACTCTCAAAATTGTCACATACACATGACATTTCTTAAAAGTTTTGTGAAAGACATCGTCCTCATAGAAGGAAGCAAAATGGAGTTTAAGCACATTCAAATGAATGTATGCATTGCTTTTAAGTGAATTAAGTTATATGTGAACTGTCCCAAGTGATTCGGTACGGAGTAGGCACATAATTGTTCAACTTTATTTAATTGTTTCAGGGTCATTTTGTTCAAAATATTAAATAACCATTTAGATTTGTGTTCTCTCCAATAACAAATACTCTAAGAATCATCAACTTAATCAGTACGATTATGGCGTGTGTTTATAGACTTTTGATTTAGAAGTATATTATGTGTATGTAACAAACGATCCACGTAGTTCATGATTAAAATATAAGTATTCTAAAAATTTAAAATTAATCACACATGCATCGCACGTGCACAAAACTAGTGTATAGATAGATACAAAGGGGGTTATTTTTTAAGTGAGTCCCAGCTTTGGTTTCACTGTCCGCACAAAGACAATAAGTTTAGTGCCGGTGGGCCCAACACATCGGAAGGCATGAATCGGGACACGTTGTCCATCAGGATACGTTTCACGTTACTTATGGTGGACGACGTAAGCAAATGACAAAAATGAGCTTCGTATAACAGGCTGTAAAACAAGGTTAAAACCTACTAAAATGGTTTTTTCTAGTGAGACCTACTGTGGTCGTCGTCCTTTTGTTCGTAAAAAGTGGAGAGGCGTTTCGTGTGTGCGTTTTCTCGTTTTCTTTCGTTTTGGTCACGAGAAATAAGACAGGGGTGTGTGTCTAGAAACCTCGACTCATAGGACTTATCGAGGAGAAACAATTTGCATCGCGAAGTCCTCAGATTAATGCTTTATTACAGATTCCTTGTTCCTTTAAAAAAAATAGAGATTCGTCTTGGTGGTGTATTCTTTTTACTAGTGGGATGTGTGTATTTCCTTTTTTATTTTTTTAGAGTGTGGGATATGTGTATTGTGAAAATTGATCTGCTAATTAGATGTAATGTTGAGGGTACGTGATGATGAGTATTCGTATCGCGTAACATATAATATGTCGTTAGCGATTTATCGAGAGATGACACTTCTGTGTGCAATTAATAAATCGATGAGCGATACGCGACAAATTGTTGAATCGTGTATCGTACTGATATTGATATGTCAGTTGTAAGTTGTTAGCGGTTATAATCCGTTAATCAATTTAATTGACAAATATTATTGATAATTTAGTGTAAGATAATATTTTTTGATTGTTGTGTGAAAATTTATCTGAATTGATGGGTTAAAGATTACAAAAAGGTGCCATAAAATAGCTGTATTACTCTTGTATCGAGAAGAGATTAGGGTTGATGAATGATGGAATTGAATAGTCTTCAACAGATGTAGTTGAGGATCGGCTCATTAATTATTTCAGCCATATAAGATACAGCATGGACTAGTCGGGTTAAACAATAAAATTGTCTGCATTTAGTAACAAGATTAACGATACTCGAGAATATAACAATTTATAACATGTGATGTAATGAATCATACAGTTATAAATTGTTAGTAGTTGCTGAAGAGTTCGTTATTTCGTTAAATGACTAACGTCTCATCGACTTTTTAACGGAATGCAAATTTTTTTTCCAACGGTCTAAAAAATGCGTTACTGATGTGCGCAGGACAACAGAACAACAAATTGAATAATGTAAGATAAGTAAATTGTCACGGACAACATTGTAACTTCAAATTAAACTTGTATTTCATTAAAAATTTAGCGTGCATTACTACTTTTTTTAGCAATCCAAACAATGATTTATAACATCAAATTTAGATAGAGAAACATATAAGAGAGAGAGACGTCAATTGCAGCCAATTTTCTATTAACACGAAATGAGAGCGATGTTATGTTTAACACCATGCGATTCTCGCATCCAGACAATCGGGTCGTGCCATTTGCAAACTAATGTGCCCCTGGAGGGACTGAGATTTCTCCTAGAATGGCAGAGTAATAGTATGCCAAAGCAAGACAATATCTCTATATAATGTTATATGTGAGAATTAATGAAATACTCTCTATTTCATCTTGAGGTAATTTTATAATTTTGCAAAATTTTAAGGATATCATGTAATACAAATTAAAATATATTTCATTTACTTTGAAGTTATTGGTAGTTTTTCAAGGATGGCGGTTTCATTTACTTTTGAACCCTAGCAACTTAACCCCAAGCCTAGCCGCACTCCACAATCCTAGTCACCATCCACTCACCGGAGAAACACTCATCCCTAGCAACACTTACTCCAACCTCTATATAAACACTCCTACACACTCGAATACGCTCCATCCATCTCCATCTCACTATATCTTTATCTCTCTTGTGGTCAACCAACACCACCTCCCACATCCTCTCTCTCTCTTGTTCAACTCCAAGAGAAAATATTGTTGTGTTTGAAGCATCTTCAAGCTCCAAAGTTCTTTTCTTGGCTCTTTCGTAAGTATTGATCATATATCTTCAAGAGTTGAGCTTGTATCTTTCGGATTTTGCCAAGAACATATCGTCTTGAATTAAATTTTTTATAAAATAACTTGGATCTATTTGTGTTATTTCTTTTCACTATAAAAACTAGACACATAGGAGTCTATTCTTGAAAATACTAGGGTCCAAGCTGATTTTCGTAACAATGTTCACTAGATCGATCATCGACTGTGGAAAAACTTGACATACAAAAAATTTAGTGACCATGTGGTGTTTACTTGTAAAGAATTACCTCAACCCCTTTGTCAAGTCCAACTTTTTTTTATTCTCAAAAAAAAATCCCACTTCTTGCTAGAAGACTATACCTTTTATGCGACTGTTATGGCGCCCATTTGAGGTGCTAGCACGACTTTGTTACGCATAACTGAAACCCAAACGAGACTAAATGGAAGCGTGACGACACCAACGCTAAAACCGTGCAGTTGATTTTATCTAGGATACTAGAGAAGATTGTCATGGAAGGAGAAGGAACGAGTAGTACTAGTGGTGTTAAATACGAGCAATTAGAAGTGGAATAGAGATGTTTCCCAATCCACCCTTATCCTAGTTGTCAACTTATTTAATGTATATATATATATGTATATTAGGACGCCTTATTTAACTTAAATGATATTTTTACTACTCGGATTATTTAGTTTGCATGTTGGTATTTCTGTTATGGGTATTCGTGTTGCTTCACTAGGTCAATGATGGTGTACCCTAAAATTTGATGTGAAAGTGTGCGGCTTACCCTTTGTTCTTAAAAGCTATAATGTAGAAGAATTTTATGCTTAATTTTGCGTACATCTTGCCAAAATATTCATGTGGTAATAACAATAGTCTAAATTGCCTATTTATCTCACGTCCTGCCTTGTATTTGGAAATTATCACTATATTACTTCTTATTAAAAGGTACTAGTTTCTTTAATCTATGAATTAGATGCGTGACGCTTGAATTTGAGATACTTTTGAAATTTTCCTTTTCTCTTTCACCAGATGGCTAGATTACCTATCGCTGTTCCTGCCGATCTCACAGAGGCCGACTCACCAGTTAACGTGTCGTACCTACCGGGGCAGGAGACTATCTCAGAGTACTGCCAATACATTCGGAATCTATGCATGGCCTATAGCCAGAGCCCGCTCGGCGAAGCTCTATTTGCGCACCCGCTAGCCATATGCCACTTTATTCTTAACGGACTACCATGGCAGTTTCCATGGATGCCATTGAAGGAACTGTATGACGACCTTATCATTGAAAATGAGTGGGGCATAATGGTACCCAACATTTCTCGATACGGCCATCCCAACCATTATCTTTACGCATTAACTCCACAGGCACTTGAGGAGGAACTTGTGGCCAGGAAGCAGTGGATCAACCAAGAGGCCGAGGAGTTGGACGAAGACGACCCTGCAAGATTGGGAGACACTGGGCCTGAGTGCTTCACTGACGACGAGAGTATTAATCCTTAGACCTATGCAGTGACTTCTAAGGGCTAGTGTAGGATGCTAAATTAGTTAATGTAATGTGAATGTTTGGAAAATTGTGTTCTTTTGATACTTTAAGGAATTGATGCATTATATTATGAGCATTTATGTTACATTTCATGCCACATGAATGGTTCCATACATTAAGTATGTAATATACAAATTTGTCTATCCAAAAGTATTTAATATTATACCAAGAATCAAGCAAGGATGCAACCCGCGAACCAAAATGCGCAAGAAAACATGGCCTTACAATCCGATCTGATGCACTTTGCCACCATGGAGTAAGAAACCCTAACATTGACTTAAATCCTCCATGGTTCCTGCAACGGAGAAGGTGATGCAATGAGAAAAGTAGCGGAAGTCAGTCCTGATTACTTTTACGTCCCAGACTTTTGGAGAACTAGATTAGAGATTTTGGCAAGGTGCTGAACTTAGTCCGCTGCCCCGTAAAACGACGCAAGGAAGTAGCGTTCGACCATTTCAAGGAAGAGGCAGACAACCGGTGGTCAACTAAAAGAGAGGAACTCTATGCAACTGTAGGTTTTGGAAGGGAACAACCAAAGATTGCAATGCGTGAACAATTCCGCCATGATCAAGTTGGCCAGGAAATTACACGAGTTTCTCAATTTGAAGCTGGGAAGCGGTAATCATGCATAGTACTATAAGAAGTATGTGGAACTTTGATGCAGGAGCGGGTGATCCAAATGAAGCAGAATTGTTCGAACAGTTAAACAAGGGTCTTTTAGTTATTTTTTACTCGTTTATTGTTATATTTTAAATATGGATTGAGGCATCATTTTGGAACCGATTTGGGTCAAAAAATTTAGAGTGTGATTCTTGTAATTAGGCCAAAATTTTGAGCTAGTTTCATTATTTTGTCATTTTGACATAAATTAGGGTTTTAGCTATATACGTCCCACTTGTGGGCAGATTTGACAACTTTTAATAATTGAGCCTTTTCACACCCTAGAGAGATTTCCCCCCCCCCCTGTTTTTCCTTTTCCGTTCATTGTTTCTGCTGCTCTATAACGCCAAATTCAATTCACGTTAAACCGGTGAGATTTGAATGAGAGTTGGTGCCCACATAAGCAAAGAAAATTAGAAGGGTCGATAAATGCTAATCCACTTATATGCCTTTAGAAGATTGAATTTTGGAAATCATTGTATTTCCTTTAATTTATGATACTGATGGTAAAATTTATATAATTGCATTTCGTTATTAAAATAGTACAAATCCTCACTTAATCTAGGGCTGGATATCGTCCCAGAGTTCCGCCCAAACCCGGCAAACCCAACTCAGGAAATTTATGAGCTTGCGTTCAAAAAAATTTGACCCGTCATGGGCTCGAGCTTGACATTTGAGCCCCACCAACATATGAGTTGGGCTTGGGTTACGTGACTTCCGTCCAAGCCCAGCCCAGCCCGACCCCAACTATCTATTACGCTTTATTATTTATACGTAAGTTCACTTTATAAATATGTTAAACATGCTATGTTAAATACACGACACATAAAATATTATTACGAAATTAAAAAAAAGTCACCCAATGTTGTGATTGACCTTCGTATAAAGTAATATTAAATGTATTATAATTATTTTTTAATCATTAATTCAATTTTTTATTTTAAGTTATATTAATAATTTGGCACATGAGTTGGGTAGTTCACTTTATAAACATGTTAAACATGCTACGTTAAGTACACAACACATAAAATATTATTAAAAAATAAAAAAGTAGCCCAATGTTGTGATTGACATTGGTTTTAAAGTAATATTAAATGTTTCATAATTATTATCCTATCATTAACTTAATTTTTTATATAAGTTACATTAATATTTTGGCCCATGAGTTGGGTAGGGTTTAGATTTTGTCAGAATGTTACGAGCTTGGCTTGAGTTTCGGCCCGATCAGCGAGTTGGGTTGGGCTAGAACTCAGCATTTTAGACAATCTACCCTGGATGGACTCAACCCAGCTCAGCCTAACCCACGGCCAGGCCTACTCAATGCCACATGTGAATTTTCTAACAATAACAATACAATAAAAATACCTTGTCGAATAAGTACAACCTATGTTTCTTTTCTTTGTTCTAGTTAATGTTTGCGCATGTTTTTAAAATTTTTGCAAGTGGCCATTTAACCCCACTAATTCATAAAAAAACTCCCTCTCGGTCCCTCTCTGTCTCTCTCACGTTCTAGCTCTTTACCTGTGTCCCTCTAGATACCCCCACAACAACAACGACAACAACCACCACTGTAAGAGTCCATGTGGTTCCACCTCAAAACCAATTGGCAATGAGGGGAGTAGCTCAGGACACTTATTAATATTATATTTCTTCTTCTTGAATGTCCGATGTGGGAATTCTCATCAACACTCCGCCTAACGTGTTGCATTTTTTGGCCTACACGTGGATCTTTCGTCTACAGGTGGCGGTGAGCACGTGGGTTGTTAGACCATTCACGTGTATGAGCTGAGGCTCTAAAACCATGTAAGTATTCATGGGGTTCCTCCTCAAAACCAATTGGCAATGAAGGGAGTAGCCCAGAACACTTATTAATTATATTTCTTCTTCTTGAATGTCCGATGTGACTTGTCATCTACAACCACATCGATTTGATTAACATTTTCTTTTGAGTGAAGATTAAAAAAAATCGATACAACAACAGAGTAATAAAAAAAGAACATATCTGAAGCAATTATAGACGAGACCTAAAACAAAAAAGAGTAGATCTCAAGAACAAACAACAACAACAACAACAACAACAACAACAACAACAACAACAACAACAACAACAACAACACCAACAACAACAACAGCAGCAGCAGCAGCAGCGACGACGACGACGACGACGACGACGACGATGACAACAACAACAACAACAACAACAACAACAACAACAACAACAACAACAACAACAACAACAACAACAACAACAACAACAACAACAACAACAACAACAACAACAACAACAACAACAACAACAACAACAACAACAACAGCAGCAGCAGCAGCAGCAGCAGCAGCAGCAGCAGCAGCAGCAGCAGCAGCAACAGCAACAGCAACAGCAACAGCAACAGCAACAGCAACAGCAACAGCAACAGCAACAGCAACAGCAACAACAACAACAACAACAACAACAACAACAACAACAACAACAACAACAACAACAACAACAACAACAACAACAACAACAACAACAACAACAACAACAACAACAACAACAACAACAACAACAACAACAACAACAACAACAACAACAAGAGGAAGAAGAAGAAGATGAAGAAGAAGAAGAAGAAGAAGAAGAAGAAGAAGAAGAACTAGACCAGAAGAGAAGAAATACAAGCTAAACAGACGAGAAAAGCGTCTTTCGATGTCGCGGTCGAAAGAAATTTTTGAAGATGAAATACCTCGTACTTTAGTTGGTGGTTACTTGGTAATTTCCGAGAAATATTTAAGAATTTGAAGAAATTTATAAGATTAGTGGGTTGTTATGTAGGTAGTTTGTAGTGGTGGTCGGTGGTATAGGCTTAGGTACTGGTAGTAATGGTTTTTGCAAGGATTCTATTTGGTGGAGATGCAGGTTATAAGTTGTTTGTGGTGTTGGCTGTGAAGTACTGAGTTTGGGAGAGATGTTGGCATTGGTACTGGTTGAGAATTGGTGGCTGGAAGTATTAGGTAGTGGTGGCAATGAGTCTAGGACGTACTGTTGGGTATTTGTTGCAGGTTTGTGGTGGCGAAATAGGTGGACTGTGATGGTTGGGTTTAATGCGCAGCTGGTGTAAGGGTGATTGAATAGAAGAGCTGTGGTATTCATGGTGATGGCGGGGGTGTTGTCGGTTCAGGCTGAAGAAGGGGAAAATGGTGGTGGTGTAGATTTCGGTGGTGAAGGGATTTAGGTGCAATGGTGGTAATTTTGGGTGAAGTGGCGAATTCAGTTGTAGGTTGCAGGTAGGAGGTTTTGTAAAAGAAAGGATGGTGCGGGGTGGTTTAGGTTGCTAATGGCTGCACTTGTTGGTGATCTGCAGGTGGAGTGTTGCTGCATTGTGGCTGGGCGATAGAACTTGATTATTGGTGGCAGAGTGCTGTTGTGAAGGTGGAAGTTTCAGGTTTAGGTGATCATGGTTTTGGGCGAAATCAGGGTTGTGAAGGTGGATGTCGGGTCATTAATAATTTCAGGCAAAGAAGATACAACATTGACTAGTCGTGTAATACAATAAAAGTTAAACATTTAGCTTGCTGCAGTTAATAATACTCGTTAAACATTTAAAACACGTAAGGTAATGAATCTACAGTTATATTTCGTTAGCAGTTGCTGAAAAGTTTGTTATTTAATTCGTTAAATGTCTCATGTCCCATTGAAATTTTAACAGAATGCAATTTTTTTCCAACAGTCTAAACAATGTGCTATTGATGTACGAAGGACAACTGAAAAACAAATTGCATAATGTAAGACAACTAGATTGTCACGAACAAGGTTGTAACTTCAAATTAAACTTGTCCTTCATTAAACATATAGCGTGATTGCTACCTTTTTTAGAAATCCAAACAATTATTTATAATATCAAATTTAGATAGAGAAACATAGAAGAAAGAGACGTCGAGTGCAGACAATTTCCTATTAACACAATGAGAGCGATGCTATGTTTACCACTCTGCGATTCTCGCATCTGGACAATTTGGTCGTGCCATCTGCAAATTAATGTGCATCTTGGATGGATTGAGATTTTTCTCCTAGAATGGCAGAGTAATAGTATGCCAAAACAAAACATTATCATTAATATTATTAATACTCCGTATTTCATCTTGAGGCCATTTTATAATTCTGAGAAGTCTTGAGGATATCAAGTAAAACAATTTGAAATATATTAAATCTACTTGTAACTTATTGGTAGTTTTTAAAGTATAGGGTGGCATGTGATATTTGTGATCCTCTAGTAACTTAGACTTGTGAAAATTCTTAAAACACACCCAATTCTTTTGAAACCTAGCAACTTAACCCCAAGCCTAGTCACTGTCCACTGTCCTAGTCACCCTCCACTCACCATAGAAACACTCATCCCTAGCATCACTTACTCCAACCTCTATAAGAAAAACAATCCTACACTCCAACACTCAACGCTCGGCATCACTCAAACTCCATCCATCTATCTCAATCTCACTCTATCTTTATCTCTCTCTTATCTCTCTCGTGTGCTCAACCAACACCACCTTCCACATCCTATATCTCTCTTTATCTTTTTCTTCTTCAACTCCAAGAGAAACCATTGTTGTGTTTGAAGCATCTTCAACCTCCAAAAAGTTCTTTTCTTGGCTCTATTGTAAGTATTGATTATTTTTCTTCAGGAGTCGATATTGTACTTTTAGGATTTTGCCAAGAACATATCTTCTTGAGTTCATTATTTCATAATATAACTTGAATTATTTGCATTCCTTCTTTCCACTGTAGAAACTAGACTTATAGGAGTCTATTTTTAAAAGACTATGGTCCAAACTGAGTTTCATAACAATGTTCACTCGATCGATCGGCAACTGTGGGAAAACTTGACATACAAAAACTTTAGTGACCATGTGGTGTATACTTGTCAACGGTGGTCTGTCTGGCATCCCGATTCAAGAATTACCTCAACCCCTTTGTCAAGTCCCACGTCTTGCTATAAAACTATACCTGTTATGGCGCCCATTTAAGATGGTACCACGACTTGGTTACCCATGACCGAAACCCAAACGAGACTAAGTAGAAACATGAGGACACCGACGCCAAAACCTTGTAGTTTATTTTCTCCAAGAAAGTAGAGATGATTGTCTTGGAAGGAGAAGGAACGAGTACTACTAGTGGAGTTAAAGACGAGCGATCGATAGGGGATTAGAGACGATGCCCAAGCCACCCTTATCCTAGTTGTCATCTTATTTAAAAAAGGAACTTGATCCATTAGGACGCTCGCTTTAACTTAAATGATATTTGCACTGCTTGAATTATTTAGTTTGCATGTTGGTATTTGTGTTATGGATCGTGTTGTTTCATTAGGTCAATGATGATGTACCCTAAAATTTGATATGAAATTGTGCGGCTTACACTTTCCTCTTAAAATCTATAATGTGGAAGAACATTATGCTTAATTTTTGCTGAAATATTTATGTGGTAATAATGATAGTCTAAATTGCCTATTTATCTCGCGACCTTCCTTGTATTTGGAAATTCTCACTATATTACTTGTTATTAAATTATTAAAAGGTAGTAGTTTCTTTAATCAATGAACTAGATGAGTGACGCTTGACTTCGAGATACTTCTTAAAACTTTCCTTTTCTCTGTCACCAGATAGATAGATTACCTATCGCTACTCTTGTCGATCACACAGAGGTCGATTCACCAGTTTACGTGTTGTACCTGACGGGGCAGGAGACTATCTTAGAGTACTGCCTCTACATTCAGAACTATGCCTGGCCTATAGCCAGAGTCCGCTCGGCGAACCTCAGTTCGCGCACCCGCTAGCCATAAGCCACTTTATTCTTAATAGACTACTGTGGCAGTTTCCCTGGAGTTCGTTGAGGGAATTGTATGACGACCTTATCATCAATGAGTAGGGCATAATGGTACCCAACATTTCTCGATACTGCCATCCCAACCATGATATTTACGCATTCACGCCACGGGACCTTGAGGAGGAACTTGAGTTCATGCAGCACTACCAACACCTGGAGCAAAAAGGGGACGAAGATAAAGAAGAAGAAGAAGAAGAAGAAGAAGAAGAAGAAGAAGAAGAAGAAGAAGAAGAAGAAGAAGAAGAAGAAGAAGAAGAAGAAGAAGAAGAAGAAGAAGAAGAAGAAGAAGAAGAAGAAGAAGAAGAAGAAGAAGAAGAAGAAGAAGAAGAAGAAGAAGAATGGGAAGAAATCTGGATCAACCAAGAGGCCGAGGAGTTGGACGAAGATGGCCCTGCAAGGATGGGAGACATCGGGCCTGAGTGCTTCACTGACGACGAAAATCCTTAGGCATATCCTCCCTCTTTCTTGTGATCACCAGTGACTTCTTCTTCTTTTTTTTTTTTTTTTTTTTTTTGTGAAATACCACCAGTGACTTCTAAGGGCTAGTGTAGGATGTTCAATTAGTGCTTTATTTCGTATTTCTAATTCTCCAGGTAATACTAGTAGTACTAATAGAAATAGCCTTACATTGGTGGTGTACTTTTTTATTTGTGGGATGTATGAATTGTGGAAATTAATCTGGTAATTAGGTGTAATGTTGAGGGTATGTGATGTTGAGATTCGTATCACGTAACATATAATCTATCATTAGCAATTTATCGAGAGATGACACTTCAGTCTTCAATTAAAAAAAAGATGAGTGATGGCCGACAAAATGTTGAATAGTATATTGCTCGGTATTGATATGTCAGTGGTAAGTTGTTAACGGTTAATGAAACGTTAACCTATTTATTTAAAAAATATTATCGATAATTTAGTGTAAGATAATATTTTTGATTGTTGAAACATGTAGTCATTGAACGAATCGGCCTCGTAATGAAACAAAGAGACGGAATAAACCAACTAACTGCACAATTGTGAGATTAAACCTATAATCGAACTCAGACAGCACAATGTCTTCTAAATACGTATGATTTCAAAAATATGTACATCAAACCACCACGAACAAACCCAAGAAAGGGACCAGCTCGGGTAGAAACCACAATCTTACACCCGACAAGCTTTGGTCGCCAACCAAAACACAAGCAGATCTACATAAACTCCATACTTGTATACCCCATAGGTGACATGCGAATGCGATTAGAAAATGCAGGAGAGAGACGGGACGAAGAGAACCCAAAAGCAGTAGCCTCGACGCCGACGAGCGTACATCTTTCTCTGAACTCATTTTTCGAGTGATATTTGAAACTTTTACCGAAACATCCTTTTTTCATACTTGCAACAACCAACATGAAGGAAACTATTAAACATTCTTGAAAGGCAGAAAAATTAGTAGCTCTAAATAGTTTCCTCACAATTCCTCAAAAGAAAAGAAGTTTCCTCACAAGCAAAAACTAAAATAAAATAGTTTCCTCAAAAAATGAAATTCATATAGAAGGTATGAAATGAGTGGCAGAATAATTATTTCAGCGAGTGATTTCCATTTGGGGCTTCAGACTATTGGAATGCATCTTCTTTTTTTGAAGAAAACAAATCTATCTTTTCTATGCTTTTAGTGAAAAACATATTGTGTCAAACAGTTTCCTAATTAACAAATTGATATTTCTGTTAGGCTTTGCCTAACACGTAGCGATTCGAGATGCTACAATCTCCACACACACTAGGGTTTTTTAACCCACACACACAAATTTGATAATCTTCTTTCTGATTGATTGATAAAATAACGAAAACTACAATGTTTAAATAGAAAACTAACAAACTCTAACTAGACGATTTGACCTAACGGGACGAGTCCAATCGACGGCCGAAGCTTCTGGACAACGTCGTGGCTGGTGGGAAACGCCGGAATGGAGGTCGCCGGCGGTCTGGACGACGTCAAAATCGTCGGATTGCAGGTCCGGTGGCCGGAATCGGGCATCCTCGGCGTGGTAACCGACAGGAACCAAGGCGAACTGGTCTAGGTCGCTGAGTTCGCCGGTGTTTGGCGCCGATCCGTGGATGTATGGCTTCGATTTCTGGACCGGCAAGACCATTGTTTTTGTTTCTTGCCGGTTGGGCGGTGGTTCTTGGAGAGCCGCGATCGCGGCTTGGGTGGTGGCTTGTACGGTTTCCAGAGCCTCCAAGCGTCGATCCATTGCTTCGACGGTGGCTAGTGTTGTCGACTTTGGTGGCGGAATCTGAACTTGAGCCCGAGCCTCTAGTACTACGACGAAAGATTCCACTGTCTTCAAACGGTCGTCAATGGCGGCAACAGTAGATTGACTTTCTGTTTGGCCGTCCTCCAAGGCGTGCAGCCTTGTATTGACGGCGGCAAACTTCGTATCGATGTTTTCAATCGACGTTTGCAAACCCTGAACAGTGGTTTTCAGATCTGTGATTGCGGCGAGGATGACTGTGAGGTCGTCTGACATGGTTCACCAGTTGATGATGGTGAAGTGCAATGAAAGCACCAGTTGTTAGGCTTTGCCTAACACGTAGCGATTCGAGATGCTACAATCTCCACACACACTAGGTTTTTTAACCCACACACACAAATTTGATAATCTTCTTTCTGATTGATTGATAAAATAACGAAAACTACAATGTTTAAATAGAAAACTAACAAACTATAACTAGACGATTTGACCTAACGGGCTCGGCCCGTTCTACTCACTAATTAATTAAACAACTAAATAAATAAACTGCTAACTAAATAAAATAACAAACAACTAATACTAAATAATTAATATTCATAATTATAGTTATACGGATCACCCGTATCAATTTCACATGGGAATATCTAAGAATTAAACAAATTAACACATGTCTTAATATGCATTTCCTAATTGAACAATTTAAAGATTCTCAAAAAAAAAAGTTAAACAATTTAAAAGGTACATTTGAATAACAAACTTCCAAATGCTTGAAGTCACGAATTTTTTGGGGATGCATCATTTGCTCACTTCATACCAATGAAGCCCTCAACTGTATTCTCCCCAGCCACACCAACCTATGTCCTGTCTGTGGGACTCATATTGAAACCCTTGATCATTTGTTCAGGTCTTGCTGCCACCTCAATGCATTTTAGGATGAGCTCAGTTGCCCCCCCCCCCCTCAATCCCCTTACCCCTATTCCTCTGGACAACTGGTTGTTTGAGAATGACACTTCTAATATGGTTTGGAAGAGCCACTGGCAAACAACTTTCTTTTTTTGGTGCTGGTTTATCTGGAAGAGGAGAACTGACCTTGTTTTTTGTAACTCCACATCTTTTAACCATAGCAGAGTCCTTGCTTGGATGGTCCTCAAGGAGGTTGAGACCTGGCTTTTTTACATGGATAACTATTCTACTAAGTGCCTGCCTGCTAAGCCTAGATATTTGTGGTCCCCCCTCCTGTTGGGTGGTTTAAGATGAACTGTGATGGAGCATGAAACCCCTCTTGGCAGGGCATCGGGGTATTGATAAGAGATTATGGGGGTGGCAGGATCAAAGACATCTGCACCAGGGTGTTCTCTTCTTGTCCCCTGATCACTGAAGCTCTAGCCCTTCTTGCTGGCTTGCAACTTGCTAATATGCTACATCTGTCTAACATTATTGTTTGCGCTGATTGCTTGGAGCTTGTTAAGCTCTTCCATAAGCCTGGTCCTGATCTTAGTGCTGAATGTATTGTCATGAAATGTAGGCTTTTAGGCAGTGACCTCCAAGCGTCCTTGAAGCATGAGCACAGATCATCGAACAACGTTGCTGATTTCCTTGCTGCTTTTGTTGCCCCTACTAGGCAAAGCTCTGATGTTTTTCATTTTGTTTCTGCTTTCAATCCTGTGTTCTTTTTGGTTTTGAACATTGCGTACTGAATTCACCTCCTCCTTGTGTTGGACAGTGTTTTGTTGGAGGATGTAGGGGGTGCCCCCCCCCCCCCCATCCCCGTTTGAACCTCCTTAGTCTTGCTATCTAATTCCAGTTTATCAAAAATGAAAGCTCAAAATTAATTTCTCCTAGATCTTGATGACCTGAGATTACACATCTCAATTTGAGTTATGAAGCTCAGTGAGAGATTTTTCACTATTTAATCCATATTAATCTTTGGAAAAAAAAGTCAATATTAATCACAGCGTCGTTGATTATATTATGGGGCATATTGCAGATATTTACGTGTACAGGAGCAAACCAAACGAATTTGTTTTAAAGAGTAGTCCTAGACTATGATAACGTGACAAGCAAGTGACCGGATATACAAGCAATCATACCATTAGAGATTTCACTTCGCATTCTCAAAGCAAAATAACACAGAGAAAATCATTGAAACATATGTGAAGCTATCTCGTTTATAAAAGCATCCAGACATAAATAATAGAAATGGTTGCCGAGCAAATATTTTGCACAAGTAAAATTGAAACTGATGAATATGGTCAAGTCTATGACACTTGTCATGCCTTCTACAGTCTACACTCTACACTACCGTTCTGATGTCATGGTGCTTCCAGTGCCGATTTGGACTGTGATTTCATTTTAAGTTCTTCAACGTATCCGGACTCGTACAACGAACCAGAACTTAGGTTTAAGAAAAAATGATGTGGTTATTTTGGTAAGAAATTCAAAGCAATCTTCATTTCATTTTAGGCCTCAAGGATGAAGGAGTGAGAAATTTATAAAAAAAACGACCTAAGGAAAACATGAAACGCTGATCGATTTCATTTTATCAACTCATCACACTTCACGACAGTATGCTACCCACAGTAGCAGTAAGAACGGTCTTAGGGCTAGCTTGGTAACGTTGTGGCGGTTTAGAAAGCTGCTGTGCAGAAAGCACTATTAGAAAGCTGCTGTGAGAATTCACATAAAAAGTGTTTGATAAACTTCGTATAAAATCTGATGTGGAAAAGCACTTTTGACATTCTGTGTTTGGTAATTAGTGCTTTAGACTTTTTGTTAATGTCAAAACGGCTATTTCAGACATGATATAATAAATAGTACTATTACAATAAAATACTATTAATATTTATTAATGGATAATTATGTCAAACGCTAAATTAATCAAAAAACACGTCGTGGAAAGCAACTCCTCCCCTGCTTTTCAAAAGCTGCTGCGGGGAAGCAGTTGCTTTCAAAAAAAATTACCAAACACAAAAATACTGCTTTTAGATTGGAAAAACAGCGTTCTAGAAAGCAAAAGTATTACCAAACGGACTCTTAATTCTTATTTTCATTAGAGTTCTTTGTTACCGTCTCCGTATGTTACACTTATTAGTTATTTAAAATAAGAATATATTTTTTTTAAACATTTAGAAGAAAATGGGATGGATCTCATCTAGCGCGAAATAATTGAACAATGAAAATCGAAATTGTAAACTCAACCAAACATTAGAGACTGAAATATTTAAGTATCAACTTCATCAAACCCTAGCATATATATTCATCGTCCTCTTAGTCCGAACCTTTTTTGAGAGGAAATTACATGAAATTAAGTTGCAAACATAATTCACTAGCTAACACAAATTAGGGATCTAGTCTATTTACACGTCAGACAACATACTTAAAACCCTAATTTCTAGCCTTATTATTTAAAATGATCATCATCATCAGTCTTAGTTCATTTTTCATGGCTTCCTTCATCATACAACCAACAACTTGAGCCCAGAGCTTGATCCTATCCTTAGTCATCTTCGGATCTTCACCTACAAACACAAAATCTCAATCAAATTAGATGAAACCATTTTTTTCTATTTTGTTCTCGAACTATGATTATCTACAATGTTAAACCACTTGATATGAGCACTGATAAATCAATGAAACAGTACCTTTCATGAAAAGGCAGGGTCCAGGTTCTGTTGCCTCATCGGAGGCCGGGAAGGGGCTGCCACGGGCGGCGGAGGCGGTGGTGGAGTCGTACTGCTTCTTCACGACATGGTAGAGCCCCAGAGCCGGGAATGTCGAGGACAGCTTGATGGAATCCGGCGAGTCGAAGCGGAACCCTAACTCCTAGCACGCCTTCAGCTCGTCCATGTCGTCGAAGCTGAAGCTGTGGCTACGGCGGTGCTTCTCCATCCGCTTCTTTCGCTGCTAGACATCCTCCCGGATTAAGTCCGGCGACCACGACTGGGATTTCAGGAGCTGCCTCGCCCGCCTCGCCACCACCTGCTGCGGCGGCGGTGGGGCAGGGATTGCCGCCATTGTCCGACGGCGGGCGAGTTCCGCTGCCTGAACACTCCTTGGGGTTCGTGCTCCCTTGGTGGCGGCGGCGGCTGAGGACATGGTGTTATGGTGGTGATGGTGAGTTGGTGACTCCTCTCCGTATCTTATATCTTATCTTATCTTATATAAATATATTAAAGCAGAAAAGTCCTCTGGTGGAACCACGAGATACCATTCTTTAAATAATTGTTATAAATATGACATGTGTAATCTTACATGTCAATATTTCTAAAATCAACCAATAAAGAATTGACACGTAATTAACTATTTCTTTGTCATTAAATTTCTTATTATTACTATTTATATTGTGACTTATGAACATTTATTATCTATTTAAATGTTGTAGTGGTGCAATTATATTTTATTGAACATTATTATATATTTCAATGTTGTAGTGGTGCAATTATATTTTATTTCGATGTTTTATTGGTGTACTTTTTTAAATAATATAAAAAAAATCTATTAAATTTTATTTGTATTCAAATAATATATTTAAATACGATTTCATAATCCTACATGTCTATTCGTCTGAAATTAAACACTAAAAATTGTCAAATTCTTAATAACTTAAGTACTTCTTTGTCCTTTTATTTCTTATGGATTCTTTTTAACTTATGAACAACCATATATTATTTATTTTAATGTTATATTGAGGGTAAATTTTTCACTAATGTTGATGATGTGATTTTGCTATTAAAATACCTTTCTAGATGCAAAAATAGATAAGGACCAAATATATTTATTTAATAGTCTAGATTCTCTACAATAGTATCATAAAAATTCCCAATAAATGTTATATATGTATACATGCATTTTATTTAGATTGTAAATACATGAATTTTAGACGTATTCTGCTCATTTAAAAAAATAATAATCATCCTAATAAACTCTTAGGTGATGAATACTATAAGGTGTTATTTCATTTCACCATTTAAGAATATGCAAAATATTATTCAATATAACAATTGCGTAAGCACTGTGGTTTCTTAGTTGTGATACTTGGACATTTAGATTCATGCTAAGGCTAATATTGATACACAAAAAATATTATACATTTGTACGACTACATCCGAATGTAATTGTGTAGATATATTTGATGAAATAGAAAGATAGAAAATCTTACTTGGGCAATATTGTGGCAAGTACAAATTCTATCTCGGTTCACTATCCGGGTTAGAATTATCCTAATAGTGTAAATTCTATATTAAAGTGTTCGAATAATCTCAATAAATAATATAGATACATGAGTTTAGGATATTTTCTGTTTATTTCTCGAAAGATGAAATTCTTTTAAAAATTCTTATCTGATGAATATTATCAGATATAGTTTCATTTCATCCTTTCAAAATATAAGTTAATTACACAAATAAAGCCAACCGGAGTATGTCCCCAAGACAAACAATTGACTTCGATGTGCAAATACGACTTATATGGATTTATGTGAGATTCATAATTACCACTTCTTATTCAGTAAATTGAAAAAACATTGTACCAATAAATTCTTAGTTGTTGAATTTCATTAAACTAAATCTTTTAGCACACACCACGCGTGTAAAGATATACAAAAGACGAATGTATAAATGAAACGACACACATATTATTTAATAATAGAAACTAAAACATTTATGAAAAGTGAACTAGCAAGGTTCTCAGTTAGCAAAACTAGATAAGAAAATAATATGATTTAGAGAACATGAAAAAAATTTGTTAAAAAATATGAATCATGGGCGGAACCAAATGGGGACAGCCTCTCAACTTTTAATTCTAAAATTTTATCTGTAGATTTATTTAGATTAGTCATCCACATGCAATAGAGTCTCAATTGTTGGGATTTATTGGCATTCATTATATAATTTGACAATTTGCACTATAATTCATGCATATATCCAAATTAGTCCTCCCAAATAATCTATTTTCCCCCACTAATTTGTATTTCTATTATTTAAAATAGTTTTGGACCCTAAATAATTTTAATGGGCTAGAAAATCAATATCTTTACCCACCCCTAAACATGAACATGATTATAATTGATATGTACCAGTCACATATACATATTCTATGAAGTAACATAAATATTTTTCCATGATTTATCAAGAATTATAGAGAGTTCCATTATATTTGACAACCAACTTTGCATTTCGCGCGTTAGCGCGGGGTATCGCCTAGTAATACGTATTTCCGTAAACTAGTGATTTGTAACTAGGTTTAATGTATAGATAGATACGAAGGGGGTTATTTTTTTAGTGAGTCCCAGCTTTGGTTTCACTATCCGCACAAAGCCAATAAGTTTAGTGCCGGTGGGCCCAACACATCGGAAGGCATGAATCAGGACACGTTGTCCATCAGGATACGTTTCGCGTTACTTACGGGGACGACGTAAGCAAATGACGAAAATGAGCTTCGTTTAACAGGCTGTAAAACAAGATTAAAAACCTACTAAAATGTTTTTTTCTAGTGAGACCTACTTGTGGTCGTCGTCCTTTTGTTCGGAAAAAGTGGAGAGGCGTTACGTGTGTGCATTTTCTCGTTTCTTTCGTTTTGGTCACGAGAAATAAGACAGGGGTGTGTGTCTAGAAACCTCGACACATCAGACTTATCGAGGAGAAACAATTTGCATCGCGAAGTCCTCAGATTAATGCTTTATTACACAATCCTTGTTCCTTTAAAAAAATTAGAGATTCGTTTTGGTGGTGTATTCTTTTACAAGTGGGATGTGTGTATTTCCTTTTTTATTTTTT
Source organism: Linanthus parryae (assembly GCA_023055425.1). Lineage (NCBI taxonomy): Eukaryota > Viridiplantae > Streptophyta > Magnoliopsida > Ericales > Polemoniaceae > Linanthus > Linanthus parryae. The sequence continues at coordinate 39,325,914 of JALGPY010000002.1, forward strand.
TAGAGTGTGGGGTATGTGTATTATGAAAATTGATCTGCTAATTAGGTGTAATGTTGAGGGTACGTGATGATGAGTATTCGTACCGCGTAACATATAATCTGTCGTTAGCGATTTATCGAGAGATGAAACTTCTGTCTGCAATTAATAAATCGATGAGCGATACGCGACAAATTGTTGAATCGTGTATCGTACGGATATTGATATGTCAGTTGTAAGTTGTTAGCGGTTATAATCTGTTAATCAATTTAATTGACAAATATTATTGATAATTTAGTGTAAGATAATATTTTTTGATTGTTGTGTGAAAATTTATCTGGATTGATGGGTTAAAGATTACAAAAAGGTGCCATAAAATAGTTGTATTACTCTTGTATCGAGAAGAGATTAGGGTTGATGAATGATGATATTGAATAATCTTCGACAGATGTAGTTGAGGATCGACTCGTTAATTATTTCAGGCAAATAAGATACAGCATGGACTAGTCGGGTTATACAATAAAATTGTCTGCATTTAGTAACAAGATTAACGATACTCGAGAATATAACAATTTATAACATGTGATGTAATGAATCATACAGTTATAAATTGTTAGCAGTTGCTGAAGAGTTCGTTATTTCGTTAAATGACTAACGTCTCATCGACTTTTTAACGGAATGCAACTTTTTTTCCAACGGTCTAAAAAATGCGTTACTGATGTGCGCAGGACAACAGAACAACAAATTGAATAATGTAAGATAAGTAAATTGTCACGGACAACATTGTAACTACAAATTAAACTTGTATTTCATTAAAAATTTAGCGTGCATTACTACTTTTTTTAGCAATCCAAACAATGATTTATAATATCAAATTTAGATAGAGAAACATAGAAGAGAGAGAGACGTCAATTGCAGCCAGTTTTCTATTAACACAAAATGAGAGCGATATTATGTTTAACCTCATGCGATTCTCGCATCCGGGTCGTGCCATTTGCAAACTAATGTGCCTCTGGAGGGACTGAGATTTCTCCTAGAATGGCAGAGTGATAGTATGCCAAAGCAAGACAATATCTCTATATAATGTTATATGTGAGAATTAATGAAATACTCTCTATTTTATCTTGAGGTAACTTTATAATTTTACAAAATTTTAAGGATATCATGTAATACAAATTAAAATATATTTCATTTACTTTGAAGTTATTGGTAGTTTTTCAAGGATGGCGGTTTCATTTACTTTTGAACCCTAGCAACTTAACCCCAAGCCTAGCCACACTCCACTATCCTAGTCACCATCCACTCACCAGAGAAACACTCATCCCTCGCACCACTTACTCCAACCTCTATATAAACACTCCTACACACTCGAATATGCTCCATCCATCTCCATCTCTTTATATCTTTATCTCTCTTGTGGTCAACCAACACCACCTCCCACATCCTCTCTCTCTCTTGTTCAACTCCAAGGGAAAATATTGTTGTGTTTGAAGCATCTTCAAGCTCCAAAATTCTTTTCTTGGCTCTTTCGTAAGTATTGATCATATTGTCTTCAAGAGTTGAGCTTGTATCTTTCCGATTTTGCCAAGAACATATCGTCTTGAATTAAATTTTTTATAAAATAACATGGATCTATTTGTGTTATTTCTTTTCACTATAAAAACTAGACACATAGGAGTCTATTCTTGAAAATACTAGGGTCCAAGTTGATTTTCGTAACAATGTTCACTCGATCGATCATCGACTGTGGAAAAACTTGACATACAAAAAATTTAGTGACCATGTGGTGTTTACTTGTAAAGAAATACCTCAACCCCTTTGTCAAGTCCAACTTTTTTTATTCTCAAAAAAAAATCCCACTTCTTGCTAGAAGACTATACCTTTTATGCGACTGTTATGGCGCCCATTTGAGGTGCTAGCACGACTTTGTTACGCATAACTGAAACCCAAACGAGACTAAATGGAAGCATGACGACACCAACGCTAAAACCCTGCAGTTGATTTTATCTAGGATACTAGAGAGGATTGTCATGGAAGGAGAAGGAACGAGTAGTACTAGTGGTGTTAAATACGAGCAATTAGAAGTATAATAGAGATGTTGCCCAATCCACCCTTATCCTAGTTGTCATCTTATTTAAAATATATATATATATATATGTATATTAGGACGCCTTATTTAACTTAAATGATATTTTTACTACTCGGATTATTTAGTTTGCATGTTGGTATTTGTGTTATGGGTATTCGTGTTGCTTCACTAGGTCAATGATGGTGTACCCTAAAATTTGATGTGAAATTGTGCGGCTTACCCTTTGTTCTTAAAAGCTATAATGTAGAAGAATTTTATGCTTAATTTTGCGTACATCTTGCCAAAATATTCATGTGGTAATAATAATAGTCTAAACTGCCTATTTATCTCACGTCCGGCCTTGTATTTGGAAATTATCAGTATATTACTTCTTATTAAGAGGTACTAGTTTCTTTAATCTATGAATTAGATGTGTGACGCTTGACTTCGAGATACTTCTGAAATTTTCCTTTTCTCTTTCACCAGATGGCTAGATTACCTATCGCTGCTCCTGCCGATCTCACAGAGGCCGACTCACCAGTTAACGTGTCGTACCTACCGGGGCAGGAGACTATCTCAGAGTACTGCCAATACATTCGGAATCTATGCATGGCCTATAGCCAGAGCCCGCTCGGCGAAGCTCTATTTGCGCACCCGCTAGCCATATGCCACTTTATTCTTAACGGACTACCATGGCAGTTTCCATGGATGCCGTTGAAGGAACTGTATGACGACCTTGTCATTGAAAATGAGTGGGGCATAATGGTACCCAACATTTCTCGATACGGCCATCCCAACCATTATCTTTACGCATTAACTCCACAGGAACTTGAGGAGGAACTTGTGGCCAGGCAGCAGTGGATCAACCAAGAGGGCGAGGAGTTGGACGAAGACGACCCTGCAAGAATGGGAGACACTGGGCCTGAGTGCTTCACTGACGACGAGAGTATTAATCCTTAGACCTATGCAGTGACTTCTAAGGGCTAGTGTAGGATGCTCAATTAGTTAATGTAATGTGAATGTTTGGAAAATTGTGTTCTTTTGGTACTTTAAGGAATTGATGCATTATATTATGAGCATTTATGTTACATTTCATGCCACATGTATGGTTCCGTACATTAAGTATGTAATATAAAAACTTGTCGATCCAAAACTATTTATATTATACCAAGAATCAAGCAAGGATGCAACCCGCGAACCAAAATGCGCAAGAAAACATGGCCTTACAATCCGATCTGATGCACTTTGCCACCATGGAGTAAGCAACCCTAACATGGAGAAGGTGATGCAATGATAAAAGTAGCGGAAGTCTGTCCTGATTACTTTTACGTCCCAGACTTTTGGAGAACTAGATTAGATATTTTGGCAAGGTGCTGAACTTAGTCCGCTGCCCCGTAAAACGACGCGTGGAAGTAGCGTTCGACCATTTCAAGGAAGAGGCAGACAACCGGTGGTCGACTAAAGAAGAGGAACTCTATGCAACTGTAGGTTTCGGAAGGGAAAAAACGAATATCGCAATGCGTGAACAATTCCGCCATGATCAAGTTGGCCAGGAAATTACACGAGTTTCTCAATCTGAAGCTGGGAAGCAGTAATCATGCATAGTACTATAAGAAGTATGTGGAACTGTGATGCAGGAGCGGGTGATTCAAATGAAGCAGAATTGTTCGAACAGTTAAACAAGGGTCTTTTAGTTATTTTTTACCCATTTATTGTTATATTTTAAATATGGATTGTGGCATCATTTTGGAACCGATTTGGGTCAAAAAATTTATAGCGTGATTCTTATAATCAGGCCAAAATTTTGAGCTAGTTTCATTATTTTGTCATTTTTGACATAAATTAGGGTTTTAGCTATATACGTCCCACTTGTGGGAAGATTCGACAACTTTTAATTATTGAGCCTTTTCACACCCTAGAGAGACCCCCCCCCCAGTGTTTTTCCCTTTCCGTTCATTGTTTCTGCTGCTCTATAACGCGAAATTCAATTCAACGTTAAACCGGTGAGATTTGAATGAGAGTTGGTGCTAGGGATGGCAATGGATCGGATTCGAATCGGATCCACCTATATCCATATCCGGATCCGATCAAAATAAGTGGATCCATATTCGATCCAAATCCAGATGGATCCTAAACGAATTCGGATATAATTCGGACCGGATTTAATTTCCAATATTCGTATTCGATTCGACAATCCAAATTTGCAGAAACGGATCTGATTCGGATCCAGATTCGGATCCTAAGCATTTTTTTTTTACTTATACAAGTACACAACAAATTCAGAAAAATACGTAAAGAGTCATCACACCAAAAAAAAATGCCTAAAAAACTAAAAATACATTACAAATATTTTATCAATATAAAAAATGTAAACTACCAAGAAATATAAGCATACCATTCAAAATTTTAAGGCACCAATAATGTCTAAAAATTGTCTACAAATTCAATCAAAACAACACTAAAATTTTCCATAACCATAGTGAAGTATGTTCTCAGGCCTAAAAAATAATGGGTAGTGACTGTGTAATGTGTTTATATATATATATATGTAGGTAAAAATATATTTTTTATAACTCAAAGGGTATTTTTGTAAAACTATATGTGTTCGGATCCTTTCGGGTCGGATATCCTAATATATTCGGATCGAATTCGGATACGGATTGGATTTTGATTTTTAATATCCATATCCGATCCATTTTAAAATGGATCGAATTTGGACTTCATCTATTCGGATCGAATCACTCGGATTTCGGATTGGGTCGAACCGTATTGCCATCCCTAGTTGGTGCCCACATATGAAAAATTAGAAGGGTCGATAAATGCTAATCCACTTATATGTCCTTAAAAGATTGACTTTTGGAAATCATTGTATTTCCTTTAATTTATGATACTGATGGTGAAATTTATATAATTGCATTACGTTATTAAAATGGTACAAATCCTCACTTAATGCTAGGGCTGGATATCGTCCCAGAGTTCCGCCCAAACCCGCCAAACCCAACTCAGGAAATTTATGAGCTTGCGTTCAAAAAAAATTGACCCGTCATGGGCTCGAGCTTGACATTTGAGCCCCACCAACATATGGGTTGGGCTTGGGTTATGTGACTTCCGTCCAAGCTCAGCCCAGCCTGACCCGAACTATCTATTACGCTTTATTATTTATACGTAAGTTCACTATATAAATATGTTAAACATGCTATGTTAAATACACGACACATAAAATATTATTACGAAATAAAAAAAAGTCACCCAATGTTGTGATTGACCTTCGTATAAAGTAATATTAAATGTATTATAATTATTTTTTAATCATTAATTCAATTTTTTATTTTAAGTTAAATTAATAATTTGGCACATGAGTTGGGTAGTTCACTTTATAAACATGTTAAACATGCTACGTTAAGTACACGACACATAAAATATTATTAAAAAATAAAAAAGTAGCCCAATGTAGTGATAGACATTGGTTTTAAAGTAATATTAAATGTTTCGTAATTATTATCCTATCATTAACTTAATTTTTTATATAAGTTACATTAATATTTTGGCCCATGAGTTGGGTAGGGTTTAGATTTTGTCAGAATGTTACGAGCTTGGCTTGAGTTTCGGCCCGATCAGCGAGTTGGGTTGGGCTAGAACTCAGCATTTTAGACAATCTACCCTGGATGGACTCAACCCAGCTCAGCCTAACCCACGGCCAGGCCTACTCAATGCCACATGTGAATTTTCTAACAATAACAATACAATAAAAATACCTTGTCGAATAGTACAACCTATGTTTCTTTTCTTTGTTCTAGTTAATGTTTGCGCATGTTTTTAAAATTTTTGCAAGTGACCATTTAACCCCACTAATTCATAAAAAACTCCCTCTCGGTCCCTCTCTGTCTCTCTCACGTTCTAGCTCTTTACCTGTGTCCCTCTAGATACCCCCCACAACAACAACGACAACAACCACCACTGTAAGAATCCATGTGGTTCCACCTCAAAACCAATTGGCAATGAGGGGAGTAGCTCAGGACACTTATTAATATTATATTTCTTCTTCTTGAATGTCCGATGTGGGAATTCTCATCAACACTCCGCCTAACGTGTCGCATTTTTTGGCCTACACGTGGATCTTTCGTCTACAGGTGGCGGTGAGCACGTGGGTTGTTAGACCATTCACGTGTATGAGCTGAGGCTCTAAAACCATGTAAGTATTCATGGGGTTCCTCCTCAAAACCAATTGGCAATGAAGGGAGTAGCCCAGAACACTTATTAATTATATTTCTTCTTCTTGAATGTCCGATGTGACTTGTCATCTACAACCACATCGATTTGATTAACATTTTCTTTTGAGTGAAGATTAAAAAAAATCGATACAACAACAGAGTAATAAAAAAAGAACATATCTGAAGCAATTATAGACGAGACCTAAAACAAAAAAGAGTAGATCTCAAGAACAAACAACAACAACAACAACAACAACAACAACAACAACAACAACAACAACAACAACAACAACAACAACAACAACAACAACAACAACAACAACAGTAGCAGCAGCAGCAGCGACGACGACGACGACGACGACAACGAAGACGACGACGACGACGACGACAACAACAGCAGCAGCAGCAGCAGCAGCAGCAGCAGCAGCAGCAGCAGCAGCAGCAGCAACAACAACAACAACAACAACAACAACAACAACAACAACAACAACAACAACAACAACAACAACAACAACAACAACAACAACAACAACAACAACAACAACAACAACAACAACAACAACAACAACAACAACAACAACAACAACAACAAGAAGAAGAAGAAGAAGAAGATGAAGAAGAAGAAGAACTAGACCAGAAGAGAAGAAATACAAGCTAAACAGACGAGAAAAGCGTCTTTCGATGTCGCGGTCGAAAGAAATTTTTGAAGATGAAATACCTCGTACTTTAGTTGGTGGTTACTTGGTAATTTCCAAGAAATATTTAAGAATTTGAAGAAATTTATAAGATCAGTGGGTTGTTATGTAGGTAGTTTGTAGTGGTGGTCGGTGGTATAGGCTTAGGTACTGGTAGTAATGGTTTTTGCAATGATTCTATTTGGTGGAGATGCAGGTTATAAGTTGTTTGTGGTGTTGGCTGTGAAGTAATGAGTTTGGGAGAGATGTTGGCATTGGTCCTGGTTGAGAATTGGTGGCTGGAAGTATTAGGTAGTGGTGGCAATGAGTCTAGGACGTACTGTTGGGTATTTGTTGCAGGTTTGTGGTGGCGAAATAGGTGGACTGTGATGGTTGGGTTTAATGCGCAGCTGGTGTAAGGGTGATTGAATAGAGGAGCTGTGGTATTCATGGTGATGGCGGGGGTGTTGTAGGTTCAGGCTGAAGAAGGGGAAAATGGTGGTGGTGTAGATTTCGGTGGTGAAGGGATTTAGGTGCAATGGTGGTAATTTTGGGTGAAGTGGCGAATTCAGTTGTAGGTTGCAGGTAGGAGGTTTTGTAAAAGAAAGGATGGTGCGGGGTGGTTTAGGTTGCTCATGGCTGCACTTTTTGGTGATCTGCAGGTGGAGTGTTGCTGCATTGTGGCTGGGCGATAGAACTTGATTATTGGTGGCAGAGTGCTGTTGTGAAGGTGGAAGTTTCAGGTTTAAATGATCATGGTTTTTGTGCGAAATCAGGGTTGTGAAGGTGGATGTCGGGTCATTAATAATTTCAGGCAAAGAAGATACAACATTGACTAGTCGTGTAATACAATAAAAGTTAAACATTTAGCTTGCTACAGTTAATAATACTCGTTAAACATTTAAAACACGTAAGGTAATGAATCTACAGTTATATTTCGTTAGCAGTTGCTGAAAAGTTTGTTATTTAATTCGTTAAATGTCTCATGTCCCATTGAAATTTTAACAGAATGCAATTTTTTTCCAACAGTCTAAACAATGTGCTATTGATGTACGAAGGACAACTGAAAAACAAATTGCATAATGTAAGACAACTAGATTGTCACGAACAAGGTTGTAACTTCAAATTAAACTTGTCCTTCATTAAACATATAGCGTGATTGCTACCTTTTTTAGAAATCCAAACAATTATTTATAATATCAAATTTAGATAGAGAAACATAGAAGAAAGAGACGTCGAGTGCAGACAATTTCCTATTAACACAATGAGAGCGATGCTATGTTTACCACTCTGCGATTCTCGCATCTGGACAATTTGGTCGTGCCATCTGCAAATTAATGTGCATCTTGGATGGATTGAGATTTTTCTCCTAGAATGGCAGAGTAATAGTATGCCAAAACAAAACATTATCATTAATATTATTAATACTCCGTATTTCATCTTGAGGCCATTTTATAATTCTGAGAAGTCTTGAGGATATCAAGTAAAACAATTTGAAATATATTAAATCTACTTGTAACTTATTGGTAGTTTTTAAAGTATAGGGTGGCATGTGATATTTGTGATCCTCTAGTAACTTAGACTTGTGAAAATTCTTAAAACACACCCAATTCTTTTGAAACCTAGCAACTTAACCCCAAGCCTAGTCACTGTCCACTGTCCTAGTCACCCTCCACTCACCATAGAAACACTCATCCCTAGCATCACTTACTCCAACCTCTATAAGAAAAACAATCCTACACTCCAACACTCAACGCTCGGCATCACTCAAACTCCATCCATCTATCTCAATCTCACTCTATCTTTATCTCTCTCTTATCTCTCTCGTGTGCTCAACCAACACCACCTTCCACATCCTATATCTCTCTTTATCTTTTTCTTCTTCAACTCCAAGAGAAACCATTGTTGTGTTTGAAGCATCTTCAACCTCCAAAAAGTTCTTTTCTTGGCTCTATTGTAAGTATTGATTATTTTTCTTCAGGAGTCGATATTGTACTTTTAGGATTTTGCCAAGAACATATCTTCTTGAGTTCATTATTTCATAATATAACTTGAATTATTTGCTTTCCTTCTTTCCACTGTAGAAACTAGACTTATAGGAGTCTATTTTTAAAAGACTATGGTCCAAACTGAGTTTCATAACAATGTTCACTCGATCGATCGGCAACTGTGGGAAAACTTGACATACAAAAACTTTAGTGACCATGTGGTGTATACTTGTCAACGGTGGTCTGTCTGGCATCCCGATTCAAGAATTACCTCAACCCCTTTGTCAAGTCCCACGTCTTGCTATAAAACTATACCTGTTATGGCGCCCATTTAAGATGGTACCACGACTTGGTTACCCATGACCGAAACCCAAACGAGACTAAGTAGAAACATGAGGACACCGACGCCAAAACCTTGTAGTTTATTTTCTCCAAGAAAGTAGAGATGATTGTCTTGGAAGGAGAAGGAACGAGTACTACTAGTGGAGTTAAAGACGAGCGATCGATAGGGGATTAGAGACGATGCCCAAGCCACCCTTATCCTAGTTGTCATCTTATTTAAAAAAGGAGCTTGATCCATTAGGACGCTCGCTTTAACTTAAATGATATTTGCACTGCTTGAATTATTTAGTTTGCATGTTGGTATTTGTGTTATGGATCGTGTTGTTTCATTAGGTCAATGATGATGTACCCTAAAATTTGATATGAAATTGTGCGGCTTACACTTTCCTCTTAAAATCTATAATGTGGAAGAACATTATGCTTAATTTTTGCTGAAATATTTATGTGGTAATAATAATAGTCTAAATTGCCTATTTATCTCGCGACCTTCCTTGTATTTGGAAATTCTCACTATATTACTTGTTATTAAATTATTAAAAGGTAGTAGTTTCTTTAATCAATGAACTAGATGAGTGACGCTTGACTTCGAGATACTTCTTAAAACTTTCCTTTTCTCTGTCACCAGATAGATAGATTACCTATCGCTACTCTTGCCGATCACACAGAGGTCGATTCACCAGTTTACGTGTTGTACCTGACGGGGCAGGAGACTATCTTAGAGTGCTGCCTCTACATTCAGAACTATGCCTGGCCTATAGCCAGAGTCCGCTCGGCGAACCTCAGTTCGCGCACCCGCTAGCCATAAGCCACTTTATTCTTAATAGACTACTGTGGCAGTTTCCCTGGAGTTCGTTGAGGGAACTGTATGACGACCTTATCATCAATGAGTAGGGCATAATGGTACCCAACATTTCTCGATACTGCCATCCCAACCATGATATTTACGCATTCACGCCACGGGACCTTGAGGAGGAACTTGAGTTCATGCAGCACTACCAACACCTGGAGCAAAAAGGGGACGAAGATAAAGAAGAGGAAGAAGAGGCCGAGGAAGAAGAAGAAGAAGAAGAAGAAGAAGAAGAAGAAGAAGAAGAAGAAGAAGAAGAAGAAGAAGAAGAAGAAGAAGAAGAAGAAGAAGAAGAAGAAGAAGAAGAAGAAGAAGAAGAAGAAGAAGAAGAAGAAGAAGAAGAAGAAGAAGAAGAAGAATGGGAAGAAATCTGGATCAACCAAGAGGCCGAGGAGTTGGACGAAGATGGCCCTGCAAGGATGGGAGACATCGGGCCTGAGTGCTTCACTGACGACGAAAATCCTTAGGCATATCCTCCCTCTTTCTTGTGATCACCAGTGACTTCTTCTTCTTTTTTTTTTTTTTTTTTTTTTGTGAAATACCACCAGTGACTTCTAAGGGCTAGTGTAGGATGTTCAATTAGTGCTTTATTTCGTATTTCTAATTCTCCAGGTAATACTAGTAGTACTAATAGAAATAGCCTTACATTGGTGGTGTACTTTTTTATTTGTGGGATGTGTGAATTGTGGAAATTAATCTGGTAATTAGGTGTAATGTTGAGGGTATGTGATGTTGAGATTCGTATCACGTAACATATAATCTATCATTAGCAATTTATCGAGAGATGACACTTCAGTCTTCAATTAAAAAAAAAGATGAGTGATGGCCGACAAAATGTTGAATAGTATATTGCTCGGTATTGATATGTCAGTGGTAAGTTGTTAACGGTTAATGAAACGTTAATCTATTTATTTAAAAAATATTATCGATAATTTAGTGTAAGATAATATTTTTGATTGTTGAAACATGTAGTCATTGAACGAATCGGCCTCGTAATGAAACAAAGAGACGGAATAAACCAACTAACTGCACAATTGTGAGATTAAACCTATAATCGAACTCAGACAGCACAATGTCCTCTAAATACGTATGATTTCAAAAATATGTACATCAAACCACCACGAACAAACCCAAGAAAGGGACCAGCTCGGGTAGAAACCACAATCTTACACCCGACAAGCTTTGGTCGCCAACCAAAACACAAGCAGATCTACATAAACTCCATACTTGTATACCCCATAGGTGACATGCGAATGCGATTAGAAAATGCAGGAGAGAGACGGGACGAAGAGAACCCAAAAGCAGTAGCCTCGACGCCAACGAGCGTACATCTTTCTCTGAACTCATTTTTCGAGTGATATTTGAAACTTTTACCGAAACATCCTTTTTTCATACTTGCAACAACCAACATGAAGGAAACTATTAAACATTCTTGAAAGGCAGACAAATTAGTAGCTCTAAATAGTTTCCTCACAATTCCTCAAAAGAAAAGAAGTTTCCTCACAAGCAAAAACTAAAATAAAATAGTTTCCTCAAAAAATGAAATTCATATAGAAGGTATGAAATGAGTGGCAGAATAATTATTTCAGCGAGTGATTTCCATTTGGGGCTTCAGACTATTGGAATGCATCTTCTTTTTTTGAAGAAAACAAATCTATCTTTTCTATGCTTTTAGTGAAAAACATATTGTGTCAAACAGTTTCCTAATTAACAAATTGATATTTCTGTTAGGCTTTGCCTAACACGTAGCGATTCGAGATGCTACAATCTCCACACACACTAGGGTTTTTTAACCCACACACACAAATTTGATAATCTTCTTTCTGATTGATTGATAAAGTAACGAAAACTACAATGTTTAAATAGAAAACTAACAAACTCTAACTAGACGATTTGACCTAACGGGACGAGTCCAATCGACGGCCGAAGCTTCTGGACAACGTCGTGGCTGGTGGGAAACGCCGGAATGGAGGTCGCCGGCGGTCTGGACGACGTCAAAATCGTCGGATTGCAGGTCCGGTGGCCGGAATCGGGCGTCCTCGGCGTGGTAACCGACTGGAACCAAGGCGAACTGGTCTAGGTCGCTGAGTTCGCCGGTGTTTGGCGCCGATCCGTGGATGTATGGCTTCGATTTCTGGACCGGCAAGACCATTGTTTTTGTTTCTTGCCGGTTGGGCGGTGGTTCTTGGAGAGCCGCGATCGCGGCTTGGGTGGTGGCTTGTACGGTTTCCAGAGCCTCCAAGCGTCGATCCATTGCTTCGACGGTGGCTGGTGTTGTCGACTTTGGTGGCGGAATCTGAACTTGAGCCCGAGCCTCTAGTACTACGACGAAAGATTCCACTGTCTTCAAACGGTCGTCAATGGCGGCAACAGTAGATTGACTTTCTGTTTGGCCGTCCTCCAAGGCGTGCAGCCTTGTATTGACGGCGGCAAATTTCGTATCGATGTTTTCAATCGACGTTTGCAAACCCTGAACAGTGGTTTTCAGATCTGTGATTGCGGCGAGGATGACTGCGAGGTCGTCTGACATGGTTCACCAGTTGATGATGGTGAAGTGCAATGAAAGCACCAGTTGTTAGGCTTTGCCTAACACGTAGCGATTCGAGATGCTACAATCTCCACACACACTAGGTTTTTTAACCCACACACACAAATTTGATAATCTTCTTTCTGATTGATTGATAAAATAACGAAAACTACAATGTTTAAATAGAAAACTAACAAACTATAACTAGACGATTTGACCTAACGGGCTCGGCCCGTTCTACTCACTAATTAATTAAACAACTAAATAAATAAACTGCTAACTAAATAAAATAACAAACAACTAATACTAAATAATTAATATTCATAATTATAGTTATACGGATCACCCGTATCAATTTCACATGGGAATATCTAAGAATTAAACAAATTAACACATGTCTTAATATGCATTTCCTAATTGAACAATTTAAAGATTCTCAAAAAAAAAGTTAAACAATTTAAAAGGTACATTTGAATAACAAACTTCCAAATGCTTGAAGTCACGAATTTTTTGGGGATGCATCATTTGCTCACTTCATACCAATGAAGCCCTCAACTGTATTCTCCCCAGCCACACCAACCTATGTCCTGTCTGGGGGACTCATATTGAAACCCTTGATCATTTGTTCAGGTCTTGCTGCCACCTCAATGCATTTTAGGATGAGCTCAGTTGCCCCCCCCCCTCAATCCCCTTACCCCTATTCCTCTGGACAACTGGTTGTTTGAGAATGACACTTCTAATATGGTTTGGAAGAGCCACTGGAAAACAACTTTCTTTTTTTGGTGCTGGTTTATCTGGAAGAGGAGAACTGACCTTGTTTTTTGTAACTCCACATCTTTTAACCATAGCAGAGTCCTTGCTTGGATGGTCCTCAAGGAGGTTGAGACCTGGCTTTTTTACATGGATAACTATTCTACTAAGTGCCTGCCTGCTAAGCCTAGATATTTGTGGTCCCCCCTCCTGTTGGGTGGTTTAAGATGAACTGTGATGGAGCATGAAACCCCTCTTGGCAGGGCATCGGGGTATTGATAAGAGATTATGGGGGTGGCTGGATCAAAGACATCTGCACCAGGGTGTTCTCTTCTTGTCCCCTGATCACTGAAGCTCTAGCCCTTCTTGTTGGCTTGCAACTTGCTAATATGCTACATCTGTCTAACATTATTGTTTGCGCTGATTGCTTGGAGCTTGTTAAGCTCTTCCATAAGCCTGGTCCTGATCTTAGTGCTGAATGTATTGTCATGAAATGTAGGCTTTTAGGCAGTGACCTCCAAGCGTCCTTGAAGCATGAGCACAGATCATCGAACAACGTTGCTGATTTCCTTGCTGCTTTTGTTGCCCCTACTAGGCAAAGCTCTGATGTTTTTCATTTTGTTTCTGCTTTCAATCCTGTGTTCTTTTTGGTTTTGAACATTGCGTACTGAATTCACCTCCTCCTTGTGTTGGACAGTGTTTTGTTGGAGGATGTAGGGGGTGCCCCCCCCCCCATCCCCGTTTGAACCTCCTTAGTCTTGCTATCTAATTCCAGTTTATCAAAAATGAAAGCTCAAAATTAATTTCTCCTAGATCTTGATGACCTGAGATTACACATCTCAATTTGAGTTATGAAGCTCAGTGAGAGATTTTTCACTATTTAATCCATATTAATCTTTGGAAAAGAAAATCAATATTAATCACAGCGTCGTTGATTATATTATGGGGCATATTGCAGATATTTACGTGTACAGGAGCAAACCAAACGAATTTGTTTTAAAGAGTAGTCCTAGACTATGATAACGTGACAAGCAAGTGACCGGATATACAAGCAATCATACCATTAGAGATTTCACTTCGCATTCTCAAAGCAAAATAACACAGAGAAAATCATTGAAACATATGTGAAGCTATCTCGTTTATAAAAGCATCCAGACATAAATAATAGAAATGGTTGCCGAGCAAATATTTTGCACAAGTAAAATTGAAACTGATGAATATGGTCAAGTCTATGACACTTGTCATGCCTTCTACAGTCTACACTCTACACTACCGTTCTGATGTCATGGTGCTTCCAGTGCCGATTTGGACTGTGATTTCATTTTAAGTTCTTCAACGTATCCGGACTCGTACAACGAACCAGAACTTAGGTTTAAGAAAAAATGATGTGGTTATTTTGGTAAGAAATTCAAAGCAATCTTCATTTCATTTTAGGCCTCAAGGATGAAGGAGTGAGAAATTTATAAAAAAAAACGACCTAAGGAAAACATGAAACGCTGATCGATTTCATTTTATCAACTCATCACACTTCACGACAGTATGCTACCCACAGTAGCAGTAAGAACGGTCTTAGGGCTAGTTTGGTAACGCTGTGGCGGTTTAGAAAGTTGCTGTGCAGAAAGCACTATTAGAAAGCTGCTGTGAGAATTCACATAAAAAGTGTTTGATAAACTTCGTATAAAATCTGATGTGGAAAAGCACTTTTGACATTCTGTGTTTGGTAATTAGTGCTTTAGACTTTTTGTTAATGTCAAAACGGCTATTTCAGACATGATATAATAAATAGTACTATTACAATAAAATACTATTAATATTTATTAATGGATAATTATGTCAAACGCTAAATTAATCAAAAAACACGTCGTGGAAAGCAACTCCTCCCCTGCTTTTCAAAAGCTGCTGCGGGGAAGCAGTTGCTTTCAAAAAAAATTACCAAACACAAAAATACTGCTTTTAGATTGGAAAAACAGCGTTCTAGAAAGCAAAAGTATTACCAAACGGACTCTTAATTCTTATTTTCATTAGAGTTCTTTGTTACCGTCTCCGTATGTTACACTTATTAGTTATTTAAAATAAGAATATATTTTTTTTAAACATTTAGAAGAAAATGGGATGGATCTCATCTAGCGCGAAATAATTGAACAATGAAAATCGAAATTGTAAACTCAACCAAACATTAGAGACTGAAATATTTAAGTATCAACTTCATCAAACCCTAGCATATATATTCATCGTCCTCTTAGTCCAAACCTTTTTTGAGAGGAAATTACATGAAATTAAGTTGCAAACATAATTCACTAGCTAACACAAATTAGGGATCTAGTCTATTTACACGTCAGACAACATACATAAAACCCTAATTTCTAGCCTTATTATTTAAAATGATCATCATCATCAGTCTTAGTTCATTTTTCATGGCTTCCTTCATCATACAACCAACAACTTGAGCCCAGAGCTTGATCCTATCCTTAGTCATCTTCGGATCTTCACCTACAAACACAAAATCTCAATCAAATTAGATGAAACCATTTTTTTCTATTTTGTTCTCGAACTATGATTATCTACAATGTTAAACCACTTGATATGAGCACTGATAAATCAATGAAACAGTACATTTCATGAAAAGGCAGGGTCCAGGTTCTGTTGCCTCATCGGAGGCCGGGAAGGGGCTGCCACGGGCGGCGGAGGCGGTGGTGGAGTCGTACTGCTTCTTCACGACATGGTAGAGCTCCAGAGCCGGGAATGTCGGGGACAGCTTGATGGAATCCGGCGAGTCGAAGCGGAACCCTAACTCCTAGCACGCCTTCAGCTCGTCCATGTCGTCGAAGCTGAAGTTGTGGCTACGGTGGTGCTTCTCCATCCGCTTCTTTCGCTGCTGGACATCCTCCCGGATCAAGTCCGGCGACCACGACTGGGATTTCAGGAGCTGCCTCGCCCGCCTCGCCACCACCTGCTGCGGCGGCGGTGGGGCAGGGATTGCCGCCATTGTCCGACGGCGGGCGAGTTTCGCTGCCTGAACACTCCTTGGGGTTCGTGCTCCCTTGGTGGCGGCGGCGGCTGAGGACATGGTGTTATGGTGGTGATGGTGAGTTGGTGACTCCTCTCCGTATCTTATATCTTATCTTATCTTATCTTATATAAATATATTAAAGCAGAAAAATCCTCTGGTGGAACCACGAGATACCATTCTTTAAATAATTGTTATAAATATGACATGTGTAATCTTACATGTCAATATTTCTAAAATCAACCAATAAAGAATTGACACGTAATTAACTATTTCTTTGTCATTAAATTTCTTATTATTACTCTTTATATTGTGACTTATGAACATTTATTATCTATTTAAATGTTGTAGTGGTGCAATTATATTTTATTGAACATTATTATATATTTCAATGTTGTAGTGGTGCAATTATATTTTATTTCGATGTTTTATTGGTGTACTTTTTTAAATAATATAAAAATTTTTCTATTAAATTTTATTTGTATTCAAATAATATATTTAAATACGATTTCATAATCCTACATGTCTATTCGTCTGAAATTAAACACTAAAAATTGTCAAATTCTTAATAACTTAAGTACTTCTTTGTCCTTTTATTTCTTATGGATTCTTTTTAACTTATGAACAACCATATATTATTTATTTTAATGTTATATTGAGGGTAAATTTTTCACTAATGTTGAGGATGTGATTTTGCTATTAAAATACCTTTCTAGATGCAAAAATAGATAAGGACCAAATATATTTATTTAATAGTCTAGATTCTCTACAATAGTATCATAAAAATTCCCAATAAATGTTATATATGTATACATGCATTTTATTTAGATTGTAAATACATGAATTTTAGACGTATTCTGCTCATTTAAAAAAATAATAATCATCATAATAAACTCTTAGGTGATGAATACTATAAGGTGTTATTTCATTTCACCATTTAAGAATATGCAAAATATTATTCAATATAACAATTGCGTAAGCACTGTGGTTTCTTAGTTGTGATACTTGGACATTTAGATTCATGCTAAGGCTAATATTGATACACAAAAGATATTATACATTTGTACGACTACATCCGAATGTAATTATGTAGATATATTTGATGAAATAGAAAGATAGAAAATCTTACTTGGGCAATATTGTGGCAAGTACAAATTCTATCTCGGTTCACTATCCGGGTTAGAATTATCCTAATAGTGTAAATTCTATATTAAAGTGTTCGAATAATCTCAATAAATAATATAGATACATGAGTTTAGGATATTTTCTGTTTATTTCTCGAAAGATGAAATTCTTTTAAAAATTCTTATCTGATGAATATTATCAGATATAGTTTCATTTCATCCTTTCAAAATATAAGTTAATTACACAAATAAAGCCAACCGGAGTATGTCCCCAAGACAAACAATTGACTTCGATGTGCAAATACGACTTATATGGATATATGTGAGATTCATAATTACCACTTCTTATTCAGTAAATTGAAAAAACATTGTACCAATAAATTCTTAGTTGTTGAATTTCATTAAACTAAATCTTTTAGCACACACCACGCGTGTAAAGATATACAAAAGACGAATGTATAAATGAAACGACACACATATTATTTAATAATAGAAACTAAAACATTTATGAAAAGTGAACTAGCAAGGTTCTCAATTAGCAAAACTAGATAAAAAAATAATATGATTTAGAGAACATGAAAAAAATTTGTTAAAAAATATGAATCATGGGCGGAACCAAATGGGGACAGCCTCTCAACTTTTAATTCTAAAATTTTATCTGTAGATTTATTTAGATTAGTCATCCACATGCAATAGAGTCTCAATTGTTGGAATTTATTGGCATTCATTATATAATTTGATAATTTGCACTATAATTCATGCATATATCCAAATTAGTCCTCCCAAATAATCTATTTTCCCCCACTAATTTATATTTCCATTATTTAAAATAGTTTTGGACCCTAAATAATTTTAATGGGCTAGAAAATCAATATCTTTACCCACCCCTAAACATGAACATGATTATAGTTGATATGTACCAGTCACATATACATATTCTATGAAGTAACATAAATATTTTTCCATGATTTATCAAGAATTATAGAGAGTTCCATTATATTTGACAACCAACTTTGCATTTCGCGCGTTAGCGCGGGGTATCGCCTAGTAATACGTATTTCCGTAAACTAGTGATTTGTAACTAGGTTTAATGTATAGATAGATACGAAGGGGTTATTTTTTTAGTGAGTCCCAGCTTTGGTTTCACTGTCCGCACAAAGCCAATAAGTTTAGTGCCGGTGGGCCCAACACATCGGAAGGCATGAATCAGGACACGTTGTCCATCAGGATACGTTTCGCGTTACTTACGGGGACGACGTAAGCAAATGACGAAAATGAGCTTCGTTTAACAGGCTGTAAAACAAGATTAAAAACCTACTAAAATGTTTTTTTTCTAGTGAGACCTACTTGTGGTCGTCGTCCTTTTGTTCGGAAAAAGTGGAGAGGCGTTACGTGTGTGCATTTTCTCGTTTCTTTCGTTTTGGTCACGAGAAATAAGACAGGGGTGTGTGTCTAGAAACCTCGACACATCAGACTTATCGAGGAGAAACAATTTGCATCGCGAAGTCCTCAGATTAATGCTTTATTACACAATCCTTGTTCCTTTAAAAAAATTAGAGATTCGTTTTGGTGGTGTATTCTTTTACAAGTGGGATGTGTGTATTTCCTTTTTTATTTTTTTAGAGTGTGGGGTATGTGTATTGTGAAAATTGATCTGCTAATTAGGTGTAATGTTGAGGGTACGTGATGATGAGTATTCGTACCGCGTAACATATAATCTGTCGTTAGCGATTTATCGAGAGATGAAACTTCTGTCTGCAATTAATAAATCGATGAGCGATACGCGACAAATTGTTGAATTGTGTATCGTACGGATATTGATATGTCAGTTGTAAGTTGTTAGCGGTTATAATCTGTTAATCAATTTAATTGACAAATATTATTGATAATTTAGTGTAAGATAATATTTTTTGATTGTTGTGTGAAAATTTATCTGGATTGATGGGTTAAAGATTACAAAAAGGTGCCATAAAATAGTTGTATTACTCTTGTATCGAGAAGAGATTAGGGTTGATGAATGATGAAATTGAATAATCTTCAACAGATGTAGTTGAGGATCGGCTCATTAATTATTTCAGGAATATAAGATACAGCATGGACTAGTCGGGTTATACAATAAAATTGTCTGCATTTAGTAACAAGATTAACGATAGTCGAGAATATAACAATTTATAACATGTGATGTAATGAATCATACAGTTATAAATTGTTAGCAGTTGCTGAAGAGTTCGTTAAGGATATCATGTAATACAAATTAAAATATATTTCATTTACTTTGAAGTTATTGGTAGTTTTTCAAGGATGGCGGTTTCATTTACTTTTGAACCCTAGCAACTTAACCCCAAGCCTAGCCACACTCCACTATCCTAGTCACCATCCACTCACAAGAGAAACACTCATCCCTCGCACCACTTACTCCAACCTCTATATAAACACTCCTACACACTCGAATACGCTCCATCCATCTCCATCTCTTTATATCTTTATCTCTCTTGTGGTCAACCAACACCACCTCCCACATCCTCTCTCTCTCTTGTTCAACTCCAAGGGAAAATATTGTTGTGTTTGAAGCATCTTCAAGCTCCAAAGTTCTTTTCTTGGCTCTTTCGTAAGTATTGATCATATTGTCTTCAAGAGTTGAGCTTGTATCTTTCGGATTTTGCCAAGAACATATCGTCTTGAATTAAATTTTTTATAAAATAACATGGATCTATTTGTGTTATTTCTTTTCACTATAAAAACTAGACACATAGGAGTCTATTCTTGAAAATACTAGGGTCCAAGTTGATTTTCGTAACAATGTTCACTCGATCGATCATCGACTGTGGAAAAACTTGACATACAAAAAATTTAGTGACCATGTGGTGTTTACTTGTAAAGAAATACCTCAACCCCTTTGTCAAGTCCAACTTTTTTTTATTCTCAAAAAAAAAATCCCACTTCTTGCTAGAAGACTATACCTTTTATGCGACTGTTATGGCGCTGACGCGAATTCTTTACGCGCTTAAACGCAAGTATACGGTCAAGTAGTAAGTGGAGTATTTTACGACTCCGAGTATCGAACCCAAGGGAATTTACGATTATTAGTTAACTAGAAAGTAATTATGAGATATCTATGTAACCGGTAAGAAGGGTTTGGATTTGAAGGTTCGTCACCCACAAACGAGTGACTTAAACTAAATAACAACTAACTAAATATTTTTGTAGGGTTTTCAATTTTAACGAAGATAAATTGTGATGTAATACGATTAATGAGAAAGAACTAGGCAATTGATGGTCCCTAGGGTTGTTAACGATTTCCGGAATTATGCATGAAACACTCTACTCACGTTCTAGTTATATCGGGTAATACCCATCACGATCTTCTCTCGATCTCACGTGAATTTGTGTAAATAATAGATTTCGGGTCCTCTCGGTCCACCTCCGTCTACTACTACAATCTAATTGATTTGTTAGGCTTGTTCACCGGGTCCTATCGGTCCACCGAATTCACTAAGTTCTAACAAAAATCAATTGAAACTACCCTCACACGATTAATCAAGTTTCTATCTCCTCTCGGTCTCAAGAAACTACAAGATCACCTAAACTATTCTTTAACACGTCTCAAAGAATTCACTTTCGTGCAATTCTATCAACAAGTAGCATTCTACGGGTGATCAAGCCAAGAACACTAAGAATTGAGTACAAGAATAGATAAGCTAACAAGAACGTTCATAGAATTAAGCAAAAGCATGCATCAAGTCCAAAATCCGGAAAATCATCCAACAAACCCTAGTTTCTCATCAATCACCTAGCTTTAAGAAGTTTAGCTAGACATAATAGTGTTCAACATAAACAAAATCATAGAGTTCATGAAGAATAGAAGAAGAAAAGATGATCAAACGCTTGAATCTTCAATGTTGATGATCTTCCTAGCTCCAAGCTTTGTCTCCCTTCTTCCCTAGCTCCCAAGGCTTCAAAGATGCGTCAATATCTTGCTCTTAGGTCGTTCTCCCCGTTTTCTACCAGCTGGGCACGTTTTTTAATGAAAATTAGACGAAATTGCACTTCAGCCCCTCTACTTTGTAATTCCCGGACAGAATTCTTTGCTGATTTTGCGCGGGCTGTATCTCCCTCATACGGACTCGTCTTCGGGCCTACCATATACCGTTGGAAAGCTACGGATGTCTACTTTCCAATGCCGCAAGCCTTGCTTCAAAATTCCTTATAGATTTCCCTGGGCATCGAAAAGAGTGCAGGCTGGTCCTGTGTGACTTTTCCAACTTCTCTTCGTTTGTGCATCTCCTTTTCTCCTCTTCATCTAGCTCCATTCCAAGCATATCCAAGCATCTCATAAGCTCCATTGCACCTATTTTACCTGAGATACACAACACTAAACAACCCGTGCAATTATCATAGCAAATATGAGAGAAAACATGCACAAATAAGCTAGAAACACAACTTTTCACTCTTAGACTTATAAATAGTCAAATTCACATATTTGTGCAAATATTACATATAAATCATGTGAAATAAGACTAATACAAGTACAAAGAAAGTATAATAATAACTCCTAAAAGAGAGTTATCAAATACCCCCACACTTACCTTTTGCTCGTCCCGAGCAACAAATCAAAATCCAACCACATTCTCACTTCATCCCACCACCAACAAGATTTGAGCCAAGACAATTGCATACTATTCGAAACACCGTTGCATACAAATCTTAACTAGCCGACTCAATAACAAAATACGACTCAACAATGCAACAATATGATGCAAATGCAAGGTACGACTCGATCCTACAAAACACATATTTACACACGCACACAAAAATATTTCTTTTTGGTTGAGATTGGGCAATCTCGATAAGCAAACTGGTAAGTCATCAGGCTCTCATATCCCCTTTGGAAACTCTACAACCTCCATGATCGACAGAACTTGCGGCCAGTTTCGTTGGACAGAACAAGCACGAGCACTTAATAATTTGCACTCACACACTCATCAGACATATCCCTAGTACTTACCATCCGAGCTATTTATCCACGGGTTAAAACTGTTGAAGGCTTAGGACGGGTGGGATAGGCTATTTAGAAGCGTAGTCCTAGACGTCATGATATTCTCACGTGACCCGTTTCTCACACTCCCTCACCGAAATCCAAGGAACCCAACCGAATCTCACCTACTCCGGCCCTAATTCCCTCAATCCCGGTGCAACACCGTTCTCGCAGCCACAAATGTGAAAGAGTGTTAGACAGAATCATAGCTAATCTCTTCGGTTCCCTTGCAATTGCCAAAACACGCTCCTTTATTTCCTTCTCTTTCCTTTCATTCTCTCTTTTTTCTTTCATTTTTTTTTCTATCTCTCTCTTTTCTTTTTTCTTTTCATTTCCTCACTTCCCACAAATAATCAACACATGGAGCACAAGTAATACTGAATGAACCCGACGAGATAAAAATATCATGTAGATAACGTGGGGGTGGAATGTGTCAAATCAAAGAGATATACTAATAATCGTCGACACCCCCACACTCGATGTAAACCAACTCACAAAATTCAGTAGTCAAAGTGATACGTGCTTTCCAACCGATCCTCCTCATCACCTAAGATATAGAGAATATAAATAAAGCATAAGCACGTCCTCCTATAATATCAATCAACCCCACCCCATATTGTGCGGAAAGAATGTCACGCACTACGGCACTCCACCTGTGATCGTGGTGTAAGGACACGATTCACCGCCACACCGAAGTGTGCTGCCGTCTCTAACTCACCCTCACATCCCCTCGTAAGACGAAACCTGTAAGAGTATCCACAACGAATGTATCAAATCAGCACACCCTCATCGAACCTCCCTAACTCGACTCCCTCTATCATGACGCATAGGAAAGGGCCATTCTAACAAGTGATGAAAGTCACAATGAAAGGCTTCCTAGGCTAGAGGTTGTGAATAAAAGGGGTAAATGGATCGAAGAGGGTAACTAGTGGACCTAGGCTGTGAGACGGGACGTGAGGTCCCCATAAAAGTCACTCGCACGACTGTTCTGTTGCCACTACGAGGAGGGTTGACGACTACCTAAATGACGGCGGTGTAGTACTAGTAGGATATCTAAGTCTGAGAGACAGTTACTTGCATTTCTAGTGTGCATTAGCTCTATAAGTCTTCCTACTCCAGATTCTCGCGTCTCTGCCTCACTTCGGATCTTCATACTCCTAGAGGATTCTATCATTAAGCCCTCGCCAAGTTCAACTCATTTTGATTGCCCTTTCTCTTAAAAAAAAAAAAATTTACTTTTATGGATTTTTTTTCTACTCTATATGCAGGGCCAGACGCGAAAGAAGACTCGAACTGACTCATTTCAGGTAGGTGGACTCAATTAAGTATACGTGCAAAATAAAGCAACTAACACATATATACACCGCTAATACATCACCATACGACACTATAACTAAACACGACATGGACCACGAATACGACACTATACGACACAATACGAACTAACAATCTATATGTGACAGATTAATGCATACACGGACTGGCTAGTCAAGACTAAAAATCCCCCCACACTAGACTGCGTCGTTGTCCTCAACGAATTTAGAGATCAATCAAGAGGACTCGGCAATTCTAATGCGTGGGCGGTGATTCTACTCGGGGTCAAAGCCACGGTACGAGAAGGTAGTTCAAAACATTTAGAGCTAAAACGAACTATGTGCACGTGACAAGTTGTGTGTACCGAAATTAAGCAAGTACTCAAGTAATTCCCTAGAATTCTAAAAATAAAATCCTAGAGCAAGTACGATGTGCCTAAACGGTAAGTAAAGAGAGAGAAAAGAAACTCACAACCAACACAAAGTCGGGGACGAAATCCGATAAGTGCTGACTAAGATAGCAAGAACAATCCCCAAGCAAACATCGTGCACATCAATGCTAACTCCCTTGCGGTCGAGTGTGCGAAACACACCGGGGTCGATTGATCCATTGCTGCTGACGAAACGAGAACGAAGAATCCCCGAGCTCGTGATGTGAGCTCCCGTAACGGTCGAGTGTGAACTAGCACACCGGGGTCGAAGTCTTCGTCAAACTTTTCATCCAGTTTCGAACTCGGATCCGTATCAGCGGCTCAGTGTTTATTTTTCTTTAGGAGCTGTAGTTGAATTGAACAATAAGCGAATTGCTGAAGTATCCCAAATTAATCCCCCAACCAGAATTTCCACCTCTCATTCACATCACCACATTACCAACCTGCCTATCAAATTCACACCCACGAAGCAAACCAGTAGCTCAGACACAGCTATGACCAAATTAACACCAATAAACCAGCCCCTATAATCTCGAAACAACCGGACTTCTTAATTACTAAACTCCACCAATACGCCCACAACTCATCTCAATCTTTCACCCAAGCAGTACACAATTACACCTCCTAAACAGCATACACTATCTCCAGCCTTAACCCACAATTTACACCACTGCTTGGCCTAAACCCAGAACCACATGTAACCCCTCTGCAACAAATCATTCACCAGTACACTACCGGCACCAATTCCCTTCAATCACCAACACCTTCACCCTGCAATTCAAAGCCATCACCACTGCCTCCACCACTGACCTGCAAACAACCGAACCAGAACCCAAATCTCCTTCACTACCACAAACCCAGTGATGCTCTGTTCTGGGAGAAAGTAGGTTCGGTTGATGCAGAGAGAGAGGCGGGGCTGGGTTTAATTGGGGTTCTGATTCGACGGGAGTGACTGGTGGTTGCGTTGTGGTGAGATAGTTGTCGGGTGGGAGAGAGGGTGGTGCTTCTGAGTTGGGTCTGTGTTTGAGGTCGGCTATGGTGATGGGGAAGAGGGGCTCTGAAGATTAGGGACAGAGGCGGTGGTTGAAGCAGGAGGAAGTCCGATTTGGATTGAGCGGCGATTAGTCCGATTGGGTTTCGATTTGGGCGGCGCTGGTTGCAGAGGATGGTGACGGCGAGGGCGGCGGTGATTGCTGCCGGTACTGTCCAGACCCAACACGCCAAAATCACCGCACCTAATGCCGGAGCCGTGATGGCGATGAGCTTGCGAAGACAACCCACCGAATAGCTTTCGATTGCACTGAGTTTTGCAGTTTTTGGCCAGAATCGAGAGTAAGAGGGAAGGTCTGTGAATTTAACGTCGAATGAAGGGGAAAGCCTTCCTCTGGTTTTTTTTTTTTTCTTCAAGTTTATTCAGAATATCAAAAATACCCCCTCTTAAAGACAGAATTGCGCAAAATACCCTTAGTGGTCGTACGACCACTTGTCCTGGTCGTGCGACCAGCAGAAGCCCCCTTTTTTCAATCTTTCAAATTTTGGCTAAGTAAAAAGTGGTCCTATGACCAGTTGGCTGATCATACGACCAGTCTGGAGCTGGAACTGCATTTTTTTTTTTTTTTTTTTTTTTTTTTTGGGATAACTAGACTTCCCGAACTTCGATTCATGTGCCGTTTTCACCGTTAATTCCCGTAACTCGCGTAGAACTCATTCGCGAGTTCCCGAAACTCGCGTAAATTCTCCATCCATGCTATTATGCGACTCTTGACTCGAAATCCACCAACTTTTTCGTTTTCACATTCCTCTTTTGCGTTCGGAATCAGATGCGCGCCGACGAGAATGCGCGCATCAAGAAGGGGAGTCTGAATCGCGCTTCACCTTGTAACCTGCAGAGACTCATTTCAAACATGAGATCCTCACTCTCTCACCTCTCAGATAAACTATATAGTATGAAAAACACACACGACATTATTTAAAACACACTCGCTAAACTAAAGCAAAAAAGTACGTTGGGTTGCCTCCCAACAAGCGCTTGTAATTTACGGTCGACGGCCCGACCCAGTTACCTCACGAAGCTCAGAAAGGTGGTTTGGCAGGTCGTGTCGCATCCAACTTCTGGCGCTGGATATTCATGACTACCTCGTGCGCCTGCACACTCGATTCTTTACCCTTAGGATCTGGCGGATCTCCTTGTGTCAGCTCTGAAATTCCAAGCACAACTTTCACAGGAAATGGCAAGTCTGGCTTCACCTCATAAGTGTACTGAGGAGTCGGTTTGAAGACCTGAAAGGTCTCCACAGTATCGTTGACCCTCATGATCAACTCTCCATTCTCCACATCAATTAAAGTCCGACCAGTAGCCAGAAAGGGCCTACCAAGAATGATCGGAACGTCACCAACTGGCATGTCAAGGATCACAAAATCAGCTGGCATGATCAAACTACCAACCCTCACAAGTAAGTCTTCTACCACCCCAATGGCCTTCTTGGACGAATTATCTGCGAACTGCAGATTGATCCAGGTTTTACTAGGCTCCCCCACACCTAGCTTTTTAAATACTGAAAGCGGCATCAGGTTGACACTCGCCCCCAAATCACATAGAGCCCTGCCTGTATATGCCCCACCAAGTGTAACCTCAATCACAAAACGACCCGGATCTTTCTTTTTCTTGGGTAGCCCATGCAAGACACATGAACTCACCTGCTCATTCAGTTTCACTGTCTGAAAGTTATCCATAGCTTTTCTCCCATAGATTGCATCCTTGATAAACCGCGCATACTTAGGCATTTTCTGCAGCGCCTCAATCAACGGAATGTTTATGTGCAGTTTGGAGAAAATATTGAGAAATCTCCTGTACTCCTCAGAGTCATCCTTCTTCTTTCTAGTTTTCAATGGAAAAGGTACATCTTTAGAAGAAGAGGGCGGTGGTAATACCTCATTGGACTTTTCCTCATCATGTGAAGTCATGCCCTTTGATTGGGGGACCATGACAGGTGTCTTCTCATAATCGAAGACCTCGTGCTCCTTAGCTTTTGACGCTTCAGCTCTGGCATGGCTCGGGTATGGTGGATCAGTCAACGAAACCCCGCTGCGAGTGGTAATGGCATTTACCTGGCGCACATTCTCTGTGTCAGACGGTAGAGAACCAGGTGCTCTAGCAGATAATTGCGTTGCAATTTGCCCAACTTGAACCTCTAGTGCACGAAGAGAAGTCTTTGTAGCCTGCAAATCAGAAGACATCGCATTGACTGTCGTGGTCATATCGTTCATGTTGTTGCTGAGCTGTGTCAACGCCTTAGTGAGTACAGAAATCTCTGGGTTTGGCGCTACAACAGCCGGTGGTGGAGCCTGCGACACTGGTGCTTGTGGCATGTGCTGAAACCCAGGTGCGTAAATAGCTCCAGACTGATCCCCATACCTGAAACCTGGATGATCTCTTGTGCCTGGTCTGTAGTTCCCTTGGTTCCAATTCTGCCGCTGTCCTTGTGCCCCCACAAAGTTCACATCTTCACTTGCAATATGGGCCAAGGATGAATCAAATTCCTGCTCCTCTACTCTTGCAACTGGCTTTTTATCCCGATACACATGCTTGGCTAAATCTGACACCATCTTGCTGATCCCAGTCTTCCATTCATCATCTCTAGGTTCAGGCAATGCCGATAATCTCCTGGAATCATATAGTTGTGAGTCCTGCTTAGCGAGCTGCTTCATGAGCGCATAGGCTCCTTCCTTGTCCACAGAGTACAGAAAATTCCCTCCAGCTTCTCTGTTAACCAGCTCCTGATTGTGACGTTCTAGACCATAGTAGAAGACTTGCAAAATTTTGTAGTCCCCAAAATCATGGTTTGGGCACTTCCTGATCAAATGCATAAAACGGTCCCATGCATCTACTACAGTTTCATCGGCATGTTGCCGAAAGCCTAGAATATCACCCTGTAGCTCAATCACCCGTTGAACTGGATAAAACTTGGCCATGAACTCATCCACACACTAAGCCCATGTAGTTATCGAATCAGGAGCTCTTGACTGTAGCCACTTCTCAGCTGCTCCCTTCAGACAATAAGGGAAAAGAATTAGCTTCAACGCCTCTGCTGTTACATCCTTGTACTTGGTAGTCTTTATGTACGCGTTGAACCTTCCAATAAATTCATTGGGGTCTTCATCCCTGTTCCCATAGAATTGGAACTGATTGGTCACCGTTTGAATTGTCGCAGGCTTAAGTTCAAAGTGTTCGGCCTGTATCTCTGGCACTACAATTGCCGGGTTGTGTCCATAGGTGGACGTTTGGAATTTCTCCACAATAGCCTGCCCAGACTTGTTGTATGGTGTCTGGGCGTTGCGATCATTTAACAATTTCGCCAACTCTTCCATTTTCTCATTGAGCTGCGCGTTGGTCAATTGATCACCCATAGTGCTCTGTTTCTGTCTTCTCCTCTGATCTCTGTATAACTGCTCTGGGTCTTCAAGTGGGGGCACAAGTTCTCTAGGGATCCTGGACATACACTGATGACCTGAAAAGCAGACTCAAATACAAGTGAGAAAACAAGTAGCTAATTAAACAAAAAGTAAAAGAGATATCCTAAATCAATTTCTACTAAACTAATAAACCGTTAAATTCCCCGGCAACGGCGCCAAAAACTTGACGCGAATTCTTTACGCGCTTAAACGCAAGTATACGGTCAAGTAGTAAGTGGAGTATTTTACGACTCCGAGTATCGAACCCAAGGGAATTTACGATTATTAGTTAACTAGAAAGTAATTATGAGATATCTATGTAACCGGTAAGAAGGGTTTGGATTTGAAGGTTCGTCACCCACAAACGAGTGACTTAAACTAAATAACAACTAACTAAATATTTTTGTAGGGTTTTCAATTTTAACGAAGATAAATTGTGATGTAATACGATTAATGAGAAAGAACTAGGCAATTGATGGTCCCTAGGGTTGTTAACGATTTCCGGAATTATGCATGAAACACTCTACTCACGTTCTAGTTATATCGGGTAATACCCATCACGATCTTCTCTCGATCTCACGTGAATTTGTGTAAATAATAGATTTCGGGTCCTCTCGGTCCACCTCCGTCTACTACTACAATCTAATTGATTTGTTAGGCTTGTTCACCGGGTCCTATCGGTCCACCGAATTCACTAAGTTCTAACAAAAATCAATTGAAACTACCCTCACACGATTAATCAAGTTTCTATCTCCTCTCGGTCTCAAGAAACTACAAGATCACCTAAACTATTCTTTAACACGTCTCAAAGAATTCACTTTCGTGCAATTCTATCAACAAGTAGCATTCTACGGGTGATCAAGCCAAGAACACTAAGAATTGAGTACAAGAATAGATAAGCTAACAAGAACGTTCATAGAATTAAGCAAAAGCATGCATCAAGTCCAAAATCCGGAAAATCATCCAACAAACCCTAGTTTCTCATCAATCACCTAGCTTTAAGAAGTTTAGCTAGACATAATAGTGTTCAACATAAACAAAATCATAGAGTTCATGAAGAATAGAAGAAGAAAAGATGATCAAACGCTTGAATCTTCAATGTTGATGATCTTCCTAGCTCCAAGCTTTGTCTCCCTTCTTCCCTAGCTCCCAAGGCTTCAAAGATGCGTCAATATCTTGCTCTTAGGTCGTTCTCCCCGTTTTCTACCAGCTGGGCACGTTTTTTAATGAAAATTAGACGAAATTGCACTTCAGCCCCTCTACTTTGTAATTCCCGGACAGAATTCTTTGCTGATTTTGCGCGGGCTGTATCTCCCTCATACGGACTCGTCTTCGGGCCTACCATATACCGTTGGAAAGCTACGGATGTCTACTTTCCAATGCCGCAAGCCTTGCTTCAAAATTCCTTATAGATTTCCCTGGGCATCGAAAAGAGTGCAGGCTGGTCCTGTGTGACTTTTCCAACTTCTCTTCGTTTGTGCATCTCCTTTTCTCCTCTTCATCTAGCTCCATTCCAAGCATATCCAAGCATCTCATAAGCTCCATTGCACCTATTTTACCTGAGATACACAACACTAAACAACCCGTGCAATTATCATAGCAAATATGAGAGAAAACATGCACAAATAAGCTAGAAACACAACTTTTCACTCTTAGACTTATAAATAGTCAAATTCACATATTTGTGCAAATATTACATATAAATCATGTGAAATAAGACTAATACAAGTACAAAGAAAGTATAATAATAACTCCTAAAAGAGAGTTATCAGGCGCCCATTTGAGGTGCTAGCACGACTTTGTTACGCATAACTGAAACCCAAACGAGACTAAATGGAAGCATGAAGACACCAACGCTAAAACCCTGCAGTTGATTTTATCTAGGATACTAGAGAGGATTGTCATGGAAGGAGAAGGAACGAGTAGTACTAGTGGTGTTAAATACGAGCAATTAGAAGTGGAATAGAGATGTTGCCCAATCCACCCTTATCCTAGTTGTCATCTTATTTAAAATATATATATGTATATTAGGACGCCTTATTTAACTTAAATGATATTTTTACTACTCGGATTATTTAGTTTGCATGTTGGTATTTGTGTTATGGGTATTCGTGTTGCTTCACTAGGTCAATGATGGTGTACCCTAAAATTTGATGTGAAATTGTGCGGCTTACCCTTTGTTCTTAAAAGCTATAATGTAGAAGAATTTTATGCTTAATTTTGCGTACATCTTGCCAATATATTCATGTGGTAATAATAATAGTCTAAACTGCCTATTTATCTCACGTCCGGCCTTGTATTTGGAAATTATCAGTATATTACTTCTTATTAAGAGGTACTAGTTTCTTTAATCTATGAATTAGATGTGTGACGCTTGACTTCGAGATACTTCTGAAATTTTCCTTTTCTCTTTCACCAGATGGCTAGATTACCTATCGCTGCTCCTGCCGATCTCACAGAGGCCGACTCACCAGTTAACGTGTCGTACCTACCGGGGCAGGAGACTATCTCAGAGTACTGCCAATACATTCGGAATCTATGCATGGCCTATAGCCAGAGCCCGCTCGGCGAAGCTCTATTTGCGCACCCGCTAGCCATATGCCACTTTATTCTTAACGGACTACCATGGCAGTTTCCATGGATGTCGTTGAAGGAACTGTATGACGACCTTGTCATTGAATACGAGTGGGGCATAATGGTACCCAACATTTCTCGATACGGCCATCCCAACCATTATCTTTACGCATTAACTCCACAGGAACTTGAGGAGGAACTTGTGGCCAGGCAGCAGTGGATCAACCAAGAGGGCGAGGAGTTGGACGAAGACGACCCTGCAAGAATGGGAGACACTGGGCCTGAGTGCTTCACTGACGACGAGAGTATTAATCCTTAGACCTATGCAGTGACTTCTAAGGGCTAGTGTAGGATGCTCAATTAGTTAATGTAATGTGAATGTTTGGAAAATTGTGTTCTTTTGGTACTTTAAGGAATTGATGCATTATATTATGAGCATTTATGTTACATTTCATGCCACATGTATGGTTCCGTACATTAAGTATGTAATATAAAAATTTGTCGATCCAAAACTATTTATATTATACCAAGAATCAAGCAAGGATGCAACCCGCGAACTAAAATGCGCAAGAAAACATGGCCTTACAATCCGATCTGATGCACTTTGCCACCATGGAGTAAGCAACCCTAACATGGAGAAGGTGATGCAATGATAAAAGTAGCGGAAGTCTGTCCTGATTACTTTTACGTCCCAGACTTTTGGAGAACTAGATTAGATATTTTGGCAAGGTGCTGAACTTAGTCCGCTGCCCCGTAAAACGACGCGTGGAAGTAGCGTTCGACCATTTCAAGGAAGAGGCAGACAACCGGTGGTCGACTAAAGAAGAGGAACTCTATGCAACTGTAGGTTTCGGAAGGGAAAAAACGAAGATCGCAAAGCGTGAACAATTCCGCCATGATCAAGTTGGCCAGGAAATTACACGAGTTTCTCAATCTGAAGCTGGAAAGCAGTAATCATGCATAGTACTATAAGAAGTATGTGGAACTGTGATGCAGGAGCGGGTGATCCAAATGAAGCAGAATTGTTCGAACAGTTAAACAAGGGTCTTTTAGTTATTTTTTACCCATTTATTGTTATATTTTAAATATGGATTGTGGCATCATTTTGGAACCGATTTGGGTCAAAAAATTTATAGCGTGATTCTTATAATTAGGCCAAAATTTTGAGCTAGTTTCATTATTTTGTCATTTTTGACATAAATTAGGGTTTTAGCTATATACGTCCCACTTGTGGGCAGATTCGACAACTTTTAATTATTGAGCCTTTTCACACCCTAGAGAGATCCCCCCCCCCCAGTGTTTTTCCCTTTCCGTTCATTGTTTCTGCTGCTCTATAACGCGAAATTCAATTCAACGTTAAACCGGTGAGATTTGAATGAGAGTTGGTGCTAGGGATGGCAATGGATCGGATTCGAATCGGATCCACCTATATCCATATCCGGATCCGATCAAAATAAGTGGATCCATATTCGATCCAAATCCGGCTGGATCCTAAACGAATTCGGATAGAATTCGGACCGGATTTAATTTCCAATATTCGTATTCGATTCGACAATCCAAATTTGCAGAAACGGATCTGATTCGGATCCAGATTCGGATCCTAAGCATTTTTTTACTTATACAAGTACACAACAAATTCAGAAAAATACGTAAAGAGTCATCACACCAAAAAAAATGCCTAAAAAAATAAAAATATATTACAAATATTTTATCAATATAAAAAATGTAAACTACCAAGAAATATAAGCAAACCATTCAAAATTTTAAGGCACCAATAATGTCTAAAAATTGTCTACAAATTCAATCAAAACAACACTAAAATTTTCCATAACCATAGTGAAGTATGTTCTCAGGCCTAAAAAATAATGGGTAGTGACTGTGTAATGTGTTTATATATATATATATGTAGGTAAAAATATATTTTTTATAACTCAAAGGGTATTTTTGTAAAACTATATGTGTTCGGATCCTTTCGGGTCGGATATCCTAATATATTCGGATCGAATTCGGATACGGATTGGATTTTGATTTTTAATATCCATATCCGATCCATTTTAAAATGGATCGAATTTGGACTTCATCTATTCGGATCGAATCACTCGGATTTCGGATTGGGTCGAACCGTATTGCCATCCCTAGTTGGTGCCCACATATGAAAAATTAGAAGGGTCGATAAATGCTAATCCACTTATATGTCCTTAAAAGATTGACTTTTGGAAATCATTGTATTTCCTTTAATTTATGATACTGATGGTGAAATTTATATAATTGCATTACGTTATTAAAATGGTACAAATCCTCACTTAATGCTAGGGCTGGATATCGTCCCAGAGTTCCGCCCAAACCCGCCAAACCCAACTCATGAAATTTATGAGCTTGCGTTCAAAAAAAATTGACCCGTCATGGGCTCGAGCTTGACATTTGAGCCCCACCAACATATGGGTTGGGCTTGGGTTATGTGACTTCCGTCCAAGCTCAGCCCAGCCTGACCCGAACTATCTATTACGCTTTATTATTTATACGTAAGTTCACTATATAAATATGTTAAACATGCTATGTTAAATACACGACACATAAAATATTATTACGAAAAAAAAAAAAAAAAAAAAAAAAAAAAAAGTCACCCAATGTTGTGATTGACCTTCGTATAAAGTAATATTAAATGTATTATAATTATTTTTTAATCATTAATTCAATTTTTTATTTTAAGTTAAATTAAGAATTTGGCACATGAGTTGGGTAGTTCACTTTATAAACATGTTAAACATGCTACGTTAAGTACACGACACATAAAATATTATTAAAAAATAAAAAAGTAGCCCAATGTAGTGATAGACATTGGTTTTAAAGTAATATTAAATGTTTCATAATTATTATCCTATCATTAATTTAATTTTTAGATAAGTTAAATTAATATTTTGGCCCATGAGTTGGGTAGGGTTTAGATTTTGTTCGAATGTTACGAGCTTGGCTTGAGTTTCGGCCCGATCAGCGAGTTGGGTTGGGCTTGAACTCAGCATTTTAGACAATCTACCCTGGATGGACTCAACCCAGCTCAGCCCAACCCACGGCCAGGCCTACTCAATGCCACATGTGAATTTTCTAACAATAACACTACAATAAAGGGTAAAAGACAAAATGCACCCTCTTTAGATGGGTTATATACAAAAACAACCATGTTGTTTGGGGATATACAAAAACCACCCCTGTCTCCGTTAGCATCTAACGGCACACTAACGGCAGGGCTAAAAGACATATTTACCCTCATTTTAAAACAAAATGCCACAATATAAAGTGTGTTCTTCTCCCATCCCTCACATTTCTAACCCTAGCTTCCTTCTCTCTCTTACCTCACACTCTTCCTTCACCAACAACTACCATCTTTGTTCGAACCACAGGAGGCGCCGACACCTTCTTCTTCTCCTCTCCCCACTCTCTCTCTCTCTCTCTCTCTCTCTCTCGATCTCAACCCATCTGCAAAACCAAAAACCCCCGCAAACCTCACCACCAGACGTCTCCCTCCCTTCTCTCAATTCCTCCTCATTCCAGTCCGCCCCGAGAAAGGTCGGCGACGCAGAAATCGCAAACCGAGAAAGGTCTAAGAAACGAATTGAAGTCGAAGACGATGAATTGAGTAGCGACGAGGACGAGATTGAGGCAAATTCGGAGTTCGATTATAGGAAATTCGATTTATTCGAGGTCATTTCGGATGATGAAGGCCAACACGATAGTGATGAGGAGAAGCTAGGGTTTGAGCTACCTTCTTACAGGTCTCATGACCTCCATTTATTCTTCAGCTCTGTATCTCCTCCATGGGTTCTTAAACCCACCACTTCTCGTACTCTGCTGAACCTAAAACCCTTCAATTACACTCTCAAACTCAACCCAACAACTCGGGTTTCACTTCAAGACGCAATTACTGAGGAAATCCAGAACCCAAACTCGTCTGAAGCTTCGAATTCGCAGCACCCAGATGGGAATTCCAGTTTTCCATCAAAATGCTACATTTGGGTCAATCCCAACAGCCCCAGAGCTTCACGATGGCTATGAAGGTAGGAAGAAAAATAGGAAGGTAGGAAGGAGGAGAGAGAGAGAGAGAGAAGTATGGTGGTGTGACCCTATCTCTAAACCTCTAGCAACCTGTCTCTCTCTCAAACTCTGCTTTTGAATTCAAATGTTCAAGATTTTGGTACCTGGCCACTACTGTACAGATCTACTCCAGTGGTTCAACCAAGAATTCAATAAATTTGGTCCAGGTTGAATGTTGTGGTGATAGTTGTGGGTTTCAGAGTTGGGTTGTGGTCTTTGTGATGTTGGGAGCATGAAATGAAGTTGTGTGGATGTGTTAGGCTGATGATGTTGGGGGCATTTGTGGGTGTTTTTGAGGAGTTTTGATAAGTGGTGGTGGTTTGGGTTTTAGTTAGGCTTAGGTGTTAGGTGGTGGTTGTTGTTGTTGTTGTTGTTGTTGTTATTGTTGTTGTTGTGGTGGTTGTGGTTGTGGTTGTGGCGGTTGTGGCGGGGGCGAAGAACACCAAGCAAGAACAATCAAGAACATGAACAAAATAGACAAAAAATACAAATAGGGGCACAATAGTCATAAAAAAGACAGATTGCACCCCATACTAATTGATTATAACAGAAGGGTGCTATTTGTCTAACGTCCATCCACTGACACGGGTGCTTTTGTCTCGACAGGGGTGGTTTTTGTATATCCCCGAACAACAGGGGGGTTTTGTATATAATCCAAAACACGAGGGTGAAAATTGTCTTTTACCCTTTAATATAATGAAGTCCTTATATTACAATTGTGTTGTTTATCTTAAATATCCCTAGTCCATTATATAAATTAACGGGACGATCAACTATAAACTAGTAGGTGGTAGATTGATATGCTTTAGGAGTAATGACATACTGGATAGACCCACCACAAGAAGGCTACATTAGGTTATGTCAACGTTTTAAGCGCTTCTCGTTGTGCTAACGGTGTTATAATCCTTAGACTTGAAGTCACTGGATACTCTAGTTGTGAAATATCATGCTCTGATATTATCAAACGTTACACCGTGACTGGGTAACTATAAAGATAACAATCGGGCATGATTGGAAGCAAGCTGAGAGATGACAGTGATGTAGATAGGATTTGTCGCTCCTACATAATAGGAGTAAATATCCACGGCCACTCGAGCGGTATAGCTTATGGAATGTCTGGCCAGACTCAGATAAATCAATATGGAGATATTGATGTTAGCTGCATGGATAAGTCTATTCCCAGGATCGAGAAACAATGGATCGGATATACGAGTGTGATGAATATGTCTCGTGTCCAATCCGGATATGGAGACAAAGGAACAACACGGTAACATTGGGCACAAGGTTTGTCGCGATCACTGAATATTTCTATTAGTTGTGTGGCACAGGTGTGTTGCTAGACACCGCTCTATATTTGTAAATAGTTACTACCAACTAAGTGAAAACATATGGGGTCACACAATGTATGAATTAAACTGAATATGGGCATTAATTAGTTGGACTAATTAATAAAATGATCATAACGCAACCACAAGCAAAGTTAGTATGACTAATTTACAAGTTGACTAATCCATGTAAGGACATGATTATCATTGGGGCAATTATGTAGTTAATAAGGAGTTATTAACTATATAAAGGAACTCTAGCTTGTTATTTCTCATAAGAAGTCATTATTGAGAGAACATAACAAATCAAGAGAGAGAGAGAGAGAGAGAGAGAGAGAGAGACAAAATCTAGAGGTCGAAGCCCCTAGACCCGTCGCCCCCCCCCCCCCCACCCCTTACCATCGTCGGCCCCCCTTTGGGCGTTGGTGGTTGCTCCCTTTTGCGTGATACTTTGATCCTTTCTTCAGTTGCTAGCACTACATGGTGGGAAGGATTCCATATGTAAATCTAAGATGTGGATACTCGTAGAAACGAAGACACAATTCTTCGTAGTGATCACACAAACTATGGTACACATGATTCTGCCCTAATCATGTTATGATTGCTTGCCT
This sequence comes from Linanthus parryae, assembly GCA_023055425.1. Lineage (NCBI taxonomy): Eukaryota > Viridiplantae > Streptophyta > Magnoliopsida > Ericales > Polemoniaceae > Linanthus > Linanthus parryae. The sequence goes on from JALGPY010000002.1 coordinate 39,363,258, forward strand.
GTGATCCTTGAAGGGGTTTGAGCATGATTAATTTTTTGTTATTCCGCTGCTTAACCTGCATCAAAAACCCAACAAACCTATCCTTCTTTTTAATTTCAGCTTCATTTTCTCTAAACCCTAGCTCTTTATTTATAGAAAGGGTAAAAGACATTTTGCACCTTCCAACTATGGAGAAAAGATATTTCACCCCCTGATTTATGGAAAAAGACATTTTGCACCCTTGTTAACAGATGGAGGGTAGACACATACCACCCTTATGTTACAATCCGTTAGTGGAGGGGTGCAAACTGACTTTTTGTGACCGTTTTACCCTTATTAATTGTGGACAAATACCACCCCTTTTTTGTTTATTATAGTGTTCTCGATGTTCTTGGTGTTCTTGAGCACCACCTCCCTTTCCACCAAATCTCCGCCGCTGCTGCCACCACCGCCACCGCCGCCGCCACCACCACCACCACCACCACCACCACCACCACCAACAACAACAACAACAACAACAACAACAACAACAACAACAACAACAACAACAACAACAACAACAACAACAACAACAACAACAACAACAACAACAACAACAACAACAACAACAACAACAACAACAACAACAACAACAACAACAACAACAACAACAACAACAACAACAACAACAACAACAACAACAACAACAACAACAACAACAACAACAACAACAACAACAACAACAACAACAACAACAACAACAACAACAACAACAACAACAACAACAACAACAACAACAACAACAACAACAACAACAACAACAACAACAACAACAACAACAACAACAACAACAACAACAACAACAACAACAACAACAACAACAACAACAATCTCATATATTTTTCGGAAGAACCACTTTCATTACTAAGCATTTGCAAAATCCTTGCACAAAATTAATAAAACTCCGCATCTAACAAAACTTCACTACCATCCGATGAACTAGAATGGATCTTTTTTTTTTTTGCTAATAAATATGCTACTTCACTACCAACCAAACTCCACCTACAAACCCAGCCACCATTAGCAAGTTGCCTCCATCACCATTAACCACCAACGCCATCTTTGACCCCAACACCCATACATAACATTTTTCCTTCACCTATCCCCAAATCAGACCAATTTACCCACCAACAAACCAACCCACAACTCGACAGAGATCGAATTGAGAACCACCCTCTGCCTCTCGATTATCTACCTACCTTCCCTCTGGCTCTCGATCTGTAAGAAGAAGCAAAGAAGATGAAGAAGAGATCGAGAGAGATAGAAAGCAACAGATATCACAAAATAATTATGAAAATCTGAATTTGAAGAAATCACACAGAGAGATGCGAAGAACACAGACAGAGAAGATTAGGTTTTTTACTTGCATAGATCGGTCTCGGCTTTGAAGAATCCCCCCCCCAATTCCAAACCATGGTCTCGGCTTACCTCCATCGATTTGATAACTGGTCATCTCTCTCTGCTCCGATTACAGCATCTACGAACTCATCCACAATCGGCCATCTTCCATCCAACAACAAATCGAACGAGGTGGTGGTCACGATGGTGATGGCGGGTGCGGCGAGGGAAGGAGAGAAGAAGAAGGAGATGGAGACACCCACCTCTACCTCGCGCTTTTCCCGAGGTGTATTCAACAGATGACGTATGCGGTCGTTTCCGCAATCGCTGCTTGTCCTTGTCCCGTCTCTCGTGATTTGTTGTGGTCACAGGCGTGGTGGAGAGAGGAGGCAACAGAGGGGGTTTGGTCCGTGAGATGATTTGGGTAGAGAGAGAGAGAGAGGAGCGGCTAGGGTTAGGAATGAGTGAAATGAGGGAAGAATGTGTATTTATACATGTGTAAATTTCTTTGTTCTTGAGGGCAATTTTGTCTTTTCGACCCTCTGTTAGTACCACGTTATTTTTTAACTCTGACAGGGGTGCAAAATGTCTTTTTCCATAAATTAGGGGGCGAAATGTCTTTTCTCCATAGTTGGAGGGTGCAAAATGTCTTTTACCCTTATAAAAATTTTAAACAGCGGAGTTCTAGAGAAAATCAATTATGAATCTAAACTTATAGGAATTAAATTAAGGTCCACCTCTTCTTTATAGAATAATCAATAAATAATAAGATATTTTTACTTATAAAGAAAATCTAGTTTCCTTAAAGAAAAATTCATTCTTAATTTCCAACTCTATATAATATAATTAATATTCTTTTTAGAAAATCAAATTCAATTTACTAGGATTAATAGAAACTAAGTTTTCAAGTATTCTTCTTCAATATTTATGAAAAGATTCTAGATCAAAATAATCAAATCTTCAAAATATTAGAAAAATAGAATAACGGTATTTTATAATTATGACCGAAATTAATGAAGAAGAAATATGGTGTTGGCTAAAACTTTCAAAGAAAATATTCTTACAATATTCTGTTTGATTTATTAAAGCTATTTCAATTAACTTTAAATAAAAAACTGACTAAGTTCATAAAAGAGTTTAAAAAAATACATCTTATTGGGATCATTATTACTAAATAAAATATTTTCATAAAATACATATTTTATTCATAATCAATCTCTCTTTACTTGGAAGACATGGAAATAAATCTTAAAGAATCTTTAAGAAGAATTAATGGTTGACTGAAACTACCAAAAGAGCTTGACTAAAAGTCAAAGAGCAAGCAAATACTCAACCTAGCCACCCCTAGACTACGCACGGCTCTGCCTACGGTTTTGTGCCAGTCTTAGGCGCAACAGGGTGTATTAACTACTCTTAATTTGGACATTTTCTCTTTTGAACATTAACAGTTTTGTCCAAAGATACATGAATTGATGCTACAGGAATAATCTTAGACCTTTGAATGACTTAGAAACTTAGAGCAACTCCAACAGAAGGAGCAAACCACCATTTGGACCAAAAAAATGCTCCACATCAGGAAATACACGTCTCCAGCAAAAGGGGCATCTACTGGAGCAAAACCAGGGACAATGAAATGGAGGACAAAACTTGAGACTTACTGTTCATAGGAGCAAAACATAAAGAACTGTTTTTTAATCAAAAAATTGATTCCACCCTCAATTTCAAACATAAAAAACATGAAATGGTGTCAGAATATATGTATTGGAATATGACCGTTGGAAATAGCCGATGGAAATAGTGATAAAAAAACAAATATTTTTTTAAATAAATTAAGTATTTTAAGTAAATGATTAAATATTATATTAATTACATACAATTTGTTTAAATAAACATTAATTAGTTACTTAAGACTAATTAATATAGAAATATAATTAATTAATAATAATAACAAAAAGTAGTAAAATACAAAAATTATATGAATATACATGAAACTCAAAGGTCACAAAACCAATGATTTCTGATGATTTATTGTAGAACTAGATTCAAGGAGCCTGAATAGTCTGCAAGAACACTGGGTAGCATCCCAGAGTATCTAAATAAATATATTCAGATCATTTATAATAGTCATATACAATGCACTACATGATCTGAGTCATTTTATTCCTGAATTGACTAACACTAAGAAAGAGTGTGAGTGAGATCCTAGATTGAACACATTCGGAATAATCTTGTTTCATCGTGGCTCATTACTTCCACATTTTCTCTTCTTAGTGCAGAACTTTATTTTTTATTTGACAAGTACCTCGCTGATATTTTGCCTTTCACTTGAGCTCTTTTGCCACAAAGTTCCGCATCTTTTTTGCAACTTTTTAACCTTTGCCCGCACATTCCCGAACTCGTTCTTCTCCCAAAACTCCAAGTTCTTTGCTACATTTTTCAACTTACGTTTCATACTTTAGGCCTTCTTGGGCTTGCCATGTGACGCCCCAGAATCCAAGGAGTCGTTTTAGGAAATAATATAACTATAATCATCGACGCGGCCCAATCAGCCAGTCCAGTACAATCTAGAGATCGTCATCGCTGGTACAAATACAAATACAATATCTGATGACTATCACTAGTCCATTTATTTAATAAAAGTAGTTATATCGGTACGTGATTAAAATATAAATTTTATAAATTAGATTACAAATAAATCAACACAATGGGTTTCTTACCTTTCAAATTGTTTCTTGCCTTCCAAATTGTCCAACAATTAAAAAATCATTTTTTTCCCACAAACCTACAATCTTCTCCATCTTCTGGAGCAGGTTAAAAATCTTGGCTCGTGCTTTTTTGAAGTCACCCATTTGGATCAAGAAACCCATTCTGCAACCCAAGAACGTGTTGAACAAATCCTCAGCTTTAAGTTTCACAAATATCACATACCACTCCGTCCCAGCTCAAATGCACCATTGGACTTTTTTCACCCGTAATTGGGTCACTTTGACCCGGTGATTTGGATCGAAAAATGATACAATTTTTCGATAATTTTTTTATTGTCTTGTAGAATAAGAATTACTCTACAACACTTCGAAAAAATTATCTAAAAATTATAAAGTTTTGCTATCCAAATTACCGGGTCAAAGTGACCTAGTGAATAGTGATAAAAGTTCAAATGGTGCAAAAGAGGTGAGACAGAGTGGTAGCTCTAAATGTGCACACCTTCTATGGGACAAAGCTTTCTTTGTTGCTAAAAAAATCTTACTAGCCCTCCACCTAAATATTTTCACTCTTGGGGGAAGCTTTGGTGTTCAAAAATAGATGCACAATTGAAACTGGGGAAGAATTGGTCTTTTTTTTTTGGAATCCATCTATTTTTGAACACATGAATGAAATTCCCGTTTGCACTCTTCAAAAGCATTTCTTTTTTTAAAATGTCTCTACCTGCACACATGGGGTGGGTTTGGTGTGGATTTTTTTGTGGATTTTAATCCAAAATCCACTTTTCAGCTTTTTGAACTTTTTGTTAAGGTTTGTAATGGACTTTTTTGAGTGGATTTTGGATTTTGGATTTTTAAGTTGTAGTGTAGAAAAGGTGGAAGCAAAAAAATTGGGTTTGGGTGGATTTTTTGTGTCTTTTTTCATCATATCATACAAATGACAATAATATCCCTACTAAACAACAAAACTGACACATCACTGACCTTAAATAAATAGACAAAAAGGATAAAGTGGTAAGTTTCACTGAACAACAAAACTGTCACATCACTGACTTTTTAACATCACCAACTTTTTTTACCAAACTCATGCATCTTTTTTCTTGAACTTTTGTGTCACGGACTCTTTTCACACCATCTTAAAAGACAGCTTAAAATCAAAAAAGTCCACACCAAACCTACCCATGTTCTCCATGTCCATGAGGGGGTTATGGCTAATTTGGGCCTAAAAGGTTGGCTATAGGATAATGGGTCTGTTTGAATAATTGAGTACACAAATAAGATTGATATTTCCGAAATTTTCTAGCATTCTTGGACAACATAACTAAATTGAATTATCTCGGATATCTAAAGGGCAAACCCTCTTAACTTTTGGGTTTTCCCATATCCTTCCAACTGATCTAACAAATTTTATTTTCATGTGGCCCCTCTCCCCACCAGAATCCTTATATAACTTAAGCAATTTTAGAGCATAGGAAAATAGGGAATACTATCTCTGTTTCTTCTCTTTCACCTTACTTAATTTTTTGACACTATTCATTGGGTCAAATGATCCGGTGATTTGGTTAGCAAAACGATTCACAAATTTTATAATTTTTGCATGATCTTGTAGAGTAAACTTTACTCTACAATGCTATGAAAAATTGTCAAAAAATTACATCGTTTTGCTATCCAAATCACCGAGCCAAAGTGACCCAGATACGGGTAAAAAAGTCAATCGCATGGAAAAGAGAAGAAACAGAGGTATTATCAAACTAGCCATCAAATAACTAGGTACCACTTCATCCCACAACTTTTACACCATTTGGATTTTTACCACTATTCACAGGGTCACTTTGACCCGATAATTTGGATAGCAAAATTTTATAATTTTTAAATATTTTTTTATAGTGTTGTAGAGTAACTCTTATTCAACATGACCATAAAAAAGTTATCGAAAAATTGCATCGTTTTGCGATCAAAATCACCGAGTCAAAGTGACCCAGTACCGGATGAAAAAGTCAAAAGGGTACATTTGAGGTGGTGGTATCAAACTTTAGCAAACTTTAGGTATTAGGTTTACGAGTAAAGGTCTGCAATAGACTCTTAATTAGATAAAATGGGTCAAAATCATATCCCTTTTACTTCCTAAATCATCTTTATTATTAGTATCATTCATCAGGTTTGTCCTTCTGTTTTAAACAAAAAAAATGTTCATTTTACTCTTGTACAAAACTATTGTTTAATGGCATATAGATTAAAAAAAACTAATAAAACATTAATGAATGATTTTGATAATTATTGGAGCAACAACTGTAAAGTGACGATTTAGGAAAACGTTTTTTGCTCTCTCCCCAGAGCCTCTCCCACTGCTCTTTGAGCCACAATCCTCATCTCCACCCAACTCCACTCCGAAATCAAAATCAAAACTACAATTCAAACTGATTCAACCGTTCGTCTTCTACAATTTCACCCTGATAATCTATGTATTCATTGGTTGTTGCTTCCAATCAAATCTCTTGATTTTCCTCTAACCCTCTTCCCCTACTTCTCCCCTCTGGAAAACCCCCATGCCCTACGACCTACACTGTAATCATTTCCTGCATTGTAACTCTCGGCTAGGCCAAATTTGCATCCTCTCGAGATTTGGCAAATTTTTTCGTGTGCATGCATTGGGTCCTTTTGATTCTAGCGTGTTTATCTCCCCTATCTTGCTAATCAAATCTTTTCATATATTTGGGTGCAGGTTTTTTCTTGTTGTTTATATTGTGATAATTTGATTGTTGTTTGATCCACTCTCATTTCTTGCCTTTAGCTTATTCCAGATTCTTTGCCTCTCTTCGATTTCTTATGTCTAATCCCTTCCAATTTGATGTTAGTAGTCCCTCTTCCAATGACTCCATGGAGGAAAGACTTGATGAAAGGGGGTCAGTGATCTCATTGAATCCCAACAGAGCTTTCACCTTCCGGGAAATCATGAAGCATACACTGGTAGGCAAATTTGTTGGTAAAAATTCTCTTTCCCCTCTTGTTATTCAGCAAGCAATCTGCAAAGCATGGAAAACTTTGGGATCAGTTTGGATTGAGAAGAAGGTTGAAGTTTATCTCTTTCATTTTCAAAATCCTAAGGACAAAGAGTTCTTTCTTAATGAATCTCTTATTTCTATCCATGGCTTATCCCTGATTTTCAAAGAGAGACAAAATAATCAAGCTCTTTCTGAAGTTGATTTTTCTAAAGCTGACTTATGGTTTCAAGTTCCAAACATACCTCTAGAAGGTTTTGATCGTGATACGGCTGAAAAATTGGGTAATTTAGCAGGAGACTTGATTGTGGTTGATTGGTCATTTGATAGGGTTAGAGCTCTACATGGCTTGCGTATTAAAGTTAGAGTTTCTCTGGATCAAGCCCTAACCCCAGGAGCTTATGTTAATGTCCTCAGGAGAAGAGGAAAAGAAATGGGTTTTTTTCAGGTATGAAAGAATTTTTAAGATCTGTTACAGGTGTGGCTGTGTTGGACATGATAACAAGAGATGCAGTACTAACCTGGTAGAAGTCTTGGACAAGTTGGAGGCCAGATACCTACAATCACACCACCTCTCCTCCTACCCCTTCTATGTGAATCCTCAGAGGAAAATGTTTACACACCTTCTCAAACTCCACTCTAAGCATGGTCCTGACCGTACTATGAAATTTGATACCAGTAAAACCCCCATCTATGAGTTTCATGATGTCCCAACACTCCAAGACCCTAACCAAGGTCCCCCTATCCCACTTAATCATCAACTCTCTGATCACTCTTCATCATCCACAGACTATGCGAACTACTTTACCCCCCCCCCCCCCCCCTCTGAACCGTACGACAAAGAGATCTCCAAAAAGCCAAGAGTTGAGAGTGACCCTCCTTTTATAGGAAATACATCCATGGTGGAAGATCATCAGTCAAAGGCCCCTCAAATGCATCAGTCACAGCCCAAAACGGTTCCACTAGCCTCACAAATGCATGCATGCTTCCCAAGAGGCACCATGAATGTATCTGTTTCCCAACAGACCCAACCGGTTCACTTTCACGCCGATTGGTTCAATGACTTAGCATTAAACCAACGCATGCATTTGGGATTCCAAAGAGGCGATTCCTTGTTCCAAGAGCTCTGTAACCTACCCCCTATCTGCACTATAAATCCCACATCTCTCTCTCAGAGTCAAGTTTCGCAGATTCCTACTACCTACTCCATTCCCTCTTCCATTCCCTCACATCCTCTGTCACAACCCACAATGGTGAGACAACTCCCAACAACCTTCAAAAAACTTGACCACACAAGCTTTGCTATAAGAGCCCCTGATTTCTCTCCCACAGTAACCACTGAACCAGACTCAGAAAAAGTACAGAGAAGGCAAGATCTAGAAGAGATAGATAGGATGTTGATAGAGAGTGGTCCTTCTGTGCCAAAGAAATCAAGAGGAAAGAGGAATGTAGGGAAGAAGGTGCCAGGGGTAGAGAAGAAACTGATTGCTAAGAAGGTCACAGAGAAAGTCACTGAGAAAGCCAAAGGAAAGATGCCAGTCAAGACGAAACCACTCCAAATTCAGGCTCTCAAGAAGACAGCAAAGCCAAAAGAGGCAGTAGGGCAACAGACCGTTGATCCCAACGGAAAGGGTAAGAAGCAGAGGACATCCTCCAAGCCAGAAACTAACAAAGGTACTCTGAATTTTTATGATTCAATTATGCAAATCAATTTTAACCCTTTCTCCGAACACTTTTTCAAATTTAAATTCAAAAAACGATGCAGAACTTTGAATGAGCATTCCCTAACTCACTCCTTTTCTGCTAAAAAACCTAAAATGGGCTTTGGGTGGTTGTGCCAGAACAACCCCCAAGAGAGCCATGAGTCTTCTTAGTTGGAATTGCAGGGGTCTGGGTCAGGACTCTGCAATTCGTGAGATCTTTTCCCTGACCCGTCGTTTCAAACCCGAGATCATTTTCCTGTCTGAAACTAAACAATCTCCCTCTTTTATTAATCGAAAGTTTAGAAAATTAGGTTTCCAAAATCATTTCTCTATTGATCCAGTTGGATCTAGTGGGGGATTATGGTGTGCATGGCACTCTCATGCTTTCACCATATCCTCCAAATGGTCCTCTAGCAATCTCATTCTTCTGGAACTTAATATCAACTTCTCCTCCTCGCAATCCTGCTTTATTGGTCTAGTGTATGGTCACCCCAACTTTGACAAAAGAGAAGAAGTTTGGAAGCAATTTAATGAAATTTTACCCTTTAATAGCCCTCTCCTTATTATTGGTGATTTTAATCAAGTCCTGTTTCCTCATGATAAAGCTGGGCCTTGTGCTTCTGTTATCAGAGGAGCTAATCAATTTTTAAACTATCTTAACCAATGGGGTCTGTTTGAAGTAAAAAATATAGGCCCCTGGTTTAGTTGGTCGAATTGTAGGTTCAGCTCTAACCCCACTTTTGAGAGATTAGATAGAGCTTGGTGCAATTTTGAGTTCCTATCTCTCTTCCCTTGTGTTACCCTGCACAACTTGGGTATTGGAGTTTCTGATCACTCCCCTATCGTCCTCAAACTTCAAAACTCCAACTCCATTCGTGTTAACCCGCCAAGAAGATTTGAATTATGGTGGCTTAAGACCCCAGAAACTAAAGACCTATTGCACTATATCTGGAGGCTTCCTATTAGAGGCTCTCCATGCTTCAGAGTGGTTAAGCTTCTTGCTATTACGTTAAGAGCTTTCAGATCATGGGCTATGGCCAAACCCTCATTAGCCAACCAAATATCTATGACCAAAGCCAATATTGCCCATCACCAGGCCTTACTCCCTGACCCTGTTGCTGCCTCTAACTTTGTAGCCTGCCACAAGCATCTTCATGATCTTCTTAATTCTGAAGAGATTTACTGGGCTCATAGAGCTCGTTGCAAATGGCTCCAAGAAGGCAGTAAGAACACAAAATTCTTTCATGCATATACTAAAATAAAGAAAATTTTTAACTCTATATGCAATATCAAACTCTCTGATGGCACTTCAATCTCAGATCAGCCTTCCATCATGAAAACCTTCTTGGATCATTACTCTAATATCTATTCTCAACCTTCCCCCTCAGCTTCTGACCTTGCACAACAAAATGATGGCCTATTTTCCTTCTCCCTCCTCTTTAATATCACAAAAACACTCAATCTTGACCAGCAAAATTTTCTTTCTAATCCATTTTCTGCTTCTGAGGTGTCGAATGCAGTCTTTAGTATGTCACCCCTCAAAGCACCTGGGCCAGATGGTTTTCAACCAGCTTTCTTCCAACAAAATTGGTCTCTTCTTTCCACATCAATCACTTCAGCTGTTCTTTCTTTTCTAAATTCATGGTATATGCTTAAAGAAATGAATAGAACTCACATTGCCTTCATCCCTAAAACTAACAATCCCCAATCAGTAACAGACTTTAGACCAATAAGCTTATGCAATGTTTTGTATCGTATTATTGCAAAAGTCTTAGCTAATAGGCTCAAACAAGTCCTTCCTTCCCTAATTTCTGCCAATCAAAATGGCTTCATTCCAAATAGACTCATCCAAGATAACATCCTTATCGGCCAAGACTTAGTTCACACCATTCACAAAGCTAAAACTGCTCATCAACCAAAGCTAGGGGCTCTTAAATTGGACATCTCTAAACCTTTTGATAGTGTAAGATGGGATTTCCTTGAGCAAGTGATGTTTCAAATGCACTTCCCCTCTCATTTCACTAGGCTTATTATGCAATGTGTTTCTACTGTAACATACTCACTAATTGTCAATGGATCTCAGTCCAACTCTTTCACCCCCCACAGGGGCTTAAGACAAGGAGATCCACTATCTCCTTTTCTTTTTGCTCTTTGTGCTGAAGCTCTATCTAGTTCCCTCCAAATGGCTGAATCAGACAACTTAATTCAAGGAATTCCTTTTTCTAGGGGCAAAACTATTTCTCATCTTCAATTTGCTGATGATACCTTGTTGTTCTTCAAAATCCAACCCAACACTAGTGAAAATATTAAAACTCTTCTTGACACATATGCTTCTGAATCAGGTCAAGCTATCAACCTTGACAAATCCTCCCTAGTTTTTAGTCCTAACTGCTCTGAGTCTGATAAGCTGCAGTTTTCCACAAATTTAGGTTTAGAGCCACAGGAATCTATAGGCAAATATTTAGGTATTCTACTAGATAAGCAAGGGTCCAACAAAGACTTAATCAAATCTACTATCATCAAAATCAATGAGAAGTGTGCTGGTTGGCAAAGTCTGCTCCTAAATCCCTTTGGTAGAGCCACTTTGATTAAATATGTTCTCAACAGTTACCTAGTTTACCCTATGTCTGTTTGTATTTTCCCTAAGAAAGATTGTGATAACATACAAACCATTTTTTCAAGATTCTTCTGGGCTGGCTCAATATATAAAAGATGTATTCATTGGCTCTCTTGGGATTTTCTCTGCAATAAAACTCAGAGAGGGGGATTGGGTTTTAAAAACTTACAATGTTTTAATAATGCTCTAATAGCCAAAAACTGTTGGAAACTAGTTAAGGACTCAAAAAGTTTTTTCAGTTCTTATTTTATTCCTAAGTACTGTAAAAGACAACATTTTCTGGCTATTAGAACTACCACCACAGCTTCCTGTGCTTGGAAAAACATTTGCAAGGGAAGAAGTACCCTATCCCTGGGTTTGCAATGGAAAGTTGCCAAGGGTCATTCTCTGATGGTAAGAAGTGATGGTTGGATTCCAGATGTTCCAGGAGCCTCTATTGAGGATTATTTGAGGCAAACTGACCCAGATAACAGTTATAAGAGGGTGGAGCAGTTAGTTGCATAGAATGGGCAAAGCTGGAACAAAAACCTTGTGGAGAATCTCTTCCCACCCTGGCTTAGTAATAGAATCCAGTGTATTCCTCTAGGACTTAATGAAGATCATGACACCCCTTATTGGAAGTTTACCTCCAATGGAGTCTACTCTGTCAAAACAGCCTATCTGCTTCAAAACTTCAATAATTCTTCCCCAAACCTATCTGGCAATCGTATCCAATTCCGCTCTATTTCCTTTGAATTTCATTGGAAGAATCTCTGGAAATCTGGCCTCCCTGCTAATCTTCTGCATCTTCTTTGGCGTATTTGCACTAACTCTTTATCTTGTCTAGATAACATACACTTCAGAATTCCTTCTATTAATCCCTCCTGTACAAGATGCAATCTTAATCTTGCTGAAACCCCTCAACATATTTTCCTTCATTGTATTGTGGCTCAACAGCTTTGGGAGAGAGCCCCCATTTCTACCATCTACAAGCCTAATGCTAACACTATTAATATACAGCAGTGGATTCTAAGTTGGTTAAAGAGAAAGAAAACTAGGTGCTCCATTCAAAACTGGCATTAGATCCCAGCTATTATTTGGATCCTTTGGATTTCTAGAAATAAGAAATTATTTGATCAACATAATACTTCTGTAGACCAAATGTATTATCAAGCTGAAGCTCTTGCTGCATTCCTTGTCATTTGCTAATCTCTTAGTTTATTCAGCTGCTAACAATTGGGTGGAAGTTCAAGTTCAGAAAGGCAACTTCTCATGGAAGGCTGGGCCAGTTCATATTGATCCACAGTTCACTCCAGTGGCGCCTCAAGCTTTAGTGGAAGTCTCTGATGCTTTTCCTCTTGCAGTACTGCCCCCAGCATTTGTGTCCCATGCAAAAGCTCCTGCTTACAAGGAAGAAAGTTCAGTTCTTGTCTCCTCCTCTGTTCATGGCTCCTCTGGTGATCAAACTGCTTCTGCTGAGGATGTTGCAGTTGCTGATGCAAAAGTTCTCCATGAAAGTGCTGGTGTTGATCTTCCTCCTCTCCCAGATGATGAATTGATGTCAGCTGTGATTCCTTTTATTGACGCTTAGGAGGTTGCCTGAGTTGTTTCATCTGAGTTGGTATATTCTGGTAGTATTTGGTCTCTTTGAAATATTTTGTTAATCTTTTTGAACGATGGTTTGAACTTGGTGGGTTGTATGGTGGGTTGTTTGGTTTTGTTTGGTTTTGTATGGTTTTGCTTTGAGGGTTGGGTTCTTGTCTATCCCTCCCTTCTCTTGTTAGGGCTTAGATCTAGTATTAGCCTTGGGGTCGTGATGTTAAACTAAGTCGTCTATTTAGCGAACTTTACTTTGTATTTTCGTTACTTTTTTAATGAAGTTCTTCTAGTTCCGCGAAAAAAAACTGTAAAGTGACATTACAAAATTTAGTAATAAATAAATAAATAAATAAATAAATAATTTAATAAATAAAGAAAAGAAAAGAAAAGAAAAGAAAAGAAAAGAAAAGAAAAGAAAAGAAAAGAAAAGAAAAGAAAAGAAAAGAAAAGAAAAGAAAAAAAATGTCTTATCCTTGAACATGGAAATTTCAGGTCTTACAAAAGCAGCCTAATGAAACATACTCTATATAACTATAGAATGACGTTTCATAAAATAAAATAAAAAAAGGTACCGGTTTGTCCATACTCTTTCTTCCCATGGTGGTTCGGCGCAGGAATTAAGGGTAGGGACGAAAAGACCAAAATACCCCTGTCTTTTCATTGAAATAACACCATCCCACCAGCCACCATCAACACCACCACCAGCCACAACTCCGCCACAATGCCACCAGAAACAAGAACACACCCTCAACTCCACCAAATCACCACCGTCAGCCATTATATAGCAGTAAGCCACCAACAAAATCACCATCAATTTTACCACTAACATCAGATCTTTAACAAAAGAATCACATAAACAAGAACACAAATTGACAAATCTAACATGAACACCACCAGATCTTGACTAACCTTGTAGATCTAAACTTATTATTTTACAGATCTTAAAAAAATGGAAGACGAAGAAGAAGGAGGAGGAGGAGGAGGAGGATGAGGAGGAGGAGGAGGAGGAGAAGGAAGAACCCTCAATCTGCCACTGCCACAACCTCCGTCGTCGCCGCCGTTATGAACTGCTTTCGCCGTTCTGAACCGCTTTCGCCGTTCTGAACTGCCGTTGCCGTTCTGAACCGCCGACGACCTCCTAGTCAGTCTTCCACCGCCGTCGCCGTTCGTAGCCACCGTTTGACAGACGAAGAGAGGGAGTAGCTTCTCTAGGGCCTTTTTCTCACCGCCATCCTCCTCGCCGCCATCATCATCGTCAAAATCGCCGTCCTCTTCAACCCCATCATCACCGCCGTCGCCGTCACTGTGGACTTATCTCTGTGTTTGTTCTCTCCGCCTATCTCTCTCTCTCTCTCTAATGTGTAGTGTGTGTGGTTGTGGAGTGAGTGATGAGAGGATAAGGCTGAGTGAGTAGTGTTGGAAAGGGGAAAAAAAATTGTGGGGTATTATTTGTGAGGGTATTGTAGACATTTTAACTGTTTAAGGTTACCCCGAACAAAATGGGAAGAAAGAGCAGGGACGTCTCAAAATGGAAATTGGGAAGAAAGAGCAGGGACAGAGTGGTATATAACTAGAGTAAGCAACCTCATACACAGAAAGTCAATGCAAGATATTTTTCATTTTCTTTCAACTAATTACGTCAATATGATTATAGTTATTTAGTGGTAATCGCTTTACCAGGAAACCACATGGTCTCACTAAATGATTCTATTTAAGTATCAGTTCAACCAACAAGTCCGCACTATTAGTTTTGAAAGTCGTTTGTTGTTTTCGCACAAGCAGAGCTGTCATGCTTCTTCCGATTCTTTTTCTTCGTTAGGTTGCCTGTGATATTCGTTTGTATGTAATTGTCAAGTTGTTATTACTCATAGAAAGGGTAAATATGTTACTCAAAGAAAAAGAAAGGGTAAATATGTAATACTAACTGTATTAGCATACCATTCTAAAACTACTAGGCGAAATTGCATCGGTGATACCAATAGTTAGTTTTTGGTGCAATTTTAGTATTCACATTTCTAAATCAAGCATTCATAGTACTCATAGTTTCATTAGGTTGCATTCTCAGTACCCATTCGTGACAGCCGTTTTTTTTTCGGACGGAATTAGTCATGTGCGTGGCATGTGACCTTTTGGGCATTATAATATTTACCACACCCTCCGCCTCCGAAAAATCACATTTTGAAAGAGAAGACGACTTTTGATTCCCCCATGTACACCCCTTAGGTCTCTGATGGTCTACTTTGTTTTCAGGGAGAGATAGATATTCAATCGCTTAACTTGGGTGCGTTTGTTTGTTTCAATAGTGATGGTCTGCTACCTAAACCCAGATTCTAAAAAAACGGTTTGCCATGAAAACCGACAAGAAATCCTTCTAAAACACCACTGGAATCACTCATTCTCGATTCATATCTTATCTTCTTCACCGTCTTCTGTTGGAATAGATGCCCTAGAGGCAATTTAGTTTAGTATGAATTTGTATATGGCTAGAAAATTCATTTATTATTTATTGGATATTTAATATAATGAAGTCCTTAGATTTACAATTGTGTTGTTTATCTTAAATATCCCTAGTCAAGTATAATGATTAATGGGACAATCATCTATAGACTAGTATGGGGTTGGATTGATATGGAGATATCACGATCCAACACATAGGTGTGCATTACGGAATGTTGCACTGGATTGACCCATCTCCGAGAAGGCTACATACATGTTATGTTGAGTCACAAGTGCTTCTCGCGGTGCAATGGTATTGTCATCCTTAGACTTGAAGTCACTAGATGTTCTAGTTGTGGATCATTGTGATCTTGGTAGCGTTAAACGCTACACCGTGACTGGGTAGTTATAAAGGCGTGTACTGGATACAATGAGAAGCAAGCTTAGAGATCGTAGTGGACGTAGAGAGGATTTTCCCCTCCCACATAACGGGAGTAGATATCCTAGGCCACTTGAGGGATAGTGCTTATAGAATGTCTGGCCAGACTCAGATAAATCAATATAGGATATTGATGTTATTTGCACGAATAAGGCTATTCCCATTGATCGAGAAACTATGGATTGGATATACGAGTGTGACTTGTATGTCTCGTGTCCAATCCGGATATGGAGGCAGAGGGATGAGACAATTACTTGTACAAAGGTTGTCTAGATGACTATTCTATTAGTTGGCTGAAAAGGATGTTTTGCTAGAAACCGCTCCATATTAGCAAATAGTTGCTACCAACTAGGTAGAACCTATGGGGTCACACGCTATATAGAGTTGAACTAGATTTGGGAATTAATTAATTGGATTAATTAATTAGAAGGATCACTTTGCAAACCCTTGCAAACTTAGTAGGGACTAATTTGCAAGGAAGGGACTAAATTGAATTCTAGTTGGACTAGAATAAGTCCTTTAGGTAGTTAACAAGGAGTTGTTGGACTATATAAAGGACCCTCCTTCCTTCCTTCCTCATAACTTATGCTCATTAGTGTACATAACAAGAGTGGGAGAGAACAAAGGAGAGAGAGCAAGCAACAAGGAGGCCGAACCCGACCCCTTGCCGCCGCCCTCACCCCGTCGGCCAAAAAGAGGGCCGAAGCCCCTCTTTTGTCTCGTTTTGCGTGATTCCTTCATCCTCTTCCTATTCCGGGCTAGCACCAAGGAGTGTGGGAGATCTAGGATCAACTCTAGGCGTGGATCAACTATAGAAAACGTGACACTATTCGCGTTTGAAGTCATCAAGGAGAACCCAAAGGTGTGTTTATGATTTCTTACCTTCACTATCGTTATGCATCTAGACTTGTGATCCTTGGAGGGTTTTGCATGGTTATTTGTTTGATTATGCTCCGTTGCGCGTTCCATGAATCAAAACCCTACAGTGGTATCAGAGCCACAGGTCATAGAGCATAAACGTAGTTTATGTGTTACATTCTTGTTGTTTTACACCTTAATTTGATAGTTTATCGCGTAAAACAAGACAAATCAAGCATGGGATGCAATTTGTCAATAATAACTCATAACAAGATCCAATTTTTGCATTGGATACATGAATTGGTGAGTTTGAGAAATTTTAGGATCTTAGATCTAGGGTTTGGGCATCCTTGGGGAAGAAGGAGTTCTCCCAAAACAAGGAAACAACCAAACTTGGGCTCCAAGCAAGGGAGTTGTTTTGGAAACAACCCCCAAGAGGAGGTTCGGCCCCCCTAGGGACCGCCCCCTTGCTTGCCGCCCAAGCTTGGCCGCCCTAAGGGGCCGGGCGGCCCTAACCCGCGGGCCTAGCTTGCGGGTTTTGGGCCGGGCCGGCCCTAGGGCCTTGTGGTTCACTTTAATGGGCCCGGGCAATTGGATTGTTGGGCCCATGGACCGTTTTAACCCTAGAAATCCTAAAATCAATTAAAATTGACCAAGCGCGTTAAAATTGGATTTTAACTGTTTATGTGCAAATCGCATGGTGATTGGATATGGCCTTAGGATGTGGTTTGATGTGGATGTTTAATTTTGTGGTTTGGTTTTACGGCCTGCGAGCTGATCAATTAATTGTAATAATTAATTAGGGTTTTATGGCCTGCGTGCCATTTTTTTTCTCAACTTGTGAGATTTATTTTATTTAGTATAGATATTTGCTAGTGCTAGATAAAGTAGATTGTTAGCCAAGAATGGAGAAAAGAAGCCCAAAGCCAAAGGAGCCACGAAAGATGGAGCATGGAGCATGGAGCATTCCACATGACTATGAAGGATGGACCAAAAGATCAAGACGCATGGAGATGTGTTTGCTTAGGGTTCATAGATAATTCCATTGGCTTGGAATTATCTTAGTCTAGAAAATGCCATATCCACATCACGTTTAATTTCTGTTTTGTGGTTGTTTATTTATTGTCTTATTATTTGTGTGGTTGGTGTTTGGATGATGCATGCAATTAGGATAATAAGATAATTAGACAACCCGGATCTATTATTTGGAGTTGTGCCCAAACTCAAATAGATAGATTAGTTGATAATGATCAACAAAATAATTAAAATTGAATTTAAAATCCCTCAAATTTTAAATATTGTGTTCTTGCCTTCTCGTTATTTAAACACTCATTATCATCATTATTTATCAAGCTCGTGCGTGCCAAACCATGGCGACTTGGTTCATAATGATGGAATGCGATGGCACGTAACAATGTGCAATTGTTTAGATAAGAGGTTGAACACAACTAGGCTATTAATTTGATTAAGAAACCTAGAGGCAATCAATTGGGATTATCCATAAGGATGGATAAATAAGCAGTTATTTGCCCGATTGAACCAAGAGTTGCATATGGGATGCAATTGGAATTGTTCCTACCTAAAAGTAGTCAATTATGGGTGACTTGCCAAAGCAAGCTCATAAGGAGATGAAAAGATGGATCTTGGCCCACTAGAAAATATAAGGATATTTTCCGCATTAATATCTTGATGGTTATTAATCCGCAGAAAAATAGTGGGAGCTATATTTAATAAACTAGCCATTATTAAATATAGTCCAAAATTCACAAATACTAAAACTTGCGTATTTCCCTTTTGTAGAATACCAAATGGCAAACAACTCATCGAGTTCACAACATTCCCTACGATATGTCCTTGAGAAGGACAAGCTCTCTGGAACCAACTTTCTTGATTGGTACAGAAACTTGAGAATTGTTCTCAAGCAAGAGAAGAAACTGTACGCAATAGAGGAGCATGTTCCAGAAGGTCCAGAGAACCAGACACCTGCTGCCTTAAAGGCGTATCAAAAGCGTGTTGATGACGCTAATGATGCAGCCTGCCTAATGCTTTGCACCATGACCTCTGAGCTTCAGAAGCAACATGAGAACATGAATGTTGTCGATATGATCGAACATCTAAAGCAGCTCTTCCAAGAGCAGGCGAGGGTAGAAAGGTATGAGGTCTCAAAGGCACTGTTCAAATGTCATCTGGCAGAAGGGAACCCGGTGGGACCCCATGTACTCTGAATGATCGGGTACTTGGAGAATCTCGCCCGGCTTGGGTTCCCGGTCGGCCAAGAGTTGGCAACCGATCTCGTGTTGCAATCGTTGCCCGAGAGTTATGGACAGTTCATTATGAACTATAACATGAACGAGATCGTTAAACCACTGCCAGATTTGCTCAACATGTTGAGGACGGCTGAACAGAGCATCAACAAGGGTAAGGGCAAGGCCATAATGATGGTACAGAAAGGAAAGGGCAAAAAGTTTGCCTCTTCCTCCAAGGGCAAAAGCAAGTCAGTTGCCAAGTCCAATGAACAAGCCCTTAAGCCTGTTGGTGGCATTGCCAAGGTCGTGACTAAGGGTGAGTGTCACTACTGCAGTCAACCTGGACACTGGAGGAGGAACTGCCCAAAATATCTGAAGGACAAGAGGCTTGGAATAGTGATTCCACCACCACCAGGTATTTTTGTTGTAGATGTCAATTTAACTGTCTCTACATCATGGGTATTAGATACTGGATGTGGATCTCATATTTGTCGAAATATGCAGGATCTAAAGAGAAGTAAAAGATTGGCTAAAGGGGAGGTAGATCTGCGCGTTGGGAATGGAGCAAAGGTTGCTGCGTTGGCCATAGGCGTGTGCGAGCTATCTCTGCCTTCAGGATTAGTTTTAGAATTAAATAATTGCTATTTTGTGTCTGCTATGAGCAGAAACATTATTTCTATTTCTTGTTTGGACAAGGAAGGTTTTATTATTTCAATAAAGAACAATTGTTGTTCCTTTTATTTGAATAATATTCACTATTTTAGTGCGCAATTATTTAATGGACTTTATGTCCTTGATCTAAGCAATCCTGTCTACAACATTAATACCAAGAGGATTAAAATAAATGATTTAAATCCTGCTTATTTATGGCATTGTCGTTTAGGCCATATAAATGAGAAACGTGTATCTAGACTCCATAAGGATGGATTACTAGACTCATATGATTTTGAATCATATGAGACATGTGAGGCTTGTTTATTGGGAAAAATGACAAAGTCCCCTTTCAATAAGAAAGGTGAGAGGACTAGTGAGCAATTGGCGCTCATACATACCGATGTGTGTGGGCCACTTGCCACGCCTGCCAGGGGTGGTTATGTCTACTTCATTACATTTACTGATGATTACAGTAGATATGGATTTGTGTACCTTATGAGGGCAAAATCTGAATCCTTTGAAGTGTTCAAAGAATTCAAAAATGAAGTAGAGAAGCAACTTGGCAAAAGTATCAAGGCTCTACGATCGGATCGTGGAGGAGAATACTTGAGCCAAGATTTTGACGACTATCTTAGAGAGTGTGGGATCGTGTCCCAACTCACTCCACCCGGAGCGCCACAATGGAATGGCGTGTCCGAGAGGAGGAATCGAACCCTATTGGATATGGTTCGGTCTATGATGTGTCAAACCGATCTTCCATTATCGTTTTGGGGCTACGCTCTATTAAGTGCAGCTTTCACCATTAACCGTGTTCCATCTAAATCAGTCATGAAGACACCATATGAGATGTGGAGTGGGAGGCGTCCCACACTGTCGTTCATGAGGATTTGGGGCTGCGATGTCTATGTAAAACGTTTACAATCAGACAAGCTAGGGCCTAAATCGGATAAGTGTAAATTTGTGGGGTACCCTAAGGAAACTAAGGGATACTACTTCTACAATCCAACCGAAAACAAAGTGTTTGTTGCTCGGACCGGCGTGTTTCTAGAAAGAGAGTTTGTCTCTAAAGAAGCAAGTGGGAGGAATGTAGAACTTGAAGAGGTTCAAGAAACCACAAATCACTGAACCGATTATGGAACATGAACAGGAACCACAAGCAGTTGTGGAGCCACCTGTTCAGGTAACACAAGAGCTTCGTAGATCTAGTAGAGTGCGCCAGGAACCCGAGAGGTACGGACTTCTCGTAACTGATTCCGGTGACATGATAACTCCTTAATAAGAGTCATCCTATATACACTTTATATTGTTATTTTTGTGCGTTTCGTTGCAAAGTGACGAATTTCGGGCTTATTTGAGAAGAAAATGAGTTTTATGATGTTGTAGAGCTTAAACGTACAATCCGGGCGTTTCTTGAATAGTTTTACTTATGATTTGTATGATTTTGTCACATTTGATCTTCGCGGTAGTGTTCGTGTTGTGATTTACAGGAACATTGCATGAGGAGAGCAATTGGAGAGAAGAAACGAGCTTCGGAAGTCAAAGAGTACACAAGAGAAGCAAAGTTAGAGGAGCAAAAGTGACCATCCTTCACTATTTTGATGATATCTTGAGTTCTACAAAACCTGCTATAGTGAGACCTATTCCAAATGAAAGTAGACTCAAATATCTTTCCAACGGTAGGTCACGGAGCTCAATCAAAATTCGGACGAGAAAGATATGTTCCGGTGAAGTTGACACAAAAACGAAGAAAAGCTGGTAAAGTTTCACTGGACCAGTGTGCACTCCTCTGGATGTATCTGGAGTTACGTATACTATTTTGGATCAAGGCCTATTCCATTAGAAAGTAGACATCCAGGGCTTTCCAACGATATAAGATAGGCCGAAAACAGAGTCCGGATGAGGGAGAAAAGGCCCGCGCAAGATCAGCTTATGAAATCTGTCCGAGAATTGCAAACTAGAGGGGCTGAATTGCAAATTCGGCCAAGTTTCATTAAAAATCGTGCCCAGCCCTATACATGACGATTTTTAGGACCTAAAGGCAGAGAGGGCTGCTGGAGACAAGGAAGAACAAGTTGGAGGAAGGCTTGGAGCTTGGAGTTCGTCGTGAGAGCGAGGATTCCATCGTTTGATCTCTCTTCTCTATCTTTTTCATTGTTTTTGATCATGATCAATATAAACTTCGTCGTGTTGATCATGTATCGCAGTAGCTAAGTTTATTATTGGGATTTATCTATGGTAGCTAGGGTTTGAAGCCGTTTTGGCGAATTATGAATTTGATTCACGTTTTGCTTAAACTTAATTGATGATGTTCTTGTTTGCTATGTTTAATTCATGCTCTTAATCTATCTTGCTATTGTGAGACGTTGCAGTAGGAAGATCATAGGTAATTGGTTAGTGAAAGCAACGAATTACCCGGATAATTGAATTAAGCACGTAGTCATAGGTTAGAGAAATCAACCACCGACTATGAACATTGAGTAGAATTAGATGATAGTCATTATATGTTTTTAGGAATAATTAGAACTTGGTAACTCGGTTGTAATTTGACCTAGGCATAGAAAGCTAGCTTGGTAACTCGGCTAGCATTATTGCTTGTTTGGCAAATTAAATCATTATCTGTGTTTCAAAACGTAATTCGTTAACGGTGTTCACCTAGTGATCCTAGAAAAATCCTGATACTTGTCTCTCGTATTAATCTCACTTTTAATAATTATTTTGTTATTTAAATTATTAGTTTATTAAAACAATCCAATTGTTTGTCCACACGAAGTTAATCATCCTAGTTAATTCACGACAAGTCCCTTGGGTTCGACAAACCCGGATTACCGGATATTACTACACGCGACAGCCGTACACTTGCGGTTGAATCGTGTCAAGTTTTTGGCGCCGTTGCCGGGGACTTCGGTTGAATTAGTTAGAATTATTAACTTTAGGGAATTTTATTTTTTCTTTTGTTTATTTATTTTTTGATCTCACCTTCTTCCTAGAGAATTATTGTGCAGGTATCTTGGTGATCATGTGGGGGCAGAATTACTATGGGCATTCTCCAGTCTACCAACCGTATGACTCCTATGGAGATATGTACACCCCTCCTCCTTGCAATCAAGAAGATGAGCATATTAAAGAAGTATTGAAGCTCATGATAGCTAGTATGGACAGAATTGAGGAAGGGATTAATAGGATGGATGAAAGTCTCCAGCTGAAGGGACAACACTTGGCAAAACTTTCGAGTGCATTGGCATATGCAGATAATGACGATGGGCCAATCAACATCATTCCTGACTTAGTTGAGGAGTGCGAAGAGGAAGACGAAGAACTCCCAGAGATCTATGTTTATAATACTGTCCATCATGAAGTAATAGATCCTCTGGTCGCTTCAGACTCAGATTCGGACTCAGATTGGGATGATATTGTGAAGCCTATACAACTTGTGCCTCGCATAATTACGGATCCATGGCATGAATGGCAGAGTGTGGACATAGCTAGCTTATGGCCCAGTGAAGATATTTTCTTTGAGAAAGAAAGTCATGAAGCTAAGGAATTATTGCGTGGAGATGTTCACATGGACATATATCAAGAATGTATTCAGTCTAATCCTTATCTTTTGGGGATCATAAAATGGGATGAGTCACATGTGGAAGAGCAGAGAGCCCAGTTTTCTGCAATACATGATTTGCCACCAGTGATTCCAAGACAAGATCTAGGGAAGGAAGCCATCAAGACGGCACTCCTTGTCATCACTGTTCCATTTGGAAGTTTATTTCCACATGACCAGGCCTCAATGATATTGATTTTGAAGAATTGGAAGAAGAAGAAGAAGAAGAAGAAGAAGAAGGGGAGGAGAGGTAAAAGGGATCATGATGGGGAGAATGAATTCTCGAGAAGACCTGTGATCAAGGAGTGGAAGCGCAGAAAGCATAAATTTTTTCAGGCCGTCTTCTACAATTTTGTAGCGCCATATGCATCTCATGCATGCTCACTTGAGAAGAGAAAAAGAGAGAAGCGATGGTGGAAGAAGAAAAAGTGGAGAGAAAAACCTCCTTAACATCTTTTGAGGTAACGGGGTCGGGTCGTCGACCTTAAATTACACGACGCTTGTTGGGAGGCAACCCAACGTATTTTCTGCTTAAGTTAGGGAGTGAGTTTTTAATACAGTTTCGTGTTTTTAGTTATTTATTTGGAGCGATGAGAGAGAGAGGGACTAATGATGTTTTCCTAGTGACATACTTGAGCAGGTTATGATAGAATCTACCCCGGTGTGCCATGGCACACATGACCTTTACAGGGACTCGTGCATGCGAGTTGGGGATTCTTCAGACATGGATTTTAGTAGAGGAGGGCAGTCGACCCCGGTGTGCGAGTACCATTGACTGTATAGGAGCATGGTGACACCACTACTGTGCTTGGGGACTGCTTGGCGCGATTTCTTCCCCACCCTTGAGGTGGTTGTGAGTATCTTTTTCTCTTGCTAAATTTTGTGTTTCTTTTATATAAGTATGTCATGCTCCATCTCATCTACTGGCCTACACATTGATTGCTGAGTCTTCTTGCATACCCTCTGAATTCGTTGAGGACAACGAAGCATTCAGTGTGGGGGTGATTTATCTGTTTGCTAGCCATAGTGTCTTGCATAGCCAGTTACATGTAGGATGTGTCTAGGTTGTATTGTGAATCAGTATTGTGGTTTATGTTATGTTTTTCCTTATATTGTCGTATTGTGTAGTGTGGTTTACATACTGTGTGCACTTTTAAATAATTGAGTCTACCCACCAAAAAGTTGAGTTGTGTTGTGTCAATTTTTTTTTTTTTTTTTTTTTCGTGTCAAAACCTTGCATATAGAGGTAGGATATAAAAAAAAAAATAATACAAAAAAAATGAGAAAAGAGAAAACCCATAAAAATTTAAAAATTTAAAAATTTGAGAAAAAGGCAATTGAGGATCTTGAAACTGAAGAGAGCTTAGTGAATGAATCCTTTTGAGTAGGAAGTGCCGTAGTAGGGAATTTTTTATTCTTTAAATATTTTGTGTAGAGGTTTCACTAAGGATGTCTTGGGAATTTTTGGAAGTTGTGAAAGAATGACATGAAAAAGTATACCTAAGTTTCCTATAGTGTGCTAATTGGATTGAGTTTTGCTTGTAGCTGAATATTCTGTTTTCAAGTGGAAACTTGTGGTCTCTTGTTGATCTGGGGTGGACCTTCGTGTAGAGTTGGTTTCATGTGGTACGGTTGCCTCAGCCTAAGTGAAGTTGGGGGGCGTACACCACCATCCCTTACGGTGGTCACAAGAGTTAACCGAAAAAGCCCACGCTCTTTATGCTCTACTGCACGGTTGTAAAATAACAGAGGAGGAAAGAAAATGAGAAAATATGAAAAAAAAAAGAAAAAAAAAATTGTGCTTCAAGGAGAAACAACCTAATGTGCTTCCTTTCACACGGAAAATTTGGATTCCATCCAAGTAGAGCTAGAGAGGAAAACTAGAGTCAAGCCTTATTTCACAGGAGTTGTGACTCCCTTCACCGGGATAATTTGCTTTCAAAAGCAATAAAGGCTAAGAGGGTCTGAAAACCTCAGATGATTCGGCGAAGAAATGCTACAGTGAAATCTGATCTGAATTAGACCCAATGAAGCTTAGGACGTGCTTGTGTCTTGGTTTGAATTGGTGGAGGAAAGGGGACGCCTTAGTGAGCTTTTGCACTGAATCAAATTTTTATTTCAAATTCTTGCTACGTGTATATGAATTTCAAAAAGGATTAGTGAGAGCTTGATGATTTTCAGCTGATGAGAGGGAGATTGCCTATTCTTGCCAAAAAAAAAAGAGAAATTGGATGTTTTAAATAATTGTTTTAAGATTGAGTCTAGAATTGCATTTGCATCATCTTGCTGCACTTATAGAGTCGTGAGTCATGTTAGAGTCGTTTGAGTCTTGTTGGCTAGTAGACAAATAAATGCAGTAGATGAGACTTTGCTCGGGACGCGCAAATGGCAAGTGTGGGGGTATTTGATAACTCCTTAATAAGAGTCATCCTATATACACTTTATATTGTTATTTTTGTGCGTTTCGTTGCAAAGTGACGAATTTCGGGCTTATTTGAGAAGAAAATGAGTTTTACGATGTTGTAGAGCTTAAACGTACAATCCGGGCGTTTCTTGAATAGTTTTACTTATGATTTGTATGATTTTGTCACATTTGATCTTCGCGGTAGTGTTCGTGTTGTGATTTACAGGAACATTGCATGAGGAGAGCAATTGGAGAGAAGAAACGAGCTTCGGAAGTCAAAGAGTACACAAGAGAAGCAAAGTTAGAGGAGCAAAAGTGACCATCCTTCACTATTTTGATGATATCTTGAGTTCTACAAAACCTGCTATAGTGAGACCTATTCCAAATGAAAGTAGACTCAAATATCTTTCCAACGGTAGGTCACGGAGCTCAATCAAAATTCGGACGAGAAAGATATGTTCCGGTGAAGTTGACACAAAAACGAAGAAAAGCTGGTAAAGTTTCACTGGACCAGTGTGCACTCCTCTGGATGTATCTGGAGTTACGTATACTATTTTGGATCAAGGCCTATTCCATTAGAAAGTAGACATCCAGGGCTTTCCAACGATATAAGATAGGCCCAAAACAGAGTCCGGATGAGGGAGAAAAGGCCCGCGCAAGATCAGCTTATGAAATCTGTCCGAGAATTGCAAACTAGAGGGGCTGAATTGCAAATTCGGCCAAGTTTCATTAAAAATCGTGCCCAGCCCTATACATGACGATTTTTAGGACCTAAAGGCAGAGAGGGCTGCTGGAGACAAGGAAGAACAAGTTGGAGGAAGGCTTGGAGCTTGGAGTTCGTCGTGAGAGCGAGGATTCCATCGTTTGATCTCTCTTCTCTATCTTTTTCATTGTTTTTGATCATGATCAATATAAACTTCGTCGTGTTGATCATGTATCGCAGTAGCTAAGTTTATTATTGGGATTTATCTATGGTAGCTAGGGTTTGAAGCCGTTTTGGCGAATTATGAATTTGATTCACGTTTTGCTTAAACTTAATTGATGATGTTCTTGTTTGCTATGTTTAATTCATGCTCTTAATCTATCTTGCTATTGTGAGACGTTGCAGTAGGAAGATCATAGGTAATTGGTTAGTGAAAGCAACGAATTACCCGGATAATTGAATTAAGCACGTAGTCATAGGTTAGAGAAATCAACCACCGACTATGAACATTGAGTAGAATTAGATGATAGTCATTATATGTTTTTAGGAATAATTAGAACTTGGTAACTCGGTTGTAATTTGACCTAGGCATAGAAAGCTAGCTTGGTAACTCGGCTAGCATTATTGCTTGTTTGGCAAATTAAATCATTATCTGTGTTTCAAAACGTAATTCGTTAACGGTGTTCACCTAGTGATCCTAGAAAAATCCTGATACTTGTCTCTCGTATTAATCTCACTTTTAATAATTATTTTGTTATTTAAATTATTAGTTTATTAAAACAATCCAATTGTTTGTCCACACGAAGTTAATCATCCTAGTTAATTCACGACAAGTCCCTTGGGTTCGACAAACCCGGATTACCGGATATTACTACACGCGACAGCCGTACACTTGCGGTTGAATCGTGTCATGACACGATGCTCATAGATGATGAGCCTACTACCTATGAGGAGGCCATGAGTGGCCCAGACTCTCAGAAGTGGCTGGAAGCCATGAGATCCGAGATGGAATCCATGTATACCAACAAAGTATGGACTTTGGTGGAACCACCCGATGGG
Organism: Linanthus parryae; assembly: GCA_023055425.1. Classification (NCBI taxonomy): domain Eukaryota; kingdom Viridiplantae; phylum Streptophyta; class Magnoliopsida; order Ericales; family Polemoniaceae; genus Linanthus; species Linanthus parryae. The sequence continues at coordinate 39,390,607 of JALGPY010000002.1, forward strand.
GCGCGGCCCATAGGGTGCAAGTGGGTCTTCAAGAAGAAGATCGACATGGATGGTAATGTGATTACCTATAAGGGCCGATTGGTGGCTAAAGGATTCAGACAGGTTCATGGTATTGACTATGATGAAACCTTTTCACCAGTCGCTATGACCAAATCCATCCGAATCCTACTTGCAATTGCAGCATACTACGACTATGAGATTTGGCAGATGGATGTCAAAACAACATTCCTTTATGGGAATCTCCTCGAGGACGTGTATATGATACAGCCAGAGGGTTTTGAGGATCCAAAGCAAGCCAACAAAGTCTGTAAGCTACAACGATCCATTTATGGATTGAAGCAAGCTTCTAGGAGTTGGAATCGACGTTTTGATGAAGTGGTCAAAGAGTTTGGCTTCATCAGAAACGAAGATGAGTCTTGTGTCTACAAGAAGGTTAGTGGGAGCTCTGTAGCTTTTCTGGTCTTGTATGTGGATGACATACTTCTCATTGGAAACGACATTCCTATGCTGCAATCTGTGAAAGATTGGCTAGGAAAGTGTTTCTCAATGAAGGACTTAGGGGAAGCAGCCTACATACTCGGTATAAAGATCTATAGAGATAGATCTAAAAGGTTGCTAGGCCTAAGTTAAAGTACATATATTGACAAGGTGTTGAAACGGTTCAACATGCAAGATTCCAAGAAGGGATTCTTGCCCATGTCACATGGAATCACTCTTTCGAAGAGTGTTTGTCCTTCCAATGGGATTGAGATGAACGCATGAGTAGGATTCCCTATGCCTCGGCCATAGGATCTATCATGTACGCCATGTTATGTACTAGACCAGATGTGTCATATGCCTTGAGTATGACAAGCAGATACCAATCCAATCCGGGTGAGAGTCACTGGATTGCAGTCAAGAACATCCTAAAGTACTTGAGAAGAACTAAAGATGCTTTCTTGATGTTTGGCGGTGAGGAAGAGTTGCGTGTAAGGGGTTACACTGATGCAAGCTTCCAAACCGACATAGATGACTTTAGATCACAGTCGGGATATGTGTTTTGCCTGAATGGAGCAGCGGTGAGCTGGAAGAGTTCCAAGCAAGAGACGGTAGCTGATTCTACAACAGAGGCTGAGTACATTGCTGCGAATGGCGCAGCAAAGGAGGCTGTTTGGATCAGAAAGTTTGTTTCTGAACTTGGTGTGGTCCCTAGCATTGCGGATCCAGTGGAGTTGTTCTGTGACAACACTGGGGCGATCGCGCAATCAAAGGAACCAAGATCGCACCAGAAGTCCAAGCACGTGCTCAGGAAGTTTCGTCTGATTTGAGATATTATCGATAGAGGAGACGTTCGGATATGCAAGATTCCTACAGATGATAATCTGTCAGACCCACTTACGAAGCCTCTCACGCAGTGGAAGCATGAAGGGCACACTAGGAGTATGGGCATACGAGATGCGCCAGATTGGCTCTAGTGCAAGTGGGAGACTGTTGGAATAGATGCCCTAGAGGCAATCTAGTTTAGTATGAATTTGCATATGGCTAGAAAATTCATTTATTATTTATTGGATATTTAATATAATGAAGTCCTTAGATTTACAATTGTGTTGTTTATCTTAAATATCCCTAGTCAAGTATAATGATTAATGGGACAATCATCTATAGACTAGTATGGGGTTGGATTGATATGGAGATATCACGATCCAACACATAGGTGTGCATTACGGAATGTTGCACTGGATTGACCCATCTCCGAGAAGCTACATACATGTTATGTTGAGTCACAAGTGCTTCTCGCGGTGCAATGGTATTGTCATCCTTAGACTTGAAGTCACTAGATGTTCTAGTTGTGGATCATTGTGATCTTGGTAGCGTTAAACGCTACACCGTGACTGGGTAGTTATAAAGGCGTGTACTGGATACAATGAGAAGCAAGCTTAGAGATCGTAGTGGACGTAGAGAGGATTTGCCCCTCCCACATAACGGGAGTAGATATCCTAGGCCACTCGAGGGATAGTGCTTATAGAATGTCTGGCCAGACTCAAATAACATCAATATAGCACGAATAAGGCTATTCCCATGGATCGAGAAACTATGGATTGGATATACGAGTGTGACTTGTATGTCTCGTGTCCAATCCGGATATGGAGGCAGAGGGATGAGACAATTACTTGTACAAAGGTTGTCTAGATGACTATTCTATTAGTTGGCTGAAAAGGATGTTTTGCTAGAAACCGCTCCATATTAGCAAATAGTTGCTACCAACTAGGTAGAACCTATGGGGTCACACGCTATATAGAGTTGAACTAGATTTGGGAATTAATTAATTGGATTAATTAATTAGAAGGATCACTTTGCAAACCCTTGCAAACTTAGTAGGGACTAATTTGCAAGGAAGGGACTAAATTGAATTCTAGTTGGACTAGAATAAGTCCTTTAGGTAGTTAACAAGGAGTTGTTGGACTATATAAAGGACCCTCCTTCCTTCCTTCCTCATAACTTATGCTCATTAGTGAACATAACAAGAGTGGGAGAGAACAAAGGAGAGAGAGCAAGCAACAAGGAGGCCGAACCCGACCCCTTGCCGCCGCCCTCACCCCGTCGGCCAAAAAGAGGGCCGAAGCCCCTCTTTTGTCTCGTTTTGCGTGATTCCTTCATCCTCTTCCTATTCCGGGCTAGCACCAAGGAGTGTGGGAGATCTAAGATCAACTCTAGGCGTGGATCAACTATAGAGAACGTGACACTATTCGCGTTTGAAGTCATCAAGGAGAACCCAAAGGTGTGTTTATGATTTCTTACCTTCACTATCGTTATGCATCTAGACTTGTGATCCTTGGAGGGTTTTGCATGGTTATTTGTTTGATTATGCTTCCGTTGCGCGTTCCATGAATCAAAACCCTACATCTTCTTCATCATATCTTATCTTCTTCTTTTTTTCAGAAAAAAGGTTCATACTCTATCATATAGTGCCCTCTAAAAAAGTCATGTGCTACTGTAGATAGTGCAATTTAGATACATCAACTGCTATCCACGTGGCAATCACGGGTAAGACACATTAGTACTCCATTACCATTATATATTGGGTTAAAGACATTTTGCACCCTCGTGTTTTGGATTATATACAAAAACAACCCTGATTTTTGGGGATATACTAAAACCACCCCTATAAGAGAAAGTGGCTAACGGAACACTAACATAGGGGTTAAAAGACTAAAATGCCCCTAAAATTTTTGGAAGTTACCCACTATAAATATACATTAACTTCCCTTCTCCCCCATTTCCTAACCCTAGACAATCTCTTCCACTCTCTCTCTCTTCTATCAGTTCTCACGGTAGAGGAAGGATGGGTTCTGATGGCTAACTGCTGCCCCGTCGGAGGAACATCACCCGAAGCAACGGTGGTGGTGGTCTTTGTGCTGTTAGCCACCCAAGTCGTCGTCATCACCTTCGGCAAGGGCGGCGTCGCCAAGACCTCTGTTTTCTCTTTCTCCCTCTATCACCGTCTCTCTCGATCCCTGTCTCGGTTCTCACAATCAACCTCCCTCAACCTGGTATGCCCACTCTCTCACTCCGTTTGCTCTCTCTCCCTCTCTCTGTCTCAGATCTGGGTTTAATCGCGTCAACGGTGGTGGTGGTCTTGCCAACTCCGCCCTTACCGGAGGTGATGACGACGAATTGGCTGTGGGTCGCTTGCGGATCTGGTGGAAGTGAATCGCCATCCACCACGAACAAGCATCATCGCCGCTGTACCTAGCGGCCACGAACCATAGGAAGGAAGGGTTATGAAGGAATTGGAAAGGTTGAGGACAAATTGGGGCAGATTTTGTTCTGATTTTTTCCAGTCCCTGTTCTGCAAATGTGTTCAATTGAGTTTGAGTACTTCTTTGCAATTTTTCCAAATGAGATGATGTATCTAATTTTTTATGCAAGTGATGTTTGCTATTTCTAACTTGTCCATATTCATATGGGCACTGGCGGTTCATCGGTGGTGCTTTTTGCAGGTTCTTGTGGGTTGCTTGTTTGTGTAGGAGGTTTGAGGTGTTGGTTTGATAGCAAATCAGTTGTAGGTGTCAGAATTGGGCGGTAATGGTGATGGTTGAAGGGGAATGATGAGTTGCAGGTGCATTTTCATGGAGTGATGGTGGAAGTGGTTGATTTCTGAAGGTGCAGGTTAGTTGTTGTTGTTGGAGGTGGTGGATGAGGAGGAAGAGATTTGGTGGTAGTGGAGGTGGAGGAGATTTTGCAGCCATAGTGATGATATAAATTGTTGTTTTTTTTGTTTTCTTATTGTTGTTGCGGCGGCGTAGTTGTGGTGTTGGTGGTCAAGAACATCAAGATAGGTGGTAAAGATCACCAAGAACTTAAACAAAAAAAATAAAAAAGTACGAATAGGGGCAAAATGGTCATAAAAAGACATATTGCACCCCTATAGTAATTGATTGTAACAGAAGGGTGCTTTTCGTCTAACGTCCATCCAATGACAGGGGTGGTTTTGTATATCCCCAAAGAATAAGGTTGTTTTTGTATATAATCCAAAACACGAGGGTGTAAAATGTCTTTAACCCTTATATATTTGTCATCATATTCACACTTATCCATATGGGGGCTGTAAGACAAGTCTGTAATACCCCCTCTAATTACGAGGGGTAAAATAGCAATTGAGGAAGTTAAATAAGAATTTAGTTGAAAAATAAATAATAAATAAGTTGGGTAAATTTTTGTGCTTCTATAGCTACGAAATTTGCGGGTAAAATTTTAGAAACCGTTAGGAAAATATTCGTAAATTAATATGTGGGCGTTTCTTTAAATTTTTAGTTGCTAGCGCGTACGCAACCACTACGTAGATTGACACCATTGCCACACACAATCACTCTCTCATCTAGTGTGCCCAACCACACCATATAGTTTCTCACGTCATCTTCTCCAAGCAACAATGTAGCTTCGGGAGATTTCCTTCACCGCCACAATCACCATCAAATCTCCATTACCGACCTTGAGTAAGTTCACCTCTCCAAGCAACCCACTCTATTTAAGCAGCTCACCAGCCACCTCCTCATCACCAGTCGCCACCACCTCCTCCCTCACCATCGTGCTCACCACCACCACCATTAACTCTCGGCAAGAAGAACCCATCACCACTTTCAGCTCTCTCTCTCTCTCTCTCCCTGTCTCTCTCTGTTCTCATAAGACAACATCAGCAACAAAAGTAGAGGTGGTCGCAACCACTTCCACCACCACAGCCGCCATTTTTGCCGGCGGAAACCACCCAAGAGCAAACCCACTTAGCTCTCTCTCTCTCTCCTTCTATTTCTTTCCCCACACCTCTCTGCACTTCATCACCATCTCCTCTGCCAAGAAACAGAAGCAAAGAAGCAACAACAGCAGCATGGCAGAGGCCACTGCCACCCCGAACTCCATTAATGCTGGCCAAAGCTCCGAACAAGCTCCACCGGAGTGATTCCAGCACCACCCAAACCTCTTTCCTTGCTTCTAGTATACCCCTAGGGGCGACTAACTCAGTAGGTATGTCCTAAATCTCCTAATTAGTTGATTTCGATAGTCAAAATTGAATCTTGCTAGCTTGAATCTTAGTTTAGATTGATAAAATTTAAGTTTTGTTAAAGGGGGTAAAAGTGTAGTTTATTAAAACTGTGTTTAGCATAATATAGGAGGAGCTGATTGTATATAAGAATCTGCGAAGGGGTGGGGAGTTGGTATTTTTTTTAAATCTGACTTGTGAGTTAGGGGGTGTTTGCTATCTTTTACTAAAACTTAAGGGGGACTGCTTGTCTTTTCCTTAAACATCACATTTTTCGCTAAGAAAATGTTAATTTTGGATTAAAAATAATTTTTAAAAATACTAGTTTTCGTCCTCGTCCCGGAAAAGTGATTCGGGTGTCAGAATAATATTTGAGTCATTCGCTAAAAAATAAAAAAATAAACGTCTTTTATTAAAAACTTTAAATAAGCATTGTTAAGTCATTTAGCTAATTGTTTAGATGCTTAATACTTGTAAAAATTGATGTTTGGCTAGTTTGTAAACATTGTAGCATCGTTTCTTAAAACGTAATATTCTTCAATACCGTTTAGTCGTTATATTCTTTCTTTTCATAAGGGTGAATTCATTTTAGTTCTCATTTTATCTTTTATAAAATAACTTATCTAATTAGTTAACCACTTTTAGATAACAATAATAATAATAATAATAATAATAATAATAATAATAATAATAATAATAATAATAATAATAATAATAATAATAATAATAATAATAATAATAATAATAATAATAATAGTCGTTTAAAAATAGGCGTGTTGCTTTATATAATTTCGCTTATATAAAATTATAACTAAATAACAAAACATTAGGAAGTTAACAAGTGGGGGTTGAGTCGACATATCAAGAATTCCTTTTGGGACGTAGGCCGTTTTATTTGAATATTGATTGATTTAGAACCTACAATTTGTAGGTGACGATTGTGTACACAAGAGCTGCTTCTAAGACGTGCAATTGAAATAAGGTAAGTAAACATGCCAAGCCTTGCGTGCCTATCTCCTTTAGTGTCGCAGTATGATTTTTAAAACTAGTCTCAAAATGTGTTTATCATTTATTTGCCTGTTTTATTTATTATTTCCTTGTATTTTAAAGAAGTTGCTTTTGCTTTGATACTGTCACACAAAAATTAATAATGCGTAATAACGTAAAGTGGAAAGAGTGGTTATTATTTTATTATTGTCGTGTTGACTTCTGTCACGCGGCCCGTGGTTATTATCATTATTGTCGAGGTTGACTCGGGCCGTGGTTATTGATATTGCTCCATGTACTCACCTCTCTGGCCGCAAGAAGTCTTAGAGGAGTGCCGACACTTAAAGTCTTGGAGTATGCGAGATGATATTATCAGTTCTTCCCCGTATCAACAAATTTAATAATACAACTTTCTCTGAGAAAATGATATTTTAGAAAGGAAAGAAGAAAGAGATTGGGAATAAGATTGAGAGGATAAGAATTTTATTCGAGTTTCTACTCTATTTTGTTCAAGTTTACATTTTTATGAGTTATTCCTCTTTTATAATTGTTGTGAAAATAAATTATTCAACATCATCTGTTTTACGAGCTTGAGTGTCACTTACTCAGTATTTCTGTGCTGAATTTGAAAACTGCGTTTCCTATTTTTCTTCCGACCGCAGGTCTAGGAGCTGGAGACTATGGGTTGGCTGGGTACGAGACTCACATAGAATCACAATTAGTATCTACTAGTGTTAGTTAATCATTTTCTAGCAGTAGACATCTCATGTATCAGACTTAAAGATTAAATATGATATTTAATGTTATCGAGATTTGTTATGGAAGGTTATGCTTTTGATTCCCGCCGTTACTTTTAGCATCGCCCTCCCGGTCTTGTTCGAGCCGGATAAGGGGGTTGTTACAGGGTCCCCCTCGCATATAAACTATACGGGAGCTAAGGGTTCTAAGTGGCTTGCAGGCTAGAGTAAGGCTCGTCGCGCGTGAGGCATACCATTCTCGCGTGCGACCCTTGTCAGTTATCTGAGAGAATTGCGAATCAACCGCCTATATATACGGTCGACTGTACACGTGTGCGAGGCAGTTAATATGACTGTAGCATGCAGTTCTATAACTCCTCATAATGGTTGTCTTAAGACCAGTATATATAGGAGTTTTGTCCTCTTATAGAGGTTCGGTTCTTCTGGCTTATCAACCTACATACTGTCTCTCTCTCAGATACTTGACTTGGCTTACTCTTACCCTTGCTCATTTAATCTCTTACTCTTGATCTTTGTGTTGTATTAGTTGCTCTTGTCTATTGCAGGTACACGCTCGGATCATTCTACTAATCTCCTTTGCACACAGCTACACACGTGACTAATTCCGTCCAAAGATAAACGGTCGTTGTGAATGGGTACAACGGGTGCAACCAAAATGAAACTATGAGTACTATGGATGCTTGATGTAACACCCCATGATCCCCAAACTTTCCGTTCCGGACCGGAGAGCCCAGGAGGGTGCTACTCATAATGAAATGGCGGATACCGAGAACAAACACTGTCATAATTATATATTACATAGCCCAACACTCTTAAACATTGTCTTAAAATATTATTACACAAAAGATTTAACCGGTCTAGAGTCTGAGTTACTACGAGTACTGATAAGCACTAGGTGAGTTGCGTTTCCCCCTCCTAAGCCAAGCCGTCTTCGTTTAGACATGCGGTGGGAATAAAACAGGAACCAAAGTTTTTCTAAAGTCAGCAATGAAATACTGAGTAAGTAAACACCCAAGCTTGTAAACAAACTATGAAGCATATCTTTCGAAAAGACAATTATAAAGGAGAATGAACAATAACTGAATAAATACTTGAGGAATAACGTATGAATACCGTAACTCATATAAAATTCTCTTTTTTTGCCTTGCATCTCAATCTTCCTTATATCTCAAAGGGAGAATATCACTCCCAATCTATCTCTTCCTTCTTTTCATAAATCTCTTTCTCAAGGAAACTCATATTATTAACGTATTGGTACGGGGAAGATCTATCCTATCACTAGCTACCATGACCATAAGTGTCGGCACCCCCCTAAGCTTTCTTCCGGCCAGAGAGGTAAGTACATGGAGACGCCCGGCAGGTCGCGACCGGGTTAAAATAATACTTGGTCGAGTGACCGAAGTCAACACGACAATCTATCTATAATATATTGATCCCCGCACAATTCTTTCCGCTTTCATTATTTATGAATTATTGTTCTCGTGAGACATTCTCAAAACATCCACTTCAAAACACAATCAAATCTCAAATAAAACAGTTGTATCATAAAACACATTTTGAGACAAATAAACAAATCGTGTTGGACACGAAAGAAGCTTGGCACGCTAGACTTGGCATGTTTACTCACCTCGACAATATGGCAAATAGCACGTAAGCTCTTACAAATAGACGTAACCTTCGTCTACAAATTTGTCACCTACAAATTGATAATTTCTAGTTAATCGAGAGTCTAACTATCACGTAATATGCAAGTGACGACGTGAGAAAATCCAATTTAATTCAATACGAGGTCTAAATCTTTCTTTGTGGCTATAATTGTCGAGAGTGTGCTAGTTTACAATAATCATACCCTTAAATTATAATTATCTAATATTACTATTCAATTTTACAAATAATACACTTGTATTTTAAATAGTGAGAAAATAATATATTTGCTTTTTATTTAAGAATTTCTTAACTATAAACTATTACAATAGAAAAATGCTAGCTTAGACGTTATTATAAAGAACCACACTTTATTCTTTAACAACTACACTTAACTTTTCCAGAATAAATTATTTATAGAAAGAAATTGTTATTTTAACAAAATGTATTATTGGTTGTAGACTCTTAATAATTAAAAAAATACAATATACTAACTTGTTTAGGAGAAGATACTTTAAAATTATAAATAGGTTTGAAAATAAGTATGTCAATATATTCATAAGTATGAGAAATAATTTAATTTAGAGGAAGATAAAATATTAAGTCAAGAATCTATTCATAAACTTATTGTTGTTGTTGTTGTTGTTGTTGTTGTTGTTGTTGTTATTATTATTATTATTATTATTATTATTATTATTATTATTATTATTATTATTATTATTATTATTATTATTATTATTATTATTATTATTATTATTATTATTATTATTATTATTATTATTATTTTCTAAAAATAAGACGATATTTAGACAAGCAATTTATTTAGAATGTCACTTTACAATATGTTGAGATTAGCTAGGTAATCAAAACGATATAGATTATTGAATAAATAGACATAATATATTAAACAACTCTAGTTTACTTTGTACAACTATTTATTGTAAAAATTTTACTACTCAAGTTATTTCTATTTATAATAATTAGAAGTTTAGAAATTAACTTTAAATCTAAATCTCCTATCCTTATATATTTTCATACTTATATATATATATATATATATATATATATATATATATATATACACATACAAAATTATGTAACCAATATTTCTGTAAAAGACACAATTAACCCCCTACCAAAATAACTGTCTCTGATGCCACAATAAATACCCTCAGCTTTTCAAAAAGTACAAAACAACCCCCTTCTCATAACTATAAACAGTTCTGGTAAACGACAGATTATACCCCCAAGTTGTAAGAAAATACACTTTCACCCCTATACGTAAACTATCAAATCGATCAATATAAGCATGGATTCAAGGCTCAAGTAGCGATTTTGATTGCGTAAAACGACTAATTAGAGGATTTAGAGTGTACCCGCACCAAAAATCGCTGAAAACGGTCAAGAATTGCGTCGGTTCGAGCTCGCCACCGAGGTCGCCGGAGATGGTGGCCGATCGGAGCTTTTCCGGTCACTTTATGGGTGCGGGTGAGTCCTCCTAGGGACTGGTCGGAGCCTTTGGGTGCTGAAGAGATAGAGAGATAGAGGTGGGTGGTCTTATTTTGATCGGGCCAAGCTCGTCGCCGACAAAAATGGTGGACGACGGCGACGGCAGCTCTGTCACTCCACTGATGCGGCTTTGCTGCTACTTCTGGAGCTTTTCTTGGATCTCCCGAGAGTGGGGAGAGAGAGAAGAGAGACATGGAAAGAGGAGGAAGCAGGTGGTGTTAGCGTGGATTTCCCGTCGGGTTTTTCCGGCGGCGGTTGTTGCAGTGGCCGAAGGCCACTGCTGCTGCTGCTGGCTCTCTTTTCAGTTCGACCGAGGGAGTGGGAGGCAGAGAGGGAGAGAGATGGAGGGTGGGATGGTGGTGTCGGGGATGGTGCTGGCGTTGGGGGTGGTGTCGGTGATGGGAGTGAGCCGAAGAGAAGGGGAAGCAGTATAAGAAGAGGGAGGAGAAGAGAAGAGGGGTACTGGGAATGGTGATGGCAGGTGTAGTTGGGGAGTTGTGAAAAAAACTATTTGTTTTATTTTTATTTTATTAACTTTTATTAAAAAGCTCATGAGGATTTCATGTTTTCATTAACTACAACTTCTACCCCAACTTGAGTAATTAACTATTTCATACTTCTCGAATGACAACTACCTCCTCTACCGCTATATTAATATTTAACTATACGAAAATTCAACAAATTACTCTTTTAATAAAAACGGGGTATTACACTTGATTTAGAACTGTGGGTACTAAAACCGCACCAAAAACATATATGGATACCACCGATGCAATTATGCCAAACTACTATTACCTGTGTATCTTCTCTTATTGCCCATTGCAAAGATTGTTTTGTCCGTGGTTAAAAAATATCACATTCGACATATTTGGATTGAGTTAGCAAATCATAATAAAGCCAAAACAACTACTACGATGATATGTATGTATAGATACGTCGAAGACTGCGATGAACATTACGAAAATGAATCTAATGGGTGGAGCGAAGTTTACCCATTGTAGATTCGAGACATACTTTAGGTCACCCTTCGGGATGTAGTTGAGTTGGCCGGACTTGCATTATTTAGCCTTTGAGGCATTTGTATAGAGGTCATGTGTTCAAACCTCGGGATAAGACAACGGTTTCTTATTGGCCTTCTCAACTGCGAGTCTGTCAGACATCTGTATTGTAGTTTGCAGGCTATTGAATTAAGAGTTAGAGTGATAGTTTACTTAGAACGCACCCGATCTTCCTCAAAAAAAAAAAAAATAACGCACCCGAAGATGTGTAGTTTGCAGACTATTGCATTAGAGTTAGAATGAGGGTTTACTCAAATGCATATTCCCACATCATAAAAAATACGCACTTCAGATCTATTACGGATTTTTACGAAATGAACTAAGAATCACAATGAAGAGAGACTGTTAGTAGCAGTAGGATTGGAATCCAAACTTTGGGCTGATATGGAGCTTCCTACGATATTTTGGCCCTAGCACATACCAATGCAAGTTGACTTTTTCAAGATCTGTGGAAAAAAAAAAGAAAAAACTTTTCAAGACCATTTGTGAATAAAATATTGTTTGAAAATACTGTTTAAGAAGGGATTAGCAAGGAAATGACTCAAACTTGAATACTTTGTATACTTCGAGGAAGCCGATGAGACTAAAAATATCTGCTCATAATAAAATGCATTTTAATAATTTGTCTAATCCAGTTGTTGATATTTTTTTGCTTCTCCAGTGATAAATATCACAACAAACATAGTATATGACCCATATGCCGGTGATATTTTTTGGACTCCATTTGTTTGCTTATTTGACAGTTCAAACGTGTTCTCAAATCTTAAAGAAGTAATGTTAATACAAAAATAAATAAATTAATGTAGTAATTATCCAGCGCATCGACAACACCAATTTCTGCATGTTCCAGCCTTCAACTTCTATCTAGCATTTTTCAATGCTTACACTATGTTACGATTTGTCAAATATTATTATTATCCAGAACATATCTCTTTATACAAAGTGGGAAAATAACTGTGGTTATTTACGACTAGTGCATATCCCATGCCCGAGAGCACGGCCACAACAAACGTTTGATAATTCCCGAAAAGGGCTAAGATATCTTATTATGAAATATTTAGCTCTTAGGATATAGTAGGGATAAGCTATTCCATATATCATATTGTGGGGATGGCTTATTCTACATAATAACTTATTATATAGATGGGAATAAGCTATTTCACATTTCATATTTTGGGGGATAGCTTATTCTCCATAGCAGCTTATTATGTATATTCTGCATAACAACTTATTATATAGATGGAGATAAACTATTCCACATGTCACATTTTTGGGGATAGCTTATTCCCCATAGCAGCTTATTATGTAGATATATTTTTTTTGATAAATGATTATTTACGATATCAATTGGACACTAACTAGCTAACAACAACATTATCAACACCACCAACGACAATAAATAATACTACTACTTCATAATGAAGAATTTGGTTCTTCCTACTCCAAACAAAGTATATGGGTTTTACAAAGACTCAACCTCATACCCTGTGCCAATATTGTCCTCACCAATAGCTACCAGTCTGTCCCAGCTCTTTGTTTTCATTTGACTTTTTTGACTCGTATCTGAGTTACTTTGACCAGGTGGTTAGGATAGTAAAATAATACGATTTTTTAATAAATTTTTCCCCTTTTTATAGAGTAACTGTTACTATATAACTATGAAGAAATTGTCAAAAAATTACATCGGTTTGCTATTCAAATCACCGGGTCAAAGTGACCTAATGAATAGTGACAAAAGTCAAATTGAGAACAAAGAGCTGGAACAGATTGGTATCTATTACAAGAGGAACAAAAATTACCAAAATAAATTTTCCACCTAAAATATATGAAAAGTCAATTGATAAAGTATAACAGTTGTGAGCCGAAGTTAAATTTATAATGAAAAAAAAGTTGTCGCTCTTTTTTTCATCGACATCGATAGAAATAGCATAGAAGAAAATAACCAGCTTCGAACGCTCTACCATTTGAACTATCACCATAGTTACAAAATTTGTTACTCTTAAAAATACTGACATAACATTTCATAATATATACTAATAAATGTGTTGCGAGAAAACTTGCTTCATAAAAATATCGGGGGGCTGCGCACGTGGCAGAGAGCGGGAGAGACAGTTGCAAGCCAGCAAGTAAATTCCGAAGCGAACTCCATTTTCGGGCCCCACCTAAAGTGCAGATTAGAATACGCAGCACTTTTCCCTCCCCACCCCTGAGAAGAAAATATCTTCTGGCTGATATTATCCCAAGATATTATTATTCGGACGGACAGAGAAGAGAACGCTCCTCTTCCTTGCTTCACAGCGATGACGTGTAAAAGCGACTCCATCTGGAACCTCCCCCTTTTATACCCCCACCGTCTCATCTCCATCCGCTTTTCTCTCTCTCTGAAAAAAAAGAAAAAATCTAATTGCAAGGGTTTGTATCGCTCTTGGAGAGGCAATTATCGATCTTCACTGTCTCTACACGAACGAATCACGCATTGGTGATAATAGATGCGGAAGAAGACGACGGAGGAGGACATGGATGTTAATTACAACCAACATGTACATAATCGATTCAAGTTATCTAAAATATTTGCAACATATGAGTACATAAGCATCTTCAAGTCACCACGTCAACACATATAAACTTAACGCCTTGCTACTCCTTACTTCTTACGTGTCCTTAAAACCAGAAAAAAATGGTAACGTGAAAGGGTGAGCTCAACTAGCTCAGTGAGTTAAATCTACGCCCCTCCGTAGGTTTGAAAAACTAAAAGGGGCTAACTTTCCCATGGAGCGTCGTGAACATAAGGCATAGTCATACATACATATACTTGTGAAACTTGAAAGATCATGACATTCATAAAGCTTAACATGAATCATAGAGAAAGCATAATGTAAAGCATAACTTGAGGCTTGTGAAATCGTATTGTTCCAAGTAGGAACCTTGCTTTGTCTCACGTGGAGACCATAACGTACTTGAACATGTTTTCTTAGTTTCTTATCTTATGGCCCATGTAACCTTCGTGACTTAACATAACGTAGGGACATGTCCATCGCGACGGCTCGTGAGGTGACGCGTTGTCTGCTTATATTGCCCCGGCAAAAGGGCCGTAGCTTGCCTATTAGGGGTGAGCACTGACCGATTTGGACCGGTTTGGTTTTAAGCGGGTTTTCCAAGTCTCAAACCATGATCGATCGAACATCGTTCGGGTTGAGAAAATCTATAACCGTAATCAATCATGTAGCGTCGGTTTATGCTATATTCGGACCGGTTTGATGCGGATGGTTTGGGGAGGCGGGTTGGGGCGGGTTTTGCTCAGCCCTACTGCCAATACCCAACAGGGGGTAATTTTAGTATTTTGGCATAAAATTTGTCAAGTACTTAGAAAATTCAGATTGGACACACTTTAGTATTTTTAATATTACAGAAAATCTAGAGGGTATTTTGGCATAAAACCAACTTGAAATGATGGTAGACACATATAGCTTTGAAACGGTACAAAAAACACCCAAAACCAAGTTCATATGAGTGAGATATGACAATCCTGCCGCAGTATGCTGAGAAGAATACCGAGTTGAGTCAGTACCGGTTGAGGAAGCCCTGCCATAGTAGAAGAAGTACCGGCTCGGAAACAGGTCACTCCTTTCGCTCATCTCATCCTGTCCCAAGGTGAAATAGCATATGTTAAGAGAAGAGATCGCTAGAAGCAGCTGTTCCCTCAGGCCACTCCTCCGCAACAATCGAATAAAGTTGGGTCAAAACTTTTACCCGGGAGCAGATTCTTCTGTCCGAATATTCTTGTTTCTTCTTTCATTTTCTTCAAACTTTTTCAAAAAAAACTTGTTCCTCTAGCCCCAATTGGGACTCTAAGACATTTATGCAATAGAATTCAAACACATAACATGAATATGACTTATAAAACATGATTTGCACTACTAGGTGGTCTTGCTTCCTAATTCTTTCATGCATGTGACAAGATCATGAAGATGAGGATGAATCAAGAACATGCAACTCGAAATTAACCATTGAAACACATAATGTTCTTTCAAGGAGTAAAATCATGTCTAAGAGAAGAAAGCTTGAGACTTATTTCATCAAATTGAGAAGTAGCAATTATCCAAACTTGACTTTTGACATGATGAATCTAGAACATGCACCCATAAATATATTATGCTATCATACAAATGAGATGATCCATGCTCAATTCTTGTCTTAAGGATGATGAATTCCTAACATGCAAGTAGAAATTTGTCATGGAATCATAAGAATGAGATTTGAAGAACCAAAATCATGATGTATATGCAATGAATTAGAACTTCTCATTTTATGGAGTTCTTGAGAAGGTTTGTGAAGAAGTGGTGAATAATGGCCTCCTAGGGGCTTCATACTTGATGAAAATGCTCAAAACTTGTTACCCACTTGATATACTATCTTCTAAGATGAGTTTCCACCATTTAGAACCTCAAAAATATAATGTTTGGACCATATTTTGGAGAGTCTAGAACAAAATCGGGATTGTGGTGATGTGGAGAGAAATGAGAGCTTGCAACACTTCTAGAGATAGAAAAATATGGAGAAAAATGAGGGAAAGGATGCACTAAGTGGCTTTTATATGCCCATAAGAAAGTAGGGAGAGAGACATGTGTAAGGAGGGAAGAATGACGCTTGTATGGAGTGGTGACAAGTGGTGAGTGGGTGAGGGCAAGTGGCAAGAGATAAGAGAGACATGTGGTGAGCCGTTGGGAGTTACATGGTGTAATAATTGTACCAACTATAGTACTTGATGCGATTCTAAATTCGACACATACATGAACATGGCTACGTATATGATAAATATAGGGAAACTACTACGTAGTACTTGTATGCATAAACAATTGCATTCAATTTTCAATTTTTCTCATACATTCTTCCAAATTTATTTTGTTTTTACAATTTACATTAAAGGCACTAGTAATTAGCATCTTAACAGTCTACAGTTAACTTTCACCGAAACTTGTCATTTAATCTAACTAGGCACATGATTCATTTATCACATATTTTACAAGATGAAATTTGAATAATAAAACAATTCATTCAACTCTAGTTCATTTACACATAACATGCTATTCGTAATTTTGCATGAGTTAATAGTCAAAATTTAAATGACATATTAACGTATAATAACATATTATTAACTTGCTAATATGATTTAGACATGTGGGTTATTATAGTACGAATAGGGGCAAAATGGTCATAAAAAGACATATTGCATCCCTATAGTAATTGATTGTAACAGAATGGTGCTTTTCGTCTAACGTCCATCCAATGACAGGGGTGGTTTTTGTATATCCCCAAAGAATAGAGTTGTTTTTGTATATAATCCAAAACACGAGGGTGTAAAATGTCTTTAACCTTTATATATTTATCATCATATTCACACTTATCCATATGGGGGCTGTGAGACAAGTCTGTAATACCCCGTCTAATTACTAGGGGTAAAATTGCAATTTAGGAAGTTAAATAAGAATTTAGTTGCAAAATAAATAAATAAATAAATAAGTTGGGTAAATTTTGTGTTTCTGTAGCTACGAAATTTGCGGGTAAAATTTTAGAAGCCGTGAGGAAAATATTCGTAAATTAATATGTGGGCGTTTCTTTAAATTTTTAGTTGCTAGCGCGTACGCAACCACTACGTAGATTGACGCCATTGCCACACACAATCACACTCTCATATAGTGTGCCCAACCACACCATATAGTTTCTCACGTCATCTTCTCCAAGCAACAATGTAGCTTCGGGAGATTTTCTTCACCGCCACAATCACCATCAAATCTCCATTACCGATCTTGAGGAAGTTCACCTCTCCAAGCAACCCACTCTTTTTAAGCAGCTCACCAGCCACCTCCTCATCACCAGTCGCCACCACCTTCTCCCTCACCATCGTGCTCACCACCACCACCATTAACTCTCGGCAAGAAGAACCCATCACTACTTTCAGCTCTCTCTCTCTCTCTACCTGTCTCTCTCTGTTCTCAGAAGACAACAGCAGCAACAAAAAGTAGAGGCGGCCGCAACCATTTCCACCACCACAGCCACCATAGTTGTCGGCGGAAAACCACCCAAGAGCAAACCCACTTAGATCTCTCTCTCCTTCTATTTCTTTCTCCACACCTCTATGGACTTCATCACCATCTCCTCTGCCCAGAAACAGAAGCCAAGCAGCAGCAACAGCAGCGTGGCAGAGGCAACTGCCGCCACCCCGACCTCCATTAATGCCGACCAAAGCTCCGACCAAGCTCCACCGGAGTGATTCTAGCACCACCCAAACCTCTTTCCTTGCTTCTAGTAGACCCCTAGGGGGCCGACTAACTCAGTAGGAGGCTCAGACCAGGCTGAGGAAGCCATTAAATCTGACCACGAAGCTCAACTCCGGCTACTCTGACGTGAGATTTCGACCCGACTCATTTCTTGACGGTTTCCGGCCATTTTTGGCCTAGGTATGTCCTAAATATCCTAATTATTTGTTTTAGATAGTTGAAATGGAATCTTGCTAGCTTGAATCCTAGTTTAGAGTGATAAAATTGAAGTTTTTTAAAGGGGGTAAAAGTGTAGTTTATTAAAACTGCGTTTAGCATAATATAGGGGGGAGCTGTTTGTATATAAGAATATGTCAAGGGGTGGGGAGTTGGTATTTTTTTTTAAATCTGACTTGTGAGTTAGAGGGTGTTTGCTATCTTTTACTAAAACTTAAGGGGGACGGCTTGTCTTTTCCTTAAACATCACATTTTTCGCTAAAAAGATGTTAATTTTGGATTAAAAATAATTTCTAAAAATACTAGTTTTCGTCCTCGTCCCAGAAAAGTGATTTGGGTGTCGAAATAATGTTTGAGTCGTTCGATAAAAAATAAACAAGAAACGTATTTTATTAAAAACTTTAAATAAGCATTGTTAAGTCATTTAGCTAGCGGTTTAGATGCTTAATACTTGTAAAAATTGACGTTTGGCTAGTTTGAAACATTTTATCATCGTTTCTTAAAACGTAATAGTCTTCAATACCGTTTATTCATTATATTCTTTCTTTTCATAAGGGTGAATTCATATTAATTCTCATTTTATCTTTTATAAAATAACTTATCTAATTAGTTAACCACTTTTAGATAACAATAATGATAATAATAATAGTAGTCGTTTAAAAATAGGCGCGTTTTTTTATGTAATTTCGCATATAGAAAATTATAACTAAATAACAAAACGTTAGGAAATTAGCAAGTGGGGGTTGGGTCGACATATAAAGAATTCTTGTTAGGAATTTCAGCGTTTTATTTGAATATTAACTGATTTAGAAGCTACAATTTGTAGGTGACGATTGTGTAGACAAGAGCTGCTTCTAAGACGTGCAATTGAAATAAGGTGAGTAAACATGCCAAGCCTTGCGTGCCTAGCTCATTTCGTGTCGCAGTGTGATTTTTAAAACTAGTCTCAAAATGTGTTTATCATTTGCCTGTTTTATTTATTATTTCCTTGTTTTTTAAAGAAGTTGCTTTTGCTTTGATACTGTCAGACAAAAAATAATAATGCGTAATAACGTAAAGTGAAAAGAGTTGTTATTATTTTATTATTGTCGTGTTGACTTTTGTTACGCGGCCCTTGGTTATTATTATTATTATTGTCGAGGTTGACTCGGCCCGAGGTTATTAATATTGCTCCATGTACTCACATCTCTGGCCGCAAGAAGTCTTAGAGGGGTGCCGGCACTTAAGGTCTTGGAGTATGCGAGATGATAGTTCTTATCAGTTCTTCCCCGTATCAACAAAGTTAAAAATACAACTTTCTATGAGAAAATGATATTTCGTAAAGGAAAGAAGAAAGAGATTGGGAATAAGATTGAGAAGATAAGAATTTTATTCGAGTTTCTACTCTATTTTGTTCAAGTTTACATTTTTATGAGTTATTCCTCTTTAAAATTATTGTGAAAAGAAATTATTGAACATCATCTGTTTTACGAGCTTGGGTGTCACTTACTCAGTATTTCTGAATTTGAAAACTGTATTTCATATTTTTCTTCCGACCGCAGGTCTAGGAGCTGGAGACTATGGGCTAGCTGGGTACGAGACTCACATAGAATCACAATTAGCATATACTAGTGTTAGTTAATCATTTTGTAGTAGTAGACATCTCATGTATCAGACTTAAAGATTAAATATGATATTTAATGTTATCGAGATTTGTTATGGAAGGTTATGCTTTTGATTCCCACCGTTACTTTTAGCATCGCCCTCCCGGTCTTGTTCGAGCCGGATAAGGGGGTTGTTGCAGGGTCCCCCTCGCATATAAACTATATGGGAGCTAAGGGGTCTAAGTGGCTTGAAGGCTCGTCGCGCGCGAGGCATATCATTCTCGCGTGCGACCCTTGTCAGTTATCTGAGAGACTCGCGAATCAACCGCCTATATATACGGTCGACCGTACACGTGTGCGAGGCAGTTAATATAACTGTAGCATGCAGTTCTATAATTCCTCATAATGGTTGTCTTAAGACCAGTATATATAGGAGGGTTGTCCTCATAAAGAGGTTCGGTTATTTTGGCTTATCAACCTACATACTGTCTCTCTCTCAGATACTTGGCTTGGCTTACTCTTACCCTTGCTCATTTAATCTCTTACTCTTAATCTTTGTTTTGTATTAGTTGCTCCTGTCTATTGCAGGTACATGCTCGGATCATTCTACTAATATCCATTGCACACAGCTACACACGTGACTAATTCCGTCCAAAATAAAGGGTCGTCGTGAATGGGTACTACGGGTGCAACCAAAATGAAACTATGAGTACTATGGATGCTTGATTTAGAACTGTGGGTACTAAAACCGCACCAAAAACAATCTATGGGTACCACCGATGCAATTATGCAAAACTACTATTACCTGTGTATCTTCTCTTATTGCCCATTCCAAAGATTGTTTTGTCCTTGATTAAAAAATGATCACATTCGACATATTTGGATTGAGTTAGCAAATCATAATAAAGTCAAAACAACTACTACGATGATATGTATGTATAGATACGTCGAAGACTGCGATGAACATTACGAAAATGAATCTAATGGGTGGAGCGAAGTTTACCCATTGTAGATTTCGAGACAGACTTTAGGTCACCCTTCGGGGTGTAATTGAGTTGGCCGGACTTGCATTATTTAGCCTTTGAGGCATTTGTATAGAGGTCATGAGTTCAAACCTCGGGATAAGTCAATGGTTTCTTATTGGCCTTCTCAACTGCGAGTTTGTCAGACATTTCTATTGTAGTTTGCAGGTTATTGCATTCAGTGGCGGAGCCAGAAATCTGTAAGAGGGGAGGCACAAATCCGTAAGAGGAGGGGCACAACTGCAGAATGTAAATATTTTAGGGTGCACTACTACTATTTAATAAGGGCCCAACTGAAATTATTAAAGCATCATGGGGGTATAGTAGTAGTTTTTCAAAAGTTTAGGGATGCACTTGCACCCCCGTGCCTCTATGTGGCTCCGCCACTGATTGCATTAGAGTTAGAGTGATAGTTTACTCAGAACGCACCCGAAAATGTGTAGTTTGCAGACTATTGCATTAGAGTTAAAATGAGGGTTTACTCAAATGCATGTTCCCACACCATAAAAAATACGTACTTCAGATCTATCACGGATTTTTACGAAAGGAACTAAAAAATTACAATGAAGAGAGACCGTTAGTAGCAGTAGGATTGGAATCCAAACTTTGGGCTGATATGGAGCTTCCTACGAAATTTTGGCCTAGCACATACCAATGCAAGTTAACTTTTTCAAGATCTCTGAAACAAAAGAAAAAAACTTTTCAAGATCATTTGTGAATAAAATATTGTTTGAAAATACTGTTTAAGAAGGGATTAGCATGGAAATGACTCAAGCTTGTATACTTTGTATACTTCGAGGAAGCCGATGAGGCTAAAAATATCTGCTCATAAACATTATATAAAGTACTACCTCTGTTTCGCCTGTTTCAGCTTACTTCACTTTTTGTCACTATTCACTGGGTTACTTTCATTCGGTGATTTGATTAGCAAAACGATACAAGAATTTGGTAATCTTTGCATGGTGTTATAGAGGAAAGTTTATTCTAAAATATCATGAAAAATTGTAAAAAAATTACATCGTTTTGGTACCCAAATCACCAAGTCAAAGTGACTCAGTTGCGGGTTAAAAAGTCAAGCGCAGACGAAACAGACGAAACGGAGGTAGTACATTTTAATAATTTGTCTAATCCAGCTGTTGATATTTTTTTCTTCTCCAGTGATAAATATCACAACAAACATAGTATAGACCCATATGCCGGTGATATTTTTTGGAATCCATTTGTTTGTTTATTTGACAGTTCAAACGTGTTCTCAAATCTTAAAGAAGTAATGTTGATACAAAAATAAATAAATTAAAGAAGTAATTATCCGGCGCATCGACAACACCAATTTCTGCATGTTCCAGCCTTCAACTTCTATCTAGCATTTTTCAATGCTTACACTATGTTACGTTTTGTCAAATATTATTATTATCCAGAACATATCTCTTTATACAAAGTGGTAAAATGACTGTGGTTATTTACGACTAGTGCATATCCCATGTCCGAGAGCACGACCACAACAAAAGTTTGATAATTCCCTAAATTTGAAGGGCTAAGATTATCTTATTGTGAAGTATTTAGTTCTTAGGATATAGTGGGGATAAGCTATTCCATATATCACATTTTGTGGATGGCTTATTCTACATAATAACTTATTATATAGATGAGAATAAGCTATTCCACATTTCATATCTTGGGGGATAGCTTATTCCCCATAGCAGCTTATTATGTATATTCTGCATAAGAACATCTCCAAGAGATGACCTATAAGTTGTCTTTGGCACAAATATATGCCAGTTTTGCTAAAAAAACAGCTCCAACAGCTGGTGTAAAATCTGGCCTAAATTTGAGCCAAACCTATAATTGGACCAGTTCTGGTCTAAACTAAGGACAATTTGAAACTGGTGTAAATAATAAAAAACTCTGATTTATTACTCTGATCCTCCTCCTAATCTTCCACTGGTCCTCCAACGTTCGTATTCACCGTTGCAACGGTAAATTTATAAATACTTGTCCACAATTAAGATGAAAAACACAAAAAAATTACAAAAGTTATCTTAAACTCGCTTCAATTGTATAATTAATTCAATATTAATTTAATAAAGTGTGATAATTATTAAATATAGTAACATAATTATTTAATAAGGAAAACTATAAAATAATAAAATAATGCTGGTGGCCTATATTTAGGCCAGCTACTGGAGCAGAAACTCAAAAAGTGCAGGTGTAAAATTTAGGACAGGTACAAATATAGTCCAAAGACAATTTGACTATTGGAGATGCTCTAACAACTTATTATATAGATGGGGATAAGCTATTCCACATGTCACATTTTGGGGGATAGCTTATTCCCCATAGCAGCTTATTATGTAGATTTTTTTTTTTTGATAAACGATTATTTACGATATCAATTGGACAGTAACTAGCTAACAACAACATTAACAACATCACCAACAACAATAAATGATACTACATAATGAAGAATTTGGTTCTTCCTACTCCAAACAAAGTATATGGGTTTTACAAAGACTCAACCTCATACCCTGTGCCAATATTGTCCTCACCAATAGCTACCAGTCTGTCCCAGCTCTTTGTTTCCATTTGACTTTTTTAACTCGTATCTGAGTCACTTTGACTAGGTGATTATGATAGTAAAATAATACGATTTTTTGATAATTTTCTCACCTTATTAGAGAGTAACTGTTACTCTACAACACCATGAAGAAATTATCAAAAAATTACATCGGTTCGCTATTCAAATCACGGGTCAAAGTGATTCAATATAGTGACAAACGTATAATTGGGAACAAAGAGCTGAGATAGACTGATATCTATTACAAGAGAAACGAATATTACCAAAATAAATTTTCCACCTAAAATATGTGAAAAGTCAATTGATAAAGAATAACAGTTGTGAGCTGGAGTTAAATTTATATTGAAAAAAAAAGTGTGGCTCTATTTCTTTCACCGACAACAATAGAAATAGCATAGAAGAAAATAACCTGCTTCCAACGCTCTACTATTTGAACTATCACTCTAGCTGCAAAATTTGTTACTCTTAAAAATACTAACATAACATTTCATAATATATCATGGGATGTTTCAAAAAAAATAAAAAAAATGTATATATCATGGGTTGTGTGATTATGATACTCTACTAACAAATGTGTTGCGAGAAAACTTGCTTGAGAAAAATATCGGGGGGGGGGGGCTGCGCACGTGGCAGAGAGCGGGAGAGACAGTTGCAAGCCAGCAAGTAAATTCCGAAACGAACTCCATTTTGGGGGTCCCACCTAAAGTGCAGATTAGAATACACAGCACTTTTCCCTCCCCACCCCTGAGAAGAAAATATCTTCTGGCTGATATTATCCCAAGATATTATTATTCGGACGGACAGAGAAGAGAACGCTTCTCTTCCTAGCCAGCGATGACGTGTAAAAGCGACTCCATCTGGAACCTCCCCCTTTTATACCCCCACCGTCTCATCTCCATCGCTTTTCTCTCTCTGGAAAAAAAAAAATCTCATTGCAAGGGTTTGTTGAGAGGCAATTATCGATCTTCACTGTTTCTACTCGAACGAATCACGCATTGGTGATAATAGATGCGGAAGAAGACGACGGAGGAGGACATGGATGTTGATTACATGCTGCCGGCAGATCTCGCCGGGGTTTGTAGGAACGAGTTGACTCGGACTGACTCCGATTCTTCCTCCATCACCGTCGTCGACGATGCTTACGTTCTCCGGAAGACGGAGGTATATATTTCCTTCACTCGCTCTGCTGAATCATATTATCCATTTTTCATTTTTGGTAAATTATAAATAGTAATTGTTGTGATATTTATTCTTTTGGTGTGGCTGTGTTTATATTTTTGTAAATAGAAGTTGTGATATTTCTTCTTGTGGTGCTGGTGTCTGAAAATTTCCAAGTCGATAGAGCAGATTAGCTGAGATAATTAGATTCTTTATGGTCAAATATTGATGCTGGTAAAGTACCTCAATCGCGATAGATTTAAGGAGGAAGAAGACTATGAAAGAGATTGAATGAACACCATTAGCTGGTTTGTGTTGGTTCTGAACAAGCTCTTAGGTTGATGAGTATGAAGAAATGTAATTTAAACTAAGGAAATATTTTAAATTGTTATGATCTTGTCGTACTAAATCCATATTAAATGTTTTGTAACTGGTTAAATTGGATGTTCACGTCATTTGCCATTTTTATGGGCTAACAATGCTAAGCTAAAACCACTAAATGTCTCGCTCTATTTGAGGGAATTGCCTTCACTCGGAATACAAGAAACACTATTGATAGTTTTTGGAATAATCTAGAGTTAGACTTTTTGCTTGTGTGGTTTAATAAAACTGCCATAAAAGATACTACTAGTAGTTGATTACATACCTTCTGACCTTGGCTCTTTCCGGAGCTCATAGTTTATTGGTGAGCTCCTAAATGTCAATTGTGTTCATAAATGGACGGAAGTAAGAGAACTTTGTTTTCAGATAAAAGTACGATTTACTATACTTGTACTTTCCTTCCTACGCCAAGAAATTGCTAAAGAAAATATGTGCTTAAAATTTCACGTCAAACTGTTTTTCCCATTATGTTAGTGCAGAGTTTCCTTACTGGAAACCCTCTCGGCAGACTTTTCATGGTAATGAATCGCTGTCGTGTGGGTACTGGATCTTGGTATGAAAGAACAGTTGGAAGTTGGAGATCTTCATATACTTCATGTCTATTTCTACTATCTTTATTGAAGGTTCACATTCCTCCCATGATTTCTCTCCCTATGAGCTAGTGGTTTTCATTTGAGGGGTATTGCAAACATCGGATCAGGTCTATCCTTCAGCTGTGTATGCTTTTGCATGCTGTTAAATGGTTTAAGTTAATGAGAAGAGTTCCAACGGTTGGAATTTTATTGCTAAAAGAATTTTCTAAATAAGGATCTTTGTCTGCTGACTACTTTCATCTTTGCATGCTGCATAAATACTAATCGTATATTTTGTCATTTTCGTAAATGTCTAATTTATGCTGGCGTTGATTTATATATAGCGTGATCAGCACGAAACATGGACGAATGAAAAGCACAACTCGTATCTCGGTGCTTTGGAAGCCTCATTTGTGAAGCAACTGCACCAGTCATTGGGTTTGTTTTCACGTCGCTCAGAACAGAAAACTTGTGATACAAGTTCATCCCACAAAATGCCTCCAGATGCTACTTATTCGTCTGACGAGGTTAGCCGATTAAAGAATTCTACTCTTTACGTTCATCAAAAATGGTCCTTGCACTATTAAGTTTTATTTTGTCACGGCTGAAGTGCAGCTGATATTTGATTCTTACCAATTGCTACTTCATAATTCATACTTGACACAGCAGCCTGGTTTATTATTCTTATAAGAAGGCTCTTTGCAGAGGATCAATTTTATGAAGCACCAGCGTTCACTAAATCATACGACTAGACCACGAGAAGGGAACTTGACAAAGAGTGAGAAAATGCCGTTACAGGGGAAGAGGAATTCTCCTTGTAGATTAACAAGTTTGGAACATCGTGTCTCACACCCAAAATACCCCCAGGCAATCAGTACTACAGAAGGTAACTCTTAACATGCTTTTCCAAGAAGTTATGATATAGGTTTATATGAATTTGTATAGAAATTGAGTAACCTTTTCCAGGTGCTTAGTCCTATTTCTTGTGGTGTAAATTGTTGGAGTACGTTTCATTTTTGAATTTACTATAATTGCACGGCATTCAGTTTGCAAGGTGACATTGAGACCATCATCATGCTTACGGAGTTTATGGAACTCTTGAGAAGCTTTGTTTGCCCAATCTGAATATGTTTTGTCTTCATTCCAGTTTTGCTAGAATAATCTCATAGAGTTCCTATTTTGTCCCCACGGAGGTCCTAATTGTCAACGTTTCGTGCTTTCCACGCTTCATACCATTTCCTTTCCTTCCAACCTTTGTAATATCCTTCTCCTTGGACCATTTGCAACCCGACAACATGCTTAACCTCAGCCCACCGGTTCCACCTATTATAACATTACTCATCTCTGGCAATCTTTGTTTATTTGAAGTAACATCATGGAGTACAGGACAGTTTGAGTTTGGCACATAAGTAGTATTTGGTTTAGAAAGGTACTTGCTTTCGCCAGACAGGTTTAATTGGCATGCAGTAGATGGATTTCTGAATGCTTAAAGAAAGAAAATAAATTATGTTTTAGCAGTAGGCTATAGACAAACAGAAAAGAAAAGATGTAATTTCTGCTGTCTGATGTTGGCAATAGTTGGTCCCTTATTTATGGAACCATTAGATACATATCATATAGAGATTTGTAGAGAATAATGGGTTATGTATGAACAGAAATCTGCAAGGCCACTGTAGATATTCATTTCTTACTTCTTTTTGAGCTGGATTGCGCAAGTTATTTTTTTGTTCAACTTAAGGATAGTGAAGAGCTTGCCAAATTATGAAATAATGGAATTGGATTGGACAAAGTTGACGTGGTTGTATGTACGACCAAATTGCTGTCGCTTTCTGCTGATGCCTGCCCCATGATCTTTATTGAATAACTACAAACGTTTGAGTTTATTTATTCACTTGCCATTTCTATTTCCACTTGTTTTCATCCTCAGAAACTTTGTGCCACGAAATAGATAGGGTTTCACTTCCTCCACTGGTCAGTTACATTACATAATAGCACTAGGTCAGGTGGAATCAAGTGGACACCGAGGCTTTGCTGGGCCTTACCCTTCAAGTCAAAGCAGTCATTCTGCATGGGTAGGGATGACATTCGTGGGGTTGGGACCATTTTCCATGTATCCACACTCCATTCTAGTACACCCAGCCTTAAACATCTATCAACGTTCACAGGGAGTACACACTGTTAAAGCCTATTGTTTACTGCTCGGCACAATAGAGAATCGGTGATGTTTCGTAATTCAGATTGAGATCTGAATTAGCTAACACCAGAAAAACTGCGATACCATTTAAAGGCATCTTGAAGCCCTAAAACAGAATAAACAATAGTCTTCGAGCTGAATCGGTATCAAACATAAAATACTTGCAACCATTTTATGTTACTATTTTAAGGTCTAAATAATCAACAAAAAGAAATGCTAGCCGGTATATCACATCTCCAAAGTCTCATTTCCATCCCCAAGGTTCAACTCCCTGTACATTGTGGTTGTGAGCTCAGAACATGTATCACTGTCAAGAATCATTGAGCGGTTGACTGTGATATCAGACAAGCAACTCTGGCCTCTAATATGAGTGAGATGCTCAGCTCCCCAGTTAAAGAGAGAGAACCCACTCATTGGAACGAAACCCGTAGGATAGAAGTTTCGGTCTTACATGCACTGAATATTTTGTGGGCCACCTGGAAAGCCGTCCATTTACTGACCTCTACCAAATGTGATCTTACCCGATTAGTCTGGTTGTTTGACAGTGGCACCACAGAAAGATGGCTGGGTGCGCCATCCCAATATTAGTTAGGGGCCTGGAAGTTACAGGCTGAAGACCCTAACAAGATAGGAGCAACAGAGAGAACCTCACAAATTGAGGTACAAGGAATCAGACCTTTAACCTCATGGTGGAGCGGCAAGAAATTTCAATCGAATAATGATTTTGAAATGTTCCGGTTCTGTTTACTGTATTATACATCGTTGTACTTGCCTTGTTTCATCAATCATTATCCAAAGTTCAATTACCAACTTCCTTAGACACTCAGAAAACTGTGCTCGCTACTAAAGCAAGATATGAGCCGGTTTTAGAGATACTGAAAAATGCCTATGACTTGCCATGTATGGTTATGTTGTCTACACTTAATGCGTCATCTAAACCTGGAAATGTGTTCTATTAAGATGTTACTTGCGTTCACTCACCAATTTTGGAGCTGGCTTGTCATACTACCTCTGTTTCTTCTTTTTCTTCCTCAATAGCTCTTTGTCACTATTCACCGGGTCCCTTTGACCCGGTGATTTGATTAGCAAAACGATACAAGTATTTGGTAATATTTGCATGGTCTTGTAGAGTAAACTTAACTCTACAACACGATGGAAAATTGCCAAAAATTACATCGCTTTGCTATCCAAATCACCAAGTCAAAGTGACCCAGTTACGTGTTGAAAAAGTCAAATAGGAAGAAACGGAGGTAGTGATGGGTTCCATTTCAGCCTTTTGGAGGTGTGAGTGAGTACTTTCGATTTGGTGAATGAAGACTGTATGTTACGTATCGTTATTGATGATCGAGTTACTTGTTATTTACTTATTTGTGAGGAAGGCTCAGACTGTTGTTACATAGTCTCATCACTGTGCTCTAGTCAATTTTTGAATGACAATGTTTATATTGTTGGTTTTGTGCAGAGGTATCCGATCAAAACTTTGTGGATGCAGCAGAACAAGAAGAGAAATCAAACATTTTGTTCAGGGCAAAAAGGTCAAAGATGGCTACAATTGATGATTCCAACAAAGATCAAGTAATAATATTTAGGATTAATATTTATAGAATCGCGACTCCTGCTTGCTTGCCACGTAAAAATGTGTTTAACATCATCATTCTTACTTTTGTAGGTAGTTCCTTCAAGAAACCTTTGCACAGCAGAAATGTCAACTGCAGCGGCTAGCAAGTTACCAGAAAGAGTTGCAAGTGCATCGTAACGGCTAGTCAGGAAGTGTTGAGAACTCCATTTTCCTCGCAAAAACCCTGTCAAGAGAGATCAAATTGGAAGCTGTTTCAAGTTTTTGTAGACGCAAATAGTGATGAATTCCAAGACTTTTTTGGGCTTCTTCAGAGTGTCTTCCTGACAAGAAACAGCAACAGGTCTGACAAGCCGTCCATGGGTTACTTTCTTTCTTAGTGCTTTTTAGATATAAAGTATACTGAAAATGTAGGCTTATTATGACTTTTAGTAGTAGTACATAGTTTTAGTAAGGCGACTTGGTCACTGTATGTTGTTAGTTCATTGAGTAGATAAAGCTAGGATGTTGAGTGATAATGAAGTAGATATATTTTGTCGATTTGGCCCAAGGTTTTGGTTTCTATTTGGCAGAGGATTTATATTTCGTGCTAAGCTTTGTTTGTTTTCCGATCTGCAAGCCTAGATGCTTGTGATTTACTATCTTGTAATTGAGATTAGTTTCCTGGTTTTGCTTGTAGTATATGGAGATTGGAGTGGCCTCATTGCTTGTAGTAGTATCTTGATTAAAGTTGCGATTTTGGTTGAACTGTATCATAATCCTAGACCCCGTAGCTGTCATTGGTATTGGTCGCAGTTTACTGGCGGTGGACTGGCAGTGCATCGCATTATCATATGTTGCGATTGTTGCCAATTGGCCTTTTTGTCCACAGGATTTTAGGAGCGAATTCCAAATTTATACCCCCTCTGACACTCCGGTATTTTTGGAAATTTGTAGAAAATGTTGCCTTGTCGACTACCAGTACTATACTAGCCTATTTTTATCTCTTTGGTTGGCATTGGGAACCACTCTTTTAAGAAAACCGGTTTCAACTGTTGTTTCTATTACCATCTGGTACAGTGTATCATAATCATACCACTAATGGGAATACTTGAATTCACATAATTGCATTCAGCAGGGCGTCTAAATCAAGAAATTGTCAAACTGAACTGACCCAAATAAACTGAACCGAAATAACTGAAATGTGGAGAACACAAACCGGACCGAGACGAATGACTCAAACCAAATTCAGCAGTTGAAATCGATATGCATCATTTGATTTTGTCATATTCGTTTAGCCTTAAATCTAATTTATGTTTTGTGTAAAAGATGTGTAGAAAGTCAAGTCAATAGAGGTAGATTAAGGAGTCAGTACTTTAATCTCTACATGTTTAGATTTTCATATAATATTACATTTTTGTTTATATTTATTTAATTTTATGTCAAACAATAATACAAACTATCCTGAAAATTATAAATTTAATCAAACGTAACTGCGTAAAACCGAGACCGGACGAGAATCAAACCAAGATAAATCAAATGAAGGCAAACCGTACAAAAGACAAATCAAATTGTTTGCACTCCTAAGTTGCTACCACATGACCTAACACGATTATATTTATTTCTACTTGCAAAAATCATGTTTTAATTCCTCAAACGAAATTTAATAAACTTATTTAATTTGGGTACTCCAACATGTATACAGTATCTCGTTCTCAGCTACCAAATAAATAAATGTTGCCCAATATGTAACCTTCCTTGTGTTTTCTTCTTAGGCTCTGTTTGATTGGTGGTAAAACATTTTCCCGTAAAATGTTTTCCCTTGTTTTGGTGTTTTGGTGCTGTCTGGTTGGAAATAAAATGTTTTCCCTCAAATGATGTAAAATGATTTACACATTTCAAATCCGTAAGCCATTTTCCGGAGAGTGAAGGAGCACAACAACTCATACTAACACCTCCACCACCACCACCACTACCACCTACCTCCACCACGACTTTGGTCACTGTATGTTAGTTCATTGAGTAGATAAATCTAGGACGAAGAGAGATTGGGGTTCAATAATGAAGTAGAAGTATTTTGTCGATTTGCCCAAGGTTTTGGTTTCAGTTTGGCAGAGGATTTATATTTCGTGCGAAGCTTTGTTTATTGTCTGATCTGCAAGCATCGATACTCATTTTTTTGTGTGCGCTGGAAATATAGAAAGAAAAAAAAGGCTTGTGATATGTCTTGTTGTTGTGGTTATTTCCTGCTTTTGCTTATGTATATGGGGATTGTAGAGTCCTCATCGCTAATAGTAGTATTGCAATTACATTTGATAATGTCTACTCAGAACTGTGTTTCTTTAGCATTTGAGGGGTAGCCGATTGTTTTTTAGCTTATATATGGGAGATTCGATTAAAAGTGATGGAAGTATTAGTGATGGGATTGAGAATGCTGAGTAGAATGTATAATGGTGTTTGTTTGAAATTAGGATTACAGAGCGACAAACCAAGGAGATGACCACTGTATCCAACATAATTATATCAAAATCCAATTAAAGACTTCCCTTAAAAAAAATTAAAGATGCATGATTTAGCGAGCACATGGCTCCTTATACCCGCCCGGGGTACCTAGCTACTTGTGCGGAATTCTAGTGAGGAAGTGGCAGGTCTCCCTTCATTCCTATACTGCACTTCATTGTCACCAAATAAGAGAGTATAAGAGACTAATCAATGTGTCATATCCTACCCAAGCTAAGAGGAAAAACAAACACCCCCTTATAGTATTGAGAGAAGCTTAGCTATGGACAATTTGGTTGAATAGAATTATAATCCTTGATGTCGTATTTGTTATTGTTTTTATTCAAAGTTCAACGGCAGCGGAAGTGCAATGCTGCGTTCATTGCGATTGACCTTTTTGTCTATGTTGGGAGAGTGTTCTAAATATGTCCCACTAGCTCTGCAATACATTTACTCGACGTGTCTATGGTGCCGACCCAGGCTTAAAATTGGATCGGCGCACACCAAAATGACCCATAATTGGCCCAAACCGCCCCCTCCAACACCCCAATCGGCCCAGCTCTATTTTCGCCCCTAACCGGTGCGCTTGCATCCTACGCATGTCACCTGTTGATCCAGCCTGGCACAACCCGCTCTCCTCCAAGCGCGTTCCGGCCTGTCTAAAACGGTATCGTCTTAGTAATATATTGTTAATTTATATATATATATTAATATTACTCTTTTATCTTTCATATATGTTTATATTATTCAAAACATGTTACATATATTTATAGCTAAACACTGTAGTAGATTTACAAAATCAAATAACACAATTTGTGAAATGTCCACCACTACCACTAGGGTGTAGATCTATCAAAAGGAGTCACCTCAAATTTTATTTTTTTCAGCTTACCGAACATATGTTTGGCTATTCCTTAAAAACAAACATTATTAAGAAAAATGTTTGCCCAATTTGTAACCTTCCTTGTGTTTTCTTCTCTCTCCACAAATTCTCATGGACGATGAGGACAACAACGACCTGAGAAACGTACCATCAAGTCATCTAACAAACATATATACAAATTCAACTACTGTTACTACTAGTATTATACTATTCCTGAGAGATCATCACTGTTACCTACCGTTTCTATGTTACGTTTCATATACTTTGTACACTACACTTAACAAAGACCCCCAACATCAGTAGTTGAAGAAGACGAAGGTGGACTTCCCAGATTCAAACTCTTCCTCTTCCTAGAGCTTCAATTTCATGGGTTTAGTCCCAAATCAGAGACTCACTAGACCAGGGTTGTTGACCCACGAAGACGATCTACCCATCTCTTCGTCTTCCAGTCACAGTAACAACCCCAGAAAGAAATGGTCCAGTTTGTTGCCCCTAGTGGTGGTTCTAGTCATTGTCGCAGAGATCTCGTTTCTGGGTCGACTCGACATGGCCAAGAACGCAGCTCTCTTGGCCGATTCCTTCTACAAAATCACCTCTGGGGTTGTTGTTGACGACGCCGTGGTGGAGCCTGTTGGGTTGGGGATTGATCGGAGCTCCGATTTGGGTTGCGAGGAGTGGTTGGAGAGGGAAGATTTTGTCAAGTATGATAGGGATTTTGAGAAGGAGCCTGTTCTTGTTCATGGTGGTGACCAGGTTTGTTTCAGCTTTTTCAAGATTTTTATCAGTTTTTGGTGTTTTAGTTCTGTCTCTATGGTTAATTAATTGTTGAATTAAGATTAGGGATGTTAGATGGTAGAAGTAATTAAGAAGCATTTAGTTGCTAGATACTACTATTACTGAATCAATCTAATTTTTTGGAATTGATTTATCATTTCCATGTTGAGCAGTAGTCTAATTTGAATGATATGGGTTGGATATCATTATGAATTAATTACCTTTACAAAAACAAAGCTGAAATCATCAATTCTCGTCACGTCTCCTTTGCAGCCATTGATGTCTAGATGTCTAGATTTATTTCATGGATTTTGATCACCATATCGATATTCGACAAGCATTTCATAAGTTGTCTGTTGTCTGTAGGGCCTTCTCATCATACCTCTCTGGCTTAAATTGGAGTATTTATTGCTTGTTCCAAGAGCAAATATTACATGGTGCTCTAATCCATACATCACAGGACACGTCAGGAACGTGTAGGAAATCTACTTTCTTTTGTCTGCCACTCATTCTCTTCTTCCTCATGGGTCCTGTGATGTACCACTCCGTCCCAGCTCTTTCTTCCCATCTGACTTTTTTGACTCGTATCTGGGTCACTTTGACCGGGTGATTTGGATAGCAAAAGGATACGATTTTTTGATAATTTTTTCACCATATTATAGAGCACCTTTTACTCTACAATACCATGAAAAAATTATCAAAAAATTACATTTGTTTGCTATTCAAATCACCGGGTCAAAGTGACTCAGTGAATAGTGACAAAAGTCAAATTGGGAAGAAAGAGCTGGGACAGAGTGGTATGGTAAGAGCAAATCCAGATCATCTGCTCTTAGACAAACAAAAATTTCTCCTTAAGTTGATTTTAAATTTGAAACAAAGCTCTGCAAGGTTTCTTATAACCTGTAAAAGCCCCAATGTTTGAATGATTTTGATGTTGAACTTCTGGAATATTGGAAAATACAAATAGATTGTTTACAAGCGTGTTATCTTCTTCTTTATCTAAAACTAAAGTTTTGGTATGATAGTATCTTTAGTTACAGTTGCTGCTGTCCTGAATCTCACATAAAAAGATCATGTTTTTCAATACTGGTAATTGGTAATAGTATGCCAAAGACAGACGTATATCGGCTTTATTAGTCAATATCTTTCAATTTAAGAACCAACCGCATGACCATGTTGGGCTGCGTTCGCAAGCCATGCTTCACACGCAAGTATGCAACTCAAGTAAACTAGACTCCAGCAAGAGTCTTTGCTGATTTATTTTTGTTGGAAATCATGTGTGAGCGGTTGTCCCAAGTTATACTATAGTGCTCCTCTCTCGCGGTACTTAATCTCCCAACAATTTTGAGGTTTCATGCACGGATTGATTTGGTGTACTTGATTTTAATGGTCACACTTCTAAGCTGTAGTAGTTTAGTCATGTTTTATCAGTTCCTACCATTTTGCTCTTGCTTTCCCCTCTCAAGGTGTATCATTTCTCTGGTGTATATCTTAAGAGGGCTTAGGATGGACGTTAAATAACTACCTCAAATGTTTTGTCTTCTTCAGATGAATTGTTACATACTTCGACATATAGTTAAACCATTGTCCAACTTCACTCTCTCATACACTAAGCTCATTCTATAACTGTAATATGAACCTTTTCAGGAAAGGTTCCTATTACATGTCATTGCAAGTTTTACATAAATTGACATGCACTTCTGAATAGGTTGTATTTCTTGTTACAATCTCACATAAACTGACATTAACTTCCGAAGATTTTGTTTTCTTGTTATAACCAGGTATTCGTATGTAACACCATTACCATGGAACAACTGCATAAATCACCGTCTCTTTTTTCGTTGTTTCCGTATAACAAGCAGTATAAACTATAGATTCTATTAAATTTACCACATAAATACTTAAGAAGTTATTCAACATGGAGTACCTTTCCTCCCCCCACTGACAGCCAGTTTGATATGTACTTTTTTTCTAGAAATCACATCTCCTTTTTAGCCTTCAGTATGTAGACAAATTTTTTCATCAATATCCTAGTTTTTCTCTGATTACGCTTCTCTTATATATGTATGATGCATTCTAGGAGTTTGAGTTTTGTGCCGTGGGGTGTAAGTTTGGGTACAGTGCTGATAAAAAGCCAGACGCGGTTTTCGGAGTATCTCAACAGTCTGGGACCTTTGGTGTGCTTCGCTCTATGGAATCAGCACAATACTATGCTGAAAACAAGATTGACGTTGCAAGACGGTGGGTAAGCACAAAATGAGACAATAAGTTTTCTTGTTAACAATTACAGCTCAAAAGAATGGTATTTTAACTAAACAATGGCTAAATTTGTTTCATATATGCTTCTGTGCACGTGAAGACCTCATTTTCATGTTCTAGCTAAACATACACAGTAATTATGCGTAAATTATACTTTGATTTTTCTCTCCACTTAGGTTATGTATCCTCATTAATATTAGAATTAATATTAATGAGGATACATATATGCTTCTGTGCACGTTTAGCCACTGCAGCACATTTTGCAATATATATAGCAACAACTATAAGCAGTTGCCTTGAAATACACTTGAAACTTCTTCATTCAAGTTGTTGTTTTCTTCATGAAAATAGTAATTATTTTGTGGTGAAACCCCAAATAACACTGATAATATGTTTCTCATGTTCTAGGAGGGGATTTAGTATTGTGATGACAACTAGTCTCTCATCAGATGTTCCAGTTGGATACTTCTCTTGGGCTGAATACGACATAATGGCTCCATTACAACCCAAAACTGAGAAAGCTCTAGCTGCTGCTTTCATTTCCAATTGTGGTGCTAAAAACTTTCGGTTACAAGCACTTGAAGCACTTGAAAAGGCTGACATCAGCATAGATTCATATGGTGGCTGTCATCGCAACCGCGACGGGAATGGTACGCATCACTTCCTCGCTAAAACTTCAGATCATTATTGTTAAGCTGTACAAATACATATAGTACGAGTTTGTGTACCATGTTCCTCATTTTCTCACAAGCACTTTAGGTGTCATGAAAAGTTCAAGTTTTCTGATGCTCAAAATAGTGCTTAATCGAGTCGTTATCTGTTGCATGTTGTTTTTTAGTCATGTCTGATGCTGAACGTAAGAAGAGCACCCAGGGCAGACTTGGAATTTTAGATGCTTGTTATTTAGGGTTCAACCTAAGCTTTTCTAGGGTTTATTGGACTCTCAATTATATCTCTTTTGAGGCTCAAGATTTAGTTTAGTGATAAGGCTACATAGTTAGTTAATTGTCTACTTTTCTGTAATTTCCGCTGTAGGATTCTGAAGATTCAAAAGTTGATTGAGTTTCCTATTTGGGAATGAAGACGAATTAATATGAGTTTGTTGAAGTTGTTTTAGCTCGTTTGCAAGCATTCTTGCAGCCTCGCCTTTGGGCGTCAATCCTATGGAGATCTAGGTGAGATTTGAGAGTCCTAGATCTTCTATGCAATTTTACTGTTCCTCGTAACTACTGCTCACAGCCATGAATAGTGTCTACTCCTATTTGCTCCCAAAACCGTAGCATCTTAAATTTCGCACCCTAGTTAAAGCAGTGTCTATCAATAACTCTTTAATCAAATCTCCACAGCCTTATTTCCCGATCTTCATAAGTGCTTCCGTTGTAGGAGCAGAATTCAGATCTGTCCCATATCAGTGTCACCTTTTTTGTTTCTTGGAGTCTCTTTCTTAGAACTTCATGATTATGGCTCTGCAAGAAATCATACTAATTCATAAAGTAAATCAATGGACTTCCCAGTCTTTTCTTCGTTTCTTCTTTTAGTTTTGTGAAACCAAATTCAAATGTATATTCTTCTTTGCATATCTATGAAAATAGTAAATTACTTGCTCGATTTAGTATCAAATGCACAAGTCACAAAAAACCATAAACTTAAACTCAGCCATGAAGTTTGGGATAGTGGATCTCTCTTGAAGCAGGTTGACCTTATTCCATAGGTAAATTACTTAAGCGATTCAGTATCAAATGCCCAAGTCACACAACATATACTTAAATTCAGCTATGAAGTTTGGGTTCATGGATCTCTCTCAACCAAGTTGACCCTGCCATAGGTCAATGACATCTAACCTCCAACTGCTCAAGACATAGGAATATACTCTGCTATTTATTAGTGCATATAACTTAAGAGGTACTTGTCGGTGATAGGAGCTACTAGTGCCAGACTGCCAGTTTTCTCGTGTAAAATTTTCAACTAATGCAAATAGGAGTAAGTCCATAGAATCATGACGTAAGTTATGCATACATTAATCAATAGGGTAAAGGCGGTATTCAGAAGTCATAATGAATTGAGATTTTTCAAGGAGCATATTAGCACTCAACATCTGAAAAATTATTGCTTGCTGTAAGCACAAATTCGACGTGGTACCCTAATCCATACAGTCCAGGAAATGCCAAGACATGTGGGAAAATCCACGATCTTTTGTCCACCACGCATTTTCTTTCTTTTGCTGTATGGAGTGGAGCAAGACACATCATTTCCTCTTAGAGTAAACAAAAAAATATGTCTCCTCAACATCTACAGTGGAGAGGGTAGGTGAAACAACCCGGGAACCTACGGTTCCTCGCTAGTACAACTTAACGAAATCCAAAAGTGCTTTATTGAAATAAAAGTAAAGGAGAAACCCTCCTTACATTATTAAAACAGAAAGGTAAACATTGTCTTAGAACAAGAAACTGGAACTACAACGTTATTGGCTAGAAAATATCTAAACTCCAACTTGTGCGCGCGATTCCCCCAGCTTATTCTTGACCTGCGGGTTTTGAAATAGCGATAGCCGACCGCAGAAAAATATTTTAATTAGTAAAAACTAAGTAAGATATACCACAATATGTAAAACAGAGTTTTTGGCTAAAAAGGAGATAAAGAGAACAACCACCACAATTTTAATCATTCGTTTGGTTGAGGCGTAGCCCACGAGCCCCAACGAGTACGATGTGGACAGAGAGGTCACGATGGAATAAATAATAATAATGGGGTTTTTCCCCGGACGTTAGTAGATAGCCCTTCGCTATCCCGCCCTAACCATTCTAATGAGACCTTAAGTGCCGGCACCCCTATACAGTCGTGACCTAAACATGCATAGGTAGTACTCATAGATTCCACGATAAATAAGAGGGTAAGATCCCTAGGGAAATCACACATAGGTGTTCCCGGCCATTGGCCTTCACGCGCATCCTCTGCACATCGTTCCCAATCCAATTATCGTCCAATTATCGTTTCACATGACTTTCGAGTTTCAAAAGTAACCACACATTTTCAAAGTATTATTTGTAAAAAGGGATTCAAGACTTATCGAATTCTCCAGTATCACGATTATAGTAATCCATGAACATTTTGAAAGATAACACACGCCAAGATACATTTTGACAGTTTAAAGTATTGTGCATATAACTTACTTGGAAATGGAAAGAGAGAACTTCAACGCAAGCAGCACGGAAACTTAGTAGTAGGGGTTCTCGACGAACTCTCCTCCTACGAACTCGGAATCTACAATATCACATAATCCTATATTAACACATATTCATCCATACAACAAATCACAATTAAATGTCCTATATGAAATGCAAGTGAAATTTCCCCACATAATCCCCCAAACAAGTTATATTTCACTAGCTACTAGTTGCACGATTATTGTACATATCTATTAAGAAGATAGTGGTGTTTAAATATAAAATAATAGTTGAGGTAAAGAAAACTTTATTTGATATATTATAACATTTAGCGGCTAATAATTATAAATAAAGGTAGCTATTTAAAATAAGCTTGATGTCTACTATATATAACATAATAATTATAATACTAAGAAAACGCTATTATGTGACAAGAGTTTATTTTCCGATATCTACAAAACAAGGCTAAATAGTTGGTTAGGAAAAAGGGTAGATATTATACTTGCAAAATCCCAAATCAACGTAATAAGATTATAGGTTTATTTTCATAAAATGATTTCTAAAGTTATATTTAATAGTGTGTATAAATATATGAAAATGCTAGTTTATGTTATGTTAAGAATAAAATTGGATTACACTTTGATAATATATAAGAAAATCAGTTTGTTAAAGGTTGCACCATACCCACAACTTTACTAACCTACAAAACAGGCCCCAACAAGTTCGTGAAAAGACACTTTTATACCCCCTGGTTCACATTTACAGAACAAACACATCTCTTCCCAATTTAGTTCACTGTATTCATTTCATCTTCTTCTCAAATGGAGTCCCAGCGACTTCATCACGCTCACTCCCCAACAGGTATTGAAAATCAAACATCGAAGCAAAGATTCAGGGGTTTACCGATCGGGGACGGTGATGAACAAGGCGGCGACAATGAAGGCGGAGGCGGGGCGATGGTGGCTTCTGTCGCCGCTGGTTTCGCCGGAGCAGAGGGAAGGACGGAAGAGAGGGGGACGGACGGACGAAGGTGCAGTGGACGGCGACGCAGAGGGGCGGCGTCGGGCGGCCCGGGTTCGCCGGCGGTTCTGGGCTTCGGGCCTGGTGCCGTCGGCGTCGGGCCTGCTTCGGCGGTCGACAGAGAACAGAGGGAGAGCGAGAGAGTTTGGCTAATCTTTGGGGTCATTATGTGAACAAAAAAAAAAAAAAATATTTCTCTTCCTTTTACCTAATAGTTTACTATTATTGTTATTATTATTATTAATATTATTACTACTATTATTATTATTATTACTATTACTATTATTATTATTATTATTATTATTATTATTATTATTATCAAAAGCTTTCTTTTATTTTTTTTTAAGTTTTTTTTTTTAGTTAGTTGGGTGTAAATTAGTAGGTGAAGTGTAGGGGGTCGTGTAACGTTGTAGCGTGACCAAAACGTGTCTTTTTAATAACTTTTGCGTAACCAACCACCGCGTCACACCGTGTGCCCGCAACACCCTAACCTTCCTCCCTTCATCTTCTCCATCAACATTGAAGAACAGGGGATATTCTTCCCCAATTTCCGGCGACCACCCATGGCAAGAGCCAATGATTTTGACCTCAAACCTTTCCAAATCTCGCCCCAATCTTGCTATGAATTGAAACCCCAATCTCCATCATCAATTTCTCCAATTGACCTTCCAAAATCAACCACAAATTTCTCCAGTAAGAATTTTCTGATTTGGGTTTACACCCAAGCACACCAAAACCCAGCTCCACTCTCGCCATCCCTCTCTCGCACTCTCCACCCTCTCTCGCTCTCCCTCTGTTCTCTGTCGACCGCCGAAGCAGGCCCGACGCCGACGGCACCAGGCCCGAAGCCCAGAACCGCCGGCGAACCCGGGCCGCCCGACGCCGCCCCTCTGCGTCGCCGTCCACTGCACCTTCGTCCGTCCGTCCCCCTCTCTTCCGTCCTTCCCTCTGCTCCGGCGAAACCAGCGGCGACAGAAGCCACCATCGCCCCGCCTCCGCCTTCATTGTCGCCGCCTTGTTCATCACCGTCCCCGATCGGTAAACCCCTGAATCTTTGCTTCGATGTTTGATTTTCAATACCTGTTGGGGAGTGAGCGTGATGAAGTCGCTGGGACTCCATTTGAGAAGAAGATGAAATGAATACAGTGAACTAAATTGGGAAGAGATGTGTTTGTTCTGTAAATGTGAACCAGGGGGTATAAAAGTGTCTTTTCACGAACTTGTTGGGGCCTGTTTTGTAGGTTAGTAAAGTTGTGGGTATGGTGCAACCTTTAACAAACTGATTTTCTTATATATTATCAAAGTGTAATCCAATTTTATTCTTAACATAACATAAACTAGCATTTTCATATATTTATACACACTATTAAATATAACTTTAGAAATCATTTTATGAAAATAAACCTATAATCTTATTACGTTGATTTGGGATTTTGCAAGTATAATATCTACCCTTTTTCCTAACCAACTATTTAGCCTTGTTTTGTAGATATCGGAAAATAAACTCTTGTCACATAATAGCGTTTTCTTAGTATTATAATTATTATGTTATATATAGTAGACATCAAGCTTATTTTAAATAGCTACCTTTATTTATAATTATTAGCCGCTAAATGTTATAATATATCAAATAAAGTTTTCTTTACCTCAACTATTATTTTATATTTAAACACCACTATCTTCTTAATAGATATGTACAATAATCGTGCAACTAGTAGCTAGTGAAATATAACTTGTTTGGGGGATTATGTGGGGAAATTTCACTTGCATTTCATATAGGACATTTAATTGTGATTTGTTGTATGGATGAATATGTGTTAATATAGGATTATGTGATATTGTAGATTCCGAGTTCGTAGGAGGAGAGTTCGTCGAGGACCCCTACTACTAAGTTTCCGTGCTGCTTGCGTTGAAGTTCTCTCTTTCCATTTCCAAGTACGTTATATGCACAATACTTTAAACTGTCAAAATGTATCTTGGCGTGTGTTATCTTTCAAAATGTTCATGGATTACTATAATCGTGATACTGGAGAATTCGATAAGTCTTGAATCCCTTTTTACAAATAATACTT
This sequence comes from Linanthus parryae, assembly GCA_023055425.1. Taxonomy (NCBI): domain Eukaryota; kingdom Viridiplantae; phylum Streptophyta; class Magnoliopsida; order Ericales; family Polemoniaceae; genus Linanthus; species Linanthus parryae. The sequence goes on from JALGPY010000002.1 coordinate 39,432,286, forward strand.
TGAAAATGTGTGGTTACTTTTGAAACTCGAAAGTCATGTGAAACGATAATTGGACGATAATTGGATTGGGAACGATGTGCAGAGGATGCGCGTGAAGGCCAATGGCCGGGAACACCTATGTGTGATTTCCCTAGGGATCTTACCCTCTTATTTATCGTGGAATCTATGAGTACTACCTATGCATGTTTAGGTCACGACTGTATAGGGGTGCCGGCACTTAAGGTCTCATTAGAATGGTTAGGGCGGGATAGCGAAGGGCTATCTACTAACGTCCGGGGAAAAACCCCATTATTATTATTTATTCCATCGTGACCTCTCTGTCCACATCGTACTCGTTGGGGCTCGTGGGCTACGCCTCAACCAAACGAATGATTAAAATTGTGGTGGTTGTTCTCTTTATCTCCTTTTTAGCCAAAAACTCTGTTTTACATATTGTGGTATATCTTACTTAGTTTTTACTAATTAAAATATTTTTCTGCGGTCGGCTATCGCTATTTCAAAACCCGCAGGTCAAGAATAAGCTGGGGGAATCGCGCGCACAAGTTGGAGTTTAGATATTTTCTAGCCAATAACGTTGTAGTTCCAGTTTCTTGTTCTAAGACAATGTTTACCTTTCTGTTTTAATAATGTAAGGAGGGTTTCTCCTTTACTTTTATTTCAATAAAGCACTTTTGGATTTCGTTAAGTTGTACTAGCGAGGAACCGTAGGTTCCCGGGTTGTTTCAGTAGGTCCTCAAGAGGATCAATACCCAGAGGTTCTATGGTCGGCCCGCGCATCTATATCAGCACCTTAGCGTAGGAGCCCCACTAGGATTTCATTGATTGAGATCCTAGATGTTTTGATGATTCTCGTGATTACATATATTTTCAGCACACACTAAAGCAAACATATGCAAAAGATCTTGACTTTGCAAGAATTTAGTAGTTGCAATCAAACATCTGCTCTACAGTTACTTGGATTTATTTCCATTGAGAAGTTGATGAGAAGCTGCAGATGAGATACGTCACTCCACACACACTTTCCCCAAGTACTTGGCGATACAGTAAAAAGAAGTATAAACTTTTTCCTGTGGAAGCTACTTTTACAAAAGAAAAGAAGCCTTGCTAAAATGAATACTAACACCTTATGAGAAGCTACACTCGAAACCGTACAAGCCATCTGTTACAATTTTAGTTTGTCACAAACATCTAGAAATGAATGAGCACAAAAGAATCACTCAAGCCAAAACCGCAAGGATATTGTAATGGAACTCTCGAACAGTCTTCCAGTCCAATGAGTATTTAGCATGTTTGGATGCTTTTCTATATCGTGTGATGTTTGTTTATTATGACAGGTGAATAGATTAATGAAGGAATTTAAGCTTAAAAGATTTGGCGTAAGAGAAGACCTTCAATAAGGAATGATAATATGTCTAATGCCTAAAAAGATTGTATAGGTCGTATTGTTTTAACAAAATATTTCTAAATTATTCAGGATTTTACTCTCCATGTATATGATATAGTTTACTGAACTTGTTTCAATTACTTCCATGAAATCCGTAGGCAAACAATATTTTAATGTATGATGTATTATGTTTTTCCTTATAACATGTAAAACTTGCAATTACTTATGTGTTACCAAATTTTGCAGTGGACAAAGTTGAAACTCTGAAGCGCTACAAATTTAGCTTGGCATTTGAAAACTCCAATGAGGAAGACTACGTGACTGAGAAATTCTTCCAGTCGCTTGTTGCTGGTATGCGGGCAACTGGACTGTACTCTTGTTATTCATTTCTGTGTGCTGCCATTACTTTAAGACAAATTCTACTTCTGTCTGCAAACTTTAACCTAGTAATCAAATCAATCCCGAAGCACTTACATGTACTAGGCAATTGGCGCGTGCAACACATACATTTCTTGGTACTGAAAATTCAAATGGTTTTATCAATAACTATATGACAGCTTGCTTAGGCCTTGTTGAAGCTAGGATTAGGGAGTCAAAGTCGCTGGTTTAGCAAACTATGAAAAAGAGCTCGATCTAAACTGAACTTAGCTGAGAAATTCGTCTCGTGACTTGAATAATTACCTGTAACGAAAATCACACTCTTGATGATTTGAAGTTTATACATTCCTGTTGATCAAAGGATATGGCCATATGGTTCGAGAAGCTTTGAAGTGCTCTGTAAGTGCTAAATAAATTAGAGCAAAATTGAACTGGAAAAATAGGAGCGTCCTGGCTGGATTTGTAAGTGGCCATTTGAGATCTGAAGAAGCACCGTGACCACTTCCGTGTCCTGGGTTTGTGAGTCAGAGCCAGGAAGGCTGGAACTAGGGAGATAAAGATGATGTAAAATGAGAATGGGCAGGTGGGAAAAAGGAATAGAGCGTCTTGCTTACACAGGATGTCCTTATCCGTCAGCTATGATATGCCTAATACCTACAGGAGTATCAATTTGTATCAAGTGATGATACATTGATACTCTCCAGTATCTTTCATGTATATATATTCTTGAAAAGAGATCAAATGCTAAGATGATTCTGATGCTGAAAGATATTCTCTGCTATTTTTTTTCGGACTTCGTAATTTCAATTTATAATAACATTAGTACCTGCCATAGTCCTATATAACAGTGGCTAGTGCCTCTAGTACCATTACACCCCAACTAGTTCAATATGGCTGTGGAGGGACCATGAGGTGGACTACAAACCTGAGTAGTTCTAGATTTCTAGGAGTTTAAGAAGTTAAATTGGCATTTTGACGTCCTCTATCCAGTGTAGAGCTGTCAAACGGGCCGGTTAACCGGAATAACCGACCCGAAATAACCGAGTTTCTTTTTACCGAAACCGAGCCCGTTATGACTGAACCGGGACCGGGAACGGAAAAGATGCGGGCTAGGGCCGGTTAGACCTTCTCTGGAGCCGTGAACCGGTTCGATTTGAACCGAGCCGAACCGATAACCGAGCCCGGCCCGTAACCGCTCGGTTAACTGAACCACACCAATCCCTTTCCCACCATTTTGAGTTGTGACCATCAAAAAATCGGTTTTTAAGCGGCCCAAACCGAACCGGTATACCCGGTTATGGTTACACGGGCCGGTTAGAGGGTATGTGATATTTTCCGGGCAGGTTAACCGTAACCGAATAACCGGTAAACAAGCCCGATCGGTTCAAGGTTTCTCGGGCAGGTTTCGGTGAACCGCAATCACAGCTCTAATCCAGTGCCACTAATAACGCGGAATAAGAAAATCTTTTGGGTCCTTGTTTTCATGTTTTGTTTCTTGGACAATAAACGTCGATCATTTACTATATTTCAGGATGAAGTTTTCTGTGTGGTTCAACTACATTTGGTTTTACATCATATTGAATGTGCCATTTATCTTTACATTGAATGAAGCCACTAATTTCCAATCTGGAAACTCTTGAAAATCCACAGGTTCGGTCCCTGTGGTTGTTGGTACTCCAAATATCCAGGATTTCGCTCCTGCACCAGGTTCGATTCTATATATTAAGGAGCTGAGTGATGTCGCTTCAATTGCCAAGACCATGAAATACCTTGCTGGAAATGCCGAGGCATATAATCAAACATTAAGGTAATTATCTTGCATCAGTAAATGTGCTGTTTTTCTTTTACATGAAAAAGATTGTTCCTGGTTAATGATTTAAAGTTTGTCTTTCAGCTGGAAGTTTAATGGCCCAAGTGACTCCTTCAAAGCACTTGTTGATATGGCAGCAGTCCACTCATCTTGCCGTCTCTGCATTCATCTGGCAACGACGATCCGTCAGAAAGAAGAAGAGAGCTCAAGATTTCCAAGACGGCCCTGCAAGTGTACCAGAGGCGTAGATACTGTATATCATGTATACGTAAGGGAAAGAGGAAGGTTTAATATGGAGTCCATTTTCTTAAGGTAAGCCTTTTTTTTCATTTTGATAACATTCCAGAAATGGACTTCCTTTCCGGACCCCTTCATCAGTATATTTATCTCATTGTTTTTACTAATTTGGAAGTAGTTTTTAACTCATTAGTTACTACTAGAATGTGCGGTAGGTCTTTGTACTCCATCTTTTAGACTTCTCTGCAAGGGAAAGTGAAACGCCGAGGAAAATGCAACTGTGTTTCCTACCTACTCAATAACATGGCTGGACATCTAGGCCTCGTTTGGGTAAGGTATGCGGAAAGGGGGATATGGGTATGTTATACCTGTGGTTTTTAATCCTGTGTTGTGTTTGGATTGGGGATATGACAAGTATAACATGTCTGCCCTTTTCCCTATCATCAATTTGGGCCTAAAATCTTATACCACTTCAGAAGAGTTTTGAGGGATATGTGTGGCTATTAAAATGACTTTATTATCCTTATACGCAGTTATGAAAAAGACTACCCTAATAAACATGTAAATTATTTCATACAAATTACATATATAAATATGTATCATATCCAGGCCTAACTCAAGGTGTCAGGGCCGGGGCGGGGCTGCTTGGGAGGGGGACGGGCCGTTTTAGAAGCTCGGTGGTAGAGGGGGCGGGTTGAAATCGAGGGAAGTTGACTCCCACCGGGCCCGGGCCAAAAACTGGGGGGTTAGGGGTTGAGGGGGCCAGGTGATTAATACACACACACACATTAATAAAAATTAATAAACGGTAATTTTTATTTTATTTTTTTTTTTGGGGGGGGGGGGGGGGGCAAGTCGAACCGACCGGGCTGGGGATTAAGGGGCTGGGCCGGTTCGCGTGTTGGAGGGGGGCAATCCGGGGTCGGGCCTGGCCGCCTGGCTCATTTTTGTGCAGGCCAGGCCAGTTTCAAGCGCAGGCCGGGCCCCTTGACACCTTGAGGCCTAACCAAACGTAAAATACATATTTTTGGATCCTACCATATCCCACCTCAATCAAATCCCACCTCAGATCCCTAGTATATGTCATATCCTGCCATTTCTTATCCCCAACCTCGTACCAGGTGTTTCTATTTGCAGACTGAGTGGTGATAGAATAGAAGAAGTATTTCTATTTCTAGTCTAGATGATAGCATACCAAGAGGGAACCCGTTTTAAGAAAGCCAAGAGATCACGTCATTAACTTCTTTTTTGGTAATCGTGGTGTCCAGACTAGCTTACTCAAAAGTTTCCTTTTTTTTTTTTTTTTTTTTTTTTTTTTTTTTTTGTCGTGTAACTTCTTTCTGATACGGATTCTTATGGGCAGGTCATCAAATCTAACACTAGAGGCATTGGAGTCTGCTATCCTCTCGAAGTTCAAGTCTCTAAAGCATGTACCCATCTGGAAAGAAGAAAGACCTGCAAGCATAAGAGGCAGCGACAAACTCAAGGTATACAGAATATATCCTGTTGGCAAGACACAAAGGGAAGCTTTGTATACTTTCAGGTTCAAAGGGGACGACGAATTCAGGGCCCACATCGACAGTAACTCCTGCGCAAAATTCGAAGTCATTTTCGTTTAGGATGAAATCAACCCCACTGTTTATTTGCTACGAGCAATTAGTGATTATCTCATCAGCCAAAGCATGGGCGGCCATTTTTGGGGAAAGTGAGAAGAAATTCTATGGGTTTTAGTTCCAGTCTCTACACGTGTGGATAATTCTCGACGTCTCCAACAAGTAGAATATGTTAAAGTTATCAGCGGCGTGGAGAATTTACCGGTAGATGTTGTTATTATTATTTACACGTGTTGTACATTTTTTTTTTTTTTTGTTTTGTTGTACCACTAGAGGATCAATCGATTCATCAATATAGAGGGACAATGTACTTTTTTTGCTGTGATTTTGGTTGCAGAGTAGCAATGTTTAGGGATCGAAGCAATTTTCTGGGTTGCGCGGGGGCGAGTTTGTTTGGTTTTTGCTGGAACATTTATCCTTGTAAGTTGATGAAACTGTTCTATCGAGAGCCGCAAGTTTATTATTTGCTTAAGAACACCATAAAAACAAATTTGTATCTGTTTGCAACCCTTGTTTAAGATTAGTTGTTTTTATCAAATTATCAGGTTGTATTGTTTGTTTGAAATTTGGTTCCAAACAAGCTGGCTATAAGTGAATTTTCTGTGGCCGTCTTATACGAATGTCAAAGATTTACTGGTAAAAGTAGTTTAACAGAAAATCATGTGAGTTATTGTCAGGTAAGTGGCAGAGACAAGTAATGACCTATAATTAGGACTAAAGTGAAATCAAACCCAAACTAGTGACCTGTAATTTGGGATGGCAGGTACCGTTGGATGTGGCGGATTAGTGGATCTGGACCGTTGATGAATTATTAGCCGTTGGAGTCAAATGGTTAAGTGGGACGCCGTCGTTTGGGGTTATGAGCTGGCTCAGGTGGTTGATGTGGCAGCAGGAAAGGCGCTGATTGGTCGAGGGGTGTCATCATAGCTGAGTTGGCAGCTGAGTCAGCGGGAAGGCTGTAACTATCTTTCATTAATTCTGTTTAAACCCCAACTTTTCCTTATATTCGTACTTAGACCCTACTGTATAAGTAAGTTGTGTTCTTCATTTTCTAGGGTTATGAAATATTATCAATTCACAATTCAACTGCCTCTTTCCCTCTCAAATTCTCTGTTCTTCCCTCTCAATTCTTCAAATTCAGGTCAGGAACTACTCAGTTCCTGACAAATTGGTATCAGAGCCTCTCTTCCTCTTGCGAATTCTGAAGAAATGGGACAAAGGAAGCCAGCGACGACGGTGGAAATGGAAACCTTGGACGGAGTTATTGGCCACTTGCATGCAGTGGATGAGGCCATCATGGAGCTGCGGCGAGAGTATGGAGAGCTCCGGCACGTACAAGAGGAGTTTAGGCAGGGTCAAGACCTAATCCATGGCCAATTGACAGAATTAAATCAAACTGGAGATCTGCAGCAAAGTCAGGAGGAGCTCAAAGAAGAGCTGAAGAAATTGACAAATTGTATGAACCTCATGGCTAACAGCAAGGAGAAGGAGCGAATGGAGGCCTCTAATCCAGCTAGCAAAACACCAGCAAGCCTTTTGGGAAAGGGAAAGTACCAGAATCAAAGTGCATGTCCTCAAATCAACCCTAGACGAAGTGAAAAGGTTGATGAACTGCCAAATGAGGTAACAAGGACTTCTAATCACTATGTGCTACCTATTCCTAAGATTGAGTTTCCAAAATTCACTGGGGTGGATTTTGAAGGCTAATAGGTATTTTCAGCTTCACAATTTGAATGATCTGCAAAAACTCATACTAGTTTCACTTAATTTGAGTGATGAAGCTGAAAGCTGGTTTAGTGCTGAGTTTGAATCACTTGAGGAGATCACATGGAAGGAATTTTTGAAATGGTTTGTGTGGAATTTCTAGAACCAGGACATAAAAATGTATTAGCAGAATTGCAGAAATTAGAACAGAAAGGAAGTGTGTCAGAATACCAGGCTCAGTTTGACAAGCTTAGACTAGAGTCAAAGCTCTCTTCCCTTGGGCTGATGACAATTATTTTATGAAAATATTCTTGGGAGGGTTGAAGCTGGAAATTAGGAGTCAAGTGCAGCAATTAGCACCTAATTGTCTGGCTCAAGCCAAGGCCATGTCCAAACTACAAGAAGTTTATTACAATCACCAACACCAGAATGTCATACAAACAGTGAGTAGCATGATGAAGACTGGATCTAAGAATACATCTCTTAAGACCTACACTCCTTTTGTGGCTGAAAAAAAGAATGCAGTAGCACCTGCATTGCCATTTAAGAAGGTTACTCAAGAAGAGATGAAGGCCAGAAGAGCCAAGAACTTATGCTATTTTTGTAAGGAATCTTATGTACCTGGGCATAAATGTAAAAAACCTCAATTATTTCTCATTTCTGGGGAAGAAGACCTTGAAGTGGTGGAGGAGCAAGAGCATACAACAGTCATTCAAGAGGAGAAAATAAGCTCAAACATGGAAACACCTTAAATGGAGATATCTCTACATGCCATGACTGGTAATAGTGGTGCACAAACAATCAGATTACAAGGTGTGGTGGGAAAACAGAAGGTTCACATACTCATTGATTCAAGAAGTACACACAATTTCATAGACAAAGATGCTGCAGCTAGACTCAAGTGTATGATAATTCCCAGCCACTCTATGAGAGTTACAGTAGCTAATGGCAGCCACATTGTGAGCTCAGGTGTGTGTCCTAAGGTGAAACTTAAAATCCAAGGGCAAATGGTGGAAGCTGACATGAGAGTCATACCTCTTGGAGGTTGTGACATGGTTCTAGGGGTACAATGGCTACAGGAGGTTAGCCCTGTGGAGTTGGATTTCAAGGAGATGACTGTTACAGTCAATTTGTGTGGTACTTCAGTTCAGTTCAAAGCTCACAAGGAGGGCTGTCAATATAAAGCTGCTAACTACAATGCCATTCAGACTTATTGTGCTCAAAATGAAGGAGTAACTGTGGGTCATCTCTACAGCATCACCATAACTGAGTCTAAGGAAATTACAGAATTACCCCTGAACTTTCAACAGATACTAGAACAATATCAGAAGGTGTTTGAAGAGCCTAAATCACTGCCACCCCAGAGGAGCCATGACCACCATATTCCACTCAAACCAGGATCTCAACCAGTCTGTTTGAGGCCTTATAGGTATCCCCATTTTCAGAAAACAGAGATTGAGAATTTGGTACAAGAAATGCTGGAAAATGGTGTTATTCAACATAGCTCAAGTTCCTTTGCCTCTCCTGTATTATTGGTCAAGAAGAAGGATGGCTCCTGGAGATTTTGTGTGGATTATAGGGTTTGAATGACATTACTGTCAAGGACAAGTTTCCAATTCCTATTATTGATGAGCTGCTAGATGAGCTGAATGGAGCTAAGTTCTTCTCCAAACTGGATTTGAGGTCTGGTTATCATCAAGTGAAGATGGCAGAGGAGGATACGCACAAGACAACTTTTAGAACTCATGAGGGGTTGTATGAGTTCAGGGTGATGCCTTTTGGGTTGACTAATGCTCCTGCTACTTTCCAGAGCTTGATGAACAAGGTCTTCAAACCCTATCTCAGAAAATTTTTATTGGTTTTCTTTGATGACATTTTGATATACAGTAAGTCTGCAGATGATCACTTACAGCATTCAGAAACCACTTTGGAGGTCATGTTGCAGAATGAGCTCTATGCTAAATTGTCCAAATGTTCATTTCTGCAAACTACAATTGAGTATTTGGGCCATTTAATCAGTAGTGAGGGGGTGCAGGCAGACCCCAACAAGATAGCAGCCATGGTGGCTTGGCCTAGGCCCCAGACCATCAAGGCCTTGAGGGGATCCCTGGATTGACTGGTTATTATAGATGGTTTGTAAGAGGTTATGAAATGTTGGCTAGACAACTTACAGCCTTATTGAAGAAGGGTGCTTTTGGGTGGAATGAAGATGCCCAGGGTTCATTTGAAGCTTTAAGAACAGCCATGATCTCCACCCTAGTCCTGGCATTGCCTGATTTTACAAAAATGTTTGTGTTGGAAACTGATGCCAGCCATTATGGAATTGGAGCTGTACTAATGCAGGAAGGCAGGCCCTGGGCTTATTTTAGCAAAGCCCTGGCTGACAAACATTTGGGGTACTCCACCTATTAAAAGGAACTGTTAGAAGTGGTTCAATCAGTTTCTAAGTTGAGATCTTATTTGGAAGTTAACAAATTCCAAATTAGAACTGATCATTACAGCCTCAAGTTCTTGCTTGAGCAGAAGATCAGTACACTATTGCAGCAAAAATGGGTAAGTAAACTAATGGGGCTTGATTATGAGATTGTATTCAAAAAGGGAAGAGAGAATGTGGTTGCTGATGCCTTATATAGGGTGGTGGATGAAGGGCATTGTCAAGCAATCACTGTAGCAGTGCCTAAATGGATAGAAGAGGTTCTCAAATCTTATGAAGGGGATGATTGGGCTACTAATCAGATAGCTCAGCTCACTGTTGATCCTAGCAATGGTACTGAGTTTCAGGTAGTTGATGGTTTGCTCAAGAAGGGGTCCTGTATCTATGTGGGGGCATCCACTTCTTTGAGGTCCACTCTCATTGCTGAAATGCATAACAGTGGTATGGGTGGACATTCAGGGATAAGAGGCACATTTAAGAGGTTGGCTGCTGTATTTTTTTGGCCTCACATGCATAAGGAGGTTAAGAACTGGGACTTGTGACATTTTCCAAAGAATGAAGAGTGAGCACGTTCCCTACCCTGGCCTTTTGCGGCCATTACCTATTCCTAATAAACCATGGATTCACATCAGCTTAGATTTTTTGGAGGGGTTGCCTAGATCTGCAGGAAAGAACTCCAATTTGGTGGTGGTGGATAGGTATTCCAAATATGGACATTTCATAGCTCTAACTCACCCCTATACAGCTGCTGACATAGCCCAAACCTTCTTGGATAACATTCACAAGTTACATGGACTCCCTGAAACCATTGTAAGTGACAGAGACAACATTTTCCTTAGTCAGTTCTGGAGTGCTTTGTTCAGACAGTTGGGTACTAGACTACACTATTCCACTGCATATCATCCACAAACAGATGTCCAGACTGAAAGATTAAATCAATGCCTGGAGAATTATCTTAGATGTGTTACTTCTGACAGGCCTCACATGTGGTCTAAGTGGCTACCATTGGCTGAGTTCTGGTATAACACTTCTTTTCACAGCAGCTTGCAGGTAACTCCATTTGAAGCTCTCTATGGTTATTGTCCTTCCATCCTTTCTTTTCATCAGTTAGATAAGAGTGGGATCCCTGAGCTTGATCAGTTCATGGAAGAAAGGAAGAAGATGTTGTTGTTAAAGGAGAATTTGGCTAAAGCCCAAGAGAGGATGTGTTACTATGATAATAAGTACAGGAGTGAAAGGGAGTTCAATGTGGGTGATCTGGTATTTATTAGGCTGCAACCCTACAGGCAAGGCACTGTAGTTCACAGAAGCAATCAGAAACTAGCTGCCAAATTTTATGGTCCATTTCCTGTTTTGCAGAGGGTTGGTAAGGTGGCATACCAGCTCCAGCTTCCTCTCAATGCTCAAATTCATTATGTATTCCATGTTTGACAACTCAAGAAAGCTCAGGGTGCTGCTGTGTCTGTCTCCCCTCATTTGCCTGAAGTTGGTCCTGAAGGTCAGTTACTGGTGGAACCAGTAGCCATTTTGGCTAGAAAATTGGTTAAAAAGAATAATGCTCCTGTGGTGATGGCATTGGTCCAATGGGCAAATTCACTGCCCTCTGAGGCTACATGGGAGGACTACATGTCTCTCAAACGCAGGTTTCCTGAGCTGGATTCACGAGGACATGAATTTCAAAGGAGGGTGCTTTGTCAAGTAAGTGGCAGAGACAAGGACTAAAGTGAACTGATAGCTAAAGTAATAACCTATAATTAGGACTAAAGTGAAATCAAACCCAAACTAGTGACCTGTAATTTGGGATAGCAACTACCGTTGGATGTGGCGGATTAGTGGATCTGGACCGTTGATGAAGTATTAGCCGTTGGAGTCAAATGGTTAAGTGGGACGCCGTCGTTTGGGGTTATGAGCTGGCTCAGGTGGTTGATGTGGCAGCAGGAAAGGCGCTGACTGGTCGAGGGGTGTCATCATAGCTGAGTTGGCAGCTGAGTCAGCGAGAAGGCCGTTACTATCTTTCATTAATTCTGTTTAAACCCCAACTTTTCCTTGTATTCGTACTTAGACCCTACTGTATAAGTAAGTTGTGTTCTTCATTTTCTAGGGTTATGAAATATTATCAATTCACAATTCAACTTCCTCTTTCCCTCTCAAATTCTCTGTTCTTCCCTCTCAATTCTTCAAATTCAGGTCAGGACTTACTCAGTTCCTGACAGTTATGTTCATCTGTTAAGGGTTGAAATCGTAAATTATAATTGTTCTATTTTTCTACAAGTATGTTCAGTTTTTTCATGAAAGTAGTAGGATTTATGAGCATCTCCAACAGTTGAATTGTCCTTGGACTATATTTGTACCCGTTCTAAATTTTACACCTGCACTTTTTGACTTCCTGCTTTAGCAGCTGGCCTAAATATAGGTCACCAACATTATTTTATTATTTATAGTTTTCATTATTAAATAATTATGTTACTATATTTTTAATTATCACACTTTATTAAATTAACATCGAATCAATTATGCTATTGAAGCGAATTTAAGGTAATTTTTGTAAATTTTTGTGTTTTTCACTTTGTTTGTTGACAAGTATTTATAAATTTACCGTTGCAACGGTGAATACGAAATTGGAGGAGCAGTGGAGGATTAGGAGGAGGAGTAGAGTAAAAAATCAGAGTCTTTTATTTTTTACACCAGTTTCAAATTGTCCTCAGTTTAGGCCAGAACTGGTCCAATTATAGGTCTGGCTCAAATTTAGGCCATATTTTGCACCAACTGTTGAATCTGGTTTTTGAGCAAAACTGGCCTAAATTTGTGCCAAAGACAATTTATATGCCATCTCTTGGAGATGCTCTAACTTGCGAAAAACCAAGACTGGAGATTCTATAAAAGTAAGATTCTAATTTTGTTCGTTTTTTACTTTTGAAACATTTTCACAATATCTTTTCGGATAAACGAGCATAGCAATAATTTATTGAATCTTCCAATATTAAGAGGCAAATTCTTCTTTTTAATATCACCATCAACAGAGAAGTCTCTCTCTCTTCTGAAATAAACAAAGTACAAACAAAAACCAGAGACTATAAATAAAAGAAGTGAACAAACACTTGTGCGCCTCATGTTTTTATGAGCAACTTGGTGACTTGGAATGGGGAGACATCTCTATCTTAATGCCTTTTGGCTCCTCCTGGTGGCCAAAACCTCTCCCTGGGATCTCCACCAAAACCACATTATTAACTCCCACCACCCCCAAAGAGAAAAGAGCATATTGCAAATGTTATGATACTTCATGGGAGTAGTATTTAAGTTTGACTAAGATGTTACTCATATCTATATGTGAGTGTGACCACATAAAAAGAGGGAGTGTGACACATTTTCAATTAGAAGTCTTGTATTTAAATACACTAAAATTAAAACTTAAAACGGCGATAAGGAGTCTATATGGATAACTTGTAAACTAAAATCAGTGTGTTTTAGTTTCAATTTAGTGCATGTAGAGAGACCTAGTTTTTCTCAGTTGTGTGTTCAATTTTCTTTTTTATAGAAAACGAAAAAAAAAAAAAAAAAGTCACTGCTATTCAAACAAGACCACTCTACAGTCTACATGTTGAAACAATCATCCCCGCAAGTACTCCCAACCCAACCCTCATACCCAAACACACTTGAGGTTGAGGTTGGATGAACCTAACCCTCTCAATCCTTCTATCCAAACCACCCATAGACTACTTTTACCTGAAGTGATTGGATAGAATAGCTAAAAGTTAGATTAATATAATTTTTGTAATAAAATTAATGTTAATATATTAAATAAAATGGTGATTTTATCGGAAAAAATTAAATTTCCGAATTCCTAAAAAAAGTACGGTGATAGTAGGGTGAAAAGATGAAGTGAATGGTCGAAAAAGGTACGGTAATGGAGTAGAGATTCTCTTAATTTTTTTTCTCACTGACCAAGAGGTCCACTCATACATTGACACGTGCATGGGCCTTGCAAATTTGTCAACTAAATGCCAACCAATACTGGAATTCGTGTGACGGTGAAACAAAAATTCCGGATAAAACCGGGAATTCCGGATTTTCAACCCATTTTCTGGAATTCCGGATGTGAAAAATCCGGATCACTTCACTTGTTCGGAATTCCGGATCTTTTTGAAATTGTTGACCAGATTTTTCTGATTGTTGACAATCCATTTCCTCTCTACTTTCTCTAATCCAATCACACCCATTGTTTTCAACATCCCTCGTCTAATTATTACTTCCTCTCTTTATTCTCTTTCTTTCTACATTGAACTTTATCACTATTCATCGGATCGCTTGACCCGATAATTTGATTAGCAATATGAAAAATTAATTTTTTAGTAACTTTTTTGGTGTTGTAGAGCAAACACCATAAATAAATGTCAAAAAAATATATCGTTTTTTTATTCAAATCATCGAGTAAAATGATTACGGGTAAAAAACTCAAAACTCAAATAAATAAAACAGACCAAGTACTTGTCATAAATATCTTTTGATAATAAAACACAACTTCTAGAGTAAACAACAACATATTTAATACTATCAGTGATCATCTTGTTAATGAAGGTTAGGTCAGCTAGCAATAACAGCCAAAGGACATGTGATGTGATCAGCTTGATGTCCTTCCACCAGTTTCAGAGCCACAGACACTCATATACACTCGCTAAAGTATATTATCTTCTCGTACTGGTACCATTACGTCTCTGCTCTTTGTTCTCAATCTGACTTTTTAACTCGTTTCTGAGTCACTTTGACCGAATGATTTGGATAGCAAAATAATAAGATTTTTTGACAATTTTTTCATCGTATTATACAGCAACTTTTACTACAGCATTAATAAAAAAATTATTAAAAAATACACCGGTTTACTATTCAAATCACCGGGTCAAAGTGACTCAGTGAATAGTGACTAAAATCAAATTGGGAACAAAGAGCGGAGACAGAGTGGTACCATATATTATTACACACCAGATGGCCATCATAGTAGCCGCGTCTCACTCAGCTTCATAAACTGCTCATCTCTCTGGTCATAAGCTCAACTGGTAAAGATGTTGAGTTATGTGTAGTAGCTGCTATGCATATAACTTTTTTTCTTTTTCTTGTTTTAAAAAATTGCTATGCAAATAACTTGATGAAGTATGGAGTTTCGATTTTTTTTTTTTTTTTTTTTTTTTTTGAAATAAGCATCACATTAATCAAGAGTTGTTACAATTTTTATTTCGCCATTGAATCAGATCGTGGATTCTCTGGATTTGGTCTCTCTTAACAAACACTATTGAAAGAAACTCAAAGTTAACACTAATTGATCTAATATCACTGATGATACTCTTGATTATGAAATCTGATCTCAATCCTCTGAGGTTTTGGAGCGTTTGTTGTGAGTCTGTCAGCAGTTCAATATTCTTGTAACCATGGGAAAGCAGCCATTTCAGGGATGCTGAAATCCCCATTGTTTCTTCTTGAAGGGGGTTGGCAAATTGGAAGGTAACGTACTGAGATTCAATACGATCCTCTTTCTTCATCCAGGCAGCTGCCAAAGAACCATCTGATTTCCAGGAGGCATCAACCATGAAAATTTTGACGTTTCAGGGGTTGTTTCCATGTGACCAACAATGTTGTAGGGAGTCCATAGTTTGGGTTGTTTGGGAATGACGAGGCTTTAAAGTCTGAGCAGCATCGAACGATCTGTTGAAGTTGTTAATCAATTGACCAAGGGTTAATAACGAAGCTTGGGTGGTAATGAAATTTCCATTCATTACTGCTTCATTGCGATTTAACCAGATGTGTCGCAGAGTGAGGAGGAAATAAATCCTGGCCTCAGAAGAAGGAAATAAATTGAAAAGGAAAAATAAGGTGGTAGAGAAGGGTTGCGACGGGCCGAAGTGGTGTTAAGTTTGAGATCAGATTCAATCCAAATATCTGTTGCAGCTGGACATCCAAAAAAGCAATGATACCTACATTCCGGATATTTGTTGCAGCGGGGACAAATTTTGCTGATGATAGGAACATTTCTTCTTTTTAGAGTTGAGAGAACCGGAAGAGCATTTGAGAGTAATTTCCAAAAGAAGGCTGTCATTTTTGGACCAAGTTACAGGGATCGAACTTTTTTCCAAAAAAACAATGGCGGTGTCATCCATATACGAAGGGGTCTCGATAATTGAAGAAACAAGGCAGATATACCCTGACTTGACCGAATCTTCTCCATTTGTGTTGTGGGGCCAGATGAGTCGGTCTTGTTGGTTTGAATGAGGAATGAATTTTATTTTTTAATTTCCTGCGTCAACTCAGAACCATAGAATTGTGTCAGGAGACCTACTTTCCAGGATTTTGTATTGTGATCGATGAAACTGTTAACACGAAGGCCTACATAGAAATCCGCTAAATTTTCATCCAAAAGACCACCCTGGCCCATCACCCACTTGTCACGGAAAGGATCAATTGTATTTCCATTTCCAATCAACCAACACATTTCCTTTTGAAGGAGTTCTTTTCCCCATATGATGCTTCTCCATCCCCAGGAGACATTACCTCTGACTTTGGAGTGCATGAAGGAGTTGTGCATACAGTATTTTCCTGTTAGGACCTTGGATAACAAAGAATCAGGCTGATCCTAAATTCGAGCTGCTGTTTTCGCCAAGAGAGCTTGATTTTGAAGTTGGAGATCCCGGAAACCCAAACTGTTGGAATAGATGCCCTAGAGGCAATCGTAGATTTAGTATGAACATTGTTTTGGCTAGAATATTCATTTATTATATATTGTGATATTTAATATAATGAAGTCCTTAGATAAAATGTATTGTTTATCTTAAATATCCCTAGTCCACTATATTGATTAATAGGACAATCAAATATAGACTAGTATGTGGGTAGATTGATATGGAGATATCAAGTCTAACACATAGGTATGCATTAGGAGTAATGGCATACTGGATTGACCCACAACGAAAAGGATACATTAGGTTATGTCAAGTCACAATCGCTTTTCGTAGTGCTAATATAATTGCAATCCTTAGACTTGAAGTCACTAGATACTCTAGTTGTGAAATATTGCGCTTTGATGTTATCAAACGTTACACCGTAACTGGGTAATCATAAAGATGGCTATCGGGCGTAATAGGAAGTAAGCTTAGAGATCGTAGTGATGTAGATAGGATATGTCCCTCCCACATAATGGGGGTAAATATCCACGGCCACTCGAGGGATGAGGCTTATTGAATGTCTGGCCAGACTCAGATAAATGAATATAGATATATTGATGTTATCTGCAAGCATAAGCATATTCCCATGATCGAGGAACTATGGATTGGATATACGAGTGTGACGATTTATGTCTCGTGTCCAATCCGGATATGGAGACAAAGGGATAGTGCAATTTGACATATTGGGCACAAGAGGTTTGTCGGGATCACTGACTATTTCTATTGGTTGGGTGGCATGGATGTGTTGCTAGACACCGCTCCATGTTAGTAAGAGTTACTACCAACTATATAGAAACCTATGGGGTCACACGTCAAATAGAGTAGAGCTAGATTTGGGATTAATTAATATTGATTAATTAATAGAAGGATCATTGTGCAACACCTTGCAAACTTAGTAGGACTAATTTTCAAGGAAGGGAATAGTTCTAGTTCATCTAGAATAAGGAAACTCTTTTATGGAAACAACAAGGAGTTGTTGGAGTATATAAAGGGACCTAGGCTTCCTTCTTACTTAATGGTTATTAGACATAACAAAGAGAGTGGGAGAGAAAGCAAGAGAGAGCAAGACAAGAGCTAGGGCCGAACCCTAGCCCCGTCGGCTCAAAGAGGAGGCCGCCCCTCCCTTTGTGCCTTTGTTGCTTTGATCTTCTTCCCTCTTCCTCCGGGTTCAAGCTAGCACTTGTTTGAAGGAAGAATCTAGATCTCACCTCTAGACATGGATCAACCGTAGAGACGAGGACATCATTTTTCGTGTGATCTCACAAATTCAAAGGTACACAATACTATGTCCCTTATCATGTTATGATGTCTCTTCCTGACGATTCGTGGTGGGCATTGAAGTAGAATTAAATTTTGTAATTCCGCTGCGTTACCTACTTCAAAACCCAACAGTGGTATCAGAGCCACAGGTCGTAGAGCATAACATGATGTATGTGTTACGATTTCAGTTTACACACCGTTTTATTGTTTATTACGCGAAAACTGAAATGAATTGGCATAGTAGATGCAAAATTGAATTTGATTCAATGGAACAAGATCCAATTTAACATTGGATGTTAGAATTGGTGAGTTTAATCACATAAGATGTGTATAATTGGGTTCTTGAAAAATTAGGGTTCGTGGGCACATGATTGAAAAGGGGTTTTCAATTATGCAAAACAAATTCATGGAATTAAATCCATAAGGAAACAACCTTGCTTGGGCAACAAGGAAGAAGGAAGGAAGACTAGGGCCGAAACCCTAGCCGTCCGCCCCCTCCCTTGGGCGCCAAGCAAAGGCCGCGGGCCATAGGGACGGCCGGCCTTGGGCCGGGCCTTGTGGCGGCGGCGATCCTAGGGGTTCGGGCCCCTTGTTGGCTTGAACCCCTTGGACTGTTGTAAACCCTAATTAACCAATTTTATTAAAATTAAACAAGGGCGTTAAAAATTGGTTTTAACTTTTTTATGTGCTTTATTGCATGGTGGATGGATATGGCCTAGGATTATGGATGTTTTATTGCTTTGTGGTTTGGTTTACGGCCTGCGAGCTGATCAAATTAATGTAATAATTAATTAGGTTTTACGGCCTGCGAGTCGTCTTTTTCTCCTCGACATGTGAGGATTTTGTTATTTATTTATTCTAGATGTTAGGCTAGAATTAGATATATTTAGATGATAGCCAAGAGCATGGAGAAGAAGACCGGAGAACCAAAGGAGCCAAGAGACAAAGAACACATCACTAGGCGCGCAACTATGGTGGAGCACATGGAAATGAGCTCGGCACTTTAGGGTAATTAGATATTATCATTGGCTTGATAATATCATTAGTCTAGAGGCCATATTCATCCCACGTTACTTTCATGTTTGTGGATGTTTATTATTTGTGCCTTGTTATTTAATTTTGTGTGTATGGCAATACTAGCGAAAACGATAACAAGATAATAATAAACAAGGTTGGTCTTTTATTGTGGATTGCCCAATCCAAATAAGTAGACCATGTTGATAAGATCAACCAAAAAAATTAAAGCAAATAAATCCCTCAATTAAATATTTTTTTTTTGCCTTCTCTTTCCAAAACACCCTTCATGATCATGGTTTATTAAAATTCGGGCTTGCCACGGTGTGCTGCGGACGACACAAGCTAGTAATGGGTGTATGTTGAAGCAAGAGGTTGGACGAAACTAGGCAAGAATCAATTGGATTGATGAGCCTAGAGGCATGACAATTAGGGGTTATCCATGGGATAAAGAATAAAAGAGTTATTCACCTAATTGGACCAAGAGTTGCATATGATGCAATTGGAATGGTTCCTACCTAAATAACCTATTCTTGGGTGATTTGCCAAAGCAAGCTCAAGATGAAGTGAAAAAGGGATCTTGGACCTACTAGAAAATATAATGATATTTTCCGCATTAATGGTGAGGGCTATTAATCCGAGAAAAATAGTGGGAGCTATATTTGATGATCTAGCTATTGTTGAATGTAGTTGAATTGTTCAAAATACTAAAATTGCACATTTCTCGTTTTGTAGAATTCCAAATGGCAAACAACAACGCATCGACTTCATCCCTACGATCTGTCCTTGAGAAGGATAAACTGTCTAGAACAAATTTTCTTGACTGGTACAGAAACTTAAGGATTGTCCTTAAGCAAGAAAAGAAGTTGTACGTCTTGGACACTCAAATTCCAGCACCACCACAAGACCAGTCTCTTTTAGCGGAAGTGAGGGCACGTCAGAAACATATTTATGATTCTAATGACGTGACTTGCCTCATGCTTTGTACCATGACTCCTGAGCTTCAGAAGCAGCATGAGAATATGGAAGCCTATGATATGATCATACACTTGAAACAACTGTTTCAAGAACAGGCTAGGCATGAGCGCTATGAGGTGTCTAAAGCATTATTCAAGAGCAGTCTTGCAGAGGGGAATCCAGTAGGGCCTCATGTACTCCGAATGATCGGGTACATTGAGAAACTTGAGAGACTGGGGTTCCCATTAGGCCAAGATTTGGCTACTGATCTTGTCTTGCAATCGTTGCCTGACAGTTATAATCAGTTCATCATGAACTATAATATGAACGAGATCAGTAAGACTCTGCCTGACTTATTGAACATGCTAAAGACAGCGGAACAGAGCATCGATAAAGGCAAGGGCAAAGCCATAATGATGGTGCACAAGAAGAAGAGCAAGTCAGTTGCATCTACTTCTAAAGGAAAGCGCAAGAAAGTTGTGAAATCCAAAGAAGCCCTGAAACCTAGTGGAGGCGTGGCCAAGGGTGAGTGTCACTACTGCAGCCAGCCGGGTCACTGGAGGAGGAATTGTCCTAAATATCTGGAGGATAAGAAGCTTGGAATAGTGATTCCACCACCACCAGGTATTTATGTTATAGACGTCAATCTTTCTATTTCTTCATCTTGGGTATTGGATACCGGTTGTGATTCTCACATTCGTCGTAATGTGCAGGATTTGAAAAGAAGAAGAAGATTGAGTAAATGGGAGATAGATTTGCGCGTCGGGAATGGAGCGAAAGTTGCTGCATTAGCTGTAGGCGTTTATGAGCTATCTTTGCCTTCTGGACTTATTTTAGAATTAGACAATTGCTTTTATGTGCCTGCTATGAGCAAAAACATTATTTCCGTTTCTTGTTTGGACGAGAAGGGTTTTTCTATTTCAATAAAGGACAAGTGTTGCTCCATTTATTTTAATAGTATGCACTATTGTAGTGCGCATTTGTCTAATAGATTGTATATCCTGAATAGTCCAATCTATAACATAAATACTAAAAGGATTAAAACTAATGATTTAAATCCTACATATCTATGGCACTGTCGTTTAGGCCATATAAATGAGAAACGCATATCTAGGCTCCATAAGGATGGACTACTAGACTCATTTGATTTGGAATCATATGAGACATGTGAATCTTGTTTATTAGGAAAAATGACAAAGTCCCCTTTCAATAAGAAAGGTGAAAGGACTAGTGAGTTATTGGAACTCATACATACCGATGTATGTGGACCATTCCCCACGCCTGCCAGAGGTGGTTATACCTACTTCATCACATTCACTGATGATTTCAGTAGATATGGATTTGTATACCTTATGAAGGCCAAATCCGAATCATTTGAATTGTTCAAGGAATTCAAGAATGAAGTAGATAAGCAACTTGGCAAAAGTATCAAGGCTCTACGATCGGATCGTGGAGGAGAATACTTAAGCCAAGAGTTTGATGAGTATCTTAGAGAATGTGGGATAGTATCCCATCTCACTCCACCCGGAACGCCACAATGGAATGGCGTGTCCGAGAGGAGGAATCGCACTCTATTAGATATGGTGCGATCTATGATGTCTCAAACAGATATTCCGATATCCTTTTTGGGACATGCTCTAATGACGACAGCTTTTACCATTAACCGCGTTCCATCCAAGTCAGTCATGAAGACACCATATGAGATATGGACTGGGAAGCGTCCCATAGTGTCGTTTATGAGGATTTGGGGCTGCGATGTCTATGTAAAATGTTTGCAAACAGACAAGCTCGGGCCCAAAGCGGATAAGTGTAAATTTGTGGGATACCCTAAGGAAACTAAAGGATATTATTTCTACAATCCCACCGAGAACAAAGTGTTTGTTGCTCGGACCGGCGTGTTTCTAGAAAGAGAGTTTTTCTATAAAGAAGAAAGTGGGAGGGCTGTAGAAATTGAAGAGATTCAAGAACCACAAATCACTAAACCGTTGATGGAACATGAGCAGGAACCGCAAGTAGTTGTGGAAGAACCTGTTCAGGTAACACAGGAACTCCGTAGATCAGGGAGAGAGTGCGTCATGAGCCAGAGAGGTATGGACTTCTTGTGACTGAGCCTGATGACGTACCACTCATAGATGATGAGCCCGCGACCTACGGAGAGGTCATGAAAGGCCCAGACTCTAAGAAGTGGCTAGAAGCCATGAGATCCGAAATGGATTCCATGTACACCAACAAAGTATGGACTTTGGTAGAACCACCCGAAGGGGCTCGACCCATAGGGTGCAAATGGGTCTTCAAGAATAAGACCGACATGGATGGAAATGTAGTTGCCTATAAAGGGCGATTGGTAGCTAAAGGGTATAGACAGATTCATGGTATTGACTATGATGAAACCTTTTCGCCAGTCGCCATGACTAAATCCATTCGAATCCTACTTGCTATTGCAGCATACTACGACTATGAGATTTGGCAAATGGATGTCAAAACTGCGTTCCTTTATGGGAACCTCCTCGAGGATGTGTACATGACACAACCGGAGGGTTTTGAGGATCCAGAGAATGCCAATAAAGTCTGTAAGCTGCAAAGGTCCATTTATGGGTTAAAGCAAGCTTCTAGGAGTTGGAATCGACGTTTTGATGACGCAGTCAAAGAGTTTGGCTTCATCAAGAACGAAGATGAGTCTTGTGTTTACAAGAAGGTTAGTGGGAGCTCTGTAGTATTTCTGGTCTTGTATGTGGATGACATACTAATCATTAGCAATGAAATTTCTACTTTGCAATCTGTTAAAGATTGGATAGGAAAGTGCTTTGCAATGAAGGACTTAGAAGACGCGGCATATATACTTGGTATAAAGATCTATAGGGATAGATCTAGAAGGTTGCTCGGCCTAAGTCAAAGTACATACATAGACAAGGTGTTGAAGAGGTTCAACATGCAAGATTCCAAGAAGGGATTCTTGCCCATGTCGCATGGAGTCACTCTTTCTAAGAATGACTGTCCCTCCAATGAGATTGAGAAGGACCGCATGAGTAGGATACCCTATGCTTCAGCCATAGGATCCATCATGTACGCCATGCTATGTACTAGACCAGACGTATCATACGCGTTGAGTATGGTGAGCAGATACCAATCCAATCCGGGTGAGAGTCACTGGATTGCGGTCAAGAACATCCTGAAGTACTTGAGAAGGACTAAGGATGTGTTCTTGATATTTGGAGGTAAGGAAGAGCTGAGTGTAAAGGCTTACACTGATGCAAGTTTCCAAACCGACAAAGATGACTAAAGATCGCAGTCTGGATACGTGTTTTGCCTGAATGGAGGAGTTGTAAGTGGAAGAGTTCCCAGCAAGAGACAGTTGCTGATTCTACAACAGAAGCTGAGTACATTGCTGTTGCGGAAGCAGCAAAAGAGGCAGTTTGGATAAAGAAGTTTATCACCGAGCTCGGTGTGGTCCCTAGCATCGTGGATCCCATAGAGTTGTACTGTGACAACTCTGGGGCAATCGCACAAGACAAGGAACCAAGATCACACCAGAAGTCAAAGCATGTACTCAGGAGATTCCATCTTATTCGTGATATGATCGATCAAGGAGATGTGAAGATGTGCAAGATTCCAACGGATGACAATGTTTCAGATCCACTCACGAAACATCTTGCACAGCGAAAGCATGAAGGGCACGCCAGATCTATAGGCATACGAGATGCACCAGATTGGCTCTAGTGCAAGTGGAAGACTGTTGGAATAGATGCCCTAGAGGCAATCGTAGATTTAGTATGAACATTGTTTTGGCTAGAATATTCATTTATTATATATTGTGATCTTTAATATAATGAAGTCCTTAGAAAAAATGTATTGTTTATCTTAAATATCCCTAGTCCACTATATTGATTAATAGGACAATCAAATATAGACTAGTATGTGGGTAAATTGATATGGAGATATCAAGTCTAACACATGGGTATGCATTAGGAGTAATGGCATACTAGATTGACCCACAACGAAAAGGATACATTAGGTTATGTCAAGTCACAGTCGCTTTTCGTAGTGCTAATATAATTGCAATCCTTATACTTGAAGTCACTAGATACTCTAGTTGTGGAATATTGCGCTTTGATGTTATCAAACGTTACACCGTAACTGGGTAATCATAAAGATGGCTATCGGGCGTAATAGGAAGTAAGCTTAGAGATTGTAGTGATGTAGATAGGATTTGTCCCTCCCACATAATGGGGGTAAATATCCACGACCACTCGAGGGATGAGGCTTATTGAATGTCTAGCCAGACTCAAATAAATTAATATAGAGATATTGATGTTATCTGCAAGAATAAGCATATTCCCAGGATCGAGGAACTATGGATTGGATATACGAGTGTGACGATTTATGTCTCGTGTCCAATCCGGATATGGAGACAAAGGGATAGTGCAATTTGACATATTGGGCACAAGAGGTTTGTCGGGATCACTGACTATTTCTATAGGTTGGGTGGCATGGATGTGTTGCTAGACACCGCTCCATGTTAGTAAGAGTTACTACCAACTATATAGAAACCTATGGGGTCACACGTCAAATATAGTAGAGCTAGATTTGGGATTAATTAATATTGATTAATTAATAGAAGGATCATTGCGCAACACTTTGCAAACTTAGTAGGACTAATTTGAAAGGAAGGGAATAGTTATAGTTCATCTAGAATAAGGAAACTCTTTTACGGAAACAACAAGGAGTTGTTGGAGTATATAAAGGGACCTAGGATTCCTTCCCACTTAATGGTGATTAGACATAACAAAGAGAGTGGGAGAGAAAGCAAGAGAGAGCAAGACAAGAGCTAGGGCCGAATCCTAGCCCCGTCCGCCCCCTTTCCCGTCGGCTCAAAGAGGAGGCCGCCCCTCCCTTTGTGCCTTTGTTGCTTTGATCTTCTTCCCTCTTCCTCCGGGTTCAAGCTAGCACTTGTTTGAAGGAAGGATCTAGATCTCACCTCTAGACGTGGATCAACCGTAGAGACGAGGACATCATTCTTCGTGTGATCTCACAAATTCAAAGGTACACAATACTATGTCTCTTATCATGTTATGATGTCTCTTCCTGACGATCCGTGGTGGGCATTGAAGTAGAATTAAATTTTGTTATTCCGCTGCGTTACCTACTTCAAAACCCAACACAAACCACCCTCTGAAAAGGGTTTGCAAAGGAGATCCCATTTTCTCCAACGAATACCTTTACTGCTTCCATTTGACCAAAGAAAGCTGGTAATAATCGATTTAACTTTGACGAAAAAGGATGCAGGGGATTTGAAGACCGAAAGGAGGTAAGTGGGATTAGCAAGTAAGGTGGACTTTACCAAAGTGCATTTACCTGCAAATGAAAGGGTGTGAAGCTTCCAACCTTTCGAACGGTTTTGCAAGTTGGTCAGAATACCCTTAAAAATCTTAGCCTTTGGTAGTGTAAAGTCCATAATACTTCCCAAATATTTCCCTGGTTTGTCTACGAGCTTTATTCCCAGAATTTGGCGAGATTTTGAGCATCTTCTTGTTTCATACTCGGGATGAAGAAAATATCATATTTTTGTAATTAATCCTCTGGCCCGATTGATCACAAAAGGCTTCAAGTCCCCATTTGAGAAGCCAAGCATGAGATTCTGAGTACTTGTGAAAAATGTAAGTGTCATCCGCAAAGAGAAGGCGACCGCCGGAGAGGAGACACTTATCTTAAAACCTTCGAGATGTTTTTCAGAAGCCATGAAACTCAGTAAACTTGAAAGGTCATGTTGAACGATTATAAAAAATAAAGGGAGATAGGGGATCACCTTGGCGAATACCGGCTGTAGGATTGAAGAAATCCGTCACCTGACCATTGAATAAGACGGCCGAGGAAACTGTTGTGATGCAGGCCATAATACATTGGATGAAGAAAGTCCCAAAGTTCATCTGAATGAGACATTTCTCAATAAAGCTCCATGAGATTCTATCAAAAGCTTTGTTCATGTCGAGCTTTAATCCATAGAAGGAAGCTTTGGAGGATTTCTTACTCTTGATGAAATGAAGCTTCTCATGTGCGATAAAAATATTGTCCGAGATGAGCCGACCTTTAATGAAAGCGTTCTGATTTTCAGAGATGAGGTTCGGAATCACTGATTCCAGTATGTTGGCTAAAACCTTTGAGATGATCTTGTAAAGAATTACAAAGACGGATAGGTCTGAAATCAGAAGCTGTTAAGGGAGATGAGGATTTCGGGATTCGCATTAAAAAAATTGTAGGCTGTGTTTGGAAATTGAAAATGAGAAGGAAAAGAAAATGTAACGAAATTAAATATTTCCGTCAACATTCCTCTCATTTTCTCGTGTCTGGCAACAACGAAATTTCTAAGAAAATAAAATGATTTTACTTTATTGCATTTTTTTAAATGGAACTAACATATTCATTAAGGAATGGTCGAGGCAAAAGTACGAGCTACATTGTGGACAAGGGTTACCTTGTCGCGTTTTAAAAATTAATAGAAAGATTGCTAAAACTCTTAGCTATGTGAATAACATCAGAAGCTATGGTGGCAATTTCCTAGAAGAACAAGACATTGGTAAGGTGCTTTACCAACAACTGAGTGTCTGTCCAAAGCTTGATATTCTTGTTTTCATGAGAGAGCAGGCCTCGCAATGCGGCTGAATTGCCTCGAGCTTCCGCTTGCATGGTTGAGACTGCCTGAAAAGTATCATGATGACCTGTGGTGATAGAGATGCAGTCCATCCATGCTGCGGCGAGGGTCGAGAGGGCTTTCAGGTGGCGTCGGCGATGAAAGTAAGAGAAGCAACGAGAGGGAAATCCCGAGTTGGCTGAGGTAGGCTGAATATCTGCTCCGAACTTGTGTCGTTAAGTGGGTGTTTAGACAGAGTTGTTTCACGAGGCCGGCTTGGTTGTTGCCGATGGAGCTGTACAGAGAAACAAATGGTCTATAGGGATGTTGAGGGGAAGGGGGTGTGGATGCAGCCTTCCTTCATGGTTACCTCGTTCCGAGATAGGCAAATTTGTCGCAAGATAAGGATAAAAAAAATATACTGATCCTCTTTGTGGGTGAATAGCGTGAGAAGAGACATCTGTTGGGAGCTAGGATGCTACTCGTCTTCTGAGAACCTCACAATGCAGGAAGCAACCATATATGGCGCGAAAATGGGCATATGAAGAAACAGTGCGATGTGGATTCGGGTGTGGACTTGCAACGTTGTGGTAGAGGTAATTGGAGCTTTGTGGCTGTGAAGGACAATTTTAAGGGGTAAACTCCTTGTTAGCAACTTTCAAAAGAACTATTGAATTTTGGGTTGAAACTATAGGGAAAGGAATATACGCCAAAGACGCAACCAGAGGGACTGAGGATGCA
The DNA here is from genome assembly GCA_023055425.1 of Linanthus parryae. Taxonomy (NCBI): domain Eukaryota; kingdom Viridiplantae; phylum Streptophyta; class Magnoliopsida; order Ericales; family Polemoniaceae; genus Linanthus; species Linanthus parryae. The sequence continues at coordinate 39,459,150 of JALGPY010000002.1, forward strand.
AGGGCATCGAAAGCTAGAGAAAGCTTCTTGGACAGGTGGAACACAGAGTGAATCATAAAGACCCTTGTCCGATGCGGGAACAAGATGAGCTTGTATGGAAGGGGAAATTTGGGAATGTGGATACGAAAAATTTCCTCAACAGCAGAAGCAGGGAAGTAAATTTGCAGAAGCAGGACACGCCAAGAAGAGGAGACAGGGTTGATGAAGGTAGCGACTTTGATCTGACAGGCATTGAAGGAGGATGATGTGACGGAATCATGGCGTCTAAGAAAGAATTGACTGTGGTATGGATGCCTAGTATGCCTATGATCAAACGTAATCCTTTCTCCAGCCCTACAAGCTGAGCTAATCAGTTTAACATTGAGGAACAGTCGTCCTGATAGTATTTTCCACGTAAGACTCGGTGTAATACCCCGTTTAATTAGTAGGGGTAAAATGGTCATTATAGAAGCATAATAATAATTTTTATTGGCAAAATAATATTTGCATAAATTTTTGAGTTTATTTGCAGCAAAGTTTAGAATAATATTAGACTAACAATCGTGAATTAATACGTTAATGTTTCGTAAATTTAGTTAAAACTGTAGTTTTAACGCGTACCCGACCATCGCGAGACTAGGTGAGCTTGTCACACCCAATCACTAGAAGTAATAGTACTTCACCCACATGCTACAACTCCTCCCTCTCTCTCATCCTCACCAAGTTGTGCCTTCACGGCAAAACAAAATTTCACCGCCTCCAAACTTTCAAACCGCCCCAACCTTCGGGAGGCTTCACCACCGCCCCCTTGTACTTGCCCACCAAGTAACCTACACTATTTAAGAGCCTCACCAGCCACCACCCTCGCCATCATCAGCAGCCACCACCTCCCTCTTCACCGTCAACATCGCCATCACCACCATCGTTGTAGCTTCGGCAAACCCACCACCACCACCACCACTTTCATCTCTCATCTCTCTCTCTCTCCCTCTCTATTACTCCCTGCTTCCAGAAACCAACAACAGCAGCAGAAGAAGAGTGGCAGCAGCCACCCCTCCACCGCTGCCACCATTACTTCCGGCGGCAAGAAGCTCAAACAAACCCATTGTTCGGGGTTTCCTCTCTCTCTCTCTCTCTCTCCCTTTCTCTGCCTCTCTGCATTTCCTCCTCTGCTCCGAAACAGAGGCCCAGAAGCAGGAGCAGCAGAAGCCACTGCCGCCACCGTCAACCTCCATTAAAACCGGCCAACTCTCCGGCCGAACTCCGACGAGGTGCTCCAGTGCCACCCAGCCACTTCCAGTGCCTCTATTAGGCTCCTAAAGCCCCGACCAAGCCAGCAGCAGGTCCAAAACCGGCCAAAGAAGCCATTAAATCCGGCGGGGGAGCTTCAACTCCGGCGACTCCGACTTGAGACTTCGACCCGACTCATATCTTCACGGTTTCCGGCCATTTTTGGCCTAGGTACGTGCTATACCCTATGTTTAGTTGTTATACGAAATCAAAATCAAGACTTGGTAGCTAAAATCATGACTAGAGAAGCTAAATCAAGATTGTTGTTGAAAAGGGGGTTAAAGTGTATTTTTAAGAAATTATTATAACATGACATAGGGGGTTGTTTGGTATTTTCAGAAACTAGGGGGTGACTAGAGTCTTTTAACATAACTGTTTTGGAAATAAATAGGGTATTTGTTGATTTTAAATATAATTTAGGGTTTATATAATTAAACTGCAATTTTAATTAAAAATAATAATAATAATTTTGGATTAACAATAATTTCTAAAAATAGTAGCTTTTGTTCTCGTCTCGAAAAATTTATTCGGTTGAAGAAATTGTAAACAGGTTGTTAAAAATTAAAATAGAAACGTTTTTGTTAAAAACTTGTAATAAACAATGTTTAATCACCTAGCTTATAAAATTGGTTGCAAACTTGTAAAATTAGACGTTTCACTAGTTCTAAATATTATAGTATCATGTAAAGTTTTCTTAAAAACATAATAGTCGAAAAATCATTTGTCGTTATAAATAGCTCTTAAGTATAATTTCATTAACTCATATTTTTAATAATCTAATTAGTCACTCTAACATAATAATAATAATAATAATAATAATAATAATAATAATAATAATAATAATAATAATAATAATAATAATAATAATAATAATAATAATAATAATTATAATAATAACAGCAACAATAATAATAGTCGTTTAAAAATAGATGAGTTGTTTCGTTTATAGAAAATTATAACTAAATAATAAAACGATAGAAATTTAACTAGCAGGGTTTGGATTGGTATAAAGAAAATACTCCTCAGAACTTATAGCATTTTGTTTGAGTAATTGTTGACGTGGAAGACACGATTTGTAGGTGACGTCTTTGTAGGCCCGAGCCACTGCTAGGACGTGCTTTTGCTGCGGAAAGTAAGGTAAGTGAACATGCCAAGCCTTGCCTGCCAAGCTCCTTTCGTGTCACAAGTTGATTTTAATAGTTGTCTCGAAAAGTATTTGTTATTTATTTATATGTTTATTTCAGATTTTCTTGCATTTTAAAGAAGTTGTTTTGCTTGATATTGTCACACGAAAAATAATAATGCGTAACTAACGTAAAGTGGAAAGAGTTGTACGGGAGAAGCGTATTTTTGCCGTGTTGACTTTGTTCACTCGGCCTGTGATTAGATGGTCGTGTTGGCTTCGTCCACTCGACCCGTTTTTATTTTAACCCGGTTGCAACCTGTCGGGTCGCTCCATGTACTCACCTCTCTGGCCGCAAGAAGTCTTAGGGGGGTGCCGGCACTTAAGGTCTTGGATGCGTAGAGTTAGTAGATTCTTCCCCGTGTCAACCAAGTTAATAATACAGATATCTCTGAGATTTGGATATTTAAGAAAGAGAAGAAGAAAGAGATTGGGACTAATTCTCCCCGTTTGAAAGTTGAGAAAAGAAGATCAAAAGAATGAGAATTTTATAAGTGTTCTTACTGGATGCATCAGGTTCAGTTTTACAGTTTTACAGTTATTACTTGAATTCCTGATTTACTCTGCAAGCTTGCATTTTTATTTCCTCTGTATATTTATTGTGAAAAGAAAGTTATGCTTCGTCTTCTGTTTTACGAGCTTGGGTGTCACTTACTCAGTATTTCCATGCTGACTTTGAAAACTGCGGTTCCTGTTTCCTTCCCACCGCAGGTTTAGGAGCTGAAGACTAAGGTGTAGCTGGGTACGAGACTCACTTAGATGGACTTCACCATGATTAGAAATCTAGTCTAGTTAGCAAGAATAATGTAGTAGTTCTGGAAACGCTTTTGTAATATCTAGAAACTCTTGTAATGTTAAATATTATGTAAAAAATAAATAAGTTGGGATGTTATGCTTTTGATTTCCACCGTTACTTTTAGCATCGCCCTCCCGGTCTTGTCCGAGCCGGATAAGGGGGTTGTTGCACTCGGGCCAAGAGAGTTTCTTCTTGGGAGAAGATGCGGAAAGCTGAATTGGCTAGGACAGCTTTATACTGAAGCTTGAGATCCTGGAAGCTGAGGCAGCCTTGATCGATTGGAGTGCAAAGAAAGTCCCACCATTTCTAGTAAAATCCCATGTCGCGACCATTGGACCATAAGAAATCGGTTATTTTGGAGCGAAGCTGATCGAGAAAGTATTGCGAGGCTCTTAAGAAGGAAAATAGGTATGTAGGGAGGATTAGGAGAGTAGAGCGAATGAGGACGATTTTTTTGGGAAAACTTAAATTACTTCCAACCTCTTAATTTCTAGGATAATCGGTTGAGAACGCCTTGGAAGATATGTTCTTTGTTCAGAGTGAAGTCCATTGGGCTGCTTAGATACGTATACGGTGAATTGACCATGACGATATTGACATCTCCAACTATAAGAATGAATTTTGAAACTCTAAAATGATTCAGGACCGGGCGGTAGAGGAAATTTGCTGGGGAAATGTGGAGACCAGTGATCCATCGGTTTGAACCAAATTCGATCTCAATATCGTCCCCCACTTGTCAGGCCAAACCATGAACTGTGAGGCTAGAACCAACACATGTACTCTTCAAAACCCAGGAAGAGGTTTGGATGAAATGGGGCATTCAGTGAGGATTATTAAAATGACACTTAGCTGACATAACTTTTGCTTTAAAAGAGTGTGGCTGGTGAATAAATTTCCAATACTTAGCAGCGAAGAGGGTCATATTTAACCCATCTGGAGTTCCAAAGGCCTAGATCGCCGTCAGTCTTGGCTTTCCAAATGATGGCATAGGGAATAAGGCGCAAGGACCTCTGAGAACATTGATTCCACCAGAAATGAGTAAGTTTCCTATTAAAATCATAATGGAAGTTATCCAGAAAACTTAACTAACGTATGAGGGAAAGGAAGAAAGGATTGAATTGGCAAGCACTAACCTCTCCCTATACTATTTATAATGTTCGCTTACCTATTTTCCAATTTTCCGCGGAGCTTCGACTCAATCATAGAGCGAGCTTGCCTCTTGTTTCAATCTCCATTAGTATGCAAACTTAAATGAGTAGAGGGGCAGGAAGTTACTGCAATGCCCAAGCGTGAACCTAGGAGCCTGGCCAAATCAGGGAGAGTGGAAGAACTAACAAAAGGGAGGACTTGCCCTCGTCAATCCTTTGTCCTGAGGACCGACATAATAAATGAAGAACACGGGAGATTTGATCACATGCTGGAAAATTAGCATGGAAGAAAATGACACATTCATCTGCAAAGAAAAGATGAAAAAAAATCAAAGGGCCGGACCGACTTAGGCGTATCCTGTTGACGATCCGAGAGACTCTAGTTGTTTTAGGCAAGAAGAGAGAGCCTCCTGATAAATGATAAACATATAAGGGGATATGGGGTTGATCAATTTTTCTTACTTCATAAACTGCTCATTTGTCTAGAAAATACCAGTAAAGAAAGGGTAAAATCCACTTTGCACCCCTATGTTTTGGCGATTTGTCACCCGCTACCCCTGTGTTTCGGGTAATCCACTTTACCACCCCTGTAACGGAAAAAATTTATGACACTTAGCACCCTTCTGTTATATTCCGTCCAAAATACCACTTTTTAATATTTTTTTGACCAATTTGCCCCTATTTTCTTGGAGTTCATTGTGTTCATGTTCTTCGCATTCTTGGTGTTCTTAACACCTGAATCTTTAGTGTTCTTCATCACCGCCTCAACTAACACAGTGTTCTTAAGCACCGCCTCCACTACCACCGAATTCCCACAAGTGACACCTGCAATATCAAAATTTACACCACCAACACCGCTAACAAAGATGTGACTTTATACTACGAAAAAAAATATTTATGAAGAGGCTCAGATCTATAATTGAAAACAGGCCATAGAAAATTGCACCTATCATGGCTGCAAAACAAATTGCCCTGCCAGGAAAGTAAGAATTTCTCACCAATAGATCAAATTCATCATCGCCTGTTTGAGGGGCAAACAAAATCCAAACTAAACAATCAGTACCAGAATTGTGCTACAAAAAGCAGGACCCAAAATTAAACATTGCAAATACTGAGCACCCATTGATTTCGAACCCAGAAACTGCAGATCGAAATCGCCGATCAAGAAACAGAGAATGGATAAAAAATCCAATCTCGGCCTTGAAGGAGCAAGCCTAGAGACGAAATACCACCAACAGAAGCACAAAACTCTCGGGATCGAACCCAAGAGCTCACACCAAATGAATCGGTGTGAGGAAAGAGACGGTGAGGCCAACCGCGCAGTAAGCTTTGTGACCAGAACACAGGTCTCCGATGGATCGAACCTGCCTCGTTCAGATCCAAGTGGTGAGTGAAAATGGCGACTAAAAGCCATCTCAAGACCTGAAAGCGCATCTCACCATCAAAATAACACGAAGCACACACTAAGATTTGAACAAGATCAGAACCATGGTGGCGGAAAGGTGTATTGAAGAAAAGTAGAATAAATCCACGTCTGGGATAGATAAGCACTACAACAAAATAAACAACAAATCCTTCCATTAAAACGAGAAACCCACAAGCTTTGGGGACAGATCTGCTTCGAGGAAGCAAGACCCAGAAACCCAAATCAAAAGTAAACACTTCAGGCAAAGAGAGATTGTGGCGGCTAGGTTAGAAATGGGGAGAGGGAAGGAGATTTTGGCATAAATAGTGGGTAATTTTCCAAATCATTGAGGGTAAAATCGTCATTTCACAAAGCCATCTGAGTTCCGTCAGTTACAGGGGTGGTAAAGTGGATTACCCGAAACACAGGGGTAGCGGGTGACAAATCGCCAAAACATAGGGGTGCAAAGTGGATTTTACCCGTAAAGAAAAGAATGAAGTAGTACACTTCATTACTACTAGTACACGACAAGTAGTAGTAGTTTCTTCTCCTACTATAGTATAAATAAACTAGTTTTAGTAGTTTTTATAACATTTTCAATTAGTCAATGATTCCTACCCACCCATAGTATATTATTGTCATAACAACTTGAAATGACCATATTGCCCACGTGAAATGGAACCAAACTTTTACATTGACTATCTGAATTTGTTTCACCACAATAATTTTTGGTACATTCTAACCCGTGATCCAATAGGTGGGCTGGAAGTTTACTTTAATTGGTGTAGCATACTAGACATTTCAATCTTTTCCATTCTTACCACAATAAGAGAAAAAGATTCCAAATCTATCTTAGTTTGTTTTGGAGAATTGAACAACATATCTATATGAGCATTAGGTATATAGATTGAGATTAGTACCCGGTAATGTTCAATACATAACCCTCTTGTGACACGTATACTACCATGATAATTGACATTTCTATGACCAAAATCCTTAAAGACAAGACACACTTTTGCTTTAATTGGAGTAGACATTTCAATATTTTCCCTTCTTACCGTAACAAGAGAACATTTCAGACATATCTTGTTTATGTTTGGAAATGAATATAATTCACAACTAAATTATGTTGATTTTGGGTAAATAGATTGCGTATTTACTAATCTCCAATATAGACTCCCTTCATGACACGTTATCGTCCACAACTATGACAATTAACATCTCGATGACCGAAATCATGAAAGATGAGAGACACTTTTGCACACTTTTGTCATGATACATACAAGGAGAGGTTGCAACATCAACGTTCCTCCAAAGATCATGTTGCTCTACCAGCCTTATTCGTGTGCATATGCACGGAAACTTGAGACATCAATGGTTTCCATCGCAAATTGTTCATACATGCATTTAGATATTGCTGAAAACGCCACAAGAACACCAAATGATTTAATTCACCAAACTTGGTTTCAAAACCAAACGGACAAATGAATCTAGGAGATAAATCAAGCTTGTATTTTGGTCATCCACAATAAATGTTAGTATATGTCGTAATAATATCATTTGTCACTTTGTGTCACGTTTTCATCACTTCTCATCTTTACACCTATACTAAAATAATACTTATAACGGTTTCTAATACATCTATTACCCATGACAAAGTCCAACAAGAGTTTTTTTATAACAATTACGAAAACTCTTTTAATGCCGTCTTAATCTATGTGAAAAGTTAAACATGACTATATTCTGGTATAATATTACGACATATACCAACATTAACAAATAACCAAAGAAGGGGTACAACGGTCAATTCGACCCAACCGTCAAGCCCACCAGAGTCCTAAAGAACAAGAATGGCCCTTCCAAAAAACCAAAAGCCAAAACCTCCTCCTGATTAGATTAGAGGTGATCTCAACATGGCCACAGCCTCCTCCTTTCCTTCCCTCCTAAGGTCCCAATCCTCACCCTACAAAATGGTCTCTTCCAACTCTCACCTCCCTCTGCTTCTCACCACCACCACCACCACCATCTCTCAACATGTCCTCTGTTTCAGTCAGGTTTCTGGCACCTTCACTGCCAAGCTCAACCACCCGTTTCAAGACCAGACTCACCGCCACGCCGCCACAGACGGTGGCTGTTCCGGGGAAGGCGGAACTCGATGCCGAGAGGCTGGAACCAAGAGTGGAGGTGAAAGAAGGGTATTATGTATTGAAGGACAAGTTCAGGGGAGGTATCAACCCTCAAGAGAAGATCAAGATTGAGAAAGAACCCATGAAGCTGGTTACAGAGAATGGTATTGAAGAACTTGCCAAGATTCCAATTGAAGAGCTTGACAAGAACAAGAGCACAAAGGATGACATTGATGTGAGGCTCAAATGGCTTGGACTCTTCCACAGGAGGAAGCATCACTGTAAGTTAAAAAAAAATGCTATCTTTAATGCTTTTGTCTTGTCTGGATCTCCAAATTATCTCCAAAAATTTAACAAAAATATGCCATGTTTATGGAAGTTGGTTAAAATGGAAATTAAAACTAACAAATTTAATAAAAGAATAAAAGAAAACAAATCTGGGTTCTAAATCAGATCTTGATCATCATTTTGCAGCTTGAAAATGACCGTTGACTTTTCGGGTAGTGTTTGAATCAAGAAATTTGCCAAGAATGTTTTTTGATTTTACACCCATCCCTGTTCATAACCTTTTGAGATAGAGATTCATTCTTTTCTACTTTCCTAAGACAGGAAAGGAACAAAGTTCCAATCTTGCTTGAACTTGAACTTTTGGTGTCCTCTTAATTTTACTCTGTTTCTAGATCAATTGATCCAACCAATTCAAGATTCCAGTTACTTAATTGGGTACACTTTTCCAACATCAATTTTTTAACCCCATATTTTATTGATATAATTTGCTTTCCTTGGTCATGATGGACTCAATTGTACTTTCTATTTCTTACTCAATACCTTGATCTTGATCCAACCAGTTCAAGATTCCAGTTGTTTCTTACAATTTGGTACCAGTTTAAAAACAGGAAAACAGCTCAAAAAAAACAAAACAAAAAATCAGTGTTTCTAGAAATGACCGCTTTTAGTAAAAAATAAAAATAAAAAACAGGTAAAAAAACAGCAAACCAAATGGTGTAACAACAAGTGACCAAATGGTGTTGCCAAAGGTTTCAAGCTTTTGCCAAAATCAACAGGTTTTTGCTTAAAATGTCTTTAATTGAAGCCATAGTTGTTTCTCAAATTTACCTTTCTTGGTCATGAGCAGATGGCAGATTCATGATGAGACTAAAGCTACCGAATGGTGTAACAACAAGTGAGCAAACTCGGTATCTGGCCAGTGTCATAAGGAAATATGGAAAGGATGGTTGCGCGGATGTGACAACAAGGCAAAACTGGCAAATACGAGGAGTGGTATTGCCTGATGTGCCTGAAATCATTAAGGGTCTGGACTCAGTTGGTTTGACCAGCTTGCAGAGTGGGATGGACAATGTGAGGAACCCTGTTGGGAGCCCTCTAGCAGGAATTGACCCACTGGAGATAGTCGACACAAGGCCTTACACAAACTTGTTGTCCCAATACATCACTGCAAATTCACGTGGGAATACGGATTTCACTAACCTGTAAGTACTCTACACCACGCGCTGTATTTAACGGAGTTTCTCAATTGCATCCTTGTGGTCCATGGTTGCTATTTATGCTAAGAGCCTGTTTAGTATCAGTCTATGAACAGAAAGAAGTAGCTAAGAAAATACCAAATTGGTGGTTCCAGAAACGGTTGTTCTTTTTTTTAATGAAGGCAAAAAACAGGGCCGCCAAACGGGTTTTGAGTAAAGACTTGCCGCCAAAAGGGTACTAATACAACCAAAGCGAGTATCACTGTATGTATGTTGTGTGTGTTTGTGGTATCTTTTGGGAGTCAATTCACCTGTTTTAAGTTAAGCCTAAGACTCACAAAGCCCCCATAGTTTCTGATAATTCCTCTTTGCCCCACTACTTTCAAACTATCACACAACATACATAGTGATTATATTTTGGCCCCACAATCCTTGGTAATTACAAAATCATCCCTTACTAACCCGAAATCACCTTAATAGGATTTAGCACAACAACTACATACTATCCTTAAGTCGTTTCTCCAGTATAAACTCAATTGGGATATCAAAAAAATTGATTACACTTTTACCCCAAAGTTTTCCTGAAATTGCACTTGGAACACGCTTGAAAATATCGGGGTGTTACATTTTACCCCCCCTTAAAAGAATCTTCGTCCCCGAAGATCTCATACCCATCTGTAATAATACTGATCCTTTTCTAGTCTATACCACCTCCAAATTCTTTTATCAACATCTAGATTGGTCATAAGCTCTTACCCATCCAAGTAATACGACAGAGCCAACTAAAGCTATTATATTATGTCTTGCTTACCTTCTGCCACAAGGATCGTCACATATGTGCAAATAAGTCATCTACCATCTACATGTGGAGTTTTTGTTTGTCCTAGGACCTGAGTCGTCTAGCCACATTAATATGAACTTCTCTGAAATGGTCGGCCCTCTTCTTACAGACACCCTTGTTACCACCTTCCATTAGCTCCTGCTTAGCTAAAGGTGCACCAAATCCAAACCACATCAATGGTTATCCATATATAAAAGATGTGATTGTCAAAGGAGGTTAACAGGGTGTTTGTGTTTTGTTTCACCTGTGCAGGCCAAGGAAGTGGAATGTGTGTGTAGTTGGCACTCATGACCTATACGAACATCCCCACATCAATGACCTGGCTTACATGCCAGCCACAAAGAATGGGAGGTTTGGGTTCAATTTGCTTGTAGGAGGATTCTTTAGCCCCAAAAGATGTGCAGAGGCTATCCCTCTTGATGCTTGGGTTCCAGCAGATGATATAATCCCAGTTTGCAGAGCAGTCCTGGAAGCATACAGGGATCTGGGCTTTCGCGGGAACAGGCAAAAGACTAGAATGATGTGGCTCATTGATGAACTGGTCAGTTCTCTCTCCCCCTTTCCAACTCGTTGGGCTGAAAAGGCCACTTTTTTGGCAACTGGTGGTAACTCGATAGGCATTTGAAAATAACTCGGCGAAAAGAGAACTGAATTTATGCTGTAAAGTGCAAAGATTCTTAAACTGCCTGATGTGGCAACTTTTCTAAGACAAAGCTTTTTGATTTTCTTGAAAATGTTTCCTTTTTCTGCAACTATAGAGTTCTAACCATGCAACAAACTAGTCTTAACCTTTTGGAAGAAAATCATGAAATTTTCCACCTAAAACGACATACCTCTAGGAAAATTCTTCCTTTCTTGGATTCATGTTAGCTGGGCCGCTTGATGAAGATGCCTACAAGCAGGGGCGGAGGCATGGAGGGGCAAGGGGGGTCACTTCCCCCCCCCCCCCCCCAACATTTTGAAGAACTACAGATTCACCCCTAAATTTTGAAGATTAATTCAGTTGTGCCCCCCCCCTTTTTTACAATTGTGCCCCCAAGAAATCACAATTATGTTCAAAATGTTGAAATATTTCGTGTTAAGAACCCTTACACATACATTTCATAAGACTCCTAACCATTCAAAAAAATATTGCCCCCCTCTCCTAATCCTGGCTCCGGCACTGCCTACAAGCTCTGAAATAGAAAGCTTGACACCTAAGTGATGGGCATGAAAGCTTCATCCGTCATTTGTAATTTAGAAGAGAACTTCATATCTCCTAGTCATTTGTCAATATAATTCATTGCGCTCGCCTTGTGAAAAATGCAGGGTGTTGAAGGATTCAGGTCAGAAGTAGTAAAGAGGATGCCCCAACAAGAGCTTGAAAGAGAATCATCAGAGGATTTGGTTCAAAAGCAATGGGAGAGGAGAGACTACATCGGCGTCCACCCACAGAAACAAGAAGGCTACAGCTTTGTAGGCCTTCACATTCCAGTGGGCCGCATCCAAGCCGACGAAATGGACGAGCTAGCCCGTTTAGCTGACGAGTACGGCTCAGGGGAACTCCGACTCACAGTTGAACAGAACATCATAGTCCCCAACATCGAGAACTCAAAGGTTGAAGCCTTCCTTAAAGAGCCTATACTAGAGACATTGTCACCAGAACCAGGTCTGCTGCTGAGAGGACTAGTGGCGTGTACTGGGAACCAATTCTGTGGTCAGGCTATTATTGAAACTAAAGCCAGGGCTCTTAAAGTGACTGAAGAGGTCGAAAGGCTAGTTTCTGTGACTAAACCAGTGAGGATGCATTGGACTGGCTGCCCGAACACCTGTGGGCAGGTCCAGGTGGCTGATATAGGGTTCATGGGGTGCATGACAAGGGACAAGAATGGGAAGATTGTTGAAGGGGCTGATGTTTTCTTAGGAGGGAGGATTGGAAGTGACTCACATTTGGGAGATGTGTACAAAAAGGCGGTACCTTGTGAGGAGTTGGTGCCTTTGGTTGCTGAACTTTTGGTAAGTCACTTTGGGGCTGTGCCTAGGGAGAGAGAAGAAGGGGAAGAGTAGATTGAAGTGCTTTTTTTTTTCCGGGGTTACTCATTGTTTCTTTGATAAATAAGGGGATTGGATAGACTTCAGAAGCATGAAACAGAAGTTGGAGGGCAAGGCCTAGTATCAAACACCTTTTCAGTTCAGTGATACATGAAAATACAATGTGGGGAGACCCAGTTTTATTCAATTTTTATGTATCAAAAATAAATATTTTTTTCTGTTCATCTGTCGTGAAGATTGGATGTGGGTTTTTCTCTTTGGTCGATCAGTTTGATTACCAGTAAAAACACCATCATTTACAAATTATATGCTATCCATGCGATACTGGAAGAAGTAATAAATCAGAAATTTATGGAGAAAACCTACTCTTCATATTTAAAGAAACATGAAAGAGGGATGCATACATACGCGAAAAAGGGCTTTTGATCAAATTCATTAACTTTGCCAGGGTATGAAGCTCTGAAAGCTTGAATTCTCTCCATGGACGCTCAAAGCAAAAAGTTCAGAATTCCATCATATGTGTATTAAGTTCAAGAATTCTAAGTTCAAGAATTCTGAGTAGCTTCTCGCCTCTTGGGTTTATTAGATCAATTTATCCAAGAGGACTTATCTAACTCCAACAAGAATGAGCTTCTTGCCTCTTTGGGGATAAATCTTGTACACTAGCAAACTGTACCTGATTTCATCTATTTGGTGCATGAGAATTGATGTTCGGTGAATCTGCGCTCTGATATTATTAAATTTGGATCATTTCTGGGTCCGTTTGGCCCCCTTTTAAGACTTTTCCTGAATTCATCAGATGTCCCGAGGGACTTTCAATATAACTGAAAACCAACTCATTTCGGATCGAGCTTACGGGCCAGAGAAGATAGATTATAGTATAGATATAGACAATGTAGCAGTAGGCTACATTGGACCTAAAGCAAGAAGACCAAGCCCAAAACAAGAACATGACCATGAATGGGCTAGATTATGAAAAAATTGGGCTTAGAATGCAGAAAGAAGTATACCTGCCTTTAAAAAACCACTGGTCTGTTTATCAAGTCTTAGATGACTAGCTACAACCATTTCAACATGTAAATGAGGCAGAACTTCTGTTTCCTGTACGTGGTACTTCGTACGCACCTGCACCTGCGTGACCACATGATTATACGACTCACCAATAACTGATATTTTTGTGAGATATTTGTTACTGTAAAAGCATACAACTACTTGACATGAATTCCGATTCATTATTGGTACATTGTATGTTGAGATATTTGTTACTGTAAAAGCATACAACTACTTGACATGAATTCCGATTCATTATTGGTACATTGTATGATGTACATATTCACGCGTGAAGGCGTATTTTCTCTCAAGTATTTCCCAATGGCATTGGTGGATGGGAAGGAGGAAACTATCATCCACCAGGTATTGCAACACTAGTGGTGGCCAAATTGTTATAAGAGATAGATGTCCAAGCTTTTGTCTGGATGCATTTAGAAGTTTGTTGCTTTTGGCTATTCCAATTTCCAAAATATATTTGCCTCAACTCATTCTAGCAAAATGATACTACAAGTCTGAATACTAGGTATTTGAACAGTTGTCGACCAATTTAGCATCCAAAATAGCATAAAAAGGGCTCAAAAAGTAGATATACGCCAAGCTACAATTTTGTCATTGTTGAAAAGCAAGATAGGCCATTGATGTTACATAGTTATCAGCCCCTGTTACTAGTTGTGCGTATCCACTGAAAAAACTTCTTTCAAAAATGAACAAGGCCAGTTAGATCAAACATTGCAACTCTGATCTGTTGTTATATCCATTATGATTATCACAGAAACTAGTAATAACTAAGATCAAAGGTGGTATTAACCTAATGGAGAGCTCATCAGACATTTAACATAATAAAACACGGGTTGAAACAATTTCAAAGCAGTACGAGGACAATGTTACTTATCATTTCTTTCCGAAGACCGAAACTCAAGTAAGGAAATTTAAATTCCACCTGCAAATGTATGAAATCAGTGATTAAGGACCTCATCAGAACCAGATATTATAAGAAACAAATCGTAACAACATAAGATGTATATAAACGGTTAATTTAGGCAATCTTTTTATTTGGGGCAAGATATCATCATCTTTGAGTAAATTTAAGCCAAATGAAAAGATGCAGCAAATAATGGTGTTCAATTGAAGTGGTTCTGGGAACCCATTCCTGCCTTTTTCTTAGCTACAAAGAGCTCACACGATGACACGTTCATTCTCATCCAACAAACTTTAACGTGCGACAATCGAGGAGTCTCATAATTGTGGCCTGTGGGTAAATCTATTGAGGGGTAAGGAAGTGTGACAATGGCGCCGTAGGTTCCAAAAATGGAAGTAATCAAATTGGGGTTTCCACCTTCATAGACTCTTGTTTGGCAAACTTTAGGCAGAGGGATATGGGCAGGGGTTGTGTCACCTAGCAATGCCTTTTGTTTTCATGTGAAGATTTCAAGATCTTGGAGGATCATGATGTTGACTTAGATTGTTTTTTGCACTAATGTACCATTTTGTACAGCTATACTTTAGTTTGGATTTTTTCAAAGACCTATCATTCTCACCTAATTATTGGTTGACTTCATAGCTAGGTTTTAACACTTGAAACATCACTGTATGCTTTGTGGCTTTCTTGGCGCGATTATGCTCCAAAACTCAACTTGATAAGTTTTTCCCAATTCAACTAGTGTTCCGATTGATAAGGATTTTCCAAATCATGTATCAGAAGGTTGCATGCATGCACGATATAGGAAAGATTATCTGTAAGAAAACTAATGAGACAACAGGAAAAATAAATGAAACTATTCGGCAACAAAAAAAAACTTATTCCAGGTTTTGTAGAAACTATCGATGGTTTATCATTACAAGCTTTCATCAAGTTCTACTTTCGTTAAACCAAAGTGTTCAAGACACGTTTTCAAAAGGTTCCCCAAGTGAACCAGATTGAATATAGTTTCTAAGTAACTATGTGTTTTCCACTGAGGTTAACCGTAATTAATGATATTTACTGTTACTGTATATTTGGAGAACCTAATTCTCTAGAGTAACTCAACGTGGAAGAGTTTTAGCGACAAGAACAACAACAAACAAAATTTGCACACTTGGATCCATAAGAAATGCAGTGAATGGCCTTCTAAAGTAGCAGTATATATGTGTATCGTTTTCACAGTACAGACGTGTGTTTTGAGATCTGATCTTTGCATATCATCAGAATCATAGCGTGATAAGCTTAATTTAAAAATATATGAGCAAAGTCAACTTTTAGATAGTATTTTATCACCATAACTGTCCCAACTTGTGACAGTTTCTTGATGATTTTCAAGTGATATTGACTAACACATCGTGCAAAGCATTATGTAATGACTTTGATCGGGTAGATAACCTTCTTCTCAACTCAGTAACTAACACTGTCCACCAAATCCAGAAATGGGAAAAAATCTAAATGACTCAAAACTACGTATTACTGACGACATGACATTCTTGGATTCATCCAGTATTGCTAGCAATTATGTTCCGGATGTGGAAATTTTGACTTATAGGGTTTACAGTTGGTAAGAGAATAGCGCTTATCTAAACAACTTCTTATCCATAATCTCAGAATGCGTATGTGGAAGGAACAGGAAAAAATGTGCTTCTTGGAGAACAAACAGAGCAAGAAGAGGCGTGATACACTAGTTATCCCTTTGAAAGCTCAGTTAGTGGCTCGATTTGAAACCTAATGGTCTCACCTTTTATGTGTGGAGACTCAAAATCTCATTTACGGCTAAACATAATATCAACAAAATGAAGCAGAATCAAACAGTAAATCAAAGATCAACCAATATCATTCAACATCAGCTCTTTAAGATGTGACAGTTTACATGGAGCAGTTGGTAAGAAAATTATGGCAATTAATGAGGCTATGATATGTCATAGAAATAAGTGTCACTAGAGGTAGTATTTTGGTCAGCAAAACCCAAAGATCAGCCCAGCTTTAGATCCTCATTACATACAGTATCTGGATAGCTCAACAGAGAAACTCAACTCCTAGGCTCACAAACATTATTGTCAAACCTCTATCCGTGCACCTGTCCCGCGCAACATTATTGTTAAACTCAACTCCTAGGCTCACACACAATTATTATTATTATTAAATAAATAATAATAATAATAATAATAATAATAATAATAATAATAATAATAATAATAATAATAATAATAATAATAATAATAATAATAATAATAATAATAATAAGATGTACTACCTAGTAACAGTCTTATTCTACACAGAGTCATTCCCAAGTATCCCACGGCTGGTTATTCCTACAGACATCCTCTTGTTTGTTCATTGAATATGAACATCACTGGACCCATGGGGGTTTAACGAACACATTAATATGAAGTGCCACGAACGTGGGTTGTTTATGCATGACCTTCTTTATGATTCTCGAGCGACACATGTCGGACACAGTCCTCAACCCATGTACTTTGTTCCTAGCTCATTCGACAGAGAAATCTGACAGAAATCAAGATTTGGGCCACTGTGATGAGCAAAGGAGGTATTTTTTCCAAGCTAGAACTTGATGCATTCATTGAAAAACACTCGAGGACTTTGAGAATGTACAATGTCTTACCGTGTTGGATTCGCCTGTCGGCGAATCTACCTGAATCTTTATTCACCTTTTTGCTAATTACAACCCTTGACCTAGCAGCTACAACCCTATCTTGGAGCATATATGGGGGGAATACATAGTGCACAAGTATAATTTTGGGGAAGGAGAATCTAAAAGTGAATTCTTAATAGGATTATGCGATTTTGTCCCCCATTTGCGTATGTACGTTGAACTCCAACCAACAAATGATTTCATTTTCAGTATGAAGGCAAATGCTAATTCTATTTCCAGAGACTACATCTAACCAAAGAGTTTACAAAAAGAATGACTCATGGGATTTACTTTCTTAATCCCCCGATTCACTTCAAATTGCAACTGTTACAACCAACCAAGCTTTTAGTACCATTTTCATTGTACAATTCCTAGATAACCTTCCTGAGTACCGGACAACTACAAGGCAACTTTTATTTCTTTTTATTGATAACTAAAACTTGGGGGGACCATTTTAGCTATATCAAAAGAAATAGTTATTGAGCCTTAAGAAGCATAATTTAACCTAGAACTCGTTTATAGACACTGATTGTTACATGAGTGAAATAATAACCGAGGCGTACACATATTGGATGATATCAACAACAAAAAACACTTTAGCTTAAGGTAAAGCCATTAAAAGTAAGCAATGAAGATAATGCAATAATTTAGATTATTTGATGATGATTGAAGACCTCACTGCCTCTAGTGGCCGCAGCTCATTAGTGGTCCTCGGATATAACAGACACAGCTTACAATGAATCATGTGAACCCTAATTATTGGTGATTAATGGCTTATTGAAGGTTTTGGATTTATACCAATAACCTGACCCAGTAACGAAGAAATTCAACCTGTACAATGGGTTCATTATTGATGAGAATGCAGAAGGAAGCATGCCCGTGTACAAAGAAACAATGTGCAGAAATAGGGATCACGACATATTTATGCATGTGCAATAATCCACTCTAATATAGTATAATCAGAGTAAAAATTCAGCAATGGTAAAGCACCCCGGGAGTGCTCTAGAATGAGCGCATGTTTGGTTGGAGATTAAACTCTCATTTGAGATTAAAATCTGCCAAAAAGTTTAATATCGTTTGTTTCGTAGATTTTTTGAGTCGGGTTTTAATTTAAGTTAGCTAATAATCTGCAGATTATATAATCTCCAGTTTTGGAGATTTTTTAGGTATAACTTCTAAAATACCATACTCTACCCTCTTTTTTATGCACGAATTATTAATTTGTGTTAACGCAACATCTTACATGTATCACAAGTTCAAATCAAGAAAATATTTGGTAATTTGGTAATAAAAGCTACAATTGTTGCCAAATGCACTTAAATTTTAATCCAAATTTTCAGCGCCATGCCAAACGTTTTTCAAATTATAATTTCAGCCAGCTTCTTCACCCCAGATTATTTTCATCGAGATTATTTTCATCGGATTATTGAGATTTTAAGCTGGAACAAAAGAGGCTCTGAGAATCAAAACTAGCAATGTCATCTACCAAGCTCATCAAGTTCAACGAATCCAAGTCGTTTCTTTTTGAACGAATCTTATTCGATGATAAGAGAACAAAGGTAGAACACCAATCGGTTACGGGAATCGCTTCTCATGAAAAAGATTTTTGAACAACGAAGGGACTCGATGAATCATAAATGTTTTCTTGACATTTTTACAATGCTTTAGTACCGAGTTCAACAAATGTGTCAAATTTAGCTAGGAATAAGTTGGTTTCGGACTTCCTAGCTCCACTTTCATAGTGAAGAAGAATTTTCCCTCGTACCGTTTCTAATTCCTGTTTCGTTTTTGTAATTTCAATCTTCTGTCTGTCGCTGTATCACTAATGAGAGGTTTATTGGATAGACGTCTTCGCAACTGTTTCATGATTAAACCTAATAAACCCCCCAAATCACAATTTGACGTGGTTGTGCCAGGCACCATAATTTTTTTTGCATGATATTAGACGAATCACTCACTCCAACTTTTTGCTTTTTTCTTTCCTGCAAAGATCGACTTGTGAATTTTCGATTGGCTACCTAAAGATCCTTAGGAATCAGAATGATGTCTAACAAGACCAGCTTGAACACATCAGACCATCAGGATCTTAACACGTGTTACAACACTATTCCCTTGATGGTGACCCCCACCTGAACCCACTACACCAATCACACAGGAATGAAAATATTGCCATATTAGTACAGCAAATGCACAGTTTGGCACCACGTGGATCAGAAGGACCAAGTACCTTGCACCAACATAGGCCCACCAGAATGTAGCTACCATGAGCTCACGGGGTCCCCAAACCCCTCAGCATGTGAAATGCTTACAAGACTGCATAAGTAAACAACCTTGTGAAACTGCAAACCTAGAGTTACCACAACTCTTAATACCTAGGAAATTACGATTTAGGCTAGTCTCCTGAAACATGGAACATTGTGAAATTTGTGATCCCACTACCTTGGTCTTAAGATTGTGCTCCCCCTAAAGTTCAGGGTTTGTTTTCCACGAAAGCCAATTTGGCCACCACAAAATGGCGGTGGAAATGGTATTCAACTGGCTTTCTTTGGTCCTCCTGATTTAGTCGAGGAAATGCAAAACTAACCCAGAAAGGCGAAAAGCTCGCTTTTAAAAAAATAATATTTGTTTATATTTGGCTATGTTTGGGTTTAGGGTGTAAGAATGTGGGATGAAGGAGATTATAGCTTCTAGGATATGAGGTTGGATTCCTGTACATAGGATGTTAAGTTGAGTCAATCTTCTATGATAACAACATGTTTGCGTAATGCAAAATATAAGCCAGGTTTGAGATAACTTATGCACTAAAATATCATAGCCAACTCTTATCCACCTTATACTACCTTTGTCAACATGTTGGAGTGAGTCAAAATACTGCATAACCCCATGTTTCTAGCCCAAAGACACTCATATTGAGAGGTCTGAACAAGTCTAGCCATTATATTCTGCCTCAAGAGAGTTGCAAATTACACCACATCTTGCTGTACTCTCCTGGTCGGTTCTTTCTTCCTATGGTGTGCTTTGCTTTATGTCGTTGGCTTAAGTCAGAATGCGTGTTCTATTTGGTTTGTGATTTCATCACTTCAAAACTAGTATATACAAATAAATTATAGCGTATATGTTTCATATAATTTCTTAACTTGATAAGATATCGACTATGTATAGTACTTATGGGCTAATACCTACTTACTTTCTTACTTGAATATTTAACAGATCATGCCAAAGGGAAGAATCAACAAAGGCTTGCAACAGACTCAAGCCCTTTCTTTAGAGTTTGGTTTGGGTTGGCTTCGTAAAGTCACTATCGATTCAAGTTCAGGTTTTAGGTCAAACCAAACAGGTTGCACCCCTAGGTTTTAAGGTTCGGTTCCATTCTCAAATCAAGTTCTAAGAGAGGGGAAAAAAAGTTCTTAACAATTTTTACTTTCTGAGAGGAATACTATGTGATGGTAAGAAACGGCAAAGTTCACGAAGCAAGCCAAGGTTTTAGTAGTTAAAGAACAAAACCATTGTGATAACGACGAAATCGACCCCTATCCACCAAATCTGTCAACTTCGAAAAGCCATTTTCCTTTTAGATCGTCGGTGGAATCCCTTCTCCACCCACCGATGAAGCCTGTGTTTCATCGGTCCAAATAAGGGAAAGATATAACTGTGTCTGTAACCAGTGCCGGAGGCACGGGGTGGCACGTGCACTCCCAATGTTTTCAAAATCTACTACTTCACTTCAATTATAATTCAAGTGTGCCCTGCATTTGTTATGAAAGTGCTCCCAAGAGAATCACACTTGTGAGCACCTAATTTAATTTTCATTCCCAAACTTCAGTACTATATTATCTAAAACCCCTATATTTTTCAAAATAACAAGATGGCCCTAGTATATAATGCCTAAAAAGAAAAACTCCGCCCTTCTCCTCTCACACCTCTCACGTCTCTTCTCCTCTCTAATACAACAAACAAGACTCCAATTTTCAGAGTGGCTGCTCTTCCAAATGAACATTTGATGGATTTTCTTTTGGTCGAATTCAATGAAGGGAATTGAATAAATTTGGTTTATATGTGGTTTTTATCAATTTCGTTTAATCTTTTGTTTGAATTTTGAGAGACTTCAAAGTTTTGACTATGAAGCTTTGGTTATAGAAATTGTGCCACCCCAATGTCAAATTTCTGGCTCCGCCACTGTCTGTAACTTAGATGAATAAGAAAAGCTGAACATAGGATACATTTACTCCAACAGTTCATCCTTAAAATTTCCAACGTAGATTAGGGATACAAGAAAGGCTTGCCCAATTTTGTCAATCCAATGTCATATTCCTGTGGTTTCCAAACATCGTTCTAGCCCGTGGACGATGTTGTATGCAGAACTTGTACACCACATACAAAAGAAACAATGTTTGCTTCACCTAATAAAAGGTGGTGTGTGAAGCCTAAAAATATGAAACAGAGTATGGGTCACTCAAAATGACCAAATTAACAGTTCAATTACTGGTTAGGAATGTAAATGTACCAACACTCTCGACCCTGAAACATAAATCACAATTTGTCACGGTATGAGCCACAGTAGTGCATCAGAAACATGTCACAACTCACACGTACCTCGACGAATAGGAAGCTGATACGACTCCTATGACAATAGAGCCCATGTTTCCAAATGTGTACCTAAAAGTACGGGTTGCTAAAATCCCTTGTCCCCAACCCCTCATACCTCATGTCACTAATGCTCTCCAGCTTCATGGTTTGTAGCTCAACCACTCATGTTTAGACATATATGCACCTAACAATTATATTCTCGGCTAGTACTAAAAAAATGGAAAATAACACAGAGTCAGGTTCATATTAATCAAAGTATAAGCTATGAGTCATAGTCATATGTTTATTTTTGCTCATCTCATTATCACGTATGGTTGAAGAATGCCTAATTAGATAGCAGCTGACATGGAGCAACGCCACATAGTGCTCCAAGAGCAGAGATCCAAGCTTCCAATTAATGTCAATCTCATCCAAATTAAGGCTCCGTTTGGTTGAAAGTAAATTTTTTTACAAAGGAAAATATTCAACACATATAATATTTTATATGAAAAAAAATTCTCTACAATCATTTTCTTGTGTTTGGTTGACACTCATATTTTTGTTTGCTTATGCATTATATTTTTTGTAGTTGGTGGCAGCAGAGGTGGTGGTGGAGCAGTGGCGGCAGTGAAGGTGGTGGTTGTAGTGGTGGCAGTGGGGTGGAGGTGGGTGGCGACAGTGGTAATTCTTCGTGGCAGAGGTGTTAGCATGTGTTATCACATTCCTCCTGTATCTGGAAAATAGCTTACGGATTTTAAATGTCCTAGTCATTTTACATCACTTATGGGAAAACATTTTACTTGGTAAAAGATTTTACGAGACAAATTGCGAACCAAACACCAAAACAAGGAAAAACATTTTAAAGGAAAATATTTTACCACCAACCAAACGGAGCCTAACTGAAAGAAACAAATGAATTTTCGCTTACCTTAACGCCCAACATCATGAGAAAATGGCTGAGGTAATCAGCTGACAACTCCTATTCAAAACCAAGCTACCTGCATATCCAAAGATGTTTAAATTCAATGTTAATTGCTGTACGATTTGTATGTAACAGTAACACAATCATCAATGAATTCCATGGAAGGAATCGACTGGTTAGAAATAAGTCCAACATGAATTGCGAATTTAAATGAGTTTTGTTAATCATTTGTCTTCAAGCAAGAAAACTTAGTTTTGTGTACTGCTCACCTTACACGTAAGTGAGCCGTACCAGAAGTAGGATAGCCCCAGCTAGCCATTTGGCAAACTTCCTTTCAGTACCAAATTTGTCCTTCTCTGAAAGCAGAACTCTCCACTTATATATACTCCAGCACATCCTTTCCTAACCTTAACTTGATGCACTGACTTCACTAGCCTCTTTCACCATATCCATTTCTTTCACCCACAAAACACCTCCACACGGTAATACCAAAATCTTAGGCAAACTAAGAAGAGAAAGAGAGAGAGAGAGAGATCTCCTCAACTTATGGAGCTCATGTCTACTTCCATATCTATTCTGTTTATCCTCTGTGCTTTCTTCCTGTATTTTTATATAAGGAAACAAAAGCAGAGAGCAAAGCTTCCGCCAGGAACAATGGGGTGGCTTTATATAGGAGAGACACTCCAACTCTACTCTCAGGACCCTAATAAGTTCTTTGCTGAAAAGGAAAAAAGGTAAAAAAGACCAAACTTTCCTCATTCTACAAATTAGTGTTTCGTCCAAAACCATTTCTTGCATGGAGTAACTTAATATGCTGGTTTTCTTGTTGCGTTCAGATACGGGGAAATATTCAAAACCCGCATACTTGGTTGCCCTTGTGTCATGTTGGCCAGCCCTGAGGCTGCAAAGCTTGTGCTGGTGTCTCAAGCTCATCTGTTCAAGCCTACCTACCCCAAAAGTAAAGAGAAGATGATTGGTTCTTCTGCACTCTTTTTCCATCAAGGAGACTACCATACCCGCATTAGGAAGCTGGTTCAGAGCTCATTCTCTCCAAACTCAATCAAAAAACTAATCCCCCATATTGAGGCGATAGCCATTTCTACATTGGACTCTTGGACCAATGAGAAGGTCATCAACACCTTCCAAGAAATGAAAAAGGTTGGTACGGCTAGGCTAGGCTACTTTCACAGAAGATTTCATAAAAGGCATCGAAACTTGAGCTGCAGTTATTTTCTTCACTATACTAAGATATCCCCTTGATTGCTAAACGTCGTTCTGAAAGCATATTTTTCGTTGTTATCCTATGATTTATTTGTCATCTTCTATGATATTATTTTTCTAACAGCTATCTAATCTATAATCCTCTACAGTTCTCCTTTAAAGTTGGAATTGTTTCGTTGTTTGGTAATTTGGATGGGAAACTCGTGGAAGATCTCATGCACAACTACTGTGTACTGGAAAAGGGTTACAATTCCTTTGTAAACCGCTTGCCAGGAAGCGCATATAGCAGAGCGATCTCAGTAAGGAAGTTCTATCACCAGTCATTCTCTGATATTCTTATCTCTTTGGACAGACTTCACTAACATGTGTCATAATGTGAAACTATCAGGCGAGGAAAAGGCTAAGTCGTATCATTCAAGATGTTATCTGTGAGAGGAAGGAAAAAGGACTACAGCAAAATGATCTCTTGGGACAACTTCTGAGCTTTACAGATGAAAAGGGGCAGACTTTAACTGAGTGTCAAATTTCCGATAATATCATCGGGGTTTTATTCGCTGCACAAGACACAACAGCTAGTGCTCTAACATGGATTCTAAAGTACCTCTCTGATGACAAGAAACTTCTAGAAGCTGTTAAGGTAACAGTTCCGAGGAGATCCAAATTGTTATGGCATTTCATTTTTTACCTAGGACAAGATGCATATGCATAACCTTACAAACAGGACTTCAACTCATACATATGTGGGGGTCTTTCCTTTTGGTTTCAGGAAGAACAAAAGGCTATATATGAATCCAATGATGGAGGAAACAAGGCGTTGACCAGGGCTCAGACTAGAAATATGCCACTAACATCAAGAGTATGTGCACTGATCTCTTGCATGGTCTCTAACAAGCCTATTCTCTATAGGGATGCCTTACCAAGTAGAACGCTTTCGAAATTTCAGGTTATGTTAGAGAGTTTGAGAATGGCAAGCATCATATCATTCACGTACCGGGAGGCATTGGTTGATGTTGAATATAAAGGTAAGTATTTAAAAGAGATTAACCAGCTTATATTACTATATTACAGTATATCCAAGGAGAGTTTTGACCAAAAGAAATGCTTTGTCTTCCGAGTATACTTTAACAATAACAAAAGTACGTTTACAGGATTCCTAATTCCAAAAGGTTGGAAGGTGATGCCACTGTTCAGGAACATTCACCACAACCCTGAATTTTTTCCTGACCCAAAAAGATTTGATCCGTCAAGATTTGAGGTAAGCAATGATCGCTAAAACCTTGACATGATCTTTACCTTTACTATATTTCATGGCATTCTAAAGAATAGATCAGAGAACATAATAAGAGTTCATTTTAGATAACCTTTTCTTTTCTGTTTGTGGTGGTTTCAGGTTGCTCCAAAACCAAACACATTCATGCCTTTTGGCAACGGGCTGCATGCATGTCCTGGGAATGAGCTTGTCAAAGTGGAGATACTCATTCTACTCCATCATTTGCTGGCCAAGTTCAGGTATGTATATGGAGTCAAAAAAAATCCTTAAAATAATGAAGGGAACAGATGAGAAATTAAAAAAATAACGAGAGTATTCTGAAGTTTGCACATCTATTGAGGAATTTCACGAACTTACAGAGAAATGTGTAAATCTCCTCATGATAACTACATTTAAAAAGATCTCGATATTAAAGAATTAGACATTCTGAACCCAAATTCAAAATAGCGTATATAACCTTTTTTTTAACCACAACATCTGGCCACAAGAAGGTGATAAAATTATTTGGAGAGTTGAAAGGGATGTGAAAGGACTAGGAGTCAATTGAATATGGGAGGATCTATATGTCTGAGAGTGCAAAAAGATATTCTGACAAGGATCTATCTGTTATCATTCGATTGCAGGTGGGAAGTGGTGGGATCCCAAACTGGCTCTGAGTATGGTCCATTCCTCATCCCTCAACAAGGACTACCAGCCACGTTTTCAAGAGAATCAATATGACCGACGAAGATTGCATTTAAGAAGAGACGTTTCACAAAAACTAAATTGCAGTTTAACTAAAATCTTGCAAATAAGTATTATTAACAAGCCATTTAAATAGCACCTTGAGGCTACCAAGATTTGTAACTTTTCTTCTGCATTTCATTGTTTGCTAATAATATAATTAAGTGTAAGATAATAGTGAGAATTTGATTTCCTGTAATATTAATCAATTCTCAAAATCCAACCTGGTGGTCTGTGTGCCTTATCCATCGTCTTTCAATTTACTCCTCTCAGAGATAAAGGTATTTCTATACTTTGTACTTTACACAACCACCATGAACGTGTAAATGATAATGGAAGATCATGAGTGATAAAGTACTTGCGAGCTCGTATTTGTAAGCGATTCACGTGGAGGCTAGGTACAGTGGTCTAAGGAACACCACGGGGTTGTTTCTGATAGGCCAGCATGGTATAAAGTAACATGCTAAGCAGAAACATTCCATAGTGCGTGGAGAGGACCCCTAAAAGGCTCAGAATTATTACTGGTACTTGTGTCCCAGTTCTTTGTTACTAATCCTGAAGCTGTTATGCACCAATTGAAGCTACCCCATCTAGATTCTGCAAGACATGAGAAAATCTTGTAGCTTACGGACCCGTGGCGAGGACCAACTACGAAGGGTCAGTTTATGAAATCAAGGACCATGTCCAACCCTGTAATGTCTATTCGAAGCCAATATGCTCCTCAATCCTCATCATGAAGAAATCCCTTGAAAGGAAACCAATAATGTTTGAGGAGCAAAAGGGAGTGCAAGAGGGGCAAGATGCTAACAATCAAACATGACCGAACTGAAGTAATAGGGAAAATTAGCATCAAGACACTATTTTCAGGAACGCCGTGTTCAAAGGAGGATAGAGTTTAAGAGGGAATCTTCACAGATGGCAGTAGAGTACATTAGTTTCAGAGAAAGTACATGGATTATGGGTTCATGGCTCATTAAGAATATTGAAGATTGGGAGTAATAAGCACGTACAATTTCACGCACAAAAAAAGTTGCCCAGAAAGTTTAGCAATCTGATTTTTCCAACTTTTCTGCGATTTCAGATGCGGGAGACGAAGTTTCTAAATCTTATTGCAGAATAATGTGCCAATTAACATGAGCTGAGAACAGAAACTACATCTATGCTGGGCAACTTTCACATATGGTACTGGTACGAGATTTAAGAATGAAATTTTAGGGTACTTACACGACCTGTATGGACACAACCTTGAATCTCCCAGACCAAGTAAAGTTTCAGCTAATTCTAGATTCATTAGATGTAAGACTGATGATCCAACCACCAAAGACACTTACATGTCTCCTTCCTTTCTGATTAGGAGAGTGAAAAGCAAAGATGGACATACTCTTAATGCTATACAAAGATTGCAAAAAATCAAAAAATTGAGGCATGAATACTTACAGAATATACAGCACTACAGGTAATCTTTTGAGTCCTAAACTACAAGAACACTTCAAAATGTTCTTGCCATTCATTTGTCTACAAGTAGTTATAGAGTAGTTTCTATACCATCTCAACAATACTGTATAACCACTTCATTAAAGCAACTATACTTCAATTCTCCATCAACACTACAAGTAATATTTGACTCTTGAGTCACAAGCTACAAGAACACTTGAAAATTATTCGTGTACAAGTGGTTATACTGTATTTTCATGTTGTCAGCATGTCACAAGGATAGCTAAACCATATGTAATCATAGCAATTCCATCCACATTATACCTTTATTCATCAGCATCATACTGCCAAGCACTGTTGCAAAACTTTTTTTTTAATAAAAAGTTGCAAAGCTAATTAACAATAGATGTCAATGGATTCAACTACATCATCAACATGGGCCATCCAGTGGAATGATGGTGGTAATTGACTCATTGTGGCGGCCATTAACCAGGTTCATCTTAAATGGTTGTGACCACTTTGTCAAGAGGAGCTTTACATCAACCAAAACCATCCAAGGGAAAGACGACTGGTCTACTTTTCGAAGAAATATTCCTAAGTACTATTGGATCTTGGTCCTGGTTCATCACTACATAGCCTTCGACCAAGAAAAGTACTTGTAGGATCAGATTGCCAGTTCCCCAGATTCCCTCTAGAGAAAGCTGCAAGTCCAACTTGTCAAAAAATATATGGATATGTAACTCATAGTACAGAACCATGGTCCCTTAAGAACTTGAAGGAATGCAACCTAGATAGAAAACATCCTTCAGCAGTTTGTGAGAAGAGAACCTAAAGCAGGACCAAGAAAACTACACTCTACAAGGCGCATACTTGTACCAATAGACCAACTGACCAGCATGCTACCACGGCTCCCTCCACCTTTTTCCGGTCTGCATTAAAAAAATTCCAAAAATTTGACTAGAAAATGGCATATACTATACAAAAGGTTGAATGCATAGACAGCATTCTTTATTTCCTCCTACTCGTATAACCAATTTTTTAAAATTCTCTATGAGCACACCACCAAACAGGCTTGATATCATACATGTGCTCTAGGTGGAGTTCCCACGAGAAGATAGCCTTGACCAAGTAGTTGCTTAAGATAATCATTAGCAGATTATTGAAAAACATCGCCGCTTGACTGGATCATTGCTAAAAATAACCTTAAAGCAAACAAGTGTATGTATTTGCTGATACAAATGAACTTGAGCAGACAAAAAGTAGACGAATCCAATATCAAATTTTATTATAGTCAGGTCTGTGATAATGTTGAAACATGGTAAACAGAAATGTTCCATAGTGCGTGTAGAGGACCCTACATGACCTAGTTCTTTGTACTAATCCTGAAGCTGTTATGCACTAAATGATGCCTCCCACCCCCTCCTTCTTGATTCTGCAAGACATGAGAGAATCTTATAGGTCACAGGCCCCGTGGTGATGACCAACTACAAAGGGTCATTTTATGGAATCAAGGACCATGCCCACTCTACAATACATCACCTCCATGGCTAAACCATGTTTCATTAATGAAATTGCATCGGCAGTTCGTCATCATCATACTGCCGACCACATTTGCAAAGCTAATTGACAACAGTATCAATGGATATAACCACATCATTAACACGGGCCATCCAGTGGATTGGTCATCTTACCAGCCATTAACAAGGTTCATCTTAGTGTTCTGTGACCACTTAGTGACCCTGCCTAAGGTGGCTGCACGCCATCATGGACAATTATCCTGCTAGAGTATCATCTCAAGATGAGCTTTACATCCAACCAAAACCTTCCAAGGGAAAGACGACTGGTCTACTTTTCAAAGAAAGATTCCTAAGTACTATTGGATCATGGTCCTTGCTCATTACTACATAGCCCTCAACCAAGAAAAGTACTCGTATGATCCCCAGATCCCCTCTAGAGAAAGAGGCAAATCCAACTTGTCAAAAATATCCAAAATCATTGAGTTTAACCATAGTCCCTTGAGAATGTGAATGAAGGCAAACTAGATAGGACACATCCTGTAGCAGTTTGTGAGAACAGAACCTAAAGCGGGACCCCAAAAAGCTGCACTCTACAAGGCGCGCACTGGTGCTAATACACAAATTTGACCAGCATGCTACCATGCCACCCTCCTTCACCTTTTACTAATGACGTCCAATGTCCAAATCATGTCTACACTAACATTAAAATTACTTGAAAATGGCATATACCCAACACACCAGGTTGAATACGCAGACAACCTTCCTCTATTTCCTCTTTCTCGTATAACCAGTAAGCTCTCTGTGATCTCACCTCCAAACAGGCCTGGTACGGTACTTGGGCTCTAAGGGAAGTTTCAGCTAGAAGATAGCCTTGACCAGATCGTTGCTAAAGATAACCATTAACACATCATTGAAAAACATCACTGCTTGACCAGATTATCGCTAACGATAACCCTAAACTAAACACGTGTATCTCTATTTGCAGAAACAAATGAACTTGAGCATACAAAAAAAAAACTTTTCTATTGTGATGTGTTTGTGATGATGGTGGAACATTAATAAGTTCTTGGGAATCAGATTGTACCTTGCCTATTCCTCTTCCATTGCAATCGCTCAACCCGTAACACCTGCAATAGAGTTCATAAGAAAGGAAAAAAAGACACAAATTAATTGATTGGAGGTCGTGTAAGATTACTCATTGCAGTGCCAAAACCTAGTTTGTGATCTGTGAACATGTCAGCAACACTGTTACACAATAACAATATGTAATCAAGTTGATAAAAATGGTGGAAAAGTGAGGACTCTGGTTCGTTTATCTTAGAGAAATTCACTACTAATACAAGAAGTTACTCTCGTAAAACAATTTCTCAGAGGCATTTCGTCGAACAGTTGAGGAACGTAATTTAAATGGGCCTTTTTTTGCATCCATTAATTTGTGGCTGTTTGGTCGTTGTAGATTTTTCCAGTCATGTTCTGAAGGTCCGGTGTTGGAAACGATCTCCGGAAAGAGAGCATAAAAGTGGTGAAGCGTTGGTGGTGGATCATAGCAGCGGTGGAGCCACGGGCGATGGGGTTTCCCACACTGATGTCGCCGCTGGGATACTACGATTAATTACTCTGCCACGAAAAAACCCGCCAAACGTGGCCGTGACTTTCTAGGGATTGGGTTTACAAACTTTGTATTTCTTTTCTTTTTTTCTGACAGAGGCTTAAAACTTTTGTATTATGAGATTGAGATTTTAAAAGGGATTGATTCTTACAAAAGCAGAAAATTATTCTTACAAAGCCACTAACATTATTTATCCATCTAATGACCAATGAAATTGCACAAATGCTGTTAGTGGCTTTGTAAGAATCATTTTCTGCTTTGTAAGAATCATTTCCCATTTTAAATTAGGCCCGCAAAAATTAAGGGTGGGATTGGGTTCTACTTCCTCTGTTTCTTCTCTTTCTTCCACTTTTGAGTTTTATCACTATTCATCAGGCCGCTTTGACCCGGTGATTTGATTAGCAATACGATCTAATTTTTTAGTAAATTTTCATGGTGTTGTACAATAAACTTTACTCTACAACACCATGAAAAATAATCGAAAAATTGTATGATTTTGCTATCCAAATCACCAGGTCAAAGTGACTTGCCTACGGATGAAAAAGTCAAAGTTGGAAGAAAGAGAAGAAACAGACCAAGTATGATTTTGGCCCCATCATTTGCCTTCGTGTAAGATATTGGATTTACTTTCATTTTCATGACACCGTGTAAACAGAATTGTTTCTTAAAAACAGAAATGAGTCTAATGTTCAAGTTAGGACTGCAACTTCGGCAGGTTTGATGAGTCGACACATTTGTCCAAGCCTAATCTTAGTTCTGTTGACCTTGTCCAAAGCAAGCCCAGTGCGAGTTAGAATCAACTTCAATCTATCCGATCCCTAATTCATAGAAATCAGTACTAACTCGGGCTGAATTCGAGGTAGCCCGTTTAAAATAATAAATTATTTTAGTTATAACTTTCAACTCAACTGAAATGGCCCTAAAAAGATTGATATAAAAAATAATATATTGAAAGCCTGCATTCAAAATTTGTTATTTAAGACTAAAATAATGACTATTAGATCGAAATAATATTATCCATTAAAGAGTACGAAAATGACCTCTTTTAATTGCAAGATAATAATAGATATTGGGTGGAAAATAAAACAAAACAAGTAGTTCGAGAACAAAAATAATTTTAAAATCGACATTCATAATTAAAATAGAAACAGTAGATTACTCCCTCAAAAAAAAGAAATAGTAAATTCGTGTTAATTGCACCCCCCCCCCACTAGTAGCTCGGATGGTAGTAGAGTGTTGGAAGCCCCAGCTGAGGTTCCGGGTTCAAAACAGGTTGACAACAAAATAGTTACTAAAAAATAAAATTGCACACCACTATATTCACATTCCCTTAGAAGTCAAACACAAAAACAGTTCGATTTCTTATTTATAAAAAGGTCAGAGACGGTATATGAATGGACTCTATCTGTCTTTTGAACGTACACAATTTTAATATCCTGATTATGGTTAATTTCTCTAAAACCCCACGGTAATTGAAAAGACAGAATGTGAAACCACTCCAAACGTACAACCTATTCACTTTTGTAGTGATTACTTGCCAACTTACAAGTAATTCTATAATCGTAAATACAATTTTTGGAGGAAAGTTCACATCCCTCATCACGATGGATATATGAGTTATTCATATGCTTTCTTTTATATTTCTTTACTGGATCGGATATTCATTTCTTTTCACACACTTGAACACATAAATGTTGTTAAAATTCAAGTTTTACACTGTTTACGATGCAAACAAGTTTTAGATATATGGTTTTGGGTGCACCACATTAGTCTTGTTATATCTTGTGTTATGACTTGTGTGGAGATCCCATCTCACTCACCCCCTAGGGTTTGACCACGATCATGCGGACCACATAATTGATTAATGGATTGCAAATTGAGCGGGCTTCGCCCCTAGTCCAGACGATGAGACAGGGTGTGTGCGTCATAAAATGATGGTTCTTAGTGAATACAAGTGACTTCGTGACCACATCACATGCTTGAGGAATAGTTATCACTGCTTGGAGCAGAGTTAACCTAACAGAATCTCGTGATTCGTGGTGCTTGAGGTTCGTTGTCACGCAACTTGCGTCTTTATAAGGTCACATTTTATTTGTCTCATGGACACAGTACGTCTTAGACAAGAGATTAAGAGAATGGTAACTCTAACTACGTATATACACCACGATTGTCTCTATCTTTCTGGGCAATTAAGCTGCTGCCATTCCCTTCTTCTATGTTCTTATTTTGTTCGTTTTTCATTGATTTACACTGTACTAAGAACGTCACAAATACAGATTTATTAATTTCCCCCGCACACATGTTAAATTACTCAACCTCAACCAATAATGTGGTTAGATAATTTCTATTATGGCGATAAAACTATAACCTTTTTTAAGGCTATGCATGATCTAGATCACCTAAAGGGAGGGGATACGATGTTGCTCTCAATCCTCGCTCTGACGCTTTCACCTTTTTTTTTTTGACGAAAAATCAATATCATTAATAGAGGGTCGTCAAGCCCGAAAGATCAATCTGAAATACATCATTAGCCCAATCGGTAACAATCGAAAAGAAAGACATATCATCTTCATATAATCCTTTGCTAGCGAAGCAATGGGCTAGTTTGTTGTTGTCTCGTGGAGCAAAGCGGATTTCCTAACTCTCTGTCTTTTGTTTCAAGCTTGAGCATTCCTCCAAAATAGCCTTGAGTTCCGAAAGACAATATGCCGCTGAAATTTTGTTCGCTTTGCCATCCCGAAGCAGTTTGACCGCGTTTAAACAATCGGATTCAATTATCACCTTGGGGAGACGAAGTTCACTTGCAAACTTTAAAGCTTCCGCCATAGCTGCCACCTCCGCCACCATAGCTGAGCGTTGTCGAGGTAAACGGCAAAATCTACCTGCTATAAATCTCCCCTGAGTGTCACGAACACAAACCCCCACTCCCGTGGCCACTCCTGCTTCGACCCAGGCCGCATCAGTATTGAGTTTAAACCAGTTCGTTGGAGGCGGCGTCCACCCACCTTGCTCTGTCATCTCTTCTTCCTCCTCCGACAGCAGACCACACACCCTAGCTTCCCTATACCAGTTCAAATAGTCCTGCCCTCGACCAGCAGCTTTCTCCGGTGAGGAATTATTTCCGTTAAAAACACGCTCATTTCTGTTAATCCATATCGCCCATATGGTAGCGACAAATTTTTCACATAGGCCCATCGGCTGAGAATTCGAAAACTCAAAAATCCAATCGCGCATTCGACCAACTACTGGAATTTGACAACTTGCCCCCATAGAAGCTCGCCAAATACTTCTGGCAAAGCTACAATACAAGAAGCAGTGGTCCACGTTCTCTACGGCGTTACTGCAGAGGCTACACTCTAACAATACATCTACTCCTCTGTGCATAAGGTCTGCTGCGACTGGTAGTGAGTCATGCCAAATTCGCCATGTCGGGAAAATTAATTTTTTGGGCAGTTTCAGTTTCCACAACTTTGATAACCATCTACGATTAATGTTGCCCGAGGATGAAGAAGGATTGCCTGTTACTTTAGTCATCTGCGCCTTGTAACCCGTCGCGACTGTGTAAATGCCATCGTCTGCATATAGCCAAGAAAACTCATCTTGGCGTTGCATATCAATGGGAATGGATAAGATAAATTGCTTATCTTCTGGAACAAACAATTGATCTATTGCTTCAACATCCCAAGTACCCGAG
The DNA here is from genome assembly GCA_023055425.1 of Linanthus parryae. Taxonomy (NCBI): domain Eukaryota; kingdom Viridiplantae; phylum Streptophyta; class Magnoliopsida; order Ericales; family Polemoniaceae; genus Linanthus; species Linanthus parryae. Next base: position 39,493,056 of record JALGPY010000002.1, read on the forward strand.
GTCTTGTCAATGAAGTGCTCTACACGTAAGTTATCCGATCCTGGGGGGCACACCAAAAGCGGACGAAAGGTACTGAATTTAGGCAACCACATGTCTTTAAAGGCCATAACCTGCGATCCATCCCTGATTCTCCACATTAAACTTGACTTAACCAAATCTCGTCCTGCAATGATACTACGAAAGGCATAAGAGACTGGTGTCGTCGATTTTACCTCCACGTCTAAAATTGAGGAAGTCCGAAAGTATTTATGTTTCAATACTCTCCCCATAAGGCTGTCCGGGTTCATAAGAAGCCGCCAAGTGTGCTTTGGTAGAAAAGCTTTATTGAAATTCTGAAAATCTCGAAACCCAATTCCCCCATCCTCCTTCTCCCTTTTCATCTTTTCCCACGCCACCCAATGTATTTTCCTTCTACTATCATCCCCTCCCCACCAAAACTGTCTAACCAGTCTCTCCAAATCCTGACATGTCTTTTTAGGCAATAAGAAACATCCCATAGTGTAGTTTGGGATTGCCTGTACAACTGATTTTATCATTATCTCCTTACCTGCAGCAGAAAGTTCCTTGCCCTTCCATCCGTTCAGCTTCTTTAAAACCCTCTCCGGGAGGAAGGAGAAAGTCATCGTCCTTCTTTTCCCTATCTTCGTGGGTAACCCCAAATAGGATTCATGTTCTTCAACCAGTTGTACCCCACAAAGGTCACTAAGAATCTGTTTCTCCTCTGGTAACACATTATCCGAGAATACTACGGACGACTTCTGCAGATTTAAAACTTGACCAGAGGCCCTCTCATAGTGTCGGAGAATGTCCCTGAGTGCTTCTATCTCTGATGGAACAGCCTTTGTAAACAGCAGACTATCATCTGCAAAGAAAAGGTGTGATACAATAGGGCCACCTCTGGAAGCTGACACTCCAGAAATACGTCTATCCTGCACTGCCAGAGAGAGGCTGCGTGAAAGAGTTTCACTCACCAATAGAAAAAGATAGGGGGACAAAGGGCATCCCTGGCGTAGACCCCTTTGCGGGACAATATGGCCATGAATTTCCCCATTGACTAGGAGGCTATAACAGGCCGTAGAGATACATGTCATAACAAGCTCAATCCACTTGAAACCAAAGCCCATCCTCTCCATAACCGCGCGAAGAAAGTCCCATTCCACCCTATCGTATGCTTTGCTCATATCTGCTTTTAGCGCCAAGAAACCCTTCTTTCCTTTCTTCCTATTCTTCATAGAGTGTAGTAGCTCAAACGCGGTAATAGTATTGTCAGAAATCAGTCGACCAGGAACAAAGGCACTCTGATTTTCTGAGATCAAAGAACTCAAAATAATCTTCAAACGGTTAGCCATAGTTTTTGTAACTATTTTATAAACAGTATTACATAAACTAATTGGCCTTAAATCTATAGGGCTCCGAACTTGTTTAACTTTAGGTATCAAAGCAAGAAGTGTATGATTGAACCTGGAGATATCTGCGCCATTGTTGAGGATGTCCAAACAAGTCGCCTCTATATCCTTGCCCACAATATGCCAATTTTTCTGAAAAAAAACAGCGGGGAAACCGTCCGGACCCGGAGATTTCTGAGGAGCTAGCTGAAATACTGTCCTCCGAATATCCTCTGCAGAAAAAGCCTGATTCATAAGGGCCCGTTGTTCTAGAGACACCAACTCCTCTATTCCTGCCATCATTGGTTCCATATGCTGTCTATTTGGATTTGTACTACTAAAGATGCCTCTATAGTAGTCTTCGAGTATAGATACTATCTGGTTCGGTTCCTCTCGCCAAAATCCACCATTATCCTCTAGTCCACTGATATGATTCCGAGATCTACGAATAGAGGATTTACGATGAAAATACCCCGTATTCTGATCCCCTTTGCGCAACCAAGTTTCCCTCGATCGCTGTCTCCACATCTCCTCCTCTCGCAACAAGACTCGGAGGATGTCACTACGGATCGCCCTCATTTCAGAAAGGGCCTGATAGGTCTATGGACCATCTGATAATAACTGCAGCCTAGCTCTAAGTTGAGCCAACTGCCTCTTAACACTACCAAAAACCAAACTTTCCCACACCTTCAGTGCCGCAAGCCGTGGAACTTAGGCGTCCCTCTGTCTGAACATTACTGTTAGACCAGGAGCTAGAAATAATACCTTTACATCCCTCATGCTGCATCCACATTGCTTCGAAGAGAAATCTTCTTCGACTTCTTCTTCTCGGCGGGTTGTTCAGATTCCAATAAGCCTCAATCGGAACATGATCCGACACTTCTGCTATTGGATGCTGAATCCTTGCACGACCACACATGTCAATCCAGCTATCTGACACTAGAAACCGATCTAGTCGTTCTCGTATCGCTAGTTCATCACCCTGATTGTTTCTCCATGTAAAAGGAGAACCCGAATAGCCCATATCCCTCAGCTGTAGTCTGTGAATAACACTGCAAAAACCCTCTATCTGACTGAAGGAGACAGTTCTTCCTCATTCCTTCTATGAGATAGACGAGAAAGCATTGAAGTCACCCACCACACACCAAGGTCTATCACCTGGAAACAGAGTCTCTAACAAACTCCAAGAATTTTGTCTTTCGTATCTATCTGGATCTCCATAGAAAGCCGTGAAGTAACCCTCCTTAGAACCGTTATCAAAGGAAATCTCGCCGTGAATGTGATGATCCGACCAAGTATCAAGGTTGAAACTAATCGTATCATCCCATAGTAGAGCCAAACCTCCTCTCCTGCATCCTCCACTACCGTCACAGCCACGGTAAACTCCATTGTTAATGTTCAAACGCCTTTTCACCCAATCCATCTCTTTTGCATACAGTTTCGTCTCCATCAAGAAAACGATGTTTGGCTTTCTTCTCCCCACAAGGTCGCGAAGAGAAGCCACGCTACGAGGGTTGCCAAGCCCCCGTACGTTCCAGCTTAAGAGATTCACTGTTGTTGGCTAGGCTGCGTCGCAGCCTCAGCCAATTTATTGTTTGGGTGATTTAAGGAAAACCCGTCCTTTGGCGGAATCCGACTAGCAGAAACCTGTGATACTTCGTCCGAGCTAGCGAGCTGTTTTGATGGAGAACCCACTGCCATTCCTTCTCCCTTGCTATTCTCAACCGAATCAGTACCATCCGCTTTCTTCCCACTGCCAACAACCGTCCGTCGAGCACTGTAACCAGCTTGAACCGACTGTTTAGAAGCTTCCCCTGCCTGATCAATACCCCTGCCATTATTCTGTCCTCTCCCCCTTCCTCTGCCCCTTCTTCCTCCCCCTCCTCCCCTCTGTACGACCGTCGATCTATCACCATCAAAATCACGGATTTTCACCGTTGGGTTCGGTGAGAGATTTTCTTGACTTCCCTTTCTTTTTGTGCCCACCTCCGAACCAACTGGATCAGTAATAATAGCTTTCGCCTTTTGAGTTGCCGTCTTCTTGCTCGGATATGAATCTTTCTCCGGTGGATCATCAACGGCTAAAGGGTTATTAATGGAGGACATGCCCACTGGAACTTCTTTGTTGGGAGCATCCACCTCCATCACAGTGTCTGATGGGGTTACATCAACTTCAAAACCCCATTCAGGCTCTATATCTTCGAACGCCGACGAAGGGTTCGCCGGCGTCTCCACTTTACCCGGCCTTTCGTCCTCCTTGTTTAGTTTGTCTTGAAGTTCAGTAGTACCAGTGTCCCCATCAACAAAAAGCTTCCTCCTAGCTTGGGGTTTGTAAAACAACCAATCCCCGAACTTTGGTGCATCGTCCGTTTTCAAGTGATCCTCTACCATTCGACAGTCGCAACTATAATGACATACCCTGCCACACCATTCACATGCTCCTGGAATGCGTTCATACATGAAACTGAGCCATCTCTTCTTCCCAAATACTTTGATAAACTTACCCCGCATCAGTGGTATGTTTATATCTATCTTCACTCGGGCACGCATGTAGTCACCATTACTTCCCGTGAGAACCCTAGAATCAGTCTTAACTACTGGTCCCAGAAACTTAACTGCCTTCTTTAATTCTTCTTCCGTTTGCAAGTAGAAGGGTAGGTTAGCTACCTGAACCCAGACATCGATCCTCCGAAGCTGAGCTAGGTCAACTGATCCATTCACTGTCCATGGCTGAAGAAGAAGCAAATTTTCGTCAAACAACCATGGACCTCCTTGGAGTACTTTTTGTTTTGAAGCTTCCGAGGGAAACTCAAAGACAAACTTGTTCCGAGATGGCTCATGTATCTTCACTTCTTCTCCTTCAGGCCATATGTTCTTAAACAATATTTTCATAGCCCATGTATTAAAAGTAATCGGATGGAGAAAGATACCTAGCAAACACGGACCACAGCTTTGTATGGCATCCAGACAGTACTCGTCGTCGTACTCCTCAACATGCTCCTCCTAGATAGAAAGTTTCCCAAGCTGCCTTACTAGGAGATCCGATTTATCCATGACTGAAATCACTCGAGTAATAGAGTCACAAACCCACTTAGTCGAAGCGAAAGAAGCTTGAAACAAGTTACCAGTGACGCTGCAGCAAGAGCCTTGCAAAAACCGCCGGAGAGTTGCCGAACTGAAAACCCTAGTTTCGCCCTAGTTTCGCTCCGAAATTAACGGAGCAAAAGAAGACCTCTTGAAAACTGTTCCTGACGCTTTCACCTTGAATTTGCTTATAATACTCGCTCTTAAAAAAATTCAGGCTGACTTTCTTAACGAATGATAGCAGTACTAATTTACCACGCCTGTTTAAAACTTAGACAAATGACAATTTTTCAAGTAAAAATGACACAATTAACTATTTACAGAGGTAGTCTGCTGCGTCAATCTATTGTAGGCTTTTTTATTGCGAGCACTCAGTTAAATTGAATTTTTATTTTTTTTTGCTGTATGTGAAGCTAATAGTCTCACATATAAGCTATTTAAATACTCAAAAGTGTAATTTATGACATATTTATATCTAAATCTATATTAAAATGTGGTTTATATACACGTTTTTTACCAAATATATACGTTGTTGTGTTGCTCTCAAATATAATTTTTTTTTGTATTTAGTCTATTTCGCGCTCTCGCTCTTGCTACATGTGACATATAGCATGATGCAACTCGGATTGTCATCTTCATGGACACAACTCCAATCCTGAAACCTTAGCTGTCCGGCGATAACGAACTTTCCGGCCAAGCCGTTTAAAACCCGTATCCCCCCACACGTGACATTATTAGTCCCATCACTCACTTACCTGGCCTCTTCCATGACCCAGAAAACAAAAAAACGGATCAAACCCGTGTACCAAAAGCGTACAGTTGTCACTCCTTTGACCGCCACGTCACACATATCTATATATACACCGAGTGAACCCCCCACTTTTCCCAAACACAATCCACCTGAAGAGTCAACAAAACAGTCAAACAACACTCCCCCGAAAACCACGGACATGGAGTACCGACCACCGCAACTCAGCCGCGAGGAGGAGGCCTCCGTCATGGTCGCCGCCCTCCAAAACGTCATCACGGGGACGGACCACTGGCCGCGCGTGCTCCTCCCCGTGACGGACACGTGCCGGGTGTGCGGCATCGAAGGGTGTTTGGGCTGCGACTTTTTCGCAGCCCAAACACCAGAGGATAGCGTTAAATTAACGAAAGAGAAGAGGAAGAAGAAGGGTAAGTACAGGGGAGTGAGGCAGAGGCCGTGGGGGAAGTGGGCGGCGGAGATAAGGGACCCGAGGAAGGCGGCGAGGGTGTGGCTGGGGACGTTCGAGACGGCGGAGGATGCCGCCAGGGCGTACGATAGAGCCGCCGTGGAGTTCCGCGGAGCACGGGCTAAGCTTAATTTTCCTTTTCCCGAACAGACGGTGGTTGCCCGAGAGGGGTCGCGGCCGGAAATGCTGAACCAGGGGACTAGGGGATCGCCCGCGCCAGAGATGGAGGATGAGCCGAGCAATGTTGAAGAGGTGGAAGAGATTGAGGAATGGACGAAGATTGAACATGGGTTTGAGTGGTGATCATTCAGTTTTATTGTTAGAAATAGCCATAGCAAGAAACAGAGTATTCAAATTTTGCTCTGTTCATATACTTATTTGTAAGAGTTCTTTTGGGCTGGTGGTAATATTTTTGAACTGGCTACAATGATTCTATTCCATGGAATATAGGAAAAGATTTTCTTGGTAGTTGATAATGAGAACTGCATATTGGTACTCCTGAAAAATCGAAATAATTAGCTGAAAATATTAGGAAGGAAAAAGTTTACAAAAGCTACGAAACTCAAAAGTCCAACCGCCCATAGATTTATGCGACTCGAATTGTAAATGCAATTGGATTAACGTCCTGTGAACTTTTGGCATCCGAAATCACGTGTACAATATGTATAAGCGTGCCTGACTGAGGAGAAGTTGGGTTTAATGACCTTCCATCTGAACTCTGGTGATTATTATATGTGGACCAAATCTATTACCACTCCGTTTCTTCTCTTTAGCCCACTTTAGGTGGGCACTGTAATTAAGAAAATTGGGTTTTTGACACTGATACCCCTCCCCTCTCTGCTGTCTCTGTCTCCTCTACACCTCCTCTCTCTCTCTCGTTGAAAACAACACCACCAACACAACCAACCAACACAACCAGTAGAACCACCAACACCTCCAGTAGAACCACCACTACCAACAATAATGTATTTATAGAATCAAAAGTATGATTACAAATCAAAGAAAAAATACAAATTGAAAAATAAAACAGAGGAAGAAGAAGAGATGAGCAGAGGAAGAACAAGCTGAGGAATCAACAGATCTTGCCACCACCACCGCCTCAACACCGCCATCGCCGCCTCTGAGAAAGTAGCAGATATTGAATCAAAATTGATGGATCTAAAGAGGATATGCCTGAAAAAGAAGAAGAAGAAGAAGAAGAAGGGAGAGAAAAGAACGGATCCGTACCTTGGTTGCCAGATCCAGTGCCTCCTCTCCCTCGCCGCCACACTCTGAGTCTGAGGGTCGAGTGTGCCTCCTCTCCCTTCTCGACAACCACTTCAACAGCGCCTTCCTCCGCCCCTTCTTTTTCTCCGCCCGTCCTTCACTCTCTATCCTCCCGTCGACTGGTGATGAAATTGGGGAAGAGGTTGAGCTCCATGGCGATTCTCCTCCTGAACACTCCTCCTTTTCTCGTCCACAGTTGACAGTAGTGCTAATCGGAGGATTCTCCAAGCTCTACGAGCCAATTCTCTCTCTCTCTCTCTCTCTCTCTCTTGATGGAAACCGTCGGTAGGTCTGCCTCTTCTCACTCTCTATCCTCTCAAAATGGGTGGTGGTGATGAAATATGGGAGAGGGTAGTGTTTTTTTAGAGAAAAGATGAGTGGGATAAAGTTATTTGAGATATTGTATAAAAATAAGGTGTGGGTATTTGATGGGGGTATTTTGGGTAGTTTGTAACAAAAACTATGTCAAAAAAGGAAATAGGTATCAAGAGAAGAAACGTCCAAAAATAGAAAGTGGGCTAAAGAGAAGAAACGGAGTGGTACTCCCTTTCTCCTCTTTGGATATTCCAATTGTTTAAGAAATGTATAATCGTTTTTTCTAGGGAAGAAATGTATAATTATTACAATTCCATTAACTTCTTGTTTTTTTTTAGGGAAAAAACTCGTACCACTCTGTCTCTCCTCTTTCTACCTATTTTGACTTTTGTAACTATTCATTTGGCCAGTTTGACCCGTTGATTTGAATAGCAAATCGATGCAATTTTTCGATAAATTTTTCATAGTGTTGTAGAGTAAAAGTTTCTCTATAATATGATGAAAAAATTATCAAAAAATCGTATTATTTTGTTATCCAAATCACTCGGTCAAAGTGACCCAGATACGAGTCAAAAAGTCAATTTGGGTAGAAAGAGCAGAGACGGAGTGGTACTAAGGAACCAACTAATGAGACAGGCCCATAACATCAGATTGGAGACAATTTACTAACCATATTACACAATTGTTCTGAGAAAAGACTTCCTTTAGCTCTTTCCGCAATATGATGCGCAGCTTAATTTCTTACTCTAGGAATCCAGCGCAGAGAGGTCACTTCGAGCTTCCCCATAATCGACTTGATTTCCTTCATAGTATCTCCAGTACTCGTAGAATCCACACAGAAATTTTCTTTGACGTAAATCTTCATATCATCTAACAGGACTTTTGCGTCCCCCTCAACTTTCACTTTCTTGTAACCCAGATTATGGATCAACTGGAGTCCGTACAACAACGCTGATGCCTCGGCTACTCTCGGGTCGAGAGCTGGAGTCCATTAACTTCTTGTTATGTCATTTATCTAAATATCTCCACCTTTTCAATTTGATGACAATATTGCTCCTAATTTTTTATAAAAAATAAAAAAAGTGCAATATTAATACGTCTCACAAAAGAGAAAAGTTAAATTCCCTCGTCAACAAGAAAAGAGAAAGTTTGACAAAATTTCGGAACAGCCAAAAGTGAGATAGAGAACTGAAATTTTGGGATAAATAAATTATTTAATTATTTAAGAGCAGTGCTAGACGGACATAAATCCCATGGACAAAACATGTGACAGAAATCATGAAGATTTATCACACTACGGTAGCATATTTTGGTTTCAACTTCATAGTGATAGTAAAATCCAATTGTGCCTTAAATTCAACATCTAAACCCTAAAAGTTTAGATATAAAATCATATTTGAGTTGGGATTAGTCATGTTTCTGATACACCAAATTAAAACTCGTACAGCATAAATTTACACGTAGGCGGAAAATATGGGCAGATGCATCAGGGTGTCTTTGAGTGGTAGATTGAAATTCTATCGATTTTATGTTTGCTAACTTTCGGTCTGTTGAGGATTTTCCATTATTTAATTATTTATAATATGAGACAGTGTGATCTAAGTTTATGAAAACATAAACGTGCTTGATAAAATAATTTTCAATAGAGAACCTAGTATTTTCCATTATAGACTAATTGAAAACATAGGACATGCCATAGCTTGAAAGAATAAGCGTGGTCACACTCCAAAATGTAGTCAAATAATGCTGAAGAATTATGATCCCAACATCCATGAGGAGATATCAAGCTATAGATCAATTGGGATAAGTATCTACAAGAAAAGAGGGAAATTTACCGAAAACTAGACGTTCCATCAAAGACGTGAGAAATGAAAGGTTACTATTTTCAGTGGCGGACATGGGGAGGGACGGGCAGGGGCCACGGCTCCTCCAAAGTTTTGTATTTTCATTTATATTTCTATATAATTCAAATGTTTTCTGATATATATTACATTTTGGCCTCCTTAAAATTTAACATCGACTAATTCTTAATATTTTTACAATTAAACTGTGAATTCAAGTAATCGTCACTATCACACACACCTATTATAAGAATCAAAATTGCTATTACGACATGGTTGTTACTTGCTAGCAGAACTTTCTCAATGCGCAACTACAAATTAACAACTACTAGTTTGTCATTTCTTAATAAATGATAATGTACATACATGTATATAGGGTAATGATTCTACAAAGTAGAAAATTATTCTTACAAAGTCATTAACATTATTTATGCATGTAGTGATCAATGAAATTGCACAAATGATGTTAGTGGCTTTGTAAGAATAATTTTTTACTTTGTAAGAATCATTACCCATGTATATATCCTAATTGTAACAATGTAAAAGAAAATAATAAGGGGTGTAAGCGGTTCGGTTTGGTGCGGTTTTTGCTAAAACCATAAACCGAACCGAATACATCGGTTTACTAATTTTATAATCAAACCAAACCATTTGCAAGGATGAACTAAACCAAACCAAACCGAAAAAAATCGGTTTGGTTCGGTTCGGTGCGGTCGGTTTACGTAAAAATTAACGAATGAATATTCTAATACTACTTTGTCAACGAATTTCAAGTTTTCAATGAAAATTAAATTCAATAGACTCAAAAAACATGCACAACTATCGTTTTAGAGGGAAGATATGATGAAACTTGAGTGAAATGGAGAAGATTAATATTTTTATAATCATTTTAATTGAATCTATCTAGTCATGTTTTTCTTTTTTAGATTACTTAATATACTTTACGCGATATACATTTTAGTAAAAGTACGTTAAGCACATATCGGTTTGGTTCGGTTTGGTTCGGTGTAATATTTTTACAAACCAAAAATCAACCCAAATAGACAGGTTTGTGAAAAATTGAACCGTTGATAAACCGAACATCTAAAAAACCATCCAAAACCAAACATTTCGGTTTGGTTTAGTCGGTTTGACCGGTTTATTCGATTTTTCTTACAGCCCTAAAAATAATTACTTGGATTGACAAGTTGGCTCCTACTCGGCAAAAAATATGTGCCCCCCATTGAATATTTCCTACTTTCTCTCACCTAGAGACAAATCAATCATCTCATTTACAGGCACAACGGTCTCAGGAAGAGTGTAGTGATATGTATTGCTATGATGTGGGACCTACTTGGTTGCAAGAATAACTTTTTAATGATGCTATTGATGTACTCCCAATTCAAGATTCATCAAAAAAAGATCCATCAAAGGTTGTTGTAGAGAGAGAAAATCATCTCTCCAATCTCTTGAATTGAAACACAACCGTTCTCTGTTTTCATCCTCAACCCACCGCATCAATTCCCTCCCATCTCTTTGCCTCAAAATTTCTAAATTTCGAAGCATCTTTGTAGAATTCCTATTCTCTTATGAGGATGACCGAGAGGACGAGAATGCTTTCTCGGTCGTGGCGGATTTTTGTGGACTCCGACCAAACTATGGTGTAACACCCCTCGTTTCCCGAGTCTTCCGTTCTGGACCGGAGAGTCCGGGAGGGTGCTACTCAAAATGAAATGGCGGAAATCGAGAACAAAACACTTTCATGGTTATATATTACAAACCATAATTGTCTTAAACATGAAACATAACATACTATTAAACAAGATGATTGTCTAGGTCCGTAATTTATTTAGTACTAACATAACTAGGTGAGTCCGCGATCCCTTAAGCCGAGCTTCCTTCACCTAGACCTGCGGGGGAAAGAAACAAGACCGCAGTTGTTCCAAAGTCAGCACAAAATGCTGAATAAGTAAACACCCAAACATGTAAACCGGATAAGAGGCATATTTTTCTTTTAAATAGAGAGGATAATTTAGAAGTAACCAAACATGTTATTGAAATTGACCAAATATGAGAAGTATAAATTTTCAACTCTTTACTTAGCGTTCTCAAATCATTCTCATTTATATAATGAGGAGAAAATCATCAATTCTCATCATTTCCACAATTAGGGGATTCTCAAAGTATCAATTCTTCCATCTTTCACATGAAAAACCAGATTTATTATTTAGTTGTAGCGGGGAACGAAGCAATCCATCGCAATAATCCATCACAGTATCTCATAAGTAACCAACCATATTCCATGCATCCAAGACCTTAAGTGCCGGCACCCCCCCCCCCCCTAAGACTTTTTGCGGCCAGAGAGGTGAGTACATGTAGCAGCTCAGGGCTAATTGCAACCGAGCAAAATATCACAATATAAAAGTATCCAAATATGGTTCCAGCGCACAATTGTTTCCACTTTACGTTATTACGGATTATTAATTCCGTGTGATAGTTTCCAAAGAATCATTTAGACAAGTATTTGAAATCTCAAGTCGAACACGTATGACACAAATCACATTTTGAGACGTAAATCATAAAAATATTTAGACACGAACGGAGGACGGGCACATTAGGTAAGGCATATTTACTTACCTCGAGCAGCAAGACAATTAGCACAACAAAGCCTCTACGGATAAACGAATCCCTCGTCTACGAACTCGTCACCTACAATTTATAATTTCTAAATTAATTACAAATCCAAAGTGTGCAAGTATGCTATGCGAAATTTCTCTAAGTCTTATTTGAAATTACTCCCCATTATCCCCATTAATTATTAGCATGTACAATTGTATTTTTCTCATTAAAAAAAAACACTATTTATATATAAATACTAACTCTCAAAATTTGTTAAGTAATAAATCGCATATTAAATTTATACAGTATAATATTTAGAAAATAAAATAATAATCTATTTTACAACACATTTATTTGTAAGTGACCACAAAAATTGATTCAACTAATTTAATTATTGCTAATTACTTAATGTCAAATATATATACTATTAAAGAATTAAACTCATAAACAAAACTCACAAAAATGTTTATTCAAATAAAACAAGTATTTAGTCTCACACAATTATAACTTAATTTTGGAGAAATCAATATCTAATATATATATATATATAATCAGACTTTAGCTATTTATAAATAGAAGATTTTCTTTAAAAGTAATTTTTTTTCTATTTAACTTTCTAACTTATTTTATTTTATCAATTTTGAACAAATAACATATTTACTAAAAACACTAATTTATAAGTACTTGAAATGTTTATTTAATCACACTAAATTATATGATTAAAGAACTCTATATTTTATCTTGCTTATTTTTCAATGAAACAACAATATCTCATATTAAATAATACATATATATAATTTCAAATAGCAAAAACATCTTTTATATAATTAAAACAATAACTAAAAATATTATAAATAAATTCCAATACAAAAATGCATTTTTAATTTTATATTATATTTGCAATTTATGTAAATACTAAATAGATCCCCAAATTTTCATTAATGACAAGAAATAACCTCCCAATAACCAAAAACAGTTTCAACATGCTATACTAGCCACCCCTAACTTTTCTGAACATACAAGAACAACCCCCAACATGAACAAGCATGAATCCAACAACCCGATTCGATCTAGAGCTAATGAAATCAGGTTTCGATGATCACAAATGAATCAGAGGGTGATTTAGGAGTTACCCAAGTGAAAAATCGCTAGAAACGGTCAAGATTTGAGTCCGGTTGGGTTCGCCGTCGATGGTGGCCGGCGGTCATGGTCGATTCCGGCGATTGAGGTGTCCTCTGCTTCGATTGGCAACGGCAATAGCGTCCTCGGGCCTCAGGGATTCGTTTGGGATTGATTTTAGGGAATGGGTAGCGCCGGGTGGTTCGGGCCGAGCTTCTCGCCGGCGTTAATGGCTGCCTACGGCTTGTGGGTGGCTCTGGGTTGTTTCTGCAGCAACTTGCTGTTGTTTCTGCTTCCCTTCTAGTCGAAACAGAGAGTATAGGAGGGAGAAAGGTCGTAACAGAGGGAGAGAAGAGAGGTGCAGGTGGTGGTGGCGGTGTTTCTCGTCGTCGGGGATTTCGCCGGAGATGGCAGCGGCTTGAGTCGCTGCTGTTTCTGCTGGGTTTTTCGCCGGAGGGAGAGAGAGAGATCTGGGGGAGGGGTTGAGAGGATCAAGTGGTGGTGGTGGTGGTTGTTCACCGAAGGGAACAACGGCGGCCTTGTGCCGCTGTTCTGTTTTCGCCGGCCCAAAACAGAGGGCATAGAGGGAGACGGGGAGAGAGGTCGGGGTGGTGAGAGAGAGAGAGAGAGAGAGAGAGAGAGAGAGAGAGAGAGTGAGGTGGTGGCTGTGGTGGTGGAGTTGGTGCCGGTGGTGGAGGGTGTGATGGTGTTGGTGGTGGCGACGGGTGAGATGAGGGAGGGGGGTCTGCTGTGTTTTGAAGGAGGAGATGAAGGAGAAGACAAATTCCTCCTTGATTTTGGAGATCAGCAGGTGGGTTGGCGTGGGATTGGGAGAAGCTGGTCTCAATTTTTTTTATTCCCCTTTTTTTGTTTCTAATTATTTAATTCACTATTAGTAATTTATCCCCTAGGTGTTTGACTTTCTTCAAACTACAACTATCTCCCCCCTAAAATAACTAATTTATCTTTACTTAAACTACAAATATCTCCCCAATTCACATTTAAACTTCACGAATTGCTATTAATTTACCCGTATAAAAACGAGGTATTACATCCTTCCCCCCTTAAACAGAGCTTCGTCCTCGAAGCGCAAACCAACTAATCCACGATATGCTAATAAAGATTTTATATGTATCATAACAACCAATTCCCATAATATGATATGTAGGAACAGTCAACACACACAATATATTAATTGCATTAATATTTAGTTCGATGTGGCACAGGATTAAGGTCACAAAAACTAAAGGGTTACATTCATCTCCCCCTTAGAGGAGTGACGTCCTCGGAACTCAGTTTACTTCTACAAAGAGGTGCGGATACCTCTTTCTCATTTCATCATCTGCTTCCCAAGTAGCCTCTTCCTTCTGATGGTTCGTCCACAAAACTTTTACTATCTTAACGCTCTTGGTACGCGTGTCCCTTGTCTTGGTATCGAGGATCTTGACAGGATGCTCTTCATATGTCAAAGACGGGTCAATTTCGATTGGTTCGGGGTCCAACACGTGAGATGGATCGGGTACATACTTCTTCAGCTGTGAAACGTGGAAGACGTTGTGTACTCGTCCCAAATTCGAAGGTAGGTCTAGTCGATAAGCAACTTCTCCAATTCTTTCCAGAATATCATATGGGCCGATAAACTTTGGGCTCAATTTCCCTTTCTGATTGAATCTTGTCACTCCTTTTGTAGGCGAAACCTTTAGAAACGCTTTTTCACCCACTTGGAACTCTAATGGTCTCCTTTTCTGATCTGCATAGGATTTTTGTCTGTCTTGTGCTGCCTTCATTCGTTGCTGGATGAGTCGTACTTGATCTGTCATTTCCTCAATCATTTGTGGGCCTAACACCACTGTCTCGCTGATGTCACTCCAACATAGAGGTGTCTGGCACTTCCTTCCATACAAAGCTTCGTGGGGTGCCATGCCTATGCTGGCGTGATAGCTTTTGTTGTAAGAGAACTCTATTAGTGGTAGCTTGTCAACCCATGATCCTTGGAAGTCCATGAAACAAGCCCTTAGCATGTCCTCCAATGTCTGAATCGTTATTTCTGTCTGTCCGTCTGTGGATGGGTGGAATGCCGTGCTGAAACGTAATTGGGTCCCCATTGCTCTTGAAGCGCCTTCCAGAAATGAGAGAGAAAGTTAGGGTCTCTGTCAGAAATTATCGAGCTTGGAACTCCATGATATCTGACTATGTTCTTGACATACGCGTCTGCTCTCTGCTCCATGTTCCACGTATCCTTTATCGGGATGAACCTCGCCATCTTGGTCAATCGGTCGACTACTACCCATATCTGGTTAAGTCCATTCTTTGATGTTGGCAATGCTGTCACAAAATCCATGGAAATGGAATCCCACTTCCAAACTGGTACATCCAACGGCTCAATTAGGCCTCCCATTCTCTTGTGTTCAAACTTCACTTTTTGGCATGTTAGACATCGGGCTACGAATTCTGCTACTTCCTTCTTCATGTTGGGCCACCAGAATGTCTTCTTCAAATCTTTGTAGAGTTTTTCTCCTCCAGGGTGTACTGAATAAGGCGTGTTGTGCGCTTCTTGCATCAATTTCTCCTTGGTTTCTGCACACTTCTGGGGCACGCACCATCTTCCTTTGTAGTGTATGCTCCCATCCTCGTGAATCTGAAAGTCTCGGGCTTGTCCTGCTGCAATCTTCTTCTTAATTCTCTCGAGTTTGACATCTCCTGCTTGATTACTCCTTATTTCCTCAAAGAAGTCTGGCACTGCTGTCATACTTCCAAGTAGGTTATGTACTCCTCCTTGATCCACGAATTCGATCTCGAGCTTTCTGAATTCGTGGCATAGCCATTCTGGCAAAACTATCATTGCGTTCAAGGCATGACTCGCCTTTCGACTCAACGCCTCAGCGACTACGTTTGCCTTCCCTTCGTGGTACTGGATATGCAAGTCGTAGTCCTTGATGATTTCTAGCCATCTCCTTTGTCGGTTGTTCAGTTCCTTCTGCGTGAAGATGTACTTTAGGCTGCGGTGGTCTGTGTAAAGCTTACAAACTGATCCGTACAGGTGATGTCTCCATATCTTTAGCGCGAAAACAATTGTTGCCAACTCCAAGTCGTGAGTAGCATAGTTATCTTCATGGGGTTTCAGCTGCCTCAATGCATAGGCAATCACCCTTCTGTCTTGCATGAGTACACACCCTAGCCCCTTCTTTGATGCATCGTTGTATACCTCGAACTCGCCTGAATCATTCGGTAGAGCCAAAACTGGTGCGATAGTTAGCTTTTCCTTCAGTGTCTGAAACGCTTAGCATTTTACTGCTTTCTTTGTCAGTGCTGTCAGTGGCCTAGCAATCTTGGAGAAGTCCTTCACAAAACGCCTGTAGTAACCAGCTAAGCCAAGGAAACTCCTTATCTCGGATACATTCTTCGGTGTTGGCCAATCTTTGACGGCTGAAATCTTTCCTGGGTCTACTGATATTCCTTCCTTTGAGATGACGTGACCCAGAAATGGAACATGATCCAACCAGAACTCGCACTTTGACAACTTGGCGTACAATCGTTCTTGTCTCAGAGTTTGCAACACTTCTCTGAGATGTTCCTCGTGATCTTCCTCGCTCTTTGAGTACACAAGGATGTCATCAATAAAGACGACGACGAAACGATCTAGAAATTACCTCATTACTCGGTTCATCAAATCCATAAACACTGCAGGTGCATTGGTTAAACCAAAAGGCATCACGGTGAACTCGTAGTTGCCATATCTCGTTCTAAAGGCTGTCTTCGGGATATCCTGCTCGGCTACCCGAAGCTGATGGTACCCTGATCTCAAATCAATCTTGGAGAAGACACTAGCCTCCTGTAATTGATCGAAGAGATCATCAATTCGAGGTAGAGGGTACTTGTTCTTGATGGTTGCGTTGTTCAACTCGCAGTAGTCAATGCATAGCCTTAAGCTTCCATCTTTCTTCTTCACAAAAAGCACTGGTGCTCCCCATGGTGACACACTTGGCCGTATGTACCCCTTATCTAGGAGTTCTTTTAATTGCTCTTTTAGCTCCTTCAGTTCTGTTGGTTCCATCCGGTATGGCGCTTTTGAGATCGGCGCGGTTCCTGGAGCTAAGTCCAGAGTAAACTCCAATTCTCTTCTTGGTGGCATTCCTGGAATCTCGTCTGGGAATACGTCAGGAAACTCCTTTACAACTCGTATCTCCTCTAGCACATTCTCCTTCTTGGAAATGTCCTGGATGTAAGCATAAGTAGGCAGAGTTCCCTTTCCTCACTTGGTTGACTATGTTCAGGGCTGACACTAGTCTAATACAAGGCTCCTTCGTGATTCCACGGTAAGAGATTCTTTCTCCGTTGGGTCCTCTTAACCGAACATTCTGATCATGGCAATCAATGACGGCTCGATATTTACCAAGCCAATCCATCCCCAAGATGACATCTATGCCTCGAAGGTCGAACTTAATCAAGTCTGCATGCAAGGTGTATGCTAGGATTTTCACTCCTACCCTTTCAAATACGGTGTCACATACTGTTATTTGGCCAGTGGGAGTTGCTACTGGAACATATTTCTTAGCACACTTATTCAAACTCAATTTCTCAGCGAATGATGATGATATGAATGAGTATGATGTACCAGAATCAAACAATATAAAAGATGGTTGCTCATGGATAAGGAAAGTACCCGTGACAACTCCATAAGCAGCATCAGCCTCTGCCTTGGTCATGACAGCAATCCTCCCCACATTTGCATTATGTGCTCCAGCTCCTCCTGCACCAGCTACATTGGTGTTGTTGCCGCCCTGACCAGCATTGTTGTTACGGTTCTGAGCTCCATGCTGTCCTGCATTCCCCTGGTTGTAGTTTGGTTGCCTTCCATAGCCATCTCCCTGGTTGTTGCGGTTTCCAGGGTTCCTGTTCCCATATCCGATCTGCAGGATCCCGGGTTGCTGGTTCCCATACTGTTGGCGGTTTCCCAGATAGTTGTTCTGGGGTTGCCTCTGGTAGTTCCCTCCTTGGGTCCTCTGTTGGTTCCTGGCTGGTGGAGGTAGACATTCATAGGCTCGATGCCCTCTCTTAACACAGTTGTGGCATACAACTAGATTCCACATACAGTCAACTCCAGGGTGGTTTTGCTGGCATCTCTTGCAGTGGTAGCGGCGAACTGGCTGAGCTATCTGATTCTGCTGGTTTCCCCTGGTCTGATTGTTTCCTCCACTGTGGGACTTGAACCTCTTATCTCTTGCTGAATTGTTGCTGCTTCCTGCCTCATCCGCCTTGAGTTTCCCGCGAACCTCATCCTGAATCTCTTGGATTTGCCACATGTCAACTGCCCGGTCATAGGCTTCGTGCAAGTTTTCGTAAGTCCTGTTGCGCATAATTTTCTACTGCTGGATTTGCAGGCCTCCAATGAACTTTGCTACCTTGCTTTCTTCATCAGGTACCGTGTTTCCCGCGAATCTGGACAACTCCACGAATTTCTCGAAATAGTCTGTCACTGAGCCGTTTCCCGGCTTCAGGTTTTGGAACTCGTTGTACATCCTTGTCCTGACATGGCTTGGATAGAACCTTGATCTCATAGCAGTCTTGAAAGCTTCCCAACCAAAGTTGGGTCGAGCCAATAGGACCTCATGGTTGGTTGTCCACCAATGTCTCGCCTTCCCAGTCAAGTGAAGGGCTGCACAGATAACCTTTTGGTCTTCATGGCATTGGACAACTCTTAGTATCTTCTCGAAATTCGTGATCCAATCCTCCAACTCAGTGGGGTCTTCCTTTCCTTCAAACTCGCGAGGGTTATGATCCGCTATATTCTTGGAATAGCTTCGCTCTTCGCGATCCTCATTCCTAGCTATGATTCTGGCCATTTGGGTGACCAGTTGAGCCATCTTATGCGGGTTGTCTCCTCTAGCTGCCATTTGTCTTTGGTGGGCTCTCCTGGTGTAGTATCGCAGGGGTCTATCAGTCATATCCCTACACTAACACCTATTATAGTATTTCTTATTCTATCATGGGGTAATACTGTCACGACCCATAGTTTTGACCTATCTTAATTTACGTAAAACAGTGGATTTGGTGGCCGTGAACGCACTTTAAGCCTTTAATATTTTGCCCGTGATAACGGGATAAAAAAATCATCGAGTAGACCCAACTATTATTTTCTGTTTAAGAAATGCGGAAGCGATTTTGATATATTTGGGTCTATCTCTATTTTATATAAAGATAGGTCGATCCTTTAAAAAATGATAGAATTATTAAAATTATAAAGGTCTGAATCAGTCTAGTTAACCTCTAATGATAACTTCTTAGTAAACTGTCAAACATCACTTATTCACAACAACCCGTCTATTGAAGGCCAATAATTTACAGAGTCCTTAAGTGAAACTATAACAATCTAGCTTCTACTACTACAATGAAGTCTTCTACAATTCCTTGTGAACGTCTTTATCAGTCAGCTTGAACCTGGATCCCTGCAAACATTATATTTAAAAAGGGGGGTGAGCTGAAAGGCTCAGTGAGGGGATTACTCCTCCTTTTGAGTGAAAGTAACGGAATCTTCATTTTCGATCATATAAAACTTCATAAAATTACAAACAGTTAACATTTCATTTCAATCGCTTTCATTTGGTTGAGATGCAGTGGGTAACCGTTCATGATCTATAGGTGATATATCCCCTTACCTACCCGTGTAAGTAGATGGTAGGCCAGTAATATATCCGTAGTTTGACATGTCTTAGCGCCATCATAGTGGCTCGTAACCAGACGATAAGGTCTCGTGGATAGAACAACAAAAGTTGTCCAAAGCATCTCGTCATTACATTTTCTTAACTAGTAATTTAAAAACATAAAAATACTCTTTCAAAATAAATAACTATAAAAGTAGCTTATATGGTAAATCAAGGAGGAGGGGACAATAAAATATATACATCGCATTTTAACAGTTAAAAGGTACTTCATTTAAATAACAATAAAATTAACATTTAAAACGGTGTCGTAGAGTGAGAGTGATTTTACTCACTTTCGTAGCGTGATATGCCAAAGATATTCTGATAACTAATTAGAGAGAAAGTATGACCAAACCTCCAAGCAGAGTATATCAAAGTAGGTTCTAATATTTTTGAAAGAAAATTGGTGAAGGAGGCTATTGCTATTTATAGGTAAATAACCGACCACATGGTACGTAAGTGCATGCGTACTATGCACTGGGAATGATTGTGGACTATAATACCTATGTGAATGGTGGACTACTATGGTGTTTCCATCTCTCAATTGAGTGCCAACTAACCATGTCAAATGAGTGAAGCACATAGGTTACTAAACTAGTAGCTAAGTGTTATCCCTTCATATATTGACAGGTGGGTTGTGTGACTACCACATGCTAGCACACGCCCACCATCAGCCTCCATGACCTTGGCACAAGTAAAAAGCGTGCCTTTGATTGTTTAACCTTTCATGGCTCACACTCAAAGTTTATGTAGTGGTATAGGTACTTCTTATGTGACATCAGTAGATGACAAAATTACAGTTTCACCTACAGGTCTAACAAACATTTACATTGACATAAAGCTAAAATAATTATGTAGTGCATGTGCATGAAATATTTAATTGAACTAAATAGTTTATGTTTAATAAAATCACTATAAATTAGCATAAATGGGGCCTAATATCAAAACATGAAATAGAATTTTCTTTCAACAATTTTTTTATGAGAAGTTATCCTTTACTTACAGAAACACTACGGTAATAAAATTATTATCATTATTTATTTATTTATTAGAATGCTACTAAACACCGTTATTTAAGAAAAATAATATAGTATAATGTGAACAAAGTATGGGATACTACAAATACCTAAGACGACTTATATCGTAAAACATGATTCATCAACTTTGCAAAAGATTCATATATATCATGAACTTCATACTCATCTTTATCAAAGTAGCATGACTATCTCACAAAGGGATCAAATAATGCATAAAGTTGCACACAAATTTTCATCAACTTATTTTCATTGCAGAACCAAATCTCAAACTTTATAATACTCATCCTCCATCATGGGAGTAATATCATCCCCAAATCCAGCCAAGTAAAAAAGTTCTCTTATATGCATCTCATAATCAGGCCAACCAATTAACACATGATAAAAAATGAAAATGTCTCTCCCGAGGGGAAAGAAAGGTCGCGGGTGGGTGGGACTAAATAAAACACAGACTACCCATATCCCAAGCGGCTTGTCAAATTTTAAATTTCTTACCCTAAATTCATTTTATATTGCCCTACAAGTTTTAATTCCTTTTTGGATTGCCTGCTCTGATACCACCTGTAACACCCCTCTTTTACGGAGTCTTCCGTTCCGGACCGGAGAGCCCGGGAGGGTGCTACTCAAAATGAAATGGCGGAAATCGAGAACAAAACACTTCCATAGTTATATATTACAAACCATAATTGTCTTAAACATGAAACATAACATACTATTAAACAAGAATATTGTCTAGGTGCGTCATTTATTTAGTACTAACATAACTAGGTGAGTCCGCGATCCCTTAAGCCGAGCTTCCTTCACCTAGACCTGCGGGGGAAAGAAACAAGACCGCAGTTTTTCCAAAGTCAGCACAAAATGCTGAATAAGTAAACACCCAAACATGTAAACCGGATAAGAGACATATTTTTCTTTTAAATAGAGAGAATAATTTAGAAGTAACCAAACATGTTATTGAAATTGACCAAATATGAGAAGTATAAATTTTCAACTCTTTACTTAGCGTTCTCAAACCATTCTCATTTATATAATAAGGAGAAAATCATCAATTCTCATCATTTCCACAATTAGGGGATTCTCAAAGTATCAATTCTTCCATCTTTCACATGAAAAACCAGATTTATTATTTAGTTGTAGCGGGGAACGAAGCAATCCATCGCAATAATCCATCACAGTATCTCATAAGTAACCAACCATATTCCATGCATCCAAGACCTTAAGTGCCGGCACCCCCCCCCCCTAAGACTTTTTGCGGCCAGAGAGGTGAGTACATGTAGCAGCTCAGGGCTAATTGCAACCGAGCAAAATATCACAATATAAAAGTATCCAAATATGGTTCCAGCGCACAATTGTTTCCACTTTACGTTATTACGGATTATTAATTCCGTGTGATAGTTTCTAAAGAATCATTTAGACAAGTATTTGAAATCTCAAGTCGAACACGTATGACACAAATCACATTTTGAGACGTAAATCACAAAAATATTTAGACACGAACGAGGACGGGCACATTAGGTAAGGCATATTTACTTACCTCGAGCAGCAAGACAATTAGCACAACAAAGCCTCTACGGATAAATGAATCCCTCGTCTACGAACTCGTCACCTACAATTTATAATTTCTAAATTAATTACAAATCCAAAGTGTGCAAGTATGCTATGCGAAATTTCTCTAAGTCTTATTTGAAATTACTCCCCATTATCCCCATTAATTATTAGCATGTACAATTGTATTTTTCTCATAAAAAAATCACTATTTATATATAAATACTAACTCTCAAAATTTATTAAGTAATAAATCGCATATTAAATTTATACACTATAATATTTAGAAAATAAAATAAGAATCTATTTTACAACACATTTATTTGTAAGTGACCACAAAAATTGATTCAACTAATTTTATTATTGCTAATTATTTATTGTAAAATATATATACTATTAAAGAATTAAACTCATAAATAAAACTCACAAAAATGTTTATTCAAATAAAACAAGTGTTTAGTCTCACACAATTATAACTTAATTTTGTAGAAATAAATATCTAATATATATATATATATATATAATCAGGCTTTAGCTATTTATAAATAGAGGATTTTCTTTAAAAGTTATTTTTTTCTATTTAACTTTCTAACTTATTTTATTTTATCAATTTTGAACAAATAACATATTTACTAAAAACACTAATTTATAAGTACTTGAAATGTTTATTTAATCACACTAAATTATATGATTAAAGAACTCTATATTTTATCTTGCTTATTTTTCAATGAAACAACAATATCTCATATTAAATAATACATATATATAATTTCAAATAGCAAAAACATCTTTTATATAACTAAAACAATAACTATAAATATTATAAATAATTTCCAATACAAAAATGCATTTTTAATTTTATATTATATTTGCAATTTATGTAAATACTAAATAGATCCACAACTTTTTATTAATGACAAGAAATAACCTCCCAATAACCAAAAACAGTTTCAACATGCTATACTAGTGTGCACAAGAGATTCCGGCGGGGAGACCTCCGTGTACACCGTATGTAGAGGATCAGAGATAGCACAGGAAGAGTTGGGTTGTGTGTAGGGAGAGAGTAAGGCAGTAGTAATGTCTGAGAGAGAGACAGACGTTTGGCAGAGCTTCCGCGTATGGCTAGTGTGTCCTCCTTTGTATGGAAAGGTTAACGTCCTATATATAGCAGGGAACGTGACCGTTGTAGTGTGGTTAATGCGCCCATTAATGGCGGCTTAATTAGCTTAACCACAACGGCACGTTCGTCCTCATATATAGGGACCGTTACAGCACGTTATGCGCGAATACCGGAACCGTTACGAGGTTGACCGGGTTTGACCGGGTTGACCGGGTTTATGGAGCTCGTGCCATAAATCTCTGAAAGCAGTTACTAAAGGTCGCGCGCGGGCTTGGCTCGCACGCGACAGGGCTTACTCTAGCCTCCAAACCACTAAGTCCCTACAAGTCCCGTGCGGTGGTATGCGAGGGCTCTGTCTCGCAGCCCCCACATGGATCAGCTCGGCTGGTGATCCAGTGTGTGTGGAGCACAATATGGTGTGCTGGATGGTTGCCACGTGGCCAAGATCTGCTAGCTCAGAAAGCACTATCTACAACTAGCCACCCCTAACTTTTCTAAAAATACAAGAACAACCCCCAACATGAACAAGCATGAATCCAACAACCCGATTCGATCTAGAGCTAATAAAATCAGGTTTCGATGATCACAAATGAATCAGAGGGTGATTTAGGAGTTACCCAAGCGAAAAATCGCGAGAAACGGTCAAGATTTGAGTCCGGTTGGGTTCGCCGTCGATGGTGGCCGGCGGTCATGGTCGATTCCGACGATTGAGGTGTCCTCTGCTTCGATTGGCAACGACAATAGCGTCCTCGGGCCTCAGGTATTCGTTTGGGATTGATTTTAGGGAATGGGTAGCGCCGGGTGGTTCGGGCCGAGCTTCTCGCTGGCGTTAATGGCTGCCGGCGGCTTGTGGTTGGCTCTGGGTTGTTTCTGCAGCAACTTGATGCTGTTGCTGCTTCCCTTCTAGTCGAAACAGAGAGTATAGGAGGGAGAAAGGTCGTAACAGAGGGAGAGAAGAGAGGTGCAGGTGGTGGTGGCGGTGTTTCTCGTCGTCGGGGATTTCGCCGGAGATGGCAGCGGCTTGAGTCGCTGCTGTTTCTGCTGGGTTTTTCGCTGGAGGGAGAGAGAGAGAGAGATCTGGGGTAGGGGCAGAGAGGATCAAGTGGTGGTGGTGGTGGTGGCTGTTCACCGACGGGAACAGCGGCGGCCTTGTGCCGCTGCTCTGTTTTCGCCGGCCCAAAACAGAGGGCAGAGAGGGAGACGGGGAGAGAGGTCGGGGGTGGTGAGAGAGAGAGAGAGAGTGAGGTGGTGGCTGTGGTGGTGGAGTTGGCGCCGGTGGTGGAGGGTGTGATGGTGTTGGTGGTGGCGACGGGTGAGATGAGGGAGGGGGGTCTGCTGTGTTTTGAAGGAGGAGATGAAGGAGAAGACAAATTCCTCCTTGATTTTTGGGAGATCAGCAGGTGGGTTGGCGTGGGATTGGGAGAAGCTGTTCTCATTTTTTTTTATTCCCTTTTTTTTGTTTCTAATTATTTAATTCACTATTAGTAATTTATCCCCTAGGTGTTTGACTTTCTTCAAACTACAACTATCTCCCCCCTAAAATAACTAGTTTATCTTTACTTAAACTACAAATATCTCCCCAATTCACATTTAAACTTCACGAATTGCTATTAATTTAAACGAGGTATTACATATGGCCTCCACAGAACCGCCTCTCTCACATCTGGCACACCTATACCAAACAAATAATTGCTTATGCAAGCAAGAAACCCATGTACCAAAGACTGTGAGAGAGCGAGTTGCTTCATGGAGAAAGTCGGTTACTGACGAAGATTTTCCGACAATGAAAATCGTGGAAGATTTTACGGCAAACAGGTTGTCAATTCGCCGATATATGACTTTTATTAAGGACTCGTGGGATTTCTAGGAGATCAACCAGCAAAGCTACCTGACTTCTCCGACGGTGACTTTTGGTACCTCTCCCTACCCCCTGACCCCTGTATCGTGTTAGATACGCAAAACCAAATTTCTTTCCAGTTCCCGAATCAAAAACACCCAAAACCCCAATACGAACCCCTTGTATTTCCCAACTTCGTCCCCATCTTACGACGGAGTTTCCAAGCCCTAACCCTACACAAGAAACAAAATTCTTCACCTCAGTTTTCATTCATCCAAGTTTGTTAATCTTCTGACGATTTGTTCTCAAATTGTTATCGATATGAAGATCTCGGATATATCAGGCACTCATGATCACCAGTTTATATCTTCTGACTGGGTTCTGTATGAATATCGACACACCAATCAGCGAGGTACATCAGGAGATCGTCCTTCCTTAATGCTCGGCTGGTCCATAGAAAGCTTTGTGCGTTCCTATGAAGGATCGATCTCCGCAAAAATTTAGTCTTGAACTTGTTCTATCTTCTAAGGTCAATTAACTGAAAAATTCCAAGTCCCACCGCCTCAACTAGAGTCCCTAGAGGAAGTTTGTCATACCTTAAACAAATATCAAACTATCACAGGAGGTAAATTTCAGCCATTCCCTACAAGAGTCACCCTCGTACTGGGTTTCATCAACATCAACTGCGCAGTTGGAAATGATGTGGTTCACCTGACTGTGGTTTAGGGGAAAAAGCTTCACTACCCAACTATGTTTGTCAAGTTTTGAATATGAATAAGTGTACTTCAACTTGAAAGCATAAATTGGCCTTAGATTTGATATTATCTCCCGACAAGAGGCAACATTGTCCCATTTTATTAACAGTTTTGCAGAAATTGACCAACAATCTCCGATGCACCCATGAACAATATCATCTGGAACTGTCGAGATGTGGGACATGCTCGAGAAATTCAATCAGTCAATCAATTGTCCTATCGTGTTCATCATTTTTTGTTGTTGTTCATAAGTGAAGAAGTGGTAGCTCTCCTTCCATCAACCAGTGGGGTGATTTGATTATCTACAACATTCATTGGCTCTTATCCAGCATTTTCGGACATAAAGCTTGTAACACCCCATCCTAGAGTACTGGAGAATTACACTTGGATCCCCAAGACTCTCCGGAAATGTCCTATGCTAAGCACAAAAATGCTTAGCAAGGAGTCTAAATCTAACAGTTCTGTTAGAGCATCTCCAACAGTATAATGTAAAAGTTATGTATAATTTAACTAAAATTGTGTGTTTTCTACTTAAGCTAGCCAAATTTTATACATGTATTCCAATAGTACTAGCTACAAGTTATGTAAACTCTTAATTTAAAATTCATACATGTAGAATTATTATTTCAACAATAATAACATCCTCGAAGAAATTACAGCAACTATGTTTCAAAATCATGATTCAGATTGAGGATTCAGATTGATGGTCCATCTGCTAAATTCAAATCACAATCCACCATCACATTAAAAATATTACCTAAAATCTATCGACAATTACTATATTTCGAGGCTCTCTTAAAATTAATCACACCGGTCATATATATAGAATATCACTCAGATTGAAAGGTAGATGCTAAAAGGATATACCAATCCGCAGATTCATATCAAAGAAAAAAAAATCAAAGAAAAAAAGGCAAAATACGGATTCATATCAAAGAAAAAATAAAATAAAAAAGAAAACAAAAAAAGCGTCTCCAGGTGTGTATGTTGTGTAGAGAACAATGGATGCCCCCGAATCAAGAACACTGAAACTCATCATTTTTCTCATCAATGGAATAACTTGAACAAAAAAAACAGAGTAATCAAACAAACCCTAACCTGAACGAGATGAGCTGAGAGCGCTTATCAGTTGAAGCATCGCAAGAACTCTGAACTTTGATTGATTTTAAAGATCTTCAAGCAATGAAGTTCGGAAATACGTTGAAGTTCTGTTGGAAGCAGCAAAAACTCTTGAACCAGTAAAGATCGGGAGGCAGCTCAAGTTTTGTTGGAAGTAGCGAGTAGGATATGGCTCGCTACATGTACCAACCAAGATCACGATCCAAAACTTTACCAATCCACTTACCTATCCCGTTGGAGTCCTATTTTCTTTAAAGTTCTTTATAATTTAAGTAAAATGTGGATTTACATAGCCCTATTGGAGATGCTCTTACAAGACGGAAATAAATAACCAAACATAAAAGTTACTAACAAAGTTTTCATACTCCGATGTGATGACTTTTAAGTGATAGACTACTCCTTATGGTCCCGCGTACCGACCTGCCAAGTTATGAAATCAAGAGACGTCACGACGTCATAATACATCAAGTAAGATAGAACTCGTAAAAAAAAGTTATATATATATATGTATGTATGTGTGTGTGTGTTTAACCCTTACTTACAGATGCACCTTCCAAAAAAACCTAACTCAAAACACATATCACAAAGAATTTAATGCTAGTTACTCAAATATCAGCTTATTATAATACACATTATTATCAATTAAATATCAGACTCTACTTCTAACAGGATGGCAAAACCAAATTTCTTGTTCTTAGAAAATTATCCACAATTACACAAAGAAAAACTATACCTTAAGTGTGCACAACACCTACTGGATCGCAATTCCAGGGAGTAGTACTAGTTGCCACAGTCGGGGGCTAGCTACGTCCCGACCAAAAAGCCGATAGACGGGGTCCCATGTGTGTTTGTAATTGCAGCCTGACATCCGAAGACATCGATGACCAACTAAGGGTGTAGAAGTAAATATGGATAAATTACCAATCAAGTATCAAAATATGAGCATGAATCATACCATATTATCATATATTGCATATGGAAACACATATATATAATCCAACATTCTTGTATAAGAAGTTAAGCATACATATGCTTACCCGATAGCCTGCCTATTTTTTCTGATTAACGGTGTTAGTTCTCCATCCCAGCAATCTCTACACATTCAAATGTACATATACTATCAATATGTGTTCTCAATAGTGAGGTATAATGCATATGTAGGTGCTATGCTGGCTGACTAGCCCAAAATTACTATCTTTCCCGTGAAGTCTCAATCTTATCAGTATAGTCCCTAATTGTTCATGAAACCCTCAGTTATGCCCAAATGGCAAGTCTCATGAGTTTCCAAGATCCATATTTACCTAATGACGATTAAATCTCCAGTTCCAATTGTATTCATTCAAGTCCCTAAACTTTTACTAACTTGCATTCTACTCCCCGTCTTAGTGTGAATGGTCAAATTGAAGTCCATATACACACGTCTGAATTCCAGATGCTATGAATCTATCACATAGACATGCGATTATGTCCTGCATCTTGATATGAGTATTGGCTAAAAAAGTTATAAAATGACCATTTGCCTCTCACTCTAAGTACTAGAGTTTTGGTTAGATTGATGTTCCAACATGGTAGCTTGGGAAGCACAAACTAGGCTGAAGACTTCCTTAGATGCTCAACTTATTGATCTCAATTAAATAGATTCACTATCATGTTCATGGGGATGGATTACTTAAGTTTTGATTATTTACAACTAAGCCTCTAAAGTTTGCTAAAATTACAAAAATACCCCCTAAACAGTTGACTTGGTCAACCTTAACCCATAATAGCTTATTATGACCCCAATTATCCATGTAATTCATATAGATAATTCCAATACATTGATTTCCACTTAGCGCAACTTTCATGTGACTACTAATTTGCCACCCTTATACAGTTTTGGTCCAAACAGAGTTTTCTAAAAGAAAAACTTGGTCAAATTTGACATGCATATTCAGAATGATATTGAGAAAAACTTTTTTCTACAGTATGGAGGCTAGAAAGGTCATTTTAACTGACAAACTGAAAGTCAAAGTTGAAGTGAAATTAACACAAACAGTCAGATTCAGAGCTAAATTATGATCAATCGAGAAAGAGTGAAAAAACTAAGAATAGGGTTTTGAAGCTGGTTGTACTTCGTTTACGCTTGTTTATATTTGTCACCATCAGTAATTGTTCACCTGCTTGAACTGTTGGGTTTTGATGTAGGTAACGCAGCGGAATAAAATTTTAATCCTACTCAAAGCCCACCAAGGATCACAGGAAGAGACATCATAACATGATTAAGGACATAGAAGATGTGTACCTTTTGATTTGTGAGATCACACGAAGAATGATGTCCTCGTCTCTACGGTTGATCCACGTCTAGAGGTGAGATCTAGATTCTTCCTTCAATCAAGTGCTAGCTTGAACCTTGGAGGAAGAGGGATGAAGATCAAAGCAACCAAGCAACAAGGCAATGAAGGAGGGGCGGCCTCCCTTCTTGCCGTCGGGTAGGGGGGGCGGACGGGGCTAGGGTTTCGGCCCTAGCTCTTGTCTTGCTCTCTCTTTTGCTCTCTCCCACTCTTTGTGTGTTATGATTAATAACTCATGTAGTGGGAAGGAAGCTAGAGCCTCCTTTATATACTCCAACAACTCCTTGTTGTTTCCATAAAAGAGTTTTTCTTGTTCTAGTAGGACTAGAACTATTCCCTTCCTTGCAAATTAGTCCTACTAAGTTTGCAAGGTGTTGCACAATGATCCTTCTATTAATTAATCCATATTAATTAATCCCAAATCTAGCTCTACTCTATTTGACGTGTGACCCCATAGGTTTCTATATAGTTGGTAGTAACTATTACTAACATGGAGCGGTGTCTAGCAACACATCCATGCAACCCAACCAATAGAAATAGTCAGTGATCCCGACAAACCTTTGTGCCCAATATGACATATTGCATTATCCCTTTGTCTCCATATCCGGATTGAACACGAGACATAAATAGTCACACTCGTATATCCAATCCATAGTTCCTCGATCCTGGGAATACGCTTATGCTTGCAGATAACATTAATATCTCCATATTAATTTATCTGAGTCTGGCCAGACATTCAATAAGCCTCATCCCTCGAGTGGCCGTGGATATTTACTCCCATTATGTGGGAGGGACAAATCCTATCTACATCACTACGATCTCTAAGCTTGCTTCCTATCACGCCCGATAGCCACCTTTATGATTACCCAGTTACGGTGTAACGTTTGATAACATCAAAGCGCAATATTTCACAACTAGAGTATCTAGTGACTTCAAGTCTAAGGATTGCAATAATATTAGCACTCCGAAAAGCGATTGTGACTTCACATAATCTAATGTATCCTTCTCGTTGTGGGTCAATCCAGTATGCCATTACTCCTAATGCATACCCATGTGTTAGACTTGATATCTCCATATCAATCTACCCACATACTAGTCTATATTTGATTGTCCTATTAATCAATATAATGGACTAGGGACATTTAAGATAAATAACACAATTTATCTAAGGACTTCATTATATTAAATATCGCCATAAATAATAAATGAATATTCTAGCCAAAACATTGTTCATACTAAATCTACGATTGCCTCTAGGGCATCTATTCCAACAGTCTCCCACTTGCACTAGAGCCAATCTGGCGCATCTCGTATGCCTATAGATCTGGCGTGCCCTTCATGCTTTCGCTGCGCAAGAGGTTTCGTGAGCGGATCTGACACGTTGTCATCTGTCGGAATCTTGCATATCTTCACATCTCCTCGATCGATCATATCACGAATAAGATGGAATCTCCTAAGTACATGCTTTGACTTTTGGTGCGATCTTGGTTCCTTTGCCTGTGCGATTGCCCCAGAGTTGTCACAGTACAACTCTACGGGATCAGCTATGCTAGGGACCACACCGAGCTCAGTGATAAACTTCTTTATCCATACTGCCTCTTTCGCCGCTTCCGCAGCAGCAATGTACTCAGCTTCTGTTGTAGAATCAGCAACTGTGCCTTGCTTGGAACTCTTCCAGCTCACAGCTCCTCCATTCAGGCAAAACACGTATCCAGACTGCGATCTGTAATCATCCTTGTCGGTTTGGAAGCTTGCGTCAGTGTAACCCTTTACACTTAGCTCTTCCATTCCTCCAAATATCAAGAACACATCCTTTGTTCTTCTTAAGTACTTTAGGATGTTCTTGACAGCAATCCAGTGACTCTCACCCGGATTGGACTGATATCTGCTCACCATACTCAACGCGTATGATACGTCTGGTCTAGTACATAGCATGGCGTACATGATGGATCCTATGGCCGAAGCATAAGGTATCCTGCTCATGCGGTCCTTCTCCATCTTGTTGGAGGGACAGTCATTCTTGGACAGAGTGACTCCATGTGACATGGGCAAGAATCCCTTCTTGGAATCTTGCATGTTGAACCTCTTCAACACCTTGTCAATATATGTACTCTGACTTAGGCCAAGCAACCTTTTAGATCTATCTCTATAGATCTTTATACCCAGTATATAGGCTGCATCTACTAAGTCTTTCATCGCAAAGCACTTTCCTAGCCAATCTTTAACAGATTGCAGAGTAGGAATATCATTGCCTATGATTAGTATGTCATCCACATACAAGACCAGAAACGCTATAGAGCTCCCACTAACCTTCTTGTAAACACAAGGCTCATCTTCGTTCTTGATGAAGCCAAACTCTTTGACCGCGTCATCAAAACGTCGATTCCAGCTCCTAGAAGCTTGCTTTAATCCATAAATGGATCTTTGCAGCTTACAGACTTTATTGGCATTCTCCGGATCCTCAAAACCCTCTGGTTGTGTCATGTACACATCCTCTAGGAGGTTCCCATAAAGGAACGCTGTTTTGACATCCATTTGCCAAATCTCATAGTCGTAGTATGCTGCAATAGCAAGTAAGATTCGAATGGATTTGGTCATGGCGACTGGTGAAAAGGTCTCATCATAGTCAATACCATGAATCTGTCTATAACCTTTGGCCACCAATCGCCCCTTATAGGCAACTACCTTGCCATCCATGTCGGTCTTCTTCTTGAAGACCCACTTGCACCCTATGGGTCGAGCCCCTTCGGGTGGTTCCACCAAAGTCCATACTTTGTTGGTATACATGGAATCCATTTCGGATCTCATGGCTTCTAGCCACTTCTTAGAGTCTGGGCCACTCATGGCTTCTCCATAGTTTGCAGGCTCATCATCCATGAGTGGTACGTCATCGGGCTCAGTCACGAGAAGTCCATACCTCTCTGGCTCATGACGCACTCTTCCTGATCTACGGAGTTCCTGTGTTACCTGAACAGGTTCTTCCACAACTTCTTGTGGTTCCTGTTCATTTTCCATTATTGGTTCAGTGATTTGTGGTTCATGAATTTCTTCAAGTTCTACAACCCTCCCACTTGCTTCTTTAGAGACTAGTTCTCTTTCTAGAAACACGCCGGTCCGAGCAACAAACACTTTGTTTTCGGTAGGGTTATAGAAATAATATCCTTTAGTTTCCTTAGGATATCCCACAAATTTACACTTATCCGCTTTAGGCCCGAGCTTGTCTGTTTGTAAACGCTTTACATAGACGTCGCAGCCCCAAATCTTCATGAAAGACATTATGGGACGCCTCCCAGTCCATATCTCATATGGCGTCTTCATAACTGATTTGGATGGAACACGGTTAATGGTAAAAGCTGCAGTCATTAGAGCATGTCCCCAAAAGGATATCGGAAGATCTGTTTGAGACATCATAGATCGCACCATATCTAATAGAGTGCGATTCCTCCTCTCAGATACACCATTCCATTGTGGTGTTCCGGGTGGAGTGAGCTGGGATACTATCCCACACTCCCTAAGATACTCATCAAACTCTTGGCTTAAGTATTCTCCTCCACGATCCGATCGTAGGGCTTTAATACTCTTGCCAAGTTGCTTCTCTACTTCACTCTTGAATTCTTTGAACAATTCAAAGGATTCGGATTTGGCCTTCATAAGGTATACAAATCCATATCTACTGAAATCATCAGTAAAAGTGATGAAGTAGGTATAACCACCTCTGGCAGGCGTGGGGAATGGCCCGCATACATCAGTATGTATGAGTGCCAATAACTCACTAGTCCGTTCACCTTTCTTATTGAAAGGGGACTTTGTCATCTTTCCCAATAAACAAGACTCACATGTCTCATATGATTCCAAATCAAATGAGTCTAGAAGTCCATCCTTATGGAGTCTAGATATGCGTTTCTCATTTATATGGCCTAAACGACAGTGCCATAGATATGTAGGATTTAAATCATTAGTTTTAATCCTTTTAGTATTTATGTTATAGATTGGATTATTTAGATCAAGGATATACAATCCATTAGACAAATGCGCACTACAATAGTGCATACTATCAAAATAAATGGAGCAACATTTGTCCTTTATTGAAATAGAAAAACCTTTCTCGTCCAAACAAGAAACGGAAATAATGTTTCTGCTCATAGCAGGCACATAAAAGCACTTGTCTAATTCTAAAATAAGTCCAGAAGGCAAAGATAGCTCATAAACGCCTACAGCTAATGCAGCAACCCTTGCTCCATTCCCGACGCGCAAGTCTATCTCCCCTTTTCGCAATCTTCTACTTCTTTTCAAATCCTGCACATTACGACAAATGTGAGAACCACATCCGGTATCCAATACCCAGGATGATGAAATAGAAAGATTGACGTCTATAACATAAATACCTGGTGGTGGTGGAATCACTATTCCAAGCTTCTTATCCTCCAGATATTTAGGGCAATTCCTCCTCCAGTGACCCGGCTGGCTGCAGTAGTGACATTCACCTTTAGCCACACCTCCACTAGGCTTTAGGGCATCCTTGGATTTCGCAACTTTCTTGCGTTTTCCTTTTGAAGTAGATGCAACTGACTTGCTCTTCTTCTTGTGTACCATCATTATGGCCTTGCCCTTGCCTTTATTGATGCTTTGCTCAGCTGTCTTTAGCATATTCAATAGGTCTGGCAAAGACTTGTTGATCTCATTCATATTATAGTTCATGATGAACTGATTATAACTGTCAGGCAACGATTGCAAGACGAGATCAGTCGCCAAGTCCTGGCCGAGTGGGAACCCCAGTCTCTCAAGGTTCTCTATGTACCCGATCATTCGGAGTACATGAGGACCTACTGGATTCCCCTCTGCAAGACTACTTTTGAACAATGCTTTAGACACTTCATAGCGCTCATGCCTTGCCTGTTCCTGAAACAATTGTTTCAAGTGTATGATCATATCATAGGCTTCCATGTTCTCGTGTTGCTTCTGAAGCTCACCAGTCATGGTACAAAGCATGAGGCAAGTCACGTCATTAGAATCATCAATATGTTTCTGACGTGCCCTTACTTCCGCTAACAGAGACTCATCTTGTGGTGGGTCTGGAATTGGAGTGTCCAAGACGTACAGCTTCTTTTCTTGCTTGAGGACAATCCTCAAGTTTCTGTACCAGTCAAGGAAATTCGTTCCAGACAATTTATCCTTCTCAAGGACAGATCGTAGGGATGAACTCGATGCGTTGTTGTTTGCCATTTGGAATTCTACAAAAACGAGAAATATGCAATTTTAGTATTTTGAACAATTTGACTATATTTAACAATGGCTAGATCATCAAATATAGCTCCCACTATTTTTCTCGGTTTAATAGCCCTCACCATTAAAGCGGAAAATATCTTTATACTTTCTAGTGGGTCCAAGATCCTTATTTCACTTCTTCTTGAGCTTGCTTTGGCAAGTCACCCAAGAATTGGTTATTTAGGTAGGAACCATTCCAATTGCATCCCATGCAACTCTTGGTCCAATTAGGTGAATAAATTCCTTTTATTCTTTATCCAATTGGATAACTCCTAATTGTCATGCCTCTAAGCTCATCAATCCAATTGATTCTTGCCTAGTTGCGTCCAACCTCTTGTTTTCAACATACACGCATTACTAGCTTGCGTCGTCCGCAACACATCATGAAAAATTAAAATCGCCTTGCTTTGGCAAGCCCGAATTTTAATAGTCCACGATCATGAAGGGTGTTTTGGCAAGAGAAGGCAAAACGCAATATTTAATTGAGGGATTTCTTTTTAATTCGTTTGGTTGATCTTTATCAACATGGTCTACTTATTTGGATTGGGCTATCCACAATAAAAGACCAACCTTGTTTATTATTATCTTGTTATCGTTTTGCTTGTAGCGCCATACACACAAAATAAATAACAAGGCATGAATAATAAACATCCACAAAATAAAAAAACGTGGCATGGATATGGCCTCTAGACTAATGATATTATCAAGCCAATGATAATATCTAATTGCCCTAAAGTGCCGAGCTCATCTCCATGTGCTCCACCATAGCTGCGCGCCTAGGGATGTCTTTTGGCTCCTTTGGTTCTCCGGTCTTCTTCTCCATGCTCTTGGCTATCATCTAAATATTTCTAATTCTAGCCTAACATCTAGAATAAATAAATAATAAAAGCCTCACATGTCGAGGAGAAAAAGAACGACTCGCAGGCCGTAAAACTTAATTAATTATTACATTAATTTGATCAGCTCGCAGGCCGTAAACCAAACCACAAAACAATAAACATCCACAATCCTAGGCCATATCCATCCACCATGCAATAAAGCACATAATACAGTTAAAACCAATTTTTAACGCGCTTGTTTAATCTTAATAAAATTGGGTAACTAGGGTTTCACAACGGTCCAAAGGGTCCAAGCCAACAAGTGGCCCGAACCCTAGGACCGCCGCACGCCTAAGGGGGCCGCGGCCTTGCTTGGCGCCCAAGGAAGGGGCGGGCGGCTAGGGTTTCGGCCCTAGTCCCCTTCCTCCTTCCTTGTTGCCCAAGCAAGGTTGTTTCCTTATGGATTTAATTCCATAATTTTGTTTCCATAATTGAAAACCCCTTTTCAATCATGTGCCCATGAACCCTAATTTTTCAAGAACCCAATTATTCACATCCTATGTGATTAAACTCACCAATTCTAACATCCAATGTTAAATTGGGTCTTGTTTGATTGAATCAAATTCAATATTGCATCTACTATGCCAATTTTTCAGTTTTCGCGTAATAAACAATAATACGGTGTATGAACTGAAATCGTAAACACATAATATCATGTTATGCTCTACGACCTGTGGCTCTGATACCACTGTTGGGTTTTGATGTAGGTAACGCAGCGGAATAAAATTTTAATCCTACTCAAAGCCCACCAAGGATCACAGGAAGAGACATCATAACATGATTAAGGACATAGAAGATGTGTACCTTTTGATTTGTGAGATCACACGAAGAATGATGTCCTCGTCTCTACGGTTGATCCACGTCTAGAGGTGAGATCTAGATTCTTCCTTCAATCAAGTGCTAGCTTGAACCTTGGAGGAAGAGGGATGAAGATCAAAGCAACCAAGCAACAAGGCAATGAAGGAGGGGCGGCCTCCCTTCTTGCCGTCGGGTAGGGGGGGCGGACGGGGCTAGGGTTTCGGCCCTAGCTCTTGTCTTGCTCTCTCTTTTGCTCTCTCCCACTCTTTGTGTGTTATGATTAATAACTCATGTAGTGGGAAGGAAGCTAGAGCCTCCTTTATATACTCCAACAACTCCTTGTTGTTTCCATAAAAGAGTTTTTCTTGTTCTAGTAGGACTAGAACTATTCCCTTCCTTGCAAATTAGTCCTACTAAGTTTGCAAGGTGTTGCACAATGATCCTTCTATTAATTAATCCATATTAATTAATCCCAAATCTAGCTCTACTCTATTTGACGTGTGACCCCATAGGTTTCTATATAGTTGGTAGTAACTATTACTAACATGGAGCGGTGTCTAGCAACACATCCATGCAACCCAACCAATAGAAATAGTCAGTGATCCCGACAAACCTTTGTGCCCAATATGACATATTGCATTATCCCTTTGTCTCCATATCCGGATTGAACACGAGACATAAATAGTCACACTCGTATATCCAATCCATAGTTCCTCGATCCTGGGAATACGCTTATGCTTGCAGATAACATTAATATCTCCATATTAATTTATCTGAGTCTGGCCAGACATTCAATAAGCCTCATCCCTCGAGTGGCCGTGGATATTTACTCCCATTATGTGGGAGGGACAAATCCTATCTACATCACTACGATCTCTAAGCTTGCTTCCTATCACGCCCGATAGCCACCTTTATGATTACCCAGTTACGGTGTAACGTTTGATAACATCAAAGCGCAATATTTCACAACTAGAGTATCTAGTGACTTCAAGTCTAAGGATTGCAATAATATTAGCACTACGAAAAGCGATTGTGACTTCACATAATCTAATGTATCCTTCTCGTTGTGGGTCAATCCAGTATGCCATTACTCCTAATGCATACCCATGTGTTAGACTTGATATCTCCATATCAATCTACCCACATACTAGTCTATATTTGATTGTCCTATTAATCAATATAATGGACTAGGGACATTTAAGATAAATAACACAATTTATCTAAGGACTTCATTATATTAAATATCGCCATAAATAATAAATGAATATTCTAGCCAAAACATTGTTCATACTAAATCTACGATTGCCTCTAGGGCATCTATTGATTGTCCTTTATATAAGTTTATTTTTATCGAGAAATAATAAATAAAATAAATAGAAATGACCAGTTTTCAGTCTTATATGATGGACCCATTCTCCACAAATTAGGTTGAAAGTCAACAAGTTAGCTTCCATATAGTTGGAGTGTATGTGACTATTTTCTTGCATCATAAATCTGAAGTTCTGTATGTCTTTCATAAATATAAGGGTAAAAGACACTTACCACCCATGACTTTAGGATTAATTCTACCCCGCTACCCTGTGTTTTTGAAAAAAAACACTTTGCACCTTTTTTGGATGGAGACTAACGGTTCACTAACATTACGGGGGAAAAAGACAATACTACCCTTAAAATGTTATAAAATTACCCCATATATATTACCCTAGCCTCTCTCTCATTCATTTCTAACCCTAATCTCTCTTTCTTACCCTCTTTAGCCGCCGGTGCCCATGTCGCCTCCCTCTATGAGGCCGGAGCCTGTGAGGGATCCGTTGAGTAACAATAGCGAGTCTGGTGACAATGGTAGTGTGGTGAGTTCTCCGGCAGAAAACATTTCTCGGCATGCTCAATTTTATAAGAGGTTTTGGTGCAGATCTCTCTTTACAGTACTAATTAGGACTCTTCAATTTGTTGCTCTTAGGGCTCTGGCTACTCTATTGCTCTCTTAGGGCTCTGGCTACTCTATTGTTGTTTCTTGGCTTTAAATTTCAACTCTTGGGGTTTCATATCTCCAAACCGAGGCTATTAGTGAAGATTGATGAATTAACTTATATTTTCTTTCCTCCTCCTCCAACTGTGACGCCACCCCCTTAGCCCAGATCCGCAACAGCGCAAACCCGTATGAGTTCTGGTTGTGGTATTTCTTGGAGCATCAATCCAACTCAGGGACCATCTTCATAGCTTTGTGGGTAATTATGGAAGGTTTTGTCATTTTATCACCAGTCGCATATGGTTGGTTTGATTCTATATAGTTAATTTATATCAGATCTTATCTTTTCTGCCTGATGCAAATTGAATCTTTAAATCTTTCGGATTGGCTTGTGATTTCAGTCAAGTCTTGGGTAGCTCCATAGTGTGGGTATGATGCATATAAACCTTCAAAAGACTGCCACAACATTTTGGTTGTGATGAGTACTTCAAAATCTATTTAATTGGGTAGCATCTTGGTTTTGTTGGAAGTGTCTGGGTTCTGGAATGATTCACTGAAGGAGGTGCTTGTTTTTTTACAATTGGTGAGATTGGTATTGGGTTCGCTCGCGGTTCGTCTTGATTGTGGGTTGGTCTGAAACATTTTTCTTTTCTCTCTTCAGAAACAAAGGATTTGGTTGATTTTAGTAGATGGGCATGGAGATAGTACTTGAATATGCTTGTTCTACTTCTTTAGCTTTTTTGCTATTTCCGTTTTTTTAGTTAATTATTTGACGAATGATTGTGGTGGTAATGGTAGAGAATTGTGATGGTAATTGTAAAAAATTTATTAAATTTTGTTGTTCATGATGTTATTGGGTTGATGTTCTTGAGGATAAAAGTAGCAAAAAAGTCCAAAAAATTACACAGGGGTAATATGCTCCGAACAGTTCAGCCAACCACTTATCTAACGAAACACAACTGAAGGGTGCTAAGTGTCCACAGAATATTCCGTTAAATTGGTGTAAAGTGTTTTTTTTTCTTTTCAAAACACAGAGTAGCAGGGTGGAATTAATTCTAAAATCAGGGATGGTCAGTGTCTTTTACCCTAAATATAAAGTACAAATTGAGAATCTATATACTATGGAAGCTCTGACTTCAACTATTAATTTTTCGCATTGTTGGATCAACGAGAGCCCTTAAATTTGAGTTAAATCAATGGTTGATAGTTTGGGAGAGGGAATAAATTGACAGGCAAAGCAATAGATAGGGCCAAGTGGTAAATAGTCCCAAAAGGACAGTTAATTACCTACTTTATTTTGAAAAGTAAATCAAAATTCTTAGAACACGAAGTGGTGGAGAAATTAGTTTCATGTGGTATCACACATCAATAATGATTTCATACATGCCAACAAAATGATATTGCTGAAAGAAAACATACGCATAGTAGAGTCTGCAATTACTATGCGGCAAAAAAAAATTCTTTTGAGGAAAACTATGCAGCAAAATTGTTCACCTAAATTGTTGACCTAAATATTTCTAGTTTCAAGCATTTGAAGTTATAAATGGACTCGACACATCCGGATCTCTCTAATCGGTTGGAACTGCATTGCCATCCTTACATTGAAGGAACCTCTTTGCACATAGCTCCTTCAGAAGACCCCCCTTCCACAATTAGAAAACTCCAAGGGGGTGGAAAGTGAGAATACATCAAACAAAGAGGTCGGAGCATAACTTCGAAACCAAGAAAACGCAGCGTAGCGTTACACCGACGCCCCCAAAGAGATAGCCCAGTAGAAGTCATTAACTACTATAAAGCCCCAATCTCACTTTTCAAATCACTCTCCATTTTCAAATTCCCCCAATTTCTTCTCTTCTGATCAGATCGAAACCCTCATTTCTCTTCTCCGATCAATCTCTCTCTCTCTCTCTCTCTCTCTGTGTGTGTGTGTTTGCAGAAATGGGAGGCTCACACAGTCGTGAAGGCTTGGACCTCTCAGATTCATCAGACTACGAAGAAGAAGAAGACGAAGAACGCAGCGAAGAACACTACGGCGACGCACAGGAAGGCGACGAATACCAAACACCAGAGCCGAAGAGTTCTTCTAAAACCCTAGACGAACTCGACGCGAAGCTCAAGTCTCTGAAGCTCAAATACCCCTCTCCAAACCCTAACCCTAATCTGAAGAACGCCGTGAAGCTCTACCTCCACGTCGGTGGCAACACGCCCAAAGCGAAATGGGTAATCTCTGAAAAACTCACTTCATATAGATTTCTCAAAAACGGTGACGACGATGACGATGATGAAGAATACGGATCGAGTGGTGGAGGTGAAGCTTATTGGGTATTGAAAGTGGGTTCGAAAATTAGGGCTAGGGTTTCAACTGATTTGCAGTTGAAGATGTTTGGTGATCAAAGGAGGGTTGACTTTGTGTGGAATGGTGTCTGGGCGTTGAAATTCATGGCTGATGAAGTGTATAGGAGCTTTGTGACTGAGTTTCAGGACTGTTTGTTTGAGAATGTTTATGGGTTAGAGGCGAATGATGAGAGTAAGGTGAAGGTTTATGGGAAGGACTTCTTAGGGTGGGCGAAACCCGAGACGGCGGACGATTCGATGTGGGAGGATGCGGATGACGGCGAGTGGAAGACGCCGGTGAGGACACCGGTGAGGGGAGGAGGGCAAGATTTGTTGGAGGAGTTTGAGGAGGCGTCGACTAAGGGAGGGATACAGAGCTTGGCATTGGGGGCATTGGATAATAGTTTCTTGGTTAATGATTCGGGTGTTCAGGTTGTGAAGAATTTCAGCCATGGGATTCATGGGAAAGGGGTGTATGTCAAATTCGATGACGGGAAGCGCGGGATGTCTTCTAGTGCTGGGAAATCGACACCCAAGAAAGCGCTTCTGATGAGAGGTGAGACTAATATGCTGCTCATGAGTCCCTTCAAGGAAGGGAAGCCGCATACCACAGGGCTTCACCAGTTAGATATCGAGACTGGGAAGATTGTTACTGAATGGAAGTTTGAAAAGGATGGAACTGATATTACCATGAGAGATATCGCAAATGACACAAAAGGGTCGCAGTTGGATCCTTCGGAGTCTACCTTCTTGGGATTGGATGATAATAGACTGTGTCAGTGGGATATGCGAGAGAAGAAGGGAATTGTTCAAGATCTTGCTTCTGCACAATCGCCAGTATTGCATTGGACACAAGGGCATCAGTTCTCAAGGGGAACCAACTTTCAGTGCTTTGCAACGACAGGTGATGGGTCAATTGTTGTTGGTTCGCTAGATGGGAAGATTCGGTTGTATTCAAAGACTTCAATGAGGATGGCCAAGACGGCTTTCCCAGGGCTTGGTTCGCCTATCACACATGTTGATGTTACATACGATGGGAAATGGGTATTGGGCACTACTGATACCTATTTGATTCTTATCTGCACTCTCTTTACTGACAAAGATGGGAAGACAAAGACTGGTTTTGGTGGAAGAATGGGCAATAAAATTCCAGCGCCGAGATTATTGAAGCTGACTCCCGTGGATTCCCATATGGCTGGGACAAATAACAAGTTCCAGAAAGGACAATTCTCATGGGTAAGTATTCCCTCTCTATATATTTTCGTCTGTTTTGTGTTTTTCAGAATGCATAGTAACGTGACACCATTTCCTATAACTAGCTCTGTTGACAGACTTGGTTGTGCATTATTGACACATCAGTGTAGTTAATGTGTTAGTCGTCATCTTTCATAATCCACTCATGTTATATGCAACTCATTACTTACGATATTATTAAGCACTTTTATGCATAATTCCTGTTTGATGATTGAAATGATCATTGCATCTGAGGGGCTGAAGCTCATGTTTTCATGTATAGATGCAATTAGTGTACGTAGTAGGATTAGAACTGTAAGTAAGAATTTTGAATATGACCATTTTTTGTAACTAATGATACTAGCATTTTAGGCCGAAGCATGTGCAGATACTAATGAATTGAAGGGAACTTCATTGCGTTCAGAGCTTTATAAAAAAGTAGGACTTGTGTATAAAATGTTTATCCAGGGATGTAACTGTGCCACTGTGGTGACACATTGCTCCCTTGATCCAGCTGGCATAGCAAAATAACAGAATTCTCAGCAAAGTAATTGTATATCATGAGTTAAGAATACCCCTGGCATTCCTTCCTATTCCTAATGGATATGCTGTTCAGATGACATAAAAGATTCAAGTATTTCATCAAGTGGATGCTTTCTTCAGTCTCTAAGATGACTAATCATGGTTTTAAATAACGGTATCGGCCGACATATCGGTTCCGGTCGCGGGTAACGGAATCGGCCCATATCGGAGAAACTGTAACGGGAATCGGGAACCGAACGTGTGAATGTTAAATAATCTTCGAAAGATGCAAAAAGGTATTTTTAAGAGAATGTTTTGTATATCAAATATATTTATAGTTATGTACTAGTTGTTTAGGCCATGCCTAACTAGTTTTTAGACAATTAGACATTGTACACTTCATTATATAGCAAATAAATATAATGAGTATACAGCTTATTGGGTGTATCGCCAGGATATCGGTGCGTATCGGCCGTTACATGAGGATATCGGTGCGTATCGGTCGTGTCACTTGTGAATATGATTCACGTGAACCGTATCGGGTGTATCGGACTCGGCCACTACCTTTTCAGTTAAATATCGGCCGTAACGTAACGGTAACGGCCTTTATTTGAAACCCTGTGACTAATAGATGAAACACATTTTTTTAAGATGAAAAAGGTGAATTAAGAACCAATTGACTCGCTGTCAGGACTCGAGACAATTGATGTAGATGTTGGGAAATGGTTTCTAATGAATGAGTTAAAGCATTTCACCATTAAGTGTTACTCTGAATTTGTGACACATCTTCAGGACAACAAAGAAATGCCAAATTCGGTATTCCTTATGCGCTGGAGGATGTGTCGGAAATTGAAACGACATTCTCTGTTTATCAACTTTTTTCTTTCAATTCTCTTGCGAGATTCAAGTATTGGACACTTCTTTTATCTTCTTTTGATAGACTTTGAACTACTCGGATTAATGAGAAATGAGAACCATCAATTCTCGAAGTGAATGAGCAGGATGGTAGACTCCCCCCCCCCCCCCCCCTCTCCTGTTATATGCATACCCATCTATCATGGCATGAAACAGGGACTTCTAGCATTAAACCGACTGTTTGAACCTGACTGTTGTTGTACGCGTTTTGTTTTCTTGCCTGTTTTACAATTTTTCTTTGATTTATGGTTGCCCCAATTAAGCTGGTGATTTCTGATTTTCTATTCTTCCATTCCCCATTGTTGTCAGTGTAAGAAAGTGCCTTGTGTAGAAACTCTTAGTCTTAGCTCATGTGCTCCATTGTACTTGCTAATTGGTGAACATTTTTTACTTATTTGTTTATGATAATTAAAAAGACAAAAAAGGAGCACACGAGTAAGGGTTGCTGGGAAATAAGAGTCTTGGAAAGAAGTCTTTTTGATATGAGCTGAGAAGCCAGTATTTTTTAGCTACAGCCAGAAATGGCACGTTGTCAGAAGGTGAAAGACCTGCGTAGAACTGATAAAGATAATTGTGTCGAATAGGTCTCCAGTGTTTTGCCAGTAAGAAAGGAACTGGGTTGAATTCTAATAGGGTGTAAGACTTCCATTTCCATGTCGAGAATATACATGTTCAGATTTAGGATTGTTAAATGTTTAGTTCAGAAGTTCCATCTGACATTTACGTTATCTTGCAGGTCACAGAGAGTGGGAAACAAGAGCGTCACTTGGTCGCAACAGTCGGCAAATTCAGTGTGATATGGAATTTCCAACAGGTGAAGAACAGTGCCCACGAATGCTACCAGAATCAGCAAGGCCTTAAAAGCTGCTACTGTTACAAGATTGTGTTGAAGGACGAGTCCATTGTTGAAAGCAGGTTCATGCACGACAGGTTTGCCGTCAGCGACTCTCCGGAAGCTCCTCTCGTCGTCGCTACTCCGATGAAAGTCACTTCTTTCAGCATGTCTAGCAAGCGAAAACTTTGATGTCTTGAAAGCCATTGGGTGTGCTTGGTTGTACGATGACTGTGCGAGTGAAGAATGTTCAAATGATTGGATATGGTTCTTCTTTCAGTTGATGTTAGGTGCTTTTCTTATTTCGCAGTTCCTCTACCAAGATCTGGAAAAAGCTCTGATTGATTTGTTTCTTCTTTTAGTTGATGATATTGTTACTCTTCTTCTTCTACGGATTGATACACCTGAGCCTTTCCATGATCTGGATGCTCCAAAATGTTTGTATATCTTTGTAAACTTGAGTGTTTATCTTAATCGATGGATCTTTTCAAAGTTCTTGTTTGCTTCTTTGTTGTCAAGGTCATGATTGCTCATGAATTTTTGAAATAGCCAACTTCATTAGCAGTTTTGTTTGTTTGAGCAGCGCTCGCACAAATCTATCTTTTCTGAGTTACCCCTGGATTTAGCCAAATGACTGATATGATTGAGTTTTAGCAGGCAGGTAGTTTACAAGATTGAGAAAGCAAATACACAAACCATCTGCAATCTATCTACTTAGACACACACAATGTCAGTAGCCAGTCTCTGCCACATCCAAAGGGACTGACCATCACCAAAGATAAACTCAAATCAACAAAATTCACCAGAAACTGACCATGTACAAAACCCCCGTGATTGGGAAAACTAACAAAGTTAACCCAAACGTGGTGTAAACGCAGAGATTCAAAGTGTTCGGTGGATCCAAGTGGGTCAGGCTTTCTGGCCTGGGCACCTTGGTAATATGCGAGCATTCACTTTCAAATGTTCAATCCACTCTAAAA
Source organism: Linanthus parryae (assembly GCA_023055425.1). Lineage (NCBI taxonomy): Eukaryota > Viridiplantae > Streptophyta > Magnoliopsida > Ericales > Polemoniaceae > Linanthus > Linanthus parryae. The sequence continues at coordinate 39,538,045 of JALGPY010000002.1, forward strand.
TCTGATTTCTATGAATTGAAGTAAAACATGTCCCCAAAATCAAGTCTATACTAGGACATTGCCAACACATTTTACATCTTTTAAGAATACCACAGAAATCGAATTGCTCATTCCCAACTTCCATGTCAAAGAGCCATCATCATACAAATTGAGGTTGTTCTATGATACAGAACCTAAAGTGGGCGATGCCCAGAAGCAAATATGAAGAGCAAGTACTATTTGCTCACAAGGCATCCCGAGCAGCTATCCTGCATGTTATGGCATCTGCAAGTGAGGATATCCCCAGCTCCAGGGCGGTTATTTTGTAAAGCTGAAACACCCAAAGAATCCATAACAGTGTTAGCATTTGTTATAGCAGAGGACAAGGTAAAAACGGTTAACCAGGGAATTCAGAAACCTTCTGAATTTGGGCTTGGTTTGCTCTTCCTGGCAATTCCTCCAAATCAATCTCTTTACCCTTGACAAGTCCCTCGATTGCTTTTATCTAGTAAAACACAGAAAGGATCATTTAGCAAGGCTGTACTACTCGCAACAAAGAAAAACACAAAAATCGATTGAAATTGCGTTACATTAAGAACACTATGGTCTAACCTCATCAGCAGAAGCACCGAAACGAGCAACCAGGATGTAACTAGAGCTTTCAGAAATGCCAAACCTTTTGAAGGATTCTGTAATCTGAAACCCAAACAGCAAGAGAAGAATGACTAAGTTCACTTCAATTGTTGGAAAAACCAGCAGTAGATTAAACTAAAAAACAGGCAAGTTACATGCTTAGATCCTGAATAATTGTAAACTAGCTCAGAGTGAGGAGTCCGTGTGGTCAAGGATCCGCGGGACTTGGCCAGAAGCGACTTATGTGCAGCTGCTAAAAGAGGGAAAACATCTGGTATCTGTCACAGTTATAGTAAAAGCAGTGTCATATGGAAAGGGGAAACGAAACTATGCAAAACCACAAAGAAGCTTGTAATAGAGTTTGTGAATATATCCTTACGAGAGACGCATTGAGAAATGCAACTTCTGGTTCCAGTGTTCCTGCCTGCATCAAGTCCAGAAGCTCCCTGCAAGAACATAGTTCCTTGAGGCCATATTTGGAGCCATGGATTTTGCAATGAATAGAAACCGAAAGGAAAATGAGCCGAATCAAACATTGGTTTTATTGAATGATTGTACATAATTAGCTTTCTACAAGTTCAAAAATTATGTTTTTTTTCTTGTTTTTTCGTTTGCCAACAAAACACACAATTCCAAGATTATTGGACTTGTTTCATTTTTCTGTTCATTTTATTCCTAGAAAAATCCATGATTCCAAGGACAGCCGTGCGCAATTAAAAACCGGATTGACAGTACATGACCATCAGATAATCATCCAGAGTAATATTTTCATCAAAAATATAAATTTCTCACTTTTATTCCATTGCCAAGGGCAGATGCATGCCTGACCTAGGGTGGGCATGGGGCCACCCTCATTTTTTCTTTCAACTACTATTTTTCCCCTTTTTCATAAGGTTCTTCATAAATGCCCACCCTTAGAAATTACAACATGTACCCCAATATTTGTAGTAACATCTTAAATACACCTTAAGGCAGATGGTAGGCTTATTTATAATTTCAAACACAGAGGACGAAGCTGGAGAGAAACCCACGGAGAAGCCGTAGAAACCTAGGCAAACAAAATTGTTGAGTTTCTACATCGATTCTAGTTCTCTTTCTCCTCTTTGTTGAGTTTTTTGTTTAACGAAGAGAACCCTGGGCAAACAAATAATTGTTTCTCCTACTAATTTCTCTAATGTGTTGAAGTTGAGTATCGAAATTGAGAATAAAAAAATAGCGAAATATGTACCTAATTAAATAGGAACTTCTTGTAGAGTGGATGTATGCTTACGCTAACATTTTGTAGTCGTATCTGAAAAAAAAAAATGTTTTGTAATTGACGTACAATATTTTTTTGGCAATGTAAGTACTTAAATATCTTATAGTAACTTTGCTCGTCTTGGAAAAAATTGTCCTTTGAAGTGTTATTAGTGCCCACCCTGACAATAAATCCTGCGTCCGCCTTGTCCATTGCCAACAGAAAATACGAGGTACCCTAATCAGGAAATTCTCAGCTAAATCCAGAGAGTAATATTTCCTAGTTATTAGTAATTCATATGCACTTCTTCATCAAAAATAAATAAATTTATATGCACTATCTCAGTGAACATACATATATACTACTACTACTACTCCATAGATAAGTGAAATGAGTCTAAAGCAGCAGAGCTTTACACAACCCTATCATTCTCTGTTGCACAAAATCACAAATTGAATTCATTGGAAGTATGGCCTCAAGCTATATGACCCAGTTCAAAGTTCTGACTTTTATTCCATTGCCAACACAAAATTGAATAATCTAAGCATAAACAAATGACAGAGGGAAGTTCGATTTCGCCCAAATTATGTCCTAAATCCGAGTTATTAATCGTGTTTAGGAACAAAGTGGTAGAGAGAGTTGAACCTGGCATTAGTGACGTCGGAGAAGAGGGCCAGAGTCAGAGTGTTTCCGGCGATCTCCAAGACCTTCATTGCTGCTCTCTCTCCTTCCTTGCTTCTCGGAAAGATGAAAAGACGGCGATTTTGAGACAAAACGGAGAAAAACAGTCGAAAAGGGAGGGAACGAAGAATTCTAGGGTTTCAGTGGGCAGGAGGAGCAGGGTAAAGAAAAAGTCAGAAAATCGAACAAGTTGATTTTTAAAAAGGGTAAATTAAAGACATTTTCTTCCCCTTAAGTTTGACTTAAAAGACACTTTTGCTTAATCTAGTTTGGAAAATTATATTTTTTACCTTTCCAGAATACCAAATTTTATGATAACCTGCACAGTTTTTTTTTTTGAGGTCAGGTCGTCTCTAACTTTTATGAGGCCCTAGACGACTTTATTTGTATGAGACTTTCTACACTATAAAATTTCAAATAAATATTTGTCTTATCTTGTTTACATAAAAACAAAGTTACTAATCACATAATGATGTGTCATTCGTTTACAAAAGATAAATGATGTGTATTCTGTTCTAACAAATTATTGGATTATTAAACAATAGTTGTTTGAGTTTGAATCATGTTTTTCGTTTTTTCGAGACTTACGCACTTGTTGTCTACCGAGGTTGAACACAGGACCTTATGCATGGGCTTTTAAATGCTCTACCACTTGAGCTAGCACCTATTTGCGAAATTTGATCTTAAAAAGAGCCATTGATTCAAGAAAATAGTGTCATTGTATCACTGTCATACTGTAATATTGCTTTAGATAAAAATATTAAATTTAATTAAGAAATGAAAAGATAATTAGCTAATTTTAAAACTACCATAGGACACTAGACTTGTGGGGCCCTAGGTAGCAATGAATTTGGCCTTGCCTTAAGGACGGGCCTGTACCTGCACCCCTGGTTGTATCATTGTTGTAGAAACTGCTCTCAGTGATATACCCACCGCGCCTCCAGACTGTCGACGCAGAATACGAGAGTCTAAAGGACAAAAAGTATCTTTTTCCAAACTAGAAGGGGTAAAATTGTATTTGCAAATAACTTGAGGAGGAGAAAGTGTCTTTTAACCTTTAAAGATGGTTAGTTGCATTTTGCCCGCCGTAGTGAGAGGTAATCTTCTTCTTCTTCCTTTTTTTTTTGACATTCTTGTACTAACTTACCACTCCGTCCCACCTCAAACGCACCATTGGAATTTTTCACCCGTAGATGGGTCACTTTGACCCGGTGATTTGGATGGCAAAACTATATAATGTTTTGATAAATTTTTTATGGTCATGTAGAATCAAGTTTCTCTACAACACTACGAAAAAATTATCTAAAAATTGTAAAGTTTTGCTATCCAAATCATCGGGTCAAAGTGACCCAATAAATAGTGGTAAAAGTTCAAATGGTACAAAAGAGGTGGGACGGAGTGGTAGTTGATTTTGCAGGTAAGGTGCATTTGGTGCTGGATTAGAGCTGAAATGGTGCTACTGCTGCTTTGAGAAGCTTTTGCAGTGGTCTTCTTCTATTTCTTCTCCTTTTCTACTTTTCTACTTGGGCTATAATTTAAGTGTTCTTCATTAAGAACTTGTTGTGAGGTTATAATCATGTTATCACTCCCTTCCTTCTCTTTTTCCCTTTTATATTACTGTACCTTCCTTCTCTTTTTTTCTCTTTCCTTATTTGTGGGGCAGAGCAAGTCAGCGGCACGGGTAGGCACATGTCCTATCCAAAACTTTGAAAACCTGTAATTTTAATCTACAGATGTATAAAAAATTCAAATTGTGATCCAACCGGTATCGTACTCCTCGGCCAGCATAATAGTGCCTTAAATATTTTGAATACCTTGCAAGAGTGCACCACGTGTTTCGAATACCTGACTCCGTCCCTCTTTATTTTATAAATTTTAGGTTGTGAAAAATCCATTAACCCTACAAAAAATACCTCACATGAATTGATGTTTATTTTTTAAGTGTTCTTACAACCCCACTAAAGAGTAAGAATTACCCTTAATTTCAACTGGCCTCTTAATCCACGTGCTTTCTCTAATGAGTAGGGAGAGAAGAAACATAGTGGTAGTTTATAGCATTCCTATAGAAGGTGCCAGTTTATGCTCCTAATTTTGAAACTTTCATGTACTAATTATGGTTTAGATTTGGAGGAAACCCTTAAATGGGTTATTTACAATCTAAGCACAGTACATGTGATCTAATGCTTTTCTAAATAACAAGCCAACTAAGGGATAAAATGGTGAAAAATACAGTTTTCATAATCCATTTGCCACTCCCCTATGGGGAGAAAAAGATGGAACAAAAAGTACTAACTACGTTTCTTCGGTTTGACTTTTACCACTATTTATTGAATCAGTTTGACACGGTAATTTAAATAACAATATAATATAAATTTTTAATAATACTTTTATAGTATTGTAAAGTATTGTTGCTCTATAACATGGTAAAAAATTGTCAAAAAATTACGTCGTCTTGCCATACAAATCATCCCGGCCCAAATATAAGTCAAAAGTCAAACCAGTCTGTTGGTAGAATATCATGCTATTTTTAGTACTGAACATCCACATTTCGGTTCATTTCTCCTAAATCTTACCTTGAAAGCCTGCGAGTGATCACCCGAAACTCGCGGTGAAGTTTCTGGCCAGTAAGCTGTTTGCAGCTCTACCGTTCATGGAAGGCCTCCACCGTCTCAATCCTCCAAAAACCCATCTCCATCTTTCTTCTACAACCCCTCTCTCCCTCCAAGAAGATCCCCTTTTTTCACCTCCCCCGAAAAATGTCCCTCACCGTCTTCCTCTTATGGCTCGTCAGCATCCCCTTCACAATCCACGCCGGCGATTCCATACCACCACCGAAACCACAACCGCCGCCGCATAGAGGTAACCCACGAAATCCCATCTCTTTTTTCCTCTTCTGCACTCTACATGTTTGTCAAAATGTCTCATTGAATCAACCTTTCTCCTATGCACTCTATTACTCCGTTTGGTTTGGTTTGGTTGGTGGTAAAACATTTTCCTGTAAAATGTTCTCCCTTGTTTTGGTGCTGTTTGGTTAGAGGTAAAATATTTTTCCTGGAAAATGTTCTCCCTCAAATGATGTAAAATGATTGACACATTTCAAATCTGTAAGCCATTTTCCGGAGAGTGATGGAGCAAAACAACAACTCATACTAACACCTCCACCACGAATAACCACCACTACCACCTTCCTCTGGGGTGGTAATTGTCACCCCTGACTTTTTAAAAACTCTACCAGCACCCCTGAAATTATTACTATTTCACATTAAGACCTTCTAAAAAATACATGAATGTCCTGACTTGAATTAAAAAATTCCGTCACATCCTAATTTTGCCCTGGCTAGTTTGAATTCCTGGCTCCGCCGCTGCCTTCTCATCACCGCCACGACCCATCACCGCCACCCACTCCTGGGTGGGATTGGGGTAAGCCCTCTTAGAAAATACATAAATGTCCCAACTTGATTTAAACATTTCTGTCATATCATAATTTTGCCTCGGCTGGTTCAAATTTCTGGCTCCGCCGCTGCCTACCTCCACCACGACCTATCACCACCAGGGCCGTCTCTACCATTAGGCCAACTTACGGCTTGGCTAGGGCCCCGATAACGAGAAGGGCCCAATTTCAATCACAATAAGGGTTATATAATAAAATTCACATATGTATGGTTCGATTCACACTTTTCTCTGACAAAAATATATTGGACTACAATCAAATTATATACATTGTGTAGTCAACAAAAACCAAATTCTTCCACTTTCTTAAAGTAATATGTGATTTATACATATTTTTCTTTTACAAAGATTGGGGGGGGGGAGTTGGATTCGCCTAGGGCCTCCAAAAATCTAGAGACGGCCCTGATCACCACCACCAATCACTTCCACGCATGGCCCACTGTTTTAGCAAGTGTTAACCAAACACAAGAAAATAATTGCAGGGAAAACTTTTTCAAACAAAATATTTTACGCGTAGAATATTTTCTTTGTAAAACATTTTACTGCGAACAAAACAGAGCCTAAGTATTCGACGTTATGTCTCTGATTGAATCAGTGCAGGTTTCCTCCTCAACTGCGGCTCCGACGAAGAAGTCCTCCAAGGCGGCCTCAATTACGTCCCCGACGACAATTTCACCTCCACCGGAACCAAATCCACCGTCGATCTACCCAACGTTCACCCCATTCTCTCCACGTTACGTCACTTTCCAGACAAAGCCGCCCGGAAATACTGCTACAGTTTCTGGGTAAGAAAAGACGGCAAGTACCTCGTCAAGACGACGTTTTTCTACGGTGGGTTCGACGGGGGGAAGACGCCGCCGGTGTTTGATCAGATCATTGATGGGACAAAGTGGAGTACCGTGAACACCACGGAGGATTACGCAAATGGGCTGACCTCGTTTTACGAGATTGTCGTGACGGCCAAGTCCAAGAAACTGAGTGTGTGTCTTGGGAGGAATGAGCATACGGTTTCGGACCCGTTTATTTCGGCGTTGGAAGTGCAGGTGTTGGAGGATTCGATTTATAATGCCACTGATTTCAACAAGTACGCGTTGATTACCGTGGCTAGGAACAGCTTTGCTGCTGATGATGGGGATATGATAAGGTAATACTCCTACATTTGTAGCTGTTTTGTCTCTGAAATGTGTCTGATTCGTTTTGTTGTGATATTATGTCGTTTGGAGTACGCAAGGTATAGGAACTATAGGAAGACTAAAATTATAAAAACTACACCTCAATGAGTGAATGCAATAAGAACAAGAAACTGGAGATATTTTTAGTTCATTTGTGTAGTTAACGGACAATCCAGATGTCCTTTGGCTAGAATTTTCATGCCAAATTTTGATGGTTTCTCTTTTTAGAAGTGGAAAAATATTGGAACTTGGATAATAGATTTTAAAGAATTCAGCCGGAGTAAGAAACAGTGTTCGGAGCCAGGAATTGGTCAGGAGGTTTCGATCATCGCTTCTCTGCATTTGAAAAATATAAAATCTTCAACAAAATATTGTAAATATGATCCATTGTTCAATAATAAAACAAATCAAGCAACAAAAGTAACTATAATAACACTTAACCACAAATTGAGATAGCTACGTTTTCGTACTTCATATTAACTCTAAAGTCTAACCACATCAAATCAATGTAATGGAGGGGGTGAGGAGTTTATATTGATTTTGGGGCTTAAATACTATTTATTCACGGAACTTCTGAGGGGCATATTTGAAAAAAAAAAAAAAAAAGATAAAAATAAGTGATGCATTAGTAGTCACTGGAAACCTTGGAGCCCTAGAGGGGGGCACACGATTGCTGTTGTCCCCTTCCATGGTAAGTAAAATAAGGATTGATATAACAACGCGGAACTAAAGAACTCAAATGTTCATATAACTCCATTGACAACAATATTACTCAATCCCTCCTAAGACAAGAAATGTGAAGTTTAAGATAAATTTAAGGTGGGAACATGTGATTTCGCGTATCTTACCAGACAACATTGTGACTGCTCAAACAGGCTGAGCCTCACCTGATGAGAAGCCAACCACCAGGGGATACCATGTTTCTTTGTTCTGTATGCATTTAGTTATGTCCAAGACATGGGTACTTCATTTGCACACATAGGATGATGTTGATGTGTTCATTATTGATAGTTGACATTGTTTGATTTGCTCCAAATTAGTTTTCCAGATGATCCATTCAACCGGTTATGGCTCCCCCACGCCCACGAAAACCCTGCTGTAGAAAGCCATTCCAACATAACCTCATCAGAGTTCTGGAACTTTCCACCACCAAAGGCATTCGCCCACGCGATCACCGCTAGCCGTGGGAAGACGCTTACTGTTCTTTGGCCACCTTTTGCTCTCCCGAGCAGCGTGTATTACATAGCACTATATTTCCAAGATAATCGAACACCAAGCCCATATAGCTGGAGAGTGTTTAGCGTCACTGTCAATGGTAAGAACTTCTACAAGGATGTCAATGTCTCCACCAATGGAGCCACCATCTACGGCACACAATGGCCCCTCTCTGGGCAAACTGAGATTGTTTTGACTCCGGCAAGTGACTCTCCTGTGGGGCCCATTATCAATGCAGGCGAGATGTTTCAGGTTTTTCCCTTGGGGAAAAGGACTCTTACGAGAGATGGTAATAAAATTTCTTTGTTTCTCTGTTCTGTCCTTGTGTATTGGTTAATACCATATTGATATTTAGATTTGAATGATTTGGTTCGATGTGCAGTGAACGCTTTAGAATTATTGGCAAGAGGGTTTGGTAATATCCCTCTGGATTGGCACGGTGATCCATGCTTACCTGAAAAGTATTCGTGGACTGGGATTACTTGCAACGCTGAGGGGAAGTTCGCTCGAGTGACTTCTCTGTAAGTTATCCTAATTTTAACTTGTCGCACTTAACCACGAGATAACTAGTTTTTGACATTATAAACCATAATGCAGTATATAAAACCCACGCAGTACGATTTTACTGATATTGTGCCCCAAAAAGCAGACAACTGTTGGTGCGTGACGCCAGTAAAACAAAAAAAATGCCAGTAAAATCATTAATGCGTGGGGGTTATCTGTCATTTCTCGTAGTGCATGTGTTGCACTGTCACCGAACATATACTGCATTGGTTGTTATGTCAAAGTTCCCAGATAAATAGCCATCAAATTTGCAATATCCCCTGTGAACTTGATAAATGTTGCACTCAACCACCATTATATAGGGAAATCGTAGAAAGAAACCAATGGGACGAAACACAAATTAAGATTGAAGATGCAAAGTTAGCAACGAATCAACAATAAACCAATGTAGTATATGATGTAGAATGAAAGGAAACAATGTATGTACCCAAGCACCGATCATATTTAAATATTGATGTTGTTGTTTTTTCCGGGATGTGAAGGAATTTAACTGGTGCCGGGATTACTGGGAAGCTATCAGTACACATAGCTAATCTAACGGCCCTCCATAATATGTAAGTACACGGTGCTTGTTCTAACCGTAGATTTTTTTATTTATTTTTAAATGAATGTGACCGAGATGTTCTGATAAACAGATGGCTTGGAGGCAATAAACTGACAGGTCCAATTCCAGATATGGGCTCATTGAAGGGACTAAAAACTCTGTAAACTTCCCTGTTTCCGTCTCCCTTTCCCACTCTTATTCATTCGTATCGTTTCGGTTTCTTGATGTTTTTTTTGTTTTCGTCTTAACTAGGCATTTGGAGTCTAACCAATTCTCAGGACCAATCCCAGAATCATTGGGCCTCATTCCTGAACTCCATGAAATGTACATGCTTTAAATAGTTCCACTTTTCTTTTCTGTGGTTCTTTTGTATGATTTTCGCTAAATTGGTAGTTGGAATTCTTTGTTTGACAGATTTCTTGAGAACAACAACCTCGATGGCAGCGTTCCCGAGTCCCTAGCCAAGAAAACTGGATTAGTCTTGCGGTAAAAACGCTACTTCCCCCCTCTTTGATTTTACGGCGTGAAAATTAGCTCACGGTGAACTTTTTCTTCTTCTCTTTCAGTGTTTCCCCTGGAAATCGTCTTTCGAAGGCGACAAGTTGATTGTCAGTCATAGAAAATATTGGAGATAAAATGTGGGCATAAATGGAGGATGGTGACGGAACACGAGAGAAGAGAGACGCACGGGGGGCTTCATTTCTTCGTCTGAGAAATTTGCGGTTATTTAACGCATCAAATGTTTCTCTACTTTTTTACTGTTGCCGCGTAGTTGTAGCATCATACTGACCTTGCTGAACAATGAAGAACTTGTGTTGCAATGATGTGGACTATTCATGTAAAAGATGCAACGGAAGATGTTTTTTTTTTGCGGAAAGTTGAGAACATCAATTCATCATCAACAAAAGTACAAGAAGTATTAACCCTATATGACAATCTCAGACATAGATATGCATAACCCCTAAGATAACTATGCAAAAGCACACAACATTAGACAATTAATAATACAGAAACTAAATAGCTAGAGCCATCAAATATGCAGCAGCGATGGAGATGCATCTGTTGCTGATGTCATGGACACTTGAAGCCTCCAAGCTTCTCCATCCTGAAAGAAAACGCAAACAACAAACTATCCCAGTAACGATAATAATTAGAAAGGATCCATACGACTGGCTAGGCTGGCTTGGAAACAGCTTCAGGTGCACCACTTCCTGATCATGTCTGTAAGAGACCGGAAGTTGAATAAAAGCCTCAAATATTTAGGGGCACGAAAATAGCCCGACGGAGATTCCCACAGATCGCAGCGCCGTTTCCTAATCTGAAAACATTGAACTGTCCCAGGGTTGTCAACATTCATAGCGTCCAGAACCGTGATTCCAGCTTTGCAAATATCAACGCCTTCCTTAACCTGCACTTTGCTCATATCAACACCACTTTTTGCTTCAGAGATATCTGCTTGGTAGGAGGTTTGAAGCCCCTTTGGTGCCCGAACTGTAGCTGGAGCCACAGGGATGCAAGGTCGAGCAACATATTTCTTGCTACGCTCCTTCTTTCCGAGGATAAGCCGACGGAAAGCTGAATAGGCCATCCGAATTGGTCCTTCCTGATTCCCATTGAGCTTCTGAGATCGTTGAACTTGAAATTCATACCACGAAGAATTAACCTGGATCACCTCATTTTTCCGTCGATTCATGAAAGCGAGCTGGAAGATGTTTATATCAATCTCGTTCTCATTTCTTTGCAGAAGATTTATGGGTTAAAAGACGCTTTCACCCCTCTAGTTTGACTGACACTTTAAAATTAAAACTTTCACCCCTTCAGTGTGCTGAACAGCTTCAAGAAACTTACACCCCATGTTGTGATACCGTTAGCTTGGAGTTGTGTATGTCTGTAAAAATTGTTTTTGTGATACTTTTTTTCCTAAGTTAGGCAAAATGTAGGTGTTGTCAAACGGTATAATAGGCTTTTTGCATGATATGAAGAGCTGAATCTCCTAAATTATTTTAAATGACGGACTCCACTCCCAAACTAACGGCGCTGCAATCAGGGGTGTAAGTTAAAGTTCGGCACAATGAAAGGGCCAGAGTGTCCTTTTCCAAATTATAAGTGGTGAATGCGTCCCTCAGTCAAACTAGAGGGGATGAAGGTGTCTTTTAGGCTAGTTTTATTGGCAGACTAGAAAATGATTGAAACCTCACCCGAATCAATTCTTGTAGCACCAGTCACAACTAGCCGAGGAATCTAAACTTTATCCCTTTTACGATATTATTTTTATTCCTGCAACCTCTCCTATCCGTTCCTGGGTTATCTTATCCTCACCACTTTAGAATATTTTTCCCTTTTATCGTTGCGTATAAGTCGTTGAGGAATAAAAGTTAACCTTGCTTTGTCCACCCAATTTCACAATCAGAATATCTCAATCCCATGGTCCTAAAACCGATATATAAAAACCCCTCTAAACCCCACAAACCAAGAACAAGCTATCTTCCATTGTCCATGATCATCATGTCTAAGATAAGCTTCCTAGATTTCCAATACAATCTCTCCAAGAGAAAATTCTTGCGAAAACCATCGCGCCTATTTTCCTCCTCCAGCGACAGACAAAACTCCGGCCTCACGCCATCTTACCTTCCGAACCAGAACGAGCTGAAACGCGTGTTCGACAAGTTCGATTCGAACAAAGACGGGAAGATCTCGCCAGAGGAGTACAAGGCGATACTGAGAGCATTGAGGAAGGACAATATGGTTAAGGATGTTCCAAAGATTTTTGAGGTTGCTGATTTGGATGGGGATGGTTTTATTGATTTTAAGGAGTTTGTTGAGGCTCACAAGAGGGAAGGTGGTGTGAAGAATGGGGACATAAAGAGCGCGTTCCGGTCGTTCGATGCGGACGGGGACGGGAAGATTAGCGCGGAAGAGGTTTTCGAGGTTTTGAAGAGGCTCGGCGAGAAATGTAATCTTAGGGATTGCCGGAAAATGGTGAGAGCGGTGGATGTTAACGGCGATGGTGTGATCGATATGGATGAGTTCATGACTATGATGACGCGGACCATGAAGCTTTATTAGAGAGAAGAAACTAAGCAGGTGGGAGAATTCTCATATCGGACGTTGTAATTCTGATAACTGGAAATCTGTATAAAAATATAAAAGGTCTCGTGATTTACTCTATATAGATGTCATAATTGAACTGACATTCTTTAGTAGCAGGTGCTTAAAACGAGTGAGGTAAAGTCAGTGTTTTCTTTACCGAGAATGATACAAAACGCTACGCTGTGTTATAAATTGATTAATGTACAATTTATTTCTCAGTAAATTTAGAAATGACGGGATGTTATAATTATAATAGAACAGAAAATTTCACTTATCCATGTCTATTTCTCTTAAGATAAATAATTTAGTATAGAACTGCCGATAAGTAAGCGCCTGTAGCTCAGTGGATAGAGCGTCTGTTTCCTAAGCAGAAGGTCGAAGGTTCGACCCCTTCCTGGCGCGTTTAATTTTTATTATTTTACAAATGCTGGGTGGGCTTCCACGCCACCGGACTAAAGAAGTTGCCAACCAAGCCCAATTCCTATCCATGGCTTTTGGGTCCATTACCCATTCTTTTTCTGACCCAATAAACTAGTTTAGGGTTTTGGCAAAAAAAAAAAAAAAAAAAGCAAAGAAAAAAAAAGAATTAACAAATGCAAGGTAAATTATTTGATGAATTACATTGAACTCCCCTAAATAAGTTTAAATACTACATCCTCCATTTCAGCTTTTTCTTTCCAGTTACTTTATGGGTCGCTTTGACTGACGAATTTAATTAACAACATGATACGAAAAATTACTATTTTCTTTAAAATATTGTCGTGTTAAGATAGATCTACAATGTTATGAAAAGAATAACATGTTTTCCATTGAGAAAGACTTCAATCGATGTGTTATCCGAGGTGGATGCAACTAGGTGGTTCACCTTTGCCGTTCCATATTCAAGCCTCCACGCAAGGTTTGCTACCACCCTATCCAACCTTTATCGGATGTTGTGGTCGTCCTCTCAGTTGTTATTCCATGTAGATGTATTGCCATAGTTGCCCAGATCTGTAAGCTCACAAAATTGAAGTGCCTCACGAAAAGGGTTTATTTGGCTCTGGTTGACATCTCTCCCACCTTTCTTGCCTTCTTCTGAGATAACTTCACTGCAGTCCACTATAACACACTATTGAGCATCTTCCTGTGGTTTAGTTCTAGTGAGTAGCTTTCTTGAGTGGTGTCTTTCACTTTTTTCCGGACCTCGTAGAAATTTAGTAAAGTTCCAACTTTCCTTGTCGGCATCTAACTTCACCGAGCAGTCAATGTGGTACCTTGAATAGGTCAGCAAGATAACATCTGTCGAAGCATTTAATAGGAATATGAGTGTGAGCCCCCCTTTTCTTCCTTCGCTATTATAGTAAATTTCATTAGCCAATTCCACATCTTCTTTACTGAGTCCATCTCATATTATTGCAACTTGGTTTTCATGAGAAAAATCAAGATGTGGCTTTTCCTTCACGATGTCGCAATGGGATTAGAACATTGTGGGGGATTCCAAGCCCCCGCACAATCTTACTTATAGTTTGATACTGACAAGATTATAGCTCAAATTTTTTTGACTGGACGAACTCAAATCGATTGGACATTCTTTTTAACTTCACATTTCTTTCATACGCGACGTTCATATACAGAGAATATATGCACTCTCAATTCCACAAAACTTTTCTTTTAGGAAATCAATTCCACAAAACTACAAAAAGATTCAGACAAAACTTTTCTTTTAGGAAATCAATTCATATACAGAGAATATATGCACCCTTTATTTTTTTTATTATGAAAATATTTAATCAAAGTTGTGTTAAAAAAATGTCAGATGACTAAGAAATTCAGACAAACAAATCTATACACCAACAAGTCACGAAGTAAGGAGGGTGTTTCTATAAGTAACGGTGTTCAGATACTAGCCAATAAATTTGAAAGATATCAACTGCTAAAACTCAATATTCTTTTAGTTTTATGTACTCATCAAAATGACTATATATGCATTTTCTGATACTCTTTTCTACATTAGTAACCTCCAAAAGGGACAGGTCATTCCCTAGAGTACGTATTGTGGAGTGTAGAGAGTAGTGGTGGAGAAGAACATGTACACGATTTTTTTTCCCAAAGATCAATAGAATCAAGTGTAATATAAGAACTCAATGTCACATTACCTTGAGAATCAATCATGGTGTAACTATTGAGAAAACACAATAATTGAAGAGAATCATAAGTGAACCAAACCAAGCCAAAGGATTGATTATTTGATCTGTTTCAATGTTTGACTGCATTAGTTTTTACATACTAACAAACAAAACTAGGTCTCAAGGATGATGATGGGAACAAAACATTCTTTAAGTTTTAGAGAGAGCAATTTTTAACTTTTTAATTTGGTGAATATGGGCAACATTCAAAGAACCTCATAGTTAGTTAAGAAATTAAAATGGTAAAATAATTCTTGATCTGACCTTGGAAAACGTGATGAGAGAACACAATTATGATTTATAATCCTATTTATGCAAGATTAAAAGATGTTATTCCAATTTCCCTCAAAAATGTGTTATTTAATTAGTTGATATCATATAAATACAAAATGTTTGTTGCAAAATGGGGAGACAAATGACCTTACACCAAGTTTTTCCTCTTCCACTGATTCATGAGTTTGGTCTAGTCTCTTTTAGGACACCCCTACAGAGCTATGTGTGGGGAATCACCACGTGTCCGAGACCTATTTGGCGATCTATCGGAACTTCTTAATTATTAAAATGTTTATTTATGGAGAAAGAGGATAATAAACCATGTGAGTGTGTGAGAATTAAGTCACTATTACTATTATTAATCCCAAATAATTAGGATTAGGAAACCATAGTATTACTAGTCAATCCAATTAGCAAGCATTCGTTTTTTATTTGTAAACTAGTGAATCTAAGACATGTACAACCCTTGAATTTGTTACTGTTTTTATCCTTTGGTTCATGTTGGCAAACACTCTAACATGTCCTTTAGGGTTCTTGAGAAGTTAGTTCCATGTTTCGCCCTCCTAGGGATGTGGAGAAACGGATCAAAGATCTCTAAACACATAATTTAGCATAGTTGGTATCGTAATTGTGAATGGTATGTGAATTCTTTTACTTACGAAAATATGATCACAGGTTTAAATTTTAAGATCGACTCGCTAGTTCATTCATTCTAATCTTATGTTGTGGCGGTGATAGAAATTGTTGTATAAGAATTAGTAGGGAAAAGCTTATATGAATTTTAGATCAAATGTTGTTTGTTAGTAAATTTTACCTGAAAGTTATGGTGAAATAATATACAATAAGTATTTCATATTTAGTGAAATCAGGTATAAACCTGTTGTGAGAGGGTAAAATGATCAGTTGCGTGAAGACAAATATTTAAAAATAAAAACCGATTATAAATAAGAAAAAACATGTTTCGGAAAGACATATCCTTATTGCTTTCTGATAGATGAAGAGAGCAAAAATATTTTGGAGAAAAAAAACACACTAAAAACTGTCATTATCATGTGAATTAATCTTTTTATTTAAACTTAAAGAGTGCCAAGCTGTGTTTATTTACCATTTTGACTCTTCAATTTCGCGATCTAAAAACAGTATGGCATCTACAGCTCAGTTTTGGGAAATTAAAACTGAAGGTGGGTTTATTTACAGATGATTAATTAACAATTTTTGGCTACTTTTATGAGAGGTTTTAACGTATAATCCAAACTTATCTGCGGCGGTGCCATGAAAGCTGTGATGACAGCTACTACTATCACACGAGTACGCATTGCTCTCACTCTTAATGAGTTGATTAGTTTAAACCCCATTGAGATCTGTAAACTAAATGTTTGCAATTAGATAGATTTCTTGCAATCTAATCTAAACTTCTTCTTCTTCTCTTTCCATGGACTTTCCGTGTGTGGCTTTCCTGGGTCGCGAAGGGTTAATCGAACTTTGGTTGTGTGGAGTCGTAGCTCTGTGGCATATGAAATTTGTTATATCTTTACATAAGCTCATTTGATATTTTTCATTCATTCATTCATTTTCTACGTGTGTCCAACTTATGATCGTTGAAGTGTGGGATCCGAATTAAGCGATAATTGACCTATTTCACCGTTTACGTTGTAAAATTAATTTCACGCTTTCAAATAATGTCATGCAAGTTTTAATTCTTCCAAAAAAGATTAAACACACCCACTTCCATACCTAGAAAAGAGGGAAAAAATGAGTTGAACAAGGCATTTAAGGACTTTTATGTAACAAAATGAGTTTACCTTAATCTCCCTCCCTTTTATCTATCTTATGATTTGTCATTACTGTAGTAGTATATGGTTATGGATCTAGTTAAGTTTTTGGGCTAATTCCATGTTACATTTGTAGTTAGGGGTTTGTGGAAAGACCCCTCGGGTTTCCAAATTATGTAAAAGACCCCCTATGATTTTGTTTGCAGCAGTACATAAACTTCCTACATTTGCGGCGTGTAATGTGGGGGCACTTCAAGTGCTGCTGTAGAGATGTCTTGTTTATGTTTTTGACTCTGTTGTCTCCATACCTGTAGTGTACCTTCTATAGCCTTATCCAATTTGAGTACACTGTGCACACAGTTTTTCATTCAAACAACTATGATTAATTTATTGATTGATTATTGTTGGTTAATTTAGTAAATAACTCTCTCAATTACTAATTTACAAGAGACAATTTTCACCCCACCTTGTCCAAAATAAAACAATCACCAGACAAGAACAAGACCAAGAAGAAGGTATCAAAATATTTATTTTTCAAATACAGACTCCACCTGTCTGCAAATGCCACTTTACTAGTAGTAGCTTTTTACTTGATTGGTGCCATTGAGAGATAAGATGGCTTTATATTATCGGACTTGTATATGAGAACTGTTTGACGTGAACTCAAAATGCGAACTTTACAGATAAACTGAATGACTGCTCATAAAGTTAGCATTCCAGATAGAGCATGTATGACCGTATTTTTTGAGTGTGAGTGCGACAACAAAAGGAACTAGTTTGCAATAGAGAAATACTAGGAATCATGTGCAACTTTTTTCTTTAATCTCCCCAACATGTGCAGATGAAACAAGGAACCCCTCAAACTGATACTATAAATACCCAACAAAGTGAATGTAAAATTTCAAAACAAGTCTCTTTTTATTTGTCTCCTTGTTTTGTATTCTCATCAATCATCATCATGGCATGCTTAAACATGTACTCCAACAATGATCAGCAACAAGGACACTGCACCTCTATCCCAAGAATCTCCTTCTCCAGTGACTTCTCTGATCCAAAACACCTCCCCAATCATGAAATCAACTACCGGGAACCACCCGTTTCGTCCGATTTCGAGTTCTCCGTCCCGGGCTCGGGCCGGGCCATGATCAATGCAGCTGATGAGCTCATCTTCAAGGGAAAGTTGATGCCTGTGAGAGAAAACTCCACCAAGATGACCACCCTCAAAGATGAGCTCCTTGTAGATGATGATGATGAGTTTGAGGATGTTCTTCCTAGGTTAACAAAAGGCTCTGGCTGGTGGGGGGAAAGGTGGGCCCTTAAGAGAGCTCACAATTTGACCAAGAAAGGACCCAAGAATGACAACATTTTTGCCCTCAGGCCATAAAGAAAAGGTCAGCACTTTTTATTTTATCATTTTTCTAGTAAAATCATACATATTACTGTTTGTCTGTTAATTGATTTTGAGATAGGACTCTGGATCTTTTAACTCGTCTTGTTGATCCGTTTGAATCTGTTTGAGGAGGCGTGTTGACAATCATTATTTGTCGCGCATCATAATTGTGTCTGTCTTGTTTGATCTAATTTTTTACTTATGTCTTGCAGGAACTTGCCAATGGAGGCAAAATGAAGTGTAGAGTTAATGGGGGTGATGTTTACAGCAATTTGGAAGGACATTTTGTTGTTGGTGGTATTGTTGCTGATGGTAGAGAGACTTAAGTATAGATTCAACCAATGTAGAGAAAGAGATCTTCAAGATTGGTTTTTGTTTGTTTTGTTAATTGTTGATTGATTAACTTGTTGTGGTGGTGGGGTGGTGGGTATTGGTTGGGTTTTGTACAAATTGTTTGCTTCTCAAGACTTTCCATGGCATGTAGTAATAATTAACAAGTGTTATTATGCTACTATTATTATTAATTTGATCAGATCTTGTATCTGCTAGTAATCCTGTGTTTGCAGAGCAGCATTTTGAAACTCAACTTTTTTTTTAGGAAATGAAACTCAACTACTATCTCTTTCCTAGCAAATTCATATATATGGCTTTGTTGTGGTTGCTAGTTTTTACTCTTCCATACTACTAGTATGTATGTATTTGTTTCTGGTCTTTATATGGAGAATAAGATCATTTGGCCGTACACTAAGCATGGAGAAAATTTGTCAAAATCGGACCATCGGTACATACAGTCTCTTAATATGCGTATTTTTACTCCTTGCTGAATACTTCTTTTCCATTAGTAGACTAAAATATCCAGTATTGAGACTGTATGGAGTCTTGGACATTTTAGATAAGCTCGAAATCTTTCTGCAGAAAATTTTGCACAATAGACTTGTAAAGTTCAAATAGAATCGCACATCACTAGTTTGACTATTCTTACATTAGTTAAGGACCACCACACGGAGTTGGACCTGTTTCGTAGTTTTAGAGGTCCGTACTATCAGGAGCAGAAGACCAGTCTCCAATTCGTCTGGGAGATGAATAATAAGATGCTAAGTACGGAGGCATGTTTCAACATGAGACAGAAAGCCGGACCATGCTCTCAAGTTCATAGGGGAAGATTTCAGTTTACATTCTTCATGAATTGTTTTGCAAGAACAGATATTCACATACTAACTAAATCAATATTACATGAGTGTTGTATATACAACAATCGCTATCGCAAACAACACAACCAGGGCGTAATGAGAAGAACTTGTCTGCCATACTGTACAAAACTAAAACCGGTCTAGGGTTTATAATTACAAAAGGGGCTCGTAGACGTATGAAGAAAACTGTGTATTTACATTTTCTACAATCTTCTCCACCACAAAGAATATGTAACAATTTCACTGCCTGTACACCTGCAAAGTACAAAGACAACCATTAACATCAGGAAGGGAAAAGGACAGCACGCAAATGTTTATTTTCAAGGCAGAAGCTAAGTATGCTGAGCCGTTTACTCCCTGTACTCTAAAACTCCGAAACACACATTCAAATTAAGTTGATCCTACCCTTCAGGGTGTAGTCGAGTTAGCCGGGTTTGCATAACCTTGGGTAACCCAAGGGCTGCCTATTAGCCTTCTCGACCGCGAGCCTGCCAGTCCGGGTTTTTTCTCAGGTTTACCTCTCTGGTGTGGTTTGCAGGCTATTGCACTAGAGAAGGGGTTTACCAAGTGCGCACCGGAAGGGTAGCGGCTGCGGGTTCCCACGTAATCACCAAGAAAATTGATCCTCGAAAAACAATTCAACAAATTCACAAGGTATGAGGTGACCTGTGAGTAGGGGGTGCAACTTAGACGGGCTAAACCCGACCAACCCGAACTATAATAGGGTTTGAGCACATGTTTTTAGTAAATTGGACGTGCTTGGTCGGAAATTCTCAGCTCGAATTGTAATTAAGGTCGGGCTTGGCATAAATATTAAACAACGGATTAGCCCGAATTTTTTTTTTGATTGATTCGGAATAATGGTTAGCCCGAATTGCCCGAATTGTATAAGCACTACCTATAGATATTATATTTGAAGAGAATTGCATAGCATTTTTCACACAGTATGAGATGATGACCAGTGAGAATCAGGGATCAACTCATCGGAAACATAAGACTTGTAATGTGGTATCCTACTTTTCGTAGCAGAAACTTACCAGAAACAAGAAGAAATGAGTCCCCTGCGCCGAACAGGCGGTGGATTGCATTTCAAGGTAGACACAGCTGGTAGCTTACTCCATTGAGCTTTTAACGAGCTTCTGACTAGCCTTGAAATAGTCTCAACCTGAATCAATGGGGGACTTCGAGATGGTTTTTTTCCTTCCTTTTCTGTTGGTCTTCTTCTGGTTCAATTGAATCTAACACTGTACATGAAACCCGGTGAAGGTTTACTAAACCATGAATGCTTAATGTAAGCAGTCATAATCTGTCAACACTGTCATGGTTTCTACTCCTCATATTATCCCGAGGATGAGATGCACCCAAATACTTTTCAATGGACTCCTTCTTGTGTTCAGGATCGAGGCTGCAAACAGAGTACCAACAATTATGTTTCATCAAAGTAAAGTTCATATGCAGAAAAAAATAATGAGACATTATTATTATTATTATTATTATTATTATTATTATTATTATTATTATTATTATTATTATTATTATTATTATTATTATTATTATTATTATTATTATTATTATTATTATTATTATTATTATTATTATTATTATTATTATTATTATTATTATTATTATTATTATTATTATTATTATTATTATTATTATTATTATTATTGGACCTTCGTGCAGTGCTGAGCACTCACCACACACAGGCCTTGATTTGAGAAAGTGTTCTTTCTACAGACTGTAATAGAAGGCACTACATCTGGCATACTACGGTCAGAATCACTCATCCAAAGAAACCCCAGGGTAGCGATAAGATACTGACCTATTCCTGACACCAAGAAGAGTGCAATGCACAGCACGTGCAGCAGCAGAAGCTGGGGACATGGCGGCTCCTGGAACAGCCTTTACAGCAGTGGCAAATGCAGATCCCGCACCAGCACCGCGTTGGTAACTTTTCAAGGGTGCTCGGACCAAAGCTGAAGCAGTTTTGCCAAGACCATCACTCATGCTCTCATAAGCCTGCCAAATTAAGAGCAGTTAGGAGTAAAATAGAGCAAACGCGGGTAAATATCACCTGTTAGCTTTCCCTTTCCATCCCATTCTCATTTGTTAGCGGAACTGAAGAGAGGGTGGGGAGGGTGGATAAAACAGGCCTACCAAACTTGAAAGTAGGTTGATATGTTATAACCTACGAAAGCTCATCACCTACTTATTCTGGAAGAAAAGATGGAAGTTTTTTTTTAGCTTTTTTTTTTTTTTTTTTTTTGAGAAAAGATGGAAGTTGAAAAAAAATATACTATTACCATCTTCCACAAGTCACAACCACAACACAATTATACTGCTTTATAATTGAGAGACAGACCCCGAAATACCCCTTTTCTTATCAATAAAACTGAAGCTTATTTTAAAAAAGAAATGCAATCAAGAACAACCAAAGTTTAAGAAGTAGCAAGCTGAATTACTTCTTACAACTATGGTTAGTAGTGGGAGGAGAAAATGTCCCTCCAGAAAATTATTCTGGTAATGCAACTTGCGCGCTTAATTAAAGCATCCCATGTTCCCTTAAAATAACTCTTGTTCCAAATTGACAAATCCACAATATATAAGGACGTCCTCATAAGTTAGGAAGGTTTGAGATAATATACAATCAAAGCGAAATAGTATTGCAGAACTCGTGTCTACAAACGAGGCTAAAAAGTTAAATTTCAAATAGAGTTCAATGTAGGTTGGAGTCAAACCTGTTGAACCCCTTGCCTGACGTTATTTGGCTGATTAGATCTCACATTTGTTTTTGTTCTAGTTTGAGGAGACAGTGGCATCGATGGAGGAACACTTGTAAGGATATATTCTGCTTGGAGAAGTATGTCATGAGCCCCAGCTGCCAGATGGACTCCCAATCCAACAGCTTCAAGTGAAATACTTCTAAGAAATGCAATTGTACCTGAAAAGGATCAAGCTGGGTCATTTCTTTCTGTATTAAGAGCTTGGTGAGAGACGAAGAAGATAGGTTATTAGGCCCTCTCAAACTGAACACATTTCCCCTCCCTCTGCCCCTCCAACTCCCTTCTACCTTATCTTCTCCAACCGAAGGGCTTTAAGTCAGCCACACCCTCGCTAAATAATTATTAGTAATAATATTTATATTGCAATTGATATTACTATTATTATTCCAATGATGTAATAGTACATGATATTTAGACTATGAAAATATACTAATTTACGAGTATAGTTAGTAGTTTAATCAAATCATACGCAAAATAAAAATATACAGCATTAATAACACGTATTAAAAATTGATATTGTTAAATACTATTTAGATTTTACAGAAAGTAAAAAAATATAATTTACATATATATAAAAAATATATACAGTTAAAACTAAAATTACGATGTAATTAAACCCCCCTTCCCGAAACCCCCGAGGGAAGACATCCTTGCATCATTTAGACAATCTACAAATCAGTTGTTCAATCACCAGTATACAGTATACTGGAGATACAGTTGAAACTTTAACCATCCAAGTACACTTTAAAAAGTTGCAAAGGCTATGAGATGACTAGCTCCTAAAAACAACAGCTTCATGACCTAATAACTATAAACGGAATCAGAACCCTAAAAACTAATTATTCAAGCATGCAGTTACACGTAACATAAAGATATTGCCAGGTGGGATATACAACGTCGCTTTATGTGACAGCTGAACGTATCTGAAACAAATATCACTTGCCTCGTTGCATTCCTTTCAGTAACCTGCGATCCTTCTTGTAGTTCTTCACAGGCAAAGACACCAACTTTGCTGCACCTGAACCAACAGCAACCAATGATCGTATGGGAGGAAGCCCTCGTAGTAGCTTATGGATCTACACCATAAAAATTATTATCAATAACATTCGACAATATAGGCCGCAAACACAAAATTATCAATACATTGAGGTTCTAATGCAGAATAATACCTGATTTTGAGAAATGTCTTCCAACCACTCGCCTAAAACAGTTTCACAAACACTTCCCCAGCCATAGAGACCAACAGCATGCACGTGCTTCAGTTGTAACTCTACCCCCTGGGCCAAAAGAAATGTTCATTCAAGTTAGAGGAGTATAATTTTCCGGTACATTGAGCACGCCCATTCTACTACAAGCATTTAAATTTATATCAGGTCTTGTGCAAATGGAGTCGCGGAACTTCGAGGCAACACATACCCCAGAAATTGACATTTAACCGTCACAAAAAGCCACATCAAAATAAGGACATCCGTCTGTCCCAAAAGTGACGTCTTCATTTCTTAAAATGGATGTCCCAAAATGGATGTCCACTTATCAAAAGTGACATACCTTTCCAGTTCACTTCCATCCCTATCCCTTTTCAAATATCTACTTTTTCACTTTCCAAGAAAAAGCACCACATATGACAGAAAATTTTGTAACACTACCAAAACAAAAGCATCTTCTAGAACTCGTGAATGGTCAAACAAAATATCCTATTGGGATGGAGGGAGTAGTACTTATGAAGCCAAGGAAGTAGAGATGTACCTTCCAAGGAACTAGGTTAATTAGTTCCACGTATTTCCCGCCTCTTAAAGCTGCTAGGTCAACGCGACAGGGTACGTAGTCAACACGAATTAGAACAGGCCACAAGTCGAACTTCTGGAAAAAATCCAATAAACAGTATGTTAACCTTCCAGTATCCACAACACAAGTTAATAGCCACGCAAGCATATGAAACTACAATTTCTAAACCACTAAACTACAGAACTAACTCGAATCACAATCTAATACTGTACTAACAAACTTATAGAGTCGGCTGAATAAAAAAATTACTTGCCTGAAAGAAAGGGAGCAAAGCCTCCTCGCTGACAGAATAGCGCCCAAAATTACTGTTCCTGCTAGACACTTCAGGTTCACCCAGGTCCTGATAACAATTTGGAGACTGGTCAAGAGAGGACGACTTCCCACCAAAGAAACTGATGAAGAAATCAAGTTGGCTTTGATGAAGATGCAAAACCATAGGAAGCATTGCAACACGTAACCTGGAGGAAAAAAAACCAGGGAAAATAAGTTTAAAAAAAAAAAAAAATCTTCTTCTGTTTATTTCATCCAACAAGGCTTTATTGCAAGGCTACCAGTATAGAACTCAACCAAAATCAGACCCAAAGGAGGAGTTTCATCTGATTTCATACTCAACAAAAATAATCCTACAGAGCATAAAAATAAACTCCAGACATGGGGAAATACCGATATTCCTCGAGCGGGGTCGAAGGGTCTGGTCTGACGGCCTCCAAATCCAGTTTGAATGCTTTCGAAGAAGAACTTCTTGGACGATCCTTTGATTGATAATATCCTAATACCTACAGATAAAAGACCAGGAGTACATCAAATCCATCTCAAACAAACTGAAGGAAGAAAATATATCATGTGAAATCTGCAGAGTATCAGCCTCACCATCTTCCAAGGAGAATCCGCACTATTGTCACTGAGATGAAATTCCTGGATTGCAAGTTTAAGCCTAGATGCACATATTCCCCCCTCTGGGTAAACTTCGTACTGACAGCTAATTTTAGATAACGTGAACTCAAGGCAACTAGTCCGGTCTCTTCCAAGCATATCTGGAGATTCCTTGTCTCTTCTCTGAAATTTATGCCAGTCTGAACCAGCATACATTCTCCAGTGAACATTGATGTTCTTAAGAACTACACGGCCTCTCACCTTACCATTGCCATCAGGTTCTTTGTGATTGCTTGTTGTAGTCTCCTCTGGTACAAGTTGTTGAGGACGAAAATGTGAACTGACATCTGACACGTGGTCTTCGAGAATTTTGAAAGAGGACTCTGCATACCAACCATTGTTAACTTTCTCTGCATCTCCATTCGGCAATGTCCTGGATTTATGCTTGGTAACCTCATCCTGCCATTGCTTCTCTTTGGATGCCGCGGGCAAAGAACATAACTCAGATAAGAAGTAGCCTTCTATTAACTCAGGAAAGCTCTTCTGAGAAGGTCCAACAGATTCCAGTATACCTCTGTGCTCGGAGTCAACCATTGACAACTTATGCTCGGAACTTTTCGCAGTTGAGTTGAATTCCTTATCCACAAGACCGTTGTCTGAATCACAAAGTTCTGGTTCACGAAAAACAGATGGGCCATCTAAATGCTCTCTCAAGTGAAAAGCATCTTCACAAATTTCTTCCATCAAGTTGATTACATCCCCCTTACTCTTTGTTTCAAGAATTTCAAGATCTGATGAAGTTGATGGTCCAGAGTTATTGTTGAGAATCTCTATCACATCGCTTTCTTGTGCCTTCTGAACATCGTTCCATCTAGCCTGTAAGTGAACAGCCGACTCTTCCATATCAGGGGCAAAAAGCTGTTGAAGCTGAGTGACCAAATCAATAAGACCAGATGTAGTATCGTGACATGTTTCCAGGAAAATATTGGACTTGGAACATTCCAGTTCCCAAAGGAGCCCATTCCCACAATTCATTCTCAAAATTGCTTCAAGGTGTGCTTCTTTAGCAATTTTAACATAGCCAACATTATGAAGACGTTCTGCACCATAGGCGCCACCTGAATCCTCAGGCCTAGGCACTGCACAAAGAAGTAGCCCCAGATCTTGCACTTTAACTCTGTAGTCACTTTCCACATGATCCTTCAATTTGTTGTTAGAAAGGTTCAATGAAGAAGCTGCTAGGAGACAAGCAACATAATTCTTGTGAATCCCTTCATTTACATTCGTAGATCGTAAGTTGGACTCGCACCTTTTACTAGTTATCTGACCATTTAAGTAAGGCTCATAGCTCAAGCCGATATCTACCAAATTAAGCACAAGAGAAAAATCAGTAGGTACATTATCCACAGAGTATTCCAAATCTGTGTCAACAACTTGTTCAGACTCAGGAGAGGGCAAACTAAAGAAACCAGATATTGCTTCAAACCAATCCAAGCGACCACCCATTGCGATGATGGTGCAACATCTGATAGTTATTGACATATAAACGTGACAAGTCTCTGGATCCCATAGGTGTATAATATCAGAACCTGCAAACTGAGAGAAAAGTATATTTGAACCCTCACCATCACCACGACCCATTGTAGAGTTGCTACAAGAAACCAAAGGGAACTCTTGGTTAGGAACTTCAGTAACCGAACCCCATAAACTGCCTTCGGCATGGGAAAACCAGAGAAAATCGGAGCCACAAAGTCCACCAATGTTGGAGACTGTTAGCAAGTGAATCTTTTTCATTTGCAGTCTTAAACTTTGCCATGATCCGGGAAGTTCATTCTGGATCGATCCCTTAGTACTCTCTTCCGGTTCCAGACTAACAGAAATATCTACAGATCCACACTCCACGATGATTGACTTTTGCACATCAGAAGAATCATTCTCAACACTGATTGAATCACGTACTAAACATGATAATCTCTCAATCGCCTGTTGCGAAAGACGATGCAAGATCTTATACTGGTGACTACTTAGTTTGATTGTAATAGGTGAGAGATGAATATGCAGGATGAATGCAGAGCTCAAAATAATCTCCTGCCGTGCACGGTAACTTAACTCTTCTGTATCTTTGGCAGTAGTTACAGAAGCAAACTCGTAACCTTTTCCCACAAACCTACTTCGACCTCTGATATCCTCCGAAGTAGCTAGCTGCTTGGCACTCCTTGCTATCAGAGGACCAGTTCCTGGGGCTTCCTGCCAAATCATACTAATGACTGAAAGGTCGCCTCTTCTATTTGTGGCTGAGAGGATGTTCTCACATGAAAATTTCTGCCTCAAATCACCATCAGGATTACTTCCAAAGTTACAATTGGGAGGAGATGTGATTAAGTAAATATCAAGGTTCCCCATATTTAAATGGATTGAGTGTGATGTTTTCGAAGAGTATCTCTTCTGGGAATCTAAAATTGAAACTGGAGAACTGACTTGAACATTTTCCTCGCTGACCTTTGATGGTGATGAAACATCCAGCGCAATGAATTCACTCCAGGAACAGTAAGCACTAGAATCTGCATCATTCTCAGAAGTGAAACACAATATTATTCTCGCATTTGGGAGGAAAATATTGCCTCTCAGACGCTCTTCGGTAGACAAAGCTGTAAGATATCGGCGACCATTGCGTTTCGTATCCCCATGAGATGAAGAGCCACCCTTTATTTGAGAACCTTCAGAGACAGACATGTCGCTTTTGCTATCCGCTTCGAAGAAATTAGCAAATTCTTGCAACCTCACGAGTACCATGTTTATTAAGTGAAAGTTCACCCAGAATACAACCGGTGGCAGCTGTAACGAGAAAGATGAAGCTCCAGTAAAGTGATACCCAGTTGAGTGGGAATTTACAGCAACTTGAAAATCGGTACGACCTGAAGTTTTTAGCAACAAAATCTTGATTTTGTTGTTCGGGTTTATCTGATCACAATTTGTTCTGCTACTGCCTCTATCAGTGCAAGTCCGTGCAAATGGAGATCCTACAGCCACTGACTGGTTGGGTTTGTCTGAACGAGAACCTCTGGCAAACGGAGGGAGTGTGTCATGGATTGCAGCTTGAACTTGATGGATCATAACTCCCTGCTTATCTCCACCTATAGTACCAGGACCACCATTGTCCTCACTAAAATTATCTGTAAGCTCAATGTTCTCCACAGTTGCTTTAAATTTGATTTGTTGAGGAGATACCTGGAGGTGAAATAGAATGTTAGAAACAAGCGTACATGACACCTTTTCTGAACAAGGTTGAAAAAATAAGGTAAAACAAAACAGATAAATCTCCAACTATACCTGCAACACAAGCACTATCTCTTGAAATGCTGCAGTAAGATAATGAACAACTGAACAAGTGTTTGTCTTGTCACCGCTCAGATCACTCAGTGACTTCTGGTCTTCACTGTCAAGGAGGGAGAAAACAACAGAAATTCCAGCAAAGTTTGTCTTAAGAGTGGTCTCAATATGCTGCGGCTCTGTTCAAAGGGAAGATGATTAAACTCAATTTCTTCGGCGAAGGTATTAAGTAGACGAAGGTATTAAGTACGGACAAAGTAAGTTTTAAACAGAGAAACAGCAACCAAGTAAGTCAAAATAAATCTACAAAACCTATATAGTTCCATGAAAGTTCGTATAAAATAAACGAGATCCGAAATATCTTTGACTATGAGCAAATAATGAAATAGATTTGCATTCAACTGAAACAGAAAATGCAGAAATAACAGCCTGTCTAGGAAAGCTAAATTGTGCAAGAGCTGAATGCTTGAGGGATGTGAAGAATACTCCAAAAGAAAAGAGAATAACAAAAGCAGCGAAGGGACGAAAATTTGCTGAATTAACCTCCAAAAGAATCATCAAATAGACCTGAAGCTCATCAATCACAAAATATAATGAATCCAAGAGGTCCTATAAAAGGAAAAAGCTAAAAATGATCATATAGAAGAAACATCAAGCAGACCTTCACAACAGCTCCAATGCCTTCAACCTAATCAGAAAGCTCAGAAACAGAAAAATATCTATTGCCCCTCACTCATTCCTTACCCCCGGCCCCATCAAAAGAGTGCAAATTACCACCCTGCAAGTTTCGCTCCACACAGTACCAAAGTCCCACCAAGCATCATGGCTCTATATAACTGTAACGGCCAATGTAACAGTCGTAGTCGTGGTGTAACTGCATAGCTGTACGGGACACACTGTAACAGGATTCGGCCACCGAAGGCATGAATCTTTTTAGATGTTTCTAAGATACAACGGTAGAGAATTAGTTGATTCTTGTGTGAATCTGATTCAAACCACAATTACTAGCTGTGAAGGTTTCCGAGGCTTAAGATACAACTTACATGGCCTTATCAGTCGATATTCAAAACAATGACAGTCATATAAGAATGAGAAAACCAAATAACAATCGACCCAGTGCTAAACCTAAAAACCCCAAAACAATCAGAAAGTTTGAGGAGAAGTAGAGAACAATAGGGTTCCTTGTACCACTCAATTCCAAGAGCTCAACGTCACTATTACCAGTATATTACCTAAAACCTTGAAACAACCCCAAACATCTCCAGCATTCTCCCATATACTACCATGAGAATCCTCTCATCTTCAAAGTTTTCCACCAACTGAAATCTCTCAGAAACATGTAACCGTACTTATTTCCTTCAAAAAATGTCTTGTCTGAAATTTCTTCCTAGCTTAACCTCCTTTTCTTGCTTGGTCCAAGTATACTCCCAAACAAAACTAAATATCAGTTAAGTAATATATTCCACTATTCCAGGCACCCATCTTTCTTGAAGCTTATCAACTAACCCGTATCAAACAGACTACAGAAACATCTACATGTATGGGCTTCGGAGATGAAGATATGAACATTTTTTCTAATGATGGCCTACAACATCTTAAATGACAGTGCTGAGATTCAATCTCTAAGTCGAGATTTCATCACTTATTAACTCTTAGGTCAGAAACACTTGGGACGAAACAGAGCATAAGCATGACAATATAAAACAATGCTTAAGTACATACCAGGAGGTATATGTATAGATCCCGAAGCAAGGTTTGATGCAGCAGTTATTGCAGTGAAAACAGAGCATGTCCAGTTCCACATTCCACTGTTTCCCAGTGCTGATTGAGAATTCCGCATCTCGTCGAGACAATCGAAGAACTGTTCTACACTGAAAATAAAACAACATCGTGAGACTCTGAAACCTTGGTTATTAAATTAATAACTGAATCAGAGTTTTGTAAATTTTACCAAATAGAGACAATTTCTCTGGATTCTTTGCAGTTATTAAAAAAATATAAGCAAACTAAATTTATACCATATCATGAAGTTCTGACATCGCCACATAAGTAATAGAAAATGTCCATTCATCAACTTGCATAATATGTTAGCATATATGTGTGGTTACTGTGGAAGCCATGTTGGTTATGAGAGAGGTTTAACCAAAAACTAATTATAGTGCAAACAGTGAATGAATAGAGCATTCAAGGATGTGAACTGTTCATAAAATTAACTAAGATCACAGAATATATCACAAACCTTGCTCCAAAATCTGGTTCCTCTTCAACCCCATTCTTAACGTTCTTACTAGGAGAGAACGGCACCCAATCTGATATAAGTTGGGACTCTGGTAGCAGTGCATCGGAGAGTTTCTCCTTTCCCACGGGAGAAGAGAAATCAAACGAAAACTTTTCACTGCCTGGCATAACCTTATTATTTGAGGTTACACAAGAATTTAATGTTGACAGAGAGCTAGGAGAAGCTGTGGTGAGATGAATCGAGCCGGCGGTCTTAGAATCCACATGGTCCATGGTACTTTTTCCAGGATCTTTAACAATTTGCCAGAAATGCAATAGCCATTTGATTGAGCTCGGTTGAAATCTCAACACTAGAGGATCAATATGTGCATCAGCATCCACTTTGCGAATATTTAGCGAACCATTTTTCCAAGGAATTCTTAATTTTAACGTCCCTGAAAATCCACCATCTTTCCCAGTAATAACTGGAGTCCGGCCATTCGAAGGACAACTTTCCGAGAAACATTCACCAAAAGTAGTTCCAGAAACACATGTGACGACTGTTTCACTTCCTAAACCGTCCATCTCAAGAAATTCCAGTGTCGCTCCCTCAAATTTCACGAAGTTTGTCAACATGTTCAACCCAAGAAGATTGTCAGCTGGAGCATCAGCTTCCGAAGAAGCTTCTTCAGAAATGCAAGTTCCACACTGCACCTCACTCATGCGAAGAACCAAGGTTCTGCCAGACCCTGTACTCTTTTCATGCTCCTCTATAGATGAATCAAGCGCAACAATAAGCTTCTTCACTTTTACATGGAAGCTAGTGAGCAGCCATTTGACCATCTTAGCTATGGTTTTAACCCCTTCATGAACATCGCTGGATACTGGCATCACGGTATTATCCATGTTTCCAGAGACCGTCTTTCCTGAGCCACAAGAGTCGCCAACTTGACTAGGAATGCAGGTTTCTAATCCAGAGTGGTCACCAAGAAACCCAGGGGGAGCAAGAACAAGCTCAAGCTCTTCCACCTCAATCTCACAACCTCTATCTTTCCACGGCATCGTAACAGATAGAGAGCCAATTGATCCTTCTTTGACAACAAATGCGGCTCCTGCACCTAGCTGAAACAAAGGACATTAAAGATCCAGTGCATATGAGTTAGTGACAGAGAAATCATATTACCTTTAACCACATTGCTGCAGAAAGTACAAAAATATAGCTCATTTGGGGTACGTTTCCCAAAACATGTTATTAAAAAGATTTAGTTGAGAAAAGACAAATTGTTACTTAAGAGTGCATTTGGTAGCTGCTTCAATAGTTTCTAAAATGAAAGTTTGTCAGAGAGCAGTATAAACATTTAAAAGTTGATTTTAAATTCCAGACATAAAAATATCAGTTCACAAAATGTTCCTTAAAACATCTATCAAAATAAGCCTTCAAAATACGCCTTCATACGTTCTTCTATTCCTGCAAGTAAAGAGCATAGTTTCCTTAAACCGATTGACCAAATTTCTCAGGGGCTTATTATTGGAGAATTTCAAGATGACCGAGTTGAGATTAAGTTAAATAATTATTTGGTAAATAGCAAATAATTTGTTGTTTGAAGTGTAAGAAGTAGCCTCATACATTTAGGGTGTCCATACCCTTTTTATTGAAACGATCATACAAAAATAGTATGATGTTTGTGGATGCCAATGTCTGCATGTAATCAACAGCTCCAAAATGAATATCTGGCCAACTCGTTAACTAATTAGTACTAGTCTTGTCTTCATGTACATCTTACAAACTAGCGAATAGCATCGAATATTTCATATTCAACTTTCAATTGAGCAAAAGTTGGATCCCGTTTCTATGTCAGAAGGGTAAGCTCACTTGCTACCCATAATGGTGTTTGTCCGTGTGTGTGTGTGTCTGTGGGGGGGGGGGGGGGGGGGGGGGGGGGGAGGACGATAGACTAGAGAGAGGCGGACAGTTTGGCATTTGACTTCTCTGGTGTTCCATGGCATGGATCATTTGGAGGGTGCACAACAGGAAGACGACGTTGGACAGGAACTATATATCTGATTCTTTAGTCAGAGGCCTTATCATGGTGTTGCTTTTGTAGCCCTGCAAGCCGCTCACGCTCACCTCGATAAATAATCCGTTTCACTTTGTGCATTTTTGGCTTAATTTTGTTCCTGTAGATTTTTTTTTTTTTCTTCCTACACTCAGGCGATTATGAAAGTTGACCTTATAAGCTCCTTGGTAAACCTTCATAGAAGTAGAACATTCATTCTAAACCAAGCAGTGAGGCTCTCCTGCATCGGAGTGCACCCAATGAAAGTTGGTTTGAGTTGGCAAAGCTCATCTCCTAGCTAGCCTGAGGGTTGGGTTTGAGTCAGAGGAAAGTTCCTCTTGGTGGGTGATTCGTACTATCTTTGTAAACCCTCATGCAGTGACTCTGCGATGGGGTAGACCCCGCCCCCCAACCCACCCAAAAAAAGGCTATTGTAACCAAGAAAAAGGTGCAAACTTTAATGATCCAACAAAATCAATCAACCTAGAAAAGGCCCAAAGAACATTGTCTCATCAAACCTTCCACCTAGACATGTGTTCTTAACCTTGGTTGTTTTTGGTTTGTATCATGTTCAGTTTGTTTTCATTTTCTTTTTCTTTCTCTAATCTAATGTGCTTCCAGTGTATCCTTATTGCCGCAGATGGGTGAAATTTTTGTTTCTTGTCGCAAAATAAGCTCCTGCACTTGAGATATCTTGTTTTGGAATCCGTGTGCAATATGCCGCACTGTACATACTTAAAAAATACCATGCGGATCCCACTATTCCAGTACATAAGCAATCAGTTTTAGTGCAACTTTGATCAATATGTATGTTAAACATCAAAATATAACCATGAACCACTTACCAGCTTTCAGACAGATAATTGGAGGAAAGCTTCCCAACATTGATTTACTTATTACTATGTATTTCATAAAGTCACTGATATACCAAATGAGGTGAAGGTCTCGTTTAAGAACCCACAAAACATGGAAGATGATGATTCAAAATGGGTTCTCTGGTATTGAGTGTTAAGTCAAAGTGCCATCTTCTGATTGGCTGAATGAGACCAGATGCCATTCGGTACCCACCTTCCCTGTACCTCACAACCATGTGTGTAAAACCATGCCATAAGAAGTTCGATGTATCTGTTAAGGATTGTTTTTAGGCAATATTTTAGGGTTTATGATTCTTAATTGCTTTATTCCATAATGTCACTGATGATGATTGGAGCCTTGTTTGAAGTTAATAAGGTCCTCGTTACTCCCCTCATTACCAATTGATTTTGAAGTGGAACCTCGAAACTTTTAATATGGCATCAAAGGCATAGTTTTTTTACTCCAAAATGTATTATAGGTTTATCCGAACTTTCAAGTGTGCTTCGTTTGTCCCACATCGAGTTATGAAGCTTTGTGTGTAGTTATAAAGTCATGTGATGAACCACGTGGTTCTTGATAGTGTCATGCTGGATATCAATCCATGGGAGGATTGTTCAAATCTGAAATTGGCAGTCCTCCGATCATAAAACCATGTATTGCAGTTAAACAAGACACACACAATACACACACAATACACACACATATATATATGCATGATATATGTAGATGGTGTTTGGGAAACTTGGTTTTTTGTAAACTATAAACCACAAAAAAATATGGTGATTGGATGCACCACTTTTTTTTGGTGGGTGGGTGGGTGACTGGGTGTTAAGTCTTTTTAATAATTTCCTCCTTGTGAATCAGATAGTGCCATGTGGATCATGAGTACAAATTTCTCCTTTAAGATATTAAAACACCCCCCCCCCAAACTCTTTTGAAGAACCAGCCCTCCGGTTGATTTAAGTAACTAAAAAAACAGTCTTTCGGTATTTGGAAACCCTAGAAGCTAGTTTTTGTTTCTTTAAAAAACCAAAAAACTAACTTGTACAGATAGAGCCAAATACCCACCTCTCTTCTGCGAGGACCTACCATGGCAGGCACAACCTTACTTAGTACGCATGTCATAGAGCTAACCAGGTTTGTGGTACTCCACTCCTTTAGGATATTCCTGAAAAGGCTTAATTATTTTAAAATCTATAATCACCCGCTTGGCTTTTGATGCTACCGTGATACCACATCTCCGTTCAATGCTCTAATGGGGAATGCAAGTATCACGGTCTGCCGTTTCTCATACCAGTGCTGAAGTGAGAGTTCTGTGTTATGGCATGTTTGGTGTAGGGGTGATTGTAGGGGGGTTCAATACCCTCTTATCGTTCATGAGGGACTTATGCCTATACTTGAATGATGAATCTAATACTGTAGCTTAATACCCTTTCATATAATGCCGTAAACAAACAATTTATATTATCCTCTGTATGTGACTGATAATGCCTTACTATCTAAAGACACCACTATCCCAAGTTTCAATCCATCCAACAAAAGTATGGTAAAAGTATTGCACCACGTGCCATATCCAGCAGTTGCATAAGAACGTATCTTCTTACATTGACCAAAATCATAATATCTCTTTTCTAAATTCAAATGAGAGAAGAGGTTCACGCTATCCCAGTTGATTTCAGCATATCACTACACTAAGAGGAGATTCCGAGCTATTCCAGGTGGTTTTGGTGTAACTAACATTCATACTCCCAAAATTAACAAGATACACATGCTCAACTTAGCTCAACTTAGTTTATATCAAAATCGTCTCCTCTAACCAGGACACTCATACTTCTCGTCTAGTAAATTTCAAACAACTCCACCAAATTCCAAGCTATTCCAGGTGGTTTTGGTGTAACCAACATTCATACTCCCAAAATTGACAAGTAACACATGCTCAACTTAGTTCATATATCAAAATCGTCTCCTCTGACCTAGAAACTCATAGCACATATACTTCTCGTCTAGTAAATTTTAAACAACTCCACCAAATTCAACAGTTCTTAACTCAAATACCAGACGAAACTTCAATCAATTCAAGCTATGAACTGCGAGATGAAAATTAAACAATTCAAGCTATGAACTGCGAGAAAAAAGCACAAGTTTGAACACTCACCTTGTGGTTGAGGAAGTCGACGTTGAGAGCGAGATCGGAGAGCTGAATAGTTCCAGCTCTGAGCTGCACATCGAGCTGGTCAAGATCGATGTCGCCGAGAATGAACTGTCCCAGCTTCTTCTTCAGCAGAAACTTGCAGAGCCTCTTCACCGCCCACCGCGAGAACACCGCCTCCGCCGATTTGGCGATGTTGTTCCACATCTTCTTCTCTCTGTAAACCCTAATTCGACGAATTCGAGTTTCTAGGGTTCTTGTTCGAGAGCTAGGGTTTCTGTTAGCCGATAATTCAAAGCTCGAAACTCCATCCAAGCCGACACGCGAGAGAGAGAGAGAGAGAGAATAAATATGATGATTGATTGATGGATGAGTCGAAGAAATAGAAATCCTGGTGGGTTTGGGGGATTTCAGATTACGTGTTTGAATCTGTTTCTGGGGTTTTGGATTTGTGTTGCTTGCTTTTGTTTCAACGGTAATTAAATAAGACACCAAACACCAATAATAGTAGTAACAACGGGGATTAGTACTAAATTAAATAACAATTTTTGCAATAAATAAATAATTGTTGGTGATGAAGTTGTATGAGTATCTTCTGGCAAATTGTGGAGCACTTGTCTTGCTACTTTTGACCTCATTTTAGCTAACTCTTTCTATGAGGAGTCGGATCCAGTCACAGTCACGACCAACACATAAGCTGATCGCATTTGATTCTGATTTTAAATTTGAATTACTAGTAGTGGGCTTGTTTGGATGAACTAAGTGAGCAATTTGACTAAATATCTATTTTTATCTTGAGTGTTTGAATTTAATAGATTAAGTTAAATTATTGTAATATTTGTTATGAAAATAATAATTTAATGTTTAATATGATGCATCGGAGAAATGAGGAGTCTGGATTCTTCAAGGAATTCCGGAAATCCGGTTCTGGCCCAAATCCGGAATTTTCTTTAGAAACCCGGCCCCTTATTTCGGCTATAAATAGGTATTTTTGTTATACGTTTGGAGCATATTTTCGTACATTCAAATTTGAAGAAGTTTATTCTCTAATCTAGTCAAAAGTTAGGAAAATTTTATGCAATACAAAGTTCATGTTTTTTACCGTTTATAAGTTATATTTTTTTTAGTCGGAGTTATTTCTCGCTAATTATTTTAGGGTAAAAGACACTGACCCCCTGATTTTAGGATTAAATCCATCCCGCTACCCTGTGCTTTGGAAAAAGACATCTTGCACCCATTTTACGGAATATTCTGAGGACACTTAGCACCCTTCTGTCATGTTCCGTTAGAAAAGTGTGTGATTGAATTTTTTCAGACTATATTACCCCCACCTTTTGACCTTTGTTTGCCTCTTTTATCAACAAGAACACCAAGAACATCCACCAAAATTATCAAGAACACCAAGAACATCTCTCTCTCTCTCTTTGAATCCAAAATTACATTACAACAGTCACCAATCCAACTAACCCAATTTACACAAAAATGTGGAACTGAGATTACGGACATTGCCCCTCTATCATCATTCTCCAGTCCCCCCCCCCCCCCCCCCGTAGAACAACCACTCAAATCCTTGGCATTATCATCTTAGCTATCTTCTACTTCAGAGTCCTTCTCTTTAGCAGCACCTCTCTCCGATAACCAGTTCAAAACATCAAGATACTGTGCATAAACAACCACTATTGAGAAGTCGCTTTCAGTCCTTCTGTCGGAGATTCCCACGGTTAAGCTCTAGATGACGGTGACCCCAAGCCTCAATCAAAGTCGTTGTGGCTTCCTCGCTCCAGCAATCTTCACGAACAGGTACCGGACGGAAAGGAGCCACCGTGTAGTCACCCATCGGAGAGAGAAACTTGGTCGGCGATGTGATTTGATCTGGCTAGGGTTTGTGCCGGAGAAGAGGAGATGGAGGAGGTGGGAACAGAAGGATGGAGGCGGTTGTGACCTGTGAGAGAAAGAGGGGAAGAGAGAGAGAGAGAAAGGGGGATTAGGGTTAGAATGAGGGAGAATGATAGATGAGGGTAATATTTAGGATGTAATTTTATCACATATTAGGGGTAAAATAGTCTTTTACCCGTACCTTTAGTCAACTGTTAGCCTCCATCTAAAAAAGGTGCGGAGTGTCTTTTTCCAAAACACAGGGTAGTTGGGTGGATTTAATCCTAAAGCCAGGGGTAGTCAGTGTCTTTTACCCATTATTTTATTACTAGGTCATTGCGCGTGGTGTGGCTTTGACCCGGGCTTTGTATTTTTGGTGCTTTCCGAGCACGTTGCGTTTGGGATTACTTTGAATCGGAAACTTGCAATTTTGCTACAATGCCTCTTGAATACCAACCAATTCAAGTCCATGGACATTACTACTAACAAATACTTTACAAGGACACAGTCTTAAACATCCTAAAATTACGCCGTAGTACTATAAAGCTTAGCTTTTACAGGATCTTCACTTTGGCGGAGTTTATATATGGGTGATGCGACATGAATTGCTTCAACATATTTTACGCCGATGGTCATACTGCACACAACACACAAAACAACAACATATGAAACACCAGAAAGACAGATACCAACTGGTCTTGCAAAACAACAACCAAACACAATTCTGACCTACAATAATTTTCTCAACGAGTGAACGTAACTCGCCATTGAAATAAAAAAAATGTTGGTTTCAGGTTCAAGTTTCTGTGATTCAACTTCAAAACCGCCTTTCACCAAGCTCTTCCATCAATCCATCTGTTTCTGATTTGTAACAGTATAGATATAGTTTCCTGGTCCACTGCATATCACATAGATTTTGTCACCAAAGTAAGAAATCTATAAGAAGATAAGATGATGCAACAAATGTTTGCTGAAAATGTACCCAAACTCCAGAAGCAGTATTACACATTGGCAAAATGAAATAGGTGCCCCTGCAATAAAGCAAATTGGACGTCAGAAATGGAAAATAGCGCACATTGTAACTTTTCATCAGTCCTCAAAGACACGAAGCTTCTGGTGGATTCCGTAAATAAAAGAACATCGGGAATGCTTGTAACACCCCCATCCTAGAGTGCTGGAGAATTACACTTGGAACTTTATCTCTGCTACTAACGAATCATAACTATTTCTCATTCGTCTCCCCTTATCAGATGCCTATGTGGACCTAGGATGTCTGGAAAGGTCATCCTGCTACAAAACTACAACCCAAATTTACCGTTTCAGTTCATTCTCTATTATGCAACTAACATTTTAGTTTTATTTCAGGAGATTCTCTTCTAGTTACATCACATATCTCTTGCAAACAACACACATATCTACAAATACTATTGTACTATACTAGATTGGTTTATACCATACAATGTTCTTACCAACCCTCTATCAAGTTCATGACTATTCCACTAGCATGACAAGATCGTTCAATTATAGGATTTTATCTCCACTTAACCATTCCAATTCCCTATCTGACCATGCATGTTAATATATTTTTTTTTTGTTTTAGATGAATTCCAGCTAACTATATGGCTGTAATACCCCGTATTTTAGTTGGGGGTTATTTAGTAATTTCGAAAACTATTTGAGAATTTTAAGAAATTTATATTTCGAACTTGTCCTTGACTTCTTCTTAGTTTTAAAATATGTGTGTCATTTGACATCTATGATAATATATATTTTTTTTCGGGATTATTTTGTAGTTTTTAAAACTTGGAAAATACTATATGAATCTTATTTTGTATACTTGGGAGGTACTTGTAGTTTTCTAAATGTGATTTGTACAAAGTGTTTTATTTTAAATAATTTGGAGATTTTTTTTTTTACAATTTATGAAAGTTATCTTTCTAGTGTTACCTATTAATTGGAAATTATATTTTCACCCCACAACTTTTAGTTTTCACAAATAAACATCTCATTTATCAATTTTACATTTATATATCCAACTAGCTTGTTGGGAAACTTATGACTTCTCTTCAAGCCCCCCTCCTATCTTTGGTCAACTCATCTAAATTAAGGAGATGATCTTTTTTACAAACATCTCATATTTCTCTCTAATAATACACCAACTCTCATTAATACCCTCATGTATGGCATTACCATGTGTGTTCCTTGACCACCAACCACCACCATCAACTATATTTCTTTCATTCTCATTTTCCTTCATCTTTTTCTCTTCAAGAACATCAACACATGCTCTCTTCTCTCTCTTCAAATTCCATCCCGTTTTTGGGTGTTGACCTCACAAAAAGACCATCAAAAATCCATTTTCTACTCTTCAAATCATAAAAAACTTGATTCCAAGGATAGTATGATCATGGAGGGGAGCTCTTTAACCATTATTCTCAAGAAATGAAGGCCAATTTCACTCTTTCATCCACCATCTTCTTGAATATTTGGGTAAAGTTTTCTTCTAGCTTTCAATTCATGCTTGCATGTCCATCTTTACCTTTGATTGATGAAATTTCATATTTGATTTCTTCAATTTCATGCTTAGTTCTTCATCTTCATGGTTAGATCATGTGTTTGACTTCAAATTTTAGACTATTTCATGAAACCCACACTAGAACCCACATGCATGTTGTGAATGTCATCTTCCTTGCATTATTACCCAAGAGGGTTTTGATCATTTGTGTAAAGAGCATGTAAATGTCTTACTTAATGCCTAAAATGATGAAATTTTGGGTGAAAATCAAGTCTCCATAAGTTGCATGTGTCATATAATTGATTTGATCATGTTTTAAGTGCTCTAGGTGAAAATTGCATATTTTTACAATCTGACCAGATTGTGAAAAACGTATATTATCTCTAAAGTTTGTCTCTGTATAATTTTTTTCATATTCTGAAACTAGACTCAGAGAGGGTCATTTTGAAAGAAAATTCAACTCCAAAGCCTTTTTGGTTAGGGAGATATGCTCATTTTAAGTTACATGTTTTCTGAAACTCTGTTTTTGGACAAGTTTTACCATTTTTGTAAAAAATCTCATTTCCAGAAACTTATGGCACCAAATCTTTCTTGTGATGAAATTAAACACATAAGGGATTCATTCTGGAGAATATGAGAATTTTTCCTATTCTCCAAGTAGTAGTAATTGATCTTCAAAGTTGAAACTTTCTTCCAAACTTGTCTCTGCATAGCAGTGTTTGTTATTTTTGTAACTTGAGTTTTATAATAGCTATGCATGATTTGCTTGGTGTTTCTGAAAGTAGACACATGTAGGTTCATCACACATTAATTTCAATATTTTAGGAGATGATTTGATATGGTAAATATGGCTCCAAAGTTAGAGCTACAATTCTGTCCAGAATTGTAGTTTCACATTTTTTTAGAAAACTTGAATTTTTGAACTTCTAGGTGTTTTGTTGGACATTTTTTTTATAATCAAACATCATTATATGTGCATTAGTGAAATTTAAGACTATGTGAAATGTAGGTTTTCATTTTTATTATGCATGTGTAAATTGGTTATAACGAGTACGTCATACGTGTGATTGTGGACATCGACCTCGTAGGAGAGAGCGGTTGTCGTCAGAGTGCTAGGCTTAGTTTCTTGCTTTTAATTGTGCTTCATCTCAGTGGTAAGTACATATGTACGGCCTTTTCATATCAAAATGTGCGTTTGTGTTTAATGTTTCAAATGAATGTTTGTTATATGAAATAGTATGAGAATGCATGTTTTCCCCTCGAAAGTTGTTAAACTATTTTATTCATCTCCTTTGAGAACTCTCGGAAATTACATGCGAAATTTTGATATTCTTATTCTGGTTATGTGAAAGAGAAGTGATAAAATACCTCTAATAGACTTAGGACGATGTACAGAGTACTGTTATTAATGGGAGGCGTCAAGCGATCCTCCATTTTCTTATGGCTAAGACCATTGAAGCAATGCTTCTTATTATTGGATAGAACGTTAATGTTCACAAATCCGCCCCCGATGAGCCAAAACGTATCAATATATTGAGGCCAAGGGGTTTATAGAGCTATAGAGTGCTACTTATACTTGTAAGGGTCACTACGGTATAGGGGTGTCTACACTTAAGGCCTTTTAGCTAATGTTGTGAGCGGGGTTGACGAATGGGCTCCCTTAACGCTCGGGTGAAATAGGGTTTGATAGACCCTAGAAGGAACCCTTAGTGATTATTTCGTGATCCCTCTGTCTACATCGATCCTGCTGGTGGCTCTTGACACGCCTCAGCTAAATTAAACTATTGATTGAAGTCGAAATTAAAAATTGACTACTTTATTAATGTTGTTTGTGGCTCTTGGTATGCCATAATCTAATGAAATGAATTGAAAAGCATATGCTACTCGTGAATTAATATCGTTATCAACTCAAATGGACTTGTTTACTCTGGAGATCTCACAGAATACTTATGGTTTCTTAAACTGAGAGGTTTTGTTATTCAGTTACTTCCAGTGGTTCCAAAATCCCCAATATGTTACTATTATTGTTTCAAATCTTCTGTTTAGTTTCAACTCATGCTTCCGTGCCACTCGTTGCTTTACATGTCGTAGTGTGTACTTACTCAGTTTTTACTGATCATTTCTTCAAAACTGCGTCGGCTTTTGCCATTTTAAAACCGCAGGTCGTCACTCAAGTTTGGGGAACGGGAACGCGAAACGAGACAAAGACGTTTAGATTAAGTTAGAGTAGATCACATAGATTATTTCAAACACATTATATTTGTAATATTATCTTCTCAAGATTGTTGTATTTTTGTATTAATTAAATTGTAATATTTGTAAATATAGTTCTACTTTTGGTTATCGATTGTCGCATTAACCCTGAACCGAGATCCCGGGATGTTTCAGATGGAGTCTCAAGTTTTTGATTATTTACACTCAAGCCCTACTATTCCTCTAAATTGCCTTTTAGCCCCCCTGATTGAGCCTGTTCTCCTCAAACAATGCTTAAGAGTATGAAATTATCATTTAACGCTCTGAGGTAGTATCATGGTTGAAAGCTTCATTTTGTTAGTAAATTGCACTTCGGCCAATGGAATTTAGCAAAATTGAAGAAAAACCCCACTTGCGAGACAATAAACAAAATGTCTCCTATAACCAACAACGTACTTTTAAAAAACCCAAAGTGTTGCCATGATTTATGATATTGAACTTGGCACTCAAGTTTAGGTAGGTGTTTAGGTAAATTGACCATTTTTTGCTCTTGGTCCCCAATTTGATCAGATGTCACCTAAAGAGATCGAGCTTGATACTTTATTTTCATTAGACGATTAACCAACCTTAATAAGTGTTTAGTGAATAGGACGACTACTTGACCCGCCAGCAAGTGAATTCGGATAAAGACTTGATTTAGGGGGAATGATTTGAGAACATATGTTAAACAATTAAATGATGAGATTGCCCCAACTGGAACCAAAGAATGGACATTTTCACTAAAAGAGGAGCACTAGGATTGCCCAGCAGTACCCTAACATAGGGGTTACTCTTGGTACTGACTTGATCTCCACAACTGCACATTCGCAATACATCTTCTCAGTCACAAAGTTGCAACTTTGCAGCTAATTATCTCCCCATCTGCTGGGAACCAACCTAAGCTCTAGTTTAGCTAGTTGTGGTACTAAACCTGTGCTAAAAACAGAAGAGAAGATCACCCCAGTACAGTTAAAATTCAGAGAGTTATGCATGTTTTAAGGCTGGTAGTTATGTTCTCAATTTTGCACTTAGTGAAATCCAACAAGGCATAACTGGGTAGCAAACCCAACAGCTTTGAGCCCAATTTCAGCATTGTTAGGGAGGACCTGATTCTTCAAAACCCTTTGCGACAGGTAGCCCTATGAACTAGTAGCACTTAAGTCCAAAAATTAGATGCAAAGCTCAAGAATTGAATGAGATATGCAGGATTGAAGTTTGACAAGAAAAAAATATGCAAGCTATTCTTCACTGCACAGCAACAATATGCAGTCAAGTTAAGACAATAATTTGGAGGGGATAAGTTCCAGTTTGATTCAATCCTAGAACATGAAATCTGTATATTAAAGTGCAGGGTACACCCAGGATCAAATTGTTTGTAAAATCATGAAGTAACAAAGGAGATTTCAGGGTGTTTACAGGGCCTATAAACCCGCCGGGAAAACGTCAAGAACAACAAATCAAACACTAACCAAACTTAGTTCTGATCATGATTTTGGGGTATAGGTGCATTCTACATGCTATGAGGACCATAAATACGCAAGAATTTTCAAAAAAACATCAAGAAACGAAAAAGTTACTGTAGCTCCTGCGCACTGATGTAGAATCCGGCGAAGATTCTGCAGCTTCCGGCGGCCCCACGAATTTCAGCGAGGTAGACCTCCAAACCACTACCCCCATGCTCGTAATTCCTCTAGGATCACGAATCAAAAGGTTAGGATAGATGAAATGCAATGTACGAAGAGAATTTGAGGGTTTTACCGCTAGGATTCCTCACCTCCAATTCCCGTTTTCTAGGTTCAATACTCAACTCTTTGCGAAATTGATAGAGGGCAACTACTCCTTGTATTCAGTAGTACACTCGGTAGTAGCAACTTTGGAAGAAGAGTGGTGATGGTGGTGTGTAGGTGGTGATGGTGGTGGTGCCATGGTGGTTTTAGAGGGAAAGAAGAAGATGATGATGAAAGAGGAGTTTTTTTTTTTTTTTTGTCTCCAAAAGAGGTGTGGGGAGAAGTTTCTAGCATGAGTGAGTGTTTTGACACTTGTCACTAAGTGCCACATGCCTAACTCTCATGTGTGACACATAGAGGGGTTCTCAATGCAATTAAGAGAAGTTCATGGTCATGTTTGAAATATCATCTCAATCTTTGATAATTATCAATCTGACCCCATCCACTATTCAATACCAATTTACTCCCACCTTCCCGACATTCGTGTCAGATCATAAGTCAGAAATCACTGCTGAACAAGATATTTTACACAACCAACACAAAATTTTAATTTATTACATTCCGACCCCTATAAACTTTATAGTGTGTTAAAATGCTATTCAAACCTGGTCATTAAGTATTATGTGCAGGCCTATGTCCTAAGATTAACACTCATATCCGAATTATAACACGGGTCCACAATATGCAAGTCATATGAGCAGATTATAAACACCGTATACACCTCAGTTATGAAATATGAGTGCTCTAAACTGTTTTTTTTTCAAATGGAGCTGACAGACATGTATGCCTAGACATGTATGCCTAGAAAACCCGCTATACACAAGGGTTAGTTCAA
Source organism: Linanthus parryae (assembly GCA_023055425.1). Classification (NCBI taxonomy): domain Eukaryota; kingdom Viridiplantae; phylum Streptophyta; class Magnoliopsida; order Ericales; family Polemoniaceae; genus Linanthus; species Linanthus parryae. The sequence goes on from JALGPY010000002.1 coordinate 39,582,633, forward strand.
CAATAACCCTAATTCTAATTGTATGCAGCACAAACAAATTTTATAAAGTTTACATTTACCTTTTTCCTTTCCGTAGCATATGAGATAGGTTATATGCGGGAAGAAATGCCTCAGAGAATGCATAAGGTACTCAATTGGATCATTTCACAAATGAGTGTGCAAATCCTCCTACTGAGAGGAGGTCTATGGCTTTGTGAAACTGCGAGGTGTTGGGTTGGGGCATGGAGACATGTAGTCGAGTTCTTAATGTTGACCAGTGGAAAAAATGAAGTATTTCTTTTGTTCTAGCGGATGTAGGTTCGTTGCAGCATGGCTGTAGTGTGTTGCCTAACAATTTTATGTACCCATGGTGTATGACAGCAAGCCATTGTTATGGTAAATTAAGACTTTCCTCTTATCTTAGTTCTTATCATTTGATGAAATAGAAAGTATTGATATGATTTCAATTAGCAAAATGGATTACTTTTATACTAGTGTGCACCAGCGACAAATCTAGTACTGATAAACTTATGAGATCTATTATTACTTAGTTGACATCCGCACTAAAAAAATTTCTAGATGTAACAGAAAATTATAAAGAAACTAAAAATAAACAAAATGGACGAAAAGCCAAGCAATAGTCCGTTACTAAAAGAGCCACATGTTTGAATATCACCCGACTCAGGTATTTTTTAAAGCCATGTCCAAACTTCTATTATCTTTAAAGACAGAGAATGAGAATGGAAGAAGTGAGGTTGATGGTGAATTTTAGTGGAGATAGGAGAGAGTTTCATTGAGTGTCATTGAGGAGAAAAAGATGTGAAGAATGGGAGAAATAGATAAAGAGTGATGGAGATGATTGAACAAGAGCACATATGTATATGTCGACATAGATTGATGACTATACAACTCTTATTTGAATGAGGTTGACCAAGTTAGTGAGGAAGGTCTTGGGGAGCAACTCTTCCAACTAGTTAGTTGAGATAGAAATGGAAAATGCCAAAATTTGAGGGGTGAAAGTAAAATTTCCGATTAATAGCTAACACTTAGAAGTTAACTTTCATAAATTATAGAATATCTAAATAATTTCAAATAAGCCACTTTGTATATAAATGTAAAAATTCACTTTTAGAAACTAAAAGTATTTCTCAATTATACAAAATAAGTTTCATTTAGTATTATCCAAGTTTCTAAAACTACAATAGCCTCAAAACAAAATTCTATATAATCATAAATGTCCATCGACACCATTATATTTTAAAACTAAGAAGAAGTCAAGAATAGGTTTGAAATATAAATTTCTTGAAATTCTCAAATATTTTTCCGAAATTACAAATAACCCCTAACGAAAATACGGGATATTATAGTTGCCATTTGAAAACCTGCAGGTTGCTAATAAAGGTGGGGGAGAGCTCGCGACTTGTTGATAAGATGTTGCAATATAATCATTAGAAATATCACGAGAATAGTGTAATGTTTTCTTTTAAAACAATGTCTCCGTTTTAAACAATGTTCCCGTTTCGGGGTTTGAATTAAATACATGTTTATGTTTTGGATATTTGTGTATGGCACTATCTCTGAACCGAAGGTCCTATCCGTTCTCAATGGGATCCATCACCTCGGGCGAATGCACCTCGTATTTTGAGGGTGCTTCATATACCCAAGCATGTAAACACGAATATGAATAACAAGTATGATTTTCAAAGAAAAAAGTAAGAGGAATTGAAATAAAACAACTCCTTGACACAACTTGCTTATTTTTTTCTTTATTCTTATCAGAAAATCCCTTCCAGATCATTCTCATAATCTAATCTTTTCCTTGAAAAGAAACTTGTCCTTCAATCATCAAACATTTTTTCTCTTTACTTTGTTGTACTTATTAGTTCGAGAGGAGCAAACTCACATCAATCTACCGACCCTAAACCTTAAGTGTCGACACCCATCTAAGACCACTTGAGGGTCAGAGAAGTGAGTAATAGAGCTACTCGGGGATCACAAACGACAAAGTTTAAATATATAAAAATCCGTGTTACATAGTAACCGGGCCTGCCTGAAAACCGAAGTCAAACCGTCAGGTGCTATAATATGTGCAGTCAGCCATCTCCGTACAACTCTTTCCACTTTACGTCATTACGCATTAGTATATGTTCCATGTCCTTGTTCAAAAGAATAATTCAAATAAGAAAACCAACTTCCAAGTAAAACATATATTCATGAAACACATTTTATATTCAAATGTAACACATTTTGAGGCGTATTAATAAAACGTCGTGTAGACACGAAACAAGATAAAGCTCAAGGCTTGGCATAGTAACTCACCTCGAATCTCATGCAAAGCAAAGTCACCCGCTAGTAGTACTCAACGTATCATTGGTCAACGAAAATGTCTCCTACATAACCGAATATGCACGAAATCAAACACACAACTGCATATAGATAAACAATCCCTATATAACATAATAATGACTCTACTAGGTTAGTCTTCAAGTCTCTTGATCACTCTCTAATTCATGCTCCAAACACAAACCAATACTTACTCCAAAATTCCATTAACTAATATGCACATAACCTAACATAACTTCACTAATTTTATTACTCCATCTTCCCAAACATATTATGGCTCAAAAATGTCTCATTAGATAGAAAACATTCCGAATATTAAGTCTAGCCTCAAACGGATTCGAATTTCGATTCTCGGATCAAAAGATATGCCCGTTTCAAGTTTCTAGTCACACTCCCACTACCAATACGGGAATTATGAATTTCACACAACTAACCTCCAAAACATCTAGTTAATCATCCAGTCTCCAATTCAATTCAATGTACAATGATTAACCACTTCAGATCAAGTTACTACTCACATACTAAGGTCATCAAATTACCCAATTCAACTAATTCAACCTTCCATCCAAAGCTAGGGTTTCGTCCATAACTCATGAACCCAATTAACATCAAAATCAACCCATGATCCTACGACTCCAAGAATAATAATCCTAACAATGTATATCTGAAAATTAAGATATCAAGATTAAGAGTTAAACTAGGGTTTCGATTAACATACCGGAAACAAGGTAGAATTGATGATCCCAACAATGTAACTGAAAATCAAATGTCACAATGACATAGTCTTATATAGAGATCTCTTGATTCATGATCTTCATAGAGAATAGAGATTTATAGAATAGATAATAGAGTATCAAGAAGTCACCAAAGCAAAAGAGAAAACGGGCAAAGGAGGCCGACGGTGACGGCGGCGGTGCGACAGTGATGGCATCGGGCTCAAGAGCTCGGGAGAGAGAGAGAAGCACGGGTAAGGCACGACAAAGAGAATAAAAGAAAATGAAGAAAAGAAAAGAAAGAAATAGAGAAGAAAAATAAAAAAGATTAAGAGTATGAATAGGATTATAGGATTTTATGGAAACAATTACATCCTAACTCACTATTTCAATTTGGTCCAAATAAACTTTATAATCTTCTCCAAATAGTCATAAAATTTCTCATAAATTCTCAATAGCCCCCCAAATATTATCTATTCATAATATATCCCCTCAAAATCTCTAAAATACTATTTTAACCCTATAATTAAAAATGGGGTATTTCAACAACTTTGAGGTAAGTGAAATGATGGGTGGTTCATATCATTGTGGGCAAGGTTGTCAAATTTTTTACGCTGCAACATTTTGAGGTGATGGTTGGGTTGGAGTTGGAGGATCTGGTTGAAATTTGAAGAGATTAGTTGACCAAAATTTGAAGGTGGTTGTAAGACCCGTGTTTAAATATATTTTATTTTTAAAAATAAAATAAAGATATACATGACATTCTGAAGCTGAAAAATTATGTTAGTAAGGTTGCTTCTTTGATATAATTGTAGCATGTGAACAAGAGTCATGGAATAATGTTAATGATTAAGTAAAAACTTCTTAGACTCATTTTCCTAGTATTGTATCCAAACACTCCTATGTAATTCCTACTGTGATGCTAGTACATCAACAGATACAAGATTCATAATTTGTTTGTGCTAGATGATAAGTTTGACCCCAAAATGAGGTGTATACGTGGCTTTCTTTCATGCTTTTCACAATTGTGACTTGCCATTAGGAAACCTTGCTTGGTGGGTAAAGTTATGTAGATGTAAATATATCTATATGCATGCAATAACATGATGGATATATGCATGTGAGATTTTTAATACTATTATTCTATTACAATAGAAGCTAACTGCTTTGCTCTTGTTATAATAGAGAGTCATTGATGTTCTCTTAAGTGAGTTTGAGAAGTGAACGGGTCACTCTCTCGGTCAGAGGAGGGTCAGAGTGATAGGTTTGGTGTATGGTTTCCATTTTAGAGTAGCAGGGAAGACAGCCGAGAAATTGTATGAGCCTTTAGGATTTGATTTTCTTACTCGTTCCATCGAGCAGTGGACTTCAGTTTATTCGGTTTAATCTTTCGGCTTCGTTATAGGTAGGGGAAATCTAATCTCTAAGTTTCTGCAGTTACAGTCTATACATGTTTATACTGCTGATGCGAATTTTACAGCTTTCTAGCTATGTGTGGATTGTCTGGTGATTGTTAAATCACGCTATTTGTGTATTTGGTGCCGCATGCTGATTTGTAATAACTGGCTGTGTGTTAAGTAGATTTTAGATTTCTACGCCAGTGGTTAGGCGGTACCTGCTGGGCTATTTTGGCTCACCCCTCTGTTTTACAGGTTGACCCGGAGCGCGACTGGATCGCGGAGTTGTAGCTAAAAATTGTGTTTATTTGTTAAAAATGTTATTTTTAGCTGTTTTTAGTAATTTGTTGTAAACTGCTATTTTGACCAGTTATCTATAAAAATGTCATTTTTGACGAATTGGTGTAACTTTTTAAATAATTCAGTCACGTACCAGTTTTACAGATATTTGATTTAAAATTGTGTTTCGGAGGACTGTTTGTCCTGCTGGTTGAGTTTTGGACGTCTGAAGTGTCAGACGGGTTGACAATAAACGGCGATTTTTATCGAATAATTGATATTTATTTATAAAAAGTGTGACCGGGTCGTCACAGTGGTATCAGAGCCGAACCCAACCGGAGGTACGAATAGTGTACCTGGGACTGGGCGGGTGTTTTGGCGGGTGTCTGTGGCGGGTGTTGTACGAGTGGTACACACTTGTGAGCCACCACACTTGTGAGCCACCGCACTGTCGAGCTAGGGGTACACCGTCTAATACTGCTTGGGTGGTGGAGGTGATGAGCTGGCGGTACGTGATTTTTTTTTAGCTGAAAAACAAAGAGAGAAAATGTTTAGTTATTCGAAATTATGAAGAAAGTCGTTTTTTTTGTCGTGGCAAAAGGATTGGTGAAAAACAACCTTATTGAAAAATGCAAGGCCATATGTAATATATGGGGAGTTGTGTTTGCGTAGATAGAAAAGAATACTATTTGTCTGTGATGGTTTCTTATGCAGGGAATGGTAAATGTGAATATTGTTTGGGCCTCTGACTTACATTTCTTTATCCCTAAGTATGTTTGAAATGAATATGGATATGACAATTGGCATGCATGTTTGTTGGCCTATATTAAATCATTTTAATTTTTGGTGAAAAGACAATTTAATTGTTATCTATTTGGGATTATTAGTTGAAGATTTGATAAGGAAAAACTTTTTTTTGCTGAAAAAAAAATATTAATTTCGGGACGAATTTTTTTTAAGTGGGATAGATTGTAAGACCCGTGTTTAAATATATTTTATTTTTAAAAATAAAATAAAAATATACATGACATTCTGAAGCTGAAAAATTATGTTAGTAAGGTTGCTTCTTTGATATAATTGTAGCATAAGAACAAGAGTCATGGAATAATGTTAATGATTAAGTAAAAACTTCTTAGACTCATTTTCCTAGTATTGTATCCAAACACTCCTATGTAATTCCTACTGTGATGCTAGTACATCAACAGATACAAGATTCATAATTTGTTTGTGCTAGATGATAAGTTTGACCCCAAAATGAGGTGTATACGTGGCTTTCTTTCATGCTTTTCACAATTGTGACTTGCCATTAGGAAACCTTGTTTGGTGGGTAAAGTTATGTAGATGTAAATATATCTATATGCATGCAATAACATGATGGATATATGCATGTGAGATTTTTAATACTATTATTCTATTACATTAGAAGCTAACTGCTTTGCTCTTGTTATAATAGAGAGTCATTGATGTTCTCTTAAGTGAGTTTGAGAAGTGAACGGGTCACTCTCTCTGCCAGAGGAGGGTCAGAGTGATAGGGTTGGTGTATGGTTTCCATTTTAGAGTAGCAGGGAAGACAGCCGAGAAATTGTATGAGCCTTTAGGATTTGATTTTCTTACTCGTTCCATCGAGCAGTGGACTTCAGTTTATTCGGTTTAATCTTTCGGCTTCGTTATAGGTAGGGGAAATCTAATCTCTAAGTTTCTGCAGTTACAGTCTATACATGTTTATACTGCTGATGCGAATTTTACAGCTTTCTAGCTATGTGTGGATTGTCTGGTGATTGATAAATCACGCTATTTGTGTATTTGGTGCCGCATGCTGATTTGTAATAACTGGCTGTTGTTAAGTAGATTTTAGATTTCTACGCAGTGGTTAGGCGGTACCTGCTGGGCTATTTTGGCTCACCCCACTGTTTTACAGGTTGAACAGGATTGGACCAGACTGCGGTGTTAATTGCTAAACTGGATTGTTTAGCTGAAATAATTATTTTTAGCTATTTTCAGCGATATGTTGTAAATTACAGTTTTGATCAGATATTTATAAAAATGTCATTTTTGACCAGATGGTGTAACTTTTTAGTAATTTCGGTCACGTACCAGTTTATCAGAAATTTGACTAAATATGTTATCTGGTGGACTGTTTGTCCTGGTGGTTGAGTTTTGGACGTCTGAAAGTGTCAGACGGGTTGACTGTAAACAGTGATTTTTATCGTAAATCGATAATTTTTATAATAAAGATGTGACCGGGTCGTCACAGTGGTATCAGAGCCGAACCCAACCGGAGGTACGGATAGTGTACCTGGGACTGGGCGGGTGTTTTGGCGGGTGTCTGTGGCGGGTGTTGTACGAGAGGTAGACACTTGTGAGTCACCACACTTGTGAGCCACCGCACTGTCGAGCTAGAGGTACACAGTCTAGTACTGCTTGGGTCGTGGAGGTGATGAGACTTCGTGGTATGTGACATTTTTTTAAGGTGAACGTTAATTTAGGTCAAATTTCGGGTCGAAATTTTTTATAAGCAGGGTAGATTGTGAGATCCAGAAATTTTAAAAATTCATTAATTTGGCTCTTTACGTATCTAAATACAATTTTTTTTAATTGATGTTGACCATCGTGATATCACGTTTGACTTGATGATAAATTGCAAGTGAGTACATTGTGTATTTATTTTTTTAAATTATAGTTCAAGTGAGAAATTGTGGTGGACGTGCAAATTAAATCAAAGCTATAGGTCTATTTTATTTGTTTTGCTACTTTATGTGTAAGCATGTGTAGCTGAAAGGTGGAATTGGTGTATTATGATATTTTTACTATCAGGTTTATCAAATATGACATTGTTGTAAGAGTAGTGGGCAATTATATAAATTTGGACAAAAATTAGGGTTTGATTTTAATAATGGTCACTACTTTTTCATCAAGTGATGATCATAATACGCATGTTTTATTATAGAGTGATGTAGGGAAGTTCCATGCTAGCAAGTATGTCTAATTGTAATGTTTATCAACTTGGTGAGTCACTCCCTTAGTGACATGTGGCAGTTACAAGGGAATTTGGCTTTTGGCTAACTATGAGCTAATTAATTATTCATGCTATATTTCTTTAGATGGGTTTTAGTGTGAGAGGGGAGTGGGAGGTAGTTAGGGAGAAACCTCAAAAGCCATACGGCTGTACAAGGCAGAGAGTTTTCATGATTTTAGAAATGAGAATTTTTGAAGAAAAATATGAGCGACAGATTGTTCTGGCGGGTAGGATTTGTTCAACGGTTTAAATTCGGCTTCGTTATAGGTAGGGGAAATCTAACTTCTAAATTTCTGCAGTTACAGTCTATATCTGTTTATACTGCTGGTGTGAATTTTACAGCTTTTTAGCTATATGTTGATTAACTGGTGATTGATAAATCACGCTGTTTGTGTGTTTGGTGCCGCATGTTGATTTGTAATAACTGGCTGTGTGTTAAGTAGATTTTAGATTTCTACGCCAGTGGTTAGGCGGTACCTGCTGGGCTATTTTGGCTCACCCCTCTGTTTTACAGGTTGACCCGGAGCGCGACTGGATCGCGGAGTTGTAGCTAAAAATTGTGTTTATTTGTTAAAAATGTTATTTTTAGCTGTTTTTAGTAATTTGTTGTAAATTGCTATTTTGACCAGTTATCTATAAAAATGTCATTTTTGACGAGTTGGTGTAACTTTTTAAATAATTCAGTCACGTACCAGTTTTACAGATATTTGATTTAAAATTGTGTTTCGGAGGACTGTTTGTCCTGCTGGTTGAGTTTTGGACGTCTGAAGTGTCAGACGGGTTGACAATAAACGGCGATTTTTATCGAATAATTGATATTTATTTATAAAAAGTGTGACCGGGTCGTCACAGTGGTGGTTGTTTAATTGTTGGTTGGGTTGGGTGGTGGAGGTTCGCAACAAGTAATTTGATGGTGGTGGGTGGGAGTTGAAAAAGATTGAGAGAAAGGTAGAGATGAAATGAGGAGATGGTTGTGTTTGTATGATAAAAATGGAGAACGGGACAACGGCCGGATTTATGGTGTGGGTGAGTGTTGAAAAAAGTTGGTGTGAGAGTTATAAAAAGTTGGCCGAATGAAGAAGGTGGTAGTATTTTATGGGAAGTTATTTTGTTTTATTAGTGTTGGGAGGTAAAAAAAGGTGGTGTGGGTTCGGAAAAAGCTTTTGTTTTGGAGAAGGAGGGTATTCTCATGGGGCGGATAAGATTGACCGTACCGTCCACTCATGTAAGGATACGTGTCGGTACAGTCGGCTAAAAGGGAACGAAATTGTGCCAACATCACGTCAGGACCAACAACTATTTCAGAGTAATCCAAATTTTCTGGATTTCTGCCCGTATCCTGAATTACGAGTCAAATAAAATCGGACTCCTATTTTCTGTGAGAATTCCATAATTTTTGTGAGATTCTTTGACCGAGTTTTCATATTATTGACATTTTAGTTCCTTTCTACTTCCTCTGATCCAAACACACCCAATATAAATTGAAAACAACACTGTATGAAATATAAGAAATAAATGTTTCCACGGAAAAAGTACTGTTTAGTAGAGTTAGAGTAGACAATAAAACCAATTACTCAAAAAAAAGAAAAGTAGACAATAAAACCAACATCGATATTGCAGATGTAAAAATAATGTATTTTCTTAACTAACTCATAAATGTCTTCATCGCCACTCGATATTTACACCATGAACCAATGCATCGTGTTAGCAATAGTTTCATCATTTTCCTCCAAGTGAACTTACTGGTAGTATTCATTTGCTTACTTTTATTTTCTTACAAAAAGTATATTCACGTGTCATTTATTTTACCATAGTTGTAGTTTATATTTTATCAATAATATACATTCCACTTGCTCACAAGAGAAATAATATATAATAAACCTGAATTTAATGACAAAATTATTTCAATTATTATTTATTATTGTTAGAATGGCTCTTCAACTATCTTTTAGATATGTTGTCTACTATAAAACATATGATAAAATAAACGGGTGATCAATTATGCAATAACAAATGTGATGTGATACAACATTATATATATATATATAATTTTAAACGTAATGTTTATTTAACATGTAGCTTGGCTTTTTTTCTTTTAAGTGTTTAATTTCTTTTTGAGAAAAGTGAATTGTAGTTTAGGGTAATTTAATATTTCTAGCAATACTTGTGATAAATTTGTAATTTCTCGGGGTTCAGTGATTAAATTATACATTTTAGTCGAGTTTGTTGTAAATTTTTATTATCGATCACTTCGATATGTCTAGTAGACTTACTAAGTATTTTTCTTTATTTGTATTGAGAACACAACTATTTTCTATACTCAATAATCTATATTTTTCATGAATTCTATAAATTCTTATCTAGATTTTTTCTCGAATCAAACTCCAACTAATTTCTAATCGAATGTCAATCACGTCTTTTAAATTTTATAGTTAGCACTTAGCATGTTTGGTTTTCTGGACTAGCCGGATTGAACTGGACTGGATTAGATTTTCTAGATAAGATTTAATTAGGTTAACTAAACTATAATTAATATTGTGTTAGTTTCGTGCAGTATTAATTCAACATTAAGGTACAAATAGTCAAATCTAACTAGTACCCTCATGTGAAAAGGGACTAGTTTTGGGGTATTAAATTTAATATTTTTACTATTTAGTATCGGTATTAAATTAGTCCTGAACGACCAAACACATTATTAACTAATACACTAACTATCTTTTGTCCAATGCCAGCAAATACTTCTAATCCTAAAGAACCAAACATAGTTCCTTTATCTCATCGTACTCTCCGTCTCACAAATAGTGCTAGTAACTAATTTCTCGATGAATAACTCAGTTGCGGAGCCAGGATTTGGGTGAAGGGGGGACACAGTTTTGTTTGTTTTTTTTGTTTTTTTTTGTTTTTTGTTTTTTGTTTTTTTTTTTTGGTGAGGAGAATGTATATATTTTTAATGAATAAAAAAATTAGGCTGGTGTAGTAAATACCATGATTTTTTTTTGTATTTATGAAAAACTATAGACAATTGTTTATATTAAATAGGTAGCATTTGTTTTTTTTGTCCGAAAAAGGCTCTGCCACTGTCAGGGTTCGATCTCAAGTAACAATATTCACAAAACAAATTAAGGATTTCCTAACAGCTGGACCATAATACAATTTGTGTATATTTGGGGGGCACACATATATATTCTCAACAACACAATTAAAAAATAGCTAATAAAATAAGGGTACCCTAGTGTTTCTGGAATAGTTGGAGAGAGGGGTGGCACGTGCCCCCTGTGCCTCTACATGGCTCCGCCCCTGCTTATTCTTTTTTGATAGATATGTTATATCCATATCTCTCGTATTTGTATTAGTTTTATTGAATTTGAATATTTACCTTGAGTTTGTGGCAGTGGTTGAGATGACATTGGTTTGATTATCTTCGTCTTTTTTTCTTATGGAAAGAGAGTAGAGGGAGAAAGTAATATTAGACGAAGAAAAATATTAGGGGTATAGCATAAATTTCAGGGTAGTTTAGTTCTTTTAGCTTTACGTAATAACAATGACCACTTACGCATATAAACAAAATTAAATGAAGACTTATCTACAACATTTAGAGCATCTCCAACCGTATGAGGTGAGGGACAGGGGCAAAATCGATTCGTAGGGGAAGAGAATATGGGGGAGGGGGTGTTAATTTTAGGCGGGTGGTGGATGGTTATGACGCATTTCTCCCCTAACATCCCACTTCCTTCCTCCTCATGGTGGCTAATTAATCTAGCTTCAATATATATTAATTACACTTTAGGACATCTCCAACCCATGTCATTTTCCCAATCCCCCGACTCACCCTCTCCTACGGGTCCACCATTTCTCCTCCACCCTCCAACTCCCAACCCCCTCACAATTCATCATTCCTCTACAACCCATTCATTTCCGACACTGAACAAAATTGGTTTTTAATATATATATTGAATTATTTAAAAATAAATTATTTATACTAAAAAAGTAAATACAAAAAAGGTGCACGTATTTATTGTGTATCTGATCACTATATTTTGTATCTTTATGATTCAATAAATTTTAATATTTTAACCGTGTTTTCAATTACCTAATAATTATAATCGATATTGGTATAAAAAATAAAATTTATAAAATTTGCAACAAATTAAAATATGACAAACTTTCGTAAATATATTTGTCAATGATCGAGAATATAATATTATTTTGTTATAAATAATAGATATATTAATTATAATATAAATATAAAATATAATCATAAAATATCATTAATTGTGATTAATATTGCCAAAACATAATTTAATTAACCAACCCACACAGGGGGAGGTGTATGTCCATGGGAAATCCCTCTAACCATTTCCCATCCAACGAAAAAATTGTGCCCCAATAAACACCCCTCGTGTGTTGGACTTGAACCTTATTTGTATACACTTTTTTCACATCACCGGAGTTAAAGACACCCTAATAATAATACATATTTTTAATTTATGATTAAAATATTTACTTATTATTTTTATTATAAAATAAATAAATAATGTTACCACGATAATTGAACAAAATATTTGTAAGAGAATAGCGTTATTTTATTTTGTTATCATTTTGATATATATTATTTTTGTACTAATTAATAATTATATAAATATTTTGGAAACACAACTAAAACGACTCTATTTTTTTGAGAGATTTAATTTATTATTTTCGTAAATATATAAATACATTGATATTATTTCGTACTTATTTTTTTTAGTATTGATAATGTATTTTTAAATATGTTAATATCTATTCTATAAAACAACATGGTTAAACTAACTTATGGTTTTTCAGTCTTTATATTAAATAAATCAGCTCAGGCCCTTAGATCTCACCTACCACCCACTTAACTACCCACTACTTAACTACCCACTTTACTACTCACTATTTGAAAAATTACCCTCTTTCGCATTAATTTACGTAATTATCAAACGTGTGTAAGAACATGACTTGATTGATATCATATAAATTTACCGGATACGCCATTTTCATCATCTTCTCCAGCAAAATAAATTTTGAAACGTGCTTTTAGGATAGTGCCCTCGGACACGGGCAATCCCCTAGTATTTTATAGGTTGCAAATGAGTAGTAGTTTGGAAAATGGAGGGGGAAAAGGGCATCCGTGTTCTAAGAGCATGTTTGGTACAAGGTGAAAATCTCAATTATCAGCTGAAAATAATCTGAAGAGAAAACCTAAGTTAAATGATAATCACAATCTGTTTGGTATGAGCTGAAATTATAGATCACTAATTGATCCATTTGACAAAATTTAAAGTGTTCTAAAGTCAAGCAATCGAATACACATGTTTATAACTGAACTGTGATTTTGCTAATGTAGAAAAAAATATCAAAACTATTTTTTTCTAGACTTTAACCTGCATAATTCCCAATTTAGTGATTCTACAATTGCAGAAAGATTATTTTATTCTGCAGATTATCAGATTAAAATCTGCATGCATAACAAACAAAATTGTTGAAAAGAGACTGATTTTAATCCGAGCGATACCAAACCTCCACTTAGAAAAAAAAGGGTTAATTGCACTTTACCCCCCTGTGGTTAGGGGTTTGTGCGAAAGACCCCCCTGAGGTTTCAAACGTTGCAAAACCACTCCTTGTGGTTTGGTTTATGTGAGGTTCCGTTAAAATTAACGGAATCCGTCAATATTTGTACTGAATTGTCCATCATACCCTTGACTTTTAACATATCACCAAACATATAAAAAATGAAAAAAAAAATAAGAACAGTGAAAAGAACAAGAAGAAACATGCTATGGGCAAGTGATTCCCACTAATCATCATTATCATCGTCATAAGAATTTAGTCAAAGCTTTGAATGGAAAGATTCAAATCTAAAGAAGCGATAAAGAATGGGCCACGGACTGCTGAAGACGAAGCTCTGTTAAAGTTTGTGAACAAGTGTTGTCCCAGGGTATGGAGCTCCATTTGAACCATGGGTCTCTTGCCCAGAACTGAAAAATCTTGACGTCTCCTTTGGGTCAACAAGCTCAGACCCAATTTGAAAATTGGTGCAAGTTCTCTGAATTCTTCTTCATTGACTTCTACAACAAATAACAAGTCAAACGAATAAGGAAGAACCCAAAGAAGAAGTAAAAAAAAGGGAAAAATGAGGATTGGGGAACTGACGAAGAAAAAAACAATTGAATCAAATAGAAGAATCTAATGGGGCAAGGATATGCAGAACAAAGATGAGAGATGCAGAGCAAGCACCTGTCAAACTCACATATGGGTTGTGTTCATCTTCTTCCTTCTTCGTGGGTTCCCGACGGCGGCGCTAGTAGCGGCGACGACGACGGAGCTGGAGCGGCAACCGCGACGGCACTGGTAGGGGTGACGGGGACGACGCTGGTAGGGGCGGGGGATACCTCTTCCCCCCCCCCCCCCCCTTCTTCTTCTTCCTCCTTTCTTCTCCGTCTTCGTCCAGCTCTAGATCTGGAACACTTATTTCTTTTTTCCTTTTTTCTATTTTGTTTGGGTTTTTGTATTGTTTTTTGACAGAGTATTGTTTGGTTTTGCAAAAAAAAGACAGAGTATTGTTTGGTATCACTGAAGGGCAAAATAGACATTACAAATGCACTATTTGACAGATTCTGTTAGTTTAACGGAAAATGCACAAAAACCAAACCACAAGGAGGTATTCTGCATATTTTGGAACCACAAGGGTGTGTTTCGCACCAACCTTTCACCACAAGGAGGTAAAATGCAATTAACCCAAAAAAAACAAAAAAAAAAAAAAACAAAAAACAAAAACAAAGTCGCACATTTATCCCTTTTTTATTGCCGGCCGTGGAAAGTAACATTGGTAACTTCCCAGACAAACCAGACACTACCCCCACACGAGGCTGTATAAAGCCTCCCTCCGTCATTGGCGTCGCTGAGTCAATTTTCCCCTCTTCAGACCTCTCAGCAATGGAGCTCAAACCAGGTCTATCAGCCCTCGTCACCGGCGGTGGCTCCGGCATCGGTAAATAACTCACAAAACTCTTTTTACTCATCTTCATACTCGGTACTGACTCGGCTGACCAATTACTTAGATGCCATCGCTGAATCGGCTATTAGGTTATTCAGAGGTCGTTTTCAAGTCAACTCTAAAAGCTTCAAAACCAAATCACGGTCCATGGTCAAGTATGTTTTTGAGTTGATTGCATATCCATGGGAATTAGATTCAATTATAAATTAGGCTAATTGGCAGTACTATTCTAGAACAAACCAGTGGTATATGAGTTAGTTTGAGAAACAGAGTAGAGATCAGGAATAATCCACTAATTCGAATCAAAGGCTAATTGGTAGTACTATTCTTAGAACAGGCGAATGTTCAGAAAAGACATATATAGTTTCATCTGTTTTTCATTTCCCTTTCTTTATTTCTCAAAGCCTGCACTTGTATAGTGGATTGATATTTCATCCTTTAAACTAAGAACAACCACTGATACATTAGATCTT
This sequence comes from Linanthus parryae, assembly GCA_023055425.1. NCBI lineage: Eukaryota > Viridiplantae > Streptophyta > Magnoliopsida > Ericales > Polemoniaceae > Linanthus > Linanthus parryae. The sequence continues at coordinate 39,597,851 of JALGPY010000002.1, forward strand.
ATAAGTGCTGGAGACAGAGAGGGACTTAAAGGGTCCAATTAAAAGATTATATTCAGCAGAGGGCAAATCGCTACACAATTATTAAAATCAGAATTGTTGTATTCTCCTGCAGTTATATAATTTTTATCTGTTGTATGCTATTACACTTTATACGATTGTGTTCGAGACTAGAACCATTTAGTTTGAAGTGCCGACGATCATATGCTTTGAGCAGAGTATTACACAATAATTTTCGTAGATTGGATTGAGTAATACGATCAGGTCAGAACGGCGTTCCGTTACGGATTCTCCGAATATGCGTGCGTATTCATTTATTGAAATCTGTATTTGATATTCTAACCGTACACATCTTTTTTGTTGTTTATATAACCGTACACATCTTATAAATTTATATTCTGTCGTACACTTAATATACCTGTGTACTTTCAACTTTCACGGCTCACACCTTATAATTCACCCTTCCAAAATAGTTACTTTCTTCGTAAATGGTGAATATGTTTCATTTTGTTGATGGCTAATTTAGTTAATATGCAGAGTGGCTCACCCAAGGAATAATATTGGCTCAAGTGCGTGTGTGTGTTTTGCTCATCGGATATTGTGCAGTAGATTTTTCTAATTTTTCTGCAGTCTAACATCGTTAAGCTAGTGTAGTGGATTACTTCTTTATTGTTACTTATAAGTATTAGTCTGTACAAATTAGTGAATTACTACTGAGCCATGCTCATGGGTGATAAACCGACAGCTAATTAAAAGCTGTGGGCCTAGCTGATAATTCAAAACTTTAGGCCAAAATATGTCTTGGTGGATCACAATTTTTTCACCCGGATCAGCCCGGAATGGGCAAAACATTGCAGATCTCTCTGAAATGGTCGGGATTATGGCTGCTACGGAACAAGCCTGTTTCCATTCCATTTTTCTACGAAGCCAGAACGTTTCGTGCTGTTTCGAACAGATCTAGGTTTACTAATCCTTCTTCAATTCCACACTACCATGTTGATTTCATTTTCATTTGTACAATTTTATGGCAAGTATGCTAAATTACAATTACTTGAAAAGTTAGGCACATTTCTTTCTGCTTGATGTTGTAACCATACAAGTTGTGTTTTTAGCTATTCTGATTCTGCAATCACTATGGCAATTAACATGGTATTTGCCATTTTTTTTTCAAGTCATCTAGGTTTCTTTGTATTCGGATCATGTTAATATGTTCCTATTTTTGATTCACTTGTAGGTAGAGCTCTTAGTTTAGCTCTTGCAAAGAAGGGGATATTTGTCACGGTTGTTGATTTCTCTGTAGAGAAGGGAAAAGAAGTTGCAGCCCTCGTTGAAAAGGAGAATGCCAATTTCCACTCAACCTCGAAGGTCCCTTATGCTACATTTGTAAGATGCGACCTGGCTAATGCTAGTAAGTTTCATATCTATGAACTGGAACCACTTTCTGTTTTTTTTCGTGACAATATTGAGAATTCTCACGTACAAACAAGGTCTGACTCTTAGACATTCATTGTAAGGATTTCAATGACTGATGCATACTATTAGCACTCATGCTAACTACTCTTTACTCACTTTGTTCACTGGTCCCATTAATAATACACAGAATGGAGTTGTGTCGTCTTATATTCTAGAGTCTAAGAAATAAAACTTGTTCTTCCAAGTACGAAACCAAGAAGGGCTTAAATAGATCAAAACACTTATGGTTCTTTTCGATATCTTGGATTGATTATATGCAAAGATGACGAGATTAGTGAAGCTGTGGCTCTGGAATGGAACAAAAGATGTGTGCATGATTGCATCTCCAAGTGTCAATTGCAAGATTTTTTTAAGCAAGACCCAGTTTTACTATATATGGTTAGAGAGTGCTGGAAGGTAAAGAAAAAGATTACTAGCAAATAAGCTTAGTTAACATTGGAACGTAGGTGTGGATGAGCAGTGCAACCGGATACAATAGATATGTAATGAATTCGTTAGGAAGAATCTAGAACATTTATTTAAAATATGTCAGATGAAAGCAAATTGTTTGAGTTGTGCGGTCATTCATGATATAGTCTCTTTTATGTCTGTCCAAGTGACTCTCTTAATGATGAGAATGGGAGAAAAGCAGAAATGTTGGAGTTCTTGTAGGGGTAATAAGCATGTTTAACTGAGAAAGGAGTAAATTGTTCCTTGTAGGCTGTAGCTAATTCAGGTTTCCGGGCAAAGGACCTTTTACAAGAATTGAAGTTTTGCAAACTATTCTGGTGCAAAGCTAGATCCTTACAAGTCACCAATAGTATTTCCTAATTGCTTATGCTTTAACAGTCATGTATAGAAGTTGTAGTTATATGACCGAAAAAAGACATCTCTATTTCAGCACTTTGTTCATTCGGTTCTGGTATGGCTTTTTTTGATTGATTATCAAGAAGATCTTTGACAAACTGTGAGCTTCCTCAGTAAGCGAACACAGCTTCATTATATACATGCACTACTGCTTAGGCTTGCTTTATGCTTGTTGTTTAGTTTAATTAACTTGAACTTTTAGCTCATTCACATGGTATGCATCTCTCTCTCTCACGGTATACCGTCTTTTTTATTAAGAGACATGTATTTAAATTGACTCTAGTCTTATAAGATAGCTTTTATATCGGGCCATCATTTTTTTGTTTTCTTTTTTGGTTTATAAAGTTCAAATTATTATTAAATATAAAAATTCTAAAAAGCACCCTAAAAAATTATAAACAGAATAAATCAAATGAGATTGGCTTACACTCAAACCCTTATTTATTTGGCCTTGATTTGAATCCGTATAGATTAACACATAACTTCTATCCCTCTAGTCCTGAACTTAGCCATTTGATGCGATGGTGTTGTGAATTTTTGATGACAAGGGTAAGCATTCGTGCATATTGAGTTCCTGAAGGACATTTCTTCACCCAAAGGGCTCTGTCACCTTGTTTGTCTACATCAAGCAATCATTGAACTTTGACTGTGAGAATTTTAATTTAAAGTTGATTTGGGCCCACACTCCAAACCAGAAGATGCAATAGCCCTGAAAGTTGCTTCAATTACATTATTAGTACCCAACTATTATCTAAACCTTTCAAACCACCAAAGCTGTTGATGATTCTTATCAGTTGTTCTGAACCATTGGATTTCCAGGTTCAAGAAAGGCAACCTTTTTCGAGAAAATTGAATGATCTTCATCCCCTCTAGATCAAGTCCTACGACCTTATGCTGGTTGATGCTTAGAACACAACGGAGATCGACTGCTATCCATATAGGAATATGATTCTCTATTTTGGGAGAACATGGGAAGTTTCTAATTAGTTGTGGAATTTTTTCTTGCTCAAACAGGTGAACTCTCTTCGGCTTTTGAAAAACATCTGGCTACTTATGGAGGATTGGATATTTGTATCAACAGTGCTGGTATCACAAATCCTATCCCATTCAACAAGGACCAAACTGATGGCTCTGCTTCATGGAGGCGCACTATCAATGTTAACCTGGTTGCAGTTGTTGACTGTACACGCCGCGCGGTATGTTTAACGTATTATTAGTAACTTTAATTGCTGATGGCTAGGAAAACTTGAATGTGATGATCTCTCTGCCTCGAAAATGGTTCATCTTTTTTTTTTTAAAAGTTCCAAATTGTTTGTCCACTTATCATATTGCCAAAAACTCTTATCTTAGTAGTCTTCTCAAGAGAAGTTTTAGTTTGAACTAATATGCTAAATGCATAGAGAAACTGGACAACTTTGACATTGTTACTTAGGAAATCGTACTCTCTTAAAGCGACCATCTAAAAATTGTGAAACCCAACGAAAACAATCAAATTTATTTTAGTAGATGCATGTGCCAATGTTTTAATAAATGAGGAACGAAAGCTATGAAATTCTTACGCAATACTCACAAATGTGTAATGAACCTGTCTTAAAAACAGTTTTGAGAAATGATTTAATAAATTGAGTTATTATCTATAATCACAGGTCAGTAAATGCTTTCTCAAAACTATTTTGACGGGAGGTTCCTTACACATTTTTTCTGATAACGTGGTGTCCGGGCCAGCTGGCGCTCACCTCAACAAATTCCACCCCTGAAGTTAGCATTGTGTTGAAGTTTCACGTGTTCTCCACAAGCGGTTTAAAGGATATTGAATTTTTAATTTTATTATAGTACTCTGAATTTTTTCAAGTATAGCTGTACGTTTGTATCTATAGTCTCAAAGGATTCCTCCTCCTGAAAAATGACTACACGGGCATGCGTTGCACCTATATACAATGTTCCTGGTTAAGTTTCATGATTTTTAGATGAAAGATTTTGGAGAAATCTGTTTCCTAAGTTACAATGTCAAAACTTCCCCATTTTGTCTATGTATTTTTGAAGAGCACATTAGGCGGAGTAAAGAGGTCTTTGGCCTGCTATCAAGCACCTACAAGGAGATCAAAGATTCTACAGATGATCATGGAGTTGGACTCCAAAGAGGTGTTAAGCCTTCGATGGGGAGGATATTTACTGGAGGAAAGATGCCAAAGGCGAGTTGAGAAATATCTTATTAATGGAAGATCGTATTTGAAAATGAAAAGTAAGAGCCTTATGCAGAATTGAATTTCCGAATGGTCCTATGTGACAGTACAGTCTATAGTATTACTGTATTAGTCCCCTGATGACATGCCCACACTAGGCCTGCGACTCGAGAGTTCATTCCCCTTTCTCTTGTTTGCACCACTCCAGTTGATAGAGACAGAGTAATTCCTCTACATGCCCCATAATTATATTTGTAGGATGGGTATGCATAGCCAATATATCCACACTAGCCCTCCAGCTAATGACTTCATATCTTGAAAGACAAGTTCAAGAGTTTTGTTTGTAATGAGATTAGGCCACCAAACATCTGTATTCTAGTTTTACGAGTTATTCTCACATATATCTATGATTCTTTCAGAGTATGGAAAATACACATGAGATGCATTACTTAAAATGTCAGCTGGAGTCTGGTGGAGGATGATTTCAAATTAAGATGGGGTATCAATATGGTGCTGGAGTTCTGCCGAAATTGGAACGAAGAGATAAGATAAGCCTGTATAAGTCTGAGGGTTTTGGTTTTCCAACAATTATGGAAGAGTGATAGTTTAATTCTTGAATCACCATTCTGGAAGATGGTTTGAGTGCTTTCAGGAGTGCTATGAAGCTCCTCGCCCTGATGGTAGAGCTGTATCTGTCCTGCAGATGTATTTGAGAACTTTAGTAATGGTGTAAACCCAGTTTTTAGGAGCCCATTCAAGACCGGTAACTTTGAAACTGCGAATTATTCTTTTGAATGCTCTTATCATGAAGACGTTACATCCAAAGTAGTAAAGGATTATGGATTGATCAGTCTGGTTGTTTGAATGTATTTTTTTATAAGCATAATATTGCTAGGGTTTTGGTTTTCCATCTGAAGAAGGTTGTGGCAAATCTCAGAAGAGCAATATACATGGCTGGGTGCCAAATAACTGATGCAGCGATCGATTCAGCTTAAATGATGGTTGTGGCTACATCTTTTCTAATACTTAAAGTTGACAGCTCACGGTTTAGTAAATCAATATTCATTTATCTTCTTTCAAATATGGGTTTTGGGTGAGATGGAAGCAATGCAGTATATAAGACTTGTCACCAGTTATGTTCTATATCGTGATTGATGGCTTTCCTTATACTTTGTTTCCTGGATCTTGTCTTTTTCAGGAAATTTCTTCATACCCTTGTTATTTATTTTAGTGATAGAGTCTTTCTGTAGAATGCTGAAAATAAGCTTGCAATGAAAGTGAAATTAGTGGCTTTGTAGTTATGACCTAAGGTGATGAAAAGGTTAAGATCTATCGCCTACTATTTGGGTATGATGCATTTGTACTCTGTGATGATGATCTATACCAGCTTTATTCTTTCCTAGAGGATTTGACAACAAATGAGGCGATCTCTGGACCTAAGATTAGTTTTGCAAAGAGTACGCTTACTGCAGTTGCGGATGTGCACAACAAATTTATGAATTTTTCTGGTGTTTCTGGTGTAATTGAATTTCATATATCCAAGTTACCAATATTGTATCATAGAATGCCTTTTAAGTTCAAAGTCACTTTCAGTACGGTCAGCCATGATGGAGCTTCAAGAATAAAATAGCTACAGAGAAGCAGCCATATATCCTTGCTGGGGGTATAATCTTTCTTATTACCCTACTAGTTTGCCGACCTATTTCATGTCCCTGTTCCAGTTACTACCTCTTAGGTCAAAGCAAGGTTGCTGTAAGATCCGAGGTAAGGAAGGTATAGAGAGTAAAATTTCTTTGATGAATGGAAAGGAAGTCCATTTGCTGACGGATCAAGAGGGGTTGTAATTTCATAATGTTCCACAATGCTTTGATAGGGAAATGGCTACATATGCTGTGTAGAAGGAGGTTTATGGAAGAAATTGTTGACGGCGTGTTTGGGATTTGAGAAAGGGGGTGGATAAGTAACGGGGCTTAGGTGTTTCACAGACTTAGTTACTGGAAGGGCATCTGAAATCTTTGGAGTCAGTTCTTGAAATTCTTGTCTTTCTTAGTGTGGGATGATTCAAGGGTGATGTTCTTGTCCGATTTATTATGTGGTGAAGCTTTAGTTTCAGTTACATCTCCAACTCGCTATAGGCGGCTACCAGCAAGAAAGAGACCTCTAAATGCTAAAATCCGCATGCTGCTAGAAGTCCGGGTTCTGTATAAACTTTGCTTCCTTGCTTATGCTGTGGCTTTAGAGATTGTCATATCCTTTGAAAGTTGCGAAAGAGATGGGACCAATTAGCAAGCGCATCATTTGCGGCAATTCAGTGAATCAATGCATCGTCTATTTTGGATTGTGAAATAGCTAGAATTATGGGTGACTTGATTAAGCACTGTTCGGAGTTGAGTCAATTAGGTAATGACAGTGACAGTTCCCATTATGCTGAAAATCAGATTTTGCTTGGGAAAGAACGGTTAGAAAGGAAGTTTGCTTGTTTGTGCCATCTTTCATCTGGTGATTCATTCGGAAAGATATGTTCCTTCTTATTTCCCAAAATACCCTGAGGGCATTATTATCATCGTAGTTTACTCTACCCCCTTTCTTCTCCACCTCTACTCTCTCGTGCTTCACTCCCCCCTCCTTTCTAGCCCGTTTAGTTAATTTGTGGTTTAGTGTTGATTGTGTTAGTTTTAGAGCTATGAGCCTAGTTGATAGTACTATTTTAAATAATTATGCTTTCAATCTTTGTTTGATGTTGTTTCTCAATACGGTATGACTAGCATACAAGACTACGAACATTGTTCAATTATAGTTGGAGAAAGGTTAGTAGCATGTGGATCTGTTATGGCTTTCGTCATCAAGTAAACAACTACCTCCTAAGATAGTACAAGGACGAACATGTCATTTCATCTATTGCTTCTAGTTTTAAAACTACCACTTAACACGATTCTCCAGGTTTTAATCTAGTTTAAAAATCATCACCAATCACATTAGTTTAAATACAATCTACAAAAAATTAAACAATTTTGTATTCATAAATTACAAACCAGATTTTAAACCAAAAACCATTTTACCAAACTCACCCTTAACATAGTATGAAGTGGGCCCTAACACATAAGTAATTATTGCATGCTCCAAGAACAAATTTTACGTGGTGCTCTAATCCCTAGAGTACAGGATGTAGGAAATTCACTACCTTTTATCTGCCACTCATTCTTTTTATTAGCTGTCACCTGTTGTATGGATTATATCATTTTCTCTTAGGCCTCGTTTGGGTAAGGTATAAGGAGGGGGGACAAGGATAAAACTGTACCGCTTGCTTCTTATCCAGTGTTTGGGTGCAGGATAAGGAGCAGGTACAATACTGCTTTCCTTATCCCTTAGGTACAATTCTCAATTTTTTTGCGTACAACCTTATACCACTTAGGGGGTGGTATAAGGTAGGATAAGGGGAGGAGGGTGTAAGGAGGGTGTTCTGAAATGACAAAATTGCCCCCGTATGTGTGTGTGTGTATATATATGTTTGTATGTATATATGTATATGTATATATGTACATAAATATATACATATATTTTTTCAAAAAAATACACACATATACATATATGTATATATATATATTATACATGTATATATATGTAATATATGTGTGTGTATATCAGGGATTCGAATAACGGCTGTAACGGTACCGTATCGCCCGGTTCGTAACGGTCTCGGTGGTCACCGAATCCGATACGGGCGATACGGGATGGGTGGACCAGATTCACGGCTGTAGCGTCCGATACGGACCGGTACGGTCGAATATCGGGCGAGACGGTACCGGTTTGGAAGAAAAAACCGATTTTTTCAGAGAAAAAGAAGAAGACAGAGGCGGAAACCACAAGAAGGGGGTTCAGATTCGAAAGATTCGACTTGGGTTGGCTTTCAATCGAGACTCAGGGCAGAGAACGAAGACATACCCGAGCCGTAATTGTGTTCCGCCGGTCGCAGCATCTCTTCGCGTTCATCCGTTCTTCGCGGCATCTCTTCTCTTCTTCGGGTTCTCTCTCTTCTGTTATCTCTCACGACTCTCCTCATCCACTCAAATCTTATCCTCATCTCAATTCTTATCTCATCTTTTACTATTTAACTATTTGACTATAGTTGACTAGTAGTAGTAGGAAGCTGTAGGTTATTGTAATTTTTTTAATATTTTGAAATGATAGGTTATGTTTGGTAATAATGAAGTGTGTTTAAACAACTAAAAAACCCATAAATATATTTGATATAACAAAATAATGTTTAAAACTACCCGTTTTGACATTTTGACTATTTTTTAACATTCACGTGTTTGGTTCCCGATTCCCGTTACGTTTTGTCCGTTATGGGTCAAAACCGTTTTCCGCGACCGTTACCGTTACGCCGGCCGATACCGTTATTTAAATCCTTGGTGTATATATATATGTATTATATGAATATGTATATAAATACATAATATATATGTGTGTATATATATATACATGTATATACATATAGATTTATACATATATATCTATATAAGATGTATGTAATACATATATGTACACACACACATATACATACGTATATATACAAATATATATATATATATATGTATATATATGTGTGTATATACACATATGTACACACACACATATATATGTGTGTGTGTACATATACTTATATATATAATATATATATACATATCATATGTATATATATACAAGTACAGGTTATACATATATTTATATAATATATATATATATAGACTCATATACTACATATATACACATATAATATATATACATGTATATATACATGTATGTATGTGTGTGTAAATATGTAAGCAAAACAACGACAATTAAATTTTCAAGACGCAACAACATCTATGATGCAAGGGCTAATAGGCTTACATCACGATTTCATGAGCTAAGATTTATAATTATCTCTACTATAATTTTATCACATTTAACATGCCAAAATGTGTGTGTAATATTAGTTTTTGTTTACAATCTGCAGTGGAAGACAAAATAATTGTAAAAAAAGATTTAAACAAGCAGGGCAATGTGGTCATTTACGCACATATCCTACCTCTTATCATGCACTACCCAAACATGTTAATACATATCTCTGCAACTTATCCTATCTCATATCCTGCTCTAACCAATCACTCAGAACCAGTACAATCATATCCTGCGTTATACCAGTACAATCATATCCTACCTCTTATACCAGTACAACTCTTATCCCCATCATTTTTGTACCTTACCCAAACGAGGCCTTAAAGCAAACAAAAACTTCTCTTTCACGCATGAGGTTGACCTTTTGGATAAGTGGGTTTCCCAAACCACAATATGGTGATCCTCTCTCGTGGTGCTTAATCTCCCAACAATCTTGCCCAGATTCCACTTGTATGAATCTTGTAGATTATTCTTCTAGAATGTTAGCATTTCTGCTGTATTTTATGACAGGTAAACAACCATCCAAAAGAGTTGCGATTGCTTCATAGGATAATGTAATTCTAACATGGGTTTGAAGTTTTTTGTCTTGTAAGTTCACATTACTTTTTGGGGCTTCAATGTCAACAGGTCTTTGTTAGTGTTGGGTTGCCTTCTTCAGATCTTTTAGTGTTCTTCCGAATTTGTGTATGTTTGTAGTTAAAATAGTTAGGCTACATGGTCCAGTCAAATACTAATGTTAAATGCAAAACAGATTCAAGCCATGGAAGCTGCAAAAAAGCCGGGCGTAATCATAAATATGGGTTCAGCTGCAGGACTATATCCTAATACTCTCGACCCTCTGTACTCTGCCTCAAAAGGTCTGTCTTATGTACTCCATGCTAATACTTTCCTTGCCAGTGTTGTTCCTGTCCTTTTCATCATCTTGTCTGAAACATAGGAGCGTGTATATTTTGTCCTCAATATAACTTCAGTATTCTGAGAAGATTATGTTTCTACAGGTGGGGTGGTCCTATTTACTAGGTCACTTGTTCCTTACAAGAAAAAAGGTATCCGTGTTAATGTCTTTTGTCCTGAGGTAACTTCTTCATTACAGGCATTCTGCTTAAGTGGAACAAATATCATTTACTTTGCATGGCTTTGTTAATGGGATTTCTGGTTGTACTTGTCATCATGTTTATTGCTCTTCTGAATTGCAGTGTGAGTGGTCACATTGGTAGAATTTGAGTTGTGACGAGCAGATAACCCAGTGTTTGGTGCATCTATTTTTTATGCACGTATAAGCAAGTTATCTTTCATTTATCTAGTATGGGTGCTGTGTGAGTGGTCATATAAGCAAATCTTGATACATTCGGAGAAATACATATTCCAATCATATTATCTAATACCTCAGTCCACGATTATGCGTATTGTGGTGGGGATGATCTGAATGCAGTTTTTCCTTCCAAATATGGGTGGGCGATTGACAAGTAATTTCAGTTAAGGTTGTTAGTCCTGGTAATGCAGTAGATGTTGTCTATTTCAGGTTGAAGTGGAATTGATGTTTCATATTTATGGATTCCTGATTGCATTGGTCTCTCAGCTCTCCAATTCTGCCTTTGTTGTTAACTTCAACACTTACTATACTGTTGCTAGAGGTACCAACCTTGAAACCACCACTCAGATCTTGTTCTGCAGGAAAATGTGTCCTGTTAAAAAGACCGTCTTCAAAAAAAAAAAAAAAAACTACTCATAAATAGGTCCAAAAGATTCACCTACAATGTATCTAGAATCAAGACTAATAAAGAATAAAGCATTGAGTTGTATTTGGTATAAGAAATCGCAAAGGTAATCCTTATTTCCCCGGACACAACTGGTCCTCAAGACATCCATGCTGCACTTATGATGACCCAGGAGGTTCTGGATTGTTGTTTTCATCATTGCACGGAGGTTGGGAGTAGACTTATGATCTGCAGTCATGTCCCATCTGTTGGAGCGTGTGATAGAGTGTTGGTGATGTGAGACAAAAGAGTATTGGGGTTATCAGATGACCAGTCAAGAAGTTAATTGATGAGGGCCGAGGAGGAGCACTTCATCAAATTATTTTTTCATTACCTAATTTTTTTAAAGATGAGCTGCAGTGCCTTTAGGTACGTTAATGATTTGGAATTGAATGGGTCCTTCTCTATGAGGACAAATACAGTTCCTTTTTGTATAGGTTTAGTATAGTCTGTTGAGAGAGAGATAGAGGGTGGGGGGGGGGGGAGTCTTTAGCAGATTCTTGATTTCTGGTGATTCAGGAAGCATCTTGTTCACAGCTCTCTCTTGGGTGGCTGTGTTTTTCTGTTGGATGGATTTTTATAATTACAATGGAACCCGGCTTTCTAGGTGAAGAGGAGCTTAGAGGGAAAAAGAGATAGTCAGTGGTAAAGTGTTGCAGTGATAGGTGAACCTAATTTCAGATAGGGTTCTTTGTTGTAGTTATTGAACGTGAAGTTCAGAGTTTCGTTCACAAGGGAGTTCTAACGCACACATTTTTCATAGAATGCAGTTGGGACTTTTGGCGAACATAACGAATTTAGATCAGAGTGAGGACTAATCGTTAAAAGTTTGGGGGGACAAAAAGAGTGTAAGTTCTAGGAATCACCCAATTATAAGGAGATGTATTTCTTGCCGAAATGTAGTGTTTCATGGTTCAACAGGTTAGATAATAGATTTTTATTTTCACTGAGTGTTCTATTAGTGGTCAGAGGAGAATTTTCGGTCCAGTAAGTTAAGGATTGGGAGCTTTTTGAAGAATTAAAAGAAAGTTAAATGGTGGGAAAAAGGTAGGTAACTGATGGAAGGGAGTACAAAGGAGAAGGCCAAAAAAGAAGATACACAGAATAACAGAAGAACGCTAAACAAGTTGCCGTAGGAAATGGAAAAGGCTGGGAGGAGGATCCAGTACGAGGAAGATAAAATGGAAATGATGACCCTGAGAAGATGATGCAAACCTGATTTTCATATACTCCCTATGTCCCATGTTTTTGACATTGTGATTTGAGTAGTAAAATGGTACAAGAACTTGTTATTTATTATTATATATATATATATATTTTAAGTCTACAACATTATGAAAAGTTTAACAAGTTCTTGTGTTATTTTACTACTCATATCACATTGTCAAAGTTGCCTGAGAAGTCGAACATGACAGTTAGAGTTGGCATAACAAGCGGGTACTGGAGAAAAAAGTAGCGAAAAGCAAGTATAGAGAGGGAAGAAAAGTGTAACAGAGGGGATAATTAGTGAAGGAACAGAAATAATGTCGAAGAGGCATAGAAACACAGCAGCAAGAGGAAATACGGATGGGTCCTTTGAAATGAATTTATTTCAGAGTGTGTCGGTGTGATGGCCTTGAACTACCGTTTCATCATGGTCCAAGACCACTTTCTCGTTGATCACATAGTTTTTTCAATGATTCTTTCCACAGATTCTTCATCTGTTAGCCTGACCGTTCTCTCTTTTCTTCCTTGTGTTCGATAATTTCTATCCTCTTGATGTTAGATGACATGTAAACTAGAACAAACTCCTACTTGCTACCCATCATAGAAAAGATCCTGTCTCACATTTACTAACTAACGAAGAGTTTTTTTTTGAGGGAAGAGTTTTTTGGTTAACCAAATGCTAGTAAAATTTTAGTTACCTATTATTTGCATCTAAATTTGATCTCATCAAGACCTAACAAAATGCAACTTGAATGAAACTGCTGTACTCTTTCAACAAAGCTTTTTCCATAAGTGCGCACAGTTTATTTTGGATCAAGTTGTTGCTTTGGAGAATGAGCAAGCGAAAACCAAATTGAACCATTTGGCTCGACCTAACCTGAATATAAAACAAATGCACAATTATCTGTACCTCGGATGTGCGTAATTGTTCAAAAACACCTTCAAATACCTTGATCCAATTAGTCTTCCGGGGATTAATTTATTTTCCCATCATAGGTCACTACAGTCAAAACTTTTGATAATTTTATTCTCTTGGAAGCATATCCATGATTATATGAAGGGAATTCAGCATTGTGCTTTGCATGGAATTTATCTTCCCGTCTATGTCTGCTTCAGTTGTAGAGCCAGGCACATAATGGCTACATTTTATTTTGACTGGGAAGATTTGCAGCGTTCTAAGTAACCTCTTTATAATTTTTGTGTGTGTAAGAGTCATTAGGTCAATACTTATTGTTCTCCGTCTACCTTGCGATTATTCCTGCAGTTTGTTGAAACTGACATGGGCACACAAGTGAGTCGTGATTTTGTCAATCTAACTGGAGGATTTATACCCATGGAAACAGTGATAAAAGGTATGTTTTATGTTTCTGCTTTGTTTAAGAAAATAACAAGGCCAGAGATAATTTGTTTCATCTACTGCTTTCTGTTTTGCGCACATATATTGGGGGAAGAAAACTAAGATCATCCGAGACTCTTAAGTTGATTCCAGAATAAAAGCATTGCTTTGAGTTTGATTCTGATTGCCTATAAAATGTTGACACTTGAGATAAAAGAAATCTTGAACTGAGATGCAGATGTACAAGTTGACAGAAGTTTGTAAGGTGATTTCGCAAAAACGACAGACACCATGTACTCTAAGCTTATTGGTTAAGCTTAATCAAAGTCGCCCTATCCTCCTGGGGTAATCACGTGTTTCCGCGGGATATCATTTTGTTTTTTTACTCCCTTACGGCCTTACCTAACAACAGAACCTATCAAATACCCCAAAGAAAACATCTAATTGAAAGGCATAGTGCGACAACATGACCTGTGGCAACTTTCCAACATCAGGGACATTATTCAATGGGACTAGCTCATGCTCATGCAAAGTAGGAAAGATGCTGGAAAACTGGTTAGAAAGGCTAGGATGAGTTGTATTTTGGTAGTGAACTTTCCTAAAACTCAAAGAATAAAGCATCATGCAAGAACGAATTATTGGGCTGTGAATTGTTGCCTGCATGGGAACATATAAACAAAATTTCTTTATCCAATCTTATAGCTCATCCTTAAATGAAATTCTTTACATTCAACCAGGGAGCTTTGCTGAACTTCTTAACTCAATAAATGGAGGGCTCGAGCATCCAAAGATTATTTTTGCCCTGTATCATGGGGACTCAGTGCGACCTTGTGTATCAATACACATCTATTTCATAACAGTATAAACAGCTCTCTTTCTTTAGCTACATGTAGTAATTGTTCAATGAAAAAGGTTCAGTGACCATGAAGACAACAGATTCTCTAGAGAATTCTTCCGCTGAATCTCAAACTCACTGTATAATTTGTTTCGCGTCCTGCTCATATCTGGAACTATAACAATAATTAAAAAGATCAATTTTCTTTCCTTATAGGTAATGATGCATCAACTTATTCTACTGAGTGCAAAGCTCACCTCGCTAAAAATGTCGGCTACAAGGCATAATCATAGTTGCCGGCCTCCTGAGAAAATTGTATCAGACACGGGGTATTGGAGGAGTTCGGTGTGAACTTTTTTCGAACTTATAATCTTGTTTGGACTTATAAGCTGGTTTCAGCTTTTATGTCATGTGTGGTTTGGATTCATATGGCGACTTTTTTGGATTTTGGATTAAAAGCTACTAATGTAAAATTGTCTCGCTGAAAAAGTGGGCTTCATAATTTTTGGACGGATATACACTTGTACATTAAAATTACCATACACGAATCTTTTTACCACACACGCCCAACTTTTTTCCCTCACTTTCTTTGTCATGACTACTTTCACAACTTGTAAGCCGACTTAAAAGTCCAAAAGTCCACACCAAGCTCCCTCATTATATGTCTTTTGGAATGATATTGTCCATAGGAACTGCAATCATAACCACATAGCTGCGTGGCCACGTGTGATTCTGGTAATGAAATTCCACCAACATGGCCTCGATATTAACACCGCTAGTGATACAAGATATTGTTGACCTCAGAGTAGCTTATTTGGAAATAATATTTTGTTACTGGAAAGACATAAAAGGAGGTGGAAGGTACACTTTAATCTATGTATTTTTATTGGAATAGAGGAAGTAGGTACTGTCATCTTGGGTGTCTATGCCTTGCATATACAGCTTCTCTCTTCAGGGTGTTTCATATCAACAATATGGACCGTGTTGGTTTAAAATCTATATGTGCGCTTTTCTTCTGTCTGTTTCTCAATTTGATATAACATTGTTGTTTAGGGGCATTCGAGCTCATCACCGATGAGAGTAAAGCCGGGGCATGCTTGTGGATTACTAAAAGAAGGGGCATGGAGTATTGGCCTACCCCTATGGAAGAAGCAAAATATTTGATGCCTTCTTCAAAGTTTAGGAAAAGGACTTCGTTTACAGCCTCATTGGATCTCCAGTTACCAAACAGCTTTGAGAAAATGTAAGCAAGTATATTATACCATTCTGAACTAGTGTAAGAAGCAAAAGAAGTAATGTTTCTTTTAACGCTGTTTAATGCTGTGGTTGGATAAAGAAGTCATCACCAAAGGATATGTCTTCCCTTTTGAACATTCCCTCTGCAACTAGTTGTAACATCTAAGTTGTCCTAAAATGCTATTTTACCAAAGAAGACCACATCATCCTCTTAACTGAAATGAGAATTCGAACTCAAGACATGGGCGATTTGTCCAGTTTTTTTCTGGATTAAACTCGGATGTATATCAGTTTTATTCTGGCTACACTTCGAAATAATACAGGTCCATGGATACCTAAATGGGTCACACATCCACTTAACGTGCGATGCGCCTGTCCATCGTTTGAATCGGACTTATGATGTGACATGCAGTAACATGCCCGCTAAATTCAAACAGATAAAGCCCATTATGAAGTACATGAAGGCACCATAGATGTAGATGTAAATCCATGTATTGAAGCGTCTGAGTCAAATTTATATCACCAGCATTGGCTACCCGTGAATGGTATCTGATGTGATTTTGTTATCTCCGGTCATTGGAAGGATCTTCTTCTGAAAGTTAGTTTTCCTCTTTTAGCTAGTCCTAGATTGTGAGTGTCACATGCTAACATTTTTCTAAAACTAATTTTAGATTATTTTTCTACAAAAGGAAAGACACTTGTGGATTTCTAGCCATTTACAAACATTCTCTCTTATTTCCTGTCTCATTTACCTATTATTATTAGATTTTAGAGTAACAGTTTTATCCAATGTCTCGAGCACTTTGTCATAGCTTTCAGAAGTATTGCGGAATATGCTGGATAGATGGCAAAAGTGGTCGTTATGTCTTTCTTAGAAAGAGGGCAACACTAAGGGAGTTCATATATATAATATTTTTGTATCTTAAATTTGTTTAGCTGCTTGCTGATTTCTTATCCCACCCATCTCTCTCCTTAAGTCCTCTTATTCATATTCCCTATTTATAATTACTAATGACAAGAAAAAAAGTAAAAGCTGAAGCACACAATTATATGTTAAGCCCCCCTTATTTTTCAAAGCTGAAGCACACAATTATATGTTAAGCCCCCCTTATTTTTCTAAAAGAAATTAATATATAAAACGAAGAGTAAACCTGTTGACTTGAATAGTTTGGTTGGCTAATACTTGATCGACATTCATTTGTTATCTTTAGCTATGCTTACTAGTTTTGCTTCTACAAGTTCATTAGATCTTCATTTTAATCTAGTGTGTTTGTTTATCGTGTACTTATATTAACATATATCCTCATCATGTTTGCCACTGATTTCGGTTCATATTTTCCAGAATAGTTCACACCCTGAGTCACAACTTTCGTAATGCTACCAGCATAGTTCGTGCACCGTTGAGGTTACCAATCAAACCAGATCATGTTCTTGTGAAAATAATTTACGCGGGAGTTAATGCCAGTGATGTAAGTTTTCTGGCTACATTTTTTTTGGGCGTCTTTAATGCGTTGGGGAAAATATACCAAGCGAGTGCAGTATTTTGATAGTATTCTTCTAATCTATGTAGTTGGCAGTATCAACCTTACCCTATAGCCAGCAGTTTATGTGTTGTGTGCTCCATTTCCAGCATACCAATAATAGATGATCTCTAATTTAGACAACATTATGATTATATCGCTTTTATTTGCAATTACCAATACATATCTACCTAAACATACTGGAAAGTAGAGTTAACTCTTGGGTTCTCTTTGAAAAGCTGATCTATAAACTTGAAGGATCAAAAGTGGATACTGGACTCATGTTCCTGATATTCCATCATTTAATACCATTCATGAGCCTTCACTTTGAAGTTTGAACTTTGAAACGGTGTGCATTTCAGAAAAGTTATTATTCCAGGATAATACTGTCACCCAGCGAACTGAAACAACTTTACTGGAAGCGTTCAATCTTTACTGGTTATCCAGCGAGTACATTAATCTAAATCCTATTGGAATTTCATAAAACACTACCATAATTAAGAGAACCATTGAATATGAATGTTGTATAACTATTTTGGTTCAAAATTCATTTACTCTTTTCAGAAGCTGTTGAAGTTGGGTTAGTAGTATCACCTACATCAAGTTACCACAGTTCTGTAACATGCTTGTTCTGTGGTCAGGTAAATTTTAGCTCAGGGCGTTACTTCAGTGGCAACGATAAAGAACTGAGCTCCAAACTTCCATTTGATGCAGGGTTTGAGGTAAATTACCCAGGCAACATTTGTCTGAGCTTTCTTGGAAAATTAAACAGAGCTCTGCAATAACATGATGATTGATACTTTTTCTATCCGTTCTCTTGATGATTTATTAATATCCTTGTGGTATGTGTTAGTGTTTTGAACACCTGAGCTACGTTTTTGCTGATTCTCAACATCCAGCATTTTCTTTAATTTCATGTGGTAGAGTTATAAGCCCAGACAGGATAAATACCGTGTGAGGAAAGGATCACAAGGGCATTAATGGAGCAAGTTTGTTCATAAAAACCAAAGGTCGCATGCAACAGTGTTGTAGAAAAAATAACCATAGATGGACCAACTGGAATATGCACCACAGCTAGTAAAACTTTGGAGTGTTGGTAAATCAGCATCCTGATTGTTGGTAAATCAGCAAAAAACATCATCAGCTCAACAAACAGAAATTGCACCGAGGCACCTAATAAAAGTAATATCCCGGGTTAAGGACACTCTCTAACTCAATAATCACGGTGTGATGAATAGACCTAAAGTAATAGAAATTTACCCATAAATTCTCAAATTATATATATTGTATAGCCGTAATTGGCTCGTAGAGAGTCTTACGTGGACAGAACATATTTGCTTTAAAAACCGAGGTGTGAAATCGAGGAATTTTCAAGCGCTCCTAAGGTGTTTGGTTTAAAAAAAATCCTAGCAAACTTTGTGCCACGCTCGGACTGTAGAGGACCATAATACGATAAAATTCAATTTGCAGTATACTTGAGGTTAAACCTAAATCTGTATTTTTTTTTCGATGCTTCGGAAAATAAGGATACAACACACAGAGAGGAACTAAACCGAAAACAAAACAACAAGCTAGAAAAAGTCCCCCATCCCAAGCATATCAGCAATTAGGAGACCTTTTAACACACATTGTCAGGGGCTTCCTCCAGAATGTGCAGCTGCTGCTGTTGCTCAGTTCCCATGTTAGCAAGCGCGTCAGCAACTTCATTAGCGTCTCTGCTCACATGTTTAATCTTCCCTCCATTGCTGATCATGAGGTGAATCCCTTCATTAATTTGGTTTCTCATCTTCATAGGTCCATAGAGGAGCTCTTTGAAGATACAAACAGTGTCGTCATTATCACTTTCGATAATGTAATTCTTCCAGCCCTACTGAAAAGCAATGGAAATTGCTCTGCAGGCTGCCCAGATCTCTGCCTCAATGCTAGTGCAATTATCAAGTTTTCCGTAGAACCCTGAAATCCACTTCCCTTGTTTGTCACGAACCACCCCTCCGATTCCTGCAGCTCCAGGATTTCCTCTCGCGCAACCATCCACATTGATTTTGAAAGCCTCTGCACAAGGAGGCAACCAGCGAGAATAAGAGTTCACATGATATGGAGAAAAAATAGTAATGAGATTAGGGTGTGAGAAAGCTTCCTTGTTCGTCTTCTCAAAATACAAAATCTTTTTGATGCACACATTTTTGGGCTCCAACTCATTCCTAAACACTTTCATATTTCTTCTACACCAGATAAACCACAAGGTTATGACAAAACGAACGGCAGTGGTCTTATTCCCAATATTGTCATTGATCCAGAGTTTGAAAGGTTTGAGGTATTCAGCCGTATTCCAGCTAAAACCCCCAACCCCTCTCCAGATCTCAACCGAGAAAGGGCAGCCACGTAAAAGATGGTTCAGATCTTCCACTTCCACCGTACACAAAGAGCAAGTGTCCAAGGTAGTGAAACCCCTCCTTTTTCTGTGAGCATTGGTCATGGTTTTGCCATGCATCACAGTCCAAAGGAAGGTGATCAATTTAGCTGGGATTTTTAACTTCCACAACTTGATCCAATCACTGTCAAAAGCCCCCTTTTCAGGGTTACAAGAGTCATTGATACTAGAGTAAGCAGCAGCCACAGAGAAATCGCCTTTATTGTTGCCATTCCAAAAGGGAGCATCCAACAGATTACTCCCCAGAGGAGGGATTTTAATAGAACTAATACTCATAATGTCCTCACTATCCACAACCTCTTCCAAGTTATCCATATTCCAGAACCCTAAAGGGTCCATGAAAGTAGCCACCGGGGTAAAACCATCATTATGGTGAGACTGGTATTTCCCCAACAGGGGGCCATTACCAACCCACCAATCAGTCCAAAAATCAATCATGTTCCCATTACCAACAGTCCATCTAACATTGTTAGCAACAAGTTTTCTCGTATTCAGAATACCCCTCCAAGTGGGGGTACAATTCTTATTCCTGCTAGTATCAAACAGATTACTGTTTCTCAGGTATTTGGCTTTCAAAACAGACCCCCAAAGGGTCTCTTTACCATACAGCAGCTTCCAAGTGAGCTTGGAGAGGAGGGCATTGTTAACAAACTTAGCTTGTCTAAGTCCCAACCCTCCAACCTCTTTGGGGAGACAAATTTTGTCCCATTTAACAGAATGCATTCTCTTTTTCTCGGCAGAATCGCCCCAAACAAGATTACGACAGATTTTATCAATATTATTGCAAATACTCACCGGCAGAGGAAGTGTTTGCATGGAATAAGCCGGGATAGTAGCAAGCGTACTCTTAGTGAGAGTGATTCTGCCAGCCAGAGGCAACAGACAGCTATTCCAACCAGACAATCTTTTCTCAAGTCTCACAATGATATTCTTAACATGATCTTTACTAAATCTATCATGCACCAGATTGAAGCCAAGATACTTCCCTAGGTCTTTTTTAACAGGAAAGTTAATAATACTTTTAATCTCATTTTGAATGTTTCTAGGGGTGTTCTCAGTTTATATATAGATCATCAAGATAAAACCTAAATCTGTATGTGCATGACTAAACACATGTGCACAAGTTGACATATATGTGAAAATAGGTCCCTAGATAATCATTCATGATTTATCACTCCAACAAATATGTTGTAGCGAGTTAATATTGCAGAAGAGCCGACTTATATTTATCTTTAGCTTCCTTTTCTCTTTGTAGCTGAATTGGTTTTATCTTGATGATCTTTATATAAACTGCTCCTGACTACAAGTTTTATTGATTATTATTGCAGGCTGTTGGAATAGTTGCCGCCGTAGGAGATTCTGTCAAGAACTTCAAAATAGGCAGTCCTGCTGCTCTGATGACTTTTGGAAGCTACGCTGAATATTCAATGGTGGAATTCCCGTACAAGAAATGCTGTTTCCATATTGAATTCCTGTCATAGAAGTCAGTCACTTCAGATCAAAGATTTACTTGACTTTGATTTATGAGAAATGATTCCAATTTGTTTCCAGGTCCCAGCAAAACATATTCTACATGTTGCAAGACCTGATCCTGAAGTTGTTGGCTTGCTTACATCTGGACTTACAGCTTCAATAGCTCTAGAAAAGGTTTGTTTTCTCAGTACTGCTGGTTGGACCTACTGCATCTTGCGCAGAAAAGTTCGGAGTTTCTTAGCCGATTACTTAAGATTGATCCACGATTCCACATGTTTCACTTGTTCAACTAACATTTTTATTCCTGATAAAAATCCATAGGCAGCACAAATAGGTTCTGGACAAGTAGTCCTTGTTACTGCTGCTGCTGGAGGGACCGGACAGTTTGCAGTTCAGGTGATTGACTTAGCTGCTTCTGTTGATACCATGTTAGAAAAGCAATCAACTTCCTGTTTCTTTGTAAATGTTTATAGTTATATCTCCATATTAGCCTCTCTTTCCCTCATCTTAAATAAACTAGATCTCTCATATCATCGCATCTTCTTTTATCTGTTAGCTTTAGTCCTCCAAGATCCACATGCAGAATTGACACGAAAAACGCACACTGATGCTTGCTGTGTGTTTGAAGGTTGATACATCTCTCGTGCAAGATTTGTATGTTAGGGTTTTGTCGTATATTTGAGACAACTTGACAAGACAATGCAGTAAACTGAATCTGCCCTGGGTCAATGTCAGGGGGAAGAATTACATAATACTCCATCCCATTTTATCCGTCCAACTTTTGTCGACTTCCATAAAAGTTAGATACTTTTCACTTTACTTCACTCCACATCCCTTTTAAATTTTTACTTTTTTCACTTCCCAATAAAAGTACCACATGGGACAAAGGGCAGTATTGTGAATTTATCAAGTCAAAAGCATCTCCTCAATCCATGTGCAAAATCAAACAGGACATATAAATTTGGGACAGAGGGAGTATCATTTTCTATGAAGAAGGGCAGAAAAAGGGATGTTTAAAATGCTACCCTGCCATACTCAATACTGTGATTCAGCTCGATAAAAAGCTGTAGAAAGGCTTTCAAGTCATACAGACCTAGGAATGATATGTTACGAGTATAAACTGTACCCGTCTTAGTGATTAAAAAGTGTTGTAGTTGATGGCTAACAATGTGATTCAGCACTAAGGACCAATGTGAAAGTTAAACATTGACTTAGCCTCTTTTGTGTTCTCTCGACATTTTCAAATCACTATTTCGACCCGTCTGGATAGGGTTCGTGTGACATTTCCAAATCAATACTTCGGGACTTCCAAAAATAACTTGAGGAAAGTCCTATATTTTTTTCTTCTTTTCTTCCCCATAAACTTCTTTCAAGGAGTGAGGTTGCCATGTAAACGTTATTTTACCCCTCCATCCGGTACTTTGTATTCTTCATGTTTAAGTATTGAGATATAATGTATTTGAACTGATAAAGGAGTAGCTTCTTATTTTAAATCTTGAAGTTTGCTAATTCTTACCCACATTTTGTGCAGCTTGCAAAACTAGCTGGAAATACAGTGGTGGCGACTTGTGGAGGAAAAGAAAAGGCCGCGCTTCTAAAAGAACTCGGAGTTGATCGAGTCATTGACTATAAAGAAGAAACAATTAAAACAGTATGTTCCAAACTTGTGCCTTAGAAAGAATGCAGCATGCGACTGACTTTCAGCTGTCCTATTTGTTCGGTCCCACTTGGGCTAGATGCTTAAACGTCTAGTTTTCTATCTGCAATACTTTAATAATGATAATTTAAAAAATTTCCTGTTATTTTTGTTTGTTTCATTTTTCAGGTTCTCAAGACGGAGTTCCCAAAAGGTGTCGACATTGTCTACGAATCTGTTGGCGGTGAAATGTTTGATTTGTGCGTAAATGCTCTGGCACTTTATGGTCGACTAGTTGTGATTGGAATGATTTCTCAGGTACAATTGCCAGTCAGGAATATAATATCAAGTCTTGAGACTCTGATGGTTACCTTTCTTTCTTTTTCTGCCATGAATAGCTCGCAGCTTGATTATTCTGATGGTAGTTCTCGTGTTTTAACTGTTCAAGCTTAGAGCATCTTCATTAGGGTGCTAAAAGTGACACTAATGCTAAAACTATACCTTTTTTGTGTCTTATCCTGGTTCTACCTTTAGCATTATGCTATACTTGGTGTCAAATTTGAGAACAAGTATACAATAATTCTAAGATATAGAAAATCCCTAAAGCAAATGTGGGTTGTACCTTTGTGTATGAATAGTAGATTATATATATTGTACTGAATACATTATTAGCTGTACATTGATGTCAATATAACATTTTCCCATTGTAGCGTTTTGTGCTAAATATGATTATTTTCACTATTCAAATGCTAAATATAGCACTAGGAGTAGCATTCCCGTTGGAGATGCTTCTAGGCCAAGTGCATTGTGAGTTTGTGACCTTCCGACCTTCTGACAGGACGATATTACCTATTAGAAAATGGGTGGTAGCTCTCTGTAAAATGCCATTACTATTGGAGTTGTCAGTTTCTCCTTGACTTGGCTTCCTGATGTTTTGGTTAATAGCTCCTTAATTCACTCCTTGTTACTGGAGCAACCAAGGGATTAAGTTGGCATCGAGAAACCATCTGATTTTCCTCATTTGATCTCCTGTTTGTGCTTTTTCTCGATTCTTCCAAATGTATTATCGTATCTTGATATTTGCGCACATCAGTATTCCATTTCTGATTCAGTAATCTTTCTGGGTATAACTATCGTGATTGCCGTACCTGCAACATTTTGGTCTTTTTTGGTCTTATTGCCATCATATTAACTTCCCTTTCTTTCAAGTAAAAAAGGATGCCTAAAATGATCATCACCACTCACCAGCACATGTTCCTCAGTTATAACTTCATCCTATTCGTCATTTCAATTTTTTATTGTCAAATTTCATGATTCCATCTTTTTAACTTTTCGTCATTCTTTGTGCATGCAACAATTGCGACGCTTATCCTTGATATAAACCTGCTGCTAGGATTATACTTTATTGGTTAACTTTCTTCCTTATGCATACTAGTCATTGCTCTCTCGTGCATGTCTTGGATCACCTCCATGTGTCGTAGAGGCTCTTTTCTTTCTCCAACTCCCAGGTTAATCTCCCTAGTAACTCTATGGTGTCTAAATTTATGGGCGCCTCATCTTTTCTAAATAACACCTTGTATAGGTATTGTACGTCACTCTTATATTTTTCCTGTCTCCATTACCCATCAAATTTAAAGATAGCATCATTGATAATGTTCCTCCGCATAAAAACACATGAATTCGCCAAGAACAATAGCATCATTTGACGTATTTCTGCTCTTGCAAAGTACTAGCCATACTTATAGTACTGATTGATGAAAGGACCACGATATGGAGCTAACATCCTTCTTTTTTTTTTCCGAATAACTGTTAATTATACTTAAACCTCTGGACCTGCTATATCTGAATTGTTGATTGGGTTTCAGTATCAAGGAGAGCATGGATGGAAGCCATCAAATTACACTGGATTGTGCGAGAAGTTGCTAGCTAAAAGCCAAACAGTGGTGAGTTCAACATTTTGCATACATGAATCTGATGCAGTTTCTTCGGTAGCCATATTATGATGTTCGATGTCATCGGTTATCATCACAATCTATGCCTTTATTTTACTATCAAATCCCGTAGTTTAAATTTATTCTGTTTTTGTTTTCCGATGGAAGAGTTTAAAGAGCTGGTCATTCTCTTGTTAGATTGCTTAATCG
Source organism: Linanthus parryae (assembly GCA_023055425.1). Classification (NCBI taxonomy): domain Eukaryota; kingdom Viridiplantae; phylum Streptophyta; class Magnoliopsida; order Ericales; family Polemoniaceae; genus Linanthus; species Linanthus parryae. The sequence goes on from JALGPY010000002.1 coordinate 39,622,862, forward strand.
TGATATTAGGCGAGAGGGTATTAATTCAAAGATTATACCACCAGACTCCGATTTTTTAAAAATGACATCAAGTAGTGGTGTTGGGAAAATGATGTTTTGTTTAATCAACTGCTATTAGTTAACGAATTCTCCTTGATCCTGGAGACACTCGTCTGATATTTTCTTGAAAACTCTTTGATATTTGTAGTTTTGATATGCTCAAATGTCTTTTAGACTTCTCTGTTTAACGTGTCTCCCATCAAAGCATATCTCTTGGCGATGTTTCGACCTCAAGGGAAGGTTTAATATGATCTGAGTTCCTTTTGTGCCAGTTCTATTACTTTTGTGAAACTTGAAATATGTAATAGAGATTTTCTTGTAGTACATTTTTTTTTGTTACGATGAGAGTTTCCATGCAAGGTTTAGTGAGTGCGTTTGCATTTGGCCAATCTCCTTGTCAAACATAAAATGTTTAGTACCCTCATAACTATTCACACTTCACATCTTTTTGTTACGCCTAATAATACGTCCTGTTCGGCACTCAGACTGATTGTGTCTAATTAGTCAATTTCATCTCATTTTCACGTGTATTTTTTTCTTCTTCCGGAATCTTTCCTAGTTTCCAGACATCTCATGCTGAAAGTTAAAGTGATACAAGTATTATTATGTGCTTGGTCCTTATCAAATCATCACTCCCCTCTTGTGGAATTGTTACAAGCCCAGTGCTGGATATTTTCTTGGACTAACCTACCAAATCTGCCCAATTGGATCTAGTTCTCAGTTTCGCTTATACTATTTAGGGATCCTTTCTGGATTTCCACTCATCTGATTCTCTCATGTCTATATAATGCAAGCATTGTCATTTCATTAATCCTTACCATGCTTTTCTTTTTACCTTTGTGGCATCTTAAGTCATCATGTCGGCTGTCTTGTATGTCAACATGTTCAAATTGTCCAGATGCTTAAAATTTATGCCATGCCATCACTGCACAGCTTCTAGGCAAGCTCTACTGTTTTTCTGTTTGGCCTCTTGATGACTTCTGATGTTCTCCGATTTCAAAAAGTTTGTCTGAAAGATCTACTGGTTTCCTTGTTTTGGTATGGAACTTCTCTACGAGATTAGATTATGTACGGTTAACACTTGACACTGCCTTTTATACTTTTAGGCTGGTTTCTTCCTGGTTCAGTATGCTCATCTGTGGCAAGAACATTTAGACAAGATTTTTCATCTCTACTCATTGGGAAAGCTGAAGGTTGCTGTTGATCCAAAAAAGTTTTTGGGACTTCACTCCGTCGCTGATGCCGTTGAGCATCTTCATTCTGGTAAAAGTGTGGGCAAGGTAAGCAAATTAACATAGCTATCTGCATTTTAATCCCTCCTCAAGTAAGGTTGTCTCTAACTGATTACCCATTTACTGATTTTCTTATAGGTGGTTGTTTGTGTTGACCCAAGTTACTCTCATCAAGTGGCGAAGCTATGAGCTCGCTCTTGCAGTGAAGCTTCTCCTGTGTTGTTTCCCTCTCGTGCTGTCCCAAACACGCAATAAAATTGTTGCTTAAACAAAAGAAGCTGAAGCTGAGGTTTCTTGCCTAACATGGAATTGCTGGCAAACAGAAAAGACACTAGAAGTACAGATATACATTGAGGACAGCTGGGAACAGGAATAAATCATAAGACACGTACCTTAACAACTCTTATAGAGAGACAGAGCACAAATGTATGGATAAGTGGCTTCTCAATTATTTGCCCTGTAATAATGTAATCTTGTTACTTGAACAAAATGTCACTTTCCAAAAACCAACGGCTGATGAAGCAATACAGTGTATTTGTGTAACATGATAGCTGTCTGTATGATGTGCATACATCACGACCGAGGCGTTTTCCTAAATTTGTCAGTCGATGGATCAGTTGTACGTCAAATGACTAAGTTAAATGACTAAGTTAATGGGGGGACGAATCTTTCGCTTGTAAAGTGTTCCAGTTTATGATGTACAGTACCATGTAACATGATGCACTAGTGTGTCGTACGAAAGAATTTGTATGTCCTCATGTAGAACACTGAGACATAGTACTGACACCTCCGACAATAGCACTCATAGCATGTCCACCCGTTAGGGCAGAGGGCAATGGGTTATAGGATTATGGGATAAGACACTGTTCATTGTTTTTTCTTGTTTGTTTTGCATTGGGGAAATTCTAACGAATAGTGGGTAAAATGGAATGGAGTGGGCCAGGTGAGGTGTTGGAGCAAAAATGTGGAGACAACCACCCCTCTGGCACCATCCCAAGCCACTAGAGATGGGAAATTAAGTACACTACGGCCTCCTAGTGGGGAAGGGCCTCACTGTTAAGGGTGGAACTTCCACACTGTTATTGCCATGACTTGAACTTGGAGGAGCAAATTTGCCCCACCGGATACCAACTGTGTTACGCCCTAGGGATAACTAGGGTGAAGTGTTGCCAAGACCAGAAGCTGAGATTTTCTTTCCTCAACACCACTCAAACTCTGAAGATAACTTACAGATGTTCTCCACGGATCGTGATCATTCTCCACAAAGACGCGCCAATCTTTTGAAAAAAAAAAAAAAAGATGCTCAACCAGACGATAATACAAATCATGTCAAAATCATCTCAATATATCCCTGTAACAAAATATGTTGCATGAAATCTAACATTCAGTTGTTCAAAAGAACCAAATACAAAATATAGCAGAAGATCTCCTGTCGCCTGATGCATTTCTAATTCCACTCCTCGCTCTTCACTGTCCAAGAACTACTACTAGTCCCATTGCAAGGTGGACATACAAAACCCAACAACATTTCGTCAGAATAACGCTATGATATATCGGTGAAACTCTTTAACAATCTAATATCCACAACAGCGCTATTCCCCTTCATGTATGGCCGCAATCAAAACCACTTGCTCTGTATGGTGTCTTTCGGTAGTTTTATATATGTAAAGATAGACGCTCTTTCTCTGTTCCAGGTTCTCATCATCTCTATCCCCGTTGTCATCCAGATGTAGGGAGAAAAAAAAGAACTAGAAAACTTTCCCAGTTGCAAACATGCATTTAAAGGCCCCAAGAAGACGGTCTTGGAAAGCTAGAGTCTCATCGTTGCACCTTGACTCATTCGCTTGATGATCAGAAACTTCAGAACCAATACCATTGCTGTTGACTTCGGACTGATAAGATGCGAATCCGTCGTTGGAACACGATGTGCCTGGGACATCATTCTGTATATGCTTAGGGGGGACATCTGTGAGAATTGCTTCCATGGATTTCTTTGCTTTTTTCTTACTTCTGTCGCTCTTATCTGCATTAGTATGCAAGATTAAATTCAACTAAACTTTTGGAAAAATTACGAGCACAAAGGACTTGCGAGGATGCAGAAAGGACTTGCCAGGGTATGGTACTTGTGGATAAGGAAGGAAACTCATCAAGCAATGTGCTGCTTCGGCTTCTTCCAAGCTATATACTCTGACAATGTGTACCTAGAATTATAACAAGAGGATATTTATAAATAAACCACGTGAAAGCAATGTCATATCAATTGCCAACTTTTTAGGCTAATGTGCAATTCCAACAAAAAAGTCTACCATTTGGGGATACATGTGGCTACCACCATTGCATCTTTGTCCCATCCATGAGCCAACTCTTTTGTTCATTTTCAATGCCGAACAAGGTTTCAACATGGCTGAGCACTTCCATGACACAATGGGGACAACTCAAGTACACAACTCATGTTGAGTCTAAAAGAGGGTATCAATCACCAAAAGAGGTAGGCTTATGTCACAACAAATTATTCATATCCTTGAGAAGAGGGTATCAAATCACCAAAATGGGTAGGCTTATGCCACAGAAAAATTATTCATATCCTAGAGAACTACGACCTTCATTCATTACCTAAGAAACGTGGTTCATAAGGCAATCCCGAAAGATCTTAATTGCTTTTTACCATTTGTTACCTTAGGAGGGCAAATTGCAAGTTAATCATCAACAGAATGCAGATAAGACTTTTACACACTACCCACAAGAGAATACACACACACATTCATGATGGCCTTGAAGGTGTACAATGTTTTCGGTGAAAAAAGTTGGTGCTGTTAAAAAGTTAGAGATTAGTTTTGTTGGTCAGTGAAGATTACTCTATATTTACCAAAGTTTTGAAAACCGGACCGGCCAACGAACCGGTGAGGCACCGGTTCATGGTGGGACCGGTGGCCGGACCGGTTCAATTGCATGTTTATTTAATAATATATATATTATTATTATTTATTTAAAAAATAGTAAACTTAATGGAAAATAGCCAAAAAATACTTGAATATTTTAGTTTGAACCTAACAAAAATAAACAAACACACAAAAATAACTAAATTATTGTCAACAACAAATATGTTTTGAGGTTTATAATAAATATAAAAATGTTGATTGACATTAACAAATATATTTTGAGGTTCATATACAATTAGCCATAACTTTTTAGAACCCATTTAACTGACAAATATAATAATCGTGTCTAGTTTTTAAGGAACACATTTTCATTTTTTTAATAACAATTTCTATGTGAGCAATAGACATTTATGGTTGTGAAAATTATAAATTTATATGCTTAATTTCAAATTTACAATATAACTTACGCATAAAATACTTTGGCAAACCATAATACTTATATTGAAGCTCTTGAAAGGAGAATACATTTCGAAAAGAAACAGCAAAAAGAAATATAGAATAGTAACTGGGAGGTGGTTACTTATCATGCAAAAATGTGTTAAGTATTTTTAGTGTTATATCAAACCAACAAGGCTTTGTTGGCCTGGTGGTAAGTGTGGCTTGCCTCTTCAAGGAGGTCAGCTGTTCGACTCTCACCAGCAGACTCTCACCAGCAGCGAAAATTTTCTTTTAATAACTGAACCGGACGGGTCTGGGCCCGGTTCGCCGGTCCCACCGGTCGAACCGGCCGGTCCGGTCGAACTGGCCGGTCCGGTCCGGTTTTTAAGACTATGCCATTTACTACTTAAACTATGGTGGGTCAACTAATTGTGGTAGTATGTAAATACAAAAAAGGGCATGGGTAGATTGGTCATGTTGTTGTCGAAGAAGAAAAAAGTCTAAATCTGTTTCACACTAAAAAGCCAAAATCCAAAAGGCGGCACAAAAAAGTTCATACCAAACACCTAAAGAAAGTTCAAAACGGATCAAAAGTCCAAAGTGGAGTAAGAGCCGTAAAAAAGCCATACCAAACTCACCCTGAGTCACCATTTAGTATTTTCAAATGAACCTTGTTTGCATCTTTGTTTCAAAGTCACCACACCACCCACTTCCAAGCAACACAAGGTTTACAATCAGAAATAAATAATAATGTTGAATTAAGCTTGTGCATTAGCCCCTACCCACTCTCATCAGGTACACAAACCTATTAACGCTTCTCTAAGAGGTACATAGCCAGAATGGCATAACCCTACGGCCCTACCGGCTGATTGATATTTCAAAATTCAGAGATAAGAATGACTGTTTCGCATAATAATCCAGAAAGTAAACAAACAATACTAGAAAGTGAGAATCACAAGTTACAAGTTCTAAGTGAATGAATACCTTCAACGTGCAAGGCGCGATCAAGTGAAAGACCAAGATATCTCCTTTAAGCAGTCTATGAGCTAAGGAGAAAGCTCTCCAACCACCACTAAGACCATGCCTTTCCGCAAGATAGTTAGTTTCGTACTCTTTCCCACAATCATCCACCAGAACCACGGTTGTATCATGCACTGGGAAATGCAAACTGCAGAAAGGTTTGGGAAAAATCTGCCACAAAAAAAGAAGTTTTCACTAACCACTCTTACTCTGCATCTGGTTATTTCAAGCCTCGGAGCTCTGAAAAGAAGTTGGGGTTTACCAGCCAAAAACCATGAGTGACGTTAGACGGAAGCATACACTTGTAGAAGCAACGGAATGAATCTGCTATGTTTTCCAAAACTTCTTCCGCACGCTCCATGACAGAACACTTGGCCTCCTCATCCCAATACAAGTCATCAATCCTCGCCCTCCTACTTTTGCATCTACAGTAGATTAAACAATGTAAGAGAATGTTCAGTATTCAGTACCTATGTCCAAATCAATACAGAAAAAGCAGGTAAACGACGCAACTTTCTTTTGAACAACTACTGACCTTCGAGGGTTTCTGAGGCCATCTGGTACTACCTGATCAACGAAACACATTGTTCATTAGCAAGTGAATCGTTAGCATAGAATAAGAAGACTTATAGCCGCCTCAACGAAATTAAAATTGTGCATCTCATAAGCTTTGACCTTATTCGCGAAACCAGATGACCATAACTTATAATTCAACAATGATAACATGTGTGTAAAGTGAAGGCAAGTATGCTGACTGTTCAGCTAAGACACCGACACGGAGAAGACACGACATCGAGCATCTGACCGTCAACTAAACTAGCTTAAAGAATCGAGTATTCGTGCAAAGAGGTTGAAATGACATGCTAAAATGAACAATGGGCAACCACGCTTCGCGAAACATGAAATCATAAATCAACTCTTCCCAAAACCTCAAAGGCCAGGCGGAGCTGCCACAGACGGACCCAAAAACTAAACACCACCTAATGCACACATGCCCCAACTTCGTGTCATTTTCGTGCCAACAAATGGAATTTAAGCTATTAAGCCAACAATTGTAATCTTGCATTAGTAGCCTATGCTCATTCATTAGACTATTCAATCCTCACTATGCTCATTACACTAGCTTAACATGCCTCACAAAGCCTATTAAGTAACATATTCAATCCCCATTCGCTTACCGAATCGGTAACTCATCCGGTAACTAGCTACACGATTTCAGTGGCCTAATGGTCCTTAGATTTTGAGCATCTGCTCTTTGACTAAACTAGCTAAATGAACCAATAACACCGCACCAAGGTTGAAATGAACCAATAAGAACGATAGGTTCGTGGCGGCGTATCCGATGAAATATTAGGGTTTCGACATTGAGGGTAGTCAATTAGCCATGCGCCGCAACATCAATCGAACACTAATCATAACGATACTCTCTCCGAAACCCTAAAAAGGCGATGCCGCCGCCGCGATCGAACCCAAGAACAGAAACACAACCTAATCAACACAGGCCAATCAATACATGTGGAATACTAAGAACAGGGATCATATCAACAGTAAATGAAACCTTAACAATCAAAACCCAGAACATTAAATGGATCAAAAACACGATTCTCACCTGTTTGCCTTTCGATTTGAAGCTCAGGGGCTTTTTTGGGGGCAGCCTTTTTCTGGGGTTTTTCAGTGATGGCATCTGCTGAATCTGTGATTAGAACCACAACACATTCTCGATCATCAAAGAAAATGGAAAGTGAAAACAAAGGCAAGCACATGCTGGAGAAGAGAGATTATAAGAGTGGAACAGAGATGAACAACTTACCAAAGAAACAGAGCAACTTGGACCAGGCTTGAACTCTTCTTGTTGTTGATGATCTCCTTCTTCTTCTTCTTCAACACAACATTGGGTTTTTCCTTGCTTCAGATGTAGCTTGAGTTTGAGTTTCTTCTTCACCTGCTCCGCTTCCATAAGTGAATCTCTCCTTCTCCTTTTCTCTCTCTCTCTGCTCTTTGACAGCTGCTTTCTCTTCTCTTTAAATACTCTGTATATTTATTGTCTGCATAGTACAATTATACTATGTTTTTGAAGCATCATATGTCCTGTGTTAAAGTAAGCCTTGTGTAATTCTCCTAAAAAGTACTCAACAAGTCATTTTGACTAGGTGAGTTGAATATAAAAACGATATACGAGCTCGTTAGCTTCTTCATAGAGTAATCTTAAGTCCACTACATATAAAAAAATTGATAAATTATGGTATCATTTTGTTGTACGGATCAATTAGTCAAAATGAACTCAAAAGTCAAAGGGGAATATAATTATGGGACGGAGAGAGTAGTGTGCATTTGTCGTTCAAATAATGTCCTTCTAATAAATTAACTCTCGTATAATTCGATTAATATTTTAGACCCGTGTTATTTGATACGGGCACAAACACGATATGACACGAAAGCCTCGTCACGACACGACATAACACGAAGATGGGTGAAGTACATTTATTAAAAAAAAAAGAAGTGCTCACACATTTTTTACGGGATAATATTAGTGAAAATAATAACTTATATAATAAATGTATAACTACGATTTATTAGGACGACTCCTTCACGAGATTTCTGAAGATATATCGATGATAACAAAGAAGGGCGTACGACACATTAAAAAAGACAAAAATGCTCATTGGTCGTATGACCGATTTTATGGTGTATGTCTTTTATATCATCTTGGTCTATTGTATGCACAATTAGATTGGTGTATGATTGAGTATTAAATAAATAAGTTTGATTTAAACAAAAATATCTTAGACATGTACATTTATCAATATAGTGTATTATAAATTAGTATTTCACATAAAGATAATATTCATAATAAACAAAAATTCAAAGGTTACTTTTATGGAGCTTATGGTGGAACATGAATCAGACTGTATTCAACTAGAAACCTTCACAGTCGGTAAGATTAGTAGAAGTGGGACAGAAGTACTTACTAGATTTTGAGTCACGGTCAAATCAGATCTGGACATTCAACAAGATCGAGGTGAATCGAAGACTCTCCGCGATGGATTTCCCCATATCCGACAGATACAAGCTTAATACCAATAGAGCTTGAGATCATCAAATCGGAAATGGTGTCATCGGAGTGGTAATAAGAGATAGTGTAAGATCACAGGTTGTGCAAGGCCTGAAATAGCTTAACTATTTCAAGGCCCTGAATCTGCTTTCAAAGCCTTGGATAAGTTATCACAGGCATGAAAATAGTATAGTTATTTTCAAGGCCTTGAAACTGGATTCAAAGCCTTGAAACTGTCTAACCTACATGAACATTCTCAGGGGGAGTTTTCCGTGAACTCTTCTAAGCTGATTTCATATCCCTCCTTCATATGTTGATTTACTTTTGTTTGATGATGAAAGATAAATTATTCTAACATGTTTGAACATAAAGTATCATCTTTTTGACTATGTTCTTGCAGGGAATTTTATTTCCTAGTTTGCAGGGATTATTTCCTAATCTGACTTGTGCAGGGAAGGAAATATTTGAGAAGATGATTTTGTGTTTAATCCGACTGGTATGACAGCTTCTCAATCTATTCATGTAACCCTTCAGATTTTAAGTACGTCATTCTAGTACATGGTTATACTATGTTACTCATCGCGTGTGATATTAAGTTGCATTTGCTAGTTATAACCTAGAATGGAGACTCATAGTTGAGGGTCGTTTAGAATGTGGTTTCAACTTCGAGGACGAAGCTTTCTTTAAGTGGGGAAGGATGTAATACCCCGTTATTTAGAAACGGGTATTTTTAGATAAGAATATGTGTTAATATGTTAAAACATGTATTTTATAATAATATTAGGTGTTAATATAACATTAGCATAAGTCTGAGTATTAGTTATTATTATTTAGAAAGTTAATTTTAATGTTATAAACTACTTAGGGGTTATTATGTAATTTTTCCTAACTTATATTGTGTCTTTTTAACAAATCAGGGGGTGGTAGTAGTACTATGCCTAAACCTAGGGGGTGGAAGTGTCTTTACCCTTTAATTGGTCATCTTCCTCACCAACGATGAACAGGAGAGTTTATCCTCCTCCATGTTCGAATCCAACACCACCACCGCCAAAATCTCCACCAAAACTCTTGATTTTCGTCCCAATTCAATCCCAATCCGATACAAACTCATCAAAGCTCGATACTTTAGCAAAAAGCAAACCAATTTCGCCAATTTTTGGTCCCGATTCGGAATCGAAGTTTTTGAAGTGGGTCTCCTTACCTTCGCCGGATTCTTCAATTTAGAGCCTATAAATACCCACCTCGAAATCAATTGTTCTCACACCATCACTGCTCTCAATCTCTCGCACCGTCGAGCTCTCTCTCTCACTCCCTCTCGCTGCCCGTTTCGCCGGAAAACCAGCCGACGAACGACCGAGCCAGCGCCGCCACCGCGCCGCTGCCGCTCCTCGCCGGTCGGCCCCCTGAGCGACGCCGCCACCGTCCGCCTCCTCGCTGGTCGCCGTCGCCATCCTCGCCATCATCTCGCCATCACCATCGTCCTCTTCTCTTGCTTCGGGTAACTCAAACCCGTCCGTTCCCTTCCTCTTTTTCTTCTTTTGTTATTTTTTTTTATTATTATTATAAGTTAATGTTAGTTCATGAGAATAATGGGGTAGAAGGGTTACACAAGTGTGGGCTTGGCCTAGTGGTTAGTATACTTGGTAGTATGGTGTAGGTTCTAGGTTCAAACCTCACAAGTGGCAAGTTTTTTTATACATCTTTAAAGTAATTTTTTTTAACTCATCTTTACCTAAAAATAAAAGTATATTTTTCTTATTTATTTTTATAAGTTTGTAACAAATTAGAATAAGTTATTTTTCATTAATAAATTTGTTATTTCTTTTAAATAAAAGTTAGTTTGTAACTTATATTCTCTATTAAGGCTTGTTTGGTTGGGAGAAACTAGTATTAGAATCAAAAGTGTTTTTTTTTGGGTAAAATAATGTGCTTCTCTACCCTAAATAATAAAAGGGATATTTTATTTAGTCTTATAAGTTATATTTATATAATTATAGCCTAGTATGTTTTTACAAATAATAAACGTTAGCTTTATAAAAGCGTATTTTATTATAAAAGATGTTGTTCACGTTAGCAAGGTTGGGGAGAGTTAATAAGGGGATTACACTTGCATTGCATATAGGACTTGTTTTTATTTGTGTGTTAGCGATAATTGATTAGATATTATCGAATTGTAGGAAACGAATTCTCCGACGAAGGATAATTCGAATATTACGATTGATTTGCTGTGATTGCTATTTGTTGAGGTAAGTAAACATGCCATGCCTAGCGCCCATATCTTCTTTCGTGTCTAAACTGCTTTTGTGATTTATTGTCTCAAAATTTGAATATCTACTTGAACTGTTTATTTGAGAAAGTTTACTGATTTTACAAAGGTGATTCTATCACAACTATCACATGATTAATAAGACGTAAAGACGTAAAGTGGAATAGTTGTACCGGGGATCAATATTTTGAGCTTTCGTCAATGTGGACTATGTCTCTCGACCCACTTTATTATATTTTGCTCGGTCGCAACAGCCCCGAGTTCGCTCCAGTACTTACCTCTCTGGCCGCAAGAAGTCTTAGGGGGGTGTCGACACTTATGGTCTGGTAGCCAGTTATTAGTAGATTTTCCCCGTGTCAACATGGTAATATATGTTTTCTGAATGATGGACCTTTATGATTGAGAATTGGAAGTCCCGATTGGACAAATGAGGAAGTTTGGGAATGTTTCCCCACAAGTGAAGTGATAAAGGAAAAGATTGTGAATTCTTATTTCATACTTATACTCTTACTCGAATTCTTTACTCTTCAAACTCATGAGTCATTTTTAAACTGCTTCATAATCTGTTTACATGCTTGGGTGTTGCTTACTCAGTATTTTCCGCTGACTTTGGAAACTGTGGTGTTTCTTTTTGTTTCTGCACCACAGGTTTAGGTGGAAGCATGGCTTTTGGGGAAAATCGAGACACGTCACTTTAGTAAATTTAAATTTCACATCTAGAGTCGTTTTATTTAGTAGTTGAATTTTAGATTGGAATAGTGCCCGTGTTTGTGGCGAGACAAGTTTAAAGTTTCAATTAAATTTTTTATGGATTTGGTTTGGATATTCTGTTATAAAATCTCCTTGTATCCGGGTTTAATCTCGGGTACGGAGTGACATCCCTGGACTACCGGGTCGGCCTTTTCAGACTTCCGGCTTGGCGGTTTTGGGGGTGTTACAGTTGGTATCAGAGCCAGGTTATCCAAAAGGGAAATCTAAAACCTGTAGGGAAATTTAAAATGGACATAGGGAAATAATTTCAAATTTGACAAGCCGTTGGGAATTTGGGTAGTATTGGATAGGGTTGTTATGTCTTTACAAATTAGGCTTGTGTGCAAATGCATGTGAAACTAATTGTTTGATGATCAATGTGTTATATTACTTGATTAGCTGCTTATTATATGCCATGTATTGCATTCTTTTTTATTTATACTTTAGAGTATTGTATGAATGATACAATAGGTTATGGTGTAGGATTATGACTAGTAGACCACATCTTTGAGAGGCGACATGTGAAGCGAGGGATGGTTTGAGGAAGAAGCGTCCTCACCTTTTTGACGAGATATTTTGAGTTCCGAGGACGTCACTTCTCTAAGAGGGGAAGGATGTAACCCTTCAGATTTTAAGTACGTCATTCTAGTACATGGTTATACTATGTTACTCATCGTGTGTGATATTAAGTTGCATTTGCTAGTTATAACCTAGAATGGAGACTCATAGTTGAGGGTCGTTTAGAATGTGGTTTCAACTTCGAGGACGAAGCTTTCTTTAAGTGGGGAAGGATGTAATACCCCGTTATTTAGAAACGGGTATTTTTAGATAAGAATATGTGTTAATATGTTAAAACATGTATTTTATAATAATATTAGGTGTTAATATAACATTAGCATAAGTCTGAGTATTAGTTATTATTATTTAGAAAGTTAATTTTAATGTTATAAACTACTTAGGGGTTATTATGTAATTTTTCCTAACTTATATTGTGTCTTTTTAACAAATCAGGGGGTGGTAGTAGTACTATGCCTAAACCTAGGGGGTGAAAGTGTCTTTACCCTTTAATTGGTCATCTTCCTCACCAACGATGAACAGGAGAGTTTATCCTCCTCCATGTTCGAATCCAACACCACCACCGCCAAAATCTCCACCAAAACTCTTGATTTTCGTCCCAATTCAATCCCAATCCGATACAAACTCATCAAAGCTCGATACTTTAGCAAAAAGCAAACCAATTTCGCCAATTTTTGGTCCCGATTCGGAATCGAAGTTTTTGAAGTGGGTCTCCTTACCTTCGCCGGATTCTTCAATTTAGAGCCTATAAATACCCACCTCGAAATCAATTGTTCTCACACCATCACTGCTCTCAATCTCTCGCACCGTCGAGCTCTCTCTCTCACTCCCTCTCGCTGCCCGTTTCGCCGGAAAACCAGCCGACGAACGACCGAGCCAGCGCCGCCACCGCGCCGCTGCCGCTCCTCGCCGGTCGGCCCCCTGAGCGACGCCGCCACCGTCCGCCTCCTCGCTGGTCGCCGTCGCCATCCTCGCCATCATCTCGCCATCACCATCGTCCTCTTCTCTTGCTTCGGGTAACTCAAACCCGTCCGTTCCCTTCCTCTTTTTCTTCTTTTGTTATTTTTTTTTATTATTATTATAAGTTAATGTTAGTTCATGAGAATAATGGGGTAGAAGGGTTACACAAGTGTGGGCTTGGCCTAGTGGTTAGTATACTTGGTAGTATGGTGTAGGTTCTAGGTTCAAACCTCACAAGTGGCAAGTTTTTTTATACATCTTTAAAGTATTTTTTTTAACTCATCTTTACCTAAAAATAAAAGTATATTTTTCTTATTTATTTTTATAAGTTTGTAACAAATTAGAATAAGTTATTTTTCATTAATAAATTTGTTATTTCTTTTAAATAAAAGTTAGTTTGTAACTTATATTCTCTATTAAGGCTTGTTTGGTTGGGAGAAACTAGTATTAGAATCAAAAGTGTTTTTTTTGGGGTAAAATAATGTGCTTCTCTACCCTAAATAATAAAAGGGATATTTTATTTAGTCTTATAAGTTATATTTATATAATTATAGCCTAGTATGTTTTTACAAATAATAAACGTTAGCTTTATAAAAGCGTATTTTATTATAAAAGATGTTGTTCACGTTAGCAAGGTTGGGGAGAGTTAATAAGGGGATTACACTTGCATTGCATATAGGACTTGTTTTTATTTGTGTGTTAGCGATAATTGATTAGATATTATCGAATTGTAGGAAACGAATTCTCCGACGAAGGATAATTCGAATACTACGATTGATTTGCTGTGATTGCTATTTGTTGAGGTAAGTAAACATGCCATGCCTAGCGCCCATATCTTCTTTCGTGTCTAAACTGCTTTTGTGATTTATTGTCTCAAAATTTGAATATCTACTTGAACTGTTTATTTGAGAAAGTTTACTGATTTTACAAAGGTGATTCTATCACAACTATCACATGATTAATAAGACGTAAAGACGTAAAGTGGAATAGTTGTACCGGGGATCAATACTTTGAGCTTTCGTCAATGTGGACTATGTCTCTCGACCCACTTTATTATATTTTGCTCGGTCGCAACAGCCCCGAGTTCGCTCCAGTACTTACCTCTCTGGCCGCAAGAAGTCTTAGGGGGGTGTCGACACTTATGGTCTGGTAGCCAGTTATTAGTAGATTTTCCCCGTGTCAACATGGTAATATACGTTTTCTGAATGATGGACCTTTATGATTGAGAATTGGAAGTCCCGATTGGACAAATGAGGAAGTTTGGGAATGTTTCCCCACAAGTGAAGTGATAAAGGAAAAGATTGTGAATTCTTATTTCATACTTATACTCTTACTCGAATTCTTTACTCTTCAAACTCATGTGTCATTTTTAAACTGCTTCATAATCTGTTTACATGCTTGGGTGTTGCTTACGCAGTATTTTCCGCTGACTTTGGAAACTGTGGTGTTTCTTTTTGTTTCTGCACCACAGGTTTAGGTGGAAGCATGGCTTTTGGGGAAAATCGAGACACGTCACTTTAGTAAATTTAAATTTCACATCTAGAGTCGTTTTATTTAGTAGTTGAATTTTAGATTGGAATAGTGCCCGTGTTTGTGGCGAGACAAGTTTAAAGTTTCAATTAAATTTTTTATGGATTTGGTTTGGATATTCTGTTATAAAATCTCCTTGTATCCGGGTTTAATCTCGGGTACGGAGTGACATCCCTGGACTACCGGGTCGGCCTTTTCAGACTTCCGGCTTGGCGGTTTTGGGGGTGTTACAATTCAAATGCAAGATCACAACATTATCTCTGGAGATTGTGATCACTTAACCGTTGGACAAGATTGTCAAAGAGTCAAAGTCTGTTGCCTACAAAATAGGAGATTTGTTACTGAAAATCTGGGAAGATTTGCAGAGCTGCTTGAAGTTTAAATAGAGCTCATTTCTAAAGCAACACACAACACCCAACAGACAAAAAGAGAGACAAAGTTCTGGATTGACAAGCATCAAAGAAGTTCATCAATCTCACAATCCATTTTCACGGAAGTTCACTGCATACTCCACTGCAGTTTCTACATTCTAGTGTTCTTCTGTATTGTGCTTTATTGTTAGATCATTTTTGTAATATTTCTATCTTTATTCTTGAGGATTGTTCAAGGTGAATAATAGAGAATTCTTAGTTAATCTGTTAGCTAGAGCAGGTACTAGATAGGTTAGGGAGAACCACAAGCTGTAACAAAGTAAGGCATCTGTCTGTGCTTGAGATCTAGGGCTTAGCTTTTGATTAATAAGAATTGTGTTGAAAATCCTGCATGGATGAGATCACTGAGGTAGAGATTAGGTCCAAGTGGACTGAACTCTATAAATCATTTGTCTCTTGCATTTATAGTTTTTTTACTTACTCAGTTTTTACAGCATTCAATCTTGTCTATTTTCAAGGGTTTGAAACTCTTTTCAAGGACTTGAAAAAGACTTAACTGATCCATTCCAAAATGTATTTCATTCCAAGGTCTTGAACTTGCTTTCAAGGCCTTGAACTTCACTAGCTTTCACAAGATCTTACTATCTTAGCAAGTTTTGCAAAAGTTGGCATACTTTATTCAATCTCCCCCCTCTAGAGTATCTTAGCTGCATTACCACCTGCACACTCACACTTTTAATTGGTATCAGAGCTTGTATCACTGTATAGATTTAACCATCTGGTGATCATGAGTACTGCAGGTGATGGTGGTTTCTCACAGGGAAGAGCTGCTAACAGACCTCCTCTATTTTGTGGAGAAAATTTTGCTCACTGGAAAGCTTTGATGAAAATGTTCATCATTGATCAAGACATAGAGCTTTGGACCATTATTCAAAATGGACCTCACACTTTCTACACAGAGAAAGATGGGACTAGAACTCCCAAATCTGAAGACTCACTCTCCTCTTCTGAATTAGAGCAATTCTCTAAGAATTACAAAGCTATTAACATCTTGTATTGTGCTTTGAGTACAGATAAATTCAACAGGGTTTCAGGCTGCACTACTGCCAAAGAAATATGGGATAAGCTTGTGGTAATTTTTGAAGGAACCAATCAAGTCAAGAAAACCAAGATCAACATCTATCTCAGGCAATATGAGCTGTTTAAGATGAATGCAGATGAATCTATCAGAGACATGTTCAAGAGGTTCACAGATATTGTTAACAACCTTGATTCACTGGGAAAACACTTTTCCAATGAAGAAAATGTGAGGAAGAATTTAAGAAGTCTTCCAAAGGCAAAGTGGGAACCAAAGACCACAAATATTGAAGAAGCTCAGAATCTCTCAACTCTACAACTTGATGACCTACAAGGGAAGCTTCTGACACATGAAATATCTATGAATGAAGCTGATGGAGAGCTCCGAGAAAGTGTTAAGAACTTAGCTCTCAAAGCCAAAGAGAATGAGAGAACTCAAAGCCTTAAAACTGAGGATGGTGATGATGAAGATCCATTTGATTTGATTTCCAAAGCCTTGACAAGGATTCTCAAAATGAAGAAAAACTTTGGAAACAAATACTTCAACAGAGAAAGACACATACCATCCAGTAGCAAGGACTACAAAGGTAAGTCTTCTTCACAAAGTAAATCAAAGGTTATGAAAGAAAAGCAAGAGCTTTCAAAAGAAAGACCATGGTAGAAGAAAGAAAGCTATGATAGCTTCATGGAGTGATTCAGATAGCTCAAGTGAATCAGAATCTGAAGAAGAACATGCCAACCTATGCTTCATGGCCAAGAATGATGAAAGTTCTGAGAAGAACATTGAGGTAACGGCAAACTGTCTGATTTCAAAACCAAAAGATGCTCTTTCGGATTATCTCAGAACAATGCTTTTATATGAAGAAGATTATCTGAAAGAGATCAGACTTTTGAAAGAAAAAGTTCATGAGCAAGCAAAAGTGAACTTACAACGTGTTTGTCTAAATCAGAATATTGAAATCTCTCAGAAAAAAAACTGACAGTGATTTCAAGGCCTTGAAAACCAGTTTCAAAGCCTTGAAAACACAAGTCAAGGAAGTAGTCACTGAGAAATCTTTGATGAGTAACAACCTTGTTAATCTAAAACATTAAGTTGATGAATTAGATAAACAAAAGACTACTCTCACTGAGAAACTTCAAGAATCTGAATTGGTCAAATTTAAGCTTGCTGGATCAGAAAACAAGTTAAACTTGATTCTTGGAGGAAGTTCACAGTCTGTTCACAAAGCTGGTATTGGATTCAATCCAAACTTTCCAAGAAAGAACAATACCATATTTGTGAAAGATGAAAACAGAACTTCTCCTAAATGTCATTACTGCTGCAAAACTGGTCATGTTAAAATGACTTGTCCTTTCAGAAGAAGAGACCCTCACATAATGAGGAACACTTTTCCATTTCAACTCAAATGACAAGTTAAACAAATTTCGGTTCCTAAAGGGGTTAGACCACCTAACATGGTTGATCCTTAATATGAATCCAAATTCCACACTTGGTCTAACAGCTGGGAAAGTAAATGATTGGTGTTTGCAGGTTGTCACCAACATCAAGGAACAGAAGTGGTTTATGGACAGTGGTTGCTCAAGACACATGAGTGGAAAGAGATCTCTATTCTCAGAATTGAAAGAGCAATCTGAAGGTTCAATTACTCTTGGTGAAAAAGGCACATGCAATATTCTTGGTATTGGTAAAGTTGGTACAAATTCTGAAAACTCTATTTATGATGTGTATCTAGTTGATGGTTTGAAATTTAACTTGCTTAGTGTATCTCAACTTTGTGATAATGGAAACAAATTTATCTTTGATAAAGAGAAGTGTGTGGTGTAAAATGAGAAATCAGGAGATTTCATTCTCACAGCCTCTAGATCAAACAATGTTTATACTTTTCAGACTAACAAAGTTGCAGGAGAAAGTTTGAAGTGCCTCAAGGCCTTGAAAGAGGATTCAAAGCTTTGGCACAGGAAGCTTGGTCATATCAGTTTGCATACTTTGAAAAAGTTGATTTACAAAGACTTGGTAAGAGGATTGTCATCCATTAAGTTCAAAGAAGATGAATTGTGCAAAGCTTGTGCTCAGGGCAAGCAGACCAGAAGCTCCTTCAACCCAAAGAAGTTTGTAAGTACAACTAGACCCATTGAACTGCTTCATATGGATCTCTGTGGTCCTATGAGAACTCTTACTCCAAAAGGTAAAATGTATATGCTAGTTGTTGTAGATGATTTTTCTAGATTTACTTGGGTTATGTTTCTCAAAGAAAAATCTGAAGTCCTCTCTGAATTTTCAAAGCTTTAAAAAGAACTTCAAACTATGAACCTACCTGTAGCTTCAATTAGAAGTGATCATGGTAGAGAATTTGATCAATTAGAATTTGATTTGTTCTGTGATAAGCATGGTATTACTCACAACTTTTTTGCTCCAAGAACTCCTCAACTGAATGGTGTTGTTGAAAGAAAGAACATGACTCTTGAAGATATGTCAAGGACAATGCTTATTGAATACAAGCTGCCAAAACATTATTGGGCAGAAGCTGTGAATACAGCAAACTATATACTGAACAGGTGCTTGATCAGACCTTTCCTGAAGAAGACCCCCTATGAACTATTCAAAGGGAGGAAGTCAAACATTTCATACTTCAAACCCTTTGGATGTACATGTTTTATCCATAACAATGGAAAAGATAATCTTGGTAAGTTTGATGCAAGAAAGTGATTAAGGTATTTATCTTGGTTACTCTCTGAATAGCAAAGCTTATAGAGTTTACAATAAGAGAACCAAAATAGTTGAAGAGAGCATTCATGTTATATTTGATGAAAGCTATGGTGGTTCTTTGAGTGAAAGTTTTGCATACTTGAATTTGAACAAGCATGAATCAGAGGAAGAGACTGAGAATCCACTGGGATTCAAGAAAGGCTCAGAAGAAAACAAAAGACATTTTCAAGACCTTGAAAATGGTGCTCAAGGCCTTGAAAATAAGCCTCAAAGCCTTGAAAAAGATGATCAGAAGGATATAAATGACAAAGCCATAACTTCAAGACCATAGAAGATCTATGGAGAACCTGAACCCTGGTCTCCAAGAGATTCAAGTATCTCTCATCTCATCCAGTTGATAATATCATTTCTGATCCAACCACTGGTACACAAACTAGATCACAGTTGAAGGACTTATGTGCTTTTAATGCTTTTATCTCTCTTGTAGAACCTAACACTGTGAAGGAAGCATTACAAGAAGCAGACTGGATCATTGATATGCAAAGTGAACTCAATGAGTTTGAAAGGAATAAGGTTTGGAACCTGGTTCCTCCACCTACAAACCAGTCTGTCATTGGTACCAGATGGGTGTTCAGAAATAAGTTGGATGAAAGTGGCAAAGTGATCATAAACAAAGCAAGGTTAGTTTCTCAAGGTTACAACCAAGAAGAAGGTATTGATTATGAGGAAACTTTTGCTCCAGTTGCCAGGTTAGATGTCACATCCCCCTCCCGCCGACCCCGATTAGCGATTAATACAACTTTGCGTTAACGGGAGGAGGGCGCGACATGCCGGTGCGGCCTTGACTTGTCGAGAGGCTAAATAAGTAATTTATAAAATTCGTGATAAAAGTTTCTAAAAAAATAACTTTCCGGAAGCTTAAATAACAAATAACTTGGGGTCGTCTTGATAAACAATTTGAATTGTAAGAAAAGAAAGTTGGAACATAAAAATTTAATGTCATTTAGCCATCTCGACTCGTATCGTAACAAAACATAACTCGGGAAAGGTTCTAGGTATCATACAAGACTCATACAAAGTCTTATATACATAATTATATAACATATACATTCTTAAACAAAAAAACAACAACATGTATTTCATAGTAACTCCAAGTCGGCTAGCATATACTCGGCATCTAAGCACATAAGCGTCATCAAGCACGTAATCACATATGAACTTAACTCCATGCTACTTCTTGCTTCTTACATGTTATTAAAACCTGAAAAAAATTAAAATTGAAAGAGTGAGCTCAACTAGCTCAGTGAGTTACATCTACGCCCCTCCGTAGGTTTGAAAAACTAAAAGAGGCTGACTTTCCCATGGAGCGACATGAACATAAGGCATAGTCATACATACATATACTTGTGAAGCTTGAAAGAGCATGACATTCATAAAGCATAATGTGTATCGTAAAGAAAGCGTAACATAAAGCATAACTTGAGTCATGAGAAATCGTATTGTTCCAAGTAGGAACCTTGCTTTGTCTCACGTGGAGAACTTAACATACTTGAACATGCTTGCTTATTTTCTTATCTTATGGCCTGTGTAACCTTCGTGACTTAACATAACGTAGGGACATGTCCATCGCGACGGCTCGTGAGGCGACGTGTTGCCTGCTTATATTGCCCCGGCAAAAGGGCCGTAGCCTGCCTATACCAGACAGGGGGTTTCACTACGGTAACCGTGGCCTTTTTCTGAAAACCGTATTTTATCTTATGAAACGTTCGTTATCTTTCTTAGCATCCATGGACATAAAACGTTTACTTGATTCGAAAGCATACATACATACATAATAGGGAAGCATGAACATACATAAGCTTTTAAAAAACTTGAGGTTAGGTACAAACTTCGGGAGGTAGGGTAACTCACATTGCGATCTTAATCCATTTATTTAACATTCCTTATTCCAAATTTATTCTTCTTTAAGCAAACGATCATCAACTCCGTTGTCACGTAAATAGCAAAGAACACTACAAAGCATACATATAATCACTTAGCACAAAATCATTCCAAACATAGCACATTAGCACTTAGCATGAGTTCATTCCAAACATAGCACATAATGATTTAGCATGAAATCATTCCAAACATAGACATGCCTAAATCACTTAGTAAAATGATACTAGTCTTATCAATGCAAGATAAACAAACTTCTCACACATCCATATACCTGTATTGTATTAAACATATTATTAGATGCATATGAAATGTAAAATTCAGCATTTAAGAGCAATATAACATATAATGAACTAAAATGTAACTTGCATAAACTAGCTTTAATAACTTGATAAACTTCTAAATCATGCTTATAAGATAAGAGTAACCATCGCTAGTACAAAATTCATAGGTGACTCAAAATAATTATTTGGGACCTCAAATTTTGACATAACATAGATAAAGAGTTTAATCTTAACATATAAAAATATCAAAAATTATGAAAACTTCTAAGTATTTTTAAACATTAACTTTCAGAGTTGTTTAGGTATAAAACAGAGGCTGAAAAGCGGTCTTGATAATAAATTCATAAAATATTCATAGTAATTCCAAAAATTATGAAATTTTTACCGGAAGTAAAGAACACCACTTTGAACAACATATCCAAATTGTGTAACTATTGGAGTAGAATAAGTACATGAAATCAATGAAGAACTTCTCTGGTCTGGGTTGGACAGATTGTAAAAACAGCCCAAGTTTTTGGCCGATTAAAAATTAAATACAAGTCCAATGGCTCTGAAATTTTTACTGTACAAATATCACATACAAATACACAATCACTAAATTTTTCATATTTTTCTGAAATGTTTAGGTATTTTTCCCAATTTTGTGAAAATAGACACAAACATGAACTTTATGGTTTTCTATACTTCAAAAACTTGTTGCATGCAAGGACCATTCCATCAAAATCTGAAATTTAACTAAAACAAGGTCTAAATAATACACATATCACTACCCACATCATCTTCTTACATGATTCTAACAACAAACTTGATTTTGATGACATGCATGTATGTTCAAATGTGGGTTTTATGAAATATGCAACATTCAAGTACTAATTTGATGATCTAGCCATGAAAATGATGAAGCATGCTTGGAGATGAGGAAGATCAAGTTTAAAAGTTACAAATCAAAGATCAAATAACACATGCAACTCAAGATCAATCAATTTCATGTCAAGAACATGCATTATCTACAAATTTAACACATAAAGAAGAGAATAGTGCTTACTTATATGTCTTGAGAGAAATTAGAGATTAATATTGAGTTCTTGAAGGTTGGAGGAGCTTGGATTCTTGAGAAAAATGAAGGAAAAGACTCCCCCAATGCATAGTATAACATTGACATTGAGTTTTTCATGAATTGAGAGCTAAAAAATGGAGTTTTGAGGGTGTTCTGCGAGGGTCAACACCAAAAACCGGGAAATGGTGTTCTTGAGGATGAGTTTTGAGTGTGGAAGAGAATGAGAGAGACTATGAGAGACATGAGAGAAATGACTTGATGGAACACATAAAGAGCCATACATGAAATGAGAGAACAATATCATATTATATATAAGTAGTTGAGTGGAAGAATGATTGAGATGTAAATATCATTTGGAAGACATGCTAGTTTGGGATCAATAATGTAAAAACCAATAATAGGTAGGTGAATGCATAAGTACTGCAAGTTTGGAAACATTACAAATTTACATAAAGTATTGGGGCAACTATGCATTTAATACTAACAAACAAGTTGGCACAAACATTACATTAAAGAAAATATTTTCTTTAAAGTGTAGCATACTTAATAAATAAAATATTAATATTAACACACAAATTTAGAAAATATAAATATCACTTAAAAACTAAATGTGCAACATAAATATGAGGGTTACTACATTCTACCCACCTTATATGGAGTTCGTCCTCGAACTCGCTAATGCATTTTCAACATGAGCACAATCATATAAGATTCTAACTAGTATGACATTAATGCACAAATTATCCTTATAGGTTACCTTACCATTGAACTCGTGTTGGAAAATATATCAAGCCTGTCACGCTTACGAGAGGGAACAATACGCAGTGTCGTCACACTTTGTACCGCTCCAGCAAGCTCGTAATTGTTTCAGAGGTCCTGTCTTTCACGCTTACGAGAGGGAACAATACATCGTGTCCTCACACTTTGTACCGCTCCAGCAAGCTCGTAATTGTGTCAGAAGTCCCCGTTCGACCGTACAGCATAGCGGGAACAACTTATACCATCGTAATGATATAGCTGCTCATCCAATCTTGCACATGTAGCGGACGAAACACTTGACATTCGCACATCGGTTTAAACTTTCGACATGCTCAGATTTATAATTTATTTACTTACTAACATGCATATCTACATGGAAATAACTTATCAGGCGCAAAACATACATGGCATGCATAATTTACACGTAATACATCACATAATTTATATGCTCACTTAGTAAATATAAAAATAAAAACATACTTCAAGCACATAACTTGGACATAACATAACGTGTAATGACATAACATAACAAATATTTTTTTAAACTTTATTTTGGACATGAAAATAACACTTGTCGCATATAAACACTCCAATTAGAACATCCAATGACATAGTTCAAAGCATGCTATATATTCTCTGACAGCTGCTTTCTCTTCTCTTTAAATACTCTGTATATTTATTGTCTGCAATGATACAATTATACTCTGTTTTTGAAACATCATATGTCCTGTGTTAAAGTAAGCCTTGTGTAATTCTCCTAAAAAGTATTTGACAAGTCATTTTGACTAGGTGAACTGAATATAAAAACGATACACGAGCTCGTTAGCTTCTTCATAGAGTAATTTTAAGTCTACTACATATAAAAAAATTAATAAATTATGGTATCATTTTGTTGTTCGGATCAATTAGTCAAAATGAACTCAAAAGTCAAAGGGGAATATAATTATGGGACGGAGGGAGTAGTGTGCATTTGTCGTTCAAATAAGGTCCTTCTAATAAATTAACTCTTGTATAATTCGATTAATATTTTGGACCCGTGTTATTTGATACGGGCACAAACACGATACGACACGGAAGCCTCGTCACGACACGACATAACACGAAGATGGGTGAAGTACATTTATTAAAAATAAAATAAGAAGTGCTCACACATTTTTTACGGGATAATATTAGTGAAAATAATAACTTATATAATAAATATATAACTACGATTTATTAGGACGACTCCTTCACGAGATTTCTGAAGATATATCGATGATAACAAAGAAGGGCGTACGACACATTAAAAAAGACAAAAATGCTCATTGGTCGTATGACCGATTTTATGGTGTATGTCTTTTATATCATCTTGGTCTATTGTATGCACAATTAGATTGGTGTATGATTGAGTATTAAATAAATAAGTTTGATTTAAACAAAAATATCTTAGACATGTACATTTATCAATATAGTGTATTATAAATTAGTATTTCACATAAAGATAATATTCATAATAAACAAAAATTCAAAGGTTACTTTTATGGAGCTTATGGTGGAACATGAATCAGACTGTATTCAACTAGAAACCTTCACAGTCGGTAAGATTAGTAGAAGTGGGACAGAAGTACTTACTAGATTTTGAGTCACGGTCAAATCAGATCTGGACATTCAACAAGATCGAGGTGAATCGAAGACTCTCCGCGATGGATTTCCCCATATCCGACAGATACAAGCTTAATACCAATAGAGCTTGAGATCATCAAATCGGAAATGGTGTCATCGGAGTGGTAATAAGAGATAGTGTAAGATCACAGGTTGTGCAAGGCTTGAAATAGCTTAACTATTTCAAGGCCCTGAATCTGCTTTCAAAGCCTTGGATAAGTTATCACAGGCATGAAAATAGTATAGTTATTTTCAAGGCCTTGAAACTGGATTCAAAGCCTTGAAACTGTCTAACCTACATGAACATTCTCAGGGGGAGTTTTTTGTGAACTCTTCTAAGCTGATTTCATATCCCTCCTTCATATGTTGATTTACTTTTGTTTGATGATGAAAGATAAATTATTCTAACATGTTTGAACATAAAATATCATCTTTTTGACTATGTTCTTGCAGGGAATTTTATTTCCTAGTTTGCAGGGATTATTTCCTAATCTGACTTGTACAGGGAAGGAAATATTTGAGAAGATGATTTTGTGTTTAATCCGACCGGTATGACAGCTTCTCAATCTATTCAAATGCAAGATCACAACATTATCTCTGGAGATTGTGATCACTTAACCGTTGGACAAGATTGTCAAAGAGTCAAAGTCTGTTGCCTACAAAATAGGAGATTTGTTACTGAAAATCTGGGAAGATTTGCAGAGCTGCTTGAAGTTTAAATAGAGCTCATTTCTAAAGCAACACACAACACCCAACAGGCAAAAAGAGAGACAAAGTTCTGGATTGACAAGCATCAAAGAAGTTCATCAATCTCACAATCCATTTTCACGGAAGTTCACTGCATACTCCACTGCAGTTTCTACATTCTAGTGTTTTTCTGTATTGTGCTTTATTGTTAGATCATTTTTGTAATATTTCTATCTTTATTCTTGAGGATTGATGCGCAAACTAACGTGCTATCGCAAGTGTACGAATCTTGTAGTACCGGGTGCAATTAGACTCGGATTATCGTTCCCACGAGGACTGTTTCGGGTTTACTCAAGTTGTCAGTTTCGGTTTCCCAAGAGTAGTAACCAGGAGGAGTAGGTTGTGATTATAGTGACTGAACTAAAAACAGAATTTAAAACGTAAATATTTTTGTGACGTTTTCTGAAATAAGCTGATTTTGTTGTAACGATAATAGATGAAGACTAGGCTCCAGGATCCCCTAGGGTTTCTACAGATTTCAGTTTTACGTTCGTTTATGAAAACACTCAGCAGTTTCGGTATCTGTGCAACGTACCAGTTGTGCAGTGACTTTTCAGATTCCACACGTAATCCCGATCCTGCAGACTTTCGGATTCTTGTTAAGCTGCCTAAGTCTGCAGTCTCGATCTAATCCTGCTAGGGTTTCTAACCTGTCCGAATGGCCCGGGTCAAATTCTCTAACAGTTGGTCTCACGTTTTTCAATGCTAGCCCTATCTCCCTTTCTCTGGTCGGTCTATCAGGGTAAGGTACTAAATCCCGGTTTTTCTTCCTAACCCTAACTTGACGTTTTCACCTACAAGCTCGGGTCTATAGCAATCCTGGGTGATCAATCCTATCATGCATATACGATAATAATCAAACCAGAATAACAGATACAACTTGCTGAATTAAGACAATCATCATGAATCCATAAACGTAGTAATCATAAAATCTGAGTACGAAACCCTAGGTTCACCGAGAACCTAGGTGAAAAGTTTAGCTACGACTAGACATAATACAAAACGCAGTTTCTGAATATAAAGAGAGAGAACGAAATCAAACTAAGTCTTCGAATCTCGAATCGCGCTTTCGTGCTCTCCGTGAATGCTCCGACTTGGCCTTCGGGTGTGCTGTGAATTGTGCTGTGTCTTCGTGTCTCTTCAAAACGAGTCTGGACGAGTCTTTAAATAGTGCTGCTTCCTGAAAACGCTCGTGCTCGAAATTACGGAATATGCCATCGGTCCACCGTCTTTGACCAAAAGTCAAACTGGCTGCGTATATACGCAGGGGCTGCGTATATACGCAATCAGGGCCCAACCAAGCTCCCCCCACATCCCCTCTGCCTGCGTATATACGCAGGTGCTGCGTATATACGCAGGGCCTGCGTATATACGCAGGCCGTGGGGTATGTGGGGCCCACTTGGTCCTCTGGTGGGCCAGGACTGGTCCCCTGGGTCCCACTCTTCTTCCTGATGCTCCCGGCTTGCCTCTTCGGTACTCTTCTGCTCTTCCGTGTTTCCGTCGTGTCCCGGTCTTGTGCACGTTTCCCGAGACGGTCCCGGCTGGGTCCCGACACGCTTCCCGATGCACCTCCTGAACCTGTTCCTGAAAAGGCAACACGAACGAATACCCGCGATCATATCCAAATATAGTAAGAAATGAGCAGAAATAAGCAGAAATCCAGCAAGTATGAATAAACGTCTCGTTCTAGATTCCCGGGGCATTCTAAGGCATTTTCCGGCAAAAACCGCTAATTTCGGCACAAATACTCGTGAAATCAGGCTAAAAGATAACCCCTAATTGGGCGTTATCAAATACCCCCGCACTAAACATTGCTCGTCCCGAGCAATCCTGCCAACTCTAGCCTGCAGTTCTGTCCTCGTGACTGACTCTGCACATACCCTACCGTTGCATACACTTTCGACCCGAACCTTTCAACCGGACGACTCGATAGAAAAACTGACGCAGATAGAATATACACAGACTCAAACGACTCAAAACAGACTAGTGACAAAAATATTTTTTTTGCGAGATCGGGCAACCTCAAAAACAGAAACAGTGTGTCCTCGCGATCTCATCCTTTTCAGAATTTACTTCCCTGCAAGCGATCGGTAAGTATGAACAGATTTATATGGTGGACTTAAGCACTGGACCGAAGTACTATTACTTTGGTTATCAAACTGAGCAAATCCCTAGCTAACTTACCATCCGAGCTGTTTCCGAAAGGATCTATGTCTAAACAGGTAGGATAAATATATGTATCAAGGTACGGCGTAATCCTACATGTTATGACATTCTCACAATTTACCAAACTCACACCCCTCACCGAGATCCCGAAAAACTGCCCGAAACACCTAAGTTCCTGCTTTCCCAATTCTCCTGTCCCCCGGTGTGTCTTCGCCGTGCTCGCGGCCACAAATGTGAAGCGGTGCAAACGTCTCGAAAATTGTGCCACTCACTCAGCTTTTTATTTAAACAACAAAAACACAAAACAAACTAAAAACTAGATCATAATAATTTTTCTTTTCTTTTTCTTTTTCTTCTTTTTTTTTTTTTTTTTTTTTTTTTTTTTTCTTTTTTCTTTTTTTTTTCACAACTATATATACATACGCACACGAATACCAACAATGCTAAACTGACTAAGCTGAGTGAGTGAAAATAAATCTCTGTCGTGGGGTACGTAAAATGTCCTCATGTGACATACCCCCACACTAATCCTGAAGCGCTGATCCTGTAGTCGAAATAATACCGTGCAGTCCCACCGAACCTCCTCATCACCAAAGATGTAGAAAAACGGCACAACCACCAATTGACCCTACAACCCCCCGGAACCCCGGTTTGTGCGAAAGATGCTCGCACGCGACTAACTCCTCCTGTGGTCACTATGTAGTGAAGTGATCCACCTCCGCAAATTAATGCACTGTCGCCTCTCACTCACCCTGTCCTTCCCTCAAAAAACGTGTCAAAACCGAAACTGTCCAAAACTGATATCTCATGAAGCTCCCCTATCTAAAACCTGTCCCCTACTCACTCCCTCCGTCATAACACGTAGAATAGCCAACTATCGACTGATGAGGTCTCAAAGAAGGCTGCCTAGGCTAAAGTGGCTACGAAAGAAGAGGGTAAATGGCTTCAAACGGGTTGTCTAATTGGACCTAGGGGTAAGAAACAGGACGTGAGGTCCCTTGATAGCCAGTCACTCCACCGAAAAATGCGATGACCGTGACGGCGCCCGTGGGCGGGTTGTCGACTACCTATGTGACGGTGGTGTAGCAACTAGTCGGATTTTTCGCTCAGTCGATAACTACTTGCGGATTCCAAAGGTCACTGGCTCTCACCTATCTACTATACCTCGGTGCAAGTTTTCTTTTCTTTCAAAGGATTCAAACTCAATTTCTTCACTGTTTTCGTTATCTCGATTGCCCTTTCTCAAAATTTTCTGATTCTAAACTTTTTTTTTTTTGAAAAATAATTTATACTTGCTGTTTGCGTATATACGCAGGTCCTGCGTATATACCCAATCAGCAGCATAAAAAATTTTTAATTTTTCAATTTTTCAATTTTTTTTTTTTTTTTTTTTTTTTTTTTTTTTTAATTATATACAATGCATGGCTAGAATGATTATGGTGGGTTGACTCAAATAAAGAAAATATGCTGACTCAAAAAAAATAAAAATAAAATAAAAATAAATGCGAAAAAACGTGCAGACCGGGTTAATGCAGACACGACTACCACCCCCCCCACTAAGAGGTGGCATGCCCTCATGGCACTCACTCGTCCGGAAAAAATGTCGGGTCGGACCCGGTCTCGGACGTACCGGAAATGCTACCCGGTGAGCTGCTCTCTGAATCAGTCCTAAATACCGGCTGGCGAGCCCGTGTACGGGGCCGGTAATCCGAGGACTGCGACTCGGATCCAGTCCAACTGCTAGGTGGCTGGGACCGCAAAGTCGTCCTGCCACTGGACTGCTGGTGAGAACGGGCCCCAGTCTGCTGGGTACGGGTCCCAGTCTGTCGGGTACGGGTCCCAGCCTGACGCCCCGTAGGCTGCCGGGATCGTGTCCCAGGCTGCCGTCTCTCCTGTCTGGCAGGTGGCGGTGATGGCTGAGTCGGTGGCGGTGGCTGGGTCGGGGGTGGCGGAGCAGACGTGTACTCACTAGAGTCCCCGTCATCTGACCATCCCTCGGTAAAGCTACTGGAGTAGGTGGGTGGAAAATACAGCGGGAGTGGCGGGTCTCGGCCTGCGTGCCGAGCCGCATCCCGCTGCTCCTCTCGAATACTCGCAAGGGCAGCCTGGGTGTCCTTGGTGACCTTCCGCTGAGTCCGGCGGACATGCGTCACCGCTCTCCAGATCTTGCCCACTCCCTCTAACACCTTCTCTCCAATGGACTTGCGTCCACCCCGACAACCCTCAAATCTCTCATCCACTCGGGGCAGTCTACGGGGCGGGGCCGGTCTAGCTCGTGGGGCCGGGTTAGCCCGCGGGGCCGGGCTCTCTCTCTCATGGGCAGGCTGAGGCTGGGCATTCCTCTCAGTCCCCTGCCTACTCGACTCGGGATGCTCGCTCTCTCGAGAAGTACGGCATCGCCGGAGTCCGGCCGATGCCTGGCGACTGACTGGTCGCTCCTGAGTCGATCGCCTCCTAGGGGCAGGGGCAGGGGCAGGTGCCGTGTCCTCCTCCATAAAGTCATCATCCTCATCGAGGTCAACAACTGGAGGTTGCGGGCCCGGGTGACGACTAATAAGCTTCCTATAAGGCCGGAGCAAAGGAGGTGCTAAGTCACCCTGTAAATCTGGCATCGAAACCTCGTAATCCCGTGCAAATTTGGCAATGAGGTTGGCGTACCCCAATCCCTTCTTGCTACCGGTGCAGTTCCGCTCCATCATATACACCCAAATACGACGAGGAATGTCCACGTCTCGTCCCAGTACAAGGCAATAGACTAAGAGTACATACTCAAAGTCAAGGTAGGTGAAGTGTTTAATACCTACAACCCTGTTCACTACCCACGCGGCCCACCACCGTGGCGGGCCGGTAACAAAACGAGAATGCAATTTCTTGCCTATCTCGCCCGGTCCCTCTCTCTCGAAATGGGCCCCCGGGTGCCCCCCGGTCACAACCCGCAACAGCTCAGCATCACTCGGCGGGTAATCAGCACACTCGGCATATGAGCACGAGATGTGGCGCATCGGAATCTGATACGCTTGGCGGATGGTATCCGCCGTGAGCAAAATAAATGTACGCCTCATATAGACCCAACGGACATCCCCATTGGCTTCCCCCTCCCCCCTGCACATGAGGTTCGCGTAGAACTCACGCACCAAGTCAGTATCGGACAATTCCGGGAACCCCGCTAGGGACGTCCCGAAAATGTCCGGTCGACTCGCATAGGCGGCCATCTCTGGCGGCATGTAAGTATGGTCGACCTCAAACTTGTAGTCTACGGGAATGCTATGAGTCATTTTGGTCGCCGTCATAAAGTAAAATTGGGCTTGATGGCTAACGAACCTAAAACTGTCAAATAGCAAAGGGGTGAGCTCTTCCGGCTCATAATCTGTAGGGATGTCATCACGGTTATGGTCTAAGATAGGCACATGAAACTCCATAACAGCCTAATCTCGAAAAACGTGCCTACTCGGGAAATAGAGCAAAACGTGAAACGTGCACAAAAATAGTGTGTCGCAATAGGTAGTCCACCTAAGATCTACCAGAGGTCCACACGGCAAGTGCCGCTCCAAATGCAAAATTACCGAAAAAATAACGGGCCCGGCTACGGGCCGTGCCAAAACGGAAAATAAAGCGAGGGATGAGAATTTCGACCTTCCCTAAACAGGGGTGAAGACTGGAGATTCTGCCCGGAAAGTCGCCGGAAAACCGCCGGTGGTCGCCGGAAAAGTCGCCGGAAAAGTCAACTGCCCGGAATTGAATTCCGAGCCCACCAAATCGAAGCCCTCGATCTCCTCGTTCACGTTCCCTTCTACGGATTTTGCAAGTTCTTGCTCTAACACCTCCGAATCTGCACTTTTCTTCAAGAACACCTCACTTTTTGATGGAACTTTTTCTCTCGATTTTCACTTGTTTCTGGATTTGGATGGATGAATCTTGCTCCTTGCGACGAGAGGATTCCAGAAATGTGCCCGGAATTTGATTTGGAGGTCCGAGTCAAAAAATGTGTTCTTCAAGTGAGAGCAAATGGAGGTAGAGAGAGAAAGGGAGGTGCCAACAATGGTGTGGCCGGCCCCCTCTCTCATTTAAACCCTAAAAAGGTCAAAATGACCAAAATACCCCTGGGGTTTGAAAAATTTTCCATTTTTTTTTTTTTTTTTTTTTTTTTTTTCTTTTTCTTCCTGTTTACGTATATACGCAGTACTGCGTATATACCCAACCAGAAAACAACCAAAAAAACCAAAAATTTCCACCTTTGCCCCCACGGGTTGCGTATATACGCAGGGGCTGCGTATATACGCAGCCCGAGGGCAAAACTGGAATTTTTCAATTTTTTTTTTTTTTTTTTTTTTTTTTTTTTTTCAAAGTCTCTCTCTCCCCCTGCTTTCCTGATCTTGGCTGTTTTGGATGATTCTGTTTCTGCACACTTTCAATTTCAACGTTAAAAACCCGCTCATCTCACCTCTCTCGAAAATTCAGAACTGACATACTAACGTAATAAGTAATAAGACTAACTAAATAAACGATAAATTTTGGGTTGCCTCCCAAACAGCGCCTTGTGATTTACGGTCGACGGCCCGACCTTGTTACCTCTTACGGGTCATCAAAATAGACCGGGTCTATTTTGACGACCTCGGCGGTCTCGAGATACGGCTTGATCCGGTTCCCGTTCACCCTGAAACTGGAGTTGTCTTTTGGATTTTCCAGCTCGAATGCCCCCCAGGCAAAAATCTGCTTGATGATGAACGGTCCCGACCAACGAGACCTCAGCTTCCCTGGAAAGAACCGCATCCGGGTATTGTAGAGAAGCACTTTGTCGCCTTCGTTAAACTGCTTTGGCGTGATACGGTGATCATGCCACTTTTTTGTCTTCTCTTTGTAAATTTTGGCGCTCTCGAAAGCCGTTCTGCGGAATTCTTCCAATTCCAGCAGTGCCATCTTCCTCTTATCCCCTGCTAGGTTCTGGTCCAAGTTCAGCAGTTTGATGGCCCAATACGCCTTATGCTCCAGTTCCACTGGTAAGTGGCACGCTTTCCCAAAAACGAGCTGGTACGGTGACATTCCCAGCGGTGTTTTGAAAGCTGTCCTGTAGGCCCAAAGCGCATCGTCTAGTCTGACTGACCAATCCTTTCGGCCGAGATTCACTGTTTTCTCGAGTATGCTCTTGATCTCTCGATTCGACACCTCGGCTTGCCCGTTCGTCTGCGGGCGGTAAGGTAACGAGACTTTATGAACTGACACGCCGTACTGTTTCAGAACTTTCGCAAAAACCCGATTGATGAAGTGAGAGCCCTCGTCGCTGATCATTGCCCTGGGAGTCCCGAAACGAGTGAAAACGTTGCGTTTCAGAAAACGCTCAACGGTAGCTGCATCGTTTTTCTGACACGCGATCGCCTCGATCCACTTTGTCACATAATCCACTGCCAGCAGGATGTAAAGATTCCCCATCGAAGACGGGAACGGACCCATGAAGTCGATCCCCCATACATCAAATGGCTCTACCTCCTGCCACACGGTCATCGGCATCTCGTCCCGGTGCGACGTGTTTCCTGTCCTCTGGCACCTATCGCATCCCTGCACATAGTCGTGACAGTCTTTGAAGATTGTCGGCCAGAAAAAACCGGACTGCAGTATTTTATGCGCTGTTCGCGTTCCCCCAAAATGACCCCCACACTGTGATGAGTGGCAGTGTCGGATCACGTTCCAGGCCTCGTGGGTCGGGATACACCTTCTCAGGATGTTGTCGGCCCCCTGTTTGAACAAGTACGGGTCGTCCCAGAAATACTGTCGACTCTCGGCAATGAATTTTTTCCGCTGCGACGGGGTGAGATCCTCGGGAAGCGTGCCAGTTACCAAGTAGTTGGCTATGGCATAGTACCATGGTCTCCCGATCTTGACTGCCATGATGTGTTCGTCCGGGAAGTTTTCCTTGATCGGCACCGGGTCCACCTTCACGTTCTCAAGTCTGGATAGGTGATCCGCTACCACGTTCTCAACACCCTTCTTGTCCCGGATTTCCACATCGAATTCCTGCATCAGTAGTACCCACCTCAACAGTCTCGGTTTTGCGTCCTTCTTGTCCAGCAAGTATTTCAGAGCACTATGGTCGGTAAAAACGATAACTTTTGACCCGACCAAATAGGGCCTGAATTTGTCCAGTGCATACACCACGGCCAGCAGTTCCTTTTCTGTCGTGCCATAGTTGAGCTGGGCATCGTTGAGTACCCGGCTCGCATAATAAATGACGTGGCATACCTTATCCTTCCGCTGTCCCAAAACTGCCCCGACTGCATAATCGCTGGCGTCACACATCAGCTCAAACGGGAGTGACCAATCTGGCGTGGTTATTACTGGGGCTGTGGTCAGCTTCTCTTTCAAGTGGTCAAAAGCTTGCCGACATGCTGCATCGAAATCAAAGGGTACGTCTTTTCCGAGTAACGCGCAAAGTGGCTTTGTGATCTTGGAAAAGTCCTTGATGAATCTTCGGTAAAATCCTGCATGTCCCAGAAAACTTTTGATCGCCTTTACGTTCGTTGGGTATGGAAGCTGCTTTATCACCTCGATCTTAGCCCTGTCCACCTCGAGTCCCTTGCTGGAAATTCTGTGACCCAGCACGATTCCCTCGGTGACCATAAAGTGACACTTTTCCCAATTGAGCACCAAATTTGCCTTCTTGCATCGGATCAGAACCTGGCCCAAATGGAACAGGCAGTCATCGAAACTGTCCCCGAAGAGTGAAAAGTCGTCCATGAACACCTCCAGATTTTTCTCGATCATGTCAGAAAAAATTGCCATCATACATCTCTGAAACGTGGCAGGGGCGTTACACAGCCCGAACGGCATGCGCCGAAACGCGAACGTACCGTACGGGCAGGTAAACGTCGTCTTTTCCTGATCCTCCGGGGCTATGCAAATCTGGTTGTACCCGGAATACCCGTCCAGAAAACAGTAGTAGGCATGATGGGCGAGCCGGTCCAGCATCTGGTCCATGAATGGCAGCGGGAAGTGGTCCTTCAATGTTGCATCGTTTAGCCTCCGATAGTCCATGCAGATCCGCCAGCCCGTAACGGTGCGCTGCGCAATCTGCTCCTGATCGTTATTCTGCACCACCGTAATACCCCCCTTTTTGGGCACGCACTGGACCGGGCTGATCCAAGTGCTGTCCGATATGGGGTAGATGATTCCCGCTTCCAGCCACTTCATGACCTCTTTCCGCACAACGTCCTTCATGTTCGGGTTCAGTCTCCGCTGGGGCTGAATCACCGGTTTCTTGCCTTCTTCAATTCGGATCTTGTGCATGCAGTAGGCGGGGCTGATCCCCTTGATATCTGCAATCGTCCAGGCGATTGCTTCCTTATGCTCTCGCAATACTTCCAGCAGTTTCTGCTCCTGTTCCTGAGATAAACGAGACGAAACAATTACGGGCAGAGTACTATTTTCACCAATATACGCATACCTGAGATGGCTCGGGAGTGGTTTCAGCTCCAGTGCGGGTGGCTCCTTGAGTGACGGGACCAGAATCATCTTTTGCCCGCCGTCTTCGTCCCGGTGCAAAGTGGTCCAGTCCTCGGCTCTCATGGCGTGCTCGCACCGAGTCTTCTCCTTTTCTTCCTCGTACATGCTGTCAATCTCTTCCCACAATTGGTCCATCTCCTCGTTTTCCCAGCCTTCGTCCACCACATCGATAGCAAAGATGTCCTCGTGGTCGTAGTAGTTTGGCAGTTGCAGATTTTTGAAAACGTTGAATTTGACTTTTTCCTCGTTAATCTGCATGGTCAGCTCCCCGCTCTTGCAGTTTATCATTGCTTCGCCCGTGGCCAAAAACGGCCTGCCAAGTATGAGCGGTACCTCCCCTGCCTCCATATCCAGGATGACGAAATCTGCTGGAAAAATAAGTTCGCCGACCTTGACCGGAATGTCCTCGATAACCCCGTAGGCCTGTTTTACGGACCTGTCTGCCATCTGCAGCATGATTCTGGTGGGTCGGGGTTCACCGACTTTCAAACTTTTGAAAATCGTTAATGGCATCAGGTTGATGCTGGCCCCTAGGTCACACAGAGCCTTTCCTGTGTAAGCGTTACCTAGGGTGACCGGTATGACGAAACTGCCAGGATCCTTTCTCTTCCTCGGTAGCCCATTCTTCACACAATTGCTCACTTCTGCCGTCAGGTTTATGGTCTCGAAATCGCTCATTCGCCTCCTCCCATACAAGATGTCTTTGAGGAATTTGGCGTAAGTGGGCATCTTAGCCAAAGCCTCAGCAAAAGGTATGTTAATCTGCAGCTGCTTGAACATCTCGAGAAACCTGGCGTAGTCCTTGCTGTCATCCCTCTTTCGTGTTCGCAAGGGGTACGGGACCTCCTTGGAGACGGGTACAGTTTCTGCACCTGTCTCGTTCTGCACTGCATCCTGCTCAACCGAGCCCTTCGGCTGGGGGCGATCGATTGTGCTGTTATCCTGGCCCGACAAGTTGCGTTCCACTTCTTTCGAATTTTCTGCACGTGCGTGGCTGGGATACGGTGGATCCTGCAGTGCCAATCCACTCCGAGTGGAGATAGCATTGATCTGAGCCCGTGGATTGTTCACTGTGTTCGAGGGTAGGTTTCCTGGCTGTCTCTCCGTTAGCTGCTGTGCTAACTGCCCCACCTGTACTTCCAAAGCGCGCAGTGACGTTTTGGTTGTCTGCATATCTGCCGTCAAGGTGTCCATGTGCTTGAACCGGGACTCCATAGTCTGGAACATGGACTTGATTTCTTTCATCTGAGCGTCGTACTGCTGTGCTGACGGGACTGTCTGAGCCTGATGGGCCGGGGCAGCCTGCTGAGCTGGTGGCCTGTGCTGGAACCCCGGTGCATAAACTGCTGCGTTCGGGTTTCCGTACCGAAACCCAGGATGGTCTCTCATGCCCGGTCGGTACCGACTCGGGTCCCACTGCTGCTGTACGTAGTTGGTATCTTCAGTCCTTAGCTCCTCAATGGCTGTGTCCAGATCCGGTTCCTCGACTGCTGCTACAGTCTTCTTGTCCGAGTAGACTTTCTTGACCAAGTCGTGAACGATCTTGGCCAGGTTGTCTATCCGGTCATCCTCTGCAGGTTCGGCTCTGGCCGCCATCCTGCGATCGTCAAACAGTCGGGTGTCCTGCTTGGCCAACTGCTTCATCAGGTCATACGCACCTTCTTTGTCCACGTGATACAAGAAGTTACCCCCGGCCTCTCTGTCAATCCTGTCGGCGTTCTCCCTGTCTAGGGCATGGTAGAAAACCTGCAGGATTTTTGCGTCTCCAAAACCGTGGTTCGGGCACCGTTTGACCAATCTCATGAGCCTGTCCCATGCGTCCACTACCGTCTCCCCCATCTTCTGTCTGAATGACAGTATTTCACTCTGTAACTGTATGACTCGGGAGGCGGGATAGAACTTCGCCAGAAAATCTGCGACACACTCCTCCCATGTGGTGATGGATCGGGGTGGTCGGGATTCGAGCCAGTCCTTGGCTACTCCATAAAGACAGTACGGAAATAAGATCAACATTAGTGCCTCTGCTTCTACCCCCTTATATCTGACCTTGTTGCAGTAATCTTCGAATTTCCCGATGAAATCGTTCGGGTCCTCGTCGGCCCTGCCATGAAACGGGCAGAGAGTTTGTACCGTCTGGATGGTGGATGGTTTGATGTCAAAGTGCTCTGCGGTGATCTCGGGCACCACAATGGCTCGCTCATGCCCCCCGGTGGGGACCTCGAAATTTTCCACCAACGCCTTCCCAGATCGGTTATATGTTCTCTGGTTGCTTCGGGCAGCAAGTCCCGCTGTGACAAGCTCCTCAATGTACCTCGCCATCTGGGCTGGGGTACGTGTCTCTCGTTCCTGACCACCGGCTGCGGTGTTCTCGGGTGGATCTCTCTCGTTGGTTGCCATCCTGCTTTCTCGGTTTCTGCGGTTCTGTTCGGTATACAGTTTTTCCGGGTTGTCGAGTGGTGTCACCAAATCGCGAGGCAATCTGGGCATCAACTAAACAGTCCTGAAAACGCAGATTCGAAAACGCAGTGAGATAAAAAGAAAAATAACAAAACTGAAAATAAATAAAAACTCAGAAAACTAATTCTGACTCCTAAATAGACCCTAAAAGTCCCCGGCAACGGCGCCAAAAACTTGATGCGCAAACTAACGTGCTATCGCAAGTGTACGAATCTTGTAGTACCGGGTGCAATTAGACTCGGATTATCGTTCCCACGAGGACTGTTTCGGGTTTACTCAAGTTGTCAGTTTCGGTTTCCCAAGAGTAGTAACCAGGAGGAGTAGGTTGTGATTATAGTGACTGAACTAAAAACAGAATTTAAAACGTAAATATTTTTGTGACGTTTTCTGAAATAAGCTGATTTTGTTGTAACGATAATAGATGAAGACTAGGCTCCAGGATCCCCTAGGGTTTCTACAGATTTCAGTTTTACGTTCGTTTATGAAAACACTCAGCAGTTTCGGTATCTGTGCAACGTACCAGTTGTGCAGTGACTTTTCAGATTCCACACGTAATCCCGATCCTGCAGACTTTCGGATTCTTGTTAAGCTGCCTAAGTCTGCAGTCTCGATCTAATCCTGCTAGGGTTTCTAACCTGTCCGAATGGCCCGGGTCAAATTCTCTAACAGTTGGTCTCACGTTTTTCAATGCTAGCCCTATCTCCCTTTCTCTGGTCGGTCTATCAGGGTAAGGTACTAAATCCCGGTTTTTCTTCCTAACCCTAACTTGACGTTTTCACCTACAAG
This sequence comes from Linanthus parryae, assembly GCA_023055425.1. Classification (NCBI taxonomy): domain Eukaryota; kingdom Viridiplantae; phylum Streptophyta; class Magnoliopsida; order Ericales; family Polemoniaceae; genus Linanthus; species Linanthus parryae. The sequence goes on from JALGPY010000002.1 coordinate 39,661,089, forward strand.
CTCGGGTCTATAGCAATCCTGGGTGATCAATCCTATCATGCATATACGATAATAATCAAACCAGAATAACAGATACAACTTGCTGAATTAAGACAATCATCATGAATCCATAAACGTAGTAATCATAAAATCTGAGTACGAAACCCTAGGTTCACCGAGAACCTAGGTGAAAAGTTTAGCTACGACTAGACATAATACAAAACGCAGTTTCTGAATATAAAGAGAGAGAACGAAATCAAACTAAGTCTTCGAATCTCGAATCGCGCTTTCGTGCTCTCCGTGAATGCTCCGACTTGGCCTTCGGGTGTGCTGTGAATTGTGCTGTGTCTTCGTGTCTCTTCAAAACGAGTCTGGACGAGTCTTTAAATAGTGCTGCTTCCTGAAAACGCTCGTGCTCGAAATTACGGAATATGCCATCGGTCCACCGTCTTTGACCAAAAGTCAAACTGGCTGCGTATATACGCAGGGGCTGCGTATATACGCAACCAGGGCCCAACCAAGCTCCCCCCACATCCCCTCTGCCTGCGTATATACGCAGGTGCTGCGTATATACGCAGGGCCTGCGTATATACGCAGGCCGTGGGGTATGTGGGGCCCACTTGGTCCTCTGGTGGGCCAGGACTGGTCCCCTGGGTCCCACTCTTCTTCCTGATGCTCCCGGCTTGCCTCTTCGGTACTCTTCTGCTCTTCCGGGTTTCCGTCGTGTCCCGGTCTTGTGCACGTTTCCCGAGACGGTCCCGGCTGGGTCCCGGCACGCTTCCCGATGCACCTCCTGAACCTGTTCCTGAAAAGGCAACACGAACGAATACCCGCGATCATATCCAAATATAGTAAGAAATGAGCAGAAATAAGCAGAAATCCAGCAAGTATGAATAAACGTCTCGTTCTAGATTCCCGGGGCATTCTAAGGCATTTTCCGGCAAAAACCGCTAATTTCGGCACAAATACTCGTGAAATCAGGCTAAAAGATAACCCCTAATTGGGCGTTATCAAGGATTGTTCAAGGTGAATAATAGAGAATTCTTAGTTAATCTGTTAGCTAGAGCAGGTACTAGATAGGTTAGGGAGAACCACAAGCTGTAACGAAGTAAGGCATCTGTCTGTGCTTGAGATCTAGGGCTTAGCTTTTGATTAATAAGAATTGTGTTGAAAATCCTGCATGGATGAGATCACTGAGGTAGAGATTAGGTCCAAGTGGACTGAACTCTATAAATCATTTGTCTCTTGCATTTATAGTTTTTTTACTTACTCAGTTTTTACAGCATTCAATCTTGTCTATTTTCAAGGGTTTGAAACTCTTTTCAAGGACTTGAAAAAGACTTAACTGATCCATTCCAAAATGTATTTCATTCCAAGGTCTTGAACTTGCTTTCAAGGCCTTGAACTTCACTAGCTTTCACAAGATCTTACTATCTTAGCAAGTTTTGCAAAAGTTGGCATACTTTATTCAATCTCCCCCCTCTAGAGTATCTTAGCTGCATTACCATCTGCACACTCACACTTTTAATTGGTATCAGAGCTTGTATCACTGTATAGATTTAACCATCTGGTGATCATGAGTACTGCAGGTGATGGTGGTTTCTCACAGGGAAGAGCTGCTAACAGACCTCCTCTATTTTGTGGAGAAAATTTTGCTCACTGGAAAGCTTTGATGAAAATGTTCATCATTGATCAAGACATAGAGATTTGGACCATTATTCAAAATGGACCTCACACTTTCTACACAGAGAAAGATGGGACTAGAACTCCCAAATCTGAAGACTCACTCTCCTCTTCTGAATTAGAGCAATTCTCTAAGAATTACAAAGCTATTAACATCTTGTATTGTGCTTTGAGTACAGATGAATTCAACAGGGTTTCAGGCTGCACTACTGCCAAAGAAATATGGGATAAGCTTGTGGTAATTTTTGAAGGAACCAATCAAGTCAAGAAAACCAAGATCAACATCTATCTCAGGCAATATGAGCTGTTTAAGATGAATGCAGATGAATCTATCAGAGACATGTTCAAGAGGTTCACAGATATTGTTAAAGACCTTGATTCACTGGGAAAACACTTTTCCAATGAAGAAAATGTGAGGAAGATTTTAAGAAGTCTTACAAAGGCAAAGTGGGAACCAAAGACCACAACTATTGAAGAAGCTCAGAATCTCTCAACTCTACAACTTGATGACCTACAAGGGAAGCTTCTGACACATGAAATATCTATGAATGAAGCTGATGGAGAGCTCCGAGAAAGTGTTAAGAACTTAGCTCTCAAAGCCAAAGAGAATGAGAGAACTCAAAGCCTTAAAACTGAGGATGGTGATGATGAAGATCCATTTGATTTGATTTCCAAAGCCTTGACAAGGATTCTCAAAATGAAGAAAAACTTTGGAAAAAAATACTTCAACAGAGAAAGACACATACCATCCAGTAGCAAGGACTACAAAGGTAAGTCTTCTTCACAAAGTAAATCAAAGGTTATGAAAGAAAAGCAAGAGCTTTCAAAAGAAAGACCATGATAGAAGAAAGAAAGCTATGATAGCTTCATGGAGTGATTCAGATAGCTCAAGTGAATCAGAATCTGAAGAAGAACATGCCAACCTATGCTTCATGGCCAAGAATGATGAAAGTTCTGAGAAGAACATTGAGGTAACGGCAAACTGTCTGATTTCAAAACCAAAAGATGCTCTTTCGGATTATCTCAGAACAATGCTTTTATATGAAGAAGATTATCTGAAAGAGATCAGACTTTTGAAAGAAAAAGTTCATGAGCAAGCAAAAGTGAACTTACAACGTGTTTGTCTAAATCAGAATATTGAAATCTCTCAGAAAAAAAACTGACAGTGATTTCAAGGCCTTGAAAACCAGTTTCAAAGCCTTGAAAACACAAGTCAAGGAAGTAGTCACTGAGAACTCTTTGATGAGTAACAACCTTGTTAATCTAAAACATCAAGTTGATGAATTAGATAAACAAAAGACTACTCTCACTGAGAAACTTCAAGAATCTGAATTGGTCAAATTTAAGCTTGCTGGATCAGAAAACAAGTTAAACTTGATTCTTGGAGGAAGTTCACAGTCTGTTCACAAAGATGGTATTGGATTCAATCCAAACTTTCCAAGAAATAACAATACCATATTTGTGAAAGATAAAAACAGAACTTCTCCTAAATGTCATTACTGCTGCAAAACTGGTCATGTTAAAATGACTTGTCCTTTCAGAAGAAGAGACCCTCACATAATGAGGAACACTTTTCCATTTCAACTCAAATGACAAGTTAAACAAATTTCGGTTCCTAAAGGGGTTAGACCACCTAACATGGTTGATCCTGAATATGAATCCAAATTCCACACTTGGTCTAACAGCTGGGTAAGTAAATAATTGGTGTTTGCAGGTTGTCACCAACATCAAGGAACAGAAGTGGTTTATGGACAGTGGTTGCTCAAGACACATGAGTGGAAAGAGATCTCTATTCTCAGAATTGAAAGAGCAATCTGAAGGTTCAATTACTCTTGGTGACAAAGGCACATGCAATATTCTTGGTATTGGTAAAGTTGGTACAAATTCTGAAAACTCTATTTATGATGTGTATCTAGTTGATGGTTTGAAATTTAACTTGCTTAGTGTATCTCAACTTTGTGATAATGGAAACAAATTTATCTTTGATAAAGAGAAGTGTGTGGTGTAAAATGAGAAATCAGGAGATTTCATTCTCACAGCCTCTAGATCAAACAATGTTTATACTTTTCAGACTAACAAAGTTGCAGGAGAAAGTTTGAAGTGCCTCAAGGCCTTGAAAGAGGATTCAAAGCTTTGGCACAGGAAGCTTGGTCATATCAGTTTGCATACTTTGAAAAAGTTGATTTACAAAGACTTGGTAAGAGGATTGTCATCCATTAAGTTCAAAGAAGATGAATTGTGCAAAGCTTGTGCTCAGGGCAAGCAGACCAGAAGCTCCTTCAACCCAAAGAAGTTTGTAAGTACAACTAGACCCATTGAACTGCTTCATATGGATCTCTGTGGTCCTATGAGAACTCCTACTCCAAAAGGTAAAATGTATATGCTAGTTGTTTTAGATGATTTTTCTAGATTTACTTGGGTTATGTTTCTCAAAGAAAAATCTGAAGTCCTCTCTGAATTTTCAAAGCTTTAAAAAGAACTTCAAACTATGAACCTACCTGTAGCTTCAATTAGAAGTGATCATGGTAGATAATTTGATCAATTAGAATTTGATTTGTTCTGTGATAAGCATGGTATTACTCACAACTTTTTTGCTCCAAGAACTCCTCAACTGAATGGTGTTGTTGAAAGAAAGAACATGACTCTTGAAGATATGTCAAGGACAATGCTTATTGAATACAAGCTGCCAAAACATTATTGGGCAGAAGCTGTGAATACAGCAAACTATATACTGAACAGGTGCTTGATCAGACCTATCCTGAAGAAGACCCCCTATGAACTATTCAAAGGGAGGAAGTCAAACATTTCATACTTCAAACCCTTTGGATGTACATGTTTTATCCATAACAATGGAAAAGATAATCTTGGTAAGTTTGATGCAAGAAAGTGATTAAGGTATTTATCTTGGTTACTCTCTGAATAGCAAAGCTTATAGAGTTTACAATAAGAGAACCAAAATAGTTGAAGAGAGCATTCATGTTATATTTGATGAAAGCTATGGTGGTTCTTTGAGTGAAAGTTTTGCATACTTGAATTTGAACAAGCATGAATCAGAGGAAGAGACTGAGAATCCACTGGGATTCAAGAAAGGCTCAGAAGAAAACAAAAGACATTTTCAAGACCTTGAAAATGGTGCTCAAGGCCTTGAAAATAAGCCTCAAAGCCTTGAAAAAGATGATCAGAAGGATATAAGTGACAAAGCCATAACTTCAAGACCAGAGAAGATCTATGGAGAACCTGAACCCTGGTCTCCTAGAAAGAGATTCAAGTATCTCTCATCTCATCCAGTTGATAATATCATTTCAGATCCAACCACTGGTACACAAACTAGATCACAGTTGAAGGACTTATGTGCTTTTAATGCTTTTATCTCTCTTGTAGAACCTAACACTGTGAAGGAAGCATTACAAGAAGCAGACTGGATCATTGATATGCAAAGTGAACTCAATGAGTTTGAAAGGAATAAGGTTTGGAACCTGGTTCCTCCACCTACAAACCAATCTGTCATTGGTACCAGATGGGTGTTCAGAAATAAGTTGGATGAAAGTGGCAAAGTGATCATAAACAAAGCAAGGTTAGTTTCTCAAGGTTACAACCAAGAAGAAGGTATTGATTATGAGGAAACTTTTGCTCCAGTTGCCAGGTTAGATGTCACATCCCCCTCCCGCCGACCCCGATTAGCGATTAATACAACTTTGCGTTAACGGGAGGAGGGCGAGGCATGCCGGTGCGGCCTTGACTCGTCGAGAGGCTAAATAAGTAATTTATAAAATTCGTGATAAAAGTTTCTAAAAAAATAACTTTCCGGAAGCTTAAATAACAAATAACTTGGGGTCGTCTTGATAAACAATTTGAATTGTAAGAAAAGAAAGTTGGAACATAAAAATTTAATGTCATTTAGCCATCTCGACTCGTATCGTAACAAAACATAACTCGGGAAAGGTTCTAGGTATCATACAAGACTCATACAAAGTCTTATATACATAATTATATAACTTATACATTCTTAAACAAAAAAGCAACAACATGTATTTCATAGTAACTCCAAGTCGGCTAGCATATACTCGGCATCTAAGCACATAAGCGTCATCAAGCACGTAATCACATATGAACTTAACTCCATGCTACTTCTTGCTTCTTACATGTTATTAAAACCTGGAAAAAATTAAAATTGAAAGAGTGAGCTCAACTAGCTCAGTGAGTTACATCTACGCCCCTCCGTAGGTTTGAAAAACTAAAAGAGGCTGACTTTCCCATGGAGCGACATGAACATAAGGCATAGTCATACATACATATACTTGTGAAGCTTGAAAGAGCATGACATTCATAAAGCATAATGTGTATCGTAAAGAAAGCGTAACATAAAGCATAACTTGAGTCATGAGAAATCGTATTGTTCCAAGTAGGAACCTTGCTTTGTCTCACGTGGAGAACTTAACATACTTGAACATGCTTGCTTATTTTCTTATCTTATGGCGTGTGTAACCTTCGTGACTTAACATAACGTAGGGACATGTCCATCGCGACGGCTCGTGAGGCGACGTGTTGCCTGCTTATATTGCCCCGGCAAAAGGGCCGTAGCCTGCCTATACCAGACAGGGGGTTTCACTACGGTAACCGTGGCCTTTTTCTGAAAACCGTATTTTATCTTATGAAACGTTCGTTATCTTTCTTAGCATCCATGGACATAAAACGTTTACTTGATTCGAAAGCATACATACATACATAATAGGGAAGCATGAACATACATAAGCTTTTAAAAAACTTGAGGTTAGGTACAAACTTCGGGAGGTAGGGTAACTCACCTTGCGATCTTAATCCATTTATTTAACATTCCTTATTCCAAATTTATTCTTCTTTAAGCAAACGATCATCAACTCCGTTGTCACGTAAATAGCAAAGAACGCTACAAAGCATACATATAATCACTTAGCACAAAATCATTCCAAACATAGCACATTAGCACTTAGCATGAGTTCATTCCAAACATAACACATAATGATTTAGCATGAAATCATTCCAAACATAGACATGCCTAAATCACTTAGTAAAATGATACTAGTCTTATCAATGCAAGATAAACAAACTTCTCACACATCCATATACCTGTATTGTATTAAACATATTATTAGATGCATATGCAATGTAAAATTCAGCATTTAAGAGCAATATAACATATAATGAACTAAAATGTAACTTGCATAAACTAGCTTTAATAACTTGATAAACTTCTAAATCATGCTTATAAGATAAGAGTAACCATCGCTAGTACAAAATTCATAGGTGACTCAAAATAATTATTTGGGACCTCAAATTTTGACATAACATAGATAAAGAGTTTACTCTTAACATATAAAAATATCAAAAATTATGAAAACTTATAAGTATTTTTAAACATTAACTTTCAGAGTTGTTTAGGTATAAAACAGAGGCTGAAAAGCGGTCTTGATAATAAATTCATAAAATATTCATAGTAATTCCAAAAATTATGAAATTTTTACTGGAAGTAAAGAACACCACTGTGAACAACATATCCAAATTGTGTAACTATTGGAGTAGAATAAGTACATGAAATCAATGAAGAACTTCTCTGGTCTGGGTTGGACAGATTGTAAAAACAGCCCAAGTTTTTGGCCGATTAAAAATTAAATACAAGTCCAATGGCTCTGAAATTTTTACTGTACAAATATCACATACAAATACACAATCACTAAATTTTTCATATTTTTCTGAAATGTTTAGGTATTTTTCCCAATTTTGTGAAAATAGACACAAACATGAACTTTATGGTTTTCTATACTTCAAAAACTTGTTGCATGCAAGGACCATTCCATCAAAATCTGAAATTTAACTAAAACAAGGTCTAAATAATACACATATCACTACCCACATCATCTTCTTACATGATTCTAACAACAAACTTGATTTTGATGACATGCATGTATGTTCAAATGTGGGTTTTATGAAATATGCAACATTCAAGTACTAATTTGATGATCTAGCCATGAAAATGATGAAGCATGCTTGGAGATGAGGAAGATCAAGTTTAAAAGTTACAAATCAAAGATCAAATAACACATGCAACTCAAGATCAATCAATTTCATGTCAAGAACATGCATTATCTACAAATTTAACACATAAAGAAGAGAATAGTGCTTACTTATATGTCTTGAGAGAAATTAGAGATTAATATTGAGTTCTTGAAGGTTGGAGGAGCTTGGATTCTTGAGAAAAATGAAGGAAAAGACTCCCCCAATGCATAGTATAACATTGACCTTGAGTTTTTCATGAATTGAGAGCTAAAAAATGGGGTTTTGAGGGTGTTCTGCGAGGGTCAACACCAAAAACCGGGAAATGGTGTTCTTGAGGATGAGTTTTGAGTGTGGAAGAGAATGAGAGAGACTATGAGAGACATGAGAGAAATGACTTGATGGAACACATAAAGAGCCATACATGAAATGAGAGAACAATATCATATTATATATAAGTAGTTGAGTGGATGAATGATTGAGATGTAAATATCATTTGGAAGACATGCTAGTTTGGGATCAATAATGTAAAAACCAATAATAGGTAGGTGAATGCATAAGTACTGCAAGTTTGGAAACATTACAAATTTACATAAAGTATTGGGGCAACTATGCATTTAATACTAACAAACAAGTTGGCACAAACATTACATTAAAGAAAATATTTTCTTTAAAGTGTAGCATACTTAATAAATAAAATATTAATATTAACACACAAATTTAGAAAATATAAATATCACTTAAAAACTAAATGTGCAACATAAATATGAGGGTTACTACATTCTACCCACCTTATATGGAGTTCGTCCTCGAACTCGCTAATGCATTTTCAACATGAGCACAATCATATAAGATTCTAACTAGTATGACATTAATGCACAACTTATCCTTATAGGTTACCTTACCATTGAACTCGTGTTGGAAAATATATCAAGCCTGTCACGCTTACGAGAGGGAACAATACGCAGTGTCGTCACACTTTGTACCGCTCCAGCAAGCTCGTAATTGTTTCAGAGGTCCTGTCTTTCACGCTTACGAGAGGGAACAATACATCGTGTCCTCACACTTTGTACCGCTCCAGCAAGCTCGTAATTGTGTCAGAAGTCCCCGTTCGACCGTACAGCATAGCGGGAACAACTTATACCATCGTAATGATATAGCTGCTCATCCAATCTTGCACATGTAGCGGACGAAACACTTGACATTCGCACATCGGTTTAAAATTTCGACATGCTCAGATTTATAATTTATTTACTTACTAACATGCATATCTACATGGAAATAACTTATCAGGCGCAAAACATACATGGCATGCATAATTTACACGTAATACATCACATAATTTATATGCTCACTTAGTAAATATAAAAATAAAAACATACTTCAAGCACATAACTTGGACATAACATAACGTGTAATGACATAACATAACAAATATTTTTTTTAAACTTTATTTTGGACATGAAAATAACACTTGTCGCATATAAACACTCCAATTAGAACATCCAATGACATAGTTCAAAGCATGCTATATATTCTTTTTTTTTATTTTTTTATAAACATCATACATAATCAAGAAAGATAGCATACATAGTTTCCATGATCTTCACATAAAATGTACATGCATTTACACATATAACATCCTACATATATGAAAAAGACGTCATGATAGCATATGAATCACATAAACACACTTATCATACCATAACATTTCAAATATCCAACTTATCACTTTACTTAGGCAAACATTAAAGAAATGATAACCATGTAACTATACTTATCAACGAACCCTTAGCAAAAATATATTCCTTATCTTGTTCATATGAGACATGCTACTAGCTTAACCATTCTCTTGAAACTTACATTCATTTTTCATATCTTAGCCATGACTAAACAAAGTAAAACAATCATCAAGCATAAGACATATTCATGTATCTAGAAGAAATCAAATTAACTTCGAACATGATCTTACATGACTACTTAAACATAATTCACTAAAGCATATAAATCGATACTTAGCCACATACGTCACATAGAATCATATAAACATGGGATCTAACTAATGATCTTGGGCCTTTTAAATATTAGTGTCATACTAACATAGTATAGAATCATGCACATAACATACATACACATAAATTTTCACATTAGCAAGCACATAATGGGTTTCTAAGGTTTACTAATATTATGTATCTACAAACTAATGCTCTGATACCACAAATGTCACATCCCCCTCCCGCCGACCCCGATTAGTGATTAATAAAACTTTGCGTTAACGGGAGGAGGGCGCGACATGCCGGTGCGGCCTTGACTCGTCGAGAGGATAAATAAGTAATTTATAAAAGTCGTGATAAAAGTTTTTAAAAAAATAAATTTCCGGAAGCATAAATAACAAATAACTTGGGGTCGTCTTGGTGTAGATAGTGCTTTCTGAGCAGACAGATCTTGGCCACGTGGCAATCATCTAGCACACCATATTGTGCTCCACACACACTGGATCACCAGCCGCGCTGATCCGCGTGGGGGCTGCGAGACAGGGCCCTCGCATACCACCGCACGGGACTTGTAGGGACTTAGTGGTCTGGAGGCTAGAGTAAGTCCTGTCGCGTGCGAGCCAAGCCCGCACGCGACCTTTAGTAACTGCTTTTGAGAGATTTATGGCACGAGCTCCATAAACCCGGTCAACCCGGTCAAACCAGGTTAACCCCATAACGGTTCCGGTATACGCGGATAACGTGCTGTAACGGTCCCTATATACGCGGACGAACGTGCCGTTGTGGTTAAGCTAATTAAGCCGCCATTGATGGGTGCATTAACCACACTACAACGGTCACATTCTCCGTTATATATAGGACGCTAAACCCTTCCATACAAGGGGGACACACCAGACATACGCGGAAGCTCTGCCAAACCTCTGTCTCTCTCTCAGACATTACTACTGCCTTACTCTCTCTCTACACACAACCCAAAACCTCCTGTGTCGTTTTCTATTCTCTGCCTTTGGTTTACACGAAGTTCTCTCTGCAGGATTCTCTTGTACACATTTTGGTGAACCTGACGTGAACACTTGAAGCCATCTCCTCCACCTTCTGCTCCTCAGCTGCGAGGTTATGGTAGCCGCGTTTCAAATTCACGGCCGCGCGAATCTGGGTGACTCTTTTGACAAGAAACCCAAAGCCCAGCTCGCCTTGAACTTTGGCGAGAAGGTTTTGGCACATGCCAAAAAGCAATTCCGCACTCTGAGGAGAAATGGTCGCAGGTGTGGCCGCGGATAGCTGCTTCAAAATACAGATGGCTTCAGTCAAAAATAGCCTCCTGTCGAAGGGCCCTATCTCCAGAGACCTCACAAATGATTGGGGGTTGGAGAGGCGCATCCGAACTAGCCAGTCCACGTCAGCTTGCTTCAGCCCTAAGGCAATGTTAAACCAAGTTAGACTATCGAACTTGCAAATGAAGAATGCAAGGTGCGAACAATAATCATGACATACCAGTTCCTTCAAGGATCTCGCGCAGAGAAGGAATGCGCATTGCTGGGGTAGCTGAAGGATGTCCTTGCTCCATTGCCCTTCTATCAGCTGCGAGCTCTAACTCCTCATAGTTGGTGGGAAGAGTATAAGCCGCACCAGGTGCGATTGCAGCCCCGACCTGCGAACTCCAAAATTTCCACGCAGAAAGAGGTGCCGCGGGCTCAGACATTGCCGGAAGCATGGCAGCAGCAGAAGTTGCAGCTTGATTAGGGATGCCTTCAGGTGCCATAGCGTCAGCAGCGTTCGTTCCTGTTTCCTCAGCCCCAGCATGGGCATTTTCCTCCATCAACACGGTGTCAGCTTCGGCATCATCAGAACGTTCAATGACGTCCTCGAAGGGCTCTCCTGCATATTCGGCAGCTGCGACGGGCTTCTCAGTATGAGAACTCGGCACCGGGACATAGGATGCAGAAGGTTGACTCCTTTGTTCCAACATGGCTTCATCACCGTAGCATGCGATACAAGATACGATGACGTGAGGTAACTTGTATTGCATAATATTTTATTATCTTTGGTAAGCTAAGAGCGAGCACCTCCACGCGAAGGTGGGATCGCAGCATCCTCGTCATATGCTAAGGACGTGGAACCTTGCCCTATTAATGTATCTTCATTAAGCATGTCTTTAAGGTGAGCGTGACCTGGGGCGCGAAGAAACCAGTCATGATTATGTTTGGGTTGCTAAGCCTAGTTCACACATGTTGCTCAAATGATTACCTGAAGGTTCACCGCACTTGCCTACTAGCCAGCGGCGAATGTCAGCTTTTGACACGTCGTGCTTTAGCGCACCGACAATAACATATCGGTAAGTTACTGCGAGATTAAAATCTCACCTTCATTACCGCCTGCGATGTCTTCGAAGTCCGCTTGGGATCGCTCTAGAGCTGCTGCATCTTCTTCTGGAGCCGCATCCTCCTCGTCAACTTGAGGAGCCATCTCTTCTGGAAGCGCATCTTCCTCATCAGTTGGACGCATCAGGTCGTCGACGTGTTGTTCTTCTAGGCTCCTTTGCTTCACGCGTTCGAGCTCATCTTCTTCTCGCTTTCTTCTTGTTTCAGCAGCCTCCGCAACTGTTCTCCTGGACTCGGCAAGAATGTCCTCGCTTATGGTTTCGTCGGGAACACCTGAATGAGAATCCCTCTTCTGCTTCTTGGCCAAAAGGCCACTGATGGTCTCATCGTCATCTGCTAAGAAACAATTCGTTCAGATAAGATTGCAAGTGAGCTAAGATAATGAGAAGAGAAGTACGATTGAGATACCACCTGACTTTTCCTCTTGTATCTCATCTCTCTCTCTGTCTCTGACATCTTCAATTCTTTCCTCTCCTTCATCTCCTTCTCTTGTCTCTCTTCTCTCCTCTTCCTATTCCTGGCTAAATGGAACAAAGGTCTCCACTGCGAGCTCCTTCCGCGCTTTACTGGTCATGCGACCTTTTCCTTTATCCCTGGCAGTAAGGGATCTCGCAGGAGGGGAAGTTGGAACGCTCCTAGGGGAAGAGATTGTGATTCCTCTTTGTATGGGCCTCTTCGCTCTCGGAGCAGCAGTCGCTGGAGGAGATGGATCATTCCTGGGAGGAGACAAGGCTGGAGTATTATCTATCAGTGAATCATCAAAAGCATTCATGATCTCGCGAATTTTGGTCTCAACCGCGGGATCCATCTTCGATGCCAGCCGAACTGGTTGTCCTTGTCTTCTTGCAGTAACAATGGTGGTGACCAGCGATTTGGAACGCTCACCAGATGCAAACCTCCTCACATGGCACTACAGCAAGAAACGAAGCATGAAGTTTTCAATAAATTGGAATAAGGAAACTTAGTACATGCAAGAGAAATTGCTTACCTTAGCGAAAGTTTCGCTGTATCTGATGACATGCGAATCACCTCTCCTAACTGCGGCTATCTTTTCATCAAGAATGATGGAGGGACACAGGTGATTCTCGCGATCAGTAGCGAATAGCAGCCATATTCAGACTCGTCCAGGCTACAGTTGGGACGAAAAGGGAAAGAATTCCTTTTGATCACAGGAGCTCTGCTTGGCTGGGGGGCTGACTGTGTCTCAAACCTTGTCTGCTGGGCATTCCAATAAGCGATCCAGTTTCTGGAATAGCCACCTTCGCGGTTACCTGGAGGTTGCTCGAAGGGAAGATTGCTCCTCAAAATTGTTTTACACTCCCTAGACAATAACCGCTTGTAGCAGCCTCTTATGATAGACTGCGGCCAGATTGAGGGTGCCACTGCATCGAAGCCGAACTGGGGAGAAACGCGAGTGGGATCAACGTCCACGGTGATTCTCTCATACCTAGGTGCAAGCTCGCGAACATGCTCTGCAAGAGCAGGAAGAGAACCTCTCAGACACCAGCAAAAGAATTCGCGATAGCGCTCGTGGAAATGCTCCCCGCCCTCGAAAAGGAGCTCTTTTGAGAAAGCAACAGCTTTAGAGGGATACAGTTTTGGGAACCATCGCACATTCTCGACGCGTGTGGCATAAGGCCTGGCTATAAACTCTTCCCGATTGTCGCATATCAGGCTCCAAACGCACTTGGGAAAGTTAGTTCCAAACCACCTCGCAGCCCTGCCGCTATTACGGTCCTCCTCTGTACCTGGGGGACACCATTTGCTGGGCTTAGAAGGGACTGGGGAATAAGAGGGCCATCGCTCGAAGACCCACATTGTCAAGAAAGCAATGTTAATGTAAGTCAGTACGTCGAGGCGACCACGCGATTCCTTCATTGCCACAACCAGCTGATCCAACCTGTGGTACAGCGTGCCCAAGACTAAGGGTCCAAGTGCGACTTTCTGGCCAAGGGCCAATTTCACAGCAAGAGGCAGAACATGATAGAAGACCCCATCATGCGGGTGACCATCGATTAGATACCTCGAAAACCAGGCACAGAGGAAGGCGCATAGGGTCAAGTGATAACCCTTGCCATTCACATAGTTTTTAGCCTTCGGGTTTTGGCTCAGAAGCTTCTTGGTGATACTGCTGTTCGCATAATCACGGAAAAAGTATTGCACCCACTTGTTCCAAGTGTTCTTCGCAGATGTGTCAACCAACTGCCAGTCAGGAAGGACTTCTGTAGGAGTCCACCGGGTGGAAATTTTCTTCACTTCTGACAAGCACTCCTCCATCTGCTTGTACAAAGCGATCTCCGCATCCGTTCTCAAGGGACTCAAAGGATCCACCTCGCCCACGGGAGACAGATCATACAGCATGTGCACATCTTTGAGCGTGGGAGCAGCCTCGAACTCAGCAAAATAGAATGTGTGAGTCGCAGGCGAGTAACGAGAAAGAAGGTTTAGAAGCATGGATTGGTCCAGCTTCACGACAGCACCCTTCATAGCACGAAATGCGAAGTATATTCCAGCATCGTTTAAAGTCACGGCATGATTGGTCAACACATGGTCAATCCACTCATCCATGAAGTCCAATTTCTGAACACATGCTTGAGTGGAAATCGCAGTGTATGGGAACTACCCATTTTCGACTCCCAATCGAACCGCATCTTCGGAATCGATCAATTCGAGCAGCGCCGAGTTAACTGGAGGGGTTAACGTTTGCAATTCTTCACCAGGGACAGCGATTGGCAGTTTCTTCGCCTTAACCCTAGCATGATAAAAGTCTTTGCCACCCAGATAGGGGGCTTTTCGCCATAAAGCCTGGGGAAGATCAGGTATTTCTTCGACTTCCTTAATGGGTTTGGTTCCTTTTGTCTTTGCCATTCCTGCGGAAAAGCAAGAAAAAAGGGGGGAGAAATACACATACTTTAGTTCGAATTTCAAGATTCAGTTCAAGGCGTACGAGGATTTATTGGAAGAAAGATGAACAGTCCAGTGGCAATCTTCAAATTTAGAGATTGGAATCGTTTGCATTATCAGGGATCTCAAAAGCCCTACATTCAAGATCCTTATCATCTGGGGATTAAATCAAAATTGGATTCAAAGAGCAAGATCTTCTTCATAGTTTTCAGTGGATAAAATATTTCAGAAAGTTATGGGTTTGCAGATCCAACGCAGCTCAAAGCATATTTCAGTATATTAAACAAAATTGAAAAAGGCCAACCTTGTTTTGGTAAAGCTTGCTTGGATGTGCACAGTTGAAGAAGACGATTGACAAGAGAGAACTGATGATTGATTATCTGAATTTGCTCTTGAAGGCTTCCGGGTATCATTCACTTTAAGAGAAGGAAGTGATGCTTTGCAACAATGGAGAGTCCACAGTATTTATTTAAAAACAATGAAGGGTTGCGTCCTTTCAGTAGTCGAATCGCAACCGTCACCGTCAAATCGCGCAATCACAGGACAAGCTGACGTCACGCCTAAAACCCTAAAAGGCCAGACGACACGAATCTAGGGGTTTAGGTCATAATGGCACGCACGGGGGCTGAACCTGCACATATTTGAATTGGTGCGTGGCGGCGACGCGTACGTTGGTTCCTGCGCATGGAAGCCTATCCGGCTATGAGTCTTCACGCGCAGAAAGAGGGCTAATGTAGATAGTGCTTTCTGAGCAGACAGATCTTGGCCACGTGGCAATCATCTAGCACACCATATTGTGCTCCACACACACTGGATCACCAGCCGCGCTGATCCGCGTGGGGGCTGCGAGACAGGGCCCTCGCATACCACCGCACGGGACTTGTAGGGACTTAGTGGTCTGGAGGATAGAGTAAGTCCTGTCGCGTGCGAGCCAAGCCCGCGCGCGACCTTTAGTAACTGCTTTTGAGAGATTTATGGCACGAGCTCCATAAACCCGGTCAACCCGGTCAAACCCGGTCAACCCCATAACGGTTCCGGTATACGCGGATAACGTGCTGTAACGGTCCCTATATACCCGGACGAACGTGCCGTTGTGGTTAAGCTAATTAAGGCGCCATTGATGGGCGCATTAACCACACTACAACGGTCACATTCTCCGTTATATATAGGACGTTAACCCTTCCATACAAGGGGGACACACCAGACATACGTGGAAGCTCTGCCAAACCTCTGTCTCTCTCTCAGACATTACTACTGCCTTACTCTCTCCCTACACACAACCCAACACCTCCTGTGCCATTTTCTATTCTCTGCCTTTGGTGTACACGAAGTTCTCTCTGCATGATTCTCTTGTACACACTTTGTAAACAATTTGAATTGTAAGAAAATAAAGTTGGAACATAAAAATTCAATGTCATTTAGCCATCTCGACTCGTATCGTAACAAAGCATAACTCGGGAAAGGTTTTAGGTATCATACAAGACTCATACAAAGTCTTATCTACATAATTATATAACTTATACATTCTTAAACAAAAAAAAACAAAAACATGTATTTCATAGTAACTCCAAGTCGGCTAGCATATACTCGGCATCTAAGCACATAAGCGTCATCAAGCACGTAATCACATATGAACTTAAATCCATGCTACTTCTTGCTTCTTACATGTTATTAAAACCTGAAAAAAAAATAAAATTAAAAGAGTGAGCTCAACTAGCTCAGTGAGTTACATCTACGCCCCTCCGTAGGTTTGAAAAACTAAAAGAGGCTAACTTTCCCATGGAGCGACATGAACATAAGACATAGTCATACATACATATACTTGTGAAGCTTGAAAGAGCATGAAATTCATAAAGCATAATGTGTATCGTAAAGAAAGCGTAACGTAAAGCATAACTTGAGTCATGAGAAATCGTATTGTTCCAAGTAGGAACCTTGCTTTGTCTCACGTGGAGACCTTAACATACTTGAACATTCTTGCTTATTTTCTTATCTTATGGCCCGTGTAACCTTCGTGACTTAACATAACGTAGGGACATGTCCATCGCGACGGCTCGTGAGGTGACGCGTTGCCTGCTTATATTACCCCGGCAAAATGGCCGTAGCCTGCCTATACCCGACAGGGGGTTTCACTACGGTAACCGTGGCCTTTTTTGAAAACCGTATTTTATCTTATGAAACGTTCGTTATATTTCTTAGCATCCATGGGCATAAAACGTTTACTTGATTCGAAAGCATACATACATACATAATAGGGAAGCATGAACATACATAAGCTTTTAAAAAACTTGAGGTTAGGTACAAACTTCGGGAGGTAAGGTAACTCACCTTGCGAGCTTAATCCATTTATTTAACATTCCTTATTCCAAATTCATTCTTCTTTAAGCAAACGATCATCAACTCCGTTGTCACGTAAATAGCAAAGAACGCTACAAAGCATACATATAATCACTTAGCACAAAATCATTCCAAACATATCACATAAGCACTTAGCATGAGTTCATTCCAAACATAGCACATAATGATTTAGCATGAAATCATTCCTAACATAGACATGCCTAAATCACTTAGCAAAATGATACTAGTCTTATCAATGCAAGATAAACAAACTTCTCACACATCCATATACTTGTATTGTATTAAACATATTATTAGATGCATATGCAATGTAAAATGCAGCACATAAGAGCAATATAACATATAATGAACTAAAATGTAACTTTCATAAACTAGCTTTAATAAATTGATAAACTTCTAAATCATGCTTATGAGATAAGAGTAACCATCGCTAGTACAAAATTCATAGGTGACTCAAAATAATTATTTGGGACCTCAAATTTTGACATAACATAGATAAAGAGTTTACTCTTAACATATAAAAATATCAAAAATTATGAAAACTTATAAGTATTTTTAATCATTAACTTTCAGAGTTGTTTAGGTATAAAACAGAGGCTGAAAAGCGGTCTTGATAATAAATTCATAAAATATTCATAGTAATTCCAAAAATTATGAAATTTTAACTGGAAGTAAAGAACACCACTGTGAACAACATATCCAAATTGTGTAACTATTGGAGTAGAATAAGTCAATGAAATCAATGAAAAACTTCTCTGGTCTGGGTTGGACAGATTATAAAAACAGCCCAAGTTTTTGGCCGATTAAAAATTAAATACAAGTCCAATGGCTCTGGAATTTTTACTGTACAAATATCACATACAAATACACAAACTGTAAATTTTTCATATTTTTCTGAAAAGTTTAGGTATTTTTTCCAATTTTGTGAAAATAGACTCAAACATGAACTTTATGGTTTTCTATACTTCAAAAACTTGTTGCATGCAAGGACCATTCCATCAAAATCTAAAATTTAACTAAAAAAAGGTCTAAATAATACACATATCACTACCCACATCATCTTCTTACATGATTCTAACAACAAACTTGATTTTGATGACATGCATGTATGTTCAAATGTGGGTTTTATGAAATATGCAACATTCAAGTACTAATTTGATGATCTAGCCATGAAAATGATGAAGCATGCTTGAAGATGAGGAAGATCAAGTTTAAAAGTTACAAATCAAAGATCAAATAACACATGCAACTTAAGATCAAGCAATTTTATGTCAAGAACATGCATTATCTACAAATTTAACACATAAAGAAGAGAATAGTGCTTACTTATATGTCTTGAGAGAAATTAGAGATTAATCTTGAGTTCTTGTAGGTTGGAGGAGCTTGGATTCTTGAGGAAAATGAAGGAAAAGACTCCCCCAATGCATAGTATAACATTGACCTTGAGTTTTTCATGAATTGAGAGCTAGAAAATGGGGTTTTGAGGGTATTTTGTGAGGTTCAAAACCAAAGACCGGAAATGGTGTTCTTGAGGATGAGTTTTGAGTGTGGAAGAGAATGATAGAGACTATGAGAGACATGAGAGAATGACTTGATGGAACACATAAAGATCCATACATGAAATGAGAGAACAATATCATATTATATATAAGTAGTTGAGTGGAAGAATGATTGAGATGTAAATATCATTTGGAAGACATGCTAGTTTGGGATCAATAATGTAAAAACCAATAATAGGTAGGTGAATACATAAATACTTCAAGTTTGGAAACATTACAAATTTACATAAAGTATTGGGGCAACTATGCATTTAATACTAACAAACAAGTTGGCACAAACATTACATTAAAGAAAATATTTTCTTTAAAGTGTAGCATACTTAATAAATAAAATATTAATATTAACACACAAATTTAGAAAATATAAATATCACTTAAAAACTAAATGTGCAACATAAATATGAGGGTTACTACATTAGAATAATTAAAATTTTGCTTGGTTTTGCATCTCACAAGAACATGAAATTATTTCAAATGAATGTTCAGTGTGCTTTCTTGAATGTCTACTTACAAGAAGAAGTTTATGCTGCACAACCTCCTGATTTTGAAAATGACAAGTTTCCAGATCATGTATACAAACTTGACAAAGCTCTTTATGGTTTGAAACAAGCTCCAAGAGCTTGGTATGAAAGATTGTCAAACTTGACAAAAGAGGACTAGTAGACAAGATCCTTTTCATAAAGACTCGTGATGAAGACTTGCTTGTAGTTCTGATCTATGCTGATGATATCTTGTTTGGAGCTACTAATGATCAATTGTGCAGGGCATTATCAAGTCTTATGAGAAGGGAATTTGAAATGAGCATGATGGGAGAGCTGAACTTCTTCCTAGGACTTCAAATACATCAAATGAAGAAGGGCATCTTTTGGCATCAAAGCAAATACACTAGAGACTTGTTAAGAAAATATAGCATGGATCAATGTAAGGAAGCCAAGACTCCTATGAGTTCTACTGTCCTTAGACAAGGATGAATCTGGTAAGAGTATCAATGTGAAAGAGTATAGAGGTATGATTTGATCATTACTCTATCTCACAGCAAGCATACCAGATATCATGTTTAGTGTATGCATGTGTGCTAGATTTCAAGTTGATCCAAAAGAATCACACTTAAGTGCTGTGAAAAGAATCTTCAGATATCTCAATGGAACCAAAGACTTAGGGATTTTGTATCCAAGACATTCTAATTTTTTCTGTGTATGGTTTTTCAGATGCTGACTTTGCAGGTTACAAAGTTGATAGGAAAAGCACTTCAGGAACTTGCCAATTTATTGGATCATCCTTGATCAGTTGGCATTCCAAGAAACAGAATCCAATTGCTCTATCAACAGCTGAAGCTGAATATATAGCTGCATGAGCATGTTGTTCACAAGTACTATGGATTGCTCAACAGCTAAGAGACCTTGGATTTGATTTAAGAAGCATACCAAATGTGATAACACCAATGCAATTTCAATGACAATGAATTCAGTTCAACATTCAAGAACCAAGCACATTGATTTCAGACACCATTTCATCAGAGATCATGCTGAGAAAAGTGATATTGTTCTTGAATTTGTTGCTACTAACATGCAAACTGCAGATATCTTCACTAAACCATTAGCAGATGAGAGATCCTCATCTCTAAGATTCGAATTGGGAATGCTAAATAAAGATGCATTGGTTTAGGGGGAGCATCAGGTAAGAAAGGTAAGTTGTATGTGTTTTCAAAGGTTTGAACTGATTTTCAAATCCTTGAAAATCATTTCAAAGCTTTGACTCTTATCTGTTGCAGTGTTACAGCGTTTCAAGACCTTGGAAACCTTTTCAAAGCCTTGAAAATAAGTCTGCTATACTAGTAGTCAATAAACTTGGATAATCCTGTATTGGGTGATATCTCTGTAGATATTTTCTCAATATAGCCCCTACCTTTTTCAAAAATCTTTTTAGCCAAATATAGTATTAAATTATTTCTTTCCAACAGACTAAAATATTTGAATCTTCTCTGATTATTTTAGAGATCAGAGAGATGTTCTAGTTTCCTTTTGAAACTCAAACACTTTTAGTATTTATCTTCTTCTCTTCTCTTCTCTCCGTATCATTCCTACCTCTCTCTATTCTTTTCCCAAACCCTAATGAGCACAAGGAGAGCTTCAGACAGAATCAAATGACTCGAGGATCAAAACCTAGCTCAGAAAAGAAAAGAAAGGCAGCAGTGGATGAAGTTCAAGAGATTAGTGAAGACTCTAGCTCTAGAACTCCTAGTACAGAGGCAGTTGCAGATCTTCCTCCAGCCAAAAAGAAAGTCAAGAAGGTTGTAACTTCCTCCTCTGAAAAGAAGAAGAAGAAGAAACAGAAAGCTGCTGCAGTGAAGCAACCTGAAACAGAGATCTCTAGCCCCAAGAAGTTAAAGAAGAAAAAGAAGGCGATTCAAGCTGAAAAAGGGAAAGGGAAGGTAACAAAAGAACAACCAGAAGATCATATGGAGAAGGCCCTGTAAATCTACTCAAAGAACTCAACCCCTGATGAAACTTGGTTTATCTCAAACACATCCAAAGGTCAGTGGTTAGATGGTTTTGCTTCCAGATCTATTGCTTTCTGTAGTATGATGAATATGCATATGGTGGAACACATGAATCTTAAGTGTATTTCTATGTTAAAGAAAAGTTCTATGTGATTTATGCTGAACCCTAAAGAGTTAACCTACCCAAGACTCACAAGAATCTTCTATCTGAACATGAAACAAGTTAAGAGAACAACACACTTGGTAATTCAATCTAGAGTTGCTGGAATATAGGTTGAATTGGACCACTATGAGTTTGCCAATGTGCTAGGGTGGCCCAACAGGTATGACACAAGTAATCACCCACCAAAGACAGAAGTACTGAAACTAGCCATAAAGGAGTTCTACCTACCAAACACTCCCACCTAAGCCATAAAAATAACACACTCTGTGTTAAATGTTGAAGCCAAAGTCCTTTACACTATTTTGGTAAGGTGTATCTTTCCCAGAGAGCACTCTAAAGAGTTGGTGACTGAGAGAATGTTGCACATCATGTATCTGATCATGCATGGCTATGAGATTGATCTTCCAAAGTTAGTGATTGAACATATACTATTTAGCCATACCAATCAAAGGAAACATCCTCTGCCCTATGCAAATCTGCTCACATTTTTCTTTGAAAACTTTGAGATTGCAACTGGTGGAGAGGAATCAGTCACTTCTGGCATGGGAATGCTTAATGAGAAGGCCTTTGAGAACATTGGAGTGGTGAAGACTAAAGAAAAGATTTGGAAGTTGTACTCAGATTTGACTGAAGAAGAACTGGGTGCAAAGAAGTTTCTTAAGACCAAGACCTTGACTCCCACTTCAAGTCAGACTTCTCAGCCTACAGACAATCAGAGACTTGATGGTTTGGAGTTGAATTTGGAAGAAATCAAAAAAAATGTTTATGGACTTGAAACTGATATGGGGCAAGTTAAGTATATGGTGGAAAGCATCTTCAGGAGTATGATTTTGCTTGATGTTCCTGAGGATGAAGAAGGTACAAAGAAAGGTGACTCGGACAAGAATCTGCCTATTGAACATTCCAACCAGGAAGAGTCTGTTAAAGATTAGGGAAAACAAGTTGTAGAACAAGTTGCTCAGAAAGGAGATGCAGTCAATAGTCCTGACTCAGATGATCTGCTAATTACTTTGAAGAAAAAGAAGAAATCTCCAAAGGCTGCTACAAAGGACAAGACTGAAGAAGTGACTGTTGCTGGTGAGAATGAAGAAGAACAGGAAGAACTGGATAAGACTGATGTTGAAGACAGTGATGAAGAAGAGGGAGATCAAGATGGAAATGATGACCCAAACCCTTAATCTTGCCTACTCTTTCTTCCCCATTCTCTCTCTTTTTATTTAAGTTTTTTAAGTTTTCTTTTCCAAATTTTCCAGACACTTGATCCAACATCCTCTCTATCTTTTTGATGAAAGTTAAGAAGGGGGAGAAATTCTAGGGTTTTTATGTTTAGGAATTATTTGCTGAACTTTTCATTTTCTGTTGCTGAATTGAATAAGTTGGATATTTTTGGAATTACTGTGTTATTATGAATTGTGAACTAATCAGTATTTCTCGCAGAGACTAAGGATCAAACAGAATTTGTTTTTTTCTTTCATCAAGGGGGAGATTGTAAGATCACAGGTTGTGCAAGGCTTGAAATAGCTTAACTATTTCAAGGCCTTGAATCTGCTTTCAAATCCTTGAATCAGTTATCACATCCTTGAATTAGTTTTCAAGGCCTTGAAACTGGATTCAAAGCCCTGAAACTGTCTAACCTACATGAACATTCTCAGGGGGAATTTTTTCTGAACTCTTCTAAGCTGATTTCATATCACTCCTTCATATGATTGATTTACTTTTGTTTTATGATGAAAGAAAAATTATTCTAGCATGTTTGAACATAAAATATCATCTGTTTGACTATGTTCTTGCAGGGAATTTTATTTCCTAGTTTGCAGGGATTATTTCCTAATATGACTTGTGCAGGGAATGAAATAATTGAGAAGATGATTCTGTGTTTAATCAGATCAGTATGACAGCTTCTCAATCTATTCAAATGCAAGATCACGCAATTATATCTGGAGATTGTGATCACTTAACCGTTGGAGAAGATTGACAAAGAGTAAAAGTCTGTTGCCTACAAAATAGGAGATTTGTTGCTGAAAATCTGGGAAGATTTGCAAAGCTGTTTGAAGTTTAAATAAAGGTCATTTCTGAAGCAACACACAACACTCAACGGGAAAAAAGAGAGACAAATTTCTGGATTGACAAGCTTCAAAGAAGTACATCAATCTCACAATCCATTTTCACAGAAGTTCACTGCATACTCCACTGCAGTTTCTACATTCTAGTGTTCTTATGTATTGTGCTCTGTTGGTAGATCAATTCTATAATATTTCTATCTTCATTCTCGAGGATTGTTCAAGGTGAACAATATAGAATTCTTAGTTAATTAGTTTGCTAGAGCAGGTACTAGATAGATTAGGGAGAACCACAAGCTGTAACAGAGTAAGGCATCTCTCTGTGCTTGAGATCTATGACTTAGCTTTTGATTAATAAGAATTGTGTTGAAAATCCTGCAGGGATCAGATCCCTGAGGTAGAGATTAGGTCCAAGTGGATTGAACTCTATAAATCATTTCTCTCTTGCATTTATAGTTTCTTTACTTACTCAGTTTTTACAGCATTCAAACTTGTCTGTTTTCAAGGGTTTAAAACTCTTTTCAAGACCTTGAAAAAGACTTGACTGATCCATTCCAAACT
The DNA here is from genome assembly GCA_023055425.1 of Linanthus parryae. Taxonomy (NCBI): domain Eukaryota; kingdom Viridiplantae; phylum Streptophyta; class Magnoliopsida; order Ericales; family Polemoniaceae; genus Linanthus; species Linanthus parryae. The sequence continues at coordinate 39,685,261 of JALGPY010000002.1, forward strand.
GTATTTCATTCCAAGGGCTTGAACTTCAATAACTTTCACAAGATCTTACCATCTTAGCAAGTTTTTCAAAAATTTGGCATACTCTATTCAACCCCCCCTAGAGTATCTTAGCAGCATTACCACCTGCACACTCACAATTTCAGATAGAAATGTGGATTTCTTTGCAGAATTGACTAAACCCTTACGCTTTGCTGCAAGCCCAACGATGGAACTCTTGTCTCTAAGATATGGTATTTACTTGGCTCGGGATATGGGATTAAGAAGATTGAGACTAGATTAGATTCATTGAACATAGTAAAAAAGATGAAGAGTATGAAAAGTGATAAGTCAACTGGCCCTTGGAAGCATCCTCGATGATGTAAACAACTAATCCGCAACGTAGAAGGAGGAATTATCCGCTACTGCAACCGTGATGCAAACAATGAAGTCAACCCTCTTGTAAAATGGGCTTTAGCCCAACAACGTGAATCACTCTGGTTAGAAGAAGAGCCCATTTGGTCAAGACCAATATTGCAAGTTGATGTAGTTGGGCATTCAAGTCGAGAGTTCAATTAATGAAACTCATCTCTTTTTACGAAAACAAAAAATAGAAATCAAGGGTCACATACAATAATACTTTAATACATGATAAAATTATACTCTATGTATTTATTGTCTGCAATGATACAATTATACTCTGGTTTGGAAGCATCATATGTCCTATGCTAAAGCAAATATTATTTAATTCTCATAAAAATATACACTCTCCGTCTTATAACTTTATACACCGTTGACGTTTATGATCATTCTGACTATGAGATTTGAGTGTAAAAATTTAACAAGAGCTCGTTAGTTTTTTCATGATCTTGCAGAGTAATCTTAAGTCTACTACATATAAAAAAATGATAAATTATTGTATCATTTTTTTGCTCGAATCCATTAGTCGAAATGACTTCGAAAGTCAACGGAGACTAAAATTATGAGACGGAGGGATTGGTGTGCTATTCTAATAAGGTATTTCTAATAAATTAACTCTTATATAATTCAATCAATATTTTATACCCGTCATATATGAAACAAACAGAAACACTATATGACACGGAAGCCTCGTTATACCACGACATGACACGAAGATGGGTGATGTACATTTATTAAAAAATTTAAGAAGTGCTCACACATTTTTTTACAGGATAATATGAGTGAAAATAATATCTTATATATTAAGTATATAACTATGATTTAGTCGGACGACTCCTTCACGAGATTTCTGAAGAATTATCATACGACACATTACAGAAGACGAAAATGCTCATATCGTATGACTATGTCTTTTATATCATCTTGGTGTATTGTATGCACAATGAGATTGGTGTATGACTGAGTATTAAATAAAGAAGTTCGATTTAAACAAAAATACCTTAGACACATGTACATTTATCAATATAGTGTATTATAAATTAGTATATCAGACAAAGATAATATTAATAATAAATAACAATTCAAGGGTTACTTTTATGGAGCTTATGGTGGAACATGAATCGGACTGTATTCAACTAGTAGAAGTGGGAAAGAAGTACTTACTAGATTTTGAGTCACGATTAAATTAGATCTGGACATGCAATAACGATCGAGGTGAATCGAAGACTCTCCGCGATGGATTTCCCCATATCTGACAGATACAAGCTTAATACCAATAGATCTTGAGATCATTAAATCGAAAATGGTGTCATCAGAGTAGTAATAAGAGATAAAAATGTGGATTTCTTTGAAGAATTGACTAAACCCCTTCCTTTACAGCAAGCATAGCGATGGAACTCTTGGCTCTAAGATATGTTATTTACTTGGCTCGGGATATTGGATTAAGAAGATTGAAACTAGATTAGATTCATTGAACATAGTAAAAAAGATGAAGAGTATGAAAAGTGATAAGCCAACTGGCCCTTGGAAGCATCCTCGATGATGCAAACAACTAATCCGCAACGTAGAAGGAGAAATTATCCGCTACTGCAGCCATGATGCAAACAAAGTAGCCAACCCTCTTGTAAAATGGGCTTTAGCCCAACAACCTGAATCACTCTAGTTAGAAGAAGAGCCCATTTGGTCAAGACCAATACTGCAAGCTGATGTAGTTGGACGTTCTAGTCCAGAGTTCAATTAATGAAACTCATCTCTTTCTCCTAGAATAAAAAATAAAAATCAAGGGTCACATACAATAATACTACAATACATGATAAAATTATACTCTGTGTATTTATTGTCTGCAATGATACAATTATACTCTGTTTTTGAAACATCATCTGTCCTCTATTAAAGCAAACATTATTTAGTTCTCCTAAAAATATACTCACTCCATCTTATAAATTTAGTTATCGTTGACGTTTAAGATCATTCTGACTATGAGATTTGAGTGTAAAAATTAACATGAGCTCCTTAGTTTTTTCATGATCTTGCAGGGTAATCTTAAGTCTACTACATATAAAAAATTGATAAATTATTGTATCTTTTTTCTGCTTGAATCAATTTGTCGAAATGACCTCGAAAGTCAAAAGAGACTAAAATTATGAGACAGAGGGATAGTGTGCTGTTCTAATAAGTTCCTTCCAATAAATTAGCTCCTATATAACTCGATGATATTTTTGACCTGTCATATATGAAACAGAAACAAACACGATATGACACGGAAGCCTCGTCACGACACGACATGACACGAAGATGGATGAAGTACATTTATTACAAAAATTAACAAATGCTCACACATTTTTTTACAGGATAATATTAGTGAAAATAATAACTTATATATTAAATATATAACTACGACTTAGTCGGAAGACTCCTTCACGAGGTTTCTGAAGATGTATCATACAACACATTACAGAAGACGAAAATTCTCATATTGGTCGTATGGCTAATTTTATTTATGTATGTCTTTTATATCATCTTGGTGTATTGTATGCACACTGAGATTGGTGTATGACTATGTATTAAATAAAGAAGTTTGATTTAAATAAAAATATTTTAGACACATCAATATAGTGTATTATAAATTAGTATTTCACACAAAGATAATATTAATAATAAATAACAATTCAAGGGTTACATTTATAGAGTTTATGGTGGAACCTGAATCAGACTGTATTCAACTAGAAATCTTCACACTCGGTAAGATTAGAAGAAATAGGACAGAAGTACTTATTAGATTTTGAGTCACGATCAAATCAGATCTGGACATGCAAAAACAATCGAGGTGAATCGAAGACTCTCCGCGATGGATTTCCCCATATCCGGCAGATACAAGCTTAATACCAATAGAGCTTGAGATCATCAAATCGGAAATGGTGTCATCGGCGTAGTAATAAGAGATAGAAATGTCGATTTCTTTGTAGAATTGACTAAACCCCTTCGCTTTGCAGCAAGCACAGCGATGGAACTCTTGGCTCTAAGATATGGTATTTACTTAACTCGGGATCTGTGATTAAGAAGATTAAGACGAGATTAGATTAATTGATATAGTAAAAAAGACGAAGAGTATGAAAAGTGATAAGCCAACTCGCCCTTGGAAGCATCCTCGATGATGCAAACAACTAATCCGCAAAGTAGAAGGAGAAATTATCCGCTACTGCAGCCATGATGCAAACAATGTAGCCTACCCTCTTGTAAAATGGGCTCTAGCCCAACAACGTGAATCACTCTGGTTAGAAGAAGAGCCCATTTGGTCAAGACCAATATTGATGTAATTGGGCGTTCAAGTCTAGAGTTCAATTAATGAAACTCATCCCTTTTTCCAAAATCAAAAAATAAAAATCAAGGGTCACATACAATAATACTATAATACATGATAAAATTATACTCTGTGTATTTATTGCCTGCAATGATACAATTATACTCTGTTTTTGTAGCATCATCTGTCATCTGTTAAAGCAAACATTATTTAATTCTCCTAAAAATATACACTCTCCGTCTTATAACTTTAGTTACTGTAGACGTTTAAGATCATTCTGACTATGAGATTTGAGTATAAAAATTAAACATGAGCTCGTTAGTTTTATCATGATCTTGCAGAGTATTCTTAAGTCTACTACATATAAAAAATTGATAAATTATTGTATCATTTTTATGCTCGAATCAATTAGTCAAAATGACCTCGAAAGTCAAAGGAGACTAAAATTAGGAGACGGAGGGATTAGTGTGCTGTGCTAATAAGGTCCTTCTAATAAATTAACTCTTATATAATTCGATCAATATTTTAGACCCGTGTTATATGAAACAGACACGAACACGATATGACATGGATGCCTCGTCACTACACGATATGACACGAAGATGAGTGAAGTACATTTATTAAAAAATTTAAGAAGTGCTCACACATTTTTTTACATGATAATATTAGTGAAAATAATAACTTATATATTAAATATATAACTACGATTTTGTCGGACGACTCCTTCACGAGATTTATGAAGATGTATCGATGATAACAAAGAAGGGCATCCGACACATTACAGAAGACGAAAACGCTCATATTGGTCGTATGACTAATTTTATTTATGTATGTATTTTATATCATCTTGGTGTATTGTGTGCACAATGAGATCGGTGTATGACTGAGTATTAAATAAAGAAGTTTGATTTAAACAAAAATATCTTAGAAACATGTACATTTATCAATATAGTGTATTATAAATTAGTATTTCACAAAAAAATAATATTCACAATAAATAAAAATTCAAGGGTTACTTTTATGGAGCTTATGGTGGAACATGACTTAGACTGTATTCAACTAGAAATCTTCACACTCGGTAAGATTAGTAGAAGTGGGACATAAGTACTTACAAGATTTTGATTCACGGTCAAATCAGATCTGGACATGCAACAACGTTGAGGTGAATCGAAAACTCTCAGCAATGAAATTCCCCATATCTGACATATACAAGCTCAATACCAATAGAGATTGAGATCATCAAATCGGAAATGGGTTTCATCGGAGTAGTAATAAGAGATATAAATGTGGATTTCTTTGCAGAATTGACTAAACCCCTTCGCTTTGCAGCAAGCACAACGATGGAACTCTTGGCTCTAAGATATGGTATTTACTTGACTCGGGATATGGGATTAAGAAAATCGAGACTAGATCAGATTCATTGAACATAACAAAAAACCCGAAGAGTATGAAAAGTGATAAGCCAACTGGCCCTTGGAAGCATCCTCGATGATGCAAACAACTAATCCGCAACGTAGAAGGAGAAATTATCTGCTACTGCAGCCGTGATGCAAGCAATGTAGACAACCCTCTTGTAAAATGGGCTTTAGACCAACAATGTGAATCACTCTGGTTAGAAGAAGAGCCTATTTGGTCTAGACCAATATTGCAAGCTGATGTAATTGGGCGTTCAGAGTTCAATTAATGAAACTCATATCTTTTTCCAAAAACAAAAAATATAATCAAGGTCAGATACAATAATACTACAATACATGATAAAATTATACTCTATTTTTTTAGCATCACCTGTCCTCTATTAAAGAAAACATTATTTAATTCTCCTAAAAATATACTCTCTCCGTCTTATAACTTTAGTTACCGATGACGTTTAAGATCATTCTGACTATGAGATTTGAGTATAAAAATTAAACATGAGCTTGTTAGTTTTTTCATTATCTTGCAGAGTAATCTTAAGTCTACTACATATAAAAAATTGATAAATTATTGTATCAGCTTTTTGCTCGAATCAATTAGTCGAAATGACCTCGAAAGTCAAAGGAGACTAAAATTATGAGACAGAGGGATTAGTTTGCTGTTCTAATAAGGTCCTTCTAATAAATTAGCTCTTATATAATTTGATCAATATTTTAGACCCGTTTTATATTAAACAGACACAAACACGATATGACACGGAAGCCTCGTCACGACACGACATGACACGAAGATGGGTGAAGTACATTTATTAAAAAAATTAAGAAATGCCTACACATTTTTTTACAGGATAATATTAGTAAAAATAATAAATTATATTAAATATATAACTACGATTTAGTCGGACGACTACTTCACGTGATTTCTGAAGATGTATCGATGATAACAAAGAAGGGCATACGACGCATTACAGAAGACGAAAATGCTCATATTGGTCGTATTACTAATTTTATTTATGTTTGTCTCTTATATCATCTTGGTGTATTGCATGTACAATGAGATTGTTGTATGACCGCGTATTAAATAAAGAAGTTTGATTTATACAAAAATATCTTAGACACATGTACATTTATCAATATAGTGTATTATAAATTAGTATTTCACACAAAGATAATATTCATGATAAATAAAAATTCAAGGGTTACTTTATGGAGCTTATGGTGGAACATGAATTAGACAGTATTCAACTAGAAACCTTCACACTCGGTAAGATTAGTAGAAATGGGACAGAAATACTTACTAGATTTTGATTCACGATCAAATCAGATCTGGACATACAACAACGATCGAGGTTAATCGAAGAATCTCCGCGATGGATTTCCCCATATTCGACAGATACAAGCTTAATACCAATAGAGCTTGAGATCATCAAATCGAAAATGGTGGCATCGGAGTAGTAATAAGAGATAGAAATGTGGATTTCTTTGAAGAATTGACAAAACCCCTTCGCTTTGCAGCAAGCGCAGCGTTAGAACTCTGGGCTCTAAGATATGGTCTTTACTTGGATTGGGATATTGGATTAAGAAGATTGAGACTAGATTAGATTCATTGAACAGAGTAAAAAGATGAAGAGTACGAAAAGTGATAAGCTAACTGGCCCTTGGAAGCATCCTCGATAATGCAAACAACTAATCCGCAACGTAGAAGGAGAAATTATCCGCTACTGCAGCCGTGATGCAAACAATGTAGCAAACCCTCTTGTATAATGGGCTTTAGCCCAACTACGTGAATCACTCTGGTTAGAAGAAGAGCCCATTTGGTCAAGACCAATATTGCAAGCTGATGTAATTGGGCGTTCAGAGTTCAAATAATGAAACTCATATCTTTTTCCAAAAACGAAAAATAAAAATCAAGGGTCACATAAAATAATACTATAATACATGATAAAATTATACTTTGTGTATTTATTGCCTGCAATGACACAATTATAATCTATTTTTTTAGCATCATCTGCCCTCTATTAAAGCAAACATTATTTAATTCTCCTAAAAATATACTCACTCTGTCTTATAACTTTAGTTACTGTGGACGTTTGAGATCAAGCTGACTATAAGATTTGAGTATAAAAATTAAACATGAGCTCGTTAGTTTTATCATGATCTTGAAGAGTAATCTTGAGTCTACTACATATAAAAATTTGATAAATTATTGTATAATTTTTTTGCTCGAATCAATTAGTCGAAATGACCTCGAAAGTCAAAGGAGACTAAAATTATCAGACAGAGGAATTAGTGTGCTGTTCTAATAAGGTTCTTCTAATAAATTAACTCTTATATAATTCGATCAATATTTTAGACCCGTGTTATATGAAACAGACAGAGACTTGATATGACACGAAGACGACACGAAATGACACGAAGATGGGTGAAGTATATTTATTAAAAAAATTAAGAAGTGCTCACACATTTTTTTACACGATAATATTAGTAAAAATAATAACTTATATATTAAATATATAACTACGATTTTGTCGGACGACTCCTTCACGAGATTTATGAAGATGTATCGATGATAACAAAGAAGGGCATACGACACTTTACAGAAGACGAAAATGCTAATATTGGTCGTATGACTAATTTTATTTATGTATGCCTATCATATCTGTAGACACGCAAAATTTGCGGCCAATTAAATATTGCCACGTGTCTATTATCACTTAATTAAATAGTGGGATCAAATAGCACTCGTCTTCAAATTATTGCCCTTAAGCAATAAATAATAGTGGACTAAACTGTAAATGAGACAAAACTTTATTTACAAGCAAGGACTGCTTATGGCGACGCCACGTCACTACATGACACGGCTACAAGTCAGCAAGCTCGGCCAATAGTGTTGCACCACTTGTCAAAATGATGCATCTATCAAGACTAGCAAGCTTGGCCAATAGTGTTGCGCCACATGTCATATTGATGCAGAAATTAAATAAATAAATAATATTATTTATTTTTTACCTTGGCCAACAAGTCGGCCTATGCCTATATAAAGGGATCACCCCAGGCATATGAGACACACAATTACATCTTGCAAGAAGGAGAGAGCTCTGAAGATCAAGCTGCTAAAGCCCTGAAGAGTTCGTCCATCCACAAGATCATCAACGATTTTGGAGACCTTCGAAGATCCTACCCACACACAATTCCATCTTGCAAGAAGGAGAGAGCTCTGAAGATCAAGCTGCTGAAGCCCCGACGAGTTCATCCATCATCAAGATCATCATCAAGCCTCTTCGAAGTTCTTCATCCAAGTTCTTCGAAGATCATCATCAAGTTCTTCAAGCCTGTTGAAGATCTTCATCCGCGTTCTTCAAGACACTCGAAGATCTTCAAGCCGTTCTTCGTGTTCTTCAAGGCGTTCATCCGATTCTTCATCAACATCGAGGATATTCATCCGTCCGATCCGAGATCAAGCCTCTAAAGCCCTCGTTCGACGTTTGTGTTCTTCGAGACCTTCATCGCGTTCTTCGTCAAAATCGAAGGCCGTTCATCCGTTCGATCCGAGATCAAGCTGCGAAGCCCTCGTTCGAAGTTTCAGGAGAAGAATCAGGAGATTTAATTTCTGTTTAGAAATTTATTATCAGAGATTGTAATCCACTTCATCAAATCATCAATAAAATATTTATTTGACACCGAATTTCTCGCTTTTGTTTCCAATTGCATAAATTTGCGTGTACAAATTTTGGCACGCCCAGTGGGACCTCTCTGCCCCTCATCTCTTCTCCTCAAGTACAAGTGTTCGTAATGTCTCCTACAAAGAACAACGAACTTCCATCTCTCAAGGCTGGAGACGCCAAGTCTTCAACTTCAGAAACAAACTCCGGAACCCAAATCACTGGTCCAATAACTCGTAGTATGGCTAAGGCCATAAAGAATCTCACAGCTGCAGGGGGCAGGCAAGATGGTTCACTAGATGTTGCCTCACAGAAGTCACAGCCACATGTCCCCACCCCTCAGGAGTCTTCTGCTGCCAACAAGTCTTGCGAGGAAAGTTGCGAAAGCAACTCGAAAGCCGGCACTAAGGGTAGTCAGCATAAACTAACATGTGATCACAATGATGATATTAGCATGCATGTCATGACTACTAGTACGGTTCCCATCGAAGAGCAAGTTGCAAACCTCACCAAGGGCTTGGATGACTTAAAGAAGATTGTGGAAGAACGTGATGTGCAACTTGCAAAGTTAATAAACAAGCTCGAAAGTCGCGAAGAAGCAAGTCAAATGTTCGAACACACCCCTAAGACTCCGGAAGAAGTGAGAACAACAAACAGCGGGCAAGAAGCACGACCTAGTGTACAATTGTCAGCCAATGGTTCCATTCCTCTTGATCAACTACAAGAGATCATCCTAAGCACTATGAATGGGAGGCCGGGAGTACCGTCAACGTCATCTAAGTCCTATGTTAAGCCTTACACAGAAAGGATCGAGAAGTTAAGCATGCCTGATGGTTACAATCCTCCTAAGTTCCAACAATTCTCAGGCAAAGGAAACCCTAGGCAACATGTTGCCCACTTTGTCGAGACATGTAACAATGCTGGGACCGATGGAGACCTTCTCGTGAAGCAGTTTGTTAGGACCCTTAAAGATGATGCCTTCGACTGGTATGGTCAGCTGGAGCCAAGGTCCATTGATAGTTGGGGGCAAATGGAGCAGGAATTTCTCAACCGTTTCTACAGCACACGACGGACTGTCAGCATGGTTGAACTGACTAACACTCGCCAATGGAAAGATGAAAAGGCCATTGACTACATCAATCGCTGGAGGAACTTGAGTTTAAACTGCAAGGATCGTCTTTCCGAAGGTTCAGCAATCGAGATGTGCATCCAAGGCATGCACTGGGGTTTAAGGTATATACTTCAAGGAATCAGGCCAACATCATTCGAGGAACTTGCTACGCGTGCCCACGACATGGAGCTTAGCATCGCATCAAACGGGAGCCAAGGACCATCTCCTTTTGACGCGTGGAAGGGAGGACATAGGGAGGACAATCGTAAAGGTGGGAAGTTCACCATCAAATCCAACAAAAAGGAGTCCATGGCCGTCACTACGACACCCGTGAAGCTCTCAAGCAAGGCAAAGAATAATAACGCCGACCAAGTTAATTCCACCGCAATGAATTTAAGGTCTAGACCAACACTCAAGGAGTTGCAGGCGAAGGTATACCCATTTGCCGATAGCGAAGTTCCTACGATGCTCGAGCAATTGATGGAGATGAAGATTCTTGAACTTCAAGACTCGAAGCGACCCGAAGAAGCCAACAAGGTGAATGATCCCAATTATTGCAAATTCCATCGCTTGCTTGGTCATCCTACGACAAAGTGCTTCGTTCTCAAGGAAAAGATCATGCAACTTGCAAGAGAAGGGAAGATCGTCTTGGAAGAAGAAGTTGATACAGCAACAACACATATGACCTCCATATCCCTTGAACCCGAGTCGAATGTGTCAGGATCTCAAGAGATAACTTGCGACACTACAACCTTTGAAGACGATGAAGAAGAAGTAGATACACCCTCTTCAACCGAACACTGCGACAAGACAACTTTCCAAGGCTGCGGCGATGCTGCCCTAGTATTTACCGACGAAGACTTACTACTGGGTCGCAAGAACCATAACCGACCTTTGTTTATCAGCGGTTATACTCGCGAGCAGAAGGTTAATAGGATCTTTGTAGATGGAGGATCAGCCGTGAACCTCATGCCACTCGCAACATTGAAGGAGTTGGGGATAACCACTGAAGAACTATCACCTAGTCGTATACTTATCCAGGGGTTCAACCAAGGAGGGCAAAGAGCGATGGGGGCAATATCTCTAGATCTCGTCACTGGCAATATGGTTTCAAGAGTTTATTTCAGCGTCATCGAAGCAAAGACCTCCTACAAAATTCTTCTCGGACGGCCATGGATCCACGAGAATGGCGTCGTACCGTCAACACTTCACCAATGCTTAAAATATTGTAGGAATGGTGTAGTGGAGAAAATTGTAGCTGATGAAAATCCTTTCACTGAAGCTGAGTCCTATTTCGCCGATGCAAAGTTTTACTCTGCGCAAATTATCCTTCGGGAAATTGAACCGGTGAAAACTTATAAACTCACTCCTCATAAAGAAAGTGGTTCGTCAAAGGATGTCAAGAAGCGCGAGGAAGAAAAGGAAGTTGAAGTAACCGCAAAGAATAGTGAGACTATGTTGGCTGAAGCAAAGGAGACCACGAAAGCTATCCCCGTCTTGCGCTATAAGGCACGAAAGAGCAAAGACCCGACACTAAAGGATTTAAACTTGCCTCTTACTAGCATGGAAAAGGTTAAAGTTGAATCCACCATCGAAGGTTTTGTTCGACCAAAAGAAGGCCCAAAGGAGGAACATGGAGAATGGCCATCAAAAAGGACCATAGAAGGTTTTGATCCAAAATGCCTACAAGCTTATGGCAAAAGCTGGATATAAGCCACATGAAGTCCCTTCTGCAGGAACACTTCCTACGGAGGCTTATGATCCAACTTTGACAACAAAGAATTTGAATCCGAAAGGACGTGCGATGCCCGTACGTCGCATAGGTTTGGGATACACTCCACCATCTCCCGCAAAAATCTTCATCAAGAAGGCGACTACTTAATACATCACTGAAGAAAGTGAGCATCCCGCTACTAAAAGAAGTACATCTGTCTTTGATCGCCTTGGAAAAGATGATGCACGACCATCGGTGTTCGATCGACTGGGAGATCCGAAAGTATCAAGCATCCAAGAAACTTCGCGAAAGCCTGTTCATGAAAGGTTGGGTGTACAAAGAAGTGTTCGAATGAAGGCTTGCCAGAAAGATAAGCATAACTCTTCCGCACCGGCTGATGTCAAAGATATAAAGAGCACGATCCCATCTCGGATGAAAAGGCGCACAATGATTGTCGTTGATGTTTCTATGGGATTAAAAGTCAAACAACAAACTATCATCGACACTGGGACCCCAACAAAGCTAAAGGAATTCTCTTTTGACGAAGAAAGTGTTGGTTCATCACTTCACATCACGGTTGTGGAAGATAAGATACAAGTGGAAGAAGATGCCGAAGAAGCTCCTCCAGAACTTGAGGAAGGCGTAAAATCCACAGTGGATGAGCTTAAAGAAGTCAACTTGGGGACGACGGAAGATCCGCGGCCAACATATGTGAGCACCCTACTCACTTCGGAGGAAGAGCAATTGTATGTGAGTCTCTTAAAGGAGTATAAGGACGTTTTTGCTTGGAGCTATAAAGAAATGCCTGGACTAGACCCGAAGGTCGCCGTACATCAATTAGCAGTCAAGCATGGCGCTAGGCCTGTTAAACAAGCTCAAAGGCGCTTTCAACCGGAGCTCATCCCTAAAATAGAAGAAGAGGTGAACAAGTTGATCGAAGCAGGATTCGTTCGAGAAGTCAAGTACCCGACGTGGATATCAAGCATAGTCCCCGTCAAAAAGAAGAATGGGCAGACAAGGGTTTGTGTCGACTTCCGAGATCTCAATAGCGCATGTCCCAAAGACGATTTTCCGCTGCCCATAACCGAACTCATGGTGGATGCAACCACGGGCCACGAGGCGTTATCATTTATGGACGGATCTTCGGGATACAATCAAATTCGCATGGCCCCAAAGGATGAGGAATTGACGGCGTTTCGCACACCCAAAGGGATTTACTGTTATAAGGTGATGCCATTTGGTCTAAAGAATGCGGGAGCAACATATCAAAGAGCAATGCAGAAGATTTTCGATGACATGCTCCACAAAAATGTCGAGTGCTACGTTGATGACCTAGTGGTTAAGACAAGGGCAAGGAAAGATCATCTTCAGGATTTGAAGAGTGTGTTCGATCGACTTCGACGTTACCAATTGAAAATGAACCCGCTGAAATGTGCGTTTGGTGTCACCTCCGGAAAGTTTCTCGGTTTCATTGTTCGCCATCGGGGAATCGAAATTGACCAGGCCAAAATTGAAGCTATTCTTAAGATGCCGGAGCCTCGAACCATCCACGACCTTAAAAGTCTCCAAGGGAGACTTGCATACCTCCGGCGTTTCATTTCCAATTTAGCTGGAAGATGTCAACCGTTTAATCGGCTCATGAAGAAGGGTGTACCGTTCGAGTGGGATGAACCTTGCAGAAATGCTTTCAATAGCATCAAGACTTACTTGATGAAGCCTCCTGTGTTGGCAGCCCCTATCCCAGGAAAGCCTTTGATCCTATACATTACCGCCCAAGAACGATCCGTTGGGGCCTTACTTGCCCAGGAGAATGCGGAAGGGAAAGAGAACGCTTTGTACTATCTCAGTAGAATGATGAATCAATGCGAACTCAACTATTCTCCAATAGAAAAGATGTGTTTGGCCTTAGTGTACGCAATTCAAAAGTTGCGGCATTATTTTCAAGCTCACACGGTGCATCTCGTCTCCAAAGCAAACCCGGTTAAGCACATAATGTCAAAACTGGTTTTGTCCGATCGACTCGCGAGATGGTCTCTACTGCTGCAGGAATTCGAGATTATCTATGTTCCACAAAAGGCCATCAAAGGGCAAGCCTTAGCGGACTTTCTAGCGGACCATCCGATACCAGCCGAATGGGAGTTATCGGAAGATCTTCCTGACGAAGATATCTTCTTTATCGAGGAAAGCAAGCCATGGAAGATGTACTTTGATGGGGCATCTCATCGCAATGGAGCGGGGGCAGGAGTAGTATACGTTTCTCCTGAAAGTGACGTGCTCCCATACGCCTTCACCTTGACGCAAAATTGCTCAAACAATGAAGCCGAGTACCAAGCGCTCATATTGGGACTTGAGATGGCTATTGAAGCAAAGCACCACAAACTTCACGTGTATGGAGACTCCCAGCTAATCATAAATCAGCTCCTCGGAGTTTATGAGGTTAAGAAGGCAGAATTGTTACCTTTCTACAACTATGCCACTCGAATGATAGCATGGCTCGGAGAGGTAGTCCTACACCATTTGCCAAGAAGAGATAATAACCAGGCTGACGCACTAGCCAAACTCGCGTCTAACCTAACACTCCCTGATGCAGAAGCCAAGGTCCCCATATGTCAGAAGTGGGTGGTTCCCCCAATATTTGATGATGATTTCCAAATCGACCAAGATTCCAATGTTTTCTCGGTCTTAGAGATTGAAGAAGAAGATTGGCGCACGCCTTTAATCGAGTTTCTAAAGGACGGGAAGTTGCCTGACGATCCGCGTAAAAATACTGACATAAAGCGTCGCTCTACACGCTTTATATTTTATAATGATACTCTGTATCGGCGTTCATTCGAAGGAGTTTTCTTGCGATGCTTGGGCGAAAGTGAAGCCATGCAAGCTGTTGAAGAAGCTCACTCAGGAATATGTGGGGCTCACCAATCAGGGCCAAAACTCCACTTTCGAATAAAGAGGATGGGGTATTACTGGCCAACTATGGTCAAAGATTGCATGGATTATGCTAAGAGATGTCAACCGTGTCAATTCCATGCAAACTTCATTCATCAGGCACCCGAGCCTCTCCATCCCACCGTTGCATCTTGGCCTTTCGAGGCATGGGGACTTGATGCCATAGGACCCTTAACGAAATCCTCGGGTGGACACTTGTACATTCTCGCCGCGACCGATTACTTCTCTAAGTGGGCTGAAGCTGTGCCATTGAAGGAGGTGAAGAAAGAAACGGTTGTGCAATTCATCCGCAACAACATCATCTACCACTACGGCGTGCCTCGCTACATCATCACGGATAACGGGAAGCCTTTCGAGAATAGCCTAATGAGAAACCTAGGAGAACAATTTGGCTTTAAGCAGCATAACTCCTCCATGTACAATGCTCCAGCAAACGGTCTCGCCGAAGCGTTCAACAAGACCCTTGGCAACTTGTTAAAGAAAGTAGTCTCCAAGTCCAAGCGAGATTGGCATGAAAGGATTGGAGAAGCTCTTTGGGCGTATCGTACGACCTTTCGCACAGCTACACAGGCTACTCCTTATGCCTTGGTGTATGGAGTCGAAGCGGTACTACCTCTCGAGCGTCAAATTCCTTCACTTAGGATTGCAATTCAAGAAGATCTCACTCAAGAAGACAATGCACGCTTGCGCCTTGAAGAGTTAGAAGCACTCGATGAGAAGCGGCTCGAAGCACAACAACGCCTGGAATGTTATCAAGCTCGTATGTCGAAAGCATTCAATAAGAAGGTCCGAGTACGATCCTTTCAACAAGGGGACTTGGTACTTGCAGTAAGAAGACCCATCATCACCACTCATCGGACCGGAAACAAGTTTACTTCCAAGTGGGATGGTCCATATGTGGTACAAGAAGTTTACACTAATGGTGCTTACAAGATCGTTGCAGGAGATGGCTTAAGAATTGGTCCCATAAACGGGAAATTCTTGAAGCGTTATTATCCTTGAAGACCCGCATGACCGCTCCTTTAGTACGAGCATAAACTGCTTTATTGCTCCTTTAGTACGAGCATAAACTGCTTCACAGCTCCTTTAGTACGAGCATAAACTGCTTCACAGCTCTGGCACGAGCATAAACCGCACCACTGCTCCTTTAGTACGAGCATAAACTACTTTACAGCTCCTAAGGCATGAGCATAAACCGCTTCCCTACTCCTTGCACACAAGAGTATAAACTGTGAACGCAAGCCAATTGAACTACGTTCGACTTGATCCTCAAAAGGGTACGTAGGCAGCTTGGGGTAACCCCTCGAGTACAGTCGTAACCATCAAACATAACCCCGCACCCCGGAGTACGTCGTTTATAGAATATTTCTAGGAATTCAGGACGGTATCTAAGATTAATATCCGAAAATTCAGAATTATATGAAAAAATTACCTTGGAGTTTAAAAGTGCCATTCAGAATGTTACCTAGAGTTCAAGATTCAACTCAGGAGATTTCCAGGTGTTATCCATAAAATTCAGGATACTTGCCAGGATGTCACCTAAGGAATTTCAAGATAATATCCTGGATATTATCCAGGTTGATACCCAAAATATCATCTACGAGCAGCATATGACTTCTCAAGTGTCCCCTACGAGTTCCAATGCCGTTAGAAATTTTGTTTGCAAGTTTCGGATACATGCTTAAATATTTCCAAGGTGCTATCCAGGGAAATACTTTGGACGTCACCTAGATAGTGTTAGGATATTAGCCAGGATGGTATCCCGAATACTATCCAGGACGTCATCCGATACCTTCGGGGTGCTTCTCAAGATGCGATTCCGGACCGTCGGGATGCTTCGAGATATCACACGCATGTTCCCAGCAACTTCAGGACGTCACCTAGAGTTCCTATGCCATTCGAGACGTTGCCCGCGAATTTTGGATGTCCTCTCAAGATATTTCCCAGGTCCAAAATACTATGCTGGATGTCCTTCTAATAACATCATGAGAATTGAGAACGATATTCGCGATGTCACGCACACAAAAACCAAAAAAAAAAAAAAAAACAAAAAGAGAAAGAAAAAAAAAACAGTAACTTCAGAATATTTTCCAGGGTAATTCTCAGGATACAACTCTGGGATGTCACCCCTGATATTTCCCAGGATATTCTATATCGTTTAGGATATATCTCGCAGATTCTGGATGTTTTCTGGGATATTGTCCAAATCCAGGATACTATTCAGGTTGTCTTCAAGAAATTACCCAGGGATTGCGGATAACTTTCCAAGGACGTTACGTGCGAGTTCCTACGACGTTAAGGACGTTGTCCATGAATGCCGAATCTTTTCAAGATAATTCCGAATGTATTTTTAAGATACCATCCAAGGAAAAATTAGGTCATTTCTCCAGGATAGTATCCCGGAACTGCGAATATATGTATATATATATACACACGCATTCAGTACCCAAGGATTTACAAGACGCCCGGAGAATGCAATAAATCCCTCCTTTGGCTTCTAAGGCTTCCTCTCTTCATTTGAGTCAGTCACACGACTATCAAAACATACCCCCTTTTATAAATGGATGTGCAGAATGTGTCCCCTTTTACAAATGGATGTGCAGAATTTATCCAGGAATTGCAGGATAGTATCCTGAATATTATCCAAGTTGGCGCCCGAAATATCACCTAGGGTCAGTATGTGACTTCTCAGGAAACCTCCTCGGAGTTTCTGTGCCATTAAAAATACTATCCGTGAGCTTCGGATACGTATTTAAAATATTTTCAAGACACTATTCAAGGTGGCACTTTGGATGTCACTTAAGGAAATTCTGGTTATCATCCTGAATGTCACCCTGATACGTCTCCAATGACTCTCAGGATGCAACTTCAGGATTATCACCCACAAGTTCCCAGTTAGCTTTCAGGACATCATCTATAATTCCTATGCCGTTCGAGATGCTTCCTGCAAATGTCGGATGTCTTTGCAAGGTATTTCCCCGATTCAGGATGCTATTTGGGATTCCCTTTTTGAATAATGTCACAGGAATTCAGAACGGCATACGCAACGCCGCAAAAAAATATATATATATATATATATATATATATATATATATATATATATATAAAAAATAAGAAGAAGAAAAATCAGAATTGTATTCAAGGATTCGATTTTTTTTTTTCAAGGTGTCCTTGCTTCGACCAAATCTGGATGATGACCTTCCCCGGCATAGGTGACATGTGAAGATGAAATCCGGAATTATCACCGTCCTCATGAGCAAAAGGGCACCAGCCACATGCTCGAAAAAACACAGTGACAATTTTGGGGAGATTGGCTCCAAGATTGAGACATATTGTGATCATGTTTACAAAAGCATAACCCATCCTGTCATATAGGTCCAGGGCACCACGGAAGCAATTCATTTCGCCAAAGAAACATTCCATGACTTCGATGAGTCGTTACAAGAGCATGAAGTTACCAGAGATTTAGTACAGGAATATTCCTCCAAGATATCTTTCAGGATATTTCTCCAGGATTTTCTCCAGGATTTTATCTGGGATATTTAATACCCGGTATCCAGGATGGTATCCAGGATATTATTTGCGATGTTTCGCACATCGCAACGTAGTTTCGGGTGTCCATCTTGGTATTACAAAAAGAAATAGTTGTAACAGTACTAGAAAGATTAAAGGGTGTCCTGCAGTGATCCAAAAAGGGAAAAATATATTTACATAAAAAAAAGGAAAAGACAAAAAAGAAGAATGGTGTTCAAGAATTCTGAAATGAAACCCATAATTGCCACCATCTTCATAAAGGCACAGTACCAATTTCGGGGGTGTTGGCTCCAGGATTGAGAAGTATTATGGTCATGTATGCACAAGTTTGTCCTAAACTCCATCATATTGTGTATGGTGTCAAGGCCCCGTGGGTACAATTCAGTGCTTTAAATAGGTGTCTTGGTACATCTTTACAAAAAACACAAAAGTGGTAAAAAAATTAGCTCGTTGCTGTGAGGAATTTCAAGACATCCACACGAAGTTCTACGTATATGCACATATGCAAAGGAGGCGTCAAATTTAAATCAAACTGAAGCCCTGTAATGTCATCATGGTTTTCAACAAAAATGAGTTCCAACAAAAAAAAAAGAGAAGAAAAAAAAAAGAAAAAAAAGTATAATATCTCAGGATACTCCTCAGGATAACATTCAGGATATTAAGGGTATTATCCATGGTACTTATCAAGATATTTGCTAAAAATTGCCCGGGGTATTCTCTACGATGTTGCTCATGTCGTCATGAGATCCACCATTGAAGGATTCAAGCCTAATACTGTGATATTGTGGTTCTGGATAGCTTATGCAAAGGTGGAAGATTTTTGCTGCACATGAACTTTTCTCCAAACTCTTTGTCAAAACACTAAAAATTGACTTTCAAACATTCAGTATCATGGACTTCGTAAAGAAAGCTTAGCTGATGATGCAGAAGAATTGACAGGTCAAGTCGAATAAAATACGTGCTTTTCACATATATATTCATCTTCCATAGTTGCTGAAGCATATTATAATGAGATTGTTAAAGTTCCTGAGATGATGCATAACAGAGGAATCGTTGATCGAATTCCATTGTCTAGCTTCTCTGTACATGTGGAATATATGCCATCCATTCACAGGTATATTAAAGGCTTGTCATCCACCAATCATGCTACACTTAGCTGCAAAATTGCAAGTTTGCTTATCTGATGTGAGCTTGAATGATTTGGGTAAAGATTATGTGACAAGTACCAAGTTTACGGACGCAATTCGTTTCAACATTTGAAGTCTCTCCTGTGTTAGTCATTTGGGAGGATGTTACTCATCAGGTAAATTGAATCAAGTAAAAGCAAAAAATAAGTATTTTTCGGACGATGGAGATTAAGTGTTGAGAGCCTCCAAGGCGGCTGGCGCAGTACTGACTCGGTCCGCCACGACACGAGGACGGCGCCAGCGACAAATCCAAATAAGTGTTGAGAGCCTCCATGGCGGCTGGCGCAGTACTGACTCGGTCCACCCCGACACGAGGACGGCGCCAGCGACGAATCCGGATAAGTATTGGCCTCCATGGCGGCTGGCGCAGTACTGACTCGGTCCGCCACGACACGAGGACGGCGCCAGCAACGAATCCGGATAAGTGTTGGTCTCCATGGCGGCTGGCGCAGTACTGACTCGGTCCGCCACGACACGAGGACGGCGCCAGCGACGAATCCGGATAAGTATTGGCCTCCATGGCAGCTGGCGCAGTACTGACTCGGTCCGCCACGACACGAGGACGGCGCCAGCAACGAATCCGGATAAGTGTTGGTCTCCATGGCGGCTGGCGCAGTACTAACTCGGTCCGCCACGACACGAGGACGGCGCCAGCGACGAATCCGGATAAGTGTTGGTCTCCATGGCGGCTGGCGCAGTACTGACTCGGTCCGCCACGACACGAGGACGGCGCCAGCAACGAGTCCGGATAAGTGTTGGCCTCCATGGCGGCTGGCGGAGTACTGACTCGGTCCGCCACGACACGAGGACGACGCCAGCGACATCCATGAGTTATGAGAGAGGTGGCTATGACATGGCTAAAGAAACGAAAGCAGCCACAAGCCCACAATGCAGCAGTGTAGGAAACGTCAAGGCGGAAACCGATCAATAACATCAAGACAGACAATAAAGTAGGCTGCAACTAGCAAGTCCAGACCTTCTTCTCATCTTATCAGATCATATTAACGAAAAAGAATTAAAATCCGAGTCGATTGCCAAGTTCCATAGCTGGAACTGCTTCTCGCTGGGGCAACGATGGCAATAGTGGCGGTAGTAGCAGCAGTAGGCGGCGATAATACTGTTTACTTAAAAGCTGCTGATTGATTGAACAACATCGAAAGTCGGCCAAAACAAGCACATTGGCGGCTTAATGATACGATCAGCATCGCCCTGCAAGGAGAAACAAAAAGAGTTAAAAAAAGAAACTAGAAGGGACAAGGAAGCTACGACAGAAAACAAGAACAAAAGAGGTTTATGGTAAATCATAAGCACTAAGAACACTGCTTCTAACAAAGGGTCCCCACCTCTTTTATAGAGTGTGTGAGGCGGTTAAAGAGGTTCCAGACGGTGCACACAAAGAAGTCAATCTTTTTTTTCTAGAAGCAGTAAATTTGTTTCTAAAAATAATGATCCACCATGACTATATGAGGTAGAGGGAATATTTTTTTTTTCTCCCCATAATTGGCTTCTTTCTTTTTGAAAAGGTGATTATGGCCTTCTCCTAAGGACTACAAAGCGGGAAAGAAAATATGGGCATAAGATTATTTTCCCATAAGTTCCATATCACTTATTTGAAAAAGGTGATTTTGAAGTTCTTTTCTATGGAAATATGAGGTGGAGAGATACCCACGTTATTTTATTCTTGTGCTCTAGCCATGGTCAAAAAGTAATGTTATGGTGCATTGGTTGTGAATGTTTGATGCCGAGAATTTCTAAACATCTAAATTCCTAGCGAAAACTGGAAAAGAAGTCCAACTCTCCGCGACTAATATTTGGGATCCAAGTCAAAAAAAAAAAAATAATAAAAAAAAAAAAATCAAATTAATATATATCGAGATTCGTCCGCCAACAAGCACAAGAGCCGGCGAACAAGTCTCGAGGGGGCATTTGTAGACACGCAAAATTTGCGGCCAATTAAATATTGCCACGTGTCTATTATCGCTTAATTAAATAGTGGGATCAAATAGAACTCGTCTTCAAATTATTGCCCTTAAGCAATAAATAATAGTGGACTAAACTGTAAATGAGACAAAACTTTATTTACAAGCAAGGACTGCTTATGGCGACGCCACGTCACTACATGACACGGCTACAAGTCAGCAAGCTCGGCCAATAGTGTTGCACCACTTGTCAAAATGATGCATCTATCAAGACTAGCAAGCTTGGCCAATAGTGTTGCGCCACATGTCATATTGATGCAGAAATTAAATAAATAAATAATATTATTTATTTTTTACCTTGGCCAACAAGTCGGCCTATGCCTATATAAAGGGATCACCCCAGGCATATGAGACACACAATTACATCTTGCAAGAAGGAGAGAGCTCTGAAGATCAAGCTGCTAAAGCCCTGAAGAGTTCGTCCATCCACAAGATCATCAACGATTTTGGAGACCTTCGAAGATCCTACCCACACACAATTCCATCTTGCAAGAAGGAGAGAGCTCTGAAGATCAAGCTGCTGAAGCCCCGACGAGTTCATCCATCATCAAGATCATCATCAAGCCTCTTCGAAGTTCTTCATCCAAGTTCTTCGAAGATCATCATCAAGTTCTTCAAGCCTGTTGAAGATCTTCATCCGCGTTCTTCAAGACACTCGAAGATCTTCAAGCCGTTCTTCGTGTTCTTCAAGGCGTTCATCCGATTCTTCATCAACATCGAGGATATTCATCCGTCCGATCCGAGATCAAGCCTCTAAAGCCCTCGTTCGACGTTTGTGTTCTTCGAGACCTTCATCGCGTTCTTCGTCAAAATCGAAGGCCGTTCATCCGTTCGATCCGAGATCAAGCTGCGAAGCCCTCGTTCGAAGTTTCAGGAGAAGAATCAGGAGATTTAATTTCTGTTTAGAAATTTATTATCAGAGATTGTAATCCACTTCATCAAATCATCAATAAAATATTTATTTGACACCGAATTTCTCGCTTTTGTTTCCAATTGCATAAATTTGCGTGTACAATATCATCTTGGTGTATTGTATGCACAATGAGATTGGTGTATGACTGAGTATTAAATAAAGAAGTTTGATTTAAACAATAATATCTTAGACACATGTACGTTTATCAATATAGTGTATTATAAATTAGAATTTCACACAAATATAATATTCACAATAAATAAAAATTCAAGGGTTACTTTTATGGAGCTTATGGTGGAACATGACTTAGACTGTATTCAACTAGAATCTTCACACTCGGTAAGATTAGTAGAAGTGGGACATAAGTACTTACAAGATTTTGATTCACGGTCAAATCAGATCAGGACATGCAACAACGATCGAGGTGAATCAAAGAATCTCCGCGATGGATTTCCCGATATCCGATAGATACAAGCTTAATACCAATAGAGCTTGAGATCATCAAATCGGAAATGGTGGCATAGGAGTAGTAATAAGAGATAGAAATGTGGATTTCTTTGCAGAATTGACAAAACCCCTTCGCTTTGCAGCAAGCGCAGCCATAGAACTCTGGGCTCTAAGATATGGTCTTTACTTGGATTGTGATATGGGATTAAGAAGATTGAGAATAGATTAGGTTTATTGAACATAGTAAAAAAGATGAATGTGATAAGCCAACTGGCCCTTGGAAGCATCATCGATAATGCAAACAACTAATCCGCAACGTAGAAGGAGAAATTATCCCCTACTGCAGCCATGATGCAAACAATGTAGCCAACCCTCTTGTATAATGGGCTTTAGCCCAACAACGTGAATCACTCTAATTAGAAGAAGAGCCCATTTGGTCAAGACCAATATTGCAAGCTGATGTAATTGGGCGTTCAAGTCTAGAGTTCAATTAATGAAACTCATCTGTTTTTCCAAAATCAAAAAATGAAAATCAAGGGTAACATACAATAATACTATAATACATGATAAATTTATACTCTGTGTATTTATTGTCTGCAATGATACAATTATACTCTGTTTTTGAAGCATCATCCGTCCTTTGTTAAAGAAAACATTATTTAATTCTCCAAAAAATATACACTCTCCGTCTTATAACTTTAGTTACTGTGGACGTTTAAGATCATTCTGACTATGGGATTTGAGTATAAAAGTTAAACATGAGCTCGTTAGCTTTATCATGATCCTGCAGAGTAATCTTAAGTCTACTACATATAAAAAATTGATAAATTATTGTATCATTTTTTTTCTCGAATCAATTAATCAAAATGACCTCGAAAGTCACAGGAGACAAAAATTATGAGACGGAGGGATTAGTGTGCTGTGCTAATAAGGTCCTTCTAATAAATTAACTCTTATATAATTCAATCAATAATTTAGACCCGTGTTATATGAAACAGACACAGACACGATATGACATGGATGCCTCCTCACGACACGACATGACACGAAGATGGGTGAAGTACATTTATTAAAAAAAATTAGAAGTGCTCACACATTTTTTTACAGAATAATATTAATGAAAATGATAACATATATATTAAATATATAACTAAAATTTTGTCGGACGACTCACCCCCCAACTAGCCTTTTGCTCGTCCTCGAGCAAAGAGAGCGATATAAGTAGTGTTAGTGAAGAATCAATCATGAGAGACACACACTCAACTAGACAAGGCTTGACTCAATTCTAATCTAGACTCAAATATTTACAAAAACGCACACACACATTATCTATCCTAAGTGAGAACTCAAAGAAACAAAATACTAAGAGTTACTAGCTAATTTTATTATTTTTTTTATTTTTTTTATTTTTTTGGTGGGGAAAAAAAAAGAATGCATAAATGTCTCCTCAAATAAATTCTCAAAGTCCAAGAAGATTGAGAAAGAGGCCTAAGGACGTCTAAGCATATACTCATACAAATGTGGACGGTGTTTGGTAGAAGGTGACTCATGCGAACTACAAAACTTGTTAAATTAAGTCCAATTTGCGAGAAAGTATGCCTTCAAAAATAAGGATCTCATGAAACTAGACATTCTCATACTTATTCAAAAGCACCCATGTAGGATGGACTTCCAAAGCTTTGAACAAAAATTTTTAAGAAGGGGAGATGTGGTTGTGGGCTTGTATGATCCTTTTGTGGATTTTTGGTAGATGATGCGATTTTTTTTTTTTTTTTTTTTTTTTGAGATTTATAGCATTAACATTTTATTTAAACCTCAAATCCAAGGCTCTCCAAGACCCACAACAAAATAGAGGAATATACACGCGAGTGGGCTTTTTAAGCTAAACCAAGGGAGCTATCTAGGTGGTGACGTAACATTATCCCCGGACACCCCTCTATTTCTTAGACATCGCATGGGGTGTCATTGGTAACCACCACTCCAATGGGCTACAAGTTTCCACCGCAAAAACGAATAGAGTAAAATCTTTTTGTGAAGTTCAAATAGCTTTAGAAAATGCACCCTTTATCAAAAGTAAAATACGTCAAAGTCTATGTGATCAACTTAGCTTGAAGGACTTAAACATGAAACGTAAATTTAGTGTGTCGCTTTGTGAGAACGCATGATGTCGCGGAAGGTGGGATATTGGTGTAGATGTATTGAGTATAAGCAAAGAATTCCTTTTTAAAATAAAAATAAAAAGAACATGGACTAAGAAATTTCATTTTTTGAAAACATCTAGCTTCCTAAAATTCCCCCTTTTCACTTTTTCTCATTTTTTTTTTATTTTTTTCAATTTTCAATTTTTTTTCTTTTTTTTTTTTTACTTTTTTTTTTTGAAATAAGTGACTCAACTATAACTTCCTAAGACTCAATAAAGCTATCAAATAAGAAAATAAAATCTAGACTCAAGATGAAAGGTGAAAATAAAACTATCAAAGAAAGAAGAATAAAAAAATTCTATGGTTTGACACGGGGAAAGAGTGATGCTTCTCATGAAAGGTTCACACATTTTTTCAAAATTTTCAATTTTTTTAATTTTTATGATTTTTTTTTTAAATTTTTCATTTTTTTGTATTTTTCATGTAAATCACTAATGAAGAAAAAGCATGCTAGTAACCTATTTAAGCAAGAAATAAAATCTACTTCCCACCCCCCAACTAAAATGTCACATTGTCCTCAATGTGTGAGAACGATGGAAGAGCATACAAGTTCATAGAAGAGATAAGGGATAGATAGACCTCATTTTAACTTTCTTGGCCACCAAGCACAAATCCTCCTCCAAGAGCAACCTACAAAATGGTAAAAGAAAAGAAAATGCAAGAAATAGAGATAAACTAATTTATTTATGTACAACTAGGGAGGTGGAACAAAGAAAATGATGCTATCCCACCCCCAATTTTGGAAATTTCTTTCCATGCCATGCCCCTACTTCATTCTTAGAAAAGTACTTCTCCCTCAAAAATTTGGATTCATCAATTAAAATAGATAGGAGGAGTAGGGGCAAGACACAAAAGATGAATAAGAGATGCAAGCAAAATCTAACAATTAATCTAGAGCAAGTGTTTATGTCATGCATCATCTTAAGAAAAGGGTTTGAAATCCTCAAATGAATTGAATCATAGAATGGGTCTTCATAAGTTGCCAAATTTTTACTTGAAATCAAAACTTGAGAGATTGTGGCAACTTGTGAATCCTCAATCTCATCACTTTTAAATAAATCATATGGATTTGGGGATGGGGCTTCACAAGTGGGAGTTAAAATAATTTGAGAACTTGAAGCCTCATCCAAACCCTTAGGCACATCTTCCATAATGATAGAATCCAAGGGAGCATTTAAGCAAAATTCAATTTCTTCACAAATACGAGCATAGCTCCCCGGATCTTCATTAGACATATCAATACTAACCGGAGTACCTCCCAATAAAACTTCAATTTCGTCACAATCAAGATCATAGGAACTCCGGTAAGTACTAGGCTCTTGTAGAGCACAAGACAAGTCTACATTCTCTTCACTAGTGGTAGCATCAAATTTGACCTCTAACTCATCACATGAGTGATTTTCATTTTGCGACTCCTCCTCACAAGTGTCACTATGTGAGTCATCCAAAATGGCTTCACTCATGTCATGGGTTGAAGAGTCATCATCAAAAATATCAATCTCACTACCAATATCACTATCACATGCTTCTTTAGATTGTGCAAATGAGAAATGAATACAATCACCTATCCTAGTGGCAACAACTCCATCACCAAACACATCATCCAAAATTTGATCTTGAGCAAGCTCGTGATGTGTGTGAATAGGAACTTGAGACTCATATGATGGCGAGTTTTGTGAAGAGTAAGTACTATATGCAAGAGACTCATTATCATGCGATTGTGAATATGAGGATTTCACTCTATCAATCGAGTGACAAAACGATCCTTCTACTTCTCTAAATGAGTCTTCAAGTTGACTTTGTGATTCTCTTAGTTCTCTTATTGAATCTCTTAGTTCTTTTGTGCCTTGGAGATATTTTTGAAATGTCTCCTCTAGAGAATCACTTATAGGCATATTTAGCTCATCATTCACAAGTGATTCCCTCTCAAAATGATTAACTTCTCTTGATTCACACATCATATCATTATATTGATAAGTGCAAGAATCATGAGAGTTCAAAAACATGTAAGTGTTTGAGGGAGGTGATTGTGCACAAGAAGCATGAGATGTGTAATCTAGTGTCCTACTACCATGCCAAGAATAATCATTCTTAGGAAAATAATCACCATTTTTAATCGCACGTTCACGTTTAGAACGCATTGATTCCTTAGAATGATTTTCATGACTAGTAAATGCATAGTAATAAGGAACACTAGGCCTCTCACCAAGTCCAAAATGTTCATGAGACATATTTTTTTTTCAAGCAAGTAGATGAGAGGTACTTGATGAATGTCACAAGCCCTCTTGATCTCACAAGCTTAACTTAACCACAAGCAACTAGAGAAAATGTCAAGAAAAATACTAAGAAAGTCAAGCAAATCAAATCTAAAGCCTAGCCTCTCCCCGGCAACGGCGCCAAAAACTTGTTGAATCGATAATTCCCAAGTATAGGAATATCGTTCTAAGTAGTACCCGAGTAAGAACGGGGTCGAATCCACAAGGAGAGGAGGTTTAGACAATGACTTGCAAAACTAGAAAACGACAAACTAAAGCAAGAAACACAAACTCTCAATGGCTTTAAAGCTTGCCAAGCTATTCAAATCCACCAAAGTCAATTGATGGAGCAAATTTGAGTTTTAAGAACTAAGTAAACAACTACTCTAGCTACGATTAAAGAAACTAAATGAAACGACAAGTAGAGAGGGGCTAGGGATCATCGGTTTCTCTAGTGACCAACCCACCTATTACATTCAAGCCGTTTCTCACTTTGCATGTGTCAATCCACAAGACAA
This sequence comes from Linanthus parryae, assembly GCA_023055425.1. NCBI lineage: Eukaryota > Viridiplantae > Streptophyta > Magnoliopsida > Ericales > Polemoniaceae > Linanthus > Linanthus parryae. Next base: position 39,712,837 of record JALGPY010000002.1, read on the forward strand.
GTATCCCAAGAAGTGATTGCTCATACAATCCAACTCGTGACAAGAGAAGTGTGTAAATCCAACACGCTAATCAAGCACTAAAGAGGCTATTCAAATGAGACTCTCCAAATTTCAAGTGTTTCAAGCATCAACCATATGTAAACACACTTAGATGTTTCCACATGAAAGATCAAGCAACAAATGAGATTTGTAAACTCTCACTCAAATCGCCTAACTAGAACTCGATTTCTCAAAGTTAGGATTGACGAGTTCCTCTCACTCAATTGCAACTTCAAATCAAACACGTCTAAAGTATTCGCACATCTACCTATTCAATGCATCAAATACTTCAACAAGAGAAATTCAAACATTGCACTAAGCATTCAAGTGAACCCAATTCAACCCATTCATCCTTGAAGTTCAACTTGAAACAATATGGAGATTTAGACACTAGATAGTCCCAAATCACCCAAGCAATTGAATTAGCTAGACATAATAGAAAATTCAAGAGAGATTGAGAGAAATTTAACTTTCAATAATCAAAACTTGAATTCATACTTGAGAGCACCAATACACTTTTCACTAATTCAATCCCAAACACTTGTTTCAAATACACAAAACTAAGAACAAAAATAGCCAAAACACAAAGCTAAGCTATCAAAATGATGAAACTACCAAACTAAGCTTGTAATTGTGAAGCAACTACCCAAATCAAGCTGCTGCTGCTATCCTATAGTGAAGAACACAGCAGCAGCAACACCAAAACAGAGCACAACAGTGCTCAATCGCAGCAGCAAAATAGTGTCAAAATTCGTCCAAAATCGGACTGAAATCCGTCCTCCTCTCTCCCTCTCTTCCTCTTTCTCGTTCTTGGCCCTTAGAGAGCTCAAGAACAACCCAGAAGAAGGCGAAATCAGAGAGAGAGAGAGAGGAGAAAACGAAACCCAAAACAGAGCACTGTAGAATCCGTCGGGTATGAGAGAACCCCCTGTGATTTCTTCAAGCTTTGTTTATATAGTCTTGTCTTTGAGCTTCCTTGGCCTCCAAGAATGTATCTAAGCCGTCCAATTCATCCCAAGACCTCTGAATCGTTGATTTGTAGAGCTCATGAACCCTAGGTTTGATTTGGGGCTTTTCGTTTGGGTTGTTCTTGGGCCGAATTGAGCATTGGGTTAGGAAGAGGGTTGGACAAGGAGCGTTTTGAGACCGGTTGGGGCTGATTTGGTGAAGAGACGAGGTCGGGGTGGGTCTTGGAAGAAGCTTCGACGAAGCTTTCATGGCTGCTGGGTCTTCTGCTGTTGAACGATCGGGGAGAGAGAATAAGACGCGTGAGAGAGGGCTGGGGGGTGAGCTGGTTTCGGGAAATTGCACCCGGCTCCCCCCTAGCTTGCTGGAATGCTTTAAAAGGCCCATTCCTTACTTAAAAACTTCTGAAAATAGCAATCTGACCCCCAATCCGTTAAGTATTCTTCATATAAGCCATTAAAACGTTTCAAAAATTGCATTTAAACCCCACTTCCGTTAGTTTCTTCTCAAACAACCCCATAGATGCAACTTTGGCCTTGTAATGTGGCCTCTTGGCTTCTAAATCTTCATTTTTGGCCTCTATTTTCCCTTGTCCTCTTCATTTGAACCCTTGAAACCTTTCTTTAACTTGCAAATTCTTGCTTTGTCTTCAACTTTAGCTTCTTTATCACTTGACTTCTTCAAATTAAGCTTTCAAATTCCTCATTCAAGCTTTCATAACTAGCCCCTTGCGTTCTAAATCACTTCTTTGCCTACAAAATGAGAGAAAACAACCAAAACTACGAAAACAAGCATAAGTCTAGAAAGAGAGATAAAATAGATAAATTACACATATTAGCAAGTTAAGAAGAGTTCGTTAACATACTAAAATATGCAATTTTAATTCATCAACAGACGACTCCTTCACGAGATTTTGTCGGACGACTCCTCGTCACGACTCTTTCAAACAACTACTAACCTTCGGAGGTTCCAGTCGCCATCTGGTATTACCTGATCAACGAAAAGCATTGTTCATTAGCAACTGAATTCATTGTCATATAAGAACAGGACATATAGTTGCCTCAGTGAAATCAAAATTGTTTATCTCATAAGCTTTGACCTCATTCACAAAATGAGATAACCATAACTGATAATTCAACACTTAGAAGCGTATGTGTAAAGTGAAGGCAAGTATGCTGACTGTTTAGTTAACACACCGACACGGAGACGACACGGAGACGCTGACACGATGATTGAGCATCTGAAAACTAGCTTAAAGAATCTGAGTATTCGTGCAATCAGGTTAAAATGAATTGCTAAAATGAAGAATTGGCAACCTCCACTTCCTTAGCCGAGGGAATAATAGGGTTCTACCAAAGCATGCAATCATAAAGCAAGTCTTCCCAAAACCTCAAAGGTCAGGCAATGCTGCCACGAACGGACCCAAAAACTAAACACCACCTAATGCACACATGCCCCAACTTCGTGTCGATTTCATGCCAACAAATGGAATTTGAGCTATTAAGCCAACAAGCCTAATCTTGCATTAGTAGCCTATGCTCATTCATTAGACTATTCAATCCTCACCATGCTAATTACACTAGTTTAACATGCCTCGCGAAGCCTATTAAGTAACGTATTCAATCCCCATTCGCTTACTGAATCGGTAACTCATCCGGCAACTAGCTACACTGTTTCGGTGGCCTAATGGTCCTTAGATTTTGAGTATCTCCTCTTTAAACTAAACTAGCTAAATGAACCATTAATACCGCACCAAGGTTGAAATGAACCAATAAGAACGATACGTACATCGTGGCGCATCCGATGAAATATTAGGGTTTCGACATTGGGGGTAGCCAATTAGCCATGCGCCGCAACATTAATCGAACACAAATCATAACGATACTCTTTCCGAATCCCTAAAAAGGCGATGCCGCCGCCGCGATCGAACTCAAGGAACAAAACACAACCTAATCAACACAGGCCAATACATGTAGAATACTAATAACAGTGGAACAGAGATGGAACTTACCAAAGAAACAGAGCAGCTTGGACCAGGCTTGAACTCTTCTTGTTGTTCTTGTTGTTGATGATGATGTCCTTCTCCTTCTTCTTCACTGTTAGCTATTGGTGCGGCCATGTGGGGTGCCCAATGCAATTATCATAACCTCATGGGGTTAGTTGCACTAATGCACAACCTAGAGGGGTTAGTAGCTAAGGCTCAAACCCTAGGGGTTCCTGTGCAAACCTAGGTGAAGTTTTGCCTATATAAGGAGGCAGCCTCCTACACATTATGGTGTGCTATAATGCTAAGGCTAATGGCTATTCCAGAGAATAAATTTACTTTGTCTAGATTCATACTAGTTGCAGAGAACCCTAGTCTCTCTCCAACTTCATCCAAAGAGGTGGAACGTGGTGTGAAACATAGTGTTCGTCCTCGAGATTCACACTAGATTGGTGGGAGCAAGATCAAGGAGGAGGCGCGTGAAAGCAAGCAACACAACGATCATCCGCTGCATTAAGGAGCTTAGGAAGACAAGGTAAACACATGAATCTTCCGCTATAATTCATGTTGTAGATTTGTATGTGATAGATCTTTCCTGCCCTTCATTGGTATCAGAGCCTTAGGCTTGTTTTTCGTGCCTCGATATGCGTTCCCGAATCTGTTTTAAAAATCGAGTTTCTGAAATTTCATAACCATTAGACGAAACCTATATGGTTAGGTAGGGTTTTTCACGAGGATTCCAGAAATATAAATTTTGTATTTTTTGGATTTACGATGAATTAGTTATGAATTTTTAAGGATTCGGAACTGTATTAATCTGGACTGCTAGATCCAATCAGTAGAACACGTTTTTCAAAACTTGTTAAAATTGGATTTTGACCACATAATCGCGATCAGGACGAAAAGACGATCCCAGAAAAATTAATTTCGTCGGGAACGGAGCACGGGAAGGCGGCGCGTGGGCTTTACGCGCCACCGACGGCGCCCCCACGCGCCAAAGGGCTGGCGGCGGCTGCTGACGTGGCCTTAGGGCTGACGTGACAGATGACGTGGCGGTGCCATGGCGATGACGTGGTGGATTGACGTGGCATCTGACGTCAGCATATGTGCTGACGTGGCATGCCACGTGGCATGCTGACGTGGCACATGACCGACGTCGGCGCGTGGCGGAGGCGGACGCGCCCACGCGCGGCGGCGCGTGAGGGCGCGTGCGGCCTCCTCCCTCTGTTATTTTTCGTCCGGTTTTTTCCTAGGGACTCCAAATTAAATTTCCTATTTTGTGGATATTTTTCATATTTTTTGGAGTGACGGAAAATTTAAGTAATTTCCAGATTAATTAATTAGTGTTTAGCACACTTCGCGAGGCAGTTTGACGACCTTAAAGACACTGTTTTGAGCCCAAATTTTTTCTGGAGACTTAGGTCATTTTTCCCTACGTTTTGCCATAGGTGGTGAGAAGTGGTAGGGAGCAATTTTCGATCTTTTTATTTGATTAGATTATTGCTTATTAATTTCCAGTAATTATTGTTTAATTCTGGAAATTTCCAGAAAACTCCAGTATGTTTATTATATTTTTATACATGCTGTTGTGGGTTGAATGGATGTGTTTGGTGCATGGATGTGGCATAGATGTTTTATATTTTGGTTTTAGTTTTGGTTTTTGAATATGTAATCAAAATACGGCCTGCGTGTCGTGCCTCTCTATACTCTAGTGTCTTCTCTTCTCATTCACTCGCCTCTATGAGGTTACTTCTTATTAGAAATAAGATAGTTAGTAGAGATTGAAGATTGAAGCTTCAAGAGAGGTGACCAAACCAAAAGCTATGGTGCAAGGTGCATGGAGCAAATAGATGGTCTAAAGGAGCCTCAAGCTTGGAGTCCTCAAGTAGGCGAGATGGCATGAGATGAAGTTCAAGACTTGCTCAAGAAGTACTCTCAATAGTGGGAGTGCACCTTAGGGGCCACATCCATTGCATATTTATTTATGCTTATGCTTGTTTTATGTTATAACTGCGTGTGATTGGATATATATGTTTAACCTCGCATGCTAAAGAACTAAAACAAAAGAGCTCACATGATGACATGATTAAAATTGATAGGAAATCACAAGTGATGAGATTTGATTCCTAGGATATACGCTAGGTTTTGGTGGAGTCCTTGTGAGGAACTATTAAGTTTAATCGATGTCACATGTTTTTTTGGAGCTAAGTAAATGCTAGTGATTAACTTTCACAATGTCTCTATCAATCGTGTCTAAATCGAAACTGTAAAGGCTAAATGGTGACAACAACGACATGATAAGCCGTCGTACTATGTAACCATCCGTTGGACATAGGTTGTCAGCCACCTACAAACATGGTCGAACCTGTGATGAATAAGTTGTCACAGCAGCACATAGACATTTTCTTAAGGCTCACCAATAGTGGGAGGAGCAGTCAAGATAAATGTCATAGAGCATGCTATGAAAAGGTGGGGAAATGACCTCATTAGCATGTTCGAGACCATTTTTAAAATTGTAGGAAGCCAAAGAAGAATCTTGGACCCGTCTTAGCCATTTGCGTACATAAATTGTGAGTAGTGACTCATAATAATCCTACCTTAACTATGAGTTATGGCTCATGTCATAAGATTGAGCACTCGACTTTAACGTCTGAGATTGATGCCACTTATGATCAGAAAGTTATAGGCTGTCAGATACAGGCTATCCGATTTGCAAATTGCTGCAATCTCTGCCACGTTTCATGGAACGTTATATGACACACTTTGTAAGTGTCAAGATGTTTGGATAAGGCCAAACATCACCCTGTTCTAGGATCTAAGCAAAAGGAGTTTGCTAAGAACACTAGTCCAACATACTTCGGATGCCTAAGAAATATATGATTGCTAAAGGCTGTTAGTGAAGTATGATCATACTTAGTGAAGTACGATAGGCAGATATATCCCCTAGCCGATATTAGGACCAAGGCAACAGGTGGGGCAAGGATAAGGGAATTTAGGGGCAATGTTGGTATAAGGCCAGTATTACCCAAGACTGACAAACGCAAAAGGGCAAAGGAGTTTTCCTAAGACAAGAGAAAAAGGCCAGACCTGGCAAATAACTTCTCGTCTAAGGATCCATAGGATTATCTTTGAGGGAGCAGCCACCAAAAGTTGTTTTGGTCACAGTTTTAACTTTGGATATGGTTATATCATGGTGTTTGCGTTCTTAAGATTCTAGCATGAATGACGCCTCAGAATTCTTGGATGACAACTTAAGAGTATGACTTACGATTCTGATATGGGGCGCGCTAGATTAAGACACACGATGACAGGAAAGGATGTTCAGGCTAGCTAGGGCAGGCCTGCTTGGATTTTGCCCAAGGTACCCTTACCTGTGTGTGGTTCTTGCCGGACATGAAAGGCAACACGCAAATCATCCAGTAGAGCATTAAGGACTACTGAGTCTTTATATATTATTCATTCTGTTGTTATGTTCCATTAAATTGTTAAAGCTAAGACATGGTGCTTACTGTTCCATCACATTCGTAGATTATTGTCCGCGTCTCAACTGTGTGCGCTTAGGACACATAAGTCTGAGGCACAAGGGTGCTTCAGACAGGTCTCTACAAAAGTTAGAAAAACGTCTGGATAAAAGGATATGTCCTTGGCCAGAAAGAGACTGGAAGTATCTATCTTAGCAAGAGCTATGTGATGGAGAGAAGTAGTAAGACAGTTGGCTATTCCCACGCCTCAGCAGGGTGCTGTAGAGAATAAGAGGAATAGGTTACTGTAAGAGATGGTCTGATGCATGATAGAGCGTGCAAAGTACAAATTCCCTATTCGGAGGAGACACTTTGCTAAAAGGCTATCAACACACTCAACCATAAGTCCACCAAGTCTGTAGCCACTACACCCTACAAGATGTGGACCAAAAGAGAACCTATATGAGGTCACCTTAGGCCATGGGGATCGGCAGCTTATGTACTAACTAAATTTCAAGTCAGGAAGAGGGTCGTTGAGAAGTAAGTCTCTACGAAACAAAAGTTTCACTGGATGACACCCCATCCCTAAATGATCAACAGGAAATAGTTCCTACAGATCTTCAGGATAGTGGGAGTAACTTGCCTAGTGAACAGCCCATCATAGATTATGACTATGTGGAGGAACCCTCTTTGCGTAGGAACGTTCTTTGGAGCGTACCTCGTCGATGAATTGACATCGAAAGCAAGACCATAAGGGTCACCACGCAAGAGATTGATGAACCTAGGATATTGTCCCAGGATATTTCATCACCTGACAAGAAAGAATTTGAAGTTAGACCCTAGATGGAAGAGACGTATCTTCATGGAGTAACGTATCTTCTTATGCTATTCGGAGCACTCTAGGGGTTGCGTATTTGAAATGCAACAGCCGATAAGTAGTGTAAGAAAATGGATTCACGAGATATGTGATCTCTCATGGGAGATGTCCATAATCATGGGATATGTTCGTAGAGATGATGATCTCCACGAGCATGGAGGAACCGCTGGAAGATACCCTGTTTCTTAGTTGATTATGTGGAATTAGTTCCTCAAGGATCCTTCGGACAGTGGGAGTGACTTTCCAAGCAGGGTGCCCCATCCATAAGGGATGAGAGCAAATGATGATCCTCCTATGCAAATGAATTGCTCATAGGAGCATACCCCATCGACTACTTGAGATCGAAGGGATGATCTTAAGGATCACCTTGCTGAAACGATAGGATAGAATCCTAGGCCTTATCGTTCCCTAATTATGAAGAATGAATAGTAAGCTTTACAGGATAAATTAGAGTCTATAAGGGGCCAACCGAGTTTAAGGCTAGGTTGACTTTCCGACTGGATGGAAGACTATTGGAGATTAATGGATTTCCAAGGTCAATCAGAGACCCAGACGGAAGCGTGGTAAGGCATATGACTTGCGTAGAAGCGAATGAGTCTACACTCATTCTGAGGATAGACATCGATGAGTTTGAGTCGATCCGACGAATTTGTGTTGGTTCAACGAGGTATCCTTCCCAAGGCTTTGGGTAATAAGGATTACGTTGATTCGCTTGGTCATCAATAGTTGTGGATCCATTCTCGATAGACGTGACGACTGAATTTCTCAATGGAGAAATCCTAGAGGTGACTAAGGTCAAATGCACAGAACGTGTGCAAGCTATTTAAGTCCATATGGGATATTATATAGTCCTCTGGACAGCAGTATTTCATCAGGGATCGTTTACTATATGTTTACGATAACAAATGGAAACCGCTGTATATCACTCTCACTAATAGAGAGTTAATAATCACATCACTTAACATCGATGACACACTATTGGCTAGTGGAGCTTAGGGATTGTTCGAGTCCCCTAAGGAGTAATTGTACTCCTGTAGCTCAGCGCAAGACTTTACGATCCTAGGCATGTGCCCTAAAAGACACCATATAAGAATGAGCAGATAACCATAGTGCCTGATGCAGAATGAGTCTTCTATACACTATGGTGTATACTCAGACCTAGCCAACGCTATGCAATCGGAAGAATTGGATTTCAGGATATTCCAGTTTAAGACACAAGATTGTAACCAGGATACTCTATATGATTGATCACGTGCTATATCTATCGAAGAAGATGCTTCGACTAGTTAGCCATATATGCTAACTAGGGTGGGGACCTTGATGCACATGGATCCAACTCAGGCTATAGTCCATGCTCGATGATAGACTCGCATGGAACAAATGCAATATAAGTGTTGCATGATCGTATTGGACCGCTCCATTGACCATGGAAGCGAAGCACGATAGCCTGTTCTGCCATAGGACAGAAATGTGTTTAACTAAAAAGGTTTTCTTGTAAGCTTATGAGCTATCGACAAACCGATTACCATGAGTAGTGCTAGCATACGGCTATTGCACTGCGGTAAAGTCAAACACATAGTCAAGATACTATTTCACAAAAGGTGAAATGACTACCTAGAGAGTAATCCTGGAGTGGATCGACTATGGGCCAGGATGTTGGCTCATCCTATTCCTAAACCACTTAAGAATTGTCTTTGTGGATTGCTTTAGAGAATTGGGACTTGGTAGTCGATAACTAGCAATATGATTGATGAGAAAACGAGACATTGATTGACTGGATTTTTAATTGGATTTGTTTTAAGCAGCATGTTGTTTTGATACATGTATGATATGTTACATTTCCTGTACTAGCATAGAGCATGTCACGCAGACACTAGGTCGACTCACTCACACGAGCGACCGCCTTCGCAATATCCTGGATATGTCTGGGAGTGGCGGAAGATGAGAAAGAATCCCGATAAGCGCTGAAAGCCTGCGATATGATATGAGATGCCTTCTTCATATGAGCATATGGCCTATGATAAGAGCTTGATGTCTATCAGTACAGCTAGGAGCCTGTCAGACGGACTCAATTGTCGCATTGGAAATAAGTTCCAAGGTGAGACTGGTTATGGCCAATCGAACATGGTTATTACCCCGAACCATGTATAATCTGTGTAGAAGAAGCCAGATGCGAGAGCTGATAATTGATCACAATAGTGTGACATCGCAGCACTCGGGCTGGTGGCCATAAGGGCTGCCGGATTGTCATCTGCATAGTGGTCCTTTGCAAGTATAAGACATGCGCTCTGATGAGTCTAAACACTATGGCGCATATTCCCCTTTGAATAACGCGCGCTTATGAGTGACCATGAGGTGATGAGTAGAATTAGTCCCTGGGATTCCTCATCGTGTGAGCCTCGTCGATCATATAAAGATGATTGACACTGTATACCCTTTGTACTTACGTCTGTGTCATGAGGAGACGGGTCGGTGGTGCTACTTTGGCGTGACACCTTACGGCTATGGATGATTCGGCCTTCCGGACACTGCTGGGAAAGCAGCTGAGCCGAATCTGAGTGACACATGTATGTAAGGAAAGATTCTCGTTGCATCGCTCTTTATTATCTTCATTGGGCCCACCTGCAAGATCTTATGGGATCATGTAGGATATGAAAATATAAAGGAGATGTGGACTCATTGGAGCATGGCCTTCGGGACAAGGCAGGTGCTCATGATCCACGAGATGACAATCGGAGGAATCTGGGGAATACGAGAGTTACGGAGAGCATTATTACTGTTGTATGTTTTAAGGGTGCCTTCCTGCGCTGGCTAAACGAGTTTGGTATGTGGATCTCCCGAGAGGGTGCCTTCCCATGCTGGCTATACGAGTTTGGTGTACGGATCTCCCGAAATGCAGGTACTCTCACCGGTCACACGCCACGGCCACAACAATACTCTTTGTAGATGATAGATAGTTGGAGATTGATAGAGACTGGATGGATTGTGCAACCCCACTGTGCGAGTGGGAGATGTTAGCAATTGGTGCACCCATGTGGGGTGCCCAATGCAATTATCATAACCTTATGGGGTTAGTTGCACTAATGCACAACCTAGAGGGGTTAGTAGCTAAGGCTCAAACCCTACGGGTTTATGTGCAAACCTAGGAGAAGTTTTGCCTATATAAGGAGGCAGCCTCCTACACATTATGGTGTGCTATAATGCTAAGGCTAATGGCTATTCCAGAGAATAAATTTACTCTGTCTAGATTCATACAAGTTGTAGAGAACCCTAGTCTCTCTCCAACTTCATCCAAGGAGGTGGAACGTGGTGTGAAACATAGTGTTCGTCCTCGAGATTCACACTAGATTGGTGGGAGCAAGATCAAGGAGGAGGCGCGTGAAAGCAAGCAACACAACGATCATCCGCTGCATTAAGGAGCTTAGGAAGACAAGGTAAACACATGAATCTTCCCCTATAATTCATGTTGTAGATCTGTATGTGATAGATCCTTCCTGCCCTTCAAACACAAAATTGGGTTTTTCCTTACTTCAAATGTAGCTTGAGTTTGAGTTTCTTCTTCACCTGCTCCGCTTCCATAAGTGAATCTCTCTTCTCCTTTTCTCTCTCTCTCTCTCTATGCTCTTTGACAGCTGCTTTCTCTTATCTTTAAACACTCTGTATATTTATTGTCTGCAATGATACAATTATACTCTGTTTTTGAAACATCATATGTCATGTGTTAAAGTAAGCCATGTGTAATTCTCCTAAAAAGTATTCGACAAGTCATATTGACTAGGTGAATTGAATATAAAAATGATATATGAGCTCGTTAGCTTCTTCATAGAGTAATATTAAGTCTCCTACATATAAAAAAATTAATAAATTATGGTATCATTTTGTTGTTCGGATCAATTAATGAACTCAAAAGTTAAAGGGGAATATAATTATGGGACGGAGGGAGTAGTGTGCATTTGTCGTTCAAATAAGGTCATTCTAATAAATTAACTCTTGTATAATTCGATTAATATTTTAGACCCGTGTTATTTGAAACGGGCACAAACACGATATGACACGGAAGCCTCGTCACGACACGACATGACACGAAGACGGGTGCAGTACATTTATTAAAAAAATTAAGAAGTTCCCACACATATTTTTACAGGATAATTTTAGTGTAAATAATAAGTTATTAATAAATATATAACTACGATTTATTAGGACGACCCCTTCACGAGATTTCTGAAGATATATCGATGATAACAAAGAATGGCAAACGACACATCACAGAAACACGAAAATGCTCATATTGGCCGTATGATTAATTTTATTTATGTATGTCTTTTATATTATCTTGGTGTATTATTCTATGCACAATGAGATTGATGTATGACTGGGTATTAAATAAGAAGTTTGATTTAACTAAAAATTTCTTAGACACATGCACATTCATCAATATAGTGTATTATAAATTAGTATTTCACACAAATAAAATATTTATAATAAATAAAAATTCAACGGTTACTTTGATGGAGCTTATGGTGGAACATGAATCAGACTGTATTCAACTAGAAACCTTCACAGTCGGTATGATTAAAAGAAGTGGGACAGATGTACTTACTAGATTTTCAGTCACGGTCAAATCAGATCTGGACATGCAACAACGTTAGAGGTGAATCGAAGACTCTCCGCGATCGATTTCCCCATATCCGACAGATACAAGCTTAATACCAATAGAGCTTGAGATCATCAAATCGGAAACGGTGTCATCGGAGTAGTAATCAGAGATAGAAATGTGTATTTCTTTGCAGAATTGACTAAACCCCTTCGCGTTGCAGCAAGCGCAGCGATGGACTTTTGGCTATAAGATATGGTATTTACTTGGCTTGGGATATGGAATTAAGAAGATTGAGACTAGATTAGATTCTTTGAAAATAGTAAAAAAGATGAAGAGTATGAAAAGTGATAAGCCAAGTGGACCTTGGAAGCATCCTCGATGATGCAAACAACTAATCCGCAACGTAGAAAGAGAAATTATCTGCTACTGCAGCCGTGATGCAAACAATGTAGCCAACCCGCTTGTAAAATGGGATTTAGCCCAAAACCGTGAATCACTCTAGTTAGAAGAAGAGCCCAATTGGTCAAGACCAATATTGCAAGCTGACGTAATTGGGCGTTCAAGTCCAGAGTTCAATCAATGAAACTCATCTCTTTTTCCAAAAATAAAAATAGAAATCAAGGGTCACATACAATTATACTGTAATACTTGATAAAATTATACTCTGTGTATTTATTGTCTGCAATGATACAATTATACACTGTTTTTGAAGCATCATCTGTCATCTGTTAAATCAAACATTATGTGATTCTCCTAAAAATATACACTCTCCGTCTTATAACTTTAGTTACTGTGGACGTTTAAGATCATTCTGACTATGAGATTTGAGAATAAAATTTAAATATGAGCTCATTAGTTTTATCATGATCTTGCAGAGTAATCTTAAGTGACTACATATAAAAAATTGATAAATTATTGTATCATTTTTTTGCTCGAATCAATTAGTCAAAATGACCTCGAAAGTCAAAGGAGACTAAAATTATGAGACGGAGGGATTAGTGTGCTGTTCTAATAAGGTCCTTCTAATAAATTAACTCTTACATAAGTCTATCAATATTTTAGACCCGTGTTATATGAAACAGACTTAGACACGATATGACATGGATGCCTCGTCACGACACGACATGACACGAAGATGGGTGACGTACATTTATTAAAAAAAATTAGAAGTGCTCACACATTTTTTTTACAGAATAATATTATAGAAAATGATAACATATATATGAAATATATAACTACAATTTTGTCGGACGACTCCTTCACGAGATTTTGTTGGATGACTCCTCGTCACGACTCTTTCAAACAACTACTAACCTTCGAGGGTTCCTGTCGCCATCTGGTATTACCTGATCAACGAAAAGCATTGTTCATTAGCAACTGAATTCAGTGTCATATAAGAACAGGACATATAGTTGCCTCAGTGAAATCAAAATTGTTTATCTCATAAGCTTTGACCTCATTCACAAAAGAGATAACCATAACTGATAATTCAACAATTAGAAGCGTATGTGTAAAGTGAAGGCAAGTATGCTGACTGTTTAGTTAAGACACCGACACGGAGACGACACGGAGGCGCTGACACGACGATTGAGCATCTGAAAACTAGCTTAAAGAATCTGAGTATTCGTGCAATCAGGTTAAAATGAATTGCTAAAATGAAGAATGGGCAACCTCCACTTCCTTAGCCGAGGGAATAATAGGGTTCTACCAAAGCATGCAATCATGAAGCAAGTCTTCCCAAAACCTCAAAGGTCAGGCAATGCTGCCACGAACGGACCCAAAAACTAAACACCACCTAATGCACACATGCCCCAACTTCGTGTCGATTTCGTGCCAACAAATGGAATTTGAGCTATTAAGCCAACAAGCGTAATCTTGCATTAGTAGCCTATGCTCATTCATTAGACTATTCAATCCTCACCATGCTAATTACACTAGTTTAACATGCCTCACGAAGCCTATTTAGTAACGTATTCAATACCCATTCGCTTACCGAATCGGTAACTCATCCGGTAACTAGCTACACGGTTTCGGTGGCCTAATGGTCCTTAGATTTTGAGTATCTCCTCTTTAACTAAACTAGCTAAATGAACCATTAATACCGCACCAAGGTTGAAATGAACCAATAAGAACGATACGTACGTCGCGGCGCATCCGATGAAATATTAGGGTTTCGACATTGGGGGTAGCCAATTAGCCATGCGCCGCAACATTAATCGAACACAAATCATAACGATACTCTTTCCGAATCCCTAAAAAGGCGATGCCGCCGCCGCGATCGAACTCAAGGAACAAAACACAACCTAGTCAACACAGGCCAATACATGTAGAATACTAATAACAGTGGAACAGAGATGGAACTTACCAAAGAAACAGAGCAGCTTGGACCAGGCTTGAACTCTTCTTGTTGTTCTTGTTGTTGATGATGATCTCCTTCTCCTTCTTCTTCAACACAAAATTGGGTTTTTCCTTGCTTCTTGAGTTTGAGTTTCTTCTTCACCTGCTCCGCTTCCATAAGTGAATCTCTCTTCTCCTTTTCCTCTCTCTCTCTCTCTCTCTCTATGCTCTTTGACATCTGCTTTCTCTTATCTTTAAACACTCTGTATATTTATTTTTTGTAATAATACAATTATTTTGAAACATCATATGTCCTGTGTTAAAGTAAGCCTTGTGTAATTCTCCTCAAAAGTATTCGACAAGTCATATTGGCTAGGTGAATTGAATATAAAAACGATATACGAGCTCGTTAGCTTCTTCATAGAGTAATCTTAAGTCTACTACATATAAAAAAATTAATAAATTATGGTATCATTTTGTTGTTCGGATCAATTAATGAACTCAAAAGTTAAAGGGGAATATAATTATGGGACGGAGGGAGTAGTGTGCATTTGTCGTTCAAATAAGGTCATTCTAATAAATTAACTCTTGTATAATTCGATTAATATTTTAGACCCGTGTTATTTGAAACGGGCAGAAACACGATATGACACGGAAGCCTCGTCACGACACGACATGACACGAAGACGGGTGCAGTACATTTATTAAAAAAATTAAGAAGTTCCCACACATTTTTTTAC
Source organism: Linanthus parryae (assembly GCA_023055425.1). Classification (NCBI taxonomy): domain Eukaryota; kingdom Viridiplantae; phylum Streptophyta; class Magnoliopsida; order Ericales; family Polemoniaceae; genus Linanthus; species Linanthus parryae. The sequence goes on from JALGPY010000002.1 coordinate 39,727,838, forward strand.
CGGATAATTTTAGTGTAAATAATAAGTTATTAATAAATATATAACTACGATTTATTAAGACGACCCCTTCACGAGATTTCTGAAGATATATCGATGATAACAAAGAATGGCAAACGACACATTACAGAAACACGAAAATGCTCATATTGGCCGTATGATTAATTTATTTATGTATGTCTCTTATATTATCTTGGTATATTATTCTATGCACAATGAGATTGATGTATGACTGGTATTAAATAAGAAGTTTGATTTAACTAAAAATATCTTAGACACATGCACATTCATCAATATAGTGTAATATAAATTAGTATTTCACACAAATAAAATATTTATAATAAATAAAAATTCAAGGGTTACTTTGATGGAGCTTATGGTGGAACATGAATCAGACTGTATTCAACTAGAAACCTTCACAGTCGGTAAGATTAAAGGAAGTGGGGCAGAAACACTTACTAGATTTTCAGTCACGGTCAAATAAAACCTGGACACGCAACAACGTTAGAGGTGAATCGAAGACTCTCCGCGATGGATTTCCCCATATTCGACAGATACAAGCTTAATACCAATAGAGCTTGAGATCATCAAATCGGAAACTGTGTCATCGGAGTAGTAATAAGAGATAGAAATGTGGATTTCTTTGCGGAATTGACTAAACCCCTTCGCGTTGCAGCAAGCGCAGCGATGGGCTTTTGGCTCTAAGATATGGTATTTACTTGGCTCGGGATATGGGATTAAAAAGATTGAGACTAGATTAGATTTGTTGAACATAGTAAAAAAGATGAAGAGTATGAAAAGTGATAAGCCAAGTGGACCTTGGAAGCATCCTCTATGATGCAAACAACTAATCCGCAACGTAGAAAGAGAAATTATCCGCTACTGCAGCCGTGATGCAAACAATGTAGCCAACCCGCTTGTAAAATGGGCTTTAGCCCAAAACCGTGAATCACTCTGGTTAGAAGAAGAGCCCAATTGGTCAAGACAAATATTGCAAGCTGACGTAATTGGGCGTTCAAGTCCAGAGTTCAATCAATGAAACTCATCTCTTTTTCCAAAAATAAAAATAGAAATCAAGGGTCACATACAATTATACTGTAATACATTATAAAATTATACGCTGTGTATTTATTGTCTGCAATGATACAATTATACTCTGTTTTTGAAGCATCATCTGTCACCTGTTAAAGCAAACATTATGTGATTCTCCTAAAAATATACACTCTCCGTCTTATAACTTTAGTTACTGTGGACGTTTAAGATCATTCTGACTATGAGATTTGAGAAAAAAAATTAAACCTGAGCTCGTTAGTTTTATCATGATCTTGCAGAGTAATCTTAAGTCTACTACATATAAAAAATTGATAAATTATTGTATAATTTTTTTTCTCGAATCAATTAGTCAAAATGACCTCGAAAGTCAAAGGAGACAAAAATTATGAGACGGAGGGATTAGTGTGCTGTTCTAATAAGGTCCTTCTAATAAATTAACACTTATATAATTTTATCAATATTTTAGACACGTGTTATATGAAACAGACACAGACAGGATATGACATGGATGCCTCGTCACGACACGACATGACACGAAGATGGGTGAAGTACATTTATTAAAAAAAATTAGAAGTGCTCACACCTTTTTTTTACAGAATAATAATAATGAAAATGATAACATATATATTAAATATATAACTACAATTTTGTCGGACGACTCCTTCACGAGATTTTGTCGGACGACTCCTCGTCACGACTCTTTCAAACAACTACTAACCTTCGAGGGTTCCTGTCGCCATCTGGTATTACCTGATCAACGAAAAGCATTGTTCATTAGCAACTGAATTCATTGTCATATAAGAACAGGACATATAGTTGCCTCAGTGAAATAAAAATTGTTTATCTCATAAGCTTTGACCTCATTCACAAAATGAGATAACCATAACTGATAATTCAACAATTAGAAGCGTATGTGTAAAGTGAAGGCAAGTATGCTGACTGTTTAGTTAAGACACCGACACGGAGACGACACGACATGGAGACGCTGACACGACGATTGAGCATCTGAAAACTAGCTTAAAGAATCTGAGTATTCGTGCAAACAGGTTAAAATGAATTGCTAACATGAAGAATGGGCAACCTCCACTTCCTTAGCCGAGGGAATAATAGGGCTCTACCAAAGCATGCAATCATAAAGCAAGTCTTCCCAAAACCTCAAAGGTCAGGCAATGCTGCCACGAACGGACCCAAAAACTAAACACCACCTAATGCACACATGCCCCAACTTCGTGTCGATTTGGTTCCAACAAATGGAATTTGAGCTATTAAGCCAACAAGCGTAATCTTGCATTAGTAGCCTATGCTCATTCACTAGACTATTCAATCCTCACCATGCTAATTACACTAGTTTAACATGCCTCGCAAGCCTATTAAGTAACGTATTCAATCCCCATTCGCTTACCGAATCGGTAACTCATCCGGTAACTAGCTACACGGTTTCGGTGGCCTAATGGTCCTTAGATTTTGAGTATCTCCTCTTTAACTAAACTAGCTAAATGAACCATTAATACCGCACCAAGGTTGAAAAGAACCAATAAGAACGATACGTACGTCGCGGCGCATCCGATAAAATATTAGGGTTTCGACATTGGGGGTAGCCAATTAGCCATGCCCGCAACATTAATCGAACACAAATCATAACGATACTCTTTCCGAATCCCTAAAAAGGCGATGCCGCCGCCGCGATCGAACTCAAGGAACAAAACACAACCTAATCAACGCAGGCCAATACACGTAGAATACTAATAACAGTGGAACAGAGATGGAACTTACCAAAGAAACAGAGCAGCTTGGACCAGGCTTGAACTCTTCTTGTTGTTCTTGTTGTTGATGATGATCTCCTTCTCCTTCTTCTTCAACACAAAATTGGGTTTTTCCTTGCTTCAGATGTAGCTTGAGTTTGAGTTTCTTCTTCACATGCTCCGCTTCCATAAGTGAATCTCTCTTCTCCTTTTCCTTTCTCTCTCTCTCTCTCTATGCTCTTTGACAGCTGCTTTCTCTTATCTTTAAACACTCTGTATATTTATTGTCTGCAATGATACAATTATACTCTGTTTTTGAAACATCATATGTCCCGTGTTAAAAGTAAGCCTTGTGTAATTCTCCTCAAAAGTATTCGACAAGTCATATTGACTCGGTGAATTGAATATAAAAACGATATACGAGCTCGTTAGCTTCTTCATAGAGTAATCTTAAGTCTACTACATATAAAAAAAATTAATAAATTATGGTATCATTTTGTTGTTCGGATCAATTAATGAACTCAAAAGTTAAAGGGGAATATAATTATGGGACGGATGGAGTAGTGTGCATTTGTCGTTCAAATAAGGTCATTCTAATATATTAACCCTTGTATAATTCGATTAATATTTTAGACCCTTGTTATTTGAAACGGGCACAAACACGATATGACACGGAAGCCTCGTCACGACACGACATGACACGAAGACGGGTGCAGCACATTTATAAAAAAAATTAAGAAGTTCCCACACATTTTTTACAGGATAATTTTAGTATAAATAATAAGTTATTAATAAATATATAACTACGATTTATTAGGACGACCCCTTCACGAGATTTCTGAAGATATATCGATGATAACAAAGAATGTCAAACGACACATTACAGAAACACGAAAATGCTCATATTGGCCGTATGATTAATTTTATTTATGTATGTCTTTTAAATTATCTTGGTGTATTATTCTATGCACAATGAGATTGATGTATGACTGGGTATTAAATAAGAAGTTTGATTTAACTAAAAATGTCTTAGACACATGCACATTCATCAATATAGTGTATTATAAATTAGTATTTCACACAATAAAATATTTATAATAAATAAAAATTCAAGGGTTACTTTGATGGAGCTTACGGTGGAACATGAATCAGACTGTATTCAACTAGAAACCTTCACAGCCGGTAAGATTAAAAGAAGTGGGACAGAAGTACTTACTAGATTTTCAGTCACGGTCAAATCAGATCTGGACATGCAACAACGTTAGAGGTGAATCGAAGACTCTCCGCGATGGATTTCCCCATATCCGACAGATACAAGCTTAATACCAATAGAGCTTGAGATCATCAAATCAGAAACGGTGTCATCGGAGTAGTAATAAGAGATAGAAATGTGGATTTCTTTGAAGAATTGACTAATCCCCTTCGCGTTGCATCAAGCGCAGCGATGGACTTTTGGCTCTAAGATATGGTATTTAATTGGCTCGGGATATGGGATTAAGAAGATTGAGACTAGATAAGATTCGTTGAACATAGTAAAAAAGATGAAGAGTATGAAAAGTGATAAGCCAAGTGGACCTTGGAAGCATCGTCGATGATGCAAACAACTAATCCGCAACGTAGAAAGAGAAATTATCCGCTACTGCAGCCGTGATGCAAACAATGTAGCCAACCCGCTTGCAAAATGGGCTTTAGCCCAAAACCGTGAATCATTCTGGTTAGAAGAAGAGCCCAATTGGTCAAGACCAATATTGCAAGCTGACGTAATTGGGCGTTCAAGTCCAGAGTTCAATCAATGAAACTCATCTCTTTTTTCCAAAAATAAAAATAGAAATCAAGGGTCAAATAAATTATACTGTAATACATGATAAAATTATACGCTGTGTATTGTCTGCAATGATACAATTATACTCTGTTTTTGAAGCATCATCTGTCATCTGTTAAAGCAAACATTATGTGATTCTCCTAAAAATATACACTCTCCGTCTTATAACTTTAGTTACTGTGGACGTTTAAGATCATTCTGACTATGAGATTTGAGAATAAAAATTAAACATGAGCTCGTTAGTTTTATCATGATCTTGCATAGTAATCTTAAGTCTACTACATATAAAAAATTGATAAATTATTGTATCATTTTTTTGCTCGAATCAATTAGTCAAAATGACCTCGAAAGTCAAAGGAGACTAAAATTATGAGACGGAGGGACTAGTGTGCTGTTCTAATAAGGTCCTTCTAATAAATTAACTCTTATATAATTTTGTCAATATTTTAGACCCGTGTTATATGAAACAGACACAGACAGGATATGACATGGATGCCTCGTCACGACACGACATGACACGAAGATGGGTGAAGTACATTTATTAAAAAAAATTAGAAGTGCTCACACATTTTTTTTACAGAATAATATTAATGAAATGATAACATATATATTAAATATATAACTACAATTTTGTCGGACGACTTCTTCACGAGATTTTGTCGGACGACTCCTCGTCACGACTCTTTCAAACAACTACTAACCTTCGAGGGTTCCTGTCGCCATCTGGTATTACCTGATCAACGAAAAGCATTGTTCATTAGAAACTGAATTCATTGTCATATATGAACAGGACATATAGTTGCCTCAGTGAAATAAAAATTGTTTATCTCATAAGCTTTGACCTCATTCACAAAATGAGATAACCATAACTGATAATTCAACAATTAGAAGCATATGTGTAAAGTGAAGGCGAGTATGCTGACTGTTTAGTTAAGACACCGACACGGAGACGACACGACATGGAGACGCTGACACGATGATTGAGCATCTGAAAACTAGCTTAAAGAATCTGAGTATTCGTGCAAACAGGTTAAAATGAATTGCTAAAATGAAGAATGGGCAACCTCCACTTCCTTAGCCGAGGGAATAATAGGGTTCTACCAAAGCATGCAATCATAAAGCAAGTCTTCCCAAAACCTCAAAGGTCAGGCAATGCTGCCACGAACGGACCCAAAAACTAAACACCACCTAATGCACACATGCCCCAACTTCGTGTCGATTTCGTGCCAACAAAGGGAATTTGAGCTATTAAGCCAACAAGCGTAATCTTGCATTAGTATGCTCATTCATTAGACTATTCAATCCTCACCATGCTAATTACACTAGTTTAACATGCCTCGCGAAGCCTATTAAGTAACGTATTCAATCCCCATTCGCTTACCGAATCGGTAACTCATCCGGAACTAGCTACACGGTTTCGGTGGCCTAATGGTCCTTAGATTTTGAGTATCTCCTCTTTAACTAAACTAGCTAAATAAACCATTAATACCGCACCAAGGTTGAAATTAACCAATAAGAACGATACGTACGTCGCGGCGCATCCGATGAAATATTAGGGTTTCGACATTGGGGGTAGCCAATTAGCCATGCGCCGCAACATTAATCGAACACAAATCATAACGATACTCTTTCCAAATCCCTAAAAAGGCGATGCCGCCGCCGCGATCGAACTCAAGGAACAAAACACAATCTAATCAACACAGGCCAATACAAAATTGGTTAATTTCTTACCAAAGAAACAGAGCAGCTTGGACCAGGCTTGAACTCTTCTTGTTGTTCTTGTTGTTGATGATGATCTCCTTCTCCTTCTTCTTCAACACAAAATTGGGTTTTTCCTTGTTTCAGATGTAGCTTGAGTTTGAGTTTCTTCTTCACATGCTCCGCTTCCATAAGTGAATCTCTCTTCTCCTTTTCCTTTCTCTCTCTCTCTATGCTCTTTGACAGCTGCTTTCTCTTATCTTTAAACACTCTGTATATTTATTGTCTGCAATGATACAATTATACTCTGTTTTTGAAACATCATATGTCCCGTGTTAAAGTAAGCCTTGTGTAATTCTCCTCAAAAGTATTCGACAAGTCATATTGACTAGGTGAATTGAATATAAAAACGATATACGAGCTCGTTAGCTTCTTCATAGAGTAATCTTAAGTCTACTACATATAAAAAAAATTAATAAATTATGGTATCATTTTGTTGTTAGGATCAATTAATGAACTCAAAAGTTAAAGGGGAATATAATTATGGGACGGATAGAGTAGTGTGCATTTGTCGTTCAAATAAGGTCATTCTAATAAATTAAATCTTGTATAATTCGATTAATATTTTAGACCCGTGTTATTTGAAACGGGCACAAACACGATATGACACGGAAGCCTCGTCACGACACGACATGACACGAAGACGGGTGCAGTACATTTATTAAAAAAATTAAGAAGTTCCCACACATTTTTTTACAGGATAATTTAAGTGTAAATAATAAGTTATTAATAAATATATAACTACGATTTATTAGGACGACCCCTTCACGAGATTTCTGAAGATATATCTACTATAACAAAGAATGGTAAACAACACATTACAGAAACACGAAAATGCTCATATTGGCCGTATGATTAATTTTATTTATGTATGTCTTTTATATTATCTTGGTATATTATTCTATGCACAATGAGATTGATGTATGACTGGTATTAAATAAGAAGTTTGATTTAACTAAAAATATCTTAGACACATGCACATTCATCAATATAGTGTAATATAAATTAGTATTTCACACAAATAAAATATTTATAATAAATAAAAATTCAAGGGTTACTTTGATGGAGCTTATGGTGGAACATGAATCAGACTGTATTCAACTAAAAACCTTGACAGTCGGTAAGATTAAAAGAAGTGGGACAGAAATACTTACTAGATTTTCAGTCACGGTCAAATCAGATCTGGACATGCAACAACGTTAGAGGTGAATCGAAGACTCTCCGCGATGGAATTCCCCATATCCGACAGATACAAGCTTAATACCAATAGAGCTTGAGATCATCAAATCGGAAACTGTGTCATCGGAGTAGTAATAAGAGATAGAAATGTGGATTTCTTTGGAGAATTGACTAAACCCTTTCGCGTTGCAGCAAGCGCAGCGATGGACTTTTGGCTCTAAGATATGGTATTTACTTGGCTCGGGATACGGGATTAAGAAGATTGAGACTAGATTAGATTCGTTGAACATAGTAAAAAAGATGAAGAGTATGAAAAGTGATAAGCCAAGTGGACCTTGGAAGCATCCTCGATGATGCAAACAACTAATCCGCAACGTAGAAAGAGAGATTATCCGCTACTGCAGCCGTGATGCAAACAATGTAGCCAACCCGCTTGTAAAATGGGCTTTAGCCCAAAACCGTGAATCACTCTGGTTAGAAGAAGAGCCCAATTGGTCAAGACCAATATTGCAAGCTGACGTAATTGGGCGTTCGAGTCCAGAGTTCAATCAATGAAACTCATCTCTTTTTCCAAAAATAAAAATAGAAACCAAGGGTCACGTACAATTATACTGTAATACATGATAAAATTATACTCTGTGTATTTATTGTCTGCAATGATACAATTATACTCTGGTTTTGAAGCATCATCTGTCATCTGTTAAAGCAAACACTATGTGATTCTCCTAAAAATATACACTCTCCGTCTTATAACTTTAGTTACTGTGGACGTTTAAGATCATTCTGACTATGAGATTTGAGAATAAAAATTAAACATGAGCTCGTTAGTTTTATCATGATCTTACAGAGTAATCTTAAGTCTACTACATATAAAAAATTGATAAATTATTGTATCATTTTTTTGCTCGAATCAATTAGTCAAAATGACCTCGAAAGTCAAAGGAGACTAAAATTATGAGACGGAGGGATTAGTGTGCTGTTCTAATAAGGTCCTTATAATAAATTAACTCTTATATAATTCTATCAATATTTTGACCTGTGTTATATGAAACAGACAGACACGATATGACATGGATGCCTCGTCACGACACGACATGACACGAAGATGGGTGAAGTACATTTATTAAAAAAAATTAGAAGTGCTCACACATTTTTTTACAGAATAATATTAATGAAAATGATAACATATATGTTAAATATATAACTGGAATTTTGTCGGACGACTCCTTCACGAGATTTTGTCGGACGACTCCTCTTCACGACTCTTTCAAACAACTACTAACCTTCGAGGGTTCCTGTCGCCATCTGGTAATACCTGATCAACGAAAAGCATTGTTCATTAGCAACTGAATTCATTGTCATATAAGAACAGGACATATAGTTGCCTCAGTGAAATCAAAATTGTTTATCTCATAGGCTTTGACCTCATTCACAAAATGAGATAACCATAACTGATAATTCAACTATTAGAAGCGTATGTGTAAAGTGAAGGCAAGTATGCTGACTGTTTAGTTAAGACACCGACACGGAGACGACACGACATGGAGACGCTGACACGACGATTGAGCATCTGAAAACTAGCTTAAAGAATCTGAGTATTCGTGCAAACAGGTTAAAATGAATTGCTAAAATGAAGAATGGGCAACCTCCACTTCTTAGCCGAGGGAATAATAGGGTTCTACCAAAGCATGCAATCATAAAGCAAGTCTTCCCAAAACCTCAAAGGTCAGGCAATGCTGCCACGAACGGACCCAAAAACTAAACATCACCTAATGCACACATGCCCCAACTTCGTGTCGATTTGGTGCCAACAAATGGAATTTGAGCTATTAAGCCAACAAGCGTAATCTTGCATTAGTAGCCTATGCTCATTCAATAGACTATTCAATCCTCACCATGCTAATTACACTAGTTTAACATGCCTCGCAAGCCTATTAAGTAACGTATTCAATCCCCATTCGCTTACCGAATCGGTAACTCATCCGGTAACTAGCTACACGGTTTCGGTGGCCTAATGGTCCTTAGATTTTGAGTATCTCCTATTTAACTAAACTAGCTAAATGAACCATTAATACCGCACCTAGGTTGAAATGAACCAATAAGAACGATACGTACGTCGCGGCGCATCCGATGAAATATTAGGGTTTCGACATTGGGGGTAGCCAATTAGCCATGCGCCGCAACATTAATCGAACACAAATCATAACGATACTCTTTCCGAATCCCTAAAAAGGCGATGCCGCCGCCGCGATCGAACTCAAGGAACAAAACACAACCTAATCAACGCAGGCCAATACATGTAGAATAGTAATAACAGTGGAACAGAGATGGAACTTACCAAAGAAACAGACCAGCTTGGACCAGGCTTGAACTCTTCTTGTTGTTCTTGTTGTTGATGATGATCTCCTTCTCCTTCTTCTTCAACACAAAATTGTGTTTTTCCTTGCTTCAGATGTAGCTTGAGTTTGAGTTTCTTCTTCACATGCTCCGCTTCCATAAGTGAATCTCTCTTCTCCTTTTCCTTTCTCTCTCTCTCTATGCTCTTTGACAGCTGCTTATTATACTCTGTTTTTGAAATATCATATGTCCCGTGTTAAAGTAAGCCTTGTGTAATTCTCCTCAAAAGTATTCGACAAGTCATATTGACTAGGTGAATTGAATATAAAAACGATATACGAGCTCGTTAGCTTCTTCATAGAGTAATCTTTAAGTCTACTACATATAAAAAAAATTAATAAATTATGGTATCATTTTGTTGTTCGGATCAATTAATGAACTCAAAAGTTAAAGGGGAATATAATTATGGGACGGATGGAGTAGTGTGCATTTGTCGTTCAAATAAGGTCATTCTAATAAATTAAATCTTGTATAATTCGATTAATATTTTAGACCCGTGTTATTTGAAACGGGCACAAACACGATATGACACGGAAGCCTCGTCACGACACGACATGACACGAAGACGGGTGCAGTACATTTACTAAAAAAATTAAGAAGTTCCCACACATTTTTTTACAGGATAATTTTAGTGTAAATAATAAGTTATTAATAAATATACAACTACGATTTATTAGGACGACCCCTTCACGAGATTTCTGAAGATATATCGATCATAACAAAGAATGGCAAACAACACATTACAGAAACACGAAAATGCTCATATTGGCCGTATGATTAATTTTATTTATGTATGTCTTTTATATTATCTTGGTATATTATTCTATGCACAATGAGATTGATGTATGACTGGTATTAAATAAGAAGTTTGATTTAACTAAAAATATCTTAGACACATGCACATTCATCAATATAGTGTAATATAAATTAGTATTTCACACAAATAAAATATTTATAATAAATAAAAATTCAAGGGTTACTTTGATGGAGCTTATGGTGGAACATGAATCAGACTGTATTCAACTAAAAACCTTCACAGTCGGTAAGATTAAAAGAAGTGGGACAGACATACTTACTAGATTTTCAGTCACGGTCAAATCAGATCTGGACATGCAACAACGTTAGAGGTGAACCGAAGACTCTCCGCGATGGATTTCCCCATATCCGACAGATACAAGCTTAATACCAATAGAGCTTGAGATCATCAAATCGGAAACTGTGTCATCGGAGTAGTAATAAGAGATAGAAATGTGGATTTCTTTGGAGAATTGACTAAACCCTTTCGCGTTGCAGCAAGCGCAACGTTGGACTTTTGGCTCTAAGATATGGTATTTACTTGGCTCGGGATACGGGATTAAGAAGATTGAGACTAGATTAGATTCGTTGAACATAGGAAAAAAGAGTAAGAGTATGAAAAGTGATAAGCCAAGTGGACCTTGGAAGCATCCTCGATGATGCAAACAACTAATCCGCAACGTAGAAAGAGAAATTATCCGCTACTGCAGCCGTGATGCAAACAATGTAGCCAACCCTCTTGTAAAATGGGCTTTAGCCCAAAACCGTGAATCACTCTGGTTAGAAGAAGAGCCCAATTGGTCAAGACCAATATTGCAAGCTGACATAATTGGGCGTTCGAGTCCAGAGTTCAATCAATGAAACTCATCTCTTTTTCCAAAAATAAAAATAGAAACCAAGGGTCACATACAATTATACTGTAATACATGATAAAATTATACTCTGTGTATTTATTGTCTGCAATGATACAATTATACTCTGGTTTTGAAGCATCATCTGTCATCTGTTAAAGCAAACATTATGTGATTCTCCTAACAATATACACTCTCCGTCTTATAACTTTAGTTACTGTGGACGTTTAAGATCATTCTGACTATGAGATTTGAGAATAAAAATTAAACATGAGCTCGTTAGTTTTATCATGATCTTGCAGAGTAATCTTAAGTCTACTACATATAAAAAATTGATAAATTATTGTATCATTTTTTTTCTCGAATCAATTAGTCAAAATGACCTCGAAAGTCAAAGGAGACTAAAATTATGAGACGGAGGGATTAGTGTGCTGTTCTAATAAGGTCCTTCTAATAAATTAACTCTTATATAATTCTATCAATATTTTGACCCGTGTTATATGAAACAGACACAGACACGATATGACATGGATGCCTCGTCACGACACGACATGACACGAAGATGGGTGAAGTACATTTATTAAAAAAAATTAGAAGTGCTCACACATTTATTTACATAATATTATTAATGAAAATGATAACATATATGTTAAATATATAACTACAATTTTGTCGGACGACTCCTTCACGAGATTTTGTCGGACGACTCCTCGTCACGACTCTTTCAAACAGTTACTAACCTTCGAGGGTTCCTATCGCCATCTGGTATTACCTGATCAACGAAAAGCATTGTTCATTAGCAACTGAATTCATTGTCATATAAGAACAGGACATATAGTTGCCTCTGTGAAATCAAAATTGTTTATCTCATAAGCTTTGACCTCATTCACAAAATGAGATAACCATAACTGATAATTCAACAATTAGAAGCGTATGTGTAAAGTGAAGGCAAGTATGCTGACTGTTTAGTTAAGACACCGACACGGAGACGACACGACATGGAGACGCTGACACGACGATTGAGCATCTGAAAACTAGCTTAAAGAATCTGAGTATTCGTGCAAACAGGTTAAAATGAATTGCTAAAATGAAGAATGGGCAACCTCTGTTGGGTTTTTTTATTATTAATTGATTCAAACAATAGATTGGTCAAAGAAGGAATTATTATTTTTTGGAAACATTGAATTACTTTGGCAACAAGTAATTCACATGTTTTTTGGTAGTGTCCTTATTGGATTAGGAAACAATTCCTTGTTTGTCTTGGATTAGTTTTGGACATTACTTGGGCTCCAAGTCTTGTACTAGTACATAAGTAGATGCTAGGGTCATGACTTGGTGTGTGCTTGTAATTGGTATTTTCTCTTCTCATCAATAAATTGGTTGGTTTGGCCGTGGATGTAGCTAGTCTCAAAACTAGTGAACCACGTAAATTCTTGTGTTCTTGATCTTGCTTTTTTGTTTTTTTGCTTTCTCTTGTTTTCTCACGTATCGGAATCCTAATAAGTGGTATCAGAGCCTGGTTCGTTGTGATTCAAGAGGAGCAATGGCGTTGGTTCGTGATCAAGATCTAGGTTTGATGGGAAGATTGGGTTTCCGCTGGTTGGCCTCTGAAACAGGGGGTGCAAGCACACCAAGACTTTGTTGGGAGGCTATCGGGTTCCTTGTTGGGGGAGCTATCGGGCTCTTTTTGTGGAGCATTGGAATTGTGGATCTAATTTTAGTACATCTGGCACGCTTTCGGTTCCGGCATGCGTCAATCGATATGGCGTGCTCAACCCGACGAGTGATCGGCATCTATATCTGGATTTGGCAACTAGGAGGATTCAAGTCTAGGTGGAGGCGACTCGAATCAACTAGAAATTGAGGGAGAAACATCATTGGAAGAGGGAGTGTCCTAAAAATCGTTCACCTGTAGATCCCGCTTCAGGTGGAGGAGGAGGGACGCTCAAGGTTGGTGATGATCTCTAAGCCCCTTTTGGGTGGATCGGGCTCCAGGCATGGAGCATGGAGCGTGTTATTGGGCACGCGGGTTGGTGGCGCGATTGGATCTTGGATTGGCGCGCTTTGGTTATTGGTTTTGTGCGCATTGGTGCGGATGGCGGCGCAAATTGGCATGACATTGTTTGATAGGCACTTTTGTCACTAAGTGTCATTGGAGTGACGTTGGGGCATGCATTGTGTCATGGTGCATCAGGGAGCGTTTATTGGAACGCATTGTCTTTGTGTTTGTTGAAGACGCATAGACGCGCTTGTTGTGGCGCATTGGGAGTGTGTTCAATTCCGCAAATTGGGAATACACTCGGATTGGGTTCATTGGATTGATGAGAAGAATTGGTTCGGTAGCTATGGAGTTTGAATCAAGGTGGAGGTTTGTTGGGTTTTTTATTATTAATTGATTCAAACAATAGATTGGGCAAAGAAGGAATTATTATTTTTTGGAAACATTGAATTACTTTGGCAACAAGTAATTCACATGTTTTTTGGTAGTGTCCTTATTGGATTATGAAACAATTCCTTGTTTGTCTTGGATTAGTTTTGGACATTACTTGGGCTCCAAGTCTTGTACTAGTATATAAGTAGATGCTAGGGTCATGACTTGATGTGTGCTTGTAATTGGTATTTTCTTTTCTCATCAATAAATTGGTTGGTTTGGCCGTGGATGTAGCTAGTCTCAAAACTAGCGAACCACGTAAATTCTTGTGTTCTTGATCTTGCTTTTGTTTGTTCTTGCTTTCTCTTGTTTTCTCACGTATCGGAATCCTAACAACCTCCACTTCCTTAGCCGAGGGAATAATAGGGTTCTACCAAAGCATGCAATCATAAAGCAAGTCTTCCCAAAACCTCAAAGGTCAGGCAATGCTGCCACGAACGGACCCAAAAACTAAACACCACCTAATGCACACATGCCCCAACTTCGTGTCGATTTCGTGCCAACAAATGGAATTTGAGCTATTAAGCCAACAAGCGTAATCTTGCATTAGTAGCCTAGGCTCATTCATTAGACTATTCAATCCTCACCATGCTAATTACACTAGTTTAACATGCCTCGCAAGCCTATTAAGTAACGTATTCAATCCCCATTCGCTTACCGAATCGGTAACTCATCCGGTAACTAGCTACACGGTTTCGGTAACCTATTGGTCCTTAGATTTTGAGTATCTCCTCTTTAACTAAACTAGCTAAATGAACCATTAATACCGCACCAAGGTTGAAATGAACCAATAAGAACGATACGTACGTCGCGGCGCATCCGATGAAATATTAGGGTTTCGACATTGGGGGTAGCCAATTAGCCTTGCGCCGCAACATTAATCGAACAAAAATCATAACGTTACTCTTTCCGAATCCCTAAAATGGCGATGCCGCCGCCACGATCGAACTCAAGGAACAAAACACAACCTAATCAACGCAGGCCAATACATGTAGAATACTAATAACAGTGGAACAGAGATGGAACTTACCAAAGAAACAGAGCAGCTTGGACCAGGCTTGAACTCTTCTTGTTAATCTTGTTGTTGATGATGATCTCCTTCTCCTTCTTCTTCAACACTAAATTGGGTTTTTCCTTGCTTCAGATGTAGCTTGAGTTTGAGTTTCTTCTTCACATGCTCCGCTTCCATAAGTGAATCTCTCTTCTCCTTTTCCTTTCTCTCTCTCTCTATGCTCTTTGACAGCTGCTTTCTCTTATCTTTAAACACTCTGTATATTTATTATCTGCAATGATACAATTATAACCTGTTTTTGAAACATCATATGTCCCGTGTTAAAGTAAGCCTTGTGTAATTCTCCTCAAAAGTATTCGACAAGTCATATTGACTAGGTGAATTGAATATAAAAACGATATACGAGCTCGTTAGCTTCTTCATAGAGTAATCTTAAGTCTACTACATATAAAAAAAAATTAATAAATTATGGTATCATTTTGTTGTTCGGATCAATTAATGAACTCAAAAGTTAAAGGGGAATATAATTATGGAACGGATGGAGTAGTGTGCATTTGTCGTTCAAATAAGGTCATTCTAATAAATTAAATCTTGTATAATTCGATTAATATTTTAGACCCGTGTTATTTGAAACGGGCACAAACACGATATGACACGGAAGCCTCGTCACGACACGACATGACACGAAGACGGGTGCAGTACATTTATTAAAAAATTAAGAAGTTCCCACACATTTTTTTACAGGATAATTTTAGTGTAAATAATAAGTTATTAATAAATATATAACTACGATTTATTAGGACGACCCCTTCACGAGATTTCAGAAGATATATCTATGATAACAAAGAATGGCAAACAACACATTACAGAAACACGAAAATGCTCATATTGGCCGTATGATTAATTTTATTTATGTATGTCTTTTATATTATCTTGGTATATTATTCTATGCACAATGAGATTGATGTATGACTGGTATTAAATAAGAAGTTTGATTTAACTAAAAATATCTTAGACACATGCACATTCATCAATATAGTGTAATATAAATTAGTATTTCACACAAATAAAATATTTATAATAAATAAAAATTCAAGAGTTACTTTGATGGAGCTTATGGTGGAACATGAATCAGACTGTATTCAACTAAAAACCTTCACAGTCGGTAAGATTAAAAGAAGTGGGACAGAAATACTTACTAGATTTTCAGTCACGGTCAAATCAGATCTGGACATGCAACAACGTTAGAGGTGAATCGAATACTCTCCGCGATGGATTTCCCCATATCCGACAGATACAAGCTTAATACTAATAGAGCTTGAGATCATCAAATCGGAAACTGTGTCATCGGAGTAGTAATAAGAGATAGAAATGTGGATTTCTTTGGAGAATTGACTAAACCCTTTCGCGTTGCAGCAAGCGCAGCGATGGACTTTTGGCTCTAAGATATGGTATTGGACTTTTGGCTCTAAGATATGGTATTTACTTGGCTCGGGATATGGGATTAAGAAGATTGAGACTAGATTAGATTCGTTGAACATAGTAAAAAAGATGAAGAGTATGAAAAGTGATAAGCCAAGTGGACCTTGGAAGCATCCTCGATGATGCAAACAACTAATCCGCAACGTAGAAAGAGAAATTATCCGCTACTGCAGCCGTGATGCAAACAATGTAGCCAACCCGCTTGTAAAATGGGCTTTAGCCCAAAACCGTGAATCACTCTGGTTAGAAGAAGAGCCCAATTTGTCAAGACCAATATTGCAAGCTGACGTAATTGGGCGTTCAAGTCCAGAGTTCAATCAATGAAACTCATCTCTTTTTCCAAAAATAAAAATAGAAATCAAGGGTCACATACAATTATACTGTAATACATGATAAAATTATACTATGTGTATTTATTGTCTGCAATGATACAATTATACTCTGGTTTTGAAGCATCATCTATCATCTGTTAAAGCAAACATTATGTGATTCTCCTAAAAATATACACTCTCCGTCTTATAACTTTAGTTACTGTGGATGTTTAAGATCATTCTGACTATGAGATTTGAGAATAAAAATTAAACATGAGCTCGTTAGTTTTATCATGATCTTGCAGAGTAATCTTAAGTCTACTACATATAAAAAATTGATAAATTATTGTATCATTTTTTTTCTCGAATCAATTAGTCAAAATGACCTCGAAAGTCAAAGGAGACTAAAATTATGAGACGGAGGGATTAGTGTGCTGTTCTAATAAGGTCCTTCTAATAAATTAACTCTTATATAATTCTATCAATATTTTAGACCCGTGTTATATGAAACAGACACAGACAGGATATGACATGGATGCCTCGTCACGACACGACATGACACGAAGATGGGTGAAGTACATTTATTAAAAAAAATTAGAAGTTCTCACACATTTTTTTTTTATAGAATAATATTAATGAAAATGATAACATATATATTAAATATATAACTACAATTTTGTCGGACGACTCCTTCACGAGATTTTGTCGGACGACTCCTCGTCACGACTCTTTCAAACAACTACTAACCTTCGAGGGTTCCTGTCGCCATCTGGTATTACCTGATCAACGAAAAGCATTGTTCAATAGCAACTGAATTCATTGTCATATAAGAACAGGACATATAGTTGCCTCAGTGAAATCAAAATTGTTTATCTCATAAGCTTTGACCTCATTCACAAAATGAGATAACCATAACAGATAATTCAACAATTAGAAGCGTATGTGTAAAGTGAAGGCAAGTATGCTGACTGTTTAGTTAAGAAACCGACACGGAGACGACACGACATGGAGACGCTGACACGACGATTGAGCATCTGAAAACTAGCTTAAAGAAACTGAGTATTCGTGCAAACAGGTTACAATGAATTGCTAAAATGAAGAATGGGCAACCTCCACTTCCTTAGCCGAGGGAATAATAGGGTTCTACCAAAGCATGCAATCATAAAGCAAGTCTTCCCAAAACCTCAAAGGTCAGGCAATGCTGCCACGAACGGACCCAAAAACTAAACACCACCTAATGCACAGATGCCCCAACTTCGTGTCGATTTCGTGCTAACAAATGGAATTTGAGCTATTAAGCCAACAAGCGTAATCTTGCATTAGTAGCCTATGCTCATTCATTAGACTATTCAATCCTCACCATGCTAATTACACTAGTTTAACATGCCTCGCAAGCCTATTAAGTAACGTATTCAATCCTCATTCGCTTACCGAATCGGTAACTCATCCGGTAACTAGCTACACGGTTTCAGTGGCCTATTGGTCCTTAGATTTCGAGTATCTCCTCTTTAACTAAACTAGCTAAATGAACCATTAATACCGCACCAAGGTTGAAATGAACCAATAAGAACGATACGTACGTCGCGGCGCATCCGATGAAATATTAGGGTTTCGACATTGGGGGTAGCCAATTAGCCATGCGCCGCAACATTAATCGAACACAAATCATAACGATACTCTTTCCGAATCCCTAAAAAGGCGATGCCGCCGCCGCGATCGAACTCAAGGAACAAAACACAACCTAATCAACACAGGCCAATACATGTAGAATACTAATAACAGTGGAACAGAGATGGAACTTACCAAAGAAACAGAGCAGCTTGGACCAGGCTTGAACTCTTCTTGTTGTTCTTGTTGTTGATGATGATCTCCTTCTCCTTCTTCTTGAACACAAAATTGGGTTTTTCCTTGCTTCAGATGTAGCTTGAGTTTGAGTTTCTTCTTCACATGCTCCGCTTCCATAAGTGAATCTCTCTTCTCCTTTTCCTTTCTCTCTCTCTCTCTATGCTCTTTGACAGCTGCTTTCTCTTATCTTTAAACACTCTGTATATTTATTGTCTGCAATGATACAATTATACTCTGTTTTTGAAACATCATATGTCCCGTGTTAAAGTAAGCCTTGTGTAATTCTCCTCAAAAGTATTCGACAAGTCATATTGACTAGGTGAATTGAATATAAAAACGATATACGAGCTCGTTAGCTTCTTCATAGAGTAATCTTAAGTATACTACATATAAAAAAAATTAATAAATTATGGTATCATTTTGTTGTTCGGATCAATTAATGAACTCAAAAGTTAAAGGGGAATATAATTATGGAACGGATGGAGTAGTGTGCATTTGTCGTTCAAATAAGGTCATTCTAATAAATTAAATCTTGTATAATTCGATTAATATTTTAGACCCGTGTTATTTGAAACGGGCACAGACACGATATGACACGGAAGCCTCGTCACGACACGACATGACACGAAGACGGGTGCAGTACATTTATTAAAAAAATTAAGAAGTTCCCACACATTTTTTTACAGGATAATTTTAGTGTAAATAATAACTTATTAATAAATATATAACTACGATTTATTAGGACGACCCCTTCACGAGATTTCTGAAGATATATCTATGATAACAAAGAATGGCAAACAACACATTACAGAAACACGAAAATGCTCATATTGGCCGTATGATTAATTTTATTTATGTATGTCTTTTATATTATCTTGGTATATTATTCTATGCACAATGAGATTGATGTATGACTGGTATTAAATAAGAAGTTTGATTTAATTAAAAATATCTTAGACACATGCACATTCATCAATATAGTGTAATATAAATTAGTATTTCACACAAATAAAATATTTATAATAAATAAAAATTCAAGGGTTACTTTGATGGAGCTTATGGTGGAACATGAATCAAACTGTATTCAACTAAAAACCTTCACAGTCGGTAAGATTAAAAGAAGTGGGACATAAATACTTACTAGATTTTCAGTCACGGTCAAATCAGATCTGGACATGCAACAACGTTAGAGGTGAATCGAAGACTCTCCGCGATGGATTTCCCCATATCCGACAGATACAAGCTTAATACTAATAGAGCTTGAGATCATTAAATCGGAAACTGTGTCATCGGAGTAGTAATAAGAGATAGAAATGTGGATTTCTTTGGAGAATTGACTAAACCCTTTCGCGTTGCAGCAAGCGCAGCGATGGACTTTTGGCTCTAAGATATGGTATTGGACTTTTGGCTCTAAGATATGGTATTTACTTGGCTCGGGATATGGGATTAAGAAGATTAAGACTAGATTAGATTCGTTGAACATAGTAAAAAAGATGAAGAGTATGAAAAGTGATAAGCCAAGTGGACCTTGGAAGCATCCTCGATGATGCAAACAACTAATCCGCAACGTAGAAAGAGAAATTATCCGCTACTGCAGCCGTGATGCAAACAATGTAGCCAACCCGCTTGTAAAATGGGCTTTAGCCCAAAACCGTGAATCACTCTGGTTAGAAGAAGAGCCCAATTGGTCAAGACCAATATTGCAAGCTGACGTAATTGGGCGTTCAAGTCCAGAGTTCAATCAATGAAACTCATCTCTTTTTCCAAAAATAAAAATAGAAATCAAGGGTCACATACAATTATACTGTAATACATGATAAAATTATACTCTGTGTATTTATTGTCTGTAATGATACAATTATACTCTGGTTTTGAAGCATCATCTATCATCTGTTAAAGCAAACATTATGTGATTTTCCTAAAAATATACACTCTCCGTCTTATAACTTTAGTTACTGTGGACGTTTAAGATCATTTTGACTATGAGATTTGAGAATAAAAATTAAACATGCGCTCGTTAGTTTTATCATGATCTTGCAGAGTAATCTTAAGTCTACTACATATAAAAAATTGATAAATTATTGTATCATTTTTTTGTTCGAATCAATTAGTCAAAATGACCTCGAAAGTCAAAGGAGACTAAAATTATGAGACTAAGGGATTAGTGTGCTGTTCTAATAAGGTCCTTCTAATAAATTAACTCTTATATAATTCTATCAATATTTTAGACCCGTGTTATATGAAACAGACAAAGACAGGATATGACATGGATGCCTCGTCACGACACGACATGACACGAAGATGGGTGAAGTACATTTATCAAAAAAAATTAGAAGTTCTCACACATTTTTTTTATAGAATTAATATTAATGAAAATGATAACATATATATTAAATATATAACTACAATTTTGTCGGACGACTCCTTCACGAGATTTTGTCGGACGACTCCTCGTCACGACTCTTTCAAACAACTACTAACCTTCGAGGGTTCCTGTCGCCATCTGGTATTACCTGATCAACGAAAAGCATTGTTCATTAGCAACTGAATTCATTGTCATATAAGAACAGGACATATAGTTGCCTCATTGAAATCAAAATTGTTTATCTCATAAGCTTTGACCTCATTCACAAAATGAGATAACCATAACTGATAATTCAACAATTAGAAGCGTATGTGTAAAGTGAAGGCAAGTATGCTGACTGTTTAGTTAAGAAACCGACACGGGGACAACACGACATGGAGACGCTGACACGACGATTGAGCATCTGAAAACTAGCTTAAAGAATCTGAGTATTCGTGCAAACAGGTTAAAATGAATTGCTAAAATGAAGAATGGGCAACCTCCACTTCCTTAGCCGAGGGAATAATAGGGTTCTACCAAAGCATGCAATCATAAAGCAAGTCTTCCCAAAACCTCAAAGGTCAGGCAATGCTGCCACGAACGGACCCAAAAACTAAACACCACCTAATGCACAGATGCCCCAACTTCGTGTCGATTTCGTGCCAACAAATGGTATTTGAGCTATTAAGCCAACAAGCGTAATCTTGCATTAGTAGCCTATGCTCATTCATAAGACTATTCAATCCTCACCATGCTAATTACACTAGTTTAACATGCCTCGCAAGCCTATTAAGTAACGTATTCAATCCCCATTCGCTTACCGAATCGGTAACTCATCCGGTAACTAGCTAAACGGTTTCGGTGGCCTATTGGTCCTTAGATTTCGAGTATCTCCTCTTTAACTAAACTAGCTAAATGAACCATTAATAGCGCACCAAGGTTGAAATGAACCAATAAGAACGATGCGTACGTCGCGGCGCATCCGATGAAATATTAGGGTTTCGACATTGGGGGTAGCCAATTAGCCATGCGCCGCAACATTAATCGAACACAAATCATAACGATACTCTTTCTGAATCCCTAAAAAGGCGATGCCGCCGCCGCGATCGAACTCAAGGAACAAAACACAACCTAATCAACACAGGCCAATACATGTTGAATACTAATAACAGTGGAACAGAGATGGAACTTACCAAAGAAACAGAGCAGCTTGGACCAGGCTTGAACTCTTCTTGTTGTTCTTGTTGTTGATGATGATCTCCTTCTCCTTCTTCTTCAACACAAAATTGGGTTTTTCCTTGCTTCAGATGTAGCTTGAGTTTGAGTTTCTTCTTCACATGCTCCGCTTCCATAAGTGAATCTCTCTTCTCCTTTTCCTTTCTCTCTCTCTCTCTATGCTCTTTGACAGCTGCTTTCTCTTATCTTTAAACACTCTGTATATTTATTGTCTGCAATGATACAATTATACTCTGTTTTTGAAACATCATATGTCCCGTGTTAAAGTAAGCCTTATGTCATTCTCCTCAAAAGTATTCGACAAGTCATATTGACTAGGTGAATTGAATATAAAAACGATATACGAGCTCGTTAGCTTCTTCATAGAGTAATCATAAGTCTACTACATATAAAATAAAATTAATTAATTATGGTATCATTTTGTTGTTCGGATCAATTAATGAACTCAAAAGTTAAAGGGGAATATAATTATGGAACGGATGGAGTAGTGTGCATTTGTCGTTCAAATAAGGTCATTCTAATAAATTAAATCTTGTATAATTCGATTAATATTTTAGACCCGTGTTATTTGAAACGGGCACAAACACGATATGACACGGAAGCCTCGTCACGACACGACATGACACGAAGACGGGTGCAGTACATTTATTAAAAAAATTAAGAAGTTCCCACACATTTTTTTACAGGATAATTTTAGTGTAAATAATAACTTATTAATAAATATATAACTACGATTTATTAGGACGACCCCTTCACGAGATTTCTGAAGATATATCTATGATAACAAAGAATAGCAAACAACACATTACAGAAACACGAAAATGCTCATATTGGCCGTATGATTAATTTTATTTATGTATGTCTTTTATATTATCTTGGTATATTATTCTATGCACAATGAGATTGATGTATGACTGGTATTAAATAAGAAGTTTGATTTAACTAAAAATATCTTAGACACATGCACATTCATCAATATAGTGTAATATACATTAGTATTTCACACAAATAAAATATTTATAATAAATAAAAATTCAAGGGTTACTTTGATGGAGCTTATGGTGGAACATGAATCAGACTGTATTCAACTAAAAACCTTCACAGTCGGTAAGATTAGAAGAAGTGGGACAGAAATACTTACTAGATTTTCAGTCACGGTCAAATCAGATCTGGACATGCAACAACGTTAGAGGTGAATCGAAGACTCTCCGCGATGGATTTCCCCATATCCGACAGATACAAGCTTAATACCAATAGAGCTTGAGATCATCAAATCGGAAACTGTGTCATCGGAGTAGTAATAAGAGATAAAAATGTGGATTTCTTTGGAGAATTGACTAAACCCTTTCGCGTTGCAGCAAGCGCAACGATGGACTTTTGGCTCTAAGATATGGTATTGGACTTTTGGCTCTAGGATATGGTATTTACTTGGCTCGGGATATGGGATTAAGAAGATTGAGACTAGATTAGATTCGTTGAACATAGTAAAAAAGATTAAGAGTATGAAAAGTGATAAGCCAAGTGGACCTTGGAAGCATCCTCGATGATGCAAACAACTAATCCGCAACGTAGAAAGAGAAATTATCCGCTACTGCAGCCGTGATGCAAACAATGTAGCCAACCCGCTTGTAAAATGGGTTTTAGCCCAAAACCGTGAATCACTCTGGTAAGAAGAAGAGCCCAATTGGTCAAGACCAATATTGCAAGCTGACGTAATTGCGCGTTCAAGTCCAGAGTTCAATCAATGAAACTCATCTCTTTTTCCAAAAATAAAAATAGAAATCAAGGGTCACATACAATTATACTGTAATACATGATAAAATTATACTCTGTGTATTTATTGTCTGCAATGATACAATTATACTCTGGTTTTGAAGCATCATCTATCATCTGTTAAAGCAAATATTATGTGATTCTCCTAAAAATATACACTCTCCGTCTTATAACTTTAGTTACTGTGGACGTTTAGGATCATTCTGACTATGAGATTTGAGAATAAAAATTAAACATGAGCTCGTTAGTTTTATCATGATCTTGCAGAGTAATCTTAAGTCTACTACATATAAAAAATTGATAAATTATTGTATCATTTATTTGCTCGAATCAATTAGTCAAAATGACCTCGAAAGTCAAAGGAGACTAAAATTATGAGACTAAGGGATTAGTGTGCTGTTCTAATAAGGTCCTTCTAATAAATTAACTCTTATATAATTCTATCAATATTTTAGACCCGTGTTATATGAAACAGACACAGACAGGATATGACATGAATGCCTCGTCACGACACGACATGACACGAAGATGGGTGAAGTACATTTATCAAAAAAAATTAGAAGTTCTCACACATTTTTTTTATAGAATAATATTAATGAAAATGATAACATATATATTAAATATATAACTACAATTTTGTCGGACGACTCCTTCACGAGATTTTGTCGGACGACTCCCCGTCACGACTCTTTCAAACAACTACTAACCTTCGAGGGTTCCTGTCGCCATCTGGTATTACCTGATCAACGAAAAGCATTGTTCATTAGAAACTGAATTCATTGTCATATAAGAACAGGACATATAGTTGCCTCATTGAAATCAAAATTGTTTATCTCATAAGCTTTGACCTCATTCACAAAATGAGATAACCATAACTGATAATTCAACAATTAGAAGCGTATGTGTAAAGTGAAGGCAAGTATGCTGACTGTTTAGTTAAGAAACCGACACGGGGACAACACGACATGGAGACGCTGACACGACGATTGAGCATCTGAAAACTAGCTTAAAGAATCTGAGTATTCGTGCAAACAGGTTAAAGTGAATTGCTAAAATGAAGAATGGGCAACCTCCACTTCCTTAGCCGAGGGAATAATAGGGTTCTACCAAAGCATGCAATCATAAAGCAAGTCTTCCCAAAACCTCAAAGGTCAGGCAATGCTGCCACGAACGGACCCAAAAACTAAACACCACCTAATGCACAGATGCCCCAACTTCGTGTCGATTTCGTGCCAACAAATGGAATTTGAGCTATTAAGCCAACAAGCGTAATCTTGCATTAGTAGCCTATGCTCATTCATTAGACTATTCAATCCTCACCATGCTAATTACACTAGTTTAACATGCCTCGCAAGCCTATTAAGTAACGTATTCAATCCCCATTCGCTTACCGAATCGGTAACTCATCCGGTAACTAGCTACACGGTTTCGGTGGCCTATTGGTCCTTAGATTTCGAGTATCTCCTCTTTAACTAAACTAGCTAAATGAACCATTAATACCGCACCAAGGTTGAAATGAACCAATAAGAACGATGCGTACGTCGCGGCGCATCCGATGAAATATTAGGGTTTCGACATTGGGGGTAGCCAATTAGCCATGCGCCGCAACATTAATCGAACACAAATCATAACGATACTCTTTCCGAATCCCTAAAAAGGCGATGTCGCCGCCGCGATCGAACTCAAGGAACAAAACACAACCTAATCAACACAGGCCAATACATGTAGAATACTAATAACAGTGGAACAGAGATGGAACTTACCAAAGAAACAGAGCAGCTTGGACCAGGCTTGAACTCTTCTTGTTGTTCTTGTTGTTGATGATGATCCCCTTCTCCTTCTTCTTCAACACAAAATTGGGTTTTTCCTTGCTTCAGATGTAGCTTGAGTTTGAGTTTCTTCTTCACATGCTCCGCTTCCATAAGTGAATCTCTCTTCTCCTTTTCCTTTCTCTCTCTCTCTCTATGCTCTTTGACAGCTGCTTTCTCTTATCTTTAAACACTCTGTATATTTATTGTCTGCAATGATACAATTATAATCTGTTTTTGAAACATCATATGTCCCGTGTTAAAGTAAGCCTTATGTCATTCTCCTCAAAAGTATTCGACAAGTCATATTGACTAGGTGAATTGAATATAAAAACGATATACGAGCTCGTTAGCTTCTTCATATAGTAATCATAAGTCTACTACATATAAAAAAAATTAATAAATTATGGTATCATTTTGTTGTTCGGATCAATTAATGAACTCAAAAGTTAAAGGGGAATATAATTATGGAACGGATGGAGTAGTGTGCATTTGTCGTTCAAATAAGGTCATTCTAATAAATTAAATCTTGTATAATTCGATTAATATTTTAGACCCGTGTTATTTGAAACGGGCACAAACACGATATGACACGGAAGCCTCGTCACGACACGACATGACACGAAGACGGGTGCAGTACATTTATTAAAAAAATTAAGAAGTTCCCACACATTTTTTTACAGGATAATTTTAGTGTAAATAATAACTTATTAATAAATATATAACTACAATTTATTAGGACGACCCCTTCACGAGATTTCTGAAGATATATCTATGATAACAAAGAATGGCAAACAACACATTACAGAAACACGAAAATGCTCATATTGGCCGTATGATTAATTTTATTTATGTATGTCTTTTATATTATCTTGGTATATTATTCTATGCACAATGAGATTGATGTATGACTGGTATTAAATAAGAAGTTTGATTTAACTAAAAATATCTTAGACACATGCACATTCATCAATATAGTGTAATATACATTAGTATTTCACACAAATAAAATATTTATAATAAATAAAAATTCAAGGGTTACTTTGATGGAGCTTATGGTGGAACATGAATCAGACTGTATTCAACTAAAAACCTTCACAGTCGGTAAGATTAAAAGAAGTGGGACAGAAATACTTACTAGATTTTCAGTCACGGTCAAATCAGATCTGGACATGCAACAACGTTAGAGGTGAATCGAAGACTCTCCGCGATGGATTTCCCCATATCCGACAGATACAAGCTTAATACCAATAGAGCTTGAGATCATCAAATCGGAAACTGTGTCATCGGAGTAGTAATAAGAGATAGAAATGTGGATTTCTTTGGAGAATTGACTAAACCCTTTCGCGTTGCAGCAAGCGCAGCGATGGACTTTTGGCTCTAAGATATGGTATTGGACTTTTGGCTCTAAGATATGGTATTTACTTGGCTCGGGATATGGGATTAAGAAGATTGAGACTAGATTAGATTCGTTGAACATAGTAAAAAAGATGAAGAGTATGAAAAGTGATAAGCCAAGTGGACCTTGGAAGCATCCTCGATGATGCAAACAACTAATCCGCAACGTAGAAAGAGAAATTATCCGCTACTGCAGCCGTGATGCAAACAATGTAGCCAACCCGCTTGTAAAATGGGCTTTAGCCCAAAACTGTCAATCACTATGGTTAGAAGAAGAGCCCAATTGGTCAAGACCAATATTGCAAGCTGACGTAATTGAGCGTTCAAGTCCAGAGTTCAATCAATGAAACTCATCTCTTTTTCCAAAAATAAAAATAGAAATCAAGGGTCACATACAATTATACTGTAATACATGATAAAATTATACTCTGTGTATTTATTGTCTGCAATGATACAATTATACTCTGGTTTTGAAGCATCATCTATCATCTGTTAAAGCAAACATTATGTGATTCTCCTAAAAATATACACTCTCCGTCTTATAACTTTAGTTACTGTGGACGTTTAAGATCATTCTGACTATGAGATTTGAGAATAAAAATTAAACATGAGCTCGTTAGTTTTATCATGATCTTGCAAAGTAATCTTAAGTCTACTACATATAAAAAATTGATAAATTATTGTATCATTTTTTTGCTCGAATCAATTAGTCAAAATGACCTCGAAAGTCAAAGGAGACTAAAATTATGAGACTAAGGGATTAGTGTGCTGTTCTTATAAGGTCCTTCTAATAAATTAACTCTTATATAATTCTATCAATATTTTAGACCCGTGTTATATGAAACAGACACAGACAGGATATGACATGGATGCCTCGTCACGACACGACATGACACGAAGATGGGTGAAGTACATTTATCAAAAAAAATTAGAAGTTCTCACACATTTTTTTTATAGAATAATATTAATGAAAATGATAACATATATATTAAATATATAACTACAATTTTGTCGGACGACTCCTTCACGAGATTTTGTCGGACGACTCCTCGTCACGACTCTTTCAAACAACTACTAACCTTCGAGGGTTCCTGTCGCCATCTGGTATTACCTGATCAACGAAAAGCATTGTTCATTAGCAACTGAATTCATTGTCATATAAGAACAGGACATATAGTTGCCTCAGTGAAATCAAAATTGTTTATCTCATAAGCTTTGACCTCATTCACAAAATGAGATAACCATAACTGATAATTCAACAATTAGAAGCGTATGTGTAAAGTGAAGGCAAGTATGCTGACTGTTTAGTTAAGAAACCGACACGGAGACGACACGACATGGAGACGCTGACACGACGATTGAGCATCAGAAAACTAGCTTAAAGAATCTGAGTATTCGTGCAAACAGGTTAAAATGAATTGCTAAAATGAAGAATGGGCAACCTCCACTTCCTTAGCCGAGGGAATAATAGGGTTCTACCAAAGCATGCAATCATAAAGAAAGTCTTCCCAAAACCTCAAAGGTCAGGCAATGCTGCCACGAACGGACCCAAAAACTAAACACCACCTAATGCACAGATGCCCCAACTTCGTGTCGATTTCGTGCCAACAAATGGAATTTGAGCTATTAAGCCAACAAGCGTAATCTTGCATTAGTAGCCTATGCTCATTCATTAGACTATTCAATCCTCACCATGCTAATTACACTAGTTTAACATGCCTCGCAAGCCTATTAAGTAACGTATTCAATCCCCATTCGCTTACCGAATCGGTAACTCATCCGGTAACTAGCTACACGGTTTCGGTGGCCTATTGGTCCTTAGATTTCGAGTATCTCCTCTTTAACTAAACTAGCTAAATGAACCATTAATACCGCACCAAGGTTGAAATGAACCAATAAGAACGATGCGTACGTCGCGGCGCATCCGATGAAATATTAGGGTTTCGACATTGGGGGTAGCCAATTAGCCATGCGCCGCAACATTAATCGAACACAAATCATAACGATACTCTTTCTGAATCCCTAAAAAGGCGATGCCGCCGCCGCGATCGAACTCAAGGAACAAAACACAACCTAATCAACACTGGCCAATACATGTAGAATACTAATAACAGTGGAACAGAGATGGAACTTACCAAAGAAACAGAGCAGCTTGGACCAGGCTTGAACTCTTCTTGTTGTTCTTGTTGTTGATGATGATCTCCTTCTCCTTCTTCTTCAACACAAAATTGGGTTTTTCCTTGCTTCCAGGGCCGGCTCTACATTTTTGGTTGCCCTAAGCGGCCAACAAATGTGAGGCCCTTTATCTATACTATTAAAATTTCAGAAAATTACATCACCATCAACACCACCGATATGTGAGAAATGACAAATTAAGTGAATAATATATCAATTTTTTTTAGCAGACCTAGAGATTGGATTTGCGCAAATTAATCCTAAAATTGAAAAACACAAAACTAACCTAAGAGTTAACCAAAATTGATATAAATATGCAAATGGGTGACAGTGGTAGAGCTTTTATTCGGACCCGGCTATATGATGCAAAAAAAATTGAGATGAAATACACCGTGCACAAAATGTCCAAAGTTTACATATCTAGAGATTATGCTAGGGTCGCGGAATAGAAATTTTGATGAATTGAGATGATTGGGGAATTTTGATGAGGAAAAGATTTGATAGTAGAAGTCCTCATTGAGCAATTGATAAACGTTTAATTCTGTAACCTATCTAACATGAGAGTAATAATGAAAAGTTTGGAGTTTTTTTAGGAAAAAAGCTAGGAGTTACGAACAAGGTGTATGAAAGATTGACAGTTCAAAAATCTAGGGAGAAATTTTCGAGTTAGAGAGAAATAATGTGCGATTGATGCGAGATATTAGGAGAAAATTATGGAGATTAAGGGAGATAAGGATTTGTTTCCTCCCACGAAAGATAAGGATGGAAACGAATTTATAGGAATCATTAATTGAATTAGAATTTTGAAAAGAAAAATTAAGATATGGATAACTCTAAATATAGTAAACAATAATTTTTAAAATATGGTGGCCTAAGCAAGCACCTCAGCCGCTTACCTATTGAGCCGGCCCTGCTTGCTTCAGATGTAGCTTGAGTTTGAGTTTCTTCTTCACATGCTCCGCTTCCATAAGTGAATCTCTCTTCTCCTTTTCCTTTCTCTCTCTCTCTATGCTCTTTGACAGCTGCTTTCTCTTATCTTTAAACACTCTGTATATTTATTGTCTGCAATGATACAATTATACTCTGTTTTTGAAACATCATATGTCCCGTGTTAAAGTAAGCCTTATGTCATTCTCCTCAAAAGTATTCGACAAGTCATATTGACTAGGTGAATTGAATATAAAAACGATATACGAGCTCGTTAGCTTCTTCATAGAGTAATCTTAAGTCTACTACATATAAAAAAAATTAATAAATTATGGTATCATTTTGTTGTTGGGATCAATTTATGAACTCAAAAGTTAAAGGGGAATATAATTATGGAACGGATGGAGTAGTGTGCATTTGTCGTTCAAATAAGGTCATTCTAATAAATTAAATCTTGTATAATTCGATTAATATTTTAGACCCGTGTTATTTGAAACGGGCACAAACACGATATGACACGGAAGGCTCGTCACGACACGACATGACACGAAGACGGGTGCAGTACATTTATTAAAAAAATTAAGAAGTTCCCACACATTTTTTTACAGGATAATTTTAGTGTAAATAATAACTTATTAATAAATATATAACTACGATTTATTAGGACGACCCCTTCACGAGATTTCTGAAGATATATCTATGATAACAAAGAATAGCAAACAACACATTACAGAAACACGAAAATGCTCATATTGGCCGTATGATTAATTTTATTTATGTATGTCTTTTATATTATCTTGGTATATTATTCTATGCACAATGAGATTGATGTATGACTGGTATAAAATAAGAAGTCTGATTTAACTAAAAATATCTTAGACACATGCACATTCATCAATATAGTGTAATATAAATTAGTATTTCACACAAATAAAATATTTATAATAAATAAAAATTCAAGGGTTACTTTGATGGAGCTTATGGTGGAACATGAATCAGACTGTATTCAACTAAAAACCTTCACAGTCGGTAAGATTAAAAGAAGTGGGACAGAAATACTTACTAGATTTTCAGTCACGGTCAAATCAGATCTGGACATGCAACAACGTTAGAGGTGAATCGAAGACTCTCCGCGATGGATTTCCCCATATCTGACAGATACAAGCTTAATACCAATAGAGCTTGAGATCATCAAATCGGAAACTGTGTCATCGGAGTAGTAATAAGAGATAGAAATGTGGATTTATTTGGAGAATTGACTAAACCCTTTCGCGTTGCAGCAAGCGCAGCGATGAACTTTTGGCTCTAAGATATGGTATTGGACTTTTGGCTCTAAGATATGGTATTTACTTGGCTCGGGATATGGGATTAAGAAGATTGAGACTAGATTAGATTCGTTGAACATAGTAAAAAAGATGAAGAGTATGAAAAGTGATAAGCCAGTGGACCTTGGAAGCATCCTCGATGATGCAAACAACTAATCCGCAACGTAGAAAGAGAAATTATCCGCTACTGCAGCCGTGATGCAAACAATGTAGCCAACCCGCTTGTAAAATGGGCTTTAGCCCAAAACCGTGAATCACTATGGTTAGAAGAAGAGCCCAATTGGTCAAGACCAATATTGCAAGCAAACGTAATTGAGCGTTCAAGTCCAGAGTTCAATCAATGAAACTCATCTCTTTTTCCAAAAATAAAAATAGAAATCAAGGGTCACATACAATTATACTGTAATACATGATAAAATTATACTCTGTGTATTTATTGTCTGCAATGATACAATTATACTCTGATTTTGAAGCATCATCTATCATCTGTTAAAGCAAACATTATGTGATTCTCCTAAAAATATACACTCTCCGTCTTATAACTTTAGTTACTGTGGACGTTTAAGATCATTCTGACTATGAGATTTGAGAATAAAAATTAAACATGAGCTCGTTAGTTTTATCATGATCTTGCAGAGTAATCTTAAGTCTACTACATATAAAAAATTGATAAATTATTGTATCATTTTTTTGCTCGAATCAATTACTCAAAATGACCTCGAATGTCAAAGGAGACAAAAATTATGAGACTAAGGGATTAGTGTGCTGTTCTAATAAGGTCCTTCTAATAAATTAACTCTTATATAATTCTATCAATATTTTAGACCCGTGTTATATGAAACAGACACAGACAGGATATGACATGGATGCCTCGTCACGACACGACATGACACGAAGATGGGTGAAGTACATTTATTAAAAAAAATTAGAAGTTCTCACACATTTTTTTTACAGAATAATATTAATGAAAATGATAACATATATATTAAATATATAACTACAATTTTGTCGGACGACTCCTTCACGAGATTTTGTCGGACGACTCCTCGTCACGACTCTTTCAAACAAATACTAACCTTCGAGGGTTCCTGTCGCCATCTGGTATTACCTGATCAACGAAAAGCATTGTTCATTAGCAACTGAATTCATTGTCATATAAGAACAGGACATATAGTTGCCTCAGTGAAATCAAAATTGTTTATCTCATAAGCTTTGACCTCATTCACAAAATGAGATAACCATAACTGATAATTCAACAATTAGAAGCGTATGTGTAAAGTGAAGGCAAGTATGCTGACTGTTTAGTTAAGACACCGACACGGAGACGACACGACATGGAGACGCTGACACGACGATTGAGCATCAGAAAACTAGCTTAAAGAATCTGAGTATTCGTGCAAACAGGTTAAAATGAATTGCTAAAATGAAGAATGGGCAACCTCCACTTCCTTAGCCGAGGGAATAATAGGGTTCTACCAAAGCATGCAATCATAAAGCAAGTCTTCCCAAAACCTCAAAGGTCAGGCAATGCTGCCACGAACGGACCCAAAAACTAAACACCACCTAATGCACAGATGCCCCAACTTCGTGTCGATTTCGTGCCAACAAATGGAATTTGAGCTATTAAGCCAACAAGCGTAATCTTGCATTAGTAGCCTATGCTCATTTATTAGACTATTCAATCCTCATCATGCTAATTACACTAGTTTAACATGCCTCGCAAGCCTATTAAGTAACGTATTCAATCCCCATTCGCTTACCGAATCGGTAACTCATCCGGTAACTAGCTACACGGTTTCGGTGGCCTATTGGTCCTTAGATTTCGAGTATCTCCTCTTTAACTAAACTAGCTAAATGAACCATTAATACCGCACCAAGGTTGAAATGAACCAATAAGAACGATGCGTACGTCGCGGCGCATCCGATGAAATATTAGGGTTTCGACATTGGGGGTAGCCAATTAGCCATGCGCCGCAACATTAATCGAACACAAATCATAACGATACTCTTTCCGAATCCCTAAAAAGGCGATGCCGCCGCCGCGATCGAACTCAAGGAACAAAACACAACCTAATCAACACAGGCCAATACATGTAGAATACTAATAACAGTGGAACAGAGATGGAACTTACCAAAGAAACAGAGCAGCTTGGACCAGGCTTGAACTCTTCTTGTTGTTCTTGTTGTTGATGATGATCTCCTTCTCCTTCTTCTTCAACACAAAATTGGGTTTTTCCTTGCTTCAGATGTAGCTTGAGTTTGAGTTTCTTCTTCACCTGCTCCGCTTCCATAAGTGAATCTCTCTTCTCCTTTTCCTTTCTCTCTCTCTCTATGCTCTTTGACAGCTGCTTTCTCTTATCTTTAAACATTCTGTATATTTATTGTCTGCAATGATACAATTATACTCTGTTTTTGAAACATCATATGTCCCGTGTTAAAGTAAGCCTTGTGTAATGCTACTCAAAAGTATTCGACAAGTCATATTGACTAGGTGAATTGAATATAAAAACGATATACGAGCTCGTTAGCTTCTTCATAGAGTAATCTTAAGTCTACTACATATAAAAAAAATTAATAAATTATGGTATCATTTTGTTGTTCGGATCAATTAATGAACTCAAAAGTTAAAGGGGAATATAATTATGGGACGGATGGAGTAGTGTGCATTTGTCGTTCAAATAAGGTCATTCTAATAAATTAACTCTTATATAATTCGATTAATATTTTAGACCCGTGTTATTTGAAACGGGCACAAACACGATATGACACGGAAGCCTCGTCACGTCACGACACGACATGACACGAAGACGGGTGCAGTACATTTACTAAAAAAATTAAGAAGTTCCCACACATTTTTTTACAGGATAATTTTAGTGTAAATAATAACTTATTAATAAATATATAACTACGATTTATTAGGACGACCCCTTCACGAGATTTCTGAAGATATATCTATGATAACAAAGAATAGCAAACAACACATTACAGAAACACGAAAATGCTCATATTGGCCGTATGATTAATTTTATTTATGTATGTCTTTTATATTATCTTGGTATATTATTCTATGCACAATGAGATTGATGTATGACTGGTATTAAATAAGAAGTTTGATTTAACTAAAAATATCTTAGACACATGCACATTCATCAATATAGTGTAATATAAATTAGTATTTCACACAAATAAAATATTTATAATAAATAAAAATTCAAGGGTTACTTTGATAGAGCTTATGGTGGAACATGAATCAGACTGTATTCAACTAAAAACCTTCACAGTCGGTAAGATTAAAAGAAGTGGGACAGAAATACTTACTAGATTTTCAGTCACGGTCAAATCAGATCTGGACATGCAACAACGTTAGAGGTGAATCGAAGACTCTCCGCGATGGATTTCCCCATATCCGACAGATACAAGCTTAATACCAATAGAGCTTGAGATCATCAAATCGGAAACTGTGTCATCGAAGTAGTAATAAGAGATAGAAATGTGGATTTCTTTGGAGAATTGACTAAACCCTTTCGCGTTGCAGCAAGCGCAGCGATGGACTTTTGGCTCTAAGA
Organism: Linanthus parryae; assembly: GCA_023055425.1. Taxonomy (NCBI): domain Eukaryota; kingdom Viridiplantae; phylum Streptophyta; class Magnoliopsida; order Ericales; family Polemoniaceae; genus Linanthus; species Linanthus parryae. The sequence goes on from JALGPY010000002.1 coordinate 39,763,065, forward strand.
TATGGTATTTACTTGGCTCGGGATACGGGATTAAGAAGATTGAGACTAGATTAGATTCGTTGAACATAGTAAAAAAGATGAAGAGTATGAAAAGTGATAAGCCAAGTGAACCTTGGAAGCATCCTCGATGATGCAAATAACTAATCCGCAACGTAGAAAGAGAAATTATCCGCTACTGCAGCCGTGATGCAAACAATGTAGCCAACCCGCTTGTAAAATGGGCTTTAGCCCAAAACCGTGAATCACTCTGGTTAGAAGATGAGCCCAATTGGTCAAGACCAATATTGCAAGCTGACGTAATTGGGCGTTCGAGTCCAGAGTTCAATCAATGAAACTCATCTCTTTTTCCAAAAATAAAAATAGAAACCAAGGGTCACATACAATTATACTGTAATACATGATAAAATTATACGCTGTGTATTTATTGTCTGCAATGATACAATTATACTCTGTTTTTGAAGCATCATCTGTCATCTGTTAAAGCAAACATTATGTGATTCTCCTAAAAATATACACTCTCCGTCTTATAACTTTAGTTACTGTGGACGTTTAAGATCATTCTGACTATGAGATTTGAGAATAAAAATTAAACATGAACTCGTTAGTTTTATCATGATGTTGCAGAGTAATCTTAAATCTACTACATATAAAAAATTGATAAATTATTGTATTTTTTTTGCTCGAATCAATTAGTCAAAATGACCTCGAAAGTCAAAGGAGACTAAAATTATGAGACGGAGGGATTAGTATGCTGTTCTAATAAGATCTTCTAATAAATTAACTCTTATATAATTCTGTCAATATTTTAGACCCGTGTTATATGAAACAGACACAGACATGATATGACATGGATGCCTCGTCACGACACGACATTACACGAAGATGGGTGAAGTACATTTATTAAAAAAAATTAGAAGTGCTCACACATTTTTTTTACAGAACTACAATTTTGTCGGACGACTCCTTCACGAGATTTTGTCGGACGACTCCTCGTCACGACTCTTTCAAACAACTACTAACCTTCGAGGGTTCCTGTCGCCATCTGGTATTACCTGATCAACGAAAAGCATTGTTCATTAGCAACTGAATTCATTGTCATATAAGAACAGGACATATAGTTGCCTCAGTGAAATAAAAATTGTTTATCTCATAAGCTTTGACCTCATTCACAAAATGAGATAACCATAACTGATAATTCAACAATTAGAAGCGTATGTGTAAAGTGAAGGCAAGTATGCTGACTGTTTAGTTAAGACACCGACACGGAGACGACACGACATGGAGACACTGACACGACGATTGAGCATCTGAAAACTAGCTTAAAGAATCTGAGTATTCGTGCAAACAGGTTAAAATGAATTGCTAAAATGAAGAATGGGCAACCTCCACTTCCTTAGCCGAGGGAATAATAGGGTTCTACCAAAGCATGCAATCATAAAGCAAGTCTTCCCAAAAACCTCAAAGGTCAGGCAATGCTGCCACGAACGGACCCAAAAACTAAACACCACCTAATGCACACATGCCCCAACTTCGTGTCGATTTGTATCCAACAAATGGAATTTGAGCTATTAAGCCAACAAGCGTAATCTTGCATTAGTAGCCTATGCTCATTCATTAGACTATTCAATCCTCACCATGCTAATTACACTAGTTTAACATGCCTCGCAAGTCTATTAAGTAACGTATTCAATCCCCATTGGCTTACCGAATCGGTAACTCATCCGGTAACTAGCTACACGGTTTCGGTGGCCTAATGGTCCTTAGATTTTGAGTATCTCCTCTTTAACTAAACTAGCTAAATGAACCATTAATACCGCACCAAGGTTGAAATGAACCAATAAGAACGATACGTACGTCGCGGCGCATCCGATAAAATATTAGGGTTTCGACATTGGGGGTAGCCAATTAGCCATGCGCCGCAACATTAATCGAACACAAATAATAACGATACTCTTTCCGAATCCCTAAAAAGGCGATGCCACCGCCGCGATCGAACTCAAGGAACAAAACACAACCTAATCAACGCAGGCCAATACACGTAGAATACTAATAACAGTGGAACAGAGATGGAACTTACCAAAGAAACAGAGCAGCTTGGACCAGGCTTGAACTCTTCTTGTTGTTCTTGTTGTTGATGATGATCTCCTTCTCCTTCTTCTTCAACACAAAATTGGGTTTTTCCTTGTTTCAGATGTAGCTTGAGTTTGAGTTTCTTCTTCACATGCTCCGCTTCCATAAGTGAATCTCTCTTCTCCTTTTCCTTTCCCTCTCTCTCTATGCTCTTTGACAGCTGCTTTCTCTTATCTTTAAACACTCTGTATATTTATTGTCTGCAATGATACAATTATACTCTGTTTTTGAAACATCATATGTCCCGTGTTAAAGTAAGCCTTGTGTAATTCTCCTCAAAAGTATTCGACAAGTCATATTGACTAGGTGAATTGAATATAAAAACGATATACGAGCTCGTTAGCTTCTTCATAGAGTAATCTTAAGTCTACTACATATAAAAAAAATTAATAAATTATGGTATCATTTTGTTGTTAGGATCAATTAATGAACTCAAAAGTTAAAGGGGAATATAATTATGGGACGGATAGAGTAGTGTGCATTTGTCGTTCAAATAAGGTCATTCTAATAAATTAAATCTTGTATAATTCGATTAATATTTTAGACCCGTGTTATTTGAAACGGGCACAAACACGATATGACACGGAAGCCTCGTCACGACACGACATGACACGAAGACGGGTGCAGTACATTTATTAAAAAAATTAAGAAGTTCCCACACATTTTTTTACAGGATAATTTTAGTGTAAATAATAAGTTATTAATAAATATATAACTACGATTTATTAGGACGACCCCTTCACGAGATTTCTGAAGATATATCTACTATAACAAAGAATGGTAAACAACACATTACAGAAACACGAAAATGCTCATATTGGCCGTATGATTAATTTTATTTATGTATGTCTTTTATATTATCTTGGTATATTATTCTATGCACAATGAGATTGATGTATGACTGGTATTAAATAAGAAGTTTGATTTAACTAAAAATATCTTAGACACATGCACATTTATAGTGTAATATAAATTAGTATTTCACACAAATAAAATATTTATAATAAATAAAAATTCAAGGGTTACTTTGATGGAGCTTATGGTGGAACATGAATCAGACTGTATTCAACTAAAAACCTTCACAGTCGGTAAGATTAAAAGAAGTGGGACATAAATACTTACTAGATTTTCAGTCACGGTCAAATCAGATCTGGACATGCAACAACGTTAGAGGTGAATCGAAGACTCTCCGCGATGGAATTCCCCATATCCGACAGATACAAGCTTAATACCAATAGAGCTTGAGATCATCAAATCGGAAACTGTGTCATCGGAGTAGTAATAAGAGATAGAAATGTGGATTTCTTTGGAGAATTGACTAAACCCTTTCGCGTTGCAGCAAGCGCAGCGATGGAATTTTGGCTCTAAGATATGGTATTTACTTGGCTCGGGATACGGGATTAAGAAGATTGAGACTAGATTAGATTCGTTGAACATAGTAAAAAAGATGAAGAGTATGAAAAGTGATAAGCCAAGTGGACCTTGGAAGCATCCTCGATGATGCAAACAACTAATCCGCAACGTAGAAAGAGAGATTATCCGCTACTGCAGCCGTGATGCAAACAATGTAGCCAACCCGCTTGTAAAATGGGCTTTAGCCCAAAACCGTGAATCACTCTGGTTAGAAGAAGAGCCCAATTGGTCAAGACCAATATTGCAAGCTGACGTAATTGGGCGTTCGAGTCCAGAGTTCAATCAATGAAACTCATCTCTTTTTCCAAAAATAAAAATAGAAACCAAGGGTCACGTACAATTATACTGTAATACATGATAAAATTATACTCTGTGTATTTATTGTCTGCAATGATACAATTATACTCTGGTTTTGAAGCATCATCTGTCATCTGTTAAAGCAAACACTATGTGATTCTCCTAAAAATATACACTCTCCGTCTTATAACTTTAGTTACTGTGGACGTTTAAGATCATTCTGACTATGAGATTTGAGAATAAAAATTAAACATGAGCTCGTTAGTTTTATCATGATCTTACAGAGTAATCTTAAGTCTACTACATATAAAAAATTGATAAATTATTGTATCATTTTTTTGCTCGAATCAATTAGTCAAAATGACCTCGAAAGTCAAAGGAGACTAAAATTATGAGACGGAGGGATTAGTGTGCAGTTCTAATAAGGTCCTTATAATAAATTAACTCTTATATAATTCTATCAATATTTTGACCTGTGTTATATGAAACAGACACAGACACGATATGACATGGATGCCTCGTCACGACACGACATGACACGAAGATGGGTGAAGTACATTTATTAAAAAACATTAGAAGTGCTCACACATTTTTTTACAGAATAATATTAATGAAAATGATAACATATATGTTAAATATATAACTGGAATTTTGTCGGACGACTCCTTCACGAGATTTTGTCGGACGACTCCTCGTCACGACTCTTTCAAACAACTACTAACCTTCGAGGGTTCCTGTCGCCATCTGGTAATACCTGATCAACGAAAAGCATTGTTCATTAGCAACTGAATTCATTGTCATATAAGAACAGGACATATAGTTGCCTAAGTGAAATCAAAATTGTTTATCTCATAGGCTTTGACCTCATTCACAAAATGAGATAACCATAACTGATAATTCAACTATTAGAAGCGTATGTGTAAAGTGAAGGCAAGTATGCTGACTGTTTAGTTAAGACACCGACACGGAGACGACACGACATGGAGACGCTGACACGACGATTGAGCATCTGAAAACTAGCTTAAAGAATCTGAGTATTCGTGCAAACAGGTTAAAATGAATTGCTAAAATGAAGAATGGGCAACCTCCACTTCCTTAGCCGAGGGAATAATAGGGTTCTACCAAAGCATGCAATCATAAAGCAAGTCTTCCCAAAACCTCAAAGGTCAGGCAATGCTGCCACGAACGGACCCAAAAACTAAACATCACCTAATGCACACATGCCCCAACTTCGTGTCGATTTGGTGCCAACAAATGGAATTTGAGCTATTAAGCCAACAAGCGTAATCTTGCATTAGTAGCCTATGCTCATTCAATAGACTATTCAATCCTCACCATGCTAATTACACTAGTTTAACATGCCTCGCAAGCCTATTAAGTAACGTATTCAATCCCCATTCGCTTACCGAATCGGTAACTCATCCGGCAACTAGCTACACGGTTTCGGTGGCCTAATGGTCCTTAGATTTTGAGTATCTCTTATTTAACTAAACTAGCTAAATGAACCATTAATACCGCACCAAGGTTGAAATGAACCAATAAGAACGATACGTACGTCGCGGCGCATCCGATGAAATATTAGGGTTTCGACATTGGGGGTAGCCAATTAGCCATGCGCCGCAACATTAATCGAACACAAATCATAACGATACTCTTTCCGAATCCCTAAAAAGGCGATGCCGCCGCCGCGATCGAACTCAAGGAACAAAACACAACCTAATCAACGCAGGCCAATACATGTAGAATAGTAATAACAGTGGAACAGAGATGGAACTTACCAAAGAAACAGACCAGCTTGGACCAGGCTTGAACTCTTCTTGTTGTTCTTGTTGTTGATGATGATCTCCTTCTCCTTCTTCTTCAACACAAAATTGTGTTTTTCCTTGCTTCAGATGTAGCTTGAGTTTGAGTTTCTTCTTCACATGCTCCGCTTCCATAAGTGAATCTCTCTTCTCCTTTTCCTTTCTCTCTCTCTCTATGCTCTTTGACAGCTGCTTATTATACTCTGTTTTTGAAATATCATATGTCCCGTGTTAAAGTAAGCCTTGTGTAATTCTCCTCAAAAGTATTCGACAAGTCATATTGACTAGGTGAATTGAATATAAAAACGATATACGAGCTCGTTAGCTTCTTCATAGAGTAATCTTTAAGTCTACTACATATAAAAAAAATTAATAAATTATGGTATCATTTTGTTGTTCGGATCAATTAATGAACTCAAAAGTTAAAGGGGAATATAATTATGGGACGGATGGAGTAGTGTGCATTTGTCGTTCAAATAAGGTCATTCTAATAAATTAAATCTTGTATAATTCGATTAATATTTTAGACCCGTGTTATTTGAAACGGGCACAAACACGATATGACACGGAAGCCTCGTCACGACACGACATGACACGAAGACGGGTGCAGTACATTTACTAAAAAAATTAAGAAGTTCCCACACATTTTTTTACAGGATAATTTTAGTGTAAATAATAAGTTATTAATAAATATACAACTACAATTTATTAGGACGACCCCTTCACGAGATTTCTGAAGATATATCGATCATAACAAAGAATGGCAAACAACACATTACAGAAACACGAAAATGCTCATATTGGCCGTATGATTAATTTTATTTATGTATGTCTTTTATATTATCTTGGTATATTATTCTATGCACAATGAGATTGATGTATGACTGGTATTAAATAAGAAGTTTGATTTAACTAAAAATATCTTAGACACATGCACATTCATCAATATAGTGTAATATAAATTAGTATTTCACACAAATAAAATATTTATAATAAATAAAAATTCAAGGGTTACTTTGATGGAGCTTATGGTGGAACATGAATCAGACTGTATTCAACTAAAAACCTTCACAGTCGGTAAGATTAAAAGAAGTGGGACAGACATACTTACTAGATTTTCAGTCACGGTCAAATCAGATCTGGACATGCAACAACGTTAGAGGTGAACCGAAGACTCTCCGCGATGGATTTCCCCATATCCGACAGATACAAGCTTAATACCAATAGAGCTTGAGATCATCAAATCGGAAACTGTGTCATCGGAGTAGTAATAAGAGATAGAAATGTGGATTTCTTTGGAGAATTGACTAAACCCTTTCGCGTTGCAGCAAGCGCAACGTTGGACTTTTGGCTCTAAGATATGGTATTTACTTGGCTCGGGATACGGGATTAAGAAGATTGAGACTAGATTAGATTCGTTGAACATAGGAAAAAAGATGAAGAGTATGAAAAGTGATAAGCCAAGTGGACCTTGGAAGCATCCTCGATGATGCAAACAACTAATCCGCAACGTAGAAAGAGAAATTATCCGCTACTGCAGCCGTGATGCAAACAATGTAGCCAACCCTCTTGTAAAATGGGCTTTAGCCCAAAACCGTGAATCACTCTGGTTAGAAGAAGAGCCCAATTGGTCAAGACCAATATTGCAAGCTGACATAATTGGGCGTTCGAGTCCAGAGTTCAATCAATGAAACTCATCTCTTTTTCCAAAAATAAAAATAGAAACCAAGGGTCACATACAATTATACTGTAATACATGATAAAATTATACTCTGTGTATTTATTGTCTGCAATGATACAATTATACTCTGGTTTTGAAGCATCATCTGTCATCTGTTAAAGCAAACATTATGTGATTCTCCTAACAATATACACTCTCCGTCTTATAACTTTAGTTACTGTGGACGTTTAAGATCATTCTGACTATGAGATTTGAGAATAAAAATTAAACATGAGCTCGTTAGTTTTATCATGATCTTGCAGAGTAATCTTAAGTCTACTACATATAAAAAATTGATAAATTATTGTATCATTTTTTTTCTCGAATCAATTAGTCAAAATGACCTCGAAAGTCAAAGGAGACTAAAATTATGAGAGGGAGGGATTAGTGTGCTGTTCTAATAAGGTCCTTCTAATAAATTAACTCTTATATAATTCTATCAATATTTTGACCCGTGTTATATGAAACAGACACAGACACGATATGACATGGATGCCTCGTCACGACACGACATGACACGAAGTTGGGTGAAGTACATTTATTAAAAAAAATTAGAAGTGCTCACACATTTATTTACATAATATTATTAATGAAAATGATAACATAAATGTTAAGTATATAACTACAATTTTGTCGGACGACTCCTTCACGAGATTTTGTCGGACGACTCCTCGTCATGACTCTTTCAAACAGTTACTAACCTTCGAGGGTTCCTATCGCCATCTGGTATTACCTGATCAACGAAAAGCATTGTTCATTAGCAACTGAATTCATTGTCATATAAGAACAGGACATATAGTTGCCTCTGTGAAATCAAAATTGTTTATCTCATAAGCTTTGACCTCATTCACAAAATGAGATAACCATAACTGATAATTCAACAATTAGAAGCGTATGTGTAAAGTGAAGGCAAGTATGCTGACTGTTTAGTTAAGACACCGACACGGAGACGACACGACATGGAGACGCTGACACGACGATTGAGCATCTGAAAACTAGCTTAAAGAATCTGAGTATTCGTGCAAACAGGTTAAAATGAATTGCTAAAATGAAGAATGGGCAACCTCTGTTGGGTTTTTTTATTATTAATTGATTCAAACAATAGATTGGTCAAAGAAGGAATTATTATTTTTTGGAAACATTGAATTACTTTGGCAACAAGTAATTCACATGTTTTTTGGTAGTGTCCTTATTGGATTAGGAAACAATTCCTTGTTTTGTCTTGGATTAGTTTTGGACATTACTTGGGCTCCAAGTCTTGTACTAGTACATAAGTAGATGCTAGGGTCATGACTTGGTGTGTGCTTGTAATTGGTATTTTCTCTTCTCATCAATAAATTGGTTGGTTTGGCCGTGGATGTAGCTAGTCTCAAAACTAGTGAACCACGTAAATTCTTGTGTTCTTGATCTTGCTTTTTTGTTTTTTTGCTTTCTCTTGTTTTCTCACGTATCGGAATCCTAATAAGTGGTATCAGAGCCTGGTTCGTTGAGATTCAAGAGGAGCAATGGCGTTGGTTCGTGATCAAGATCTAGGTTTGATGGGAAGATTGGGTTTCCGCTGGTTGGCCTCTGAAACAGGGGGTGCAAGCACACCAAGACTTTGTTGGGAGGCTATCGGGTTCCTTGTTGGGGGAGCTATCGGGCTCTTTTTGTGGAGCATTGGAATTGTGGATCTAATTTTAGTACATCTGGCACGCTTTCGGTTCCGGCATGCGTCAATCGATATGGCGTGCTCAACCCGACGAGTGATCGGCATCTATATCTGGATTTGGCAACTAGGAGGATTCAAGTCTAGGTGGAGGCGACTCGAATCAACTAGAAATTGAGGGAGAAACGTCATTGGAAGAGGGAGTGTCCTAAAAATCGTTCACCTGTAGATCTCGCTTCAGGTGGAGGAGGAGGGACGCTCAAGGTTGGTGATGATCTCTAAGCCCCTTTTGGGTGGATCGGGCTCCAGGCATGGAGCATGGAGCGTGTTATTGGGCACGCGGGTTGGTGGCGCGATTGGATCTTGGATTGGCGCGCTTTGGTTATTGGTTTTGTGCGCATTGGTGCGGATGGCGGCGCAAATTGGCATGACATTGTTTGATAGGCACTTTTGTCACTAAGTGTCATTGGAGTGACGTTGGGGCATGCATTGTGTCATGGTGCATCAGGGAGCGTTTATTGGAACGCATTGTCTTTGTGTTTGTTGAAGACGCATAGACGCGCTTGTTGTGGCGCATTGGGAGTGTGTTCAATTCCGCAAATTGGGAATACACTCGGATTGGGTTCATTGGATTGATGAGAAGAATTGGTTCGGTAGCTATGGAGTTTGAATCAAGGTGGAGGTTTGTTGGGTTTTTTATTATTAATTGATTCAAACAATAGATTGGGCAAAGAAGGAATTATTATTTTTTGGAAACATTGAATTACTTTGGCAACAAGTAATTCACATGTTTTTTGGTAGTGTCCTTATTGGATTATGAAACAATTCCTTGTTTGTCTTGGATTAGTTTTGGACATTACTTGGGCTCCAAGTCTTGTACTAGTATATAAGTAGATGCTAGGGCCATGACTTGGTGTGTGCTTGTAATTGGTATTTTCTTTTCTCATCAATAAATTGGTTGGTTTGGCCGTGGATGTAGCTAGTCTCAAAACTAGCGAACCACGTAAATTCTTGTGTTCTTGATCTTGCTTTTGTTTGTTCTTGCTTTCTCTTGTTTTCTCACGTATCGGAATCCTAACAACCTCCACTTCCTTAGCCGAGGGAATAATAGGGTTCTACCAAAGCATGCAATCATAAAGCAAGTCTTCCCAAAACCTCAAAGGTCAGGCAATGCTGCCACGAACGGACCCAAAAACTAAACACCACCTAATGCACAGATGCCCCAACTTCGTGTCGATTTCGTGCCAACAAATGGAATTTGAGCTATTAAGCCAACAAGCGTAATCTTGCATTAGTAGCCTAGGCTCATTCATTAGACTATTCAATCCTCACCATGCTAATTACACTAGTTTAACATGCCTCGCAAGCCTATTAAGTAACGTATTCAATCCCCATTCGCTTACCGAATCGGTAACTCATCCGGTAACTAGCTACACGGTTTCGGTAACCTATTGGTCCTTAGATTTTGAGTATCTCCTCTTTAACTAAACTAGCTAAATGAACCATTAATACCGCACCAAGGTTGAAATGAACCAATAAGAACGATACGTACGTCGCGGCGCATCCGATGAAATATTAGGGTTTCGACATTGGGGGTAGCCAATTAGCCTTGCGCCGCAACATTAATCGAACAAAAATCATAACGTTACTCTTTCCGAATCCCTAAAATGGCGATGCCGCCGCCACGATCGAACTCAAGGAACAAAACACAACCTAATCAACGCAGGCCAATACATGTAGAATACTAATAACAGTGGAACAGAGATGGAACTTACCAAAGAAACAGAGCAGCTTGGACCAGGCTTGAACTCTTCTTGTTAATCTTGTTGTTGATGATGATCTCCTTCTCCTTCTTCTTCAACACTAAATTGGGTTTTTCCTTGCTTCAGATGTAGCTTGAGTTTGAGTTTCTTCTTCACATGCTCCGCTTCCATAAGTGAATCTCTCTTCTCCTTTTCCTTTCTCTCTCTCTCTATGCTCTTTGACAGCTGCTTTCTCTTATCTTTAAACACTCTGTATATTTATTATCTGCAATGATACAATTATAACCTGTTTTTGAAACATCATATGTCCCGTGTTAAAGTAAGCCTTGTGTAATTCTCCTCAAAAGTATTCGACAAGTCATATTGACTAGGTGAATTGAATATAAAAACGATATACGAGCTCGTTAGCTTCTTCATAGAGTAATCTTAAGTCTACTACATATAAAAAAAAATTAATAAATTATGGTATCATTTTGTTGTTCAGATCAATTAATGAACTCAAAAGTTAAAGGGGAATATAATTATGGAACGGATGGAGTAGTGTGCATTTGTCGTTCAAATAAGGTCATTCTAATAAATTAAATCTTGTATAATTCGATTAATATTTTAGACCCGTGTTATTTGAAACGGGCACAAACACGATATGACACGGAAGCCTCGTCACGACACGACATGACACGAAGACGGGTGCAGTACATTTATTAAAAAATTAAGAAGTTCCCACACATTTTTTTACAGGATAATTTTAGTGTAAATAATAACTTATTAATAAATATATAACTACGATTTATTAGGACGACCCCTTCACGAGATTTCAGAAGATATATCTATGATAACAAAGAATGGCAAACAACACATTACAGAAACACGAAAATGCTCATATTGGCCGTATGATTAATTTTATTTATGTATGTCTTTTATATTATCTTGGTATATTATTCTATGCACAATGAGATTGATGTATGACTGGTATTAAATAAGAAGTTTGATTTAACTAAAAATATCTTAGACACATGCACATTCATCAATATAGTGTAATATAAATTAGTATTTCACACAAATAAAATATTTATAATAAATAAAAATTCAAGGGTTACTTTGATGGAGCTTATGGTGGAACATGAATCAGACTGTATTCAACTAAAAACCTTCACAGTCGGTAAGATTAAAAGAAGTGGGACAGAAATACTTACTAGATTTTCAGTCACGGTCAAATCAGATCTGGACATGCAACAACGCTAGAGGTGAATCGAATACTCTCCGCGATGGATTTCCCCATATCCGACAGATACAAGCTTAATACTAATAGAGCTTGAGATCATCAAATCGGAAACTGTGTCATCGGAGTAGTAATAAGAGATAGAAATGTGGATTTCTTTGGAGAATTGACTAAACCCTTTCGCGTTGCAGCAAGCGCAGCGATGGACTTTTGGCTCTAAGATATGGTATTGGACTTTTGGCTCTAAGATATGGTATTTACTTGGCTCGGGATATGGGATTAAGAAGATTGAGACTAGATTAGATTCGTTGAACATAGTAAAAAAGATGAAGAGTATGAAAAGTGATAAGCCAAGTGGACCTTGGAAGCATCCTCGATGATGCAAACAACTAATCCGCAACGTAGAAAGAGAAATTATCCGCTACTGCAGCCGTGATGCAAACAATGTAGCCAACCCGCTTGTAAAATGGGCTTTAGCCCAAAACCGTGAATCACTCTGGTTAGAAGAAGAGCCCAATTTGTCAAGACCAATATTGCAAGCTGACGTAATTGGGCGTTCAAGTCCAGAGTTCAATCAATGAAACTCATCTCTTTTTCCAAAAATAAAAATAGAAATCAAGGGTCACATACAATTATACTGTAATACATGATAAAATTATACTATGTGTATTTATTGTCTGCAATGATACAATTATACTCTGGTTTTGAAGCATCATCTATCATCTGTTAAAGCAAACATTATGTGATTCTCCTAAAAATATACACTCTCCGTCTTATAACTTTAGTTACTGTGGATGTTTAAGATCATTCTGACTATGAGATTTGAGAATAAAAATTAAACATGAGCTCGTTAGTTTTATCATGATCTTGCAGAGTAATCTTAAGTCTACTACATATAAAAAATTGATAAATTATTGTATCATTTTTTTGCTCGAATCAATTAGTCAAAATGACCTCGAAAGTCAAAGGAGACTAAAATTATGAGACTAAGGGATTAGTGTGCTGTTCTAATAAGGTCCTTCTAATAAATTAACTCTTATATAATTCTATCAATATTTTAGACCCGTGTTATATGAAACAGACACAGACAGGATATGACATGGATGCCTCGTCACGACACGACATGACACGAAGATGGGTGAAGTACATTTATTAAAAAAAATTAGAAGTTCTCACACATTTTTTTTTATAGAATAATATTAATGAAAATGATAACATATATATTAAATATATAACTACAATTTTGTCGGACGACTCCTTCACGAGATTTTGTCGGACGACTCCTCGTCACGACTCTTTCAAACAACTACTAACCTTCGAGGGTTCCTGTCGCCATCTGGTATTACCTGATCAACGAAAAGCATTGTTCAATAGCAACTGAATTCATTGTCATATAAGAACAGGACATATAGTTGCCTCAGTGAAATCAAAATTGTTTATCTCATAAGCTTTGACCTCATTCACAAAATGAGATAACCATAACAGATAATTCAACAATTAGAAGCGTATGTGTAAAGTGAAGGGAAGTATGCTGACTGTTTAGTTAAGACACCGACACGGAGACGACACGACATGGAGACACTGACACGACGATTGAGCATCTGAAAACTAGCTTAAAGAATCTGAGTATTCGTGCAAACAGGTTAAAATGAATTGCTAAAATGAAGAATGGGCAACCTCCACTTCCTTAGCCGAGGGAATAATAGGGTTCTACCAAAGCATGCAATCATAAAGCAAGTCTTCCCAAAAACCTCAAAGGTCAGGCAATGCTGCCACGAACGGACCCAAAAACTAAACACCACCTAATGCACACATGCCCCAACTTCGTGTCGATTTGTATCCAACAAATGGAATTTGAGCTATTAAGCCAACAAGCGTAATCTTGCATTAGTAGCCTATGCTCATTCATTAGACTATTCAATCCTCACCATGCTAATTACACTAGTTTAACATGCCTCGCAAGTCTATTAAGTAACGTATTCAATCCCCATTGGCTTACCGAATCGGTAACTCATCCGGTAACTAGCTACACGGTTTCGGTGGCCTAATGGTCCTTAGATTTTGAGTATCTCCTCTTTAACTAAACTAGCTAAATGAACCATTAATACCGCACCAAGGTTGAAATGAACCAATAAGAACGATACGTACGTCGCGGCGCATCCGATAAAATATTAGGGTTTCGACATTGGGGGTAGCCAATTAGCCATGCGCCGCAACATTAATCGAACACAAATAATAACGATACTCTTTCCGAATCCCTAAAAAGGCGATGCCACCGCCGCGATCGAACTCAAGGAACAAAACACAACCTAATCAACGCAGGCCAATACACGTAGAATACTAATAACAGTGGAACAGAGATGGAACTTACCAAAGAAACAGAGCAGCTTGGACCAGGCTTGAACTCTTCTTGTTGTTCTTGTTGTTGATGATGATCTCCTTCTCCTTCTTCTTCAACACAAAATTGGGTTTTTCCTTGTTTCAGATGTAGCTTGAGTTTGAGTTTCTTCTTCACATGCTCCGCTTCCATAAGTGAATCTCTCTTCTCCTTTTCCTTTCCCTCTCTCTCTATGCTCTTTGACAGCTGCTTTCTCTTATCTTTAAACACTCTGTATATTTATTGTCTGCAATGATACAATTATACTCTGTTTTTGAAACATCATATGTCCCGTGTTAAAGTAAGCCTTGTGTAATTCTCCTCAAAAGTATTCGACAAGTCATATTGACTAGGTGAATTGAATATAAAAACGATATACGAGCTCGTTAGCTTCTTCATAGAGTAATCTTAAGTCTACTACATATAAAAAAAATTAATAAATTATGGTATCATTTTGTTGTTAGGATCAATTAATGAACTCAAAAGTTAAAGGGGAATATAATTATGGGACGGATAGAGTAGTGTGCATTTGTCGTTCAAATAAGGTCATTCTAATAAATTAAATCTTGTATAATTCGATTAATATTTTAGACCCGTGTTATTTGAAACGGGCACAAACACGATATGACACGGAAGCCTCGTCACGACACGACATGACACGAAGACGGGTGCAGTACATTTATTAAAAAAATTAAGAAGTTCCCACACATTTTTTTACAGGATAATTTTAGTGTAAATAATAAGTTATTAATAAATATATAACTACGATTTATTAGGACGACCCCTTCACGAGATTTCTGAAGATATATCTACTATAACAAAGAATGGTAAACAACACATTACAGAAACACGAAAATGCTCATATTGGCCGTATGATTAATTTTATTTATGTATGTCTTTTATATTATCTTGGTATATTATTCTATGCACAATGAGATTGATGTATGACTGGTATTAAATAAGAAGTTTGATTTAACTAAAAATATCTTAGACACATGCACATTTATAGTGTAATATAAATTAGTATTTCACACAAATAAAATATTTATAATAAATAAAAATTCAAGGGTTACTTTGATGGAGCTTATGGTGGAACATGAATCAGACTGTATTCAACTAAAAACCTTCACAGTCGGTAAGATTAAAAGAAGTGGGACATAAATACTTACTAGATTTTCAGTCACGGTCAAATCAGATCTGGACATGCAACAACGTTAGAGGTGAATCGAAGACTCTCCGCGATGGAATTCCCCATATCCGACAGATACAAGCTTAATACCAATAGAGCTTGAGATCATCAAATCGGAAACTGTGTCATCGGAGTAGTAATAAGAGATAGAAATGTGGATTTCTTTGGAGAATTGACTAAACCCTTTCGCGTTGCAGCAAGCGCAGCGATGGAATTTTGGCTCTAAGATATGGTATTTACTTGGCTCGGGATACGGGATTAAGAAGATTGAGACTAGATTAGATTCGTTGAACATAGTAAAAAAGATGAAGAGTATGAAAAGTGATAAGCCAAGTGGACCTTGGAAGCATCCTCGATGATGCAAACAACTAATCCGCAACGTAGAAAGAGAGATTATCCGCTACTGCAGCCGTGATGCAAACAATGTAGCCAACCCGCTTGTAAAATGGGCTTTAGCCCAAAACCGTGAATCACTCTGGTTAGAAGAAGTGCCCAATTGGTCAAGACCAATATTGCAAGCTGACGTAATTGGGCGTTCGAGTCCAGAGTTCAATCAATGAAACTCATCTCTTTTTCCAAAAATAAAAATAGAAACCAAGGGTCACGTACAATTATACTGTAATACATGATAAAATTATACTCTGTGTATTTATTGTCTGCAATGATACAATTATACTCTGGTTTTGAAGCATCATCTGTCATCTGTTAAAGCAAACACTATGTGATTCTCCTAAAAATATACACTCTCCGTCTTATAACTTTAGTTACTGTGGACGTTTAAGATCATTCTGACTATGAGATTTGAGAATAAAAATTAAACATGAGCTCGTTAGTTTTATCATGATCTTACAGAGTAATCTTAAGTCTACTACATATAAAAAATTGATAAATTATTGTATCATTTTTTTGCTCGAATCAATTAGTCAAAATGACCTCGAAAGTCAAAGGAGACTAAAATTATGAGACGGAGGGATTAGTGTGCAGTTCTAATAAGGTCCTTATAATAAATTAACTCTTATATAATTCTATCAATATTTTGACCTGTGTTATATGAAACAGACACAGACACGATATGACATGGATGCCTCGTCACGACACGACATGACACGAAGATGGGTGAAGTACATTTATTAAAAAACATTAGAAGTGCTCACACATTTTTTTACAGAATAATATTAATGAAAATGATAACATATATGTTAAATATATAACTGGAATTTTGTCGGACGACTCCTTCACGAGATTTTGTCGGACGACTCCTCGTCACGACTCTTTCAAACAACTACTAACCTTCGAGGGTTCCTGTCGCCATCTGGTAATACCTGATCAACGAAAAGCATTGTTCATTAGCAACTGAATTCATTGTCATATAAGAACAGGACATATAGTTGCCTAAGTGAAATCAAAATTGTTTATCTCATAGGCTTTGACCTCATTCACAAAATGAGATAACCATAACTGATAATTCAACTATTAGAAGCGTATGTGTAAAGTGAAGGCAAGTATGCTGACTGTTTAGTTAAGACACCGACACGGAGACGACACGACATGGAGACGCTGACACGACGATTGAGCATCTGAAAACTAGCTTAAAGAATCTGAGTATTCGTGCAAACAGGTTAAAATGAATTGCTAAAATGAAGAATGGGCAACCTCCACTTCCTTAGCCGAGGGAATAATAGGGTTCTACCAAAGCATGCAATCATAAAGCAAGTCTTCCCAAAACCTCAAAGGTCAGGCAATGCTGCCACGAACGGACCCAAAAACTAAACATCACCTAATGCACACATGCCCCAACTTCGTGTCGATTTGGTGCCAACAAATGGAATTTGAGCTATTAAGCCAACAAGCGTAATCTTGCATTAGTAGCCTATGCTCATTCAATAGACTATTCAATCCTCACCATGCTAATTACACTAGTTTAACATGCCTCGCAAGCCTATTAAGTAACGTATTCAATCCCCATTCGCTTACCGAATCGGTAACTCATCCGGCAACTAGCTACACGGTTTCGGTGGCCTAATGGTCCTTAGATTTTGAGTATCTCTTATTTAACTAAACTAGCTAAATGAACCATTAATACCGCACCAAGGTTGAAATGAACCAATAAGAACGATACGTACGTCGCGGCGCATCCGATGAAATATTAGGGTTTCGACATTGGGGGTAGCCAATTAGCCATGCGCCGCAACATTAATCGAACACAAATCATAACGATACTCTTTCCGAATCCCTAAAAAGGCGATGCCGCCGCCGCGATCGAACTCAAGGAACAAAACACAACCTAATCAACGCAGGCCAATACATGTAGAATAGTAATAACAGTGGAACAGAGATGGAACTTACCAAAGAAACAGACCAGCTTGGACCAGGCTTGAACTCTTCTTGTTGTTCTTGTTGTTGATGATGATCTCCTTCTCCTTCTTCTTCAACACAAAATTGTGTTTTTCCTTGCTTCAGATGTAGCTTGAGTTTGAGTTTCTTCTTCACATGCTCCGCTTCCATAAGTGAATCTCTCTTCTCCTTTTCCTTTCTCTCTCTCTCTATGCTCTTTGACAGCTGCTTATTATACTCTGTTTTTGAAATATCATATGTCCCGTGTTAAAGTAAGCCTTGTGTAATTCTCCTCAAAAGTATTCGACAAGTCATATTGACTAGGTGAATTGAATATAAAAACGATATACGAGCTCGTTAGCTTCTTCATAGAGTAATCTTTAAGTCTACTACATATAAAAAAAATTAATAAATTATGGTATCATTTTGTTGTTCGGATCAATTAATGAACTCAAAAGTTAAAGGGGAATATAATTATGGGACGGATGGAGTAGTGTGCATTTGTCGTTCAAATAAGGTCATTCTAATAAATTAAATCTTGTATAATTCGATTAATATTTTAGACCCGTGTTATTTGAAACGGGCACAAACACGATATGACACGGAAGCCTCGTCACGACACGACATGACACGAAGACGGGTGCAGTACATTTACTAAAAAAATTAAGAAGTTCCCACACATTTTTTTACAGGATAATTTTAGTGTAAATAATAAGTTATTAATAAATATACAACTACGATTTATTAGGACGACCCCTTCACGAGATTTCTGAAGATATATCGATCATAACAAAGAATGGCAAACAACACATTACAGAAACACGAAAATGCTCATATTGGCCGTATGATTAATTTTATTTATGTATGTCTTTTATATTATCTTGGTATATTATTCTATGCACAATGAGATTGATGTATGACTGGTATTAAATAAGAAGTTTGATTTAACTAAAAATATCTTAGACACATGCACATTCATCAATATAGTGTAATATAAATTAGTATTTCACACAAATAAAATATTTATAATAAATAAAAATTCAAGGGTTACTTTGATGGAGCTTATGGTGGAACATGAATCAGACTGTATTCAACTAAAAACCTTCACAGTCGGTAAGATTAAAAGAAGTGGGACAGACATACTTACTAGATTTTCAGTCACGGTCAAATCAGATCTGGACATGCAACAACGTTAGAGGTGAACCGAAGACTCTCCGCGATGGATTTCCCCATATCCGACAGATACAAGCTTAATACCAATAGAGCTTGAGATCATCAAATCGGAAACTGTGTCATCGGAGTAGTAATAAGAGATAGAAATGTGGATTTCTTTGGAGAATTGACTAAACCCTTTCGCGTTGCAGCAAGCGCAACGTTGGACTTTTGGCTCTAAGATATGGTATTTACTTGGCTCGGGATACGGGATTAAGAAGATTGAGACTAGATTAGATTCGTTGAACATAGGAAAAAAGATGAAGAGTATGAAAAGTGATAAGCCAAGTGGACCTTGGAAGCATCCTCGATGATGCAAACAACTAATCCGCAACGTAGAAAGAGAAATTATCCGCTACTGCAGCCGTGATGCAAACAATGTAGCCAACCCTCTTGTAAAATGGGCTTTAGCCCAAAACCGTGAATCACTCTGGTTAGAAGAAGAGCCCAATTGGTCAAGACCAATATTGCAAGCTGACATAATTGGGCGTTCGAGTCCAGAGTTCAATCAATGAAACTCATCTCTTTTTCCAAAAATAAAAATAGAAACCAAGGGTCACATACAATTATACTGTAATACATGATAAAATTATACTCTGTGTATTTATTGTCTGCAATGATACAATTATACTCTGGTTTTGAAGCATCATCTGTCATCTGTTAAAGCAAACATTATGTGATTCTCCTAACAATATACACTCTCCGTCTTATAACTTTAGTTACTGTGGACGTTTAAGATCATTCTGACTATGAGATTTGAGAATAAAAATTAAACATGAGCTCGTTAGTTTTATCATGATCTTGCAGAGTAATCTTAAGTCTACTACATATAAAAAATTGATAAATTATTGTATCATTTTTTTTCTCGAATCAATTAGTCAAAATGACCTCGAAAGTCAAAGGAGACTAAAATTATGAGAGGGAGGGATTAGTGTGCTGTTCTAATAAGGTCCTTCTAATAAATTAACTCTTATATAATTCTATCAATATTTTGACCCGTGTTATATGAAACAGACACAGACACGATATGACATGGATGCCTCGTCACGACACGACATGACACGAAGTTGGGTGAAGTACATTTATTAAAAAAAATTAGAAGTGCTCACACATTTATTTACATAATATTATTAATGAAAATGATAACATAAATGTTAAGTATATAACTACAATTTTGTCGGACGACTCCTTCACGAGATTTTGTCGGACGACTCCTCGTCATGACTCTTTCAAACAGTTACTAACCTTCGAGGGTTCCTATCGCCATCTGGTATTACCTGATCAACGAAAAGCATTGTTCATTAGCAACTGAATTCATTGTCATATAAGAACAGGACATATAGTTGCCTCTGTGAAATCAAAATTGTTTATCTCATAAGCTTTGACCTCATTCACAAAATGAGATAACCATAACTGATAATTCAACAATTAGAAGCGTATGTGTAAAGTGAAGGCAAGTATGCTGACTGTTTAGTTAAGACACCGACACGGAGACGACACGACATGGAGACGCTGACACGACGATTGAGCATCTGAAAACTAGCTTAAAGAATCTGAGTATTCGTGCAAACAGGTTAAAATGAATTGCTAAAATGAAGAATGGGCAACCTCTGTTGGGTTTTTTTATTATTAATTGATTCAAACAATAGATTGGTCAAAGAAGGAATTATTATTTTTTGGAAACATTGAATTACTTTGGCAACAAGTAATTCACATGTTTTTTGGTAGTGTCCTTATTGGATTAGGAAACAATTCCTTGTTTGTCTTGGATTAGTTTTGGACATTACTTGGGCTCCAAGTCTTGTACTAGTACATAAGTAGATGCTAGGGTCATGACTTGGTGTGTGCTTGTAATTGGTATTTTCTCTTCTCATCAATAAATTGGTTGGTTTGGCCGTGGATGTAGCTAGTCTCAAAACTAGTGAACCACGTAAATTCTTGTGTTCTTGATCTTGCTTTTTTGTTTTTTTGCTTTCTCTTGTTTTCTCACGTATCGGAATCCTAATAAGTGGTATCAGAGCCTGGTTCGTTGAGATTCAAGAGGAGCAATGGCGTTGGTTCGTGATCAAGATCTAGGTTTGATGGGAAGATTGGGTTTCCGCTGGTTGGCCTCTGAAACAGGGGGTGCAAGCACACCAAGACTTTGTTGGGAGGCTATCGGGTTCCTTGTTGGGGGAGCTATCGGGCTCTTTTTGTGGAGCATTGGAATTGTGGATCTAATTTTAGTACATCTGGCACGCTTTCGGTTCCGGCATGCGTCAATCGATATGGCGTGCTCAACCCGACGAGTGATCGGCATCTATATCTGGATTTGGCAACTAGGAGGATTCAAGTCTAGGTGGAGGCGACTCGAATCAACTAGAAATTGAGGGAGAAACGTCATTGGAAGAGGGAGTGTCCTAAAAATCGTTCACCTGTAGATCTCGCTTCAGGTGGAGGAGGAGGGACGCTCAAGGTTGGTGATGATCTCTAAGCCCCTTTTGGGTGGATCGGGCTCCAGGCATGGAGCATGGAGCGTGTTATTGGGCACGCGGGTTGGTGGCGCGATTGGATCTTGGATTGGCGCGCTTTGGTTATTGGTTTTGTGCGCATTGGTGCGGATGGCGGCGCAAATTGGCATGACATTGTTTGATAGGCACTTTTGTCACTAAGTGTCATTGGAGTGACGTTGGGGCATGCATTGTGTCATGGTGCATCAGGGAGCGTTTATTGGAACGCATTGTCTTTGTGTTTGTTGAAGACGCATAGACGCGCTTGTTGTGGCGCATTGGGAGTGTGTTCAATTCCGCAAATTGGGAATACACTCGGATTGGGTTCATTGGATTGATGAGAAGAATTGGTTCGGTAGCTATGGAGTTTGAATCAAGGTGGAGGTTTGTTGGGTTTTTTATTATTAATTGATTCAAACAATAGATTGGGCAAAGAAGGAATTATTATTTTTTGGAAACATTGAATTACTTTGGCAACAAGTAATTCACATGTTTTTTGGTAGTGTCCTTATTGGATTATGAAACAATTCCTTGTTTGTCTTGGATTAGTTTTGGACATTACTTGGGCTCCAAGTCTTGTACTAGTATATAAGTAGATGCTAGGGCCATGACTTGGTGTGTGCTTGTAATTGGTATTTTCTTTTCTCATCAATAAATTGGTTGGTTTGGCCGTGGATGTAGCTAGTCTCAAAACTAGCGAACCACGTAAATTCTTGTGTTCTTGATCTTGCTTTTGTTTGTTCTTGCTTTCTCTTGTTTTCTCACGTATCGGAATCCTAACAACCTCCACTTCCTTAGCCGAGGGAATAATAGGGTTCTACCAAAGCATGCAATCATAAAGCAAGTCTTCCCAAAACCTCAAAGGTCAGGCAATGCTGCCACGAACGGACCCAAAAACTAAACACCACCTAATGCACAGATGCCCCAACTTCGTGTCGATTTCGTGCCAACAAATGGAATTTGAGCTATTAAGCCAACAAGCGTAATCTTGCATTAGTAGCCTAGGCTCATTCATTAGACTATTCAATCCTCACCATGCTAATTACACTAGTTTAACATGCCTCGCAAGCCTATTAAGTAACGTATTCAATCCCCATTCGCTTACCGAATCGGTAACTCATCCGGTAACTAGCTACACGGTTTCGGTAACCTATTGGTCCTTAGATTTTGAGTATCTCCTCTTTAACTAAACTAGCTAAATGAACCATTAATACCGCACCAAGGTTGAAATGAACCAATAAGAACGATACGTACGTCGCGGCGCATCCGATGAAATATTAGGGTTTCGACATTGGGGGTAGCCAATTAGCCTTGCGCCGCAACATTAATCGAACAAAAATCATAACGTTACTCTTTCCGAATCCCTAAAATGGCGATGCCGCCGCCACGATCGAACTCAAGGAACAAAACACAACCTAATCAACGCAGGCCAATACATGTAGAATACTAATAACAGTGGAACAGAGATGGAACTTACCAAAGAAACAGAGCAGCTTGGACCAGGCTTGAACTCTTCTTGTTAATCTTGTTGTTGATGATGATCTCCTTCTCCTTCTTCTTCAACACTAAATTGGGTTTTTCCTTGCTTCAGATGTAGCTTGAGTTTGAGTTTCTTCTTCACATGCTCCGCTTCCATAAGTGAATCTCTCTTCTCCTTTTCCTTTCTCTCTCTCTCTATGCTCTTTGACAGCTGCTTTCTCTTATCTTTAAACACTCTGTATATTTATTATCTGCAATGATACAATTATAACCTGTTTTTGAAACATCATATGTCCCGTGTTAAAGTAAGCCTTGTGTAATTCTCCTCAAAAGTATTCGACAAGTCATATTGACTAGGTGAATTGAATATAAAAACGATATACGAGCTCGTTAGCTTCTTCATAGAGTAATCTTAAGTCTACTACATATAAAAAAAAATTAATAAATTATGGTATCATTTTGTTGTTCAGATCAATTAATGAACTCAAAAGTTAAAGGGGAATATAATTATGGAACGGATGGAGTAGTGTGCATTTGTCGTTCAAATAAGGTCATTCTAATAAATTAAATCTTGTATAATTCGATTAATATTTTAGACCCGTGTTATTTGAAACGGGCACAAACACGATATGACACGGAAGCCTCGTCACGACACGACATGACACGAAGACGGGTGCAGTACATTTATTAAAAAATTAAGAAGTTCCCACACATTTTTTTACAGGATAATTTTAGTGTAAATAATAACTTATTAATAAATATATAACTACGATTTATTAGGACGACCCCTTCACGAGATTTCAGAAGATATATCTATGATAACAAAGAATGGCAAACAACACATTACAGAAACACGAAAATGCTCATATTGGCCGTATGATTAATTTTATTTATGTATGTCTTTTATATTATCTTGGTATATTATTCTATGCACAATGAGATTGATGTATGACTGGTATTAAATAAGAAGTTTGATTTAACTAAAAATATCTTAGACACATGCACATTCATCAATATAGTGTAATATAAATTAGTATTTCACACAAATAAAATATTTATAATAAATAAAAATTCAAGGGTTACTTTGATGGAGCTTATGGTGGAACATGAATCAGACTGTATTCAACTAAAAACCTTCACAGTCGGTAAGATTAAAAGAAGTGGGACAGAAATACTTACTAGATTTTCAGTCACGGTCAAATCAGATCTGGACATGCAACAACGCTAGAGGTGAATCGAATACTCTCCGCGATGGATTTCCCCATATCCGACAGATACAAGCTTAATACTAATAGAGCTTGAGATCATCAAATCGGAAACTGTGTCATCGGAGTAGTAATAAGAGATAGAAATGTGGATTTCTTTGGAGAATTGACTAAACCCTTTCGCGTTGCAGCAAGCGCAGCGATGGACTTTTGGCTCTAAGATATGGTATTGGACTTTTGGCTCTAAGATATGGTATTTACTTGGCTCGGGATATGGGATTAAGAAGATTGAGACTAGATTAGATTCGTTGAACATAGTAAAAAAGATGAAGAGTATGAAAAGTGATAAGCCAAGTGGACCTTGGAAGCATCCTCGATGATGCAAACAACTAATCCGCAACGTAGAAAGAGAAATTATCCGCTACTGCAGCCGTGATGCAAACAATGTAGCCAACCCGCTTGTAAAATGGGCTTTAGCCCAAAACCGTGAATCACTCTGGTTAGAAGAAGAGCCCAATTTGTCAAGACCAATATTGCAAGCTGACGTAATTGGGCGTTCAAGTCCAGAGTTCAATCAATGAAACTCATCTCTTTTTCCAAAAATAAAAATAGAAATCAAGGGTCACATACAATTATACTGTAATACATGATAAAATTATACTATGTGTATTTATTGTCTGCAATGATACAATTATACTCTGGTTTTGAAGCATCATCTATCATCTGTTAAAGCAAACATTATGTGATTCTCCTAAAAATATACACTCTCCGTCTTATAACTTTAGTTACTGTGGATGTTTAAGATCATTCTGACTATGAGATTTGAGAATAAAAATTAAACATGAGCTCGTTAGTTTTATCATGATCTTGCAGAGTAATCTTAAGTCTACTACATATAAAAAATTGATAAATTATTGTATCATTTTTTTGCTCGAATCAATTAGTCAAAATGACCTCGAAAGTCAAAGGAGACTAAAATTATGAGACTAAGGGATTAGTGTGCTGTTCTAATAAGGTCCTTCTAATAAATTAACTCTTATATAATTCTATCAATATTTTAGACCCGTGTTATATGAAACAGACACAGACAGGATATGACATGGATGCCTCGTCACGACACGACATGACACGAAGATGGGTGAAGTACATTTATTAAAAAAAATTAGAAGTTCTCACACATTTTTTTTTATAGAATAATATTAATGAAAATGATAACATATATATTAAATATATAACTACAATTTTGTCGGACGACTCCTTCACGAGATTTTGTCGGACGACTCCTCGTCACGACTCTTTCAAACAACTACTAACCTTCGAGGGTTCCTGTCGCCATCTGGTATTACCTGATCAACGAAAAGCATTGTTCAATAGCAACTGAATTCATTGTCATATAAGAACAGGACATATAGTTGCCTCAGTGAAATCAAAATTGTTTATCTCATAAGCTTTGACCTCATTCACAAAATGAGATAACCATAACAGATAATTCAACAATTAGAAGCGTATGTGTAAAGTGAAGGGAAGTATGCTGACTGTTTAGTTAAGAAACCGACACGGAGACGACACGACATGGAGACGCTGACACGACGATTGAGCATCTGAAAACTAGCTTAAAGAAACTGAGTATTCGTGCAAACAGGTTACAATGAATTGCTAAAATGAAGAATGGGCAACCTCCACTTCCTTAGCCGAGGGAATAATAGGGTTCTACCAAAGCATGCAATCATAAAGCAAGTCTTCCCAAAACCTCAAAGGTCAGGCAATGCTGCCACGAACGGACCCAAAAACTAAACACCACCTAATGCACAGATGCCCCAACTTCGTGTCGATTTCGTGCTAACAAATGGAATTTGAGCTATTAAGCCAACAAGCGTAATCTTGCATTAGTAGCCTATGCTCATTCATTAGACTATTCAATCCTCACCATGCTAATTACACTAGTTTAACATGCCTCGCAAGCCTATTAAGTAACGTATTCAATCCTCATTCGCTTACCGAATCGGTAACTCATCCGGTAACTAGCTACACGGTTTCAGTGGCCTATTGGTCCTTAGATTTCGAGTATCTCCTCTTTAACTAAACTAGCTAAATGAACCATTAATACCGCACCAAGGTTGAAATGAACCAATAAGAACGATACGTACGTCGCGGCGCATCCGATGAAATATTAGGGTTTCGACATTGGGGGTAGCCAATTAGCCATGCGCCGCAACATTAATCGAACACAAATCATAACGATACTCTTTCCGAATCCCTAAAAAGGCGATGCCGCCGCCGCGATCGAACTCAAGGAACAAAACACAACCTAATCAACACAGGCCAATACATGTAGAATACTAATAACAGTGGAACAGAGATGGAACTTACCAAAGAAACAGAGCAGCTTGGACCAGGCTTGAACTCTTCTTGTTGTTCTTGTTGTTGATGATGATCTCCTTCTCCTTCTTCTTCAACACAAAATTGGGTTTTTCCTTGCTTCAGATGTAGCTTGAGTTTGAGTT
Source organism: Linanthus parryae (assembly GCA_023055425.1). Classification (NCBI taxonomy): domain Eukaryota; kingdom Viridiplantae; phylum Streptophyta; class Magnoliopsida; order Ericales; family Polemoniaceae; genus Linanthus; species Linanthus parryae. The sequence continues at coordinate 39,789,846 of JALGPY010000002.1, forward strand.
TCTTCTTCACATGCTCCGCTTCCATAAGTGAATCTCTCTTCTCCTTTTCCTTTCTCTCTCTCTCTCTATGCTCTTTGACAGCTGCTTTCTCTTATCTTTAAACACTCTGTATATTTATTGTCTGCAATGATACAATTATACTCTGTTTTTGAAACATCATATGTCCCGTGTTAAAGTAAGCCTTGTGTAATTCTCCTCAAAAGTATTCGACAAGTCATATTGACTAGGTGAATTGAATATAAAAACGATATACGAGCTCGTTAGCTTCTTCATTGGGTAATCTTAAGTATACTACATATAAAAAAAATTAATAAATTATGGTATCATTTTGTTGTTCGGATCAATTAATGAACTCAAAAGTTAAAGGGGAATATAATTATGGAACGGATGGAGTAGTGTGCATTTGTCGTTCAAATAAGGTCATTCTAATAAATTAAATATTGTATAATTCGATTAATATTTTAGACCCGTGTTATTTGAAACGGGCACAGACACGATATGACACGGAAGCCTCGTCACGACACGACATGACACGAAGACGGGTGCAGTACATTTATTAAAAAAATTAAGAAGTTCCCACACATTTTTTTACAGGATAATTTTAGTGTAAATAATAACTTATTAATAAATATATAACTACGATTTATTAGGACGACCCCTTCACGATATTTCTGAAGATATATCTATGATAACAAAGAATGGCAAACAACACATTACAGAAACACGAAAATGCTCATATTGGCCGTATGATTAATTTTATTTATGTATGTCTTTTATATTATCTTGGTATATTATTCTATGCACAATGAGATTGATGTATGACTGGTATTAAATAAGAAGTTTGATTTAATTAAAAATATCTTAGACACATGCACATTCATCAATATAGTGTAATATAAATTAGTATTTCACACAAATAAAATATTTATAATAAATAAAAATTCAAGGGTTACTTTGATGGAGCTTATGGTGGAACATGAATCAAACTGTATTCAACTAAAAACCTTCACAGTCGGTAAGATTAAAAGAAGTGGGACATAAATACTTACTAGATTTTCAGTCACGGTCAAATCAGATCTGGACATGCAACAACGTTAGAGGTGAATCGAAGACTCTCCGCGATGGATTTCCCCATATCCGACAGATACAAGCTTAATACTAATAGAGCTTGAGATCATTAAATCGGAAACTGTGTCATCGGAGTAGTAATAAGAGATAGAAATGTGGATTTCTTTGGAGAATTGACTAAACCCTTTCGCGTTGCAGCAAGCGCAGCGATGGACTTTTGGCTCTAAGATATGGTATTGGACTTTTGGCTCTAAGATATGGTATTTACTTGGCTCGGGATATGGGATTAAGAAGATTGAGACTAGATTAGATTCGTTGAACATAGTAAAAAAGATGAAGAGTATGAAAAGTGATAAGCCAAGTGGACCTTGGAAGCATCCTCGATGATGCAAACAACTAATCCGCAACGTAGAAAGAGAAATTATCCGCTACTGCAGCCGTGATGCAAACAATGTAGCCAACCCGCTTGTAAAATGGGCTTTAGCCCAAAACCGTGAATCACTCTGGTTAGAAGAAGAGCCCAATTGGTCAAGACCAATATTGCAAGCTGACGTAATTGGGCGTTCAAGTCCAGAGTTCAATCAATGAAACTCATCTCTTTTTCCAAAAATAAAAATAGAAATCAAGGGTCACATACAATTATACTGTAATACATGATAAAATTATACTATGTGTATTTATTGTCTGTAATGATACAATTATACTCTGGTTTTGAAGCATCATCTATCATCTGTTAAAGCAAACATTATGTGATTCTCCTAAAAATATACACTATCCGTCTTATAACTTTAGTTACTGTGGACGTTTAAGATCATTTTGACTATGAGATTTGAGAATAAAAATTAAACATGCGCTCGTTAGTTTTATCATGATCTTGCAGAGTAATCTTAAGTCTACTACATATAAAAAATTGATAAATTATTGTATCATTTTTTTGTTCGAATCAATTAGTCAAAATGACCTCGAAAGTCAAAGGAGACTAAAATTATGAGACTAAGGGATTAGTGTGCTGTTCTAATAAGGTCCTTCTAATAAATTAACTCTTATATAATTCTATCAATATTTTAGACCCGTGTTATATGAAACAGACACAGACAGGATATGACATGGATGCCTCGTCACGACACGACATGACACGAAGATGGGTGAAGTACATTTATCAAAAAAAATTAGAAGTTCTCACACATTTTTTTTATAGAATTAATATTAATGAAAATGATAACATATATATTAAATATATAACTACAATTTTGTCGGACGACTCCTTCACGAGATTTTGTCGGACGACTCCTCGTCACGACTCTTTCAAACAACTACTAACCTTCGAGGGTTCCTGCCGCCATCTGGTATTACCTGATCAACGAAAAGCATTGTTCATTAGCAACTGAATTCATTGTCATATAAGAACAGGACATATAGTTGCCTCATTGAAATCAAAATTGTTTATCTCATAAGCTTTGACCTCATTCACAAAATGAGATAACCATAACTGATAATTCAACAATTAGAAGCGTATGTGTAAAGTGAAGGCAAGTATGCTGACTGTTTAGTTAAGAAACCGACACGGGGACAACACGACATGGAGACGCTGACACGACGATTGAGCATCTGAAAACTAGCTTAAAGAATCTGAGTATTCGTGCAAACAGGTTAAAATGAATTGCTAAAATGAAGAATGGGCAACCTCCACTTCCTTAGCCGAGGGAATAATAGGGTTCTACCAAAGCATGCAATCATAAAGCAAGTCTTCCCAAAACCTCAAAGGTCAGGCAATGCTGCCACGAACGGACCCAAAAACTAAACACCACCTAATGCACAGATGCCCCAACTTCGTGTCGATTTCGTGCCAACAAATAGTATTTGAGCTATTAAGCCAACAAGCGTAATCTTGCATTAGTAGCCTATGCTCATTCATAAGACTATTCAATCCTCACCATGCTAATTACACTAGTTTAACATGCCTCGCAAGCCTATTAAGTAACGTATTCAATCCCCATTCGCTTACCGAATCGGTAACTCATCCGGTAACTAGCTACACGGTTTCGGTGGCCTATTGGTCCTTAGATTTCGAGTATCTCCTCTTTAACTAAACTAGCTAAATGAACCATTAATAGCGCACCAAGGTTGAAATGAACCAATAAGAACGATGCGTACGTCGCGGCGCATCCGATGAAATATTAGGGTTTCGACATTGGGGGTAGCCAATTAGCCATGCGCCGCAACATTAATCGAACACAAATCATAACGATACTCTTTCTGAATCCCTAAAAAGGCGATGCCGCCGCCGCGATCGAACTCAAGGAACAAAACACAACCTAATCAACACAGGCCAATACATGTTGAATACTAATAACAGTGGAACAGAGATGGAACTTACCAAAGAAACAGAGCAGCTTGGACCAGGCTTGAACTCTTCTTGTTGTTCTTGTTGTTGATGATGATCTCCTTCTCCTTCTTCTTCAACACAAAATTGGGTTTTTCCTTGCTTCAGATGTAGCTTGAGTTTGAGTTTCTTCTTCACATGCTCCGCTTCCATAAGTGAATCTCTCTTCTCCTTTTCCTTTCTCTCTCTCTCTCTCTATGCTCTTTGACAGCTGCTTTCTCTTATCTTTAAACACTCTGTATATTTATTGTCTGCAATGATACAATTATACTCTGTTTTTGAAACATCATATGTCCCGTGTTAAAGTAAGCCTTATGTCATTCTCCTCAAAAGTATTCGACAAGTCATATTGACTAGGTGAATTGAATATAAAAACGATATACGAGCTCGTTAGCTTCTTCATAGAGTAATCATAAGTCTACTACATATAAAATAAAATTAATTAATTATGGTATCATTTTGTTGTTCGGATCAATTAATGAACTCAAAAGTTAAAGGGGAATATAATTATGGAACGGATGGAGTAGTGTGCATTTGTCGTTCAAATAAGGTCATTCTAATAAATTAAATCTTGTATAATTCGATTAATTTTTTAGACCCGTGTTATTTGAAACGGGCACAAACACGATATGACACGGAAGCCTCGTCACGACACGACATGACACGAAGACGGGTGCAGTACATTTATTAAAAAAATTAAGAAGTTCCCACACATTTTTTTACAGGATAATTTTAGTGTAAATAATAACTTATTAATAAATATATAACTACGATTTATTAGGACGACCCCTTCACGAGATTTCTGAAGATATATCTATGATAACAAAGAATGGCAAACAACACATTACAGAAACACGAAAATGCTCATATTGGCCGTATGATTAATTTTATTTATGTATGTCTTTTATATTATCTTGGTATATTATTCTATGCACAATGAGATTGATGTATGACTGGTATTAAATAAGAAGTTTGATTTAACTAAAAATATCTTAGACACATGCACATTCATCAATATAGTGTAATATACATTAGTATTTCACACAAATAAAATATTTATAATAAATAAAAATTCAAGGGTTACTTTGATGGAGCTTATGCTGGAACATGAATCAGACTGTATTCAACTAAAAACCTTCACAGTCGGTAAGATTGGAAGAAGTGGGACAGAAATACTTACTAGATTTTCAGTCACGGTCAAATCAGATCTGGACATGCAACAACGTTAGAGGTGAATCGAAGACTCTCCGCGATGGATTTCCCCATATCCGACAGATACAAGCTTAATACCAATAGAGCTTGAGATCATCAAATCGGAAACTGTGTCATCGGAGTAGTAATAAGAGATAAAAATGTGGATTTCTTTGGAGAATTGACTAAACCCTTTCGCGTTGCAGCAAGCGCAACGATGGACTTTTGGCTCTAAGATATGGTATTGGACTTTTGGCTCTAAGATATGGTATTTACTTGGCTCGGGATATGGGATTAAGAAGATTGAGACTAGATTAGATTCGTTGAACATAGTAAAAAAGATTAAGAGTATGAAAAGTGATAAGCCAAGTGGACCTTGGAAGCATCCTCGATGATGCAAACAACTAATCCGCAACGTAGAAAGAGAAATTATCCGCTACTGCAGCCGTGATGCAAACAATGTAGCCAACCCGCTTGTAAAATGGGCTTTAGCCCAAAACCGTGAATCACTCTGGTAAGAAGAAGAGCCCAATTGGTCAAGACCAATATTGCAAGCTGACGTAATTGCGCGTTCAAGTCCAGAGTTCAATCAATGAAACTCATCTCTTTTTCCAAAAATAAAAATAGAAATCAAGGGTCACATACAATTATACTGTAATACATGATAAAATTATACTCTGTGTATTTATTGTCTGCAATGATACAATTATACTCTGGTTTTGAAGCATCATCTATCATCTGTTAAAGCAAATATTATGTGATTCTCCTAAAAATATACACTCTCCGTCTTATAACTTTAGTTACTGTGGACGTTTAGGATCATTCTGACTATGAGATTTGAGAATAAAAATTAAACATGAGCTCGTTAGTTTTATCATGATCTTGCAGAGTAATCTTAAGTCTACTACATATAAAAAATTGATAAATTATTGTATCATTTATTTGCTCGAATCAATTAGTCAAAATGACCTCGAAAGTCAAAGGAGACTAAAATTATGAGACTAAGGGATTAGTGTGCTGTTCTAATAAGGTCCTTCTAATAAATTAACTCTTATATAATTCAATCAATATTTTAGACCCGTGTTATATGAAACAGACACAGACAGGATATGACATGAATGCCTCGTCACGACACGACATGACACGAAGATGGGTGAAGTACATTTATCAAAAAAAATTAGAAGTTCTCACACATTTTTTTTATAGAATAATATTAATGAAAATGATAACATATATATTAAATATATAACTACAATTTTGTCGGACGACTCCTTCACGAGATTTTGTCGGACGACTCCCCGTCACAACTCTTTCAAACAACTACTAACCTTCGAGGGTTCCTGTCGCCATCTGGTATTACCTGATCAACGAAAAGCATTGTTCATTAGCAACTGAATTCATTGTCATATAAGAACAGGACATATAGTTGCCTCAGTGAAATCAAAATTGTTTATCTCATAAGCTTTGACCTCATTCACAAAATGAGATAACCATAACTGATAATTCAACAATTAGAAGCGTATGTGTAAAGTGAAGGCAAGTATGCTGACTGTTTAGTTAAGAAACCGACACGGAGACGACACGACATGGAGACGCTGACACGACGATTGAGCATCTGAAAACTAGCTTAAAGAATCTGAGTATTCGTGCAAACAGGTTAAAATGAATTGCTAAAATGAAGAATGGGCAACCTCCACTTCCTTAGCCGAGGGAATAATAGGGTTCTACCAAAGCATGCAATCATAAAGCAAGTCTTCCCAAAACCTCAAAGGTCAGGCAATGCTGCCACGAACGGACCCAAAAACTAAACACCACCTAATGCACAGATGCCCCAACTTCGTGTCGATTTCGTGCCAACAAATGGAATTTGAGCTATTAAGCCAACAAGCGTAATCTTGCATTAGTAGCCTATGCTCATTCATTAGACTATTCAATCCTCACCATGCTAATTACACTAGTTTAACATGCCTCGCAAGCCTATTAAGTAACGTATTCAATCCCCATTCGCTTACCGAATCGGTAACTCATCCGGTAACTAGCTACACGGTTTCGGTGGCCTATTGGTCCTTAGATTTCGAGTATCTCCTCTTTAACTAAACTAGCTAAATGAACCATTAATACCGCACCAAGGTTGAAATGAACCAATAAGAACGATGCGTACGTCGCGGCGCATCCGATGAAATATTAGGGTTTCGACATTGGGGGTAGCCAATTAGCCATGCGCCGCAACATTAATCGAACACAAATCATAACGATACTCTTTCCGAATCCCTAAAAAGGCGATGTCGCCGCCGCGATCGAACTCAAGGAACAAAACACAACCTAATCAACACAGGCCAATACATGTAGAATACTAATAACAGTGGAACAGAGATGGAACTTACCAAAGAAACAGAGCAGCTTGGACCAGGCTTGAACTCTTCTTGTTGTTCTTGTTGTTGATGATGATCCCCTTCTCCTTCTTCTTCAACACAAAATTGGGTTTTTCCTTGCTTCAGATGTAGCTTGAGTTTGAGTTTCTTCTTCACATGCTCCGCTTCCATAAGTGAATCTCTCTTCTCCTTTTCCTTTCTCTCTCTCTCTCTATGCTCTTTGACAGCTGCTTTCTCTTATCTTTAAACACTCTGTATATTTATTGTCTGCAATGATACAATTATACTCTGTTTTTGAAACATCATATGTCCCGTGTTAAAGTAAGCCTTATGTCATTCTCCTCAAAAGTATTCGACAAGTCATATTGACTAGGTGAATTGAATATAAAAACGATATACGAGCTCGTTAGCTTCTTCATATAGTAATCATAAGTCTACTACATATAAAAAAAAATTAATAAATTATGGTATCATTTTGTTGTTCGGATCAATTAATGAACTCAAAAGTTAAAGGGGAATATAATTATGGAACGGATGGAGTAGTGTGCATTTGTCGTTCAAATAAGGTCATTCTAATAAATTAAATCTTGTATAATTCGATTAATATTTTAGACCCGTGTTATTTGAAACGGGCACAAACACGATATGACACGGAAGCCTCGTCACGACACGACATGACACGAAGACGGGTGCAGTACATTTATTAAAAAAATTAAGAAGTTCCCACACATTTTTTTACAGGATAATTTTAGTGTAAATAATAACTTATTAATAAATATATAACTACGATTTATTAGGACGACCCCTTCACGAGATTTCTGAAGATATATCTATGATAACAAAGAATGGCAAACAACACATTACAGAAACACGAAAATGCTCATATTGGCCGTATGATTAATTTTATTTATGTATGTCTTTTATATTATCTTGGTATATTATTCTATGCACAATGAGATTGATGTATGACTGGTATTAAATAAGAAGTTTGATTTAACTAAAAATATCTTAGACACATGCACATTCATCAATATAGTGTAATATACATTAGTATTTCACACAAATAAAATATTTATAATAAATAAAAATTCAAGGGTTACTTTGATGGAGCTTATGGTGGAACATGAATCAGACTGTATTCAACTAAAAACCTTCACAGTCGGTAAGATTAAAAGAAGTGGGACAGAAATACTTACTAGATTTTCAGTCACGGTCAAATCAGATCTGGACATGCAACAACGTTAGAGGTGAATCGAAGACTCTCCGCGATGGATTTCCCCATATCCGACAGATACAAGCTTAATACCAATAGAGCTTGAGATCATCTAATCGGAAACTGTGTCATCGGAGTAGTAATAAGAGATAGAAATGTGGATGTCTTTGGAGAATTGACTAAACCCTTTCGCGTTGCAGCAAGCGCAGCGATGGACTTTTGGCTCTAAGATATGGTATTGGACTTTTGGCTCTAAGATATGGTATTTACTTGGCTCGGGATATGGGATTAAGAAGATTGAGACTAGATTAGATTCGTTGAACATAGTAAAAAAGATGAAGAGTATGAAAAGTGATAAGCCAAGTGGACCTTGGAAGCATCCTCGATGATGCAAACAACTAATCCGCAACGTAGAAAGAGAAATTATCCGCTACTGCAGCCGTGATGCAAACAATGTAGCCAACCCGCTTGTAAAATGGGCTTTAGCCCAAAACTGTCAATCACTATGGTTAGAAGAAGAGCCCAATTGGTCAAGACCAATATTGCAAGCTGACGTAATTGAGCGTTCAAGTCCAGAGTTCAATCAATGAAACTCATCTCTTTTTCCAAAAATAAAAATAGAAATCAAGGGTCACATACAATTATACTGTAATACATGATAAAATTATACTCTGTGTATTTATTGTCTGCAATGATACAATTATACTCTGGTTTTGAAGCATCATCTATCATCTGTTAAAGCAAACATTATGTGATTCTCCTAAAAATATACACTCTCCGTCTTATAACTTTAGTTACTGTGGACGTTTAAGATCATTCTGACTATGAGATTTGAGAATAAAAATTAAACATGAGCTCGTTAGTTTTATCATGATCTTGCAGAGTAATCTTAAGTCTACTACATATAAAAAATTGATAAATTATTGTATCATTTTTTTGCTCGAATCAATTAGTCAAAATGACCTCGAAAGTCAAAGGAGACTAAAATTATGAGACTAAGGGATTAGTGTGCTGTTCTAATAAGGTCCTTCTAATAAATTAACTCTTATATAATTCTATCAATATTTTAGACCCGTGTTATATGAAACAGACACAGACAGGATATGACATGGATGCCTCGTCACGACACGACATGACACGAAGATGGGTGAAGTACATTTATCAAAAAAAATTAGAAGTTCTCACACATTTTTTTTATAGAATAATATTAATGAAAATGATAACATATATATTAAATATATAACTACAATTTTGTCGGACGACTCCTTCACGAGATTTTGTCGGACGACTCCTCGTCACGACTCTTTCAAACAACTACTAACCTTCGAGGGTTCCTGTCGCCATCTGGTATTACCTGATCAACGAAAAGCATTGTTCATTAGCAACTGAATTCATTGTCATATAAGAACAGGACATATAGTTGCCTCAGTGAAATCAAAATTGTTTATCTCATAAGCTTTGACCTCATTCACAAAATGAGATAACCATAACTGATAATTCAACAATTAGAAGCGTATGTGTAAAGTGAAGGCAAGTATGCTGACTGTTTAGTTAAGAAACCGACACGGAGACGACACGACATGGAGACGCTGACACGACGATTGAGCATCAGAAAACTAGCTTAAAGAATCTGAGTATTCGTGCAAACAGGTTAAAATGAATTGCTAAAATGAAGAATGGGCAACCTCCACTTCCTTAGCCGAGGGAATAATAGGGTTCTACCAAAGCATGCAATCATAAAGCAAGTCTTCCCAAAACCTCAAAGGTCAGGCAATGCTGCCACGAACGGACCCAAAAACTAAACACCACCTAATGCACAGATGCCCCAACTTCGTGTCGATTTCGTGCCAACAAATGGAATTTGAGCTATTAAGCCAACAAGCGTAATCTTGCATTAGTAGCCTATGCTCATTCATTAGACTATTCAATCCTCACCATGCTAATTACACTAGTTTAACATGCCTCGCAAGCCTATTAAGTAACGTATTCAATCCCCATTCGCTTACCGAATCGGTAACTCATCCGGTAACTAGCTACACGGTTTCGGTGGCCTATTGGTCCTTAGATTTCGAGTATCTCCTCTTTAACTAAACTAGCTAAATGAACCATTAATACCGCACCAAGGTTGAAATGAACCAATAAGAACGATGCGTACGTCGCGGCGCATCCGATGAAATATTAGGGTTTCGACATTGGGGGTAGCCAATTAGCCATGCGCCGCAACATTAATCGAACACAAATCATAACGATACTCTTTCTGAATCCCTAAAAAGGCGATGCCGCCGCCGCGATCGAACTCAAGGAAAAAAACACAACCTAATCAACACTGGCCAATACATGTAGAATACTAATAACAGTGGAACAGAGATGGAACTTACCAAAGAAACAGAGCAGCTTGGACCAGGCTTGAACTCTTCTTGTTGTTCTTGTTGTTGATGATGATCTCCTTCTCCTTCTTCTTCAACACAAAATTGGGTTTTTCCTTGCTTCCAGGGCCGGCTCTACATTTTTGGTTGCCCTAAGCGGCCAACAAATGTGAGGCCCTTTATCTATACTATTAAAATTTCAGAAAATTACATCACCATCAACACCACCGATATGTGAGAAATGACAAATTAAGTGAATAATATATCAATTTTTTTTAGCAGACCTAGAGATTGGATTTGCGCAAATTAATCCTAAAATTGAAAAACACAAAACTAACTTAAGAGTTAACCAAAATTGATATAAATATGCAAATGGGTGACAGTGGTAGAGCTTTTATTCGGACCCGGCTATATGATGCAAAAAAAATTGAGATGAAATACACCGTGCACAAAATGTCCAAAGTTTACATATCTAGAGATTATGCTAGGGTCGCGGAATAGAAATTTTGATGAATTGAGATGATTGGGGAATTTTGATGAGGAAAAGATTTGATAGTAGAAGTCCTGATTGAGCAATTGATAAACGTTTAATTCTGTAACCTATCTAACATGAGAGTAATAATGAAAAGTTTGGAGTTTTTTTAGGGAAAAAAGCTAGGAGTTACGAACAAGGTGTATGAAAGATTGACAGTTCAAAAATCTAGGGAGAAATTTTCGAGTTAGAGAGAAATAATGTGCGATTGATGCGAGATATTAGGAGAAAATTATGGAGATTAAGGGAGATAAGGATTTGTTTCCTCCCACGAAAGATAAGGATGGAAACGAATTTATAGGAATCATTAATTGAATTAGAATTTTGGAAAGAAAAATTAAGATATGGATAACTCTAAATATAGTAAACAATAATTTTTAAAATATGGTGCCCTAAGCAAGCACCTCAGCCGCTTACCTATTGAGCCGGCCCTGCTTGCTTCAGATGTAGCTTGAGTTTGAGTTTCTTCTTCACATGCTCCGCTTCCATAAGTGAATCTCTCTTCTCCTTTTCCTTTCTCTCTCTCTCTATGCTCTTTGACAGCTGCTTTCTCTTATCTTTAAACACTCTGTATATTTATTGTCTGCAATGATACAATTATACTCTGTTTTTGAAACATCATATGTCCCGTGTTAAAGTAAGCCTTATGTCATTCTCCTCAAAAGTATTCGACAAGTCATATTGACTAGGTGAATTGAATATAAAAACGATATACGAGCTCGTTAGCTTCTTCATAGAGTAATCTTAAGTCTACTACATATAAAAAAAATTAATAAATTATGGTATCATTTTGTTGTTGGGATCAATTTATGAACTCAAAAGTTAAAGGGGAATATAATTATGGAACGGATGGAGTAGTGTGCATTTGTCGTTCAAATAAGGTCATTCTAATAAATTAAATCTTGTATAATTCGATTAATATTTTAGACCCGTGTTATTTGAAACGGGCACAAACACGATATGACACGGAAGGCTCGTCACGACACGACATGACACGAAGACGGGTGCAGTACATTTATTAAAAAAATTAAGAAGTTCCCACACATTTTTTTACAGGATAATTTTAGTGTAAATAATAACTTATTAATAAATATATAACTACGATTTATTAGGACGACCCCTTCACGAGATTTCTGAAGATATATCTATGATAACAAAGAATAGCAAACAACACATTACAGAAACACGAAAATGCTCATATTGGCCGTATGATTAATTTTATTTATGTATGTCTTTTATATTATCTTGGTATATTATTCTATGCACAATGAGATTGATGTATGACTGGTATTAAATAAGAAGTTTGATTTAACTAAAAATATCTTAGACACATGCACATTCATCAATATAGTGTAATATAAATTAGTATTTCACACAAATAAAATATTTATAATAAATAAAAATTCAAGGGTTACTTTGATGGAGCTTATGGTGGAACATGAATCAGACTGTATTCAACTAAAAACCTTCACAGTCGGTAAGATTAAAAGAAGTGGGACAGAAATACTTACTAGATTTTCAGTCACGGTCAAATCAGATCTGGACATGCAACAACGTTAGAGGTGAATCGAAGACTCTCCGCGATGGATTTCCCCATATCTGACAGATACAAGCTTAATACCAATAGAGCTTGAGATCATCAAATCGGAAACTGTGTCATCGGAGTAGTAATAAGAGATAGAAATGTGGATTTATTTGGAGAATTGACTAAACCCTTTCGCGTTGCAGCAAGCGCAGCGATGAACTTTTGGCTCTAAGATATGGTATTGGACTTTTGGCTCTAAGATATGGTATTTACTTGGCTCGGGATATGGGATTAAGAAGATTGAGACTAGATTAGATTCGTTGAACATAGTAAAAAAGATGAAGAGTATGAAAAGTGATAAGCCAAGTGGACCTTGGAAGCATCCTCGATGATGCAAACAACTAATCCGCAACGTAGAAAGAGAAATTATCCGCTACTGCAGCCGTGATGCAAACAATGTAGCCAACCCGCTTGTAAAATGGGCTTTAGCCCAAAACCGTGAATCACTATGGTTAGAAGAAGAGCCCAATTGGTCAAGACCAATATTGCAAGCTGACGTAATTGAGCGTTCAAGTCCAGAGTTCAATCAATGAAACTCATCTCTTTTTCCAAAAATAAAAATAGAAATCAAGGGTCACATACAATTATACTGTAATACATGATAAAATTATACTCTGTGTATTTATTGTCTGCAATGATACAATTATACTCTGATTTTGAAGCATCATCTATCATCTGTTAAAGCAAACATTATGTGATTCTCCTAAAAATATACACTCTCCGTCTTATAACTTTAGTTACTGTGGACGTTTAAGATCATTCTGACTATGAGATTTGAGAATAAAAATTAAACATGAGCTCGTTAGTTTTATCATGATCTTGCAGAGTAATCTTAAGTCTACTACATATAAAAAATTGATAAATTATTGTATCATTTTTTTGCTCGAATCAATTACTCAAAATGACCTCGAAAGTCAAAAGGAGACTAAAATTATGAGACTAAGGGATTAGTGTGCTGTTCTAATAAGGTCCTTCTAATAAATTAACTCTTATATAATTCTATCAATATTTTAGACCCGTGTTATATGAAACAGACACAGACAGGATATGACATGGATGCCTCGTCACGACACGACATGACACGAAGATGGGTGAAGTACATTTATTAAAAAAAATTAGAAGTTCTCACACATTTTTTTTACAGAATAATATTAATGAAAATGATAACATATATATTAAATATATAACTACAATTTTGTCGGACGACTCCTTCACGAGATTTTGTCGGACGACTCCTCGTCACGACTCTTTCAAACAACTACTAACCTTCGAGGGTTCCTGTCGCCATCTGGTATTACCTGATCAACGAAAAGCATTGTTCATTAGCAACTGAATTCATTGTCATATAAGAACAGGACATATAGTTGCCTCAGTGAAATCAAAATTGTTTATCTCATAAGCTTTGACCTCATTCACAAAATGAGATAACCATAACTGATAATTCAACAATTAGAAGCGTATGTGTAAAGTGAAGGCAAGTATGCTGACTGTTTAGTTAAGACACCGACACGGAGACGACACGACATGGAGACGCTGACACGACGATTGAGCATCAGAAAACTAGCTTAAAGAATCTGAGTATTCGTGCAAACAGGTTAAAATGAATTGCTAAAATGAAGAATGGGCAACCTCCACTTCCTTAGCCGAGGGAATAATAGGGTTCTACCAAAGCATGCAATCATAAAGCAAGTCTTCCCAAAACCTCAAAGGTCAGGCAATGCTGCCACGAACGGACCCAAAAACTAAACACCACCTAATGCACAGATGCCCCAACTTCGTGTCGATTTCGTGCCAACAAATGGAATTTGAGCTATTAAGCCAACAAGCGTAATCTTGCATTAGTAGCCTATGCTCATTTATTAGACTATTCAATCCTCACCATGCTAATTACACTAGTTTAACATGCCTCGCAAGCCTATTAAGTAACGTATTCAATCCCCATTCGCTTACCGAATCGGTAACTCATCCGGTAACTAGCTACACGGTTTCGGTGGCCTATTGGTCCTTAGATTTCGAGTATCTCCTCTTTAACTAAACTAGCTAAATGAACCATTAATACCGCACCAAGGTTGAAATGAACCAATAAGAACGATGCGTACGTCGCGGCGCATCCGATGAAATATTAGGGTTTCGACATTGGGGGTAGCCAATTAGCCATGCGCCGCAACATTAATCGAACACAAATCATAACGATACTCTTTCCGAATCCCTAAAAAGGCGATGCCGCCGCCGCGATCGAACTCAAGGAACAAAACACAACCTAATCAACACAGGCCAATACATGTAGAATACTAATAACAGTGGAACAGAGATGGAACTTACCAAAGAAACAGAGCAGCTTGGACCAGGCTTGAACTCTTCTTGTTGTTCTTGTTGTTGATGATGATCTCCTTCTCCTTCTTCTTCAACACAAAATTGGGTTTTTCCTTGCTTCAGATGTAGCTTGAGTTTGAGTTTCTTCTTCACCTGCTCCGCTTCCATAAGTGAATCTCTCTTCTCCTTTTCCTTTCTCTCTCTCTCTATGCTCTTTGACAGCTGCTTTCTCTTATCTTTAAACATTCTGTATATTTATTGTCTGCAATGATACAATTATACTCTGTTTTTGAAACATCATATGTCCCGTGTTAAAGTAAGCCTTGTGTAATGCTACTCAAAAGTATTCGACAAGTCATATTGACTAGGTGAATTGAATATAAAAACGATATACGAGCTCGTTAGCTTCTTCATAGAGTAATCTTAAGTCTACTACATATAAAAAAATTAATAAATTATGGTATCATTTTGTTGTTCGGATCAATTAATGAACTCAAAAGTTAAAGGGGAATATAATTATGGGACGGATGGAGTAGTGTGCATTTGTCGTTCAAATAAGGTCATTCTAATAAATTAACTCTTATATAATTCGATTAATATTTTAGACCCGTGTTATTTGAAACGGGCACAAACACGATATGACACGGAAGCCTCGTCACGACACGACATGACACGAAGACGGGTGCAGTACATTTACTAAAAAAATTAAGAAGTTCCCACACATTTTTTTACAGGATAATTTTAGTGTAAATAATAACTTATTAATAAATATATAACTACGATTTATTAGGACGACCCCTTCACGAGATTTCTGAAGATATATCTATGATAACAAAGAATAGCAAACAACACATTACAGAAACACGAAAATGCTCATATTGGCCGTATGATTAATTTTATTTATGTATGTCTTTTATATTATCTTGGTATATTATTCTATGCACAATGAGATTGATGTATGACTGGTATTAAATAAGAAGTTTGATTTAACTAAAAATATCTTAGACACATGCACATTCATCAATATAGTGTAATATAAATTAGTATTTCACACAAATAAAATATTTATAATAAATAAAAATTCAAGGGTTACTTTGATAGAGCTTATGGTGGAACATGAATCAGACTGTATTCAACTAAAAACCTTCACAGTCGGTAAGATTAAAAGAAGTGGGACAGAAATACTTACTAGATTTTCAGTCACGGTCAAATCAGATCTGGACATGCAACAACGTTAGAGGTGAATCGAAGACTCTCCGCGATGGATTTCCCCATATCCGACAGATACAAGCTTAATACCAATAGAGCTTGAGATCATCAAATCGGAAACTGTGTCATCGAAGTAGTAATAAGAGATAGAAATGTGGATTTCTTTGGAGAATTGACTAAACCCTTTCGCGTTGCAGCAAGCGCAGCGATGGACTTTTGGCTCTAAGATATGGTATTTACTTGGCTCGGGATACGGGATTAAGAAGATTGAGACTAGATTAGATTCGTTGAACATAGTAAAAAAGATGAAGAGTATGAAAAGTGATAAGCCAAGTGAACCTTGGAAGCATCCTCGATGATGCAAATAACTAATCCGCAACGTAGAAAGAGAAAT
Organism: Linanthus parryae; assembly: GCA_023055425.1. Lineage (NCBI taxonomy): Eukaryota > Viridiplantae > Streptophyta > Magnoliopsida > Ericales > Polemoniaceae > Linanthus > Linanthus parryae. Next base: position 39,806,472 of record JALGPY010000002.1, read on the forward strand.
TATCCGCTACTGCAGCCGTGATGCAAACAATGTAGCCAACCCGCTTGTAAAATGGGCTTTAGCCCAAAACCGTGAATCACTCTGGTTAGAAGAAGAGCCCAATTGGTCAAGACCAATATTGCAAGCTGACGTAATTGGGCGTTCGAGTCCAGAGTTCAATCAATGAAACTCATCTCTTTTTCCAAAAATAAAAATAGAAACCAAGGGTCACATACAATTATACTGTAATACATGATAAAATTATACGCTGTGTATTTATTGTCTGCAATGATACAATTATACTCTGTTTTTGAAGCATCATCTGTCATCTGTTAAAGCAAACATTATGTGATTCTCCTAAAAATATACACTCTCCGTCTTATAACTTTAGTTACTGTGGACGTTTAAGATCATTCTGACTATGAGATTTGAGAATAAAAATTAAACATGAACTCGTTAGTTTTATCATGATGTTGCAGAGTAATCTTAAGTCTACTACATATAAAAAATTGATAAATTATTGTATTTTTTTTGCTCGAATCAATTAGTCAAAATGACCTCGAAAGTCAAAGGAGACTAAAATTATGAGACGGAGGGATTAGTATGCTGTTCTAATAAGATCTTCTAATAAATTAACTCTTATATAATTCTGTCAATATTTTAGACCCGTGTTATATGAAACAGACACAGACATGATATGACATGGATGCCTTGTCACGACACGACATTACACGAAGATGGGTGAAGTACATTTATTAAAAAAAATTAGAAGTGCTCACACATTTTTTTTACAGAACTACAATTTTGTCGGACGACTCATTCACGAGATTTTGTCGGACGACTCCTCGTCACGACTCTTTCAAACAACTACTAACCTTCGAGGGTTCCTGTCGCCATCTGGTATTACCTGATCAACGAAAAGCATTGTTCATTAGCAACTGAATTCATTGTCATATAAGACAGGACATATAGTTGCCTCAGTGAAATAAAAATTGTTTATCTCATAAGCTTTGACCTCATTCACAAAATGAGATAACCATAACTGATAATTCAACAATTAGAAGCGTATGTGTAAAGTGAAGGCAAGTATGCTGACTGTTTGGTTAAGTCACCGACACGGAGACGAGACGACATGGAGACGCTGACACGACGATTGAGCATCTGAAACTAGCTTAAAGAATCTGAGTATTCGTGCAAACAGGTTAAAATGAATTGCTAAAATGAAGAATGGGCAACCTCCACTTCCTTAGCCGAGGGAAAAATAGGGTTCTACCAAAGCATGCAATCATAAAGCAAGTCTTCCCAAAACCTCAAAGGTCAGGCAATGATGCCACGAACGGACCCCAAAACTAAACACCACCTAATGCACACATGCCCCAACTTCGTGTCGATTTGGTGCCAACAAATGGAATTTGAGCTATTAAGCCAACAAGCGTAATCTTGCATTAGTAGCCTATGCTCATTAATTAGACTATTCAATCCTCACCATGCTAATTACACTAGTTTAACATGCCTCGCAAGCCTATTAAGTAACGTATTCAATCCCCATTCGCTTACCGAATCGGTAACTCATCCGGTAACTAGCTACACGGTTTCGGTGGCCTAATGGTCCTTAGATTTTGAGTATCTCCTCTTTAACTAAACTAGCTAAATGAACCATTAATACCGCACCAAGGTTGAAATGAACCAATAAGAACGATACGTACGTCGCGGCGCATCCGATGAAATATTAGGGTTTCGACATTGGGGGTAGCCAACTAGCCATGCGCCGCAACATTAATCGAACACAAATCATAACGATACTCTTTCCGAATCCCTAAAAAGGCGATGCCGCTGCCGCGATCGAACTCAAGGAACAAAACACAACCTAATCAACACAGGCCAATACATGTAGAATACTAATAACAGTGGAACAGAGATGGAACTTACCAAAGAAACAGAGCAGCTTGGACCAGGCTTGAAATCTTCTTGTTGTTCTTGTTGTTGATGATGATCTCCTTCTCCTTCTTCTTCAACACAAAATTGGGTTTCTCCTTGCTTCAGATGTAGCTCGAGTTTGAGTTTCTTCTTCACCTGCTCCGCTTCCATAAGTGAATCTCTCTTCTCCTTTTCCTTTCTCTCTCTCTCTCTATGCTCTTTGACAGCTGCTTTCTCTTATCTTTAAACATTCTGTATATTTATTGTCTGCAATGATACAATTATACTCTGTTTTTGAAACATCATATGTCCCGTGTTAAAGTAAGCCTTGTGTAATTCTCCTCAAAAGTATTCGACAAGTCATATTGACTAGGTGAATTGAATATAAAAACGATATACGAGCTCGTTAGCTTCTTCATAGAGTAATCTTAAGTCTACTACATATAAAAAAAAATTAATAAATTATGGTATTATTTTGTTGTTCGGATTAATTAATGAACTCAAAAGTTAAAGGGGAATATAATTATAGGACGGATGTACTAGTGTGCATTTGTCGTTCAAATAAGGTCATTCTAATAAATTAAATCTTGTATAGTTCGATTAATATTTTAGACCCGTGTTATTTGAAACGGGCACAAACACGATATGACACGGAAGCCTCGTCACGACACGACATGACACGAAGACGGGTTCAGTACATTTATTAAAAAAATTAAGAAGTTCCCACACATTTTTATACAGGATAATTTTAGTGTAAATAATAACTTATTAATAAATATATAACTACGATTTATTAGGACGACCCCTTCACGAGATTTCTGAAGATATATCGATGATAACAAAGAATGGCAAACGACACATTACAGAAACACGAAAATGCTCATATTGGCTGTATGATTAATTTTATTTATGTATGTCTTTTATTTTATCTTGGATATTATTCTATGCACAATGAGATTGATGTATGACTGGTATTAAATAAGAAGTTTTATTTAACTAAAAATATCTTAGACACATGCACATTCATCAATATAGTGTAATATAAATTAGTATTTCACACAAATAAAATATTTATAATAAATAAAAATTCAAGGGTTACTTTGATGGATCTTATGGTGGAACATGAATCAGACTGTATTCAACTAAAAACCTTCACAGTCGGTAAGATTAAAAGAAGTGGGACAGAAATACTTACTAGATTTTCAGTCACGGTCAAATCAGATCTGGACATGCAACAACGTTTGAGGTGAATCGAAGACTCTCCGCGATGGATTTCCCCATATCCGACAGATACAAGCTTAATACCAATAGAGCTTGAGATCATAAAATCAGAAACTGTGTCATCGGAGTAGTAATAAGAGATAGAAATGTGGATTTCTTTGGAGAATTGACTAAACCCTTTCGCGTTGCAGCAAGCGCTGCGATGGACTTTTGGCTCTAAGATATGGTATTTACTTGGCTCGGGATACGGGATTAAGAAGATTGAGACTAGATTAGATTCGTTGAACATAGTAAAAAAGATGAAGAGTATGAAAAGTGATAAGCCAAGTGGACCTTGGAAGCATCCTCGATGATGCAAACAACTAATCCGCAACGTAGAAAGAGAAATTATCCGCTACTGCAGCCGTGATGCAAACAATGTAGCCAACCCGCTTGTAAAATGGGCTTTAGCCCAAAACCGTGAATCACTCTGGTTAGAAGAAGAGCCCAATTGGTCAAGACCAATATTGCAAGCTGACGTAATTGGGCGTTCGAGTCCAGAGTTCAATCAATGAAACTCATCCCTTTTTCCAAAAATAAAAATAGAAACCAAGGGTCACATACAATTATACTGTAATACATGATAAAACGATACTCTGTGTATTTATTGTCTGCAATGATACAATTATACTCTGGTTTTGAAGCATCATCTGTCATCTGTTAAAGCAAACATTATGTGATTCTCCTAACAGTATACACTCTCCGTCTTATAACTTTAGTTACTGTGGACGTTTAAGATCATTCTGACTATGAGATTTGAGAATAAAAATTAAACATGAGCTCGTTAGTTTTATCATGATCTTGCAGAGTAATCTTAAGTCTACTACATATAAAAAATTGATGAATTATTGTATCATTTTTTTGCTCGAATCAATTAGTCAAAATGACCTCGAAAGTCAAAGGAGACTAAAATTATGAGACGGAGGGATTAGTGTGCTGTTCTAATAAGGTCCTTCTAATAAATTAACTCTTATATAATTCTATCAATATTTTGACCCGTGTTATATGAAACAGACACAGACACGATATGACATGGATGCCTCGTCACGACACGACATGACACGAAGATGGGTGAAGTACATTTATTAAAAAAAATTAGAAGTGCTCACACATTTATTTACAGAATAATATTAATGAAAATGATAACATATATGTTAAATATATAACTACAATTTTGTCGGACGACTCCTTCACGAGATTTTGTCGGACGACTCCTCGTCACGACTCTTTCAAACAACTACTAACCTTCGAGGGTTCCTGTCGCCATCTGGTATTACCTGATCAACGAAAAGCATTGTTCATTAGCAACTGAATTCATTGTCATATAAGAACAGGACATATAGTTGCCTCAGTGAAATCAAAATTGTTTATCTCATAAGCTTTGACCTCATTCACAAAATGAGATAACCATAACTGATAATTCAACAATTAGAAGCGTATGTGTAAAGTGAAGGCAAGTATGCTGACTGTTTGGTTAAGTCACCGACACGGAGACGACACGACATGGAGACGCTGACACGACGATTGAGCATCTGAAAACTAGCTTAAAGAATCTGAGTATTCGTGCAAACAGGTTAAAATGAATTGCTAAAATGAAGAATGGGCAACCTCCACTTCCTTAGCCGAGGGAATAGTAGGGTTCTACCAAAGCATGCAATCATAAAGCAAGTCTTCCCAAAACCTCAAAGGTCAGGCAATGCTGCCACGAACGGACCCAAAAAACTAAACACCACCTAATGCACACATGCCCCAACTTCGTGTCGATTTCGTGCCAACAAATGGAATTTGAGCTATTAAGCCAACAAGCGTAATCTTGCATTAGTAGCCTATGCTCATTCATTAGACTATTCAATCCTCACCATGCTAATTACACTATTTTAACATGCCTCGCAAGCCTATTAAGTAACGTATTCAATCCCCATTCGCTTACCGAATCGGTAACTCATCCGGTAACTAGCTACACGGTTTCGGTGGCCTACTGGTCCTTAGATTTTGAGTATCTCCTCTTTAACTAAACTAGCTAAATGAACCATTAATACCGCACCAAGGTTGAAATGAACCAATAAGGACGATACGTACGTCGCGGCGCATCCGATGAAATATTAGGGTTTCGACATTGGGGTTAGCCAATTAGCCATGCGCCGCAACATTAATCGAACACAAATCATAACGATACTCTTTCCGAATCCCTAAAAAGGCGATGCCGCCGCCGCGATCGAACTCAAGGAACAAAACACAACCTAATCAACACAGGCCAATACATGTAGAATACTAATAACAGTGGAACAGAGATGGAACTTACCAAAGAAACAGAGCAGCTTGGACCAGGCTTGAACTCTTCTTGTTGTTCTTGTTGTTGATGATGATCTCCTTCTCCTTCTTCTTCAACACAAAATTGGGTTTTTCCTTGCTTCAGATGTAGCTTGAGTTTGAGTTTCTTCTTCACCTGCTCCGCTTCCATAAGTGAATCTCTCTTCTCCTTTTCCTTTCTCTCTCTCTCTATGCTCTCTGACAGCTGCTTTCTCTTATCTTTAAACACTCTGTATATTTATTTTCTGCAATGATACAATTATACTCTGTTTTTGAAACATCATATGTCCCGTGTTAAAGTAAGCCTTGTGTAATTCTCCTCAAAAGTATTCGACAAGTCATATTGACTAGGTGAATTGAATATAAAAACGATATACGAGCTCGTTAGCTTCTTCATAGAGTAATCTTAAGTCTACTACATTTAAAAAAAATTAATAAATTATGGTATCATTTTGTTGTTCGGATCAATTAATGAACTCAAAAGTTAAAGGGGAATATAATTATGGGACGGAGGGAGTAGTGCGCATTTGTCGTTCAAATAAGGTCATTCTAATAAATTAACTCTTGCATAATTCGATTAATATTTTAGACCCGTGTTATTTGAAACGGGCACAAACACGATATGACACGGAAGCCTCGTCACGACACGACATGACACGAAGACGGGTGCAGTACATTTATTAAAAAAATTAAGAAGTTCCCACACATTTTTGTACAGGATAATTTTAGTGTAAATAATAAGTTATTAATAAATATATAACTACGATTTATTAGGACGACCCCTTCACGAGATTTCGGAAGATATATCGATGATAACAAAGAATGGCAAACGATACATTACAGAAACACGAAAATGCTCATATTGGCCGTATGATTAATTTTATTTATGTATGTCTTTTATATTATATTGGTATATTATTCTATGCACAATGAGATTGATGTATGACTGGTATTAAATAAGAAGTTTGAATTAACTAAAAATATCTTAGACACATGCACATTCATCAATATAGTGTAATATAAATTATTATTTCACACAAATAAAATATTTATAATAAATAAAAATTCAAGGGTTACTTTGATGGAGCTTATGGTGGAACATGAATCAGACTGTATTCAACTAAAAACCTTCACAGTCGGTGAGGTTAAAAGAAGTGGGACAGAAATACTTACTAGATTTTCAGTCACGGTCAAATCAGATCTGGACATGCAACAACGTTAGAGGTGAATCGAAGACTCTCCGCGATGGATTTCCCCATATCCGACAGATACAAGCTTAATACCAATAGAGCTTGAGATCATCAAATCGGAAACTGTGTCATCGGAGTAGTAATAAGAGATAGAAATGTGGATTTCTTTGGAGAATTGACTAAATCCTTCGCGTTGCAGCAAGCGCAGCGATGGAATTTTGGCTCTAAGATATGGTATTTACTTGGCTCGGGATATGGGATTAAGAAGATTGAGACTAGATTAGATTCGTTGAACATAGTAAAAAAGATGAAGAGTATGAAAAGTGATAAGCCAAGTGGACCTTGGAAGCATCCTCGATGATGCAAACAACTAATCCGCAACGTAGAAAGAGAAATTATCCGCTACTGCAGCCGTGATGCAAACAATGTAGCCAACCCGCTTGTAAAATGGGCTTTAGCCCAAAACCGTGAATCACTGTGGTTAGAAGAAGAGCCCAATTGGTCAAGACCAATATCTCAAGCTGACGTAATTGGGCGTTCAAGTCCAGAGTTCAATCAATGAAACTCATCTCTTTTTCCAAAAATAAAAATAGAAATCAAGGGTCTCATACAATTATACTGTAATACATGATAAAATTATACTCTGTGTATTTATTGTCTGCAATGATACAATTATACTCTGGTTTCGAATCCCTAAAACGGCGATGCCGCCGCCGCGATCGAACTCAAGGAACAAAACACAACCTAATCAACACAGGCCAATACATGTAGAATACTAATAACAGTGGAACAGAGATGGAACATACCAAAGAAACAGAAAAGCTTGGACCAGGCTTGAACTCTTGTTGTTGTTCTTGTTGTTGATGATGATCTCCTTCTCCTTCTTCTTCAACACAAAATTGGGTTTTTCCTTGCTTCAGATGTAGCTTGAGTTTGAGTTTCTTCTTCACCTGCTCCACTTCCATAAGTGAATCTCTCTTCTCCTTTTCCTTTCTCTCTCTCTCTATGCTCTCTGACAGCTGCTTTCTCTTATCTTTAAACACTCTGTATATTTATTGTCTGCAATGATACAATTATACTCTGTTTTTGAAACATCATATGTCCCGTGTTAAAGTAAGCCTTGTGTAATTCTCCTCAAAAGTATTCGACAAGTCATATTGACTAGGTGAATTGAATATAAAAACGATATACGAGCTCGTTAGCTTCTTCATAGAGTAATCTTAAGTCTACTACATTTAAAAAAAAAAAAATAAATTATAGTATCATTTTGTTGTTCGGATCAATTAATGAACTCAAAAGTTAAAGGGGAATATAATTATGGGACGGAGGGAGTAGTGTGCATTTGTCGTTCAAATAAGGTCATTCTAATAAATTAACTCTTGCATAATTCGATTAATATTTTAGACCGGTGTTATTTGAAACGGGCACAAGCACGATATGACACGGAAGCCTCGTCACGACATGACATGACACGAAGACGGGTGCAGTACATTTACTAAAAAAATTAAGAAGTTCCCACACATTTTTTTACAGGATAATTTTAGTGTAAATAATAAGTTATTAATAAATATATAACTACGATTTATTAGGACGACCCCTTCACGAGATTTCTGAAGATATATCGATGATAACAAAGAATGGCAAACGACACATTACAGAAACACGAAAATGCTCATATTGGCCGTATGATTAATTTTATTTATGTATGTCTTTTATATTATCTTGGTATATTATTCTATGCACAATGAGATTGATGTATGACTGGTATTAAATAAGTTCGATTTAACTAAATATATCTTAGACACATGCACATTCATCAATATAGTGTAATATAAATTAGTATTTCACACAAATAAAATATTTATAATAAATAAAAATTCAAGGGTTACTTTGATGGAGCTTATGGTGGAACATGAATCAGACTGTATTCAACTAAAAACCTTCACAGTCTGTAAGATTAAAAGAAGTGGGACAGAAATACTTACTAGATTTTCAGTCACGGTCAAATCAGATCTGGACATGCAACAACGTTAGAGGTGAATCGAAGACTCTCCGCGATGGATTTCCCCATATCCGACAGATACAAGCTTAATACCAATAGAGCTTGAGATCATCAAATCGGAAACTGTGTCATCGGAGTAGTAATAAGAGATAGAAATGTGGATTTCTTTGGAGAATTGACTAAATCCCTTCGCGTTGCAGCAAGCGCAGCGATGGAATTTTGGCTCTAAGATATGGTATTTACTTGGCTCGGGATATGGGATTAAGAAGATTGAGACTAGATTAGATTCGTTGAACATAGTAAAAAAGATGAAGAGTATGAAAAGTGATAAGCCAAGTGGACCTTGGAAGCATCCTCGATGATGCAAACAACTAATCCGCAACGTAGAAAGAGAAATTATCCGCTACTGCAGCCGTGATGCAAACAATGTAGCCAACCCGCTTGTAAAATGGGCTTTAGCCCAAAATCGTGAATCACTGTGGTTAGAAGAAGAGCCCAATTGGTCAAGACCAATATTGCAAGCTGACGTAATTGGGCGTTCAAGTCCAGAGTTCAATCAATGAAACTCATCTCTTTTTCCAAAAATAAAAATAGAAATCAAGGGTCACATACAATTATACTATAATACATGATAAAATTATACGCTGTGTATTTATTGTCCGCAACGATACAATTATACTCTGGTTTTGAAGCATCATCTGTCATCTGTCATCTGTTAAAGCAAACATTATGTGATTCTCCTAAAAATATACACTCTCCGTCTTATAACTTTAGTTACTGTGGACGTTTAAGATCATTCTGACTAGGAGATTTGAGAATAAAAATTAAACATGAGCTCGTTAGTTTTATCATGATCTTGCAGAGTAATCTTAAGTCTACTACATATAAAAAATTGATAAATTATTGTATCATTTTTTTGCTCGAATCAATTAGTCAAAATGACCTCGAAAGTCAAAGGAGACTAAAATTATGAGACGGAGGGATTAGTGTGCTGTTCTAATAAGGTCCTTCTAATAAATTAACTCTTATATAATTCTATCAATATTTTAGACCCGTGTCATATGAAACAGACCAAGACACGATATGACATGGATGCCTCGTCACGACACGACATGACACGAAGATTGGTGAAGTACATTTATTATAAAAAATTAGAAGTGCTCACACATTTTTTTACAGAATAATATTAATGAAAATGATAACATATATATTAAATATATAACTACAATTTTGTCGGACGACTCCTTCACGAGATTTTGTCGGACGACTCTTTGTCACGACTCTTTCAAACAACTACTAACCTTCGAGGGTTCCTGTCGCCATCTGGTATTACCTGATCAACGAAAAGCATTGTTCATTAGCAACTGAATTCATTGTCATATAAGAACAGGACATATAGTTGCCTCAGTGAAATCAAAATTGTTTATCTCATAAGCTTTGACCTCATTCACAAAATGAGATAACCATAACTGATAATTCAACAATTAGAAGCGTATGTGTAAAGTGAAGGCAAGTATGCTGACTGTTTAGTTAAAACACCGACACGGAGACGACACGACATGGAGACGCTGACACGACGATTGAGCATCTGAAAACTAGCTTAAAGAATCTGAGTATTCGTGCAAAAAGGTTAAAATGAATTGCTAAAATGAAGAATGGGCAACCTCCACTTCCTTAGCCGAGGGAATAATAGGGTTCTACCAAAGCATGCAATCATAAAGCAAGTCTTCCCAAAACCGCAAAGGTCAGGCAATGCTGCCACGAACGGACCCAAAAACTAAACACCACCTAATGCACACATGCCCCAACTTCGTGTCGATTTCGGTCCAACAAATGGAATTTGAGCTATTAAGCCAACAAGCGTAATCTTGCATTAGTAGCCTGTGCTCATTCATTAGACTATTCAATCCTCACCATGCTAATTACACTAGTTTAACATGCCTCGCGAAGCCTATTAAGTAACGTATTCAATCCCCATTCGCTTACCGAATCGGTAACTCATCCGGTAACTAGCTACACGGTTTCGGTGGCCTAATGGTCCTTAGATTTTGAGTATCTCCTCTTTAACTAAACTAGCTAAATGAACCATTAGTACCGCACCAAGGTTGAAATGAACCAATAAGAACGATACGTACGTCGCGGCGCATCCGATGAAATATTAGGGTTTCGACATTGGGGGTAGCCAATTAGCCATGCGCCGCAACATTAATCGAACACAAATCATAACGATTCTCCTTTCGAATCCCTAAAACGGCGATGCCGCCGCCGCGATCGAACTCAAGGAACAAAACACAACCTAATCAACACAGGCCAATACATGTAGAATACTAATAACAGTGGAACAGAGATGGAACATACCAAAGAAACAGAAAAGCTTGGACCAGGCTTGAACTCTTGTTGTTGTTCTTGTTGTTGATGATGATCTCCTTCTCCTTCTTCTTCAACACAAAATTGGGTTTTTCCTTGCTTCAGATGTAGCTTGAGTTTGAGTTTCTTCTTCACCTGCTCCACTTCCATAAGTGAATCTCTCTTCTCCTTTTCCTTTCTCTCTCTCTCTCTCTATGCTCTCTGACAGCTGCTTTCTCTTATCTTTAAACACTCTGTATATTTATTGTCTGCAATGATACAATTATACTCTGTTTTTGAAACATCATATGTCCCGTGTTAAAGTAAGCCTTGTGTAATTCTCCTCAAAAGTATTCGACAAGTCATATTGACTAGGTGAATTGAATATAAAAACGATATACGAGCTCGTTAGCTTCTTCATAGAGTAATCTTAAGTCTACTACATTTAAAAAAAAATTAATAAATTATAGTATCATTTTGTTGTTCGGATCAATTAATGAACTCAAAAGTTAAAGGGGAATATAATTATGGGACGGAGGGAGTAGTGTGCATTTGTCGTTCAAATAAGGTCATTCTAATAAATTAACTCTTGCATAATTCGATTAATATTTTAGACCCGTGTTATTTGAAACGGGCACAAGCACGATATGACACGGAAGCCTCGTCACGACACGACATGACACGAAGACGGGTGCAGTACATTTACTAAAAAAATTAAGAAGTTCCCACACATTTTTTTACAGGATAATTTTAGTGTAAATAATAAGTTATTAATAAATATATAACTACGATTTATTAGGACGACCCCTTCACGAGATTTCTGAAGATATATCGATGATAACAAAGAATGGCAAACGACACAATACAGAAACACGAAAATGCTCATATTGGCCGTATGATTAATTTTATTTATGTATGTCTTTTATATTATCTTGGTATATTATTCTATGCACAATGAGATTGATGTTTGACTGGTATTAAATAAGTTCGATTTAACTAAATATATCTTAGACACATGCACATTCATCAATATAGTGTAATATAAATTAGTATTTCACACAAATAAAATATTTATAATAAATAAAAATTCAAGGGTTACTTTGATGGAGCTTATGGTGGAACATGAATCAGAGTGTATTCAACTAAAAACCTTCACAGTCGGTAAGATTAAAAGAAGTGGGACAGAAATACTTACTAGATTTTCAGTCACGGTCAAATCAGATCTGGACATGCAACAACGTTAGAGGTGAATCGAAGACTCTCCGCGATGGATTTCCCCATATCCGACAGATACAAGCTTAATACCAATAGAGCTTGAGATCATCAAATCGGAAACTGTGTCATCGGAGTAGTAATAAGAGATAGAAATGTGGATTTCTTTGGAGAATTGACTAAATCCCTTCGCGTTGCAGCAAGCGCAGCGATGGAATTTTGGCTCTAAGATATGGTATTTACTTGGCTCGGGATATGGGATTAAGAAGATTGAGACTATATTAGATTCGTTGAACATAGTAAAAAAGATGAAGAGTATGAAAAGTGATAAGCCAAGTGGACCTTGGAAGCATCCTCGATGATGCAAACAACTAATCCGCAACGTAGAAAGAGAAATTATCCGCTACTGCAGCCGTGATGCAAACAATGTAGCCAACCCGCTTGTAAAATGGGCTTTAGCCCAAAATCGTGAATCACTGTGGTTAGAAGAAAAGCCCAATTGGTCAAGACCAATATTGCAAGCTGACGTAATTGGGCGTTCAAGTCCAGAGTTCAATCAATGAAACTCATCTCTTTTTCCAAAAATAAAAATAGAAATCAAGGGTCACATACAATTATACTATAATACATGATAAAATTATACGCTGTGTATTTATTGTCCGCAACGATACAATTATACTCTGGTTTTGAAGCATCATCTGTCATCTGTCATCTGTTAAAGCAAACATTATGTGATTCTCCTAAAAATATACACTCTCCGTCTTATAACTTTAGTTACTGTGGACGTTTAAGATCATTCTGACTAGGAGATTTGAGAATAAAAGTTAAACATGAGCTCGTTAGTTTTATCATGATCTTGCAGAGTAATCTTAAGTCTACTACATATAAAAAATTGATAAATTATTGTATCATTTTTTTGCTCGAATCAATTAGTCAAAATGACCTCGAAAGTCAAAGGAGACTAAAATTATGAGACGGAGGGATTAGTGTGCTGTTCTAATAAGGTCCTTCTAATAAATTAACTCTTATATAATTCTATCAATATTTTAGACCCGTGTCATATGAAACAGACCAAGACACGATATGACATGGATGCCTCGTCACGACACGACATGACACGAAGATTGGTGAAGTACATTTATTATAAAAAATTAGAAGTGCTCACACATTTTTTTACAGAATAATATTAATGAAAATGATAACATATATATTAAATATATAACTACAATTTTGTCGGACGACTCCTTCACGAGATTTTGTCGGACGACTCTTTGTCACGACTCTTTCAAACAACTACTAACCTTCGAGGGTTCCTGTCGCCATCTGGTATTACCTGATCAACGAAAAGCATTGTTCATTAGCAACTGAATTCATTGTCATATAAGAACAGGAGATATAGTTGCCTCAGTGAAATCAAAATTGTTTATCTCATAAGCTTTGACCTCATTCACAAAATGAGATAACCATAAATGATAATTCAACAATTAGAAGCGTATGTGTAAAGTGAAGGCAAGTATGCTGACTGTTTAGTTAAAACACCGACACGGAGACGACACGACATGGAGACGCTGACATGACGATTGAGCATCTGAAAACTAGCTTAAAGAATCTGAGTATTCGTGCAAAAAGGTTAAAATGAATTGCTAAAATGAAGAATGGGCAACCTCCACTTCCTTAGCCGAGGGAATAATAGGGTTCTACCAAAGCATGCAATCATAAAGCAAGTCTTCCCAAAACCGCAAAGGTCAGGCAATGCTGCCACGAACGGACCCAAAAACTAAACACCACCTAATGCACACATGCCCCAACTTCGTGTCGATTTCGGTCCAACAAATGGAATTTGAGCTATTAAGCCAACAAGCGTAATCTTGCATTAGTAGCCTGTGCTCATTCATTAGACTATTCAATCCTCACCATGCTAATTACACTAGTTTAACATGCCTCGCGAAGCCTATTAAGTAACGTATTCAATCCCCATTCGCTTACCGAATCGGTAACTCATCCGGTAACTAGCTACACGGTTTCGGTGGCCTAATGGTCCTTAGATTTTGAGTATCTCCTCTTTAACTAAACTAGCTAAATGAACCATTAGTACCGCACCAAGGTTGAAATGAACCAATAAGAACGATACGTACGTCGCGGCGCATCCGATGAAATATTAGGGTTTCGACATTGGGGGTAGCCAATTAGCCATGCGCCGCAACATTAATCGAACACAAATCATAACGATTCTCCTTTCGAATCCCTAAAACGGCGATGCCGACTCCGCGATCGAACTCAAGGAACAAAACACAACCTAATCAACACAGGCCAATACATGTAGAATACTAATAACAGTGGAACAGAGATGGAACATACCAAAGAAACAGAAAAGCTTGGACCAGGCTTGAACTCTTGTTGTTGTTCTTGTTGTTGATGATGATCTCCTTCTCCTTCTTCTTCAACACAAAATTGGGTTTTTCCTTGCTTCAGATGTAGCTTGAGTTTGAGTTTCTTCTTCACCTGCTCCACTTCCATAAGTGAATCTCTCTTCTCCTTTTCCTTTCTCTCTCTCTCTCTATGCTCTCTGACAGCTGCTTTCTCTTATCTTTAAACACTCTGTATATTTATTGTCTGCAATGATACAATTATACTCTGTTTTTGAAACATCATATGTCCCGTGTTAAAGTAAGCCTTGTGTAATTCTCCTCAAAAGTATTCGACAAGTCATATTGACTAGGTGAATTGAATATAAAAACGATATACGAGCTCGTTAGCTTCTTCATAGAGTAATCTTAAGTCTACTACATTTAAAAAAAAAATTAATAAATTATAGTATCATTTTGTTGTTCGGATCAATTAATGAACTCAAAAGTTAAAGGGGAATATAATTATGGGACGGAGGGAGTAGTGTGCATTTGTCGTTCAAATAAGGTCATTCTAATAAATTAACTCTTGCATAATTCGATTAATATTTTAGACCCGTGTTATTTGAAACGGGCACAAGCACGATATGACACGGAAGCCGCGTCACGACACGACATGACACGAAGACGGGTGCAGTACATTTACTAAAAAAATTAAGAAGTTCCCACACATTTTTTACAGGATAATTTTAGTGTAAATAATAAGTTATTAATAAATATATAACTACGATTTATTAGGACGACCCCTTCACGAGATTTCTGAAGATATATCGATGATAACAAAGAATGGCAAACGACACATTACAGAAACACGAAAATGCTCATATTGGCCGTATGATTAATTTTATTTATGTATGTCTTTTATATTATCTTGGTATATTATTCTATGCACAATGAGATTGATGTTTGACTGGTATTAAATAAGTTCGATTTAACTAAATATATCTTAGACACATGCACATTCATCAATATAGTGTAATATAAATTAGTATTTCACACAAATAAAATATTTATAATAAATAAAAATTCAAGGGTTACTTTGATGGAGCTTATGGTGGAACATGAATCAGACTGTATTCAACTAAAAACCTTCACAGTCGGTAAGATTAAAAGAAGTGGGACAGAAATACTTACTAGATTTTCAGTCACGGTCAAATCAGATCTGGACATGCAACAACGTTAGAGGTGAATCGAAGACTCTCCGCCATGGATTTCCCCATATCCGACAGATACAAGCTTAATACCAATAGAGCTTGAGATCATCAAATCGGAAACTGTGTCATCGGAGTAGTAATAAGAGATAGAAATGTGGATTTCTTTGGAGAATTGACTAAATCCCTTCGCGTTGCAGCAAGCGCAGCGATGGAATTTTGGCTCTAAGATATGGTATTTACTTGGCTCGGGATATGGGATTAAGAAGATTGAGACTAGATTAGATTCGTTGAACATAGTAAAAAAGATGAAGAGTATGAAAAGTGATAAGCCAAGTGGACCTTGGAAGCATCCTCGATGATGCAAACAACTAATCCGCAACGTAGAAAGAGAAATTATCCGCTACTGCAGCCGTGATGCAAACAATGTAGCCAACCCGTTTGTAAAATGGGCTTTAGCCCAAAATCGTGAATCACTGTGGTTAGAAGAAGAGCCCAATTGGTCAAGAACATATTGCAAGCTGACGTAATTGGGCGTTCAAGTCCAGAGTTCAATCAATGAAACTCATCTCTTTTTCCAAAAATAAAAATAGAAATCAAGGGTCACATACAATTATACTATAATACATGATAAAATTATACGCTGTGTATTTATTGTCCGCAACGATACAATTATACTCTGGTTTTGAAGCATCATCTGTCATCTGTCATCTGTTAAAGCAAACATTATGTGATTCTCCTAAAAATATACACTCTCCGTCTTATAACTTTAGTTACTGTGGACGTTTAAGATCATTCTGACTAGGAGATTTGAGAATAAAAATTAAACATGAGCTCGTTAGTTTTATCATGATCTTGCAGAGTAATCTTAAGTCTACTACATATAAAAAATTGATAAATTATTGTATCATTTTTTTGCTCGAATCAATTAGTCAAAATGACCTCGAAAGTCAAAGGAGACTAAAATTATGAGAAGGAGGGATTAGTGTGCTGTTCTAATAAGGTCCTTCTAATAAATTAACTCTTATATAATTCTATCAATATTTTAGACCCGTGTCATATGAAACAGACCAAGACACGATATGACATGGATGCCTCGTCACGACACGACATGACACGAAGATTGGTGAAGTACATTTATTATAAAAAATTAGAAGTGCTCACACATTTTTTTACAGAATAATATTAATGAAAATGATAACATATATATTAAATATATAACTACAATTTTGTCGGACGACTCCTTCACGAGATTTTGTCGGACGACTCTTTGTCACGACTCTTTCAAACAACTACTAACCTTCGAGGGTTCCTGTCGCCATCTGGTATTACCTGATCAACGAAAAGCATTGTTCATTAGCAACTGAATTCATTGTCATATAAGAACAGGACATATAGTTGCCTCAGTGAAATCAAAATTGTTTATCTCATAAGCTTTGACCTCATTCACAAAATGAGATAACCATAACTGATAATTCAACAATTAGAAGCGTATGTGTAAAGTGAAGGCAAGTATGCTGACTGTTTAGTTAAAACACCGACACGGAGACGACACGACATGGAGACGCTGACACGACGATTGAGCATCTGAAAACTAGCTTAAAGAATCTGAGTATTCGTGCAAAAAGGTTAAAATGAATTGCTAAAATGAAGAATGGGCAACCTCCACTTCCTTAGCCGAGGGAATAATAGGGTTCTACCAAAGCATGCAATCATAAAGCAAGTCTTCCCAAAACCGCAAAGGTCAGGCAATGCTGCCACGAACGGACCCAAAAACTAAACACCACCTAATGCACACATGCCCCAACTTCGTGTCGATTTCGGTCCAACAAATGGAATTTGAGCTATTAAGCCAACAAGCGTAATCTTGCATTAGTAGCCTGTGCTCATTCATTAGACTATTCAATCCTCACCATGCTAATTACACTAGTTTAACATGCCTCGCGAAGCCTATTAAGTAACGTATTCAATCCCCATTCGCTTACCGAATCGGTAACTCATCCGGTAACTAGCTACACGGTTTCGGTGGCCTAATGGTCCTTAGATTTTGAGTATCTCCTCTTTAACTAAACTAGCTAAATGAACCATTAGTACCGCACCAAGGTTGAAATGAACCAATAAGAACGATACGTACGTCGCGGCGCATCCGATGAAATATTAGGGTTTCGACATTGGGGGTAGCCAATTAGCCATGCGCCGCAACATTAATCGAACACAAATCATAACGATTCTCCTTTCGAATCCCTAAAACGGCGATGCCGCCGCCGCGATCGAACTCAAGGAACAAAACACAACCTAATCAACACAGGCCAATACATGTAGAATACTAATAACAGTGGAACAGAGATGGAACATACCAAAGAAACAGAAAAGCTTGGACCAGGCTTGAACTCTTGTTGTTGTTCTTGTTGTTGATGATGATCTCCTTCTCCTTCTTCTTCAACACAAAATTGGGTTTTTCCTTGCTTCAGATGTAGCTTGAGTTTGAGTTTCTTCTTCACCTGCTCCACTTCCATAAGTGAATCTCTCTTCTCCTTTTCCTTTCTCTCTCTCTCTCTCTATGCTCTCTGACAGCTGCTTTCTCTTATCTTTAAACACTCTGTATATTTATTGTCTGCAATGATACAATTATACTCTGTTTTTGAAACATCATATGTCCCGTGTTAAAGTAAGCCTTGTGTAATTCTCCTCAAAAGTATTCGACAAGTCATATTGACTAGGTGAATTGAATATAAAAACGATATACGAGCTCGTTAGCTTCTTCATAGAGTAATCTTAAGTCTACTACATTTAAAAAAAAATTAATAAATTATAGTATCATTTTGTTGTTCGGATCAATTAATGAACTCAAAAGTTAAAGGGGAATATAATTATGGGACGGAGGGAGTAGTGTGCATTTGTCGTTCAAATAAGGTCATTCTAATAAATTAACTCTTGCATAATTCGATTAATATTTTAGACCCGTGTTATTTGAAACGGGCACAAGCACGATATGACACGGAAGCCGCGTCACGACACGACATGACACGAAGACGGGTGCAGTACATTTACTAAAAAAATTAAGAAGTTCCCACACATTTTTTACAGGATAATTTTAGTGTAAATAATAAGTTATTAATAAATATATAACTACGATTTATTAGGACGACCCCTTCACGAGATTTCTGAAGATATATCGATGATAACAAAGAATGGCAAACGACACATTACAGAAACACGAAAATGCTCATATTGGCCGTATGATTAATTTTATTTATGTATGTCTTTTATATTATCTTGGTATATTATTCTATGCACAATGAGATTGATGTTTGACTGGTATTAAATAAGTTCGATTTAACTAAATATATCTTAGACACATGCACATTCATCAATATAGTGTAATATAAATTAGTATTTCACACAAATAAAATATTTATAATAAATAAAAATTCAAGGGTTACTTTGATGGAGCTTATGGTGGAACATGAATCAGACTGTATTCAACTAAAAACCTTCACAGTCGGTAAGATTAAAAGAAGTGGGACAGAAATACTTACTAGATTTTCAGTCACGGTCAAATCAGATCTGGACATGCAACAACGTTAGAGGTGAATCGAAGACTCTCCGCCATGGATTTCCCCATATCCGACAGATACAAGCTTAATACCAATAGAGCTTGAGATCATCAAATCGGAAACTGTGTCATCGGAGTAGTAATAAGAGATAGAAATGTGGATTTCTTTGGAGAATTGACTAAATCCCTTCGCGTTGCAGCAAGCGCAGCGATGGAATTTTGGCTCTAAGATATGGTATTTACTTGGCTCGGGATATGGGATTAAGAAGATTGAGACTAGATTAGATTCGTTGAACATAGTAAAAAAGATGAAGAGTATGAAAAGTGATAAGCCAAGTGGACCTTGGAAGCATCCTCGATGATGCAAACAACTAATCCGCAACGTAGAAAGAGAAATTATCCGCTACTGCAGCCGTGATGCAAACAATGTAGCCAACCCGCTTGTAAAATGGGCTTTAGCCCAAAATCGTGAATCACTGTGGTTAGAAGAAGAGCCCAATTGGTCAAGACCAATATTGCAAGCTGACGTAATTGGGCGTTCAAGTCCAGAGTTCAATCAATGAAACTCATCTCTTTTTCCAAAAATAAAAATAGAAATCAAGGGTCACATACAATTATACTATAATACATGATAAAATTATACGCTGTGTATTTATTGTCCGCAACGATACAATTATACTCTGGTTTTGAAGCATCATCTGTCATCTGTCATCTGTTAAAGCAAACATTATGTGATTCTCCTAAAAATATACACTCTCCGTCTTATAACTTTAGTTACTGTGGACGTTTAAGATCATTCTGACTAGGAGATTTGAGAATAAAAATTAAACATGAGCTCGTTAGTTTTATCATGATCTTGCAGAGTAATCTTAAGTCTACTACATATAAAAAATTGATAAATTATTGTATCATTTTTTTGCTCGAATCAATTAGTCAAAATGACCTCGAAAGTCAAAGGAGACTAAAATTATGAGATGGAGGGATTAGTGTGCTGTTCTAATAAGGTCCTTCTAATAAATTAACTCTTATATAATTCTATCAATATTTTAGACCCGTGTCATATGAAACAGACCAAGACACGATATGACATGGATGCCTCGTCACGACACGACATGACACGAAGATTGGTGAAGTACATTTATTATAAAAAATTAGAAGTGCTCACACATTTTTTTACAGAATAATATTAATGAAAATGATAACATATATATTAAATATATAACTACAATTTTGTCGGACGACTCCTTCACGAGATTTTGTCGGACGACTCTTTGTCACGACTCTTTCAAACAACTACTAACCTTCGAGGGTTCCTGTCGCCATCTGGTATTACCTGATCAACGAAAAGCATTGTTCATTAGCAACTGAATTCATTGTCATATAAGAACAGGACATATAGTTGCCTCAGTGAAATCAAAATTGTTTATCTCATAAGCTTTGACCTCATTCACAAAATGAGATAACCATAACTGATAATTCAACAATTAGAAGCGTATGTGTAAAGTGAAGGCAAGTATGCTGACTGTTTAGTTAAAACACCGACACGGAGACGACACGACATGGAGACGCTGACACGACGATTGAGCATCTGAAAACTAGCTTAAAGAATCTGAGTATTCGTGCAAAAAGGTTAAAATGAATTGCTAAAATGAAGAATGGGCAACCTCCACTTCCTTAGCCGAGGGAATAATAGGGTTCTACCAAAGCATGCAATCATAAAGCAAGTCTTCCCAAAACCGCAAAGGTCAGGCAATGCTGCCACGAACGGACCCAAAAACTAAACACCACCTAATGCACACATGCCCCAACTTCGTGTCGATTTCGGTCCAACAAATGGAATTTGAGCTATTAAGCCAACAAGCGTAATCTTGCATTAGTAGCCTGTGCTCATTCATTAGACTATTCAATCCTCACCATGCTAATTACACTAGTTTAACATGCCTCGCGAAGCCTATTAAGTAACGTATTCAATCCCCATTCGCTTACCGAATCGGTAACTCATCCGGTAACTAGCTACACGGTTTCGGTGGCCTAATGGTCCTTAGATTTTGAGTATCTCCTCTTTAACTAAACTAGCTAAATGAACCATTAGTACCGCACCAAGGTTGAAATGAACCAATAAGAACGATACGTACGTCGCGGCGCATCCGATGAAATATTAGGGTTTCGACATTGGGGGTAGCCAATTAGCCATGCGCCGCAACATTAATCGAACACAAATCATAACGATTCTCCTTTCGAATCCCTAAAACGGCGATGCCGCCGCCGCGATCGAACTCAAGGAACAAAACACAACCTAATCAACACAGGCCAATACATGTAGAATACTAATAACAGTGGAACAGAGATGGAACATACCAAAGAAACAGAAAAGCTTGGACCAGGCTTGAACTCTTGTTGTTGTTCTTGTTGTTGATGATGATCTCCTTCTCCTTCTTCTTCAACACAAAATTGGGTTTTTCCTTGCTTCAGATGTAGCTTGAGTTTGAGTTTCTTCTTCACCTGCTCCACTTCCATAAGTGAATCTCTCTTCTCCTTTTCCTTTCTCTCTCTCTCTCTATGCTCTCTGACAGCTGCTTTCTCTTATCTTTAAACACTCTGTATATTTATTGTCTGCAATGATACAATTATACTCTGTTTTTGAAACATCATATGTCCCGTGTTAAAGTAAGCCTTGTGTAATTCTCCTCAAAAGTATTCGACAAGTCATATTGACTAGGTGAATTGAATATAAAAACGATATACGAGCTCGTTAGCTTCTTCATAGAGTAATCTTAAGTCTACTACATTTAAAAAAAAATTAATAAATTATAGTATCATTTTGTTGTTCGGATCAATTAATGAACTCAAAAGTTAAAGGGGAATATAATTATGGGACGGAGGGAGTAGTGTGCATTTGTCGTTCAAATAAGGTCATTCTAATAAATTAACTCTTGCATAATTCGATTAATATTTTAGACCCGTGTTATTTGAAACGGGCACAAGCACGATATGACACGGAAGCCTCGTCACGACACGACATGACACGAAGACGGGTGCAGTACATTTACTAAAAAAATTAAGAAGTTCCCACACATTTTTTTACAGGATAATTTTAGTGTAAATAATAAGTTATTAATAAATATATAACTACGATTTATTAGGACGACCCCTTCACGAGATTTCTGAAGATATATCGATGATAACAAAGAATGGCAAACGACACATTACAGAAACACGAAAATGCTCATATTGGCCGTATGATTAATTTTATTTATGTATGTCTTTTACATTATCTTGGTATATTATTCTATGCACAATGAGATTGATGTTTGACTGGTATTAAATAAGTTCGATTTAACTAAATATATCTTAGACACATGCACATTCATCAATATAGTGTAATATAAATTAGTATTTCACACAAATAAAATATTTATAATAAATAAAAATTCAAGGGTTACTTTGATGGAGCTTATGGTGGAACATGAATCAGACTGTATTCAACTAAAAACCTTCACAGTCGGTAAGATTAAAAGAAGTGGGACAGAAATACTTACTAGATTTTCAGTCACGGTCAAATCAGATCTGGACATGCAACAACGTTAGAGGTGAATCGAAGACTCTCCGCGATGGATTTCCCCATATCCGACAGATACAAGCTTAATACCAATAGAGCTTGAGATCATCAAATCGGAAACTGTGTCATCGGAGTAGTAATAAGAGATAGAAATGTGGATTTCTTTGGAGAATTGACTAAATCCCTTCGCGTTGCAGCAAGCGCAGCGATGGAATTTTGGCTCTAAGATATGGTATTTACTTGGCTCGGGATATGGGATTAAGAAGATTGAGACTATATTAGATTCGTTGAACATAGTAAAAAAGATGAAGAGTATGAAAAGTGATAAGCCAAGTGGACCTTGGAAGCATCCTCGATGATGCAAACAACTAATCCGCAACGTAGAAAGAGAAATTATCCGCTACTGCAGCCGTGATGCAAACAATGTAGCCAACCCGCTTGTAAAATGGGCTTTAGCCCAAAATCGTGAATCACTGTGGTTAGAAGAAGAGCCCAATTGGTCAAGACCAATATTGCAAGCTGACGTAATTGGGCGTTCAAGTCCAGAGTTCAATCAATGAAACTCATCTCTTTTTCCAAAAATAAAAATAGAAATCAAGGGTCACATACAATTATACTATAATACATGATAAAATTATACGCTGTGTATTTATTGTCCGCAACGATACAATTATACTCTGGTTTTGAAGCATCATCTGTCATCTGTCATCTGTTAAAGCAAACATTATGTGATTCTCCTAAAAATATACACTCTCCGTCTTATAACTTTAGTTACTGTGGACGTTTAAGATCATTCTGACTAGGAGATTTGAGAATAAAAATTAAACATGAGCTCGTTAGTTTTATCATGATCTTGCAGAGTAATCTTAAGTCTACTACATATAAAAAATTGATAAATTATTGTATCATTTTTTTGCTCGAATCAATTAGTCAAAATGACCTCGAAAGTCAAAGGAGACTAAAATTATGAGATGGAGGGATTAGTGTGCTGTTCTAATAAGGTCCTTCTAATAAATTAACTCTTATATAATTCTATCAATATTTTAGACCCGTGTCATATGAAACAGACCAAGACACGATATGACATGGATGCCTCGTCACGACACGACATGACACGAAGATTGGTGAAGTACATTTATTATAAAAAATTAGAAGTGCTCACACATTTTTTTACAGAATAATATTAATGAAAATGATAACATATATATTAAATATATAACTACAATTTTGTCGGACGACTCCTTCACGAGATTTTGTCGGACGACTCTTTGTCACGACTCTTTCAAACAACTACTAACCTTCGAGGGTTCCTGTCGCCATCTGGTATTACCTGATCAACGAAAAGCATTGTTCATTAGCAACTGAATTCATTGTCATATAAGAACAGGACATATAGTTGCCTCAGTGAAATCAAAATTGTTTATCTCATAAGCTTTGACCTCATTCACAAAATGAGATAACCATAACTGATAATTCAACAATTAGAAGCGTATGTGTAAAGTGAAGGCAAGTATGCTGACTGTTTAGTTAAAACACCGACACGGAGACGACACGACATGGAGACGCTGACACGACGATTGAGCATCTGAAAACTAGCTTAAAGAATCTGAGTATTCGTGCAAAAAGGTTAAAATGAATTGCTAAAATGAAGAATGGGCAACCTCCACTTCCTTAGCCGAGGGAATAATAGGGTTCTACCAAAGCATGCAATCATAAAGCAAGTCTTCCCAAAACCGCAAAGGTCAGGCAATGCTGCCACGAACGGACCCAAAAACTAAACACCACCTAATGCACACATGCCCCAACTTCGTGTCGATTTCGGTCCAACAAATGGAATTTGAGCTATTAAGCCAACAAGCGTAATCTTGCATTAGTAGCCTGTGCTCATTCATTAGACTATTCAATCCTCACCATGCTAATTACACTAGTTTAACATGCCTCGCGAAGCCTATTAAGTAACGTATTCAATCCCCATTCGCTTACCGAATCGGTAACTCATCCGGTAACTAGCTACACGGTTTCGGTGGCCTAATGGTCCTTAGATTTTGAGTATCTCCTCTTTAACTAAACTAGCTAAATGAACCATTAGTACCGCACCAAGGTTGAAATGAACCAATAAGAACGATACGTACGTCGCGGCGCATCCGATGAAATATTAGGGTTTCGACATTGGGGGTAGCCAATTAGCCATGCGCCGCAACATTAATCGAACACAAATCATAACGATTCTCCTTTCGAATCCCTAAAACGGCGATGCCGCCGCCGTGATCGAACTCAAGGAACAAAACACAACCTAATCAACACAGGCCAATACATGTAGAATACTAATAACAGTGGAACAGAGATGGAACATACCAAAGAAACAGAAAAGATTGGACCAGGCTTGAACTCTTGTTGTTGTTCTTGTTGTTGATGATGATCTCCTTCTCCTTCTTCTTCAACACAAAATTGGGTTTTTCCTTGCTTCAGATGTAGCTTGAGTTTGAGTTTCTTCATCACCTGCTCCACTTCCATAAGTGAATCTCTCTTCTCCTTTTCCTTTCTCTCTCTCTCTCTATGCTCTCTGACAGCTGCTTTCTCTTATCTTTAAACACTCTGTATATTTATTGTCTGCAATGATACAATTATACTCTGTTTTTGAAACATCATATGTCCCGTGTTAAAGTAAGCCTTGTGTAATTCTCCTCAAAAGTATTCGACAAGTCATATTGACTAGGTGAATTGAATATAAAAACGATATACGAGCTCGTTAGCTTCTTCATAGAGTAATCTTAAGTCTACTACATTTAAAAAAAAATTAATAAATTATAGTATCATTTTGTTGTTCGGATCAATTAATGAACTCAAAAGTTAAAGGGGAATATAATTATGGGACGGAGGGAGTAGTGTGCATTTGTCGTTCAAATAAGGTCATTCTAATAAATTAACTCTTGCATAATTCGATTAATATTTTAGACCCGTGTTATTTGAAACGGGCACAAGCACGATATGACACGGAAGCCTCGTCACGACACGACATGACACGAAGACGGGTGCAGTACATTTACTAAAAAAATTAAGAAGTTCCCACACATTTTTTTACAGGATAATTTTAGTGTAAATAATAAGTTATTAATAAATATATAACTACGATTTATTAGGACGACCCCTTCACGAGATTTCTGAAGATATATCGATGATAACAAAGAATGGCAAACGACACATTACAGAAACACGAAAATGCTCATATTGGCCGTATGATTAATTTTATTTATGTATGTCTTTTATACTATCTTGGTATATTATTCTATGCACAATGAGATTGATGTTTGACTGGTATTAAATAAGTTCGATTTAACTAAATATATCTTAGACACATGCACATTCATCAATATAGTGTAATATAAATTAGTATTTCACACAAATAAAATATTTATAATAAATAAAAATTCAAGGGTTACTTTGATGGAGCTTATGGTGGAACATGAATCAGACTGTATTCAACTAAAAACCTTCACAGTCGGTAAGATTAAAAGAAGTGGGACAGAAATACTTACTAGATTTTCAGTCACGGTCAAATCAGATCTGGACATGCAACAACGTTAGAGGTGAATCGAAGACTCTCCGCCATGGATTTCCCCATATCCGACAGATACAAGCTTAATACCAATAGAGCTTGAGATCATCAAATCGGAAACTGTGTCATCGGAGTAGTAATAAGAGATAGAAATGTGGATTTCTTTGGAGAATTGACTAAATCCCTTCGCGTTGCAGCAAGCGCAGCGATGGAATTTTGGCTCTAAGATATGGTATTTACTTGGCTCGGGATATGGGATTAAGAAGATTGAGACTAGATTAGATTCGTTGAACATAGTAAAAAAGATGAAGAGTATGAAAAGTGATAAGCCAAGTGGACCTTGGAAGCATCCTCGATGATGCAAACAACTAATCCGCAACGTAGAAAGAGAAATTATCCGCTACTGCAGCCGTGATGCAAACAATGTAGCCAACCCGCTTGTAAAATGGGCTTTAGCCCAAAATCGTGAATCACTGTGGTTAGAAGAAGAGCCCAATTGGTGAAGACCAATATTGCAAGCTGACGTAATTGGGCGTTCAAGTCCAGAGTTCAATCAATGAAACTCATCTCTTTTTCCAAAAATAAAAATAGAAATCAAGGGTCACATACAATTATACTATAATACATGATAAAATTATACGCTGTGTATTTATTGTCCGCAACGATACAATTATACTCTGGTTTTGAAGCATCATCTGTCATCTGTCATCTGTTAAAGCAAACATTATGTGATTCTCCTAAAAATATACACTCTCCGTCTTATAACTTTAGTTACTGTGGACGTTTAAGATCATTCTGACTAGGAGATGTGAGAATAAAAATTAAACATGAGCTCGTTTGTTTTATCATGATCTTGCAGAGTAATCTTAAGTCTACTACATATAAAAAATTGATAAATTATTATATCATTTTTTTGCTCGAATCAATTAGTCAAAATGACCTCGAAAGTCAAAGGAGACTAAAATTATGAGACGGAGGGATTAGTGTGCTGTTCTAATAAGGTCTTTCTAATAAATTAACTCTTATATAATTCTATCAATATTTTAGACCCGTGTCATATGAAACAGACCAAGACACGATATGACATGGATGCCTCGTCACGACACGACATGACACGAAGATTGGTGAAGTACATTTATTATAAAAAATTAGAAGTGCTCACACATTTTTTTACAGAATAATATTAATGAAAATGATAACATATATATTAAATATATAACTACAATTTTGTCGGACGACTCCTTCACGAGATTTTGTCGGACGACTCTTTGTCACGACTCTTTCAAACAACTACTAACCTTCGAGGGTTCCTGTCGCCATCTGGTATTACCTGATCAACGAAAAGCATTGTTCATTAGCAACTGAATTCATTGTCATATAAGAACAGGACATATAGTTGCCTCAGTGAAATCAAAATTGTTTATCTCATAAGCTTTGACCTCATTCACAAAATGAGATAACCATAACTGATAATTCAACAATTAGAAGCGTATGTGTAAAGTGAAGGCAAGTATGCTGACTGTTTGGTTAAGTCACCGACACGGAGACGACACGACATGGAGACGCTGACACGACGATTGAGCATCTGAAAACTAGCTTAAAGAATCTGAGTATTCGTGCAAACAGGTTAAAATGAATTGCTAAAATGAAGAATGGGCAACCTCCACTTCCTTAGCCGAGGGAATAGTAGGGTTCTACCAAAGCATGCAATCATAAAGCAAGTCTTCCCAAAACCTCAAAGGTCAGGCAATGCTGCCACGAACGGACCCAAAAAACTAAACACCACCTAATGCACACATGCCCCAACTTCGTGTCGATTTCGTGCCAACAAATGGAATTTGAGCTATTAAGCCAACAAGCGTAATCTTGCATTAGTAGCCTATGCTCATTCATTAGACTATTCAATCCTCACCATGCTAATTACACTAGTTTAACATGCCTCGCAAGCCTATTAAGTAACGTATTCAATCCCCATTCGCTTACCGAATCGGTAACTCATCCGGTAACTAGCTACACGGTTTCGGTGGCCTACTGGTCCTTAGATTTTGAGTATCTCCTCTTTAACTAAACTAGCTAAATGAACCATTAATACCGCACCAAGGTTGAAATGAACCAATAAGAACGATACGTACGTCGCGGCGCATCTGATGAAATATTAGGGTTTCGACATTGGGGGTAGCCAATTAGCCATGCGCCGCAACATTAATCGAACACAAATCATAACGATACTCTTTCCGAATCCCTAAAAAGGCGATGCCGCCGCCGCGATCGAACTCAAGGAACAAAACACAACCTAATCAACACAGGCCAATACATGTAGAATACTAATAACAGTGGAACAGAGATGGAACTTACCAAAGAAACAGAGCAGCTTGGACCAGGCTTGAACTCTTCTTGTTGTTCTTGTTGTTGATGATGATCTCCTTGTCCTTCTTCTTCAACACAAAATTGGGTTTTTCCTTGCTTCAGATGTAGCTTGAGTTTGAGTTTCTTCTTCACCTGCTCCGCTTCCATAAGTGAATCTCTCTTCTCCTTTTCCTTTCTCTCTCTCTCTCTATGCTCTTTGACAGCTGCTTTCTCTTATCTTTAAACATTCTGTATATTTATAGTCTGCAATGATACAATAATACTCTGTTTTTGAAACATCATATGTCCCGTGTTAAAGTAAGCCTTGTGTAATTCTCCTCAAAAGTATTCGACAAGTCATATTGACTAGGTGAATTGAATATAAAAACGATATACGAGCTCGTTAGCTTCTTCATAGAGTAATCTTAAGTCTACTACATATAAAAAAAATTAATAAATTATGGTATCATTTTGTT
Source organism: Linanthus parryae (assembly GCA_023055425.1). Taxonomy (NCBI): domain Eukaryota; kingdom Viridiplantae; phylum Streptophyta; class Magnoliopsida; order Ericales; family Polemoniaceae; genus Linanthus; species Linanthus parryae. Next base: position 39,835,737 of record JALGPY010000002.1, read on the forward strand.
GTTCGGATCAATTAATGAACTCAAAAGTTAATGGGAAATATAATTATGGGACGGAGGGAGTAGTGTGCAATTTGTCGTTCAAATAAGGTCATTCTAATAAATTAACTCTTGTATAATTCGATTAATATGTTAGACCCGTGTTATTTGAAACGGGCACAAACACGATATGACACGGAAGCTTCGTCACGACACGACATGACACGAAGACGGGTGCAGTACATTTATTAAAAAAATTAAGAAGTTCCCACACATTTTTTTACAGGATAATTTTAGTGTAAATAATAAGTTATTAATAAATATATATCTACGATTTATTAGGACGACCCCTTCACGAGATTTCTGAAGATATATCGATGATAACAAAGAATGGCAAACGACACATTACAGAAACACGAAAATGCTCATATTGGCCGTATGATTAATTTTATTTATGTATGTCTTTTATATTATCTTGGTATATTATTCTATGCACAATGAGATTGATGTATGACTGGTATTAAATAAGAAGTTTGATTTAACTAAAAATATCTTAGACACATGCACATTCATCAATATAGTGTAATATAAATTAGTATTTCACACAAATAAAATATTTATAATAAATAAAAATTCAAGGGTTACTTTGATGGAGCTTATGGTGGAACATGAATCAGACCGTATTCAACTAAAAACCTTCACAGTCGGTAATATTAAAAGAAGTGGGACAGAAGTACTTACTAGATTTTCAGTCACGGTCAAATCAGATCTGGACATGCAACAACGTTAGATGTGAATCGAAGACTCTCCGCGATGGATTTCCCCATATCTGACAGATACAAGCTTAATACCAATAGAGCTTGAGATCATCAAATCGGAAACTGTGTCATCGGAGTAGTAATAAGAGATAGAAATGTAAATTTCTTTGGAGAATTGACTAAACCCTTTCGCGTTGCAGCAAGCGCAGCGATGGACTTTTGGCTCTAAGATATGGTATTAACTTGGCTCGGGATACGGGATTAAGAAGATTGAGACTAGATTAGATTCGTTGAACATAGTAAAAAAGATGAAGAGTATGAAAAGTGATAAGCCAAGTGGACCTTGGAAGCATCCTCGATGATGCAAATAACTAATCCGCGACGTAGAAAGAGAAATTATCCGCTACTGCAGCCGTGATGCAAACAATGTAGCCAACCCGCTTGTAAAATGGGCTTTAGCCCAAAACCGTGAATCACTCTGGTTAGAAGAGGAGCCCAATTGGTCAAGACCAATATTGCAAGCTGACGTAATTGGGCGTTCGAGTCCAGAGTTCAATCAATGAAACTCATCTCTTTTTCCAAAAATAAAAATAGAAACCAAGGGTCACATACAATTATACTGTAATACATGATAAAATTATACTCTGTGTATTTATTGTCTGCAATGATACAATTATACTCTGGTTTTGAAGCATCATCTGTCATCTGTTAAAGCAAACATTATGTGATTCTCCTAAAAATATACACTCTCCGTCTTATAACTTTAGTTACTGTGGACGTTTAAGATCATTCTGACTATGAGATTTGAAAATAAAAATTAAACATGAGCTCGTTAGTTTTATCATGATCTTGCAGAGTAATCTTAAGTCTACTACATATAAAAAATTGATAAATTATTGTATCATTTTTTTGCTCTAATCAATTAGTCAAAATGACCTCGAAAGTCAAAGGAGACTAAAATTATGAGACTGAGGGATTAGTGTGCTGTTCTAATAAGGTCCTTCTAATAAATTAACTCTTATATAATTCTATCAATATTTTAGACCCGTGTTATATGAAACAGACACAGACAGGATATGACATGGATGCCTCGTCACGACACGACATGACACGAAGATGGGTGAAGTACATTTATTAAAAAAAATTAGAAGTTCTCACACATTTTTTTTACAGAATAATATTAATGAAAATGATAACATATATATTAAATATATAACTACAATTTTGTCGGACGACTCCTTCACGAGATTTTGTCGGACGACTCGTCGTCACGACTCTTTCAAACAACTACTAACCTTCGAAGGTTCCTGTCCCCATCTGGTATTACCTGATCAACGAAAAGCATTGTTCATTAGCAACTGAATTCATTGTCATATAAGAACAGGACATATAGTTGCCTCAGTGAAATCAAAATTGTTTATCTCATAAGCTTTGACCTCATTCACAAAATGAGATAACCATAACTGATAATTCAACAATTAGAAGCGTATGTGTAAAGTGAAGGCAAGGATGCTGACTGTTTGGTTAAGTCACCGACACGGAGACGACACGACATGGAGACGCTGACACGACGATTGAGCATCTGAAAACTAGCTTAAAGAATCTGAGTATTCGTGCAAACAGGTTAAAATGAATTGCTAAAATGAAGAATGGGCAACCTCCACTTCCTTAGCTGAGGGAATAATAGGGTTCTACCAAAGCATGCAATCATAAAGCAAGTCTTCCCAAAACCTCAAAGGTCAGGCAATGCTGCCACGAACGGACCCAAAAACTAAACACCACCTAATGCACACATGCCCCAACTTCGTGTCGATTTCGTGCCAACAAATGGAATTTGAGCTATTAAGCCAACAAGCGTAATCTTGCATTAGTAGCCTATGCTCATTCATTAGACTATTCAATCCTCACCATGCTAATTACACTAGTTTAACATGCCTCGCAAGCCTATTAAATAATGTATTCAATCCCTATTCGCTTACCGAATCGGTAACTCATCCGGTAACTAGCTACACGGTTTCGGTGGCCTATTGGTCCTTAGATTTTGAGTATCTCCTCTTTAACTAAACTAGCTAAATGAACCATTAATACCGCACCAAGGTTGAAATGAACCAATAAGAACGATACGTACGTCGCGGCGCATCCGATGAAATATTAGGGTTTCGACATTGGGGTTAGCCAATTAGCCATGCGCCGCAACATTAATCGAACACAAATCATAACGATACTCTTTCCGAATCCCTAAAAAGGCGATGCCGCCGCCGCGATCGAACTCAAGGAACAAAACACAACCTAATCAACACAGGCCAATACATGTAGAATACTAATAACAGTGGAACAGAGATGGAACTTACCAAAGAAACAGAGCAGCTTGGACCAGGCTTGAACTCTTCTTGTTGTTCTTGTTGTTGATGATGATCTCCTTCTCCTTCTTCTTCAACACAAAATTGGGTTTTTCCTTGCTTCAGATGTAGCTTGAGTTTGAGTTTCTTCTTCACCTGCTCCGCTTCCATAAGTGAATCTCTCTTCTCCTTTTCCTTTCTCTCTCTCTCTATGCTCTCTGACAGCTGCTTTCTCTTATCTTTAAACACTCTGTATATTTATTTTCTGCAATGATACAATTATACTCTGTTTTTGAAACATCATATGTCCCGTGTTAAAGTAAGCCTTGTGTAATTCTCCTCAAAAGTATTCGACAAGTCATATTGACTAGGTGAATTGAATATAAAAACGATATACGAGCTCGTTAGCTTCTTCATAGAGTAATCTTAAGTCTACTACATTTAAAAAAAATTAATAAATTATGGTATCATTTTGTTGTTCGGATCAATTAATGAACTCAAAAGTTAAAGGGGAATATAATTATGGGACGGAGGGAGTAGTGCGCATTTGTCGTTCAAATAAGGTCATTCTAATAAATTAACTCTTGCATAATTCGATTAATATTTTAGACCCGTGTTATTTGAACGGGCACAAACACGATATGACACGGAAGCCTCGTCACGACACGACATGACACGAAGACGGGTGCAGTACATTTATTAAAAAAATTAAGAAGTTCCCACACATTTTTGTACAGGATAATTTTAGTGTAAATAATAAGTTATTAATAAATATATAACTACGATTTATTAGGACGACCCCTTCACGAGATTTCGGAAGATATATCGATGATAACAAAGAATGGCAAACGATACATTACAGAAACACGAAAATGCTCATATTGGCCGTATGATTAATTTTATTTATGTATGTCTTTTATATTATATTGGTATATTATTCTATGCACAATGAGATTGATGTATGACTGGTATTAAATAAGAAGTTTGAATTAACTAAAAATATCTTAGACACATGCACATTCATCAATATAGTGTAATATAAATTATTATTTCACACAAATAAAATATTTATAATAAATAAAAATTCAAGGGTTACTTTGATGGAGCTTATGGTGGAACATGAATCAGACTGTATTCAACTAAAAACCTTCACAGTCGGTGAGGTTAAAAGAAGTGGGACAGAAATACTTACTAGATTTTCAGTCACGGTCAAATCAGATCTGGACATGCAACAACGTTAGAGGTGAATCGAAGACTCTCCGCGATGGATTTCCCCATATCCGACAGATACAAGCTTAATACCAATAGAGCTTGAGATCATCAAATCGGAAACTGTGTCATCGGAGTAGTAATAAGAGATAGAAATGTGGATTTCTTTGGAGAATTGACTAAATCCTTCGCGTTGCAGCAAGCGCAGCGATGGAATTTTGGCTCTAAGATATGGTATTTACTTGGCTCGGGATATGGGATTAAGAAGATTGAGACTAGATTAGATTCGTTGAACATAGTAAAAAAGATGAAGAGTATGAAAAGTGATAAGCCAAGTGGACCTTGGAAGCATCCTCGATGATGCAAACAACTAATCCGCAACGTAGAAAGAGAAATTATCCGCTACTGCAGCCGTGATGCAAACAATGTAGCCAACCCGCTTGTAAAATGGGCTTTAGCCCAAAACCGTGAATCACTGTGGTTAGAAGAAGAGCCCAATTGGTCAAGACCAATATCTCAAGCTGACGTAATTGGGCGTTCAAGTCCAGAGTTCAATCAATGAAACCCATCTCTTTTTCCAAAAATAAAAATAGAAATCAAGGGTCTCATACAATTATACTGTAATACATAATAAAATTATACTCTGTGTATTTATTGTCTGCAATGATACAATTATACTCTGGTTTTGAAGCATCATCTGTCATCTGTTAAAGCAAACATTATGTGATTCTCCTAAAAATATACACTCTCCGTCTTATAACTTTAGTTACTGTGGACGTTTAAGATCATTCTGACTATGAGATTTGAGAATAAAAATTAAACATGAGCTCGTTAGTTTTATCATGATCTTGCAGAGTAATCTTAAGTCAACTACATATAAAAAATTGATAAATTATTGTATCATTTTTTTGCTCGAATCAATTAGTCAAAATGACCTCGAAAGTCAAAGGAGACTAAAATTATGAGACGGAGGGATTAGTGTGCTGTTCTAATAAGGTCCTTATAATAAATTAACTCTTATATAATTCTATCAATATTTTAGACCCGTGTCATATGAAACAGACCAAGACACGATATGACATGGATGCCTCGTCACGACACGACATGACACGAAGATGGGTGAAGTACATTTATTATAAAAAATTAGAAGTGCTCACACATTTTTTTACAGAATAATATTAATGAAAATGATAACATATATATTAAATATATAACTACAATTTTGTCGGACGACTCCTTCACGAGATTTTGTCGGACGACTCCTCGTCACGACTCTTTCAAACAACTACTAACCTTCGAGGGTTCCTGTCGCCATCTGGTATTACCTGATCAACGAAAAGCATTGTTCATTAGCAACTGAATTCATTGTCATATAAGAACAGGACATATAGTTGCCTCAGTGAAATCAAAATTGTTTATCTCATAAGCTTTGACCTCATTCACAAAATGAGATAACCATAACTGATAATTCAACAATTAGAAGCGTATGTGTAAAGTGAAGGCAAGTATGCTGACTGTTTAGTTAAAGAACCGACACGGAGACGACACGACATGGAGACGCTGACACGACGATTGAGCATCTGAAAACTAGCTTAAAGAATATGAGTATTCGTGCAAAAAGGTTAAAATGAATTGCTAAAAATGAAGAATGGGCAACCTCCACTTCCTTAGCCGAGGGAATAATAGGGTTCTACCAAAGCATGCAATCATAAAGCAAGTCTTCCCAAAACCGCAAAGGTCAGGCAATGCTGCCACGAACGGACCCAAAAACTAAACACCACCTAATGCACACATGCCCCAACTTCGTGTCGATTTCGGTCCAACAAATGGAATTTGAGCTATTAAGCCAACAAGCGTAATCTTGCATTAGTAGCCTGTGCTCATTCATTAGACTATTCAATCCTCACCATGCTAATTACACTAGTTTAACATGCCTCGCGAAGCCTATTAAGTAACGTATTCAATCCCCATTCGCTTACCGAATCGGTAACTCATCCGGTAACTAGCTACACGGTTTCGGTGGCCTAATGGTCCTTAGATTTTGAGTATCTCCTCTTTAACTAAACTAGCTAAATGAACCATTAGTACCGCACCAAGGTTGAAATGAACCAATAAGAACGATACGTACGTCGCGGCGCATCCGATGAAATATTAGGGTTTCGACATTGGGGGTAGCCAATTAGCCATGCGCCGCAACATTAATCGAACACAAATCATAACGATTCTCCTTTCGAATCCCTAAAACGGCGATGCCGCCGCCGCGATCGAACTCAAGGAACAAAACACAACCTAATCAACACAGGCCAATACATGTAGAATACTAATAACAGTGGAACAGAGATGGAACATACCAAAGAAACAGAAAAGCTTGGACCAGGCTTGAACTCTTGTTGTTGTTCTTGTTGTTGATGATGATCTCCTTCTCCTTCTTCTTCAACACAAAATTGGGTTTTTCCTTGCTTCAGATGTAGCTTGAGTTTGAGTTTCTTCTTCACCTGCTCCACTTCCATAAGTGAATCTCTCTTCTCCTTTTCCTTTCTCTCTCTCTCTCTCTATGCTCTCTGACAGCTGCTTTCTCTTATCTTTAAACACTCTGTATATTTATTGTCTGCAATGATACAATTATACTCTGTTTTTGAAACATTATATGTCCTGTGTTAAAGTAAGCCTTGTGTAATTCTCCTCAAAAGTATTCGACAAGTCATATTGACTAGGTGAATTGAATATAAAAACGATATACGAGCTCGTTAGCTTCTTCATAGAGTAATCTTAAGTCTACTACATTTAAAAAAAAATTAATAAATTATAGTATCATTTTGTTGTTCGGATCAATTAATGAACTCAAAAGTTAAAGGGGAATATAATTATGGGACGGAGGGAGTAGTGTGCATTTGTCGTTCAAATAAGGTCATTCTAATAAATTAACTCTTGCATAATTCGATTAATATTTTAGACCCGTGTTATTTGAAACGGGCACAAGCACGATATGACACGGAAGCCTCGTCACGACACGACATGACACGAAGACGGGTGCAGTACATTTACTAAAAAAATTAAGAAGTTCCCACACATTTTTTTACAGGATAATTTTAGTGTAAATAATAAGTTATTAATAAATATATAACTACGATTTATTAGGACGACCCCTTCACGAGATTTCTGAAGATATATCGATGATAACAAAGAATGGCAAACGACACATTACAGAAACACGAAAATGCTCATATTGGCCGTATGATTAATTTTATTTATGTATGTCTTTTATATTATCTTGGTATATTATTCTATGCACAATGAGATTGATGTTTGACTGGTATTAAATAAGTTCGATTTAACTAAATATATCTTAGACACATGCACATTCATCAATATAGTGTAATATAAATTAGTATTTCACACAAATAAAATATTTATAATAAATAAAAATTCAAGGGTTACTTTGATGGAGCTTATGGTGGAACATGAATCAGACTGTATTCAACTAAAAACCTTCACAGTCGGTAAGATTAAAAGAAGTGGGACAGAAATACTTACTAGATTTTCAGTCACGGTCAAATCAGATCTGGACATGCAACAACGTTAGAGGTGAATCGAAGACTCTCCGCCATGGATTTCCCCATATCCGACAGATACAAGCTTAATACCAATAGAGCTTGAGATCATCAAATCGGAAACTGTGTCATCGGAGTAGTAATAAGAGATAGAAATGTGGATTTCTTTGGAGAATTGACTAAATCCCTTCGCGTTGCAGCAAGCGCAGCGATGGAATTTTGGCTCTAAGATATGGTATTTACTTGGCTCGGGATATGGGATTAAGAAGATTGAGACTATATTAGATTCGTTGAACATAGTAAAAAAGATGAAGAGTATGAAAAGTGATAAGCCAAGTGGACCTTGGAAGCATCCTCGATGATGCAAACAACTAATCCGCAACGTAGAAAGAGAAATTATCCGCTACTGCAGCCGTGATGCAAACAATGTAGCCAACCCGCTTGTAAAATGGGCTTTAGCCCAAAATCGTGAATCACTGTGGTTAGAAGAAGAGCCCAATTGGTCAAGACCAATATTGCAAGCTGACGTAATTGGGCGTTCAAGTCCAGAGTTCAATCAATGAAACTCATCTCTTTTTCCAAAAATAAAAATAGAAATCAAGGGTCACATACAATTATACTATAATACATGATAAAATTATACGCTGTGTATTTATTGTCCGCAACGATACAATTATACTCTGGTTTTGAAGCATCATCTGTCATCTGTCATCTGTTAAAGCAAACATTATGTGATTCTCCTAAAAATATACACTCTCCGTCTTATAACTTTAGTTACTGTGGACGTTTAAGATCATTCTGACTAGGAGATTTGAGAATAAAAATTAAACATGAGCTCGTTAGTTTTATCATGATCTTGCAGAGTAATCTTAAGTCTACTACATATAAAAAATTGATAAATTATTGTATCATTTTTTTGCTCGAATCAATTAGTCAAAATGACCTCGAAAGTCAAAGGAGACTAAAATTATGAGACGGAGGGATTAGTGTGCTGTTCTAATAAGGTCCTTCTAATAAATTAACTCTTATATAATTCTATCAATATTTTAGACCCGTGTCATATGAAACAGACCAAGACACGATATGACATGGATGCCTCGTCACGACACGACATGACACGAAGATTGGTGAAGTACATTTATTATAAAAAATTAGAAGTGCTCACACATTTTTTTACAGAATAATATTAATGAAAATGATAACATATATATTAAATATATAACTACAATTTTGTCGGACGACTCCTTCACGAGATTTTGTCGGACGACTCTTTGTCACGACTCTTTCAAACAACTACTAACCTTCGAGGGTTCCTGTCGCCATCTGGTATTACCTGATCAACGAAAAGCATTGTTCATTAGCAACTGAATTCATTGTCATATAAGAACAGGACATATAGTTGCCTCAGTGAAATCAAAATTGTTTATCTCATAAGCTTTGACCTCATTCACAAAATGAGATAACCATAACTGATAATTCAACAATTAGAAGCGTATGTGTAAAGTGAAGGCAAGTATGCTGACTGTTTAGTTAAAACACCGACACGGAGACGACACGACATGGAGACGCTGACACGACGATTGAGCATCTGAAAACTAGCTTAAAGAATCTGAGTATTCGTGCAAAAAGGTTAAAATGAATTGCTAAAATGAAGAATGGGCAACCTCCACTTCCTTAGCCGAGGGAATAATAGGGTTCTACCAAAGCATGCAATCATAAAGCAAGTCTTCCCAAAACCGCAAAGGTCAGGCAATGCTGCCACGAACGGACCCAAAAACTAAACACCACCTAATGCACACATGCCCCAACTTCGTGTCGATTTCGGTCCAACAAATGGAATTTGAGCTATTAAGCCAACAAGCGTAATCTTGCATTAGTAGCCTATGCTCATTCATTAGACTATTCAATCCTCACCATGCTAATTACACTAGTTTAACATGCCTCGCGAAGCCTATTAAGTAACGTATTCAATCCCCATTCGCTTACCGAATCGGTAACTCATCCGGTAACTAGCTACACGGTTTCGGTGGCCTAATGGTCCTTAGATTTTGAGTATCTCCTCTTTAACTAAACTAGCTAAATGAACCATTAGTACCGCACCAAGGTTGAAATGAATCAATAAGAACGACACGTACGTCGCGGCGCATCCGATGAAATATTAGGGTTTCGACATTGGGGGTAGCCAATTAGCCATGCGCCGCAACATTAATCGAACACAAATCATAACGATTCTCTTTTCGAATCCCTAAAACGGCGATGCCGCCGCCGCGATCGAACTCAAGGAACAAAACACAACCTAATCAACACAGGCCAATACATGTAGAATACTAATAACAGTGGAACAGAGATGGAACATACCAAAGAAACAGAAAAGCTTGGACCAGGCTTGAACTCTTGTTGTTGTTCTTGTTGTTGATGATGATCTCCTTCTCCTTCTTCTTCAACACAAAATTGGGTTTTTCCTTGCTTCAGATGTAGCTTGAGTTTGAGTTTCTTCTTCACCTGCTCCACTTCCATAAGTGAATCTCTCTTCTCCTTTTCCTTTCTCTCTCTCTCTATGCTCTCTGACAGCTGCTTTCTCTTATCTTTAAACACTCTGTATATTTATTGTCTGCAATGATACAATTATACTCTGTTTTTGAAACATCATATGTCCCGTGTTAAAGTAAGCCTTGTGTAATTCTCCTCAAAAGTATTCGACAAGTCATATTGACTAGGTGAATTGAATATAAAAACGATATACGAGCTCGTTAGCTTCTTCATAGAGTAATCTTAAGTCTACTACATTTAAAAAAAATTAATAAATTATAGTATCATTTTGTTGTTCGGATCAATTAATGAACTCAAAAGTTAAAGGGGAATATAATTATGGGACGGAGGGAGTAGTGTGCATTTGTCGTTCAAATAAGGTCATTCTAATAAATTAACTCTTGCATAATTCGATTAATATTTTAGACCCGTGTTATTTGAAACGGGCACAAGCACGATATGACACGGAAGCCTCGTCACGACACGACATGACACGAAGACGGGAGCAGTACATTTACTAAAAAAATTAAGAAGTTCCCACACATTTTTTTACAGGATAATTTTAGTGTAAATAATAAGTTATTAATAAATATATAACTACGATTTATTAGGACGACCCCTTCACGAGATTTCTGAAGATATATCGATGATAACAAAGAATGGCAAACGACACATTACAGAAACACGAAAATGCTCATATTGGCCGTATGATTAATTTTATTTATGTATGTCTTTTATATTATCTTGGTATATTATTCTATGCACAATGAGATTGATGTTTGACTGGTATTAAATAAGTTCGATTTAACTAAATATATCTTAGACACATGCACATTCATCAATATAGTGTAATATAAATTAGTATTTCACACAAATAAAATATTTATAATAAATAAAAATTCAAGGGTTACTTTGATGGAGCTTATGGTGGAACATGAATCAGACTGTATTCAACTAAAAACCTTCACAGTTGGTAAGATTAAAAGAAGTGGGACAGAAATACTTACTAGATTTTCAGTCACGGTCAAATCAGATCTGGACATGCAACAACGTTAGAGGTGAATCGAAGACTCTCCGCCATGGATTTCCCCATATCCGACAGATACAAGCTTAATACCAATAGAGCTTGAGATCATCAAATCGGAAACTGTGTCATCGGAGTAGTAATAAGAGATAGAAATGTGGATTTCTTTGGAGAATTGACTAAATCCCTTCGCGTTGCAGCAAGCGCAGCGATGGAATTTTGGCTCTAAGATATGGTATTTACTTGGCTCGGGATATGGGATTAAGAAGATTGAGACTATATTAGATTCGTTGAACATAGTAAAAAAGATGAAGAGTATGAAAAGTGATAAGCCAAGTGGACCTTGGAAGCATCCTCGATGATGCAAACAACTAATCCGCAACGTAGAAAGAGAAATTATCCGCTACTGCAGCCGTGATGCAAACAATGTAGCCAACCCGCTTGTAAAATGGGCTTTAGCCCAAAATCGTGAATCACTGTGGTTAGAAGAAGAGCCCAATTGGTCAAGACCAATATTGCAAGCTGACGTAATTGGGCGTTCAAGTCCAGAGTTCAATCAATGAAACTCATCTCTTTTTCCAAAAATAAAAATAGAAATCAAGGGTCACATACAATTATACTATAATACATGATAAAATTATACGCTGTGTATTTATTGTCCGCAACGATACAATTATACTCTGGTTTTGAAGCATCATCTGTCATCTGTCATCTGTTAAAGCAAACATTATGTGATTCTCCTAAAAATATACACTCTCCGTCTTATAACTTTAGTTACTGTGGACGTTTAAGATCATTCTGACTAGGAGATTTGAGAATAAAAATTAAACATGAGCTCGTTAGTTTTATCATGATCTTGCAGAGTAATCTTAAGTCTACTACATATAAAAAATTGATAAATTATTGTATCATTTTTTTGCTCGAATCAATTAGTCAAAATGACCTCGAAAGTCAAAGGAGACTAAAATTATGAGACGGAGGGATTATTGTGCTGTTCTAATAAGGTCCTTCTAATAAATTAACTCTTATATAATTCTATCAATATTTTAGACCCGTGTCATATGAAACAGACCAAGACACGATATGACATGGATGCCTCGTCACGACACGACATGACACGAAGATTGGTGAAGTACATTTATTATAAAAAATTAGAAGTGCTCACACATTTTTTTACAGAATAATATTAATGAAAATGATAACATATATATTAAATATATAACTACAATTTTGTCGGACGACTCCTTCACGAGATTTTGTCGGACGACTCTTTGTCACGACTCTTTCAAACAACTACTAACCTTCGAGGGTTCCTGTCGCCATCTGGTATTACCTGATCAACGAAAAGCATTTTTCATTAGCAACTGAATTCATTGTCATATAAGAACAGGACATATAGTTGCCTCAGTGAAATCAAAATTGTTTATCTCATAAGCTTTGACCTCATTCACAAAATGAGATAACCATATGACGCGAATTCTTTACGCGCTTAAACGCAAGTATACGGTCAAGTAGTAAGTGGAGTATTTTACGACTCCGAGTATCGAACCCAAGGGAAATTACGATTATTAGCTAACTAGAAAGTAATTATAAGAGATCTAAGTAGCCGGTAAAAATGGTGTTTGGTTTTGTAACGTTGTCGCCCACAAACAAGCGACGTAAATTAAAGAGCAAGTAACTAAATATTTGTGTAGGGTTTTAAATTTTTGAACGAAAATAACTTGTGATGTAATACGATTAATAAAGAAGAACTAGGTAATTGATGTCCCTAGGGTTGTTAATGATTTTCGGGTTATGCTTGAAACACTCTACTCACGTTCTAGTTATACCGGGTAATGCTCATCACGATCTTCTCTCGATCTCACGTGAATTTGTGTAAACAATAGATTTCGGGTCCTCTCGGTCCACCTCCGTCTATTACTACAATCTAATTGATTTGTTAGGCTCGTTCTCCGGGTCCTATCGGTCCACCGAATTCACTAAGTTCTAACTAAATCAACCGAAACTACCCTCACACGATTGATCAAGTTCCTATCTCCTCTCAGTCTCAAGAAACTACAAGATCACCTAACTATTCTTTAACACGTCTCAAAGAATTCACTTTCGTGCAACTCTATCAACAAGTAATGTTCTAAGGGTGATCAAGCCAAGAACATTGATAAATAAGTACAAGAATAGATAAGCTAACAAGAACGTTCATAGAATTTAAGCAAAAGCATGCATCAAGTCCAAAATCCGGAAAATCATCCAACAAACCCTAGTTTTCCATCAATCACCTAGCTTAAAGAAGTTTAGCTAGACATAATATTGTTCAACATGATCAAAATAATGAAGTTCATGAAGAATAGAAGAAGAAAAGATGATCAAACGCTTGAATCTTCAATGTAGTTGATGATCCTTGCTCCAAGCTTGTTCTCCCTTCTTCCCTAGCTCCAAAATCTTCAAAGATGCGTGAATAATTTGCTCTTAGGTTGTTTTTTCCGTTTTCTACCAGCTGGGCACGCTTTTTAATGAAACTATGCCGAAATTGCACTTCAGCCCCTCTACTTTGTAATTCCCGGGCAGAATTCTTTGCTGATTTTGCGCGGGCTGTTTCTCCCTCATACGGACTCGTATTCGGGCCTACCATATACCGTTGGAAAGCTACGGATGTCTACTTTCCAATGCCGCAAGCCTTGCTTCAAAATTCCTTGTAGATTTTCCTGGGCATCGAAAAGAGTGCAGGCTGGTCCTGTGTGCCTTTTCCAACTTTTCTTCGTTTTAGCGTCTTCTTTTCTCCTCTTCATCTAGCTCCATTCCAAGCATATCCAAGCATCTCATAAGCTCCATTGCACCTATTTTACCTGAGATACACAACACTAAACAACCTGTGCAATTATCATAGCAAATATGAGAGAAAACATGCACAAATAAGCTAGAAACGCAACTTTTCATTCTTAGGCTTATAAATAGTCAAATTCACATATTTGTGCAAATATAACATCTAAATCATGTAAAATAAGCCTATTACAAGTAATATGGAAGTATAATAATAACTCCTAAAGAGAGTTATCAAATACCCCCACACTTACATTTTGCTCGTCCCGAGTAAAACCACTATTCACTAGCCGACTCAAGACGCAAACGACACAAGACTCGACCATGCAACAATATGATGCAAATGCAAACTATGACTCGATCCTACACAAACACATATATACGCAAAACACACTTTTTATCTTTTTGGTTGAGATCGGGCAATCTCCATTGGCTTAAATCGGGTATCAAGAAGTGATGAGAATCCTAGGAACAAAGCATGAGTTGAAACTAAACTCGACAACGAGACTCTCCCCTAGTTAGTATAGAAAGCCTAACTTTACTAAGTACAAGAGTACGCTACCTCTTCGCGTGTGCTACGAAATAAGAGACTACGCTAAGCAAAGCCACATCCAAGGTCCGAGCTCCTAATCCACTAACGGTTTTCACATGATGAGGCTTAGGGACATAAAGATAATCTCGTCGAAATCAAGTCCTAAGCGTCACATTCTCACATCAAATCCCACATCTCACACACCCTCACCACGATGATAGGAACCGAAACCCAGAGCTCACCACCTCCGGCCCTCAATTCCCTCAAACCCCGGCACACTAGTGATCTCCGTGGCCATCGTCGTTTGTCGTGCATGAAACATGAACCGTCGTCGTCAAAGTAGCTCCACCACTCGTTCCAATTCAATTCCAACTCAAACTTTATTTAATCTCTCCTTTTATTTTTCTCTCATTTTTTTTTCTATTTTCTTTTTTTTCTGTTTTTTTTTTTTTCAATTCTCTCAAAATACCATCACAATGCAACAATAATATCCGAGTGGTCTTCAAAGAACAATCACATATGGTAGGAGAAGGAAACACGTAAATCGATGAATGAATATCACATAAAGAATATCATCTCCTCCTAACTCAATCAAAGTCCATGTCAAGTCCAAGCCGCAAAATCAATGAAGTAAATGTGTGGGAGTGGAGTCGTCGCAAGCTCACTCTCAATGTCCGAAGTCAAAAGTCGACACCCCCACACTTCGAATGTCACCACGTCCCCTCTCAAGTAGTCCCGAAGATGAATGTATCTCGTGCCTAATCCAACCGATCCTCCTACACCAAAGTAATCAAAACCGGTACCTAGCACGATCCACCAATTAAGTTCTCCCAACCCAATTTCGTGCGTATTAGATTCACGCACTCACGGCTCTCCACAACTGTGTCCATGATGTAGTGCCATGGAACACCGCCACACCGAAGTGCGCAAGCCTACTCACTCACCCTCGCATCCCCTCGTAAGTAGTCAATGTAGTGCAAGCAAGATGTAGAACTCAACGAATTGTATAATCACTCCCTCATCGAACCCCCTCAACTACACAACCCCCTCGTGACGCACTAAAGTGGTGATTCTAATCAATTTGTGATGAAGGCCAAGAATCGTCACCCTAGGTCCGAAGGCTAGCAAAGAATCCAAGGTTCAAATTAGGGCGTCTAATGGTCCTACAAGGTGAGTTCTAAAAGCAGTGAGTGCTCTAATACACGACCTCGCACAGCTGTTTCGTGTGCCACTACGAGGCGGGTTGGCGACTACCTAAGACGTACACATGGATGTTCGGCTTGTTTAGCTCACACCTAACTCAGCTCTTGTAAGAAAATAGGCACACACTTTGACTTCGAAAATCACGTAAGTGTTAAAAATAGGTAGGCACTCCCGTAAAGAAAGTCTCTCTATACCTACTAGGGGGGACTCACGTCGTCACTCTCGGTCGCAAATCATGCTCTACGCCTAAAATCCTCACACTTCGCAATTTATCAAATTTTAGCCTCTTTCGATTGCCCTTTTCTCAAAATTTTCTCTTTTTTAATTTTTTAAAACTTTTTTTTTTCAATTTTTCAATTTTTTTTTGATTTTTTTGATTTTTTTCTCTATTTTTTTTTTTTGATATAGTTCCTACACTACATGCAAGCCGACACGAACGAAACTACACAAGACATTCACCAGGGTAGGTAGACTCAAATAAGAAAACGTGCAATATTAAACACAAACACAAACAAGTATATACACGACTAACACAACACAATATGACATACTATCACAATATCACAACACTGACTACATAATTAGACACAATACGACCCAAACAACTATATGCAGACATGGCGATGCAGACACTGACTGGCTAGCAAATAGCTAAAATCCCCCCACACTAGACTGCTTCGTTGTCCTCAACGAATTTAGAGATAAAACAGAGGACTCGACATTCAAATGCGAAGGGGCGGTGATTCTACTCGGGATCAAAGCCACGGTACGAGAAGGTAGTTCAAAACATTTAGAGCTAAAACGAACTACGTGCACGTGACAAGTTGTGTGTACCGAAATTAAGCAAGTACTCAAGTAATTCCCTAGAATTCTAAAAATAAAATCCTAGAGCAAGTACGATGTGCCTAAACGGTAAGTAAAGAGAGAGAAAAGAATACTCACAACCGACACAAGGTCGGGGACGAACTCCGATAAGTGCTGGCTGAGATAGCAAGAACAATCCCCAAGCAAACATTGCACGGAAAAATGCAAGCTCCCTTGCGGTCGAGTGTGCGAAACACACCGGGGTCGATTGATCCGTTGCTGCAGACGAAAAGAGAACGAAGAATCCCCGAACTCGCAATGTGAGTTCCCGTAACGGTCGAGTGTGCGGTGTAGCACACCGGGGTAGATGTCTTCGTCAAACTTTCCTTCACTTTTAACCTCAGACTAATCCGTAGCAACTGATCCATGTTGTTTTCTTTTGTACCGAGCTGTAGTTGAAGTAATGACAATTCCCAAAGTAAGGGTTCCCATATGTCCTGCAAAACCCTCTGCCCAGTACCAGGACACCCATCAAATAAACTACCACAGTACCTGCCAATTCTCCATTCTCCATTAATCACCAATCTGCCATACACCATCACAGCCACCACAATCCAGTAAATACCCCACCATTGAAACCAGCTCCTGAAACAATCAACAGCAGCTACAACACCCACAAACCACTTATCTCCAACACACCAATTCACCCACCTAAACCCGACTAAAATCAGCCATCATCACTGTAACCTTCCCTATCTCCATTACACCACAACCACTGCCACCAATTCACCCACCTGCTGCAAACAGCAGCAGCAGCCACCAATAACCGATCAAAAACAGAACAAAATCACCGAAGCAACACCAGAAAAGGGCAAACAGAGGCGAAGCAAAACAGAGCAGCATTGCAGGTGAAGCAAGAAGAGAAAGAAAGAGAGAAGAGAACCCAGCAAATCAGCGCCACAGCAGCTGCAATCGCAGAACTGGAAGAAACCCAGAAAAGCGCAAAATAGAGAGCATAAATCAAGGAGAAGAAGAGAAGCGCAGTTCAAGGCGGTTTTGGTTCGGTTCTGAGGGGGATGTTCGTCGAGTCTGGGTTTCGTGGGTACAAGAGGGCGGCGTCTGGGTTCGGGTCACACCTCCAATCGACGAAATCAGAGAGAGGTGGCCTGGGTTTTGATTCCGCGGTGAACAGAGGTTGGGCAGAGGTGGTTCGTTGGTCGGAGAGAGGAGAGGAGGCGGTGATGGTGGGTTGTTCAATTGGGGGTTCTGGTTGTTTTGTGGCGGCCGGAGAAGATGGGGAAGAGGGATTGCCGGCGTCACAGAGGGTTGATTGCCGGAGTTACTAACGGCCTGAGAACCACCTCAGTGACGCCGACGGGTCATTTGTAGGGCTTGAAACCGACGGGTGGAGTGAGAACGGGAGGCTGCTTCGGGTTCGCTGTGGTCGCCGGAGTGAGAAAGAGCCGCCGGTGTGAGAGAGAGGTCGCCGGAGGGTGAAGCCGCGAGGAATCGATTGGGTTGCAGAGAGATGGAGGGTCCTGTGTTCGATCGGGAAGAAGAAGAACCCCTGTATGCCCCGATGAAAATCAAAATTTGGCCTGAATTCCTCTTTTCACCCTCATAAACCAGCGAATTCCCGTTTTTACCCCTGAGTAATGAAAGAATTATCGCCCCTGCACATAATGGTCGTACGACCACTTGTACTGGTCGTGTGACCAGCAGAAGCCATGTTTTGCGAGTTCTCCATATTTTGACTAAGTACAAAGTGGTCCTACGACCAGTTGGCTGATCATAAGACCAATCTGGGGCTGGAACTGCTCTTTTTTTTTTTTTTTTTTTTTTTATTCCGTTTCCTTTGCTTGATCTTCGAGGGTCCTTAGCTTGAATTCCATGTTCCTCTTTTTGTTCTTGAGCCAACTTTTCGTGACAAAAACTCGACACGCTTCCCACATCCTCGGAAATCTCCTCGTGATCACATCTTTCTCGTTCAATTTCCGCCTTTCTCTTACGTCTGAACTCCGATGCGCGCATTTCCATGCGAGTCTACGCACATCAAGAAGGGGAGTCCGAATCTCGTAATAACCTGTAAACCTGCGGAGACTCAATTCAAATGTCAAATTCTCGCTCTCTCACCCCTCAGATAACAAAACGGAATTTAAAAACGCACACAACAGTATTTAAAACACACTCTCTACACTAATGCATAAAATACGTTGGGTTGCCTCCCAACAAGCGCTTTGTAATTTACGGTCGACGGCCCGACCCAATTACCTCATGAAGCTCAGAAAGGTGGTTTGGCAGGTCGTTCTGCATCCAATTTTTGGCGTTGGATGTTCATAACTACCTCATGCGCCTGCACACTCGATTCTTTACCCTTAGGATCTGGCGGATCTTCTTGTGTCAGCTCTGAAATTCCACGCACAACTTTCACAGGAAATGGCAAGTCTGGCTTCACCTCATAAGTGTACTGAGGAGTCGGTTTGAAAACCTGAAAGGTCTCAACAGTATCGTTGACCCTCATGATCAACTCTCCATTCTTCACATCAATTAAAGTCCGACCAGTAGCCAGAAAGGGCCTACCAAGAATGATCGGAACGTCACCAACTGGCATGTCAAGGATCACAAAATCAGCTGGCATGATCAAACTACCAACCCTCACAAGTAAGTCTTCTACCACCCCAATGGCCTTCTTGGACGACTTATCTGCGAACTGCAGATTGATCCAGGTTTTACTAGGCTCCCCCACACCTAGCTTTTTAAATACTGAAAGCGGCATCAGGTTGACACTCGCCCCCAAATCACATAGAGCCCTGCCTGTATATGCCCCACCAAGTGTAGCCTCAATCACAAAACGGCCCGGATCTTTCTTCTTCTTGGGTAGCCCATGCAAGACACATGAACTCACCTGCTCATTCAGTTTCACTGTCTGAAAGTTATCCATAGCTTTTCTCCCATAGATTGCATCCTTGATAAACCGCGCATACTTAGGCATTTTCTGCAGCGCCTCAATCAACGGAATGTTTATGTGCAGTTTGGAGAAAATATTGAGAAATCTCCTGTACTCCTCAGAGTCATCCTTCTTCTTTCTACTTTTCAATGGAAAAGGTACATCTTTAGAAGAAGAGGGTGGTGGTAATACCTCATTGGAATCTTCCTCATCATGTGGAGTCATGCCCTTTGATTGGGGGACCATGACAGGTGTCTTCTCAGAATCGAAGACCTCATGCTCCTTAGCTTTTGACGCTTCAGCTCTGGCATGGCTCGGGTATGGTGGATCAGTCAACAAAACCCCGCTGCGAGTGGTAATGGCATTTACCTGACGCACATTCTCTGTGTCAGACGGTAGAGAACCAGGTGCTCTAGCAGATAATTGCGTTGCAATTTGCCCAACTTGAACCTCTAGTGCACGAAGAGAAGTCTTCGTAGCCTGCAAATCAGAAGACATAGCATTGACCGTCGTCGTCATATCGTTCATGTTGTTACTCAGCTGTGTCAACGCCTTAGTGAGTACAGAAATCTCTGGGTTTGGCGCTACAACAGCCGGTGGTGGAGCCTGTGACACTGGTGCTTGTGGCATGTGCTGAAACCCAGGTGCGTATATAGCTCCAGTCTGATCCCCATACCTGAAACCTGGATGATCTCTTGTGCCTGGTCTGTAGTTCCCTTGGTTCCAATTCTGCCGCTGTCCTTGTGCCCCCACAAAGTTCACATCTTCACTTGCAATCTGGGCCAAGGCTGAATCAAATTCCTGCTCCTCTACTCTTGCAACTGGCTTATGATCCCGATACACATGCTTGGCTAAATCTGACACCATCTTGCTGATCCCAGCCTTCCATTCATCATCTCTAGGCTCAGGCAATGCCGATAATCTCCTGGAATCATAGAGTTGTGAGTCCTGCTTAGCGAGCTGCTTCATGAGCGCATAGGCTCCTTCCTTGTCAACAGAGTACAGAAAATTGCCTCCAGCTTCTCTGTTAACCAGCTCCTGGTTATGGCGTTCTAAGCCATGGTAGAAGACCTGCAAAATTTTGTAGTCCCCAAAATCGTGATTTGGGCATTTCCTGATCAAATGCATAAATCTATCCCACGCCTCTACCACGGTCTCATGGGCCTGCTGCTGAAATCCAAGGATATCACCTTGTAACTGAATCACCCGCTGAACTGGGTAAAACTTTGCCATGAATTCATCCACACATTGAGCCCATGTAGTGATTGAATCCGGAGCTCTCGACTCAAGCCACTTCTCAGCTGCACCTTTCAAACAATAGGGAAATAGAATAAGTTTCAATGTCTCTGGAGTCACGTTCTTATACTTCACAGTCTTGATATAAGCATTGAACTTCCCAATGAAATCGTTGGGATCCTCATCCTTGTTCCCATAAAACTGGAACTGATTGGTGACTGTCTGGATCGTAGCTGGCTTGAGATCAAAATGCTCAGCTTGTATGTCTGGCACTACAATTGCCGGATTGTGTCCATACGTGGACGTTTGGAATTTCTCCACAATAGCCTGCCCAGACTTGTTGTACGGTGTCTGGGCGTTGCGATCATTCAACAGTTTTGCCAACTCTTCCATTTTCTCATTGAGCTGCGCGTTGGTCAATTGATCACCCATAGTGCTCTGTTTCTGTCTTCTCCTCTGATCTCTAAATAACTGCTCTGGGTCTTCAAGTGGGGGCACAAGTCCTCTAGGGATCCTGGACATACACTGATGACCTGAAAAGCAGACTCAGATACAAGTGAGAAGACAAGTAGCTAATTAAACAAAAAGTAAAAGAGATATCCTAATCAATTTCTACTAAACTAATAAACCGTTAAATTCCCCGGCAACGGCGCCAAAAACTTGACGCGAATTCTTTACGCGCTTAAACGCAAGTATACGGTCAAGTAGTAAGTGGAGTATTTTACGACTCCGAGTATCGAACCCAAGGGAATTTACGATTATTAGCTAACTAGAAAGTAATTATAAGAGATCTAAGTAGCCGGTAAAAATGGTGTTTGGTTTTGTAACGTTGTCGCCCACAAACAAGCGACGTAAATTAAAGAGCAAGTAACTAAATATTTGTGTAGGGTTTTAAATTTTTGAACGAAAATAACTTGTGATGTAATACGATTAATAAAGAAGAACTAGGTAATTGATGTCCCTAGGGTTGTTAATGATTTTCGGGTTATGCTTGAAACACTCTACTCACGTTCTAGTTATACCGGGTAATGCTCATCACGATCTTCTCTCGATCTCACGTGAATTTGTGTAAACAATAGATTTCGGGTCCTCTCGGTCCACCTCCGTCTATTACTACAATCTAATTGATTTGTTAGGCTCGTTCTCCGGGTCCTATCGGTCCACCGAATTCACTAAGTTCTAACTAAATCAACCGAAACTACCCTCACACGATTGATCAAGTTCCTATCTCCTCTCAGTCTCAAGAAACTACAAGATCACCTAACTATTCTTTAACACGTCTCAAAGAATTCACTTTCGTGCAACTCTATCAACAAGTAATGTTCTAAGGGTGATCAAGCCAAGAACATTGATAAATAAGTACAAGAATAGATAAGCTAACAAGAACGTTCATAGAATTTAAGCAAAAGCATGCATCAAGTCCAAAATCCGGAAAATCATCCAACAAACCCTAGTTTTCCATCAATCACCTAGCTTAAAGAAGTTTAGCTAGACATAATATTGTTCAACATGATCAAAATAATGAAGTTCATGAAGAATAGAAGAAGAAAAGATGATCAAACGCTTGAATCTTCAATGTAGTTGATGATCCTTGCTCCAAGATTGTTCTCCCTTCTTCCCTAGCTCCAAAATCTTCAAAGATGCGTGAATAATTTGCTCTTAGGTTGTTTTTTCCGTTTTCTACCAGCTGGGCACGCTTTTTAATGAAACTATGCCGAAATTGCACTTCAGCCCCTCTACTTTGTAATTCCCGGGCAGAATTCTTTGCTGATTTTGCGCGGGCTGTTTCTCCCTCATACGGACTCGTATTCGGGCCTACCATATACCGTTTGAAAGCTACGGATGTTTACTTTCCAATGCCGCAAGCCTTGCTTCAAAATTCCTTGTAGATTTTCCTGGGCATCGAAAAGAGTGCAGGCTGGTCCTGTGTGCCTTTTCCAACTTTTCTTCGTTTTAGCGTCTTCTTTTCTCCTCTTCATCTAGCTCCATTCCAAGCATATCCAAGCATCTCATAAGCTCCATTGCACCTATTTTACCTGAGATACACAACACTAAACAACCTGTGCAATTATCATAGCAAATATGAGAGAAAACATGCACAAATAAGCTAGAAACACAACTTTTCATTCTTAGGCTTATAAATAGTCAAATTCACATATTTGTGCAAATATAACATCTAAATCATGTAAAATAAGCCTATTACAAGTAATATGGAAGTATAATAATAACTCCTAAAGAGAGTTATCACCATAACTGATAATTCAACAATTAGAAGCGTATGTGTAAAGTGAAGGCAAGTATGCTGACTGTTTAGTTAAAACACCGACACGGAGACGACACAACATGGAGACGCTGACACGACGATTGAGCATCTGAAAACTAGCTTAAAGAATCTGAGTATTCGTGCAAAAAGGTTAAAATGAATTGCTAAAATGAAGAATGGGCAACCTCCACTTCCTTAGCCGAGGGAATAATAGGGTTCTACCAAAGCATGCAATCATAAAGCAAGTCTTCCCAAAACCGCAAAGGTCAGGCAATGCTGCCACGAACGGACCCAAAAACTAAACACCACCTAATGCACACATGCCCCAACTTCGTGTCGATTTCGGTCCAACAAATGGAATTTGAGCTATTAAGCCAACAAGCGTAATCTTGCATTAGTAGCCTATGCTCATTCATTAGACTATTCAATCCTCACCATGCTAATTACACTAGTTTAACATGCCTCGCGAAGCCTATTAAGTAACGTATTCAATCCCCATTCGCTTACCGAATCGGTAACTCATCCGGTAACTAGCTACACGGTTTCGGTGGCCTAATGGTCCTTAGATTTTGAGTATCTCCTCTTTAACTAAACTAGCTAAATGAACCATTAGTACCGCACCAAGGTTGAAATGAACCAATAAGAACGATACGTACGTCGCGGCGCATCCGATGAAATATTAGGGTTTCGACATTGGGGGTAGCCAATTAGCCATGCGCCGCAACATTAATCGAACACAAATCATAACGATTCTCCTTTCGAATCCCTAAAACGGCGATGCCGCCGCCGCGATCGAACTCAAGGAACAAAACACAACCTAATCAACACAGGCCAATACATGTAGAATACTAATAACAGTGGAACAGAGATGGAACATACCAAAGAAACAGAAAAGCTTGGACCAGGCTTGAACTCTTGTTGTTGTTCTTGTTGTTGATGATGATCTCCTTCTCCTTCTTCTTCAACACAAAATTGGGTTTTTCCTTGCTTCAGATGTAGCTTGAGTTTGAGTTTCTTCTTCACCTGCTCCACTTCCATAAGTGAATCTCTCTTCTCCTTTTCCTTTCTCTCTCTCTCTCTATGCTCTCTGACAGCTGCTTTCTCTTATCTTTAAACACTCTGTATATTTATTGTCTGCAATGATACAATTATACTCTGTTTTTGAAACATCATATGTCCCGTGTTAAAGTAAGCCTTGTGTAATTCTCCTCAAAAGTATTCGACAAGTCATATTGACTAGGTGAATTGAATATAAAAACGATATACGAGCTCGTTAGCTTCTTCATAGAGTAATCTTAAGTCTACTACATTTAAAAAAAAATTAATAAATTATAGTATCATTTTGTTGTTCGGATCAATTAATGAACTCAAAAGTTAAAGGGGAATATAATTATGGGACGGAGGGAGTAGTGTGCATTTGTCGTTCAAATAAGGTCATTCTAATAAATTAACTCTTGCATAATTCGATTAATATTTTAGACCCGTGTTATTTGAAACGGGCACAAGCACGATATGACACGGAAGCCTCGTCACGACACGACATGACACGAAGACGGGTGCAGTACATTTACTAAAAAAATTAAGAAGTTCCCACACATTTTTTTACAGGATAATTTTAGTGTAAATAATAAGTTATTAATAAATATATAACTACGATTTATTAGGACGACCCCTTCACGAGATTTCTGAAGATATATCGATGATAACAAAGAATGGCAAACGACACATTACAGAAACACGAAAATGCTCATATTGGCCGTATGATTAATTTTATTTATGTATGTCTTTTATATTATCTTGGTATATTATTCTATGCACAATGAGATTGATGTTTGACTGGTATTAAATAAGTTCGATTTAACTAAATATATCTTAGACACATGCACATTCATCAATATAGTGTAATATAAATTAGTATTTCACACAAATAAAATATTTATAATAAATAAAAATTCAAGGGTTACTTTGATGGAGCTTATGGTGGAACATGAATCAGACTGTATTCAACTAAAAACCTTCACAGTCGGTAAGATTAAAAGAAGTGGGACAGAAATACTTACTAGATTTTCAGTCACGGTCAAATCAGATCTGGACATGCAACAACGTTAGAGGTGAATCGAAGACTCTCCGCCATGGATTTCCCCATATCCGACAGATACAAGCTTAATACCAATAGAGCTTGAGATCATCAAATCGGAAACTGTGTCATCGGAGTAGTAATAAGAGATAGAAATGTGGATTTCTTTGGAGAATTGACTAAATCCCTTCGCGTTGCAGCAAGCGCAGCGATGGAATTTTGGCTCTAAGATATGGTATTTACTTGGCTCGGGATATGGGATTAAGAAGATTGAGACTAGATTAGATTCGTTGAACATAGTAAAAAAGATGAAGAGTATGAAAAGTGATAAGCCAAGTGGACCTTGGAAGCATCCTCGATGATGCAAACAACTAATCCGCAACGTAGAAAGAGAAATTATCCGCTACTGCAGCCGTGATGCAAACAATGTAGCCAACCCGCTTGTAAAATGGGCTTTAGCCCAAAATCGTGAATCACTGTGGTTAGAAGAAGAGCCCAATTGGTCAAGACCAATATTGCAAGCTGACGTAATTGGGCGTTCAAGTCCAGAGTTCAATCAATGAAACTCATCTCTTTTTCCAAAAATAAAAATAGAAATCAAGGGTCACATACAATTATACTATAATACATGATAAAATTATACGCTGTGTATTTATTGTCCGCAACGATACAATTATACTCTGGTTTTGAAGCATCATCTGTCATCTGTCATCTGTTAAAGCAAACATTATGTGATTCTCCTAAAAATATACACTCTCCGTCTTATAACTTTAGTTACTGTGGACGTTTAAGATCATTCTGACTAGGAGATTTGAGAATAAAAATTAAACATGAGCTCGTTAGTTTATCATGATCTTGCAGAGTAATCTTAAGTCTACTACATATAAAAAATTGATAAATTATTGTATCATTTTTTTGCTCGAATCAATTAGTCAAAATGACCTCGAAAGTCAAAGGAGACTAAAATTATGAGACGGAGGGATTAGTGTGCTGTTCTAATAAGGTCTTTCTAATAAATTAACTCTTATATAATTCTATCAATATTTTAGACCCGTGTCATATGAAACAGACCAAGACACGATATGACATGGATGCCTCGTCACGACACGACATGACACGAAGATTGGTGAAGTACATTTATTATAAAAAATTAGAAGTGCTCACACATTTTTTTACAGAATAATATTAATGAAAATGATAACATATATATTAAATATATAACTACAATTTTGTCGGACGACTCCTTCACGAGATTTTGTCGGACGACTCTTTGTCACGACTCTTTCAAACAACTACTAACCTTCGAGGGTTCCTGTCGCCATCTGGTATTACCTGATCAACGAAAAGCATTGTTCATTAGCAACTGAATTCATTGTCATATAAGAACAGGACATATAGTTGCCTCAGTGAAATCAAAATTGTTTATCTCATAAGCTTTGACCTCATTCACAAAATGAGATAACCATAACTGATAATTCAACAATTAGAAGCGTATGTGTAAAGTGAAGGCAAGTATGCTGACTGTTTAGTTAAAACACCGACACGGAGACGACACGACATGGAGACGCTGACACGACGATTGAGCATCTGAAAACTAGCTTAAAGAATCTGAGTATTCGTGCAAAAAGGTTAAAATGAATTGCTAAAATGAAGAATGGGCAACCTCCACTTCCTTAGCCGAGGGAATAATAGGGTTCTACCAAAGCATGCAATCATAAAGCAAGTCTTCCCAAAACCGCAAAGGTCAGGCAATGCTGCCACGAACGGACCCAAAAACTAAACACCACCTAATGCACACATGCCCCAACTTCGTGTCGATTTCGGTCCAACAAATGGAATTTGAGCTATTAAGCCAACAAGCGTAATCTTGCATTAGTAGCCTATGCTCATTCATTAGACTATTCAATCCTCACCATGCTAATTACACTAGTTTAACATGCCTCGCGAAGCCTATTAAGTAACGTATTCAATCCCCATTCGCTTACCGAATCGGTAACTCATCCGGTAACTAGCTACACGGTTTCGGTGGCCTAATGGTCCTTAGATTTTGAGTATCTCCTCTTTAACTAAACTAGCTAAATGAACCATTAGTACCGCACCAAGGTTGAAATGAACCAATAAGAACGATACGTACGTCGCGGCGCATCCGATGAAATATTAGGGTTTCGACATTGGGGGTAGCCAATTAGCCATGCGCCGCAACATTAATCGAACACAAATCATAACGATTCTCTTTTCGAGTCCCTAAAACGGCGATGCCGCCGCCGCGATCGAACTCAAGGAACAAAACACAACCTAATCAACACAGGCCAATACATGTAGAATACTAATAACAGTGGAACAGAGATGGAACATACCAAAGAAACAGAAAAGCTTGGACCAGGCTTGAACTCTTGTTGTTGTTCTTGTTGTTGATGATGATCTCCTTCTCCTTCTTCTTCAACAAAAAATTGGGTTTTTCCTTGCTTCAGATGTAGCTTGAGTTTGAGTTTCTTCTTCACCTGCTCCACTTCCATAAGTGAATCTCTCTTCTCCTTTTCCTTTCTCTCTCTCTCTCTATGCTCTCTGACAGCTGCTTTCTCTTATCTTTAAACACTCTGTATATTTATTGTCTGCAATGATACAATTATACTCTGTTTTTGAAACATCATATGTCCCGTGTTAAAGTAAGCCTTGTGTAATTCTCCTCAAAAGTATTCGACAAGTCATATTGACTAGGTGAATTGAATATAAAAACGATATACGAGCTCGTTAGCTTCTTCATAGAGTAATCTTAAGTCTACTACATTTAAAAAAAAATAATAAATTATAGTATCATTTTGTTGTTCGGATCAATTAATGAACTCAAAAGTTAAAGGGGAATATAATTATGGGACGGAGGGAGTAGTGTGCATTTGTCGTTCAAATAAGGTCATTCTAATAAATTAACTCTTGCATAATTCGATTAATATTTTAGACCCGTGTTATTTGAAACGGGCACAAGCACGATATGACACGGAAGCCTCGTCACGACACGACATGACACGAAGACGGGTGCAGTACATTTACTAAAAAAATTAAGAAGTTCCCACACATTTTTTTACAGGATAATTTTAGTGTAAATAATAAGTTATTAATAAATATATAACTACGATTTATTAGGACGACCCCTTCACGAGATTTCTGAAGATATATCGATGATAACAAAGAATGGCAAACGACACATTACAGAAACACGAAAATGCTCATATTGGCCGTATGATTAATTTTATTTATGTATGTCTTTTATATTATCTTGGTATATTATTCTATGCACAATGAGATTGATGTTTGACTGGTATTAAATAAGTTCGATTTAACTAAATATATCTTAGACACATGCACATTCATCAATATAGTGTAATATAAATTAGTATTTCACACAAATAAAATATTTATAATAAATAAAAATTCAAGGGTTACTTTGATGGAGCTTATGGTGGAACATGAATCAGACTGTATTCAACTAAAAACCTTCACAGTCGGTAAGATTAAAAGAAGTGGGACAGAAATACTTACTAGATTTTCAGTCACGGTCAAATCAGATCTGGACATGCAACAACGTTAGAGGTGAATCGAAGACTCTCCGCGATGGATTTCCCCATATCCGACAGATACAAGCTTAATACCAATAGAGCTTGAGATCATCAAATCGGAAACTGTGTCATCGGAGTAGTAATAAGAGATAGAAATGTGGATTTCTTTGGAGAATTGACTAAATCCCTTCGCGTTGCAGCAAGCGCAGCGATGGAATTTTGGCTCTAAGATATGGTATTTACTTGGCTCGGGATATGGGATTAAGAAGATTGAGACTAGATTAGATTCGTTGAACATAGTAAAAAAGATGAAGAGTATGAAAAGTGATAAGCCAAGTGGACCTTGGAAGCATCCTCGATGATGCAAACAACTAATCCGCAACGTAGAAAGAGAAATTATCCGCTACTGCAGCCGTGATGCAAACAATGTAGCCAACCCGCTTGTAAAATGGGCTTTAGCCCAAAATCGTGAATCACTGTGGTTAGAAGAAGAGCCCAATTGGTCAAGACCAATATTGCAAGCTGACGTAATTGGGCGTTCAAGTCCAGAGTTCAATCAATGAAACTCATCTCTTTTTCCAAAAATAAAAATAGAAATCAAGGGTCACATACAATTATACTATAATACATGATAAAATTATACGCTGTGTATTTATTGTCCGCAACGATACAATTATACTCTGGTTTTGAAGCATCATCTGTCATCTGTCATCTGTTAAAGCAAACATTATGTGATTCTCCTAAAAATATACACTCTCCGTCTTATAACTTTAGTTACTGTGGACGTTTAAGATCATTCTGACTAGGAGATTTGAGAATAAAAATTAAACATGAGCTCGTTAGTTTTATCATGATCTTGCAGAGTAATCTTAAGTCTACTACATATAAAAAATTGATAAATTATTGTATCATTTTTTTGCTCGAATCAATTAGTCAAAATGACCTCGAAAGTCAAAGGAGACTAAAATTATGAGACGGAGGGATTAGTGTGCTGTTCTAATAAGGTCTTTCTAATAAATTAACTCTTATATAATTCTATCAATATTTTAGACCCGTGTCATATGAAACAGACCAAGACACGATATGACATGGATGCCTCGTCACGACACGACATGACACGAAGATTGGTGAAGTACATTTATTATAAAAAATTAGAAGTGCTCACACATTTTTTTACAGAATAATATTAATGAAAATGATAACATATATATTAAATATATAACTACAATTTTGTCGGACGACTCCTTCACGAGATTTTGTCGGACGACTCTTTGTCACGACTCTTTCAAACAACTACTAACCTTCGAGGGTTCCTGTCGCCATCTGGTATTACCTGATCAACGAAAAGCATTGTTCATTAGCAACTGAATTCATTGTCATATAAGAACAGGACATATAGTTGCCTCAGTGAAATCAAAATTGTTTATCTCATAAGCTTTGACCTCATTCACAAAATGAGATAACCATAACTGATAATTCAACAATTAGAAGCGTATGTGTAAAGTGAAGGCAAGTATGCTGACTGTTTAGTTAAAACACCGACACGGAGACGACACGACATGGAGACGCTGACACGACGATTGAGCATCTGAAAACTAGCTTAAAGAATCTGAGTATTCGTGCAAAAAGGTTAAAATGAATTGCTAAAATGAAGAATGGGCAACCTCCACTTCCTTAGCCGAGGGAATAATAGGGTTCTACCAAAGCATGCAATCATAAAGCAAGTCTTCCCAAAACCGCAAAGGTCAGGCAATGCTGCCACGAACGGACCCAAAAACTAAACACCACCTAATGCACACATGCCCCAACTTCGTGTCGATTTCGGTCCAACAAATGGAATTTGAGCTATTAAGCCAACAAGCGTAATCTTGCATTAGTAGCCTATGCTCATTCATTAGACTATTCAATCCTCACCATGCTAATTACACTAGTTTAACATGCCTCGCGAAGCCTATTAAGTAACGTATTCAATCCCCATTCGCTTACCGAATCGGTAACTCATCCGGTAACTAGCTACACGGTTTCGGTGGCCTAATGGTCCTTAGATTTTGAGTATCTCCTCTTTAACTAAACTAGCTAAATGAACCATTAGTACCGCACCAAGGTTGAAATGAACCAATAAGAACGATACGTACGTCGCGGCGCATCCGATGAAATATTAAAGTTTCGACATTGGGGGTAGCCAATTAGCCATGCGCCGCAACATTAATCGAACACAAATCATAACGATTCTCTTTTCGAGTCCCTAAAACGGCGATGCCGCCGCCGCGATCGAACTCAAGGAACAAAACACAACCTAATCAACACAGGCCAATACATGTAGAATACTAATAACAGTGGAACAGAGATGGAACATACCAAAGAAACAGAAAAGCTTGGACCAGGCTTGAACTCTTGTTGTTGTTCTTGTTGTTGATGATGATCTCCTTCTCCTTCTTCTTCAACAAAAAATTGGGTTTTTCCTTGCTTCAGATGTAGCTTGAGTTTGAGTTTCTTCTTCACCTGCTCCACTTCCATAAGTGAATCTCTCTTCTCCTTTTCCTTTCTCTCTCTCTCTCTATGCTCTCTGACAGCTGCTTTCTCTTATCTTTAAACACTCTGTATATTTATTGTCTGCAATGATACAATTATACTCTGTTTTTGAAACATCATATGTCCCGTGTTAAAGTAAGCCTTGTGTAATTCTCCTCAAAAGTATTCGACAAGTCATATTGACTAGGTGAATTGAATATAAAAACGATATACGAGCTCGTTAGCTTCTTCATAGAGTAATCTTAAGTCTACTACATTTAAAAAAAAAATAATAAATTATAGTATCATTTTGTTGTTCGGATCAATTAATGAACTCAAAAGTTAAAGGGGAATATAATTATGGGACGGAGGGAGTAGTGTGCATTTGTCGTTCAAATAAGGTCATTCTAATAAATTAACTCTTGCATAATTCGATTAATATTTTAGACCCGTGTTATTTGAAACGGGCACAAGCACGATATGACACGGAAGCCTCGTCACGACACGACATGACACGAAGACGGGTGCAGTACATTTACTAAAAAAATTAAGAAGTTCCCACACATTTTTTTACAGGATAATTTTAGTGTAAATAATAAGTTATTAATAAATATATAACTACGATTTATTAGGACGACCCCTTCACGAGATTTCTGAAGATATATCGATGATAACAAAGAATGGCAAACGACACATTACAGAAACACGAAAATGCTCATATTGGCCGTATGATTAATTTTATTTATGTATGTCTTTTATATTATCTTGGTATATTATTCTATGCACAATGAGATTGATGTTTGACTGGTATTAAATAAGTTCGATTTAACTAAATATATCTTAGACACATGCACATTCATCAATATAGTGTAATATAAATTAGTATTTCACACAAATAAAATATTTATAATAAATAAAAATTCAAGGGTTACTTTGATGGAGCTTATGGTGGAACATGAATCAGACTGTATTCAACTAAAAACCTTCACAGTCGGTAAGATTAAAAGAAGTGGGACAGAAATACTTACTAGATTTTCAGTCACGGTCAAATCAGATCTGGACATGCAACAACGTTAGAGGTGAATCGAAGACTCTCCGCGATGGATTTCCCCATATCCGACAGATACAAGCTTAATACCAATAGAGCTTGAGATCATCAAATCGGAAACTGTGTCATCGGAGTAGTAATAAGAGATAGAAATGTGGATTTCTTTGGAGAATTGACTAAATCCCTTCGCGTTGCAGCAAGCGCAGCGATGGAATTTTGGCTCTAAGATATGGTATTTACTTGGCTCGGGATATGGGATTAAGAAGATTGAGACTAGATTAGATTCGTTGAACATAGTAAAAAAGATGAAGAGTATGAAAAGTGATAAGCCAAGTGGACCTTGGAAGCATCCTCGATGATGCAAACAACTAATCCGCAACGTAGAAAGAGAAATTAT
Organism: Linanthus parryae; assembly: GCA_023055425.1. NCBI lineage: Eukaryota > Viridiplantae > Streptophyta > Magnoliopsida > Ericales > Polemoniaceae > Linanthus > Linanthus parryae. The sequence continues at coordinate 39,868,512 of JALGPY010000002.1, forward strand.
CCGCTACTGCAGCCGTGATGCAAACAATGTAGCCAACCCGCTTGTAAAATGGGCTTTAGCCCAAAATCGTGAATCACTGTGGTTAGAAGAAGAGCCCAATTGGTCAAGACCAATATTGCAAGCTGACGTAATTGGGCGTTCAAGTCCAGAGTTCAATCAATGAAACTCATCTCTTTTTCCAAAAATAAAAATAGAAATCAAGGGTCACATACAATTATACTATAATACATGATAAAATTATACGCTGTGTATTTATTGTCCGCAATGATACAATTATACTCTGGTTTTGAAGCATCATCTGTCATCTGTTAAAGCAAACATTATGTGATTCTCCTAAAAATATACACTCTCCGTCTTATAACTTTAGTTACTGTGGACGTTTAAGATCATTCTGACTAGGAGATTTGAGAATAAAAATTAAACATGAGCTCGTTAGTTTATCATGATCATGCAGAGTAATCTTAAGTCTACTACATATAAAAAATTGATAAATTATTGTATCATTTTTTTGCTCGAATCAATTAGTCAAAATGACCTCGAAAGTCAAAGGAGACTAAAATTTTGAGACGGAGGGATTAGTGTGCTGTTCTAATAAGGTCCTTCTAATAAATTAACTCTTATATAATTCTATCAATATTTTAGACCCGTGTCATATGAAACAGACCAAGACACGATATGACATGGATGCCTCGTCACGACACGACATGACACGAAGATTGGTGAAGTACATTTATTATAAAAAATTAGAAGTGCTCACACATTTTTTTACAGAATAATATTAATGAAAATGATAACATATATATTAAATATATAACTACAATTTTGTCGGACGACTCCTTCACGAGATTTTGTCGGACGACTCTTTGTCACGACTCTTTCAAACAACTACTAACCTTCGAGGGTTCCTGTCGCCATCTGGTATTACCTGATCAACGAAAAGCATTGTTCATTAGCAACTGAATTCATTGTCATATAAGAACAGGACATATAGTTGCCTCAGTGAAATCAAAATTGTTTATCTCATAAGCTTTGACCTCATTCACAAAATGAGATAACCATAACTGATAATTCAACAATTAGAAGCGTATGTGTAAAGTGAAGGCAAGTATGCTGACTGTTTAGTTAAAACACCGACACGGAGACGACACGACATGGAGACGCTGACACGACGATTGAGCATCTGAAAACTAGCTTAAAGAATCTGAGTATTCGTGCAAAAAGGTTAAAATGAATTGCTAAAATGAAGAATGGGCAACCTCCACTTCCTTAGCCGAGGGAATAATAGGGTTCTACCAAAGCATGCAATCATAAAGCAAGTCTTCCCAAAACCTCAAAGGTCAGGCAATGCTGCCACGAACGGACCCAAAAACTAAACACCACCTAATGCACACATGCCCCAACTTCGTGTCGATTTCATGCCAACAAATGGAATTTGAGCTATTAAGCCAAGAAGCGTAATCTTGCGTTAGTAGCCTATGCTCATTCATTAGACTATTCAATCCTCACCATGCTAATTACACTAGTTTAACATGCCTCGCGAAGCCTATTAAGTAACATATTCAATCCCCATTCGCTTACCGAATCGGTAACTCATCCGGTAACTAGCTACACGGTTTCGGTGGCCTAATGGTCCTTAGATTTTGAGTATCTCCTCTTTAACTAAACTAGCTAAATGAACCATTAATACCGCACCAAGGTTGAAATGAACCAATAAGAACGATACGTACGTCGCGGCGCATCCGATGAAATATTAGGGTTTCGACATTGGGGGTAGCCAATTAGCCATGCGCCGCAACATTAATCGAACACAAATCATAACGATACTCTTTCCGAATCCCTAAAACGGCGACGCCGCCGCCGCGATCGAACTCAAGGAACAAAACACAACCTAATCAACACAGGCCAATACATGTAGAATACTAATAACAGTGGAACAGAGATGGAACATACCAAAGAAACAGAGCAGCTTGAACCAGGCTTGAACTCTTCTTGTTGTTCTTGTTGTTGATGATGATCTCCTTCTCCTTCTTCTTCAACACAAAAATAAGTTTTTCCTTGCTTCAAATGTAGCTTGAGTTTGAGTTTCTTCTTCACCTGCTCCACTTCCATAAGTGAATCTCTCTTCTCCTTTTCCTTTCTCTCTCTCTCTATGCTCTTTGACAGCTGCTTTCTCTTATCTTTAAACACTCTGTATATTTATTGTCTGCAATGATACAATTATACTCTGTTTTTGAAACATCATATGTCCCGTGTTAAAGTAAGCCTTGTGTAATTTTCCTCAAAAGTATTCGACAAGTCATATCGACTAGGTGAATTGAATATAAAAACGATATACGAGCTCGTTAGCTTCTTCATAGAGTAATCTTAAGTCTACTACATATAAAAAAAAAAAAAATTATGGTATCATTTTGTTGTTCGGATCAATTAATGAACTCAAAAGTTAAAGGGGAATATAATTATGGGACGGAGGGAGTAGTGTGCATTTGTCGTTCAAATAAGGTCATTCTAATAAATTAACTCTTGTATAATTCGATTAATATTTTAGACCCGTGTTATTTGAAACGGGCACAAACACGATATGACACGGAAGCCTCGTCACGACACGACATGACACGAAGACGGGTGCAGTACATTTTAAAAAAATTAAGAAGTTCCCACACATTTTTTACAGGATAATTTTAGTGTAAATAATAAGTTATTAATAAATATATAACTACGATTTATTAGGACGACCCCTTCACGAGATTTCGGAAGATATATCGATTAACAAAGAATGGCATACGACACATTACAGAAACACGAAAATGCTCATATTGGCGGTATGATTAATTTTATTTATGTATGTCTTTTATATTATCTTGGTATATTATTCTATGCACAATGAGATTGATGTATGACTGGTATTAAATAAGAAGTTTGATTTAACTAAAGATATCTTAGACACATGCACATTCATCAATATAGTGTAATATAAATTAGTATTTCACACAAATAAAATATTTATAATAAATAAAAATTCAAGGGTTACTTTGATGGAACTTATGGTGGAACATGAATCAGAATGTATTCAACTAAAAACCTTCACAGTCGGTAAGATTAAAAGAAGTGGGACAGAAATACTTACTAGATTTTCAGTCACGGTCAAATCAGATCTGGACATGCAACAACGTTAGAGGTGAATCGAAGACTCTCCGCGATGGATTTCCCCATATCCGACAGATACAAGCTTAAAACCAATAGAGGTTGAGATCATCAAATCGGAAACTGTGTCATCGGATTAGTAATAAGAGATAGAAATGTGGATTTCTTTGGAGAATTGACTAAACCCCTTCGCGTTGCAGCAAGCGCAGCGATGGACTTTTGGCTCTAAGATATGGTATTTACTTGGCTCGGGATATGGGATTAAGAAGATTGAGACTAGATTAGATTCGTTGAACATAGTAAAAAAGATGAAGAGTATGAAAAGTGATAAGCCAAGTGGACCTTGGAAGCATCCTCGATGATGCAAACAACTAATCCGCAACGTAGAAAGAGAAATTATCCGCTACTGCAGCCGTGATGCAAACAATGTAGCCAACCCGCTTGTAAAATGGGCTTTAGCCCAAAACTGTGAATCACTCTGGTTAGAAGAAGAGCCCAATTGGTCAAGACCAATATTGCAAGCTGACGTAATTGGGCGTTCAAGTCCAGAGTTCAATCAATGAAACTCATCTCTTTTTCTAAAAATAAAAATAGAAATCAAGGGTCACATACAATTGTACTGTAATACATGATAAAATTATACTCTGTGTATTTATTGTCTGCAACGATACAATTATACTCTGGTTTTGAAGCATCATCTGTCATCTGTCATCTGTTAAAGCAAACATTCTGTGATTCTCCTAAAAATATACACTCTCCGTCTTATAACTTTAGTTACTGTGGACGTTTAAGATCATTCTGACTATGAGATTTGAGAATAAAAATCAAACATGAGCTCGTTAGTTTTATCATGATCTTGCAGAGTAATCTTAAGTCTACTACATATAAAAAAATGATAAATTATTGTATCATTTTTTTGCTCGAATCAATTAGTCAAAATGACCTCGAAAGTCGAAGGAGACTAAAATTATGAGACGGTGGGATTAGTGTGCTGGTCTAATAAGGTCCTTCTAATAAATTAACTCTTATATAATTCTATCAATATTTTAGACCCGTGTTATATGAAACAGACACAGACACGATATGACATGGATGCCTCGTCACGACACGACACGAAGATGGGTGAAGTACATTTATTAAAAAAATTAGAAGTGCTCACACACTTTTTTACAGAATAATATTAATGAAAATGATAACATATATATTAAATATATAACTACAATTTTGTCGGACGACTCCTTCACGAGATTTTGTCGGACGACTCCTCGTCACGACTCTTTCAAACAACTACTAGGCGCCATCTTTTATTACCTGATCAACGAAAAGCATTGTTCATTAGCAACTGAATTCATTGTCATATAAGAACAGGACATATAGTTGCCTCAGTGAAATCAAAATTGTTTATCTCATAAGCTTTGACCTCATTCACAAAATGAGATAACCATAACTGATAATTCAACAATTAGAAGCGTATGTGTAAAGTGAAGGCAAGTATGCTGACTGTTTAGTTAAGACACCGACACGGAGACGACACGACATGGAGACGCTGACACGACGATTGAGCATCTGAAAACTAGCTTAAAGAATCTGAGTATTCGTGCCAAAAGGTTAAAATGAATTGCTAAAATGAAGAATGGGCAACCTCCACTTCCTTAGCCGAGGGAATAATAGGGTTCTACCAAAGCATGCAATCATAAAGCAAGTCTTCCCAAAACCTCAAAGGTCAGGCAATGCTGCCACGAACGGACCCAAAAACTTAACACCACCTAATGCACACATGCCCCAACTTCGTGTCGATTTCGTGCCAACAAATGGAATTTGAGCTATTAAGCCAACAAGCGTAATCTTGCATTAGTAGCCTATGCTCATTCATTAGACTATTCAATCCTCACCATGCTAATTACACTAGTTTAAATGCCTCGCGAAGCCTATTGAGTAACGTATTCAATCCCCATTCGCTTACCGAATCGCTAACTCATCCGGTAACTAGCTACACGGTTTTGGTGGCCTAATGGTCCTTAGATTTTGAGTATCTCCTCTTTAACTAAACTAGCTAAATGAACCATTAATACCGCACCAAGGTTGAAATGAACCAATAAGAACGATACGTACGTCGCGGCGCATCCGATGAAATATTAGGGTTTCGACATTGGGGGTAGCCAATTAGCAATGTGACGCCGAATTGAATCAAGGATAGGGATCAAACGCAGCTGAACAACGAACAGAAAGGCATAAACCAGTAGAGAGACTCTAGGGTTCGAAGAAAATATCTATTCATCAAAAACTGCTCAATTCTGCGCACAAGGTGGGCATATATAGCTGAAATCATAAAATATGCAAAAAAGGACAAGGCCCAACAGTTTGGCCTTATTGAAAGAAACACGTACGTGAAAGTATGACCCAAAACGGTGTCAAACTGAGGTCCTAATAAGCAATGGAAATGTTACAAAAAATAGTAAAACATAACTAAAAACGCCCGTTTGGTAGGCCAAACAGTGGAATTTGGGGATGAAGATGGACCCCGGTGGAGCATAGCTCGATCGGGACGTTGTGCGTCTCGTCGAGAGCTTTCCGAATTGGGGTGGCTCGCGTCATTCTGATACCCGTAGCCAAAGTTATGGCCCGAACAGTGCGGCGAAACCAAAAGCTGCAGTTTCTTCCGTCCCTTGCGCTTATCTTCCATCTCATGGTAGAGAAGCTCCAAATTAGTCGCATCTGACAGTTCAGCTTCATCTGGATCGTCTGCTCCTGCATCAGTCTCCCCGGGTTGGAAAGAACTCGTCCTCGAGTTCACAGCCATGTCTTCAGAATCCCCAAAGCAATGAGTGAGATGCTTCACATTGAACACGTCCGAGGTCTTCAAGTGACTGGGAAGCCTTAACCTGTAAGCATTATCATTGATCTTCTGCACGATCTCACAAGGCCCAATCTTCCGATCCTTGAGCTTATTGTACTCGCCAACAGGGAAACGATCACGAGTCAATACAGCCCATACAAAATCACCAACATCAAATAGTACCTGACGACGATGCTTTTCCACCCGAGCCTTGTATTTGCTGTTGTTCTCTTCAATCTTGTTCTTCACCTGGTCATGAATACCCCTCAAGTGATCTGCCATCTCCTCAGCCTTAGGATGAACGCGTCCCACGCGCGGAATTGGAGCCAAATCCAGCAACCCTGTCGGGTTCTGTCCATAAACAATCTGGAAAGGACTCATTCCCGTAGTTCTGTTCACTGACGTGTTATACGCAAACTCCGCCTGAGCAAGCGCCAAATCCCACTGCTTGGGCTTGGAACCTGTCACCCCTTCTTCAAAAGAACTCGTCCTCGAGTTCAACTTAGTATTGTGTACGATGGGATGCACCATAAACGGATCACAATAAAGAGATGGGAGCTTAATTGGAAAAAATAATAAATTGTTTAAATCATGCTTCACGGCCTCGTCTTCATCAATATCCTCATCTTCAACTTCAATAACCATATTTGATGAACAAATTAATTGAGAAGAATCTAAGTTTACCTCATAGGGCTTCGGAATATCAGAATAGTGCTCGTAATTCTCAATAGTAAATTCGTCATCTTTGTCTCCATAGTCATCGTAAACAGGAGGTTTTGTCCAATCCACCTCACGTTCACATGAATTTGAAATTCTCTCATAAAAAACTGCATCACGGAAAATATGCTCGATTCGTAACATACCTGAAGAATCTAGAACATAAGTCTTCAAACTCGCTCCTCCATAACGCTCGCTCCAACTACCGGAATCACCGTTGTAGTAGGTCTCGAACGCAGGCTGCGATTCTTGATCAAAGGCCTTGCACTCCTTGAATTCCTGTGCTGCTAAGTGTCGAGTTAAATCTGCAACTCGCCGCTGCAAATACCGCACCGCAAGGCTATGAGTTAGGTCTGCAATTTGCCTTTTCAAATCTTGTATCATCATAACGTCTTGGACGTTACGTCTCCGTTGGGGGCTTCCTCAGCCGGAACCTGCCCGCAGCCGCCAGGACGTCCACGCACCATCGTTGATGATGATCTTCCTCCCAAGTCTAACTTGCTCTGATACCAAACTGACGCCGGGTTAAACAACCAAGCGAGGGTTCACAGCGGAATCAACAATGAAAAGGGGAAAAAAGAACTAGGGCACGAAGCTCTCTAGAGTTCTGAATAATTTCAATAATCAAAGTCAGCTGAAATTTACCCACAAGCCGGGTATAAATAGCTAAAAAACATAATTTTGCCAAAAATAGCAAAATCTCACAAACAATCCTAAATTAAAGTCCCAAAAAAATAAAGATTCAGCAAAAAAGATTCACCCAAATCGGGTTTTATTTGACCTCCTAATTAGTGAAATAAAAATTACTAAAAATGAAAAAACGCTGATTTGGACCCCTAAATGACCGAATTTGACCAAATCAGGGTGGAGCCCGTGATTTATCACGGTTTCTGTTTAGAACGTCGTTTCCACTCAAAATAATGTATGATTTTGCGCGAATCCAACATCCTTCAATTCTGCCCCTGATTCTGCGTTTGGACCGAAACTGCTTTTCTGAAGCTGTCGGGTAATCCTTCGAAATTCTTCCTGCATCACCATGCGCCGCAACATTAATCGAACACAAATCATAACGATACTCTTTCCGAATCCCTAAAAAGGCGATGCCGCCGCCGCGATCGAACTCAAGGAACAAAACACAACCTAATCAACACAGGCCAATACATGTAGAATACTAATAACAGTGGAACAAAGATGGAACTTACCAAAGAAACAGAGCAGCTTGGACCAGGCTTGAACTCTTCTTGTTGTTCTTGCTGTTGATGATGATCTCCTTCTCCTTCTTCTTCAAACAAAATTGGGTTTTTCCTTGCTTCAGATGTAGCTTGAGTTTGAGTTTCTTCTTCACCTGCGCCGCTTCCATAAGTGAATCTCTCTTCTCCTTTTCCTTTCTCTCTCTCTCTCTCTATGCTCTTTGACAGCTGCTTTCTCTTCTCTTTAAATACTCTGTATATTTATTGTCTGCAATGATAAAATTATACTCTGTTTTTGAAACATCATATGTGCTGTGTTAAAGTAAGCCTTGTGTAATTCTCCTAAAAATATTCAACAAGTCATATTGACTAGGTGAATTGAATATAAAAACCATATATGAACTCGTTAGCTTCTTCATAGAGTAATCTTAAGTCTACTACATATAAAAAAACTAATAAATTATGGTACCATTTTGTTGTTCGGATCAATTAATGAACTCTAAAGTCAAATGGGAATATAATTATGGGACGGAGAGAGTAGTGTACATTTGTCGTTCAAATAAGGTCCTTCTAATAAATTAACTCTTGTATTATTCGATTAAAATTTGAGACCTGCGTTATTTGAAACGGGCACAAACACGATATGACACGGCAACCTCGTCACGACACGACATGACACGAAGACGGGTGCAGTACATTTATTAAAAAAATTAAGAAGTGCCAACACATTTTTTTACAGGACAATTTTAGTGTAAATAATAAGTTATTAATAAATATATAACTACGATTTATTAGGACGAATCCTTCACCAGATTTCTGAAGATATATCGATGATAACAAAGACGGGCAAACGACACATTACAGAAACACGAAAATGCTCATATTGGCCGTATGATTAATTTTATTTATGTATGTCTTTTATATCATTTTGGTGTATTATTCTACGCACAATGAGATTGGTGTATGGCTGGGAATTAAATAAGAAGTTTGATTAAATTAAAAGTATCTTAAACACATGCACATTCATCAATGTAGTGTATTATGAATTAGTATTTCACACAAATATAATATTTATAATAAATAAAAATTCAAGGGTTACTTTGATGGAGCTTATGGTGGAACATGAATCAGACTGTATTCAACTAGAAACCTTCACAGACGGTAAGATTAGTAGAAGTGGGACAGAAGTACTTACTAGATTTCAGTCACGATCAAATCAGATCTGGACATGCAAAAACGTTAGAGGTGAATCGAACACTCTCCGCGATGGATTTCCCCACATCCGACAGATACAAGCTTAATACCAATAGAGCTTGTGATCTTCAAATCGGAAAAGGTGTCATCGGAGTAGTAATAAGAGATAGAAATGTGGATTTCTGTGCAGAATTGACTAAACCCCTTCGCGTTGCAGCAAGCGCAGCGATGGACTCTTGGCTCTAAGATATGAAATTTACTTGGCTCGGGATATGGGATTAAAAAGATTGAGACTAGATTAGATTCGTTGAACATAGTAAAAAAGATGAAGAGTATGAAAGTGATAAGCCAAGTGGCCCTTGGAAGCATCCTCAATGATACAAACAACTAATCCGCAACGTAGAAGGAGAAATTATCCGCTACTGCAGCCGTGATGCAAACAATGTACCAACTTGCTTGTAAAATGGGCTTTAGCCCAAAACCGTGAATCACTCTGGTTAGAAGAAGAGCCCAATTGGTCAAGACCAATATTGCAAGCTGACGTAATTGGGCGTTCAAGTCCAGAGTTCAATAAATGAAACTCATCTCTTTTTCCAAAAATAAAAATAGAAATAAAGGGTCACATACAATTATACTGTAATACATGATAAAATTATACTCTGTGTATTTATTGTCTGCAATGATACAATTATACTCTGTTTTTGAAGCATCATCTGTCATCTGTTAAAGCAAAAAATTATGTAATTCTACTAAAAATATACAAAAGACAAAAAAGGGCATATGACAACAAAGACAAATATAACTACGATTTAGTCGGACGACTCCTTTACGAGATTTTTGAAGATGTATCGATGATAACAAAGAAGGGCATATGACACATTACAAAAGACAAAAATGCTCATATTGGTCGTATGACTAATTTTATTTATTAATGTCTTTTATATCATCTTGGTGTATTGTATGCACAATGAGATTGGTGTATGACTGAGTATTACATAAAGAAGTTTGATTTAAGTGAAAATATCTTAGACACATGTACATTTATCGATATAGTGTATTATAAATTAGTATTTCACACAAATATAATATTCATAATAAATAAAAATTCAAGGGTTACTAATATGGAGCTTATGGTGGAACATGAATCAAACTGTATTCAACTAGTAACCTTCATTGTCGGTAAGATTAGTAGAAGTGGGACGGAAGTACTTACTAGACTTTCAGTCACGATCAAATCAGATCTGGATATGCAACACCGATCGAGGTGAATCGAAGACTCTCCGCGATGGATTTCCCCATATCCGACAGATACAAGCTTAATACCAGTTGATCTTGAGATCATCAAATCGAAAATGGTGTCATCGGAGTAGTAATAAGAGATAGAAATGTGGATTTCTTTGCAGAATTGACTAAACCCCTTCGCTTTGCAGCAAGCGCAGCGATGGAACTCTTGGCTCTAAGATATGGTTTCTACTTGGCTCAGGATATGAGATTAAGAAGATTGAGACTAGATTAGATTCATTGAACATAGTAAAAAAGATGAAGAGTATGAAATGTGATAAGCCAAGTGGCCCTTGGAAGCATCCTCGATGATGCAAACAACTAATCCGCAACGTAGAAGGAGAAATTTTCCACTACTGCAGCCGTGATGAAAACAATGTAGTCAACCATCATGTAAAATGGGCTTTAGCCCAACAACGTGAATCACTCTGGTTAGAAGAAGAGCCCATTTGGTCAAGACCAATATTGCAAGCTGATGTAATTGGGCGTTCAAGTCCAGAGTTCAATGAATGAAACTCATCTCTTTTTCCAAAAATAAAAATCAGGGGTCTCATACAATAATAATGTAAAACATGATAAAATTATACTCTGTGTATTTATTGTCTGCAATGATACAATGATACTCTTTTTTTGAAGCATCATCTGTCCTCTGTTAAAGCAAACATTATGTGATTCTCCTAAAAATATACACTCTCTGTCTTATAACTTTAGTCACCGTTGCCGTTTAAGATCATTTTGACTATGAGATTTGAGAATAAAAATTTAACACGAGCTCGTCAGTTTTTTCATGATCTTGCAGAGTAATCTTAAGTCTGCTACATATAAAAAATTGATAAATTATTGTATCATTTTTTTGCTCGAATCAATTAGTCGAAATAACCTCTAAATTCAAAGGAGGCTAAAATTATGAGACGGAGGGATTAGTGTGCTGTTCTAATAAGTTCTTTCAAATAAATTAACTGGTATATAATTCGATCATTATTTTAGACCCTTGTTATATGAAATAGACGCAAACACGATTTGAAACGGAAGCCTCGTCACGACACGACATGACACGAAGATGGGTGAAGAACATTTATTAAAAAAAAAATAAGAAGTGCTCACACATTTTTTCGCATTAATATTAGTGAAAATAATAACTTACATATCCAATATATAACTACGATTTAGTCGGACGACTCCTCCACGACATTTCTGAAGATGTATCGATGATAACGAAGACGGGCATACGACACATTACAAAAGACGAAAATGCTCATATTGGTCGTATGACTAATTTTATTTATGTATGTATTTTATATCATCTTGGTGTCTTGTATGCACAATGATATTGGTGTATGACTGAGTATTAAATAAATTTGTTTGATTTAAATAAAAATATCTTAGACTCATGTACATTTATCAACATAGTGTATTATAAATTAGTGTTTCACACAAATACAATATTCATAATAAATAAAAATTCAAGGGTTAATTTTATGGAGCTTATGGTGGAACGTGAATCAATTTGTATTCAACTAGTAACCTTCATAGTCGGTAAGATTAGTAGAAGTGGGACAGAAGTACTTACTAGATTTTCAGTCACGATCAAATCAGATCTGGACATGCAACACCAATCGAGGTGAATCGAAGGCGATGGATTTCCCCATATCTGAGTGATACAAGCTTAATACCAATAGATCTTGAGATCATCAAATCGGAAATGGTGTCATCGGAGTAGTAATAAGAGATAGAAATGTGGATTTCTTTGCAGAATTGATAAACCCCTTCGCTTTGCAGCAAGCGCAGCGATGGAACTCTTGCCTCTAAGATATGGTATTCACTTGGCTCGGGATATGGGATTAAGAAGATTGAGACTAGATTAGATTCATTAAACATAGTAAACAAGATGAAGAGTGTGAAAAGTGATAAGCCAAGTGGCCCTTGGAAGCATCCTCGATGATGCAAACAACTAATCCAGAACGTAGAAGGAGCTATCCGCTACTGCAGTCGTGATGCAAACAATGTAGCCAAACCTCTTGTAAAATGGGCTTTAGCCCAACAACGTGAATAACTCTGGTTAGAAGAAGAGCCCATTTGGTCAGACCAATATTGCAAGCTGATGTAATTGGGCGTTCAAGTCCAGATTTCAATGAATGAAACTCATCTCTCTTTCAAAAAATAAATATAGAAATCAAGGGTCATATACAATAATACTGTAATACATGATGAAATTATACTCTGTGTATTTATTGTCTGCAATGATACAATTATACTATGTTTTTGAAGCATCATCTGTCATCTGTTAAAGCAAACATTATGTAATTCTGCTAAAAATATACACTCTCTGTCTTATAACTTTAGTCACTGTTGACGTTTAAGTTCATTCGGACTATGAGATTTGAGAATAAAAACTTAACACGAGCTCGTTAGTTTTTTCATGATCTTGCAGAGTAATCTTAAGTCTGCTACATATAAAAAATTAATAAATTATTGTATCATTTTTTCGCTCGAATCAATTAGTCGAAATGACCTCGAAAGTCAAAGGAGGCTAAAATTATGAGACAGAGAGAGTAGTGCGCTGTTCTAATAAGTTCCTTCAAATAAATTTACTGTTATATAATTCGATCAATATTTTAGACCCGTGTAACAGACGCAAGCACAATATGACACGTAACCTTGTCACGACACGACATGACACGAAGATGGGTGAAGTACGTTTATTACAAAAATAAGAAGTGCTCACACATTTTTTCACAGGATAATAATAGTGAAAATAATAACTTACATATCCAATATATAACAACGATTTAGTCGGACGACTCCCTCACGAGATTTCTGAAGATGTTTCGATGCTAACAAATAAAGGCATACGACACATTACAGAAGACGAAAATGCTCATATTGCTCGTATGAATAATTTTATTTATGTATGTCTTTTATATCATCTTGGTGTATTGTATGCACAATGAGATTGGTGTATGACTGAGTATTAAATAAAGAAGTTTGATTTAAATAAAAATATCTTAGAAACGTGTACATTTATCAATATAGTGTATAATAAATTAGTATTTCACACAAATATGATATTCATAATAAATAAAAATTCAATGGTTACTTTTATGGAGCTTATGGTGGAACATGAATCAGACTGTATCCAACTAGAAACCTTCACAGTCGGTAAGATTAGTAGAAATGGGACAGAAGTACTTACTAGATTTTCAGACACGATCATATGAAATATGGACATGCAACACCGATCGAGGTGAGACGAAGACTCTCCGCCATATATTTCCCCATATCCGACAGATACAAGCTTAATAACAATAGATCTTGAGATCATTAAATCGGAAATGGTGTCATCGTAGTATTAATAAGAGATAGAAATTTGGATTTCTTTGCAGAATTGACTAAACCCCTTCGCTTTGCAGCAAGCGCAGCGATTAAACTCTTGGCTCTAAGATATGGTATTTACTTGGCTCGGGATATGGGATTATGAAGATTGAGACTATATTAGATTCATTGAACATAGTAAAAAAGATGAACAGTAAGAAAAGTGATAAGCCAAGTGGCCGTTGAAAGCATCCTCGATGATGCAAACAAATAATACTGTAATACATTCCCTCAAAAAAAAATACTGTAATACCTGATAAAATTATACTCCATGTATTTATTGTCTGCAATGATACGATTATACCCTGTTTTGAAGCATCATTTGTCCTCTGTTAAAGCAAACATTATATAATTCTCCTAAAAATATACACTCTCTGTCTTATAACTTTATTCACCGTTGACGTTAAAGAACATTCAGACTATGAGATTTAAGAATAAAAATTTAACACGAGCTCGTTAGTTTTTTCATGATCTTGCAGAGTAATCTTAATTCTGCTACATATAAAAAATTGATAAATTATTGTATCATTTGTTTGCTTGAATAAATTAATCGAAATGACCTCGAAAGTCAAAGGAGACTAAATTTATGATACGGAGGGATTAGTGTGGTGTTCTAATAAGGCCCTTCTAATAAATTAACTGTTATATAATTCGATCAATATTTAGACCCGTGTTATATGAAACAGACACACACACGATATGACACGGAAGCCTCGTCATGACACAAAGATGGGTGAAGTACATTTATTTAAAAAATTAAGAAGTGCTCACACATTTTTTCACAAGATAATATTAGTGAAAATAATAACTTATATATAAGTACGATTTAGTCGGACTACTCCTTCACGATATTTCTGAAGATGTATCGATGATAACAAAGAAGGGCATACGATATATTACAGAAGACGAAAATGCTCATATTGGTCGTATGACTAATTTTATTTATGTATGTATTTTATATCATCTTGGTGTATTGTATGCACAATGAGATTGGGGTATGACTAAGTATTAAATAAAGAAGTTTAATTTAAATAAAAATATCTTAGACACATGTACATTTATCAATATAGTGTATTATAAATTAGTATTTCACACAAATACAATATTCATAATAAATAAAAATTCAAGTGTTACTTTTATGGAGCTTATGGTGGAACATGAATCAGACTGTATTCAACTAGAAACCATCACAGTCGGTAAGATTAGTAGAAGTGGGACATGAGTACTTACTTAGATTTTCAGTCACGATCAAACCAGATCTGGACATGCAACAACGATCGAGGTGAATCGAAGACTCTCCGTGATGGATTTCCCCATATTCGACAGATACAAGCATAATACCATTAGAGCTTGAGATCATCAAAATCGGAAACGTGTCATCAGATTGTAATAAGGGATAGAAATGTGAATGTCTTTGCAGAATTGACTAAACCCCTTCGCTTTGCAGCAAGCGCAGCGATGGAACACTTGGCTCTAAGATATGGTATTTACTTGGCTCGGGATATGGGATTAAGAAGATTGAGACTAGATTAGATTCATTGAACATAGTAAAAAAGATGAACAGTATGAAAAGTGACCAGCCAAGTGGCCCTTGGAAGCATACTCGATGATGCAAACAACTAATCCGCAACGTAGAAGGAGAAATTATCCGCTACCGCAGCCGTGATGCAAACAATGTAGCCAACCCTCTTGTAAAATGGGCTTTAGCCCAACAACGTGAATCACTCTCGTTAGAAGAAGAGCCCATTTGGCCAAGACCAATATTGCAAGCTAGGGGTGAGCAAAAACCCGCCGACCCGGCCGAACCGGGCCGACCCAACCCGAATCAACCCGAGAAAACACAAAACCGGATGTGTTTTGATTGGGTTTGGGTTTAAACTCTCCAACCCGGTCACCAACCGGGTGATTTGCGGGTTGAGAATTTTAAACCCGAAATAACCCGACCCGGCCGTTTACCTACCATTCATTATAAAAATACAACAATGTCTACTTATTTTCTACCATTAATACTCCCCCAGCCCCACTTCCTATTTATAGCCTTTAATTGTTTAATTGTGTGATAGAGGGCCGAGAAAGATGGATCTAAAAGAGATAAGGTTGTTACTTGTTTCTTTTCAAAAGAGAGAGAAGAGAGAGAAACGGTGTGTGCAGAGAGATTCAGACGGAGAGGGCCGAGAAATATGGAGTTTCTCCGAATCGCCGTCCTCCTCACCGTCTTCGTCGTCGTCCTCCAATTGAGAGAGAGAATCGCCGTCCTCGTCGTCGTTCACTGCGACTTCGTCGCCATCGTCATCCCCTCACCTCACAGATTGTCGTTTCTCCTCTTTCTTCTTCGCTTCCGATCGGCGACCGCCATTTTTTCCGGCCGTTATTGCCTAACGCCTTAACCCGCGAACCCGGCCGAACCCGGCCGAACCCGATGAACCCGAAAGCTACGGGTTTCACAGGAGTTTCGATCGGGGTCGGACCGAGTATTGCCAGACCCGAGAGGTCGGGTCGGGTGGCCTGTGGCGCAAAAAACCGGCCGACCCGACCCGTGCTCAGCCCTATTGCAAGCTGATGTAATTGGGCGTTCAAGTCCGGAGTTCAATTAATGAAACTCATCTCTTTTTCCATAAATAAAAATATAAATCAAGGGTCACATACAATAATACTATAATACATGATAAAATTATACTCTGTGTACTTATCGTCTGCAATGATACAATTATACTCTGTTTTTGAAGCATCATCTTCCCTCTGTTAAAGCAAACATTATGTAATTCTCTTAAAAATATACACTCTCCATCTTATAACTTAAGTCACCGTTGACGTTTAAGATCGTTCTGACTATGAGAATTGAGAAGAAAAATTTAACACGAGCTCGTTAGTTTTTTCATGATCTTGCAGAGTAATCTTAAGTCTGCTACATATAAAAAATTGATAAATTATTGTATCATTTTTTTGCTTGAATCAATTAGTCGAAATGACCTCGAAAGTCAATGGAGACTAAACTTATGAGACGAGGGATTAGTGTGTTGTTCTAATAAGGTCCTTCTAATAAATTAACTGTTATATAATTCGATCAATATTTTAGACCTGTATGAAACAGACACAAACACGATATGACACGGAAGCCTCGTAATGACACGAAGATTGGTGAAGTACATTTATTAAAAAAATTAAGAAGTGCTCACATATTTTTTCACAGGATAATATTAGTGAAAATAATAACTTATATATTAAATATATAACTACGATTTAGTCAGACGAATCCTTCCCGAGATTTCTGAAGATGTATCGATGATAACAAAGAAGGACATATGACACATTACAGAAGACGAAAATGTTCATATTTGTCATATGACTAATTCTATTTACGTATATCTTTTATATGATCTTGGTGTATTGTATGCACAATGAGATTGGTGTATGACTGAGTATTAAATAAAGAAGTAAACAAAGTATCTTAGACACATGTAAATTTATCAATATAGTGTATTATAAATTAATATTTCACACATATATTATATTCATAATAAATAAAAATTCAAGTTTTACTTTTATGGAGCTTATGGTGGAACATGAATTAGACTGTATTCAACTAGAAACATTCACAGCTGGTAAGATTAGTAGAAGTGGGACAGAAGTACTTACTAGATTTTCAGTCACGATCAAATAAAATCTGGACATGCAACAACGATCGAGTAGAATCGAAGACTCTCCGCGATGGATTTCCCCATATCCGACAGATACAAGCTTAATATCAATAGAGCTTGAGATCATAATATCGGAGATGGTGTCGTCGAAGTAGTAATAAGAGATAGAAATGTGGATTTCTTTGCAGAATTGACTAATCCCCTTCGCTTTGCAGCAAGCGTAGCGATGGAACTCTTGGCTCTAAGATATGGTATTTACTTTGCTCGAGATATGGGATTAAGAAGATTGAGACTAGATTAGATTCACTGAACATAGTAAAAAAAAAAAGATGAAGAGTATGAAAAGTGATAAGCCAAGTGGCCCTTGGAAGCATCCTCGATGATGCAAACAACTAATCCGCAATGTAGAAGGAGAAATTATCTGCTAGAGCAGCCGTGATGCAAACAATGTAGCCAACCCTCTTGTAAAATAGGCTTTAGCCCAACAACGTGAATCACTCTGGTTAGAAGAAGAGCCCATTTGGTCAAGACCAATATTGCAAGCTGATGTAATTGGGTGTTCATGTCCAGAGTTCAATTAATGAAACACATCTCTTTTTCCAAAAATAAAAATAAAAATCAAGGGTCACATACAATAATACTATAATACATGACAAAATTATACTCTGTGTATTTATTGTCTGCAATGATACAATTATACTCTGTTTTTGAAGCATCATATGTCCTCTGTTAAAGCAAACATTATGTAATTCTCCTAACGATATACACTCTCTGTCTTATAACTTTAGTCACCGTTGACGTTTAAGATCATTCTGACTATGAGATTTGAGAATAAAAATTTAACACGAGCTCGTTAGTTTTTTCATGATCGTGCAGAGTAATCTTAAGTCTGCTACATATAAAAAATTGATAAATTATTGTATCATTTTGTTGCTCAAATCAATTAGTCGAAATGAACTCGAAAGTCAAAGGAGACAAAAATTATGAGACAGTGGGATTAGTGTGCTGTCCTAATAAGGTCCTTCTAATAAATTAACTGTTATATAATTCGATCATTATTTTATACCCGTGTTATATGAAACAGACACAAACACTATATGACATGAAGCCTCATCACGACACGACATGACAAGGATATGGGTGAAGTACATTTATTACAAAAATTAAGAGGTGCTCACACATTTTTTCACAGGATATTATTAGTGAAAAAAATCATTTATATATTAAATATATAACTACGATTTAGTCGGACGACTCCTTCACGAGATTTTTGAAGATGTATCGATGATAACAAAGAAGGGCATACAACACATTACAGAAGACAAAAATTCTCATATTGGTCGTATGACTAATTATATTTATGTATGTCTTTTATATCATCTTGGTGTATCGTATGCACAATGAGATTGGTGTATGACTGCGTATTAAATAAAGAAATTTGATTTAAATAAAAATATCGTAGACACATGTACATTTATCAATATAGTGTATTATGAATTAGCATTTCACACAAATATAATATTCATAATAAATAAAAATTTAAGGGTTACTTTAATGGAACTTATGGTGGAACATGAATCAGATTGTATTCAACTTGAAACCTTCACAGTTGGTAAGATTAGTAGAACTGGGACAGAAGTACTTACTAGATTTTCAGTCACGATCAAATCAAATCTGGACATGCAACAACGATAGAGGTGAATCGAAGACTATCCGCGATGGATTTCCCCATATCTGACAGATACAAGTTTAATACCAATAGAGCTTGAGATCATCAAATCGGAAATGGTGGCATCGGAGATGTAATAAGAGATAGAAATGTGAATTTCTTTGCAGAATTGACTAAACCCCTTCGCTTTACAGCAAGCGCAGCGAAGGAAATCTTGGCTCTAAGATATGGTCTTGACTTGGATCGGAATATGGGATTAAGAAGATTGAGACTAGATTAGTCTCATTGAACATAGTAAAAAAGATGAAGAGTACGAAAAGTGATAAGCCAACTGGCCCTTGGAAGCATCCTCGATAATGCAAACAACTAATCCTCAATGTAGAAGGAGAATTTATCCGCTAATTCAGCCGTGGTGCAAACAATGTAGCCAACCCTCTTGTAAAATGGGCTTTAGCCCAACAACGTGAATCACTCTAGTTAGAAGAAGTGCCCATTTGGTCAAGACCAATACTGCAAGTTGGTGTAATTGGGCGTTCAAGTCCCGAGTTCAATTAATGAAACTCATCTCTTTTTCCAAAAAAAAAAAATCAAGGGTCACATATAATTATATTGTAATACATGATAGAGTTATACTTTGTGTATTTATTGTCTGTAATGATACAATTATACTCTCTTTTTGAAGCATCATTTGTCATCTGTTAAAGAAAACATTATGTAATTCTCCTAAAAATATACACTCTTCGTCTTATAACTTTAGTCACCGTTGACGTTTAAGATCATTCTGACTATGAGATTTGAGTATAATTAAACATGAGCTCCTTTGTTTATTCTTGATCTTGTAGAGTAATCATAAGTCTACTACACATAAAAAATTGCTAAATTATTGAATCATTTTTTCGCTCGAATCATTTAGTCAAAATAATTTCGAAAGTCAAAGGAGACTAAAATTATGTGACAAAGGGATTAGTGTGTGTTCTAATAAGACCCTTTTAATAAATTAACTCTTATATAATTCGATCAATATTTTGGACCCGTATTATATGAAACAGACACAAACACGATGTGACACGAAAACCTCGTCACAAAACGACATGACACAAAGACTGATAAATTAAAGTTATAAAAAATTAAGTAGTGCTCACACCATTTTAACACGATTATTTTAATGTAAATAATGACTTATATAATACATGTATAACTACGATTTATTTTGACGACATGGGTAAAACCAAAAGAGAATAACACCATAGAGATATGGATCTTATAAAATATTTAGCAGTTAATATATCTCTTTTGGTAAAGCAATTGTGGCGTAATATTCAAAAACCTCTTTCTATTTGGCTAGGATTCTAAGGAACAAGCATTTTCAAGTACTGCTACAGGGAAAAACTGATAACCAGAGCCCGAATGTTTTGAAAACCATTATGTTGAGTAAACAACTCATCAGACGAGAACCAGATAAAGGTTAGGAAACGAAAATAACCTATATCGTCTTACTGATCCTTGGCTCCTAAGACCATTTAATTGAAGCAAGTTACACTCATGTGAACTCAAACTCAGTTTAGCACACCTGATGTCATAAACAAATATGAGATATAGAATATAACAAAGATCCACAAATAATCACGCATAAGAAATCTAACGTATTACAATCACGCAAACAGTGTTTCATATAGACTTATTTGGTATTTTGAAGATTATGACATCAATCTTCCGCTAGATGGGTATCTGAAATTATATGTAGATGCATAAATTTCAAGCGATCTAAAATTCACACGATGAATTGCAGTTATCAGAAACCCACACGAGACTTCGTTCGTAGTTTTGTCTGGCCAATTCTTTACTATGAGTAATTATTTTTGGCAAAGGCAGAGGCAATGAGATGTGCGACCAATCTTGCAAAATATTTCAGCTTCCATGATTTATTTATGAAAAATGATTCATCCGAGTTAGTGCATTCTCTTTCTATAACAAAGTACACTATTTAATGTCGGACGACTCCTTCACGATATTTTTGAAGATGTATCGATGATAACAAAGAAGGGCATACGGAACATTACAGAGAGACGCAAATGCTCATATTGGTAGTATGAGTAATTTTATTTATGTTTTGTCTTTTATATCATCTTGGTGTATTGTATGCACAATGATATTGGTGTATGACTGAGTATTAAATAAAGAAGTTTGATTTAAACAGAAATATCTTAGACACGTGTACATTTATCAATATAGTTTATTATAAATTAGTATTTTCACACAAATATAAGATTCATAATAAATAAAAATTTAAGGGTTACTTTTATGGAGCTTATGGTGGAACACGAACTAGACTGTATACAACAAGAAACCTTCACAGTTGGTAAAATTAGTAGAAGTGGGAAAGAAGTACTTACTAGATTTCAGTCACGATCAAATCATATCTGAACATGCAAAACCGATCGAGGTGAATCGAAGAGTGTCCGCGATGGATTTCCCCATATCCGATAGATACGAGCTTAATACTGATAGAGTTTGAGATCATCTAATGGAAATGGTGGCATCAGAGTAGTAATAAGAGATAGAAATGAGGATCTCTGTGCAGAATTAACTAAACCCCTTCACATTGCAGCAAGGCAGCGATGGAACTCTTGGCGCTGAGAAATGGCCTTTACTTGGCTCGGAATATGGGATTCAAGAAGATGGAGACTAAATTAGATTCAATGAACATAGTAAAGAAGATGAAGTGTATGAAAAGTGATAAGCCAACTGGCCCTTCGAAGCATCCTCGATAACTCAAACAGCTAATCCGCAACGTAGAAGGAAAAATTATCCGCTACTGCAGCCGTGATGCAAACGATGTAGCCAACCCTCTTGTAAAATGGGCTTTAGCCTAACAACGTGAATCAGTCTGTTTAGAAGAAGAGCCCATTTGGTCGTATGCCTAATTTTATTTATGTATGTGTTTTATATCATCTTGATGTATTTTATGCACAATGAGATTGGTGTATGGCTGAGTATCAAATAAAGAAGTTTGATTTCAACAAAATATCTTAGACATATGTACATTTATCAATATAGTGTATTATAAATTAGTATTTCATCAAAATATAATATTCATAATAAATAAAAATTCAAGGGTTTCTTTTTTGGAGCTTATGGTAGAACATGAACCAGACTGTTTTCAACTAGAAACCTTCATAGTCGGTAAGATTAGTAGAAGTGGGACATAAGCACTAACTACATTTTGAGTCCCGATCAAATCAGATCTGGACATGCAACAATGATCGAGATGAATCGAAGAGTCTCTGCGATGGATTTCCCCATATCCGAAAGATTCAGGCTTAATACCGACAGAGCTTGAGATCATCAAATCGGAAATGGTGGCATCGGAGTAGTACTAAGAGATAGAAATGTGTAATTCTTTGCAAAATTGAGTAAACCCCTTGGCTATAGCAAGCGCAGCGATGTAACTCTTGGCGCTGAGAAATGGTCTTTACTTGGGTCGGGATATGGGATTCAAGAAGATGGAGACTAAATTAGATTCATTGAACTTAGTAAATAAGATGAATAGTATGAAAAGTGATAGACCAAGTGACCCTTGGAAGCATCCTCGATAATCTAAACAGCTAATACGCAACATAGAAGGAGAAATTATCCGCTATTGCAGCCGTGATGCAAACAATGTAGCCAACCCTCTTGTAAAATGGGCTTTAGCCCAACAACGTGAATCACTCTGGTTAGAAGAAGAGCCCATTTTTCCAAGACCAATATTGTAAGCTGATGTAATTGGGCGTTCAAGTTCCGAGTTCAATTAATGAAACTCATCTCTTTTCCAAAAAATAAAAATAAAAATCAAGGGTAACATACAATAATACTATACTACATGATAAAATAATACTCTGTTTATTAATTGTCTGCAATGACACAATTACACTCAGTTTTTGAAGCATCGTATGTCCTCTGTTAAAGTAAACATTATGTAATTCTCCTATAAAGATACTCTCTCCGTCTTGTAACTTTATTCACAGTTAACTTTTAAGATCATTCTGACTATGAAATTTGAGTATAAAAATTAAAATGAGCTCATTAGTTTTTTCACGATCTTGCAAAACAATCTTAAGTCCACGACATATAAAAAGTTGATAAATTATTGTATCATTTTTTTGCTCGAATCAATTAGTCAAAATGAACTCGAAAGAGAATTTAGACTAAAATTATGAGACAGAGGGATTAGTGTGCTGTTCTAATAAGGTCATTCTAATAAATTATCTCTTGTGTAATTCGATCAATATTTTAGACCCGTGTTATTTGAAACGGACACAAACACGATATGACACGAAGACCACGTCACGAAACGACATGACACGAAGACGGATACATTACAGTTATAAAAAGAAATTAAGAAGTGCTCACACATTTTTTACAGGTTTATGTTAGTGCAAATAATGACTTATATAATACATATATAGCTACGGCATGGGTAAAACCAAAAAGAGAATAACACCATACAGATATGGATCTTCAAAAATATTTAGCAGTTAATATAACTCTTTTGGCAAAGCAATCGTGGCGTAATCTTCAAAAACCTCTTCCTATTTGGCTAGGATTCGAAGGCGCAAGCATTTTACAATTACAAGGCTGATACTAAGGAAAACTGATAACCGGAGCCCGAATGTTTTGAAGACCACTATGTCGCGTAAACAACTCATATTGACGAGAACCAGTTAAAGGTTAGGAAACGTAAATAACCTATAGCGTTTTACTGATCCTTGGCTCCTAAGACCATTTAATTGAAGCAAGTTTACACTCATGTGGAGAAGAAATCTAATGTATTGCAATCACGTAAACACTGTTCCAGATAGACTGATTTCGTATTTTGAAGATTATGACATCAAACTTCCGCTGGCTGGGTAACTGAAATTGAATGTAGATGCATCAATTTCAAGCGATCTAATACTCACACGATGAACTGCAGTTATTAGAAACCCACTCAAGACTTCGTTCGTGGTTTTATCTCGCCAATATTTGACTATGAGTAGTTATTTTTGGCAAAGGAAGAAGCAATGAGGTGTGCGACCAATCTTGCGAAATATTTCAGCTTCCATGATTTATGAAAATTGATTCATTACAGTTAGTGCATTCTCTTTCTATAACAAAGTCTCACTGATTTAATGTCCGACGACTCCTTCACGAGATTTCTGAAGATGTAACGATGATAACAAAGAAGGGCATTCGACACATTACAGAGAGATGCAAATGCTCATATTGGCCGTATGACTAATTTTATTTCTTTTTATCTTTTATATTATCTTGGTGTATTTTATGCACGATGAGAAAGGTGTATGACTGAGTATAAAATAAAGAAGTTTGACTTAAACAAAAATATCTTAGACACGACAACATGAATCACTCTGGTTAAAAGAAGAACCCACTTGGTCAAGACCAATATTGTAAGCTGATGTAATTGTGTGTTCAAAGTGCGGAGTTTAATTAATGAAACTCATCTCTTATTCCAAAAAATAAAAATAAAAATCAAGGGTCACCTACAATAATACTGGAATACATGATAAAATTATACTCAAAGTATTTAGTGTCTGCAATGATACAATTTTACTCTTGTTTTGAAGTATCATCTGTCCTCTGTTAAAGCAAACATTATGTAATTCTCCTAAAAAGATACTCTCTGTCCTATAACTTTAGTCACCTTTGACTTTTAAGATTATTCTGATTATGAGATTTGAGTAAAAAAATTAAACATGAGCTCGTTATTTTTTCATGATCTTGCAGAGTAATCTCAAGTCTACGACATATAAAAAATTGATAAATTATTTTATCATTTTTTTGCTCGAATCAATTAGTCAACTAAATTATTGAATATAGTCTGGTGTATTATATGCATGATGAGATTGGTGTATGACTGAGTATAAAATACAGAAGTTTGATTTAAACAAAAATATCTTAGACACGTGTACATTTATCAATTTAGTGTATTATAAATTAGTATTTCACACAAATATATCATTCATAATAAATAAAATTTCAAGGGTTACTTTTATGGAGCTTATGGTGGAACATGAACCAGACTATATTCAACTAGAAACCTTCACAGTCGGTAAGATTAGTAGAAGTGGGATAGAAGTACTTACTATATTTTCAGTCACGATCAAATCAGATATGGACATGCAACAACGATCGAGGTGAATCGAAGACTGTCCGCGGTGAAAATTGATTCATTACAGTTAGGGGGTAGGGTAACTAACCTGTCATTTCTCTCGCCGAGGGGAAGCAATTTTATCCCGTTTTGAGTATTTTAACTATACATAATTATATTTTATAAGAAAAAAGTATACTAATATCAAAGCTCTTGATAGGTTTGCAGAAATGAAGAAAGAGAAAAGTAAAGTTTGCAGAGGAAGGAGAGAAGAAGCTGACGAAGAAGAGTGTATTCTTCTTGTGAAAGAAAAGATCCCACATCATGCCTCTATAAGGCTAACGGCATGTGTGAGAATCACCAATCCAACCACGACACGTGGCTGGTGATGATCAGTACAAAAATAAGAAATCTACGGTCCAGATGAGTTCCTAGCCAGCTATGCCAAACGACATCGTTGGACTAATAAGCTCAACACAGAATTATTACAAATAGCAACATAACTTAAATAAAAGACATAAAAGCACCCCCTCTATATTCTAACACCCCCTCTCAAGTAGGATGTGGGAGAGTTCCCAATCCTAACTTGCAGACAAGAGTATTGAAAAGAGGTCCTGAGAGTGGCTTAGTGAGAACATCTGCTAGCTGAAGTTGAGAAGGAACATGCTCCAGCTTGATCACTTGATTTTGAAGAAGATCCCTGACTTGATGACAATCAAGCTCTATATGTTTGGTTCTCTCATGGAAGATGGGATTCTGTGCTATATAGATTGCTGAGCTGCTATCACACAAAATTAGAGGCTTCTTGCAGCTGGTGATTTTCAATTCTTGGAGAAGTGACAGCAGCCATTGAATCTCACAACACACAAGAGCAATTCCTCTATATTCTGCCTCTGCTGAACTCCTGGATACAACATGCTGTTTCTTGGACTTCCATGAGATGAGTGAAGATCCTAGATACACTAAATAACCAGAAGTGGATCTCCTGCTGTCTGGACACCCTCCCCAGTCTGAATCAGTGTAGGCCTTTAACTGAATTGGTAGCTCATTTGAAAGACAAAGACCATAATTGACTGTACCTTTGACATATCTAAGCACATGATGAAGAGCCTTCATATGAACATCAGTAGGACAAGATAAAAACTGACTGAGTTTGGTGACTGAGAAGCATAAATCAGGTCTTGAGTTACAGAGAAACAAAAGCTTGCCAACTAGCTTTCTGTAGGTGGTAGTCATCTCTGCATTAAGGACATCTCCATCTGTGATACTGAGCTTCTCATTCACAGCCATAGGTGCAACTGCAGGTTTGCAGTTTAGATAGTTTGCTTCAGCTAGAATTTCTAGTGCAAACTTTTGCTGGCTCATAAATAATCCTTGTGTCACATTAGTGAACTCAAATCCCAGAAAGTAATGCAGCTGTCCCAAGTCTTTGAGCTGAAAACAGTCATTAAGTCTCTCCTTGATTGCACAAATTTCTTTGTTATCACTTCCCACTAGGAGAATGTCATCAACATATACAAGAATTGCTAGAAAAACCTTTGAGTTGGAGTTATTGTTGACAAATAATGTGTAATCTGTCTTGCATTGAACAAAAACAAGTGTCATCAAAGTGGAACTAAACTTTGAGAACCATTGTCTTGAAGCTTGCTTGAGACCATATAATGCCTTTTGAAGCTTACAAACAAGAGTACCACTTTGATGAGAAGGAATAACATACCCCTCAGGCAATTCCATGTACACTTCTTCATCTAATTCCCCATGTAGAAAAGCATTGTTCACATCTAATTGATGTAATTCCCAACCATTTATTATGGCAATAGCAATTAAACACTTCAAAGTGGGAAGTTTTGCTACAGGAGAGAATGTATCAAAATAATTAATACCTTCAATTTGTGTGTAACCCTTGGCTACAAGCCTAGCTTTGTACCTTTCTATGCTTCCATCTGCATGGTATTTGACTTTGTACACCCACTTGCAGCCTATAGGTTTGTGTCCTTCTGGCAATAACATAATCTCCCAAGTGTCATTCTTCTCAAGAGCTGCAATTTCTTTGCTCATAGCTTGCACCCATTCTGGTATTGTAACAGCTTCTTTGAAATTTTGTGGTTCTGTTATAACCAAAGCTTGATTGACAAAAGCATAATGATTAAGAGATGGAGGAGGTGTAACATATTGACCAATGTCATATAAATATGCAGAAAAAGAAGTAGAAGATTTCTTGGTATTATTTGGCAAAATAAAATCTTTGAGGTGTGAAGGCTGTCTCACTGATCTGCTTGACCTTCTCACTTGTGTCTCTTCAGGAGGTGACATAAGAACACTTCTATATGTGGGGGTATCATTATTGCTCACTTGCTGATGTGGTACACTTTCATCTGCAGTTGTTCTTGATGAATGTTCATGTTCTGAAGCTGCTTGAGGTAGACAAAATTCTTCCAAAAATGGAGTTGTAGGTTCCATATCATCTTTGTAAGGAAAGATTTCTTCATGAAATTTCACATTTCTTGACACAATGAACTTCTGATTTTCTAGATCATATAGCTTGTATCCTTTAACACCAAACACATAACCCATAAATATGCATTTAGTTGCCCTGCTATCAAATTTTGTTCTCCCTTGTTGTAATGTAGATGCATAAGCTAAACACCCAAATACTCTCATGAAATTGTAGTCTGGCAATTCTCCATATAGCATTTGAAATGGTGTCTTCTTTCCCAGTCTAGCACTTGGAGTTCTATTGATTAAATAGGCAGCAGTGAGCACACATTCTCCCCAAAATCTGATTGGCACCCCATGAAACAACCCGGATCCTACGGTTCCTGCTAGCGCAACTTAACGATGATCCAAATAATACTTTATTAAAATAAAAGGGAAAACCTTCCTTACAAAGTTTTAAAGAAAACAGCGATGACAAGCTTAAATTCTTGAAATACAAATAAAGCTGACAATTTAACTAGGTGATTCCTAGCTTGTTATTTGCCTTCAGCTACGTGTGCGCGTTTCCCCCACCTTTATTCATAACCTGCGGTTTTAAAATAGCAAAAGCCGACGCAGGAAAACGTTTATCAGTAAAAACTGAGTAAGCACATACTACAATGAGTAAAACGAGAGTTTTTGGCTAGAACATACATGATAATAAGAACCTTTGAAATAACGCGAGTGTGAAATACATGATTAAGAGAACTTTGGAATTTAAACCGAATATAAAAAGAGTACCACTTTCATTTATTAGTTTGGCTGAGGCATGAAAACCCAGCGGGTAACGTATGTCCACAGAGAGGTCACGATGCAATATATAAAAAGGTACCTCTTGGGACATCGCACGTCCCAATTCACCAAGAGCGTTAGAAGGTAGCCCTACGCATACCCCGCTCGAACCATACTATAGGACCTTAAGTGTCGACACCCCTATACCGCAGTGACCTACGTCAGTATAGGTAGTACTCTATAGTTTCCACGCCTTATAAAGCCCATATAGGGTCCTTGGCCGTATTAGCCTTCACACACATCCTCTGTACATCGCCCCATATCCATTATCGTTCATTAAATCCAAGTTTTCTGTTTATTTCCAGGATAAACAGTCTTTCCAAAATTGTCTTGACAGAAATATAAACTTTGAAGTAAACTTTTGAAGAGTAACGCACGATATGTCAAAATCCATTATAACTCACACCAAAGCACATTTTGATAGTTGAAGACATTGTACATATGTACTTACCTGAATCGAAGAGAGTTCGTCACACGAAAGCAAGCAATTTCCTAGTAATATGGGTTCTCCACAACTTCGCCGTCTACGAACTCGGCGTCTACAATAATCACATAGTCCTAGATTAAGACGTTGCTAAATTCACAAAACAAATATAATCATGCCCTATATGAATGCAAGTGTAACCCCTAATTAATCCCCCAAACACAAACATATATTGTTAGTTATGAAACGCAAGCTTAGTATTACATTTGATAAGAGAAGTAGTAGTTTATATACATTAAAAGAAGAATTGAGTTAGAGAAACTTTATTTAATATTCTAGAATATTTATAGCGGCTAATATTTATAAATATAAAAAGAGAGCTATTTGATTTAAAATTTTGATTGATAAAAGGGTATTTTCGATTTGGCTAAAACCTAATTATCTTTATTATAAAAGCTATATTAGTACCAACAACGTTATTAAATGCAAAGATTGTATTTTTGCGATATATATACAAAATATGAACATTTAGTTGTTTAGAAAACATAATATATATAAAATATCGATTCAACGTTTATAAGAGAAAAATATATTTTCAGAAAATGATTGTTAACTTATATTTAATAGTGTATGTATATATAGAAAAATACTAGTTTATATTATGTCAAAACAATTTAAATTTACACTTTGTTTATATATAATGAAAATCAACATACCAACAAATTGGTTAACAAACAACTAGTTCCCCTTTTAGTTTCGGATCTTACCAAACAACCCCCCAATGATTGAGAAAATACACTTTAACCACTCCCTCCTTTTCATTCATACACACACCACATACACAGACTCCATTTCTTTTCCAACTCACAATTCACACTCTCTCCCACTGTAACAACTTACAACCACCAATACACCTAACCCATTGTTTTGCCATTGCACAAGGTTTAATTTAGAGACAAAACAACAAGAAAAGGGAACTGATTTTTGATTTCAAAACAGGGGTTTAGTGCTTACAGAAGGGAGAATAAAGAGGGGCACGGTGGCGGTGATGGAGAACACCGCCGCTGCTGCTGGGTTTGTCGGAGCAGAGGGACGGCGTCGGGGGTTCGGCGACGCAGGGGGATGGCGACGGCGGGCAGAGGGGCGGTGGCGTTGGCGGCTTCGGCGACGCAGAGGGACGACGACGCCGGGGCTGGGTCCGCCGGCGGTTCTGGGCTTCGGCCTGGTGCCGTCGGCGTCGGGCTTGCTTCGGCGGTCGACAGAGAACAGGGAGAGAGCGAGAGAGAGGCGGAGGGAGTGTGAGAGAGAGTGACACGAGAGAGAGACAAGAGCTGGGTTTGATACCCGTTGAAATTGATAACCCATTGAGAGCAAAAATTGGGTTCAATTTGGAAGGTCAATTTGGCGAATTGATGAATTGATTGGGTTTTTAACTTGATTGGCGTGAATTATGGCAAAAATTGCAAGGATAGTGAGTCGAATTTGGACCTTGTTGTGGGGAAATCGCCGGAAACATAGCAGAGACTTCTCTGCTCTAAAATGGTAAGGTGGAGAAGATGAAGTGAGCAATTTTCTGGTGTGGCGGATGCACCATTCAACGCGGTGGTTCGCTACGCAATAATAATTAAAAAGGCGCACTTTGGACACGTTATAAATGTCAAACGACCCGTAACACTTTACCCACTCTATACACACAATTAACTAAAAACAAAAGTCATCTTTTAAAATAAACTTTTTGATAAAAGTAATAAAAATAGTGATAGTAATAATAACATTAACAATGATAATGATAATTTGTAATAGAAAGACTATTTAGTTAAAGAAACAAAATAATCTTTTTCTTTTGTTAAAAATAATTATAATACTAATAATAGTATTGATGATAATAATAATAATAATAATAATAATAATAATAATAATAACGATACTATGAAAACAAAACTATAAATAAAAATACTTTTATAATATCCACCAATGGCCCCGAAAATTCGTAAAACTCCCAAAAATACCCCCGAAAAATATCGGGGTATTACATCACATCTCCCTTAAAACAAAGCTTCGTCCCCGAAGCTTAAAGTAAAATGAATCTTCCCATGCAAGTATAATCGAATCGCCCAAGCATAAATCAAATCACCCAATGCAATTATAAATTAAATCTCCCAATGCAAGTATGCAGTTCTAATGTGCACATATAACAAGACAATGCAGGTAATTAAATGCAGGGCTGTTAAATCACATCTCCCTTAAAAGGAGTGACGTCCCCGTCACTCGACTCACAGTTGTTCGAAAAGGTGTGGGTGAGGGAGAGATCAAGTTCGGCAGGCTCGCAAACAAGGATATGACTCGGGTCAGGAAAATAAGCTTTGAGTTGGGACATGGAAAACGTTATGGAGCCTTCCCAATACAAACGCTGGAGGATATGATGACGTCAGCACATGTGTTAACGTTACCTAATGAAGGATGATAATTTGAAGTCCATAGCGATGCATTCAAGCATGGGCTAGGGTGTGTTTTAATGAAAAGGAAAACTGACAGGGTGATCGCTTATGCTTCTAGGCGACAACAATCTTATGAGAAGAATTACCATGCTCATGATATGAAGTTGGCAGCCAAAGTGTTTGCACTGAAGATCACGAGGCATTATATCAAAGGTACGAATTGCAAAAATATACATATCGTAAGAGCTCGAAGTACATATTAACCCAAAAGGAGTTGAATATGCGACAAGAAAATTGGCGAGAGTTAGTGAAGGGCTACGACATTAATATCCAATACCACGAAAGAAAAGCAACTGAAGTGGCGGATGCATTGAGTTGAAATACGAATTATACGGTAAAATCAATGTGGGTTTTGCCAATTAAGCTTTGTGAAGGGTTTCGAAGGATAGAGATTTGAGTTTGCATGAAGAGAACCACGATTAACCTGCTGTGTAATTTGACAATAGTGACAGAAGTCTTTGTAGAGATAAATGAATCACAGAAAGAAATGTTCTTACAAAAGATGAAGGAGAGAACTAACAGAGGCGACGCATTCGATTCTAAAGTGGAGAAAGATGGTATAGTGAATTTCAAGAAAAGATGGTGTGTACTAATGAAATGTGCGGATGTAAAAGAGAAGATTACGAAGGAAACTCATAACACGCCATAATCGGTACATCCAGGAAAAGGTAAGTTATACAAGGATTTGGAATAGTACTTGTGGTGGAAAGATATGAAGAAGGAAAATAGTCGATTTTGTCAAAAGAAACTTTCGGTGATTGACTTGTCAAAAGGTCAGGCTCGAGCACAAGAGACCAGACGGGATATTGCAATAATTGGAGATTAGAAATGGGACTCTATCTCAATGGAATTTGTTACAGCTCTACCTGTTTTGACGAATGGGTTGATCCAGATCTAGATGGTAGTCGATGGACTGAACAAGACGACAAGATTCATTTCTGTGAAGGAAACTTGGAACATGGAAAAGAGGGTGGACTCATACATCAAGAATGCGGTAAGATTAAACGGAGTAACAAGCTTGATTATTTCAGATAGGGATTCAAACTTCATATCACATTTCAGGAAGGAGTTACAAAAGAACATGGGTACCAAGCTAAGGTTGAGCAGAACATTTCACCAAGATACGGATTGGAAGACAAAAAGGACGATTCAGACGTTGGAAAACATGCTAAGAGCTGGAATTTTGGGACTTTGAAGGTTCATGGATGGACAAGTTACCACTAATCGAATTTTCTTATAACAAGAGCTACCATGATAGCTTAGGGATGGCATTCTATGAAGCAATGCACGAGAGGAAGTGTAGGACACTACCGTGTTGGCGCGGCAAAAGCGAAACGATTATTCTTGGAAAACAAATGGTCGAGGACTCGACAAACCATATTCTGATGATTCAGCAAGGGATGAAAGCAGTCCGTGATCGACAAGATACTTGAGAGGATTTCAAGAAAAGGTCATTGGAGTTCAAGAATGGCGACAAAGTATTCATAAGGGTTTCACCTACCAAAAGTGGTTATGCTTTTAATCGTAAAGGAAAGCTGAGCCCCAATTTTATTGGGCCATGCGAAGTGTTGGACTGTATAGGAGAGGTAGTCATCACTTAAGAGATGATGGTCAAGGAGGAAACGATTTGGATTTTGGGTTTACTGGTTATACTCTTATAGGATAGACGTTCACCTTTCAGATCCACGAAACCTTACTTTTTGGTTGACACACTCTATGGTTGCTTTGTATTTGCTAAGTCAGTCCATATCTAAGGTGATGTCTAGGGTACCAAGATTGAAAGGAATCAGATCATAAGGTAGCTTGGCTCTTAAGAATTCTAGGTTTACTTCGAGGTACATGGTATTACAAGATATGACTCCTCCACCGAGGGCAGGGATGAAGATAGGTATTTGGGGGTAGGAGTTGGTAAGTCTGTCTTCTTAGCAAGGTAGATGATATGAAGGAAAGAGTCTATTCCAGTCCACATACATGCACCACATAAGTTTTAAAATAGTAAGCATTTATTGATCCACCCATCAAATAATCCACATGAAAGTTTGAATGATAAAAACAACTTAATCCCAAAAGTAAATATCAAAACACAAAGTAAACTAAGCGTTCACTCTCGCGATAGAAACAATGCAATAAACGATGACCCTAAGGGTGGGATGGGCGTGGAACTACTCCTCATCATCAGTGGTGAACATGAACTCGATAACATCAGCGTCAATCTCAATACTCGACGGAAATAAACTCAAATAAAGCAATTATGTAACATGGATAGCTAACAACTTAACAAGTTGCAGTCACACAGCAATTTATCTATCCACGATTAATACGGATTTCCAGACAATATACAACACGCTAGGAAAATTTAAACAACGGCTAAGCTAACCCAAATCCCCGGCTTGTTTAATTTTAATTCCAGTTTTAGTTGTCCTATGCCCATTTTAAATTTTGAAAAAAAGTTTCCAATTATAATTAATCTTTATTAAATGGAAATCGAAAAGTCGCACTAGCGTCGGAACCGTCGGCTCTGATACCATCTGAAACAACCCGGATCCTACGGTTCCTGCTAGCGCAACTTAACGATGATCCAAATAATACTTTATTAAAATAAAAGGGAAAACCTTCCTTACAAAGTTTTAAAGAAAACAGCGATGACAAGCTTAAATTCTTGAAATACAAATAAAGCTGACAATTTAACTAGGTGATTCCTAGCTTGTTATTTGCCTTCAGCTACGTGTGCGCGTTTCCCCCACCTTTATTCATAACCTGCGATTTTAAAATAGCAAAAGCCGACGCAGGAAAACGTTTATCAGTAAAAACTGAGTAAGCACATACTACAATGAGTAAAACGAGAGTTTTTGGCTAGAACATACATGATAATAAGAACCTTTGAAATAACGCGAGTGTGAAATACATGATTAAGAGAACTTTGGAATTTAAACCGAATATAAAAAGAGTACCACTTTCATTTATTAGTTTGGCTGAGGCATGAAAACCCAGCGGGTAACGTATGTCCACAGAGAGGTCACGATGCAATATATAAAAAGGTACCTCTTGGGACATCGCACGTCCCAATTCACCAAGAGCGTTAGAAGGTAGCCCTACGCATACCCCGCTCGAACCATACTATAGGACCTTAAGTGTCGACACCCCTATACCGCAGTGACCTACGTCAGTATAGGTAGTACTCTATAGTTTCCACGCCTTATAAAGCCCATATAGGGTCCTTGGCCGTATTAGCCTTCACACACATCCTCTGTACATCGCCCCATATCCATTATCGTTCATTAAATCCAAGTTTTCTGTTTATTTCCAGGATAAACAGTCTTTCCAAAATTGTCTTGACAGAAATATAAACTTTGAAGTAAACTTTTGAAGAGTAACGCACGATATGTCAAAATCCATTATAACTCACACCAAAGCACATTTTGATAGTTGAAGACATTGTACATATGTACTTACCTGAATCGAAGAGAGTTCGTCACACGAAAGCAAGCAATTTCCTAGTAATATGGGTTCTCCACAACTTCGCCGTCTACGAACTCGGCGTCTACAATAATCACATAGTCCTAGATTAAGACGTTGCTAAATTCACAAAACAAATATAATCATGCCCTATATGAATGCAAGTGTAACCCCTAATTAATCCCCCAAACACAAACATATATTGTTAGTTATGAAACGCAAGCTTAGTATTACATTTGATAAGAGAAGTAGTAGTTTATATACATTAAAAGAAGAATTGAGTTAGAGAAACTTTATTTAATATTCTAGAATATTTATAGCGGCTAATATTTATAAATATAAAAAGAGAGCTATTTGATTTAAAATTTTGATTGATAAAAGGGTATTTTCGATTTGGCTAAAACCTAATTATCTTTATTATAAAAGCTATATTAGTACCAACAACGTTATTAAATGCAAAGATTGTATTTTTGCGATATATATACAAAATATGAACATTTAGTTGTTTAGAAAACATAATATATATAAAATATCGATTCAACGTTTATAAGAGAAAAATATATTTTCAGAAAATGATTGTTAACTTATATTTAATAGTGTATGTATATATAGAAAAATACTAGTTTATATTATGTCAAAACAATTTAAATTTACACTTTGTTTATATATAATGAAAATCAACATACCAACAAATTGGTTAACAAACAACTAGTTCCCCTTTTAGTTTCGGATCTTACCAAACAACCCCCCAATGATTGAGAAAATACACTTTAACCACTCCCTCCTTTTCATTCATACACACACCACATACACAGACTCCATTTCTTTTCCAACTCACAATTCACACTCTCTCCCACTGTAACAACTTACAACCACCAATACACCTAACCCATTGTTTTGCCATTGCACAAGGTTTAATTTAGAGACAAAACAACAAGAAAAGGGAACTGATTTTTGATTTCAAAACAGGGGTTTAGTGCTTACAGAAGGGAGAATAAAGAGGGGCACGGTGGCGGTGATGGAGAACACCGCCGCTGCTGCTGGGTTTGTCGGAGCAGAGGGACGGCGTCGGGGGTTCGGCGACGCAGGGGGATGGCGACGGCGGGCAGAGGGGCGGTGGCGTTGGCGGCTTCGGCGACGCAGAGGGACGACGACGCCGGGGCTGGGTCCGCCGGCGGTTCTGGGCTTCGGCCTGGTGCCGTCGGCGTCGGGCTTGCTTCGGCGGTCGACAGAGAACAGGGAGAGAGCGAGAGAGAGGCGGAGGGAGTGTGAGAGAGAGTGACACGAGAGAGAGACAAGAGCTGGGTTTGATACCCGTTGAAATTGATAACCCATTGAGAGCAAAAATTGGGTTCAATTTGGAAGGTCAATTTGGCGAATTGATGAATTGATTGGGTTTTTAACTTGATTGGCGTGAATTATGGCGAAAATTGCAAGGATAGTGAGTCGAATTTGGACCTTGTTGTGGGGAAATCGCCGGAAACATAGCAGAGACTTCTCTGCTCTAAAATGGTAAGGTGGAGAAGATGAAGTGAGCAATTTTCTGGTGTGGCGGATGCACCATTCAACGCGGTGGTTCGCTACGCAATAATAATTAAAAAGGCGCACTTTGGACACGTTATAAATGTCAAACGACCCGTAACACTTTACCCACTCTATACACACAATTAACTAAAAACAAAAGTCATCTTTTAAAATAAACTTTTTGATAAAAGTAATAAAAATAGTGATAGTAATAATAACATTAACAATGATAATGATAATTTGTAATAGAAAGACTATTTAGTTAAAGAAACAAAATAATCTTTTTCTTTTGTTAAAAATAATTATAATACTAATAATAGTATTGATGATAATAATAATAATAATAATAATAATAATAATAATAATAATAATAATAACGATACTATGAAAACAAAACTATAAATAAAAATACTTTTATAATATCCACCAATGGCCCCGAAAATTCGTAAAACTCCCAAAAATACCCCCGAAAAATATCGGGGTATTACACCCCAGACTGAAATTTCAAAGCCCTAGCCACATTTAAAAGATGTTGGTGCTTTCTTTCCACAACTGCATTCTGTTCTGGGGTTTCAACACAACTGTTTTCATGAACTATTCCATTTTTGGCATAATAATCTTGTAGATGTAACTCAGGTGCATTATCACTTCTGATTCTTTTCACCTTCTTCTCAAACTGCCTTTCTATATATGCACAAAAATCCATAAGAATAGTAGCAGCTTCTGACTTTTGATGCATTAGAAAAACCCAGGTGACTCTTGTAGCATCATCAACCAAAGTAAGAAAAAATCTTTCTCCATTGTATGTGGGAACTTTGTATGGTCCCCATGTGTCACAATGTATCAAAGCCAAGGGTATATGAGAAATGTGGTTGAGCTTTGGAAATGGAAGTTTCTTCTGTTTTGCTAAAGGACAAATAGAACATGGTGCATTTGAGGGAGGAATAGAAACAATGGAAGGAATCATGAATAATTTCTTGGGAGAAGGATGTCCTAACCTCAAATGCCAAAGTGAAGAAATAGAAGTGGCTGCAACAGAAGTATTCATGACAAAATGTGAGGTAGAAAGCAAATACAAACCTCCCATTTTGTATCCCTCTCCTAATGTGTTGTTTCTGGACTTGTCAAAGAAGAAGCATTTGTCCATCTCACACACAAAAACACTCCAAGAGCTGTGAGTGAGTTTACTAACAGAAATAAGATTAAAATGAAACTCTGGCACAAACAACACATTGTGCAGAGTGATGTCTTTATTAATGGGCACAGTACCCATATGAGTAACAAGCACACTTTTCCCATTAGGCAAGTGAACTTGAATATCAGCAACATCATACAATTTTGAGAAGAGATTAGCATCACAGCACATATGGTCTGTGGCCCCAGTGTCTATTATCCATGAATTAGGAGACACCTTTTCTGCAACTTTAGATATTTGCAGAGAAACTGAAGTAGACACCCCAGCCATAAAATGAACATGATTGGGAGGATTATTTTTAGGAGAAGGACTCCTAACAGGATGATGAAGAGGACTGTCTAAACCAACAATGTTGGATGCAGAATCATATGGAGAAATGGAGCTAATTGAGCTAGGAGAAGTGGGAGGAGTGTGAGTAGTAATGGTCATCTGATTGTTAAGAAATTGCACAAGTTGCTGGCATTGTGCAGGAGATAGAGATAGTCCAGCAGTACTGGTATTAGTTTCTGAAACAGAATCACTAATAACATTGTGAGCTTTAGGCTTGGCTTTAAAATGGACAGGGTATCCATGAAGCTTATAGCATTTGCTTTTGACATGACCAGTGTCCCCACAATGGTGACAAACAAGCTTAGATCTGGGAATTTGACCACTTCTAGAGTTATGGGTTGAGAAATTTTGACTTTGAGATTGTGGAGATGGTTTGTAAGAGTCAGCTGAGTAATATGAATTGGCATTGGAGTACATTGCAACATTAGGGGTTCCCAGCAAACTAGTTTTACCAACAGATATAGCAAGTTGTCTCTCATGTTGGACAATTTTGCTATACACTTGATTTAAAGATGGTAAGGGCTCCATTAAGAGGATTTGTTCCCTTACAGCTTTATATGGCTCATTGAGACCCATCAAAAATTGCATTATATATTCCTCCTCTCTTCTTTGTCTCATTAAATTCAAAGTCCCACAGCTGCATTCTGGTAATGGCTTGTAGTTAGCTAACTCATCCCAAAGAGTCCTCATCTTTGTATAGTACATAGTAACATTATTATCACCTTGTTTTTGACTAGCAACCATCTCAGTCAATTGAAACACTCTAAACATGATCATATTGAACTGTAATAGCATGCTAATGTGATACGTGTACCATGAAACAATACGTGCTTGGACTGTTGCCTTGATGTTCTCTACTGAGCTTGCAGTAAGCTCACCCCTAACATTTTACAGGTACAAGTTATGGTGGTGGTGACGGTTCAGTTCCTGAGTTGTCTTAGCTGTTTGGAGTGCTAGTTTATCTGTAGCTTTTGAGACGAGTCTCAACTCGTTTTGTTTGTAACATAGTTGGGTTGGGAACCGTTAGTAGCTCTGACTACTCTGTAACATATTTCAGTTTGAGGGTGATTACCTTGTGAGAACCTCTCATGTAAATCAACCCAGATCTCTTTAGCAGTAGTTCTCCCAATTAAACTACATGAAATCTCTTTAGACACAGAATTTAATAACCATGACATAACCATACTATCACATCGCCTCCAAATAAGAAACAGATCAGAAGTAATCTCAGGTTGCAGCAAAGTACCATCAATAAATTGCAATTTATTCTTGGCTTGCAAAGCCACTTTCATGGACTTCTCCCATGAGTAAAAATTATCACCAGTCAAGAGCTGGGATACCAAAATTGCACCCGGATTCTCAGAATTAGCAAGAAAATAAGGAGAGTTTGAGAAGTCATTACCAGAATTCGCCCTTAAACGAGACGCATCATCCTGAAACTCCATCGGAGCTAAACCCAAGCTTCACACTGCTTGTTTTGAAGAGAAAGAACCGATCCTTCAAGAACTTCGACCGAAGAAATCAATAGAGAAGCCAACCAGGCTCTGATACCATATCAAAGCTCTTGATAGGTTTACAGAAATGAAGAAAGAGAAAAGTAAAGTTTGCAGAGGAAGGAGAGAAGAAGCTGACGAAGAAGAGTGTATTCTTCTTGTGAAAGAAAAGATCCCACATCATGCCTCTATAAGGCTAACGGCATGTGTGAGAATCACCAATCCAACCACGACACGTGGCTGGTGATGATCAGTACAAAAATAAGAAATCTACGGTCCAGATGAGTTCCTAGCCAGCTATGCCAAACGACATCGTTGGACTAATAAGCTCAACACAGAATTATTACAAATAGCAACATAACTTAAATAAAAGACATAAAAGCACCCCCTCTATATTCTAACATAATATCTTTCGGTTATTGAAAAAGAAACCCATCGGCCACTTAGTGTGCTCCGACCCGTCGACCTCGTTTCTCACTCGTCTTAAACAAGGACACGACATTCTTGTCAAATTCGTATCAAATATGAAAAGTTTGTTAGAGTTTATGGGTTCGAACTCAACGTCAGTTGGCGACGAGGGCAGTGGCTCAGTAACTAGTTAACTACATAAAAAGCATCTCATACTCCTTATGTTGGAAAAATATAAACAAGCGATCTTACTGTGGAATCATACAAACAAAATACGGGGGCGATGTAAATGGGTGACAGCGAGCCATGGTGCGTCAAATGACAAACTCTAAACAACTAACTATTATGTTAAAAATCGACCGGGTTTCACCTAAAAAAATACGTTGACAATAAGGGAGTAGATTTTTACGAGGTGTCACTTTATTTTTTTAGTATGTTGTTCTACCAGATGGTGGCGCATATCACTTTAGGGGGAGGGGGAAGGTTGTGGGAGGGCCGAAAGGACATGCACGGATTGGAGATGTCCTTCGCGTTATCGATGCAATTACTATTGTGTTCAAACATCAAATAAAATTTTGCGATATTTATGCATAAAAAAAGAAAATTGTGTTACAAATAAACAGTGAAAGTGATGGTGTTTGCCTTTGAATTCACCAGTATATATCGTGTTTTAGAAAAATGTAAATACTTTTCACTATATAGAAACTCTATCCTCAATTACTTTAGTTTCCTACGCCTTTTATGTGATGAAGCAAATAGCAGTTGTGTTTACAGACTTTTATACACATTTAAAGTCAACTAAGTTAAAATAGTAGAAATTCTCGACCGATTAAGAGTATAAGTTATTGGGCCTCCTTTAAGAGCACTGTTATGAATTGGTAATCAAAACACCTAGCTTGAAGTTGGCAATCAAACCGAATTGGCGAAGCATTGAAGATTTGTAGCAAAGAAGCAGCAGTTCAACGGGTCTGGAACACTTCGACGGGTCTGGAACAGTTCGATAGTGACAAGTCCGAACAGTTCGATAGGGCGGCTGACTTTGTTTCCTTGTTCGTTTTTGGTATCTTCTTTGTTTCTTGGGCACCAAGTCGGTATCCTAGGCCTATATAAGGACCTAGGGTCGTGGCTTATTGGTGTGTGGTGTGTCTTGAATTGTAATTGGCTCTCTCATCAATAAATCGGGTTGTTTTGGCCGTGGATGTAGCTAGTCTCAAAACTAGTGAACCACGTTATATCGTTGAGTCGTTCTTCATCTTCTCCTTCGTCTAAATCACTCTTCTTGGTCCCCAACAACTGGCATCGTGTTTCAGCGTGCGTACTCTAACAAGTGGTATCAGAGCCAGGTTGTTGGGTTAGGGTTTGTTGGTGAGGAGTGATGGCGAATTTGTTTGGGATGAAAATCAATTGTTTTGATGATGAGGATATTGTTGATACACCCACCACCAAGTTCCTTATTGGGGGAACTGTTGGGCTCCTTGTTGTGGGAGCTACCGGGTTCCTTATTGGGGGAGCTATCGGGTTCTTTGCCATGGGGCATCGGGCGCGCATTCTAGCGCGAATTTGGAGGTTCACGTGCAATTGGCGTTCCGGCGCAATCGGGCTTCCGGTGTGGAGCATTGGGCGTGTGGATCTCAATCGGGCTCATCTGTTGCAAGAACTCGTAAGAGTTTGAGCATCGGAATGGAGCAATCTTGTTTGGGCCGCTAGGAGGATTCAAGTCAAGGTGGAGACGGCTCAAATCAACCGGCGGATTTGGCTCGTGGCATGGAGCAATTGACGTGTCTTGTTGAACACGTGATTGATTGGTGACGCGTTATTGGGCGCGGATTAATTGGTTACATGTTATTGGGCATGTATTGATTGGCGGCGTATTATTGTGCACGCATTGATGGTTGGCACGTTATTGAGCGTGTCTTGATTGACGTCTTGGTGCGGTACTTTGGCGACGCAATTGGCATGACTTGTTTGATAGGCACTTTTGTCACGAAGTGTCATTGGTGTGACGATTGGGGAGATGCATTGTGTCATGGTGCATTAGGGTGTGTTGATTGAGACACACAAGTCTATGCGTTTGTTGAGACGCAAAGACGCGCTTGTTGTGGCGCATAGTGAATGTATTCAAATACCGCAAATTTGGGAATATATTCTATCGGTTGATTGGTTGATCGTTTCAATTTGGGTGGAGCACTTCGAGTTTGATTATTGGAGGTGCAACAACAGTTGGCTTGTTCATTGAAAAAGACGAATGGCAATCGGAGAAACGATTTGGTGAATTGGGTGGAGGCGTTCTTGATTGGGAGGCGCATTCACAATTGGATTGATGAGGAGCATTTGATTGGTTTCTAGGGAGTTTTGATCAAGGTGGAGATTTGTTATGAATTGGTAATCAAAACACCTAGCTTGAAGTTGGCAATCAAACCGAATTGGCGAAGCATTGAAGATTTTTAGCAA
This sequence comes from Linanthus parryae, assembly GCA_023055425.1. Lineage (NCBI taxonomy): Eukaryota > Viridiplantae > Streptophyta > Magnoliopsida > Ericales > Polemoniaceae > Linanthus > Linanthus parryae. Next base: position 39,910,726 of record JALGPY010000002.1, read on the forward strand.
AGAAGCAGCAGTTCAACGGGTCTGGAACACTTCGACGGGTCTGGAACAGTTCGATAGTGACAAGTCCGAACAGTTCAATAGGGCGGCTGACTTTGTTTCCTTGTTCGTTTTTGGTATCTTCTTTGTTTCTTGGGAACCAAGTCGGTATCCTAGGCCTATATAAGGACCTAGGGTCGTGGCTTATTGGTGTGTGGTGTGTCTTGAATTGTAATTGGTTCTCTCATCAATAAATCGGGTTGTTTTGGCCGTGGATGTAGCTAGTCTCAAAACTAGTGAACTACATTATATCGTTGTGTCGTTCTTCATCTTCTCCTTCGTCTAAATCACTCTTCTTGGTCTCCAACAACTGGCATCGTGCTTCCGCGTGCGTACTCTAACAAGCACAGTGGCGTAACAAAATGCTGAAGGCCCTTATTCTACTACACGCAACGCGTAAATTCTTACCAAAAAAATAATAGCAAACTAATATGATGTATTTGAAATAAAATACTCATGTGCTTCCATGTTCGAATATTTTCATCATGTTTCACATTCTTTCATCAAAATGTATTCTTGTGTATGTTGCTTCAGATATAGATTCGCCAACTTTATGTAATACACCAACTTTTTGCATAATAAGTTTTTTTTTTTTTTTAATTTTTAGGATATTTCTTTTAAAAACATATTCAAGCTCTCTCTCCTTAACTTTTTAGACATTTGTTAATCTCATTTATGTCTTCAGAAACTTAGCTTTCTGCTATATTTTTGTGAGATTATTTTAAAGCCAAAATTATATACTTTTGTAAGACTAAAAATATAGATTTTAATACATTCATTTTCTTTCTTTTTAACACTAAAAAAATACTTTAAGAGATGGAATATGAGTGAAGTATGAAAAAAATATATTAAGCAAATAATAAATTGAACATTTACAAAAGATTAGTATTTTCAGAGTACGAAACATGTGTATCTTTTACTAAAAGAAGTTTAACAAAATCATCTTAAGTCTGTTAAAGAAAAAAAGAAGCCATTTGCAAAAAAGAGAAAAAAGGAAGCCTCTTCAATTTACTTCTGCAATTACAGATACGAAGTACAAGCTTCAGAAGGTTATTTGATTTGACAAAGGACTTACACATCTCTTATTTTTGTTGATAATTTACTGAATAGATAAATAGTATACATGAGTTTGTTTGATTCATGGACATATCTCCGATCTTTCGTAACTGATTTTTGTGTAAAATTTTCCGCACAATAGATTTGGCTACAAGTTTTTGTGTCATATTATTAGCAGATCAAGAAGTTCTTGCAAAAAATAAAGTCAAAGATGTCAAAGAAGAAGTCAAAGGAGTCAATGATGTCAAGAAGAAGTCTTCTCCAAAAATAAAGCCAAAAGGGGGTCATTTTGTCTTTTCCCAGAAGTTATTTATCTTGTCTTTAGGTTTTACTCAATCTCAAGCTGATACTTCTATGTTAATAAGACACAATTCACACACTTGTTCACTTACTGTTTTACTTTTATATGTGGATGACATTATCTTGACTGGCAATGATCCCACTTATATTTCTCACCTTATTTTCAAATTGAAGTCTGAATTTAACATGAATGATTTAGGTCCTTTAACCTATTTTCTGGGTTTGCAAATTGATAAAAATGACAAAGACATTTTCATTCATCAATCTAAATATATTCATGACTTGCTTCTCAGATATAACATGCAAAACTGCACTCCTTGTCATACACCTACAATATCTGGCATTAAATACACATTTAATGATAGTGAATTACTGTCAGATCCTACTCCTTTCAGACAACTGCTTGGTGCTCTTCAATACTTAGTATTTACTAGACCTGACATATGTTTTGCTGTGAATTATTTGGGTCAATTTATGCACAGTCCCACCACACAACATATGTTAGGTGCCAAAAGAATACTTAGGTATCTAAGTGGCACCACAAATGATGGTCTCTTCTACAAACCCAGTGAATTAAAATTTTGTGCCTTCTCTGATGCAGATTGGGCTGGTAATCCCACTGACAGAAGAAGCACAACTGGTTTTGTTCTTTTTCTGGGAAACAACCCAATTCATTGGGCTGCAAAGAAACAACCAACTGTATCCAGATTCTCATCTGAGGCCGAATACAGAGCCTTGGCCACAGCTGCAGCTGAACTTACCTGGTTTCAATATTTGTTTCAAGATTTGCATATTTTCTGCATCATCCTCCTATTCTTTTCTGTGATAATGAATCTTCCATTCACATGACAGCCAACCCCATCATGCATTCTAAAACCAAACACATTGAATTAGATTACCATTTTATAAGAGAAAAGGTTCTTAGAAAGCAATTACTGATTGAGTTTGTTTACTCTGCAGATCAGCTTGGAGATCTCTTTACCAAAGGATTGGCTGCAGTTGCTTTTGATTATCTGAAGTCCAAGTTAATGGTTTCTACAACACCATTAACTTGAGGGAGGGTATTAGCAGATCAAGAAGAAGTTCTTGCAAAAAATGAAGTCAAAGATGTCAAAGAAGAAGTCAAAGGAGTCAATGATGTCAAAGAAGAAGTCTTCTCCAAAAATAAAGCCAAAAGGGGGTCATTTTGTCTTTTCCCATAAGTTATCTTCTCCTCAGTTTCCACCTCAGTGGCCTTCCTGCCTTTTTCAAAACTGTTGTGTTAGTTTCAATATTTGTTAAGAGTTGTTTATACTGCATGCCAAACTTTCTGGGCACTAGTAGTATAATTCCTTTTTGTGTACGGCTGAGATCTAATCTCTGTGATCCAACGGTCCAAAATAAGACCGTTGGTGTACTGGTTACATATACCCTTTCTTCAGCAAGGGTTCATTGTATTCTCTCTTCTTCATCTTCCAGAATCATGTAGCGAAGCTCTGCACAAATTTTTCCAGAAATTCTATGAAATCAAGTTATGTTTGTTTTGTTTGATTTCTTCATCACTAGAATCACTTGATTCCTTTCATGGTATCAGAGCTATGGATCTCTCAACAAATCTGTCTCAGGGGTCTTCAAATCCCTTCTATCTTCTTTCACAAGTTCATAACCTCATTCCCTTCAAGTTGGATAACACAAATTATGTTTTTTTGCGTTATCAAATCTCTACACTTCTAAAAACACAGTCCCTTTTTGGTTTCGTCGACGGTTCTAGAGTGTGTTCGTTCGAGTTCTTGATCGACGGTGACGGAACCGTCACCACAAATCGCAACCCAGACTATGACGCTTGGGTTACTCAAGATCATATCGTTCTCTCTCTGCTCACAGCAACTCTTTCTCAAGAGGCCTTGGTTCAGGTGGTTGGTAAGCCCTTCTCTCATGATGTTTGGGTTTCTTTGGAGAAAAGGTACTCCTCTCTTACTAGATCTAATATCATGCAATTAAAATCTGTGCTGCAAACTATTAGAAAGAAATCTGATTCTGTTGATGTCTACATGCAAAAGTTGAAAATCCTAAGAGATAAATTGTCTTCTGCTAGGGTGAATACTGATGATCAAGATATGATACTTTATGCCTTGCATGGTCTTCCTCCTGAGTATAACTCTTTTAGATATGGTTTGCGTGTTACTATGTCTGTGTCACCTGATAAGATCAATTTTGAAGAACTACATGTTCTATTGAAAGCTGAAGAACAGATGATTGAGTCTCAATTTGTTATGAGTAATGAATTGACTGGGTCTGCTGCTTATGTTTCCAATGTGTTTAATGGTGGAAGAGGAAATGAAAATGGTTATGACAATGTTAAAAATCAGGCTAATGGTTATGGTAGAGGTCAAGGAACTGGGAATAATGATCAATCTTTTAAGTTCAATCATGTTTCTGGTTATCAAAATCAAGGTTCTGTTCAAAACCCTAATCATCAAGGTCTAAACTATAACCCTAATTACTCCACTGGAAGAGGTAACTATAATGGTGGAAGATTTCAAGACTCTTCTAGAGGTGGTAGGGGTTACAATAGAGGAGGTGGTCAATCTAAAAACAGAGGACCTAGCTTTGATAATGCTGGTAGTCCTATCAATTGTCAAATATGTGGTATGGACTACCATTCAGCCATTGACTGTTGGCATAGGTCGGACTATGCCTATCAGGGTAAAAAGCCTCCACCTCAGCTAGCTGCCATGAACAGTGTTGCTTTTCCAATCATGAATATCAATCAAGATCAGTACTCTCAAACCAATGTGTCTACCCCCACCACTGGTCATCAATCACAACTCAATGCCTTCAATGCTAGTCTTCTTGGACCCTCACCTAGTATCAGTCCAAATTATTGGCTCACTGATTCAGGTGCCAACAATCATATGACAGCTGATTTTGGTAAACTTAATCTGGGCTCTACTTACAATGGCAATGACAAGGTTGCAATTGGAAATGGGAACACTCTTCCAATATCACACTCTGGTACTGCTATCCTTAAGACTCCCTCAAATTCATTTATCTTACCCAATACCTTACATGTTCCCAATCTTGCTGCAAATCTTATATATGTCTATCAATTGTGCAAATAACACAATTGCTCTTTCTATTTTGATGCTGATATGTTTTATATTCAGGGCAAACTTCAGGGCACAATCATCTACCAAGGGTTGAGTGAAAATGGTCTATATCCCATACACACTCAACCCTTCTCTGCTGATCATCAAGACAAGACTCCTAAACATGTCTATTTAGGGAAACAAGTCAAGTGTCCTCTCTGGCATGCCAGATTAGGACATCCTTCTGAAGAAATTTTGAGACTTATATTTATTTACTCTTCTCATATGTGTAAAGACCTTATAGTTTCTGATATTTCTGCTAGTACTGTTTGTGAACATTGCTTGTTGGGAAAAATGACTAAATTGCCATACAAATCATCTACTACTCAAAGCACCACTTAATCTTCTTCATAGTGATGTGTGAGGGCCAGCTAATGTGAAATCTTATCATGGATATTGATTTTATGTGTTATTGGTTGATGATTACTCTAAGTATACTTGGATCTTTCCCTTGCATCATAAATCTGAAGTTTCTCTTGTCTTTCCAAAATTCAAACTTGAAATTGAAAAACAATTGAACTCTTCTATTCAAATTTTGAGATCTGATGGAGGTGGTGAATGTGTCTCTTACACTTTTCAAACTTTTTTAAATTCACAAGGCATTGTTCATCAAAAATCTTGTCCTTACACTCCTCAACAAAATGGTTTAGCTGAAAGAAAGCATAGACACATAGTTGAAACCGCAGTCACACTTCTTACTCATGCAAAGTTGCCTAAATATTTTTGGTACCATGCCTTTAGTACTGCTGTTTATTTGATAAACTATATGCCAAGCAAGAATACACAAAATAAATCTCCTTGGGAACTTCTTTACAAAACTAAACCTGATTACACTAAACATAAAATTTTTGGATGCGCTTGCTATCCTTATTTGAGACACTACAATGATTCTAAGTTAGATCCAAAAACCCGACAATGTGTATTTCTTGGATATGCTCACAATTACAAAGGGTATGTGTGCTTTGATAAAAACACTCAGAAATTATTCATTAGTAGAGATGTGATATTTGATGAAAACACTTTTCCCTACAATAAAGAATGTTCTGACTTGACTTCAAATTCTCAAAACTCTTCTACTGGTGAACTGCATATTGGTGATGTTCCTATTTCACTTCCTTCTGATTTCTTATATCATGATTCTTCACCTAACATTATTAATTCTCCTCTCTCAGGTACAATTGATGAGAACAATACTACACCTGATCCATGTCAACATACTGAACATGATTCTCACTTGGTCTCACCAACTATCCCTGATGAGAACAGATCATACACATCTGCTAGAGACTCTCAGGCTCAGGATGTAACTGTCTCTCAGTCTTTGCAGCCAGCTTCTTCACATGATGATCACACTATTGCTGATGATCCCTCTATAAGTAGTATTGGCTTGGCAACTACTGAAGCAGATAGACATCATCCAGCTGGGGGTCATCCTATGCAGACAAGAAGCAAGTCTGGAATCTTTAAGAAAAAGAATTATGGGTTCACAGCTGTATCTGGTAACTCTGAAATTTCTCTCTTCTTAACTGAACCAACTTGTTTCAGAGAGGCTAGAAAAAACTCTCAGTGGCTACAAGCAATGACTAAAGAGTTCTCTAGCCTCACAGAGCAAAACACTTGGATATTAGTTCCAAGACCCCACAATACAAATATTGTAGGGAACAAATGGGTTTTTAGAACCAAATATAACCCAGATGGTTCTGTCTCTAGACATAAAGCCAGATTACTGGCAAAGGGGTTTAGTCAAACCCCAGGCATGGACTTTGAAGAAACATTTAGTCATGTTGTTAAACATGACACTGTTAGAACTGTTTTAGCTCTAGCTGCATCTTACAATAAGTCACTTCAACAACTTGATATCAAAAATGCATTTCTTCATGACTTTCTCAAAGAAACAGTATATATGCAACAGCCACCTGGTTTTAAACACCATCTCTTTCCTGATCATGTTTGTAGGCTTAACAAAGCAATTTGTGGTCTCAAACAAGCTCCTAGAGCTTGGTTTGAGAGTTTTACTGAATTTATCTTGTCTTTAGGTTTTACTCAATCTCAAGCTGATACTTCTATGTTTATCAGACACAATTCACACACTTGTTCACTTACTGTTTTACTTTTATATGTGGATGACAATATCTTGACTGGCAATGATCCCACTTATCACCTTATTTCCAAATTGAAGTATGAATTTAACATGAATGATTTAGGTCCTTTAACCTATTTTCTGGGTTCGCAAATTGATAGAAATGACAAAGGCATTTTCATTCATCAATCTAAATATATTCATGACTTGCTTCTCAGATAATAACATGAAAAACTGCACTCCTTGTCATACTCCTACAATATCTGGCATTAAATACACATTTAATGATAGTGAATTACTGTCTGATCCTACTCCTTTCAGACAACTGCTTGGTGCTCTTCAATACTTAGTATTTACTAGACCTGACATATGTTTTGCTGTGAATCATTTGTGTCAATTTATGCACAGTCCCACCACACAACATATGTTAGGTGCCAAAAGAATATTTAGGTATCTAAGAGGCACCACAAATGATGGCCTCTTCTACAAACCCAGTGAATTAAAATTTTGTGTCTTCTCTGATGCAGATTGGGCTGGTAATCCCACTGACAGAAGAAGCACAACTGGTTTTGTTCTTTTTCTGGGAAACAACCCAATTCATTGGGCTGCAAAGAAACAACCAACTGTATCCAGATCCTCATCTGAGGCTGAATACAGAGCCTTGGCCACAACTCCAGCTGAACTTACCTGCTTTCAATATTTGTTTCAAGATTTGCATATTTTCTGCATCATCCTCCTATTCTATTCTGTGATAATGAATTTGCCATTCACATGACATCCAACCCCATCATGCATTCTAAAACCAAACACATTGAATTAGATTACCACTTTATCAAGGTTGTCAAACCCGCGGGTTGACCCGCGGGTTTAACGAGTTTACGAGTCTACATGAGCAATCGGGTTGACCCGCTCAAAAACCCGGCGGCTGACAAACCCGCAACAAACCCGTGCAAACCCGTCAAACCCGTAGACCCGCGAGTTGACCCGCGGGTTTACCGTGTCAACTTATTGTGAAAATTTTGTAGATTTATTAGGTTTTCTATGTTTTAGTGCACGAAAAAACGGGATATATAGTCATCCAACTTCAAACACTGGTGAACCATTGGAATTATCATAAGATTAAGAGATAAACTATAACAACCAATATTCAATCAACCACACCGATGACTGTGCAAATATCAAATGAATCACACTTATTGAGATTATATGCAAGTTTATTATTTATTTTTTGAGGGACTAATTTAAGAGATCGTAAAGAGAATTTAGCTTAGTAAATTTTAGTTACTCCCTTACTTCGAATGAGTGGCGCGAGTCAAGGAAAAAATATAAATAAATAAATAAATAAATAAATAAATAAATAAGGAAATAAATAAGGAAATAAATAAATAAATAAATAAATAAAAATTGGGCTTAATTCTAGAACTTTTAAATTTAAAACTTGTAACATTCAAAAAAATTTGTATACATAAAGACAAATGTATCATTTAATCACCAAAGATTAAAAAAAACAAATTTTCATAGGTAAAAGTCATGTGTACGTAAAAAAAAATGAAGGTTTGAAGTAAAATGTGACCCGGGCGAGTCTCGGGTCACGAGTCGAGTCTACCCACCCTCTACGGGTTTATGCTGACCCACGGGTTTGAAAACCTTGCATTTTATAAGAGAAAAGGTTCTAAGAAAGCAATTACTGGTTGAGTTTGTTTACTCTGCAGATCAGCTTGGAGATCTCTTTACCAAAGGATTGGCTGCAGCTGCTTTTGATTATCTGAAGTCCAAGTTAATGGTTTCTACAACACCATTAACTTGAGGGAGGGTATTAGCAGATCAAGAAGAAATTCTTGCAAAAAATGAAGTCAAAGATGTCAAAGAAGAAGTCAAAGGAGTCAATGATGTCAAAGAAGAAGTCTTCTCCAAAAATAAAGCCAAAAGGGGGTCATTTTGTCTTTTCCCAAAAATTATTTTCTCCTCAGTTTCCACCTCAGTGGCCTTCCTGCCTTTTTCAAAACTGTTGTGTTAGTTTCAATATTTGTTAAGAGTTGTTTATACTGCATGCCAAACTTTCTGGGCACTAGTAATATTATTTCTTTTTGTGTACGGCTGAGATCTAATCTTTGTGATCCAACGGTCCAAAATAAGACCGTTGGTGTACTGGTCACATATACCCTTTCTTCAGCAAGGGTTCATTGTATTCTCTCTTCTTCATCTTCCAGAATCATGTAGCGAAGCTCTGCATAATTTTTTCCAGAAATTCTATGAAATCAAGTTTTGTTTGTTTTGTTTGATTTCTTCATCACTGGAAAATCACTTGATTCCTTTCACATATGACATCGTTTGATTGCATAATTTTATTTGTGTTGCATTATTACTACTACCCAACAAATATATCTAGAAAAAAGTAAATATTAATCTCAACCTCACAATGGTGATATCTTATTGTTTCAACATTTTTGGTCATACTGTTCGAAAACCTGATTTAAAATACTTTTAATTTTTAAAAGCGGGTACATACAAGCAAAGATATCTCCGAAAGTCAAACACACCCAATGTGCAGAGGAAAGGTTAATAATATACCCGATTTTGTGCACAAGAAAATTACTTTCATAAAACAAAAATAAGAATCCCGTAATCCCCCATGCCAAGTAAATATCCAAATTATAACTAGTGTATATAATACCTCCCACATAAGCTGATTACAGACTTGACGAGAATTAGCAGTTGCATCTTCATAATAATTTGTTCAGTTACTAACAATCTACCAGAAAGCTAGACAAAAGGTTCTTCACCATGGAGCATAAGCTTCTTCTTTACTGAAAATAACTACAACATCTTTGTCATTTCCCCCCAAGCCTTCAATTCAGCATCAAGTTCCTTCGCAACTTCTTTCACTTTCAAGAATTTGGCCTGCAAAGTTTCTATGGCGTCTTGTGCTTTAATTCGTTCAACAAATCTATTTGACACGATGCCCTCTTAAATTTCATTCAAGTCTCTTTGAAGTCGATAGCCGGTTATGAAAACTTGATTCCTTAAAGCACTTCACCACACTCAGATTCGTCACTAGCGTAGTATCCAGTAACTATGTCCTAAATCAATATAGAAAAGAAAATCAAAGAGCAAACCTTCTATCGAACAACTACTGACCTTCGAGGAACTCCGTGAGCCACCTGGTACTATCTGATCAACGAAATGTATTGTTCATAATCTAATTAGTTTATTATCATAGAAGAACAAAGTTAGAGTCGCCTCAATGAAATCAGTGTTGTTTATTCCATAAATTATAACTTGTAATTCAACAATGAGAATCGTGTGTGTAAAGTGAAGAAAAGTATTAATATGTGTGATAGAGAGATACATATGTCCCCCAAATGATTAAGAAGTGTAATACTACATATTAAATATCGAAATTCAATATGCAGACACTGTTAAGACGACACAACATGGAGACACTGTTAAGACGAGTTTGTATTCAATAGCTGTCTCCGTAGTGTTTCGCTGACAAACCAACTGAGCATAGGTTAAATAATTGAGTAGTCGGTTAACAAGGTTCAAGTGAATTGCTAATATGAACATTGGGTGACCAACGATTCCATAATCGAGGAATTTCAGAGTGCCCTCCATTGTGCACCGAAGCATTAATTGAACAACAATCATATAGATACTCTTCCCAGACCTGAAAGACAAGGTGATGCCGCCATCAAAAACAAAACACATCCTAATGCAGACATATCTTGACTTTGTGTCATTTTCGTGTCATGTTGTTGTGTTTTTTATCATATTGCCAGGTCTAGCTACTGAGCTGCCCGAGCACCTTGGTTTTAATAAAACACTGACATGTTGTACACACACAATTATTTTAGTGCAAATAGCAAGTTGATAGATAAATAAGTATAACATATTATCTATAGTCGTTTTAGTGGTCCTGGAAGGAGACTCTAAACTTAATGCTCTGAGATCCTGGTTCTAGTGAGATATGTAATTGCTTTCGTTACTTTAAACAAAGTAGTAACAAATTATATGCATTGACTCGAGGACAAGTTTTATTGCATTTTTCCTCGTTCATTTATAACGTGTCTTATTTTTCTTCTAAAATAAGTGTTCAATCCTCTCAAACATGGATGTAGTTAGTTTTAAATAATGCTTCATATGTTTGAAAATTGATTTTTTTAGCTCTATCCAAGTTTTTTATTCATTTTTCATTTAAAATGATATTTATGCCACCAACTATTTTTCACTAGCCTTATTTCATATATCTAAATCAGGTAGTACGAATATCTTTGGTCACCTATGATATCATTTATTTTGAGTTTTCTCTTCACATGCTCCACTTCCAAAAGTGAATATTCATCATTCTTCTCTGTAGACTTGCATTAACAATTATTTGTGAGATATGAGTGTGTCATAAATGAATTGAATTAATTTACATTTATTCATATTATTTTTGGGGGAACAAAGATTGTTGCCGACACATTTTTACTGTATATAAATGTTAGACACTAAACTTACCTTTTTTTCAAATCTATACACCGCAAGCTAAGACAGAATCTTCTGTTGGCTGGGTACCTGAAATTGAATGCAGATGCATCAATCCCAAGCGGTCTACAAATTATATTTTGAGTTGGAGTATTAGAAACCACAGGAGAAATTTCACATTTTTGTCTTGCCAATTCTTTACTATGAGTAATTATTCTTGGAAAATGCAGAAGCAATGAGATTTGCGATCAATCTTTCAGATGATTTTAGCTTTCAAAATCTCCTTTTGAAAGTTGATTCACTAGAGTTAGTGCATTCTCTTTCTAGAACGATGTCTCACTGAGTTGAAGTCGAACAACTCATTCAAGAAATTTCTAAAAATATAGTGATGATAACGAAGAAGGGCGTACGACATAGTACGGAGAGCCTAAAATACCCTTATTGACTGTATAACTAAGTTTCATTTGAGTACGTCTCTTATAATATCTCGGTGTGTTGTATGTACAACTACTCTTTCAGATAAGTGACTAATAGAGTAATAAATAAATTCAAGTTTGATTTTAATAGAAAAAAAGAACCTAAGACACAAGTACATTTATCAATGCTACCTAAAACAGCACGTTTATGAATACAATGTATTGTAAATTAGTATTTTGCACAAATATAATAATTATAATAAAAAAATCAAGGGTGACTTTTATTGAGCTTATAATAGAACATTGACCATAGTGGATTCGACCAGAAACCTTTGCAGCCGACAAGATTATTAGAAGTGGGATGGGAGTACTTACTAGATTTTTTTTTCGCTATATCATCAGAGCTGGACATGCAACAGAGATCGGGGCAATCGAAGAGTCTCCGACATGGATACTCGTAGATTTAACAAATACAACCCAGCACAATTGGAGCTTGGGACCATCAAAGCGGAATGGGTGGTGTCGGAGCAATAATCAGAGATGGAAATGGAGATTTCTTTGCATGTTTGAGTAAACCACTTAGAGCATCTCCAACGGATGGACCAAATCTCACTTTTGGACTAAATTTGGTCCAAAACACAAAAACTGGAGCTCCAACGGTGGACCAAATGTTGGACCAAATTTGGTCCAGGAGCAAAGGAAGGACCAATTTGAAGGTTGTACTGTTCACTGGACCAAATATTAAAAAAAAATCGATTTATTCATTTGTGATGAGTTTTGTTGTATTGAGACGGTGTTTTATTAATAATTAAGCTGATTAATGCTAATTTTCATTATGTTTAACTGTATAATTTTGTAGTATGGTGTTATTTAGATAAAATGGGTCGAACATTATATCATTTTCACTTTTTAAATTATTTTTATTATTAGCATTTTATAACTAATTCACCGGCCTTGTTTTTTGTTTTAAATAAAATTTGTTTATTTTGCTATAAATACCATGTATAATATAGTTGTTCGATGGTAAATAAATAAAAACTAATAAAATATTGTTGGAGGAGCAAATTTGGTCCTCATTGTTCGAGCAAAAACTCAAAAGTGGAGGACCAAATTTGGTCAGTACAAATATCTGATGCCGCCCGTAGGAGATGCTCTTAGCTTTGCAGCAAGCGCAGCAGAAATGGAACTACGCTCTCAGAGATGGTCTTTAATTTGGTCGGGTATGGAATTCAAGAAGATGGAGATTAAATTGGATTCCCCTAAACACAGTGAAGAAGATGAAGAGTATGGAAAGTGATAAGCCAAGTGGCCATTGAAAGCAGTGCACCCTCAATGAATGTAAATAGCTGATCCGCAACGTGGACAGCGAAATTTTACGCTACTGCAGCCGTGATGCAAACAAGGTAGCCAACCCTTTTACAAATTGAGTTTTAGTCCAACAACATGAATCAGTCTAATTAGAAGAAGAGTTCATTTGAGCAAGACCAATATTGCAATCTGATGTAATTGGTCTTTCAAATCTAGAGGAGTTTAATTAATAAAATCAATTTTTTAAAAAAAAGAAAAAAAAAATCAAAGGTCACATACAATAATACCATGATACATGAACACACAAAACCTTCATGCGAGATTTTAGTGGTCCAATATTAAACCCAAATTCGCCACGCCATAAGTCGACATACAAGACGGGCTTTCATTCTTGTACATCTGTAAATGGATCTATGAAAACTAATTTTAAGGTTTTACTTACGTTTTTGTAGTGTTTCTAGAATATTGAATCAACTCCTATCAAATGCATTGTAGTTGTACAAAAGAGTGGGGGTATGAATTATGTATAAATAGCAAGAGACAATAATTAGATTAGTCAGCAAATTTACTCTCTGTAAAGCAATACATTGCATTACTAGTTAGATAAAAATTAGTTTTAATTAATTTATAGGACAAATGACACTAAATCTGTATGTAGTTTCACACTTATGACATTAAACCTCTAGCACTTTCAATTTCATAGAAACCCCCTGCATTTTGAGACAAATAACCTCCAATCGTTAACAAAGTTAGATTTAATTAGTAAAATTTATTGTAATAGCTATCACGTGAGGTTATGCGATGGCTTGTAATCCCCACACTACTAAAAACATGTAATTTTTAGTGTGTGTGTGTCCGTGTGTATGTGCATAAAGTACTGGGGAATGAACAATTGCATTGACCACAAATATATTTAGTATACTACTGGATATTGTTTGACTTGCTATAATTCTTCTTTTAGCGTAGTGCTTTAATATATTTTGGTCAAATTTTATCTAACTATTGATATTTCAAATAAGAATATGACAACTATAAATAACTCACAATCAACATAGAATAAATATGTCACCCTTGTGCGTGTTGAGCGTGATAGGCCTACTAATAGATTTGAAATCTTTAATGTTGTAATTGATGTCTCCAATTTAGTGATTTGTCCGATGATTTGTACAAATTTTCTGCACTCGTTTATGAATCTATGGGCTGAGAAAGTAAAAAGGGCTTTGAGTTGAAACAATTGGAGGCAAAGGAGCAGCAGTCAGCAAAACAGGGGAGTGAGCTGAAGCTGTTAAAATCTTGACAAAATGAATAAATGATAACGGTTAGCCATTTTCTGCTCTTTTGTTGCATGAGCATTGTCATTTTTTTTTCATAAATTGCGGATTTATTATAACTGCTATTAAACCATGAATATCTATTTCGTTTATACCCGAATTCTTGAAATTGAGAATCATCTAGAGTTTCTCGAAAATTCAACATATGTAACTTTTATCTACACAGCCTAATCTTTCATGTCTACATAATGCTCCCTTAAAATCCCCATAAACGACCCATGGTTTAATTACTCCTTGGTTTGATACATGTAAGAAGTCCCTATGACAAATGTCTATTTGCGCAGTAGGATCACCATCAATTACCTTAACCAAATAACCTCCATAGGAAATATTGAATCTTCAATATAGGCATGCACATTAAATTTGTTCTACGATAGAATATTGAGAAAAACATCCGTAGACCAAATCAACGATTAATTTGCAACGTACCTCGTTCGCTGCTCCTGTACGCGATTTGGTCTCTATGATAAAGATCACTTTGGGACTATGACAATTCACCACATGGAGGATAAGAAAATTATTTCATTTTTCTGAAAAAAAAGGAAACCAAGGGTGAAATTAAACAGGAATATCAGAATGTATGTTTCATAAAACAAAAACAATAATCGTATAATCCACCAGGCCAAGTAAATACCCAAAATCAGGACTAGTGTATATAATCCATGTAACTACTCCCACATAGACTGATGACAGACTTGACAACAAGTAGCAGTTCAGTCTTCATAATAATTTGTTCATCAGATAAGTTACTGCAACATTAGTGTCTACTAACAATCAACCAGAAAACTATACAAAGGATTTATCACCATGGAGCATAAGCTTCTTGACTGAACATAACTTCAACATCCTTGCCATTTGCCTCCAAGCCCTCAATCTCAGCATCAAGTTCTTTCGCAACTTCTTTCACTTTCAAGAACTTGGCCTGCAAAGTTTCTATCACGTCTTGTGCTTTAATTCGTTCAAGTCTCTTTGACACGAGACCCTCTTTCCACCCAACTGTGAGGTTCAAAAGCCGGTCCAACCTAGCTCTTAAGAACCCTACATTCATACCCATATTCTCAAATGATGCCAGAGTCTTATCCCATGTAATGAAAGTGTCCAAAGAAGTTGTGAGCTTAGACCCTCTAATGGCCTCTGAAATGTTAACAGTGTCAGAAATCATACCAGCAGCTAGTTTACAGTTAAGCCCCTCGAGGAGATTTTCATGGATAAATGCTTTCTGGCTGCAACAAAGCTCGTAGTATTTGACCCGAATGTGCTGGGGTATCTCAGAGTCGATAACTAAACCATCCACAAGGATCTTGAAATCTGCAAAGCTCTTCACCTCTTTGAAGTCGATAGCAGATTGTGAAAAGGTGATGCCTTCAAGCACTTCACCACATCCAGAGTCATCATCACTCTCGTTTCCACATTGTTCTGCACTAGGGTCTGTGCCATTTTCCTGATCCTGAGCTTGGTCTTGATGATACTCCAAAAGTTTCTGACCTTGTTCTCCGCGGATCTTCATTTCCTTTCCTATGTCATCTTTATTAGCAAGGAAATGATTGTTCGTCAAAGCTCACTACTCGCAGATGATTAAAAAGATCAATGCATGAAGTGAGTTATTGAATAAATGTACCTGCATGTATTCGTGATATTGGACAAGCATCTATAGCTAGTTGGCTGATCCCATTTGAATCAGTTAAACCATTCACTCTCGCAATGTATATCTACGAAGATTATCAGCGATGACATACCAATCAAACTTAGAAACAAAACACAATGTCTAGAACAGAAAGTGGCACGATGGCTTATTTTATAGCAACAAAGCTGATTGACATACCTTAAATTTGCGAGGTTGAACAAGTTGGAAAACAAGAACATCTCCCTCGAGTAAGTTGTGGGCAATGGAGAATGCCCTCCACCCACCACTCAGACCAGTCTTGCAAGCGAGATACTTTGCACTGTATTCTTTTTCTTCTTTCTCGTTAACCAACACTATGGTTTCATCTTCTTTCGGCATATGCAAATCACAGAACCTTCTAGGCAAACCCTGTGAACAAACAAGTTAAACATATAAACATACAGATCTATCTGATACTGAGATATGATCCTGAACTATTTTGTAATTCAAGAATATCCATGGGGTGTGTGAGCTAACCAGCCAAAATCCGAGGGTAACATGTGACCGTAGCATAGGCTTCACAAAGCTAGGGAATCTGGCAGGTAGATTTGCTTGGATCTCTTGGGCACGCTCCCTAGCTGAGGACATGTCGTCGACTAACTCTTGACAGCAGCTGAGTTGGATCTAGTTTCTATTGCTGCATATACGAATGAGAAAGACAATATTCATCTAACAAGTCCGATCTTTATAGTATGATCACTAGCCATCCATCAACAATAAGGATGCAGAATAAGGTAACAAATTAAAATGTGGTCATATTTCACGAGGAAAATAAGGTAACACACACTAGTGGAACATGCGACCTGGAGTTCACCGATGAGTCTAATTATCATTAAGAAGAGGAAGGAGTTTTCCTGTAGAACTTCAAATTTGACATCTGGAGTGCTAGACTAGGAAGCTGCCTCTGTCCATTCTCCATAAGAGTTTATGCCTTGACTAATGTGGTAATGCTATATCTCCTATATGGGCATAAGTGCAGGCACATTGCTAGACATAATTCACCTATTTAGTGAAAAACAAGAACTACTTTTATAGAAGAGTTGAAAACTAAAGTCGAGGTAGGGTGCAGGGCTGGAGCCATGTAGAGGCAAGCGCACCCCACAAGTTTTGATTAACTACTACCATACCCCCAAAATCATGTAAATTTTTAATTGTACCTTTCAGTATTATAGCATTTGTGCTCCCCTAAAATATTTCATCTATGCGCCTTACCAGTTTTTGTGACAGTGTGCCACCCCTCCAACAAAATTTTGGCTCCGCCGCTGGTAGGGTGTCATGTCATTCTCATGGCCGGGGGAGATGACAGAGAAGAAGAGATTCCTCTCTTTAATGGATCATCCGGCATGAAAGAAAGGGGACAAATGTGTTAAGAATCATGGGGTTCCACCTCAAAACCAGTTGGCTATGAGGGCAATAGCCCAAGTATCTTACTAGGCACATGCGAAACACGTAGAGTCCCAGTGTAGGATGAACCTATGTTACCAGACGCATATGTGGGACAGGAACGGGAACGGGAAGCACAATAGGTGCCGGTACCCAGTAAGCTAGGGGTAAGCTTCTCCGTAACGTCGTCGGGGACGAAATACATTTACTCGGAACGAGGAACACTATTTGGGAACAATTTCCCCAACAGTTACCTAAAAAGTCCAAAAATATCAATTTAAGTAGTTTCATGCTTCCAATCTCAAACCCAGTTATTATGATAACATAACTTTCCGCAATTAAGTACCAATGAAAACTAGTAATAAAATCACGTCAATTATGTACTCACTCTATGAAACGTTCAGGTCGATGCTTTCTGTGTTTCGCGTCGAAACGTACCGTGTTTGGGTACGTACGACTCGGAACGAGAAAGGCGGCTACTTTTACGTTTCTGGTAAAATAGGGATGAACAACTATTCTCAACACGGCCTCTCATGTACAGGGTGCGAAACGGACATACATGAATACAGGCGGATCGGTAGAACACGAATCTGATACCATTTTAAGAGTCTTGGCCCTTGGGGTTCCACCTCAAAACCAATTGGCTATGAGGGGAGTAATAGCCCAAGTATCTTATTAGGCGAAACAGACAGAGTCCCATTGTGGGATTAACTATTCTCAGCACGCTCCCTCACGTGCAGGGTGCGAAACAGGCATACATTAATAGATTCAGATGGATCGGCAGAACACAAATCTGATACCATTTTAAGAGTCTTGGGTTTCAACCTCAAAACCAACTGGCTATGAGAGGAGTAGCCCAAGTATCTTATTTGGCACAGGCGAAACAGACAGAGTCCCAATATGGGACAACCAACAATTCTAAACAAACTTCCGCGAGCCACGTCTTTGCTTTCTATAGTCTCTACCCTAGCATATGAATGAGTTCTCATTCCATCTGCCATAGATGAGAGAGGTGATCTCGGGGCCTTGTTAACCTCGAAATCTATCTCAAGAGGTGACAACCACCAGCCCCTTCCACAACCAGACTCTGATACACCATTATTGATTATGTCTGTTTTAGTATCATTTTCTTGACATAAAGATATTATTAAGTGATGAAGCCCTAATGGTTGAATCCTATCCCGTTTTACTTGCCCTTTTGTCTCCCAACTCAAAACACATAAACTGTGGCTACGAAGATGGATCTGGAAGAGAGAGAGAGAGAGAAAGGGAGTTCTAAGATTTAGAAACATTCAGAGGGTTCACTCCCCAAGTTAATATTACGAGTGAAATAGTAGATTAAGCAAAGAACTTGAAATGGGATAGCAGAGACTTACGGTGGTTTGGGAGAGACGAAGTGGGTTTCGTCTAGAACCACAAATCAGCGATTCAAGCCGCCATTGTTGCAGAGACAGAGAGAGTCACGAACAGGGGTTTTTAGCTGTGAGTTGGGGGAAGTTTGAATTGGGGGAGGTTTTGAAAAGGAGAGGACTGTCAAACTGGTAAATTTCACTAAAAGAAGTAAAAACAATTTCCACCTCTTAAGTATGAGTTAATATAATTATTCCCTATTGTTTGGATAAATACCATTACCCCCCCCCCCCCCCCCCCCCCCCCCCCCGTCAGAGACAATTACCCCTTGTTAGTGGATGAAGAATGGACGGATACCACCCTTATGTTAAATCAGACTTTTTTGTGACCATTCTATCCTTGAAAGGGTAGATTTAGATGCTCATACCGCTAATTTTTCCCTTGGTGTTGGTGTTCTTGGTATTCTTCTTCACCACCACCGCCACTTGCAACGCCACCATCACTATCGAATCTCCGCCGGCAACACCTTTTTTGTGACCATTGCTAACACTGCCTACCCAAACCCCCAAGTTAAGATACCCATGAAAATTACTCATCCCCTAAATTTCTAGAATCCTACAATTTGTCTTACCTTGTTTCACATTCTTAAACTAAATTTCAGATTCCAAGCATAGCCATAGAGATAGAGAGATGAAGAGAATGATTTTGTTTTGCTACCACCAAAATTATCAATACGCAGATGCAATCTAATCCAATCCAATTCCGAAATAGAATAAGAGAAATGATTCAACGTGATTTAGTTACCTTAGCCCAATCATACACTGTTCTTATTTAAGAAACAAAACCCATAAAAAATGAAGCAAACCAAATGTAACTTGCAGAGATGAACCAAATGTAACTTGCAAGATGAACCACTCCACTACACCCTGCCACTGTCACCACTACTTAACCTCCACTTCCACCAGAAAAATATCGGAGCCACCACTACCATTACAGCCTCTACACAATTTGAGAACCCCCGATAACTGAACCCATAAATTGACCAAAACCTAAAACCCCCAAATGTCAAACCCCATCAGGATAAGGAGAAGGTGAAGCATACCCAAATCAAAGAAACAAAGCAAAAACAATCATACCCAAATCGCCAATCGTACCAACAACTGGCCAAATTACATAATCACGAACTATACCAACAAACCACAACCGAGATTCCCAATCGAACATACCCAAATTGCCTATCGAACCCTTTATATTCTAAATGTTGGAATTGTGCATTGAAGATGAAAATACCCAATGAGCGCGAAGAAGTGAAGCCCGGGGGGGGGGAGGAGGGTCTTCGTACAAAGACAAAGTGTCTTCGCACGAAAACATTTCATATTTAGCCAAAATCAAATTGTCTTCTTGGAATAGGTTGCAGACTCAAAGTAAGGTCTTCACACGAAGAAAAATTGTCTTCGCCAGATGTTCTTCGCACGAAGACAATTCGGGAGCAAGATAATAAGGATGGAATTGTTTCCATAATTGTTCGTGGCGGTTTTGGGGGGCTATAAAAGGATCATTTGTGTCCTATGAACATGTGTAAACATCTAGAAACGTTTCTACTCATTGAATAAAGGTTTTTCTTCCCCGTGAACGTAGTTAGCATATTTAGATGCTAGCAAACCACGTAAATCTTGTGTGATTGCATCTTTCTTTCATTGTTCGTGAGGCGTGAGTGATCGTGAGAGGTATAACAGTAACTCATCATCATGATATCTTAGCGGCATTTGGGGAATCCTTCGAATCGTAGGAACTAGTGGCCGGAGATGATTTCCCAGTCTAATAGCTTGACGGATCGGAGTAGACTAAGGAGAAGAAGAAGAACCAATGATATGCGATACGCGGCGCCTCTTCGCGTGTAGACGGCTTTTCCTTGGCATCTTCCCTTGTCACCATTACTCCCGCAGGTGACTGATCCTTGATGTCCTCCCAGAGGGGCAAAGGAGTAGGGTTGAATGGTCCCGGTGTTTGCTCGTCCGCCATCTCAGCGAACCACACCGCTTCGCTGAGATGTGCTTTGTCCAGGTTGAATGGGTTCGTCGAAGCCGGTATCTCGGCTATTCTGTCGTTTCAGATAGCTTTCATAACCTGGTGAGCCGTTGAAGGAACTGCGTCGAAGCGATGAATCCAGGCTCGACCTATAATCATGTGGTACGTGGTGTTCGCGTCTATGACATAGAACTTTGCTGAGCACTTGATTTTACCAATCTGAACGCCCAGGCGGATCCATCCGATCGTCATTCTAGAGTCGCTTCCGAATCCCATAAGCGGAGATGGACGTCTGACGATCTTGTGCTCGGGGATCCCTGCTAGCTTCAGTGTGTGGAGCGAAACGACGTTGACCGCTGCTCCTCCATCGATGAACGCTCGTTTGAACTCGACGCCATTGATGATGGCGGTCACGTACAGAGGTCTTTGGTGGCTCGCCTCCGTCTTCTTGTCGCTGGCAGAAAAGGTCATAATCTTTTCTGTAGAGCGGGATGCCCTGATGACTTTCCCGTTGGAGACTACGAGGTCCTCCTCGTAGTCCTCTGCTATTCTCAAGATCGCTTTCGTCATATCTGTCCGGCACTTCTCGGAGAAGTTCATCTCATCGAAGAATCTGCTGAAGCCATGCGACCCTTTCACGCGGTCGGCACGTTCATCCTCCGTGTCCATGTTGTAGTCGTCGTCTTCATGGACCTCGGCAACGATGGGTAGACCATCCTCTGCGACTTCTTCCAAGTCAACAATCGAGATCATGGCGACCTCTTTGCCTTTCGGGCCCTGCTCCGCGTGAGCAGGAAGTGGGTTGTTGCGCACGTCCTTTCTGTGATCGCTGACGATTAGCTCGCCGTTCTTCATCTTCTGGTCGAATGTAAACCTGAGCTTTTTACATTCCGCCGTGGGGTGCATGACCTTGCCATGGTACTCGCACCACTTAGGGTCCCTCACCATCTCCTTGGAGGGTGTTTTCTCGAGCGGTGGCAGGACGCCGTCCTTGCGCCACTGTCTGCAGAGGTCACTTGCTTCCTCTACTGAGCATGGCAGAGGCGGTAAATCGAAGTTCGCAACCTTCGCTTGCTTCTGGGGCGAAACTGTATTGACCTCAGCTTCGCGTCCCCTCTTGTAGCTAAATCTCCCGATCTTGTATGTAGCGCCGCTCGAAGGTCGCTCCAGAGCGCTCTTCATTTTCTGTCTCTCGACTATAGGCTCGATGTTCTTCGTGCATTCGATTAGCTTTGAAAACGTAGGTGTTTGCAAATTAATGAGCATACCTTTGTATTCATCTCGCATGCATTGCAGGCATATCTCTACGAGCCGGCTTTCGGGCATTGGATCTTTGCACTCCAAGGATTTCGCCCTGAATTTCTTGATGAAAGTGATTCCGTCCTCCTCGCGCTTCTGATACATCCGCGAGAGATGGATCATCGTCACCTTTTCTTCCATCTGGAAGAACTTGGTATAGAACTTCTGGACCATGTCGTCCCAAGTCTTCACGGATCCGGCTTCCAATGTTCGGTACCATTTGTATGCTACGTTCCCTAGAGATTTTGGGAACTCTCGCATCAGCAGCTTGGGATCAGCTCCGTGTGGGCCCATGACATCAATGAAACGCATGACATGCTCATGAGCGTTTCCATTGACGTCTTCGAACTTATCCCATTTAGGAGCCTTGTACCCCGCCGGGTTAGGCATGAGATAGATCTCTCGTGGAATAGGTGGATCGTTGTCTAACTTCGGGATAATGGTATCCGCGAATGACTGATGAGCCAGAATAGTGTCCACGCGCTTCTGCAGAGACGTCATGCATTCTGGAATGCTCCCCTCGGTAGTTGATGGAGGGGTTGTCGTAGGCGGTGGCGACACATACAACGCCGGAGGGTTGGGAGCATACTGACTACCCGTATTCCCCCAGATCGCCGTTGGGGGAGGCAAAGGGTACTGCAGAGTTGGGTTAGACGCCAAAGCCGAGGGCTGAGGAGTGTGAGCAGCAAGAGGCAGCATCTGGGCCGTTGACCCCTGAACCGAAGGCAGCTGCGTAGTCGCCGGTGGAGTCTGCAGATTGGGGTTGGGAGGTGTGGTTGACACTCCCAATCCTGGAGCGGTAGGGGCTCCTCCTCCTTGAGGGGCAGCGGTGGCTGACGAAGGGTTTGGTGCAAGGGTGCCCAGAACGGCCAAGATCCGTTCTAATTGCGCAGACTGAGCCTTGAGAGCTTTCGCCTGACTCTGAACAGTGGCATCCAAAGACTCTAGCGTGGGTGTCTCGCCGGGAGTCGTAGGAGTACGGCGGGTCTCGTCTCCCGATGGTGCTTCGGTGGAAGGCGATCTGTTGCTGACATCATCCTCCTGAGACATGGTTGCTTTTGTTGGTAAGTTCACGTCGGGTTCACCAAAATGTGCACAAGAGATTCCGGCGGGGAGACCTCCGTGTACACCGTATGTAGTGGATCAAGGATCGCACAGGAAGAGAGGGGTTGTGTGTAGGGAAAGAGTAAGGCAGTAGCAATGTCTGAGAGAGAGACAGAGGTTTGGCAGAGCTTCCGCGTATGGCAAGTGTGTTCTCCTTTGTATGGAAAGGTTAACGTCCTATATATAGCAGAGAACGTGACCGTTGTAGTGTGGTTAATGCGCCCATTGATGGCGGCTTAATTAGCTTAACCATAACGGCACGTTCGTCCGAGTATATAGGGACCGTTACAGCACGTTGTGCGCGAATACCGGAACCGTTACGAGGTTGACCGGGTTTGACCGGATTGATCGGGTTTATGGAGCTCGTGCCATAAATCTCTCAAAACAGTTACTAAAGGTCGCGCGCGGGCTTGGCTCGCACGCGACAGGGCTTACTCTAGCCTCCAAACCACAAAGTCCCTACAAGTCCCGTGCAGTGGTATGCGAGGGCTCTGTCTCGCAGCCCCCACATGGATCAGCTCGGCTGGTGATCCAGTGTGTGTGGAGCACAATATGGTGTGCTGGATGGTTGCCACGTGGCCAAGATCTGTCAGCTCAGAAAGCACTATCTACAAGCGTGATGGGCCTACTAATAGATTTGAAATCTTTAATGTTGTAATTGATGTCTCCAATTTAGTGATTTGTCCGATGATTTGTACAAATTTTCTGCAATCGTTTTGAATCTATGGGCTGAGATAGTAAAAAGGGCTTTGAGTTGAAACAATTGGAGGCAAAGGAGCAGCAGTCAGCAAAACAGGGGAGTGAGCTGAAGCTGTTAAAATCTTGACAAAATGAATTAATGATAACGGTTAGCCATTTTCTGCTCTTTTGTTGCATGAGCATTGTCATTTTTTTTTTCATAAATTGCGGATTTATTATAACTGCTATTAAACCATGAATATCTATTTCGTTTATACCCGAATTCTTGAAATTGAGAATCATCTAGAGTTTCTCGAAAATTCAACATATGTAACTTGTATCTACACAGCCTAATCTTTCATGTCAACATAATGCTCCCTTAAAATCCCCATAAACGACCCATGGTTTAATTACTCCTTGGTTTGATACATGTAAGAAGACCCTATGACAAATGTCTATTTGCGCAATAGGATCACCATAAATTACATTGACCAAATAACCTCCATAGGAAATATTGAATCTTCAATAGGCATGCACATTAAATTTGTTCTAAGATAGAATATGGAGAAAAACATCCGTAGACCAAATCAACGATTAATTTGCAACGTACGTCATTCGCTGCTCCTGTACGCGGTTTGGTCTCTATAAGAAAGATCACTTTGGGACTGACAATTCACCACATGGAGGATAAGAAAATTATTTCATTTTTCTGAAAAAAGGAAAACAAGGGTGAAATTAAACAGGAAATTCACAATGTATGTTTCATAAAACAAAAACAAGAATTTTATAATCCACCAGGCCAAGTAAATATCCAAAATTAGGACTAGTGTATATAATCCATGTAACTACTCCCACATAGACTGATGACAGACTTGACAACAAGTAGCAGTTCAATCTTCGAAAATAATTAGTTCATCAGACCAGTTACTAACAATCTACCAGAAAGCTATACAAATGGGTTCATCACCATGGAGCATAAGCTTCTTGATTGAACATAACTTCAACATCCTTGCCATTTGCCTCCAAGCCCTCAATCTCAGCATCAAGTTCTTTGGCAACTTCTTTCACTTTCAAGAACTTGGCCTGCAAAGTTTCAATCACGTCTTGAGCTTTAATTCGTTCAAGTCTCTTTGACACTAGACCCTCTTTCCACCCAACTGTGAGGTTCAAAAGCCGGTCCAACCTAGCTCTTAAGAACCCTACATTCATACCCATCTTCTCAAAAGATGCCAGAGTCTTGTCCCATGTGATGAAAGTGTCCAGAGAAGTCGTGAGCTTAGAGCCTCTAATGGCTTCTGAAATGTTGACAGTATCAGAAATCATACCAGCAGCTAGTTTACAGTTAAGCCCCTCGAGGAGATTTTCATGGAGAAATGCTTTCTGGCTGCAACAAAGCTCATAGTACTTGAGCCGAAGGTGCTGTGGTATCTCAGAGTCAATAACTAAACCATCCACAAGGATCTTGAAATCTGCAAAGCGCTTCACCTCTTTTAAGTCGATAGCAGATTGTGAAAAGGTGATGCCTTCAAGCACTTCACCGCATCCAGCGTCATCATCACTCTCGTTTCCACATTGTTCTGCACTAGGGTCTGTGCCATTTTCCGGATCCTGAGCTTGTTCTTGATGATACTCCAAAAGTTTTTGACCTTGTTCTCCGCAGATATTCATTTCCTTTCCTATGTCATCTTTATTAACAAGGAAATGATTGTTCGTCAAAGCTCACTACTCGCAGATGATTAAAAAGATCAATGCATGAAGTGAGTTATTGAATAAATGTACCTGCATGTATTCGTGATATTGGACAAGCATCTATAGCTAGTTGGCTGATCCCATTTGAATCAGTTAAACCATTCACTCTCGCAATGTATATCTACGAAGATTATCAGCGATGACATACCAATCAAACTTAAAAAAAACACAATGTCTTGAACAGAAAGTGACACGATGGTTTATTTTATAGCAACAAAGCTGATTGACATACCTTAAATTTGCGAGGTTGAACAAGTTGGAAAACCAGAACATCTCCCTCGAGTAAGTTGTGGGCAATGGAGAATGCCCTCCACCCACCACTCAGACCAGTCTTGCAAGCGAGATACTTTGCACTGTATTCTTTTTCTTCTTTCTCGTTAACCAACACTATGGTTTCATCTTCTTTCGGCATATGCAAATCACAGAACCTTCTAGGCAAACCCTGTGAACAAACAAGTTAAACATATAAACATACAGATCTATCTGATACTGAGATATGATCCTGAACTATTTTGTAATTCAAGAATATCCATGGGGTGTGTGAGCTAACCAGCCAAAATCCGAGGGTAACATGTGACCGTAGCATAGGCTTCACAAAGCTAGGGAATCTGGCAGGTAGATTTACTTGGATCTCTTGGGCACGCTCCCTAGCTGAGGACATGTCGTCGACAAACTCTTGACAGCAGCTGAGTTGGATTTAGTTCCTATTGCTGCATATACGAATGAGAAAGACACTAGTCATCTAACAAGTCCGATCTTTATAGTATCATCACTAGCCATCCATCAACAATAAGAATGCAGAATAAGGTAACGAATTAAAATGTGGTCATATTTCACGAGGAAAATAAGGTAACACACACTGGTGGAACATGCGACCTGGAGTTCACCGATGAATCTAATTATCATTAAGAAGAGGAAGGGGTTTTCCTGTAGAACTTCAAATTTTGACATCTGGAGTGCTAGACTAGGAAGCTGGCTCTGTCTATTCTCCCTAAGAGTTTATGCCTTGACTAATGTTGTAATGCTATATCTCCTATATGGGCACAAGTGCAGGCACATTGCTAGACATAATTCACCTATATAGTAAAAAACAAGAACTACTTGTATAGAAGAGTTGAAAACTAAAGTCGAGGTAGGGTGCAGGGGCAGAGCCATGTAGAGGCAAGTGCACCCCACAAGTTTTGATAAAACTACTACCATACCCCCAAAATCATGTAAATTTTTAATTGTATCTTTCAGTAAATAGCATTTGTGCACCCCTAAATATTTCATCTGTGCCCCTTACCAGTTTTTGTGACAGTGTGCCACCCCTCCAACCGAATTCTGGCTCCACCACTGGTAGGGTGTCATGTCATTCTCATGGCCGGGGGAGATGAAAGAGAAGAAGAAATCTGTCCCGTTAATGGATCATCCGGCATGAAAGAGAGGGGACAAATGTGTGTTAAGAATCATGGGGTTCCACCTCAAAGCCAATTGGCTACGAGGGGAATAGCACGTGCGAAACACACAAAGTCCCAATGTGTGATGAACCTATGTCACCAGAAACGTGGTACGCGTACGTGGGACTGGAACGGGTACGGGAAACACAATAGGTGCCGGTACCGAGTAAGCTAAGGGTAGGCTTCTCCGGAACGTTGTCTGGGACAAAATACATTTACTCGGAACGAGGAACACTATTTGGGAACAATTTTCCCAACAGTTACCTAAAAAGTCCAAAAATATAAATTTAAGTAGTTTCATGCTGCCAATCTCAAGCCCAGTTATTATGATAACATAACTTTCTGCAATGAAATACCAATTAAAACTAGTAATATAAACACGTCAATTATGTACTCACTCTATGACACATTCGGGTCGATGCTTTCTGCGTTTGGGTCGAAAACGTACCGCGTTTCAGTACGTACGACTCGGAACGAGAAACGCGGATACTTTTATCCACACGCCCTCTCACGTACAGGGTGCGAAACGGACAGACATGAATACAGACGGATCGGCAGAACACGAATCTGATACCATTTTAAGAGTCATGGGGTTCCACCTCAAAACCAATTGGCTATGAGGGGAGTAATATCCCAAGTTTCTTATTAGGCACTGGCGAAACAGACAGAGTCCCAATGTGGGATTAACTATTCTCAGCACACCCCCTCACGTGCAGGGTGCGAAAAATGCATACATGAATAGATTCAGATGGATCGGCAGAACACAAATCTGATACCATTTTAAGAGTCTTGGGTTTCAACCTCAAAACCAACGGGCTATGAGGGGAGTAGCCCAAGTATCTTATTTGGCACAGGCAGAACAGACAGAGTCCCAATATGGGACAAACACCAATTCTCAACAAACATCCGCGAGCCACGGCTTTGCTTTCTATAGTCTCTATCCTAGTACATGAATGAGTTCTCATTCCATCTTCCATAGATGAAAGATTCGTTAGGTGATCTTGGGACCTTGTTAACCTCGAAATCTGTCTCAAGAGGTGACAACCTCCAGCCCCTTCCACAGCCGATTGAACCAGAGATTTTGTTTGTAAAACCAGACTCTGATACACCATTATTGATTAGGTCTCTTTTAGTATCATTTTCTTGACATAAAATACTATTAAGTGATAAAGTCCTAATGGTTGAATCCTATCCCGTTTTACTTGCTCTATTGTTTCCCAACTCAAAACACATAAACTGTGGCTACCAAGATGGATCTGGAAGAGAGATAGAGAGAGAGAGTTCTAAGATTTAGAATCACTCAGAGGGTTCACTCTCCAAGTTAATACGAGTGAAATAGTAGCTTAAGCAAGAACTTGAAATGGGATAGCAGAGACTTACGGTGGTTGGGGAGAGACGAAGTGGGTTTCGTCTAGAACGACAAATCAGCGATTCAAGCCGCCATTGTTGCTTCAATCTTGCAGAGAGAGAGTCATGAACAGGGTTTTTTTGCTGTGAGTTGGGGGGATTTTGAATTGGCGAGGTTTTGAAAAGGAGAAGACTGTCAAACTAGTAAATCTTTACTCTTATAAAAGGATGAACGTTCAAAGAAGTGTTCCTAATATGTATTTTTACAAATAAACCCCACATATTTTAAATAATTCAGAATGTGCCCCTACAGTCATGACACAATCACAAAACCCTAGGCGTACGTTACACGGACAGCTTTCAGTTTCACCAAACCACACGTCTTTTAACGAACCGGCACAATGCAGCGCCGCTTAAATTTGCATCGACCTTGAAACTACATGGTTGTATCTCTGCTCTGCTCTCCTCTCCTCTCCTCTCCTCTCCAAACCAATATGCTATTCGTTCATTGCACCAAACAAAGAGATCTCATATTTGGTTAGTTTTGTTGCAGTTGTGCATATGATTCATGCATCAATATCAAAGAAAGGTTTTTCGATCTCAATCTGCATATTTTTCAGGTTCTGAACTTCAGGGTTCAAGACTACATCGATCTCCTTGGACAGTTGGATGCTTCTTCCTCATGGTTCTGCAAATAGCCAACCACGTCCACTTGAAACACATAGAAGGTGAGTCCAAAAAAATTATCTTTTTGAGTGTTTTAGGTTAGGTTTTCCATTCAATCTTTTGCTTTCTTACTATGGCGGGCAATAGTAGTTGTCTAAACTCTTTTAGTAACAAAGTTCAGGCTGAAGTCTTTCCAGTCATGGAAGATATATCATGTGCCAGTAAACGATCAAATTACTTATTGGACCACTTGTCTCTTATGAAACATGAAACATACTGTATATTAACCATCTTCTTGGGCAGTCCCCTTGATTGGTGACTTATGTTCCATACCTGAAAGTCGACTCGCCAAACATACTAAAAGAGTGTGCCCACTGACCACGATGGTAGAAAAAGTCAGATCATCAGAGTTTGATTATGATCAGGTTAGATTTCATCTTCCTTTATGTTCAGTTTAGCAGTATTCTGAACTGTTTTTTCTTTATGACAAAATTCTTAATCGCATGCCAGTCTATCAGATGATCACTTATAGGACCTGCTTGATAATGTTGATTTTCGTCAAGACCAACTTGAAAGCCTTCTCTTCTGATGCAGATTTCAGGTTTGCACTCATTAGTGACTCCTCAAAATATTAGCAACTCGAAGGTAGGGCTGATCATGATATTTAAAGGGATATTTTCTTTTTGCTTCATGTTACTGACCTGTCAAGCCCAAGGGGGAGGCAGGCGGGAGAAGCCGCTTTAGGACTCAACACCGCTAGGGCCTGTAATTTATACTAACAGTTAAGGTTAATTAAGAATTATAAAACGATTGTAACATAGAACTTATATTAGTCTGAAGGTAGTTATTATTTTTACCACACCCAGACTCAATTATCACAAATTTCATTTATTTTATTTCTTTTTTACTCGAAGCCTTGACTTGCTCTAGGCCCCGAGAAGTCTAGGCCGACACGAGTATGAGAGCTGCAATGCATACATTTATTTTATTTCTTTTTTACTCGAAGCCAAAAAATGAAATCTGTCCACTTCAGCCATCAAAATTTGACTTGCTCTAGGCCCCGAGAAGTCTAGGCGGACATGTGTATGAGAGCGGCAGTGCATATATATGCAGATAACTGACCGCATCTTGCAGATGTGTATGACATACTTGTGTATTTTACAGCAAGCTACCAACCTGTATCTTGTTACTTTGCTTTTTTTTGGTGATTATGGTGATTTTATTATTCCAGGAAGCAGTAAACCTTTCAGCCGCAGATAATATTGAAGCTAAACTTTCCTGGATAGTACATGTTAATTGTGGTAGTTGTAGTTTGATATTTGAATGCTCGAGTCTCATCTTGCCTTTCTGGTGATTTTTCTCAGTTCCTTAAGCTTACTATTCCAGGTTTCCACCAGTTGAAAATTCAAATGCGAATTCAATGGTATGATTCCCTTGTTAATACACAGTAATATTTAGTTGGTTTATCTAGAACCTAACCTTTTAGAGTTACCTTTCATTTTCAACACGGTCGCAAGTGCCGCTCGGCATATATCTGTAACGGTACTGAGTACCATATCTCCCTGCTATTAATTTAGTGATCTTCATAATCTTAGAGTGACATATTTCTAAGATCTCATAGTCTTCTCCATTTTAGAAAATAAAATCTAACTAATGGGCATCTATTCTCGTCCCTTAATCACATAAATATTTAAGTTGTCTCCATGCATACAGGATACTTCTAATGGTTTCTATTGATATTAGTGTTTGGCTTTTGATTGATTGTCATTCTACTTCGACCTAAGCACAGAGAAAAAAGTAAACTAAAGCCCGATAATCTAATCTACGTAGTAGACAAATAAGGAAGTGTTCTTTGGCCTGAACAGATGGCCAGTGATGTCATGATCGCATTGTTTGATTAAAGGCTCGAAATGTTAGTGAGTTGAAATAGAAATTTTCTTAGAAATATCACATTTAATTTAGATCCTTACAGAAAGCCCAAACAAATAAAACATGAAAGCAAACAGTGTGAAACTAGAATTTCCCTCAACAGAGTTCTTCATCATTTGATTCTATACCACATCGCATAGAAAGTTAATCTTTCTAGCTATAAGTCACATTTCGAGCATTTCGACAAAACAATCATTTATTTTTTCATCATATTATATGTATATGATTAATAAGTACACCTACTAAAAGACTTATTATTTTCTCGCTGCTTCCTTTGAGAGAACTGTAATCTTTTTCTTTGAGTCCCACTTACTAGAAGCATGATAAAAAGATGGGGGAAACATGAGAAATTGGTGGCCTATGGTCGTATCATCTTTGTTTTTACAATGACAGACTTGTTTGTTGCATATTCCATTGGATAAGTTTGATCCTTGTAAAAGTTACTCTATAACGCCAATTAAAGATTATTAAAGTAAAGATCATTTGAAAAAGAGCCCAAATAGGATTTTCAGGGAAATCTAGACCTTCTAGCTATGTTTCATGATTCAACCATCCTACTTCCGTTTTGAGAGAATTTTTGATAATGCATGTTGATATTCAGGCTTGGAAGAAGAATCTGCACGTCAATGAAATTCGTAAAAATTGAAGGGAGGAAAATGTTAGGAGATTATCTCTGATTTAGGAAATCTGTCAAACATCTTCTGAATTATTATATTTGTGTGTTAAACTAAGATATCTTTCTCTATGAATATTTATTTATTTACTACTTAGAAGGAATGGTGAAAAAATTAGTGACATCAAGTTTTTGTTTTTATTTTTTAAAAATTAGTGACATCAAGTTTTTGTTTTTATTTTATTTAATCTCTTAATAATTTTTTTTGAGAAGTAATAAAAATTATATTGATTAGATGTATGTTATGCAAATTACGCCGAGTTGCACGTATAAAGTTCCAGAATCACAAATGATCATGAGATGATGCCCAAAATTTATCGTAAAGCATATCTAAAGAGTGCGTTATTACTGAATATTTGAACATTTGTCCATGTTTCAACTCTTTAAAACGTAAAGAGCCCACGTGCAACGCACGTGCTTTGTACTAGTCTTAGTAAAAGAAGTAAAAACAATTTCCACCTCTTGAGTATGGGTTAAATACAATTACCCCATATTGTTTGGATAAATACCATTATCCCTTGCCAGAGACAATTACCCCTTGTTAGTGGATGAAGAATGGACGGATACCACCCTTATGTTAAATCAGACTTTTTTGTGACCATTCTATCCTTGAAAGGGTAGATTTAGATGCTCATACCGCTAATTTGCCTCTTGTTGTTGGTGTTCGTTCTCGGTGTTCTTCTTCACCACCATCACTATTGAATCTCCACCGTCAAAACTTTTTTGTGTGACCATTTCTAACACTGCCTACCCAAACCCGCAAGTTAAGATACCCATGAAAATTACTCATCCCCTAAATTTCTTGAATCCTACAATTTGTCTTACCTTGTTTCACATTCTTAAACTGAATTTCAGGTTCCAAGCATAGCCATAGAGATAGGGAGAGATGAAGAGAATGATTTTGTTTTGCTACTGTGCACAGGAGATTCCGGCAGGGAGACCTCCGTGTACACCGTACGTAGTGGATCAGGGATCGCACAGGAAGAATAGGGGTGTGTGTAGGGAGAGAGTAAGTCAGTAGCAATGTCTGAGAGAGAGACAGAGGTTTGGCAGAGCTTCCGCGTATGGCAGTGTTGTCCTTCTTTGTATGGAAAGGTTAACGATGTATATATACTGGAGAACATGACCGTTGTAGTGTGGTTAATGCGCCCATTAATGGCGGCTTAATTAGCTTAACCATAACGGCACGTTCGTCCGAGTATATAGGAACCGTTAGAGCACGTGGTGCGCGAGTACCGGAACCGTTACGAGGTTGACCGGGTTTGACCGGATTGACCGGGTTTGACCGGATTGACCGGGTCTAGGGAGCTCGTGCCATAAATCTCTCAAAACAGTTACTAAAGGTCGCGCGCGGGCTTGGCTCGCACGCGACAGGGCTTACTCTAGCCTCCAAACCACAAATCCCTACAAGTCCCGTGCAGTGGTATGCGAGGGCTCTGTCTCGCAGCCCCCACATGGATCAGCTCGGCTGGTGATCCTGTGTGTGTGGAGCACAATATGGTGTGCTGGATGGTTGCCACGTGGCCTAGATCTGCCATGTCATAAAGCAGTATCTACATTAGCCCCCTTTCTGCGCGTGAAGGCTTGTAGCTGTGTAGGCTTCCATGCGCGGAAACCAACATGCGCGTCGTCGTCACGCACCAATTCAAATACGGGTAGATTCAGCCCCCGTGCGTGTAATTATGACCTAAAACCCCTAGAGTCGTGCCGTCTGACCTTTAGGGTTTTAGGCGTGACGTCAGCCCGTCCTGTGATTGCGCGACACGACGGTGACGGTTGCGATTCGACTACTGAAGGGACGCAACCCTTCATTCTTTTGGATAAATACCTTGTATCCCATCATTGCAAAGCATTGCTTCTTTCTCTTAAAGTGAATGGTACCCGGAGATCTTCGAGAGCAGATCCAAATAATCAATCATCAGTTCAAGACTGCAAATCGTATTCTTCAACTGTGCATATCCAAGCAGGTTTCAAGGAAACAAGGTTGACCTCGTTTACTTTTTGATTTTAAAATATCGGCGTTTGCCTTGAACTGCGTTGAATCTGTAAACCCATGAAATCTGTGAAGAGGCTTTGATCTTTAAACCCGCTTCGCTTTACTCTTTCGACGATATTGGATCTTGCAATTACCCAATTTCTGAAATCGGCACCGAAACTGTTTGCATTCCTTTGCATAAGTCTCGAATTCAAAATTCAAACTGACTGGTGTGGTATTTCTCCCCCCCTTTTTTTTTTGCCCTTTCGCAGGAATGGCCAAAACAAGAGTAACCAGACCCGTCAAGGAAGATGAAGAGATGCCGGAGCTTCCGCAGGCTCTGTGGCGAAAAGCCCCCTTTCTGGGTGGGAAAGATTTTTACCACGCGAGGGTGAAGGCGAAGAGGATGCCTGATCCTGTTCCCGTTGAGCAGTTGTTAACGCTGACTCGCCCAGTTAACTCAGCCTTGCTCGAGTTAGTTGGCTCCGAGAATGTGGTTCGATTGGGAATCGAAAATGGGCACTTCCCATACACTGCAATTTCTACTCAGGCGTTTGTCCAGAAGTTGGACTATATGGATGAGTGGACTGACCACGTATTGGGTAATTACGCCGAAACTCTTGATGAAGCCGGCATTTTCTTCGCTGTTCGTGCTATGAAGGGTGCTGCCGTGAAGTTGGATCAGTCCATGCTTCTAGACCTTCTATCCCGCTATTCGCCTGCGACTCACACGTTTCACTTTGCTGAGTTCGAGGCTGCCCCCACGCTCGAGGACGTTCAAATGCTGTATGAGCTTTCCCCCATGGGCGAGGTGGACCCCTTGAGTCACTTAAGAACACCTGCGGAATTGGCCTTGTACGCGCAGATGGAGGAGTGCCTAGCAGAGGTAAAGAAAATCTCCACTCGGTGGACCAGTACGGAACCTCTTCCGAACTGGCAGCTAGTGGATACGTCTGCGAAGAATACCTGGAACAAGTGGTTGCAGTACTTCTTCCGAGACTATGCAAACAGCAGCATCACTAAGAAGCTTTTGAGCAAGGACCCGGAGGCCGAGAATTACGTAGAGGGCAAGGGTTATCATTTGACCCTTTGCGCCTTTCTCTGCGCTTGGCTGTCGAGGTATCTGATTGATGGTCACCCCCATGACGGGGTCTTCTACCATGTGCTGCCACTTGCGGTGAGGCTCGCTCTTGGCCAGAGGGTCGCACTTGGGCCCTTGGTCTTGGGTACGTTGTATTATAGGCTGGACCAGCTGGTTCTGGCAATGAGGGAATCGCGCGGCCGTCTCGATGTTCTGACCTTTGTCAATATCAGCTTTTTGACAATGTGGGTTTTTGAGCGCTGGCCATCTTATGCTCCAACTCCCCTCCCACTTGAGAAGTGGTGTCCCCCAGGCGAGACGAAAGCGCTCAACAGCGGAAGGGCTGCGAGATGGTTCGGGGCAAGCAACACCAAGTGTGCTTGGAGCTTGATATGCGACAAGCGAAGGGAATTCACTGCCAGGCCTTACGCCACACGTGTTGAGAATGTGCGGTGGTTTCCAAAGCTATACCCCTCCGAAGGTATGGTCTTGTCAGAAGACCTTCTCTTTGAAAAGGGACCGCATTTCCACGAGCGCTATCGTGAGTTCTTTTGCTGGTGTCTGCGGGGTTCTCTTCCTGCACTTGCAGAGCACATTCGTGAGCTCGCGCCACGATATGAAAGGCTTACAGTGGATGTTGACCCCACCCGGGTCTCGCCTCAGTTTGGTTTCGATGCGGTGGCCCCATCTATCTGGCCCCAG
Organism: Linanthus parryae; assembly: GCA_023055425.1. Lineage (NCBI taxonomy): Eukaryota > Viridiplantae > Streptophyta > Magnoliopsida > Ericales > Polemoniaceae > Linanthus > Linanthus parryae. Next base: position 39,945,914 of record JALGPY010000002.1, read on the forward strand.
TCTATCGTCAGAGGGTGCTACAAGCGCTTGCTGACAAAGGAGTGCAAGACGGTCCTTATGAGCAATCTTCCCTTCGAGCAGCCTGCGGGAACTCGCAAGGGTGGTTGTTCCCAGAACTGGATCGCATACTGGATTGCCCAGCAGACGAGGATGGAGACGGAGGCGGCGGCGCAGCCAGGAAGGGCCCCCTTGATCAAGAGAAACTCTTTTCCATTTCGCCCCAATTGTAGTTTGAGCGAGTCCGAGTATGGTTGCTACTCGTTGTTGGACCGCGAGAATCATTTGTGCCCCGATTTCATTCTGAAGGAGCAGGTCAATGCAATCAAGAAGGGCGACACGCAGGTCATCAAATATAGCAAGGCGTTTGCTGAGGTAAGCAGTTTCCTTGTGTGCTTTGAGCTCTTTGATTTGCTTGCACTGATGCTTTTTTGTTCTGTATTGTCTAGTGTCATGTGCGTAGGTTCGCAGCTGGTGACCGTTCCAAATCGCTGGTGGATACCATTGTTGCCACCAGAAGGAGGGGGGAGTCGTATCGGCTAGCATGGAGGATGGATGCCGAGGTCGAAACAAAAGTTCGTGGGGTCATGAACACCTTTGCTGACTCGCTGATAGACAACCCTCCGGCTCCGTCTCCTCCTAGAGGTCACCCGTCCCCTCCGGCGACTGCGGCGCCGAGAGCGAAGAGGCCTAGGCAAAAGGGGATTACGATTTCTTCCCCTAGGAGCGCTCCAGCTTCGCCCCCAGTGAGGTCCCTTTCTGTCAAGGACAAAGGTAAGGGTCGTATGCCCGGCAAGGTGCGAAAAGATCTCGCAGTTGAAACCTTCGTTCCATTCAATCAAGAGGAAGAGGAAGAGAGGCAGGAGCCCCAAGCAAGTAATGAAGAAGAAGAAGAAGGAACAGTTGTGATGCGCGAGGAAGAGTCAGGAGGTACTTCCGTCGCCTTTCCTTGTCCTTCATCATGACTTTTGTGCAGTTCTTTTCTTTGAACCAATTTTGTATTCGCAGATGATGATGAAGCTGTTGGTGGCCTCGTGGCCAAAAGGCAAAAGAGAAATGCCCATGCTGGCGTTTCAGATGATCCCATAAACGAGGATGTTCTTGCTGAATCCCGGAAGACAGCCGCGGAGGCTGCTGCGAGAAGAAGGCAGCGAGAGGAAGAGGAGCTCGAGCTTGTGAAACAGCGGAGCCTCGAGAAGCTGCATGTTGACGACTTAGTGCGTTCAACTGGCGAGGAAGACGAGCTTCCCGAAGAAGTGGCTCCTCATGTGGAGGAGGAAGATGAGGTTCCCGGAGAGGACGCAGCAGAGCTAGAGCAAGTCCAAGCGGACTTCGCAGAGATCGCAGGTGGCGATAAAGGTGAGATCTTCAATCTCGCAGTTACTTATAGAGATGTAATTGTGGGTGCGTTAAAGCACGGTGTGTCAAAGCCTGACATTCGCCGTTGGTTGGCAAGCAAATGCGGAGAACCCTCAGGTAATTATTTTGAGTGATATGCGCATACTAGGCTTTAGTCACTTGAAGCAAAATCATGACTGGTTTACTCGCGTCCCAGGTCACGCTTCTCTTAAAGATCTGCTTAGTGAGGATACACTGATAGGGCACGGTTCCACGTCCCTAGTGTACGATGAGGATACCTTAATCCCACCTTCGCGTGGAGGTGCTTATTCTTAGCTTTAGCAAAGATAGTGAAATAACTTATAACACAAGTTACCTCATATTGTCGCATTTGGTATCGCAGGTCATTCTGAGGAACCTGAGCTGGAGCAGAGAAGTCAGCCTTCTGCATCCCATGTTCCAATCTCGAGCTCTCATACTGAGAAGCCCGTCGCGGACGCTGGACATGTAAGTGAGCGTCTCGAGGATGTCATCGAGCTCTCCGATGATGTCGAAGCTGATGCTGTGCGGATGGACGAAAGTGTCCGTACTGGTGGTGAGGAGGAAAGGACAAGCGATGCTGCCATTTCCGCATCCGGGAATGTCCGTCCAGCGACCTCGGTTGTGCCTCCGGCGATGACTGAGCCAGGAGCACCTATTCCTGCGTGGAGCATTTGGGGCTCGCAGGTTGGGAATGTAATCGCAGCTGGTGCAGCTTACACTCTTCCTCCTAACTATGAGAGTTTGGAGCTCGCAGCTGATAGGAGAGCCATGGAGCGAGGGCAGTCTTCGAACAACCCAGTGGCCCGCATCCCTTCTCTTCATGAAATTCTGGAAGGCACTGGTAAGTAAAGATTTACCGTTCGCACGTCGCATTATTTGCTTGCGAGTTCTGACATTATAACCATTTTTGATGTCTCAGGTTTGAAGCAAACCGATGTAGACTGGGTGGTTCGAATGCGCCTCAGATACCCCCGATCGTTTGTGAGGTGTCTGGAGATCAGTCCTTTTGACAGGAGGCTATTCCTTACTGAAGCCATCTGGATACTAGAGCAGCTGTGTGCGGCTACACCTGCGACCATTTCGGCCCAGAGTGCTGAATTGCTGTGTGGCATGTGCCAAAATCTCGTGCTCAAAGTCCAAGGTAGACTTGGCTTTAAATTCCTCAAGGACAGAGTTACACTGATTCGCGCAGCTGTAACTTTGAATCTCGGTCACCAGAATCTCGCAGCTGAGATGCAGAAGGTGGAGCAGCAAAAGCAAAAGGTTGATGAAGCTGTAAAGCTGTATCAGGAAATGAATGCCAAGTGCGAGCAACTGAAGCAAGAAGTGAAACAAGTGGAGAAGCTGAGCGAGCAGTTCGCACCCCAGGACTCCTTAGTCAAAAATTTGTTTTGACTTTTCGAATTTTTGAAAAGAAAACAGGAAAATGGCTGAGACATTAATGTAATGTTTTGAACATTAATGTGATATTGCTAGGGTTTCTCCCCCTTCTTTTTTTAACAACAAACAATGAGTTTGCCCGTTTTGCCCCTTTCGGGATTTGATTGGACATTTCTGTGCATATCCAATTATGACATCAGCAATTGATTCTTTGCTTGATTTTCGCGCTAATTTCTCGGCAGATAAGCACGCTTCCGTTGGGAAGTCCATCCGAATCATGACTATCCGTCATTTATTAGGATACGCAACCGAATCGTCGTAGCCTTTAGTAGGGTAATTGATTGTTACCGCTTTTCAAGGCGTAAGTGATTGAACTTACCCTCTTTTTGAATTTGCTGACTCATCTTAAGCAACCGAAGAGTCTCTACAGGGCCTATATAAACCCTGCCTTTGTCATTTGGGTTCTTCATCCCAAACATGTGCTTTGCCGTGAGTCCTTACGACTGCTGGCTTCAACGCTTGTTTTTCGTTGATTCATGGCAACTTCAGGCTTTGAATCCTGAGTTTGCGCTTTGTGCCATAGAAATAGTTTCCAAGATCCACTTTATGAGGCTCATTGCCGTTTATAACCGTCATAAAGAGAATGCAGATAACACCTCATGTGTGTTCGAAGAAATTTCTTCGTGTATTATGTGTGCAGGTCATGTTTCCGGCCGCCTCGTGGCGAGGTGCAGCGCCGTAGTGACCGTGCTACCGTCTCGTAATGAACGGCGTGATTCTTCTTCAGCAGTAATGAAGAAGAATCCGTCACTTTCATGTTTGTGAGCCCAGGGTGACGAACTGTCGCGTTCATCCCCGTCTACAAGGAGCCCTTGCCCTTTGGAGCTGCTGCTTGCCTGTAGATCGCCGGAACCGGTGGCTCCTTGGGCAAATGTTATGGGTAGCCTATCTGACAACGGTCTTGTCGGATAGCAGAATGTCGAGCGTATGGTTTCATGTGGCTCTTTTCAGAGCGAGATCCCCTTTGCTACAGATGTCACCCACAGATTTGGGCATCATGTAGCCGGCGCTCGAAGCCAGGGCGGTTCATTCTTTGCAGTCCGGGTTTCCGTATCGCGTTTCTGCTGGCCTATCAGCCATTTTGCGAATGTATTGTAAGCCATGTTGGCTGTGTAGTTAGATGTGAGCTTTTCGCTTGTAAGCTGCTATCTAGATAGATAAATTGTAAGTCATTTGACTCATAATGATAAATAGTATTTGTATCATCTGTTCTTTGCAACAAAACACGATTTCGCATGCGTTTCGGCTTGTTTTGCCTTGCATAATGACATGTAATGATTTCACATATGCGATGTCAATTTACAGATATTTCGCTAGATCATTCGAGATCGCTATTTAGCAGCTGTGCCATCTTGACGGATGGGCTTGTAGTTGGTCGTTGTAAATCGTATGAGATCACGTTCACAACGTTGTTATCGTTCCAGATAATTTTCCAGAGATCAATCAAGATCGTTGAGCTGTGCAAATTGCTATCATAGAAGATAGGCTTTGTTTGAGATCGTTTCTCGCATAAACTGCTATCACAGCAGACAGATCTTTAGAAGATCTAATAAGATAACTCTGCACTCGTGTTGCCATCATATAAGACGGGTTTGGATAATTAACCAAAATTGCTATCGTAACAGATAGGCTTGAGAAGATCATTATAAGATCGCATCTGTATGGCCCGCTATCTCAAGAGATAGGCGTTAGATGATCGATTGAGATCGTTTTTGTATTTCGCTGCTATCGCAAAAGATAGACTTTGGATGATCATGTAAGATCGTGTTTTCGTTTGGGTGCTATCGCAAGGGATAGGCTTTAATGATCACTTAAGATCGTATTTGTATTTGATTGCTACCGTGAGAGATAGGCTTTAGATGATCACTTAAGATCGCATTTGCATTTGGCTGCTATCGCAAGAGATAGGCTTTAATGATCACTTAAGATCGCATTTGCATTTGGCTGCTAAGAGATAGGCTTTAATGATCACTTAAGATCGCATTTGTAGTGGCTGCCATCGTAGGAGATGGGCTTTAGATGATCACTTAAGATCGCGTTCGCGTGTAACTGCTATCGTAAGAGATAGGCTTTAATGATCGGTTAAGATCACATTTGTAGTGGCTGCCATCGTAGGAGATGGGCTTTAGATGATCGATTAAGATCACATTTGTATTGACTGCCATCGTAGGAGATGGGCTTTAGATGATCACTTAAGATCGTATTTGCGTTTGATTGCTATCGTGAGAGATAGGCTTTTAAATGATCAATTAAGATCGCATTTGCATTGGCTGCCATCGTAGGAGATGGGCTTTAGATGATCAGTTGAGATCGTGTTTGCTATCGTATGAGATAGGCTTTGATGATCGATTGAGATCGCGTTTGCTATCGTATGAGATAGACTTTGATGATCAGATAAGATCGCGTTTGCTATCGTATGAGATAGGCTTTGATGATCAGTTAAGATCGCGTTTGCTATCGTATGAGATAGGCTTTGATGATCAGTTAAGATCGCGTTTGCTATCGTATGAGATAGGCTTTGATGATCGATTAAGATCGTGTTTGCTATCGTGTGAGATAGGCTTTGACGATCGATTGAGATCGCGTTTGCTATCGTATGAGATAGGCTTTGATGATCAGATAAGATCGCGTTTGCTATCGTATGAGATAGGCTTTGATGATCGATTAAGATCGTGTTTGCTATCGTGTGAGATAGGCTTTGACGATCGATTGAGATCGCGTTTGCATTTGTTACTATTGCAGCGAATAAATCATTGTTAATAGTTGTAACAAATTAGATAAAGCGATATAAACAGCAATCAAATATGAACTTCTCATTTGGGAGAATTTTTATTATGACATTCTCGTATGGTAGAGATAGAATTACAATCCTCTCATATGGGAGAGGAGATTGCGAATATCGTAGCCACATGAGACATTAAGCAACGTTATCATAAAACGTATGTAATAAGAGAAGTCAGGGATAGTACTTCTTGATCCAGCGCATGTTGACTGAGCTTGGAGTTGAGGTTGTGCCGTGCAACCTTCGTATGCTGCAGTAGCCGCTATCGAAGACTTCTGTGACTTCGAAGGGTCCTTCCCAATTAGCTGCGAACTTTGGGTGAGTTGCTTCTCGCATGCAGTGATCAGATGCGCGTAAGACCAGGTCGCCAACTGCGAAATCCCGTCGCTGGACCGTCTTGTTGTAGGCGCGAGCGATTCTTTCTTGGTACCGCTTGTTAGTCCTTTTGGCTTGTTCTCGCTTTTCTTCCAGCAAGACTAAATCATGATCGCGTTGATTTTCATAGAGCGCGTGGAAGGCCAGCCTTGCCGAATTGACTCTGACCTCCGCAGGTACCACAGCTTCGGCCCCATAACATAGTAGAAATGGCGAGGCCCCTGTGGGTGTCCTTGGAGAAGTTCTGTAGGCCCACAGAGCTATGTTAAGAGAGTCGGCCCACTTCTTGTGGTCATCTGCGACCATCTTGCTCAGAATTCTCAGCAGCGTTTTGTTAGTCGCCTCGGCTTGCCCGTTTCCCTTTGGATAATAGGGGGTAGAGCATATCTGCCTGATATTGTACTCCGCAAGTTTTGTAGCTACCTGACGATTAACAAAAGGAGTACCGTTATCTGAAAGAATAGTATTCGGGATTCCGAACCTGCATACGATGTTTTCCTGGATGAAGTTGACCACAGCCAGCGCGTTTGCCGTCTTCAGTGGTATTGCTTCCACCCATTTGGTGAACAGCTCAGTTGCGGTGAGAATGAAATGGTTCCCATGTGACGTTGGTCGGATGGGGCCAATGAAGTCCAAAGCCCATGTGTGAAATGGCCATGGCGTTCCTAGTGCATGTAGGTCCACGGCGGGAGCGTGCACTAGGTTCCCTTTGAATTGACATTCTTGGCAGCGTCGCACCTTGGTGCGGCAATCGACTTCCATCGTGGGCCAGAAATATCCAATTGAGAGAAGCTGTCTGCATAATTTCGCACCTCCCTGGTGTTCCACCTGGTGGGAGAGGTCCATGACTTCTTGTGCTTCCCTATCGTCTAGGCATCGCAGCAAGTTGCCTTCGTGACCTTTTCGCCAAAGCAGATTTTCTTGAACCACATATCGAGAAGCTTTCCTCTTTAATTTGTCTGCCTCTTTTCTCGATTCGGGCACGGTGCCCCTGGTGAGGAATTCAAACAATGGCTTTCTCCAGTCTGTGTCGTCGTCGATTAGAGCGACAAGAAGAGAATCTTTGATTAGTGCGCAACTCTCGCACTTCCCTTGTATCAGGGCTGCAGCTGTTGACATGCCTGGCCAATGAATGCCATATCTCTGAGCTTTCCTGTAGATTGACACCTCGCTTTCTCCGCAAGCGTGTTGGTGAATCTTTTCTAACAGCTGTTGTCCCTCCTGTTCGGAGACACATCGCATGAGTATTCCTCCGGGACCCTTGTAGTAAAGGGTGTTGTCGTGGATACAGTATCCTTTCGTGAGTGCCCAGCCCTCGCTGCTGGTGCCTTTCGCAATAGCTTGCAGGATTGCTTTTCGCCAGTCTGCGTCATCCATGTGTTCGTCGTCGCACGCATCTTCTGTTAATGCCGACGATGTTCGCACTTCGATGGAAATCCTTGCGGGGCATTTGTCTATGCTGACCTTAGATTCCAGAGTTGCTAAGGCGTCTGCATGCCTGTTGTCCGCTCGGGGTTTGTGCTCGTATTTCACGTCGCAGAATTGCTGCATCAGTTTTTGCACTAGGGTGCGGTATGGCAGGAGGTTGATCTCCTTTAAACCATATTCGCCCGAGGCCTGTTTAACAATCAGTTTGGAATCTCCCATGACTGTTAAGTTGCTTACTTCCAAAGCTTTCGCCGCACGGAGCCCTGCGATCAGAGCCTCGTATTCCGCCTCGTTGTTCGTGACTGCGAAATTGAGTTTTGCGGACATCTGTATGACTTCCCCGTCCGGCTTTGTCAAGACTATCCCAATGCCTCCGCCTTTTCTGGTTGACGAACCATCGAAGTGGAGGGTCCAATAGGGCACGTCGATCGCGTAGATTTCAGGGCCTTCGAGTTCTTCCTCGATCACAGGTTCGTGACTGTTGTCAGGAAACTGTGCCAGCAGATCTGCTACCGCCTGCGACTTGATCGCTCTTGGTTTTACGCATGTGATATCGTATTGAGAGATGGTCATGTACCATTTCGCCAATCTCCCGCCCGGAGTAGTGTGAGTTAGCAGGTATCTTATGGGGTCGCTTTTGGTGACCACCACTACTTTGTGCGATGCAAAATAGTGTCTCAACTTTTCTATTACGAAGAATAAGGCAAGGCAATGACGTTCGATGTCTGTGTACCTTGATTCAGCAGGCTGCACGATGCGAGAGATGTAATAAATAGGCCTCTCTTGGCCCTCATACACCTGAGCCAAGAGTGCTCCTATAGATCTCCTTGTTGATGTAAGATATAGCAGCAGCGGCGATCCCAGTTGAGGCGCGATCATAATCTTCGGGGATGTAAGTATCTCCTTTAGCTTTTCGAATGCAGCTTCGTGATCAGGAGCCCAGTTGTACGCGGCGTCCTTCTTGAGGAGGGTGCTGAAGCAGCACGTGATTTCGGCGATTGCCGGGATGAATCTCCGCAGATATGACAATTTTCCCAAGAATGTTTTCAAGGTACTTTGGTCTTGAGGTGGTGTCATGCTGGTGATGGCTGACACTTTCGCAGGGTCAGGCTCAATTCCTTGGCGATGGACTACGCATCCCAGAAACTTCCCCGAAGTCACGCCGAACGCGCATTTCATGGGGTTCATTTTCAGTTGAAAGCTCCTGCATCTGTTGAATACCTTTCGCAGGTCTGCAAGGTGATCTGCTTCATGCCTGGATTTGACTACCAGGTCATCCACATAGAATTCCACTTCTTTGTGCATCATGTCGTGGAATAGGGCCATCATGGCCCGCTGATAGGTTGCGCCCGCATTCTTAAGACCGAATGGCATTACCGTATAGTTGAATACCCCCACGGGAGTGATGAATGCAGTTTTCCTTGCATCTTCGGGATCCATCTTGATTTGATTGTACCCGCTGAAGCCGTCCATGAAACTGAACATGCGATGGCCTGCTGTTGAATCAATGAGTAAATCAATGTTAGGCAGCGGGAAATCGTCCTTAGGACAGAAGCGATTAAGATCTCGGAAGTCCACGCAGATGCGGAGCTGTCCGTTCTTCTTCACCACTGGCACGATGTTGGCCAACCATGTGGGATGGTGATTGGGCTCTATGAACTTGGCATCTAGGAGTTTGACAATCTCCTGTTTGATCTTCACGTTGAGCTCTGGCCTAAAGCTTCTGGTGCTTTGCTTGACCGGTTTAGACCCTGGGATGATGTCTAAACGGTGCATGGTGATGCTCGTGTCCAGACCCGGCATCTCGTCGTATTCCCATGCGAACACGTCCTTGTATTCAGTTAGGAGCTGCAGCAGTCCTTGTTCCTCTTCGCTCGTGAGGTCCGCACTCAGGAAGACTGGTCTTTTCTTTTCCTCGTTCGGGCTGAGGAACACTTCCTTAAGCTCTTGCTTTTGTGGTCTTGGCCTGTCTTCCATGCATTCGGGGGCTTCTTTAAGTTTCTCCTCTGGAGTGCCCTGTGTTGGCTCTTCTGTGAGCGCAACTTGCTCGATTTGATTGATTTGCCCAGGGACATCCCCATGCCCGTGTGAGGACGTCCCCGCGCACCTTCATATGCGATAGCATTTCTTCCCGTTGGCGTAGAAGCTCTCTATCTCCTTGCCCTCAGGGTCGTGCTTTGCGATCCTCTTCAGAGTGTAGACACTCTTGCGATGATATGCGATGCGCGGCGCCTCTTCGTGGCTAGGCGGCTTTTCTTTGGTGTCTCCCCTTGTCACCATCACGCCTGCAGGTGACTGGTCCTTGATGTCCTCCCAGAGAGGTAAAGGAGTAGGGTTGAATGGTCCGGGTGTTTGCTCGTCCGCCATCTCGGTGAACCACACCGCCTCGCTGAGATGCGCTTCGTCCAAGTTGAACGGGTTAGTTGAGGCCGGTATCTCGACAATCCTGTCGTTCCAGATAGCTTTCATCACTTGGTGAGCCGTTGAAGGGATTGCGTCAAAGCGATGAATCCAGGCCCGACCTATGATCATGTGGTATGTAGTGTTCGCGTCTATGACATAGAACTTCGCCGAGCACTTGATTTTGCCGATCTGAACGCCTAGGCGGATCCACCCGATCGTCATTCTGGAATCGCTTCCGAATCCCACCAACGGGGATGGACGCTTGACCACCTTGTGCTCGGGGATCCCTGCTAGCTTCAGTGTGTGGAGTGGAACAACATTGACCGCTGCTCCTCCATCGACGAATGCTCGCTTGAATTCAACGCCGTTGATGATGGCGGTCACGTACAGGGGCCTCTGGTGGCTCGCATCTGTCTTCTTATCGCTGGCAGAAAAGGTCATGATCTTTTCTGTGGAACGGGACGCCCTGACGACTTTCCCGTTGGAGACCACGAGGTCCTCCTCGTAGTCCTCTGCTACCCTTAAGATTGCTTTTGTCATGTCCGCTCGACATTTTTCGGAGAAGTTCATCTTGTTGAAGAATCTGTCGAAGCCGTGCGACCCTTTCATGCGGTCGGCACGCTCATCTTCCGTGTCCATGCTGTAGTCTTCATCTTCATGGACTTCAGCAACGATGGGCAGACCATCCTTTGCGACTTCTTCCAAGTCAACTATCGAGATCATGGCGACCTCTTTGCCTTTTGAGCCCGAATCTGTATGGGCAGGCAGCGGGTTGTTGCGCACATCCTTCCGATGGTCGCTGACGATGAGTTCACCGCTCTTCATCTTCTGATCGAGCGTGAATCTGAGCTTCTTGCACTCGGCTGTGGAGTGCATGACCCTACCGTGGTATTCGCACCACTTAGGGTCCCTCGTCATCTCCTTGGAGGGTGCTTTCTCGAGCGGTGGGAGGACGCCGTCCTTGCGCCACTGTCTGCAGAGATCGCTCGCTTCCTCCACCGAGCATGGCAGAGGTGGTGCGTCGAAGTTTGTAACCTTCGCTTGCTTCTGGGGCGAAACTGTATTGACCTCAGCTTCGCGTCCTCGCTTGTAGCCAAATCTGCCGATCTTGTAGGTGGTGCCGCTCGCAGGTCGTTCTGGAGCGCTCTTCTTTCTCTGTCTCTCGACGATGGGCTCGATGTTCATCGTGCATTCGATGAGCTTTGAAAACGTGGGTGTTTGCAAATTGATCAGCATGCTTTTGTATTCGTCTCGCATGCACTGCAGGCATATCTCTACGAGCCGACTCTCGAGCATTGGGTCCTTGCATTCTAAGGATTTCGCTCTGAATTTCTTGATGAAAGTGATTCCATCTTCCTCGCGTTTCTGATACATCCGCGAGAGGTGGATCATCGTCACCTTCTCTTCCATCTGGAAGAACTTGGTGTAGAACTTCTGGACCATGTCGTCCCAAGTCTTCACAGATCCGGGCTCCAACGTCCGGTACCATTTGTATGCTACATTCCCAAGAGTCTTTGGGAACTCTCGCATCAGCAGTTTGGGATCAGCTCCGTATGGACCCATGACATCGATGAAACGCATGACATGCTCATGAGCGTTTCCATTGACGTCTTCGAACTTGTCCCATTTGGGAGCCTTGTACCCTGCCGGGTTAGGCATGAGATAAATTTCTCGTGGGATGGGTGGATCGTTGTCTAGCTTCGGGATGATGGTATCCGCGAGCGATTGATGAGCTAGGATGGAGTCCACGCGCTTCTGCAAGGATGTCATGCATTCTGGGAGGCTTCCCTCGGTAGCTGCCGGAGGGGCTGCCGTAGGCGGTGGCGACACATATGCCGCCGGAGGATTGAGAGTGTATTGGCTACCCGCGTTTCCCCATATGGTCGCCGGCGGAGGCAGAGTGTACTGCAAAGTTGGGTTAGACGCCAAAGCCGTGGGCTGAGAGGCGTGAGTGGCAGGGGGTAGCATTTGCGCTGTTGATCCTTGGATCGAAGGCAGCTGCGCGGCTGACGGTGGAGTTTGCAGATGAGGGTTGGGAGGCGTGGCTGACGCTCCCAATCCTGGAGCAGTAGGGGTTCCTCCTCCCTGAGGGGTGGCGGTACCCGGTGGAGGATTTGGTGCAAGGGTGCCCAGAACGGCCAAGATCCGCTCCAACTGCGCAGATTGAGACTTGAGAGCTTTTGCCTGACTTTGGACCGTGGCGTCCAAAGACTCCAAAGTTGGTGCCTCGCCGGGAGTCGTCGGAGTACGGCGGACTTCGTCTCCCGAGGGAGTTTCGGTGGAAGGCGACCGGTTGCTGACATCATCCTCCTGAGACATGGTTGCTTTTGCTGGTACGTTTCACGTCGGGTTCACCAAAATGTGCACAGGAGATTCCGGCAGGGAGACCTCCGTGTACACCGTACGTAGTGGATCAGGGATCGCACAGGAAGAATAGGGGTGTGTGTAGGGAGAGAGTAAGTCAGTAGCAATGTCTGAGAGAGAGACAGAGGTTTGGCAGAGCTTCCGCGTATGGCAGTGTTGTCCTTCTTTGTATGGAAAGGTTAACGATGTATATATACTGGAGAACATGACCGTTGTAGTGTGGTTAATGCGCCCATTAATGGCGGCTTAATTAGCTTAACCATAACGGCACGTTCGTCCGAGTATATAGGAACCGTTAGAGCACGTGGTGCGCGAGTACCGGAACCGTTACGAGGTTGACCGGGTTTGACCGGATTGACCGGGTTTGACCGGATTGACCGGGTCTAGGGAGCTCGTGCCATAAATCTCTCAAAACAGTTACTAAAGGTCGCGCGCGGGCTTGGCTCGCACGCGACAGGGCTTACTCTAGCCTCCAAACCACAAATCCCTACAAGTCCCGTGCAGTGGTATGCGAGGGCTCTGTCTCGCAGCCCCCACATGGATCAGCTCGGCTGGTGATCCTGTGTGTGTGGAGCACAATATGGTGTGCTGGATGGTTGCCACGTGGCCTAGATCTGCCATGTCATAAAGCAGTATCTACAGCTACCACCAAAATTATCAATACGCAGATGCAATCTAATCCAATTCAATTCCGAAATAGAATAAGAGAAACGATTCAATGTGATTTAGTTATCCTAGCCCAATCAACACTGTTCTTATCTAAGAAACAAAACCCATAAAAAATGAAGCAAACAAAATGTAACTTGCAGAGATGAACCAAATGTAACTTGCAGAGATGAGCCACTCCACTACCACCCTGCCACTGTCACCACTACTTAACCTCCACTCCCACCAGAAAAATACCGGAGCCACCACCACCATTACAGCCTCTACACAATTTGAGAACCCCCGATAACTGAACCCATAAATTGATCAAAACCTAAAACCCCCAAATGTCAAACCCCATCAGGATAAAGAGAAGGTGAAGCATACCCAAATCAAAGCAACAAAGCACAAACAATCATACCCAAATCGCCAATCGTACCAACAACTGGCCAAATTACATAATCACAAACTATACCAACAAACCACAACCGAAATTCTCAATCGAACATACCCAAATTGCCTATCGAACCCTCTCTATTGTAACTGTAGGAATTGTGCCTTGAAGATGAAAATACTCAAAGGAGCGCGAAGAAGTGAAGCCCGGGGGGGTCTTCGTACAAAGACAAAGTGTCTTCGCAAGAAGACATTCAACACTTAGCCAAAATCAGATTGTCTTCTTGGAATAGGCTACAGTCTCAAAATAGGAAGGTCTTCACACGAAGAAAAATTGTCTTCGCCCGAAGCTCTTCGCACGAAGACAATTTGGGAGTAGGATAATAAGGATGGAACTGTTTCCATAATTGTTCCGGGCATTTTTGGGGGCTATAAAAGGATCATTTGGGTCCTATGAACATGTGTAAACATCTAGAGACGTTTCTACTCATTGAATAAAGGTTTTTTTTTCCCATGAACGTAGTTAGCATATTTAGATGCTAGCAACCCACGTAAATCTTGTGTGATTCCATCTTTCTTTCATTGTTCGTGAGGCGTGAGTGATCGTGAGAGGTATAACAGTAACTCATCATCATGATATCTTAGCAACATTTGGGGAATCCTTCGAATCGTAGGAACTAGTGGCCGGAGATGATTTCCCAGTTGTAGATACTGCTTTATGACATGGCAGATCTAGGCCACGTGGCAAGCATCCAGCACACCATATTGTGCTCCACACACACAGGATCACCAGCCGAGCTGATCCATGTGGGGGCTGCGAGACAGAGCCCTCGCATACCACTGCACGGGACTTGTAGGGATTTGTGGTTTGGAGGCTAGAGTAAGCCCTGTCGCGTGCGAGCCAAGCCCGCGCGCGACCTTTAGTAACTGTTTTGAGAGATTTATGGCACGAGCTCCCTAGACCCGGTCAATCCGGTCAAACCCGGTCAATCCGGTCAAACCCGGTCAACCTCGTAACGGTTCCGGTACTCGCGCACCACGTGCTCTAACGGTTCCTATATACTCGGACGAACGTGCCGTTATGGTTAAGCTAATTAAGCCGCCATTAATGGGCGCATTAACCACACTACAACGGTCATGTTCTCCAGTATATATACATCGTTAACCTTTCCATACAAAAGGAGGACAACACTGCCATACGCGGAAGCTCTGCCAAACCTCTGTCTCTCTCTCAGACATTGCTACTGACTTACTCTCTCCCTACACACACCCCTATTCTTCCTGTGCGATCCCTGATCCACTACGTACGGTGTACACGGAGGTCTCCCTGCCGGAATCTCTTGTGCACATTTTGGTGAACCCGACGTGAAACTTACCAGCAAAAGCAACCATGTCTCAGGAGGATGATGTCAGCAACCGGTCGCCTTCCACCGAAACTCCCTCGGGAGACGAAGTCCGCCGTACTCCGACGACTCCCGGAGAGGCACCAACTTTGGAGTCTTTGGACGCCACTGTCCAAAGTCAGGCAAAAGCTCTCAAGTCTCAATCTGCGCAGTTGGAGCGGATCTTGGCCGTTCTGGGCACCCTTGCGCCAAATCTTCCACCAGGTACCGCCACCCCTCAGGGAGGAGGAACCCCTACTGCTCCAGGATTGGGAGTATCGGCCACGCCTCCCAATCCTCATCTGCAAACTCCACCGTCAGCCGCGCAGCTGCCTTCGATCCAAGGATCAACAGCGCAAATGCTACCCCCTGCCGCTCACGCCTCTCAGCCCACGGCTTTGGCGTCTAACCCAACTTCGCAGTACACTCTGCCTCCACCGGCGACCATATGGGGAAACGCGGGTAGCCAATACACTCTCAATCCTCCGGCGACATATGTATCGCCACCGCCTACGGCAGCCCCTCCGGCAGCTACCGAGGGAAGCCTCCCAGAATGCATGACATCCTTGCAGAAGCGCGTGGACTCCATCCTAGCTCATCAATCGCTCGCGGATACCATCATCCCGAAGCTAGACAACGATCCACCCATCCCACGAGAAATTTATCTCATGCCTAACCCGGCAGGGTACAAGGCTCCCAAATGGGACAAGTTCGAAGACGTCAATGGAAACGCCCATGAGCATGTCATGCGTTTCATCGATGTCATGGGTCCATACGGAGCTGATCCCAAACTGCTGATGCGAGAGTTCCCAAAGACTCTTGGGAATGTAGCATACAAATGGTACCGGACGTTGGAGCCCGGATCTGTGAAGACTTGGGACGACATGGTCCAGAAGTTCTACACCAAGTTCTTCCAGATGGAAGAGAAGGTGACGATGATCCACCTCTCGCGGATGTATCAGAAACGCGAGGAAGATGGAATCACTTTCATCAAGAAATTCAGAGCGAAATCCTTAGAATGCAAGGACCCAATGCTCGAGAGTCGGCTCGTAGAGATATGCCTGCAGTGCATGCGAGATGAGTACAAGAGCATGCTAATCAATTTGCAAACACCCACATTTTCAAAGCTCATCGAGTGCACGATGAACATCGAGCCCATCGTCGAGAGACAGAGAAAGAAGAGCGCTCCAGAACGACCTGCGAGCGGCACCACCTACAAGATCGGCAGATTCGGCTACAAGCGAGGACGCGAAGCTGAGGTCAATGCAGTTTCGCCCCAGAAGCAAGCAAAAGTTACAAACTTCGACGCACCGCCCCTGCCCTGCTCGGTGGAGGAGGCAAGCGATCTCTGCAGACAGTGGCGTAAGGACGGCGCCCTCCCGCCGCTCGAGAAAGCACCCTCCAAGGAGATGACGAGGGACCCTAAGTGGTGCGAATACCACGGCAAGGTCATGCACCCCACAGCCGAGTGCAAGAAGCTCAGATTCGCACTCGATCAGAAGATGAAGAGCGGCGAACTCATCGTCAGCGACCATCGGAAGGATGTGCGCAACAACCCGCTGCCTGCCCATACAGATTCGGGCTCAAAAGGCAAAGAGGTCGCCATGATCTCGATAGTTGACTTGGAAGAAGTCACAGAGGATGGTCTGCCCATCGTTGCTGAGGTCCATGAAGATGAAGACTACAGCATGGACACGGAAGATGAGCGTGCCGACCGCATGAAAGGGTCGCACGGCTTCGACAGATTCTTCAACGAGATGAACTTCTCCGAAAAATGTCGAGCGGACATGACAAAAGCAATCTTAAGGGTAGCAGAGGACTACGAGGAGGACCTCGTGGTCTCCAACGGGAAAGTCGTCAGGGCGTCCCGCTCCACAGAAAAGATTATGACCTTTTCTGCCAACGATAAGAAGACAGATGCGAGCCACCAGAGGCCCCTGTACGTGACCGCCATCATCAACGGCGTCGAATTCAAGCGAGCATTCGTCGATGGAGGAGCAGCGGTCAATGTTGTTCCACTCCACACACTGAAGCTAGCAGGGATCCCCGAGCACAAGGTAGTCAAGCGTCCATCCCCGTTGGTGGGATTCGGAAGCGATTCCAGAATGACGATCGGGTGGATCCGCCTAGGCGTTCAGATCGGCAAAATCAAGTGCTCGGCGAAGTTCTATGTCATAGACGCGAACACCACATACCACATGATCATAGGTCGGGCCTGGATTCATCGCTTTGACGCAATCCCTTCAACGGCTCACCAAGTGATGAAAGCTATCTGGAACGACAGGATTGTCGAGATACCGGCCTCAACTAACCCGTTCAACTTGGACGAAGCGCATCTCAGCGAGGCGGTGTGGTTCACCGAGTTGGCGGACGAGCAAACACCCGGACCATTCAACCCTACTCCTTTACCTCTCTGGGAGGACATCAAGGACCAGTCACCTGCAGGCGTGATGGTGGCAAGGGGAGACACCGAAGAAAAGCCGCCTACCCACGAAGAGGCGCCGCGCATCGCATATCATCGCAAGAGTGTCTACACTCTGAAGAGGATCGCAAAGCACGACCCCGAGGGCAAAGAGATAGAGAGCTTCTACGCCAACGGGAAGAAATGCTATCGCATATGAAGGTGCGCGGGGACGTCCTCACACGGGCATGGGGATGTCCCTGGGCAAATCAATCAAATCGAGCAAGTTGCGCTCACAGAAGAGCCAACACAGGGCACTCCAGAGGAGAAACTTAAAGAAGCCCCCGAATGCATGGAAGACAGGCCAAGACCACAAAAGCAAGAGCTTAAGGAAGTGTTCCTCAGCCCGAATGAGGAAAAGAAAAGACCAGTCTTCCTGAGTGCGGACCTCACAAGCGAAGAGGAACAAGGACTGCTGCAGCTCCTAACTGAATACAAGGACGTGTTCGCATGGGAATACGACGAGATGCCGGGTCTGGACACGAGCATCACCATGCACCGTTTAGACATCATCCCAGGGTCTAAACCGGTCAAGCAAAGCACCAGAAGCTTTAGGCCAGAGCTCAACGTGAAGATCAAACAGGAGATTGTCAAACTCCTAGATGCCAAGTTCATAGAGCCCAATCATCATCCCACATGGTTGGCCAACATCGTGCCAGTGGTGAAGAAGAACGGACAGCTCCGCATCTGCGTGGACTTCCGAGATCTTAATCGCTTCTGTCCTAAGGACGATTTCCCACTGCCTAACATTGATTTACTCATTGATTCAACAGCAGGCCATCGCATGTTCAGTTTCATGGACGGCTTCAGCGGGTACAATCAAATCAAGATGGATCCCGAAGATGCAAGGAAAACTGCATTCATCACTCCCGTGGGGGTATTCAACTATACGGTAATGCCATTCGGTCTTAAGAATGCGGGCGCAACCTATCAGCGGGCCATGATGGCCCTATTCCACGACATGATGCACAAAGAAGTGGAATTCTATGTGGATGACCTGGTAGTCAAATCCAGGCATGAAGCAGATCACCTTGCAGACCTGCGAAAGGTATTCAACAGATGCAGGAGCTTTCAACTGAAAATGAACCCCATGAAATGCGCGTTCGGCGTGACTTCGGGGAAGTTTCTGGGATGCGTAGTCCATCGCCAAGGAATTGAGCCTGACCCTGCGAAAGTGTCAGCCATCACCAGCATGACACCACCTCAAGACCAAAGTACCTTGAAAACATTCTTGGGAAAATTGTCATATCTGCGGAGATTCATCCCGGCAATCGCCGAAATCACATGCTGTTTCAGCACTCTTCTCAGGAAGGACGCCGCGTACAACTGGGCTCCTGACCATGAAGCGGCATTCGAAAAGCTAAAGGAGATACTTACATCCCCGAAGATTATGATCGCGCCTCAACTGGGATCGCCGCTGCTGCTATATCTTACATCAACAAGGAGATCTATAGGAGCACTCTTGGCCCAGGTATATGAGGGACAAGAGAGGCCTATCTATTACATCTCTCGCATTGTGCAGCCTGCTGAATCAAGGTACACGGACATCGAACGTCATTGCCTTGCCTTATTCTTCGTAATAGAGAAGTTGAGACACTATTTTGCATCGCACAAAGTAGTGGTGGTCACCAAAAGCGACCCCATAAGATACCTGCTAACTCACACTACTCCGGGCGGGAGATTGGCGAAATGGTACATGACCATCTCTCAATACGATATCACGTGCGTAAAACCAAGAGCGATCAAGTCGCAGGCGGTAGCAGATCTGCTGGCACAGTTTCCTGACAACAGTCACGAACCTGTGATCGAGGAAGAACTCGAAGGCCCTGAAATCTACGCGATCGACGTGCCCTATTGGACCCTCCACTTCGATGGTTCGTCAACCAGAAAAGGCGGAGGCATTGGGATAGTCTTGACAAAGCCGGACGGGGAAGTCATACAGATGTCCGCAAAACTCAACTTCGCAGTCACGAACAACGAGGCGGAATACGAGGCTCTGATCGCAGGGCTCCGTGCGGCGAAAGCTTTGGAAGTGAGCAACTTAACAGTCATGGGAGATTCCAAGCTGATTGTTAAACAGGCCTCGGGCGAATATGGTTTAAAGGAGATCAACCTCCTACCATACCGCACCCTAGTGCAAAAGCTGATGCAGCAATTCTGCGACGTGAAATACGAGCACAAACCCCGAGCGGACAACAGGCATGCAGACGCCTTAACAACTCTGGGATCTAAGGTCAGCATAGACAAATGCCCCGCAAGGATTTCCATCGAAGTGCGAACATCGTCGGCATTAACAGAAGATGCGTGCGACGACGAACACATGGATGACGCAGACTGGCGAAAAGCAATCCTGCAAGCTATTGCGAAAGGCACCAGTAGCGAAAGCTGGGTACTCACGAAAGGATACTGTATCCACGACAACACCCTTTACTACAAGGGTCCCGGAGGAATACTCATGCCTTGTGTCTCCGAGCAAGAGGGACAACAGCTGTTGGAAAAGATGCACCAACACGCTTGCGGAGAAAGCGAGGTGTCAATCTACAGGAAAGCTCAGAGATATGGCATTCATTGGCCAGGCATGTCAACAGCTGCAGCCCTGATACAAGGGAAGTGCGAGAGTTGCGCACTAATCAAAGATTCTCTTCTTGTCGCTCTAATCGACGACGACACAGACTGGAGAAAGCCATTGTTTGAATTCCTCACCAAGGGCACCGTGCCCGAATCGAGAAAAGAGGCAGACAAACTAAAGAGGAAAGCTTCTCGATATGTGGTTCAAGAAAATCTGCTTTGGCGAAAAGGTCATGAAGGCAACTTGCTGCGATGCCTAGACGATAGGGAAGCACAAGAAGTCATGGACCTCTCCCACCAGGCGGAACACCAGGGAGGTGCGAAATTATGCAGACAGCTTCTCTCAATTGGATACTTCTGGCCCACGATGGAAGTCGATTGCCGCACTAAGGTGCGACGCTGCCAAGAATGTCAATTCAAAGGGAACCTAGTGCACGCTCCCGCCGTGGACCTACATGCACTAGGAACGCCATGGCCATTTCACACATGGGCTTTGGACTTCATTGGCCCCATCCGACCAACGTCACATGGGAACCATTTCATTCTCACCGCAACTGAGCTGTTCACTAAATGGGTGGAAGCAATGCCACTGAAGACGGCAAACGCGCTGGCTGTGGTCAACTTCATCCAGGAAAACATCGTATGCAGGTTCGGAATCCCGAATACTATTCTTTCAGATAACGGTACTCCTTTTGTTAATCGTCAGGTAGCTACAAAACTCGCGGAGTACAATATCAGGCAGATATGCTCTACCCCCTATTATCCAAAGGGAAACGGGCAAGCCGAGGCGACTAACAAAACGCTGCTGAGAATTCTGAGCAAGATGGTCGCAGATGACCACAAGAAGTGGGCCGACTCTCTTAACATAGCTCTGTGGGCCTACAGAACTTCTCCAAGGACACCCACAGGGGCCTCGCCATTTCTACTATGTTATGGGGCTGAAGCTGTAGTACCTGCGGAGGTCAGAGTCAATTCGGCAAGGCTGGCCTTTCACGCGCTCTACGAAAACCAACGCGATCATGATTTAGTCTTGCTGGAAGAAAAGCGAGAACAAGCCAAAAGGACTAACAAGCGGTACCAAGAAAGAATCGCTCGCGCCTACAACAAGACAGTCCAACGACGGGATGTCGCAGTTGGCGACCTGGTCTTGCGCGCATCTGATCACTGCATGCGAGAAGCAACTCACCCAAAGTTCGCAGCTAATTGGGAAGGACCCTTCGAAGTCACAGAAGTCTTCGATAGCGGCTACTGCAGCATACGAAGGTTGCACGGCACAACCTCAACTCCAAGCTCAGTCAACATGCGCTGGATCAAGAAGTACTATCCCTGACTTCTCTTGTTTCATACGTTTTATGATAACGTTGCTTAATGTCTCATGTGGCTACGATATTCGCAATCTCCTCTCCCATATGAGAGGATTGTAATCCTATCTCTCCCATATGAGAATGTCATAATAAAAGAATTCTCCCAAATGAGAAGTTCATATTTGATTACTGTTTATATCGCTTTATCTAATTTGTTACAACTATTAACAATGATTTATTCGCTGCAATAGTAACAAGTACAAACACGATCTCAATCGATCGTCAAAGCCTATCTCACACGATAGCAAACACGATCTTAATCGATCATCAAAGCCTATCTCATACGATAGCAAACGCGATCTTAACTGATCATCAAAGCCTATCTCTTACGATAGCGAACGCGATCTTAAATGATCATCAAAGCCTATCTCTTACGATAGCGAACGCGATCTTAACTGATCATCAAAGCCTATCTCTTACGATAGCGAACGCGATCTTAAATGATCATCAAAGCCTATCTCTTACGATAGCGAACGCGATCTTGACTGATCATCAAAGCCTATCTCTTACGATAGCGAACGCGATCTTAATTGATCATCAAAGCCTATCTCATATGATAGCAAACGCGATCTCAATCGATCATCTAAAGCCTATCCTTTACGATAGCAGCCAAACACAAACGCGATCTTAAGTGATCATCTAAAGCCCATCTCCTACGATGGCAACCACTACAAACGTGATCCAAATCGATCATTTAAAGCCTATCTCTTACGATAGCAACTAAATACAAATGCGATCTTAAGTGATCATCTAAAGCCCATCTCCTACGATGGCAGCCGCTACAAATGTGATCTTAACCGATCATTAAAGCCTATCTCTTACGATAGCAGTTACACGCGAACGCGATCTTAAGTGATCATCTAAAGCCCATCTCCTACGATGGCAGCCACTACAAATGCGATCTTAAGTGATCATTAAAGCCTATCTCTTGCGATAGCAGCCAAATGCAAATGCGATCTTAAGTGATCATTAAAGCCTATCTCTTGCGATAGCAGCCAAATGCAAATGCGATCTTAAGTGATCATCTAAAGCCTATCTCTCACGGTAGCAATCAAATACAAATACGATCTTAAGTGATCATTAAAGCCTATCCCTTGCGATAGCACCCAAACGAAAACACGATCTTACATGATCATCCAAAGTCTATCTTTTGCGATAGCAGCGAAATACAAAAACGATCTCAATCGATCATCTAACGCCTATCTCTTGAGATAGCGGGCCATACAGATGCGATCTTATAATGATCTTCTCAAGCCTATCTGTTACAATAGCAATTTTGGTTAATTATCCAAACCCGTCTTATATGATGGCAACACGAGTGCAGAGTTATCTTATTAGATCTTCTAAAGATCTGTCTGCTATAATAACAGTTTATGCGAGAAACGATCTCAGACAAAGCCTATCTTCTATGATAGCAATTTGCACAACGACCTTGATTGATCTCTGGAAAATTATCTGGAACGATAACAACGTTGTGAACATGATCTCATACGATTTACAACGACCAACTACAAGCCCATCCGTCAAGATGGCACAGCTGCGAAATAACGATCTCGAATGATCTAGCGAAATATCTGTAAATTGACATCGCATATGTGAAATCATTACATGTCATTATGCAAGGCAAAACAAGCCGAAACGCATGCGAAATTGTATTTTGTTGCAAAGAACAACTGATACAAATACTATCCATCATTATGAGTCAAATGACTTACAATTTATCTATCTAGATAGCAGCTTACAAGCGAAAAGCTCGCATCTAACTACACAGCCAACATGGCTTACAATACATTCGAAAAATGGCTGATAAGCCAGAGATGCGCCAAGGGAACTCTCGACTAAGAAAAGAGAGAATCCACCGGTCTTGACACCGGCAGCACAGTACGCAGATCTGAGGCCAAAGATCTGTAGCAAAAGGGATGCTGCCGCGAAGAGATCAACTTGTCATTCGCCACATCCCTAGCAGCAAGGTCAGGGATACGATACGCCCAAGACCCCAAGGAATGACAAAAGCCTCTGTCTGACCAAGATAGGCGCCGGAGGAGCTTCCTGTGCCGACAAAGGATACTCCGCGCAACAGGCGAAGCAGTCATTCCTCTGGTGATGGATTCCTTGTCATGTTGGACAAGGGCATTGACGAGCACCCCGACTTCACAAATGTGAGGACAACGGATTCTTCTTCGGAGATGCTGAAGAAGAATCACGCCGTTCATTACGAGACGGTAGCACGGTCACTTCGGCGCTGCACCTCACCACGAGGCGGCCGGAAACATGACCTGCACACATAATACACGAAGAAATTTCTTCGAACACACATGAGGTATTATCTGCATCCTCTTTATGATGGTTATAAACGGCAATGAGCCTCATAAAGTGGATCTTGGAAACTATTTCTATGGCACAAAGCGCAAACTCAGGATTCAAAGCCTGAAGTTGCCATGAATCAACGAAAAACAAGCGTTGAAGCCAGCAGTCGTAAGGACTCACGGCAAAGCACATGTTTGGGATGAAGAACCCAAATGGCAAAGACAGGGTTTATATAGGCCCTGTAGAGACTCTTCGGTTGCTTAAGATGAGTCAGCAAATTCAAAAAGAGGGTAAGTTCAATCACTTACGCCTTGAAAAGCGGTAACAATCAATTACCCTACTAAAGGCTACGACGATTCGGTTGCGTATCCTAATAAATGACGGATAGTCATGATTCGGATGGACTTCCCAACGGAAGCGTGCTTATCTACCGAGAAATTAGCGCGAAAATCAAGCAAAGAATCAATTGCTGATGTCATAATTGGATATGCACAGAAATGTCCAATCAAATCCCGAAAGGGGCAAAACGGGCAAACTCTTTGTTTGTTGTTAAAAAAGAAGGGGGAGAAACCCTAGCAATATCACATTAATGTTCAAAACATTACATTAATGTCTCAGCCATTTTCCTGTTTTCTTTTCAAAAATTCGAAAAGTCAAAACAAATTTTTGACTAAGGAGACCTGGGGTGCGAACTGCTCGCTCAGCTTCTCCACTTGTTTCACTTCTTGCTTCAGTTGCTCGCACTTGGCATTCATTTCCTGATACAGCTTTACAGCTTCATCAACCTTTTGCTTTTGCTGCTCCACCTTCTGCATCTCAGCTGCGAGATTCTGGTGACCGAGATTCAAAGTTACAGCTGCGCGAATCAGTGTAACTCTGTCCTTGAGGAATTTAAAGCCAAGTCTGCCTTGGACTTTGAGCACGAGATTTTGGCACATGCCACACAGCAATTCAGCACTCTGGGCCGAAATGGTCGCAGGTGTAGCCGCACACAGCTGCTCTAGTATCCAGATGGCTTCAGTAAGGAATAGCCTCCTGTCAAAAGGACTGATCTCCAGACACCTCACAAACGATCGGGGGTATCTGAGGCGCATTCGAACCACCCAGTCTACATCGGTTTGCTTCAAACCTGAGACGTCAAAAAAAAGTCATGATGTCAAAACTAGCAAGCAAATAATGCGACGTACGAATGGTGAAATCTCTGCTTACCGGTCCCTTCCAGAATTTCATGAATAGAAGGAATGCGAGCCACCGGGTTGTTCGAAGACTGCCCTCGCTCCATGGCTCTCCTATCAGCTGCGAGCTCCAAACTCTCATAGTTAGGAGGAAGAGTGTAAGCTGCACCAGCTGCGATTACATTCCCAACCTGCGAGCCCCAAATGCTCCACGCAGGAATAGGTGCTCCTGGCTCAGTCATCGCCGGAGGCACAACCGAGGTCGCTGGACGGACATTCCCGGATGCGGAAATGGCAGCATCGCTTGTCCTTTCCTCCTCACCACCAGTACGGACACTTTCGTCCATCCGCACAGCATCAGCTTCGACATCATCAGAGAGCTCGATGACGTCCTCGAGACGCTCACTTGCATGTCCAGCGTCCGCGACGGGCCTCTCAGTATGAAAGCTCGAGATTGGAACATGGGATGCAGAAGGCTGACTTCTCTGCTCCAGCTCAGGTTCCTCAGCATGACCTGCGATACCAAATGCGACAATATGAGGTAACTTGTGTTATAAGTTATTTCACTATCTTTGCTAAAGCTAAGAATAAGCACCTCCACGCGAAGGTGGGATTAAGGTATCCTCATCGTACACTAGGGACGTGGAACCGTGCCCTATCAGTGTATCTTCACTAAGCAAATCTTTAAGAGAAGCGTGACCTGGGACGCGAGTAAACCAGTTATGATTTTGCTTCAAGTGACTAAAGCCTAGTATGCGCATATCACTCAAAATAATTACCTGAGGGTTCTCCGCATTTGCTTACCAACCAACGGCGAATGTCAGGCTTTGACACACCGTGCTTTAACGCACCCACAATTACATCTCTATAAGTAACTGCGAGATTGAAGATCTCACCTTTATCGCCACCTGCGATCTCTGCGAAGTCCGCTTGGACTTGCTCTAGCTCTGCTGCGTCCTCTCCGGGAACCTCATCTTCCTCCTCCACATGAGGAGCCACTTCTTCGGGAAGCTCGTCTTCCTCGCCAGTTGAACGCACTAAGTCGTCAACATGCAGCTCCTCGAGGCTCCGCTGTTTCACAAGCTCGAGCTCCTCTTCCTCTCGCTGCTTTCTTCTCGCAGCAGCCTCCGCGGCTGTCTTCCGGGATTCAGCAAGAACATCCTCGTTTATGGGATCATCTGAAACGCCAGCATGGGCATTTCTCTTTTGCCTTTTGGCCACGAGGCCACCAACAGCTTCATCATCATCTGCGAATACAAAATTGGTTCAAAGAAAAGAACTGCACAAAAGTCATGATGAAGGACAAGGAAAGGCGACGGAAGTACCTCCTGACTCTTCCTCGCGCATCACAACTGTTCCTTCTTCTTCTTCTTCATTACTTGCTTGGGGCTCCTGCCTCTCTTCCTCTTCCTCTTGATTGAATGGAACGAAGGTTTCAACTGCGAGATCTTTTCGCACCTTGCCGGGCATACGACCCTTACCTTTGTCCTTGACAGAAAGGGACCTCACTGGGGGCGAAGCTGGAGCGCTCCTAGGGGAAGAAATCGTAATCCCTTTTTGCCTAGGCCTCTTCGCTCTCGGCGCCGCAGTCGCCGGAGGGGACGGGTCACCTCTAGGAGGAGACGGAGCCGGAGGGTTGTCTATCAGCGAGTCAGCAAAGGTGTTCATGACCCCACGAACTTTTGTTTCGACCTCGGCATCCATCCTCCATGCTAGCCGATACGACTCCCCCCTCCTTCTGGTGGCAACAATGGTATCCACCAGCGATTTGGAACGGTCACCAGCTGCGAACCTACGCACATGACACTAGACAATACAGAACAAAAAAGCATCAGTGCAAGCAAATCAAAGAGCTCAAAGCACACAAGGAAACTGCTTACCTCAGCAAACGCCTTGCTATATTTGATGACCTGCGTGTCGCCCTTCTTGATTGCATTGACCTGCTCCTTCAGAATGAAATCGGGGCACAAATGATTCTCGCGGTCCAACAACGAGTAGCAACCATACTCGGACTCGCTCAAACTACAATTAGGGCGAAACGGAAAAGAGTTTCTCTTGATCAAGGGGGCCCTTCCTGGCTGCGCCGCCGCCTCCGTCTCCATCCTCGTCTGCTGGGCAATCCAGTATGCGATCCAGTTCTGAGAACAACCACCCTTGCGAGTTCCCGCAGGCTGCTCGAAGGGAAGATTGCTCATAAGGACCGTCTTGCACTCCTTTGTCAGCAAGCGCTTGTAGCACCCTCTGACGATAGACTGGGGCCAGATAGATGGGGCCACCGCATCGAAACCAAACTGAGGCGAGACCCGGGTGGGGTCAACATCCACTGTAAGCCTTTCATATCGTGGCGCGAGCTCACGAATGTGCTCTGCAAGTGCAGGAAGAGAACCCCGCAGACACCAGCAAAAGAACTCACGATAGCGCTCGTGGAAATGCGGTCCCTTTTCAAAAAGAAGGTCTTCTGACAAGACCATACCTTCGGAGGGGTATAGCTTTGGAAACCACCGCACATTCTCAACACGTGTGGCGTAAGGCCTGGCAGTGAATTCCCTTCGCTTGTCGCATATCAAGCTCCAAGCACACTTGGTGTTGCTTGCCCCGAACCATCTCGCAGCCCTTCCGCTGTTGAGCGCTTTCGTCTCGCCTGGGGGACACCACTTCTCAAGTGGGAGGGGAGTTGGAGCATAAGATGGCCAGCGCTCAAAAACCCACATTGTCAAAAAGCTGATATTGACAAAGGTCAGAACATCGAGACGGCCGCGCGATTCCCTCATCGCCAGAACCAGCTGGTCCAGCCTATAATACAACGTACCCAAGACCAAGGGCCCAAGTGCGACCCTCTGGCCAAGAGTGAGCCTCACCGCAAGTGGCAGCACATGGTAGAAGACCCCGTCATGGGGGTGACCATCAATCAGATACCTCGACAGCCAAGCGCAGAGAAAGGCGCAAAGGGTCAAATGATAACCCTTGCCCTCTACGTAATTCTCGGCCTCCGGGTCCTTGCTCAAAAGCTTCTTAGTGATGCTGCTGTTTGCATAGTCTCGGAAGAAATACTGCAACCACTTGTTCCAGGTATTCTTCGCAGACGTATCCACTAGCTGCCAGTTCGGAAGAGGTTCCGTACTGGTCCACCGAGTGGAGATTTTCTTTACCTCTGCTAGGCACTCCTCCATCTGCGCGTACAAGGCCAATTCCGCAGGTGTTCTTAAGTGACTCAAGGGGTCCACCTCGCCCATGGGGGAAAGCTCATACAGCATTTGAACGTCCTCGAGCGTGGGGGCAGCCTCGAACTCAGCAAAGTGAAACGTGTGAGTCGCAGGCGAATAGCGGGATAGAAGGTCTAGAAGCATGGACTGATCCAACTTCACGGCAGCACCCTTCATAGCACGAACAGCGAAGAAAATGCCGGCTTCATCAAGAGTTTCGGCGTAATTACCCAACACGTGGTCAGTCCACTCATCCATATAGTCCAACTTCTGGACAAACGCCTGAGTAGAAATTGCAGTGTATGGGAAGTGCCCATTCTCGATTCCCAATCGAACCACATCCTCGGAGCCAACTAACTCGAGCAAGGCTGAGTTAACTGGGCGAGTCAGTGTTAACAACCGCTCAACGGGAACAGGATCAGGCATCCTCTTCGCCTTCACCCTCGCGTGGTAAAAATCTTTCCCACCCAGAAAGGGGGCTTTTCGCCACAGAGCCTGCGGAAGCTCCGGCATCTCTTCATCTTCCTTGACGGGTCTGGTTACTCTTGTTTTGGCCATTCCTGCGAAAGGGCAAAAAAAAAAGGGGGGGAGAAATACCACACCAGTCAGTTTGAATTTTGAATTCGAGACTTATGCAAAGGAATGCAAACAGTTTCGGTGCCGATTTCAGAAATTGGGTAATTGCAAGATCCAATATCGTCGAAAGAGTAAAGCGAAGCGGGTTTAAAGATCAAAGCCTCTTCACAGATTTCATGGGTTTACAGATTCAACGCAGTTCAAGGCAAACGCCGGTATTTTAAAATCAAAAAGTAAACGAGGTCAACCTTGTTTCCTTGAAGCCTGCTTGGATATGCACAGTTGAAGAATACGATTTGCAGTTCTGAACTGATGGTTGATGATCTGGATCTGCTCTCGAAGATCTCCGGGTACCATTCACTTTAAGAGAAAGAAGCAATGCTTTGCAATGATGGGATACAAGGTATTTATCCAAAAGAATGAAGGGTTGCGTCCCTTCAGTAGTCGAATCGCAACCGTCACCGTCGTGTCGCGCAATCACAGGACGGGCTGACGTCATGCCTAAAACCCTAAAGGTCAGACGGCACGACTCTAGGGGTTTTAGGTCATAATTACACGCACGGGGGCTGAATCTACCCGTATTTGAATTGGTACGTGACGACGACGCGCATGTTGGTTTCCGCGCATGGAAGCCTACACAGCTACAAGCCTTCACGCGCAGAAAGGGGGCTAATGTAGATACTGCTTTATGACATGGCAGATCTAGGCCACGTGGCAAGCATCCAGCACACCATATTGTGCTCCACACACACAGGATCACCAGCCGAGCTGATCCATGTGGGGGCTGCGAGACAGAGCCCTCGCATACCACTGCACGGGACTTGTAGGGATTTGTGGTTTGGAGGCTAGAGTAAGCCCTGTCGCGTGCGAGCCAAGCCCGCGCGCGACCTTTAGTAACTGTTTTGAGAGATTTATGGCACGAGCTCCCTAGACCCGGTCAATCCGGTCAAACCCGGTCAATCCGGTCAAACCCGGTCAACCTCGTAACGGTTCCGGTACTCGCGCACCACGTGCTCTAACGGTTCCTATATACTCGGACGAACGTGCCGTTATGGTTAAGCTAATTAAGCCGCCATTAATGGGCGCATTAACCACACTACAACGGTCATGTTCTCCAGTATATATACATCGTTAACCTTTCCATACAAAAGGAGGACAACACTGCCATACGCGGAAGCTCTGCCAAACCTCTGTCTCTCTCTCAGACATTGCTACTGACTTACTCTCTCCCTACACACACCCCTATTCTTCCTGTGCGATCCCTGATCCACTACGTACGGTGTACACGGAGGTCTCCCTGCCGGAATCTCTTGTGCACACCAGTCTAAGAGCTTGACGGATCGGAGTAGACGAAGGAGAAGAAGAAGAACCAATGACCTAGGGAACAACGCCAGAACAAGAGAGAAACCTCGCGACCTCCCCTGCACCAGCGCCGAATTAATTTGAGGTATCGTTTTTCGTCGGGGGTGGCGTTGTCGGCATCCTCTGCCGTCGTCTTTGTCGTCGTCGTGGGTAAACAAAAAGAGTATTGTGAGGAGGATGGTTGTGGTGGTGTTTGCATGTGGGTGATAGTGACATGGGTTTTCAGAGATGGGGAGAGGATGGGGAGGATGAAGTGTTGGTGGAGAAGAAAAGAGGAATTGGTGGAGAAGAAACAATATTGATATGGTAATTTTGCATCAACATTAGGGGTAGTTTTATTTTTTCACCATATATGTTAGTTTCGTCTGTTAGGAGGGGAACCAAATGAAATTTATCCAAACAATATGAGGGTATCTGTATTTAACCAATACTCAAGAGGTAGAAATTGTCTTTTAACCAATTTAAATTGAATAACAGGGTTTCTACTGCAAGTTGGGGGGATTTTTTTCCGTAAAACAAATTACTATATTTAGGAGAAGTTATTCTTTTGAAGAAGAAAATGGTGCTATATTCAAGAAGTATTGTCAAGAGGTTTGTCATTACTCCGATTTCAACGGAAGTATGATAGCAAGTTGCTATCGATTGGGCACACAAACACACACCAACACTAGGCTTCTTTTACCCAACACACATAAATTTCTTCTTTATATTTCCAAATACGGTAGAAACATTGTTTTTGTAATACTGATAAAAGAGTAAAAGACACTAGCATCCCCCTAAGATAAACTTAATACGTTACCCTCCCCTAAGATGAATGAAACTACATAACAATATAAAAATAATTTAACGAATTAAAGACTAATTAAATTTTAGTTTCGAACATAGTCCTTGAGATAACCCGGAGGGTGCCGAGCTCATCGTCCTCGTCTCGTAGCTGTGTCGCCTAACGGATGCACATCCAAAGTACTAATATTTAGTGTGTTAGCTTCATATGTATCACATCATGTCTATCATTTTTTTTTTTGGAATGAGCTCATGTCTATCTTTCGTGCTTCTGTATTGGATTATTCTGTTTTTTATGAAATACTTATTGTGATCATAAAAAAAACTCGGAGACCTTTTGTTATTTGAGTTGTTCCCCATATTTGACATGTTAGGATGAATTTATTTAAGATCTTAAAATTTTAGGTTGGTATGAGTGGTTGATACGAGCATGGGGTTACTAAATGACGACGACAGTACCAGTGAGGATAATGTTACGACTCCAAACGTTCTTGTTGTTACACGACCCAAACTTACCGTGGGTCCTCCGGTTTATCTGAAGGATTACGTTCAGCCGCATCCGAAGCGTTGAGTTACTTTGTTTAGTTACTACATTATTTTTTTAGTTTGCTACGTTCAGTATTTTGATGTTTAGTTGGTAGTGTGTCGTTTTTTCGGGTTTATCCGGGGTTTCTATACGGTTCTTTACTCGGATTAGGAATAGGTCGAACCGTCAGGGTTAGAGGTATAAAAATTATGTAATTTTCTTAATTCAGTAATAAGAAAATTATGCTTCCCTAATCTTTTTTCTTCTTTATCTTCCCCGTCCAGTCTTCTCTCTGGTCTCTGGTTCGATCGATACCAATCGGGTATCAACGTGGTGCTTTCACTATGGTCGTCGGACGGCACACACCGCGGCGACTTAGGGAGCTCCTCTCGCCGGCAATCATGGTGGAATCTTCGGAACAGTCCCAACCCGCCAAAACCACGCTATCACCGGAGTACACGGTGCTAGCCTTCAACAACCTGCACAAAGACGTCTATGCCAAGACTGACCACCTAGAGGCAATCGCTACAGCTCTTGGCAAACGGATGGACACTGAATTTGCTCAAGTCAATGACTCCATTTGGCAATTAACAAATAGGCTCTCTGGGTTGTTACCGCCCCTTCCATAACCGATAAAAACCAGAGCCTCAAGCATTCTGGGTTTGCCAGCGGCATGGCAACCACCTTAGCCCCGCTCGTCTACCGGCGGCGTAGCCGACACCGCGCCCCGAATGCGGGTTGATTCACCCCACTTTAACGGAACTGACCCGGTTGGGTGGATTTTCTGAATACAATTTTTTTTTTATTATCATCGCACGATGGAGAATGATCGATTTCAGATTGTGGCAATGGTAATCGACAATCCCGCTTTCGAATGGTTCAGGTACGACCTGAATGCTACTTGGATGGAATTTTTAGCGGCAGTGAAACAACGCTTTGATCCAAGTCATTATGAAGCTTATCTTGGGTTGATTTCTAAGTTACAACAATCCACTTTCATGATGGCATATAAAACTGAATTTGAGACAATTTGAACAAGATTTTTAGGGTTGATGATGCTGTTTCGATGTCACTATTTCGTGCCGGTTTGAAACAACTGCTCAAGCGCGAATTGGGGTTGCGTAACCCACGCACTTTGGCCGAATCTTTTTCCTTAGCACAGGAACTAGCAGCAGGTCAGGAGGAGCTCTTACAGTCCTACCTACGTAAACGTTCGTGGAATTCCCCATATACTCGGACATCCAGTTCTATTCCTTCAGCCACGGGCCCAACAACCACCACCACACCGGCCAAGACACTGTCTCCCAACTTGCCCATACGTATGTTGACATGAGAGGAAAAATCCGAACGTCAGCGTCAGGGGCTCTGTTACAATTGTGAAGAGAAGTTTTCTCGTAACCATAAATGTACACCTAATTTCTTGTTGTTATGTGTTGATGAGGATGACGAGGGTGACACCCATGTTCCAGCTGAAGAGGACGATCCAGGGATCATTATTGACATTCTATCCCACCTCCATATTTTGGCAGGTAATCCCATTACCCGCTCTCTCAAGCTAACAGGAACTATCGGTGACGTGTGTGTGCAGGTCCTTATCGATGGAGGTAGCACGCATAACTTTATTCACCCCAACATGGCCGATAACTTGTCCCTATTGCTCCACCCCGTCCCTCTATTTCGTGTGTATGTGGGCAACGACGAATCTTTGCGTTGCATTATTGTCCGAAGACGCCATTAACCATTCAGGGTACGGTCTTCGAGGTTGATCTGTATGTGTTAGCCGTTCATAGTATTGATGCAGTTTTAGGCGTTTAGTGGCTCCAGACCTTGGGCGAGATATCACAAACAGCAAGCTTACCATGCGCTTCATGTGGCAAGGGAAACACTTACTGTTCGCAGGATTTGATCATGGTTCGCGCCCCATATCCTATAACTCTTTGATCGCACAACCTTTTCCGCCAGCTGAGGTGAAATTTTATGAGATCCTTGTCGTGCCCCTACAGCCCGAGCCTGCGGCCATGCCAGATTCCTTTCCACCTGGCATTCCTGACCATGTGCTCCAGGTCTTCACGCAGCATCAGTTAGTGTTCTCGATTCCTACTGGGTTACCACCCTCCTGTCAGTGGGATCACCGCATTCATCTGCAACCGGGGTCCAAACAGGTTAACGTCAGACCCTATCGCTATCCTTACTTTCAGAAGTCGGAAATAGAGCGCCAGGTGCGTGAGATGTTACAGCAGGGGGTTATTCATCCTAGCAGTAGTGCCTTTTCTTCTCATGTCTTGCTGGTTCGCAAGAAGGACGGCACATATCATTTCTGTTTTGACTACCGTGCCCTCAATGTGGTCACTGTTCCTGATCATTTTCCCATTCCGATTACGGACGAGTTGTTTGATGAACTAGGGGCAGCCCGATACTTTACTAAGCTTGATCTTCGTTCTAGGTATCATCAGATCCGCATGCATTCGGAGGATATCGAGAAGACAGCGTTTCGCACACACGATGGTCACTATGAGTTTCTCGTCATGCCTTTCGGCTTGACCAACGCGCCATCTGTTGGAATAGATGCCCTAGAGGCAATCATAGATTTAGTATGAACATTGTTTTGGATAGAATATTCATTTATTATATATTGTGATATTTAATATGATGAAGTCCTAAGATAAAATTTGTTGTTTATCTTAAATATCCCTAGTCCACTATATTGATTAATAGGACGATCAAATATAGACTAGTGTGTGGGTAGATTGATATGGAGATATCAAGTCTAACACATGGGTATGCATTAGGAGTAATGGCATACTGGATCGAAAAGGATACATTAGATTATGTCAAGTCACAATCGCTTTTCGTAGTGCTAATATATTTTCAATCCATAGACTTGAAGTCACTAGATACTCTAGTTGTGGAATATTGCGCTTTGATGTTGTCAAACGTTACACCGTAACTGGGTAATCATAAAGATGGCTATTGGGCGTAATAGGAAGCAAGCTTAGAGATCGTAGTGATGTAGATATGATTTGTCCCTCCCACATAATGGGGGTAAATATCCACGGCCACTCGAGGGATGAGGCTTATTGAATGTCTGGTCAGACTCAGATAAATCAATATAGAGATATTGATGTTATCTGCAAGCATAAGCATATTCCCAGGATCGATGAACTATGGATTGGATATACGAGTGTGACGTTGTATGTCTCGTGTCCAATCCGGATATGGAGACAAAGAGATAGTGCAATATAACATATTGGGCACAAGAGGTTTGTCGGGATCACTTACTATTTCTATTGGTTGGGTGACATGGATGTGTTGCTAGACACTGCTCCATGTTAGTAAGAGTTACTACCAACTATGTAGAAACCTATGGGGTCACACGTCAAATAGAGTAGAGCTAGATTTGGGATTAATTAATATTGATTAATTAATAGAAGGATCATTGTGCAACACCTTACAAACTTAGTAGGACTAATTTGCAAGGAAGGGAATAGTTCTAGTTCATCTAGAATTAGGAAACTCTTATATGGAAAAAACAAGGAGTTGTTGGAGTATATAAAGCGGCCTAAGCTTCCTTCCACACTAATCTTATTAGACATAACAAAGTGAGTGGGAGAGAAAGCAAAAGAGAGCAAGACAAGAGCTAGGGCCGAAACCCTAGCCCCGTCCGCCCTTCCCGTCGGCGCCTAGAAGAGGGGCCGACCCCCTCTTGGTCCTTTGTTGCCATGTTGCTTTGATCTTCTTCCCTCTTCCTCCGGGTTCAAGCTAGCACTTGTTTGAAGGAAGAATATAGATCTCACCTCTAGAAGTGGATCAACCGTAGAGACGAGGACACCATTCTTCGTGTGATCTCACAAATTCAAAGGTACACAATACTATGTCTCTTATCATGTTATGATGTCTCTTCCTGACGATCCGTGGTGGGCATTGAAGTATAATTAAATTTTGTTATTCCGCTGCGTTACCTACTTCAAAACCCAACACCATCCACCTTCTAGGCTGCCATGAACCGGATCTTTCGGCACTGCTGCGATCTTTTGTCATCGTTTTCTTCGACGATATTTTGGTCTACAGTACGGCTCTTGAGCTCCACGCTCAACATCTTCATCAGGTTCTCAGTCTTCTCTCTGATCATTGGTTTTATGTTAAAATGTCCAAGTGTACTTTTAGCAGGAGCAGTGTTGAGTATTTGGGTCATGTCATCACTGAGGTACAGGTACAAGCCGATTCTCAGAAAACCCACGCCATGGTGGCATGGCCGACACCCACCACGGTCAAACAGTTGCGGGGTTTCCTGGTTTTGACGGGGTATTATAGGCGGTTCATCCGCAACTATGCTATGATTGCGGCTCCGTTGACTGATTTACTCAGGAAGGATGCTTTTGTGTGGTCTTCTGATTCTGAGCAGAGCTTTACTGTGTTGAAGCAAGCCATGACGTCGGCCCATGTATTACGTTTGCCTGACTTTACAGTGACATTTGTGCTTGAGACGGATGCGTTTGAACAGGGAGTGGGAGTTGTGTTACTTCAGGATGGGCATATGATTGCTTTCAGTAAGAAGATAGGTCCGAGACTTCGCGCCGCTTCCACCTACCATAAGGAGTTGAACGCCGTGGTCGAAGCAGTTCAGAAGTGGCGTCAGTATCAGTTGGGCCGTGAGTTTCTGATTCGCAGTGACCAGCGCAGTTTGAAGGAGCTGTTATCTCACGTTCTTCAGACGCCGGAGCAGTAGTTCTACATTCGGAAGCTGATGGGATTTCAGTTTCGGATTGAGTACAAGACCGGTGCTACTAACCGTGTGGCTACGCATTATCCTTTCGTGAGTCGGAGGAGGATGTCCCGTCCTTATTGCTCTCGGCCTTACAGCCTATTCCTTCGATTTTAGCGACAATCCGTCATGAGACTGAGACACTAGCTCATTTACAGTCCCTTGTGGTCGTGTAGTCTGACACCCGTTCACCCCATTTCAGCCTCGTTGATGGAATATTGTATTATCGTACGCGTATTTGTGTGAGTCGGGACTCTTCTTTCGCTCCCTACTTCTCCAAGAGTTTCGCTGCTCTCCTTCAGCGGGTCACCCCGGGGTTGATCGCACCTATCGTCGTATTGCTGCGGTTTTATATTGTCCAGGTATGCGCGCTGAGGTCCGTCAGTTCTTCTCTGCTTGCTTGGTCTACCAGACTACGAAGTATTCCACTGAGAAATCGGGTGGTCTTTTACAGCCTCTACATGTTCCTGATCGTGTCTGGGATGAGGCCACTATGGATTTCATCACCGTCCTTCCGACTTCCCACTGGTCTTCATCTATTATGGTGGTGGTTGATCGTCTCACGAAATACGTTCACTTTGGGCCTTTACCGTCTGACTTTGATGCACCTCGTGTGACACGGTTGTTTGTGGATGTTGTCGTGAAATTATATGGGTTTCCTGAGACGTTGGTTTCCAATCGTGCTCCCATCTTCATGAGCACCTTTTGGAGAGAGTTCCTCAAGCTGAGTGGTACCTCTCTCAAATTCAGTGCCGCTTATCCCCGCAGACCGACGGTCAAACTGAGGTGATGAATAGGGGTTTGGAGCAGTATCTTCGTGCATTCGCATCTGAGCAGCCTCGTCGTTGGGTTTCTTTTCTGCTGTGGGCCGAGCTCACCATGAACCGCAATCATAATGAAGGTATTCGCATGTCCCCCTTTCGGGCCTTGTATGGGCATGACCCCCCTTTGCTTTTTCCTACACTGTCGATAGTAGGTTAATCTCCCTCTGTGGAGGAGTTGATTCTTAAGCGGCATGATTTGTTGACTGACTTGAAGGGCCATATTGCACGCACGCATCAGCGTATGCGCACTCAGGCTAACAAGCATCGCTGTGGCGTTTCTTTTCAGGTGGGTGATATGGTGCTTCTCCGTCTACGTCCGTACCGCCAGCGATCTTTGGCCCGTCCGTTGTCGGCCAAGTTGGCTCGTCGCTTTTATGGGCCTTTCCCTGTTCTGGAGCGAATCGTTCAGGTAGCTTATCGTCTTCGCCTTCCTGATAACTGTCGTATCCATGATGTTTTCCATGTTTCCTTGCTTCGCCCGTTCGTTCCCACAGGTTCGGCCATGCCCATTCCGACGTTACCCGACCAGTTTTTCAAGGGTAGGC
The DNA here is from genome assembly GCA_023055425.1 of Linanthus parryae. Classification (NCBI taxonomy): domain Eukaryota; kingdom Viridiplantae; phylum Streptophyta; class Magnoliopsida; order Ericales; family Polemoniaceae; genus Linanthus; species Linanthus parryae. Next base: position 39,982,959 of record JALGPY010000002.1, read on the forward strand.
CGGTGGCTTCGCCAGTTTTAGCTTCACAGGAGCGCACTATATTCGTGGATGGTACCCCCCCCCCCCAAACGGCAGTGGTTGATTTCTCTGTTTGACGATGCTCCTTCTTCGTGGGAACCAGTTACTGAGCTTCAGACGACTTTTCCAAAGTTACAGCTCGAGGAGAAGCTGGTTTCTGAGACCGGGGGAGTTGATACGAGCATGGGGTCACCTACTGACGACGACAGTACCAGTGAGGATGATGTTACGACTCCAGACGTTCCTGTTGTTACACGACCCAAACGTACGTGGGTCCTCTGATTTATCTGAAGGATTACGTTCAGCCACAACTGAAGCGTTGAGTTACTTTGTTTAGTTACTACATTATTTTGTTAGTTTGCTACGTTCAGTATTTTGATGTTTAGTTGGTAGCGTGTTATTTTTTCAGTTTTATCCGGGGTTTCTATACGGTTCTGTACTCGGATTAGGAATATGTCGAACCGGCAGGGTTAGAGGTAAGAAAATTATTCTGCCCTAATCTCTTTTCTTCTTTCTCTTCCCCCTTCCATACTTCTCTCTGGTCTCTGGTTCGATCGATACCAATCGGGTATCAGTGGTTGAGGTTAAAACAATACACTCTCTCTCCTTACTTCAACCACGATTTCAATAATTTACAATCTTGTAATTTTAATTAAGCTTATCCAAACAGGATCATCAACGCTCACTCCTTCAAATTGGCACAACCTATCACAAATTTAACTATTTCGAGGAAGTTTTGCGTATTCATTTTTTAGGTTGTTGAAATAAGTAGTTGAGGTTACAACAAAACACTCTCACTTTCTCTCCGTACCTCAATCACTTTCAATAATCTACAATCTCATAATTTAATTGAACTCATCCCAACGTATCGACCACTCACTCCTTCAAATTGGCATAACATATCACAAATTATTGATGTTGTCAACAATATTTTGTCATCCACCCCTCTTCGATCATAACATTCTTCAATATATAGTATATGAATCTGAAGCAAAAAAATACGCCATCGTTCATTATCAACCGAAAACATGGTCCAGTAAATGCGCACCGTATCTTTTTGAAAAAAAAAACCACTCTTCCTACTGCATGTTTCCATTTGAGCATTTTATACAAAATATTTAGGCTAGCTTTTAAGGTTAGAGAATCTTTCAAGATGGATCAAGCTCCTGTCACCTGAAAACTGTTAGAACAACACAAAGTTTATGTTAGGAAAACTGAACTGCATGTTAATCTCTCAAGAGGTTAATTGAGTGCTTAAGGATGGAGAGCTTACCAAAATCATAACCCTACACCCCACACATCAGATCTTAGCTGCATAAGGGCTAGAGCACCATCAACTTCATCTAATCCAGTTGCTCTTACTATGTGAACCTGTGCAATTAAACAAGCAACTTATAAGCTAGCAATGAAATGCACCCCTGAATCAATTATCCAAAAACCAATAATAATTTGATGTTCTCAAATATTGTACTACATCTGTTGGTCATCCAAAGGAGGGAGAAAGGGCGTGATCATTCACCTTAAACGTGCAATGTCCGGTCAGTTGGAAGATCAAACAATCTCCCTCCTTCAAATTATTCTGGGTGGAGAAAGTTTTCCATCCTCCACTTAGAACCATCTTCTCAAATAAGAACTTCACCACAAATATTTCTCCGCTTCCACTCTTCAGAGAAACAAAACTATCGTGCTTCGGCATGTACAAGTCAGAGAATTGTCTTGGGATAGTCTGCCATCAAGAAAGGGACTTACTAGCTTTAAGCTATGCGATTATAATTATTAAATAAATATTAAATTTTTTATGCTCACCAAAAGAAATCCAACAGTGACGCTTGATCGGATCATGAGCTTGGCGAAAGAAGGGTATTTGGGGTTTAAATAATCTTGGATCTCTAGAGCCCTATCCATCAATGGAGAATTCATACTCAAAAGTTGTCTGAGATAGTTTGAACGAATGAACTTGCTATTGTACATGAGGGTTTTTGTTAATTCCTAGCTCTAGTATTTATAGTGAGCTTCAGAGGATGGTGATAAATAGATCAAAGTTATGACATTAACAGAATAAGTAACTTTCTTTTGCCCATCATCCCATCACTATCAAATTTGCAATTTTTGGATCAGCATAACACGCAAATTTTTAACTACTGGGAACACCAGTAATTTCCTGGGAGTTTCAATTTCACCAAAAATGGACAAGAGGTCTAACCAATTTCTTTTGCAGAATTTTAATTGGAAGTTTCCAAAAATAAGCAGTGGTGGAGATAGAAATCCACGAGGAGGTGGGCAGGAGCGGACGCATGATTTTTTATCATGTAGGCACATCTACCACTTGAATATAAAAGTTTCGATTTAAACAAAAACATGCAATTTAATATTTAGAACAAAAAGCAATGTGCTTTCAGTTAATTCAAAAAGTTCGTTTTGATAATATGACACTCAGAATTCACCTGCATGGTTTCTTTCAAAGAAAACATAATAACAATCATTTTCACGTATATTTCCTCTCCTATCAATCTTTGGTAGTCTTATGTATCAGGTTGGCGTGTATATGCATAGTATCATCTTCTATCGATCTTTGGTGCTTCTGCATTGGATTATTCGATTTTATGAAATTCTTACTGTTATCATCCAAAATATGACACGGAGACCTTTTGTTGTTAATGTTGTTTTCTATATCAACTAATCAGTACTCCTTCAAATTGGCTTAACGCTAAAATTTATTTTAAAAAGTGTCAGCTTCTAGTTTAAATTAAATTGCACGCTCTTTCAAATTAATAGAACTCACCTTTCACTCAACATTTGCGTTCACAAAGCTGCTCATTTTAGTCTACTAGTAGGCTCATCGGGCGCTACGCGCGTGAAGGGCGTGAGAGTGTTAAATTTTGTTATTTCATAAAAATGCATATACTTTTTTCATATTTGATATTATTTATCTTTTTTTGAATTGTTCAGTTTGCAATTAACTACGTCGTATGGTGCTTCGTTATGCTCAAAAATATAAAACTTATGTGACACTCCAAATATTGGTTTCTGTTTTCTCAACGATTTTAGTTTGTTCTTTATTTTTCTTTAATCTTTAAGCATATCATGTCATATGAGTATTATTTAACAGATAATATAAGAGGTTTGTTATTTCTCTAATCCATACATCAAATATTGTTTACTTACGAGGTAAGCCGAGAAAATGTTTAATTCACCTCCTTCGACTCCGTAGACAAAGCTTGGCTAGAAAGAATCTGTTTAGACTAAGAACGAGGGTAGGGCAAAATAGGGGTTTGGTTGGCTAACATAGTGTGGATCTTAGACAAAACTGGGCTAGGAATAATCCCTTTGACCTAAGAAAGAAAGTGGAAAAATATGGGGGGTTTGGTTAACTAACGTAGTGGGAAATAAATGATTAGTAGTGCGAAGGGGAAAGTGGAAAATATTTTGAGGGGCGAATCCACCGGGTTCCGACTCGATTCGATCCGACGCATATGTGTACTTTACAAATATACTCATCTTACCTCCCTACTTACACTTCCAAGAATCATTTCTTTTGTTTTTAATAACGCATGAACATGCATTTGCGTATGAAATAGTGTTTATTTTTTAATGTTATTTTTTCTATTTTATTGCAAACTTGAGTCGGATCCGATCTGAATCCGATCCGACCACATACTATATGGATTTACGGATCGAAATTGATCAGCAGAATGAAATCCGATCTGCTTCCGAATCTGGTGATGATCCGAACAGATGTGGATCGGATCTGGATCCCATTTTTCTTGGTCGGATCTGGATCGGGAAGTCCCTAATTCGATCAAGATCCGACCCGTTGCCATCCCTAACTACATTAGTGGGTCGAAAATGGTGATTTGGGTTACAATTGAAGGGCAAAATAGGTACAAATGGTGTTACATTGCTTAGTTGCTATCATGCTTTTTAGAAAGTAGGTAGATAACAATTTTGCATTAAATGTTAGTAGGATGCACCCCCTACTCGTCCATTTTTTTCCAGGAAACTTCATTTTTAACCATAAAAACGCAAAACCAACTTAATTTATGTTATTTATTTATTTATTTATTTGCGAAATTAATCTATGTTATTTGTGTACTATGAAAACAGAGAAATGCATGTCAAAAAAAAAAAAAAATCAGGAGATATACCTGTCTAAGTGCGGAATTTGAATTAAGAAGTCAAATTAGTTAGTTGTCGGGTTTAACAATTTAGTGTCTTTCTCAATAAAATCCATTATTCGTAGAACGCTGTACGAGGGAGGTTTTCTTAAAACCTACATGAATTATGTAAGCTTTCAAGTAGTTATCAAGATTGAATCGGATTATTTATGTTGTCGATAATTTGTCGTCATTCATCCCTCTTCGATCATAACACTTGCCAATAATGTATGAATCTGAAACAAGAAAACACGCCATCGTTCATTATAAACCGAAAACATGGTGCAAAAAAGGTGTAGCATATCTTATTTTTTTAAATATATATATATATATAATATTTAAAAAAAAAACAAAAAAAAACACACACACACACACACGCTCTTCCTACTGCTTGTTTTCATTTGAGCATTTCATAAAACATATTTAGGCTAGCTGTTAAGGTTAGATAATCTCTCAAGATGGATTCAAGCTCCTAACCTGTTTAAACAACACAAAGTTTATGTTAGGAACTCATATGTCACACGATGTACTTATCGATCTTCAAGAAGTTAAATGAGTGCTTAAGGATGATAAGCTTACCAAATCATACTCCTACACCTACACATCAGATCTTAGCTGCATAAGGGCTAGAGCACCATCAACTTCATCTAATTCAGTTGCTCTAACTATGTGAACCTGTGCAATTAAACAAGCAATTTATAAGATAGCAATGAAATGCACCCCTAATTGTGTCCATCTATGTATAGCATACATGCATATTCTAACCACAGATTTCAATAATTAGATAATCCATTAATCAATAATTTGAAGTCCTCAAATATGGCTTGATTATCCACCTTAAACGTGCACTGTTTGATCAGTTGGAAGATCAAACAATCCATCTCCTTCAGAATATGATGGGTCGAGAAAGCTTTCCATCCACCACTTAGCACCATCTTCTCAACTAAGAACTTGGCCACAAATATTTCTCCGCTTCCACTCTTCAAAGCAACAAAACTATCGTGCTTCGGCATATACAAGTCAGAGAATTGTCTTGGGATAGTCTGCCATCAAGATAGGAACTTACTAGCTACTAGCTCATCGATAAAATTAAAAAAAATAAATCTTAAATTGTATATGCTCACCATAAGAAATCCAACAGTGACGCTTGATCTGGTCATGAGCTTGGCGAAGGAAGGGAATTGGGGATTTAAATGATCTTGGATCTCTAATGCCCTAACCATCACTGGAGAATTCATAATCACAAGTTGTCTGAGCTAGTTCGAACTAATGAACTTTCTATTGTAATTGAGGGTTTTTGTTGATTTCTAGCTCTAGTACTTATAGTGGGCTTCAGAAGAGGGTGATAATTAGGTCAAAGTGATGACATTAACAGAAGAAGTGCATTTCTTTGACCATCATCATCACTATAATATTTGCAATTTTTGGATCATCATAACATGAGCTACTGGGAATACCAGTAATTTCCTGGGAGTTTCATCTTCACCAAAAATGGACAAGAGGTGCAACCAACTTCTTTTGCAGAATATTAATTGGAAGCTTCCAAAGATAAGCAGTGGTGGAGGTAGAAGTCCACGAGGAGGTGGGCAGGGGCGGACACAAGAATTTTCTATCATGTAGGCACATCTACCACTCAAATATAAAAATTTCGATTTTAACAAAAACATGCAATTTAATATTTCGAACAAAAAGTATTGTGCTTTCAATTAATTCAAAAAGTTCGTTTTGATAACATGACACTCAAAATTCATTTGCATGGTTTATTTCAAAGAAAAACAAAATAACAAACATTTTCACGTAAATCTCCTCTCTTAAAAATTAGTTAATTAGAAGCAAATTTTCTTCTTAAAAATTAGCTCATTACTTGTAAAGGATCATCATATGGGTTAATTGTAATAAAATGAATTAGTTTGGTCTCATTCTATAGATGCAGTTGGGTGCCTTCTTGAATATTGTCAAAACTCTGTACATGAAAAGTAGTAGAAAAATTCATATGGGTGGAAGGCCTAGAACCCGGAGGTCTCTATTATGTCCCCTTCTTGGGGGAAGGCACTGTTAAGAATGACAACGGGTAGGGTTTGGGAGGCCGGAGGGGATGGTCTTTCCAGTCCCATGCCCGCCCCAATTCCCACTTAGGTTCATCCATATCATTTTCGTCCCATACCGTATACCCTTTGAGTTCCTTTCAAGTTCCCATTAAATAGTTTTAGTCTTTTAGATGTTTGTTTAGAAACAAATAGTTTTAGAAGTTAAATTAAAATAATATAGTAACAAATATATAAAGTACAATGACAACAATTTATTGTGACAATTGATGAACGACTTCTCAAAATTAATGAATGAATGCAGCCAGGGTGGTAGCTCAAGTAGTAAAGCGTTGGAAGCCCCAGCATGAGGTCACGGGTTCAAACCCGGTTGACGACAAAAATAATTTTTCAAAAAAAAATAATGAATGAATTCCAAAGTATCAGTTCAACTAAAAAATCAGTCAAATTCTCCTGAATTCTTAGTGTTTAGTAATCGGACCTAATTACACCGTCCAACTTTACCTAAGGGAGAAGTGAGAAATATTTTGAGGGACCACATTATGGGGTAGAAAGTGAGGTCCTGTTTTGTTTGTATAAGGGAGAAGTGGGAAATGTTTTAACGGACCACATTAAGGGGTAGAAAGTGGTGAATTGGGTTACAATTGAAGGGCAACATAGACACAATAGGTTTTACATTGCTTAATTGCTATCATGTTTTTTATAAAGTAGGTAGATAACAATTTTGCATTATATGTAAGTAGGATGCACCCGTACTCATCATTTTTTCCACGAAACTTCATTTTAAACCCTAAAAACGCAAAACCAACTTAATCCATGTTACTTGTGTACTATGAAAACAGAGAAATGCCTTTTTAAAAAAAATAATAAAATAAAATAAAATCAGGAGATATAACTCTCTAAGTGCAAAATTTTGAATTAAGAATTCAAGTTAGTTAGTTGTCGGGTTTAACAATTTAGTGTCTTTCTCAATAAAACCCATTGTTCGTAGAACGTTGTACGGGAGAGGTTTTCTTAAAACAAGCATGAATTATGTAAGCTTTCAAGTAGTTATCAAGAATAAATGGGATTATTGATGTTAAATACTTTTTCGTCACCCATCCTAGCCTCTTCGATCATAACATTCTTCAATAATATATGAATCTGAAACAAGAAAACACGCCATTGTTCATTATAACCCCAAAACATGGCCCAAAAAAAAGTGTCGCATATCTTTTTTTATCAAAAACCACTCTCCTTACTGCATGTTTCCATATATTTCAGCATTTTATACAAAATATTTAGGCTAGCTGTTTAGGTTAGAGAATTTCTCAAGGTGGATTCCAGCTTTTGTCACCTGAAAATTGTTAAAACAACACAAAGTTTACGTTAGGAGCTCATTTGCCAGTTGTCACACAATATATTTATCGATATTCAAGAAGTTAAATGAGTGCTTAAGGATGGTGAGCTTACCAAAATCATACTCCTACACCTACATATCAGATCTTAGCTGCATAAGGGCTAGAGCACCATCAACTTCATCTAATTCAGTTGCTCTTACTATGTGAACCTGTGAAATTAAACAAGCAATTTATAAGCTAGCAATGAAATGCACCCCTAATTGTGTCCATCTATGTATAACATCCATGCATATTGTAACCACAGATGTCAATAAATAGATAATCCAGAAATCAATAATTTGAGGTCCTCAAATATGGCGCGATTATTCACCTTAAACGTGCACTGTTTGATAAGTTGGAAGATCAAACAATCCCCCTCCTTCAGACTATGCTGGGTCGAGAAAGCTTTCCATCCACCACTAAACGCCATCTTCTCAACCAAGAACTTGGCCACGCTTATCTTCCCGTTTCCACTCTTTAGGAAAACAAAACTATCGTGCTTTGGCATATACAAGTCAGAGAATTGTCTTGGGATAGTCTGCTATCAAGAAAGGGACTTAATTACTAGTTTTAAGCTAAGCGATAATAATTATTAAAAAAATATTAAAATTTATATGCTCACCATAAGAAATCCAACAGTGACGCTTGATCGGATCATTAGCTTGGCGAAAGAAGGGGATTGAGGGTTTAAATGGTCTTGGATCTCTAATGCCCTATCCATCACTGGAGAATTCATACTCACCATCTGTGCTAGTTTGAACTAATGAACTTGCTATTGTACTTGAGGGTTTTTGTTGATTCCTAGCTCTAGTATTTATAGTGAGTTTCAGAAGATGGTGATAATTAATTAGATCAAAGTTATGACATTAAGAAAAGAAGTACTACCTCTGTTTCGCCTGTTTCAGCCTACTTCACTTTTTGTCACTATTCACTGTGTTACTTTCATCCGGTGATTTGATTAGCAAAACGATAAAAGAATTTGGTAATCTTTGCATGGTATTATAGAGGAAAGTTTATTCTAAAATACCATGAAAAAATTATTAAAAAATTACATCTTTTTGATACCCAAATCACCAAGTCAAAGTGACTCAGTTACGGGTTAAAAAGTCAAACGCAGACGAAACAGACGAAACGGAGGTAGTAACTTTCTTTTGCCCATCATCCGTCACTATCAAATTTGCAAGTTTGGATCAGCATAACATGCACATTTTTAGCTACTGGGAACACCAGTAATTTCCTGGGAGTTTCATCTTCACCAAAAATGGACAAGATGTGTAACCAACTTCTTTTGCAGAATTTTAAGTGGAAGTTCCCAAAAATAAGGAGTGGTAGAAATCCACAAGGAGGTGGGCAGGGGCGGACGCAAGAATTTTCTATCATGTAGGCACATCTATCACTTGAATATAAAAGTTTCGATTTTAACAAAAACATGCAGTTTAATATTTCGAACAAAGAGCATTGTGCTTTAAATTATTATAAAAAGTTCGTTTAGATAACATGACACTCAGAATTCACTTGCATGGCTTAATTCAAAGAATTTTTAAAGGTTAGAAGAAAAATTTTTTCTTAAAAGTTAGCTTACATTACGTGTAAAGGATCATCATTCATGGGTTGAATGTAATTAGTTGGGTCTCATTCTATAAATGATATCGGTGCCTTCATGAATATTGTCCAAACTCCATACATGAAAAGTAGAAGAAATTCTTATGGTGGAAGGCCCAGAACCCAGTGGTGTCTATTATGTCCGCCTCTCGAGCAGGGCCGGCCCATTTACTAGACAAATTAGGTGTTCGTCTAGGGCCCCCAATTTCAAGGGGCCTTGAAGTATTTTTCCAAAAGTAAAGGTAATAGCGTAAATTTATAATACAGTGAAAAAAAAATACGATGGATAACCTTCTGAATTATTAATAAACGCGAAGCATATGCCGCTCTACCCGTTGAGTATATTTTTTTATTCACAGTTATGTTTATGATAAAAGAGACATCACTTTCAACCCTCGTCTAGGGCCATGAAAGTCTAGGGCCGGCCCTGCTCTCGAGGAGGCACTATTAGGAATGGCAACGGATAGGATTTGGAGAGGATGGTCTTTCCAGTCTCATACTCGCATAGAAACACTAATCTCATACCCGACCCATTCCATCTCATATCATTTCCGTCCCATACCGTATACCCGTTGAGTTCCTTTGAAGTTCCCATTAAATACTAGTAGTTTTTTTTTCGAAGAATAATAGTAGTAGTTTTTAGATGATAGATTAAAATATTATAGTAACAAATATAAAAACTACAATGACAACAATTTGTTGTGACAGTTGATGAATGAATTCTCAAAATTAATAAATGTATTCCAAAGTATCAATTCAACTAACAAATCAATCTAATTCTCCTGAATTCTTAGTATTTAATAATTTAAAGTTCAAATTCGACTAATTGAGAATAAAATATGTGCCATCTTCTCAACCGAACTTGGCTTCAGGTATTTCTTCACTTCCACTCTTCACAGAAACAATGCTGTCGTGCTTCCGCATATACAAGTCAGAGAATTTTCTTGGGATAGTCTGCCATCAAGAAAGGAACTTAATTACTAGCTTTAAGCTACACTACAAAAATTAACAAAAAATAAACCTCAAAATGTATATACTCACCATAAGAAATCCAACAGTGACGCTTGATCGGGTCATGAGCTTGGCAAAAGAAGGGAATTTAGGGTTTAAATGTTCTTGGATCTCTAAAGCACTATCCATCACTAGAGAATTCTTACTTGCAAGTTCTCTGAGCTATTTTGAACTAATTTACCTTGCTATTGAACTTGAGGGTTTGAGTTAATTCTTATACTATTTCTAGTGAGTTTGACAACATGGTGAGGATCAGATAAAAGTAATGACATTAACAGAAGAATAATTAAATTTTTGCCCATCATTCCATCACTTTCAAATTTGAAACTTTTGGATCATCATAACATGCAAATTCTTAACCACTGGGGATACAAGTAATTTCCTGGGGGTTTCCATCTTCACCATATATGGACAAGAGGTGTAATCAACTACTTTTGCAGAACTTTAATTGGATGTTTCCGTAAATAAGCAGTGGGAGAACTAAAAATCCTCTAGGAGGGGGTAGGGGCGGACACATGATTTTTTATTATGATGTACTCCCTCCGTTCCTTCAGGTTTTTCAAAAAACTATTTGGGCATTATTTGGGTCTACCGATTTGGTTATCAAAACGATGCAAAAATTTGGTAATCTATTAATGGTGTCTTAGAGTAAACTATGCTCTACAATACTACAAAAAAAATTATCAAATTATTGCATTGTTTTGCTAACCAAATCGCTAGGCCCAATTAATACCCGAATAATTTTTTGAACAACGTGGAGGAACAGAGGAAGTAGGCACTAAGGCACACTTACCACTTCAACATAAATTTTTTGCTTTTAATAAAACATGAAATTCAATAATTCGAACAGAAGTATTGGCCCTGTTTGGATATTATGGTTTGATTAACATTCACAAAATTTTAATCAAAACTTCAACCAAAAAATTGTAGGACCTACATTCCACTCATTTTGATAACATGACACTCAGAATTCACTTCTATAGTTTCTTTCGATTCTTTCGAAGAGAACATAGTAACAAACATATGCACATAAGTCTCCTCCCTTACAAGGGAAGTAGAAGTGAATTTATGTCTTAAAACTTACCGTATATTGCTCACTTATCAATACACACGTTCTATACGAGACTAAATTTTGATGATGTATTTGACAATTCTGGGCTTTTCGTATGATACTGTATCCAAGACTTTGATTGACAGAACACGTTGATTGTCAATACTACAAAAAAAGAAATTATCAAATTATTGTTTTGTTTTGCTAACCAAATCGCTAGGTCCAATTAATACCCGAATAACTTTTTGAAGAACGTGAAGGAACAGAGGAAGTAGGCACTAAGGCACACTTACCACTTCAACATAAATTTTTTGCTTTTAACAAAACATGAAATTCAATAATTCGAACAGAAGTATTGGCCCTGTTTGGATATTATGGTTTGATTAACATTCACAAAACGTTAACCAAAACTTCAACCAAATAATTGTAAGACTTACATTCCACTCATTTTGATAACATGACACTCAGAATTCACTTCTATAGTTTCTTTCGATTCTTTCGAAGAGAACATAGTAACAAACATATGCACATAAGTCTCCTCCCTTAAAAGGGAAGTAGAAGTGAATTTATGTCTTAAAACTTACAGTATATTGCTCACTTATCAATACACAAATTCTATACGAGATTAAATTTTGATGATGTATTTGACAATTCTGTGCTTTTCGTATGATACTGGATCCAAGACTCTGATTGACAGAACACGTTGATTGTCTAACTTTGATTCTTCTGCAAGTAGACTTGGCATTTCAAATATTTTCTTCAAGATCATGCAAAGATTACCAAACTCGTGTAACGTTTTGCTTACCAAATCACCGGGTCAAAGTGACCCAGTGAATAATGTCATAAAGTGAAGTAATGTGAAAGAGAAGAAACAGAGGTAGTACGTAGCACCAGTCCGTCTCAACTCTTTCTTCCCATCTGACTTTTTTGACTCGTATCTGGCTCACTTTGACCGGATGATTTGAATAGCAAAATAATACGATTTTTTGATAATTTTTTCACCATATTATATGGCACCTTTTACTCTACAACACCATAAAAAATTATCAAAATATTACATCGGTTTGCTATTCAAATCACCGGGTCAAAGTGACCCAGTGAATAGTGACAAAAGTCAAATTAGGAAGAAAGAGCTAGGACAGACTGGTAGAGTAGAGTAGGAAGTTATGCAATGGGTCGAATTTCAACTATATATAAGAACTATAATTCCTGGAAATAGGTGTTAGCTCATTTGGTAGCGCATTGATATCCCCTACATGTGACCAATTCAAACTAGCTAGTTGTAGAGTAGAGTAGTTTTTTTTTTTTTTTTTTTGATAGACTATGTACAACAACAAAAAAAAAAATGTAATTCCCATACTTGCTAATTGCTATTAGCCAAAAAAAAAAAAAAAAAAAAAAAAAAAAAAATCTGACCCAATAGCTTTCACCATATTTGGCTATAATATTAGCCATCCATGACACCTTATTGCAAAACCTTTTCTTCCAAGGAAGCTTCACGTTTACCACACACACACACAAAACAAGCTAATATTTAATCCCACGTAGTACTAAAAATAGAATATTGACTTCTCAAGGAGGAAGAAAGAAAAAAAATCTTTTTAGAAATTGTTTTGTCTTCAACTGGGTTTAAACCCAAGACTTCATGCAGGGGTTTTCAACGCTCTACAACTTGAGCTACCACCCTAGCTAATAAAAATGTCTTTTGTTAGAGCATGTTTGGTTTCAATTTAAAATCTTACTGATGTGATGAAAATTTATTTGGGGTGAATAATTTAGTTGAAATTGTAATGTGAATATTATTTGACATATGTTGAAATCTGAGTTAAAATAAAAATTTAAGGGTATTTGACAAGACTTGAGCTAAAATGTTCTTATTTGAATAAATAATACATCTAAAATGTTATGTGTTTAGACAAGTTAATAATTCGTATGTAAATAATAGAGTAAAACATACAACTTCAGCAAATCAGGTCCAAAATAATTTCCAAAAACGAGGTTGTAGAATCTGCAAACTACTAGCCACTTAAATTCAAATCAGCGTAAAAAATGGATGAAACAATAACAATTAAATTATTTGGCTATATTGAAATTTAAGATGTTGCCTGTGACGGAAGCATCTCGAAAGAGCAGATTGCGTTCATGGACGGCGGGTTCAACCGTGATTATGTCGAGAAAATCTCAACCATATGGGTCCCACGAAAGCACCGGGGTATAACGGATTCCCCCTAGTTTTCTTCCAAAAGTATTGTGACGTGGTGGGCAACGAGGTCAGCGATGTTCTTTTGGCTATTCTTAATGGTAATTCTAATGTTAAAAGATTTCAAAAATACCATTATAGCATTGATTCTGAAACTCAAACAATGTACGGAAAGTTATGGATTTCAGACCGATTAGCTTGTGTACAAACGATCTGTAAGCTCATCGCCTCATCTCCAAGACCATGGCTAATCGATTGAAATCCATTCTTCCATCTTTTATTTTGAAAAATGAGGGAGCTTTCGTCCCTAGGAGGCTGATTACTAACAATAATTTAGCGGCTTTTAAATTACTGCATCCCATGAGAACGAGGAAAAATGGTAAAGAAGACTTCATAGCCCTTAAGACGGATATAAGCAAAGCTTATGACCGTGTCGAGTGGAGCTTCATTCGGAAGGCTCTTACTAGGCTGGGTTCGGACCTAGGTGGATCGCATTGGTGGACGATTGTATTTCTACTGATACGTTCTCGTTGAACCCTCCTCTTTTTATATTTTCCCCCTCCCCATCCCCATGGGGTTGGAGATGCTCTAATTAAATACTGGTCCATATTATACAACTTCAAATACTTTATGAAACTGTACATCTTTACAAAACTTCCACAATCAGGTGGGTATTACATAGATTACAGCAGTGTCCCAAACCCAGAAAGGACTTGCATGTTATAAATAGAATACACCTTATACTTGCTCATTTTCCTCAGTACTCTTCCCAGAAGATATTCAGTGCAGACCCATGTCCCGTGTCAGCATAGCATTTCGACAGAGTTAAGTTACTTGAACACAACAGCTTATCGCCACTGGCGTGGGATCATCTATTGGATGATTTTCCACACAACTATCACGATGCAATCCCGTCCGTCCACTGAGTTTCTCCACAATCTTTTGATGAAGTTTTATAATCTTGCACGTCGGATGCGTTTGATGGTGCTCAAAGGAGAATTCCTACGAGCAGACGCTAACGGCTGGCCATTCAAAGAGCCAGAGAATTTTATGTCCCAACCTTCGACATTCTTTGGGACGCATGCGTCGAAGAGGACTTGGCCAAGGACACTGTGTACACTCATACTGGGGGAATTCGACAAATTTGGAGATCCTCCATCTTTGGTTTCATCTTGTAAAGATCCACACTCTCTGCCACTTCCATTTTCCGGCGAACCTGGCGAGGGGAAATGGTCATTTGACCCAACTCTTCTAAAGCTTGGCTCTGAGTTACCTCCATCTTGGAGATCATATATCAACTCCGTAATCTGATCCGGCATGCCTTCAATGTAACTTCTTTCTCCAAGTCCTTTGATTTTCTGAGAATAAACTGAAACTGCCTGCTGAAGAAGCTCGGTTACCGAATCTCTGTACTGGATAGGGCAATGCCTGTAGTGACCTGTAGCATTGAAATGATTACTACTAGTGAAGTAGATGAGTCAAGAATTTCTTTTTTTTGTTACTTAATCATGTCATAATGATTCAACTCTCTACACATTTCTGAGTTTAAGCGAGCACTCATTGAGTAGCAATTTATAAATGAACAACAAAGGGAAACTGGAGACTCACAAGGCTGGAATACAGGGGCAGAGCCAGAAATTACATAGTTGGAACACAATCCTACGTTCTAAATAAAGGTGGGGCATTTTCATAGTTTTACCAAGAGCACAATTAGATTTTTCTCTCGAAATAGGGATCTCAGTGTTGTTTTTTGAAATTAGGGTGCGGCACGTGCCCCGCCGTGCTGCACTCTAGCTCCGCCCCGCTGGAATACATATTATGATTGGGGATGAGTGTGGCACAAATGATGATATTCAGATGGATCACCATAGGAAGAACAGCTAAACTACAGAAACTGAAAATCTTAAGGAAGTGGTGATCAAGAAAGGCTGTTGTACATGGCATAGAAAAGGTTCCAAATTTCAGCACGTAGACTATGAAAGGTGTCAGCAACTGTCTTGAGTGGTTTAATTATGTCCACCATTGTTCGCTTGAGGAAAGGTAACTAGACTTCCACCGTGGGTGCCGTTTAAACAGAGGCAGACCAAGGACTCGGAATGCCATTGGGTAGAGAGTGAGATGATAAAACCATCACTTAGTTAACCTGAAATCCGGGAGGATATGAAGTTATACAGAACCTAATGGAGGAAATTGACCATGTACGGCAATCCCAACTGGAGAGCACTTATTGAGTAGCTGTTTACATTCTGCATTAATAGCAATGTCCCTCTCAATGTGTCGATATCATTCACATTATGACTAAGAAACTAACAATAAATACAATTATTTCCCATTTTCCCCTTCTTTTTCTATCTTGCAGTAATATCCACCAAACAAAAGCACCAGTATACTACCAGAACGTAACACCAAGAGCTCATAAGCTATCAGCCTTGCATGAAGTTCATCTGACAGATCGCCAGTGAGTGCACCTAGAGACCAAGAATAGGGTTTTCAGATCACTAACACTGGGAAAGAATCAAAAGTTGGTGCCAATGAACTTCGAGCCTTATTTGGCAATATTGGATCTACTAGCTTCAAGATTGTTTGGCCGTCAGGTAGAAATTCCCCAGGAGACTAGAAACTATGGATTCAAACACATCTATGTGTTCCAGGCACGAGCTTCAGAGTTTGGGTCTAGCTAATGGAAATCAACATTGACTACACTGTACTTATGCGCCATACATGTTTACAATCTATCCAAAAGATTATCCACGTGATTCATCCATCCAACAGTAAACTCATAATTACCATCAGCAAACAACTATGTGATGCGCTTGTAGCCCAGGAGTACGGGTAACTATTTCACACACATGTCCAAAGTTTGATTCTTTGTGATTACAATTGACTTTCGAGTTCGCATTATCAGGACGAAACAAAGAATTCATAATCACATTTTATTGATTTACCTTTGATCCACCTTTTAATTTTATAATTTAATTTCCACTCAAACATGATCATGTAAGACTTGCCCGAAAGGTAATATTTTGTGGCTGTGCAAGTGGACTTAAAAGAGAACAACTCGTAAATTTATTTATTTATTTTTTTGAGAAAGACAACTCGTAATAGAAGAGATATAGTAATGAGAAAAGGACGGCGATGAAAGTTTAGGCCGAGAAAAAACCTGCATGAGGGGAATTATTCCATTTAACGAGTTTAACGCATCCCCCAAGCTCCTGCAAACGCTGAGCAAAACTGTAGATGGTTGCGTATGGAGCAAGTTCATCATTTTCTGAGCATAAAATGAGAAATGGAGCACCCAGACTCTGGAACAGAAAGAAAAGAGAAGGCGAAAAACTTGAGACAAAAGAAGGAGAACATAGAATATTAAAATAAGCTATACAAAAATCAAACTCACAACTGAGGAGTAGAGAGTCTTCCAGTACTCAGAGTGGTGGGAACCAAATCTAGTGAGGAAAAGAGCATCCAGTCCGGATGTTACACCCTTAGCGATCAATGACAAAAGTTTAACAGAGCCAGGCATCTTAACAATGGAAGGATGCAAAGCAAAACGGGCACCCAAATCTCCAGCAAAATCAACGGGACTAGAATCATAGATTTGACCGGAGATGCAACTCCTTACTAATCGAGTATCCTCCTGCACAAGAAAAGAGACAAATGTGCGTGCAGAAAATGAGATTAATATGAATGTACAGATCTCACTAGATAACTATGAACTAACACTGCAACTAAAGCAATTTTAAAAGAAAGGATTTGAAAATCTGTGGACAATAGTCATAGACTCGAATAAGCGTACCAGACTCAGCTCTGCTTCACATACTCCCTCAATGACCTGCAAATGGTGTAAGAAAATTACATGGGCATCCAAACTAGAAAGAACAATTTGCATCAATAGGTCATTGTGAGTGCTTCTTTTCATATAAGGATTAAGGATCCTTACATGTACAATGACCATAGATATTATTGCTTTAAAAGTCAAGCCGTCTTTGAGTCAATAAAATACCTGAATAACTTTATACATGCAAGCTTTTGAGCCACCAGAAAAGGCTGCAAGGACTACAGGACATGGACAGATCTTCAGCTCCTGCAGTTTAGATAACAAAAATCACTGTCACTTGCCAAATCCAGACAACAGCAGTGCTGAATCCTACTATGTCCAATCACATAGAACCGACACGGAAAACCGTATAGACTCTTTATGATTAAGCCAACTTAAGTCCTCCTTACTGCGTATAGACAAAGTTGTGAGTTATCATGCGTAGGTATACTTATAAAATCATAGAAATTTTATCATTTTACTTGTGCATGGTCATTGCTGCTGATCTCTATAAGATACTGGATCAAAGCCCCTAATTTCACAGCATACCACAGAGATTGGGTAGCAAGCTCAAGGCATAATTTGACAAAAAACGGATACAAGAACCAAACTGCCCATGGATAAGAATTAAGAATACCACTCAGTGACCCCTAATTAAACACATAGGGGAATCTGTCAGGTACCATAAAAAGTAAGGCACAACATAATCCAATCTTCATTTAATCCGAGCAGCAAAAGAATTATCACTAACCTCAACAAGCTCATTGAGGACAGCAAAGGCCAATGAAGTGGCTCTCTGAGGTAAGAATCTGCAAGGATATAATGGTCAACAGACAGGTTAATCACCACCTAGCCAATAACAAGGAGAGAAGTAAACAATTTCACCTAGCAACAGTGGGTTTCTTAGACCATCGGTCAAGGAAAAAATTAAGGGTAAACTTCAAAAAATCATACAAGTGGTTTGGCCACAGTCCAAAATCCATACCTGTGGTTTTCAGGTATGTTTCCATCCATTCATTCCTATTAGTTTCAACTTTCTTTTCCGTAATTTCTTTTCCTATTAGCAACGGTGGGCTTTTCTTAGAACATCGGTCAAGGAAAAAATTAAGAATAAACTTCAAAAGATCATACAAGTGGGTGGGCAACAGTCCAAAATCCATACCTGTGGTTTTCAAGTATGTTTCCATCCATTCATTCCTATTAGTTTCAACTTTCTTGTCTGTTTTTTAATATAATGAAATTCAATATATGATTTTTTTTCTATAATACACATACAACTTAACCTCTGGACTTATCTTTAAAAAAAACATGTTAACCTTAAGACTCTCATATTATGATTTCTCCCAAAAGTATATTAGCAGTGCTTCTAAACCCTCGACTTTATCAACACCAATACCACCATGAGCAATCTTCTTCTTCTTCGTATCACCAACACAGCAGGACCCGTGACATCTATGTACTGATTGACCAACGGCAAATCCTTTCTTCTTCTCATAGACAAATTCTGCAAGCAACTTAATCATCTAAAATTGACCATTGACTTTGGAGTTGCCTTTGGAACGGAACAAGTGTGTAATTTAATAATAAGTTGCATTGTTATGTTAGGTTGAGACCTGACCCGACCATGGCTTCCAGACAAACAAACAACCAGAGAAGGATAGCAGCCACCACCACCAGAGAAGACAGCCTTGTGCAAGAAAGAACATGCCGGAAGCCAAATAGGTCACCTGTTAACCACCATCAGATCTAGGTGGTTCCCATAAGCAAAAGTTGAGCCCTTGACAGCCGTTAACAGTCACACCACACCATCAATTTTGCTCCCTTTTCTCCGCTCATGGTAGCTCCATCGTAATTCTCACCCCCAAGAACTGCGAGGAATTAACTCTGTCACGGCACCATCACAACAAACCCAGAGTGAACTTGGCTATTTCTTAGCTTTAGATTTAATGGAGTCAATAAAACGGAAATTCGGACTTGATGGTGGTTGGCACAACGGTGTTTCATGCGGATATGCTTAGAGGTTGGTTATTTAGGTGTATCCGGCATGCGTTTGAGGTCGGGCTGGGTTAGGTTTGGTGATATTGGTGGTGGTAGAGATGCCAATTTTGGTGTTAGGAGAAGCGGTGATGGTGGCGCTGTGGGGTTCTAATGAGGCAGATAGGTACGCGAGAGAAGGGGGTTAGGGGGCTTGGAGAGGCTTTGTAGACAAAAAAAAAAGTTGATTTCTTTTTTATTACAACATGAGCATACCTGTTAACACATGTATACTTTTTTATTAAAAAAAACACGTGTATACTTTCTGGACAATGATCCAACAACATTTTTGAAGTTTATCCAAAAAGTGATTACTTCAAACTACTCGCGTCAGAATCTTTTTTGCCTATATTTGAAGAACAACATGGGTAAGGGATGCATCCAGCAGTTTCAATTTCAATTCACTTCTGATACAAGTTGCACGGACATGGAAACTGAGTCGTCAAAAGATAGTCATTACAAAACACGTTCAAGGTGTTGATGCTACAGCTTCTAAAACCAAGGACTGATACTTTTATGCTAGAGCAGTGCAATGATAGCATGTCTGCATTATATTACAGTTAGTCAGTTACTTCAGCTACTACCATGCTATTTTAACAGATCAAATCCTCATGTCTCTTTGACAGGGTTATTCCAAAGGGAAGATGGGTATTGATTTGATCGAAAAGCAAGAGATGTAAAAGGGATTGAATTACTCTTAGCCTCTACATAGTACTGTTCTTATTCATTAGCCTTAGGCCAGAGTAGTGCCATTGTGATCCCTTTCCGTTTAATTATTGTCCCCTGATGTTTGAACTTTGAACTGTTAACCTCTTGGATAGAAGCTATGAAGGTATACAGTTATCTGAAATCATTTCTTTTTTATTATTGAACTTCATTTAGTGGCGTAGGCAATAACTTTGCATATAGAGATTGTGGATTCTAGTAAGGCAGGACTTCTTTCTTCAAAAATACTAGGTACCTGTCCATTTTTAGAGAAAGATGCCTCAACGCCAACAACTTATAATTCTCAAATCTGAAAAGATATATATTAGACTGCCTAAAACAATATCAAGACACTACAGATCCAAGGTAAAGGGGGGAGCAAACTCAAAGTAGCAAGTTGCTCCTATACTACCCGTAGTATACGACTTTGAATGGTTCTGTCTCTAGAAGATGTCCCGAAAAAGTGAAAGTTTCAGGAGAAATTCTTCAAAGCTCAGAGCAACAAAACATTGAAGAAGCACAAAAAAATGGTGATTGATTATGAAATTGCTCTAGAGTTTTTCTTTTTCTTTGGGAAAACATAGTTAGTCGGTACGTCCATTTCACTTCTGAAATCTGACCATCAAAATAAGAGTTCCTTGTGCTCAATCATCTTCATAGTTGAAAAAATATTACCCCTCCATATTAATTCTCAATTCGAAATTGATATTTCAACTACCATGGAACTCAATTGTCAGTAAACGAAAAAAATACCCAATTCAGATTCACCCCCAATTTGAAGTAAATCAATACTAAAAATCACTGCTCTCAACAGTTCCTTTATCCTAAATTCACACGAGGACCAGAACCACAACCATACACGAACCATAGCTAAGAAGAATCAGTAGCAACAATTACCAATTAAGACAAGCTAAACATCACACAAGGAAGATAAGATAATACTCACGGGTTGAGGAAATCAGGTAGGCAAACGAGGGAGGTCCATCCGAGAGAGGAATAGAGATTGACGTAGCCCTGCAAGTCTCGCTCGTGAACGGAAACCCAAGCGAAGATGGCGACGATGCCTCTCACCTTGTCCTCCCCCGTTTGGTTGTTCCTGACCCAATAGAACTTGCCTCCGGCGTTACTCGACATCCGAGAGCTATGAAGGAATTGAGTCGCGGGGAGGAGTGGATGGATGTGATCGGAGAAGGAAGCGACGGTGATGGTGATTGGTGGAAGGCGAAGAAGATTAGGAGGAGGAGAAGGAAGTCGTCTGGCCGTAGAAAGGGGATGTGGGTGTTGTTGCTGGTGGGATATCCGACTATGATCCCACGTGCCAGATGAGAACGATGGATAATGGTAATTCATAAAAAGACACTTATACACCCTTAGGTTTGACTTAAAGATAGTTTTACCCCAGTCTAGTTTGGAAAATGATACTTTTACCCTTAGTAATTACACCCCTTAATTGTGTCAATTTCATACTCTAAGAGGGCCTGGTCCCATAAACCACTATTAGTTAGGGCTGCAAGTGAAATCGCCCAAACCGCAAACTAGACCAAACTGTAATTCGCTCAGTTCATTCCTGTGTATAAATAATTACAGTTCGATTTCGGTTCGTAAAATTTCAAATTGAAATAAAACTATTAGGTTGAGGTTTCGTTTCTTTAAAAGGACGGCTAAACCATTTAGATCGTTACAATTGTTTATTTTGGACTTAAATACATAATAACTATACATTATTCATAAGAATTAGCTAATCACAAGCACTCTGCTTAGGGTTCATTTCGTTTCAGTCTCTCATCTCGGATATTCAGTTGTGAAATATTAATGTTGTTCTTAACATATTTGTAAGAAAATGCTCTCATTTTCAGAAACTATGTAAGTAGTATGATTGTTTTGTTTGTTGTTGTTCATTTAGTTGGAGTGAGTTTCCTATCTTTAACTTTTTTGGTTTCACTTTCATGTTGTAATTGTAGAAAATATTATCTAATCAAGCGTTGTTCGAACCGAAATCAAATTACTTCTAGGCTAGCCGAACCAAAATTGTTTGAAAACGGCCGGTTATGTTCGAGTTTTTCCCAAACCGAAAATTTAGGTTTTGCTCGAATTTTAATGCAAACCAAACCGAACGGTTTACAGCCCCACTGTTACTAATGAACTCCACCACCATACTAAGAACATCACAATTAATGAGTGTAGTTGTTTTGAAATTTGGTACATCAAAAGAGTGAAAAGTCTCATTTTCCAAACTAGAGGGGATGGAAGTGACTTTTTGTCAAACTTGAGGCGGTGAAAGTATCTTTTACTAGCATAAATGACGTGTCAATTAAATTTAACAAATTTCAATGATTTTTATCTATTTATGCATGCACATTATAGGCTATACTCATATTATATAGATATGGAACTAGGATGGTAGTTCAAGTGGTAGAGCGTTGGGAGTCCCTGAGGTTCCGGATTCAAACCGGTTAATGATAAAACAATTTTTTCAAAAAAAAATTACAAAAATGCCGTCTATCTTAAAGTACATAACATTTTACTCTAGAAAGTGACTGTGAACTAGCTGAGTCGACTAATAAAACACACACACTATTCTAAAAAACACACACACACTATCAATAACCTAAACTTCATATTAGCATAACGTTAACATACTTGACACGATTAAGGACACGTTTGATATTAACAAATCTAAAATGGTTGGTTGAAGTTTAACTTAGGGAAAATTCTAGCTAAGGTGAAAATTGAAATATATTTGGTGTGTATTGAAATTGTAAATTTGATTTGACAAAAAAATTGTAAATTTGATTCATTTTAAAAAATCTAAAATTATATAATTAATGAATTCTAATCATGGTAAAAAAAAAAAAAAAAAAACGGTTTTAAATCTTCAGCAACGTATAAAGAAATGTATGATGGTTTCTCTTATGGACTTGGAGTAATTCTTTGTTCCTTTATTTTTAAGTTACCTAACTTGTACGTAAGGACTAACGACCCAAAACCATCAAGGAAATAGTCAAAATATGTATCAAATTAATCCAGAATTGACTAATCGGTCATATTTATCATTTATCCCAACGAGGTTCAACCGTTACATATCTTAATCAAGCTTTTAATAACAACTACTATTCTGAAAATAAAAAACTATAAATAATTTTCTAATAATGTTGTTTTTGCGAAACTGGCGTACTGCTAGGAATTGCGAGATAAAATAATCTATTACTAGCTTTCTCTTGTCATGCGTGTAGAAGGTGTGTTTGTGATAGGTGGATTCGTCGTAATCGAAATTTAACATCATTATTGGTAAAAGACGTACCTACTCAATCTCAATAGTTTTATAATATCGCCCTGCAGGATAGTAGTAGTATTATCTATCAGATCGATTTGTTTAGTATTTTATGTTGTCTGTAAGCATCTTTTGTTGCTAAATTAACAATTTATTTGATTCACTTTGTTGTTTAATACCACTCCGTTTCTTCTCTTTAGCCCCCTTTCTATTTTGGGACGTTTCCTCTCTTGCTCCCCTTTTCTTTTTTTGGCATGTTTAATACTAGACAATGACCACTTTGCCCTCACAATAATTCCACCCATTTCATTTCAACATTACTACTCAACCAGTTTTCTTCTCCCACATATCAATCCACCACTCATTTGTAGATAAGATTTTTAGATTGAAGAGAGAGAGACCAGACGGAGGTTAGGGTTTGCAAAAGAGAGAAAGAGGAAGAAGAATGGTAAGAGAAGAAGAAAAAGGGGAAGGAGATGGAAGATCTGGAACGGGTAACACACCATCGACAATCTCGACGGCGACCTGGACGATCTCGACGGCATCTCGACTCGACGGCTATCTCAACGGTGTTGCGGACAACGACAACGGCGGCCGACGGCGGCGATGGTGGACGAGTGTTTCTGGCGGTCGATGAGGGCGGCGGAGGTCCCTAGTCTCCTCCTTCTCCGTCGATCCAGGCGATAGCTTGGTCTTCTCCGGCGAGGAGGCATGGCGCTGCGGTGTTAGCGACCGGGTCTCTGGTGTCTGCTCTCCGGGACTGTGCTCTCCGGCGAATCGATCTGTTCTTCTACCTCTTCTTCTTTTCCACTTCATTTTCCTCTGATTTTTTTCTTGGATTTGTAAGTTTAGTCTTTGATCTGCTGGTTTATGTTGATACTTATATTAGCAACGAATTGATACAGATATTGTTGGATCTGTTAGTTTATGTTGTTAGTTGTTGACTTGTGGTGGTGGTGGTGGTGGAGGTCTGGTGGTGGTTGACTGGTGGGGGACTGGCTGTGTTGGTGGAGGAGTGGTGGCTGTGTTGGTGGTAGTTTGTTTTCACAAATTCAGAGAAGTAGAGAGAGAAGAGGATATGAGTGGAAAATAGAAAAACAGTAGGGGCAAGATAGTAAATGACAAAAATTCCTTAATTACCGTGCCCACCCAAAGGGGGCTAAAGAGAAGAAACGGACTGGTAGGATATGACAAACTTTGGAGTTTAATGCCTAAACTAATTTTAATGATAATTGTCAAAGTACATACTCCACTTTTTTTCCTAATGATATTGTCAAATATAAACTCCATTCTTTTGAAGTTTTTCTTCGGCGAACGAAGAAAAATTATATTAAGATCCCAAAGTATTTTACAAAGGCAAAACCATGCCACCAAAAACAACTACCAACAAAACTTAACAAAAGTAACCTCCGAAGATTGAAAACAGTCTGAACCAAGACAGAACTCCCGAAGAGCAAAGAGTTTGAAACAAACTGATCAAACGAAAATTACATGACTAACACTATCTCTGTTTCTTCTCTTTTATCTTACTTTACTTTTTGACACTATTTACTGAGTCACTTTGATCCGATGATTCGGTTAGCAAAACGATACACGAATTTTGTAATCTTTGCATGATCTTATAGAGTACTATGAAAAAAATTCAAAATATTGAATTGTTTTGCTATCCAAATCATCGAGTCAAATGACCCAGTTAAGGGTAAAAAAGTCAACCTTCATTGAAAAAGAAGAAACAGAAATAGTAGCATATAAACATTAGATAGACAAACTGATGAAACAACAACAGAAGTTAGTCCGTAGGCTTTCCATGTCCTGCAGCAGGCGGTGAGCTGGAAGTACCAAGATGACCTTGTCTGCAAAGAGTTGAAAATGAATCTATTAGGACATGGAGGCTCAATATCGATGTAACCATTTAAATTCAACCACTATAATGCTCAGTAAAAAGCAAGGATGGTTCCAGCAAGCTTGTGAAGAGATGTATCGGATTTGAAATCCAGATAACAGCTAAGTTGTGAAGAATGCTCCAACTAAACCATTCTTTTGGAGTATTAATGTTGTTAGACTTTTAACCACTACTTTGACAAGTTGGGCTACCAAAATTGGGGTGCATACAAATTCAATCGGTTAGGGTTGTAATAGATTCGATCTGTGGTTTACAGATTAAAAAATCTAATCCGATCAACGATTTCGTGGGTCGGATCGAATTAATCCGCAAATCCGCAAATTAAATTATTCAAATTATTTTCACATATTTTCACTTAATACATTAAAAATCAATATTATTGTTTAGTATATTTTTCAGTTACTTTACAAAATATTCCCTCCGTGTATAAAAATTATACTTCACAACAAAGATACATAATCACATTATTAAATACAAGTTAACATTGTAAAATCATATTGTAGAAAATAGTAAAAAAAAAAATAACGTAATTATAAGTATAAACGAGCCAACGAATCAGATCGGATTTGGCAGACTGGCATTTCTCTATCCAAATCCGATCCATCATAGATCGGGTCAGACTCGATCCGTCACAAAATCGGACAAGTTCGCAGACTGTTGCGGATCGACAGATAGTTTGGGCACCCCTAACCAAAATGACACAAATTCTTATATGTATTTTTTTTTTTTTTTTTTTTTTTTTTTTGCAGAATTATAGAGTTGTCTCCCTTGACAACGTTATGAAAAGATCGACAAATGGTCATACTTTTTTGTTCCCTTATATTATCGAGTCAAACTAATACTACTTTCGTTTCTCCTATATCTTTCTAGTGCAATGTTCATCGAGCCATTTTGAGCCGGTAATTTGGTTAACAAAACAATGTATGAATCAGGCATGATTTGATTAACACAATCATGCAAGAATTTAGTAATATTTTTTGTATTGCTTTGCTAACTAAATCATCAAGTCAAAGTAACATCTCGGATTCAACTGAGAAGATTCAGAAGTTAGAGAGCAAGTACTCATAGGAAATGTAAAAATAGATTTCTTAAAAAAAATGGAATATCAATTATGCTAACACAGGTAATTGGGTCCTTTTACACATACTAGTATTGTTGTCTTGTATGCCATTCTGTGAAGTCTTGAACTCTTCATAAATAATGGAAATTACCTACCGGCCAGTCGGCTTCAAACTGGCCCAACCGCCTAAGTATAAAATCATCGGGTCCAACGATCAATTTGCCCAGTCACTTGATTTTCCAAGAGGCTTAACAGGTTAAAGAGGTCCAAACTCACTAGACGTATCTTATCCTTGACTAATAGGGTGACTTAGACATTTCTTAGGCCATTTCCAACCAAAGCCCATTACCCTCCACCCTACAATTTCACATTCATCTCATATATTCACTTTTTTCTCATTTCACACCGTCCTATTTAAAGTTACGGCTATTTTGTCGATTCATTTTTTTTTTTGAGAAAGTATTTTTTTTTTAGAAACAAATCAAATAGATACTTAAGAGCCAGCTGGGCTAATTACATCGTTCCTAATAATCTGAGAGGCCCATTGGGGCTCGATTGAAAGCCAAATATGTAAGTTATTTAGCTTCAGTCCATGTTGAGCAAACGTGTGGGCTGCACTGTTGGAGGTACGCCCGTTGTATCTGATAACTACTTGCTCGATCTTATCCAATGCATCTGCACATTCATTGAATGCTGCTTCCAGTTCCGAGATGACTTTATGCCTCCTCCCTTTCCAATTTCGCAGAGTTTCCACAAGGACCTTTGAATCACTCTCCACCATAAGCTTTCTGTATTCTTGTTGTCTTGCCACATCTAGCCCTAACCGGAGAGCGTTGGCTTCCATTTCAAGCGCCGACGATGCTGTGTTAATCGGAATAGCTGCACCCACCTTGAAACTTCCTTGATGATCTCGGATGATAATCCCAGCTGCTCACTCTCTGGTGGATTTTAGCCACGCACCATCAGAGTTTAATTTGAGCCAACCTTCCGGCGGTGGATCCCATTTGCCTGTTGACTGTGCCGATCCTTCGTGCCTGCGATCTAATCTTTCTTGTGTCTGGTCAAATTCAGATAAGAGCTCTCTAATTCTGTGTGCTTCTGCATTTGTTTCTCTTCGTTTGTTCTGGAAGACATAATTGTTTCTATTGTTCCAGATCGACCATATGGTGATGCAGAATTTCCTCCGATCTCTCTCATCCAGGGTCATAAAGAAGTCCGGTATCCAGTTCTTGAGCTGTCCCCTTCTAAGCGTCATGAAGTCCTCTCCAAAAAGTTGCTTCCACAGGTCTTGAGCGTAGGAACATTTAAGAATAAGGTGTTCAGCTGTTTCTGGTTTACATTTGCAGATGGGACACAGGTCAGTGATTACAGGATCGAATCTTCTTATTTTATCTCTTGTTGTCCAGGAGTCTTTCCACGCTCTCCAAACCGCAAAACTTATTCTTTTTGGGATTTTCTGCTTCCACAGGACTTTGAGCCATCCTCTATTTCCTTCCCCTGTAGTGCCTTCACTGCTGTTGCCCTTGCTAGTGCTGATTTGGCGTGCTATTTGATACCCAGATTTGGCGGAGTACTGCCCATCTTCTTCAAAATGCCACACTCTTCTGTCAGCGGTTGGCGTCCTTGGTATAGCTATCTTCCTTATTTCATCAGCATCAACTTTTAGAATACATTTGTTTGTGTAATTTAAATAAAGTGTTTTATTATTATATATCTTAATCAAATTGATGGATATTTTATCCTCAAAAAAAAAAATTGCTGGATATTTCATTCTGATATAAATTTTGAGGCTAACAATTTGAATAATACAACATATTAAATCTTGTTAAGATTTACACAAAATTATGTTTGGAACGTTAAACATAAATTTAAATCACAAAATGAAATAACCAAAAATTAATTTTAGAAAATAATTATATTTCATTAAAATATAATCAACGATAAATAAATTATTAAGCTAATTAAAACTAGCTGAGAGGGGCAAATGGTTGCTAGCCCAACTGGTAGAGCGTTTAAAAGCCCTTGCATGAGGTCTTTAGTAGGATTTCAATTCGAATCCGGTTAACGACAAACAGGTTAATAAACTAGCTGAGAGGGTCACTTGATAGCCATCCCTAGAGAGATGGCATAATGGTATTTTCATTTTACTTATCATTTGTCACCCCCACCCTACTATCCCCTTTATCTTCACCTTCATTGCTTGGAGACCTCCATCGCACATCTTCATGTCTCCAATAGCAAAATTAACCTTGGCTTAAATTTGTACATGCCTTAAATTTTACACAAATATTTTTTGAGTTGTTGCTCCAGCAACTTAGGCCATCCATTTTAATTTATTATATTATATAGTTTTCATTTTTAAATAATTATGCTAATTTATATATTTAATGTTGAATTGATTAGATTATTGAAGTGGATAATTTTTTTAAAATTGAATATGCAATTAAAAGTAGTTTTATAAAAAAAAAATCTTATGATTTTCACTTTGATTGTTCGTAGGTATTTATAGATTTTTTGAAATTATTGTTGCACAGTGAATCTACATGTTCGAAAAGCAGGAGATTGGAGCAGGAAGAGGAGCTGAAATGATTAAATCTGATTTTATTCCCCAACTACAATGTACCTCCGTTTTCTCCATTCTTTCTCCAATTTTAGGCCATGTGCAAATTTATGTTAGCTAGTGAACCAGTTGTTAGAGCAGGTTTTGGGCAAAGCTGGCTTGAATTTGCCAAAGACAATTTTAGGTAATCTATTATTAGGGACGGCTCGTGCAACCCCCTCCCCCTTGAGGTGGTCGAGTGCTACATTACTGCCCAAGGCTTAGCTAAGTGGGCAAAGGGACTGAGTGCTGCAATTATTATCGCATTGTCG
This sequence comes from Linanthus parryae, assembly GCA_023055425.1. Classification (NCBI taxonomy): domain Eukaryota; kingdom Viridiplantae; phylum Streptophyta; class Magnoliopsida; order Ericales; family Polemoniaceae; genus Linanthus; species Linanthus parryae. The sequence goes on from JALGPY010000002.1 coordinate 40,012,077, forward strand.
CCTTAGACTATAGGAGTATTGTGCTCTAACAATAACAAATAATTTAAATATGAACTCATTTTCTACTGATTAGTTGACAGCTCAGACAATCCGGTATCTACCTCTAGACCATCAAAGTATAGTACTTCCCTTTCGGATGAGTGACGCCGTCGTGCAACACCTCCCAGACCTATATCTTATTTGGTACTTCTCTGGAAAAAAATTTAAAAACAACAACAAAAGACACCGTCGTGCAACACCTCCCAGACATAGATCCTATTCGGGTTGATTCCCTATCGGCAGCGGAAAGAAAACATCGCTTTCTCCAAGCTCAAGTTTGGATCACACTTGACGAGCACGTTGTTGGATGTTTCTACCTTGACACCAACGTCAACACGGTTCGCTGGCTTCATTGCGAATACGGAAATATACACAAAATTTGCCACGATTGTGGATGTGTTGGACACAACATCTCTAACTGCTCAACACACCCCATTCAAGCCCGCAGTGCTATTGATAACCAAATAATCCGCCTCATTAGATCCTTCAATGTTACTATTTTGGTGGAGAAAAACATAAGCCTTTACGGCTCAACCTCAGAACCTTACTCTCCCACCTCCCCAGACACTATCCCACCAATTCTACTATCACCCAGAAGCTTCCACCATCACCCAAATCTTTCCCTTAGCCCGGATTACATGGATGCAGACCCACCCGTTGCAAACACGACCCCCGAATCTCAACCTTCATGAGGTTTGGGATGGCTATGTACCACCAGCTCTGCCGTCTTCACCGCGCCATAACAACTTTCCGGCCAACAACCCACCTGAACCTAACCAGCCCCTAATCCGCGAAGAACCACCGGAGAATGAATTTGTTAATGTGTTTGTCTCTCCTTCTCCTACGATTCTTTTTGCAGGTGACGCAAGCATGGCACAAGCTCTAAGAGAAAATCACCCTCCTTAAAATGTCAAACTAAACCACTCAAACCCCGACGGAACCTCATCATCAGGCCGCCACGATCACGGCGGTCGTCGCTTCATCCTCGAACCAAGATGACGACTGGTTCCACAACCTTCAATCTCCGAGCACATACCGTCGGATGTCCTCCTTCGTGAATGGGGAAACTGGGCTGAGCATCTCTCCCAACTGAATGGGAACGCCGCCAACCTTGTCAGCAGAGATATGCCCGACTCGCCGCCGGTTACAGTGCACACCGTCAACGTCAATGGTATCCTCTCGCCGCTACCGTTCATGGAACCAACCTTCTCTTCAACCCAAAATCTTTTTGCCGATCTCCAAAGTGATATGCTTCACCATAATGAAAAACCCACCTCCACCTCTTGAAATCACCGCAGAGATCGAAACCCTACGATCTGCTGCAAATAACTCTTATCAAGTTCATATGGGTAATATGCTGCTCAACACCCACCAATCTCTAGAAAACATTAACCAAACCCCGCAAATCTCTGAAATTGGCAATAACCACCACCACCAACCCCAAGCCACGCCCATTCAAACTGAGGGACCACTATTCAACCCCACTGAATCCCCAAACTACAACTTGGTTTAAATAACTCCGATGTCATAGCAAACCCTCCATTGAATGCAGTCTTTACAGCCACACCAAACATTGCTCCTCAAACAACTGAACCTACCTCTCTCACCGATCAATTCCCGTCGGCCCCCGTCACGCCGACACATCATCAAACACAACACCCCCAAATCAACACCCCAAGCGCCTTCTGGACGGCGTCTACCTCGACAGAACCTACATCACAGCAGCTGTTGCAAAGCACCTCTGACGAAGATAGCGACACCCCTCTCAGGTCTAGTCGCCGCAAATGAGCCCGCATCCATCCTGCTTCGGCGCCCTTCTCGTCTTCATCAACGGACTCCCCACTTCACGCCGCAGAGCCCATCCTCATATCCTCCGGTGAAGAGGAGGTTGCCTCCCCAATCCGAACCACCGGGCGCAGATCCACCCGCCACTGTTCTGAAGTGGGAGCTCTTAAGAAGTCAAAATCCCCCCCCCCCACAGTCTCCTCCGCAGCCGTACTCTGAAGAGTCCGACACCGACTGCTCGATCCGAAAATCCAGGCGCCGCAACAGCAAGTCCAAGGCCTAAACTGCTCATCTCCATAAAGAAATTCACAGTCCATTTCTGATGAATCCGACTCAACTGATAGTGATCGCTTCTCTCCGTGCCGTCGCCTGAGAAAAATGAGCACACCCAGAACCACTGTGAAAAGCTACCCAAACCTACCTTCAGCTCATGTACTCCTTCAAGAACAGAGGAAAATTTTCATTTCAGACTACATGAACTGGTACATCATGGAAGAACTTTATGAAATCAAGCAGGTCATCTTCTATTGTGGCGGAGAATTTGACAAACAACTCGAGAAAGCGGAGACTGCGCGACGGTCTCTGCATAAGCCATGAGAACCTTAAGCTGGAACTGCAGAGGTCTTGGACAGCTTCTGACAGTTCAGGCGGTTAAAATGTTCAATCGTAGGAACAAACCATACATTTTGTTCCTTATGGAGATGAATAAGAAAGTTTTAGACCTGCAGCTTTGGGAAACACTTTGGGTTAGGACACCTTTGCTGGTTATGACGCTGCCGGCAGCAAGGGAGGGCTTTGGGTAGCTTGGCACTCTAGCATGAATATTAATCTTATGTACTCATGTACTTGGTTTGTAGCACTTGAAATAGTTGATGTTAAAAACTACTCGTGGTTTCTCTTTCTCTTTAATGGCCACCCAACCCAAATCCACCGCAAGAGAGTCTTTCACTTACTGAAACAGCACATTCTCAGAAATGCATCCCCTACTGTTATCGTCGGTGATTTTAATCAAATTGAAGGCACCACGAAAAACTAAGCGTCCCAACCCGACCAGTCCAAGGAGGCAAAGATTTCACTACTTGGGTAGCAGATGCCAACCTTGTTGAATTCCCCAATCACGACGCTTTCTACACTTGGACAGACAACAGAAACAACCACTGCACTTTTGAAAGGCTTGACAAAGCTTTTTGCACCCCGACTGGCTACAACATCACCCCAAATCTTCGGTCATCACTCTCCCAATTCAACGATAGGATCACTCCCATATAATCTTCGACACGGCTTCCATCCAACACTGTCGAAGAAATAATAAGGCCTTCGAAGCGTCTTGGCTCAATTACGAAGCCACCCGGGACATCTCAAAGCGTGTCTGGTCCCTGTAACATCATGGATCACCCCTTTTCCAAGTTGTTCGGAGCCAGGAAACCCTAATGAAGCACATGATCAATTGGAGCAATTTGTCTACCAAAAGCCTCCCCTGACAAATTAAAGCCGCCTAGGAAAAACTCCTATCAATTCAACAACAAATCAAGCTTTGCAGCAACTCACTTCCGACATCACTCACTCAACAGGAAAGATACATGCGCATGGAGATCGACAACCTGCTTCAGAATCAAGAGGAGTACTTGAAACAAAAATCAAAGCAAAACTGGCTCCGCCTAGGAGACAGAAACACCATATTCTTCCACCTTGCAACAACCATATTGCGAAACCGTAAACAGATTCTTACTATCGAAGATCACTCCAGTGAATTCCTCACTGACCATCAACAAATATCTAACCACCTGAAACACCACTTCCTCCACCTCCTGGCCGACCAAACCAACATTACCACTCAAAACAACTTCCCGTTCATCTGTCCATCCATATTCATCACCAAAAAATTGTCCAATCAGCATCGCTGGATCACGATTTCTCAACCGAGGAAGTCCGCACCTCGGTTTTTCAACTTGGAACCAACAAGGCTCCGGGACCTGATGGGATGATTGCCGAATATTTTCAGAAATATTGGGACTCAACCCTAGCGGTCCTCACCACACTCAATTCTGGCCACCTCCTCAGAGAAGTCAACAAAACATATATCAGCCTCATCCCTAAAACACAAAACTCCCTATCAGCAAGCGACTATCGACCTATCAGCCTCTCCAACGTCATCTACAAGATCATTTCCAAAATGATTGCAAATTGCCTGAAAAGTGTAATTGATGGACTGAGCTCCGAGCCCCAGAATGCGTTCATCCAGGGGCGTCAAATCTCCGATAATATCCTCATTGCGCACGAAGTCCTGGAGTATATCCGTCACCAAAAAGCCACAAAATCCAAATACTTTGCGCTCAAACTTGATATGAGCAAAGCTTTTGACAAAGTGAAATGAAGTTTCCTTCAAAAGGTGCTCCAAGAGATGGGCTTCGAAGAAAAATTCACCCATCTCGTAATGCAATGCATCACTATAGTCACATCTTCAGTCATTGTAAATAGCCAGCGTCGGATTTCTTCTCCCCAACTAGGGGAATCCGCCAGGGGGACCCGCTTTCTCCGTTCCTTTTTATCCTCATCGCCGAAGCACTATCATAAATGCTTATTCACGCGGCCTCGGAAAACATCTGTTCATGCATCAAAGTGGGGCGATCCTCCCCAAAATTCTCTCACCTTCTCTGCGCCGATGACTGCTTCATATTCCAGAAATCAAAGCTTGAAGAAGTTGGGACTCTGAAATGGATCTTAAACCAATATTGCCAATCGTCAGGCCAAGAAATAAACTTCCACAAATCATAAGTCTTCACGAGCCCATATATGAGCACTGAAGATAGAGAAAACCTGAAAAACATCACGGGAGTCAAACTTGTTGATAAACCAGGGAAGTACCTAGGCTAAATCATGGATTTCACTCTTACGAAATGGCAGATCTTCAAAGAAATTCTTCAACGATTTCAAAAGAAACTTCACTCGTGGAAAAGAAACTCACTCTCTTTCGAAGGACGCTGTGTTCTCATCAAAGCTTGTCTAGCCGCCATTCCGATCTATTACCTGTCAGTATTCCGAGCACCAATTTTTTCCTCAAAGACCTCAAAACAATCATGTGCAATTTTCTCTGGAGCAATGGCAGTAACAAGGGATCGAATGGAAGAAATGGTCCCTTCTCTGCACCTCAGTTTCTCAAGGGGGCCTCGGGTTCCGCGACCTACGCCATTTCAACCAAGCCCTTCTTGCCAAAACGGCCTCTAACATAACCTCCAAGCTATCCTCCCTAATTAGCAAGGTTCTAATCGGGAAGTACTGCCACAACAGGAGCTTTTCAACAACGTCCACTGTGCCAGCCTCGGCATCCTGGGGATGGAAAAGCATCATATGGGGCAAAGAGCTGCTCGCAAAAGGATCTAGATGGAACCTGAGAAATGGAAAACAAATTCACTAAACCATTGACAGATGGATTGCGACAAGCAATGCAGTGATCTTATCAGGGGAAAACAACTGCATTCAGCACCTTACCGTTAACTTATTCATCGATCAATCCACCAAGACTTGGATATATCCCCTACTGCGCAGTTTTTACGACGAGGACACAACCCAACAAATCCAAAAGATATACATCCCCATCGGAAACCAACAGGATCAACAACTCTGGGATGGAACTAATGACGGCATTTTCGCAGTTGAATCTGCTTATCATCTCGCTGCCGGAACACCTAACCCCCCACCAAATGAGAAAATATTTTGGACTCATATCCGAAACTTAAATCTTCTGCCAAAACTAAAGCGCTTCCTTTGGAAAATCGGACACAACAATCTTCCTAGCAGGCAAAACCTCATAAGAAGAGGAATTCAAGTGAACACTAAATGTCCACGTTGCCACAAAGAAACTGAAACCATCAACCACATCCTTTTCCAGTACGACCACTCAAACCATGTTTGGAGAGGATCACGTCTTGGACTAAACTTTCAATCAGGCCAGCCAACCCCGCCAGTTTCAACCATTCTCAACTTATTTCAGCTTTTCAAAATGAGGCAGACAAGAACTTATTTGTCATCATCCTCTGGAAAATATGGCTCCACCGGAATGAAGCATCCTTTAATTCAAGGATACACTCTCCGATTCAGACCTTGTAAGCCATCTGTCTATTGGAAGTCTCTATGTCCACAACGATTCGTGCCCCGAAATTCACGGCCCATGCCCAAATTAACACAACCTCTAGAGCCGCACATTTCCGCAACGGGCAACCTGAAACCCCCAACACTATCACTTTCCTCATTGATGTGACTTGGAAAAATGACCAAACCTACAGCACGGCAGGATGGATTCAGCACGACTATGAAGCGGTGCAAGGGATCACATCATTCAGGGCCACATCAGCCCTATCTGCAGAAACAAGAGGAATCCTCGAGCTGATGAAATGGCTGCTCTCCCATGGCTACCGCGACGTCGCAATTCTCACAGATAGCCTCAACACGGTAATGAACCTTACAGGGACCAAACGAGATAAAGACATAGCTACTATCAGTGCAGATATAAGGAGTCTTAGCTTGTCTTTCCATTCCATTTCAATTAAGCATGTCAAACGTGATATCGTATCAAGGGCTCATAATTTAGCCCGCAACTCTCGGTCACTTTTGCATTAATCAATATATTTATCTGTCTTCTTCTAAAAAAAAAGAAAAAATAAATTTGTTGTTTTTTGAAATATAAAAACTAATGTAAAAGTAGAAAATAAAAAAGACAGTCATGTCTTATGAAAAAAACGTTGTTTTAAATAACGAAACAAGCTCTAAAAAATGAATTGACTCCGCATCTTAAGAAGCATTCAAATGAGTGCGATCAATGACCGTAAATGACCTCGAGGCTATAAATTCCTCTAAAGGGATTAGATACATTGTTCCGTGCGCTCTCTTGCGACCCATCAACCTGTCCTCTCCATCAAGATACGCGACCCATCAACCTGTCCTCTCCATCAAGATACACTTCCTACTCAACTTTCTGTCACGAACTCTTCCAACCACCTAGCGACAACTCCCAATGGTATCGACATCCTATACCCCGACTTTTACTTGTTAATAGGTTGTCTCTATACTCTGATCTTTGTACTCACATGATTACTAATTTACTTGATCGTCATCGCTGTTATAGGTGTTCACACTTTAAATCTTAAGATGTGATATTAACTTGATCTCGACTTCTGACATGAAGTTTGTTAGAGCATAAAGAATAACACAAATCTACTTTGGATCAAATTAATCGATTTTGTCATAACAAAATGACTGAAATGATGTATGCAACATAATTTTTGTGCCGATAATTGTAAAGTTTTTGACATATAATTCGCATGCAGTATATGTTGATGAGAGTGCAGAATGAAAATTAACAGATAACCGCCACTCTGTATTAATTACTGACAGATGACCCCATACTACACTGGCTGAGCCTGACCCGGTTCCCATAACACACACTGACCCGGGAGTTTTGACTTGGGAAGCATAGGATTCCTCCAATCAAGAAACTTAAAATAGCAAGTTGAACATTCTACAGTTCATAATAAATATCAACTAAAAGCCAATACATGTATGTTCCAATCTTTTTCGGGGTCCCTTAGCGATTCATTGGGATCACCTACTTCTGATCATCCTATATTTTATCAAACTCAAACTACTTTGGATGCTCTACCAAGTCATGTGACCTTGTTACTTTACTTTAAAAAATGAATAAAGAAAATTAGTGCTACAGTTTTTTTAGAAAAAAATTACTACCGGCAAACAGAAATTCATGGTGATCATTTGGGATGTGTTTGGGATTAACCATATCTGATTAAAGTGAATTAAACAAATGCAACTGCAATCTACTAGAAGAAGAAAGTGGCAGTAATTCTTACTACACTAGTAATAATATACATCGTGATGGGTGTAAAAACTGTACTTAGAAATGCTAATGTGTATAGTTAATGAATTGTTTGGATCGAGATTAGAACTACTAATACTAGTGTATCTTCTAGAGCACTGTACTTCATTAATAAGCAACATTCTCTCTCTAGAAAAATGAAAATTTATCATCAGATCCAAAGCAGCAATTGCCTGGAAATAGGAGGAGGCCATCGTAGGCACGTGCCCATCTCCCCTCCCTAATGTGTGTTGTCAAAGTACTCTCTACCATGTTTGGTATCCGGCTATCGGTTTAAAAACATAAAAAACATTACAGAAAGTATTAACATTGACATTTTTGGAGATGATTTTATTTATTTTAAAAATAATACATGTGAAAATATATTTATATAGAAAAAAATGCTGCCTAATATTTTTTCAAGAAAAATAATTTGTTTAAACAAATCTGTTTAAAAACAGTATTCCGAGATTGCAATCATTTGTATCACTACTCACTAGTGAGTGAATGAGTGCTTAAGAGTCAGTGTTAGTAGCTTTTTGCTCCAAACTTTTAAAAATTCAAAGTTTTTCTTTTTGGGAAATTTTTGAATCTCACATGGTGATCTGTGTGCCTCATTGGAGACAATGTGCATGTTTCAGCTTTTATTTGTTTTTGCAGACACAACACACTCAGACTCATCACTGCCTCTTAATTGGAACAGTTGCCACCTTCCTCAGTCTCCCTCTTACAGCTAGTACTCTACCACAATCACAGTTTGGTCCCTACCTTAATTTGATGCTATGAGTAGTGAAGGTTTCACTGGAAGTAATTAATTTGGATCACCACCCCCATCTAGCTAGCTAGAGACTCTCAATCCCTTTCACTTCGGGAATCTCCAACTCATCACCTCTTCCATCTCCAATCCGTCACACAACATATTTTTATTCACGAAATGAGTGATGGGTTGAAGATGTTCTTAACACGTTAGCAGAGATTAATGGACACCACTCAATCACAACACAATTTGATTCCACATCACGTTGACATGTTTAATTTCACAGACACAGCAAATTCATCAACCGGACCTCGGTTATGAATCATACTAGTGGGGTTATTTTGGGTATACATTACAAATTTGACATGCACTAGCCAACTCATTTTACTTGAAAACATTCTCATGTACTTTCACTATCAACAAAAACTTTTGAGCCCTAAAATTCAGCAAAGTCTTGAGTGAAAGCTATAAAGACAAGGCACTGGCAAACAAATCAACACACATCATCTACAGGGCACAATTTCAGGGAAGAGAACAAAGAAGAAACAGACACCAAGGTGACAAATCAGGCAAAACAGAACCAAAATTCAGATGCCTTTCTTCAACTGGAATAAGAAGAAGAAGAAGAATACTAGTAGTACTATAAATTTAACTCATATGATCCCTTACATAGAAGTAGTAGTAAAATTTACTGCAGAATGGACCACCAATAATGAATGACAGAGAAAAAGCCAGTGCTTAACTCAAAGAGACGACTCTTCATTATGAAAAAGAAGCTTCTCTGAATTTGTGTGGTACCTGAGAGAGAGATTCCCATAATCATGTAACTACTGGTTTTTTTCTTTTTTCTTGTGATCTGATGAATGAATAATTTATGGAAAAGCTTAATTTACACAAACCAAACACAGCTTTTCTTCAAAGTAGAAAGATGCCTTTTCGTGTCCACTTTAAGATTGTTGTAGTCTTCTCCTCTCCTCTTGTTCTTCACCATCAATGCTTTAATCGCACCCACTGGTACCGTCCCTCCAATGGCGCGTCCTTCACTATGTCGTAGTTGTACCTGTGAATGAAAACACACACAATGATTGCTTAATTTTCCGTTTTATCATCGTCTCTAAGAGAGAGAATTGACTATCATGCGCACACGGCGTACTTACTTTTCGGCGAAACGCTTCTGCTCGTACTTCTCGGCCGAAGCGAAGAACTCATCGATCTCTTCCGCCGCCGGCATCTGCGCCGACGGATATTTCCGGCGGAGAGACGCCGTCGCCGGCGGCTTCGTCGCCGTTGAAGACTCCAGCTCGTCGGTGTTTACTGAGATTTCACTCGACGATGTCGTTTCTCTGCTGCGAAAACACAGTCAAACAGTTCCTAATAAAGCTTTGAATTACGAAGAAGAAGAAGAAGAAGAAGAAGAAACGGAATCGGAGAAGATAAATAAGGAAAGAGAAATTAATGCTTTCATGACGAAATCGTTTCGGTTTTCAGAAGAACTAACGCCAAAAAAGTAAATTCGAGGCTGTGAATTAAATGAGAATTTGAAAAATTCACCTGAATCTGCAGTCAATCAGTGTTGAGATCTCCGTTACAATGCCTCCGGCGAGTGATTCAGCCTTCAAACACATCATAAACGACGAAATTTAAAGCGCGGCCGGAAAATTCAAGCAAACGGAAAACGGAAAATTCATGTAAAAACGGAAATTAAAGCTCGAAAACACATCATAAATGAAGAAATTAATTCTAAAACGGAAAATTCATGTAAACGAAAAACGGAATTCAAAGTTTTCGAATCGTAGTCACCTCCAGATCTGCGGATCTGACGCCGAGACTTCGAGACTGGCCTGATCCGTTGCCGGAGCAGAGAGAAATCGTCGTCTCCGGCGAATTGAAGTCTTTCCGGTCGTGATCGGCGTTCGAAACGGTGAGTTTCCGTTTCTTCAGCGGCGAGGCTGAGGTTGTGGCCTCCACCATGTCGGCGGTGGAAGAGAGAACTCTCCTCTCCATTGCAGCTCTGTTGCATTCGAATTCCTTCGTACGGTTCTCAGTCTGAGCAATTTCTGCCATTTCTTCTTCCTCTTCTTCTTCTCTCTCTGTTTTGTGGTTTCTCTCTCTAGTGAAAATTATGAATTTTTGAAGATCATTTGTGCATGCAGTTAAATATCAGAGCCTCTTCAGTGCCAATTCATCTCTCTCTCTCTCTCTCTCTGTAAAAAGATGCCTGAGAGAGAGATGGGGATATCGGTGATGGACGGCTGAGATTGATTTCAATGAGTGTTGCGTGAGGGGTGGTCCTGACTCCGTTCACGGCGACAAAGAATAAAGCGAATATATTAGGTGGAAGTTATCTCCTGCTTCCGTAGCACGGTCCTGAGTCTGCTGACTTCTGATCATGAGACTCCACTAATAACTGTGTGCTTGATTTTGAATTAACGGTTTAGCTTTTGAATTGCTGAAATGTGCGCATGGAGCAGAGAATATATTCTTTTTGTTCGGGTCACATGGGCCGTTGAGAGGATCTGGCTGTTGAAGGATCGCAACCATAATTACCGATCAGAGGGCGAATGGGAGGTCGCCACGTGTTGAGTTGCACGTTAGAGGGAATGTTTATTTCTTCTTTTGTTTTTTTTACAGTGCCTGCGTAAATTGAAATTTTGCTATAACAAGTTTTACTGGAGATTTGAAAATTTGAAGTTTGGTCCACTTGAAGTTTCAATTTGTTCAAAGTGGTCCGTTATTGCATAAATTTGATCGGTCCATGGGCAAAATAAATGAACATGAAGGTCATAGGTGCAAGTGACTTGTCTTTCATTCAAGCAAAATTTTGACTATTTATCAGTCTAATTCGCTGGTTAATGATTTGCACTGAATTTACATATATTTCATAAGAAATGATTGTCTGAATAAGTTAAAAGAAAAATATATTCACAACATAATGTAGTATCGATAGATTAATAAACACTCTAGTGAAATTCCGTAGATCTAGGGGAGATGCATTTATATCTTGAGATAAGTCGTTTGAAACTTGCAAGTGATGCAAGAGGAGCTGACTAGTACTACCTCCGTTTCATCAGAATTTGTCCAGTTAACTTTATGAGTCACTTTAATCAACTAATTTAGCTAATTATATGATACAGAAATGTGTTATTTTTTTTATAATATTGTAAATCTTTATTAACGCTACAACATTATGAAAAAAGTTGTAAATTTTCGTATCAATTGTCAGCTAAATTAGTTGGTCAAAGAGACTCATAATATCAATTAAGAACACTATGGCAAAAAAAGGTCAAGTATTATAATACCATTTTTCTATTTCATTTATTTATTTTAAATCTTTCTTACTCCATAAACAGAGGAGAATTCATTTAAATAAGTCTATTATATTTGTAGAGAGATTGTCAGTCAACTGTCACAGACGCATAGCTTAAATTCAAGTTGATGAATTCGAATTCAAAATTTTTGGAGTTGTGCTACAAATTGAGGGATCATAACGATAACAAGAGTAAATTCCGGGAGGTGGAGACCGATTTAGTGTCCCGCAGTAAAGTAATGAGTGTGTTTTGATGGTTGTGGTCCCACGCGGTAACAGAATATGTTTGTTTGTTGGGGGTGGGTTTTTAACCGTACAGGAGACAAGTTACTAACGGTGAAACAGAGAATTTTACTGCTGCTTCTGCTGCACGAAGTAATTCTCTGTGGCTCTGTGTATTCAGTTGTGCTTTTGGCAGATTTGCCACGTTTGTATGTTGCACTTTTATTGCACTTTTATTTTTATTTCATACAAAATAATTCCGAGATAGCACAAGAATTAATTTTTTAAAGAAAAAGTAAATAAACAAAATGTATTTTAGTTATCCTTTACCTACATGTTCTAAAACCTCAAGAATTTTAGGATGATGGGTTGTGTTTTTCACAATCAATAAATCTTAAATCTTAAAATATCTACCCTGACATTTTTTATTTTCTTTTTTACTTTCAATTCGCGAGCCTTAAGTTAAGCCAAAAGAAAATGTTCACGAAAAATATTGAGGGAAAAGCAAATTCAACTCATAATAAGTTGTGATTAGCAAGTCAAAAATGACAATACATGTGTAGTTACAGCCGGTAAAAATAGAAAAAAACAGTTAAAAAATATACTAAAAAAACGTGTTCAAAAGGCAAAAATAAATAAATAAATTGTTTGATAGCAACTGAAAATCATTGTTTGAAAAATAAATTTGGCAACACTTCAGAGTTCATAGCATATTTGGTTCCAGCTTAAAATCACAATAATATGATAAGAATAATTTATCGTGAATTATTTGACCTAAATTATATTTTAAAAAATGTTTGGCATGCACTGAAAATCAGAAATTATAATTTAATTTCATTTGGGTACACTTGTAACTTTTATCATCGAACTTACGAAATAGTATGTCTTTATTGGACACAGCGAAATATGTCTTTATTCGAGCTTACATCATATATCAAAATGTTAATTGTTTGAAAAAGTTAAACATGGCATTTTAGCAAGCTTAGACCGAAAAATCTATAAGAACCGGAGATTGTAAAGTCTCAGAGTATTAGTCAATTAAAATTAAAATATGGATAAAATAATCTACGAAACAAGTGTGTTCAGTGCACGACTGAAAAACTTAAAAAGAAGGGAAGAAACTTAGCCGTGTACCGCCGCTCCAGCTGGTGTCCGATTAGTGAAGAAGGTGAAACTAATACTTAAATATTAGCTAGTCATCAGCTAGGCTTAACTCGGCCACGGTAAATGCAAAACCCCAACCCCCTCCCTAATATACCCCATTAGTGATGTAGACAATTTGTTGATGGAGTTCCAAAGAATGGAACATTGATAAGAAGTGTTCTTTTGGCCCTTAGTTAACAGATGAAAACAAAAGTGTGAAAGTTTTTGGCAACTCTTTTTGTAAAGAGAGAAGACAACCTAGTGAAAGGTCATTAGGACACAGCAAATCAAATCAAACCTAATCTTGTTACATGGATATATTTTTATAGATTCTCTCATATATTTTATTTTATATTTTATGGACTAGGTTGGGTTAGGTTAGGCATGTATATCCATATGTGTCCTAGAATAGATAAGGCATGCAAGACGATATATCAAGACAGGGTTTGTACATAAGTGCACAAAATGACATGAAGATATGGGGAGGAGGGGTAGTTTGTTATTTTCCCATTGATACATAGGAGTAGCATATACAAAAGTTTAAAGAAGAAATAGTGAAAACACAATTTAAAAGTTGTCGTTGTTATGGTTTCCTTTCCTACTCATATCTGCGTAACCATGTTTAATTCTAATAGCATAGTGAAAGACTAGACTTTAATCCGTGCGATGCACGGTGTTATACTACCCAAACGGTTCGGTTTAATTTGGTTCGGTTTGTAATTTTCACGACTTCGCTCGTTTCAGTTTAATTTGGTTCGGTTCTTGTTGGGTCTCGGTTTTATGAAGTTAAGTTTCGGTTAAACCTACAGCTAACATATGAGTACGTACAATTTTATGAAATAAGATTTCTAACATAAACTATGTGAAAAACTATACATATATAGAGTGAAGTAATGGTTAAATTAATTTAATCACAATTTAATTTAAATTTAGAACATATTTTTCATAAATCCTAAGTAAGAGCTAAAAACATAGAACAAAATCATGTGAAACAATAATAATTTTATCATTTGGGTGCATAAATTTTGTAAATATTGGTCTGTTTGGTTTTACCACGGTTTAAGCGGTTCGGTTCGGTTCGGTTTACGGTTATATAGTTCGGTTTCGATTTGTTTTATTTTCCTTCGGTTTTGCACAGTTCGGTTTGCGATTTTCTTGGTGTAAACTTGACGCCCTACCCATTATTTGATGATACCATTTGTTGTACAACATTTAGAACATAATTGTTGAAATTAAAGAAATGTTTCTTAAACTGAAAATCAAGTATATAAAAAGGTAGATGTATTTCAACTTACAGATTCGTTAAAAGGTTGAGAAAAATCCTGAAATAATTGGCAATTGTTATGAAATATTATAATGAATATTCCCTAGTAGATTATGATTGATTGCGAGTAGATTATGATTGACTCTTAGAGGATTATGATTGACTCCCACACTCTATATAAAGAGTGCTTTGGTAGAGAATAAAATAGCTTTTAATATTCCTCCATACTTTGTTCTCTCTTCTCTACATTTTAGTTCATAACAGCAATGTCATTAACATTTCAGAAAAATATTACTTTACAATAATTGGATAATGATGGGACACAGTAGGCAATGTCACAACCAGCTCGAATTTTATATATGAACGTACATTTATGTTCACACACATATGCCTGCTTAAACATGTTGATAAGTAACTCTCAAAGACATTATGTGCATGTTTGACATGCGATTAAAGAAAAAGTCTAGAAGAACAAAAAATCATACAAAAAGATGAACATAAAGAGACGTGGATGAAAACATGTCATAAATAAAATATGGGGTGAATATTATGAATAAAATAGATAGAATAAATCAAGGTGATTTTTGGGCATCTACAGACATGACAGATGCCATATCACTTTTTGTTCAAATTTTGTTTAAACTTTGTACAGTTACTGAATTTCACCTTCTCGTGCATTTTTGCCCAATATATCAATTTAAGTTAGTTAATAATATGTAGATTCTTCCGTCGCTATTCATTGAGATAGTTTGGAGTTGACTTGCTGAAATAAAATATTTACTATTTTTAATGTATCTATTATCAATTTGTCCCAACACATGACTTTTTAAATGTATGATTTATTGTAATATGAAAAGTCATGGTGCACAAAAAATTACACAAAAGTTGAACATAAAGACGTGGATGGAAACATGTTATAAATAAAATCTCATTATGAAGAAACTGGAAAAAATAAATCGGGTTAACTTTTAGACATCTTCTGATGTGGCATATGGCACATCACTTTTGTTCAAATTTCTGTTTGACTTTTGTCCCTCTAGCACGACTCATTGTAATAATGTCGTAAATCTTATAGTAAAATCTACATTAGTTGGAATGCCCTTACGTTTTTGTTTAGATAGCTTCAATTTTGAATCTCTGCTAGATTATCTGAAATATGAAAGCTGAAACAAACTAAATCAATTAGTTACAAATAAAGTGATCAGTAAATTTACCTAAAAAAAGTGATCAGTAAGTTTTCCTTACAAAAAAGTGATCGGTAATTAGTAATACTAAATTGTAGGAATCAAATATTAAATTGTAGGAATAAAATGGTAACTTTAAACTTATCAAATATAACGCAAAATTGTTAGAAAACGTTATCAAACGTGATGTAATTTCTCCTAAAAAATATGATGTAATTAGTAGTTACGATATGTTTTATTTTTATTTAAGGCAAACGGAATATACAAATGAATCGATTATATTAACATTTCATCACAATTCTCATATATGAATTTTCGTATTTTATTGATTATATATTGATTACTTAATTGAAAATTCCACGTGACAATTCCTCATGCATAGTTGAAAAGACATTCTGAAATAGTAGTATAGATAACTGTTATAAATAACTTTGTAAGACAAAATCATACAATTTTGTTTTTGCATGAAAGGAGCATGTCATATTAAAGCAAAACGGTAGAACTAGTAGTTTTACATGAACACAAAAGAGCTTCAAACAAAAGCTCACAACATAGCAAAATAGGCTAACAAAGATGTCCAAAGCCCCAACCAAAAGAAACTGACTTCTAAGTGCATGTTTGGCATCCCTGTTTTTAATCAACTTTGATTAAAAACAGGGTTGTTTTTTTAAACGCATTTGGTATGCATGTTTTTCTGCCTGTTTAAAAACAAAAACATGCTGAAAAACAGCTGTTTAAAGAAACAGCAAATGTAGTGTTTTTTTGGTGTTTTTTTCATACTATTCGTGTTTAAAGACATTTCAACTATGATTAGATGCAACAAATATCAATTATATGTCGGTATTGTACGTAAAAATGATTTTCAAGCAAATTAACATTGAAATTTAGTAATGTTTCCAAACGTGTTTTTGATTTTAAACACTGTTTTTAAACGGATATCAAACAATTTTTTGATTCTGTTTTTAAATGTGTTTTTTCAGTACGTTTTTATTCCACTGTTTTTCTTGTTTTTAAACGGATACCAAACAAGCTCTAAGAGATTAAACTAACTGTAAACCATCAAGGGTTGTCGACATTTGAAGGCAACAAATTTCATGCATCAGCTTCTTCTGGTCCCTAATCCTTCTTGCTGCTCTCCTCCACAGTTTTACGAGGACACAGAAGACCACGTCTAGTAAGGCTGTAGGAGTGTGCAATGTGGTAGTATCCCTGTGATAATCCAAGACCATGCCTGCGTTTTGGGCAACCCAACTAAACTCTCTATGTTTTCTCCTCTTTCTAGACCAAACATAAACTGCGATGATACCATTTTTGCATGGAACACCCAAGATCAGGCTATGCTTTGGTCTTTCAGTCATAGTGATAGGTAAAACTTCTTGAGAGCCACTTTTCCATGCTTGGAAGAAATTGCTAGCAAGAATCGTTGCTTGGGCAACTGGAGAGAGCGTATCAAAAGTCGAGTCCTCCACCCTATTGAAACATACAAAATTTCTATGTAGCCGCAAAGCCCAAATGATTGCACGACACCAACTAAAAACATAAGGTCTATCATGCACTGTGGCAAGAGATAGCAGAGACTTAAAAGAATTAAAGATAGTAGACTGAAGGTGAGCAGTAAAGGGAGTGAGTGACCACATGATCTTTGCTACATGACATTGAAAAAATAAGTGATCAATGGATTCCGCAAAAGACGTACAGAGACTACAAGTAGAGTTGTCAATAAGGTTTATTTTATGAAGAAAAGATTTAACCGCGACTTTATAATTTAAAACTTGCCAAAGGAGGAGTAGGACTTTCTGAGGAAGCTTAAGTTTCCAAAATTCGTCCAGGGAAAGTTCAAACTGATTCCTCTCCTCCCATTTTCATTTCCTTTGGCCAGACTCTCATTTAGCTGCATTGTAAGAAGATGGATATGGGTTGAAGCAACATTGAAATCATCTTTTTTGGAGAAATCCCACACATACAGATCATTATGGTTTGTTCTCGGGAGAGGGATACTATAAATCTGGTTCTGAATACAGAGAGGAAGGGTATTTAACTTGTCCCTGTCCCAACTCTCCCTCCCACTCTCTACTCACTATGAACAAGCCACCACCGCCACCAAGGAGGCCGACAAAGCCGACCCAACCCGACGCCTTCTATCTCTATGCCCATTGCCGCTACTTCCTTTGTCGTCACCTTTGTCATTTTCGATTCCGAGTTCGTAGGTGGGGAGTTCTCGGAAGATCCATACTACTAGTTCCTCTTGAACACCGTTCTCTTATATTCAGGTAAGTACATGTATACAATGTCTTCAACTATCAAATGTGCTTTGTTGTGAGTTATAATGAATTTTAAAAAACGTGTGTACTTCAAAAGTTTATGAAACCTATCTTAATAGACTTTTATCAAGGCAATTTTTGGAAAGAATGCTCATCTTGAAAACAGTTGAAATATTGATTAATGAACGATGATGTATATGGGGCGATGTACAGAGGATGTGCGTGAAGGCGACGGCCAATGAAACTTATAGGCGATCCCTCGGGTGATAATATATAGGATATTACATACCCGACCTCCGTGGCTGATCGACATACACCGAGGTGATGCGGTCGCAGGGTTTTATAAGGCGTGGAAACTATAGAGTACTACCTATGCATGTGTGGGTCACAAGTGTGTAGGGGTGTCGACACTTAAGGTCCTATAGTATGGTTCGAGGGGGTAAGCGGTGGGCTACCTTGTAACGCTCTTGGTTAATTGGGACGGGCGATGTCCCAAGAGGTACCTTTTTTATATATTGCATCGTGACCTCTCTGTGGACATACGTTACGCGCTGGGTTTTCATGCCTCAGCCAAACTAATAAGTTAATGTGGTACTCTTTTTACATTCAATTCAACTCAATATTTGTTTTACTTCTTTTACCCTCACGTTATTTCAAAAGTTCCTATATTCATGTTGTCTTAGCCAAAACTCTTGTTTACTCATTGTAGTATGTGCTTACTCACTTTTTACTGATGAACGTTTTTCTGCGTCGACTTTTGCCATTTGAAAACCCGCAGGTTATGAATAAGCTAGCTGGGGTGGAACGCGCGCTCAAGGGAAAGTTTAGGATCGGCTAGCAAACGCTTTAGTAGTTTTTCTTTTAAATATTTAGACAATGTTTCATTCCTGCTTTAAATAATTTAAGGAGGGGTTCTCCTTTACTTTTATTGCAATAAAGTACTCTTTGGATATCGTTAAGTTGTACTGGCAAGGAACCGCGATCTCAGTCACTCTGTTTCTCGACCTCTACATTGCCAATTTCATAAGTTATGGAGACTCCTCTTTCATCTTCATCGGCCGATTTCTCCATCCTCTATGGTTTGAAGTTCTTCATCTCCAATCTTAATTCTCAGGTCCAAGTTCATCTCGACGGTGCAAATTTCATCGTCTGGAAAGCACAGATGCAAACAATTCTTCAAGCTAATGATCTTCTAGACCACGTTCTTGGTAAGAACATTCCTTCGCAGTTTACAAAGCCTAGTTCTACTGATTTTTCATCTGCTTCTATAAATCCACTCTATACGAAGTGGTTAATGGTTGATCAACATCTGAAAAGTGCTCTGATCGCATCAATTTTTGCTTCTGTTTTACCTGGTATACTTCACTTATCTCATGCTCATCACATTTGGACTGCATTAGAGGCCAAATATACTTCTCTCTCTCTCTTGCTCACATGTTCATCTACTCAACATGCGTCTCTCTACTGTTATGAAAGGCTCCTCTACTATTATTTCATATCTTGATCAAATCAAGCACATTACAGATCAATTAGCTCAAGTAAATGAGCTTATTAGGGACGAAGACCTAATTCTTTACATCCTCAAAGGATTACTTGAAGAGTATGACCATTTCAAGTCTAGTATTAGAGTTTGAGGAGTTCCGATCTCTGTTAATGAACTCAGTACACTGTTAATCTTTGAGGAACTGTTTCATCAAGATGATGCATCTAGGTCTAGCATGCCTTCTTTCTCTACTCCTGGAATTGGTTCTTCTGCTTATACCATGGCTAATGCTGAAGTTATGACTGCTTATCATGCCTACTATAAGCCTAATAATGGGAATTCCACCTTCTCTAAGTCACAATACCTCAAGAAATAGAACTATCCTAACAACTCCATTCTTGGTCCCTACAATGCCAATGCTGACTCACAATTCAAGAATAGTAGTGGATCTTCTCCCTCTACAGTATATACAGATGTTGCTTGTTAAATTTGTGGCAGACCCAGACATATTGCTAGGGACTGTTGGTTCAGGCTTGATACAATAGATTTGCCATGGAGGCTTATAATGTCTATTCTGTACCTCCAATGTATGGTTTTACTGGTGCTGGTCTCTCATATTCTTCTTCTCCACAGTACAATGCTTTTTAGAACCCTAACTTGCATCAGTCTTGGTTATCGGACTCAGGGGCTACACATCATGTCTCTAACAACATCTCCAACATTGCTGCTCCCACACCATATCAGGGCACTGATTCTATTCACATTGGTGATGGTACTGAGATTCCAATTCACTACAATGGTGCCGGTACTCTCTGAGGCCCAGTATCTTCATTTCGTCTTTCCAATATTTTGTACTATCCTCATTTTACTCATAACTTACTCTTTTTCCATAAATTTGCCTCTGATAGCGATTGTATCATGTCTTTTAATTCTAAGAGCTTTCTCATTCAGGACAATGCTACTGAGGTTGTCATTCACCAAGGCCCATGTAGCAATGGTATGTATGCTCTTTCTAGCCCATCATCGCATCCATCCACTGAAGCTAGTTCTTCTTCTCCTAATGCATTCTCCTTACACCTCAATGAAGCAGCTACATATCTCTGGCACAAGAGGATAGGTCATCCTAATACAGCTGCTTTACAATCTTTGTCCTCTACTCTCAATGTAAAATTTCATCACTCCACCACATTGTGCAATTCATGTGCTGTTTCTAAATCTCACAACCTGTCTCTTTCTACAAGCAAGTTTGTTTCTAACGTTCCATTTCAGCTTGTACACTCTGATGTTTGGGGGGCTTCTTCTTTTTTGCCGTTTATGAATTACAAGTTTTATGTAATTTTTCTTGATGATTACATAAAATTTACTTGGCTTTATACTCTGAAATCCAAATATCAGGCTTATGCAAAATTCTTGCATTTTTCAGCACTCATTAAAAATCAGTTTTCTGTCGGATTTATTTACTTACTTTTGAGGGACATTTGAATGTTAATTGTAAAAATTACGGTTCCCAAAAAAGTAACTCAGTCTACTCAATTTCTCTATGGGGGCCGGGAGGTTTGAAAACAATTAACAAAAGTTTTTGTTTTTTAACCTATTTTCAGAATCTTTAGAACAGACAATGGAACTAAGTACTTGAACCATGATTTTGCACTTTTCTTACAATCACAAGTTGTTGTGCATCAAACTACCTGCACTTAGACCCCATAACAAAATGGGAAGTCAGAAAGAAAGCACATGCACCTTGTAGAAACAGTTATAACCCTGCTTACTCAAGCTTCCTTACCTCCTACTTTTTGGCTGGAAGTACTCACTACTGCTATTTTTTTATCAACAAAGAACCAAAGCTATCTCGTCATAATAAGTCCCCACAATTTGTTCCTTACAATCATCATCCTGATTACTCTCTTCTCAAAGTTTTTCGTTGTTTGTGTCATCCCTGGTTGAGACCTTATGCCCCAACTAAGTTGCATACCAGATCTACACCATGTCTTTTTCTTGGCTATTGTCTCTCTACAAAAGGATATACGTGTATGGATCTTCACACTAAAGTCATTTATGTCTCTAGACATGTGGTCTTTGATGAGTCAGTCTTTCCTTACTCATCAATTTCATCTACTGCATCTACTTTTCACTCCACCAACTACACGTCTGACTGGAGTTTTCTAACACCAATTTTTCTCAGTACTACAACATCTATCCCACCTATCATTCCTACACCTCCTACTACATATGTCTCTTCTTTTTCCACCACTTCTCCATCTATATCATTACCAGCCCAATCTCCTCCTTCATCCACATCATCTACATCCACTTCTCATTCCACTCCACCATCCTCTTATCCAATGATTACCAGGTCTAGAGTTGGAATCACAATACCTAATCCCAAATACTGTAATATAGACACTGTTAGTCCATCACTAACAGAACCTATAACCTATGATGAAGCATCTCTTGATCCTAACTGGCTCACAACAATGCAAGAAGAATATCAGGCTCTCATGCAACAAAACACATGGAAATTGGTTGCTCTTCCACCTAGAAGAAAGGCTATAGGTTGTAAATTGGTTTTCGGAATCAAGAAAAATCCAGATGGTACCATTGCTAGATACAAGGTTATGTTGGTAGCAAAAGGGTTTCATCAAAAAGAAGGGGTTGATTACTCAGGAGTTGTGTTGACATTGGCACCTAAGTTCAACTGGAGTGTCAGAAAATTGGATGTCTCAAATGCCTTCTTACATGGCCTTATTCAAGAGGAGGTATATATGCATCAACCACATGGTTTTGCTATTTCTCAGGGTTTGGTTTGTAAACTACAAAAATCACTATATGGCTTGAAACAAGCACCTAGAGCCCGGTTCACAATGTTCTCTTCATATTTGATCAGTCAAGGATTCAAAGCCTCAGGAGAAGATGCCTCTCTCTTTGTTCAGCAGACCACCACCACTTTCACAATCATCTTGGTGTATGTAGATGACATTGTAGTTACTGGCACAAGCGATCAGCACATTAGTGCTCTTATTTCTCACATGCAAACTATGTTTTCTCTTAAACATTTGGGTTCATTATCTTATTTCTTAGGCATTGAAGTCACTAGAAGCTCAACCTCAACGCATCTCCATCAGGCTAAATATGCCGGTGACCTTCTCAAGAAGTGAGGTCTACAGGAGTGTAAACCTTGTGATTCTCTAGTTGCAGTAAAAGAACCAAGTGTGCCAGATGGTGATATCCCATTTCATAATGCTTCCTTGTTCAGAAGTCTAGTAGGAGCCTTACAGTACCTTACTATTACTAGAGCTGATCTTCAATTTGCAGTAAACAGCTTGTGTCAGAAGATGCATCTTCCTACAAACAAGGACTATGTTTCTCTTAAGAGAGTTCTCAGATATGTTAAAGGCACACTCTCTCATTGTCTGCACATTGTCAACTCTACATATTTTTTATGTGGATTCATAGATGCAGATTGGGATGGTTCCTTTGAGGATAGAAGGTCTACTTCTGGATTTTGTATTTTTCTAGGAGATACATTGATTTCCTGGTGTTCTAGAAAGCAACACACTGCGGCCAGATCTTCCACAGATGTAGTGTATAGGGCTATGGCTACTACTGCTTCTGAGCTAAAATGGCTAGGGTACATTTTGGTTGACTTGTGCATTGGATTGAATCAAGATCCTCTTCTGCTCTGTGATAATATGTCTGCTCTGTCTCTAGCTAAAAACCCAGTTTTTCATGCTAGAACAAAGCACATTGAAATTGATTTTCATTTTGTGAGAGAACAGAC
This sequence comes from Linanthus parryae, assembly GCA_023055425.1. NCBI lineage: Eukaryota > Viridiplantae > Streptophyta > Magnoliopsida > Ericales > Polemoniaceae > Linanthus > Linanthus parryae. Next base: position 40,035,166 of record JALGPY010000002.1, read on the forward strand.
TCAAGCTAAGTTACTGCAGCTTGCTCAAGTTACCACTGCAGACCAGCTGACATATGTGTTTACAAAACCTCTTTCTACCTTCAGGTTTCAAGATCTTCAAAAGAGATTGCATATTCTACCTTGTTCCTAGTGTTATGTTCTTGGTTTCCGTCATCTTGGGTGTGTCTTTGTCCTTTCAGAAAATCTGGGTATGTGTTTGTCCTTTAGCAAAGTTGGGTGTGTATTGAACTATGTAATAAGACAAAACTGTAGGGGTTTCAATGCAATTACTAAGAAGTAGCTAACAGCTACTTATCTGCAATTAACAAGTTGTTAGTGAATTAATGAGATTCATTATTCTGTTCATCTTCTTCTCTTTCTCTCTCTCTAAATTTTGCAAATAGGTGTTCTTGATTCTCTAAGAATGGTCAGTTTCTACAAATTACAATCATCACAGTCTCATTGCGTCTAATGTGCGGAAACTATGTCATAATAGTTTTGAACTAGTACTAAAATAGCGCAATTGATCATTTGTGGAAAAGAGAATATAGATACCAGTCTGTCCCACCCCTTTGTTCCCATTTGACTTTTTTGACTCGTATCTGGGACACTTTGACCGGGTGATTTGGATAACAAAATAATACTACTTTTTGATAATTTTTTCACCATATTATAGAGCAACGTTTACTCTACAATACCATGAAATATTATTAAAAAAATTACAACGATTTGCTATTCAAATCACATGATGAAAGTGACCTAGTTAATAGTGATAAAAATCAAATTGGGAACAAAGAGACGGGACATACTGGTATATGAAAGGAACCTTATCAAGGAACTGTAATAATGACTTGGTGGGGGTCTTGTACTCGCAGCAAAGGGCGTTCAATGTGGACCATTTCGCAAAGTATCTGATGAATAGGAGTCTCCTACAAATCAAATGAAATAATTATATGAAAGGTTAAACTAGAGCCAAAAAGAACGTCTTGGTGTTCTCTATAATGTGAGAATTCGCCGCTATCTTTCAAATGCGCATTGGTGAATAGTAATTGTAGCTCGAACAGAGACCGAGTATAAATGGGCACCGGGCGACACATGGGGCCGTCAAATTTGAAATAACTAAAAGTATATCTCCTAAATTAGATAAAGTTTTTAAGAGTGTCATTCAATAATTTACATATGTGCATCCCAAGAACTTTTCTCTTGTGCAGCTTTGTGAAATTGTCACCCCACTAATCAAATTCTGGCTTCGCCACTGAGCTCTAGGGGTGCAATTTGGGCGTGTTTAACCCGACCAACCTGAGCCCAACACAAATTAAATTAGGGACCGAACACATAATTTTAGTAATTTAGACGAGTTTGGACATAAATTCTTAGCCCGAATTATAATTAAGGTCGGACTTTGGCACAAATATTAAACGATTGACTAACTCGAATTGCCTGATTTGCATGACCACTACCTATAAAACTTTCATTTTGAGAGATTTATGTAGCATATCTAACATGTATATGCTACTTTTCTTTTGATTAATAGCGATGTTTTAATATTTATTTTGTTTTTGAACTAGTTGATTTATTGTTTCACCAACAATTTAATATTTTCTCGTGTTTTAAAAAAGTATTAAGTTTAACGTGCTAGCCGCATAAGCCCGCCCGAATTGATTTGTACGAATTTGGGTTCGGACACGGACTGACAATGCTATTGACTCGGGCTGGCTGGGCTTGGATAGCCTTGACAGAACTCGGACTTGGAGAGGGGTGCTTACCCGTCCAATCCGCCCGAATTGCAGTTTACGCTCTAGTATCAATAGCCTGCAAAGCATATCAGAGAAATAAACTAATCTGAAAAATATTCAGACTGACTGACTTGTAGTTACGAATGTCAATAAGAGCTCATACAGACTTCGAACATTTAAACAAGACTGACCAACTTAATTATTTACACCCAAAAATTAGTATGTAGCCATCGTTGGTTTCAAAGATGAAGTCATTTTCCAACACAAAGTTTGGCATATGAAAGAAATGTAGCTTTCGACAACACTTTTGTTTCTGATTGAGAAAGGCGCTATTGCAACAAGCTACTTTTGACTCCAAAAGTTGTTGTGATGAGTGCTTTGAAGAAGTGGATTTAACGACGTTGCATGAGGACCGACAATCGAATGGTTTTCCTATGACAAGATCGGCATCTCAACCCGCTTGAGAGCTCTCTTTTGTGAAATACTAAAATAATAATAATAATAGCTCTGAACCTGCTCACTTTCTTCGAGCATGAACTTTATTTCCAAGATTTACATAGGTTATTGTCGAGGAAAATAAGGTATCGTTCAAGCTTTCTATGTTTTTCCCTTTCCACAACTGTAGTTTGATTTAACGATAACCCACTCAAGCTCTTGTAAGTTGTACTACCTCCGTCTTTTCTCTATCACACCGTTTCGACTTTTATCACTATTCACCGGGTCACTTTGACCCGGTGATTTGTGTAGCAAAACGAAGCATTTTTTTGATAAATTTTTCATGGTGTTGTAGAGTAAAAGTTGCTCTATAACACGGTGAAAAAATATCAAAAAGTTGTATTATTTTGCTATCCAAATCACTGGGTCAAAGTGACCCAGATACGAGTCAAAAAGTCAAACATGTGTGATAGAGAAGATACGGAGGTAGTAACATTTTCCTTGTGATAATCCGTTTCATTTATTGACTACTACTACTACTATTTACCTATTCTCAAACCTGGGTCATATTGTGAACACATCTGGGCAAATATACCCAATGCATATGTTTCTCGTGAAAGCATATAACGATCGAACACATTCATATTACACGCTCGAAGAAACATGTGATGGGCTTAAGTCTCATCAAACATCATTAAGGCATGCTTGGTAGCACTGATTTTAACCAAAGTTGGATTAAAATTGGGACTTATAGTCAATTTTGTTTGCAATGACATAAAACATTCTGTTAAAAATCTACATATTAAGATAATCTCAAGAATCTTTAAAATTGGTAATTTTGTAGCTGAAAATCTATACAAAAGATTGCTTTGATTATAGGGCTCTTCAGATTTTGTGAAATATATCAAATTAGTAGTAGTTTACAATTCAGTTCATACTAAATGAATTTTAATTTTCAGTTCAACTACATTTTTCACCCAAATTATTTCCGACCAATTTTTCAGATTTTCAGTTAATACCAAACAGGGCCCAAGTCAAATAGAAACGTACATTTGATTAAATCACCCGAACTTCTACAATATAGAGAACTTTCACTATATGGAGAGGTCTGTGATGAACGCAGATCCCTACTAACATTAGAACAGAAGCAATGTGAACTCAGCTCAGTCTCTGCTGCTTCAATTTAATGCTGAATACATTACCTAACTTCTAATTTTGGATAGTCATGTTACATCCTGTATGAGAAATACAACAATTCCCCTTATTCTAGTAAAAAGTGGGCCCTATAATGTATGAAAATAAAACTTATCTGTGTTATCCCGCAAAAAGAAAATATATAGATCTAATAGCTAATCGAGTAAAAAAAGGATGAAAACTGTCTAACTGCCCGACTTCATTATAGTTGTCTCGATGGTGGTCGACTCAGACTCTGGTGGGTGATGTTGGATTCGTTCTGATTGCAGTAGGACAACTTCAAAGGACTTTTTTCACTTGAAGGAAGTTGGAGCGCTCCTTGTTAGCGGCATCAACATCATCCGGAGATGCCACAGCAACAACAACTCCTTTATCTTTGATAGCGTCAATTGCAGCGGCAAAATCCTTGAAGTCGCCCAAGCTTCAAAGAGGGACAGAGCAAACAACTCCAGTCAAAAAAATAAAAATAATCTCGCAAGTGACTGTAATAATCAAAGAAAGCTGGTAATGCTTCTGATTAGATTTCACTATCAAGCCGCGCACTAAGAAGTTTACTAAACTGAGTAAGGCTGAAGATTTTTTTTAAGATGCAGCCATGCAGGAAATATTGGAATGTGGCTAAAATCTTCAGGATTTAAGCCAACGTATGTGCAAAACCTAATCTACTTTCAAGTGCAATCTAACTTCTGAAGCCTGAATGCTATGTTTAGTTTTCAGTTCTATCCGAACAGCATCATCCATTTAGATAAGCCAGAGGAGTTTTACCTGGTTGATAATATCTCTTCACGCCTCTTTTGCCTTTCCTCTTCGGTGATTCCAAGCAAGTGCCGTAACAAACTGAAAGAACGAGGCAATGCCATTTATTTACATGGGTATAAGATAACGATCAAACACATTACTTAAATAAAGAATGACAAATTAATCACATAACTCTAGACGGTCACTCTACTAATCCACATTCCACTAAACAAATTGTGATAGTGCCTCGAGTCGGGACCACCACGACATGGTAAAAGATATAGGGCTCATTTTGTGCCAATTTTTGTTCTGCCTGGATGGTAAAAGTCCAGGAAATGCTAGAACACATGTGTTTGGTACAGCTTTTTCTTCATTTTATTTTGAAATTATAGATTATCTGACTAAAAGTCCAGAGTAGAAATTGGAAGATAAGAGCATCTCCAATGGACTAGGTAAATGGCAGTTATAGGTAAAATATAGATTAGTTTTAAAAAAGATATGTCTCCAACTATAGATTAGTTTTAAAAAAGATATGTCTCCAACAGGCTAGCTACTTCGATATGTATTTTAACCGATAGGTAAACAACTCGCTACTACTAGCAAGCTGAATTTTCGCTCCTTAAATGTTTTTCCCTTTTCAAATATTTTTAACGGCTTTTGAAACCACGTTTCCTACTTTTTTGGATAAATCTCCTACAAAATAGTTCTATTCCACGCCTGTTCCTCAAAAGTCTCCATCAATTTCGAAGAGTTCCATGCAAAAAAAATCGAATTGTTTTTACCGGTAAGTGTTGCAGAGTTTTTGTCTATTTGTACCATTGGAGCAACCAGTAAATTTTCTTATTAGATAAGATACATAAGTCTTTTTTGCTAAAATATAGCTAAACTATCATTAGAACTATTGGAGATGCTCTAAGAAAGGCTAAGATGGAGGAACTATTGGATCTTTTAGCTCACCATACCAAATACTGGGAACTTTTTACTCATCTTTTAAACTCGCAATATTTCTTTGTCAACTAAATTTTAGCAGTAAAAGTTCAACAGTTGAAACCAAACCTGCCCGTAGCGTTTGCCAAAGAAAATTGCCACACTTTCAGGGCACACATAAGATAAGAGCCATGCAAGAGATTCTCACTTCTAACATCACTACTCCATGTCTCTCATAATAGCATTGTATCCATAAAGCTGAAGTCTTAGCTATCATAACATTATACATTAATTTTATCGAAAATTTAGGTAGGCTAATTTACTTATGTTAAATGCATGTCACATTAAGAAACCTAGGATAATGTGGAGTTCATAAGAAAATGCAGCCCACTGACTTACCTAGAATAACCTTTGGCATCTGGAAGCTGATATGAATCTACGTCCCCAATTGTTCCAATGATTGATTTTGTAAGAGTGTCTTGATCCATGTCTAGTTCACGAAGAAAATCAGCAGTTCCATCATAGACGTCAAGTGTCTTCAGCAAATTGGGGTCTCGATAAGATAAGAATGAGAAGACCCCTGCATAGCAAGTAAAAAAACGTAAGAAATCAGGGTTCACAGTTGAACTGCCTTCTAATCACTAACCATGAAACAGTACCTGAGTGAGTATCAAAATCACAAAAGCCACCATAAGCCCCACCACTGACCCGTACCCGGTCCCACAACCAAGTGTTGCTAATGTATTTAGAGATGACATAAGCGCTTCCCTTGAGCTGATAACCAGTGTCGTAGATGTTGGCCGCTTTTCCAACATAATTAACCTGTAGTTAGAGTGATTATCAGATATGTAGCTAGGCATACAAGCATGTCAAAAGTCAGGCAATATAATGTTCTCACCTGAGTAGGTATTACAATAGCTTCATTTACTGAAGGAAGACGAGCATTCCATGCAATTGATTCATTCGATGAGGTGCTTGGAAGCAAGTCAAGAAATTTGCCAACGTATTTTTCGGAACTTGTAAGATTCTTTCCGTCAGCAGTCAAGTTTACCAAGCAACGGTTTCTTGAAAGCAAAGACCTCCGGATCTCATCGAGAGATGCAGATATACTCTCCCAGTCCTCGTCGACTTTCTTTTCAAGAGTTTGCAGAAATTCTAAGTAGCTGTAAATAGGAGAAAACTAACAATATTACTTGCCACATCTGCAACTGCTTAAGTATTCAAACTCTTTAGTGACAATATATAAATGACCTGGAGGCTGTAATTAGAGATAGCAGTTTTCCCGAACCCAATGGGAAACCGATGGTATGGGACGGGTATGAGTTTTAGATTTAAAAACCCTGTAGGGTATGGGATGGGGACATGATTTGTGAAATGCCCATACCCCCATCTCCGGTCCCGATTAATCCCAATAACAAGTGATATTACATTTGTGTAAAGAGATATATAGTAATATGTATATTAAAACAACTCTACATATTGTTAGTTATTATTGGCCCCAATTATAAATATTGAACTCACAAAGCCAACATATAAAGGCTTCTGTTTCACTTGTGCGGTAGTGTGTTTCTGTACTTCATCTCTTAATGTCTAATTCATGTGTCAAAAATGTGAAATATTGATCTTAACATTCATTAACAACGTTAGATTGTCAGTCTGAATGCACTACTTTAGATTGTTTATTATTAGAGTGATGCTAATAACGTATTCATGTGTTATTTTGAGTATCGATTTGAATTTTTCTTGTTAACCGCTAGTGTACAAATTGACAATATCGTTGTCGATCGATCTTAGTTGTAAATTATACATTATTAAACTTATATAAAATTTTTTAATGACTTGATTTAATTTAATGATCAAAAACGTTAAGCGGGACCTAGTACTAAGAGGGTATGGGGCGGGTGGGTAACTGGGTACGGGATGAAGCTAAGTGGCGATGGGATCGGACATCAGTAAGAGGATATGACCGCATGGGATTGGGATAGGTCATCCCCACTACGTGGTCATTCCTACCTAGAACCTTGAAAAGTAGAAATCTAAGACCACCTTATTTAGAAACATTGGAGTTATATGATATGCTAAGAGGCAAATCCTGTTCTTCCTAGAATAGAGGAAGAGTTAAATGCAAACCCGAGCCAAAAGTAATGATCCTTGAACAAATAATTGGCAAATTAACCAGCACATTTTTCTTATTTTCGCGACTCATCTAGAAGAGCTCATTCTTAAGTACTTCATAGAACCAACCCTAGGTACAAACTAATGAGTTCATTGCATCTTACCTCCTTCGGTACAAACATGGGTGTCGCAAAAGACCCCCATGTGGTCTGAAATTATGTATTTCACCCCATGCGGTTTCGTTCATTATGTATACCAGAGTAACTTTCTGCTAAAAACATACGAAAAGACTAAAATACCCTTATTCCTCAAAAAAACAAAGAGCACGAATATAATGATGAAGAACAAGATTATGAAGGGGAAGAACAAGCGCACACAGCCACAAAATCAAACCCACGCGATCAAATCCAATAGAATGAGATAAAAATCAAACAACACATAAATGGCTTGACCTTGAAAGCAAAATGAAACCCCCAAACACCCCTAACTAAAACCACAGATACACACCCTAAATTGAAGCTCAACCCCCCCCCAGATTGAAACAAAGAGCACGAATATAATGATGAAGAACAAGATTATGAAGGGGAAGAACAAGCGCACACAGCCACAAAATCAAACCCACGCGATCAAATCCAATAGAATGAGATAAAAATCAAACAACACATAAATGGCTTGACCTTGAAAGCAAAATGAAACCCCCAAACACCCCTAACTAAAACCACAGATACACACCCTAAATTGAAGCTCAACCCCCCCCCCCCCCCCCCCCAGATTGAAACTCGTATTCCCTCAATTGAGTTTCAATGACGTAACAACTTCAATTCACTGACCAATCCAACCAAATGTTTAGGCTATTCATAGATTTCAAAGAAAATTAAGTAGAGAAGATGAAACCAATGTGAGAACAAGGAGATTGGAGGAAAGTTGAATAACTAAGAAGTAGGCGAATGATTCCTACTCACATTCATGAATTCAGTTTCTCCCTCCTCTTTAATTTTTCTTCTCTGAATATTTTCTCTTCGTCCAACTCAGCAACAGAAGCTTCTGCAGCAGCAACTCTATTCTGATTCTGATCATTTGTTGAGTTTGGCTTCTTTTTCCTCTCTCACCCCACTGTACCACCACCAATCTTTCTCTCTTCGTCACAAAACCCCCACACCACCAGCGCTCACATCCCCAACCTCAAACCACCGAGATGCTAGACCTCCAAACATCACCACCAGTCACGGGAAATAACAAAATCGAGCTCAAACCAAATCAGCTACACGAACTCCAAAATCTGACCCACTATTGAATACCATTATTATCTTCGTTCTTGTCATCTCGGAAACACACTCCCCCCCCCTCCCCCAAACCCGAAACCCTAGCTGCCACTCCAAAACTGAAGTGGCCGTGGTAGTCGACTCGACAGAGGTGAAGAACGCGCACGAGAGAGAGAGAGAGAGAGAGAGAGAGTTGGTGAAGCCTGGGCTGGTTAAGGCTATTTCGTTGTTGCCTTCCATCCTTCGTCCTCTCTTCTTCTTCAACCTTCCTCTGTTCTAGATCTGGAACATTTTTTTTTCTTTTGTTCTTTTATTTAATGAGTTAATAGGTTTAGGTAATACTCAGGTACTTAAGGGTGAAACAGACTTTATAAAAGCAGCTTTTGACGAATTCTGATAGTTTTAACGGAATCCCACGTAGACAAAACCAGTCAGTCAAAATACATCATTTGGGACCCTGATGGGTAGAATGCAAGTAACCCTAAACTAAAAGCACTTTATAGAACCAACCCTAGTTATAAACTCAGCAATTACCAATCCTTTGCGCTTTATTGCTCAGTTCAATATGCTTTCAGTTTCTTCTTCAATACACGCCATTTATAATTTCAAACGGCTCCCTCTTCTGCAACGGTTATCCATTTTTTCATTTAAGAATGTCTAAGATTGGTTGTCTTCTTTCTAAAGTTAGCTAAGTTACAACATTAACCATAATATTGATTTACGTCAGTCTTAAAAAGAGAGAAGACAGTGTTAGGATATAAAATATACTAAAACTTTTCTCCTTAAAAACTCAGTTCCTAAGATGGAAAAGTGTGACGGAGTAAATATAACTTACGGAATGACAGAAATGTGGCTACTTAGTGCTTTGGTTTGAGGTAGAAAGTTTCCTATAATGCTCTCATCAGCACCAGCCACAAACTTTTCACTCTCTTCTCATTTCCTGCACCTAACTTTCCATGTCTGTAACCCGTCTAACCCTACACCATCGGTTCCAACGGTTGACCCACAATGAAATGTTGGTATGAAACAATCATCACATGGGGTAAGGTGCTGGTTCAAGACCGTATTCAACATGAAGGGCTGAATCTGTGATTGCAGCTGCCATATACACAGTTCATGATTGGTTCACCATTGTGACGAGCATTTACCCTATGGGTTTATGTGATCGGCTGTTTGATGAATATGAACCATATTTTGGGAGGACACATAAGTAATTATGGATCTGTGTTCATATCAATTGGTAACTGCTGCTTCGAGGATGAGGAAAGCAGTTTATGTCAGTAAATGTGTTCCTGATATCAAAACACACTTTCAGGTTAGGATTAGAGAGCTGGACAGATGAGGATTCCTAATTAAGTTCACATGTTAGGGGCATTTCAGTATATTTCATTCAGAATGATGTCAGCGGAAAAGCAGATGCGTCCAGCTTCTGAGACGCAAAACCTCATGCAATTCCATGAGACAGGGGTAGGCTGCCTTGCGTTGCTTGGTAGGAGCTTCATACGTTTTCCCCTATTAGGAAATCATCATAAGACTCATTCTCTAAATGTTTCCAAGTACATGTATTATTAATACCCCTACCTTGGCATACTGAAATTTTATTGATATTTGTAACTCATAGAAACGGTATGGTTAAGATATCAAACACTATTTTGGATCGCTAAATTCATCAGTCCATGAAACTACTGAACCATATCGCTGAACGAGTGATCCAACTCCTCACTCAATAGGGTAGTACGAGGCAAACCAGCCATTGTGGCGAATGGAGATTCGGGGAGCTTATTTGGAAGCTAAAAGTGGCCCTGACAGTGGATTTCAGCAAGCTGATTGTGTTCGGGGATTACAAGGAACTTAACCCATATAACACAGCTTCTTTTGCATAGAATCGTTTAGGAACGACATCACCAGATCCCAACAACAAATCCGGGGAGAAAATGTTGCACAAGCATATGCATTTGGATTGAGTTACATGGGACAAAATGATAGTGCATCAGATTACAGTATGCCAATTTGTTCAGAAATCTATACCTTACACCACCCATTTGTTCAGAAATCCATCCTGCAACATTTAACTTTGCATCCATCCTTGCAGCTGCAACACCGTGACCACTGCCTCTTAACCGATTCTGAAATCGAAGACCAGAAACTAAATATTTAGATTTGACAGTGTAATTAAGGTCCACATGTCACGAGAATTAGTTCCATCACAGCAATATATACCTCCATTCTTGCTTTGCTCTGCGAAACAAACTGCTTAAACCGCTTCTGATCAGAAAACTGAACATCTTGGAGAATACGGTTCATCTGCAGCAAATTAATTTGAGCGTCAATGGGCCAGTGAAAATAAACAAATTCAACATGAACTTAATTCACATTTGTCAAGTTGATATGGGGAATGGAACAAGTATCACATCAATGTAAACCCAACTGCATAGTATGCACTAAAACCCTATGACGATGACGTTTTAGTAGGAGCAGCTATGCACAAACATAAAATAAGAATACTCCCTCCGTCCCGAAAAGTTGTCCCTTTTCTGAACTCCGACTTTTATGGGGGACATACATAGATTGTACTCAAAATTGAATTTGTGATGATAATGACATAGTTATCCCCTTTTTTCACTTTCAACGTAACTTTATTTGCTTTTTTATTGGAAAATGTTGTCAAACTATTAAGTTTCAATCACTGAAAAGGAAAGTAGACAAATAATACCGAAAAATCTCAGATAGCAATGTGAACCATTTATGTGGGTGGGATGGAAGGAGTAGCAAAAATCATCGCATTAAAAAAATATAGAAACATGAAACTATATAAAACATCCAATATACTACATTTTGACAAAAATAATATTCTTAGCAGTACTAAAGAAACAGTGTTGAAGGTAGCTAGAATTCTGCAGTTGAAGAGTACTAGGACTTCTGATATGACTACAATCTTTAATTCATTTGAATTGGGCGAAGAAGACATTTAAATAATATCTTAAGTTAGGGTTAGAAAGATAGAGAATGTTAGTTCAGAAAACATGATTGCGATGTAGAGAAAAAGATACAATCAATACGACCAAATCTACGATAGAAGTCAGTTAAACATGTTTCTGGCATTCAATATTTTCTGCAGCCAATCACTCGTGCCAAAGAAGAAGAAAATAAGCCGATGAAGTTAAATTGAGTCACCATAATACGTACCAGGTTAAACAGATCCTCAGTGCGCCCTGACATAGCTTTTCCACGGACAATAATATGACTACACGGGTCTGCCTTCCCCTGTACTGATGATGTGAAAGGATATACTGATATTCCTCCAGTCTTCCTTCCTATCAACTGATTAAGTTGCACAAAATCCATATCTTTTGTACCCATCTCCAGCAAAGATTGGCTGTGAAACAACAAGGCATCAGCTTAGTTATTGTTGCAAAATATCAATCCAATTTAGCCAATAAAAAGTAATAAATGATTCTTTTCACGCATAAATTATTTTTTGCTCTAGAATATAACAGTTAGATTCTATGGCCTGCATTGCTTATTTATCTTAGGCGCCGAGGCATTTACTAACCTTTCAACAATGGCAAGCCAGGGATTAATGCAAGACTCGAAATCTTGAACATATGCCACAAGAGACGATTCTTTTGACATATCCTACTTTCTAAGAGGGAAAATAACACAAACCCCCTCTGTCCCAAAATGAGTGTCCTGCTGTTTTTTCAAGCATTGCAAGGAGGTCATTTGACTATCAAAATGATACAAGAACTTGATAAGCTTTTCATAATGTTGTTAAGATAACACAACTCGACAACATTACGAAAAGATTAAACGGTTCTCACATTTTTTCCTAGTCAAATCACCTCCTCAAAATGCTTGAAGAAAATAGCATGACACTCATTTTGAGGAGTAACACATCATTGACAACTGTCCCTCTTCCCTATTTTATGTAATTCCTTACCACAATAGCCACAATCATGAACCCCAATATCCCCCCATTGCTGAAATTGTTACCCCAAGAAGCCACCAAGATCCTCCATCATCAGAGAGAGAGAGAGAGAGCACCAAAAAGCTTAAGATCCATTGTACCTCACTCAATGACCGTTCCCTTGCAGATGTCAAAAACCTCTAGAGTTGACATTGCAGATCCTCAATCAAAATGGAGTTAACACTATACCACTAGTTTGCAACTTATCCGTTTGGCCCAACGATGAGGATGTGACATGTACAACGATCATTTGCTTCGATCTATTACCACAACGCTACTCCACTATTCATCACCCCACTTATGCACCAAAAATATCCCACAACTCAGTCGTGAGTCAAACCCGCTGGGTCTAGAAGCACATCAACGCTATCTCAACCCAGAGGCTTGACCTCACCTTAGCCAACGTCATTTAAGGATCTCCATTGAGAATCGCCAATCAATAGACACAAATGACAGTGATACTTCCCTATCATGATTCACTTTATGATATGCTTGATATATAGAGCCACTTACATTTATGGGTTTACAGAAACTTAGATAAGGTCACGATGGAGCAGAGGCCTGAACAGGAAGTTTCTAAAGTTTCTATATGGCTGGCTACACAAGACACAATTTATATAGCTCTTTATCCTCTTTGGGTCGTGGCAATGGAATGATAGTGAAGCTCAAAGATACTTAGCCTAATCCCCTTTTAGAGTCGCAGTATGCTCGGAGGGAGTCTCTGCACACAAGACTTATAAACCTTCTAGAATCTTCGAGATGGTTTAAATAAATTGTTCTAGGTTAATGTTGTGGCAAAAGAATACTCATTTCAGGTAGAGTAACCATGTATGATACAACAAAACACTAACATAGCCGTGATGGCAGTCGATGTAGTTTTCAAGTCTCACGCCAATCATACATCAGGGGATCAAAATGGGCATATTTGTTCAGTCTCCGCAGATTCAATTAAATAGAAAGGGAGGAGCTATTCCATGTAAACATGTTTCCAACACATTCACCGACTTTTAAGTCAGTAAGTTCAACATTGGTGATGTCAAGCATGCTCTTATTATGGCATATAGGATACTGGATGAAATAAATCTGATGAAAATGACGCAACAGATCACCGATCTTCAATACAAAAGTGTAGTGCACAAGCTTACAACTCGGCATCATATCATATGTAATCATTTGGAAACGTAACACTTATAACTCTTCTATTATCCCGAGAAAGGGATTCTTTAGAGAAGCCTAGGACACTTAGGTTGTTCTGATGGCAAATGTGGTAGATGAGTCTGCCACAATGACTTCCCTAAGCTTAAGCAATATTGAAAAAATTAAAAAAAAAAAAAAAAAAAAAAAAAAAAGACTAATCCGACAATATGGTATAGTACATGAAAAGGTGTGTGCCAACACCATATGAACAGTCATGGCTTACTGAAGTATAAGTGCATGTTTGGCATCCATTAAAAACAGGGTGTTTTTTTTAAACTCATTTGGCATGCCTTTTTTTTGTCTGTTTAAAAACAGAAACATGCTGAAAAACAACTGTTTAAAAAAAGAGCAAATGTGGTGTTTTTTTGGTGTTTTTCCCATACTATTGGTGTTTAAAGACATTTCAACTATGATTAGATGCAAAGAATATCAAATGTATGTCGATATAAGACGTAAAAATGATATTCAAGCAAATTAACATTGAAATTTGGTAATGTTGCCAAATGTGTTTTTGATTTTAAACACTGTTTCTAAACGGATACTAAACAGTTTTTTTATTCTGTTTTTAAACGTGTTTTTTTCAGTACGTTTTTTTTCCACTGTTTTTCTTGTTTTTAAACGGATACCAAACAAGCTCTAAGAAGAAACTTTATTACAATTAAAGGGTGACAAAATAGAGGTATGACAAGAAAAAGCAAGCAAATGAAAAACTACACCACCGGGCCTCGTTTGGGTAAGGTATAAGTAAGAGGGACATATGACATATTAGGCCATATCAAATATTCAGCCCAAATATGATGATACAAGCCCATCAAGGAAGCCTGCAATGTTTAAAGCCCAAATAGAAGCCCAGCACTTGTTTGAATATTTATTGTAATTCTTTACTCTAGTCAGGGACATTTTCGTCTTTTATGTGTTTCTGTAAACCCTAAATCTCTTCCTACCGTTAGATCTTGTACGGCCAAATCCTACCGTTGGATTTGGCCTATATAATCCTCATTGTAACCGTTCGGTGGAATCAATCAACAATTCATCTTCTTTCATCTTCTCGCTGCTTCCTCTCTGGTTCTTCTATGAAACCCTAGCAGCTCTTTCATGACATACTGGGATATGAGGTAGGATATGATTGTTGGTAAGGCAGGATTTGAAATTTATTGCCCAGTGCTTGGTGAGGGCAGAAAATGAAGCAGGATGAGTAACATATCCCACACTTCTTTTATCTGACTTATATACTACCTCCAAGGTGGTATAAGATTATAGGCAAAATTTGAAGAAAGGTACATAGGAGGACAGGTTATATCTCTCGTATCCCTTACCCAAACTTGAACTTGAAACAACAGATACAACATATCCTTATCCTCCTCTTCTTATACCTTAGCCAAACAAGACCCTGTGGCCAAGATCTGAATGAGAAACAAGCAAAGTGGTTGTAGCAATGAATTTAAAACATCATCAGAGAAACAGTAATGAGACAAATGAAAATAGAGTGAATACATGAAGTGAACAGTTTAAAGGCATAAGCGGCTAGAGAGAATAATTTCAGCGAGCATCATATACTCAAGGAATCTCACCAAAAAAGTGGAACAAGAGGAAGAAGCTCTTGCTTTACTGGGCTCATATCAAATACAACTTCAGTGTACAAAACATCATTAGTGAAGAGGTCGTGCCGCAGAATTTTCACGCCATTTATATCACCTACCTACAACAAAAGGAAGTAAATATATTAGTTCAGTCAGATTATCCAGCCTCAATAAAACACACATGGACCTCAACTGTAGGATAATAAGAACCCTGAATACCTCTGTTGGAACGAATGTAGGTTTTTTGGGGATATCACTTAAAGAGAGACTCGGTACAGTTTTCAAGGCTTCTGGTGGATCTGGGGTCTCCTGCTTCAATCGTAACTCATGTGTGGCCCGTGCTAGCTCGGCAAGATCCTCCTTAGTCATATTTGCTTTTACTTTTTCTAAAATTTCTTTCTCAGCTGCTTCATCTCTGGAAGCTTTTTCGGTGTCAGGCTGAAAAGGTACAGAATTAGAATTCATCCAAATTCAATTAATTGCAACTAGGGAGGAATGCCAACCTGCATTTCAATAGTTACAAGGTGAGAATTATTCAAGATGAATTTCTCTATTAAAGGAGCAAAAACAGCTCTAGAGCCTTCTTCAGCTATCCTGGCTTTCAAGTCCTGGAGGGGCTTCTGATATTTCAATGGCTCAAATGGATCCAAATCGTATATCCATTTTCCCTATAAACATAGCAATGACCAAGAGAGGGACTCAATATCATAGCAGGAAACAGAAACAAAATAGAGGGGCATTTGGTATAGAGTAGCTACTGCAACACAGACTTACCATGGAGCGAAGCATCAAGGCTAAGCCACGAGGGAAGGACCCAGTGTTGTTTTCTCTAAGAGAGAACTCAATCGTATTCATAGATGCCTCCACAGCATCTGAATCAAATCCTTCCTCTGCTAAACTTTTCAGTGTACTCATGACCAATTCTTCTACCTTTTGAATGTCATCTTCGGAGACACCTTTCAATCCAATACTGAACTGGGGTTGAAGGAGCTCATCTTCGACCCCTCCCCCTACGATGGCTTCTCCTAAACCACTTTCCAGTAAGATTTTCCTCAAAGGGGAAGCTGGAGTTCCCAACAATAAATGGTCCAAAAATCCCAGGGCTAGCTCAGTTTCCAAGTCTAAAGGTTTATCATCTAGCAACCAATTAAGACAAACCATGTGCTTCTTTTTCAAGTCACCGCCTTCAGCAGCAGGATATTTCTCAACTATCCTGACTGGTTTTGAAAATAGCTTCTGTGGTTGAATTTTTGATTCACTGGGAGCAGAATTGGCATCAAACATGTCTAGGTATTCTGTGTAAAGAAAAAAGAAAGATAAGATGCTACAGTACCACATCAAACTGACTTTCTACAAGTATGGGAACTGACCGAACAATCAAGAGACAGTACGCATAAATGTTGTAAATAACAGATGGTAGTGTGAGTGTGTGATCAGTCATTGCTGTAACGAGATCAATCTCACCTCTACTGCGATAGTAGCAAATATGTCACTGCTCAGGCCGCATTTTGCAACTTGAACAACTTATTTCTTACTAATAATATTTTCAGCAAGTCACCAATGATCATGTATTGTAAACTTACTAAGGATCTACGTTACCTGGACTCGGGTGCGGGTGTCACATCCGGTGTGTATCCGAGAGTCGGATTTGCCTATATGCCAAAATTTAGGATCCGGGGACTCGTCTAAAAAGTACCAAAAAATTAGACACGGGTGCGGGGATACGGTATATATATGTATTTTATATGTTTTTGTAAACTGGTAAACATGTTCTGGTTGTTTAATTTCAGGTACAGGTGATTAAATAGGGGCATCTTTTTGTGAAATGAGGACCATTGTGAAATGATAGCTATATTTCTGGGTGGTAGTAATCATTTAGTTCAATTTTAAGTCTTCATTAAATCATTAGTAGTATTTCAGAGTTTATATAGAGTTATAGACGGCCCAAAACTATTATGATATGTAATAGATGGGCTTTGGGCTTCACAAAAGAAATAAAAATTAATAGTAGTATTGAAGCCCATTAGTTTTAACACAACTGAACCCACAGTTCCAGCCCAAATAAATAGAATAGGGTTGAGATTCATTCGTCGACTCACGAGAACAAGAAGGAAAAAAGAAAACAGCGGAACGGAGATGATGGACAGGATCGACGGCGCAGCAGAAAACAAGAGATCTATCAAGCAACCGTCGATCGAGCAACTGACGAAGCAGGATTGTCGATCGAGCGAGCCCGGAGTTTGACCCAACTGCCCACGTAACTTCCTTCTTCTCCGGCGCCGGTGAGGGCATTCTCCTGCTCGATCGACTCAGCCGCGTCGGGACCGCTGCCCCAGGAACCCGCCACACATCCCATACCGAACCGGTGTCGGGTCGTATCGACCCGGGTATGGTAGGGATTTTGACGAGTCCGGGTAACGTAGCTAAGGATAACATGCAAGAGTACTATTATATGATATTATAATACAAACGACAAGAAAATTTGAATTCTGATTTGTGTAACAATTTTTTTATTTGATTACTATGGTCAAAGCAGCAAAGTTTCTATGTTCTTGGTATTTTGACATTTGGATAATTTCCATAATCCTCGGGAGAATACAGGGATTGCATACTTTGTAGACAGAAGACAACCCAGAGCACCATTTCATAATTTGAGGAATAATGAAAAAATAATAATTTGAGGAATAATAAATAAGAGCGGGAATTAGAGCGAGCAGAGGGTACCACTCAAAATGCGAAGGCGCTCGTTTGGGTCATCATCACCATAAAACCAGATCCTTGAATTGCTCGGATGGTAATACTTCTGGTGAAATTCCTGTGATATATTCAATGAAAAATGGATGAAAATCAATCAGCAAATAGCAGAAAAATACACTACAAATCTGTATTATACATTTGTTTTCAGTTCATACTGTACCGTTGGTTTGCAAAAAAAAAAAACGTTTGCAAAAAAAATACTGTACCGTTGATCGGTTGATACCCAAGAACAATGATGTTAATTTCCGGCATTTAGGGAACTCTATATGCCATAATATCACAAGTACAGCTAAGGATAAATTCTAGAGCTAAAATGATGTTAATTTCCGCCATTTAGGGAACAGTATGTGGCATAATATCTCAAATCCAACTAAGGATAAATTTTAGAGCTAACTGATATGTAATATTTGGTTTAAAAAAAATAAACATATATATCTATTTTATTTTCTCTTTCGAAGAATGACATTAAACCAACTTAGTTCTCATCAAAACTGAGCATGGGCAAAGCATGCTATAACTCAGGAATGGCAGTCATGGAAACAGAACATAAATTATGAGAAGAGTTTCCGAGCTGGAAGCATTTAGCAACTTTTACCAACATTCTTAAACGAACCTTAAATTCTTCAAATGTAAGTTTGGGAATAACTTCTGGATCACCTCCACTATCAACGCCATAAGCATTGTCAGGAAAAACCGCCTGTGACATAAAGTTATGTAGCATATATGAATGTATATCATAAGAAAAGTCATGCGAAGTAACTTGAAGATGCACAAAACCAACTATTGCAGAGCATAGTAATTAACAGAAGTAAATTGCGAGGCGCATTGCATTCTTAGCTATAGGAAGGACTTTCATCAAAGATCCAAATCACTTAAAAATGCTACTCACAGCATAACAAATTGTTAATTACTTAAAAAGAATATGCAATTAGTAAACAAAACCAAGCCTGATGGAAAAGGGAAAAGTGAGTTTCGCATATTCTTGAAGTAGTCTGTAGTTTCCAAGGACAAAATTTCTGTAAACTTGGGAGTCAGAAAAAGAAGAGTATAAATTGAAATTTTCTATCAATCAAGAAGCCTTAAATAAATTGACATTTTACAAAGGAAACAAAATAAGGAGTACGACGCATTTCATGAGAAGAGCATTTAAAATGATTATAGTCACAAATGTGTATGATAGCTTCTCTAATATCTTGCTAAGACCTCTTACGAACACATTATGTTTGAATGAACATTCCACTATTATAGGATCTATGAAATAGATGAATGACCAAGAAAAGAGTATTACCTGTTGGGACGCTCGACCCATTATGTTATCAGGTTGGGAGTACACACCTTTCATCTCATTAAACACAACACCTGTGGTCGATGTGAACACAAATCAGAATGAACAAAAAAAGAAAGAGTAGAGACACAACCTGCAAAAGAAAGAAATCTTCCAGAGATACCTTTATAAGTTATATCTTCGGACGGGTCGTTTAATTCATAGTGCCAGCCCTCTTGCTGAAAGGTTTGGTGATCTTCCACACATTTTGGGAAGAAGACAGCATCCAAGTATACGTCTACCAAGTTATAGAAATCCTGTTTACAAATAGGACAGTTTTAAGTGTAACTCATAAGTTGAAAGAAGAAACAGTGTACACAAAAGCTATATGAATTGGTTAAACCTTTGCATTCGTTGAAGCAACTGGATAACAAGTTCTATCAGGGTATGTGAATGCATTCAGGAAAGTGTGCAAGCTCCCTTTCAACAGTTCAACAAAAGGTTCTTTCAAGGGGTACTTTCTTGAACCACACAATACGCTGTGTTCCAAAATGTGAGGAATTCCAGTTGAATCCTTCCTGCATGAACAATTATGGTCCCTTACAGATTAGAGATGGAATGGGAACCTATTGATGGGGGATAAAATTTGTTATGGACCAAAGACAAAAAATCTGTTTAACCGTCGAGACGCAGCTCAAGTGTAACATATTCAGAAGTTCTCTGTAAGTAAACAACAAAATTAGCAATAAACTGACTGTTGATACTTAGTTTTGCTACGATCAGGTTGCAATTGGGTGGGAGTAGGACAAACAAATGAATATAGTGGCAAACCATTTAGCCACTTACCTAAGCATGTCTGATATCTTAGTCTTTAAAGGCACATTAAGTGCATGACTTAGCTGTTTCAAGAGCTTGCAGCATCTAGTATTCCTATTTCCTACGAGTCTAACCAATACTGTGACATAATAACACACCATTTAAAAGCACGACTTAGCTGTTGCAAGAACTTGCAGCATCTTATATGCCTACAAGTCTAACAAATACTGTGACATAATGTCACACTGGTGTCGATAAATAGGTCATGAAACAGAAACAATGTGGCACTCGCAAGAACTTGTAGTTTCTTCGGCTTGGTGAGGGGATGTGGTGCAGGGACACAATCAGGTCACAGGAGGAGAAATACCCGAAACAATTACTTAATCAATTACTTGCAAAGCTACTCTCTGCTGTTGCTTATATAAATCAAAACTGGTCATCGACATGATATTAACTCTTATTATACTTGAGCCAAAACTACATTCCTATTCTTTCCTTGTGATTGGCAGATACCTATTTACACTAACAAGTAGTAGTAATTCCCTAAACAGCACAACCTGCACAAGAACCAACTATAGATTTGGTCACTCCAACAGAAAGAGTTACGCTGGGCTGTTCCTTGTTTTCGACAGTTTCCTAAAAGGAATATAAAAGATTGGCGATTCCTTCTCTCCAACACTTTACAATGACAGTTCAAATAACCCTATCAGACATCTTCATGAGTAAATTTAACATCTTTCCGAATGTCATCATAAACTAAAATGCAAACAGATGAAATGGTAGAAAGTCATAAAAAATTAAGATTGATTGAACACACTCACGGTGGAGTTCGGAACACAATGCCGAAAACCTTGTTCTCATCATCATTAGAAACAGACATAATCTCAGCCCCAGTCTTCTTATGCCTGTAAAGCACAGCTCTCGATTTACACTCCTCAATGAACTCCTCCGTCACCTTCTCGAACCCCAGCTTCTCCGCAACTTCATCATCTGCACCTACCGCTTCTACACACAAAATCAAACAACAAAAATTCCAATTGAGCAACAGAAAATGCTAAAATCACTCAAATTAGGGCTCAAAACTCGTAGTTACCTGAAGCAGGCGAAGTAGCGACAGCTCTGACGGAGAGACTCGAGAAGTGCCTCCTCAACTGAATCGACGGCCGTGAAGCCGCCGGGAGAATCCTCAAGTGGCGGCGAAGGAGAGAGCGGGGAACCAAACGGTGGCGTTTGGGGAGAGAGGAGAGGGAGGAAGAGATGCGAGTGAGCTTGCGAGTGAACAATCTGGTGGATACGAGAGGTGTGCATGAGAGAGAGCGGAGAACTACTGTTCTCTCCATTGTTGTGTACCTGTAATTGTTGTTGTGGGAGGTGAAGAAGAAGAAGATGAGAGGAAGAGAGGTGGTGGTGGTGGTGGTGGCTTGGGAGGGAAATATCTAGAGATTGGGAGGGTGACTTGGGGAATAAGACTATTGGTTGCGTTGGTGCGTTTTGGCCCACAGAAAAAATGATTTATGGAAATACTTCGTGAGAGGGATAAAACTTGCCCACGCAAAGTGGAGCGAGTTGGGCCTGGTTTAAAGCCCATGTTATATTTGATTTTGAAATAAAGCGGCCCATTTCATAGGTCCAGCGCTAAGCACCAAAACTTTTTTTTTTTTTTTTTTGGGGGAAAATTTCATTTAGAGACCGAAAATACGGTCTGATATATCGTTCTCAAGTACATTCATTGCCCAATCCGGAGGACGGGTATATAAACTAACATTGGAGAACAATAAGGATCTCTTTGCAAAAAGATCAGCTGCTGTGTTGGCTTCTCGTGAAACGTGTCGAAACTCTATCTTCTCGAACTCATTCATGAGCTGTAAACATGTCTCGGCTATCGAAGAGATTTCTTCATTTCCAACAAAAGTTCTTCTTTGACCGACCCATTGCTGTAATAACTCAACTGACTGCTTTGAATCCGATTCAACTACTACCCTCTGGCACCTCGCATCCTTCGCCATTCTCATCCCCTTCTCTATTCCTCTAAGTTCAAGCAGTAGAGTCGATTCGTCCGATTGAATTCTCTCGTAACGAGCAGCGATGAAGCTTCCGGTGGAATCTCTGAGCAAACAGCCGGAGCCGGCTATCATCTTATCGACCGAACGAGCAATATCCGTATTCACTTTGACCCAATTCTCCGGTGGCGGTTCCCAGGTGATTGTTGATCCTCCCACTTCTTCTCCTTTCTCTTCAAACGCTGAGTAGATCTGAAACTCTTTTTGATGAAACCTAACTTTTTCGATTACTTTCTCTGCCGTGAATGGATCTCCATTGAATCTGCTATCATTTCGTTTAGTCCAAATACTCCAAACTGTAGTTGCCCAGATATCCCTTTCTTCCTTTCTGCTTTCATTAAAAACTTCCTCTATCCACTGTTGCAGGTTCAAGATCTTCGCTTGGTCAAAGGGTTTCTCCGTTATCGCTTCCCAGACTTTAACTGTTACCGGGCATCGACAAAAAAGATGAATTGCTGATTCCGGGCCTCCATTGCAAGCACTGCACTGTAAAGGAACCGAGATCCCTCTTTCTCTGAGTTTCGTAGCGACAGGAATAGAGTCATGCCACAATCTCCAAGACATGAACGCTATTTTTCTGGGGATGGGCATCGCCCACAAATTGTCTAGCCACTTCATTGTTCTTCCTGATGACGATTCAGGGGAATCCCCACTCAGTTTCTGTAAAAGCTTGTATCCTGTTGATGTTGTATAATTCCCATTTGGGGTTAAACCCCATTTAACTGTATCCTCACCTCCCTGCTGAATTGGGGTTTGTAAAATGTCTGCAACATCGACATCCCACAGGTACGTTCTCAATCTGTTCTCATCCCATTCTCCATTCCGAATATAGTGTGCCACTTTTAGGTTCGCATAATCTGGACTGGGGGTGATAGTCGCTGCCATACTCCCCCTGGGGATCCATTTGTCTTTGAACAAGTTTATTTGTGCTCCTGTCCGAACCTTCCACTCCAGACCCTTTTGTAACAACTAGCGACCCGCTATTATGCTCCTAAATGCGTAGGAGATTTGCGACTTTTGCTTGTAATGCAGAAAATCGCCATTTTTAAAATACTTTGCTCGTAATACCCGACTCAGCAAACTATGGGGTTTCTTTAAAACCCTCCAGGCCTGTTTTGCTAAAAGCGATATATTGAAACTGTGAAAGTCTTTAAAGCCAAGACCACCAATTTCCTTCTTTGATTTTAACTTATCCCAGCTCATCCAGTGAAGCGCTCTTTTTTCCTTTGTTCCTCCCCACCAAAATTGTCTTATCATCCTCTCAATGTCCTGACAAATCCCCATAGGCAAAAGAAAACAGCTCATTGCATAGTTGGGGATCGCCTGAATTACCGCCTTTATTAGAACCTCTTTGCCCACCGTAGATAGTGTCTTCTCTTTCCAACCCTTTAACTTGGAGCAAATACTTTCAATAATTTTCTGGAATGTGATCTTCTTCTTTCTTCCAAAAGTTGTAGGTAGGCCCAAATAGCTATCATGACTGGTTACAGTCGGTATCCCCGAAAGCATGCTCAAAGCCTTGCGTCTATCTTCCTGTACATTCTCCGAAAACACTAGTGCTGATTTCTGCATGTTCACTGTTTGACCCGATGCATTCTCATAGGCCTGTAACAATGCTAACAAATTTGTTAATTCAACGACTGTAGCTTTAGAAAAAATAAGGCTATCATCGGCAAAAAATAAGTGCGACACTATAGGTCCGCCCCTGGATGCCTGTGCCCCCGATATAGCCTTCTCTGCTACTGAGTTGGTAATACTTCTGGAGAGAGTTTCACTAATCAACAGAAATAAATAAGGCGACAATGGGCACCCTTGCCGCAACCCTCTTTCAGGCTTAATATATCCCTCAACTCCACCATTGATATTTATGCTATAAGTCGCCGTTGTGACACATCGCATTATCAAGGAGATCCATCTATCCCCTAACCCCATCTGCTCCATTACCCTTCTCAGAAACCCCCACTCCACCCGATTGTAGGCCTTGCTCATGTCTAACTTGATCGCAATCAAACCGTCCTTGTCTTTTTTTGTTTTCATCGAATGCATCACCTCACATGCCGTCAGAATATTATCTGAAATAAGCCTACCCGGGACAAAGGCGCTTTGATTTTCAGAAATTAATTCGTCAAGGACCACCTTCAATCTGTTAGCCATACACTTCGCAATAATTTTGTAAATTGTGGAAAAAGAGAGATGGGTCGAAATTCTGTTACCTTGCGTACTTGTTTAACCTTCGGTATCAATGCTATTAGAGTGTGATTAAACTCACTGATATCTCCATCTTCGTTTAGAATTGTTAAACATGTCTTAGTAACCTCATCACCTACCACTGGCAACATTCTTTGGAAAAACATCGCGGGATACCCATCCGGTCCAGGCGCTTTCTGCGCCGGCATTGATTTGACCGCATCCACTATCTCCGCTGTCGTAAACACCTGGTCTAGCATACTCTTGCTTGCCGAAGATAACAAATTCCCTACTGTTGCTGTCAGTGCCTCCATAGCTGCGGTTTCTGGTTTTGTGGATGTAAATATTTCCGTGAAATATTTTTCAATCACCAACATTGTTTGTTTCGGTTCTTCGACCTAATTACCATCATTATCTTCAATGCCACTTATTTTGTTTCTAGCTCTTCGAATTGACGCTTTTCGATGGAAGAACTTTGTATTTCGATCTCCCGCTTTTAGCCACATCTCTCGTGACCTTTGCCTCCACATGATCTCTTCATCCTTAAGTAACTCGGATATCTTCTCTTTAATCTCCTTTGATTCCTTGAGATTTGCTGCTGTTTGGGGAAGGCCACCCAACTGTTCCAGCCTCTCTCGGATTGTTTTCAATTGCTTCTGTACGTTCCCAAAGACTTCATCATCCCACTTTTGTAATCGTCCTGTCAACTTGTTCAACTTTGTTGATAAGGCCTCATTAGTTCCCTTCCAACTGTCTTCAATTTCCTTCTCACAAGAAGGATTATTAAACCACATCGCTTCCATATGAAAGCGTCGTTTATTTCTGTTAATTCTTTGATCTTTTTCCGAAACGATTACTTCAAGAGGTACGTGATCCGATGTATCAACAACAAGATGGTTCACCCTAGCCCTTTCGAATCTGTCGATCCAGCTGTCCGTAGATACACATCGATCAATACGTTCTCTTATAGCCCTCTCGTCCGGTTGATTATTTGACCACGTAAATTGATTTCCTGAGAAACCAAGATCTCTTAGATCTAATTTCTGTAATACATTACGAAAATCTTCAACTTGTCGTAAGGTGACTGCTCTTCCACCTTCTTTTTAGACACTTGACGATATAGCATTAAAATCCCCTACCACAAGCCACGGTTGATCCGGCGGCTTGAGGCGAGATAATAACTTCCACGAATTGTGACGTTGAGAGCGTTCTGGATCCCCATAAAAACCCGTGAAGACCCACGAATCATTTGAACCTTCAAACGTAACAACGCCTTTTATAAAAAACTTAGTACAACGATGTAAAGAAAACTTTACCTCCCTGTCCCACAACAAAGCTAGTCCTCCTCGCCGTTCGTCACAGCTAGCGTAAACTCGGTTTGCATACCCGCACCTGAACTTAATCTTCTCCATCTCCCTTGCATACAGTCTGGTTTCCATAAGGAACACCATATTGGGCTTCTGTCTCCTCACTAGATCGTGAAGAGAAGTAACGTTACGGGGGTTCCCAAGCCCCCGTACGTTCCAACTTAAGAGTTTCATTGTGCCTGGCCACGCTGCTCTGCAGCCGTCGCCAATCTCGCTGTAGGGTCTATTATGGCGCCCTTCTCCAAATTTGGAATCCGAAAGTTGGAAACCGAGGTATTACCACTGACTTTGCTCCCGCCATCATCTGCTTTAGACTTTTCCTTATTCGCTACCTTCCTCCTGTCACTAGGACTGTTAGCAATGTCCCGGTTCTTCCTTTTTTCTGGCTGCCTTCTTGGTGTCGGTTTCCCAGAGTCCGGGTTCTTCATCTTCTTTCTTTGTGTCGGCTTTGTTTCTGGATCTTTTCCTTTTCCCCCCATCCCTTCTTTGTGTGGTCCTGTTTCTCCCAATGGATTGTCATGGATCTTCAACCCCTCGTTGTTGGTTGGGCTCTTCATCTCAGCATCTAGTTCCATGTCAGACTCCACTGGGCTCTTCTCCGAGTAGGACGAATTTGTTGAAAAAATTGAGTCTTCAACGCTTTTAACATCATCAAACTGCCCATCCCCTTCCGGGTTTGGGGATTTGAAAAGCTTTTTCTGCGGCGGTGGTTTGTACGTAAGCCATTGTCCATAGCCCTCTTCCTCCCCTAGCTTCACATCCACTGTCTTGTGCTTGCACTCTTCCATATGATGATCAATTCTACCACACCAACCACAAACATTCTCGATCCTTTCGTACTTGAAATCAAGCCATCGCTTCTCCTCCAACAATTTGATAAACTTCCCCCTTCTCAAAGGCTTTTTGACATTAATTCGAATTCGGACTCGCATGTAATCCCCGCTATCCCCCGACAAAATCCTCTTATCCGAGTCAATTACCGTACTAATCGACCTAACAAAATCACACGCATCTTCTTCTGTTTGCAAATAAATCGGGAGATTAGAGATCTGGACCCAAACATCCATGTGCTCGAACTTTGCCTCTTTGATCCTTCCATTCAGAGTCCATGGTTGGAGTAATAATATGTTCCCATCAAAAATCCACGGTCCCCCTCCCAAGACTCTCTCCATCGCCAACTTGGACGGGAAGCTGATGATAAAGAAGTTGGGTTGGGTCTCGTTGATCGTGATCTTATCGCCTTCCGCCCAGATACGTTTGAAAGTTAGCTTCATAGCCCATATATTCATCTTGTCCGGGAGGAGAAAGGATCCCGCCAAACAATTGGAATAGACTTTCTCCGCCTCCAAACAACGGTTCCTGTCAACTTCGTATACATCCTCCTCTTCTTCTATCGTCAACTGCCCAAAGGATCTCATTGTTCCTTCGATCTCAACACCCTGCCTTTGATTATCGTCCGTAGTTTGATCGTGATTAGCCGCCATCGCTGCAACCTCGAACACCCTTCTGTCTCCCTAATTCTCTCCAACTAAGTCGGAGCTAGGTTAACTCTCAAAACTTTAAAGCTATAGTTTTTTCTAAGCACCAAAACTTTAGTAATTCACTTTTGATTTTTACAGAAGGTCTTGTTTTGGTATGTTTTTTTTTTGTGCCATCTTTTGAATTTTGGATTTTTGTTTTAAGTGTAAAATTAACTTTTCAGATTTCTCAAAAAAAAAAAAAAAAAAAAAAAAAAAAAAAAAAAAAAAACTTTTCAGAAAGTTAGATTTTACAATTTTTAAAAAAAAAATAAAAAACAAAATGACTAATTTACTTATACTTCTTTTTTAAATATAGTTACATACTATAACATTTAATTTGACACACCATAATTGAAACAACCCGGGATCTCGGTTCAGGGTTAACGCGACAATCGATAACCAAAAGTAGATTATTAACTGTTAAATTTACATTTCGGTTAAAGTACATAACAAAATTTCGATATTAGGTACAATTTAAAACAGATCGTGTGTGATCTACTAAGTGATCTGATTTAAGCTAAACTTCTTCATCTCGATCCGCGTTCCCATTCCCCAAACTTGATTGACGACCTGCGGTTTTAAAATGGCAAATGCCGACGCAGTTTTGAAGAAATAATCAGTAAAAACTGAGTAAATACATACTACGACATGTAAAGCAACGAGTGGCACGGAAGCATGAGTTGAAACAAATTAGAAGATTTAAACAGTAAAGCTATCATGTTGGAGACTTTGGAACAACTTGAAGTAAACGAGTAACAAAAACCTCTCAATTTAATAACATTGAGAAACCAAGAGTAGTTGGTGAAATATCCAGAGTAAACAAGTTCATTTGAACTGATAACGAAAGTAGTTCATGAGTAGCCAAGATTTACAATTCATTTCAAACGATTAGGGCATGTCAAGAGCCACAAACAACATTGGTAAGTAGTCAATTTCTAATTTCGACTTCAATCAACAGTTTAATTTAGCTGAGGCGTGTCAAGAGCCACCAGCAGGATCGATGTAAACAGAGGGATCACGAAATAATCATTAAGGGTTCCTTCTAGGGTCTATCAAACCCTATTTCACCCGAGCGTTAAGGGAGCCCATTCGTCAACCCCGCTCACAACATTAGCTAAAAGGCCTTAAGTGTCGACACCCCTATACCGTAGTGACCCTTACAAGTATAAGTAGCACTCTATAGCTCTATAAAACCCTTGGCCTCAATAACTTGGTACATTTTGGCTCATCCGGGGCGGATTTTTGAACGTTGACGTTCTATCCAATAATAAGAAGCATTGCTTCAATGGCCTTAGCCATAAGAAAATGGAGGATCGCTTGACGCCTCCCATTAATAACAATATACTCTGTACATCGTCCTAAGTCTATTAGAGGTATTTTATTTCTTCTCTTTCACATAACCAGAATCGAAATATCAAAATTTCACAAGTAATTTCCGAGAGTTCTCAAAGGAGATGAATAAAATAATTTAACAACTTTTGAGTGGAAAACATGCATTCTCATACTATTTCATATAACAAACATTCATTTGAAATATCAAGCACATACGCAGATTTTGATATGAAAAGGCCGTACATATGTACTTACCTCTGAGCCATGAAAGGCGCAAAGCAAAGCTAGCACTCCTACAACACACGTCTCATATGAGTCCGGGTCTCACAGTCAATGCAGCAGCACGAAAAGATACGTCTACTTGGAACGATCCTTAAAAACAGCTGGATATACACAAGTAAAGTATAGAACCTATTAGCATATACCCTCTATATGAGGTTGTATGCAAGAATGCCATGGAATGCGGGTCGTGCAAGATAAATGACTAAAATGCCCCTCATACTCCAAAACCGTTTAGTACAGTGTCTGAAACTTCCTAGATCCCAAATTATACTCATAATAGCCCAAAAACATGTAATAATGACTCTAAACTCTCCCATATGAACTTAGCATCGAGATCTACAACTTTCAGTAAATTACACTTAGGCCCCTAAAGTTTGCTAAAATTACAGAAAGACCCCCACCATTGATTTGATAACTCCCGAGTCAAATAATTCATTCTTAAGGCTCCAAGTATCCTTCTAAGTCAGGTTGTTGGTCTCAAAACATTAACTTTGTTCAAATGCAAAGTTTTAATTAATTGCACATAGCCCCCCGAAGTTTAGTAAAACTACAAAAAGACCCCCACATTTGACTTGGTCAACCCTAGCCCAGAAATACATACAAGTACTCCAAACACGCATACAAGACATGCTGACAAACTCCAAGTTACTAAACTAACCTCAATTCAAAGTTTAAGTGAAATGACTATTTTGCCCCTCCTATACAGTTCAGTCAAACTAGGGTTTGCGAAAAGTCAAACTTGGTCAAACATGATATTTAGACTCAGAATATGAAAACGAGCAAGTTTCGTGAAGAACACTAAGGCTAGAAATGTCATTTAGAGTGTCGAATTCAAAAGTCAAATTTAGAAGAAAGTCGACTCAACTAGTCAACTTTAGAGCTGATTTGTAATCAATTGAGGGGGATACTTGAAAATCTGAGAATAGGATTTTGAAGACGATAGTTCAAGGATTCCAGAACATATTTGAACTCCTAAAAACTCCAAGTATTCAAAGAGATATCGCTACTCAAAGTTTGACAAAAATTCCGATTCAACACTTAGAAAAATTCACTTGAGCTTCGCGAGTTCAAACTAGCAACTTTAGGCTCGTTTTGTGAGAAATCCGTTATAAATTTGAACATGACCCAGAGACGATGATTTGAAGTATTATATACCAGCTACACATAGGAGAAAACAGATCTAAATTTCATTAAGTATTGAAGAAGATACATGGGTTACAAAGTAGGTGTTTCACCACGGCACTCTATACTTACGAAATTTTGAAACGAAGAACATTAGCATCGCAGCAACTTTGGAGCCAAAATCAGAGGGTTTAGAGATCAAATTGGACCAAGAAATCAAAACGAAAGTTGTAGCCTATTCTCCAAGGATTCCAGAAAGCTAAAGATCATTCAAAACGGATCTAAAACGAGGGAGATACAAGCGTTTGAACAGGTGTAGTTTTTGTACCAAAAACACATGAACAGCAAGAACACATCAACTACTTTGCTAACTAGCCATGTTCAAGCCCAATTTCAGGGAGTTTAGAGATCGAATTGAACCAAGAAATTAAAACAAAACGTGTAGCCAACATACCCAGGAGTATACAGGAAGAAACGGTGCATGATTTGGGTAAGAGACGAGTGAGATATATGCCCAAGAACAGGGCAGAAAAGTCATCGGAAAAACACACAAAACCGAATCAAAAGCCGATCAAATCTTGACATAACATGAATCTGGGCAGGTTTAGATGATCAATATGCATTCTACATTTAACAAGGATCATGGGTATGTGAAAAGCATCGAAAAAGAGTGAGAAATGAGGGAGATACCCAGTTTCCGGCGAGTTCGGCGGCTATGGCAGCTTCCGGCGACCCGCCGCTCGAATTCCGGCGATTCGGCGCATACCCAGGAGCTTATGGGTTCGCCTGAGTTGTCCAAGACGCTCAGAGACCTTGGAGAAACCGTTGGGAGCGAAGAACTGGCCAAGAACAGAGAGATTAATGAAGCTCGCAGCCCGTCGGCGGTTTCCCGTCGCGTTCTTCACCCCGGACTCCGGCGAGGGAGAGATCCGTCGACTTAGAGCGTGAAACAAGTACCAATGGATTCGCCTCTTCATTACGAATCCAATGGGACTGGTTAGGGCTCCCAACTTGTAGTGATTGGTGAGAATTTTGCCAATAACGGGCTAGGGTTCCTCGTCTTCAAAGCGGGTTTCCAACCTCATTTGTTGATCATTCGACGAATTGATTGGGGGCTTTTACTCCCCTGGTCATGGAGAATCTCCAACCACAGCAGGTCCTGGGATGGTGGTGTATTGGTGGTGTCTAAGTGGTGGTAGAGGTGGTGGAGATGTGGTTTTGGAAGAGTAGTGAGGAAGACGAGGAAGATGAGAGCAGGAGAGAGAGAGAGAGAGAGAGAGAGATTTTTTTTTTCAGATTGTGGTGAAGAGGGTGTTGACTCTCATCTAGTATGTGTCAAGTTGTGTTTGACAAGTGTCCTACATGCTAGGGGGGTGAAAGTGTAGTTTTTCAATCTTTAGTGTATAACTAGAATTAGAGCTTCTATTTAATTTCTAAGAATCGCACAACCACCCCGAACATATCTAGTGCTTCAGAATCACTCTAACAACGTCCAAATATTGCTAACACTCCAAAATTCAAACTTTAAATCCGAGACAAACTATTTACAAATTCGCCCTCAAAGTCTTGATATTGCACTTAGAGTCGGCTTGAAGATTAGGGGTGTTACAGTCTACCCACCTTAAAAGAATCTTCGTCCCCAAAGATCTCATACTATACTTACCCTCATACATGAAATGCACATGAAATGTAGCACAGTGACTCAGTCTATTTGACTTAGCCAGACAAGTACCTAAACCGCTCTGGTCGAATGTTCTGTTCCCAAAAGATGGCTTCCTTAGATGGTCGGCTAGAAACACCTTAACTGGAAGAAATTTCTCATTATCACCCTCCGCGGGATGGGGTCTATTATAAGTCTATATTACTATCCAGCCTAGACTCGCATCACAATAGGGTTTCGTATATGGTTAGTACAAGTAAAAGTTTGAAACAAGATTTTGAAAGTTTGATAACAACATACAAGTTCTCAATTTTAGAAACTACTCAAAAATTTTCAAGAATTTATACAAATCTCGAAACTTTTAGACAAATACTTTTATCAAGACTAATATGTCATTTTGCTTGAATCATACGCGTCAAAAATGTTGTCTTACCTCTATAGGGTTAGATAAACCAATCACCTAAAGTGTTCCACGCATACGAGGGAGAAAAAAAAACACTATGTGTCGTCACACAACGTGCCTTTCTAACACAACTCGCATGTGCTTCAAATGTTCCAACTTAGTCTACACAGCGGGTACAACTTATAGTACCGTCGTACTAAGAGTCGCGCCAGCGGACTGGTAAACAAAGTGGTCCACATCACTTGGCATTTGGTAGCTTGAAACGCCAATAATTTTCAGAAACCATTGTACACACAAATTTTATGCTAATGAAAACAAAAGCGATAAATTCGGAGTAACAAATATTTTATTGATGATTTGAATGTAGCGGATTACAATCTCTGTAACGAATTTCTAAACAGAAATTACAAATCCTCTGATTCTTCTCCTTGAACTTCGAACGAGGGCTTTGCAGCTTGATCTCAGATCGAACGGGTAGGCGTTCTTCGATTTCGGCGAAGAACGCGTTGAAGGTCTTGAAGAACGCGAAGAACTTGATTGGAGATCTTCGAATGTCTTGAAGAACTGTGGGATGATCTTGATGTCCGGTGTATGAACTCTTCAGGGCTTTAGCAGCTTGATCTTCAGAGCTCTCTCCTTCTTGCAAGATCGAATTGTGTTTTTCATGTCTAGGGATGGCTCCTTTATATAGGCATGGGCCGACTTGTTGGCCAAGGTAGAAAATAAATATTATTTATTTATTTATTTATTTATTTTCTGCATTAATTTGACAAGTGGCGCAACATGATTGGCCGGGCTTGCTAGTCTTGATAGCTGCATCAAATTGACAAGTGGCATTATTTTATTGGCCGTACATGCTGACTTGTAGCCATGTCGTGTAGCGATGTGGCGTCGCCATACACAGTCCTTAATTGCAAATAAGGTTTGGTCTGATTTACAATTTAGTCCTCCAATAATTAATGCTTAGAGATATTAATTTGACCGCAATTACAATTTGATCCCGCTAATTTAGTTATGCAATAATAGACACGTGGCACTTTTTAATTGGCCGTAATTTTTTTGTGTCTACAAATGCCCCCTCGAGGCTTGTTTGCCGGCTCTTGAGCTTGTTGGCAAACGAGTCTCGAACAATTAGCTTTGACCTTGATTTCGTCGATTGAAATCGACAATCCAAACTTGATCTCATATTTCGGCCAAAGTTTAACGGGCCCAAAAGAATTGAGTTCAATCTTTTTGTGTCCATATGACATGCATGTAATCAATTCCACGCGGAAGTAATCAAATTATGACTTCCTATTTAAAATAGGACCTGGGAACCAATGTTATCATGATAACTTGAGTTTGAGCGGTGCTCGGTTACATGGGATAGTTTGCCTTGCATCACAACAACTCTAGCAAGGACAAGGACTCCAACAATAACAAGGACACTCACAGCCGCCTTGTGTGTCCTATAAAAAGAGAGGTTGAAAGTTACTTTTCTTGAGACCACTAATGTTGTTCTAACGTTGGCCTCTTGTTCTTCTTTAAT
The DNA here is from genome assembly GCA_023055425.1 of Linanthus parryae. Lineage (NCBI taxonomy): Eukaryota > Viridiplantae > Streptophyta > Magnoliopsida > Ericales > Polemoniaceae > Linanthus > Linanthus parryae. Next base: position 40,068,594 of record JALGPY010000002.1, read on the forward strand.
GCTTTTTCTACTTATCTTCTTCTAACGCTGGTCTCTTTACATTGTTTCAGGATTTCAGCATCGATCTCTCTGCGGTTTCTTCTTTTCCTGCTGCTGCTGGTAGATTATGCAACATCTTTTACCGCTTTATTTGGCGAGCTTCAAGGTGGCTAACTCGGTTGCCGCCTTGTGTCCTTTCTGTTGCTTGCTTTCACAGCTTGCCTTCGATCCTTCGTTGCAAGTGCTGGTACACGGCTTCATTAGCCGTTCTTGCCATTGCCGATTCCACCATGTTTCTCTGCTATTGTTGCCGCAACAGCGAGTCAGTTAATTCATGGCAAAGTTTTAATGCCTGCGATAGTCCCGCCAGCAAGTTGAGGACAAACTCGAAACCATCTGGTGAAAAAGGTTTCCTTCTATTCAACCTTCTCGTTCTTGCTTCTTTTTTTTTTCTTGAGTTGTGCCTTTTTTACAAGCATAATAAGCTGCATCTTTATTATTGTACATGCTTGTAAGGTTTCTCTGCATTTAAACATGCATATGGTCTGAGCACTGCCTATGGCCTTTCAAGTTGCTTTATGTTTTTGTTTCTTTATGCTCTGGTAACAAGTTGTCTTTGTTCTTTTTACTCGTCATGCATATTTTGAGATATCTTCAGCGATCGAAACTGAGCTGGGGTCAGGTCGTTTTTAACTTGTTTCTTTTCCCCTGCTTTTGCTTTCTCAGTGGACTAATTGTTGTCGCTATGTTTCAGCCCTTTGATTAGGTTATACGCCTCTTTACTTTTGGCGTAGCTCACTGGGTATAGGCTTCTCGAAGAGACTTGAGGACATCCCGATTATAGCGTTGATACGTTCAACTTCCTTATTGTTGTTACCGCTCGGCTGCTCCTGGTAGCATATGCAACGGATTTTACCACTTTATTTGTGGTGGCGCCCTTGTTCCCTTTTGCTGTAACAATAAGCTTGCTTCTTCTTCTCTTGATTTCAAAGGGTGGCTCTGTTTCTTTTGTTGTTTACTTATAACTGGTGCCTCACTAATTTCGTTGACGAGGCGGCTTAGGAACAATGCCTTACAATAATGGAAAAGCGAGTAGAACATTTATTTACAGAACTTCGCTGCCATCCTTGGATTAAATAAAGACGCAGCCTCTTCATTGCTTCAGGTTAGTTTCTCTAGTTCTCTGCCTTTATTTCTGAATTATTTCCTTTGCCTTTTTCTTGTCTTTCTTTTTAATTCTTGCGATCAGTCACTGCAATTAGCATAATATTCTGTCGCAAACCCTTCCCCTCTCAGTAGTATTGACTGACTCACCATCAGACATGAAACTAATAATTAAGGTATTCGTCTTATTTTTTTTTTTTCAGAATTGGAAGTTCGACCATGATTTGGCGTGCTTCAATGCCGACTAACACATTTGACGTATCTACTACTGCAACTGCCACTGCTGTAGTACTGCAACTGCTGCTCATCTTAAGGTTATTTCTTCATGTTTTCTCTTGTTTGGGTGAAATGAGTAAGACTCTAACTGTGATCCCGATTTGTCACGCGCATCATGCCTTTGCTTTCCCTTGCGAAGTTCTCTTTTCGCTGCTGCACACTTTGCTTCACCTGTTGTTAATTTTCCGTTTTCCCGACTATCAATCTTAGGTGGGTTTCGAGTCGGTTAACAATTCACTTTCATAGCAATATTGGCAGTCAAGCGTAGAGAAACCTCGCCGGCGCCAACACTGCCACTGCTGGGTTTTGCTTCAACTTCGAACCCTTTTCTTCACACTAATACACACATATAAATGCGTATCATGCATGTGACTATACTGGACATGTTTCTTGTTTCATTCTACATCTCTTTTTTTCTTTCTATGTATTTTTTTTGTCTTTTGTTCAATTTTTTTTTTCCAGGTTATTCAAGTTGAACTAAGAAGCCACTAAATCCAGTAGTTATTTATTTGGAACAACTCAGGGTATCCACGGTGCAAACATGGAGGAATCCTTCCGCACCTGATTATTTGCTACATGTTCAATTGGGCAACCCATATCAGCCATGATGAATTAAGCTGAGAGGAATCTCTCTCAGCCTTTGCTTATCTTTAGTGGAACCTTGCCATTCTCGGAGTTATGGTCATACGCTCTACGTCGGTCCGGTATTTGTGTTTTGCGAACGCGTTTTCAGTTGCTCAATCCCGGTCCTAGCAAAGGCGTTCTCAGTTGCTCTATTGCGGTCCGGCACCAATTCTCTTTTACGAGTACGTGTTAATACCGGAACAAACCGATCTGCGCTGACGAACGACCCGCGCTGTACGAGTTCAGATGTCCTAGCAAAGGCGTTCTCAGCTGCTCTATTGCGGTCCGGCACCAATTCTCTTTTAAGAGTACGTGTTAATACCGGAACAAACCGATCTGCGCTGACGAATGACCTGCGCTGTACGAGTTCAGAGGTCCTAACAAGAAGCTATCATGAAGACCATTCAAGTAAACTTACCGCCGTGATCGTGTTCGAGCAAAAGAACCACCATGTCATGGAAGATTTTACCGATTACAACACTTCTGATTTCTTGGGGGAAGGATTTGTTTTGGCGGTTATGACTGCACTCAAGGTGATGCCTCAAGTTTCCTACGTACCCTTTTGAGGATCAAGTCAAACGTAGTTCAATTTGGGTGCGTTCACAGTTTATACTCTTGTGTGCAAGGAGTAGCGAAGCGGTTTATGCTCATGCCTTAGGAGCTGTAAAGCAGTTTATGCTCGTACTAAAGGAGCGGTAGTGTAGTTTATGCTCTTGCTGGAGTTGTGATGCAGTTTATGCTCGTGCGAGAGCTGTAAAGCAGTTTATACTCGTGCTAGAGCTGTAAAGCAGTTTATACTCGTGCTAAAGGAGTTGTGAAGCGGTTTATGCTCATGCCTCAGGAGCGGTGACCAATCTTTATATGAGAAGATCGAGAAAGTTTATGCTCTTTTCCAGGAGCGGTAAACAATCTTCATATGTGAAGACTGAGAAAGTTTATGCTCGTATCCAGGAGCGATAAACAATCTTCATATGTGAAGATTGAGAAAGTTTATGCTCGTATCCAGGAGCAATATACAATCTTCATATGTGAAGATTGAGAAAGTTTATGCTCGTATCCAGGAGCGTTCTGGTATTAATTTGTTGGTTTTGGAGGAGTGCAGTCCATGCCCTTCACATCACTCCGTCCCATCTTCGATTTGTCACGAATCTTTCGCGGCCACTGAACTAAAGAAAGAATTATTGTCTTCACACTTGAGTTCTTTCTTTTCTGTGATTGGGTTGCTTTAACTTCTCTTGTAGAAGCCTTCTTCAGCTTCATGCCTTGGAGGACTCCATCTTGATTTTGTTCCCGCTTTGGTGGGATAGCTGACTTGTCTTGAGAGAGCTCGGACGGCTGTAATTTTATCCTTCGCCATACCTTCTTCACTTCACACATCTTTGAGTCATTACATGAACATGCATGATGATCATTATGGAGTGTTGGCTTACTTTGACGTTGGACCCACCTCTTCTTTTCAGTAACGAGCATCCTTCTTTCGTTCTTGCGGTTGCTTAACTCCGTATCTATAGAATGGTTGCCCCCAGTTTGAGAAGACCTTTGTGGATGACTTTGTTGTCTTCGTTACCTCTTTCCGTCAAAAGGTTGTGCTCTTGTCAACATTTTGTAAGAGGTCTTTGCTACTTGCGGCTTGAAGGGTTCAACCGAGATGGAGGTCACATTTGTTGTTGCTGGCTCGACTTCTTCTTCCAACAAGACTTTTCCTTCCTTCACAAGTCGCATGATCTTATCCTTGAGTATGAAGCACTTTGTGGTAGGATGACCAAGGAGTCGGTGGTACTTGCTGTACTTGGGATCGCTAAATTTGTTGGCTTCCTCAGGTCGCTTTGACTCCAATGGTTCAAGGATCTTTTGTTCCACTAGTTGATCGAGAATTGCGGGAACTTCATCGTCAGAAAATGGGTACACTTTTGCTTGCAATTCTTTGAGTGTCGGTCTTAATTGTGGCTTTTCGACAATAGAATTGACTTGGTCTGTGTTACTCTTCTTTGCTTTGCCTGAGAGCTTCACCGGCCTGGAGGTGACAACCATGGACTCTTGATTGTTAGATTTAAGTGTCAACTTCGCGCCTTTATAAGAGTCTTGTTTGCTTCCTCCCTTCCAATATTCAAAAGGAGGAGGTCCGTGGCTTCCACTTGACGCAATACTAAGCTCCATGTCGTGAGCACGAGTAGCAAGTTCCTCAAAGGATGTTGGTCTTATTCCTTGAAGTATGTATCGCAAACCCCAATTCATGCCTTGGGTGCACATCTCAATGGCTGATCCTTCAGATAGCCTATCCTTGCAGTTGAGGCTTAGGTTCCTCCAACGATTTATGTAGTCAATTGCTTTCTCGTCTTTACTTTGGCGAGTGCTTGTGAGCTCGATCATGCTTACAGTACGGCGAGTACTATAGAATCTGTTAAGGAACTCGCTCTCCATTTGCTCCCAACTGTCAATCGACCTTGGTTCGAGCTGACGGTACCACTCGAAAGCATCATCTTTTAGAGTCCTAACGAACTGTTTGACGAGAAGATCATCATCAGTTCCACCACTGTTGCACGTCTCAATAAAGTGAGCTACATGCTGCCTAGGGTTCCCTTTGCCTGTGAACTGTTGGAATTTTGGAGGGTTGTAACCAACAGGCATGCTCAGCTTCTCGATTTGCTCAGTATAAGGCTTGACATAAGACTTTGAGGATGTCAATGATGACCCTGTCCGTCCATTCATTGTATCTAGGATGAACTCTTGTAATTGGTCGAGAGGGATGGAACCATCTGCTGAAAGCTGCACACTTGGCCTTGGTGTTTGCCTAGTGTTAGTCTCTCTTACTTCCTCTTGACGCCTAGGAGCTTTTTCGAAGACTTGACTCGCTTCTTCACGACTCTCCAGTTTGTTTATTAGCCTTGCGAGTTGCACGTCGCGATCACTCACAATCTTTTTCAGTTCTTCAAACCCTTTAGTGAGTTCAGTTACTTGTTCTTCGAGGGAAACGATGTTGGTTGTCATGACAGGCATGCCACTCTCATCATATGTAAGATCTTTATTACTACTGGACGATGCTTCATTGGAGATTTCTTCACTTTCTTCTACAATGGGATTTTTTCCAGTAGAAGATTCTTGAGACTTCGTTTGTCCTGACTTCATCTTCGCTATAGCATCGTCTATGAGTGCACCGACGTCAATCTTCTGTGAGGAAACATCGTCTTTTCCCCCTGTTGATTTAGAGGGATTGTTAGGATTTGACTGTTGGGAGCCAAAGAGAGGAGAGACCCTTGGAAAAGTTGTTGAAAGGATCACATCACTTGATGCCTTAGACCTGCTTCGAGTGACGGGACCAATGTCTTTGAGGCCTGACTCAGCCACATTGGTAGAAGGTCTATGTCCTCCAATCTTGAGTGGTGGATCTTGAGAATCTTTCTTGGGAGCCATCACAATACTCGGAGGATGAATGGATTTGAGGAGAAGAGATGAGAGGCAGAGAAGGTCCCACTGGGCGTGCCAAAATTTGTACACACAAATTTTATGCTAATGAAAACAAAAGCGATAAATTCGGAGTAACAAATATTTTATTGATGATTTGAATGTAGCGGATTACAATCTCTGTAACGAATTTCTAAACAGAAATTACAAATCCTCTGATTCTTCTCCTTGAACTTCGAACGAGGGCTTTGCAGCTTGATCTCAGATCGAACGGGTAGGCGTTCTTCGATTTCGGCGAAGAACGCGTTGAAGGTCTTGAAGAACGCGAAGAACTTGATTGGAGATCTTCGAATGTCTTGAAGAACTGTGGGATGATCTTGATGTCCGGTGTATGAACTCTTCAGGGCTTTAGCAGCTTGATCTTCAGAGCTCTCTCCTTCTTGCAAGATCGAATTGTGTTTTTCATGTCTAGGGATGGCTCCTTTATATAGGCATGGGCCGATTTGTTGGCCAAGGTAGAAAATAAATATTATTATTTATTTATTTATTTTCTGCATTAATTTGACAAGTGGCGCAACATGATTGGCCGGGCTTGCTAGTCTTGATAGCTGCATCAAATTGACAAGTGGCATTATTTTATTGGCCGTACATGCTGACTTGTAGCCATGTCGTGTAGCGATGTGGCGTCGCCATACACAGTCCTTAATTGCAAATAAGGTTTGGTCTGATTTACAATTTAGTCCTCCAATAATTAATGCTTAGAGATATTAATTTGACCGCAATTACAATTTGATCCCGCTAATTTAGTTATGCAATAATAGACACGTGGCACTTTTTAATTGGCCGTAATTTTTTTGTGTCTACAACCATTTTTTTTTTTGTAATAAATACTTTATTTTCAAAAGTTTCTAATTTTGGAAAGAACCATGTCAAGCTAACTCAAAATAAACCAAATTCAAACTAATGACTTAAGGTTCGTCACTCGTAGGTGCGAGGGAATGGTCTTGGGGTCTTCTAAGTCACAACGTCGTTACTCTCTCGTCGAGAAATTACTTAACAAAAATAAAGAGTCAAATATACACATCACACAACTACGACAAACAATTCCATATAAATAGGCATGTCACATAAATATTGCGCCTGTAAGTAGGCAAGTAAATTTTGCATGAACATCTCAAATAGTCATTAACATTCAATCAATAAATACGGTCAGGTCGAGTTTAATAACACTTAAGTACCCAGACTCCCCGACGGCTTCTTTACTTCTTATTGCCAAATTGGGTTATCCTAATCAATTTTAAATTTTGAAAACATTTTATCTTTATTATTCTCTACTAATGGAAATCGAAAAGTCACATAAACCGGAGAACCGATGCTCTGATACCATCTGAAACAACCCGGGATCTCGGTTCAGGGTTAACGCGACAATCGATAACCAAAAGTAGATTATTAACTGTTAAATTTACATTTCGGTTAAAGTACATAACAAAATTTCGATATTAGGTACAATTTAAAACAGATCGTGTGTGATCTACTAAGTGATCTGACTTAAGCTAAACTTCTCCATCTCGATCCGCGTTCCCATTCCCCAAACTTGATTGACGACTTGCGGTTTTAAAATGGCAAATGCCGACGCAGTTTTGAAGAAATAATCAGTAAAAACTGAGTAAATACATACTACGACATGTAAAGCAACGAGTGGCACGGAAGCATGAGTTGAAACAAATTAGAAGATTTAAACAGTAAACCTATCATGTTGGAGACTTTGGAACAACTTGAAGTAAACGAGTAACAAAAACCTCTCAATTTAATAACATTGAGAAACCAAGAGTAGTTGGTGAAATATCCAGAGTAAACAAGTTCATTTGAACTGATAACGATAGTAGTTCATGAGTAGCCAAGATTTGCAATTCATTTCAAACGATTAGGGCATGTCAAGAGCCACAAACAACATTGGTAAGTAGTCAATTTCTAATTTCGACTTCAATCAACAGTTTAATTTAGCTGAGGCGTGTCAAGAGCCACCAGCAGGATCGATGTAAACAGAGGGATCACGAAATAATCATTAAGGGTTCCTTCTAGGGTCTATCAAACCCTATTTCACCCGAGCGTTAAGGGAGCCCATTCGTCAACCCCGCTCACAACATTAGCTAAAAGGCCTTAAGTGTCGACACCCCTATACCGTAGTGACCCTTACAAGTATAAGTAGCACTCTATAGCTCTATAAAACCCTTGGCCTCAATAACTTGGTACATTTTGGCTCATCCGGGGCGGATTTTTGAACGTTGACGTTCTATCCAATAATAAGAAGCATTGCTTCAATGGCCTTAGCCATAAGAAAATGGAGGATCGCTTGACGCCTCCCATTAATAACAATATACTCTGTACATCGTCCTAAGTCTATTAGAGGTATTTTATTTCTTCTCTTTCACATAACCAGAATCGAAATATCAAAATTTCACAAGTAATTTCCGAGAGTTCTCAAAGGAGATGAATAAAATAATTTAACAACTTTTGAGTGGAAAACATGCATTCTCATACTATTTCATATAACAAACATTCATTTGAAATATCAAGCACATACGCAGATTTTGATATGAAAAGGCCGTACATATGTACTTACCTCTGAGCCATGAAAGGCGCAAAGCAAAGCTAGCACTCCTACAACACACGTCTCATATGAGTCCGGGTCTCACAGTCAATGCAGCAGCACGAAAAGATACGTCTACTTGGAACGATCCTTAAAAACAGCTGGATATACACAAGTAAAGTATAGAACCTATTAGCATATACCCTCTATATGAGGTTGTATGCAAGAATGCCATGGAATGCGGGTCGTGCAAGATAAATGACTAAAATGCCCCTCATACTCCAAAACCGTTTAGTACAGTGTCTGAAACTTCCTAGATCCCAAATTATACTCATAATAGCCCAAAAACATGTAATAATGACTCTAAACTCTCCCATATGAACTTAGCATCGAGATCTACAACTTTCAGTAAATTACACTTAGGCCCCTAAAGTTTGCTAAAATTACAGAAAGACCCCCACCATTGATTTGATAACTCCCGAGTCAAATAATTCATTCTTAAGGCTCCAAGTATCCTTCTAAGTCAGGTTGTTGGTCTCAAAACATTAACTTTGTTCAAATGCAAAGTTTTAATTAATTGCACATAGGCCCCCGAAGTTTAGTAAAACTGCAAAAAGACCCCCACATTTGACTTGGTCAACCCTAGCCCAGAAATACATACAAGTACTCCAAACACGCATACAAGACATGCTGACAAACTCCAAGTTACTAAACTAACCTCAATTCAAAGTTTAAGTGAAATGACTATTTTGCCCCTCCTATACAGTTCAGTCAAACTAGGGTTTGCGAAAAGTCAAACTTGGTCAAACATGATATTTAGACTCAGAATATGAAAACGAGCAAGTTTCGTGAAGAACACTAAGGCTAGAAATGTCATTTAGAGTGTCGAATTCAAAAGTCAAATTTAGAAGAAAGTCGACTCAACTAGTCAACTTTAGAGCTGATTTGTAATCAATTGAGGGGGATACTTGAAAATCTGAGAATAGGATTTTGAAGACGATAGTTCAAGGATTCCAGAACATATTTGAACTCCTAAAAACTCCAAGTATTCAAAGAGATATCGCTACTCAAAGTTGGACAAAAATTCCGATTCAACACTTAGAAAAATTCACTTGAGCTTCAGGAGTTCAAACTGGCAACTTTAGGCTCGTTTTGTGAGAAATCCGTTATAAATTTGAACATGACCCAGAGACGATGATTTGAAGTATTATATACCAGCTACACATAGGAGAAAACATATCTAAATTTCATTAAGTATTGAAGAAGATACAAGGGTTACAAAGTAGGTGTTTCACCACGGCACTCTATACTTAGGAAATTTTGAAACGAAGAACATTAGCATCGCAGCAACTTTGGAGCCAAAATCAGAGGGTTTAGAGATCAAATTGGACCAAGAAATCAAAACGAAAGTTGTAGCCTATTCTCCAAGGATTCCAGAAAGCTAAAGATCATTCAAAACGGATCAAAAACGAGGGAGATACAAGCGTTTGAACAGGTGTAGTTTTTGTACCAAAAACACATGAACACCAAGAACACATCAACTACTTTGCTAACTAGCCATGTTCAAGCCCAATTTCAGGGAGTTTAGAGATCGAATTGAACCAATAAATTAAAACAAAACTTGTAGCCAACATACCCAGGAGTATACAGGAAGAAACGGTGCATGATTTGGGTAAGAGACGAGTGAGATATATGCCCAAGAACAGGGCAGAAAAGTCATCGGAAAAACACACAAAACCGAATCAAAAGCCGATCAAATCTTGACATAACATGAATCTGGGCAGGTTTAGATGATCAATATGCATTCTACATGTAACAAGGATCATGGGTATGTGAAAAGCATCGAAAAAGAGTGAGAAATGAGGGAGATACCCAGTTTCCGGCGAGTTCGGCGGCTATGGCAGCTTCTGGCGACCCGCCGCTCGAATTCCGGCGATTCGGCACATACCCAGGAGCTTCTGGGTTCGCCTGAGTTGTCCAAGACGCTCAGAGACCTTGGAGAAACCGTTGGGAGCGAAGAACTGGCCAAGAACAGAGAGATTGCTGAAGCTCGCAGCCCGTCGGCGGTTTCCCGTCGCGTTCTTCACCCCGGACTCCGGCGAGGGAGAGATCCGTCGACTTAGAGCGTGAAACAGGTACCAATGGATTCGCCTCTTCATTACGAATCCACTGGGACTGGTTAGGGCTCCCAACTTGTAGTGATTGGTGAGAATTTTGCCAATAACGGGCTAGGGTTCCTCGTCTTCAAAGCGGGTTTCCAACCTCATTTGTTGATCATTCGACGAATTGATTGGGGGCTTTTACTCCCCTGGTCATGGAGAATCTCCCACCACAGCAGGTCCTGGGATGGTGGTGTATTGGTGGTGTCTAAGTGGTGGTAGAGGTGGTGGAGAGGTGGTTTTGGAAGAGTAGTGAGGAAGATGAGGAAGATGAGAGCAGGAGAGAGAGAGAGAGAGAGAGAGATTTTTTTTTTCAGATTGTGGTGAAGAGGGTGTTGACTCTCATCTAGTATGTGTCAAGTTGTGTTTGACAAGTGTCCTACATGCTAGGGGGGTGAAAGTGTAGTTTTTCAATCTTTAGTGTATAACTAGAATTAGAGCTTCTATTTAATTTCTAAGAATCGCACAACCACCCCGAACATATCTAGTGCTTCAGAATCACTCTAACAACGCCCAAATATTGATAACACTCCAAAATTCAAACTTTAAATCCGAGACAAACTATTTACAAATTCGCCCCCAAAGTCTTGATATTGCACTTAGAGTCGGCTTGAAGATTAGGGGTGTTACAATAATTTTACTAGTAATATTAAAAGGGTAAGACAGTAATCTTCACCAACTAAAAAAGATGTAACATCACTAACATTTTAACAACACAACTTTTTTCATCAAACAAATGAATTTTTGTTTAATCAATTTTTTGTCCTGAACTTTTTTCACAGCAATCAAAAAGTCAACCTAAAGGTCAAAAAAACATACCAAATCCACCTGTTATTGCCCTGATTGGGATCAAATATTATCAATAATGCATTTGTCATAAGGTGACTTATTTTTATTTCCCGACTTGTTTTATTTTTGAACATCGACATTGGTGGTGCACAAAATCACTGGTCACGCACCTTCATCGTATGTCACCGTTTTTAGAGGTATGAAACATGATATTAGTTCCTGCAAAGTATACAAGAAGTCAGGCGTACCAGTGTTGATCGGCAAGTAGACCCTCCAACAACCGAATTAGCAACGCAAGAAGGAGAAATGAACTAACTACATGTAATTATGGTTTAGAGTCAAATCAGAGATCGCTGAGCAAGTCCTTTGAGGATCCGGGTGCAACACCCTGAAATTTTTAGGGGGTTCAAGTTGTAATAATTCAAAATTTTGAGTTAGTTGAGAAAATTTCTTGTTTAGTAGTGTTTCTGACTCTTGTTTAGCAGGGAATATCTAGGAATGAGAATTCAAATTGGACAGTTGTGCGGTTACTGGAAAATGAAGGCCTGTGTGTAATTTCATCGAATTGAAGTTATGGCTGGGATTCTGGCCAATCTGAAGTTTCTGAAACTTTTGGAAATATTTAGATTGGTATGGGTTTAAAGTTGAAATTTTAATAATTCTCAATCTTCCGTTTTGTCACTCCTATACCCTAAAACTTTTGGAAATTTCACATGCACCCATTGGAGCATGTTTCATCTTCCTCCATAGCAACCCTCACCACCACTGCAACCACTAAACCACCCTCAATCTTCCATGAAATCCAAAAATGTTGTGTGTGGTGGGTCGTGGGACAACAAAGAGCTGAAGCCCTCTGCCAATTTGGTCAATCGTTGAACAGCCCAATCGGAAAATCAGGTGAAAGCATGTGAACCCTATGTTGAAGTTCGGTTGATTCCTCCTTCTCTAATGTAATTCGTCCTAATTCTGTGTCATGGTTATGACCCTGAGGTGGAGGCGAAGCCAGGGACTCCATTTTCAGATATTAACTCGTCGTTTGGCGCACTGGTAAATGCATTTAAATTATCATATCATATCCATTCATCAATTTGAGTGGTGTTTGATTTGCTGGTTGTGCACTCTTTCGACGGGTTTTCATACCCTGAAAACATTGTTCTAACTCTTTCATTTCTGAATCAATTCCCCATTGGTTTGGTGCTTTATTTTCCTTGGTTGCTGGGGTACAAGTTCTAGTTGTTTGTTTCTCAAATTTCACTCTCTAATGATCCTGAAAATCAAGCTAAAAAGGCCATCTAGCTGCATGTTCTTGACAAGTCTTCATGACCTTGGTGTTTCTTGTCAATTTGCATAAGCTATATCTCTTTCAAATCTCAGCCAATTTATCTGAAAGTTTTATCTATTTGCTCCTTGTTGATCATGCTATAAACCTGGGTAGATTACATGTCTTGAGTCCCCCTCTAACTCTCTCAAGTTCTTCAACGGACTTGCTGCAAAATGTTCAGCATCCTGTCAAAACATTGTCAGAACTTTGCAACCAACATTGAAACTCAATAACTCCTTCATAAATTATTGGATTGAGGAGTTGTTTGGCTTTGTGTACTCCTGTTAGACTCCTCTACAAGTTGGAGTTTATTTCCTCTTCCAATTTCATCTTTAGGAGCCTTAAAATCTACGGCAAAGTGATACGGTCAACCGTATCGTACGGGTCAACCGTATTATCATCCTTATTAATTATCTACAATTAGTCATTATTTATTATTTTATTTATTAATTAGTTTATTTACTGAATTAGTTGTTTATTTAATTATTTCGATGATCTGGGCTTGGCCCGTTAGGTTTAGGGTTTAGTTTAGTTTTCTATTTAAACAATTTTAGTGTTCAGTTATTATCATGGGATGAGAATTATCTTTGAGTTTATTCAGTTTATTTTCAGTTTTGTTTCGTTTTTCGTAGTAATTCGTAGTCTCACGAACTACTGGTAGAGATTCGTAGCCTCTCTCAAGCTACTGGTACGATACTGGGTGTATCATTGGTGCTTTCATTGATTTCACCATCTAACTGGTGAACTTCATCATGTCCCTTTCGGAAAACAAACATGTAGCATGTCGCTTTAACAAAGAACGGTGGGATAAGACCTGCGATGATATATTGAAGCTACTAGCTCAGCTCCAGCAATCGCTCAAAGAACAAACGAAGAAGCAAGAACACGAGCAACAACAGAAGCAAGTACAGCAGAAAGAGGAAGAACAACCACTGCCTCCGACGGATCTGCAGCCACCGGCTAAAACACAACAGCCGGACCTTCTGCCGCCGCCGCCAAACCAGCAAGAACAGCCGCCATTGATTCCGGCGAATATGTTGCCTCCAACGCCGCTCCATTCGGCGGCACTCCAGATCGACCCACCCACTGGACGCCCACAACCTCGACCACAAATCCAAGTACACTTCGAGCCAGATGCGCCGCCACAGCAGCCATCGTTCCACCAGCCGGCACCACAACCGCCTCAAAGAGCGCAACACGCCGTCATCATCTCCGTCTCTGTCACCGACGAAGTCGCCATCACTGATTACGCACCAGTTCGAGCAGAGCACGAAGCCACCCGACCCGAAGCCGCCAGATCCCTCCGAGCACCTTCCGTCGGCTTACCCAGCTCCGGCAATCGCGAAGCTACACGACCTCCATTCACCGGAAAAACCCGACCCACCACCGGCGCTGCTTCACCAGCCGCCATTCAGCTCACCAGCGCTCCGTCTGCTCGATCTCAAACCACCAGATCCGCCCAGTCCGTCGTCACAGCCACCTGACCCCCCAGCCTCGCCGCTGAAGCCTGCAGATCCACAACCAGCGGCCGTTGCACCCCTGCACCACCCACTGCGTTCCCCGTCGCAGCTACCACCACCATGGCCTCCACCTTCATCACCTAGGGTTGACTCCCTTTTTGGGCCATCTGATTTGGATGGGTCAGCTAATAACTTTGGGCCAGCTTATAATTTTGGGTCCAACTTCAATTTCAAGCCCACAACAGCTGGTACCACATGTGGGTCACCTATTTTCAACCTATTTTGGAGCCGTGAAGCTATTTTTTCGCGCCACAGAGTCTACCCTAGAGTTTTTCGACCTCCCGAATTCATTTTTGGCCTCTATTTTTCAAGATTTGGCTTCTAAAATGCTGTTCCAAAGGTCATCATTCGTCCATTTGATCCGGGCATACATGTGCAAGAGATATCAGACGACACGCCTATTTTCAACTCATCCACCTTGAGGACAAGGTGTTTTTTCGAGCGCGGGGGAGTTGATACGGTCAACCGTATCGTACGGGTCAACCGTATTATCATCCTTATTAATTATCTACAATTAGTCGTTATTTATTATTTTATTTATTAATTAGTTTATTTATTTAATTAGTTGTTTATTTAATTATTTCGATGATCTGGGCTTGGCCTGTTAGGTTTAGGGTTTAGTTTAGTTTTCTATTTAAACAATTTTAGTGTTCAGTTATTATCATGGAATGAGAATTATCTTTGAGTTTATTCAGTTTATTTTCAGTTTTGTTTCGTTTTTCGTAGTAATTCGTAGTCTCACGAACTACTGGTAGAGATTCGTAGCCTCTCTCAAGCTACTGGTACGATACTGTGTGTATCACAAAGTGACCGTGAAATGGTTAGTAAATTGCTAAACCTATAAATTTAGCTAAGTATGGAATGGCTTGAGTTTGACCAACTTCGGCGGGTTGTATTTCTCTGATCACTTTGAATTCCAGAGCATGAATATGTTCTGGAATCCTGGTTGAATCATCTTCAAAATTCTTTCTTCAGTTTTTCCAAACACTCTCCTAGCTGATCGGAAATCGGTTTCAAAAGTTGATTGTGCGTGCTATTGTCACTCAAGCGTTGAGTTCAATTTGTTTTGAAAATGACCTCTCTAAGCTTCACATACTTAAACAAGGTTGCTCACAATATTATTCTGAGTCTGTAGACTAGATGTCCAGGTTGAATCAACCATTGTGGTCATTACTTGCAGGATTGCAAATACATATTGTACATTTTAATAGTACTAGTTACATAAGTGAAGTAACGAGAAATCGATAGGAAATTCTGCTGGTCAAATTGTACCTATTCAGTGATCCATTCGACTACTTATCTTCACCATACAATAATATGGTAGTAGTTAGTTGTTAGAGAGGCTTCACTTGTTTAATTCACACACTGTGGCACTGGTAATGGTAACCGTTTTCAAATATTAAGTCATATTATTCCCTATATTTTATCATTATAAGTTCACAATTTGTTCACACGTGATTTTTGCGGAATCTCTCTCCGCAAAAATAGAAGAGAAGAAACGGAGTGGTATATATTAAGTCGCGATATGATAATTGGAGAGAGGAAGTATATAAATAGACTGGAGAATGCAAATATTAAATAGGATGAATAATTAATTGACAAACTGGTTTGTATATAGGAGTACACATTATCTTGAAGATCATTTCAATCGTTTCACATGTAGCAGGTAAAACACATAGTTGACGTCTCATGAGGTGTCAACGGTCCTTGAGAACCCGCAATTTTGGCCCAAACATGTCCCTCGTAGAGCAACCCCAACTCGACCCTAAACGAACATATTCAAAATGAGGTGTATACCTGTTCATGAGACATGAATTAATCTTTTGCCATGTTGACATGAATTCAATTTATTCACAAAATTAACTCCAACAGTTGGTGTAAAAGTTAATTTAATTTTTTACCTGGCCCATTTCGTAAACAAAACTGAAGATGATTATTAACGGAGGAAAATATTGAAATTTCATTTAATTCGGAACTGTTGATTTAATGATAAAAAGTATAAATGAATAAAACAATAATGGTGATTATATTTAGTCCTATTTTATTATAAAATGAACAATTTAATCCATTTTTTTTAGAGATGCTCTGAACACGAAACGTGCAGGCCAATTCGAGTTTGGAGGAAATGAACCCTGGCCTGCCCCACCCCATCAGTCCCCTAACCGGTCCGTCCTCTCCACTGAAAACCCATAACCGGCCCGGGCTCATCCCGAGCATTGGCCTACCCTGCCCACACAGTGTTAAAGAAACAGCCCTCGCTGTGGCGGACGCAGGATTGTTGACAAGCGGGGGCCGACTTATTATATGTATATTATACATGCAATAGTAGTTTTTTCATCGAAGTGTATTGTTAGAAAGAATATATAACGGAAACAATGTAAGATATGTATTAGTCAAATAGTAATAATTAGAACTTAATTTTACAAAGACTAATATATCCGTCCGGTGTCCGAACACGAATAATGTAATGACTAGTTTAAATTTGATCTAAAATTAGTGTAAATTTTTAAATTTAAAAGGAGCAAATCAACTATTTGACAACCTAGAGGGGACCGACATGTAATACTTTTTTAAAAACCCAGTATAGCTCAAGGGTCTATTCAAAATTACGGAACATTGGAGGGGCCGTGGCCCCCACTAGCCCCGCCAGTGAGCCCTCGTACAATTTTTAACATGTCTCAACCACTAAAACCCTCCCCTTTGGCCCTGCCCGGCCCCAGCCATTTACACTCTGACGTACTACACTCCAATAAAAGTCGTCAAATTTATTTGGTTGCCAAAAGCAAATACACCACGAAAAAGCACCGCAAAGACTTGGAAATGAAAGTGAGATTTGCGATGGCTTTGCAATGAAATTGCATAGAAAGAAAATGGAAGTTCTTCAGCAGACTTGAGAATTGACCCCTCCTTTTCTCTTCATTCATTTCATTTCCCACTTAGCAAGTCATACCACCAACAACCTTCATTCAACAAGAAATATTATTTGCTAGTAGACCAAAAACTAACTCCTTATTGTCATCTCTTAGAGACTCTATTTATAGCCTCACGGGTTCTTATTCTAAACAAAAATCAAAACAGTCAAAGACTAGAGAGAAAGGAGAGAAACAAAGATATCTGTCTCTTGCAATGGCTTCTCCCACACCCGAAGTCGCCTTCGAGTTTCTCCCCTTTTTCCGCGCATTCAAAGGTGGCCCGGTCGAGCGCTACTTTGGGACGGACCGGGTCCCTCCTTCTCAAGACTCGGACACTGGCGTCGCCTCAAAAGACGTGGTGATCAACTCTGATACGGGCTTGTCTGCCCGTATCTTTAAACCCAACTCAGTCAGCCCAGATCAGAAGCTCCCCCTCCTGGTGTACTTCCACGGGGGAGCTTTTTGCTTTGGGAATCCCTTCTGCGCAGTTTACCACAACTTCATCACCTCAGTTGTCAAAGAAGCAAATGTCATCGCAGTGTCAGTCGACTACAGGCTCGCCCCTGAACACCCGCTTCCCACGGCCTACGAAGATGCCTGGGAAGCCCTTAATTGGGTTACGTCACACTCTAACAAACAAGGGCCCGATGCCTGGCTCAGCGGTCACGTGGACTGGGAGCGAGTGTTCGTGGGCGGGGACAGTGCTGGAGGCAACATAGCCCACAACACGACGTTGAGAGCCGGAGTCGAGGGTTTGAACGGGGTGGAGGTGAAGGGGCTTTGTTTGGTTCACCCGGATTTCGCGAGTAAGGAAGGGGATGTGCATGAGTCATGGTTTTTCGCCTGTCCCGGGACAACCGGGTCGGGTGACCCGAGGATAAACCCGAGTGTGGATCCGGAATTGGGGAAGCTAGGATGCAAGAAGGTGGTTGTGTGTGTGGCTGAGAAGGATTTGTTTAAAGAGAGGGGTTGGTTTTATTATGAGAGCTTGAGAGGGAGTGGTTGGAAAGGTGATTTGGAGATCATGGAGACAGATGGAGAAGATCATGTCTTCCATTTGTTTAACCCTACCTGTGAGAATGCTGTGGCTCTGCTGAAAAAGCTGGCTTCTTTCATCACTCAGGATTAAGGACAAGCGCTCAAGGAGCTTTTGATGTTGGAGTGTGCTCATGTTTGGCCTGTTTGGCTTAGTGTTTTTGGTGTTTTGCATTATTTGTAGTTTTGTTTCAGGTGTTGTCAACTTTGTACCAATAAGGTGGGGGCACAAACCTTTGCCTTGTGTTTGAGAGCTTATAAATAAATTCAGACCGTCCCCAAGTTGCAAATGGGTGTTAAGTTTGTGAAAGAGGGTTTGTTTGTGCCCTCTGCATATGGTCTCAAGCTCTAATTTAGTACTGCCTTCGTTCTCTCTGAACCTTCATTGTTTGACTTTTTCTTCCGTAATCGGATCACTTTGACCCGGTGATTTGGGTAGCTAAACGATACAATTTTCTGATATTTTTTTGATGGTACAACGTGAAAAATTATTAAATTCTTACATCGTTTTGCTAATGAAATCACCGAATTAAAGTGATTTAGTGAATAGTGGTAAAATGAAAATGATGAAGATTCAGAGAGAACAGAGGTAGTAGTAGGCTGCTTTAAAAGAATTGGTTGCTGATTAATTTTGTTATTTTAGGAATTATAATGATATTATATGTATTTGGCAAAAATAAAAAATAAAATGAACAACTCCAATAAAACCTCAGCATAAAATAAAAGGAAAAATCATCATCAAACACAGAAGAAAAAGTTATAGCCAGACATTATTGAAAGTTTACAACTCTATAGGTTTATTTAATGGTGAAATTATAACAACAAAACAAACATTTTTTTCGTTTGACTTTTTTTTTGCATAACGTACATTTTAGATGCTTTTTTCTCAACCGGTTTTGGGCTTCGCCCGTAATCCGATTCAGGTCGCATGCCCGAATAGAAAAAAAAAAAAACTCTTAAATGATTGAATGATTGAATCTAGACACCATTAATCATGAGAAGATAAACACCATTAATATAATATCAATTCATAATTATAATACTAACCAAAGAGACTAATTACATACAATTCCGGTGATCCAATTTACTATTAGTCGTCGTCATTGATAAAAGAAGCCACCTTCTTGAGCAAGGCCAGGGCTTTTTCAGAAGTTGGCTTAAACAAATGATACACATGCCACTCCCCCTCATCTTCCAAAATGTCAATCACTCCACCCCACCCGCTCTTCACCATCACCTCATAATAATACTTTCCCATCTCATACAGAAAGTCCTTCTCAGCCAAACAAATCAGCAACTTCTTACAAGCCAATGCTAACAGATTCGGGTCATTACCCGGGTTTATCCACGGGTCATCCAACCCGGTTGAAGACGGGAATACAAACCCCCAATTTCGCTCAGCTTGTTCTCCCATCTCCCCGGGCAACTTGCTCCGGAAATATGGGTGGATCAGAACAACCCCAACGAGGTTTAAACCGGTTAAGTTTTCCGACCCGGCTCGAATACCCATATGGTGTGCAATATTAGCACCCGCACTTAGGGGTGCAACTTGGGCGGGTTGAACCCGACCAACCCGAGCCCAGCCCGAAGTAAAATAGGGCCCGAACATGTAGTTTTAGTAATTTGGACGGACTTGGACATAAATTCTCCACCCGAATTGCAATTAGGGTCGGGCTTGGGCACAAATATTAAACGACGGGCTAACCCGAATTGCCCGATTTGCATGACAACCACCTATAAATATTACATTTTGAGATAATTATGTAGCATATTAAAGAAAAATATGTTTGTTTTCTTTTGATTATTAGCGCTTTTAATCATAGTTTTAGTTTTTGAACAAGTTAATTTTCTTTTTCTACCAATAATTTATTACTCTCTTATATATTAATGAAAGTATAAAGTTTAATGTATTAGTCCGAATTCAGCCCGAACCCGAATTGATTTGAACGAATTTGGGCTCGGGCGGGTTGGCAATGCTCTTAACTCGGGCTGGGCTGGGCTTGGGCAGCCTAGACCGAAGTCGGGCTCGGGCTCGGTCAAGGGTGCCAACCCGACCAGCCCGCCCGAGTTGCAGTCCTACCCGCACTGTCTCCAGCAAAGAACACCCGGTCAAAGTCAGCGTGATCATTGAGCCAACCCTCTTTACCGTCGCCTCCAGCGACAGTATGGGAAGCGACCCATTTCACGGTGGCCCACGAATCTTCGTATGCGATCGGAAGTGGGTGCTCAGGGGCTCTTCTATAGTGGACGGAGACAGCGACGATTTGGGCTTCCGCGACGAGTGAGTTAAGGTAGTTGTGGTACGTTGGGGAGAATGGGGACTCTATGCAGAAGCCGCCACCGTGGAAGTAAACGAGAAGAGGGAGCTTCTGATCCTTGTTGGTGATTTTTGGGATGTAGAGCCTAGCTGACACCCCTGTTTCGGGATCAATGGTAACGTCTTTTGATTGAACGCCGGTATTTGGATGGACGGACGCCGGTACGATTTCCGATCCCTTGGAGCGTTCGACTCTGCCGTCTTTGAATACTCGGAACCCGAGAAATGGGTTCTCATGGACTATTTCGTCTGCGCTGGACGCCATGGAGAAGAGAGAAACAGAGACTTGATAAAGTGTTAAAAGAAGGAGACGGGCTTTCAATTTAATGTACTTGTACTACCTCTATTTTCATTTGAGATTTGCATAGACTTTAAGAAAACTGATAAATATTGGTAGGTAATAAGTGAGGGTTGCTGGGAGGTCGGTATAGATACGTAATTGAGATTTGGTGTGAAGATTAAATATACCCATATAATTTAAGTGATAAAAGTTATTGACAGTTAGAAAGAATCAGGAGAAACATATCAGAATGGAAAGTGGGATTAATTAAGAGTAATAGAGGAAGTAGTAACGTGAGGGTGGTAAATGTGCAATGCCACGTTAGGATTCAACATATAATAAACTAAACTTTGGTTTCTTCTGCCGACGAACCATTAGAAGGGAGTAAGATGAGAACAAAATTATACGTACACGGTACACCATTTCCCGATTTGATCTAGAAAATTTTGGCCACTCATCGCTGTTTTTGAGTGCTTATTGAGGTAAATGATGTGCTATGCCAACAATTTCTCTAGATAATTTCTGTATGTGACAGAATTCGGCATAGCTAAACATTTAATAGAAACCCTCCCTATTGCGTTTATAGCTTTTTAATCTGGCTAACCACATTTGACACCGAGGCTGTTTGAATTAGACAAAAAATATTTTTTAAAAGAAAAGAACAAAAGATATATTATGAGATTAAGTTTTTTGATTTTTAAAATCTTACAACTTGGAATTATTGACGCAAAATATGGATATAAGTTGACAATATCTAGATTCCGCTTGATAAGAAGCAATTTCCTACCATTAGTAACACATGCTGCTTAGTATCACAGGGATACGGGTGATGTGGTATTACGGGACACTCTAATTGGTTAATTATGTGATTATTTTCATACATTGATACAATAAATATGATAGAATTAATATGATTGACCAATTAGAGTGTCCAGTGATACCACATCACCCGTATTCCTGTAATATTGAATATCTTCTCGCTTGATAGGAACCTCTTGACACACAGCTCAGCTTTTTTAGCTTCTAGTTTAGTGTAGCTTTTGTGCTGCTTAGTTTGGTTATCTCTCTCTCTCGAAAAAAAAAAAAAAACAAATGCCGCTAGTTCATTGTTGGTTCAATGTGGCATGACCTTCAGATGTAATAAGTCTAGACTGGACGGGGGAGGGCTGGTTTAGCTTTATTGAGACCGGTCCCTAGACATTATAGATAGATACTTGGAATTTTGGTGCGTCGTGTCGCTATGACCATTATTTTTCTTAAAGATGTGTAAACGCGCAACCGTTATTCTTTGAATACGCACTGGATAAACCACATATCTTGTGTCTGCAAACTATACTAAAAGTGTAAGCTAACTTGAGAAAACACGAATTTTAGTGCGTCGTGTCGCCATGACTTTTTTTTTTTTAAAGATTTGTAAAACGCGCAACGCTATTATTTGAATACGCACTGGATAAACCATAGATCTTGTGTCTGCAAAGTATATACTAGAAATGTAAGCTAGCTTGAGAAACAATAACTCACAAAATAATTATGTACTCTCAAATTAAAGTACTTTCTATTTTGATGCTTTACCCCTCTCGCACCTGCCCTAGGTGCTCTGTATCTATACTGCAACTACCACTTCAATTTTCTCATCCCTGTATTGCAACATAAGGGACACTACTATTTCTTGCTTCTACAGCACCACATGCATTTAGGCAACTCTATTATTGTTCGATGGCACCCTCTATAAAATTCAATCCAAGTTATGTCCAATAACGATGTAAAGCAACATAAGAAGATAAGGTTATCTCTCCAAGCGTGTTATTTGGTTCCTAATGGATTTCGTTGTTCCTTCCCAGGATCCTTCTGGCGCATGTAGAAGGAGGGCTCACCTCGTATAGATAGAGACATGTATTTGCATAATAGTCATAGAAAATTACGTTCACACCCCATGAATGCGTGTAGATTCAACTACATTATTTATTCAATCATAAACGTTCACACAAATAGTAGCAACAAGTAGCAGTAGGGTTAGACCTCATTGAGGAAAGAAGCAAATTTCTTGAGCAAGGGCTCAGCTTTTTCAGAAGTCGGGTTAAGAATATGATATACATGCCCCTCCCCTTCATCTTCCAAAACTTCAACCACACCCCTCCAACCACTCTTCTCCAACACCTCAACGTAATACCTTCCTGCAAATTTCAAAAAGTCTTGCTCAGCCAAACAAACAAGCAGCTTTTTACAAGCCAGTGCGGACAATTTGGGGTCGTTACCCGGGTCGAGTAACGGGTCGTCCGACCCAGTAGACGACGGGTTAACAAACATCCACAGCCGCTCAACTCCTTCTCCAAACACCCGCAGCTGTTCCACTTCTTCTCCAAATCCCTTTTTCCAGAAATAGGGGCAAAAGAGTGCAACCCCAATAAGTTCCAACCCGGTTAGCCCCTCCGACCCGACCCGGATACCCATATGGTGCGCAATGTTAGCACCGGCACTGTCTCCAGCAAAGAAAACCCGGTCGAAATCGGCGTGATCCTCAAGCCAACTCTCTTTTCCCTCAGCGACCCATTTCACGACGGTCCATGAATCTTCGTAAGCGGTGGGGAGTGGGTGCTCCGGGGCCCTTCTGTAGTCGGCGGAGACGACGGCGATCTGGGCTTCCGCGACGAGTGAATTGAGATAGTTGTGGCCCACCTCAGTGAAAGCGGACCCCATGCAGAAGCCGCCACCGTGGAAGTAGACAAGAAGAGGGAGTTTCTTCTTTTTATCTGGTTCGCTGATCTTGGGAATGTAGAGCCGAGCAGACACCCCAGTTTCGGGATCGATGGTGACGTCTTTTGATTGGACGCCTGTTTCGGGGTGGACGGACGCCGGGATGATTTCTTCGCCGCCGAGTCTCTCGACTCTGCCGCTTTTGAACATACGGAGGCCGAGAGGTGAAAAGTCGGCGATTACTTCTTCTGGGGTTGACGACGCCATGGATCGAAAAAAGAGAGAGTGAGAAAGCAGAGTGTGTGTGTGTGATACGTATTTAGCATGTCCTATCATGTACTACAGTATGAATCGTTGTTGTTGTGGTCTACATTTTCTCAATTGTATCATGTGGATTGGCAAGACGTGTGTGAAGTTTGAACTGTGAACGGCTGAGAAACAAGAATGCTCCTGGACGTTGGAAATTAAAGTTAAATATTTCAACTAAAAACAAAAAAACTTGTTCAAATTCTACATCACACAAAATTCTACGTCACACAAAAAATCTCCTAACTTTATAGTTATTTAATCTCCGTCTAGTAGTTAGAATTTATGTCTGATAATTTTTTACCTTTTTATAAGGTTAAAAGAAGTTAGTTTTTTCTAAATTCAACTTTTTTTACGAACTGAAATAGAACATAAGTGTTCAATTTTTTTTTCAAAAAAAGTCACTTAATTTTTTTTTAAAATGTAACAGTACCAAAGTAAGCAGTTTTTTACGTTTTTCTAAAAAGAACTAAAAAGTTCCCTATAGTAGGTAAAGAAAGCAGGGTAGTTGACTTGTTTTAGTAGTGTTTGAGATTCTTTTTAAAAATATATTCAGTAAATATTAATACACTTTGAGAAAAGAATGTTGCATAAGTATTTGGGTTAATATAAAAATTATGATTTTTCCTCAAAAAAAAAAAAAAAAAAAAATTATGTCTCTTTAAAATAAGTGAACTAAAATAAAAACTATAAAAAGTTTGAACGTAATATCGTAATGCAAAAATCAATAGCCCACCGAGCATATAATAGAAATCATACATCAATGAATTTTGGCTTATTGTAAAAGTGAATTACTTCTCAAACAAAATTTATCACACAACATGAAAGAACGGTAAGAATGTCATAGAAAAAGAAGTTAAAATACACCATTAATAACATATAAGTTGACAAAAGGTTGAAATAGACATTTAATTTGTTTGGAGGACAATATGGAGATATATCACCAAATGTTGTACTCACCGCCAGATCACATCCATTTTTAACGGTGGTTGACGGAAGGGAGTTGTTTGTAAATATATTGACACAAAATAGGGATATCTCATGTCAATTGCAGGGCAATATGTAGATGAAATTAGCACCAAATTTAGGGATCAGAATCGTAGTACCTGAAGCAGGTGAAGTAGCGACAACTCTGAAGGAGAAGTGCCTCTTCAATGGAATCGAAGGCCGTGAAGCCGCCGGGAGTATCCTCAAATGGCGGCGAAGGAGAGAGCGCTTGTGAAGTCCCGAGAGGTAGGGACAGACGCGAGTGAGCTTGCGGGTGAAAAATCTGGTGGATACGAGGGGCGTGCACGATAGAGAGTGGAGAACCACGGTTCTCTCCATTGTCGTGTACCTGCAAATAATGCTGTGGGAGGTTCAGAAGAAGAAGATGAGAGGAAGAGACATTTTGGACAAAAAAAAAAAAAAAAAAAAAAAAAAAAAAAAAAGGAAGAGACATGATGATGGTGATGGTTTTGTTGGTACATTTTGGCCCACAGAAAAAACGAATTATGCAAATACTTCGTCAGGCATAAAACGTGCCCACGCAAGTTCAGCGAGTTGGGCCTGGATCAAATAACACGTTATATTTGATTTTGAAATAGAGTGGCCCATTTCATTAGGCCCAGCGCTAAGCACAAACAAGTAATTTACTTTCTTTTAGAACTAGAATTACTTGACAGTTTTCTTTTATCAACTTTTTGTTATGAACTTTTTTTCACGAATGTTGGAAAGTCAATTTAATTGTTCAAAAAGTCATATCAAATCTCTCGATTATTGTCACGGCTAGAATCAGATATTATCAATAATACATTTGTCATAAGGTGAGTTATTTTTATTTCTCTTCTAATGTTATTTTCCAACACCGATACTGGTGGTGCACTAAATCACTAGTCACATACCTTCATCGTATGCCATCGTTTTTAGAGGTAAGGAGCATGACACTAGTTCCTGTAACATATACAAGAAGTCAGGCGTACTAGTGTTGATCGGGGCGTAGACCCTCCAACGATCAAGTTAGCAACGAAAGAAGGAGAAATGAAGTAACTACATGTAATTTGTTGGTTAGTCAAATCAGAGATCAGTGAGCATGTCCTTGAGGGTCGGGGTACAATGGAAAGGAGGGTAGTTTGTGGGGAATGTTCTATGTAACACCCATTTCGTCGACATGCATGCCCTGCAAGACTGTAAATCTCGGGTCAAACATGCAATAGTGAAGCAGAGTAAAGCAATGAAAGAAGGACGAAGGAAGAACACATGAGAAGGGATGGGACGGAGCAAACCCACGCATGCAATGAAGCGAAAAAACGACGGAGAGGCGATGGAGCGGTGGAACAAAGGACAAGGACGCTGGTGGATGACGACGACGAGGAGGTCGTTGACTCGTCTGGTCGGGCCATGGAGGCGGCGACGGCGATCCAGGTATGCGATGTGTTCCCCCCCCCCCCCCCACCCTCTCTTCTATTTTAACTCAAGATTTGCTTCTTTTCCGCAGATCTTGGCGGTGGCAGCTGGTGGCGATGCCGTGGTGGTCAGTTGTTGTTTCTCTCTATAGGAAGAACCGCTTCTTATTCTCTTCCGCTCCTCCTCTTCTTCTTCCTCTCGTATTGTTTTGTTTTGTTTTGACGTATAATATTTAACAATCTATATTTGTCTTACATATGTGTTATATGTTGAATCTTTAAATTTTGTAACTCTCAAAACAGAGAGAGAGAGGTGGTGGTAGTAGTGGTGGTGGTGTTTTGTTGCTGTTCAACACTGAGAGAACAAAGAGGGGGCGAAGTTGCGTGATAGGGCGTGGAAAAAATTATCAAGTGGGGGGGGGGGGGGGGGGGTTGCGTGATAGGGGTGGACAAAATTATCAAAAACATGTTTTTCTTAATCTTCGTGCCCTCTAACCATGGGTAAAAGAGACGGGGGAGTGGTATTTCCCACTCAGTATACTTGTATGGAGAATTACAATAATAGAGTATTGGATAATTAATTATGTGCTCTAGGTGCTCTATATCTATGCTGCAAGTACCACTTCAATTTTCTTATCCCTATATAGCAACATACTCCCTCTGTTCTTCCTGATACGTACTTCAAAAAATTGAAATGTTGCTTTATTAATTTTCAACGAAAAGACAAATTTAACCCTACTTTCTTTCATCAATTCCTCCCTCTCCCAACCTCATCCCTCAGGAAAAATTTTGTTTGCTCTAAGAGAAAATGATGTGGATTTCTTCTAACCATACAACACATGACACGTCAGGAGGAAATAGAATGAGTGGCAGACAAAAAGTTGATTCCTACATGCTCCTGACGTGTCTTGTGATGTATTGATTAGAGCACCATGTCATATTTCCTCTTGGAGCAAGCAATAATTTTAGCCTTCCTCAGACCCCTGCTCATTTAACACCAACCAGAACACATTAATTCAGCAAGATTCAAAATCGAAAAAAAAAAAAAAAAAAACAACTCAACAGATTTAGAGAAAAAAGGAGACATAATCAATCTAGTTAAGAAGAAGAAGAAGAAGAAGAAGAAGAAGAAGAAGAAGAAGGTAAGCCGGAGGACGACAACGGACGCCGTTCTACCCACCTCGACATTGTGCACCCGAACCCGAACTTGGATGTAACACCCCGTATTTTCTAAGTATAATTGACTTCTTTTAAGTATAGTTTACATATTTGATTTCGAAATATTTGGCTAGTGGGAGACAATTGCATTTTAGAAGATATTAGCTAGCTAATAATTGGGGTGGTAGTTGTATTTGGCAAAAGCTAGATAGCCTAGTGGGTAAATAGTAATAAAGAAAGTAATAAAATAAAACAAAAACCCTTTTGTTTTCTTCCCATTACCCAACGGCTGAGAATTTTTGTGTTTTTCAACACATTTCTCTCTCTCTCTCTCTCTCTCTCTCTCCCTCTCTCTCTCTCTCTCCCCGTCACTTTCTCTCTCTCGCTCTCCCCTTCCCTTCTTCTCTTTATTTGTTCTCTTCTCCTTCGACAAACAACCACCACCACCCCCCACGCCACCATCACCACCACAGCCACCTCCATATCTCCTCTCCCTCATCCCCCCCATCTCTCTGTCCCCCTCTCTCCTCTCTGTTCTGACCGGCGAAGCAGCAGCAGCAGCAGCAACAATGGCCGCTGCCACCATCGAGAGAACCCACCAGACCACCTCCACCACTTGTTCCTCTTTCTCTCCTTCTCTCCCTGACCCACGACAGAGAGAGTAGCACAACAGCCGAAGATAACAGCGTAAACAGCAGCAGCAGGATCGCTGCCCAACACCGTCGCTGTCATCCACCGTTTTTGTCGGCGAAGCTTCGAGCTCGGCGAAATCATCAACACCCAGTCCCCAAGCTCTATCCCACTTGACGTTTTGAGGTCCAAGGAGACCCCTTACATGCCTAAACGGAGCTGAGAAGCCATTAACGTCGGAGTTGAAGGTCACCGTCGACCGTCGCCGTCGTGAGTTTCGACCCAACCTGAAACTCGATCGTTTCTTGCGATTTTTGATTCTGGTATGCTCTAATCTTCGCCGTGAGTTGATTTAGATAGTCCAAATCATGTCTTGATGCCTGATATCATGTTTAGATTGAGCGATTGGAGAATTCATGTTAGGGGGTTAAAGTGTCTTTTACATAAGTTGGGTGTAAGGCTGATAAGTGTTATTCAGATTCTGTTAGGGGAGCTTGACGTCATTTAGAGAATCTGTCTTGTGAGTAGGAGGGGGTGCTTGCTGCTTTTAAATATAAACTAGGCGGATTCACATGTGTTTTACCTAAACACCATACTTTTCGCAAAAATAAAAATGTTGTTTTTGGATTAAAAATATTTTATAAAAATACCAGTTTTCGTTCTCGTGTCAGAAAAGTGATCCAGGTGTTGAAACGTTTACGGGAATGTCTATTTAAAAATTAAACAAGTGTGTTTTAATGAAAAATTAACAAATATTATGTTTCATTACCTAGCTTTCAACTCGGTATGGTTCAACTACTTGTAAAAACGATATTTGCTTGCTAATAAATGTTTTTAACTTATGTAGAATGTCTAAAAGTATTTTTCTTAGGGATTTGATACTCTTACCCCACAAGAATCGGCTATTTTCTATAATTTTAATCACTATTTCTTTCACTATGTGTTATAAGTATAAGTTAACACTTGTTCTTTTAAAATGAAAATTTCTCTAAAGAAATAACCCATTTTTGATATATCATAAGCCGGGAAGTTGTTTAAAAGCTAATATGTTATTCGATAATTTTGTATAGCTTAAATATCGTTATTATACGCGTCGTTCTACCATGAGGGGAACGTTTCGATCAATCAAGTAGGGCGTTTGTTAAATTGTATAACTTGATGCTTGAACTTGTGAATGACTTGGAAAATATCATTTGTAGGCGAAGAATTCGTATACGTAGGCTACGTTGACTTCCCGTGAGGAAAACTTTGAGCTAATCGCCGTTTTGCTTGAGGTGAGTTATATGCTTAGCCTTGATTGCCTAGCTCACTTCGTGTCAAAATGTGATTTATATTTTATGTCTCAAAATATACATGTGAGTTTTACATGCCTAGCCTTGCGTGTCAGCTTCTTTCATGTCAACGACTTGCTTAATTAGAAAATAGTTGTCGTATTTCATCCCCTATTTGATAAATGTGTTTATTTGTTTTAAATCTTCGCAATGTTATATGATCTTGAAATACTTGTCACACTTGGTCAGATTTCAATGATAAAGTAATATTGTACGAACCTGTGGTGTAATTGGTTGATGATTCCCTGGGCTTCGTCCCTAAAGAGATAATCGGGTTCGATCCCCGAAAATACTTATATTGGGTGATGATTCCCTGGGCTTAGTCCATAAAGAGATAATCGAGTTCAATCCCCATAGTTACATATATTGGGTGATGATTCCCTTAGCTTAGTCCCTAAAGAGATAATCAGGTTCGATCCCCGATGTTACTTATAATGGGTGATGATTCCCTGGGCTTAGTCCCTAAAGAGATAATCGGGTTCGATCCCCGGAGTTACTTATATTGGGTGATGATTCCCCGAGCTTAGTCCCTAAAGAGATATTCGGGTTCGATCTCCGGAGTAAAGTAAAATGATTCGCATGTACCGGAACCAGTTATGTTACTTATTATGGGTGATGATTCCCTGGGCTTTGGTCCCTAAAGATATGGCACTACGTGCACCCCGACTCCTTCGCCGTAGGCTGGAGTACTGCTTCTAGATACCACTCCTTTGATTGACGCTCTTGGAAGGGTGTTGCAACACTTAAGGTCTAGAATGTCTGATTGTGGTCACTGGTCTACCCGGGTACTGTGGAATCAATTATAATACGATTACTATGTTTGGGAACAATTATATTTAAGCCACGTCCTGAACAGGTCTTGCCACACGTGGAAGATTTAAATTGGAAACTGTTGACGTATCGGAAATTTTATTGAGTCATAGTGGTAAACGGATCAGTTACGTGAAAAACAGTCAATACTTGTTAACGTTGTTGCTTTGTTCTTGAAATCAGTTGTTATACTTGTACTCTGTTACTCTTATTTTATTTCACACGTGAACCTGTAGCCTTTCATAACCTTTCTGGTTTTTACATGCTAAGATGTAACTCACTCAGCATTTCTTGCTGACTTTCGAAAAACTACAGTCATTGTATCATTCCCCCGTAGGTCTAGGAGCCGGGATTATGGAGTAGCGGGATTCGAGACTCACGTAGATTATCACGCATCATCACTTTACGATGAGAGCACTAGTTTAAACTCATTATCCTAATGTTGCAGCATGTATTGTAGCGTAAATACGATAATGTAATAACTTGTTATTTAACTTTTATGGGATGTAATGTTCTCGATTTCCGCTATTCGAGTAGCACTCTCCCGGTCTCTACCGAGCCGGATTAAGGGAGCGTTACATTGAACCCAAGCCTCTCTGCGTCCTCCATGTTCAGATCTTTAAAAAAAAGCACTGATCGAGGAATATAAGAGTGGAGAAGAGGAGAGATAGAGAGAGGGAGAGATGGTGGGGACGTCGATCTTCTTCCGTGGTGACGTTGGCTGCTTCCTCTTCTTCTTGTCTTAGGCGCGGCGGTGGTGAGAGAGAGAACGACGTCCTCTTGTATATCGAAGAAAGACATGGAGAGAGGTGGGTAGGTTTGATTGAAGGCAAATGAATGGTGTTTGGGGAAATGTGGAAAAGACCCGAGAAAAAGAGGTCGGTGGATTGTAGAGTGAGGGGGTGTTTTGTTAGATGTGGTGTTTCTGCTGTTTGGATAATGTGTATGGGCTTAGTTAATTGAATTATTTTGGTAATTGTGATTAGGTAGGCCTAATTTAAAATGGATGGGTTTATCTCTTAATCCTTCTAGCGCATGTAGAATGAGGGCTCACCTCGTATAAATAGAGACAAGTAATTTGCATAGTCTTAGAACATTACCTGCACACCCCATGAATGGGTGTAGATTCAACTATAGCAGATAGGGTAGACCTCATTGAGGAAAGAAGCAAATTTCTTGAGCAAGGCCACGACTTTTTCAGAAGTCGGCTTAAGAATATGATATACATGCCCCTCCCCTTCATCTTCCAAAACTTCTACCACTCCACCCCAACCACTCTTCTCCAACACCTCAACGTAATACCTTCCTGCAATATTCAGAAAGTCTTGCTCAGCCAAACAAACAAGAAGCCTTTTACCAGTGCCGACACTTTCGGGTCGTTACCCGGGTTGAGAAACGGATTGTCCGACCCACTAGACGACGGGTTAACAAACATCCACAACCGTTTCACTACTTCTCCAAACCTCCGTAGCTGTTTCGCTTCTTCTCCAAACCCCTTTTTCCAGAAATAGGGGCAAAACAGAGCAAACCCAATAAGTCTCAATTTGGTATGCCCCTCCGACCCGGGTACCCATATTGTGCGTTATGTTAGCACCGGCACTATCTCTGGCGAAGAACACCCGGTCGAAATTGACGTGATCCTTGAGCCAACTCTCTTTTCCTTCAGCGACTCTTTTCACGACGGTCCATGAATCTTCATAAGCGGTCGAGAGTGGGTTTTCCGGAGCCCTTATGTAATCGGCGGAGGCGACGGCTATCTGGGTTTCGACGACGAGTGAATTGAGGTAGTCGTGGCCCACGACAGTGAAAGGGGACCCCATGTAGAAGCCGCCACCGTGGAAGTAAATGAGAAGAGGGAGTTTCTTCTTCCGGTCTGGGTCATTTATCTTGGGTAGAGCCGGGCAGACACCCTAGTTTCGGGATCGATGGTGACGTCCTTTAATTGGACGCCGATTTCGGGGTGGACGTCTGTCGGGACAATTTCTTCGCATGTGACTCTCTCAACTTTGCCGCCTTTGAACACTCGGAGGCCGAGAAGTGGAAATTCGGCGATTACTTCTTCTGTGGTTGGCGATGCCATGGATTGGTGTGTGAGTGTGAGAAAAAGCAGAAGCACAAGGATTGTATATTTAACATGTCATGTCCTGTCCTGTACTATAATGATGATATGATCGGTGTGGTTCATATTTTCTCGATCAAATCATGTGGATTGACACAATTGCGTGAACGACTGAGAATCAAGAATGCTCCGTGGTCATCGGGCCTTGTTTGCTAGTGGCAGGGGTGAGTGCATACCAATTTGGATCGGTTTTATCGAAACAATTTATCTGATCCAATATGTGTGGGTTGAAAATGTTAACCCCCAACTTTCCCAATTGTTGTACAACCCAAATCAATCATGACATATGGGCCATTGACACTAAATCTATACTAAATTTGACTATAGTGACAACAAACCTCTTACAATTTTATTTTTTCTGAACAACACCCTACATTTAGTTTCTGGTGACAAATCAATCCGAATCGCTAACACATATTGTTTTTATCGATGAAAAGCCATCATGTGGCCTCCACATATTTTCCAACACCGCCACAGCCACCTTCAGCGACGAAGGAGCTAGAAACCAAGTTGGTGATTGTAAACAATGACAAACCTTTGGTGGTATTAAGATGGTTTCGAAACCGGAGGTGGTAGGTGGTGTAACACCCCCATCCTAGAGTGCTGGAGAATTATAATTGGATCCCCAGACTCTCCGGAGATGCCCTCCGCTAAGCACGGAAATGCTCAGCAAGGAGTCTAAATCTAGCGGTTCTGCTACAAGACAGAATTAAAGAAACTGAAATTTAAAAGTAACTTACTTTTTTAACGTGTAATACTGGTGTGACGATCCTCTAAGTAATGAACTATTTCCCCCGCAATTCCCACGTACTCACCTGCCAAGTACGGAGGGCAGTGATGTCATGACATCAGTTATAACGACCAAGATATACCTCATAGTGAAGCATGCATGAACATATTTGAAACGTGTAACTAGTACTTGTAATTCTTAGGTCTTAGTAACCTAACTCACGTCAGATAGTGAAGTAAACGCTATACCAATAACTCAATTTACTCGATTCTCAGCTAGACAAATCCGCATTATATTCCCCATTCCTGTACCACCCATTAATCCACCAAGACAAACTAGACCTTAAGTGTGCACACCCCCTACTGGAACGTCAGTCCAGAGGGTAGTACTAGTTGCCTACAAGTCGGGAGCTAGCAATGTACCGACTTGACCCGTAGGCCATGAATGTAAAGCCCGAAGAACGGTTCCCATAATTGTATTAAGCCCGTAGACCGGGTCCCATAAATGTTTAAAGCCCGGAGTCCGGGTCCCATTAATATTTGACCATATCGAGGTCACGGTACAGGAATCAGTTATCAAAGAGGTATACAAGTCCATCATGAACAATACTTATACTTACCTGTTTATGTGGTATTCAAGCTCAGCATCTTGTTATCCCCCGGTTTCCATGTTTTATACTCACAGACACGTACGTACAAAGTATTTCATGATTTTTCAATAGCAAATAAGCATTCACATGCTTACCCAATAGCCTGCCTAGTGCTCCTGAATAGCGACACTAATTCTCTATCCCAATAACCTCTACACTGACAAGTGTATAAATACTTATTAGTATACATCCTCAGTAGTGAAATACATTGCATATGCAGTATCTTGCCACTATCTAGCCTGGAGTTACTATTTTTCCCCCTGAAGACTCTGTCTTATTAGTACAGTCCCTGACTGTTCCAGAACCCCTTAGTTATGCTTATTTTTCTAGTTTCATGAGTTACCAAGTCTCCAAGTTGTTTACTTATGATTGTATCTCAAGTTATGATTATTTATACCCAAGTCCCTGAAAGTTTGATTGAATTTCACCGTAGCCCTGATTGGATCTGAACTTATCAAACAAGTCAAATTACGATTAGCAATACGAAATCATCCTTTTTGGCACCCTTAGGTAGTCTTAGGATTGAAAACTATAACTTTTAGTAATTCACACTTAAACACCTCAAGTTTATAAAAATTACAGAAAAGCCCCTAGTAGTAAACTAAGTCAACCATAATCCAAAAGAGTCTCATAGGAATCAAATGGTCTACTTAGGATATGTTGGTAGCTCTAAAACAACATTACAGTTTTAATACTACTTTAAAGTGAAATTAACAGTTTTTGCACGTCCCTCACTGTTTTGATCAGAACAGAGCTCTTTAGAATAACAACTTAGCCAAATTTGACATGATGGTTCAGAATAATAAACTGAGAAGCTTTGCTAAAGAATTTGAAGGGTAGAACGGTCGTTTTGACTGACAACTGGAATTATGAGATTGAATGGAATTGACAAATACAGCCAGTTTCAGAGTCAAATTATTAACAAATGAGAAATAGATTGAGAAAAATGGAAATAGGATTTTGAAGATGGCTGCACAAGGATTCCAGAAGATATTCAAGATCTTAGAGACTCAAAATAATGAAAGAGATATTACAGTTCAAAGTTGGACAGTTACAAGCTAAGTTCTATACTTAGCCAAAATCACATGTTAACAGTTTCTAACTCATTTTTTGCAGCAACTTTAACAAATATTTTAAGCACACTTGCAAAACTACAAGAGAAGATGTTGACATGGCTTTGAAGAGGTAGGCTGGGTGAACACATGGTCCAAGAATCATGCTAATACATCAAACAGGGAAGGAATTATAAGAGCACAAAGTTGGAGAGAAAATGCAGCTTGGAATTCAAGTTATGAGCAGACTTATTGTATACACAAATGAGGCAACTTGAGGACAAAATTCAGATAGTTACAGCATGTTTCTGGCTACCTAACCCCCACACACTAGTAGTATAATCAATAAGGAACAACATCATTCAAATTTATGATCCAATGGTTAAGATTTGAGAGATACACAACTTGTGAAAATTGACAGAAAACACCCTGCTATGGAGAACTATCAGAAGCATGTATCTACATGGCCATTCAATCTCAAGGTAACTTAAAGAGGATTCATGAATTTATACTGGTAGGGTGTGAAAGCTGGTCACACCAGCTATCTAAATCAGTTTACAACTTTTAAAAAGCTCAAGTAGTGACTGAGTTCCAGGCTCACGAACAGTCACAGTTTTCTCGCAAGAAAACAAAAGCTTAGCCAACAAATTCGATCAAAGGGGAGAGGTGCAGGGCCTAGATGCATTCCAGTAGTCTAGGGACCATCCTGGTTCTAACCGAATTGAAAATAAAGGAAACCCCAAGAAGTTACCTGAAACTCCGGCGAGCTGCGCACTCCCGTCGACTGTATATGCAGTTTCCGGCGAGGCAGCGAGTTTTTGGCGAGTTAGAGGCTGGGGAGAGGTGCTCCAGTCTCTTTTTCACCTCGCAAACACGTTGGTAATGATTAATTGCGACCAATTACATCTTATGAGGAGAAATTAAAAGGGAACCGAACTAGGGCTCATCGAAAGCTTACCGAATTTGTCTCATAATACATAGGGGTTTTCCAACTTGATAAGGGGCTTCATATCCTCACATCACCAGGACTCTCCTACTGCGGCAGGTCGAGGAAAGGCCCAGTGGTGGTGATGGTGCGGTGGTATGTTCTTGGTGTTGCCGGCAATGAGGAAGAAAAGGGAGGAAATTTTTGTTTCTTTGTTTGTTTGTTTTTTTTTTTCCTCTGCAGGAAGTCTCTGGACAATTTCTGAGTTGCTGAAGTGTTGACACCTCAAGATTTGGGGTGTCACTAGCTCTGGTGAGAGAATGCAATTTGGGGGCTGTAGTATTTTTTTTTGGTAGAACATGAAATTTATATTTTACAAAATTTACAATTAACTCCCTTAATTTTGAATAATTACATTTTCATGCTCACTTCTCAGGATATCTCAATTCTACTAGAGATCAACTGGTTCTGAGTTTGTGAACATTACAAAATGGCCAAAATGTTTGGAAAATTGCTAATTAACCCCCTATAAATTCCAGTGTGTTATATTCTATCCCCCTTAAAAGAATCTTCGTCCTCGAAGATCCTATATAACTCCACACTTCTCAGACTCCTTCATTTACTCGTTATTCTAACTACTCACGTCTTTTGTGTTCTTTGATTTTCCATTCTAACTAATCTTTCTCATTTGTCTAGTTCTTTTTCTACTGCTGCTAAGTACCTTTCTC
This sequence comes from Linanthus parryae, assembly GCA_023055425.1. NCBI lineage: Eukaryota > Viridiplantae > Streptophyta > Magnoliopsida > Ericales > Polemoniaceae > Linanthus > Linanthus parryae. The sequence goes on from JALGPY010000002.1 coordinate 40,104,478, forward strand.
AAACCTTCCTATGTTCCTATTTTCATATTCCACATCACAGGATAACCTATCACCTCCAGTCAACACCTTTATCATGTTTATTTGGATCTTTCCAGATGTGTTGCTCAGTCACCAGTTCCGTCTATACTTCCTCTTGACAATCTCTTAGCCCCGTGGCCAACCTAAATCCTATTACATTCTTTCCGACCCTTTTTACACTATCCCGATATACACCCACATCAACCTTTTACGCCCTATCCAAGGTCAACCCACCATGATGCATTCTATGATGTCTCCACATTTTATGTTTAACTTCCACCTGTTTGTGTCCCTTTCAGACATCCCTAAGCTCACAATATCACAAGCCTGACACTCTTACGATTTCCTAGCAACCATTCACAATTCTCGTATCACGAGTATTACTTCCCGTAAACATGTTACGATATGACATCCCTAATTCATTGATCTTCCAACATACCTTCCTCTCTTACCTCTATATCATCTTTAACGCTATGGATCATCATATCTCCCTTCTTATTCCGAAGTCTCCTAGTCGTCACATCAGCACAATAGATGCCCATATAACCTTTAATGTCCCCAATCATGTTTAATTCAATTCATACTGACGCTTTCTTTCTTAAGATCCCCTAAAGCTTATACCCAGCCCATCATCATACTAACTCTCGTGTCTTGCCAGGAATATTGTGACCATCTTTCCATATAACACTTAAAAGTTAACTGTTACCTTCTTTCTACCACTGCTACCACGATCCATTCGTTTCTTTTATCCTAATACAATCAATATATACCGATTTTCAACACTCGCCCATAATCTGATAAGTAAGGTCCTACGACGGTCTAGCCCCTAACATTTAGAACTGATCCCTCACATCAGCTTCTCTACATATATCTCCTCATAGATTTTGTCGGTACCCCTCCAACCTAACTTTCTCAAAGTAAAAGCGACCCCTGCTTCCCTATTCCTGTTATCTCCTCTTAATACGAGCTTCTTTTTCTTATCAAGATCTTCCCCTAGTTTACAAGTCATCCCAAGAATATACCTAAGAAAGTGTCCCCAACCTCCGGATTACTTCATAAGGTCTTCCATACCTGATTCAATGTTCTGAAGTATTCGTATCTCAACTATTATCCTTAATACGTTTCACTACTACGTCTTACCGTTCTACCTATAGTTCTAGTTCATCTACCAGCGCATCATTAACCATTACTTATTCGATTCCTAAATAGGTATATCCTTATGTCTGGGATCGACAAGGTCGTCCAACTACAAGAGTAATTTCAACTCATCTGCCCCCATTCTTGCCTAGTTAAGAAGTCTATTAATAGTTTTGTCCAAAAAAACATCCTCTTATAATAACATGCTAGCCTCTTAGCCGATCGACCAAACATCCTCGAGTAGTATCAAGCTAGTCCAGATAGATTTGTCCCATACAGGGTCCATACAGACACCTTCGTCAGATTTCCGAATCATTCCAGTAACCGACCATCCATATACTATTTCCTCATTCGTTATTGTTTCTCAGCCTAAGATTCCAATTACTGAGACCTATTTGGCTCACTTATGCACACACACACACACACACACACACACATATATATATATATCTATCTTCATTGCTCTCCCCAACCATCCTATTCCAGTTTTAGTCCTTATTCCTATCCAGTTTTAATTTTAAAAATACTATCCACCTATTATCTTGAGTTTCCAATTCTGTCTCTTCACAGAACCTGGCTCTGATACCATTTGTAACACCCCCATCCTAGAGTGCTGGAGAATTATAATTGGATCCCCAGACTCTCCGGAGATGCCCTCCGCTAAGCACGGAAATGCTCAGCAAGGAGTCTAAATCTAGCGGTTCTGCTACAAGACAGAATTAAAGAAACTGAAATTTAAAAGTAACTTACTTTTTTAACGTGTAATACTGGTGTGACGATCCTCTAAGTAATGAACTATTTCCCCCGCAATTCCCACGTACTCACCTGCCAAGTACGGAGGGCAGTGATGTCATGACATCAGTTATAACGACCAAGATATACCTCATAGTGAAGCATGCATGAACATATTTGAAACGTGTAACTAGTACTTGTAATTCTTAGGTCTTAGTAACCTAACTCACGTCAGATAGTGAAGTAAACGCTATACCAATAACTCAATTTACTCGATTCTCAGCTAGACAAATCCGCATTATCTTCCCCATTCCTGTACCACCCATTAATCCACCAAGACAAACTAGACCTTAAGTGTGCACACCCCCTACTGGAACGTCAGTCCAGAGGGTAGTACTAGTTGCCTACAAGTCGGGAGCTAGCAATGTACCGACTTGGCCCGTAGGCCATGAATGTAAAGCCCGAAGAACGGTTCCCATAATTGTATTAAGCCCGTAGACCGGGTCCCATAAATGTTTAAAGCCCGGAGTCCGGGTCCCATTAATATTTGACCATATCGAGGTCAGGGTACAGGAATCAGTTATCAAAGAGGTATACAAGTCCATCATGAACAATACTTATACTTACCTGTTTATGTGGTATTCAAGCTCAGCATCTTGTTATCCCCCGGTTTCCATGTTTTATACTCACAGACACGTACGTACAAAGTATTTCATGATTTTTCAATAGCAAATAAGCATTCACATGCTTACCCAATAGCCTGCCTAGTGCTCCTGAATAGCGACACTAATTCTCTATCCCAATAACCTCTACACTGACAAGTGTATAAATACTTATTAGTATACATCCTCAGTAGTGAAATACATTGCATATGCAGTATCTTGCCACTATCTAGCCTGGAGTTACTATTTTTCCCCCTGAAGACTCTGTCTTATTAGTACAGTCCCTGACTGTTCCAGAACCCCTTAGTTATGCTTATTTTTCTAGTTTCACGAGTTACCAAGTCTCCAAGTTGTTTACTTATGATTGTATCTCAAGTTATGATTATTTATACCCAAGTCCCTGAAAGTTTGATTGAATTTCACCGTAGCCCTGATTGGATCTGAACTTATCAAACAAGTCAAATTACGATTAGCAATACGAAATCATCCTTTTTGGCACCCTTAGGTAGTCTTAGGATTGAAAACTATAACTTTTAGTAATTCACACTTAAACACCTCAAGTTTATAAAAATTACAGAAAAGCCCCTAGTAGTAAACTAAGTCAACCATAATCCAAAAGAGTCTCATAGGAATCAAATGGTCTACTTAGGATATGTTGGTAGCTCTAAAACAACATTACAGTTTTAATACTACTTTAAAGTGAAATTAACAGTTTTTGCACGTCCCTCACTGTTTTGATCAGAACAGAGCTCTTTAGAATAACAACTTAGCCAAATTTGACATGATGGTTCAGAATAATAAACTGAGAAGCTTTGCTAAAGAATTTGAAGGGTAGAACGGTCGTTTTGACTGACAACTGGAATTATGAGATTGAATGGAATTGACAAATACAGCCAGTTTCAGAGTCAAATTATGAACAAATGAGAAATAGATTGAGAAAAATGGAAATAGGATTTTGAAGATGGCTGCACAAGGATTCCAGAAGATATTCAAGATCTTAGAGACTCAAAATAATGAAAGAGATATTACAGTTCAAAGTTGGACAGTTACAAGCTAAGTTCTATACTTAGCCAAAATCACATGTTAACAGTTTCTAACTCATTTTTTGCAGCAACTTTAACAAATATTTTAAGCACACTTGCAAAACTACAAGAGAAGATGTTGACATGGCTTTGAAGAGGTAGGCTGGGTGAACACATGGTCCAAGAATCATGCTAATACATCAAACAGGGAAGGAATTATAAGAGCACAAAGTTGGAGAGAAAATGCAGCTTGGAATTCAAGTTATGAGCAGACTTATTGTATACACAAATGAGGCAACTTGAGGACAAAATTCAGATAGTTACAGCATGTTTCTGGCTACCTAACCCCCACACACTAGTAGTATAATCAATAAGGAACAACATCATTCAAATTTATGATCCAATGGTTAAGATTTGAGAGATACACAACTTGTGAAAATTGACAGAAAACACCCTGCTATGGAGAACTATCAGAAGCATGTATCTACATGGCCATTCAATCTCAAGGTAACTTAAAGAGGATTCATGAATTTATACTGGTAGGGTGTGAAAGCTGGTCACACCAGCTATCTAAATCAGTTTACAACTTTTAAAAAGCTCAAGTAGTGACTGAGTTCCAGGCTCACGAACAGTCACAGTTTTCTCGCAAGAAAACAAAAGCTTAGCCAACAAATTCGATCAAAGGGGAGAGGTGCAGGGCCTAGATGCATTCCAGTAGTCTAGGGACCATCCTGGTTCTAACCGAATTGAAAATAAAGGAAACCCCAAGAAGTTACCTGAAACTCCGGCGAGCTGCGCACTCCCGTCGACTGTATATGCAGTTTCCGGCGAGGCAGCGAGTTTTTGGCGAGTTAGAGGCTGGGGAGAGGTGCTCCAGTCTCTTTTTCACCTCGCAAACACGTTGGTAATGATTAATTGCGACCAATTACATCTTATGAGGAGAAATTAAAAGGGAACCGAACTAGGGCTCATCGAAAGCTTACCGAATTTGTCTCACAATACATAGGGGTTTTCCAACTTGATAAGGGGCTTCATATCCTCACATCACCAGGACTCTCCTACTGCGGCAGGTCGAGGAAAGGCCCAGTGGTGGTGATGGTGCGGTGGTATGTTCTTGGTGTTGCCGGCAATGAGGAAGAAAAGGGAGGAAATTTTTGTTTCTTTGTTTGTTTGTTTTTTTTTTCCTCTGCAGGAAGTCTCTGGACAATTTCTGAGTTGCTGAAGTGTTGACACCTCAAGATTTGGGGTGTCACTAGCTCTGGTGAGAGAATGCAATTTGGGGGCTGTAGTATTTTTTTTTGGTAGAACATGAAATTTATATTTTACAAAATTTACAATTAACTCCCTTAATTTTGAATAATTACATTTTCATGCTCACTTCTCAGGATATCTCAATTCTACTAGAGATCAACTGGTTCTGAGTTTGTGAACATTACAAAATGGCCAAAATGTTTGGAAAATTGCTAATTAACCCCCTATAAATTCCAGTGTGTTATATTCTATCCCCCTTAAAAGAATCTTCGTCCTCGAAGATCCTATATAACTCCACACTTCTCAGACTCCTTCATTTACTCGTTATTCTAACTACTCACGTCTTTTGTGTTCTTTGATTTTCCATTCGAACTAATCTTTCTCATTTGTCTAGTTCTTTTTCTACTGCTGCTAAGTACCTTTCTCAAACCTTCCTATGTTCCTATTTTCATATTCCACATCACAGGATAACCTATCACCTCCAGTCAACACCTTTATCATGTTTATTTGGATCTTTCCAGATGTGTTGCTCAGTCACCAGTTCCGTCTATACTTCCTCTTGACAATCTCTTAGCCCCGTGGCCAACCTAAATCCTATTACATTCTTTCCGACCCTTTTTACACTATCCCGATATACACCCACATCAACCTTTTACGCCCTATCCAAGGTCAACCCACCATGATGCATTCTATGATGTCTCCACATTTTATGTTTAACTTCCACCTGTTTGTGTCCCTTTCAGACATCCCTAAGCTCACAATATCACAAGCCTGACACTCTTACGATTTCCTAGCAACCATTCACAATTCTCGTATCACGAGTATTACTTCCCGTAAACATGTTACGATATGACATCCCTAATTCATTGATCTTCCAACATACCTTCCTCTCTTACCTCTATATCATCCTTAACGCTATGGATCATCATATCTCCCTTCTTATTCCGAAGTCTCCTAGTCGTCACATCAGCACAATAGATGCCCATATAACCTTTAATGTCCCCAATCATGTTTAATTCAATTCATACTGACGCTTTCTTTCTTAAGATCCCCTAAAGCTTATACCCAGCCCATCATCATACTAACTCTCGTGTCTTGCCAGGAATATTGTGACCTTCTTTCCATATAACACTTAAAAGTTAACTGTTACCTTCTTTCTACCACTGCTACCACGATCCATTCGTTTCTTTTATCCTAATACAATCAATATATACCGATTTTCAACACTCGCCCATAATCTGATAAGTAAGGTCCTACGACGGTCTAGCCCCTAACATTTAGAACTGATCCCTCACATCAGCTTCTCTACATATATCTCCTCATAGATTTTGTCGGTACCCCTCCAACCTAACTTTCTCAAAGTAAAAGCGACCCCTGCTTCCCTATTCCTGTTATCTCCTCTTAATACGAGCTTCTTTTTCTTATCAAGATCTTCCCCTAGTTTACAAGTCATCCCAAGAATATACCTAAGAAAGTGTCCCCAACCTCCGGATTACTTCATAAGGTCTTCCTGTAGGGTTTTGATTCATGGATCGCGCAAACGGAAGCATAATCAAACAAACAACCATGCAAAACCCTCCAAGGATCACAAGTCTAGATGCATAACGATAGTAAAGGTAAGAAATCATAAACACACCTTTGGGTTCTCCTTGATGACTTCAAACGCGAATAGTGTCACGTTCTCTATAGTTGATCCACGCCTAGAGTTGTTCCTAGATCTCCAATCTCCTTGGTGCTAGCCCGGATTGAATGGAGGGTGAAGGAATCACGCAAAACGAGGCACCAAAAGGGGGTCGGCCCATTGTGGCGTCGGGGACAAGGGGCGGCGGCAATGGGGGGCGGCGTCCCTCTTTGCTTGCTCTCTCTCTCCTTTGTTCTCTCCTACTCTTGTTATGTTCTCTCTAGAGCATAATGTGTTTAGGGAAGGAAGGAGGAGGGTCCTTTATATAGTCCAACAACTCCTTGTTAACTACCTAAAGGACTTATTCTAGTCCTACTAGAATTCAATTTAGTCCCTTCCTTGCAAATTAGTCCCTACTAAGTTTGCAAGGGTTTGCAAAGTGATCCTTCTAATTAATTAATCCAATTAATTAATTCCACAATCTAGTACAACTCTATATAGCGTGTGACCCCATAGGTTCTATCTAGTTGGTAGCAACTCTTTTGCTAATATGGAGCGGTTTCTAGCAAAACATCCATTCTAGCCAACTAATAGAATAGTCATCTAGACAACCTAGTACAAGTAATTGTCTCATCCCTTTGCCTCCATATCCGGATTGGACACGAGACATACAAGTCACACTCGTATATCCAATCCATAGTTTCTCGATCCATGGAATAGCCTTATTCGTGCAAATAACATCAATATCTCATATATTGATTTATTTGAGTCTGGCCAGACATTCTATAAGCACTATCCTCGAGTGGCCTTGGATATTTGCTCCCGTTATGTGGGAGGGGCAAATCCTCTCTACGTCCACTACGATCTCTAAGCTTGCTTCCCATTGTATCCAGTACACGCCTTTATAACTACCCAGTTACGGTGTAGCGTTTAACGCTACCAAGATCACAATGATCCACAACTAGAATATCTAGTGACTTCAAGTCTAAGGATGACAATACCATTGTACCCGAGAAGCACTTGTGACTCAACATAACGTGTATGTAGCCTTCTCGGTAATGGGTCAATCCAGTGCAACATTCCGTAATGCACACCTATGTGTTAGATCGTGATATCTCCATATCAATCTAACCCCATACTAGTCTATAGATGATTGTCCCATTTAATCATTATACTTGACTAGGGATATTTAAGATAAACAACGCAATTGTAAATCTAAGGACTTCATTATATTAAATATCCAATAAATAATAAATGAATTTCTAGCCAATTACAAATTCATACTAAACTAGATTGCCTCTAGGGCATCTATTCCAACAGTCTCCCACTTGCACTAGAGCCAATCTGGCGCATCTCGTATGCCCATACTCCTAGTGTGCCCTTCATGCTTCCACTGCGTGAGAGGCTTTGTAAGCGGGTCTGACAGATTATCATCTGTAGGAATCTTGCATATCCGAACGTCTCCTCTATCGATAATATCTCGATACAGATGGAACTTCCTGAGCACGTGCTTGGACTTCTGGTGCGATCTTGGTTCCTTTGATTGCGCGATCGCCCCAGTGTTGTCACAGAACAACTCCACTGGATCCGCAATGCTAGGGACCACACCAAGTTCAGAAACAAACTTTCTGATCCAAACAGCCTCCTTTGCTGCGCCATTTGCAGCAATGTACTCAGCCTCTGTTGTAGAATCAGCTACCGTCTCTTGCTTGGAACTTTTCCAGCTCACCGCTGCTCCATTCAGGCAAAACACATATCCCGACTGTGATCTAAAGTCATCTCTATCGGTTTGGAAGCTTGCATCAGTGTAACCCCTTACACGCAACTCTTCCTCACCGCCAAACATCAAGAAAGCATCCTTAGTTCTTCTCAAGTACTTTAGGATGTTCTTGACAGCAATCCAGTGACTCTCACCCGGATTGGATTGGTATCTGTTTGTCATACTCAAGGCATATGACACATCTGGTCTAGTACATAACATGGCGTACATGATGGACCCTATGGCCGAGGCATAGGGAATCCTACTCATGCGTTCCTTCTCAATCTCATTGGAAGGACAACCACTCTTCGAAAGAGTGATTCCATGTGACATGGGCAAGAATCCCTTCTTGGAATCTTGCATGTTGAACCGTTTCAACACCTTGTCAATATATGTACTTTGACTTAGGCCTAGCAACCTTTTAGATCTATCTCTATAGATCTTTATACCGAGTATATAGGCTGCTTCCCCTAAGTCCTTCATTGTGAAACACTTTCCTAGCCAATCTTTCACAGATTGCAGCATGGGAATGTCGTTTCCAATGAGTAGTATGTCATCCACATACAAGACCAGAAAAGCTACAGAGCTCCCACTAACCTTCTTGTAGACACAAGACTCATCTTCGTTTCTGATGAAGCCAAACTCTTTGACTACTTCATCAAAACGTCGATTCCAACATTACTTATTCGATTCCTAAATAGGTATATCCTTATGTCTGGGATCGACAAGGTCGTCCAACTACAAGAGTAATTTCAACTCATCTGCCCCCATTCTTGCCTAGTTAAGAAGTCTATTAATAGTTTTGTCCAAAAAAACATCCTCTTATAATAACATGCTAGCCTCTTAGCCGATCGACCAAACATCCTCGAGTAGTATCAAGCTAGTCCAGATAGATTTGTCCCATACAGGGTCCATACAGACACCTTCGTCAGATTTCCGAATCATTCCAGTAACCGACCATCCATATACTATTTCCTCATTCGTTATTGTTTCTCAGCCTAAGATTCCAATTACTGAGACCTATTTGGCTCACTTATGCACACACACACACACACACACACACACACACACACACACATATATATATATATATATCTATCTTCATTGCTCTCCCCAACCATCCTATTCCAGTTTTAGTCCTTATTCCTATCCAGTTTTAATTTTAAAAATACTATCCACCTATTATCTTGAGTTTCCAATTCTGTCTCTTCACAGAACCTGGCTCTGATACCATTTGTAACACCCCCATCCTAGAGTGCTGGAGAATTATAATTGGATCCCCAGACTCTCCGGAGATGCCCACCGCTAAGCACGGAAATGCTCAGCAAGGAGTCTAAATCTAGCGGTTCTGCTACAAGACAGAATTAAAGAAACTGAAATTTAAAAATAACTTACTTTTTTAACGTGTAATACTGGTGTGACGATCCTCTAAGTAATGAACTATTTCCCCCGCAATTCCCACGTACTCACCTGCCAAGTACGGAGGGCAGTGATGTCATGACATCAGTTATAACGACCAAGATATACCTCATAGTGAAGCATGCATGAACATATTTGAAACGTGTAACTAGTACTTGTAATTCTTAGGTCTTAGTAACCTAACTCACGTCAGATAGTGAAGTAAACGCTATACCAATAACTCAATTTACTCGATTCTCAGCTAGACAAATCCGCATTATCTTCCCCATTCCTGTACCACCCATTAATCCACCAAGACAAACTAGACCTTAAGTGTGCACACCCCCTACTGGAACGTCAGTCCAGAGGGTAGTACTAGTTGCCTACAAGTCGGGAGCTAGCAATGTACCGACTTGGCCCGTAGGCCATGAATGTAAAGCCCGAAGAACGGTTCCCATAATTGTATTAAGCCCGTAGACCGGGTCCCATAAATGTTTAAAGCCCGGAGTCCGGGTCCCATTAATATTTGACCATATCGAGGTCAGGGTACAGGAATCAGTTATCAAAGAGGTATACAAGTCCATCATGAACAATACTTATACTTACCTGTTTATGTGGTATTCAAGCTCAGCATCTTGTTATCCCCCGGTTTCCATGTTTTATACTCACAGACACGTACGTACAAAGTATTTCATGATTTTTCAATAGCAAATAAGCATTCACATGCTTACCCAATAGCCTGCCTAGTGCTCCTGAATAGCGACACTAATTCTCTATCCCAATAACCTCTACACTGACAAGTGTATAAATACTTATTAGTATACATCCTCAGTAGTGAAATACATTGCATATGCAGTATCTTGCCACTATCTAGCCTGGAGTTACTATTTTTCCCCCTGAAGACTCTGTCTTATTAGTACAGTCCCTGACTGTTCCAGAACCCCTTAGTTATGCTTATTTTTCTAGTTTCATGAGTTACCAAGTCTCCAAGTTGTTTACTTATGATTGTATCTCAAGTTATGATTATTTATACCCAAGTCCCTGAAAGTTTGATTGAATTTCACCGTAGCCCTGATTGGATCTGAACTTATCAAACAAGTCAAATTACGATTAGCAATACGAAATCATCCTTTTTGGCACCCTTAGGTAGTCTTAGGATTGAAAACTATAACTTTTAGTAATTCACACTTAAACACCTCAAGTTTATAAAAATTACAGAAAAGCCCCTAGTAGTAAACTAAGTCAACCATAATCCAAAAGAGTCTCATAGGAATCAAATGGTCTACTTAGGATATGTTGGTAGCTCTAAAACAACATTACAGTTTTAATACTACTTTAAAGTGAAATTAACAGTTTTTGCACGTCCCTCACTGTTTTGATCAGAACAGAGCTCTTTAGAATAACAACTTAGCCAAATTTGACATGATGGTTCAGAATAATAAACTGAGAAGCTTTGCTAAAGAATTTGAAGGGTAGAACGGTCGTTTTGACTGACAACTGGAATTATGAGATTGAATGGAATTGACAAATACAGCCAGTTTCAGAGTCAAATTATGAACAAATGAGAAATAGATTGAGAAAAATGGAAATAGGATTTTGAAGATGGCTGCACAAGGATTCCAGAAGATATTCAAGATCTTAGAGACTCAAAATAATGAAAGAGATATTACAGTTCAAAGTTGGACAGTTACAAGCTAAGTTCTATACTTAGCCAAAATCACATGTTAACAGTTTCTAACTCATTTTTTGCAGCAACTTTAACAAATATTTTAAGCACACTTGCAAAACTACAAGAGAAGATGTTGACATGGCTTTGAAGAGGTAGGCTGGGTGAACACATGGTCCAAGAATCATGCTAATACATCAAACAGGGAAGGAATTATAAGAGCACAAAGTTGGAGAGAAAATGCAGCTTGGAATTCAAGTTATGAGCAGACTTATTGTATACACAAATGAGGCAACTTGAGGACAAAATTCAGATAGTTACAGCATGTTTCTGGCTACCTAACCCCCACACACTAGTAGTATAATCAATAAGGAACAACATCATTCAAATTTATGATCCAATGGTTAAGATTTGAGAGATACACAACTTGTGAAAATTGACAGAAAACACCCTGCTATGGAGAACTATCAGAAGCATGTATCTACATGGCCATTCAATCTCAAGGTAACTTAAAGAGGATTCATGAATTTATACTGGTAGGGTGTGAAAGCTGGTCACACCAGCTATCTAAATCAGTTTACAACTTTTAAAAAGCTCAAGTAGTGACTGAGTTCCAGGCTCACGAACAGTCACAGTTTTCTCGCAAGAAAACAAAAGCTTAGCCAACAAATTCGATCAAAGGGGAGAGGTGCAGGGCCTAGATGCATTCCAGTAGTCTAGGGACCATCCTGGTTCTAACCGAATTGAAAATAAAGGAAACCCCAAGAAGTTACCTGAAACTCCGGCGAGCTGCGCACTCCCGTCGACTGTATATGCAGTTTCCGGCGAGGCAGCGAGTTTTTGGCGAGTTAGAGGCTGGGGAGAGGTGCTCCAGTCTCTTTTTCACCTCGCAAACACGTTGGTAATGATTAATTGCGACCAATTACATCTTATGAGGAGAAATTAAAAGGGAACCGAACTAGGGCTCATCGAAAGCTTACCGAATTTGTCTCATAATACATAGGGGTTTTCCAACTTGATAAGGGGCTTCATATCCTCACATCACCAGGACTCTCCTACTGCGGCAGGTCGAGGAAAGGCCCAGTGGTGGTGATGGTGCGGTGGTATGTTCTTGGTGTTGCCGGCAATGAGGAAGAAAAGGGAGGAAATTTTTGTTTCTTTGTTTGTTTGTTTTTTTTTTCCTCTGCAGGAAGTCTCTGGACAATTTCTGAGTTGCTGAAGTGTTGACACCTCAAGATTTGGGGTGTCACTAGCTCTGGTGAGAGAATGCAATTTGGGGGCTGTAGTATTTTTTTTTGGTAGAACATGAAATTTATATTTTACAAAATTTACAATTAACTCCCTTAATTTTGAATAATTACATTTTCATGCTCACTTCTCAGGATATCTCAATTCTACTAGAGATCAACTGGTTCTGAGTTTGTGAACATTACAAAATGGCCAAAATGTTTGGAAAATTGCTAATTAACCCCCTATAAATTCCAGTGTGTTATAGGTGGATCATTACCCCTGACGGGAAGTTGGTGATAAGTAATTCGTCCGAAAATATAAATAAGATGGGAAAAATATTGTCTCCAATAGGCTCTCTACTTCGCTCTATATTTTAGCGGATAGTTATCCCGCTCTCTACTTTTAACGAGCTGGATCAATAACTTCATATTTTCTTTAACCATGCTCTTAGTGGTTTTGTCCTGAATTTCTTAAAATTCTTTTACAATAAATATTGATAATGTGTCACGTATTATTTAGCTAATCATTTAACTAAGACTATTGGAGCACTAACTAAAAGTTTACAATATCTAAAATAGAAATGTTCAATTTACATCAAATTATAAATAACTTTTAGCTAGTACTGGAGATAATCTAAAGGAAAAATAATGGTGCCACGCTATCTCAACCCAGTTGAGCTATTCTCTTATTCGCCGGATTCAAAACCGACCTTTGTCCCAGCAGCAACGCTGAGTTCTGCCTGATGGGTTCCCTAGGATGAATCTCAACTGAAGATCAACACGGATGGTGCATTCGTACCGACTATGGGAAGAGAAGCTTGCAGAGTTGTAATGCGCAACAGTAGAGGAGATTTCTTCACTGCTTCGGCATCACAGCTTCTGACAGATCCCTCCGCGCGTGAAGCCAAGACACTTGCTATAAAAGATGGAGTGCTGTTAGCCATCAAACGTTACAAGAGGAGAAAAATCATCGAAGCGTATGCAAAATCAGTATTGATGCTATAAACAGTAGGAGGGATTTTCAGCGGGACAAATCAGAAAACGGAGACGTAATTCGCAAAATACGTACTTTGTCCACAAGATTTACTAGTATTCTCTTTACCTATAGTCATCCTTCTGTGAACAATGTCGCTCACAAGGGATTGTATGTTCCAAACAAACATGTATAGCTAGGTAGCAACCCATGTTGGGCCACCCATTTTTTACAAAACGATATAATGGGGTTAGTAGGGGTGTAAGCAATTCGGTTTGGTGCGGTTTGTGCGAAAACCTTAAACCAAACCGAATACATCGATTTACTAATTTTGTAACCAACCGAAACCATTTAAATGGATGAACCGAACTGAACCGAACAATTCCGATTTGATTTGATTCGGTTCGGTCGGTTTGCATAAACATTACTGAATGGATATTATAATAATGCATTGTCAATGGATTTCAAGTTTAAGAGAAGAGAGAGATTAATTAGACGTAAAAAATTTGCACGACAATTGTTTTCTATGGAACAGAACGTGAGAGAAATGGAAAAAATTAAGATTACTATCAAGATTTTAATTGAATCTATCTACTTGTGTTCTATTTTTAGATTATTTAATATACTTTACGCAATATATATTCTAATACAAGTACATTAGGCACATATTGGTTCGGTTTGGTTTGGTACGGTGTGATATTTTTACAAACCGGAAAACCAAACCGATTAAACCGGTTTGTGAAAACTTGAACCATATATAAACTGAACATCGAAACAGACTATCCAAAACCAAGGATTTCGGTTTGGTTCGGTCGGTTTACCCGGTTCATTTGGTTTTCCTTACAGCCCTGGGGGTTACCAAACCCACCTATTTTGCATGAATAGAAGCTGCATATCTCCTTAAAAAACAGAAGTCTAGACTTGATGGGGGAGGGCCGATTTAGCTTTATTGAGACCGATCCCTAGACGTTTTAGATAAATTCAGTGTGTCGCGTCACCATGACCACCATCGTTTTTTTACTAAAATCATAGATCTAGTGTAATAGTGTGCAAACTATACTAGAGATGTAAACTAGCTTGAGAAAATACAAGCTGACAAACTCGCAGATGAGGAAGCTAATATGCATGTCGTGGGTTGCCCAAAGTTTACACAAAATACCTGTAGAAAATTCCCAAAGTCTTGAGAATGCAAACTCCGACTAACTCAACTACACTAAAAAAGCTTATGACCACCATTCTTAGCATTATTCCATGCTAAGCATTAACAACGACGGATCACCCTTATTAGGGTTGAAAATGACCGGGTAAGCCACCCACCGACCCCACGTACACTGAACAATGGGCTTCGCGCCTAAAGAGAACTATCAGACACGGACCGGGTTATGAGACTACACTAGCCGACACCCCTGTTTGTGGTTCGATGGTAATGTCCTTCGACTGGATGCTAGTTACGTGATGGATGGATGGCGGTACGAATCTCCGATCCCAAGAAGCCTTGGACTCTGCTTTCTTCGAACACTTGTAGACCAAGAAATGGTTGCTCATGGGCTATTTCTTCTGAGTTGGACACTACAGAGAAGAGAGAAACATGGAAGTTGAGACTTCCGTAAGAGTTAAAAGTGAGAGCATAGTTGCTTATGTATTAATTAGCATAGTTGTTGTCTCTCCATATCATTACCATTTGTAATTCAGTAATTTGACGGAGAAAAAAATAAATATTTTGAAAAATGGGTGTTAGCTCAGTGGTAGAGTGTTTGAAGTCCCTCATGCATGAGATTCCGGGTTCGAACCTGACTATATGATGTAATTCTCAAAAACTCAAAAAATAATCTTGAATGTGATGAGTTATAGAAAAAAACGTGGTAGTAAATGTTTTAAACTTAATACTACAATGTCCCACCTCTTTCTCTCCATTTGACTTTAGAGCATCTCCAACAATAAAATTAATATTTAGCTAAATTTTAACTAGTATGAACTCAAGTTAACATGACTTATTATTGTTTGCTCCAATGGTGTTATGTATTTTACATAAGTTTGTGGATATTTAATCATAAATAAAACATTTTATTAAATTAAAATGGGAGAGAGATAGACACAAAAAATTTAACTACCTACATTCTAGTTAGCTACTTCTATTGAGTGGGATACATAATATGTAAAATATTGAGTCACTTAGAGCATCTCCAGTACTAGGAGAGAAAAATTAGGTAAATTATGGAGAAAACAATTCTTTTACATAACAAATAATGAAGATTTCAAGAGTCTTCTCCAATAGTGTTTATGTAAAAAATATGTATTAGAATTTTTAATTTATTATATGTTAGAAATTTGGACACATGGAGAGAAAATAGTGGAAGTTGGTGAGAAAATTTAGGAAACATGTTCTTTCCCACATAAATAGGGGAATAATATGATTTTAGATAACAAAAAATCATCGCCAAATTTAGCGAAGTGGATACATAATTTGTGTTTTGCCTATCAAGATACATAAGTTATTGGAGCCCGATTTTTACCAAATTATTTATAATATAGCTAAGAAAACTGGTTTACATAGTCTATTGGAGATGCTCTTAGCTAGCCCATTGGAACTCATTATTTCTTCTAGTGATGTAAATTATAACTAAAATAATTATTTTACATTACCATTGGAGATGCTCTTAGGGAGTCAATTTGATCGACAACTTTAGCTGACGATATGATAAGAAAGTTGGCTAATATTTTCAAAGTATTGTAGTGTTAAGAAAGAAGTACAATGTCATGAAAAAATTACCCCCTCCGTCCCGCAAAGATAGTCCATATTTCTATTTTAGTTTGTCTCAAAGTGATTGTCCACTTACATTTTCAAGATAAAAAATACAATGAATTATAATACTATCATTTCATGTTCAATGCATCAAGTATTGGAGAAAACAAAATCAAGGATAATAGTGGAAATAGCATGCCAACAACTTATAGTGGGTAGCATTAATTGCATGTCTCCAAAAACAAGTTGTAGTTTAAAAAATAGACTATCTTTGTGGGACCGAGGGAGTAACACATTTTCATATCATATCATTAGCTAAAATTGTCGGTTAAAGTGATCCCTAAATTCAATTGGGCAGAAAGAGGTGGGACATAGTGGTAATTAGTTACCAGTCTGTCCATACTCTTTCTTCCCATGGCGGCTCGGCGCGGGGATTAAGGGTAGGGACATAAATGACCAAAATATCCCTGTGAATATTTGAAATTCCATATTTTTGTCCCCTCTGTCTCACAGAACCACTACCACCACCACCACCACCACCACCACCGCCACCAATTAGATCTAAAATGAATTCTTTACATAACATGAGATCTAAACATTAGATACAAAATTAGTGAGAAAACAGAGGAGTAGGATGAGCAGGAGAAGAAGAAGAAGAAGGGGAAAAAGGGAGGTCTTTTATGCCGTAGGTCGCGCTCCTCTCCCTCCACCACCATCGACAACCATCACGTCGCCGCCACCATCGACAGCCCCCACGTCGCCGCCACCTCCTCTGCAGTAGATCTAAACACGAACAGCCACCACCATCAACAGATCGGACACCACCTGACACCACCGGAGACTTCGACCCCTGTTTAAAAAAAGTAGATCTTGACTCTAGATGAACAGATCTACACATGGATAAGCTAGAAGAAGAAGAAGAAGAAGAAGAAGAAGAGAGACAGAGAGAAACAGATCTGACCGTAGTACCTTCTTCTTCCTCACTGCGGCAGCCACTACTCACCGGAGCAGAAGAAGAAGATGAAGAGCGATAGTCGGCGTCGTCGGCGTCTTCTCATCTCCGCCATTCTCCTTGCCGCTGCATCCACTCCTCACCGGAGAAGAAGAAGAGCAAGAGTCGGCGTCTTCTTCTCCGCCACCCTCCTCGCCGCCATCATCACCGTCGAATTCGACGTCCTCTGCCTCTCTCTCTCTCTAACCCCTCTACCTCTCATTCTCTATGTTTGTGGTCAGTGGTGTGAGGATGAGAGAAATGAGAGGCTGATGTTTGGCTTAATTCAATTAGGGTTGGTGGTAGATGTAATGGGTTAGTAGTAATGGGTTGGGTACTTGGGTTAACTAGTGTTAGGTTGGGCTAATTTCTTTTAATTGGCCCAGTAATTTGGCCATTTGAATTTATGAAATAATAATAAAAAATGTGGGCCAATAATTTTGAGGGGTAAATTAGTCTTTTGCCTTGTTTAAGGTTACCATATTTGGAAATGGGAAGAAAGAGGAGGGATGTCCCAAAAAGGAAATTGGGAAGAAAGAGCAGGGACGGAGTGATACCAATTGGTCCACATTAAGTGAGGTATGGTGTAGTTTTGGAAGTAGAGATGTTTCACCAAAATATATGGGTTGTCTCAGTAATAAACGATAAAAGTATGGATTGTCTTAGTAATTCTAATATATGCAGACAAACTAAATTCCATCACCAAAACACACAAATATGCCAAATCACTGTTAAATAAAAGCATTGAGTCTGCAATTTTTTGGAACCCACTAAACCCTAGATCGCTCCCTACCGGCGAAGATGGGTGGTGCAAAGAGACTCTCGGACTACATGACAAAGGAGAGGCAAGTCTGTGTCTTCAAGGATGACTACTGTAACGCTGGAAAAGAAGATTTCAAGTTTTGTTTGATTGAGACTTTTGTTTCGGAAGATCCAATCAATTGGAATGAATGCCACGCGTAATATGTTAAAAAGGATCTTGAATAGGGGTAACAAAATTAACACCGTTGAAGTTGATTTCAATACGTTATTGTTTGTTTTCCGCATCAGGCTTGCCTTGATAGAGTTGCGTTTGTAGGACCATGGGTAGACAACGAAAATATAATTTTACTCCTTTTTGGGGGAATCCCGTGAAGGGCTTTGCTTTTGGATACGCTCATATATGGGTTGTGATCAGCAGTTTATCAATACACATCATGAAGTAGGAGACCTGAAGAAGAGTTATTGATCTAGTTGGAGAAACCATAATAGCCCATGGATGGATCGAAAGCGAGGATGACATTAATTATATATTATCAATTCTGTAAATGCACCAAAATCATATCTTACCTCGAGTCAAGAATTTCCATATTTTTCTTTCTTTAATCAACTTGAAACACTGGTGTGATTATGTTTGTTTGTTTGATTTTTTTAAGCAGATGATGGTATCATTTTCAAGTTAAGGAAATCATTTGTTGTCTTCTCTTCCAGATGATCTAATTAAATTGGTTGAAAAGGAAAAAAAACTTGATGGAGATAGTAAACCTGGACGCGGGAAAAAGACTGTCCTACAAAATCCAAATAGACCTGACGTTGCTGGTGGTGCCCAAGTCTCGGGTGGTAGGAAGCCCAACTTATCCATGAAAACTGTCACCCCGAGGCATGTGAATAATCACAATGTGGATGGATAATTCTCAATATGGCACTTATGTTTAAGTGGAGCAAGATAGGGACATCAATCCTTTGGTTTCTGAAGTACATGTAGCTAATGATGCAAATGCCGAAAAGGGTGATTCTGGAAGGACCATACATCTAGGATTGCCAATGATATCAAAGTAAAATCATTCCTCAAGGAGTTTGACTTGGTCGAGAAGCGTAGATAAGCAAAGTGACACGGGCTGAGATCTCAATCCCATCACAACCCGTGCGGCACTCGGTCGTCGTCACGCCCTTGACTCTCGAGATAGCCTTCAACACCATAATTAGATATTCTAAATAAATGGAAGAGTTGTGTGTGAGAAAAGAACTTCTATACTATTCAAAAGAGTACATGAGAGAGCTTGAGGATTGGCTGGGTTGCTCCACATGAGCTCCCATCTATTTATACAAGTATCCACCATGGAAGGATCTAGAAACTCTATTAATGACAGATCTATAACTTCCTACTTTATTACAATGTTCCATTCTCTTCCTACCTTGAATATGCTAGAAATATCTACCATACTCTCGGACCTTCCCGATAGTTCTAGAACATCGCAGAACCATCTACCCGCTTCTAGAACACGAGAACACTCTAGAATATTTCTGAATCTTCTTCCACATTCTAGACATTTCTATAATGTTCCACTATGTTCTAGATTGTTTCACCGTCTTCTAGAATATTCCACCACATTCTAGATTATTCCACAGACGTCTAAATTTTTTTAAGTAAACCTCCATACTACTATATGGGGTAATTTGGAATTATTAAAAGGATAAAAGACACTGACCACCCCTGAATTTAGGATTAAATCCATCCTGCTACCCTGTGTTTTGGAAAAAGAAACTTTGCACCTTGTATTGGATGGAGGCTAACAGTTGACTAACATCACAGATAAAAAGTCTATTTTACACCTTTATATTATAAAATTACCTCTTATATATATTGCCCTAAAATCTCTCATTCATTTCTAACCATAATCCTCTCTCTCTCTTCCGCTTTCCCTTCCCCTCACCCTCCCCATCACATCCGCCAAGCCTCATCTTCACATATCTTCCTCTCACTAAAACACAGTATCCTCCCTCCTCTCCAACACCCTCATCTTCTCTCTGTCACCCATTTTTCGCGTCTCTCTCTCAGATCCCATTCCTCGTCTCTCTTTCACCGATCCCCTCCCCCTTCTCTCTCTGTCTCTCCCTCTCCTTCTCGTCCCATCGTCGTCTCCGTCGAAGAGAGAATAGAGGCTAAGGTGAAGTCAAATCGGGGGACAGAGAGGGCGAGGATGCCAACGGTATTTTCAGATCCCGCGATGGAGTAGCGATTGCAATGGTTCGGCAGTGGCTGTGGCAGATCTAGGGACGAACATGACGAGTATTCCGACGATGTTGGCGGACAACGGTGGCGGTGTTGGGCAGATGATGAAGATGACGATGAGAAACCCCGAATCGACTCTCCATCATCCCAAATCACTGCCTCAAAGAGCCATCTCGAGCCGTCGCCGCCATCATCCGAGACACAGCCCTCGCCGCCATCATCCGAGACCCAGTCGTACGGCAAAGGCTTCGGTGGTCTGGGCTTCGGCAAAACAGAGGTAGGTGGGTCAAATTTGGCTCTGACTAAGACAGACCAAACATGGTTTCTCATCAGGTGTCATCGTTTACATTCACTGTATCCTTTTTTGGGTTGTGATTGTTTCCAAAAATGTGGAAGCTAATCAGTTCTTGTTGACCCACCAAAGAGCTAAAGTGGAATCATTTTCTACTCCGATTTGCTACTCTGATATGCTTTTCTCCAAGAGAAGTACTTGTGAAGCAATAGAGTGTAAGTGTGTGTTTAACATTGTTGTAGTCAATGATCTCTGACTACCCTGATCTCATTCGCAAGATTCTAGATCTGGGTTCTCTCCCAACGTATTCAAGTTTTCTTCTTTGGACCTGGTATTCGAATTAGAAGTTCTGGTCAAGCTTTTGTTCATCTGCGAAATGCTTGGATCTACATGAAATTTTAGGGTTTTGGTTTGCTGGTAGTGATGTGAATTCTATAATATTTTGCAACTATATCTAGATCTGGATTCTGTCTGTTGGTCTCCAAGTTTTCTTGCTTGGACATATGATTCGATTTAGAAGTACTGGTATGTTCTTGTTATTCATATTGTTCTTGAATTGAACTAAAAATGTGGGTGATGATGATAAACATGGGTAAAATGTCTAAAGAATTACACGGGGGCAATATGGTCCGAAAAAATTCATCAACCGCTTTTCTAATGGAACCTAACAAAAGGTGCTAAGTGTCTACGGAATATTCCGTTAAATGTGTTCAAAGTGTGTTTTTCCAAAACACATGGTAGCAGGGTGGATTTAATCCTAAAGTCAGGGGTGGTAGTGTCTTTTACCCTTATTAGAATCATGGTCATGGGATGACATTAGGCTTGCACGCCAAGTGCAAGACAAGATGTCAGCCCGTGTCAAAGGGCTGCTTCAGCTGGTAAGTATTGGGAAGACCAGAAAATGGATTTGCACCACGATATTGAAACCTATCCCGGGGATGATGGTCATGGGATGACATTAGGCTTGCACGCCAAGTGCAAGACAAGATGTCAGCCCGTGTCAAAGGGCTGCTTCAGCTGGTAAGTATTGGGAAGACCAGAAAATGGATTTGCACCACGATATTGAAACCTATCCCGGGGATGATGGTCGTTGATTTCTTGGGTGTCAGAGATACATGGTAAGCTCTCTGTCTCTCTCGTCAATGTCTCTATCTCGCTCCCCTATCTCTCTCTATTCGTATCTCTGTATCTCTCTCTCTCCTTCTATCTATCTCTCCTGGTCTATCTCTCCATCTCTCTCTCTCTCTATCTATCTCTCTCGGTCTCTCTCTCTGTTCTGTATCTCATATTCTGTCTTGGGTTTTGTATCGGTGAAAAATTGAACTTGGATTATGTTCATTTGTTGCAACAGAGACCTGGTTTCTGTGGATCTTTCATGTGGTTTGATCCTTCGATGTGCCAGAGGGCTGTTAAAGTCATACCAGGGGTGCTTAGACGAATTAATATAGATGAAGCTGAGGTGAGGAAGTGGAAGGCAGTGGTTGTATCAGTGCCTCTTATGTGTCTGATTTTGATTACTGATGTAATGTTCTCGGCTGGGAAGTTTGAGAACAATAACATATTGTATTGGAATAGGCTAATGCAATGTGGTGTGGTTTTGTGAAAAAGGTTTAACACCCCTTGATTTTCAAGCTTTCCGTTCTGGACAGGAGAGCCCAGGAGGGTGCTACCCATAGTCAAATGGTGGAATTCTAGAACAAACACTGACACATATATATATATTATATATATATATATATATATATATATATTACATATGCCAACAGTCTTACACATCTTCTAAAAATAATGTTACACAAAAGATGTAAATTGTCTAGAGTCCAGTTTTACTGAGAGTACGTATAGATACTTGATCAGTCTGCGTTCTCTCTCCTATGCCAAGCTTTCTTCGTCTAGACCTGCGGTGCGAATAAAACATGAACCACAAATTTTCTAATGTCAGCAATGAAATACTGAGTAAGTAAACACCCAAACTTGTAAACAGATTATGAAGCATGTTTTTTCTCAAAATAATTATAAAGTAGAATGAATAGTAACTAAACATATTTTTGAAGAACACATATGAAATTCTCTTACCTTTTACCTTGCATCTCAATCTTCCTCTTATATCTCAAACGGAGAATGTTATTCTCAATCCATCTCTTCTTTCCTTTCATAAAATTCTCTTTCTCAAAGAAAACCATATTATTAACTTGTTGGTACGGGGAAGATCTATCCTTTCACTAGAAGTCATTACCTTAAGTGTCGGCACCCCCCTAAGACTTCTTGCGGCCAGAAAGATGAGTACATGGAGCGACCCGACAACTTGCGACCGGGTTAAAATAATACGAGTCGAGTGACCGTTGTCAAGATGACCAATCTATCAATGATATATTGATCCCCGCACAACTCTTTCGCTTTGTGTTATTTATAAATTATTACCCTCGTGTGGCATTCTCAAAACATAATCAATCTCCAGTAAAGCGTGTAAGTCGTGAAACACATCTTGAGGCAATAAAATCATATTTTCGACATGAAAGAAGCTAAGCACGCTAGACGGCATGTTTACTCACCTCAAGAACACAACAAATAGCACGTAAGCTTTTACAGGTAGACGTAGCCCTCGTCTACGAACTCGTCACCTACAAATTTATAATTTCTAATTAATCGCAAGTTCGGCTAGCGCGTGATATGCAAGTGGCGATGTGAGAGAGTCCAATTTAAATTAACACAAAGTCTAAATCTTTATTTGTTGCTACAATTGCTAATAGTGTGCTAGTTTGTAATGATTACACCCTCTAATTATAATTATCTAATATTATTACTCAATTTTACAAATAATACTCACGTACTTTAAATAATGAGAAAAATAAATTTAGATTTAGAACTTCTTAGGTATAGACTCTTCCAATGTAAAACACTAGCTTAGACTTCATTATAAAGCAATTCATCTTATTCTTCATATTCTACACTATTATTTCTAACATTTCTAAAATGACTTTTCTTTAGCAAAAGAAACTATTTAAGTAGTAAAGCTAATCATTGAAAATAATTATTTACATATGTTTGGATAGTGAAGTAAAATAACTACATGATAAATTATTTAAGCGGTGTTATAAAAATATTATTAGGAAAGCAAGTTATATTTAATATCTATTTATGAGTATGAGAAATAATTATTGAAATTATGAAAAGATAAAACATTAATTAAAGAAACTGTTCATAAACATTCCTCAAATTGCTTCATAACTTATTTTATTCCAAACACAAAAATTAGATAACTAATTTATTTAGTTCTTCATAAAACATTTCTAGTTTAACTTTTAACGTACGACTCGTATACTATTACAACACCCAGATTACTTTTCCGTAAAGGTACGAAAAATAATATTTTTAATCCGAAATTTATATTTTTCGCGTAAAATAAATGTTTAAGTAAAAGAAAACCGGATCCGCCTAGGTTATAATAAAAGTCAGCCGAAACCCCCTTACACTCACAACACAGGTTCATTAAAAGTCACTAACTTCCCCTAACAATTTCCAATGCGACAACAGTTCCCCTTACACCTAGTTTATTTAAAAGACACTTTCACCCCTTACATGAACTATCAAATTGATCGATCTAAACATGGACTTGAGCCTCAAGTCATGATTTTGATTATCTAAAATAAAAAAATTAGAGGATTTAGAGTGTACCCAAGCCAAGAATTAATGGCGAAAAACATTCGAGAAATGGGTCGATTCTAGCTTCACGATGATGGGGCCGACGGTGGTGCTCGTCGGCGACATTCCTGGAGTCCTTGGCTCCGGCTGGGTGTCTCCTTGGGCCTTCGGGAGACTAGTGGGAGAGAGCTTGGAGGGTGGGTAGCGCCAGATTCGTCTGGTCCGAGCTCTTCGCCGGCCTTAATGGAGTTGGCCGGCGATGGTGATGGTTCTGGGCTGATTGTGCAGCTAGTTGCTGCCTCTCATTGGCTCGATATATATATATATATATATATATATATATATATATATATATATATATATATATATATATGTATATATATATATATATATATATATATATATATATAGAGAGAGAGAGAGAGAGAGAGAGAGAGAGAGAGAGAGGTGCTAAGGTCGACGGAGAGGAAGAGAGCAAATTAGGTGGTGGTGGGTTTCCCGTTGGGTGGGGGTTTGCTGTCGGCCTTGGGTGGCTGTTGGCGGACTCCTGGCCTGCTACTGCCGCCACTTCTACTCGACGGAGAAAGAGGGAGAAGGCAGAGAGAGAACGACGGAGGGAGAAAGAGGTGGTGGATGTGATGGTGGTGATGGTGCTCTGTCTAAGAAGAAGAAGAAGAAGAAGAAACTTAATAAGAAAAGGATGAGAAGACAAAAGCCTTAGGAAACAAAATGTACAGTCGTGCGTACAGGTGGGTTGGAGAATGAGAAATAATTTGTTTTTATTTTATATTTATTTATTAATTTTATTTATTTGCTTATGAGGCTTATAAATTCTATAAAATACAATTTCTACCATCCAATTTAACTAGCTTATACTTTTTGAAACTACAATGACCTCCCCTCTTGCCATATATTTCCGAAAACTATATTCTAAACTTAAGAACAACCACCAAATTACTCGTATAATAGAAATGGGGTGTTAAAAAAGGCTTCCGAGTTCAGTAGGTTGTTATTGTAATATGGTTAGGTTTTGGTATTGTGGTGTAATTGGTTTTTCAACTTTGTTATGAATTAAATGGTGTATTTTGGTATGTTATTTTTCTTGTCAGTAGATTCTTTATCAATGTTAATACTATGTTATCGTTCTTGTAATCTCGGTTTTGTAATGCCAGTAGGCTTCGGCATTTTTGTAAGTTTAGTAGCAGTTGGCACGATGCACAACTTAAAACAGCTAGCGAAAAATGTCGTTGGATTTTAACCGATGAAAGACTTAAAACTAGTAAAATTTCGTTGTATCGTAACCGGTGCACGACGTAAAGCACCTAAAACACTTACAACCACTAGCAAATTGTCTTTGGACCGTAACCGGGCACGGCGTAAAGCTGCTAATACACGAAAACAACTAGCAAAATATTGATGGACGTAAGCGGTGCACAAAGTACCCAAAAAATTAACAAAAACTATCAAACACTTTACAAACAGTCACATTTTCCATAATTAATTTGAGAGAATGAATGTACAACACAACTCAAAGTCCAGCACCAAAAACTACCTAAACCCATCTCTTCACAGTGCCAAAATTTACCCATAAAAACTACCAAAAACCATGTCTTCGCAGTACTAATATTTACCCACGAAAGCTACCAAAAACCATCTATTCACAGCACCAATATGTACCCACAAAAATGAGGGGCCCGCAAGTTTTTTTTACATATTTTCATCCAACCTAGGGAAGAAAAATTAACGGAAAGTGCCACCATTGCAACAAAGTGAAAGTATGAATACTGTGAATGTTATAGTTGAAACTATGGGTACTCAATCCACACAAAATCTAAACTATGGGTACCGCCAATGTAGTGTAGCCTAAAATAAATGGTGTTAGCATCGGGTATCATTTTGCACGATTTTTGAAAGAATGGTACCGTGACTGCACCATTTTTAAGTATGAGTACTAAATTCACAATTAAAGTGAACTATAGGTCTCCGGTGCAATTTCGCCATTCTAATTCATAATAATCTTAGGTCATATGAACAAATAATATTGTTCGTCGTGATTGAATAAGTAATCCGGTTCGAATCCGGCAGAATCCGGTCCGAATCCAATCAGATCCAAAACCTTGTGGAGTTGTACTCTCAAGGAGAGTCAGAAATTTCATTTATTTATTGCAAATTCGTTTTAATCAGTTTTTGACTCTACTATCTCAATCCTTCACACCCCAGCAAGCATTTCTTGAGGGTAAGGTTTTACTCTTCTGAGGTGATGTAGCTTTGATGATATTCCACGGTCTTTACATCAGTTGTCCTAAATTGTTTCTTAGGATCCATCCAGTTGCCTTGTCGTATCTTTTCCTTTTGTACATCTTGCATCACAATTTATTTTCACCCATTCCTCTCGGATTAGGATCCCCTCCAGCAAAAATTCTCTCCAGCCCTCAAGTGCAAACATCTTCTGAGCTGATTGTGTCACTTCATACTCTAAGATAGTAGTATTCTCTCTTAAACCATTATGACTAACGATGACATAATTAAGAAATGCAAGTGCCTTGAAATTTGGCACACTGATGAGCATTTTATAAGTGAGTTCCTCATTTGCTATATATTTACTTCAGATGTGTCACTTTTTTTTTTTTAACTTCTCTTTCATAGCAATTAGCTTGGAGTTATATTTCTTACTCAGTGCACATGTACGGACAATTACAATAAAAGAAAGAGTACAAAATAATTATGTACTCTTGTGGCACTCCCAAATTAAGTACTTTATATTTAGAGGCTTCACCGCTCTCGCTCCTGCTCTAGGTCCTCTATATCTATACTGACTTCAATTTTCTTATCCCTGTATTGTAAGGGACGCCACAATTTCTCGGTTCTCCAGCACCACATTTAGGCAACTCTATTATTGTTCGATGGCATGCTCTAAGCAATCGAAGTTATGTCCAATAAGCATGAAAGCAACATAAGAGAAGTTAAGGTTATCTCTTGAAGCATGTTATTTGGTTCCTAAGGTAGAATGAGTTACAGAATAAACTTTTGTCTAACTCCCCTGAGCCATCAACTGGAAAGAACAGCTCCTGGTTTGACAGCTTGTGGTCTTTGAAAATTCCCAGAAAAATGGTTTTTACGAGTTGGAGGTTGTGGCATGACGCTCTTCCAGTGGCATCAAAACTCAGAGAAAGGGGAATTTCGGTTCCAATGTTGTGTAACGCCTGCAACAAAGCCCCTGAAACTGCAATACACTATTTTTGTCGCTGCACTGAAACAGCAAAGGTATGGGAAGGCATCTTGAACGCTCCTTTCGAACAATCAAAGATTGTGAACCTGCAAAGTTGGATAGAGGAAATCTTCACAGAGAGAACCACGGAGTACAAGGAGATCTGGGCGATTATTATCTGGAGCTTATGGACTAAAAGAAACGATTGCAGATTCAATAATACCCCTTTCACAGCAGAAGGGGTGATTGACAAAATAAGGGCTCACCTGAGGGAATTCAAACTCGCCCCTGAAGACGGAGGAGGGAGAGACAAAGCTCCAGAAAGATCCACAGCCACATGGGAAGCACCGCCGGAAAAATGGATCAAAGTGAACACAGACATAGCTCGAACCCCGGATGAGAAGATAGCAGGATCTGGGTGCTTGCTTAGAGATTCCGATGGAAGATTTGTTGCAGCTCGCTTCGAGAGGATTCAGGCGGATGAATCGGTGTTGCTACTTGAACTCAGGGGAATCGAGAAAGGACTCCGACTAGCAAAGGACGCCAAGTGCCGGAATCTACAAGTTGAATCGGACTCCAAAGCTTCAATCGAGCTTTTGCAGAAGTGGAATGGACAGAGACGATTGTTTGAAGGAAATGAAGAAATCGCATCGGTAGCAGAGAAGTGTTTACAGCTTTTGGAGGAGTTCGAGAGGATAGAATTACGGCACGTAAAACGAGGAGCCAACGCGGCAGCAGATGCTTTTGCCAAAAGATCGCTATCATTCTCACAATATAGTATGTATACCCGTCCTCCGGACTGGGCAATCGATGTAATTGAGAACGATAGAAATTGCCGATTTTGCGGCCTTTAAATGAATTTTCCCTCAAAAAAAAAAAAAAAAAAAAAAAAAAAAAAAAGGTAGAATGAGGGCTCACCTCGTATAAATAAAGACATGTATTTGCGTACTAGACACTGGAGTCTTAGAAAATTACGTGCACACCCTATGAATGGGTGTAGATTCAACTACAGTTTTTATTCAATCATAAGATTCACACAAATAGTAACAAGTCGCAGTTGGGTGGTTTAGGCCTCATTGAGGAAAGAAGCAAATTTCTTGAGCAAGGCCACAGCTTTTTCAGAAGTCGGCTTAAAAATATGATAATCATGCCCCTCCCCTTCATCTTCCAAAACATCAACCACTCCCCTCCAACCACTATTCTCCAACACCTCAAGGTAATACCTTCCTGCAAATTTCAGATAGTCTTGCTCAGCCAAACAAACAAGCAGCTTTTCACAAGCCAGCGCTGACACTTTCGGGTCGTTACCCGGGTTAAGTAACGGGTCATCCAACCCAGTAGACGACGGGTTAAGAAACATCCACAGCCGTTTTGCTTCTTCTCCAAGCACCCGTAGCTGTTCCGCTACTTCTCCAAACCCGTCCGGTAACGTCTTCCAGAAATAGGGGCTAAAAAGAGCAACCCCAATGAGTTTCAACCCGGTAAGCCCCTCCGACCCGACCCGGGTACCCATATGGTGGGCGATGTTAGCACCGGCACTGTCTCCAGCGAAGAACACCCGGTCGAAATCGGCGTGATCCTCAAGCCAACTCTCTTTTCCTTCAGCGACCCATTTCACGACGGTCCATGAATCTTCATAAGCCGTCGGGAGTGGATGCTCCGGGGCCCTCCTGTAGTCGGCGGAGACGACGGCGATTTGGGCTTCCGCGACGAGTGAATTGAGGTAGTTGTGGCCCAGGGCGGTGAAAGCGGACCCCATGCAGAATCCGCCACCGTGGAAGTAGACGAGAAGAGGGAGTTTCTTCTTCTTATCTGGTTCGTTGATTTTGGGAATGTAGAGCCGAGCAGACACCCCAGTTTCGGGATCAATGGTGACGTCTTTTGATTGGACGCCGGTTTCGGGGTGGACGCCCGCCGGGATGATTTCTTCGCCTCCGAGTCTCTCAACTCTGCCGCCTTTGAACACCCGGAGGCCGAGAATTGCAAAGTCGGCGATTACTTCTTCTGCGGTTGACGACGCCATGGATCGATGAGTGAGTGAGGGAGCAGGAGCAATTCTAAATATTTGAACAAATTTGCCCTAGTGTTATAAACATTTCTCGAGTGTGTATGTGTGGGAGAAAAAGGGATTACGTATTTAACATGTCCTGTCCTGTAGTACGATATGAATGCTGTGGTCTATATTTTCTTAATTGTATCATGTGGATTGACAAGATACGAGTGAACAGTGAACGGCTGAGAAACAAGAATGCTCCTAGACGTTCGAAATGTTTTAACTTTTTTTATACACATTAATTAGGATAAAATTTTGGTTAAAAGACACTTTCATGCCTTCTAGTTTCATTGAAGGACAATTTCACCCCATCTAGTTTAGAAAAGGACACTTTCATCCCTTTAGCCTAATGAATTACAAGTGATTTACACTATCAGATTGTGACACACTTAATCTCGAAGTGAGGTCTGTCACGGAAATAATTTTAAACACAAATTTGACTCTCCTATCATGCAAAAAGTATACTAGTGGGTAGTCCCTATACTTTTTGTAACATGAGGGCTAATTTGTCCCAATATCTATTTTAACTGACATTTCCCAATTTCAGACTAACAATGTATTAAAATGGGATGTAAGTTTTCTGATGTTCGGCACTCTAAATTCTTGTATTGTTTTATTAATAAAATCACCAGGTCAAAATTACTCAGAGAATAGCGAAAAGGTGAAATATGTTGTTCTTAAAGAAACAGTGGCACTATATTATTTGTAGCATTACTCAAAAAACCTTCTTACAATTGTATTACACTCAAATATTAGTATGACATTTCCCTCATTATAAAAGGTGTTGGCTTCTATAATACCACCTCTCTTCTCTCTATCTTCTACGTTCGACTTTTTATTCCGTAATTTGATCACTTTGACCCGATTATTTGAATAGCAAAATTATGTAATTTTTTGATAATTATTTCATGGTTTCGTAGATGCTGTTTTTCATAGCAAGAAGAACAAACCTCAAAGAACTTGGCAACCTTTGCTAGCTTTACTCACTGAAGCAGCTTCCATATAGGTTGCTGACTGTCCTTGAAGCTTGAATGTTCCTGCTCCCACAAAGTGGCCAAAGCTATTCCTCATCACCGAAACACCATAACCATCACTTTGATTGCTGCCCCAAGAAACATAACAGTTCACTTGTTACTTTAAGGCCTCTATTGTATTGGACTTCGATAAAATGGCTAAGTCAGCCCCTTAATAAAAGCCATTATTTTTCTCTAAAAATAAAAATAAATATAAACATAATTACGAGCTCTTGTGGCACTCTCTAATAAAATGCTTTCAAAAATTGTAAAAAAAAAACTTAGGGTTTCCAGCTCCGCAATAGACTGAGGGCGACCAGAACGGCGAACCAAGGCACGAACAGTAGATCTGCGACGATGGCTCCGGCGGGGGAGGTCGCGAATGAACTGACAACCACAGAGGGAGACTCAATGCAGTTTGAGACTCAAGAAGCAGCAGACTCACGTACGATTCATAGGAACTTTGCCAAACTGTCCATCGAAGAGGAGGAGGTCATTGAGTTCTCGGATGAGCACTGTATGGAGGCAATACGGAACTTGGGTCCTTGTCTCATAGGATCTTTCCTGCTACCCATTCAGTTCAATGTTTGAGCTATGAGGTTGTTGTTTAATCGAATCTGGGAGGAAGGAGAAGACACAAGCATCACAGAGATAAAACCAAACAAGTTCATAATCGAGTTTCCATCCACAAGCGCAAGGGAGAAGGTGTCAGCGGGTGGCCCGTGGATTTTCGACGGTAATCCACTACTTCTGAAGCCCTGGACATCAACTACTCACATTGATGATGTTACCTTTGACACCATGGACGTTTGGATTCAAGTGCGCAATTTGCCCTACTATCTTCAATCCGAGGATAATCTTACTAGGGCACTAGAGACTACTGGCCTGGTGATAAAAGCATATGATAGAGTTATCCCAGGCGAGGGGGGAGCCTATATGAGAGCACAAGTCCGGATTCAAGCACATAAACCACTAAGAAGGGGAGTTCACATCCTAGCCATGAGGAAGAAGGTATGGTTGGATTTTAAGTATGAGAGAATACCGAATATGTGCGAGTGCTGTGGCTGCTTTACGCACCCAAGCTGGTTGTGTAAGGCCAAATCTGATGAAGAAAAGCGAGGCGAAGTGCCGGGGTTTGGGGAATGGCTGATCTTTCGACCAACCCCCCGAAAGAAGATGCAAAACCTCAACCAGAATGAAGAAAGGGACAGGGAGGCGAATGCAAACAGTTCTACTACAAACTCGCAGCAGAGAAAGGAGCCTGACACAGTTGACAAGATGAACGAAGATTTGAATAGCAACCGGATGGATACCACAGAGGAGTTGCTCCCTCCTTCGACAGCCACCACAGTATATGATAATTCTCTGAGCCAACCTCCTAGTACAGTAACTACAGATCAAATACCTGCAGAAGTTAAAGGGAAGACGGTTGAGAAGTCCCTGGAGACAAACGCTCAGAACAAAAGAAAGATTAGCGAAGCAAACTTTAGCCCTAACCCTAAGGGTAAACTACCAGTTAAAGGGGAGAAATCAGTTCATGGTGGTATGGGGAGGATTAATAGAGGCAGAGGGCGTGGAGGAAGGGGAGGGAGAGGCAGTGGTAAAACATTGGATTTGGGCAGCAGTAATGATGGGGTTTCTGATTTGCAGATCCCGAACAAAGACGGAGGCGTCTTAAAAATACCTAATGCGACATTGGCGGCGGGTGCGGTGCACCCCCGCCTGGCATAATGTGTGTCATCAGTTGGAAAGTGCGAGGGCTTGGAACCCTTGCACGCTCCTATCGCTTCGCGACTTAGTGAGGCATCAAAATCCCGACGTACCCTTTTTTATGGAAACCAAGCTACTGCAAGTTGAGATGGAAAGTGTGCGAGTAAAACTGGGGTATGCAAATTGTTTCACAAGAAACTGTGTTGGCAGGAAAGGAGGTTTGGCCCTCCTTTAGAAGGATTCGGTACAAGTTACGATAGTTAAAAACTCGTATCACCATATTAGCGCGAATGTGGTGGAAAGAGATTGGAATTTCTCTTGGCTGTTTACTTGATTTTATGGAGATCCAAATCGTGAAGATCGGCATCACTCTTGGGAATTGTTGCGAAGATTAGCTCCGAAACCTATGGGTCCGTGGTGTGTTGCGGGTGATTTCAACGCCGTTACAACCAATACGGAAAAACAAGGTGGATTGGTGGTAACTTTCTCGCAACTTTCTCAGTTCAAATATGTGTTAAATGAGGTAGAGCTTCTTGATTTGGGATTTGCAGGCAATCCGTTTAGATGGAATAATAACCAAAGCGGGGAGAACAATATTAGAGAGCGATTAGATAGAGTGGTGGCAAACACGTATTTGGCTCGACAAGTTCCAGGGAGCTCGGGTAACCCATCTTCTAAACCCCAACTCTGATCACAATCCGATCAGATTGGACTGGGAGGTTAGTAAAAGGATCAAACTAGAAGATTTCAGATCGTGGATGCAGCATCCGGGGTTTGAAGAAATTGTCGAGAACAGTTGGCAGAAGGAGGCCGACGCGCCAATCGGACAGAAAATCCAAGCACTCCAAACAGTTTGTAAGGTTTGGAATAGTGGAACCTTTGGTTCCGTAAAGAAAAAGTCAAAGCAATTGAGGGATCAATTGGCTGTTCTTGATGGCGGCAGACAAACCACAGAAGTCATAGAGGAGAAGAAAAGATTAACGAAGATTTACAACAGAGTGTTACAGGAGGAAGAAATTATGTGGGCACAAAGATCTCGGGTAAATTGGTTACGAAGCGGGGATCAAAACACCCGGTTTTTTCATCAAAAGGCAACTATTCGAAGAGCAAGAAAAAGCTTCAGTGGGATTGAAAATCAGGCCGGTGAGTGGGTAACAGAGGAAGAGCAAATTACCGAAGTTCTGGAACAATACTTTGGCGCTATTTTCAAGCCAACGCAGCCAGCGATGATTGAGATATAGCCAGTGTTAAATACCATGAATGTGGCTATTAGTAGAGATCAAAGTCAAGAGATGGAGAAACTGTTCACGGCTGAGGAAATAAAGATGGCACTTTTTCAGATGGCGCCTGACAAGGCCCCAGGACCTGACGGTTACAATGCGGGCTTTTTCAGAAATATTGGTCAATTGTCGGTAATCAGGTAACAAACGCCGTCTTAAATGTTTTGAATGATGGTGCAAGTTTGGAAGCTTATAATTCTACTCTCATTGCCTTAATACCTAAAATTAAATAGCCAAGGAAGCCAAGTGACTATCGCCCCATAAGCCTGTGCTCAGTTATTTACAAAATTGTCGCAAAGTCAATGGCTAACAGACTGAAAAAGCTTCTACATGAGATTATTTCTGAAAATCAAAGTGCTTTCGTCCCTGGCAGATTAATCACAGATAATATATTAACAGCTTTTGAAGTTATTCATTCCTTGAAGACGAGAAAGAAGGGTAAAAAAGGTTTCATGGCTTTAAAAGTGGACATGAGTAAGGCTTACGACAGGGTGGAACGGGAGTTTGTACGTGAAACTTTGTTTCACATCGGGTTTGGGCCCCGGTTCATCAGCTTGGTGCGCAACTGTATGTCAACAGTTAAATACGCCTTTGTGCGTAACGGAAACCCTTCGGGGTGTGTCATTCCTGAAAGGGGACTCAGACAGGGCTGTCCGCTGTCACCGTATTTGTTCCTGTTATGCAGTGAAATCTTATCTAGGGCTATTACTTGTGTTGTCAATAATGAAGAATTGACGGGGGTGACGGCTTCTAGAGGAGGACCAGTGGTCTCCCACCTCTGTTTTGCTGACGATTCGCTGTTTTTTACAGTTGCAAATGAGGAAAATATCTTAACTTTGATGAAGATTTTAGAAGTTTATGAGAAGGCGTCTGGACAAAAGATTAATATTGATAAATCTGCAATAGTTTTTTCTTATGGCGTCCCAGTTCAAATAAGAGAAAAGATTTTGCAGATTACTGGGGTTAATGAAGTTGATCAGTACGATAAGTACTTAGGCCTTCCAAAAACTATGGGGAGGAACAAATCGATTACTTTCAACGAATTGACGGTCAAGTTAGGCGGCAAGCTCAAAGGATGGAAAGAAAAGAAGTTATCAGTTGCAGGTAAAGAAGTTATGATCAAAGCCATAGCACAGGCCTTGCCAACATATGCGATGTCTTGCTTCCAAATCCCGGATGGTATCTGCGACAAAATGGAAGGAATGATCAGACAATTTTGGTGGTCTAACTTCGGTAAAGAGAGAGGGATCTCATGGGTGGCTTGGTCTAAGATAAAAGAGAGTAAGGAAAAAGGAGGTCTGGCTTTCAAAGATTTGAAGATCTTCAATCAAGCATTACTTGGTAAAAAGGCATAGAGGATTATTCGATTTCCTGACGCTTTGATGAGTCGGGTTTTCAAAGCGAAGTATTTTGCGCAAAAGGATTTTATGTCAGCTGAGTTGGGGAACTCCTCATCCTTTGCATGGCGAAGTATCCTTCATGGACGAAAGATTATACGGGCATGATCTTATAGAAAGATAGGAAATGGAAACAGTACGGAGATTGGTGATAAATGGATCCCCTGCACTTTCAATCATGAGGTAATCACTAACTGTCCCAACCCAAACATTAAAGTCAGCTCTTTTATTGGTGAAAATCAATCCTGGAACATCAATAGTTTCGAGACGTGTTTTTGGGACGTAGATGTCCATGCAATAGCAGCCATTCCTCTTCCTGCTGTGCCTACAGCTGATAGGTGGTACTGGAACTTGGAATCTAATGGAAACTATAGCGTGAGGACTGGGTACAAACTAGCGAGGGACATGGCGAATGCGCATCCCACAAGCTCAAGTGAGAATCATTCAAATAGGGTGTTCGAAAAGGTCTGGAAGCTAAAGTTGCCAAAGAAAGTTATCCACTTTGCATGGAAAGTTTTGCACCAGAGCCTCCCTACACAGCAGAAATTAGCTCGTAGAAATGTACATGTGACAAACCTATGTCCGAGATGCGACCACTTTGGAGAAGATGAGAAGCATGTTTTTATGAGTGCAAATTTGCGCGCCAAGTGTGGAGTAGGCTTTCACCTGTATTATCACAAGAGGGAGGTTCTTATCTCTTTCCAGATTGGGTGGCGAATAAAATGCTCGAGCTAGATAACGAAGACTGCAGGGTTTTTGTCATCATTTTATGGGAACTATGGAATCAAAGGAATGGGTTAGTCTTTGAGGGTAAATCAAAAACTGCAGAACAGATTGTAATGGATGCGGCTGATAGGATTGAAGAGCTTGAGTTTTCAACCAAAGAAAAGGAGCAAGTTTCGGGAGTTGAGGCTAGAAGAGATGAATGGTTACGGCCACAGCACGGCAAAGTAAAACTGAACTTTGATGGCTCTTTTGACCCGAAGACTTGAGCAGCAGGCAGGCGGGGGCGTTCTTCTACGAGATGAATCTGGGACTTTTATAGAAGGAAGAAGTTTTGCGATCCGAGGATGTCAAAATGCAAAGGAAGTAGAAGCTACTGCTTTGAGAATGGGAGTCCATTATGCCATAGAATGTGGCCAACAAAGGATACCGATTGAAGGAGATCCTAAGGTTTTAATAGAGGAATTTCTTCAATATAGTAAAGGAAGACCCCCAGATGATATCTCCATTATTGTCGAGCTAATGAATGAAACAAAACACTTTCTGGATAGCATAGAGTCATGGAGCATTCAGTGGATCCGACGGGAGGCAAATGAACCGGCTAATTTACTTGCGAATCACGCTCGGATGAACCAACAAGATGAAGATTGGGTTTTGAATTGTCCAGTATGGCTTAATGAAGCTATACAAATTGATGTAATGGGTCATCTTGTTTAATCATTTATAAGATCATTTTTCCCTCAAAAAAAAAAATAAAGAAATAATAAAATGCTTTAAACGTTATCGCTCCTGCTCTAGGTGCTCTATATCTATACTGGAAGTACTACTTAATTTACTCATCCTTGCACTATGTTTGGTTCTTGGAAAATGGAAAAGAAAGAAAAATGATTTTCTTGAAATTTTCCATATTCTGTTTGGTGGAACTACTGTGACAACTGACAAGAAAAGAAAATAAACATAAAAGGAAAGGGAAATTTTTATGAAGAAAACGGAAAACTAATTTTCTGGCCAAAACTGAGTGGAAAAGGAAAAGAAAATTGTTCGGTCGAAATGTCCGTTCTCTGTCAAAGGGAATTCGCCTCAATCACCGCCACCATCCTCTCATCTTCTCCCTCTCCGTCCAAGGAAACTATCGCCGCCACCCCTCTTCCCAGCTACTCACAGAAATTACTGGCGGCCATGGAGGCTGACGAACCAGACCCAACAACCCTCGCCACCCACACCGACCAAAACCCAACCGTACCACCAAAACCGCCGAAGTTACCATAATTCGTAGCCACGAACTCCGAGCTGGATGATCGACATTGCTGGAAAATTCTCTGTCAACCAAACTAGAAGCTAGAAGCGCGAATCCTGATTCCAAACAAGTAGTTGTACTTGAGTACTTCCCACCAAAAAGGAAACTAAAGTCGCGAATCCTAATTCCAAGCCAGCACTTCCCAAAAACGGAAATTAGAATCGCAGATCTTCATTCCAAGCTAGTACTTGGCACAAAAAGGAAACTGGAATCACAAAATCTTGATTCCAAGCCAGTGGCTACTCACCCAATTGAGGTTAAAGCTAGTGATCGACAAGAAGAGAAACAAAGTCGTGTTTGCACAAGCTAGAAAAGACTTTGTCGACGTCCTCTTCAACCTACTCTCCTTGCCCTTGGCCACGGTAACAAACCTTTTAAAAAACAACTCCATGGTGGTCAGTGTAGGCAATCTCTGCCAAAGTATCGAAAACCTCAGCGATACCTATCTCCAACCGAACAAGAACAAGGCGTTTCTCTTGAAACCTCAGCAGCTCATGGCATCGGATATATTAGCCAGATTGTCAATTAGTGATGATGCAGACACCACAGCAAAATGGATAGCTTATCTTGCTCCTTCGTTGAAGCAAGTTATCATAATGTGTAATCGACCTTCATTAAACTTACCAAAAGAAGAGAAGATGAGAAAGAGAGGGGATGGAATTGTAGTTTTCTCTTAAAATTGGGGTTTTTAGGTTTCTTTTCTTTAATTGTAGGTAACCAAACAGAAATGAGAGAATTGCTATATTTTCATTTTATTTTCCAACAACCACCAAACATAGAAAATAAAATGATTTTATTTTTCCGTTTATCTTCTTTTCTCTTCAAGGGACGCCAATATTCTTGCTTCTCCAGCACCACATTTAGGTAACTCAATCATTCGATGACATCTTCTGTCAAAAGCAATAAAATTATGTCCAATAAAGATGAAAGAAACATAAGAAGTTAATGTTATCTCTCGAAGCGTGTTATTTGGTTCCTAGTCGGTTCCTTCCCACGATCCTTCTAGCTCTCACGGTCTTGACCATGACCACCATTAGTCGATTTCGCTGTTCCTTCCCACGATCCTTCTAGCTCTCACGGTCTTGAGCATGACCACCATTAGTCGATTTCGCTCTTCCTTCCCACGATCCTTCTAGCTCTCACGGTCTTGAGCATGACCACCATAGCAGGTGTCTCTGATTCACGACACCAACGATCCTTCTCGCTCTCGCAATTTTGGGCATGACAACTATCGTAATGCTAAGAGGATAAAACCTAAACAATACTTTTTAAGTAGTACGATAGCTCACCTCATATAAATAGAGACATTTATTTGTACTAGTAAGCGGGACGTGCGTTGCACGTGGTGTGAAATCAACGTTCTTCCACCAGTACATCTCTGCATTATGTACTCCTAGGTTATTACTTTGTTGTTCTCTAGGACATGCTCAATGTTTCTTGCAGTCAGTAGGAATTAACATGTCCAACTATGGTCTCTATTAGATGTAGCTCCAAATATTGCACGTACTAAATCTTAATAACGGAATATCAATACATTTGATTTTTGGTCATGAAGGATCCGAGTTGCACACATATAGGCAGCAATAGTCCATACAAGTTCTTCAACAACCTATTTCATAACGACTAAGAGTCATGGAGTTGCTCTAACACAGAGAATTATTAATGTAACACCCCCATCCTAGAGTGCTGGAGAATTACACTTTGATCCCCTATACTCTCCGGAGATGTCCTTCGCTAAGCACAGAAATGTCCAGCAACCTAACGGTTCTGTTACAAGACAGAATTAAAGCAACTGAAACTTAAAATAAACTTACTATTATAGCTTGCATATATTGATGTGGCAACCTCTATGTGATGACTATTACTCGGGCTCCCGCATACTCACCTGCCAAGTATAAAAAGACAGTGACGTCACGACATCAGTTTATAACACCAAGATAGACTTTATACTGAAAGATATAAACATATTTTGAAACGTATAGTATGTGCTTGTAACGCTATGCCCAGCAACCTGACCCATGTCAGATAGTAAGGACACGTTAAATTAGTAATTCAAATTATCCAATAACACAGGTAATACAAATCTATTTTCTTTTCCCCATTCCTGTACCACCCATTAATCCACCAAGACAAACTAGACATTAAGTGTGCACATCCCCTACTGGATCGTCAGTCCAGAGGGTAGTACTAGTTGCATAAAAGTCGGGAGCTAGCGATGTACCGACTTAGCCCGTAGGCCATGAATGTAAAGCCCGAAGATCGGGTCTCATAAATTTGCTAAGCCCGTAGACCGGGTCCCGTAAATGTATCAAGCCCGTAGTCCGGGTCCCATAATGTTTGACCATACAAAGGTCTAGGGTACTGGAATCAGTTCTCAAATAAGTAATCTCGAACAATTATGAACAATAGTCATACGTACGTGATTCATATGCATATATATAAATGTTCAAGATCAGCCTTTCTGTTATACCATAATTTCCGTAACTTCTACTCATAGAGACATGCATACATCCAATCTAGCATTCTACTATAGTAAGTAAGCTTTCATATGCTTACCAGGTAGCTTGTCTAGTATTCCTTATTAGCGATGCAGATACCCTATCCCAGCAACCTCTACACATGCAAGTGTACATATACTCATTAGTACATGTCCTCATTAGTGAGGTAAAAATGCATATGCAAGTGTCTTGTTAGATGTCTAGCCCAGAATGACTATTTTGCCCCTAAAGTATTTGTATTATCAGGAAAGTCCCGGACTATTCCCGAACCCCCTTAGTTATGCCTAATAATCCAGTCTCATGGTTACCAAGACTCCAAGTTATCTCCATAAGTCTCAAGTTCCAGCTGTCTGCATTTAAGTCTCTAGAGATGAACTAGTTTGCGCTCAAACCCCTGTTACAGTCTGATTAATAAGATTCAAGTCCAAATGAATAAAATTGAATTCCAGATGTCATAGATGGATGTATAAAAAATACATGAGGTCATGTCCTGCATTAAGATTTTAGTGTTTGACAAAAGAAACTGGGAAACTACTGATTTACCCCTCATAGCCAGCTGAACTGAACTAGGGTTTT
This sequence comes from Linanthus parryae, assembly GCA_023055425.1. Taxonomy (NCBI): domain Eukaryota; kingdom Viridiplantae; phylum Streptophyta; class Magnoliopsida; order Ericales; family Polemoniaceae; genus Linanthus; species Linanthus parryae. The sequence goes on from JALGPY010000002.1 coordinate 40,144,361, forward strand.
CAGATATTCAAACTTGGTCAAACTGGACCCTTATATCAGAGATATGATTCTGGACAACTTTCTCGAAGGATAGCTTGGTCAATCAGGCCATCTGATGAGTCAAAACAGGAAGTTCAAGTTGAATAAAACGTAGCAGTCCAACACTTTGAATATAGTTAGAAGTGTTCACAGTTGTGAGCTAGACATTTCTGACTTAATTTAAGAACAATTTGTTCATGATATGAGAAGTTATCCACTATGAATGTTTTAGAGTTTTATCATCTAGCTCCTCACAGAAAGAAACAGAATTGCAGTTTTAATAAATATCCAGAAAGTTAATGACTGACTGAACTTGACAGTTTGAGACCCATTTCTTAACGATTTGACGGTTCCTTAGAGCATCTCCAACAATGAAGAGCAAAAAAAATATCCTTGGACCAAATTTGCTCCTCCTGTTTGTTGCTTGAGCTCCATCAGGACCAAAATTGCTCCATTATTGTTATTTAATTATTACTATTGTTATTATTTTAAATAATTTAATTTCATATTAATTAATCTAAAGTAAATTAACATAGTCTATCTGAATAAAATATAATTTTTTTAATAGTAATGTAATATTATGATTGTTTTTTTATATGTAAGAAAAATATTAATTTTTTATTATTAAATTACTATTTCATTTGACAATACTTCAACGATCATATACTACATCTATATTCTAACTATATATTTCACCTGCTATACTAAAACGAGTTGTTTGAAATTGAAGAATCAATTTTTCATTAAAACTGATTTTTATATGTTTTGCTCCTCAACAATATTGTCACAGATTTGCTCCTCCAAAAACCAGTCTTTGCTTTTGCTCCACCAAATGCTCCATCTGTTGGAGCTATGCTTTTTCCAATTTGGACCAAATTTTGCTCCAAAAGTGTGTTTGCTCCTCCTGTTGGAGATGCTCTTAGCTATTTTGAGCAAGAACTGAGGAAAATCCATAAGAATTTGAAGTATTCAACATCACCTTCTAATAGGAGAAAGAAGCTCACAAATTCGCGAAGTACACAAGAAGATATGACCAGTACTTAGAATTATCTTTCTTTTTTTTTACTCAGGTTATTGTGTTATTGGGCTGCACTTGCAACAAGATTCAAAGGGGTCCAAGAGATTAATTTACAACAACCAACACATGAGACTAGAGGCCATCTTTACGTAGGAGGAAACAAAACTTAATTTCATCAAGGAACAATCAAGATTCAAAGGTGCAAATATTGGTCTGTTTATTATGTTCATAAAGGTTGAAGAACATCCTTATAAAAAAAAAAAGGTTGAAGAACACAACAAAACAGTGTACTTGGGGAAGGATTTTAACCAGCTTAGGAATGGATTCAGCAAGTGTAACCAACATTAAAGTTGTTCTCCTAAGTTCCAGGAACACTCCAGTCCAATTGGTTTCTCCAACTACCCAGTAAACATCAAGTTATGAATCTCTAAAGTCTCTGGGAACTCACAAATGTTAGGATTCCTAAGTTGGGATAGCCACCTTGATCAAGGATTAAGATCACATGGAAGTTTCAGGTTGTGTAATCCAAGGAAAAGTTGTAGTTCTAGGCTATAAGAATGAGTTCTCATGATCAGATTGATCAATCATATGACACAGAGCAAGTTACGAAATCTGAAACAGAGCTCCACAATCTGTCGGAAAACCTGACTGTAAGAGGAATCATCCTCAGGTAGAACGGCGATAGGAGCTGATTCTGGGTTCCAATTGCATTTCTAAGAGAACTCACCGAATTCTCTCTCCGTCTGCACGAGGGTTGGACGAATTGATAAGGATCTTTCTCTCCTCAGGCCATCACGAACACTTGCCAAAAGCAGGTTCCACAGAGATGGTGGTTTTGGCGGTGGTGCCGTTGGTGGGGTGGTGGTGTTCGTTGTTGTGGGAGGAGGAAGATGATTCTGAAGGTGGGTGATGATGATTCAGGAGGTTTCTAGCTGTGAGGGCAGTGAATGAGCTACTGCCAAAACATAGGCCACGTGGCAAGCTCACAAGTTGAGTGAAACAACAGGTGGCCATACATTGGGGCTAAAGTGCAATTTCTCAAACTCAGTGGTAGGTTTGCAATTAAAGCAAAATTCTTATTTCTTGAAAATTATTTTTTTATCCCAAAATTATAGAATATTTTATTTGCATCCCACAATTCTCAGAAATTTCACAATGGCCAAGTTTTAGCCAAATAATCAAGTATTAAGGAACTATATTAGAGCCCCCCAGCTTCTTGATAATTATACATTGACCCCACTCCAATTCTCATTCTAAGGATTCAGGGACTATCAATTGTCAGCAAACACTACTGAAATAGAAATTTTCACAACTAACGCAAACATTTATATAGTTGCAGTTTGACCCCTTATAAAATTTCCGGGGAGTTACAGCTAAGAGATTCATTACCTCTCTCCAAGCTTCAGCTAATAGAGAGAGGGCACAACATCTTTTTTTTTTCTTTTTCCGATCAGGGTTAAAAGCAAGAGAGGAAATTTACATCGGTCAATATTCACATAATTGCTATCAGTTCCTGTTAAGCTCCTTCAAATGAGCCCCCAGATGTATAGGGTATTCTTATTGTGATAGTTATCATCACACAACTTAGTAGGTAAGAGCACATAGAGGGGGGGGGGTATTTTTCACTTTGTTTTTTTCTGTGTACATTTCTACTTACCATAAAATGAAGAAGTAAAAAACAAATCTTAAAGTTGCATCTTGCATAATTAGGAACAAAGATGAGGAATCAAGAAACAAACTTACAGGGTTAAGTCTACTTAGGGCTGTAAACGAACCGAATCGAACCGAATATCGCTTTTTTGAGTTTGGCTCGTTTAACTTGGCTACTAAACGAGTCGAACACGAACTCGAGTCGAACAAAAAAACCTTGTTTGAGTTCGGCTCGTTTAGGGCTCGAGTTGTTCGTTGTTCGGCTTGTGGCTCGTTTAACTAGTTCGTTTACGGGCTCGAATTCGGTTCGACGAACTTTATTTCTCTCGGATAGGTACGATAATATACAATTATTAAGTTAAAATATCATGTGTTATTACTTAAGATAAAATACTTAAACAAATCAAATAACATAAAATATATTGGTATAGAGAAATGCTTTATTTTATAACATAAAATATATTGGTATAGATAGATTCAAAGCATCTTAGTTTATTCTTATAGTAAGTATATATGGTATCATAAATTATAGCACTACCTTTTAGAATCCTAATTAAGAGTTCAAACTCCTATTAAATGGAGATGATATACTGATTATGCCATACTTAAGAAATTACACAGAAAAAGACAAAATAATTTAATTGTTTCTAACTATATATACATATATAGTACTACAACTTGTTCGCGAACACTAACGAACGAGCTCCTTGTTCAGCTCGTTTAACAAACGAACACATTTTCATGTTTGAGTTTGTTTGATTAATAAGTCGAATCAAACACGAACGAGCTTTTGTCGAATCGAACACGAGTTGTTCACGAACGGCTTGGTTCATTTACGACCCTAAGTCTACTTCAACCACTTCCATGCTCTATACTCTACATCCATTTTAGGGAGATCATTCGTAATGATATGCAGATAATCAGTAGCACCGTGAAAGATCCCTTATTACTCATCTTTGGGTCTGTAGTCATTCCAGTACAAGGATGCCATGATTCAAAAATATTTTCATTTTCAGAAAATAACACTGTGGATTCTTTATCATGAAGCATGTAATATTATAGAAATAAAGTTATGAAGTCTAAACAAAAAACTCCGAGCCTTTGAAAATGGTCGAAGCATGAAAAGGAAAAAATTATAAATATTGGTTTAATTAAACGATCTTGAAATTATATTGATCCCAACCTTTGTGCGATTGCAATAACTTCTGTGGAAATAGAGAGGCCCATACTCTACATCTGACGAGCTTTAGTAGGAAGGAATGGGACCCTTGCTGATCTAGAATCACATTCATCAAGCAACCCATGCATACATCTCTCTGGTAAAAACTCGACCTCCCTCTTACATGGAATTGTGCAATACAAGCAAGTTGTATCAAAGCAAAGAGGCGATCTCTCACTTGCTTGTTATCTGATCTTATTCCGATGCATTCAACACGCCACATACACCAAATTAAACCACACTAAATATCGATTAATGACCTAAAAATTCATATATGTAAAGTGAGCGAGTGAAGAAGATAAAGAGATAGAATGAGAGGGAGAGACACTAAGTACATGACTGCTCCAGATTGATCTAGTGAGTTTTTGGTTTGGTTTTTGGCACTGTTCATTTGGTATCTATTTTACCAAATGAACAGTAATCAAGTTGATAGCAGTAGCTGTTGGATCAAATCTCAAATGGAGCAGTTGCCGTCCGATCACAACGTTTAGATGATTTAAACGTTCATTAGTAGAACGCTGTCGTTTCACTCTAAGCTGTGTTAGTTATTTTCTCCTTTTCCTATTGGTCCGTGTCAGCTGGAGAAGGGTGTCGTGGCAGCACCTGATTGGCTGCCACGTGAAGACTGTTATTAGCAATTTTCTTCTTTTTACATTTTAGCCACAATACTCTTAGTATTTGTAATTCCTCTCGTATGAGGAATATAAACCCTAGTACTGTATTTCCTTTTTGCTTTAGAAATGGATTTGATGCTTTCATCATCCTTCTCTCTTTCCATTTTCTGTTTTTCCATCTTTTTCAATATGGTATCAGAGCCACTGGCTCGTTCCTGATCTTCCTTTACACAGGCTAGGGTTGTGTTTCTCACGCCGATCTAGTCTCTGTTTTTGAAATTTTTCAAAATGGTGCTTCCGGAAGAAGCCGATGTATCATCGTCTCGAGGAACAGGTGATAGGCTTCATTTGGACGGATCTTCGCCGTTTTTTCTTCATAACTCGGATTCACCAGGTATGGTTCTGGTTACTCAAGTCCTGAATGGTGATAATTTCAATTATTGGTACAGATCTATGATTGTGGCTCTTGAAGCTAAGAACAAGTTAGATTTTGTTAATGGAGTTATTTCTGAGCCAGATAGGACCTCGGAGTTGTATTCCTTGTGGAAGAGATGTGACCGAATGGTTATTTCATGGCTAATCAACTCTGTAAGCAAAGAAATTGCTTCTAGTGTAGTTTATTATACTACAGCTAGAGAGATTTGGTTTGACCTAGTAGAGAGGTTTTCTCAGAAGAATTTGCCTAAAATTTTTCAGCTCAGCAGTGCTATAGTTAATCTAAAACAAGGAGGTTTTAGTGTCACTGCTTATTTTACTAAACTTAAATCTCTATGGGATGAATTGGCAAACTATACAGCCCTACCAGTGTGTACTTGTGGTGTCCTGAGCTCTTGCACTTGCAATGTGCTTGCAATGATACATAACAAGACCCAACAAGAACACATTATGCAATTTCTTATGGGTCTGAACTCCAATTTTGCTTCTGTAAGAGATCAAGTTCTTTTAATGGATCCTCTGCCAAGTCTTAATAAGGTGTTTGCTAAAGTGGTTCAACAAGAGATGCAGGGTACTATTAGTGCTGATTCTGGTGTTTTAGCTCCTAATATGGTCATGTACTCTAATGTCCCTAATGTACCTAGCAATGCTGCTATGTACTCCTCCCCATTTCATCATGGCCAGAGTTATGGGAATCCATCACATGGGGTGCATAATTCCCCTAATGAGTTAGGAACATCAAGGCCTAAACTCACTTGTAGTCACTGTGGGGGGACAGGACATGTCAAGGCAAAGTGCTGGAAGTTGATTGGCTATCCAGCTAATTTCAAAAGTAAGCATAAGTCTCAAGCTCACAATGTCAACACCAATCATAGTGTGAGTGTTGAAGCAGCAGAAGACAAAGCTAGTTTTCCTTTCTCTCCTAGTCAATGTCAGCAAATGATGAATTATATTAACACTCAAATGCAGCATTCTTCACAAGGATCTCATAGTGATTCAAGTTCTAATTCTCCCTCTCACAGTCACCACTCAAGTATGATGGAAAGTCCTCACTCATATTCAAAAGGAGATTCCTCATATCAGCATTTTATGGGAGGAGTGCTTAATAGTTATAGTTTTCAGGGTTCTTTGAAGAATTATGAAGCTGATGTTGACACTTGGATTATTGATAGTGGGGCTACAGATCATATGTGTCATGATCTAGCTTCACTAAGTAATGTAGTTAAAGTTGATGATGCTTCTGTCTGTTTGCCTAATGGTCAAAAGGTACAAGTGTCTCATATAGGTGAAGTCCAACTCACCCCTACTCTTCACCTACATGGAGTCTTTTGTGTACCAGCTTTTCAGTTCAATCTCATTTCTATGACACAATTGGCCAAGAAGCAACACTGCAGTTTTCTTTGTGATGATGAATCTTGTCATATATTGAGCAAAGAGACTAAGTCCTTGCTGGGAATGGGAATTAAGTTCAATGGTCTTTACTTGTTGAAGGTTCCAAAAATGACTTATTCTCATCTTACAGTAAATTGCAATCATGTGCTAAGTGATCAAATTTGGCACAATAGACTTGGTCATCTCTCAGACATCAAATTGAAGTGGTTACATGATGTCTTACACACTAGTAGTAGTGTTGACAATTCTCAATGTGATGTTTGTCCACAAGCCAAACAGAATAAGCTCCATTATCCAAGCATTGGCAAAATGGAGAGTGTACCTTTTGTTTTGGTTCATCTTGACATATGGGGTCCTTATCATCATCCCACTTATGCTGGTCATAGATATTTCTTGACTTTGGTGGATGATGCAACTAGAATGACTTGGGTATACCTTATGGTTCACAAATCTGAAGCTCAAACTTTGATACCACAGTTTTACACCTTGATAGAAACACAATTTGGTGTCAAGATCAAGAAAATAAGAAGTGACAATGCAAAAGAGTTGGCTTTGGTGAGTTTCATGCTTGAGAAAGGAATTGTTCATCAACTTAGTTGTGTTGAAGCTCATGAGCAAAACTCTGTGGTAGAAAGGAAGCATCAGCACTTGCTCAAAGTTGCTAGAGCTTTGAAATTTCAGTCTTCTCTTCCTTCAAGGTTTTGGGGAGATAGTGTTTTGACTGCTGCTTACATAATTAATAGAATTCCTACTCAAGTTCTCAAGAATAAATCTCCTTATGAGTGTCTTCTTGGCACTTTGCCAGATTACAAGAGTCTCAGGGTCTTTGGCTGCTTGTGCTATAGTTCTACACTTCTGCAAGGGAGAACAAAATTTGAACCAAGGGCTTTGCCATGTGTCTTCCTTGGTTATGTATTTGGTATGAAAGGTTACAAGTTGTATAATTTGAAAGAATGCAAGTTTGAGATTTCCTGAAATGTCATTTTTCATGAAGGGACATTTCCTTTTGCATCATCTCATTCTGTTTCTGCTAATACTGATTTGGTGCTGCCTATTTCTATACAATCAGACACCTGTCTTCATTATGGCCAACAGTCTCCAGCTACCTCCTCTCCAGAAAGTGCTCCTCTTTCACCTCCATCTCCTGCACTTGTTCAACCTAGAAGAAGTACTAGAGAAGTCAGAGCACCTGGTTATTTACAAGATTATGTGCTAGCTGGACCAAGGTTGGTTTCAGCTTGCATTACACCTTCTGTGCCCATTTCTGTTTCTAATGCACATTTGATAGAACCTGCTAGCTATCAAGAAGCTTGTAAACACCCTTGCTGGGTTGAGGCAATGCAGATTGAGTTGAAAGCTTTAGAATCCAATCACACATGGATCATAACTACTTTGCCACAAGGACATGATGCAGTGGGTTGCAGATGGGTTTTTAAGGTCAAATTGAAATCTAATGGAGATCTTGAAAGTTGTAAAGCTAGATTGGTTGCCAAGGGTTACACTCAGACTGAAGGGATTGATTATAATGAGACTTTTTCACCTGTTGCTAAGCTTCCTACTCTCAAGTGTCTTCTAGCATTAGCAGCTATCAAAAGATGGCATTTACTACAACTGGATGTCAACAATGCTTTCCTCCATGGTGATCTTGAGGAGGAAGTGTATATGACTCTACCTCCAGGGTATGTTGTTCCTAAATCTGTCTCTTCTGTTTTTCCTACTCATGCTCATTTGGTTTGTCATCTGAAGAAGTCACTTTATGGTCTAAAGCAAGCTTCTAGGCAGTGGTATAGCAAATTCTCAGTCACTCTTTTGAGTCTTGGATTCAGACAATGTAAGACTGATTATACTCTCTTTGTCAAAGGAACTTCTGCTTCTTTCACTTGCATTTTGGTCTATGTGGATGATATTGTCTTGGGAGGTACTCATTTGTCAGAATTAGAGCATTTAAAATCCCTTTTGAATGATCAGTTTCACCTCAAAGATCTGGGTTTCTTGAGATATTTTCTTGGTTTTGAGATTGCTAGAACTGATTCCAGTATCACTCTTTGTCAAAGGAAGTTTGCTATGGACATTTTACAAGAGTTTGGTTATTCTCTTTGCAAACCTGCATCAGTTCCCATGGATCCCAGTATCAAGCTTTCAGCTTCTGTTGGTGATGTTTTATCAGTTTCTGATGCAGCCATATATAGAAAACTTGTTGGGAAGCTTTTATACTTGTGCAATTCAAGGCCTGACTTATGTTTTGCTGTCCACAAGCTTTCTCAATATGTCTCTAAGCCTACAGCAACTCATCTTAAAGCTGCACACCATGTTCTTAGATATCTCAGCAATGCTCCAGCTCAAGGTTTGATCTTTCCATCTAGCTCTCCTCTTCATCTTATAGGTTATGCTGATGCAGATTGGGCTGGATGTTTGGATACTAGAAAATCTACTTCAGGTTATCTAGTTTATATTGGAGATTCACTTGTTTCATGGAGATCCAAGAAACAAAGTGTTATCTCTAGAAGTTCTACTGAATCTGAATACAGAAGCCTGGCTGTGATTGCTTGTGAGATGCAATGGTTTCTGTTTCTCTTATCTGATTTTGGGATTTCTCTGCTTCAGTCTCCCATTGTTTATTGTGATAGCAGCTCAGCTCTTCAGCTTGCTGCCAATCCTGTGTTCCATGATAAAACCAAGCATGTGGATATTGACTGTCATTTGATCCGGGACTTAGTGCAAAAGAAAGTGTTTCTTCTTCAATATGTGGCTTCAAGTCATCAGCTTGCTGACATTGTCACTAAGCCCCTTCATCCGGCTGTATTTGGTTTTCTGCTTTCCAAGTTGGGAGTTAATATCATCCACTCTCCAACTTGAGGGGGGGTCTTGAAGTACTGACTGCTCCAGATTGATCTAGTGAGTTTTTGGTTTGGTTTTTGGCACTGTTCATTTGGTATCTATTTTACCAAATGAACAGTAATCAAGTTGATAGCAGTAGCCGTTGGATCAAATCTCAAATGGAGCAGTTGCCGTCCGATCACAACGTTTAGATGATTTAAACGTTCATTAGTAGAACGCTGTCGTTTCACTCTAAGCTGTGTTAGTTATTTTCTCCTTTTCCTATTGGTCCGTGTCAGCTGGAGAAGGGTGTCGTGGCAGCACCTGATTGGCTGCCACGTGAAGACTGTTATTAGCAATTTTCTTCTTTTTACATTTTAGCCACAATACTCTTAGTATTTGTAATTCCTCTCGTATGAGGAATATAAACCCTAGTACTGTATTTCCTTTTTGCTTTAGAAATGGATTTGATGCTTTCATCATCCTTCTCTCTTTCCATTTTCTGTTTTTCCATCTTTTTCAATAGAGAAATACATAGAAAAGAGAGGAGAGGAAGTAACATATCAGAAAGTATATAAAATCTAATTTAATCTCTCTAATGCAGAGGGTTACCACCCAACCAGTGCATTTCATGGATCAACTACTGATCATTTTTGGAAATTCAGACTCATTAGAGTCTTAGGAGGCTAGAGCATAACCGATTCCCATAAAACTTCTCCGCACAAGCAATCCAATTATTCTAAACAAATAACCTTATGTTTTCCTTCCACTGCTCAACAATATGTTCCATTCCAGCAAGTCCTAATGGCTTCTTCCAGCCCAACTAATCAGGTTGAAAGACATCAAGAGGGAATAATATTTCAAAGGAAAAACTTTCAAATTACATTTTAATCTAGCATGTAGCTAATCTTCCCCATAATAATGTAGACCAACGGTGACAAACCATTCATCAGATCAATCGTGAGCTTTTGATTGTTACAGTTGAAAGAAACGTTTGGGTAGAAATTATAATTTGATTCTTATAGTTTAGCAGATTTGGTGATAGCTGAACTCTGGCTCTTGAACTCAATTTGTTCACCAAAACACAGTTTTATTCCTTCACATACTAGTAGCTTTTAAATAGCATAGTTGATAGTACTGTAACACAAGGCTATGAGTCACTCCCCATTGAGAAAAGAAGCCACTCTTTTGCGCAAGGCCTCGGCTTTTTCACAAGTTGGCTTAAACAAAAAGTAAATATGCTCTTCCCCTTCTTCTTCGAAAACTTCAACTACTCCACCCCATTCACTCTTCCTCAACACCTCGTAATAATACTTTCCTCCATCTAACAAATAATCCTTCTCAGTCAAACAAACAAGCACCTTCTTACAAGCCATTTTCGACAACTTCGGATCCATTCCGGGGTTCATATACGGATCTTCCGACTCTGACCCGACTAATCTCGGGTTGACCAACTCCCAAAGACGGTTAGCAATTTCACCGAAGTCTTCCAAGAACTTCCTCCAGAAATACGGGCACAGCAAAACAATCCCCACGAGATTCGACCCGAACAAGGCATCCGACCCGACCCGAGTACCCATATGGTGCGCAATGTTAGCACCGGCGCTATCTCCGGCGAAGAACACCCGGTCAAAATCAGCGTGATCTCTGAGCCAATCATCTTCTCCGTGGCCTCCAGCGGAGTGGGAAGCGACCCATTTCACGGCGACCCACGAATCGTCGTAGGGGATCGGAAGCGGGTGCTCCGGTGCTCTCCTGTAGTCGACGGAGACAAGGACGAATCTGGCTTGGGCGACGAGGGGGTTGAGGAAGTTGTGGTAGGTCGGAGAGAAGGCCGACTCGACGCAGAAGCCGCCGCCGTGGAAGTAGATAACGAGTGGGAGTTTCTTCATCCGATCTTGGTCGGTGAGTTTGGGGATGTAGAGCCTAGCGGAGACTCCTGTTTCCGGGTAGATGGTGACGTCCTTGGATTGGACGCCGGTTTCGGGGTGGACGGACGGAGGGACGATTTCGGAGCCGAGGAGTCTCTCGATTCTGCCGTCTTTGTAGACTCGCATGCCCATGAGTGAGAATTCATGTGCAATTTCGTCTGTGTTCGACGCCATGAACAGAGAGAGACAGAGTGCGCGCGAGAGAGAGAGAGAGAGAGAGAGAGAGAGAGGAGAGGTGAGCAGAATGTGTGAAGTTAGTGTGAATTGAGATTGGTGGCATTGGGTTTTTTTAAGGAGGATTTGATCATGTCATGTGTGGCCGTTGGTCGTCATGACTCACGGCGTGAAGAATATTAGTATCATATTATGTTCTCCAAAGTCGAGTTTCCTTGGGCTGCAAGGTTTAATTTCAAAGAAAAGTATTCCAGGGCTGCAAGGTAGTACAAAAAGAAAAACAATCTAAAATACGAAGAAACGGAGGTGAACAACTTTGATAAAGAGAAGACTAAAAAAGATTGAGAACAACTTTGATAAAGAGAAGACTAAAAAAGATTGATAATTGTCAGTTTAGTGCTAAAAGTTAGTAAGCACAATTTTATTGTACGTAAGATTATAATTATTGATGTTCCAACAGATCATGCAAATCAACATTGTATGCAAAATATAAAGGATTTTATAAAAATATATGACTCCACCAGTACATGCATCTTGAGAGGCAAAATGCAGAACATGGAAAACCCTCGCCAAACTTGGCGAAGATAATTGGTTCTGCAAAATATTTTGAACATGTTTCTTATTTTTTCTCAACCCATGTTCCTACAATTAGTACATGATGATATATGCGTTCTTACAATTTAGTTTTTGTTAGGAACTGAGAGAGAAAAGATGGAGACAACGTATGGAGAAAAGCAATATTATTCTCTACCAAAGCACTCTTTATATAGAGTGTGGGAGCCAATCATAATCCTCTAAGAGTCAATCATAATCTACTAGGAGTCAATCATAATCTACCAGGGAGTATTCATTATAATATTCCATAACACTCCCCCTTGAATATTCACTACTAGTCTGCCTCGTTAAAACCTTGTCGCGTAAAATTCAATGGGAAAAACCGCAACTAAGGAAAAAGAGTACAGACGCTAAAACTACATCTCCCCCTCATAATAAGATACATTAGCGTAAAAGATCTTTTAGTTGACGCATCCCACATTTTTGAACATGTAACTTCAATGTTGATGCTGGTAGTGCTTTTGTGAACAAGTCTGCTGGATTTTCACTTGAGCGCACTTGCTGGAAGGAAACAACCTCCTTATTTTGAAGCTCATGAGTAAAGAAGAACTTTGGAGATATGTGTTTAGTTCGATCACCTTTGATGAAGCCTTCCTTGAGTTGGGCAATGCAGGCAGCATTATCTTCATATAACACTGTTGGGCCGTCATTTTTGAAATTTAATCCACAAGTCCCTTTGATATGTTCGACTACTGATTTTAGCCACACGCATTCTCGACTAGCTTCATGGATCGCAAGAATCTCTGAGTGGTTTGATGATGTTGCTACCATAGTTTGCTTCATCGATCTCCATGGTATAGCAGTTCCTCCATGAGTGAAAACATACCCTGTTTGAGATCTTGTTTTATGTGGGTCCGACAAGTATCCAACATCAGGATATCCAATGAGGGAGGTATTAGATCCACGAGGATAGAAAGACCCAAGTCTGTAGTGCCACGTAGATATCGCATGATGGGTTTAACACCGTTCCAATGCCTGCGAGTAGGGTTAGAACTGTACCTAGCCAAAAGATTGACAGAAAATGCAATATCTGGCCTTGTGCAATTTGCCAAAAACATCAAGGCACCAATTGCACTAAGGTATGGCACTTCATGGCTAATAGGTTCCTCGTCACTCTCTTGAGGACGGAAAGGATTTTTACTAACATCATGCGACTTAGTGGATGTGATTTGTCCATACAAAATCTTTTAAGGAATTCTTCAGTGTAATTTGATTGATGATAAAATTCCTTCAAGAAAGTGTTCAATTTCTAGACCGAGGCAAAATCTCGTCTTTCCCAAATCCTTCATCTCAAATTCCTTTTTCAAGTAAGTTGCAGTTTGGGTAATCTCTTCATGAGTTCCCACAATATTCAAGTCATCCACGTATACTGTCACTATTACAAATTCATTTGTGGAGTTCTTTATGAAGATACAAGGAAAAATTGGATTGTTAACAAACCTTTCCTTTAATAGGTATTCGCTCAAGCGATTGTACCACATTCGTCCCGATTGTTTTAGTCCATATAAGGATCTTTGGAGCTTAATAGAATATGTGGTACGTGGTTTGTTTGTTTTTGGCAGTTTCAGTCCTTCAGGAACTTTCATATATACATATATATTTTTTTCACTATCAAGTGAACCATATAGATATGCTGTAACCACATCCATCAAATGCATATCTAAATTTTCCGATGCTGCCAAACTTATTATGAATCAGAAAGTAGTTGCATCCATCACAGGCGAATATGTTTCTTCATGATCAATGCCTGGTCTTTGCGAGAAACCTTGAGCTACAAGTCGGGCTTTGTATCTTGTAATCTCGTTTTTCTCATTTCGTTTCCGCACAAAAACCCATTTAACTCCAATGGGTTTTACGTCATTAGGTGTTTGAGCTATTGGTCCAAACACTCTACGTTTTTCTAGTGAATTTAATTAAGCTTGTATAGCCTCTTTCCACTGTGGCCAATCATCACGACGTCGACATTCTTCAATTGACAGTGGTTCGTGATCGTCATCACTTATATGTAGGGCAACGTTAAAGACAAATGTGTCCTCAATGATAACATTATTTCGATCCCATATTTTTCTGGAATATATATAATTGATCGAGATCTCTTGATTTTCTGGTACAATATCACCCTCTTCAGGGGATGAATTTAGATCAATCATTTTAGGGATCGGATCACCAATTTTAATGGGATCATCAATTATCTTTGTGGAATCTTTAGGATTCACAGTTGCCTGATTTGACTTCATTTTTCTAGGAACCAAATCTTTTGAGCCAACAGGTCTACCACGCTTTTGGTGTGCACTATATTCATTTGTTTGTATGATTGAATTTTTTCCTACATGGACATCAATTCGTGCTGGAAAATTCGCAGTCGGTATATGTGATTTTATAACTTTGCTTGTATCAACGAATGCATCAGGTATTTCGTTAGCTATGCTTTGCAATTTAAGGATTCTCTGTACTTCGAATTCACACTGGCTAGTTCGAGGATCCAAGTGTGTTATCAAAGGAGAATCCAAGAAATTAATTGTCGAGCTTCAGGCTGCGACATGTCTCCCCCTAATTTCGGGAAGATCGATTCGTCAAAGTGACAATCTGCAAAGCGAGCTTGGAATAAATCCCTGGTTAAGGGTTCCAAATATCTAATAATAGATGGAGAATCAAACCCAACATAAATACCAAGTCTACGTTGGGGACCCATATTGTTACGTTGTAAGGGTGCAATACGAACATTCACAACGCACCCAAATACACGTAAATGAGATATATTTGGAGGTTGTCCAAGCACAAGTTGTTGGGGAGGATATTTAAGATACGTAGTGGGGCGTAAACGTATTAATGCAGCGGCATGTAAAACAGCATGTCCCCATGCAGAAATGGGAACATTTGTTTTCATCAACAATGATTTAGCTATTAATTGAATTCTTTTAATAAGAGATTCGGCTAAACCATTTTGAGTGTGTACATGCGCGATTGAGTGCTCAACCTGTATCCCAACTGACATGCGATAATCGTCAAATGATTGCGATATAAATTCCCCAGCTGTAACACCCCTCGTTTCCCGAGCCTTCCGTTCCGGACCGGAGAGCCCGGGAGGGTGCTACTCAAAATGAAATGGTGGAAATCGAGAACAAAACATGCCATAGTTATATATTACAATCCATAATGTCTCCAAAAGTAAAATATTACATACTATTACACAAGATTAGCATTGTCTAGGTGGATCATTTATTTAAAGATACTAATACCGCTAGATGAGTCTGCGAACCCCTTAAGCCGAGCTCCCATCACCTAGACCTGCGGGGGAAAATAAACAAGACCGCAGTTTTTCCAAAGTCAGCAAGAAATGCTGAGTAAGTAAACACCCCAACGTGTAAACAGATAAGAGGCATATTTTTATTTAAAAGAACATGAATAGTTATAGGGAACTAGGTACACGAATGTAATGGACCAAACCTGAGATGTTATAAATTTTCGATATCCTCAATACACTATTATTTCTGATTTCATAAATTCAGCCCCTCTTAGGGGGGGTATACTCCCATAATTCTGCCCCATTAAGGGGGATAAGTCCATAAATCTGCCCCACTTCGGGGGGTATACTCTCATAACACTGCCCCAATAAGGGGGATATATCCATGTACAATATTTCTTTTCATTTTTCAGAAAGATTCACGATTCGTAATTAATGGTGGCGGGAACAAACCAATCAATCACAATACACTTTTGAAGGAATCGTTGAGACACGTTGTCAAAATTTCAAGTCACACATGCATACCATAAATCATATTTTGAGACGCAAAAATCGTAAAAAATATTTAGACACGAAAGGGGGACGGCACACTAGGTTAGGCATGTGTACTCACCTCGAGTAGCAAGACAATTAGCAAAGCAAAGCCTCTACGGATAAACGAATCCCTTGTCTACGAACTCGTCACCTACAAATTTATTATTTCTAAATTAATTACAAATCCAAAATGCGCAAGTATGCTATGCGAAATTTCTCTAAGTCTTATTTGAAATTACTCCCCATTATCCCCATTAATTATTAGCATGTACAATTGTATTTTCTCATAAAATCACTATTTATATATATATATATATAAATACTAACTCTTAAAATTTATTAAGTAATAAATCGCATATTAAACTTATACACTCTAATATTTAGTAAATAAAATAATAATCTATTTTACAACACATTTATTTGTAAGTGACCACAAAAATTGATTCAACTAATTTAATTATTGCTAATTATTTATTGTAATATATATATACTATTAAAGAATTAAACTCATAAAAAAAATGTTTATTCAAATAAAACAAGTGTTTAGTCTCACACAATTATAACTTAATTTTGGAGAAATCAATATGTAATATATATAATGATAAGGCTTTAGCTATTTATAAATAGAGGATTTTTCCTTTAAAAGTAATTTTCCTATTTAACTTTTTATTTTATCAATTTTGAACAAATAACATATTTACTAAAATTACAAATTTATAAGTACTTGAAATATTTACTTAGTCACACTAAATTATATGATTAAATAAATAGATATTTTATCTTGCTTATTTTTCAATAAAACAACAATATCTCATAAATAATTCATATATATAACTTTAAATAGAAGAAATATCTTTTATATAAGTAAAACAATATCTAGAAATATTATAAATAAATCCCAATAAAAATGCATTTTTTTTATTTTATATTATATTCTCAGTTTATGTAAATACTAAACAGATCCCCAACTTTTCATTAATGACAAGAAATAACCTCCCAATAACCAAAACAGTTTCAACATGTTATACTAGCCACCCATAACTTTTCTGAAAATACAAGAACAACCCCCCAACATGAACAAGCATGAATCCAACAACCCGATTCGATCTAGAGCTAATAAAATCATGTTTTGATGATCAAAAACAAACTAGAGGGTGATTTAGAAGTTACCCACACCAAAAATCGCGAAAAACGGTCGAGATTCGGGTCCGATTGAGTTCGCCGTCGAGGTGGCCGGCGGTGATGGTCGATTCCGGCGATTGGGGCGTCCTCTGCTTCGATTGGCACCGGCAAAAGCGTCCTCGGGCCTCAGGGATTCGTTTGGGACTGATTTCAGGGAATGGGTAGCGCCGGGTGGTTCGGGCCGAGCTTCTCGCCGGCGTTAATGGCTGTCGGCGGCTTGTGGGTGGCTCTGGGCTTTCTGCAGCGATGAGCTGCTGCTGTGGCTCCTCCTTGGATCGTGACAGAGACAGGATGACGGTGGTGAGGTCAAAACAGGGGGAGACAGAGAGGTGCAGGTGGTGGTGGCGGTGTTTCTCGCCGTCGGGGCTTCGCCGGAGATGGCAGCGGCTTGAGCCGCTGCTGTTTCTGCTGGGTTTTTCGCCGGAGGGAGAGAGAGAGATGGAGAGAGAGAGATCTGGGGGAGGGCAGAGAGGAACAAGTGGTGGTGGTGGTGGTTGTCCACCGTCGGGAACAGCGGCGGCCTTGTGCCGCTGCTCTGTTTTCGCCGGCCCAAACAGTGGGCAGAGAGGGAGACAGGGAGAGAGGTCGAGGGTGGTGAGAGGGAGAGAGTGAGGTGGTGGCTGTGGTGGTGGATTTGGTGCCGGTGGTAGAGGGTGTGATGGTGTTGGTGGTGGCGACGGGTGAGATGAGGGAGGGGGGTCTGCTGTGTTATGAAGGATGAGATGAAGGAGAAGACAACTTCCTCCTTGATTTTTGGGAGAACAGCAGGTGGGTTGGCGTGGGATTGGGAGAAGCTGTTCCCAAATTTTTTATTCTTTTTTTTTTCTCTAATTATTTAATTCACTAATACTGATTTATCTCCTAGGTGTTGGACTTCCTTCAAACTACAACTATCTCCCCCCTAAAATAACTGGTTTATGTTTATTTAAACTACAAATATCTCCCCAATTCACATTTAACTTCACGAATTGCTATTAATTTACCCGTATAAAAACGGGGTATTACACCAGCATTATCAAGACGTATAGTTTTTATGGGATGATCAGGGAAATGTGCTCTAAGCCTTATAATCATTCCTAAAAGGCGAGCAAATGCCATATTTCGAGATGATAATAGGCATACATGCGACCATCTTGTAGAGGCATCGATTAGTACCATGAAATAGTAAAATGGACCAGTAGGGGGATTGATTGGTCCACATATATCTCCTTGAATGCGTTCCAAGAACTTAGGAGATTCAATACTAACTTTCATGGGTGATGGTCTAGCAATGTATTTTCCTTGAGAACAAGCGGTGCATGGGTATTATTTTGGCAAAAGAATCTTTTTATCTTTTAGTGGATGCCTGCTTGAGTTCTCAATGATTCTTCGAATCATGACTGCGTCGTGGTGCCCAAGCCTATTATGCCAAAGCATAAAAGTTGTGGGATCTTTTTGTTTTATGGCGACATTGACTTCAACTGCTTGGATAATTTTATGGTACAGTCCAGATGATAAAGCAGGAAGTTTTTCTAATACATGTTTTTTGTCTGAAATAGTGGATGTAATACACATGTACTCCACCTCATTCACATTTAGAGTTTCAATGTGGTACCCATTTTTGCGA
The DNA here is from genome assembly GCA_023055425.1 of Linanthus parryae. Classification (NCBI taxonomy): domain Eukaryota; kingdom Viridiplantae; phylum Streptophyta; class Magnoliopsida; order Ericales; family Polemoniaceae; genus Linanthus; species Linanthus parryae. The sequence goes on from JALGPY010000002.1 coordinate 40,162,810, forward strand.
ATATCTTTAAAACTCAGCAAATTTCTACTAGATTTGCTAGAGTATAATGCCTCTTCGACATGGAATATTGTTCCACCGGGCAATATGATAGAGGCTCTTCCAGTGCCTTCAATTAAACTGGATGTACCAGAATTTGTGTGCACATATGCTTGATTAGGGGAAATTTGCGAAAAATATTTCTTGTGACGCAAAATTATGTGAGTTGTTCCACTGTCCACCAAGCATGTGTCTTCACAAGTCATCATTTATATATAATTGTAGATACTGCTTTCTGAGCTAACAGATCTTGGCCACGTGGCAATCATCCAGCACACCATATTGTGCTCCACACACACTGGATCACCAGCCGCGCTGATCCATGTGGGGGCTGCGAGACAGGGCCCTCGCATACCACTGCACGGGACTTGTAGGGACTTAGTGGTTTGGAGGCTAGAGTAAGTCCTGTCGCGTGCGAGCCAAGCCCGCGCGCGACCTTTAGTAACTGCTTTTGAGAGATTTATGGCACGAGCTCCATAAACTCGGTCAAACCCGGTCAACCTCATAACGGTTCCGGTATTCGCGCACAATGTGCTGTAACGGTCCCTATATACGCGGACGAACGTGCCGTTGTGGTTAAGCTAATTAAGCCGCCATTGATGGGCGCATTAACCACACTGCAACGGTCACATTCTCCGTTATATATAGGACGTTAATCCTTCCATACGAAAGGGAGACACACCAGACATACGCGGAAGCTCTGCCAAACCCCTGTCTCTCTCTCAGACATTACTACTGCCTTACTCTCTCCCTACACACAACCCAACTCTTCCTATGCCATTTCCGATCCCCTACTTACGGTGTACACAGAGTGCTCCCCACCGGATTCTCTTGTGCACATTTTGGTGAACCCGACGTGAACCTACCATCTTAAGAAACCATGTCTCAGGTGGATGATGTCAGCAACAGATCGCCTTCCACGGAGGCCGCCTCGGGAGAGGAGATTCGCCGTACTCCTACAGCCCCCGGTGAAGCTCCGACGCTAGAAGCCTTGGACGCCACCATCCAAAGTCAGGCGAAGGCTCTCAAATCTCAATCTGCGCAGCTAGAACGGATCATGGCTGTCTTGGGGACTCTTGCTCCAAACCCTGCACCAGCCACCGCCGTCTCTCAGGGAGGAGGAGTATCCACCACTCAAGGATTGGGAGTGTCGACCACGCCACCTAACCCCAATCTGCAAACTCCACCGGCGACCACGCAGCTACCCTCAATTCAGGGGTCAACAGCTCAGATGTTGCCTCTCGCTGCTCATACTCCTCAGCCTCCGGCTTTGGTACCTAATCCGGCCTCACAGTATCCCTTGCCTCCCCCAACGGCAATCTGGGGTAACGTGAATTCGCAATACGTCCCTAGCCCTCCTGCGGCATATGTGTCGCCTCCACCTGCGGCAACCCCTCCCCCACTGCCGAGCGAAGTACTCCGGAGTGTATGACGTCGCTGCAACGGCGCATAGACACCATTCTGGCTCACCAATCGTTCACAGATACCATCATTCCGAAGCTCGACAACGATCCACCTATCCCACGAGAGATCTATCTCATGCCTAACCCTGCTGGGTACAAGGCTCCTAAATGGGACAAGTTCGAGGACGTCAATGGGAACGCCCATGAGAATGTCATGCGTTTGATCGACGTGATGGGTCCGTATGGAGCTGATCCCAAACTGCTGATGCGCGAGTTCCCGAAATCCCTGGGGAACGTGGCTTACAAGTGGTATAGGACGTTGGAAGCCGGATCCGTGAAGACCTGGGACGATATGGTCCAGAAGTTCTACACCAAGTTCTTCCAGATGGAGGAAAAGGTGACGATGATTCATCTCTCGCGAATGTATCAGAAGCGCGAGGAGGACGGAATAACCTTCATCAAGAAGTTCATGGCCAAGTCCTTGGAATGCAAAGATGTGATACTTGAAAGCAGACTCGTAGAGATATGCTTGCAGTGCATGCGAGACGAGTACAAAGGTATGCTTATTAACTTGCAAACGCCTACGTTTTCAAAACTAATCGAATGCACGAAGAACATCGAGCCTATAGTGGAGAGGCAGAAAAAGAGGAACGCCCCTGAGCGACCCTCGGGTGGTACTACTTTCAAGATCGGGAGATTCAGCTACAAGAGGGGACGCGAGGCTGAAGTGAATGTGGTCTCACCCCAAAAGCAGGCGAAGATGGTGAACTTTGATGCACCACCTATGCCATGTTCGGTGGAAGAGGCAAGCGACCTTTGCAGGCAATGGCGTAAGGATGGTGTCCTACCGCCGCTCGAGAGGGCACCCTCCAAGGAGATGGTGAGGGACCCGAAGTGGTGCGAATACCACGGCAAGGTCATGCATCCCACGGTGGACTGCAAGAAGCTCAGAATTGTGTTTAGCCAAAAGACGAAGAATGGCGAACTGATTGTTAGCGACCAAAGGCAGGATGTGCGCAACAATCCACTCCCTGCCCATGCGGAGCAAGAATTGAAAGGCAAAGAGGTCGCTATGATCTCAATTGTGGATCTTGAAGAGGTCGCAGAAGATGGTCTACCCATCATTGCCGAGATCCAGGATGAGGACTACAGCATTGACACGGAGGACAAACGCGCCGACCGGATGAAGGGGTCGCATGGGTTCAGCAGGTTCTTCGACGAGATGAACTTCTCAGAAAAATGTCGGACGGAAATGAAAAAAGCGATCTTAAGGATAGCAGAAGATTACGAGGAGGATCTCGTAGTCTCCAATGGGAAAGTTGTTAGGGCGTCTCGCCCTACAGAGAAGGTCATCACCTTTTCCGCAAGCGACAAGAGGACAGATGCGAGCCACCAGAGGCCTCTATATGTGACGGCTATCATCAATGGCGTTGAGTTTAAGAGAGCGTTCGTTGACGGAGGAGCAGCACTCAACGTTATTTCGCTCCATACATTGAAGCTAGCGGAAATTCCATAATACAAGATTGTCAAGCGTCCATCTCCGCTGATGGGATTTGGAAGCGACTCCATAATGACGATAGGATGGATCCGCCTGGGAATTCAGATCGGCAAGATCAAGTGCTCAGCAAAATTCTATGTCATAGATGTGAACACTACGTATCACATGATCATAGGTCGAGCCTGGATTCATCGCTTTGATGCTGTCCCTTCAACAGCTCACCAAGTAATGAAAGCCATTTGGAACGACAGAATAGTGGAAATACCAGCTTCGACGAATCCGTTCAACATGGATGAAGCCCATCTCAGTGAGGCGGTGTGGTTCACCGAGATGGCAGATGAGCAAATGCCAGGACCATTTAACCCCACTCCGTTGGCCCGATGGGAAGATATCAAAGATCGGTCACCTGCGGGAGTGATGGTGACAAGAGAGGATGCCAAGGAAGAGCCGCTCACGCGAGAAGAAGCGCCGCGGATTGCCTACCAGCGAAAGAACGTGTACACTCTGAAAATAATAGCAAAGTATGACCCTGAAGGCAAGGAAATAGAAAGTTTCTACGCCAACGGGAAGAAATGCTATCGCATATGAAGGTGCGCGGGGGTGTCCTCACGCGGGCATGGGGATATCCCTGAGCAAATCAACCAAATCGAGCAGGTTGCGGAGACATAAAAACCAAAGCCGAGCACTCTAGAAGAGAAACTCAAAGAAGCGCCCGAATGCATGGAAGACAAACCCAGACCGCAAAAGCAGGAGCTGAAGGAGGTATTCCTAAGCCCGAGCGAAGAAAAGAAAAGGCCGGTCTTTCTAAGTGCGGACCTCACGAGCGAAGAGGAGGAAAGATTGCTACAGCTCTTGACCGAGTACAAGGACGTATTCGCATGGGAGTACGACGAAATGCCGGGCCTCGACACGAGCATCACCATGCACCGGTTGGATGTGATACCGGGATCCAAGCCGGTAAAGCAGAGCACAAGAAGTTTTAGGCCCGAGCTCAACGTGAAGATAAAGCAGGAGATTGTCAAACTCTTGGATGCCAAATTCATATAGCCAAATCACCATCCCACGTGGCTAGCCAACATTGTTCCTGTGGTAAAGAAGAATGGGCAGCTTCGCATTTGTGTGGATTTCCGGGATCTCAATCGTTTCTGCCCTAAGGACGATTTTCCACTTCCCAACATCGACTTGCTTATCGATTCGACCGCGGGACATCGCATGTTCAGCTTCATGGACGGCTTTAGTTGGTACAATCAGATCAAGATGGACCCCGAGGATGCACGGAAAAACGCATTCATCACCCCCGTAGGAGTATTCAACTATACGGTGATGCCTTTTGGCCTAAAAAACGCAGGTGCGACCTAGCAGCGGGCCATGATGGCTCTGTTCCACGACATGATGCACAAAGAAGTGGAATTCTATGTAGATGACCTGGTTGTCAAATCCAAGCAAGAGGCAGACCATCTGACGAATTTACGGAAGGTGTTCAACAGATGCAGGCGCTTTCAATTGAAGATGAATCCTATGAAGTGCGCATTTGGGGTAACATCAGGGAAATTCTTGGGATGCGTGGTACATCGTCAAGGAATCGAACCCGACCCTGCGAAAGTATCAGCCATCACTGGCATGACTCCGCCACATAACCAGAGTGCCTTGAAAACATTCTTGGGAAAGCTATCATATCTGCGAAGATTCATCCCAGCGATTGCCGAAATTACTTTCTGTTTCAGTGATCTTCTCAAGAAAGATGTCGTATACAACTGGACTCCGGAGCACGAAGCTGCGTTCGGGAAACTAAAGGAGCTGCTGACATCTTCAAAAGTGATGATCGCACCTCAGCTAGGATCACCGCTTTTGCTGTATTTGACGTCAACAAGGAGGTCTATAGGAGCTCTTCTGGCCCAGGAGTATGAGGGACAAGAAAGGCCCATCTACTATATCTCTCGCATTGTGCAGCCCGCAGAATCAAGGTACACGGACATCGAGCGTCATTGCCTTGCTTTATTCTTCGTTATAGAGAAGTTGAGACACTATTTTGCTTCACACAAAGTAGTGGTGGTCACAAAAAACGATCCCCTCCTGGAGGAAGATTGGCAAAGTGGTATATGACCATTTCCCAATTTGACATCACATCGTTCGGCCGCGGGCGATCAAATCGCAGGCGGTAGCGGATTTGTTGGCGCAGTTCCTCGATAACAGTCACGAGCCCGTGATCGAAGAAGAATTGGAGGGACCTGAAATCTACGCAGTTGAGTTGCCTTACTGGACGCTTCATTTCGACGGCTCGTCCACAAGGAAAGGTGGAGGCATTGGGATAGTCTTGACCAAACCAGATGGGGAAGTCATACAGATGTCCGCAAAGCTTGACTTCGCAGTTACCAACAACGAAGCAGAGTATGAAGCTCTCATCGCAGGGCTCCGCGCGGCAAAGGCCTTGGAAGTAAGCAACTTGACAGTTATGGGGGACTCCAAGCTAATCGTTAAACAAGCCTTGGGCGAGTATGGTTTGAAGGAAATAAACTTATTTCCCTACAGGACCCTAGTGCAGAGATTGGTGCAACAATTCTGCGACGTCAGATACGAGCACAAACCTCGAGCGGACAACAGGCATGCTGATGCTTTAGCTACCCTGGGATCCAAGGTCAGTGCGGACAAATGTCCCGCGAGGATCTTCATTGAAGTGCGAAAGTCCTCGGCGTTGACAGAAGACGCGTGCGACGAAGAATGCATGGACGATACGGATTGGAGAAAGTCAATCTTACGGGCCATCGCAGAAGGCACGAGCAGCGAGAACTGGGCATCCACAAAGGGGTATTGCATACATGACAACACCCTTTATTACAAGGGCCCTGGCGGAATACTTATGCGATGCGTCTCCGAGCAAGAGGGACGACTACTATTAGAAAAGATTCACCGATATGCTTGCGGGGAAAGTGAGGTGTCAATCTATCAGAAAGCTCAGAGGTATGGCATTCATTGGCCATACATGTCAACGGCCGCAACATTGATTCAAGGAAAGTGCGAGAGTTGCGCACTGATCAAGGACTCTTTACTCATTGCTCTAACTGACGATGATGCGGATTGGAGGAAACCCCTCTTCGATTTTCTCACCCAGGGTACTGTACCCGAGTCGAGAAAAGAAGCCGAGAAATTAAGGAGGAAAGCATCCCGATATGTGGTGCAAGAAAATCTGCTTTGGCGAAGGGGCCATGAAGGCAACCTGCTGCGATGCCTAGACAGCACAGAAGCACAAGAGGTGATGGACCATTCTCATCAGGTAGAACACCAGGGGGGCGCGAAATTATTCAGACAACTCCTTTCAATTGGATATTTTTGGCCCACTATGGAGGCTGATTGCCGCACCAAAGTAAGACGCTGCCAGGAGTGTCAATTCAAGGGTAATCTAGTGCACGCCCCTGCTGTAGATCTACATGCATTGGGAACACCATGGCCGTTTCACACATGGGCTCTGGATTTCATCAGTCCCATTCGACCGACCACGCACGGGAATCACTTCATTCTCATCGCGACCGAATTGTTCACCAAGTGGGTAGAAGCGATACCACTGAAGACAGAAAATGCGTTAGCTGTGGTCCAATTCATCCAAGAAAGTATCATATGCAGGTTCGGAATTCCCAACACTATCCTCTCGGACAATGGCACTCCTTTTGTCAATCGCCAGGTGGCCGCAAAGCTAGCAGAATACAACATTAGGTAGATATGCTCCACTCCATACTATCCGAAGGGGAATGGGCAAGCGGAAGCAACCAACAAAACGCTGTTGAGGATTTTGAGCAAGATGGTCGCAGATGACCACAAGAAGTGGGCTGATTCTTTAAGCATAGCCCTGTGGGCTTATCGAACTTCTCCAAGGACACCCACAGGGGTCTCACCGTTCCTTTTGTGCTACGGAGCTGAGGCTCTGGTACCAGCGGAAGTGAAGGTTAACTCCGCAAGGTTGGCTTTTCACGCGTTATATGAAAACCAACGCGATCATGACCTAGTCCTACTAGAAGAAAAGCGGGAGCAAGCCAAAAGGACCAATAAGCGCTACCAAGAAAGGATCGCTCGCGCATAAAACAAAACAGTCCAACGTCGAGACTTCGCAGTTGGAGATTTGGTCTTACGCGCATCTGATCATTGCATGCGAGAGGCAGCTCATCCAAAATTCGCAACCGATTGGGAAGGACCCTTTGAAGTCACGGACGTCTTTGACAGTGGCTACTGTAGCATACGGAGGTTACATGGCACAACCTCAACCCCAAGCTCAGTCAATATGCGCTGGATCAAGAAGTACTATCCTTAACTTCTCTTGTTATACGCGTTATATTACAACTATTGCTTTATGCTCCGTATTGCCATGATTCGCACATCTTCTCTCCCATATGAGAGAATTGTAATCTCATCTCTCCCATACGAGAGTTTTATAATAAAAGACTTCTCCCAAATGAGAAGAACTTTATGCTTCTAGCTGTCTTTATTGCTTCATTTAGTTCATTATTACTGTTGGTAAAAGCCTATCCGATGCGATAGCAGCCCATGCGAATACGATCTTAATTGATCTTTAAAGCCTATCTGCCATGATAGCAGCCCATGCAAATGCGATCTTAACTGATCTTTTAAGCCTATCTGTCACGATAGCAGCCCATGCAAATGCGATCTTAACTGATCTTTTAAGCCTATCTGTCACGATAGCAGACCACGCAAATACGATCTTAACTGATCTTTTATCTTCGCATGAGTTTATCTTCGTCTATGGGGTAGGGTTTCTCGGCCGCACCTTTTAGCTTAAGGTATCGGTCGCAAAACGACGCAACGTGAGCTTGAAAACTCACGAACTGATATGTGCAATAATTAGTTGGCGACACATTTGCATTGGCTATCTTTAGCCGTTTGTCCGACCTACCCTTTCTCAAACGGGGCTTAGGGGGCATTGGTTTGCGGAGTATGTGATGTGGCGGAGAGTCCGGCACCACATACTCGGGCTGTTCGGGTGGTACGATAGGGGGATCCTCGACTACCATGTCATCTACATTGGAGGGCCCTACTCTCCTAACAGGGTGAAATATAGGGTCGTCAAAAGTTACGGCTTTACGTTTCGGCATTAAACTCAAATAACGCAAGTCCAACAACTAGAAATTCACAAATTCAATCTTAACAATTCAACTCAAAAACTCCTTTCAACAAAGCAATTCAAAAACTAAAGAGAAGAAAGCATGTAATTAAAGAGAGAGTTTAGGAGTACCGACGAAAAAATACGCAAAATTTTCCAACACGAATCCGATTTTTGGCGCCGAATTCTTTTGTTGAATTACTCCAATTGAACGATGCTCCTAGCCTCTCCTTGTTATTCCCGGAAATTCTTCCTTCGTCGCGAGAGTTGAATCGAACTCTTTCCTCTTCAATTTGACAATTTTTTTCGAAGAACCCTAGGTGTGTTCTTCCCCAATTTTGACCCTCCTCCTTCAATTGCGTTCAACAACCCAGCATTGATGTAAGTGTTGGAATAGATGCCCTAGAGGCAATCGTAGATTTAGTGTGAACAATGTTTTGGCTAGAATATTCATTTATTAATTATGGCGATATTTAATATAATGAAGTCCTTAGATAAATTGTGTTATTTATCTTAAATATCCCTAGTCAATTATAATGATTAATGGGACAATCATCTATAGACTAGTATGTGGTTGGATTGATATGGGGATATCACGATCTAACACATGGGTATGCATTAGGAGTAATGGCATACTGGATGACCCACGACGAAAAGGATACATTAGATTATGTGAAGTCACAATCGCTTTTCGTAGTGCTAATATTATTGCAATCCTTGGACTTGAAGTCACTAGATACTCTAGTTGTGAAATATTGCGCTTTGATGTCATCAAACGTTACACCGTAACTGGGTAATCATAAAGGTGGCTATCGGGCGTAATAGGAAGCAAGCTTAGAGATCGTAGTGATGTAGATAGGATTTGTCCCTCCCACATAATGGGGGTAAATATCCACGGCCACTCGAGGGATGAGGCTTATTGAATGTCTGGCCAGACTCAGATAAATTAATATAAAGATATTAATGTTATCTGCAAGCATAAGCATATTCCCAGGATCGAGGAACTATGGATTGGATATACGAGTGTGACTATTTATGTCTCGTGTCCAATCCGGATATGGAGACAAAGGGATAATGCAATATGACATATTGGGCACAAAGGTTTGTCGGGATCACTGACTATTTCTATTGGTTGGGTTGCATGGATGTGTTGCTAGACACCGCTCCATGTTAGTAATAGTTACTACCAACTATATAGAAACCTATGGGGTCACACGTCAAATAGAGTAGAGCTAGATTTGGGATTAATTAATATGGATTAATTAATAGAAGGATCATTGTGCAACACCTTGCAAACTTAGTAGGACTAATTTGCAAGGAAGGGAATAGTTCTAGTCCTACTAGAACAAGAAAACTCTTTTATGGAAACAACAAGGAGTTGTTGGAGTATATAAAGGAGGCTCTAGCTTCCTTCCCACATATGAGTTATTAGTCATAACACACAAAGAGTGGGAGAGAGCAAAAGAGAGAGCAAGACAAGTAGCTAGGGCCGAAACCCTAGCCACCCGTCCGCCCCCCTACCCGACGGCAAAGAGAGGCCGCCCCTCTCTTGTGCTTTTGGTGATTAGTTGCTTTGATCTTCATCCCTCTTCCTCCAAGGTTCAAGCTAGCACTTGATTGAAGGAAGAATCTAGATCTCACCTCTAGACGTGGATCAACCGTAGAGACGAGGACATCATTCTTCGTGTGATCTCACAAATCAAAAGGTACACATCTTCTATGTCCTTAATCATGTTATGATGTCTCTTCCTGTGATCCTTGGTGGGCTTTGAGTAGGATTAATTTTTGTTATTCCGCTGCGTTACCTACGTCAAAACCCAACAGTGGTATCAGAGCCACAGGTCGTAGAGCATAACATGATATTATGTGTTTACGATTTCAGTTCATACACCGTATTATTGTTTATTACGCGAAAACTGAAAAAATTGGCATAGTAGATGCAATATTGAATTTGATTCAATCAAACAAGACCCAATTTAACATTGGATGTTGGAATTGGTGAGTTTAATCACATAGGATGTGAATAATTGGGTTCTTGAAAAATTAGGGTTCATGGGCACATGATTGAAAAGGGGTTTTCAATTATGGAAATAAAATTATGGAAATAAATCCATATGGAAACAACCTTGCTTGGGCAACAAGGAAGGAGGAAGGGGACTAGGGCCGAAACCCTAGCCGCCCGCCCCTCCCTTGCGCGCCAAGCAAGGCCGCGGCCTCCTAGGCGTGTGGCGGTCCTAGGGTTCGGGCCACTTGTTGGCTTGGACCCTTTGGACTGTTGTGAAACCCTAGTTACCCAATTTCATTAAAATTAAACAAGCGCGTTAAAAATTGGTTTTAACTGTATTATGTGCTTTATTGCATGGTGGATGGATATGGCCTAGGATTGTGGATGTTTATTGTTTTTGTGGTTTGGTTTACGGCCTGCGAGCTGATCAAATTAATGTAATAGTTAATTAACTTTTACGGCCTGCGAGTCGTTCTTTTTCTCCTCGACATGTGAGGCTTTTGTTATTTATTTATTCTAGATGTTAGGCTAGAATTAGAAATATTTAGATGATAGCCAAGAACATGGAGAAGAAGACTGGAGAACCAAAGGAGCCAAAAGACATCCCTAGGCGCGCAGCTATGGTGGAGCACATGGAGATGAGCTCGGCACTTTAGGGAAATTAGATATTATCATTGGCTTGATAATATCATTAGTCTAGAGGCCATATCCATGCCACGTTTTTTTATTTTGTGGATGTTTATTATTCATGCCTTGTTATTTATTTTGTGTGTATGGCGCTACAAGCAAAACGATAACAAGATAATAATAAACAAGGTTGGTCTTTTATTGTGGATGGCCCAATCCAAATAAGTAGACCATGTTGATAAAGATCAACCAAACAAATTAAAAGAAATCCCTCAATTAAATATTGCGTTTTGCCTTCTCTTGTCAAAACACCCTTCATGATCATGGCCTATTAAAATTCGGGCTTGCCAAAGCAAGGCGATTTTAATTTTTCATGATGTGTTGCGGACGACGCAAGCTAGTAATGCGTGTATGTTGAAAGCGAGAGGTTGGACGCAACTAGGCAAGATTCAATTGGATTGATGAGCTTAGAGGCATGACAATTAGGAGTTATCCAATTGGATAAAGAATAAAAGAAATTTATTCACCTAATTGGACCAAGAGTTGCATGGGATGCAATTGGAATGGTTCCTACCTAAATAACCAATTCTTGGGTGACTTGCCAAAGCAAGCTCAAGAAGAATTGAAATAAGGATCTTGGACCCACTAGAAAATATAAAGATATTTTCCGCTTTAATAGTGAGGGCTATTAAACCGAGAAAAATAGTGGGAGCTATATTTAATGATCTAGCCATTGTTAAATATAGTTAAATTGTTCAAAATACTAAATTGCATATTTCTCGTTTTGTAGAATTCCAAATGGCAAACAACAACGCATCGAGTTCATCCCTACGATCTGTCCTTGAGAAGGATAAATTGTCTGGAACAAATTTCCTTGACTGGTACAGAAACTTGAGGATTGTCCTCAAGCAAGAAAAGAAGCTGTACGTCTTGGACACTCCAATTCCAGACCCACCACAAGATGAGTCTCTATTAGCGGAAGTAAGGGCACGTCAGAAACATATTGATGATTCTAATGACGTGACTTGCCTCATGCTTTGTACCATGACTAGTGAGCTTCAGAAGCAACACGAGAACATGGAAGCCTATGATATGATCATACACTTGAAACAATTGTTTCAGGAACAGGCAAGGCATGAGCGCTATGAGGTGTCTAAAGCATTGTTCAAAAGTAGTCTTGCAGAGGGGAATCCAGTAGGCCCTCATGTACTCCGAATGATCGGGTACATAGAGAACCTTGAGAGACTGGGGTTCCCACTCGGCCAGGACTTGGCGACTGATCTCGTCTTGCAATCGTTGCCTGACAGTTATAATCAGTTCATTATGAACTATAATATGAATGAGATCAACAAGTCTTTGCCAGATCTATTGAACATGCTAAAGACAGCTGAGCAAAGCATCAATAAAGGCAAGGGCAAGGCCATAATGATGGTACACAAGAAGAAGGGCAAGACAGTTGCATCTACTTCAAAAGGAAAACGCAAGAAAGTTGCGAAATCCAAGGATGCCCTAAAGCCTAGTGGAGGCGTGGCTAAAGGTGAATGTCACTACTGCAGCCAGCCGGGTCACTGGAGGAGGAATTGCCCTAAATATCTGGAGGATAAGAAGCTTGGAATAGTGATTCCACCACCACCAGGTATTTATGTTATAGACGTCAATCTTTCTATTTCATCATCCTGGGTATTAGATACCGGATGTGGTTCTCACATTTGTCGTAATGTGCAGGATTTGAAAAGAAGTAGAAGATTGCGAAAAGGGGAGATAGACTTGCGCGTCGGGAATGGAGCAAGGGTTGCTGCATTAGCTGTAGGCGTTTATGAGCTATCTTTGCCTTCTGGACTTATTTTAGAATTAGACAATTGCTTTTATGTGCCTGCTATGAGCAGAAACATTATTTCCGTTTCTTGTTTGGACAAGAAAGGTTTTTCTATTTCAATAAAGGACAAGTGTTGCTCCATTTATTTTGATAGTATGCACTATTGTAGTGCGCATTTGTCTAATGGATTGTATATCCTTGATCTAAATAATCCAATCTATAACATAAATACTAAAAGGATTAAAACTAATGATTTAAATCCTACATATCTATGGCACTGTCGTTTAGGCCATATAAATGAGAAACGCATATCTAGACTCCATAAGGATGGACTTCTAGACTCATTTGATTTGGAATCGTATGAGACATGTGAATCTTGTTTATTGGGAAAAATGACAAAGTCCCCTTTCAATAAGAAAGGCGAGCGGACTAGTGAGTTATTGGCACTCATACATACTGATGTATGCGGACCATTCCCCACGCCTGCCAGAGGTGGTTATACCTACTTCATCACATTTACTGATGATTTCAGTAGATATGGATTTGTATACCTTATGAAGGCCAAATCCGAATCCTTTGAATTGTTCAAAGAATTCAAGAGTGAAGTAGAGAAGCAACTTGGCAAGAGTATTAAAGCTCTACGATCGGATCGTGGAGCAGAATACTTAAGCCAAGAGTTTGATGAGTATCTTAGAGAGTGTGGGATAGTATCCCAGCTCACTCCACCCGGAACACCACAATGGAATGGTGTATCTGAGAGGAGGAATCGCACTCTATTAGATATGGTGCGATCTATGATGTCTCAAACAGATCTTCCGATATCCTTTTGGGGACATGCTCTAATGACGGCAGCTTTTACCATTAACCGTGTTCCATCCAAATCAGTCATGAAGACGCCATATGAGATATGGACTGGGAGGCATCCCATAGTGTCGTTTATGAAGATTTGGGGCTGCGACGTGTATGTAAAACGTTTACAAACAGACAAGCTCGGGCCTAAAGCGGATAAGTGTAAGTTTGTGGGATATCCTAAGGAAACTAAAGGATATTATTTCTATAACCCTACCGAGAACAAAGTGTTTGTTGCTCGAACCGGCGTGTTTTTAGAAAGAGAACTAGTCTCTAAAGAAGCAAGTGGGAGGGTTGTAGAACTTGAAGAAATTCATGAACCACAAACCACTGAACCAATAATGGAACGTGAACAGGAACCACAAGAAGTTGTGGAAGAACCTGTTCAGGTAACACAGGAACTCCGTAGATCAGGAAGAGTGCGTCATGAGCCAGAGAGGTATGGACTTCTCGTGACTGAGCCCGATGACGTACCACTCATGGATGATGAGCCTGCAAACTATGGAGAAGCCATGAGTGGCCCAGACTCTAAGAAGTGGCTAGAAGCCATGAGATCCGAAATGGATTCCATGTACACCAACAAAGTATGGACTTTGGTGGAACCACCCGAAGGGGCTCGACCCATAGGGTGCAAGTGGGTCTTCAAGAAGAAGACCGACATGGATGGCAAGGTAGTTGCCTATAAAGGGCGATTGGTGGGCAAAGGTTATAGACAGATTCATGGTATTGACTATGATGAGACCTTTTCACCAGTCGCCATGACTAAATCCATTCGAATCTTACTTGCTATTGCAGCATACTACGACTATGAGATTTGGCAAATGGATGTCAAAACAGCGTTCCTTTATGGGAACCTCCTTGAGGATGTGTATATGACACAACCAGAGGGTTTTGAGGATCCAGAGAATGCCAATAAAGTCTGTAAGCTGCAAAGATCCATTTATGGATTAAAGCAAGCTTCTAGGAGCTGGAATCGACGTTTTGATGACGCGGTCAAAGAGTTTGGCTTCATCAAGAACGAAGATGAGCCTTGTGTTTACAAGAAGGTTAGTGGGAGCTCTATAGTATTTCTGGTCTTGTATGTGGATGACATACTAATCATTGGCAATGACATTCCTACTCTGCAATCTGTTAAAGATTGGCTAGGAAAGTGCTTTGCGATGAAAGACTTAGGAGACGCAGCCTATATACTGGGTATAAAGATCTATAGAGATAGATCTAAAAGGTTGCTTGGCCTAAGTCAGAGTACATATATTGACAAGGTGTTGAAGAGGTTCAACATGCAAGATTCCAAGAAGGGATTCTTGCCCATGTCACATGGAGTCACTCTTTCCAAGAATGACTGTCCCTCCAATGAGATGGAGAAGGACCGCATGAGCAGGATACCCTATGCTTCGGCCATAGGATCCATCATGTACGCCATGCTATGTACTAGACTAGACGTATCATACGCGTTGAGTATGGTGAGCAGATATCAGTCCAATCCGGGTGAGAGTCACTGGATTGCTGTCAAGAACATCCTAAAATACTTGAGAAGAACTAAGGATGTATTCTTGATATTTGGAGGAATGGAAGAGCTAAGTGTAAAGGGTTACACTGACGCAAGCTTCCAAACCGACAAGGATGATTACAGATCGCAGTCTGGATACGTGTTTTGCCTGAATGGAGGAGCTGTGAGCTGGAAGAGTTCCAAGCAAGGCACAGTTGCTGATTCTACAACAGAAGCTGAGTACATTGCTGCTGCGGAAGCGGCGAAAGAGGCAGTATGGATAAAGAAGTTTATCACTGAGCTCGGTGTGGTCCCTAGCATAGTGGATCCCGTAGAGTTGTACTGTGACAACTCTGGGGCAATCGCACAGGCAAAGGAACCAAGATCGCACCAAAAGTCAAAGCATGTACTTAGGAGATTCCATCTTATTCGTGATATGATCGATCGAGGAGATGTGAAGATATGCAAGATTCCGACAGATGACAACGTGTCAGATCCGCTCACGAAACCTCTTGCGCAGCGAAAGCATAAAGGGCACGCCAGATATATAGGCATACGAGATGCGCCAGATTGGCTCTAGTGCAAGTGGGAGACTGTTGGAATAGATGCCCTAGAGGCAATCGTAGATTTAGTGTGAACAATGTTTTGGCTAGAATATTCATTTATTAATTATGGCGATATTTAATATAATGAAGTCCTTAGATAAATTGTGTTATTTATCTTAAATATCCCTAGTCAATTATAATGATTAATGGGACAATCATCTATAGACTAGTATGGGGTTGGATTGATATGGGGATATCACGATCTAACACATGGGTATGCATTAGGAGTAATGGCATACTGGATGACCCACGACGAAAAGGATACATTAGATTATGTGAAGTCACAATCGCTTTTCGTAGTGCTAATATTATTGCAATCCTTGGACTTGAAGTCACTAGATACTCTAGTTGTGAAATATTGCGCTTTGATGTCATCAAACGTTACACCGTAACTGGGTAATCATAAAGGTGGCTATCGGGCGTAATAGGAAGCAAGCTTAGAGATCGTAGTGATGTAGATAGGATTTGACCCTCCCACATAATGGGGGTAAATATCCACGGCCACTCGAGGGATGAGGCTTATTGAATGTCTGGCCAGACTCAGATAAATTAATATAATGATATTAATGTTATCTGCAAGCATAAGCATATTCCCAGGATCGAGGAACTATGGATTGGATATACGAGTGTGACTATTTATGTCTCGTGTCCAATCCGGATATGGAGACAAAGGGATAATGCAATATGACATATTGGGCACAAAGGTTTGTCGGGATCACTGACTATTTCTATTGGTTGGGTTGCATGGATGTGTTGCTAGACACCGCTCCATGTTAGTAATAGTTACTACCAACTATATAGAAACCTATGGGGTCACACGTCAAATAGAGTAGAGCTAGATTTGGGATTAATTAATATGGATTAATTAATAGAAGGATCATTGTGCAACACCTTGCAAACTTAGTAGGACTAATTTTCAAGGAAGGGAATAGTTCTAGTCCTACTAGAACAAGAAAACTCTTTTATGGAAACAACAAGGAGTTGTTGGAGTATATAAAAGAGGCTCTAGCTTCCTTCCCACATATGAGTTATTAGTCATAACACACAAAGAGTGGGAGAGAGCAAAAGAGAGAGCAAGACAAGTAGCTAGGGCCGAAACCCTAGCCACCCGTCCGCCCCCCTACCCGACGGCAAAGAGAGGCCGCCCCTCTCTTGTGCTTTTGGTGATTAGTTGCTTTGATCTTCATCCCTCTTCCTCCAAGGTTCAAGCTAGCACTTGATTGAAGGAAGAATCTAGATCTCACCTCTAGACGTGGATCAACCGTAGAGACGAGGACATCATTCTTCGTGTGATCTCACAAATCAAAAGGTACACATCTTCTATGTCCTTAATCATGTTATGATGTCTCTTCCTGTGATCCTTGGTGGGCTTTGAGTAGGATTAATTTTTGTTATTCCGCTGCGTTACCTACGTCAAAACCCAACAGTAAGAAGCTGCTGAGAATCGCCGTAGAACAACCCAATCTCGCCGGAATTTGTGGGATTGGTGATGGGTGGGTGTTGCCTTTGGTGGCTTGAACTCGGCCAAGGAGGGGGGGAAAAGGGGCTGCTGCCACTGGTTCGGGGGTCACTGTGGTCGCCGGAGTGAAGGAAAGAGAGGCCGCCGCTGGTTACAGTCGGCCTGAAACCGCGACGGCAAAACCAAAAACCGGGGCGTGGATTGATGATGTGTGGGTTTGGTGTTTGAAACCCGTCGGGAGGAGAGGAAGTTGGCTGCTGCTGCGGGTTCTGGTGCGTGGGAGTGGGAGAGAGCCGCCGGTGTGAGAGACGGCGTGAAGAGCTCGCCGCCGGAGTTACAGGCGGCTTGAAACCGCGACGGCAAAACTCGACGGAGAGAGTTGATGTGGGGCTGCTGCTGCAATTGCCGTGGTCGCCGGAGTGAGAGGAAGCCGCCGGTGTGAAGGGATGGCCGGAGACGCGACGGGAAATCGAGCAAAGCCGCCGAGATTGGATGGTGGCGGCTTGTGTTCGACGGAGAGGGAGAGGGTGAGAGGCTGCTGCGTGAGGATGAAGAAGAACTGCTCGATGAACATCAAATTTTTTGCCCCATTTCATTTTTTTACCCTCAAAAATATGTGAATTCCCCTTTTTACCCCTGTTCGTGCGAACAATAGGGGTGTTCGCACGAAGAGTGTTCACACGAACACTTTTTTCTGTTCCTAATAATGAGCAGTGACTTTTTGGGCTTGGCCTGTTCCTGCGAACACAGGGGGTGTTCGTGGGAACACCCCTGACTCCAGAATTTTTTTTTTCCGATCCGTTTCCTTTGCTTGATCTTCGAGGGTCCTTAGCTTTGCATTACTAGTTCCCCTTTTTGTTCTTGAGCCCATTTTTTTGTGACGAATTTCCCATTCTTCTCGGAAATCTCGTCGTGATCATATCTCGCTCAAATTCCACCTTTCTTTTACCTTCGAACTCCGATGCGCGCATTTCCATGCGAGTCTACGCACATCAAGAAGGGGAGTCCGAATCGCGTAATAACCTGTAATCCTGCGGAGACTCAATTTAAATGTCAAATTCTCGCTCTCTCACCTCTCAGATAACAAAACGGAATTAAAAACGCACACAACTGTATTTAAAACACAATCTCTACACTAATGCATAAAATACGTTGGGTTGCCTCCCAACAAGCGCTTTGTAATTTATGGTCGACGGCCCGACCCAGTTACCTTAATACGATCACGGCTCGTCAAAGTAGATAACATCCACTTTGGCCGGAATTGGCGCGGATTCCAAGTACGGTTTAACCCTGCTTCCGTTGACGCGGAAACACTCATTTGTATGTGGATCTTCTAACTCAACCGCACCCCAAGGATATATTTGGTGGATCCGGAACGGCCCGGACCATCTCGAACGGAGCTTTCCCGGAAAGAGCTTCATGCGTGAGTTGAATAGCAAAACCTTTTGTCCCACACGAAGTTCTTTCGGTTTTAGACGAATGTCGTGCCATCTCTTCGTCTTCTCCTTATAAATCCGGGAACTATCATAGGCTTGTAATCTCCATTCCTCAAGTTCAAGAAGCTTCATCTTCCTTGCTTGTCCTGCTAACTCGGGATCCATGTTCAATCGCTTGATCGCCCAATAAACCTTGTGCTCTAGCTCAACGGGAAGGTGACATGCCTTACCGAAGACAAGCTGGAACGGTGACATGTTCAATGCGTCTTCCATGCAGTACGGTATGCCCACAATGCATCATCTAGCTTCACAGCCCAATCCTTGCGTCCGGTGTTGACGGTTTTCTGAAGAATCCCCTTAATCTCCCTGTTCGAAACTTCAGCTTGCCCATTAGTTTGGGGGTGATAAGGTAGGGAAACCTTATGGATAGACACCCCGTACGTCTTCAAGACTCTGACAAACACTCGATTTATGAAGTGTGAACCTTCATCGCTCACCATTGCCCTTGGTGTGCCAAACCGAGTAAATATATGCTTCTTCAGAAACTTCTCTACCGTCGATGCATCGTTCTTGGGGCATGCAATTGCTTCAACCCATTTTTTCACATAATCAACAGCAAGGAGGATGTAGAGATTATCATACGAAGGAGGGAACGGACCCATGAAGTATATGCCCCAAACATCGAATGGCTCCACCTCAAGCCATTCAGACATTGGCATCTCATCTCGCTTGGAGATGTTACCCATTCTTTGGCAACTATCACATCCTGCAACCCAATCATGACAATCTTTAAATATAGTAGGCCAAAAGAAACCGGATTGTAGTACCTTCATGGCGGTGCGAGGACCGCTAAAATGACCTCCACTAGGTGCTGCATGACACTGCTTAATCACATCATAGATCTCATGGGTAGGCACACACTTTCGAATGATATTGTCGGCTCCCATCTTGAATAGATATGGATCCTCCCAAAAGTATTGCTTCACCACATACAAGAACCGCTTCTTCTGCTGCACTGTCCATTCTTCTGGAATCTTCCCATTGGTGAGATAGTTAGCAATTGCCCAATACCAAGGCTCAGTATCCCCCAAAGACATCAAGCTTTCGTCCAGAAAGTTCTCTTGAATCGGCACCTTCTCTACCATTCCATTCTCGAGTCTTGAGAGGTGGTCCGCTACCACATTCTCAACACCCTTCTTGTCGCGGATCTCAACATCAAATTCCTGCATCAAAAGAACCCACCGCAACAATCTTGGCTTGGCATCCTTCTTATCAAGAAGATATTTCAGCGCCGAATGATCTGTAAAGACAATCACTTTCAATCCCACAAGATAAGGCCGGAATTTGTCAAGGGCAAAAATCACAGCTAATAACTCCTTCTCAGTAGTGCCATAATTTAGTTGAGCCTCATTAAGAACTCTACTAGCATAGTAAATAACATGGCATGCCTTTTCCTTGCGCTGCCCCAACACTGCTCCAATGGCGAAATCACTGGCATCGCACATGAGTTCAAATGGCAAACTCCAATCCGGAGTTGTGATGATAGGAGCAGAGGTGAGCTGTTCCTTCAAAAAGTCGAAGGCCTTCTTGCACGCTTCATCAAACAAAAACGGGACATCTTTCCCTAGCAACTCACACAAAGGCTTGCAGATCTTCGAGAAGTCCTTGATAAACCTGCGATAGAAACCTGCATGTCCCAAGAAGCTTCTGACCCCCTTCACTGAAGTCGGATAAGGGAGTTGCTTGATTGTCTCTACCTTCGCTTGATCAACCTCCAAACCTCTGCGTGAAATCTTGTGACCAAGAACTATCCCCTCTGTGACCATGAAGTGACACTTCTCCCAATTCAGCACGAGATTAGTGTCTTCACAACAAACCAAGACACGACCGAGATGATGTAGACAATCCTAAAAACTGTCACCAAATAAGGAGAAGTCGTCCATGAAGACCTCTAAATTCCTCTCAATCATGTCTGAGAAGATGGCCATCATACACCGCTGGAAAGTAGCCGGTGCATTACATAACCCAAATGGCATGCGGCGGAACGCAAATGTGCCATAGGGGCATGTAAAAGTGGTCTTCTCCTGGTCTTCTGGAGCAATGGCTATCTGGTTGTAGCCTGAATATCCATCCAAGAAGCAGTAGTACTCGTGGTGAGCCAAACGATCAAGCATCTGATCAATAAACGGCAACGGAAAGTGATCCTTGAGCGTGGCTTCATTCAGCTTCCTGTAATCCATGCACACACGCCATCCAGTAACTTTCCGTTGAGCAATCTGCTCATGCTTGTCGTTCTCTACCACAGTCATTCCTCCTTTCTTAGGCACACACTGGACCGGGTGATGCGCAAACTAACGTGCTGTCGCAAGTGTACGAATCTTGTAATACCGGGTGCAATTAGACTCGGGTGATCGTTCCCACGAGGACTGTTTCGGGTTTACTTACGTTGTCAGTTTCGGTTATCCGAGTGTAGTAACCAGGAGGAGTAGGTTGCGATTATAGTGACTAAACTAAAAACAGAAATTAAGAACGTAAACACAAATATTTTTGTGTCGTTTTCTGGAATAAACTGAATCGGGTGTAACGATAATAGATGAAGACTAGGCTCCAGGATCCCCTAGGGTTTCTACAGATTTCAGTTCTACGTTCGATTATGAAAACACTCAGCAGTTTCGATATCTGTGCAACGTACCAGTTGTGCAGTGACTTTTCAGATTCCACACGTAATCCCGATCCTGCAGACTTTCGGATTCTTGTTATGCTGCCTAAGTCTGCAGTCTCGGTCTAATCCTGTTAGGGTTTCTAACCTGTCCGAATGGCCCGGGTCAAATTCTCTAACAGTTGGTCTCACGTTTTTCGATGCTAGCCCTATCTCCCTTTCTCTGGTCGGTCTATCAGGGTAAGGTACTAAATCCTGGTTTTTCTTCCTAACCCTAACTTGACGTTTTCACCTACAAGCTCGGGTCTATAGCAATCCTGGGTGATCAATCCTATCATGCATATACGATAACATTCAAAACCAGAATAACAGCTATAACTTGCTGAATTAAGATAAATCATCATGAATCCATAAACGTAGTAGTCATAAAATCTGAGTACGGAACCCTAGGTTCACCGAGAACCTAGGTGAAAAGTTTAGCTACGACTAAACATAATACAAAACGCAGTTTCTGAATATAAAGAGAGAGAACGAAATCAAACTAAGTCTTCGAATCTCGAATCGCGCTTTCGTGCTCTCCGGGAATGCTCTGACTTGCCCTTCGGTTGTGCTGAGAATTGTGTTGTGTCTCCGTGTCTTTAAAACGAGTCTGGACGAGTCTTTAAATAGTGCTGTTTCCTGAAAACGCTCGTGCCCGAAATTACGGAATCTGCCATCGGTCCACCGTCTTTGACCAAAAAGTCAAAACTGGCTGCGTATATACGCAGGGTTGCGTATATACGCAACCAGGGCCCATCAACCACCCCCCATCTCCCTCCCTGCCTGCGTATATACGCAGGCAGGGGGTGGAGATGTGGGCCCCACTTGGTCCTTTGGTGGGCCAGGTTGGGTCCCCTGGGTCCCACTCTTCTGCCTG
The DNA here is from genome assembly GCA_023055425.1 of Linanthus parryae. NCBI lineage: Eukaryota > Viridiplantae > Streptophyta > Magnoliopsida > Ericales > Polemoniaceae > Linanthus > Linanthus parryae. The sequence continues at coordinate 40,184,715 of JALGPY010000002.1, forward strand.
ACGCTCCCGGTTTGCCTCTTCGGTGTACTTCTGCTTTTCCGTATTTCCGTCGTGTCCCGGTCTTGTGCACGTTTCCCGAGACGGTCCCGGCTTGCTTCCCGATGCACCTCCCGAACCTGTTCCTGAAAAGGCAACACGAACGAAAACCCGCGATCATATCCAAATATAGCAATAAATAAGCAGAAATCCAGCAAGTACAAATAAACGTCTCGTTCTAGATTCCCGAGGCATTCTAAGGCATTTTCCGGCAAAAACCGCTAATTCCGACACAAATACTCGTGAAATCAGGCTAAAAGATAACCCCTAATTGGGCGTTATCAAATACCCCCGCACTAAACATTGCTCGTCCCGAGCAATCCTGCCAACTCTAGCCTGCATTTCTGTCCTCGTAACTGACTCTGTACATACCCTACCGTTGCATACGCTTTCGACCCGAACCTTTCAACCGGACGACTCGATAGAAAAACTGACTCAGATAGAATATACACAGACTCAAACGACTCAAAACAGACTAGTTACAAAAATATTTTTGGCGAGATCGGGCAACCTCAAAAACATAAACAGTGTATCCTCGTGATCTCATCCTTTTCAGAATTTACTTCCCTGCAAGCGATCGGTAAGTCTGAACAGATTTATATGGTGGATTTAAGCACTGGACCGAAGTACTATTACTTTGGTTATCAAACTGAGCAAATCCCTAGCTAACTTACCATCCGAGCTGTTTCCGAAAGGATCTATGTATAATCAGGTAGGATAAGTATATGTATCAAGGTACGGCACAATCCTACTTGTTATGACATTCTCAGAATTTACCAAACTCACACCCCTCACCGAGATCCCCAAAAACTGCCCGAAACACCTAAGTTCCTGCTTTCCCAATTCTCCTGTCCCCCGGTTGTGTCTTCGCCGTGCTCGCGGCCACAAATGTGAAGCGGTGCAAAACGTCTCGAAAATTGTGCCACTCACTCAGCTTTTTATTTAAATAACAAAGACATAAAACAAATAAGAACTAGATCATGATTTTTCTTTTTTTTCCTTTTTCTTTTTCTTTTTTTTTCTTATTTCTTTTTTTTCATAATTTTTTTTTATAACACAACTATATATACAAACGTACACGAATACTGACAATACTAAACTGACTAAAGCTGAGTGAGTGAAAATAAATCTCTGTCGTGGGGTACGCAAAATGTCCTCATGTGGAGTACCCCCACACTAATCCTGAAGCGCTGATCTTGTAGTCGAAATAAAACTGTGCAGTCCCACCGAACCTCCTCATCACCAAAAATGTAGAAAAACGGCACAACCACCAATTGACCCTACAACCCCCCGGAACCCCGTTTTGTGCGAAAAGATGCTCGCACGCGACTAACTCCTCCTGTGGTCACTATGTAGTGAAGTGATCCACCTCCGCAAATTAATGCACTGTCGCCACTAACTCACCCTGTCCTTCCCTCGAAAAACGTGTCAAAATCAAAACTGTCCAAAACCGATAACTCATGAAGCTCCCCCATCTAAAACCTGCCCCTACTCACTCCCTCCGTCATAACACGTAGAATAGCCAACTATCGGCTGATGAGGTCTCAAAGAAGGCTGCCTAGGCTAAAGTGGCTACGAAGAAAGAGGGTATATGGCTTCAAACGGGTTGACTAATTGGACCTAGGGGTAAGAAACAGAACGTGAGGTCCCTTGATAGCCAGTCACTCCACCGAAAAATGCGATGACCGTGACGGCGCCCGTGGGCGGGTTGTCGACTACCTATGTGACGGTGATGTAGCAACTAGTCGGATTTTTCGCTCAGTTGATAATTACTTGCGGATTCCAAAGGTCACTGGCTCTCACCTATCTACTATACCTCGACGCAAGTTTTCTTTTCTTTCAAAGGATTCAAACTCAATTTCTTCACTGTTTTCGTTATCTCGATTGCCCTTTCTCAAAATTTTCCGATTTTAAACTTTTTTTTTTTTTTTGAAAAATAATTTATACTTGCTGTTTGCGTATATACGCAGGTCTGCGTATATACCCAACCAGCAGCATAAAAAATTTTAATTTTTCATTTTTTTTTAATTATGTACAATGCATGGCCAGAATGATTATGTTGGGTTGACTCAAATAAAGAAAATATGCTGACTCAAAAATAAAAATAAAAACTGCAAATAAATATGAAAAAACGTGCAGACCGGGTAAATGCAGACACGACTACCACCCCCACACTAAGAGGTAGCATGCCCTCATGGCACTCACTCGTCCGGAAAAAATGTCTGGTCTGACCCGGTCTCGGACGTACCGGATATGCTACCCGGCGAGCTGTTCTCTGAATCAGTCCTAAAGACCGGCTGATGCGCCCGTGTACGGGGTCGGGTTGACCCGTGGGGTCGGCTCACCTCTCTGTCGGGCAGGCTGAGGCTGGGCATTCCTCTCAGTCCCCTGTCTACTCGACTCGGGGCGCTCACTCTCTCTACTCGTACGGCATCGCCGAAGTCCGGCCGATGCCTGGCGACTGACTGGTCGCTCCTGAGTCGAACGCCTCCTAGGGGCAGGGGCAGGGGCAGGGGCAGGTACAGGAGCAGGAGCCGGGTCCTCCTCCATGATATCGTCATCCTCATCGAGGTCAACGACTGGCTGTGGTGGGCCCGGGTGACGAGCGATAAGCTTCCTATAAGGCCGTGGCTTAGGAGGAAGTAGATCACCCTCCACATCAAACATCGGAACCTCAAACTCCCGTGCCAGTTTGGCAATGAGGTTGGCGTACCCCAATCCCTTGTGGCTACCGGAGCAGTTCCGCTCCTGCATGTACACCCAAATCCGACGAGGAATGTCCACCTCTCGTCGGAGAACAAGGCAATAGACTAAGAGTACGTACTCAAAGTCAAGGTAGGTAAAATGCTTAATGCCCACTACCCTGTTCACTACCCACTCGGCCCACCACCGTGGCGGGCCGGTAATAAAATGAGAATGCAATTTCTTGCCTATCTCGCCTGGCCCCTCTCTCTCGAAATGGGCACCCGGGTACCCCCCAGTCACAACCCGCAAAAGCTCAGCATCGCTAGGCGGGTAATCTGCACACTCAGCATATGCGCACGTGAAATGGCGCATCGGAATCTGGTACGCCTGGCGGATGGTATCTGCGGTGATCAACAGAAACGTACGCCGCAAATAGACCCATCAGACATCCCCGTTGGCCTCACCCTCCCCCTTGTGCATGAGGTTCGCGTAGAACTCACGCACCAAGTCAGAACTGGACACGTCCGGAAACCCCGCTAGGGACGTTCCGAAAATGTCCGGTCGACTCGCATACTCTGCCATCTCTGGCGGCATGCTCGTATGGTCTACCTGGAACTGGTAGTCAACGGGAAGGCTATGACCCATTTTGGTTCCGGTCATAAAGTAAAACTGTGCATAATGGTTGACGAACCTGAAACTGTCAAACTACGTAGGGGTAAGCTCATCCGCCTCGTAGTCAGTCGGGATGTCATCTCGCTCGGGGTCTAGGACGGGTACGTGAAACTCCATAACAGACCAAATCTCGTAAAACGTGCCGACTCGGGAAAAATAAGCAAAAACGTGAAACGTGCACAAAAATAGTGTGTCTCAATCAAGGTTGTCAAACCCGCGGGTTGACCCGCGGGTTTAACGAGTTTACGAGTCTACATGGGCGATCGGGTTGACCCGCTCAAAAACCCGGCTGCTGACAAACCCGCAGCAAACCCGTGCAAACCCGTCAAACCCTTAGACCCGCGAGTTGACCCGCGGGTTTACCGTGTCCACTCATTGTGAAAATTGTGTAAATTTATTAGGTTTTAGATCTTTTAGTACACAAAATAATGGGTTAGATAGTCTCCCAACTTCAAACAATGGTGAACCATTGGAATTATCCCAAGATTAACAGATGAATTATAACGACTAATATCCAATCAACCACACCGATGACTGTGTAAATATCAAACGGACCACACTGATTAAGATTATATGTAAACTTATTTTTTATTTTTTGAGGGACTTATTTAGGAGATCGCATATAGAATTTAGCTTAGTAAAATTTTAATTACACCCTTACTTCAAATAAGTGAATCGATGAAAGGAAGAAATATAAACAAATTAATAAACAAATAAATAAATTTGGCTTAATTCTAAACTTAAAAAATTTAAACCTTTTAGTATTGAAACAATTTTATATACATAAAGAAAAATGTACCATTTAATCATCAAAAAATCATTTTTCATTAGTGAAAAGTCACGTGTACGTAAAAAATTGAAGATTTGAAGTAAAACGTGACCCGGGCGAGTCTCGGGTCACGGGTCACGAGTCGGGTATACCCACCCTCTACGGGTTTATGCTGACCCGCGGGTTTGAAAACCTTGGTCTCAAAAGATAGTCCACCTAAGAGCTACCAGAGGTCCACACGGCAAGTGCCGCTCCAAAATGCAAAATTACCGAAAATAACGGGCCCGGCTACGGGCCGTGCCAAAACGGAAAATAAAGCGAGGGATGAGATTTTCGACCTTCCCTAAACAGGGGTGAAGACCGGAGATTCTGCCCGGAAAGTCGTCGGAAAGCCGCCGGCGGTCGCCGGAAAAATCGCCGGAAAACCAAACTGCCCGGAATTAAAATCCGAGCCCACCAAATCGAAGCCCTCGACCTCCTCGTTCACGTTCCCTTGTACGGTTTTTGCTAGTTCTTGCTCTAACACCTTCGAATCTGCACTTTTCCTCAAGAACACCTCACTTTTTGATGGAAATTGCCCGCTCGATTTTCGCTTGTTTCTGGATTTTGATGGATGCAACTTGATCCTTGCGACGAGGGGATTCGAGAAATGTGCCCGGATTTTGATTTGTAGGTCCGATGCACAATTTGTGTTCTTCAAGTGAGAGGAAATGGAGGTAGAGAGAGAAAGAGAGGTGCCAACAATGGTGTGGCCGGCCCCCTCTTCCCATTTAAACCCTAAATGGTCAAAATGACCAAAATACCCCCAGGGGTTGTGAAAAAATTTCGATTTATTTTTTTCTTTCTTTTCTGTTTGCGTATATATGCAGTACTGCGTACATACCCAACCTGAAAACAACCCAAAAAAACAAAAAAAATAATTTCATGCCCTCTGGCACCTATCACATCCCTGCACATAGTCGTGACAGTCTTTGAAGATTGTCGGCCAGAAAAAACCAGACTGCAGTATTTTATGAGCTGTTCGCGTTCCCCCAAAATGACCCCCACACTGTGATGAGTGGCAGTGTCGGATCACGTTCCAGGCCTCGTGGGTCGGGATACACCTTCTCAGGATGTTGTCGGCCCCCTGATTGAACAAGTACGGGTCTTCCCAGAAATACTGTCGACTTTCGGCAATGAACTTTTTCCGCTGCGACGGGGTGAGATCCTCGGGAAGCGTGCCAGTTACCAAGTAATTGGCTATGGCATAATACTACGGTCTCCCGATTTTTACTGCCATGATGTGCTCGTCCGGGAAGTTTTCCTTGATCGGCACCGGGTCCACCTTCACGTTCTCAAGTCTGGATAGGTGATCCGCTACCACGTTCTCAACTCCCTTCTTGTCCCGGATTTCTACATCGAATTCCTACATCAGTAGTACCCACCTCAACAGTCTCAGTTTTGCGTCCTTCTTGTCCAGCAGGTATTTCAGGGCACTATGGTCGGTAAAAACGATAACTTTCGACCCGACCAAGTAGGGCCTGAATTTATCCAGGGCGTACACCACGGCCAGCAGTTCTTTTTCTGTCGTGCCATAGTTGAGCTGGGCATCGTTGAGTACCCGGCTCGCATAATAAATGACGTGACATACCTTATCCTTTCGCTGTCCTAAAACTGCCCCGACTGCGTAGTCGCTGGCGTCACACATCAGCTCAAACGGGAGTGACCAATCTGGCGTGGTTATAACCGGGGCTGTGGTCAGCTTATCTTTCAAGTGGTCAAAAGCCTGCCGACATGCTGCATCGAAATCAAAGGGTACGTCTTTTCCGAGTAAAGCGCAGAGTGGCTTTGTGATCTTGGAAAAGTCTTTGATGAACCTTCGGTAAAATCCTGCATGTCCCAGAAAACTTTTGATCGCCCTTACGTTCGTCGGGTATGGAAGCTGCTTTATCACCTCGATCTTCGCCCTGTCCACCTCGAGTCCCTTGCTGGAAATTCTGTGACCCAACACGATCCCCTCGGTGACCATAAAGTGACACTTTTCCCAATTGAGCACCAAATTTGCCTTCTTGCATCGGATCAGAACCTGGCCCAAATGGAACAGGCAGTCATCGAAATTGTCCCCGAATAGTGAAAAGTCGTCCATGAAAACCTCCATATTTTTCTCGATCATGTCAGAAAAAATCGCCATCATACATCTCTGGAATGTGGCTGGAGCATTACACAACCCGAATGGCATGCGCCGAAACGCGAACGTACCGTACGGGCAGGTAAACGTCGTCTTTTCCTGGTCCTCCGGGGCTATGAAAATCTGGTTGTACCCGGAATACCCGTCCAGAAAACAGTAATAGGCGTGGTGGGCGAGCCGGTCCAGCATCTGGTCCATGAATGGCAGCGGGAAGTGGTCCTTCAGTGTTGCATCGTTTAGCCTTCGATAGTCCATGCAGATCCGCCAACCCGTCACGGTGCGTTGCGCAATCTGCTCCTGATCTTTATTCTGCACCACCGTAATACCCCCCTTTTTGGGCACACACTTGACCAGGCTGATCCACGTGCTGTCCGATATGGGATAGATGATTCCCGCTTCCAACCACTTCATGACCTCTTTTCGCACAACATCCTTCATGTTCGGATTCAGTCTCCGCTGGGGCTGAATCACCGATTTCTTGCCTTCTTCAATTCGGATCTTGTGCATGCAGTAGGAGGGGCTGATCCCCTTGATATCTGCAATCGTCCAGGCGATTGCTTCCTTATGCTCTCGCAGTACTTCCAGCAGTTTCTACTCCTGTTCCTGAGATAAACGAGACGAAACAATTACGGGCAGAGTACTATTTTCACCAATATACACATACCTGAGATGGCTCGGGAGCGGTTTCAGCTCCAGTGCGGGTGGCTCCTTGAGTGACGGGACCAGAATCATCTTTTGCCCGCCGTCTTCGTCCCGGTGCAAAGTGGTCCAGTCCTCGGCTCTCATGGCGTGCTCGCACCGAGTCTTCTCCTTTTCTTCCCCGTACATGCTGTCAATCTCTTCCCACAATTGGTCCATCTCCTCGTTTTCCCAGACTTCGTCCACCACATCTATAGCAAAGATGTCCTCGTGGTCGTAGTAATTTGGCAGTTGCAGATTTTTGAAAACGTTGAATTTCACCTTTTCCTCGTTAATCTGCATGGTCAGCTCCCCGCTCTTGCAGTTTATCATTGCTTCGCCCGTGGTCAAAAACGGCCTGCCAAGTATGAGCGGTACCTCCCCTGCCTCCATGTCCAGGATGACGAAATCTGCCGGAAAAATCAACTCGCCGACCTTGACCAGAATATCCTCGATAACCCCGTAGGCCTGTTTTACGGACCTGTCTGCCATCTGCAGCATGATTCTGGTGGGTCGGGGTTCACCGACTTTCAAACTCTTGAAAATCGTCAGCGGCATCAGGTTGATGCTGGCCCCTAGGTCACACAGAGCCTTTCCTGTGTAAGCGTTACCTAGGGTGACCGGTATAACGAAACTGCCAGGATCCTTTCTCTTCCTCGGTAGCCCATTCTTCACACAATTGCTCACTTCTGCCGTCAGGTTTATAGTCTCGAAGTCGCTCATCCGCCTCCTCCCATACAAGATATCCTTGAGGAATTTGGCGTAAGTTGGCATCTTAGCGAAAGCCTCAGCAAAAGGTATGTTAATCTGCAGCTGCTTGAACATCTCGAGAAACCTGGCGTAGTCCTTGGTGTCATCCCTCGTTCGTGTTCGCAAGGGGTACGGGACCTCCTTGGAAACTGGTACGGTTTCTGCACCTGTCTCGTTCTGCACTGCATCCTGCTCAACCGAGCCCTTCGGCTGGGGGCGATCGACTGTGCTGTTATCCTGGCCCGACAAGTTGCGTTCTACTTCTTTCGAATTTTCTGCACGTGCGTGGCTGGGATACGGTGGATCCTGCAGTGCCAATCCACTCCGAGTGGAGATAGCATTGATCTGAGCCCGTGGATTGTTTACTGTGTTCGAGGGTAGGTTTCCTGGCTGTCTCTCCGTTAGCTGCTGTGCTAACTGCCCCACCTGTACTTCCAAAGCGCGCAGTGACGTTTTGGTTGTCTGCATATCTGCCGTCAAGGTGTCCATGTGCTTGAACCGGGACTCCATAGTCTGGAACATGGACTTGATCTCTTTCATCTGAGCGTCGTACTGCTGTGCGGATGGGACTGACTGAGCCTGCGGGGCCGGGGCAGCCTGCTGAGCTGGTGGCCTGTGCTGGAATCCCGGTGCATAAAATGCTGCGTTCGGGTTTCCGTACCGAAACCCGGGATGGTCTCTCGTACCCGGTCGGTACCGTCTTGGGTCCCACTGCTGCTGTACGTAATTGGTGTCTTCGGTCCTTAGCTCCTCAATGGCTGTGTCCAGATCAGGTTCTTCGACTGCTGCAACAGTCTTCTTATCCGAGTAGACTTTCTTGACCAAGTCGTGAACGATCTTGGCCAGGTTGTCTATACGGTCATCCTCTGCAGGTTCGGCTCTAGCCGCCATCCTGCGATCGTCAAACAGTCGGGTGTCCTGCTTGGCCAACTGCTTCATCAGGTCATACGCACCTTCTTTGTCTACGTGATACAGGAAGTTTCCCCCGGCCTCTCTGTCAATCCTGTCGGCGTTCTCCCTGTCTAGGGCATGGTAGAAAACCTGCAGGATTTTCGCGTCTCCAAAACCGTGGTTCGGGCACCGTTTGACCAATCTCATGAGCCTGTCCCATGCGTCCACCACCGTCTCCCCCATCTTCTGTCTGAATGACAGGATCTCGCTCTGTAACTGTATGACTCGGGAGGCGGGATAGAACTTTGTTAGAAAATCCGTGACACACTCCTCCCATGTGGTGATGGATCGGGGTGGTCGGGATTCGAGCCAGTCTTTGGCTACTCCATAAAGACAGTACGGAAATAAGATCAACATGAGTGCCTCTGCTTCTACCCCCTTGTATCTGACCTTGTTGCAGTAATCTTCGAATTTTCCGATAAAGTCGTTCGGGTCTTCGTCTGCCCTGCCATGAAACGGGCAGAGAGTTTGTACCGTCTGGATGGTGGATGGTTTGATGTCAAAGTGCTCGGCGGTGATCTCGGGCACCACAATGGCTCGCTCATGCCCCCCGGTGGGGACTTCGAAATTTTCCACCAACGCCTTCCCAGATCGGTTATATGTTCTCTTATTGCTTCGGGCAGCAAGCCCCGCTGTGACAAGCTCCTCAATGTACCGTGCCATCTGGGCTGGGGTACGTGTCTCTCGTTCCTGTCCACCGGCTTCGGTGTTCTCGGGTGGATCTCTTTGATTGGTTGCCATCCTGCTTTCTCGGTTTCTGCGGTTCTGTTCGGTATACAGTTTTTCCGGGTTGTCGAGTGGTGACACCAAATCACGAGGCAATCTGGGCATCAACTAAACAGTCCTGAAAACGCAGATTCAAAAACGCAGTGAGATAAAAAGAAGAATAACAAAACTGAAAATAAATAAAAACTCAGAAAACTAGTTCTGACTACTAAATAGACCCTAAAAAGGTCCCCGGCAACGGCGCCAAAAACTTGATGCGCAAACTAACGTGCTGTCGCAAGTGTACGAATCTTGTAATACCGGGTGCAATTAGACTTGGGTGATCGTTCCCACGAGGACTGTTTCGGGTTTACTTACGTTGTCAGTTTCGGTTATCCGAGTGTAGTAACCAGGAGGAGTAGGTTGCGATTATAGTGACTAAACTAAAAACAGAAATTAAAAACGTAAACACAAATATTTTTGTGTCGTTTTCTGGAATAAACTGAATCGGGTGTAACGATAATAGATGAAGACTAGGCTCCAGGATCCCCTAGGGTTTCTACTGATTTCAGTTCTACGTTCGATTATGAAAACACTCAGCAGTTTCGATATCTGTGCAACGTACCAGTTGTGCAGTGACTTTTCAGATTCCACACGTAATCCCGATCCTGCAGACTTTCGGATTCTTGTTAAGCTGCCTAAGTCTGCAGTCTCGGTCTAATCCTGTTAGGGTTTCTAACCTGTCCGAATGGCCCGGGTCAAATTCTCTAACAGTTGGTCTCACGTTTTTCGATGCTAGCCCTATCTCCCTTTCTCTGGTCGGTCTATCAGGGTAAGGTACTAAATCCTGGTTTTTCTTCCTAACCCTAACTTGACGTTTTCACCTACAAGCTCGGGTCTATAGCAATCCTGGGTGATCAATCCTATCATGCATATACGATAACATTCAAAACCAGAATAACAGTTATAACTTGCTGAATTAAGATAATCATCATGAATCCATAAACGTAGTAGTCATAAAATCTGAGTACGGAACCCTAGGTTCACCGAGAACCTAGGTGAAAAGTTTAGCTACGACTAAACATAATACAAAACGTAGTTTCTGAATATAAAGAGAGAGAACGAAATCAAACTAAGTCTTCGAATCTCGAATCGCGCTTTCGTGCTCTCCGGGAATGCTCTGACTTGCCCTTCGGTTGTGCTGAGAATTGTGCTGTGTCTCCGTGTCTTTAAAACGAGTCTGGACGAGTCTTTAAATAGTGCTGTTTCCTGAAAACGCTCGTGCCCGAAATTACGGAATCTGCCATCAGTCCACCGTCTTTGACCAAAAAGTCAAAACTAGCTGCGTATATACGCAGGGTTGCGTATATACGCAACCAGGGCCCATCAACCACCCCCCATCTCCCTCCCTGCCTGCGTATATACGCAAGGCTGCGTATATACGCAGGCCTGCGTATATACGCAGGCAGGGGGTGGAGATGTGGGCCCCACTTGGTCCTTTGGTGGGCCAGGTTGGGTCCCCTGGGTCCCACTCTTCTGCCTGACGCTCCCGGTTTGCCTCTTTGGTGTACTTCTGCTTTTCCGTGTTTCCGTCGTGTCCCGGTCTTGTGCACGTTTCCCGAGACGGTCCCGACTTGCTTCCCGATGCACCTCCCGAACCTGTTCCTGAAAAGGCAACACGAACAAAAACCCGCGATCATATCCAAATATAGCAATAAAAAAGCAGAAATCCAGCAAGTACAAATAAACGTCTCGTTCTAGATTCCCGAGGCATTCTAAGGCATTTTCCCGCAAAAACCGCTAATTCCGACACAAATACTCGTGAAATCAGGCTAAAAGATAACCCCTAATTGGGCGTTATCACCGGGCTAGTCCAAGTGCTGTCTGAGATCGGAAAAATAATACCAGCCTCTAGCCACTTCATGACCTCTTTTCTCACCACTTCTTTCATATGCGGATTCAATCTCCGCTGTGCTTGGATCACTGGCTTCTTTCCTTCTTCTACCCGGATCTTGTGCTAGCAATAGACGGGGCTGATCCCCTTTATATCTGCGATAGTCCATCCAATTGCTCCCTTATGCTTCCTTAGCACATCCAAAAGCTGCTCCTCCTGTGCCTGAGATAAAACAGAAGAAACAATTACGGGCAATGTGTTATCAACACCAAGAAAAGCATACCTGAGATGGCTAGGCAACGGCTTCAACTCAAGCACGGGTGGTGACTTGAGTGAAGGAACAAGAGCTAATTTCTGCTCCCCTTGCTCGTATAAATCCAGCTTGGTCCAGCTGCTCATGTGACACAAATCCATGGGAGGGCTCTGATCTTCATCCTTGTACATTCCATCAATTTCCTCCCACATCATTTTAGCTTCCTCATCTCCCATATCATCATCAAAGATCTCTACGCTAAAGCAATCTTCATATTATAACATGAAGGCATTTTCATTGCCTTGAACACATCAAAGACCACTTTTTCATCATTGATCTGCATAGATAGCTTTCCACTCTTCACATGAATAATAGCCTCCCCTGTAGCTAGGAAGGGCCTGCCAAGAATGAGAGGTACTTCGCCAACCTCTATGTCTAAGATGACAAAATCTGCAGGAAAGATAAGAGTACCAACTTTGACTAGAATGTCTTCAATAATACCATACGCTCTACGGATCGATCTGTCAGCCATCTGCAAGGTAACTCGGGTGGGACGAGGCTCCCCCACACCTAGCTTCCTGAATACGGACAAGGGCATCAAATTGATGCTTGCCCCCAAATCGCACAATGCAGTCATAGTGAGAGAATCACCAAGAGTAACCGGTATCACAAAGCTCCTAGGGTCTTTCTTCTTCTTAGGCAATCCATTCCTGACGCATTCAGAAGTCTCAGCAGTCAAATTCACCTGTGCAAAATCACTCATGCGTCTCTTTCCTGAAAGAATATCCTTGAGAAACTTGGCATATGTAGGCATTTTAGAGATAGCCTCTGCAAAAGGAATGTTAATCTCCACCTTCCTGAATATATCAAGAAACCTCTGAAAATCTCTAGAATCATCCCTCTTTCTTGTTCTCAACGGATATGGAACTGCCTTAGAAACAGTAGTATCAATACGTACCTCATCCTTGTCTTTCACCGCCTCCTCATCCGTCGCGCCCTTTGATTGGGGGATCACGACATTAGTATCATCATCAAATATCTCATGCTCTTTAGCCTTAGAAGCATCGGCTCTAGCATGAGTGGGATATGGCGGATCTTTCAATGCAACCCCGCTTCGAGTAGTGATTGCATTGATTTGACGAGGATTTTCTTCCGTGTTGGAAGGCAAAGAACCTGGAGCTCTAGATGAGAGCTGAGTAGCAATCTGACCCACCTGTACCTCAAGAGAACGAAGAGAAGTCTTCGTAGCCTGTAAATCCGCAGACACAGCAGTAACCTGCGTGGACATGTTGTTCACATTGGTGGTCATAGTATTCATGTTTTCACTCAATTGTGCCAATGCCTTTGTCAACACAGAGATGTCTGAACTTGGTGCTGCATCAGCTGCTGGTGGAGCCTGCGAAACCTGTGGTCTATGCTGGAACCCCGGTGCATATGTCGCTCCAGACTGATCCCCATACCTGAATCCTGGATGATCTCTAGTGCCTGGCCTGTAGTTCCCTTGATTCCAGTTCTGCCTTTGTCCGTGTGCCCCCACATAGTTCAAATCCTCATTTGCCATGTGTGCCATTGCTGCATCATATTCTGGCTCCTCAAACTTGCTACTGTCTTCTTGTCCTTATAAACATGCTTGGCCAAGTCTGACACCATCTTGCTGATCCCATCCTTCCACTCATTGTCTTTCGCCTCAGGCAATGCCGAAAGTCTTCTAGAATCATAAAACTGTGTATCCTGCTTGGCTAGCTGTTTCATAAGTGCAAATGCTCCCTCTTTGTCAACTGAATACATGAAATTTCCTCCAGCTTCCCTATTAACTAACTCCTGGTTATGGCGTTCTAAGCCATGGTAGAAGACCTGCAAAATTTTGTAGTCCCCAAAATCGTGATTTGGGCACTTCCTGATCAAATGCATAAATCTATCCCACGCCTCTACCACGGTCTCATGGGCCTGCTGCTGAAAGCCAAGGATATCACCTTGTAACTGAATAACCCGCTGAACTGGGTAAAACTTTGCCATGAATTCATCCACACATTGAGCCCATGTAGTGATTGAATCCGGAGCTCTCGACTCAAGCCACTTCTCAGCTGCACCTTTCAAACAATAGGGAAATAGAATAAGTTTCAATGCCTCAGGAGTCACGTTCTTATACTTCACAGTCTTGATATACGCATTGAACTTCCCAATGAAATCGCTGGGATCCTCATCCTTGTTCCCATAAAACTGGAACTGATTGGTGACTGTCTGGATCGTAGCTGGCTTGAGATCAAAATGCTCAGCCTGTATGTCTGGCACTACAATTGCCGGATTGTGTCCATACGTGGACGTCTGGAATTTCTCCACAATAGCCTACCCAGACTTGTTGTATGGTGTCTGAGCGTTGCGATCATTCAACTGTTTCGCCAACTCTTCCATTTTCTCATTGAGCTGCGCGTTGGTCAATTGATCACCCATCTTGCTCTGTTTCTGTCTTCTCCTCTGATCTCTGAATAACTGTTCCGGGTCTTCAAGTGGGGGCACAAGTTCTCTAGGGATCAAATACAAGTGAGAAAACAAATAACTAATTAAACAAAAAAATAAATAAATGAGATATCCTTAATCAATTTCTACTAAACTAATAAACCGTTAAACTCCCCGGCAACGGCGCCAAAAACTTGACGCGAATTCTTTACGCGCTTAAACGCAAGTATACGGTCAAGTAGTATTAGGAGTATTTTACGACTCCGAGTATCGAACCCAAGGGAATTTACGATTATTAGCTAACTAGAAAGTAATTATAGGAGATCTAAGTAGCCGGTAAAAATGGTGTTTGGTTTTGTAACGTTGTCGCCCACAAACAAGCAACTAAAATTAAATGACAAGTAACTAAATATTTTTGGAGAATTTTCACTTTAAACGAAGATAAATTGTGATGTAATACGATTAATAAGGAAGAACTAGGCAATTGATGTCCCTTGGGTTTTTAACGATTTCCGGGTTATGCATGAAACACTCTACTCACGTTCTAGTTATATCGGGTAATGCTCATCACGATCTTCTCTCGATCTCACGTGAATTTGTGTAAACAATAGATTTCAGGTCCTCTCGGTCCACCTCCGTCTATTACTACAATCTAATTGATTTGTTAGGCTTCGTTCACCGGGTCCTATCGGTCCACCGAATTCACTAAGTTCTAGCAAAAATCAATTGAAACTACCCTCACACGATTAATCAAGTTTCTATCTCCTCTCGGTCTCAAGAAACTACAAGATTACCTAACTATTCTTTAACACGTCTCAAAGAATTCACTTTCGTGCAATTCTATCAACAAGTAGCATTCTACGGGTGATCAAGCCAAGAACACTAAGAATTGAGTACAAGAATAGATAAGCTAACAAGAACGTTCATAGAATTAAGCAAAAGCATGCATCAAGTCCAAAATCCGGAAAATCATCCAACAAACCCTAGTTTCTCATCAATCACCTAGCTTTAAGAAGTTTAGCTAGACATAATATTGTTCAACATATCCAAAATAATGAATTTCATGAAGAATAGACGAAGAAAAGATGATCAAACGCTTGAATCTTCAATGTTGATGATCTTCCAAGCTCCAAGCTTTGTCTCCCTTCTTCCCTAGCTCCCAAGGCTTCAAAGATGCGTGAATATGTGTCTCTTAGGTCGTTCTCCCCGTTTTCTACCAGCTGGGCACGCTTTTTAATGAAAATATGTCGAAATTGCACTTCAGCCCCTCTACTCTGTAATTCCCGGACATAATTCTTTGCTGATTTTGCGCGGGCTGTATCTCCCTCATACGGACTCGTCTTTGGGCCTACCATATACCGTTGGAAAGCTACGGATTTCTACTTTCCAATGCCGCAAGCCTTGCTTCAAAATTCCTTGTAGATTTTCCTGGGCATCGAAAAGAGTGAAGGCTGGTCCTGTGTGACTTTTCCAACTTTTCTTCGTCTTTGCGTTTCCTTTTCTTCTTTTCATCTAGCTCCATTCCAAGCATATCCAAGCTTCTCATAAGCTCCATTGCACCTCTTTTACCTGAGATACACAACACTAAACAACCCGGAAGATCACATGCAGTAAACAATATATAAATCATATGGAAAACGCCCGGATTACGAAATAAAGCTCAATAAGTCATGTATGCTCAAAACAACTCGGATTTGGTCAATTTCTCACATAAATACACCGAAAAGCTTGCAAAACGGTCATGGATCATAAACAATATAACTCCTAATGTGGAGTTATCACATACGCGGAAGCTCTGCCAAACCCTTGTCTCTCTCTCAGACATTACTACTGCCTTACTCTCTCCCTACACACAACTCAACTCTTCCTGTGCCATTTCCGATCCCCTACTTACGGTGTACACAGAGTGCTTGCAACAACCCCCTTATCCGGCTCGGACAAGACCGGGAGGGCGATGCTAAAAGTAACGGCGGAAATCAAAAGCATAACATCCCACTTATTTATTACATAACATTAAACTTCCAAAAAGTCATTAGATATTACATAAGTCTTTCCAAAACTACTACATAAGGTGAGCTAGCCAACTACATCACTACTCGTGCTGATAACCGTCTACGTGAGTCCTGTACCCTGCTATGCCATAGTCCTCAGCTCCTAAGCCTGCGGTGGGAAGGAAACAGGAACCGCAGTTTCAAAGTCAGTACAAAAGACTGAGTAAGCGACACCCAAGCAAGTAAAACAGATGAAGAATGAATATCTTTTCATTTGCAATAACTCATAACAGGAAATAAATAACAGGAATAAAATAACTTCTCTGAAACAAAAGCTCAACTGAAACTTCTCTTCTTCATTAAACTTCTTTCTTTTTATAATATCCAAAACTCAGAAGAAGCTGTATTATTAATCTGTGTTGATACGGGGAAGATCTACTATACTATCACTAGCAGCCATGACCTTAAGTGCCGGCACCCCCCTAAGACTCCTCGCGGCCAGAGAGGTGAGTACATGGAGCGACCCGGCAGGTTGCGACCGGGTTAAATTAAGCGGGTCGAGTGGACGAAGCCAACACGACCAATCTAGATAAAAGAAATCACAACGATCCCCGCACAACTCTTTCCACTTTAATTAATTATGCATTAATATTATTCGTGTGACAGTAGTAAACAAATCAACTTCTGAAAGTATAAGAACGTCACAATTTAACATGAAAATAAACAACAAATATTTTGAGACGTATATAAAAGTTAAAACGAGACACGAAAGGAACTAGGCTCGCAAGACTTGGCATGTTCACTTACCTTATTTTCCGTAGCAAAAGGACGTCCTAGCAGTGGCTCGGGCCTACAAAGACGTCACCTACAAATCGTGTCTGCTACGTCAACAAATATCCAAATAAAATGCTATAAGTCCTAAAAGAGTATTTATATCAACTTAAACCCCACTATTTATTTTTCTATCGTTTTAGTACCCACTTATAATTTTCTAGAAATGAAACAACTCATCTATTTTTAAACAACTATTATTATTATCATCATTATTATTATTAATTAAAAGTGATTAATTAGATTAATAAAGTTATGAGCTAAAGAAATTACACTTAAGAATTAATTTGAATTATAATGACAAAGTGATTCTCGACTATTATGTTTTTAAGAAAAACTATACATGACACTATAGTATTTAGAAAAGTCTAATTTTACAAGTTTAATAACTAATGTTATAGACTTTGTGATTAAACATTATTTAATAAAAACTTTTACAAAAACGTTTCTATTTTAGTTTCAAACAACTTGTTTACTATTTCTTTAACCGAATAAATTTTCCGAGACAAAAGCTACTATTTTAGATATCATCTTTGAACCCAAAATTATTATTATTATTAGTATTATTATTATCAATATTTTTAACTAAAAGTGTGATTTAATTATATAAACTCTAATTTGTAATAAAAAAATCAGCAAATACTCTAAAACAGTTATATTAAATGACACTAGTCACCCTATAGTTTCTGCAAATGTCAAACAGCCCCCCTATAACATGTTAAAACATTTCTGAAAATTACACTTTGACCCCCTTTTTCAAGAACAGCCCGTTTTAGCTCTTCTAATCGTGAATCTAGCTATCAACTTCTGGTTTTGATTATGTAGAATGACTAAACAGAGGGTATAGCACATACCTAGGCCAAAAATGGTCGGAAACCGTTGAGATATGCGTCGGGTCGAAGTCTCGAATCGGAGTCGCCGGACTTCGAAGCTCACCCGCCAGAAATAATGGCTTCTTGGCCGGTTCTGGGTCTTCTGCTGACTTAGTCGAGGCCTCAGGAGTCTATTGGTAGTGCTGGTGGTCGCTGGGTGTGCTTTGGCGGAGCTTCGGCCAAGTGGGTCGCCGGAATGAATGGTGGCGGCGGCAATGATGGCTTTCGCTACTGCTGCTACTACTATCTAGTTTCTCCTCCTGGGTTCTCAACCGGGTAAGAGAGGCTGAGAGAGAGAGGGACGAAGAGGAGAGAGAGGGAGGTGGTGAAGTGGGTCTTCTCGGTGGTTGACCCGACGGGAACCACGACGGGGTTGGTGGAGCTGCCTCCCTCTCTGTTCTTTTGGTGTGATCTTCGAATAACAGAGGGTGAGAGTGAGGCCAATTAGAGGGTGAAAGTGACGGGGTTGCTGGTTGGTGCTTGCTGCCGGAAGTAATGGCGGCAGTGGTGGATGGGGATGGCTGCTGCCTCTCTTCCTCCGCTGCTGCTGCTGTTCTCTGGTGGCAGGTAGGTGGAGGGAGAGAGTGAGAGATGAAGAGAGAGAGCTGAGTGGTGGTGGTGGGTTTCTGCCGAACAACAACAATGGTGGTGATGGTGATGTTGACGGTGGTGAAGGTGGTGGTGGTAGCTGCTGGTGGCTGTTGTGTGTGGAGGTAGGGGCTGCTGTGAAGGCCTTATATAGGCTGGTTGTGCTTGGGGACCAAGCATGGAGGGTGGTGAGGTGGCAATGGTGAGGGCGGTGAAGAAGGCTTGGGGCGGCTATGGTTGTTTTGCGGTGAAGGCAAAATTTGGTGAAGGAGGTGATGTAGAAAAGTATAAGGTGTGGGTGAAGTACTAGTGTTCTTAGTGATTGGGTGTGACGCGCTCACCTAACCTCGCGGTGGTCGGGTACGCGTTTAAAATTAAAATTTTAACTAAATCTACGAAACGTTATTGTATTATTTCACGATTGTTAATTTAATAACTATTCTAAAATATTAACACTCAAAATCTATTAAAACATTATTTGTCAATAAAGTTATTATTATGCTATTATAATGACTATTTTACCCCTGCTAATTAAACGGGGTATTACAGTGCTCCCCGCCGGATTCTCTTGTGCACAATAATTAAAAGAGAAATATTTGATAAGTAAAAGAAACTTCTCATATTAAACTTTCAATCCTACTAAAAAGAAATAACAATGTCTGAAGTTCTTATCAAAGAACATTATTCATCCTATGATGGAATTAAAAAAATTCAAAAATTAAATGACTTAAAAAATATATAAATGAGTTGTCTAAACAAAATCAGGCTCTCCAAGGGGGCCACCGACTTGCGGATCAGGAGCAAAGAAGTCAACAACATCAACACCATTGAGATCCATTGGCTGCTCATACTTAACATGGTTTGATTCACTAAATGTAGCACTCCCATTTCTGGATGCTTGATAGATATAAACCAAGTGTCGTGGTGTACGGCAAACATGTTCCCAATGGCCATCAGTTCCACATCTGTTACATTTTTGTCCCTGTTTGGGAGGCTTTTTCAGCAACTGCTTGTGAATTCTGACGTCTCCCACCATTATTTCTCCCCCTATTTTGGTGCTCCTCTTTTGTTAATATTTGAGGGCATATGTTGTGGAGACTCACGGTACCAAACATTGCTTTTACCATGATCGCGTCCACGACGGCGACCATGTCTACTACCACGTGGGTTATTTTTACCACGTAAAACGTTGCATTCGCTTCAGGGAATGCATTATTACTCACTCCAGGGAGAGGGGTCGAGCCAGTCGGACGCTGTTCATGATTTTTCTTCAATATGACATTGTTTCTTTCCGCAACCAATAAACAAGAAATCAATTCAGAATATTTTTTGAATCCTTTTTCACGATACTGCTGTTGCAGGAGTATATTTGAGCAATGGAAGGTAGATAATGTCTTTTACAATAATTGCTCATAGTGACGTTCTCGCCACAAAAATTTAGCAGGGATGTAATTTTGAAGAGTGCGGAGTTATAACTGTTTACTGTATTGTAATCCTGAAACCTCAGCTGTATCCAATCATAACGAGTCTGGAGGAGTAAGACAGACTTGAAGTGGTCGTAGCGCTCTTTTAAATTATTCCATAAGATGAGGGGGTCCTTAATAGTAAGGTACTCCTTTTTAAATCCTCATCTATATGGCGGCGCAAAAATATCAACGCATCGGCGCGCTCCTTTTCGGACGTTGTATTGTCTTCTTTTATAGTGTGCCCAAGACCTCTTGATTCTAGGTGCAATCCAGCATCAAGAGTCCACGACAAGTAAATTTTTCCAGTTATATGAAGTCCAGTGAACTCGAGCTTCGCGATGTTTGACATTGTGGATCTAAAAAAAGATAAGATGAAAATTAAAACTAAGAATTGCTACAATGATAAGTAATTGACAAAATAAATATACAAAGATATGCACTTTAAACGCGTAAGAACTGTTGTTGTTATTATATATATATATATATATTCTTTTACGAACTGTACCGTATAAAATATTAAAAACACATGATTTAAGAGAACGAATCTGTTAGGTGAGGTGGTTGCTGCTATTGGTTCTTTTGTTTGGCTGCCAGATTCGGGGTTTGAATCACGCGAGTAGCAGCTGCCTTTTTTTCAACAAACAGTACTCTACTAGTAATAACTAGTAGGGAGATTCGTAAGTAATGTACTGCGCAGCTCAGACGGTTACCCCACAAGCTGTGTCAATCCCACATTCTGAGTTCGAGTCTTAAGCACAGTGTTTTTTTTTTTCCTTTTTTTTGACGGAACACTATGATTAAAAGAAATAACATACGCACATTTATTGTAAGTAGGCGGCTGTCCAGATGGTCACGCGCAAATGCATAAGGCCATTGAGGCAGCTTTTCTGGGTTCGAAACTCGTGTTGAGCAGATTATTATTTTTTTTCGACTGATCATTAAAGTAAAAACAATAAAAACGCAAATATTCCCAAAGGACGTGGCGGACCAGATGGTCACACACAGCTGCATAAGGTGTTTGTAAACCCTTGTTCCTGGGTTCGAATCTGCTTGGCAGCAGCCTCTTCTTTTTTCCGAATTTTTTGGTCACTCTCTAGATCTAATTGTAGATCGAGGTCTAGGGTTTGAGCAGTTTTCTTTTAAACCCATAGCATAGACCATTTTTTTTCTTCTTTTGATATAAATAATAAATCGTAAATAATTTAAAGATGTATTGTTAAATTGAATCAACTTTGAAACAAGCAAAGACATGCGACAATCAAAATCGAGAATTGAGTTTTTCGTTTGACCATCTTCTTCTTGACAATATAAAATAAATAAATAATGTGTACCTTTGCCTTTTGATCTTCTCTTCCGGTAGAGCGAAAGTGCTGATAACGTGTTATAAACTGAGAGAGAAAAGATGGAGACAAAGTATGGAGGAATATCAAAAGCAGTATTATTCTCTACCAAAGCACTCTTTATATAGAGTGTGGGAGCCAATCATAATCCTCTAAGAGTCAATCATAATCTACTAGGAGTCAATCATAATCTACTAGGGAATATTCATTATAATATTCCATAACAGTTTTCTGTCTCATTCACAATTCATCATTTGCCCGTGTTGTGAGTGAAGATTAAATAGAAAAACATATTTTGCATAGCTTTTACAAATCATTGTTGGAGCAGGACACCTTTTAGAAAATGCAAAATAACATTATTATGTATAGTTTGCATTAGATATACATATTACTGTTGGAGATGCTCTAAGGATAACGAAACAATTTAACAAAAAACGCCGAGAAGCACATGATAGTCATACACATGATAGTAATATTGTATCTTTACAGAGAACGGAAGACAGACTCGCAGATTCTTGTTTCTTGGGTTCATCATGAGGAGAAAATAGATTGAACACCCATCAACATTTAGAACAGACATGAGCATAGCTACATGTACGATTCTGTTTGAGTTGTGGTATTGTTGTGTGAGGAGTTATGCAAGTATGTGACCGCACACAGTTACATAACTTCCCTTAACCGTTCTTCTTGAGCGTGTATATATATGGGAGTTCATCCATTTGTAATGTTTGGATTTCTTAACCTGCAATTGAGAAGACATATTGCAAGTTATCTTCCTTCTCTACTTATGAGCGGCTTATTTCCATCAATTCCTACCATCTTCCTCGTCTGGTTCACGACTTGAATAAACCTTGCGTTGTTATTATTTATTCTGTGTTACAGGTACATGTATGACTCTATCCACCTGGAGGCTGGATCATCCTTCCTACAGTCTCCCACACTATTGACAAATCGCTAGTACGTACCCTTACAGACATATAGTCGAACAACCTTTCTCGTCCCTAATCAACACAAAGCCTCCTCTTCTCAATGGTTATCAATTAGAAGATGTTCTAAAGGACGTATCGAGCAAGAACTATGAAAAAATAATCAAGAATATAACACAAAATTAATGTGGTTAACTAACGAATCATTAGCTACCTCTACATCTTAAAAACTGATAATATTACTGAGTGAGAAAGCCTTATTACAGCCACGATACACCAACACAAGTTATGCCACAACCTATGGCCCTTATATAGACCTAAGACACTAACTTGCAACCTAAGCAACCTTCCAAAACGAACAAGGAAACAACTAAACTGGGGCAGCCCCAGATCCTGGTCGTACGTCCAGGCCCTCTGATAGTCATACGACCATCAGAGCGTTCCTTATGCTATTGGTTTCTTCCTTGTCTCCCTGTTTTGTTGCTCGACCGATTTGCTAGACGTTTTGAGTTATTCCCAACAAATCTCCACCTTCACTCAAATCGTCCTAGCAACCTAATTAGAATTGATGTTTCTCTCCAGAACCTGAAACGAATGCGTATCCTATACCAGAAACGAGCACGCTCCCTAGTTGCGCCAAATGTTGCTCCAATTCCTATGTGTAACGAATGGCGGATGCGCCAAATGTGTCTCCCCAGAAACGAGTACACCTCCAGAAACAGAAAAAGGTACTCCACCCTGAACCAGACTCGAATACATTCACCGGAGACAAGACCGAATGTACTCATGATGCACTCTAAATAAGCGCCAGACATATGGACCACGACAAGTACCAGATGCACCACACCATAACTAGTTCCAGAACAGGTCTCGTGCCAGAAGCACCGCGAATTGCCTTAGATTCGCTCGAAATCGACGGGGAGCCAGATTTTGCGCTGGCTGCTAGCGTGCCACAAACATGCTGCAACGGATGCACGCCAGAAACAGATCGTGCCGAATCTAGATAGCGTACCAGAACCTGGCTCACACACCAGATGCTTTATTTCAGGAGTCTAGATAGCCCCACGGGGCCCGAATGATGGATTTATCTGTTCCCCCTTTTATATAGGTCAAGAGACTGAAAATGTGTCCCCCAATAAACATGTTGATCTTGATCGTTGAACCAGACATCGTTCTTCCGGAAGCTCAAAACCCTTTCTCTAACCGCTCCACCTGAACTCTGAAACCCTAGTTGATATCTCCACCTTATCGTGAGAACCCAGCTATGATACCTGTTTGTTGTAATGGAAGCGTCGAGAAATAACGGGGAAACATATTCCGGAATGTGACAAATAATTAACATGGTACACTAACGAATTGTTAGCTATCTCCGGGGTATAAAAATGATATTATTACTGAGTGAGAAACCATGATTACAGCCACGATACATCATCACAAGTTATGCCAGGACCTATAGCCAATATAGGTCTAAGACACTAACTTACAACATAAATAACCTGGAAACCTTTCAAAACGGATAAGGAAACAACTAAAAACTGCGCCAAGTACTCCCCATCATGGTCATACAATTACTAATCCCTTTATCATAAGTCCACTAGAGTGTTCCTGTTGCTGCTGCTTGCTTCCTTGTCTTCCCCGTTCTATTGCTCGCGCAATTCGCTAGACGCTTTGAGTTATTCCCGTTCACAAAATTAGGCATCATTGTGTTCCTCTTCATTCTCTGCACGTCCATTATATATTCCATCACCACCACCAACTTCCTTCCTCTTCGTTCACCCGATTCGCATGCGACCCGTGTATGATGTATATGAGACTTGTGAAGACAATCTATATATGCGGTTGGCGGTTACTTCACATGAGGTAGTTATATAACCGCGAACGGTTATTTGACTGCTCGTAACTGCCCTATTTGAGCTTATATATATTGAGAGGTCATCACCTCTTTAGAGATTCGTATCTGCTGTGGTTTTAAATGTATTAGAAACTGTCTCTCTTCTTAACAATTTACTTGGCTCCATGTAGTCCCTTATCACTTAGTTAAGATCATCGTGATTGCTTAGTTACACCTTTAGATCGTTGTCAGTGTGATTTCACTGATTGCGTAATCGGATCGGCATGCAATAGAAACAAAGCACTAGTTTTTTCTAGGGAAATACAAATCACTAGTTTAATAATTGCCGATAGATCAAATTTTAGTCAAATATTAAACAGCGTAACCCACGAAAGTTATTTATTGATAACAGTAAATCTTTATTCATATACTACAAAACCGCCAGTAATAATTCTTCATCATACATAACGTAAACACCAAATTTACTCATTGAAGAAGGCAGCGACTTTTTTGAGCAAGGCCACGGCTTTTTCACAAGTCGGCTTAAACAAATGATATACATGGCCCTCCCCTTCATCTTCCATAAATTCAACTTCCCCACCCCATCCGCTCTTCCCCAGCACTTCATAATAGTACTTGCCCACATCTTTCAACCCGTCATGCTCAGCCACACATATCAGCACCTTCTTACAACCCATAGCCGACAGTTTCGGGTCGGTTCCCGGGTTGATCCACGGGTCATCCGACCCGCTAGACGTCGGGAAGGTAAACTTCCAGAAACTCTCAACAAACTCTCCTAATCCATCCGGCAGCTTCTTCCAAAAATACGGTTGTAGCAAAACAATACCAACCAGGTTCAGACCCGCCAACCTATCCGACCCGACCCGGATACCCATATGGTGCGCTATATTACCACCAGCGCTGTCTCCGGCGAAGAACACCCGGTCGAAATCAGCGTAACGTTTCAGCCAATCCTCTCCGCTGTCTCCTCCGCCGGAGTGAGAAGCGACCCATTTCACGGCGGCCCACGAATCTTCATAAGCGATCGGAAGCGGGTGCTCTGGGGCCCTCCTATAGTCAACAGAGACGACGACTATCTGGGCTTCCGCTACGAGTGAGTTGAGGTAATTGTGGTAAGTGGGAGAGAAGGCGGTTTCGATGCAGAAACCGCCTCCGTGAAAGTAGACGAGAAGGGGGAGTTTCTGATCCGGGTTGGTTATTTTGGGGGTGTACAGCCTGGCAGACACCCCAGTTTCGGGGTCGATTTTGACGTCCTTGGATTGGACCCCGGTTTCTGGATGGATCTCGGCCGGGGCGATTTCTTCGCCTTTGAGTCTCTCGACTCTGCCGTCTTTGAACACACGGAGGCCGATGAGTGAATGGTCATGGATTACTTCGTCGGAGGTCGACGCCATGGATAAGATTACAAGATTGTGGTCGAGAGAGGAAGAGTACGAGTAAGGGACAGGGATGAATTATGGGGTCTGCCTTTTTAACATGTTATGTTTGTCATGCAATATCGGAGTCGCGATCTCCTGTTTTTTGTGCGCCTGTCTATTCTCAATCTCTTTCTTCCTATTGGTCCACTTCATAAATTCACAAGATTAGTTTCCCCTCCTAGTTAATTTGAATCCATACTTTTAAAAGCCGGATATCACGATTGAACTTTATTGTATCGGCCATGCATAGAACCGGACAAAATCTGTTAAAATCTGGCCATCGACGGATTAGGCAAGGTATATTTTTCTACCATCAAGGCTGTAACTTTCCACTGCGCCAGGATAGTAGGAGATATTTGTTTGCTTTTAATTCTACTTTTGGTGTGTATGTACTGAAACTCGGATATTTGCATTGGTTACATTTCTTCAACTCAACGTAATTAGTCAAACTGCTAGTTTTACATTTAAAACACAAACTTAGGATTTTGTCGGTTAAACCAGAGTTGTGGTTCATTGGTTGGACCTCAAAAGAGTCTCTCATCGGTTTGATGACCCCAGTATAGTGAAACTATCACATTGCAGTACCCACTATCAAAACTTGCTGATAATGTTCTCCATTTGCAATAAATCAGACAATTTCAAATTGGGAAAAAAATTCCGTCCAAACCCATCATCACAATGAGGGCAATATTGTAACTGTCAAAATAATAAATCTAACATGAAAGAAAATAAGAAAATGAAGGTAGAAAACAAAAGAAGAAGAAGAAGATAAGGATGGGTGGACTGAATCTCACCCGTTTCTCTCAATCCACATCTCGCATCTCTCTCTCTCTGTCTCTCGCATCTCGCATCCACATCTCGGTTGAGCTAATTGGGGTGATCAATTCTCTCTGTCTTGGGTTCTACCTGGTTCGTAGGTAGAGAGTGCGATGGTGACAGAGGGGGTCGTTGGTGGCGGTGGCTAATGGTGGTGATTGGCGGTGAAGTTGGGTGCTTGGTGAAACAGGGGAAGGTTTCGGCGATTTGTCTATTCCTCAAATCATCCATCTTTAGTCTCTGTTTTGCATTGACTTCACAGCTGGTTGAATCTTGACCGACTGATTTATGGACCTGTTCCTGCACTTTTGATTTTTTGGGTTTATCAAGCTATTGCAGGTCGGCTATGTTCTGAGGTGTGTCGTGTTGTTTGTGCTGGGTCAATCAGGTTTATTTTGGGTTTTGAATTTAGGGGTTTTTGGCCGTCGTAGTGCTCAGGAGCTTCGAATAGAGGAAGAACTGGTGTTTTCTGGGTTTTGACGACTCTGTGGTGGTGTTGTTTAGATAGGATTTGGGCAGTGGTTGGTGGGTTTTGCTTGGGCTAGAACTGATCGGAGCTTAACGTGGTGATGGTGAGTCTGTGTTCTGGAATGGTGGTTGTGTGTTCGCCGGATTCTGGGTCCATGTGGCGGCGATGGTGGTGGTTGTGGTGGTGAATGTTATGAACTCAACTGATGATCTTAGTGTTCTTCAACAGAACTCAATGGACAATTTTGCCCTCATTACAAAAGGACATCAAAGTCAACTAACGACTTATTCCGTTAAGTGATGGACATAATTTTTTTCCCAATTTGAAAGTGACTGACTTATTGCAAATGGAGAACATTATCAGCAAGTTTTGATAGTGGGTATTGCAATGTGATAGCTTCACTATACTGGGGGCATGCATTAAGTAATTAAGCCTAAATAATACCATTCTGTCTCACCTCTTCCTCCTCATCCTGACTTTTTTAACTCGTATATGAGTCACTTTGACCGGGTGATGTTGATTGCAAAATTATGCAATTATTTAATAATTTTTTCGCCGTGTTGTAGAGTAACTTTTACTCTGCAACACATTGAAAAAATTATTCAAAAATTATATCTTTTTACTATCCAAATTACCGAGTCGAGGTGACCCAGTGAATAGTGGTGAAAGTCAAAATGGGGAGGAAAATGTGAGACAGAGTGGTAGTAGTTTATTTTTAAGTGACAATTGATCATACTTTTACTACTCTTATATGTTTGTTACCAGCCTCTATTGCAAACAAATTATATATTCCTTTGTTGTGATTTTCTTTTGAATTTAACTATCGTAGTTCACATATCAGTTTCGTCAACCTCAATCTTCATCTTCTTTACTAACTTTGACACATTTTTTGTGAGTGTGGTATGACGTTTTGGACTTTTAAGCCGACATTTTAGTTGTTGTAAAAAGAATTCGTGACAAAGAAGTTGATGAAAAGAAATGTATGTGTTTGGTGGAAAAAATATACTATTAAAAAGTTAGTGGTGCAACACTTTTGTTTGTTAGTGATTTTTTTTTTAATTACTAAAATTATGATTAGTCAAATTAGTTGTCATAGTATGTTAATACAAAAAACCTATTAGTAAATTGGTCAATCTTGTTGTTTAAGAAAAAAAAAATAACTTCGAAGGGTGTGCTCAAGAGAGAGAAAGTTCTCTCTCCAATCACTAGAAAACTCTAATCCCCGTTTCTTATCTGGCTTCCTTGGCTTCCCCGCCGCCAAGGCCATCCAAACCATCGAAACCAAAATCAAACCATCGAAACAAAAATCAATTGTTGTTCCGTCGATTCTTGAGATTTTATCTCTCGATCTTATCCTGTTTCGTCCTGGAGTTGCGCCTGTGTTATGTTTTCTCTCGTTTTTCATTGCCTATCGCCGCCACACTCATCGTAGTCGTGGCTTCATTCACTGTTTGTCTAGTTATTAAGCTAAGTTCATCCGCTCTTGTTCCGATCACACTTGATCTGTTCTAGTTTCTTTATTGTCCTATTATGTTCTCTTGGTGCCTGTTGTGCCTTTCGTTTAATTGCAATTGACTTTTCATTAATCTTCCCAGCTTGTTTGTATTCTATTCTAATTTTCGTTCCTTTCTCCAGGTTTCATCCTTTGTTTCCTGGGTCTACTAATTTACCCTGAAGTGTTTTTGTCTTTGTATTTTTCATTCTTTTTTCACCATTATCTTTAGAGCTTTAGAGTTTCTCCCCTTTTGTTCAATTTCCTTTCACTTTTAGTTTTGTCTTCCACAATTTCATGGATCTGCTCTGTTAGAAAACGATGTGGAAGCACAATGCCAGTTGTTGGGGACCAAGAAGAGTGATTAGACGAAGAAGAAGATGAAGAACAACACAACGATATAACGTGGTTCACTAGTTTTTAAGACTAGCTAGTCCACGGACAAAACGAACCAATTTATTGATGAGAGAGCCAATTACAATTCAAGACACACCACACATGTCAATAGAAGAGTCATACACCCATATATAGGCCTAAACTAGTTACTTGTTCCCAAAGCAACGTCCAAACGTTGCCAAAACGAACAAGGAAACAATTCCAAAATGAACAAGGAAACAATCCTTAGCCGCCTTGGACCAAGTCAATTTTCTATGCTAGGTTTGAATCACCAAAATCTAACAAATCTCCACCTTGATTCAAACACCCGAGCAACCAATCCAATGCTCCTCATCAATCCAATTGTGGATGCGCCTCCCAATCAAGAACGCCTCCACCCAATTCACCAAATCGTTTCTCCGATGGTCATCCGTCTTTTTCAGCGAATACGCCAATTGTACATGCACCTCCAACAATCAAATTTGAAGTGCTCCACCCTAATCGAAACGATCAACCAATCAACCGATAGAATATATTTCCAAATTTGCGGTATTGGAATACATTCACTATGCGCCACAACAAGCACGTCTTTGCGTCTCAACAAACGCGTAGACTTGTGTGTCTCAACCAACACACTCTAATGCACCATGACACAATGCATCTCCCCAATATCATCACAATGACACTTGATGATAAAAGTGCCTATCAATAATGTCATGCCAATTGCGCCGCCAATATACCGCACCAAGACGCCAAACGAGACACGCTCAATAACGTGCCAACAACCAATGCGTGCACAATAACACACTGCCAATCAATACATTCCCAATAACATGCACCCAAACAATCCACGCCCAATAACGCGTCACCAATCAATTGTGTGCTAACAAGACACATCAATTTCTCCATGCCACGAGCCAAATCCTCCGATTGATCTGAGCCGTCTCCACCTTGAATTGAATCCTCCTAGCGGCCCGAACAAGATCGATCCATGCCGATGCTCCAACTCTTACGAGTTCTTGCTACGGATGAGCCCAATTAGATCCATAAGCCCAATGCTCCATGTTGGAAGCCCGATTACGCCGCTACGCCAATTGCACGTGAACCTCCAAATTCGCGCTAGAATGCGCGCCCGATGCTCCATGGAAAAGAACCCGATAGCTCCCACCATAAGGAACCCGATTGTTCCCGCAATAAGGAACCCGATAGCTCCCACAACAAGGAACTAAATATTTCCCTCAATAAGGAAATTGGTGGTGGGTGTACCAACAATATTCTCATCAACACGATAGATCTTCATCCCAAACGATTTCGCCATTACTCTTCACCAACAAACCCAACCCAACAACAAGGCTCAAATACCACTTGTTAGAAAACGATGCGGAAGCACAATGCCAGTTGTTGGGGACCAAGAAGTGTGATTAGACGAAGAAGAAGATGAACAACAACAACACAACGATATAACGTGGTTCACTAGTTTTTAAGACTAGCTAATCCACGGACAAAACGAACCAATTTATTGATGAGAGAGCCAATTACAATCCAAGACACACCACACATGTCAATAGAAGAGTCCTACACCCATATATAGGCCTAAACTAGTGACTTGTGCCCAAAGCAACGTCTAAACGTTGCCAAAACGAACAAGGAAACAATTCCAAAACGGACAAGGAAACAGTCCTTAGCCGCCTCGGACCAAGTCAATTTTCTATGCTAGGTTTGAATCACCAAACTCTAACATGCTCTTCCCTTATCTAGTTTTTCAGTGGAAAAAAAACGAAAAAGAAAAAAGGGTTGCTGCTCTGGTTTATCCCTCTGTTTCATTTCCATGGAACGTTTTGCCGTTGAATCTTTTTCCAGAAGAAGACTCTGCGAAAAGAAGCGAATGAGGTTGTTTAAACTTCCATTTGATGTGCCGCAAGATCTGGAGCCCCCTCGACCCAAAAGAATCAAAGAAAGGGGTTCTTTTCATCAGTCGTGCTGTCAATCTTATGAGAAGACTCGTAGTTACTGTAGATAGGAACTTCTCAGCCTTCGGTTCTCTCATCCGCCAACAGCAGAAATCAAAATAATCTGCAAAGAAGTCGGTGCATCCTTGATGGGTAGTGAATGTCCAAGCTGGCCGTCATGTTTGTTGTTCAAGAAATGACGGACAAACCAGGTGGTTCAGGTTGATATCTCATGGTATGAAAGGCAAATCATTCGATCTAATCGGATGCATAACAACCAGCCCGGTCCAATTCGGATTGATTTTGCTGCTTTTCGTCGACTTCTCCTCGTAAAGAAGGGGCATCGGAAGAGCCATGTTGCTCAGCCTCGAGATGCGTCGGATCCGGGTCTTGGACGAAAGCCAGAGGTTCCTCTTGCCTCTTTTGAAGCAGGTTCTTCTTATGAAGCTATTGGTAGCAATTTTGCTGGTAAATCTCAAGTTAAGGAAGGATTTGCTGGATTTGTTGATGGGACTGCCGCAGCTAAAACGGTTTCGGATGATATGGATATAGACAACCCCATGACTACCCAAAAGGTTCAGTTTAAGAAACGACAGTATGATCTGTGGGACTCTTCATCTGGTTGTTTTCGCGCTGCTAAAAAACTTCGGCTTATGTTCAAGTTCCGGTCACCCACTGGATCGATTAGGAGTTTGGGCGTTTGATGTTGTTGGCGGTTTTGTGTTCTTTGGATTCTAGCTGCATCTTCATCCTATGGATGGTTAGTTCTTTATTATGTTGCTGTTTTTATCTAGTAATGTTATCTGTCGCGTTTTAGGTTGGCATATTTGCTGCTTATTCGATGGAGGTTGCTGCTTTCCGGATGCGCGTTGATGTTGTTGTCTTTTCGTCGAATTCCTTCTATGTTCTTCTTGTTGTTTTCCTTTCTCTCGAAGGTGTAGTTTTGTAGTAGGCTTTGTATTTCTTAGTTATCTAGTAGTTTGTAATCGCTGAAAATTATTTTACTACTTCTTGATATAATCTAATGTTCTTCTTTGATGGCAAAAAAAATAAAAATAAAAAAAAAAAGAAAAAAAAGTCCAAAAAAGTTCATTAGATCCAACTTTTTTGACACTTCAGTTTTACACTACAAAGTCAAAAGCCCAAATTCTAAAGCTTACAAAAAAAAGTCATACCTAACATTTTAGAAAAGTTCAAAACAGATTAATAGTCCAAGTAAATTAAACGCTGGAAATTAGTCATACCAAAACCACCCTTTATCTTTCAAAATATAGTTGCACATGTCGAAATGACGTTAACTTTGCTGTGTCATGAACAAATAATACCAGTGTTTAATTTATTTGAGAATCAATAGTAACGTCTCAATTTTTTTTCTAGTGATGTAATAAGCAAAAAGTAAAACGGGGTAAACAAGATGAAACACACAATGTTAAAAAAAAAACAAAAAAAAAGTGTCATAATGCAATTGCTCTAGATCTCTGGCTCTCTCGAAGCGAAGAGACGAAGACAGTGAAACCAAGTATTTGAGAAGTAGCGAAGATGCGAAGACGGCGAGATCAAGCATTTGAGGAGTAGTTCGATGACGGGAGGCGATTTCCCGACTTGACCTGATTTCACCTGTTTTTTCTCACAATCACTTACGCATCCTTCCTTAATCTCCTTTTTGCATCTTTCGTTACTGTCTTTATTTCTTGAAGCAATGCCTCAAGTCCTTGCAGCTTCCTGGAAGCTCCGTGGTATTGCTTTCTTGTGGTCTAAGTCTAATTCATTTCTCCAAGAGCGCCGAATTGATCAACGATTCAAAGTTGCTTTTACGAATCGATATAGATCCCGGAAAAAAGAACTTCCCGATATTATTAATGCTATTACACGTCGTACAGAAGAAGGCATATTGACCAGTCCTTCGATAGAGATGGAGGATTGTTCTCTCAAGTTGCTGGTAGAGAAACAGAGTCTACAACAACCTTTTGAAGCGATGTTGTAATCCCCTCCAATTGATGCCATCATAGGTTCATTCGAGGTTATATTCAAACATATATTTCAGAAAAGGTGACACATGAAGCCATCAAAGATTTGCAACCTCTAGTTAAAGATAAGGAAGGACACCATTTTGAAGAAAATCATGAAGTCACTCAAGATAATTATAGTTCAAGCTCGGAGGAGATTGTACACATGTGTTACGGCTCTCGTAGCTCAGAGGAGATTGTGTACGTCAGGACTAGCACGACCAAGACTACCCTTAGACAAGAGACTCCATTTGCATGGATTGATTTGATGAAGCAAGTGAATGAGTGTGGATGATTGTAAGAACGTGTTACGACTCTCCTAGCCAAGAGGAGATCATGTACGTCGGGACTGCCAATTTTGTGGAAATAGTTACCAAACTAGAAAATAACCTGAGTGTGGATGATGCAGAACTGGTAACCATTGAAATGGCTCTGAAGCTTCAGAAGGCAAAGAATTGGAGCAAGGTGTGTTGCATTTCAGATTGCCTCTCTGTCATTCATGAGTGCAAAGGTCTAAAAGAGAGCCACTCGTCTAGAACTAACAGAATAGAAGCAATCCCGAGGTGGCATACGGAGCATTGAAGCTTACATGTCTGGTTTTTTGGCGATACATTTAATTGTGCAACTCACTACCTATCCGATTGGACTAGGAGTGAGCTAATTTTTGATGATTTCACAGGTTATTCTCTACCTGGTAGAGTGAAAAAAATTGTAATGGCTGAGGGGTCTTTAGGCCTGTCTTTTTCATCTTAATATAAGTAGTAAATTTATCAAAAAAAAGTGAATGAAAAGTTGGAATGCGAAGTCTCAAACACTGAGGCATACATGCTCTTTGTCACGAGTTGCTTTCTTCGATCTTCCTGTGTGCCACTTAACTGTTTTCAGTTCCCTCCGTATGCACTAAGTAAGCCAACAACCAAATAATAGAATGCTAACGCAAGAACAACCAAACGAGTATGGATAAAAAGAACTTGTATAGCTTTAGATAGAACTTACAACTCTTGGATAATTTGGAGCAAATGAGCCCAACTCCTTTTATACACGTCTCTTTCCTTTGGAAGGATCTAGAGATCATCTAATCCAACGGCTAAGATCAAGTGGCCTAGAACCTACCTGTCCATAATAGCCTAATATATTTACAAGAGATTATTATATAGAGTCATACACATCAACGAGGGTACTAAATTCAAGAATACTCTAGAAAATGACAACTAAGTGGGCTAGGACACATCCTAGGCCGTAAGAAGCATAAATCCGAGTGGGCTAAAGTGTCATGGGATAGCTCAAATGCATTAACCAAGAAATATATTCAGTAAATTTAAGAGGCCCATGACATTATCCTCCACCTAATGATGCGGCATCCTCGTCCGCTAATAATCATTATGTTTTGTCCCTGAATTGCCACAATGACTCCTCAATCTCCCACATTCCTTCTTCCATGGGTGTGCCCTTCCACTTTACGAAGTTTTTCGTGTGCTTTGGCACTCCATTGGGACTAATGGTCCGGTCCTTCAATATCTCCTCCACTTCCTTATCAAAAGAAGCGGCTATCACCGGTGGTGCTCACATCGAATCTCTATGATCCGGGTCTTCCTTGTCCTCATGACACGGCTTAAGAAGACTCACATGGAAGACCGGATATACCTTGAACTTTGGAGGAAAGTCCTCCCGGTATGAAGTCTCGCTGATTTTTGCCACTACTCAGAACGGTCCCTCGTACTTACTTAGAATTCCCTTATGCAACGATAAGGGTATGTTTAAATCATTGCAGAAATAAATTCACGAACACCATGTCATCGACTTTGAACTCCACTTGTCGCATGCTCTTGTCTCCCCATTTCTTCATACTTTTCGCAGCCTTTTGGAGATAAACATGAGACAAATCCCTCTGCTCCTGCCAATCCTTATCCATCCTGTAAGATTCCATTCTAGGGACCCTACGTAAGAAGCCACAAGTGTGCTCGACGTTATAGCAAGCTCGAACGAACTCTTCCCTACAACCTCTGACCGCTGCAAGTTATATGAATTGGGCTATGTCCATGAGCTTAGCCCAATCCTTCTGGTTGGAAATCAAGTAGTGCATAAAGTACAACTCCAACAAAGCATTCAACTGCCCCATCACGCCGCCCGTCTGTGAGTGCAAACTCGTCGATAAGTTCAACTCCATCCCATGCAGTTTGAAGAGCTCCGTCCAAAATTTCCCCGTGAAGCGCACTTCCCGGTCGCTCATTATACTCATTGAAACTCCCCAATAACTGAGAACATTCTGTAAGAATAAGCTAGTCTCTTATGTTTCCTTGCATCCTGGTGTGGCAGGTACAAAAGTAGTATACTTAGTGAAACGGTCGACCACCATCATAATTGTGTTGTACCCCTCCGACTTAGGTAAACACGTGATGAAGGCCATCAAGACGCTCCCTCAAGGTCTCTCCAGTACGGGCAACAAATCTAACAAATCCTCCCCTGTTAATTTTGCTCAATCTTGTCTTGTGGACGCACAAGACAAGTCTTCACATGCGCCCATGGTGTCACTATGGAGTTGCGCCAATATTAATCCTTCTCCTCGACCAGGGACAACGTGATGTGCATCCCTCGATGACTGGCTCACGAGAGTCGTGACACTCCTTAAGGATGTTCCGCCACAAGCCATCCCACTTCAGCACGTATATCGGACCTCCCTTACTAAAGAGAAGATCGTCCTCAACCTAAAATTTATCCGTTCGTCCTTCCTTGGCCATCTCCATCAAAATTTTAACGGCTGAGTCTGGGACTACTCCCTCCTTTACTCGGTCCACCAACATCCTAATGGCTTGTGTGAAGCTAGCTACTTCACCTAGGGATGGCAATTGAGTCCGATCCGATCCGATATCCGACATGATCCGACTCTAATGGAGCAGATTCGATCCGATCCGTTTGCAAATGGATCGGATATGGATCACAGGTTTTGTGATCCGTGAAACCCGATCCGATCCGATTATGTTATCATACCTAATAAATTCTGTAATATAAATGTATTTGTATAATCACATATATAACTTTAGATATGTTTACTTTAGATAACGTCATAAGTTTAATATATCTATATTTTTATTGTGATTAAATTGATTAAATTATAGATGCAAAGTGTATGCTAATTCAATTTTGATTTTGATTCATAGAAATATTAAGTCAGATGAACTAAAAATACTGTCCGCCATGATCCAATGGATAATCTGATTCGAATCCGGCAAAATCCGGTCCGAATCCGATCTGATCTGAAGCCTTATGGATCGGATCAGGATTTAGGCTGATCCGATCCAAACCCGATCTGTTGCCATCCCTAACTTCACCTTATGACTCAAAGCATAGACAACCATATTGCCTTTCCACGACATGTTCTATAGGTTATAATCAAACTCCACTAGAAAGTCCTACCATCATGCTTGTTTTGGGCTAAGCTTCGGCTGCGCCTGGAAATAACCATTGAAAGCGTTCTTTGTCTTTTCCGTGAACCTAGAGCCAATTAGGTAATGCTTCCATGTATACAAGGAATGGACCACAACCGACATCTCTTTCTCTTGGATTGTGTACCGCCTCTCAGTTTCATTAAGTTTGAGACTCTCGAATGCTATGGGATGTCCATCCTGCATCAACACCCCTTAGATAGAAAAGTGTGATGCATTCGTGTGCACCTCAAACGACAGGCTCAAGTCGGGCAACATGAGGAATGATTCCTCCGTTACCGCTTTCTTCAACTATGCAAATTCATTCTCGCGCCGAGGAAACCACTCACATGCCATGCCTTTCTTGATTAACGCTGGAGTTAGGAACTTAGTTGGGATTTCTGAAGGAGTACATACAGTAAAACCTCTATAAATTAATAATGTTGGGACCGGCTTATTTTATTAATTTAGCGAGATATTATTATATCGGTAAATTAATAATTTATTAATTTAAAGAGGTTTAATGTATGAATTTTAAAATTTTCAAGTTCAATGAAGAGATTTAAAGGTCAACTCAACATATATATTTTCAACTTTGAAATATTGCGGTACAGCAAGTGTTTCATTTTGGCTTCCCAATTATTACACAAAATTGGATTGAGGTATACTTTCCATTAGCCATACTTGCTAGTGCTTTTGTAGAGAACATTTTAATCGCTTATAGCAAATAAAATTCCACGTGCAACACATATGCTCAAAACTAGTAGTTATAATAGAACAGTTATCATCAAGGGTGGAAGACCGTATGCTCAACACATATTCATCTTTAAATTAAAGTCGGAAGTTAAAAAAATTGTTTACTTTTCTTCACATGTAAGTGCAATGATGAGATTTAAAGATGAATTCAATATAGACTTGAGGTTCAACAAAAAACAAGTGAACATAGATTCATTTCTAACAAGCCAATCTTAGAATATTTGGCCTATTTTAGTGATTATTAATTTATAGTTTCGTTGGGACCAATATATGTACACTGGGATTTCAAAAAAGTTATTATCTTATTATTTTATCGATTGGGGTCCAATTTTCTACTAGTCCCAAGTTGGGACTGGACAAATTATTAATTTTATCGAAGTTTATTAATTTATCGAGTATTAATTTATAGAGGTTTTACTGTACTTATTTTTGCGAGGTCTTCTATGCTTTGGTGAGGGGTAGTTAGATGGGGGTTTTTGTGAAACTTTTGACTGCGGCATTTGGGACTGTGCCACTATCCGGATATATCCTACCGTTCCTAAGCCGTCAAAAATTTAGACCCTTGAAATAGTTCGGACGGTGCATTGGAATACTTCAGCGTCTTCTAATTTTATTGATCTTGGATGAGGGCCATAAATTCGAGCTTAGCCACAGGATACGGGAGTCTTGAATTGTTGTAATCTGACATCTCTAAGAAGCTAGTGAGAACTTGACGATTTCGGCATAATTTTCAAGAGATTGCCCAATATCTAAACAAGGAAAATAAAAGTTTTTTCATTAATCAGTTAGAGAATTGCATTAGAGATTCTAGGTTGAATTGAACTGAACTTGCATTAGCATTTTGCTGCATGTGTCATGAGTCGTCGAGTCAAGTCGTGGCTAGATGAAGAAGCCCACAAAATGGGGGAGTGTTTTTCTTTGTAAGAAATTAAGAGGCTTTATTTCGTGCATTTTTCTCGGGGCGAGGAAAACTTAAGTGTGGGAATTTTGACAACACTTAATTAGGTAATGCTTTAGCCCATATTTGTTATGATTTTGTGAGGAATTTTGACTGAAAAATGACTTAAATTCATTTTTGTTAGCATTTTGTGAACTTATTGTGTTTTCATGCAATTTCGCTGATATTAACATTATTTAAGCGCAGTTATTTGCATCATCGTTATGTCGCCGTATTTGTTTAGTGTATTTTAGGAATATGCAATGGCAGTGCGGAATCAAGACAATAGCATGAAGATCAAACATGAGAAAATAAGAAAAAACAAAAATGATCGTGCTTGGAAGAGCTTGTACTCAAGGAAAGGACAATGAGAGAAGAAAAGAAACTATTGAAAGGTATGAATAAAGGTACAGGGAAGCAAGAGGAAGCAAGAAGACAAAAAAGGGATGTCATAAAATGAAGTTACAATGCAAAGTTGATGAGAAAGATCTGGACATTCTACACTTCGGTCACTATGGGATTTCTACTTGGAATTTTGGAGTGGGACCAACTACAATGGAAAGTAGGCTTTCAGAGGTTTCCAACGGTATATGGTAGATATGGATCGGCATATGAACGAGATAGATACAACCCCGCGAGTTCAGCACACAGAAGCAGTGAGCCGCCACCCGCCGCAAGCGGAAGCTCCCACCACGATGAGAGAACATCATGTTACGGGTTTTGATGGGAAAAAGTTACATTTGGGATTTTTGACAGCCCTAAGTCACCCCAAACACCTATATAACGTGATAGAAGCGTCCAAAACAAGTTGGACGAATTGGA
Organism: Linanthus parryae; assembly: GCA_023055425.1. Classification (NCBI taxonomy): domain Eukaryota; kingdom Viridiplantae; phylum Streptophyta; class Magnoliopsida; order Ericales; family Polemoniaceae; genus Linanthus; species Linanthus parryae. The sequence continues at coordinate 40,223,060 of JALGPY010000002.1, forward strand.
TGACGGCTCTCACTCCTTTTCGAGTGCCGAAAGACGCGAAGGGCTACAAGTGGAGCTTACAGAGGACGATTGGAGCAAGGTTGAAGGCTTGAAGATTGATTCATCGGTTGTGACAGAGACGACGGCTTCATCACCACTATGGTCTTCAAGTTTGTTTTACTATTATACTTTATCTATCTATCTATCTATCTATCTATCTAAACATGGTATTTGATCTTTTGATTTATGCACTTGTGATGAGTAGCTAGATAATTTACTAGGGCCCGAGTTGGGTACCTAGGGTTTATGCAGTTCTATACTTGTTTTCTTGGGATATCTTAATTATTGATCTGTTTTCGATTCATGCTTTAGTTCATGTTCGTAATGTTCGTGATTAAGATTGCAACTTAGTCTAGAAAGCGAATCAATGCGTAGACTAAAAGCTAGCATTTGGTAGGAATTGGTGAATAAATTGAACGAAATTTGAGGAAAATCCCGCACTCTTTGTTCATGTGGAACATTCTTATTCCTAGAAAAAAACCCCCAAATTTATGTGTGTTTAGGACATCCTTGTTCATTAAGCTTGGAAACAAAATAAGATCGGTGTTTTATGGTCACAAGAAATCTTTGAAGAAAGTAACCCTAGGGAACCTATGGGGAACCCTAATTTCCTATATCCTAAATCATCTACCACATATTGTTTTCCTTTTGTTTGTTCTTTTTGTTGTTTCTAAATTGATCGGTTGGCTGTATTATGGTTTTGGATTGGGTTTTTTTGTTTTTAGTCTTATAGATGTTTGCATGCGTCACAATTTTGCTATAGAGGTAAGATTGTGAGAGATAGAGACCGTGGAGCGGCGCTGGCTGTGGTCTTTGTTTTGATCTCATCTTCCTCTTGAATTGAAGGTGGTGGTATCCCTGTTCCGAATAAGTTGATACCGAACTTTCCCCATTGATGGGTGTGACTGTTATTTCCCCATTGTTAGGGTTGTTAAAGAACGAGCCACATTCGGGGAAGATGGGCATGTATTGCGTGGGACTCCTCATAGAGATTTGAGGGATACATCATACAGTAGAGGGTAAAGAGATACAATCGCTTGGCTATAGAGGCTGCATACTAATCTTACTGTAATATTGATTATTTTGCCTACTATAATGGTGTTGAGTTGATGGAGGAATGGACAACCAATGTTCTCAAGTATTATGAGCATTTACTTCTATTATCTAAGGATTGTTTCCTTCTTCGGCAAGCATCTACTCGTAGCAATTGATCTATCCAAGTAAAAAAAATGAACGAACTGTTAGAAAACGATGCGGAAGCACGATGCCAGTTGTTGGGGAACAAAGAAGAGTGATTAGAAGAAGAAGATGAAGAACAACACAACGATATAGCGTGGTTCAGTAGTTTTTCGGCTAGCTACATCTACGGACCAAACGAACCAATTTATTGAAGAGAGAGCCAATTACAATCCAAGACACACCACACGTCAATAGAAGAGTCTTACACCCATATATAGGCCTAAACTAGTGACTTATGCCCAAAGCAATGTCCAAACGTTGCAAAAACGAACAAGGAAATAATTCCAAAACGAACAAGGAAACAATTCCAAAACGAACAAGGAAACAATCCTTAGCCGCCTTGGACCAAGTCAATTTTCTATGCTAGGTTTGAATCACCAAAATCTAACAAATCTCCACCTTGATTCAAACACCCTAGCAACCAATCCAATGCTCCTCATCAATTCAATTGTGGATGGACCTCCCAATCAAGAACGCCTCCACCCAACTCACTAAATCGTTTCTCCGATTGCCATCCGTCTTTTTCAACGGACACGCCAATTGTAGATGCACCTCCAAAAATCAAATTTGAAGTGTTCCACCCTAATCGAAACGATCAACCAATCAACCGATAGAACATATTCCCAAATTTGCGGTATTGGAATACATTCACTATGCGCCACAACGAGCGCGTCTTTGCGTCTCAACAAACGCGTAGACTTGTGTGTCTCAACCAACACACTCTAATGCACCATGACACAATGCATCTCCCCAATATCATAACAATGACACTTGATGATGAAAGTGCCTATCAATCAATGTCATGCCAATTGCGCCGCCAATGAACCGCACCAAGACGCCAAACGAGACACGCTCAATAGCGTGCCAACAATCAATGCGTGCACAATAACACGCCGCCAATCAACACATGCCCAATAACATGCATCCAATCAACGCGCGCCCAATAACACGCTACCAATCAATCGCGTGCCAACAAGACACGTCAATTGCTCCATGCCATGAGCCAAATCCACCGGGTGATCCGAGCCGTCTCCACCTTGACTTGAATCCTCCTAGCGCCAAGAACAAGATTGCTCCATGCCGATTCTCCAACTCTTACGAGTTCTTGCAACGGATGAGCCCGATTGAGATCCACACGCCTAATGCTCCATGTTGGAAGCCCGATTGCGCCGGACCGCCAATTGCATGTGAACCTCCAAATCCGCGCTAGAACGCGCGCCCGATTCTCCATGACAAAGAACCCAATAGCTCCCCCAATAAGGAACCCGATTGTTCCCCCAACAAGGAACCTGATAGCTCCCACAACAAGGAACTCAATAGTTCCCCCAATAAGGAACTTGGTGCTGGGTGTGTGAACAATATTCTCATCAACACGATAGATCTTCATCCCAAACGATTTCGCCATTACTATTCACCAACAAACCCAACCCAACAACCAGGCTCTGATACCACTTGTTAGAGTACGCACGCGGAAGTACGATGCCAGTTGTTGGGGAACCAAGAAGAGTGATTAGACGAAGAAGAAGATGAAGAACAACACAACGATATAACGTGGTTCACTAGTTTTTAGGCTAGCTACATCCACGGACCAAACGAACCAATTTATTGATGAGAGAGCCAATTACAATCCAAGACACACCGCACGTCAATAGAAGAGTCCTATACCCATATATAGGCCTAAACTAGTGACTTGTTCCCAAAGCAACGTCAAACATTGCCAAAACAAACAAGGAAACAATTCCAAAACGAACAAGGAAACAATCCTTAGCCGCCTTGGACCAAGTCAATTTTCTATGCTAGGTTTGAATCACCAAAATCTAACACGAACCTTAAAAATCCCCGACGACGATACCTGGTGGATGAGCTATGTTACAATCGAACCACCACCTCCCTCGCATCCATAGAGCTCAATCCTTCGAAATTGAATCAAAGCTGCAAAAAAACATAATAAAAGTTTAGAAGACTCAAAATCGGAACCGTTCAGATACAGGGATCGAAACATTTTATTATAAAAGAGGAAAGTTGCAGAGAGATGAGCAAATCTCTACGAAGTCTTGCCACCGGATCCTTCTCCTCGATGGTCATTGGTTCATCGATTGATTTCTCCTTCTCTCTTATTTTCCTCTCAAAAGAATCTTCTCTTAGAATGTTGCTATGCGTTGTGGGAGAAGAGGGTTTATTGGGTTTCGGTGATTCTAACCATTTATTCCTCCTCTGCCTCTCATTTCTCCTCGCTGAATAGTCGTTGTATAATCTCTCGTCCTTCTTGTGTTGTCTCTCTCTCTCTCTCTCTCTCTCTCTCTCTCTCTCTCTTCCTCTTCATCTCTTCTCTGCATCTAAGACGAAGTGAGGCTCCTCTTGGAAGCACCGGACCCTGGCTTCTGTTGGAAGTTGTGTGCAAAGTCTTATAGGGCAGTCTTCTCCACTATAATACATTACAGAGAAAACCAAAGCATAACAACTATAATGGAGACGAAATTACATAGACCAATTAAGGTTATAGTATTAAATTATGCAACTTCACCTTTTGCTTGGTGGGGACATAACAATTGGGCCACGCAAGAAAGTTGCTGAGTTGACGCCTACGTGGCAGTGCCGTAACTTCTTTTAATATTGGTAGTAGGATACACTATGACTATTGTGTGCTTCTCAAGATTTACATTTTTACTCGTATCTTTGTCAAGAGTAATTATTGTTTGCTCCAAGAGAAAATATGACATGGTGCTCTAAGCAATACATCACAGGACACGTCAGAAACCTGTAGGAATCCACTTTCTTTTGTCTGCCACTCATTCTCTTTCTTCCTGACGTGTCCTGTTTTGTATGATTAGAGCAAACAAAAAATTCTCCTTAGTCAGGTACATAGAACTTCAATATGATGATACCATCTAGAGAAATGGTGTTTACAGGAATTTCTTTTATATGAAGGAATTTCTATATGAAGGAAATTTTGTTCTAATGCAAAAGTCTGTAAACTAGACTAGAGAGGTAAATTAACCTGACAAAATTCGGGCTGACACTCAAAATTGAGAAGGCCAATCGAGAGCCATATGAGTACTCTGATGTTTGAATTCAAGACTTTTAGTCACGCCCGATCAACTACTACACCCCGAATGACTGCTGTATAGGACTTTTACAGCTATAGTAGCAACCATGTATACCTCTCTGTTTTTATGAAAGTTGTTCATCTTGAATCAGTGATGATGTTAGGGTTTACCTAACAAGATAGCAATTCTAGACGCTATCAAGTCTGCACACGAACACACACGAACACAAAAAATAAAATCACGACACAATTTAACTATTTTATTCTTGATTGATTCTAAAATAATGAAATTACAATGTTTAAATAGAAAAATTACTAACCATAAACTTAACGGTTGTGCTCACTGAAATCCCTCAGAGAGATCTATGTATGCACCTCAAGTAGAGAATAAGGACACAGAGAGATGTAGGGTGTGTGTAGGAAGAGGGTAAGCAATGGTAACTGTGTGAGAGAGAGAGAGACAGCTTAATGGCTAGTGCAGAACCAGATGTGGATTCGTATATATATCGCAACGGAGGGCTAACGATCATATATATAGTGGGGAAGTGACCGTTGTAAAGGGGTTAATGCACCATAAATGGCGGCTTAATGATAGCCCATGTAACGGCACGTTCGACCGTGTATATAGGAACCGTTAGACACCTGACCGTACATACCGGAGACCGTTATTAGGTCAAGCCGGGTTTATAGGACTTGGCCATTAAGTCTCTCAAAGCAGTTACAAAGGGTCGGGCGCGAGCTTGGTTGTCGCACGCGCGCGACGGGCCTTACCCTAGCCTCCAAACCACTAAGTCCCTACATGTCCCGTGTTGGTACGCGAGGGCCCTGTCTCGCAGCCCCCACGTGGACAAGCATAAGTAGTGTTCCGGTGTGTATGGAGAACAACTGGGTATGCTGGATTGCTGCCACGTGGCTGTGATCCGTCTTTCCAGAAAGAATTGTCTACATTAGCCCCCTTTTGCGCGAATGTCACACGCGCGTCCGTTGTGCAGTCGCACAAAATCAGCCGTGCGTGAACCCCACACAGATTCTTTTTGAATTTGAATTCTTGTAGCCCCCATGATTAACTAGGGTTTAGAAGCCCTGTTTAGCTTATGACGAAGCGTGGTCACTACGAAGCTAATCAGACGCCATCCATGATTTTTCGCCTATTTTCGAGGCAAGGATAGCTAATGGGTCGTCAATTTTGCCGGATTCCGAAGTGTCGCTGACTTAGGAGACGTCAGCAGTCGTGACTCTTCAATCTGAATGCTTATTTTAATCCTTTGCCCTCTTCAATTAGAACTTTTCCATTGTTGTTGCTTCCGAGTTCGTATGCATCGGAGAGAGAATCCTCAAATGGAAGCAGAAACCTGTTGGAATAGATGCCCTAGAGGCAATCATAGTTTTAGTATGAACAATGTTTTGGATAGAATATTCATTTATTATTTATAGCGATATTTAATATAATGAAGTCCTTAGATAAATTGTGTTATTTATCTTAAATATCCCTAGTCCATTATATTGATTAATAGGACAATCAAATATAGACTAGTATATGGGTAGATTGATATGGAGATATCAAGTCTAACATATGGGTATGCATTAGGAGTAATGGCATACTGGATTGACCCACGACGAAAAGGATACATTAGATTATGTGAAGTCACAATCGCTTTTCGTAGTGCTAATATTATTGCAATCGTTAGACTTGAAGTCACTAGATACTCTAGTTGTGAAATATTGCGCTTTGATGTTATCAAACGTTACACCGTAACTGGGTAATCATAAAGGTGGCTATCGGGCGTGATAGGAAGCAAGCTTAGAGATCGTAGTGATGTAGATAGGATTTGTCCCTCCCACATAATGGGGGTAAATATCCACGACAACTCGAGGGATGAGGCTTATTGAATGTCTGGCCAGACTCAGATAAATTAATATAGAGATATTAATGTTATCTGCAAGCATAAGCATATTCCCAGGATCGAGGAACTATGGATTGGATATACGAGTGTGACTATTTATGTCTCGTGTCCAATCCGGATATGGAGACAAAGGGATAATGCAATATGACATATTGGGCACAAAGGTTTGTCGGGATCACTGACTATTTCTATGGGTTGGGTTGCATGGATGTGTTGCTAGACACCGCTCCATGTTAGTAATAGTTACTACCAACTATATAGAAACCTATGGGGTCACACGTCAAATAGAGTAGAGCTAGATTTCGGATTAATTAATATGGATTAATTAATAGAAGGATCATTGTGCAACACCTTGCAAACTTAGTAGGACTAATTTGCAAGGAAGGGAATAGTTCTAGTTCTACTAGAACAAGAAAACTCTTTTATGGAAACAACAAGGAGTTGTTGGAGTATATAAAGGAGGCTCTAGCTTCCTTCCCACTACATGAGTTATTATTAGATATAACATAAAGAGTGGGAGAGAGCAAAAGAGAGAGCAAGACAAAGAGCTAGGGCCGAAACCCTAGCCCCCGTCCGCCCCTCTACCCAACGGCAAAAGGAGGCCGCCCCTCCTTTGTGCTTTGTTGCTTTGTTGCTTTGATCTTCTTCCCTCTTCCTCCGGGTTCAAGCTAGCACTTGTTGTGAAGGAAGAATCTAGATCTCACCTCTAGACGTGGATCAACCGTAGAGACGAGGACATCATTCTTCGTGTGATCTCACAAATCAAAAGGTACACATCTTCCATGTCCTTAATCATGTTATGATGTCTCTTCCTGTGATCCTTGGTGGGCTTTGAGTAGGATTAATTTTTGTTATTCTGCTGCGTTACCTACGTCAAAACCCAACAGTGGTATCAGAGCCACATGTCGTAGAGCATAACATGATATTATGTGTTACGATTTCAGTTCATACACCGTAATATTGTTTATTACGCGAAAACTGAAAAATTGGCATAGTAGATGCAATATTGAATTTGATTCAATCAAACAAGACCCAATTTAACATTGGATGTTAGAATTGGTGAGTTTAATCACAGAGGATGTGAATAATTGGGTTCTTGAAAAATTAGGGTTCATGGGCACATGATTGAAAAGGGGTTTTCAATTATGGAAATAAAATTATGGAAATAAATTCATATGGAAACAACCTTGCTTGGGCAACAAGGAAGGAGGAAGGGGACTAGGGCCGAAACCCTAGCCACCCGCCCCTTCCTTGCGCGCTAAGCAAGGCCGCGGCCCCCTAGGCGTGCGGCGGTCCTAGGGTTCGGGCCACTTGTTGGCTTGGACCCTTTGGACCGTTGTGAAACCCTAGTTACCCAATTTCATTAGAATTAAACAAGCGCGTTAAAAATTGGTTTTAACTGTATTATGTGCTTTATTGCATGGTTGATGGATATGGCCTAGGATTGTGGATGTTTATTTTTTTTTGGTTTGGTTTACGGCCTGCGAGCTGATCAAATTAATGTAATAATTAATTAAGTTTTACGGCCTGCGAGTCGTTCTTTTTCTCCTCGACATGTGAGACTTTTGTTATTTATTTATTCTAGATGTTAGGCTAGAATTAGAAATATTTAGATGATAGCCAAGAACATGGAGAAGAAGACCGGAGAACCAAAGGAGCCAAAAGACATCCCTAGGCGCGCAGCTATGGTGGAGCACATGGAGATGAGCTCGGAACTTTAGGGCAATTAGATATTATCATTGACTTGATAATATCATTAGTCTAGAGGCCATATTCATGCCACGTTTTTTTATTTTGGGGATGTTTATTATTCATGCCTTGTTATTTATTTTGTGTGTATGGCGCTACAAGCAAAACGATAACAAGATAATAATAAACAAGGTTGGTCTTTTATTGTGGATAGCCCAATCCAAATAAGTAGACCATGTTGATAAAGATCAACCAAACAAATTAAAATAAATCCCTCAATTAAATATTGCGTTTTGCCTTCTCTTGCCAAAACACCCTTCATGATCATGGCCTATTAAAATTCGGACTTGCCAAAGCAAGGCGATTTTAATTTTTCATGATGTGTTGCGGACGATTTTAAAATTCGGGCTTGCCAAAGCTAGTAATGCGTGTATGTTGAAAGCAAGAGGTTGGACGCAACTAGGCAAGAGTCAATTGGATTGATGAGCTTAAAGCATGACAATTAGGAGTTATCCAATTGGATAAAGAATAAAAGAAATTTATTCACCTAATTGGACCAAGAGTTGCATGGGATGCAATTGGAATGGTTCCTACCCAAATAACCAATTCTTGGGTGACTTGCCAAAGCAAGCTCAAGAAGAAGTGAAAAAGGGATCTTGGACCCACTAGAAAGTATAAAGATATTTTCCGCTTTAATAGTGAGGGCTATTAATCCGAGAAAAATAGTGGGAGCTATATTTAATGATCTAGCCATTGTTAAATATAGTCAAATTGTTCAAAATACTAAATTGCATATTTCTCGTTTTGTAGAATTCCAAATGGCAAAAAACAACGCATCGAGTTCATCCCTACGATCTGTCATTGAGAAGGATAAATTGTCTGGAACAAATTTCCTTGACTGGTACAGAAACTTGAGGATTGTCCTCAAGAAAGAAAAGAAGCTGTACGTCTTGGACACTCCAATTCCAGACCCACCACAAGATGAGTCTCTACTAGCGGTAGTAAGGGCACGTCAGAAACATGTTGATGATTCTAATGACGTGACTTGCCTCATGCTTTGCACCATGACTGGTGAGCTTCAGAAGCAACACGAGAACATGGAAGCCTATGATATGATCAGACACTTGAAACAATTGTTTCAGGAACAGGCAAGGCATGAGCGCTATGAGGTGTCTAAAGCATTGTTCAAAAGTAGTCTTGCAGAAGAGAATCCAGTAGGCCCTCATGTACTCCGAATGATCGGGTACATAGAGAACCTTGAGAGACTGGGATTCCCACTCGGCCAGGACTTGGAGACTGATCTCGTCTTGCAATCGTTGCCTGACAATTATAATCAGTTCATTATGAACTATAATATGAATGAGATCAACAAGTCTTTGCCAGACCTATTGAACATGCTAAAGACGGTTGAGCAAAGCATCAATAAAGGCAAGGGCAAGGCCATAATGATGGTACACAAGAAGAAGGGCAAGTCAGTTGCATCTACTTCAAAACGCAAGAAATTTGCGAAATCCAAGGAAGCCCTAAAGCCTAGTGGGGGCGTAGCTAAAGGTGAATGTCACTACTGCAGCCAGCCGGGTCACTGGAGGAGGAATTGCCCTAAATATCTGGAGGATAAGAAGCTTGGAATAGTGATTCCACCACCACCAGGTATTTATGTTATAGACGTCAATCTCTCTATTTCATCATCCTGGGTATTGGATACCGGATGTGGTTCTCACATTTGTCGTAATGTGCAGGATTTGAAAAGAAGTAGAAGATTGCGAAAAGGGGAGATAGACTTGCGCGTCGGGAATGGAGCAAAGGTTGCTGCATTAGCTGTAGGCGTTTATGAGCTATCTTTGCCTGCTGGACTTATTTTAGAATTAGACAATTGCTTTTATGTGCCTGCTATGAGCAGAAACATTATTTCCGTTTCTTGTTTGGACGAGAAAGGTTTTTCTATTTCAATAAAGGACAAGTGTTGCTTCATTTATTTTGATAGTATGCACTATTGTAGTGCGCATTTGTCTAATGGATTGTATATCCTTGATCTAAATAATCCAATCTATAACATAAATACTAAAAGGATTAAAACTAATGAGTTAAATCCTACATATCTATGGCACTGTCGTTTAGGCCATATAAATGAGAAACGCATATCTAGACTCCATAAGGATGGACTTCTAGACTCGTTTGATTTGGAATCATATGAGACATGTGAATCTTATTTATTGGGAAAAATGACAAAGTCCCCTTTCAATAAGAAAGGAGAGCGAACTAGTGAGTTATTGGCACTCATACATACTGATGTATGCGGTCCATTCCCCACGCCTGCCAGAGGTGGTTATACCTACTTCATCACATTTACTGATGATTTCAGTAGATATGGATTTGTATACCTTATGAAGGCCAAATCCGAATCCTTTGAATTGTTCAAAGAATTCAAGAGTGAAGTAGAGAAGCAACTTGGCAAGAATATTAAAGCTCTACGATCGGATCGTGGAGGAGAATACTTAAGCCAAGAGTTTGATGAGTATCTTAGAGAGTGTGGGATAGTATCCCAGCTCACTCCACCCGGAACACCACAATGGAATGGTGTATCTGAGAGGAAGAATCGCACTCTATTGGATATGGTGCGATCTATGATGTCTCAAACAGATCTTCCGATATCCTTTTGGGGACATGCTCTAATGACGGCAGCTTTTACCATTCACCGTGTTCCATCCAAATCAGTCATGAAGACGCCATATGAGATATGGACTGGGAGGCGTCCCATAGTGTCGTTTATGAAGATTTGGGGCTGCGACGTCTATGTAAAGCGTTTACAGACAAACAAGCTTGGGCCTAAGGCGGATAAGTGTAAGTTTGTGGGATATCCTAAAGAGACTAAAGGATATTATTTCTATAACCCTACCGAGAACAAAGTGTTTGTTTCTCGGACCGGCGTGTTTCTAGAAAGAGAACTAGTCTCTAACTAAGCAAGTGGGAGGGTTGTACAACTTGAAGAAATTCATGAACCACAAACCACTGAACCAATAATGGAACATGAACAGGAACCACAAGAGGTTGTGGAAGAGCCTGTTCAGGTAACACAGGAACTCCGTAGATCAGGAAGAGTGCGTCATGAGCCAGAGAGGTATGGACTTCTCGTGACTGAGCCCGATGACGTACCACTCATGGATGATGAGCCTGCAAACTATGGAGAAGCCATGAGTGGCCCAGACTCTAAGAAGTGGCTAGAAGCCATGAGATCCGAAATGGATTCCATGTACACCAACAAAGTATGGACTTTGGTGGAACCACCCGAAGGGGCTCGACCCATAGGGTGCAAGTGGGTCTTCAAGAAGAAGACTGACATGGATGGCAAGGTAGTTGCCTATAAGGGCCGATTGGTGGCCAAAGGTTATAGACAGATTCATGGTATTGACTATGATGAGACCTTTTCACCAGTCGCCATGACTAAATCCATTCGAATCTTACTTGCTATTGCAGCATACTACGACTATGAGATTTGGCAAATGGATGTCAAAACAGCGTTCCTTTATGGGAACCTCCTTGAGGATGTGTACATGACACAACCAGAGGGTTTTGAGGATCCAGAGAATGCCAATAAAGTCTGTAAGCTGCAAAGGTCCATTTATGGATTGAAGCAAGCTTCTAGGAGCTGGAATCGACGTTTTGATGACGCGGTCAAAGAGTTTGGCTTCATCAAGAACGAAGATGAGCCTTGTGTTTACAAGAAGGTTAGTGGGAGCTCTATAGTATTTTTGGTCTTGTATGTGGATGACATACTAATCATTGGCAATGATATTCCTACTCTGCAATCTGTTAAAGATTGGCTAGGAAAGTGATTTGCGATGAAAGACTTAGGAGACGCAGCCTATATAATGGGTATAAAGATCTATAGAGATAGATCTAAAAGGTTGCTTGGCCTAAGTCAGAGTACATATATTGACAAGGTGTTGAAGAGGTTCAACATGCAAGATTCCAAGAAGGGATTCTTGCCCATGTCACATGGAGTCACTCTTTCCAAGAATGACTGTCCCTCCAATGAGATGGAGAAGGACCGCATGAGCAGGATACCCTATGCTTCGGCCATAGGATCCATCATGTACGCCATGCTATGTACTAGACCAGACGTATCATACGCGTTGAGTATGGTGAGCAGATACCAGTCCAATCCGGGTGAGAGTCACTGGATTGCTGTCAAGAACATCCTAAAGTACTTGAGAAGAACTAAGGATGTATTCTTGATATTTGGAGGAATGGAAGAGCTAAGTGTAAAGGGTTACACTGACGCAAGCTTCCAAACCGACAAGGATGATTACAGATCGCAGTCTGGATACGTGTTTTGCCTGAATGGAGGAGCTGTGAGCTGGAAGAGTTCCAAGCAAGGCACAGTTGCTGATTCTACAACAGAAGCTGAGTACATTGCTGCTGCGGAAGCAGCAAAAGAGGCAGTATGGATAAAGAAGTTTATCACTGAGCTCGGTGTGGTCCCTAGCATAGTGGATCCCGTAGAGTTGTACTGTGACAACTCTGGGGCAATCGCACAGGCGAAGGAACCAAGATCGCACCAAAAGTCAAAACATGTACTTAGGAGATTCCATCTTATTCGTGATATGATCGATCGAGGAGATGTGAAGATATGCAAGATTCCGACATATGACAACGTGTCAGATCCGCTCACGAAACCTCTTGCGCAGCGAAAGCATGAAGGGCACGCCAGATCTATAGGCATACGAGATGCGCCAGATTGGCTCTAGTGCAAGTGGGAGACTGTTGGAATAGATGCCCTAGAGGCAATCATAGTTTTAGTATGAACAATGTTTTGGCTAGAATATTCATTTATTATTTATGGCGATATTTAATATAATGAAGTCCTTAGATAAATTGTGTTATTTATCTTAAATATCCCTAGTCCATTATATTGATTAATAGGACAATCAAATATAGACTAGTATATGGGTAGATTGATATGGAGATATCAAGTCTAACATATGGGTATGCATTAGGAGTAATGGCATACTGGATTGACCCACGAAGAAAAGGATACATTAGATTATGTGTAGTCACAATCGCTTTTCGTAGTGCTAATATTATTGCAATCCTTAGACTTGAAGTCACTAGATACTCTAGTTGTGAAATATTGCGCTTTGATGTTATCAAACGTTACACCGTAACTGGGTAATCATAAAGGTGGCTATCGGGCGTGATAGGAAGCAAGCTTAGAGATCGTAGTGATGTAGATAGGATTTGTCCCTCCCACATAATGGGGGTAAATATCCACGGCCACTCGAGGGATGAGGCTTATTGAATGTCTGGCCAGACTCAGATAAATTAATATAGAGATATTAATGTTATCTGCAAGCATAAGCATATTCCCAGGATCGAGGAACTATGGATTGGATATACGAGTGTGACTATTTATGTCTCGTGTCCAATCCGGATATGGAGACAAAGGGATAATGCAATATGACATATTGGGCACAAAGGTTTGTCGGGATCACTGACTATTTCTATGGGTTGGGTTGCATGGATGTGTTGCTAGACACCGCTCCATGTTAGTAATAGTTACTACCAACTATATAGAAACCTATGGGGTCACACGTCAAATAGAGTAGAGCTAGATTTCGGATTAATTAATATGGATTAATTAATAGAAGGATCATTGTGCAACACCTTGCAAACTTAGTAGGACTTATTTGCAAGGAAGGGAATAGTTCTAGTCCTACTAGAACAAGAAAACTCTTTTATGGAAACAACAAGGAGTTGTTGGAGTATATAAAGGAGGCTCTAGCTTCCTTCCCACTACATGAGTTATTATTAGATATAACATAAAGAGTGGGAGAGAGCAAAAGAGAGAGCAAGACAAAGGGCTAGGGCCGAAACCCTAGCCCCCGTCCGCCCCTCTACCCGACGGCAAAAGGAGGCCGCCCCTCCTTTGTGCTTTGTTGCTTTGTTGCTTTGATCTTCTTCCCTCTTCCTCCGGGTTCAAGCTAGCACTTGTTGTGAAGGAAGAATCTAGATCTCACCTCTAGACGTGGATCAACCGTAGAGACGAGGACATCATTCTTCGTGTGATCTCGCAAATCAAAAGGTACACATCTTCTATGTCCTTAATCATGTTATGATGTCTCTTCCTGTGATCCTTGGTGGGCTTTGAGTAGGATTAATTTTTGTTATTCCGCTGCGTTACCTACGTCAAAACCCAACAAAACCTTCGACCAAGTTCTTGATCAGCTCGTCGACACCTTCTCTCAGGCGATCCAATCTCTCAACCGTCAACACGGTGAGTGCTTATAGCTTTTGAAATTTTGTGGTCCAATTTTGCAATTCTTGTAAGTACTCTTCTCCCCCCCTTTTATTTCCTCTTGCATGTATCCGAATTGTGCATGTTCAATGTTCTTGTGTTCTCAGAAATGGCTCCTAAGAAGTCAATCACGGAGAGCGTTGAAGTGCCGGAGCTACCGAGGGACTTATGGTTCAAGGCACCCTATTTGGGTGGTGATGACTTTTATGTGGATACTATTAAGGAAACCACTCCCTGGGCGTCTCCCTTAGTCGACTTTCTTCAACTTGTGCCCGAGCCTTCAAGCTCTGACTGGGATGTGGCTAATACCCAAGACGTCCATAGGCTTGGTATCGAGGCTGGTTTGTATGGCTTCACTGATATCCTTCCACAAACTTTTATGGAAGGGCTCGACTGGAGACGGAGTTCATTCTCACTAATTATGCGAGGGAATTGAAGCGGGCCAATATTTTCCACATTGTCCGTGCCACAAAGGGGCTACATATTAGAGTTGACAACGTCATGCTCCAGAACTCCAATATTTTCCACGTTGTTCGGGCCAATATTTTTCCAGATACTCCAAGAGGACGCACACCTTTCACTTTTCGGATTTCGAAGTTGCTCCTACCTTGGAAGACACTGAAGTTTTGCTGCATCTCCCTAGTATGGGGGTCGTTGATCCACTGACCGCCTTGACCGATCCACAAGAGCTTCAACTCTTTGAAGATATGAAGGTCTGTATAAGACTTGAAGAAGACTACCTCGAGATGGAAGTCAGGCGCAACCAGCGCTAGTAAGGAATTCGCATACATGCCTTGTAGGCCTGAAAACAGATGGTCGAAGTGGGTGATGTATTTCTTCAGGGATTACGTTGAAGCACATGTAGCTCGTGAGTGGCAGGATAAGGACCCAGAGGCTGTTATCAGTGTCGATGGTAAGGGACTAAACTTTACCCTCTGTGGGTACCTGTGCGTGTGGTTGTCGCGCTATCTGATAGATGGGTTTCCTCGCGACGGAGTTTTTACCCATGTACTCTCCCTTGCCGTGAAGTTGTCATTTGGCCAGAAAGTAGCCTTTAGGGCCCCTTGTATTAGGGTCCCTATATTACCGTCTTAATTTGGCTATGGACCATGCTGAGTAGTCGCAGGGGAGGCTTGATATCACTACCTTTGTCAATACTGCATTTTTATCTATGTGGGCTTTCAAAATATGGCCTACATATTCCCCGGATCTTGTTGCTGTGAATTTGTGGAATGCGCCTAATGCCAAACTCTTTTACCTTTCTCCTCGATCGTGGCGTTGGTACAAAAAAAGCTCCCCAACGCTATTTTGCTCTTATATGCGACGATGTTCTGGGAAGATTTATATCCTGGGAAGATTTATATCCTGAGGAAGACCGTGAAATCATAGATTTATATCCTGGTACAAAAAAAGCTCCCCGTACGTTACTCGTATGGAAGACAAAACATAGATTTCTGGGAAGATTTATATCCTGAGGAAGACCGTGAAATCACTGCTGATCACATTACCGGAAGAGATTGGGTCTATAGCAGGTTCGTTAACTGGGTGCGAATGGATATCTGCCCGCTTTATCTGAATATGCGCCTAGCCCTGAGACCTCCAGTTATGAGAAGCTGACCATATTCCATGATCCTGTTCGCGTGAGCCCCCATTTTGGGTATGATGTTGTCGCCCCTCCGTTGTGGCCCGATTCTATTGTCAAAGAAAGTTATGACAGTGTCATACATGACCGGGGTACTTCCCTTCTCCTTGCTGAACTCCCTCTAATTCAACCGTCGTGTAGCAGGAGAGGTAAAAATAGTCCTGGCTGGGTTTATTTCTGGAACTGTCAAACCCATCGCCTCATCAATTTTCAGAATAGTCCCAGCTATGCCTTTCTCCGACCTAGCAAGGCGTCTGCACTCTCATCAAAGGAGTACCCCTTTAAAGAATCCCATAATCGTGATGATTCGCGCTACGGATTTTACTCTTTGTTGGCTAAAGATCGACACTTGTGTGCTCAATTCATTCTGGAGGAAAAGATTGACGTTCTTAAACAAAAATCTTTTACAGCCAAAGTTAGATATGCTGACTCGTTCATTCAGGTTTGCTCACATCCTCTTTCCTTTGTCTTTATGTTTTCATGAGCCCTATCTTATTATTCCTTTTCTTTTGTATCGGTGTTGTTTGAGGCGTTTCGCCTCTGGAGATCGTAGTGCGAGCTTCATCAACCGCTTGCGTGAGGAGAAGGCAATTATAAAAAAGTCATTAGTCCCTGACAGTTGTATTGACCTAGCCAGGCCCATGACTCCCGAAGTCTAACAACTAGTCTATGTTGCCTTATAAGCCTTTTTTGCTTCAATAGGCGAAAGCTCAACGAGAAAAAGAACTAGTGGCGAGCCTGAAACTGGCGACATAGCTTCTCAGCAACCGAAGCGTTATCGCACGGCAATTACCATGCGATCTGCTGCTAATCCAGTTTCTTCTGTCGCAGGGAATAACTCCGATGAGGGTGGCAAATAAGAAATTCCTCTTGTTTCAGATGCAGGTTCCACAGGCCAGACCGGGACAGAAAGAACTTCCATGGCTCAAGGTTCCCCTGATGGGGAGCATGTCAAGTTCCAATGGCAAGAACACACGCTACTCCTGGTACCCTAGCAATACATATTTCCTCAAACGAAGAAAAGGCTGGAGAGCCTGAGCCCCATAATCATAATATCAGGTCATGTGAGCGTGTCATTCCTGCTGTTTTGGTCGGACACAACATTTCTTTTGGTCAAAGTGTCAGGAGAACTGAGCTAGTCAGACGCGAAACTGAGTCAACCGGACGCGACGCCCCTCCTGCGCTGATCACTTCGAGAAGTGCGTCCTCCATGGGAGGTTTAAACTTAGATTTGGATGCTCTCTTCTCTGAGAATATGTTTGAAGTATGGGGTTCACAGGCGGCGAATCCTGCTGCAATTAAGAGCAGTTTTGTAATCCTTGAGTGGTACTTCGCGCGAGAGTCTCAAGTAGATCAAAGGCTGGCTGAGGCAATTAGTTTTAGTTGGCAGACAGTGGTACCTGCCGCCCCTCTCCGACAGATCGTCGAAGGAACATGTATGTCTTTTTTAATTTTATTCGCGCTCTTCGGTTGCTGATCTCATGTTTCTGATGAATATTTTGTCATTACTTCTGCGCATGCAGATATCGATCAAGGTTGCCTTGAATGGCTGGTGAAGGTGCGCTTGTCTTTCCCTACTGCATTCGCTAGGGTGATGGAGATGAATCCGAAAGATAGAGGGGAACTCTTAAGAAAGATGGTTTCTCTCTTGGAGAGGATTCACGCGACTACGCTTGCGAGTACCACGGTTGATGGCGCCAAGGATCTCCTTGCTAGTGCAGAGGAGCTTCAGCAGATCGGGGCAGGGTGTTTGGATTTGGGTTTCCTTATGCATAGGTTGATAAGGATCCGTAATTCTGTGCAACTCAGATCCGAGTATGCCGCCTATAGGGAAGAGACAGCCGCTCTTGACGTGTGCAAGGCGGAGTTGGAACGAATGACCAGAGAATTTAAAGTAGCCACTAAACGTCATGCAGATGATAAGGCTCGCTTAGAGGAATTGACTGCCAATAGCATTATGTTGTCAGCAAGAGATTCCCTCTTGAACGATCTTTTTGAGAATTGAATTTTCTAGACTTTTACTGTAAAATTATGTGCTCCTTGTGTCCGTGATCCTTGAATCGTCAGATTATGTTTTGTGCGTACTGGCTCCGCACATTATTGAAACGATGCTTCCATGCTTTTGATAGGTTCATGTTTTTTTACTTTCATGATCACGAGGTCTTATGTGTTTGCTCCTTTGAATGATGTCTCCGTCAGGTTTAGGCCTTTGTGAGCTATGACCATCAAAGCAGGTGAACTCGCGCGTGGCTACGCATAGTTGCCCTCATGAGACAGGTTTATATTTGTGCATAGCTGCGCTCGGTTGTTGTTATATGAGACAGGCTTATGCACGCGTCTTGTTTCTACCTAGACAGGCAGACTTACACTCGACTTTTTCCGCTTTTGTAGAAAGATAGGCTTTGGTTGCGTTCAGCTGCTATCTAAATAGATAGGCTTTGCGTTTGTAACATTGCTACCATATGAGGCAGGCTTTTAAGTTTATGTTTGGGCTGCTATCTTAGGTAGATAGGCTTTTAATCATGCTACCATATGAGGTAGGCTTACGTTCATGTTTGGCTGCTATCTAGGCAGATAGGCTTACGCTCTTGGAATGATAAGATAAAATTCGTAGCCGATAAAAGAGCTCTCATATGGGAGAGATTTTATTCATACGAATCCTCATATGGTAGGATTTTCGCAAGAAATGCAAATATTTGATTAAAGTATAAAGGGAAATCTAGGGATAATACTTTTTCAACCACCGCATGTTTATCGGTGTTGGAGAGGTGGTCGTTCCGTGGCAGCGTAGGATGCTGCAATAACCACTGTCGAAGACTTCTTTGACTTCAAAGGGTCCTTCCCAGTTAGTCGCAAACTTGGGATGAGTTGCCTCACGCATGCAATGGTCATAGGCTCGTAGGACTAGGTCACCTACTGCAAAGTCCCTATGCTGGATTTTTTTTTATAGGCGCGCGAGATTCTTTCTTTGTATTTGGTATTCGCTCTTTTAGCCTCCTCGCGTCGTTCCTCTAGTAGGACGAGATCATGGTCCCGCTCGTTGTCATATAGAGCACCGAAAGCTAGTCTTGCTGAATTCACCTTAACTTCTAAGGGGAAAACTGCATGAGCCCCACAGCATAGTAAGAACAGAGAAGTTCCTGTAGGAGTCCTAGGCGATGTGCGATATGCCCAAAGCGCTGTTCCCAAGGAATCTGCCCACCTTTTGTGATCATCCGCGACCATTTTGCTCAATATCCGCAGCAACATCTTGTTGGTGGCCTCTGCTTGCCCATTTCCCTTTGGATAATAGGGTGTTGAGCATATTTGCCTAATGTTGTACTCCATTAATTTTTCAGCTACCTGACGATTGACGAAAGGGGTCCCATTGTCAGATAATATGGTATTAGGGATACCAAAACGATGAACGATGTTTTCCTGGATAAATTTGACAACGGCTGCTGCGTTTGCCGTCTTGAGTGGGATTGCATCAACCCATTTAGTAAACTGCTTTGTTACTGTGAGTATATATTCTTTTCGCCCGAAGGGGGTCGTATTGATCCGATGAAATCCATTGACCAAGTATGGAAAGGCCATGGAGTGCCCAACGCGTGTAAGTCGACAGCAGGTTTCATGGTTGGCTAGAAATATCCGACTGTGAGGAGTTGTCTGCATAACTTTTCACCCCCTTGATGCTCTACTTGGTGAGAAATTTCCATGACCTCCTGGGTCTCTTGCCCATCTGATCAGGTTTTCTTTGTGTCCTCTTCGCCATAGCAATCCTTCCCGCAAGATGTATCGAGTTTCTTTCCTTCTTAGCTTATCAGCTTCTTTTCTGTCAGTAGGTAGAGTCCCTTCTCGTAAGTAGTCAATTATGGGCTTTCGCCAATCTTCATCTTCGATTGCGGAAATTTCCAAAGAATCTTTAACCAAAGCGCATTTTTCGCAGGTGCTTTGTATGATAGCTGCGAAGTATGACATCTGCGGCCAATGGATATCATATCTCTGGGCCCTCCTGTAAATAGAAACCTCATTGTCTCTGCATGAATGTTGATGGATTTTTTCCAACGTTGCTCGACCTTCTTCTTCCATCACGCACCGCATAAGAATCCCCCGGGTCCTTTGTAATATAGCAGACCATCATGTATACGAAATCCCTTTACAGACACCCAAGTTTCTTTGCTGGTTCCATCGGCTATAGCGCGTAGGATAGGCTTTCTACAATCTTCTTCCGCAAATGACTCCTCTTTACCCAAGTCTTTTACCAAAGACGGAGTTGTCTTGACTTCGATCGAGATCTTTGTTGGGAATTTATCGGAGCTGATCTTTGATCTCAGGGTAGCCAGTGCGTCCCCATGTCGGTTATCAGCCCTCGGGGTATGTTCGTATCTGACAGATTGAAACTTCTAAACCAACCTCTGTATCATTGATTTGTATTTTAGCAAGTTAATCTCTTTGAGCGCATATTCTACAGGGGCTTGTTTGACGATCAACTTGGAATCCCCTATGATGATGAGATTCTGGAACTCTAAAGCCTTAGCTTCTAGCAATCCCGCAATCAGGGCTTCATACTCGGCTTCGTTATTAGTCACCGCGAAGTCTCATTTGGTTGACATCTGAATGAATTCTTGGTCTGGCTTGATCAGCACTACTCCGATCCCTCCACCCGTTTTTGTTGACGATCCATCGAAGTGCAGCTTCCAGTACTGTACATTAATCGCTTATATTTCTGGCCCTTCAAGCTCCTCTGCTACAGGCTCATAGTTGTTATCCGGGAACTGGGTCAATAAATCCGCCAACGCCTGGGATTTGATGGCCTTTGGTCTTGTGCAAATAATGTCATACTGTGAAATGGTCATATACCATTTTGCCAGCCTCCCTCTGGGTGGTGAATGACCCACCAGATAACGTATAGGATCGTTCTTTGTTATGATGACAACTTAATGGGACGCGAAGTAGTGCTTCAATTTCTCGATAGTGAAAAATAGAGCTAAGCTATGGCTCTCAATATCAGTGTACCTGGATTCTGTGGACTGAATCATGCGCGATATGTAATACACTGGTCTTTCTTGGCCCTCATACTCCTGGGCCAAAACTGCTCCGATAGACTTCTTTGTTGAGGTTAAGTACAGCAGCAGAGGTGATCCCAATTGAGGCGCGATCATTACCCGGGGGGATGCCAAAAGATTTTTAAGCTTCTCGAATGCAGCTTGGTGCTCTTGTGTCTATAAGAACACCGCATTCTTTTTTAGAAAACTGCCGAAGCAAAAGGTCAACTCTGCAATGGCCGGTATAAATCTCCTCAGGTAGGAAAATTTTCCTAGAAATCCCTTCAATTCGGTCTCGAACTGTGGTGTTGGTAAGCTAGTGACCGCCGATATTTTCGCGGGATCAGGCTCAATCTCATGTATGTGAATCACACAGCCTAGGAATTTTCCAGAAGTCACTCCGAACGCACACATCATGGGGTTCATCTTTTAGCTGAAACATTCTGCATCTGTCGAAGACTTTTCTCAAATCCTTCAGGGGCCTTTGTTTAAGTTTTGATTTAACTACTAGATCGTCCACATAGAACTCGACCTCCTGATGCATCATGTCATGGAATAAATCCATCATCGTGCGCTGATATGTGGCTCCTGCATTTTTCAGACCGAATGGCATAACAGTGTAGTTGAAGACCCCTACGGGTGTGATGAACGCCGTCTTCTTCGGGTACTCCGGATCCATTTTGATCTGATTATAGCCACTAAATCCGTCCATGAAACTAAACATTTCGTGGAATGTGGTAGAATCTATCATAAGGTCTATGTTTGGTAAAGGAAAGTCGTCCTTTGGGCAGAACTTGTTCAGGTCCCTGAAATCGACGCATACGCGAAGGGTCCCATTCTTTTTAGCACAGGGACTATATTTGCGAGCCATGTCGGATGGTGGTTAGGATCGATGAATTTGGCCGTTAACAACTCGACAATATCCTCCTTTATTTTGACGTTTATCTCGGGCCGAAATTTCCTCGTACTTTGCTTGATTGGCTTTGATCCTGGAACAACGTCCAGCCTATGCATAGTGATGCCTTGATCTAGCTCTGGCATCTCATCATAATCCCATGCGAACACATCCCTGTATTCCTTCAATAGTTGAATCATCTCTTGCTCTTCGCCCTCGCCGAGATCCGCACTCAAGAAGACCAGGCTCCTATTTTCCTCGGTGGGACTCAGAAATACTTCCTTTAATTCTTGCTTATGTAGCCTTGGGCGATCTTCCATGCATTCGGGGGCTTCCTTGATGTCTCCTGATAAGAAATTATTATCTTCATCCAGAGTTTTCGGTAGCTCATAAACTTGTCTGGGGGTGCTTCAATGAGGCAGTTTAAGGGTGACCCCGTACGTCTTTGGATGCGATAATACTTCCTATCGCGTTTCCCTTTACTGTCGTATTGTACGGCTCTCCTCAAGGTATAAACTTTTTTCTAGCTGTAAGCTACTTTGGGGGCACCTTCCTGCGTAGGCCACTTCGCCATTGGATCCTTTCGCATTGTCATCACTCCGGTCGTTGATTGACACTGGATGTTTTCCTCTTTGGGTAGTGGGGTCGGCTATTTTGATGCTGGGGTGGTTCTGTCGGCAAACCACACTACTTCAGGCAAGTGTGCTTCCTCCGGATCGAATGGATTCACTGAGGCGGGTATCATAATCGCCCTGTCTTTCCAGATAGCTTTGATTACTTGGTGCGTCATAGAGGCACGACATTAAAGCGATGAATCCACGCTCGCCCAATGATCATATGATAAGTCGTGTCAGCGTCAATGACGTGAAAATTTGCGAAACTGCTAATCTACCCGATCTGGATTCCTAATCAAATCCAGTCGGTCATCATTCTGGAGTCACTTCCGAAGCCTGCCAAAAATGATGACTTCTTTACGATTTTTCTTTGAGGAACTCGTGCTAGTTTTAAGGTTTTGAGTGGGATTACATTCACCGCGGCTCCACCATCGGCAAAGGACCGCTTGAACTTGACGTTGTTGATGGTGGTCGTCACGTACAGTGGTCTCTGATGTTCGGCCTCGGTACTTCTGTCCGAGTCATCAAATGTCAGGACCGGACACCCTGATTGCGCAGCCCTCGTGACATCCCAATTTGAGGCGACCAATTCCTCACCATGGTCCTTGGCCACCTTGAGGATCATTTCCGTCATCTCGTGTCTGCAGTTGTCTGAAAGATTCATTCCGTCAACGAAATCAGCGAACGTGGCAGAGTTCTTGATCCACTTGTTGCGCGAATCTGTTGCGTCAACACCATGGTCTTCATCGTTATAGCTGTCTGCAGTGTTTGGGACCTCTACATCTGCGACCTCTTCGAGGTACAAGACCGAAATCATGGCTATTTCCTTCCCCTTGGACTTCCTCTGCGCATGAGATGACAAGGAGTCGCTACTTACCTCTCTGGACGGCTTCTCAGCGACAAGCTGCCCTTCCTCTATTTGCTTATTCATCAGCCATCTGAGCCTTTTGCATTCTCTGGTGGGGTGCATTACTTGTCCGTGGCATTTTCACCACCCGGGGTCTCGCAGTTGCTCCCCTGTTTGCCTATGTTCGAGCACCGGCAAGATTCCGTCCTATCGCCATTTCTTGCAAAGACTAATTGCCTCTTCAATCGAACAGGGTAAAGGTGGTGCCTCCCGGGGCGTGGGCCGCTGTTGCTTATTGGGGGTATGATACTGCATGGATACTGACATATCGCGTCCGCTTGTAGTTGAACGTGCCCACTTTGAAGCTGGGGCTCGCCTGTGTTCGCTCCCTAGCGTACCTATTTTTCATTCTTTCCACCAGTGGCTCCACGTTCCTGGTGCTTTCCATCAATCTGGAAAAGGTAGGCATATTTAGATTAATGAGCATACCTTTGTATTCATTGCGCATACCTTAAAGGCATATCTCCACCAGTCGACTTTCCAGGACGTCGTCAACACACTCCAACGATTCGGCCCTGAATCTTTTGATGAAGGCGACCCCCTCCTCGTCATGCCTTTGGTACATGCGTGAGAGGTGAATAGTGGTGACCTTTTCTTCAAATTGGAAGAATTTTGTGTAGAACTTCTTCACCATGTCTTCCCATGTCTTAACATATCCCGTTTCCAGGGTCCTATACCACTTGTACCCGACAGCTCCCAGATACTTGGGAAACTAACGCATCAATAACCTGGTGTCTACCCCGTGTGGGTCCATCATGTCAACGAATCGCATCACATGCTCGTGTGGGTGCTTTGTATCCAGTAGGGTTGGGTATCAAGTAGATGTCCCGCGGAATGGGAGGCATGATGTCAACCTTTTGGATGACAGCATCTGCGAAGCTGTGGTTCGTGATGATGCTGTCTATACGCTGTTCCAGGGCCGCAAAGCCCGGAATGTAGGGCATGGTTGGATCATAGGAAGGTGGCGGTGGAAGTGCATGGATGCCTAAAGACCCACTTGCGTGATAAGGCATCGCTGAGTATGACCTAGGGTTTCCCGTCGAATCAGGGAGGAGCTCGTCGGGATGCCTGGCGCCTGAGGTCCAAGGCCACAGGAAAAAGAGGATTGGGAAACAGACGTATGCGCTATGGATGTGGGTGCCGCCACTAGTAGAGGCAACGGGGTTGTCGATGGTGGGACCGAAGCCCCTGTAGTGGTGTTTTGCGCAATCCTTCCCAAGATCGTCATGATTTGAGCAATCTGAGCGGACTGGGCCTGCATCATCTAGGCTTAACTCTGAATTGTGGCTTGGAGAGCCTCTAAGGAGGGTCCACTGCCGGTAGCTGTTTGGGCACGAACATTAGTGTTAATGATGGTGTTGAGTGGTTCTTCGTCCCTTGAGGTTTCCTCATTGAAAGGGGACCGATCACCATCTCGAATAATTCCGTCAGACGACATTTTCTGTAGGTTTCGAAGGAATGAAGCTCTGAAGATGGGTGTTCACGTCGGGTTCACCAATTTTGCTCACTGAAATCCCTCCTAGAGATCTAGGTGTGCACCTCAAGTAGAGAATAAGGACACAGAGAGATGTAGGGTGTGTGTAGGGAGAGGGTAAGAAATGGTAACTGTGAGAGAGAGAGACAGCTTAATGGCTAGTGCAGAACCAGATGTGGATTCGTATATATATCGCAACAGAGGGTTAACGATCCTATATATAGAGGGGAAGTGACCATTGTAAATGTAGGTTTCTGATTCATGGATGCGCAACGGAAACAATAATTAACCATGCAAAACCCTCCAAGGATCACAAGTCAAGAGACATAATGATGGTAAAGGAAGAAATCAATAACACACCTTAGGGTTCTCCTTTGATGACTTCCAACGCGAATTGTGTCACGTTCTCTATAGTTGATCCACGCCTAGAGTTGATTTTTAGATCTCCCACTCCTTGGTGCTAGCCCGGAAAGAGAAAGAGGAAGAAGAATCACGCAAAACGAGACGAACCAAAGGAGGTTCGGCCTCCTTTGGGGCCGACGGGGACGGGCGGCGGGCTAGGGGGGCGGCGGCTCCTCTAGCTTGCTTGCTCTCTCTCCTTTTGTTCTATCCCACTCAAGTTATGATCAATTATGAGCATACGTGTGGGAAGGAAGGAAGGAAGGTCCTTTATATAGTCCAACAACTCCTTGCCAACTACCTAAAGGACTTATTCTAGTCCTACTAGAATTCAATT
This sequence comes from Linanthus parryae, assembly GCA_023055425.1. Taxonomy (NCBI): domain Eukaryota; kingdom Viridiplantae; phylum Streptophyta; class Magnoliopsida; order Ericales; family Polemoniaceae; genus Linanthus; species Linanthus parryae. Next base: position 40,248,567 of record JALGPY010000002.1, read on the forward strand.
TAGTCCCTTCCTTGCAAATTAGTCCCTACTAAGTTTGCAAGGTTTCGCAAAGTGATCCTTCTAATTAATTAATCCAATTAATTAATTCCCAAATCTAGTTCAACTCTATCTAGCGTGTGACCCCATAGGTTCTATCTAGTTGGTAGCAACTATTTGCTAATATGGAGCGGTTTCTAGCAAAACATCCATTCTAGCCAACTAATAGAATAGTCATCTTGACAACCTTTGTACAAGTAATTGTCTCGTCCCTTTGTCTCTATATCTGGATTGGACACGAGACATACAAGTCACACTCGTATATCCAATCCATAGTTTCTCGATCCATGGGAATAGCCTTATTCGTGCAAATAACATCAATATCCCATATTGATTTATTTGAGTCTGGCCAGACATTCTATAAGCAGTATCCCTCGAGTGGCCTAGGATATTTGCTCCCGTTATGTGGGAGGGACAAATTCTATCTACGTCCACTACGATCTCTAAGCTTTCTTCTTATTGTATCCAGTACACGCCTTTATAACTACCCAGTTACGGTGTAGCGTTTAAAGCTACCAAAATCACAATAATCCACAACTAAAATATCTAGTGACTTCAAGTCTAAGGATGACAATACCATTTCACCGCGAGAAGCGCTTGTGACTCAACATAACGTGTATGTAGCCTTCTCGGAGATGGGTCAATCCAGTGCGACATTACCCCTAATGCACACCTATGTGTTGGATCATGATATCTCTATATCAATCCAACCCCATACTAGTCTATAGATGATTGTCCCATTGATCATTATACTGGACTAGGGATATTTAAGATAAACAACAAAATTGTAGATCTAAGGACTTCATTATATTAAATATCCAATAAATAATAAATGAATTTCTAGCCACAAACAAATTCATACTAAACTAGATTGCCTCTAGGGCATCTATTCCAACAGTCTCCCACTTGCACTAGAGCCAATCTGGCGCATCTCGTAAGCCCATACTCCTAGTGTGCCCTTCGTGCTTCCACTACGTGAGCGGCTTTGTAAGCGGGTCTGACAGATTCTCATCTTACGAATATTGCATATCCGAACGTCTCCTCTATCGATAATATCTCGAATCAGATGAAATTTCCTGAGCACGTGCTTGGATTTATGGTGCGACCTGGGTTCCTTTGATTGCGTGATCGCCCCAGTGTTGTCACAGTACAACTCAACTGGATCCGCAATGCTAGGAACCACACCAAGTTCAGAAACAAACTTTCTGATCCAAACAGCTTCCTTTGTTGCGCCATTTGCAGCAATGTATTCAGCCTCTATTGTAGAATCAGCCACCGTCTCTTGCTTGGAACTCTTCCAGCTCACTGCTGCTCCATTCAAGCAAAACACATATCCCGACTGTGATCTAAAGTCATCTCTGTCGGTTTGGAAGCTTGCATCAGTGTAACCCCTTACACGCAACTCTTCCTCGCCGCCAAATATCAAGAAAGCATCCTTAATTCTTCTCAAGTACTTTAGGATGTTCTTGACTGCAATCTAGTGACTCTCACCTGGATTGGATTGGTATCTGCTTTTCATACTCAAGGCATATGACACATCTGGTCTAGTACATAACATGGCGTACATGATAGATCCTATGGTAGAGGCATAGGGAATTCTACTCATGCGTTCCTTCTCAATCTCATTGGAAGGACAACCACTCTTCGAAAGAGTGATTCCATGTGACATGGGCAAGAATCCCTTCTTGGAATCTTGCATGTTGAACCGTTTCAACACCTTGTCAATATATGTACTTTGACTTAGGCCTAGCAGCCTCTTAGATCTATCTCTATAGATCTTTATACCGAGTATATAGGCTGCTTCCCCTAAGTCTTTCATTGAGAAACACTTTCCTAGCCAATCTTTAACAGATTACAGCATGGGAACGTCATTTCCAATGAGTAGTATGTCATCCACATACAAGACCAGAAAAGCTACAGAGCTCCCACTAACCTTCTTGTAGACACAAGACTCATCTTCGTTCCTGATGAAGCCAAACTCTTTGACTACTTCATCAAAACGTCGATTCCAACTCCTAGAAGCTTGCTTCAATCCATAAATGGATCGTTGCAGCTTACAGACTTTGTTGACTTCCTTTGGATCCTCAAAACCCTCCGGTTGTATCATATACACGTCCTCTAGGAGATTCCCATAAAGGAATGTTGTTTTGACATCCATCAGCCAAATCTCATAGGCATAGTATGCTGCAATCGCAAGTAGGATTCGGATGGATTTGGTCATAGCGACTGGTGAAAAGGTTTCATCATAGTCAATACCATGAATCTGTCTGAATCCTTTAACTACCAATCGGCCTTATAGGTAATCACATTACCATCCATGTCGATCTTCTTCTTGAAGACCCACTTGCACCCTATGGGGCGTGCCCCTTCGAGTGGTTCCACCAAAGTCCATACTTTGTTGGTATACATGGATTCCATCTCGGATCTCATGGCTTCTAGCCACTTCTGAGAGTCTGGGCCCTTCATGGCCTCTTCATAGGTAGTAGGCTCATCATCTATGAGCATCGTATCACCGGAATCGGTCACGAGAAGTCCATACATCTCGGGTTCCTGGCGCACTCTACTAGATCTACGAAGCTCTTGTGTTACCTGAACAGGTTGCTCCACAACTGTTTTTGGTTCCTGTTCATGTTCCATAATCGGTTCAGTGATTTGTGGTTCTTGAACCTCTTCAAGCTCTAGAGTCCTCTCACTTGCTTCTTTAGAGACAAACTCTCTTTCTAGAAACACGCCGGTCCGAGCAACAAACACTTTGTTCTCGGTTGGATTGTAGAAGTAGTAACCCTTAGTTTCCTTAGGGTACCCCACAAACTTACACTTATCCGACTTTGGCCCTAGCTTGTCTGATTGTAAACGTTTTACATAGACATCGCAGCCCCAAATCCTCATGAACGACAGTGTGGGACGCCTCCCACTCCACATATCATATGGTGTCTTCATGACTGATTTAGATGGAACACGGTTAATGGTGAAAGCTGCACTTATTAGAGCGTGGCCCCAAAATGATAATGGAAGATCGGTTTGACACATCAGAGATCGAACCATATCCAATAGGATTCGATTCCTCCTCTCAGACACGCCATTCCATTGTGGCGTTCCGGGTGGAGTGAGTTGGGACACAATCCCACACTCTCTAAGATAGTCGTCAAACTCTTGGCTTAAGTATTCTCCTCCACGATCCGATCGTAGAGCCTTGATACTTTTGCCAAGTTGCTTCTCTACTTCATTCTTGAATTCTTTGAACACTTCAAAGGATTCGGATTTTGCCCTCATGAGGTACACAAATCCATATCTACTGTAATCATCAGTAAATGTAATGAATTAGATGTAACCACCCCTGGCAGGCGTGGCAAATGACCCACACACATCAGTATGTATGAGCGCCAATTGCTCACTAGTCCTCTCACCTTTCTTATTGAAAAGGGACTTTGTCATTTTTCCCAATAAACAAGCCTCACATGTCTCATATGATTCAAAATCAAATGAGTCTAGTAGTCCATCCTTATGTAGTCTAGATACACGTTTCTCGTTTATGTGGCATAAACGACAGTGCCATAAATAAGCAGGATTTAAATCATTTATTTTAATCCGCTTGGTATTAATGTTGTAGACAGGATTGCTTAGATCGAGGACATACAGTCCATTAAATAATTGCGCACTAAAATAGTGAATATTATTCAAATAAAAGGAACAACAATTGTTCTTTATTGAAATAATAAAACCATCCTTGTCCAAAAAAGAAATAGAAATAATGTTTCTGCTCATAGAAGGCACAAAATATCAATTATTTAATTCTAAAACTAATCCTGAAGGCAGAGATAGCTCGCACACGCCTATGGCCAACGCAGCAACTTTTGCTCCATTCCCAACGCGCAGATATACCTCCCCTTTAGCCAATCTTTTACTCTCTTTAGATCCTGCACATTTCGACAAATGTGAGATCCACATCCAGTATCTAATACCCATGATGTAGATACAGTTAAATTGACATCTACAACAAAAATACCTGGTGGTGGTGGAATCACTATTCCAAGCCTCTTGTCCTCCAGATATTTTGGGCAGTTCCTCCTCCAGTGTCCAGGCTGACTGAAGTAGTGACACTCACCTTTAGTCACACCTTTGGCAATGCCACCAACAGGCTTAAGGGCAGGTTCCTTAGACTTGGCAACTGACTTGCCTTTTCCCTTGGAGGATGAGGCAAACCTTTTTCCCTTTCCTTTCTGCACCATCATAATGGCCTTGCCCTTACCCTTGTTGATGCTCTGTTCAGCTGTCCTCAACATATTGAGTAAATCTGACAGTGGTTTCACGATCTCGTTCATGTTATAGTTCATGATGAACTGTCCATAACTCTCGGGCAACGATTGCAACACGAGATCGGTTGCCAACTCTTGGCCGACGGGGAACCCCAGTCAGGCAAGATTCTCCAAGTACCCGATCATACGAAGTACATGGGGTACCACCGGGTTCCCTTCTGCCAGATGACACTTGAACAGTGCCTTAGAGACCTCATACCTCTCTACCTTTGCCTGCTCTTGGAAGAGCTGCTTCAGATGCTCGATCATATCGACAACATTCATGTTTTCGTGTTGCTTCTGAAGCTCAGAAGTCATGGTGCATAGCATAAGGCAGGCCGCATAATTAGCGTCATCTACACGTTTTTGATACGCCTTTAGGGCAGCAGGTGTTTGGTTCTCTGGACCTTCAGGAACATGCTCCCCTATTGCGTACAGTTTCTTCTCTTGCTTGAGAACAATTCTCAAGTTTCTGTATCAATCAAGAAAGTTGGTTCCAGAGAGCTTGTCCTTCTCAAGGACAGATCGTAGGGAATGTTGTGAACTCGATGAGTTGTTTGCTATTTGGAATTCTACAAAAGGAAAATACGCAAGTTTTAGTATTTGTGAATTTTTTACTATATTCAATAATGGCTAGTTTATCAAATATACCTCCCACTATTTTTCTACGGACTAATAACCCTCAAGATATTAATTCGGAAAAAATCCTTATATTTTCTAGTGGGCCAAGATCCATGTTTCATCTCCTTATGAGCTTGCTTTGGCAAGTCACACATAATTTGACTACTTTAGGTAGGAACAATTACAATTGCATCCCATATGCAACTCTTGGTTCAATTGGGAAAATAACTCCTTATTTATCCATTCGTATGGATAATCCCAATTGATTGCCTCTAGGTTTCTTAATCATATTAATTGCCTAGTTGTGTTCAACCTCTTATTTAAACAATTGCACATTACTAGCTTGTGCCATCGCATTCCATCATTATGAATCAAGTCGCCATGTTTTGGCACGCACGAACTTGATAAATAATGATGATAATGAGTGTTTAAATAACGAGAAGGCAAGAACACAATATTTGAATTTTGAGGGATTTTCAATTCAATTTTAATTGTTTTGTTGATCAATATCAACTAATCTATCTATTTGAGTTTGGGCACAACTCCAAATAATAGATCGGGGTTGTCTAATTATCTTATTATCCTAATTGTATGCATCATCCAGACACCAACCACAAAAGAATAAGACAATAAAGTAAACAACCACAAAACATAAATAAAACGTGATGTGGATATGGCCTTTTCTAGACTAAGATAATTCTAAGCCAATGGAATTATCTATGAACCCTAAAAGCAAATACATCTCCATGCGTCTTGATCTTTTGGTCCATCCTTCATAGTCATGTGGAATGCTCCATGCTCCATGCTCCATCTTTTGTGGCTCCTTTTGGCTTTGGGATTCTTTTCTTCAATCTTGGCTAACAATCTACTTTATCTAGCACTAGCTAACTTCTATACTAAATAAAATAAATCTCACAAGTTGAGAAAAAAATGGCTCGCAGGCCATAAAACCCTAATTAATTATTATAATTAATTGATCAGCTCGCAGGCCGTAAGCCAAATCACAAAATAAACATCCACATCAAACCACATCCTAAGGCCATATCCAATCATCATGCGAATTGCACATAAACAGTTAAAATCCAATTTAAACGCGCTTGGTCAATTTTAATTGATTTTAGGATGTTCTAGGGTTAAAACGGTCCATGGGCCCAACGATCCAATTGCCTGGGCCCAAAAAGGTGAACCGCAAGGCCCTAGGGCCGGCCGGCCCCTAGCCCACGCGGCTAGGCCGCGGGCTAGGGCTGCCCTGGCCCCTAGGGCGGCCAAGACTTGGGCGGCAAGCAAGAGGGGCGGTCCCTCTAGGGGGGGCGAACCTCTATAGGGAGTTGTTTCCAAAACAACTCCCTTGCTTGGTGCCCAAGTTTGGTTGTTTCCTTATTTTGGAAGAACTCCTTCTTCCCCAAGGATGCCCAAACCCTAGATCTAAGATCCTAAAATTTCTCAAACTCACTAATTCATGCATCTAATGTAAAAACTAGATCTTGTTATGATAGATTATTGACAAATTGCATCCCATGCTTGATTTGTCTTATTTTACGCGATAAACAATCAATTTAAGGTGTAAAACTACCAAAACGTAACACATAAAGCACGTTTATGCTCTACGACTGTGGCTCTGATACCACTGTAGGGTTTTGATTCATGGATGCGCAACGGAAACAATAATTAACCATGCGAAACCCTCCAAGGATCACAAGTCAAGGGACATAACGATGGTAAAGGAAGAAATCAATAACACACCTTAGGGTTCTCCATTGATGACTTCGAACGCGAATTGTGTCACGTTCTCTATAGTTGATCCACGCCTAGAGTTGATTCTAGATCTCCCATTCCTTGGTGCTAGCCCGGAAAGAGGAAGAGGAAGAAGAATCACGCAAAACGAGACGAACCAAAGGAGGTTCGGCCTCCTTTGGGGTCGACGGGGACGGGCGGCGGGCTAGGGGGGGGCGGCTTCTCTAGCTTGCTTGCTCTCTCTCCTTTTGTTCCCTCCCACTCAAGTTATGATCAATTATGAGCATAAGTGTGGGAAGGAAGGAAGGAAGTTCCTTTATATAGTCCAACAACTCCTTGCCAACTACCTAAAGGACTTATTCTAGTCCTACTAGAATTCAATTTTAGTCCCTTCCTTGCAAATTAGTCTCTACTAAGTTTGCAAGGTTTTGCAAAGTGATCCTTCTAATTAATTAATCCAATTAATTAATTCCCAAATCTAGTTCAACTCTATCTAGCGTGTGACCCCATAGGTTCTATCTAGTTCGTAGCAACTATTTGCTAATATGGAGCGGTTTCTAGCAAAACATCCATTCTAGCCAACTAATAGAATAATCATCTTGACAACTTTTTACAAGTAATTGTCTCATCGCTTTGTCTCTATATCCTGATTGGACACGAGACGTACAAGTCACACTCGTATATCCAATCCATAGTTTCTCGATCCATGGGAATAGCCTTATTCGAGCAAATAACATCAATATCCCATATTGATTTATTTGAGTCTGGCCAGACATTCTATAAGCACTATCCCTCGAGTGGCCTAGGATATTTGCTCCCGTTATGTGGGAGGGAAAAATTCTATCTACGTCCACTACGATCTCTAATCTTGCTTCTTATTATATCCAGTACACGCCTTTATAACTACCCAGTTACGATGTAGCGTTTAACGCTACCAAAATCACAATAATCCACAACTAGAATATCTAGTGACTTCAAGTCTAAGGATGACAATACCATTGCACCGTGAGAAGCGCTTGTGACTCAACATAACGTGTATGTAGCCTTCTCGGAGATGGGTCAATCCAGTGCGACATTACCCCTAATGCACACCTATGTGTTGGATCATGATATCTCCATATCAATCCAACCCCATACTAGTCTATAGATGATTGTCCCATTAATCATTATACTGGACTAGGGATATTTAAGATAAAGAACACAATTGTAGATCTAAGGACTTCATTATATTAAATATCCAATAAATAAAAAATGAATTTCTAGCCACAAACAAATTCATACTAAACTAGATTGCCTCTAGGGCATCTATTCCAACAGTAAAAGGGTTAAAGCACCATAAATGGCGGCTTAATGATGGCCCCTGTAACGGCACGTTCGACCGTGTATATAGGAACCGTCAGGCACCTGACCGTACATACCATATACCGTTATGAGGTCAAGCAGGGTTTATAGGACTTGGCCATTAAGTCTCTCAAAGTAGTTACAAAGGGTCGCGCGCGAGCTTGGTTGTCGCACACGCGCGACGGGCCTTACCCTAGCCTCCAAACCACTAAGTCCCTACATGTCCCGTGTTGGTACGCGAGGGCCCTGTCTCGCAGCCCCCACGTGGACAAGCATAGGTAGTTGTCCGGTGTGTATGGAGCACAGCTGGGTGTGCTGGATTGCTGCCACGTGGTTGTGATCCGTCTGTCCCGAAAGCATTGTCTACAACGGTTCAACCTAATAGGCCCAGAAAAGACCCGTTTGAAAAAAACCCGGTCGAATTATTTAAATAACTAACTAATAAATTAATTAATTAATGATATGAGTTATGATGACACGGTTTATGACGATTCTAAAAAAAATATGGTGATGCAGCTAGAGTGGTAGCCAGTGGCGGAGGCACCAAGAGGCACGGGTGGCACGTGCACCCATAAAGTTTCAGTAATCTACTAGCAGACCCCGAAAACATGTAATGTTTTCAATAGTTCCCTTCTTTATTATGCACTCGTCCACCCCAAAAAAAATAGTTTGTGCCCCCCTACAAATTTCAAAACATACAACCAGAGCCCCACATATAACTACTAACAAATTATTTTTTATTCATTTTGTAGCTTCCTCTCTCACTCTAACCCCCTCTCTACGGACCACACGCTTCCATGTCTGTCTCTCGGGCTTCAACTGCGAGTCCTCGACGTCGACCTCGACGAAGAGAAATCGAAGAGAAAGCACATAGTTGTTCGCCGTCTCGCCGTGCCATTCGCCACTCGGCCACTGGCTGCCTCCGGCTCCGCCACTCAGGCCTCTGGGAATGAAAATTCCTGTAGGCATGTCTCTCCTTCTCCTACTCTTCTTAATTCCTTTCTATCTTCTTCAGTTCTTAGTTGTAGATTTGAAGCACTGATTTTGTAGTGTTTGTGTATGAACTTGTCAACTTCACATCAAAAAACAAGAACTAGGGTTCATAGTTTATCTAGAAATTTAAGAATCTTGAATGGTAGCTATTGGGTGCGAATAAAATTAGGGATTTTGATAATGAAACATTATTTGTATTTACTTAATGGAAGTGTTCATTTTCTAAGTCAAAATTCCTAAAAAATCATGTGCAAGTGCTTGCCTGTGTGGTGGTTATGTGACTATCGTCACAGACAACAAGAATGAAGTTTGCTGCAGATATTTGTATCCATATCGTTCTAGGACTCCCTTATAGTCATCGAAGCAAGTTTTACAAGTTATGCTATGTCCTCAGATGCCAATTGAGTTTTGATTGCCTGAATTCTCAATCGATTTTCATTGCAGCTGACATATGTGCCATAGCGGTGGATTTCATGTTCTTATCTTCATCTTGTAATAAATGTATTTTGCCGTTTATATCTGGAGAGCAATATGTTAAGCCTTCATAGTGCTAAAATTGCTCTATATGTGTTTGATCTAGTTTTAGAGGGCTTCAACCTCTAGCTTTGTACTCAATCTTGATTGCAATAGCCTCTTTGAATGAAATGCTAAAGGTAAAAAAAACTTACAAAAAAAGATTAATTTAGCATGAATGAGGTTGTGAGTTAAAATATACAGCACTTTGGTTTTGTGAAATGGGGCCACCCCATTAACTAAATTCTGGCTCCGCCACTAGTGGCAGCTCAAGGGGTAGAGCGTTGGAAGCCCCTGCATGAGGACCCAGGTTCCAACCAGGTTGATGACAAAACAATTTCTCAAAAGAAAAAATATAAAAAATATGGTGATGATGTACACCTCTGCTTCTATGCAATTTTCATTTGTTCTTTACAAAACAACTTCACAAATATATATATATATATATATTTATATATATATATATATGTATATATATATATGGTAATGATGTGCACCTCTGCTTCTATGCAATTTTCATTTGTTCTTTTCTATTTTCACGTTGCTGCCCTGTGATACGTTCTCTGGAACTGCATCTTGCAGCCCAATAAAATGTTTCTTTCGATAACCGTTCTTAAATAAACCCCAATTCCACCAATCTCGTTCACATTCTTTCAACATATCGTATTCTCAAAAAAGAAAATTAATATATTCTGATTCACCCTTCTTCTCTCTCGCACTCTGTTTCCATTGACAATAACCAGTTTTCAGCTTCCACCGGGTCATTAGTTCCCTTGAAAACCCTAGGCTTGAGTGCTCTAAAGTTATCAATTGTCACATTTTGGTAACCATTCTCCATCATCTTAGCCATCTCCTCCATGGCTCTAGCCAGCCCAGCCATCTCATTAGGGTTGGCACCATCCCTAGCATCAGTAGAGTCAGATGCAGACGCACGGGAAGTCCCTGCTGCCGCATGCTGCGAGTTGCGGGTTGAATGAATGCTACTCATTTTCTATATATAAGAAGAACACCCATTAAATGCATAATGAGCCCTCGCACCGTGCACTTCGCACTATACACACTACCACTTAAGCAAGTATCAAGTATTACTATCTAGTAGACTTACACATAAGGGTCATCCTACTGACCATACTCTAAGGTTTCTATACAAACCTCTGCTCTGATACCAACCATGTGGCACCCCGCTCCCGCGAACCCGATTAGTAACATAATTAAACGGGAACGAGGCGTCACACGCCACCAAGGCATACTCGCACCATGAGGATGGAAGTGAAAACATTTGGAACTTCAATTTTAACTGAAATCTAGTGCGGAAGCTTATGAAAAGGGGGTCTTATAATTAAAAATAGTTTAAATTCAAAACTCGTCTTGTATAAAAAGGAAATAGAGTTTGAGAATTTCATAAATAAAACGTTTATCCATCCTCTATGTACTCAATGATCTCAGAGTCAAGTCCTTCATGGTTTAGTCACAGTTACACATAAACCATTCATAAAAGGGCCACAATACAACTCCAAAAGTTTAGTTAACAAACCACAGGATATCCCCTCATGGGATAACACATTCCCGCTACCAAAATATGACAATACATAGTCTCCAACAAGTGTATGCTAGATCTCCAAGAGTTACATATAGAAAGACACCAAGTACTACTATATATACATGATACAAGGAAGTCTTAGACACATCTAGCACAAATTATGAAATATCCACATCATGATATGGCATAAGCAACTAAGCAGCTTGGTTACTTGGCTCGGTCCTCTACTTTGAACCTGAAAGAGCGGTCATTTAAAAACCGGACAGACTGCGAAGTCTGGTGAGCACGTACTTACCCCTTTGTTAGGTTTGGAAATATACAATATATATATATATATACAAGTTTCAAATGCTATGTTCAAGTTGTTCCAAACATGCTTGCTTCACAGTTCATACATAGATAAAGAGTAATATAAACAACATAATTCAAGCAAGCATTCAAGTAAGTAAATATGTAAAACATTTACTTTAAAACACTTGGGTCTTCGACCCCTCCACAACACCACTTTCAGCCCTCGGCTCCTTTCATTCAACACTTTGGCCATTTAAAATCTCATTTGTGACACTAAGCCATAAATATGGTGAGTCCGCGTAGAATCGCTACCTCGGACAAAACATAGTCGACAAGTCATGAAAACGCACGTGTTAACGGCTTATCCCATATTCTATCCCTGGGACAGGGTATCGACCTCCGGTCTATGTCCCCGCGCCGGGAGTGTATTGTATCCCCCACCGTTAGGGTACTGTACCGTGTATATCCCCCAACCGTTAGGGAACTGTCCAACAGTGTCAATTAGGCAAACATCTTGGTCAAACATGTATAAAACATACCATGGACTTTCATTTTAGCAAATAACATTTATAAACATGCTTTAAAACATGGGCTATATCTCCAATCAAAAGATACAAATCACCAAGTTATCAAAAACACATTCCACCATTCACAAGTATCACAACATCCACCTCATAGCCCATAAATATTTAATATATGAAAATAGCACTACCAAAGGGTTGGGTAAGTACTCACCTCGGGTCCTAGCTTATTGAACCCTTATTAGCTACCAATACCGAAATCCAAGTGCAACTCTAACGACGAGGCTCTACAAATAATAAGAGCAAGCCAACATTAAGACAAGTGCACTATAAGGCAAGGTTAAGGTGCTAAAAGTTTCACATGACATGGTTATGAAGACCTAAGACGAATCGACAATGGAATGATGTTCTCTAAAGTACCACATGCCACTGGACGAGAAATGAACTTTTCAAATTTGACACACTTTACAAAAACTGGAATTCTGAATGGTATACATCATATTTTGGCATGAATCCAACTGGAAATGAAAATAGACACATAGAGCTTCGAATCGGCATAACATAGAGCAAAATACAAGCTCGTATGAGAGAGTAATGACTTCACAAAGTTGAGTGATAAAATCTGCCCGAACCCAATTCCAGCCCAGATACAGTTTACAATAATTCGCATTACGAAAAATATATGATGAATTTGGGCATGAAACCAGTTGAAGATGAAAGTAGAAACACAGGGCTTCGAAACGATATAAGGTAGAGCAGCATACGAGTTTTTATGAGTGAGATGTGGCCTTTCAAAGTCAGGTCACAAAATATGACGGAAAACAGAGTATCAAAACGAGACCACTTCCTTTAAATCACAAGATCCTCAAGTGAATATGTGAAAGAACTTCATTGATGGTCAAATAAGATATGAAAGAGACACATGCAAGTCCAAATACATCACATAGGCTTCAAGAATGAGCAAAAACACATTATTTGAATAGGTAAGAAGGATGATAGAGAGAGATCAAGAACAACTCTTTTAAGACAGAAACTTTCTTCTAAAACTTCATCCATGAGGATGAACCCATGAATCAACAAGAAGATGCAAAAATAGACACATGCAAGGACATTTTCAGATGATCTACCATGTAAAAGGACATTAGAACCAAGAATATATAAAGACTAAATATTAGATCAAGGATTTACCTGAAAGATCAAGATTGGTGAACAAAAGAGTGATTGTGAGCTCAAATCCTTGGTTAGGATGAACAAAGAACTCTCCAACAAGGTTGTATCTAGCTTGGAGATGAATTTTCCATACTTTGGATGCTAGACTATGAAGTTTTAATGGTGTTTTGTGAAGGTCTTAGCACAAAAACATGCTGAAGTTCTTTTGAGAAAAAAAAAGAACTTCTAGTGAGTTAGAGAGAGATAATGGGTGTGAGAAAATGATGAGGATGGACTGCATAACAAAGATATAAAGATGTACAAGAGATTGGTTACATTGGTCACACCACACATATTTGCAAGGAGTGCACTAGTATAATCAAACTAGGCACAAATAACACAACAAAAGATGACACACATAACTAGCTCCAAATGACTTAATATGAGGAGTAGCATTGGAAAAAAACTCTATGGTTGATAGGTATCCAACTCTCATAAGTTTTACACCCATAGAATAGTAAAATACCAAGTTTTGGCCAGGCTTTGGTGGCTCCCTCTCTCAAATCCGGGAATGCACTAGAAAGTTTTGGTTCAATGAACAAGATAGCTTGGGAAGTGTAAAATTGATACAAATCTATGGTGCGCAAGGCGAGTAGTCATGATGGGTCATTAGCATGCCTAATAATAGGTAATTATGGGTCTACTTCCCCCACTACACTAGGTGTGCATGCAAGATGAACAATACGGTAACAATACTCTCCCACATACAAGAAATACGTATATACCAAATTCGCACTTCATACTACTTCCCTAGAACTCGTACTTCATAGCAGATAAGAAACGGTATTAAAAGCATAGGGACTAATATGAAATTTCCACCGTCCAACTTAATTAGCCCAAAAATCATATTATAAGGTCATAAACCAACTCCAAATAATGTTTAAATATGTTTAATTATGCGGGATGTCACATACCACTCCGTCCCACCTCAAACGCACAATTGGAATTTTTCACCCGTAACTGGGTCACTTTGACCCGGTGATTTGGACCACAAAACAATATAATTTTTCGATATATTTTTTATGGTCTTGTAGAATAAGAGTTTCTCTACAACACTACGAAAAAATTATTTAAAAATTACATAGTTTTGCTATCCAAATCATCAGGTCAAAGTGACCCAGTGAATAGTGGCAAAAATTCAAATGGTGCAAAAAAGGTGGGACGGAGTGGTACATGTAGAGTTGTGGGGACTATAACCTTATTCAACTTTTAAAAAGATCTAATTTGACCCTATATATTTTGTACTTCCTCCGTTTCTTCTCTTTCTCTACGTTCTGACTTTTGTTATTATTTACTGGGTCACTTTGACCCGGTGATTTGGATAGCAAAACGATCTAATATTTCGACAATTTTTCCATGGTGTTGTAGAGTAAAAGTTGTTCTATACCATGGTGAAAAAGTTATCAAAAAATTATATCGTTTTGCGATCCAAATCACCCGGTCAAAGTGACCCAGATACGAGTCAAAAAGTCAGAGCGTAGAGAAAGAGAAGAAACGGAGAAAGTATAATATACACTTTAGCCCCTACTGAAATTGTACAATTCACATAGTATTTTTCTTAAAACGTTCACTCAAAATTTTAGTCCACACTAAACTACTAAAGCGAAATCTTGGACCCACCCATGTAGTCGGGCCGCCTAGTCAATAGGAATGGCAATATGGTCCGATCTGATCTGATCAGATCCGCGATCCAATGAAAATGGCTCGGATTTGGATCCGGAAAACCAGACCCGAACAGATCACGATCTGGATTTGGATCTAAGGGCAGATCCACCGGGTTCCGAGCCGATCCGACCCGACGCATATGTGTGTTTTACAAATATACTCCTATTACCTATCCACTTACACTTACAAGAAGAATGCTATAGTAACTCCAACCTACGAAGCTATTTTATTTTGTTTGTTAAGCTTCATAACTTACGAACATGTCTTAGCGTATGAAATATTGTTTATTTTTTATATTATTTTTTCTATTTTATCGCAAACTCTAGCCGGATCGGATCCGAATCCGATCCGACCACATACTATATGGATCTACGGATCGGATTTGATTCAAGAATTAGGAATCTACCAATTTCTGTTTGCGTTCTCTATTGTGATACACTAGATGAGTATCAGTAATTCAGTATCATATGCTTCTGAATATTTGCATTTTTTACTCTCTTTGTCAATTAACATAGAACATCAATTATGATGATACCATCTAATGATGCTTACAAGACTTCTTTTTATACTGTATGAACCAGCAGACGAACCTGAGAAATATGGGCAAGTTCGTAGCTGGAAATGTCAATATGCAATCATATTAATAAACCAATATTAAAAGTATTTAAAACAAAAGACCTTAACAAGTCCGACCAACTAAATTACGCTCCACATAACTATTTACGGATTTCTTTTTTCTTTTTTTTTTTTTAAATCTAACTAGAGCAACAACCCGTGCGTTTGGCACTGCCAATTGTTTACTTGCTAATTCTGCTAGCCTAGCAACCATTTATCTATGCATTTTACATTTTTTTTCCTTCTTTTCCCACGTTGCAGCCCTGGAATACTCTCTTTGGAACTGGACCTTGCAGCCCAAGAAAACTGTTCTTTGGAAAACATGATGGTCTTCACGACATGACGACCAACGACTACACATCACATGATAAAACCCTTCTTAAATAAACCCCAATGCCACCAATCTCATTCACATTAATCTAACATATTCTGTTTCACCCCTCCTCTCTCTCACACACACTCTGTTTCTCTCTAATCATGGCGTCAAACACCGACGAAATTGTCCATGACTTCTCACTCATAGGCATGCGAGTCTACAAAAACGGCAGAATCGAGAGACTCCTCGGCTCCGAGATCGTCCCTCCCTCGCTCCATCCCGAAACCGGCGTCCAATCCAAGGACGTCACCATCGACCCCGAAACAGGAGTCTCCGCTAGGCTCTACATCCCCAAATTCCCCGACCAAGATCGGACGAAGAAACTCCCACTCGTTATTTACTTCCACGGCGGAGGCTTCTGCGTCGAGTCCGCCTTCTCTCCAACGTACCACAACTTCCTCAACCCCCTCGTCGCCCAAGCCAGAGTCGTCCTTGTCTCCGTAAATTACAGGAGAGCCCCCGAGCACCCGTTTCCGATCCCCTACGACGATTCTTGGGCCGCCGTGAAATGGGTCGCTTCCCATTCCGCTGGAGGACATGGTGAAGAGAATTGGCTGAGAGATCACGCTGATTTTGACCGGGTGTTCTTCGCCGGAGATAGCGCCGGCGCTAACATTGCGCACCATATGGGTACCCGGGTCGGTTCGGATGGTTTATTCGGGTTGAATATTGTGGGGATTGTTTTGCTGTGCCCGTGTTTTTGGAGGAAGTTCTTGGAGGAGTTCGGTGAAATTGCTCACCGTCTATGGGAGCTGATCAACCCGGATTTATATGGGTCGGATGATCCGTATATGAACCCGGGGAAAGACCCGAAGTTGGCGAAACTGGCTTGTGAAAAGGTGCTTGTTTGTGTGGCTGAGAAGGACTACTTGTTAGATGGGGGAAAATACTATTACGAGGTGTTGAGGACGAGTGAATGGGGTGGAGTGGTTGACATTTTCGAAGAAGAAGGGGAAGAGCATATTTATTTTTTGATTAAGCCAACTTGTGAAAAAGCCGTGGCCTTGCGCAAAAGAGTTGCTTCTTTTCTCAATGGGGAGTGACTCCTAGCAAGCATAGTGCTATGTGACGAACTAAAAACTTTTGTGTCCGTGTTTTGATGAATAAATTGAGTTCAAAGGCTGTCACAAAATCTTTTAAATGTGTACCTGTTTGGCAACTTTTTTTTTTTTAGATATCAGTAAGTTTTCAATAAAATGAGGTACTTCTCTTCTAGACTTCTACCAGATTTCAGGGAGCTTTCATTTGTTTTGTGGTTTTAAAAGAGGGGGTACCAAGCAGGTTTTAACTGCTCTTCGGACGTGGAAGGAAGATTTAGAAGAACTTATGCGAGTCTGTTTTGGTGTTTTCGTGGTATTCATCGGCGTAGGTAAATGGTTGGAGCAAGTAATTTGGCTCCTCCAAGTTGTCTGAAAATGGATCCATTGATCTTTCCAGCTAGATTGCTAAATTGGGCAATCTATAAGAGTTGGACTTCATAGGCTGGTGTTTTAGGTTCATGCCATCTCAATTGAATTGAATGACTGGTTTCACAATCCAAATCTCTAAAGTTGTATAATCTCATTCGAGTTAAAATTATCATTATTGGCATGTATTTTTATTCATTACTTACATAAGCTATAGTCCCTCCGTCCTATAATTTCTGTCATCTATTATATTTTTGTCCTTTCCAAAAAGTTTGTCCATTTCTTTTAGAAAGTTGTGTCCTTTTCTGTGGTACCTCCTAATACTCTAGTTTCTCAAACTTTCTCTCAAAAGAAGAATATGACATCATCAAACAGTTAAAAAGGTAAATGCGCGTGACCTTTCACTTATTGATCCAGCGGTTGGTAGTGGCTGTTGATTGATATGATTATTGATGTGAGTGGATCATTCGTTTTGGCGGTTAAGACGGTTTCAAGATCGCTTATGGGAGGGTCATACTTCTATGAGCATTTAAGCAACATATCTAAATCCTTGTTACCTTTTACTTTCAATCAAAGCCAGAAAAGGAGAGGAAAAGGTTAAGCAAGCTTCTCGCTCTAAGAATGCAAAATGGTTTCAACAAAACTTTAATTTTTTCTCAACTCCAAACAAATTGAAACAAAGATTCACGAGGGTTTTAAAGACATGTATTCTTATCTAAGAGAAAATTAATTGTATAGACTGTGTTGAGTATTGAAAATGGATTAGGGTTTTAAACTCTGCTCTTATTGTGAACGCAGATCTGTGAAACTAAAGAAGAAGAAGAAGAAGAAGAAGAAGAAGAAGAAGAAGAAAAAGAAGAAGAAGAAGAAGTGCGTCTTCCTAGGGAGGATGATTCTTGTAGGGGTAAAAGAGTGACGAATCACCATGAAATGACCATAAAGAGGTCTAGGGTTAGACTGGGTCCCATGAGTGTTCGCCATGGCAACAACTACATGTTCGGAGACTATAATGACTATACAAAGGTTTAGGGTACATGAATCAATTCTTAAACAACTATTCAAGACCAGCATGAACAATACCCATACTTGTTTTATGTGCAAGTTTATATGTCCAAGATCAGCCTTTTGTTATATCACGATTTGCGTATCTCCTTATCATAGACACACGCAAAAATCTAAGCCAGTACCTTCGACAGCAAATGAGCATTCATATGCTTACCTGGTAGCATGCCTAGTATTCCAGACCAGCGTGCTGATTTCCTATCCCTGCAACCTCTACACATGCTGACGTACATTCACTTATTAGTAAACGTCCTTATTAGTGAGGTACAATGAAAATGTAGTATCATCTTAGCTGCCTAGCCCAGTATGACTACTTAGCCCCTGAAGTCTTAGTCTCACCAGTACAGTCCCTAACTATTTATGAACCCCCCTCCTTAGTTATGCCTAATTGACTAGTCTCAAGAGTTACTAAGTCTAAAACTTGTATAATTAAGATTGTATCTCAATTTTTGATTATTTACACTTAAGTTCCTAAAATTTTTCTATATTGCATTTTAGCCCCCGATTGAGCCTAAACTCCTCAAACAAGTCAAAGTATGCTCAACGGTATGAAATAATCATTGTAATTCTCCCAAATAGTTATAGGGTTGAAAGCTACAACTTTATTTATTTGCACTCAGGCCCTGTTATTTGCAAAAATGTCCCTAGTAATTGACTTGGTCAGAATTAACCCAGAATAGCTTATATAACTCCAAATATCCATGTAAGGCATGTTTATATCTCCTAGACATTGATTTCATCTTGACACAAAAAGTGAAATTATTCTTTTGACCCTCTAATACAGTTTTGGTCAAATAGAGTTTTTTAAAAGATTAACCTGGTCAAATTTGATACTTGGATGCAGAATAACGTGTGAGAAAGCTTGCTCAGGGATCTGAAGGCCAAAAGGTCATTTTGACTTACAAATTTAAAGTCCAAGCTTGAGAAGAATCAGTACAAATATCTAACTTTGGAACTAAATTATGATCAATTGAGAAAGAGTTACAAAATCTAAGAATAGAGTTTTTTAGATGGTTGAACAAGGATTCCAGAACACATTCAAGTTCTTAGAGACTCAAGATATCTAGATATCAAAGTTTCACAGTTTCAAACTAAGTTATATACTTACCCAAATTCATAGATTGGCAAATTCAAACACATTTTGGCCACAACTTTGGAAACTGATTTAAGCACACACAAGGCATTGAGAGACGACATCTTTATATGGAACTGAAGCCCCTGTATTCAGCTAGAAGTAGAAGAAAATAGAGATTGATTTAATTAACCATAACTCCAGATATGCATTCAAAAAGATGATAGCGGATGGAAGAAGTTGTACAACTTAAAATTCCAAAAAAATGATTTTGCTTTCTTGATGTTGTGTACGATTATATACTCTGTCAATTGCAAGGAAGAATAAGTTCTACTATAGTGCCTTTTTTGCGAATGAACTATTGATGATGTTAACCATTTGTTTTTACGATGCAGATGGGACATGGTTCAATAATTTAGCATTGATGTGACTTATGATATTCCGAAGATATCTACATCAAATCTGAATTCCGAAGATATGCAAGAAATCAATTAGTGTTCAATAATAAAAAGCTAAAGTCCGAAGATATCTACATCAAAACTAAAGCTTTTATAGAAGAGTATAATTGAAGACATGCTCGATAATCGGCAACCCTGATAGTGACTTCGTTTGAATTTTTTGGTCGTAGATTACTCAGGGTAAAGTTTGGCAGCACAAAAATTCATGAAGCAAAGGAAAAGAACCGAACAAAACATAAAATTTCCATCGCTATCAAAAGACGACAGGTCAAAGAACAAAATGAGGAGGAGAAGATGATAATGAAGACTTGCCCACTCTGTCTCTCACTTTCTCATTTTCTTGGTTTCTTCGTCTTCAAAAAACTCGGCCAGTTTCTTTTTAAACACTGAATACACTTTCATGAAAATACACTACCCAAATCTATTACCTGAAAGAAAAACACTGTTTTTGTTTTTTCAACACTGAATACTTTATTTAAAAACAGTAATATCAAACATTCGCCAACTCGTTGTAGAAGGAGGCCACTTTTTTGAGCAAGGCCACAGCTTTTTCACAAGTCGGCTTAAACAAATGATATACATGCCCCTCCCCTTCATCTTCCAATAATTCAATTTCTCCACCCCACCCACTCTTCCCCAACACCTCACAATAACTTTTGCCCATATCTTTCAAGAAGTCTTCCCCAGCCACACATACCAGCAACTTCTTACAACCCATTGCCGATAGTTTCGGGTCGTTTCCCGGGTTGATCCACGGGTCATCCGACCCGCTAGACGTCGGGAACGTAAACTTCCAAAGACGGTCAACAAACTCCCCTAACCCGTCCGGCAGCTTCTTCCAGAAATACGGATGGAACAGTACGATACCGACTAGTTTGGACCCGGTCAACCCGTCCGACCCGACACGGATACCCATATGGTGTGCAATGTTAGCTCCAGCACTGTCTCCAGCAAAGAACACCCGGTTAAAATCAGCGTGATGTTTGAGCCAATCCTCGCCACCGTCTCCACCCGCGGAATGGGAATCGACCCATTTCACGGCGGCCCATGAATCTCCGTATGCGATCGGAAGTGGGTGCTCAGGGGCCATGCGGTACTCGACGGAGACGACGACGATGTTGGCTTCAGCCACGAGTGAGTTCATGTAGCTGTGGTACAGCGGAGAGAAGGCGGACTCGATGCAGAAGCCACCGCCGTGGAAGTAGACGAGAAGAGGGAGTTTCTTCTTCTGATCCGCGTCGTTGATTTTCGGGATGTAGAGCCTGGCTGATAAACCGGTTTCTGGATCAATTTTAACGTCCTTTGATTGAACGCCGGTTTCGGGATGGATTGATGCCGGGACGAATTCGGTGCCTTTGAGCCTCTCGACTCTGCCACCTTTGAAGACTCGGAGGCCGAGGAGTGGGAAGTCATGGGTTACTTCTTCGTCCGTGGTTGATGCCATGGATGAGAAGATTAGCTATCGAGTGAGTGACAGAGATGGTGTCTATTTAACAAGTTTTCCTTCATGTGTAATCGGGGTGGATTTGGTATTTTACGATTTAATGGTATAATTTTAGATTACAGTTGGTAGTCCATGCGTTTCGTAAGGAATAAATGAGCTGAATATAAATGGGAATAGTAATTACGTATGGACGTATGTAAATTAAGTCGCTGTTGACGTTTTCTCTACCGTATTTAACTCTCCTGTTGAATGATTTCCGCCTCTGTTTTAGGTTAGTTAGTTAATGAGTGAGGTATCCTAAATTCTTTTTTTTTTATTTGATAATTTTGCTCTTCAAGAAGTTGCAAATTTGACAGTCATATGATGATGGAGGGCGGTAAATGAACCAAGCCGTTCGCGAACAACTCGTGTTCAGCTCGCCAAAAACTCGCTCGTATTCAGTTCGAAAAAATAAACAAACAAATTCAAACGTAAGATTTTGTTCGATTAATAAACATACAAACACAAACTTTGGCTCGTTTGTTCGAGAACAATTGTTATTTACATATATTAAATGTATTTTTACAAGTAAATGTATTTTTTTAAAATTCGTAAGTGAATTTATTTTAATTTTTATTTTTAGTTTTCTTGTGTTTTATGATAGATTTAGGGTATATTTGAAAGAGATCATAGGGAAAAAATTATCGTAAAATGTTGAGATTAAAAGATTGACACATAATTGCATTAATATTTCTTAAACCATTAGCTCGATTGCAGACTCTTGTTCGACTTGAGTTAGAATAAAATTTAATCAAACAAATTCAAACAGCCTAAAAACCGTTCGGCTCGAGTTTGTGACCGCTCTTATGTTAAACAAAGCTAACCCAGACAACCGATATTCGGTTTGGATCGGTTTGTTTACAGCCGTATTCATAGTTACTACCCTCTGGTATCATCATCGTTATCTTCTTCTTTGACACCTAATGGCATGTTTGGTTTTCCAACTAGGCGGATTGAACTGGATCGATTAATTTTTCGGATATGATTGCATTGTATTAGTCAAATTGTAACTAATCATGTGTGTGGTTTTGTGCAGTATTAATTAAGCATTAAAATGCAAATAGTGTTAGCATATGGTGCGCCCATGTGGGGTGCCCATTGCAGTTATTTACAACTTTATGGAGTTAGTTGCAACATGCTCAAACCTTATGGGTTAGTAGCAAATGCATAAAATCTAGGGGTTATATTGCAAACAAGGAATAAGTTTGTCTATATAAGGAGACATCCTTCTACATATTTTATGTACTACTGTGTAGAGATCATGTGCTGATCAAAAGACAGTTCTAGGAACCTTAGCTTCCCTCTCTAACTTTTGCATCAAGAAAGTGGTACGTGGGGTGGATCATAGTGTTCGTGCTCGAGATTCACACTAGATCGGTGGGAGCAAAAAGCACGTGAAAGCAAGCAACAACAAGATCAAAATCCGCTGCGCTAGGAGCTAAGGAGAAGATGTAACACATAAATCATCCGCTTTATTGTGTGTTTAGATCTATACATGTTTAGATCAGACCTGTCCTTCAAATAGTCTAATCCAACTACGAATCGGTAGAATTTTATTTTGACCTACGAATTTAATCTACCATTGGAGAGGAAAACTGGATCAAATTCAGGTCTTGGTTATGGTGTTCGGTGTTGATTTATGCCCGTCGGAATAGAAGATGGCGTGTTCTGGGTGTATTTTGATGATTCATCAAATTCAGGTCTTGGTTATGGTGTTCGGTGTTGATTTATGCCCGTCGAAATAGAGAATGGCGTGTTCGTCGTATTACAGTTGATTATTGATGTGTTATTTCTTTTGATAGATTAATAAACTTCACCAATGAAAATATTATAGTGATTATGTATAAAAAAGCTATAATACGACGAGACAGAATAATTAGGAATGAGGAGATGAACTTCTTTTATAAATTGCTGAGTAAAGACATGCCATGCTAATACATTCATAAGAAAAAAACGAGATATGACATTATTTATACCTTCGTTTTTTTCTTTTTCGACTTCTTGCTTTTACTATTTACAAAGCGTGTTACTCGATCCATCACTTCAACGTCCATCCTCCTCAACTGATGATCGTGTATTTTCTCTTTACTTTCAAAGATTTCCACAGTCTTTCCAGAAGATCGCAGCGCGTCCGCGTACAATTTACCATTATCAACCAACGGGTCTTTCCCCGCAACATTAATCAACACCTTCTTGCAACCTATGGACGATAGTTTCGGGTCTCTCATCGGGTTGATCCGTGGATCGTCAAACCCGCTAGTGGTTGGACACGCAAAAGACCAAAGACCAGTAATATTATTTCTCATATCTTCAGTTAAGTTCATCATCATGGAGCGAGTCGGCGTCTCGGGCAAGAAATATGGGCTGAACAAAATCAACCCGGCGAGTTTCACCTTGCGCAATCTCTCAGAACCGAATCGCATCGCCACGTTGTGAGCTATGGTTGCGCCCGAGCTATCTCCGGCGATGAAAACACGTTTGAAATTGATAAAATTTTTTAGGTATTGTTCCGAACCTTTCCCCTTGGCATGATTGGCAAGCCATTTGACGGCTTCCCACGAGTCGTCGATAGCAACGGGCAAATAGTGCTCCGGTGGTACCCTAAAGTTTACGGACAGCGCTATGATATTCGCCTTTTCGACAATCGCAGTAACAAAATCGTGGATATCTTTGTCGGCAGCACTTCCGGTGCAGAAGCCTCCGCCATGGAGGTAGATGAGGACAGAAAGCTTCTTTCCTTTAGTTAGATAATCTTTGGGCGTGTATAGCCTCGCATTGACACCGGTTTCTTGACAAATCACGACGTCTTTGGACCGGACGCCGTTTGTGACGTTGAACCCAGCAGGAACCTTTGGTCGTCCTTTGTCTAATTTCTCGTACGTGCCATTTTTGTATACCTTGATGACGTGCACGAAGAAAACGTCTAAATCAGACGAGCCGGTACCTAATATATCAGACACTCCAAGAGTGCTTGAGGCAACCCCTATTTCATCGGCTACTGTAAGAATGGTTGAGCCAACCCCTAAACCGACAAACATAAGGAAAAGGAAGAGGCCGTTGTGGAACGTCATCGAAATCTCCCTTCCTTTCCACCAACAAATGATAGAAGGGAAAGGGAGAAGCTTAGAGAAATGGATGAAAGATTTCTGGATCCCTCTCTGATTAAATAGATACGCGTCCATTAAATAGTTGGAGAGGAAAGCGGACGACCGTCGGATTTCTTCCACTCACGAGAGCCAATCATTTCACATATAACAACATATGGAAGGTGGGAGGGAGCTAATTAAGGTAATACCATGAATTGTTACTACTGGTATTATTAAACTGTGATAAGACATTGGTCTGCTAAGTTAAGAAATGGAACAGTTTTATCCCAACTTAGTAGTCTCTTTACGACCACTCATTTTCTTCACATTAGGTTTGGCAACTACCGTTCGTGTAGGAGAGATGAAATACTTTGTGTTGTTATTTTCACTTCATTGTCCCTTCATGTAGGAGAGATGAAATAATATTTTTTCTTGAGTGAATGAAATAATAATTTGTATTATTAACGGTATTCTAATAATTTGTCGATCTAGATCCTAATTAAGAACTAGGTTTGGTGACTATCATTCATCTCACTACTTTTTTTTTGAGAGACAAAACTTTTATAGCCGCACTACGACGTAAAAGCAAGACCATTTACAATATCCTGCTGGGCTAACTCTAATAACATCGGTGGAAAGTCAGCATTCCAGACTAAATCACTCTTCAAAATCTTTGAAAGATTAGCTGCTTGATGTGCCACCCTATTCAGAGTCCTGGGAACAAAGAGAATTGTCCATTCTTCAAACCAGCCAGACCTTGAGATAAAGTAGTTGATATCATCCTCAATTTCAGAAATGTCCGTTGCCGCTGCACCTTTGTGACGATCCAAAATTTTTGTAATAAGGACCTTCGCGTCGCCTTAAAAAATGACCTTTTTTATAACCCTTTTGGATGGCCACTTCAACCGCACAGATAAGAGATTGGGCTTCCGCAAAATTGGCTGATGGGTTAACTCCAGTTGGATTGGATGCCACTGTGAGTATCGAACCGTCGCTGTTACGCACCACCACCCCAGAAAAAGAGCTTCCTATGATCCATCCCAAGCACCATCAAAACTGATCTTTACTGTGTTCATGGGCGGTTCATCTCACTACTTTAGGAGAACTATAACAAGGCACAGTTAGATTGTCACATTGGAGAACTATAAAAAGGCAAAGTTGGATCTTGAGGACTTTTCATTTTGGACAACTTTTCATGTGCCTAGGATTTGGAATAAGGTGTAGATTGGTGTTGGAAAATATATGTTCTACTGTTAATGTAGAGGGGTAAAATAGTATGTGAAATTCGAGATAACAAACCATCAACCGCATACGTAAAGTTTCTTCTTGTATTGGTGGTTCAGAATTTATAAAATATTACAAAAATTCTTAAATTTTAATTAAAAGACTGGACACTTAAGTAGGTTCAAATTTGTTTTAAAATAGCAAATGTGTGCTAGCTCTCTGGTAGAGTGTTTAAAGCCCTTGCATGAAGTCTGAGTGAGGTAGGTCTCAGGTTCAAACCTTACTATTTGATGTAATTCTAAAAAAAAGATTGATTTAAAATTTAATTCTACTTATTTTAAAACAAACATTTTTTTATCTAACTATAAATAAGTTTAACTACTAATGCTGGAGATGCTCGAAGAATCATGATATCTTATACAACTGCTAATGATCAGGATATGTCACATATGGTTATGGTTGTAAGTCGCCTAAATTTAGGTAAAGAAATCAGAGCCTCAGTTGGTTATGGTTGTAAATTGTAACTTCTGTTATATATAAACAATTATCTATTCTAAAAACTTCAGTTTTAGACTCTTTTCACAGGTTATGATCTTCTTGACTACATCGACGGTTGCAGATCACGTCCACCAAAATCAGTCATTGTAATATGCAACACAACACACAATCGAACCTACACATTCTTGCTTAGACAAGACCAAGTTATCCTCAATATTGTCATTGTTGGTTCTCTGTCACGTACAATCATTCCTTTAATTTCTCGAATCCACCACCTCTAAGGAGGAATTTATTGAGGCATGGACTATTCTTCCTAGCACATACGCCAAGCCATCTCACGGCAGCATAAAGCGAGTGAAAAAATTTCTCAAAAAGTTTACCAAAAGTACCATGAGCGTTACGGATTTTGTTCAACAGATCAAAGCTTGGGTGGATGACCATATCATTTAAGGAGAACCACTGGACGAAGAAGAAACTGCTTACCAGATATTGGAGGGGCTGGGAGATGAATACATGGAACTTGTTTGGGATGTTCAAGATCGTGATCCGATCGTTACTTTTAAAGACCCTCGTGAGAAACTCTTGTGATTTGAAGCATTCATTGATGCAAACACGCACCAAGCATGCCTATCACTGCCAATCCTACAAGTAGGATAAATACCAATTGGCGCCGAGCAAAGTCAAGTAATAATTGGAGACCTCCTTCTCAAATAAAACTCATCTAGGGTGACACTGACCACTTAACCCAGCTCGATTACCTTATTGATCTCCTGACGAAACCGTTGTCCCGTGGCCAGTTTCATTCGCTTATAGACAAGAATATCCTCTCTACTCGCTACCTATCTTGAGGAGGCATGATAGCATACCAAGTTAGATGTCCAACAATATCTTTATTTATTTGATTGATATATTTAATATAATCCAAGTCAGTTTAGAACTCCAAATGATCAGGATATCCTAGTATGTATACAGCCCCTAAAGATCAAAATATCACACCCATTCATGTGGTTATAATTGTTGTAACTTGTATCATGCATGTATACTTTGTAATTGAATGAGAAATATAACTCCTCACTAAAGGGTGTTAGTTATGATCCCAAGTCGTCCCAAGGACGCTAACGGAAAAGAGGTTATTGTCCAAAACTTAGGCAAAAATAATATTGGTTTTAGATAGGGTAAGTTTTAATTACACCCCTTCAATTTAGCATGATCTTTACTTGCACAGTTTCTAGTTTTAGAAACTTCGCTTGCATCTGTTACTACTACCGAATATGTCGTCACTTATGTTGTAAAACGATATTTGTTAGAGACAAGAATTAAAGAGAGACAAGGTGTAGGGAGAAGAGTGATTAGATGTATTTTATTCTCCAACCCTAAGCCTCCTTATATAGGCATTAGGGTGGGCTAATGGGCTAATAACAATGTACAATGGGCTTACAACATGTGGTGGATATTCACCAATAAACTAGCCCAATATTACATAACACTCCCCCTTGAATATTCACCATAAGGATGCCTCGTTAAAACCTTGTCAAGAAAAACCCAGCGGGACAAAATCTCTGACGAAGGAAAAAGAGTACATCGGTGCTTGGAAACTTGTATCATCTGCCTCGTTAAAACCTTTACCAAGTAAAACCCAGTGGGACAAAAACTTGGCTAAGGAAAAAGAGTACAGACCTAAATAAACGTTCTCCTTGTCATTGCGAATCTTCTGGATTCTTTGTTGACTTTCATTGAAGATGACATTCTTCAGGATCTCACATTTGGCTGCGTGCCTCATTAAAAACCTTGCTAGGAAAAACCCTGTGGGATAAAAACCTCAGCGAAGGAAAAGAGTACAGCGCCTCATAGTTTCGGGATTGAACATTGAAACTCCCCCTCTTCATAGCATCAATTGATATAAATTTCACTTCTTTCAATGCTTTCTTGGAAGTATATCATCATAAGTCATTTGGGGCTTAGGACCTGTAATATGAAGTCACGGAGAAAACAAAATCTAGCCATTTGTGAATAGACATACAAACACATACAAATATATGATGCAATACTACATGACCATGTAGAGATAGTAAACAAAACTATTTATCAATAGTCGTCATGTCATGTGATTGTATGTAATGTCAGGTGATATGTGACAAAATACAAATGCACCTAGACTAGTCGCGAGTGTACACTTTGAGTTGCTTCAGGCAACTAGATATCTTTCATGGGTATCAACCTCCATGACTTTCACATAAAGTGATTCGTACGATCATTTGGTGTAACTAGTTACTTTTACATTCGAAGTCTTCTAGACTAAACAAAATATCACAATCACTCTTACCAAAGAGAGGATTTGTGTGTTATAACTATGATTATAACCATGAGAAATACTAATGATATTTAGGCATCACTTTCACTACAACATATTTCTCTTTCAATAGTCTCACGCATTCAACCATTAGGGTGCGGACATTTGAATATACTGTTCTATACGAACATGGATGCTATGGGCATCTAAAGTACATCAAGGTACTTCCCAAATATGCTCTATGCATTAACTGCAGAGCTTGTGTATATTTACACACACTAATTCAATATAGACATTGATGCTTCAAACATCACAAGTACTCTTGGTACTTATAATTATACTCCATGCACTGCTAAAATGCAGAGTTTGTATCCTCTTGTCCATTATTGGTTGACTTTTGTCATGGCCAGATATTTAAGTCAACTTCATCCACTTCACGTGGTAAATGAAAATCATATATGATTTCAAGCGCTTTTCTAATTAAAGTATCATCAACCATAAGATCATGAGATTAATCTCAAATTAGGTACCTTAGCTTCTTCAAGAGCTTCATGACTCTTCAATGGATATTTTCTTTCCAACGTTGGCTTTGATCTAATGTTGATGATATCACTTCTTTTTCTCATAAATCAAGAGAATTTTTGATATCTTGTGTCCTCGATTTGGGACTTTAAATTGCACAAGATTTGGATGCTTTCTAAATCTTATTCTGGAAGATGATAATATTTGAACAATCAATCATTACATGCTACTAGCATGCTTTCAAACCAAATGCTCATTAGTCAATTAGACTTCAGTCTATAATGGAACTTCTAACTTTTCACCAGTATAGCTGGATGTAAATGAGATAAAAATAAAATTCACGTCATGCAATATGATCTATCTCCCCCTCATGACGTGAAACTCATGACCGTAATAACTTCAAAATTTATGCTTCTGGCATAAAAAAATCCAAGCAGACATAAAACCACGTCTTGCAATTTATCTCTCTAGGAGATTGGATATGTCACAGTTCCAATTTTCATATTCTCATAAACTCTAGTCACTAATACCATGAGACGAGTTATTACTCATTGAGAAATATGTTATGAATCTAACTTCCTTCAAGGAAGTCTAATGAGCCAATTTGGTCGTTCTATCCGGGGAACGAAATAGGTAGAAATAATCCCTAAAAAATAATCCTCGTGGGATTAGTATCAATTAATGAAATCTCTCAAAATTGGATCATAATATCCTCCATCAAGCATAAATGCTTCTATGAATATTTAGAATAACATGCTAAAGTTCTCAAAAGAATCTCTGCGGAGGGACGATAGCAAGTTTCATACTCTTCGGGAGGCTTCATACAATATTTAGATATTCATAAATGTATGAATGATAACATCGAAACCACTGCAGGGGTTGATTGTTATAGCTCAACATCTTTTAGAGATTTTCAATGACAATTTCTATCCATAACCACAATTTAGTCCACTATCTTGTAGACTAATTGGACCACATAACGTCATTCACTTCTGGGAATGTGGGTCAATTTTGGTTGGGTATTTTGAGAGACTATACGTCATTAACAAATATTCATCATAATAGCAATATAACATCAAAACCACTTCAGGGGCTTGATTGTTATTTGATTATTTTCTTGCGAATTGATATAAAAACCCAACACGTCAACTAGGCGTTGGTTTGGCGATCTAACATATCAAGCCACATTCGTTCCCTCAAAATGATATCTTCGTACAGAATGCCCTTTTTTCCGAATGATTTAAAATTTAATTCATGGAGTCATAGCTCTAAAGCTGATAAGCAACTAGAAGCTTCTCAAATAACACAATAGATAAAGCTCCAGAACGCAACAAAATTCATAGGGGATGCTATTTTGCAATTATTGATGCATTTATTTTCTCCCCCTGTTTTTATGCAGTCTTCCTCTTCCGGAGGAATCATAAAGATGCACTTCAATATAAGACAATGGACGTGCATATTATTGCAACTAAGTCCATGACTGCACCGATTATTGTGATACCATAGATTGATTCACTTCAGAGAATCCGCTACTATTTTCGTTAAAACAACTGCTGTAGAGCGGGCATTTGCTTATGAAAATGCTCTACATTGCACTTCTCATGGGACCAACTTATCATAATGTTGATCATTAAATCTCGCATTACTCTACATGAGTTTTCATTTGATAAGATGCTATAACTCTTGGGCATAACATGTATTTCACAACTTCTGGCATGAAATACCGCATATAACAATATCAAATGCTTTAAACATCTCTCATTCAATGAGTGCATACTCAAATCATGGGAAGGCCATAATTAAAAATCCGCTTCAAAGAGGATGATTCATCTTTACGATGATCGAAATAACAAGCTCATACTCATCAATTCACAATCGCTTGAGCCTTTCATATGTGTGACTTATGGCAACAACATGATTTGTACTCTGGTACACTGTCATGATTCTGAATTTTTGTAGCAGTGTTTATTTTCTGAATTGAACTTCAGGTTCAATGAATCTAAGAAAATAGCCTTTCAAATCTATTAAAATTTTATGATTTCGGGTCATAAAATACCTCATGACTGCATGATTTGCGTCATAAAATATGTTCAACAATTAATAATGTGGACTAAGAACTTTTTCGGGAGGTTCTTTCTACAAAATAAGGTCTTTTTCTTGAGGTTAATCTCTTTAAGATATTTTCACATTCACAACCGTGACCGCCTCTATAGTCACGTGAATTTCGACCGGATATAACAAAGTGATTCGCTTCAGGGAATGCACTGCCATTCACTCATAGGAATGGGGTCGATTTAATCGGTCATGAACAATGGCGATAGTTTAATATGTCATAACTTCAAGTTATTGACAGTGTAACTTTCATTCACAACTTCTGGTGTGAAGTATATCTCTCATACCCGCTAGCAATATCAATTGCTTTTAAACTTGACATCGTATAGTATACAAGTCTCTTCAGGAGATCTTTGTTTTCTTTATTTTCTTTTTTAGTTAGCAGAAAAAAAATAGGCAATCGAGACTTCTGGTTCGATGAGTGTAGATTCTCTCTTCAAGGAGATCTTTGGACATAACTTTATAACATCATGTTATAAGTATCTTCATGTTTTTCATAACTTCTGGTTACACGCATGTAAATAGCGTATGTCCACTAAATAATAATGGACTAAGAACATCTTCTGGATGCTCTTAAGGGGAATTGATCAATTATTAAATTTTTAGATATCTCTTCAGGAGAGTTGTTATAACTGCAGGTTATGATCAATACATCATGTAATTCGTAACTCCAAGTACGATACAAACTTTATGCCCCTTTGTACAATATAAAATTGGAATTAAAAACCTCTTCTGGAGATTTTACCCTTATTAATAATCCATAAAGATCAAGAGTGTACCCAAAAAAAATTACGTAAAAGTAAAGTGAAAGATAAAGAACAAAACACGACCTCTTCAGGAGGGTGGATCATTATTTGCATTGTAGCAATCTCTGCAGGAAATCACTATTTATAATATTTCATAACTTCAGGTTATGAAAGTCATAACTACGGGTTATGAGTAATTTCATGTAATTTGTTACTCCAAGGCTAGACATGTGTATCAATAGCCACTACGAAAACTCTTCAGGAGTTTCGTTTTTTTTTTTTTTTTTTTTTTTTACCCATAATAAGTAAAAGAATAGAATGCAGAAAATTAAAGTGCATGAAAGTAACATAAATTAAAGAGCACATAACGCTACCTCTTCAGGAGGCTTGGTAATAACAAGCGGAGTTTTAGACATCTCTTCTAGAGATCAACTAGTAATTGATTATGACTTCAGGTCATTAAAATTGCCGTAACTTCAGGTTACGATCAAAATTTCACGGATTCCATAACTCCGTGTATAAAGCATGTAGCTCGAACCAACTCATCAATCATGAGCAATGCCTCTTCAGGAGGTTCAAATAATAACAAAATCTACATCTCTTCTAGAGATATAGTCGTATGTTATGACTTCGGGTCATAAAAAAAATTATTGTGACTTCAGAGGTCACATATGAAATTATTGTCGCAAGTTCAGGTTACGATCAAAATTTCATGTAATTGACAACTTCAAGTACGAAAAACATAATTTTTATGAGCATATTAATAGCTTTATGCCAAAATATAGCTATAAATACAAACTTTTCTAAGTAGATTGTTTGTTCTTTATTAACAAAAAGAACGAATGAAAAGTAAGGCATAAAAAACAAACTTCAAAAACATAAGTACATGGAGACCTCTTTATTCTCCTGGAGTCGAGGCATAATATATGATATAATTGCAGATTACAAATAATCAATTCATGTAGTTCAGTTCATGACAACATGCGTGGAAGTATTAGAGTTATAATAAACAGATCTTAAAACTAGAAGAAAACTCTTAGTCACGTTGGTTTAGGGTCAAATACCCATAAACACTAGAGACACTTCTTAGATCAACAAAAAAAATGTAAACATTTGACAAACTGAATTTCAGGTTGCTAATATTCACCTTTCTCACTCACAGGCAAAGGCAACAACATTGTACAATTAAGCCCATAGTATGCACTTAAATTATTAGAGTTTTATTTGGGACAGCCAATTACTTTTTGGGTTAAGTGGGGACTCTGGTCCAACTTATATAACAATAGATTAATATCTTAACCAAGAGATCAACAAATAGAGCGTTAACTTCTCAAAGAAAAATTACAACAAACAAACTGGGAGTTCATGTACAGTGCGGCTTTTCAAGTTTTGCTATCAAACTGGCAACTCAAGTATTTACGAGATTGACGGCGAAAGAAAAATAATACTCACAATCATATTCAAGCAGTGGGTTTGGAAGTTCGTCTATATTTCCATAGACCTTCATGTCTCTCGTAGAGCAGTGCTGATAACGTGTAGTAAAACGATATTTGTTAGAGACAAGAATTAAAGAGAGGCAAGGTGTAGGGAGAAGAGTGATTAGATGTATTTTATTCTCCAACCCTAAGCCTCCTTATATAGGCATTAGGGTGGGCTAATGGGCTAATAACAATGTACAATGGGCTTACAACATGTGGTGGATATTCACCAATAAACTAGCCCAATATTACATAACAACTTATAATTTATATGTGAATTAATAGGAGAACTTTTTTAATTCAGTTTCTAGTGAAGAGTAATATTCCATTTGGCGAAGGTGGACAGACTGTGAAAGCCAAAGATTTGAGAAATTATTAATGTATAGTTCTGCCTTTGGACAACTCACTAATCCATCGATTGAATTAATATGATCATAAATTAGTCGACCAAACTTATACGTTAAATAGTCACCACCATGTCTCTCTCTTCCTCACCATCTCTCTCGACCAAACTACTCTGTTAAACTCATTCATGGCATCAACAACAGACGAAGAAGAAGTAACCCAGGACCATTCCATCGTCGGCCTCCGTGTGTTCAAAGGCGGCAGAGTCGAGAGACTCACCGGCGAAGAATTCGTCCCGGCGTCCATCCATTCCGAAACCGGTGTTCAATCCAAGGACGTCAAAATCGATCCAGAAACAGGGTTGTCCGCTAGGCTCTACATCCCCAAAATCACCAACCCATATAAGAGACTCCCCATTCTCGTATACTTTCACGGCGGCGGCTTCTGCATCGAATCAGCCTTCTCTCCACTGTACCACAACTTCCTCAATTCACTCGTAGCCGGGGCAAACATTGTTGCCGTGTCCGTCGAGTACAGGAGAGCCCCTAGCACCCACTTCCCATCGCGAGAAATTTTTGTTTGTTCTAAGAGCAAATACACGTGGTGCTCTAATCAATACAAGACATGACACGTCAGGAAGAAAGAGAATAAGTGGCAGACAAAAGAAAGTGGATTCCTACATGTTCCTGACGTGTCCTGTGACCCATCGCCTACGAAGATTCATGGGCCGCCGTGAAATGGGTCGCCTCCCATTCCCAAGGAAAAGAAGGTTGGCTTAAAGATCACGCTGATTTTGACCGGGTGTTCTTTGCTGGAGACAGTGCTGGCGCTAACATTGCACACCATATGGGAATCCGGGTCGGGTGGACGGGTTGTTCGGGTCCAACCTGGTTGGTATTGTTTTGTTTCACCCGTATTTTTGGAAGAAGATGCCAGACGGGTCAGGAGAGTCCGTTGACCGTCTCTGGATGTTTACGTTCCCGAAGTCTAGCGGGTCGGATGACCCATGGTTCAACCCCGGGAACGACCCGAAACTGTCTTCGATGGGTTGTAAGAAGTTGCTGGTCTGTGTGGCTGACCAAGACTTGTGGTATCACATGGGCAGGAATTATTACGAGGTGTTGGGGAAGAGTGGGTGGGTTGGGGAAGTTGAAATATTGGAAGATGAAGGGGAGGGCCATGTATATCATTTGTTTAAGCCAACTTGTGAAAAAGCTGTGGCCTTGCTCCAAAAAGTCGATTCCTTCTTCAATGAATACAAGTAGCAATTAAGTAGTAGTAGTAATTGTTTACTGTTTGCGCTAGGTGCGCAATAGATTTCGATTACGTGTGAGAACTCGGGTAACAGACTGATTATAAATAAAACTTTTTTATGTGTAGAGATTGCATAAAGACGATCTTAATTATCTATCAAAGTAATAGCATGACATATGTTACAGTCTTAGAGATGATTTTAATTATGGATGTATCAATGTGACATATCTAATGTTGTCTTTATACGCAGGGTTCATTTTCTCATTCTTACTCTCATAAATCTGATCTTTTCGACAGATTTTACATAATTAATCTATCCAATAACTTAGCATTGCAAAACCCATCAATTAATAAATAAGTATTTCTTAAAAAAAAAAAAGAAAAAAGAAAAAACAAGTCCAACAAAGTAGCTAAAAACTTAGGACTTGCATGGTTTGATTACTATTTTTTTTAGAGAATTCTTTGTTAACAGCGCGGTTCGGATCCGCTGTAGTATATCTATAATTTAGATGATTATGTAATGATGTTTGTAGGATTCGAAATTAAGATATAAGGGATGGTTTGATTACTATTTTTCCTTTTTTTTAGTGAAGGTTTGAATACTCTTGGTCATTTTATGGGCTGCATCTCACACATCTAGGGTAAATGACACTTTTACTCCCTTAAGTTCAACACAAACACGGAGTCCTCTCTTTTCATTTGGAAAGATACTTTCACATTTTAGTGTGCCAAATTTCAGTACTCATACAATTTTTTATTCCGTCATTCCATACTTCAAGAAAGCGAACTTGTACAAAACCTTACTATTAGTGACGACCCCAAGTCCCATACTACCTACGTCATAGTAAGTTATTTAAGTGTCTTCAAATTTGATACACTGAAAGGGTGAAAGTGTACTTTCTGAAACTGAAAGAGTGAATGTGTTTGCATCAAATTAACCAGATGGGAGAAAGTGTATTTTACCTTTTAAACTTTGGACCGAACCTGAACTTACGAGACACTATTTCATGGTTCGACTTGCCACACCTGTGGTTGGAGTGATCGGATCGAACTCGTTTCTTGGTGATATATTATGATGTTTTTATGAAAACATATAGTAAATGAAAACATATAGTAAATTATATTAATAATACATCAAGAGTTTATGACATCCTCGGACTCATGCTAAAATTAACATAAAGATTGTCAAATATATGTTTAGCTTACTTTTTTTATGCATTACTGAGTAGAAAAAATAAACATGCTGAACAATTAGTCTTCTTGCTTGATAAATGACACTATTTTCTGCAGCAGAACTGGAGCATCGGGCTTCGGGCGCCGGCTGAAATGGAAGCAATGACGCTCATCATGTTCCACGAGCTCTACCTGTCCTTTCCAACCACTGTTTTTCAAGTTCTCATAATAAGCGACTCCCGCATCCTTTAACATATCTTTCCCTGCAACAAACACCAACACCCTTTCACATCCGATCTTACCCAAAACTTCTACAGACGGTTTTAGCATAGGGTCGTCAGGCCCTTCGCTAGTCGGACACAAGTAGGACCACATTACATTATCAGCTTCCAGCCCTCCGAAAAATGGATGGACAAGAAACACCCCGACGAGTCGGATCCCGGGCAACCCGATCGTCCCGACCCGGTAAGCCACGGTGTGGGACATGTTTCCCCCGGCGCTGTCCCCTCCTACGAACACCCGATTGAAGTCTGCATGATCGTTGATCCACGGGTCGGGACCGTTTCCTGTGTTGTGGGCCGCGATCCACTGGAGCGCGGCCCACGAGTCTTCGTGGCAGGCTGGGATCGGGTTTTCCGGTGCCAGCCGATATTCCACAGAGACAACAATGGCACCTGCTCCGGCTGCAATTTGCTTCGCGTGGGGGTCATAGGGCGGAGAGAAGGCTGAGTGCATTGTGAATCCACCGTGGATGTAGAGGACGACGGGGAATTTAAGGGTCGGGTCGGATGTTGGTGGGAGGAATACCCGAGCTAAAACTTTTGGGTCGGCGGATATCGTCACATCCTTGGATCTAACACCAGTGGTTGGATCATCGGAAGGGGGGAAATAAAGAGGCGGCCAATGAGGCCTCTTATAACTGCCGTCTTTGTAGGCCGTGACGAGGAGACATTCATAAAGTATTTCATTAGATTTGTTCTCCATTAGTTGAGGAATACATGCAGGGATATGAAATAAAATGCAATTTACACCTTCCTTTTAATTCGTTCATTGGATAACGTCGCCATAAATGTTCGAGGCTTCAGATACATTGGATTATTTAATTGTCGTACAAATAAAGTTCCCATAACGGTAGAGAGTGAAGATATAAATGCTTCATTCAAGACTAGATAATCCCTTACATTTTTTATAAATACGGAATTTCATAGACCAAGCAGTGTTCGTGGAACATGAAGGTTAATGTGTTGCATTAAAGCCACCATCATGCTACTAGAAGAACTCTGATATTCCACATTACTATGGTAATGATTCTTACAAAGAAAATTTATTCTTACAAAGCCACTAATTTCATTTGTGCATCTAATGACCAATGAAATTACACAAATGAAGTTAGTGGCTCCGTAAGAATATTTTTTTGCTTTGGAAGAATCACTACCCCATTACTATTTGCAACAATGAAACATAAAATCTCGAAACACCACAATAACACAAGGTCTTGCGCGATACTTTCCATGGAAATCACATTTATCTTCATGCTCCATGAATTCTGCTTGTTTACTCAAAACAAAGTTTTTTACTCAATGACTTTTGGCTTTATGTTCCACTAGTTCTGCGTATGATCCTTTCCAAGTACTCTTCTGTAAAATCTCGTAATAAGCCACCCCCTGGGTCTTAGACCAACTCCAATGGTTGGCTTCGGGGCACCTGCTATGCGGATTAGCACCTCCAACAGAGAGGTGGCGGTGGTGGGGGAGGCGCTTAATCACAGGCGGATGGCGCAGGGGCGGGGGCGGCGAGACCGCGGGCGAGACCGCCTGTGGGCCTGCAAAATCGCCTCCCTCTCTCCTCTTCTACTGGTTTCTTTTTTTTTTTCTCCTTTTTTTTCTTCATTCGGTTGAGAGATTTGGTAGATATGGGAGAGGAAAATTAGGAGAAGATTGTTGGATAGAGTTTGAGTATAGGAAGTAATTAAGAGCCCCGCTTTTTATTCGTAAATTTTGGTAAATTAGGGGCAATTAACTTGATTTTTTTTTGTTTCTTTTTCTTTTTTGTTATGTTTGAGATAAGAATTAAGGAGAAAAATTAGGGGAAAATGGTGGAGATAATTGAGATATAATTAAACTTCTCCAATTTTTTTTTTTTTTTGAAATAGTACTCCGATTAATATTTATCTATTAGTAATTCATCTCATGTCAAAAAAAATATTAGTAATTCATCTAAAAAGTTATCTATATTCTCAAAAAAAAAAAAAGATATCCATTAGTGATTACCCCTTTTCCAAATTTATGTTAGCAATTATATTTCAACCTTAGTAAATTCTGATCGAATTATTCAAAAAATAAGTTCACTCTTAATAATTCATTTAATGAAGTAAAGGGAATATAAAAGTAATGATGTAATTTTCCAAAAAAAAAAGTTATTATGTAATTGAAATGATTTATTTTTATATTTTCTTCTATAAAAATATAAAAATAATAATGTAATTGAAATAGTTGAATAAAATAATAAGTGATGGTGAGTGTAGGGGATGGGGAGACCTCCACTGTTGGAGGATAAATGGCAGTATTGTGAATATTAAGAAGTTAAATAGTGGAACCAGAGGGAGTTTAGGGGTGGGGGAGACCTCCACCATTGGAGTTGGCCTTAGTGCCTGTCAAGATGGGGAAGAAGGTAGTGGCGTGTTGTGGGAACCGTTGGATACGAAGGCGGTGTAAGAGTTGTTAAACTGTCCTATTGTTAGAGTTGGGTCACCAGTAATTAAATTCTGGATTTGACCCCAAAGCTTCCTACTACCACGACCCGATACGTCGTTAAAATTATCCTACTTCGACCCGATATGTCGTAAACTGTCCTATTGTCATTGCTCCTAACTTCGCCTAGTCGAGCCTACTATCATTTTTTCCTAATTTCGCCTAGTCGAGCCTACTACCTTTTGCTCCTAGTTTCATCAGGCGAGTCAACTACTCGGTCCACGCAACTGCTTTGCAGTCCTGCACCTTGGCCTTCACAATCGTTGTGGCCTTCCACGTGGCTGCTCCGATGTTTACTTGCAATTTCAATATTGACACATTGAGTTTGAGGGATGGTGTTAGAGTTGTTAGTAGTAATAATTAATTACTTCTAAAAAAAGTAGTAATAATTAAATTAATATTAATTATGATGAATTTGTTTCCTAATTTGTTTTGACGGTTATGGTACTGTCTAGGTTCGTTAAGTTTCTTGTTCTCAAAGTTTACTATTGCCTACAATGCCCTCTTGTAATTGTTGATTATTTAGTTGAGTACAATTATTTTCTTTCTCCCTAAATTTAACAGGCGGGTCGATGTGGACAGAGATAGTGGCGTTTTGCGGCAAAAACGGTTGAATACGAAGACGGCGGGCACATCGTTCGTCCTCGACAGAAGGTGAGACGAACAAAAAGGTGATAGTCTGGGCTATCTTCAATTAGATTAAGAGTTGCGTCCGTTAGGATTACACCGAAGGAGCGTGGAGGAGTCCAAGCAACAAAACGTTTCTTTTGGGACAGAGAGAGACCATGAGGCGCAGATGATGCACTATTGTAATAAGTAATTTTAGAGAGGTAATTTTATTACAAACATCCTAGAAACACATCAAAAAATTCACCATTTAAAGTGCATGAAGATATTGCAGCCTGAAGACCAAACAATTTCTCAAAAAAAAAAAAAAAAAAAAAAAAAAGATATTGCAGCCTGAAGTATACTCCCTAATACTTAAGATCATTTCTACCCAGAGCCGGCACAACCTTAAAGCAGTTGGTGCTGCTGCTTTAGGCCCACCACCTATGAAGGCTCCCAGCCCAAATTGATATTATGTTATTAGGGAAGTATATTGTAAAGGTCATTAGGCCCACCCCCATAAAACAATAAATGCACTAACTGATCCAACCCATGTTTGTAACATTTTTTCTATTAAATTCTTACTCTCTCCCTCTCCCAGTAGGCCAGCGGATATACTTCATCTGTCTTCCACTACATTGCCTCGTGTCATGCATTTTGATATTTTACTAATTTATTCTATGGTAATTCAAAAAAAAAATTATGACAAACCCGGCCTTCTATTTTAATGTGAGCTGAAATTTATTTTTTGTATAATTCAAAATATGAATTTATGTTATCTTTTTTTTTTTTTTGAATAAAAGCCTGAACTTTTATTTAATAGTGGGCATAGTCTTTGGCCCAAATAGTGTACAGGCTACTGGGGCATACAACAGCCCAATAAGAAGGAACAGTACAAGAAAGGCCCATTTGGGCTAGAAAGTGAGCCAGCCCATTCTGACCCCGTCTACACCAACTAACCCTAGGTTTTAAAAGCAGCTGAAGGCTCTGGAAGACCTCATTTGTGAGGCGTTGTTTCTCTGATATTGCCACAGCCTCTCTTCTTCCTTTCTCCACAGCCGACACCAAAGTTTTGTTGTCTGATTCAACACTTAGGTTAACAAATCCCCTCTTCGCAGCTTCCTTCACTGCATGGTTCATCGCGTAAGTCTCTGCGATGAAAGAGTCGTCCGTGTATGGTATAGGAAAAGTCATCGCGAGGATGAATTGTCCGTTTGAGTTCCTAATCACTCCCCCACCTGCAGATCTGGTCCGATCTGTGGCTATTGACGCATCAACGTTGAGTTTGAGGGTTCCCGGTGATGGCGGCTCCCAACGATCCGTAGCAGAGTCTTCTCCACCACCTGCAAAAAACGCTTCCCGACCAAGATAAGTACTATCTTGAAATTCTAAGTTTTCTGATAAAGATTGAATGATAATATCATTTTGGTTTTTCAATTTCGAAGTAAAAGTTCTTCTATTCCTTTCTAACCAGATGTTCCAAACCAGATGAATTTATGTTATCTCTTGAAGCATTATCATAAATTAAATATAAAAAATGTCTGAATATTATAAAAAAAAAATCTTATGCTTTATGGAGATTTTTTTTTTTTTTTTTTTGCATAAAAATGGAATACATAATATTGATTAAAGATAAATTTATAATATATTTTTTATAATAAATTTTAAGTGAAGACCCCCGTTTTTATGGTTGCTTTAGGCCTCAAAACATTTA
The DNA here is from genome assembly GCA_023055425.1 of Linanthus parryae. NCBI lineage: Eukaryota > Viridiplantae > Streptophyta > Magnoliopsida > Ericales > Polemoniaceae > Linanthus > Linanthus parryae. The sequence goes on from JALGPY010000002.1 coordinate 40,289,596, forward strand.
GGGCCGGCCCTGTTTCTACCGTAACTTAAAGAAAAGAGAAGCGAGAAAGGACATAAACAGAAAATAAAAATAGCAGGGTTGACAACCTAGATGTACCGTACCCTTCAAAACAAAGATGCACTTTAATTGCAACTTGCAACTCAATATGCTACAGTTGTCTTTTATCTACCAACTGCTATAACATTTTCTTACAAATACACCCAATTCTCTTTGGTACCTATAAATTAGTTTGGTTTGACTTATGCTAACTAGCCCAACAATGTTTGGTTGTGTTAATCAGATGCATGGAATGTCTGCTACACACAACAAATACATTCAACGTAAGCAAATGTATTTACTGTAATCCTAATGGTGTGAAATTGACAGAAGTAAACAAACCAGAAATGAAGAACAGGAGAGAGAAAGAGAATAGAAGATGAACATATACTTTTCATTAATTTGATAAAGGACACAATTACAGCTTTTGTATCATCTCTAATTTCTGCAACTAACAACTTTTGGGAATTACAAATAGATCCCTGCACTTTACTTTCTATTTATATCAGAAATAGTCCTTAGACTTTAACATCCCCTTTCAAGCTGGAGGAGATTCACAAAGAGAATATCCAGAAGCTTGAGTACACACAAGAGCAGCTAATTTAGATCGAAGAAACTGAAATCTAGCCACAGTAAGTGGCTTAGTGAAGAAATCAGCGAACTGAAACTCAGAAGGAATATGATCAACAAGTAATTGCTTCTTTTGAACCAAGTCTCTCACAAAATAGCAATCAAGCTCCATGTGTTTGGTCTTGCTGTGAAGAACTGGGTTGATTGAAAGCTTTAGGGCAGAAACGTTATCACAGAAAAGAAAAGGAGATTGAAGAAGAGGAACATGAAGTTCAGTAAGGAGAATTTTTAACCACAAAACCTCAGATGCAGCGGCCCCCAAAGCCCTAAACTCAGCTTCTGTAGAAGACATGGACACTTGAACTCCATGACAGAAGATTATTGCCAAGATAAATGCAACAATTAAATACATATTTCCTATCCAAAGATTCCCCTGCCCAGTCTGAATCTGAGAATGCAAGAAGATGAAGTGGACCCTTTGTAAACCTAAGACCAAAATCAGGAGTGTGTTTAACATATCTGAGAATTCTGTGAACTGCTTTGAGATCTGACACAGTGGGAGAGTGCATTTTCTGACAGGCATGATTGACTGCGAATGTAAGATCAGGTATGGTGGTGGTGAGGTACTGCAATGAACCAACCAAGCTTCTATAGTCTGTGGGATCAGAGAGAGGAGTGACATCAGGACTGATGTCTTCTTTAAGAGCCACTGGAGTTGCAACTGGCTTGCACTCCAAAAAACCAGCCTTGTGAAGAATATATGTTGCATACTTAGCTTGAGATAGAAGAAACCCATAAGAAGATCTACTGAAAGTCATACCCAGAAAATATGAAAGATCACCCAAATCTTTAATTGAGAAGGCAGCACTCATTTTAGGAACCAGAGAGTCATTGAAAGTTGTATCATTACCAGTTAAGATCAAGTCATCTACATATAAAAGTAAGATACTGATCTTACCACTTGAGTGTCTGTAAAAAAGAGAAGTATCTGTAGGAGAGGTGTTGTAACCTTAAGCAATAAGAAATTGATGCAGCAGCTGGTACCAGGCTCTAGGAGCCTGCTTCAAAGCATACAAAGCTTTGTGAAGTTTACACACAGCAGTAGGTGTATTCTGATCTTGAAACCCAGGTGGTTGGACCATATACACAGTTTCAAGAAGAGGCCCATGGAGGAAGGCATTTGTGACATCAAATTGTCTAAGAGACCATTCAAAATTTCAAGCCAGAGACAAAACAAGCCTTATAGTTTTAATCTTGACAACTGGACTGAAAGTCTCTTGATAATCAACACCCTCAATTTGGTTGAAACCTTTAGCTACCAACCTAGGTTTATATCTGGCCAGTGTACCATCATAGTGTCTCTTGATTTTAAACACCCACTTACAGCCTACTAGATTGAGAGAAGAAGAATTGGGTACTAAAGTCCAAGTACCCTGCTTTTGAAGAGTAGAGAATTCTTCACTCATAGTTTTATACCACTTTGGATCTTGGAGAGCTTGTTTAACAGTTTTTGGTTCAGTTTCTGAGGTGGAAAGAGATTGAGATTTGAGACTGAAAGGGTGTCTAGGCTTAGAGATACCTGACTTTGACCTGGTCATCATGTGATGGTGAGAGGTAGAGGGTAAAATAGGTAATGTGGGAGAAGGAGGTGTGGTGGTAGGAGGAGTTGGTGCATTAATTGGTGACAGAGAAGTGTTGTCTAAAAAGAGAGGAGTAACAGGTGCAGCTGGAGGGCCAGAACTAGATGTTTATAAAGTAACAAAAGGAGCTGCAGGAGTGACAGATGAAAGTGGACCTTGATTGGGAGAGATGTGAGTCTCTGCAGCAACCATAGTACTAGAAAAAGGAAAAACACTTTCTTGAAATTGAACATGTCTAGAGAAGTATGTCTTACCAGAGAGAGGGTCAAGACATTTATAACCTGTAGGTTAATGGTAACCCAAGAACACACATGCAGCTGACTTGACATCAAGTTTATTAGAGGAGTAAGGTTTTGTCCAAGGGTAGCACAAACACCCAAAAATCTTCAAGTGAGAGTAGGTAGGTGTTGAAGAAAATAACAACTCAAAAGGAGATACAAAGTTTACTGTGGAGAGTGGTAATCTATTAATAAGATAGACTGAAGTAAGAGCAGCTCCAACCCAAAATTTTTGAGGAATAGCGGCATGAGCTAACAAGGTTCTCATGGTTTCACACACATTTCTATTCTTTCTCTCCACAAATCCATTGTGTTCTGGAGTGTAAGGACATGTTTTGAGATATAAAATGCCTCTAGATTTAAGGAGGTGAAGAAAACAAGAGTTATCAAACTCCCTGCCTCCATCTGTCTGAACAACATGGACATAGCCAACAGAAGTGTGAAACTGATTCTCAACTTGATTGAGAAATGTTTGAAAAAGATCAACAACTTCAGACTTAGCAACCATTGGACAAAGCCAAGAGTACCTTGTGTAGTCATCAACAATCAGAAAGTAGTACTTAGAGCCATTAGAAGAGATAACTGGACTAGGGCCCCAAAAATCAAAATGAAGAAGAGCCAGAGGGGAAGTAGACCTTTGTCTTGTAATAGGAAAGGACGACTTGTGTGACTTAGCCAGAGAACAAGCTGAACAATGAACATTAGAAGAAGAAGCAACTGAGTATTTATGTGTAAGAGCTTTAGATATATCAGAAGAGGGTGACCTAGCCTAGTGTGCACAAGAGATTCCGGCAGGGAGACCTCCGTGTACACCGTACGTAGTGGATCAGGGATCGCACAGGAAGAATAGGGGTGTGTGTAGGGAGAGAGTAAGTCAGTAGCAATGTCTGAGAGAGAGACAGAGGTTTGGCAGAGCTTCCGCCTATAGCAGTGTTGTTCTCTCTGTGTGGAAAGAGTAACGATATATATATACTGGAGAACGTGACCGTTGTAGTGTGGTTAATGCGCCCATTAATGGCGGCTTAATTAGCTTAACCATAACGGCACGTTCGTCCGAGTATATAGGAACCGTTAGAGCACGTGGTGCGCGAGTACCGGAACCGTTACGAGGTTGACCGGGTTTGACCGGGTTTATGGAGCTCGTGCCATAAATCTCTCAAAACAGTTACTAAAGGTCGCGCGCGGGCTTGGCTCGCACGCGACAGGGCTTACCCTAGCCTCCAAACCACAAGTCCCTACAAGTCCCGTGCGGTGGTATGCGAGGGCTCTGTCTCGCAGCCCCCACATGGATCAGCTCGGCTGGTGATCCTGTGTGTGTGGAGCACAATATGGTGTGCTGGATGGTCGCCACGTGGCCTGGATCTGCCATGTCATAAAGCAGTATCTACATTAGCCCCCTTTCTGCGCGTGAAGGCTCGTAGCTGTATAGGCTTCTATGCGCAGAAACCAACATGCGCGTCGCCGCCACGCACCAATTCAAATACGGGTAAGTTCAGCCCCCGTGCGTGTCATTATGACCTAAAACCCCTAGAGTCGTGCCGTCTGACCTTTAGGGTTTTAGGCGTGACGTCAGCCCGTCCTGTGATTGCGCGACACGACGGTGACGGTTGCGATTCGACTACTGAAGGGACGCAACCCCTCATTCTTTTGGATAAATACCTTGTATCCCATTATTGCAAAGCATCACTTCTTTCTCTTAAAGTGAATGGTACCCGGAGATCTTCGAGAGCAGATCCAGATCATCAATCACCAGTTCAGAACTGCAAATCGTATTCTTCAACTGTGCATATCCAAGCAGGCTTCAAGGAAACAAGGTTGGCCTCGTTTACTTTTTGATTTTAAAATACCGGCGTTTGCCTTGAACTGCGTTGAATCTGTAAACTCATGAAATCTGTGAAGAGGCTTTGATCTTTAAACTTGCTTCGTTTTAATCTTTCAACGACATTGGGTCTTGCAAATCCCCAATTTCTGAAATCGGCACCGGAACTGTTTGCTTTCCTTTGCATAGATCTCGAATTCCAAAATTCAAACTGAAGTGTGGTGTTTCTCCCCCCCTTTTTTTGCCCTTTCGCAGGAATGGCCAAAACAAGAGTAACCAGACCCGTCAAGGAAGATGAAGAGATGCCGGAGCTTCCGCAGGCTCTATGGCGGAAAGCCCCCTTTCTGGGTGGGAAGGATTTTTACCACGCAAGGGTGAAGGCGAAGAGGATGCCTGATCCTGTTCCAGTTGAGCAGTTGTTAACGCTTACTCGCCCAGTTAACTCAGCCTTGCTCGAGTTAGTTGGCTCCGAGGATGTTGTTCGATTGGGAATCGAGAATGGGCACTTCCCATATACTGCAATTTCTACTCAGGCGTTTGTCCAGAAGTTGGACTATATGGATGAGTGGACTGACCACGTGTTGGGTAATTACGCCAAAACTCTCGATGAAGCCGGCATTTTCTTCGCTGTCCGTGCTATGAAGGGTGCTGCCGTGAAGTTGGATCAATCCATGCTTCTAGACCTTCTGTCCCGCTATTCGCCTGCGACTCACACGTTTCATTTTGCTGAGTTCGAGGCTGCCCCCACGCTCGAGGACGTTCAGATGCTGTATGAGCTTTCCCCAATGGGCGAGGTGGACCCCTTGAGTCACCTAAGGACATCTGCGGAATTGGCCTTGTACGCGCAGATGGAGGAGTGCCTAGCAGAGGTAAAGAAAATCTCCACTCGGTGGACCAGTACAAAACCTCTTCCGAACTGGCAACTGGTCGATACGTCTGCGAAGAATACCTGGAACAAGTGGTTGCAGTACTTCTTCCGAGACTATGCGAGCAGCAGCATTACTAAGAAGCTTTTGAGCGGAAACCCGAAGGCCGAGAATTACGTAGAGGGCAAGGGTTATCATCTGACCCTTTGCGCCTTTCTTTGTGCTTGGCTGTCGAGGTATCTGATTGATGGTCACCCCCATGACGGGGTCTTCTACCATGTGCTGCCACTTGCGGTGAGGCTCGCTCTTGGCCAGAGAGTCGCACTTGGACCCTTGGTCTTGGGTACGTTGTATTATAGGCTGGACCAGCTGGTTCTGGCGATGAGGGAATCGCGCGGCCGTCTCGATGTTCTGACCTTTGTCAATATCAGCTTTTTGACAATGTGGGTTTTTGAACGCTGGCCGTCTTATGCACCAACTCCCCTCCCACTTGAGAAGTGGTGTCCCCCAGGCGAGACGAAAGCGCTCAACAGCGGAAGAGCTGCGAGATGGTTTGGAGCAAGCAACACCAAGTGTACTTGGAGCCTGATATGCGACAAGCGAAGGGAGTTCACTGCCAGGCCTTACGCCACACGCGTTGAGAATGTGCGGTGGTTTCCAAAGCTATACCCCTCCGAAGGTATGGTCTTGTCAGAAGACCTTCTCTTTGAAAAGGGACCGCATTTCCACGAGCGCTATCGTGAGTTCTTTTGCTGGTGTCTGCGAGGTTCTCTTCCTGCACTTGCAGAGCATATTCGTGAGCTCGCGCCACGATATGAAAGGCTTACAGTGGATGTTGACCCCACTCGGGTCTCTCCTCAGTTTGGTTTCGATGTGGTGGCCCCATCAATCTGGCCCCAGTCTATCGTCAGAGAGTGCTACAAGCGCTTGCTGACAAAGGAGTGCAAGACGGTCCTCATGAGCAATCTTCCCTTCGAGCAGCCTGCGGGAACTCGCAAGGGTGGTTATTCCCAGAACTGGATCGCATACTGGACTGCCCAGCAGACGAGGATGGAAACGGAGGCGGCAGCGCAGCCAGGAAGGGCCCCCTTGATCAAGAGAAACTCTTTTCCGTTTCGCCCCAATTGCAGTTTGAGCGAGTCTGAGTACGGTTGCTACTCGCTGTTGGAACGCGAGAACCACTTGTGCCCCGATTTCATTCTGAAGGAGCAGGTCGATGCAATCAAGAAGGGTGACACGCAGGTCCTCAAATATAGCAAGGCGTTTGCTGAGGTAAGCAGTTTCCTTATGTGCTTTTAAGCTCTTTGATTTGCTTGCACTGACGCTTTTCGTTCTGTATTGTCCAGTGTCACGTGCGGAGGTTCGCAGCTGGTGACCGTTCCAAATCGCTGGTGGACACCATTGTCGCCACCCGAAGGAAGGGGGAGTCGTACCGGCTAGCATGGAGGATGGACGCCGAGGTCGAAACGGAAGTTCGCGCAGTCATGAATACTTTCGCTGACTCGCTGATAGACAACCCTCAGGCTCCGTCTCCTCCTAGGGATGACCCGTCCCCTCCAGCGACTGCGGTGCCGAGAGTGAAAAGACCTAGGCAAAAGGGAATTACGATTTCTTCCCCTAGGAGCGCTCCAGCTTCGCCCTTAGTGAGGTCCCTTTCTGTCAAGGACAAAGGTAAGGGTCGTATGCCCGGCAAGGTGCGAAAAGATCTCGCAGTTGAATCCTTCGTTCCATTCAACCAAGAGGAAGAGGAAGAGAGGCAGGAGCCCCAAGCAAGTAATGAAGAAGAAGAAGAAGAAGGAACAGTTGTGATGCGCAAGGAAGAGTCAGGAGGTACTTCCGTCGCATTTCCTTGTCCTTTATCATGACTTCTATGCAGTTCTTTTCTTTGAACCAATTGTATATTCGCAGATGATGATGATGAAGCCGTTGGTAGCTTTGTGGCCAAGAGGCAAAAGAGAGATGTTCATTCTGGCGTTTCAGATGATCCCATAAGCGAGGATGTTCTTGCTGAGTCCCGGAGGACAGCCGCAGAGGCTGCTGAAAGAAGAAGGCAGCGAGAGGAAGAGGAGCTCGAGCGTGTGAAGCAACGGAGCCTCGAAGAGCAGCATGTCGACGACCTAGTGCGTCCAGTTGGCGAGGAAGACGAGCTTCCCGAAGAAATGGCTCCTCATGTGGAGGAAGAAGACGAGGTTCCCGGCGAGGATGCAGCAGAGCTAGAGCAAGTCCAAGCGGACTTCGCAGAGATCGCAGGTGGCGATAAAGGTGAGATCTTCAATCTCGCAGTCACTTATAGAGATGTAATTGTGGGTGCGTTGAAGCACGGTGTGTCAAAGCCTGACATTCGCCGTTGGTTGGTAAGCAAATGCGGAGAACCCTCAGGTAATCATTTTGAGTGATATGCATGTACTAGGCTGTGACCATTTGAGACAAAGTCATGACTGGTTTAATCGCATCCCAGGTCACGCCTCTCTTAAAGACTTGCTTAGTGAGGATACACTGACAGGGCACGGTTCCACGTCCCTAGTGTATGATGAGGATACCTCAATCCCACCTTCGCGTGGAGGTGCTTATTCTTAGCTTTAGCGAAGATAACGAAATAACTTATAACACAAGTTACCTCATATTATCGCATTTGATTTCTCAGGTCATGCTGAGGAACCTGAGCTGGAGCAGAGAAGCCAGACTTCTGCATCCCATGTTCCAATTTCGAGCTCCCATACCGAGAAGCCCGTCGCAGCTGCCGGACACGCAAGTGAGCATCTCGAGAATGTCATTGAACTTTCCGATGATGTCGAAGCTGATGCCGTGCCGATGGACGAAGGTGTCCGTACCAGTGGTGAGGAGGAAAGGACAAGTGATGCCAACATTTTCGCATCTGATAGTGTCTTCCGTCCAGCGACTTCGGTTGTGCCTCCGGCGATGACTGAGCCAGGAGCACCTATTCCTGCGTGGAGCATTTGGGGCTCGCAGGTTGGGAATGTAATCGCAGCTGGTGCAGCTTACACTCTTCCTCCTAACTATGAGAGTTTGGAGCTCGCAGCTGATAGGAGAGCCATGGAGCGAGGGCAGTCTTCGAACAACCCGGTGGCTCGCATTCCCTCTATTCATGAAATTCTGGAAGGCACTGGTAAGCAGAGATTTTACCATTCGCACGTCGCATTATTTGCTTGCGAGTTTTGACCTCACGACTTGTTTTTGATGTCTCAGGTTTGAAGCAAACCGATGTAGACTGGGTGGTTCGAATGCGCCTCAGATACCCCCGATCGTTTGTGAGGTGTCTGGAAATCAGTCCTTTTGACAGGAGACTATTCCTTACTGAAGCCATCTGGATACTAGAGCAGCTGTGTGCGGCTACACCTGCGACCATTTCGGCCCAGAGTGCCGAATTGCTGTGTGGCATGTGCCAAAATCTCGTGCTCAAAGTCCAAGGCAGACTTGGTTTCAAATTTCTTAAGGACAGAGTTACACTGATTCGCGCAGCTGTAACTCTGAATCTCGAGCACCAGAATCTCGCAGCTGAGATGCAAAGGGTGGAGCAGCAGAAGCAAAAGGTTGATGAAGCTTTGAAGCTGTATCAGGAAATGAACGCCAAGTGCGAGCAACTAAAGCAAGAAGTGCAACAAGTGGAGAGGCTGATCGAGCAGTTCGAGCCCCAGGACTCCTTAGTCAAAAATTTGTTTTGACTTTTCGAATTTTGAAAAGAAAACAGGGAATGGTTGAGACATTAATGTAATATTTTGAAACATTAATGTAATGTTGCTAGGGTTTCTCCCCCTTCTTTTTTAACAACAAGCAATGAGTTTGCCCGTTTTGCCCTTTTCGGGATTTGATTGGACATTTCTGTGCATATCCAATTATGACATCAGCAATTGATTCTTTGCTTGATTTTCGCGCTAATTTCTCGGCAGATAAGCACGCTTCCGTTGGGAAGTCCATCCGAATCATGACTATCCGTCATTTATTAGGATACGCAACCGAATCGACGTAGCCTTTAGTAGGGTAATTGATTGTTACCGCTTTTCAAGGCGTAAGTGATTGAACTTACCCTCTTTTTGAATTTGCTGACTCATCTTAAGCAACCGAAGAGTCTCCACAGGGCCTATATAAACCCCATCTTTGCCATTTGGGCTCTTTCATCCCAAACATGTGCTTTGCCGTGAGTCCTTGCGACTGCTGGCTTCAACGCTTGCTTTTCGTTGATTCATGGCAACTTCAAGTTTTGAATCCTGAATTTGCGCTTTGTGCTATAGAAATAGTTTCCAAGATCCACTTTATGAGGCTTATTGCTGTTTATAACCGTCATAAAGAGGATGCAGATAATACCTCATGTGTGTTCGAAGAAATTTCTTCGTGTATTATGTGTGCAGGTCATGTTTCCGGCCGCCTCGTGGCGAGGTGCAGCGCCGTAGTGACCGTGCTACCGTCTCGTAATGAACGGCGTGATTTTTCTTCAGCATCTCCAGAGAAGAATCCGTCGCCCTCACATTTGTGAGGTCGGGGTGCTCGTCAACGCCCTTGTCCAACATGACAAGGAGTCCATCACCAGAGGAATGACTGCTTCGCCTGTCTTGCGGAGTAGCATCTGTCGGAACAGGAAGCTCCTCCGGCGCCTATCTTGATCAGACAGAGGCTTTAGTCATTCTTTGGGGTCTTGGTCGTATCGTATCCCTGACCTTGCTGCTAGGGATGTGGCGAATGACGAGTTGATCTCTTCGCGGCAGCATCCCTTTTGCTATAGTTCTTTGGCCGCGAATTCGCGCACTGTGCTGCCGGTGTCAGAACCGGTGGATTCTCTCTTTTCTTAGTCGAGAGTTCCCTTGGCGCATCTCTGGCTTATCAGCCATTTTCCGAATGTATTGTAAGCCATGTTGGCTGTGTAGTTAGATGCGAGCTTTTCGCTTGTAAGCTGCTATCTAGATAGATAAATTGTAAGTCATTCGACTCATAATGATAAATAGTATTTGTATCATCTGTTCTTTGCAACAAAGTACAATTTCGCATGCGTTTCGGCTTGTTTTGCCTTGCATAAGGGCATGTAATGATTTCACATATGCGATGTCAACTTGCAAATGTTTCGATAGATCATTCGAGATCGTAATTTCGCAGCTGTGCCATCTTTACGGATGGGCTTGTAGTTGGCCGTTGTAAATCGTATGAGATCACGTTCACAACGTTGCTATCGTTCCAGATAATTTTCCAGAGATCAATCAAGATCGTTGAGCTGTGCGAATTGCTATCATAGAAGATAGGCTTTGTTTGAGATCGTTTCTCGCATAAACTGCTATCACAGCAGACAGATCTTTAGAAGATCTAATAGGATGATTCTGCACTCGCGTTGCCATCATAACAGACGGGCTTGGGTGATTAACCAAAATTACTTTGCATATAAATTGCTATCGTAACAGATAGGCTTGAGAAGATCACTATGAGATCGCATCTGTATAGCCAGCTGCCTCAAGAGATAGACGTTAGATGATCGATTGAGATCGTTTTTGTATTTCGCTGCTATCGCAAAAGATAAGCTTTGGACGATCATGTAAGATCGTATTTTCGTTTGGGTGCTATCGCAAGAGATAGGCTTCAATGATCACTTAAGATCGCATTCGTATTTGACTGCTATCATGAGAGATAGGCTTTAGATGATCACTTAAGATCGCATTTGCGTTTGGCTGCTATCGTAAGAGATAGGCTTTAATGATCACTTAAGATCGCATTTGCATTTGATTGCTATCATGAGAGATAGGCTTTAGATGATCACTTAAGATCGCATTTGCGTTTGGCTGCTATCGTAGAGATAGGCTTTAGATGATCAATTAAGATCACATTCGTATTGGCTGCCATCGTAGGAGATGGGCTTTAGATGATCACTTAAGATCGCCTTCGCGTGTAACTGCTATCATAAGAGATAGGCTTTAGATGATCGATTAAGATCACATTTGTAGTGGCTGCCATCGTAGGAGATGGGCTTTAGATGATCACTTAAGATCGCGTTCGCGTGTAGCTGCTATCGTAAGAGATAGGCTTTAGATGATCGATTAAGATCACATTTGTATTGACTGCCATCGTATGAGATGGGCTTTAGATGATCACTTAAGATCGCGTTCGCGTGTAGCTGCTATCGTAAGAGATAGGCTTTAGATGATCGATTAAGATCACATTTGTATTGACTGCCATCGTATGAGATGGGCTTTAGATGATCACTTAAGATCGCATTTGCGCTTGTGCTATCGTAAGAGATAGGCTTTTGATGATCAGTTAAGATCGCGTTTGCATTTGCTGCTATCGTAAGAGATAGGCTTTGATGATCAATTAAGATCGCGGTTGTATTTGCTGCTATCGTAAGAGATAGGCTTTGATGATCAATTAAGATCGCGTTTGCATTTGCTGCTATCGTAAGAGATAGGCTTTGATGATCAATTAAGATCGCGGTTGTATACATTGCTATTGCAGCGAATAAATCATTGTTAACAGTGATACCAAATAAAATAGAGCAATAAAAGCGACTAGAAATATGAACTTCTCATTTGGGAGAATTCTTTTATTATAATGCCTTCATATGGAAGAGATAGGATTACAATCCTCTCATATGGGAGAGGAGATTGCGTCAATCGTAGCCATATGAGATATTAAGCAACGTTATCATAAAACGTATGAAATAAGAGAAGTCAAGGATAGTACTTCTTGATCCAACGCATGTTGACTGAGCTTGGAGTCGAGGTTGTGCCGTGCAACCTTCGTATGCTGCAGTAGCCGCTATCGAAGACTTCTGTGACTTCGAAGGGTCCCTCCCAGTTAGCTGCGAACTTTGGGTGGGTTGCTTCTCGCATGCAGTGGTCAGATGCGCGCAAGACCAGGTCGCCAACTGCGAAATCCCGCCGCTGGACTGTCTTGTTGTAGGCGCGAGCGATTCTTTCTTGGTACCGCTTGTTAGTCCTTTTGGCTTGTTCTCACTTTTCTTCCAGCAAGACCAAATCATGATCGCGTTGGTTTTCGTAGAGCGCGTGGAAGGCCAGCCTTGCCGAATTGACTCTGACCTCCGCAGGTACCACAGCTTCGGCCCCATAACATAGTAAAAATGGCGAGGCCCCTGTGGGTGTCCTTGGAGAAGTTCTGTAGGCCCACAGAGCTATGTTGAGAGAGTCGGCCCACTTCTTGTGGTCATCTGCGACCATCTTGCTCAGAATTCTCAGCAGCGTTTTGTTAGTCGCCTCGGCTTGCCCGTTTCCCTTTGGATAATAGGGGGTAGAGCATATCTGCCTGACATTGTACTCCGCAAGTTTTGTAGCTACCTGACGATTAACAAAAGGAGTACCGTTATCTGAAAGAATAGTATTCGGGATTCCGAACCTGCATACGATGTTTTCCTGGATGAAGTTGACCACAGCCAGCGCGTTTGCCGTCTTCAGTGGTATTGCTTCCACCCATTTGGTGAACAGCTCAGTTGCGGTGAGAATGAAATGGTTCCCATGTGACGTTGGTCGGATGGGGCCAATGAAGTCCAAAGCCCATGTGTGAAATGGCCATGGCGTTCCTAATGCATGTAGATCCACAGCAGGAGCGTGCACTAGGTTCCCTTTGAATTGACATTCTTGGCAACGTCGCACCTTGGTGCGGCAATCGACTTCCATCGTGGGCCAGAAGTATCCGATTGAGAGGAGCTGTCTGCATAATTTCGCACCTCCCTGGTGTTCCACCTGATGAGAGAGATCCATGACTTCTTGTGCTTCCCTATCGTCTAGGCATCGCAGCAAGTTGCCCTCGTGACCTTTTCGCCAAAGCAGGTTTTCTTGAACCACATATCGAGAAGCTTTCCTCCTCAATTTATCTGCATCTTTTCTCGATTCGGGTACGGTGCCCTTGGTGAGGAATTCAAACAATGGCTTTCTCCAGTCTGTGTCGTCATCGATTAGAGCGACAAGTAGAGAATCTTTGATTAGTGCGCAACTTTCGCACTTCCCTTGTATCAGGGCTGCGGCTGTAGACATGCTTGGCCAATGGATGCCACATCTCTGAGCTTTCCTGTAGATTGACACCTCGCTTTCTCCGCAAGCGTGTTGGTGAATCTTTTCCAGCAGCTGTTGTCCCTCTTGCTCGGAGACACATCGCATGAGTATTCCTCCGGGACCCTTGTAGTAAAGGGTGTTGTCGTGGATACAGTATCCTTTCGTGAGTGCCCAGCTCTCGCTGCTGGTGCCTTTCGCAATAGCTTGCAGGATTGCTTTTCGCCAGTCTGCGTCATCTATGTGTTCGTCGTCGCACGCATCTTCCGTTAACGCCGACGATGTTCGCACTTCGATAGAAATCCTCGCGGGGCATTTGTCTATGCTGACCTTAGATCCTAGGGTTGCTAAGGCGTCTGCATGCCTGTTGTCCGCTCGGGGCTTGTGCTCGTATTTCACGTCACAGAATTGCTGCATCAGCTTTTGCACCAGAGTGCGGTATGACAGGAGGTTGATTTCCTTTAAACCATATTCGCCCGAGGCTTGCTTAACAATCAGTTTGGAATCTCCCATGACCGTTAAGTTGCTCACTTCCAAAGCTTTCGCTGCACGAAGCCCTGCGATAAGAGCCTCGTATTCCGCCTCATTGTTCGTGACTGCGAAATTGAGTTTTGCGGACATCTGTATGACTTCCCCGTCGGGCTTTGTCAGGACTATCCCAATGCCCCCGCCTTTTCTGGTTGACGAACCGTCGAAGTGGAGGGTCCAATAAGGCACGTCGATCGCGTAGATTTCAGGGCCTTCGAGCTCTTCCTCGATCACGGGTTCGTGACTGTTGTCGGGGAACTGTGCCAACAGATCTGCTACCGCCTGCGACTTGATCGCTCTTGGCTTTACGCATGTGATGTCGTATTGAGAGATGGTCATATACCATTTCGCCAATCTCCCGCCCGGAGTAGTGTGAGTTAGCAAGTATCTTATGGGGTCGCTTTTGGTGACCACCACTACTTTGTGCGATGCAAAATAGTGTCTCAACTTCTCTATCACAAAGAATAAAGCAAGGCAATGACGTTCGATGTCTGTGTACCTTGATTCAGCAGGCTGCACAATGCGAGAGATGTAATAGATAGGCCTCTCTTGACCCTCATATACCTGGGCCAAGAGTGCTCCTATAGATCTCCTTGTTGATGTAAGATATAGCAGCAGCGGTGATCCCAGTTGAGGCGCGATCATAATCTTTGGGGATGTAAGTATCTCCTTTAGTTTTTCAAATGCGGCTTCGTGGTCAGGAGCCCAGTTGTACGCGGCGTCCTTCTTGAGAAGAGTGCTGAAACAGCATGTGATTTCGGCGATTGCTGGGATGAATCTCCGCAGATATGACAATTTTCCCAAGAATGTTTTCAAGGCACTTTGGTTGTGAGGTGGCGTCATGCTGGTGATGGCTGACACTTTCGCAGGGTCAGGCTCGATCCCTTGGCGATGGACCACGCACCCCAAAAACTTCCCCGAGGTCACGCCGAATGCGCATTTCATAGGGTTCATTTTCAGTTGAAAGCTCCTGCATCTGTTGAACACTTTTCGCAGGTCTGCGAGGTGATCTGCTTCATGCCTGGATTTGACTACCAGGTCATCCACATAGAATTCCACTTCTTTGTGCATCATGTCATGGAATAGAGCCATCATGGCTCGCTGATAGGTCGCGCCTGCGTTCTTGAGACCGAATGGCATTACCGTGTAGTTGAATACCCCCACGGGAGTGATGAATGCAGTTTTCTGTGCATCTTCGGGATCCATCTTGATTTGATTGTACCCACTGAAGCCGTCCATGAAACTGAACATGCGATGGCCTGCCGTCGAATCGATGAGCAAGTCGATGTTAGGCAGTGGGAAATCGTCTTTAGGGCAGAAGCGGTTGAGATCGCGGAAGTCCACGCAGATGCGGAGCTGTCCGTTCTTCTTCACCACCGGCACGATGTTGGCTAACCATGTAGGATGGTGGTTTGGCTCTATGAACTTGGCGTCTAGGAGCTTGACAATCTCCTGTTTGATCTTCACGTTGAGCTCTGGCCTGAAGCTTCTGGTGCTTTGCTTGACCGGTTTAGACCCTGGGATGACGTCTAAACGGTGCATGGTGATGCTCGTGTCCAGACCTGGCATTTCATCGTATTCCCATGCGAATACATCCTTGTACTCAGTTAGGAGCTGCAGCAGCCCTTGTTCCTCTTCGCTTGTGAGGTCCGCACTCAGGAAGACGGGCCTCCTCTTTTCCTCGTTCGGGCTGAGGAACACTTCCTTTAGCTCTTGCTTTTGTGGTCTTGGCCTGTCTTCCATGCATTCGGGCGCTTCTTTGAGTTTCTCGTCTGAAGCGATCTGTGTTGGCTCTTCTGTCAGCGCAACTTGTTTGATTCGATTGATTTGCCCAGGGACACCCCCATGCCCGTGTGAGGACGTCCCCGCGCACCTTCATATACGATAGCATTTCTTCCCGTTGGCGTAGAAGCTCTCTATCTCCTTACCCTCGGGGTCATGCTTTGCAATCCTCTTCAGGGTATACACATTTTTCCGATGATATGCGATGCGCGGCGCCTCTTCGTATGTAGGCGGCTTTTCGTTTGCATCTCCCCTTGTTACCATCACGCCTGCAGGTGACTGGTCCTTGATGTCCTCCCAAAGAGGTAAAGGAGTAGGGTTGAATGGTCCAGGTGTTTGCTCGTCGGCCATCTCGGTGAACCACACCGCCTCGCTGAGATGTGCTTCGTCCAAGTTGAATGGGTTGGTTGAGGCCGGTATTTCGACAATCTTGTCTTTCCAGATAGCTTTCATCACCTGGTGAGCCGTGGAAGGGATTGCGTCGAAGCGATGAATCCAGGCTCGACCGACGATCATGTGATATGTGGTGTTCGCATCTATGACGTAGAACTTCGCCGAACACTTGATCTTACCAATCTGAACGCCTAGGCGGATCCATCCGATCGTCATTCTAGAGTCGCTTCCGAATCCCACCAGCGGGGATGGACGCTTGACCACTTTGTGCTCGGGGATCCCTGCTAGCTTGAGTGTGTGGAGGGGAACAACATTGACCGCTGCTCCTCCATCGACAAACGCTCGCTTGAATTCGACGCCGTTGATGATGGCGGTGACGTACAGGGGCCTCTGGTGGCTCGCATCTGTCTTCTTGTCGCTGGCAGAAAAGGTCATAATCTTTTCTGTGGGACGGGACGCCCTGATGACTTTCCCGTTGGAGACCACGAGCTCCTCTTCGTAGTCCTCCGCTATCCTTAAGATTGCTTTCGTCATATCCGCTCGGCATTTTTCTGAGAAGTTCATCTCATCAAAGAATTTGCTGAAGCCGTGCGACCCTTTCATGCGATCGGCACGCTCATCCTCTGTGTCCATGCTGTAGTCTTCCTCTTCATGGACTTCAGCGATGATCGGTAGACCATCCTCTGCGACTTCTTCTAAGTCTACTATCGAGATCATGGCGACCTCTTTGCCCTTTGAGCCCGAATCTGTATGGGCAGGCAGCGGGTTGCTGCGCACGTCCTTCCGGTGGTCGCTGACGACGAGTTCGCCGTTCTTCATCTTCTGGTCGAACGCGAATCTGAGCTTCTTGCACTCGGCTGTAGGATGCATGATCTTGCCGTGGTATTCGCACCACTTGAGGTCCCTCGTCATCTCCTTGGAGGGTGTTTTCTCGAGCGGTGGCAGGACGCCGTCCTTGCGCCACTGTCTGCAGAGATCGCTCGCTTCCTCCACCGAGCATGGCAGAGGCGGTGCGTCGAAGTTTGTAACCTTTGCTTGCTTCTGGGGCGAAACTGCGTTGACTTCAGCTTCGCGTCCTCGCTTGTAGCCGAATCTGCCGATCTTGTAGGTGGTGCCGCTCGCAGGTCGTTCTGGAGCGCTCTTCTTTCTCTGTCTCTCGACAATGGGCTCGATGTTCATCGTGCACTCGATGAGCTTTGAAAACGTGGGCGTTTGCAAATTGATCAGCATGCTCTTGTATTCATCTCGCATGCACTGCAGGCATATCTCTACGAGCCGGCTTTCGAGCATGGGGTCCTTGCATTCCAAGGATTTCGCTCTGAATTTCTTGATGAAAGTGATTCCATCTTCCTCGCGTTTCTGATGCATCCGCGAGAGGTGGATCATCGTCACCTTCTCTTCCATCTGGAAGAACTTGGTATAGAACTTCTGGACCATGTCGTCCCAAGTCTTCACGGATCCGGCTTCCAACGTCCGGTACCATTTGTATGCTACATTCCCAAGAGTCTTTGGGAACTCTCGCATCAGCAGTTTGGGATCAGCTCCGTATGGACCCATGACGTCAATGAAACGCATGACATGCTCATGAGCGTTCCCGTTGACGTCCTCGAACTTATCCCATTTAGGAGCCTTGTACCCCGCCGGGTTAGGCATGAGATAGATCTCTCGTGGAATGGGTGGATCGTTGTCTAGCTTCGGGATGATGGTATCCGCGAGCGACTGATGAGCTAGGATGGAGTCCACGCGCTTCTGCAAGGACGTCATGCATTCTGGGAGGCTTCCCTCGGTAGCTGCCGGAGGGGTTGCCGTAGGCGGTGGCGACACATATGCCGCCGGGGGATTGGGAGTGTATTGACTGCCCGCGTTTCCCCAAATCGTCGCTGGTAGAGGCAGAGTGTACTGCAAAGTTGGGTTAGACGCCAAAGCCGTGGGCTGAGAGGCGTGAGCAGCAGGGGGTAGCATTTGCGCTGTTGATCCTTGGACCGAAGGCAGCTGCGCGGCTGACGGTGGAGTTTGCAGATGAGGGTTGGGAGGCGTGGCCGACACTCCCAATCCCGGAGCGGTAGGGGTTCCTCCTCCCTGAGGGATGGCGGTACCTGGTGGAGGATTTGGCGCAAGGGTGCCCAGAACGGCCAAGATCCGCTCCAGCTGCGCAGATTGAGACTTGAGAGCTTTTGCCTGACTTTGGACAGTGGCGTCCAAAGACTCCAAAGTTGGTGCCTCGCCGGGAGTCGTCGGAGTACGGCGGACTTCTTCTCCCGAGGGAGTTTCGGCGGAAGGCGATCGGTTGCTGACATCATCCTCCTGAGACATGGTTGCTTTTGCTGGTAAGATTCACGTCGGGTTCACCAAAATGTGCACAAGAGATTCCGGCAGGGAGACCTCCGTGTACACCGTACGTAGTGGATCAGGGATCGCACAGGAAGAATAGGGGTGTGTGTAGGGAGAGAGTAAGTCAGTAGCAATGTCTGAGAGAGAGACAGAGGTTTGGCAGAGCTTCCGCCTATAGCAGTGTTGTTCTCTCTGTGTGGAAAGAGTAACGATATATATATACTGGAGAACGTGACCGTTGTAGTGTGGTTAATGCGCCCATTAATGGCGGCTTAATTAGCTTAACCATAACGGCACGTTCGTCCGAGTATATAGGAACCGTTAGAGCACGTGGTGCGCGAGTACCGGAACCGTTACGAGGTTGACCGGGTTTGACCGGGTTTATGGAGCTCGTGCCATAAATCTCTCAAAACAGTTACTAAAGGTCGCGCGCGGGCTTGGCTCGCACGCGACAGGGCTTACCCTAGCCTCCAAACCACAAGTCCCTACAAGTCCCGTGCGGTGGTATGCGAGGGCTCTGTCTCGCAGCCCCCACATGGATCAGCTCGGCTGGTGATCCTGTGTGTGTGGAGCACAATATGGTGTGCTGGATGGTCGCCACGTGGCCTGGATCTGCCATGTCATAAAGCAGTATCTACACCTAGCATGCCAAAAAGAAGAAGAAGCATGAAAAGCTATAGAAGACTTACTAGGGGAGACATCAAGAGAAGATGGGACAAATCTGTAGAGGCCATTAGTGGCAGGACCCCTAAAAATCTCCTGAGAAGTAGTCTTGTCCTGAATCACAACAGAGGATTCATCAAAGATTGCTCTACAGTTATTGTCTTGTGCTAATTTCTAAACTGAAATCAGATTATGAGACAAGGAAAGAACAAGTAGCATATTTTTTAAGAAGATTACCATGAGGAGTAGGTAAAATACCATCCCCTCTTTGTGTAGCTTCAGCAGTAGATCCATCCGCCAAAGAAATGTGTTGAGAAGAAGATCCATAGTTTGTAAGAGCTTGAGCATTGCTTGTAAGATGATCTGTAGCACCATAATCAAATATCCAAGGTGGCCTAGAAACACCAGAAGAAGTAGCACACATAGCTCTTGGTTTATAATTCTCTTTAAATATGTGCCAACAAGTGAGAGCAGTGTGACCATCTTTACTGCAAATCTGACAAGTGACTGAGGTATTTGATCTGTGCTTAGATGGCCAAGAGGAAGTAGAAGGAGATTCACCATGCTTGGAGAATCCAAATGACTTAGGTGATGTAGAAGAACTAACAGAGTAGGAAGACATTTTTGGAGGCCACATCTTCTTGACAGGATTCTTGTGATGAGGAAATGAATTATGAGCCACCATTGCAAGTGGAGGTGCAACTTCAGATAATGTAGACTTGTATTCCAAATGCACTAACTCAGACAGAATTCTAGCATGAATCTCATCAACATCCAGGGATAAAGGTAAATTGCGAATAACAGGCTTAATAGGATTGAAATCAGCTGGAAGACCTTGTAGAGAGTAAAATACAATATCAAATTTATCAACATGAGAACCAGCCATGGCCAATTGATATCTGAAATTCTTGAGAGACATAAGGTATTCTTGAACAATTTGTGTTGGAGACTTCTTCAGATTATGAAGAACGGATCGGAGATTATAGACTTCAGAAGCACTAAGTTTAGTAAACTTTTGCCTCAAGAAAACACCAAAGATCAAACGCAGTAGCAGCATTTTTTACTTGAACAAGAACCGCTGGAGTGAGAGTTGCAAGAAGACAACTCCGAAGATAAGAGTCCTCCGTAAGCCCCTGAGTATAAGAAGGATTGACGGAGCAATTACCTGAAGAATTGACGATTTCAGCCACCGGAGATGAAGAAGAAAGCACTCGATCGAATAGCGTACTCGCCGCCAGGGCACTTTCACATTGCATACGCCACACACCATAATTGTTCAAAGCAAGCTTGATCGGTATGAGATGATGGAAATTACTAATGAAGAACTGCAAATTTGGTGAGACAGGCGCCGAATCCATGATCTGCGAAGAAGATCGAAAGCTCCGATACCATGTGAACAAACCAGAAATGAAGAACAGGAGAGAGAAAGAGAATAGAAGATGAACAGATACTTTAATTTGCTAAAGGAAACAATTACAGCTTTTGTATCATCTCTAATTTCTGCAACTAACAACTTCTAGGAATTACAAATAGATCCCTACACTTTACTTTCTATTAATATCAGAAATAGTCTTTAAACTTTAACAACAGACATTCATTGATTGTAGATGCTCTTTTGGAGCACTAACAAATTGCTTGTGTGAAAGACAGGTCTTTGGGAGAGCCAGCTCCAACAGGTGGAACTAATCGATGGCAATGTTTGACGTAAGACGATCAGAAGCATTAATGGCGCCATGAAGTGGCAACAATGATTCCATACATCTCATAACCGAAGAAATTGAGTAACAAAGAAGGATCTTTTTCTCGAGTGTACACAACAAACATGTAAATTCAAGCCCCTGACTATATAATGAAGCTTCTCAAGACAGAACAGCTCAGTTGTCTTATTTTTGTGCGTAATTTTTGAATTGGGTCTCACTTCTTAGTTTGTCGCAGAAGGAATTCCTCAGTTGCCTTATTTTTGGGATAATTTTTTTTTTGTTGTAAATTCCACGTATATTCCTAACTACTACCTCTGTCCTTTAGAAACAACACACTTTAATTTTTGTTGCTATTCACCGAGTTACTTTTAACTGGTGATTTAAGTAGCAAAATGATACCAAAAAATCGTGATCTTTGCATGGTATTGTATAGTAAAGTTCCCTCTACAACACCATAGAAGAGATGTCAAAAAGTATATCGTTTTGCTACCTAAATTATTAATCAAGGTGGCGCAATTACGAATGAAAAAGTCAAACCATGACATTTCAGAAGAAACGGATGTAGTAGTTCATAAAATATTCAAGGATCTCGATGATGCATCATGTAATACGATGAGACAAAGTAATAAGGAATGAGAAAATGAACTTTATTTATAAATTTGAACTTTCACTTTGTTCCTTAACTATTTACAAAGCGTGTCACCCGATCAATCAGTTCAACGTCCATTTTCCTCAGTTGATGATCATGAATTTTCCCTAGGCTTTCAAAGATTTCAACGGTCTTTCCAGCCTTCTCCCGTACCGCGTCTGCGTATAATTTACCCGCATCACGCAACGCGTCACGCCCCGCAACATTAATCAATACCTTCTTGCAACCTATGGACGATAGTTTCGGGTCCATCATCGGGTTGACCCGTGGATCATCCAACCCGCTAGTCTTTGGACACACGAAAGGCCAAAGTTTAGTCATATTATTCCTCATATCTTCATTTGCACTCATCATAGACGGAGTCGGCGTCGTAGTTAAAAAATACGGGCTGAACAAAATCAGACCGACAAATTCCGTGCCACGCAATTTCTCAGAACCGAATCGCATCGCCACATTGTGAGCTATATTTGCGCCCGCGCTATCTCCCGCGATAAAAACACGGCTAAAATCGACATAGTCTTTTAGTGATTGTTCCGTACCTTCCCCCATCGCGTGATTGGCAAGCCATTTAACGGCTTCAAATGAGTCGTCATAAGCTACGGGCAAATAGTGCTCCGGGGGTTCCCTAAAATTTACAGACAACGCTATGATATTCGCCTTGTCGACAATTGTAGTAACGAATTCGTGGATATCCGCGTCGGCAGCATTTCCCGTGCAGAAGCCTCCACCATGCAAGTAGACAAGAACGGGAAGCTTTTTTCCTTTAGTTTGATAATCTTTGGGCGTGTAAAGCCTGGCATTGACACCGGTCTGTTGAGAAATCACGACGTCTTTGGAGGATACACCGTTTGCGGCGTTGACTCCAGCGGGGACTCTGGGTATTTCGCCGAACTTTTTGTACGTGCCATTTTTGTATACCGTGATGGCGAACATGAAGTAAACTTCTACATCAGAATTGCTAGAGCCATTCCCTATTCCATCAGGAGAGGTTGAGCCAACTCCTAAGCCGACGAGTAGAAGAAGGAAAAGGAAAAGGATGTTGTGGAACGACATCGAAATCCCCCTTTCCTTCCACTGGCAAATGATGAGTGGAGAGGACGGATATGAGAGAAATTAATGAAAATTCCAGGATCATGCCTCTGATTAAATCGATGATGCTCCCATTTAATAGTTCGAGTGAAAAGCAGATGATCGTTGAATTTTCCTCGACTCACGAGAGCCAATCAATTCTCAGTACGCGAAAATAGAAAATTGTGGTTAGGAAATATACCTCAAGAGCATATTGAGTGTGGGAGCTAATTAAGGTAATACCATAAATTACCCAAATTGTTATTACCATAAAACAATCCCATAAGACAATCATATTGTAGTAGTGATCTTGGCCACCGTTCATTTTCTCACGACCATTTCTACCGAGCTAAAATTGATGCTTACAAGAGCCGCTTATTAATTTTGTGCTTCCAATGAAAATTTAACATTTTCTATTCCCCAATGTCGCTATCTTCTTCCCGTTAAACCCTGCTTCAGAGTTCACTCCCCCTGCCTGATAGTCACTGCCCATCGTCACTCCTCCCCCCATATGTTAAGGAAACATCGTGTCTCTTATAATCTGCAAATTGGATCTATGATAAGGAAAAATCATGTCTCAGTCAAAATTGAAAAACTATGGTCTGTAGAGAACACTCAATGCTCGCTTCAACATATGAAACTTGAGTTTCAAATTTTAGATCAAAGATTGAACAGCGCACTATAGATACTACACACATTATTTTTAATAATTTGTACTACTGAGAGAAGTTTCTGGCACTGAATAATAATGTGTTCAATCCTAGAAATATGTGTAATGAAATCACAAGACAATTATAGACGGATTCAAGCAACATAGTAGTTAATGATTTGAGTCTGATAGCTAGAGGCTTTGCTTTCTTTACATAGTTTATGTGACTTTAATTTTATTTTAAATAAAAAAAAAACTGCTTACTTCAGTATTGTGAAAATATTAAATGATAAATTGGTCTGTATGCATGTATTAAATCCATTAAATCTTCTGTACTCCAAATATTTGAGTTGAGTTCAGATCAGCCTTCAAATTTCAAAATTTTGTGCAAATCTTAGAGTTGCTGCTGCTGATGCCGCTTCGCACATATTATTCTTGTTTTTTCCTTTGCGCCGTGTCCTTGCTATCAAGCTCCAGTTGAATTTTCTTTCACCACCCTTAGCATATTGTCCTTCCTCATTTGAGCATGTGCTGATATGTTACCAGTCGAATTTTCTTTCATAGTTTTGTTAAGATTTGAGATTTAATGCTTCATTTGTTGAGATTTGAGATTTAATGCTTCATTCTCTTACGTGTTAGCTACAGCTTATAGTATATTCGAGAAACTGCCGGTGCAAGTTACCGCTTCAGGTCATGTGCGAAAGAGTTTCCAGACGATATTATGCCCTTTGCAAGAGGAGCTCACACGTGCCTCCAACTAGTATAAACGAAATTGGCATAATTGTTGAGAGAGAAAACCTAAACGCTTAATTCAAGACTTAAAAATCCTTAATAATGTGGACAAAGAAAGAACACCAGCATCCTACAGGAACTTCGCATATTCGAGTACTCCATTCCACATTATTTTACAACAATCAAACACAAATATTTTTGAAAACCAGCAATAGCATATGGTTTTGCACACGATACCACCCTCCAATCGAAGAAATCAGGTCTCATTCTTGATTGACAAACGAAACAATCTTCTTCAAGATATCTACCGCATTAGGTTTAGTAGGCTTATACAAATGAAAGCAATGACGCTCGCCTTCATGTTCCACGAGCTCTGCGTGTCCTTTCCAAGCACTCTTCCGTAAATTCTCGTAATAAGCAACACCCGGGTCTCTCAAAAAACACTCTCCCCCGACGAACACCAACACCTTCTTGCATCCGATCATTCCCAGATCTTCTACGGACGGTTTCATCAAAGGGTCATCAAACCCTTTGTTCGTAGGACACATGAACATCCACATCTTATCATGTGCCTCAACCCCTCCGAAAAACGGGTGGATCATAAACGCCCCGACGAGCTGGGTACCCGCCAACCCGATTGTCCCGACCCGGTACGCCAACGTGTGAGAGATATTCCCTCCGGCGCTGTCGCCGCCGACGAAGACCCGATCGAAGTCAACGTGATCGTTGACCCACTTTTCCGGGCCGTTACCGGATCCGTGTGAGGCGACCCACTTGAGGGCTTCCCAGGAGTCGTCGTAGCAAGCGGGTATTGGGTTCTCCGGCGCTAGGCGGTAGTCGACGGAGACGACGACGGCGTTTGCTGCGGCGGCGATGAGCTTCCCCTGGTGGTCGTACGGCGGAGCGAAGGGGGAGCTCATCGAGAATCCGCCGCCGTGGATGTAGAGGATGGTGGGGAGTTTTCGGGTCGGGTCGGGTATGGGTGGGAGGAAGATCCGGGCTGAGACTTTCGGGTCGGTTGATATGGTGACGTCCTTTGATCGGACGCCGGTGGAAGGGTCGTCGGAGGGAGGGAAGTATTGTGGCGGCCAAAAGGGTTTTTCGACGCGGCCGTCTTTGTAGACAGTGAGGAGAGGAAACTTGTGGAGTATTTCTTCGGAGTTGGGTTCCATTGTTAGATCGGGTCTGATGTTCAATGGATGAGAGAGAATGGAGCTTCTTCAATGGCGATTACTTATGGTGAATTTGATGTGGGTGTTATATTTTTTTGAGAAGTGTGATGTGGGTGTTATTACTAAAATATTGAATGATACCAGTTTCGCAGAAGGAGGTTGTTGAACAAAAACACCACGTTAAGAGGAAACAAGAGCATCTACTAACCTACCTCATGATTGAAATGTTTAAAAACACTAAACCTCATGGCCATTTTGTGGGCTAGCCTATTTTGCCTCTCTATTCACCTTTTTAATCACCACCGCAAGAGAATTTAACATCCGAATATTAGACTTGGTTGTGTTAAACGGATGGCAACGAATTCGGATGGTATCGGCATTTTCCAAATCCAAATCCGACCAGGTTAGGTGTGATCCAGACCCGATTCAAATCCGTTTGGATCATCATTAGGTTCGTATCGGATCAGATCAGGTCTAAGTTACTTAATTCAAACATGATCCACATATCGATTGACTGTCTTTAACCAGGAATGTGGATACTTTAATAGTGAGGATACCCCCTTTTGGCATGCCTCCTCCAATGGAGTCTTCACAGTATATTTAGCCTACTCTCTCCTTAATTACAATAACTCATCTCCTAATTTATCTTCTTCTAAAATCCAATTCAACTCTACTAGTCTCAATTTTAATTGGTCTAAACTTTGGATTAATAGTGGTCTCCCAAATAATGTTGTCTGCGTTCTTTGGAGAATCCTTCTTTGGAGAATCCTTATTGACTCCCTTCCTACCCTTGATAACGTTCACAATCGTATTAGTAGCTGTAATCCTCCATGTTCTTGTCGTAACATGTATATTGAAAATGCCACTCATCTTTTTATTCACTGCCCAAGGGCTCAAGAATTATGGCACATGGCTCACTACTATTTCCCTAGGAATAATACTATTGATATTAATTATTGAATTAAGAGTTGATTAAGAAATAGGAAGGTTTTGCAAGCTAGTCCTAATTGGTATTGGCCCCCAGCCATTTTGTGGACTATTTGTCTTGCAAGGAATCACTTGATCTTCAACCAGGAGGAACTCACTTTTGATCAGATGTTTTATCAGGCCCAGGATCTCAGTTATGTAATTAAATGTTCTAGTATCTCTAATCTTAGTACTTTATGATTTTACCTTCAGAATTCCCAAGTTTAGTTGAGGTTGCAGTGGATCATGAGTCTTCTTCTTGGTTCAATGCTCATTCTCAATTTACGGCCAAGTCTTCTTTGGAGCATGTGTCTGAAGCTTTGCCTCTTGCTGTTCTTCCTCCAGTGGCCTTCTCTTCTTCTGGATTGCCAGTGTTTGAGACGCCATCTCAAGATGCAGTTGTTGATCCTGTGATTGTCCCAGTTGGTTTCAGTGCTGCTCACAGCTCCTCTGCTTCAGCCCCAGTTGTTGATGATGTGATCCTTCCCCCTCTGCCAGAATCTTCAGTGAATGTTGATGCCATTGTCCCTTTTATTATGAATTAGAGTTTGTCTTATTTTGGTTGTTTGGTTTATGCTAGTTGGTTGCTTTTAGTTTGGACGTCTTATGACCTTGTTTTTGGCCTTGTTTTGGCTCTGTATCTATTTTGGATGTTTCCTTTGGGTCTTGTTGTAACACCCGCAAATGGCCCAAGCCGGAGGCTCGGGGATGTCACTCCGTACCCGAGGTTAAACCCGAATACAAGGAGATTTTATAACATGGTTCTCAAGAAAAAACATCGACAATAATAAATTAAAACTAACCGTTATTACAATCCAATTGTCCTAGCCTCAAACCGGGCATAAACAAACTAAAGCATTTAAAATACTAAAGAGTTCAAATTTAAAATAAGACTAATGATCAAAATGATGATACGCGCTCCCCTTCTACGCCAGATAACCATCCTCTAAACTTGTGGTGCGGAATCAAAAAGAAACACCACAGTACAAAATCAGCATATAAATACTGGTAAGAAAACACCCAAACATGTAAAATGATGATAGGATAGTTATGAAACAACGACTCATTTACAAGTAAGAGTTTTTCTCAAAAACACAACTGAAATAAAGTTGACACTTGTGGGAAAACATGAGAGTTCCCAATTCCATAATATTTCCAAACCAATTCCATAATCATTAGGAAATCCAAAATCACATATTAATTCTTTTTCCATTAACAAAACTAAAATTCAATCATTACTAATTCGTTGTGACGGGGGAAACCAAACTATCTCGCAAGCATCCAAGACCATAAGTGTCGACACCCCCCAAAGACTTCTGGCGGCCAGAGGAGTGAGTACAGGGAGCTATCCGGGGACTTGCAACCGGATTAAATAAAATAAATTGAAACGGAAGACCGAAGTCAACACGCCCAATGCCAATAGTAACCAATAATAAATGGCCGCGCACAACTCTTCCAATTTACGTTGTAGTTCATTATTATTATCATGGTGATATTTTCAAGAAATACATTTATCAAGTAAAAATCAGAGATTGCATGTCACATCACATAAACATATTTTGAGACGTAAAGAAATACAAGAATTCATTTGACACAAAGGAGTTAGGCACACTAGGTCTGGCATGTTTACTTACCTCAAAGCAAATCAACTACCGCAAATGAGTCGACGTACTCGATGTACTCGTCGTCGAAGAACTCGTCACCTACACGTAACAATACCCTAATTAAACATAATACTCTAGCAATATAATTTCTATACTACCTACATGCATATGACACTCGACGGTTTAGGTCTCTAACACTAACCCAACATCTCACTTAATTCATACTTCAAAACCAAACCCAAAATCTTGCCCCAAAATCCTATAACCTAATGTGTACATAACCTATCATAACTTCACTAATTTTATTACTCCAACTTCCCAAACAGATCATGGCTCAAAAACAGTCTCATTAGATTCAAAACACTCTGAATAATAAGTTTAGCCTCAAACGGATCCGAATTTCGATTCCTGGACCAAAAGTTATGCTAGTTTTAAGTTTCCAATTTCACTCATAATACCCATACGGGAATTATCACTTTTCATACAACTATTCTCCAAAGCATCTAGTTAATCCCGTATTCAAACAAAACCTAATGTAACATGAATACCCACATCAAATCAGGTTACTACCCACATACTATGATCATCAAATCACCCAAATCGCTTAATCAAAAGTCCCTTCCATGACTAGGGTTTTTCCCATAAACTAAGAACATGATCAAACCAAAACTTGATGATTAATCCTACGACTTCATGAATGATGAAACCAACAATACAAATCTGAAAATTAAAGATTACATGCTACGTACATGAATCGTAAACAAGTGATCAAGAGAACAAAAGAAATAAAGAGAAAAAGAAAAGAAGAAGAAACATGACTAAAACCCAAACCCGCCGCCCATGAAGGGGTCGGACGGGGAGAGAGACGGACGGAGAGAGAGAGAAAGAGAAAGAAGAAAAAGAAAGAAACAGATAGAGAGAGAGAGAGAGAGATACCTGCGACCGGAGGGAGAGAGACGGCGACGACGGTGGTTGCGGCTGCTGCTGCTGTCGTCGGGGAAGAGAGAGACCGAGACAGTGAGAGAGAGGGACGGGTGAGAGAGGGAGAGACGTGAGAGAGATAGAGAGAAATAGGGAGAGTGAAGGTTTTATGAGAGTTGGGAAAAAAAATCAACTTCATAAGGAAGGAAACACTCCTGAATTAGTAAACCTTACGTAAGAAGAAAAATTGTGTCAAAAGACACTTTTCCCCCTTAGTTTTGCCAAAAGACAACTACCTCCCCCAAAACCAAGTAAAAGACACTAAAACTCTTGGATTAAAGTCACAAAGATCCCCCAAACTATCGTAACCATTATAATTAACTCTCGACAATTAAATCAACTCCCCAACACTTACAATAATATCACAAAATATCCATAGTCATTAAACGAGGTATTTCACTTGTTGTTTTGGACTTGTTCCCGGATGTATGCCTTATTATCTAATGAAGTTCTTTAGTATTCAAAAAAAAAAACACATATCCGATTGACCTTAGTTCGGATCGGATCCGGTTCGGATCCAGGATGGATCAGATGAAAAACGAGAAAGAAAAAAAATGAAAGACAACAAACTATAATTGCTTTGTGAAATATTCCAATTTTGTGGCATTTAACATGCAACTCGTAAAAAATCTAAGAAAATACACAATTGTAAATAGGGTAAAGACAAAAACCACCCTCCGTGTTTAGAATATATACAAAAACAAACCTCATGTTCGGGGATATACAAAAACGACCCCTGTATCCGTTGGCATCTAACAACGCTTTAACGGAGGTGTGAAAACACAAAAATACCCTTTGGATCAAAGCAAATTACACCACATAAAACTCAATTATTCTCCTTCTCCTCTCATTTCTAACTCTAAATCTCTCTCTCACTCTTCCCCTTCACATTAAGCATGTCTCTCCTTTGCCCACACACAACCCACGATCTCCACAACAACCATCACTGCCATCTCCCCAAATTCAAGCGATTCCTACTCGAACCCAGAAACCTCCGGTACTTCAGAAGCTCATCCTCTTCCACACCGTTCCAATTTGGCTTGAATCGCACAGATTACCTGAGATTTTTGGGTTCTATGCCGATGCCAGAACCCATCTTTGCAGAGAGTCTTGCTTCGAGGTCGACGCCTACCTCTTCGGATTCTCCACCCAATCTCAGTCATTTGGCCTGAGGGAGCAACATAAGTGGACCCCATAACCAACCAATTAAATAAGCTTGCTCCCTCTTCCGTCTGTCGTAAACCAGGCCAATCTAAAACTCGATTTTTGCCTACACCAAACCGATCTGGTTCTCAGCTTCAAACAGATCTAGGGAATGATGTCGTTTGGGTTGCTATTTTGGTTGAGGTGGAGTCTGGTTTGCTAGCTGTGAAGGTTGTTGGTGATTGAGGTCGGTGGTTGTGAGTTCAGGTGGAGATGGCAGTGGCAGGTGAAGGAGGTGAGTTTTTTTTGTGTGGCTTCAGGATTAATGGTAGTAAATATTCGAACTTCATTGTCGTTAATATATGTCTTTAGTGTGTAATTAATAATGGTAGTACATCGAAAATACAGTGACCACATTCATAATACATGTGAAAATGTAATTAATGGAGTGATGCGTTTATTAATTTCATATGAATTCAACTTTCTCGCGGAACATAGTTGTAGTTAATTTTCTTAAATACAAAAGAATAGTTTGTTTCTACTTCATACTTTTCATAAGGACGTGACATTTTGAATGCATCAACACTAGTTTGGAATTACCAAAGCACAAGCACCAATTGAAAGTCCCCTTCTAATATCTTAGAATTCACTTGATTGCTTTCTAATGTTCTTTTCCGGGGGTTAGAGAGAAACATAATCACTATCTCAACGACATAAGCAATGTCTTGTCGGGTGCAAACCATATCATACATCAAACTTTCTACTGTAAAGGAGTAGGGTATAGTTTTCATCTTATCTCTAACTTCTTTACTAGATGGATACGATCTCTTACTCAACTTGAAGTGACCGGCAAGTGGAGTGCCAGTAGGCTTAGCACCTTTCATGTTGAACTTGTCGATCACGCTTTCAACATACTTCTCTTGCGATAACCGAAGTTTGCATGCTTTCAAGTCACTAACAGTCTTCATTTCCATTATATGTTGAGTGGAACATAAGTCCTTCATGTCGAATTACTTGAATAACTCTTTCTACACCTTGTCAATCATCTCCAAACTCTTACCAATAACCAGCATGTCATCGACATACAACGATAACATGATAAACCATCGAAGAATCCTCTAACGTAAACTCACTGGTCTGCCTGTGTTCTCTTATACCCATAACTCACCATGAATGAGTCGAACTTCTTATCGCATTGTATTGGAAATTTCTTAAGGCCATATAGACTTTTTTTTTTTTCCAATTTGCAGACCATTATCTCTTTCACTTAAGATCCTTCAAGGTGCTTCATGTAGATCTCTTCCTTCAAGTCACCGTGAAGAAAGGCAGTCTTCACATCAAGTAGTTCAATCTTGAGGTCCATACTAGCTACTAGCCCCAAGGCAACTTGAATTGAGGTCATCTTAACAACTGGAGGAAAATATCTCATCAAAGTAAATGCCTTTCTTTTGGCCAAATCCTTTGACCATCAATCGAGCTTTGTATTTCGCTAGCTTCCCATCATTATCCTTCTTAAGCTTGAACACACACTTGCTCTTTATTGATTTTCTTTCCTTTGGAAGCTTTAATAACTAAGTATAATTATTATGAAACGAACTCATCATAGTATTCATCTTGCCGGATTTATCTTTATGAGATTGCACTTCCCAGAAAATTTAAGGACCCCCCTCACCAATAACTAAATTATATCCAGATGATGGGTACCTGACTGATCGTTGTGGATCTCTTGTGGACCATCTCAACAAAGGTCCTTTAGTTTTTGGTGGAGGGGGTTGCTTCTCCTGCTCAACACCCTCTTCATCAGAATCATCATTGCCATCTTTCATCTCTAGATTCTCCATCTCAGGATCTTCTCCAGGATTCTCTTATCCACCTGTGGCACTCACGGAGGTAACTGGACTGAGGTCAGGATCTACAACTTCTTTCAAATTTGAAGACGTCACGATATCTTTGATAGTCTGGTTCTCATTGAACACAACATCTCTACTTGTTATTTAGTGTTGGGAATTGTATTCAGGAAGTCATATTTATGGTTGTATTAATAATTCTTAATAGGTAACTATTTGCAACTTAATTTAGCAAACAAGTGAGTATGCAAATGCTATTTATTATTTTCCTTATAAATATGCATTATAAAGTCCAATGTTTCATACCTAAGACAATCGGACATGCAGACGAGTTCGCGCATGCGCGGGATTGATTGTCAGTTATTTATGGAATATAAGTAAGGGTTCACAGTCTAGATGATTTTGGACAAATCATCAGAACTACTGTAGTGTAACATTATAGTGACACATCTCGGTCAAGGAAACGGTATAGTTTCAACTTCTTACACTAGCATACTTTGTGTATGTTGAACAGGACCGCCATATGAAATATAATTATCTCGGACTGACCGAAGTGAGATAATATAATATTTTATTATTATTAGTAATATTGGAAACTCTTAATCTATGATTGTTTATGTGGACACAAATCTTGATTAATCATTATTTTGATATATTGAGTGAGATTCAAATTCGAATCAACAATCCTGGTATATTGGGTAATGATTGTTAAGATTTGGTGAAAGCTAATCGAATCATTGAATCCACGTCTTGTATGAGAATGATGTGCCCTCCTGGGAGCTCACTAGGTTTTGTTTTGTCAAGTCTGGCCAGCTAGTTATTTGTAACTAGACATAACGAATAAGGGTTGAGCTGTTTAGATCAGGGAATACATAAGATGTTGATGAGATCGAAATTTTCAGTAAGAGTAGATCGACATTAACGGGTATCTGTAATCTTAACGTGGGGAGTTATCTACTATTAATAACAGGATCTCATACATAATTATGAGAATAAATGTCGGAGTGCAATTATAGAGTTATGGGGGAGTAAACTATAATAACTAATTGTAGGGTTTTGATAATGGATGCGCAACGGAAAAAAAAACAAACATAATCCATGCAATACCCTCCAAGGATCGCAAGTCAAGAGACATAACGATGGTAAGGGAAGAAATCAATAACACACCTTAGGGTTTCTCCTTTGATGACTTCAAACGCGAATAGTGTCACGTTCTCTATAGTTGATCCACGCCTAGAGTTGAATTCTAGATCTTCCTAATCCTTTGTGCTAGCCCGGAATGAGGAAGAGGAATAAGAATCACGCAAAACGAGACAACAAGGAGGTTTCGGCCTCCATGTGGGCCGACGGGTACGGGCGGCGGCAAGGGGGGCGGGCGAGCCTTCCTTGCTTGCTTGCTCTCTCCTTTTTGTTCTCTCCCACTCAAGTTATGATCAATAAGGTCATATGTGTGGGAAGGAAGGAAGGAGTGTCATTTATATAGTCCAACAAATCCTTGCCAACTACCTAAAGGACATATTCTAGTCCTACTAGAATTCGGTTTAGTCCCTTCCTTGCAAATTAGTCCCACTAAGTTTGCAAAGTATTGCAAAGTGATCCTTCTAATTAATTAATTCCCAAATCTAGTTCAAATCTATATATCGTGTGACCCCATAGGTTCTATCTAGTTGGTAGTAACAATTTGCTAATATGGAGCGGCTTCTAGCAAAACATCCATTCTAGCCAACTAATAGAATAGTCATCTTGACAAACCTTGTGCAAGTAATTGTCTCATCCCTTTGTCCCCATATCCGTATTGGACACGAGACATACAAGTCACACTCGTATATCCAATCCATAGTTTCTCGATCCTGGGAATAGCCTTATTCGTGCAAATAACATCAATATCCCATATTGATTTATTTGAGTCTGGCCAGACATTTTATAAGCACTATCCCTCGAGTGGCCTAGGATATTTTCTCCCGTTATGTGGGAGGGACAAATTCTATCTATGTCCACTACGATCTCTAAGCTTGCTTCTTATTGTATCCGGTACACGCCTTTATAACTACCCAGTTACGGTGTAGCGTTTAACGCTACCAAAATCACAATAATCCACAACTAGAATATCTAGCGACTTCAAGTCTAACGATGACAATACCGTTGCACCGCGAGAAGCACTTGTGAATTTACATAACGTGAATGTAGTCTTCTCGGACATGGGTCAATCCAGTGCGCCATTACCCTTAATGCACACCCATGTGTTGGATCATGATATCTCCATATCAATCCAACCCATACTAGTCTATAGATGATTGTCCTATTAATCATTATAATCGACTAGGGATTTTTAAGAATATAACACTTATATTCTAAGGACTTCATTCATGTTAACATATCTCCATATTGATAGCATAATGAATCGTAAATCCATAAATGTCACAATTAATTGATTGCCTCTAGGGCACAATTCCAACAGTCTCCCACTTGCACTAGAGTCAATCTCCTGCATCATATGCCTATTGATCTAGCGCGGCCCTCCACGCTTACACTGCGTAGGGGCGAGACATCTGCTGGTACCTTGCAAATATTCACATCTCCTCCATCAAAAATTTGATTGAGATTGAATATTATGATTAAATGCATCTTATGCATTAATTTACTCAGTCCTCCATGTTAGAATCAGTGACTGAATCTTGCCTGGAACCTTTCCAGCTCATAGTCGCTCCCACTAGGGCAAAACTTAAAACTTGACTTATAATTTGAAATCTTCTTTGTTAGATTTGAAATTCGCATCACTGTAACCCCTTACAGTAAACTCTTCCTATCCTCCATTTATCAAGAATTCATCCTTAGTGCTTCTCAAGTACTAAAGGATAATCTTGATAATTTATCCAGTGACTCTCACCCGGATTTTACTGGTATCTTTGTGTCATGCCATATGACACAACTGGCCTAGTACATAACATGGCATATCTCATGAATCTTATTCATACGGTTCCTTCCCAATCTAATTGGAAAGACAACTAGTCTTCAAAATACCAATTCCATGTGACATAGGTAGAATCCATATTCTATACATGTTGAACCATTTCAACACCTTTGTCAATTTGTGTACTATGACCTAAGCCGCACAACCATCTTGATCTATCTCCATAGATCTTCCTAGGTTGTTTTGCCTAAGTCTATCATTTGAAAATCAATTCCCTAGTCAATCTACGTAAGATTGCCAAGTAGGGACATCATTCCCAATGATTAGTATGTCTCCACATAAAAGACCAGAAACGTAATTATGCTCCCACTAACCTTCTTGTAAACACAAGTCTCATCTTCAATTTTGATGGAATCAAACTCCCTTGATTGCATCATCAATTTGAAGATTCCAACTCCAAGAAGCTTGATTCAATCTATAGACAGATTGCTACAAGCAAGATGCGAATGGATTTAAGCATCACAACTGGAAAGATTTCGTCATAGTCTATACTATGAAATCACAGGAAATTCTTACCCAACCAATTGTCCCTTAAAGGTAATCATATTACCATCTGTAGATACTGCTTTGTGAGCTGACAGATCTTGGCCACGTGGCAGCCATCCAGCACACCATATTGTGCTCCACACACACTGGATCACCAGCCGCGCTGATCCATGTGGGGGCTGCGAGACAGAGCCCTCGCATACCACTGCACGGGACTTGTAGGGACTTAGTGGTTTGGAGGCTAGAGTAAGCCCTGTCGCGTGCGAGCCAAGCCCGCACGCGACCTTTAGTAACTGTTTTGAGAGATTTATGGCACGAGCTCCATAAACCCGGTCAACCCGGTCAAACCCGGTCAACCTCGTAACGGTTCCGGTATTCGCGCACCACGTGCTCTAACGGTCCCTATATACTCGGACGGACGTGCCGTTATGGTTAAGGTAATTAAGCCGCCATTAATGGGCGCATTAACCACACTACAACGGTCACGTTCTCCAGTATATATAGATCGTCAACCTTTCCATACAAAGGAGAACACACTGCCATACGCGGAAGCTCTGCCAAACCTCTGTCTCTCTCTCAGACATTGCTACTGACTTACTCTCTCCCTACACACAACCCCACTCTTCCTGTGCGATCCTTGATCCACTACACACGGTGTACACGGAGGTCTCCCCGCCGGAATCTCTTGCACACATTTTGGTGAACCCGACGTGAACTTACCAACAAAAGCAACCATGTCTCAGGAGGATGATGTCAGCAACCGATCGCCCTCCACCGAAACTCCCTCGGGAGACGAGACCCGCCGTACTCCGACGACTCCCGGCGAAGCACCGACGTTAGAGTCTTTGGACGCTACTGTCCAAAGTCAGGCGAAAGCTCTCAAGTCTCAATCTGCGCAATTAGAACAAATCTTGGCCGTTCTGAGCACCCTTGCGCCGAATCCTCCACCAGCCACCGCTATCCCTCAGGGAGGAGGAACCCCTACCGCTCCAGGATTGGGAGTGTCAGCCACACCTCCCAACCCTCATCTGCAGACTCCACCGTCGGCTAGGCAGCTGCCTTCGATTCAGGGATCAACGGCACAGATGCTGCCTCCTGCTGCTCACGCTCCTCAGCCATCGGCTTTGGCGTCCAACCCAACTCTGCAGTACCCTTTGCCTCCCCCAACGATGATCTGGGGAAATGCGGGTAGTCAATATGCTCCCAATCCTCCGGCGGCGTATGTGTCGCCACCACCTACGGCAACCCCTCCGTCAACTACCGAGGGGAGCATTCCAGAATGCATGACGTCTTTGCAGAAACGCGTGGACACTATCCTGGCTCATCAGTCATTCGCGGATACCATTATCCCGAAGTTAGACAACGATCCACCCATTCCACGAGAGATCTATCTCATGCCTAACCCGGCGGGGTACAAGGCTCCTAAATGGGATAAGTTCGAGGACGTCAATGGAAACGCTCACGAGCATGTCATGCGTTTCATTGATGTCATGGGTCCGTACGGAGCCGATCCCAAGCTGCTGATGCGAGAGTTCCCAAAATCTCTTGGGAACGTAGCATACAAATGGTACCGAACATTGGAGGCCGGATCCGTAAAGACTTGGGACGACATGGTCTAGAAGTTCTATACCAAGTTCTTCCAGATGGAAGAAAAGGTGACGATGATCCATCTCTCGCGGATGTACCAGAAGCGCGAAGAGGACAGAATCACTTTCATCAAGAAATTCAGGGCGAAATCCTTGGAGTGCAAAGATCCAATGCCCGAAAGCCGGCTCGTAGAGATATGCCTGCAGTGCATGCGAGATGAATACAAAGGTATGCTAATC
The DNA here is from genome assembly GCA_023055425.1 of Linanthus parryae. Taxonomy (NCBI): domain Eukaryota; kingdom Viridiplantae; phylum Streptophyta; class Magnoliopsida; order Ericales; family Polemoniaceae; genus Linanthus; species Linanthus parryae. The sequence goes on from JALGPY010000002.1 coordinate 40,326,296, forward strand.
AATTTGCAAACACCTACGTTTTCAAAGCTAATCGAATGCACGAAGAATATCGAACCTATAGTCGAGAGACAGAAAAAGAAGAGCGCTCCAGAGCGACCTGCGAGCGGCACTACTTACAAGATCGGGAGGTTTAGCTACAAGCGGGGACGCGAAGCTGAGGTCAATACAGTTTCACCCCAGAAACAAGCGAAGGTTGCGAACTTCGATGTACCGCCTCTGCCATGCTCGGTAGAGGAAGCAAGTGACCTCTGCAGACAGTGGCGCAAGGACGGCGTCCTGCCACCGCTCGAGAAAACACCCTCCAAGGAGATGGTGAGGGACCCTAAGTGGTGCGAATACCACGGCAAGGTCATGCATCCCACCGCCGAGTGCAAGAAACTCAGGTTCGCGTTCGATCAGAAGATGAAGAACGGCGAGCTCATCGTCAGCGATCACCGGAAGGACGTGCGCAACAACCCGCTTGCCGCGCATGCGGAACCGGGCTCGAAGGGCAAAGAGGTCGCCATGATCTCGATCGTCGAATTGGAAGAAGTCGCAGACGATGGTCTGCCCATCGTCGCCGAGGTCCATGAAGACGAAGACTATAGCATGGACACAGAGGATGAACGTGCCGACCGCATGAAAGGGTCGCATGGCTTCAACAAATTCTTCGACGAGATGAATTTCTCCGAGAAGTGCCGGACTGATATGACGAAAGCAATTTTGAGGATAGCAGAGGACTACGAGGAGGACCTTGTAGCCTCCAACGGGAAAGTCATCAGGGCATCCCGCTCTACGGAAAAGATTATGACCTTTTCCGCCAGCGACAAGAAGACGGATGCGAGCCACCAGAGACCTCTGTACGTGACCGCCATCATCAATGGTGTCGAGTTCAAACGAGCGTTCGTCGATGGAGGAGCAGCAGTCAACGTCGTTCCGCTCCACACACTGAGGCTAGTGGGGATCCCCGAACATAAGGTAGTCAGGCGTCCATCTCCGCTGGTGGGATTCGGAAGCGACTCTAGAATGACGATCGGATGGATCCGCCTCGGCGTTCAGGTTGGCAAAATCAAGTGCTCAGCAAAGTTCTATGTCATAGACGCGAACACCACATACCACATGATTATAGGTCGAGCCTGGATTCATCGCTTCGACGCAGTTCCTTCGACGAGTCACCAGGTTATGAAAGCTATCTGGAACGACAGAATAGTCGAGATACCGGCTTCAACAAACCCGTTCAACTTGGACGAAGCACATCTCAGCGAGGCGGTGTGGTTCACTGAGATGGCAGATGAACAAACACCCGGGCCATTCAACCCTACTCCTTTGCCTCTCTGGGAGGACATCAAGGACCAGTCGCCCGCAGGAGTAATGGTGACAAGGGAAGATGCCAAGGAAAAGCCGCCTACACGCGAAGAGGCGCCCCGTATCGCATATCATCGAAAGAGCGTGTATACCCTGAAGAGGATCGCAAAGCATGACCCCGAGGGCTAGGAGATAGAGAGCTTCTACGCCAATGGGAAGAAATGCTACCGCATATGAAGGTGCGCGGGGATGTCCTCACACAGGCATGGGGATATCCCTGGGCAAATCAATCAAATCGAGCAAATTGCGCTGACGGAAGAGCCAACACAGGGCACTCCAGACGAGAAACTCAAAGAAGCGCCTGAATGCATGGAAGACAGGCCAAGACCACAAAAGCAAGAACTAAAGGAAGTGTTCCTCAGCCCGAACGAGGAAAAGAAAAGGCCAGTCTTCCTGAGTGCGGACCTCACAAGCGAAGAAGAACAAGGACTGCTACAGCTCCTAACTGAATACAAGGATGTGTTCGCATGGGAGTATGATGAGATGCCAGGTCTGGATACAAGCATCACCATGCACCGTTTAGACATCATCCCAGGGTCTAAACCGGTCAAGCAGAGCACGAGAAGCTTCAGGCCGGAGCTTAACGTGAAGATCAAGCAGGAGATTGTCAAACTCCTAGATGCCAAGTTCATAGAGCCGAATCATCATCCCACATGGCTGGCCAACATCGTACCGGTGGTGAAGAAGAACGGACAGCTCCGCATCTGCGTGGACTTCCGAGATCTCAACCGCTTCTGCCCTAAGGACGATTTCCCACTGCCCAACATCGATTTGCTCATCGATTCAACAGCAGGCCATCGCATGTTCAGTTTCATGGACGGTTTCAGCGGGTACAATCAAATCAAGATGGATCCCGAAGATGCGCGGAAAACTGCATTCATCACTCCTGTAGGGGTATTCAACTACACGGTGATGCCGTTCGGCCTTAAGAACGCGGGCGCGACCTATCAGCGAGCCATGATGGCTCTATTCCACGACATGATGCACAAAGAGGTGGAATTCTACGTGGATGACCTGGTGGTTAAATCCAAGCACGAAGCAGACCACCTCGCAGACCTGCGAAAGGTGTTCAAAAGATGCAGGAGCTTTCAATTGAAAATGAACCCCATGAAATGCGCATTTGGGGTAACCTCGGGGAAGTTCTTGGGATGCGTAGTCCATCGCCAAGGAATCGAGCCTGACCCTGCGAAAGTGTCAGCCATCACTAGCATGACGCCACCCCATAACCAAAGTACCTTGAAAACATTCTTGGGAAAAATGTCATACCTGCGAAGATTCATTCCAGCAATTGCCGAAATCACATGCTGTTTCAGCACTCTTCTCAAGAAGGACGCCGCGTACAACTGGGCTCCGGACCACGAACCGCATTCGAAAAGCTGAAGGATTTACTCACGTCCTCAAAGATAATGATCGCGCCTCAACTGGGATCACCGCTTCTGCTATATCTGACATCAACAAGGAGATCTATAGGAGCGCTACTGGCTCAGGAGTATGAAGGCCAAGAGAGGCCCATCTATTATATCTCTCGTATTGTGCAGCCTGCTGAATCAAGGTACACAGACATCGAACGTCATTGCCTTGCTTTATTCTTTGTGATAGAGAAGTTGAGACACTATTTTGCATCACACAAAGTAGTAGTGGTCACCAAGAGCGACCCCATAAGATACTTGCTAACTCACACTACTCCGGGCGGGAGATTGGCGAAATGGTACATGACCATCTCTCAATACGATATCACATGTGTGAGACCAAGAGCGATCAAGTGGCACGCGGTAGCGGATCTGTTGGCACAGTTTCCCGACAACAGCCACGAACCCGTGATTGAAGAAGAGCTCGAAGGCCCTGAAATCTACGCAATCGACGTGCCCTATTGGACCCTCCACTTCGACGGTTCGTCAACTAGGAAAGGTGGAGGCATTGGGATAGTCTTGACAAAGCCAGACGGGGAAGTCATACAGATGTCCGCGAAGCTCAACTTCGCAGTCACAAACAACGAAGCGGAATACGAGGCTCTCATTGCGGGGCTCCGTGCGGCGAAAGCTTTGGAGGTGAGCAACTTAACGGTCATGGGAGATTCCAAACTGATTTTTAAGCAAGCCTCGGGCGAATATGGTCTGAAGGAGATCAACCTCCTGTCCTACCGCACCCTAGTACAAAAGCTGATGCAGCAATTCTGCGATGTGAAATACGAGCACAAGCCCCGAGCGGACAATAGGCACGCAGACAATCTTCCCAACCTTGGGATCTAAGGTCAGCACAGACAAATGCCCCGCAAGGATTTCCATTGAAGTGCGAACATCGTCGGCATTGACAGAAGATGCATGCGACGACGAGCACATGGATGACGCAGACTGGCGGAAAGCAATCCTGCAAGCTATTGCGAAAGGCACCAGCAGCGAAAGCTGGGCACTCACAAAAGGATACTGCATCCACGACAACACCCTTTACTACAAGGGACCTGGAGGAATACTCATGCGATGTGTCTCCGAGCAAGAGGGACAACAGCTGTTAGAAAAGATTCACCAACACGCTTGCGGAGAAAGCGAGGTGTCAATCTACAGAAAGGCTCAGAGATATGGCATTCATTGGCCAGACATGTCAACAGCTGCAGCCCTGATACAAGGGAAGTGCGAAAAGTTGTGCACTAATCAAAGATTCTCTACTCGTCGCCCTAACCGATGACGACACGGACTGGAGGAAGCCACTGTTCGATTTCCTCACCCAGGGCACCGTGCCCGAATCGAGAAAGGAAACCGAAAAATTGAAAAGGAAAGCGTCTCGATATGTGGTACAGGAAAACCTACTTTGGCGAAGAGGTCACGAGGGCAACTTGCTGCGATGTCTAGACGACAGAGAAGCACAAGAAGTCATGGACCTTTCTCATCAGGTGGAACACCAAGGAGGTGCGAAATTATGCAGACAGCTCCTCTCAATCGGATATTTTTGGCCCACGATGGAGGTCGATTGCCGCACCAAAGTGCGACGCTGCCAGGAATGCCAATTCAAAGGGAACCTAGTGCACGCTCCCGCCGTGGATCTACATGCACTAGGGACGCCATGGCAATTTCACACATGGGCTCTGGACTTCATCGGTCCCATCCGACCGACGTCGCACGGGAACCATTTCATTCTCACCGCAACCGAGCTGTTCACCAAGTGGGTGGAAGCAATACCACTAAAGATGGCAAATGCGCTGGCTGTGGTCAACTTTATCTAGGAAAGCATCGTATGCAGGTTCGGAATCCCAAACACCATTCTTTCAGATAACGGTACTCCTTTTGTTAATCGCCAGGTAGCTGCGAAATTAGCGGAGTACAATATCAGGCAGATATGTTCTACCCCTTATTACCCAAAGGGAAACGGACAAGCCGAAGCGACTAACAAGACGCTGTTGAGAATATTGAGCAAGATGGTCGCAGATGACCACAAGAAGTGGGCCGACTCTCTAAGCATAGCTCTATGGGCCTACAGAACTTCTCCAAGGACACCCACAGGGGCCTCGCCATTTCTACTATGTTATGGGGCCGAAGCTGTAGTACCTGCGGAGGTTAGAGTCAATTCGGCAAGGCTGGCCTTCCATGCACTCTATGAAAATCAACGCGATCATGACTTAGTCTTGCTGGAAGAAAAGCGAGAACAAGCCAAAAAGACCAACAAGCGGTACCAGGAAAGAATCGCTCGCGCCTACAACAAGACAGTCCAGCGAAGAGATTTCGCAGTCGGAGACTTAGTCTTGCGCGCATCTGACCACTGTATGCGAGAAGCAACTCACCCAAAGTTCGCAGCTAATTGGGAAGGACCCTTCGAAGTCACAGAAGTCTTCGATAGTGGCTACTGCAGCATACGAAGGTTGCACGGCACAACCTCAACTCCGAGTTCAGTCAACATGCGCTGGATCAAGAAGTACTATCCCTGACTTCTTTCATTTCATACGTTCTATGATAACGTTGTTTAATGTCTCATGTGGCTATGATTTACGCAATCTCCTCTCCCATATGAGAGGATTGTAATCTCATCTCTCCCATATGAGAGCGTTGTAATAAAAGAATTCTCCCAAATGAGAAGTTCACATTTCTAGCTGTTTATGTTGCTCTATTCAGTTTGTTATTACTGTTAACAATGGTTTATTCGCCGCAATAGCAATCAATGCAAATGCGATCTTAAGTGATCATCTAAGCCTATCTCTCACGATAGCAGCCAATGCAAATGCGATCTTAAGTGATCATCTAAGCCTATCTCTCGCGATAGCAATCAATGAAAATGCGATCTTAAGTGATCATCTAAGCCTATCTCTCGCGATAGCAATCAATGCAAATGCGATCTTAAGTGATCATCTAAGCCTATCTCTCACGATAGCAGCCAATGCAAATGCGATCTTAAGTGATCATCTAAGCCTATCTCTCACGATAGCAGCCAATGCAAATGCGATCTTAAGTGATCATCTAAGCCTATCTCTCGCGATAGCAATCAATGCAAATGCGATCTTAAGTGATCATCTAATCCTATCTCTCACGATAGAAGCTAATGCAATGCGATCTTAATTGATCATAAAAGCCTATCTCTCGCGATAGCAGCCAATGCAAATGCGATCTTAATCGATCATAAAAGCCTATCTGTTACGATAGCAGCCTATACAAGTGCGATCTTAATTGATCATAAAAGCCTATCTGTTACGATAGCAGCCTATACAAGTGCGATCTTAATTGATCATAAAAGCCTATCTATTATGATAGCAGCCTATACAAGTGCGATCTTAATTGATCACCCAAGCCTATCTGCTACGGTAGCAACTTATATGCAAAGTGATTTTAGTTAATCATCTAAGCCTATCTGTTACGATAGCAACTTATATGCAAAGCGATTTTAGTTGATCGCCCAAGCCTATCTGTTACGATGGCAACGCATGCGCAAAATGATCTTATTAGATCTTCTAAAAGTCTATCTGTTGCGATAGCAGTTTATGTGAGAAATGATCTCAATCGATTCTCTAATAAAGCCTATCTGCCACGATAGCAACTCGTACAATTTAACGATCTTGATTGATCTACTGAAGACTATCTGCCACGATAGCAACTTGTAACATTGTGAAGATGATCTTGAATGATCCACAACAGCCAACAACAAGCCCATCTGCCATGATGGCACAGCTGCGAAAGTATGATCTCGAACGATCTAGCGAAGCATCAGCGAATTAATATATCGCAAATGCGAAACCATTACATAGCATTATGCAAGGCGAAATATGCCGAAACGCATGCGAAATTGAATTTTGTTGTAAAGAGACAGCAGATAATACAAAAGGCTATTTATCATTACGAGTCAAATGACTTACAATTTATCTGTCTAGATAGCAGCTTACAAGCGAAAAGCTCGAATCTAACTACGTAGCCAACATGGCTTACAATACATTCGAAAAGTGGCTGACAAGCCAGAAACACACTACGGGAATTCCGATTAGAAAAGGATGAACCCACCGGTTTCGACACCGGCTACGCAACACGCAGATCTGCGGCCAAAGATCTGTAGCAAAAGGGGTGCTGCCGCGAAGAGATCAGCTTGTCATTCGCTACATCCCTAGCAGCGAAACTTGGGAAACGATACGCCCAAGACCCCAAGGGGTGACAAAAGCCTCTGTCTGATCAAGGTAGGTGCCGGAGGAGCTTCCTGTTTCGACATATGCTGATCTGCAAAACAGGCGAAGCAGTCATTCCTCTGGTGATGGACTCCTTGTCATGTTGGACAAGGGCATTGACGAGCACCCTGAGTTCAAGAACGAAGAGGCAAGAAATCCTCCTCCAGGGATGCTGGAGGAGAATTTCGCAGTTCATTACGAGACGGTAGCACGGTCACTTCGGCGCTGCACCTCACCACGAGGCGGCCGGAAACATGACCTGCACATATAATACACGAAGAAATTTCTTCGAACACACATGAGATATTATCTGCTTCTTCTTTATGATGGTTATAAAGAGCAATATTCCTCATAAAGTGGATCTTGGAAACTATTTCTATAGCACAAAGCGCAAACTCAGGATTCAAAACTTGAAGTTGCCATGAATCAACGAAAAACAAGCGTTGAAGCCAGCAGTCGTAAGGACTCACGGCAAAGCACATCTTTGGGATGAAGAACCCAAATAGCAAAGACAGGGTTTATATAGACCCTGTGGAGACTCTTCAGTTGCCAAGGATGAGTCAGCAGAATTCAAAAAGAGGGTAAGTTCAATCACTTACGCCTTGAAAAGCGGTAACAATCAATTGCCCTACTAAAGGCTACGACGATTCAGTTGCGTATCCTAATAAATGACGGATGGTCATGATTCGGATGGACTTCCCAACAAAAGCGTACTTATCTGCCGCGAAATTAGCGCGAAAATCAAGCAAAGTATCATTTGCTGATGTCATAATTGGATATGCACAGAAATATCCAATCAAATCCCGGAAAAGGGCAAAACGGGAAAATTAATTGTTGTTGTTAAAAAAAAGGGGGGGAGAAACCCTAGCAACATTACATTAATGTTCAAGACATTACATTAATGTTTCAGCTATTTTTCTTGCTATTTTTGCAAAATTCGAAAAGTCAAAGCAAATTCTTGATTAAGGAGTCTTGGGGCTCGAACTGCTCGCTCAGCTTCTCCACTTGTTCCACTTCTTGCTTCAGTAGCTCGCACCTGGCATTCATCTCATGATACAGCTTCAATGCTTCATCAACCTTTTGCTTCTGCTGCTCCACCTTATGCTTCTCAGCTGCGAGATTCTGGTGGCCGAGCTTCAAAGTTACGGCTGCGCGAATCAGCGTGACTCTGTTCATAAGAAACTTGAAGCCCATTCTGCCTTGGACTTTGGTCACGAGATTTTGGCACATGCCACATAGCAATTCAGCACTCTGGACCGAAATGGTCGCAGGCGTAGCCGCAGATAGCCGCTCCAAAATCCAGATGGCTTCAGTAAGAAAAAGCCTCCTGTCGAAGGGCCCTATCTCCAGAGATCTCACAAACGGCTACGGGTAGGTCAGAGGCATTCGAACCACCCAGTCTACATCGGTTTGCTTCAAACCTGAGGAGACGTCAAAAATAAGTTATGATGTCAAAACTCGCAAGCGAATAATGCGACGTGCGAACAGTAAAGCTCTACTTACCAGTTCCTTCCAGAATCTCATGAAGAGAAGGAATGCGGACTGCCGGGTTGTTCGAAGATTGCCCTCGCTCCATAGCTCTCCTATCAGCTGCGAGCTCCAATCTCTCGTAGTCGGGAGGAAGAGTGTAGGCCGCACCAGCTGCGACTGCATTCCCAACCTGCGAGCCCCAAATGCTCCACGCAGGAATAGGTGCCTCTGGCTCAGTCATCGCCGGGGGCGAAGGGACAGCCGAAGTCGCTTGGCGAAGGACGCTCTCAGATGCGAGAACATTAGCAGCACTTGTCCTTCCTTCCTCAGCACTAGCATGGACATCTTCATCCATCAACACAGTGTCAGCTCCAGCATCGTCGGAAAGCTCGATGATGTCCTCAAGAGGCTCACCCGCGTGTTCAGCAGCTGCGACGGGCTTCTCGGTATGGGAGCTCGGAATTGGAACATAGGACGCAGAAGGCTGACTTCTCTGCTCCAGCTCAGGTTCCTCAGCATAACCTGCGACATTAAATGCGATGACATGAGGTAACTTGCGTTATAAGTTATTTTGCTATCTTTGCTAAAGCTAAGAGAAAGCACCTCCACGCGAAGGTGGGATTGAGGTATCCTCATCATACACTAAGGACGTGGAACCATGCCCTATCAGTGTGTCCTCACTAAGCAAGTCTTTAAGAGAAGCGTGACCTGGGATGCGAATAAACCAGTCATGATTCTGCCTTAAGTTGCTAAAGCCTAGTACGTGTGTATCACTCAAATAGTTACCTGAGGGTTCTCCGCATTTGCCTACTAACCAACGGCGAATGTCAGCCTTTGACACACCATGCTTTAACGCACCCACAATAACATCTCTATAAGTTACTGCGAGATTGAAGATCTCACCTTTATCGCCACCTGCGATCTCTTCGAAGTCTGCTTGGACTTGCTCCAAGGTCGCTGCATCCTCTCCGGGAACCTCATCTTCCTCCTCCGCATGAGGAGCCACTTCTTCGGGAAGCTCGTCTTCCTCGCCAACTGGACGCACTAAGTCGTCAACATGCTGCTCTTCGAGGCTCCGCTGTTTCACACGCTCGAGCTCCTCTTCCTCTCGCCGCCTTCTTCTTTCAGCAGCCTCCGCGGCTGTCTTTCGGGACTCAGCAAGAACGTCCTCGCTTACGGGCTCATCTGGAATGCCAGAATGGGCATCTCTCTTTTGTCTCTTGGCCGCAAGGCCACCAATGGTTTCATCATCATCATCTGCGAATACACGATTGGTTTAAGGAAAAGAAAGAAGTTATGATAACGGGAAAGGAAATGCGACGGAGGTACCTCCTGATTCTTCCTCATGCATCATAACTGTTACTTCTTCTTCATCACTTGCTTGGGGCTCCTGCCTCTCTTCCTCTTCCTCTTGATTGATGGAACAAAAGTCTCAACTGCGAGATCTTTCCGCACTTTGCTGGGCATGCGACCTTTTCCTTTGTCCTTGATAGAAAGGGACCTCACTGGAGGAGAAGCTGGGGCATTCCTAGGGGAAGAAATTGTAATTCCCTTTTGCCTGGGTCTCTTCACTCTTGGCGCCGCAGTCGCTGGGGGAGACGGGTCATCTCCAGAAGGAGACGGAGTCGGAGGATTGTCTATCAGCGAGTCGGCAAAAGCACTCATGACTGCGCGAATCTTTGTTTCGATCTCAGCGTCCATCCTCCATGCTAGTCGGAACGACTGCCCTTGCCTTCTGGTGGCAACAATGGTGTTAACCAGCGATTTGGAGCGATCACCAGCTGCGAACCTCCGCACATGACACTAAAACAGTGCAGAATGAAAGTATCAGCGTAAGGAAATCAAGAAGCTTAACGCACGCGAAGAAATTGCTTACCTCAGCAAACGCCTTGCTATATCTGACGACATGCGTGTCGCCCTTCTTGGCTGCGGTGACTTGCTCCTTCAGAACGAAATCAGGACACAAATGGTTCTCACGGTCCCACAGTGAGTAGCAACCATACTCAGACTCGCTCAAACTGCAAGTGGGGCGAAACGGAAAAGAGTTTCTTTTGATCAAGGGAGCTCTACTTGGCTGGGCGGCCGACTCCGTCTCAATCCTCGTTTGCTGGGCAACCCAGTATGCGAGCCAGTTGGGAACAGCCACCCTCGCGAGTTCCCGCAGGCTGCTCAAAGGGAAGATTGTTCATAAAGACCGTCTTGCACTCCTTTGTCAGCAAGCGCTTGTAGCAGCCTCTGATGATAGACTGGGGCCAGATTGATGGGGCCACCGCATCAAAACCAAACTGAGGAGAAACTCGAGTGGGGTCAACGTCCACGGTAAGCTTTTCATACCTCGGCGCGAGCTCACGAATATGCTCTGCGAGGGCAGGAAGGGAACCTCGCAGACACCAGCAAAAGAACTCGCGGTAGCGCTCGTGGAAATGCGATCCCTTTTCAAAGAGAAGCTCTTCGGAGAAGACCATGCCTTTAGAGGGGTACAGCTTTGGGAACCATCGCACGTTCTCAATGCGCGTGGCATAGGGCCTGGCAGTAAACTCCTTCCGTTTGTCGCATATCAAACTCCAAACGCACTTGGTGTTGCTTGCTCTGAACCATCTCGCAGCTCTCCCGCTGTTGCGCGCTTCTGTCTTGCCTGGGGGACACCACTTGTCAAGCTTAAGAGCAGTCGGAGCATAAGACGGACATCGCTCGAAAACCCACATTGTCAAAAAAGAAATGTTGACAAAGGTCAAAACATCGAGGCGGCCACGCGACTCCCTCATAGCCAGAACCAGCTGATCAAGCCTATAGTACAGCGTGCCCAAGACCAAGGGTCCGAGTGCGACCCTCTGGCCAAGAGCGAGCCTCACAGCAAGTGGCAACACATGGTAGAAGACTCCGTCATGGGGGTGACCATCAATCAAGTACCTCGACAGCCAGGCACAGAGAAAAGCACAAAGGGTCAAGTGATAACCCTTGCCCTCTACGTAATTCTCGGCCTCCGGGTCCTCACTCAGAAGTTTCTTAGTGATGCTGATGTTCGCATAGTCTCGGAAGAAGTACTGCAACCATTTGTTCCAGGTATTCTTCGCAGACGTATCGACTAACTGCCAGTTCGGAAGAGGCTTTGTAGTGGTCCACCGGGTGGAGATTTTCTTTACCTCTGCTAGGCATTCCTCCATCTGCGTGTATAAATCAATCTCCGCAGACGTCCTCAAGGGACTCAAAGGGTCCACTTCTCCCATGGGGGAAAGCTCGTACAGCATCTGAACGTCCTCGAGTGTGGGGGCAGCCTCGAACTCAGCAAAATGGAACGTATGAGTCGCAGGCGAGTAACAGGACAGAAGGTCTAGAAGCATGGACTGATCCAGCTTCACGGCAGCACCCTTCATAGCACGGATAGCAAAGTATACGCCGGCTTCATTAAGAGTCACGGCGTGATGGTCCAACACGTGGTCAATCCACTCATCCATATAGTCCAATTTCTGGACGAACGCCTGAGTAGAAATCGCAGTATATGGGAAGTGCCCGTTCTCGATCCCCAATCGAACTACATCCTCGGAACCAACCAACTCGAGCAAGGCTGAGTTAACTGGGCGAGTCAGCGTCAGCAATCGCTCAACTGGAACAGGATCAGGCATCCTCTTCGCCTTTACCCTCGCATGGTAGAAATCTTTGCCGCCTAAAAAGGGGGCTTTTCGCCACAAGGCCTGCGGAAGGTCGGGTATCTCTTCATCTTCCTTGACGGGTCTGGTTACTCTTGTCTTGGCCATTCCTGCGGAAGAGCAAGAAAAAGGGGGGAGAAATACCACACTTCAGTTTGAATTTTGAAATTCAAAGATCTATGCAAAGGAAGACGAACAGTTCCGGTATCGATTTCAGAAATTGGGGAGTTGCAAGATCTCGTATTGTTGAAAGATTAAAACAAAGCGGGTTCAAAGATCAAAGCCTCTTCACAAATTTCATGGGTTTACAGATTCAACGCAGTACAAGGCAAACACTGGTATCTTAAATCAAAAGTAAACGAGGCCAACCTTGTTTTCTTGAAGCCTGCTTGGATATGCACAATCGAAGAATACGATTTGCAGTTCTGAACTGGTGATTGATTATCTGGATCTGCTCTCGAAGATCTCCGGGTACCATTCACTTTAAGAGAAAGAAGTGATGCTTTGCAATAATGGGGGATGCAAGGTATTTATCCAAAACAATGAAGGGTTGTGTCCTTTCGATAGTCGAATCGCAACCGTCACCGTCGAATCGCGCAATCACAGGACAAGCTGACGTCACGCATAAAACCCTAAAGGTCAGACGGCACGACTCTAGGGGTTTTAGTTCATAATGACACGCACGGGGGCTGAACTTACCCGTATTTGAATTGGTGCGTGGCGGCGACGCGTATGTTGGTTTCCGCGCATGGAAGTCTATACGGCTATGAGTCTTCACGCGCAGAAAGGGGGCTAATGTAGATACTGCTTTCTGAGCTGACAGATCTTGGCCACGTGGCAGCCATCCAGCACACCATATTGTGCTCCACACACACTGGATCACCAGCCGCGCTGATCCATGTGGGGGCTGCGAGACAGAGCCCTCGCATACCACTGCACGGGACTTGTAGGGACTTAGTGGTTTGGAGGCTAGAGTAAGCCCTGTCGCGTGCGAGCCAAGCCCGCACGCGACCTTTAGTAACTGTTTTGAGAGATTTATGGCACGAGCTCCATAAACCCGGTCAACCCGGTCAAACCCGGTCAACCTCGTAACGGTTCCGGTATTCGCGCACCACGTGCTCTAACGGTCCCTATATACTCGGACGGACGTGCCGTTATGGTTAAGGTAATTAAGCCGCCATTAATGGGCGCATTAACCACACTACAACGGTCACGTTCTCCAGTATATATAGATCGTCAACCTTTCCATACAAAGGAGAACACACTGCCATACGCGGAAGCTCTGCCAAACCTCTGTCTCTCTCTCAGACATTGCTACTGACTTACTCTCTCCCTACACACAACCCCACTCTTCCTGTGCGATCCTTGATCCACTACACACGGTGTACACGGAGGTCTCCCCGCCGGAATCTCTTGCACACACCATCCATGTTGGTTTCCTCATAACCCACTTGCACATTTCAGGTGGTTCCACCAAAGTCCATACTTTGTTGGTATACATGAATTCCATATCGTATCTCATGGCTCCAAGCCATTTCTGAGAGTATGTCCACATGTGGCCATCTCATAGGTTGTAGGCTCATCTTTATGAGCAATATATCACGGGTTATGAGAAATCCTTATTTCTCTAGTCCCTCGATATATCCTACCTGACCTACGAGGTTCTTGTGTTTTCTGAGTAGGTTGCTCCACAACACCTTGTGATCCTGCTCATGTTCCATCAAAAAGGATTAATGTTCTGTTTTGGTTCTTGAACTTATTCAAGTTCTACTGTCCTCCCACTGTTTCTTTAGAGACAATCTCTACCTAGAAACACTGGAGTTCGAGCAACAAACAGTTTGTTCTCGATTGGGTTGTAGAAATAATATCTTTTTCAGGATATCCCACAAAACATTTATCCGAATTGGGTCCAAGTTTATTTGTAAACTCTTTTACGTAAACTTCATAACCCCAAATCTTTATGAATGACATACTAGGACACTTCCTAGACCATATCTCATATGGTATTTTTCATAATCTGTTTTGATGGAAAAAGGTTAAGGGCGAAATTTGCTGTAATTAGAACATAGCCCCAAAAAAGTAAACTGGAAGTTTTGTTTGACTCATCATGGACCGAACCATGTCCTATAAGGTCCGAACTCTCCTTTTAGACACTCCAAACCCATGTGGCGTGCTAGGTGGAGCGAGTGTTGGATCATATCCAACACTCCCATAGATTATTGTCAAACTCTTGGCTCAAGTAATCTCCTCTATGATCCAACCGTAGAGCCCTAATACTTTTGCCAAGCTGGTTCTCTACTTCATTCCTGAATACTTTGAACAATTCAAAGGATTCTGATTTGTTTCTTCATAAGATACACAAATCCATATTTCTCTGATCCTATCAGTAAATATGATGAAGTATTAAAACCATCTTTAGCATTTGTGCTTAGCGGCCTTCATACGTCAATATGTATGATTCCTAAAAGATCATATCTTTGCCTAATAAGTCTTACATGTCTCATATGATTCAATAATCAAATGAGTTCCAGAGATCCGTCCTCATGGATTTCTAGATATGTATCTCTTATTTATGAGGCCTAAACGATAATGCTAAAGATAAGTGAAGTTCATATCATTATATGCAAACCTATTGGTATTAATGTTATAGATAAAATTATCATGATCAAGGATATACAATCCACTTAGACAAAATTGCATTACAATAATGCATATCAGAATAAATGGAACAACATTTGTCCTTTATTATGATAAGGAGCTTTCTTGTCCAAACAAGAAACTATGATAATGTTCTACTCATAGCAGGCACATAATCACTTTTGTCTAGTTCATGAATAATTTTAGAAAGGTGGAAATAATTCCCTACGGCTTATTCAGCAACCCTTTGCCTCATAGCCCCACGTGTAGGATTATTTCTTCCTTATCCAATTTGTCTTCATCTCTTTGAGATCCTCCACATTTTTATAAATGTGAGATCCTCATCCAGTATCATATACTCATGATGATGAGACAGACACAGTGATTTCTATAACAAAATACCCAAATCGGAATTCATAATTCCTTTAATACTTACTTCCAGGTACTTTGAGTAGTCTCTCTTCCTCTACACCACCTATGGGACTTCGAGGCAACTTGGTTTAGCAACAAGCTTGCTTTATACCCATGGGGTCGGCGCAAACCATTTTCCCTCACCCATGCTGTTAACTATTAACAGCTTTGTCTATGCCCATTATTAGTGTTTTGTTTAGTGATTCTCAATCATATTGAGTAAATCTCCTTTGAAAAAAACTATAATTGCATCCAATGCAATTCTTGGTCCACTTGGGTGAATAACCGTTTATTCTTTATCTATCTCATAGATAATACCCATTCACTAATGTTTCAATCATATTGAATTAGCTTATTTGCATAACGCAAAGTGGAGCAACACTTCAAACCTTTCATGTCTAGATCGCTCTTTTGAAAGAGCTTCTTTAAATGTATGATCATATCATACGTCTCCATGTTTCTCTTCTTGCTTCCAAAGCTCAGAGTTCATGGCAGCTAACATGAGGCAAGTCATAATCAAAGAACAGTTCTTTGGTGTTCTTTTCATAGGTTTTAGTGTGATTTGGTAGTCGGTGGAAGAGAACTTTATGTTCTACGAAGTACAACAAATTCTCTTTTATTTGAGAACGATTCTCAATTTTATACCAGTCTAGAAAATAGATAAAGTCGCGTTTTGTTTGTTTGATGCCATGGGCATTCAACATAATAAGATTATGCAAAGTTTGTGACGTTTTAACTATATTTAACAAGAATTTAAATTGTTAAACATAGCTCCCACTATTTTACTACGGATTAATAACCCTCGAGATATTAATGCGGAAAATATCCTTATATTTTCTAGTGGGCCAAGATTCATATTTCATCTCCTTATGAGCTTGCTTTGGCAAGTCACCCATAATTGACTACTTTAGGTGGGAACAATTCCAATTGCATCTCTATGCAACTCTTGGTTCAATTGGGCAAATAAATCCTTATTTATCCATCCTTATGGATAATACCAATTGGTTGCCTCTAGGTTTTAATCATATTAATAGCCTAGTTGTGTTCAACCGCTTATTTAAACGATTGCACATTACTTGCTTGTGCCATCGCATTCCATCATTATGAACCAATCCGCCTTGCTTTGGCATGCACGAAGTTGATAAATCATGATGATAATGAGTGTTTAAATAACGAGAAGGCAAGAACACAATATTTGAATTTTGAGGGAGTTTTCAATTCAATTTTAATTATTTTTGTTGATCCATATCAACTAATCTATCTATTTGAGTTTAGGCACAACTCCAAATAATAGATCCGGGTTGTCTAATTATCTTATTATCCTAATTGCATGCATCATCCAAACACCAACCACAAAATAATAAGACAATAAAATAAACAACCACAAAACAAAATAAAACGTGATGTGAATATGACCTTTTCTAGACTAAGATAATTCCAAGCCAATGGAATTATCTATGAACCCTAAAAGCAAACACATCTCCATGCGTCTTCATCTTTTGGTCCATCCTTCATAGTCATGTGGAATGCTCCATCCTCCATCTTTTGTGGCTTCCTTTGGCTTTGGGCTTCTTTTCTTCAATCTTGGCTAACAATCTATTCTATCTAGCACTAGCTAACCTATACTAAATAAAATAAATCTCACAAGTTGAGGAAAAAAATGGCTCGCAGGCCATAAAACCCTAATTAATTATTACAATTAATTGATCAGCTCGCAGGCCGTAAGCCAAACCACAAAAATTAAACATCCACATCAAACCACATCCTAAGGCCATATCCAATCACCATGCAATTTGCACATAAACAGTTGAAATCCAATTTTAACGCGCTTGGCCAATTTTAATTGATTTTAGGATATTCTAGGGTTAAAACGGTCCATGGGGCCCAACAATCAAATTGCCCGGGCCCAAAAGAGAACCGCAAAGGCCTTGGGCCGGCTGTCCCCTAGCCCACGCGGCTAGGCCGCGGGCTAGGGCTGCCCTGGTCCCTAGGCCGAGCCTTGCTTGGGAGGAAAGCAAGGAGGGGCGGTCCCTAGGGGGGGGGGCGAACCTCCTTTGGGAGTTGTTTCCAAAACAACTCTCTTGCTTGGTGCCCAAGTTTGGTTGTTTCCTTGTATGGGAAGAAATCCTTCTTTCTATAGGATGCCCAAACCCTAGATCTAAGATCCTAAAATTTCTCAAACTCACTAATTCATGCATCCAATGCAAAAACTAGGTCTTGTTATGATAGATTATTTACAAATTGCATCATATGCTTTGTATTGTTTTACGCGATAATCAATAAAATTAAGGTGTAAAACTATCAAAAACGTAACACATAAACCACGTTTATGCTCTACGACCTATGGCTCTAATACCACTGTAGGGTTTTGATCATGGATGCGAAACGGAAAAACAAACAAACATAATCCATGCAATACCCTCAAAGGATCACAAGTCAAGAGACATAACGATGGTAAGGGAAGAAATCAATAACACACCTTAGGGTTTCTCCTTTGATGACTTCAAACGCGAATAGTGTCACGTTCTCTATAGTTGATCCTCCCATTGAGTTGAATTCTAGATCTTCCTAATCCTCTGTGCTAGCCCGGAATGAGGAAGAGGAAGAAGAATCACGCAAAACGAGACAACAAGGAGGTTTTAGCCTCCTTGCGGGCCGACGGGGGCGGGCGGCGGCAAAGGGGGCGGGCGAGCCTTCCTTGCTTGCTTGCTCTCTCCTTTTTGTTCTCTCCCACTCAAGTTATGATCAATAAGGTCATAAGTGTGGTAAGGAAGGAAGGAGTGTCATTTATATAGTCCAACAAATCCTTGCCAACTACCTAAAGGACCTATTCTAGTCCTACTAGAATTGTTTAGTCCCTTCCTTGCAAATTAGTCCCACTAAGTTTGCAAGGTATTGAAAAGTGATCCTTCTAATTAATTAATCATATTAATTAATTCTCAAATCTAGCTCAACTCTATATAGCGTGTGACCCCATAGGTTCTATCTAGTTGGTAGCAACAATTTGCTAATATGGAGCGGTTTCTAGCAAAACATCCATTCTAGCCAACTAATAGAATAGTCATCTTGACGAACCTTGTGCAAGTAATTGTCTCATCCCTTTGTCCCCATATCCGGATTGGACACAAGACATACAAGTCACACTCCTATATCCAATCCATAGTTTCTCGATCCTGGGAATAGCCTTATTCGTGCAAATAACATCAATATCCCATATTGATTTATTAGAGTCTGGCAGACATTTTATAAGCACTATCCCTCGAGTGGCCTAGGATATTTGGGAGGGACAAATTCTATCTACGTTCACTAAGATCTCTAAGCTTGCTTCTTATTGTATCTGGTACAGGCCTTTATAACTACCAAGTTACGGTGTAGCGTTTAACGCTACCAAAATCACAATAATCCACAACTAGAATATCTAGCGACTTCAAGTCTAAGGATGACAATATATCGTTGCACCGCGAGAAGCACTTGTGACTTTACATGACGTGTATGTAGCCTTCTCGGAGATGGGTCAATCCAGTGCGCCATTACCCTTAATGCACACCCATGTGTTGGATCATGATATCTCCATACAATCCGACCTCATACTAGTCTATAGATGATTGTCCTATTAGTCATTATAATCGACTAGGGATTTTTAAGAATATAACACTTATATTCTAAGGACTTCATTCATGTTAACATATCTCCATATTGATAACATAATGAATCGTAAATCCATAAATGTCACAATTAATTGATTGCCTCTAGGGCACAATTCCAACAATAATTAGTTTGAATTTAATTCGGGTTGAATTATGAGTTCAAATATATTATTGGGAGACGATTCACTTATTTTCTCCAGAGGTCACAGACGTAGTCCAACATAAGTGGGATCACGTGATCACACGTGTTTTCGAGTCTCAAGTGTGTGGAATGTAAATTGAGATTATGTTTGGTATTTTATAGTTGATGGGTATTACTATAAACCATATGATTAGGACTTAATTGCAAGCTACACTAAAGTTTGTAGGGACGGACTTGCTATGTAAATTTCTTACAAGGGACTGATGTCGGATGAAGACAAGTCATATATGAAAATCGTGTATCTTGACGATACGGACGCAATGACACAGATCTCGGTGTCATATTCAGAACAGAGCTTCATCACTGGCTGGTCAAAGTCTCGGGATTCGCGTCGCCCCAGTCCGGATGGACTGTGGTAAATTTTATTCCGCAAGCTAACTTACCACAATAATTTTTTGAATGCCTATGATTAATTATCTGCATAAATCACATGGTCCAGGATAAATCTCGTAAAATTTTCCCTTCAATTAGCTTACTATTAACAGGTTCCCATAACCTGTAGTCAAACTCCACATCTCCATAGCCCACAAATACGCATGGATTGACCTTGTCATCAATATTTAGTTTTTCCTTGGGTATGTGCGTCAACACCTTGCAGTCCTACACCTTCAGATCAGAGTATGCAACGTATTTCCGTGTCATACCTTATCTGGAATCTCAAAACCCAAAGGAGCAGACGGAGACATGTTAATAACATAACATGCAGTACACGTTGCTTCACCCATGAATGACTGTGACATCCTTGCCATTCTAAGCATACACCAAACTCTCTCAACAATAGTCCAGTCCATCCTCTAGAAAATGTCTTGGTGTTTTGGATTACCTGGAACCGTCATCTCATGCCGAATATCGTGGAC
This sequence comes from Linanthus parryae, assembly GCA_023055425.1. Taxonomy (NCBI): domain Eukaryota; kingdom Viridiplantae; phylum Streptophyta; class Magnoliopsida; order Ericales; family Polemoniaceae; genus Linanthus; species Linanthus parryae. Next base: position 40,346,143 of record JALGPY010000002.1, read on the forward strand.
ATCACAATAGGCTTCGAAATCCTTTGAAATATATTCACCGCCATTGTATGTACGCAGACGCTTGAAAGGCTTGCATATCTTTCTTTCAACCATGGAATGGAACGTCTTGAAATAATCAAACAATCTACCCTTGGTCTTCAGGAAATACACCCACGCGTGCATGAAGCATGGTAAATAGAGGTCACAAAATATATTCGACAGCCAAACAGAATCCACCTCTATAGGACCGCCCACCTCATAGTACACTAACTCCTGTATCTTCGACATTCTTTTAGCAGGGGAACTAAACATGAAGAGGGTGAGCCCCTTACATATACAAAACACGTACATAACAGTATTGGGGTTTAATCCAATCATCACACCCCATTAAGTGGTCAAGATGTAGATCTCAAAAGACCGTTGTCATTAATACCGGACCTGCATATATAACGGTTGAACAAGTCTCCTCTATAGCATACACGGGTCAAATATGGGACAACAACCACTTGCGACGAGCCTTGTTCCAGCCTCCAAACCATTTGATATCCTGGTTGTCGTGCGAGCTCCAATCTTCGAAGGACCCTGCCTCGTTGTCCCTACTTGCTGACATGACACGATCTGGTACATCTAGAGCACCCATGCATGGCCAGATGCGCGCTGCTGATAGGTCCACATGACTGCGAACTAGGATCTTGTTTTGAACTATCTACACCTATTTTGGGCTTGGACCCAACAAAAAATTTAATAGAAAACAAAAAATATTTAACTTACGGAGTTTGAAAAATCGCAGAAAGAATTCGAAAAGATCAGAGACAATCTCAATCATATGATCGATCTTCTTAAGGAAAATTTGCTCCCGTTAGGTCAAGGGCGGACTCTCAGCAGACCCAAGGTGGGACCACGACCACCCTTAATTTTAATTTCTACTAGTATTTGCCCTAAATTTTTGAAAACCTCTACTATAGCCCCCCCCCCTCTAAAAATTACAAAAACAACCCGCCGTATATAGAAATTTTAAGTGTAACCCCCTGAGAAAAAATCATGTGTCTTCTTAGGTACTGTTTGATCCGGAGCAAATGGTCTCCCATGATTATTTCCTCTCACCGTGTAAGAAGAAGTACCATCTGCGCTACACCATCCGAACTGTAACACCCCCAAATTGACCAAGCCAGAAGTCCGGGGGTGTCACTTCGTACCCGAGAAGAAACTCGTATACAAGGACATTTAAATGTGGATCCAAGCAAACTCAATCAATAGTTAAATATTAAACTTCAATACAAATCCAAGTTTCGCCTCAAACACGGGCATGAACCAACTACTAAAATAGTGAAACTAAAATGGGTATTTATTCAACTGAAATTACTAATTGTCTGACTGATGATTCACGTCCCCGCTAAGCTATGCTCCCATCATCTAGACCTGTGGTGCAGAAAACATAAAGAGAACACCACATTCCCAAATCAACAATAGATACTGGAAAGCAAACACCCAAGCATGTAAAATGATGATGAGCCAATTTGTAAAACAACTTGTGACGCAGTAATTTAACTTAAACACAACGGAAATAAAATTTGACCCTTATAAGAAAAACTTGAGAGATTTCAAGATCATTAAATTTCACAAATCAACTTCATTATCCAAGCTAGGAGATTCCAAAAATATCATATTCATTCCTTTCCCATTAATAACCATCAAATCCAAAAATCCACATTGATAATTAGTTGATGCGGGGGAAGAACCAACCACTTCGCAAGCATCCGGGACCTTAACTGTCGACACCCCCTTAAGACTTCTTGCGGCCAGAACGGTGAGTACAAGGAGCGATCCGTGGCATTGCAACCGGATTAATACAATTAATTGGTCGAGTATAACCCAATCAAGCCCAATAGTAACCGAGAAACAACCCCGCATAACTCTTCTACTTTACGTTATCATCAATTATTAAATTCTTGTGATATTTTAAATGAAGTGTTTCAACAAGTGGGAATCAAATGTTCAATACCACAATATGCACATAACACATAAGTTCATTTTGAGACAAGTATGAAGAAATTATTTGACACGAAAGGGCGTTAGGCACACTAGGCCTGACATGTCTACTTGAAACAATTGGGGATCTCAGTTTAGGGTTAAAGAGACAATCAATAACCAAAAAGTAGAAGTATACTATTACGATTACACTTCGTTTAGTGTTTACGACAAAACTTGTCGAAATAAGTTTACAAAAATAAATAAATAAAAGTGCGTGAGTATTCTAAGTGATCTAACTTAAGCACGCAGCTACGTCTTGATTCGCGTTCCCATCTCACATCCTGATTGATGACCCGCGGTTTTAAAATGGCAAAAACCGACGCAGTTTTCAAGAAAATGATCAGTAACAACTGAGTAAATACACACTACGACATGTAAAGCAACGAGTGGCACGAAAGCATCAGTTGAAATAAAACAGAAGATTTAAAACAATAAAAGTAACATGTTGGAGATTTTGGAACAACTCAAAGTAACCGAGTAACAAAAACCTCTCAATTTAAGAACATTGACCCACGAGTATTTGGTTAATATATCCAGAGTAAACACGTCCATTTAAGTTGATAACAATATTAATTCAGGAGTAACCAAATATTTTTAAATTATTTCAATCGATTAGGGCATATCAAGAGCCACAAACAACATTAATAGAGTAGTCAATTTTCTTTCAAGTTCAATTAACCGTTAGGTTTAGCTGGGGCATGTCCAGAGCCACCAGCGGATTGATGTAAACAGAGGGATCACGAAGTAATCATAAAGGGTTCCTTCTAGCGTCTATCAAACCCTATTTCACCCGAGCGTTAAGGGAGCCCATTCGTCAACCCCGCTCACAACATTAGCTAAAAGGCCTTAAGCGTCGACACCCCTATACCGTAGTGACCCTTACAAGTATAAGTAGCACTCTATAGCTCTACAAACCCTTAGCCGCAATAGCTCGGTACATTTTAGCTCATCGGGGGCGGATTTGTGAACAATTAAGCTCTATCCAATAATAAGAAGCATTGCTTCAATGACATTAGCCATAAGAAAATGGAGAATCGCTTGGCGCCTCCTATTAATAACACAACTCTGTACATCATCCTAGATGTAATACCCCGATATTTTTCGGGGGTATTTTGGGAGTTTAACGAACTTTCGGGGCCACTGTTTAAGATTTATAAAAGTATTTTCCTTTACTAAATAGTTTGTTTTCACATTATTATTATTATTATTATTATTATTATTATTATTGTAGTTGTTGTTGTTGCTGTTGTTGTTACTACTACTACTATTGTTATTATTATTATTACTATTGCATTATTATTATTACTATTATTATTGTTATTATTATTGTTATTGTTATCAACTTTTTTTTTATCAAAAAGTATTTTTTTTTTAAGATGACAACTTTTTATAGTTAATGTGTGTAAATTAGTGGGTGAAGTGTAGCGGGTCGTGTAATGTTTATAGCGTGACCAAAAGTGTGACTTTTATTTTTAATTGCGTAGCGAACCACCGCGTTGAATGGTGCAACCGCCACACCATAAACACCCCACTTCATCTTCTCCACCTTACCATTTTGGAGCAGAGAATTCTCTGCTATGTTTCCGGTGACAGCAAGGTCCGAATTCGACCTCCTCCCTTGCAATTAATCTACGCCAATCAAGCCAATACATCATCTCTGCATCAATTCGCCATTTTGACTTTCCAAATCGAACCCAAAATTTGCTATCGATAGATTTTCAATTTCAAGCGGGTTTGCAAACCCACCTTTCTTTCCCTCTTCCTCTCCCTCACGCTCTGCTTCTCTCTCTCAGTCTCTCTCTCTCTCTCTCGCTCTGTCTCGCTCTCTCTGTGCGGTGCCGAGCCAAACCCGGCCGAACCCAAGCCCGGCAAAAGCCGAACCCAGGTCCGGCGGAGACAACCCAGCACCGCCGCCCGACGGCGTCGCCTCCTCTGCGTCGCGCCGTCGTCGTCCTCCTCTGCTCCTCTTCGTCGTCGTCCTTCTTCGCCGGCGAACCAGAGGGCCGAAGCCCAGCCGCAAGCAGCGGCGGATTTGTTCCCCGTCGCCTCCATCGTCGACGCCCATTTTCGCCGCCGTACCCTCCTGTTGTTCCCCTTCAAGTGGTAAACACAACACCCCCTTTTATCCCAATTCTTCAAGCTAATTTCACTTTCCCTCCATGGTTTTGCTAAGAGATTTGTTGGTGGATGGGTTGATTGTTGAACACCACTGTTACAGTAGTGTTTTGGGTGAGAATGAGTATTGTAAATGGTTGTAAATATTGGGGGGTTATCTTGTACATTATACAACTGGTGGGGTGACTTGTCTAAGATCTGAATCTGAATGGGGGTTTATTGTCATTTACAAATCTGTTAGTTATGTAGTGTACATTATGGATTTGAGCTTTACTTCATCTATTTGGTTGTAATTTGTTTTGTACATCTTCTCTTAAATTGAAGTTTGATAAAGTATATTATGAAAATAAACATTTAGTTTTATAATTGTTTTAAACGATATTTTCTAAGTACAAGTATAATAAGTATAATATGTTTTACCTACCAACTAAATAGTCATGTCTTGTATATATCGGACTTTGAAATCTTTTCACGTAATAACATTGTTTTTCATCAATATAACTTTATAGTAAGAGTAGTTGAGTTTTAACTTTTATTTAAACTCCCCTTTTTATTAACCTAAATTGCAAATTAAAATAGCTACTTATTATTTATATAAATATATTTTCTTAAATCAAATAAATGATATAGAATATTAAATAGAGTTTTCCTTACAACAATTCTTATTTTTATTTTATAAACCACTATTTTCTTATTAATTGTATAACATGGACGTGCGACTTATAGCTATTGAAAATATAATTCGTTCGGGGGAGTATGGGGATTTGCACTTGCATCCACGTAGGATATTTTAATTGTGAATTGGCGTGTGGCGAATTTGTGTTAATATAGGACTATTTGATTATTGTAGATTCAGAATTTCGTAGGAGGCGAGTTCGTTGAGGATCCCTATTACTAGGACGTAGCCTGCTTGTGTGTGACGATCTCTTTTCATTATCAGGTAAGTTTATGCGCACAATACCTTTAAATTATCAAAATATCTCTTGGCGTGTGTTATCTTTCAAAATTTCTCATGAACTACTAGAATTGTGATACTAGAAAATTCGACAAGTCTTGAATCCCTTTTTGCAAATGAAACTTTGAAAATTTGTGGTTACTTGTGGAAACTCGAAAGTCTTGTGAAACGATAATTGTACGATAATAGAATTGGGAACGATGTGCAGAGGATGCGCGTGAAGGCCAATGGCCGGGAACACCTATGTGTGATTTCCCTAGGGATCTTACCCTCTTATTTTATCGTGGAATCTATGAGTACTACCTATGCATGTTTAGGTCACGACTGTATAGGGGTGCCGGCACTTAAGGTCTCATTAGAATGGTTAGGGCGGGATAGCGAAGGGCTATCTACTAACGTCCGGGGCAATACCCCATTATTATTATTTATTCCATCGTGACCTCTCTGTCCACATCGTACTCGTTGGGGCTCGTGTTATGCCTCAACCAAACTGAACATTAAAATCTGGATCTTGGTTACTGTTATATATGCTCGACATCTCTCCATCTTTGAGTTACTACCACTGAGTTTATCAAATTTCATCATCACATTTTAAATGAGATTTCAGCAAATAGTGTGTTATCGTTTTTAGCCAAAACTCTGTTTTACATATTGTGGTATATCTTACTTAGTTTTTACTAATCAAAATTTTTCTGCGGTCGGCTGTCGCTATTTCAAAACCCGCAGGTCAAGCTAGCTGGGGGAAACGCGCACACGTAGCTGAAGGCAAATAACAAGCTAGGAATCACCTAGTTAAATTGTTAGCTTTATTTGTATTTTGAGAATTTAAACTTTGTCATCGCTGTTTTCTTTAAAACTTTGTTGGAGGTTTCCTCCTTTTATTTCAATAAAGTATTCTTTGGATCATCGTTAAGTCGAACTAGCAGGAACCGTAGGATCCGGGTTGTTTCAGATGGTATCAGAGCCGACGGTTCCAACGCTAGTGCGACTTTCCGATTTCCTTTAAATAAAGATTAATTATAATTGAGAACTTTTTCAAAATTTAAAATGGACATAGGACAACTAAAACTGGAAATTAAAACTAAACAAGCCGGGGATGTGGGTTAGCTTAATCGTTGTTTAAATTTTCTATGTGTTTTATGCTTATTTGAGAATCCATGTTCGTTAAGAATAGATAAATTGCTATGTGATGCAACTTGTTAATTTGTTAGCTATCCATGTTACATACTTGCTTTATTTGAGTTTATTTCGGTCGAGTATTGAGATTGACGCTGATGATGTCGAATTCATGTTCACCACTGATGACGAGGAGTAGGTCCACACCCATCCCACCCTTAGGATTATCAATTATGCATTTCTTTTACCACGAGAGTGAACGTTTAGCTAGCCTTAAGATTGTTATTTCCTTTCGAGATTGATATGTTTCATTTAATTGTTATGTGGATTATTTGATGGATGGATTAATATATGTTTAAGTGTTTAAACTTATTTGGTGCATTCATGTGTACTGAAATAGATTCTTTCCTTCATATCATCTACTTTGCTAAGAAGACAGACTTACCAACTCCTACCCCGAATATCTATCTTCATCTTTGCCCTTAGTGGAGAAGTCATATCTTGTAACACCATGTACCTCGAAGTCAACCTAGAATTCTTAAGAGCCAAACTACCTTTTTATCTGTTTCCTTTCGACCTTGGTAACCTAGACATCATCTTAAGTATGGACTGGCTTAGCAAAAACGAAGCAACCATAGAGTGTTCCAACCAAAAGTTAGATTCCATAGACCCGAAATGTGATCGTCTATCCTATAGGGGTATAACCATTGGACCCAAAATCCAAATTGTGTCAGCCTTAACCATACTCTCAGATTGAAGATTTAGTCGATAGGCAACCTCTTCTATACGATCCCGTACTTTGTGTGGTCCGATAAACTTGAGGCTCAGCTTTCCTTTCTGATTAAAACGCTTAACCCCTTTATTGATGAAACCCTCAGACATACTTTGTCGCCAACCTTGAACTCCAATGGCCTTTTCTTCAAATTCCTGTAAGACTTTTTCGATCATGGATCGCCTTCATCCTTTGTTGAATCATCTAAATGTGTTTGTTGAGACCTCGATCACTTGTAGTCCAAAATACAAGCTCTTAGCATATCTTTCGACATCTGAATCGTCTTTTCAATTTTTCCATCCGTAGTTGATTGAAATTCTGTGTCGAACCTCGTCTCGGTGCCCATGGCCTTTGTAGCTCTTTCTAGAAACTTGATATGAAGTTCGAATATCTATCCGAAATAATCGAGCCAAGTACTCTGTATAGTCTTGCCACATCCTTGATGCATGCGTCTTCCATCTTTTCCATGTTTCACGTGTCCTTCACAGAAATGAATCTTGCGCCTTGTTCAGTCTATCGACTACCATCTAGATCTGGATCAACCCATTCGTCGAAACATGTAAAGTTGTAACAAGTCCGTTGAGGTGGAATCCCATTTTGGTATCGATATCTCCAATTATTGCAACATCCCACCTAGTCTCTTGTACTCGAATTTGACATTTTGACAAGTCAAACACCGAAAGATCCTTTTGACAAAATCAGCTATTTTCCTTCTTCATATCATTCCACCAGAATTACTTTTCCAAATCTTTGTATAACTTGCCTTTTCCTGGATGTACTGATTGTGGTGTATTATGAATTTCCTTCGTAATCTTCTCTTTTACATCCGCACATTTCATTAATACACACCATCATTCCTTGAATTTCACCCTACCATCTTTCTCCACTTTGAAATCGAGTTCTTCGCCCATGTTGATTTTCTCCTCGATCTTTTGTTGGAAAGCACTATCTTTCTGTCCTCCTTTTATCTACGTAGATTTCCATTACTATCGTCAAATTGCACGACATATTACTCGTGGTTCCCTTATTGCAAACTCAGATCTCCAGCCTTCTGAACTCCTCGCAAAGCTTAATTGGCAAACCCCACATTGTTTTTACCGTATGATTCGTCTTTCAGTTCAATGCATCCGCTACTACATTGGCTTTTCTTTCGTGGTATTGGATATTAATGTCGTCGTCCTTCAAGAACTCTAGCAACCTTCTTTGGCACATATTCAACTCCTTCTGGGTGAATATGCTCTTCAGGCTCTTGTCATCTATAAAGAACTTGCAAGTCGTACCTTTGATATAATGTCTCCTGATCTTCATTGCAACACAAAGACTGCCAACTCCAAATCATGAGCATGGTAATTCTTGTCATAAGACTTTTGCTGCCTAGAAGCATAAGCGATCACCTTGCCAGTTTTTCTTTGCATTAAAACACATCCTATCCCAGGCTTGAACGCATCGTTTTAGTTTTCAAATTCTTTTCTTCAATTGGTAACATTATCACATGTGCTGACTTCATCATATCCTTCAGCGTTTGTATTGGGTAGACTCTATAACGTTTTCCATGACCCAAACTCAAAGCTTATGTTCCGACCCGAGTCATATCCTTGTTGCGAGCCCGTCAAACTTGATCTCTCCCTTACCGACACCTCTTCGACCAAATTCGATCCGAGTGACGGGGACGCCACTCCTTTTAAGGGAGATGTGATTTAACAGCCCTGCATTTAATTACATGCGCTGTCTTATTATAGGTGCACATTAGAACTGCATAATTGCATTGGGTGATTTGATTAATGCTTGGGCGATTTGATTTATACTTGCATGGGAAGATTCGTTTTACTTTAAGCTTCGGGGACGAAGCTTTGTTTTAAGGGAGATGTGATGTAATACCCCGATATTTTTCGGGGGTATTTTGGGAGTTTAACGAACTTTCGGGGCCACTGTTTAAGATTTATAAAAGTATTTTCCTTTACTAAATAGTTTGTTTTCACATTATTATTATTATTATTATTATTATTATTATTATTGTAGTTGTTGTTGTTGCTGTTGTTGTTACTACTACTACTATTGTTATTATTATTATTACTATTGCATTATTATTATTACTATTATTATTGTTATTATTATTGTTATTGTTATCAACTTTTTTTTTATCAAAAAGTATTTTTTTTTTAAGATGACAACTTTTTATAGTTAATGTGTGTAAATTAGTGGGTGAAGTGTAGCGGGTCGTGTAATGTTTATAGCGTGACCAAAAGTGTGACTTTTATTTTTAATTGCGTAGCGAACCACCGCGTTGAATGGTGCAACCGCCACACCATAAACACCCCACTTCATCTTCTCCACCTTACCATTTTGGAGCAGAGAATTCTCTGCTATGTTTCCGGTGACAGCAAGGTCCGAATTCGACCTCCTCCCTTGCAATTAATCTACGCCAATCAAGCCAATACATCATCTCTGCATCAATTCGCCATTTTGACTTTCCAAATCGAACCCAAAATTTGCTATCGATAGATTTTCAATTTCAAGCGGGTTTGCAAACCCACCTTTCTTTCCCTCTTCCTCTCCCTCACGCTCTGCTTCTCTCTCTCAGTCTCTCTCTCTCTCTCTCGCTCTGTCTCGCTCTCTCTGTGCGGTGCCGAGCCAAACCCGGCCGAACCCAAGCCCGGCAAAAGCCGAACCCAGGTCCGGCGGAGACAACCCAGCACCGCCGCCCGACGGCGTCGCCTCCTCTGCGTCGCGCCGTCGTCGTCCTCCTCTGCTCCTCTTCGTCGTCGTCCTTCTTCGCCGGCGAACCAGAGGGCCGAAGCCCAGCCGCAAGCAGCGGCGGATTTGTTCCCCGTCGCCTCCATCGTCGACGCCCATTTTCGCCGCCGTACCCTCCTGTTGTTCCCCTTCAAGTGGTAAACACAACACCCCCTTTTATCCCAATTCTTCAAGCTAATTTCACTTTCCCTCCATGGTTTTGCTAAGAGATTTGTTGGTGGATGGGTTGATTGTTGAACACCACTGTTACAGTAGTGTTTTGGGTGAGAATGAGTATTGTAAATGGTTGTAAATATTGGGGGGTTATCTTGTACATTATACAACTGGTGGGGTGACTTGTCTAAGATCTGAATCTGAATGGGGGTTTATTGTCATTTACAAATCTGTTAGTTATGTAGTGTACATTATGGATTTGAGCTTTACTTCATCTATTTGGTTGTAATTTGTTTTGTACATCTTCTCTTAAATTGAAGTTTGATAAAGTATATTATGAAAATAAACATTTAGTTTTATAATTGTTTTAAACGATATTTTCTAAGTACAAGTATAATAAGTATAATATGTTTTACCTACCAACTAAATAGTCATGTCTTGTATATATCGGACTTTGAAATCTTTTCACGTAATAACATTGTTTTTCATCAATATAACTTTATAGTAAGAGTAGTTGAGTTTTAACTTTTATTTAAACTCCCCTTTTTATTAACCTAAATTGCAAATTAAAATAGCTACTTATTATTTATATAAATATATTTTCTTAAATCAAATAAATGATATAGAATATTAAATAGAGTTTTCCTTACAACAATTCTTATTTTTATTTTATAAACCACTATTTTCTTATTAATTGTATAACATGGACGTGCGACTTATAGCTATTGAAAATATAATTCGTTCGGGGGAGTATGGGGATTTGCACTTGCATCCACGTAGGATATTTTAATTGTGAATTGGCGTGTGGCGAATTTGTGTTAATATAGGACTATTTGATTATTGTAGATTCAGAATTTCGTAGGAGGCGAGTTCGTTGAGGATCCCTATTACTAGGACGTAGCCTGCTTGTGTGTGACGATCTCTTTTCATTATCAGGTAAGTTTATGCGCACAATACCTTTAAATTATCAAAATATCTCTTGGCGTGTGTTATCTTTCAAAATTTCTCATGAACTACTAGAATTGTGATACTAGAAAATTCGACAAGTCTTGAATCCCTTTTTGCAAATGAAACTTTGAAAATTTGTGGTTACTTGTGGAAACTCGAAAGTCTTGTGAAACGATAATTGTACGATAATAGAATTGGGAACGATGTGCAGAGGATGCGCGTGAAGGCCAATGGCCGGGAACACCTATGTGTGATTTCCCTAGGGATCTTACCCTCTTATTTTATCGTGGAATCTATGAGTACTACCTATGCATGTTTAGGTCACGACTGTATAGGGGTGCCGGCACTTAAGGTCTCATTAGAATGGTTAGGGCGGGATAGCGAAGGGCTATCTACTAACGTCCGGGGCAATACCCCATTATTATTATTTATTCCATCGTGACCTCTCTGTCCACATCGTACTCGTTGGGGCTCGTGTTATGCCTCAACCAAACTGAACATTAAAATCTGGATCTTGGTTACTGTTATATATGCTCGACATCTCTCCATCTTTGAGTTACTACCACTGAGTTTATCAAATTTCATCATCACATTTTAAATGAGATTTCAGCAAATAGTGTGTTATCGTTTTTAGCCAAAACTCTGTTTTACATATTGTGGTATATCTTACTTAGTTTTTACTAATCAAAATTTTTCTGCGGTCGGCTGTCGCTATTTCAAAACCCGCAGGTCAAGCTAGCTGGGGGAAACGCGCACACGTAGCTGAAGGCAAATAACAAGCTAGGAATCACCTAGTTAAATTGTTAGCTTTATTTGTATTTTGAGAATTTAAACTTTGTCATCGCTGTTTTCTTTAAAACTTTGTTGGAGGTTTCCTCCTTTTATTTCAATAAAGTATTCTTTGGATCATCGTTAAGTCGAACTAGCAGGAACCGTAGGATCCGGGTTGTTTCACTAGATATATTAGAGGTATCTTATTTCTTCTCATTCACATAAACAGGATCAGAATATCAACAATTCACAAGTAATTTCCGAGACTTCTCAAAGGAGATATAGTTTAACAACTTTTGAGTGGAAAACATGCATTCTCATACTATTTCATATAACAAAGGGTTCATTCTAAAAATTCATACGCATTTGCACATTTTGATAATTAAGGGTCGCACGTATGTACTTACAAATGCGCCAAGAATGGCGAAAAGCAAAGCTAGCACTCCGACTATAACGCTCGTCTCATATGAATCCGAGTCTCACAGTCAATGAAGCAGCACGGGTAAATATGTCTACTTGGTATGAGCACAACGACTGGATATAAACAAGTCAAGTATAGAGTCTATTAGCATTTACCCTCTATATGAGGTTGTATTCAAGAATGCAATGGAATGCGGGTCGTGCAAGATAAATGACCAAAACGCCCCTGATACTCCAAAACTGTCTAGTACAGTCTGTGACTGTGCCCGGACTCCAAATTATACCCATATTGGCCCAAAAACAAGCAAGAATTACTCATATCTCTCCCATTTGAACTTAGCATCGAAATCTAAAACTTTTAGTAAATTACACTTAGGCTCCTAAAGTTTAGTAAAACTACAAAAGACCCCAACTATTGACTTGGTTAACATTAGCCGAAAATTACATACGACTGCTCGAAATACGCATACAATACATGCTGACGAACTCCAAGTTACTAAACGAATCTCAATTTAAAGCTCAAGTGCAATTACTATTTTACCCCTCCTATCTAGATAAGTCAAACTAGGGTGTTTGAATATTCAAACTTGGTCAAACTTGATATTTAGACTCAGAATATGAATATGGACAAGTTTCCTGAAGAACGCTAAGGCCAAAAATGTCATTTAAATGGTCAAAACCGAATATCAAAGATAGCGAAAAGTCGTTTCAAGTAGTCAACTTCGCGACTGATTTCTGATCCGTTGGGAAGGAGTTTCCAGAAACTACGAATAGGGTTTTCGAATATGATAGTTCAACGATTTCAGAACATATTTGAACTCCTTAAAACTCAAAGTATTCAAAGAGATATCGCTGGCCAAAGTTGGATGAAAATTACGATTCAAAACTTAGAAAAATTCAATAGTGTTTCACGAGTTCAAACTAGCAACTTTAGACTCGTTTTGTGAGAAATCTGTTAAAAATTTGAACATGACCCAGAGAGGATAAAATGAATTATTGTATACGAGCTTTACACAGGAGAAAACAGGTCCACATTTCAGTAAGTTTTGAAGAAGATACAAGGGTTAGAAAATGGGTGTTTCACCATGTCATTCTATACTTAGAAAATTCTCGGTTTTTGCTAGCGAAGAACATTAACATTGCATCCGCTTTGGAGCAAAAATCAGAGGGTTTAGAGATCGAATTTGACAAAACTTAAAACACGAAAGTTGTAGCCAATCACCCGAGGATTCCAGAAAGCTAAGGATCACTCAAAACGGATTACAAACGAAGGAGATACACGCATTTGAACAGGGTAGGTTTTTGTACCAAAAACACATTAACTCCAAGAACACATTCATGAACTTCACTTTCCCCTAACTTTAGCTCAGATTTAGACACGATTATAGATCGAATTGGACCAAGAAATCAACACAAAAGTTTGAGTACTACATGAAGGTAATCCAAAGAAACAAAAATCAGGTCAAGACATCAAGTATTGAAGGAGATACGTGACCATGAACAGGGTATCATAGAGCTGCCGGAAAAACGAAGAACAACGACTCAAATCCTAATAAAATGAGTTTCTGGGCAGATTTTTATCATCTCACAGGTCTCACGATGTTATTTGGGTCAATACGACGTAAAGAACGCGAAATTTGGCGAAGAATTGAAGCTTTACCTAACTTTCGTCGGCCATGGAGGAAAACCGACAAGAAGAGCAGTTTCTGGCGACCAAACAACTCCCTAATCTGACGATTCAACACGTTCTGGTCCTGCTTAAGAGTTATCCATCAACTATGGACCTCAGAACACGACAAGGAATCAAAAACAGCTTAAAACGAAGAGATTACCGCGAGCTCCAGTGGCAAAATGCAGAAACCGACGATGACCCGCCAGTTTCCGGCGAGCTGGTCTCAATCCGACGAGTTAGGGCAAAAATTGGTACTCACTGGTGCTCCTGAGAGTGAGGGTCACGAATCCACTGTTGTTTCCACCAATTCACAGCGAGGAGAGGGAATTTGGCTTCCAAACACCCTAGGGTTCCGCAACATCAGACCCGATTTTCTCCCTTGTCCCTTCAACAAAGTTCAAATTGCTTTGTGCGTTTTGATCCTCATACCGATGGGAAGTTGTGGTAATAGCATCTCTGCAAGTTATGGAGTTGTGGCGGAGTTACAGTGGAAGTATTGGTGGTTTGTTCATGATGGAGGAGAAGAAGGGAGGAAGTTGATGAAGTATATATCTCTCTCTCTCTTTCAGCAGGTGGTGAAGTGGGAGAGAGATTCCACCTAGCTCTTGAGGTGTCTAAATGAGGATGCCAAGTGGCACTCATGGATAGGGGTGAAATTGTAGTATTCCAAAGTTTGGGGTATAAACTAAAATTAGAGGTTCTACTTAATTTCAGAGAATTGCACAACCACCCCAAATATTTCTAGTGCCTCAAAGCCATTCTAACAACTTCCAAATATTGCTAATATTCCAAAATTCAAACTTTATAGCCGTGACAAACAATTTACAAATTCGCCCCCAAAGTCTTGATATTTCACTAAGGATTCTCTCGGGAATGAGGGGTGTTACATTACTCACCTCAAACAATAGCACTACTGCAAGTCAGTAGTAGTACTCAACGTACCCTTTGTCTGAGAACACGTCGCCTACAAGTTAACCATACTCTAATTAAGCACAATATTCTATTAATATATATATGCTAAACTATACTATATGCACATGACGCTCAGTCACGGTTTAGGTTCTATTTCAAACCCAACATTCCCACGTGAACCCGATACACAATTGATTAGGACGATTGGTCCTACACTAATGACACTGTCCTACACGCCGGTTCATATTGATACACAACTACACTATTTATTTTTAAACAAAGAGATTATTAATTAACTAAATTTATATTTTGCTAGACACAACTCACAAATTCTCTCATACATATCTATTTATTCTCGGGGTCCCAAAACGAGTGTCAAAACCTGCATATTCTAACTAATTTCATCTACTAGACACTAAATAATAAACCCGACAGCTTTAACGACAAATTCCGCAACTTTCAGAGACAAAAAATAGACCTAGAGCGACAAATTCAGACCCTTTAGCGACCGGGCAGATTGTTCATCAACTCTAGATTACCCAATTATGCTTCTAACAGTCTCGTTTTTTACTCCAATTCAATCAGTTGGCGATTACAACTCACCTTAGCAACCCAATACACAACACACGTGGTAGTTTCTAATTAGCCTATTGTTTTACAACCTACACAAACTAGGGTTTATGGGTAATACAAGATAGTGAATGAATCAAACGATTTATGATGAATATTGGCGCGATATGATATGAAACAAAGCTAAATAAATCTGAAGTTGACTAATAACATGACACTTACAAGTCAATAATATTGAGTCTAACGCAAGGCGAGAATCGACAATGTCAAGAGAGAGTAGACATGAGGAAGATGACTTACCGCTGAGTGAGAGGGGAAGGGAGCACCGACGAGGTCACTGGAGTTGGTGGGGGCACTAGTCGGTGTCGTTCGTCGTTCCTTCGTCGTGGGTGTGCTTCTTTCGTCGCAGGACACATATAGGGGAAGAAGAGAGAACGGGAGTTGGAGAATGAGAAGAATAGAAGAAGGTAGGGTTATCAAGAATAGAAGATATAAAATCGATAGTTGAATAGCCGATTTCTCAGGGTAAAACCGACATTTGTAAACTCGGTTTCAACACGAGCTTACTCTCGTAATTGATTCTCACCGGGGGTTTAATTCCCTTTGGCGCCACCAACATGGTCAAATTTGTGAAAAACTTCTATAACAAATGATAACTAAACACTAGTATAAATTAGTCAGAACACAGCCTCACTGGAGTTCGATGGGTCCTGGTCTTATGCCCGAAAGACTGCTGGCGCCGGAGCTTTGATTCGGAGTCATCACAGTTCTATAAGGGTAGCGTAATAGAAACATATTCCATGGGGGCGTGGTGCACGAAATGCAGAAGCTCAAGGTCTTGAGATGGGGATCGAGTTAGCCTCAGAGCTGAAGCTCTCCGACATCCAAATCAAAGTAGATGCTCAGCGCCTAATCGATCAGATCTTAGGCAAACACTCAGCCCAGGTCGAAGATCGTACCCCGACGAGAATAATTGTGGAAAGAATCATAGAGAAGCTAAAGAATTTCAACACTGGAATGGACATGGATACCGAGAGCCTAAAAATCTGAAAGCTCATCATATGCAATGAATGTGGGAGATGGAAAGTGGGTTACTCCCTCTTTACCAAGTTGGATTAGTAAAGGCAGCATAGTGGATGTAACTTCTGAGTTTTAGTTTTTGATACTGTTATTCTAAAAAAAGGAAAAAACAATTGCTACTACTACTAGTACAAGTTGGGATGTAACTTTCAAAGAAAGCACACATTAGAAAGGTACAAACACAAGTCAAGAGAAAGCTAGAATTGCCATGATCCTTCATGATTACTATAATTATCAGTCATTATAATTGCCCGTGTTGTACGCGTTTTTGTCAAATTTCTCGTATAGGGCGCCACGTCGTTCTAACAGGGACAAGTGCTGAACTATCATTCTATCAACGTGCTGAACGACACAGTTTTGGTCAACCATTTGTACTGGATTCAGCTCCATTTTGTCTTGATTCTAATGAAATTACATATCACACCTCCTATTTATTATCTCCTTAAAGTTAACCCCTTCAATTGAGAAAATATTTCATTTACAGCCTTCATTTTGTTCATAGTGCCCATCGGTCGTCTACTCGAGTGAGCTGAATTCGGTCGAGTTCCAAATTGTCTAAATCTTGATTTTAGCATAGAGATGCTGATACAAGTGAGTTGTTGCAGATATTCATAAACGAAATGATACAGAGATACGATATAATTAATCATTAACTCCGAAACGAGTTTAACTTCATTTGTATTCAATTTCCTTATTTTTAGTTTAGAAATGCTGAAATAAGTGAGTTATTATAGATATTCATGAATGAAATAACAGTCTCAGGATATTCTCACATCACTAAAAAAGAAAAGAAAAAAAAAACTGACATGCATCTCCGCTTGTTCATTTTTATTTTTTTGATCAGGTCAATCCTAACAAGAGCTAGGAATGCAAACGGTTCGGTTCGGTCCGGTTCGGTCCGGTTTCAGGGGAAAAATCCGAACCTCGACGGTTCGGTTTAGTCTTCGGTTTGGCCTTGGTCTCGGTTTTAGGCGGTTCGGTCCGGTTAAAACTGGTGGTTTGCATATTAGTACCAAGTGAAACTTAAAATTAGATATGTAAACTATTTCAAAAAAAAAAAAGATATATAAACTAAAAAATATAAAAATTATATATATTTTTCAAATATTTGGGAGTAAAGTATACTCAATCGAATCTACAACCGTTTTCTTGATATTATGAGAATGTTTTACAAAAAAACTCAAGCAAGCACTACATAATATGGACGCAGCTTGAAAATTTTACATGAAAAAATAATAATACTATGTTTTGGGTATATGAATTCTATGCAATACGGTTTAAACGGTTCTTTACGATTTAACCGGTTCGGTCCGGTTCGGTTTGTCTTTTGAACGGTTGTTCTCGGTTCGGTTTATTTATGTCTGGTTTAGCTCGGTTTGATTCGGTCTGTGATTTTCCGGTTTGAACTTGCACCCCTAGCAAGAGCATCAGCAAGCTCATTTGCCTCCCTGTGAATGCGTTGGATCTGAAATATTTAAGTTTAATTTATAATTTTTTTTATAATTAAGTACATGCTGATTCATAAAAGGTGGAAAGTAAACGATTACACATAACATTCCTCTTCGTACTGGTAAAATCTCCTAACAACTTCATATTTCACAATACGAAATACTCAGCCACCTCCACAGAATTTACCGACTTCCCAAAAACCATGAATACAAAGAATCATAATCAACTCAATTTTGTTTTAAGTTTTTTGGACGAAAGTGGTGTACTCTTTAGACAGTCAAAATCTACCAAAATTTCTATATAAACCAAATGTCATCATCCTCATAAAATGAAGACACTGCTAGTCACGGGTTCTTTTCAAGTGCCCAAATATTGATAAGAATAGTTAGTAGTATTTCAATTTCTTTTGCTCTTTTTGGGGCCAAACTGCGACTAGGCAATAAATGAGGGGAAGGAGTGTAATATCACCTATAGATTCGGATCCTACCGTACCTGAAACGAGAAGGAGCTGCGAGAGAGAGAGAGAGAGAGAGAGAGAGAGGTGTAAATCGGAAGAGAGAGTGCAACGGTCGAAGCCACAATCATCATAGCGTCTTCACGGGAAAAAGCTCACAACAACCCACTTTCTATTTCTCTCTATCTTTGCCCAGATTAAGCTCTCAAAGACTTAGTCTCAGAGACACATGTGTTGTAGCAGAGAGAAGCTGATGAATAAAGCTAGGAGGAAAAGGCGTCGAATCTGAGCTTCCTTATTGACCCAATTCAAAGAAATGGCTAATGACTTCTGTATCTTCATCAAGGTCTCTTCTTGGTTTCTCAATTTTTGGGGATTTAATCTTTCTTTATTTATTCCTCTATTTTGATCTTCACGGATAAGCGCATGTGGGTAGTATCTGGATTCAAGATTCGCTGTTTCTTTATTTCTGAATAAAATTATCACAAGACATGTGTTTTTCTGATCTGGGTTTTGAATAAATCAACTAGTTTCGCCCAAATGTGGTGAATTGCTGAATTAGATATGAAACCCATGACATTGTTTTTGTTCATCTTGAGGTTCTTTTCTGGATTTGGTTTTACATGTCACTGAACATGCTTATTGGTGAGACTTGCATACTTGCCCTACATTTTTGCTCCTCTGTTCTTGATTTTTGCTCAATGACCTCTTCTTGGATCTAAGCTCATCCTCTTAAAATATGTTCAGTAATTAGTTCTATTAGACTCATTTTTTCTCAGTTTTGCTTAGGAATCATCCATTTGAATGGTTAACAGCTGAGACATTGCAATGCTTGAGCACACAATCCTTAATGATGTAATAATTACTTTGGTTATTTTGTCAGCGATGGAGGTTTTACAAAACTAGGGTTCGAGTCCCTCATTTTTTCTACTATGATTGTTTGATTTCAACGAGAGATATCCAAGAGCTTAATTTGTCATGAAGAGCTTGTCCTTAATCGCTCAATCTTTTGCGATTCAATTGATATTAGGTGTAACCGCTACTAGAACATTGTTATCTCAGCTACTGCCTTCTTGTATTTGTCTTCTCATTTTTGTCAAAGTGACCATCATCGAACTGGACAAAATTGTTCCTTTCATTAGCATATTGAGAAATGTAAATGGGTACTAGGATTGTTTTACGATTACTTTGTTAATTTCGTCAGTTAATTTGGTTAGCCGATTCGTTTTCAGGATACCCTGGTTATTAAGGCTCCTAAGAAATCCCCACTGGTGCTGAGGATGATTGTCTTGGCATTTGCAATGGTGTGTGGACTTTACATATGTTCAGTCTGTCTAAAGCAGATCAGTACCCGTACAAATATCGGATTCTTGGGTGTTCAAGTGCTTGAGAAGCCGTGTGATCCACCTAACATAGAACCATCAGAGAGACCTTATGTGCACTTCCCACGTCCTACAACTTTTAATAGGTACATCAATGGTCATTGCTCTTCCATCATTTGGTTACTACATACTGAGGTACTTACATATGTGAATGTGCTCAATTAGGGCGGAGTGTAGATGCACACCTGTGAGACGTTTTGCAATAGTTTCTACTCAAAGATCCGGAAGTGGATGGTTTGAGACGTTATTGAACAGTCATGTAAACATAAGCTCCAATGGGGAAGTGTTCTCCGTTAAAGTCCGTAGAAGCAATGTCACAACAATCGTTGACACATTGGATAAAATCTACAATCTGGATTGGCTTACGAGTGCTGCCAAGAATGAGTGCACCGCTGCAGTTGGCTTGAAGTGGATGCTTAACCAGGTGTGTGACGTGCTGACATTTTCTAATTTGCTTTTCTTGCTAATAATGTCGCTAGTTTTGTCTCATGGAAAACATGCCATGTATCATAAAGTACAACTGTTAACTTTTTGTCGTATCCGTTCACATGTTGGAAATAAATTTATACCCTTTAGAGTTTAGATCAATAATAATTCTGAAAGGATTTGCGTTATTACTTCAACCACGGTTTTAAGGTTGCGTAGTAAAATTTCCTAGGCTTGATAGTATTTCCATGATTATTGGTGTTAAGTGTTTATTGGTTTTGTTTGGTTATGATATATTCGACGAGTATGCGACCTAGTCATTATTATACGTACAGCTACGTAGTGGCGGTGAAAATCTAATTATTTCTGCCTTGTGATTTCAGTTGTTTTTTGTCGTACATAGTGGATTGTAAGTTTGGACCGAGAAAAGTTTGCTATCATTGTACTCTTAAAATAGTTATGTATATACATAAGAGAAATGGCTCGTAAGAGAAATGGCTCGATCTCAAAACATTTTTCATGACTCATGAGGCTAGAGATGGCATATTTTTGGCAAAAGTGCATGCGACTTGGTTCAAGTAGAGGTTTGTGCCTAGAAGTTTATCAACAGGATATCTCACTGGCACGAATGATTAGAGACTCTAAGGTGGAATCTTCTGCAAGTGTTTGATACAATAGGGGTTAGACTTGGTGATTATTCAAGCACAATTTGTTTCTATGGAAGAGATCATTCTGACTCTGCTTGGACATGGGTTTTGCTGAGAAAAAGAAAACTAAGCAAAAATCAGATAATTCAAGAATCTTAGAATCATGTATTTTGCTAACAAATGAAAACATAATGCTAACAATATAGCAATATTCTTTTGATTATTTTGAACATACATAGAAAGTTGAAGAACTTTATGTACTGTTAATTGAATAAATAAGTTCTGAATTGGTTTCCTTTTCTTGTTCCTAGCATAGCCTATGGGACATTGCACTATCTTGGATCCTGGTGCAAACCTGCTGTGACTTCCATATAAAGTTCATTATGCTGAGTTCTTATTTACTAAAGAGAAGCAAAATACGGATTATTTTCAGCAGTGAAAAATGTATTACTTGCAAGAGTTAGCAAGGGAATTGAGAAGAACCATGTTGGAATGTGGATGTGGTAAAATCAGGAAAATATCCTTTATAACCGTAGTATTGGGAAAAATGTATCCACGAGACCAACCTGGAAGTAGTTGGTATGTTTCAGGATTGGAATGAAATGCCATAGTCCTTAAATTGCTGTACATAACTACCATTGATGATTATATCTTTACTCTTTACTTGTCACCAATCACTTTAAAATCTCAAGGTTTTTATTGAGAAGCATGATAATTGCTGTACATGTGTGGGGAAGGTAGCTAGATGCAGTCATTGATGTCAAGTACAGTATGGTGGTTTATTCAAGGGAAGTCGTCAATTATGTTATCATTGTCTGGTCACCAATAGTATCAGGTGTACATTGAGAGTCTAAAGGCATAGTATCGTGGTGGGGTTTAAACAGTTTACTCATTAGTGCTGATGGACTTAGCAATCTGGTTGCAGCAAGCAAGAAAAGATTCAAACAGTAAAAACTCATGCTAGTATTTTGTCATGGGATGAAATAGGGCAAGTATTGGAATACACATATATGGTGTGAGTCATGGTGGCAATAGGTCCGGCCCGCGGGCAAAACCGGCCCAGCCCAGCCCCCAGACCACCCCCTACTACCCTAGCCCCAGCCCGTCTCCCTACGAAGCAGCCCGGCCCCAAAACCGGTCCGGGTCGCATTTAGCCCCCAGCGGCCCGGCTTCTCATATCGGCGTCCCTCTCCGGATTACACCCCAAGAATGCCCTCCAATTGACCATTTTGATCCGGCCCGGCCCCGAAACCAAGGAAGGGCCTTTAGCCCCTAAGCGGTCCGGATCACTTTCTTCCCCCGAAAACCCGGCCCCTCCCCTCCCAGCCCTCTTCCAAGCCTGCCCTCACTATCCTGGACCCCAGGCCAGCCCGGCCCTTTGACACCATGAATGTTGAGGCCTTACATGGAAACTATGAATGCACAGGATTCAAAACAAATGTACTTGCTGCAGGTTGCGACCTGCAATCAGGTTTTTAGTTTGTACGAGAAAGTTTCAGCGTGTAAAATGTTTGTGTGGGAGTAGTAATGCAATTTTTTTTTTCTGTAATCATTTCTTGCTTCAATGAGTCCGGTTACCAAATTGAGAGAACGAGGGAATCTCTTTGCATGAGTCTTAAATTCTTACATAGGGATCAAAATGTTTCTGGATTTAGCTGATCCAGTTATGTTCTTTCATTACAGGGTCTGATGCAGCATCATGAAGAGATCTCGGAGTATTTTAACAAGACGGGTGTTTCTATAATCTTTCTCTTCCGAAGAAATCTTCTCCGCCGCATGATCTCGATTCTTGCAAACTCTTACGATCAAAGTGCTAAGCTGCTGAATGGGACGCACAAGTCTCATGTGCATTCGCCCCGCGATGTAGGCAGAAAAAATTCTTCACTACTACGTAAATACACTTTATCATCATATGGTTTTTCTCTAATGGGTGATATGCGCATTTGCAGGCAGAAATTCTTGCAAGATACAAACCAGTAGTCAATACATCACTGTTGATCCCAAATCTGAAGCAAGTAGAGGAGATGACTGCCAAAGCTCTTGAATACTTCAAGAGCACCCGACACATCATCCTTTACTACGAGGACATAATAAAAAATGGCACTGTAAGTTCTTTTGCATATTATTTTCTGATTTCAAAATTGAATGTGGTTATCATTTTGTTTCTGGAAGTGTTCTTGGCTTATTTACTGTCTTTATTTCATTTTATCCTGTCAGTACATCAGCAAGTAAATATCCATCCACCCTCTGGTAAATTGTTTTTTTTTTAGAATTGGAAAATAGTTAGAAACCAACGAAATGCATCGTATCTATTCCGGTATTTTAAGGAAAGGTGATTGATTGCTGCTCGACATGGACGGAGGCACACCCGAGTTCTTGGATTTTGCTCTAGTACCCCAAATTTTGAATATCTTAGCAGTGGTGCCCTTTCAGTGCCCCAAGCTCTTCCACCAGTGCTTGTTTTCACTAACTCTGCCACTGCTGATCGACGATGTTGTTTTATTTGTGCTTCACCCGAGAATTGAATATTTTCTAATTTTTTTTCCTGGTTGGGTTGCAGAAACTACTAGATGTCCAGGAATTTTTAAGGGTTCCGACAAGGGACTTAAGAAGTCGGCAGGTGAAGATACACAAGGGTTCTTTGTCACGACAAGTCGACAACTGGGGTGATATCCAGAAGACTCTTCAGGGAACACCATACGAGAGCTTTCTCCATGCAGATTACAAGATGTAGGCGCGGTCGGTGGCAATCACTGTAAATAACCAGAACTTCTTGACTCAATTCTTTCATTTTTTTTTTCTTCTTCTTCTTAGAGTTAGGAGCTAGATGTATACCACCGAGCTCAGTGAAATTTTGGCCGCGGCACTGGCTCCGTAGCTTCCCCACAGTGCGTCGTCGCCGACTCCAAATCGCATTTGGTTGACAAATTTTGTAGCAAAGAAAAAAAAACACTTCTTCAGTTAACTAAACATTGTTAGGGTTGGTGTTAGTTTGAGCTGATTTTGTTGAATTTTTTGTTGTTGGTTTAATTTGACTACTGTAAGCATCCTTTTAATTCCACGGAGGACTGAATTGAATAAATGACACACTTTCACGGTGATATTAATGATTATTTGAAATATGGGGGTGCGAAAGTGCAGTGTGAACACAAAGTGACCCCTATGAAGATACGCTGTTGGTCAAATGTTTTCGTACTAGTACTACCGTAGAGCACGCACTAAAACGATGAATCTTTTCTTGTCTTTCAATCTGGGCCGTTAAAAGGCTTGGAGAATGTGATTGTGATGGTAACCGGATCTAACGTTCCGTAAAAGGAAAAGAAAGAGGTACGGTGGGGCCCTCTGGGGTATCCTCCGACAAATTAATTGGCCACGTCCCCTCCCAGTAGTTGTTACCAGATCATCAAACTTTACAATCAACGGTGATTAAGACGTCACCATGCATCCTAGATCCAACTAGCGGCTGAACCGGCGCACACGGTAACGGGTAGTTATACAGTGGTGGTGGAGCCATCTAGTTACCCTTTTGGCTTAGTAAAATAGCTTGAAACGTAAATATTTACTACATGTGACAAAATTAACAGTCGCATCTTTTGATCAAATGATTTGTATAGTATTAAAAATGTATCAATTTTTTCTCAAATCAATTTTTTTTACAATCAATCAGCTAAATTAATTATATCCGACGCTCATTAATCAAGGATGCATTCACCGTAAAAATTATGGACTCTGGTGTAATAATTAACCCCATGAGCTTCAAGCATAGTTGATATAATGCATTGAATTTGTCGCTAAGATAATTTATGTGTCTTCATTTTCACAATTTCACACTGTCGCGCACTGTGCTATATTATTACTCGTATGTCAAGCAATACTTCATTGGATAACTAAAATTAGAAACATTTCTATATTTGCTTCATTTATTTCAGCTTTTTCTTTTTTTTCTTTCACTCATTTTCTACGATGTACCTCGTGTCACCAATCTCGTACTGTAGTCTTGGGCTACAAAACTTTAAATTCAACATACTAGGTTGTATTGCTTGTGTAAATGCTCTGAAACATTATCTTTAACGCTATAGATCTTGTCTATGCTTCCATCTATATCTAAGATCTTACACATGAGATCGTAGAAGCACTAGGTTTGGTTTCACGATCACATAATGAGGCGTAACATTCCCCTTGACTCAATCAATTACATTTTTAGCATACAGTTCTAACCCTGATCACGACTTTGTCTTCCATATTAGACACTCTGCATCCAATCACTCTCTGAAATGTTGGAAATAATTCATATAACGTCACATAGTTTCCAATATCGTTCAAAGTGGCAGTACGGGCCGACCCACGGGTGAAAATGACCCGGCCCGGCCTCCCCAACCCCCGATCGGGCCCATGAACGGCCCCCAACCCCTAGTCCGCCCAGACCGCCTAACCCTACCCAGCCCCCAGCCCGACCTGCGTAAAGATTCTCCCCTCCCCCCGTACCCCTCAAAAACTAGCCTATTGGCCCGGGCTGGGGGGGTGTGCAAATTCTCCACACGCTGACTCGACCCGTACCCGGCCCGCTCCACATGCTGACTCGGCCCGTACCCGACCCACTCTCCTTCAGTCTAGCCTAAACCCGGCCCGACCTGCTCTCACCTTGAGATATCGTAGGTGGATGTCCTGGTAGTTTCTAATTCCTAATTCCTGACTCCGCCCCGATTTTGTATGACATGAACTAGTTGTAGTACAACAAAAGTAGGGGATGGGTTTCTCGTTTTGAAGGAAGGAGGAGGGCTACACCTAAGATTTGATCCAATCTTTCCATTTAAGTCCTCGTCCTCTTCTTACGCCGACTCTCGAATTCCTCTCATTTCTCTCTCTCTTTCAGAAGGGTACCAGGTCCGCTCTCTCTCCCAATCCGCCTCAATTCACTCTCCAGATTTGTAATTCCCAAGACTCTGTAAAACACACACAAACAACAAAACACAGACCAACCACCACCACCACCACCGCAAAGATGATGCAATCAGCGACGGCGAACAGCGGTGCTGATCTGACCCAACAGCACAACCAGCAACAACTGTCCCAACAACAGCAGCAACAGCAGCAGCAACAGATGTGGATGCAGCAGTACCAGCAGCAATGGATGGCGATGCAATACCACCCGGCGGTGATGCAGCAACAGATGATGTATCAGCAGCCCCACCATTACATCCCTGCTTATCACCCTCTCCAGCCCCAGCATCCTTATCAACAATACCCACAACAACAACTTCAGACCCAACAACAGCAACATCAGCAGTCCCAGCAGATTCAGATTCATGGGGGGTCTGGTGAGGATAATAGGACGATCTGGGTTGGGGATCTCCAGCAATGGATGGATGAAGGCTACCTCAGCAGCTGCTTCTCTCAGACCGGCGAGGTTCGTTTCCGATTTGATATCAATCTGTGGTTTTATTTTTTTGATGATTTGATGTTTTTGGAATTCTTGTTGATTTGGGCAAGGATTCAGATTCTGATAGATTCTGTTTTTTGAATCTGGGTTTCTTGGACCCATTTCAGTGGGGGCATCAAACTTTTGGCTGATCTAGAAAATGACAGACTCTGTTGTGAGGGTTGATTTGCTATTGTACAGCTTGTTGATTTCAGTGCAAATATGACTGTGTTAATGCTGAATGCAAAGTTGATATGATATCTATGGCATGTTTTCTGAGAAAGTTCTCACTTTGAAAATATTAGTAGTATCACTAAAAGCATTGATTTATGGTGTGTGTGGGTGTGTTTTGGTGCAATGTTATTGTTCGTAGCCGCATTCGTCGTTGAGATGTAGAGTTTGGAAACATTTGATGCAATGTTGAGTAAAACATCGGTGTGTTTGGTGCAATGTTATTGTTCTTAGCGGCATTCGCCTTTGATTATAAATGGAAAAATTAATATATTTCATATGTTTTTGATGAAGTTCTATCATTTTTCGTCTTAGGTAAACTTTAAAAGGGCCATGGATACACTATAAAAGGTTTAGTAGTTTCAGTTTTTGGCCCGAATTAAAAAGTATGCTGTCGCTATTCTAAATCAAACATCAATTATGATTTCTTTCTACAACGTCAAGTCTTATACCATATCTTCATCCCGATAACAGTATGATTCAGAATTTCTATTTCTACACTCATTCCGTCTGCCACATCAAGTTGGGCAATTTTATACGAGTTTCCTGTATCTTCTTTGTGATTGATATACGTATGCATTGTTCTGTGATTAATTCAACCTCAGAACTCCCGGAATCTCAAGTAACTTTTGACGAGCCTAGCTTAGATATTCTTTGTTATATGAGAAATATGCCCCAAAGTTTTGTAGTCGATATGCGTATTATTGCTCTATGTTTCGATTAAAAATAGGGATTAATGCCTTTAAAAGTTTCTCCTGTGTAGGTATTATGTTAGGCATTCAGAGTACCCAACGAGTCTTGAATCTTTGAATTTGGTTTGATAAGCTAAGGCATGATACACATTGCTTAAGTTTTAAAGTTTCCCTTCCCCTTGCTATAGCAGTTTTCTGTTTTCCTCTTTTGGTAAGGCATCTTGAACAAAACAATACGAGTAAGAAACCCTATAAGATACCTAATGTCTTTAGTCTTGTCGTTTACCATTCTCTCTGCTCTCTTCTACTCATCTTGTGATTGCACCTCAGGTATTGGTGTCTTAATTAGTTAATTATGCTTTTATCTTTTATCATCTTCATCGTAAATGTTCATTTACAATTATTTTCGAACCTTCTTTCTTTTGTGATTTTCTTTCCTTTTTAATCAATCTTCTATGGAAACTACGGACTTGTTAGTGGTATGCTGGCAGCGTTTGTTACAAGTTCCGTCAAGGTTTTGTCATGGTTGTTTAAAAATTGTTCCAGCCATTGCTAATTTCTCAAAAATGAAATATAGTTCTTTAGTTTTAAATCTGTTACTATAATTACTATAATTCCTTAGTTACTATGAAATATGGTTTTGTATTCCGCGCAATATGACAATGAGAAGCTTGTGCTTCAAAAAATCTGGCACGTCGCTTATTGAGCCTGGACAATATGCCTGTTCTATTAGCTTTTATGTCTGGTTTGGAGGAGCTTTTAGTACAAAGTGAAACTAATACTAAACAAGAAGGATGGTTTTGTCCTCTTTCTGATGTGAAGCTTATTATACTTTCTAGTAAGTGAAGTGATTGTGAATCTCTTCATTCCTGAAGTAATTTCCCCCAGTTGTATTCAGTTTAGGCGAAACAAATTGTATTGTAGTTTTCATGTGTTGCTTCTACTTAATTTTACAGAGTTGCTTAGTTTTGGCGTTTATATGTTTACAGGTTTCTGCAGTTAAGCTTATTCGTAACAAGCAGACTGGTCAGTCAGAAAGATATGGGTTTGTTGAGTTTCATTCTCATGCAGCAGCGGAGAACGTTCTGCAGACCTTCAATGGCACTATGATGCCAAACACAGAGCAAGCTTTTCGTCTGAATTGGGCAACATTTAGCACAGGTGATAAGCGTCCAGATGTTAATTCAGATCTCTCTATATTTGTCGGAGATTTGGCTGCAGATGTTACTGATATGACGCTGCATGAAACCTTTGCTACTAAATACCCTTCTGTTAAAGGTGCCAAAGTAGTTGTTGATTCAAATACGGGTCGTTCAAAGGGTTATGGTTTTGTTAGGTTTGGCGATGAGAATGAGAGGTCAAAAGCCATAAATGAAATGAACGGAGTTTACTGTTCTACTAGGGCAATGCGCGTTAGCATTGCAACACCCAAGAAGCAGGCGGTGGGGAATCAGCAACTTTCGTCACCAGGTGGAAATGGTATAGCATTCTTGTTTCGGATATAATTCATCTTTACTTCTACATCAAATTCAGTGTTCTTGCTCTTTGACTTTTTGTTTCCCTGCACAATTTCCTTGTCGTTCAATTGTCTATCTCATATGCTATATCAGATATATTATAAGTATGTCCTGTTCAGCGTTCCATTTGCTAGGCTTTTTACGAATAATTTTACATCACGAATTGTGGTATTGCACATTACCAATGGATAAAGCATGCCCATATGCTTGTAGATGTAGACATGACATGCATGTATGACACTCACAGTCTCTATTTATCCTTATTTTCTATCCATACTCATGACCTTTCTTCAGTCTCTTGTAGCCCATCAATGTGTTTGACTTAATAAATAATCTTGATTCTTGAGTGGAACCCTTCGTAAAGTCTCCTACATCAATTTCTGGGCTTGCTTTTCAACGGGTTAAGATCTTTGTCCTTGTTTGGAGAAGGTTCTTTCTTTATTTTTTGGAATTAACTTATATTTGGGATTATTTTGCCTGAACAGTAGCTGGGTACTCATTATCTCATTACTCTTATTAATGACATAGGTTACCCATATGTCATAATTTCTCAACACGGCAGTCAAAGGGTTTAGCAAACCTCGTCAAATCTGGGTAGTTTGATGAGTTTCGGGTGCCTAGATGGCGTCAGAAGTGAATATTTGAATTGGATGACCAATAGTGTGCGGACATGTGTCAGTGAGCAGAAAGTCAATGGACAGAGGGTACCAACTCGACCTCAACACGTCCTCTGTTATCGACGTGAGCCCCTTAGGAAAAAAGGGGATAGCCACTGTCGCCGTGAGGCCTCAATATATTTCCAATTAGCAAATGCCGCGTCATCCAAATTATTCACTTTATGTTAACTCTTTAAGTTGGATAAATTGGATAATACTTCCAATCCGAAACCACGTTCGCAAACACCTTATGCACAAAATCCTTTGATTCTCATCTTAAGAAAAACCGACTAAGAAAGGCTATCTAATCTTAACTTTCTTTGATAGCTATGCTGGGTGGTGGGTATGCCTCAAATGGCTCTATGGCACAATCTGATGGAGATACCTCCAACACAACAGTAAGTCCAGTATACTTTTGCGCAGTGTGTTGGGAGAAGCTGTAGTTTCTTACACAACATTTTTCCGATTCAGATATTTGTGGGAGGCCTTGACTCGGATGTCACTGATGAGGATCTCAAGCAGGCTTTTTCCGCACATGGTGAGGTATCATCAGTGAAAATACCTGCTGGGAAAGGATGTGGCTTTGTGCAATTTGCCAACAGGTATAATTCTTAAGAAACAAAACATTTGCGGGTAATCGGTTCTCTACCCTATTATATAACTAATGGTATATGGAATCATACTATTGTTCAAAACAGAGTTCACTGGTTTTAAATTGCAATGATGTTACTCGCTTTCTTTGTTGTTACTATTTGCAGAAGCAATGCTGAAGATGCGATGGAGAGAATGAATGGGACGACTATTGGCAAGAACACTGTTCGTCTTTCCTGGGGGCGTAGCCCAGGAAACAGGCAGGTAATTGTTCATAACTTAACCATTCTAGTGACGTCGCTTCTTCAAACTATAGTACTGTTTTCCAAATTTCCTAGAACCATTTGTCGGAAATCTTTAGTTATTGCATCAAACATTTTAACTGCATAAAAGATAGTAAAAGGACGAGATTCATCCTCTTAACATA
Organism: Linanthus parryae; assembly: GCA_023055425.1. NCBI lineage: Eukaryota > Viridiplantae > Streptophyta > Magnoliopsida > Ericales > Polemoniaceae > Linanthus > Linanthus parryae. The sequence continues at coordinate 40,376,282 of JALGPY010000002.1, forward strand.
AGAGGGAGACAAATCTGATTACACTGAACCCTTCACTCTTGCATGGTTACTTAAAATGTCTACATAGGTCCGAGATTACAACTTGAGGTGACTTTTAAGATACTTGAATCTTTCCGATATTATGCTATAATGCTTCTCATCTGTTAGGTCTTTCATGAATCCAACGTTGCCAATACTCCTTCTGATAGTAGGAGAGTTTGAGTTTTGGCCTCCAAACCGTTTGATGAAGTTCCTAAAAAGCTGCTTGTGGGATTGTAGACTCCTAGTTTGCTGAACTTCATTAATTGAGCATGTTTGGATGAGATAGATTATTAGATAGACTGTTGAAGGTGTGGTAGAGATGGGGTGTATTCGTCTCTCTCCTCACCTCAATCACTCGTTCATTAATCTATCTCATGCAAACAGGGCCTTTTCCTTCTTAGTTGTTATTCCAATTGAATGTGCACAACCATGTGAGAAATCATTTCATCAATCAAATCTTTCCAGGACTTGCCAAGAAAAACCTTCTTCAAAATGGCCTTGATGATAAAGTTTAAAACCTGTTAATTTATATTCTTCATTACCAAAGTGATTGCTGTGATGGGATTGTCATGTTCCGAAATGTGTTTGAAAGCCCTTGGCATCACGTTACTCATACTTCGGAGTGTACAAGGAAGTCTGATAAACCTGACCAAGGTTGATTGTGAGGGATCTTATAATTCATTTACATTGTAATCGAATGTGGAAGGTTTTTACCTGGGTGCTAGGAGCTACATGGATACAAGTGGGGGCTCTCAGCTTTTGAAAATTTGAATTTAACCATGTTTTGTTTAGATTTTTCATTTTAGCCTCCCAAGTAATGCTCTACAGTCCCCACTCAATTTTACAAAATTTCAATTGTATTCTTATGTTGTTAATTTTTTTCATTTTAGCCCACCATTGTAACGACGCATTCCTGGATCTGTCCCTGGGTGCTATCATGAAAGTTATCCTAAAAATTGCTAATTAGTGCATGTAACCTTTCATGTTATCTTTTGAATTCCACATTGTTTCCTGGGTGCTTTTTTGCTTTTATCAGTAACACTTGTAATGTTATCATATTAACTTTCTCAGTCGAACGGAGCTTACTATGGACGTCAAGGCTATTGATGCAGAGCAGCAAGGAACGAGGATCCAAGGGCAAGCATGCTGCAGCGAGGGGGGACTTGATGAGGGTGATATCATAGGGATAGTAAACGGCAAGCTGGGCAGCTTGTTGAAGTCACTAGAGAGAGAGAGAGAGAGTAGGGGGTTCGATTCGAATCAAATCATCAGTGGAAAGACCAGAACTAGAAAAGTTTAGTTGTGTTTAATGTTGTGCTTTTGTTTGTACTTGGATTTTAATCTCTGTACAAGAGAATTTTGTAGGACTGGTTTTGAACTTACTATATTCAAGTAGCAGCACATTAGGCACCACCAGTATCTTTGGTTTTCTGTGGATGTCTTGCTTTAGTAGGTTAACATCTTTCATGGAGGAAACACGCAGAGTGTAGTTTTTTCTTTGTGTTTTGGAGAGGGGCCTGAGACCACAGTGATTGCGAGAAAGCCAAAAAGTGCTTAGGCTATATATTGACGTTTTATATTATGTTCTAATGAAATAAATTTAGAGAAAAACCCAGCTACATTTTGATCTTGGTTGGCCTTGTTAACCTAGAAAACAACACAAGAACTTGTTGAATATTATTTACATTGATGTTGTTGAACACAACAAGAATGAAGAATTAAAGGAACTTACTTGTGAAGAGACGATCAAATGAAAAAATCAAGTTGAAGACAGTCTTGTTGTACATAAATGATCTCCGTAAGGGATATTTGCCTTCCACAGTAGGTGTGACTCATGTACTACAATTGAAAGCGCAATTGTAGGACCGGTGAATCGAACTATGCTCTAGGAGTATTTAAGAGGTCAATAGTTTGTAAGCAGTGAGTTCGGATGGATTACAAAGCGATAAGAACTCTGCTCTTTATAGAGAGAAGGAGGTGCAGTTACAAACATATACACATGTTCGAATCTGAACATAATAGTTGCAAATAGTTACACATGTTCAAATTTGAACAGAATGGTTGCAATTATCTGGAGAAGTTACAACTGTTCAGGTAACGGTTTGAAGACTTGCCGTTAGTAAAAAGACGCGCAATGTCCCGATCCGAGCCGGACGGCAACGCGCCTGCGTGGTGGTCCGGCCCTTAGCTAGGTTCCTCCCTCATTGGGCGTGCCCATCATTGCCAAACTTGGAGTAGATAAACTACTGTATCTCTCCCCTTAATTTGATGATGGACTTCTTAGCTTTTGAACATGTGAAGTAGCTAACTTCAATGTATCATTTCTCATTTATCCATTAATTGTTTTTGACGATTACGACTTGAATCAATCTCCTTGTTACCGAATTTAAGAATATGTAATTGTTGGCGCAAACTCTTGAGTGAGCTTGCTAGAAACCAGGTAGCAGATAGTGTTGTGAACCATTTTCCTACAATTATGTGCTATAATAATGTTCTCACGTCCAACAAAAGATGGTGTTCTTGTTCTCTTAGCTGTTACGTAACGTTAATATATATAGAGAAAGTGATTACGTGTTAGATTGATTGCTACCTAACTATCTAGTATCTATGGTAGATCAACTAGATATTTTTTAAATTAATTGAGCTTTTATATACACTGTAGTATTTGTTTAGTGATAATTCAGACAATTAAACATTTAGCACCGGTCCACATTTCACACCAAACATGGTCAATCTTAATTAGTTAGAATACATAAACAAGAAGTAGTACAAACATATTTTGAGAATGTTTGATGTGATCTATGTCTTCGAACGCCCACCAACAAGTAGGAATCCTAAAAAGTGTTCTACTACAAGATTTCTAGAAGAAAAAGAAGAAAAGTGTTCTATAATATGATTACTTTTAATTATTGAATGAGAACCGCCCAACAACAATTGTGACTAGTGAGTTAAAGGTTGCAAAGTTTCACATAGTTGGACTGGGTGGAAAGCACTTTAGGGTAGGATGACCATTATTTGGTCATAAGAAAAAAACATATATTGATAATCAAAATTTTACAGTTAGACAAGCGAGAATCAATTTCAAAAACGAAAAGGTAAGGATATCTGATTACCAAAGTTTTGCACTTATTTTGAAAAAAAAAAAAAAAAAGTGAGAAGTTAAGGGGTAAGGTCGTAAAAAAAGATTTTTTTAGGGGGGGAAATAAGGATATATGGTTGGTCTGGGTCTCACGTGTGGATCATTTATCACTTATAATTATGAAATAAAAGTAAGATAAGTTCATAGTAAAAGAGATAAGTTTTTTTTTTCAGAAATGAAAAACGGTATATTAATGTAAAATGCAGGATAGGTTTCGGGCAATATTATGTGCCCTAAAGACATTATCGCAAGTTACAAATATGTCAGAAACTGCGTAAAAAAAAATTACAGTGTCTCTGTGGCAGATATGATTGTGTTGATGCTGGTATCGTGCCTTGCATTCTGAAGATTCTATGTAACACCCCGTTTAATTAACAAGGGTAAAACGGTAATTTTAGAAGCTTAATAATAACTTATTTGCAAAGTGACATGCGGGTAAATTATTGAGTTTTGTTTTTATAAAATTTTGGTAGAATATTTGTTAAGTATTCGTGAATTGAAACGAGAGTGTTCGTTAAATTTTAGTTAGTTTTAGTTTAACGCGTGTCCAACCACCGCGATGTTTCGTGCAATTTTCACACCCAATCACCCAAGCAATTGGTGTGCCAACCACACATTACAACTTCCCTTGAGTTCATCTTCCCCAACAAGCTTTTTTTTTTCATTCGGGAAGCTTCACCTCCACCGCCTCCAATTCCTTTGCCTTCACGGCAAAGGCACCGCCTCCACACCACCGCCCTCAACTCAGCCTATAAAAGGGCATCACCACTCCCCTGCTCACCACGACCAGCCACCTCCCTCTCACCACAGCCGCCACCAACAACCCATCACCACCATCACCAACAACCCACCACCATTATAGCTAGAGAAGAACCACCCACCACCATCACCTTCATCCCTCTTCTTGATCTCTCTCTCTCCCTCATCTCTCTTTCTCTCTGTTTCGAACAGAGCAGTAGCAGCAGGAGTAGCAGAGGCAGCGGCCAAAGGCCGCCACCACCACCATTTTTCCCGACGGGAAATTTCCACCGAGGACCCACTTTCGTTTCAGTTTCCTCTCTGCCAGTTCTCTCTCCCTCTCCCTTTCTTCGCTCTGTTCACCAAATAAACCAGCAGAAGAAGCAACAGATTGATGGCAGTGGCCACCATCACCGCCGTAGCTCCGACGGGAGAACCCGAGAGAAAACCCAGCGCCCTATCTCTCTCTGCCTTTCGTTCCAGTACCCCTCTGTTCAATCACGCCCTCCTCTCTGTTCCAAAACAGGGGGAAAAGCAGAGCAATAGCATCAGTGGCAGAGCACCGAAGACCTGCCGCCGAACCTCCATTGTTACCGGCCAACTTTACCGGCCAAGCTCCTAGGCACTACACAGCACACGAGCTGCTTCCAGTAGGCTCCTAGGGCCTCGACCAAGGCATTAGGAGGTTCAAACCAAGCATGAGAAGCCATTAAAGCCGGCGGTGAGCTTCAACTCCGGCGACGACGCAGTGCTCTTCGACCCGACTCACAACTCGACCGTTTCGAGCGATTCTTGGTTCCGGTATGCACTACTCTTTGCCGTGAGTTGATTTATGTAGACAAAATCATGTTTTACTTGCTTGATTTCAGTTTGGATCGATCGAATTTGGTGGTTCATGTTTAAGGGGGTTAAAGTGTCTTTTATGCAAAGTGGTTATAGTGTGGGGTGGGGTGTTGGTTGTGTTTTATGAAGTCTTAGGGGGCTTTCTTGTTAATTGATAAATCTGAAATAGTAAAATAGAAATAAAAATATGGATTTTTGAATATAAATTGTTTCCTACAATTACTAACCATCTTTTTAATTGAAATTAAAGTACAATTTAACATTTAATAAATAGGGGCAAAAATATTGCTAGTTGAATAAAACTTGCCTTCTTGAAAATTTACGAGTTAAGTATATTTCGTAGTTATTTCTTTAAAATAAATAATTGTTCAAAATGGGTTGGCTATCTAATTAGAAAATTTTAGAATTTAAATTAGCATTTTCCTATTTGATAGAAAGTGTTTTATTTCCAAGACATTTTACAAATTCTCCAACAAGTGGTTATTTTATAACTAGGCTATTTAAAAATATTCATGGCTATTTAAGAATAAAATTTGAATTGAATATAAGAGTTAATCTGAAGTTAGGCTTTTCTATTATGTTAATCTATTGGGAAAATTAGTAAGTGTTGTTTGGGGGACTTATGTGATTCCTAGTAGGACTTGTTACGCTTATGGAAATTCTTATAATTTGCGACCGAATAAGAGAATATTACGTGTAGGTGACGAGTGCATAGACGACGGCTAAGTAGAAGCTTTTACGTGCCAGTGGGTGTGAACTAAGGTAAGTGAACATGCCAAGCCTTGCGTGCCAAGCTCCTTTCGTGTCGCAAGTTGATTTTAATACTGTCTCAAAATGTGTTTGTTATTTTACGTGTTTTAAAGAAGTTGCTTTGACTTGATACTGTCACACAAAAATAATAATGCGTAATAACGTAAAGTGGAAAGAGTTGTGCGGGAGAAGCTTTATTATTGTCGTGTTGACTTCTGTCACTCGGCCCGTGGTTATTTCATTATTGTCGAGCTTGTCTCGGCCCGTGGTTATTATTGTCGAGCTTGTCTCGGCCCGTGGTTATTATTTTATTATTGTCGAGCTTGTCTCGGCCCGTGGTTATTATTTTATTATTGTCGAGCTTGACTCGGCCCGTGGTTATCGCTCCATGTACTCACCTCTCTGGCCGCAAGAAGTCTTAGGGGGCTGCCGGCAGTTAATGTCATGGTTGCTAGTGATAGAATAGTGGATTCTTCCCCGTATCAACAAAGTTAATAACACAGTTTCCATGAGATTTGGTTATTTAAGAAAGAGAAGAAGAAAGAGATTGGGACTGATGCTCCCCTTTTGAGAGTTGAGAAAGGAAGATCAAAATAAAGAGAATTTTATAAGTGTCCTTACTGGATGCATCAGGTTCAGTTTCACAGTTCTACAGTTATTATTTGAGTTCCTGAGTTACTCTGCAAGTTTACGTTTTTATAATTTATTTCCTCTTTATATTTATTGTGAAAATAAAATTATGCTTCGTCTTCTGATTTACAAGCTTGGGTGTCACTTACTCAGTATTTCCATGCTGACTTTGAAACCGCGGTTCCTGTTTCCTTCCCACCGCAGGTTTAGGAGCTGAAGACTAAGGTGTAGCTGGGTGCGGGACTCACTTAGATGGATTTCATCACGAGTTGAAGCTAGTTAGTCATCAAGAATAATGTAGTAGTTTGATAACGCTTGTGTAATATCTAGAGACTATGAGATGTTTAATATTATGTAATAAATAAAGATTTTGGGATGTTATGCTTTTGAATTCCACCATTACTATTAGCAGCGCCCTCCCGGGCCTTCCGGTCCGGAACGGAAGGCTTGGGAATCCGCGGGCTGTTGCATTCTAAACCGTCTGGCCAATATCAGTTAGGATGTTGAGGTTCTATATCCGTTTGAGAGTAGCCATTTAAGAAGTTCGGGGATGCCCCGTACTTCTGCTGTTTGGGGGATGTTGCCTGAAATGGTTGTTATAACCTGGGAGTATTCGAGCAAGAACGATGAAGAACAAACAAGAACGAGACAATATTTAACGTGGTTTGCTAACGGACCCCCTAACAAATCCGCTAGCTACATCCACGGCCTGAAAACCTGAAGTTTATCAAGAGAAAACCCGAAGTTTATTGAGAGAAAACCCGATTACAATGCACACCATCGCCACAACGACCACGAAGGCCACCCAGATACACCACTCACAAGTCTAGCACGACCTAGGACACTTATATAGACCTAGGACCATGACTTGTGCCCAAAGAAACCTAAGAAAGTTTCGAAACGGAATATGAAACAATTCTAGCCGCCCCAAATCTTGCTAGTTGATTGAGTTATTCCAACAATGACATTCTCCTTCAAGAAGTCGATTAGCTTTGTCCGTCCATCCTGCAGAGGTGAATTCCTTATTATGCTTCCATGCTACATGAAAAGTGATTGCGGTTTGGTGACTTTCTCTGTTCCTTTAGGTGAATATTGCGAGGAGATAAAGATGATGTCGGTCCTCTTATGAGTCATTTGGGACGATTGGAAAGGCTTTCGAAGTGTGTGCAAAATCTTCCATATGGCATATGGCTTCCATGATTTTTAGCGAGTGGACAATAATGGAGTTCCAAGCCGCCTTATTCCGATAGAGTCATAATTTCCATAAGATGAGAACAAAGAGAGTTTTGTCTGAAGTAGAGGGTGGTTGGCCTATATAGAATTTAAAATCAAATTGAGAACATTTCCTCCTCAGTGAGGCTTTGTGGGCAGATTGTGAGTCCTGTAAAGCCTCATTTCTGAAGGTTGCTCGGTCTGGAATGATGTTGTGAGCATTTCTCCATAAGAACCGTTTGAACTTTGGAGGAAATTTCGTTCTGAAGGTTCCTGCAACAAGATGGTAAGCCGACTTCACACTAAAGAGCCCATTAGTGGTCTCTTACCAAATGCGTATATGATCCTGGCTTGTGTGTGGAATGTAGATGTTCTGGATCTGTCTTGCAGTCTCCTCATCATAGAAGCTTCCAGAAATGAGGCTATTCACGATTTTGATTCCTCATTAATGAAGAAATTGGTTGTGATAAGCATGAAGAAATTGTTGTCCTTGTGTGAGATACAAGTGTTGTTCCTTGGTATCCATTTGTCAGTGACAAACTTGATGGATATTACATTTTCTAGTTCTCATCGGGTCCCATAGTGGAATAGATATTTTTCCCAAATGAAGATGTTCCATCCCATGAGGCTGAGGAAGGAGCCGATATATTGCGGAAGAAGTTATTGTATTGCGGTATTTTCTTTTTAGGACTTTACTTATAAACAAGTTCGGATTTCTTCACATGCGATAAGCTATTTTTGCAATTTATTTATAAAATGAGCAAATTATTTAAGACATATGATTCTTTTATATATAGGTAAATGGGAACGTCGCCAATATCATGCATGGGCTTCAATTGTCATTTAAGTAAATACAGATGGTCAATTCATAAATATTCAGTGCTGGCGAGTTTAGAATTGGATTAAACGACTCAAATTAGAAAGGCATGTGTGGTACGACAGTGTTCAGTGAGACATTGGCTGAATTGAATTAGGAAACAAGGGCAATATAGCCAATTGACACGTGAGGTAATGCAGCTTCGACGGCTATTTGAAGCTCGTTCATAAATGGAAGAAGTAGGGAATATGAGGTTTCTTCTTTCATTTTCTTTCCAGTAATTGTTCTTCAATTTCGCCGGATAGGGTATATCATATTGTAGCGCCCTCCGAAATTTAGTTATTTTGAGTTTAGTTTCTTCTGTTTTCTCACTACTTTTCGTTTAAATTTAGATCCCCGTGTTGTTGAAGTTTGGATTGGAACCCTACTCATTGCAAGCAATGACACCCCATAAAAAATCGTACCAGTAAGCTGTTATAGTCGGCAGTTATCGTAACCACTTGCAACTGAAAACCAATTGTCACACCCCCCGTACCCCTACATACCTCCGCCCTTGACCTCTGCAAGGATACACAAGCTCTCTTCTACAGTGATTAGTTGTGTATCGACATGCTTTGTTTCAGTATTCAAGCCACTTAAACCACCTAATCTAGAAAAATATTAGGCGTGTTATGTCTCACAACAAATACAATAAAAGATGTTTTCGTCCTTCTGGTGTACAGCTTAATCATTAGAGCACCAACGTGTCCGCGTCTCAGTGAGTTACAAACATCACAAAATTCATTTCTTTTAAAAAACAATATATCATACAGACAACTTCGAACCCAAAAACTCATACATGGTCTTCAAATATCCTATCACTGAGTTACCACCCGTTTGCAAACCGGGTTTTCTATTATAACAAAGTGCTTTTGTAGCACGAAATTAATGCAATAAAACTAGCATTCGAAACCAACGACTCCAAATTTGGCTCGTCATTCCAAAACGAAGAAAGCAATGGGTGTCATGAGTGTTGAAGGTGGGCTTTATAAATAGCCAAATTATGTGATTCCTTGTACTCAATTGCCATAGTAGAAACCCAATCTCCATCTCTATCTTCCTCTCCTTTGCTTATCACACCCTCATAAGAAAATGGCAATGATGAACTCCGAAGAAATACTCCACAAGTTTCCTCTCCTCACTGTCTACAAAGACGGCCGTATCCACAAGCCCTTCTGGCCGCCACAATATTCCCCTCCCTCCGACGACCCCTCCACCGGCGTCCGATCAAAGGACGTCACCATTTCAACCGACCCGAAAGTCTCAGCCCGGATCTTCCTCCCCCAAATACCCGACCCGACCCGAAAACTCCCCACCCTCCTCTACATCCACGGCGGCGCATTCTCCATGTTCTCCGCCTTCTCTCCGCCGTACGACCCTTACGCCAAGCTTCTCGCTGGAAAATCAAACGCCGTCATCGTCTCCGTCAATTACCGGCTAGCGCCGGAGCACCCCATACCCGCATGCTACGAAGATTGGTGGGAAGCCCTGAAGTGGGTCGGGTCCCATATTTCCGGAAACGGCCCGGAAAAGTGGATAAACGATCACGCCGACTTGGATCGGGTCTTCGTCGGCGGCGATAGCGCCGGAGGAAATATCTCTCACAACTTGTTGTACCGGGTCGGGAAAAACGGGTTGGACGGGATCCGAATTGTCGGGGCGGTTATGGTCCACCCGTTTTTCGGAGGAGTGGAGGCGGATGATAACATGTGGATGTACTTGTGTCCGACAAACAAAGGGTTTGATGACCCTTTGATGAAACGTCCGTAGAGGATCTGGGAATGATCGGGTGCGAGAAGGTGTTGGTGTTTGTCGCGGGGAAGGATGACTTAAGAGAACCGGGCGTCACGTATTATGAGAATTTGAAAAGGAGTGACTGGAAAGGACAGGTGGAACTCGTGGAGCATGAAAGCGAGATTCATATATTCCATTTGAGGAAGGACCCCGGCAGCCCTAATGCAGTGGATATCATGCGGAGGATTATTTCGTTCGTTAACTCATAATCTAGACTGCATTACAGTAAATATCTATCCAAATGCATGTTTGGTAATCCTGTTTTTAAACAGATTTGTAATAGTCTCTTTTTGAAATGAATATGGCAGCAATGTTCCTTTGCGCTGATTTTCAATCTATCTTTTTTTGTAATAACAATTGCTTCTAAAAAATATCGGATTTAGTGATTTTTGAACTGTTTCTTGTTCTTGAACGGATGTCAAACAAACTCTAAGTCTTGTTTGCTAGTTGTCTATGGCAATCTGTCTTGAGTGTGACAATTGTTCTCGAAGTAATCAACTAAATAAATAGAAGACTCAAGCAAGCTGTTAGGAATTCTGTGGTTTTAGAACGAAAAGGAAGTTAAAATGAAAGTATACAATTGATTTCGAACATTTTCATGATCAATCGAGAATATATTTTTATACACACAAGCTTAATGGAGATTTAAACATTCTAGACCTTTTTCTAGTTGCGGAGATGACGTAAAAGAATGCTTTAAGATAATTTGTTTTCAGAAGATCGAAGCACATATGTTTGATTCCCTTGAAGATGGAGCTAAAGTAGGTTACAATTCTTCACCAAATCCATCAGTTTGAAAGGTCAACAAGCCCTTGAAGAGCAGTTGAACAACAGTATGCAGTATACAAAAACTCACGTGTCAAATATTCACTCTTAGCATGTATTTTGTGTTACTGCGATGTCAAATCAGATCATACAACATAAAAAGTGATGTACCAAAAAAAAAAAAAAAAACATAAAAGTGTATGCAATGCTTTCTAATTTCTCTGCTGGCTGGATGTAAACGCTAGACTGGCACGACCTTTTTATTTCTATTCTTTCTATGGTTAGGAAGTGTTTCAAATGACAAACACGTATTGATATGTCTTGAGTCTGGAGGACATAGGATATAACTTTAGCTTATGACTTGAGTCTGAGTCTCGCCACCATTACTTTCTTCTTCTTACAAATAAAAATTGATCGAAGCAATATAGTGGAATCTCAATGGATCATGAGAACAATGCTACTCTGACACTTAAAATAACTCGTCTTGTATTGAAGTCGTTTGCAAATGATTCTACTCACTGCTCCTAATGTACTTTGTTCTTTAAGGCAGTCTCAACTGTTCCTTTGTGTCACTAACGACATGTGTTTTGGGGGGTGGGGGGGGGGGGGGTATCGATACTAGCATAGGTTCTAAATAAGAGGCATTGACTCCTGCAATCACAATTTCATGCATTGTAGCTTCGTGCCATTGACTTGTCAACTGATCGTGATGTTAAATTGTGCGAATAAGCTGTTCCTCACATTGTAGGCTGAATTACTATTGAGAGTGGGGTACACTTATGTGCATTGTTAGTAAATCGCGAGAGACAATTACCATCACTTATGTGAATTCTACTTCACAACAATAAGATGTTTTGAATTATGTAGGTTTCTTTAGTTTTGAATCTCATGATGTTTCATACGTGTATGGGGTATGTTTCTGTTTTTCTTTCTCTTTGAAGTTGTAAGACAAATGTCAAGATTGTTTCCGGTGTAGTTTCAAGTTCTAGGTCATGGGCAAGCCACTTCATAGTTTCAAACTCCCTCCTCTGTTCTTGGCAAGTTCTTAACTTGCTGTTCCGAGTTTATTTCAAATTGCTAGTTTGGGATGATTATATGCTGTTACTAAATGTTTGGAATGATGAATTGAACTTTGATGTAAAAGACATATGTTTGTTGACCAAAAAGATTGCTATTGGTCTTTAAATAGGACTAGTGGGCGCCCCGCGCGCGCTGCGCGCGGTGCGGCGGTGATGTTTGTGTCGGTGAAAAATCTCACGTTGTCTCTGAATTTGAGTTTTTATTACATTATTGGATAGTCATTATACAGAGGCAAATTAGGAAAGCTGGATATAAAATTGGCAGAGTTTTATGGAGTAGGAGCAACACTTCGGACTACCCATTTGGTTATTATGGGGTTCCCGTTTTGGATATTTCTTTGGACACGAACGTAATAGCCGTGAAGATGGCTGCTGGTACATTCACTTTCGCCTATTATGAAAAGGCAAAAATCAGCATGCTATTGATAAAAGGCTAGCTGCAAAACATTATTGAAGGTTTGCTTAGAGTTCAGAGATCTTACTTGCTTCTTTCCTCCAAAGATAAGCCAGAACAGGACTATCAACACAACAACTATCAAACCGGAAAAGCCCGCGACCGAGATGTTGGGTTGTTGCCCAGCCTTTTGAATTCGTTCCTGAAACACGCAAATCAAAAATAAAACAAAAATGATAATACAAAGAAAAACCAAAAAGCTTACAGCAACCAACTGGGAAAACCAAACTAACTGACCAGATCAACCTCCTGTCAGCAACAACTATAGATAAACATGTGCTCAGACACGACACAAACGCATTACAATCAATGCAAGAAATTAGCTGTATATAAACAATACACCATCTGAATGATGAATTAAATATCCAAAGGTATTTAATTTATTGCAAAATCTGCGTGCATCTAATCTAAAACACAAATATATCCGCAGAAAATGTTTCCCACCAAAACATCATCAAAAGCTCTGCATGTTCTCCGCAACTCACAACCACCCCTTACAAATGCAGAATGCCCAAAAGTTTGGACCACACATGCACTGAGTTTAAAAATACCAAACAAACAGAAAACCCCCAAAATGACTAAACAAACACACGACGCATCAGAACTCCAAGCAATTAGGGAAAAAAACCCACATGCAACCACCGAAACCGAATAAGAGTAGCATAATTCCACCAAATAAGCAAACCCAAATGCAAAGCCTCTCAGTAATTGCCGCCCTGCATCAATGACTGTAATAATTGGAGTTTATTACAAATTTCTGGAAAATGAATGCTTCCAATTAAGGAAGGATGGAAAGCAACCTGCTTATAATTTTTTCAACTTTCTCTTATAAATCTCCCTGTTCTTAATTGTGCTAGGGTATTAACAATTTAAGGCTGGCCCTTTTTGTTGAATAATCCATGTCACAGTCTTCATATGTGAAGTATTCGTAAAGAACAAAAATAAAAGCAGACAGTTGATAATGTATATGCAACAAATGAAATTTAGATTATTGCTTAGTGCTAGGAATCAGCAAGGCACCATAGCGATAGGGAAAAAAATATTGAAAGTAGTTTTCCCCATGAAAATGATAATTCCAGCCTGCTATGACGGCAGTACATCAATAAAAGTGAGTCCCGACATCAAGGCAGTTTCACATTCAATGCATTAAACACTAAGTTGATTAGTAGCAATACCTGAAAAGCTTATATTTCACAAATATTCATGTTTAGTTACTAAGTATAAATGGGTGGCAGACACATCTCTAGCAGGATGCAATTTTTCGGCTGAATAAGCCCGTCATCACCATATGAGTATTGTTATTTCCTAGTATACAGTTGTAGATACTGCTTTCTGAGCTGACAGATCTTGGCCACGTGGCAGCCATCCAGCACACCATATTGTGCTCCACACACACTGGATCACCAGCCGAGCTGATCCATGTGGGGGCTGCGAGACAGAGCCCTCGCGTACCACTGCACGGGACTTGTAGGGACTTTGTGGTTTGGAGGCTAGAGTAAGCCCTGTCGCGTGCGAGCCAAGCCCGCGCGCGACCTTTAGTAACTGTTTTGAGAGATTTATGGCACGAGCTCCATAAACCCGGTCAATCCGGTCAAACCCGGTCAACCTCGTAACGGTTCTGGTATTCGCGCACCACGTGCTGTAACGGTCCCTATATACTCGGACGAACGTGCCGTTATGGTTAAGCTAATTAAGCCGCCATCAATGGGCGCATTAACCACACTACAACGGTCACGTTCTCTGCTATATATAGATCGTCAACCTTTCCATACAAAGGGGAACACACTGCCATACGCGGAAGCTCTGCCAAACCTCTGTCTCTCTCTCAGACATTGCTACTGCCTTACTCTCTCCCTACACACAACCCCACTCTTCCTGTGCGATCCTTGATCCACTACATACGGTGTACACGGAGGTCTCCCCGCCGGAATCTCTTGTGCACATTTTGGTGAACCCGACGTGAACTTACCAACAAAAGCAACCATGTCTCAGGAAGATGATGTCAGCAACCGATCGCCCTCCACCGAAACTCCCTCGGGAGACGAGACCCGCCGTACTCCAACGACTCCCGGCGAGGCACCGACGTTAGAGTCTTTGGACGCCACTGTCCAAAGTCAGGCGAAAGCTCTCAAGGCTCAATCTGCGCAATTAGAACAAATCTTGGCCGTTCTGGGTACCCTGGCGCCAAACCCTTCATCAGCCGCCGCTATCTCTCAGGGAGGAGGAACCCCTACCGCTCCAGGATTGGGAGTGTCAACCGCACCTCCCAACCCTCATCTGCAGACTCCACCGTCGGCTACGCAGCTGCCTTCGGTTCAGGGGTCAACGGCACAGATGCTGCCTCCTGCCGCTCACGCTCCTCAGCCCTCGGCTTTGGCGTCCAACCCAACTCTGCAGTACCCTTTGCCTCCCCCAACGATGATCTGGGGAAATGCGGGCAGTCAGTATGCTCCCAATCCTCCGGCGGCGTATGTGTCGCCACCGCCTACGGCAACCCCTCCGTCAACTACCGAGGGGAGCATTCCAGAATGCATGACGTCTCTGCAGAAGCGCGTGGACACTATCTTGGCTCATCAGTCATTCGCGGATACCATTATCCCGAAGTTAGACAACGATCCACCCATTCCACGAGAGATCTATCTCATGCCTAACCCGGCGGGGTACAAGGCTCCTAAATGGGATAAGTTCGAGGATGTCAATGGAAACGCTCATGAGCATGTCATGCGTTTCATTGACGTCATGGGTCCGTACGGAGCTGATCCCAAACTGCTGATGCGAGAGTTCCCAAAGTCTCTTGGGAACGTAGCATACAAATGGTACCGAACATTGGAGGCCGGATCCGTGAAGACTTGGGACGACATGGTCCAGAAGTTCTATACCAAGTTCTTCCAGATGGAAGAAAAGGTGACGATGATCCATCTCTCGCGGATGTACCAGAAGCGCGAAGAGGACGGAATCACTTTCATCAAGAAATTCAGGGCGAAATCCTTGGAGTGCAAAGATCCAATGCCCGAAAGCCGGCTTGTAGAGATATGCCTGCAGTGCATGCGAGATGAATACAAAGGTATGCTAATCAATTTGCAAACACCTACGTTTTCAAAGCTAATCGAATGCACGAAGAATATCGAGCCTATAGTTGAGAGACAGAAAAAGAAGAGCGCTCCAGAGCGACCTGCGAGCGGCACTACTTACAAGATCGGGAGGTTTAGTTACAAGCGGGGACGCGAAGCTGAGGTCAATACAGTTTCGTCCCAGAAACAAGCGAAGGTTGCGAACTTCGATGTACCGCCTCTGCCATGCTCGGTAGAGGAAGCAAGTGACCTCTGCAGACAGTGGCGCAAGGACGGCGTCCTGCCACCGCTCGAGAAAACACCCTCCAAGGAGATTGTGAGGGACCCTAAGTGGTGTGAGTACCACGGCAAGGTCATGCATCCCACCGCCGAGTGCAAGAAACTCAGGTTCGCGTTCGATCAGAAGATGAAGAACGGCGAGCTCATCGTCAGCGATCACCGGAAGGACGTGCGCAACAACCCGCTTCCCGCGCATGCGGAACCGGGCTCGAAGGGCAAAGAGGTCGCCATGATCTCGATCGTCGACCTGGAAGAAGTCGCAGAGGATGGCCTGCCCATCGTCGCCGAGGTCCATGAAGACGAGGACTATAGCATGGACACAGAGGATGAACGTGCCGACCGCATGAAAGGGTCGCATGGCTTCAAAAAATTCTTCGATGAGATGAATTTCTCCGAGAAGTGCCGGACTGATATGACGAAAGCGATTTTGAGAATAGCAGAGGACTACGAGGAAGACCTTGTAGTCTCTAACGGGAAAGTCATCAGGGCATCCCGCTCTACGGAAAAGATTATGACCTTTTCTGCCAGCGACAAGAAGACGGATGCGAGCCACCAGAGACCTCTGTACGTGACCGCCATCATCAATGGCGTCGAGTTCAAACGAGCGTTCGTCGATGGAGGAGCAGTGGTCAACGTCGTTCCGCTCCACACACTGAGGCTAGCAGGGATCCCCGAACATAAGGTAGTCAGGCGTCCATCTCCGCTGGTGGGATTCGGAAGCGACTCTAGAATGACAATCGGATGGATCCGCCTGGGCGTTCAGATTGGCAAAATCAAGTGCTCAGCGAAGTTCTATGTCATAGACGCGAACACCACATACCACATGATTATAGGTCGAGCCTGGATTCATCGCTTCGACGCAGACCCTTCGACAGCTCACCAGGTTATGAAAGCTATCTGGAACGACAGAATAGTCGAGATACCGGCTTCGACAAACCCCTTCAACTTGGACGAAGCACATCTCAGCGAGGCGGTGTGGTTCACTGAGATGGCAGATGAGCAAACACCCGGACCATTCAACCCTACTCCTTTGCCTCTCTGGGAGGACATCAAGGACCAGTCGCCTGCAGGGGTAATGGTGACAAGGGAAGATGCCAAGGAAATGCCGCCTACACGCGAAGAGGCGCCGCGTATCGCATACCATCGAAAGAACGTGTACACTCTGAAGAGGATCGCAAAGCATGACCCCGAGGGCAAGGAGATAGAGAGCTTCTACGCCAATGGGAAGAAATGCTACCGCATATGAAGGTGCGCGGGGATGTCCTCACGCGGGCATGAGGATATCCCTGGGCAAATCAATCAAATCGAGCAAATTGCGCTGACGGAAGAGCCAACACAGGGCACTCCAGACGAGAAACTCAAAGAAGCGCCTGAATGCATGGAAGACAGGCCAAGACCGCAAAAGCAAGAGCTAAAGGAAGTGTTCCTCAGCCCGAACGAGGAAAAGAAAAGGCCAGTCTTCCTGAGCGCGGATCTCACAAGCGAAGAAGAACAAGGGCTGCTACAGCTCCTAACTGAATACAAGGATGTGTTCGCATGGGAGTATGATGAGATGCCAGGTCTGGATACAAGCATCACCATGCACCGTTTAGACATCATCCCCGGGTCTAAACCGGTCAAGCAGAGCACGAGAAGCTTCAGGCCGGAGCTTAACGTGAAGATCAAGCAGGAGATTGTCAAACTCCTAGATGCCAAGTTCATAGAGCCGAATCATCATCCCACATGGCTGGCCAACATCGTGCCAGTGGTGAAGAAGAACGGACAGCTCCGCATCTGCGTGGACTTCCGAGATCTCAATCGCTTCTGCCCTAAGGACGATTTTCCACTGCCCAACATCGATTTGCTTATCGATTCAACAGCGGGTCATCGCATGTTCAGTTTCATGGACGGCTTCAGCGGATACAACCAAATCAAGATGGATCCCGAAGATGCGTGGAAAACAGCATTCATCACTCCTGTAGGGGTGTTCAACTACACAGTGATGCCGTTCGGTCTTAAGAACGCGGGCGCGACCTATCAGCGGGCCATGATGGCTCTATTCCACGACATGATGCACAAAGAGGTGGAATTCTATGTGGATGACCTGGTGGTTAAATCCAAGCACGAAGCAGACCACCTCGCAGATCTGCGAAAGGTGTTCAATAGATGCAGGCGCTTTCAACTGAAGATGAATCCCATGAAATGCGCATTCGGGGTGACATCAGGGAAATTCTTGGGATGCGTGGTTCATCGCCAAGGGATCGAGCCCGACCCCGCGAAAGTATCAGCTATCACTGGCATGACGCCGCCCCATAATCAGAGTGCATTAAAGACATTTTTAGGAAAGCTATCCTATCTGCGGAGATTCATCCCAGCAATTGCCGAAATCACATGCTGTTTCAGCACTCTTCTCAAGAAGGACGCCGCGTACAACTGGGCTCCGGAGCACGAAGCCGCATTCGGAAAGCTGAAGGATTTACTCACGTCCTCAAAGATAATGATCGCGCCTCAACTGGGATCACCGCTTCTGCTATATCTGACATCTACATGGAGATCTATAGGAGCGCTCTTGGCTCAGGAGTATGAAGGCCAAGAGAGGCCTATCTACTACATCTCTCGCATCGTGCAGCCTGCTGAATCGAGGTACACAGACATCGAACGTCATTGCCTTGCCTTATTTTTTGTGATAGAAAAGTTGAAACACTATTTTGCATCACACAAAGTAGTAGTGGTCACCAAGAGCGACCCCATAAGATACTTGCTAACTCACACTACTCCGGGAGGAAGACTGGCGAAATGGTACATGACCATTTCCCAATACGATATCACATGCGTGCGACCACGAGCGATCAAGTCGCAGGCGGTAGCAGATCTGTTGGCACAGTTCCCCGATAACAGCCACGAGCCCGTGATCGAAGAAGAGCTCGAAGGCCCTGAAATCTACGCAATCGACGTGCCCTATTGGACTCTCCACTTCGACGGTTCGTCAACCCGGAAAGGCGGAGGCATTGGGATAGTCTTGACAAAGCCAGATGGGGAAGTCATACAGATGTCCGCAAAGCTCAACTTCGCAGTCACAAACAACGAAGCGGAATACGAGGCTCTCATTGTGGGGCTCCGTGCGGCGAAAGCTTTGGAAGTGAGCAACTTAACAGTCATGGGAGATTCCAAGCTGATTGTTAAGCAAGCCTCGGGCGAATATGGTTTGAAGGAGATCAACCTCCTGTCTTACCGCACCTTAGTACAGAAGCTGATGCAGCAATTCTGCGATGTGAAGTACGAGCACAAGCCCCGAGCAGACAACAGGCACGCAGACGCCTTAGCAACCTTGGGATCTAAGGTCAGCATAGACAAGTGCCCCGCAAGGATTTCCATCGAAGTGCGAACATCGTCGGCATTGACAGAAGATGCGTGCGACGACGAACACATGGATGACGCAGACTGGCGGAAACCAATCCTGCGAGCTATTGCGAAGGGCACCAGCAGCGAAAGCTGGGCACTCACAAAAGGATATTGCATCCACGACAACACCCTTTACTACAAGGGTCCTGGGGGAATACTCATGCGATGCGTCTCCGAGCAAGAGGGACAGCAGCTGTTAGAAAAGATTCACCAACACGCCTGCGGGGAAAACGAGGTGTCAATCTACAGAAAGGCTCAGAGATATGGTATCCATTGGCCAGACATGTCAACAGCCGCAGCCCTGATACAAGGGAAGTGAGAAAGTTGCGCGCTAATCAAAGATTCTTTACTCATCGCCTTAACCGATGACAACACGGACTGGAGGAAGCCACTATTTGATTTCCTCACTCAGGGCACCGTACCCGAGTCAAGAAAAGAAGCCGAAAAATTGAAAAGGAAAGCATCTCGATATGTGGTACAGGAAAACCTGCTTTGGCGAAGAGGTCATGAGCGCAACTTGCTGCGATGTCTAGACGGCAGAGAAGCACAAGAAGTCATGGACCTTTCTCATCAGGTGGAACACCAAGGAGGTGCGAAATTATGCAGGCAACTCCTCTCAATCGGGTATTTCTGGCCCACGATGGAGGTCGATTGCCGCACCAAAGTACGACGCTGCCAGGAATGCCAATTCAAAGGGAACCTAGTGCACGCTCCCGCTGTAGATTTACATGCACTAGGGACGCCATGGCCATTTCACACATGGGCTCTGGACTTCATCGAACCCATCCGACCGACGTCGCACGGGAATCATTTCATTCTCACCGCAACTGAGCTGTTCACCAAGTGGGTGGAAGCAATACCGCTAAAGACGGCAAATGCGCTGGCTGTGGTCAATTTCATCCGGGAAAGCATCATATGCAGGTTCGGAATCCCAAACACCATTCTTTCAGATAACGGTACTCCTTTTGTTAATCGCCAGGTAGCTGCGAAATTAGCGGAGTACAATATCAGGCAGATATGTTCTACCCCTTATTACCCAAAGGGAAACGGACAAGCTGAAGCGACTAACAAAACGCTGTTGAGAATTTTGAGCAAGATGGTCGCAGATGACCACAAGAAGTGGGCCGACTCTCTAAGCATAGCTCTGTGGGCTTACCGAACTTCTCCAAGGACACCCACAGGGGCCTCGCCATTTCTACTATGTTATGGAGCCGAAGCTGTAGTACCTGCGGAGGTTAGAGTCAACTCGGCAAGGCTGGCCTTCCATACACTCTATGAAAATCAACGCGATCACGACTTAGTCTTGCTGGAGGAGAAGCGAGAACAAGCCAAGAGAACCAACAAGCGGTACCAGGAAAGAATCGCTCGCGCCTACAATAAGACGGTCCAGCGAAGAGATTTCGCAGTCGGAGACTTGGTCTTGCGCGCATCTGATCACTGCATGCGAGAAGCGACTCACCCGAAGTTCGCAGCCAACTGGGAAGGACCCTTCGAAGTCACAGAAGTCTTTGACAGTGGCTACTGCAGCATACGAAGGTTGCACGGCACAACCTCTACTCCGAGTTCAGTCAACATGCGCTGGATTAAGAAGTACTATCCCTGACTTCTCTCATTTCATGCGTTTTGATTATAACGTTGCTTGATATCTTGTATGGCTACAATTTACACAATCTCCTCCCCCATATGAGAGGATTGTAATCCCATCTCTCCCATATGAGAGCGTTATAATAAAAGAATTCTCCCAAATGAGAAGTTCACATTTCTAGCTGTTTACGTTGCTCTATTCAGTTTGTTATTACTGTTAATCATGGCTTATTCGCCGCAATAGCAATCTGCACAACTGCGATCTTAATTGATCAACTAAGCCTATCTCTTACGATAGCAGCCTATGCAAATGTGATCTTAAGTGATCATCTAAGCCTATCTCTTACGATAGCAGCCTATGCAAATGCGATCTTAAGTGATCATCTAAGCCTATCTCTCGCGATAGCAGCCTATGCGATCTTAAGTGATCATCTAAGCCTATCTCTTACGATAGCAGCCTATGCAAATGTGATCTTAAGTGATCATCTAAGCCTATCTCTTACGATAGCAACCTATGCGATCTTAATTGATCATATAAGCCTATCTCTTACGATAGCAGCCTACGCGAATGCGATCTTAAGTGATCATCTAAGCCTATCTCTCGCGATAGCAGCCTATGCGATCTTAAGTGATCATCTAAGCCTATCTCTTACGATAGCAGCCTGTCTAAATGCGATCTTAATTGATCATCCAATCCTATCTGTCACGATAGCAGCCTATGCAAATGCGATCTTAATTGATCATCCAAGCCTATCTGTCACGATAGCAGCCTATGCAAATGCGATATTAATTGATCATAAAAGCCTATCTGTTACGATAGCAGCCTATACAAATGCGACCTCAATTGATCTTCTAAAGCCTATCTGTCACGATAGCAACACATACAAATGCGATCTTAATTGATCTTCTAAAGCCTATCTGTCATGATAGCAACACATACAAATGCGATTTTAATTGATCTTTAAAACCTATCTGTTGTGATAGCAGCCTACACAAAAATGATCTTAGTCGATCTTCTAAAGCCTATCTGCAACGATAGCAACTCGCACAATTTAACGATCTTGATTGATCTACTAAATACTATCTGCCACGATAGCAACTTGCGACATTGTGAAGATGATCTTAAATGATCCACAACGGCCAACCACAAGCCCATCTGCCAGGATGGCACAGCTGCGAAAACATGATCTCGAACGATCTAGCGAAGCATCAGCGAATTAATATATCGCAAATGCGAAACCATTACATATCATTATGCAAGGCGAAATATGCCGAAACGCATGCGAAATTGTATTTTGTTGTAAAGAGACAGCAGATAATACAAAAGGCTATTTATCATTACGAGTCAAATGACTTACAATTTATCTGTCTAGATAGCAGCTTACAAGCGAAAAGCTCGAATCTAACTACGCAGCCAACATGGCTTACAATACAATCGAAAAGTGGCTGACAAGCCAGAAACACACTACGGGAATTCCGACTAAAAAAAGGATGAACCCACCGGTTTCAACACCGGCTACGCAACACGCAGATATGCGGCCAAAGATCTGTAGCAAAAGGGGTGCTGCCGCGAAGAGATCAGCTTGTCATTCGCTACATCCCTAGCAGCGAAACTTGGGAAACGATACGCCCAAGACCCCAAGGGGTGACAAAAGCCTCTGTCTGATCAAGGTAGGCGCCGGAGGAGCTTCCTGTTTCGACATATGCTGCTCTGCAAAACAGGCGAAGCAGTCATTCCTCTGGTGATGGACTCCTTGTCATGTTGGACAAGGGCATTGACGAGCACCCTGAGTTCAAGAACGAAGAGGCAAGAAATCCTCCTCCAGGGATGCTGGAGGAGAATTCCGCCGTTCATTACGAGACGGTAGCACGGTCACTTCGGCGCTGCACCTCACCACGAGGCGGCCGGAAACATGCCCTGCACACATAATACACGAAGAAATTTCTTCGAACACACATGAGATATTATCTGCATCTTCTTTATGATGGTTATAAAGAGTAATAGGCCTCATAAAGTGGATCTTGGAAACTATTTCTACAGCACAAAGCGCAAACTCAGGATTCACAACTTGAAGTTGCCATGAATCAACGAAAAATAAGCGTTGAAGCCAGCAGTCGTAAGGACTCACGGCAAAGCACATTTTTGGGATAAAGAACCCAAATAGCAAGGACAGGGTTTATATAGACCCTATACAGACTCTTCGGTTGCCAAAGATGAGTCAGCAGAATTCAAAAAGAGGGTAAGTTCAATCACTTACGCCTTGAAAAGCGGTAACAATCAATTACCCTACTAAAGGCTACGACGATTCAGTTGCGTATCCTAATAAATGACGGATGGTCATGATTCGGATGGACTTCCCAACGAAAGCGTGCTTATCTGCCGAGAAATTAGCGCGAAAATCAAGCAGAGTATCAATTGCTGATGTCATAATTGGATATGCACAGAAATATCCAATCAAATCCCGGAAAAGGGCAAAACGGGAAAATTCATTGTTGTTGTTAAAAAAAAAGGGGAGAAACCCTAGCAACATTACATTAATGTTCAAGACATTACATTAATGTTTCAGCTATTTTTCTTGCTATTTTTGCAAAATTCGAAAAGTCAAAGCAAATTCTTGATTAAGGAGTCTTGGGGCTCGAACTGCTCGCTCAGCTTCTCCACTTGTTCCACTTCTTGCTTCAGTAGCTCGCACCTGGCATTCATCTCATGATACAGCTTCAGAGCTTCATCAACCTTTTGCTTCTGCTGCTCCACCTTCTGCTTCTCAGCTGCGAGATTCTGGTGGCCGAGCTTCAAAGTTACGGCTGCGCGAATCAGCGTGACTCTGTTCATAAGAAACTTGAAGCCTATTCTGCCTTGGACTTTGGTCACGAGATTTTGGCACATGCCGCATAGAAATTCAGCACTCTGGATCGAAATGGTCGCAGGCGTAGCCGCAGATAGCTGCTCCAAAATCCAGATGGCTTCAGTAAGAAACAGCCTCCTGTCGAAGGGCCCTATCTCCAGAGATCTCACAAACGACTGCGGGTAGGTCAGACGCATTCGAACCACCCAGTCTACATCGGTTTGCTTCAAACCTGAGGAGACGTCAAAAATAAGTTATGATGTCAAAACTCGCAAGCGAATAATGCGACGTGCGAACAGTAAAGCTCTACTTACCAGTTCCTTCCAAGATCTCATGAAGAGAAGGAATGCGGGCTGCCGGGTTGTTCGAAGATTGCCCTCGCTCCATAGCCCTCCTATCAGCTGCAAGCTCCAATCCCTCATAGTCAGGAGGAAGAGTGTAGGCCGCACCAGCTGCGACTGCATTCCCAACCTGCGAGCCCCAAATGCTCCATGCAGGAATAGGTGCCTCTGGCTCAGTCATCGCCGGAGGCGAAGGGACAGCCGAAGTCGCTTGGCGAAGGACGCTCTCAGATGCGAGAACATTAGCAGCACTTGTCCTTACTTCCTCAGCACTAGCATGGACATCTTCATCCATCAGCACAGTATCAGCTCCAGCATCGTCGGAAAGCTCGATGATGTCCTCAAGAGGCTCACCCGCGTGTTCAGCAGCTGCGACGAGCTTCTCGGTATGGGAGCTCGGAATTGGAACATAGGACGCAGAAGGCTGACTTCTCTGCTCCAGCTCAGGTTCCTCAGCATAACCTGCGACATTAAATGAGTCGACATTAGGTAACTTGCGCTATAAGTTATTTTGCTATCTTTGCTAAAGCTAAGAGAAAGCACCTCCACGCGAAGGTGGGATTGAGGTATCCTCATCATACACTAAGGACGTGGAACCATGCCCTATCAGTGTGTCCTCACTAAGCAAGTCTTTAAGAGAAGCGTGACCTGGGATGCGAATAAACCAGTCATGATTCTGCTATAAGTTGCTAAAGCCTAGTACGTGCGTATCACTCAAATAGTTACCTGAGGGTTCTCCGCATTTGCCTACTAACCAACGGCGAATGTCAGCCTTTGACACACCATGCTTTAACGCACCCACAATAACATCTCTATAAGTTACTGCGAGATTGAAGATCTCACCTTTATCGCCACCTGCGATCTCTTCGAAGTCTGCTTGGACTTGCTCCAAGGCCGCTGCATCCTCTCCGGGAACCTCATCTTCCTCCTCCGCATGAGGAGCCACTTCTTCGGGAAGCTCGTCTTCCTCGCCAACTGGACGCACTAAGTCGTCAACATGCTGCTCTTCGAGGCTCCGCTGTTTCACACGCTCGAGCTCCTCTTCCTCTCGCCGCCTTCTTCTTTCAGCAGCCTCCGCGGCTGTCTTTCGGGACTCAGCAAGAACGTCCTCGCTTATGGGCTCATCTGGAATGCCAGAATGGGCATCTCTCTTTTGTCTCTTGGCCAAAAGGCCACCAATGGTTTCATCATCATCATCTGCGAATACATGAATGGTTTAAAGAAAAGAAGTGCAAAGAAGTTACGATAACGGGAAAGGAAATGCGACGGAGGTACCTCCTGATTCTTCCTCATGCATCACAACTGTTACTTCTTCTTCTTCATCACTTGCTTGGGGCTCCTGCCTCTCTTCCTCTTCCTCTTGATTGAATGGAACGAAAGTTTCAACTGCGAGATCTTTCCGCACTTTGCTGGGCATGCGACCTTTGCCTTTGTCCTTGATAGAAAGGGACCTCACTGGGGGAGAAGCTGGGGCATTCCTAGGGGAAGAAATCGTAATTCCCTTTTGCCTAGGTCTCTTCACTCTTGGCGCCGCAGTCGCTGGAGGAGACGGGTCATCTCCAGAAGGAGACGGAGCCGGAGGATTGTCTATCAGCGAGTCAGCAAAAGCATTCATGATTGCGCGAATCTTCGTTTCGAGCTCAGGTTCCATCCTCCACGCTAGCCGGAACGACTGCCTTTGTCTTCTGGTGGCAACAATGGCGTTAACCAATGACTTGGAGCGATCACCAGATGCGAATCGCCGCACATGACACTACAACCGTGCAGAATAAAGATGTCAGCATAAGGAAATCAAGAAGCTTAATGCACGCGGAGAAATCGCTTACCTCAGCAAATGCCTTGCTATATCTGACGACATGCGTATCGCCCTTCTTAATTGCGGCGACTTGCTCCTTCAGAATGACATCAGGGCACAAATGGTTCTCACGATCCCACAGTGAGTAGCAACCATACTCAGACTCGCTCAGACTGCAAGTAGGGCGAAACGGAAAAGAGTTCCTTTTGATCAAGGGAGATCTACCTGGCTGCGCGGCCGACTCCGTCTCAATCCTCGTTTGCTGGGCAACCCAGTATGCGAGCCAGTTCTGGGAACAACCACCCTCGCTGGTTCCCGCAGGCTGCTCAAAAGGAAGATTGTTCATGAAAACCGTCTTGCACTCCTTTGTTAGCAAGCGCTTGTAGCATCCTCTGACAATGGATTGGGGCCAGATTGATGGGGCCACCGCATCAAAACCAAACTGAGGAGAAACTCGAGTGGGGTCAACGTCCACGGTAAGCTTTTCATACCTCGGCGCGAGCTCACGAATATGCTCTGCAAGGGCAGGAAGGGAACCTCGCAGACACCAGCAAAAGAACTCGCGGTAGCGCTCATGAAGATGAGGTCTCCCTTCAAAGAGAAGCTCTTCTGAAAAGACCATGCCTTTAGAGGGGTACAGCTTTGGGAACCATCGCACATTCTCAATGCGCGTGGCATAGGGCCTGGCAGTAAACTCCTTCCGTTTGTCGCATATCAAACTCCAAACGCACTTGGTGTTGCCTGTTCCGAACCATCTCGCAGCTCTTCCGCTGTTGCGCGCTTCTGTCTCGCCCGGGGGACACCACTTGTCAAGTTGGAGAGCAGTTGGAGCATAAGACGGCCAGCGCTCGAAAACCCACATTGTCAAAAAGGAAATATTGACAAAAGTCAGTACATCGAGGCGGCCACGCGACTCCCTCATAGCCAGAACCAGCTGATCAAGCCTATAGTACAGCGTGCCCAAGACCAAGGGTCCGAGTGAGACTCTCTGGCCAAGAGCGAGCCTCACAGCAAGTGGCAACACATGGTAGAAGACTCCGTCATGGGGGTGACCATCAATCAAGTACCTCGACAGCCAGGCACAGAGAAAAGCACAAAGGGTCAAGTGATAACCCTTGCCCTCTACGTAATTCTCAGTCTCCGGATCTTCACTCAGAAGTTTCTTAGTAATGCTGCTGTTCGCATAGTCTCGAAAGAAGTACTGCAACCATTTGTTCCAGGTATTCTTCGCGGAAGTATCAACCAGCTGCCAGTTCGGAAGAGGCTTCGTAGTGGTCCACCGAGTGGAGATTTTCTTCACCTCTGCTAGGCATTCCTCCATCTGCGTGTACAAGGCAATCTCCGCAGATGTCCTCAAGGGACTCAGAGGGTCCACCTCGCCCATGGGGGAAAGCTCGTACAACATTTGAACGTCCTCGAGTGTGGGGGCAGCCTCGAACTCAGCAAAATGGAACGTATGAGTCGCAGGCGAGTAACGGGACAGAAGGTCTAGAAGCATGGACTGATCCAGCTTCACGGCAGCACCCTTCATAGCACGGATAGCAAAGTATACGCCGGCTTCATTAAGAGTCACGGCGTGATGGTCCAACACGTGGTCAATCCACTCATCCATATAGTCCAATTTCTGGACGAACGCCTGAGTAGAAATCGCAGTATATGGGAAGTGCCCGTTCTCGATCCCCAATCGAACTACATCCTCGGAACCAACCAACTCGAGCAAGGCTGAGTTAACTGGGCGAGTCAGCGTCAGCAATCGCTCAACTGGAACAGGATCAGGCATCCTCTTCGCCTTTACCCTCGCATGGTAGAAATCTTTGCCGCCTAAAAAGGGGGCTTTTCGCCACAAGGCCTGCGGAAGGTCGGGTAACTCTTCATCTTCCTTGACGGGTCTGGTTACTCTTGTCTTGGCCATTCCTGCGGAAGAGCAAGAAAAAGGGGGGAGAAATACCACACTTCAGTTTGAATTTTGAGATCTATGCAAAGGAAGACGAACAGTTCCGGTATCGATTTCAGAAATTGGGGAGTTGCAAGATCTCGTATTGTTGAAGGATTAAAACAAAGCGGGTTCAAAGATCAAAGCCTCTTCACAAATTTCATGGGTTTACAGATTCAAAGCAGTTCAAGGCAAACACTGGTATCTTAAATCAAAAGTAAACGAGACCAACCTTGTTTTCTTGAAGCCTGCTTGGATATGCACAATTGAAGAATACGATTTGCAGTTCTGAACTGGTGATTGATTATCTGGATCTGCTCTCGAAGATCTCCGGGTACCATTCACTTTAAGAGAAAGAAGTGATGCTTTGCAATAATGGGGGATACAAGGTATTTATCCAAAACAATGAAGGGTTGCGTCCTTTCGATAGTCGAATCGCAACCGTCACCGTCGAATCGCGCAATCACAGGACAAGCTGACGTCACGCCTAAAACCCTAAAGGTCAGACGGCACGACTCTAGGGGTTTTAGGTCATAATGACACGCACGGGGGCTGAACTTACCCGTATTTGAATTGGTGCGTGGCGGCGACGCGTATGTTGGTTTCCGCGCATGGAAGTCTATACGGCTATGAGTCTTCACGCGCAGAAAGGGGGCTAATGTAGATACTGCTTTCTGAGCTGACAGATCTTGGCCACGTGGCAGCCATCCAGCACACCATATTGTGCTCCACACACACTGGATCACCAGCCGAGCTGATCCATGTGGGGGCTGCGAGACAGAGCCCTCGCATACCACTGCACGGGACTTGTAGGGACTTTGTGGTTTGGAGGCTAGAGTAAGCCCTGTCGCGTGCGAGCCAAGCCCGCGCGCGACCTTTAGTAACTGTTTTGAGTGATTTATGGCACGAGCTCCATAAACCCGGTCAATCCGGTCAAACCCGGTCAACCTCGTAACGGTTCCGGTATTCGCGCACCACGTGCTGTAACGGTCCCTATATACTCGGACGAACGTGCCGTTATGGTTAAGCTAATTAAGCCGCCATCAATGGGCGCATTAACCACACTACAACGGTCATGTTCTCTGCTATATATAGATCGTCAACCTTTCCATACAAAGGGGAACACACTGCCATACGCGGAAGCTCTGCCAAACCTCTGTCTCTCTCTCAGACATTGCTACTGCCTTACTCTCTCCCTACACACAACCCCACTCTTCCTGTGCGATCCTTGATCCACTACATACGGTGTACACGGAGGTCTCCCCGCCGGAATCTCTTGTGCACAACAGTATACTATACACCAAAAGACACAGTAAGCCCGTCATTACCATATGAGTATTGTCACTAAGTATTATTGTTCCTTTTGGTGTATAATATACTGTGTCATCACCAAAAGACACAGTAATACAAAATAGGCCATAGTAATTTACATACGATTATATACATTAATTGAAAGGAACATGTCACCATCAACAATACAAAATTTTGATTCACGATAGACTTTCATCTGACGCCTATGGTCACAAGTAAATTATGAAAATGGAGTCGATGTATTCATATTCTCTGACAACCATAGAACTCCCTATATACAAATAATGAATGCTTACTCACAATTCAGATCACGGAACCAGTCCCTTATCTGACACATTATGTCTGTCCGGAAACCAATCCAAGTTGTTACTCCTTAGATCACTGAGCAGGTAACATTCGCATATAGGTTTCTGATCTTCAACATTCCAGATGTTCTATTAGGAACATAACAGTTCCACAAGTTTTCTTAAATCTACAATCAGGGAAAAAACATAAAGCTATGGATCATAAAGGCCATTATTCCCTATTACCCTGCAAATATGCAATCCTCAAACCTCTCATACTTCTACCAGAGGAGTGCATTTTCATTACCTGATTCTTCTTTCGAATTTCAAATATGTGACTATAGAAAATTAATTAGGCATCTTCCAGACACAACTAAAAACGCTTTGATTCATTGACCTAATCAATCTAGTGTTGTAAATCTTTTAAATTCTAGCAGACTAAAAGTCATAGGAACAATTCAACAATGGCTGCTATATTGATTATTGCAAAACCCACATAAAATTGACGAGGACTCAGAGAGGATTAAAAGAACCAACCTCAAAACCGGCATTGTCGTATTACCTTCTTTTATCTGGATCAGCCAAAGCACTATAAGAATATGCAACCTCCTTCAAAAGATCATAAGCTTCAGGGTTGCCTACATTTTTATCGGGATGGTACCTGCCCAACACGCATTAAAAATTTGCTTAGCATGTGATGCAGATAAAGCTGTCTTGGTTCTCATGTCTGTCATGTTGATTTACATCATGGTCGACCCAATGCTCTGATAAAATATATCATGGGCAAGTTATCAACCTGTCATGTTGATTTCCTGAATATGATTCATCACAATTTATCTACCTAGCTATCCCAATTCTTATTAATCAACTATAAGAATTGGACTTGAACTACTAAGTGGCAGTGAAAAAAGACTTAGGGTCTCTAAATACCGTACCAAATCATATGGTGTCTTTGATTCTGAAAAAAAGAAGGCATATAGTCGCCTCTAGATTTACTTAACCTGGAGTCATTCCAACATAGTCTATACATGATTATAATCTCCATGTCTCAATCGAACAACATGTTTGGTTTTGAATCAAAGAACATGTAGAAGCAAATTAAACCAGTGTGCGAAGAAGCCTACATCGCGTCTCTAAAATTTCTGCGACGACTTTTCTTGCTCAAACGAAGGAGAAATCAAGACATAGACACGGTTGGCCTTATTCGTGATTTTGCGCAAAATACTGTTAACGAATATATAAAGATTTTTTGAATCACCCACTTCATTTTGTGTGTGATTTGATGTTCTATCCAAGATAAGAAATCAAATCACAGTCTGCATTGCAAGCTTCAGAAAGATATCATCACAGCCTTGAATCAGAAATTAAGATGCGCACAACCCAATCAGAATTCAGAAACAATTGAGGGAGTATTATCATGATTAGGCCAAACCAGAAACTCATCAAGAAATTCAAGACGGGATTTTGTAAAATCCTAAGTCCACATTTCGAAATCATTGTCAGAAGTAAGAAACCCAATTGCTTGTTGGCTGATACAAGCAACTCGTTGTTTCTCATACTTCACTTAGAGAAAGTGATTTCTGCGAAAGACTAATGTTAATTAACACATGCCGAATGTTAATTATTCACCAACACCAAAATTGTCAGTTGAGCTTCAAAGAATCAAATAGTACAGAGATAGGGTTACCATCGCCGCCGTCGCAGGCCAGTCACCACCACCATAGCGAAAACCATCACATGCAAACAACTACAAAACATGCATTAAAAATTTGCTTAGCATGTGATGCAGATAAAGCTCTCTTGGTTCTCATTCATGTCATGTTGATTTACATCATGGTCGACCCAATGCTCTGATAAAATATATCATGAGCAAGTTATCAACCTGTCATGTTGATTTCCTGAATATGATTCATCACAATTTATCTACCTAGCTATCCCAATTCTTATTAATCAACTATAAGAATTGGACTTGAACTACTCACATGGATACTACCCCATTACCCTCAATTTTTTCCCTTGGTGCTCCTACTTTACAAGAAACCCAAATCTGCAGTAGATACCAAACATCCACAGTTCAAAGCTACAACATAATCTAGGCACAAGTATTTGTGTTCTAGTATAATCAAAATCCGTTGTTCTCCAATCACCATGGATTAAAGTTCTTAAGATCATTATCTTAGTCACTACTT
This sequence comes from Linanthus parryae, assembly GCA_023055425.1. NCBI lineage: Eukaryota > Viridiplantae > Streptophyta > Magnoliopsida > Ericales > Polemoniaceae > Linanthus > Linanthus parryae. Next base: position 40,407,577 of record JALGPY010000002.1, read on the forward strand.
ATATCTGCTTCATTTTAGATTACGTTTTAAGGTGGACGTCAGAAAGTACATCAATCCACATCTTCTTCCGTATCTAACCACATAGTTCACATTAAGCTGGTTATTCAATAATAAGATTGGTACAATCTAAAAATTGAAATAGATTCTTCATGTTATAGATATGATCGAACGCAAACAACAATGAAGCTGTGTAAGAAAATATGCCAAAAGCAGTATAACTACACGTTGTAGGAGGTTATTCCCAAGAGGTTATATCAATCTTGATTCTGAATCTCTAACAGAAATTGAAACAGAACCACGACGAACTTGTGAAATGTTGGGTACCGATAAAAGGCGATGAATGACCTTACATAACCGATGTTTCTTCAACCTGGACCAAACATGACATCTTTCACAGCTTCCTAAGAATTTGAAACCCCTAAATTCTCAAATAAAGTACCTCACTTGTGGAAAAATCAAACCTAACATCAGATTCCTTACATGTCACAGATACCCACGAGACTAAATAAATATGACTGCAAGATAAGTACCTTTAATATTTATTTTTCAGCACAGATGTCAGGGATCAATGTATCTGATAGTTTCTTCCCCTTGTATGTATCCTTTGAAATAACTAATTTGAATAACCTGAAGGTGATGGAGCAGGCAGTAAGGCACCTTCTGAGTTGCGTGCCAAGCTGTATTTTCCAGGAGTCATGTTCCCTGAAATAGAGAAAAGCAGTAGTAATTAGTTGAAGTCATACTCAAGTTCATTAATTATGTTAAAACCTCCATTCAAATCACCATTTGTATTAAAGTGTGTATGTAATTATAATGTGATCTCAATTTAGTAAAGATTCTAAATGACAAAACATTGTTGGACGCATAGAATAAAGCTCAGATTGGGATAGCAATTAAAGGTAAAACAGCACCCCCATAAAAAGTGTTAAATTACAACCAAGACACATATCAGTCATATAGGAGAAGCTCCAGCGTAAGGCTGCCTGAGGCGATAATGCCTGATTACCCCATCCAAAAGTAGGAAAGCATAAAGAAAATCAGGTATTAGCACCATTGTCTCCCCTAATTTGTGCTCACTGGCTGAGCGGTGCATCCAAACTGTTGTGTAAAGACTGTAAATGTCTATTTCCTTGTATTGATCTTCCTGTAAGAACAACCTCCCCATGCTTCACACGCTAAATTCTTGAATACGTTAGCGTAGGACCCCTTAATTACCTCTGATGATTATCCGGGCATTCGGGTACTATAGCAGTACAAATTTTGCTTCAGTAAAGCTAGTGAACAAACTGACAGTGTGCTCGAATTAGTCCCAAAATGAAGAAAATCCTTCCAAATAATTGCTTCCGACTGACTGGAGTGGTAATAGTTGTTTCCTAGTAATTCCTAGCTATTTTCAGGTCCACAATTCAACAACATATATAAAGTCCAAGGAACTTGATTAACATCCAAGCCCAAATCAAAATGTGGAAGATTCATGTAAACAGCAGAAGAATTAAGAATATATAGTATCTGAAGAGTATGAAAGCCATGTGATTTAGCCAAGCAAATATGTATATACCACTGTAATGGTACAAAACACGAAAAAAATAACATGAGTTAAACACAAATTTGAGACCAAATGAACACATCAATCAAAACCCAGAAGTCTAATTCTTCAATTGCATTCTCAGACCCAAATTAAACCAATAATAAACAACCAATTTCAGTTCTTCGAGCATAACCCACAAAATTGACACGCACAGAGACTAAGAAACCAAATTAGGGTTTTGATTTAAAACGATCCAAGCTCGAAATGAAACAAAATTCAACATGCAAGCCAAAGCAAACTGAAATTGCTGAAAACAAACCTAGACTTTGACGGTTCGTACCTTCGATGATGTAGATGAAAACAGAGTGAACCCAGAACCATTCATCCCCCATAGAAGGACAGGACGGTTTGATGGGTTCATCTGGTTTGATCGAGAGAGAGAGAAAGTCACCTCAGAGACCCAGACGCAAGAACCCTCCGAGGAGAAAGAGATCAGTGAGAGAGATTATATTCTGCCTCTCTCTCGATCTTCTCTGCATGTCGACGGTAAGATTTAAGCAAGCGAAGAATCGAAGAGAAGGATGGAGAGGGAGATTCGCTGCTGAAACTGGTGGAAGCCCTAGCCACCGCAGAGAGAGAGAGAGAGAGAAAGGATAGCTGTCTGGGAAAGAAACCATAGGCCTCTCATCGAAGCTCCTGCGGACAAATGTGTGAGAGAGCTAAATTGACGAAAATAACCTCAACTGGCTGAGGAAGAACAGAGCAATTCAGCGAAGGGCAAAACAGACAATTTGAGAAGCAGATGTGGACGGCAACCAAAGGAACAGCGTGGCAAAAAAATGCTGAGGTGGCGCCAGGGTGTAACAGCCTTATTCTCTTTATATATAGGTAGAAAGATTTACTTGGACCGTACCAATTTAAGCCCAAACCAACTTTAATCCAACCCAAGTACATGTAACTTGTCCATTTTGTCAGGTCTTGCTTTAGCAGTCATAGTAGTTCAGTCGCGCTTCTGGTCAATCACTGCACCTGTGAACATACGTGTCTTGTTTTTTGAGAATTTACATGGCAGGTAGAGCGTCATAACCACGCGTTTTATTCCACATCAAACAGACATGCTTCTAACCAGTAAATGACAAAGTAAGAGAACATTATACATTACCACAAGAACAAGGGCCTCTAATTAGAGGTAAAACAAAAAACATAAAAAAACTCAAGGAGCACGATAGTACATAAGATATAAGACATCATATCTATAAAGACTACTAATCAACGATAGGAGCCACCTGATACTAGAAACTTTGATAATATTGACAAGCATGACCATGGGCCGCCAAGACATCTGCAAACATATTTCTCTGCCGATGGTTGTGCTCCATTTCGGTTCCGAACAATAGGGCACGATATGACATGATGGCGAGAAATATATGCCAAGGAAGTGAACATATGCCTTGATAATGCTTTCTTTACATAAGATATGGGGTGCTACTATTGGGAACTTTAGTTACCAGGTTCCAAAACATTGTTCTTTGGTTATGCAAGATTTCAATGCTTTCTATATATGCGATTTTTTTTTTTTTTTTTTTTTTTTTTTTACCGTTATCACCTTATTGGAGACATACAATTTGAAATATTCAAGCATCTTGATTAGTAATTTCTCAAGCCGGCTTCGACTAGTTAATTATAACTTATTTTGTCCATAATCTCGTGTCCTCAGTACCTTGATGAGACATATAAATTCAATCAAACCAGAGAAAAAGCAACAAAATGAAATAGTAGTAGTAGTAGTAGTAGTAGTAGTAGTAGTAGTAGTAGGGAGTGATCAGGAAGAAGAACTGAACTTACCACCAGTCATCCTCCTTCTTCTTATATTCTCATCATCCTACTTCTTGGCTTTCATCCATTATTATCATGATAATGCGATGAACAAGTTAGAGGACAAGATTGTGTTGTTGCCAGGTCAGCCAGACAGAGTAAGAAGAGGATTGGACTTTGATCAGTACTCGGGGTATGTCACGGTTGATCAAGCTGCTGGGAGAGCTCTATTTTACTACTTCGTTGAGTCCCAACACACTTCTAAACCACTAGTTTTGTGGTTAAATGGAGGTATTAAGAGTCCATTTGATAATGTTTCTATTTTATAGAACGTTGCTTGATGTGTTTGACAAATTATTATTTATTATATGCTTTTTGGATAGCAACTGTTTTCCTAGCACAATTTTTAAGAACAGATGAGAGATTGTTATTCCATACATGTTTTTTTTTGATAATTTTATTGATAGATCTTTTTATCCGGAAAAATAAATTTAAAAATTACTCTCTGATTGAATGAAACTCTATCATATCAAACATTGTCATTTCAAACACAAAAAGCAAAATATTGTATTTCAGAGCGTGTCATATATGAAGTATACTAAACACTTTTTAAAATAGATTTCTATAGCAGTTTTCTCACAGAATTTCCTGACAACAACTTTCTAAAGCATTTTCAAACTAGCCCCAAGCCTCTCCAATGCTTCAAACTGGGTGGTGTTTTCAACGGCTTAATTAAACCCAATCGATAATGGTGGATAGTTCAGGGTACTAATCCGTCTTTTTCTGCAGGACCCGCCTGCTCGTCTCTCGGTGGTGGAGCTATGGCGGAACTTGGCCCGTTTAGGGTCAACAAGGACGGCGCAACCCTATCATATAACAAATTTTCTTGGAACAATGGTGAGGTTGAAGCATTTTTCATAACTCCCTTTTGGAAGTCTGATCAATTGTCTTATTAACGTTTTCTTCCTGTATGCAGTGGCTAATATCCTCTTCTTGGAGTCTTCTGCTGGTGTTGGATTCTCATACTCCAACACGACGTCAGAATACGATAAAAATGGAGATAAAAGGACCGCGACAGATTCCTATACATTCCTAGTCGAGTGGTTAGAAAGGTTTCCGGAATACAAAACTAGAGACTTCTTCATCGCCGGAGAAAGTTATGCTGGACATTATGTTCCCCAGCCTGCTCAATTAATCCTGAAAAACAACAAGATCGCGAACCAAACGGTTATCAACTTGAAAGGAATTGCAGTAATAATACTTGGTCTGTTTCGCCCAAATCTTGTCAATTGACTTTAGGAAGGCCACTTTGACCGACCAATTCAGCTAACAGTATGGTACGAATGTAGTGTTAAGAAAGATAAACGCTATTAGAAAAGATATAACACATTTTTGTATCAATCATAAGCTAAATTAGCCGGTCTAAGTGAATTGATGAAAAGTGCACTGGAAAGATTCAGGCGAAACAAAGATAGTAGCAGGCCAATCAAATTTGCGTTAATGCCAGGAATGTTACTGAAGCTTATTGCATACTATTTATTTTTTCCAGATGGGAAATGCATATATTGACTGAGTCTGAATTCACCGGATTTTATGAACACTTGTGGTCGCACGCTCTCATATCAGATGAAATCTACCATGGAATCGTTTCCAATTGCAACTTTTCATCGCTAGGATCCTTGTCCGACGCGTGCAAGGACTACACCAATCAATCAGCTATTGCTCGTGGCAACATCTTGCTTTACGACATCTATTCTCGCTTGTGTAACTCTTCCTTTTCCAAAACTCCACGGTACATTGTACAATGATGTTGTTTCATATAACTATCTCGTACACTTGTTTTTTCCCTACTTTTATGTTATTTTGGCTCGCAGGCACCAGAATCTGATCCGTGCTCTGATGATTATATTTCATCGTATTTGAACCAACCCCAGTACAAAAATCTATTCACGCGAATGTGACCGCTCTCCCCGGACCATGGGAACTTTGCAAGTAAGTAGAGCAATTCCTTCAATCATTTTATGATCAAATATTAAGAGATTAGTGTTTATGTTTCTTTCTCGTTTGTTAACTAAATATATCGGTACATAAAACAGTCACTACACTAGTTCTAAATGGAACGACCAACCAGTAACAGTATTGCCCACAATCCAGGAGCTTATGGTCAGTGGGATTAGTGTCTGGCTTTACAGGTAACTAATTACACTACCTAATTCATTTTATTTTGAACCATAACACGCGATTTTGATAAATTTCATTTTTTCAGTGGAGATAAAGATGCTAGAGTGCCGATAACATCGACTAGGCATGCCATTAGTAAGCTCCAGACGTCTGTCAAGACTCCGTGGTATCCTTGGTACTTCCAAGGCGAGGTAACTAACAAAATCATATTACTTGGTAACTAATTGTAGTTACTTTTGTTTAAGATAAACCTTGGCTAATGTTTACTTCTGATACATTAAGGTGGGAGGATATGTTGTCGAATACGAGAATCTCACATTCGCGACGGTTAGGGGAGCTGGACATTTGGTTCCAAGTTACCAACCAGCTAGAGCGCTCGCCCTGATCACGTCCTTCTTGGCCGGACAGCTTCCACCAGCAAATTGAACCATCTCTTTCCAGACCCCTATCAAGTTCAAAGCTTATAGATCACATCACAAATGTCTGTTACCATGAACATGAAATTAGACTGATTTATGTTTTACTATCGCTTTATCTAACAAGAGATCGCTATTGAATTACACAAAAATCTAGAACTATAGAAACCATTGAATAAAGGAATTGCAGAGAGATCAGAGAGAGACGAAGAGGAAGATGAACAGGAAGTGGGATAAATCTGAACATTGCATTAACTCTCTAATGGAACGAGAAGATTGTTAAGTGGTAGTACTAGCTCCATTTCTTCTGAATTAGCTTAGTAAAAAATGACTGATTTTAAGAAACTTGTCATTTACAACTCTGCACCTTAAATCAGTGTGAAGACATAGTAAATTGTGACTCATTGAACACAAAAGTAGTGTGAACACACACACGATGATGACAAAATATTTATTTCACAACAACAAATTGTTAAATAAGGGAAGTATGCTAAAATAGAGAGAATGATTCAACAAGAGAAGTAGGCTGATATAGAAGAAGAGTCGTGCTAGAGAAACAAAAAATCAAAGACCATAACTATTATATATTATATATTTCACAGGAACAACTTAAACATGTCGATAAACATGTATTCAGTTGTTAAGTTGATAACTCACGTCTAACAAAGTGAACATCGTCGTGTTAACGAAGGTTAACATTGCCACCAACATTTTAATTTAAAGCGCAGACTAGTCGAAAATTGACAATCTTGTAAAGTCAAATTAACCTCCACCTAAACATCAACCCAAGAATAATAGGTTTCAGTAGACAAAAGCATCGAGAATGTCAAATGCTAATAGGGCTAGAACAACCAGCAAGAAGGAGCTCAAAATCGGTACATCCAACAGTCGCATGGCAAACTCAAGCATTGAGATTGTCAAATGCTAATAGAGCAAGAACAACCAGCAAGAAGGAGCTCAAAATCGATACATCCAACAGTCGCCAACTCTACAAGTAGCGACGAAACATCAACCACATAATCCACTGCGACAACAATGAAGAAGTTAGCAGCTAGCATACAATTTGTTTCTCTTATCATACATTGTCGTTTCGGTCAAATGTTACAGTGGGGATAGATTTAACCCACTGCAGAGAATAATAGAAACTCACAGGTCACAACAGAGAGAATCAGTATTCAGTGAGACCACCACCATTTGGGCAACAATATTCACCTGTTCGTGTTTCCCCACAAGATGGTCTGAGAATAAATAACAAGATTGAGTCTCTCCAAGGTCAGCCTGATGGCATTGACTTTCATCAGTACGCGGGCCATGTTACTGTCGATCCCAAAACTGGGAGACATCTGTTCTACTATTTCGCCGAGTCCCAACTCGCCTTCCAAGCCTCTTGTTCTCCGGTTAAACGGAGGTGTGATCATGTTCTCCATATGCTCGTACTTGTTCCGAAATGCAGGGGTAATTATGTAATTTTTGGTGGTTTTCAGGTCCTGGTTGCTCATCTCTTGGTGGTGGAGCGATGATGGAACTCAGGCCGTTTAGGGTCAACAAGGATGGCGCAACCCTGTCACATAACAAATATTCATGGAACAAAGGTAAGCAACGCAGGCAATAGATGCTAAAGAAGTTCATACTATTATTAGTATCATCTTCTACTGTCAAAATTCAAAAGTTGATCTCCTGTGTGATTTATAGAGGCTAATGTTATCTTCTTGAAGTCCCCGGCCGGAGTTGGCTTTTCTTACTCGGAAACAAAGTCCGATTACAACAAAAGTGGAGACACAAGGACCGCGGAAGACTCTTATACTTTTCTAGTCAACGGGTTAGAAAGATTTCCGGAATACAAAACCAGAGACTTCTTCCTAACCGGAGAGAGTTACGCTGGACACTACGTGCCCCAGCTTGCTTAACTCATCCTTCGAAACAACAAGATCACAAATCAAACATTCATGAACTTAAAAGTAATCGCTGTAAGTAGTAGCAAACTTAGTTCACAATGAGCTTTTTAATTTCCTTTTTCTTGCATCTCTTCAACTGAATTGGTTCAAATATTTTCTCTAATATTCAGATAGGGAATCCACTTATCGACGATGAAGCAGAAGGTACGGGGACAGTCGACTACCTATGGACACACGCGCTGCTATCTGACGAAAACCATGAAGGGGTTGTTTCCAAATGCAACTTTTCTTCAAACGAACGCTGTCAAAAGATTGTGTGAGCTTCATCAATAATATAGATCTTGGGAACATAATCGATTATGACATATATGCCCCCATATGCAATTCATCATTTTCAAAGATCGGCCCGGTACACTACTCATTAAGTTTTGCCAAATAATTCTATTCTTAACTTTCTTCTGTTTTAGTTTTCTAATTTGGTTTTCTCCTTCCCGTGGATCGAGAGCAGGCACCTGCACTGGATCCGTGAATAGATCATTGCATATTCTCGTACATGAACAATCCCAAAGTGCAGAAATCTTTGCATGCTAATGTTACAGGTACAATTCCGGGACCATGGATAAACTGCGGGTATTATGATTTGTCCCTCGAATTTACCTTCATCCTTCAGTGAAGCCCTTCATCTTCTAGCAACTAATTTGGCCATGATTACTATCTCTTTACAGTGACTATATCCATGCAAACTGGACTGATAAGCCGTCGACTGTTTTACCAGTTATTAAGGAATTGATGGCTAGTGGTATTAGTGTTTGGATTTATAGGTAAGTCGTAGTTAATATGATATTCACTCCTTGTTAAACTTAACCCCTTAAATGGAAAACTAATTTTCAACAATTCTTTTGCAGTGGAGACACAGATCCTCGTGTTTCAGTGACGACTAGTAGGTATGCCATCAAGAAACTTCATGCAAAAGTGAAGACTCCACGGTATCCGTGGTATTTACAAGGCGAGGTACAAAAATGGTCTCATCTGTTTCAGAGTTTTCCTAGAAGGATTTGGAGTTCCTTAATTGTATGTAATGTTTTGAGTATATTTTCTTGTGTTCTTTTTATGAAGGTTGGTGGGTATGTCGTTGGATACGAGAACCTTACTTTTGTGACGATTAGGGGATCGGGACATTTCGTTCCAGGCTACCAACCTGCTCGGGCACTCACCTTTTTCTCGTGCTTCTTGTCCGGAAAGCTGCCACCAAGAGCATACAGAGAGTGCCAAAGGACAATTAAATGAAAAAGCGGCTGAATTTGGATCGTGTCAAATAAAGGGTTATATGTAGTTTTCAATGTTTATCGTTTAGCTGCTGTTTAGCTGATGTTTACTGTTCAAGTAAGTTATCATTAGACAAGGGTTTGACACACAGTCAAAGAATAAAGAAGATGCCGTGAACTTCATGACTCACAAAAACACACTTCTCCATTCTTGAAGAAGCAATACGATTATACGAGTAACAAAAGGATCCTAAGATAATGTCCAAAAACAGAATAATGTCTACTATACATAACATACTGACCCATTAGAGAAGATATTACAATCACACAGAACAAAACAGAATTACTGTGGTGCTGAAACAAAAGACGCGTGAGTTACTCACCTGTTTGCGCAGCACCAATGGTGGATCTTGCAACTGCATTTGGTGTGAGGGAAAGTAAACATTACCTGAATAAACATCAAACACATCCAGATGGTAAGAAATAGAAAAACCATATAAACTCTGGAGCAGCTTGACTGGACATTACAAAACAACGAATTAAGGCCGTTGATTAAAGAAAGACGATACCACAGAACACAAAAATGATATTGCTCCTCCTGGCATAAAACGTCACAGAGACCAAAACTACTGCCAACACCAATAATGTAAAGTTTTTTTTGATCCATCCGGAATAATGTAAAGTTATTAGAATCTGTTCTTAGAGCCCAGAAGCTTTCTTGTTTTCTTGCTTGAGCACAACACCCGTAAATGAAGTTTACAAACTGCAGCCAGTGAAAAATTAGACAGGGGACTGAGCTTAACATGCAAAATTTGATAAAGAAGACTCTTCGACACCAAAGAAGCAGCAGCAAGGAATGAAATTGGTCAAGAGAGATTCTCCGGAATTCACTGCAATATCAATAGTAAACTTTAATAGGAAATAGAAACTTGCATTAGATTCAAGATCATGTAAGGTCCAAGTCGAACTTTTAGATTGTGGTGATACCCAAAAGAACAACAATACATAACTGCTCCATCCGTTCAAAAGAAGTGTCTCATATTGACTCTGCACGGGGGCATTTACGGAGGTTCATTTGATTCGATAGTTTTATTAAAATATCCTTTGGCTTATTTGAAACTTTTCTTGGGAAGTGCAAAAGTAAGAACCTGAAAAGAGCATTGATAGATGTAAAGTGAAAGTAAATTATTAATTTTAGAAAGTGAGACACTTAAAGAGGGAGTAAAAGATTTCATGGAAGCTGGATACATGGTTCCAAGTTACCAAGCAGCTTGAGAGCTCGCCCCCCTGATCTCATCTGATCCTCTTCAAAGTTAGAAATGACCATTTACCAAGAAATTAGCCTGATTAATGTTTTACCATCACTTCCTCTCATGAGGGTTTGTGATAGAAGTAGACAAACCTAGAACTACAGTAGGACAGGACAAACTTGAGCCTGTTGACAAACAGCTATTAAGTTGATAACTCAATTTTACCGAAGTTAATACAGACTAGCCGAGCTAGGGTTTACATCGCCAGCTCATTTCATTCTAAAGCGGACAAGTTAAAAATTGACAATCTTTAAAAGTCAAATCATCCTCCACCTAAATATCAACCAAACATGCTTTGGCAATGACCATAAGAAGCAAAGAAAACACTACAAACAGTTTTCAGTTGACAAAAGCAAAATGGCAATCTCAAGCATTGAGATTGTAAAAAGCTAACAGAGCAAGAACAACCAGCAAGAACTAAGCTCAAAACGATACATACAACACAGTTGCGACTTCTATGAGTAGCGATGAAACATCATCAAACACTTCATCCACATTGCGACGACAATGAAGTTAGCAGCAAACATACACTTCCTGCTACTCTTAGCATGCATTATTGTTTCGGTCAATTGTTACAATGGGAACAGATTTAAACCACTGGAGAGAATAATAGGTGCTCGCAGGTCAAAACAGAGAGAATCACTACTGAGAGCGACCACAACCATAGGAAAAACATACTCACCTGTTCATGTTGCACGCCAAGATGGTCTAAGAATAAATAACAAGATTGAGTCTCTGTCTGGTCAACCTGACGGAGTCAACTTTGATCAGTACGCGGGCCATGTTACTGTCGATTTCGAAACTGGGAGACATCTCTTCTACTATCTCACCGAGTCCCACAACTCCTCCACCAAGCCTCTCGTTCTCTGGTTAAACGGAGGTGTAATAGTTTTCTCTTTTGTATATATATTTTTTCATACTTGATCCAAAATGCAGGGGTACTTATGTAATTTTTTCTGGTTTCCAGGACCAGGTTGCTCCTCTCTTGCTGGTGGAGCAATGATGGAACTCGGGCCGTTTAGGGTCAACAAGGATGGTGCAACCCTGTCACATAACAAATATGCATGGAACAAAGGTAAGCAACATGCGATAGGTTCTAAAAAAGATCATACTATTATTAGTATCATCTTCGTGTGTCTAAAGTTGATCTCTTGTGTGATTTATAGAGGCTAATGTTATCTTCATGGAATCCCCGGCCGGAGTTGGCTTTTCTTACTCAGAAACGAAGTCTGATTACAACAAAAGTGGAGACACAAGGACCGCGGAAGACTCTTACACTTTTCTAGTCAACTGGTTAGAAAGATTTCCAGAATACAAATCCAGAGACTTCTTCATAACCGGAGAGAGTTACGCTGGACACTACGTGCCCCAGCTGGCTCAACTAATTCTTCGAAACAATAAGATCACGAACCAAACGGTCATTAACTTAAAAGGAATTGCTGTAAGTAGTAGCAAACTGGGCAAACTCGGTACAAAATGAGCGTATAATTTCCTTTTTATGTATTTAAGAGAATTAATTCAAACATTTTCTCTAATTCTCAGATAGGGAATCCACTTATCGACGAAGAAACACAAGATTCTGGGACAGTCGACTACCTATGGTCACACGCGCTACTATCTGACGAAATCTATAAAGGGGTTGTTTCCAGTTGCAACTTTTCTTCCAATCAACTCTCGAACGATCGTGAGAGGTTCCTCCAGGAAATAAACCTTGGGAACATCTTCGGTTATCATATATACGTTCCCAGATGCAACACATCATTTTCAAAGATTGGGCCGGTATATATTTGCAACCAAGTTACACCAGAAGTATTTAACCTTTTGACTTTCTGTTTCTAATTCGGGTTTCTCCCTTCCGAGGATCAAACACAGGCACATGCACTGGATCCATGCATAGATGATTACATATTTTCGTACATGAACAATCATAGAGTGCAGGAATCTTTGCATGCTAATGTTACAGGTAAAATTCCAGGACCATGGGAAAAGTGCAGGTATTACAGATTGCTCCTCCATTGTACCTTAATCTTTTAATGAAACCCTTACAGCCTTCAACTTTTGTAGTTAATTTTCATATGAATCCTATCGCTTTACAGTAACAAAATGACTTCCTGGGATGATAGCCCGCTGACTGTTTTACCAGTCATTAAGGAGTTGATGGCTAGTGGTATTAGTGTTTGGATTTATAGGTAATTGGAATTTCACTCTTTGTTAAAATTAGTCCTTAAATGGAACACTAATTTCAGACAACTCCTTGCAGTGGAGACACTGATCGCTGTGTTGCAGTGACAACTAGTAGGTACGCCATCAAGAAGCTTCAAGCAAAAGTGAAGACTCCATGGTATCCGTGGTATCTACAAGGCGAGGTACAAAAATATCATTTACTTCACAATTTTTCAATTAGTAGTTCCTTAATTATATTTAAATTTTGGGAGTTTTTTATTTTTGTAAAGGTTGGAGGATATGCAGTTGGATACGAGAACCTCACATTCACGACGATTAGGGGAGCAGGACATTTTGTTCCAGGCTACCAACCTGCTCGAGCGCTGACCTTCTTCTCATCCTTCTTATCCGGGAAGCTGCCACCAAGAGCATAGGGAATTCCAAAGAACAGATTAATGGAGATGCGACTAAATTTGGATTCTGTCGAATAAAAATTATCTGTAGTTTTCAGTGTTTACTGTCAAGGAGTTGTTGGCTGTTTGTTTAAATAAATTCTCTTACTCCCATAGTTTATCTTCGAGTAAAATAAGAGTAGACAATGGCTCTGTACAAAGCCAAAGAATAAAGAAGATGCTGTGTAATTCTTGACCACGCATTCACAATTTTCGTGGAGAAGCAAAATATTTCCATTCTTGAAGATAACAATACAAGTAACAAGAAGTTCCTAGGTACACCCCGCAATCTACTAAAGATATTAGAAGCACACGGGTCAAAAACAGAAACTGTGGTACTGAAACAAAAGCAACGAGAGTTTCAGTCACCTGTTTGTGCAGCACCAATGGTCGATGCTTGTAGACATCTCTAATCAAACAGGATTTGGTGTGAGGGAAGGTCAACATTCCCTGAGACAACGTCAAATAGATCAAGACAGAAATAAAAAAATAAATAAATAAATAAATAAATAAATAAATAAATAAATCTGGAGCAGCTTGACTGGACATAACGAAAACAACATATTAAGGCTGTTTATTAAAGAGAAATGTTGCAGTAGGGCCCACAAAAGAACATTTAAGTGATATTCCTCCTCATAAAACATCACAAAGAACACAAAACACTGATAATGTAAAGTTATCATAATTTGAACTACAGGATTTGATTTCTCGGTAATGCATTTCATAATGAATATAGAATTTCTAAGTCAATTCAGAGGCTAAGTAATGCATTTCATAATGAATATAGAATTCCTAACTCATTTCAGAGGCTAACATCCTGTACTTGAAGCCCAGATGCCGTCTACACTTCTTGCTTGAGCAGAACATGCATAAATGTAGTTTACAATTTTTCTGAATTTGTTCAAAATTGGGGAGTTCTTCATCCTTATAGAAAGTTACTCGTGACATTACAAGTACATTTTTGCTGGTAGTGACTAAACAGAAAATAGAAACTTGCATTAGATAAAGACGTAAAAGTTGAGAATAAAAATGAAACCTGTAAGAAATGGAAGGTCTGGGGCAAGTCCTTGACATTCATTTCCAGATTCAAGGTCCTGTGAGCTCAAAGTCAAACATCCAAATTATGGCAATACCTAAATGAAGAATACAAAAACAAACAGATTTCAGTTAATTAATATATATATATATATATATATATATATATATAATGGCAGGCTCAAGCATTGAAATTACCATTAAGCCTGGATAGCCAACAAGAAGAATCAGCCGATACTTTCATTACCATTTAATACGTTTAAATAGTTATATAACAACAACCACTCAGCCACTGCAACAACAATGAAATATGCAACCATACTTCTAGTTCATCACTCTCGTTATTCTTTATTCTCTGTGGCCAGTGTTCTTCTGGAAAAAGATATGAAAATATTAGATGCTCACGGGTCTATAAATAAGGAGTCTTTCTGACACGGTGTTTTAGAGACCACAGACACATGGAAGTATTCACTTCTATACGAAGAAACACAAGACCATCCAAAATTAGCTGACATTTCAACTTAAAGCGGACTAGTAAAAAATTGAAGAAAGCATGGAGAAACTGCAACAGGCACAATTTCTTTAAGTCTAATCCAGATGCAGTTTCATCCTCCACCTAAATATCCACCAAAGAAGCTTTGGCAATACCAAAAGAACCAAAGAGAATATAACATATAGGTTTCAGTTGACAGAAAGAAAATGGTCAGCTCAAGCATTGAGATTTCCGAAACCATTAGGTCACGAATAACCAGTAAGAAAAAACTCAAAACGATTGATCCAACACCGTCACAGCTTATATATTAACTCGTCACATCCCTACATTGAGCAGGTCATTAAGGGTAACCATTAAGGGATGGCAATATGGTCCGATCCGATCTGAGATCCGAGCGATCCGAGCCGAATGGATCGGATCCGAATCCGATCCAACTGAAAATGGATCGGATTTGGATCTGAAAAGCCAGACCCGAACGGATCTGGATCTGGATTTGGATCTGAGGGCAGATCCAGCAGGTTCCGATCCGATCCGATCCGACGTATATGTGTGCTTTATAAATATACCCCAATTACCTCCCCACTTACACTTACAAGAAAAATACTATAGTAACTCCAACATACAAACCTATCTCTTTTAGTTTTTAGGATTCATAACTTACGAACATGGATTAGCGTAAGAAATAGTGTTTACTTTTATGTTATTTTTTTCTATTTTATTGCAAAATAGAGCATGATCCGATCCGAATCCGATCCGACCACGTACTATATGGATCAACGGATCGGATTTGGATCAGCTGAATGAAACCCGATCCGATCTGATCCGAATCCGGTGATGATCCGAACGGATCTGGATCGGATCCGGATCTCATTTATCGTGCTTGGATCTGGATCGGGAAGGGCATGATCCGATCCGGATCCGACCCGTTGCCATCCCTGTCAGACACATAAGTTAGTTTGATCTTTTTTCCTAACTTCAGAAGAATAGAACAATCTGCTTCGGATGAGTTATGACTTATAATTAGGCTAAGACGCAGCAGCTGCAGTGGTTGAGGAACTTGCCGTGACATGAGGTGGTGGGATGGTGAGTTGGTGACATTGGCTGATAATGGCAGTTACGCGCAGTTTTAATGGTGGAGAGTGGAGAACAGTGGTGGTGGGCTAGTGGTGATTTTGGCAGCACCTGTAGACAATAATGGTGGGCAATGGCGGTGATAACGAGTATTATAAGTTCTTAATATGTGTTAATTGGATAAACTGTTATAGCTCGTTTATCTAAATAAGTAACTTAAATATACCCTTTTAATTGAAGCAATATGGCTAAGTTCACTTAGTGACATCACACAGGCTGAGGGTATGTTTAAAATACTATATTCATTTTTTTAGTTTTTTTTACCTGCAATCTCATAATTTAACTATTTGTTGTGGTGTAGGGACGAGTGGCCCGCAATCGGTTCTCGGGATACATCTCTCACAAACGGGGGATAATATGTCTCAAGTCACTCAGGAATCGACTTGTGACAAATTACCCGTCCAGCAGGTGCCAGGAGGAACCCCTCCCGTGAAAAATGTACACAAGAAGATGCGGAAGAAACGGAAGCCAGGGGAGGACATTCTCCCGCAACTGGGCAAAAGGGTGCCCAAACCACGCAAATGTGGAACATAGTCCGTATTTTATTGTCCCTAATGTACTTAAAGATGGTTAGGTATGGGATGATTTATTTTGAATCTAAGCCTTGTATCTTGTATAAACACGGTTGCACATTTGTGTTTTTTTTATGTAATATAAAGATGTGCGATTTTGGGAAGTGTGGTAACTTGAGGCTGTATGGTTTGGATTGTATAGCTGTGTGAAACTGTTGTTTTGGACAGGATGGAAGCTGAAATACATAAAATACAGTTTGAAATCGGCTACGTTAAGAACCAAGAATAGCACTATTGGTTCTAATGCTTTAAAAACGACAATACAACTGTTGGGTTTTAAGAACCGACAGTCCTAAAGTCGGTTATTAGTTGGCCTGTGAAAATTTAAGAACCGATGTTGGGAATGTCGGTTTGGCCTCAAGAACCGACATTGCCAATGTCGGTTTCAAAATGAGCATATTTTGGTGTCCCCCCCCCCCCCCCCAGTGGGGGTTATTTTGGTGTATTAGCAGCTGCAGTATTGAGGAACTTGCTGCAACATGAACCGGTGGGATGGTGAGTTGGTTACATTGACTGATAATGGCAGCTGTGCGCAGTTTTAATGGTAGAGAGTGGAGAACAGAGGTGGTTTGCTGCTGGCGATCTTGGCAACAGCTGTAAACATAATGGTGGGTGATTGTGGTGATAACGAGTTCTATATGTTCTTAATAAGCTTTAAGTTGATAAACTGTGTTAGCCCGTTTAACTAAATAAGCAACATAAATATACCCTTTTGATTGAACAACCTGCTATAGCCGAAACTAAAGACAGACTGGTCGCTCAACAAACAGAAATTTAAAGACATAATGCAACAACCAATAGTCTTCTTAAGTTAATTACTTGCCTATTGCCTTAATAATCATAACAGTCTCCAGTTTTTGGCATTAGCCCACAAATTCAAGAGAACAATAAAAATAGAGTTTAGTTGACAGAAGTAATAATGGCAAATCTCAATCATAGAAATTGTCAATAGCTGCAGATCATAGAAAACTAGCAAGAAGAAGCTTCAAACTATAAGTGATGAAAAAAGCAAACGATTTTCTTCCATACCAAATGACGATGAATTTCACGAAAATTTACAGTATATTTCTCTCTCAATATACCCAGTAGAGAGAGAGATCAAACCACATGGAAGAAGAACCATACTAACCAAAGCCACAGGAGATAAAGTCACTTGTTTGTTAGCACCAATGAAAATCTCCTTGTAGCCATCTTTCCTCATACTGGATTTGGTGTGAGGGAAGGTCAACATTTCCTGGATAAAGGCAAACAAGTAAACAAGATAGAAAATACAAAAAGTAATTTGAGCAACTTGACTGGATATAATAAAAACAGCTGATTAAGCCTGTTTACAAAGATAAATGAAACCAATGACCACAAAAGAACATAAAGACGATTCTCTTCCTCGCGTAAAACACCACAAAGAAAACCAAAACTACTATGGACACCAATACTGAAAAATTATTATAATCTGAGCAACAAGACATAAATTTCTTGGTAAGGCATTTTATAATGCATAATTGTATTCCTATGCCATTTCAAAGGCTAATATCCTGTTCTTCGAGCCTGGAAGCTGTCTATGTTTGATGCTTGAGCAAAACATGCGTAAATGAAGTTTAGAAACTGCATCAAAAACAAAATTAGAGAATATTTCATCCTCAGGGACGGAGGGATATTGGGGTAGTGGATGGCAATTACCCCCCTGACTTGTCAAAAATTCCACCAGTAGCCCTCATATTAAAATTCCGCGATACTAATACCTTTACAATAAATATAAAAATGCATTTTTTTCTGTTCCCGCAAATATCCTTACAAAAATATGTGCAATATACCCCCGCTGGTTCGATGTTCTGGTTCTGCCGCTGTTCATCCGTGGAGAAAGCTATGCATGGTACAACAAGCTCGACATGCACAACTAATAAAGTTGGCAAAGATAGATTCTTTGAAATTGATTGCAATATCAATAGTCAAACTTTGCTAGAAGTGAATAAACAGAAAATAGAAACTTAAATTCTGTAAAGATGTAAAAGTTGAGAATCAAAATGAAACCTGGAAGAAGTTGAATGTCTCAGACAGGTCCTTGATGTCCGTGTCTAGATTCAAGATCCTGCAAGCTCAAAGCCAAACATTCAGGTTTTGGCAATACCCACAAGAAACGAAAGAACGGCAGCAGCAGCAGCAGCAGCAGCAGCAGCAGCAACAACAACAACAACAACAAATAATAATAATAATGATAATAATAATGCGCACAAGCATTGAAATAGTCATTAGGCCTGGAAAGCCAACTATACTAATTAATCGATGCTTCCAACATCATTCATCACGTTTAAATAGTGATGTAACAACACCTGCCTCATCCACTGAAACAACAATGAAATCTGCAACCAGACTACTAGTACTGTCTTTCTCATCATTCTTTGTTCTCTCTGTCCATTGTTATTCCGGAAATAGATATGAACCACTTCACAAAATATTAGATGCTCACAGGTCTAAAAACAAGGAGCTATTCTTACACGCTGTCACAGAAAACAGACACATGGCACTATTCACCTTCATACGTAGAACCACAAGACGGTCTAAAATTAGCTGACAGGATTGAGTGTCTGCCGGGACAGCCTGATGGAGTGAACTTTAATCAGTATTCAGGCCATGTAACTATTGACTCCAAGGCCGGGAAAGCTCTGTTCTACTACTTTACTGAGTCTGAAAACTCTTCTACCAAGCCTCTTGTCTTGTGGTTGAATGGAGGTAATGAATTTCTATATGGTCTTCGTTCATTAGGATTATTACTTCCTATGAGTTTTTAATCCAAAGTATGACTTGTTTTCAGGACCTGGCTGTTCTTCTCTTGGAAGTGGAGCGATGATGGAACTAGGCCCATTTCGGGTCAATAAGGATGGCGCAACTCTCTCGGAAAACAAATATGCATGGAATAAAGGTGACCGCATATTAAATTTAATCTTTAAAATGCAATACATTCTATTTTTATAATGGTTCCAGTCACCATTTCAAGCTATTAAGATTGACATGTACAATATATTGTACTATCTAATGTCATTTTCTTACTTCAACTATAGTGGCTAATGTTATCTTCTTGGAGTCACCTGCTGGAGTCGGCTTTTCGTACTCAAACACAACATCTGATTATGACAAAAGTGGAGATGCAATCACTGCAGTAGATTCCTACACTTTTCTAATCAACTGGTTAGAAAGATTCCCGGAATACAAAAAAAGAGACTTCTTCATAACAGGGGAGAGTTACGCCGGACACTACGTGCCTCAGCTGGCTCAAATAATACTTCACAACAACAAGATTACAAATCAAACAGTCATCAATTTACAAGGAATTGCTGTAAGTAGCAGTACAGCCACAAGAACAAAATTAGCTTAATTATGTTCTTGTGAATGAAGAGCACTAATTCAACACTGTTCTGATATTCAGATAGGAAATGCATATATCGACGAAGAAACACAAAGAACGGGGACATACGACTACTTATGGACACACGCTCTGATATCTGATGAAATCTATCAAGGAATTGTTTCCAATTGTAACTTTTCAACAGAGGCGCTGTCAAATACTTGCGTAAGCTACCTCAAGCAAGTAAATGTCGATGACATCTACCGTTACAACATTTATGCTTCATTGTGCAACTCATCATTTTCGAAAACTGGACCGGTATAGTTTTCACTCAATTTCACCACTATTTCGACTTTTTCCCATTTTTGCTGCTCAAATTTGTAATTATTTTCCTTCTTTACATGTCGCAGGAACCTGCATTAGATCCTTGCATCGAAGACTACATATTCTCATACTTGAACAAACCTGAAGTGCAAAAATCTCTTCATGCCAATGTGACAGGAATTCCAGGGCCGTGGGAAGATTGCAGGTAATAAAGTGATAACAGCCTCCACCTACTGTCATTCCAGAACTCGAGCGTCATCAAGTTTTAATTCAATTGATAATACCTCCATAAATTTCTAAATTGTATATTACGCAGCTCCAAAATACATCAATGGAATGATAGCCCATTAACCGTACTACCCATTATTAAGGAGTTGATGGCCAATGGCATCAGTGTTTTGATTTATAGGTAATTTCTATCTAGAACTTGTTACTTGAACCACCCTCGTCTACGAGCAATTTTTTTTTTTTTTTCATAACTTGCTTAATCATATTTTGAATTCAAAGGAAACAATACTTGCAGTGGAGATACTGATCGAGTCCTGCCAGTGACAACTAGTAGCTATGCCATAAAAAAGCTCCAAACACAAGTGAAGACTTCATGGTACCCATGGTATTTAGAAGGCGAGGTAAAAAACAAATTTATTGAAGTCTCTATTATTAGATTCTAAATAGTACTACCTCCATTTCTTCTCTATCACACCGGTTTGACTTCTATAACTATTAACTGGGTCAGTTTGACCCGGTGATTTGGGTAGCAAAACGATGCATTTTTTTGATAATCTTTTCATGGTGTTGTAGAGTAAAAGTTGCTCTATAACACGGTGAAAAAATTATAAAAAAATCGCATCGTTTTGCTATCCAAATCACCCGATCAAAGTGACCCTGATACGAATCAAAAAATCAAACCGGTGTGATAGAGAAGAAATGGAGGTAGTATGTCTTTTTCCATTAAATTGTTATGTAGAAGAAAAATAAAAGTTTGGGATTTACTTATGTCTTCTTGTTCAGGTTGGTGGCTATGCTGTTGGATATGAGAACCTCACTTTTGTGACTATCAGAGGAGCAGGGCATTTCGTTCCAAGCTATCAACCCGCACGAGCCCTGACCTTCTTCTCGTCCTTCTTGGCTGGAAATCTTCCACCAATAAAGTAGAGAATCAGCCAGCTACAAATGGTTAAGACTTTAGACAGTGATTGAGTGTAGATCGTGTCAAATAAAAATGATCCAATTCTCATTGTTCACAGTTTGTGGTTGCAATGTGTTAAGGAATTTCTTCTAGTTTCACTGTTTCACTATGTAACAGATTCTCACAGCTCCCCTTTATATTCTGAAGAAGCAAACTTAAGTACTACCTGTGCAACATTTCCATCATGAGTATGAAACTTGGACTTAGGGTATGCCGTGATTTTCACAGTCTTGCAACTAACTTTTTAAATTGATAGTCTCGCAAAACAAAGGGATCTTTAACCAAAAGGTTGCTGGATTGCAATGCATCATAGTAAATTATAATTAGGTCAAACAAGCTCGATTCATACGATTAGTATCTCAAGCAAGCATCTCTTGCTCTCAAGAACCATAATACTCAACTAGTTCTGTGTTCTCAAGTTGTTTTCAATTCATTTCCTCATCCACTGCAAGTAATTCTAAACATTTACGCTATGCTATTTCGCTTGAACTTTTAGTTATTTGAGTAAACAGCCAATGTAATATAATGATTATATCTTCACCTTCTCCAAAATTCCGCTAGTGGAAAAATTATTAACTCGGATGTGACTGCTCTTACGGGACGTATA
Source organism: Linanthus parryae (assembly GCA_023055425.1). Classification (NCBI taxonomy): domain Eukaryota; kingdom Viridiplantae; phylum Streptophyta; class Magnoliopsida; order Ericales; family Polemoniaceae; genus Linanthus; species Linanthus parryae. Next base: position 40,429,293 of record JALGPY010000002.1, read on the forward strand.
GGAACGCAGGTAAATATAACTTCCTCTTCAATCATTCCTGAAAAAATAATTAAATACATTTCGTTTTTCCCATTTTGTTGTTACTAAAATGTATCTGTACATGCAAAGCACTTATACAAGTTTTAAATGGAATGATCAACCATCCACTATCCATGAATTGATTGCTAGGTCTCATTTATTTACAGGAAGTGGTTGGGCATTGACCATTACGCCTAGTATCTTTACCATCGTATTCAGTAGAGATACAGATTGTCTAATGTGATGAAATCAAGAAAGTGCAGGACAAAAATCACAATAAGTGCCGAAAACTCCCATAGCATATAATCATGGTATCTATCAAGCAATGAAATTAAGAAGTAAACTATCATATCCATGGTCATCAGGGTAAACTTCTGTTCTTGGGATCTATTGTATTATCTTTTACTTCTATATACGATGCTCCCACTTAATGTTTGATTCACTCCTTCCTCTTAAAAATCACAAGTACGCTGCAAAAACGGTTGTTTAATGGCTCTAGGTTCTGACAATTTGGCCCAGTTACAGAAGTGGAGCAGAGTGAATAAATACATTGAGTAGAAAATGCACATCTAATGGGTCATGAGTATGCCAGTGGAGTTTGTAGCAGCTATAAATGGTTGAGGCACTCTCGTTTGGTGGCACTGACAAGAGTTGGTGAGGTTCACAAAAAACAGTGATGGCGCATGGCGGTGATTGGAATAGCAAACACTTCCTCCTACAACAAACAACAGTGAAGTTCACAAAAATCTTACGGTTTACTTTGCTCTCAACATGCCAAGTTGTTCTATCCATTGCTATGGTTTGATACATTAGAGAAGGTATTAGAAGCACACAGGTCAGGACAGATGAACTCTAGCTGCAGGAGATTAACTACCTGTTTATGTAGCACCCATACACAATCTCAAGTTGCTTTCGTTTCTCAAACTAGATTTGACATGCTGAGGAAGGGTTGCAATATTTCCAGAGATAACAGCAAACACATCAACAATATAGAAAAGACCAAATCCAGATGAAAGAATATAATTTCTCTTCTAAAAATAAAACTTGACTGGATATAAAGTAAACAATAAATCAATGCTATTTTTTAAAAGAAATGATACCATAGGTCACAATAAACAGAAAGGTGAAGACAGGCAAGGATTAATTAAGATAAAACCTCAAAGAATAGAAGATTGAAGCCGGGTCCTCCATGTCCCCTCATGAAATGTCCAGATTCAAGATCCTGAAGAATAAGGTCAAAGTTAAAACAACCCGATTTTGGCAATACCCAAAAGAACAATACAAAAACAACAAACATATTTCAGTTGACAAAAAGACAATATCGGCAGGCTCAGGCATTGAAATTGCCACTAGGCCTTGAAAGCCTGCAAGAAGAAGCATCAAACAGTACTTCCGACATCATTTGTTACGTTTATTTCTCATCACATTTATGTTGTTTGCAATGTATTACGGAATCCTCTATAGCTTTCATTACTTCCATAGAATGTTCTAACCCAAGAACATAAATGCCATATAGGTTTCGACCGTACTCAAAAAGCCAAGGAAACACTAAAAACAGATTTCAGCTGACAAAAACAATAATAGCAGGCTCAAGCATTGGAAATGACATTACTTAGTTATAGGGTGATGAGAACTGACAAGTAGCAGCAAACAATGATACATTCGGTCATGGTTCCTATATAAGAAGTGACATGAACAACAACCACTAATACCATTGCAGCAACAATGAAATCAAAAACCCTTGTAACATTTCTCTTATATTCGTTGTACCTCGTTCTCTCTGTTCATTCTTACGGAGGAACTAGATTTAATCCACTTCAGAAAATTATAGATAGTCACAGGTCAAAGCAAAAGAGATCACAAAATTCTGTTACTGAGACCATAGCCACCGGGGAGTACTCACCTGTTTATGTGGCATCACAAGACGGTCAGAAAGCAGCTGATAAGATTGAATCTTTGCCAGGTCAACCAGATGGGGTTGACTTTGATCAGTATTCAGGCTATGTCACTGTTGATCCAGAGGCTGGGAGAGCTCTATTCTACTACTTCACTGAATCCCAGAACTCTTCTACTACGCCTCTTGTTCTGTGGTTAAATGGAGGTGTGAATATTTTCTCTATGTTCAATTTGATTTCGGTAATCGATTACTCGTACTAGAATACAAAATGAATGAGTGTATATGTATAACTAGTCTGCATTTTCCAGGACCTGGCTGCTCGTCTCTTGGAAGTGGTGCTACGACGGAACTTGGCCCATTCCGGGTCAATAAAGATGGTGCGACTCTCTCACATAACATATATGCATGGAACAAAGGTGAGGTGCCTATCTAATTTCATCGTAAAAGATGCTATGTCCTATGTTATGAAGATAGTTATGTCAAATATCTTGTATTTTCTAATATCCTTTTCTTATGACAATTATAGTGGCTAATGTTATCTTCTTGGAGTCTCCTGCGGGCATTGGATTTTCTTACTCAAACACGACATCTGATTATGAAAAGAGCGGAGATGCAAGGACTGCAGCAGATTCGTACACCTTTCTAGTCAACTGGTTAGAAAGGTTTCCAGAGTATAAAACAAGAGACTTCTTTATTACTGGAGAGAGTTACGCTGGACACTATGTGCCCCAGCTTGCTCAATTAATACTTCACAACAACAAGATAACAAATCAGACGGTCATTAACTTACAAGGAATTGCCGTAAGTAGCATTGCACTAGAAAACATCTGCTTACATATCATGGAAAATCTAGTAACTCCATTGACTTTTATTGTTTTCTGTTGAGTAGATTGGAAATGCATACATAGATATTGAAACACAGGAATCTGGGACATATGACTTCTTATTGTCACATGCGCTAATATATGATGAAGACAACGAAGATATTGGTAACATCTACGATTACGACATTTATGCCCCATTGTGCAACACATCATTTTCAAAAACTGGCCCGGTAAAGTATTCTCTCAATTATACCGAATTATCTAAATGTTTCCTAGTTTTGTGATTTTCTTAGGGTTTCATCGTTCAAATGTGACAGGTGCCAGCATTGGATCCATGCATAGATGACTATGTATTTTTGTACTTGAACACTCCTGAAGTTCAAAAGGCTCTTCATGCAAATACGACGAGTGTTCCAGGACCATGGGAAACCTGCAAGTAATACAAGTCATTCCCTCTATAATTTTCTTTTGTTCATCTTACTTCCAACTTTACAACAATCTTCAATCACACTCTACTTTATTTATGCAGTGGTCATATCCATGGCATCTGGAAGGATAGCCCAGATACGGTTTTGCCCGTTATTAAAGAGTTGATGGCCAGTGACATAAGTGTTTGGATTTATAGGTATTCAGTTTAACTACTTATTATATTAATTTTCATCTTATCAGCTTGCTGAAATTATTTGCTACAAGTACTAACCCCACCCACCCCAAAATCAAAATATTTCAGTGGAGACACCGATCCCATAGTGTCAGTGACGACCAGTAGGTATGCCATAAAGAAACTCGAAACACCAGTGAAGACTCCGTGGTACCCATGGTACTTACAAGGCGAGGTACTCAAATAACACAAGTGATTGTGCATGATAAAACGATTTAGTTTCTTATTGATAATCAGATGGTGTCATATCTAAAATTCATTTCTATTCTTCTCAAGGTCGGTGGCTATGCAGTTGGATACGAGAACCTCACATTTGTAACTATTAGGGGATCGGGACATTTTGTTCCAGGGTATCAGCCCGCTCGAGCACTTACCTTCATCACATCATTCTTGGCTGGAAAGATGCCACCGACAGAATAGTCCGGTGAATGATAACTAACACTGCAGCTGAATTGGGATCCTGTGTATCAGCATTTATGGCTAACTTTCATTGATCAGAGGTCTGCATGTTGCAGTTGTTTCTTATTTAATATGAAATAACAATCTTATTTACTAGTCGATGTCCAACATCTTTTTTGTAAGACGCAAATTTACAATTGATTATGCCTCCTTCTTCGGAAGTCCATTGATTTACTTGGGAGATACTCAGCTTCCTCCAAAACCAATCACAAGACAAGAAATTTCCACTGTGCTCCTTTGCAAAATTAACGTGCAATTTCTAGTTTCCCCATTTTCAAGTGTCTAGTTCTGTATTTCGTACTTCAATCTTTTGTTTCGTTCTGTACCCAACACAGAGATGAGCACAAAAGAGCAAAATTTACTGCTCATGTCCACACTGAAAAAGATAGTACGTCAATAGTGACAACAGTAACAACAATATTTCAACGACAACAAGCTAAATCCCAGTTGTAAGAATTGCACTTCCAGATTTCAGTTCGAATACATAAAGAAAGGTGAATTAGTAAGAGCATCTCCAACCATGTCGCATTTCCCCCTCCCCCCACCTCCCCCTCCCCCTCCCCCTCCCCCTCCCCCAAACTACTACTCATCTTCAACCATTCCCCTCCCCCAACCTAATTAGGTTTATTTTTAAAATATATTTAATGATTTAAAATAAATTATTTGATAAAAATAAATATGAAATAATATTAATATAAATATATACTCACAAAAATTATATAATAATAGCAATAATAAAAATAATAATAACAATAATAAATTTGGCATATTTTTAACCATGTATTCAAAAAAAATATAATTGCTAATTATAAAAAAATAATAAGATATATCAAATTGACAACAAAATAAAATGACGATAATTTTTCGTAAATATTTTGTTCAATTATCGAAAAAATACATTTATATTTTTATAATAAAAATAATAATTAAAATATATTAATCATAATTAAAAATGCATATTATAATAATAAAATAGTAGTAAGTGTAATTAACATATCCCTAAATTGGATTAATTAGCTATAATGGTGGGGGGAGGGGGAGGGGGATGTTAGGGGGGAAATGCACCCTAACCATCCCCCACCCATGCCTAAATTCTCCCCCCACCTTCCCCCTCCCCCCTCATGGTTGGACATGGTCCGTATTTTTATACGGTTTTCCCCCTCCCCCTCCCCCTCCCCCCTCATGGTTGGAGATGCCTAACCTGAATTTCTGATCCCAGATGCAATACCAATTTAGGTGGGATTTTTTATTATTGCATCCAAGCAAGTTCGTCATCTATTATATTTTCATTTATGTAAGTTGGAATTTGGATTCGGACAAGGTAGCAAACAACTGCATCACTGAAATAAAAAAAGGATCAAGGACATATATGATGTTAGAAAACTGAATATCAAACTAGGGCCAGAGCTAAAATCACACATCATGCATAATTTGCTATTGGTGATATGTGAAACTTTAAATGTACAATGGCGGTGTTATGAATTAGTGTTTTAGCACTTCGACTTAGGAGTTTCCGTTAAACGTGTGAAGAATTTCGTTAGTAAATGAGGGACAGTTTAGACATTCACCATGTGACCGAGTTCATTTGTGTTGGTGGTAAGCTTGGACAAATGTTGTGACTTGATTGATTCAGTTGGAGAGTTTGTAGGGCATCGATCTGGGACAGTAAAATAACTGGTATTGAGTCGGGTTCTCTCTTTAGAGTTTCGATTTCTTCTATTTCCTAGCTGGGATTGTTCTTTGAATCATTACCTCGGTCAATTGAGTTCAATATTAAACTGAGATTGATTTACCATATTAGGGTTCTCTTGCGAACTGGGACCCTATTATTTGGTTTCGTTTAGGCCTTGTTTGATGGGAGAATTGTTAATGATTGCTAAAAATTGATAGAAAACCAGCAGGTTGCGTAAATTATAAGAAGGATGCGTTTACACAACAAAGTTACAGAGGATCAAACTTCAGTGAGTGTGGCTGATTTGGAATCGCAAGTTGAAGCCCTAGGGTAACAATGAGGGATGTGGCATCCATGCTGGGTTGCGTAGAAGATAAATACAAGGTTTCAACTCCAGATTGGGACAGTATGGCTGCGAGTTTGGCTCAATTATTTGCTCACAAGAACAAGATCCCAGTTGATAACTCTCCCATTATTGTGTCACACAACGCAGGGTCTCAGGCCAGAGTTCGAACTCCAAGAACTCAGGTAGTGGATACGGAACAGATAGTCCAAAAAGAGAATTGGGTTCTTCCAGTAAGACTCATTTTGGTGTGGAATTATCAGATAGAGAGAAGGCTATTTATGTGAGGAATTCAATTAACAACAACTTGGCCGCTATACCAAGTTTTATTTTCCTAGATTTCATGGAACAGACTCACTAGAATGGTAGATCTAGAAGGAGAAGTATTTGGTGTTTAGCAGAGTATGATGATTGTTGATGGAGTATTTTGGACTGATTTCTGTTGAGGAGTGGTGGAGTTTTCTTAAAGAGAATATCTAGGGAGATTTTAGCACAGATAATGCAGCCTACTACAGTGGTGGAGTACCAGAATAGGTTTTATAAGTTGGAAGTCGAGGCTCAAAGCCATCAACGGTATTTTTTTCTGAAAAATGATTCACTAAGATCTTCCTCATTGTCCTTAAAAGATAAATTAAGCGAACAGTACAAATGCAATTTCCTCAAGCACTGGCTCAAACGTAAGTAAGCCTTGCAGTTACATAAGCATGCATGGCTGCCATCACGAAAAGATAGTTGCTTTCGTTTCTTAAAATAGATTTGAGATGGCTAGGGAAGGGTTGCAATATTTCCAGAGATAACAGCAAACAAATCAACAAGATAAAAAGAAAAAATCCAGATAAATTAAAATCATTTCTCTTCTAAAAATAATATTGACTCTGGAGTAACTTGACTGGATGCTGTTTTATAAAGAGATGATACCAGAGGCCACAATAAACAGAAAGGTGAAGTTAGGCAAGTATTAATCGAGATAGAACCTGAAAGAATAGATGATCGAAGCCAGACCCTCCATGTTCCCTTATGAAATCCAGATTCGAGATCCTGAAGACAAGGTCAAAGTTAAACATTCAGATTTTGGAAATACCCAAAAGAACAATACAAAAACAACAAACATATTTCAGTTGACAAAAAGATAATATCGGCAGGCTCAGGCATTGAAATTTCCCCTAGGCCTGGAAAGCCTACAAGAAGAAGCATCAAACAGTACTTCCGCCATCATTTGTTAATTTAATTTTCACCACATTTATGGTGTTTGCAATGTATTAAGGAATCTCCTATATAGATTTCATTATTTACCATCATGTAACAGATTAATATAGCTCCATTTTATATTCCAAAGAAGTAACCTTGCTCACTGATTCTCAAGTATCCAGAGACTTCATAACGGGAGATAGTATACTAAAAACTGTACCAACTTTACACATAATTAATCCCATTAAGAAAAAGAAAAGGGATCAGAAACCAAAACATTTACCAGATCGGTATATATTAAAGCAAGTTAGAACAAGGACAAACAAGCTCGCTTCATACAAGGAGTATCTCAAACAATCATATCTTGCTGTAAGACAACATGTTCCTCTACTATAGCTATGCTGTCTAATGCAATATATTGTTTTCAGCTCATTTCCTGGTACAGTGCAAGTATTTTATATATATTTACACTATGCTCTTTTGCATAATCTTTTAGTTCTTTGCGTATATAGTTATCAGAATGTAATGAGCTTTTTGAATGTTTGTATCTTCACCTACTCAAACATTTCTCAGTACAAAAATGCTCAACTCCGAAATGAGTGCTCTTGTTAGACTATAGGGACTTTGCAAGTAACTATAAATACCCCTTCATTCGTTCCCGAACAGGTAATTAAACACTACCTCCGTTTCTTCTGGTTTGTCTTACTTTGACTTTTTTACCCGTAGTTGGGTCACATTGACTCGGTGATTTTGATAGCAAAACGATATAATTTTTTGAATTTTCTTTCATTGTATTATAGAGTAAAGTTTACTCTACAAGACCATGCAAAGATTACCAAATTCTTGTATCGTTTTGCTAATCAAATAGAATAGTGACAAAAAGTGAAGTAGGCTGAAAGAGAAGAAACAGAGGTAGTACAATTTGGTAATTTGGCTTCTTTTTTCCCATTTTGTTGTTACCTGAATAAATCCACATTTGTGGAGCAACAATAACAAATCTATGTGGAACGATCAACCACTAATCTTACACATCTTCCAGGAGTTGGTTGCCAGATTTCATTTGTTTACAGGAAGTTGATTCCTGACAGTGGTAATATCAACTAGGCAATATTCATGGTATCTACAAGGTGATGCAATTTAGGATTACACTATTATACCCGTGGTCACCAGGGTGAATTTTTCTCCCTTTCCGGATCTACAATTCTAAATGGCCGAATTCTGAGTAGACGAGTAAAGGTAAAAAACAACAACGCCTTGATTAATTGGAATAAAACATATAGTATCAAAAGTACAGAGAAGTTGAGACTGGAACTAAATTTAGAAAAATCTTCAAAGTTAAAAAAGGGGAAATGATGGCATGCCATTTTTCTTGTAGTTCCATTCCTTTCATTCCCATAATATTTTTCAACACAAGTGGGTGAAAGATTTTACCTCTTGTTACTACCATAAAATATCCAAATCCACAAACGTAAATGCCACATAGGTTTCAGTCGTACTAAAAAAACCAAGAAAACACTACAAACAGATTTCAGCTGACAAAAACAATAACAGCAGGCTCAAGCATTGGAAATGTCATTAGTTATAGGTCTGAGAGAACTGACAAGCAGCAGCAAACAATGATGCATTCAATAGTGTCATAGCTCCTTTATAAGCAGTAACAAACAACAACCACTAATCCATTGCAGCAACAATGAAATCAACAACCCTTGTAGCATTTCTCTTCTACTCTTTGTACCTCGTTCTCTCTGTTCATTCTTATGGAGAAACTAGATTTAATCCACTTCAAAAAATAATAGATAGTCACAGGTCAAAGCAAAAGAGATCACAAAACTATATTACTGCCATCATAGCCACCGGGAAGTACTCGCCTGTTTATGTGGCATCACAAGAGGGTCTAAAAACAGCTGATAAGATTGAGTCTTTGCCAGGACAACCAGATGGACTTAACTTTGATCAGTATTCAGGCTATGTCACTGTTGACCCAGAGGCTGGGAGAACTCTATTCTACTACTTTACTGAGTCCCAGAACTCTTCTACCAAGCCTCTTGTTCTATGGTTAAATGGAGGTGTGATTATTATCTCTATATTCAAACTTCATCTCAGTAATCAATTACTCGTACAAGAATGAAGAATTTATGAATATATATGTATAATTTAGTCTGTTTTTTCCAGGACCTGGCTGCTCGTCTCTTGGAAGTGGCGCTACGACACAACTGGCCCATTCTGGGTCAATAAAGATGGTGCGACTCTCTCACAAAACATATAAGCATGGAACAAAGGTGAGATGCTTATTCAATTTGATCGTAAAAGAGGCAATATGTCCTCTGTTATGAAGAAAGTGTGTCGAATATCTTGTATTTTCTAATATCCTTTTCTTATGACAACTATAGTGGCTAATGTTATCTTCTTGGAGTCTCCTGCGGGAGTTGGCTTTTCTTACTCAAACACGACATCTGATTATGAAAAAAGTGGAGATGCAAGGACTGCAGCAGATTCTTACACCTTTCTAATCAACTGGTTAGAAAGGTTTCCAGAATATAAAACAAGAGAATTCTTTATTACTGGAGAGAGTTATGCTGGACACTATGTGCCCCAGCTTGCTCAATTTATACTGCACAACAACAAGATAACAAATCAAACGGTCATTAATTTACAAGGAATTCCTGTAAGTAGTATTGCACTAGAAAAATCTGCTTATATATCTTGGAAAATCTATTAACTCCATTGACTTTTATTGTTTTAGGTTGAGTAGATGGAAAATGCATACATAGATATTGAGACACAAGAATCTGGACATATGACTACTTATTGTCACATGCGCTAATATATGATGAAAACAACGAAGATATTGGTAACATCTACGACTACGACATTTATGCCCCATTGTGCAACACGTCATTTTCAAAAACTGGCCCGGTATAGTATTTTCTCAATTATACCAAATTATCTAAATATTTCCTAGTTTTGTGTTTTTGTTAGGGTTTCACCGTTCAAATTTGACAGGTACCCGTATTGGATTCATGCATCGATGACTATGTATTTTTGTACTTGAACACTCCTGAGGTTCAAAAGGCTATGCATGCAATACAACAAGTATTCCAGGACCATGGGCAACCTGCAAGTAATATAAGTCCCCCTCAAAATGTTATTTTGTTACTTTACAACAATCTTCAATCAGACACTACTTTATTTATGCAGTGATTATATCTATGCCATCTGGAAGGATAGCCCAGACACGGTTTTGTCCGTTATCAAAGAGTTGATAGCCAGTGACATTAGTGTTTGGATTTATAGGTATTTAGTTAAACTGCTAGTTCTTTTAGCCCTTGTCTTATCAACTTGCTGAAAATATTCGCTACATGTACTAATACCCCCCCCCATATTTCAGTGGAGATACCGATCCCATAGTGTCAGTGACGACCAGTAGGTATGCCATAAAGAAACTTGAAACACCAGTGAAGACGCCGTGGTACTTACAAGGCGAGGTACTCAGATAACACAAGTTATTGTGCATGATTAAATATTTGAGCTCTTTGTTGATAATCAGATGGTGTCATATTTAAAATTCAGTTTTATTGTTCTCAAGGTCGGCGGCTATGCAGTTAGATACGAGAACCTCACATTTGTAACTATTAGGGGATCGGGACATTTGTTCCAGGGTATCAGCCCGCTCGAGCACCTACCTTATTCTTGGCTGGAAAGCTCCCACCGACAGAATAGTCCAGTGACAGATAACTAACACTGCAGCTGAACTACGATCCTTTGTATCAGCAATTATGGCTTACTTTCATTGAGCAGAGGTCCACATGTTGTTTGCAGCTGTTTAGAGAATTTGTTTCATTATTAATATGAAATAACAAGCTTATTTTCTAGTAAATGCCAACATTTTTGTTGTAAGACGAAAATCAGCAATGTGATTATGATTCCTTCTTCAGGAATCCAGTAAATGTCTAATATTTTACCCTGTATTTTTGTAACTTCTTCAGTTAAGCCCCCGATTTCATTTCATAATAGCCCCCAGTATCAACTATTTGTCAATGGAAGATAAGACCTTGGGTAAGTTATGTGAGGTTTAATTAGCATGATATAGCCAAACACAAAGACATACTAGTAGATTAACAATCTGCTGAATCAAGGAAACGACGCAATGACCAACAATGTTCTAAAATTTATCACTTGCTTTAAATGTAAATTCCCCATATTAGAAGTTCAACCTCGGTGTCAGATATAAGAAGAGCATAGGTTAAAACGGGGAAACCGTGTTACTGAAACCAAAGCCGTGGGAGATTACCCACCTCTTAATGCAGCACCAATAGACGATCTCCTTTTGGCTATCTTTTTCCAAACTGGATTTGCCATGGGGAGGGAAGCTTTGCCACATTTCCTGAGATAACATCAAACAAATTAACATAGAAAACAGAAAACTAGATCGGACATGATAAAAACAGTGAATTAAGGCTGTAATTAAAAACAAATCATAGAATAGACCACAAAAGAACATAAAGATGACTTTCCTCCTCACGATAGCTGTTATAATCTAAACTACATGAGAAATTGATTTCTCTGTAAGGCATTGTATAATGGCTATAATCTTTCTATTACAGTTCCAACGCCAACGTTCTTTTCTTAAGTACCAGAAGACAACTAGTTTTCTTACTTAAACAGACATGGGTAAATAAGATTACAACTGCCTCAAGTTCAATTTTTTGACTTAACAATTTAGTTTACAAAGTACAGGACAGGATTTCGCCATAGGGAATTGCATTAAATCACAATTTGTTGTTTGCAATGTTTAAGGAGTTCCTTCTAGTTTTACTGTTTACCGTTGATGTAAGAGATTATCATAGTTCCTTTTTATTTTCTAAATAAGCAACATTGCTTACTACCTGTCAACATTCCATCATAAGTATGAAATTTGCATTCGGGGTATAACAACACCTTGATTAATTAAAATAAAGCATAACACTCGTACAGTATGCGGGAATAAAGACATTTTGAAATTGCAACTGAATAGATAAGACTTATAACAAAAGGAATATGCCTGGCATGCCGTCAATATTGTAGTTCCCTCACGTTTCGGGTCCCAGGAAATTTCTCAATGCGTGTGAGTGAAAGACTAACCTCTTGTTCCTTACTAGTTACCACCGAAAAAACTCCATGTCGAAGATCCTAAACGTCAACCATACAGCTTTCGACATTTCCCCCAAAAACCAAGAAAACACTACAAACAGATTTCAGCTGACAAAACCAATAATAGCAGACTGAAGCATTGGAAATGCCATTGGCTAAAGGGTGAAGAGAACTGACAAGAAGCAGAATAAAACAATACTTTCAATAATTGTCATGGCTCCTATAAAAGCAGTGACAGAAACAACAACCACTAATACCAATTGCAGTAACAATGAAATCAAAAACCGTTGTAACATTTATCTTCTATGCATTGTACCTCATTCTCTCTGTTCTTACTTAGGGAGGAACTAGATGTAATCCACTTCAAAAAAATAATAGATAGTCACAGGTCAAAGCAAAAGAAATCACAAAACTCTGTTACTGACACCATAGCCCCCGGGGAGTACTCACCTGTTTATGTAGCATCACAAGACGGTCTAAAAGCAGCCGAGAAGAATGAGTCTTTGCCAGGTCAACCAGATGGGGTTAACTTTGATCAGTATTCAGGCTATGTCACTGTTGATCCAGAGGCTGGGAGGGCTCTATTGTACTACTTCACCGAATCACAGAACTCTTCTGCCAAGCCTCTTGTTCTGTGGTTAAATGGAGGTGTGACTATCTTGTCTATGTTCAAACTTGATATGGGTGATCATCCATGGAACCAGAATGGGTAGATATCCATGTTTTAATTTACTCTTTGTAGGACCTGGCTGCTCATCTCTTGGCAGCGGAGCTACTATGGAACTTGGGCCATTCCGGGTCAATAAAGATGGCGCCACTCTCTCACATAACAAGTATGCATGGAACAAAGGTGAGCTACCTATTTTATTCTATCTTACAACATGCAATATATTATATGTTATGTTGATCCTAGTAACCTATACAAGCTATCCTTGTGTCCAACACAGAGGCAAATGTACTTTTCTTGGAGTCCCCTGCCGGAGTTGGCTTTTCGTATTCAAACACAACATCCGATTACGATAAAAGTGGAGATGCAAGGACTGCAGCAGATGCTTATACCTTTCTAGTCAACTGGTTAGAAGGTTTCCAGAATATAAAACAAGAGACTTCTTCATTACTGGAGAGAGTTACGCTGGACACTACGTGCCCCAGCTTGCTCAATTAATCCTACACAACAACAAGATAACAAATCAAACAGTCATTAACTTGCAAGGAATTGCCGTAAGTAGTATTGAACTTCAAGAAATCAGCTTATAAAGGTTTGAGAATCTAGATTTTAACACCTTAACGGATAAGTAACAAAAACATTTCTTCTGATGAGCAGATAGGAAATGCATACATCGACATTGAAACTCAAGAATCTGGTACATACGACTACCTATTGTCACACGCGCTAATTTATGATGGAGGCGATGCAGATTTCGGTAAAATCTACTACTACGATATCTATGCTCCATTGTGCAACACGACATTTTCCAAAACTGGGCCGGTATAGTATTTACTAAATTATACTAGATAATCTGAACCTTTCCTAGTTTTGTTCTTTTACGTGTTTACTTAGATTTTCACTCTTCAAATGAAACAGGTACCTTCACTGGATCCATGCATAGATGACTATATATTTGTGTATTTGAACACTCCAGAAGTTCAAAAATCTCTTCATGCAAATGTGACGAGCATTCCAGGACCGTGGGATTCGTGCAAGTAATACTACTTATTGCCTCAAATATTCTTTTGTTTGCTTACCTAAAACCAAGTCCAGTTTCTTCATCAAACTTTACTACCTCTACACAGCGACTATATCAATCGCATCTGGAATGATAGCCCGGACACAGTGCTCCCCATTATTAAGGAGTTGATGACCAGTGAGATCAGTGTTTGGATATACAGGTACTTAATGAGGGTGCTCACAATTTCCATCGTCGTCTTATTAGCTTGCTGAAACAATTCCTAAAAGAAAAATACTGCAGTGGAGATACAGATCGTGCAGTGTCAGTGACAACTAGTAGGTATGCCATAAAGAAACTCCAAACACCAGTGAAGACTCCATGGTACCCATGGTACTTACAAGGCGAGGTATGCAAATAACATATGTTATTATGGATGATAAAACGCATTAGTTTCCTGTTTAATCACTAGATGACGTTAAATTTAATATTTATTTCTATTTTACTTCTTAAGGTTGGCGGGTATGCAGTGGGATACGAGAACCTCACATTTGTTACCATTAGGGGAGCAGGACATTTTGTTCCAGGGTATCAGCCTGCTCGAGCACTTACCTTCTTCACATCATTCTTGGCTGGAAAGCTCCCACCAAAAGATAGAGAATTCTCCAATAACAAATAACTAATGCTGCAGCTGAATAGGGATCCTGTTGCAACCTGTTTACCTACTACATGTCCAACATCTTCATTGTAAGATGCGCATCTGTAATTGATTATGCCTCCTTTGGAAGACACTCAATTTCCTACAAAACTAATCGCCAGGCTGAAATTTCACTGTGCATCTTTGAAGAATGCACATGCGGTTTCTAGTTTCTCAATTTCAAGTTCCTGATTCTGTGTCTCATCCAGTAATTTTTGTATTTTTCAATGTAGAGATGAGCACAAAAGCAAAAAAGGTACTGCTCATGTCCTTATTAACAAAAAAAATAGAACACTATGTCAACAACAAGAAGCCGAATACCAGTTGTAAGAAACACATTTCCATGATTTAGTTCTAATTTCAGAAGGAACATCGAATTAGTCACCTGAAACTCTGAATCCATTACACAATGCCTTTTTAAGTCAGGAATTTGAATTCTAAAAAGTTTGCAAAACATCTGCATCAATAAAATCATAAAGGATCAAGGAAAAATATAATTTAGAAGACAACATCAAAATGGTTTAGAATAATTAGAAGAAGAAAAATACGATAAGCATGTTAAACAGAAGAAATACATATTGCATGCGAAGAGAAAACTAAGATTGACTGAAAGAGGAGTTGTTTTAGATTTGGTGAACTACGAGTTTATATTGGGCAAGCAGATAATACTAGTATGATGTTATCTGATCCTTGTATAACGCTATTGAAACAGTCTTGGTTGATGAAACAAACAATGGATTGCACCATAAGCCGGAGATAGTAATGGAAAGACACAATAGAATCTAAAATCAGCATGGAGTGAAGAGAAAACAAGGTTTGACTGAAAGAGCAGTCATGCTAGATATCTCAAGCAAGACATGACCACTCTGATGATGTGGAGGAATGCATTGGGAGCGTTAACAATCCTATGATCTCGATGAAGTAAAAAGGGGTGAGAAATGACACTCTCAGTGAGTCTATTTATCCCGGAATTTCATCGAGCAGGTAACATGCATTACTTCACAAATCAAACTCTAGTTCAAAAATCTATCTGTTACAGACAGGGTAATCTTCTACATTTCCAACAACTAATCCATAGAAAGCCACGGGACTCTTGATCACTCCAAATTGGAAACCAGCAATAACATAATTTGAGGCATGCTAGAAATCGCCACTTAAGCAACAAATATACAGCAGACTCAGGAGTCAGAAAACCCTAGTGATTAAGCACCAAAGAGTCTAAAATTGTCATGTGGAATGAGCCAAAACTATGATAAACGAGAATGGTGGATCCGAAATCGACACTATATTAACGACATTTTAACAATCAATAGAACAAATGATAACAAGAGACGCAAACTGGAATCTGCGCATACGCGGACAGACGACGAGTGAGTAGGAGAAAATATAGAGGAACCTGACGTAATGCAGAGAAGGCGAGACAACGATGCACCCTGAACAGTGAACACGTATAAGCATACAACGGAGCTCTCCGGCGTCGGGGTGTCCAGAAAGTGGACGAGTTGGAGAAAGGAATTGAGGGATCGGTTCGGATCGGTTCGGGTCGGGTAATTTTCAAGAGATCAACCGAGAGCCGGCTTGGAAATGTTATGGTGGTGCTGGTGCATGAAAATACAGTTATAGAATCACTGTAAATTGCACCGGAGGTATCCATATTTTGCAAAACAAGCAAGTAGCTACTCAAATTTCAAAATTGAACACAACGTGTCCCAAATTTCGATTTTCGTGCAAGTGGGTACCCTACCGTTAAGTGTCCGTTAATATTAGACGAAAAAAAAAAAAGAAAAAACCACTATCGTACCCCTTATTTTCACCTCAAACTTTTTTTAAAATACAAGTTTTACTAACAAGTCTAAAAAAATATTAAAAATAATAAAATTTTAATTTAATAATTTGATATATTTTTTTTTTTGAGAAGGAAAGTTTTCATTAAACAAGGGAAGTCACCCCCAAAGAGTCATCTGCAAATACAGTTTGAGCCCATACAGGGACTTGTGCATAATACGACATATCATCCTCGACTAAACATTTTTGAGCTACACAGTGAGCAAAGTAATTTCCTTGCCTTCCTATAAAGGAAACAGAGAACTCCTGGAAGTTGAGAAGAAGCTCTCGACAAGATGAAACCACTGAACGCATGTTTGACAGAGCCTCTGCCGCCGAAAATTTTCCACTTTATCCATCCCTGACCAATTGAATTGCCATTTGATTGTCTGATTCTATCTCTATCTTCTGAAAGTTCAGTTCTCGAGCCAATGTTATTCCCATCTGGATAGCTTCCAATTCTGCGATAAGAGGAGAAAAAATCCCCCGAACCCTTTGATGTCTTGCCGCAAGAAAAGAACCATCCGAGGACCGCAAAACACAACCCAGCCCCGAATGACGCTCCAGATTGATCCAAGAGGCATCAGAATTGATCTTTACAGAGCCCGGAGCCGGACACGACCACTTAACAGCCGCTGATGACACCGGAGAGTGGGAATCCATGAACCCACTGAGAAGGGCCTCTCGATGCCACTGTAGAAAACCAGTTCCATACCTGGCAATTTGAAGGTAGTCAGAGACTTTGCCGTTAAACACTCGATCATTCCGAGCTCGCCAGATTGACCAAATAAGCGCTGCAAATTTCTCACAAATGTCCGTCGGTTGTGAAGTAAAGACCTCGACTAATAAGTCCCTGAGTCTTCCCTTCCATTGGGAAACAAACGCCATTTCAGGGAAGAGACTCCAGACCTTTCTCGCGTTGTCACAGATCAAGAACGCGTGCTCCTCCGTTTCTATATCATCTTGACAAACAAGGCATTCATTACTAATATGTAGTCCTCTTGTGTGAAATTGAGCTGCCACTGGGAGAGAAATGTTCCAAATACGCCACAAAGGGAAAATTAATTTCTTCGGAATCTTTAATTTCCACATCCGTTCCAGCCAGGTTCGGTTAACATGGCCCGCCGAAGATGAAGGTTCGCCTCTTGATCTAATTAACTGAGCTTTGTAGCCCGATGACACCGAGTATTGTCCATCGTCCGAGTAAGCCCACATATACGAGTCTTGAACAAGAGGAGCAGCCAGAGGAATTGAGCTAACTGTTTCAACGTCAACTGGGAAGAGCAGCTGTGAAAGCTTTCCCGAATCCCAGGTCATCATAATAGGTTCAATAAGAGTGTCAACAAAAGCTTCTTCGAACCCAGGCGGTGGAGGGGTAAAAATCCTCCTGGTGTTTTCACGAGGGACCCACTTGTCCTTGAAAATCTTTATACTTTTCCCATTACCAACTCGCCAGTGCAATCCCGACTTTATGAGATCCCGGCCTGCAAGGATGCTCCGAAAAGCATACGAAAACTAACTGTTCTGGTTAGGTTTAAAATCCAATATCGAAGAGTCCCGAAAATACTTAGCTTTGAAAACACGCGCAACAAGGCTACTCGGATTTCGCAGAAATCTCCAAGTTTGTTTTGCAAGGATCGCCACGTTGAAATCATGAAAATCTCTAAAGCCGAGGCCACCATCCACTTTAGCTGTCTTCAGTTTATCCCACGCTAACCAATGCATCTTCCTTTTTTCATCGTTACCACCCCACCAAAACCGGCGAACTAGACGCTCCATCTCGTGACAAACTTTCATAGGCAAAAGGAAACAACCCATTGAGTAGTTCGGTATAGCCTGCACCACCGCCTTTATAAGCACCTCTTTTCCTGCTGCCGACAATTCTTCACCCTTCCAACTCTTCAATTTGTTGCTGATGCGTTCCGGCAAAAAGCCGAAGGAGGCTGATTTACTCCGGCCGAAAGCTATCGGAAGTCCCAGGTAGGAGTCGTGCTCTTCTGTCAATTGCACTCCCAAACGCTGGCTAAGCACAACTCTCTGATCTGGGCTGACATTGTCAGAAAACACGACTGAGGATTTCTGTAAGTTGAGAAATTGACCCGAAGCCATCTCATATCGTCGAAGGACCTCTCGAAGATGGTCAATCTCGGCAGGGGTAGCCTTTGTGAACAAGAGGCTGTCATCTGCGAAAAACAAATGAGAGATAATCGGACCACCCCTAGATGCCGCAAGCCCTGATAAATCGCCTTCCTGCACAGCAAGGGTCAAACTGCGTGAGAGAGTCTCACTAACAAGAAGAAATAAGTAAGGTGAAAGGGGGCAGCCCTGTCGCAAACCCCTTTCAGGTGTAATCATCCCCTTGACTTCCCCGTTCACAATTAAACTGTATGTTGCTGTAGAAACACATCTCATAACCGTGTCAATCCATCTGAACCCGAAGCCCATTCGCTCGATAACAGCTCGTAGAAAATCCCATTCCACCATGTCGTAGGCTTTACTCATGTCTGCTTTAAGGGCCAGATAGCCAACTCTGCCCTTCTTCCTGTTCTTCATAGTATGCAAAAGCTCAAAAGCAGTTAACGTGTTATCAGTAATAAGTCTACCCGGTACAAAGGCACTCTGATTTTCAGCAATAAGAGAATCAAGGATCGTCTTAAGCCGATTAGCTAGAACTTTTGTAACAAGTTTATAGATGGTGTTGCACAGACTAATAGGTCGAAGATCAGTGGCCTTACGGACCTGTTTCACTTTGGGGATCAGCGCAATAAGAGTATGATTATACTTAGAGATATCTTCTCCTGAATTAAGAATTCCAAGGCATACCTCTTCCACCTGATTGCCAATAGTGCCCCAAAACTTCTGGTAGAAAAGAGGGGGAAAACCATCCGGTCCGGGGGCCTTCAAAGGCGCCATCTGCTGCAGAGAAATCCGGATATCCTGAGCTGTAAAAGGCTGATTCATCTGAGCTCTCTGCTCCAAAGAAACCAATTCTTCAATACCAGGCATCATGACACGCTCCAACTGCAAGTGCACAGTTGTCGGTGCAGTAATAATCGGAAAAGTCCGGATTGTCGAACCCAAGGGACTTCGTGTAACTAACTATTAAGTTTGTTCTTTATGTGGGCAAAACGCAGTTGTTTTGTGGTTCCTAATTCTACTAAAAATTCAAATAACAATTATCTCAAATAATTCAAAGAATTATTTCAAGATTAACGAGTACGAGTTGATATTGTTGTGTATCAAGTTTGATTAAATTCAGGATATCTCTACGGATCACTAGGAATGTCACACTACGTTAGATTTATGTTTTACTAACACGATAATTTCTTGTTCTAGTTAAACGAGCAATTGTATATTGAAGATGTCTCAACCAATAACTATGCCTAAACTATCGTAACTGATTCCTCTAGCTTACTCAAGTTCAAACACGCATTACGATACTAATTTCTACTCTTGTTCTTAGCTAACTAGCAAGATTCCTCAACCCTAGATACGGCTAGTGTGTATTTCAATTTTCCGGGCAACGAACGTAGATTCCTCTATCGTTCATAACCTAGCACAATCCTATTAACACGTCTATCAATAGAAAAGATAAATTAAGAACATAAAATACACATAACTAAAGAAGAAATCATCAATTAAGCTCAAAAGCATGAGAGTAAATCCATAAACCACAAGTTGTAGTGATCAAACCCTAGTTTCCTACGAGATATCCCAAATAGAGGGTTTAGCTACTAAAACACATGATCAAAGTACAAAGTTTCAATGATCATAAACAAAAACTAAAGAGGGGAAGAAGATAAAGAATCAAACGATGGTCTCCAAGCTCCAAGAATGCTCCTGCTCTCCAATGGCGTCCAACAATAGATGAGTCAGTGCCCTAGGTCGTTCTCTCCTCTTAAAACTCGTCACTTTTTGCAAGTCTTTAAAAATTACACTTTTTACCCCTTTTCTAATCACGTCAGATTTAATAAGGTGATCTTGGGATCACAATTTGTGATCCTAGGATCACCTTTGTAGTTGTAGAGTCACGTTACTCTTCTATGTGATCTTGCACTTTGATCTTGTGATCATAGGATCACCTTTTTTTAATTGTAGGATCACGTTGATCTTCCATGTGGTCTTGCACTTGATCTTGTGATCACAATTTGTGATCCTCTACTTCCAGTGAGTTTGCTTCTTTTCACTCCTCTTGAATTTTTGGCTAAGTCTTTTTCTCCTCTTAGCTTCTCCTCTTCTTCTATTCTCTCATGCATTCCTTGAGTTTCTTTCTTTCCGAAGTTCGCTTCCGCTCCAAAATCCGCACTCCACGCTTCCGGTTCCTGAAATCCACAACACGAACAAATACCGGAAGATCAAATGCGACAAATAAAGCATAAAACATGCATAAAACGCCCGGATTACACCATGAAGTCCAAATACTCAAGTATGCTCAAAACTATCAAAACTCGGCCTAAAACACACATAAATGCATCGAAAGTACGCGAAACGACAAGTAATCACAATAGAATATAACTCCAACTATGGAGTTATCAAATATCCCCACACTTACCATTTGCGCGTCCCGAGCAATCTATCAAAACTGGCCATCATCTCCAAACTTTCTCCCCAACAAATCACGGTACGAGTCTAACTAATTGCATACTTTTCGAATCACCACTTGCATACAAACCAAGACTAGCCGACTCGACATAAACACGACACATGACTCAACTATGCAACAATATGAAAATGCAATATATACAATGCACATAACAAAATAACATTTTTTTTCTTTTCTTTTGCGAGATTGGGCAATCTCAATTAGCTCAAACCGGATCTCATGGAATGATGATCAATCTAGGAACAAGACGTGAATTGCAACTAAACTCGACAACGAGAATTTCCCCTAGTTAGTATAGAGAGCCTAGCTTTACTAAGTAAAGGAATACCTACCTCTTCGCATGTGTCGACAAAAATAAGAGGCTACGCTAGGCTAAGCCACGTTCAAGGTCCGAGCTCCTATTCCGCTAACGGTTTAGAATGTTGAGGCTTAGGGACAAAAGGATAATTATGTAGTAACAAGTCCTAAGCGTCACATTCTCACATTAAACCCCACATCTCACACACCCTCACCACGATGATAGAAACCGCAACCCGAAACTCACCGTCTCCGGCCCTCGATCCCCTCAAACCCCGGTACAATAACGATCTCCGTGGCCACCATGGTGATACGTGCACGAAATGCAAACCGTCGTCAACGAACTAGTAACTTTCCACCACTCAATTTCCAAAAAGCTCAAATTTACTCCTTTATCATCTCTCCTTTTTTTCTCTCTTTGTTTTTTTTTTTTCATTTTTTTTTTTTCATCTCTCAATATAACAAAATGCCGCAAAAGTATCCGAGTGGTCTTCCAAGAATCCAGCAAAGCAAGCATGTTAAGGGGAGGAAATAAACAATCCAATGAATATATATCACACGTAAAATCCATCTCCCCCTAACTCAATGAAATACACGGTGCCACCAAACAAAGCCGCAAACAAATCCAAGTACATGTATGGGGATGGAGTCGTCAAAAGCTCAATCTCTATGTCCGTAGTCAAAAGTCGACATCCCCACACTAGAATGTAAACATGCCCCCTCTCAAGTAATCAAATGTATGTAAGTCTCGTGCCTAATCCAACCGATCCTCCTACACCGTGATGATGAAAAGAAACGATACCTAGCACGATCCACCAATTAAGATCAACCACCCCATTGTTGTGCGGATTAGACGTCACGCACTCACGGCTCTCCACAACTGTGTCCATGGTGTAGTGACATGGAACACCGCCACACCGAAGTGCGCAAGCCTACTCACTCACCCTCGCATCCCCTCGAAGATATGTAATAATACGCAAGCGATCATGTAGAACTCACAAGTATATGCAGTACAGCTCTCCCTCATCGAACCCCCTCAACTACGACCCCCTCGTGACGCACTAAAGTGGTGATTCTAAACGATTTATGATGAAGGCCAAGAATCGTCACCCTAGGTCAAGAGGTTATGAATAAAACCAAGGTTCAAATTGGGCTTTCTAATGGTCCTACAAGGTGAGATCTATCAAGCAGTGAGTGCTCTAATACGCATCCTCGCACAGCTGTTCTGTGTGCCACTACGAGGCGGGCTGGCGACTACCTAAGACGTACACATGAACGTTCGGCTTGTTTAGCTCACACCTAGCTCAACTCTTGTAAAAAAAATGACACACACTTTAAATTTGCAAATCAAGTAAGTGTAATAAACTAGGTAGACATTCCCGTAAAGGAAGTCTCTCTATACGTACTAGGGGGAACTCAATTTGTCCTTCTCGGTCACAAGTCACGCCCTACGCCTAAAATTCTCACACTCCTCGATTCTACCAAATTTTAAGCTTCTTTTGATTGCCCTTTCTCAAATTTTTGTTCTTTTTTTTTTCAAATTTTTATTTTTTTTGTATTTTTACTTTATTTATTCTAACTCTACATGCAAGGCCAGACGCGAAAGAAGACTCGAAACTGACTCAGTTTGGGTAGGTGGACTCAATTAAATAAACGTGCAAGAAACAAACACCAACACATATACATAACTAATACACACATTACGACACTAAAACTACACACGACACGGACCACGAAGACGACACAATACGCCCTAACAATCTATATGTGACAGGTTAATGCAGACACAGACTGGCTAGTCAAGATTAAAAATCCCCCCCACACTTGAATGCTTCGTTGTCCTCAACGAATTTAGATATCAATCAAGAGGACTCGGCAATTCTAGTGCGAGGTGTGGTGTATCTACTCAGCACCATCGTCATTCTATGCCTCAACTACTTTATGTCTTCCTACAGTCAAACTTGTGCGCCTTACTCTTCTTACTTCTAAACGGTCTCATTTCACAAGAAAGTAGCAATTCAAATTTAGAGATTCTATTCGCTATGTGCACGTGACAAGGAGTGCTTAGTGAATCAAAGCAAGAAAGCAATTTAGCATATAGGTCCTAGGACACTAGTCAATCGCCCCCAAACGTCGCAACTAAGCGACAACAATAACAAATTTGGGCTTTTACTCAATGTGCCTAGACTCGATAAAATTAAATTGCAAGAGAAAGATTAGAGATACCTGAAGCCCCGGAGTTCCGTTCAAACGGGGCTGAATCGAAAAAATCAGTCAAGTGACCGTACGGTCGACTGATTTTTCGATACTTTTCGCGATTTGAGATTTTTATCTCAATAGCTTGACCTCGCTGTCCCCGTCACAACCCCGCAAACGGTTTAATCAAATTCCAAACGGTTGAGAACGAATTCACAAATTTGTGTTGAAGAAACCCTAGCTTTCACTGCTCGTCCCCCACACTATTCTTCGCCAAATCTTTAAAATTGAACACGGGATGTTGCAGGCGCTGCTGGGACGAGCAGAAACCACCAAACGCCGGCGAAAATCCGGCGAGTTTCCGATCGGCAGAGCTGTGGAAGGTCGCCTCTGTTCGTGAAGCTGCGTCGTGGGTGTCTGTTCAAGCAACCGCCTACGTCGCCGGCGTTGATTAGGCGAGCAGAATCCACCAATCCGCGTCGAAATCCGGCGATTCTCCGATGGGTAGAGCACTGGAGGCGCTGTCGTCGGTGCTGTTGAGGCTCTGCGTGGTAGTTCTGCGGAAGAACAGCCCTGCGTCGTCCTCTTCTATTTCTTTTTCTTTTTTTTTTTTTTTGTTTTTTCTTCACTTAACCACAAAAGGACAAAATTGCCCCTCTTTAAGTGAGCTTCAGCGTGAGGGAAGGGACTTGATCTTGCGATCAAGAAAATACTCACACGATCATCTAATTTGATCGGGAGTTAACAGTGAGTTACCCAAAAACACGCCCCTCCAATTTTTCTAAGTATCAGCTGAACCAATTTTTCTCTTTTTTTTTTTTTTTTTTTCTTTTTTTCTTCTTCTTCTTTCTCTTCTATTTTACACCTCCGGAGTCCGATGCGCGCGTGTAATATATCGTCGGAAAGCTCGTTTCG
Organism: Linanthus parryae; assembly: GCA_023055425.1. Classification (NCBI taxonomy): domain Eukaryota; kingdom Viridiplantae; phylum Streptophyta; class Magnoliopsida; order Ericales; family Polemoniaceae; genus Linanthus; species Linanthus parryae. The sequence continues at coordinate 40,453,684 of JALGPY010000002.1, forward strand.
TGCCCTTTCTCCTTTTGCTTGTGTTACTCCAAAATTACCGGAGTCAACTTCAGAATTTATGACCTCAAATTTCGTGACTATTACGTCGCTTTCTCGATTTTTGTGCGTTTCTTCCGCGCGCATCAAGAATGGGACCCCGGATAGCGTCTCCAACCTGTGTTCCTGCAGAGACTCAATTCAAATGTAAGATCCTCACTCTCTCACCCCTCAGATAAGAAAACTGTATTGAAAAACGCACACAACAATATTTAAACACACACTATACCCTAAAGCATAAAGAATACGTTGGGTTGCCTCCCAACAAGCGCCGTGTAATTTAAGGTCGACGACCCGACCCAGTTACCTCAAAAGATGTTAAGGAGGTCTAGCGCGACGCGCCTCCTCCTTCAATTTCTTGCTCTTGATTTTCTGCACCACATCATGTGCACTCACCACATTTGGCTGCTTCTGCGATTCGGGTGGATCGGGATGCAAAACTGTAGGCAACCCAAGAGAAGGATCCACACGATCTTCTCTAAACTTGATCATGGCCAATTGATTCTTCCCCTTGCTCGGAACAAATGCCTTGAACACGAGTGATGAGTCTAGAGCCTTGATAGTCAACTCCTCAGTCTCTAGATCCACATTTGCGCGCATTGTCTTCAACAACGGTCTTCCAAAGATTAGTGGAACATCGCGATCCTCCTTGATATCCACTATCACAAAGTCAGCTGGAAAGACAAATGCACCCACTTTGACTAGCAAATTCTCAATCACCCCATTTGCCGTAACTATAGAATTGTCTGCCAATTGCAGACCCATCTTCACAGGGGTCGGCGCACCAATGCCCAATCTCTGAAACAGAGACAATGGCATGAGATTAATACTCGCGCCCAAATCACAGAGACCATGCGTATGATATCCACCCCCAAGAGTGCAGCCTAAGATGACACTGCCTGGATCTCTCATCTTGGGAATGTCTCTTTGTATGACGGTGCTACACGTCTCTGTTAGCTTAACCGTGGCATAGGGTTCTATGCTCTTCTTCCCCCAAAGGATTTCCTTCAAGAACTTCTTGTACCTGGGCATCTGAGCAAGTGCTTCTACAAGAGGAATGTTGATATGCAATTGTTTGAATATATCCATAAATCTCCCAAAGTGTTCCTCATCATTCCTCTTTATTGCCGCCGGATATGGAATCCGTGGCTCATAAGTAGCTGGATCTGGAGTTCTCTTGGACTCTTCTTTCTTCTCAACCGTGTCCTTTGATTGGGGACTCACGGCCTTGGGCAACTCTTCACCCAATTCCTTCTCTGTAGCTTTTGTAGCTTCGGCTCTCGCATGGCTAGGATATGGAGGATCCTGAGTAGTCACACCACTGCGAGTAGTAATAGCCTTGAGCTGCTCAGTAGGAGTAATAGTGTTAGACGGGAGTATACCTGGCGGAAGTCGAGGATTCTGATTAGCTATTTGGCCAATTTGTGTCTCATGATTCTTTAACGAGGCTTCCATTGCAACAATTTTACTCTCAATCTTGTCGTTGCTAGCTAACAGTTTCCTCAACATCGCATTTGTATCCTGTTCTTCTGAGGGTGGGGCTGAAGCCTGTTGTTGTGGAGCCTATCTCTGAGCTTGGTATGGAACATTTGGCCTATGACCTGGCGCATATAAACCACTATTCGGATTGGCATAGCTAAAGTTGGGGTGATTGCGGTTGTTAGGATGATAGGTGTTTGGCCATTGCTGCTGTCTTTGTTGACCCATGTAATTCACGTCTTCAATGCCATCCCCATATCCCTGATTTGCATCTGCTACCATCTCTCCCACTGACTTCACCTGTGCCGATGGATTCAAATGACTGAAAGCCGATGTCATAACTGCCATCTGATGTTCAAATTTCTGTTCCACCATAGACTCAATCTGACTAACCAATGCTCCATCTGACTTCGTGCTTCTACGAGTTTCAGACCTCGTGGATTCACGTTTTGCTACATTATCTAGCAAATCACGACATCTCTGTAGTCCCATCCCCATAAAATTGCCTTGAGCCATCATGTCTAGTTCACTAGCAGTCTCCCTGTCCAAAGCATTATAAAAATAGTGAAGAAGTTTATACCATGGCTCCCCATGAGTAGGGCATCTGCGAAGGAGCTGGTTGAACTTTCTCCACGTGTCACCCAGAGAATCATCTTCCTGCTGTTTAAATGTGGTTATGTCGGCCATCCGTTGAGCAACCTTAGATGGTGGAAGATACTTCCTGAGAAACTCTCTGCTACAATCTGCCCATGTAACTATGCTGCCTGCTGGAAGTTCCATAAGCCATGTCTTTGCCTTTCCCGATAAAGAGAAGGGGAAAAGCATGAGCTTTATAGTCTCGATTGGCACTCTCTGGTCATACATGGTAGAAGTAATCTGCTCGAAGTTGAGCAAGTGCTGATGTGGATCATCACTCGGGGCTCCCGTGAATAAGCACTCATCCCTAACCATATTGATCAACGGTTGGCGAATTTCGAAATGCGCGGCATTAATCTGCGGTCTGACAATGGTAGGCTGATATCCATCCGGTGTAGTTCTGAAGTAGTCCACCAAAGGACGGTCATCCTCCTCAGCATTGTTGACTTGCTCTACCACATTCCGGCCGTTATTGTTCCGATTATTACCCCCATTGTTCCCATTGCCACCGTTGTTTCCACCGTTAACTCCTCCATTGTTCCCATTAACTATTTCTGCACCAGGGAGTTGTTGTGGATTCTGGGGATTCATGCGATCAATCATGGCTTGCATCGCAGCCATTTGAGCCCTAAGCTCCTCAGTTTCCCTTGCTCGATTTGCTGCATCTTCCACAGCTGCAGCTCTGGCTGCTTCCGCATCTTCGAGGCCTTTGCGGAACCTCTCAAACTCAGCTCTAGTTTGCTCATCCATCTGAACTGAATTTGCTTTCCTCTTGTCTCTATTCTGTGCTCGCAATAAGGATTCCGGGTCTTCAAGTGTTGGATGCAAAGGCTCGTCTCTAGAACGTGACATGCACCAAATGAATCAGACCTGAAACACGGATCACACACACAAAACAGGTGAGTAACAAATATAAACTGAAAAGTAAATCCCTAAAGAGAAAAATAATAGCTAATTTAACCGAAGTCCCCGGCAACGGCGCCAAAAACTTGACACGCTCCAACTGCAAGTGCACAGTTGTCGGTGCAGTAATAATCGGAAAAGTCCGGATTGTCGAACCTAAGGGACTTCGTGTAACTAACTATTAAGTTTGTTCTTTATGTGGGCAAAACGCAGTTGTTTTGTGGTTCCTAATTCTACTAAAAATTCAAATAACAATTATCTCAAATAATTCAAAGAATTATTTCAAGATTAACGAGTACGAGTTGATATTGTTGTGTATCAAGTTTGATTAAATTCAGGATATCTCTACGGATCACTAGGAATGTCACACTACGTTAGATTTATGTTTTACTAACACGATAATTTCTTGTTCTAGTTAAACGAGCAATTGTATATTGAAGATGTCTCAACCAATAACTATGCCTAAACTATCGTAACTGATTCCTCTAGCTTACTCAAGTTCAAACACGCATTACGATACTAATTTCTACTCTTGTTCTTAGCTAACTAGCAAGATTCCTCAACCCTAGATACGGCTAGTGTGTATTTCAATTTTCCGGGCAACGAACGTAGATTCCTCTATCGTTCATAACCTAGCACAATCCTATTAACACGTCTATCAATAGAAAAGATAAATTAAGAACATAAAATACACATAACTAAAGAAGAAATCATCAATTAAGCTCAAAAGCATGAGAGTAAATCCATAAACCACAAGTTGTAGTGATCAAACCCTAGTTTCCTACGAGATATCCCAAATAGAGGGTTTAGCTACTAAAACACATGATCAAAGTACAAAGTTTCAATGATCATAAACAAAAACTAAAGAGGGGAAGAAGATAAAGAATCAAACGATGGTCTCCAAGCTCCAAGAATGCTCCTGCTCTCCAATGGCGTCCAACAATAGATGAGTCAGTGCCCTAGGTCGTTCTCTCCTCTTAAAACTCGTCACTTTTTGCAAGTCTTTAAAAATTACACTTTTTACCCCTTTTCTAATCACGTCAGATTTAATAAGGTGATCTTGGGATCACAATTTGTGATCCTAGGATCACCTTTGTAGTTGTAGAGTCACGTTACTCTTCTATGTGATCTTGCACTTTGATCTTGTGATCATAGGATCACCTTTTTTTAATTGTAGGATCACGTTGATCTTCCATGTGGTCTTGCACTTGATCTTGTGATCACAATTTGTGATCCTCTACTTCCAGTGAGTTTGCTTCTTTTCACTCCTCTTGAATTTTTGGCTAAGTCTTTTTCTCCTCTTAGCTTCTCCTCTTCTTCTATTCTCTCATGCATTCCTTGAGTTTCTTTCTTTCCGAAGTTCGCTTCCGCTCCAAAATCCGCACTCCACGCTTCCGGTTCCTGAAATCCACAACACGAACAAATACCGGAAGATCAAATGCGACAAATAAAGCATAAAACATGCATAAAACGCCCGGATTACACCATGAAGTCCAAATACTCAAGTATGCTCAAAACTATCAAAACTCGGCCTAAAACACACATAAATGCATCGAAAGTACGCGAAACGACAAGTAATCACAATAGAATATAACTCCAACTATGGAGTTATCACATCACCGGCTCCATCTGGGACCTAGTAGGATTCGATGAAGTGAAAAGTTCCTTGAAATAGTTTTCAAGGATATCAGCCACCTGTTGCTTGTCCTCCGTCCAATTCCCGGTCACATCTTCTAGCCCTCTTATTTTGTTTCTATTTCTGCGATTGGAAGCTTTTCGGTGAAAAAAGCCAGTATTTTGATCTCCCTTCCGCATCCAAGTCTCTCTAGAACGTTGTCTCCACATCTCCTCCTCCCTGAGGAGGATTTGAAGTAACCTGTCACGTACCGACTGAGCTTCGGCGATCGTTTCAGAAGTCTGAACCCCATCCCATAAAACCTGTAGTCGTTTACGTAAACGACGAAGCTGCCCCTGCACTTGGCCGAAGACCCCCCTGTCCCACTGCTTGAGTGATTTAGCAACCTGATCAAGCTTGTAGTCAAGTTAACCGGTCACGTTGAGCCAAGAATCCCTTACCGTAGCTTTGCAGTCCTCATGTTGCAACCACATAGCTTCGAATTGGAATCGTCTGGTAACTCTAGTCGCTCTCGAAACACTAGATTCCCATGCCACCTCAATAGGAATATGATCCTAGACCTCCGCTATAAGATGTTGGACTGTGGCCCAGCCAAAAGAATCTGTCCATCTGTCGTTAACCATGCACCTGTCAAGTCTCTCTCTAATAGCTGCATTCCCCTCTTGGTTATTTCGCCAAGTGAAACGGGGACCCGAGAACCCCATGTCACGAAGCTGAAGACGATGCACAACACTAATAAAACCCTCTATATGACTGAAGAGTACTGGACGACCCCCTTCCTTGTCCAAGATAGACGGGAAAGCGTTGAAATCTCCCACCACACACCAAGGTTTGTCACCTGGAGAAAGACATTCCAGGAGCTTCCACGAAATATACCGATCCTCTCTCACTAGAGCACCATAGAAGCAAGTGATATAACCCTGTCTAGAATTATTATCAAAGCCAATAGTACCATGAATATGAGAGTTAGACCAATTTATCAGAGAAAAAACTACCGTATCATCCCAAAAGAGAGCTAAGCCGCCTCTTCTTCCACCATTACTGTCATCGCAATCTCTGAAAATCCCGTTCTGTAGACCCACTCTACGCTTAATACTTCTCATCTTAGTTGCATACGCTTTTGTTTCCATCAAGAAAACCACACTTGGCCTTCTTCTCCTTACTAAATCGCAAAGAGAAGCCACGCTACGGGGGTTGCCAAGCCCCCGTACGTTCCAACTTAGGATACTCATTGTGGGTGGCTAGGCTGTCTCGCAGCCTCAGCCAATGAAAGTGTTGGAGCATTTGAGGCGCTCCGGGCCTGTGTCGGAATCCGAGAATCAACTTCAGAAACCTTGGTAGGGCTACTGTCGAGATTGTCCTTCTTGTTGATCCCCTCCTGAGCCAAGGACTTACTCAAGGGGGTGGGCATGGCGGTCTCTATAGGATGGATAGACGATGAATTATTCGGAGGAACCGGACAGTTGACATGAGCAACATGTCCCGTCCTAACTGATTTTCTTTGCTGAGTGCTCAACCGATCAGGGGGGTTTACATCGGGGTTAGCACGACCAGACCCGTTGTTATTTCCACGGCCTACTCCTCGTCCTCTACCTCTGGGACCCGTCATTCCTCTGCCTCTAGTCGGGAAATTTCTCTAGCTGTTTTTCAGCCGGGTTAGGGGACATATTCATCTCACTTACTTTTCTCTTCGGGCCCGTTGACTTGGTGGGAGGCAAAGCAGCACCTTTTGCCTTCTGATCAGTCGAGAACTTCCTTGGAGCGACACTCTGATAATCTGGGTTGAGACAAATAGTTTCAGCCACGCCCTCTACAGCTAGAGGGTTTGTGAAGGTTTTAACCGACGAAGCTACAATACTTGAGGGTTCGGCGTTAACAGGGACTTCCTCCTTGCCATTATCAACTTCAGCACTGTCCCTGTCCTTGTCGTCAACTTCCATGCCCGTGTCCTCATTCTGCTTCCCATCATTCGAATTCTCCGGATCCTCCTTTCCTTCAAAATCATCAAAGAAGTTTAACTTCTTTCTGGGAGGGGGACGGAAAATTAACCAATCACCGTACCCCGGCAATTCACTGATCTTTTCGTCGTCAGTTTTGGCTACACAATCTTCGCTGTAGTGGCCAAAGTGACCACACCAGTGGCATACTTGACCTATTCTTTCATATTTATAATCCAACCATGTAATGTCCCCCAATAGGTCAATGTTTCTACCTCTACAGAGAGGTTTGTTGAGCGGCAAACGAACTCGGGCTCGCATATAATCTCCTTCCGCACCTGACAGTATCCGTGAGTCTGTTTGGAGCACCGGACCTACCCTCTTAAGAATCTTCTTTAAATCCTCTTCTGTTTGCAAGTAGAATGGCAAGTTTCTAACTTGCATCCAGACATCAATACTATCAAATTCAACTTTCTCAACTTTCGTCGAGATCGTCCACTGCTTTAGAAGCAAAACGTTATCATCAAAAATCCGCGGGCCACCACTTAGGACCTGGTCTTTCGATTCAATGGACGGGAATTGGAATATGAAGGTGTTCGGAGAGGGCTCGTGGATACTCACCTCTTCACCGTCCGGACAAATCTTTTTGAATAAAACTTTCATCGCCCAAACATTGAACCTAATCGGCATTAAGAACTTACCGATCAGACAAGGACCCCTGCTGCGCATAGCTTGGAGAACATATTCTCTGTCAAAGATCTCTGGTTCTTCCTAGTCAATAGTTAGTTTGCCGAAGTCGCGAAGCAAACCAGTCGTGGGTTCCATCGGCGAGGGAGAGAGACCACCGTGAGATCTAGCAAGTACAGTCGACGAGAATCGCCGTCTACGATCGACCTTGGAAACGCCGAAACAACGCCCTGGTTCCTCCGAACTTTTCGGAGACAGAAAAACCCTAGTGAAACTCTAAAACATTTCACAATAATTTGATATATGAAAGATATATAGTGCAATATATGAAATATGTAATTTCATCAAAATTACATATTTTTACATCATTTCAAGATATGAAATATGATTTTAGCAACATATATCTGTCAATATTAAAGTCTTTAATTTTTTAACAGTTTTAAAAAGAACTCTCAAATTTTCATAATTTCACAAGTATTTTTTTCATAAAACAACAACATACAAGTATCTTTGTGTTACTTTTTTTAAAAGATAAAATACACCCTTCCTAAATGGGTTATATAAAAAAACAATCTGATTGTAAAAATCCCATGTTATCAATATATATATATATATATATATATATATATATATATATATATATATATATCCTCGGAGAATGGACGCTGGACAAATAGCACACTTCTGTTAAATAAAAAATTTTTGGGACCATTATACCAAGATACGCGGTAAGATACTTTTATGTTATTGTTTTTTGTGACGTTAGACAAATAGCACCAAGAACACCAAGGTACTTTATGTTACTGTTTATTAAAAAAAATACAAGAGAAATTATGAAATTTGATATTATTTTTAAATATATTGAATCATCTTTCACATATCACATCATTAAATTAAAAATTTGTTGTTTTTTTTTTTTTTTAATTTCGTAGTAAAACTTGCATTTTAATAAAAAAAAAAGTTCGACTTAAAAATGAGGAGTGCAATAGTCTTTTTATATTTTTCTGTCCAAAAATAACGAAAAGTTAACGAAAGGGTACCCACTTGCTCGAAAATCAAAATTTTGCGATCTGCGGTGCTCGGTTTAGAAACTTGGGTACCCAATTACTTTTTTTGCAAAATATGAGTACCTCCGGTGCAATTTACTATGTGAATTTTGGGTAAAATATTCTTTAACTACATGAGGCAAAATTGCACTGCACGTTACTAGGGCTGGCCACGGCCCGGGCTGGGTTGGGTCGGGTCGGACCGGACTAGTGTTTTGAAAACGTGAACCCATGCCCAACCCATCGTCCAGACCAACACTCGAACCATGCCTAACCCAACCCATCGTCCAGACCAACACTCGAACCCAAGCGCGACCCACTTGAAAGAAGTCTAAACCCAAACTCAATCCGTGGTTCAAAATAATTTTAATATTTATTTAAAATAAAAGCTTTAAAAATTAAAACAATTACTTAGTAGTACGTCAAATAAAAAAATGGTTGAATAAGTTTTTCACGTAAAGAAAGCTTGCCGCTATGCTGGTGTCTAAAAGAAATGAGAAGATGAATTAGGTTTGGATGATTTTTGACTTGTAAGTATATTATATTGACATGTTAGTACACATTATTTTATGATAATTCAATACCCCATATGTGTTAGTAAAAACTATAAAATTATACCTTTGCAAAGTAAAATTATTCAAAACATATATAACATGTATGTATAATAATTAAATAATTATTTATTTATTACGTCATTGGGTCGGGTTGGGCTGGGGCCCGGGTTTGTCTAGTGTTTGTTTTATTCATGGTTCGGGCTCGTTTTGTTGGGCCAAGCCCATACAGGGCTGAAATTTTCCGAACCCAACACACTGGGCTGGGTTGGGCGGGTTGCTTGGGCCACTAGGCCGATGGCCAGGTTACTAAATTACAGACTTTTGTTACAACAGGGGTTTGTCTAGCGTTTGTTTTTTTTTTTTTTTTTTTTTTTTTTTTTGCGGGAAAATTAGAACTTCAATTGATAATGATAAAGATAAATACAACCGCATAGCCAAAGGACACCATCTGGTCATACCAAACTAAGGATACTGAAGCTAATGGGTCATAAAACTAGGGCAGGCCACACAACATGAAACTAAACGTGATAACCCACCAAACAAGACACCAACTAAGACAACCTCCTGAAAACAAACTACCAAACTAAACACCAAAGCTAGCTGAGAGAGCCTAGCAGTGGCCAACCAGCAGAAAACTCAGAGACCATTACTACATCAGTTTCGAAAATATCGAAAGCAAACTTGATACATAAATAGAGATAATTTGAGAACCTGAGAACTAGCAACTTAGAAACAGGGCTTCTTAGACATCAATGAAGGGGATGACTGCTGACATAAGCTCATTGTCTGGAATGGGAGGGAACTCTTCTCCAGATGCAGCTCCAGAGGCACTAACACTTGAAGCGTCAAGGGATTGAATGACTTCTGGAGCATTAGAACTTCCTTCTCCTCCTTGGGGCCTTAGCAGAAACTTCAGCAGAAAATGCATTCTTGAAAGCAAAAGATCCTTGTACAGGGGGGAGGACTGCTAGAGGAACTGCTTGGGACACTTCCACCAAAGCCTGAGGATAAAACTGCACTTGACCTGGCAACCATTCTGGCCTTCCTTTCTTGACTTCAACTTCCACCCAACCTTCATTAGCTTTTTGAGCCTCCATTTTGGCAGTGGTTTTTTGCTTCTTCCCTTTCCCCTTAATGTCCGCCACCGAGGCCACTGGGATTTCTCTCTTCTTCGCAACCTTTTTCAATGCCGGGATTTGCAAGGCTCCTTTTGGCTTGCTGATGAGTTTATCTTTGCCTTTTCCCAAGTTTTTCCCCAAATTTTTCTTAACCTCCTTTTTCTGCACGATCCCCATCTCCTTTTTGGCCTCACCTTTTTTCCCTCTGGTCTTTTTTGGGATCGAAGGGCTAACTTCATTGAGCATCTTATCAATATCAACCACCTCTTTCTTTCTCTGTTCCAGATCAGTGTCTGCCTCCGAAGTGTTTGAGGGAGTAAAGTCTGGGGCTTTGATGGAGAAGCCAGAACGGGAGGAAAGCATTTTATAGGTGGTGGGTAATTGCCTCATTTGGGATGTGTGTGTTGGGAGAAGAGGAGGGTTGGGACAAGAGAGAGATAGAGACTTCGATGGAAACTGCTGAAAAGGGGTCCTTGGGGATTGGTCGAAGTGTTTTATAGTGGTGATAGGGGGAGGCTTTTCAGTTCGTGGATTAAAGAATCTCCCGTTTCAAAAAAAGGATGCATGGCTCTATTGAATGGATTGAATGGAGTTTCTGGAACTGCACCCTCATTCATTGGAGGCGGTTGAGATGGTTTGGGCTGGGAACATGAACCACTATTGATTGTGGACGGTTGGGATGGCTGAGAGAGAGAGAGTCAGCCATAACTGCGTCGGGAACGTGTGCATGAACTGGCAGAGAAGAGGAAGGATGCTGCTGGGGAAGAAGAAACGTCTGAGATTGTTGGATTAAATGATGAATGTTGGGGAAGTAGCTTTGTATAAAAGCAGAGGTGGCATTCATGAGAGAAGTTTGATTTGAGGGTGCATTTTCTGGGTTGGAGGGTGGGGTAAAAAAGTTAGCAGAGTCATTGGATGAAGGTGAGTGATTTGCAGATGGTTGTTGTGGTGGCAGGGGGGGACCTTGATTTGGGTCATGAGAGACAGAGAGTTCTTGAAAGGTATAGATAGGGTTTACACTAGAATCAAGCTTGATGGTGCGGTGAGGGCCATGCTTTGAGTGAAACTTTAGTAGGTGTGTAAACATTTTCCGATGAGGATTAACATGGAAGGGGTAGGCAGAGAGATGGTGAGATTGCAGGTATCGAGCTTCCAGCTTCTCCAAAACCGCCACAAGGTTAGTATTACAGTGTCTGTTATCGCGACCTATACAACCACACCTGTAACACACCTTGAAAATTCTTTCATAACTGAAAAAAACCCACTTGAATTCATCTTCCACTGGGACATTCACATAAACACCAGGTGTTAAAGCCTGATCCAGAGCCACTCTGGATTTGATTCGTAAACCTTGCATGCTTCGGACTCTGTTAAAAGACCAATCCACAACCACAAGATCCCCAACCAAATTACCCATTTTTTCTGCTGTTTCAAAATCGAAACCTTCTAGCGAAATATTAGGAACTTGAAACCAAACATCTGCTTTTGTGAAATCTATTTCTGAAAGGGCTTGATTGTTCAATCTTTCTTTAAAAACCAGTGAAAGGCCATGAATAGAGACCAAAGATTCATTGAGAAAAAACTCTTTATCTTTTGGATTTTGAAAGTGGGAGAGGTAAAAATCACCCTTTTTTTCAATCCAAACCGAACCAAAAGTTTTCCAAGCTTTGCTAATGGCTTTTTGCATGACTGCAGGCGACAAAGAGGTCTTTCCCAGGAATTTAGCGATCAACGTGTTTTTCAGGATCTCTCTGAAGGTGAATGCTCTTGAGGGATCCAGGGAAAGCACAGAACCTCTCTCGTCAAGCCTTTCCTCCATGGAATCGTTTGAAGGGGGGCTGTTAGAGTCGTATTGGTAGGGTTTGGACATAGTGGTAAGGAAAAAAGGTCACAGAGAAGAAGATCAGAGAGAATGGGATTGGAAAGGTAGTCACTACTAGGGAGGGCACAGAGATGAGCTAGGTGCAAAGGGTCCTGCAAAACATATAGGAGAACAATTAGAACATAAACAAATAGAACCAAGAAACAAAAAGAACAATAGGCCAATGCATGTGGAGGGAATGAGATGATGACTGCAGCTTCTGCAGATGGGAGAAGTGCTTCACTAGCTAAAAACTTCTCCTTGAGATCTTGATCACTTGCAAGGAGATTGTGTTAGTAGGCACTAGACTATGATGATGGGAGATTAGAGGTTGAGAGAAAGATTGCGTTTGTTTTATTAAATTGAATTGTTAGTGAGGTCCACTGAGAAGTAAAGTGTTGTTGCTCAGATATCTACTGCATAAATGTGTAGCCTTTACACTTGTACTTAGAGATCATGTTTCGTACCTTGTGTCAAAATAATCAACATACACATACTAAAAACAACCAACCAATTACTATCTCAAAAAACTAACAAATTACTATATTTTGGCTGGGTAGCTATATGTAGGTTCATTTACTAAGGGATGCTAATATGGAAAATCATAAGAGCATACTGTGAAACGCCAGTATTTATCTCTACTATGTGCAGTGCATTACTTTCACGTTCTTTTGATCACGAGTTTTTATCCGATTTCAATTCCGATTCCGATTTCTGCAGCATTTATTACATCCTAAATGTATATCATCAGTAGTGGTTTCATTTAGGATCTATAAATAAGGTACAGGACTTGGTTAGGGTTTTGACTTCACATTTTGGATATAGAATTTTAGATTTAGGTCAAGGCGATGAGGTTGTGATTTAAAAGTACTAACACTAATAATAATTGATTTTGGGTTAAAAGCAAACAGTGTTAATACAATATGGTAAAAGACACTTTCACCCATCATTTTGGCATAAAGACAATTTCACCCCTTATAGTTTTTGGGAATGAAACTTTCACCCTTTCAGTGTGCTAGTCGTTCCATACTTTAAGAGGACAAATCTTTCCAAGAAACTACTATCAGTAACGGACCTCCACCCAGACTGACGACACCATGATAGAGGAATTTTTCACTTGAATGAGCTCATCAAGGCCGAATCAAACAAAAATAACCCTCACTGGGAAAAAAACACCAAAATATGCTCGTTTTAAAACTAATATTGGGAGTGTCGGTTCTTGGAGTAAAAACCGACAATATCAATGTCGGTTCTTAATTTAAAAGATAGTTTGAAATTGGCTAAGCACAAAACCGACATTGTGATTGACGGTTCTAAAGCTCTAAAACCCACATTGCTATTGTCGGTTTTGGCTCCAAGAACCGACAATTTTAATGTCGGTTTTAAAACGAGCCTATTTTGATGTTTTTTCTGGTGAGGGTTATTTTGGTTTAATTCGGCTCATTCGAGTGAAATATTTCACAATGGAGAGTGTCTAATTACTGAAATTTTGCAAACAGAAGAGGGGTAAAAATGTCATTTCCAAAATTAAAAGGAGTGAAAGTGTCTTTGTATTAAACTTGAGGGGCTGAAAGTGTCTTTCACCTTATCACCTCCGGTAGCATTAGGCAATAATTATACATATTAAGAGCATCTCCAACAGTTGAATTGTCTTTGGACTATATTTGTACATGTCCTAAATTTTATACCTGCACTTTTTGAGTTGCTGCTCCAGCAGCTGGTAGGCCACCAGATTATTTTATTATTTTATAATTGCCATTATTAAATACTTCTTCTGTTTCTTCTCTTTCAAGTGAGAAAAAAATTGCACAAATATTAAGAACAAATGCTCTTTTACAGATTTAACCCAAGAGTTTATAAAGTAGTGTGAACACACGAAATTATGAGTTGTAAAAACTTGCTAAAAATAGAAAGTAAACTGAAAGAGAGAAAATTTCCATTTTAGGAAAGTAATCTGAAAGAGAAGAAACAGAGGTAGTAATTATGCTACTATATTTAAAAATTATCATACATTATTAAATTAATATCTAATTAATTATACTACTGAAGCGAGTTTAAGGTAATTTTTTGTAAATTTTTTTGTGTTTTTCACTTTGATTGTTGACAAGTATCTATAAATTTATCATTGCAACGGTGAATACGAACGCGCAGTGGAGGATCAGAGAAGGAGCAGAGTAATAAATCAGAGTTATTTATTTTTTACACCAGCTCCAATTGTCCTCAGTTTAGGCTAAAACTGATCCAATTATAGGCCTGTGCACAAGAGATTTCGGCGGGGAGACCTCCGTGTACACCGTATGTAGAGGATCAAGGATCACACAGGAAGAGTGGGGTTGTGTGTAGGGAGAGAGTAAGTCAGTAGCAATGTCTGAGAGAGAGACAGAGGTTTGGCAGAGCTTCCGCGTATGGCTAGTGTGTTCTCTCTTGTATGGAAAGGGTAACGTCCTATATATAGCAGAGAACGTGACCGTTGTAGTGTGGTTAATGCGCCCATTGATGGCGGCTTAATTAGCTTAACCATAACGGCACGTTCGTACGAGTATATAGGGATCGTTACAGCACGTGGTGCGCGAATACCGGAACCGTTACGAGGTTGACCGAGTTTGACCGGATTTATGGAGCTCGTGCCATAAATCTCTCAAAACAGTTACTAAAGGTCGCGTGCGGGCTAGACTCGCACGCGACAGGGCTTACTCTAGCCTCCAAACCACTAAGTCCCTACAAGTCCCGTGCAGTGGTATGCGAGGGCTCTGTCTCGCAGCCCCCACATGGATCAGCTCGGCTGGTGATCCAGTGTGTGTGTAGCACAATATGGTGTGCTGGATGGTTGCCACGTGGCCAAGATCTGTCAGCTCAGAAAGCACTATCTACATTAGCCCCCTTTCTGCGCGTGAAGACTCATAGCTGTATAGACTTCCATGCGCGTAAACCAACATACGCGTTGCCGCCACGCACCAATTCAAATACGGGTAAGTTCAGCCCCCGTGCGTGCCATTATGACCTAAAACCCCTAGAGTCGTGCCGTCTGGCTTCTAGGGTTTTAGGCGTGACGTCAGCTTATCATGTGATTGCGCGATTCGACGGTGACGATTGCGATTCGACTACTGAAAGGACGCAACCCTTCATTGTTTTTGGATAAATACTTTGTATCCACTTGTTGCAAAGCATCACTTCTTTCTCTTAAAGTGAATGGTACCCGGAGATCTTCGAGAGCAGATTCAAATAATCAATCATCAGTTCAGAACTGCAAATCGTGTTCTTCAGTTGTGCATATCCAAGCAGGCTTCAAGAAAACAAGGTTGGCCTTGTCCGATTTTGATTTAAGATACCATTTGTATGCCTTGAACTGCGTTGAATCTGTAAGCCCAAAACATATAATCTGTTGAAACTTGCGAAGAAGCTTTGATCTTTGAACCCACTTTTGCTTTAATCCTTCGATAATAAGGGCTTCGGATGTGAGATCTTGAACTTGCTGATAATGCAACCCTTAATTTCTGAAATTGATACCAGAAACTGTTCATCTTTCTTTTCATAATAGATCTTAGATTTCGAATTTCAAACTGAGCGTAGCACCTTTCTCCCCCTTTTTTTCTTGCTCTTCCGCAGGAATGGCCAAGACAAAGGGAAACAAACCCGTCAAGGAGGATGAAGAGATACCCGACCTTCCGCAAGCCTTGTGGCGAAAAGCCCCCTATCTAGGTGGCCAAGATTTCTATCATGCGAGAGTTAAGGCGAAGAGGATGCCTGATCCTGTCCCGGTTGAGAGATTGCTGACACTGACTCGCCCAGTTAACTCAGCCTTGCTCGAGTTGATTGGTTCCGAGTATGTGGTTCGATTGGGGGTCAAAAACGGGTACTT
The DNA here is from genome assembly GCA_023055425.1 of Linanthus parryae. Lineage (NCBI taxonomy): Eukaryota > Viridiplantae > Streptophyta > Magnoliopsida > Ericales > Polemoniaceae > Linanthus > Linanthus parryae. The sequence goes on from JALGPY010000002.1 coordinate 40,469,436, forward strand.
CCCCTACACTGCGATTTCTACCCAGGCTTTCGTCCAGAAATTGGACTATATGGATGAGTGGATTGACCATGTGTTGGACAATCATGCCGCGACTCTCGATGAAGCCGGCGTATACTTTGCTATCCGTGCTATGAAGGGTGCTGCCGTGAAGTTGGACCAGTCCATGCTTCTAGACCTTCTGTCCCGCTACTCGCCTGCGACTCACACATTCCACTTTGCTGAGTTCGAGGCTGCTCCTACACTCGAGGACGTGCAGATGCTGTACGATCTTTCCCCCATGGGTGAGGTAGACCCTTTGAGTCCTTTGAGGACGCCTGCGGAGATTGCCTTGTACACGCAGATGGAAGAATGCTTGGCAGAGGTAAAGAAAATCTCCACCCGGTGGACTACTACGAGAGCCCTTCCAAACTGGCAGTTGGTTGATACGTCTGCGAAGAATACCTGGAACAAATGGTTGCAGTATTTCTTTCGAGACTATGCGAACAGCAGCATCACTAAGAAACTTCTGAGTGAGAATCCAGACGCCGAGAACTATGTGGAGGGTAAAGGCTATCACTTTTACCATGTTTTGCCACTTGTTGTGAGGCTCGCCCTTGGCCAGAGAGTCGCACTCGGACCCTTGGTCTTGGGCACTCTGTATTACAGGCTTGATCAGTTGGTTTTGGCCATGAAAGAGTCGCGTGGCCGCCTCGATGTACTGACTTTTGTTAACATCTCCTTTTTAACAATGTGGGTCTTTGAGCGGTGGCCATCCTATGCCCCAACTGCTCTCAAACCCGACAAGTGGTGTCCCCCAGGTGAGACGGAGGCGCGCAACAGCGGTAGAGCTGCGAGGTGGTTCGGAGCGAGCAACACCAAGTGTGTTTGGAGCTTGATATGCGACAAACGGAAAGAGTTCACCGCCAGGCCCTATGCCACACGTGTTGAGAACGTGCGATGGTTTCCAAAGCTGTACCCCTCTAAGGGTGTTGTCTTCTCAGAAGAACTCCTCTTCGAAGAAGGACCGGATTTCCATGAACGCTATCGCGAGTTCATTTGCTGGTGTCTACGAGGTTCTCTCCCTGCCCTCGCAGAGCATATTCGTGAGCTCGCGCCAAGGTATGAGAGGATTACCGTGGATGTTGACCCCACTCGAGTTTGTCCCCAGTTTGGCTTTGATGCAGTGGCACCATCAATCTGGCCCCAGTCCATCATCAGAGGTTGCTACAAGCGCTTGCTGACAAAGGAGTGTAAGACAGTATTCATGAACAATCTTCCCTTTGAGTAGCCTGCAGGGACCCGCGAGGGTGGTTGTTCTCAGAACTGGCTCGCATACTGGATCGCCCAGCAAACGAGGATTGAGACGCAGTCGGCCGCGCAGCCAAGTAGAGCCCCCTTGATCAAGAGAAATTCTTTCCCGTTTCGCCCCAATTGCAGTCTGAGCGAGTCTGAGTATGGTTGTTACTCACTGTTGGATCGCGAGAACCATTTGTGTCCTGACATCATTCTGAAGGAGAAGGTCGCCGCAGTTAAGAAGGGCGACACGCATGTCATCAGATACACAAGGCATTTGCAGAGGTAAGCAATTTCTTAGCGTGCGTTAAGCTTCTTGATTTCCTTATGCTGACACCTTTACTTTGTACTATCTGCTGTAGTGTCATGTGCGACGGTTCGCATCTGGTGATCGCTCCAAGTCATTGGTTAACGCCATTGTTGCCACAAGAAGACAAAAGCAGTCGTTTCGGCTAGCATGGAGGATGGACCCTGAGGTCGAGACCAAGATCCGCGCAGTCATGAATGCTTTTGCTGACTCGCTGATAGACAATGCTCCGGCCTCGTCTCCTCCCGGAGATGATCCGTCCCCTCCAGCGGCTGCGGCGCCGAGAGTGAAAAGACCTAGGCAAAAGGGAATTACAATTTCTTCCCCTAGAAGTGCTCCAACTTCTCCTCCGGTGAGATCCCTTTCTGTCAAGGACAAAGGCAAAGGTCGCATGCCCAGCAAAGTGCGAAAAGAGCTCGCAGTTGAGACTTTCGTTCCATTCAACCAAGAGGAAGAAGGAGAGAGGCAGGAGCCCAGAGAAAGTGATGAAGAAGAAGAAGAAAGAACAGTTGTGATACATGAGGAAGAATCAGGAGGTACCCCCGTCGCATTTCCTTTCCCATTATCGTAACTTCTTTGCACTTCTTTTCTTAAACCAATCATATCTTCGCAGATGATGATGATGATGAGACCATTGGTGGCCTTTTGGCCAAGAGACAAAAGAGAGATACCCATTCTGGCATTCCAGACGATCCCATAAGCGAGGACATTCTTGCTGAGTCCAGGAAGACAGCCGCGGAGGCTGCTGAAAGAAGAAGGCAGCGAGAAGAGGAGGAGCTCGAGCGTGTGAGACAGCGGAGCCTCGAAGAGCAGCATGTTGAAGACTTAGTGCGTCCGGTTTACGAGGAAGATGAGCTTCCCGAAGAGGTGGTTTCCCAGGCGGAGGAGGAGGATGCGATTCCAGGAGAGGATGCAGCAGCCCTGGAGCAAGTCCAAGCGGACTCTGAAGAAATCGCCGGCGGCGATAAAGGTGAGATCTTCAATCTCGCAGTAACTTATAGAGATGTTATTGTGGGTGCACTAAAGCATGGTGTGTCAAAGGCTGACATTCGCCGTTGGCTAGTAAACAAGTGCGGAGAACCCTCAGGTAATTATTTGGGCGATACACACGTATTAGGTTTTAGCAACTTGAGACATAATCATGACTGGTTTATTCGCATCCCAGGTCACGCTCCTCTTAAAGACTTGCTTAGTGAGGACACACTAATAGGACATGGTTCCTCGTCTTTAGTGTATGAAGAGGCTTCAATCCCACCTTCGCGTGGAGGTGCTTGCTCTTAGCTTAAGTAAAGATAGCAAAATATTATTCAATGCGAGTTACCTCATACCATCGCATTTTGTATCGCAGGCAATGTTGAGGAACATGCGCCGGAGCAAAGAAGTCAGTTTTTTGCATCCTATGTTCCGATTCCGAGCCCCCATACTGAGAAGCCCGTCGCAGCTACTGATCATGCAGGTGAGCCTTTCGAGGACATCATCGAACTTTCCGACGATGCTGAAGCTGGTGCTGTGCTAATGGATGAAGATGCCCATGCTGGCGCTGAGGAAGTAAGGACAAATACTGCCGATGCTTCTGCATCTGAGAATGTTCCTCGCCAAGCGACCTCAGCTGTCACTTCGCCTCCGGCGATGACTGAGTCTGCGGCACCTATTCCTGCGTGGGGCTTTTGGGGCTCGCAGGTTAGGAATGCAGTCGCAGCTGGTGCGGCCTACACTCTTCCTTCTAACTATGAGGAGTTAGAGCTCGCAGCTGACAGGAGAGCCAGCAAGGGCAGTCTTCAACGACCCCAGTAATGCGCATTCCTTCTCTCCGTGAGATTCTCGAAGGAACTGGTAAGTAGTGATTCACTGTTTGCATCTCGCATGGTGCATTTGCGAGCATAACTTAGTTTTGACATTGCTTCAGGTTTGAAGCAAACTGATGTGGACTGGCTAGTTCGGATGCGCCTCTCCTACCCCCGATCGTTTTCAAGGTCTCTGGAGATAGGGCCCTTTGACAGGAGGCTGTTTCTTACCGAAGCCATTTGGATTTTGGAGCAGCTGTCTGCGGCCACGCCTGAGACCATCTCTGTCCAGAGCGCCGAATTGCTTCATGGCATGTGCGAAAATCTTCTTACCAAAGTTCAGGGCAGATTGGGTTTCAGATTTCTTATGAAAAGAATCACTCTGATTCGCGCAGCCGTAACCTTGCAGCTCGGCCACCAGAACCTCGCAGCTGAAAAGCAGAAGGTGGAGCAGCAGAAGCAAAAGGCTGAAGAAGATATGAAGCTCTATCATGAGATGAATGCCAAATGCGAGCAATTGAAGCGAGAAGTGGAGCAGGTGGAGAAGCTGAGCCATCAGTTCGCACCCCATGATTCCTTGATCAAGAATTTGCTTTTGACTTTTTGAATTTTGAAAACCACAAGGAAATGGCTGAAACATTAATGTAATGTTTGAAACATTAATGTAATGTTGCTAGGGTTTCTCCCCATTTTTTTTTAACAACCAGAATTTACTTGCCCGTTTTGCCCTTTCCGGGATTTGATAGGATATCTCTGTGCATATCCAATTATGACGTCAGCAATTGATACTCTGCTTGATTTTCGCGCTAATTTCTCGGAAAATAAGTACGCTTTCGTTGGGAATTCTATCCGAATCATGACTATCCGTCATTTATTAGGATACGCAACTGAATCGTCGTAGCCTTTAGTAGGGTAATTGATGGATACCGCTTTTCAAGGCGTAAGTGATTGGCCTTACCCTCTTTTCAAATTCTGCTGACTCATCTTTGGAAACTGAAGAGTCTCCACGAGGTCTATATAAACCCTGTGTTTGCCATTTGGGTTCTTCATCCCAAAAATGTGCTTTGCCGTGAGTCCTTGCGACTGCTGGCTTCAACGCTTGTTTTTCGTTGATTCATGGCAACTTCAAGTTGTGAATCCTGAGTTTGCGCTTTGTGCTGTAGAAATAGTTTCCAAGATCCACTTTATGAGGCTTATTGCTCTTTATAACCATCATAAAGGAGATGAAGATGATTTCTCATGTGTGTTCGAAGAAATTTCTTCGTGTATTATGTTTGTAGGTCATGTTTCCGGCCGCCTCCTGGCGAGGTGCAGCGCCGGAGTGACCGTGCTACCGTCTCGTAATGAACGGCGGAATTCTCCTCCAGCATCCCTGGAGGAGGATTTCTTGCCTCTTCGTTCTTGAACTCAGGGGGCTTGCCAATGCCCTTGTCTATCATGACAAGGAATCCATCACCAGAGGAATGACTGCTTCGCCTGTTTTGCAGGACAGCATATGTCGGAACAGGAGGTTCCTCCGGTGCCTATCTTGATCAGACAGAGGCTTTTGTCACCCCTTGGGGTCTTGGACGTATCATTTCGCAGATCTTGCTGCTAGGGACGTAGCGAATGACAAGCTGATCTCTTCGCAGCAGCATCCCTTTTGCTATAGATCTTTGGCCGTAGATCAGTGTATTGCATAGCCGGTGCTAGGACCGTTAGGTTCATCCTTTTTCAGTCGGGATTCCCGCGATGTGTTACTTCATGCTTGTGAGCTACTCTTTTGAATGTATTGTAAGCCATGTTGGCTGCGTAGTTAGATTTGAGCTTTTTCGCTTGTAAGCTGCTATCTAGACAGATAAATTGTAAGTCTTTTCGACTCATAATGATAAATAGCTTTTGTATTATCTGCTGTCTCTTTACAACAACATACAATTTCGCATGCGTTTCGGCATATTCCGCCTTGCATAATGTTATGTAATGCTTTCGCATTTGCTATCTGCTATATGAATTGGCAGATGTTTCATTAGATCGTTCGAGATCATATTTTCGCAGCTGTGCCATCCTGGCAGATGGGCTTGTGATTGGCCTTTGTGGATCACTTAAGATCATTTTCACAATATTGCTATCGTAGCAGATAGTCTTTAGTAGATCAATTAAGATCGTTAAGTGGTGCGAGTTGCTATCGTGGTAGATAGGCTTTACTAGAAGATCAATTGAGATCATTTTCGCATGAGTTGCTATCGTAACAGATAGGCTTTTAGAAGATCAATTGAGATCGCATTTGCATTGGCTGCTATCGTAATAGATAGGCTTGGATGATCAATTTAGATCGCAATTGCATTGGCTGCTATCATAACAGATAGGCTTTTAGAGGATCAGTTGAGATCGCATTTGCATTGGGTGCTATCGTAATAGATAGGCTTGGATGATCAATTTAGATCGCATTTGCATTGGCTGCTATCGTAATAGATAGGCTTGAATGATCGATTCAGATCGCATTTGCATCGGCTGCTATCGTATCAGATAGGCTTAGAGGATCAATTAAGACCACACTTGCATAGGCTGCTATCGTAACAGATAGGCTTGGATGATCAATTAAGATCGCATTTGCATAGGCTGCTATCGTAACAGATAGGCTTAGATGATCAATTAAGATCGTATTTGCATGGGCTGCTATCGTAACAGATAGGCTTGGATGATCAATTAAGATCGCATTCGCATGGGCTGCTATCGTAACCTATAGGCTTGGATGATCAATTAAGATCGCATTCGCATGGGCTGCTATCGTAACAGATAGGCTTGGATGATCAATTAAGATCGCATTCGCATGGGCTGCTATCGTAACAGATAGGCTTGGATGATCAATTAAGATCGCATTCGCATGGGCTGCTGTAGCGGATACTTATTGTTAACAGTTATAGCAAACTAATAAAGTAAAATCGACATCCAGAAATATGAAGTTTCTCACTTGGGAGAATTTTCTTATTATAATGCTCTCATATGGGAGAGATGAGATTACAATCCTCTCATATGGGAGAGGAGATTGTGTAAATCGTAACCATACAAGAGATTAGGTGACGTTATAATAAAACGTGTAAAATGAGAGAAGTCAGGGATAGTACTTCTTAATCCAGCGCATGTTGACTGAACTCGGGGTTGAGGTTGTGCCGTGCAACCTTCGTATGCTGCAATAGCCACTGTCGAAGACTTCTGTGACTTCGAAGGGTCCTTCCCAATTGGCTGCGAACTTTGGGTGAGTCGCCTCTCGCATGCAGTGGTCAGATGCGCGCAGGACCAAGTCTCCAACTGCGAAATCTCTTCGCTGGACTATCTTATTGTAAGCGCGAGCAATCCTTTCTTGATATCGTTTGTTGGTCCTTTTGGCTTGTTCTCGCTTTTCCTCCAGCAAGACTAAATCATGATCGCGTTGATTTTCGTAGAGTGCGTGGAAGGCTAGCCTCGCCGAATTGACTCTCACCTCCGCAGGTACCACAGCTTCGGCCCCATAACATAGTAGAAATGGCGAGGCCCCCGTGGGTGTCCTTGGAGAAGTTCGGTAGGCCCACAGAGCTATGCTTAGAGAGTCGGCCCACTTCTTGTGGTCATCTGCGACCATCTTGCTCAAAATTCTCAACAGCGTTTTGTTGGTCACTTCAGCTTGTCCATTTCCCTTTGGGTAATAAGGGGTAGAACATATCTGCCTGACATTGTACTCCGCTAATTTCGCAGCTACCTGGCGATTAACAAAAGGAGTACCGTTATCTGAAAGAATGGTGTTTGGGATTCCGAACCTGCATATGATGCTTTCCTGGATGAAGTTGACCACAGCCAGCGCATTTGCCGTCTTCAGTGGTATTGCTTCCACCCACTTGGTGAATAGCTCAGTCGCGGTGAGAATGAAATGGTTCCCGTGCGACGTCGGTCGGATGGGACCGATGAAGTCCAAATCCCATGTGTGAAATGGCCATGGTGTGCCTAATGCATGTAGATCCACGGCGGGAGCGTGCACCAGGTTTCCCTTGAACTGGCATTCCTGGCAGCGTCGTACTTTGGCCCGGCAATCGGCCTCCATCGTGGGCCAGAAATATCCAATCGAGAGGAGCTGCCTGCATAATTTTGCACCTCCTTGGTGTTCCACCTGATGAGAAAGGTCCATGACTTCTTGTGCTTCTCTGCCGTCTAGACATCGCAGCAAGTTGCCCTCGTGACCTCTTCGCCAAAGCAGGTTTTCCTGTACCACATATCGAGACGCTTTCCTTTCAATTTCTCGGCTTCTTTTCTTGATTCGGGCACGGTGCCCTGGGTGAGGAAATCGAATAGTGGCTTCCTCCAGTCCGTGTCGTCATCGGTTAGGGCGATGAGTAGAGAATCTTTGATTAGTGCGCAACTCTCGCACTTCCCTTGTATCAGGGCTGCGGCTGTTGACATGTCTGGCCAATGAATGCCATATCTCTGAGCCTTCCTGTAGATTGACACCTCGCTTTCTCCGCAAGCGTGTTGGTGAATCTTTTCTAACAAAAGTTGTCCCTCTCGCTCGGAGACGCATCGCATGAGTATTCCGCCAGGACCCTTGTAGTAGAGGGTGTTATCATGTATGCAGTACCCTTTTGTGAGCGCCCAGCTTTCACTGCTTGTGCCTTCCGCAATAGCTTGTAGGATTGCTTTTCTCCAATCCGTGTCATCCATGTTTTCGTCGTCGCACGCATCTTCTGCCAATGCCGACGATGTTCGTACTTCAATGGAGATCTTCGCGGGACATTTGTCTGTACTGACCTTAGATCCCAAGGTTGCCAGAGCATCTGCATGTATGTTGTCTGCTCGGGGCTTGTGCTCGTACCTCACATCACAAAACTGCTGTACCAGCTTTTGCACTAAGGTGCGGTAAGACAGAAGGTTGATCTCCTTCAAACCGTACTCGCCCGAGGCTTGCTTGACGATCAACTTGGAGTCTCCCATGACCGTTAGATTGCTTACTTCCAAGGCTTTCGCCGCGCGGAGCCCTGCGATGAGAGCTTCGTATTCCGCTTCATTGTTTTTGACTGCGAAGTTGAGCTTTGCGGACATCTGTATGACCTCCCCATCTGGTTTGGTCAAGACTATTCCAATGCCTCCACCTTTCCTTGTGGACGAGCCGTCAAAGTGGAGCGTCCAATAGGGCACGTCAATTGCATAGATCTCAGGACCTTCGAGCTCTTCCTCGATCACGGGCTCGTGGCTGTTATCGGGGAACTGTGCCAACAGATCCGCTACCGCCTGCGACTTGATCGCTCGCGGTCGCACGCATGTGATATCATATTGAGAGATGGTCATGTACCATTTCGCCAATCTCCCGCCAGGAGTAGTATGAGTTAGCAAATATCGTATGGGGTCGCTCTTGGTGATCACTACTACTTTGTGTGATGCAAAATAGTGTTTCAACTTCTCTATCACAAAGAATAAGGCAAGGCAATGACGTTCGATGTCTGTGTACCTTGATTCAGCAGGCTGCACGATGCGAGAGATGTAGTAGATAGGTCTCTCTTGGCCTTCATACTCCTGAGCCAAGAGCGCTCCTATAGATCTCCTTGTTGATGTCAGATATAGCAGAAGCGGTGATCCCAGTTGAGGTGCGATCATTATTTTCGAGGATGTCAGCAAATCCTTCAGCTTTTCGAATGCGGCTTCGTGCTCCGGAGCCCAGTTGTACACGGCGTCCTTCTTGAGAAGAGTGCTAAAACAGCATGTGATTTCGGCAATCGCCGGGATGAATCTTCGCAGATAGGATAGCTTTCCTAAAAATGTCTTCAATGCACTCTGGTTATGGGGCGGCGTCATGCCGGTTATGGCTGATACTTTCGCAGGGTCGGGCTCGATTCCTTGGCGATGAACTACGCATCCCAAGAACTTCCCTGATGTTACCCCAAATGCGCATTTCATGGGGTTCATCTTTAGTTGAAAGCGTCTGCATCTATTGAACACCTTTCGTAGATCTGCGAGGTGATCTGCTTCGTGCTTGGATTTAACCACCAGGTCATCCACATAGAATTCCACTTCTTTGTGCATCATGTCGTGGAATAGAGCCATCATGGCCCGCTGATAGGTCGCACCCGCGTTCTTAAGACCGAACGGCATCACTGTGTAGTTGAACACTCCCACCGGAGTAATGAATGCAGTTTTTCGCGCGTCTTCGGGATCCATCTTGATCTGGTTGTACCCGCTGAAGCCATTCATGAAACTGAACATGCGATGGCCCGCTGTTGAATCGATAAGCAAATCGATATTGGGCAGTGGGAAATCGTCCTTGGGGCAGAAGCGATTGAGATCTCGGAAGTCCACACAGATGCGGAGTTGTCCGTTCTTTTTCACCACTGGCACGATGTTGGCCAACCATGTGGGACGGTGGTTCGGCTCTATGAACTTGGCATCTAGGAGTTTGACAATTTCCTGCTTGATTTTCACGTTAAGCTCCGGTCTGAAGCTCCTTGTGCTCTGCTTTACCGGTTTAGACCCTGGGATGATGTCTAAACGGTGAATGGTGATGCTTGTGTCCAGAACTGGCATTTCATCGTACTCCCATGCGAACACATCCTTGTATTCAGTTAGGAGTTGTAGCAGCCCTTGTTCCTCTTCGCTTGTGAGGTCCGCACTTAGAAAGACTGGCCTTTTCTTTTCCTCATTCGGGATGAGGAACACTTCCTTTAGCTCTTGCTTTTGCGGTCTGGGCCTGTCTTCCATGTATTCATGCGCTTCTTTGAGCTTCTCATCTGGAGTGCTCTGCATTGGCTTTTCCGTTAGTGCAATCTGCTCGATTTGATTGATTTGCCCAGGGATATCCCCATGCCCGTGTGAGGACATCCCCGCGCACCTTCATATGCGATAGCATTTCTTCCCATTGGCGTAGAAGATCTCTATCTCCTTGCCCTCGGGGTCATGCTTTGCGATTCTCTTCAGAGTATACACATTCTTCCGATGGTATGCGATACGCGGCGCCTCTTCGCGTGTAGGCGGCTTATCCTTGGCATCTTCCCTTGTCACCATTACTCCCGCAGGTGACTGGTCCTTGATGTCCTCCCAGAGAGGCAAAGGAGTAGGGTTGAATGGTCCCGGTGTTTGCTCATCCGCCATCTCGGTGAACCACACCGCCTCGCTGAGATGTGCTTCGTCCAGGTTGAATGGGTTCGTCGAAGCCGGTATCTCGACTACTCTGTCGTTCCAGATAGCTTTCATAACTTGGTGAGCTGTTGAAGGAACCGCATCGAAGCGATGAATCCAGGCTCGACCAATAATCATGTGGTATGTAGTGTTCGCGTCTATGACATAGAACTTTGCTGAGCACTTGATTTTGCCAATCTGAACGCCCAGGCGGATCCATCCGATAGTCATTCGAGAGTCGCTTCCGAATCCCATCAGCGGAGATGGGCGCTTGACGATCTTATGCTCGGGGATCCCTGCTAGCTTCAGTGTGTGGAGCGAAACGACGTTGACCGCTGCTCCGCCATCGACGAATGCTCGTTTGAACTCGACGCCGTTGATGATGGCTGTCACGTACAGAGGCCTCTGGTGGCTCGCATCTGTCTTCTTGTCGCTGGCAGAAAAGGTCATAATCTTTTCTGTAGAGCGAGATGCCCTGATGACTTTCCCGTTGGATACTACAAGATCCTCCTCGTAGTCTTCTGCTATTCTCAAGATCGCTTTCGTCATATCTGTCGGCATTTCTCCGAGAAATTCATCTCGTCGAAGAATCTGCTGAAGCCGTGCGACCCTTTCATCCGGTCAGCACGCTCATCCTCCGTGTCCATGCTGTGGTCTTCGTCTTCATGGACCTCAGCAACGATGGGTAGACCATCCTCTGCGACTTCTTCCAAGTCGACGATCGAGATCATGGCGACCTCTTTGCCTTTCGAGCCCTGCTCCGCATGAGCAGGAAGCGGGTTATTGCGCACATCCTTCCGGGGATCGCTGACGATAAGCTCGCCGTTCTTCATCTTCTGGTCGAACGCGAACCTAAGCTTCTTGCATTCAGCCGTGGGGTGCATGACCTTGCCGTGGTACTCGCACCACTTGGGATCTCTCACCATCTCCTTGGAAGGTATCTTCTCGAGCGGCGGTAGGACACCGTCCTTACGCCACTGCCTGCAGAGGTCGCTTGCCTCCTCTACCGAGCATGGTAGGGGTGGTACGTCAAAGTTCACAACCTTCGCTTGCTTCTGGGGTGAAACTGCATTGACCTCAGCTTCGCGTCCCCTCTTGTAACCGAACCTCCCGATCTTATAGGTGGTGGCGCTCGGAGGTCGCTCCGGAGCGTTCTTCTTTTTCTGCCTCTCGACTATAGGCTCGATGTTCTTCGTGTACTCAATTAGCTTTGAAAACGTAGGTGTTTGCAAATTAATGAGCATACCTTTGTATTCATCTCGCATGCACTGCAGGCATATCTCTACGAGCCGGCTTTCGAGCATTGGATCTTTGCATTCCAAGGATTTCGCCCTGAATTTCTTGATGAAAGTGATCCCGTCCTCCTCGCGCTTCTGATACATCCGCGAGAGATGAATCATTGTCACCTTTTCTTCCATCTGGAAGAATTTGGTGTAGAACTTCTGGACCATGTCGTCCCAAGTCTTCACGGATCCGGCTTCCAACGTTCGGTACCACTTGTACGCCACGTTCCCTAAGGATTTTGGGAACTCTCGCATCAGCAGTTTGGAATCAGCTCCGTATGGCCCCATGACATCAATGAAACGCATGACATGCTCATGAGCGTTTCCGTTGACATCCTCGAACTTGTCCCATTTGGGAGCTTTGTACCCCGCCGGGTTGGGCATGAGATAGATCTCTCGTGGAATGGGTGGATCATTGTCCAGCTTCGGGATTATGGTATCCGCGAATGACTGATGAGCCAGAATAGTGTCCATGCGCTTCTGCAGAGACGTCATGCATTCGGGAATGCTTCCCTCGGTCGTTGAAGGAGGGGTTGCCGCAGGCGGAGGCGACACATACGCCGTCGAAGGGTTGGGGACATATGGACTGCTCGCATTGCCCCATATCGCCGTTGGAGGAGACAGAGGGTACTGCAGAGTCGGGTTAGACGCCAAAGCCGAGGGCTGAGAAGTGTGAGCAGTGAGAGGCAGCATCTGAGCCGTTGACCCCTGAATCGAAGGCAGCTGCGCGGTCGCCGGTGGAGTTTGCAGGTTGGGGTTGGGAGGTGTGGTTGACACTCCCAGTCCCGGAGCGGTAGGGGCTTCTCCTCCTTGAGAGGCGGCGGTGACCGACGAAGGATTTGGTGCAAGGGTACCCAGAACGGCCAAGATCCGTTCTAGCTGCTCGGATTGGGCCTTGAGAGCTTTTGCCTTACCTTGAACAGTGGCGTCCAAAGACTCTAGCGTCGGTGTCTCGCCGGGAGTGGTAGGAGTACGGCGGGTCCCCTCTCTCGAGGCGGTTTCGGTGGAGGGCGATCTGTTGCTGATATCGTCCTCCTGAGACATGGTTGCTTTTGCTGGTAAGTTCACGTCAGGTTCACCAAAATGTGCACAAGAGATTCCGGCGGGGAGACCTCCGTGTACACCGTATGTAGAGGATCAAGGATCACACAGGAAGAGTGGGGTTGTGTGTAGGGAGAGAGTAAGTCAGTAGCAATGTCTGAGAGAGAGACAGAGGTTTGGCAGAGCTTCCGCGTATGGCTAGTGTGTTCTCCCTTGTATGGAAAGGGTAACGTCCTATATATAGCAGAGAACATGACCGTTGTAGTGTGGTTAATGCGCTCATTGATGGCGGCTTAATTAGCTTAACCATAACGGCACGTTCGTACGAGTATATAGGGATCGTTACAGCACGTGGTGCGCGAATACTGTAACCGTTACGAGGTTGACCGGGTTTGACCGGATTTATGGAGCTCGTGCCATAAATCTCTCAAAACAGTTACTAAAGGTCGCGTGCGGGCTAGACTCGCACGCGACAGGGCTTACTCTAGCCTCCAAACCACTAAGTCCCTACAAGTCCCGTGCAGTGGTATGCGAGGGCTCTGTCTCGCAGCCCCCACATGGATCAGCTCGGCTGGTGATCCAGTGTGTGTGTAGCACAATATGGTGTGCTGGATGGTTGCCACGTGGCCAAGATCTGTCAGCTCAGAAAGCACTATCTACAAGGCCTGACTCAAATTTGCACCAGCTGTTGGAGCTGGTTTTTGAGTAAAACTGGCATAAATTGTGACAAAGACAATTTATAGGCCATCTCTTGTAGAAGCTCTTATGGCAAAAAAACGTGATTTTGCATTTCTTGCAATATGTACCATTACGATTACTCGAAAATGTTTTTTTAGACTTATTTGTTTATCGTTTACCGGGTTTGAACTCAGAACCTGATAGGAACGCTCTACCACTTGAGTTAGCATTTATATGCTTTATTAATCAGAAAGATAATCACCCTTAATATCGTGGAATAATTTTTCCTGCCTTGGATGAGAAAAAAGATGGAGTGAGGGAAATTTTAGGGAAAAATATCAACAAGTGGTTGTGAAGTTATTGGATAAATGAATTTGAAGTATGAATTACACCATCAACATTGAAAAACTGTCTCAAAAATTTAAAAGTAGGAAAAATAACTATATCAAGGGGGTTAAAGACAAAAACCACCTTCGTGTTTTGGAATATATACACAAATAATCATATTCTTCAAGAATAGACAAAACCACCCCTGTCTGAGATAAAAAATCTCCTGTCAGTGACGGACGTTGGACAAATACCACCCTTTTGTTAATGTCAGTTGAAAGGGGGTGCAATCTGACCTTCTTCATGACCGTTGTGCCCTTATTTGTGTTTTTGAGTTTATTTTCTTCTTGTTTTTGGTGTTCTTAGTCACCGCCGCCGCCACCATTACCACCTCCACTACCACCTGCATAACTACATGCCACCATCACACACCAACCTAAACTCTTGTTCCAACTTACCTTCAAACCCAAACCGCCGCCGCCGTGCCAGATCTGGAGAAGAACTAAGCAACGCCGCCGCCGTGCTCTTCCTGCGCCTCGTGTCAGAGAGAAGAGAAAGAGAGAGAAAGTAGATATGGTAGAATGAAAAGATAAGGAGAATAAAATACTTATATAGTAGAGTAATTTTTTTTATTTGAGGGTAAATGGGTATTTAATGTGTCTGTTAATTGCAGTTAGTTGTCGTCTACTGACAGGGGTGATTTTTGTATATACCCGAAGAATAAGGTTATTTTGCAGTGAAAATGACCATTTTGTAGTTTGCATAACAAGATGCATAAACTATTAGACTTTTAATTTCATGTAAAGCCTTTAAGTTTGCCCAAAAGTATTGTTAGCGAACAGCCATGTACGAAGAAATAGTACCAATGCATGGGACAATTGCCGGAGTATGAAATTTGATACAAGTGTCACCCCTGTCTACACCTTTCAGGAACTCTCCATCTCCCATGACCCGAACCAAGGCCCCCCCCCTACCATCACAACAACCTTCTGTGGAACACTCACCCTCTTCAAATGACTCTGATGCTTTCTTTACCCCACCCTCCAACCCTGAAATTGCACCCTCCAATCAAACTTCTCTAATGAACGCCACCTCTGCTTTTATACAAAGCTATTTACCTAACATTCACCATTTAATCCAACAGTCTCAGGCGTTCCTTCTTCCACAACACATCCCTTCCTCTTCCATGCCAATTCATGCACTAGTTCCAGAAGCAATTATGGCGGATACTCTCTCTCACCCATCCCAACCGTCCATAATCAATGGTGGTTCATGTCCCCAGTCCAAGGCATCCCAACCGTCTCAAATGAATGAGGGTACAAGTTCAGAAATGGTTTCTAACTCATTCAATAGAGCCATGCACCCACTTTTTGAAACGGGGGATTCTTTAATTCATGATTTGAAAAGCCTCCCCCCTATTTCCACTATAAAACCCTCCGACCAATCAACAAGGACCCCTTTTCAGCAACTGCCACCCAAAACTTCATCTCTCTCTTGTCCCAACCCTCATCTCCCCCAAACACACAACTCCCAAATGAGGCAGTTACCCACCACCTATAAAATGCTCTCTTCCCGCTCTGGTTTCTCAATCAGAGCGCCTGATTTCACCCCCACCAACACTTCGGAAGCAGACACTGATTTGGAACAAAGAAAGAGAGAAGTGGTTGATATTGACAAAATGCTCAAAGAAGTTAGCCCTTCGATTCCAAAGAAGACCAGAGGGAGAAGAGGAGACACCAAAAAGGAGAAAGAAATCATGCCAAAGAAGGAGAGTAAGAAAGGATTGGGAAAAACTATGGCCAAAGGAAAGGACAAGCTTGTCAACAAGCCAAGAGGAGCCTTGCAAATTCCGGCGTTGAAAAGGGTGGCGAAGAAGAGGGAAGGGCCAGTGACCTCGATGATGGATAGCAAAGGGAAAGGCAAGAAGCAGAAAATCACTACCAGTTTGGAGGCTCAAAAAGGTATCAAAAGAAATTTTTATGATTTACTTCAGTCTCTTAATTTTAATCCGTTCTCCAAACAGTTTTTCAACTTCAAGTTTAAGAAACGTTCTAGATCTCTGGGAGATAATGGTCCTTCTCTTCTGCATCCCAACAAAAAACTCTGCTCTGGGTTTAGGGTGGTTGTCCCAAAACAACCCCCAAGAGAGCCATGAATCTCATCAGTTGGAATTGCAGAGGTTTGGGACAGGACTCTGCAATTCGAGAAGTTTTTTCCCTGTCCCGTATGTATAAACCTGCTCTCCTCTTTCTCTCTGAAACCAAACAAAATCACTGTTTCATTCAAAGAAAATTCCGAAAACTTGGTTTTGACAAGCATTGTTTCGTTGATCCTTTAGGATCTAGTGGGGGTCTTTGGTGTGCGTGGCATTCTTCTCTTCTCTGTGCCTCTCTTAAATGGTCTTCGGAGAATCTCATTCTCCTTGAAATCATAAATCCTAACCCAGCCTTCCCCTCTTGGTTCTTAGGTTTAGTTTATGGACATCCGTCTTTCGATCAAAGACTGCATGTTTGGTCCCTTTTTGATTCTATTCTACCTATTAATGCTCCCTTGGTGTTAATAGGAGACTTCAATCAGGTCCTCTTCTCTCATGATAAAACGGGACCTTGTGCTTCTAATATTAGAGGCTCTGATTCTCTCCTCCATTTCTTAAACAAATGGGCTCTTTTTGAGGTTAAAAATATTGGCCCTTGGTTCACATGGACAAACAATAGGTCTAGCAGTTCTCCCACGTTTGAAAGGCTTGATAGAGCTTGGTGCAATGTGCATCTTATCAGCTCTTTCCCTGACATTACCATTCAGAACCTTGGGATAGGATCTTCTGATCATTCTCCCATGGTTCTGAGACTTTCACAACCCTCCACCGTTGCTTTCCCGCCTAGGCGTTTTGAGATTTGGTGGTTAAATACACCTGATTCCAAGGAGCTCCTAAAGTACATTTGGAGCCTCCCCATTCCAGGCTCACCTTGTTTTAGAGTGGCCAAGCTCCTAGCTATCACTCTAAAAGCTTTTAGATCTTGGGCCTCTGCCAGACCCTCCCTGCAGAACCAGATAAAAAATGTTAAAACTCAAATTGCTACCCAACAATCTCTTCTTCCTGATCCTCAAGCAATTTCCTCTTTTACTCAGCTTCATCATCAACTTCAAGATTTGCTTAATCAAGAAGAAATCTATTGGGCTCATAGAGCTAGATGTAAATGGCTAAAAGAGGGAAATAAGAATACAAAATTTTTCCATGCTTGCACCAAAATTAATAAATCTTTTAATGGAATATGGAATTTACAACTCCCTGATGGCTCTTTTGTTACTGATCAAAATGACATTATGAATTTATTCCTTGATCACTACCAATCAATTTACGCTGAGCCCTCTCCTAGCCTAGTTGATCTTTCAAACCAAAATGACAATCTGTTCTCTTTCTCTCTTCTTTTCAATGTTACAAAGTTTTTAACTCCTGATCAACAATCGTTTCTCTCAAAATCTTTCACTGCGTCTGAAGTCACTCAAGCAGTCTTTGAGATGGCTCCCCTAAAGGCCCCTGGCCCTGATGGTTTTCAGCCAGCTTTCTTTCAAAAAAATTGGAGCCTTTGCTCCACCACCATCATATCAGCTGTGCTCTCTTTTCTCAACTCAGGCCACCTACTCAAAGAAATAAATAAAACTCATATTGTTCTCATACCCAAGTGTCACAACCCCTTAAAAGTTGGTGACTATAGGCCTATCAGTTTATGCAATGTCTTTTACAGAATAATAGCCAAAGTTTTGGCTAATAGACTCAAACATGTCCTTCCCTCCATCATCTCTGTCAATCAGAATGGTTTCATCCCCCAGAGATTAATCCAGGATAACATCTTCATAGGTCAGGATCTGGTCCATTCCATACATAAAGCTAAAAACAATACTCATCCTAAATTAGGTGCTTTAAAATTGGACATCTCGAAAGCTTTTGATCGCATTAGATGGGACTTCCTTGAACATGTAATGGTCCAGATGCATTTCCCATCCCACTTTATTAATCTCATTATGCAATGCATCACCACTGTCTCTTATTCTATTATACTCAATAGATCACAGTCCAAGTTCTTCAAGCCAAATAGAGGGCTGAGACAAGGGGATCCGCTCTCCCCCTTTCTTTTTGCACTCTGTGCAGAAGTCCTCTCAAGCTCTCTTACTGCTGCTGAAGAAGAGGGACTCCTTCATGGCATCCCATACTCAAATCATCTGTCTATCTCGCACCTACAGTTTGCAGATGACACACTTCTCTTCTTCAAAATTTCCCCCCAAACCAGTACCAATATTAAGCTCATTCTTGATCTCTATGCCACTCAATCTGGTCAATCTATCAATCTTGACAAATCTTCCCTAGTCTTCAGTCCCAATTGCTCCACTGAAGATAAAAATCTCTTCCTCACCTGCCTAGGATTGGCTCCAAGTGACTGTATAGGAAAGTATCTTGGCATCTCTTTAGACTCTAAAGGCTCAAATAAAACTATTATCAAGAATACCATCGAAAAGGTCAGAACTAAGTGTGCTTCTTGGCAAGGTCTTCTTCTTAACCCCTTAGGAAGAGCCACTCTAATTAAGTCTGTGCTTAATAGTTATCTTGTCTACCCCATGTCTATATGCCTCTTCCCAAAGAAAGACTGTAATACTATTAAATCTATATTCTCCCAATTCTATTGGTCTGGGGATTGCAATAAAAGGAGTATTCATTGGCTCTCTTGGGACTTTCTCTGCAATAAGCCCAAGAATGGAGGTTTAGGTTTCAAAAACTTGCAGTGTTTTAATTCTGCTCTTTTAGCTAAAAACAGCTGGAGAATTCTCAAAGACCAAAACTCCCTTTTCACAAAATATTTTTCTACAAAATACTGCAAAAGAAAAACCTTCTTGAGCCTCAATCCTGCTTCTACTTCCTCTATTGCTTGGAAAAACATCTGTAAAGGCAGAGGTACTTTGAAATTGGGGCTGCAATGGAAAATTGCTTCAGGCCAGGCCATTGATCTGGGTGATGATGGATGGATTAAAGAAGTTCCTGGTGCCTCTATTAAGGACTCCTTACTGCACACACAACACCATTGCACTCTCCATAAGGTCAGCCATCTGATAGATCAGCAGCAAAAAGTGTGGAAGATTGAGCTAATTGCTGAGCTTTTTCCAGCATGGTTGAGAGATAGAATTCTTAGCACTTCTATTGAAATACATGAAAGCACAGATACCCCCTACTGGGGAGCCTCCTCCAATGGAAAATTTTCTGTTAAGTCTGCCTATTCCCTTCTTAATTACAATAACTCTTCTCCTTTATCAACTGCTACCACCATCCATTTTAATCCCATGATTTTTAGGTACAACTGGAATAGACTTTGGTCTTCAGGTCTTCCTGCTAATATCACTCACCTCTTCTGGAGAATTTGCACTAAATCTCTCACTTGTCTGTCCAATGTTAACTCTAGAGTCTCTATTCCAAACCCCCACTGTCCTCACTGTCCTAGTCATAGTGAAACTGCTGATCATATTTTCATCCACTGTCCTAAGGCTCAGGAGCTTTGGGGTAGAGCCCCCCTTCAACCTCATCAAAGACCAAATCACTCTAATTCAGATATTAGTAAATGGATTTTGAAATGGATAAACAAGAAGAAGAAACTCCAAAATCAGAATAACTGGCATTGGATCCCAGCTATTTTCTGGATCCTTTGGATTACCAGAAATAAGCTTTTATTTGATAAGCAAGCATCAACTCCTTGTTCTTTATTTCTACAGACAGAGGCTCTTGCACTCTCTCTTTTGTTATGTTAATCTTCCTGGTAATTTACTTTGTAAGCTCTTATTAGTTAATGAAGTTTGGGTGGAGGTAGAGGTCAAAAAGGGAAAGCCAGAGTGGTTGCCAGGTCAAGTGCAGTTCAATCCCCAGGCCTTGGTGGAAGTGTCTCAAGCAGTCCCTCTAGCTGTGTTGCCCCCTGTGCATGAAGTTTTCAACCTCAAGAGTGCAGTTTCTGCTGATGTGTCTGCTAAGGGCAAAGGAGGAGGAGGTGAAGGAACTTCTGGTGCTACAGATGTGATCCACTCCATTGAAGCTTCAAGTGTTAGTGCCTCAGGTGCTGTCTCTGGCGAAGAGTTCCCCCCCATTCCGGATAGTGAGCTCATGTCTGCAGTCATCCCCTTCATTGATGTTTAATTGCTCTCGTTTCATGTGGATATTTCCCAGTGTCTCTACCAGTTCTATCTTCAGTTTGTTAGTGTTGGTTTTGAACATTTTCAGTTTGATGTAAGTTGTTTTGGTTCTGTTCTTGGCTAGGCTCCCTCAGCTAGCTTAAGATCTTGACGTTAGGGGTTATGGCTAGTAGTTTCATTATGGTTGTGGCTAGTAATTTTAGTATTCCTACTTCTTTTGTGTACTTTCATATTCGGTATCTATTGAAGTTCTTCTTTTACCGCAAAAAAAAAAAAATGTGTTTAGTAGTCATTTTTAACAAATAATAAGTTGAGCAATACATGGTCCCAACCAAACTGTATACAGAACCTTTGGTTTTTGTAGTGGAAAGATTCCTGCAGTAGGAGACCGTTACTTACGTTTCCTGAAATAGTAGTAGAGAAATTAAGGTCAGTCAATTTTGCTCTAATATGGACTATCAAAAGTCTTAAACACAGAGATAGAACATTTTAGTAGTTTTCAACAATGTTCTCAGATTTAGAAAAAGTTACTGCAATTTCAGATTCGTTATGCCAAGGAAACAACAATTATAACATGAATATATCCATGATATTATTTCAAGGACGCAGACCCCGAAACATCAGAGGTAATAAAATGTACCACTCCGTCCCACCTCAAATGCACTATTTGACTTTTTCACCCGTAATTGGTTCACTTTGACCCGGTGATTTAGATTGCAAAACGATAAAATTTCTCTATAATTTTTTTATGTTATAGAATAAGAGTTACTCTAGAACACTACGAGAATATTATTTAAAAGTTGCAAAACTTTGCTATCCAAATTATCGGGTCAAAGTGATCTAGTGAATAGTGGTAAAAGTCCAAATGATGCAAAAAATGTAGGACGGAGTGGTAACGGTTTTTCAACATTAGTAGAAGCATCTACCACTCTGTCTCTTCACTTTAGCCCCATGTTGACTTTTTGACTCGTATCTGGATCACTTTGACTGGGTAATTTGGACATCAAAACAATGCGTTATTCTAATAAATTTTTTCACCGTATTATAGAGCAACTTTTACTCTACAACAACATGAAAAAATTATAAAAAAATTCCATCATTTTGATATCCAAATCACTGTGTCAATGTGACCCGGTGAATAGTGGTAAAAGTCAAAATGAGACTAAAGAGAGACAGAGTGGTACTAGTATATACTAAGACAACCAGGTCTTTTTTCTGTTCACTATGGTATGGTTGTCTCATTACTAACCATTGGATCTAAATGTCATCCAACGCTTGAGAGTTGATCAAAGAAGAGATGATGGTGACTTGACAGGGGTTTAGAAATTAAAGCACCATCTTTTTCCTCTGGTACACTCATTACCCACCAAATAAGAAAAAGTCAAAATGGTGGCCGTAGTTTTTTTTTTTTTGATACTTCGGAAACCTAAAAATACACCACTAAAAACCAAACAAGAAGAAAAACAGGACACCCAATAAACAGTTCAGGGCTAAAAACACAAAGCAAACTAATTAAACATTCCGATGCCAAGTTTTTCAGAAGTGATCAGACTCTTAGTAGCATCAGAGACTTCCACCAGAATCTTAAAGTTTTCATTTTGTTCAACTCCAAGGTTAGCCAGACAGTTGGCAACATCATTGGCATCCCTCGTGGTAAAAGTGATAACACCATTAAGTCTGTTGAGTAGATAGATACCATCATGAATCTGACTATGCATGGAAGCAGGACCCTCTTTGGTTTGGTTGAATATTTTGACTACGTTGTAGCTATCACTTTCAATTTGCAAGTTCTTCCAATTTCTATGGAAGGCCACTGTGATTCCTCCGTATATACTCCATAGCTCAGCTTCAAGACTTGAACACTTGCCAATGAGACCATAAAACCCAAGGATCCAATCCCCATGATGATTCTTAAAGACACCACCCATTCATGCTTTCCCTGTGTCAAGTCTTCTACAGCCATCCACATTGAGCTTCAACTGACCTATAGATTGTACACACCAAGAAGAATTAGGAATGAGAAGATGAAAATCAGAAAGAGAGAGAGAGAGTTAGAGAAAGCTCCCTGAATGAGCCAAGAGTATCTCTTTACTTTCTGAACACACTCTGCAATGGTATCTAGTTTAGCATTAAATATCAGGTTGTTTCTTCTCAACCAAATTCCCCACAGAGTGTTAAAAAACAGAATACTTTGGTTGAAATTCCCATGAAGAATCTTAGCTCTAAGATTCCAGGCAATCCAATCATTGAAATTCTTGTTACTATTTTTGAGAATCCAAACCTCCCCCCACATTTGTTTCCAAATTTGCAAGGTGTCATGACAATCTCTAAAAAGATGTTCATGAGATTCAGCAGTAGTATTGCAAATACTACACAAATTGTTAGCAACCATCCCTCTTTTCCATCTATTCTCATTAGTCATCAGCTTTTGATGGATAAGAAGCCAAGTGAAGGCACTAAGCTTGTTTGGAACTTTTAATTTCCAAACTTTGATCCAAATACTACTATTATTGCCAAACTTTTCCATGTTTCCATGTTCAATACTAGCATATGCAGCTGAAACAGTAAAAGCACTTTGGTTAGTGCCTTTCCAGTAAGGGGTGTCAACACAATGGACACTAGGAATAGCAGTGGCTGTGATGTTGTTATAAATGTGATTGGGGATAGGGATACTGCACAACTCAGTATTTCATCTCCCATTATCAATGATACTAGCCACCTTAGTTAGTGTGGCTATCATTGATGTTAAGGGTTTTAGCTATAGGCTTTTGCCCACACCACCAATCAGTCCACATGCCAATATCCTTACCATCACCCACATTCCAAGCAGTATTGGTGGCAACCAAGTTCTTAGTTTGCCATATACCTCTCCAAATAGCAGACCCAGCAGTCTTGCTATTCATGTTGCATAAAATCTTGTTTTTAACACACTTTTTCTTATAACATCACACCACAGAGACTTCTTGTCAAACATCACACCCCAACCAAGTTTAGCAAGAAGATCAGTGTTCATGGTTCTAGCTTTCTTTATTCCAAGCCCACCTCTTTCTTTAAGCATACATATAGTGTCCCAATTGACAAGGTGGATTTTCCTTTTCTCAAGAGTGTCCCCCCAAATGAAATCTCTGCAAATTTTATCAATCTTATTACAAGAGCTAACAGGGAGAGGAAGCACTTGCATAGTGTAGTATGGGAGTGTTGCTAGCACAGATTTAGCAAGCACCACTCTCCCACCAAATGACAGGTTCTTACTCATCCATCCAGCCAACTTCCTCTGCAAATTGTTGATAATCTCACAAGCGTTTTGCTTGTCAAATTTATCATGGATAAGATTAATCCCCAGATATCTACCAAGATTGTTTGTTTCCTTAATGCCAATAGTATTAATAGCATGGTTCTTATAAAAAGAGGGGGTATTGGTACTTTTTTTTTTTTTTTTTTTTTTATTTCTGCATATTGATTCTCAAACCAGAGAGGAACTCAAAATCATTAAGAACTTTTCTCATAGTTTTCTAAGTGATAGTATCACATCTACCAAATAACATGAGGTCATCAGCATAAAAAATATGAGTGAAAGCATGACCATTATTGGAAGCTTTAACTCCAACTCATTTCTTATTTCTGCTTTGCTCATCAATCATGTGAGAGAGTCTTTCCATGCAAAGCACAAAGAGATAAGGAGACAAAGGGTCTCCTTGTCTCAATCCTCTAGAGGTATGAAATTCCTCTAAAGGTTGGCCATTCCACAAAATTGCAGTTTTAACAGAGGAGACACAAAGCATGATAAGATCAATAAGCTTTGGAGGAAATTTAAAACAGAAAAAGGTATCTTTGATAAAATCCCAAGAGATTCTATCATAAGCCTTTTCAAGATCAATTTTAATCATCATACCACCAAATTTATCACTTCTCTTCTTCAAAGTATGCAAGATCTCTTGGGTAATAATAATGTTGTCTTTGGTAGCTCTTCCAGGAAGAAAGCTACTTTGGTAAGGACTGACAATCTCATCAAGCAAAGGTCTAATTGTAGCCACAATAATTTTAGTCATGGCTTTGTAAGAAGTGTTACAAAGGCTTATAGGTCTAAACTCTTTAATATTTTCAGGGTTGTCTTTCTTGGGGATAAGACACACCAGAGTCCTATTAATACAAATAGGGAAGGAATAATTCAAAAAACAGTCTTTATAAAACTTAAAAACATCATCTTTAATGCAGTGCCAAAACTTTTTATAGAAAATGGCTTGTAACCCATCTTTCCCAGGAGCTTTGAAAGAGCTTAAATTCCAAACATCATATTTTATTTCTTCCTCAGTGACAGGCCTCAGAAGATTAACAAAATCATCACCACTAATTTTAGGACAACTCACACTATTCCAGTTAAAGTTCATGCAGTGGTTAGAAGGAGTCTCCTTATTAAAAAGCTTGAAAAAGTAATCAAAAACAAGTTTTTTGAGATAATTATCATTATCAATCCACTGATTAGTGTCATTCTTAAGAACTGAGATCTCTTTATTCTTGCTTCTAACAATGGTGGAAAGGTGAAAAAAATTTATATTCCTATCCCCATGGCAAATCCATTTACATCTAGATTTTTGAAACCAAAGAAGTTCTTCTTGATGAATAATGAGATTATACTTTTCAATGAGGTCTCTCTCAAGTAAAACAAACTATGAGTATACTTCTCACTTTGCTCCCGTTGGATACCCTCAATTCTTTTGAGAAGCCATCTTTTGTTTCTGAAAATATTACCATTTTTTTACACCAATTGGACATGCTGGAAATGAGAGAGTTGGTTTTCATCAATTTCCTTCCAAGTCTTAGTCACAAAAGAGTTAAAATCAGGAGAGGAAGTCCAAGCAGCCTCAAATTTAAAATTAAAAACTTTAGGAGGTTTAGAGATCATACCGGAGCATGATCAGAGTAGGTTCTTGGTAAGTTCCTGACCTCAGCTTTTGGATAGTCCATCCTCCATTGATCATTGCATAAGGCTCTATCAACTCTTTCCATAGTATTAGCAATTCCTTGCCTGCCATTAGACCAGGTGAGTCTTGGTCCCTTGCACCCCAAATCCATCAACTTGCAGTTTTTGATGTTCTCATTGAACTTATTGATCTTCCTGGTATTGTTGACATAATTTAAAACTTATCTTTTCATTGGTACTAGCAAAGTCGTTGAAATCTCCAGCCACAAGCCAAGGGTCATCCGAATCACCAATGGCTTAAGAGAGATCATCCCAGAGGTTGTTTCTAAGATTAGGGTTTGGGCTGCCATACACGGCAGAGAAGACCCAATCACGACACTTTTCTCTCTTGACAGAAGCATGGATGGCTTGCCCAGTGATTTTGTGTGTAGAGACAGTGACCTTATTAGGATTCCAGTGAACCCTTATCCCCCCCTTTCTACCAACAGGATCCGAAATCGACATACCCGTTAAACCCAAATTGTTAAAAAAAAAATCTCCATAGCAGAAATGAGAATTTTAGGCTCAATAATAACAGTAATATGGGGTTCATGAGTACGAAAATCTCTCTAAAATTCTCTTCAAAATTTGTGTTGCCCGCACCGCGGACGTTCCAAGCAATAATGTTTAACGACATGGAAGAATTTTCAAAAAAGGGAGGCAGCTTAAAGTATGGATCCATTTTCATGATCCTTGTCTGGTCCTTTTCCACCGACGATATCTCTTTCAGATTGATGGTGTGGAACCTCTGTTCCATCTCCTCCCTCCAATCTAGTCTTACTTTCACTAGACCTTCTTTCCTCCACCATATCAGACTCAGATGTCGAATTTCCTCCGATTCCGCATCCATACTGACTTGAATTTCCTCTCCTTCCACTACTGCTTGCATGCCCTCCGAAATCACCATGATCTTTTCCTTGATCTTTGTTGTATTGATATGGTTCGAAGTGATTTTTGGGTCGTCTGTTGTTGAGCTTTCCACCTCCGTTGTTGGAATTACTGATTGTTGATCCTTCAAACTTTATTCCAAGAAAGGGGTTAATCTCTGATGGCTTGTAGATCTTCGCCCCGATTCCCAAGGCCTTCTTGTGTTGTTCATCACTGCTTTCCCTGCTTTCCTCAGTTCCTTGTTCCATCTCCATCGTATTGTTGTGTCCGTCGCCAGAGATCTTTTCCTCAATATCGATCTCTACAACTGTTGTCTTGGTAACTTGCATAGCTTCAGGTATCTGCACCGATATTTTTGAATCTGTAGTCATTAAGTCTTCACGCATTTTCCCCTCTTCATCAATAAGTGAAGCTGTCTGTTCAATGCTCTTGACTGCTGGCCTATAGACGTTATTATCTGCTGCTTTGGTTGCATCAGAGCATGAGGCTTTATCAGCTAGTGGGCCAAACATATTACCAGGTCCGTTCTTATTTTGGTTTGCAACTTTGTGGGCCTGTTTCTGTGCGGGCCCATCTATACTTGGCCTCTTTACATGTGTCTTTCTTGGGCCATATTTGTATCCTTTTTTTTCCTTTTCCTTTCACGTCGGTCCAATCATGAAATCGATTGACAGGGTCAGAGTTACCTCTTTGGAAGTTACCGTTGTCAAACGGTAAGTTCTGAGAATTTGACCGTTGACTGTTGTGTCCAATACCGCTGGTATTGCCCTTCTTCTCCTCGCCGGTGACGTCGCCGGCGTTTCTCCTGTCTCGGACATTTCTCTTTATCAACATTTGGCTTAGTGTTAAGTTGGGGGCATCCTTCTCTTCTATGCCCAATTCTTCCACAATTGAGACAGACGCATTGAATATGTTCATATGTCACCCCATAGGAATGTTTCCCTAGAGAAAACTCAGGGATAAGAGCTTCACCAAGATTAACAGTAATGCATACCCTTGCGTATTTTGTGTGCGTCCCCGTAGCCGAAACAATGTCAATCTTGAGAGGCGTTCCAAGCACCTTCGCAATCTTCTTGAGCGCTCCTTCATTACAGTACTCCGCCGGAAGTTGGGGGAGTCTCACCCACACCGCCGTGGATAGGTGAGTGGCTGCCGCCGTTTTGAAATCTTCTTCCCACTTCCTCGCAGTGAGGTAGTGGTCCATCACAATCCAAGGTCCGCCAGTTAGGACCCTCGTGTAGTCCTCCTTGTTGTTAAAATCAACGATATAATACCTATGGGCCATGTATTTGAACCGACATGGTTCATACAAGTTCCAGAGCTTCAAAGCTCTGCTTTCAAGTAATTTGAAACCTATTGTCCTTCCTAACAGTTTGATAATTAAACTGTTTCGGAAAGGTCTTGTAATGCTCTCTCTCATTCTCCTTGGGATAAACACAATTGGGTGGAGAGGATTCTTCAAATTTAGTTCTCTGATCTCTTCCTGAGTAGCCATATCAATGTCATCAAGATCTTCAATATCAATTTCTTCCTCAAACAATTTCTCTCTACTCGGATCTCCAATGAGAATTTGTTTGAAGGAGAAATCGATCCCTTCCCTGTTGTCACCTCATTCCATCAAAATATCATGCTCTGTGTTTGGAATAGACGACGTGGTCATGTTTACCATCATCTCCATTTCTCCGTTTGTATCACCGTCGTCACCAATGTCATTGATCTTAACCTTTCTAACACTCCTAGCTAGCTGATCGGTTTCCTCCACCGTGCCCATGGCCGGAAAAGGAAGAGGTGAAGGGAGTAGATCCCGAAACCCAAGACAGAGCTACAAAAGCTAGAGAGTGAAATAAGGAGGAAGAGTACACGACTATTGAGATTTGCTGGGGGGGGGCGTAGTTACTAGGTTGTCTGGTGTAGAATTTTTTAAACTCAATTAATTGATTTTGTGTATTTCCTAAAAAAATAATGGTAAATTTATATTTGGTAAGTAATGATTATATATTCCTTTTAAACCTATACATGTTTAGGTTTAAAAGGAATGTAAATTTATCATTTTTGTGATGTAATTGTAGTTTTACAAAACTAATAAATATTTGAGAAATTATATATTAATAAATATTTCAACATGCATTAATAAACCCTTTTTACTATCTAAAAAAACCCCTTTTTACGCTCTCGCTTTCGATAAACAATATTAGTCCCAACAAGACGGGTCATCCTCAAAGTATTTATAAGCCTGTTTTGTAATTTTTTCGGCTACACATGATTCGCGGAGAGTAGAGTTCAAATTGAAACTAGAAGATAAACATTTGACATATATTGATGCAAAACAACATCAATAGAATGATCCATACGAGCATGCCAAACTAACGAGTTAAATATTTGACCCGAATATGCTTGAGGAGAGGACTTGACAGAGAGTCAGGGTTAGTGCGGGCGGGTTGGGCCGGGTCAGTTTTAGAGCGGGTTGACAGAAAGGGGGTTTGGGGGCAATTTTTGGACCTGTGCATCCAACGGGCCGGGTTGGGTCGGGCCGGTTTTAGAGTGGGTTGACAGAGAGGTGGTCGGGGGCGTGTTTTTGGACCCGTGCATCCAGCGGGCCGGTTCAGGGGGTTAAAAACCTTACCCATGCCAGGCCCGGGACGGAAACCTTGAGTATGGAGGTTTGACAACTAATTGAAACTGGTAAAAGGATCAACACCATTCATAACTAGAGGGTGGTAGATGCTGACGAAACTCTTCTTCACTTATTTCGAGATTGTTCAGTTATCACCAGATTATGGTGTACTATTCTACCCTCTCAAACAATTGATTTCTGGAATGTCACTACCTTCAACACTTGGTTACAAGAACAAGTTAATCAAAATTACGACATTTTGAATCCACATTTCTGTTGGCAGACTTTGTTTTGTTTTACTCTCTGAGAAGTGTGGCTAGGACGTAAGGGTAAGATTTTCCATAACAAAATGGTTCACACACATACTCTTGTTAATAATATCCATCACAAAATCCTTTCTTTTAATCTTTTCACTCATAACACAAATGAAAATTTACCCCTTTCTCCTCTTTCGGTACACTGGACTAAACCGCCCCCTCATATTTTTAAACTAAATACTGATGGTAGTGTTGATCCATCTTCACAAACTGGTCGGGTTGGAGGTCTATTTCGCAATTTTGAAGGGTGTTGGTGTGCGGGTTTCCATGGTCATCTTACCACTGGTTTGGTCAACCTGACTGAATTAATAGCTCTTCGTTATGGTTTAAGTCTTGCTCATCAACTTCACATCCACAATTTAGAGATTGAAATGGACTCCATAGTGGCTACAGTCATTCTCACTAATCAAAAACAACTGCACCTATTTACTTAACTGTTCTCATGGATTGCAGGGATCTACTCAAAGCCCATCCACAATGACAGGTCCGTCACATCTTCCGTGAGGCAAACTTCGCAGCTGATCATTTGGCGGAACTGGGCAGCCAACAATCTCAGCCTTTTGTCTACCTGCATGATGCTCCACCTTCTTTGCTTACGTTTTTTGATGCAGACCAGCATGAAGTGCCAACTACACGTTTCACCAAACGAAGTTTGGCCTCATAGGCATAGTTGTAATTTTCATGTATCTACCAGATCTGTCATGTTTCATCGAGACTTGTATTATAATCGAGTCTTGTATGTTGATCTTGAAACTTTTTTACGTAGTTTCTTGACAGTCCTTGTACATTTGCTGGACTGCGGTAAGTGTGGTTTTATAAAAAAAAAGAGGGTAAATGTTTGGCTTTCAAAAAAATTTCTGAAATGTTTGCTCTTGAAAGGGATCGCATATTTAAGTATACAAGTGGGTTTGTAGAGAGAGAAAACCTCTCTCCAATCTCTAAACACAACCTCAACCCACTTTCCCTACCCTGTTCTTCCTCAACCTTTTTCACCCCTCTGCTGCGGGAACAGACTCTCAATTTCTCTTCCCTGTTTTCTCCGCACAAGCAAGGATGATAGATGGTTCAATTTCCCGTCAAAGAGGAGCACGGGGGACAGATGGCGAAGCTCCGGCGACCCACGGCAAAGCGCCGACGAGCTTAGAAACCGAGAAAGGACACAACTTTCGCTTCACAGCGCGCTGTCGTCCACCTCTCACAACAGAACACGAGCCAAACGATGGACTTGGCGGAGATCTGTGCTCACATCCGAACGCCGGCGACTTTCCGACGATGGCGAAGGGGAAAAAAACACCACTAAAAGGATCAGATCGGTCGGATCTACTAATCCTCTAAAGAAACCGAAACCTATTTCGGCAAAAATGGCAGCCGTACCTTTAGGTCGGGTCAGAGGAAGCTCTGCTGATTTTTCAGCGACTGATAACACGAAACTTTTCGCAGCATCGAGACTCAAATTAGTCCTCTCAGATTTTGCTGTGAGGAGGGTTAGTGTTATTGCTGAGAAACTAGATGCCCAACCAAGGGACAGAGGACGTCTCCCTAGTCTAAGCCCCTTGTCCGAACACCTTGTTGGTACAAATCCAGACCCATACCCACCCGACAAGAGAGTTACCTACCCGAGAAATGAGATTTTGGTCTTGCGTTTTCACACTCTCCATTCTGAGAAAATGAAAAATGTTTGTGCCAAAATCACTGCAGTCTTGAGCTCTTCAGCAATACCCACATACAAACACCACGCCGATTTGGTTCCCTACATTAACAAGCGAACAAAACAGGTGATGTATGCTAGTCGTTTGTCGGTCAAGGCTGCTCATTCTGGCACTAATGGAGACAACACCACTCTCCAATTTCGGCGGGCAAAGGGAGAAGATCGTCTGCTTGTTCCAACTCCAAATTCTACAAGGAGGACCTCGCTTGCTGCATCTAAAGATCCCATCAGTCAAGGAGAGGCAACGGATCGAGTTAATATTTGTACCTCCTTTTCTTATGTAAACCCCTATAGTTTCAATTTGTATTCGGTTTTTCCTTTCAATCATGTATTAGATAGGCCTCGTTTGTTAGATCCACTGCTAGGCACCAAGGGTCATCCCCGTAGTTGGTTTCGAGTGTAGCAACTCCGTAGTTGGAAGCGCCACTGCTCTAGTAACAAGGGTACGAGTTCTCCTTTTCACTATCTCGGATCTCGACTCCATGATTTGCACGCGACAAATACTTTCATAGCAAGGAAGCGAAAGTTTCCTATGGAAGTCCAGCCCTTTCGAGACAAATTTATAAAGCGTGAATCTGCAGCGGTTCGAGTCGAGTTTTGCAAGCAAGAATTTGCACCATCTAGCCTGTTGGTTCCTTGTTCTGAGGGTTTTACGGAGATTGTTCCACAACAATCTCCGCGACAATCATGAAGGTTAATAGCTGGAACTGTTGGGACATGGGACAGTCTCGACCAGTTCAAACAGCTGGTATTTTGTCCCACATAGTTCAACATGTTTGTCACGTCTTCTTTATAAGTGGAGGGGCGATGGGTTGCCATGACATTTCGTTTCTCCAGATCAACCGTCAGTTTGTTTCCAGAATAGGATGGAATTTGTTCTCTAGTTGGTTTTGCTCTATTGCTTTATCTCGAAGTAGTAGAGTAACACACAACTCCATAAACGGAGCATCCGGTCTCCTAACTGTCGTAAGGCAACCTTGGCTTCGCAGTAATTCACCAACTACAGACGTCAAGTCTGTTTTTCTGGCTGATTCAGTTCAAGCCTCTGTCCATTTTGAACACATCCATCCCATCTATTCGTGTCCTATTCTGGAACTCAAGTTGAAGGAGGAAAAGAGTACTAAAGTCATGCTTTTCTCTGTTACCTGTTCCGCAGTGTCCTCTGATCAGCGAATCCACGTCAAGCCGATCAATGGCGGTGGGACAATAAGACAGTTGAGCTATGTTTATTTTCAATTTGTTTTTTCACTTATCTATGTTGTGTTTGTCACTAGGACATTCACAGTTAATTGTAATTTGTTATCTTTCTTTTAATGATACTAGGTTCCACCCCGCGCGCGTTGCGCGCGGTGTGGCCTTGGCATGTCTGCTTGTCCGATGGGCGGAGATATACATTTGCTAATTCAGGATTCTTACGTACCGTGTTTGGATGCATCACATTTGTATTACATTGTATAGTCACAAGATTAGAATAACGGGATAGTAGGCATAGAGTATCTCAGCATCATAGTGAGGTAGTACAGGAGCAGTAGACGAGCGTGTCATTGATGACAACTTAAATTGGATACATAGATATTGGTTGCATCTGCCTTTGAATTAGGTGTTGTCTTTTTGGCAACATATATTGAGTAATATGTTTTACAATGATATAGTTCGGCAATCTTCCTTATTATCGGGCTATAACTACATAATATATGGGTTGTGCAGTCAAACTTGGGAAACTTCTAGCGGCTGATATAATGCAGTGCTTTCAGATATTCAATGTTTGTGAGATAGGTATCGGGAATTTTCTTTGTGTTTTTAATTGATATTTACAATTATCTTATTTTGCTCTTTCATGAGCATCATGAGCTCCCTTAGCCTAACAAAATCATACTCATAACATGTTACCTTCCAATGTCAATGCTTGTTATCTTGTCCAACCACCCAACATCTATGTCCTTCTGGTTTGGGTTTCATCATTTACATGCATTGGTTGATGTAAATTGAAGATTTATTTAGTAGATTGAGTTGGGCTTGCAGTATCTTGTGCTTGATTCACTTGTCTTGCAGGTTGCATTTATTGGAGATGTGTTTGTGTAAATATGCATGTCAATCAGTTCAATGAGAGGACATGAACGGATGCTATGTATTAACATTTCATGCACAATCTATTCTATTGTCAACGCCTATTACCTTCCCCAATGAGTCACCATCTTTCTCCTTCTGCTTTAGGTTTCATCATTTAGATGCATTGCTTGATGTGCATCGAAGATTTCTTAAGTAGATTGAGTAGGGTTTGCAGTGTTTGGTGGTTGATTGACCTGTCCTTTAGATTACATTTACTGAAGATGTGTCTATCTAAGTAATCATGTCCATCAGTTTAATTAAAGGTCATGAAAACTTGCTATGGTCTTTTGACGTCCTTACTTACTTCTAGTATAAAAGCATAAGCAGTTGGCCTAAGTTACAACATACTGTAATTCAATGGACTCTGGTAAGGAAAATACCGATGACAAAGAGAGAAAGACTGCTAAGGTGAAGAGCAAGGAGCGGAAGAGGAAAAGTAAAAAATATCAGAGTGAGGAAGAATTCACAACCGACGAATCTGAGTGGGAGAGTTGGGCTGAACACGGTTATGTGGTCGGGAAGGGCTCGGAGACTACGGTGTACTCAGATGCGGAGGAAGAGGATGACTTCTGGGGAACTGATACGGCTTCCTCGTATCCGCTGAAGTTGAAGCATTCTGTCTCTCGTTCTTCCAGTTCAGGTGGAAAGAAGAAGGAAAAAGTCATAGCCGGAGGTAGCGAAGACCTGCAAATGAAGAAATCAATTCTTCCGCTGGATGCGACACCAGATAAGGGCAGCAAGAGGAAGAATACTGGAGAAGATGTTCAAGATTCATGCAAGAAGAAACCAAGATTATAGAGTGTCTAGGTTTTTTTTTTTTTTTTTTTTTTTGTGCTATGTTATGGTGGATTGTAGTTTCATGTTACGTCTTATGAGTATTAATGTTGAGTTTGGTCATGCTTACTTTGTGATGGGGTTATGGATTGATGTCATCTTCGTCTATATTTCATGTATCAATGCAGAGTTTGCTTTCTTCACAATCTAATAATCGTTTAGAATGATGTATCATACTATGTTATTCATGGATTGATGCATATCGTGTCTGCTTGATTGAACGATTAATATTTTTTTGGTCTGAGATGTGTGGATAACATCGTCTTTGTGCATCGTCTTTGCTTGATGCGTATTGATGTTTTTCTTAAGTTAAGTATGCTTGGCAGTAGATGATGCTTGATTGACTTGTATTGCAGATTGCATTTATTGGAGATGTGTGTGCTTAAATATGCATGTCAATCAGTTTAATGTAATCATGATATGAACAGGTGCTATATATTACCAGTTCATGCACAACCCAGTGCGTTGTTAATGATTATTATTTCAAACTTGATATTTAAGATACAGAGTGATACTCATTATTTGTACCGAAGACTTATCTATATACATGCACCAACTCTCTATATAAACCACTCTCCACGTATTATTTTCTATCAACTCTCTCTGTAGTGCAGCAGCACCAAGAACAAGAACACAATTAGCTATTTTCAACACAACTATGGCGCCGCTGAGGTCATCCGTAAGAAGAAGGAACACAAAGGAGAGCAATTCCTCCACCATCAACTCACTCCCGAAAGAGTTAATCACAGAAATATTGGCAATTTTGGGATCTTGTTCGTCTGATGATTTGTTCACCGCAAAGAAAAGGTAATATTCTATGTTATTCTGCTTCTCTATCTCCCTTGTTTCGTTAAGTATTCATAATCTTCAAAGCTCAATTTGAATATCAATAGGAATAGTATTAGAATAAGAAGGATTTTATCATATCATACCGATAGAGTTGGAGAGTCTTCTATTTTCACTTACCATGTTTGTGTACATGACCCAGTGTGTTTTTTTTGTCTCTATAAAAGCTTTGACACGGACATGGGCGGATTTAAAATTTGGCGGTGTGAGTACAAGAAAAATTTCAAGTTTAATGACGGATCTGTTGATAAATTTTGGAGTATTTAATGGCTAAAATGACGAATTGATAGATTGTTGAAGTGAATATATTAGATGAGTGGGAACTAATGCAATTATATTAATAGAATGTAGGCTAAATGTTGTGAATATTAAAACTTTGAGTGGGGGCTAATATAATAAGATAAATAAATATAGCGTAATAATTGGGAATTTTCAAAATTCGAGTGGGGGTTGGTCTCCATATAAACGTGCCGCTGGATATAGAGATTGCAGACAGAGATTATGTCTATGTTCTTACATTTTAATAAACACGATAAACCAATTTGTATCCGCTGTCTTCCTAGCCCTCAATTTCGAGCAATGAAGTAGTGTCTGTTGAGCAAAAGCTCATTCTTTAGGTGTTGGTGGTGGGAGGAATAGGAGGCGATCACCAGTTTCAGAACATTTTTATTTTGATTTCTGAATGTATTCTTGTTTAGTCTATTTCAAACAATAACCCCTAATTAATGTAAACACATTAGATGGTGAGGGATTAAACTGCAAACTTTACCATATTATAGGGGGTAAAATACAGTTTGACCCCCTCAACTTTGATGCAAAGACACTTTCACCCCTTTCCAGTTTGATGATTATCTGCAATTTTTTGCAACATGTAGCAGTTTGAAGATGTTCAATGAAGCATCTAACTATAATTGCGTATACGAGAAGGTGTCACTTAAGAAGTTCCCCGTCGTTCCATGGCGGTCCAGTCAGCAATGGATTTGGGGATTCTCGCGATTTATGAAGAGATGCAATGACAGTGGGAACCCAGAAGCTCTATTTAGGCAAGGAATGGTAAGCGGCAGTTCTATTGATTTATCATAACGTGGAGCAAGAAGAAAAGCTAAGTTAATCGTTGTGAAGTGACATAAACTGACGTACATTTTTTTTCTTTTTTTTTAATTTTAGATTGATTACTTCAGTTTGTGCCGATATAGTGATGGCTTAGACGCCTTACAAAAAGCAGCAGAAGCTGGATTTGGAGAAGCACGTTATATAATTGTCATCATCTTGGTGTTGAGTGGAGATAAATACCGTGAGAAGGGAATCGAGTTGTTCTGTAGAATGACAAAAGACAAGGAGATAGAAACAAAATTGGAGGAGTACCGGCAAAAGGTTAAGTCAATTTTAAGGAGCATCTGGATTAAAAATCCAATCATACAGATGGAGAAACAGCGTTGCTGTGCATCGCAACCCCAACACAGGTGGAGATCAGGATGGGCGCGGAACGAAGACATTATATTGTGTGATGCTTGTAGATGTGATAGGGAAGTCGACTTTATTTGTAAGATATTTCCTCATAACTAAAATGTGTAAGAAAATTTTTTCCCAATAACAATATCAATGATCCCAAAAATTGTAACGCAATACGAGAATTATAAACAATTAGCAGATACACGAGTATGGACTCGGAATCTCTTTCCTAAAGGGATCTGAAAACTAAATTCAGGGTTAATTGTATTTTATTCATCTTGCGGGTAGTGGTGTGTTGCAAAACACCTCATCTAATTTCAATGACGTATTTGCAGGATGACGAGTGCATGGAACGAGTTACAATGCCACAAAAAGAATTTAAGCAAATGTAACTTGTGAAAACACTCCAGTGCGATCTACTTGCACTTAGAAGCATAAGCGATTAATGTGTTATGATGCCCAGCCTGAATTTCTCCGTGTAATAGTATACGTTTAGTTGTTGTTCACACTGTCACAAAAGCATGGTTTAATACAATTTCAATAGCTATCCGAACTATTGTTGCATTTATGATTTGAGTTTAATCTTGTAGATGGCCGTGTAAATCGTCCTTAAAATCAGCGATTCGATTTTTATTCGTCCTAGCATGTGTTTTATATTAATTCACTATTCTACCGCATAATTGACTTTGCAAGTAAGGATAAAATGTGTAACAAATGTAGTGGGAACATCATATTATGCAGACCGAACTACAATATTACGTGGACATTAACTGATAACAGAGCGTTAATTACAATAACATAAAAGACGACAATGGCATATTTTCTTAATTAGTTCGTCGATAGGGCTATGTTTTTACGTGTAAGCGTGCATCAAGCTTCAACTACATAGCGTACGGTCCAACCATTCATTGGGAATACATTTCCATTGGTGCACCGGGAAAGGAGGAAGTAAAATCTTCTTGCGCCGCTGTTCGTGTTCACGGACTCAAGCACGCTTTGTTGTTCCTTGAAACAAACGCAGTGTCGAATATAATAAGCTATTTGGGTATGGGGTATAATTTTAAATCGAGAAATTTTGTTTCATACCTCAGCCGACATTGATGACATGGTTGTTGCATTTATCCCCAACACAGTGTCTACTGACTGTCCGAAGATGCGTACCTGGAGTTCGGCACTACCATCATGAAGTTGCACAGTTATACGTCCCCTGGGAAAAAGAAAAAAAAAAAAAAAAAAAACAACATTTGGCAGTTAGATTTCGCGTCCTCTTTGAAAAAAGGTGTTAAATTCATGTTGTGTAAACTTAGGTTGATACAGTCTACAGTGTAATGCTTGTTAGTGTCATTACGTACCACGGTATAGCATCACAATCATTATTTTGACAAGCAGAGCATTGGAATCTGTTGTTTGGATAACGATTTGCAACACGATTGCACAGCTTGCATGCGTAATACCATGCTTGCTGATTTGTTGGTAAAGCATGAACGGTGGCTTGTACCCAAATCTCGCGTATTGTAGCCTGCAGTTAGTCATAAAAAATATACAATCTAAAATGAAACTGTTGGGAAAGCTGCATTACTAAGCTGGCAGTGATTGTTCATTACCGAAGGAAATTCTCACCGGCAGTGATGGCAGATCGACTATTGCACAGAGTGTCATTTCTTCTTTGTATCTTTGAAGACGATACAAACTTTGATGCTTGGATGTATTGTCCTTGCGAGGTGCAAACAAAGCTTATGGAACAAAGCAATGGTGCTTGGTTGTTGTGCATTATGAGGTAGTTGATCTGTATGTTAGTATTTATAGTAACATTTGATGCAAGGGTTGGTAGGTACCTGAGCTGTATGTGATATAGTTATATAATGCCCTGTGCTAAATGCTTTTTCTCTGCTGTTTTTGTTTGTGTGTTTTTTTTTTTATAATTATTAGATATTTGTTTCGCATTCAGACTGAGACATGCTGTAACACTGAAATCACCTGGTGTGGGTGGTAATGTCATCCGTAAATAATTTGCATACGATGGCACGCACTACAAGAATACCAGCAACATACTTATTTATATTTATCCATGTACATAACTAAGTGATAAATTCTTTACAGCATGGTAGAATGCATTTTTTTCCAGAGAAACATCACTTAGGAAAGTTATGAGTAATTAAGCCAAATTGGTAGTTGGCTAAACCGGTTGAATGTGATGTAGCAAATGTACAAGATGCGTAACGACGATAAGTAATTAGTGGATAACCAATCCATTTTATTGATAAAACAATATTAGTTGTAACCACTGATGGTCATTCATTGCCACTATATGTTGAAGAACACATCGATTATTGGAAGGTTGGGGAAGCGTCTGGGGTTATGTTTTGTCTGTCAATGCAATATTGATTTGTGATGATTCCATGTTTGGTTAGAACGATTTATCATACCTTGCTAACTATACCTTGTATTGATTCTAGGCAGAGGTTGTAGTGTATGGTTTTCGTGTTTTTCGTGCTACTGTTGTTATATAATTCGGAGGAGGCATTCTTGTATGTGCATTGTGACAAGATATTATTTGATCAAAAAACATGCCGGCAATATTCTCCAGAAGTGCATGTCAACTCCCTGTGATGACGCACGCAACGAATGAAGAATGCAAATGTAACATCAGGATTGATGTACATCATTGGATTTGTTTGCATTTATCGCATTGAACGAAGGAGACGAGCCAAATACATGATTTGCGTCTTGTGGAGTTTGTACTATCAAACGGGGATGGCAGCTTATGCAATAACGACAAAACCATATTAAAGCTATTGCAATCAATGGTTGTGCCTTTTGTATATGTGAGAACATTGATCATCATTTTCACCGGATATGCCTACTCTAATTTTGGATCTGATTGCTTCAGGCCTGAGTACATCGTGGACCTAGCTGGCTTGACATGAAGGATTGCTTATTGTGATATCTGGAAAGAAATTTTACTTGTCAGACGCTTTCATAACCCACACATCTATACAAGTTTTGATTAGTTGTCCTGTTAAATGCTTACGAATATTAGATTCATCTGCCAATACTCTTTGGACGTCCGTTTGTCGGATGAGCGGAGAAATGTGGTTGTCATTGCCGGTCACTGTAAATAGTCTTAAGATATGTAGGTATATAATATTTAGAGTAATCGGATTCATAGCTGATAGTAGCTTCTCCATAACATGAATAGTGTAAAACTTGTGAATATTACATTAAAACAGCAAAAAGATAAACACTCGATATTGCAGCATTGCAGCAAGGAAAGTACATTGGCAGTCAACATGCATGGCATCAATAAAAGCCTGTACTATATTTGCCTTCAGTAATGGTTCTTATAAGTGTTTAGTCTGCTTTTTGAACCCGGCGAACGACCCACCTCGTTAATCTTGGGTTCCTGTTTTGTGTGCATCTGAGTATGCGGACGTAGAATTTCTGTGATGTTCCTCTTGCATTTGCGGCTAGTAGGAGATTTTGTTGTTCCTGAATATGAAATTGTGGTTGGTGTTGTTATCGAGTATATACATTGACTATTTTAAAAGATAAGAATACCTGCTCAGACATTGTTGACATTGTGACAAGGGTGTTGTCTAAGACAGTTTCAACAGGTAGCCCAAATATTGTGGCATCCATTATCCCAGTGTCATCTTGTAACTCAACATAGAGGCGGCCGCTGTATCGAAGGGTTGTGTGGTTGTTAGTTTGCATATATTTCATGTCAAGAACAAATGTAGTATAGAGTAGAATAATTGTTGCATATATTGTACACTGAATAGTTATCTAACCATATGATTGCATCCTGGGTAGAATTGCCGCATTTATTGCAGATCTGTCCCAAGCACTCATTTTTGCAATTTCGGCATGCTTTGAACCATGGCTGCTGGGTTGTTGGTATTGCAGTCATTGATACCTTAATCCATGTTTCTCTGTATAAGGGCTGTCAGGTATAATTAATTGGGTGTTAGCTTTTTGCAATTGTTATGCTGCGGACAAGATAACTAAATGGAAGAAACAACTCACCAAAGTAGCCCTAACTGCTGATATGTTGCTGACTTCCATTGAAAGCCGTCGCACCAATGCTGTATGTTGATAATAGTATAGATTCTTAAGGTACTGCTTATATAGGATGCTTGCTCTACTTAGTTAGTTGAACTATTGTGCAGAGGATAGAACGGCACGCATTACTATGTGTTGCATACACCGAGGCCACCGCATATCGATGAAATGAAACATGCTCAGCAAAGTTGGGATGAAATGATATATGAATGTTAATTACGATGCTCTTGGTTATAGTGTCAACATGATTTAGTTATATATGCATGTTCTTATCCTCTTGTTCAGCATAACGGTATGCATGCAATTACATGGTCGACATAGTTGGGATTGGGTTATAGCCGAAGTAGATATGCAAAATAAGTAATCCTTGCCTGTCTACGCTGTTGTACTTACAGTCAATTATAGGAGTCTGTACACTATGCAGTATCAACAATAATGGCAAAGTAGAAAATATAACGAAATTTTATTCAATGCAACAAAGCCACACGGAAACATGATACTGCACCACATATCGTACAACAAAGGGAAATGAAATATAACAAAGTACGTCACGAGAGAAATTTATGTCGATACATATTCACGACTGGATCTTATTCAGTATTATTGCCATTGCGTCGTCACGTTCACGCAATCTTAACATGGCGGACCACCCACCTAAATATGCTGCGATTGGTTTGGTGTACGCCTTTTACAACACGCACATAGAAAGGTGTTGATGCATTGCTTGTGTTGGCATTGATGATGAGAGACTGGCATTCCTGGTGTTACATTATAACGTTGAAGTGAGACACAAATTTCATTGTAAATATGTTATGGATGTTGTATTATGTAGTTATATGATGTATTATTTGTAAGTACTATATTGACACCTCTAGCGTCATTCGGGCCAAGGTTGCAGCTGTTGTGTTAAGCACAGTTTCCCCCGCTTGCCCAAACAGCGTAACATTCACTATACCGGTGTCATCTTTGAGCTCAACCATGAGACGACATCTGTATCGGAATAAATATTTGTGTGTAAAATATTGATCTAAACATCTTTAAATGTGAATTTGCATGTGTTATAGCTGGTTAACCTGGGAGTAGTGTTGGATTGGGAGTTGCGGCAAGTATGACAGTTTGAATGAATACACTCTTGCTGGCATATATCACATGCATTGAACCATCCCTGCTGTGTGGTTGGGATGATACGAATGCAGACTCTTATCCAAGCTTCATTGTATGCTTCCTGAGAAAAATGTGGCAGTGATTCAATTAAATATCACATTGTTGTGTAGTAAGAGCTTACATGACCTGACATTGGAAAGTAATATGACAACAGTATTGCGTGAAGTAATGATACCAATGCCGACTGAAGTTCTGCAATCGTGAATGGTGTCATGATGTTCGGTCTGGCGATTGAATGTTGGTAGTGCAATTGTTGGAACATAAGATGCGTTTAATGGTACTGGATGCATGTCTCGTTCGGGCAGCTAATGGTTTATATAGTGCATAACTGGTAAGTGGTAAATTGTTTAGGAAGTATATTAAGAATACGATGTGGGGTAATGTGCTCTATTAGAAAAAAATCATGTGTATTGTTAGATGGGGATTCAAAGATTGTTTCGTATCCATGCCGATACCTAGAAATTAGTGAAGGAGGCGTATTTCTGTACATATTCGATCATGTTGTGTAATTTGCTACTTGCCAATTTTCCAACAACAGGATAGTACTGTATTACACTGATAGATACTGTATCATCATCAATGTTATGGTTCGTGAAATGACTGCGATGTAGTTTTACAGATGGTTAAAGTTGTTATGGTATTGTCTGTGCCAAGTGTGTGGGTGCAATACTGTTGTATGCCAAGTGTTTGGGTTGCATGGTAGATAGGCATATGTTGAGAATGCATGTGAGCAAGCTAGCCGATAAAGCATTCAGAGTGTTCATCATCATTTCTCTGCAATTGTCAGTTTTGCATAGATAACTTATCCATTTGTTGGCACACATTTCTATTTCATGGGGAAACTGACAACGAGATGGGTTTGGTATAATTGATCAGTTGTTAGTAGCTCAAATGTATCAGTATGTTATACTGAGCTTGCCTTTTTAGATGGTTATAAGATTCAAGCTTATCACAAGTTGTGCGTGTGATCTGAATTTGCAGGGCTATGAAGTGTTGCCACAATACTGTTATGTGTCAGCTGTCCAAGTTGCATGTTGGATGCAAATTTCCTAAGCTTGCATGTAGTGTCGGTATGCTTCTTAAGTTGAATAGCAACTTTTGATTTTTGTGATGAAAATGCCAGTCTCAGCATGTTTCATACGTTAACTGACTGGCACGCATACCTAGTCTAGTTGGGAAGATAGCCATTGTGTGGGAAAAGATTGTGGTTTGTGAAAACCAATCAGGGAAAAGATAATTGGTATATTACATATAACATGTGTGATATTGTGATAATACGTTATACACATATGTTGTGTAGCTGTTCAAAGGTAGGATTAATCTATTGGTATGAATGAATGCACAAATTGTGTGCCAGATATATGACCATTGCAGTAGCTTATTGTCGGCGATAATGGTTGTCGTAGCTTACAAATCCCACTACACAAGTTCAATTCTTCTCCCGGTCAAATATACACACAAGGGATGTACGTGGTATTTGCATTTTCGCAATTACAATTATAGGACCAAGTTATCAAGTTTTCCATGAAAATGTATGTTTACGATTGTATTGGTAGGGCAATAAGCTATTTTTTGGGTGGTGCTGGAGAATTACACGACACGTGAAGAGGTTAAACAACAACCTACATACGTAAAAGCTGGAGAAATTGATTGTTTGATCAACATCGGAATTAAAGTGATATATTGCTAAAAAAAGGAAAAAAAAAACCTTAAAATTAGGTATATGTACGGAGGACATTATCAATGGAATACATTCAGTGCACAAGTAACACAGTAATCGAAGAATATTAAATGAAGCATGTAATGATACGAATTGTTAATTACATGACTCAAACCAACAAGTATACAACTGGTACGCAAGTATTAAGTTGCGTACTATTTCAGGAACATAATATAATATATTTAGCGCACAATAGTAGGGACCAGTATGGGAAGCAGTAAAGCGGATACTGTTGGATCATATGTCGATTTCGATAAGATAGCAAATAATGCGGTACAGTTTTTTATAAAAAACCAGTATGAATCTCGATTGTAATAGTTAGTGGAATGTGATCTAGGTAAAGAAGCATCGCGCAAATATTCACATATCTTTTGAATTTGTTTAGACTGATCATGTTTAGAAATTATTGAAGCTACGTGCTTGCAAGGCTATATAGACTTATGTGCTAATACCCTGTCTTACCTATATAGGTTAATAATAAGGTTATGCATTTGGTCAATTTGATGTCTTAAGCATAGAGGACCTTATCGCCTGATTATACATGCGACTGTAACAATATAAGTAAGCAACATCAGAATCAGTAATTTCGATATGCCAAACAACCATACGCTGAACATTTATTCAAAATATGATACAAATAGCTGGAATTATGCAGCTAATCCGTATCACTGGGTGACATATAACGACTACACGCTTCTAACTTGTCTTCTGTAATCAAATCCTGTATAATTTCTGGGGCTTCATATAGAATTTTGCATTCATCTAATTGCCGTGCTCCCATACTTGCAAGCTGTTTGGCGACGCAATTTTCTAAGTACTCGATATGATTTAGGGCTATGTGCATGTCTCGCAGCAGAATATGCCCCTGGTTGATTTGATTTCTCATACCTGCAGGAAAATCTCTGACAAAATGGAATATCTTTATTGCTTTGTAGCATGAAGTCTGTATTTCTATGTTACTCCAGTTTTTATCACAAGCCAAGTGAATGTCGTGATAGATTGCCCAAAGTTCACTCTCAAGTTTATTTGTTGCGTCTAATTTTCCTATGAAACCAAGCATCCAGTTATCTTCATTGTCTCGGCAAACTGCACCGATACCACCACTGCTTGTTGCAGAAGCTGCAAAGCCATACACACTTATTCTGGAAATCCCTGTATCAACCATATATTATGCACAGAATTACACCACAAATCATAAAACACATGCACATTTATGTTATCGGTGATTAACATGACTGAAGGTATAATACTTACTTTGCAAGCTAGGCACGCTCCTAGGAGGGATTTCACCCTGGAAAGTTGTTGCACTGAGTAAAGTTCGGGATGTAGCGGATGAGTCTGACGACTCCTCCTTTGGAGATGACATCAAAGGCAGCGATTGTTAATTTTCCAGTTTTGTCTATCCAGTTGTTGTGGTGGTGCAACATTGGGTTCTATGGAGAGGGAGACAGATTTAGTCTTATAGCTGACAAATTATGGCACGCATTTCGATAGTAGCAACTGGATATGTTGCCGTGTCTTCTGGCGCTCATGTATTCTGATCACGTGTATAAATTTGGATGCGTGTAATTGTGTCTACATTTATGTACATGATTTGGATATGAATGAAGTGGCATTGGAGTACATTTCATACGCATTTGTAACTATAAATGTATGGCAGTTAATATTTCAGTTGGTAACAGTATCAACACAGTTGAACAAAAGACAAATTCATCTAAT
This sequence comes from Linanthus parryae, assembly GCA_023055425.1. NCBI lineage: Eukaryota > Viridiplantae > Streptophyta > Magnoliopsida > Ericales > Polemoniaceae > Linanthus > Linanthus parryae. Next base: position 40,513,802 of record JALGPY010000002.1, read on the forward strand.
GTGCGTAAGATGCCGTAATAGCAAAACTACATCCCATTTACGATAAGTATTGGTATACGCGTACGTGATTCTGGTTAAGGTTCGGTGTCAACATTATACTCTGACGACAGCAAAGATGACGATGGCTGGGGGTTCTTTATATTATGATTTTTTGAATTGGTAATGGTTTTACAAATGATTATAGAAAGTAACAATATCAATTTGGATTGTATCGTTTGCGGACAGTGTCAGCACCGAGTATTAATCGATCAGAGATTTATTTTGTTTGTTCGTTTTTTTTTTTCCTTTTTTTTTTAATTTTTATTTGATATACAAACGAGAAATATACAGAGACAATGTATTTCGAAACTGATGCAGGTATCTTTGATACATTACACAAAACTGTGTAACTCTTTAATGCAATCTATGGTGGGAAATTGTATCTATATACATGCAACAATAAATACAACATTGAAAAGGGGATCTATGCAATGCATACAGTGGGTGGAGATTAAAACAGTCAGTGGGCTCTTCATCTTCCATTATATAGCTGTTGCTATAAAAACATTCCTAAAACTTTCAAAAACATTATATCAGAATAGCTATGGACAAGAAAGAGGACGGTGCAAGAAAGTCTCCAGAAACTGCACAAAAGAAATCGAGCAGCAAGGGGAAGCGACACAGTGAAGTCAAAAAGCGGAAGAAGCCGAAGTATACTGTAAGCACGGAGAGCAGTGAAAGTGATAATGAAGTTGATTCGGAAACATGGCATCAGCATGATTATGTTGTTGGCAAAGGATCTGAGACTACAGTTTACTCAGGAAACGAAGACGAAGACGAGGCATGCGACAGTGATACGGCGAGATCGTACGAAAGGAATAAGAAAGCTATTTTAGCTATGTTTCGCCGACAGAGGGAGGCAGGACGTAAAGAAAGAGCAGAGCGACAGGAACGATTGAAAATGAAAGCCGACGATGTTAATGAAAAAAATTCAAAGAAAAAGCGTAGAAAATAAATTAATTGTTATATTTTATTTGTAATATGTCGCATAATTTATGTTACAGATCTATTACTTGGGCATGAATGGCTATTATAAATTTTGAAGTTCATATCAAGGATGCCTGCTTTGGTTAGTTTCATTACGGAAAGTTATTGGTGGTCGTTGCATAATAATATACCACGAAAAATGCACAAAATAGGAATCACATGAGAAAAATATGAGCAAGATTACTGCTGTATCCTGGATTATCAGACGTTTAGAATTCAATACAATGCAACGTATATTACGAAAAGTATATTTCATGTAACTGTTTATTTTCTCCTATAATATGGAATGGATGTCATTACAGATATGATATGAACGTAGACACACAGTATTAAGACTGTGATTGTATTCCCTTTGAACATCTATTATACAAAAGCATATGTTATGTACTTTAGAATACAATAAATAGTATATTACCGATAATTTCGTTGTGCATTAGCAATTGAATGATAGAGCAGTACATAATATTTAATCAGATACGTAGATGTCGTTAAATACTATGCATAAATATCACAATGCACACACAATTACAATAGCATAAAATTGACCACAATTAAACAAACAACTGACCAGACTATATATATCGAAGAAATTTCAGTGTGGTAAAGTTACCACCGGATCACCACTCATCAAAAAATACACCTCAGCATTAATTGAGGTTTCATATATGATCAACACCAAGTTTTACCAAATCAGATGATGTCTACGACACAGGTATGAAACATCTGTTCACAAAAGCCTATTAAAACACGCAACTGTTAGCTTTACTCTGGTTACATTAGCAATGCAGTTCTGCAGAAGGGGGATAAATGAGAAATAACATAACAAAAAGCATACACAAATACCACAGATGATTGCTACGCATGACAAATTACTGGCGGTAGACTGTTGCCCGAAACATTGGAATACTGGGATCAACCAATTCAATCACGCATGCATCATTAAGCGCTAGCTGAGAATGCAGAACGTATTTAAACCAAGCAAGACGACGGTGGAAAGGATTTCCTGCATGCGTGAAACCACATGTTGTTTCCCATCTCATGTAGCCATTATCCGATGTTTCTAGCCACACTTTGTTCGGGGTACCAGTCAAGTATTCTCGCACAAAATATGTAGGAATGTTCTGCACAATTTAAAATAACCTGTTGATATCATGCATCAATGCAAATGTCCCAAGGAATTAGAAATTAAGTACTTACAACTCCGCCCTTTCTCGTAGTGTAAGATTGAATGATGCGGAATGCAAAGAATGGCACTTCAGTGTTGTGAGCTTGCGCACGAGCGAGAGCATGATTTTCTTGTGGACCCATTCGAAAGACAGAAGAATTGAGCCCGTAGTTGATTTCCACAGCAGATTCATCCATGATACGGACCTTGAAATTCAAATTGCCTTCATATTTGAACATAAGCACAGCTTTAGGAGGGATGCGATAAGCACTGGCAAATTGAAGCCATCCCATGCCAAAGTAATGCTCATTTTCTACTTGATCGATGCAGATATTCCACGATGCCCCGTTGGGCACATGTAGGTAAACAATGTGTGCAATGCTGTCGTAGTGACGAGCAACATACTTTGGAGGGATTCGCTGCACAAGGAAAATGGTTATCCAACAGAGGTAGCTAATCAATAAATTGTAATTAAGGAGAACATGTACACAAATTGCCCAAGATTGTTACCAGGGTGGTATCTTTCTTGTTAAATGGATCGTAAAGCTTGAAGAAGCGAGGTGCTATTTCTTTAATGCCTGCAGTAGCGTTGCTTTCCTGCTTAACAATACTGTGGTAAGTGATTTCGGTGCACGTTGGATCCATTATCCTTATATCATAGCTCAGATTCGCTCTAAATTTGAAGAAAACAAAATATCCCAAACTGATTGAGTTGAATTTGACCACAGTTTTCCACCCATTGCCAAGATACAGTTCATTGTTGCCTGCAAGAATCGTCGTGTCAAAGATTGCGCCGGAGGGAGTTCGTAGCTGGACAATCTTTCCAACATCTTTCCTGTATACATCAACAAAGATACGGGGCAAGGACTGCAAGCAGAACAACGGTTGATTAGATTGCATGCTTGAAATAATATTGTTAAGTTCCTTATATGCAGAACATGTACTTAATAACTATTTTAAAACATAGGCATATAATGGTATTAGAAGCTTTATATATAAGCTTACCAGTCTGTCATTTTCTGGATCACTGGATACGATAACTTTGAAGAAATTCATACTGATTCCAATGCTGAGGCCTTAACTGCTAATGTTTGATTATAGAATGTAGGCTGTGTATACAAATGGCAACCACATCAGTTCTTTAATAAGTTCATATTGTATTACACAAACACACACACAAACGCACTCTACAGTGACAAACCGGAAGGATCATAACATAGTTATGCATTCTCACAGTGACACAAACATAATGCGGTTCAAAGTACCCAAGAACTCGTGTTTTATATATTTATTCATTTACACATTTCAAATATTCGGCATCTTGAGCATGCATACTTTGATGAAATAGTACATACAGGCAAAAGTACAGAAACAATATCGAAGGGGGAAAAACAGATTATCACTATAAGCTCGCAATTGCAAACACTACGGATTGAAAATGTTGAATACAATAACACAAACAGATGATAGCTGATTTCAATGAGTTGGGTACATGTATATAAGCAGGTATTCTTATGAACTTGTTCTAACCCCTTTTTTTTCATGCGATATTACAATTTGGAAGGAAAACCCTAAACGAAACATACCTGAAGCAGGTGAATCCTGGCGGCGATACCTAAGATTTGCAATATGAAGGGTTGGGTGGGAGGAGCAGTGGGTGGTCATGAATACCCAACGAAGTTTTGCGCGATTAATTTATTATGCTCGACTAAAATTGCAGTGCAGGCCCTCCTATGTCTAGATATTTAATATTATGCATATGATTGGCCGAGTTTAATCGAGAACTAATACATAATAGTTGTTTGCTGGGAACTAATTGAGTCTTCGTTTAACAAATTAATATATCTGCATCGGCGTTTAAAAATTATACGAAAGATTATTACGTAAAAATTGGAGTCTAGTCTTGCATTGTACTAAGGTTGCAATTCTATTAATAACTGATCTTATTACGATTTTGTATTCGTCAAAGTTTAAATTGCTATGTCATCTATCACACCGGCCTGATTTGTACGCAGGTAAATTTAACTAACCGCTAATTGCATCAAAACAATGTGTACATAATAACTTTCGTATAGATGTCTATAAAAGACGTCTATTTTACAATGACACAACAATAATCAGACACTAAGTTGAATAATATATGCAAATACATGAATCATAGAAAATTACTGACGTCAAACAACATTGGATTGCCAGCAATCAATGTGAAGCTGGATATCTTAAAGAGATGGATGTGCAATGAATAAATATTAAAGGTGGCGTATGAAAATATATGAAGGAAAAGCACCGATACAAAACAAACAAAACATTATATGTTATCTTACACATATGTTGTCCCAAAGATATACCCAAAAAAATACCCAGGTCTCTGCTATGATTCGAGACATTACTTTACCCTACCACTACAACAGAACAGGAAACTATATAGTATGGCATCTTCATATGCACAAAATGACTGACATGTTTTGCTCTGAAACTGCACAAAAAATATTAGCAAAAGGCATAAAAATAACAACTGTGTAAGCACAAGTTGTTAATTTTATGCACTGCTGTCTCCAGAATGCACTGCTAAGTGCAGTCCTTATATCTACATACATATCTGATCACATAGTTTTACAGGCCTTCATCACAGAGTTAATTTTATGCAATCTCAACTTGGCGAACACTCCACTTGTTAAGCCAGCGTGGATTCTTGCTGCTGGATGGAGCCAGGCGGAAATAGAACCGTTTGTCTACCGCTGCATCATTCGCCTTGGACAACACATCGCTCTGTTCCTGCATGGCAATATAAGACGACTATATTAATCAACATCACATGGAATCAGCCGCATTTCAACTCAAAATTGCGATATATGGGCGTAGTTAGCTTACATCTGGAGTCATTGCAGACAGGATGACCGCACTCTTATTTAGCACTGTTTCAACAGCATGTCCAAATATAGCAACCTCAAGTTCACCACTGCCATCACCAATTCGAACTCCGAGGCGCCCCCTGCACGATATCAATTTTTTTACATCACAATTAGAAATCATATAATTACATGAGAAAAACACCGTTGCTCACAAATGGACTGTTGTGTATACAACCATAGATGACATGAGTTATTGAATTGGTAAACATTAACTTCAAAAAAATTATGTGAGATGGAACGCGGCATACCATGGTGCAGAAATGCAGTCATTTTTTTCACAGCCTGGGCAAGCAAATACTTCGCCTAGCACGTGGTTAGTAGCCCGGTTGCACTTGTTGCATGCGGTATACCACGGCCGCTGACTACATGGTGCTACAACAACAGACACTCTCACCCAGACTTCATCAAAACCAGCCTGCTGCAATGTAAAATAACATTAATTCAATCGGGAACATCGTAGATAAACTTGCTTGCGATTACAATGCTAGACAGGACAAGTTACCGGACTACTTGGTAAATCTGCAATCTTCACAAGTTTGAACTCAGATGTAGAAGTATTGGCAACTTTCTTTTTCAGTAACATCTCAGGGTCACTGATAGCATCAATTTTCTCGTAGTTAGCATCACGCCTGCAATATCTTTAGATTGTTAACATAAACTACCAGACGACAACCTATGCACTACATATAGGTAGATAATGAAGGCAGTTTACCAATCCAACAATTCATCAACTCGTGCATCAGGAACGTCAGTCAAGAACATCGTAGACATGGTAGTTTTCAAGGAGAATCCTGGGAGACACAGGCAAAACCACTTATAAACATAACAGTAGATACAAACATAACATATCATACATCAACATTTCAGCAAAAGATAGCATGTTGATACCGGAGTATTTCGATGCCACAACATTAGTGACGATGACCACTGGCTGGGACTTTGCTAACTTGGCCAGCTTTTCTGCATCAGTAGTTGCTATCTCATCCCAAGCTGACAGGCACACTGGACTCAAACTGTTTGACAAGGCAAATGAAGTTAGAGAAAACAGCAAATAGATAGAGTGGATAAGATTCAGTAAGGGGAAGGGAAAAGACACGATATGATATCATCGATTACATAACAATTTTCAGCATCATAAATAACTAAAGGCATCTTACATATATATAACATGTATATTTCATATCTGCATTCCATACCAGTATAAAGTAAACAAAATTGATGAATCAAAGGAACATACAAGTGTTATACATGGTCATATTAATTTATCAGGCAAATCAAGAATATCTTTATTGCATACACTGATGATTCATTGCTCACAAGTCACATTGTAAAAGCTTAATATTGACCTGGTATGCTTTCATTCTTCTATTACTTTACAGAGCATAACAAAGCAATATTTGCAGTGTAGGAGAAAATATTTAATTATACTATTGATTCAAGAACTTCCACCGCCTATAATATGATCATACCTAACTAACAAGAATAGGCGCAGAGCAGTATATTAGAAGTAAGCAAGGCACATCCAAAAACTTACGTATCGTCGACAACAACTATATCTCGAACCTTCGAACGAGCACTTGAATCCTTCCATGGCACTGTTTTCGGCGACATGACAGCTATGATTATCACTGCAACATCTGCACATGGATACATATATTGTGAGTATGTAAATTTTGATAGAACGAACAGAGATAGCCACGGCAAGCACAGCAATAACAAGCACAACTAAATAAGAGCAACGCATAAACAACACAGCAAGCGATGCAATGCTAAAATATTGGGGGAAACTACCAAATTTGTCAGGTTTCCCGATGAGGTCGCGGGCGTCAGTCAGATTCTTGAAATTGAACGTAACAGCTCCCCTTTCATCTGCATCATCTTCGACTGGTACAATTTTCATCTGAGGATCCAGAACAAGGACATAATCGTGATCAATGTAGCGATGTTGCGGGTTAACACGGCGTACAGCTCCATCACTGAACCAGTATGAATGATATGGATGTAGCTGTTTGTCGAACGTTTCAATTTCAGAGTCAAAGGCTGTGGCTTGTATCTTTTTGCCCTGCATAGGACAAAGCAGGTAATGATAATTATGACACAGGTATTGGGTGAGGTCAGTGTACTACTCGTTAACTAACCTCGCTATCACAAAGGACATATCGCTGATACTTAGTGTTGCCAAACCGAGCTGTTGTTGCACGGTACTTCTCAACGACACGAAGTTTAATCTTCCATTCTTTCAATTGATCAGTCAGGGCAGATAACTTCAGCATATCACTTTCCATCCCTAGTTTACAACAACAACACACAGACAGCATATATAATCACCACATTTGTAGTTACATGCTTTTCAGATCGTAAAAAAAACTTGATGCATAATCATGCAATCGTTTAACTTTGCAGCAAGTACATTTAATATAGCAAAATCAAGCGAACAACAAATTTAAACCATAATAATGCAGCCAGGCAAGATTATAGTAAGCACATATTCGGGGCCATAATTTCATGTGTTGTATATCCAGTGACACAAACGAAAGCATGACAAAAAAAAAAAATAATAATAAAAAAAAAACACAAAAGAATATATATATGTATGTATGTATATATAGTATATACCATTCCTATTGCGAATCACTATTATAATTGCCCCGATGCTCGACGCAGCAGATGTTTATACACAACATTCTGGGTACTGTCAACAGTTTGGATATTATCAAGTGGATGTATTAAAATTTTCACTGACGCAGACAACGTTGCTCGAGATAATGCAACATAGAGTTGACCATGCGAGAATACTGGTTGAGGAAGATAAATACCAACATACTACAAGGTTTGGCCTTGGGACTTGTTAATTGTCATAGCAAAGCATGGTCGGACCGGGAATTGTTTTCTTTCAAACTCAACTGGGTAGTTATCTGTCTCAGATGGCCTGAGTGGTATCCTAGGTATGAAGACATCCTTCCCTTTATTGTGTCCTATAGCTATTTCAGCATGTATGACATTAGGGAGGAGATTTTTACAAATGAGTTTAATACCATTAGACAGCCCGGCAGATGGATCTAAATTTCGTAACAACATCACAGGACAACCACGTTTTAAGCGTAGCTCATGAGGAGGCAGTCCATTAGGTGTAAGAGTATGTAAAAACTCTAAAGAATGGTTATCTCGGCTACCAGGAAGACAATGATCAAAACTTGTGTAGACATGTGTGTTACCAGGGAATCTATCAAGTAAAATTTGATTCAGTAAATCAACACAATCATTTCTTGGTGTCAAGATGGCCCGATAGACAAGGTAATCAGATTTCAAGCAATCGCTTTCAAAGTTAGGGTAAACGTAATCAATGAAAGCATTAATCGATGCTCTTTCATTTACAAAAGGCACAACCATAGATTGCGGTAGCTTTAATAAGGATTCATCATTTTCTTGCAAGCTGCCATCCCCGACTGATAGTAGAAACTCCGCAAAAGATGGATCATGTATTGCCCTCATGTTCGCCGTTAAACGTAGTAGGCGCATATGAGGCCACAGGTGTGACGCAACAATGCTGTTACATATGCATTCCTCCTTCGTTGCTCGCACTGTCACAGGAAGTACTTGCCTAAAATCACCACCGAAAACAACAACCTTCCCTCCAAACAATTCGTTGCTCGAGCATATATCGCGGAGCATAGATTCAAAAGCCTCGATATTCTGCTTCTTTGCCATTGTGACCTCATCCCATATAATTACACTTGATTGTCGAATCAGCTCTGCTAAGGCAGTCCGCTTCCCGATGTTGCAGCAACTCCTCTCTTTTGTGTCCAGAGGTAGCTTGAAGCGAGAATGCGCTGTTCGACCCCCAGGTAAATTGGATGCTGCAATACCTGTACTGGCAGTAGCCAATGCAATATAACCCATGCCACGAATACGAGCAAGAATAGCTCTGTAAAGGAATGTCTTCCCAGTTCCACCAGGCCCATCAACAAAGAAACACGCACCTTTCTTCCGCAAAACATGATCAATGATTACATCATATGCAGTTTGCTGGTCCTCATTCAGTTGCTTTGATGCCGCAATGTCTTCTGGAGGGATAGGAATTGCTAACTCTTCATCGATCTCTCGATTTAGCGGTGCAACTTCATCCGAACCATTAATATCCATCGGCAGGTTATAATCTCTTAACTGCCTTCCCATTGACTCAAGAACCATGTTTACATGTCTTAGAGTTCTTGAAAGGACCTGACCTTCACTATAGGCTTCTCCACGACGGTAGTCTTCAGAAAGCTTAGCATAAAATCGTTCCCACAGCTGCCGAGGATTACTCGGCTGGCAGAAGACCAGAATGGTGGCAAACAGTTGTCGCAAAGTGTGTGGCATCTGGAATGTTGTAGCCTCTTCTAAACAATCTTCCAATGCAGTGTCTTTCTCAAGCAGCCCAAGTTTTTCGCAAGCATCACGATATGTTTCACACACATGACTAATGACGGTCCGAAGATGCTCGTATGATTCTGCACCTCTGACATGCATTAGTAGTATACGCAAGAAGAAACGCTCACCTTCTGCGGGATTAGCAGCCACTATACGACCAATAACATCACCTCTCTTCCGAGGCGTCCACTCCGAGTTCGTAGAATTCCATACATAATGTTCAGGAAACTCACTGTAGAGCCACCGCCTAGCTTCTGGATCCCGTTTATTTGTTTCAAAATATTCGGTTAACATCGTCTTCTTATATTTCTTATCCGTCGCGATATACGCAAGTTTCGTATATTTGTTGAATGCAATGGATTGCATTCCAGGTAGATGAAGCTGGAGGACAGTGACATGAGGATACATCTCATTCAAAGGAAACTTGAAAATACGCCAAGCAGCTTCAGGCGGGGAAATCCATCTAGCAGACTGAAAGGCCTTTATTTCATCTATGCAACCCTTCTGCTCCGATATCACTTGAAACACAACCCTGTCGTGACCTTTGTATATATATTTGTACAGATATTTTACAGCCTTTATGGTTGAGCATATTTCCACATTTATGTGGCAGTCATACTTAGCAAGCAAGTAAGGATTATACGGCACAACCCACCTGTTGTCCAATGTTTGCCCTCTCACCTCAACAGTTCGGCCATTTCTTTGCCGGCGATAAACTGCGAATGCATCATCACCAGTCCTCGTTACATCTGAAAATTCCCGGGGATATTTGTTCTTGCAGCCAGTTTTAGGTCGCATGCAAGGGCACTGTCGGTTAAACTCACCACATGGACCATGCATCATATGTTTCTTCACTGCATTATGTAAATGAGGATTTGCATGCGGGTCAGGTATTTCGGCAGATATGTACTTGTCAATTCTATCAGGACTCATTAACTTGGCAAATTTTTTTAGAATCAGTAGGAAATGCACATGTGGTAGACCCCGCTTCTGGTACTCAATCACGTACGTGTAAGCAGCAATTGGGCCAAGTATCTCCCTATCAATCAAATCCCGCTTGAATTCTACTGTTTTCGCCCGGAAAATTCGCGCTACTAAATCAGGCCGGTTTTGAGGTTGCTCAAATGGTAGAAGCTCCGCACGAATCTCTGCCCAATTGGGATTGCATGTCATCGTGACAAGGTAATCAGGTTTACCGTATTTACGCACCAAAGCCACTGCATCCTGGTAACGACGCTTCATATCACGGGGCCCACCTACAAAAGACGGCGGCAACACGACTTGACGCCCGACATTATTTGGGTTCATCTCCCCTGCAGTGATGCTGTCCAGTATTCCCTGGTAAAGATCAGCTCGGATGGTGTCCTGATGCTGACGCACATAATCTAGCCTGCTTGTCTCAAGTTTCACATACATATCGACCATGTATTGCTGAAGCAGACGCCCAAAGAACAACATCGATGACCGGCGTATATCTCGCATCTGTAACCGGTAGCAGTAATACTGACGACAGCTAACAGTTGCACTGTCAGACTCCGCATCACTTGGACCTGCAATTAGAGGCTCATTATTCAGCAACACACCACACACAACGACACTGGTAATATGAACTCACACATAGTAAGTAACAACATCAAACTACCTTTTCGTGGCTTTTTTTTCGGAGGTTTTTTATAAATTCTAGAATGCCATCTAGGCTGCCCACGAGGAAACATGATAGGATACTGAAGCGGATCAAAACAACCCAGATGATACTGAATACTCTTTGGTTCACCACCCTTATGCCTCACCCTAATATCACGGACATATTTACCAGCACGCGACTCATCGTCAATCCAAATTGCTGCAACTTGATCAGATGTGGGTAAATTTTGCGTTCGCTGATCAAGTCCAGGATCACATTTAATCCGAACATCACAATCAGCAAATTCAGGGCTTGCACTAATAGACTGAAATGACTGGTTATAAGGATTGGCCTCTAGAATATCAGTCAAGCATGAAATAACAGCCGGATCAAGATTTTCAAAAGCCTTCAATCGGCTTTGCAGCTGGAAGGCTGGATCATAGAAATAAACCTGTAGATATCTAGGAGGTTGTTGGCCAGGATCAATATCATTAATGTAGTGGTATATCTGCCCTTGTACACGGAATGTATAGATCCCTTTGCTTTTATTCTTCGTGTCAGGATCAGCTTTCACACCCATGGAAGTGAAGGAAAACAGGCAATTGTATGCACGAATATTGTTCCGAAAATCTTCGCTAGTCACATTGTCGGACAAGAGCAACTCCGCCAACGAATTTGGGATCTCATGGGGGGCAAGGACTACACACCCCTCACCGCAGCAAAAGCCATCCGGTTCGTACGCAAATAATTTAGCATCACAATGTGGACATCTCCGTGGAGAGGGCAGCAAGCTTGGCTCCATAGGCGGGGGCGGAGCACCCCGCTCCCACTTTTTCGTACGCCTCTGACCTACACAACCAAATAAAAAACCAATTAACAGATATCAAACCATAACTGAAAACACGTATAAATACAAATGAAACCATAATCGAGAACAGAAGACTAACGGGGTGGTTGGGGAACTAGAGCAGCACCGCCAGCACGACTACTACATTCACCCACAGATACAGCAGGAGGTACGACAGAAGTCCCTCTATTCCCGGGAGGCACATAGACAGTGTGTGGATGCTGTAATGAACCTGGCGATGAAGAACCCGACGCGCCTGAAGCAATATTCAGCAACCCAGATGACACAGCTGGCATGTAGGACAGCACAGTATTTGGTAAACCATTATAGGCATCCAAAGCAGTACCATATCCGGCCGCAACACCAACATACGGTCTATTCAGCCCAAAACCCCTCATAGCCATGGAACCAACAGGCATGGGATACGGGGAAGCATACCTAGGTGCTTGCACACTACTACCTGGTATCGCGGTATAGACAACAGAACCGGTAACAGAGCCCCTTACATCTGCATTGGGCACAGACGGGCTGGGATTCGCAATACGCCCCCGCGGTCTACCCGAGGGCCGCGGAGCTATGGCAGGCATATTACCTCCTGCAGATGAAGGCCCACTATTCGCATTTTCCGACCGCGGTACTGAGCCAGCATTACACATTAAACCAAGTAAAAGTAACTAAACCAAACAAACAAACAAAAAACCAAAGGGATGGCAAGACATAGATCCCACACGCTAGCAAGCCAGAACAGAAACACAGCAACAAACAACAGGCATGAAACTAAACACACACTGCCAACTCTAACAGACATGAACATACCAGATAAGCGATCAGATGAAGGCCCACCATCCGCATTTTCCAACCGCGGTCTACCCGTCGGCCGAAGAGCCGGGCCAGGAGTGTTAACTTCTGCAGATAACCCTGAACCGCGTGCTAGCTCCTCCCCCACTAAACCCCGGCGAGTACGTTTCCCAAGACTACCTGTAGGCATTTAGAAACTACAGGCCACACACTACAAAAAGCCACAAACATCAATTAACTTCAACCACGATAACAACATCACAGACACAAAATCTATACCAAATAACCAAGCAGTAGACAAACCACATTTACACCGCAAATTCTCAGTCGCACCATCAATCCAGATTACACATGATTTATACCGATTCCAACCTCACCAAGATGCCTCATTACTAAAATAAACGCACCAGCTTAAGACACTGAGCCAGCATTACACATTAAACCAGGTAAAATTAACTAAACCAAACAAACAAACAAAAAACCAAAGGGATGGCAAGACACAAATCCCACACGCTAGCAAGCCAGATCAGAAACTCAGCAACAAACAACAGGCATGAACAAAACACACACTGCCAACTCTAACAGATATGACCATACCAGATAAGCGATCACAACGAATTCCTTGCTCAACCAACAGCTGATCAACCTGCAAACACCAACACTGAATGTAAGCAAATGTGAATCATACTAACCAGGCATCATCTTATCAACTGGCTACAACCACCACATGCAAAGCCTGTACGTATATATAGCAGACTTCTACATGCAGTAATAACACCATTAGCCAACAATAAAACCCCAGAACACACACATGCAAGCAATCAAACCACATAGAAATACCTATTTGTTAATCATCATCATAAAAAACACGCATGCAGGTAAGTATTACAACAACCCACATGGCAGAGTAAATATTCAATCCACAATCAACCAAATAAACCCCCCCACCCCAACCACCAACTGCCCGGAAAAAAAGAAAAAAGTAAAACCCAAGTCAAAAAACCCAATTCAACAACCCTACAGAACCTGACAAACCGATACACATACCAAGTACCGGATAACGCACAACCCACCATACCAATTTCCGGCAGCCGGCGAAAACAAAACCCACAAGCCGTAGAAAACACAGAGACGAAGAGAGACGAAAGAACTAACCTGGTGACAATAGATCAGCAAATGGCACCAACATCAGAAGAGCCTTCTCCCACATTCTTAAGAATAAATGGCAAAAAGTCGACACCTGTCCCACTAACGATTGCCGGAAACCAGCCACAGCTACTCGGAGCATCGCCACCTGTCCCACCAAGAAGATCACCGACTACGAAGTTCATGCTCCACAGCCCAGACCAACCAGAGACATTTCAAAAGACAATATCGCCCTTCAACCACAGCCTATCCGTTCCACGTCAGCAAGGGCATAACCGACCTTTTCTACACGTCACAATTACGTAGGCATTTCGCTGGCACTTGGTCCGAATTGGCAGCACGTAATTGGACCACCACTGCCACGCAAACTGGCCGTAACTTCTTTTATATAGGTAGTAAGATTATGCAATTCTCCTTAAAAAAAAAAAAAAAAAAAAAAGAAAAAAAAAAAAAAAGGAGGGTAGTAAATGCGGTAATAGTCTAGTAAGAAAAATGACAATAAAAAAAGAAAGCAGTAAGAAAAATGAAAAAGAAAAGAGGGGGATGGAGATAAGGATGAAGAAGGTGAGAAGATGAACGGGTTTTTCAATCCGGTCTCTCTTCATCACTATCTGTCGTCTCTCTCTATCGTTTTCTGTACAGGTACATAACACAATTGGAACAGAAACAATGTCTTCATAAGGGTTTTTCATTGAAGAAATCTTGCGAACTCAGTGGATTCACAAATTACAAAGTCTCCGAGTCGATTGACGCGAGGGAACTGCCGTCGGCACATTCGAAGATGAGAAGTTCATGCATCAATGTGGGTCTGATGCCCTTATAGAAATGGACCCTGACATGACAGTGGAGTCGAAATTGGAGTATATGAGGAGTCAAGAGGGATTGGAGAATCGAGAGAAGGTCACTGCCAGATTGTTTCAGAAGATTAGGGTCAACTGACCAGGTTCAGTGACCAGTAAATAGTACGTTAATGAAAGGTATGGCTATGCTGACATTGTAAATTTTGGTAATTTTTGAATACCAAAGAGGTTGTTTGTGAGGTTACCCAGCTGATGATTCAGTCGCCGAAATCCGGGCTTCAGTCGCCTGAATTTTGGGTTATGTGACCATTGTGCCCTTTGTTAAAAAGGACGTTATAATCAAACTTTTTTACCAGTTTCAATTACTATGATTTAGGGATACAAACGGTTCGGTTCGGTTCGGTCCGGTTTGAGGGAACAAAAATGAACCTCGACGGTTCGGTTTAGTCTCGGTTCGGTTTCGCCTCGGTCTCGGTTTTAGGCGGTTCGATCCGGTTAAAACCGGCGGTTACATATTAGTACCAAGTGAAACTTAAAATTAGATATGTAAACTAAAAAAATGTAAAAAATTGTATACTTTTTCAAATATTTGGGAGTAAAGTATACTTAATCGAATCTACAACCGTTTTCTTGATATTATGAGAATGTTTTACAAAAAAAACTCAAGCAAGCGCTACATAATATGAACGCAGCTTGAAAAATTTGACATGAAAAAATAATAATACTATGTTTTAGGTATATGAATTCCACGCAATACGGTTTAAACGGTTTATTACGGTTTAACCGGTTCGGTTTGTCTTTTGAACGGTTTGTTCTCGGTTCGGTTTATTTCGGTCCGGTTTAGCTCGGTTCGATTCGGTTTGCGGTTTTCCGGTTTGAACTTGCACCCCTACTATGATTTATTGCAAATTGCAAATGGGGGTTGCAATAAGTCTGTTCTAAAAATAGAGGTTGTAATGTGTTAGTTTTGGAAGTTGTAAGGTGTAGTGTTGCTTTTATGCAGATCACTGATTAGCTCTATAACTAACACTAACCATACCAAACCAACTCTAAAAGAATCTTTAACTGACCTAATTCTGTTTAATTACAACCAGACCCCAGCAGTGCTCTCTTATTACACTTCTAGCTTCTATTGCTTAACAGGGACTATTGACCGTTACTTGCGTTTCCTGATGTAGCACATTGGTAGTGGTAGAGAAATGAAGGTCTTACTACTGTAGTAGTACTACAATAAGAATAAGAACTAGCCTTCCTGCAGATTCCCACATGTAGTATTAACTACTACTACTCCTCCTATGATCTGGAGGCATTTATATATAAATGCTCTCTCCCTCACTTGACACTAGTTGTGCTCATCATCAAAAAGTCCCTTCCAGTACTCAATCTGCATATGCTTGTTTCATTCCTTCAATTCTGCTTATTCCCCATCAGTATTGAGCATTCTTCCTCCTAGCAAGCAGTGTCAACAGCTAGCAACTATGTTCCAACATTTTCTTTTGTTTCTACTACTAGTTACTACCAGTACTACTACTACTACAGTTGTTCATTGCTGCTTAACTGCCTCTGATGATCAGTCCACCAACCACCAAGACGGCGGCAGCGCAAGGGCGAAAGACCTCATATCCTCTCTTCCCGGTCAGCCGGAAGGAGTGGAGTTCGCGCAATACGGTGGCTATATTACAGTTGATGAGGAGGCAGGGAGATCCCTCTTCTACTATCTGGTGGAGTCCCAACTCAACAGTTGTACCAAACCACTCATTCTGTGGCTAAATGGAGGTACTACTGCTACAGTACTATACAACTACTACTATATAGTCATTTATTTAAACTTGTTGTTTTTAGCTTTACTCATTTATTCAAATGGTGGTAACTAATGAGAAAAATAGAAACCACCAAAAAAAAAGAGGTTTTGAACAGAGAAACTCAGAATTCAAAACGTGATTTTAGTCTGATGATAGTTTTGGTAACTATGATCTGTTAAATTGAGTTTGTGGATAAGGAGGGTTTTGAAAAATGGGCATTTTCATGTCAAGGGTTTTGATCTTTAAAAAGGAAGGATGGATGTAGATCGTCAGGGTTCATGACTTGGAAATGAATGTGGAATTGTAATATGTGTGGGATTTTTGATTCAGAGATTGGTGATTTTCTCATTCATTCATGGGTCTTGCTAGTATGGATACCTGGTGATATACTGTCTAGTAATTATAGCAACAACTTCAAAGGTAAACTCATTTGAGTGACTTAATTTGAACATATTGACTGGTATTGGATATGGTTAACTCAGTTAGTCTTGAGTTTACGAATGGATGTGATGATTGATTAAGCCTCTCATGGGAACGAAATTGTATATATACTTGATATCGACTTGTAAGCTTCTCTCATGATATATAAGTGCTAATTAGCAGCAACACTTTAATCCGTCCTGGAATTCAGGAGTATTGGATATGACGGTAAACTTAATTAGTCTTGAATTTGTGAAACGAAATCGTATACTTGACATGATTATTCTCTTGCTTACAATTTGTTGTCTAGCTACTTGGTATTATACTTTGGTTGTTTAATTACTTCCATCCATATGGATCAGGACCTGGCTGCTCTTCACTCGGAGCTGGTGCTTTCTTGGAGCTGGGTCCATTCCGCGTCAACAGAGATGGTCTCACACTGTCTCTAAACACATATTCATGGAACACAGGTCAGTCAAAATCCCACCTCTTCGTCATCATCATCAAATTTGTCATGTGTTGTTATTGTTCCTTAACGCAAGTACTAAGTAACACCCCATTACAACTCAAATTTAGATTCAAATTGAATCTCAAAACTCTGAAGGGGTGATCTGACGGCCCAAAACAAGTTTATTCGGAGGCTTAGGATGGGTCGAATTGTTGATACTGAAGTTGGGACATGCTATTCCTGCAGGCTTTTATTCCTCTAAGCCAACCAAATGCACTGTTTTTGTCTCGCATTTTAAGGATAACCAATAGAAAATCTTATCTGTCTTTTTACCCTGTTTCTGTATTTGGGTATACAGTAATCCCCTAAGCTCCTTATTATATAGACTATTTAGCAAACAGTCTAACGTGTAGGGTTTCAAAGGCACTATGAAAGCAATCAATGGTTCGATAAAAACTTTTCTTTGGTGGTGGAGTAAGGTCACGTTCAATTAATTATTACCCGACAACAATATTTGCATTCGTCATATATGCTGGAAAATACATGCTATAGTATCCATCATGATATGATAAATCTCTTAACTTTGTGCCTAAACACACGATCTGTTGAATTACGTCTGTAATATGTTCTGTATTAAACAAAGGACAACAATATATATAGAACATGTTCTAGTATTTACCTTTGTTTCTGCTTCTTAATGCAATGCAGAGGCGAATATACTTTTCCTGGAGTCTCCTGCTGGAGTTGGGTTTTCCTACTCCAACACGACGGCAGATTATGAAAAAAGCTCGGATGAAAGAACAGCAAGTGATGCCTATGCATTCTTGGTAAACTGGCTCGACCGCTTTCCCGAGTACAAGTCACGCCCCTTCTTCCTCACAGGCGAGAGCTATGCGGGACACTACGTCCCGCAACTCGCCCAGCTCATTCTCTGTAACAGTAATCCCATCTTCAACTTCAAAGGCATTGCGGTAAGAAACAACATATATATTTCTTTCTTCACAATCTGCTCTTTTCCAATATGTGGTTTCTAATTCTGAGTTTATATATATTGTGTCTTTCTAATGTTTTGTCTTGTTTTTTCAGATTGGGAACGCTCTTGTGGATTACGAAACAAACAATAAGGGCATGTACCATTACTTTTGGTCACATGCCCTCATATCTGATGAAATATACCATGGAATCGTATCAAACTGCAACTTTTCCACACCAGAGGCCAGGTCAGAAACATGCAACAAGTACATAGACCAAGCAGACTCGGCCAAAGGAGGGATATACGACTACGATATCTATGCTCCCAACTGCAACACGACCTATTCAAAGAAGAACCAGGTTTCAACACATTTTCTTGATTACTTCACATCAGCTTCTTTTTTTTTTTTTTTTTTTTTTTTTTTTTTTTTTTTTTTTTCTGAGTCTTGGGAGATTTCATGAAACAGGCGTCTATAGGTTTGGACCCGTGCATTGAAGACTATGTTGAGTCTTACTTAAACAACCGAGACGTCCAAAATGCTTTGCATGCAAATGTTACAAGCATTCCACGACCTTGGGAGTCTTGCAAGTAATTACTCACAGATTAATTCACAAGTTTTTATGAATTTCATTTGTCCGTGTGCTGTTTGTCATTGAAATTCTTGTACATTCCATAAACTCTAGTTTACACGTGTATATGTAGCTCTTATCTTCTCGGGGCATGGAAGGATCGAGATCAAAGCGTCTTGCCGGTCATCAAGCAGCTGATGGGGAGTGGAATTAGTGTCTGGCTGTATAGGTAAGTAATAATTTGAGCATCCGGACAAGTTCCAACTTGGTATGTGTACATGTATTATGATTTATGATTAGTTGTGTTGCTTAACTGTGTGTGCACTTGTTATTGCATATGATCAGTGGAGATACAGACGGCAGAGTGCCTGTAACATCAACCAGATATGCTATAGACAAACTCCAGACAGCAGTGCAGACTCCGTGGTACCCATGGTACTCGGAAGACGAGGTAATTAAAACTCTCAAATATTACTTGTTTCATTAGGCTCAGATTAGATACTTTATGTTTTAGTTAGGATCTTCTTATATGTATATATACTAATAGTCAACGCCAAGTTTGGCGAAATAAAAAAGTGAAGCCCGTCATATTTTATGTAGTCTAAGATACCTCTGGAGTCTGACTAAAGTGTGATGACAGTTATTAGGGTGAAATACATAATTATGTTTAATTCCATTTCTTCTCCCACTTCTCTTTCTGCATAACTTCCCCACTACCCCCACTCCTTTACAATAACACAACTAGCCAAATGGTGCGTTGACACAAATAGAAAGCCAAAAATGGTGAAGATGCATTAAGCTTTGACAGGTACATTTTTCAGCTTCATCGCTTCTTTTTTTCTGTTTGTGTTTCGGCATAAAAGTTTTTCGTTAGTAAATTCAGACAGTGATTGTGTATCATACATTTTCTCGTGATCTATAAGCAATTGTTTGAAGTTTCTTCCAATTAATGTATGTGAACTTGATTCTTCCTGCTTTGCAATTTGTGAGAATGATGCAGACGCAAATATGCAACGTATCTCTTAACTGATTTATTTCATGATTATTTTGTTTGCAAAATTGTGTTGTGATAATCTTATTTTACTTTCATGTATATTTTAGTATATAATTTAGTTATTCCGATTATATATGGCTTTAGTTGATAATTTTTTTGATTTCCGACTATAGTTAGTAGAGATCAAGTTTGAATATTGAGATTATCTTTGGTTTCGCAGGTTGGTGGATACGTCGTGGGTTATCAGAATCTCACGTTCGTCACCGTGCGGGGCGCAGGGCATTTCGTTCCTGGATACCAGCCAGCCAGAGCCCTCGCGCTCATCTCCTCGTTCCTGAATGGAAGCTTTCCACAGCCATCGACCTAAGTACTGCTGCAGGTCATGCATGAAGCTGCTTGTGCTCAATTAGTTCAATCAAATGCTCATGTATTTTCAGAGATTCTGTTATCGTGTTGGTCGCTTGATTTCCTCTAGACAGTTTATTGTTGTTACTTTCAAACTTTTCCAGGAAGATTGATTGGCCCTTTATTGAAATTTCGCCTTTTCTTGTAATGGATCTTACCGTTGTAATGGACAACATAGCAGTCATGTTGTAATGATGTCATAGCAGGTCAGAAACATTGTGATACGGGTATCGTATCAATAATTTATCAATTTATTTATTTATTCGTATTTAGTTATGTTATTAGGTTATTTAATAATCCGGGCTTGGCCCGTTAGGTCTAGGGTTAGGTTTAGGGTCCAGTATTTATCTATTTAAGTGGTGTACTCCTCCCCATTATTAATCAGTCAATAAACAAATATCAGTCTCTCCCTTTATCTCCTTTACTTTATCGTGTTTGTGTGCGTGTGTGTGCCCGATTTGTTACCCAGGGGGTAACAATTGGTGCTTTCATTGAGAGCGTCGGTCGGACTTTTTGTTCGCGGCGCTCGCCCCCGGACTCTATGGATCTCCCGTTCGCGATTGTCAATCTCAGTCGCAAAGGGGTCCAACTAGCGCTCCTCGATGAGATCGACGAGCTCTACCAGCAAGGTGAAACAATCAATTGTCTCACCATTGCAGACTTGGAAAGATTTCAAACCAGCGGGTACATCACCCGAGCAGATTTGGAAGGCCTCAAAGTCAGACGGAATCAATTTCGTTTGGTTTCGACGGATGAGTTCTGCCGCCTCCAGCATATAATCCGAGCGGATGAACTGCCGCCAGATGAAGAACAACCACCACCACCGCCGGAGCTTCCAACCCTCCAGCCGCCATCACCGCCGGCTGTGCAAACCCACCAGCAAGAACAGCCGCTGCCGCCAACGCAGACCCAGAACCCAGCACCACCATCGCCGCTGCTTCCGACACAATTTCAGATCCAATCTCCAACGGCCTTCTCCGATTACCTCTGCATCACCCCCGAGCCTCAACTGAATACAACCACCCACGGCCTCCAAAACCCCCCATCGACGGCGAATCAGCCCCGCAACGCCGAGCTCCAGTCGCCGGCGAAAACCCGGAACCTGAAGCTCCAATCACCGGTCGTCCAAGCCTCGGCGGCCGCAACGTCACACCAATCGACGCCTTTGTCGTCGTTCAACCAACCGGCAACAACACCTCCCGGAGCCACCTTCTCCGGCGGACTCCCGTCGCTTCCCCAGCCGCTGCAATCGCAGCGAACGCCATTGTTGCCGGCGAATCAACCACCGGACCACTTGGGCGATCTCCGGCCGAGTTCCCCACTACCGGCATCGCCATCTCCGGCGCCACCACCAACAGAACCGCCACCGCCAGTCTTTCTACCAGATCCGCCGCCGCCATCGCCAACCCTAATGGTTTTTTCTCCCCAGTCGCTGGTTCGTAGGGCTCCAGAGAAGGGAGAAGTCAACAGTGGGGCTCCAATATCACATTGGGCTCATTTCTTGCCATGGCCCAACAAGGTTTTTAAACTTGGGTCCAGTTTTTCCATGAGGCTTGGCTATCCAATTGGGCTAAACTATTATTTGGTTTACCAAAATAAGGTGAGTCAGCCTATATTATTTAAATTTGGACTTCAATTTGGTGTTCTCAAGCTAGTTCGACGTCAATTTGATCCGGGCAAGATTAGTGGCAAGTTGAGACTACGAAGTGGCGTTTTGAAGATCGTTCGACGTCAATTCGATCCGGGCAAGAATAGAAGCAATTTTCAACGTCCGCCTTGAGGGCAAGGCGATTTTCAAGCGTGGGGGAGTTGATACGGGTATCGTATCAATAATTTATCAATTTATTTATTTATTCGTATTTAGTTATGTTATTAGGTTATTTAATAATCCGGGCTTGGCCCGTTAGGTCTAGGGTTAGGTTTAGGGTCCAGTATTTATCTATTTAAGTGGTGTACTCCTCCCCATTATTAATCAGTCAATAAACAAATATCAGTCTCTCCCTTTATCTCCTTTACTTTATCGTGTTTGTGTGCGTGTGTGTGCCCGATTTGTTACCCAGGGGGTAACAATTGGTGCTTTCATTGAGAGCGTCGGTCGGAACAATTATCACAGCCGCCGTCGCGCAATCTAGAGCAGCAGCGGTTGCCGCCTACAAATCCGGCAATCCAGTTGACGGTGCACACTCTCGGACCAGAAAAGCAGATCCTAGCATCACTCTCGGACCAGCAGGTCGCCGTTCCAACGGCCATTCAACAGCAGGAGGAACCCCACGAACCGGAGAAACCATCGCTGCTCCGGTCGTCATCCCCGACGCCGACGAAAAACCCCCTGCACCGGTCGTCTTCCCCGTCACCGGCAATCCAGCAGGTGATTTCGCCGGAAGTGTGGCGCCACGAGAAGCCACCTAAACCACCGGATTTCATCCCACCGAAGCCCAAGCCTACCTCGCTCCTGCTATCGCCGACGCCGCCGAAACCGCCTTGGCCGCCAGACGTCTCTGGTCTCTGTCCGAGACCGCTTCCACCACCAGATCCGCCCCTTCAGCCACTGTGCAGCACCGCCGCACCCATCGCAGGCAATCACGGGAACGGGAAGCTCCGATCGAAGCCCCAACCAGCGGCGAACAACCAGCCGGAGGAATCGCCCCTTCCGTCGGTTCAACCACCGGCCAAGCCTCCAGACATCCCTCCGAACCCCTCTCCGTCGCAATCACCGGCGAAGGCCCGCGAACCTCAATCGATCCAATCACCCACGCCACCAGATTCGCCACACATTGTAACTAGGATTGGGAATTCAATGCCTGTGTGTTTTTAGAACGTTGCAAGTGAAAACATAGATTATTGGCCGTAACAGTAGTGTCACGAGGTCTGAATTTCAGATCATTGCCAAATTGTTCTTCAGTTTCATGAATCAATTGTCTTTCATTTGTGAAGAAAGTGATGTTCACAAATGGTCTAACTTTTAGTACTTGAGCATTCCAGCCCTGGGCATTTTAGGGCAATTAAATATAGCTAACTTTTTTTTTTTTTGAGGAAGTATAGCTAACTTTTAGTACTCGAGCATTCCAGCCCTGGGCATTTTAGTGAAATTAATTTTACATTATGAAAATTTCGTCTATGGTAATATTTTTTCTTGAGAATCCAACCAAGTACAATCCCTTTGAGTCATTTTTTTGAACTTCATAACATGATCTGTCGGACTTATTATGTACTTCGCAATACAAAGTGTCACCAAACTTACTGGTGGGACTCATACTTCCCTATTGATCATCAAACTTATGACAACACCCTGTATACGAAGGTCCTCTAACTGGAAGTTCAAACGAATCCTCTCCAGCGTACGAATCCGTCCAGCCCCTCCAGCCGCATGGTATCGGGTCGTTGATTTAAAAAGAGTGGTCCAGATCAAAAACTCCTGCATTTGGACCTTATTCCACACCACACTCAATACTTCTCCGTCATCTCTTACCTTGTAGTGAATCTCTTTCCTCTGTCCTTCACTCCTTCTGGAGTTCTAAGTTCCAGCGGACACCAACAACACCCATGAACCATTTTAGAGTTCTTTACTCTTGATATAGTCCATTGAAGAGCAAACACGGACATCGAGAGGTTGCAAAGCCAAGGAAGAAAGTGGGTGATTTGGAACATGAGAATTGAAACCCGAAAATGATTCGAAAAATTAAAATACAACTTTCTGTCTTTGTATACCACCAACCAAAATCAGTAATTTCTATTACATTTGATCGAAATCCATTTAATTTGAACTGATTGATTCATAATTTGTTGAATAACCAATATGAAGTACTGTAATCGTGCAGGAGAGAAAACTTTCTGAGATAGCGAGAAGAAAATTGGTGGTTCGAGATGCTATACGTGAGTCGTAAATGTGGTCTGGTTTACAGGGACGCTGTAGAAACTCAAGATTCAGAAAGAATCAAGCATATCAGATTTGCAGAAGAAGAAGAAGAAGAAGAAGAAGAAGAAGAAGATGAAGAAGAAGAAGAAGAGAGAAGAGAGATAAAATGAACAGAAATGTGATATTCATTAATTAACTAACAAACTTGTTAGTTGCATATAAGTAGCTGTTATGGAAGTTTTATCTAGAAATCTGAAGGCTGCTATCAGGGAGGGTGTCTTCAAGGGGGTGAATGTGAGAAATAATATTGAAGCCTTAACCCATCTCTTCTTTGCGGATGATGTTATTATCTTCTTGGATGATACAGTGTTAGAATATGTGATTTAGAGTAACTAGAGGGTCCTATGTGTAAATACTAAAAGTAGTTAACAACTACTTAATAGCGCCTAATGAGTTTGTTATGAATTAATGAGAAGTTAGTTTCATTTCTGCTGTTCATCTTCTTCCCTCTTCTTCTTCTCTCTCTTCTGTAGATGTTAGGGTTCTTGATGATTCACAGATTCTTCATCTTCTACATGGTATCAGAGCAATTCTGAAGCTCGTCGCTCTGTCTCGATCCTCCTCTACCTCATCTTCTTCCTTGGCGCGGTTCAGTTTCGGGAGAAATCCATGGATTCCTCTTCACGAAACGCTGATTTCGCCATTCCTGCTGGATTGAAGTTTTTCATCTCCAATCTCAATTCTCTGGTTCAGGTGCGTCTTGATGGTGCCAATTACATCATCTGGAAGGCGCAGATGCAGACGATTCTTCAAGGTAATGATCTCCTAGATCATGTTCTTGGTAAGAACATTCCGTCTCAATTTACAAACCCTAGCTCGACCGATTCAGATATTCCGTCTGTTAATCCACTCTACACACAGTGGTTAACCATAGATCAGCATCTCAAAAGTGCCTTGTTAGCTTCAATTTCTGCGTCTGTAATCCCAATCATTTTGCATCTATCTCATGCTCATCATATCTGGACTGCTTTAGAAACTCGGTATGCTTCACTGTCTAGATCTCACATTCATCTGCTCAAGATGCGTTTGTCTACTGTTATGAAAGGCTCTTCTTCAATTACTGCTTATCTTGATCAATTTAAGCACATCACATACCAGCTAACTCAGGTTAATGAACTGATTACTGAAGAAGATCTCATCCTATACATTCTCAAAGGACTTCCTGCAGAATATGACCATTTTAAGTCCACTATTCGAGTTCGTGGTGTTCCTATTTCTGTGGATGAATTGAGTACTTTGTTGATATCTGAAGAATTGTTTCATCAGTCTGATTCTTCTAAGACTTCTGTGGTATCTCTACCTGTTTCTGGTTTTACTCCATCTTCAATGGCTGCTACTGAGGTTATGACTTCTTATCAAGCATCCTTCAAGCCCAAATTCACTGGATCTTACAACAACTCCAACAAGCACTATTACAAGAAACAGAATTCCTCTAGTTCCTCTATTCTGGGACCTTAAAATAACACTCAAGCTGGTTCATCATTCAAAACTGGTACTGGATCTTCTGCACCTCCTGCTTCTGATGTTGTTTGCCAAATTTGTGGGAAATCAAGACATACAGCCAGGGATTGTTGGTTCAGATTGGATACATCAAGATTTGCTATGAGAAATGGTCCTAAGAAGGCCTATCACACTTATGCTGCACCAATTCCACAGAGCTCAGTCACATCTTCACCATCACACATGACCTGACTCTTAGATTCTGGTGCTACACATCATGTCACCAACAACCTCTCAACCATGACTTCACCAACACCCTATCAAGGGCAGGATTCTATTCACATTGGTGATGGCTCAGAAGTACCTATTCAATACAATGGATCTGGTATCATTTCTCTTCCTCATTCAACCTTTAATCTCTCCAATATCTTGTATTCACCAAAGTTCTCTCACAATTTACTCTTTGTTCACCAATTTGCTACAGACAACAACTGTACATTGTCCTTTAACTCTAAGGGTTTCTTCATACAGGACAATGCTACTCTGGCTATTACTCACCAAGGCCCATGTAGCAATGGACAGTACACCCTTTCTCCTCACACAACAACTTCCACATCACCATCTGCATTTTTTACATCTCTCACAGAAGCTGCAACTACTCTCTGGCACAAGAGACTTGGTCATCCAAATTCTTCAGTATTACAAGCTTTAGCTCACACACTTAGTGTCAAATTTCATCATGCTACTTCATTATGTAGTTCTTGTGCTGTTTCCAAGTCTCATAAATTGTCATTTCCACACAGTGTATCTGTTTCTACTGCACCTTTTCAGCTAGTACACTCTGATGTATGGGGTCCTTCCCCTTTTATCTCTTTTTTAAACTACAAGTTTTATGTCATCTTTCTGGATGATTTTACTAAATTTACATGGCTTTATCCTCTTAAATCAAAAGATCAAGTTTATGCTGCTTATTTACATTTGTCAACTCTTATTCAAACTCAGTTCTCAGCCACTATAAAAGTGTTTAGAACTGACAATGGGACTGAGTATCTCAATCATGATTTTGCTCTCTTCTTGCAATCCCAAGGGTCTATTCACCAAACTACCTGCACTTACACCCCAGAACAAAATGGGAAAGCAGAGAGAAAACATAGACACCTTGTGGAAACAGCCATCACACTCCTTACTCAAGCAAACTTACCACCTACATACTGGCTTGAAGCAATTACAACAGCCAATTTTCTAATTAATAAACTTCCAAAACCTTCTCTTCAAAACAAATCTCCTCATTTTCTGCTTCAGAGACATCACCCTGATTACTCCTTACTTAAGACCTTTGGCTGTCTGTGCTATCTCTGGTTAAGACCATATGCACCTACCAAACTGCATACCAGATCTACCCCCTGTGTATTTCTGGGATATTGTCTTACCACCAAGGGATACAAGTGTATGGATTTAACAACCAAAGTTGTTTATGTTTCAAGATATGTTGTGTTTGATGAGCACATTTTCCCTTTTCATTCCAAAACTTCTAATTCACCCTCTTTTCACACCACTAATTACACTACTGATTGAAATTTTCTTACTCCTATTTTTCTCAGTCATTCCACCAATCCACCACAAACACCTACCTCTCCTACTATACACTCTGCACCCTCTTCCACTTTACACTCTCCTATTTTATCTACCACTTCATCCACACCTACTTCCACCCCTAATCCCTCCCCCATAACCTCCTCTCCTCCTACCTCACCTAATCCAAACACTTCTGTTACATCTCATCCCATGCACACAATATCTAAGACTGGTATTACCAAACCTAATCCCAAATATTGCAATACTGCTGCTGTGACTACTTCTTCACCTTCTGAACTTCAATCTTTTGAAGAAGCTTCTCTCAGTCCACACTGGCTCTCTGCCATGAATGAGGAGTATGCATCTCTAATGCAGCAACACACCTGGTCTTTGGTCCCACTTCCTTTTGGTAGGAAGGCTATTGGCTGCAAATGGGTTTTTAAACTCAAAAGAAATGCAGCTGGCACCATTAACAGATACAAGGCTAGGTTACTGGCTAAGGGTTTTCATCAGAAAGAAGGAGTTGATTACTCAGAAACCTTTAGTCCAGTGGTGAAACATCAAACAATAAGGGTGGTTCTTACTTTGGCAGTCAAGTTTAATTGGAATGTCAGGCAGCTAGATGTTTCCAATGCTTCCCTTCATGGTATGTTACAAGAAGAAGTTTATATGTAGCAGCCTCCTGGGTTCATTGTGTCTCAGGGTCTAGTCTGCAAACTCCACAAATCCCTCTATGGATTGAAACAAGCCCCCAGGGCATGGTTCACTATGTTCTCATCTTTTCTGCTAAAGCAAGGTTTTCATGCCTCTGGTGCAGATGCATCTCTCTTTGTGCAGCACACTTCAACCTCATTCACAGTTATTTTAGTATATGTGGATGATATCTTGTTTACAGGCACCAACGATGCTCATATTTCTTCATTAATATCTCAAATGCAAACTGTTTTTGCTCTTAAAGATCTGGGAGCTTTGTCATATTTCTTGGGGATTGAAGTAAGTAGGAGTTCTTCTGCTATGCATCTTCATCAATCCAAATATGCTCTTGATTTGTTAAAGAAGGATGGTCTTCAAGACTGTAAGCCTTGTGACTCTCCAGTATCAGTCAAAGAACCACTTCTTCTAGATGGTGATCTCCCTTTCTCCAATCTTTCACACTTCAGAAGTCTGGTTGGTGCTCTGCAGTATCTTACCATTACTAGAGCTGATATTCAATTTGCAGTCAATAGTCTCTGCCAGAAGATGCATCTTCCCACCAACAAAGATTATGTGGCACTAAAAAGAGTGCTTAGATTTGTCAAAGGCACTATTTCTCATGGTCTTCATATAGGATCATCAGTTGAGTCTCTATGTGCATTCACAGATGCTGATTGGGCTGGTTCTTCTGTGGATAGAAGATCTACATCTGGTTTCTGCATCTTCCTGGGAGACACTCTGATCTCGTGGTGTTCCAGAAAACAGCACGCAGTAGCAAGACCATCTAATGCTCCCAACCCCGTGTGTACCCACTGTGTGTGTTATGCCTTTAATTGAGAACCATGACAACCCCTTTTATACACATGTGGGGGCGGTGAATTTCCAGCCCACCACCGCCTCACATGTTTCCAACTTGGTTTGTTTCCAAATAACAACCTTTGACTTTTCTTTTTGTTTCCTTTTGCTGACTTCAAGACACCCAACAAATCTCCACCTTGGTTAGAAGATCTACATCTGGTTATTTGCATCTTCCTGGGAGACACTCTGATCTCTTGGTGTTCCAGAAAACAGCACACAGTAGCAAGACCATCTACAAAAGCAGAATACAGAGCAATGGCTACAGCTGCTGCAGAATTAAAGTGGTTGTTATGATCTGGACCTAGCTTTGAGAACGATGTAAACGATGACACAAGAACACAAGTATTAACGTGGTTCACTAGTTATTAGCTAGCTACCTCCACGACCAAAACCCCGATTTTATTGAGAGAAACTCACCCGGTACAACCCGATAACGCACACGTACACCAAAAAATAGCACTAAATAATTTCCTATCTAATGCTCCCAACCCCGTGTGTACCCACTGTGTGTGTTGTGCCTTTAATTGAGAACCATGACAACCCCTTTTATACACATGTGGGGGCGGTGAATTGCCAGCCCACCAACGCCTCACATGTTTCCAACTTGGTTTATTTCCAAATAACAACCTTTGACTTTTCTTTTTGTTTCCTTTTGCTGACTTCAAGACACCCAACAGTGGTTAGGCTACATTTTGTATGATCTCTGTATTCAGTTTGCTACATCTCCTTTACTACTTTGTGATAATATGTCTGCTCTGTCCCTAGCTAAGAATCCAGTATTCCATGCTAGAACAAAGCATATTGAGATAGACTTCCATTTTGTGAGAGAGCAAGCTCAATCCAAACTTCTCAGGTTAGCCCAGATTCCTACTCAAGATCAGTTGACTGATGTGTTCACAAAAACCCTCTCAACTCAAAGATTTCAAGACCTGCAGAAGAAAATTCATATCTTCTCTTTATCTTAGTTTTCTGTGTTTTCTGGAATTCTTGGGGTTG
This sequence comes from Linanthus parryae, assembly GCA_023055425.1. Classification (NCBI taxonomy): domain Eukaryota; kingdom Viridiplantae; phylum Streptophyta; class Magnoliopsida; order Ericales; family Polemoniaceae; genus Linanthus; species Linanthus parryae. The sequence continues at coordinate 40,543,619 of JALGPY010000002.1, forward strand.
TGTTTGTAGTTTAGCAAAGTTGGGTGTGTGTTAGAATGTGGGTTGTATTTGTAGTTTAGCAAAGTTGGGTGTGTGTTAGAACATGTGGGTTGTGTTTGTAGTTTAGCAAAGCTGGGTGTGTGTTAGAATATGTGATTTAGAGTAACTAGAGGGTCCTATGTGTAAATACTAAAAGTAGTTAACAACTACTTAATAGCGCCTAATAAGTTTGTTATGAATTAATGAGAAGTTAGTTTCATTTCTGCTGTTCATCTTCTTCCCTCTTCTTCTGTAGATATTAGGGTTCTTGATGATTCACAGATTCTTCATCTTCTACATACAGTTTCTAAATGTCAAAGCTTCTACAGAGTGTCGAATCAATTTTGTGCTTCTTCAGGTATGGAAATAAATACTTCTAAATCTGGTTTGTTAATTTCCCCTAATACTGAGAATGAGGAAGCTCATCATATCCTGAGTTGCTGTAAATTCCTGAGTTGGATAAGCAAGCTAGATATTTGGGTGTTCCTACTTTTGGGGGTAGATCTAAGAGATAAAGTGTTAATTTTGTGGAAGAAAGTATTGAGAATAAGCTTCAAGGCTGGACCATGGAGTCTCTCTCTTAAGCAGGAAGAGAGGTGATGATTAAAGCGTTTGCTCTTGCTCTCCCAAGCTATGTAATGAGTTGTCTGCTTCTTTCCTAATCTTTTTACTCTAAAATTATCAAGGTCTTGAGAAATTTTTGGCGGGGAGGTAAGGTGAATGTTAAGAAGATAAATTGGATTGCTTGGAGAGAGATGTCTAATTCTTAGAAAGAAGGTGGCTTGGCTTTTAGAGACTTGAAGGTTATGAATTATGCTCTTCTCGCAAAGAATGGGTATAGGCTACTCCAACAACCCAATTCTTTATGAGCTAGAGTACTTAAAGCTTTGCATTTTCTTTCTTCTTCTATTCTTCATGCTAAACTAGGCCAAAACCCTTCTTGGTCTTGGAGAAGTGTTGTGGCTGGTTTGGAAGTGATTAAAAGAGGTGGTTGTTGGAAGATTGGCAATGGTGAGAGTGTTATCGTTTTTAAGAACTGTTGGATCCCTAAGAAGAACCAGAAAAAAGGTGGTTAATTTAGGGGCTTTTGAATGACTCTGTTAAAGTGTGCCAAATTCTCAATAAAGATGCCAGGTGCTGGAATATACAATTTGTGCAAAATATGTTTTCCATTGAGGATGCAAAAGAGATTTTGGCGATTAATATTCCTTGGATTCCAAGACAAGACAGATTTGTGTGGACTGTTGATAATGAGGATTCTCCTTCATCTCCGACGAGCGATTCTCCGGCCCGGCGATTAGCAGGTAAACTCTAACTTTGATGTTATCTTGTTTAGTTGTTTTGATTGCAAAAGGACTTGGGAGTTGACATTCATTGCATCATGATTCTTGTTTTGATGTAATGATGTTAAGTTGTTTTAATTGCCGAAAATCAAAATGATGGGTGTAATGATGTTAAGTTGTTTTGATTGCTGAAAATCAAAATGATGGGTGAAATACTGGAATTCACCTACAAAGTAAAGAAAAAAAATTGACTCAACAAGTTGCTCTTACCAAGCCTCTTACACTATTGTAATTTATTCAATTTGATAATTTTTGTCTAGTTGGTTTGCGTTGATGGGAGAAGCTCCAGAATTGTATGCTCCCTCTGTTGTGTAGAAAAATTGGCTCTGGACTCAAAAAAGGGTAACTAATGGGTGATGTTATCATAATTACACGTGGTACCTGTTCTGACATTCTAGATTATGTTTTTCTTAAAAAAAATTTATATTCGGATATTTCCTGCTCGTGTTCTTAACCTTGATGTCATGGAAACATGATTACGTACGTTCCGACTGTTTTGACAACTTTAAACGCGAATTTGATATCAAATTAACAATAAGTATCCGAACTTGATATCAAATTATCAATCAATAAATTGCGGAATTAGAGATTTTATTGAATGCTTTGACGGTGATTTTCTTTGCATCACAGTAGTGATGTTGAAATTTTTTTCATTTTTTTTTTAAATATGTGCCCCCCTTTACTCAAATCCTGGTTCCGTCACTTATAGGGTGAGTTTGGTATAACGTATTTGCAACTTAACTTAACTTATAAGTTTATGAGCTTGTTTGGTACCAACTTAAAATCTCAATAATCAGCTGAAAAAAATCTGAAAAGAAAATCCAGCTTAACCGAGAATCACAATCTGTTTGGTATGAGCTGAAATCATAAATCACTAACTTGATCCATTTAACAAAATTTAAAGAGCTCTAAATTCAAGTAATTGAATACACATATTTGTAACCGAAATGTGATCATGCTAATGTAAAAAGGAAATCAAAATTAATTTTTTAGGGATTTTAAGCTGCATAATCCCCAATTTTGGAGATTCTACAATTGCACATAGATTATTTTAATCTGCAGATTATCAGATTAAAATCTGCAAGCATAACAAACGAGATTGTTGAAAAGAAGTCGATTTTAATCCGATTGGATTAAAATCTGGGATACCAAACATGCACTATGTCAAAAAAATCCATGACAAAAAAGATGAACAAAAAAAGTTGTAGGTGTTTGGTGAAAAAGATGTTTTAAGTCCAAAAGTTCAAAAAAGCTTCAAAAACTCAACTTTTTCTAGACTCAAAGTTAACACTATGGACTTATAAGTCGGACTCCATCTTTTCAGCTTATAAGTCCATACCAAACACTGCTTATAAGTTGGCTTTAACTTATAATCCAAAACTGATTTATAAGCTGCTTATAAGTCATACCAAACCCCCCCTATAATCTTAAAAGTGTTCTTAAATCTTAAGATTGTTTATTGTAAAAAAAAAAAAAAAAAAAAATCTCTAAAAATATGTAATTGCATGTTTTTAAATATGTGCCCCCTTATTTAAAAAGGGGGGCACATATTTAAATAAGGGGGGCACATATTCTTGTTCAAAAAAAAAAAAAAATATGTGCCCCCCTTTAACTGCTCACGACGTTTCAGTAAAAAAGAATCTCTTCAGTAACGTCTCCTACACCGAGAGAGAGGACGTATTTGGGTGAGACTCAGACTGACTTTCGTGCTCTTCGATAACAACGACCGATTTTTATCTGTACATATGTTGTATCCTCTTCTTCTTCTCTTCCAATCTCTCTCCCTTTACATGTGTGCCTAATCAATCCAATTCATATATGTAGAACGATCATATTTCTGATTTATTTCTGACTTCCCCAGGTTGCTGCAGAAGAGTGATTTTCCAATTGCTGGAGGGGTCCTGAAATCAATATGGGAGGAAATCAGAGTGTATTTTGTTTCAATATGGGAGGAAATCTATATGGGAGGAAATCAATATGGGAAATTAATATCCTTTCTTGATTTCTGATTAGTGAAAAAACCGAATCGATATCGTATCTCGCTGATTGATCAGTTACTACACTTATCCTTGAAATTTACTTGCGTTTTGGTGTATTTGTTTGTTGGCTTATCCTCATATTTGAAATTCACTTGCTCTTTGGTCCATGGTTTTTTTTTTGAGAGCAGTTGGTCCATGGTTTTTTTTTTGAGAGCAGTTGGTCCATGGTTTTCTGTGTTGACCATAATTTGATGCTTTGGCTTGAGGGATATGTAATTGTAGTGATCCGGGTGAAAACTGTGGTAGTAGACACATTTTGCTAGTGTGGTTGTCTATTAAGTAAACTGTTGATATGGTCCTGTTTGGATAACAAGGTTGGACTTGTTTGGTTAACCAAACCAGGTGGATATTTGGATTAGAAGGTTTTGGTTTTTGAGGTGTTGACTAGAAAGGCCATTCAAGCGGGACATGTCGATCGGCATTACTCCCATTGATCCCATTGACGATTCACAATTTAGGTTAGATGAGATGTGGTGGAAGTCATTTAGTAATGATATAGAAGAACAAAATAAGTTAAAAAGAAAATAACTATGAGCAACCGCTTTCTCGTGGCTTATCAATTTGGTTTCCGTATGTTATTTCATTTGGTAGGTCTCTCTAAGTTGATTAGGGCATATCACTAATTCTAGGCGTATTGCACAGCACTGCTCATGTTCTTTGTTAGCGAAATTCATATAGAGGGGATTTCGCATCCCGATTATTTCATTTTTTTATTTTACTTGCTACTTCAATTTCAGAGCAAATAAGATTATTCTAACCTATCTTTGTCTGATGCAGTACTGTACTTGCCAGACAGGCTAAAACACTTTATTTGATTTAATATGTTTGACCTAGGTATGTTGCTAATGGTTGTTGCTATGGAAACCCGTAAATCAATATTCTGTTTGTGCTTGTTACCATGATGAGATTCACAGTATTTCAACTCGTGTATATCCATATAGTAGACCATTGAGTAACGGATTAAAATCCAATGGAAGTGTAGTTTTGTAGAAATCAGATAAAGAGTTTGTTTTTATGATTTGGCTGACATAATTCTGTACATTTGGGATCTATTACAGATCATGGACTAAAATGAACTCTTTGCCAAACTGACGACATGAACACCGATGCTTCAGTGGCCGTTGGATCTCTTTGCAGCTTCGTTCAGTAGCCGTCCGATGGTTCTAGCCGTTTGATTCAAATGGTTAAGTGGAACGGTGTCGTTCCTCTATCCAACAGACAGCTCAAGCACAGTCAGCATACTCGAGGCTCCTGATTGGTCCAATCCTGTCATCGTTGCTTACGTGTTTGTCTAGTCAGCTAGGTCGTTACAAACTTTCGTTTATTACACTAAGGCCCAGACTATTTAAACATTTGTAGTGCTTCTTTGTAACTTGATTTTTGCTTTATGCAATTTCCAAATTTCTTCTGCAACTATCTTCTTCTTTCTCTCTCTCTCTCTCCGTCATTTTCTTCAAGCTCTTCTTGTACTCTGATATGGTATCAGAGCCTGGTTCATTGGCTCAATCAATTTCCACAGAAGTGTAGATCAGCTCTTGGAGGTCATTTTGAGTATAAAGTTGACCTAGTTCTGGAGGCTGATGGAGACCCCCAATTTAGCTGGTAGTGATCGCTCTGGCAAAAGTTCTGGTGGTGTCTATGGTAATGACTTCTCAAACTCTCCTTATTTCATTGCTAGTTCTGAGAATCCTGGAGCTATTTTAGTCTCTCAACTTCTTACTGGAGAGAATTACTACTCCTGGGAAAAGTCTATGAAGGTAGCATTACAAGCTAAGAACAAGCTTGATTTTATTGATGGAAGTCTTTCTCAACCTGAAGTTACTTCTGAATTGTTTCTCCTGTGGAGGAGATGTGATAGTATGGTTATTTCTTGGCTTCTCAATTCTGTGTCTAAGGAGATTTCTTGTAGTTTGGTTGGCATTTCAACTGCTAGAGATATATGGATAGATCTACAAGAGAGATTTTCTCAAGGGAATCATCCTAGGGTTTTTCAGCTTGCTGAGATGATAGCTGGTCTCAAACAAGGTGATAACACTATTACAATGTATTATACCAAATTGAGAACTATGTGGGATGAATTAGCCAATTATAAACCTCTACCTGCTTGCACTTGTGGTGCTTTTGCTTTGATGAGACAGAGAAGAGAAGAGGAATATATATGCAGTTTCTGATGGGGTTAAATGATTAATATAAAGCAGTAAGGGAGCAAATTCTCCTTGTTGAACCTCTTCCTACCTTGAATTAAGTTTATTCTAAGGTTGTGCAGCATGAAAGGCAATTAGCCATTTCTGTGACTAAGATTGGTATTCTACCTACTCCTAGTGTTGCAATGTACACAAATTCCTCTCATTCAACTGTGCCTTATGCTAATTCACCAGCACCCAGATACTCCTCTACTCCCAACTTAAAAAAGGTGTGTCATCATTGTGGGAAATCAGGCCATGTCAAAGCCAAATGTTATAAGTTACATGGCTATCCTCCACATTACAAACTTAAACCTAAAGTCAATAATGTTGTTGCTGAAAGTACACCAAATCCCACACTTACATTGTCACCAGCTCAATGTCAGCAGATTGTGTCACTTATCAGCACACAACTACAGTCTCAGTCTATAAGCTCACCTACATCTCCAACAGAGGTTAATTCTGTTACACCATATGATTCTATATCTCACATTATGGGTTAGATTCACCTCTCCAACAACATAACAACAAAACACCACCCTCTTCTGGTTCTACAAGCTCAAATCACCTTCACTTTATGGATGGCATTTCCAGCTCTCTCTCTTTTCACATCTCCAAATTGTCTCCTGATCTAGCAGCACACTCTTGGATCATTGATACAGGTGCTACTGATCATATGTGTTGTAATTCTTCTCTATTCTTTGAGATGCATCCCACTACACATACCACTGTTCATCTTCCTAATGGAAAGTCAGTTAGTGTCTCTCATATTGGCTCTATAGTCTTAAATGACAATCTTACCCTTCACAATGTCCTTTACGTGCCTACTTTTAAATTCAATCTCATTTAAGTCAGTAAGCTTACACATTCTACTTCTTGTGTTTTTCTTTGGGTGCTAGACCATTGCATCTTTTATGCCAAATCTGATAATGCTGTTCTAGCTAAAGGTCACAAAGTTGATGGTCTCTATCTTTTAGACTCTGATTCTTTTGCTTCTAACTGTCTACAAATCCTATCTCTAAAAATGCACTTTGGCATATGAGATTAGGACATCCCTCATTTAGAAAGCTTCAACTCTTAGTGACATTTCTTCTTCTCTTGAGGCCACAAATGTGACTTGTACTGTTTGTCCACTTGCTAAACACAAGAAACTTCCTTTCCCAAATTTCAATCATATTACCTCATAACCCTTCACTTTAGTACATTGTGACACTTGGGGTCCTTACAGAGTACCTACTCATTCTGGTCACAAATATTTATTGACATTGGTTGATGATTCTACTAGGCATACATGGCTCTTTCTTATGCAAAATAAATCAGATGCAGCTGGCATTATAGTGGAATTTTGCACATATGTTGAGACACAATTTTCTGCAACTGTGAAGAGATTTAGAAGTGACAATGCACCTGAGCTGCATCTAGCTGTTTTCTTTGCCAAGAAGGGTATTATTGATGAACTCAGTTGTGTTGAAACACCTGAACAGAACTCAGTGGTGGAGAGGAAGCATCAACATTTGCTTAATGTACTCCATCTCCACTTGCACCTACACCTACTCCTTCTTCTACAGAACCTCCTTTGTCTTCAGACAATTCTTTACCCCCTCTTCCAGCTCCAAGGAGATCAGGCAGAATTCCAAAAACACCCTCACATTTAAAGGACTATGTTCTTGGTCATAAGTCAACTGCCTCAGCTTACACTTATGACATCTGTCCCTTTCTTTCTCCTCCATCAACTCACACACATCAAGCCTTTCTCAGCCAGGTTCTTGACAATGTTGAACCTACTAAATACAGTGAAGCAGCTACAAATCCAGTTTGGGTCTCAACCATGCAACAAGATCTTGCTGCTCTTGAGAAAAATCAGACATGGTCTATTGTTCCTCTTCCTCTACATCACAAGGCTATTGGTTGCAATGGGTTTTTAAGATTAAATACAAAGCTGATGGAACTCTTGAGAGATATAAATCTAGGCTTGTAGCCAAGGGCTTCACTCAAACTGAAGGAATTGATTATTTTGAGACTTTCTCACCTGTTGCTAAGCTTCCTACTCTCAAGTTTTTGGTGGCTCTTGCTGTTATGCATCATTGGTTTATGGTACAGCTGGATGTGAATAATGCTTTCTTACATGGTGATCTCATAGAGGAGGTCTATATGCAGCTTCCCCCTGGGTATGTGCTTCCTTCAACTTCAGCTTCTCTGGTTAATCCAGTTTGTAAACTACAAAAGGCTCTTTATGGACTTAAACAAGCTTCTAGACAGTGGTTTTCCAAATTTAGTTCTACTTTGCTTCACATGGGTTTCTCTCAATGCAAGACTGATTACACATTATTCATCAAGTGTCTTCCTGGAAGATTTGTTGCCATTTTAGTCTACTAGTAAACAGCACGTGCGTTGCACGTGATAAATCCTTGATATGTTTAGAACATTCAAAAATTTATTTGCTGAATACATTTTAATTCTATCTAATAAAGATTTTTTTTCTTTTAAACTGATAACAAACAGACACTTATAAATCACGTAATTTTGAAACTATTGTTTCAAGCAGTTCGAACATAAAGCTTAGCATCATACTCATCCTTTCAAGTACCTAGCAATAAATTTTCGGTTAGTATCAATATGTAAATTTGGTACATGTTCAAACTATCTACATCATACTCTTGTGATTATTTGAATGAAGTCTAGTTAGTTGTTCTTAGGGTAACACAATGGTTGGGTAAATGGCTTTCTACTCCTCAATGTGGTAAACAATTAGAACGCATTTTGTATGAAACACACATATTTGTATGAAATTATATAAACAAGTGTGTGTGTGTGTGTATACAAGACATTGGGTCAAATTTATTTCTTTCAGAACTAAATTTTTTATGTTTTAACGTTCAGCAATATCAAAGGATAATAATCTCTTTAGACTTGGCCGTTAAGCTGTTTTACTATGAAACGACCGTCATTTCACATTCTACAACTAACAAGTTAAAGAGGAAAAACATGTACTCCATCTTCAGGTACAATTTTCTCGAATGGAGAGGGGGGAAAATAATTAAAATGAGCATACAATTTGATCACTCATGGTTAATAAACCATCCAAAAGATTTTTCCTTTAGGCCCTTACTTGGTCACATAGCTCTCGGACTTGTTCTGGGCATCCCAAGATGTTCTACTCTTGAATTAAACCATTGCAATCATGACATGATTTCCATCTGAAATCTGTTCAATGCTTCTTTCTTTTATCTCTTGAGGAAGTTATTGTGGACAGGTGCATCTCGAGTATGTTGGTAGGATGTGATCGTGGAGTGTGGACAATCGCATCTCGAGATTGTTGGGTGGGTCCGGCCCCTTTTGTTGTTGTCATTCAGATCTAACTTTGTCATGTATCATGCTAATGGTTGTCATGTATCATGCGTGAGAACTGAGAAGTTGATATGGGTTAACCGTATCTTCAACGTTACGTAGTAATATTATTTATTTAATTGTTAGTTAATTGTTAGTTAGTTTATTTATTTAATAGTTTAATCAGTTAATTATTTAATTAGAGTAGACCGGGCCGAGCCCGTTAGGTCAATCGTCTAGTTAAGGTTTGTTATTTTTCTATTTAAACGTTGTAGTTCATTATTGTATCAATCAATGAAAACTATCAAGGATTGAGAGTGTTTTTGTAGTTCATTATTGTATACATATTTAATATGCAATAGATTAGAACCTTACAACCAATTTTAATTATAAACCCATTACAAGTTAGAAGACATGTTTTGTGAACGAAGACCACTGCCACACCAATAAGAACCAACACCATATGAGACTAATGCTTAAATAACCATTTCTTGACGGAACCAGTGGGTGCCCCTGCTATCTTACTCACTTTACTAAAACACCTGTTCCATCCCGTGGAATCAAGATACTAAGAATCCCTGCTACAGATACTCTTATGGATTAGACTTATCTTACAAATATTCCTTAAGCCAGATGAGACTAATGCTAAAACAACCATTTTTTAACGAAAATCCTCCTACCCAAGTTGTTAAGCAGTAGACGTCTGTGTTACCATACTCCGCTAAAGCACCTGTTTCATCCTATATAATCGAGATACTAAAGGATCCCAGGTATAAGTACTCTTCTGGATCAGACTTTTCTTGCGAGTTTCTTATGAGGGTTCCTTACACCAGAAAGACACGGCTAATGCATTGGTAGCTACAAAATATTATCGAAACTACTGCTACTATAATGACGAGTTGCAGAGGTATTCAAGGTTTTTTCGCTGAGCCAAAGATAAAGAACAGATACTCACTGGCCTAGTGAATGGTTTCACTGAACCAGAAGGCAAATTTCAAAATAAGTCAGGTCAATTCATTTTCGATCAGAATTGTTCATTGGCTCTTCTTTAATTCCAAAGTTTTCTTTCTAGTAGTTTTGAGTTCTATCCCCAGGAGATATCCCAAACTACTCTTACAAGAATGTAGAACAAGGGTCCCACTATGTGCCCGTCCAAAAGTTATTCCAACATAAAGAAAGAGGATTAGGAAGGAGATGAATCCATTCTTTCCTAGAGTAAACCATGAGCTTTCTCATGCAGATAATATACCAACTCGAAGTCGTTAAAATAACTAATGCCAAAGGGAAGTTAATTTTTCCTCATGGAAAAGTGTATACCCATTTGGTGGCATGCACCAAGATTGCTAAAGTACATACCCTTTAGCCTCATCATCCTCCACACGATAAAGACTATCCAGGGCTTATGAAAACATCAATACAGTAGCTAATGTACAGTCCCTTCTGTCTCACCATCCTTACACTTAGTTGAATGCATTGTTTAATTGAAAATGTCTTCTAATATGTGTTGTTAGAAGATTATTAAAATTCTTAAGTGAACGCACTACATAGTGATCAATGAAAGAACGAAATTAATGGGAGTAGCTCCCTTTTGTTTGTCTTTTTCTTTCTTGTTAGACTCTTGGGAGTAGCTCCCTTAACTGTTGTTCTTTTAGGGAGATATGTCAGCCAGACCTTTCCATGTATCCCGTATTATTATCTATCTCATCTTTCGTTACCGGGGAAAATAAAGAACGAAACTAATGTAAAGCATGGACTTACTGTTAAAGTGTCTTCAAATGTGCGCAAAGATCTTTTCCTATTTGTTCTCCATTCAAGATATATAAAATAACTGCAAGAAAGCAAATATCATCTAAAAAAATCAAAAGAACATCAAACATATTTTAGCCGGAACAAATTATCCTTAAACCACTAACTAATATGAGTTTTAAGTTCCTAGAAAAATAATGACAAACATGTCATTACAAATTATGTGATAACCATATGCAGAAATAAGCTGTCATTCCTACATAAATATTGCAAGTATGAGAATTTGAAACATAACAGACCAATGAAACGATCAAAATCGTAAATGTGATACCACTTCTACCCCGAATAAATTCCAGATCCAGCTTAATTTTTACCAAATCATACATGCCAAATCTTTGGGTCCGTACATGTTAGATCGTCCTTTCTAATTTGTACACCAACTCTTCTCAAGCAATATTGAATAAGGATAAATCTTCTACCACGCATTTAAGGATTAAGTTCTCTAACTGTGGTACTGTTCAAAATCGGCATTGCTTAATTAATTGAAAATCTCTTCTTTCCAAGCGACATTCATATTTATAAATTCAAACATATAGTTAATTGATCAACAAAGCATACCTGGTTTAACCAAATAACAGTTTTCTTGAGCATTTCCTTGTATAATTTTTTACTTCAAAAGAGATAGAGTTTAAGTTAGAGTATTTCCACAAGAATAAAAGGCTTGTTAAGTAAATAAACAACATATGTGGTTGTAATTCAAAACCAGAAACATACCTTGGCATTGAAATTTGCCGAAAGATTTCTCAAGCACACTGCATATCATCAGAAAGAAACAGATTCATTTGTGCTATGAACCTAACAGAATGAAGAGACATAGATCATCCCTAAATCAAAATTCTAAACCCCGAATGAGTAAATAGCAGATTTGTCTACATATATCTTATTTGGTTAAGTTAGTTGAAACATAGTTACATTCATTGTTTTTTTTTACTCCATTAAACTTGTGGGTAAAGATTGTAGAAAGATTTACCTGGTTTCAGAATCTTCTTTGATTGTGGACTTTGATGCAGAGATAATTGTCAAGCTTTTCATCGTTGACAACTTGATATCCATCTTGTGTTTTCAATCCACTCAAAAGCTTATAGTACCCCTGAACGCCGGAAACACTGAACTCAATGCAAAGAACCGATGATTCACTTTCATATTGAAGTTGAGGACCGGCCTAACAAAACGCGATTGTTCTATATATATATGTATACAAAACGCGATTGTTCCATATATACGTATGCAACAACAATGATCGTGAAACAGTGCAACGGCGATATTAGATCACGCAAAAAAGAAAAGAAAAAAAACTACGATGGCTGCCAGATCTTATTTCTGAAGGCGTTCGTTCTTCTTGGGTGCCAGCAACTGCGATTTCTACGTTCCCATAGCCGCGATCAGATAGTGGATAGTTGTGAGGAACCGGTTGGTGGAACCGTTTGAGAACTTGAGGGTTTTCTTGCTTGTGGGCCAGAGTGTAATATTTATGTCTATGATGGGTTATTTTATAATTAAAATTTTAGGAACACTTTTGGAGTTATTCGCTCTTTTATAAGAGTAAAGATATACAAATATAATTTTATATTATTCTAAAAGATATATATAATATTAAATTAAGGAGCGGTTCAACCGGTTGAACCATTGGTCGGACCGGTACCGGTCCGGTTATGAAAACTATGGTTGAAACTAAAAAAATGTGATCATATGTCTGTCTTCTAACAGTTGATATCATGATTTATTTTGTTTACTTTCAAAGTGCCGCTAGTCCATTCTGTAACATTTCAGTTTCTCACAAACTGAATAACGTCTTAAATTTATTGAGAGTAACGGTTTGCTATATTTACAATTCATTTAATGTATCATCCATCTATTTACGATTTGGAAGAATGAACTTTTGTAAGTGATTGTGATGTTTTCTTTTTATAATTAGTCACAGAGATGTCTGCTTAGTTTTAACTTTTTTTTTTTTTTTTTGGTCAACCTAGTTTTAACTTCACATGCGTCGCATGTCATGTCTGAGATCATGAACTTGAAGCTGTTGGTGATACTATCACTCACGGTGTTCGTTCTAGATTCTGTGTGCGGTAAGCTTCAAAATTAGTACATTGTAAATAAGATTTAGCGAGAAACACAAAGTGATTGCCTGAAAACGAAATATGTGATTTGTTTTTATGTATATTCGTTCAGATGCAGGTCTAGTTGCTGGAGAAGGATGCTTCTCTGGTAGTTTGACAACCCACATACGCTCTTGCCCGAACCCATGCACATCTTGTGATGTTGATTGTCAGCGAGATTGGATCAAAATAGCCCAGGAAAATTGCCATCGAGATTGTCATAAAAGAGGATATGCGACTGGATTTTGTACGAATAAACCAAATTGCCCACACGAGTGCTATTGTTTTGGTCCAGACTAGCACATGAGATATAGCATGACGGAGAATAAGATATATATAAAAAGGGCATACAGGTGCCAACGCCAAGTTTAATTTTTCTTCTTGTATGCATTTAAATGTTACTAGTATGTGGCACGTTGCACGTGAGGACGAGCAAATGAATTAAAATTCAAAGAGTATGTGAGTTAGAGTTTGATACAATTTCTGTTTGATAGAAATGTATCTTATGTGATTTTACTTTTTTGTACGGAAGTAAAGAATTGTGATAGTGGATATTTTTTTCAAGAGGTCTTCTTTTGCTCCGTACTTTTCCGAGCGAAACTAGGGCGAAACTAGGGTTTTCAGTTCGGCAACTCTCCGACGGTTCTTGCAAGGCCTTTGCTGCAGCGTCACTGGTAACTTGATTCAAGTCTCTCTCGTCTCGACTAAGTGGGTTTGAGACTCTATTATTCGAGTGATTTCAGCCATGGATGAATCGGATCTTCTAGTAAGGCAGCTCGGGAAACTTTCGATAGAGGAGGAGCATGTTGAGGAGTACGACGACGAGTACTGTCTGGATGCCATACAAAGCTGTGGCCCGTGTTTGCTAGGTACCTTTCTCCATCCGATCACTTTTAATACATGGGCTATGAAAATATTGTTTAAGAACATATGGCCTGAAGGAGAAGAAGTGAAGATACACGAGCCATCTCGGAACAAGTTTGTCTTTGAGTTTCCTTCGGAAGCTTCAAAACAAAAAGTACTCCAAGGAGGCCCATGGTTGTTTGACGAAAATTTGCTTCTTCTTCAGCCTTGGACGGTGAATGGATCAGTTGACCTAGCTCAGCTTGGGAGGATTGATGTCTGGGTTCAAGTAGCTAACCTACCCTTCTACCTGCAAACGGAAGAAGAATTAAAGAAGACAGTTAAGTTTCTGGGACCAGTAGTTAAGACTGACTCTAGGGTTCTCACAGGAAGTAATGGTGACTACATGCGTGCTCGAGTGAAGATAGATATAAACATGCCACTGATGCGGGGTAAGTTTATCAAAGTATTTGGGAAGAAGAGATGGCTCAGTTTCACGTATGAACGGCTTCCAGGAGCATGTGAATGGTGTGGCAGGGTATGTCATTATAGCTGCGACTGTCGAATGGTAGAGGATCACTTGAAAACTGATGATGCACCAAAGTTCGGGGATTGGTTGTTTTACAAACCCCAAGCTAGGAGGAAGCTTTTTGCGGATGGGGACGCTGGTACTACTGAACTTCAAGACAAGCTAAACAAGGAGGAGGAAAGGCAGAGTAAAGTGGGTACGCCGGTGAACCCTTCGTCGGCGTTTGAAGACACAGAACCTGAATGGGGTTTTGAAGCTGATGTAACCCAACCAGAAACTGTGATGGAGGTGGATGCTCCCAACAAAGAAATTCCAGCGGGCATGTCATCCATTAATAACCCTTTAGCCGTTGATGACCCACCGGAGAAAGTTTCAGATCCGAGCAAGACGACGGCAACTCAAAAAGCGAAAGCTATTATTATTGATCCAGTTGGTTCGGAGGTGGGAACAAAAAGAAAGGGTAGTCAAGCAAATCTCTCACCGAACCCAACGGTGAAAATCCGTGATTTTGATGGTGATAGATCGACGGTCGTACCAAGGGGAGGAGGAGGAGGAAGAAGGGGCAGAGGAAGGGGGAAAGGACGGAATAACGGCAGGGGTATTGACCAGGTACGGGAAGCTTCTAAACAGTCGGTTCAAGCTGGTCACAGTGCTCGACGGACGGCTGTTGGCAGTAAGAAGAAAGTGGATGGCACTGATTCGGCTGAGAATAGCAAGGGAGAGGTAACGGCAGTGGGTCCTCCATCAAAACAGCTCGCTAGTTCAGACGAAGCATCATAGGTTTCTGCTAGTCGGATTCCGCTAAAGGACGGGTTCTCCTTAAATCACCCAAACAATAAATTGGCTGAGGCTGCGACGCAGCCTAGCCAACTACAATGAATCTCTTAAGCTGGAACGTACGGGGGCTTGGCAACCCCCGTAGCGTGGCTTCTCTTCGCGACCTTGTGGAGAGAAGAAAGCCAAACATCGTCTTCTTGTAGGAGACGAAACTGTATGCAAAAGAGATGGATTGGGTGAAAAGGCGTTTGAACATTAATAATGGAGTTTACCGTGACTGTGACGGTAGTGGAGGAGGCAGGAGAGGAGGTTTGGCTCTGCTTTGGGATGATACGATTAGTTTAAACCTTGATACTTGGTCGGATCATCACATTCACGGAGAGATTTCTTTTGACAACGGTTCTAAAGAAGGTTACTTCACGGGTTTCTATGGAGACCCAGATCGATACGAAAGACATAATTCTTGGCGTTTGCTAGAGACTCTGTTTCCAGGTGATAGACCTTGGTGTGTGGTGGGTGACTTCAATGCTTTCTCGTCTATCTTAGAGAAGGAAGGAGGAAGAACTGTCTCCTTCAGTCAGATAGAGGGTTTTTGCAGTGTTATTCACAGGTTACAGCTGAGGGATATGGGCTATTTGGGTTCTCCTTTTACCTGGAGAAACAATCAGGGCGATGAACTAGCGATACGAGAACGACTAGATCGATGTTTAGTGTCCGATACCTGGATTGATATGTGTGGTCGTGCAAGGATTCAGCATCTAATAGCAGAAGTTTCGGATCATGTTCCGATTGAGGCCTATTGGAATCTGAATAACCCGCCGAGAAGAAGATGTCGAAGAAGATTTCTTTTTGAAGCTATGTGGATGCAGCATGAGGGATGTAAAGGTATTATTTCTAGCACTTGTTCTAACAGTAATGGTCAGACAGAGGGACGCCTAAGTTCCACGGCTTCGGCACTGAAGGTGTGGGAAAGTTCGGTTTTTGGTAGTGTTAAGAGGCAGCTAGCCCAACTTAGGGCTAGGCTGCAGTTATTATCAGATGGTCCACATACCTCTCAGGCCCTTTCTGAAATGAGGGCGATCCGTAGTGATATCCTCCGAGTCCTGTTGAGAGAGGAGGAGATGTGGAGACAGCGATCGAGGGAAACTTGGTTGCGCAAAGGTGATCAGAATACGGGGTATTTTCATCGTAAAGCCTCTATTCGAAGATCTCGGAATCATATTAGTGGACTAGAGGATAATGGTGTAGTTTGGAGAGAGGAACCGAACCAGATAGTATCTATACTTGAAGATTATTATAGAAGCATCTTTAGTAGTACAAATCCAAATAGACAGCATATGGAACCAATGATGGCAGGAATTGAGGAGTTGGTGTCTCTAGAACAGCGGGCCCTTATGAATCAAGCCTTTTCTGCAGAGGATATTCGGAGGACAGTATTTCAGCTAGCTCCCCAGAAATCTCCGGGTCCGGACGGTTTCCCCGCTGTGTTTTTTCAGAAAAATTGGCATATCGTGGGCAAGGATATAGAGGCGACCATTTTGGACATCCTCAACAATGGCGCAGATATCTCCAGGTTCAATCATACACTTCTTGCTTTGATACCTAAAGTTAAACAAGTTCGGAGCCCTATAGATTTACGGCCTATTAGTTTATGTAATACTGTTTATAAAATAGTTACAAAAACTGTGGCTAACCGTTTGAAGATTATTTTGAGTTCTTTGATCTCAGAAAATCAGAGTGCCTTTGTTCCTGGTCGACTGATTTCTGATAATACTATTACTGCGTTTGAGCTACTACACTCTATGAAGAATAGAAAGAAAGGAAAGAAGGGTTTCTTGGCGCTAAAAGCAGATATGAGCAAAGCTTATGATAGGGTGGAATGGGACTTTCTTCGCGCGGTTATGGAGAGGATGGGCTTTGGTTTCAAGTGGATTGAGCTTGTTATGACATGTATCTCTACGGCCTCTTATAGCCTCCTAGTCAATGGGGAAATTCATGGCCATATTGTCCCGCAAAGGGGTCTACGCCAGGGATGCCCTTTGTCCCCCTATCTTTTTCTATTGGTGAGTGAAACTCTTTCACGCAGTCTCTCTCTGGCAGTGCAGGATAGACGTATTTCTGGAGTGTCAGCTTCCAGAGGTGGTCCTATTGTATCACATCTTTTCTTTGCAGATGATAGTTTGCTGTTTACGAAGGCTTTCCATCAGAGATAGAAGCACTCAGGGACATTCTCCGAAATTATGAGAGGGCCTCGGGTCAAGTCTTAAATCTGCAGAAGTCGTCCGTAGTATTCTCGGACAATGTGTTACAGGAGGAGAAACAGATGCTAAGTGACCTTTGTGGGGTTCAACTGGTTGAAGAGCATGAATCCTATTTGGGGTTACCCACGAAGATAGGGAAAAGAAGGACGATGATTTTCTCCTTTCTCCCGGAGAGAGTCTTAAAGAAGCTGAAGGGATGGAAGGGCAAGGAACTCTCTGCTGCAGGTAAGGAGATAATGATAAAATCAGTCGTACAAGCGATCCCAAACTACACTATGGGATGTTTCTTATTGCCTAAAAAGACGTGTCAGGATTTGGAGAGACTGGTTAGACAATTTTGGTGGGGAGGGGATGATAGTAGAAGGAAAATACATTGGGTGGCGTGGGAGAAGATGAAAAGAGATAAGGAGGATGGGGGAATTGGGTTTCGAGATTTTCAGAATTTCAATAAAGCTTTGTTGGCAAAGCACACTTGGCGGCTTCTTACGAACCCGGACAGCCTTATGGGGAAAGTATTGAAACACAAATATTTTCGGACTTCCTCAATTTTAGACGTCGAGGTCAAATCGACAACACCGGTCTCTTATGCCTTTCGTAGTATCATTGCAGGACGAGATTTGGTTAAGTCAGGTTTAATGTGGAGAATCAGGGATGGATCGCAGGTTATAGCTTTTAAAGACATGTGGTTGCCTAAATTCAGTACTTTTCGTCCGCTTTCGGTGTGCCCACCAGGTTCGGATAAGGTACGTGTAGAGCACTTCATTGACAAGACCTCGGGTACTTGGGATGTTGAAGCGATAGATCAAGTGTTTGTTCCAGAAGATAAGCAAGCGATCTTATCCATTCCCATTGATATGCAACGCCAAGACGAGTTTTCTTGGCTTTACGCAGACGATGGCATTTACACGGTCGCGACGGGTTACAAGGCGCAGATGACTAAAGTTACAGGTAATCCTTCTTCTTCCTCGGGCAATGTTAATCGTAGATGGTTATCAAAGTTGTGGAAACTTAAACTGCCCAAAAAATTAATTTTCCCGACATGGCGAATTTGGCATGACTCACTACTAGTCGCAACAGACCTTATGCACAGAGGAGTAGATGTACTGCTAGAATGTAGCCTCTGCAGGAATGCCGTAGAAAACGTGGACCACTGTTTCTTGTATTGTAGCTTTGCCAGAAGCATTTGGCGAGCTGCTATGGGGGCAAGCTGTCAAATCCCAGTGGTTGGTCGAATGCGCGATTGGATTTTTGAGTTTTTGAATTCTCAGCCGATGGGATTATGTGAAAAATTTGTCGCTACCATATGGGCGATATGGATTAACAGAAATGATTGTGTTTTTAACGGAAATAATTCCTCTCCGGAGAAAGCTGCTGGTCAAGGGCAGGACTATTTGAACTGGTATAGGGAAGCCCGGGTGTGTGGTCTGCTGTCGGAGGAGGAAGAAGAGAGGACAGAGCAAGGTGGGTGGACTCCGCCGCCAACGAACTGGTTTAAACTCAACACTGACGCGGCCTGGGTCGAAGCAGGAGTGGCTACGGGAGTGGGGGTCTGTGTTCGTGACAATCAGGGGGGATTTATAGCAGGTAGATTTTGCCGTCTACCTCGACAAAGATCAGCTATGGTGGCGGAGGTGGCAGCTATGGCGGAAGCTTTAAAGTTTGCAAGTGAACTTCGTCTCCCCAATGTGATAATTGAATCCGATTGTTTAAATGCGGTTAAACTACTTCGGGATGGCAAAGCGAACAAAATTTCAGCGGCATATTGTCTTTCGGAACTCAAGGCTATCTTGGAGGAATGCTCCAGTTTGAAACAAAAGACAGAGAATTGTGAAATCCGCTTTGCTCCAGGAGACAACAACAAACTAGCCCATTGCTTCGCTAGCAAAGGATTATATGAAGATGATATGTCTTTCTTTTCAATTGTTCCCGATTGGGCTAATGATGTATTTCAGATTGATCTTTTGGGCTTGACGACCCTCTATTAATGATATTGATTTTTTCCTCAAAAAAAAAAAAAAAAAAAGAATTGTGATATTTAGAGTTTACATCAAACATGAGCGAAAGCACCCAGCCTCTTAGTTCAAAGCAATTCCTTATAACCTTCTCAAAGCTCGCGTGCATCAAACCAAAAAAAAATACAACCCAGACTTATCAATATACACCAATTTATACATAAAGATAACTGTAGATAGTGCTTTCTGAGCAGACAGATCTTGGCCACGTGGCAATCATCTAGCACACCATATTGTGCTCCACACACACTGGATCACCAGCCGCGCTGATCCACGTGGGGGCTGCGAGACAGGGCCCTCGCATACCACCGCACGGGACTTGTAGGGACTTAGTGGTCTGGAGGCTAGAGTAAGTCCTGTCGCGCGCGAGCCTAGCCCGCGCGCGACCTTTAGTAACTGCTTTTGAGAGATTTATGGCACGAGCTCCATAAACCCGGTCAATCTGGTCAAACCCGGTCAACCCCATAACGGTTCCGGTATTCGCGCATGACGTGCTGTAACGGTCCCTATATACGCGGACAAACGTGCCGTTGTGGTTAAGCTAATTAAGCCGCCATTGATGGGCGCATTAACCACACTACAACGGTCACTTTCTCTGTTATATATAGGACGTTAACCCTTCCATACAAGGGAGAGACACCAGACATACGCGGAAGCTCTGCCAAACCCCTGTCTCTCTCTCAGACATTACTACTGCCTTACTCTCTCCCTACACACAACCCAACACCTCCTGTGCCATTTTCTATTCTCTGCCTTTGGTGTACACAGAGTTCTCCCTGCCGGATTCTCTTGTGCACATTTTGGTGAACCCGACGTGAACATACCATTGCAAGCAACCATGTCTCATGAGGATGATGTCAGTAACAGATCGCCTTCCACGGAAACCACCTCGGGAGAGGAGACCCGCCGTACTCCCACAACCGCCGGTGAAGCTCCGACGCTGGAAGCCTTGGACGCCACCATCCAGAGTCAGGCGAAGGCTCTCAAAGCTCAATCTGCGCAGCTAGAACGGATCATGGTTGTCTTGGGGACTCTTGCTCCAAACCCCACACCAGCCACCGCTGTCTCTCAGGGAGGAGGAGCCTCCACCACCCAAGGATTGGGAGTGTCAACCATACCACCCAACCCTAACCTGCAAACTCCGCCGGCGACGACGCAGCTACCCTCCATTCAGGGGTCAACGGCTCAAATGTTGCCTCTCGCTGCTCACACTCCTCAGCCTCCGACTTTGGTACCCAACCCGACCTCACAGTATCCCTTGCCTCCTCCAACGGCAATCTGGGGTAACGCGAATTCACAATATGTCCCTAGCCCTCCTGCGACGTATGTGTCGCCTCCGCCTGCGGCAACCCCTCCTCCCGCTGTCGAGGAAGGCGCTCCGGAGTGTATGACGTCGCTGCAACGGCGCATAGACACTATTCTGGCTCACCAATCGTTCGCGGATACCATCATCCCGAAGCTTGACAACGATCCACCTATTCCACGAGAGATCTATCTCATGCCTAACCCTGCTGGGTACAAGGCCCCTAAATGAGACAAGTTCGAAGACGTAAATGGGAACGCCCATGAGCATGTCATGCGCTTCATTGATGTGATGAGGCCGTATGGGGCTGATCCTAAACTGCTGATGCGCGAGTTCCCAAAATCCTTGGGGAACGTGGCTTACAAGTGGTACCAGACGTTGGAATCCGGATCCGTGAAGACTTGGGACGACATGGTCCAGAAGTTTTACACCAAGTTCTTCCAGATGGAGGAAAAGGTGACGATGATTCATCTCTCGCGGATGTATCAGAACCGCGAGGAGGATGGGATAACATTCATCAAGAAGTTCAGGGCCAAATCCTTGGAATGCAAAGATGTGATACTCGAAAGCAGACTCGTGGAGATATGCCTGCAATGCATGCGAGACGAGTATAAAGGTATGCTTATCAACCTGCAAACACCTACATTTTCAAAGCTAATCGAATGCAGGAAGAATATCGATCCTATAGTGGAAAGGCAGAAAAAGAGGAACGCCCCTGAGCGATCATCGGGCGGTACTACTTTCAAAATCGGGAGATTCAGCTACAAGAGGGGACGTGAAGCTGAAGTGAATACGGTCTCGCCCCAGAAGCAGCCGAAGGCAGCGAACTTTGATGCGTCGCCTCTGCCATGCTCGGTGGAGGAAGCAAGCGACCTTTGCAGACAATGGCGTAAGGACGGCGTCCTACCGCCGCTCGAGAAGGCATCCTCCAGGGAGATGGTGAGGGACCCGAAGTGGTGTGAATGTCACGGAAAGGTCATGCATCCCACGGCTGACTGCAAGAAGCTCAGAATCATGGTGAGCCAAAAGATGAATAATGGCGAACTGATCGTCAGTGATCAAAGGCAGGATGTGCGCAACAATCCACTCCCTGCCCATGCGGAACAAGAATCGAAAGGCAAAGAGGTCGCTATGATCTCGATTGTGGACCTTGAAGAGGTTGCACAGGATGGTCTACCCATCATTGCCGAGATCCATGATGACGAGGACTACAACATAGACACCGAGGACGAACGCGCAGACCGGATGAAGGGGTCGCATGGGTTCAGCAGGTTCTTCGACAAGATGAATTTCTCAGAAAAATGCCGGACGGAGATGACAAAGGCGATCCCGAGGATAGCAGAAGATTATGAGGAGGATCTCGTAGTCTCCAATGGAAAAGTTGTCAGGGCATCTCGCTCTACAGAAAAGGTCACAACCTTCTCCGCAAGCGATAAGAAGACAGCTGCGAGCCACCAGAAGCCTCTATATGTGACGGACATTATCAATGGCGTGGAGTTCAAAAGAGCGTTCGTCGACGGAGGAGCAGCAGTTAACGTTGTTTCGCTCCATACTCTGAAGCTGGCGGGAATTTCGGAGCACAAGATTGTCAAACGTCCATCCCCGCTGATGGGATTCGGAAGTGACTCCAGAATGACGATAGGATGGATCCGCCTGGGTGTTCAGATTGGCAAAATCAAGTGTTCAGCAAAATTCTATGTCATAGATGCGAACACTACGTATCAGATGATCATAGGTCGAGCCTGGATTCATCGCTTTGATGCTGTTCCTTCAACAGCTCACCAAGTAATGAAAGCCATTTGGAATGACAGAATAGTTGAGTAACCTGCTTCGACAAATCCATTCAACATGGACGAAGCACATCTCAGTGAGGCGGTGTGGTTCACTGAGATGGCAGATGAGCAAACGCCGGGACCATTCAACCCCACTCCTCTGCCCCGCTGGGAGGACATCAAAGATCAGTCACCCGCAGAGGTGATGGTGACCAGAGAGGATGCCAAGGAAAAGCCGCCCACGCGAGAAGAGGCTCCGCGGATTGCCTACAAGCGAAAGAACGTGTACACTCTGAAAAGGATAGCAAAACATGATCCTGAAGGCAAGGAAATAGAGAGTTTCTACGCCAACGGAAAGAAATGCTATCGCATATGAAGGTGCGCGGGGATGTCCTCACGCGAGCATGGGGATATCCCTGAGCAAATCAATCAAATTGAGCATGTTTCGGAGACAGACAAACTTATGCCAAGCGTTCTAGAGGAGAGACTCAAAGAAGCACCCGAATGCATGGAAGACAAGCCCAGACCACAAAAGCAGGAGCTGAAGGAGGTATTCCTAAGCCCGAATGAAGAAAAGAAGAGGCCGGTCTTTCTAAGTGCGGACCTCACAGGCGAAGAGGAGGAAAGATTGCTGCAACTCCTAACTGAGTACAGAGATGTGTTCGCATGGGAGTACGATGAGATGCATGGCCTGGACACGAGTATCACTATGCATCGGTTGGATGTAATCCCAGGATCCAAACCGGTAAAGCAGAGCACAAGAAGCTTTAGGCCGGAGCTCAACGTGAAGATTAAGCAGGAAATTGTCAAGCTCCTGGATGCCAAATTCATAGAGCCGAATCACCATCCCACATGGTTGGCCAATATTGTGCCGGTAGTAAAGAAGAATGGGCAACTTCGCATCTGTGTAGATTTCCGGGATCTTAATCGCTTCTGCCCCAAGGATGATTTTCCGCTCCCCAACATCGACTTACTTATCGACTCAACCGCAGGTCATCGCATGTTCAGCTTCATGGACGGCTTCAGTGGGTATAACCAGATCAAGATGGACCCTGAAGATGCACAGAAAACCGCATTCATCACCCTGGTGGGAGTATTCAACTATACGGTGATGCCTTTTGGCCTCAAGAACGCAGGTGCGACTTACCAGCGGGCCATGATGGCCTTTTTCCACGACATGATGCACAAGGAAGTGGAATTCTATGTGGAGGACCTGGTTGTCAAATCCAAGGAGGAGGCAGACCATCAAGGGGACTTGCGAAAAGTGTTCAACAGATGCAGACGCTTTCAATTGAACATGAACCCCATGAAGTTGGGGTAACATCAGGGAAGTTCTTGGGATGTGTGGTACATCGTCAAGGAATAGAGCCCGATCCTGCGAAAGTATCAGCCATCACTAGCATGAATCCGCCGCATAACCAGAGTGCCTTGAAAACATTTCTGGAAAAGCTGTCCAATCTGCGAAGGTTCATCCCAGCAATCGCCGAAATCACCTTCTGTTTCAGTGATCTTCTCAAGAAAGATGCTGTATACAACTGGACTGCAGAGCACGAGGCTGCGTTTGGGGAAACTAAAGGAGTTGCTCACATCATCGAAAGTAATGATCGCACCTCAGCTCGGATCACCACTCTTGCTGTATCTGACGTCAACAAGGAGGTCTATAGGAGCGCTCCTAGCTCAGGAGTACGAGGGTCAAGAAAGGCCCATCTATTACATCTCTCGCATCGTGCAACCCGCATAATCAAGGTACACGGACATCGAACGTCATTGCCTTGCTTTATTATTCATAATAGAAAAGTTGAGACACTATTTTGCCTCGCACAAAGTAGTAGTAGTCACCAAGAGCGATCCTATACGGTATCTTCTGACTCACACCACTCCTGGAGGAAGATTGGCAAAATGGTATATGACCATCTCCCAATATGACATCACATGCGTTCGGCCGCGGGCGATCAAATTGCAGGCGGTGGCGGATTTGCTAGCACAGTTCCCCGATAACAGTCATGAGCCTGTGATTGAAGAAGAATTGGAGGGACCTGAAATCTACGCAGTTGAGCTGCCCTATGGGACGCTCCATTTCGATGGCTCCTCAACGAGGAAAGGTGGAGGCACCGGGATAGTCTTGACTAAACCAGATGGAGAGGTCATACAGATGTCCGCAAAGCATGACTTCGCGGTCACCAACAACGAAGCAGAGTATGAAGCTCTCATCGCGGGACTTCGCGCGACAAAGGCCTTGGAAGTGAGCAATCTGACGGTTATGGGGGACTCCAAGCTAATCTTCAAACAAGCCTCGGGCGAGTATGGTTTGAAAGAGATAAACTTATTGCCCTATCGGACCTTGGTACAGAAATTGGTGCAACAGTTCTGCGACGTTAGATACGAGCACAAACCTCGAGCGGACAATAGGCATGCTGATGCTTTAGCTACCTTGGGATCCAAGGTTAGTGCAGACAAATGTCCTGCGAGAATCTCGATTGAAGTGCGAACGTCCTCGGCGTTGAGAGAAGACGCGTGCGACGATGAATGCATGAACGATGCAGACTGGAGAAAGTCAATCTTACGGGCCATCGCAGAGGGCACGAGCAGCGAGAATTGGGCATCCACAAAGGGATATTGCATACATGATAACACCCTCTACTACAAGGGCCCTGGCGGAATACTCAGGCGATGCGTCTCCGAGCAAGAGGGACAACTGCTGTTAGAAAAGATTCACCAACATGCTTGTGGAGAAAGTGAGGTGTCAATCTATCGGAAAGCCCAAAGGTATGGCATTCATTGGCCGGACATGTCAATGGCCGCAGCGCTGATTCAAGGAAATTGTGAGAGTTGCGCACTGATCAAGGACTCTTTATTCATTGCTCTGACCGATGATGATGCGGATTGGAGGAAACCACTCTTTGACTTTCTCACCCAGGGTATCGTACGCGAGTCAAGAAAAGAAGCCGAGAAACTAAAGAGAAAAGCAGCCCGATATGTGGTGCAAGAAAATCTGCTTTGGCGAAGGGGCCATGAAGGTAACTTGCTGCGATGTCTAGACAGCAAGGAAGCACAAGAAGTGATGGACCTTTCTCATCAGGTGGAACATCAGGGAGGTGCGAAATTATGCAGACAGCTACTCTCGATTGGATACTTCTGGCCCACCATGGAGGCTGATTGCCGCACCAAAGTAAGACGCTGCCAGGAGTTCAAAGGTAATCTAGTACACGCCCTTGCCGTAGATCTACACGCGTTGGGAACACCATGGCCGTTTCATACATGGGCTCTGGATTTCGTTGGTCCCATTCGACCAACCTCGCACGGGAATCACTTCATTCTCACCGCAACTGAGTTGTTCACCAAGTGGGTGGAAGCAATACCACTAAAGACAGCAAATGCGCTAACCGTGGTCCATTTCATCCAAGAAAGCATCATATGCAGGTTCGGAATTCCAAACACCATTCTTTCGGATAATGGTTCCCCCTTTGTCAATCGCCAGGTGGCCGCAAAGCTAGCAGAGTACAACATAAGACAGATATGTTCCACTCCATACTACCCGAAGGGGAATGGACAAGCGGAAGCAACCAACAAGACGTTATTAAGAATCTTGAGCAAGATGGTCGCAGAGGACCACAAGAAGTGGGCTGATTCTTTGAACATAGCCTTGTGGGCCTATCGGACTTCTCCAAGGACGCCCACAGGGGCCTCGCCATTTCTTTTATGCTATGGAGCTGAGGCTGTGGTACCTGCGGAAGTAAAGATTAACTCTGCAAGGTTGGCTTTTCATGCGTTATATGACAACCAACGCGATCATGATTTAGTCCTGTTAGAAGAGAAGCGGGAGCAAGCTAAAAGGACTAACAAACGGTACCAAGAAAGGATCGCTCGTGCGTACAACAAACAGTCCAACATCGAGATTTGGCAGGGTGAGATTTGGTCTTGCGCGCGTCGAGGAATCACTTCTTTCACAAACGACATTACTTATTAAAAAAAAAAGAAGAGAGGGCTGGAGCTAAGTGTGCACAAGAGATTCCGGCGGGGAGACCTCCGTGTACACCGTATATAGAGGATCAAGGATCGCACAGGAAGAGTGGGGTTGTGTGTAGGGAGAGAGTAAGGCAGTAGTAATGTCTGAGAGAGAGACAGAGGTTTGGCAGAGCTTCCGCGTATGGCCAGTGTGTTCTCCTTTGTATGGAAAGGGTAACGTCCTATATATAGCCGAGAACATGACCGTTGTAGTGTGGTTAATGCGCCCATTGATGGCGGCTTAATTAGCTTAACCATAACGGCACGTTCGTCCGAGTATATAGGGACCGTTACAGCACGTGGTGCGCGAATACCGGAACCGTTATGAGGTTGACCGGGTTTGACCGGATTGACCGGGTTTATGGAGCTCGTGCCATAAATCTCTCAAAACAGTTACTAAAGGTCGCGTGCGGGCTTTGCTCGCACGCGACAGGGCTTACTCTAGCCTCCAAACCACTAAGTCCCTACAAGTCCCGTGCAGTGGTATGCGAGGGCTCTGTCTCGCAGCCCCCACATGGATCAGCTCGGCTGGTGATCCAGTGTGTGTGGAGCACAATATGGTGTGCTGGATGGTTGCCACGTGGCCAAGATCTGTCAGCTCAGAAAGCACTATCTACATTAGCCCCCTTTCTGCGCGTGAAGACTCATAGCTGTATAGACTTCCATGCGCGGAAACCAACATACGCGTCGCCGCCACGCACCAATTCAAATACGGGTAAGTTCAGCCCCTGTGCGTGCCATTATGACCTAAAACCCCTAGATTCGTGCCGTCTGGCTTTTAGGGTTTTAGGCGTGACGTCAGCTTGTCCTGTGATTGCGCGATTCGACGGTGACGGTTGCGATTCGACTACTGAAAGGACGCAACCCTTCAGTGTTTTGGATAAATACTTTGTATCCTTCATTGCTGCAAAGCATCACTTCTTTCTCTTAAAGTGAATGGTACCCGGAGATCTTCGAGAGCAGATTCAGATAATCAATCACCAGTTCAGAACTGCAAATCGTGTTCTTCAATTGTGCATATCCAAGCAGGCTTCAAGAAAACAAGGTTGGCCTCGTTCAATTTTGATTTATGATACCAGTGTTTGCCTTGAACTGCGTTGAATCTGTAAACCCATGAAATTTGTGAAGAAGCTTTGATCTTTGAACCCACTTTTGCTTTAATCCTTCAACAATAAGAACTTCAGATGTGAGATCTTGCAACTCCTTGATTTCTGAAATTGATACCACGAACTGTTCGTCTTTCTTTGCATAGATCTTGAATTTCAAAATTCAAACTGAAGTGTGGTATTTCTCCCCCCTTTTTTCTTGCTCTTCCGCAGGAATGGCCAAGACAAAAGGAACCAGACCTGTCAAGGAAGATGAAGAGATACCCGACCTTCCGCGGGCCTTGTGGCGAAAAGCCCCCTATTTAGGTGGCAAAGATTTCTACCATGCGAGGGTTAAGGCGAAAAGGATGCCTGATCCTGTCCCGGTTGAGCGATTGCTGACACTGACTCGCCCAGTCAACTCAGCCTTGCTCGAGTTGATTGATTCCGAGGATGTGGTTCGATTGGGAATCGAGAACGGGCACTTCCCCTACACTGCGATTTCTACCCAGGCGTTCGTCCAGAAATTGGACTATATGGATGAGTGGATTGACCACGTGTTGACCAATCATGCTGCAACTCTTGATGATTCCGGCGTATACTTCGCCGTTCGTGCTATGAAGGGTGCTGCCGTGAAGCTGGATCAGTCCATGCTTCTAGACCTTCTGTCCCGTTACTCACCTGCGACTCACACGTTCCATTTTGCTGAGTTCGAGGCTGCCCCCACACTTGAGGACGTGCAAATGCTGTACGAGCTTTCCCCATGGGTGAAGTGGACCCTTTGAGTCCTTTGAGGACATCTGCGGAGATTGCTTTATACACGCAGATGGAGGAATGCTTAGCAGAGGTAAAGAAAATCTCCACCCGGTGGGCCACTACAAAGGCCCTTCCAAACTGGCAGTTGGTTGATACGTCTGCGAAGAACACCTGGAACAAATGGTTGCAGTACTTCTTTCGAGACTATGCGAGCAGCAGCATCACTAAGAAGCTTCTGAGTGAGAACCCAGAGGCCGAGAATTATGTAGAGGGTAAAGGCTATCACTTGACCCTTTGTGCTTTTCTCTGTGCTTGGTTGTCGAGGTACCTGATTGATGGTCACCCACATGACGGGGTCTTCTACCATGTTTTGCCACTTGCTGTGAGGCTCGCCCTTGGCCAGAGAGTCGCACTCGGACCCTTGATCTTGGGCACGCTGTACTATAGGCTTGATCAACTGGTTCTGGCCATGAAAGAGTCGCGTGGCCGCCTCGATGTACAGACTTTTGTCAATATTTCCTTTTTGACAATGTGGGTTTTCGAGCGATGGCCATCCTATGCTCCAACTGCTCTCAAACTTGACAAGTGGTGTCCCCCAGGCGAGACCGAAGAGCGTAACAGCGGCAGGGCTGCAAGGTGGTTTGGAGCGACCAACACCAAGTGCGTTTGGAGTTTGATATGCGACAAATGGAAAGAGTTTACTGCCAGGCCATATGCCACGCGCATTGAGAACGTGCGATGGTTTCCAAGGATGTACCCCTCTAAGGGTGTTGTCTTCTCAGAAGAGCTGCTCTTCGAAGAGGGATCGCATTTTCATGAGCGCTATCGCGAGTTCTTTTGCTGGTGTCTGCGAGGTTCTCTTCCTGCCCTCGCAGAGCATATTCGTGAGCTAGCGCCAAGGTATGAAAAGATTACCGTGGACGTTGACCCCACTCGAGTTTCTCCCCAGTTCGGTTTTGATGCGGTGGCTCCATCAATCTGGCCCCAGTCCATTATCAGGGGGTGCTATAAGCGCTTGCTAACAAAGGAGTGCAAGACCGTCTTCATGAATAATCTTCCTTTTGAGCAGCCTGCAGGGACCCGCGAGGGTGGCTATTCCCAGAAGTGGCTCGCATACTGGATTGCCCAGCAAACGAGGATTGAGACGCAGTCGGCCGCGCAGCCAAGTAGAGCTCCCTTGATCAAGAGAAATTCCTTTCCGTTTCGCCCCAATTGCAGCCTGAGCGAGTCTGAATATGGTTGCTACTCACTGTTGGAGAACCATTTGTGTCCTGACATCATTCTGAAGGAGAAGGTCGCCGCAGTTAAGAAGGGCGACACGCATGTCGCCAGATACAGCAAGGCATTTGCTGAGGTAAGCAATTTCTTCGCGTGCGTTAAGCTTCTTGATTTTCTTATGCTGATGCCTTCATTCTGTACTGTTTGCTGTAGTGTCATGTGCGGAGATTCGCATCTGGTGATCGCTCCAAGTCATTGGTTAACACTATTGTTGCCACCAGAAGACAAAAGCAGTCGTTTCGGCTAGCATGGAGGATGGACCCTGAGGTCGAAACCAAGATTCGCGCAGTCATGAATGCTTTTGCTGACTCGCTGATAGACAATGCTCCGGCCTCGTCTCCTCCCGAAAATGATCCGTCCCCTCCAGCGACTGCGGCGCCGAAGGTGAAAAGACCTAGGCAAAAGGGAATTACAATTTCTTCCCCTAGAAGTGCTCCAACTTCTCCTCCGGTGAGGTCCCTTTCTGTCAAGGACAAAGGCAAAGGTCGCATGCCCAGCAAAGTGCGGAAAGAGCTCGCAGTTGAGACTTTTGTTCCATTCAACCAAGAGGAAGAAGGAGAGAGGCAGGAGCCCAGAGAAAGTTATGAAGAAGAAGAAGAAAGAACAGTTGTGATGCATGAGGAAGAATCAGGAGGTACCTCCGTCGCCTTTCCTTTATCGTAATTTTTTCTTTTGGCACTTCTTCCTTGAACCAATCACTTCTTCGCAGATGATGACGATGATGAAATCATCGGCAGCCTTGTGGCCAAGAGACAAAAGAGAGATGCCCATTCTAGCATTCCAGACGATCCCATAAGCGAGGACATTCTTGCTGAGTCCAGGAAGACAGCCGCGGAGGCTGCTGAAAGAAGAAGGCAGCGAGAAGAGGAGGAGCTCGAGCGTGTGAGACAGCGGAGCCTCGAAGAGCAACATGTTGACGACTTAGTGCGTCCAGTTGACGAGGAAGACGAGCTTCCCGAGGAAGTGGCTCCCCAGGCGGAGGAGGAGGATGCGGTTCCGGAAGAGGATGCAGCAGCCCTGGAGCAAGTCCAGGCGGACTTTGAAGAAATCGCAGGCGGCGATAAAGGTGAGATCTTCAATCTCGCAGTAACTTATAGAGATGTTATTGTGGGTGCGTTAAAGCATGGTGTGTCAAAGACTGACATTCGCCGTTGGCTAGTAGACAAGTGCGGAGAACCTTCAGGTAAATATTTGAGCGATATGCATGTGCTAGACCTGAGCAACTTGAAACAGGGTCATGACTGGTTTCTTCGCATCCCAGGTCACGCTCCTTTTAAAGACTTGCTTAGTGAGGAGACACTAATAGGACATGGTTCCACGTCCTTAGTGTATGATGAAGATACCTCAGTCCCACCTCCGCGTGGAGGTGCTTACTCTTATATTTAGTAAAGATAGCGAAATAACTTATAGCACAAGTTACCTCATATTATCGCATTTAATATCGCAGGCCATGCTGAGGGACCTGTGCTGGAGCAGAGAAGTCAGCCTTCTGCGTCCTATGTTCCGATTCCGAGCTCCCATACCGAGAAGCCTGTCGCAGCTGCCGAACACGCAAGTGAGCCTCTCGAGGACATCATCGAACTTTCCGATGATGCTGAAGCTGATGCTGTGCTAATGGATGAAGATGTCCATACTGGTGCTGAGGAAGTAAGGACAAGTGCTGCTAATGCTTTCGCACCTGAGAGCGTCCTTCGCCAAGCGACTTCGGCTGCCACTTCGCCTCCGGCGATGACTGAGCCAGTGGCACCTATTCCTGCGTGGAGCTTTTGGGGCTCGCAGGTTGGGAATGCAGTCGCAGCTGGTGCGGCCTACACTCTTCCTCCTGACTATGAGAGGTTGGAGCTCGCAGCTGATAGGAGAGCTATGGAGCGAGGACAGTCTTCGACCACCCCGGCAGCGCGCATTCCTTCTCTTCATGAGATTCTGGAAGGAACTGGTAAGTAGAGCTTTACTGTTCGCATCTCGCATTATTCACTTGCGAGTTTGACATCATAACTTAGCTTTGACATCACTTTAGGTTTGAAGCAAACCGATGTAGACTGGGTGGTTCGAATGCGCCTCACCTACCCCCAATCGTTCGTGAGATCTCTGGAGATAGGGCCCTTCGACAGGAGGCTGTTTCTTACTGAAGCCATTTGGATTTTGGAGCAGCTGTCTGCGGCTACGCCTGCGACCATTTCTTTCCAGAGTGCTGAATTGCTATGTGGCATGTGCCAAAATCTTCTTACCAAATTCCAGGGAAGACTGGGTTTCAAATTTCTTATGAACAGAGTCACGTTGATTCGCGCAGCCGTAACCTTCAAACTTGGCCACCAGAATCTCGCAGCTGAGAAGCAGAAGGTGGAGCAGCAAAAGCAAAAGGTTGAAGAAGCTCTGAAGCTCTATCATGAGATGAATGCCAGGTGCGAGCAACTAAAGCAAGAAGTGGAACAGGTAGAGAAGCTGAGCCATCAGTTCGAGCCCCAAGACTCCTTGATCAAGAATTTGCTTTGACTTTTCGAATTTTGAAAGAAATAGCAAGGAAATAGCTGAAACATTAATGTAATGTTTGAAACATTAATGTAATGTTGCTAGGGTTTCTCCCCCTTTTTTTTTAACAACAAGAATCTACTTGCCCGTTTTGCCCTTTCCGGGATTTGATAGGATATCTCTGTGCATATCCAATAATGACATCAGCAATTGATACTTTGCTTGATTTTCGCGCTAATTTCTCGGCAGATAAACACGCTTTCGTTGGGAAGTCCATCCGAATCATGACTATCCGTCATTTATTAGGATACGCAACTGAATCGTCGTAGCCTTTAGTAGGGTAATTGATGGTTACCGCTTTTCAAGGCGTGAGTGATTGAACTTACCCTCTTTTCGAATTCTGCTGACTCATCTTTGGCAACTGAAGAGTCTCCACAGGATCTATATAAACCATGTCTTTTCCATTTGGTTTCTTCATCCCAAAAAATGTGCTTTGCCGTGAGTCCTTACGACTGTTGGCTTCAACGCTTGTTTTTCGTTGATTCATAGCAACTTCAAGTTGTGAATCCTGAGTTTGCGCTTTGTGCTATATAAATAGTTTCCAAGATCCACTTTATGAGGAATATTGCTCTTTATAACCATCATAAAGAAGATGGGAATGATATCTCACGTGTGTTCGAAGAATTTTCTTCGTGTATTATGTGTGCAGGTCATGTTTCCGGCCGCCTCCTGGTGAGGTGCACCGTGCTACCGTCTCGTAATGAACGGCGGAATTCTCCTCCAGCATCCCTGGAGGAGGATTTATTGCCTCTTCGTTCTTGAACTCAGGGTGGCGGACCGCTGCGTTCATCCCCGTCTACAAGGAGCCCTTGCCCTTTGGAGCTTCTGCTTGCCTGTTGATCGCTGGAACCGGTGGTTCCTTGGGAAAATGTTATGGGGTGCAGATCTGACAAGGGCCTTGTCAAATACTGGGATCTTGAACGTATGGCTTCATGTGGCTCTTTGGAGCAAGATCCCACTTGCGACAGATATTCAATTGCAGACCTGTTTATCGCATTGACGGTGTTAGGACCGTTGGGTTTATCCTTTTCAGTCAGGATTCCCGTAGTGTGTTTCTGCTGACTTGTCAGCTACTTTTCGAATGTATTGTAAGCCATGTTGGCTGTGTAGTTAGGTTCGAGCTTTTTCGCTTGTAAGCTGCTATCTAGACAGATTAATTGTAAGTCTTTTTGACTCATAATGATAAATAGCCCTTTTTTTTGTTATCTGCTGTCTCTTTGCAACAAAGTACAACTTCGCATGCATTTCGGCATATTTCGCCTTGCATAATGCTATGTAATGTTTCCGCATTTGCTATCTGCCATATGAATTCGCAGATGTTTCATTAGATCATTTGAGATCATATTTTCGCAGCTGTGCCATCTTGGCAGATGGGCTTATGATTAGCCTTTGATGCACGTGCTATCATATCAGATAGACCTTTGTAGATCACTTAATATCATTTTCACAATATTGCTATCGTATTCGTAGAATGCTTCCATCTTCGCAGATTGGTTTGGAAGATCAATCAAGCTTACTTTGCACGTAAGTTGCCATCGTAGCAGATAGGCTTTTCTAGATCAATTAAGATCAATTTCCGCCTGAGTTGCTATCGTAGCAGATAGGCTTTACTAGATCAATTAAGATCGCATTTGTATGTGTTGATATCGTAACAGATAGGCTTAGATGATCAATTAAGATCGCATTTGTGTAGGTTGCTATCGTAACAGATAGGCTTAGATGATCAATTAAGATCGCATTTGCATAGGCTGCTATCGTAACAGATAGGCTTAGATGATCAATTAAGATCGCATCTGCATAGGTTGCTATCGTAACAGATGGGCTTAAATGATTAATTAAGATCGCGTTTGCATAGGCTGCTATCGTGACAGATAGGCTTAGATGATCAATTAAGATCGCATTTGCATAGGCTGCTATCGTAACAGATAGGCTTGAATGATCAATTAAGATCGCATTTGCATAGGCTGCTATCGTAACAGATAGGCTTAGATGATCAATTAAGATCGCATTTGCATAGGCTGCTATCGTAACAGATAGGCTTAGATGATCAATTAAGATCGCATTTGCATAGGCTGCTATCGTAACAGATAGGCTTGAATGATCAATTAAGATCGCATTTGCATAGGCTGCTATCGTAACAGATAGGCTTGAATGATCAATTAAGATCGCATTTGCATAGGCTGCTATCGTAACAGATAGGCTTAGATGATCAATTAAGATCGCATTTGCATAGGCTGCTATCGTAACAGATAGGCTTGAATGATCAATTAAGATCGCATTTGCATAGGCTGCTATTGTAGCGGATAACCCATTGTTAACAGTTATAACAAACTAAAATGAATCAGAATTGACATCCAGAAATACGAAGTTTCTCATTTGGGAGAATTTTTATTATAACGCTCTCATATGGGAGAGGTGAGATTACAATCCTCTCATATGGGAGAGGAGATTGTGTAAATCGTAATCATACAAGAGATTAAGCGACGTTATAATAAAACGCACGAAATGAGAGAAGTTAGGGATAGTACTTCTTTATCCAGCGCATGTTGACTGAACTCGGGGTTGAGGTTGTGCCGTGCAACCTTCGTATGCTGCAGTAGCCACTGTCGAAGACTTCTGTGACTTCGAAGGGTCCTTCCCAATTGGCTGCGAACTTTGGGTGGGCCGCTTCTCGCATGCAGTGGTCAGATGCGCGCAGGACCAAGTCTCCGACTGCGAAATCTCTTCGCCGGACCGTCTTATTGTAAGCGCGAGCAATCCTTTCTTGATATCGCTTGTTGGCTCTTTTGGCTTGTTCTCGCTTTTCCTCCAGCAAGACTAAGTCATGATCACGTTGATTCTCGTAGAGTGCGTGGAAGGCTAGCCTTGCCGAATTGACTCTCACTTCCGCAGGTACCACGGCCTCGGCCCCATAGCATAGTAGGAATGGTGAGGCCCCCGTGGGTGTCCTTGGAGAGGTTCGGTAGGCCCACAGAGCTATGCTTAGAGAGTCAGCCCATTTCTTGTGGTCATCTGCGACCATTTTGCTCAAAATCCTCAGCAGCGTTTTACTGGTCGCTTCGGCTTGTCCGTTCCCCTTCGGGTAATAAGGGGTAGAACATATCTGCCTGATGTTGTACTCCGCTAGCTTCGCAGCTACCTGGCGATTAACAAAGGGAGTACCGTTATCTGAAAGAATGGTGTTTGGGATTCCAAACCTGCATATAATGTTTCCTTAAATGAAGTTGACCACAGCTAGCGCATTTGCCGTCTTCAGTGGTATCGCCTCCACCCATTTGGTGAATAGCTCGGTTGCAGTGAGAATAAAATGATTCCCGTGTGACGTTGGTCGGATGGGACCAATGAAATCCAGAGCCCATGTGTGAAATGGCCATGGCGTCCCTAATGCATGTAGATCCACGGCGGGAGTGTGCACTAGGTTTCCTTTGAATTGGCACTCTTGGCAGCGTCGTACTTTAGTGCGGCAATCGACCTCCATCGTGGGCCAGAAATATCCAATTGAGAGGAGCTGTCAGCATAATTTCGCACCTCCTTGGTGTTCCACCTGATGAGAAAGGTCCATGACTTCTTGTGCTTCTCTTGCCGTCTAGACATCGCAGCAAGTTGCCCCCGTGACCTTTTCGCCAAAGTAGGTTTTCCTGTACTACGTATCGAGATGCTTTCCTCTTCAATTTCTCGGCTTCTTTTCTTGATTCGGGCAGGGTGCCCTGGGTGAGATAATCAAAGAGCGGCTTCCTCCAATCCGTGTCATCGTCGGTTAGAGCGATAAGTAGAGAATCTTTGATTAGTGCGCAACTCTTGCACTTCCCCTGTATCAGGGCCGCGGCTGTTGACATGTCTGGCCAATGAATGCCATATCTTTGAGCCTTCCGGTAGATTGACACCTCGCTTTCTCCGCAAGCATGTTGGTGAATCTTTTCTAACAATAGTTGTCCTTCTTGCTCAGAAACGCATCGCATGAGTATTCCGCCAGGGCCCTTGAAGTAAAGGGTGTTGTCATGTATGCAGTACCCTTTTGTGAGTGCCCAGTTTTCGCTGCTTGTGCCTTCCGTAATAGCTTGTAGGATTGTTTTTCTCCAATCCGTGTCATCTATGTGCTCGTCGTCGCACACATCTTCTGTCAATGCCGACGATGTTCGCACTTCAATGGAGATCTTTGCGGGACATTTGTCTGTGCTGACCTTAGATCCCAAGGTTTCGAGAGCGTCCGCATGCCTGTTGTCTGCTCGGGGCTTGTGCTCGTACCTCACATCGTAGAATTGCCGTACCAGCTTTTGTACTAGGGTGCGGTAAGACAGGAGGTTGATCTCTTTCAATCCATACTCGCCCGAGGCTTGCTTAACGATCAACTTGGACTCTCCCATGACCGTTAGGTTGCTTACTTCTAAAGCTTTCGCCGCACGGAGCCCTGCGATGAGAGCCTCATATTCCGCTTCATTGTTTGTGACTGCGAAGTTGAGCTTTGCGGACATCTGTATGACCTCCCCATCTGGTTTGGTCAAGACTATCCCAATGCCTCCACCTTTCCTTGTTGATGAGCCGTCGAAGTGGAGCGTCCAATAGGGCACGTCGATTGCGTAGATCTCAGGTCCCTCGAGCTCTTCCTCGATCACGGGCTCATGGCTGTTGTCGGAGAACTGTGCCAACAGATCCGCTACCGCCTGCGACTTGATCGCTCGCGGTCGCACGCATGTGATATCGTATTGAGAGATGGTCATGTACCATTTCGCCAATCTCCCGCCCGGAGTAGTGTGAGTTAGCAAATATCGTATAGGATCGCTCTTGGTGACCACTACTACTTTGTGTGATGCAAAATAGTGTTTCAACTTCTCTATCACAAAGAATAGAGCAAGGCAATGACGTTCGATGTCTGTGTACCTTGATTCAGCAGGCTGCACAATGCGAGAGATGTAGTAGATAGGCCTCTCTTGGCCTTCGTACTCCTGAGCCAAGAGCGCTCCTATAGATCTCCTTGTTGATGTCAGATATAGCAAAAGCGGTGATCCCAATTGAGGTGCGATCATTATTTTTGAAGATGTCAGAAAATCCTTCAGCTTTTCGAATGCGGCTTCGTGCTCCGGAGCCCATTTGTACGCGCCGTCCTTCTTGAGGAGAGCACTAAAACAGCAGGTGATTTCTGCGATCGCTGGGATGAATCTTCGCAAATATGATAGCTTTCCCAAGAATGTTTTCAAGGTACTCTGGTTATGAGGTGGCGTCATACCAGTGATAGCTGACACTTTCGCAGGGTCAGGCTCGATTCCTTGGCGATGAACTACGCATCCCAAGAACTTCCCTGATGTTACCCCGAATGTGCATTTCATGGGATTCATCTTTAGCTGAAAGCATCTGCATTTATTGAACACCTTTCGTAGATCTGCGAGGTGGTCTGCTTCGTGCTTAGATTTAACAACTAGGTCGTCCACATAGAATTCCACTTCTTTATGCATCATGTCGTGGAACAGAGCCATCATGGCCCGCTGATAGGTTGCACCCGCGTTTTTGAGACCGAACGGCATCACTCTGTAGTTGAACACTCCCACCGGAGTGATGAATGCAGTTTTCCGCGCATCATCGGGATCCATCTTGATCTGGTTGTACCCGCTGAAGCCATCCATGAAACTGAACATGCGATGGCCCGCTGTCGAATCAATAAGCAAATCGATATTGGGCAGTGGGAAATCGTCCTTGGGGCAGAAGCGATTGAGATCTTGGAAGTCCACGCAGATGCGGAGCTGTCCGTTCTTTTTCACTACTGGCACGATGTTGTCCATCCATGTGGGATGGTGGTTCGGCTCTATGAACTTGGCATCTAGGAGTTTGACAATCTCCTGCTTGATTTTCATGTTAAGCTCCGGCCTGAAGCTCCTTGTACTCTGCTTTACTGGTTTAGACCCTTGGATGATTTCTAAACGGTGCATGGTGATGCTTGTATCCAGACCTGGCATCTCATCATACTCCCATGCGAACACATCCTTGAATTCAGTTAGGAGTTGTAGTAGCCCTTGCTCCTCTTCGCTTGTGAGGTCCGCACTTAGAAAGACTGGCCTTTTCTTTTCCTCGTTCGGGCTGAGGAACACTTCCTTTAGCTCTTTCTTTTGTGGTCTGGGCCTGTCTTCCATGCATTCAGGTGCTTCTTTGAGTTTCTCGTCTGGAGCGCCCTGTACTGGCCTTTCCGTCAGCGCGATTTGCTCAATTTGATTGATTTGCCCAGGGATATCCCCATGCCCGTGTGAGGACATCCCCGCGCACCTTCATATGCGATAGCACTTCTTCCCATTGGCGTAGAAGCTTTCTATCTCCTTGCCTTCGGTGTCATGCTTTGCGATTCTCTTCAGAGTATACACATTCTTTCGATGATATGCGATACGCGGCGCCTCTTCGCGTGTAGGCGGCTGTTCCTTGGCATCTTCCCTTGTCACCATTACGCCCGCAGGTGACTGGTCCTTGATGTCCTCCCATAGAGGCAAAGGAGTAGGGTTGAATGGTCCCGGTGTTTGCTCGTCCGCCATTTCGATGAACCACACTGCCTCGCTAAGATGTGCTTCATCCAAGTTGAATGGGTTCGTCGAAGCCGGTATCTCAACTATTCTGTCATTCCAGATAGCTTTCATAACCTGGTGAGCCGTTGAAGGAACTGCGTCGAAGCGATGAATCCAGGCTCGACCTATGATCATGTGATACGTGGTGTTCGCGTCTATGACATAGAACTTTGCTGAACACTTGATTCTGCCAATCTGAACGCCCAAGCGGATCCATCCGATCGTCATTCTAGAGTCGCTTCCGAATCCTATCAGCGGAGATGGACGTCTGACGATCTTGTGTTCGGGAATCCCTGCTAGCTTCAGTGTATGGAGCGAAACGACATTGACCGCTGCTCCTCCATCGACGAATGCTCGTTTGAACTCGACGCCATTAATGATGGCCGTCACATACAGAGGCCTCTGGTGGCTCGCATATGTCTTCTTATCGTTGGCAGAAAAGGTCATAATCTTTTCTGTAGAGCGAGACGCCCTGATGACTTTCCCATTGGACACTACAAGATCCTCCTCGTAGTCCTCCGCTATTCTCAAGATCGCTTTCGTCATATCTGTCCGGCATTTCTCCGAGAAATTCATCTCGTCGAAGAATCTGCTGAAGCCGTGTGACCCTTTCATCCGGTCGGCACGTTCATCCTCCGTGTCCATGCTGTAGTCTTCGTCTTCATGGACCTCGGCAACGATGGGTAGACCATCCTCTGCGACTTCTTCCAAGTCAACGATCGAGATCATGGCGACCTCTTTGCCCTTTGAGCCCTGCTCCGCATGAGCAGGAAGTGGGTTGTTGCGCACATCCTTTTTGTGATCGCTAACGATCAGCTCGCCGTTCTTCATCTTCTGGTCGAATGCGAACCTGAGCTTTTTACATTCAGCCGTGGGGTGCATGACCTTGCCGTGGTACTCGCACCACTTAGGGTCCCTTACCATCTCCTTGGAGGGTATCTTCTCGAGCGGCAGTAGGACACCGTCCTTACGCCACTTTCTGCAGAGGTCGCTTGCCTCCTCTACCGAGCATGGTAGGGGTGGTGCGTCGAAGTTTACAACCTTCGCTTGCTTCTGGGGTGAAACCGTATTAACCTCAGCCTCGCGTCCCCTCTTGTAACTGAATCTCCCGATCTTGTAGGTGGCGCCGCTCGAAGATCGCTCCGGAGCGTTCTTCTTCTTCTGCCTCTCGACTATAGGCTCGATGTTCTTCGTGCATTCAATTAGCTTTGAAAACGTAGGTGTTTGCAAATTAATGAGCATACCTTTGTATTCGTCTCGCATGCATTGCAGGCATATCTCTACAAGCCGGCTTTCGGGCATTGGATCTTTGCACTCCAAGGATTTCGCCCTGAACTTCTTGATGAAAGTGATCCCGTCTTCCTCGCGCTTCTGATACATCCGCGAGAGATGGATCATGGTTACCTTTTCTTCCATCTGGAAGAACTTGGTGTAGAACTTCTGGACCATGTCATCCCAAGTCTTGACGGATCCGGCTTCCAATGTTCGGTACCACTTGTACGCTACATTCCCTAGGGATTTCGGGAACTCTCGCATCAGCAGTTTGGGATCGGCTCCGTACGGACCCATGACATCAATGAAACGCATGACATGCTCATGAGCGTTTCCGTTGACATCCTCGAACTTGTCCCATTTAGGAGCCTTGTACCCTGCCGGGTTAGGCATGAGATAGATCTCTCGTGGAATAGGTGGATCGTTGTCTAACTTCGGGATAATGGTATCTGCGAACGACTGATGAGCCAGAATAGTGTCCATGCGCTTCTGCAGAGATGTCATGCATTCTGGAATGCTCCCCTCGGTAGCTGAAGGAGGGTTTGCCGCCGGCGGGGGCGACACATACGCCGTCGAAGGATTAGGGACATATGGACTACTCGCATTGCCCCAGATCGCCGTTGGAGGAGGCAAAGGGTACTGCAAAGTTGGGTTAGACGTCAAAGCCGAGGGCTGAGGAGTGTGGGCAGCGAGAGGCAACGTCTGAGCTGTTGACCCCTGAATCGAAGGCAGCTGTGTGGTCGCCGGTGGAGTCTGCAGATTGGGGTTGGGAGGTGTGGTTGACACTCCCAGTCCCGGAGCGGTAGGAGCTCCTCCTCCTTGAGAGACGGCGGCGGGTGATGAAGGATTTGGCGCAAGGGTGCCCAGAACGGGCAAGATCCGTTCCAATTGCGCAGATTGAGCCTTGAGAGCTTTCGCCTGACTTTGGACAGTGGCATCCAAAGACTCTAGCGTCGGTGTCTCGCCGGGAGTGGTAGGAGTACGACGAGTTTCCTCTCCTGAGGCGGTTTTGGTGGAAAGCGATCTGTTGCTGATATCCTCCTCCTGAGACATGGTTGCTTTTGCTGGTAAGTTCACGTCGGGTTCACCAAAATGTGCACAAGAGATTCCGGCGGGGAGACCTCCGTGTACACCGTATATAGAGGATCAAGGATCGCACAGGAAGAGTGGGGTTGTGTGTAGGGAGAGAGTAAGGCAGTAGTAATGTCTGAGAGAGAGACAGAGGTTTGGCAGAGCTTCCGCGTATGGCCAGTGTGTTCTCCTTTGTATGGAAAGGGTAACGTCCTATATATAGCAGAGAACATGACCGTTGTAGTGTGGTTAATGCGCCCATTGATGGCGGCTTAATTAGCTTAACCATAACGGCACGTTCGTCCGAGTATATAGGGACCGTTACAGCACGTGGTGCGCGAATACCTGAACCGTTATGAGG
This sequence comes from Linanthus parryae, assembly GCA_023055425.1. NCBI lineage: Eukaryota > Viridiplantae > Streptophyta > Magnoliopsida > Ericales > Polemoniaceae > Linanthus > Linanthus parryae. Next base: position 40,584,830 of record JALGPY010000002.1, read on the forward strand.
TTGACCGGGTTTGACCGGATTGACCGGTTTTATGGAGCTCGTGCCATAAATCTCTTAAAACAGTTACTAAAGGTCGCGTGCGGGCTTGGCTCGCACGCGACAGGGCTTACTCTAGCCTCCAAACCACTAAGTCCCTACAAGTCCCGTGCCGTGGTATGCGAGGGCTCTGTCTCGCAGCCCCCACATGGATCAGCTCGGCTGGTGATCCAGTGTGTGTGGAGCACAATATGGTGTGCTGGATGGTTGCCACGTGGCCAATATATGTCAGCTCAGAAAGCACTATCTACACTAAGCCTATGGTTTTTTAGAACTAAAAGTTTGTGTTTCGTTTTACCACACTTTTTTTTAAAAAAAAAAAAAAAAAACTGAGCCCGACAACCATATATATGTGGCACAAAAGCGAAAAGATAAAATTGACCGTCCACACACATCAGCTTTTTACTAAACTAAAATTCTAAAACCATGAAATCTAAACAACACCGGTTATTGATATTGTGCCGGTAGTAAAGAAGAATGGGCAACTTCGCATCTGTGTAGATTTCCGGAATCTTAATCGCTTCTGCTCCAAGGATGATTTTCCGCTCCCCAACATCGACTTACTTATCGACTCAACCGCGGGTCATCGCATGTTTAGCTTCATGGACGGCTTCAGTGGGTACAACCAGATCAAGATGGACCCTGAAGATGCACAGAAAACCGCATTCATCACCCCGGTGGGAGTATTCAACTATACGGTGATGCCTTTTGGCCTCAAGAACGCAGGTGCGACTTACCAGCGGGCCATGATGGCCTTTTTCCACGACATGATGCACAAGGAAGTGGAATTCTATGTGGAGGACCTGGTTGTCAAATCCAAGGAGGAGGCAGACCATCAAGGGGACTTGCGAAAAGTGTTCAACAGATGCAGACGCTTTCAATTGAAGATGAACCCCATGAAGTTGGGGTAACATCAGGGAAGTTCTTGGGATGTGTGGTACATCGTCAAGGAATAGATCCCGATCCTGCGAAAGTATCAGCCATCACTAGCATGAATCCGCCGCATAACCAGAGTGCCTTGAAAACATTTCTGGGAAAGCTGTCCAATCTGCGAAGGTTCATCCCAGCAATCGCCGAAATCACCTTCTGTTTCAGTGATCTTCTCAAGAAAGATGCTGTATACAACTGGACTGCAGAGCACGAGGCTGCGTTTGGGGAAACTAAAGGAGTTGCTCACATCGTCGAAAGTAATGATCGCACCTCAGCTCGGATCACCACTCTTGCTGTATCTGACGTCAACAAGGAGGTCTATAGGAGCGCTCCTAGCTCAGGAGTACGAGGGTCAAGAAAGGCCCATCTATTACATCTCTCGCATCGTGCAACCCGCATAATCAAGGTACACGGACATCGAACGTCATTGCCTTGCTTTATTATTCATAATAGAAAAGTTGAGACACTATTTTGCCTCGCACAAAGTAGTAGTAGTCACCAAGAGCGATCCTATACGGTATCTTTTGACTCACAACACTCCTGGAGGAAGATTGGCAAAATGGTATATGACCATCTCCCAATATAACATCACATGCGTTCGGCCGCGGGCGATCAAATCGCAGGCGGTGGCGGATTTGCTAGCACAGTTCCCCGATAACAGTCATGAGCCTGTGATTGAAGAAGAATTGGAGGGACCTGAAATCTACGCAGTTGAGCTGCCCTATGGGACGCTCCATTTCGATGGCTCCTCAACGAGGAAAGGTGGAGGCACCGGGATAGTCTTGACTAAACCAGATGGAGAGGTCATACAGATGTCCGCAAAGCATGACTTCGCAGTCACCAACAACGAAGCAGAGTATGAAGCTCTCATCGCGGGACTTCGCGCGGCAAAGGCCTTGGAAGTGAGCAATCTGACGGTTATGGGGGACTCCAAGCTAATATTCAAACAAGCCTCGGGCGAGTATGGTTTGAAAGAGATAAACTTATTGCCCTATCGGACCTTGGTACAGAAATTGGTGGAACAGTTCTGCGACGTTAGATACGAGCACAAACCTCGAGCGGACAATAGGCATGCTGATGCTTTAGCTACCTTGGGATCCAAGGTTAGTGCAGACAAATGTCCTGCGAGAATCTCGATTGAAGTGCGAACGTCCTCGGCGTTGACAGAAGACGCGTGCGACGATGAATGCATGAACGATGCAGACTGGAGAAAGTCAATCTTACGGGCCATCGCAGAGGGCACGAGCAGCGAGAATTGGGCATCCACAAAGGGATATTGCATACATGATAACACCCTCTACTACAAGAGCCCTGGCGGAATACTCAGGCGATGCGTCTCCGAGCAAGAGGGACAACTGCTGTTAGAAAAGATTCACCAACATGCTTGTGGAGAAAGTGAGGTGTCAATCTATCGGAAAGCCCAAAGGTATGGCATTCATTGGCCGGACGTGTCAATGGCCGCAACGCTGATTCAAGGAAATTGTGAGAGTTGCGCACTGATCAAGGACTCTTTATTCATTGCTCTGACCGATGATGATGCGGATTGGAGGAAACCACTCTTTGACTTTCTCACCCAGGGTATCGTACGCGAGTCAAGAAAAGAAGCCGAGAAACTAAAGAGAAAAGCAGTCCGATATGTGGTGCAAGAAAATCTGCTTTGGCGAAGGGGCCATGAAGGTAACTTGCTGCGATGTCTAGACAGCAAGGAAGCACAAGAAGTGATGGACCTTTCTCATCAGGTGGAACATCAGGGAGGTGCGAAATTATGCAGACAGCTACTCTCGATTGGATACTTCTGGCCCACCATGGAGGCTGATTGCCGCACCAAAGTAAGACGCTGCCAGGAGTTCAAAGGTAATCTAGTACACGCCCTTGCCGTAGATCTACACGCGTTGGGAACACCATGGCCGTTTCATACATGGGCTCTGGATTTCGTTGGTCCCATTCGACCAACCTCGCACGGGAATCACTTCATTCTCACCGCAACTGAGTTGTTCACCAAGTGGGTGGAAGCAATACCACTAAAGACAGCAAATGCGCTAGCCGTGGTCCATTTCATCCAAGAAAGCATCATATGCAGGTTCGGAATTCCAAACACCATTCTTTCGGATAATGGTTCCCCCTTTGTCAATCGCCAGGTGGCCGCAAAGCTAGCAGAGTACAACATAAGACAGATATGTTCCACTCCATACTACCCGAAGGGGAATGGACAAGCGGAAGCAACCAACAAGACGTTATTAAGAATCTTGAGCAAGATGGTCGCAGAGGACCACAAGAAGTGGGCTGATTCTTTGAACATAGCCTTGTGGGCCTATCGGACTTCTCCAAGGACGCCCACATGGGCCTCGCCATTTCTTTTATGCTATGGAGCTGAGGTTCTGGTACCTGCGGAAGTAAAGATTAACTCTGCAAGGTTGGCTTTTCATGCATTATATGACAACCAACACGATCATGATTTAGTCCTGTTAGAAGAGAAGCGGGAGCAAGCTAAAAGGACTAACAAACGGTACCAAGAAAGGATCGCTTGTGCGTACAACAAAACAGTCCAACGTCGAGATTTCGCAGTTGGAGATTTGGTCTTGCGCGTGTCTGACCATTGCATGCGAGAGGCAGCTCACCCAAAATTCGCAGCCAATTGGGAAGGACCCTTTGAAGTCACAGAAGTCTTTGATAGTGGCTACTGCAACATACGGAGGTTGCATGGAACGACCTCAACCCCAAGCTCAGTCAACATGCGCTGGATTAAGAAGTACTATCCTTAACTTCTTTCATTATATGCGTTAGATTACAACGTTTGCTTTATGCTCTCTATTGCTATAGCTTGTGCATCTTCTCTCCCATATGAGGGAATTGTAATCTCATCTCTCCCATATGAGAGTATTTCGTAATAAAAAGACTTCTCCCAAATGAGAAGAACTTTATGCTTTCAGTTGTCTTTATTGCTCTGTCCATTTCATTATTCCCAGTAGTAAAAGCCTATCCGCTGTGATAGCAGCCTATGCGAATGCGATCTTAAGTGATCTTCTAAAGCCTATCTGCCATGATAGCAGCCTATGCGAATGCGATCTTAAGTGATCTTCTAAAGCCTATCTGCCATGATAGCAGCCTATGCGCATATGATCCTAAGTGATCTTTTTAAGCCTATCTGCCATGATAGCAGCCTATGCGAATATGATCTTAAGTGATCTCCTAAAGCCTATCTGCTACGATAGCAGCCAATGCAAATACGATCTTAAATGATCTTTTAAAGCCTATCTGCCACGATAGCAGCTTATGCGAATACGACCTTAAGTGATCTTTTAAGCCTATCTGCCATGATAGCAGCCTATGCGAGTATGATCTTAAATGATCTTTCAAGCCTATCTGCCACGATAGCAGCACTATACGAATGCGATCTCCAAATGATTTTTTAAGTCTATCTGCCATGATAGCAGCGTTATGCAAAATGATCTTAAGTGATCTGCAGAAGTCTATCTGCCGAGATAGCACTTGCACTTGAGTCTAAAGTAAATCTCAAGCCTATCTGCCAAGATAGCAAAGCTGCACAAATATGATCTCGAACGATCTAAAACATATCTGCGAATCTATCCGGCAGATAGCAAATCATAAGCGACAATACAAAGTGTGAACACAACACTACAAAAGGCGAAATTCGCCAACACGCATGCGAAATTGTAATTTGTTGTAACAAGACAGCAAATCATACAAAGCGATTTATCATTATGAGTCAAATATGACTTACAATTTATCTGTCTAGATAACAGCTTACAAGCGAAAAGCTCAGATCAAGCTAGCTACGCAGCCAACATGGCTTACAATGCGTCTAAATAGTAACTTACAAGCGGAAGTTACACATCAGGGGAATCCTAACTGGAAAAGGATCGACCTAACGGTCCTAGCAGAAGCTATGCGATACAAAGATCTGCGACCAAAGATCTGTAGCAAGTAGGGTGTTCCTGCGAAAAGAACAGCCCGCAGCCCGCCATGTCTACAAGACCTATGCGACGCTATGTTAAAGATCCCAGGATCTGACGAGGCCATTCTTTGGTCTTACGCCCAAGCGACGTGCCTGAGGAACCACCTGTTCCGGCGTAAGCGGCTGTGCAAGACAGGGAAGCAGTCATTCCTCGGGCAAGAGGCTCCTTGTCCACGGAGACGAGCACAATGGCTCGCCACCCTGAGTTTAAGAACGTGGTGGCGAATGATCAACCTCCGGGCATGCTGGAGGAGAAATCCGCCGTTCATTACGAGTCGGTAGCAAGGTCAGTACGGCACTGCACCTCGCCGGGAGGCGGCCGGAAACATGACCTGCAAGCATAATAGACGAAGAAAATTCTTCGAACAAACATGAGGTATTCTCTGCATCTTCTTTATGATAATTATAAAGATCAATACGCTTTGTGAAGCAGATATTGGAAAATATTTCTATGGCACAAAGCACAAACTCAGGTTTCACAACTTGAAGCTGCCATGAATCAACGAAAAACAAGCGTTGAAGCCAGCAGTCGTAAGGACTCACGGCAAGCCACATTGTGGGATGAAGAACCCAAATAGCAAAAGGCAGGGTTTATATAGACCTTGTGGAGACTCTTCAGTTGCCGAGATGAGTCAGCAGAACTTGAAAAGAGGGTAAGTATCAATCACTTACGCCTTGAAAAGAGGTAACAATCAATTACCCTACTAAAGGCTACGACGATTCGGTTGCGTATCCTAATTAATGACAGATGGTCATGATACGGATGGACTTCCCAAGGAAAGTGTGCTTATCTAATGAGCAATTAGCGCGAAAATCAAGGCAGAATATCAATAGCTGACGTCATAAATTGATATGCACAGAGATATTCGAGCAAATCCCGGTAAGGGCAAAACAGGGATTCAAATTCTTTTTGAAAAAAAGGGGGGGGGGGGAGAAACCCTAGCAACATTACATTAATGTTTTAGCTACTTATTTGCTACTTTTCAAAACAAGCCCTTGATCAAGGAGTCATTAGGAGTAAACTGACGCGACAGATTTTCCACTTGCTCCACTTTTTGCTTCAATTGCTCGTATTTGGCGTTCATCTCATGAAGAAGCTTCACAGCCTCTTCAACCTTTTGCCTTTGCTGCTCCACCTTCCGCTCCTCAGCTGCGAGGTTATGGTAACCGCGCTTTAAATTCACGGCCGCGCGAATCTGGGTGACTCTTTTGACAAGAAACTCAAAGCCCAGCTTGCCTTGAACTTTGGCGAGAAGGTTCTGACACATGAAAAAAAGCAATTCCGCGCTCTGAGGAGAAATGGCCGCAGGTGTGGCCGCGGATAGTTGCTCCAAAATCCAGATGGCTTCAGTCAAAAACAGCCTCCTGTCGAAGGGCCCTATCTCCAAAGACCTCACAAATGATTGGGGGTAGGAGAGGCGCATCCGGACTAGCCAGTCCACGTCAGCTTGCTTCAGCCCTAAGGCAATGTTAAACCAAGTTAGACTATCAAACTTACAAATGAAGGATGCAAGGTGCGAACAATAATCATGACATACCAGCTCCTTCAAGGATATCGCGCAGAGAAGGAATGCGCATTGCTGGGGTAGCTGAAGGCTGTCCTTGCTCCATTGCCCTTTTATCAGCTGCGAGCTCTAACTCCTCATAGTTGGTGGGAAGAGTATAGGCCGCACCAGGTGCGATTGCAGCCCCGACCTGCGAACTCCAAAAGTTCCACGCAGGAAGAGGTGCCGTGGGCCTAGACAATGTCGGAGGCATGGCAGCAGCAGAAGTTGCAGTTTGATTAGGGATGCCTTCAGGTGCGATAGCGTCAGCAGCGTTCGTTCATGTTTCCTCAGCACCAGCATGGGCATCTTCCTCCATCAATACGGTGTCAGCTTCGCATCATCAGAAAGTTCAATGACGTCCTCGAAGGGCTCTCCTGCATAGTCGGCAGCTGCGACGGGCTTCTCAGTATGAAAACTCGGCACCGGGACATAGGATGCCGAAGGTTGACTCCTTTGTTCCAACATGGCTTCATCAGCGTTGCCTGCGATAAAAGATACGATGACGTGAGGTAACTTGTATTGCATAATATTTTATTATCTTTGGTAAGCTAAGAGCGAGCACCTCCACGCGAAGGTGGGATCGCAGCATCCTCGTCATATGCTAAGGACGTGGAACCTTGCCCTATTAATGTATCTTCATTAAGCATGTCTTTAAGGTGAGCGTGACCTGGGGCGCGAAGAAACCAGTCATGATTATGTTTGGGTTGCTAAGCCTAATTCATACATGTTGCTCAAATAATTACCTGAAGGTTCACCGCACTTGCCTACTAGCCAGCGGTGAATATCAGCTTTTGACACGCCGTGCTTTAGTGCACCGACAATTACATCTCGGTAAGTTACTGCGAGATTAAAAATCTCACCTTCATTACCGCCTGCGATTTCTTCGAAGTCCGCTTGGGCTTGCTCTAGAGCTGCTGCATCTCCTTCTGGAGCCGCATCCTCCTCGTCAACTTGAGGAGCCACCTCTTCTGGAAGCACATCTTCCTCGTCAGTTGGACGCACTAGTTCGTCAACGTGTTGTTCTTCTAGGATCCTCTGCTTCACGCGTTCGAGCTCCTCTTCTTCTCGCTTTCTTCTTCTTTCAGCAGCCTCCGCAGCTGTTCTCCTGGACTCGGCAAGAATGTCCTCGCTTATGGTTTCGTCGGAAACACCGGAATGAGAACCCCTCTTCTGCTTCTTGGCCAAAAGGCCACTGATGGTCTCATCATCATCATCTGCTAAGAAACAATTCGTTCATATAAGATTACAAAAGAGTTAATATAATGAGAAGAGAAGTACGATTGAGATACCTCCTGAGTCTTCCTCTTGTATCTCATCTCTCTCTCTGTCTCTGACATCTTCAATTCTTTCCTCTTCTTCATCTCCTTCTCTTGTCTCTCTTCTCTCCTCTTCTTCCTCCTGGCCAAACGGAACAAAGGTCTTCACTGCGAGCTCCTTCCGCGCTTTACTGGTCATGCGACCTTTACCTTTATCCCTGGCAGTAAGGGATCTCGCAGGAGGGGAAGCTGGAGCGCTTCTAGGGGAAGAGATTGTGATTCCTCTTTGCATGGGCCTCTTCGCTCTCAGAACAGCAGTCGCTGGAGGAGATGGATCATTCCTGGGAGGAGACAAGGCTGAAGTATTGTCTATCAGCGAATCAGCAAAAGCATTCATGATCTCGCGAATTTTGGTCTCAACCGCGGGATCCATCTTCGATGCCAGCCGAACTGGTTGTCCTTGCCTTCTTGCAGTAACAATGGTAGTGACCAGTGATTTGGAACGCTCACCAGATGCAAACCTCCTCACATGGCACTGCAGCAGGAAACGAAGCAGGAAGTTTTCAATATATATATGGGAATAAAGGAACTTCGCACATGCAAGAGAAATTTCTTACCTTAGCGAAAGTTTCGCTGTATCTGATGACATGCGAATCACCTCTCCTAACTGCGGCTATCTTTTCATCAAGAATGATGGAGGGACACAGGTGATTCTCGCGATCCATCAGCGAATAGCAGCCATATTCAGACTCGTCCAGGCTACAGTTGGGACGAAAAAGGGAAAGAATTCCTTTTGATCACAGGAGCTCTGCTTGGCTGAGGGGCCGACTGCGTCTCAAACCTTGTCTGCTGGGCATTCCAATAAGCGATCCAGTTTCTGGAATAGCCACCTTCGCGGTTACCTGGAGGTTGCTCGAAGGGAAGATTGCTCCTCAAGATTGTTTTGCACTCCCCAGACAATAACCGCTTGTAGCAGCCTCTTATGATAGACTGCGGCCAGAGTGAGGGTGCCACTGCATCGAAACCAAACTGGGGAGAAACGCGAGTGGGATCAACGTCCACGGTGATTCTCTCGTACATAGGTGCGAGCTCACGAACATGCTCTGCAAGAGCGGGAAGAGAACCTCTCAGACACCAGCAAAAGAATTCGCGGTAGCGCTCGTGGAAATGCTCCCCGCCCTCGAAAAGGAGCTCTTCTGAGAAAGCAACAACTTTAGAGGGATAGAGTTTTGGGAACCACCGCACATTCTCGACGCGCGTGGAATAAGGCCTGTCTATAAACTCTTCCCGATTGTCGCATATCAGGCTCCAAACGCACTTGGGAAAGTTAGTTCCAAACCACCTCGCAGCCCTGCCGCTATTACGCTCCTCCTCCGTACCTGGAGGACACCATTTGCTGGGCTTAGAAGGGACTGGGGCATAAGAAGGCCATCGTTCGAAGACCCACATTGTCAAGAAAGCAATGTTAATGTAAGTCAGTACGTCGAGGCGACCACGCGATTCCTTCATTGCCACAACCAGCTGATCCAACCTGTGGTACAGCGTGCCCAAGACTAAGGGTCCAAGTGCGACTTTCTGGCCAAGGGCCAATTTCACAGCAAGAGGCAGAACATGATAGAAGACCCCATCATGCGGGTGGCCATCGATTAGATACCTCGACAACCAGGCACAGAGTAAGGCGCATAGGGTCAAGTGATAACCCTTGCCATTCACATAGTTTTTAGCCTTCGGGTTCTGGCTCATAAGCTTCTTGGTGATACTGCTGTTCGCATAATCGCGGAAAAAGTATTGCACCCACTTGTTCCAAGTGTTCTTCGCAGATGTATCAACCAACTGCCAGTCAGGAAGGACTTCTGTGGGAGTCCACCGGGTGGAAATTTTCTTCACTTCTGACAAGCACTCCTCCATCTGCTTGTACAAAGCGATCTCCGCATCCGTTCTCAAGGGACTCAAAGGATCCACCTCGCCCACGGGAGACAGATCATACAGCATGTGCACATCTTCGAGCGTGGGAGCAGCCTCGAACTCAGCAAAATGGAATGTGTGAGTCGCAGGTGAGTAACGAGAAAGAAGGTTTAGAAGCATGGACTGGTCCAGCTTCACGGCAGCACCCTTCATAGCACGAACTGCGAAGTATATTCCGGCATCGTTTAAAGTCACGGCATGATTGGTCAACACATGGTCAATCCACTCATCCATGAAGTCCAATTTCTGAACAAATGCTTGAGTGGAAATCGCAGTGTATGGGAAATACCCATTTTCGACTCCCAACCGAACCACATCTTCGGAATCGATCAATTCGAGCAGAGCCGAGTTAACTGGAGGGGTTAACGTTTGCAATTCGTCACCAGAAACATCGATTGGCAGTTTCTCCGCCTTAACTCTAGCATGATAAAAGTCTTTGCCACCCAGATAGGGGGCTTTTCGCCATAAAGCCTGGGGAAGATCAGGTATTTCTTCGACCTCCTTAATGGGTTTGGTTCTTTTTGTCTTTGCCATTCCTGCGGAAAAGCAAGAAAAAAGGGGGGAGAAATACACATACTTTAGTTTAAATTTCAAGATTCAGTTCAAAGCGTACGAGGATTTATTGGAAGAAAGATGAACAGTCCAGTGGCAATCTTCAAATTTAGAGGTTGGAATCGTTTGCATTATCAGGGATCTCAGAAGCCCTACATTCAAGATCCTTATCATCTGGGGATTAAATCAAAATTGGATTCAAAGAGCAAGATCTTCTCTATAGTTTTCAGTGAATGACATGTTTCAGAAAGTTCTGGGTTTGCAGATCCAACACAGTTCAAAGCATACATCAGTATATTAAGCAAAATTGAACAAGGCCAACCTTGTTTTGGTAAAGCTTGCTTGGATGCGCACAGTTGAAGAAGACGATTGACAAGAGAGAACTGATGATTGATTATCTGAATTTGCTCTTGAAGGCTTCCGGGTATCATTCACTTTAAGAGAAGGAAGTGATGCTTTGCAACAATGAAGAGTACAGAGTATTTATCCAAAAACAATGAAGGGTTGCGTCCTTTCAGTAGTCGAATCGCAACCGTCACCGTCGAATCGCGCAATCACAGGACAAGCTGACGTCACGCCTAAAACCCTAAAAGGCCAGACGGCACGACTCTAGGGGTTTAGGTCATAATGGCACGCACGGGGGCTGAACTTGCACATATTTAAATTGGTGCGTGGCGGCGACGCATACGTTGGTTCCTGCGCATGGAAGCCTATCCGGCTATGAGTCTTCACGCGCAGAAAGGGGGCTAATGTAGATAGTGCTTTCTGAGCAGACAAATCTTGGCCACGTTGCAATCATCTAGCACACCATATTGTGCTCCACACACACTGGATCACCAGCCGCGCTGATCCACGTGGGGGCTGCGAGATAGGGCCCTCGCATACCACCGCACGGTACTTGTAGGGACTTAGTGGTCTGGAGGCTAGAGTAAGTCCTGTCGCGCGCGAGCCAAGCCCGCACGCGACCTTTAGTAACTGCTTTTGAGAGATTTATGGCACAAGCTCCATAAACCCGGTCAATCCGGTCAAACCCGGTCAACCCCATAACGGTTCCGGTATTCGCGCATAACGTGCTGTAACGGTCCCTATATACGCGGACGAACGTGCCGTTGTGGTTAAGCTAACCATTGATGGGCGCATTAACCACACTACAACGGTCACATTCTCTGTTATATATAGGACGTTAACCCTTCCATACAAGGGAGACACACCAGACATACGCGGAAGGTCTGCCAAACCCTGTCTCTCTCTCAGACATTACTACTGCCTTACTCTCTCCTTACACACAACCCAACACCTCCTGTGCCATTTTCTATTCTCTGCCTTTTGTGTACACAGAGTTCTCCCTGCCGGATTCTCTTGTGCACAATAACCCAGACTTATGCTAGTAGGTTACCAAAAAAAGAAAAAAGAAAAAAAAAAGGAAGAAAGAAAGAAAACTAGTTGTAAAGATATGTAAACTGTTCTACTCAATAAATTTGAGGCATTAACTTGATCCGAAACTGAAATGTTACAAACGATGAAGCGGAATTGGCTATTTTGAAACAATATCGCGGCAAACCACAAAGTAGAAAAACTCCAACATTAAGTTTGACAGTGACACAATGTCTTCTTCCACTTTGGCCTAATTATAACATCGTCACTCTCTTCTTTTCACAATGTGCCACTTGTAAGAGCTGACCTCAAATATTTCAATTAACTAACTGCTACCTCAAATGCATGCATGCAAAATGCAGCTACATAGAAAAGGGTTTTCCATATTTTCTTTGCTAATCAAAAGCAGCTAAGAAAAAAATTCACATGTTTGATTTGAATATTTATTTATTTCATCCTTTCATAGTCAAATATGAAGATGAAAACATTCTTCTTAATTATATGACAGTTGCATACCTAATATGTCGGCTAATTGTTTAATTAATCAGTACTAAGATAATACTATTGGAATTGTACTTGCATGTGTTGTTTTTATCCATCAGTTAGATATTGTGGTTGATACTTTGAAATTTGACCCATGTCAAACATGTCATGTTTGTTATTATTATTATTTTTTTGAACTTTATTATTATTATTATTATTATTATTATTATTATTATTATTATTATTATTATTATTATTATTATTTTGCACATCTTCTTACAACGATGTGAAAATGAAAAACAGTTCAAAACATAATATAGTCAAGAGAACCTTTATCAGCGGATAATGTGTGGCCAATTATATTAGTTATGTTCACGTGTCACAGAAAAGACGCGAATAATTCTTTTATCGAGAAAGTTAGAAGACAGGAAATGGAATGAAAATCAAAAACTCTGAAACTTATTTTTTCCTACGTGTTCATTTCTAATAGAAAATAGGTAGAAAAAATGAGTTGTAATAGAACTTCCTGCAAGATTTTGTGTTTTTTTTAGGACACTATTTAAAAGAAAGAGTTTTCTTGTAAAAAAGTAATCATTATAGCTCCGACAATTTCCTTTTTTTTTTTTTTTTTTTTTTTCTTTTTTGAGGGAAGCTCGACTATTTTCCAATAATAACTGAATGCACATACAGCTAAAACGATCTTAATTTCTTTCTTTCACTTTCCATCACTTTCTCAATAAATGAACACAACCAATGTTTGCTTAGCTTCTTTAAAAACCCAGCTACATGATCACTTCCTTGCCATTGATTGGTCGAGCAAATTTAGTTGACAATTTTTGTTATGCCATGGAGATGGCTTCAACCGTTGCAAGATCACTAATTTTCGTAGTGTAATCATCATCGTACATGCACACAGAGAAATAGGCTCTTTTCTTTTCACTTTGTCAAACTAATTCAAAATACAAATTAATTAGTGGACACAAGTCAGAAGCAAAAATGTAAAAGAGGCAAAATTGACTTATTCACTGTTGGGATATTCAATTAATGTGATCGTGACAACAAGCACTATCACAATTAAAATACCAAACGCGGCGCAGCCAGTGCCAACTGCAATGCAGGGATTAATTACAAATTGATGACAAAAATAATGACCCCATTAGGCCATTAGCTAAATTGGCTGGTCCAAAGGCGGCTCTGTTCATGAGTAAAATACACATAGTGACATGCCTACCCCTCCAGGATTACATGAGTAGCAATTTAGTACCACTCCGTCCCACCTAAAGTGCACCATTTGACTTTTTAACCCGTAACCGGATCACTTTGACCCGGTGATTTGGATCGCAAAACGATGTAATTTTTTGATAATTTTTTTACTGTCTTTTAGAATAAGAATTACTCCACAACACAATGAAAAAATTATTTAAAAATTAAAAAATTTTACTATCCAAATTATCGGGTCAAATGACACAATTAATAATGGTAAACATCCAAATGATACAAAAGAGATGGGACAGAGTGGTACTAGCAATTTTCTTAACCATGGAACACAAGGGTAGAAGACATTAATGCCTCAAGTTTGATGCAATAACACATTCACCCCTTCTAGTTTGGAATATTAGACTTTCATCCATTGAGTGTGCCAAATTTAGGACATGAACACTCTCGAATTGTGTCCCAGTTAGTCTGGGGTTGGGGGCCATCAGGGATAGCAATTTTTAGACTGAGTTTTCCCCGTTAGAATAATAGATGACACAATCAGAAGGTGAAAGTGTCATAAGCTTGGCACATTGAAAGGCTGAAGCGTCATTTCTTAAATGGGAAGGAGTGTAAGTGTCTTTATGTCAAACTTAAGGGGGGGGGATGAAAGTCTCTTTTACTCATTCAACATTGCAAATGTAACTAAACACAAATGAAAATGTAACTAAACAGGCCTCTTTGAGAAGACTACCCAGGAGTCACAATTGTGGGTTCCCGCTCCACCCCGTGCTCACCTTAACTCACCTTTAATTCTCCTAATATTTACAATTTTCTCACAACTCCTCGCTTAGAACTTAGAACCCTCCCCTCCGTTCATGCTATATTTAATTATAACCACATAGTTGTACATTAATTTTAAAATTATTCACAATGGGATGGTTGGGATTTTACGGTTTTGAAATTTTAATTAATCGTAATCTGTTAATAGTTGGAATTTTAAGTTTAGTTGGTGGATTTTTTTCCGGTGACCGGGCAAGTTATAGCCGGTCACCGGTTGCTTTTTATTATTATTTTTTTGTCGCTGAAACTACTATTTTCGTCACCATATCATCACCACAGTCGGTCACCGGTAGTTACATCCGATGTCTGGATTTTTCAGGAGGTTGGGGTTAGGTTTGCGTCAACCTAACCATGAAATTCAAACGAGGCCAATATATATAACTCTACTTTCACATATCTAATACGCATAGATGAACTGAGTGGTCCCTCCGTGGTAGGCGAGCCTGCGTTCGTGCACTCCTCGCCTGACCGTCAATAATGTGATTTGATTAGCAAAACAGTGCAATAATTTAGTAATTTTTTTATGGTATTGTAAAGTTACTCTATAATACAATGACTTTTTTTTTGAAATGTATTCTTTTGCTATCAAAATTACGGACAAAGTGACATAATTACGGGTAGAAAAAGTCAATTGAGATGTATCAGGGTAGCATCGAAAAACCTATAAACAAAGTCCATCAAATTGAACCTCAAACCAGAAGAGGACTAAACCGCAATTCAGTTCAAACTTAGATTGAGAAAGTTCCTCTATTTAAACCCCAATCCACTCCTCACCAGAAGTGATTCAATTCAGTTCATAAAATGGAAACAGAGGTTGTGATGATGATGCCGTCGCCGGCCGTCGACTTCAACTTCGACAGCGGCTGCACCACCCCCTACCTGACCTGCCCCTCCAGCCCCCAGCCCTTCGGCACCTACTTCTTCTCAACCCCCACCAGCCCCACCTCAATCTCCACCTCTGTCCCTTCCCCTTCCCCAAATCCCCCCACCAATCTCCACAACCCAGTAAACGATTACTACGATTTCGACTTCAATTTCAAGCTCGCCGACCAAAACTCGCCGGAATTTCCCCAATCGCCGATCCGATTCGGGAACTTCTCAAACGATCCAGACATCGAAAACCCACAAAATTACAACCAAGATCAATTTCGAGAGAGAGAGATAAACTACATATCACCGACTATCAGAGAGATCGGTACCAGATCGCTGTCCCCGTACAGAGACACCGAGATCTACTACAGAAGCGAGAGAGATCAACAGGGTTCGACTTCAAATTCGAATTCCTCCTCTTCGTCATCTGGGTTCTCCAGTTCTCGAGTCAGCAAGAAGTGGAGGTTCCGAGATCTGTTCCGGAGTTCGTCGGCGACAAAGAATAAGAACAAGTACTCGTTGTTGAAGAAGGCGAGCGCGGTGGAGGAGGAAGTCAAGTGCTCGAGCTTCCGGTCAACGGGATCGGCGGGGAGTTCGCGGCGGAGAGGGCCGGTGGAATTGCATTACACGGTGAACAGAGCCATGGCGGAGGAGATGAGGAAGAAGACGTTTTTGCCTTACAGGCGTGGGCTTTTCGGTTGCATGGGGTTTAGTCCGGCCGTCAATTGTTCGGTCCGGTGACACGTGGATGGTTAAGATTTGATGTAAATTGGAATTGTTTTTGTAGTCGTTGGGGTTGGATTTTGTTTGGGTGTAAAAAGAGGGATAAAAGGGATTGGATTTTAATTCTTGAGAATGGGATGGGTGATTAAATATATGGGTTAAATTGGCATTTAACCCATATAGTTTACCATATGTACACTTTTGACTCTTACAAATATTTTTGTATAGTTCCAGTTTTATGGGATGTCTTGGAGGAGATAATGTGACTCGAAGAAATGACTAGCAGAATATTTCGACTAGAGAAGTTTGAACATCTCAAGAAACGAGGCCTGAAGAAGGTTACACTTCAAATTTGGAAGGATTAGCATGTTATGTAATGAATGTTACACTTCAAATATGGAAGAATTAGGATGTTATGTAATCTAGGGTTTCGATGGTGTATGTCCGAAAGGTTACAGGATATGAGCACTAAGGGTGAGTTTGGGAATGCTTCTGTTGCCAGCACAGTTGCTTTCCGACAGCAAAAGCAGTTTTAGTGTGTTTGGTAATAAATTTTTTACTTTTCCAAACAGTTTCTGCTGTCCCACAACAGTTTTCAGAAAGCAAGGGGGGAGAGATGCTTTTCCAGAAAGTACTTTTGATTAATTTATCTACAACCGATTTTGACCTTACAATTTTCTAAAATCTCAATAGTTATCTTTCCGGAAATGACACGTGTCATATATTTTTGTCATTTAACCATCTCATAGCAACTTCACAGTTGATTTTACCAAACACAAAATTACTATATCAATATTTCACACCAGTTTCTACGTACCAAACAACATTTTATTAAGAATTCACATCAGCTTTCTACAAAGTTTTCACACAACAACTTTCTACCACCGCCACAACATTCCCAAACTAGCCCTAAGGTGTCCTCTATAAGTTGATAGACCAGTGTAATACTCATATATCACAACAAGAAAAATGACCGACATATCATGCATAAACGACTGAAAACTGCTTACAGTTAGGTTTGAATTTTAATTATAATAGGTCAAAGTTATTGTCGTGTTATACTATAACATGATCATATCATGTTCACAAGATGAATTTAAACTTTGTTAAAACTTGTGTTATCCGTTTGTCTGTGGATTGCACGTTGATAAGTTGTTGCACATTATATATATTTGTGAACAAATAGAGAAATGAGAAGAAAAGAAGAAATTAGAAACTCCAACAGTGTGGATTTAGGAAAGTGTTTTTCATTAAAGCATAACCACCTCATTAGGGCATCTCCAATGCAAATGGACTTCTTATGCAAAATATAGATGATTTGGGGAAAATTTATAATCCAATAGGAGATGCAACCGGTCTTGCAAAATGAATGTTCTGCATTCACCTCGCCAAACCTGGCGAGGTTGCCACCCTCGCCATCCCACTTTTTCCTATTTTATAGGAATTTTGTTTGAATTTTAACTGATTTTATGTTTTATTCGTTCAGATCTATTTACCATGGGAAGACTTCTTCTCCTCCCAGGATACTATCAAGAGCTGATAAAGATGATAAGATTTGCCTATTTTATAGATTTGTTGAGATATATATGGGATTTTGTTTGGTACTTTTCTGTATTTAAAGGCCACGTACGTTCACACGTTGATTACACATCCAACACCCCAAAAGTATCTAAAACTAGTTAGCATTGTTAGAAAATTATGGTACTTTAAAATGATGCTTAAAATAAATAAATATATTAAAATATACTAATATAACTAATTTACCAGATTTTTGCACGACACTGCTGGAGCAAGTTGTTCAAATTTTACTTACGCAAAATGCAAAACTACAATTTTCTGTATAATTTGCATGAAATTTGCACAACACAATTGGAGATGCCCTTACAGTACATATATATACTGTAGAGATATATCTCTACAGTATTTACTTAGAAACCCCTACAAGTCTTTTTAAAACACACTAAACCCCAAATTAATACTATCTTTATCATTCCCCCTCAACAAAAGTCTTTCTATATAATGTAGACTCTGCCTGTGGCAGGGTCACGACATCTATAACCAGCAGGAGTGTGATAGCCCAACAGAACACAAGCAATAGTTCTATTTTCAAGCTTGTTTGAAGTGTAGGGCCTAAGCGAGGGGTAACACAAAGAGCCAAAAGCTCTAATGTAAGAGAGAGGAGAAGCTGTGTAAAAATAACAACTCATATGAAGACACAACATTCAGTGAAGGAAGAGACATTCTATTGATCAAATACACTTATAATGTCACCTTCAACCTAGAACTGTGTTGGTACTGAAGCATGACTAGGCAGAGCTCTTAGAGTTTCAGTGACATGCCTATGTTTCCTCTCCACCACCCCATTGTGCTGAGGGGTATAAGGACATGTAACCAAATGTTGAATGCCTTTGGAGTGAAGAAGAGCTTGCATAGAGCTATTACAAAACTCGCCACCCCATCAGTCTTAATAGCTTTCACAGAAGTAGAGCATTGATTCTCAACTTGAAGAAGAAAAGTCCCTACAATAGCAAAGACATCTGACTTGGCAGCCAAAGGAAAAAGCCAAGAAAATCTTGAAAAATCACCCACAATGAAAGATAATACTTAAAACCACAGGTCGACACCACTGGATCTGGTCCCTACACATCCATGTGCAGCAGTACCAAAGTAGAGGAAGACCTTGGAGGTACAAAAGAAAATGGTAACTTCTTGAACTTAGCCAAAGCACACGCATAACAATGGATTTTAAGGAGACAAGGAAGACTCAACTTCCTGAGAAAAGCATGAGAAATATCAGAGGCTGGATGGCCAAGCCTAGCATGTCAGGTTGCATCCATAGACTGTGCAGATAAAGCATTAGAGCATGCAAGTGATGGAGACATAACATGAAGAATATTATACAACCCATTAGTAGTTGTCCCTTGATACAATATTTTGTGACAAACCTTGTCCTGAACTACCAAGATTTAGCATCAAAGATCACAACACAATTTGTCTTGAGCTAATTTCTGAACAGAAATGAGATTATGTGCTAAAGTAGGAACATGTAGGAGGTTTTTAAGTAAGAGTGTACCCTGAGGAGTGGGAAGCAAACCATCACCACTAGAGATAGCTGAAGTACTAGAGCCATCAATAAGAATAATGTGAGACTTAGCATATCCAGATGATGCATCATGAGGCATATAAGCATCATCCTGAGTAAGGCGACTTGAGGCACCCGAATCCAGAATCCAGTGAGCTCTTTGAGGATGAGAAAACAGTGCTTTAGAATTTAAATCTTCTTTAAATCTAGGCCAGCAAGAAGCTGCTCTGTGACCAGTTTTTATCACAGATCTGACACTAGATATTAGGTTTAGAGTAACCAATACCACCATTTCAGGTTTAGAATTGGTAGGTGTGCACAAGAGATTCCGGCGGGGAGACCTCCGTGTACACCGTATGTAGAGGATCAGAGATCGCACAGGAAGAGTGGGGTTGTGTGTAGGGAGAGAGTAAGGCAGTAGCAATGTCTGAGAGAGAGACAGAGGTTTGGCAGAGCTTCCGCGTATGGCAAGTGTGTTCTCCTTTGTATGGAAAGGTTAACGTCCTATATATAGCAGAGAACGTGACCGTTGTAGTGTGGTTAATGCGCCCATTGATGGCGGCTTAATTAGCTTAACCATAACGGCACGTTCGTCGGAGTATATAGGGACCGTTACAGCACGTTGTGCGCGAATACCGGAACCGTTACGAGGTTGACCGGGTTTGACCGGATTGACCGGGTTTGACCGGATTGACCGGGTTTATGGAGCTCATGCCACAAATCTCTCAAAACAGTTACTAAAGGTCGCGTGCGGGCTTGGCTCGCACGCGACAGGGCTTACTCCAGCCTCCAAACCACTAAGTCCCTACAAGTCCCGTGCGGTGGTATGCGAGGGCTCTGTCTCGCAGCCCCCACATGGATCAGCTCGGCTGGTGATCCAGTGTGTGTGGAGCACAATATGGTGTGCTGGATGGTTGCCACGTGGCCAAGATCTGTCAGCTCAGAAAGCACTATCTACATTAGCCCCCTTTCTGCGCGTGAAGACTCATAGCTGTATAGACTTCCATGCGCGGAAACCAACATACGCGTTGCCGCCACGCACCAATTCAAATACGGGTAAGTTCAGCCATCGTGCGTGCCATTATGACCTAAAACCCCTAGAGTCGTGCCGTCTGGCTTCTAGGGTTTTAGGCGTGACGTCAGCTTGTCCTGTGATTGCGCGATTCGACGGTGACGGTTGCGATTCGACTACTGAAAGGACGCAACCTTTCATTGTTTTTGGATAAATACTTTGTATCCCCCACTGTTGCAAAGTATCACTTCTTTCTCTTAAAGTGAATGGTACCCGGAGATCTTCGAGAGCAGATTCAGATAATCAATCATCAGTTCAAAACTGAAAATCGTCTTGTTCAACTGTGTATATCCAAGCAAGCTTTGCGTTGGCCTTGTTCAATTTCGATTTAAAATACCAGTGTATGCCTTGAACTGCGTTGAATCTGTAAACCTATATAATCTGTTGAAACTTATGAAGAAGCTTCAAGCTTTGGACCCAATTGCGGCTTGATCCCTCAATAATAAGGACCTTGGATAGGGTTTTGAAATCCCCTGATAATGCAACCCTCTAATTTCTGAAATTGAAACCAGAAACTGTTCATCTTTCTTTCTGTAGATCTTGAATCTCGAAATTCAAACTGAAGTAGCATATTTCTCCCCCCTTTTTCTTGCTCTTCCGCAGGAATGGCCAAGACAAAAGGAACCAAACCCATCAAGGAGGACGAAGAGATCCCAGATCTTCCGCAGGCTTTGTGGCGAAAAGCCCCCTATCTAGGTGGCAAAGATTTTTACCATGCGAGGGTTAAGGCGAAGAGAATGCCTGCTCCTGTCCCAATTGAGGGATTGCTAACACTGACTCGCCCGGTTAACTCAGCCTTGCTCGAGTTAATTGGCTCCGAGGATGTGGTTCGATTGGGAATCGAAAATGAGTACTTCCCCTACACTGCGATTTCTACCCAAGCTTTTGTCCAGAAATTGGACTACATGGATGAGTGGATTGACCACGTGTTGACCAATTATGCCGCGACTCTTGATGAAGCCGGCGTATACTTCGCTGTTCGTGCTATGAAGGGTGTTGCCGTGAAGCTGGACCAGTCCATGCTTCTAGACCTTCTTTCCCGCTACTCGCCTGCGACTCACACATTCCATTTTGCTGAGTTCGAGGCTGCCCCTACACTCGAGGACGTGCAGATGCTGTACGATCTTTCT
This sequence comes from Linanthus parryae, assembly GCA_023055425.1. NCBI lineage: Eukaryota > Viridiplantae > Streptophyta > Magnoliopsida > Ericales > Polemoniaceae > Linanthus > Linanthus parryae. The sequence continues at coordinate 40,605,863 of JALGPY010000002.1, forward strand.
CCCATGGGTGAGGTAGACCCTTTGAGTCCTTTGAGGACGGCTGCGGAGATTGCCTTGTACACGCAGATGGAGGAATGCCTGGCAGAGGTAAAGAAAATCTCCACCCGGTGGACTACTACGAAAGCCCTTCCAAACTGGCAGTTAGTGGATACGTCTGCGAAGAATACCTGGAACAAATGGTTGCAGTACTTCTTTCGAGACTATGCGAACAGCAGCATCACTAAGAAGCTTCTGAGTGAGAACCCAGAGGCCGAGAATTATGTGGAGGGTAAAGGCTATCATTTGACCCTTTGTGCTTTCCTCTGTGCTTGGTTCTCGAGGTACTTGATTGACGGTCACCCGCATGATGGGGTCTTTTACCATGTTCTGCCACTTGCTGTGAGGCTCGCCCTTGGCCAGAGAGTCGCACTCGGACCCTTGGTTTTGGGCACGCTGTACTATAGGCTTGATCAGTTGGTTCTAGCCATGAAAGAGTCGCGTGGCCGCCTCGATTTACTGACTTTTGTCAACATTTCCTTCTTGACGATGTGGGTTTTCGAGCGATGGCCATCCTATGCTCCAACTGCTCTCAAACCCGACAAGTGGTGTCCCCCAGGCGAGACGGAGGAGCGTAACAGCGGCAGGGCTGCGAGGTGGTTCGGAGCGAACAACACCAAATGCGTTTGGAGCTTGATATGCGACAAACAGAAAGAGTTTGCTGCTAGGCCCTATGCCACACGCATTGAGAACGTGCGATGGTTTCCAAAGCTGTACCCCTCTAAGGGTGTTGTCTTCTCAGAAGAGCTCCTCTTCGAAGAGGGATCGCATTTCCATGAGCGCTATCGCGAGTTCTTTTGCTGGTGCCTACGAGGCTCCCTTCCTGCCCTCGAAGAGCACATTCGTGAGCTCGCGCCAAGGTATGAGAGAATTACCGTGGATGTTGACCCCACTCGAGTTTCTCCCCAGTTCGGCTTTGATGCCGTGGCACCATCAATCTGGCCCCAGTCCATTATCAGGGGTTGCTATAAGCGCTTGCTAACAAAGGAGTGCAAGACAGTATTCATGAACAATCTTCCCTTTAAGCAGCCTGCAGGGACCCGCGAGGGTGGTTGTTCTCAGAACTGGCTCGCATACTGGGTCGCCCAGCAAACGAGGGTTGAGACGCAGTCGGCCGCGCAGCCAAGTAGAGCTCCCTTGATCAAGAGAAATTCTTTTCCGTTTCGCCCCAACTGCAGCCTGAGCGAGTCTGAATATGGTTGCTACTCACTGTTGGATCGTGAGAACCATTTGTGTCCTGACGTTATTCTGAAGGAGAAGGTCGCCGCAGTTAAGAAAGGCGACACGCATGTCGTCAGATACAGCAAGGCTTTTGCTGAGGTAAGCAATTTTTCCCGCGTGCGTTAAGCTTCTTGATTTCCTTATGCTGACGCTTTTATTCTGTACTGTTTGCTGTAGTGTCATGTGCGGAGATTCGCATCTGGTGATCGCTCCAAGTCATTGGTTAACACCATTGTTGCCACCAGAAGACAAAAGCAGTCGTTTCTGCTAGCATGGAGGATGGACCCTGAGGTCGAAACCAAGATTCGCGCAATCATGAATGCTTTTGCTGACTCGCTGATAGACAATGCTCCGGCCTCGTCTCCTCCCGGAGATGATCCGTCCCCTCCAGCGACTGCGGCGCCGAGAGTGAAGAGACCCAGGCAAAAGGGAATTACAATTTCTTCCCCTAGAAGTGCTCCAACCTCTCCTCCGGCGAGGTCCCTTTCTGTCAAGGATAAAGGCAAAGGTCGCATGCCCAGCAAAGTGCGGAAAGAGCTCGCAGTCGAGACTTTCATTCCATTCAACCAGGAGGAAGAAGGAGAGAGGCAGGAGCCCAGAGACAGTGATGAAGAAGAAGAAAGAACAGTGGTGATACATGAGGAGGAATCAGGAGGTACCTCCGTCGCATTTCCTTTCCCATTATCGTAATTCTTTTGCAATTCTTTTCTTAAACCAATCATATCTTCACAGATGATGATGATGATGAGACCATTGGTGGCCTTTTGGCCAAGAGACAAAAGAGAAATACCCATTCTGGCATTCCAGACGATCCCATAAGCGAGGACGTTCTTGCTGAGTCCCGGAAGACAGCCGCGGAAGCTGCTGAAAGAAGAAGGCAGCGCGAGGAGGAGGAGCTCGAGCGTGTGAGGCAGCGGAGCCTCGAAGAGCAACATGTTGACGATTTAGTGCGTCCAGCTGACGAGGAAGATGTACTCCCCGAAGTAGTGACTCCTCATGCGGAGGAGGAAGATGAGGTTCCAGAAGAGGATGCGACAGCCCTGGAGCAAGCCCAAGCCAACTTTGAAGAAATCGCAAGCGGCGATAAAGGTGAGATCTTCAATCTCGCAGTAACTTATAGAGATGTTATCGTGGGTGCGTTAAATCATGGTGTGTCAAAGGCTGACATTCGCCGTTGGCTAGTAGGCAAGTGCGGAGAACCTTCAGGTAATCATTTGAGCGATATGCATGTACTAAACCTTAGTCACTGGAGGCAGAAACATGACTGGTTTATTCGCATCCCAGGTCACGCTCTTTTTAAAGACTTGCTTAATGAGGATACACTAATAGGACATGGTTCCACGTCTTTAGTGTACGACGAAGATACATCAATCCCACCTTCGCGTGGAGGTGCTTGCTCTTAGCTTTAGTAAAGATAGTAAAATATCATTCAATGCGAGTTACCTCACACCATCGCATTTTGTATCGCAGGCAATGTTGAGGAACCTGCGCCGGAGCAAAGAAGTTAGCCTTCTGCGTCCTACGTTCCGATTCCGAGCCCTCATACCGAGAAGCCTTTCGCAGCTACTGAACACGCAGGTGAGCCTCTCGAGGACATCATCGAACTTTCCGACGATGCTGAAGCTGATGCGGTGCTAATGGATGAAGATGCCCATACTGGCGCTGAGGAAGTAAGTACAAGTGCTGCTGATGCTTCCGCATCTGAGAGTGTCCCTCGCCAAGCAACCTCGGCTGTCATTTCGCCTCCGGCGATGACTGAGTCGGCGGCACCTATTCCTGCGTGGAGCTTTTGGGGCTCGCAGGTTGGGAATGCAGTCGCAGCTGGTGCGGCCTACACTCTTCCTTCTAACTACGAGGAGTTAGAGCTCGCAGCTGACAGGAGAGCCATGGAGCAAGGGCAGTCTTCAACCACTCTAGCAATGCGCATTCCTTCTCTTCGTGAAATTCTTGAAGGAACTGGTAAGTAGTGATTCACCGTTTGCATCTCGCATTGTTCATTCGCGAGTTTGATAGCATAACTTAGCTTTAACATTGCTTCAGGTTTGAAGCAAACTGATGTGGACTGGCTAGTTCTGATGCGCCTCACCTACCCCCGATCGTTTGCAAGATCTCTGGAGATAGGGCCCTTTGACAGGAGGCTGTTTCTTACCGAAGCCATTTGGATTCTGGAGCAGCTGTCTGCGGCCACGCCTGAGACCATTTCTGTCCAAAGTGCCGAATTGCTTTGTGGCATGTGCCAAAATCTTCTTACCAAAGTTCAAGGCAGTCTGGGTTTCAGATTTCTTATGAAAAGAGTCACTCTGATTCGCGCAGCCGTAACCTTGAAGCTCGGCCACCAGAACCTCGCAGCTGAAAAGCAGAAGGTGGAGCAACAGAAGCAAAAGGATGAAGAAGCTACGAAGCTCTATCATGAGATGAATGCCAAGTGCGAGCAATTGAAGCAAGAAGTGGAGCAGGTAGAGAAGCTGAGCCATCAGTTCGCACCCCATGACTCCTTGATCAAGAATTTGCTTTGTTCTTTTTAAATTTGAAAAATAGCAAGGAAATGGCTGGAACATTAATGTAATGTTTGAAACATTAATGTAATGTTGCTAGGGTTTCTCCCCCCTTTTTTTCTTAACAACAAGAATCGACTTGCCTGTTTTGCCCTTTCCGGGATTTGATAGGATATCTCTGTGCATATCCAGTTATGACATCAGCAATTGATATTCTGCTTGATTTTCGCGCTAATTTCTCGGAAGATAAGCACGCTTTCGTTGGGAAGTCCATCCGAATCATGACTATCCGTCATTTATTAGGATACGCAACTGAATCGTCGTAGCCTTTAGTAGGGTAATTGATCGTTACCGTTTTTCAAGGCGTAAGTGATTGGCCTTACCCTCTTTTCAAATTCTGCTGACTCATCTTTGGCAACTGAAGAGTCTCCACAAGGTCTATATAAACCCTGTCTTTGCCATTTGGGTTCTTCATCCCAAAAATGTGCTCTGCCGTGAGTTCTTACGACTGCTGGCTTCAACGCTTGTTTTTCGTTGATTCATGGCAACTTCAAGTTGTGAATCCTGAGTTTGCGCTTTGTGCTGTAGAAATAGTTTCCAAGATCCAATTTATGAGGCTTATTGCTCTTTTTAACCATCATAAAGAAGATGGAGATGATATCTCATGTGTATTCGAAGAATTTTCTTCGTGTGTTATGTGTGCAGGTCATGTTTCCGGCCGCCTCCCGGTGAGGTGCAGCGCCGAAGTGACCGTGCTACCGTCTCGTAATGAACGGCGGAATTCTCCTCCAGCATCCCTGGAGGAGAACTTATTGCCCCCACGTTCGTGAAGTCAGTGTGACGAACCGCTGCGTTCATCCCCGTCTACAAGGAGCCCTTGCCCTTTGGAGCTTCTGCTTGCCTGTTGATCGCCGGAACCGGTGGTTCCTCAGGCACATCTCTTGGGATGTTGATCTGACAATGGCCTTGTCAAATACTGGGATCTTGAACGTATGGCTTCATGTGGCTCTTCGGAGCAAGATCCTACCGATGCTCGGTCGCAGATCTGTGTATTGCATAGACGGTGTTAGGACCGTTAGGTTCATCCTTTTCAGTCAGGATTCCCGTAGTGTGTCTCTGCTGGCTTGTCAGCTACTTTTCGAATGTATTGTAAGCCATGTTGGCTGTGTAGTTAGATTCGAGCTTTTTCGCTTGTAAGCTGCTATCTAGACAGATAAATTGTAAGTCTTTCCGACTCATAATGATAAATAGCTTTTGTATTATCTGCTGTTTAGTTACAACAAAATATGATCTCGCATGCGTTTCGACGTATTTCGCCTTGCATAATGCTGTGTACACGTTTCGCATTTGCTATCTGCCATATAAATTCGCAGATGTTTTATTGGATCGTTCGAGATCGTACTTGCGCAGTTGTGCCATCTTGGCAGATGGGCTTTTGATTTGCTATCATACCTGATTTGCTATCGTATCAGATAGATCTTTGTAGATCACTTAAGATCATTTTGCACAATATTGCTATCGCATTCGTAGAATGCCTCCATTACCGCAGATAGGTTTGGAAGATCAATTAAGCTTACTTTGCGCATAAGTTGCTATCGTAGCAGATAGGCTTTAGCAGATCAATTAAGATCGTCCTTCGCATGAGTTGCTATCGCAGCAGATAGGCTTTAGAAGATCAATTAAGATCGTTTTTCGCATGAGTTGCTATCGCAGCAGATAGGCTTTAGAAGATCCATTAAGATCGTTTTTCGAAGTTGCTATCGTAACAGATAGGCTTTAGTAGATCAATTAAGATCGTTTTTTCGCACGAGTTGCTATCGCAGCAGATAGGCTTGAGAAGATCCATTAAGATCGTTTTTCGAATGAGTTGCTATCGTAACAGATAGGCTTTAGAAGATCCATTAAGATCGTTTTTCGAATGAGTTGCTATCGTAACAGATAGGCTTTAGTAGATCAATTAAGATCGTTTTGCATAGACTGCTATCGTGACAGATAGGCTTAGAGGATCAATTAAGATCGCATTTGCATAGGCTGCTATCGTAACAGATATGCTTAAATGATCAATTCAGATCGCATTTGCATAGACTGCTATCGTAACAGATAGGCTTGGATGATCCATTAAGATCGCATCTGCATAGGCTGCTATCGTGACGGATAGGCTTAAATGATCAATTAAGATCGCATTTGCATAGGCTGCTATCGTGACAGATAGGCTTAAATGATCAATTAAGATCGCATTTGCATAGGCTGCTATCGCGATGGATAAGCTTAAATGATCAATTAAGATCGCATTTGCATAGGCTGCTATCGTGACAGATAGGCTTAAATGATCAATTAAGATCGCACTTGCATGGGCTGCTATCGTGACAGATAGGCTTGAATGATCAATTAAGATCGCATTTGCATAGATTGCTATTGTGGCGGATAACCATAGCTAACAGTTATAACAAACCAAACTGAAGCACAATTGACACTCCAGAAATATAAAGTTCTCATTTGGGAGAATTCTCTTATTATAACGCTCTCATATGGGAGAGATGAGATTACAATCCTCTCATATGGGAGAGGAGATTGTGTAAATCGTAACCATACAAAAGATTTAAGCGACGTTATAATAAAACGCATGAAATGAGAGAAGTCAGGGATAGTACTTCTTAATCCAGCGCATGTTGACTGAACTCGGGGTTGAGGTTGTGCTGTGCAACCTTCGTATGCTGCAGTAGCCACTGTCGAAGACTTCTGTGACTTCGAAGGGTCCTTCCCAATTGGCTGCGAACTTTGGGTGAGCCACTTCTCGCATGCAGTGGTCAGATGCGCGCAGGACCAAGTCTCCAACTGCGAAATCTCTTCGCTGGACCGTCTTATTGTAAGCGCGAGCAATCCTTTCTTGATATCGCTTGTTGGTCCTTTTGGCTTGTTCTCGCTTTTCCTCCAGCAAGACTAAGTCATGATCACGTTGATTTTCGTAAAGTGCGTGGAAGGCTAGCCTTGCCGAATTGACTCTCACCTCCGCAGGTACCACGGCCTCGGCCCCATAGCATAGTAGGAATGGTGAGGCCCCCGTGGGTGTCCTTGGAGAAGTTCGGTAGGCCCACAGAGCTATGCTTAGAGAGTCGGCCCACTTCTCGTGGTCATCTGCGACCATCTTGCTAAAATTCTCAACAGCGTTTTGTTGGTCGCTTCGGCTTGTCCGTTTCCCTTCGGGTAATAAGGGGTAGAACATATCTGTCTGATATTGTACTCCGCTAATTTTGCAGCTACCTGGCGATTAACAAAGGGAGTACCGTTATCTGAAAGAATGGTGTTTGGGATTCCGAACCTGCATATGATGTTTTCCTGGATGAAGTTGACCACACTTAGCGCATTTGCCATTTTCAGTGGTATGGCTTCCACCCATTTGGTGAATAGCTCAGTTGCGGTGAGAATAAAATGATTCCCATGTGACGTTGGTCGGATGGGACCGATGAAGTCTAGAGCCCATGTGTGAAATGGCCATGGCGTCCCTAATGCATGTAGATCCACGGCGGGAGCGTGCACTAGGTTTCCTTTGAATTGACACTCCTGGCAGCGTCGTACTTTGGTGCGGCAATCGACCTCCATCGTGGGCCAGAAATATCCAATTGAGAGGAGCTGCCTGCATAATTTCGCACCTCCTTGGTGTTCCACCTGATGAGAAAGGTCCATGACTTCTTGTGCTTCTCTGCCGTCTAGGCATCGCAGCAAGTTGCCCTCGTGACCTCTTCGCCAAAGCAGGTTTTCCTGTACTACATATCGAGATGCTTTCCTCTTCAATTTCTCGGCTTCTTTTCTCGATTCAGGCACGGTGCCCTGAGTGAGAAAATCAAAGAGTGGCTTCCTCCAATCCGTGTCATTATCGGTTAGAGCGATGAGTAAAGAATCTTTGATTAGTGCGCAACTCTCGCACTTCCCTTGTATCAGGGCCGCGGCTGTTGACATGTCTGGCCAATGAATGCCATATCTCTGAGCCTTCCGGTAGATTGACACCTCACTTTCTCCGCAAGCATGTTGGTGAATCTTTTCTAACAACAGTTGTCCCTCTCGCTCGGAGACACATCGCATGAGTATTCTGCCGGGACCCTTGTAATAGAGGGTGTTATCATGTATGCAGTACCCCTTGGTAAGTGCCCAGCTTTCACTGCTCGTGCCTTCTGCGATAGCTTGTAGGATTGCTTTTCTCCAATCCATGTCATCCATGTGTTCGTCGTCGCACGCATCTTCTGTCAATGCTGACGATGTCCGCACTTTGATGGAGATCCTTGCGTGACATTTGTCTGTACTGACCTTGGATCCCAAGGTTGCCAAAGCATCTGCATGCCTGTTGTATGCTCGGGGCTTGTGCTCGTACCTTACATCGCAGAACTGTTGTACCATCTTTTGTACTAGGGTGCGGTAAGACAGAAGGTTGATCTCTTTCGAACCGTATTCGCCCGAGGCTTGCTTGACGATCAACTTGGAGTCTCCCATGACCGTCAGATTGCTTACTTCCAAAGCTTTTGCTGCGCGCAGTCCCGCTATGAGGGCTTCATATTCTGCCTCGTTGTTGGTGACTGCAAAATCGAGCTTTGCGGACATCTGTATGACCTCCCCATCTGGTTTGGTCAAGACTATCCCAATGCCTCCGCCTTTTCTTGTTGACGACCCGTCGAAATGGAGCGTCCAATAAGGCACATCGATTGCATAGATTTCAGGTCCTTCGAGCTCTTCTTCGATCACGGGCTCATGGCTGTTGTCGGGGAACTGTGCCAACAGATCCGCTACCGCCTGCGACTTGATCGCTCGCGGTCTCACGCATGTGATATTATATTGAGAGATGGTCATGTACCATTTCGCCAATCTCCCGCCGGGAGTAGTGTGAGTTAGCAGATATCGTATAGGATCGCTTTTGGTGACCACTACTACTTTATGCGATGCGAAGTAGTGTTTCAATTTCTCTATTACAAAGAACAAAGCAAGGCAATGACGTTCGATGTCTGTGTACCTCGATTCGGCAGGCTGCACAATGCGAGAGATGTAGTAGATAGGCCTTTCCTGGCCTTCGTACTCCTGAGCCAAGAGTGCTCCTATGGATCTCCTTGTTGATGTCAGATATAGCAGAAGCGGTGACCCCAGTTGAGGTGCGATCATTATTTTTGAGGACGTCAGCAGATCCTTCAACTTTTCGAATGCAGCTTCGTGCTCCGGGGCCCAGTTGTACACGACGTCCTTCTTGAGAAGAGTACTAAAACAGCATGTGATTTCGGCAATCGCTGGGATGAATCTCCGCAGATAGGATAGCTTTCCTAAAAATGTCTTCAAGGCACTCTGGTTATGGGGCGGCGTCATGCCGGTTATGGCTGATACTTTCGCAGGGTCAGGCTCGATTCCTTGGCGATGAACTACGCACCCCAAGAACTTCCCTGATGTTACCCCAAATGCGCATTTCATGGGATTCATCTTTAGTTGAAAGCGTCTACATCTATTGAACACCTTCCGTAGATCAGCGAGGTGATCAGCTTCATGCTTGGATTTAACCACCAGGTCATCCACATAGAATTCCACTTCTTTATGCATCATGTCGCGGAATAGGGCCATCATAGCCCGTTGATAGGTTGCACCCGCGTTTTTGAGACCGAACGGCATCACCGTGTAGTTGAACACCCCTACCGGAGTGATGAATGCAGTTTTCCGAGCGTCCTCAGGGTCCATCTTGATCTGGTTGTACCCGCTGAAGCCGTCCATGAAACTGAACATGCGATGGCCTGCTGTCGAATCGATAAGCAAATCGATGTTGGGCAGCGGAAAATCGTCCTTAGGGCAGAAACGATTGAGATCTCGGAAGTCCACGCAGATGCGAAGCTGTCCGTTCTTCTTCACCACTGGCACGATGTTGGCCAGCCATGTGGGATGATGATTCGGCTCTATGAATTTGGCATCCAGGAGTTTGACAATCTCCTGTTTGATTTTCACGTTAAGCTCCGGCCTGAAGCTTCTTGTGCTCTGCTTTACCGGCTTAGACCCTGGAATGATGTCTAAGCGGTGCATAGTGATGCTTGTATCCAGTCCCGGCATCTCATCGTACTCCCATGCGAACACGTCCTTGTATTCGGTTAGGAGCTGTAGCAGTCCTTGCTCCTCCTCGCTTGTGAGGTCCGCACTTAGAAAGACTGACCTTTTCTTTTCCTCGTTCGGGCTGAGGAACACCTCCTTTAGCTCTTGCTTTTGTGGTCTGGGCCTATCTTCCATGCATTCAGGTGCTTCTTTGAGCTTCTCATCTGGAGTGCTCTGCATTGGCTCTTCTGTTAGCGTAATTTGCTCGATTTGATTGATTTGCCCAGGGATATCCCCATGTCCGTGAGAGGACATCCCCGCGCACCTTCATATGCGATAGCATTTCTTCCCATTGGCGTAGAAGCTCTCTATCTCCTTGCCCTCGGGGTCATGCTTTGCGATTCTCTTCAGGGTATACACATTCTTTCGATGGTATGCGATACGCGGCGCCTCTTCGCGTGTAGGCGGCTTTTCCTTGGTATCTTCTCTTGTCATCATCACTCCCGCGGGTGACTGGTCCTTGATGTCCTCCCAGAGAGGCAAAGGAGTAGGGTTGAATGGTCCCGGTGTTTGTTCGTCCGCCATCTCGGTAAACCACACCGCCTCGCTAAGATGTGCTTCATCCAAGTTGAATGGATTCTTTGAAGCCGGTATCTCGACTACTCTGTCGTTCCAGATAGCTTTCATAATCTGGTGAGCCGTGGAAGGAACTGCGTCGAAGCGATGAATCCAGGCTCGACCTATAATCATGTGGTATGTAGTGTTCGCGTCTATGACATAGAACTTCGCTGAGCACTTGATTTTGCCAATCTGAACGCCCAGGCGGATCCATCCGATCGTCATTCTAGAGTCGCTTCCGAATCCCATCAGCGGAGATGGACGCTTGGCGATTTTGTGCTCGGGGATCCCTGCTAGCTTCAGTGTGTGGAGCGAAACGACGTTGACCGCTGCTCCTCCATCAACGAATGCTCGTTTGAACTCGACACCATTGACGATGGCCGTCACATACAGAGGCCTCTGATGGCTCGCATCTGTCTTCTTGTCGCTGGCATAAAAGGTCATAATATTTTCTGTAGAGCGAGACGCCCTGATGACTTTCCCGTTGGAGACTACAAGATCCTCCTCGTAGTCTTCCGCTATCCTCAAGATTGCTTTCGTCATGTCTGTCCGGCACTTCTCGGAGAAGTTCATCTCGTCGAAGAATCTGCTAAAGCCGTGCGACCCCTTCATCCGATCGGCACGTTCGTCTTCTGTGTCCATACTGTAGTCCTCGTCATCGTGGACTTCAGCAATGATGGGTAGACCATCCTCTGCGACTTCTTCCAGGTCGACAATCGAGATCATGGCAACTTCCTTGCCTTTTGAGTCTTGCTCCGCATGGTCAGGAAGCGGATTGTTGCGCACATCCTTCCTGCGATCGCTGACGATCAGCTCGCCGTTCTTCATTTTCTGGTCGAATGTAAACCTGAGCTTTTTACACTCCGCTGTGGGGTGCATGACCTTGCCGTGGTACTCGCACCATTTAGGGTCTCTCACCATCTCCTTGGAGGGTATCTTCTCGAGCGGTGGCAGGACACCGTCCTTGCGCCACTGTCTGCAAAGGTCGCTTGCCTCCTCTACTGAGCAAGGCAGAGGTGGTACATCGAAGTTCACCACCTCCGCTTGCTTCTGGGGTGAAACTGTATTGACCTCAGCTTCGCGTCCCCTCTTGTAACTGAATCTCCCGATCTTGTAGGTGGTGCCGCTCGAAGGTCGTTCCGGAGCGTTCTTCTTTTTCTGCCTCTCGACTATAGGCTCGATGTTCTTCGTACATTCAATTAGCTTTGAAAACGTAGGTGTTTGTAAATTGATGAGCATACCTTTGTATTCGTCTCGCATGCACTGCAGGCATATCTCTACGAGCCGGCTTTCGATCATTGGATCTTTGCACTCCAAGGACTTCGCCCTGAATTTCTTGATGAAAGTGATCCCATCCTCCTCGCGCTTCTGATACATCCGCGAGAGATGGATCATTGTCACCTTTTCTTCCATCTGGAAGAACTTGGTGTAGAACTTCTGGACCATGTCGTCCCAAGTCTTCACGGATCCGGCTTCCAATGTTCGGTACCACTTGTACGCTACGTTCCCTAAAGATTTTGGGAACTCTCGCATCAGCAGTATGGGATCAGCTCCGTATGGTCCCATGAAATCAATGAAACGCATGACATGCTCATGAGCGTTTCCGTTGACGTCCTCGAACTTGTCCCATTTAGGAGCTTTGTACCCCGCGGGGTTAGGCATGAGATAGATCTCTCGTGGAATGGGTGGATCGTTGTCCAGCTTGGGGATAATGGTATCCGCGAATGACTGGTGAGCCAGAATAGTGTCCATGCGCTTCTGCAGAGACGTCATGCATTCTGGAATGCTTCCCTCGGTAGTTGAAGGAGGGGTTGCCGCAGGCGGGGGCGACACATACGCCGTCGAAGGATTGGGGACATATGGACTACTCGCATTGCCCCAAATCGCCGTTGGAGGAGGCAAGGGGTACTGCAAAGTCGGGTTAGATGCCAAAGCCGAGGGCTGAGGAGTGTGAGCAGTGAGAGGCAACATCTGAGCTGTTGACCCCTGGATCGAAGGCGGCTGCGCAATCGCCGGTGGAGTCTGCAGGTTAGGGTTGGGAGGCGGGGTTGACACTCCCAGTCCCGAAGCAGTAGGGCCTCCTCCTCCTTGAGAGACGGCGGTGGCTGATGAAGGAGTTGGTGCAAGGGTGCCCAGAACGGCCAAGATCCGTTCTAGCTGCACGGATTGGGCTTTGAGAGCTTTCGCCTAACTTTGAACAGTTGCGTCCAAAGACTCTAGCGTCAGTGTCTCGCCGGGAGTGGTAGGAGTACGGCGGGTCTCCTCTCCCGAGGCGGTTTCGGTGGAAGGCGATCTGTTGCTGATATCATCCTCCTGAGACATGGTTGCTTTTGTTGGTAAGTTCACGTCGGGTTCACCAAAATGTGCACAAGAGATTCCGGCGGGGAGACCTCCGTGTACACCGTATGTAGAGGATCAGAGATCGCAAAGGAAGAGTGGGGTTGTGTGTAGGGAGAGAGTAAGGCAGTAGCAATGTCTGAGAGAGAGACAGAGGTTTGACAGAGCTTCCGCGTATGGCAAGTGTGTTCTCCTTTGTATGGAAAGGTTGACGTCCTATATATAGCAGAGAACGTGACCGTTGTAGTGTGGTTAATGCGCCCATTGATGGAGGCTTAATTAGCTTAACCATAACGGCACGTTCGTCCGAGTATATAGGGACCGTTACAGCACGTTGTGCGCGAATACCGGAACCGTTACGAGGTTGACCGGGTTTGACCGGATTGACCGGGTTTATGGAGCTCATGCCACAAATCTCTCAAAACAGTTACTAAAGGTCGCGTGCGGGCTTGGCTCGCACGCGACAGGGCTTACTCCAGCCTCCAAACCACTAAGTCCCTACAAGTCCCGTGCGGTGGTATGCGAGGGCTCTGTCTCGCAGCCCCCACATGGATCAGCTCGGCTGGTGATCCAGTGTGTGTGGAGCACAATATGGTGTGCTGGATGGTTGCCACGTGGCCAAGATATGTCAGCTCAGAAAGCACTATCTACAGTAGGTTTAGAGAAACGTGCTCCAAGAGATGATGTAGAAGGAGCCTTATATTGCTTAGAAAAGTGTTTCTGGTTGTGTGAATGTGCACCACCATGTTGTCCAACCAATGCCACAAGTTAAGCAATAGAAGAGAGAAGAGCTTGGTGCTCCGTATCCACATGAACAACTTCTGAGAGAATCCAAGAATGAACCTCCTCAATATCTAGTGTAAGAGGTAGATTTCTAATGAGAGTCTTAATGAAATTAAACTCGGCAGGAAGGCCTTGTAGGGAGTAAAACACAAGATCAGCATGATTAATTTGAGATCCAACTAGAGCAAGCTGATCAGCAATTAGACGAACATATTCAAAAGGGTAAAAGACATTTTCCACCCTCTAATTATGGAGAAAAGACATTTTGCCCCCTGATTTATGGAAAAAGACATTTTGCACCCTTGCTAACGGATGGAGGGTGGACATATACCACCCTTCTGTTACAATCTATTAGTGGAGGGGTGCAAACTGACTTTTTGTGACCATTTTACCCTTACAAATTGTGGACAAATAACACCCTTTTTGTTTATTACTGAATTCATCATGTTCTTTATGTTCTTGGTGTTCTTCAGCACCGCCTCCACTGCCACCAAATCTCTGCCGCCGCCGCCAACGGCGATAACAACATAACAACACAACAACAACAACTAACAACTAACAACTAACAGCAAACAGCAAACAACAACAATTTTTTCTTCATCAAAGCATATAATTTAGGAACCAATATCCAAGATCATCACAAACAAAATCTGTTCAAGTTTCAGGAAAGAAAAGATAAGAACTAAAACTAAAAGAAACTAAGGGATAAGCATGTTGATTCCGCACAGGTGCATCCCATCTCTGTGGCTACCCCATAACACTACTACCAGGGGAAAAGTCAGGTACTTGACTGTAGAATTCACAGTCACCATCTCTGTGGCTACCCCAGAGAAATCATTTCCAGCTTGCATCAGAAACTTATCAAATTGAATGCTCTGCAATTTCATCACCCAAAAAAAAAACCTATTCAAAAAACATTGGTCTAGTTTTGAATCTCAAAATTAGAATTCCTCATCATATACCTTCATGGTGATGGTGGGTTTCTGATTCCGACTAGCACCCCAGGAAACCATAGAAAAGAAGGAGAAGAGGACAAAGAAGGCAACAATGAAAGCCAGTACATAGCAGCGGCGAGGGATACCCCGAATGGTTTTAGCGTCGTCGATGAAACCCTCTTCTTCTTCGATCGAATCGAAATCTTTCCACTACTTGGGTTCCTTGAAGTGGGGGTTCCTGCCGGAACTGGATTTACGGGAGCCGCCAGGCTTGAGTGAGCCGGAGAAGCGGGGGAGGAGGAATCGCGGGAGTGGCGGCTGGGGGATCCCATGGGGCTGATGACGGGGGTGGATTGGAAGGAGTTGGTGGTCTTCTCTCCATCGATGGAATCACGAGATGGGCTCTGCTTGTGACCTCTACTGATGCAAAATTGAACACCACCACAGATCCACCCCGACTACCACTGTAGATTCACCATCGCAGCCACCAACAGATGAACGAGACCCGAATTGCCCTCCTTCTCAACCCAGAACTCCCGAACTCAATCCCTGCCTTCGTTGACCAGAACTCTCCCTCTCTGATTTCGCCGGCTTTCAACACCGGCGACATGCCTCCCTGCAACCGCTGTCTCCACCTAGGTCACCCACCACCATAAACCACAAACCAGTCAATCGTCTGACCTTCAAATCGAACCTCGACCCAATCAATTCGACCGAAGAACGACGACCCACTGGGAGGAGAGTATGTCCGCCGCCCTTGACGCGGATCCTCATGTCGACGTCGGCGAATCGTTGCCGATCACTTGGATCTGAACTTGATGTTTGAACCAGACTTGTGGGTCTTCTTCTTTAACCAGAGAGGCAGAGGCATAGAGAGAGGCGGAGGTGGGTTAAATAAAGGAAGGAGATACAGAGGGATGGTGGTGGTGGTGTTGGTGGTCCGACGGGGAGAAGAGACAGAGATGGAGGTGAGGGACAGATGGGCTAGACAAGAAGAGAGGCGGAGAGAGAGAGGAGAAAAGATGATGTTAGGGTTTGGAAATGAGGGGGAGAAGGAAGGCAAGGGGATTTATGGTGGGGTAATTTCTCACATTTCAGGGGTATTTTTGTCTTTCCCCCTCTCCGTTAGTCCACCGTTATATTTTAACTCTGACAGGGGACCAAAATGTCTTTTTCCATAAATTAGGGGGCAAAATGTCTTTTTTCCATAATTGGAGGGTGGAAAATGTCTTTTACCCTATTCAAAAAAATTCCTTAACAGATTGTGTTCCTGTTTCTTCAAGCTATGCAACTTACACCGCAGATTATACACATCAGTAGAGTTAAGTCTAGTGAACATATCTTCAAAAAATTTCCACAGAGAATAAGCAGAAGATATATGACGAACTTGAATAAGAACAGAAGGACTCAGTGTAGCGAGCAAACAACTACGAATGTAAGAATCTTCAACAATCCAGGGCTGATACAGAGGATTAGTGGAGCGATTATCGTCGAAGTCAACAATATGTTGAGTCGGAGAAGAATCAACGAGTAGTCGATCGAGAAGAAGTCTTGCGGTGAGAGCTTTCTCGCGCTGTAATTTCCAGACACCGTAGTTGTGAGAATCGAGCTTAATCGGAACTAGGTGGTGAAAATTCGTGATGAAGAACTAGAGATTTGGAGCAATTGTCGCCGGAGAAGACGCTGTCGTCATGAAGAGCAACAGAGAAGTCCGAGAAAGTGCCCGATCGATAGCTCTGATACCATGTGAACATATAGAGGAATGAGAAGAAAAGAAGAAATTAGAAACCCTAACAGTGTAGAATTGGGAAAGTGTTTTTCATTAAAGCATAACCACCTCATTACAATGTATATATACTGTATAGATATATCTCTATAGTATTTACATAAAAGCCCCTAGAAGTCTTTCTGAAACCACTAAACCCCAAACTAATACTATCTTTATAAATATTTACATGCACTAAAGGCTTGTATAGTACCCGTGTAAAACCCGAAAGAACGAATCTACCACTTAGCTAACACACATTTACCTCATATATTTTCCATAATGGTCTGGGAAGAATTAAATGTGAAAGTAATTCTAAAACAAAAAATAATAATTGACTGTGAAAGCAACTATAGAATAATACATATCATGTCTCTTGTAAAAAGATCTAACATAAAATTGTGAAAGACTGCAATCAATTGAACTGGGACTTGAGACTAACACGATATTAATCAATAAAAGTATTTATCCAAAGCATTATTCAATAGCTTGGAGATATAAAAGAAAAACGTTACCTCTACAATGGGCATGTATAAAAGTAAAATTGCACATGTTTAAAGCTAATTTACATCTAAATCAATTTTCTAATCTTAAACGTGTGGGTAATAATCTCTTAGCTATCACCATAGTTGCATTTTCTCTTTCCTTGTATATGTTATCTTGAAACACAATGTAATTCGACGTCACCAAACCCGCTAAGCAGTTGGAGATTGCAGAAGTTTGAACTATCTGCAGACGCACTCTTTTACGAAGAATCTGGACAAAATTCTAGTGGAGAAGGATCTGAAACACAATGTAATTCGACGTCACCAAACCCGCTAAGCAGTTGGAGATTGCAGAAGTTTAAACTATCTGCAGACGCACTCTTTTACGAAGAATCTGGACAAAATTCTAGTGGAGAAGGATCAAATGACAACACAATTTCATTTGATAACGATTCATGGAGTTACGGTGCTCAAGAAAAAAAGTTAATCAATGATAATACAAAATATAAAAGGAAGAGAACTCAAATCATAGAATACTACGAATGAAAGAAAACGAAACAAAGGTATTGGAACCATTCGTTGAAACTGGGAGAGTCATAGATGACACCATGACGATACCATTACATTTGATAAGGATTCATGAAGTTAAATTGCTATGCAACAAACGTTAATCAACAGTGATAGTAATGTAACGAATGATAGAATGAAAATAAATTAAATGAAATACATAAAAGGCAAGAAAAGAAAGAAAAGTTTATGAAACGTTGGTGGAGCAGTGAGAGAGTCGTAGTCTTTTTATAGGACTTTTATTCAAAGTCACAGATTCAAATACTTTATCTTCAAGCTAATTATTTTGAAAAAAAAATTCAAATATCCTCAAGATATTATGTCACGTTATCTTCAACAATTTCATATTCAAATCTCAGTTTTCTTTTTTCAAATCTCAGTTATTTTAACAACTGAACGTAATTTCTTTTAATTGTTTGATTCGAAAACTTAGATGATTGGGTATTGGATAAGTCATTATTTTAAAACATCTTAATCTTATCAATTAGTTAAACCAAATATCGTAACAATTTCGTAATAATCGTTGGAAATAAATTATCAGAACTTCTTTTTGAATTTAAAACTCACCCGTCATTTTTATGATGGATTCATTTTTGGAAAGTGAGAAAAGGATAAGGGTGTTCAAATATGGAAGTTTTTGCAAACATTCGTTCTGCTATTATATATATAGATGCACATACAGCTAAAACGATTTTAATTTCATTCTCACGTTCCATCACCTTCTCAAGAAATGAACACAACCAATGTTTGCTTAGCTTCTTTAAAAACCAAGCTACATATCTTGTTCTTCCATGACATGATCACTTCCTTGCAATTGTTGGTCAAGCAAATGTAGTTGACAATTTTTGATATGTCATGGAGGTGGCTTCTTTTTTTTTTTGCTAAGTTACTTTTTTTTTCGCTAAGTTTTAAGAATGGAGGTGGCTTCAACCGTTGCAAGATCACTAATTTTTGTAGTGTAATCATCATCATACATGCACCGAGACTCTTTTTTTTCACTTTGTCAAACTAATTCAAAATACAAATCAATACCGGTAGTGGACACAAGTCAGAAGCAAAAATGTAAAAGAGGCAAAATTGACTTATTCACTGTTTGGATATTCAATTAATGTGATTGTGACAACAAGCACTATCACAATTAAAATACCAAACGCGGCGCAGCCTATGCCAACTAGGCCAACAGTATTGCAAGGCAGGGTTTAATTACAAATTGCTGACAAAAATAATGACCCCATTAGCTAAATTGGCTGGTCGAAAGGCGGCCCTGCTCAAGAGTAAAATACTCATAATGACATGCCTACCCCTCCAGGATTTACATGAGTTGCAATTTAGCCATATTCTTAACCATAGAACACTATTTTCCGATGAAACTAAAAAAAAAAAAAAAACATAGAACACAAGGGTGGAAGAGACATTTTATTGCCTCAAGTTTGATGCAAAAACACATTCACCCCTTCTAGTTTGGAATATTACACTTTCATCCATTGAGTGTGCTAAATTTAGGACACGGACACTCTCGAATTGTGTTGCAGTTAGTCTGGGGATGGGCCCCGTCATGGATACCAATTTCCGGATTTATCCATCTTAGAATGTTAAATGACACAATCAGAAGGCAAAAGTGTCATAAGTTTGGCACACTGAAAGGTTGAAGCGTCATTTCTTAAGATTGAAGCGTCATTTCTTAAATTCGAATTCCTCCTCTTCATCTTCTGGGTTCTCCAGTTCTCGAGTCACCAAGAAGTGGAGGTTCCGAGATCTGTTCCGGAGTTCGTTGGAGGGTCGATCGGCGACGAAGAAGAACAAGTACTCGTTGTTGAAGAAGGCGAGCGCGGTGGAGGAGGAGGAAGTCAAGTGCTCGAGCTTCCGGTCAACGGGATCGGCGGGGAGTTCGCGGCGGAGAGGGCCGGTGGAGATGCATTACACGGTGAACAGAGCCATGGCGGAGGAGATGAGGAAGAAGACGTTTTTGCCTTACAGGCGTGGGCTTTTCGGTTGCATGGGGTTTAGTCCCGCCGTTAATTGCTCGGTCCGGTGACACGTGGATGGTCAGGATTTGATGTGAATTGGAATTGTTTTCTAGTCGTTGGGAATGGATTTTGTTTGGGTGTAAAAAGAGGGATGAAAAGGGATTGGATTTTAATTCTTGAGAATGGGATGGGTGATTAATTATATGGGTTAAATGCTAATTTAACCCATATAGTTTATCATATGTACACTTTTGACTCTTACAAATATGTTTGTATAGTTCCAGTTTTATCGGATGTCTTGGAGGAGATAATGTGACTCGAAGAAATGACTAGCACAACATTTCGACTAGCGAAGTTTGACCATCTCAAGACGCGACGCCAGAAGAAGGTTACACTTCAAATTTCGAAGGATTAGCATTTTATGTAATCTAGGTCTATGTCCAAAAGCTTGAAGGATATGATCACCAACATGTCGCTATAAGTTGATAGAGTAGTGTGGTACTCCTATATCACTAGAAGAAAAATGACAGACATATCATACATAAACGACTGAAAATTGCTTACAATTAGTTTTGAATTTTAACTATAACAGGTCAAAGTTATTGCTGTGTTATACTACTAGGGGATAGTTCGTGCCCGAGGACACTACCTCCCAAAGAAAAAGATTACAATTATTCATCAATCATAGAGCAACCGAAAAAGGATAGAAAAATTAATTCGTTTATGAAGAAAAATACAAATGAAATATATGATTAATACATGAAAAATATGTACCGGTATGCTATTAGCCTTTGATTTGTGCTTTTCCCGAGAGAGATGGTAAGTTTCCAAGCGGTGGATAGTTGTTTCTACATATAGTTGGGTTCTAAAAGTAAAAAAAAAAATGCGAGTTTTAAAACTATCTCTAAATTTTTGAGAATTCCAACTAAAAGTGGGTGGTAGGTGAGATTTATGTTTTTTTTTTTTTTTTTTTTTTTTTTTTTTTTTTTTAACACATGAGTTGTGGTTGATTTAATTAATGGACGAAAAGACATTTTAAAGGCAATCTTTCTGTTTTATAGAATAGATGACAGGATCATGTCATGTTCACAAGATAAATTTTACATGTCGATAAAATTTATGTTATCCGTTTGTCAGTGGATTGTTACGTTGATAAGTTGTTTCACATTATATATAGTTACTTGCACTAAAAATTTGTCTAGTACCCGTGTAAAACCACACAGAACGAATCAAAAAACAGACTAATTTAAAACTTGTTTCCCAGCAATTTTTTCACAAAAGGTTACCGGCGTCAAAGTTTATTAGGCTAAAATAATGTTTCCCCATATCAGCACGGTGTACAAAAAAGTATACCGTCTTGTTCTCATGGTCTCCCACAGTTCGACTGGATAATCTGAAATTTAGAATGAATAGTATATAATTTCGTTTCTTCTAATTAATAAGGAAAAAGATGAAGAATCAACTGTGTTTGCGAGCTCATTAAGCTTTACTTCAGAATAATGAAAACAATTATCGTTGTTAATTAAATCATGAACCAATCCTTGATTAAGTACATGTATGAATATTATTACTATCACTACGCGACCCTATGGCTTTCCTTAATTTAATTACAAAAATTGCAACTCCTGTAGGGGACCGAACTAAGCTGCCACCAACCTTGCATTGTATCTTAAACTCTGCTTTACCGAAAGCCAGGTTATATCTTTCTCCAG
The DNA here is from genome assembly GCA_023055425.1 of Linanthus parryae. NCBI lineage: Eukaryota > Viridiplantae > Streptophyta > Magnoliopsida > Ericales > Polemoniaceae > Linanthus > Linanthus parryae. The sequence continues at coordinate 40,626,832 of JALGPY010000002.1, forward strand.
GTAGACCTTTATTTTCTTCTTTTGCAGCTATAATAAGAATAATAATAATAAAAGAAAGGAAGTAGATGAAATTCATCGCAACCTAACTGGGGGAATCTATGAATTCCCGGAGAATCACAGTGGAGGTAATTATGTAATCATAAGTGTAGTGCTTCACCAACACTTATCCATACATATGATCGCAATTATAATTATTATAAATACGCAACTAACTAGTACTACTACTAAATTACTAATATTACTATTGGTTTTGTAAAATAATGTGATCATGATCATTATTCCATCAGTAGTATTGATAATGAAATCTCTTTTTCTTTCTGTAGGAGTTTTTTAGTAACAGAAGGAGAGAGATCAATACAAACAGAATATAACCAGAGAGTACAAGGTGATTGGATTTTGGTCTGAAATTTTAGCGATTTGTCATCCGTTTGATTGGTTTCTTGTCTGAAATTGTTCAAAACCGACCTGATGGTTTGTTTGATGGTTTTACTGAGAAGTCCAATCAACCCAACTCAAACCGATATACACAGTCATTAACATTCAATATGTACATATACATGTACTACTATATCTTATGGAATCGTGAGTTCTTCAGTTTCATTTGATGAAGTATTACAATTGCACCACATTTGAAAACTTGTAATTTACAAAGATGCATATGTATGTTAATATTTGGGTGTTTTTGATTATTTTACTTGAAGTATTCAATTCATTATGTGTCTAAAGCCTATCTCATTTTCATTTTCTGACAAATAAATAAACTTATCTACTCTTTCAATAATTAGAAACCCCTGCACGAGGTCCCGGGTTCAAACCCGGTGAACGACAAAACAAACTCGAAAAAATAATTAGAATTTCCGTCAAAATAAATAAATAACAACAATTAAAATTACTTTTTTCTTCTAAATATAAATATGACGTCTTCAATAAATAAAAATGACAATAATGAACTTCCATGAAAAAATTGAGTTCTGAGTTTGGTATTTGGTAACAGTTTATCCTCGAAACCGTTAAAACCAAACTAGGCACACACCTCTAACGGGCTGAGGATGGCTATGATCAATTGCTCACTCTGATCGCAACCATCTTGAGTATTCACTTGTTACATTTTCATAACTGCGAGTATACGGAGCAAAAAAGGGTTACAAATGTACGATAATGACCCTGATCTTTACGACGATGATATAGGTGGTACCAGTGTTGATGACAAATGAGCTGATCTGTTGCCGACTACGTACAGGTCTTATGGACTTGGGATTTTCGGGGTCTGAAAGAGAGGGATTTGGTTGGCCCAGCAAGGAGGACAGAATAATCCAACCCCACGATGGAAGAATTAAACTTTTCCGTACCTTCCAAACAGATAGAAGTAGACAAGTGTGTAGGGCAACTAAACTATACTCCTAGTGGCTGACAACTAATTCTCGACTCACTTCCAGCCTTCCCTCGGCCCCCAATCTATTCAACCCCCTGGCACGTGTGGTTCTGTCACCATTAAGGAACACTAATATCTACTACTAGCATTGTGTACATGGAGATAATATCTGAAAATAATAATGGTGCCCAGCCAGAGTCGATCATCCCTCAAAGTTTATTTGTGATTCAATCTCTATATGATCGCTAGAAGTTTATTTGTGTTCGAGCCTCTCCACAAACTGAAGACAAAAGAGACGCAAGAAATTGCAAATCAGGATAACTAATACCGACGGTGTCGTTTGTTGTAGCGATTCGAGATGCTACGACCTCCGTTCTGTGATTCGAGAAGCGAAATAATCTCCAACTAGGTTACGAACTAAATTTAACGTAGATTATTCATCTGATAAAATAAACTGAACCCTAACAGACATATACATACAAGCAATTTCTACTAATTACCTTCAAGGCCCTTGATAATAATAAAATACAATAACTACTACCAGGGCCGTCTCTACCTTTTATGAGGCTCTAGGCGAATTTACTTACTTTATCTCTTCACGAATTTTTTTGTTTAAACATAGTTACGTTCAAACAAATTATTGTATTATCTTGACTGCATGAAGACGGAGTTGCTAATAAATCCGTTGACATACCTTTCGGACTGTGGTTCAGTTGGTCGGATTTGCAGGCACTTGCATTGAGGTATTGAGTTCAAATCTTAGTGCAACTCAAGGGTTACATATTGACATCCTCAACTACGAGTCTGTCCGCCCGAATTTTCTCCGGTACGTCATCATAAAAAATTCCCTAAAATATATATAAAAAAAACAAATAGTGAATGAAATGCTGACACAAACGAAGCCACTTAGTTCAATTCCCTAAAAACATTTTAATTCAGTTATGAAAGACAACTGAAATTAGATTAAAGTGAATTGGTCAACCTGAATTACTAAAATACCCTTGTTGTGTATAAGCATTGAGGGGCCCTCTTTCTTCATGAGGCCCTAGGCAGCTTTGTACTTGGCCTACCCTTAGAGACGGGCCTGACTACTACTAATAAACTAACACTATCAACGTCCTAACTCACGACCAACTTAGGCACGTAGTCGTTGTAGGACCGTATCCATAGCCGTGTCCTCGGTTGGATACGTGCCCGTATCAACACCACAGTATATAGATTTGTTTTTTGGCGAAGGGATAAGAATTTCGTAACTTCATAATGAAAAACATGATAGCAAACATTACAAAGCAAGCAACTGTCCAAAAACTAGAGAATGTAAGGTCGAAAGCACAGAGTTAGCCGAACACAATAACATCTAGTCCATTGTCTTCTTTTCTGGAGCTGGGGAGGAGTGGTCTGCACTGGAACCTGGAATGAATTGGTCTGCATTGAAGATGGAGTATTTCTAAGGTGCTGATCGAGGGAGGACATGTGACGTTATTGATTCCCTTTGTGAGTAAGCGTCGCTAAAGATATGAAGTGAATTGTCAGTAATTTTACTTGAGAGCCACTCCGCAAATAAAATAAAATAAAAAAAAATTAGCTCAGCAGCACCATGTATATCTATTGAAGAATTCAGTATCTTGACAGACCCAACTGCCAATAATAGGCGCAGCTATCATCATTGCTAAATTGCACCAGCCGGGAATCGAACCCGGGTCTGTACCGTGGCAGGGTACTATTCTACCACTAGACCACTGGTGCTTGTTGTTTTAAATCTTACAACAAGCCTTCTCCTCGTATAAGAACAACCTCATGTTCGGGTTTTGCTTAGACCATCTCGCTTGTGGGGCTGCTTAGAATTTCGTTTTAATCATGCAGATTAGAAGTCTCTTGCCGTTAAACAGGCCCGTTTTGTGTTTCGCATTTTGTTCATGTGTGCCATCGAACTTATTTCCATTAGGTCTTGGTTGTTTTTGTTTCGTGGTTCGTGGTCAATGGTAGTTTTTAGAGGTTTTTTTTAGATATCGCCAATACCTGAAAAGCTCGTAATTGATGTGTCAATGAAAAGTCGACATAACTTGTCTCGGTCACCAAGTTTTATACCCAACAAGCTCAGCAAGACTCAAAACATCAATAAGTTGCGACTTTTTTTGTATGACCGTGGTGCCCGGGCAAACTTTGGGCACACCTTGTTTATTCCACTGGACCTTCGAATTATATCTAGAGCAAGTGACCATGTAAAACCTAATGACCCCAATGATTATCGGCAATCGTGGGGTCTTGAATCTGAGAAGCACAATCTTAAGTTTCAAGGCTAAACCACTAGAGCGATTATTTTTTTTAAGATGCGACTTGATAGTGAAGAATGTTTAGGTTAGAGAAAAGTAAAAATTGATTAATCAAAGTGGGACAGCTTATGAATTCCTCACCAACAAACAAGTGATAAACGGCTTTTTGTATCCAACCTTCTTCTTCCTACCAAAATCAAAACTTCACCAATTTACAAGCACTTTCTTTTTGTCAACTAATTTACAAGCACTAAGCACTGTAATATGAACATGGGCTACAAAAGTAAAGCCCAGTAGGACGCCCACGAGCCCACTAAGAAGCCCATCGAGTACGGACTCCAATACGACATCGTAACACACCGATCCCTTTCACGGTAGAGTCCCATCCCTTGGGGTTATATCAGTTGCTGCTACTTTGATAGTGAAGAATGTTCAGAATAGAGAGAAAGAAGAGTTCAATGAAGTTGCTTAATCAAAGTGGTAAAGATTATGAATTCCTCAGCAACAAACAAGTGAAGCCCAGCAGGAAGCCCATGAGCCCACTAAAAAGCCCATCGAGTACGGACTCCAATACGACATCGTAACACGCCGATCCCCTTTCACGGTGGTGGATCTCTGCTACCACTGAACAACACTGCTCGTCGTCGGTCAATCAATCAATCTCCAGAGAAAGAACTCCATCTCTCTCTCTTATTAGGGTTTGTTTCTTCTACAGAGAAAACAACACAAACAACACAATGGATCAATCTTTCCTGGTAATGCTCTCAAACCTCCTCCACCTCCAGAACAACCTCGACCCCACCTCCTCCCTCCTCTCCGACCCCCACTCCGCCGACTCCCCCGCCTCCCTCCTCGCCTCCTCCTCCGCCGCCCCCCTCCTCTTCTTCACCATCGCCTCCGTCCTCTCCTACCTCGCCACCACCAAACCCTCCTCTTCCTCCGCCAACGCCGCCAGCAACAATGACCCCAACTCCGAATACTCCGTCGCCGCCTTCCGCGCACTCTCCACCGAACACATCTGGGCCATGGAACCCCCCCTCCGCGACGCCCAGTGGCGATCCCTCTACGGACTCTCCTACCCCGTCTTCACCACCGTCGTCGAGAAACTCAAACCCTACATCGCCCAATCAAATCTCTCCCTACCGTCCGATTACGCCGTTGCAATGGTCCTATCACGCCTCGCCCACGGCTATTCAGCCAAAACCCTAGCCTCCAGATACTCTCTGGAGCCTTATCTCATCTCCAAGATCACAAACATGGTCACCCGCTTACTTGCCACCAAACTCTACCCCGAATTCATCAAAATCCCGGTCAGCCGCCGTAGATTGGTGGAGACCACGCAGGCGTTCGAGGAATTAACCTCCCTCCCCAACCTGTGCGGCGCTATCGACACCACCGCGGTGAAAATTAACCGTTTACCGGACGATTTAAACCCCGCGGCGTACCGCTGCCGGGAAGGATACCCGTCGGTGCTCCTACAAGTAGTAGCTGATCATAAGAAGATATTCTGGGATGTTTGTGTTAAGGCGCCGGGAGGGTTTGAGGACGCGGCGCATTTTAGGGATAGCTTATTGTATAATAGGTTGACATCCGGGGATGTGGTTTGGGACAAGGTGATGAATGTGAGGGGGCATCATGTGAGGCCTTACATTGTTGGGGACTGGTGTTTTCCGTTGATGTCGTTTTTGTTGACGCCGTTTTCGTGGAACGGTTCGGGGTCGGCGGCGCAGAATGAGTTTGATGAGGCGTTGATGAGGGGGAGGAGGGTGGTGGAGGAAGCGATCGGGTTGCTGAAGGGGAGGTGGAAGATATTGCAGGATTTGAATGTGGGGTTGAATCATGCGCCGCAGACGATTGTGGCGTGCTGTGTTTTGCATAATTTGTGTCAGATTGCGAGAGAGCCGGAGCCGGAGGAGCTGTGGAAGGAGCCGGAAGAGAATGGGGCGCCGGCGAGGGTGCTTGAGAATGAGCAGACGTTTTCGTACTATGGTGAAACTGTGAGGCAGGCTTTGGCTGATGATTTGTATCAAAGGCTCTCAAGATAACAAGGGAAGAAGAAGAAGAAGAAGAGGCTTCTCTATTGCCATGCTTGTAAGACTGTAATTTTATGCATTTAACTCTTGTGTTTCTAACATGCTTTTGCTTCGTTCTTAGGTTGTATTAATGTGTTAAGAGTAGATTGTTGGAAAATCATTGGCACATGAAGAAAATAGATTTGAAATGCTTGTTCCTAGAACGAAATTGTGGGCAACATCTATATGCCGTGTTCATGTTCTGGTAAACCAATGTGTAAGAATGATTCTAGCTATGGAAGTAGTCGTGTTCTTATGCTTTTTTCAAACGCAAGTATGGTGCGAGAGATGATGTGGAATTGTGATTTGTGTGTATGAATGATTCTAGCTATGGAAGTTGTCGCTTTGTTTATGCTTTTTCAAGCGCAGGTATGGTGTGAGAGATGATGTGAAATTGTGATTTTCTGTTGGGCTTTCGAGTCTAGGACAGCTATTTCGTTAAAAGATTGATGTGTGAAAACTGTGATTTTCTGTTGGGCTTTCGAGTCTAGGACAGCTATTTCGTTAAAAGATTGATGTGTGAAAACTGTGGTTGGTTGGAAGAGTAATACTATGTTTCAGCTAGAAGGTTTTTTGATTGTCTGATGTGGTTCTCTTTTTGTTAAACGTTAATCCTCTGGTTGCGAAATGTTGTGTTGGAATTTGGCTGTCTTTAGAAGCAAAAGATGAAACATTGTTGTTTGCTATGATTGATTCATGGTTTCGATTGAACACAAAATTGGTAAAGTATGCTTGCAAGCACAGGCCATTGCTTGCTACCAAACAGAACCCAGGGCAGAAAGACAGGCAACAAGAGTTCCTTGTCTGAGCAGCATAACCAACCATTTACTTCATGAGATCAAATCTTAAAAGCTTGCTGTTTAACATTGTCCTCGTACACAAGCTCGTTTCCAACGACTAAGAAAGTTCACATAATTACAATTCCAAGCAAATATTGCCTTGTTCAGAGGAATGCAAATTGTTGGCAGCATAATCCTAAATATTGCACCTTTATAATGCATTGTTAAGCTTTGGCTGCTTCTAACCTTGGGTAACTTCATGGCAAGCTGAAGCCAATCAGATTAGCAGTTAAACTGAGAAGCAGGTGACACACGGGTTTACATGACCCAGGGCACCTATTTTGTTCCAATCATTAAAATTCAGATGGAACATGATCCGACGATTAGTCATCTTCTTGACATATCAGGTGAGACAGAAGTTGGGGTCTTCTTCATCAGAATCAAACTCCACCTGCAAGTAATACCCATGGCAAAAGTTATCTACTCATGTCGGAATCATACTAGAAGTAAATTACATTCCATTGCATTTTGAAAAATAAACCCACAAAACCGATTAATGAACTTGAGGACACACATTTTCATCTTTATGCCATTTTCCATGGCCATCTCGCTTCCAGCCAGCTTCTATGAACTTAAGTTCTCTTTCTCGACGCTCCCGCAGATCTGATAGCCACGATGTAGACATATTAGGAGTATACGCCACTGCTGTCGAAGAACAATTGTTGTCATCGCTTAAAGGTCTGTCTGTGGACTGTTTCTGGCTAGATTTGACATAATTAGTCCCTTTGCTTTCTTTAGGAGTTGTACTACAAAATATCTCAGAAGCTGCACTTCTGGTTTGTTCAATCAGTGGCTTCCTTGCCATGCTAAACGGCTGCTTTACTTTCTCAGAAGAACTACTTCTGCTCTTATCAGAGCCAGAAGAACACCCTGATACGACTTGCCTCTTACTTATCTCATCTTGGATTGCTATTTCCTTTTCCTTAAGCCTGCTCTCTGCTACACGATGACGCGAGCCTTTAATGTGCAACTGCAACAGGAGACAAGCACAAGCTTAAAACCCAATCCGTCAATTTTCATTGGCCAAAATCATGACCAAGAGTTTCAGAATCTAATGGTTCAGTGAATTAATCTATTGCTATTTACTGGATATTACACATCACGGAATATGATATGATATCCTGGTTTTGCTTTAGATAGAAGAACAATGCTGTTGCTCCCCTCAAGTAAAGAGAGCTTCTGAAACTATGCGCCGAATCTAGTCTGCATAACCTAACTATCAAAATTAATTTTATCAATGCCAACAACCCAACAACCAGTTTATGCTATGCTTTCTTTGCCTAATCATAGACAACTATCATAAAAAGAAGTCTAATTTTTCTCACTTCCATTAAAACTCTTACATAAGGTTTTTTTTTTTTTTTTTTTTTTTTTTTTTTTTTTTTTAAGACTATTAGTTTTTTGTAACTACCACTTGTCTTATTGTTTACTACTAAATTCCACTTTTCAGGAGATAAAATAGAAGATAAGTAAACAACATTTTTTTTTCTTGATTGCACATTAGCTAATTGTCAATATACAAGTACCATTAAGGGCCTCCGTTGAATATATTGGCATTTGGCAGGGTTAAAGTTTTCTTGATTGCTCATTAAACTGTGAATATATGATACAACTATCATATATTCACACCTCTTGTAATCAATCTGTTATTTCAAGAAAACATTTTAAGAGCGCGAAGCAGGGTTTAGAAAACGGTTTGATACGATTACGTTTCGTAGCAGCATAACGGTATCTCAGGCCTCCAATACCTTTACGGGCAATACCTACGGATTCATGGGAGACTCTGCATGCTCTACCATTATGCCTGGTACTCTATCATTGCACTTGCAACGATTCACGCATTCGGTTGAAGAAACTCGCTAATAACTTTACTCTATGACAGTGACTGGCCCTGCTATGTCAACCAAGAAGTGAAGAAATGCTTGCATAACATCTTATCCTATTTCTCTTTCAAGTTTAGCATAATACCACAGCATTCATCTGAATCCCCACATAACCACATCAAACTCCATAAACCAAAAGAACCGCAGCAAAGTATTCGATCACTAAACCACTGTTCTAGGCTTCTAGCTTGACATTTGTCAAGCTAACAACGCAATGTTCTATAATGGTGTTCTGAGAGCAGATCTCTAGTCTAAAATTTGGTCTTTGTCAATCACCTTAAAATCCTCTCTAGAAGAGAGGCGAGATGACAAGGTCAGTATAAGTCATAAACCATGCTTTTTTTTTTTTTTTCCAAACCATGCTTACAAGTCAGAGAAAACTAACAAAGGTCTCTTGTTTCTATGTTTGGAACTACAAAACTGTAAATCAGTCGTGCACTTCAACGGAAGTGCAGCTTCTTCTTCCATTCACATTCGGGTCACTTGAACAGTATGTAATTGATTGTCGGAAAGAGATCGCACTCTCATAGCAAACACGAAATATTTCTCTTATTTGCTTCTTGGTATGGAACATGGGTGAATTGCCGTGCTTTCTAGACCACTCTACCCACAATGTCCAACCCTTCATTGCTCTTCAACCACTTCAGGTAAGGTTGATTCAATTGTGCATTGCCACCATCATATCTCATGAACCTCTTATCCATTGAAGGTTAACCTTTTGCACTTTCAGTATCATATCCAACTTCTAAGAGGCCAAGACTACGGTCATAAACACACTTTGCAAAAGGGATATTACAACTTACTCCTGATTAATGGTTGATTGACTCCAAATTAGTTAATTATTTCTGCACTTCATGTCACTAAGTTGATCTTGATTCCAAATAGTACATAGTACTAGAGAATTGAGGAGGATGCCAAGAGATCACCTCCAAAATTAGAGCACGCATTTTCTCATGATTCATACTACTATCATTTAAGTAATAATTTTGAATGCATTTTACTTGAATCTTACTGTTTTCAGAACGAATCAATCAGGAAACGGAATCCAAAATTTCAATTAGAAAAAGAAGAACCACTTGGAATCGTTTCAACACAAAACTAGAGGAAGTAGAAGAAGAAGAGCTAGGGTTTGAGATGGGGATGTACCGAGAGCATGAGAGGAGTATCGAGGACTGGATTGTGAGGGCAAACAAGGCATGCGTATTTTCCACTGGGAAGCTTCCGGTAGGAAGAGGCCTCGAGACCTTCCACCACCAGATCATCCACTCTCCTCTTCCTGTACTGCGCCTCCCTACCCCAACTATCTCCTCCGTACACACTCATCTCTCTCTCTCTCTCTCTCTCTCTCTCTCTCCGATTCAACCGGAGCTCGCCGCCGTCAGAAGCAGAACCACCTGATTAAGCCGCAGGGCGTCTCAGATCTTCTTGCGTTGGGCAGTAATCAGGTAGGTTTATATAGGTTCACTGTTCTCGTACAGTATTTTTTTTAATGATATATTACCCCAAAAGTTCCTTAAAATGTTCAATATCACCCCGCCTATAAACTCGTGCTGTTATTTTAGTTCTTGTCATTTCCTTGTAACAAGCCAGAGTGTAAATGACCTACTGAATTCATGAGTAGCTTCTCAGCAGTGCAATGGCTCACACACTCCTAGTTAGCTTGACCGACAAACGTCGGTCGGCTCACTGTCGGGCACGAACGACAATGACTGATCGAGTTGTCAGACTTTGACTGCTTGACTGTTATTGTCGCATAATGACAATGACCTATGTTGTTTGGAAGTTGAACAAGAAATTTGCCCTGACCAAGTTTGGTTTTAGTTGATTTTGAATTGGACCTTGATTAAATGGGAACAATGACCGTAAAATAGATTATTGAATTAGTGGTTGATGCCATCTTCTATATGATTTCAACATTATTACATGTTAAAATGTTTTTTGGTGTTACATATGTATCGTCGAAAAATAGGAAACAGAGAGACAAAATTGACTTGCAATATCTTGTTGAACAAAAAGTACTCATATAGCTTCACAGGCATCACCACCTCTTCCAAAGCTCTCCGGCCAAGCAGCAAGCAGAGTGATTACCAGCGGCGTAACATGGGCATGACAGGGAACTTCATCATTCCAAGGTTGCAATGGATGCCTTTGCTCTCACCGCAAGCAAAGAAGTAAGGTTTCCACTTCTTCAACACCATCTCAAACCCTTTCCCACCTCCTTGTTTTGGATTCGCCACCCGCCTTGCCTTCTTCAGATCACATTTTGACCAGCTCATGTAGTCAGGAAACAAGTAAACGCTGTGTGGGTGATCGTTCGGCCCCTTTGGAAAATCATACTTAAACACTGCCAACCAAACCAAATCCAATAACAACCCATTAGATTTACATGTTTTACACAGATAATTACATATTGAATGTCACTATATGCATGATAGACTTACCAAGAACATCATTGACAAAGATTGGGCTGTTTTTGATAGCCCAGTCAGTGTAGTTGAATCCAAAATGCCAATTCTCAGACCCTCCAACAACAATCCTCTTGGGACCATTGCTGCCTCCTCCTCTAGTAGCATTCAGGTGCTTGGACCACCAATCGGTGAAGTTAGAACCAGAGTCCCAACGCCAATCTGGGCTTGTGAGGTTCTTGTTGGCAGTCGCAACAGCAACCATGGAGGCAGCTGCTAGAAACAGCACCAGAAGATGTGCATTTCTGATACCCATCTTTCTATGTTGGATTTAAGAACAGTGTAGCTGATGGGAATGTATTCTAGTGAAGAAGATGGTGGAAATGAAAGGATGGGCTAGTGGTTATTTATAGTGGGGTGTCAAATGGTGAGAGCTAATTAAGTTGGGCAGTGAAGACATCTAAGTCAACAAAATCTTCCTAAATTGAGTGGGTAGGAGATGAAAAAGAATGACATTTACCTTTTCTGTTTTTTCTTCTTCTAGTAGTTGTGTAACTTGTGTTGATACGATAGTATGAACAAAAACAAGTCTTCTCCACTTTAAAATACCTCCTTTCTTTAACTTTTGATATTTTTACTCAGTCAACTATGACTTTATTAGCATTAACAAAATGAATTTGGTCATAAACACTTCGAAGTGTTTCCTCCGCTCCTTACGCCAACTTGAAAGTAATCTTCCGTGTATCAAGATGCTGTTAACTCCAGAAGTTCAAAGTAGGAAATAACTAACTATTAGAACAGTTGATGACTCTTCCATGACTCTCGCATGGCATCATTTTAGTTTTGTGACTTATAACCAATTAAGTTGCCTGAAAACAGCAGGCAATGGTTTTTTATATCCCCAAATGATGATACTTGCTGTTGCAGGTTGTTATATGCTCTGCAAATCGTCCTCCACCTGACGCGCTGACGCTCTTCTTCGTAAAGAAAAGTCCCAATCTATACTATAAAGCTCCCTCTTTTACTGTTCACATCTGTATTGTTGGCCGCGTTATCGGTCATTGAATTAGAATGCGATCATAAGATCTAGAATATTTGAAGGGTCTCTTTCATTAGCATGTGTAAGGTCTAATGGTTAAAAAAATTGTAGTGGCTTTAAGCCATGGGTCCACTAGTTACTAATAATCTAGACCAGTGTCTTCAGGTACATACTTTACAATATCCAGATACTGTGCAGTTTCTCATTTTGCCACAAAGAAGCTCGTAATCCTTACCAAATGCTGTGGTCATGACTCATGGCATCATTTAATGTAAAAATTAAACGTAATGTGGATGTGATAGGGTAGATAAGTTTGGTGGGCATGCTCAATTTTGAGATGATCGAACTCGGAACTCTGCTCATTCATGTACACTCATGAGCACCGTCACTTCTTCCCACCACACTTTCCAATTCAATGAGCCCCAACCATGTCCACCAAAACCATCACCGCCAGAATCCTGAATGGAGGAACATCTCCACCAATGGTGTCTCTACTATCAGGCAGGTTGGTTTATAGGACTCAAATACTTCAACACAGTTATCTCATGTCATTGCTATTTTAGTTCGTAAAACCAGACAAATATATGAGCAACTAGATATCCATGATAGGTGGGTTTTACCTGCACATTTGTCACATTTTGATTGGCGTGGACCACCACACAAGCGTTCCACGTGGTGGGGGCCGTGGGTTATGACCAAATTTATCTCCATGAATTTGTTTGGTTTGAAACTTTTGATGCGACCTTCCTTGTTCGAGCTCGAGTTTACAAGGTTAATGAACTAAGTGGAGTGACACTGGATTCGGGGCTAGTTAATAACATAGAGCAAACTACACAAGTCATAGTATTCGGTACCAACTTGACTTTATTTAATCCACGCTGAATATTATATCTCAAACCAAAAAACATGAAAACGACTTCCGATGCTTATAACTTTTGCTGAAACAGAAGTCATACATAACAACATAATGTCACATTACAGCACTGCCTCTTCCACGGATATATATCCTCTCGCCAAAAAAGCACTCAGCGTTACCGGCGACGATGCATGGGTATGACGGGGAACTTCATCATTCCCAGGTTACAATGTATACCTTTGCTCTCACCACAAGCAAAGAAGTAAGGCTTCCACTTCTTCAACACCACCTCAAACCCTTTCCCACCTCCTTGCTTGGGATTCGCCACCCGCCTTGCCTTCTTCAGGTCACATTTTGACCATCTCATGTAGTCAGGAAACAAGTAAACGCTGTGTGGGTGATCGTTCGGTCCCTTTGGAAAATCGTACTTGAACACTGCCAAACAAACATAAATTTTATCAAACATTATAGAATTAGATCTTTACATCGATAACCATGTAACTGTTGTGATATGTCTCCCAATACTTACCAAGAACATCATTGATAAAGAATGGGCTGTTTTTGATAGCCCAGTCGGTGTAGTTGAATCCGAAATGCCAATTCTCAGACCCTCCAACGATGATCCTCTTTGGGCCGTTGTTACCTCCTCGTCTAGTAGCATTATTCAAGTGATTGGACCACGAATCCGGGGTGGTGGCGTCGTTCTTGTTGGCAGTTGAAACAGCAACCATGGATGCAGCTGTTAGAAACAGCACAAGGAGATGTGCATTTCTGAAACCCATCTTAATTTCTCTATTGAATTGAAGAACAGTGAAGCTGATGGGAATGTGGTTTACTGAAGAAGATGATGGAATTGGAAGTATGGATTTCGTGGGTATTATATAGGGGTGCCAATGGGTGAAATTTGAGAGCTAGTGAAGACATTTTGTCAACAAAATCTTGCTACATTTAGTTGGTAGAGAATGTAAAAAATATGAGATTTACCTTTTTTCTTTCTTTTCTTCTTGTTGTGTTCATATGATATTTCCACTTAAAATTACTTACTTTCTTCTTTTGCTTTTAATATTTTTTTACTTAGTCAAATATGACCTTAAAATCAGCAATAACAAAATGAAATTGGTCATAGTCTCATAGACACTTTAAGGTGTTGCCTCCGTGCCTCACGGCAACTTGGAAAGTCCCATTTGGTGGTATTATTATCATCTAGATGCTGTTATGCTTAAACCGAGTTATCAGATCTTATGTAATTTACTCTTCGGTACCCTCAAGTTGGGGAATCCAAAATCGAAATGCACAATTAGTATCTGATGGTGTCATCTGCAATCAATTTGTAAGTGTAGCTACCGATATTGTGAACCCTTGTAGTCAGTCAAACATCAGTTGTTATTTTTCTGTAGAAAAAGGTTAAAAAAGGCAGAAGTCCGCGAAAATTCAGAACACAAGAAAATTGGGCTGCAAGTGGTTGTGTTCAATGCATTTTGAGCTTGTACATGTGAAAACAGAGAGGTTCAAAGTAGGATGGATAATAACTAAGTATTACAACGGTTGATGACACTGTGATGACTGTTTCATGATATCATATTTTAATAACTGTTAAAACAGCCATTGGTTTTCCATTTTCGCAAAATATAATATTTGTAGGAACATACCAAAATAGCCAGATGGTGTCCCAAGTTTTACTGCAAGGTAGTCCCCAAATCCTTAATTTTGATCATCCAATCAAAGTATTATAAAGGAGGGTAGAGAACAAGAATGATTAACGAATAATCAAGAACGCAAGACTTTAACGTGGTTCACTAGCTTGAATGCTAGCGACCTCCACAGCCAGAAAAACCCGATACAGTATGAGAGAAAACACCGATTACAACCCACACAAGCCAACTCCTGTTTATCACGACCATCACCGTAAGGATGTGTGAGTACAGAAGAATCTCAAAACAAACGCGAGAGACTACAGTCGTATCAAGAACAAGGCCTCTCTGTGTGATTCAGAAGATTTCAGTTTGTTCTCTCTACTCAAGTTTCGTCAGTCCCAATTTTGTTGCATCAATGACAGGAGATTAGTTCTTGCGCTTCCGTTTTCGTTATTTTTTGCTCTATAGAAATTTGTATATGATTATATATTCTATCAAATTGATAGGATTTAGTTTAATTCACGGTGACTTATTGGCCAAGTCAGATGGAAATCAACCTTTATCTGCTTTTGATATTGAACAAGTCACTGCTTGTTTGAGCTCAAGTCTATTAAGCTAGTGAGCTGAAGAAAACATTGATTTCGAGCCCAAACGATAACATATAGTAGAATGTATAGGTAAAAACATCTTATTGAGTCGAACTTTAAAAGGTCTTTGGTGTTACACACTATAACGATATACATACCAACTTCTTTGAATACATACTGAGAAGTCCAAACTCTCTCAAAAAACAAAAGATAATTTTGCTGAAAACAGAAGTCACAACAACATAATTCCACAAAAAAAGAACTGCCTCTTCCATGGCT
Organism: Linanthus parryae; assembly: GCA_023055425.1. Classification (NCBI taxonomy): domain Eukaryota; kingdom Viridiplantae; phylum Streptophyta; class Magnoliopsida; order Ericales; family Polemoniaceae; genus Linanthus; species Linanthus parryae. Next base: position 40,642,071 of record JALGPY010000002.1, read on the forward strand.
ATCGGTCCTAAGTACCCTGGATTTACCAGCGGCGTATCATGGGCAGCACGGGGAACTTCATCATTCCCAGGTTGCAATGGATGCCTTTACTCTCACCACAAGCAAAGAAGTAAGGCTTCCACTTCTTCAACACCACCTCAAACCCTTTCCCACCTCCTTGTTTTGGATTCGCCACCAGCCTTGCTTTGCTCAGGTCACACTTTGCCCAGCTCCAGTAGTCAGAAAACATGTAAACGCTGTGTGGGTGGTCGTTCGGCCCCTTTGGAAAATCATACTTGAACACTGCCCAACCAAATTAGCAATTCCAATGTCAATCCCATTACGTTAATAAACATGTTTACACGGACAAAGACATACACATTTCCAAATGTTTCAAAAACTTACCAAGGACATCATTGACGAAGAATGGGCTGGTTTTGATGGCCCAGTCGGTGTAGTTGAATCCGAAATGCCAATTCTCAGTCCCTCCAACATTGATCTTCTTTGGGCCATTTCTGCCTCCTCCTCTGGTGGCATTCAGGTGCTTGGACCACCAATCGGTGAAGTTAGAGCCCGAGTCCCAACGCCAATCTGGGCTTGTGAGGTCCTTGTTGGCAGTTGCAACAGCAACCATGGATGCAGCTGCTAGAAACAGCAGAATCAGGAGATGTGCATTTTTGAGACCCATCTTTCAGTATTAAGTGTATAACTGATGATAAAGAGATGTTGGAAATGAAAGGAAGGTTTCATGGGTTTATATAGGGAGGGGGATGTCAATAGGGTGCGAGCGAGACCTAATTAAGTTAGGAGGTGAAGAAATTTATTATGTCAACAAACATAAACTTTCTAAATTTAGTAGGTGGAAGATGGAAAAATTAAGATATTTCTCTTTTTCTTCTTGTTGTCGTGTTCATATGATATTATATGATAATATGAAATGGTCAAGCTATCAGTTACTGTGAATCAATGCTATATGTGTGTCCATATAGACGGATACTATTATTAGTACTAAAGAAGTCCACACGGGTTGAGAATCAATGAATTCATAAGAAAATTGGGGCTGCAAGTGGTTGAGTTGGTTGCATTTGGAACTAACATATCTGAAAGTAGAGTAGGAAAATAACTAATTACTTTTAGAACAACTGCATGATGACCATTTGATGACTGCTTAATCGCATCATATGTTACAGTAGTTTTTATGACTTATAGCTCGGGGGTTATTTCCAATACTGAGAAATAATGTTTCGCTCAAACGAATCTAGGCACCAATTTTAGCGACTTTATTACAATCCAGAAAGTAGCAAAAACTACTACTATGAAAATCCCAGTTCATTTGTCTAACAAAAGTTGCGACAATCAAAATATGTAAGCCTCCTCTCAGGCCAAACTATTCTTCAAATAGCTAGCTAGGAATCAAAATGCCAGTGACGGAACATGGGCATAATAGCAAACTTCGTCATTCCCAAATTTTACAGGCCTTAGGCGAAACTTATTATTGGGTGACTAAATTGACTAAATTAATTAATTTCTAAATGGAATGGTGACGAGTCCATGGTCCCAACACCATGATGTGCCACCTTTATTAACAACGAGGAGAATAGCTCATGACACTAACTAATTCAGTTTCTTCTTCTTAAATGTCCGATATGGACTTCTCAACACCAACTGCTTCCATGGAAGCAGCAGCTGCTAGTGGCAAAAACCCAGCAATTATGCTAGCTTCATTTACACTTGATACCCAATATGATCATTCTGAGATAAATTATTCAAACCATTTCCCAAAGGTGGGTTGGTGATGAAAAATACTACTATTAGTCAGATATCTTGAACAAATTCAACTTCGTTCTTACACTGTTTGTTCATTAACTATTGACTGAGTGGAATTATCATTGTTTTCAAACTTTTGGTGTTTCAAAAGTTGAAGAACCATTTGGCCGGTTGGTTTTCTGGTTTTAGTATTTCGGGGGAAATCATCAACGCGATTGACATCCATCTATCTGTTTTTTCTCGGCTAATATCTATAACCTCTGCGTTCGATTGACCTTGTCAGCCTTATTCAGTATCCGGTCTTTGCAAACATTAACTAAAAGAACAACTGTATTTAAATGAAACTACAGTCATGGCCTAAGTCACCTGGACCGGGAGTGGGTGCGGAAGCTAGAATGCGAAAATGACAAAATCTAAAAAAATTGTATTTAAGAGCTTCACAAGAGCGTGTATGTCAAATATATTTTTAATGTAATTTTAAAGATAAAATATAGTAAATTGAACTTTTGTGCAATCATTTTATATATGAAACTAGAACATCCCATATTGAAAAACAGAATGGAAGGTCGATTAACTGAGTGTTGGGAATCAAGGGCGCCTTGCATGTGTACTTGGGCTTGGTGAGGAGTTGGCGACGAACCGAGGGAAGAAAGGGACCAAACGGAGGAGCACAATACGAAGAAAACAAGCAGTGGTAGAGGTCTTCGTGCGAAGACTCGATGTCTTCGTACGAAGAGAATTCTGGAAGCGGCCAAAAGTTGTTTCCTTGTCCGTTTAGCTCGGTTTTGGTATTTCTTGGGCACCAAGCTGTATAGTAGGCCTATATAAAGGCTATAGGTCGTGCTCTACTTGTGTGGGTTGTATTCGTGGGGTTCTCTCAATAAAATCGGGATTTTTCAGGTGGTGGAGGTAGTTAACTCATTGCTAGTGAACCACGTTATATCGTGTTTGTTCGTGTGTTCTTGTTTCATCGTTTCATCGTTCTCTAAGCTCTGCCCGGATCATAACACTGAGTGTAAGGAATAAGAAGTTGATATACAGTGAATAGGTCTCACTGTATTATATATGAAACTCGCGTTATTTCAGCCAGAACCTCTCAGTAATGGGTTGTTTATGTCATTTTAATCGAAACGTTGGTTTGACTTAGTTTTGACTAAGCCTAGTAACTGTAACTTAATATTAAGACCACTTGCTGAGAAAATACATATCGTCGATAAAAACACGGTCTATAATTTTTGGAGCACAAATTATCAGTGAATTCAAGCTAAAAGTGCCAGATCAAGGATTGGGAGCCAAACCCTTGCCCAACATTTCAGGTGATCTAGGTCATGCCAAGAAAGTGTCACCAGGGAGTCAATAAGAGCTCTAATGCTTGGTTAATTACTACCAAAGTACTAACATGTTGCATTTATCCTCTGCAGGTTTCACATAATGTTAGCTCAAAATGCAACATGCACACACTCCAGTAGCTTGTAACCTCTTGGACTAATTAAACATCAAGGACTAGGTTTGAGTGGGTGTTTGCTATTGCTTATCACTGAACTGGACTCAGCAGCTCCATTCTAGCCTAATAGCATCTTAGAAGACCAAAGCGTATCTACTTTCGAATCACCTTAACCTCGTACAATGTTTCAAATACCGAAACAATGTCTCCACACAGTTCTGGCATCTTCATTTAAGTACGGATCGCGTTTTTCCACTACCAATACGGATAAATGATTTAATACGTGACAGCTTGATCCATGTAGCTGATCCCAATTAAACTAGTTTCTTTAGACAACCTGATTAATGTATCTGACCCGGTTAAACTTAAAAGAAACCTTTTGATTTATTGAACTGCTAAATGGTGCGAGTACACAACATATGTGACATGTAAAATTTGTTTTATATATCAATATCAATATCAAAGTACCACTACTACCACATAAAAATGTTGATTTGCCTTTTGCTCAATCGAAACCAGGCACCAATTGTGAAAACTTCCCTACTATGAAGCAATTCCAGAAAACAAACCAAAACAGTTCCAACTAATTTTTTTGAAAACACAAATCACAACAACAAACCAACGTTGTAAAAGAATTTGGGAAATATAATTTTTCTGAAAACACAAATCACAACAACATAATTCCACAAAAAAGCACTGCCTCTTCCATGGCTATCTGGTTGTAATTCAGGTATACCCATGATTACCAGCGGCGTAACATGGGCAGCACAGGGAACTTCATCATTCCAAGATTGCAATGGATGCCCTTGCTTTCACCACAAGCAAAGAAGTAGGGTTTCCACTTCTTCAACACCACCTCAAACCCTTTCCCACCTCCTTGTTTGGGATTCGCCACCCGCCTTGCCTTGCTCAGGTCACACTTTGCCCAGCTCCAGTAGTCAGAAAACATGTAAACGCTGTGTGGGTGATCGTTCGGCCCCTTTGGAAAATCATACTTGAACACTGCCCAACCAAATCAAACCAAATCCAATATCAATAAACATGTTTACACAGACAAAGACATATACATATATCCAAATGTTTCAAAAACTTACCAAGGACATCATTGACGAAGAATGGGCTGTTTTTGATAGCCCAGCCGGTGTAGTTGAATCCGAAATGCCAATTCTCAGACCCTCCAACATTGATCTTCTTTGGGCCATTGCTGCCTCCTCCTTTGGTGGCATTCAGGTGCTTGGACCACCAATCGGTGAAGTTAGAGCCCGAGTCCCAACGCCAATCTGGGCTTGTAAGGTCCTTGTTGGCAGTTGCAACAGCAACCATGGACGCAGCTGCTAGAAACAGCAGCATCAGGAGATGTGCATTTTTTAGACCCATCTTTCAGTTCTAAGTGTTCAACTGATGATGGAAGTGTTTAATGAAAGAGATGTTGGAAATGAAAGGATGGTTTTATGGATTTATATAGGGGGTGTCAATAGGGGTGCGAGCGAGACCTAATTAAGTTAGGCGGTGAAGAACTTTATTGTGTCAACAAACAAAATTCTTCCCAAATTGAGTGGGTGGAAGATGGAAATATTACAAAGTTTTCTCTTCTTCTTGTTGTTGTTGTCGTGTTCATATGATATGATATGATATAAGTCTTCTCCACTTAATATTTATTTAATTTCTTCTGTTGCTCTTTTTACTCAGTAGTCAACTTAGACGGAATTAGCAGTAACAAAATGAAAATGGTCATAGACACTTCTAAGCGTTGCATCTCCGCTCCTAATTATGACGAACCTTAAAAGTCCATTTCGCTCTATCTAGATGCAGTTATGCTTGAACCAAGTTATCGAATCCTCTAGAGTTGGGGGTTCCAAATGCAATTTTGAGAGCTGATAATGGGTGTTGTTAGGAAGCAATAGAGGTGGTTTCTGGTTTAGAGTCCATATGGATACTATTCCGTAGGAATTAGTCAATCATCAGTTACTATGAATCAATGCTAGCTTCAAATGTGTCTAAAAGTCCATACCGACGGATACTATTATTAGTACCAAAAAAAGTCCATCAGGGTTGAGAATCAATGCACGAGAAGATTGGGGGCTGGAAGTGGTTGAGTTGGTTGCAATTGGAACTAACATCTGTGAAAGCAGAGTTGGAAAATAACTAACTACTTAATTGCATCATGTCGTTATAGTAGTTTTTATGAGAAACGATGTTTTGCTCATACGAATCTAGGTACCAATTTTAGCGACTGTAATACAGAATATAAGTTTAATACCAGCGACGAAATGTGGGGGCATAGCAACAAACTATTATCTCATAGGATCTAGGGCCGTCTCAAGGATGTCACAGGCCTTAAGCAAAATTTATGATTAGGGCTTAGTGATAAATTAGATAAACTTACTCTCATTGCTTTTTTAGATGCGACTAAATTAATGGAGTACTGAATTTCCTATTCATTTGAACCCGAAATGCCGACTCTGGGTGGGCATTCAGATGTCAAGCCAGGGGCGGGGCGATAGAGGAGCAACGGGGGCAATTAGCACCCCTGATTTTTTAAATATTTCACTAGTACCGCTAATTTCATAATTTTTAACAGATGTACCCTTATGAATTATACGTTAATGCCCTGGCTGGATCCAAGGCATGAACCGAAAGCACTAGCCCCACGTGTGGTTTACTCTATGAGCACTTAAGAATTGCTCCTTGTTGACGGTCCCAAACGCTGCTGCCATGGAAGCAGAGGCTGCTAGTAGCGAAAAAACAGCAATTCTACTACCTGCATTTACACTTGAAACCCACATGATCATCATGAGACGAAGTATTCATACCATTTCCCAAAGGTGGGTTGGTGGTGAAAAATAATTGTTAGTCAGATGTCTTGAAAAACTCAATTTCATTCTTTCACTGTTTTGTTCATTAACTATTGACTTAGTGGAGTTATTATTGTTTTCTAAGTTTTGATGTTTCAAACGTTGATGACATTTGGCCGGTTGGTTTTCTGGTTTTATTATTTCCGGCGAAATCATTATCGTGATTGACATCCGTTTTTTTCATCAGATAAAATCTAGAACGTCTGCCTCCATTGACCTTGTCAACCTTACTCCGTGTCTGGTCTTTACAAACATTGATAAAACAAAAAATGTTTTTAAATGAAACTAGAGTCATGCCATGATAGTGTCACCAGAGAGTCATCAAGTGATATTGCTTGGTTAATTACTATTAATATCTTGCATTTGTCCTCTGCAGGTTTCACATAATGTGTAGCTCAAAATGCAACATGAACAGAGAGGACTAATTAAACATCAAACACTAAGTTTTTGAGGGCTTGTTTGCTGTTGCTTATCACTGAACTGGATTTAGCAGCTCCATTCTAGCCTAATAGCATTTGATAGACCAAACCCTATCTCCTTTCAAACAATGGCGGAGCCAGGAACATACCAAAATATCCAGATGCTGTCCCACGTGTTACAACAAGGGTAGTCCGCGAATCCTTAATTTTGATCATCCAATCAAAGTGTGGGATGAAATGAAACAATGAATGGGAACAAGTTCACCTAAAGTCCATCCCTAGTGTTATAACGAGGGTGTTATCACTAATGCATCTGTTAGCTACCTCCACAGTGAAGAAAACACTCTGTATTTATGAGAGAATACAGCCCGATATATCCACACTGATATACGAGACCTCTAGGCTCTTACATAGTGCCCCAGAATTTCTAAACCAACAAGGAAACAACTCAATACGCACCCTGTGATCGCACAATCAGAGCCGTGATCGCATGGAAGCACATGCCACTTTTCTGATCCTACGATCAGGGAAATTAAGGAATTACCCAGACTTCTCACCGCACAATCAGGACTTCTTGATGGCCCGATCAGCCCATTTGTTGATCCAGAGAAATTGATTCAAAGGCACAGTTCTAACACCTAGTTACCAGAACCAGAGAATGGACTACGCATAAAACACAGCATAATTAGTGAATTTTCGTTTACATAAAAATTCTTCCTCGTACCTGTCTTTGTCATGGTTAATTGATAGGAATTTAGTCTAATTCTCCCAATACAGCGACTCATCGGCCAAGTCAGACGGAAATCAACCTTTATCTGCTTTTGACATTGAACAAGACACTGCTTGTTTGAGCTCAAGTTTATTAATGAATTAAAGATGACATTGATTTCAAGCCCAAACGATTACATTTAGTAGAATGTATAGGTAAAACATGTTATTAAACTTCAAAATGTCTTTGGTGTTACACACTCTGAACTTCTTCAATTACATACTGAGAAGCCCAACTATCTCAAAAAAAAAATATATAATTTCCTAAAAACAGAAGTCACAACAACATAATTCCACCGTAAAGCACTGCCTCTTCCATGGCTATCCGGTCCTAATTAAGGTATACTGTATACCCAGGATTTACCAGCGGCGCATCATGGGCAGCACGGGGAATTTCATCATTCCTAGGTTACAATGTATACCTTTGCTCTCACCACAAGCAAAGAAGTAAGGTTTCCACATCTTCAACACCACCTCAAACCCTTTCCCACCTCCTTGTTTGGGATTTGCCACCCGCCTTGCTTTGCTCAGGTCACACTTTGCCCAGCTCCAGTAGTCAGAAAACATGTAAACACTGTGTGGGTGATCGTTCGGCCCCTTTGGAAAATCATACTTGAACACTGTCCAACCAAATCACCAAATCCAATATCAATAAACATGTTAACACTGACTAAGACATAGAAATATCAAAATGTTTCAAAAACTTACCAAGAACATCATTGACAAAGAATGGGCTATTTTTGATGGCCCAGTCAGTGTAGTTGAATCCGAAATGCCAATTCTCAGACCCTCCAACATTGATCTTCTTTGGGCCATTACTGCCTCCTCCTCTGGTGGCATTCAGGTGCTTGGACCACCAATCGGTGAAGTTAGAACCCGAGTCCCAACGCCAATCCGGGCTTGTGAGGTCCTTGTTAGCAGTTGCAACAGCAACCATGGATGCAGCTGCTAGAAACATTAGCATCAGGAGATGTGCATTTTTGAGACCCATCTTTCAGTATTAAGTGTATAACTGATGGGAGTGTGTTGTAGGAATGAAAGAGATGTTGGAAATGAAAGGATGGTTTCATGGGTTTATATAGGGAGGGGGATGTTAATAGGGTGCGAGACCTAATTAAGTTAGGCGGTGAAGAAATTGATTATGTCAACAAACAAAATTCTTCCCAAATTGAGTGGGTGGAAGATGGAAATATTACAAAGTTTTCTCTTCTTCTTGTTGTTGTTGTCGTGTTCATATGATATGACATGAAATAAGTCTTCTCCACTTAATATTTTTTTATTTTATTTCTTCTATTGCTCTTTTTACTCAGTAGTCAACTTAGACCGAATTAGCAGTAACAAAATGAAGATGGTCATAGACAATTTTAGGTGTTGCATCTCCGCTCCTAATAATGGCTAGCATAAAAGTCCGTTTCGCTCTATCTAGATGAAGTTATGCTTGAATCAAGTTATCGAATCCTCTACATTTGGGGATTCCAAATGCATAGTTGAGAACTGAAAACGGGTGTTGTTAGCGACCAGTAGAGGTGGTTTCTGGTTTAGGGTCCATATGGATACTATTCCGTAGGAATTAGTCAAGCATCAGTTACTATGAATCAATGCTAGCTTCAAGTGTGTCTAAAAGTCCATACCGACGGATACTATTATCAGTACCAAAAGAAGTCCACCAGGGTTGAGAATCAATGCACAAGAAAATTGGGGGCTGGAAGTGGTTGAGTTGGTTGCAATTGGAACTAACATATGTGAAAACAGAATTGGAAAATAACTAACTACTGGTAAAAAAACAACATATGATGACCGTTTGATGACTGCTTAATTGCATCATATCGTTATAGTAGTTTTTATGAGAAACGATGTTTTGCTCATATAGGTACCAATTTTAGCGACTGTAATACAGAATATAAGTTTAATACCAGTGATGAAATATGGGGGCAAAGCAACAAACTATTATCTCATAGGATCTAGGGCCGTCTCAAGGATGTCACAGGCCTTAAGCAAAATTTATGATAAGGGCTTAATGATAAATTAGATAAACTTACTCTCATTGCTTTTTTTTAGATGCAACTAAATTAATGGAGTACTGAATTTTCTATTCATTTGAACCCGAAATGCCGACTCTGGGTGGCATTCAGATGTCAAGCCAAGGGCGGGGAGATAGAGGAGCAAGGGGGTGCAATTGGCACACCTGACTTTTTAAATATTTCACTGGTACCGCTAATTTCATAATTTTTAACAGATGTACCCTTATGAATTATACGTTAATGCCCTGGCTGGATCCAAGGCGTGAACCGAAAGCAGTAGCACCACGTGTGATTTACTCTACGAGCACCTAAGAATTGCTAGTTTTTTACGGTCCCTAACGCTGCTGCCATGGAAGCAGAGGCTGCTAGTAGCAAAAGATATAGCAATTCTGCTACCTGCATTTACACTTGAAACCCATATGATCATCATGAGACGAAGTATTCATACCATTTCCCAAAGGTGGGTTGGTGGTGAAAAATAATGTTAGTCAGATGTCTTGAAAAACTCAACTTCATTCTTTCAAGTTCATTAACTATTGACTTAGTGGAGTTATTATTGTTTTCTAACTTTTGATGTTTCAAACGTTGATGACATTTGGCCGGTTAGTTTTCTGGTTTTATTATTTCCGGCGAAATCATTATCGTGATTGACATCCGCGTTTTTCATCAGATAATATCTAGAATGTCTGCCTCCATTGACCTTGTCAACCTTACTCCATACCTGGTCTTTACAAACATTGATAAAACAAAAAAATGTTTCTAAATGAAACTAGAGTCATGCCATGATAGTGTCACCAGAGAGTCATCAAGTGCTATTGCTTGGTTAATTACTACTAATATCTTGCATTTGTCCTCTGCAGGTTTCACATAATGTTAGCTCAAAATACAACATGAACAGAGAGGACTAATTAAACATCAAAGACTAAGTTTTTGAGGGCTTGTTTGCTGTTGCTTATCTCTGAACTGGATTTAGCAGCTCCATTCTAGTCTAATAGCATTTGATAGACCAAACCCTATCTCCTTTCAAACAATGGCGGAGCCAGGAATTCACTTGGGGGGGGGGGGGGTGTGAATTCTACTTGGGAAGCAGTAGGTAACAAAAGACGCGAGAGGAATGATAATCTGATTGTGTTTTTTCTCTTATATAATTTGGATATTCCGTATAATTCTTAAATATTATGGGGGTACAAGTGAATACATTATGCCTCCGCCCCTGCTTCCAAATCACCCAAACGTCGTACAACGTTGCAATCAATGTGTAAGTGTAGCTGCCGATATTGTGAACCCTTGCAGACAGTCAACCATCAGTTGTTATTTTTCTGTAGAAAAAGGTTAAAAAAGGCAGAAGTCCGTGAAAATTCAGAACACAAGAAAATGGGCTGCAAGTGGTTATATTCAATCGCATTCTGAGCTTGTACATGTGGAAAACAGAGGTTCAAAGTAGGCTGGATGATAAACTAACTATTAGAACAGTTGATGACGCTTTGACGACTGTTTTATGATATCATATTTAGTAACTACTAAAACAGCCATTGGTTTTCCATTTTCACAAATTATCATATTTGTAGGATTACATACCAAAATATCCAGATGCTGTCCCATGTGTTACTACAAGGGTAGCCCTAAATTTTGATCATCCAATCAAAGTGTGGGATGAAAATGAAATAATGAATGGGAACAAGTTCATCCAAAGTCTATCCCTAGTGTTATAACGAGGGTGTCAAATACGAGAGTGTTAGCAATTGGTGCGCCCATGTGGGGTGCCCAATACAATTATCATAACCTTATGGGGTTAGTTGCACTAATGCACAAACTAGAAGGGTTAGTAGCTAAGGCTCAAGCAAACCTAGGAGAAGTTTTGCCTATATAAAGAGGTAGTCTTCTACACATTATGTGGTGACTATAATGGCTATTCCAGAGAATAAAGTTACTCTGTCTAGATTCATACTAGTTGTAGAGAACCCTAGTCTCTCTCCAACTTCATCCAAGGAGGTGGAACGTGGTGTGGAAATCAGTGTTCGTCCTCGAGATTCACACTAGATTGGTGGGAGCAAGATCAAGAAGGAGGCACGTGAAAGCAAGCAACACAACGATCATCCGCTGCAATAAGGAGCTTAGGAAGACAAGGTAAACACATGAATATTCCGCTTTAATTCATGTTGTAGATCTGAATGTGTTAGATCCTTCCTGCCCTTCATTGGTATCAGAGCCATTAGTTTGTTTTTCGTGCCTCGATAAGCGTTCCCGAAACTGTATTAAAAAATCGTGTTTCTGAAATTTCATAACCTGTAGACGAAATCTATATGGTTAGGTAGGGTTTTTCACGAGGATTCCAGATATATAAATTTTATATTTTTTGGATTCACGATGAATTAGTTATGAATTTTCAAAGTTTCGAAACTGTATTAATCTGGACTGCTAGATCCAATCAGTAGAACACGTTTTTCAAAAACTTGTTAAAATTGGATTTTGACCACATAATCGGGATCAGGACGAAAAGACGATCACGGCAAAATTAATTTCGTCGGAAACGGAGCACGGGAAGGCGGCGCGTGGGCTTCACGCGCCACCAACGCCGCCCCCACGCGCGGCCACGCGCCGCACGCGCCTAAGGGCTGGCGGCGGCTGCTGACGTGGCCCTAGGGCTGACGTGGCAGATGACGTGGCGGTGCCACGTCAGCAAGTGACTGACGTGGCGATGCCGTTGACAGCCACGTGTCAGCTGACGTGGCAGCTGACGTGGCGATGGCATGACGGGCTGCCGTGGCAGCTGACGTCAGCATAGGTGCTGACGTGGCACATGGGCCGACGTCAGCGCGTGGCGGAGGCGGACGCGCCCACGCGCGGCGGCGCGTGAGGGCGCGTGCGGCCTCCTCCCGCCGTCATTTTTCGTCTGGTTTTTTCCTAGGGACTCCAAATTAAATTTCCTATTTTGTGGATATTTTTTCATAATTTTTGGAGCGACGGAAAATTTTAGTAATTTCCAGATTAATTAATTAGTGTTTAGCACACTTCCCGAGGCAGTTTGACGACCTTAAACACACTGTTTTGAGCCCAAATTTTTTCTGGAGACTTAGGTCATTTTTCCCTACGTTTTTCCATAGGTGTTGAGACCCTAAGTGGTAGGGAGCAATTTTCGATCTTTTTAGTTGATTAGATTATTGCTTATTAATTTCCAGTAATTATTGCTTAATTCCGGAAATTTCCAGAAAATTCCAGTATGTTTATTATATTGTTATACATGCTGTTGTGGGTTGAATGGATGTGTTTGGTGCATGGATGTGGCATAGATGTTTTATATTTTGGTTTTGGTATTGGTTTTTGAATATGTAATCAAAATACGGCCTGCGAGTCGTGCCTCTCTATACTCTAGTGTCTTCTCTCCTCATCCACTCGCCTCTATGAGGTTACTTCTTATTAGAAATAAGATAGTTAGTAGAGATTGAAGATTGAATCTTCAAGAGAGGTGGCCAAACCAAAAGCTATGGCGCAAGGTGCATGGAGCAAATAGACGGTCTAAAGGAGTCTCAAGCTTGGAGTCCTCGAGTAGGCGAGATGGCATGAGATGGAGTTCAAGACTTGCTCAAGAAGTACTCTCAATAGTGGGAGTGCACCTTAGGGGCCACATCCATTGCATATTTATTTATGCTTATGCTTGTTTTATGTTATAACTGCGTGTGATTGGATATATATGTTTAACCTCGCATGCTAAAGAACTAAAACAAAAGAGCTCACATGATGACATGATTAAAATTGATAGGAAATCACAAGTGATGAGATTTGATTCCTAGGATATACGCTAGGTTTTGGTGGAGTCCGTGTGAGGAGCTATTAAGTTTTAATCGATGTCACATGTTATTTTGGAGCTAAGTAAATGCTAGTGATTAACCTCCACAATGTCTCTATCAATCGTGTCTAAATATAAACTGTAAAGGCTAAATGGTGACAACAACGACATGATAAGCCGTCGTACTATGTAACCATCCGTTGGACATAGGTTGTCAGCCACCTACAAAGATGGTCAAACCTGTGATGAATAAGTTGTCACAGCAGCACATAGACATTATCTTTAGGCTCACCAATAGTGGGAGGCAGCAGTCAAGATAATGTCATAGAGCCTGCTATGAAAAGGTGGGGAAATGACCTCATCAGCATGTTCATGACCACTTTTAAAATTGTAGGAAGCCAAAGAAGAATCTTGTATCCATCTTAGCCATTTGCGTACATAAATTGTGAGTAATGACTCATAATAATCCTACCTTAACTATGAGTTATGGCTCATGTCATAATATTGAGCACTCGACTTTAACGTCTGAGATTGATGCCATGTATGATAATAGAGTTAAGGGTTGTCAGGTACAAGCTATCCTATTTGCAATTTGTTGCAATCTCTTCCACGTTTCACGAAACGTTAAATGACACAACTTTTAAGTGTCAGGATGTTTGGATTAGACCAAACATCGCCCTGTTCTAGGATCTAAGCAAAATGAGTTTGCTAAGAATACTAGTTGTAGATAGTGCTTTCTGAGCTGACAGATCTTGGCCACGTGGCAACCATCCAGCACACCATATTGTGCTCCACACACACTGGATCACCAGCCGAGCTGATCCATGTGGGGGCTGCGAGACAGAGCCCTCGCATACCACTGCACGGGACTTGTAGGGACTTAGTGGTTTGGAGGCTAGAGTAAGCCCTGTCGCGTGCCAACCAAGCCCGCACGCGACCTTTAGTAACTGCTTTGAGAGATTTATGGCACGAGCTCCATAAACCCGGTCAATCCGGTCAAACCCGATCAACCTCATAACGGTTCCGGTATTCGCGCACAACGTGCTGTAACGGTCCCTATATACTCGGACGAACGTGCCGTTATGGTTAAGCTAATTAAGCCGCCATTAATGGGCGCATTAACCACACTACAACGGTCACGTTCTCTGCTATATATAGGACGTTAACCTTTCCATACAAAGGAGGACACACTAGCCATACGCGGAAGCTCTGCCGAACCTCTGTCTCTCTCTCAGACATTACTACTTCCTTACTCTCTCCCTACGCACAACCCAACTCTTCTTGTGCGATCTCTGATCCTCTACATACGGTGTACACGGAGGTCTCCCCGCCGGAATCTCTTGTGCACATTTTGGTGAACCCGACGTGAACTTACCAACAAGAGCAACCATGTCTCAGGAGGATGATGTTAGCAACAGATCGCCTTCCACCGAAACTGCCTCGGGAGAGGAGACCCGCCGTACTCCTGCGACCCCCAGCGAGGCACTGACGTTAGAATCCTTGGATGCCACCGTCCAAGGTCAGGCGAAAGCTCTCAAAGCTCAATCTGCGCAGCTAGAACGAATCTTGGCCGTTCTGGGCACCCTCGCGCCAAATCCTTCATCAGCCACCGCCGTCTCTCAAGGAGGAGGAGGCCCTACCGCTCCAGGATTGGGAGTGTCCACCACACCTCCCAACCCTAACTTGCAGACTCCACCGGCGACTACGCAGCTGCCTTCGATTCAGGGGTCAACAGCTCAGATGTTGCCTCTCACTGCACACGCTCCTCAACCTTCGGCTTTGGCATCCAACCCGGCTTTGCAGTACCCCTTGCCTCCTCCAACGGCGATCTGGGGCAATGCAAGCAGCCAATATGTCCCCAATCCTTCGGCGGCATATGTGTCGCCTCCGCCTGCGGCAACCCCTCCTTCTGCTACTGAGGGAAGCATTCCAGAATGCATGACGTCTCTGCAAAAGCGCATGGACACTATTCTGGCTCACCAGTCATTCGCGGATACCATTATCCCGAAGCTAGACAACGATCCACCCATCCCGCGGGAGATCTATCTCATGCCTAACCCGGCGGGGTATAAGGCTCCTAAATGGGACAAATTCGAGGATGTCAACGGGAACGCTCATGAGCATGTTATGCGTTTCATTGACGTCATGGGGCCATACGGAGCTGATCCCAAACTGCTGATGCGAGAGTTCCCAAAATCCTTGGGGAACGTAGCGTACAAATGATACCGAACGTTGGAAGCCGGATCCGTGAAGACTTGGGACGACATGGTCCAGAAGTTCTACACCAAGTCCTTCCAGATGGAAGAAAAGGTGACAATGATCCATCTCTCGCGGATGTATCAGAAGCGCGAGGAGGATGGGATCACTTTCATCAAGAAATTCAGGGCGAAGTCCTTGGAGTGCAAAGATCCAATGCTCGAAAGCCGCCTCGTAGAGATATGCCTGCAGTGCATGCGAGGACGAATACAAAGGTATGCTCATCAATTTGCAAACACCTACGTTTTCAAAACTAATTGAATGCACGAAGAACATCGAGCCTATAGTCGAGAGGCAGAAAAAGAAGAACGCTCCGGAGCGATCTTCGAGCGGCACCACCTACAAGATCGGGAGATTCAGTTACAAGAGGGGACGTGAAGCTGAGGTCAATACAGTTTCACCCCAGAAGCAAGCGAAGGTTGTGAACTTCGACGTACCACCTCTGCCATGCTCGGTAGAGGAGGCAAGCGACCTCTGCAGGCAGTGGCGCAAGGACGGTGTCCTACCGCCGCTCGAGAAGATACCCTCCAAGGAGATGGCGAGGGACCCTAAGTGGTGCGAGTACCACGGCAAGGTCATGCAACCCACAGCGGAATGTAAGAAGCTCAGGTTTACATTCGACCAGAAGATGAAGAACGGCGAGTTGATCGTCAGCGATCACAGGAAGGATGTGCGTAACAATCCGCTTCCTGCCCATGCGGAGCAAGACTCAAAAGGCAAAGAGGTTGCCATGATCTCGATCGTCGACTTGGAAGAAGTCGCAGAGGATAGTCTACCCATCATCGCCGAGGTCCATGATGACGAGGACTACAGTATGGACACAGAAGACGAACGTGCCGATCGGATGAAGGGGTCGCACGGCTTTAGCAGATTCTTTGACGAGATGAACTTCTCCGAGAAGTGCCGGACAGATATGACGAAAGCAATCTTGAGGATAGCGGAGGACTATGAGGAAGATCTTGTAGTTTCCAACGGGAAAGTCATCAGGGCGTCTCGCTCTACAGAAAAGATTATGACCTTTTCTGCCAGCGACAAGAAGACAGATGCGAGCCACCAGAGGCCTCTGTACGTGACAGCCATCATCAATGGCGTCGAGTTCAAACGAGCATTCGTCGATGGAGGAGCAGCGGTCAACGTCGTTTCGCTCCACACACTGAAGCTAGCAGGGATCCCCGAACACAAGATCGTCAGGCGTCCATCTCCGCTGATGGGATTCGGAAACGACTCTAGAATGACGATCGGATGGATCCGCCTGGGCGTTCAGATTGGCAAAATCAAGTGCTCAGCAAAGTTCTATGTCATAGACGCAAACACCACGTATCACATGATCATAGGTCGAGCCTGGATTCATCGCTTCGACGCGGTTCCTTCAACGGCTCACCAGGTTATGAAAGCTATCTAGAACGACAGAGTAGTCGAGATACCGGCTTCAGCGAATCCATTCAACTTGGATGAAGCACATCTTAGCGAGGCAGTGTGGTTCACCGAGATGGCGGACGAGCAAACACCGGGACCATTCAACCCTACTCCTTTGCCTCTCTGGGAGGACATCAAGGACCAGTCACCTGCGGGAATAATGGTGACAAGAGAAGATGCCAAAGAAAAGCCGCCTACACGCGAAGAGGCGCCGCGTATCGCATACCATCGAAAGAATGTGTATACTCTGAAGAGAATCGCAAAGCATGACCCCGAAGGCAAGGAGATAGAGAGCTTCTACGCCAATGGGAAGAAGTGCTATCGCATATGAAGGTGCGCGGGGATGTCCTCACACGGGCATGGGGATATCCCTGGGCAAATCAATCAAATCGAGCAAATTGCGCTAACGGAAAAGCCAATGCAGAGCACTCCAGACGAGAAGCTCAAAGAAGCACCTGAATGCATGGAAGATAGGCCCAGACCACAAAAGCAAGAGCTAAAGGAAGTGTTCCTCAGCCCGAACGAGGAAAAGAAAAGGCCAGTCTTTCTAAGTGCGGACCTCACAAGCGAGGAGGAGAAAGGACTGCTACAGATCCTAACTGAATACAAGGATGTGTTCGCATGGGAGTATGATGAGATGCCAGGACTGGATACAAGCATCACTATGCACCGCTTAGACATCATTCCAGGGTCTAAGCCGGTAAAGCAGAGCACAAGAAGTTTCAGGCCGGAGCTTAACGTGAAAATCAAGCAGGAGATTGTCAAACTCCTGGATGCCAAATTCATAGAGCCGAATCATCATCCCACATGGCTGGCCAACATCGTGCCAGTGGTAAAGAAGAACGGACAGCTTCGCATCTGTGTGGACTTCCGGGATCTCAATCGCTTCTGCCCAAAGGACGATTTTCCACTGCCCAACATCGATTTACTTATCGATTCAACAGCAGGCCATCGCATGTTCAGCTTCATGGACGGCTTCAGCGGGTACAACCAGATCAAAATGGACCCTAAAGACGCGCGGAAAACTGCATTCATCACTCCGGTGGGGGTGTTCAACTACACGGTGATGCCGTTCGGTCTCAAAAACGCAGGTGCGACCTATCAGCGGGCCATGATGGCCCTATTCCACGACATGATGCACAAAGAAGTGGAATTCTATGTGGATGACCTGGTGGTTAAATCCAAGCACGAAGCAGACCACCTCACGGATTTGCGGAAAGTGTTCAATAGATGTAGACGCTTTCAACTGAAGATGAATCCCATGAAGTGCACATTTGGGGTAACATCAGGGAAGTTCTTGGGATGCGTAGTTCATCGACAAGGTATCGAGCCTGACCCTGCGAAAGTATCAGCCATAATCGGCATGACGCCGCCCCATAACCAAAGTGCCTTGAAGACATTTTTGGGAAAGCTATCCTATCTGCGGAGATTCATCCCAGCGATTGCTGAAATCACCTGTTGTTTTAGTGCCCTTCTTAAGAAAGATGCCATATACAGCTGGACTCCGGAGCACGAAGCTTCATTCGAAAAGCTGAAGGATCTGCTGACGTCCTCGAAAATAATGATCGCACCTCAACTGGGATCACCGCTTCTGCTATATCTGACGTCAACAAGGAGGTCCATAGGAGCACTCTTGGCTCAGGAGTACGAAGGCCAGGAAAGGCCTATCTACTACATCTCTCGCATCGTGCAGCCTGCTGAATCAAGGTACACAGACATCGAACGTCATTGCCTTGCTTTGTTCTTCGTAATAGAGAAATTGAAACACTACTTTGCGTCGCACAAAGTGGTAGTGGTCACCAAGAGTGATCCCATACGATATCTGCTAACCCACACTACTCCGGGAGGAAGATTGGCGAAATGGTACATGACCATCTCTCAATACGATATCACATGCGTGCGACCGCGAGCGATCAAGTCGCAGGCGGTAGCGGATCTGTTGGCACAGTTCCCCGACAACAGCCATGAACCCGTGATCGAAGAAGAGCTCGAAGGACCTGAAATCTATGCAATCGACGTGCCCTATTGGACACTCCATTTCGACGGTTCGTCAACAAGAAAATGTGGAGGCATTGGGATATTCTTGACCAAGCCAGATGGGGAGGTCATACAGATGTCCGCAAAGCTCGACTTTGCAGTCACCAACAACGAGGCAGAATATGAAGCCCTCATAGCGGGACTGCGCGCAGGAAAGGCTTTGGAAGTAAGCAATCTGACGGTCATGGGAGACTCCAAGTTGATCGTCAAGCAAGCCTCGGGTGAGTACGGTTTGAAGGAGATTAACCTTCTGTCTTACCGCACTCTAGTACAAAAGCTGGTACAGCAATTCTGCGATGTGAGGTACGAGCACAAGCCCCGAGCAGACAACAGGCATGCGGACGCTTTGGCAACCTTGGGATCTAAGGTCAGTACAGACAAATGTCCGGCAAGGATCTCCATCGAAGTGCGAACGTCGTCGGCATTGACAGAAGATGCGTGCGACAACGAACACATGGATGACACGGATTGGAGAAAAGCAATCCTACGAGCTATTGCAGAAGGCACAAGCAGTGAAAGATGGGCACTCACCAAGGGGTACTGCATACATGATAACACCCTCTACTACAAGGGTCCCGGCGGAATACTCATGCGATGCGTCTCCGAGCGAGAGGGACAGCTGTTGCTAGAAAAGATTCACCAACATGCTTGCGGAGAAAGTGAGGTGTCAATCTATCGGAAGGCTCAGAGATATGGCATTCATTGGCCAGACATGTCAACAGCCGCGGCCCTGATACAAGGGAAGTGCGAGAGTTGCGCACTAATCAAAGATTCTCTACTCATCGCTCTAACTG
Organism: Linanthus parryae; assembly: GCA_023055425.1. Lineage (NCBI taxonomy): Eukaryota > Viridiplantae > Streptophyta > Magnoliopsida > Ericales > Polemoniaceae > Linanthus > Linanthus parryae. The sequence continues at coordinate 40,661,614 of JALGPY010000002.1, forward strand.
ATGATGACACGGATTGGAGGAAACCACTCTTTGATTTTCTCACCCAGGGCACCGTGCCCGAATTGAGAAAAGAAGACGAGAAATTGAAGAGGAAAGCATCTCGATACGAAGTACAAGAAAACCTGCTTTGGCGAAGAGGTCATGAGGGCAACTTGCTGCGATGTCTAGACGGCAAAGAAGCACAAGAAGTCATGGACCTTTCTCATCAGGTGGAACACCAAGGAGGTGCGAAATTATGCAGGCAGCTCCTCTCAATCGGATATTTCTGGCCCACAATGGAGGTCGATTGCCGCACCAAAGTGCGACGCTGCCAGGAGTGCCAATTCAAAGGAAACCTAGTGCACGCTCCCGCCGTGGATCTACATGCATTGGGGACGCCATGGCCATTTCACACATGGGCTCTGGACTTCATCGGTCCCATCCGACCAACATCACACGGGAATCATTTTATTCTCACTGCAACTGAGCTGTTCACCAAATGGGTGGAGGCGATACCACTGAAGACGGCAAATGCGCTAGCTGTGGTCAATTTCATCCAGGAAAACATCATATGCAGGTTCGGAATCCCAAACACCATTTTTCAGATAACGGTACTCCCTTTGTTAATCGCCAGGTAGCTGCGAAGTTAGCGGAGTACAATATCAGGCAAATATGCTCCACCCCCTACTACCCGAAGGGGAACGGGCAAGCCGAAGCAACCAACAAAACGCTGTTGAGGATTTTGAGCAAGATGGTCGCAGATGACCACAAGAAATGGGCTGATTCTCTAAGCACAGCTCTGTGGGCCTACCGGACTTCTCCAAGGACACCTACGGGGGCCTCACCATTCCTACTATGCTATGGGGCCGAGGCCGTGGTACCTGCGGAGGTGAGAGTCAATTCGGCAAGATTGGCCTTCCACGCACTCTATGAAAATCAACGTGATCATGACTTAGTCTTGCTGGAGGAAAAGCGAGAACAAGCCAAAAGGACCAACAAGCGGTATCAAGAAAGGATTGCTCGCGCTTACAATAAGACGGTCCAGCGAAGAGATTTCGCAGTTGGAGACTTGGTCCTGCGCGCATCTGACCACTGTATGCGAGAAGCGACTCACCCAAAGTTCGCAGCCAATTGGGAAGGACCCTTCGAAGTCACAGAAGTCTTCGACAGTGGCTACTGCAGCATACGAAGGTTGCACGGAACAACCTCAACCCCGAGTTCAGTCAACATGCGCTGGATTAAGAAGTACTATCCCTGACTTCTCTCATTTCATGCGTTTTATGATAACGTCGCTTAATGTCTTGTATGGCTACGATTTACACAATCTCCTCTCCCACATGAGAGGATTGTAATCTCATCTCTCCCATACGAGAGCGTTATAATAAGAGAATTCTCCCAAATGAGAACTTCATATTTCTGGATTGTCAATTTTGCTTCATTTTAGTTTGTTATAACTGTTAACAATGGGTTATCCGCCACAATAGAAATATGTACAACTGCGATCTTAATTGATCATCTAAGCCTATCTGTCACGATAGCAGCTCATACGAAATGCGATCTTAATTGATCACCTAGGTCTATCTGTCACGATAGCAGCCCATACGAAATGCGATCTTAATTGATCATCTAAGTCTATCTGTCACGATAGCAGCCCATGCGAAATGCGATCTTAATTGATCATCTAAGCCTATCTGTCACGATAGCAGCCCATGCGAAATGCGATCTTAATTGATCATCTAAGCCTATCTGTCACGATAGCAGCCCATGCGAAATGCGATCTTAAGTGATCATCTAAGCCTATCTGTCACGATAGCAGCTCACGTGAAATGCGATCTTAATTGATCATCTAAGCCTATCTGTTACGATAGCAGCCCATGCAAATGCGATCTTAATTGATCCTCTAAGCCTATCTGTCATGATAGCAGCCTATGCAAAATGATCTTAATTGATCTTTTAAAGCCTATCTGCTACGATAGCAACCTACGCGAAAAACGATCTTAATTGATCTTTTAAAGCCTATCTGCTACGATAGCAACTCATGCGAAAAATGATCTTAATTGATCTTTTAAAGCCTATCTGCTACGATAGCAACTCAAGCGAAAAACGATCTTAATTGATCTTCTAAAGCCTATCTGCTACGATAGCAACTCTTGCGAAAAAAGATCTTAATTGATCTCCTAAAGCCTATCTGCTACGATAGCAACTCATGCGAAAAATGATCTTAATTGATCTTCCAAGCCTATCTGCGGTGGTAGCAGCATTATACAAATGCGATAGCGATATTGTGCAAAATGATCTTAAGTGATCTACAAAGGTCTATCTGATATGATAGCACTTGAATCTGAAAGCAAATCACAAGCCCATCTGCCAAGATGGCACAACTGCGCAAATACGATCTCGAACGATCTAATAAAACATCTGCGAATCCATATGGCAGATAGCAAATGCGAAGCGTCTACATAGTATTATGCAAGGCGAAATATGCTGAAACGCATGCGAAATTGTATTTTGTTGCAACAGCACAGCAAATAATACAAAAGCTATTTATCATTAAGAGTCAAAAAGACTTACAATTTATCTGTCTAGATAACAGCTTACAAGCGAAAAAGCTCAAATCTAACTACGCAGCCAACATGGCTTACAATACATTCGAAAAGTAGCTGACAAGCCAGCAGAGACACACCACGGGAATCCTGACTGAAAAGGATGAACCCAACGGTCCTAACACCGTCTGTGCGACACACAGATCTGTGGCCAAAGATCTGTAGCAAGTAGGATGCTTCTGCGAAGAGATCAACTCGCCATTAGCTGCATCCATGGCGGCAATGGTCTGGGTGGTCTTATGTCCAAGATCTCAGGATCTGACAAGACCCCTGTCTGATCAAGATATGTACCGGAGGAACCTCCTGTTCCGGCGTACACAGTCGCCAAGAACAGGGGAAGCAGTCATTCCTCTGGTACTGGGTTCCTTGTCATGATAGACAAGGGCATTGACGAGCCTCCTGAGTTCAAGAACGAAGAGGCAAGAAATCCTCCTCCAAGTATGCTGGAGGAGAATTCCGCCGTTCATTATGAGACGGTAGCACGGTCACTTCGGCGCTGCACCTCACCGGGAGGCGGCCGGAAACATGACCTGCAAACATAATACACGAAGAAAATTCTTCGAACACACATGAGATATCATCTCCATCTTCTTTATGATGGTTATAAAGAGCAATAAGCCTCATAAAGTGGATCTTGGAAACTATTTCTATAGCACAAAGCGCAAACTCAGGATTCACAACTTGAAGTTGCCATGAATCAACGAAAAACAAGCGTTGAAGCCAGCAGTCGTAAGGACTCACGGCAAAGCACATTTTTGGGGATGAAGAACCCAAATGGCAAAGACAGGGTTTATATAGACCTTGTGGAGACTCTTCAGTTGCTAAGATGAGTCAGCAGAATTCGAAAAGAGGGTAAGGTCAATCACTTACGCCTTGAAAAGCGGTAACGATCAATTACCCTACTAAAGGCTACGACGATTCAGTTGCGTATCCTAATAAATGACGGATGGTCATGATTCGGATGGACTTCCCAACGAAAGCGTGCTTATCTTCCGAGAAATTAGCGCGAAAATCAAGCAGAGTATCAATTGCTGATGTCATAATTGGATATGCACAGAGATATCCTATCAAATCCCGGAAAGGGCAAAACGGGCAAGTTGATTCTTGTTGTTAAAAAAAAAGGGAGAAACCCTAGCAACATTACATTAATGTTTCAAACATTACATTAATGTTCCAGCTATTTCCTTGCTATTTTTTCAAAAACAAAAAGTCAAAGCAAATTCTTGATCAAGGAGTCATGGGGCGCGAACTGATGGCTCAGCTTCTCTACCTGCTCCACTTCTTGTTTCAGTTGCTCGCACTTGGCATTCATCTCATGATAGAGCTTCAGAGCTTCGTCAAACTTTTGCTTTTGCTGCTCCACCTTCTGCTTCTCGGCTGCGAGGTTCTGGTGGCCGAGCTTCAAAGTTACGGCTGCGCGAATCAGAGTAACTCTTTTCATAAGAAATCTGAAACCCAGCCTGCCTTGAACTTTGGTAAGAAGATTTTGGCACATGCCACAAAGCAATTCGGCACTCTGGACAGAAATGGTCGCAGGCGTGGCCGCAGATAGCTGCTCCAAAATCCAAATGGCTTCGGTAAGAAACAGCCTCCTGTCAAAGGGCCCTATCTCCAGAGATCTCGCAAATGATCGGGGGTAGGTGAGGCGCATCCGAACTAGCCAGTCCACATCAGTTTGCTTCAAACCTAAAGCAATGTCAAAACTCTAAGTTATGCTATCAAACTCGCAAATGAACAATGCGAGATGCAAACAGCGAATCACTACTTACCATTTCCTTCAAGAATCTCACGAAGAGAAGGAATGCGCATTGTTGGAGTAGTCGAAGACTGCCCTTGCTCCATGGCTCTCCTGTCAGCTGCGAGCTCTAACCCCTCATAGTTAGGAGGAAGAGTATAAGCCGCACCAGCTGCGACCGCATTCCCAACCTGCGAGCCCCAAAAGCTCCACGCAGGAAGAGGTGCCGCCGACCCAGTCATCGCCGGAGGCGAAGTGACAACCGAAGATGCCTTGGCGTGGGACGCTCTCAGATGCGGAAGCATCAGCAGCACTTGTTCTTACTTCCCCAGCGCCAGTATGGGCATCTTCCTCCATTAGCACAGCGTCAGCTTCAGCATCATCAGAAAGTTCGATGATGTCCTCAAGAGGCTCTCCTGCGTATTCAGCAGCTGCGACGGGCTTCTCGGTATGGGAACTCGGCACTGGGACATAGGATGCAGAAGTTTGATTTCTTTGCTCCAACACTGGTTCATCAGCAGTCCCTGCGATACAAAATGCGATAGTGTGAGGTAACTCGTATTACAAGTTATTTTACTATCTTTACTAAAGCTAAGAGCAAGCACCTCCACGCGAAGGTGGGATTGAAGTATCTTCCTCATACACTAAAGACGTGGAACCATGCCCTATTAGTGTATCCTCATTAAGCAGGTCCTTAAAATGAGCGTGACCTGGGACGCGAAGAAACCAGTCATGTTTCTGTTTCAAGTTGCTAAGGTCTAGTACATGCATATCGCTCAAATGATTACCTGAAGGTTCTCCGCACTTGCCTACTAGCCAACGGAGAATGTCAGCTTTTGACACACCATGCTTTAACGCACCCACAATAACATCTCTATAAGTTACTGCGAGATTGAAGATCTCACCTTTATCGCCGCCTGCGATTTCTTCAAAGTCTGCTTGGGCTTGCTCCAGGGCTGCTGCATCCTCTTCTGGAACCGCATCCTCCTCCTCCGCCCGAGGAGTCACTACTTCGGGAAGCACATCTTCCTCGTCAACTGGACGCACTAAGTCGTCAACATGTTGCTCTTCGAGGCTCCGCTGTCTCACACGCTCGAGCTCCTCCTCTTCCCGCTGCCTTCTCCTTTCAGCAGCTTCCGCGGCTGTCTTCCTGGACTCAGCAAGAACGTCCTCGCTTATGGGATCGTCTGGAATGCCAGAATGGGTATCTCTCTTTTGTCTCTTGGCCAAAAGGCCACCGATGATCTCATCATCATCATCATCTGCGAAGAAATGATTGGTGTAAGAAAAAATTGCAAAAGAATTACGATAATGAGAAGGGAAACGCGATGGAGGTACCTCCTGATTCTTCCTCAGGCATCACCACTGTTCTTTCTTCTTCTTCTTCATCACTTTCTCTGGGCTCCTGCCTCTCTCCTTCTTCCTCCTGGTTGAATGGAACGAAAGTCTCGACTGCGAGCTCTTTCCGCACTTTGCTGGGCATGCGACCTTTGCCTTTATCCTTGACAGAAAGGGACCTCGCTGGAGGAGAAGTTGGAGCACTTCTAGGGGAAGAAATTGTAATTCCCTTTTGCCTGGGTCTCTTCGCTCTCGGCGCCGCAGTCGCTGGAGGGGACGGATCATCTCTGGGAGGAGACGAGGCCGGAGCATTGTCTATCAGCGAGTCAGCAAAAGCGTTCATGACTGCGCGAATCCTGGTTTCGACCTCAGGGTCCATCCTCCATGCTAGCAGGAACGACTGTTTTTGCCTTCTGGTGGCAACAATGGTGTTAACCAATGACTTGGAACGATCACCAGATGCGAATCTCCGCACATGACACTACAGCAAACAGTACAGAATAAAGGCGTCAGCATAGGGAAATCAAGAAGCCTAAAGCACGCGGAAAAATTGCTTACCTTAGCAAAAGCCTCGCTATATCTGACGACATGCGTGTCGCCCTTCTTAACTGCGGCGATCTTTTCCTTCAGAATGACGTCAGGGCACAAATGGTTCTCATGATCCAACAATGAGTAGCAACCATACTTAGACTCGCTCAGACTGCAATTGGGGCGAAACGGAAAAGAATTTCTCTTGATCAAGGGAGCTCTACTTGGCTGAGAGGCCGACTGCGTCTCAATCCTCGTTTGCTGGGCGACCCAGTATGCGAGCCAGTTCTGGGAACAATCACCCTCGCGGGTACCTGCAGGCTGCTCAAAGGGAAGATTGTTCATGAAGACTGTCTTGCACTCCTTTGTTAGCAAGCGCTTATAGCAACCTCTGATAATAGACTGGGGCCAGACTGATGGTGCCACTGCATCAAAGCCGAACTGGGGAGAAACTCGAGTGGGGTCAACATCCACGGTAATCCTCTCATACCTTGGCGTAATCTCACGAATATGCTCTGCGAGGGCAGGAAGGGAACCTCGTAGACACCAGCAAAAGAACTCGCGATAGCGCTCATGGAAATGCGATCCCTCTTCGAAGAGAAGCTCTTCTAAGAAGACAACACCCTTAGAGGGGTACAGTTTTGGAAACCATCGCACGTTCTCAATGCGCGTGGCATAGGGCCTGGAAGTAAACTCTTTCCGTTTGTCGCATATCAAGCTCCAAGCGCACTTGGTGTTGTTCGCTCCGAACCACCTCGCAGCCCTGCCGCTGTTACGCTCCTCCATCTCGCCTGGGGGACACCACTTGTCGGGTTTAAGAGCAGTTGGAGCATAGGACGGCCATCGCTCGAAGACCCACATTGTCAAGAAGGAAATGTTGACGAAGGTCAGTATATCGAGGCGGCCACGCGACTCTTTCATGGCCAGAACCAGCTGATCAAGCCTATAGTACAGCGTGCCCAAGACCAAGGGTCCGAGTGCGACTCTCTGGCCGAGGGCGAGCCTCACAGCAAGCGGCAAAACATGGTAGAAGACCCCATCATGCGGGTGACCGTCAATTAAGTACCTCGACAACCAGGCGCAGAGGAAAGCACAAAGGGTCAAGTGATAGCCTTTACCCTCCACGTAATTCTTGGCCTCTGGGTCCTCACTCAGAAGCTTCTTAGTGATGCTGCTGTTCGCATAGTCTCGAAAGAAGTACTGCAACCATTTGTTCCAGGTGTTCTTCGCAGACGTATCAACCAACTGCCAGTTTGGAAGGGCTTTGGTAGTAGTCCACCGGGTGGAGATTTTCTTTACCTTTGCTAGGCATTCCTCCATCTGCGTGTACAAAGCAATCTCCGCAGCCGTCCTTAAAGGACTCAAAGGGTCCACCTCACCCATGGGAGAAAGATCGTACATCATATGCACGTCCTCGAGTGTGGGGGCAGCCTCGAACTCAGCAAAGTGGAATGTGTGAGTCGCAGGCGAGTAGCGGGAAAGAAGGTCTAGAAGCATGGACTGGTCCAGCTTCACGGCAGCACCCTTCATAGCACGAACAGCGAAGTATACGCCGGCTTCATCAAGAGTCGCAGCATGATTGGTCAACACGTGGTCAATCCACTCATCCATGTAGTCCAATTTCTGGACAAAAGCTTGGGTAGAAATCGCAGCGTAGGGGAAGTACCCATTTTCGATTCCCAATCGAACCACATCTTCGGAGCCAATTAACTCGAGCAAGGCTGAGTTAACCAGGGGAGTCAGTGTTAGCAATCCCTCATTTGGGACAGGAGCAGGCATTTTCTTCGCCTTAACCCTCGCATGATAGAAATCTTTGCCACCTAGATAGGGGGCTTTTCGCCACAAAGCCCGCGGAAGATCGGGTATCTCTTCGTCCTCCTTGGTGGGTTTGGTTCCTTTTGTCTTGGCCATTCCTGCGGAAGAGCAAGAAAAAGGGGGGAGAAATATGCTACACTTCAGTTTGAATTTCGAGATTCAAGATCTATGGAAAGAAAGATGAATAGTTTCTGGTATCGATTTCAGAAATTAGAGGGTTGCATTATCAGGGATTTCAAAACCCTATCCAAGGTCCTTATTATTGAAGGGTTAAGCCGCAATTGGGTCCACAGCTTGAAGCTTCTTCACAAGTTTCAACAGAGTATATGTTATGGGTTTACAGATTCAACGCAGTTCAAGGCATACACTGGTATTTTAAATCCAAATTGAACAAGGCCAACCTTGTTTTCGCGAAGCCTGCTTGGATATGCACAGTTGGAGAAGACGATTTGCAGTTCTGAACTGATGATTGATTATCTGAATCTGCTCTCGAAGATCTCCGGGTACCATTCACTTTAAGAGAAAGAAGTGATGCTTTGCAACAATGAAGGATACAAAGTATTTATCCAAAAACAATGAAGGGTTGCGTCCTTTCAGTAGTCGAATCGCAACCGTCACCGTCGAATCGCGCAATCACAGGACAAGCTGACGTCACGCCTAAAACCCTAAAGGCCAGACGGCACGACTCTAGGGGTTTTAGGTCATAATGACACGCACGGGGGCTGAACTTACCCGTATTTGAATTGGTGCGTGGCGGCGACGCGTATGTTGGTTTCCGCGCATGGAAGTCTATACAGCTATGAGTCTTCACGCGCAGAAAGGGGGCTAATGTAGATAGTGCTTTCTGAGCTGACAGATCTTGGCCACGTGGCAACCATCCATCACACCTTATTGTGCTCCACACACACTGGATCACCAGCCGAGCTGATCCATGTGGGGGCTGCGAGACAGAGCCCTCGCATACCACTGCACGGGACTTGTAGGGACTTAGTGGTTTGGAGGCTAGAGTAAGCCCTGTCGCGTGCCAACCAAGCCCGCACGCGACCTTTAGTAACTGCTTTGGGAGATTTATGGCACGATCTCCATAAACCCGGTCAATCCGGTCAAACCCGGTCAACCTCATAACGGTTCCGGTATTCGCGCACAACGTGCTGTAACGGTCCCTATATACTCGGACGAACGTGCCGTTATGGTTAAGCTAATTAAGCCGCCATTAATGGGCGCATTAACCACACTACAACGGTCACGTTCTCTGCTATATATAGGACGTTAACCTTTCCATACAAAGGAGGACACACTAGCCATACGCGGAAGCTCTGCCGAACCTCTGTCTCTCTCTCTCAGACATTACTACTGCCTTACTCTCTCCCTACGCACAACCCAACTCTTCCTGTGCGATCTCTGATCCTCTACATACGGTGTACACGGAGGTCTCCCCGCCGGAATCTCTTGTGCACACTAGTCCAGCATACTTCGGATGCCTAAGCAATATATGATTGCTAAAGGCTGTTAGTGAAGTATGATCATACTTAGTGAAGTATGATAGGCAGATATAACCCCTAGCCCGGTATTAGGACCAAGGCAACATGTGGGGCAAGGATAAATGAATTTAGGGGCAAGACCAATATTACCCAAGACTGGCAAACGCAAGAAGAGCAAAGGAGTCTTCCTAAGACTAAGAGAAAAGGCCAGACCTAGCACTAATTTCTCGTCTAAGGATCCAAAGGATTATCTTTGAGGGAGTAGCCACCAAAATTTGTTTTGGTCACAGTTTTAACTTTGGATATGGTTATATCATGGTGTTTGCGTTCTTAAGATTCTAGCATGAGTAACGCCTCAGAATTCTTGGATGTCAACTTAAGAGTATGACTTAAGATTCTGATATGTGGCGCGCTAGATTAAGACACACAATAACAGGAAAAGGATGTTCAGGCTAGCTAGGGCAGGCCTGCTTGGATTATGCCCAAGGTACCCTTACCTGTGTGTGGTTCTTGCCGGACAAGAAAGGCGAAAGGCAAACCATCCAGTAGAGCATTAAGGACTAATGAGTCTTTATATCTTATTCGTTCTGTTGTTGTGTTCCATTAAATTGTTAAAGCTAAGACATGGTGCTTACTGTTCCATCACATTCGTAGATTATTGTCCACGTCTCAACTATGTGTGCTTGGGCCACATAACTCTGAGGCACAAGGGTGCTTCAGACAGGTCTCTACAAAAGGTAGAAAAACCGTCTGGATAAAAGGATATGTCCTTGGCCAGAATGAGACTGGAAGTATCTATCTTAGCAAGAGCTATGTGATGGAGAGAAGTAAGGCAGTTGGCTATTCCCACGCTCCAGCAAAAGGCTGTAGAAAATAAGAGGAATAGGTTACTGTAAGAGATGGTCTGAAGTATTATAGAGCGTGCAAAGTACAAGTTCCCTATTCGGAGGAGACACTTTGCTAAACGACTATCAACATACGCAACCATAAGTCCACCAAGTCTGTAGCCACTACACCCTACGAGATGTGGACCAAAAGGCAACCTGAATGAGGTCACCTTAGGCCAGGGGGATTGGCGGCTTATGTACTAACTAAATTTCAAGTCAGGAAGAGGTTCGTTGAGAAATAAGTCTCTACGAAACAGAAGTTTCACTGGAAGACACCCCATCCCTGAATGATCAACAGGAAATAGTTCCTACGGATCTTCAGGACAGTGGGAGTAACATGCCTAGTGAACAAGCCCATCATAGATTATGACTATGAGGAGGAACCCTCTTTGCGTAGGAACGTTCTTTGGAGCGTACCCCGTCGATGAATTGACATCGAAAGGAAGACCATAAGGGTCATCACGCAAGACAATGATGAACCTAGGATGTTTGTCCCAGGATCTTTCATCACCGGGCAAGAAGGAATTGGAAGTTAGACCCTAGAAAGAAGAAACGTGTCTCCATGGAGTAACATATCTTCTCATGCTATTCGGAGCATCCTAGGGGTTACGTATTTGAAACGCAACAGCCGATTAGTAGTATAACTTAAATGGATTCACGAGATATATGATTTCTCATAGGAGATGTCCATAATTGAGGGATATGTTCGTAGAGATGATAATCTCCACGAGCATGGAGGATACCGCTGGAAGATACCCGTTCATTAAATCGATTATGAGGAATTAGTCCCTCAAGGATCCTTTGAACTGTGGGAGTGACTTTCCAAGCTGGGTGCCCCATCCATAAGGGATGAGAGCAAATGATGATCCTCCCATGCAAAGGAATTGCTCGTAGGAGCATACCCCATCGATTACTTGAGATCGAAGGGATGATCTTGATGATCACCTTGCATAAAACGATAGGATAGAATCCTAGGCCTTATCGTTCCCTGATTATGAAGAATGAATAGTAAGCTTTACATGATAAATTAAAGTCTATAAAGGGCCAACCGAGTTTTAGACTAGGTTGGATTTCCAACTGGATGGAAGACTATTGGAGATTAATGGATTTCCAAGGACAATTAAAGACCCAGACGGAAGCGTGGTAAGGCATATGACTTGCGTAGAAGCGAAAAAGGCTACACTCATTCTGAGAGTAGACATCGACGAATTTGGGTCGATCCGACGAATTTGCGTTGGTTCAACAAGGTATCCTTCCCAAGGCTTTGGGTGGTAAGGATTACGTTGATTCGCTTGGTTGCATCAATAGTTGTGGATCCATTCTCGATAGACGTGACGACTGAGTTTCTCAATGGAGAAATCCTAGAGGTGACTAAGGTCAAATGCACAGAATGTGTGCAAGCTAACTAAGTCCATATGGGATCTTAGCTAGTCCTCTGGACAGTGGTATTTCATCAGGAATCGTTTACTATATGTTTACGATAACAAATGGAAACCGCTGTGTATCACTCTTACTAGTAGAGAGTTGAAGATCACGTCACTCAATATCGATGACACACCATTGGCTGGTGGAGCTTAGGGATTGTTCGAGTCCCCTAAGGAGTAATTGCACTCCTGTAGCTCAGCGCAAGGCTTTACGTGTTGAAATTGTGCCCTAGAGGCAATCAATTAGTTGTGACAAATATATGGATTTACGATTCATTATGTTATCGATATGGAGATATGCTAACATGAATGAAGTCCTTAGAATATAAGGTGTTATATTCTTAAATATCCCTAGTCAATTATAATGATTAATGGGACAATCATCTATAGACTAGTATGGGGTTGGATTGATATGGAGATATCACGATCCAACACATAGGTATGCATTAGGAGTAATGGCATACTGGATGACCCACGACGAAAAGGATACATTAGATTATGTGAAGTCACAATCGCTTTTCGTAGTGCTAATATTATTGCAATCCTTGGACTTGAAGTCACTAGATACTCTAGTTGTGAAATATTGCGCTTTGATGTTATCAAACGTTACACCGTAACTGGGTAATCATAAAGGTGGCTATCGGGCGTGATAGGAAGCAAGCTTAGAGATCGTAGTGATGTAGATAGGATTTTTCCCTCCCACATAATGGGGGTAAATATCCACGACCACTCGAGGGATGAGGCTTATTGAATGTCTGGCCAGACTCAGATAAATTAATATAGAGATATTAATGTTATCTGCAAGTATAAGCATATTCCCAGGATCGAGGAACTATGGATTGGATATACGAGTGTGACTATTTATGTCTCGTGTCCAATCCGGATACGGAGACAAAGGGATAATGCAATATGACATATTGGGCACAAAGGTTTGTCGGGATCACTGACTATTTCTATTGGTTGGGTTGCATGGATGTGTTGCTAGACACCGCTCCATGTTAGTAATAGTTACTACCAACTATATAGAAACCTATGGGGTCACACGTCAAATAGAGTAGAGCTAGATTTGGGATTAATTAATATGGATTAATTAATAGAAGGATCATTGTGCAACACCTTGCAAACTTAGTAGGACTAATTTGCAAGGAAGGGGATAGTTCTAGTCCTACTAGAACAAGAAAACTCTTTTATGGAAACAACAAGGAGTTGTTGGAGTATATAAAGGAGGCTCTAGCTTCCTTCCCACTACATGAGTTATTATTAGTCATAACACATAAGGTGTGGGAGAGAGCAAAAGAGAGAGCAAGACAAGGTGCTAGGGCCGAAACCCTAGCCACCCGTCCGCCCCCTACCCGACGGCAAAGAGAGGCCGCCCCTCTCTTGTGCCTTTGGTGATTTGTTGCTTTGATCTTCATCCCTCTTCCTCCAAGGTTCAAGCTAGCACTTGATTGAAGGAAGAATCTAGATCTCACCTCTAGACGTGGATCAACCGTAGAGACGAGGACATCATTCTTCGTGTGATCTCACAAATCAAAAGGTACACATCTTCTATATCCTTGATCATGTTATGATGTCTCTTCCTGTGATCCTTGGTGGGCTTTGAGTAGGATTAATTTTTGTTATTCCGCTGCGTTACCTACGTCAAAACCCAACAGTGGTATCAGAGCCACAGGTCGTAGAGCATAACATGATATTATGTGTTTACGATTTCAGTTCATACACCGTATTATTGTTTATTACGCGAAAACTGAAAAAATTGGCATAGTAGATGCAATATTGAATTTGATTCAAACAAACAAGACCCAATTTAACATTGGATGTTAGAATTGGTGAGTTTAATCACATAGGATGTGAATAATTGGGTTCTTAAAAAAAAAAATTAGGGTTCATGGGCACATGCTTGGAAAAGGGGTTTTCCAAGTATGGAATTAATTAAACTTGGGCGACAAGGAAGAAGTTGTTTTGGAAACAACTAAACTTGGGAAACAAGTAAGAAGTTGTTTATGGAAACAACTAAACTTGGGAACCAAGGAAAGAATTATTTTGGAAACAATACCATAAGGGTGTTTTGGAAACAACCCAACATGGAAGGAATTGTTTATGGAAACAATTCCATATATTGTTTATGGAAATAATTCCATGAAATTGTTTATGGAAACAATTCCATGAGGAGGTGTGGCCCATGTAGGGACCGCCCCTCTCTCTCCTTGCCGCCCAAGTAACACACGGCACAAGAGCGGCCGGCACACCCTAGCACACGGCCTAGCCGTGTGGGCTAGGGGCCGGCTGGCCCGGGCCTAGTGTGGCGGTTCCTTGGTTGATTTCGGCCATTCTTTGGTAAATCCTTTGGACCGTTGTGAAACCCTAGTTACCCAATTTCATTAAAATTAAACAAGCGCGTTAAAAATTGGTTTTAACTGTATTATGTGCTTTATTGCATGGTGGATGGATATGGCCTAGGATTGTGGATGTTTATTGTTTTGTGGTTTGGTTTACGGCCTGCGAGCTGATCAAATTAATGTAATAATTAATTAGGTGTTACGGCCTGCGAGTCGTTCTTTTTCTCCTCGACATGTGAAGCTTTTGTTATTATTTATTCTAGATGTTAGGCTAGAATTAGAAATATTTAGTTGATAGCCAAGAACATGGAGAAGAAGACCGGAGAACCAAAGGAGCCAAAAGACATCCCTAGGCGCGCAGCTATGGTGGAGCACATGGAGATGAGCTTGTCACTTTAGGGCATATAGATATTATCATTGGCTTGGTAATATCTTAGTCTAGGGGCCATATCCATGCCACGTTATTTTCTTTTGTGGATGTTTATTATTTATGTCTTGTTATTTATTTTTGTGTGTATGGCGATACTAGCAAAACGTTAACAAGATAATAATAAACAACGTCTTTTATTGTGGATGGCCCAATCCAAATAAGTAGACCATGTTGATAAGATCAACCAAACAACTTAAAAGAAATCCCTCAATTAAATATTGCGTTTTGCCTTCTCTTGCCAAAACACCCTTCATGATCATGGCCTATTAAAATTCGGGCTTGCCAAAGCAAGGCGATTTTAATTTTTCATGATGTGTTGCGGACGACGCAAGCTAGTAATGCGTGTATGTTGAAAGCAAGAGGTTGGACGCAACTAGGCAAGAGTCAATTGGATTGATGAGCTTAGAGGCATGACAATTAGGTGTTATCTAAAGGATGAAGAATAAAGAGTTATTCACCTAATTGGACCAAGAGTTGCATGGGATGCAATTGGAATGGTTCCTACCTAATAACCAATTCTTGGGTGACTTGCCAAAGCAAGCTCAAGAAGAAGTGAAAAGGGATCTTGGACCCACTAGAAAATAAAATATTTTCCGCATTAATGGTGAGGGCTATTAATCCGAGAAAAATAGTGGGAGCTATATTTAATAATTTAAATCCTTGTTGAATATAGTTATACGTCACAATGCTTTGCATAATCCTATAAGTGTTGAATACCCATCGCATTAAACAAACAAACGCGACTTTATGTCCATGAGATGGACAAAATGTCTGGAATCTATTTTCTAGATTGGTATAAAATTGAGAATTGTTCTCAAATAAAGGAAATATGTTGTACATTGTAGAGCATAAATCTCTCTTCCCACCAACTACCAAAACACACTAAAGCCTTATGGAAGGAACATCAAAGAATGGTTCTTTGGATGTAACTTGTCTCATGTCAAGCTCCCATGGACTCTGAGCTTTGGAAGCAAGATGAGAAATTTGGGGGTATGTGATATGATCATACGAGCTTGTCATGAAAGGCTTAAGTAGTTGCTCCACTTTGCAATCTCTTGCATAGCACTCGTCATGATCAAGATGGAATAAGTTCGGGCTTGCCAAAGTAAGGCGACTTAGTTCATCGAGATATGACGCGACGACACAAGTTAGTAATGTGTGGCTGCTAAAGCAAGAGGTAAAGCGCAAACTAAACTAACTCAATAGGATTGAAAGCTTAGATATTGGGAGTTATCTATAAGATAGATAAAGAATATATAGTTATTCTCCCAAGTGGACCAAGAATTGCATTGGATGCAATTACAGTTTTGTTTTAAAGTTGATTTACTCAATATGATTGAAAAATCACTAAACAAAACACTCATAATGGGCATGGGCAAAAACTGTTAATAGTTAACAGCATGGGTATGGGCAAATGGTTGCGCCGAACCCATGAGTATAAAGCAAGCCTGTTGCTAAAACCAAGTTGCCTTGAAGTCCCATAGGTGGTGTAGAGGAAGAGAGACTACCCAAAGTACATGGAAGTAAATAATAAAGGAATTATGAATTCCGACTTGGGTATTTTATTATAAAATTCAATGTGTCTATCTCATCATCAAGAGTATATGATACTAGATGAGGATCTCACATTTATAGAAATGTGTAGGATCTCAAGAGACGAAGACAATTGGATAAGGAAGAAATAATCCTACACGTGTGGCTATGAAGCAAATGGTTGCTGAAAAGTCGTAGGAAATTATTTCTACCTTTCAGAAATTGTTCATGAATTAGACAAAAGGGATAATGTCCCTGCTATGAGTAGGACCATTATCATAGTTTCTTGTTTGGACAAGAAAGCTCCTTATCATAATAAAAGGACAAATGTTGTTCCATTTATTATGGTATGCATTATTGAAATGCAATTTTGTCTAAGTGGATTCTATATCCATGATCATGATAATTTCATCTATAACATTAATACCTAGAGGTTTGCATATAATGATATGAACTTCACTTATCTTTAGCATTATCGTTTAGGCCCATAAATAAGAGATACATATCTAGAACTCCATTAGGATGGATTTCTGGGACTCATTTGATTATTGAATCATATGAGACATGTAAGACTTATTAGGCAAAGATATGATCTTTTGGGAATCATACATATTGATGTGTGAAGGCCACTAAGCACAAATACTAAAGATGGTTTTAGTACTTCATCATATTTACTGATAGGATCAGAGAAATATGGATTTGTGTATCTTATGAAGAAACAAATCAGAATCCTTTGAATTGTTCAAAGTATTCAGGAATGAAGTAGAGAACCAACTTGGCAAAAGTATTTAGACTCTACGATTGGATCATAGAAGAAAAAATACTTGAGCCAAGATTTTGACAAGAATCTATGGGAGTATTGGATATGATCCAAAACTCGCTCCACCTAGCACGCCACATGGGTTTTGGCGTGTCTAAAAGGAGAGTTCGAACCTTGTAGGACACGGTTCGGACCATGATGAGTCAAACAGAACTTCCAGTCTACTTTTAGGGGCTATGTTCTAATTACAGCAAATTTCGCCCTTAACCTTGTTCCATCAAAAACGGATTATGAAAAACACCATATGAGATATGGACTAGGAAGTGTCCTAGTATGTCATTCATAAATATTTGGGGTTATGAGGTTTATGTAAAAGAGTTTAGAAATAAACTTGGACCCAAGTCGGATAAATGTTTTGTGGGATATCCTGAAAAGGATATTATTTCTACAGCCTAATCGAGAACAAACTGTTTGTTTCTCGAACCACAGTGTTTCTAGGAAGAGATTGTCTCTAAAAGAAACAGTGGGAGGACAGTAGAACTTGAAAAGTTCAAAGAACCACAATAGAACATTGATCCGTTTGATGGAACATGAGCAGGATCACAAGGTGTTGTGGAGCAACCTACTCAGACAACACAAGAACCTCGTAGGACAGGTAGGATATGTCAAGGGACTAGAGAAATAAGGATTTCTCATAACCCGTGATATATTGCTCATCGAGATGAGCCTACAACCTATGAGAAGGCCACGTGTGGGCCATACTCTCAGAAATGGCTTGGAGCCATAGGATACGATATGGAATCCATGTATACCAACAAAGTATGGACTTTGGTGGAACCACCTGAATGGGTAGGACCCATAGGGTGCAAGTAGGTTATGAGGAAACCAACATGGATGGTAATATGATTACTTTTAAGGGACAACTGATTTGAAAGGGTTTTCATGAGAAATTCATAGTATAGACTATGACAAAATCTTTCCCCAGTTGTGATGCTTAAATCCATTCGCATCTTGCTTGTAGCAATCTGCTTATAGATTGAGTCAAGCTTCTAGGAGTTGGACTCTTCAAATTAATGATGCAATCAAAGGAGTTTGGTTCCATCAAAATTGAAGATGATACTTGTGTCTACAAGAAGGTTAGTGGGAGCACAGTTAAATTTCTGGTCTTGTATGTAGAGACATACTAATCATTGGGAACAATGTCTCTACTCTGCAATCTGTTAAAGATTGGCTAGAGAAATTGATTTCCAATAATTGACTTAGGCGAGACAATCTATAAAATCTATGGAGATAGATTAAAGTAATTGTTCAGCCTGAGTCATGGTACATATATTGACAAGGTGTTGAAATGGTTCAACGTGAAAAGAATATTGATTCTTACCCATGTCACATGGAATTAGTCTTTGGAAGGCTAATTGTCTTACCAATTAGATTGGGAATGGACCGTATGAATTAGATTCACGAGATACGCCATGAGATGTACTAGGCCAGACGTGTCATAAAGCATGACACAAAGATACCAATCAAATCCAAGTGAGGTGTCACTTGATAATTATCAAGATTATCCTTAAGTACTTAAGAAGGAATAAAGGATGAACTCTTGATTAATGGAGGATCGGAAAGGTTTACTGTAAGGGGTTACAGTGATGAGAACTTCCATCTGACAAAGAAGATTTCAGATTATAGTCGAGTTTTGTGTTTTATGCTAGAGGGAGTGACTGTGAGCTGGAAAGGTTCCAGGCAAGATTCAGTCATTGATTCTAACATAGAGGACTGAGTAAGTTAATGCATAAGATGCATTTATTCAGAATATTCAATCTCAATCAAATTGTTGATGGAGGAGATGTGAATATTTGCAAGGTGCCAGCATATGTCTCGCCCCTATGCAGTGTAAGCGTGGAGGACCGCGCTAGATCAATTGGCATATGATGCAGGAGATTGACTCTAGTGCAAGTGGGAGACTGTTGAAATTGTGCCCTAGAGGCAATCAATTAATTGTGACAAATATATGGATTTACGATTCATTATGTTATCGATATGGAGATATGCTAACATGAATGAAGTCCTTAGAATATAAGGTGTTATATTCTTAAATATCCCTAGTCAATTATAATGATTAATGGGACAATCATCTATAGACTAGTATGGGGTTGGATTGATATGGAGATATCACGATCCAACACATAGGTATGCATTAGGAGTAATGGCATACTGGATGACCCACGACGAAAAGGATACATTAGATTATGTGAAGTCACAATCGCTTTTCGTAGTGCTAATATTATTGCAATCCTTGGACTTGAAGTCACTAGATACTCTAGTTGTGAAATATTGCGCTTTGATGTTATCAAACGTTACACCGTAACTGGGTAATCATAAAGGTGGCTATCGGGCGTGATAGGAAGCAAGCTTAGAGATCGTAGTGATGTAGATAGGATTTGTCCCTCCCACATAATGGGGGTAAATATCCACGGCCACTCGAGGGATGAGGCTTATTGAATGTCTGGCCAGACTCAGATAAATTAATATAGAGATATTAATGTTATCTGCAAGTATAAGCATATTCCCAGGATCGAGGAACTATGGATTGGATATACGAGTGTGACTATTTATGTCTCGTGTCCAATCCGGATATGGAGACAAAGGGATAATGCAATATGACATATTGGGCACAAAGGTTTGTCGGGATCACTGACTATTTCTATTGGTTGGGTTGCATGGATGTGTTGCTAGACACCGCTCCATGTTAGTAATAGTTACTACCAACTATATAGAAACCTATGGGGTCACACGTCAAATAGAGTAGAGCTAGATTTGGGATTAATTAATATGGATTAATTAATAGAAGGATCATTGTGCAACACCTTGCAAACTTAGTAGGACTAATTTGCAAGGAAGGGGATAGTTCTAGTCCTACTAGAACAAGAAAACTCTTTTATGGAAACAACAAGGAGTTGTTGGAGTATATAAAGGAGGCTCTAGCTTCCTTCCCACTACATGAGTTATTATTAGTCATAACACATAAAGTGTGGGAGAGAGCAAAAGAGAGAGCAAGACAAGGTGCTAGGGCCGAAACCCTAGCCACCCGTCCGCCCCCTACCCGACGGCAAAGAGAGGCCGCCCCTCTCTTGTGCCTTTGGTGATTTGTTGCTTTGATCTTCATCCCTCTTCCTCCAAGGTTCAAGCTAGCACTTGATTGAAGGAAGAATCTAGATCTCACCTCTAGACGTGGATCAACCGTAGAGACGAGGACATCATTCTTCGTGTGATCTCACAAATCAAAAGGTACACATCTTCTATGTCCTTGATCATGTTATGATGTCTCTTCCTGTGATCCTTGGTGGGCTTTGAGTAGGATTAATTTTTGTTATTCCGCTGCGTTACCTATTCCTCTGGACAGTGGTATTTCATCAGGAATCGTTTACTATATGTTTACGATAACAAATGGAAACCGCTGTGTATCACTCTTACTAGTAGAGAGTTGAAGATCACGTCACTCAATATCGATGACACACCATTGGCTAGTGGAGCTTAGGGATTGTTCGAGTCCCCTAAGGAGTAATTGCACTCCTGTAGCTCAGCGCAAGGCTTTACGAGCCTAGACATGTGCCCTAAAAGACACCATAAAAGAATGACCAGATAACCAGAGTGCCTGATGCAGTATGAGTCTTATATGCACTATGGTGTACACTCAGACCTAGCGAACGCTATGCAATTGGAAGAATTGGATTTCAGGATATTCCAATTTAAGACACAAGATTGTAACCAGGATACTCTATATGATGGATCACGTGCTATGACTATCGAAGAAGATGCTTCGACTAGTTAGCCACATATGCTAACTAGGGTGGGGACCTAGATACACATGGATCCAACTCACGCCATCGTCCATGCTCGATGATAGACTCGCATGGAACAAATGCAATACAAGTGTTGCATGATTGTATTGGACCGCTCCATTGACCATGGAAGCGAAGCACGATTGCCTGTTCTGCCATAGGGCAGAAATGTGTTTGACTGAAAAGGGTTTTTGTAAGCTTATGAGCTATCAACAAACCTATTACCATAAGTAGTGTTAGAATACGGCTATAACATTGCGGTAATGACAAACACATAGTCGAGGGTACTATTTCACAAAAGGTGAAATAACTACCTAGAGAGTAATCCTGGAGTGGATCGACTATGGGCCAGGATGTTGGCTCATCCCATTCCTGTACCACATGAGAGTCGTCCTTGTGGATCTATTTAGATAATTGGGACTTTGTAGTCGATAACTAGCAATATGATTGATGAGCACACGAGACATTGATTGACTGGATTTTAATTGGATTTGTTTTAAGCAGCATGTCGTTTTGATACATGCATGATATGTTACATTTCCTGTACTAGCTTAGAGCATGTCACGCAGACACTAAGTTGGCTCACACACACGAGCAACCGCCTTCGCAATATCCTGGATATGTCTGGGTGTGGCGGAAGATGAGACAGAATCCAGATAAGCGCTGAAAGCCTGCGATATGATATGAGATGCCTTCTTCATATGAGCATATGGCCTATGATAAGAGCTTGAGGTCTATCAGTAGAGCTAGGAGCCTGTCAGACGGATTCGACTGTCGCATTGGAAATAAGTTCCAAGGTGAGGTTGGTTATGGCCAATCGAACATGGTTATTACCCCGAACCATGTATAGTCTGTGTAGAAGAAGCCAGATGCGAGATCTGATAATTGTTCACAATAGTGTGACATGGCAGCACTCGGGCTGGTGGCCATAAGGGCTACCGGATAGACATCTGCATAGTGGTCCTTTTTGCAAGGATAAGACATGCGCTCTGATCAGAGTCTAAACACTATGGCGCATATTCCCCCTTGAATAACGCGCGCTTATGAGTGACCATGAGGTGATGAGTAGAATTAGTCCCTGGGATTCCTCATCGTGTGAGCCTCGTCGATCATATAAGGATGATTGACACGGTATACCCTTTGTACTTACGTCTGTGTCATGAGGAGACAGGTCGGTGGTGCTACTTTGGCGTGACACCTTACGGCTATGGATGATTCGGCCTTCCGGACACTGCTGGGAAAGCAGCTGAGCCGAATCTGAGTGACACATGTATGTAAGGAAAGATTCTCGTTGCATCGCTCTTTATTATCTTTCATTGGGCCCACCTGCAAGATCTTATGGGATCATGTAGGATATGAAAATATAAAGGAGATGTGGACTCATTGGAGCATGGCCTTCGGGACAAGGCAGATGCTCATGATCCACGAGATGACAATCGGAGGAATCTGGGGAATACGAGAGTTACGGAGAGCATTATTAGTGTTTTATGTTTTAAGGGTGCCTTCCTGCGCTGGCTATACGAGTTTGGTATGTGGATCTTCCGAGAGGGTGCCTTCCCATGCTGGCTATACGAGTTTTGGTGTACGGATCTCCCGAAATGCTGGTACTCTCACCGGTCACACGCCACGGCCACACAATACTCTTTTGTAGATGATAGAAAGTTGGAGATTGATGGAGACTGGATAGATTGTGCAACCCCACTGTGCGAGTGGGAGATGTTAGCAATTGGTGCGCCCATGTGGGGTGCCCAATGCAATTATCATAACCTTATGGGGTTAGTTGCACTAATGCACAAACTAGAAGGGTTAGTAGCTAAGGCTCAAACCCTAGGGGTTTATGTGCAAACCTAGGAGAAGTTTTGCCTATATAAAGAGGTAGCCTCCTACACATTATGTGGTGACTATAGTGGCTATTCCAGAGAATAAAGTTACTCTGTCTAGATTCATACTAGTTGTAGAGAACCCTAGTCTCTCTCCAACTTCATCCAAGGAGGTGGAACGTGGTGTGGAAATCAGTGTTCGTCCTCGAGATTCACACTAGATTGGTGGGAGCAAGATCAAGAAGGAGGCACGTGAAAGCAAGCAACACAACGATCATCCGCTGCATTAAGGAGCTTAGGAAGACAAGGTAAACACATGAATATTCCGCTTTAATTCATGTTGTAGATCTGAATGTGTTAGATCCTTCCTGCCCTTCAGAGAGCGAATAAACAACAAGAGATCAAGATCGAGATTTAACGTGGTTCACTAACGCATCTGTTAGCTACCTCCACGGTAAAGAAAACACTCTGTATTTATGAGAGAATACAGTCCGATACATCCACACTGATATAGGAGACCTCTAGGCTCTTATATAGTGCCCCAGAATTTCTAAACCAACAAGGAAACAACTCAATAGCCGCCCCCACGCACCCTGTGATCGCACAATCAGAGCCGTGATCGTATGGAAGCACATGCCACTTTTCTGATCCTACGATCAGGGCAATTACGGAATTACCCAGACTTCTCACCGCACAATCAGGACTTCTTGATCGCCCGATCAGCCCATTTGCTGATCCAGAGAGATTGATTCAAAGGCACAGTTCTGACACCTAGTTACCAGAACCAGAGAATGGACTACGCATTATTTTCCGATGGAACCAAAAAAAAAAAAAGACTACGCATAAAACACAGCATAATTAGTCAATTTTCGTTTACATAAAAATTCATCCTTGTACCTGTCTTTGTCATGGTTAGTTGATAGGAATTTAGTCTAATTCTCCCAATGACAGCGACTCATCGGCCAAGTCAGACGGAAATCAACCTTTATCTGCTTTTGACATTGAACAAGACACTGCTTATTTGAGCTCAAGTTTATTAATGAGCTAAAGATGACATTGATTTCAAGCCCAAACGATTACATTTAGTAGAATGTATAGGTAAAACATGTTATTAAACTTCAAAATGTCTTTGGTGTTACACACTCTGAACTTCTTCAATTACATACTTTTTTCTGAGAAAAACTTCAATTACATACTGAGAAGTCCAAACTATCTCAAAAAACAAAAGATAATTTCCGGAAAAAAGTAGTCACAACAACATAATTCCACAGGAAAGCACTGCCTCTTCCATAGCTATCCGGTCCTAATTAAGGTATACCGTATACCCAGGATTTACCAGCGGCGCATCATGGGCAGCACGGGGAATTTCATCATTCCTAGGTTACAATGTATACCTTTGCTCTCACCACAAGCAAAGAAGTAAGGTTTCCACTTCTTCAACGCCACCTCAAACCCTTTCCCACCTCCTTGTTTGGGATTCGCCACCCGCCTTGCTTTGCTCAGATCACACTTTGCCCAGCTCCAGTAGTCAGAAAACATGTAAACGCTGTGTGGGTGATCATTCGGCCCCTTTGGAAAATCATACTTGAACACTGCCCGACCAAATTAAACCAAATCCAATATCAATCCCATTACGTTAATAAACATGTTTACACAGACAAAAGATATATAAATATGCAAATGTTTCCAAACTTACCAAGAACATCATTGACAAAGAATGGGCTGTTTTTGATAGCCCAGTCGGTGTAGTTGAATCCAAAATGCCAATTCTCAGACCCTCCAACATTGATCTTCTTTGGGCCATTACTGCCTCCTCCTCCTCTGGTGGCATTCAGGTGCTTGGACCACCAATCGGTGAAGTTAGAACCCGAGTCCCAACGCCAATCCGGGCTTGTGAGGTCTTTGTTAGCAGTTGCAACAGCAACCATGGATGCAGCTGCTAGAAACAGCAGCATGAGGAGATGTGCATTTTTGAGACCCATCTTTCAGTACTAAGTGTACAACTGATGATGGGAGTGTTAATGAAAGAGATGTTGGAAATGAAAGGATGGTTTCATGGGTTTATATAGGGAGATGTCAATAGGGTGACAAACCTAATTAGTTAGGCGGTGAAGAAATTTATTATGTCAACAAACAAAAAATCTTCCCAAATTGAGTAGGTGGAAGATGGAAAATATAATTCTTTTTTTCTCTTCTTCTTCTTCTTGTTGTTGTTGTCGTGTTCATATGATAGTAGTATGATATGAAATAAGTCCTCTCCACTTAAATTTTATTTATTTTATTTCTTCTGTTGCTCTTTTGATATTTTTATTCAGTAGTCAACTTTGACGGAATTAGCAGTAACACAATGAAAATGGTCATAGACACGTTTAGTTTTAAGTGTTGCCTCTCCGCTCTTAATTATGACTAACATAAAAGTGCGTTTTGGTGGTAATCTTGATGAAGTTTGAACCGAATTATCGAATCCTCTAGAGTTGAAGGTTCCAAATGCACAGTTGATAACTGATAATGGGTGTCATTAGCAAACATAGAGGTGGTTTCTGGTTTAGAGTCCATATGGATACAATTCGTAGGAATTAGTCAATCATCAGTTACTATGATTCAATGCTAGCTTCAAGTGTGTCTAAAAGTCCATACCGATGGATAATATTATCAGTACCAAAAAAGTCCATCAGAGTTGAGAATCAATGCACAAGAAAATTGGGGACTGGAAGTGGTTGAGTTGGTTCAATTGGAACTAATATATCTGAAAAGCAGAGTAGGAAAATAACTAAATACTGGTAAAACAACACATGATGACCATTAGATGACTGCTTTATCGCATCACATCTTTATAGTTTTATTTCCTAGAAAAAAACTGTTATAGTTCTAGACGGATCATGGAACACAATAATGGACGGAACTTGGGCATAACAGCAAATTATTATCTCATGGGATCTAGGGCCGTCTCAAGGATTTTACAGGGCTCATGCAAAAATTTGATTGGGGCCTATATCAGATACACGTACGACGTTACTTAAAACTTCTTTCCTTGCTTTTCTAGATGCAAGTAAATTAATTATATGGTCAAATTTGATTTTCTATTAGCATTTCCTTCCAGAAAACAAACTACTGGAGTATTAACACTCAAATTCATTTGAACTCAAAATGCCAATTCTCGGTGGCATTCAGGTGTGTAGACCACCAGTTGGTGAAGTTAAAACCAGCGTCCCAACGCCATGATGCACCACCGTCAGTAGTGATGTTGATCTTTGAGTTCCAAGGCCATGAACTTGAAGTAGTAGCAGTCTTGTTGGCGGAACCAACCGCTGCCATGGAAGCAGCAGCTGCTGCTAGTAGCACAAAACCAGCAATTGTGTTGCAAATGTACGTAATTGAAAGACATATGATCATCATGAGATAAATTATTCAAACCATTTCCCAAAGGTGGGTTGGTGGTGAAGAATATTGTTAGTCAGATATCTTGAAAAATTCAACTTCATTCTTGCACTGTTTTGTTCATTAACTATCAACTTAGTGGAGTTATTATTGTTTTCTAACTTTTTGATGTTTCAAACGTTGATGAACACATTTGGCCGGTTGGTTTTCTGGTCTGGGGAAATCATTTCTGTGATTGACATCCGTTTTTTTTCCTCAGCTAATATCTAGAACGTCTGCCTCCATTGATCCAATCAACCTTACTCCGTATCCGGTCTTTACAAACATTAATAAAACAAAAGATGTTTCTAAATGAAACTAGAGTCATGCCATGAAAGTGTCACCAGAGTCATCAAGTGCTCTAATGCTTGGTTAATTACTACCGATATCTTGCATTTGTCCTCTGCAGGTTTCACATTGACGTTAGCTCAAAATGCAACATAGGATGGCAATATGGTCCGATCCGATCTGAGATCCGAGCGATCCGAGCCGAATGGGTCGGATCCGAATCCGATCCAACTGAAAATGGATCGGATTTGGACCCGAACGGATTTGGACCGGAACGGATTTGGATATGAGGACAGATCTACCGAATTCTGACCCGATCCGATCCGACGTATATGTGTGCTTTACAAATATACCCTTATTACCTCTCCATTACACTTCCAAGAAGAATACTATAGTAACTCCAACCTACAAAGCTATTTCTTTTGGTTTTAGACTTCATAATTACGAACATGCCTTGGCCTATTAAATAGTGTTTATTTTTTATGTTATTATTTTTTTTATTGCAAACTTGGGCCGGGTCCGATCCGAATTCAATCCGATCACGTATTATATGGATCTATGGGTCGGATTTGGATCAGCTGAATGAAACTCGATCCGATCCGAATCCGGTGATGATCCGAATGGATCTGGATCGGATTTGGATCCCATTTCTCCTGGTCGGATCTGGATCGGAAAGAGCCTGATCCGATCTGAACCCGACCCGTTGCGATCCCTACACACCCCATTAGCTTGTGAACTAAGTAAACATCAAAGACAAGTTTTTGAGGGCATGATTGCTGTTGCTTATCACTGAACTGGATTTAACAGCTCCATTCTAGCCTGATAGCATCTTGATAGACCAAAGCCTATCTACTTTCAAATCACCCAAACCTCGTACAACGTTCCAAAAGCCTAAAAAAATGTCCCCTAGCCTGGTATCTTTATCTAAGTATGGATCGCGTTTTTCCACTACCAATACGGATTTAATACGTGAAGAAGTCATTTCTGATTAATTTCCTTAGACAACTTGATCCATGTAGCGGACCCTAGTTAAACTTGAAGAAAGCCTGATTATTGATTAATTGTTGATTGATTTGAACTGCAAAATGGTGCGAATACAGTATACACAACATATGTGACATGTAAAATATGCTTTATATTTTAATACCAAACTACATAAAATGTTGATTTGCCTTTTGCTCAATCGAAGCCAGGCACAAATTGTGAAGACTTAATTATTACAATCTTACTACGAAGCGATTCCAGAAAACGAACTAAAACACTTCTAACTTATTTGTCTAACAAAAGTTGTGACACTCAAAGCAGGCGCGTAAATAGCCGCATCTTCTTTCTTCTTTTTCAGTACCAACGACGGAACATTGGCATGACAGCAAACTTCATCATTCCCATGTTGCAGTGGATGCCCTTGCTTTCACCGCAAGCAAAGTAGTACGGTTGCCACCTATTCAACGCAAACTCAAACCCTTGTCCCTCTCCTTGTGTCGGATCCGCCAACCTCTTTGCCTTGCTTAAGTCGCAGCTCAACCAGCTCCAGTAGTTTGGGAACACGTACACGCTGTGTGGATGGTCATCAGGCCCTTTTGGAGCATCATACTTGAACACTGCCAATCAGAAAGGATCCAGGGATTCGTGTTCTTAGTGGGGCTAAATTATTAAAAATCTAATGGTGAAATTTAAATTTTGTAATATTGAGCGGGAGACTAAAGTGCAATCATTGTGATGCTAACTGAAAGAACTAAATAAAATAAGGATAAATTTCTAATTTCTAAAAGTTGAGTAGGGACTACAGCCCCCACTAGTCTTAAGGTACATCAGTCAGTGCTGCCAACAACCAATATCCCTCAAAACACGAAAAGAACTCAATCTCATCAGATCATGTAAAGGATTACTTAACATCAACATAGTACTACACGCTTACCAAGGATATCATTTACATAGAATGGGCTGCTTTTGATCGCCCAATCGGTGTAGTTGAACCCGAAATGCCAGTTCTCCGATCCACCAACAATGATCTTGTTCGGACCATTGTTACCAGTGGTAGCATTCAGGTGTCTAGACCACCAGTCGGTGAAGTTGAAACCAGGGTTCCAACGCCACGATGCGCTGCTGACGTTCTTCGGGGTCAAAGGCCGCGACCCGAAAACAGTAGCATTCTTGTTGGCACTGCCAACTGCTGCCATGGAAGCAGCAGCAAGTAGCAAAACCAGCAATTGTGCATATTTGAAACCCATATCAAACTATGTGTCTTTACTCTATTCAGTACTGAATTGAGAAACAGAGAGACTCCTGAGGATGATCTTACTAATTGTTGGTAAGATTGCTTAGTTGGTGATGAATAAAGGATTGGTTGACGGGTTTATATAGGATTTGATTAAGGTGAAGATTTTAGCTAATCGGTCAACAAATTTCCAAAGGTGGGTTGGTGTAGAAACTTAAACCTTGTGTCAATTTTCTTCAAAGCGAGTCTACGCCACTTCGACTTCTAACTCTGCTTAAGTGAGTATGAATGACTCCATCTGTCTCAGAATAAATGTCATGTTTAACTTTTTCAGCGTGACTGATGATTTAACTAACAAAATGTCACATGTTAATCTTTTTATAAACTCTACCATTCAACTAGTCAAATCACAGGTAATGACACTCATTGTTGTTTTGATTTTTGGGCGTCACTAGGCTAGGTCAGATGGCTTTAGACAGACGCAACTGGAGGAGTTTGATCCATGTAACCGACCCTAACTAGGAAAATGGTTGTTGTTCCTGTTGTAGAATACCCATGTGGTTGGTTTTTCACATATTATTCAAAGTCTGCGGTATGCCTACCTATGTTGGGTAAACATCCATAAGCTATTCTAGAATCTTTAAAAATGGAACAAGAAACAGTAACTAAAATAATCATTCCATTAGAAAATGAGGTCCAAGTGCATTTTGAACTAATGATGGTGAAAACAGGGGATGAAATTTTGAAGAAGCCTAACTATTTGATGACAGGTTGATTACCATTTCATTGCATCATATCAGACACAGCCCACCATTTTAGCCAAATGCTTTAAAATTTCAGGGCTATCTCCACCGTCCTCAGCTACACAGTGCGCGTATCCGGATCACCACTAATAAGGTTGTTCGGTTTATTGTGTAAGCATCGCGAACATCCATCTCATTAGCTCACAAAAGGTTAAGAGTTGTCAAATGGGCTGATCCGGCCAGAGTCCAGACCGTTAGGAGGGGGACTGCCAGGCTCCATGCCAAACCCGTTGTGCACCAGATTAGTCGTAGAGGCAAAAAAAAACACAGGCCCGGTCCTGCCTTCATGTCTGGACCTCATATAGCTTGGGTAGCCCATCACCTTTTTAAAAATATATATATTAATTAGATGTACTATACAGTTAAACAGGGATGGAGCCGCAAATTAAGAGCTTAGGCAAAATTTCTATGTGCTAGGATTTGGAATTAGCGGGGGTATTTGTGAAACCAACAAGATGTTACCACTGTGAAAATACTCAAAATTATGAGTGTTCGTGGAGTTTTTGAAAACTCGGGGGAGCATGTGTCACTCCAAATCCTGGTATACCTCGGCCTCTACAGTAAAACATTGATAAATGAATGTTCGGAATAACCTTGCCAGATGGATAACTTTCCCTACTTCCACAAAAGGGGCTAAACAAATGTTCGATAAACGAATAGCCTCGACAAATGAATAATTGTCTCAGGTCCCAAGAATATTCATTTAAGATTTTTATTATATTTACGTATGTTAATTTTACAAAAATAAATATAATACAATGATAGTATAAAACATTTGATATAGAAATTGATAGTTCAAGCAGGTCATGCGGTGGTTTAAAAGGTCGGGCCAAGCCTGTTTAGTGACCGATTCTGCGTTGGGCAACTTCCGGCCTAGTCTGCAGAACAGGGCAGGCCAGCCGGCCTTGTAGTTCCAATATCTTGGATTCATCCCTGACCATGGGGAGGGCGGGCTAAGGGCGGATTTGCAACAGGCGGTGCAGGGCAGTTTGGCAGTCCTCCGGCCCGCTTGACATCTCTACAAAAGACTTTTCTAACCACTCTAAAAGAGGGATGCAACACAAGGACTTCGCGGGGGTAACCCATCCTAGTACTACTCCCGTCGAAGCACACTCAACTTCAGAATTCTGATGGGACCCAATGCATCATCATCACAAAATTAAGTGTCCCATTTCATAGATGAGTTTCAATGTCTGCTAGAAAAGAAAAAGAAAAATAAAAGGTACAGCCTAGATCAATAATCATACACGACAGGACCAATCTATCAGATGCATGAATGTTTGCACAAAGTCTCTGTGTAGTTGTGTTGCTGGTTCGAGTTGTCGCTTATGTTACAATCCCTTTAACAAAAACCTGGGAGTTACACGTGGGAAAGGAGTTACAAACTAATCATCAGAATGTGCGAAACAAACACACACAGACGGAAAAACCACACTCAAAAGTTACCTAATGTTCTCTATGCAGCTGGTCAAATCCCGACAAGAACACACAAATCTTACAATGAATCCGCAGCATTTATTGCTTCTCGAAGAACCCAACTCTGCAAGGGGATTTCTTTCATCTGTGTGGAGTGAAGCTTGTCAAGGGGAGTTTGTTCTTTCTTTTGGTTTTGCTTTTGTGCGAACCAAAGCTAGAGAGTGATTTCATCTTGATTTTTTCTCCAAATTTAACAAGAATTTAACTTCCAAAAGGTATTGCTATATGTATGTATGGCTTACCCAAAAAATTGCTACGAGAACAGCTTGGAATATGCTTTCTTCTCTTTTTCGCGTCTTATAGCAATCTGTTCAATCCAAACAATAAAAAACATCAGACCCCGGACAGGCTCTCATTATTATCATGAAAAACATTTCAGATTCTTATTATCCCTCCCTCACCTTCTGCTTAGCAGCAGCAAGCTCGTGTCTTATTCCAGCTGCAAGACGCCAAACAACAGGTAGTTTAGTGGGGCAAAACCATGTTAAGAAATGATTAACACAGTTGTAACCAAGATGAATAAAACTGTTACACGGATGCTTTTAAGAAAGAAAAAAAAAGTCACTTACCGTTGTTTGGTTCCAATTCCAGTGCCTTCTTGAAACTTTCCTCGGCGGCATCTATATCGTTAAGTGCCATGTGTGCCTGAAAGATCAATACAAAAACGATCATAACAAAAATCTTTTAACATCGTGAAATCCCAAGGCACACACACACAGATTGATGATAGCAGATTGGGCCTGAATATTCTCAAGTATATACTTCATTCGACAGTTCAAACAAGTGAAAATTTTAACCAAGAAATCAGATTATAAGCAAACCAAATGGATTCAGTGAACATTTACTAGTTTTTTAATCTATGATAATCTAGGTTGGACAAATGAACTTCTTCAAATGAAGTTGTTGGGAAACCAAATGAGCCAAGAGAACTATACAAAGCAAATAAAATATTTGTTGGAATGTTACCAACCTGGCCTTGACGATACAAAGCTTTCACGTTATTTTCAACATCGCGCAACGCATAATCTGTGTCCAATAGAGCACCATTTAAGTCCCCCAGTTTCAGTTTACAAGCCTAAACAGACAGGGACATCTACATATTACATCACATAACATTCACATAATCAATATGAACGAAATAACACAGGGCATGTTAAGTAAGACAACATAAGAACATAAGTTCCCAGTGAAGTGAACTGAAATGAAACATCACAAATAAGACAAGTACGACAAACTAATCATTTAAACTGCAGATGTTGGATGACGGCCTATGTATCTCCACATAAAACTCAACAAATAACATGCATGAAATCCAGCCATAGGACATAATTAAGAGCTAAACAATGTTGTACAAAGAATGCTCACTAAGGTATCTCCCATCAGAAAGAAATGCGGATAGCTATACGATGCACATAGATGAGGTGATATGATAAGTATATAGGAGCTAAATCTGAAGGCACCCGGATGAAATATACTTACAGCACTGTTCGTAAAGATTTGTGATTTCACGTTTCTTAAACTTGTACATTTATCTGCAAAAAGAAGAGACCATCATCGCTTATAAAGTATTACAAACATAACTAAAACTATTGCTATAAGTGCTGACACCAAGCAATTTAGCAAATAATACGAAGAGACGCAACGAATACGGACCTTCATCGATCCCTTCCTTCTCCCAGCAGACATCCAGATAGCGTAAAGCCTTCCTATACTTGCGGAGAGCCATCTTGTAATCTTGTCCCTGCAGTTAGATGATGAAACCCTTCTATCAAACTTGGCATACTTGAAAAAATTGAAAAAAGAAAGATAGGAACAAAAGGATGAAATAGAACCGGTGTTAAGAATCCTAGGGTCCACCTCAAAACTAACTAGCAATGAAGGAGATGTTAGAGGGGAAATGCACCCTAATCGTCCCCCACCCATGCCTAAAATCACACCCCACCTTCC
Organism: Linanthus parryae; assembly: GCA_023055425.1. Taxonomy (NCBI): domain Eukaryota; kingdom Viridiplantae; phylum Streptophyta; class Magnoliopsida; order Ericales; family Polemoniaceae; genus Linanthus; species Linanthus parryae. The sequence continues at coordinate 40,694,274 of JALGPY010000002.1, forward strand.
CCATCCCCCTCCCCACATGGGGTTGGACATGAACTGTATTTTTATATGGTTTTGCCCCTCCCCCTCCCCACCCCCATACGGTTGGAGATGCTCTTAGGCACATGCGAAACAAACAGAGTCACAATGAGGGTCAAATAATGATTCTCAACAGGTTAGTATATGTTTAGTACCAAACATCATCTTCTATCTCTATTACTAATAGTACTTGCCTTGAAATGTTCATTCCCAGAACCTTTCACAGAGTCAGCAGCATTCATCCACCAAGACAAGTCAGTAGGATTGTCATCCAAATCGGCTGGCCAATCGGGAAAAATGTCACCATCCTTGAAAAAATTCGCCATCCCATCGTCTGAACCCTCAGGGATCTCGCCACAATCAGCAACTACAACATCAACAGTGGGGCAATCATTTTCACCGATATTAACATGTTCAATTGAACGAACGACGCCAATGCCTTTCACAACCTTTCCGAACACAACGTGCTTTCCATCCAGGTTAGATGTACGAGTGGTTGTGATGAAGAACTGGGACCCGTTTGTGTCGGGACCAGTGTTCGCCATCGATAACATGCCTTTTCGTTCGTGTTTTAGTTCGAAGTTTTCGTCTTTGAATTTCGATCCGTATATGGATTCTCCTCCGGTGCCGTCACCAGCTGAAATGTCGCCCCCTTCTACCATACAACTTCTAATAACTTTATGAAATCGTACTCCCTGAAAAGTGGTAAGAGGTGTAAATCAGAAGCAAATAATGAAAATCAAATCAGGGAACAGCAATGGTGTTATATACTTGTATTACATGAAGCTATTTATTTGACTGAGAAATTATACAAGATGCAAATGTGGCTGCAAAAATTGAAGAAGCACCGAAAGTAAGAGAATATTAAACTTCTATTTCAAGGAGTGTCCCAGAATACACAAGTTCATATCCAACACAAACATTCCCCAGGAACCGTGAGGCTTGTCAAATGTCTTGCTTATTGTACCTTGTGAGGCTTCGTTTGGTTGAGGTATAAAAAACATGGGGATAAGAGATATACTGGGATATGAGCTAGGATATGATTGTACTGGCGGCCCCAGCCCAGCACCCTTTCCACTAGCCCGGCCCCTAGAGCGGTCCAGATCGTGTTTGACCCGCAGCAGCCCGGTCCGGCCCGGCCCGGCCCCCTCACCTCCCAGCCCTCCTCCGAGCCGACCCGCCCCCCTCCAGTCCGAGCCGGCCCCCCAAAAAACCTCCAATAGCTTTAGCCCTGAACCCTCCAATAGCTTTAACCCTCTAATCCCGGCCAGCCCTGGACCGGCCCCAAACCCAAGGGCTTTAGCCCCTAACCGGTACGGCTCACTTTCCTCCCCCAACAGCCCGGCCCCCTCCCCTCCTCCACGCTCGACCCCCCACCAGCCGAGCCCCCATGCCAGCCCGGCCCGGACCGGCCCTTTGACACCATGAGCAGGGATAACCCGAAATATATCATCTAAGCTTCTTTTTTCCACCAAGACTTATTTGGGGGTATCACCTCACACCTCTTTATTTAGTGGGGGGTATTTTTAGCCTTTTTTGCACTCCCTCTCTATCCCCACACATTCCTTATCACGGGACAAGAGAGAAAACAGGAACAACTTAGTTACTAGACTAGAACTACTATTCTCGAATCTCTAAGTACTCTTGTACATTCAGCACATCAGCCTACTGGGGTACAACAAGGACTAGTACGAGTGTGTGACCGTATCAACTTTAACTCTAAATCAAAATTAGCACACCGAGACATGGTGGCGAATGTGAAAATCCTTTGTTCTTCAGCTACACATATATAGAAGTGAAAATCATAAGTCAAAATATTGTTGTACATCACATCTTGGAATAACCACATAGAAGTTCTGCACATATTCATCTATCTCAAGTTTCATTTTAATTTTGGGAGGTCTTATTTGCACCAAATAACCGGTCCTTGGTTATCGCAAGAAAGCCAGCAAGTAAATTTCCTCTTTTAGCTTTCCAACTCCAAACTCAAAAGCTCATAGGAGACATCTATGGTCATTGGATTCACCTGGAGGCCATCCTCAACTATTCAATTGATACCTCAATCTCATTGACCAACAAATTAACTTTCCTCTTTTAGGTATCCAAATTCCAACCCCTAGTTATGACATATCTGGTCAATGGAATCACCTAGAGGTCCTACTCATATCCCCACTCTACTGTTCAATTGACACCTCTCAAAGCTATTGATATATGGAAGAAATTGTTCAAATTTTCCCAAGAAAACAGTTAAAATTTTCCCAAGAATCCCAAGAAAACAGTTCAAATTTTCCCAAGAAAACAGAAACAGAACACATCAATCAATCGAATAAAAAAGGGTCAGAGCAGTTCATGACAAAAAACCCACATGGATATCAAGATTGGTATAGGAAAAAAGAACAATCCTTTACAAAATAACAAACCAAGAATCGATCAATCAACACCTTTCAGCAACTATTCTGCCACAAAGAAGCCAAAAGGAAGGGACTTTATGGAAATCATCAAGAATATGAATCTGGGTTTTTATCTATTAGAGAGAATCAAGAACCTTGTAATGAAGAGGGGCTCCAGTAATGGGACCAATGCCCTTTTCACCGGTGCAGAGAGCCCTGAAGTTGTCTGCTGTTCTAGGGACGACGTCGTTGTAGAGCTCAACTACAATCCTCCCTTCAAGCTCTCCTCCGATGCTAATGTCAAGATAGCACCTTGTTCTTCTTCCCATCTCTTCTCTCTGCAACTTTTTTTCTCTCTGAAAATGGCAGAGGAAGGGAGAGAGACAAGAGAGAGAGAGGGTGGGTGAGGAGGAAGAAATAATAAGTAGTAGGTGGAGAAACAGAGAGGGTCTTTAACACCCGACAAAATTACCCTAATTTGGTAACAAGTCTTATATACTGCTATTTGGAGGAGCATGTCCCCTATGCTCTCAAAATGGTTGTTGAACTCTACCACACAACACAAATGTGGTGGTGGTGCAGCTAAGGTGGTAGTTCAAGTGGTAGCGTGGTGGAAGCCTTGTATGAGATTTCAATTCAAATTCGGTTGACGATAAAATAATATATTAAAAAAATGTTGTGGTGGGCCTGGTGGCTATGGATTGTGCCAACATTGCCCTCACATTGTATCAGCACTCTCCTAGCTATGTCAATGCAAACCTGTTCCGCGACATCATTAATAAAGGAGCGGGTTTGGGGAGATTAACAATCTTAGAAGTATGTAAGAGTGAGGTGGTGGAGCCGGATCGCTTAACAAAAAAGACTTTGAGACTGTCCTGTCTTTCCTCAAGAGCTGAAATCAGCTAACTTTTTTTTTTCTCCGTCTCCGTGGATGCAATGTTTTCCTTTTTTGTTAACACATTTTTCTTAAATATGGACTCTGTTATTAGTAGGTAAAACTCACAAATTTATAAAAATTGGAGTGAAAATGAAGGGCACATTAGTCTTTTTACATATTTTCATCTAACATATGAATAGAAAGTTAACAGAATGTACGATCATTGCAACAAGTTAAAATTATGAGTACCGCGAATGCTGCTATTGAAACAATAGGTACCAAATTCACACAAAAACGAAACTAGTGGTACCACCGATCTCCACTATGACTATCTCTTCTGATAAATTTGAGCCTAGAGATAGCTATTGTGACATTTTAAAGGCTTCTCCGATGAAACTCAAAAGTCAAAAATGGAAGAGGGTGGCTAGAGACGAATGTGAGAGGATTTTGTCTACGAACATAGACGCTCGAAGAACGCAAAAAACAAAGGAAGATATAATTGATATGGAAATCGAGCAAGAACTGACATGTTTTGGAAAAAGGAAGAAGAGTGAAGTGAGTGCTAATGCTTGAATGAATCTCTTAGGGTAGAGGCGACCAGCCCAAGTTAGTCCCACCAGTCGCCATGAAGCTCATACATTGGAATTGTCAGGGTGCTGGAAGAACCTTGACAATTCGTCAATTCCGAAGATGATCGATCTTCTATCTCCAAAAGTGGTGTTTATTAGTGAAACAAAGCACAACGTCTCCTTTATGGCAACAAGGTACATAATGAATAATTTGATGAATTGTTTATGGGTTGATTCTACTGGAATTGCTGGAGGACTGTGAGCTCTTTGGTCAAGTTCTATCAATGAATATTAAGTTATCCACTTTTTTTATATACACTGTTTGCAATTATGTGAAATTTTAAATTATCTTTATCTACTTAAGTACTAGTGATCAATGCAGAAAGCAGAAGTTAGACTGTCCGTTATCTTATTTCAGTGATTGTCATGATGATATTGTGAATTTGGGGTGATTTTAATGGCCCACTTGATCCAAGTGAAAAAGAGAAGGTTCTGCTAGAAGCTTACATTCTTGCAGGTTGCTGAATAACTTTCTTTCTAATGCTGAGCTGATTGATTTGGGCTTTGAATGCTATCCGTTCACTTGGTGGAACAAGAGATGTGATATTAATGAGATAGAAGAAAGAATTGACAGGGCACTAGCTTCATCATCATGTATTAATTGCTTTCCAAAAGCTAATATCATTTACATAATGCCTATTATTGGATACTCATCATCCACTCTCCTTTCAAACACAAGTCTTTTTGTTTTGACTCACGGTGGCTAAAATATAAAGGGGTGAAAGAGGTTATTGAGAGCAGTTGGGCTTCTGAAGTTGTAGGCACTCCTATGGTCGTTACATAACCCAAGCTTAAAATTTGCAGGTATAATCTTAGATCCTAGAGCAAGATTGTCGATAATGGTCTTGTCTCAAGGTTAAAGCTATGGAATGCAAGGTCTCAGAACTTAGAGACTTGGGAATTAAAGCTGACATTGAAGAGTTGCACAAGACTGAATTACATCTAAATTCTTTATGGGGTGAAGAAGAAAAATTTTGAAAAGAAAAATCTAAGACAAAATTGGCGTGCAGCTAGGGAGACTTTACAGTTGTGTTGAGATTATTTTAATCTGCAGATTTTCAGATTAATTTTTTTTGTTCATAACAAACCGAATTAAATTAAAATGGCAAATTTTAATCGAAATTGATTAAAATTATAGTTACCAAACATGCACTAACACATATATACGTTTTTTTTTCTTTTGAGGGAAATTCACTATGTATAAGTTGAATGGGAGGATAAATACCAAACTAACATCAAAGAAATGTGAAAGAGAAAATGTAATGGTTTTAATTCTTTTTGGAGGTTCTGAAATTTGTAATATAGTTCTTTGTAATTTATTTAATTTTTTTACTCCATATTTTGTGAGGTATAAATTATGAAAGCACTAAAATGTTGTGGTCATTGGCCGTAACTCCTAAACTTTTCCTATTATCAACAATTTAGTCCTTGAAAATAATTATTGGTATTAGAAGGTTACCCCACCCGCATTCCAAAAATCATTTTTATAAGTAAGTGTCATCTAATTGCCGAGTTTTATGTGATTCAAACGATGTAAAGACATTCTCAAAAAAAAAACAAAAATGATGTAAAGACATTTCAACACAAACAATACTATTTTTGTTACTCCCTTCGTCCCGTAAAGATAATTTATATTTCTATTTTGGTATGTTTTAGAATAGTTGTCAACACAATGAAGTCACAATATTATTCATTCATATTCAATGCACTTAGTATTGGAGAATACAAAATCAAGAATAACAGTGAAAATAACATGTCAAAAACATGTAGTGGAGTGCATTAATTGTATGTCTCTAAAAAAATGTTATAGTTTCAAATATAGACTATCTTTACGGGACAGAGGGAGTATATAAAATGACGGTGTATGTATGCACGGATGCACCATTGGCTGTTGTTCTTTTATTTTTGTTTGTTTATTCCTTGAGAAATTACAAGACAAATAAGAGAATATGACACTATATTTTAGCATAAACAAATCGACATCTCAATTCGGAAAAAGAAGGGCACATGTGACCTTCAAAACATGAGGTACTAAAGAGTGAAATCAGACAGATTAGACTTCCAACCAGTTGAAGACAAGGCGAGGGTACATGTGGCCTTCAAATAGAGGTGAAAACAAAATGGCAAAATCAATTAAAATGGTCCAAAAAGTAATAAAATAACAATTGTTTCCAATCTATTAAAGAGGAGTGGCCTTCAAATAGAGGTCAAAACAAAATGGCAAAATCAATTAAACATGGTAAAAGAAAATTTGTTTCCAAATAAAATAAAATAAAATAAAATAAGATATGATAAAATAAGATAAAATAAAAAATATATGTTGAGAGTGGGATTTGAACCCACGCCCTTTCGGACCAGAACCTTAATCTGGCGCCTTAGACCAACTCGGCCATCTCAACCTGTTGCTAAATTTTTCTTTCAAACCCAATTAGATCAATATGACTTTTTCTACTTTAACCAGGTTTATTTCCATTTTATTTTAGAACCAAACTAGGTAGTGGGCACTATAAACTCGACTTTTATTAATGATTGAAAATCGGACTCTCAACCAACATGGGCGATGTTACGTCCGACCCAATGGCAAACTATGCAAAAAGATAATGAAAACCTCAAGGGGATCAAAAGTAAAACATGCCTAAAGCATCCTGCCTACACTCCGAATAGTTACTAGTGTTTCTTGTGGCACTCGAACTTTGAAACGATGATCGAAAGCCACAAGCGCATCGCCAACCATATTATCCTCCCAGTGTGCGTGCGTGATATATGTTTTAAATAACATTGCAAGACAAGCTGTGATATGGTGGGAGGATATGCAAAGGAATCGCTACCATTCCTAAGATCGTGTGGGAAAAATCATTCATTCCTCAAAGAAGTGGTCTAAGGCAATGACTATAAACAAAGATTAGTCCAGCTTGAAGGGAATTAGCCTCCACTTCACTCAAAGAAACGTGGCGGAAGTTACAAACAAATACAACAATACAATGACCTTCACGGCCTCGGACAATTCCCTCACTTAGCTGAACCGATCCGTCAAAGTGAAAGTATATATATTTCAATTGTTCCAGGTCGGTCAACCAAGCCCAAGAGAAACTCCTTTCGGGTGCAGGAATACAAAGGGAATCACAACTGCGTCATGGTAAGCCGATTCAACAGACACAATTCTTTTGAGCAATTGTTTTGCCGTCAACCGACTTCGAACCCGAAACCTCATGCAAGGCCTTTCAACGCTCTATCACTTGAGCTACCACCCTAACTGCAATAGACACAATTCTATTAAAGTGTTGAATGACGGGAGTAACTCGCTAATCAAGCGAATAACACTAGCATTAATCAAAAGATGGTGACATTAGTTGATTCTTTAAGATAGCTCGATACTGTATTACATATCTCCCAACATATAATAGAGCGGGCAAAGACCTGAAGGAAATAGAATTGAGAGGAGCAACCTGTGTAACCCCACCAAATCACTCCATGTCATTTCACTAGCATTGGATCTAACACAATTTTTTATATAATTTTTTAATAATAAGTATTATAGAAACTATCATGATAGTTAGTTGTAGCAATTTTTAAATTTTTTAAAATATTTTAGATTTGATGGTATACATGTGGTAAGGAGAATACACAAATATTATAACTTTTTTTTTTGAAATATTATAACTTAAAAAGAAAAATATTATAACTTAAAAAGTATTTTATTTCTCAAAAAAAAGTATTTTAGGAATATAAGTTATACATATAATTCTTTGAATCATTATTAATTGGCAATTCAAAGAAAAAAGTATACGTTCCTAAAAAAAAAGAAAAAATACACTTCAAGAGAAAATTATACGGTATTAAATATGACATTCTGTCCCAGTGGTTGATCGGGCTCGGCTTTGGTCTGGTAGCTTTAGGTACGGTTTTTGTGCGGTTTTAATCGCATGGCTAAGATGGAGCCACGTCATACTATATCTAGCCGACAATTAACACATTAATTCGTTATCATTCTCAATTCCACGAGCGCTGCGCTCTCTCAAAACGTATGTGAAGTTTTAGCTAGGGGTACAACTTGGACGAGCAGAGTCCGACCAACCCGAACCTAGCCCGAACTAAAGTCGGGCTTGGGCCAATGTTTTGAGTAATTTGGACGGGCTCGAGCAAAAATTCTCGACCAGAATTGAAGTTATGATCGGGCTTGGATACGAATATTATAAATGGGCTAGTCCGAATTGCCCGATTTGTATGTTCATTACCCATATATGTTATATTTAGAGAGTATTATATAGCATATTTATCAAGAATTTATTATTTTTCTATATGGTATTAGCAATGTTTCTAATTAAATTTATATTCTTAACTAACACTTTTTTTTCTCACAAAATATCTGGTATTCTCTTGTATAAATGGATAATTTTTTAATTCACTCTAACAATATATATTCATTAGTTTTTAGCCTAAAAGAAATTCTAGTGTCTATATTCAGTATCTATTTATATGTAATTTAATAACTAATCTTTAAGGGGACAATAATTGAGTTTAATGTGATAATTATGCTACTTTATTTAGTTTAATGGGATAGACCGAATTCAACGCGAACCCGAATTGGTTTGTTTAAATTTGGGCTTGGACGGGCTGACGATGCTCCTAATCCGGGCTGGGCCGGGCTTGGGCAATCGCGATAGAACTCGAGCTTGGGCTTGGAGAAAGGTTTCAACCCGCCCAAGTTGCAGTCCTAGTTTTAGCTTCCTCTGGTAAGAGAAACCACGTGGCCGCCACAACTATCACATTCGCATCTCCGCAACCCAACAAAGTCACCAGCGCGACCACCGGTTCTCAGGTTCCGACTCAAACTGAAGAAGGGGTTTCCAAGACTTCACAATTACACCATGAACCAAATGTTGGAAAATATCGATTTTGGGTCGACTTTGGACCCGATTTATGAAGAATCGGGTTATCGATTCGTCGAGGTGAAAGTAGTTTTGGAAACCTTATGTCGAGGTGATCGTCCTACTACTTCATTTCGACCCAAATCGAGTTCGGGTGAATGAAAAATTCATAGGTGAAGATGGCACCTCAAGAAGGTGAAGAAGGCAACTTCAAGTGGGAAAATTAATTCATCCCACATTGGGGGGAAGAACAAACTTGTTCACCTTATGTAGTTCAAGTTTGCACTATAGGGCACGCCCTTTGGGTGGTACACATTTTGTGTAGGAGAGAGGACCTAGCTATGGTCCGAATCACCACACGCGCGCGCGCCGCCGCCGCCGTCCGTCCGGACGGCCGGCTCGGTCTCGGGTTCGGGCACGGTCCGGGCCGTGGTGTGGTGTGGGCTTGGGCCTGATTAAACAACAACTTAATCTTTTTGGGCCAGAAACCAACTCCTTTTCAGAATGAAAATCAGCCCGGAAATAATTCTTCACCAGACCGTTTTAACTTCAGGAAGGTTTTCATGTTCCCACAATGGCATGTCAAATTTGATAACGCAATGTTATCAAATGGCTTTCATATAAATGAATGTGACAAGTGTGTTTATCACAAAACCACTCGTGATGGTTATGTCATTGTTTGCTTATATGTCGATGATATGCTAATTATGGGAAGTAATAAGAATATCATCAATTCAACAAAGAAATTGTTGACGACAAAGTTTGACATGAAAGACATGGGCATCGCAGATGTTATACTAGGGATGAAAATCACTAGAACATCAAATGGATACACATTATCTCAGTCACACTATGTTGGAAAGATACTTGAGAAATTCGACAAGAACGACGGCAAGGAAGTTAAGACTCCTGTTCATCTTAATCTACACCTCGCCAAGAATCATGGGTCCAGTGTAAGGCAAAACGAATATGCTCAAGTTATCGGAAGTCTAATGTATCTCATGAACTGCACCAGACCCGATATCGCTCAAGCAGTTGGCAAACTCAGTCGATTCACGAGCAATCCTAGTGCAAATCACTGGAAAGGATTGACTCGGGTGCTAAAGTATTTAAGACATACTTTAACGTACGGACTGCACTATACTAGGTACCCAGCCGTACTTGAAGGGTATAGTGATGCCAATTGGATATCAGATACAAGGGATTCTAAATCCACAAGTGGGTATGTCTTTACCCTAGGAGGTGCAGCCGTGTCATGGAAGTCTTCTAAACAAACCTGCATTGCAAGATCCACAATGGAATCCGAATTCATTGCCTTGGATAAATCAGGGGAAGAAGCAGAATGGCTTCGACAGTTTTTAGAAGAACTTCCAATGTGGCCAAAACCAATGTCTCCTATTTGCATCCATTGCGATAGTCAATCGGCAATTGGAAGGGCGCAAAATAGTATCTATAATGGTAAGTCTAGACATATTCGTCGTAGACACAACACCATTAAACAATTGCTCTCAAATGAATAATATCGATCGATTACGTGAAGTCTAAGGAAAACTTAGCAGACCCTCTAACAAAGGGATTACCGAGAGAGCAAGTGTTTAGTTCATCGAGGGGAATGGGACTAAAGCCTATCTCACCGAGTTGCACATAGCGGAAACCCAACTTAGAAGATTGGAGATCCTAATAACTAAGTTCAAAGGGCCAACCTACCTATCGTGCAAATATTTAGTCACTGAGGAAATTTAATTTCCTAACCTATTCCTAGGGTGAACGCCGAGTGACGCTTGCATTGGAAAAGGTTAAGCGTTGAAGCTTTTAATGAGCTCATATCTTGGTCAAACGAGCAAGTGGGGTATGGCAAGATACTCTTTATGAGACTCACCTATATGAGTGGGAACTGGGGGCCGGTTCTAGGAGAATGACGAGGCTAAATTCTCTAAGACCACTCATGAAACCAGGACATAAGTGTTCCATGGTCAAAACGGGCACGACAATGAGAACCGTAATTGGAAGAATGATAACCGTGTGGGTGCTAATGACTAGGTATACGTCACGGCAAGCAGTTCAAGGCGATTCGCTACTGACAAGCCAGTATACCCGTTGGTACTTTACTAAGAGAACGTTCAAAGTCTCTGACTACCTTCTCGATGCGATTATCGTTCGCGTGATATCTCTCTCAATCCTTTGACATCCCGGCTACTCAGCCAATTTTATCATTCATGTGGGGGATTGTTGGAAAATATCGATTTTGGGTCGACTTTGGACCCGATTTATGAAGAATCGGTTTATCGATTCGTCGAGGTGAAAGTAGTTTTGGAAACCTTATGTCGAGGTGATCGTCCTACTACTTCATTTCGACCCAAATCGAGTTCGGGTGAATGAAAAATTCATAGGTGAAGATGGCACCTCAAGAAGGTGAAGAAGGCAACTTCAAGTGGGAAAATTAATTCATCCCACATTGGGGGGAAGAACAAACTTGTTCACCTTATGTAGTTCAAGTTTTCACTATAGGGCACGCCCTTTGGGTGGTACACATTTTGTGTAGGAGAGAGGCCCTAGCTATGGTCCGAATCACCACACGCGCGCGCGCCGCCGCCGCCGTCCGTCCGGACGGCCGGCTCGGCTCATTCTTGGGTTCGGGTTCGGGCACGGACCGTGGTGTGGTGTGGGCTTGGGCCTGATTAAACAACAACTTAATCTTTTTGGGCCAGAAACCTACTCCTTTTCAGAATGAAAATCAGCCCGGAAATAATTCTTCACCAGACCGTTTTGTAACTGTTTTTTGAACAGTTACAACTGTTTTCGTTGCCCAACCGTTTCCAACTATTCCTAACGGGTGTCTGTTTTCTTTAAAAGGCAGACACCTTCCTCTGTTTCATTATTCCGAAATCCAGTTCTCTTCCTCCTTCAAACACAGAGAGATATTCACACCAGTTAACAGGTTCAAAGGGTGCAATTCCAGACGGTACTTCTGCTTGCACGGTGAGAGGTGATTATCCTGCGAGGCCTTCGCTCCGGATCAACAGTACCAATTGGGAGCGAATAAAGCCTTAAGGCCATCGTGTCTATGCACGAGATCGTCTCTGCTTTACTGCTGCAATTCTCCAGACTCAGTAAGTTTTGATTTTTTCAGTTTATTTGTTTTTTCGGGTCAGATTCTTGAACAGGTTCCAACACTAAAACCCTTGAAATCAAAATACCCGAATAGAAATTGAACCCAAAACCAAGGGTCACAAATCACCACATATGCTTTGTTATTTTGGAACATAGTTGTGTTTTGAACTTCCTCATAGGCAGCGTTTGTTGCCAATTTCGAAATTAGCCACCAACACACATCGGAAGGAACAAAAAATCGATTTTGTTGGATCCATATCTCATAAACACGCCGAGAAAGAAGGAAGAATCGAAACTTAGTTGGTTCAGCCATGTGGGTGTTTTATTTAGCACAGACGTCGTGAGGTGTGTGGGTGGAATCAGAACTGGTGGTCTGGTGTTGCGTTGCAGTAGTGCGTTGTTAAAGTCGCCGGAAGTTTGTTTTACAGTGGGTTCTGTTGTATGTTGACCTATTAATGCACGTGGCAAAAATAAAAGAATTGACTTGAGTTTTTAACGGTTAGATCTGGTTTGACGATGTTTGACGTGGCTCCACCTTAGCCGTCCGATTAAAATTGCACAGAAACCGTAGCTAAAGTTACCGGACCAAAGCTGAGCCCGGTTTGATCTCAGTATGCCTTCAATTCCCCCCTCCAGCAGTCGGAATAGTTTTTGACACTGAAGCGGCTAGTTTACTAGCCGTTCTTGCGGAACAGTCCGAAACTGTCCAGAACGGACGGGAGAATTCTCCGAATTTGTCCGGGACACACCGGAATTTAAATTAATACGGAACAAGACTATTCCGGTTCTGTTTTTCTCCAAAACTATGACGTCCCGGCTGGAACAGACAGTTCTGACGGATTAAAAGTTCAAAAAATACCATACACCCAAGGTAGGATAGATTGTTACTTTTACAATGCTAACAACCTTAGTCTTTTATTCATGCATCCATAATTTTACACCTTAGAAAACATTCAAACACAACACATGCAACACAAACCATGCATGAAACCCTACACAATACAAAGTACCACCAAATTACAACACGACCCCTTTAGTTTACAACCCCACAAGTCCTCCTAACTTCTCCATTTTGCCCCGTCAGGACCCCAAGATTTCCAAGCTTCAACATAGAGGCTGCAAATTCTTTGTTGAAAAGATAAGGGTACGAGCTATAAGAGTTCACCATCCCAGCCATCTTCGAGTCGGTCATCAAGGCTTGGTCCGACTCCAAAAGCCCCGCGTTACCCACGAGATTCTTGTAATACGAGTTATCAAAGGTGTTTGTGGTTGCAGCATCCAACGGTGCAAGCTTGGTGTTTGATCCGTCTCCGCTAGGACACGTGCTTCTAAGGCTGGTGAGGAGAGAAGAGTCGAGAGTTGGATCCGGCTTTCCAGTGCTTTGGAAGTCGAAAAGTCTCCTCTTGAACGTGAAACATTGAGCAAAACCTATGGTGTGTGCTCCGGAAAGAACCACAACATCCTTCAAGTCGAGGCCCTTGGATGTGAATTTTGCAGAAATATTTGCTAGAGGTTCGATAGGTGATGGCAATTGATCGATAGCCGCCTGTTCGCTCGCAGTGAACCCATCACGCCTTCCAAGCGGAACGTACCAGAAAGGACCTCCTGACTGTAGAAACAAAAACATTTTAAATAAGAACATGCGCGATAAATTTAACGAGTGATACTGTCTTTGTCTGTTTTTATGAAAAAGTTAGTGCATTTTTGTATCATTTTGCTAATCGGAAAATTTCCTCCAATTGCTTCGTAAACTTGTTAAGAAAGCAGGACACATAAACCTGGCGAAATGGGTATGTATAATTGTCAGGAAAATTATGTACGCGCACCTGATAAACAGCTTCTCTAGCAGCGAGTGTCAATATGTCGGTACATGAAACTGCAGAAGGACATGCTTTTTCGAGATCTGACTTTATCTTGTCTATGACTTCATACCCTCTAGCCGAGTTACGGTTGGGAGGTGCATTCTTCTCTCCTTTGAAGTCTAAGGTGTCGTCAAGAAGGATCGAACCGTCACAACCCTGCATAAATGACCATCAAAATAACATAAACATCTCCAACAAGTAAAATCACTGTATAGTGTTACCGAACGATATACAAAATTAAATAATATTTACGTTAACGATGCAGTCGTGAAAGTGGAGGCGAAGAAGGGAAGCGGCCATTCTAGGATCATCATTCAAAGCTTGCGAAATACCATTCTTGACAATGTTGAAAATTTTGGGGCACGAGGAATCATAATAGCGGTAATCGAGTTGGCTGCGGCTGCTTCCACCGCCGCCGCCGCCTCCACCGCCGTAAGCGTATGAAGAACCACCTATAGCTAGAGAAAGGAGGGAGAAAAGTGTGAGGAAGATCAGAAAAAGCTTAGAAGAAGCCATTGCAATATGTTTTGGAGTTTGCTTCTACAAACTTATGTTTATGACTTGTTAGATAAGTGTAATGACTTGAGTTGTGCCCTAATTTATAAGCATAGAGGGATGAGTGTGTAGATGAGTTCATTTTTCGGTTATTGGTTGTGTGAGCAAAATAGTGGAAATGCCACTATTGTTGATCATGGCCTAATGGCCAACTATATAAACATTGTTTTCTACAAACATGCATGAAAAGAGATAATGCACTAGCTAATTGCTTGGTCACTTGCAATAACTTGCATCATCTCTATGACCTTATGTATAATATTCTACCATTCAACCATGTTGGATAATTATTTATTTGTAAGTAGTGCTCTGGCCATTTGAAATTGAGAAATGATATCATCGATTTTCTTTCATTGCTTTATTCTCATATTGGTTGTAAATGTTAGAAAAAACAGGAACAAAATAATCATAATAAATGACAAACTAATTAATCTTTTTTATTACTTGTGAAGTCATTTATTATGTGAAATGACTAAATAATTTGTCTAACAAACTAATTATCTAATTGCAAAAAAAAACACGAAACTAATTATCTAGTCATTTTCATCTAAAACTAAAGTAATCAATGGCTAAATAAATACAACCAACAAAATTTTTACACGTTGGTGAATGTGAAAGACAAGGGATAATATATCGCGTTTAAAGTTTGCATTCTTCCATGAGTGTCATGGTATAGTATAGTTATTTTCTGAAATTTTCCTTTGTTTGAAATACGGGAGTCCTATACACAAAAAAGCGTTTACCACAAAAAAGCGTGTACAACTCTTTGTTCCATTACGGGCGTGCAAATGTCAGCATAAGATAAAATGTTATTTTCGATTCTCTCTACATATGCGTCATTCTTTATCGGCATCAGATTAATCTTAGCCGACTTCTAAGAAATGTGATAATCTCTCCTCCACCATCTCTAGTGAAAAACATACAATTGGCTATAAGAGCTGCATTAAGACTATGCCAATTAATTAATTCCTCAAGCACCTTCCACTATGATATAGATAGTAGATACCACTTGAACAAAATTTCATTTTTATACACTATACACTTTAGCTTTACAATATACGTATTACGCAATCAACAAAAATAATTATATTTTGCACTTGATATATGTAAATATATAAATAACAGAAAATAATTAGAATAATAAAATGATAAACCGGTTCATCTCAAAGTTAGTCAACATCTAAAGAGAAGCCATTTTAGCTGATATTTGTCATATTCATCAAAGTGGAAATACGCGTGTTTATTCAAGGCATGCTGGGATATGTAGTTATATGATTTAAACCACCACTTTGAGCATAAAAATTAGCATTATATTTTGTTAATGGTTCATGTCAGAGATGAACTTAATCGTTCAATTAACCAGAGGAGATGAACCAATTCAAGATTGATAATTGCTATTTTTTTAGTATGTGTTCTCCATTTGCTTGAAATTAAAATAAGACCACCATGCAATAATTGCAATTTTAGAGGGAATGATCACTTGGTACCAACTAGTACTACATTGGTGCTATAGCATTATAACAATGGACCTCTAACTAGTACTACATTGCATCAGCTAGTACTTGCCCTTTGACTGTTAGATCATAGTTATGGACTTATTAGAGCATCTCCAACCCATTGCTTTTTCCCCCTCCCCTCACCTCCCCCTCCCCCTCACCCTCCCCCCACGGGCCCACCATTTTCCCCCTCCCCCTCCCCCTCCCATTCCGCCAAATTACTAATCGTCTCCAACCCATTTCTTTCCCCCCACCCAAAAAATTAATGTGTAATATATATTTAATGATTTAAAAATGAATTATTAATACAAAAAAAGTAAATGCAAAATTGTTTACCAACATATATATATATATATATGACGTTTTTAACCGTGTTTTTTAATTATTGAAATTATAATTGTTTTTTTGGAAGTATTAAAATTATAATTGTTAACAATATAAAAAATAAGTTTTATTAAATATCAAAAAAATAAGATAATGATGACTTTTCGTAAATATATTTTCCAACAATCGTGAATACATTATTAATTTTAAAAAATAATACAAAATAAAATTTATTAATCATAATAATAAAATACAAAATATAACCACACAATATGAGTATGTGTAACTAAATTTATCAAATATTCAATGAATTAATCATTCCATGTAAGGGGAGGGGGAGGGGATGTCCATGGGGAAATCCCCCCTAACCATCCCTCACCCAAGGCAAAATTTATCCCCATAGCACCCCCTCCCCCTCCCCCTCCCCCCATGGGGTTGGACATGAACCGTATTTTTATACGATTTTCCCCTTCCCCCTCCCCCTCCCCTCATGGGGTTGGAGATGCCCTTAGAAGGTTAACTATTTGCAGCTAGGGTGGTAGCTCAAGTGGTAGAGTGTTGGAAGCTCCTGCATGATGATGCCTTGAGTTCAAGTCCGGTTGACGACAAAATTAGTTTTTTATAAAAAGAAGTATAACCATTTAGAACCACGGAGCGTTTTGTACTAAATCAATCCGACACTTTTAATCAAACGGTGGCGTCTTGTTAAATGAGCTGGGTTTGATATTGTACTCGCGTCGTGCCTTGATTGGTGCGAGTCACGGTCATGGATATTAGGGCTGTGAGGAAAACCGAATAAACCGGTCAAACCGACCTAACCAAACCGAAATGATTGGTTTTGGATGGTTTTTTTGGATGTTCGGTTTATCAACGGTTCAATTTTTCACAAACCGGTCTATTCAGTTTGGTTTTCGGTTTGTAAAAGTATCACACCGCACCCAACCGAACCGAACCGATATGTGCGTAACGTACTTTTAGTACAATGTGTATTGCGTAAAATATATTAAATAATCACGAAAAGAGAAACAAGAGTAGATAGATTCAATTAAAATGGTTATAGTAATCTTAATCTTCTCAATTTCTCTCTTGTTTCATCATATTTTCTCTCTAAAACGATAGTAGTGCATATTCTCTTAAGTCTATTTAATTTATTTTTCACTTAAAACTTGAAATTCGTTGACAAAGTAGTATTAAATATCCATTCGATAATTTTTACGCAAACCGACCGCACCGAACCGAACCGAACCAAACCAAACCGATGTTTTTCGGTTTGGTTTGGTTCGGTTCATCCTTTCAAGTGGTTTGGTTGGTTATCAAATTAGTGAACCGATGTATTCGGTTCGGTTTATGGTTTTAGCAAAAACCGCACCAAACCGAACGGCTTACACCCCTAATGGATATAAGACCAAGAGCCTCCTTTCTTTCTTCTTCTTCTTCAATTAAATCATTTTTTGAGATGTGCGATGTCAGTAAAAGTGGCTCTGATAAAATTAATACTGCTGGTATCTAAGTGTCAGCGAGACAATACTGCAAGGGAGTTTTCTGTCAATATTATGATATAGTTGTAACATATGATGTTGTGACCATAGTTTTAAATTTCGTTCCGTTTCGGCCCGTTTCCACCGATCCGCATCGTTTCGGTCTTAAAACGAAGTATAATCGGTATCAGTACACACCATACTGAAATTTGGTGCGTTTCGGCTGATTTCGAATGTTTCGGGCGATTTCGCGAATTTTGGGTGAATTTTGGTCGGGTTCAGTTTGTAATTTAAATAAGTTTTGGAGATTCTTTCAAGTTAAATAATTCTTTAAGTTTTTATTTTCACTCATTGCATATTATATTTTAGCAAAAAAAGAATAAGAATACAAGTCTAGTAAAAAAAACACGTGTTTTATGGTTATTCATATTCTTTTTGTGCCAAAATAAGTTTTGGGGTCATTGTAAATATATAAAAACTTTTGAGAAATTGTGTAATTTTATGAGAATTAATCCGAAACGAATCACTGAACAATGCCGGTATCTAAATATTTCACTCCAATAACAAAGACAAAACGACGTCCGGTATGATATTTGAAAGGGAAATACTAAACGTCACCCTTTTTTCCTCACCCCTTAATTTTACCTTCTATGTGGATGTTTTTGATTGGTGTTGTAATTATAGAAATATCTTAAAATAAATATTCCCAACAATCATATATTGACACATAGGAAGTGAACTTGAAGGATGAAGAGAAAAGGGTGAAGCATTGCGCCCCTCTATTTGAAACTATGGTTGTAACTCTCGTAAACTCTTTACCCAAATTTCTTTCTGGCATAATCGAAGTTCAAAATCAAATATGCACACGTATTACACTATATTATGGGGAAAAATGCTGATCTCAAAACAAGTTCTCGTATGCAAGTTCACATCAATAATGAGTTACTTGTTTATTTTTTTCATTCATCAAGGGACAAAACAAAAGCTCACGTAAATTAAAGTAAAAAATGGCCCATGCAGGTCTCGAACCTGCGACCTTCGCGTTATTAGCACGACGCTCTAACCAGCTGAGCTAATAGGCCAGTTCAAGTTGTGCAGTTGTTTTAGAAAATACAACGGAATTAGCTTTGGACACCATTTTTTTATTGATGAATTTTGGACACCATTATAGTCATAACAATATCATTCTCTAAAGTCTGGAGACAGTTTTCTTACCTCACAACCAGTCAAAGATGATTACAAAAGAATTATTACACGATTTTGGACATTTGCTATACAACTGATGACGATTAGATAATATTTTTCGACGATTATATAAGATTTTTTAAACGAATCTACCGTTACCAGATGACATTTAGTTAATAAAAGTCATATTGCAGTGTAATCAAGTTATGAGTTCACGAACTCGTGGTGTTATTGTTGCATTGTAACATTAAAGAAAATGGAGTGAAGGAAGAAGACGCTCAAGCGATTCGCCTCGGAAACCAGACCGCAACAGATCTACAGATCCATTTGCTCATTGTCGAATGAGATTCTCAAGTCCTCTTCGACCAAATCAAATAGAGATCCAACAGGAGAGAGAACAATTTCCAGAGAAGTTTTGGAAGACATTCGTGAAAGATTATTGAAGAATCTCCATGGAAATGCAGAGATGAAGGAGAAGAGAGAACTGTATTGAATCGGTAAAATGAAAGACGATACAAAATGAATGAATGAACCCTAAAGTCACAGTGAGCTTTATATACAAAAATGAATAGCACCGTTAGATTGAGGACAGTACAATCTAACGGTAGGAAATCAACGTCTCTTAAGTTGTCAAACCCTAATGCTTCAGCATGTTTGTGACTTGGGCTTTTGTGGATTTGGGCTGTCAGCAGCTTGTGGTCTTTTGGGCCTTCAACAGCTTGTGGCTTGGGCTTTGGTATTCTTTGGGCCCGATAGATGGACTGAGCTATTATTCCCCCTTAAACCGAGGGTGTTGAACAAACCATCAGTTTACTTTTGAAGCAATCAAACTGAGCACCAGGTAAAGATTTGGTGAAGATATCGGCGATTTGATCTTTACCTGAAACAAAGGCAACAGTAAGTTCTTTGCGGAGAACTTTTTCACGAACATAATGGTAGTCTAATTCAATATGTTTCGTACGAGCATGAAATAAAGGGTTATGAGAAAGGGAAAGAGCAAAAAAATTATCATTCCATATACATGGAGGGCTGGGTATACGAAAGCGTAATTCTTTAAATAAGTAACGAAACCATGATAAATCAGCGGCAGCAGTGGCGAGTGCACGATATTCGGCCTCGGTGGACCTAGCTGTAACACCCCCAAATGGCCCAAGCCGGAGACCCGGGGATGTCACTCCGTACCCGAGAGGAGCCCGGATACAAGGAGATTTTATAACATGGTTCGCAAGCACACACATCCACAATAATAAATTAAATCCAATTAAAATAATGTATTATCATAAACCTTCGTCCTAGCCACAAACTGGAAAAAACAACTAAAGCGTTTAAACTACTAGAGAGTTCAATTTCAAATAAAACAATACTACTAATGATGTTCCATGTGATGCGCGTCCCTTTCTACGCCCGATAACCTTCCTCTAAACCTGTGGTGCGGAATGAAAAAGAAACACCACAGTACAAAATCAGCATTGAAATACTGGTAAGCAAACATCCAAACATGTAAAACGATGATGGATAGTTATAAAACAAGACTCATTTGTAAGTAAGAGTTTTTCGCAAACACAGCGGTAATAAAGTTGACTCTTGTTTCAAAACATAAGAGTTCCCAATTCCATAATATATTTCCAAATCAATTTCCATATTATTAGGAAAAATCCAAATCCAGTGTTAACTTCGTTCCGTTAACAAAACCAAACAAATCCATTATTACTTTGTTGTGACGGGGAAAACCAAATACCACAGCGTGCATGACCTTAAGTGTCGACACCCCCCAAAGACTACGCCGGTCAGAGGAGTGAGTACATGTTATTGTCCGGGGACTTGCAACCGGATTAAAAGAGACGGGACCGCAGCCAACACCGCCCAAAGAATAATAACGTCCCGCACAACATCTTCCACTTTACGTTATAGTTCATTCATTATCATGGTGATGTTTTCGTCAAAAACATTTAACAAGTAGAAATCACATATTCCAAGTCATGTATCATGTAAACACATTTTGAGACGTAATAAATCAAATATTCGTTTGACACGAAGGAGATAAGCACACTAGGCTTGGCACATTTACTTACCTCAAAGCAAATTCCAACAATAGCAATCAATCAACGTACTCTACGTACTCGTCGTCGACGAACTCGTTACCTACACATAACAATATGCTAATCAAACCAATATTCTAGCATAGATTTGCTATACTAATTACATGCATATGATAGTCCATGGTTTAGGGTTCTAACACTTCCTCGACATCTCATTCAATTCATGCTCCCAAAATAAGCTTAAAGCTTTGCCTCAAAATCCCTTATCCTAAAGTATGCATAATCCATCATAACTCCACCAATTCTATTACTCCAGTTTCCCAAACAGATCATGGTCTAGAAACAGTTCCATTGGATTCAAAACATTCGAAATAATAAGTTTAGCCTCAAACGGATCTTAATTTCGATTCCTGAATCAAAAGTTACACTAGTTTCAAGTTTCCAACTTCATTCAAATATCCATACGGGAATTGTCAATCTTCATGAAACTTTTCCCCCAAGCATCTAATTCATCCTATAATCATACTAAACCTAATATAACATGATTCCCACATTCAAATCAGATTGTTATCCACCTATTATGATCATTCAAACTCCCAAATCATTCAATCAAACTCCCCTTTCAAACTAGGGTTTCTTCCCAACACTCAAGAACATGATAAACCCTAAAACTTGATAATAAATCTCACGAATCCATGAACAATGATCCTAACAATAACAAACTGAAATTTAAAGATTGCATGCAACGTACATGAATCATGAACAAGTGATCACAAGATCAAGAGATCAACAAAAGAAAAGAGAAGAAGAAACGAAACAACCCAACCCGCTCAACCCGCCGCCCATGGAGGCGGACGGAGAGAGAGGCGGACGGGGATAGGGAGAAAGAAAGAGAGAAAAGAGAAAAGAAAGAAAGAAAAGAGAAAAAGAGAGAGAGAGAGAGAGAGAGAGTTACCTTGCCGGAAAGAGAGAGAGCGGCGGCGGTGGGGTGGCCGTCGGTCACAAGGGAGAGAGAGAGTGAGAGAGGGACGGGTAGAGTAGGGAGACGTGAGAGAGATTAGGAAAAATAGGAGAGTGAGGGTTTTTATGAGAGTTGGAATTAAAATTAACTTCATAAGTAGGAAACCCTCTTGGATTAGGAAACTTTTATTGTAGGAAGAAATTTAGGTCAAAAGACACTTATTTCCCCTTAGTTTTGCCAAGAGACAAACACCTCCCCCAACTCAAGTAAAAGACACTAAAACCTTTGATTAAAGTCACAAAGTTCCCCCCAAACTCTCAAAGCATTATAATTAACTCTCTATAATTACTTTAACTTCCCAACACTTATATTAATATCACAAAATACCCGTAGTCACAAAACGGGGTATTTCATCCTTCCCTCCTTAAAGAGAACTTCGTCCTCAAAGTTTAAACAAAAAAAAACCTCCCTCCTAAAAGAGAAACTGTCCTTGAAGTTTAAACTAAACTTTAACCACACAAAGGTATACACCTTCCCTCACTAGTACGACTACTAAATGCAACCTAAGGTCATGATATGCAATATACTATAAGTAGTATTGTATTAAAGAAAAACGAAGGATTACATCCTCTCCCCCTTAGAGGAGTGACGTCCTCGTAACTCAAGGTACCTCGTCAAACAAGTGAGGGTACTTCTTCCTCATATCATCTTCCGCTTCCCAAGTTGCCTCTTCAGTGAGGTGGTTAGTCCATAAGACTTTTACAATCTTGACACTCTTATTACGGGTGTTCCTTGTCTTGGTGTCTAAAATCTTGACAGGTTGTTCTTCATAACTCAAGGACGGGTCCAGTTCTACTGGTTCGGGATCTAATACATGAGATGCATCAGGCACATACTTCTTCAGTTGCGATACGTGAAATACGTTATGAACACGACCTAAATTCGATGGTAAATCCAATCGATAAGCCACTTCTCCAATCTTTTCTATAACATCATATGGTCCAATGAATTTCGGGCTCAACTTCCCTTTCTGATTGAACCTCATGACTCCTTTAGTTGGTGATACTTTAAGAAATGCTTTTTCTCCAACTTGAAATTCCAACGGTCTTCTTTTCTGATCAGCGTAAGATTTCTGTCTATCCTGCGCTGCCTTCATTCGCTGCTGTATAAGTCTCACTTGATCTGTCATCTCTTCGATAAGTTGTGGACCAATTACTATCGTCTCACTTATGTCGTTCCAACACAACGGTGTCCTACACTTCCTTCCATACAACGCTTCATGTGGTGCCATTCCAATACTGGCATGATAACTGTTATTGTAGGAGAATTCTATCAAAGGTAATCTATCAACCCATGAACCTTGAAAATCCATCACACACGATCTTAGCATATCTTCCAACGTTTGAATTTCGTTGGCCTGTTGCTGAGAGAACAATCCAAACGTTCTTCGATGTCGGTAAAGCAGTCACGAAATCCATCGAAATAGAATCCCACTTCCAAACTGGGACATCTAATGGTTGTACTAAGCCTCCCATTCTTTTATGTTCAAACTTCACCTTTTGACAAGTTAGACATTTTGCCACAAATTCTGCCACTTCTTTCTTCATGTTAGGCCACCAAAACATCTTCTTCATGTCCTTATAGAGTTTGTCACCTCCTGGATGTACTGAGTAGGGTGCGTTGTGCGCCTCACGCATCAACTTTTCCTTAGTTTCCGTACACTTATGTGGTACACACCATCTTCCTTTGTAACGGATACTTCCATCTTCATGGATTTTGAAATCTTTTGCTTGGCCTTCTGCAATCTTCTTCTTTATCCTTTCCAGTTTCACATCTCCTGGCTGGTTACTCCTTATTTCTTCTAAGACATCTGGCACAACTGTCATATTCCCAAGGATATTCTTTACTCCTCCTTGTTCCACTACTTCGACTCCAAGTTTTCGGAACTCTCGGCATAGCCGATCTGGTAAAACTAGCATAGTATCCAAAGTATGGCTCGACTTTCGGCTTAACGCATCAGCTACTACGTTTGCCTTCCCTTCATGGTATTGGATACGCAAATCATAATCCTTTATGACTTCTAACCAACGTCTTTGCCTGTTGTTTAGCTCTTTCTGCGTGAAAATGTATTTGAGACTGCTATGATCCGTATACAATCTACACACCGATCCATACAAGTGATGTCTCCATATCTTCAATGCGAATACTATAGCTGCAAGCTCTAAGTCATGCGTAGCATAGTTCTCTTCATGAGTTTTCAGTTGTCTTGAAGCATAAGCAATAACTCTTCTATCTTGCATAAGCACGCATCCTAAACCCTTCTTCGATGCGTCACTGTAAACATCAAATTCGCCAGAATCATTGGGTAAAGCTAAGACAGGTGCGGTCGTTAACTTTTCCTTCAATGTCTGGAATGCTTCTTCACAATCTTCGCTCAATTTATACCTTACCGTCTTCTTGGTTAGCGTAGTAAGCGGTCTAGCGATCTTCGAGAAATCTTTCACGAAACGTCTGTAATATCCTGCTAATCCGAGAAAACTTCTTACTTCAGACACATTCTTCGGAGTAGGCCAATCTTTAACTGCTGATATCTTTCCTGGATCCACGGATATTCCTTCCTGGGAAATTATGTGACCCAAAAATGGAACATGTTTTAGCCAAAATTCACACTTCGAGAGTTTAGCATATAACTTCTCATGTCTCAAAGTTCCTAACACTTCTTTGAGGTGTTCTTCGTGTTCTTCCTCGCTCTTTGAATAAACAAGGATGTCATCAATAAAGACGACCACGAAACGATCTAGAAACGTTCTCATAACACGATTCATTAGACCCATAAATACTGCTGGAGCATTGGTCAGACCAAAAGGCATAACGGTAAACTCGTAGTGTCCATACCTCGTTCTAAAGGCTGTCTTCGGTATGTCCTTCTCGGCTACTCGAAGCTGGTGATACCCTGATCTCAAGTCTATCTTTGAGAAAACACTCGCCCCTTGTAATTGATCAAACAAATCGTCAATTCGGGGTAAAGGGTATTTGTTCTTGATTGTTGCGCTATTCAACTCCCTATAGTCAATGCACAATCTCAAGCTTCCGTCCTTCTTCTTCACAAACAGTACCGGTGCACCCCAAGGGGAAACACTCGGTCTTATATAACCCTTTTGGAGTAACTCTTGCAACTGATCCTTAAGTTCCTTCAACTCTACTGGCGCCATTCTGTATGGTGCCTTTGAAATTGGAGCTGTTCCAGGTGCTAAATTCTTCAAGTACGATGCCTTTTGATGACACTATGGACTTAGCATTCTTCTTCTTAGATATGTCTTGAATATAACACAAATAAGCACTATTTCCCTTCTTCACTTGGTTGACTATGGTCAAAGCTGACACTAGTCGGATACATGGTTCTTTTGTGATACCACGGTAAGAAACTTTTTCTCCTTTTGGACCTTTAAGCCTTATCTTCTGATCGTGGCAGTCTATTACTGCACGATATTTTCCCAGCCAATCCATTCCCAATATAACATCTATCCCTCCGAGATCAAACTGTATCAGGTTCGCTGGTAGGGTACTAGCCGAAATCTTAACTTCTACTCCTTCAAAAATGGCGTCACATACTGTTACATGACCGGTTGGGGTAGCTACGGGGATGGATATTCTAGACGGCTTATTGAGACTCAATTTTTCCACAAACGATGACGAAATAAACGAATACGAAGCTCCGAAATCAAATAAAGTAAAAGCTGGTTGATCATGAACAAGAAATGTACCAGTGACTACTCCGTTTGCTGCTTCCGCTTCAGTCCTGCTCATGACAGCGATCCTTGCGATATTCCCATTCTGTGCGGTAGTTCCTGTCGTACCAGTCCCATTGTTGTTGGCGTTAGCTGGAGTGTTGTTGTTCCTATTCCCGTTCTGAACTCCATTGTTCCTTCCATTGCCTTGGTTGTTCACTTGTTGTCTACCATAATTGTTGCCTCCATTATTGTTGTTGTAGTTCCCATAGTTCCGGTTTCCGCCCTGATTGTTGTTGTTGAACTGTCGGTTTCCTTGGTAATTGCCTCCTTGGTTCCCTAGTTGGTTTCCAATTGGTTTTACTCGACACTCAAACGAACGATGACCCTTCTTGCCACAGTGGTAGCAAGTGACAAGGTTTCCTTGACAGTCCTTTCCTGGATGATTCTGTTGGCACTTCTTGCAGATATAACGGCGAGATTGCTCATCTCCATTATTCTGCTTGTTACCACGATACTGTCCTTGGTTACTTCCTCCGTGGTTAGGCTTAAACCTTTTGTCCTGACTACCTTGGTTAGTCCTACTCTGATTGTTTCCATAGCCCACGGCGTTCTCAACCTTGCGTTTCCCACGCTTCTCATCTTGTGCCTCTTGAATACGCCAAACGGCTGCAGCCCTATCATAAGCTTCCTGTAGAGTATCGTATGTCCTGCACATCAAGTCTTTCTGCAGATGAAGTTCGAGACCATACATGAACTTCCTGACTTTAGTCGCTTCATCAGGCATCAGCTGACCTGCGAATCGGGATAATTCCATGAATTTCTTGAAGTACTCGGTCACGGAACCGTTTCCTTGTGTCAGATTCACGAAGTCTAAGTACTTTTGATCCTGGACATGGTCCGGGTAAAAGCGAGTGCGAAGTGCGGTTTGAAGAGCCTCCCAATTGAAATTGGGTTGCGCCAAAAAGTTCTAGCGCGTACTCCTCCACCATGTATTAGCTTCGTTCTTCAAGTAAAATGCCGCGCAAACCACCTTGCGGTCTTCGGGGCACTCAACTAGCTCAAGGATCTTATCCATCTCATCGATCCAATTCTCGAGCTCAACAGGGTCCTCATTGCCTATGAAGTTCCCTGGCTTCATATCTGCCACTTTCTTTGCCCAATTTGCGTTATTCTGTTCTCCCTGGTTTGCGTTCTGCGCCATCTGTGCAAATTGCGCGAAGAACTGCTCCATGTTGTTGTTGTTGTTGTTATTTGGTGCGGCCATTGGTACTTGGCGATTTCTCCTGGTGTAGTATTGATGTGGTCTATCAGTCATAATCCCTACACTATAGCCTATTGTATTACTTATAAAGTACCAAGAAGTACAAACAATCACGCATATACGGCATGTAGTGCACAATTCAACAAGTAATGTCACACATTGACCATCATTTAACTCAATTACTCATGTATTTCCACATAGACTGGTCACGTCTCAACTTTTCATCTACTTCCAAAATTGGAAAAAGGATCAATCAATCAAGCAAAAATTGCAAATTTTGGTGTGCAACACCCTCTCTGAGTCTACTTTCATAATCAAGAAAAATCAATTCAAAACCAATTGTAAAACTCGAGATATAAAGGAAACTCTACAGCTGTTGTCACAGCCCACCAGAACAGAAACACCGACTTTGAAAAGACTTAAATTGACCTTGAAATTCTCAAAATGAGCTAGGATTTCTCTGGGAGTTAGCCAAACGTGTCTAATAGTTGCCATAAAATTTTGAGGTCAAAACAAGATCTGGAAGATAGGCAACAATCGGAAATACTACAGCTAGTCACTTTGCAATTCTGCTACAGAACCGTCAACTTTGGAAATTCGTAGCAAATTCTCCAGAACTCATATGGGGTTGAAATTTTTATGGGAGATACCTGGGTATGTCTAATTTCTGGGAAAAATTCAGGGAAAAATAACTCCAAAGTTAAATACGTCTGCTACAACAAAAACTCACTGCTGCGCAGATTCAACAGCACCAAAAATCAAAGTTTTCGCGTTCTAACTCCATGAACACTTTCTAAGCCCTTAATCAATGATAACAAGCATAACACAACCTTAATTCATCCAATCATACTCCAAAATTCAGAAAGCTAAATTTATAAAACTTCCCAAATCGGGTCTTCAAAACAAAAACATTATTCATCCCAAAGCAAAACGCTAAGAATTTAACTCTAGCCCAAAAGTGACTATTCAAGAATCGTTCTAAAACTTCAAATGTTGCTTGGCTATGGAACCTTATTCAAACCAATAAATAAAACTTAAAGCATCTAGTCTAAGAAATCTAAAGAACTCTAATAAGCTTAATCGTCGTCCTCATCGCTTTCGTCCATCTCTTCCTCTTCATCGGAATCATACTCGTGCTCTTCATCTTCACTAGGGTCTTCTTCACTTTCTTCATATTCCATGGGATCTTCTTCAATCTCGGGGTATTCATCGACATCTTCCATTGGATCTTCTTCTACTTCTTCATCGTCACTAGAATCTATAATAATCACCTCTTTTTCATCACTAGAGCTTATGTAGATCACGTCTTCTTCATCACTGGACTTTATCTCAATAACTGTATAACTTTGCCACTTAAGGTAAGTCTCCATCAACAACTTGCATATAAAATCTGCACTTACCGTCCATTCACCTTGGCAACGATAATCCCTATCATTCAAACGATTCATCCTGCCCATGATGTTGCTATATTTTGTAATAATATCCCCAAACATCGGTTTCATAGGTAATGCCTTCACCATACAGTAAGCCTGAAAAGCTGGATTTCTATATCGAGGGAATTCTAAGGCTCGGAATCTATCTTCACAATATTGAACCACGCGGTCACGAAAATCTGGAAAATCTTCACCTTCAACCCAACGTGTCACAACAGGATGCTTCTCTACTGGCAACACACGCTTCCTTGCTGTATGCTTAGTTCTAGCCATCTACAAGAGGAAACAACTTAATAAATCTCTAATTTAAAAGGCATAAACCGTATTCCAAATAACTACTCTTCGCAGACCAATAATTATTTCCAAGACTCCAAATCGATGGTTCCAATACTTTTGAAGAAATCTCCCAACGAAGTCTCTTAAAGTAGGCCTAACTTAGATTCCAATTGGAATACTTCAAAATTCGATTGGGTGGATGGGGCACTTGCTTTCTATCCTATTTTCTAAACATTTACACATAACAATCCTATCCATACTACCCAAATTCCCACGGCTTGTCAAATTTTAAGTTATTTTCTCCTATATTCATTTTAGTTGCCCTAACAAGTTTCAAATTTCTTTTAAGAATGCCGGCTCTGATACCACCTGTAACACCCCCAAATGGCCCAAGCCGGAGACCCGGGGATGTCACTCCGTACCCGAGAGGAGCCCGGATACAAGGAGATTTTATAACATGGTTCGCAAGCACACACATCCACAATAATAAATTAAATCCAATTAAAATAATGTATTATCATAAACCTTCGTCCTAGCCACAAACTGGCAAAAACAACTAAAGCGTTTAAACTACTAGAGAGTTCAATTTCAAATAAAACAATACTACTAATGATGTTCCATGTGATGCGCGTCCCTTTCTACGCCCGATAACCTTCCTCTAAACCTGTGGTGCGGAATGAAAAAGAAACACCACAGTACAAAATCAGCATTGAAATACTGGTAAGCAAACATCCAAACATGTAAAACGATGATGGATAGTTATAAAACAAGACTCATTTGTAAGTAAGAGTTTTTCGCAAACACAGCGGTAATAAAGTTGACTCTTGTTTCAAAACATAAGAGTTCCCAATTCCATAATATATTTCCAAATCAATTTCCATATTATTAGGAAAAATCCAAATCCAGTGTTAACTTCGTTCCGTTAACAAAACCAAACAAATCCATTATTACTTTGTTGTGACGGGGAAAACCAAATACCACAGCGTGCATGACCTTAAGTGTCGACACCCCCCAAAGACTACGCCGGTCAGAGGAGTGAGTACATGTTATTGTCCGGGGACTTGCAACCGGATTAAAAGAGACGGGACCGCAGCCAACACCGCCCAAAGAATAATAACGTCCCGCACAACATCTTCCACTTTACGTTATAGTTCATTCATTATCATGGTGATGTTTTCGTCAAAAACATTTAACAAGTAGAAATCACATATTCCAAGTCATGTATCATGTAAACACATTTTGAGACGTAATAAATCAAATATTCGTTTGACACGAAGGAGATAAGCACACTAGGCTTGGCACATTTACTTACCTCAAAGCAAATTCCAACAATAGCAATCAATCAACGTACTCTACGTACTCGTCGTCGACGAACTCGTTACCTACACATAACAATATGCTAATCAAACCAATATTCTAGCAATAGATTTGCTATACTAATTACATGCATATGATAGTCCATGGTTTAGGGTTCTAACACTTCCTCGACATCTCATTCAATTCATGCTCCCAAAATAAGCTTAAAGCTTTGCCTCAAAATCCCTTATCCTAAAGTATGCATAATCCATCATAACTCCACCAATTCTATTACTCCAGTTTCCCAAACAGATCATGGTCTAGAAACAGTTCCATTGGATTCAAAACATTCGAAATAATAAGTTTAGCCTCAAACGGATCTTAATTTCGATTCCTGAATCAAAAGTTACACTAGTTTCAAGTTTCCAACTTCATTCAAATATCCATACGGGAATTGTCAATCTTCATGAAACT
This sequence comes from Linanthus parryae, assembly GCA_023055425.1. Taxonomy (NCBI): domain Eukaryota; kingdom Viridiplantae; phylum Streptophyta; class Magnoliopsida; order Ericales; family Polemoniaceae; genus Linanthus; species Linanthus parryae. Next base: position 40,724,535 of record JALGPY010000002.1, read on the forward strand.
TTTCCCCCAAGCATCTAATTCATCCTATAATCATACTAAACCTAATATAACATGATTCCCACATTCAAATCAGATTGTTATCCACCTATTATGATCATTCAAACTCCCAAATCATTCAATCAAACTCCCCTTTCAAACTAGGGTTTCTTCCCAACACTCAAGAACATGATAAACCCTAAAACTTGATAATAAATCTCACGAATCCATGAACAATGATCCTAACAATAACAAACTGAAATTTAAAGATTGCATGCAACGTACATGAATCATGAACAAGTGATCACAAGATCAAGAGATCAACAAAAGAAAAGAGAAGAAGAAACGAAACAACCCAACCCGCTCAACCCGCCGCCCATGGAGGCGGACGGAGAGAGAGGCGGACGGGGATAGGGAGAAAGAAAGAGAGAAAAGAGAAAAGAAAGAAAGAAAAGAGAAAAAGAGAGAGAGAGAGAGAGAGAGAGTTACCTTGCCGGAAAGAGAGAGAGCGGCGGCGGTGGGGTGGCCGTCGGTCACAAGGGAGAGAGAGAGTGAGAGAGGGACGGGTAGAGTAGGGAGACGTGAGAGAGATTAGGAAAAATAGGAGAGTGAGGGTTTTTATGAGAGTTAGAATTAAAATTAACTTCATAAGTAGGAAACCCTCTTGGATTAGGAAACTTTTATTGTAGGAAGAAATTTAGGTCAAAAGACACTTATTTCCCCTTAGTTTTGCCAAGAGACAAACACCTCCCCCAACTCAAGTAAAAGACACTAAAACCTTTGATTAAAGTCACAAAGTTCCCCCCAAACTCTCAAAGCATTATAATTAACTCTCTATAATTACTTTAACTTCCCAACACTTATATTAATATCACAAAATACCCGTAGTCACAAAACGGGGTATTTCACTAGCGACCGTGGGCTGTTTCTTGGCTACCCAATGAATGGGATTGGGGCCAAGGAACACAATAAGCCCAGTGGTGCTTCGCCGATCGGTTGGGTCACCAGCCCAGTCCGCATCGGTGAAGACTTGGATCGGTAAATGGCCACTTTGGTAAAACAAACCAGTGGTTTTAGTGCCTTGGAGATAAAGCAGAATGCGTTTAGCACCAGTTAAGTGAAGATGAGTGGGAGAGTGCATGAATTGACATAGGTGGTTAACCGCAAAAGCCAAATCGGGTCAGCTGAAGGTTAAGTACTGTAAAGCGCCAAGTAATTGGTGATAGATGGTGGGATCAGGTAGTAAATGTCCCTGATTCATGTGGTACTTAACCCCAGCAGCCATTGGAGTGGAACATGGCTTACAAGTTGACATATTAAAACGAGCAAGTAAATCGACAATGTATTTTTCTTGATTGATCAAGATACCATGCGAAGTGCGATGTATTTGGAGGCCAAGAAAATAAGTAAGAGGGCCTAAGTTGGTCATTTTAAATTCTTTGCCTAAAGTAGTAACAAGAGAGGAAATGTAGGAAATATCATTTCCGGTTAATATAATGTCATCGACGTATAATAGTAAAATTGTAAGTTTACTATTGTTATGTCGAATAAACAAAGAAGAGTTTGCCATTGAAGCAACAAAACCAAGAGATAACAAATAAGTGGTAAACCTCTCAAACCAAGCACGAGGTACTTGTTTGAGTCCGTAAATGGATTTGTGCAAGTGACACACATGATTAGGAAAACTAGGATCCACAAACCCAGTGGGCTGTTTCATATATACAGTTTCACGGAGAAAGCCATGTAAAAAGGCATTCTTGACGTCTAACTGTTGTAATGGCCAAGAAAAACTAGCAGCTAAGGCCAAAATAGTACGAACAATGCTGTGTTTTACAACATGACTGAAGGTCTCGTCGTAGTCGAGACCAGGGGTTTGATGGAACCCTTTGGCGACTAGGCGAGCCTTATACCGAGACACAGAGCCATCTGGGTTAAACTTGGTTTTATACACCCATTTATTGCCAATGATATTGGCATGGGGGGGGGGTGGAACCAAGGACCAGGTGTGCTGTTTGGTAAGGCTGTCAAATTCATCGGACATGGCATTACGCCAAACACCTTGTTTGACAGCTTGTGTGTAACATGTCGGATCAGTGTGTGAAGTGATAGAAAGAGGAGAAATAAAACCAGAATGAGAAGCAGCTGGTTTAGTAACAGCAGTGTGAAAATGTAACTTCTTTTTGCTAATCCCAGATTTACTACGAGTTTGCATAGGATGAGTAGAAGAAGTCAGAGGGGGGGGAGAGAGGAGGGGGTGGGGGGATCATCATGGGGATGAGAGCATGTGCCATACCAGAACTGGGTGGCTCACTAACTTTAGTGGGTGGTGAGTCCAAAGAAGCTGTAGTAACTGTTCTAGTATATGTTCTGGGTGTGAGCACAAACCCAGGTGCTGGATGCTCCTGTCTCAATCCCTCAGAAAGGGGTCCAGAACCATGGAGGGTTCTGGGTGTAGCATCTGTTCTATCAGTTCTATCAGCTCTATCAGGTGTAGCATCAGTTCTTAGGGAACCAGCAGTGACATGTATTGGAGAGGCATCTCCAGAAATAGGGACAGAACCTGAAACCACAGCAGGAACAAACTGTGAGGGAGATGTCGTAGCAGCATCAAAAGGAGAGTGATGTTGATAAGGAAACTGGAACTCATCAAATATTACATCACGGCTAATATAAAATTTGTTTGCAGTATTGTCGTAGCACAAATATCCCTTATAGCCAGCAGCATAACCAAGAAACACACATTTTGTAGTTTTAGGATCAAGTTTGGATTTCATGTAAGGCTTCAAGCAAGGGAAGCAAGCACAGCCAAATACACGAAGAATTGTATAATCAGGTTTAAGGCCAAACAAAAGTTCAAAAGGTGAGACATTATGAGTGTTCTTGCTAGGCATCCTGTTAATCAAGTAAGTGGCAGTAGCCACAGAATGAAACCAAAATCTTTTAGGTAAAGAAGCAGAATTAAGTAAAGTAACAACAGTCTCTATAATATGACGATGTTTACGTTCAGCTACCCCATTTGTTGAGGGGTGTGAGGACAACATTTCTGATGACTAATGCCACTGTCTTGTAGAATTTTTTGAAAGGTATGAGCAATATACTCACCCCCTCCATCAGATCTTAATATTTTGATGGAATACCCAAGAAGTTTCTCAACAAACAGTTTGTAAGTAGCAAAGGTAGAAGCAACTTCAGATTTTAATTTAAGAGGAAAAATCCATGTATATCTTGAATAATCATCTATAAAAAGGACATAGTATTTGTAGCCACTAACAGAAACAGTTGAGGAAGGCCCCCAGACATCAGTATGAATTAATTCAAGTGGAGTAGCAGAAGAAGAATTAGACAAAGTGAAAGCCAATTTAGTCATTTTTCCTGCTAGACAGGATTCACATATACTACCAGAGGATTGAACATGTTTTGGACAAGACACACATTTAGATAAAATAGAGTTAGAGGGGTGGCCAAGACGCGAGTGCCACAATCTTGATTGAACTTTCTGACCAAGGTAGGCTTGAGGACCAGTCTGAAAAGACATGGATGACATGGGGTAAAGACCGTTTTTACTGATACCCTAAAAAAGAGTTTGTCCCGAAGCAGTGTCCTGAATATAAAACGATTCTTTGTCAAAAATAAATCGAACATTGTGTTCATTGCAAAGTTTGTTGACATAAAGCAAATTGACAGATGGGTTCGGGACATGTAACGTATCAGATAATTTAAATGAACAATTAGTAGTTCTGAGAAAGGCAGTACCAGAGTGTTGTATAGGCAGTGAAGAACCATTACCCACAGTGACTTGTTCAGTCCCAGAGTATGGCTCAGAGAGACAGAGATTGCTTAGCTCTGAGGTCATATGATTTGTTGCGCCTGTGTCAGTTAACCAAATTTCTGAAGAGGGAGCAGCTTGTGGAAATGAAGAGGAGGCAGCCATAGCAGATAGCTTTTCTGCCTATATGTGGTCTGGAAAGTGGTGCCAAAACGTGGCAATGAGGAAGCACATGGTTTAGCTCAATGAGATCTTCTAGTGATAGACAGATAACGCTTGTTTTTTTTTTTTAGAATTACATCAAATCCTATGTAAAGACGGATTCAAACCCGGGACGTTATGTAGGGGCTTCAAATAATCTACCACTGATCTAGCACCCTATTGCACAGATAATGCTTAGTTGGTTGTGTTGATTAATGATACCTTCTTAAAAAAATGCAATTCATTCTGAAGACAAAAACTTCAAGATCATGTCGCATAGTGGCAGGTCCAAACCTTTATTCAGTAAGATTTATTGTTGAAACCGCTTAACAAAAGTGAAACCAAATGTCCAAAAACGTCCCACTTAAATTTTTATTGGCTAACAAACTACTTATAACGAAAAAGAATTATTACAAACTGGAACATCAACAAGGTCTTGAGCTTTGCAACCTTTTCTACTCCACACTTGCAGTGGCTAGAACAGGAGCAGCAACAAGTGGCTTCCCTCTCCCCATGGTGAAACCCCTCGTGCCGTCCGGCATTCTCGGTCCTTTCACAGTCAGCTTGGCCGGTGAATCGCACTGCATGGAGCCGCTGCTGGTCTGCGTAGGAGATGCAAGCAAGCCACGGCCAATGTGGCTCAGGCATGTAGAGCGCGGTCGAGGCCGTGGGCGTGGCCGGCTAAATTTCTTTATCCCTGATGAAGTCTCTTCTGCCTAAAATACTCACAGGAAACAGGTATAAGCAAAGGCGGAGCCATATAGTGAGTGGTTGGGGCTATAGTCCCTACTCAGCTTTTTAAAATTAAAATCATTGTTTTTTTATTTTTATTTTTTCCTTTTGAGTCTTTGAAAATTACACTATAGCCCACACTGAACTACACAACATTTAGATTTTATGCATGTTTTATTTAAAATTTTCATCTGAGACCCCACCGTAACAAATTTCTAGATCTGCCTCTGAATCTAAAAGATTCATGAAACTGTGTACAAGCAGGGGTGGAGCAAGAGAAATGGTGAAGGGATGAGAACTTGAGCATATTTAATTTTCATAGAGCACTAATGAAGAACTTCCAAAAATACAGGGGGATTCTTTTAATAGGGGCATCCTGCTGGGCTCGATGTGCCTCTGCCCTTCTTTCAAGAAAATCTTGAAATTGAGACAAAAGAAAAGGAGACTTACATTGTCACCTCCTTCTAAGCTATGCAAGTGGGTAGAGTCTTCCACTGAATCAAAAATTGTGTCGTCATCGTCTAAAATTCCTTCAAACTCCGTTTTCCTGCTCTTCAAAACGGACTTTGGCTGAACAAGTTAACACATCACTTCAAAACATTACCAAAACAAGCAACACTAAAAAAACAAGTTGGTTTCCAAAGCAAAATTCTGGCAGATAAACATACCGAACACCTAAGCAGCAACCTTACACGAAGGCCCTTTCTCCAGTTTCTTTCATCATTTAACTTCTCCACCTGGTGAAAAAGTTCTCAAACTCTGAGTGCCATTGCAAAACAAACGCATAGAGGAAAAATAACGAAAGATATTCTGTTTAGAAGTTTCAACTTACAGCCTTTTCAGCTATCTCAGTAGACTCGAATTCCACTAGCGCATGGAGCTTCAGAATCAGATAAAAAAATTGTGGATAAACAACATAAACACAATAATTGAAATAACAATGATTGAAAGAAAATGTTCCACACAACATCAACTACAGGAAGGAATTGAGGTAAGATTATCCTTCTATACCTTGTTACTGATAACGAAATCCCCTTTTGGACGGGAGGAGTTAGGCTCCTGGGGATGGCATATCCGTATATTTTTCACCCTGTTGATAACGCAAAAACAATGACAAATAACATTACGCGTTACAATCCCATCAAAGTGATAGAAGCCCAACAGAGCAGACAGGTTTTTACCTTCCAACCACGCCAAATATCTTCTGAAGATTCGGATGAGAGTGATCTTCGGGTAAATTCTCTGCAACAACAGTGCGAGACTACAGAACAGAAGGAAGATAATCTATATTAGGACAGAATGATATGATGGAAGCACTTCTGACTTTTCAGAAGTTGAAAGGTATTATCCCAAATCCAGAAATGAAATGCAGATCATCTTTTTCACCTTGTTCTTTACACTAAGAAAAAAATATCCTGAAGATAAAGAGGAAAGTAACCCCCTCTAATCATAATTATGTACTGGTTGGATACCTGCAAGTCCTCTCTATCTTTCTCGGTAAAAGGGTGTTTACGCTTGACCTTCTTTCCGTCACTGCTAACAATCTTCATGGCATTGAAAATTAAATAAATGCTCATACATCACAAAGTTGTGACAAAAATATTGAAATAAAAGGAAAATACTTACAAAAGAAGAAGCGGACCGGAGAGCTTGGGTAATCCAATGGTGATTACTAGTAATGGACTTGATTTTCTTCGCAGATGCAATGACAGGTATTGGAACTGTTGTAAACACAAGTAGAGAAGGAAAAGTTTTTACTGCGCACTTTGATCGGTTACTTTTTTATATGCTAATATCACGAATATTTTGGTCAAAAATTCTCACCGAAACCTTCAGGGTCCTTGTTAATGTGTTTTGACAAATTCTCGTTTGCAAGCAAACTCATGTCACTAAGTTGGTACTCTACCTGTCACAAAACAGAACAAGCCTCTTCATATAGGAAGAATGTGCATCAAACGAAATATTGTCAGTTAAATTTTGTATAATCTATATACTAATGATATATGAGAACACCTCACTTTGGTTGGAACTCTGTAACATAGGCGATAGTATGTCTTTTTGTAATTTTACCATAATAAACTCAGCTTTACCTCTACGCGATTTCTATAAAAAATGTCTATAAATCCTTAAATTAGCCCTCACATTTTGTGAGGTACCATAACTAGTAAGAGGATCGCAGTTGACACTTCATGGTTTTCCCTGTAATGGGGAAACTGTGTTATCAAGTTTTGACTAGAAATGTTTGTATCTAAACTTTATCCTATTTCATTCGATTCTATGACTAAGAAAGCCTTTAATGTAACATCTGGCTACTCCCTGCATGTACAAAGTGTTAGGATTTCCAATACGTGAGAAAGCAAGAGAAAGCAAGAAAACAAAAAAACAAGATCAAGAACACAAGCGATTTAACGTGGTTCACTAGTTTTGAGACTAGCTACATCCACGGCCAACCCAAACCCGATTTATTGATGAGAGAAAGCCAACTCAATTACAATCACACACACATGCACCAAGCCACCAACTAACCAAATTTTGTTAGTACATCACATAAGTCAGCTACACCTATTATGCTTTCTCCAAAACTATTGTTTGAATCAACAACAAAAACCCAACACAAAGCATCTAATGTATCTAAGCTTTATCCTATTCCATTCGAGTATATGACTGAGTTATTTGTACTGGGATCATAGTACGTCGAAAGAACAACCTGATTACTCGCTGCATTTCTTTTAAATCATTGATAAATCAGCAATGCACATAGGAGGGAAAAAAGATAGTTCCATTTCATGTAAAACTGGGTGATGCAAAGATAAAATTCTACTCTTAAGTGAAAAGAGGAGATTTAAAGAAACCAGAATTAATACGTTCAGCGATCCATACAAACTTCGGCATTTTCAGCAAGGAAAATCTTCATTTGAGATATTAGTTTCGATGTATATTTCGATAGCCTTTGTGTCTCTCAAAATCATGAAAGTTCTACACTGAGCAGATGACCATGGCAGCATCCGGAAAATTGTTTTAGTGATTCAGGAGGATAATTTTATATCGAATTCAACCAATCAATTTTTTAGAACAGAAAAGGCGTGCCATAAGGAAATCATACAATATACGAACACAGTGATAAATTGTCAAAACCCAGATACAGAATCACTGAAGAGCCAAAACCCAACAAAATTTGGTGCAAATGACAAATCAGTCTTGAGTCACAATGGACAGATACAGATACAGAACCCTACTAGCCCAGATAGAGAATCAAAATTCAAACAATGGACAGATACAGAACCACGACCCTAGCAAACCCCATATGCAGAATCACAATCCAAACAAAACCCACAAATTTATCAAGGCCGAATATCCAAACAAACCCTAGGAGCAAGAATATGTCAAAACAAAAACGCAAACACCTTTATTCCAATTCCCAATTCTCCTATATAGTACTAGTCAGTTTCCTCTCTTTCTCCCCAAATTGACTTTTACCACTATTCACTGGGTAACTTTGATCAGGTGATTTGGATAACAATATGATGAAATTTTTTGATAATATCTTTTTGGTGTTGTAGAGAAAGTTGCACTGTAATACGGTGAAAAAATTAACAAAAAAAATATATTGTATTGCGATCCAAATCACCTGATCAAAGTGACCCAGATATGAGTCAAAAATTCAGAATGGGTAGAAAGAGAGCGAACAGAGGTGGTACCTGTTTGATAATCCTTTGCTGCATCTCGCTGGTGAGGACATGTTTTGAATAGGCTGTGGGCGTGGAATAGGACGAAGAATCCGAATACAACTGCGTCTGATCTTGATCCCCACCAACGTATAACCATTCAGATCCACCACTCCCACCCAGGTAACCGTAATAGGGATAATAATATCCTGAAACTGGCACCGAAGTTTGCGTCCTCGGGACAAACTCCGGCGCGTGCGCGTTGAATTTGAACGCCGCGCTGGAACTCGAACTAGAAGAACTCGATGTGGGGCTTCCTGTGGCGGTGGCTTCGGCGGTGGCGGTGGCGGTGGAGATGGGGGAGGGAATTTTGTCCTTGATCTCGATTTCGGTTAGTTTCTCCGGCGGCTTCTCCTCAGATTGTGCTTGTGCCATTCTGGTAAATAGGTTTGATCTGTTTCTATTCTCCCAACTTCTTAGTCCTCTGTCTGATTAATTTGATGATGGTGGTGGTGGTGGTGGTGATTTTCTGTCACTGTAAAATCGATAGTCTCGTGGCGGAGGAATGGTGTTGGAGCGAGGAAGTTGCATGTCTCTCTCTTATTCTCCTGAAGTTTAGTAACTGAAAAAAAGCCTCTGAATCATCCCACATTTGGCGCCCAAATACAGGGAAGAGACAAGGACTGGTTCACCAAAACAGTTACAGTTCAAAAAACACTTAAAGTTATTACAACTGTTTTTAATGGGTAATATTCACTTACACCCCCCTTATTTTTGGTTGATTTTCACTCACAGCCCTATTAGTTTGGAAAACTTCACTTACATCCCTTATGATTACCGAACTTGTTATCACTTACACGCACTCTGTGTATCCACTGTGCTAGTTGGCAGGGTAACTTCCCATATTCAGTTTTACGGACAGATTTATCCTTGCAGAGGCTGTAAAGACCAAACCACCCCAATGTGTATTCTTAACATATGAAAATATTACAGGTTTCGTGTGTGTTTTTGGATGTGGTGCAACTACCACAAGAAAAAGCTGGGACTAATTCCAAGCAGCGTTTAGAAAATTTTGGGTGGGCTGGCCTTGCAGACTCTGTAAGGGAAGATCTGCCCGAAAAAAAATTCAAGGAAGTTGCTCCACCAACTAACAGAGTAAGTACACAGAGGGATGTAAGTGACAACATGTTTGATAGTCATACAGACAGTATGTGAAGTTTTTCAAATTAGAAAGGGTGTAAGTGAAAACTAACCAAAATTGAGGAGGTGTAAGTAAAAATCAATATTATTATTTATTTATTTTTTGAGGAATAAAATCACATATTATTAATCCGTAAACAAACATAAGAAACATGTCTAAAGAAAAACAAGTAATTTTTAGTTGGTCTAAGAGCACCATGTTAGCATGACATGGGGTGCCCCATGTCATTCAGTAGCTGATACGTACTTCCATTAGAGTTCACTATTACTCATGTAGATTATAGACCAATCACCCCAATTTTATATGATATGTCAGAACGTAAGTGGTATGCGAGCACATAAGTAGTCTGTGAATGCTTATGCTGTTAGCAAAAGTTGCTTCCCAATATCACTATATGATTTTGGTGTGTTTGGTAAAAATCATTTTTCTCACATTTCAGACAGTTTCTACAGTGTCGTAGCAGCTTTCAGGAAGCAAGGGAAAATATTTTTCCCGGACATGGTTTTGGTTAATTTATCTACAACCGGTTTTAACCTTGTAACTTTTTCAAACTTCACATTTTTTCATTACTGAACTGATATATGTCATTTTTTTTTAGTCATTTAACTCTCTCACAGCAGGTTCACAATTGATTTTACCAAACATAGTAGTAGTTCCCTGTATCTTCTGACGGCATTTGCGTTTTCCTAAAATTTGATTTGATGGTTGCTAGCAGTTGTTTGATGAGTATATTTTAATGACGTGGACGAATTGCAGGAGATACTTACGATCTTTGGCCTTCGATTCCTTGATGGTTGACAGCTGTAAATTGATGTGATTACGGTGGGGTTAGGCGTGAGAGATGTAGTAACCGCTCTATATTTTTCGGTTTTTTCAAAAGCGAAAAGACTTTTTTGAAAAGAGACATTTGGCCTTCTGTGCTCACTGAAATCCATCGGAGAGATCTAAGTGTGCACCTCAAGTACGGAGTAGGGACACGGAGAGATGTAGGGTGTGCGTAGGGAGAGGGTAAGCAATGGTAATTGAGAGAGAAAGAGAGAGGGAGAGCTTAATGGCAGAGCTTCGGTAAGTCCATAAGCACTAGTGTTGAACCAGAGATGAACTAGTATCACAACGGAGGGCTAACGATCCTATATATAGTGGGGAAGTGACCTATGTTAGGGGGTTAATGCATCATAAATGGCGGTTTAATGATATCCCCCGTAACGGCACGTTCAACCGTGTATATAGGAACCGTTAGGCACCTGACCGTACATACCGGAGACCGTTATGAGGTCAAGCCGGGTTTATAGGACATGGCCATTAAGTCTCTCAAAGCAGCTACAAAAGATCGCGCGCGAGCTTGGTTATCGCAGGCGCGCGACGGGCCTTACCGTAGCCTCCAAACCACTAAGTCCCCACAAGACTCGTGTTGGTACGCGACGGCCCTGTCTAGCAGCCCCCACGTGGATAAGCATATGTAGTTATCTTGTGTATATGGAGCACGACTGGGTGTGCAGGATTGCTGCCACGTGGCTGTAATCTGTCTGTCTGGAAAGCACCATCTACATTAGCCCCCTTTTGCGTGAATTTCACGCGCGCATCCATTGTGCAGTCGCGCAAAATCAGCCGTGCGTGGGCCCCACGCAGATGTTTTGAATTTTGAATAAAATTCAAATTCCTAGCCCCCAGTCATAGTCATGATTGCCTAGGGTTTAGAAGCTCTGTTTGATTTCTGACGAAGTGTGGTCACTGTGAAGCTAATCAGACGCCATCCATGATTTTTTGCCTATTTTCTAGGCAAGAACAACTCGGAAGGATTTGATGGGTCGCCAATCTCGCCGGATATCGAAGCGTTGCTGACTCAGCAAACGTCAGCAGTCGTGACTCTTCGATCTGAAGGCTATTTAAACCCTTTGCTTCCTTCAATTAGATGTTTTCCATTGTTGTTGCTTCCAAACTCGTATGCATCGGAGAGAGAATCGTCAACAAGAAGCAGAAACTTTCAACAAAGTTCTTGACCAGATTCTTCATACATTCTCCCGAGCAGTTCAAGCACTCAATCGTAAACAAGGTGAGTATTTCTCCCTTGCGTAAATTTGTGGTCAAGTTTTGCAGATACTCTTCTCCTCCCTTTTCCTCTTGCATTCATGTTAATTTGTAGTCTGTTGCTTTATGCCCACAGTGATGGCCCCAAATAAGTCAAACAAGGAGGCCGTTGAATTGCCTGGGCTTCCTAAGGAACTTTGTTACAAGGCTCCCTATCTGGATGGCGATGATTTCTACTTGGCCACGATCCGGGGAGACGCTCCTCAGGCGTCTCCTCCAGTTGCTGCTTTCGAGCTGAAACCCGAACAAACAGGGAGATTGGGATTTAGCTGGTACCCACGATGTACAGAGGCTTAGTATTGAAGCTGGTCTAGTCCCCTTCAATGATGTCCTTTTACAAGCCTTCTTGGAAAAGCTTGATGGAATGGATGAATGGACCACGTTCATCCTCAAAAACCACGAGGATGTATTAAAGCAAGCTGGGGTTTATAACGCCATCCGTCCGACCAGAGGTTTCAACCTCAGAGCCGACCAGGACATGCTAAGGGTCTTATTCTCGCGTTACTCGGAAAGACCCATTCGTTCCATTTTTCTTCTTTCGAGGTCGTGCCCACTCTTGAAGATGTGGAAAACCTATTGATGCTTCCGAGTATGGGAGCCTTTGACCCTTTGGACAAATTAGAGGGTGATGAGGAGCTTAACATCTTTACGCAGATGCAGAAGTGTATTAAGACTCTGAAGAAGGCAGCCACGTGGTGGGCACCTGACGATATTAAACCTTGCAATACTTTTATGTCAGTTTCTTCTAGCGCGACGAACATCTGGTCTAAATGGCTCATGTTCTTTTACAAAGACTACGCCAAGCCCGCCATTATTCAGAAATTGCTCAGAGGCAACCCTAATGCAGTGATTTGTACTGATGGAGAAGGGCTTTCATGGTCATTGTGTGGCTTCCCGTGTGTTTGGTTGTCACGCTTCCTTATAGACGGGAGTCCGCGTGACGGAGTTTTTATCCACGTGCTCCCACTTGCAGTAAAGCTCGCGCTTGGTCGAAAGATTGCTCTGGGGCCCCTTGTTTTGGGTTCTTTATACTATCGTCTCGACTTAGCCGTGTCTCATGTCGAGCAGTCGCATCGAAGGGTCGACGTCATTTCCTTCGTCAATGTTGGATTCTTGACAATGTGGGTCTTCGAACGTTGTCCTGCATATTCTCCAGCTCCTTGTGGTGTCGACTTGTGGAATGTGAGCTCGAAGGAGGTACACCTGTGTCCTCGTTCGTGGCGTTGGTTTGGTACCAAAAGTACGTGCCGTAACTTTTCTTTGGTATGTGATGATGCTGACCTCTTCGTGGCCCGGCCATATGTGGTGGAATTAGATAACATCGTTTATCTTGCAGACATGTATCCCGAGGTTGATACCCCTTTCCAGGAAAAACACATCACTAGAGGGTCCCGGCGTTATGGACGATACATGAACTGGTGTAGAACTGGTTATATGCCTGCACTAGTTGAACACGCGCCTGATGCAGAATCTGGCAATGCGCATAGCAATTCATTTTGATCCTCTTCGCATGGCCTTTCAACTGGGTTATGATTCCGTCGCACCTCCCATGTGGTCCAAGTCTATTACCAAGGGTTGTTATAATGGAGTGTTCTATGGGAAAAGCAACGAACTGCTTCTCGCATAACTTCCTTTGACCCAGCCTTCCAGGGGGAGGCAGGGCAGAATTTCGGCTAGTTGGTTGGCCTTCTGGAATACCCAGGTTCGTCGTTTAACCAATCCCCAAACTCAGCTTCTGGTCGGTACAGCCCTCGCGCCTTTATCAAAAAAAAATCCTTTCAAGGCTACTCTGACCCGAAGCGCGGCCCATTATGGATATTATTCCTTGCTAGCTGAAGAGCACCATCTATGTCCGGAATTCATCCTGGAAGAGAAGACTACCGTTATCGGACAGAACTCCCTTGATGCTAGGACCCAGTATGTGCGGGATTTCCAAGCGGTATTATCTGGACCTTCTCATTCCCTTTTGCATCATGTGACTGAAAATATTGTTCCTTTCCTTATTAGTGCTGCTTGAGACGCTTTGCCACGGGGGATCGCAGCGAGGATCTTATCGGTCTTTGTCGTTCAAAGAAAAGTCAACCCGACGACGTCGTCCTTCCAGAGACGCCCATGGATGAAGAAATCCAGCAAGCGATTTTGAAGAAACTTGAACTTTTCATTGCCCCGCATGTGAAAGCGACAAAGAAGAGAAGTGCAGGTCCCTCTTCGGCAGATGACTTGGTGATGCAGTCATCGAAACGCTCGAAGAATGAGCTAGCAGTGAAGAAAACTTCTGAAAAGAACCATCTCGAAGAAGGGGGCCACCCCAGAATCAGAGGCAGGCTTTGTTTCCAGGGAGGAGGAAGAAGGTGAGATAAATTGGCATATTAACAAGGCAAGTTAATGCGTCAATACTCATTTTTTGTTACTTCTGTTGCAAGTGATGATAGTCCCTTAAAAGGGCCGGTGTTTATGAACGAGGGAGAGGCCATCGAAGAATCGAGACATATGGCTGAGGAGAGAACCCTACAAGAGAAGCTATCAGAGGAAGAGCGAATCGAGTTGGCCAAACAGAACAGTATCTAGGAGATCGCCAAGAGGAGCTCTAGAGAGCGAAGATCACGCATGCGATCATCCCGTTCACGCACACCTCGTCCCTCTCCCGAAACTGTGAATGAATTGCATCGAGCCCAACTAGCCCTCCATGAACTCGTCGATGATGAAGATGAAGAAGGTACAATTTTTAATTTTGCTTTATCCAATCATGGAATTGTGATTGGCGCATTGTACCATGGTGTGCCTATATGTGATATCCGTAAGTGGATAAGAGATCAGTGTGGGGAATCCTCGGGTAACCCTTTTGGCAACACGCAACATACTCATCCCACTTTACTCTTCTTTGATCCGGGCTTTATGTCTTTATCATAAGAAGGTCACACTAGGCTAAAAGGTGTTGATGTTAATCTGCAACATGCTTATTGTGCGGACACCCCATTTAAGTGGGGAAACGCCACCTCAAACCCTGGTAGAGGTTTTTAATTTCCATTGTCTGTTGTTTCGAGAGTAACCCACTTGTTTTTGCAGAGCTCGACCCTTGCCCTTTGAGGCCTCGTCGCCCCCGTAGCGCCATAGTGGTTCCTGCACGTGAAATTTCTATTGCAGGAGTCTCGGAGCAACGTCCAGTGGAAAAGGCTTCGATGGTTGAAGGTGACGCTGATGCAGAGCGCGTCGAGTTCATTTTCGAGCAGGAGGAAGAGGACCGGCGAAGGCAGGGGGATGATGCTGCTCCCATCACTCAAGCAATATCTCTTTCTTCGGATGAAGAAGATGCTGGGCGAGGAATAAGTGATGAGCGAGCCCCAACGGTTATGAATTCTGGACATGATGCTTCCGTTAGGGGAAGTGCTAGAAGGGTCGAATGTAATGCTGAGTTGGGTGAACATGCCAACCCTGTTAAGGAAAGTTCTGCAGGACCCTCTTCAACTGAACGCGACGCTCTTGATGTTGACGGGCTTGGGTCAACTGGGCGCGATGACCCTGTTGCGCCAATTGTTTCGGGAAATGTTGGTGTCACAGGGGGCTTTGATTTTGATTTAGATGCCCTTTTATTCGAGAACCCATGGGAGGTCTTGTTGGAATAGATGCCATTTTAGTATGAATTGGCTAGAACAATCATTGTATTATTTATGGAGATATTTAATATAATGAAGTCCTTAGATTTACAAATCGTGTTGTTTATCTTAAATATACCTAGTCAAATATAATAATTAATAGGACGATCATCTATAGACTAGTATGGGGTTGGATTGATATGGAGATATCACGATCCAAGACATGGGTATGTATTAGGAGTAATGACATACCGGATTGACCCAAATCCGAGAAGGCTACATACAAGTTATGTAAAGTCACATGCGCTTCTCGCGGTGATAGGATATTATCATCCTTAGACTTGAAGTCACTAGATCCTCTAGTTGTGGAATGTTGTGCTTTGACAACGTCAAACGCTACTCGGTAACTGGGTAGTTATAAAAGTGCATGTTGGGCACAATAGGAAGCAAGCTTAGGGATGGTGAGTGATGTAGATAGTATTTGTCCCTCCCACATAACGGGAGCAAATATCCGAGGCCACTCTAGGGATGGCGCCTATGGAATGTCTGCCAGACTCATATGAATCAATATAGAGATATTGATGTCATATGCATGGATAGGGCGATTCCCAGGATCGAGAAATATGGATTGGATATACGAGTGTGACTTGTATGTCTCGTGTCCAATCCGTATAATGAGACAAAGGGATGCGATAATAAGATCACAAAGGTTTATCAAGATGACTATTTCTATTAATTGGGTGGCATGGATGTGTTGCTAGACACCGCTCCATGTTTGTAAATAGTTACTACCAATTAAGTAGAAATCTATGGGGTCACACGCCATATAATATAATTGGACAAGAGACTAATTTAATAGATATTAATTAAAAGGTTCATATTGCAACAAGTTGCTAACTTAGTAGGACTAATTAGCAAATAATACTAATCCATATATGTATATGATTAGTATTGGGGCCTTTATGGAAATAACTAGGAGTAGTTGGACTATATAAAGGAACTCCTTCCTTCCCTCTCAATACATGTTATTCATAACACATATTGAGAGGAGAAAAAGAGTTGAGAGCAAGCAAGGCAAGAGGCGTCCGCCCCTTACCCGCCACCCCAAACCCGTCGGCCACACAAGGAGGCCGAGCCCCTCCTTGTGACTTCGTTGTGTGATTCCGTTGTCTCCTTCCTCCGTTCTAGCTAGCACAAGAAGGTTGGGAGGTCCAATTCTCTATCCTAGGCGTGGATCAACCGTAGAGAATGTGACATTATTCGCGTTTTGAAGTCACAGGAGAACTCAAAGGTAAACACATATTGATCCTTTGCTATCGTTATGTGTTCTTAACTTGTGATCATTGGAGGGGTTTGAACGGAATAATTATTTATTTTCCGCTGCGATTCCATGTTCAAAACCCTACAGGTCTGAGGCTCACAGGTTGCAGACCTTGTTGCCATGGTCCATATGAGTTTTGTAATCCCTGAGGCATACTTTGCGCGCGAAGCTCAGGCTGATCAGAGGATGGTTGAGGCAGCTGGTTCTAGCTCGTAAGCAGCGGCTCCTATTTTCCCTCTTCGTCAAATTGTCGAAGATACTGGTAAGGACATTGCACTCTTATTCATGATACTTAATCGTTCAGCTCATATTTTTGCTGATTGTTTCGCTCTTTGTTTCTATGTGTACAGATATCGACCAGGCTTGTCTTGAATGGCTAATGAAGGTGCGCCTTCGTATCCAAGAACATTTGCAGGAGTGCTGGAGCTAGTGCCCGGGGACAGAGAGGTCTTGCTCAAGGAAGTGACTGCCCTTTTGGAGAAGGTGCATAGGACTACCCCCGCAAGCACCACGGTTTAAAGTACCCAGAATCTCCTTGCAAGAGAGGACGAGCTTCAAAAAATTGCAGCAGATAAAATTGGATATGGGCTTCCTCATACAGAGGTTAACCTGGATCCGCAATTATGCTCAACTCAGGTCTGAGCGTTCTGGCTATAACGAAGAGAAGGCCGCCCTTCAAGCGCGCAAGGCAGAGCTGGAGAAAGCCATCAGAGAGTTCGAGGAAGCTGACAAGCGTTATAAGGACAACAAGGCTCGTTTGGAGCAATTGGCTGCCAACTCTATTCACCTGTCGGCAGGAGATTCCCTTCTGAAATACCTCTTCACGGATTAAAAGTTAAATTTGGCAAAAATTATTTCTTTTGAACTGCTTTTGATGTAATCTTTATATGCTTTTTTTGGCCGCGCTCCTTGGATTGCTTGAGCATGTCCTGCTTTTGCGCGCGTTGGTTTTGCGTATTTGAAATAATCTCTGGTTGGTTCCTTGTTTATGAATGCGAAGCTTTATGTGTCTGCTCCTTGTAGGTAAATAACGTCTTGTTTTAGGCTGTCATGGGCTAAGATTTCACGCACGTCTAGTTGTTGCCTAAACAGGCATGCTTGCACTTAATTATTTTTTCCGCTATCGAAGACAGATAGGCTTACGCGCATGTATCATGTTTTGCTGTAGCTTAGAACCGAATGTCTCGGGACTTTTGGTGAGTCCCGAATATTTTAGACCTTTGTAGGCTCAAGTCCCCATGAGCCGCCATTATTGTTTGAACTATCGTGCCGCCCCGACATTAAATAAAGTGTGCTTGTCACACAGTGGGCCCAACCTTCATCATTTCCTAGGGATACTGTATCGTCATAGTCTTTAATAGGTTCATTGATTCTTGCTCATTTTCGAGGTGTTACTGACTCAGCCGGGAAACCAAAGAGTCTCCTCTGAGCCCTATATAAACCCCTTTCTTGCTATTTCATTCTTCATATGGACTCCTGTGAAAGACAAAATGCCACCTCTCCTGAGTCCTCGCCACACTTTTCATTGCTCTTTACTCATTTTCAATCTGTATCAGTTCTGGTCTATTGGCTTTGAATTTGTGCCTTGTGCTACAGAAATGACTCCCAATGAATTAGCTGAAGAAGCCCCTGATTCGCTTGGTCTTTTCGAAGACCAGCTGTGAAAGCTCTTTTACTGGAATGAAGACGTCTTTTACCTCATCATGTTTGCAGGGGTCATCTCCGGTGGTCCTCCAGCGAAGAGCAACTTTGCGCCGATTCCGATACCAGCAAGTAATGAGTGGTGTGCGTCTCCGTTGGTCCTCCGGCGGAGAACTATTTGCCACCATTGTCTCAACCAGGGAGTAACAAGTGGGTGTGCTCTTTCCTTATGCACTATTAGCTTCATACCCCATGAGCTGTTCTCCCACTTGTTCTTCACATCAGCAGCCTTCATGGCTTGAAATTCATCTGGCTCCTTGCCATGTCAGGGCTATGAACAAGAGCTATGTTCTGGTCGAGGACGTTGACGGCGGCATCAAGTTTCGTAGTTTTTAGAGTCATGTAGGGAAGTTCCTTAAGAACAATTCGATTTTTGGTTGCAATCTTTTTCTCCGTTTTAAACCTTGCTCTAGGCTGCTATCTGTACAGATAAATTGTAAGCCGCATTTGACTGTTATGAAAGTATCCTTTGCATTCGCTGTTTTCTCTACTACAGTAGACTTTAAACTTGCGTATTGACTTGCTATTCAATCAGCTAGACGGATTTTGAATGAGTTGCTATCTAGTCAGATAGGCTTTGACCGCGTTTGGCTGCTATCTAAAAAGATGGGCTTTTTGTTTTGGCTGCTATCTAGACAGATAGGATTTGATGGCGTTTGGCTGCTATCTAAACAGATAGGCTTTTTGTTTTTGCTGTTATCTAGACATATAGGCTTTTTGTTCGCGTTTGGGCTTTTTGTTTTTGCTGCTATCTAGACAGATAGGCTTTTTGTTCGCGTTTGGCTGCTACCATATGAGATAGGCTTTGATCGTGTTTGGCTGCTATCCAAACAGATAGGCTTTTTTTAAAACAATCTGCAATTTAGCTGATACCATATGAGATAGGCTTACGTTCGCATTTTGTTGCTATCTAAACAGATAGGCTTTGTTTTTGTGAGCGGATTCTATCTAGGCAGATAGGCTTATACCTCATGCATCGCTGTAAGGTGGTAAGATGAGTCTGGTAGTTAATCAGAAAAGGGCTTCTACATGAGAGGGTTATTATTACTCATGAAACCTTCATATAGGAATATCCAGGGGTGTATAGTTGTTAATCACAAAGCCCAATAAAGAAAAGGCTAAAGATAATACCGTCGCGTGTTTGAGTGGCGTTGGAGTGATGGTAGTCCCGTGGCAGCTTTTTGATGCGGTAGCATTTCCTGCCGTTGGAGTAGAAACTACTTACCTGCCTGCCCTCGCTGTCATGCTCGATGACCCTTTTTAGGGTGTAGACACTCTTTTTATAATCAACATTGGGAATCTCCTCCCATGTCGACTCCTTCTCCTTAGTTTCTTCTTGCATCACCGTTACCCGAGCTGGTGACTGCCCCTTGACGTCTTCCCACTTGGGTAAGGGAGTTGATCGAAACGGGGCTGGAGTAGACTCATCCGCCAATTATGTAAACCATACAGCTTCGGAAAAATGTGCTTATTCTAAATTGAAGGGGTTCACCGAGGCAGGTTTTGCGACCACTCTGTTTTTCCAAATGGCCTTCATAACTTGGTAAGTCATGGAGGGTACCGCGTCAAAGCAATGGATCCATGCCCGACTGATAATCATGTGCTAAGTGGTGTTGCCTCGATAACATGAAATTTGGCAGAACACTTGATCTGGCCAATCTGAATCCCCAATAAAATTCAGCCAACTGTCATCCTGGAGTCGCTTCGAAAACCTATTAGTGGTGATGGCCTCTTACCAATCTTGTCTCGGGCTTGCTAACTCCAAAGTACTGATAGGGATGACATTTACTGCAGCTCCTCCATCAACAAAGGCCCTCTTGAACTCTACATGGTTGATAATAGCCGTTACGTACATCGGCCTCTGATGATTGGCATCAGTCTTCCTGTCTGCCTCGTCAAATGTTATGCTTAAAATGCATGGTCGCGTGGCCGTCACAACCTTTCCGTTGGAGATGACCAATTCTTCCCCATGGTCTTCGGCTACCCTCAAGAATTCATTTATCATCTCATGTCTGCAGCTGTTCGAGAAATTCATCTCATCGAAGAATTTAACGAACTTGGCAGAGTCCTTCAGCCGCTCAGCACGTGAATCCTCTGTGTCGATGTCGTAGTCCTCATTGTCGTGGATTTTTGCGACCACCGGGGCCTTTGCCTCCATGACCTCATCAAGGTCTACAATCGAGATCATAGCTATCTCTTTTCCTTTGGTATCCTGCCTCGCGTGAGAGGGCATGGGGTTGTTGCGTACATCTTTGGGAGGCTCATCAACGACCAACTGAACCTCTTTTATCTTCGTGTCCACCAACCACCTGATCTTCTTGCATTCCCTGGTTGGGTGAAGCACCTGCCCGTGATATTCTCACCACCGTGGATCCTGCAACTGATCTCTCGTGGTCTTGTGTTCCAGGGCTTGTAGAATCCCGTCCTTGCGCCCGCTGAGGTGTAGCCCGCTGCTTCCTCAATCGAACAAGGAAAATGTGGTGCCTCCTGAGGTGTAGCCCGCTGCTTCTTGCTGGGGGATGATACCGCGTGTATGTTGGTGTATCGCGTCCGTTCATAGTTGAACTTTCCCACCTTGAAGCTGGGATTCGCCTGTGTACTCTCGTTAGCGTACCTCTTTTTCATTCTTTCCACCAGTGGCTCCACGTTCCTGGTACTTTCCATTAATCTCGAAAAGGTAGGCATATTTAAGTTCATGGGCATACCTTTGTATTCATCGCGCATGCCCTGAAGGCATATCTCCACCAGTCGACTTTCCAGGACATCGTCGACACACTCCAAGGACTTGGCCCTGAACCTTTTAATAAAGACGACCCCCTCCTCGCCATGCCTCTGGTACATGCGCGAGAGGTGGATAGTGGTGACCTTTTCTTCAACTTGAAAGAATTTGGTGTAGAATTTCTTCACCATATCTTCCCATGTCCTGACAGATCCGGCGTCCAGGGTTCTGTACCACTTATATGCGACGGCCCCCAGAGACTTAGGGAATTCGCGCATCAACAGTCTGGTGTCTACCCCATGTGGTCCCATCATGTCAATGAATCGCATCACATGCTCGTGTGCGTTCCCGCCGACTTCGTCTAACTTCTCCCACTTGGGTGCTTTGTATCCAACAGGGTTGAGCATCAAGTAGATGTCCCGCGGAATGGGAGGCGCGCTGTCAACCTTTGGGATGACAGTATCTGCGAAGCTCTGGTTCGCGATGATGCTGTCTATACGTTGTTCCAAGGCCGCGAAGCCCGGAATGTAGGGCATGCTTGGATCATAGGGAGGTGGTGGTGGGAGTGCATGGCTGCCTAAAGCCCCTACTTGCATGATAAGGCACCGCCGAGTATGACGTAGGGTTTCCCGTAGTCATCAGGGAGGAACTCGTCGGGACGCCCGTCGCCTGAGGCCCAAGGACACCGGAAAAAGTGGATTGGGCAACATACTAGTCTGTGAATGCTTATGCTGTTAGCAAAAGTTGCTTCCCAATAGCACTATATGATTTTTGTTTGTTTGGTAAAAAACATTTTTCTCACATTTCGTACAGTTTCTACAGTGTCATAGCAGCTTTCAGGAAGCAAGGGAAAATATTTTTCCCGAACCTGGTTTTGGTTAATTTATCTACAACCGGTTTCAACCTTGTAAATTTTTCAAAATTCACATTTTTTCTATGCTGAACTGATATGTGTCATTTTTTTTATCATTTAACTCTCTCACAGCAGGTTCACAATTGATTTTACCAAACATGGTAGTAGTTCTGTGTATCTTCTGGCGGCATTTGCGTTTTCCTAAAATTTGATTTGATGGTTGCTAGCAGTTGTTTGATGAGTGTATTTTAATGACGTGGACGAATTGCAGGAGATACTTACGATCTTTGGCACTCGATTCATTGATGGTTGACAGTTGTAAATTGATGTGGTTTTACGGTGGGGTTAGGCGTGGGAGATGTAGTAACTGCTCTATATTTGCGGTTTTTTCAGAAGCGAAAAGACTTTTTCGAAAAGAGACATTTGGCCTTCTGTGCTCACTGAAATCCCTCGGAGAGATCTAAGTGTGCACCTCAAGTAGAGAGTAAGGACACAGAGAGATGTAGGGTGTGCGTAGGGAGAGGGTAAGTAATGGTAACTGAGAGAGAGAGAGAGAGAGAGAGAGAGAGAGAGAGAGAGATAGAGAGAGACAGCTTAATGGCAGAGCTTCGGTAAGTCCAGAAGCACTAGCGTTGAACCAGAGATGAACTAGTATCGCAACGGAGGGCTAACGATCCTTTATATAGTGGGGAAGTGACCGTTGTGAGGGGGGTTAATGCACCATAAATGGCGGCTTAATGATAGCCCCCGTAACGGCACGTTCGACCGTGTATATAGGAACCGTTAGGCACCTGACCGTACATACCGGAGACCGTTATGAGGTCAAGTCGGGTTTATAGGACATGGACATTAAGTCTCTCAAAGCAGTTACGAAAGGTCGCACGCGAGCTTGGTTGTCGCACGCGCGCGAGGGGCCTTACCCTAGCCTCCAAACCACTAAGTCCCTACAAGTCCCGTGTTGGTACGCGAGGGCCCTGTCTCGCAGCCCCCACGTGGATAAGCATAGGTAGTTATCTGGTGTATATGGAGCACGACTGGGTGTTCTGGATTGCTGCCACGTGGCTGTAATCTGTCTGTCTGGAAAGCACCATCTACACCTTCGTTACATAGTATTGCAATGTCAAGTTTGCCCATAAAACCAAAGGTCTTAGCAAAAGGCTTGAATCACAGCCTTCGCCGAGACTTCCTTACCTGGTGTCGACAACAAACCTTTCTCTCAGACCATTAAGTTTTGCCCTTATACGGTCTAGGATATGTGTATTCCTCTTACCCACTCTTGTTGGCATCCCCATGTATTTATCGAGTGAAGGAACATGTGGAACCCGACTAAGTGACATAATTTCCCCTGGACCTCATTGGACACCTTCGTCAAAAACTTCGCTGCAAATTTATGTAGATTAATTTTCTGACCCGAAGCTGCCTCATAATCCTATATTATTATTATCAATTAATCAACATAAGTGCTATCCGCCCTTATAAATAAAATACTATCATCCGCAAACAACAAGTGAAAAGTTTCTGGCTCCGAATTTGATATTTTTAAGTCGAAAGTCTCCTTTCAGTATTTGTCGCATGTAAAGCGTGAGATGGCCCCTCGATACACAACAAAAAATATGTATAGTAAGATAGGGCAACCTTGCTGAACGTCCCTCTAACATTGAACCTCTCCTACCACTACCCCGTTTCAAACAAAGGAATAGTTAACTGTTATTATAAATCTCATGATTAAGCCCACTAGCATTGATCCATGCCGCAACTTGACCAAAATGGCGCGGTGATAGCCCATGTAATATCTCGTCCCACAACGAGATATTGTGTATTAGATGTGGTATATAGTAAATCTAGTGGGTTGCTACTAGCATCTCCACGACTTAAGCAGTTTTCTCTGGTGGTACATATAAAGAAGTTCCATTCAGGTTGTTACAAATGATATCAGAGCAAATTTTGGTTCTGCAAGGGCTCCATGGTAGTGGTAACCGCTAGCTAAGGGATAGGTGACTGGGCACACTCGACGAGGACGTCGGGTGTATAAGCTGGGGGGGGGGGGTTGTAATATCCCGTCTCACATCGAGATATTGTGAATTAGATGTTTGGTATATATTATATCTAGCATTCTTATTCGGTGGTACGGATAAAGAAGTTGATGTGATAGTAATCCGCTCGGGTTGTTACGTCTCACTCAGTCCGATCATAAGCTTTACTCATCTACGCTTTAGATGTCATAAAACCTTCTTTTCCCTTTCATCTAACACGGCCTAATGCTAATTAACTCATAAGCAACAATAATATTGTCTGAAATCATCCTCCTAGGGACGATGCTCGGATACCACTTGTAACAGCCCACTCGTCCTGCACCTTGAGAACCCGAAAGCCGCTCTCACGAGCGCCACGAGGTCAACGACACATAGGGTGAAGGTTGACATCGAAACTTGTTGATGCGAGATATGGTGAACAGTGCAGGCTATGCGCAGAGGGAGCAGAGCAAGTTCAATTCGGTGGTTCTCGTGTTCGTGCGGGGATTCCAACTCTCGTAATCGTGGTGTGCGCTTACGCAATTTTCTTCGGGCTATGCTACGAGGACGTTAGCGGATTGGTGGGGTAGCCCGTCATGGGCTCAACGTCCGTGCTCATCTGTGTGCGGCATGAATGACATGTGGTCTTCATATTTGAATGATATTGACAGTTTGCTTTATTTTTTCAGCCTGCTGATACTACAGAACAATTTGTCTAAAACTAATCTTAAATTTTTCACGGTTATTCTGTCAATTTCTAATGATCCCCACAACATTCCCAAACTAAGTATGTTAGGAACCCCGGATCAGTAAAACTAGCATTTCCCAAACTAATTCAAGTATCTAAAACTAATTTCAAGTACTATATATGTTTCTTCTCTTTCAGCCTATTTCACTTTTTGTCACTATTCATTGGGTCGCTTTGATCCGATGATTTGATTAGCAAAACGATACAAGAATTTGGTAATATATGCATGGTCTTGTAGAGTAAACTTTACGCTATAATACAATGAAAAAAATTCAAAAAATTATCTCGTTTTGCCATCTAAATCACCGAGTCGAAGTGACTTAATTACGAATTAAAAGTTAAATTAAGACAATTCAGAAGAAACAATGTCGTATTCAATTAGTAACTCCTAGTTGGAAACATCGTTGTCAAAGTTGTTTGAGAGGAAAAAAGAAAACACTGTTTCTTTTAACTAACAATTGGATTGCCGAACCTTTAATTTTTGGGTGAAAACCGAACCTTTAATTTTCTTTTCTCTGACCGTTGCTTCTTCATTTGACCCGTTTTTTAGGATTAATAATTCCGTTGATAGGTTCAAGCCCATTGGTCCTATTCCTGCTGATTCAGGCTCAGTCCAACAAAATGGCCTTTATACAACCCAAACAAATATGTGCCTGTTTGGGCTTAGAGATTACTTTTTTGCAAAAGGGCTTAGGGCATCTCCAATAGTCTATGCAAAATGCAAAATATAAAGAATATGATGAAAAATTAACCTCCAATAGACAATGAATAAGCTCATGCATTTTGCAGAACATGCATCCTCCTCTCCATTAATAGCATAACTACAAAATGTATAAATTGCATTTTACTGCTGGAGTAAAACTACAAATGCATGTCATGCAAAATTTAAAACATGCAAAAAATACCTACTACTATTGGAGATGCCCTTATAGATTGAAGTACCTTCCCATCAGGTGACGAGGATAACTGTTCCGATTTTTTCTTTTTTTTTTTGTGAGATTTTTTTTTATCAACTATTTTATTTTGAGAATTCTGTTATGAGTAATTTTGGTTTCACATTAAGGGCCTTCCTGAGATCTGTGGAAAACAAACTATGGAATACAAAATCGGGGTGTATTTAGATGCAATTGTTTTTAATAAAAAAGGGGTAAAAAACTTTCACGCCCTCTAGTTTGACTGAAGGACACTTTCATCAGTTGAAAATTTACACTTTCACCCTTTCATTATGCCGAACTTCAAGTAAAATTGTGGATAAATACACCCCCGCTTAGGATATACCCTTTGTAGTTTGAAAAACTTCACTTACACCTCTTTTCCTACCAAACATGTTGTCACTTACACGCACTATGTCAATTGGTAGAATAATTTTTCAGATATAGTTTTTCAGACATAGAGGCTGCAAAAGTCAATATATCCCTAATGTGTATTCTTAACATGTGCATATATTTGTATTCTATCACAAGTTGCATATATATTTCATAACATGGTGTAGTTGGTATCATAAAACATTGTGACTAACTCAAGATAGGGTTTACAAAACTGGGGGTGGATTGACCTCCGTTGCCTCTGTAAAAGGAAAATTTGTCCGAAAAACTGAATTTGAAAAGTTATCCTACCAACTAACAGAATAAATATACAAAGAGGGTGTATGTGACAACCGTGTTCAGTAGTTATAATAAAAGGTGTGAGATAAGTTTTCCTAACTAGGTGTAAGTGAAATTTAGGGGATGTAAGTAAAATTTACCCAACACCCTATTATCATAAGGGGCAACTGTCATGAAATTTTCTAAAGCAGAGAAGTGTAGACAAATTCTTCAAAAAGAACAAAAATTAGAATGAACAAAATATGATGGACAGGCTCTAAACCAGCTGCTTCTCTAAACCAGGTAAACTATTGGTTCACCAAACATCAATGACAAAATAGTTGTTGAGAATGATACCTGAATTGGTTTACCTAAGCAAACATACATTACTGGAGGAACCCCAATTAAGATGATCACAATAAAGTTAATAATAGTAGGAAGTTCCATCATTGTCCCTCCTGAAATCCTATCACCAAATAGAAACATATGCTAATAATAATATTAAGATGCCCCTATCAAGGTGGGCTCACTAATTGTATCCTGTCTAGGAGATTCTCCTCCATTATTTTGTTTCATCTTGAAAGTGAGCCTTTTGTCATCTACTTTGGATAAACATCTCAGCAAGATTTGAATTTTTGAAGTGGGATATGACATACTATTATATATTAGGGTTGAGGGATTAGGTTTCTTAAATTCTTGAATATATATATTACATTTGGTGCGAGATATATGGATATAATGTCGGTTGATTTATCATATCTTCTATGACAGATAGCACGCATTATTGAATAAATATATTGTAACAGGTATAAACATACAAGCGTATATGTCTAAGATCAGTTGTGCACACTCTAAATTCAATTGTACCACTTGTACCACAGATGTTAGTAGCTGTGATGTATACAAATGTATTACTCGTGTTTTTTTATGTCTGGTATATATTTTCTTGAGCTCGTAAAACTTTTCTATAAAATGGTAATATATAAGCGCACATGTACATTTTTACTTTTCCTCGAAGCAAATCTAAAGAGAAACGGATATTTTGTGTAAGATCTACTCTTGTTTTTCTTGTCCTAAAACCGAGTTGTATACATACTATTGGTTCATTTACTATGAATTTAGATGCATATAGGACATTCCCTATGTAATATCATCGGGAACTCTGTGATGATTCTCATTGACCAGAATAACTCTAATATTCGGGCGTCAAAGGATATTATTGTACTTTAAGAAGATGCGGAAGATTTTATTTTAGTACTTTAAGATGATGAGGAAGTTTTTTCTTTTTTTTTTTCACTGAAAATGAGGAAATTGAGAAACATAAAATTTGGATTGATGAGGAGTCCAGATTTGTTCAAATGGAAATTATTCTCCAGTTGGTCTCTCTTTTGGCCTTAATTTTCATAGAATAAAAAAAGAGTCAGGTCGGTCAAGAGAATTTTGTTGGTTCGGGATAAAACCAAAGAAGGTAAAGTGAATGGGATGGAATGGAATATAATAGAAACCTTACAAAAATATTCCCTCAAGGATAAGCTCAGATCTTTGTCTGATCTTCTTCCAATAAAATAAATAAATCAAAAAATAAATAATCCCATTATTGCTTAACAGTTGGAGAATTTGACTAATAATAATTTCTTACTGCACACCTTAGCAATAATATTGCTCCTACTGCTGTTGTACAATCATATTCTAGAATGATGCTCATTTTATACAGCACTCATGACTCTCACCCTTCAATAAACAATTGCCAACACTCCAACCTCATACTTATCGATTCCGCTTCCATAACTAAATTGACAAAGGGTAAAGTGTTGTAATAGCTGTTGCGTTGACGGTTTAAAAATTCGGAGTTCAAAATCATATTTCTCATGAAAATTTTGAATTTAGACGCAAACTTCTTTCAATCTGATCAGTTGGCAGCTCATGATATCGAAATTTCTTCGAAAGGGTCTTTAGTCTTTACGCACCGCAAGAATAACTTTCTTGGCTGAGTATACAAGAAATGGTCCAGTCCCTATCATTCATGGAATAATCATCCATCTACAAAAACCACCCCCATACCCGGTTGTCCATGGACCACTTCATTGACAATTTATCGAACATGCATCAACTCACCCACATTTGATTCTGATTCCCTTGTAACATGTGAAGCTTGGATTATAGTGCCATTATCAGATGGTGATTGTTGGCCATCTAACAAAAATAAATTTGTACAGTTACACCAGTCTCTGTTGATTATAGGTCTTGAGCTCGAAACTCAGTAAATTCAAAGGGAGCCTAGGGAGCTCATTGATCTTGTTTGCAAGCATGTCATCCCAAACTGATTATGGTTCACCTCTCTGATGTAGTTTGTGGTTTGTTACCCTAGAGCGGAATTATCGCAGAATTATCCAGTGTGCACCCCAAATGATAGCTGATGTGGTTCACATATAATAAAATATTATTCTTTGAGATGACCGCAGTTTACGGGCTAATTTGCACGCACCTCAACTAATTCCACAGGCCTCAAAGATTATTGATCTTCGTTGGATTTGAACGAAAGACCTGAAGAAGAACAAACACTTTAAGTCCTAAGTCTCGCCGACTAGAGCAACCCCTTAGGGTTATACATCATCAAATAAATGTAAAGGAAATTAGCAAAATATAGAATCAATCAAGGTATTGATTCCATGCTAATAGAATTGTTATTTTCATATTCTTCATACCCTGCAACTGATAGCTACTAACAACAACTCTCAATACAGAAGAAGAGAGGGTACATAGGATGATAGGAATAACTCTAATTCTGCAAAAATTTCACAGCCCTCACTCTCTCTCTACAGATCCTCCACATTTTATGTATGTAAAATTATACTACTAAAATGTAAATTATTGATAATGGCTCTCTCTTCCCATTCATAGTTCTCTATCTGCAAAACTCATGGGGTAAAACATATATGGTTTTTACTGATCGTCCTTCCCGGATCTGTGGAGGTGACCTCTCCAGCTATAGCTCTCTGATCTCGCGTCCTCATCTTCTTCCTCCATGCTTTCACCACCAGTCGTCGAAGCCCCTACACTTGTTCCATTCAAGTGAAGAGGACCTTGGGGAGAACCAGACTGCGAAGTACTAGGTTTTGATGATTCTCCATACGGATGATTCTGGGTGGTCATCCACTGGTTTGTAGCCGCCGCCGCTGCTGCATTCGTCGGTACTCTACGAGTATGAAGCCGATATTTCTGGAAACAAAGAACACACATTGTTAGCTTGGTACAAGGTTATAATCCTAAAACCTATGACAAAAACATGAGATAGTTGCTAGATGTTACATACCTGCAAGTGACTCTTGACTTCATCATTAGTCAGACCATCAACTTGCATCAGGTCTCTGATCTGCTTAGGAGTAGCAACTGAAGAAGATTCCAAACAAATAAATCATCAGATTACATAAAACAATAGACTAATCACAAGTGAGAAAAAGAGAGCTCCTCCATGTTTGACAAGTTCAAGATTCTTTTAATCACAAAGGACAGACATTGATGTTTGGATCAAGAATCTTAAAAGAGGACATGAATCAGTCTCACATGCTTATCTTCAAAGAATAATCTTTTAGTTTCCTCTTTTAAAAAGTACTACATTTTGTGACCTCTGCATATCCTTCATCTAATTCATCTTCTAACTTGAAACCATCACATAACATTCCATAAACTGTAAAACCAATTAGACAATTTGGTATCAAGTTCTCACCTTGAGAACCACCAAGTTGTTCTAGAGCGGCGACGAAGCGGCGATGCAACTCCGGCGACCAGCATCTCCTCTGCTTCCTGGAGGAATGCTGGTGTGGTGGTTGCGGTCCAGGCCGTAAATTCTCCTCCCTTGCATTGTTGACACCAGGAGTGAGTAGAGATAGTGCTGGAATTGGTGATTCCATCTTCTTCTCTTCCTTCCTAGTAGATGAAACAGGCAAGGGAGAGCAACCTTGAAATGGCAGAAATGCCATTGGTTGGGTTCTGTTTTTACTGGATTGGAATGGATCAGGAGTCAAAGCTGGATACTCTTCCCCAATTACCTAATTTATCAAGAACAACATCTTCAATTAGAATATGCATAATCAACAAATTGATTTCTTTTTTTCTGGTCTAATTAAATTAGAATTGTTTTTACCTTCAGTGAATTTGTTACAGGCTGTTTCTGGTTTGATGTTTTCGGATCGATTTCCTGATGATCATCACCATTCCAAAGCTGAACAGAACTCAACCAATTCATCTTATCTCTATTGTCTTTATCCTTATTATTGTTTGTTTCATCTTCATCACAATTCTTCTTCTTCTTCAATGGAATGAATTCAGCTAGAACTGGCTCAACATTTCTATTTCTAGCCCTGTACTGTATCTCCTCTTCCTTCATAGTCCCAATAGCTAAAACACAGAAAAAGCAATAAATCAGAAACCACATGAAAAACCCACAAAAAATAAAAGACACCCAGAAAAAATCAATAAAAAACCCAGAAAAAATCAATAAAAACCCACAAATAATAAAAGACGCCCAGAAAAAATCAATAAAAACCCAGAAAAGATCAATAAAAACCCACAAATCCAGAATCAAATCGAGATCAAAAGAATTACGACCCAGTTATCAGAATTTTCAGGAGAGCAAAACCCAGATGATGAAATTAGTAACTGATTTAAATAGAAATGAAAAACTGAATTGAGAAGCAAACCATCGTTGAGGAGGAGCATGCAGAGAGGTAGCTCGCGCTTGAATGCGTCGATCTTCGTCTTCTCTTCCTCCAATCTCTTGACGAAATCGTCAAGCCTGGCTAATCCCTCTGAGAAATTCCCGATCGAAGTGAGTTCGCCGAGGAAGTCACTGATTGTTTTGGGGACATAAGTTCTTCTCACATCTAAGCTCAATTCATGAGGATTTGAACCCATTTCGATCCAACCCACAAGCTGTATCAGATCTCTGAATTGGGTGAATTCTTCTTGAGGAAGATGAAGATCTGGGTATATTGGAATGTGAATGATAGAGAGATAGAGAGAGGAGGAATCTAGAGAGAGAGAGAGAAATAGTGGGGGGTTTCTGTGTGGAGAGAAATAGGGGATTTTAAAGGGGAAAAGGAGAAGATTCTGTTGAACATCGCCGAGTTTTGACAAAGGACAAGTGCGTGGAAAGTCACACACGAGTCCTCGCATATTCTATCCACTGCTTTACTCAGTTTCCCAAACGCTGAGTTAACTCGCGCTTTTATGGAATGTCAAAAATACCCACTCACTCACTATGTAGAGAAATTTTTATTTGCTTACTTTCTAAAACGCTTCAAATTTAAAAACAGTATTAATGTGTTTGATAAATTTCTATTTTTTTCTGCTTTCTAGAAAGTTGTTGCTTCCCCACAACTGTTTTTGAGCAGGGGAGGGGTTGTTTTGCAGGACTTGTTTTTCAATAAATATATTATTTGACATTATTATTTGTTAATAATTATTTATAATAATAACACTATTTACTATATTATGTCTGATATTGTCATTTTAACAGTAACAAAAGCTCTAAAACACTAATTCACAAACACAAAATGTCAAAAATGATTTCCAGCAGTAGCTACATTAAGAAATTTACCAAACAATTTTCACGTAGATTTTCACAACAGCTTTCTCACAGTACTTCCTCCAGTACAGCTTTCTAAAATGCTGCAACATTACTGAACTAGCCCTAAGAAAGAACTATTTTGGGAAAACGGGAATAACAAATTTACGTCGCTTCCTTTCTTCTGTGGAACTTGTCAGCGATAATCAAAAGTTTCTTAAACATTGCAAGAAACTCTTTCCAAATTAAAAGGGTCTACTAACCATGATGATCGGTACATATTATTAGATAGATTAGTTGTGAAGTAACTAAGACAAAATTTACTTCGATTTGGACGTATCGAATTTACTCACAAAATTCATTGTAACGCTTGCGGTCAAATGACAGATGAGCAGTATCTGTTTTGAAAACGCATTTAATTCTAGTGACGCGGAAGCTCTATCTACATACGTATACGATAAATGGATAACATATTCCTAGGAGATTATCCCAAACACTGATAGTTCCACATTAGTAATGATGCGTGTACTTGAATATGTCAGGAGTACAATTTAAGTCGTAGAATGAACTATAAGATAACAAAAACCACCCCTTGAGTATGGGTGATATACAAAAACACCCCTCGTGTTCGGGGATATACAAAAACAACCCCTGCTAACAGACGGAACTAACGGATGAGCTGAAAAGACAAAATTACCCCTAGTGTTGATTCATAATTACAACATATAAATACTATTTCTTCCTCACAACTTCTCATTTCCTCTCCACCAAGACTTCGTCTCTCTCTCTCTCCCTCCCTCCTCATCCTCTCCCCATCCTTAAAAAAAACCCTAGCCACCATCTTGGCCTAATTCTTTCTCTCCCTCTTCTCTCTTTTCTTTCCCTTATTGTTCTTCATTTCTTCACTTCACAATTCTCCATTTCTCTGAACCAACCAGAAGTTATCGAGAGAGAGGGTTGGGAGAAACAAAACCACAACAATTCTCCATTTCACCGGAACGAGGTTTCCGATGAGGAGCTTCAAGGATTTCTCCACCACCGCCACCAAATATGTGGTGATGTTGGATTCCGGCGACAAATCATTGAAGCTCCTCATCGGAAACCTCGTTCTTCACATCGATCGGTCCCTGCCTGTCTCTATCTCCCGTCTCTTTCTCGATCTGGTGAGGCGGCGGCTGTTCGAACTGACGAACGACGCCAAACGGCGACGAACCAACAAATCGACCGGACCCAAGTTTGGATCTGTTCGAGGAGTCCGACGGGACCTGTTTGACGATCGACGAATGATGAATCTCCCGTTCGGTCCGAGGGAGAGGACCGCTGAGGAGCTAGACCGGTCGAAGCACGGCGGAGGATTTAGATCTGACGCTGGTGGCGACAGGTACGACGACGAGTCTTCTTGGTGGGGTTCCGGGAGGAGCGAGAAGAGGTTGGCTTGTTTGAGATTCAGAATTGAAGGTTGGAGGGAGCAACGAGGAGGAATCATTAGGGGATTCTTTTGTTGTTGCTGTTAATCTTCTCCCTCTGTTCTTCTGTATATCATTTTTTTTCTTTTACTTAACCTTTTTTATTTTTTTGGTCTGTAAATCTGTTCTGTCATAGTTATTTGAGGATTGACAGATTGGTTCTTTGAAATGGAGAAATTGAGATCCGATAGGTATGAGATGGTGGGTATGAGAATGGTGGAAGAGAAGTGGTTGTGGTGGCTGTGGTGGTGACGTTGAAGAATGTGGTGATGATGATCCTCTTAGTGACGGAGGAGACTTTTGGGGTTGAAGTATAAAAAGTTGGAAACTTTTTCTCTGGATTTCTTTGTGGTGGTGGTTGTGTTTCTGGTGGTGTTGGTGTGTCTGGTGGTGTTGGTGATTCTTGTGGTGTGTTGGTGGTTGATGTGGTGGTGAAGAAGAACACCAACAACATAAACCACAATAAATACAAAAATACAACTAGGGGCAAAATAGTCATAAAAACGTCATATTACACGCCTATACTAACTGATTGTAACAGAAGGGTGGTATTTGTCTAACGTCCGACGCTGACAGGGGTGGTTTTTGTATATCCCCGAACACGAGGGGTGTTTTTGTATATCACCAATACTCAAGGGGTTGTTTTTGTCTTTTAACCCAATTTTGGAAAACATTTTATTTTGTTATTCAATAAAAATGACATTTTGGTAAATATTTATCATTGGTAAGTTGGTTATTTCTGGGGAATTTTAAATTCTAACTACGCAGTTAAGGTCGAAAAGTTGGTATTGACACGATAACTCGACGTGAACGTGACAAACTTAAAGTCATATGAGTTTGTGTTGTAAACGGATCGATAGGATTGTGCACATCACCAGACATGTTAGATTTGGGTTTGACTTGCAAAATTCTTTTATTACATGCATAGCTAGAAAAAAGTTACTCTACTTGGATAGATCAAATTTACTCGCAACTTAAGCTTGTGGTTAAAAGACAGATGAGTATTATCTGTTTTGAAAATACATTTAATTTGGTAATGCAAAAGTTTTATCTCCAGACGCATATGACAAATAGATAGCGCGCACACGCACATATATATATCATTTTATTTTATTGTTCAATGAAAATGGCACTTTGATAAATATATAACTTTGGTAAGTTAGCGATTTCTAGGGACTCATAAATTTTAACCACATATTTAAGACTGACAATATAGGTATTGAGACGATAACTCGACACGAACATGACACAAATTTAAAGTCACACGTGTCGTAAACGAGGCAATACGTTTGGACACGACACCACACATCTAAACATGTTTGGTGTCGTGGGCAATAGTCCTAATCTTTTAAACATTGTGAAAAACCCACATCCAGTATTAGGGTTAATTAACCATGATGAATGATCCAAATCCTTTTAGATAGATTAGTTGAGAAGTAGCCGATACTCCGATTTGAATGTATCAAATTTACTCACAAAATCCAATATCTATGATGGTCAAAATTTTGACAGCACCTGTTTTGAAAATACATTTAATTCTCCTGACGTGGAAATTTTATCTACAAACGTAAATGAGAAATAGATAACGATTTATAGAACATATTTAATTTTGAAAAGAAAAAATTATAGAACATATTCGTAGGGCATTGTTCCAAAGATTGATATCTATTCATTTGCAATACCCATGTACTTATATATGTTAGTAGGATGAATCAAGTCGTAGAATGAACCGCAACAAAGTTTTGGAAAACATTTTATGTTATTATAAAATAAAATAACACTTTGGTAAATATATATCATTGGTAAGTAAGTGCTTCCTCGTGACTTATAAATCTTGACTACATGGTTAGGGCCTGTAAAATAGGCATTGACAGGATAACCTACACTAACACGACACGAGTATAGAGTATAGAGGGAGAAATTTTTGTTTGCTCTAAGAGCAAATACACGTGGTGCTCTAATCAATACAGCACATGACACGTCAGGAAGAAAGAGAATGAGTGGCAGACAAAAGAAAGTGGATTCTTACATGTTCCTGACGTGTCCTGTGATTTATTGATTAGAGCACCACGTCATATTTACTCTTGGAGCAAGCAATAATTACTCGTATAGA
Organism: Linanthus parryae; assembly: GCA_023055425.1. Lineage (NCBI taxonomy): Eukaryota > Viridiplantae > Streptophyta > Magnoliopsida > Ericales > Polemoniaceae > Linanthus > Linanthus parryae. The sequence goes on from JALGPY010000002.1 coordinate 40,759,839, forward strand.
GGGGTTGCGTTTAGTAAAATGGATTTGTGTCTAAATGAACCGACACTACTGGACACGACTCTAAACAAGTTAGAAATAAGTTTACTTAAAAAAATTGTTTCCTACCCGCATATACCGTACGTTTAAGACAATTTGACATTAAGACCCATCATAGTATGTTTCGACCTAAATTTAAGACTAAAAAATATCTTTTTTAATATAGTTAATTCGTACGAAGACTATTAGGTGAGTAAATATTTTTTAAATCAAATAAATACAAAGACTATTACATTTTTTCCCTTGTAGGATTACTATTACGTTAACTGGATATTGTTAATGTTCTTGTTAACAGTATATATATTGTTAAGGAATGAGATAATCTCCAATGATCACTCCCCTTCTTCTTTTTTTGAGAATATATCTTCCTTGATTTATGCAGTTAGTTATCATCTCTTACGTAATTTATGAAATCACTCATTATATCGTTATTATTTGATTTTCTAGTTTAGCTGATCATACATTGTATGTAAATCACTCTCACTAGTATTTATATGAACCACTGCTCTTCAGAAATAACATTCACTCATTCATTCTCTCAAATGGATGTATGGGTTCCCATACTTGAGACATGGATTGCAAGGTTATGACTGATCCATAGCTCACAGCAGATGATAGAGGGGACTAAAGCGCGTAGGAAATGGGTTCGAGTTGACGAGCCTGAGTAATACCTCAAAAATGACAGCATTCCATTAATGGAAAGGAGGAAAAGCTCTTGAAGAGGGTATGAAATAACCTCCAACCCCTCTTGCACACTCCTTGAGTACAAAAAGGTTAATGAGGTCTGTGCGGTTGGGATAATGCAACTGGAGTATCTCGATACAATAGTTATCCCAAATAATATAATCCTACCATCGATCCAAATTGCTCAAAAAGTCCGTTTGTACATGATAACACCCACTTTAGTAAAGAGTTGAGGTAACCAAATCCTTGAATTTCATGAATAACTAAAGACGGATAGTGGATGCGAGGAAAACAGGAATCCACTCGGAAATTTTCATAGTGGGTCGGCATCCAAATCAAGCGAGTGTGATACCCCATAGGTTGCTCTTGACAATGCTCCTCAATGAAAGGAAAAAACTTGGGATAACATCCTCCATATGAAGCTACCACGGTGTGCTAGAAGATTTTTACAAGGTGGACCATATCGCGATGCAAAAATCATGCAAAAAGAGAACGGCCTTGATAATAAGACCATGCCAACTTCATTTGCAAAAAAGTACCAATGTGAAGTAGTGAAGGAAGACCCAACTCGCGTTCCTCAAAAGGAAAGAGAGCATATCCCGGCCAATCCAGTGAAGGCTGGAGCTCACTCTTTAATGGATCTCTAAAATTTAGTGAAAAGTGAAGGAAGTCTCTGTAGCACTATCTTTGAAATTGGAGCCATGTACATGAAGTGAATCGACAAGGAGGCTAGCACACTTCGCAGCAAGGTAGTCTACCTCCAGTCGAGAGGAACTTAGCATTTTAGCTTGCAATTTGATTCCAGAATTCCTCCACAAGCTCCTGAGAGTCTGAAATCCTGGGAAGTTTCTAGGAAATTGGAGCTCCTAAATATTGGGTCGATAAAGTCTTGATGTAAACCCTAACCAACCAAAGAGTAGATTTTCGAAGTATAGGAATTATGTCTACAACGAAGAATTTTCTCTTCCATAAATTAATTAGTTGAACAGAGACTGTCATTTACTGCTAGCATCTGTTGAGAAAGAGAAGACATATATCCCCATACAAAGGCTGCGACTCTCCCAAGGTAGAACGGGAGAACGGGAGCACAAATACGACATCATTTTCCTTCCTCAATAGCTAGATTCCAGGTCTTGCTCAGCACCTCATGTGAAATAATGAAAAAGACTAGGGAAAGGTCTCTCTAGTGGACACCTCCAGTCGCACAAAAGAAGCCAAACATGTGCCCCTGTAAAGAGATAGAGTACCAACAATTCAGCTCACAAGAAAGTCACAGTTGACACCATCATAAACTTTCTGCATATCCAGCTTAATTGTCACATTCCCTCCTCGGACTTTGCTTCTAGCGTCGAAAGTATCTCTTGAGCAAGAGCGACGTTCATTAATGGATTGGGACAAAACCATCATGTTCTTAGGAGATTATTAGGGGAATGACGTCCCTTAATCTATTCAAGATAACCTAGGCCACAACTTTATAAGGGAAATTGCATTGGCTAATAGGTCGTAGACGAGTGAAGGGGAAGAATGTTTGGGACTAAAACTAAATTAGTCGAAATGAAGGCCTTTGGCATATAACCACGTGGAAAGATAATTTGCACTACAACCACCAAATCAAAAGTGATAATATCCCAACATGCACAAAAGAAGCGTCGAGTATAGGGATGGCAATATGGTCCGATCCGATCTGAGATCCGAGCGATCCGAGCCGAATGGATCGGATCCGAATCCGAACCAAATGAAAATGGATCAAATTTGGATCGGGAAAGCCAGACCCGAACGGTTTTGGATCTGGATTTGGATATGAGGGCAGGTCCACCGGGTTCCGATCCGATCTGATCCGACGTATATGTGTGCTTTATAAATATACCCCCATTACCTCCCCACTTACTTACAAGAAGAATACTATAGTAACTCCAACCTACAAAGCTATTTCTTTTGTTTTGTAGGATTCATAACTTACGAACATGCCTTAGCGTAAGATATAGTGTTGATTTTTTATGTTATTTTTTCTATTTTATTGCAAATTAGAGACAGATCCGATCCAAATCCGATCCGACCACGTACTATATGAATCAACGGATCGGATTTGGATCAGCTGAATAAAACCCGATCCGATCTGATCCGAATCCGGTGATGATCCGAACGAATTTGGATCGGATCTGGATCTCATTTCTCGTGGTCGGATCTGGATCGAGAAGGGCCTGATCCGATCCGGATCCGACCCGTTGCCATCCCTAATCGAGTAAAGCCATCAGGACCTGGAGCACTATCTTTATTCATCACGAAAACATACCTCTTCCAAAATTGGAACTGCATAGAGCATCGTCTTATGCACGTTCTGCACATTAGTAATAAAATGAGGATGTGGTCCAAGAAACACCCAATGTACTGCACATGACGTGCTGATAATATATCCTGGAAATAGGTTTCCTAAAAAACCCTAATGAAATAGGTAACCACTATAGGACCTAAAACCTGCAATTACAAACACATATTTGAATTATGTTGATGACGTTTCTTGACATACGCATGGAAAATAAGTGTTACGATCCCTTTCCTCCAACCATGCCATCCGGGCTTTCTCTCGTAGAAGATATTTTTCCCATATGTAGGCCTATTATGATGAACCAAAGAATACTCATGCACAGCTTCCTAATCTCCATCTTTATCTATGTATCAATACATAGTAGCTTATCCTGGAGGGTTGATCACGGGCAATTCTACCCTCCTCACCCCCCCCCCCCCCCCCCCACACACACACACACTCGTGCCAAAAATTCCCATTCCCACCCTAAGGATTGGCCCAGAACCGGATTTTTCGTTCACTCCGTGGCCATCCCTTCCCCTTCCCTTAAGGATTGGGAATGCCCTAAGAGTAATATTGTAGCCTTCAAAAACTTTAGAGGAGGTTGATAGCTGATAAGATTGCATCATTGCAACACGATTAAAGGTGACATGTCATGTATGAAATTATTCATACCAATCCTAAATATAGGTTGGTTTGGTATGACTTTTTGGACTTTTAAGTCGAATTTTTAGTTGTTGTGAAAAAAGTTCACTCCGTGGCCATCCTCATTTTATTATCAGAACCGGATTTTTCGTTCACTCCGTGGCCATCCCTTCCCCTTCCCTTAAGGATTGGGAATGCCCTAAGAGTAATATTGTAGCCTTCAAAAACTTTAGAGGAGGTTGATAGCTGATAAGATTGCATCATTGCAACACGATTAAAGGTGACATGTCATGTATGAAATTATTCATACCAATCCTAAATATAGGTTGGTTTGGTATGACTTTTTGGACTTTTAAGTCGAATTTTTAGTTGTTGTGAAAAAAGTTCTTGACAAAGAAGTTAATTAAAAAATATGTATGTGTTTGGTGAAAAAAGTTATGTTGTCAAAAAATTAGTGATGCAACACTTTTGTTTGTTAGTGAAAGTTAATATTTTATAATTGTTATATTTACTAATAAAATTATATTATGTTTAAGTAGTTGTCGTAGTATGTTAATACAAAAAAAAATATGGGTGAAAGGGTCATTTTAATTGTTTAAGATGGAAAAAGTCAAAAAAAAAATTCAGAAACCCAACTTTTTTTCAGAACTCAGTTTTACACTTCAAAGCCAAATACTAAAATCCAAATTCTGACACAAAAAAATCATACCAAACCCTTCAGAAAAGTCCAAAACAAGTTAAAAATCCAAATTGGATTATGAGATGGAAATAAGTCATACCAAACCCACCCTATGTTACGCTTCCCTCAAAAAAAATCTTATGCCAATGTAATGTGTATATGGTGGAATACAGAATGACAGTTCCCCTCTGTAGTCCCCAACGCCATAAACTGTGATCTACCAAACTCCTTTCATGAAGGTTAAAGGAAATGTACCAAATCTGACCTTAAAATATCCTAAACGAAAGATCCATACGATTTTTTTGGCTTTTCTGAGTTTGAGGAGACGGTTGAGCGATTTAGACCCCATTGTACGAGTATGTATATTTTAGCCTAAGACCTGAACTAATCCTAGTATATTGCAACTCTTTGACTAAAGTCTAAACGCCATTAAATTGAATCTAAACCAATCTAGTATAAATAATCTAGTTGTAGAGTATTGAACCATTTCGTGTACCGATTAAATTTCTTTCTTTCTGTTTTCCGTGGACTTGAATTTGTCAATTTTCATTATAGATTTTGTTTTTAGATACTAGTCACAATTTATTAATATCTTAAATACATTTTAATTATACACTAATGCAGCACAACTTTTCAAAGCTTGTGCATGAACTTGGGCACAAAACGTGACCAGGAAGAAGTTTATGATTTTATCTTAATGTGTATGGAAATGAAATCGCGAAGTTGAATGGGATAAGGATAAGGGTATATCCTAAGGATAATACACAAATCGGGAGTACTATATATATTTATTTAGCATGAACTAGGAGGAATCTAGGAGTTGTGATTTTCTCTACTCCTTTGCTTCTGAAGGGGTGGCAATTCTTTCTTTTCCTGCCTGTATGTACAACCTTTTAAGCTCCCAAAAGCTGCCTGTGGTTGAAGCCTTGAAGGGCACTCACTAGCCCCTACCAGGCTACGGTACCAAGTTAATTTGGTGGTTGCTTGGGGATTCAGAATTCAATCCATTCAGATGATAATCTCTCTGTTTGGTACCAGCTGAAAATCTCAATAATCAGATAAAAGTAATCTGAAAAAGAAAATCTAACTTAACTGAGAATCACACTATATTTGATATGAGCTGAAATTACATATCAGTAACTAAATCCTTAATAAAATTTAAAGAGCTCTAAAGTCAAGTAATTGGATACAACTATGTATAACTGAGGTGTGATCATGCTAATTTAAAGAAAAAATCAAAATTAATTATTTTTTAGATATTTTCAGCTGCATAATCCCTAATTTGGAGATTCTATAAATGCACATAGACTATTTAATCTGTAAATTATCATATTAAAATATGCAAGCATAAAAAATAAAATTATTAAAAAAAATACTGATTTTAATCCAACATGCGATATCAAACAAGCACTTACCTTAATCACATTCTTAGGTTCTAGCCCCCTTCATCATCTTAGGAGTAATAAAAATAGATGATAGTGCCCTTCGACATTAGAATTCATAAGTTTAATCATGCATTTAGGATTAAGGCTAAAATTTTCAGTCATTGTTCAATAAACTGTGGAGTATTGTAGTGGAAAACTGAAAGTGCGAGGGCTTCATTGTCACTCGATACATGAAAAAGAAAATCTAACTTAACTGAGAATCACACTATATTTGATATGAGCTGAAATTACAGATCAGTAACTAGATCCTTAATAAAATTTAAAGAGCTCTAAAGTCAAGTAATTGGATACAACTATGTATAATTGAGCTGTGATCATGCTAATGTAAAGAAAATATCAAAATTAATTATTTTTTAGATATTTTCAGCTGCATAATCCCTAATTTGGAGATTCTGTAATTGCACATAGACTATTTAATCTGTAAATTATCATATTAAAATATGCAAGCATAAAAAATGAAATTATTAAAAAAATACTGATTTTAATCCAACTGGCGATATCAAACAAGCACTTACCTTAATCACATTCTTAGGTTCTAGCCCCCTTCATCATCTTAGGAGTAATAAAAATAGATGATAGTGCCCTTCGACAATAGAATTCATAAGTTTAATCATGGATTTAGGATTAAGGCTAAAATATTCAGTCATTGTTCAATAAACTGTGGAGTATTGTAGTGGCAAACTGAAAGTGCGAGGGCTTCATTGTCACTCGATACATGTTGCAGGTAGGTTAAGTGTCAATGACTCTGCTCAGTTTATGCCAAACAATTAACGGTTAAGTACCTTGAAATTTTCACTAAATTGGTACTCGGATAAAAACAATTCTCCATTTGACAAATGGCTTGTAGCATGGCATCCCCCCGCATCTAAGACGCTCTAGGTGGGGACTTAGTTCAGTTACCCACGTGCAATCTCGTGCAGGAATAAAATGTATATTAAGCTCTTTGAACAATTTTTCTATCGCAGGATTAAAATGATTTTATTGAGATGTTACCTATCACCATGTATTGATTTCTTTGTAGATGCCTATTTAAAAAAAACAATGTGTAAACATGTGAGAGTTCAATGAAAAAGCACTTGTAGGTCTTACAGGTGGTCAGAAGTTCGATAAAAATACGAAGTCCAAATACCTTATTTCTAATTACAATTATTTAGTGAGGAGAAGCTTAGATAGAGGAAAGTGGAAAGTAGTATTTTCTGGAAGGTAATGAAAAGTGAAGAGAAATTTCCAGCCAAAGAAGGCACACAGTAATTGCATGTGATTAGCGTGTGGAGGACTCACTAACGTCAAGTAAACAGCGTTTGAGATACGGAATCTTGTGAGAGAAGAGAGTGTTTTTGTGGGTGTGGGTGGTGGGTCCCATGTTTGATATTTCTTTTGCAGATTTCTTTTTTCTTCGGACAAAAAAGAACAAACTTTTACAGCCGTTAGATTCCTTAGCGTCGAGAGAATCTCTATCCTCTTCTTCTCACTCTTTCTCTTTTTTTTTTTTTTTTTTTTTTTTTTTTTTTTTACATAAAATCTTATTTTTAAATTTGATTTGATTCTTCAAATAAAAACTATAGTATCCACGGTTTGTATCCCTTGTATTATTTGTTTTGTAAACTACACTAACTTTTGGTCAACTTAGGAGAAAGTATTCATTGGAGCTAGTCTCATTACAATGATATGTTTGTGCGGTGGAACATTTTAATCAGTTTTTGACAAAACATGTATTAGTCATATGAAACCCACCAATTTTTGATTGTTTGTCAGAAACTGATTGGCGTGTCTCACCATTTAGGCATGTCACGTGGTGGGACTAGCCCCAATAAATACTTTCTACAACTTGTTGTGTTTTTGGGTGGTGGGCGGCAGGGGGCGGACGCAAAATTTTGTTTCAGAGTGGTCCCACTTAACAATTAAAGTTGATTAAAATTTTTGGTGAAAAATTATCGATCGTTCAATTATATTTTTCAGTACCATCTTTAGTGAGTTTATGGTGGTGAAATAACAGCTAAAATCGTATAATAAACTTTCAGCGTGAGAAAATCAATATATGCAAGCATTTCCCTTTTGATCAAACTCGACGACGTTCTAGAACCGTTTTTTATATATATTCTAATGCAGATATCATCACATAATCATAACATGTCTCAGGGTAGTTCTCATCACATTAACACAACAAATCAAATCGAATTTTAGAACACCGATTTGCTAAAAGGCTACAAATGTAGAACTTACAAAAAATGATCTATGTTATCACCAAATCATTGAGTACGATATCTAGTATGTTAATTGTTATGGTTATATGGGTCCAATTGTGATACTTTTATATATTATGGGGTTGTTTTGTAATTTTTAAGGGGGGGAGGGTGGTCCTAGCTATAATTGAGATTTCTAATTATCCGGGGAAATAATAGTAAATCTTGAAAGTTGAGGGGGGCCCTATGCCCACGCTAGGGCTTGTGTGGATCCGCCCTGGGGGAGGGGGTGTTTACGGGTTCGAGTTCTGAGAATTCCGGTGGCCGGGTGGAAAAGAGTCGGTCACTGACTCTTTAAAACAATCATACCATATAATACCCGGACATTGGCCCTAGAAAACACCATTTCAACAGCCCAACCACATATGTGTCTCCTCTCTTTCTCTTCACAATACATTCGAACCTCAAAACAAAGTCGTGCACCTATCTACTACCTCTCGTCCACCGCTAACAGCCATCACTCGACCACTGCTCCAAAACACCCATTCACCGCTTTTCTTTCAGCCTGTCACCGGCTTGTCACAAACCTCAAAAAAGTTAAATCCTGTTGGGGTTAACTAAACCCCTTATCCCAAACACAGGCAGGGAATTTTAAACTCGTGGGATTCCTCTTAGCCTTAGGCAAATAAAATGTTTGAAAATGAAGTTTACCAATGCTGAGTTGGGTATGAATTTTTTCTATGCTATCTATTGGACCCGATTAACACAATCTGCAACGGTTGACCCGAATTGTGGGGCTTATTTTCTTTCAGAAAAAGTAAATTGTCGTTCGAACTTTCCGAATTGGCACTGAGAGATGCCCGTTGGACCTGGGGGTGGGCCTATGGCCACCCTAATTTCTTCCTCTACTACTATTTTTAAGTTTTTTTCAAGGGTAAAAAGAGACTGACCACCCCTGAATTTTGGATTAGATCCATTCCGCTATCATGTGTTTTGGAAAAAGACACTCCGCACCCCTGTAACTGACAGACGCTAACGTTTGCATGGAAAATACAATCCTACCCTTAAATTTAGAACAAAATTACATCTGCATATATGCTCAATTCTGCACCCACTCATTCTAACCCTAATCCCCCTCTCTCTCTTCCCCTCTTTCTCACCTCAGATTTGACAGTCACGACCTTGTAGCTCCCCGATCTGAAATTTTTTGCCAGTTGTGCACAAGAGAATCCTGCAGAGAGAACTTCGTGTACACCAAAGACAGAGAATAGAAAATGGCACAGGAAGTGTTGGGTTGTGTGTAGGGAGAGAGTAAGGCAGTAGCACTGTCTGAGAGAGAGACAGGAGTTTGGCAGAGCTTCCGCGTATGTCTGGTGCGTCCCTCTTTGTATGGAAAGGTTAACGTCCTATATATAACGGAGAATGTGACCGTTGTAGTGTGGTTAATGCGCCCATCAATGGCGGCTTAATTAGCTTAACCACAACAGCACGTTGGTCCGCGTATATAGGGACCGTTACAGCACGTTATGCGCGAATACCGGAACCGTTATGGGGTTGACCTGGTTTGACCGGGTTGACCGGGTTTATGGAGCTCGTGCCATAAATCTCTCAAAAGCAGTTACTAAAGGTCGCGCGCGGGCTTGGCTCGCACGCGACAGGACTTACTCTAGCCTCCAGACCACTAAGTCCCTACAAGTCCCGTGTAGTGGTATGCGAGGGCCCTGTCTCGCAGCCCCCACGTGGATCAGCGCGGCTGGTGATCCAGTGTGTGTGGAGCACAATATGGAGTGCTAGATGATTGCCACGTGGCCAAGATCCGTCTGCTCAGAAAGCACTATCTACATTAGCCCCCTTTCTGCGCGTGAAGACTCATGGCCGGATAGGCTTCCATGCGCAGGAACCAACGTACGCGTCGCCGCCACGCACCAATTCAAATATGTGCAGATTCAGCCCTCGTGCGTGCCATTATGACCTAAACCCCTAGAGTCGTGTCGTCTGGTCTTTAGGGTTTTAGGCGTGACGTCAGCTTGTCCTGTGATTGCGCGATTCGACGGTGACGGTTGCGATTCGACTACTGAAAGGATGCAACCCTTCATTGTTTTTGGATAAATATTCTGTACTCTCCATTGTTGCAAAAGCATCACTTCTTTCTCTTAAAGTGAATGATACCCGGAAGCCTTCAAGAGCAGATTCAGATAATCAATCACCAGTTCTCTCTTGTCAATCGTCTTCTTCAATTGTGCGCATCCAAGCAAGCTTTACCAAAACAAGGTTGGCCTGTTCAATATTGTTTAATATACTGATATATGCTTTGAACTGCATTGGATCTGCAAACCCATAACATATTATCCACTGAAAACTATGAAGAAGCTCTTGCTCTTTGAATCCAATTTTGATTTAATCCCCAGATGATAAGGATCTTGAGTGTAGGGTTTCAGAAATCCCTGATAATGCAAACGATTCCAATCTCTAATTTTGAAGATTGCCACTGGACTGTTCATCTTTCTTCCAATAAATCCTCGTATGCTTTGAACTGAATCTTGAAATTAAAACTAAAGTGTGCGTGTTTCTCCCCCCTTTTTTTCTTGCTTTTCCGCAGGAATGGCAAAGACAAAAGGAACCAAACCCATTAAGGAGGTCGAAGAAATACATGATCTTCCCTGGGCCTTATGGCGAAAAGCCCCCTATCTAGGTGGCAAAGACTTCTACCATGCTAGGGTTAAGGCGAAGAAACTGCCAATCCCCGTCCCTGGCGAAGGATTGCAAACGTTAACCCCTCCAGTTAACTCGGCCCTGCTCGAATTGATCGATTCCGAGGACGTGGTTCGATTGGGAGTCGAAAATGGGTATTTCCCGTATACTGCGATTTCCACTCAAGCGTTTGTCCATAAATTGGACTTCATGGATGAGTGGATTGACCATGTACTGACCCATCATGCCATGACTTTAAACGATGCTGGCATATACTTCGCAGTTCGTGCTATGAAGGGTGCTGCCGTGAAGCTGGACCAGTCAATGCTTCTAAACCTTCTTTCTCGTTACTCGCCTGCGACTCACACATTCCATTTTGCTGAGTTCGAGGCTGCTCCCACGCTCGAAGATGTGCACATGCTGTATGATCTGTCTCCCGTGGGCGAGGTGGATCCTTTGAGTCCCTTGAGATCGGATGCGGAGATCGCTTTGTACAAGCAGATGGAGGAGTGCTTGTCAGAAGTGAAGAAAATCTCCACTCGATGGATTCCTACAGAAGTCCTCCCCGACTGGCAGTTGGTTGACACATCTGCGAAGAACACTTGGAACAAGTGGGTGCAATATTTCTTTCGCGATTATGCGAACAGCAGTATCACCAAGAAGCTTCTAAGCCAAAACCCGAAGGCCAAGAACTATGTGAATGGCAAGGGTTATCACTTGACCCTATGCGCTTTCCTCTGTGCCTGGTTGTCGAGGTATTTAATCGATGGCCACCCGCATGATGGGGTCTTCTATCATGTTCTGCCTCTTGCTGTGAAATTGGCCCTTGGTCAGAAAGTTGCACTTGGACCCTTAGTCTTGGGCACGCTGTACCACAGGTTGGATCAGCTGGTCGTGGCAATGAAGGAACCGCGTGTCGCCTCGACGTACTGACTTACATTAACATTGCTTTCTTGACAATGTGGGTCTTCGAGCGATGGCCCTCTTATGCCCCAGTCTCTTCTAAACCCAGCAAATGGTGTCCCCCAGGTACGGAGGAGGAGCGTAATAGCGGCAGGGCTGCGAGGTGGTTTGGAACTAACTTTCCCAAGTGTGTTTGGAGCCTGATATGCGAAAATCGGGAAGAGTTTATAGCCAGGCCTTATGCCACGCGTGTTGAGAATGTGCGATGGTTCCCAAAACTGTATCCCTCTAAGGCTGTTGCTTTCTCAGAAGGGCTCCTTTTCGAGGGCGGGGAGCATTTCCACGAGCGCTATCGCGAGTTCTTTTGCTGGTGTCTGAGAGGTTCTCTTCCTGCTCTTGCAGAGCATGTTCGTGAGCTCGCACCTAGGTACGAGAGAATCATCGTGGACGTTGATTCTACCCGCGTTTCTCCCCAGTTCGGCTTCGATGCAGTGGCACCCTCAATCTGGCCGCAGTCTATCATAAGAGGCTGCTATAAGCGGTTATTCTCTGGGGAGTGCAAAACAATCTTGAGGAGCAATCTTCCCTTCGAGCAACCTCCAGGTAACCGCGAAGGTGGCTATTCCAGAAACTGGATTGCTCATTGGAATGCCCAGCAGACAAGGTTTGAGACACAGTCGGCCCCTCAGCCAAGCAGAGCTCCTGTGATCAAAAGGAATTTTTAACCTTTTCGTCCCAACTGTAGCCTGGACGAGTCTGAATATGGCTGCTATTCGTTGCTGGATCGCGAGAATCACCTGTGTCCCTCCATCATTCTTGATGAAAAGATAGTCGCAGTTAGGAGAGGTGATTCGCATTTCATCAGATACAGCGAAACTTTCGCTAAGGTAAGCAATTTCTCTCGCATGTGCTAAGTTTCTTTATTCCAATATATTGAAAACTTCATGCTTCGTTTTCTGCCGTAGTGCCATGTAAGGAGGTTTGCATCTGGTGAGCGTTCCAAATCGCTGGTCACCACCATTGTTACTGCAAGAAGGCAAGGACAACTAGTTCGGATGGCATCGAAGATGGATCCCGCGGTTGAGACCAAAATTCGCGAGATCATGAATACTTTTGCTGATTCGCTAATAGACAATACTCCAGCCTTGTATCCTCCCAGGAATGATCCATCTCCTCCAGCGACTCCTGCTCCGAGAGCGAAAAGGCCCAGACAAAGAGGAATCACAATCTCTTCCCCTAGGAGCGCTCCAACTTCCCCTCCTGCGAGATCCCTTACTTCCAGGGATAAAGGTAAAGGTCGCATGACCAGTAAAGCGCGGAAGGAGCTCGCAGTGGAGACCTTCGTTCCGTTTGGCCAGGAGGAAGAAGAGGAGAGAAGAGAGACAAGAGAAGGAGATGAAGAAGAGGAAAGAATTGAAGATTTCGGAGGCAGAGAGAGAGAGATGAGATACAAGAGGAAGAGTCAGGAGGTATCTCAATCGTACTTCTCTTCTCATTATCTTAACTCTTTTGCAATCTTATCTGAACGCATTGTTTCTTAGCAGATGACGATGAGACCATCAGTGGCCTTTTGGCCAAGAAGCAGAAGAGGAGTTCTCATTCTGGTCTTTCCGACGAAACCATAAGCGAGGTCATTCTTGCCGAGTCCAGGAGAACTGCTGCGGAGGCTGTTGAAAGAAGAAGAAAGCGAGAAGAAGAGGAGCTCGAACGCGTGAAGCAAAGGAGCCTATAAGAACAACACGTCGACGACCTAGTGCGTCCAACTGATGAGGAATATGTGCTTCCAGAAGAGGTGGCTCCTCAAGCTGACGAGGAGGATGCGGCTCCAGAAGAAGATGCAGCAGCTCTAGAGCAAGCCCAAGCGGACTTCGAAGAAATCGCAGGCGGTAATGAAGGTGAGATTTTTAATCTCGCAGTAACTTACCGAGATGTTATTGTCAGTGCGCTAAAGCACGGTGTGTCAAAAGCTGACATTCGCCGCTGGCTAGTAGGCAAGTGCGGTGAACCTTCAGGTAATCATTTGAGCAACATGTGTGAACTAGGCTTAGCAACCCAAACATAATCATGATTGGTTTCTTCGCGCCCCAGGTCACGCTCACCTTAAAGACATGCTTAATGAAGATACATTGATAGGGCAAGGTTCCACGTCCTTAGCATATGACGAGGATGCTGCGATCCCACCTTCGCGTGGAGGTGCTCGCTCTTAGCTTACCAAAGATAATAAAATGTTATGCAATACAAGTTACCTCACATCATCGTACCTTGTATCGCAGGCAACGCTGATGAAGCCATGTTGGGACAAAGGAGTCAACCTTCTGCATCCTATTTCCCGGTGCCGAGTTCTCATACCGAGAAGCCCGTCGCAGCTGCTGAATATGCGGGTGAGCCCTTCGAGGACGTCATTGAAATTTCTTATGATGCCGAAGCTGACACCGTGTTGATGGAGGAAGATGCCCATGCTGGTGATGAGGAAACGGGAACGAACGCTGCTGACGCTATCGCACCTGAAGGCATCCCTGATCAAGCTGCAACTTTTGCCGCTGCCATGCCTCCGGCAATGACTGAGCCTGCGGCACCCCTTCCTGCGTGGAACTTTTGGAGTTCGCAGGTCGGGGCTGCAATCGCACCTGGTGCGGATTATACTCTTCCTACCAACTATTAGGAGTTAGAGCTCGCGGCTGACAGGAGGTCGATGGAGCAGAGACATTCTTCAACTGCCCCTGCAATGCGCATTCCTTCTTTGCGCGAGATCCTTGAAGGAACTGGTATGTCATGATTTGCTGTTCGCATCTTGCGTTCTTCATTTGCAAGTTCGACAGTCTAACTTGGTTTAACACTGCTTTAGGGTTGAAGCAAGCTGACGTGGACTGGCTAGTTCGGATGCGCCTCTCCTATCCTCAATCGTTTGTGAGGTCTCTGGAGATAGGGCCCTTCGACAGGAGGCTATTTTTGACTGAAGCCATCTGGATTTTGGAGCAGCTATCCGCGGCCACACCTGCGACCATTTCTCCTCAGAGCGCGGAATTGCTTTTTGGCATGTGCCAAAACCTTCTCGCCAAAGTTCAAGGCAGGCTGGGCTTTGGGTTTCTTGTCAAAAGAGTCACCCTGATTCGCGGGGCCGTGAACTTGAAACACGGCTACCATAACCTCGCAGCTGAGGAGAAGAAGGTGGAGCAGCAAAAGCAAAAAGTTGAAGAGGCTGTGAAGCTCTTTCATGATATTAATGCCAAATACGAGCAATTAAAGCAAGAAGTGGAGCAAGTGGAAAATCTGTCACATCAGTTTACTCCTAATGACTCCTTGGTCAAGGGCTTGTTTTGAAAAGTAGCAACTAAGTAGCAAATCTGTGTGGAGAAAAATGCTGAAACATTACTGTAATGTTGCTAGGGTTTCTCCCCTCTTTTTTTTCAAAAAGAATTTGAATGCCTGTTTTGCCCTTCCCGGAATTTGCTCGAATATCTCTGTGCACATCAATTATGACGTCAGCTATTGATATTCTGCCTTGATTTTTGCGCTAATTGCTCATTAGATAAGCACGCTTTCCTTGGGAAGTCCATCCGTATCATGACCATCCGTCATTAATTAGGATACGCAAACGAATCGTCGTAGCCTTTAGTAGGGTAATTGATTGTTACCTCTTTTCAAGGCGTAAGTGATTGATCCTTACCCTCTTTTCAAATTCTGCTGACTCATCTCGGCAACTGAAGAGTCTCAACAAGGTCTATATAAACCCTGCCTTTTGCTATTTGGGTTCTTCATCTCACAATGTGGCTTGCCATGAGTTCTTACGACTGCTGGCTTCAACGCTTGTCTTTCGTTGATTCATGGCAGCTTCAAGTTGTGAAACCTGAGTTTGTGCTTTGTGCCATAGAAATAGCTTCCAAGATCTGATTTACAAGGCTTATTGATCTTTATAACTGTCATAAAGAAGATGCAGAGAATACCTCATGTTTGCTCGAAGAATTTTCTTCGTCTATTATGCTTGCAGGTCATGTTTTCGGCCGCCTCCTGGCGAGGTGCAGCGCCGTGCTGACCTTGCTACCGACTCGTAATGAACGGCGGATTTCTCCTCCAGCTTGCCCGGAGGTTGATCATTCGCCACCACGTTCTTGAGCTCAGGGTGGTGAGCCAATGTGCTCGTCTCTGTGGACAAGGAGCCTCTTGCCCGAGGAATGACCGCTTCCCCGTCTTGCACAGCCGCATACGCCGGAATAGGTGGTTCCTCAGGCACGTCTCTTGGGCATAAGACCAAAGAATGTCCTTGTCAGATCCTGGGATCTTGAACATAGCATCGAATAGGTCTTGTAGACATGGCGGGCTGCGGGCTGTTCTTCTCGCAGGAACACCCTACTTGCTACAGATCTTTGGTCGCAGATCTTTGTATCGCATAGCTTCTGCTAGGACCGTTAAGTCGATCCTTTTCCAGTTGGGATTCCCCCGATGTGTAACTTCCGCTTGTAAGTTACCATTTAGATGCATTGTAAGCCACGTTGGCTATGTAACTAGCTCTGTTTTGAGCCTTTCGCTTGTAAGCTGTTATCTAGGCAGATAAATTGTAAGTCATTTTGACTCATAATGATAAATCGCCTTGTATGATTTGCTGTTTTCGTTACAACAAATTACAATTTCGCATACGTATTGGCAAATTTCGCCCTCTGTAGTGCTGTATTCACACTTTGCATTGCTGCTATGATTTGCTATCTGTCGGATAGATTCGCAGTCATGATTTTAGATCGTTCCAGATCGTATTTGCGTAGCTATGCTATCTTGGCGGATAGGCTTGAGATTTACTTAAGGTTAGACTCAAGTGCGGGCGCTATCTCGGCAGATAGGCTTCTGTAGATCATTTAAGATCATTTTTGCATAATGCTGCCATCATGACAGGTAAGACTTAAAAATCATTTTGAGATCGCATCCATGTAGCGCTGCTATCGTGGCAGATAGGCTTGAAAGATCATTTAAGATCATACTCGCATAGGCTGCTATCATGGCAGATAGTCTTAAAAGATCACTTAAGATCCTACTCGCATAGGCTGGTATCGTGGAAGATAGGCTTTAAAAGATCACTTAAGATCATATTCGCATGGGCTGCTATCATGGCAGATAGGCTTAAAAGATTACTTAAGATCATATTCGCATAGGCTGCTATCATGGCAGATAGGCTTTAGAAGATCACTTAAGATCGTATTCGCATGGGCTGCTATCATGGCAGATAGGCTTTAGAAGATCACTTAAGATCGTATTTGCATAGGGTGCTATCACGGCGGATAGGCTTTAGAAGATCACTTAAGATTGTATTCGCACAGGCTGCTATCACGGCGGATAGGCTTTAGAAGATCACTTAAGATCGTATTTTCATAGGCTGCTATCACGGCGGATAGACTTTCGCTAACGAAAATAATGAAATAAACAGAGCAATAAAGACATCTGAAAGTATAAAATTCTTCTCATTTGGGAGAAGTCTTTTTATTATAAAACTCTCATATGGGAGAGATGAGATTACAATTCTCTCATATGGGAGAGAAGATGTGCGAGTTATAGCAATACAGAGCATAAAGCAGACGTTGTAATCTAACGCATACAATGAAAGGAGTTAAGGATAATACTTCTTAATCCAGCGCATGTTGACTGAGCTTGGGGTTGAGGTCGTTCCATGCAACCTTCGTATGTTGCGGTAGCTACTATCAAAGACTTCTGTGACTTCAAAGGGTCCTTCCCAATTGGCTGCGAATTTTGGGTGAGCTGCCTCTCGCATGCAATGGTCAGACGCGCACAAGACCAGATCTCCAACTGCGAAGTCTCGCCGTTGGACTGTTTTGTTGTACTCACGAGCGATCCTTTCTTGATATCGTTTGTTAGTCCTTTTAGCTTGCTCCCGCTTCTCTTCTAACAGGACCAAGTCATGATCGCGTTGGTTATCGTATAATGCATGAAAAGCCAACCTTGCAGAGTTAATCTTCACTTCCGCAGGTACCACCGCTTCAGCTCCATAGCACAAAAGAAATGGTGAGACCCCTGTGGGCGTCCTTGGAGAAGTCCGATAGGCCCACAGGGCTATGCTCAAAGAATCAACCCACTTCTTGTGGTCATTTGCGACCACCTTGCTCAAAATTCTCAATAACGTCTTGTTGGTTGCTTCCGCTTACCCATTCCCCTTCGGTTAGTATGGAGTGGAGCATATCTGCCTTATGTTGTACTCTGCTAGCTTTGCAGCCACCTGTCGATTGACGAAGGGGGTACCATTATCCGAAAGAATGGTGTTTGGAATTCCGAACCTGCATATGATGCTTTCTTGGATGAAATGGACCACAGCTAGCGCATTTGCTGTCTTCAGTGGTATCGCTTCTACCCACTTGGTGAACAACTCGGTTGCGGTGAGAATGAAGTGATTCCCGTGCGAGGTTGGTCGAATGGGACCGACGAAATCCAGAGCCCATGTATGAAACGGCCATGGTGTTCCCAATGCATGTAGATCTACGGCAGGGGCGTGCACTAGATTACCTTTGAATTGACACTCCTGGCAGCGTATTACTTTGGTGCGGCATTCAGCCTCCATAGTGGGCCAGAAATATCCAATTGAGAGGAGCTGTCTGCATAATTTCGCACCTCCCTGATCTTCCACCTGATGAGAAAGGTCCATCACTTCTTGTGCTTCCTTGCTGTCTAGACATCGCAGCAAGTTACCTTCATGGCCCCTTCGCCAAAGTAGATTTTCTTGCACCACATATCGGGCTGCTTTTCTCTTTAGTTTCTCAGCTTCTTTTCTCGATTCAGGCACAATACCCTGAGTGAGAAAATCAAAGAGTGGTTTCCTCCAATCTGCATCATCGTCGGTCAGAGCAATTAGCAGAGAGTCCTTGATTAGTGCGCAACTCTCGCAATTTCCTTGAATCAATGCTGCGGCCGTCGACATGTCCGGCCAATGAATGCCATACCTCTGGGCTTTCCGATAGATTGACACCTCACTTTCCCCGCAAGCATGTTGGTGAATCTTTTATAACAGCAGTTGTCCCTCTTGCTCGGAGACGCATCGCATGAGTATTCCGCCAGGGCCCTCGTAGTAGAGGGTGTTGTCATGTATGCAGTACCCCTTTGTGGATGCCCAGTTCTCGCTGCTCGTGCCTTCTGCGATGGCCCGTAAGATTGACTTCCTCCAGTCCGCATCGTCCATGCATTCATCTTCGCACGCGTCTTTTGTCAATGCCGAGGATGTTCGCACTTCATCTTCGCACGCGTCTTTTGTCAATGCCGAGGATGTTCGCACTTCAATAGAGATTCTCGCAGGAAATTTGTCTGCACTAACTTTGGATCCCAAGGTAGCTAAAGCATCAGCATGCCCCGCTCGAGGTTTGTGCTCATATCTAACGTCGCAAGACTGTTGCACTAATTTCTGTACCAAGGTCCGGTAGGGTAATAGGTTTATCTCCTTCAAACCATATTCGCCTGAGGCTTGTTTGACAATCATCTTGGAGTCCCCCATGACCGTCAAATTGCTCACTTATAGTGCCTTTGCAGCGCGAAGACCTGCGATGAGAGCCTCATACTCTGCTTCATTGTTGGTGACTGCGAAGTCAAGATTTGCAGACATCTGTATGACCTCTCCATCTGGTTTGGTCAAGACTATTCCGATGCCTCCACCTTTCCTTTTTGACGAGCCATCGAAATGAAGCGTCCAATAGGGCAACTCAACTGCGTAGATTTCAGGTCATTCCAATTCTTCTTCAATCACGGGCTCATGACTGTTATCAGGGAATTGCGCCAGCAAATCCGCTACCGCCTGCGATTTGATCGCCCGCGGCCGAACGCATGTGATGTCATATTGAGAAATGGTCATATACCACTTTGCCAATCTTCCTCCAGGAGTGGTGTGAGTCAGAAGATATCGTATGGGATCGCTCTTTGTGACCACCACCACTTTGTGCGAAGCAAAATAGTGTCTCAACTTCTCTATTACGAAGAATAAAGTAAGGCAATGACGTTCGATGTTCGTGTACCTTGATTCCGCGGGCTGCACGATGCGAGAGATATAATAGATGGGCCTTTCTTGACCCTCATACTCTTGAGCTAGGAGGGCTCCTATGGACCTCCTTGTTGACGTCAGATACAACAAGAGTGGTGATCCGAGCTGAGGTGTGATCATTACTTTTGACAATGTCAGCAGCTCCTTTAGTTTCCCGAACGCAGCTTCGTGCTCCGCAGTCCAGTTGTATACAGCATCTTTCTTGAGAAGATCACTGAAACAGAAGGTGATTTCGGCGATCGCTGGGATGAACATTCGCATATAGGATAGCTTTCCCAAGAAGGTTTTCAAGGCACTCTGGTTATGCGGAGGGGTCATGCTAATGATGGCTGATACTTTCGCAGGGTCGGGCTCTATTCCTTGACGATGTACCACACATCCCAAGAACTTCCCTGATGTTACCCCGAATGCGCACTTCATGGGGTTCATCTTCAATTGAAAGCGTCTGCATCTGTTGAACACTTTGCTCAACACTTAATCTTGCCGATCTGGACACCCATACGGATCCATCCTATCGTCATTCTGGAGTCGCTTACGAATCCCATCAGCGGGGATGGACGCTTGACGATCTTGTGCTCCGGAATTCCCGCTAGCTTCAGAGTATGGAGCGAAACAACGTTAACTGCTGCTCTCCGTCAACGAACGCTCTTTTGAACTCCACGCCATTGATGATGGCCGTCACATACAGAGGCTTCTGATGGCTCGCATCTGTCTTTTTGTGGCTTGCGGAGAAGGTTATGACCTTTTCTGTAGAGCGAGACGCCCTGACAACCTTTCCATCGGAGATTACAATGTCCTCCTCGTAATCTTCTGCTATCCTCAAGATCGCCTTTGTCATCTCCTTGCGGCATTTCTCTGAGAATTTCATCTCATCGAAGAACCTGCTGAACCCGTGCAATCCCTTCATTCGATCGGCACGTTCATCCTCCGTGTCTATGTTGTAGTCCTCATCATCATGGATCTCGGCAATGATGGGTAGACCATCCTCCGCGACCTCTTCAAGATCCACAATCGAGATCATAGCGACCTCTTTTCCTTTCGATTCTTGCTCCGCATGGGCAGGGAGTGGATTGTTGCGCACATCCTGCCTTTGATCACAGACGATCAGTTCGCCATTCTTCATCTTTTGGCTAAACATGATTCTGAGCTTCTTGCAGTCCGCCGTGGGATGCATAACCTTTCTGTGATATTCGCACCACTTCGGGTCCCTCACCATCTCCCTGGAGGGTGCCTTTTCGAGCGGCGGTAGGACACCGTCCTTACGCCATTGTCTGCAAAGGTCGCTTGCTTCTTCCACCGAACATGGCAGAGGCGGTGATTCAAAGTTCACTACCTTGGGCTGCTTTTGGGGCGAGACCGTATTCACTTCAACTTCACGTCCCCTCTTATAGTTTAATCTCCCGATGTTGAAAGTGGTACCGCCCGAGGATCGCTCAGGGGCGTTCCTCTTTTTCTGCCTCTCTACTATATGCTCAATGTTTTTCGTGCATTCGATTAGCTTCGAAAACGTAGGCGTCTGCAGGTTGATAAGCATACCTTTATACTCTTCTCGCATGCATTGCAGGCATATCTCAACGAGTCTGCTTTCGAGTATCACATCTTTGCATTCCAAGGACTTGGCCCTGAACTTCTTGATGAAGGTTATCCCATCATCCTCGCGCTTCTGATACATCCGCGAGAGATGAATCATCGTCACCTTTTCCTTCATCTCGAAGAACTTGGTGTAAAACTTCTGGACCATGTCATCCCAAGTCTTCACGGATCCGGCTTCCAACGTCCTGTACCACTTGTAAGCCACGTTCCCCAAGGATTTCGGGAACTCGCGCATCAGCAGCTTAAGATCAGCCCCATACGGCCCCATCACATCATTGAAACGCATGGCATGCTCATGGGCGTTCCCATTGACATCTTCGAACTTGTCCCATTTAGGAGCCTTGTACCCAGCAGGGTTAGGCATGAGATAGATCTCTCGTGGGATAGGCGGATCGTTGTCAAGCTTCGGGATGATGGTATCCGCGAATGATTGGTGAGCCAGAATAGTGTCTATGCGTCGTTTCAGAGACGTCATACACTCCGGAGTACTTCCCTCGGCAGCGGGAGGAGGGGTTGCTGCAGGCGGAGGCGACACATATGTCGCAGGAGGACTAGAGACATATTGTGAATTCACGTTACCCCAGATTGCCATTGGAGGAGGCAAGGGATACTGTGAGGCCGGATTAGGTACCAAAGCCGGAGGCTGAGGAGTGTGAGCAGTGAGAGGCAGCATTTGAGCCGTTGACCCCTGAATTGAGGGTAGTTGCGTAGTTGCCGGTGGAGTTTGCAGATTAGGGTTGGGTGGTGTGGTTGACACTCCCAATCCTTGAGTGGTGGAGGCTCCTCCTCCCTGAGAGACGGCGGTGGCTGGTGCAGGGTTTGGAGCGAGAGTCCCCAAGACAGCCATGATCCGTTCTAGCAGCGCAGATTGAGCTTTGAGAGCCTTCGCCTGACTCTGGATGGTGGCATCCAAAGCTTCCAGCATCGGAGCTTCACCGACGGCTGTAGGAGTACGGCGAGTCTCCTCTCCTGAGGTGGTCTCCGTGGAAGGCGATCTGTTACTGACATCATCCTCATGAGACATGGTTGCTTGCAATGGTAAGTTTCACGTCGGGTTCACCAAAACGTGCACAAGAGAATCCTGCAGAGAGAACTTCGTGTACACCAAAGACAGAGAATAGAAAATGGCACAGGAAGTGTTGGGTTGTGTGTAGGGAGAGAGTAAGGCAGTAGCAGTGTCTGAGAGAGAGACAGGAGTTTGGCAGAGCTTCCGCGTATGTCTGGTGCGTCCCTCTTTGTATGGAAAGGTTAACGTCCTATATATAACGGAGAATGTGACCGTTGTAGCGTGGTTAATGCGCCCATCAATGGCGGCTTAATTAGCTTAACCACAACGGCACGTTCGTCCGCGTATATAGGGACCGTTACAGCACGTTATGCGCGAATACCAGAACCGTTATGGGGTTGATCGGGTTTGACCGGGTTGACCGGTTTTATGGAGCTCGTGCCATAAATATCTCAAAAGCAGTTACTAAAGGTCGCGCGCGGGCTTGGCTCGCACGCGACAGGACTTACTCTAGCCTCCATACCACTAAGTCCCTACAAGTCCCGTGTAGTGGTATGCGAGGGCCCTGTCTCGCAACCCCCACGTGGATCAGCGCGGCTGGTGATCCAGTGTGTGTGGAGCACAATATGGTGTGCTAGGTGATTGCCACGTGGCCAAGATCTGTCTGCTCAGAAAGCACTATCTACACCAGTCATGCCTTAAAACTGGGTTTGTGATTCGCCGACTTCCCTGTTGTTGAAAATCGTGGGTCTTTGATGGCGAGGAGTAAAGAGACGATCGGCGCTGGAGAAGAAACCGGCACCGTAGGGTTTAGTTTTTGTGTCTTCTTTAGCGATCCAACCCAGATCGTTTTCCATGACCCTTCCTATCCATAGAATGAATTGAGAACGAATTCTGCTGGTGGGGGTTTTTGGGGTTCGATTTGGTCAGAAATTGTGGAATACTATGGTCAGGTACTTCTCTGCCCTTTCTTTACTCCTCTTCTTCTTTAGAACCATATCTGCAAACTATGATTCCACTTTATCTTTCAAAAAATTTCGTAAAGACTCCAACTTTGAGTCCGCCCTTGCTCTGTATGCGATTCCAAGGTTGTTAATGGAGGTTCCTCCATAGAGATTACTGGTCCTTTGGGTTTTGAGTACTGGGAGGGTCTTCTACAAGAAACCCATCAAATTGGTTGAAGGAGATCCCAAAGAAACCTTCTCCCTTTCAACTTCCTTCGTATTCTCCGTCTCCCTTGAAGAAAGGGATGGTTTCGACTTTGTTGTTGTTCCATCTGTCGGGTTTGAGAGTTCTTGTGGTGGATGATGACTTCACATGTCTAACGATTCTGTGGTTCGGCAAAACGGGGGAGATAGGAGGGAGTAATGGTGATTTTATTGTTGTTGCTGTTGTTGTTTTTGTTGTTGTTTTTGTTGTTGTTGTTGTTGTTGTTGTTGTTGTTGTTGTTGTTGTTTTTGTTGTTGTTGTTGTTGTTGTTGTTGTTGTTGTTGTTGTTGTTGTTGTTGTTGTTGTTGTTGTTGTTGTTGTTGTTGTTGTTGTTGTTGTTGTTGTTGTTGTTGTTGTTGTTGTTGTTGTCGTCGTCGTCGTCGTCGTCGCCGTCGTCGTTGTTGTTGTTGTGCTGCTGGAGAGAAGAAGAGAGGAAGAACATTGATTGAATCCCCCTTATGGGTTTCAGTTGCAGCAACTTTTGTGTTCTCAGATTGTTGTGGTAAATGTCACCAAAAGAGCTGTAGCAACTTTTGGTATTTCTTAAAAAAATTGCATTCTCAGATTGCATTATTAAAAATTGATACTTTGAGCCTGTTGTGTTTTGTGTTTGATTTTTT
Source organism: Linanthus parryae (assembly GCA_023055425.1). Lineage (NCBI taxonomy): Eukaryota > Viridiplantae > Streptophyta > Magnoliopsida > Ericales > Polemoniaceae > Linanthus > Linanthus parryae. The sequence continues at coordinate 40,783,858 of JALGPY010000002.1, forward strand.
TGTTGGGTCTGATGAATCTTGGTGTGGTCTTGGTGTTCTTGAACCATAAATACTAAGAAGAACATAACAAAAAATATGACACAGGGGCAATATGGTCCGAAACAATTCAACCAACCATTTTTCTAACGGATCATAACAGAAGAGTGTTAAGTGTCTACAAAATATTCTGTTAAATAGGTGCGGAATGTCTTTTTCCAAAATACAGGGTAGCAGGATGGATTTAATCTTAAAGTCAGTGGTGGTCAGTGTCTTTTACCCTTTTTTCAAAGTTCTCCATTGATTAGGGATGGCAATGCGGTTCGATCCGATCCGAAATCCGAGTGATTCGATCCTAATGGATCAAGTCCGAATCCGATCCATTTTAAAGTGGATCGGATATGGATATTAAAATTAAAATTCGATCCGTATCCGGATTCGATCCCAATATATTAGGATATCCGATGGATATCTGATCCGAAAGGATCCGAACACACATGGTTTTTATGAAAATATCCTTAGAGTTATGAAAAATTATATATTTACCAGCATTTTTTTAAATAATATATTTTTCTACATATATATAAATACACAATTCACTTCACATTATGTTTTGTCTAAAAAAATATTCCAGTACACATTAGGAAACACACTTAACACATTATTACCTAAAAAAATATCCATTACACATTAGTATGTTGTTTTGATTGAATTTGTAGACAAATTTAGACATTAACGGTAACTTAAACCTTTGAATGGCTTGCCTATATTTCTTGATAGATTTGCGTATCTCATATTGCTAAAATATTTTGAATATGTTTTTAATTTTTAGGCAGATTTTTATTTTGTGTGGTGGCTTTTTTACGTATTTTTCTAAATTTATTGTGTATTTTTTATGAGAAGTTAAAAAAAATCTCAGGATCCAAATCTGGATCCGAATCAGATCCGTTTCTGGAGATATGGATTGTTGAATTGAATACGGATATTAGAAACTATATCCGATCCGGATTCGATCCGGATTCGATCCGAATCCATTTAGGATCTGGTCAGATTCGGATCGAATTAGGATCCACTTATTGTTATCGGAATCGGATATGGATATAGGTGAATCCGATCCGAATCCGATTCGTTGCCATCCCTACCATTGATGTCTCTCCTGAAATTAATTGCAATAAGTACCCCCAATATTTGTCGAAACATCTTAAATTTCAATTAGATAAACACAAATGATATTTATGACTTGGGCCCAGAACTTTTTATATTCACTACAAAACTATCACTGTATATAGAGTGCGAATAATTTATAGTTCACTATAAAATGGACATTATCATAATTTATAGTTTATTAAAGACAGTGATGCTTGCGCCAACCTTTTGTATAGGTCTGGAACTTCTTGTATAGTAGGAGTATGCTTGTGCTACCTTTTATAATCGTTCTCAAAGAATAACCCTCTGTAATCGATGTATGGTAATTTTTGATAATGCAAATACTGAAATACTTTGTTTTAATTGTACCTGTGATGTTGTGATTTTTTGTAAACTAAGTGTAAATTGTATCACTAATAAAGAATCCTGCATCCTGCCTGTAAATTTGTTTTCCCAACCTAAGTCCAACGATAATGATGACCATGTGGAAGGCAGGGACAGATGTCATGAGTTGTGTGGAATAATTAAAATATTAATAAATACTAGAGTGAATGGAAGAAATAGTTAAAATTACAGAAAAACTTTGACTTCTACTCTTCATACTCTGCCCTTTACGAAAGTATATTCCTTAAAGTGGAGCTGTATATGTATGCCCTTTAGAATAGATGCGGGTATTTTTCTATCGTTATCTTTGTGTTTGTGCTTTAGCTTGATTCTTGGCTCAGTCATACCACCACTTTCCTCTCTCTATCTCAATCCAATAATATATAGCGATATTAACTGATACAATATCTGCAGATACATGATTCTAGTTACGTCGTGTAGAATATTAAACACAATAATATTGTCCTACAATAATTTCAACAAATCTTTATAGTACATTAGTATTATTGTTCCATATCGTCGATACATTGCCACTACCTCGAGCTAAGAGACATGCTCGAGGACCACTGTCCTTTGCCATGGGTACAAAACTCGTAAAATCTAATGGCATGCAGGATGGAGTAAAGATGGGCACGACTCCTTAAGAGCGCCGCTCAATTGCAATGAGGAAGAAGATTGCGTGACCTCTATATAGGAATTTGCTACGTTATTGATTCTAGACAAGGGCTTAACCATTTGGCCGCATATAAAATACTTATATTCCTTTATAAGGGCAGTAACTAGCGGGGAGTTAGAAATTACGAACATCCATAGCAAAATTCAATATAATGTCAATACAGGGACGTTAGTACAAGAGTTTGAAATTAGTTGGGGCATTTGTGTATTTAATAGAACGGTACTACTATATGCAAAATTAAGAACACATGTATAACTTTCAAAAATTCAGGGGGACAAGTGTCATGCCTAATCTTAGGGTAGCTCCGTCACTGACAACAACTATAACAGCAACCGATGGACTTCTATTGTTTAGGAGGTTGGATCATATCTCGTACCACTCTGTTTCATCTCTTTCTCCCCATTTTGATTCTTACCACTATTTACCGGGTCATTTTGATCCGGTGATTTGGATAGTAAAATGATGCAATTTTTGATAATATTTTCATGCTGTTGTAGAGTAAAAGTTTCTCTATAACACGGTGAAAATTTATCAAAAATTTCGTTTTGCTATTCAAATCACTCTGTTGTAACAGAACTCTTGTTCTCTGTTATCAGTTTGTTATAACCTGAGAGTATTCGAGCAAGAACGATGTAAAGCAAAACAAGAACGAGACAGATATTTAACGTGGTTCACTAACGAATTCGTAACGAACCTACTAGCTACTCCACGGCCAGAACCAGATATTTTATTGAGAAGAGAACCCGATTACAATGCACGCTGTGACCACAACGGCCACGACGGCCACCCGAAACCAAACACCCACACACAGACACACACACTCGCACAAATCTCTCAAAAAACCCACTGTGTGTGCGCCTGTAGTACCAAAGGCAAAGGCTATATATATATAGTGACTATGGCGGTGGACTTGTTTCCAATTCACCAAAGGAAACAACCCCACCGCCCCCAAAACAATACCATGCTTTGCCCATTATGATTGCAAGTCAAACCAACAAATCTCCACCTTGACTTGACTCATCTTAGCAACCCAAAACCGGAACCTGATGCTTTCCTTCTCAAACCTGAACCGGATGAGTCTCCCTGAACCAGAAACGAGCACGCCTCCCCAGAGCTAGATGTTTCACAACTGTATGTGAAACCTGAATCGCCAAATCGTTGCTTCAATTGCCATGCGTTCCTGCAACGAATGCGCCCGATGTGGTTGCACTTCCGGACACAGAAACAAGTGCTCCACTCACAATCAGACTCGAATGTATTCACTGAGACAGGACCGAATACATTTCAGATGCGCCCAATTGCGCCAGACATATGCACCATGACAAGTTCCCAGATGTCATTCAGACCATATGCACCAGTAAAGAGTTCCCAAATTGTCATGCCAGATGCGCCCCGTATGCCTCAGATGCGCCAGATGCTCGCCAGAAACAGATCGCGCTAGATGGGAGCTCAATGCGTGTCATGGTACACGCCCAAAACCAGATGTACACCAGAACAAACTCGTGCATAATGGGCGCCAAAACAAGAACCACATGCTCGTGCCAGAAATCTCACGTGTCAGATGCTCCATGTCGTTGCTCCAACTCCAACGAGTTCCTGCAACGCATGAGCCAGAACTAGATTCACTTCACGCGCCAGATGCTCCATGCCGGGAGCCGGATTGCGCCTGACCGTCAATCGCCAGAACGCCAGATGCGCGTGAACCGCCAGATTCGCGCCAGCACCGAATGCGTGCTGGATTTGCCCGATCCCTTGCATGCTTAATCAGATGCGCGCCAGATTGCTCCGAACGGAGCCCGGATAGCCCCCTCCACGGGGCTTAAGATGGTGAATGTACCTGCTTCTCTCTCACGAATAGATCGATCTTGATCGCCAAACCAGACATCGTTCTTGGCGAAATCTCGAAACCCTGCTCCTGATAGCCTGCTCCATCTGAATCGCGAAACCCTAGCTTGAGTTCCACAAAAACGTGAAACCCTAGATCTTGGCTCCACCCGGATCTTAGAACCCCGGCTCTGATACCAGTTTGTTGTAACATAACTCCTGTTCTTTGTTACCAGTTTGTTATAACCTGGGAGTATTCGAGCAAGAACGATGTAAAGCAAAACAAGAACGAGAAAGATATTTAAAATGGTTCACTAACGAATTCGTAACGAACCCGCTAGCTACTCCACGGTCAGAACCAGATATTTTATTGAGAAGAGAACCCGATTACAATGCACGCCGTGACCACAACGGGCACGGCGGCCACCCGAAACCAAACACCCACACACAGACACACACACTCGCACAAATCTCTCAAAAAACCCACTGTGTGTACGCCTGTAGTACCAAAGGCAAAGGCTATATATTTATTTATATATATATATATATGTATATATATATATATATATATATATATAATGACTATGTCGGTGGGCTTGTTTCCAATTCACCAAAGGAAACAACCCACCGCCCCAAAACAATACCATGCATTGCCCTTTATGATTGCAAGTCAAACTAACACACACATTCAAAGTGACTCAGTAAACGAGTCAAAAATTCCACTTAAATCGAAAGAGCTGGGACAGAGTAGTACAAAGTGATTGTCCCCTTTACCGGAGTGACTACGCCATAAAAGCTGTATTCTTCTTATTCATTGTGATGCTTCCACTTCCGTTGGCCACAACTCTTTTCGTAACAAACACCATGCATTTTAAAATTTAGGTAAAGAATTGAGATGTACTGTAGTTCGGAACCTAACAAGCCAATAATTGATAAACAATTGAGTAGACCCTCTACTTCGAATGAATTATTCATCAAGAATCATTGAACCAGTCATTTTCTGCAAAATTACAAGATCAAATGAATGGGATCCAAAGAAAAAGAAACCAGCATGCCCCCAAAGTACTAGTAACGTGGTAGCTTTGGAAGAGGACACGCCAAACAGTCCTTATCAATCCAATGCATCTTTCACGTGATTGACAAGTTTCTTTGTTCATGTTATTTGTGTGACCTTCTCGTCGGGGTATCTCTTTGTCCCCCGTTACATCCTCGATGAGAATATTCTTCCTTTTTTTTAAGAAAAAACAACAACTTAATAATGTAGGAGCCAATGAGATTTTTGTAGTTCTCTTTGCTCTGCAAGGGCAATTTCGTCACTCGGTTGGGGGTGTCTTTGTCTTGCCTCTTTTAGGAAGGAGTTGTTGGTTGAGTGGCATTATTGAATTTTGTAGGTGGTGGTGTGCTTTGCTCCTTGCTAGGATTCCACTAGACTTGGCCTCTTGTCAACCTATCGTAAAAACTTGACCTCATGACTTAGATGAGTTTCTATTGGCAATTGTCAAAACCATGAAAAAATTGTCAAAAAATTACATCATTTTAGTATCCAATTCACCGAATTAAAATGACTCAGTTACTGATTGAAAAGTCAAATGAAGTTGAAAAAGAAGTAATAGAGATTGTACTTAAGATATTATGAGAGTTCGAGTCTTATTCTTAACAAAAACATAACTATTGGAGAGGGAGTTTCTTTCAAGTCCGTGCAATTGTCAAACTAGATATGCGATATATGTCTTCTACTTTTTCTAATGAAGGAGATGATCTTCTACTATTTCCAGAGAAGTAGAGGCAGGCTTTGGAATTGGGTTCATTGTCTTTTAAAGATCATAATGTGTATTTTTTAAGATATCTATTTCTATTTTTATGACATATACCAACTTTTATGCAAGTTTTCAACTCTTGTTTATGTTGATTAGTACAAGCATGCCTTAGTGGGTTATAAGTGGATTATTGCCTCATCCAAGTACTTGATCATAGACAACAAAGCCTACTACCAATACTTGTGTATAGCTTTATCCACCGAGCTTGTCGATGTTGCACTTTTGGTGGTACGGAATGAGTACTGGTGGAGGGGTTCTAAACCACAAATAGTGGAACTATTTGTTTCGATAAAACATGTTCTCATAGATAAAGGTATTCACAGGACACAATTACATTAGCTTGAAGGTCTAATTTGGCTGGCCAAGCAACAATATTTGGGGTCGAAACTAAATTCAACTACTTTCCATGAGAGCTTTCTGAATTAGGATCACAAATCACAATAGTCATTATGATATCTGTAACCAAAGTTATGGCCATAATAGCGAGCACATGTGAAAATGACATATTTTACCGTCTTTACTTCTGTGTTTTGCGCTTATCTACCATCTCATGATAGTTAAGCGTCACCATTGTTGCGTCGGACAGCTCCCCATCACCTCGATCATCTGCTCCTACATAAAAAACACACATAGCGATACGATAGAAAAATAATAACAAATACCAAAAGAAGAAGAAATTGTTTTGGAGTGGAAAAAGAAAGAGAGAAAGTAGTATACTCCATTTCAGAGGAAGGAAATGTCACTATTCCAACTGATTATCTTTTTGTATCCGCCGAAACTATTCTTCAAATCGAGGGACTATCTTTTTGTGACCGAGGGACTAGTACTAAAGCTTGCATGATACTACTAGCTAAAGTTCTCAAAACTATTTGATGTGTCTGAAAAAATATATAGTGTGAGAGAACATGTAATTGTACATGCCTTGATGAAATAAATAATATTCAGATTTTGAACTCAATACAAATTTTTATCCGACTTCAATAGTGCTATATCTAATGAGATTAAAGATTATAATAGGAAACATGCAATAACGTTTTAAGGTCCCTAAGTTAGGCACAAAGACACAGTACTACCCAGTACCAACTGTGTTTTTTATAAAGACACTCTCCTCTCTTCATCTTGCCAAAGTCATCTCCTTTTGGTTTGTGTTAGCCTCCGGTCTTTTCTTTTTTCCTTTCTTTTTCTTTTCTTTTGAGGGAATACAAATTATATTGATTAACTATTATAGAAAGAAAAGGCCAAGCTACGCCATGGGCCGTAGAGACATTTTTTCGTTTGACAAAAAAGAAGAGAAATTAAAATCAATAAAGGAGGCAGCTGCTATTCTGCAAATATCAATCGCTTCACTCTTGATAAATCGGTTCCTTTTCCTTTTGGAGGGAATGGACAAGATCCGACTGTCTGTTAGAATGCTGATATTTCTGATGCTTTTATTGATGCTCCATTCAATTGCCTGAAGAAGTCACTTGGCTTCTGCCTGTAAAACATTCCCTGCCTTAATCTGTTCTGTACGGAGACGGGAGGAGAAGTGTCTGACCATTATGTTATGCTGAAAGCAGATTCCGCTTTCCAAGCTACATCCCCTTAGCCTCCAATCTGTGCCATTTTTGGTTACTATTTAATGCCTCAATTGTGTAAATTTCGTTATACCTTTACATGCCTAACAATATTACACTACTAACCAACACAATAAATCTCTTCCCCACTTTAACACAATAAACACTAATACCACAACTTCAGATAGCAAGAAAGCCAACCAACCTCCCCAATCATTCGATTTGAGCCCCGAGTTGACATAAAATTAACAACTCTGAGGTTGTATTCTTCACAAATACTGAAAACTTGGACATAATTTCTGATACTTAAATTTGAGATGAAAAGCAGATCACATAACCAAAAAATATAGCAGCAAAATGCACCTCAATTACATCCGTAGTAATCCGTACAACTTCCATGCCTGACAAAATAAAATCCACAAAAATCAACCCTTCAACCATAAACATCCACATGAAAGTTGAGCATATACTCATCCGTTCCTTCAGTTTCTTCACAAAATTATTTGGGCTTTATTTGGGCCTAGCGATTTAATTAGCAAAACGCGGCAAGAATTTGGTAATCTTTTCATAGTGTCGTAGAGTAAACTTTGGTCTACAATACTACAAAAAATTATCAAATTCTTGCTTTGTTTTGCTAACCAAATCGCTAGGCCCAAGTAATACCCAAATAGTTTTGTGAAGAAACTAGAGGAACGGAGGGAGTATCTTTTTGGTTAAAGTTAATTGGGTTTCCGGACCCAAAGCCTTCTCACCGTCAAATAAAAACGGATTTTATTTTTCCTTCCCTTTACTTCCTTTCACATTCTTGACAAATGAACGCAGCAGCGTAGGGGACGGAGAAAAACTAAAATCAAATTATCTGAAATTTAGAGGGAAATCGCGATACAATACGATAAACCCTGGCAAGGGCAATTGAAGAACAATTACTGGAGATGAAATGAAAGAAAAGAAATTCTATATTCGCAGCACTTACTTTTTCTACTTCTCGAATAGCCAATGAAGGGTGAATTAGGGTTGTAGGAAGACATTGACCATGAAGGGTGAACTAGGGTTGCAGGAAGACATCGACCAAACTGCCCCCGGTTTGATCCTTTCAACTCTAAGAGCATCTCCAACAGTTGAATTGTTCTTAGGCTATATTTGAACATGTCCTAAATTTTACACAAACACTTTTTGAGTTGTTGCTCCAGCAACTGGCCTAAATATAAGCCAGCATCATTATTTTATAGTGTTTTCATTATTAAACAATTATAATAATTACCATACTTTATAAATTTAATATCGAATTAATTAAACTATTGAAGCGAGTTTGTAATTTTTTATTTGTGTTTTTCACTTTGATTGTTGATAAGTATATGTAAATTTTTCAAATTTCTCGTTGCTACGTTGAATCCGGGCGTTGGAGGAGCAGTAAAGGATCAGGAGGTGGATAAGAGGAGCAGAGCAATAAATCAGTGTTTTTTTTATTTTTTACACCAGCTTCCAATTGTCTTATTTTTAGGCTAGAACATGTCTAATTATATTTAGTTTAGATTTTACACAAGCTGTTAGAGCTGATTTTTGGGCAAAACTTACATAACTTTGTGATAAAGACAACTTATAGGACATCTCCTGGAGATGCTCAAATGTTTCTTCAGAGACGATGTCGTCCTGCTTATGCCCTTTTATCCTAACTGTTAGATGCAATAAATGTAATAGATAAACGGCTCTTTCAACAATCTAATATTTATTTACAATAAAGCACTTTCGATTCTTATTATAATCGCATTTGAAACCCGGGTAATGACATATTTCTTCTCCGTTGGTTGCTAGGCTACACTCTAGACACCTCTCTCTTTCTATTTTGCTTTGAGGGTGAATGTAACCTTGTGATTTAGTTAGCAAAACGATGCAATAACTTGGTAACTTTTTGATGTTGTTGTAGAATTAACTTTGCTCTACAACACCACTAAAAGTTTACCAAATTCTTACATTGTTTTGCTAGCTAAATTACCGGGTCAAAATACCCGGTAAATAGTGCACCAGGAGAAAGGTAGAATAGAAGAAGTACGAAAGAAGATGGACAGTAAAGGGAGATGTTCTTCCACTAAGTTTTAATATCGGTGTGATGTCAGTGTTGTATTTGTCTTTATCATGAGGACCGTTAGGGCATCTCCATATCACACGGAGGAGGAGGAGGAGGAAAACGTATAAAAATATGGTTCAAGTCCAACCCCAACATGAGGAGGGGGGGGGGGGGGGGGGGGGGGGGGGGGGGAGGGTTTGGGGGGGAATGCTATGCCGAAAAATATGTGTTCAGTGTGGGATGATTATGGAAGATTTTCTCATGGACATGCTCATACCTAAAATAAAATTTCTTCCAATAATACCCTCTCCCTTCATGGAGTTGGACTCAAACCCTCCTTTTATACACTCTCCATGTGGTTAGAGATGCTATTAAGATATTAGTGTGCGGTAGTAGAGTGTTGTTCTTTTTTTTAGTGTCTTTTGTGCCTAGCTATAGTGGGGCAAGTGTATTTTTTCTTTTACAATTCACTTTGCGTGAGAAGACATAATGCTTTTGGGGTTGCATGAGCTAACCGGATATAAACGTGGCAGGAGTGAGAGGAGCGTGGCCAATCAAAGTGGAATTCCGTTCGCCGCACACAACGGCGAGCGGCGGTGCTTTCTAGCATTCCGCATATCTAGTGGATGGCACCTCATCACTAGGGGTGTTCATAAACCGACCGCACCGGCAAAACCGGACCGCACCAAATCGAACCGTACCTAAATCGATGGTTCAAAATTTTTTTTTTCTTAAAGAACGGTTTTATTATTTTGAAAACCGAACCGGGCACCAACCGAACCGAGACCGAACCGACAAAACCGAAAAAAACCGCACCGCACCGATAAAAGTTTTTGATACAAATTTTAGTATTTTGCTTACTACCTCCAATGTTGCGACTCACTCCTCAAAGTTTGAGTTTAACACTTTAAGTCGTACAACCACACCATAGTGCTAATTTACTAAACAAAAGTTTATTTTCTCCCCATGTTGAGGTAAAAGAGAAGTAGGGAGCCATTTTTATTTTATAAATTTTGAGTTTATCTTCATTTTTTAGATGTATTCGGTAAGTAACAAAGATACAAGCAAACCATTCTTTTTGTTATAGTTAGTTTACTTCGCGTAAAAGTTAGGAATTAATACATAATTTAATGGGTTCCAAACTGAACGGTTTAACCGGACCGAACCGGAATTTTGGGTGCGGTTTTTTAATTTATAAGTTTCAGACCGAAAGTATTTCGGTTTCAAAATTATTGAAACCGAACATTTCGATTTAGGTATCTCATATTCTCTAAAACCGACCGAACCGGACCGTGAACACCCCTACTCATCACCTCTCTTCCTCCCCTATACCTAAAATTAAAGGGTACCCTTGATGGTATAGTTCAGGTCGGACTTGTATTCTTAACACTTTGGGTAATTCAAGGGTTATCTATTGGTCTTTTCAACTGGAATTTTGTCAATTCGAATTTTCTCTAACTGATTTACCTCTTTGGTGTGATTGCAGACTATTGCATTAGAGGCGGGGTTCACCCAGAGTGCATCAGAAGGGTTGCAACTGCAGGTTTCCACGTCATCAAAAACAAAATTAAAATGGTCGCATACTGACCAGGGTGTAATTGAGTTGGTCGGACTCACATTCTTACGACTTTGAGCATTTGTAAGGACTGTGTACTGACCTGCTCAACTGCGAGTATATCAACTGTAGCTAGTTTATCTCTCTAATATGGTTTGCAACCTATTGCAACCCGAGGAAATGAATGACCTCATCCCCCCCCCCCCCCCCCTCTCTCTTTATCAAATTGTGAAACTTTTTTTCCTCTCTTTTTCACATCACACACTACTTTGATCTCTATTGCTAGAGATAGAGAACAATAGGTGCTGTCGTGCACTATTGTCCTTGGTTCCCACTCACATACATTCATCATTCATCATTCATCCCCAAGGCTCATCAAACAAACAGCAGCCCTGCAAACCACATCCTTGCCCAAATACATTGCATCATGTTGGATTCAGATATAAAGATGGACAAAAGGATTGTCATGTTTCGAACCACTCAGAGATAGATTTCGTATGATAGTCAGTTTGGTGATCAAGAGGTCTTAGTTATGATGATTCTTGCGACCTTTCTGTTATATGATCACTCATGGTTCTGACTGATCAGGTTGTAGATCTTTTTTAACACTACAATAATATTATGAAAAAATAAATAAAAAAATTGTATTATATCGATAGCTAAATTGGTAAAGTCAACCGAAAATATACTGACAAAACATACCAAGTAGTATACAAATGTATAGATTGGGGCTATAAAGACAGAAGCAGAAACTGTGAGGAATTTTTAATACTAAAGCGAGGTTCTTCCCGGTTCTCAGAACTAGGCCTCTTAGTCCTTAGATGCGCGAATCTTTTGATTCTTAGATGTGAAAGTCGTTACTCTGTAGGATCTCACTGAACCAAGTGCCTTCACGATCACTCCTTCAATAGGCTTATATGCGACCGATCGTCAATACTTTCACGACTCCGATCCATAAATCAACCGATATGGCCAATGGCACAGTGCCTAACTAGCTAGCAGACTCTGATCCCTAAAAAAACATAGCGAAATGACAGTATACCAAAGCTCAGGGGAGAAAATCCATATTGAAGGTGAGGAGCGACTAACATATATGGTTCAGACATTGGTTTTTCTACAAAACAATCAATTAATGGATATTGGAGTAAGAATATCCTTATCTCAAAAGTTGGCAAACTAAGGTGGCAACAGAACATTCTAAATCAGAAAGACACCGCACATCACACAAGCTTTCTCATCTTTCTGAAGTTGGGTCTGACACAGCACACAAGCCTTGTATTCTTAGAAACCAGTTCATCGAATGAAACAAACAACCTCGCTTAAACATGTGGCCTAATACTTCTGGAAGCACTTAGGAAATGAGAAATGATACATAGCAATAGCAAAGTCCATTCCTGAATCTGTTTATATAATGTCTTTGGGTGGATCATGGAGAGAGGAAAACTATGGATTCAGAGAGAACGAATGGACACAGAGAACCTATGATGAACCTCCTTGACTCAATGGAGGTGTGTCTTTCCAGGGATTGAATTCTCAAAGTGGTAGGAATGACAATAATCCGTGTAACTAGCTCCTTCCATAGATTAAATCGATTCAAAAGAAAGACACAATATTACTGTTGGGAGTGTTGTAAGCAATGGCTTCAACATAGATAGATACTACTAAGTTCTCCATGTCCCCCTAGAAAGTAACCCAAATATCATACTATCCAAATCCCATGAGAAGGTAGTGATCCTAAGATATTCGTTCTTAATCAAAAATAGCAGGAAAAAAAAGGATGTTTGGAAATTATCTGTTATGGTATACCTGTAAATTTCAGTTGGTCAAGGTTGAGTTTCCAAAGCAACAAACCATTTACAGAAAAGGGAGACAATCAGATAAAGTCAAAATCGTACAAACTCATTCAGGCATATTCGTACAAACTCATTCAGGCATATCTTACAGCACCAGTAATATACTCTGCAGGCCTGTAAAATCGTTTATAAGCTATATCTGAATTGTGATTCAAGATCCGATTTATGCTTGATCCTTGTTCTTGCGATTGATTCGAGAATTATAAGCACCGTCTAGGTGTTCACGCATCAAGGTGACATTAAGCTAGATCGTCAAAGTGAAAACCAAGGCCAGCTCTGAGGCGAGAAAAATTTATCAGATGAATCCGAGGGATCTAACCTGAGCTGATGGACAATACAACCTGATCTGCACTCTTTCGTAAGAACTTGTAATCTTCACTCGAGCCTCAATCTTAAACACTTGACCTTCTCATAAAGGCAGAATTCTCAAAACAAGGGAACCGATTGTGTTGCTAACTGATAGAAACCTGTGGAGTGAGGATGACAGTCACATTTCAGTCACTAATTTCCACATAATTTTTACTCTATGTTGGAGTAAGCACTAAAACATTCTGTTTACTCCTACAGTTCTTCCGTGTTCATCCACATCATCTCATCAGTTCAGTTTGCGCTGTTTTCTTTTGCTTTTCCGCTTGGAGCATCTTATTTCAAGTTTCAGTCCTACATTCCCCAGTAATATGAAAGTAAAGCAAAAGAATCAGGAATAGGAATAAAGAGAACAAGAACCTGCTTTCTCAACTAATTTTATCTTTCCATCAAAAGCAACAACCTTTCAGGCCTTGAGAGAAGCAAGCCGAACTATACTTCCAACTACCATTGGACAAAGCCACTAAGCTTGCCTACATATTCAGGATCACCTGGTCTGATGCTAACTTGAAGGTTCAAATAAATGACATACCTTCTGTCCAGAAATCTCTTATGTTCATAACCACTTGATGGGAAATCTGGAAGAATAGCAACAGGAAAAAAGAATGTTCAAGGTCACCCGGTCCAAATAATGTGATTCAGAACTCAGAAGAGGCAGTTAGTGTGATTGAGGAAGGCAACTTGGCCAATCACCCATACAAAACCCTTGTGGAAAGATCAGATCTCAAAAAGAGGAATGCAAGAGCCAAAATTCAAGCAATTCCCATGACCATTAATGAGGTCGCAGGCCTGCTTGCCAAGAAACTAAGAAGGGAACCCAGCAGAATGAGCATCTGCTCATGTTTGATGACACCCCTGAGGAGATTAGGAGTCGGCTAGTGAAGGATGTCGTCAAAGGCCCAATCTTGATTTCATGGCGGCTTATTATTTTGGTTGTTATCCATTAGTTTTTAGCGGTTTTAGCATGATGGACTGGCTAAGTTGCCAGAATTTTATGGTTCCCTAGCTTTAATCTATTTTATTTCTACCAAAAAACTAATAAATTAGGACTGACCAGTTATTCCACTGTGGTGCTTAAAGCTACAATTCAAATTGAATGAGTTAGAGTCTCGAATAACTTTTTAAACTGAAATATTTGATTCGCAGCGTCCCCAAACCTAGCTGAAATGTGGGGAGCAATTGATGTGAACTATTAATCAATTAAAATAATATATTTAGTTATAATTAAATATGTATACCGTGACGTCGGCCGTAAAGGCGGGGTAATGATTGGTCACTTCAACTCCATAGAGTTCGATTTAACTGTCAGTGAAGCAATACCTGTCAGAGAGAGAGAGAGAGAGAAGGAGAATTCAGATGCAAGATTGAAGGATACATGACGAGTACATGGGTGAGAACCTTTCTCAAAGAGCAAACAGGTTACTTAAACAGGACGCCATATTGGATAACAAACTCATTCCTGAAATTCAGTATGCACTTACATACATAAGAGCATCTTCAACAGGGTGGTAAAAGTGGTGCTCCTGCAAAAATTGCTGTATTTGCGTGCTCCAGTGGAGTGCTATCTTGATGCTGTTTTTAGCTTTATGCTCGACTTGAGACCTACTAGAGCATAATACTAAAGATAGAACAATGGTTGAGCACTTGAATTATTAGTGCAGGTATTATTTGCACAAATGCCATCAGTGTGATTATCTACATAAATGCCATATAGAAACTTTCATGTGCTAGTTCTACTAAATAATCAAAGGGAACAGTAAATTCATGAACTAAAAGAAATACCTGGTTTCCTAAAAAACAGTAAATAACAACTAAACATCATCATCATTGTCTCGTTCATCTTCAATGATCATATTGTTGATATATATATAAGAAGAAAAAAAAAACTCGTATCAATTATTATGGGGAATTGTATGAATATGGTTGCTTATTGTATAACGAAATTGGCGGTTGAGAAGTGAAAATGTTAATTAAAATTCGAAATGGCATTTTTTATAGCATTTCATAGCATTTGTACAGTAGAGCATGAAATGCTAAACATGCCCAATTTCACTATGCATATGCTAAAATTAGCATTAGCATTTCCAATGCTCTAAAGGCTACGAAGCGTAACTTAACAACAATAATAAATCCGCCAGCAGGAATCTGAAAATACATCCAAGGAATTAGAAAAACCTAATCATCAGAATAAGAAAATTGAGCAGGAGGACGATGCACCGTGGTAAAAAAAATTCAATGCAAGGTACCACCACTCTGATTCTTCTCTTCCCCATCATCTTGACTTTTGTCACTATTCACTTGGTCACTTTGACCGGGTGATTTGGATTGCTAAATGATTCAATTTTTTGATAATTTTTCATAGTGTTGTAGAGTAAAAGTTGTTCTATATCACGGTGAAAAAATATCAAAAATTGTATCGTCTTGCGATCCAAATCACCCAGTCAAAGTGACCCAGATACGAGTCAAAAAGTCAAATGATGGGGAAGAGAAGAATCAGAGTCGTACTCAGTTACCAGTGACAATTTCAACTGAGATGTGAAAGAAAACAAAATCTTAGAAGTCATCTGACAGCCTAAGCATGACTTGACCAAGAATATGCTTGATATGCATGCACTACTGACTAATACATATACACAGAGCTATAGCCTATAATGCATCAAACACTACATACTAGGGTGGGTAGTCAAATACCTAATTCGCGCTTTTAAACTCACAGTATTCCAACTTGATTTGCATTTGGATAAAACCATACCAAGAGGACCGTATCACAAAACCCGGGATCGACCACGACCTTTCATGAACCATCTCAATCACCACCGTCAGATGCTTCCTCCTCAGAATCAGAACGACCATCAAAACTAATTACTTGGTTCTGCACCCTTTGATCGGATGAATTGCCACTTGGTTCTAGGAAGTCTCTCAGATCATCAACAATATAAGGTTCCACGAGTTTCCAGAACCCTATCGAATTGCTTCCAAGAAAACCTACCCAGTACACTCTGCCCTTCTTTTTAACTTTACAATCCAGAGACTTTGCCTTCAACACTTTCACAATCCTCTCAGCACCCTCTAGGTTTCCTTTCAGCTTCAACAAAATATCTCCTGAAGAAGTTCTGTAACCACCAAACATATACCAGTATGCAAGGGACCGTGGTGACAACCATCTATGGATCAATTTTGGAACCATAGGTGCACCCTTAGGCCAGAACTGTTCAGCATAAAACCCAAAATAGGAGTGTGAGATAGTACCGAATTGCCATGGTATGTCATCGCCACTATCATCTGGCTTACTCAAAGACGCTAACCACTCGTGGAACTGGTCATATATATGCCTCTTTAACAAAGTGTGTGTATCAATCTTCTCATAGAACTCAAAAGAGATTGCGTGATTTTTCCTCTCTTCATCTGATTCAATCTTCAATCCACCCAACAACAACCCTACCAAAATTTCACGCTGCTCCTTACTTAGTTTCAAGATAATGGGCCTCTGTAATACTTTCGTGCTCAAGCTTAGAGCATAATCAAGCTTCTCCACTAGAGCAGGTTCAAGTTCATATTTCTTTCGGCACAGCAAGTTATGTATCTTTTCGGCCTTCGAATACTCTTCACTATGGAGGTAACCCCTTAAAATGGTATTGCATGATCGTGCATTAACACCAATTGCACTGTTACAGATCATTTCATTGAATACTGCTTCTGCCTTCTCAATATTGCCAATCTTTACCAACGAATCTAAGTATATGTTACAAATAGTGCGATTAGGACGACATTTCTCAACACTGAGGGAAAAAGTTGACTCCAGTTTATCATGTAAATCCAACTTCAAGTACATATCCGTTAAATCAATGAAAGATGGCATTAAGGGTTTCAAGCCACTCTCCATGAATTCTTTCATGAGGGACTCTGCGAGTTCCAATTCTTGAGCTTTAGATAGCACCTCTATAACTTTATGATATGCCACAACGCTAGGGGAACCCAAATCCTCCTTCATGCCCCTAAATATCTCCAAAGATTTTAGAGGTTGTCCATTTTTGGCATAAACTTCCATTTTATGCACATAAGCTTGAGAAGGGATGGAACCGTCACACTGGAGGAGTTTGTTCCAGGTATTTTCAGCTTCAACCACATCCCCATCTTTAGAACAGGCTCTTAAAACCGATACAAGAACTTCTTTGCTCTCCCGAATTCCCAACGCCTGCATTTGCAACCTCAAGGACGCTATTCTCTCTTTATCTATTGTGTCCTGATAGCTATGGAGCCAAATGAGACCGCCATAGACATCTTTGTGTATTTCAAGCCCGCACGTTTCCAAATTATGAAATATGAACTCTGCCTGCTTCAGATAATATTTAGTTGACCCTCCTGGTTTGCTAACAAGGGCTTTGAATAGTGAATTGTGCAGGTTAAGTCGAGGTTTGTAACCTCCCAATTGGATCATGCGATTGTAAATGCTGCACGCTTCCTCGAGGCAACCTGGTACTGATGAGCTAAGGTAGGCAATGGTCAGTATATGAAAGGTAGACTCACAAGGGACTTTTCCCTGATTGATTATGTCATTAAATATCTCCCGACACTTTGTGTATTTCCTCCCTTTACCCATGAAATCTGCGAGCTTTGTAGCAAGAGCAAAATCAAACTGAAACCAATGCTGTCTTGTCATCCATTTATATACCTGAAACAAAAGAAAAACTTCCTCACAAACTTGAAATATGTCATTACTTACAACCAGTTCAGTTAGAAGTCAATGTTTATGAACTTTTTATGGAAATGATCGACAATTTGACATTTCCTTAATTACAATAGCAGCATGCACATACTTTTTATGCAAAGGCCATAACCTTGTTATATCAAATTGGTAATTACCGCGTTGCTTTTTTCAGATTGATCATCCATGAATAGCAGCGTGCACATACTAGTGCCGGCAAAATGGGTTTGACGCGGTCAACACAAACACAATCATAAGCACGACATGAAGGTATTGTGTAATATCCCGTACCACATCGAGGCATTGTGGATTAGATTTGTGGTGTATCGTAAACTTTGTAGATTACTACTAGCACCTTCAAGGCTTAAGCATTTTTATCCAGTGGTACGGATAAAGAAGTTGTCGGGACAGTAATCCGCTCGGGTTGTTACGAATGGTGGTAGAGCAAACCCTGGTCCCGCAAGGGCTCTGTGGCGGTGCGCCGCCAGCCAAGGGGATATGTGACTCGGCACACTCGACAAGGACGTCGAGTATATAAGGAGGGGGGACTGTAATATCCCGTCCCACATCGAGGTATTGTGGATTAGTCTCAAAACTCAAAACAAGTATAGTTCAGGTTGACCCATCAAGCACATTTAGCACACGCATAACCCGCTTGTTTACTCACTTGTTTTGGTTAAAATCGCATATCTTTTGTAGCCTCATATAGTAGTATTATTATCATGCAAACCATTTTGCAAATAACGTAGGGGAACCTCATGTATAACGAGAAATTGTTCGAAGTCTCCATGCAATTCACACCCGCCTCCACCAATTGTGGATGAGCTCAGAACATCAACAAAAGCGATGCTATGGCACAATTAGTGGGCGCATTGTGAACCCTAATCATACAGCCCTAATTTTTAGTAGTGATGTTGATTGAGTCTTCATTGACACTGAGAGATACATATATAATTCTATCTCCACCCCTCTCAATGTCTCTATAACCATAACTATTGTTTCCTCACTCTCACAAGTCAGTCAAGAACTACTAAAAGGTCTACTGAATTGTTCTCAAGTAAACTAACACTGAACACTACTTCATTGGATCACATAATAGCAGTATCTTGATTGCAAATTATGATAAAGAAGAAAGAAATGTACCCTGAAAGCAGTCTCATTCTCGCGAACCCGCATAAGATGGACAGTCACATAAGTGGCATCATCTTGCCGAACCCATTTCCGCTGCGCATTCAGCACCCTCGTCAGAGTCGCAGTCTTATGCCCCGGCAATTCCTTACACAGCCAAGCCAGCTTCGACCTCCTCCACGTTTCGGTCATCTCCTCCAGCTCCTTCACCTCTAGCCCCGGCGACTTCAACTGTTTCAACTCAGTCGAGTCGAAAGACGCATCGAAAACGAATCCCTCGCCTTTCACCTGATTGGATATGTCCCAATAGTCTTCCAAATCGGTGGAATCTGTTTCGTCCGCCAAGTGTTCGACGAAAGGTCTCGCTGAGGAAGCGAGAAATGGGGGTGATTCTTTTCTGGGTATGGAGAAAATGGTACTGGGTGGTGATGGGTTGAAGAGGGAGAGTGTATGGTGGAGACGGTGGTGGTGGTGGTGGAGGGGAAGGGAGGGGAGGATTGTGGTGGCTGAGTGCATTTGAGAAGAGATTGATGATTTCTTGAGATGCGAGATGGGTTTGGGTTTGGGGTTGGAGAGGAGATAGAGAGATGAAGGGGAGAGCTCTTGAGCTCTGCTCAGAAGCATCTCTGTGTTTGTTGGTTGATGAGTTGATACAGCGATACTAGGGACCGGGGAGAGAAGAAGAAGAAGATGAAAATTAGTTGGATAAAATCACTTTTGGGCCTCATAGTAAAAACCGTTCATGTAAATTGTTTTTTTTGGCCCAAATGCTATATCTTTGGACTAGCTTTAACATGACCAAGCCCATATGCAGAAGGTTTTTTTTTTGGTCATCAGTCGGGTTTGAACCGGGACCTCATGCATGTGTTTCCAACTCTCTACCACTTGAGCTACAAAACGGTATGAACTCACTTTTTTTTTATCGAGTTTAGCTCAATGGTTTGGGCCCTCTGAGGCTGATCACCAGGACTCGAGTTCGGGACCTGCTGTAGACATAAATAGAATTTCTTACCTTGTATAAAAAAAAATTGTGGACTGGTTGCTACTTTGACACCGAGGAGACGTATTAAACTATCAAAATGTATGTGGGCATGGTTGCTATTTTATAACCGAGAAGGCATACACAAGTCATCGTTTTAGCACAATGTCGAGAAGACATTGTTATTTCTTGGAACGGTCAAAATTACATATTATTGCATATTTCGATATAAATTCAAATACTCGTTTTTAACTTGAACTTTGAAAACAATGTAAATTCAATTTAATTTTACCTTCTTATATTAATAGCAAGTCGAACTGAAGCATGACTTAAAATGTTGAAGCAGTTTATTGACTCGTGAATTCAAGGTCTCTCTTGAGTTGCAACACAACTTATAATGGTTAAGCAGAATAAACAAGCTTGTGAGAATATTATGTGTCGGCACATTTAATTATAATATGTTGGTTTAACAACAGTACTTTATCGCAAATATTCACACTTAAATGCAATTCACAAAAGATATGGATGTGTTTCATATACCATTATGTATCGTGCAAATTCAACATATTGTGACAAATGTTAGTAACAGTTCGGGAATATAAATCGTACAAATTCAACAGATTCTGACAAAGGTTAGTAACAGTTGGGGATTATGTATCGTGCAAATTCAACAGATTCTGAAAAAGGTTAGTAACAGTTGGGAATTATGTATCGTGCAAATTCAACAGATTCTGACAAAGGTTAATAACAGCTCGGGATTATTTATCGTACAAATTCTACAGATTCTGACAAATGTTATGAACTTAAATGCAATTCACAAGAGATATAGATGTGTTTTATATACCATTAAGTATCGTGCAAATTCAACAGATTCTGACAAAGGTTAGTAACAGTTGGGGATTATATACAAATTAAACAGATTCTGAAAAATGTTAGTAACTTAAATGCATTTTACAAGAGATATTAATGTGTTTCATATGCCAATTATGTATTGTGCAAATTCAACAGATTCTGACAAATGTTAGTAGCAGTTGGGGATTATGTATCGTACAAATTCAACAGATTCTGACAAATGTTAGTAGCAGTTGGGGATTATGTATCGTACAAATTCAACAGATTCTGACAAAAGGTTAGTAACAGTTGGTGATTATGTATCGTGCAAATTCAACAGATCCTGACAAAGGTGAGTAACAGTTGGAGATTATATACAAATTCAACAGATAAAAAATGTTAGTAACTGAAATGCAATTCACAAGAGATATTAATGTCTTTCATATACCATTATGTATCGTGCAAATTTAACATATTCTGACAAAGGTTAGTAACAGTTGAGTATTATATATCGTACAAATTCAACAAACTCTGACAAAGGTTAGTAACAGTTGGGGATTATGTATCGTGCAAATTCAACATATTCTGACAAAGGTTAGTAACAGTTGGGGATTATGTATCGTGCAAATTCAACAGATTCTGACAAAGGTTAATAACAGTTCAGGATTATTTATCGTACAAATTCTACAGATTCTGACAAATGTTATTAACTTAAATGCAATTCACAAGAGATATAGATGTGTTTTATATACCATCAAATATCGTGCAAATTCAACAGATTTTGACAAAGGTTAGTAACAGTTGGGGATTATATACATATTCAACAGATTCTGAAAAATGTTAGTAAATTAAATGCAATTCACAAGAGATAGAAATGTGTGTTCATATACCATTATGTATCGTGCAAATTTAACATATTCTGACCAATGTTAGTAACAGTTGAGTATTATATATCGTACAAATTCAACAGATTCTGACAAAGGTTAGTCACAGTTGGGGATTATGTATCGTGCAAATTCAACAGATTCTGACAAAGGTTAGTAACAGTTGGGGATTATGTATCGTGCAAATTCAACAGATTCTGACAAAGGTTAATAACAGTTCGGGATTATTTATCGTACAAATTCTACAGATTCTGACAAATGTTATTAACTTAAATGCAATTCATAAGAGATATAGTTGTGTTTTATATACCATTAAGTATCGTGCAAATTCAACAGATTTTGACAAAGGTTAGTAACAGTTGGGGATTATATACAAATTCAACAGATTCTGAAAAATGTTAGTAACTTAAATGCAATTCACAAAGAGGTATGAATGTGTTTCATATACCATTATGTATCGTGCAAATTTAACATATTCTGACAAAGGTTAGTAACAGTTGAGGATTATATATCGTGCAAATTCAGTATATTCTGACAAAGGTTAGTAACAGTTGGGGATTATATATCATACAAATTCAACAGATTCTGACAAAAGTTAGTACCAGTTGAGGATTATGTATCGTGCGAATTCAATAGATACTGACAAAGGTTAATAATAGTCGGAGATAATGAATATGGACGATACATGAATGTATATGATGTATATGCGGAGCTGCAGACTTTGTCGCATACGCACAGTATAACGAGATGTTGACTTCTATTTTTTGTTTGAACAAATATCAAGATGTTGAGTTCTAAATTGATACATTATCGCATCTCTCTTAAAAAAAGAATACATTCATTTTCCGTTTATAAATATTAAACTCACTTTTGGGTAATTTTTTTGGAGGAAAATTTTAGGGTAATTTTGTATTTAAGACTTACATACAGTATTTTTGAACGCAAGACCTCAGTCAGACTAAAAGATAAAACAAAAAACCCAGCGTTCTATTATTCTTTTGAAATAAATGAATCTGCTAACATTTTATTTTTTCTTCTATTGAAATATATTTTTTTCCCAACCAACTTTATGGGAACATTTCAAAAAAAAAAAAAAAAGAAAAAAGTTTATCCTCCAAAAAAAAGTTTCAAAAAAAAAAAAAGCAATTTTATTGGAAGAGAGGGAAATAATAAATGAACCAAACGGAAAATTGTAGAAAAGGATAATAGTCCAACCACCCCACTCTATCACTCAACCTTCTCCCCAGTCTGCGTCCTCTCGAAGGCTTCTTCGGATAGATTTCACTTCAGAGAGATAAAAACCTGAAACAAGCAACCAACCATGGCTTCACAGTGAATAAAACCTTCGAAATTTGAATCCAAAACATAAAAAAGCACCAAACAACACCAACAACAACAACTTCACGGGTCTCTCTCCATCTCCACCACCACCACCGTGTCCCTCCAACGATTTCACCTCAAAAAGCTTCACGGACTTGAGCTCAATCACTCCCCTCTCTGTCGCTATCTCCTCCACCGACCAAAACCCATAAACCCCAACCCCCTCTCTTATCTGTACACCCATCTGTGATCGGTTTCACGCCACGTAACAGCCTCCCTCCGATGAGCCACCTCGCCTGATCATGTGAATTTGATTTTTTTTTTTTCTGGGCGTGTACAAATACGGGTCTGGAAATGGATCGATCGGCTCTTACAGTTGGTCCGGGTATGGATTTGCCGATTATGCACGACAGCGATCGGTACGAGCTGGTGCGAGATATTGGTTCGGGGAATTTCGGCGTGGCCAGGCTGATGAGGGATAAGCAGACCGGTGAGCTCGTCGCTGTGAAGTACATCGAGAGAGGTGAGAAGGTTAGTGTCCATTTCCTATTTCTTCTGCTTAGACCATGAAATTGTTTAAGCATTTGATTACTAATTTGATTGAGTTAGAGTTGAATTATCGCGTATGTTAGTCCACTTATGGCACGTTTGGTTTTCCGGACTATTAGGGTTGGAGTGGACTGGATTATATTTTTCGGATAGGATTTGATTGGATTAGCTGAACTGCAATTCCTAATGTGTTTGGTTTCGTGCAGTATACAAATAGTCCTATCCAGCGAATAGCCTCATATGAGAGGGTACCAATATGGGGGTATTAAACCTCTTCTTTTCACTATTTAGTACCGGTATTGAAATTAGTTAAGAACAACCAAACACAATATTAACTAATACCTGGACTATATTTAGTCCAGTCCCAGATAATACCGTTAATCCTAGAAAACCAAACGTACCCTTAAGTTCATCTGTCCAAGTATTAGGGGGCTTGAATGCGCATTCAGAACTGTTTCATGTGCTCAAAGTAATGTCTTCTGCAATGTCGCTGTTATCCGATGGGCGTATTTCAGCAAATGCTTGTCTTCTGGAATAGTCATCTGATGAATAAATGACTTCCTTCAGGAAGATACCCACCTGGAGAAGAACAATTGTGAAGCCTGCAGTGCTCTTTAAGTGTTTTTACTATTTTGCATATCTTTTGGGGGTAAATGTGTAGTTTAGATTTTTCGATTAATGAACTAGTCATTCGAACATTTATTAAAGTGCATTACAATCTATATGACTGTGGAGGTGTAACTCCATTCTAGGTAACTTTGGTTGTGCTTGGATTTGGTTTGATATGACAAGCTGACAACCCTCAAAACTACTACTACATTATATGTCCATTCATGTTTCGGAGATTGTGTGTAACAGATAGATGAAAACGTGCAACGCGAAATCATTAACCATAGATCATTGAGGCATCCCAACATTGTGAGGTTCAAAGAGGTGTGTTCTATTCTTTTGTCATTGTGTATCGCTTACATAACTAAAAGATTAAGATTTATGTATCGTATCGGTACTCAAAACAGTGATCTCTTCAAACACTCGATCAGGTCATATTAACCCCAACACATCTTGCTATTGTGATGGAATATGCTTCTGGAGGAGAGCTTTTCGAAAGGATATGTAATGCAGGACGATTCAGTGAGGACGAGGTATATTTTCTCTTCAGCTTTATCTATGTTTCATCTCCTTAGTTAGTGAACATTTCTGTAACTCTTATTGCACTGCAGGCTCGTTTTTTCTTCCAACAACTTATTTCAGGAGTCAGCTATTGTCACGCAATGGTATGTTGTTAGTGACAGAGATTTTACTGGTTGAGGTATACTCATGTCCCGTGCTTGATATCCTTTTTGTTTTCAAATTTAAGGAAGTATGCCACCGTGACCTAAAATTGGAGAATACATTACTCGATGGAAGCCCAGCTCCCAGATTGAAGATATGTGATTTTGGGTATTCTAAGGTGCTAGCGTTTCCTCTTTCTTTTTTTGCATTCTTATAATGATGAATCTTGATGATTTTTCTTCTTCTTTTCGTAATTGGTTATGTAGCATGCCTTTTTTCTTTCTTACTCTGTTTGCTTTTTTCCAGTCTTCGGTTTTGCATTCGCAACCTAAATCAACTGTTGGAACTCCTGCTTATATTGCTCCTGAAGTTTTACTGAAGAAAGAATATGATGGCAAGGTAACTTTAGCTCTTACATTTATTGTTCTTCAAGAGCCTGACACACAGTAGTAAACATCACCCGCAATACACTTCGTTCTGCAATTACGTATTTGTTTGGTTTGCTTTTTCTTTTTCTTTTCTATCCAATACGACTCGCATATGAAGTTGCCGTTCCTACATCTATATGACCAATCTATTCCCAAGCTAACCAATATTTTCTCTTTTTTCTTCCTGTCATCCTCTGCTTTTGAGTCCATCTCTTCCTGCAAAGATACTCATCTTTTTGGCTGTTTAAATTGCAAGCACTGAGCTAGAGGAAATGCTTTTGATTTTCTTTACTCCAATGGATAAGTAAAGATAATAAATCCTTGATTAAAGGCAATTATGCTGTAGCTGTTTGCGATTTTTGCTTTTCTACACTTGGCCCATTTGAAACTCATGGCTATTACATCCACTAGGATCACTTTCTTCAGAACAACCATCGAACAAATTGCAGTGTATTTTGCTTAAGGTAAGATTAAGAAGAGATGGGTTTTGAAGGTTCTTAAACGAAAGCGATGCCAAATTTCCAATCCGCTACTTGTCCCAGAACAATCGGATTTAGCTTATATGTGGGTTCAGTTAGCTTGTTTATCTTATAAGCACAATGGGTAGGCATATATAATGGTGACATGAGCCTCATAGTTCACAGCTATGAATGTGCTGATAGAAGATATCGAATGCTAATTGTTTTCAAGCATGAATATCCTTGAAAGAGATGCCCCTTCCTCCTCTTTTGGAGTTATCCTGGTACCCACTCGAAATCAGTAGTTACTTTCTATCAAACTGGGTACAGTTCATAATAGGATGAGATTGATCCAGTTGTAACTTATTTCTCCAAATCTGTTTGATGATATGGAATCACCCTACACTAAAATTGTAAATACACAGGATAATGTATTTATTTTTCTGTCTGGATTTCTTTGAGCCTTAACAAAACCTTAGTATCATTTTAGTCTTGTGTGGCTTTTCCCATGCTACTCCACAGTCTAAAATGTAATAAGCAACCTCTGTTTGGCTTAGAGTTAAGTTTTGTGAATATGGAAATGGGGTTGGATACAGATGAAGAACAGAGTATCAGGTGATGTGGGGAGAGAAAGGAGTTTAAGGGAGGGAAAAATGAAGGCGATTTGGCATCTCATATGTCTATTAGCCAAAAAAACCCCCGAAGTTTAAAGTGTTGAGAATTGTTGCTTGTCCCACACACTGTGACTCTGCCTTTATCGCCTCTGCCTAATAAGATACTGGGGCTACTCCCCACATATCCAATTGGTTTTGAGGTGGAACCCAGGGATTCTTAACATGGTATCAGAAGTCAGAACTTGCTTTTTGATCCGTCTGAATCAAATCCTGCCTATCTGTTTGGCACGTCGAGCGTGACGGGACGTGTTCAGATTTGTTGTTTGTCCCACATCGGGACTCTGCCAGTTTTGCGCCTAATAAGATACTTGAGCTACTCACCAAATTGCCAATTGGTTTTGAGGTGGAACCCCCGGATTCTTAACAGACGGATGGTGGCTGAGGATCAGCTTGCGAGCCTATAGAAATGGGAGAATGAATGACTAACAATTACAGCCTTGGATATATGTACTCAAAACCAAACCAAACGAACTTGGAGTAATAGCGGAATGTCCTAAGGATACCTTGTTGTCTACATAGATGAAAGAAAATCATAGTTATATCACTATTGTAAACAACCATCATTGTAATAAAGCTCTCTAGTGTACTTAGTAATTTATATCACAAAGGAGCGTCTCGGATTTTACTTTTATATTTTCCTATCATAATTATAAATGTAATTTCCTGGAGGTTTAACATTCATTTTTTTTGTAGATAGCTGATGTGTGGTCTTGTGGAGTAACACTATATGTCATGCTGGTCGGTGCGTACCCTTTTGAGGACCCTGACGAACCCAAGAATTTCCGCAAGACAATACAAGTAAGTCATCAAAATATCTACTCCAACTTGTTCAAATGCCCCCCACATTCACCCTTATCTGTCATTTGACCTTCATGTTGTTTCTGGTTTCATTTTCACTTTTCTGCAGCGGATACTGAATGTTCAGTACTCCATCCCAGACTACGTTCACATATCACCAGAGTGCAGTCATTTGATTTCCAGGATATTTGTCGCGGACCCTGCCAAGGTCAGATTTTCCCCCTTTGTTACCTGCTTTTCTTAATTATTGGAGTCTATTCTTTATAGAGATTTTCTATTGAACTCTTATTCAATGTTACTGGTATGCTGACAGAGGATCACAATGTCCGAGATAAAGAACCACAGTTGGTTTCTGAAGAATCTGCCGGCAGACCTAATGGACGAGAACATGATTAGCAACCAGTTTGATGAGCCGGAACAACCCATGCAAAGTGTTGACCAAATTATGCAGATAATTGCGGAAGCTACCATACCAGCTGCTGGCTCCAACAGTCTGAACCAGTATCTCACTGGAAGCCTGGACATTGATGATGAAATGGACGAAGACGACTTTGATTCTGATCTTGACCTTGATGTCGACAGTAGCGGAGAGGTTGTATATGCAATGTGAGAGTAGAACTATGAACTTAATCCATCTCCCCCATATGTTATCACATTTGACTAGTGATTTGTCCTTGTTCTTTGCTAGTTTCAACTGACATGCTATGTATTGTGTACTAATAATATGTTGTATTAGTAAGTTAAAACTGTTCAATCATTGCTTGTTTGCTGTGCATGATAAAAGTATCTTGACAACGCAGACAGAACAAGTTGAAAATCGCTTTGATCCTATTAATTTCGACTGTTATTGTTCCTCTACGGGTACTTAGATGTTAAAAGCACTAAAGTCAGCCTACAACCACAAAGCTATAAGCGTGCAAGTAAGAACAAACTAAAGGGTATGAAAGAAGAGAGTTTGTTACACTCAAATTGTCACATCTTGGTGTCTCCAGTCTTCCCCCACCTCTTCATCTCCTACTCTTCCACGTAGGGCTACTGTTCCTTCTTATCCTTAGTCATCCTGTAAGACTCCATGCTAGATCCCTGCATAAAAAAGCAACGAGCGTGTTCAGTGTCAAATGCTGTTTTCCCGTATTAGTCTGAACCATTTTACTTCATCCTTAGAGATAAAGTTGTTATCCCGTATTAGTCTGAACCATTTTACTTCATCCTTAGAGATAAAGTTGTTACCACAGCATAAAAGCAGTTGAGTTTGGTGGAGTTACGGAAATTTTTGTATGGTTGTTCATCCCACACCTGTCCAACTCCCCTTATATCGTGACTATTCATTGTATTCAACAATATACAGCGTATTTATAATGGTGAAATGTTTAAATAAGTCGTGTTAATAAAACCAGTGTGCTTAAAGATAACTTTTGTTGCGCTACATGCTTAGCATTCTTTCCGGGCAGAAATAACTAAAGATCATTCTTTAACTTTCAGGCGATTGTAAATAAAACTGTTATATTATTCTTATTAGAAATAAGCCAAAACCATTACACAAAAGCTCTACGAAGTACGAACTCTTTTACACACAAGAGAGAACTCATGGACAAAACACCTTCACACACACACAAAGCTTTCAGACTTCTATTAATACATCGCTGCTACTTCAGACGAGCAATTCAATCGAAAATTCAAAACCCTAACCAGAGATGTCAATGGATTTGACATCAGGCTTCTTGACCTCCTCCTTGGGAACAGTGACAGTAAGAACACCATTCTCCATGGCGGCCTTGACCTGTTCCATCTTGGCATTCTCTGGCAGCCGGAACCTCCTCACGAACTTGCCGCTGCTCCGCTCCACGCGGTGCCACTTATCGTTCTTGTCCTCTTTCTCGACGCTCCTCTCGCCGCTGATGTGGAGAACTCTATCGTCCTCGATCTCCACCTTCACCTCCTCCTTCTTCAGCCCCGGCAGATCCGCCTTGAACACGTGAGCCTCCGGCGTCTCCTTCCAGTCCACGCGGGCGTTCACGATAGCCGATGAAGGATTGTGTTGGGAGATTTGGGGGAATTGGAAGTCTCGGAATGGGTCCCAGAGGTCGATGGCGAATGGATCGGCGAATCCTCTGTTGCCAAACAAGCTAGGGATGAGAGACATTTTGTTCAAGTTGATTTGGAATTGAAATTGAAATTGAAAGAGTGTGATCGGATTGCTTTTTGGTCGATGTATTCTGATGATTCTGGATTCTGATGATGAAAGAGGACGGGGCATGCGGGGTATTTATAGGAAGGATGGGAGCATTCTGGAATTTCTAGTACTTTCGCGGGTAAACGACGGTTTTCTCGGATCACCGTACACTCTTCACGAACGAACTCTCCAGTTACTTCTTCGACCGTTACAGACAGTTTTTCCCCAATTTTATTTTTATTAACTTTTAGGACTATTGATAGTGCGAAAGATACTTTCACAGTTTCACCCCATCAGGTTTGGTACAAAGACACTTTCACCCTTTTTAGTTTGAGAAATGGCACTTTCACCTTTTCAGTGCACCAATTTAGTGGCACTTGCATTCTCTATTGCAACACTGTTAGTCTGGGGTAGGGTCGTCAGTGATAGCACTTTTTTAGGATAAATTCATCCTCTTCGATTATGAAATGACACAATCAAAGGTGAAACTGTCCTGAAGTGGTGAAAAGGTTTTCGTGTGAAACCTGAAATTTTTGTTTGTTCTAAGTGCAAAAAGCGCGACTTGTCTTAGTTCATATAACACATGGCATGAGTTATCTTAATCACGTATATGTAATAGTTATAGCGAGTTTAATAAGTAAACCGTATGCCATCAAAACATTGCCCGGTGAAATTGATACTTATTTTGGCATTACAATTGGGAAAACAAGAGCAGAGAATGAAGATTAAGCCCGAGATATTCTTCGGTGTCTGTAGAGCTCCTATGCACCACTATTTATAAGATGGTAGTTAAGGTTATGGCACACCAGCTGGACAAAGTTATGCAGATAATTGCTGAAGCTACCATACCAGCTGATGGCTCCAACAGTCTGAACCAGTATCTCACTGGAAGCCTGGACATTGATGATGAGATGGACGAAGACGAATTTGATTCTGATCTTGACCTTGATGTCGACAGTAGCGAAGAGGTAGTATATGCAATGTGAGCGTGTGGAACTTTGAACCGAATCGATCTCCCATTTGTTTTGTCGCATTTGTCTAGTGATTTGTGGTTGTTCTTTGCTAGTTTCAACGCTGTGTACTAATCTCATGTTGTATTATAAAGTTAAAAGTTTTCTAGCATTGCATGCTTCTTGGTATATTGTTGAGTGACTAGTATCGGTTCAGGAATGCATATATAACAAGTTGAAAGTCGCTTAGATCCTATTAATTTCGACTGTTATTGTTCCTTCCAGTATGTCACTTAGATGATAAAGCACTAAATTAGCCTACACTCACAAAGAGGCCGCTATGTACCTGATTGCTTCTATTTGGTGGATTGGGGTTGCCAGAGGGGCAGCACTTGGGTGGTTGTCTCCACATTTATGCTCCAAGCTTACAACCACAAAGGTAAAAGCGTTTACTCATAAGAAAAAAGTAGAACGTAGAAGCGTGCAAGAACAAACGGAAGGGTATGAAAGAAGAGAGTTTGTATTGAACTCCACTTGTCGCCTCTTAGTGTCTTCAGTCTTCGCACCTCTTCATCTCCTTGGTGAGAGAGAATTAGGTTAGAGAGACGGAAGAAAGTGAAAACTGTATTGATGATAATGAATCTGTACAAAATGATATGAACCTATCTAGCAGATGAAACGAAGAGACAAATAAAGAGGAGAAGAATACAACCGCTGGATTACTGCCGTTTGATCCAACGGGTGGATTTAGGAGGTACAGAAGAATCTAGAATTAGGTTAACATAATAGCTACATTAATGGACTAATTCTACTAGTGGGATTTGTACCATTGGGCTTCAGTGCTGAATTGGGCTTGTGCTGAGTCTTTGGGCTTGAGCTATTCCTTTGGACTGTATATCATCTAATAGGCTCCCTTAAACTCATGGTGGTTGGGGAAGCACCATGAGTTTACTCTTGAGGGTGTTGAAGTGAGTTGGTTGCAAATTTTTGGTAAAAATGTCCGCCACCTGGTCATGACCTGAAATAAACGCAACTGTAAGTTGGTGAAGCAAAACTTTTTCACGCACGTAATGATAATCGATTTCGATGTGTTTTGTACGTGCGTGAAAAAGTGGGTTGGAAGATAGAGCTAAAGCAGAACAGTTATCTGACCAAATAGTAGGAGTTTGTCTAAGAATAAATTTTAATTCACAAAATAGAGTGCGAAACCAGGAAATATCTGCAGCTCCAATTGCCAGTGCTCGATACTCAGCTTCGGAAGAGGATCGAGCTATGGTAGGCTGTTTCTTGGAAGCCCAATGGATTGGGTTAGGCCCAAGAAACACAACAAGACCCGTAGTGCTCCTCCGATCTGTTGGGTTACCAGCCCAATCGGCATCGGTATACACATTTATGGAAAGAACACCCTTATGATAAAACAGACCATGTTGTTTTGTGCCTTGAAGATAGCGTAGGATGCGTTTGGCACCCGAAAGATGTAAATCAGTTGGGGCATGCATGAATTGGCACAGATGATTGACTGCAAAAGTAATATCCGGGAGACTAAATGTAGGATATTGTAAGGCGCCAATTAATTGGCGGTATATGGACGGATCAGACAAGGCCTTGCCATCTAAGAGATGATATTTGACCCCAGCAGCCAAGGGAGTGGGGCTGGGCTTACAATTGCCCATGTTATAGCGAGAAAGTAGATCAGTAATGTATTTGGCCTGATGAATATGAAGGCCTTCATGGGTCCGGGTAATTTGTAAACCCATAAAATAATTCAAAGAACCCAAATTTTTCATTTCAAATTCAGTACTTAGTTTGGACATAAGTGGAGAAATAAAACTGGAATCATTACCAGATATGATTATGTCGTCAACATATAAAAGTAAAACAGTTATTTTATATTTAGAGTGTCGAATAAATAATGACGGATCAGCAAAGGAAGAATGAAAACCTAAAGATAGCAGATAGTTTGTGAAGCGCTCGAACCAAGTTCGAGGTGCTTGTTTCAAACCATATATTGATTTGTTCAATTTGCAAACGTGGTGAGGAAAATTTTTGCTCACAAACCCTTGGGGTTGTTGCATAAACACTGTTTCACGTAAACGTCCGTGAAGGAACGCATTTTTCACGTCCATTTGGTGTAATGGCCAATCATATGCAGTAGCTAAAGCAAGAATACACCGTACAGTTGTATGTTTTACAACCGGACTAAACGTCTCATCATAATCAAGACCTGGGGTCTGGTGAAACCCCTTCGCTACTAAGCGAGCTTTGTGACGTGAAATTGTTCCATCAGTGTTAAATTTGGTCTTAAAGACCCATTTGTTACCAATAACGTTTGCAAATTGTGGAGCTGGTACAAGGCTCCATGTATTTTGCTTTGTGAGGCTGTTGAACTCATCAGCCATGGCAGAACGCCACTGAGAGGGTTGAACAGCCTCATTGAAAGAGTGTGGATTAGAAAAAGAAGAAGTAGCAGTAAAACCAGAAGTTGAAGGAGCAGCAGTAAAACCAGAATGAGAAGAAGTAGATGCAGTAGCATTGTAAATCGGTTTCTTTTTAATAATACCCGATTGACTCCGTGTCTTCATAGCATGAGAAGGGATGCAGTTGGGAGGAGGGGGGTTAATCATCATTGAGCCATCAGCAGCAGGATATACCAAGCCGCGATTGGAAGGTCGCTGTGTAGGCAATGTGGATGGTGAATCCAAAATTGGCACAGTAACATGGCATTCTCCAGGAGGCTGCATAAACTGCGAGGTGCTCTCATAATTTGTGTTATCAGCCATGTTATTGGCTGTGACCGGTATAGTATCTGTAGTATGGGAGGTTGGAGTGGGAGATAGACCATGAGGGAAATCATGACCTAAAAAGAAAAAATCAGAAACATGTGAGTGATCATTAGAAGAAGAAGATAAATTAGCAGAGTCATGTGATGTATTACAAGCAGGAGCAAGTGAGGCATAAGGAAAAGTATACTCATCAAATATTACGTCACGGCTTATAAATTTTTTTTGAGCAGTTGTATCAAAGCAAAGATAACCATTGCAGCCATCAACATAGCCAAGGAACACACATTGTCTAGTCTTAGGATCTAGTTTAGACCGATTGTAGTGTTTCAGGAGTGGGTAACACGCACACCCAAAAATCCGTAACTTAGAGTAATCAGGCTTCTTATGAAACAAAAGCTCAAATGGTGATTTATTAGAAGTATTTTGACTTGGCATTCTGTTTATTAGATAAGCAGCAGTAGCAACAGAGTGATACCAAAATTGTTTAGGTAGTGATGCAGTTTGCAATAAAGAGATAGCAGTTTCTATAATGTGTCGATGTTTTCGTTCTGAAACCCCGTTTTGTTGGGGTGTATATGGACAATATTTCTAATGTAAGATACCATTCTCCTTAAGATAAGTTTGAAAAAGGAATGAGGTATATTCACCACCCCCATCAGACCTTAAAACTGTAATGCTACACCTTAGTAATTTTTCAATAAAATTCGTAAAGATAGGGAAAACAGAAGCTACTTCAGATTTGCATACAAGAGGAAACAACCATGTAAACTTGGAATAGTCATCTATAAATAACACATAATAACGAAAACCATTGTTAAAGGACTTTACTGAAGCTGGCCCCCATACGTCTGAGTGCAACAATTGCAAAGGATGATCAGAAGTAGACACAGATGATTTATATGGTAAACGTGCCATTTTGCCAGCAAGACAAGATTGACAATCAGATTGCTCAGAAACAGAATTTAAACAAGTAACACATTGCTTTAAAATGAAATTAGAAGGGTGTCCCAAACGTGAATGCCAAATAGGAGAAGGAACTTTTTGACCCAGATTTGCTTGAGGAGAGGCTTGGATAGAAGACTTGACAAACATCGAAGAAATGGGGTAAACACTGTTTTTACTCAAACCCTGATAAATAATATTGCCCTCATCCTTGTCCTGAAGACAGAAGGAAGAAGCATCAAATATAGCACGAAGATTATGTTCAAGACAGAGTTTATTCACAGATAATAGATTTGCAGACAATTGTGGTACATGTAGTGTATCAGATAAATTCAATTTGCAGGTATTAGTTGAGAGTAGAGCAGTACCAATATTTTGTATAGGGAGAGAGTGTCCATTACCAACTTGGACTTGATCAAAACCTGAATAGGGAACAGAAATAGAGAGGTTGCGCAGATCTGATGTCATATGATTTGATGCTCCTGTATCAGTGAGCCAGAAGTTGGGGTCGGATACTTGTTGTTGTGTATTTTCCACCATAGCAGATAGCTTTTCTGGAGGCATTCGGCCTTGATATGCATGATCCATGCGATGCCAGCAGTCTATGGCCGAGTGATAGTCCATGCCACATATTTGGCAAGTAACATGAGCAGAGTTGGAGCGGTTTGAAGACCCAAATCCAGAACCATTGTTGTTATAGTTTGAAAAACCATTTCCAGATCGACCACCCCCTCGATTGTAATTAGGGTTTCGTCCTCCACCACGAGATTACCCAGATCGCCCCCTGTTCTGGTCAATACGACCACCACGATGGTTGGATCGTCCGGAACCCGAACCACCGCGATTGTAATAAGGGGGATTGCGCCCTCCACGACCACGAGAGGAAGAAGAGGTAGTAGTATAAAAGGCTGTGGGTAAAGACTCCGTAGACACAACTTGAGAGTCGAACATTTGCTCTTCCGCTTGAAGTAAAACGTGAAGCTCTTGAAAAGAAATGAGGTTGGAGTGAATACGCAAGGAAGACCGAAAAGAGTTGTACTAATTAGGGAGGCCATTTAACACATAAAATCATATCTTCATCGGAGATAAGAACAGAAGAGGCTGCTAATTTGTCCCGTAGGGTTTTAAACTTGTTCATAAAAACATCAATCGAATCAGACTTCTTTTTCAAGGTTTGCAAGTCAGATTTGAGTTGGAGGATATGAGACCGAGAGAGTGAAGCATACCGACCGGCGAGGGTTTCCCAAGCGGATCTAGAATCAGAAACCCCAATAACATGTGTGAGCGCCTCTTGAGAGACGGCTGCATTAATCAAGGTGAGGATGGCTTGATCTTGCATCTGCCATGTGCTGAATTGTGGATTGATGGTGTCGGTGACTGAACCGTCGGTGGTGAGCAAGAACTTGGATGGACATGGTACAGATCCATCAATATATCCATACAAGGACTGGATGCGAAGTAAATAAGAGAGTTGGTGCTTCCAGAGCACATAATTTGTGGAGTCTAGTTTGTAGGAGACTAGGTTATGAATATTGGAGAGAATGGCTAGCGGGTTTGACACCGCCGCTGAAGCCATGGTGGTGGTGGAGAGCATTTCAAAGCTTTGATACCATGATAGAGAATTAGGTTAGAGAGACGGAAGAAAGTGAAAATTGTATTGATGATAATTAATCTGTACAAAATGATATGAACCTATCTAGCAGATGAAACGAAGAGACAAATAAAGAGGAGAAGAATACAACCGTTGAATTACTGCCGTGTGATCCAACAGGTGGATTTAGGAGGTACAAAAGCATCTAGAATCAGGTTAACATAATAGCTACACTAATGGACTAATTCTACTAGTGGGCTTTGTACCATTGGGCTTCAGTGCTGAATTGGGCTTGTGCTGAGTCTTTGGGCTTGAGCTATTCCTTTGGACTGTATATCATCTAATACTTGGAAGCAGCCTCTTCCAAGTAAGTGTGCACCACATCCAGCTGCTCCTTCTAATCCTTGGTCATCCTATAAGACCCCATGCTATAGTCCTGCATAAGAAGTAACAAGTGTGTTCGGTGTCAAATGTTGTTTCCCCGTATTGGGCTAAACCATTTTACTTCATCCTTAGAGATAAAGTTGTTGCCATTCACCTCCACATCCACCAACAGTAAACCCCCCCTTATCCTTGGTCTTGGCCTCCGCATTGGCTTTTGACAGCGTCGGCGTTGACGAGTCAAAGAAATCCCACCTTGCTTTCCTCCTTGGTCTGTCGTGCCTCATCTCTTGTGCATATACCACGACTAACAAGGGTTGAGTTTGGTTAGGTTCCGAAAATCCCTTATGTGATGCACTCTTTTTGGTGGCCTTTGCCTAACTGGATTGGTACTTCCCCGTTTGTAACTTTGCACCGCGTACATTTCATTGTCCTTGTCTTTCCCTATGCACCGCGTACATGATTTCCCTTTTTCACTGTCCCTGTCTTTCCCCCCTTTAATATGGTTGGGGTTCGAAAGCTTTGGCCTCGCCTCCCAGCTTCCTTCCCTAAACTAGATCACTGTCTTAACGACCATGATAATAGTTTGTATATTGGTCCAACTTCTATTTCACCATGACTACTGTTATGATCCGGGAAGAGTTTAGAGAACGATGATAACGATGAAAACAAGAGCACAAGAACACACCGATATAACGTGGTTCACTAGCACGATGCTACCTACCTCCACGATCCGAAAACCCTTGTTTATTAGAGAGAAACAACACGAATACAACAGACAATGTCTAGACACTACCTAGGTCCCTTACATAGACATATAGGACCGACTTAGTGCCCAAGACATCCCAAAACGACTATAGAACAAATAAGGAAATAACCTTGAAACTGCCAAAGTTTTTCGTCCCAATTTGTTTCCTAAATCTCTTAGCCGCCTTGACTTTTGCCGCCTTTGACTTCAAGTCATATTCAACAAATCTCCACCTTGATTTGAATCATCTCAGCAACCCGAACCAGAACCGATGCTTCTATCCAATAATTCCAAATTCACAAGTTGTTCCATCTTCGCGAAGATCCTACAATGTGTGCCCCCAGCGATGCTCCAACCCCGGTCTAGTTCCTGCAATCGAACCCTATCGATACTCCAACTACGGTCTAGTTCCTGCAATCGAATCCCGTGTTTGTTGTTCCAACTCCCACCGGGCTCCTACAACAAAACCGTTTGTTGTTTCGACTCCCACTGAGTCCCTACAACAAACCCCCAACACGTTACTCCAATTCCCACCGAAATCATGCAACGTAGTGCGAAATTGGTCCAATTCCCACCGAATTCCTGCAAAATCGCCCCCTTGCGCGCCTCATACGCGCCACTTGCACGTATCACACGTGTCGTGTCCCTCGTCAGAGACTCTTCCATGCCAAATCCGCCTCCTCGTCAAGAGCACAGGTTCCTTGCCCCCCAACGGGGCTTAGAGAACTAGACCATCCTCCGAAGTACTCTTCACCTGCAGCCGAATCGACATATCTTGAGTTCATCCTTCGTCCACTGGTGTCTATTTCTCTACCATTTGGACAGACGTTACCGTAGCTTCCCTCGGCCGCCATCATCGGCCAGAACTCTGACTGTCTGAACCCCTATATGCAGCCCTGTTCTACGTCCCCTCTTGATGAGACTCAAACTCAGCGGTGGTGGTTGTATTGACCCCCGCTTTATCTTCTGCCAATGGCAAACACAGGCCTTGCTGCTTCAACAAAGCACGTACCTTGATCTGCCGAAGACTGAAGTTGTTTCTCCCTGTGAATTTGTCGATCTTGGTTATCCCCCCGGTCATCTTCTCTGCAGCTCCTTTTTCAGATTGGTAACCCCCGAATGCGTGCTCCATCTTGATCGCAAAACCGTAGCTATGAATCTCACGGATTGTGAAACCCTAACCCTATAGCTCCACCTTGATCTTGGAACACCACAACCCAAGCTCTGATACCAGTTTGTTATGATTCGGGTAGAGCTTAGAGAACGAAGATAACGATGAAAACAAGAACACAAGAACACACCGATATAACGTGGTTCACTAGCACGATGCTAGCTACCTCCACGACCCGAAAACCCTTGTTTATTAGAGGGAAACAAGTTGTTTATTAGAGAGTAACTAAGAGCATCTCCAACTGTAATGAGCAAATTTACATAAAAGTTGTATTTTTGCTTTTTGCATACTGATAATTTCACACTTCTTCTCCAACAGTAACTATGACATTTGAGGGACAACTATGTAGAAAATATAGAAGTGGTTGAGAAAAATTAGGAATAATAGGTTAATTTAAAGATTCAAAATGCCGATGGGACAACTCTCGCCAAATTTGGCAAGATGGATGCATGTCCTGCATTTTGCATGAGAGGATACCTCTTCTGCTGGATTACAATTTTTACATAAATTATGTAAATTTGTATAAACAACCCATTTACATAGACGGCTGGAGATGCTCTCAAATAATAAATTGGTATAAATCCGGAACCAGTGTGCTTAAAATAAATTTTGTTGTGCTACATGCTTAAGCATATTCAGGGCAGAAATGACCAAAGATCATTCTTAAATTCAAACTAAGTGGTGATATTGCAAAAACTGTTGTACTCAATTGTTATTAGAAATAAGCCAAAATCATGACACAAAAGCTCCATGAGCTCTTTTAGACACAAGAGAGAACTCTATGCTCGGACCATGGACAAAACACATTCAAACACACACATACACACACAAAAGACCTCAAGACTTATAGTAGTAATACATTGCTGCTATCTTAATAGAAACTCAAAACCCTAACCAGAGATCTCGATGGATTTGACGTCAGGCTTCTTGACCTCCTCCTTGGGAACAGTCACAGTCAGAACCCCATTCTCCATGGCAGCCTTGACCTGTTCCATCTTGGCATTCTCCGGCAGCCGGAACCTCCTGACGAACTTCCCGCTGCTCCGCTCCACGCGGTGCCACTTGTCGTTCTTGTCTTCCTTCTCGACGCTCCTCTCGCCGCTGATCTGGAGAACCCTATCGTCCTCTATCTCCACCTTCACCTCCTCCTTCTTCAGCCCCGGCAGATCCGCCTTGAACACGTGAGCCTCCGGCGTCTCCTTCCAGTCCACTCGGGCATTCACGATCGCTGAAGAAGGATTCTGTTGGGAGATTTGGGGGAATTGGAAGTCTCGGAATGGGTCCCAGAGGTCGACGGCGAATGGATCGGCGAATCCTCTGTTGCCGAACAAGCTAGGAATCAGAGACATTTTTGTTGAAGTTGATTCTGTATTTGAAATTGAAAGAGTGTGATCGGATTGCTTCTGAGTTCTGATGTATTCTGATGAATTTTTGATGATGACAGAGGTGGGGAAGCATGAGGGTTATATATATGGAATGAGGGGAGCATTCTGGAATTTCTAGTACTTTCGCGGGTAAACGACGCTTTTCTCGGGCCACCGTCCACGCTTCAAGAACGAACTCTCTAGACTCTAGTACTTCGATCGATACACAGGTTTTGATTTTTTCTTTGTTAACTTTTTTGGGATTATAGATAGGGTAAAATACATTTTCACCCCCTCGGGTATGATACAAAGACACTTTCATCTTTTTTATTTTGGAAATGACACTTTCACCTCTTCACGGGGACACATTTCATGGCACTTGCGTTCTATAACTGCGATGATGATAGCCTGGGGTGAGGGTCCATAACTTATAGCACTTTATATATTAAATTCACCCTCTTAGGTTACGAAATGACACAATTAGGGATGTAAGTGTTTTAAATGGCATCTAAAAGGGTGAACATGTCTTTTTACCAAATTGGAAGATGCTAAAGTGTCTTTGTGTCGAACTTTTTTTCAGAAAACTTAAGTTTTCATTGAAAATACTATTACAGCCACTCTGAGCAGAAAACACTCTACCACCCAGAGTTAAAGAATTCTTGGCAAGAACATGAGCCATAAAATTCATGTCTCTTGGTACATAACAAAACTTGCAAAGAGAAAAACTTATAGCAATACAATCCTCCATTACAGTTCCAATATTACCCATACTTGCTGAATTTTTAGATAATAGGCAGTTGATTACCACTTCACAGTTCCAAAAATGGCCACTGAGGATAACCACAACATTTGCTCCAAAGCAGGGCTTCTCTTATAGCAATAGCTTCTAAAATTGTTTGATTAACCACACCTGCAACTGGCATTTGAAGGCTACCAGAAGGAGCACCTCTTGCATTGAAAGACACAACAACAATACTTCCTTTTGCAACTTTTAAGCTCAACTGCAGCATCCGTGAAGACATTGTAGTCCATCATCAAAGAGACGGGAAACTGAAAATTGTTAGAAATTTTCAACCGAGGCTTATTCAAACCCATCTAATTGTAATGCTTATACTCATTAAAAAATGGCTTTTTGCACAATTTGTGAAGGTTGCCAACTGATTTTTTGGAAAGACCAATCATTCATTGATTTCCATAAATTCCAACAGAGAGAGAGGAATATGCCAAGTTGATAGGGGTGCAACTTGGACGGGCTGAGCCCGACCAACCCGAACCCGACCCGGACTAAATTCGGGCTTGGGCACATATTTTCAGTAATTTGGACGGGCCCGGGCAAAACTTATGAACCCGAATTGCAATTAGGATCGGGCTTGGGTACGAATATTAAACGATGGGCTAGCCCGAATTTCCCGATTTGTATACTTTTTTTTGAAGGAAAATGTATTCATTAGGCAACTGGGCCAAAACGAATCAACATATCATTATTTAGGCTACAACTGGCCCAATCTGGTGTGCTATCTATCCAAATATTATTTACCTGAAGACGGATGCCTTGCTTTGCAAAGAGATGAGCAGCTGTATTCCACTTCCTTGGGATATGTGTCACCACGTGGTCGCTTGTGTTTCCGAGGAGTGTGATGCATTCTTCCACAAAACACTCCACCTCCGTTACATCTTCTGGAGGCTTCCCATTTACCCGTCTGTTCACTTCTCTCTCTAGCATCAACGAGTCGGTTTCACACCATAGCTTGGTGTAACCAAGCTCCATCGCCATTTTGATGCCATCTCTTAGAGCTTCTGCTTCTGAAGCTTTGGCTGAGATGGAGAGGGGAGTGTAATTGGAAGATCCGGCGATGAAGATACCGTTCGAGTCCCTGAGGATAGCTCCCGTCGCTGCTGCACCCAAAGTTGGGTTCCAGGGGGCGTCGGAGTTGAGAACGACCCACCCCTCCGGCGGTTTAGGTGGCGGATTTGCTGGCGGGGGGATTATCTGAGCCGGAGTGCTTGTTTTTTAGGCATGCATGTTTGAATCCAACTCTTCGAGGTACTGTTTGATTTCTGCAACAATGGTTTCCGCCTTCTTTACAAGATTTTTGAAGAGAAAATCATTTCTGTTTTTCCAAATCCTGGATAAGCACACCACGATCTGCTTTCTTGTCTTTGCATATGAGTCCAGAATGATTTGGGGAAGCCAGATCTGGAAATCCCATTGCATGTTCTTCACAAATTCATCCCCAAATATGAATCGCCAACAATTTTTTGCAGTTTTGCATCTTAACAAGATATGGGTTTCTGTTTCTTCCTCTCTTTTACAAATTGGGCACCATATCTCAGTAGAGATTCCCCGTCGGATTAAATTTTCTCGAACCGGCAGCCCCTTGTGGAAGGCTCTCCAGATTGGGAATAAATTCTTTTTTGGGACATCAGTCCTCCAAAGAATTTTCCACCAGTCTGGGGTTGGATTCGAGGGAGCACCAAACTGGAAAACTTGGTTCTGTTTAACTTGCTCCACACAGAGTTTATACCCTGTTCGCACCGTGTAATTGCCATTTTCTAAAAAATGCCAGATTAATCTGTTTGGACTGCTTAAGGTTGGAATATTGATTCTCTTTATTTCCTCAGCATCTTCTTTCCAGAATAATTCATTGATGGTTCTCAAATCCCACTTTCTTTCTTCTGTGATGAGGTCGGCCACCATGATTGATCTGTTAATTGGTGCTGGAGTAAAAGGCTTGAAGCGATTCGGTCTGATCAACCATGGATCTCTGAAGGCATTCAATCTTTCGCCATTACCTATCCTCCACCTGCATCCACTCAACACTAATTTCTTGCTCGAGAGAATACTTCTCCACAGGTAAGAACAGTTCTGCTTCACTTCTGCTTGTAGAATCCCCGTAGTTCTAAAATATTTGTGTCTCAGAATTTTGGCATGTAGTTTATCAGGGTTGTGGAGAATACGCCAAAACTGATTACCTAACATAGCCGTGTTAAATTCTTGTAGGTGATGAAAACCCATCCCCCCTTCGGATTTGCTGTCTTTCATCCGGTTCCATGAAATCCAGCTGATTTTTGCGCCCTTGATCTGTGGATCCCCACCAAAACTTAGACATTTCTGCTTCCAGTTTGTCACATAAGGTTACAGGTAAGAGAAAGCATCCCATAGCGTAAGTTGGAATGGACTCTATAACTGCTTTCAAAAGTACTTCCTTGCCAGCTGGTGTTAGAAATCTCTCCTTGTAGTTCTTCAGCTTATCCTGCACTCTGTTCACAATACTTTGAAACTTATCCATTCTTTTTCTGCCCATTTTCAGTTGGTAATCCCAGATATCGGTCATGGATGCGCTCGTTCTTCATTCCACACGCATGGCTTAGAGTTGTTCCAGCCTCCTCCGAGACGTTACTTGAAAAAACCACTGATGACTTGTCTAGATTGATCTTTTGGCCAGTCGCTCTTTCATAATCTTGTAGCGTAGAAGTTATGTGATTTACTTCTGCTTGTACCGCCTTTGTAAAAATAATGCTGTCGTCCGCGAAGAAACGGTGGGAAACTCTAGGACCACCTCGCGACGCAGCAATACCTGTAATAGCACCACTAGTCATAGAACTCGTGAGAGCACGTGAGAGAACTTCACCACAAAATAAAAAGAGATAAGGTGAGATGGGACATCCTTGACGAAGCCCCCGCTTGGGCATAACTCTACCAACTATTTGTCCCTTAAAAGTAAAGGAGAAACTAGTGGTAGAAATACAATCATAAACCAAGTTAATCCACCTCGGACCAAAACCCAATTTAGCCATAGCTTTAGTGAGAAAACCCCACTCAACTCGATCGTACGCTTTGCCGATATCCATTTTGAGGGCCATATAGCCTTCTTTGCCTTTGAATCTTGTACGCATCGAGTGTAAAATTTCAAAAGCCGAGATAATATTGTCTGAAATTAAACGTCCGGGGACAAAGGCACTTTGGCTTTCCGAGATTATACTCGGAAAAACCAATTTTAGCCTATTGGCCATAGTTTTGGACACCAATTTGTAAATAACTGTGCAAAGGCTTATAAGAAGTAAATCAGACGGTTTCCTAACCTGTTTCACCTTGGGGATTAACGCCAAGAGGGTATGGTTGTAGTCCGCAACACTTTGATGTCCATTGAGAATGTTGAGGATGCAATTTCCAACTTCCTCTTTGAGTATTGACCAAAATTTCTGGTAGAAAAGCGCTGGAAATCCATCTACCCCTGGTGCTTTTAGCGGGCTCATTTTCTTGAGACTTTCCTCTACCTCTGCCATTGTGTAAGGGGCTTCCATAAACGTTCTTTGTTCTTCGGTAATCCCAGAGGAAAAGAACTGTAGCATTCTATCCGTCTCCTCTCCAGAGGGGTTGGATGTAGCAAAAATACTCTCAAAATGATCTGTAAGAGCTTGGATAATTTCTTCGTCATTAGTTAACCACTGGCCATTACTGTCTTCAATCCCTTTTATCTGGTTTCTCGCTCTTCGCGCAGAGGCCTTACGATGAAAATAGG
Source organism: Linanthus parryae (assembly GCA_023055425.1). NCBI lineage: Eukaryota > Viridiplantae > Streptophyta > Magnoliopsida > Ericales > Polemoniaceae > Linanthus > Linanthus parryae. The sequence continues at coordinate 40,827,728 of JALGPY010000002.1, forward strand.
CAGTGTTTTTGTCCACTTTGGAGCCATTGGACTCTCGATCTTTGCTGCCAAATCTTCTCCTCCTTGAGCAGAAGATCGTTGAGGGCTCTCTTTGCCTTCCTCCGTTGGATCGCAATAAAATCCGTCTGTTTTTTCCTATCCAGTCTTCCGATCTGTTTCTTGAGATCTCGGATTTGTTTCGAAACATTGCCGAAAAAGTTCTTGGCCCAATCCCTGAGTTCTTCAGCACAAGAGTTCAGTTTATAGATAACTGAACCCTGCTTGACGCCCCAGTGGTTTATGATAGTTGTTTCACAATCATCGTTTTGCAACCAAGCCGATTCAAAGTAGAATCTTCTATTCCCCGACTGTTGACGCACTTGGCTTTGCTTGTTAAGAACAATCTCAATCGGATAGTGATCCGACGTGCTCATGACGAGGTGATTTACTCTGACATTGCCATACAGAGTCCTCCACTCCAAGTTAGCAACGGCTCTATCGAGCCTTTCTCGTATGAGTGTGCCTTCATCTTGATTGTTACACCAAGTAAAGGTGTTTCCATCGAATCCAAGATCCGAGAGATCACAGTCCCGAAGAACTTCTCGGAATGGATTTGATTGAGAAAGGGTGACAGAGTTGCCCCCTTCTTTTTCTTCCTGAGACAAGACTTCATTAAAGTCTCCAATAACACACCATGGGGCATCCCCATAGGGTTTAAGCCGTGACAAAAGAGTCCAGGCATGGTGGCGTTCCGCCCTATCCGGTTCGCCATAAAAACCAGTGAAGAACCAGTAATTATCCTCGTCCTTCAATCTGACTTTGCAGTGAATAAACCTGGTGTCTTGAGAGATTAGTTGTACTTGGGTTGAAACATCCCAAAGTAGTGCTAAACCCCCACTTCTTCCATTGCTATCCACCACCGTGCTATTTGCATACCCCACCTTCTTCCTGATTGCTTCCATATCATGTGAATACAATCTAGTTTCCATGAGAAAAACTAGATTGGGACGTCTTTCCTTCACGGTGTCGCAAAGGGAGAGAACTTTACGGAGGTTTCCAAGCCCCCGTACGTTCCAACTTAGAGCACTCATTGCTCTAGGCAGGGCTGGTCCCCAACCTCTGCCTCTAAAGAGTTGTTGTTAGTTTGGTGCTCACAGTCCATTGTCTCATGACTCTCCTTGTGACCTCCATCTAGTTTTGGGTTTGGGAGCATATTTTCCTTACCAGGGTGAACCTGGTTTGGAATGTCAGGGTTCGTACAGCTTCGTTTTCCACCTCCCATGATGAGCCCAGTTTCCGAAGTATTAACGACAAGCTGCCCCAGAGGCTTTCGTTTTCCATTAATTTCTTCTTCTTCTACGCTCTTCTTCCCCTTATTCCTTGCTAAATCTTTCTTATTAACCCTTTTTCTTTTTCCCTATTTGGTTGCATTAAACTTGATGCCTTTAGGCAAGGCAATCTTGTTCAAAGCTCCCATATCAAAGTTTGGTTCCATTGTCTCGGGCGGTTGAAAAGGCGCAATTGGAGGGATTGATTTACCCCATGATTTCCCATCCATATCTCTTCCCATGAATATGGGATTTGAAATAGATTTGGGAATCCATTTTCCGTTTTGGGGTTTATCCTTGACTTTTGACTTACCCTTACCGGAATGATCTCCAAAGATTTTGTCTTTGAGATTACGGTTTTGCCCTTCGTCGGATCTTCTTTTCCCTTCCCGTCCATCGTTGCCGGAATTTCTTCGCTTTCCAACTTGCTTTCCGATGATCCACGAACCACATTCCGGGGCTTGATCTTTGCTAACCATCCTTTCCTTCAGCTCGCAGCTTCGTGCACTATGATCTAGCCTTCCACACCACTCACAAACAGAGGGTATTCTCTCATATGAGAGGTTAACCCAAAGTTGATCCCCATCTTCTGTTTTGACATAGGCTCTTCTTCGCAAAGGCCTATGTGTTTTGATCCTTGTACGAGCTCTGATACATCTATCCTTTTCTTCCCCTACAATATGAATAGACACATTATGGACTTCCCCTACAGATGATGCAATCTGCGCTCCAATCTCCTCATGAATAAGGTGTAGAGGAAGGCCTTTAATCTGAATCCAGACCAACAGATCATTAAAGTTCTGAGTTTCCTTTGGACGCTTGATATCCCACTCTTTCAGCAGAAGGAGTTGGTTATCGAATGACCATGGTCCACCATACAAGGCCTTTTCCAGATTGGCTCTGTTGCTAAACCTGAAGATGAATCTGTTGATTCCTTCTGTCATGATCTTCAGATCATCATCAGGACACCACAGCCTTCGGAATAGTCCTTCATGTTTTGGAAGTCAATCTTGGCATCACCAATGAACTTCCCAACCAAACACAACTTCCAGTCCTCTCGGACTCTATCGCAGATCTCTTTCACTATCAAAACCTCCGTCTTCTCTTCATCTGACAAAGTGATATTGGAAATCCAGCTTTCGTCCTCAGTCTCCATTGTTAACGTCAGCCACCGATCGCACACCTCTGTCTAGAGAACTCTAGAGAGAGAAAATGACTGATTTGTATACTTATTACCTATGAATGTTATATTTAGAGAGTATTATATAGTATATTTATCAAGAATCGATTATTTTTTAATAATTATAAGTGATATTTTTTATGAAGGAAGTGATATTTTTAACTATGTATATGTTCATAACTAATAGATTTTTTCACAAAATATTTAGTATCCTCTTTGTATATCTGGATGATTTTTTTTAAGCACTCTATCGATATATAGTCATTATTTTTTAGCCTTAAATAATTCACAAACTGAAGTATCTACACCCGATATCTATTTTTTTTATGTAAGTTATTAACTTAACTTTAAGGAGACAATTTTAATTGAGTTGAATGTGATAATAATGTTACTTTATTTAGTTTAATGGGTAGCCCGAATTCAACCCGAACCCGAATTGGTTTGTTCGAATTTGGGCTTGGACGGGCTGGCGATGCTCTTAACCCGGGCTGAGCTGGGCTTGGGTAACCCTGACAGAACTTAGGCATGGGCTTGGACAAGGGTGTCAACCCGCCCAGCCCGCCCGAGTTGCAGTCCTACAAGTTGATCATCTTGAGAAGGAGACATGGCTGCTATTTCAACAATATTTTCCCACCAATTCATAGCGACAAAATCATCACATATAAGCCTCAGGGTGTTTCCAAATCAACTTTGCATGAATGCAATCCTTCAACAAGTGCAATTCACTTTCAGGCTCATCCCCACACAAGCTACACATAGTATTCATATAAACACCTTTCAAAGCTAGAGCACGATTAACAGGTATGGCTCCATTAAGTGATTTCCAAAAAAAGTTGATTACAATATACAGAAGAGAGAGAGAGAAAAAGCAAAGACAGAAAGAGGAAGATGAAGAAATGATTTCTGTGTATTCAAAGATACCAAATACAATACCCAGAGATGTATATATACATCTATCTCATAACAGAAACTACTCAAAGTATTTGCTAACTAGTCCTCACAGATACAAACTATAACACTTCAGTCACTATACTTCAATATCCCTCCTCAAGCTAATAGCACAGGAGAGCTAGCAGCTTGAATGCAAGAAGAAGAGATAAGAGCACCCAACCTGTGTCTGAGAAAAGAAAATCTAGCAGAGGTAAGAGGTTTTGTAAAGAAGTCTGCAACTTGGTACTCAGTAGGAACATGCTCCACCAGAAGATGTCTTTTCTAAACTCCAGCTCTAACAAAGTAGCAATCTAAATCCACATGTTTCATTTTGCTGTGAAGAACTCGATTAGAAGCAACAATCAAAGCTGAGATATTGTCACAAAACAGGAGAGGAGTGTGATCTAGCTGAATGTGAAGTTCTGTAAGAAGGATCTTGACCCAAAGCAAATCTGAAGCAGTAGAAGCTAATGCTCTAAACTCAACTTCTGTGGAGGATCGAGACACTGTACCTTGTTTTTGAGAAGACCAACACAACAAATTGTTACCCAAATAAAAACAAGAGCCAGAAACTGATTTCCTATCTGTTAAATCTCCACCCCAATCAGAGTCTGAGAAACCATATAACTGCAGAGAACCCTTGGAAAAAGCTAAACCCAAATCTAGAGTACCTTTGATGTACCTCAAGATCCTGTGAAGAGCCTGTAAATCAGAAATAGATGGAGCATGCATATTTTGACAAGCTTGGTTGACAGCAAAAGTAAAATCTGGTCTTGTGGTGGTAAGATACTGTAAAGAACCTACAATGCTTCTGTATGATGAAGGATATGTCAAAAGGGTATTATCTGTAGTCAAAGTAGACTTAAGAGCTACATGAGTGGCCACAGATTTACAATCTGCAAAACAAGCTTTGTGAAGAATCTCAGCTGCATACTTACTCTGAGTTAACATGAAGCCATTAGCAGTCTTATGGTATGACATGCCAAAGAAATAAGAGAGAAGACCCAAATCCTTTATAGAGAAAGTGTTAGACATTTTCTTGATGAGAAACTCATTAAACACTTTGTCACTACCAGTGACAATAAGATCATCCACATAAACTAGAAGGATGCTAATTTTACCTCCATGATGTCTGTAGAACGTGGATGTATCAGTAGGAGAGGTAACAAAACCATGTTGTAGCAAGAAAGAATGGAGAAGCTGATACCAAGCTCTGGGGGCTTGTCTAAGACCATATAAAGCTTTTTGGAGATGACATACAGAAGGTGGACCAGATTTGTCTTCAAATCTAGGTGGCTGAGTCATAAACACATCTTCAGACAAGAAACCATGCAGAAATGCATTGTTGACATCAAATTGTCTCAACTCCCAATCAAATTTGCAGGCCAAACTAAGTACTAATCTGAGTGTAGGTTGCTTGACTACAGGACTAAATGTTTCTTGATAGTCCACACCTTCTTGTTGACTAAACCCTTTAGCAACAAGCCTTGCGTTATATCTAGCTATACTGCCATCAGCATGTCTTTTTATTTTAAAAACCCACTTGCATCGAGTAACATTGGTATCTGAAGGGAGAGAGTCAAGAGAAATGAGAGTCCAGGTCTTTTGCTGAAGAAGAGCATTGTACTCTTTACACATAGCCTTGTACCACTTGGGATCTGACATGGCTTGTCTCACATTAAGAGGTTCTGTTTCAGGGCTAGCTTCTGAAACAGAGTGCACAAGCAAATTGAAAGGTGTTTTTGGTTTAGTAATACCACTTTTGGACCTTTTCCTCATAGGATGAGTGGATAGAGGAACAGAAATAGAAGTGGATGATGAAGAAGAACCAGAAGAGGTGCTGGGAGGAATAGACTCTGAGGATGGTGAAGAAACTACAATATTTGGTAAGTGTGAAGAAGATGGAGAAGAGGAAGACTCACTAGATAAAGATTGTGAGGTAGAAGATAAAGACTCATGAGAGAGAGGCTGTGAAGGTGCAGAAAAAGTGTTCAATGGGGTGACATTGACCAAAGGTAAAGAGGTCATGTCACTATCAGAGGCAACCACAGATGCAGAAGAGAGAGAAGATACAGCTGCACTATGAAAAGGAAACACTGACTCTTGGAAAGTCACATGTCTAGACAAGTAAATTTTACCAGAAATAGGGTCTAGACATTTAAAACCAACATGAAACTTGTATCCAAGAAAGACACAAGCAACATACCTTGCTTCAAGTTTACTATGAGTGTAGGGTCTTGTCCAGGGGTAACAAAGACACCCAAACACCTTAAGATTTGTATAATAAGGAGAAGTATGGAACAACTTCTCATAAGGGGATACAAACCCTAACACAGATAGAGGCATCCTGTTGATAAGGTGCACATATGTCAGCACAGCATCACTCCAATAAATGTGTGGCACAGAATCATGAAGCAGTAAAGTCCTCATAGTCTCAGTAACATGTCTATTTTTGCGTTCAACAACCCCATTATGTTCTGGAGTGTAGGGGCAAGTCTTGTGATAGAGAATACCCTTGCTTTTGAAACACTGTGAAAAGAGCCACATTATCAAACTCCTTTCCACCATCAGTTCTGACAGCTAACACCTTTGTAGAGAACTGAGTTTCTAAATAAGAGATAAAATTTTGCACTAGAGCCTCCACCTCAGACTTTGCTGTAAGAAGATATAGCCAAGAGAATCTGGAGTACTCATCCACAATGAGCAAGAAATATTTGTATCCTTCATGAGAGATAGTAGGAGAGGGCCCCCAAACATCCATGTGAAGTAAAGCTCCAACTGTTGTAGCATGAGAGTTCTTAACTGGAAAGAAAGCTTCTTAGCTTTAGCAAGTGCACAAGCAGAGCAATGATCAGCTGAATTAAAGGAAATAACACCTTTATGTTGTTTAGAGATAGCATTGGCTATGTCAGCAGAGGGATGACCCAATCTTGCATGCCAATTAGTAGTACTAATATGAAGAGCAGTTGAAGAGGAAGGAAGAAGATGTGCAGGAACATAAGTGTAGAGACCATTGGCTATAAGACCTTTATATAAAATTCTCATAGTGGTTTCCTGAACCACAACAGAATTAGAGTCAAATATAACTTGACAGTTGTTATCATGTGCCATTTTTTGAACAGAAATAAGTGTGTGAGAAAGAGCAGGGACATGTAGCATGTTATTCAAGAGAATACTACCGTGTGGTGTAGGAAGAATGCCATCACCCTTGTGTGAAGTTTGAGTAGTACTACCATCAGCCAAGGAAACAGAAGATGATGTATAAGGTTGCATATTCTGAAATGCAGTTGTGGTATTTGTAAAGTATTTTGTGGCTCCAGAATCAAACACACATGGAGTATGAAATCCAGCAGAATAAGAAGCATTGAAAGCTCTAGGTTGATAGTTTTCCTTGAATCGATGCCAACATCTGAGAGCTGTATGCCCATCTTTGGTACAAATTTGAAAAGTGACATTAGAGGAAGACCTCCCTCCCTGAGGTCTTGCACCTACCTCATGTCCAAAGGAAGACTTAGGAGCACCACCATACCCTCTATGTTGAATATTAGAACCAAAATGAGACTTCGGAACTGGTTTAGAAAACTTGGAAGTCCATTGAGGTTTGCAAGAATAGGATTTGGTAGACTGATTATGAGCAAACATAGCCATGGACGAGGTATGATCATTGACAGATAACTGAGACTTGTGTTTAAGATCCAAATGAACAGATTCAGCAAGAATTCGAGCATGAATATCATCAATATCAAGATCCAAAGGAAGATTACGAATAATAGGTTTGATTGAGGCATATTCAGCAGGTAAACCTTGTAGAGAGTAGAATACCAAATCAGCTTTATCCACTGGAGATCCAGCCAACGCCAATTGATCAGCAACAGTCTTAATAGACGTAAGAAAATCTTGAACACTTTGATTACTAGATCTCTTAAGATTGTGTAGAGTAGATCTCAAATTATACACATCACAGGAGCTCAATTTTGTGAACTTGAGTTCGAGAAATCACCACAAATCAAACGCAGAACCAGTAGGTTTAACTTGAACAAGAACTGAAGAAATTAGGGTTGCAAGGAGACAACTCTTGATATAAGAATCTTCAATCGTCCACTGAACAAAGAGAGGATTAGAAGTGCGATTACCTGAGGAATCAACCGATTCACGAACAAGAGCAGAAGAATTGGAGAGAACACGATCGATTAGAGAGCTTGCAATGAGTGCACTTTCGCATTGAAGGCGCCAAACGCCATAGTTGTGTTGATCGAGCTTAATCGGGACCAGATGATGAAAATTGGAGATGAAGAATTGCAAATTTGCCGGAATCACTGATGCGACAGAGGTGTTCATGACGAATTGCAGAGCAGAGGCTCTGATACCATGATAACAATATACAGAAGAGGGAGAGAGAGAGAGAAAGCAAAGACAGAAAGAGGAAGATGAAGAAATGATTTCTGTGTATCAAAGATACCAAATACAATACCCAGAGATGTATATATACATCTATCTCATAACAGAAACTACTCAAAGTATTTGCTAACTAGTCCTCACAAAAGCTTCCAAAGCTTCTTCCATGGAGAGCATTTGCGGGAAGACGCTTCACCACCTTCTTGATTTATGGATTCTAGCAGTTTGTAGGCTAATTTTAATTTGAAGTTTCCATCACTTGTAAAGTTCCATATTCTTTTATCAGCACATAATGCACCCCCATAGGTAATGCTATAATCTGCATCACTTTATCTTCTGCAAATAGATTCTAGATCACATCCTTCTTCCAGGTTCTTTCCTCATGATTTATCAGTTCACTAACCTTCACAACCTTGAGGCTTAGATGATGCTATTTTAAAGATTCTTAAGTTTGGGATCCAAGCGTCTTCCCAAATTCTGATTGACCATTACCAACCCTCCATCTGACTCTTTTTTTGATAACATCTCTGCCTGCACATATGCTTCTCCACACCCAAGAACATCCCATAGGCATTTTTGCTTGCCAAAATGAAATATTAGGAAAAAACTTCCCCTTGAAAAGATATTTGAAAAGAGAGTGTTCACCATTAATGAGCCTCCATGCTTGTTTGGATAAGAGAGTCATATTAAAAAGATGCAACTCCTTAAGATCAAGGCCCCCAAACTTCCTGTCCTTGCAAAGATGACCCCAATCCTTCCAATGAATTTTCTTTTGCTCCTGCTTGTTGTTTCCCCACCAAAACTTGGAAATAATCCTTGTGATTTCATTGCATGTCTGCTTAGGGTATAAAAAACTTGAAATTGCATGTGTGGGAATTGAAGTTAGCACTAATTTAATCAGGACTTCCTTACCAGATGGGCTTAAGAAATTTGATTTCCATGCACACAATCTGCTCTGAACCTTGTCAGTGAGATACTTCGGCACTTGTGTCTTGGACCTTCCAATAAGATCTGGAATTCCCAAATATTTTCTTTCTTTGAATTCCTTGGATATCCCCCAATAGAATTGGATGTAACTTTTCAGCATTCTGCTCGTGTTTGGGCTGAAATGCAATCGAGATTTGTCTCTATTTATGGTCTGCCCTGAAGCTTTTTCATACAATTTTAACACTGCATTTACAGCACTGCAGTCTGTTAATGTTGATTTGCAGAAGATAATAGAGTCTTCTGCAAAAAGAAGATGACTTATAGAAGGGCATTATTGTCTTGCAATTTTAATACCAGAAAACCATTTACAATTCAAAGTGATGTAAAAGAGATGAAAGACCTTCAGCGCAAAGGACAAAAAGTAGAGGCGACAAGGGACCGCCCCTGCGTGCAAGTAAGAACAAACAGTAGGGTATGAGAGGAGAGTTTGTATTGAACTCCACTTGTCGCCTCTTAGTGTCATCAGTCTTCGCACCTCTTCCAAGTAGGTGTGCACCAAATCGTGCTTGTCGCCTCTTAGTGTCTTCAGTCTTCGCACCTCTTCATCTCATTGGAAGCCGCCTCTTCCAAGTAGGTGTCCACCAAATCGTGCTTGTCGCCTCTTAGTGTTCAGTCTTCACACCTCTTCATCTCCTTGGAAGCCGCCTCTTCCAAGTAGGTGTGCACCAAATCTTGTTGTTCCTTCTAATCCTTGGTCATCCTATAAGATCCCATACTAAATCCCTCCATAAGAAGCAACAAGTGTGGTCGGTGTCAAATGTTTTTTTTACTAAAAGGTGAGAACTTCAGATTAAAAGGAAAGTTATGGGTACAACTAGGCAAAAACAATTACAACTACTACCATCAACAAGTCCAGACTAAAAGCAACTAAAATGAAGTCTTAAACAACCTCTCAGACCGAACCAAGATTAAACAAACCCTTTTACTTCATCCTTAGAGATAAAGTTGTTGCCATTAACCTCCACACTCATTAACATTATCCTTGGTCTTTGCCTCCGCATTGCCTTTTGACGGCGTTGACTAGTCAAATCAATCGCACCTTGCTTTCCTCCTTGGTCTATCATGCATCCTCTCTGGTGCCTATACCACAACATAAAAGGAGTTGAGTTACCACAACATAACAAGAATAAAAGAGTCTACCACAGCATAAGGGCATCTGTAACCCTATGGGGTAGGGGAAGGGGGAAACCGTATAAAAATACGGTCTATGTCCAAACCTATGGGGGGAGGGGGTGCTATGGGGAGAAATTTTGTCTTGGGTGTGGCATGGTTAGGGGGGATTTCCCCCTGGACATCCCCTCCCCCCCTACATGGAGTGATAAATTAATTCAATATTTAACATTATTAATTACACTTAGTAATTTTTAATGATTATATCATATATATTTATTATGATTAATAAGTTTTATTTTATTTTTATTATTGATAAAAATAATAATTTACTCACGATTGTTGAAAAGTATATTTACGAACAGTCACCGTTATCTTATTTTGTTCAAACTTTAATAAATGTTATCTTTTATGTAGTTAACACTTATAATTATTAAATTTAGAAACACGATTAAAAAAATGTCAAATTTATTAAATCACAACAATACAAAAATAGTATTCAGATACAGAGCAACTTGTTGTGCATAATTACTTTTCTCAGTATTAATAATTTATTTTTAAATTATTAAATATTTTTAAAAATTATTTTTATTGGGCGGGGAAAGGAATGGTTGGAGATGAGTAGTTGTTTGGGGAGGGGGGGGGGAGAGATGGTGGGCCCGTGAGGAGAGGGGGAGGAGAGGGGAGGTGGAAAATACCATGGGTTGGAGATGCCCCAACACGAGTTGAGTTTGATTAGGTTCAGGAAATCCCTTGTGTAATGCACTCTTTTTAGTCCTCTTAGCCTAATTGGATTGATACTTTCCCGTTTGTAGCTTTGCACTCTTTCCCTATACACCGCGTACATCATTTCCTTTTTCATTGTCCCTGTCACATGGTTGGGGTTAGAAAGCTTTGGCCTAGATCACTGTCTCGACGACCCTGATAATAGTTTGTGTATTGTTGTTCATTCCACACGGGTCCAACTCCTATTTCACAATGACTACAATTCACTATCCAGAATCTCAAATAATAAACTAGTACGAATCCGGAACCAGTGTGCTTAAGATAACTTTTGTTATGCTACATGCTTAAGCATATTCAGGGCAGAAATGACCAAAGATCATTCTTAAATTCATACTAAGTGGTGATAGTGAATAAAACTGTTTATTGAATAATCAAAGAACTAGGGTTTTGAATCCAAAAGAGGGAAGAACATTGAAGAAGAAGATGAAAACAAATTGGAGAAAATTGAATTAACGTTCTCAAATTCAACTCAGTGAACTAACGGTTGTTATATACGACCGTTAGTCACTCAAATCAAAATGAACCAATCAGAATATTACACGTAGCAAGAAACAGCAAATACACAAACTAAAACGTCATCGTTCTACTAGAAACCATCCAACGCTCAAGATTAGATTCTTCAACTGATCGAACGGCTACTGAATCACCTCAGCTTCATGTCATCAATTTGGCTGCAAGTTCATTTTAGTCCAAAGACCAAAATAGAAAACAACTGAATTGAGCTTGTGTTCTTCAATACGCCCCCTCAAGTTGATGGAATGTGCACATTACATTCAACTTGGACATATAATGAAGGAATTGAGGAGCTGCAAGGGGCTTAGTCAAGAGATCTGCAAGTTGCTCTGCTGCACAGATATATTGCAATTCATACACTCCAGAAGTCACTAAGTCTCTAATGAGATGAGTGTCAAGATCAATGTGCTTAGTCCTTTCATGGTAGATAGGATTCTTTGCAATTTGAATAGCTGAAGAACTATCAGTGAAAATCAAAGGCTTACTTGCCAAAGTGATCTGCAATTCTTGAAACAAAGAGAGAAGCCACTAAATTTCACATCCCAGCAATGCTAAACCTCTATACTCTGCATCTGCTGAACTTCTGGCAACAACAGTTTGCTTCTTAGATTTCCAAGAAATGAGAGATTTACCCAGAAAGACAAAATAACTAGAAGTTGATCTTCTTGAATCCACACACCCTGCCCAATCTGAATCAGTGTAACCTAACAATTGAAGAGAAGATTCAGCTGGGAAGAATATGCCTTGAGTTGCAGAATTTTTCAGGTATCTCAATACATGATGTGCAGCTGCTAAGTGTTGCTTGGTAGGTTGAGAAATGAACTGACTGAGCTTATGTACAGCAAAACATAAGTCTGGCCTAGAATTACACAGATACAGTAGCTTTCCTACCAACTTCTTGTAAGCCAAAGTGTCACTGTCATCAAGAATGGTACCTGAATGAATGTTGAGCTTGCTAGAAGAAATCATAGGAGTAGATGCTGGCTTACACTCCAAATACCCAGTTGTAGATAAAATTTCAACTGCAAACTTTTGCTGAGAAAGAAAAATGCCTTGAGTAGTTCTGAAAATCTCAAATCCCAGAAAATATGACAAGAAACCCAAATCCTTGAGCTTGAAGTGAGTAGATAACTCATACTTGAACTTATTTAAAACCTCCAAATGAGAACATGTCAACATAATGTCATCCACATATACCAAAAGAAACATGATAGAAGAACCTTCATGCTTGATGAAAAGGGTATAATCAGACTTGCAATGTTGAAAACCCAAAGAGATCAATGTTTCTGTGAATTTCAAAAACCACTGTCTAGAAGCCTGCTTTAAACCATAAAGAGACTTATTCAGCTTGCAAACTTGAACACCCTCTGAAATCTCTGATGTGGATGCACCTTGCAATTTAAAGTATCCCTCTGAAATCTTCATATATACTACCTCATCGAGATTACCATGCAGAAATGCATTATTAATATCTAATTGTAACAAGGGCCAATAAGGAACAGCAGCCAGAGTTAACATAGTTCTAAAAGTAACTAATTTTTCCACAGTGAGAATGTCTCAAAGTAATCAATACCCTCTGTTTGTGTGTAGCCCTTGGCTACTAGTCTTGCTTTGTATTTGTTCACAGTCCCATCTGAATTGTATTTAATTCTAAATACCCATTTGCCTCCAATGACTTTATGTCCTGGGGGTAAACTATTCAAAATTCAAGTGGCATTTTGTTCTAGAGCAGCAAGCTCTTTCTTCATAGCATCTACCCAATCTTGAGCACATTTGGCATGTGAATAAGAAACAGGCTCAATTTGACTTTGAAAATTGACCAAATCCAAATGTGTGGTAGAAGACAATGCAGAAAGAACCAAAGAAGTGCCAGCACTGTAACTTGTGCTAATAACTGAGTTACTTTTGTGAAGTGAAGGAGTGATATAATCTTGCAGATACCTTGGTGGATTTCTAACTCTTGGAGGCAATCTGGGAGAAGTAGCAGCAGTTACATCACTTTCATGGCTAGGAACTGGAGTAGGAGATGCAGAAGTGAAGTTATCATTGTCAGAAACCATAACACTTTCATCAGAGATTGGTAATGGAGTTACCACTTTAGGAGCTGTATTATCAACAATATCTATTTCCTTAAAAGGAAAGAGATGCTCATAGAATATCACATTTCTAGAAACAAAGAATTTCTTTTGTTGCAAATCATAGACCTTGTAACCTTTTGTGCCAAAGACATATCCAACAAAAACACACTTAGCTGCCCTGGCATCAAACTTAGATCTGCCTTGAATCGAAGTGCTAGCAAAGCATAAACACCCAAAAACCTTTAAGACTGAGTAATCTGGCATTACCTTATATAAAATCTCAAAAGGAGATTTATTCTGCAGCTTTGGAGATGGAGTTCTGTTGATGATGTATGCTGCAATCATGACACATTCTCCCCAAAATTGAATAGGCAATCCACTTTGAAATCTCAATGCTCTTGCCACATTAAGTAAGTGCTGATGTTTCCTTTCTGCAACTGAGTTCTGTTCTGGTGTTTCAACACAGCTATGTTCATGAACTACCCCTAGGCTTTTGAAGAATGCCAATAACTCCAACTCTGGGACATTATCTGATGTGGATAAAGACTGGACTGGGAAGTTATCTAGTATGATTTTATTTAGTATTATCTTAGTTATGATTTGAATTAGTTATCAAAATAAGTTGGTTGTTATCTTGTCAGAGTTTATCAGCGAGTTTATGAATTCGTTATAAGGATAAGACGTATCCTGATCTCTTAGTCAATTCTTATCAGTTAGAGTCTGTTAGGTCTCTCCTCTATTCTCTATAAATAGGGGAGTATTTTACATATTCAGTCAGCTTTTGATTTATGAATAAACATTGATTTCTCCTCTCGTATGAGTTGAGCATTTTTACTGAATCGTTGTGATTCAATTCTTGATGCATCCTGCATCATTTTGGTATCAGAGCCCAACTCCGTTCCGCCGCCGCCACTACTGCCAAATCCGAGCCAACACCAAACATTACCAGTTTCCAACCAGGGCACTCCCTTCACTGTCTTGGTTACCGAAGCCAAATCAATCCCTTTTCTCACTGTTTCGAAAAGAAGCAACAAGCAGGAGAAGAGAAGATCAGACGATCTCTTAACCGCCGGCTCCGCCAGTCGCAACAAGAGCCACGCGGTCCTCGCCGTCGTTAGCATCCCTGGGTGCTGCCCCAACCAGTCTGCAGCCGCCTAGGTCCGCACTTTTCCATCACTTCCGCCGCCAGTAGCAGCTTGCGCTACCGTCAAATCTGACCCAGACCCGCTGGAGCGAAGGAACCCAGCCTTCGCCGACGGAACCAAGAAGAAGAGGCGATATTGAGAAGACGGAGGCGAGAGATTTCACTTACCAATCCAGTTTCTGAGACAAAATCAATCCAGAATCGTCCCCAAAGTCCGATTACTGCTGCTTCTGCTACTCCGCAACGTCTTCCATTGCTATTTTGGGCCATTGTCGACGAGGAAGCCTTCGTCTGTGTTTTTCTCTCTGCGTTTCAGCAAGGGGGGGAGACACAAGGGCGAGCCCAATTCCCCACAGATCGATTGAGTGCGAGGCGAAGCTGAGGACCTCTGTCACACAAGTACGGCAACTTGTCGACGTTGTCGTTCCTGATCTGAAATTGGAGCATACTTCGTGCTCTGACTTGTTCATCGCCGCAAAATCAGAAGACAGTTTTTCCTTTTTACATCTTTGTGTTCTCTCTCTACGATTCACCAATTGGAAGGGTAACTACTGAAGTAACAAACCCAATTGTTTACACTTATTTATGTCAGCCCATCACTTCAACACAATTTAAGTCCACCACCCATTCAATCTCATTTATTCCGTGTTAGTAAAGGCAGCCCACAACAAACATAAGGTCACTTCATTTACGAAAGCCCAGCTCTCTTATTTTGTGTCCATTGAACTTCAGTACCAGAGGGAAAAAAAGGCAAAACTAATTTAATTCACTGACAAATTTCCTTTTTGAGGATTTTTGTCACAATTCGGCTCATATTCTTTGAATGTTGGGTCAGCACTTGGATCAGATCCGATTTTTGGGTAACCATATTGGGCCCACATTCTTCAGTATTTCGGGTCACCTCCTTAGCTAATATCCTTCGAATTTTGGGTTGCCCCCTCTTGTTCAATCCTACATAATTTAATGGCTTTAGGTCACATAAGTTTCTGAGAGGATCATGGCGAGATATTCCTACTCCGGTCGTGATTTCACGAAAGATGATAGATCTTACCCGCAGCCTCGTTACGAGTTTCAACGATCACCTAGCAAGACAATGCATAAGTCTACTCTAATCGGGGGACGAATGATGCACTATACTTTTGGGGTGAAAGTTGCAAATTATTGGATTGGTTGGACAAGATAGAAGATTATTCTGATCGTCATGATTTTTCTGACTCTTTATGTATCGTGTTGGCTATCAATAAACTTCGAGGATCAGCTCAAAAATATTGGCAGAGGCTAGAAGACAAACTCGAACGTGATGGGGAAGAGCCTATTACGAAGTGGTACGAGATGAAATAAATTCTTAAAGACAAGTACCTTCCACCTTCATATAGACAAAGTAGATATTATCACAATTATAATGATGAAGGAAAGTACAAGAGTCGACCCTTTCGGAAGCTGTCACCCTCTAAAGTTCAAGGGATGCGGTGTCACGAGTTTTCATCCGATGAGCGTTCGAGCGACACAGATTACTGCCCTCTCGACTATGAATACGATCATGGGTATGATTACAGTATGTCTTCAAGGGTTCATCACAAGGTGAGACAACAAGTGTTCAATATCTCTCGCCGAGAAGATCGCTCGACGTTCCATGCTCATCGCTCTATGCTGAGTAAAGATCGGTGCATTGATGCATTCAAAGTAGAGGATGACACTCAACTAGAGGAAAATTTAGAGCCAAATGATGAAGATGTGCAAGAAGTTTACCCTCTCGATGAACCTGCATGGTCAGATGATGAATTTGAAGAAGGTGATGAGTGTGAGCAAATCTTTGAGGATACGCCATACTTAAATGGTAAGACTTCATGTTTCACTGAAGATAAAGTTTGTGATACAAAATCCCATCACGAAAACTCCATGGTCATATACTCGAGTGTGGCTATCATCACCAAAAGTCCTATCTCCTCTCTGAATGCTCTTTTTCTACCTAAGCATATCGCAACCGTTCAGAGATGGAGTATTGTTTCTATCCTAGTAAGTAAATATGTTATGCTACGGCCTTCAAAACATTTCAAAGGTACCCAATTCTATCTGGCCGGTTGTTCACTTAGCCCCTTGCTAATATACCACATTGAGTCTCATGTGGGTACTCCCATAATAGTTGAGGAGGCCTGTGTTGGTCTTGTTCATAATTCTTTGCAGAGGTGGACTCCGGAAGAGACAGTTTCTCCATCTCTAGAGTTCATTAACTATTCCGACAAGTCTCAAGTGAACGCGAACATAGTTGAGATGACAGTTGGCTTTACTTGTTTACCTTTTCAAGATGTACAACAAGCCAAAGGACCATGTGAACTAAGTGATCAAGAGTGCTCTCGTACATCTCGAGATATGATTTGGAAGTTTCTTGTGTATTGGAAGGATTATCCATGTTCGTCTTTGTATGATCATCGTTTGAAGCATACTATTCAATCGAAGAGCTATCTGAATTCTCTTGTTTATGGTGGTTTTCTACAATACTTGGTTCGATGGAAAGGGCGTCCAGATTTTGTATTTCATCACTTGACATTTTGGAAGTTTCTTGGACACTGGAAGAATTTTCCTAAGTCGTTTCCCGATTATGATTTGTTTCGATATCTGGTTAAATGGAAACACCGTCCCAAAGCATCAGTTCATAGCAATTCATGGAAATACTTGGATCAATGGACCAACTGTCCAAAGGGTCTAGTTCATGATGGTAAATGGAAGTATTTGACGCTTTGGAAAGGTCGCCCGCGCTCATGGATCTTCCTTTTAACTCTCCGGAGTAGAGTTTTTTCGGTGGAGGAGAATGATGTGGATAAAGACTGGACTGGGAAGTTATCTAGTATGATCTTATTTAGTATTATCTTAGTTATGATTTGAATTAGTTATCAAAATAAGTTGGTTGTTATCTTGTCAGAGTTTATCAGCGAGTTTTTGAATTCGTTATAAGGATCAGACTTATCCTGATCTCTTAGTCAATTCTTATCAGTTAGATTCTGTTAGGTCTCTCCTCTATTCTCTATAAATAGGGGAGTATTTTACATATTCAGTCAGCTTTTGATTTATGAATAAACATTGATTTCTCCTCTCGTTTGAGTTGAGCATTTTTACTGAATCGTTGTGATTCAATTCTTGATGCATCCTGCATCATTATCACTTCTGAATCTCTTGATAGAAGCATTAAACTGTGTATGAATCATTTTCCAGAAAGCAGGAATTATTTCTTCAACATTTGACTTTTGATGCATCAAATAGACCCAAGTTGTTCTGCTACAATCTTCAACAAGAGTTAAAAGATATCTGTGTCCTTGATGAGTAGGTGTCTTGTAGGGTCCCCAAGTGTCACAATGCACTAATTCAAACAAATTTTTGGTGATATGTCCATAATTTGGAAATGGTAACTTCTTTTGCTTGGCCAGAGGAAAAATTTCACAAACAAAATCTATCTTCCTTCCCAAATCATGATCTAAATGCTTAGACATGCTTTGCAACTTAGAATGAGACAAATGTCCTAACCTCTGATGCCAAATTTTTGAAGAGAGTGGAGAAACTTGTGCATGACAAGTGAAGACATTTTCTGCAAAATCACTATTCTGCAATACATATAACCCTCCTTTCCTTTGACCTTCTCCAAGAATCACACCATTCTTGTCCTTAATCCAACATCCATCATGATCACAATTGAAAACACAATTATGAGAGTGTTAACTTAGAAATTGAGATCAAGTTGAACTTAAAAGTTGGTACAAATAAAACTTCATGTAGAGTCAAATGACAGTTGACCTTGACTGTTTCCATATGAGTGACTTGTGCAGTTTTTCCATTTGGAAGATGTACAAAAGTGTCAGTAACTATGTGCTCAGAATCAAAGAAATCCAAATTTGAGCACATATGATCTGTAGCACCTGCATCTATTATCCAAGAACTAGGAGTGACAAAACCAGAAGCCAAACCAGATTGAAAAGTGCTAATAATGCCTGCCATAAAAGGATGATTACCATGTGTAGAACCAGATGAACTTGAAGGAGATTGAAGTGGTGAATCCATATAGCCACTATGAATGGAGGTGGAAGAACCATAAAAAGGTGTTGATGATTGCTGCAAGTGAGTAGCTGACATTTGATGACCCAGAGCATTGATTGTAGGTGACACATTTTGAACTGCACTAGTACCTCTCTCAAAATCCACAGTGACATTATTTGCTCTGGGCTTAGATTTTGTGAACTTAAAATCTGGAGGAAAACCTTGAAGCCTGTAGCATTTGGCTTTGACATGTCCTTCATGTCCACAATGATAACTGTAGATACTGCTTTCTGAGCTGACAGATCTTGGCCACGTGGCAGCCATCCAGCACACCATATTGTGCTCCATACACACTGGATCACCAGCCGAGCTGATCCATGTGGGGGCTGCGAGACAGAGCCCTCGCATACCATTGCACGGGACTTGTAGGGACTTTGTGGTTTGGAGGCTAGAGTAAGCCCTGTCGCGTGCGAGCCAAGCCCGCACGCGACATTTAGTAACTGTTTTGAGAGATTTATGGCACGAGCTCCATAAACCCGGTCAATCCGGTCAAACCCGGTCAACCTCGTAACGGTTCCGGTATTCGCGCACCACGTGCTCTAACGGTCCCTATATACTCGGACGGACGTGCCGTTATGGTTAAGCTAATTAAGCCGCCATTAATGGGCGCATTAACCACACTACAACGGTCACGTTCTCCAGTATATATAGATCGTCAACCTTTCCATACAAAGGAGAACACACTGCTATACGCGGAAGCTCTGCCAAGCCTCTGTCTCTCTCTCAGACGTTGCTACTGCCTTACTCTCTCCCTACACACAACCCCACTCTTCCTGTGCGATCCTTGATCCACTACATACGGTGTACACGGAGGTCTCCCCGCCGGAATCTCTTGTGCACATTTTGGTGAACCCGACGTGAACTTACCAACAAAAGCAACCATGTCTCAGGAGGATGATGTCAGCAACCGATCGCCCTCCACCGAAACTCCCTCGGGAGACGAGACCCGCCGTACTCCGACGAATCCCGGCGAGACACCGACGTTAGAGTCTTTGGACGCTACTGTCCAAAGTCAGGCGAAAGCTCTCAAGGCTCAATCTGCACAATTAGAACAAATCTTGGCCGTTCTGGGTACCCTTGCGCCAAACCCTTCATCAGCCGCCGCTATCTCTCAGGGAGGAGGAACCCCTACCGCTCCAGGATTGGGAGTGTCAACCGCACCTCCCAACCCTCATCTGCAGACTCCACCGTCGGCTACGCAACTGCCTTCGGTTCAGGGATCAACGGCACAGATGCTGCCTCCTGCTGCTCACGCTCCTCAGCCCTCGGCTTTGGCGTCCAACCCAACTCTGCAGTACCCTTTGCCTCCCCCAACGATGATCTGGGGAAATGCGGGTAGTCAGTATGCTCCCAACCCTCCGGCGGCGTATGTGTCGCCACCGCCTACGGCAACCCCTCCGACAGCTACCGAGGGGAGCATTCCAGAATGCATGACGTCTTTGCAGAAGCGCGTGGACACTATTCTGGCTCATCAGTCATTCGCGGATACCATTATCCCAAAGCTAGACAACGATCCACCCATTCCACGGGAAATCTATCTCATGCCTAACCCGGCGGGGTACAAGGCTCCTAAATGGGATAAGTTTGAGGATGTCAACGGAAACGCTCATGAGCATGTCATGCGTTTCATTGATGTCATGGGTCCGTACGGAGCTGATCCCAAGCTGCTGATGCGGGAGTTCCCAAAATCTCTAGGGAACGTGGCATACAAATGGTACCGGACATTGGAGGCCGGATCCGTGAAGACTTGGGACGACATGGTCCAGAAGTTCTATACCAAGTTCTTCCAGATGGAAGAAAAGGTGACGATGATCCATCTCTCGCGGATGTACCAGAAGCGCGAAGAGGACGGGATCACTTTCATCAAGAAATTCAGGGCGAAATCCTTGGAGTGCAAAGATCCAATGCCCGAAAGCCGGCTCGTAGAGATATGCCTGCAGTGCATGCGAGATGAATACAAAGGTATGCTAATCAATTTGCAAACACCTACGTTTTCAAAGCTAATCGAATGCACGAAGAATATCGAGCCTATAGTCGAGAGACAGAAAAAGAAGAGCGCTCCAGAGCGACCTGCGAGCGGCACTACTTACAAGATCGGGAGGTTTAGCTACAAGAGGGGACGCGAAGCTGAGGTCAATACAGTTTCGCCCCAGAAACAAGCGAAGGTTGCGAACTTCGATGTACCGCCTCTGCCATGCTCGGTAGAGGAAGCAAGTGACCTCTGCAGACAGTGGCGCAAGGATGGCGTCCTGCCACCGCTCGAGAAAACGCCCTCAAAGGAGATGGTGAGGGACCCTAAGTGGTGCGAGTACCACGGCAAGGTCATGCATCCCACGGCCGAGTGCAAGAAACTCAGGTTCGCGTTCGATCAGAAGATGAAGAACGGCGAGCTCATCGTCAGCGATCATCGGAAGGACGTGCGCAACAACCCGCTGCCCGCGCATGCGGAACCGGGCTCGAAGGGCAAAGAGGTCGCCATGATCTCGATCGTCGACTTGGAAGAAGTCGCAGAGGATGGCCTGCCCATCGTCGCCGAGGTCCATGAAGACGAAGACTATAGCATGGACACAGAGGATGAACGTGCCGACCGCATGAAAGGGTCGCATGGCTTCAACAAATTCTTCGACGAGATGAATTTCTCCGAGAAGTGCCAGACTGATATGACGAAAGCGATTTTGAGAATAGCAGAGGACTACGAGGAGGACCTTGTAGTCTCCAACGGGAAAGTCATCAGGGCATCCCGCTCTACAGAAAAGATTATGACATTTTATGCCAGCGACAAGAAGACGGATGCGAGCCACCAGAGACCTCTGTACGTGACCGCCATCATCAATGGCGTCGAGTTCAAACGAGCGTTCGTCGATGGAGGAGCCGCGGTCAACGTCGTTTCGCTCCACACACTGAAGCTAGCAGGGATTCCCGAGCACAAGATCGTCAGACGTCCATCTCCGCTCATGGGATTCGGAAGCGACTCTAGAATGACGATCGGGTGGATCCGCCTGGGCGTTCAGATTGGCAAAATCAAGTGCTCAGCAAAGTTCTATGTCATAGACGCGAACACCACGTACCACATGATTATAGGTCGAGCCTGGATTCATCGCTTCGACGCAGTCCCTTCGACGGCTCACCAGGTTATGAAAGCTATCTGGAACGACAGAATAGTCGAGATACCGGCTTCGACAAACCCGTTCAACTTGGACGAAGCACATCTCAGCGAGGCGCTGTGGTTCACTGAGATGGCAGATGAGCAAACACCCGGACCATTCAACCCTACTCCTTTGCCTCTCTGGGAGGACATCAAGGACCAGTCGCCTGCAGGGGTAATGGTGACAAGGGAAGATGCCAAGGAAAAGCCGCCTACACGCGAAGAGGCGTCGCGTATCGCATATCATCGAAAGAACGTGTATACTCTGAAGAGGATCGCAAAGCATGACCCCGAGGGCAAGGAGATAGAGAGCTTCTACGCCAATGGGAAGAAATGCTACCGCATATGAAGGTGCGCGGGGATGTCCTCACGCGGGCATGGGGATATCCCTGGGCAAATCAATCAAATCGAGCAAATTGCGCTGACGGAAGAGCCAACACAGGGCACTCCAGACGAGAAACTCAAAGAAGCGCCTGAATGCATGGAAGACAGGCCAAGACCGCAAAAGCAAGAGCTAAAGGAGGTGTTCCTCAGCCCGAACGAGGAAAAGAAAAGGCCAGTCTTCCTGAGCGCAGATCTCACAAGCGAAGAAGAACAAGGGCTGCTACAGCTCCTAACTGAATACAAGGATGTGTTCGCATGGGAGTATGATGAGATGCCAGGTCTGGATGCAAGCATCACCATGCACCGTTTAGACATCATCCCCGGGTCTAAACCGGTCAAGCAGAGCACAAGAAGCTTCAGGCCAGAGCTTAACGTGAAGATCAAGCAGGAGATTGTCAAACTCCTAGATGCCAAGTTCATAGAGCCGAATCATCATCCCACATGGCTGGCCAACATCGTGCCAGTGGTGAAGAAGAACGGACAGCTCCGCATCTGCGTGGACTTCCGAGATCTCAATCGCTTCTGCCCTAAGGACGATTTCCCACTGCCCAACATCGATTTGCTTATCGATTCAACAGCGGGTCATCGCATGTTCAGTTTCATGGACGGCTTCAGCGGATACAACCAAATCAAGATGGATCCCGAAGATGCGCGGAAAACAGCATTCATCACTCCTGTAGGGGTGTTCAACTACACGGTGATGCCGTTCGGTCTTAAGAACGCGGGCGCGACCTATCAGCGGGCCATGATGGCTCTATTCCACGACATGATGCACAAAGAGGTGGAATTCTATGTGGATGACCTGGTGGTTAAATCCAAGCACGAAGCAGACCACCTCGCAGATCTGCGAAAGGTGTTCAATAGATGCAGGCGCTTTCAACTGAAGATGAATCCCATGAAATGCGCGTTCGGGGTAACATCAGGGAAATTCTTGGGATGCGTGGTTCATCGCCAAGGGATCGAGCCCGACCCCGCGAAAGTATCAGCTATCACTGGCATGACGCCACCCCATAATCAGAGTGCATTAAAGACATTTTTAGGAAAGCTATCCTATCTGCGGAGATTCATCCCAGCAATTGCCGAAATCACATGCTGTTTCAGCACTCTTCTCAAGAAGGACGCCGCGTACAACTGGGCTCCGGAGCACGAAGCCGCATTCGAAAAGCTGAAGGATTTACTCACGTCCTCAAAGATAATGATCGCACCTCAACTGGGATCACCACTTCTGCTATATCTGACATCAACAAGGAGGTCTATAGGAGCGCTCTTGGCTCAGGAGTATGAAGGCCAAGAGAGGCCTATCTACTACATCTCTCGCATCGTGCAGCCTGCTGAATCGAGGTACACAGACATCGAACGTCATTGCCTTGCCTTATTCTTTGTGATAGAGAAGTTGAAACACTATTTTGCATCACACAAAGTAGTAGTGGTCACCAAGAGCGACCCCATAAGATACTTGCTAACTCACACTACTCCGGGAGGAAGACTGGCGAAATGGTACATGACCATTTCCCAATATGATATCACATGCGTACGACCGCGAGCGATCAAGTCGCAGGCGGTAGCAGATCTGTTGGCACAGTTCCCCGACAACAGCCACGAACCCGTGATCGAAGAAGAGCTCGAAGGCCCTGAAATCTACGCAATCGACGCGCCCTATTGGACTCTCCACTTCGACGGTTCGTCAACCCGGAAAGGCGGAGGCATTGGGATAGTCTTGACAAAGCCAGATGGGGAAGTCATACAGATGTCCGCAAAGCTCAACTTCGCAGTCACAACCAACGAAGCGGAATACGAGGCTCTCATTGTGGGGCTCCGTGCGGCGAAAGCTTTGGAAGTGAGCAACTTAACAGTCATGGGAGATTCCAAGCTGATTGTTAAGCAAGCCTCGGGCGAATATGGTTTGAAGGAGATCAACCTCCTGTCTTACCGCACCTTAGTACAGAAGCTGATGCAGCAATTTTGCGATGTGAAGTACGAGCACAAGCCCCGAGCAGACAACAGGCACGCAGACGCCTTAGCGACCTTGGGGTCTAAGGTCAGCATAGATAAATGCCCCGCAAGGATTTCCATCGAAGTGCGAACATCGTCGGCATTGACAGAAGATGCGTGCGATGACGAACACATGGATGACGCAGACTGGCGGAAACCAATCCTGCAAGCTATTGCGAAGGGCACCAGCAACGAAAGCTGGGCACTCACAAAAGGATACTGCATCCACGACAACACCCTTTACTACAAGGGTCCTGGGGGAATACTCATGCGATGCGTCTCCGAGCAAGAGGGACAGCAGCTGTTAGAAAAGATTCACCAACACGCCTACGGGGAAAGCGAGGTGTCAATCTACAGAAAGGCTCAAAGATATGGTATTCATTGGCCAGACATGTCAACAGCCGCAGCCCTGATACAAGGGAAGTGCGAAAGTTGCGCACTAATCAAAGATTCTCTGCTCATCGCCCTAACCGATGACGACGCGGACTGGAGGAAGCCACTATTTGATTTCCTCACCCAGGGCACCGTACCCGAGTCAAGAAAAGAAGCCGAAAAATTGAAAAGGAAAGCGTCTCGATACGTGGTACAGGAAAACCTGCTTTGGCGAAGAGGTCACGAGGGCAACTTGCTGCGATGTCTAGACGGCAGAGAAGCACAAGAAGTCATGGACCTTTCTCATCAGGTGGAACACCAAGGAGGTGCGAAATTATGCAGGCAGCTCCTCTCAATCGGGTATTTCTGGCCCACGATGGAGGTCGATTGCCGCACCAAAGTACGACGCTGCCAGGAATGCCAATTCAAAGGGAACCTAGTGCACGCTCCCGCTGTGGATCTACATGCACTAGGGACGCCATGGCCATTTCACACATGGGCTCTGGACTTCATCGGTCCCATCCGACCGACGTCGCACGGGAATCATTTCATTCTCACCGCAACTGAGCTGTTCACCAAGTGGGTGGAAGCAATACCGCTAAAGACGGCAAATGCGCTGGCTGTGGTCAATTTCATCCAGGAAAGCATCATATGCAGGTTCGGAATCCCAAACACCATTCTTTCAGATAACGGTACTCCTTTTGTTAATCGCCAGGTAGCTGCGAAATTAGCGGAGTACAATATCAGGCAGATATGTTCTACCCCTTATTACCCAAAGGGAAACGGACAAGCTGAAGCAACTAACAAAACGCTGTTGAGAATTTTGAGCAAGATGGTCGCAGATGACCACAAGAAGTGGGCCGACTCTCTAAGCATAGCTCTGTGGGCTTACCGAACTTCTCCAAGGACACCCACGGGGGCCTCGCCATTTCTACTATGTTATGGAGCTGAAGCTGTAGTACCTGCGGAGGTTAGAGTCAATTCGGCAAGGTTGGCTTTCCATGCACTCTATGAAAATCAACGCGATCACGACTTAGTCTTGCTGGAGGAAAAGCGAGAACAAGCCAAGAGAATCAACAAGCGGTACCAGGAAAGAATCGCTCGCGCCTACAATAAGACGGTCCAGCGAAGAGATTTCGTAGTCGGAGACTTGGTCTTGCGCGCATCTGATCACTGCATGCGAGAAGCGACTCACCCGAAGTTCGCAGCCAATTGGGAAGGACCCTTCGAAGTCACAGAAGTCTTTGACAGTGGCTACTGCAGCATACGAAGGTTGCACGGCACAACCTCTACTCCGAGTTCAGTCAACATGCGCTGGATTAAGAAGTACTATCCCTGACTTCTCTCATTTCATGCGTTTTATTATAACGTTGCTTGATATCTTGTATGGCTACGATTTACACAATCTCCTCCCCCATATGAGAGGATTGTAATCCCATCTCTCCCATATGAGAGCGTTATAATAAAAGAATTCTCCCAAATGAGAAGTTCACATTTCTAGCTGTTTATGTTGCTCTATTCAGTTTGTTATTACTGTTAATCATGGTTTATTCGCCGCAATAGCAATCTGTACAAATGCGATCTTAAGTGATCAACTAAGCCTATCTCTTACGATAGCAGCCTATGCAAATGCGATCTTAAGTGATCATCTAAGCCTATCTCTCGCGATAGCAGCCTATGCGATCTTAAGTGATCATCTAAGCCTATCTCTTACGATAGCAGCCTATGCAAATGCGATCTTAAGTGATCATCTAAGCCTATCTCTCGCGATAGCAGCCTATGCGATCTTAAGTGATCATCTAAGCCTATCTCTTACGATAGCAATCTATGCAAATGCGATCTTAAGTGATCATCTAAGCCTATCTCTTACGATAGCAATCTATGCAAATGCGATCTTAATTGATCATTTAAAGCCTATCTCTTACGATAGCAATCTATGCAAATGCGATCTTAATTGATCATTTAAAGCCTATCTCTTACGATAGCAGCCTGTGCAAATGCGATCTTAATTGATCATTTAAAGCCTGTCTCTTACGATAGCAGCCTGTGCAAATGCGATCTTAATTGATCATATAAGCCTATCTCTTACGATAGCAGCCTGCCTAAATGCGATCCTGATTGATCTTTTAAAGTCTATCAGCCACGATAACAACACATACAAATGCGATCTTAACTGATCTTTAAAGACTATCTGTCACGATAGCAATTCACATGCGCATGATCTTATTTGATCCTCTAAAAGCTTACCTATTGCGATAATAGCTCATACGAATGCTAAAAGATGATCCCGATCGATCTTCTAGTAAAAACCTCTCTGCAACGATAGCAACTCGCACAATTTAACGATCTTAATTGATCTTTAAAGACTATCTGCCACGATAGCAACTTGCAACATTATGAAGATGATCTTAAATGATCCACAAAGGCCAATCATAAGCCCATCTGTCAGGATGGCGCAGCTGCGAAAATATGATCTCAAACGATCTAGCGAAACATCTGCGAATTCATGTAGCAGATCGCAAAATGCGAAACCATTACGTATCATTATGCAAGGCGAAATATTCCGACACGCACGCGAAGTTGTATTTTGTTGTAAAGAGACAGCAGATAATACAAAAGGCTATTTATCATTACGAGTCAAATGACTTACAATTTATCTGTCTAGATAGCAGCTTACAAGTGAAAAGCTCGAATCTAACTACGCAGCCAACATGGCTTACAACACATTCGAAAAGTAGCTGACAAACCAGAGACACACTAGGGGAATCCCGACTAAGAAAAGGATGAACCCACCGGTCCTAACACCGGCAATGCAACACGCAGATCTGCGGCCAAAGATCTGTAGCAAAAGGGATGCTGCCGCGAAGAGATCAGCTTGTCATTCGCTACATCCCTAGTAGAGAAACCTGGGAAACGATACGCCCAAGACCCCAAGGGGTGACAAAAGCCTCTGTCCGATCAAGGTAGGCGCCGGAGGAGCTTCCTGTTTCGACATATGCTGCTCTGCAAAACAGGCGAAGCAGTCATTCCTCTGGTGATGGACTCCTTGTCATGATAGACAAGGGCATCGACGAGCCACCTGAGTTCAAGAACGAAGAGGCAAGAAATCCTCCTCCAGGGATGCTGGAGGAGAATTTCGCCGTTCATTACGATACGGTAGCACGGTCACTTCGGCGCTGCACCTCACCACGAGGCGGCCGGAAACATGACCTGCACACATAATACACGAAGAAATTTCTTCGAACACACATGAGATATTATCTGCATCTTCTTTATGATGGTTATAAAGAGCAATAAGCCTCATAAAGTGGATCTTGGAAACTATTTCTACAGCACAAAGCGCAAACTCAGGATTCACAACTTGAAGTTGCCATGAATCAACGAAAAATAAGCGTTGAAGCCAGCAGTCGTAAAGACTCACGGCAAAGCACATTTTTGGGATGAAGAACCCAAATAGCAAGGACAGGGTTTATATAGACCCTGTACAGACTCTTCGGTTGCCAAAGATGAGTCAGCAGAGTTCAAAAAGAGGGTAAGTTCAATCACTTACGCCTTGAAAAGCGGTAACAATCAATTACCCTACTAAAGGCTACGACGATTCAGTTGCGTATCCTAATAAATGACGGATGGTCATGATTCGGATGGACTTCCCAACGAAAGCGTGCTTATCTGCCGAGAAATTAGCGCGAAAATCAAGCAGAGTATCAATTGCTGATGTCATAATTGGATATGCACAGAAATATCCAATCAAATCCCGGAAAAGGGCAAAACGGGAAAATTCATTGTTGTTGTTAAAAAAAGGGGGAGAAACCCTAGCAACATTACATTAATTTTCAAGGCATTACATTAATGTTTCAGCTATTTTTTTCTTGCTATTTTTTCGAAATTCGAAAAGTCAAAGCAAATTCTTGATTAAGGAGTCTTGGGGCTCGAACTGCTCGCTCAGCTTCTCCACTTGTTCCACTTCTTGCTTCAATAGCTCGCACCTGGCATTCATTTCATGATAGAGCTTCAGAGCTTCATCGACTTTTAGCTTTTGCTGCTCCACCTTCTGCTTCTCAGCTGCGAGATTCTGGTGGCCGAGTTTCAAAGTTACGGCTGCGCGAATCAGCGTGACTCTGTCCTTGAGAAATTTGAAACCCAATCTGCCCTGGACTTTGAGCAGGAGATTTTGGCACATGCCGCACAGAAATTCAGCACTCTGGACGGAAATGGTCGCAGGTGTAGCCGCAGACAGCTGCTCCAATATCCAAATGGCTTCAGTAAGGAACAGCCTCCTGTCAAAAGGCCCGATCTCCAGAGATCTCACAAACGATCGGGGGTAGGTGAGGCGCATTCGAACCACCCAGTCTACATCGGTTTGCTTCAAACCTAAAGTGATTTCAAAAATAAGTTATGATGTCAAAACTCGCAAGCGAATAATGCGACGTGCGAACAGTAAAGCTCTACTTACCAGTTCCTTCCAGAATCTCATGAAGAGAAGGAATGCGGGCTGTCGGGTTGTTCGAAGATTGCCCTCGCTCCATAGCTCTCCTATCAGCTGCGAGCTCCAATCTCTCGTAGTCAGGAGGAAGAGTGTAGGCCGCACCAGCTGCGACTGCATTCCCAACCTGCGAGCCCCAAATGCTCCACGCAGGAATAGGGGCCTCTGGCTCAGTCATCGCCGGAGGCGAAGGGACAGCCGAAGTCGCTTGGCGAAGGACGCTCTCAGATGCGAGAACATTAGCAGCACTTGTCCTTACTTCCTCAGCACTAGCATGGACATCTTCATCCATCAGCACAGTATCAGCTCCATCATCGTCGGAAAGTTCGATGATGTCCTCGAGAGGCTCACTTGCACGTCCAGCAGCCGGGACGGGCTTCTCAGTATGGGAGCTCGGAACCGGAACATAGGACGCAAAAGGCTGACTTCCCTGCTCCGTCACAGGTTCCTCAGCATGATCTGCGACATTAAATGCGATGATATGAGGTAACTTGCGCTATAAGTTATTTTGCTATCTTTACTAAAGCTAAGAGTAAGCACCTCCACGCGAAGGTGGGATTGAGGTATCCTCATCATACACTAAGGACGTGGAACCATGCCCTATCAGTGTGTCCTCACTAAGCAAGTCTTTAAGAGAAGCGTGACCTGGGATGCGAATAAACCAGTCATGATTCTCCCTTAAGTTGCTAAAGCCTAGTACGTGCGTATCACTCAAATAGTTACCTGAGGGTTCTCCGCATTTGCCTACTAACCAACGGCGAATGTCAGCCTTTGACACACCATGCTTTAACGCACCCACAATAACATCTCTATAAGTTACTGCGAGATTGAAGATCTCACCTTTATCGCCACCTGCGATCTCTTCAAAGTCTGCTTGGACTTGCTCCAAGGCCGCTGCATCCTCTCCGGGAACCTCATCTTCCTCCCCCGCATGAGGAGCCACTTCTTCGGGGAGCTCGTCTTCCTCGCCAACTGGACGCACTAAGTCGTCAACATGCTGCTCTTCGAGGCTCCGCTGTTTCACACGCTCGAGCTCCTCTTCCTCTCGCCGCCTCCTTCTTTCAGCAGCCTCCGCGGCTGTCTTCCGGGACTCAGCAAGAAGGTCCTCGCTTATGGGATCATCGGGAATGCCAGAATGGGCATCTCTCTTTTGTCTCTTGGCCACAAGGCCACCAATGGTTTCATCATCATCATCTGTGAATACAAGATTGGTTTAAAGAAAAGAAGTGCAAAGAAGTTACGATAACGGGAAAGGAAATGCGACGGAGGTACCTCCTGATTTTTCCTCATGCATCACAACTGTTACTTCTTCTTCTTCATCACTTGCTTGGGGCTCCTGTCTCTCTTCCTCTTCCTCTTGATTGAATGGAACGAAAGTCTCAACTGCGAGATCTTTCCGCACTTTGCTGGGCATGCGACCTTTGCCTTTGTCCTTGATAGAAAGGGACCTCACTGGGGGAGAAGCTGGGGCATTCCTAGGGGAAGAAATCGTAATTCCCTTTTGCCGAGGTCTCTTCACTCTTGGCGCCGCAGTCGCCGGAGGAGACGGGTCATCTCCAGAAGGAGACGGAGCCGGAGGATTATCTATCAGCGAGTCAGCAAAAGCATTCATGACTGCGCGAATCTTTGTTTCGAGCTCAGGTTCCATCCTCCACGCTAGCCGGAACGACTGCCTTTGTCTTCTGGTGGCAACAATGGCGTTAACCAATGACTTGGAGCGATCACCAGATGCGAATCGCCGCACATGACACTACAACCGTACAGAATAAAGATGTCAGCATAAGGAAATCAAAAAGCTTAATGCACGCGGAGAAATCTCTTACCTCAGCAAATGCCTTGCTATATCTGACGACATGCGTA
This sequence comes from Linanthus parryae, assembly GCA_023055425.1. Classification (NCBI taxonomy): domain Eukaryota; kingdom Viridiplantae; phylum Streptophyta; class Magnoliopsida; order Ericales; family Polemoniaceae; genus Linanthus; species Linanthus parryae. Next base: position 40,858,480 of record JALGPY010000002.1, read on the forward strand.
TCGCCCTTCTTAATTGCGGCGACTTGCTCCTTCAGAATGACATCAGGGCACAAATGGTTCTCACGATCCCACAGTGAGTAGCAACCATACTCAGACTCGCTCACACTGCAAGTGGGGCGAAACGGAAAAGAGTTCCTTTTGATCAAGGGAGATCTACTTGGCTGCGCGGCCGACTCCGTCTCAATCCTCGTTTGCTGGGCAACCCAGTATGCGAGCCAGTTCTGGGAACAACCACCCTCGTGGGTTCCCGCAGGCTGCTCAAAAGGAAGATTGTTCAGGAAAACCGTCTTGCACTCCTTTGTTAGCAAGCGCTTGTAGCATCCTCTGACAATGGACTGGGGCCAGATTGATGGGGCCACCGCATCAAAACCAAACTGAGGAGAAACTCGAGTGGGGTCAACGTCCACGGTAAGCTTTTCATACCTCGGCGCGAGCTCACGAATATGCTCTGCAAGGGCAGGAAGGGAACCTCGCAGACACCAGCAAAAGAACTCGCGGTAGCGCTCATGGAAATGAGGTCCCCCTTCAAAGAGAAGCTCTTCTGAAAAGACCATGCCTTTAGAGGGGTACAGCTTTGGAAACCATCGCACATTCTCAATGCGCGTGGCATAGGGCCTGGCAGTAAACTCCTTCCGTTTGTCGCATATCAAACTCCAAACGCACTTGGTGTTGCCTGTTCCGAACCATCTCGCAGCTCTTCCGCTGTTGCGCGCTTCGGTCTCGCCTGGGGGACACCACTTGTCAAGTTGGAGAGCAGTTGGAGCATAAGACGGCCAGCGCTCGAAAGCCCACATTGTCAAAAAGGAAATATTGACAAAAGTCAGTACATCGAGGCGGCCACGCGACTCCCTCATAGCCAGAACCAGCTGATCAAGCCTGTAGTACAGCGTGCCCAAGACCAAGGGTCCGAGTGCGACTCTCTGGCCAAGAGCGAGCCTCACAGCAAGTGGCAACACATGGTAGAAGACTCCGTCATGGGGGTGACCATCAATCAAGTACCTCGACAGCCAGACACAGAGAAAAGCACAAAGGGTCAAGTGATAACCCTTGCCCTCTACGTAATTCTCGGCCTCCGGATCTTCACTCAGAAGTTTCTTAGTAATGCTGCTGTTCGCATAGTCTCGAAAGAAGTACTGCAACCATTTGTTCCAGGTATTCTTCGCGGATGTATCAACCAGCTGCCAGTTCGGAAGAGGCTTCGTAGTGGTCCACCGAGTGGAGATTTTCTTCACCTCTGCTAGGCATTCCTCCATCTGCGTGTACAAGGCAATCTCCGCAGATGTCCTCAAAGGACTCAGAGGGTCCACCTCGCCCATGGGGGAAAGCTCGTACAGCATTTGAACGTCCTCGAGTGTGGGGGCAGCCTCGAATTCAGCAAAATGGAACGTGTGGGTCGCAGGCGAGTAACGGGACAGAAGGTCTAGAAGCATGGATTGATCCAGCTTCACGGCAGCACCCTTCATAGCACGAATAGCAAAGTATACGCCGGCTTCATCAAGAGTCGCGGCGTGATGATCCAACACGTGGTCGATCCACTCATCCATATAGTCCAATTTCTGGACGAACGCCTGGGTAGAAATCGCAGTATATGGGAAGTGCCCGTTCTCGATTCCCAATCGAACCACATCCTCAGAACCAACCAACTCGAGCAAGGCTGAGTTAACTGGGCGAGTCAGCGTCAGCAATCGCTCAACTGGGACAGGATCAGGCATCCTCTTCGCCTTTACCCTCGCATGGTAGAAATCTTTGCCGCCTAAAAAGGGGGCTTTTCGCCACAAGGCCTGCGGAAGGTCGGGTATCTCTTCATCTTCCTTGACGGGTCTGGTTACTCTTGTCTTGGCCATTCCTGCGGAAGAGCAAGAAAAAGGGGGGAGAAATACCACACTTCAGTTTGAATTTTGAAATTCAAGATCTGTGCAAAGGAAGACGAACAGTTCCGGTATCGATTTCAGAAATTGGGGAGTTGCAAGATCCAATATTGTTGAAGGATTAAAACGAAGCGGGTTCAAAGATCAAAGCCTCTTCACAAATTTCATGGGTTTACAGATTCAACGCAGTTCAAGGCAAACACTGGTATCTTAAATCAGAAGTAAACGAGGCCAACCTTGTTTTCTTGAAGCCTGCTTGGATATGCACAATTGAAGAATACGATTTGCAGTTCTGAACTGGTGATTGATTATCTGGATCTGCTCTCGAAGATCTCCGGGTACCATTCACTTTAAGAGAAAGAAGTGATGCTTTGCAATAATGGGGGATACAAGGTATTTATCCAAAACAATGAAGGGTTGCGTCCTTTCGGTAGTCGAATCGCAACCGTCACCGTCGAATCGCGCAATCACATGACAAGCTGACGTCACGCCTAAAACCCTAAAGGTCAGACGGCACGACTCTAGGGGTTTTAGGTCATAATGACACGCACGGGGGCTGAACTTACCCGTATTTGAATTGGTGCGTGGCGGCGACGCGTATGTTGGTTTCCGCGCATGGAAGTCTATACGGCTATGAGTCTTCACGCGCAGAAAGGGGGCTAATGTAGATACTGCTTTCTGAGCTGACAGATCTTGGCCACGTGGCAGCCATCCAGCACACCATATTGTGCTCCATACACACTGGATCACCAGCCGAGCTGATCCATGTGGGGGCTGCGAGACAGAGCCCTCGCATACCACTGCACGGGACTTGTAGGGACTTTGTGGTTTGGAGGCTAGAGTAAGCCCTGTCGCGTGCGAGCCAAGCCCGCACGCGACCTTTAGTAACTGTTTTGAGAGATTTATGGCACGAGCTCCATAAACCCGGTCAATCCGGTCAAACCCGGTCAACCTCGTAACGGTTCCGGTATTCGCGCACCACGTGCTCTAACGGTCCCTATATACTCGGACGGACGTGCCGTTATGGTTAAGCTAATTAAGCCGCCATTAATGGGCGCATTAACCACACTACAACGGTCACGTTCTCCAGTATATATAGATCGTCAACCTTTCCATACAAAGGAGAACACGCTGCTATACGCGGAAGCTCTGCCAAACCTCTGTCTCTCTCTCAGACGTTGCTACTGCCTTACTCTCTCCCTACACACAACCCCACTCTTCTTGTGCGATCCTTGATCCACTACATACGGTGTACACGGAGGTCTCCCCGCCGGAATCTCTTGTGCACAATAACAAACAAGCTTTCCACTTCTATTATTGTTACTCAATTGTGATGACTGCATACCAGGAGGTTTAGAGACAAGTCCACCTCCATATTGATTATACACAGCATTGGCAACTGGAGTTCTTGTTTGAGAGGCAGAATACTGCACATTTTGTTCACCACCATAATGTGCATACATAGCTAAATTTTGTGTCTGAAAAACAGCATTTGACTGCTGTAGATACTGCTTTATGACATGGCAGATCTAAGCCACGTGGCAACCATCCAGCACACCATATTGTGCTCCACACACACAGGATCACCAGCCGAGCTGATCCATGTGGGGGCTGCGAGACAGAGCCCTCGCATACCACTGCACGGGACTTGTAGGGACTTTGTGGTCTGGAGGCTAGAGTAAGCCCTGTCGCGTGCGAGCCAAGCCCGCGCGCGACCTTTAGTAACTGTTTTGAGAGATCTATGGCACGAGCTCCCTAGACCCGGTCAATCCGGTCAAACCCGGTCAATCCGGTCAAACCCGGTCAACCTCGTAACGGTTCCGGTACTCGCGCACCACGTGCTCTAACGGTTCCTATATACTCGGACGAACGTGCCGTTATGGTTAAGCTAATTAAGCCGCCATTAATGGGCGCATTAACCACACTACAACGGTCATGTTCTCCAGTATATATACATCGTTAACCTTTCCATACAAAGGAGGACAACACGGCCATACGCGGAAGCTCTGCCAAACCTCTGTCTCTCTCTCAGACATTGCTACTGACTTGCTCTCTCCCTACACACACCCCTATTCTTCCTGTGCGATCCCTGATCCACTACGTACGGTGTACACGGAGGTCTCCCCGCCGGAATCTCTTGTGCACATTTTGGTGAACCTGACGTGAAACTTACCAGCAAAAGCAACCATGTCTCAGGAGGATGATGTCAGCAACCGGTCGCCTTCCACCGAAACTCCCTCGGGAGACGAAGCTCGCCGTACTCCGACGACTCCCGGCGAGGCACCAACTTTGGAATCTTTGGACGCCACTGTCCAAAGTCAGGCAAAAGCTCTCAAGTCTCAATCTGCGCAGTTGGAGCGGATCTTGGCCGTTCTGGGCACCCTTGCGCCAAATCCTCCACCAGGTACCACCACCCCTCAGGGAGGAGGTACCCCTACTGCTCCAGGATTGGGAGTGTCGGCCACGCCTCCCAACCCTCATCTGCAAACTCCACCGTCAGCCGCGCAGCTGCCTTCGATCCAAGGATCAACAGCGCAAATGCTACCCCCTGCCGCTCACGCCTCTCAGCCCACGGCTTTGGCGTCTAACCCAACTTTGCAGTACACTTTGCCTCCACCAGCGACGATTTGGGGAAACGCGGGCAGTCAATACACTCCCAATCCTCCGGCGACATATGTGTCGCCACCGCCTACGGCAACCCCTCCGGCAGCTACCGAGGGAAGCCTCCCAGAATGCATGACGTCCTTGCAGAAGCGCGTGGACTCCATCCTAGCTCATCAATCGCTCGCGGATACCATCATCCCGAAGCTAGACAACGATCCACCCATTCCACGAGAGATCTATCTCATGCCTAACCCGGTGGGGTACAAAGCTACCAAATGGGATAAGTTCGAGGACGTCAACGGGAACGCTCATGAGCACGTCATGCGTTTCATTGACGTCATGGGTCCATACGGAGCTGATCCCAAACCGCTGATGCGAGAGTTCCCAAAGACTCTTGGGAATGTAGCATACAAATGGTACCGGACGTTGGAGCCCGGATCTGTGAAGACTTGGGACGACATGGTCCAGAAGTTCTACACCAAGTTCTTCCAGATGGAAGAGAAGGTGACGATGATCCACCTCTCGCGGATGTATCAGAAACGCGAGGAAGATGGAATCACTTTCATCAAGAAATTCAGAGCGAAATCCTTGGAGTGCAAGGATCCCATGCTCGAAAGCCGGCTCGTAGAGATATGCCTGCAGTGCATGCGAGATGAGTACAAGAGCATGCTAATCAATTTGCAAACACCCACGTTTTCAAAGCTCATCGAGTGCACGATGAACATCGAGCCCATCGTCGAGAGACAGAGAAAGAAGAGCGCTCCAGAACGACCTGCGAGCGGCACCACCTACAAGATCGGCAGATTCGGCTACAAGCGAGGACGCGAAGCTGAGGTCAATGCAGTTTCGCCCCAGAAGCAAGCAAAAGTTACAAACTTCGACGCACCGCCTCTGCCATGCTCGGTGGAGGAGGCAAGCGATCTCTGCAGACAGTGGCGTAAGGACGGCGTACTACCACCGCTCGAGAAAGCACCCTCCAAGGAGATGACGAGGGACCCTAAGTGGTGCGAATACCACGGCAAGGTCATGCACCCCACAGCCGAGTGCAAGAAGCTCAGATTCACGCTCGATCAGAAGATGAAGAGCGGCGAACTCATCGTCAGCGACCATCGGAAGGATGTGCGCAACAACCCGCTGCCTACCCATACAGACTCGGGCTCAAAAGGCAAAGAGGTCGCCATGATCTCGATAGTTGACTTGGAAGAAGTCGCAGAAGATGGTCTGCCCATCGTCGCTGAAGTCCATGAAGAGGAAGACTATAGCATGGATACGGAGGATGAGCGTGCCGACCGCATGAAAGGGTCGCACGGCTTCAGCAGATTCTTCGATGAGATGAACTTCTCAGAAAGATGCCGATCGGATATGACAAAAGCAATCTTAAGGATAGCGGAGGACTACGAAGAGGAGCTCGTGGTCTCCAACGGGAAAGTTATCAGGGCGTCCCGTCCTACAGAAAAGATCATGACCTTTTCTGCCAGCGACAAGAAGACAGATGCGAGCCACCAGAGGCCCCTGTACGTGACCGCCATCATCAACGGCGTCGAATTTAAGCGAGCATTCGTCGATGGAGGAGCAGCGGTTAATGTTGTCCCACTCCACACACTGAAGCTAGCAGGGATCCCCGAGCACAAGGTGGTCAAGCGTCCATCCCCGCTGGTGGGATTCGGGAGCGACTCTAGGATGACGATCGGTTGGATCCGCCTGGGCGTTCAGATCGGCAAAATCAAGTGCTCGGCGAAGTTCTATGTCATAGACGCGAACACCACATACCACATGATCATAGGTCGGGCCTGGATTCATCGCTTTGACGCGATTCCTTCGACGGCTCACCAGGTGATGAAAGTTATCTGGAACGACAGGATTGTCGAAATACCGGCCTCAACTAACCCGTTCAACTTGGACGAAGCACATCTCAGCGAGGCGGTGTGGTTCACCGAGATGGCGGACGAGCAAACACCCGGACCATTCAACCCCACTCCTTTACCTCTCTGGGAGGACATCAAGGACCAGTCACCTGCAGGCGTGATGGTAACAAGGGGAGATACCAAGGAAACGCCGCCTATTCACGAAGAGGCGCCGCGCATCGCATATCACCGCAAGAGTGTGTACACTCTGAAGAGGATCGCAAAACACGACCCCGAGGGCAAGGAGATAGAGAGCTTCTACGCCAACGGGAAGAAATGCTATCGCATATGAAGGTGCGCGGGGACGTCCTCACACGGGCATGGGGATGTCCCTGGGCAAATCAACCAAATCGAGCAAGTTGCGCTGACAGAAGAGCCAACACAGGGCACTCTAGATGAGAAACTCAAAGAAGCGCCCGAATGCATGGAAGACAGGCCAAAACCACAGAAGCAAGAGCTTAAGGAAGTGTTCCTCAGCCCGAACGAGGAAAAGAAAAGGCCAGTCTTCCTGAGTGCGGACCTCACAAGCAAAGAGGAACAAGGACTGCTGCAGCTCCTAACTGAATACAAGGACGTGTTCGCATGGGAATACGACGAGATGCCGGGTCTGGACACGAGCATCACCATGCACCGTTTAGACATCATCCCAGGGTCTAAACCGGTCAAGCAAAGCACCAGAAGTTTCAGGCCAGAACTCAACGTGAAGATCAAATAGGAGATCGTCAAACTCCTAGATGCCAAGTTCATAGAGCCAAATCACCATCCCACATGGTTGGCCAACATCGTGCCAGTGGTGAAGAAGAACGGACAGCTCCGCATCTGCGTGGACTTCCGAGACCTCAATCGCTTCTGTCCCAAGGACGATTTCCCACTGCCTAATATCGACTTGCTCATTGATTCAACGGCAGGCCATCGCATGTTCAGTTTCATGGACGGCTTCAGCGGGTACAATCAAATCAAAATGGATCCCGAAGATGCAAGGAAAACTGCATTCATCACTCCCGTGGGGGTATTCAACTATACGGTAATGCCATTCGGTCTTAAGAATGCAGGCGCAACTTATCTGCGGGCCATGATGGCTCTATTCCACGACATGATGCACAAAGAAGTGGAATTCTATGTGGATGACTTGGTCGTCAAATCCAAGTATGAAGCAGATCACCTTGCAGACTTGCGAAAGGTATTCAACAGATGCAGGAGCTTTCAACTGAAAATGAACCCCATGAAATGCGCATTCGGCGTGACTTCGGGGAAGTTTTTGGGATGTGTAGTTCATCGCCAAGGGATCGAGCCTGACCCCGCGAAAGTGTCAGCCATCACCAGCATGACGCCACCTCACGATCAAAGTACCTTGAAAACATTCTTGGGAAAATTGTCATATCTGCGGAGATTCATCCCAGCAATCGCCGAGATCACGTGCTGCTTCAGCACCCTCCTCAAGAAGGACGCCGCGTACAACTGGGCTCCTGATCACGAAGCCGCATTCGAAAAGCTAAAGGAGCTACTCACATCCCCAAAGATAATGATCGCGCCTCAACTGGGATCGCCGCTTCTGCTATACCTTACATCGACAAGGAAATCCATAGGAGCGCTCTTGGCTCAGATCTATGAGGGACAAGAGAGGCCTATCTATTACATCTCTCGCATTGTGCAGCCTGCTGAATCAAGGTACACAGACATCGAACGTCATTGCCTTGCCTTATTCTTTGTGATAGAGAAGTTGAGACACTATTTTGCATCGCACAAAGTAGTGGTGGTCACCAAAAGCGACCCCATAAGATACTTGCTAACTCACACTACTCCGGGCGGGAGATTGGCGAAATGGTATATGACCATCTCTCAATACGACATCACATGCGTAAAACCAAGAGCGATCAAGTCGCAGGCGGTAGCAGATCTGTTGGCACAGTTCCCCGACAACAGTCACGAACCTGTGATCGAGGAGGAGCTCGAAGGCCCTGAAATCTACGCGATTGACGTGCCCTATTGGACCCTCCACTTCGACGGTTCGTCAACCAGAAAAGGTGGAGGCATTGGAATAGTCTTGACAAAGCCGGACGGGGAAGTCATACAGATGTCCGCAAAACTCAACTTCGCAGTCACGAACAACGAGGCGGAATACGAGGCTCTGATCGCGGGGCTCCGTGCGGCGAAAGCTTTGGAAGTGAGCAACTTAACAGTCATGGGAGATTCCAAGCTGATTGTTAAGCAGGCCTCGGGCGAATATGGTTTAAAGGAGATCAACCTCCTGCCATACCGTACCCTAGTGCAAAAGCTGATGCAGCAATTTTGCGACGTGAAATACGAGCACAAACCCCGAGCGGACAACAGGCATGCAGACGCCTTAGCAACTCTGGGATCTAAGGTCAGCATAGACAAATGCCCCGCAAGGATTTCCATCGAAGTGCGAACATCGTCGGCATTAACAGAAGATGCGTGCGACGACGAACACATGGATGACGCAGACTGGCGAAAAGCAATCCTGCAAGCTATTGCGAAAGGCACCAGCAGCGAGAGCTGGGCACTCACGAAAGGATACTGTATCCACGACAACACCCTTTACTACAAGGGTCCCGGAGGAATACTCATGCGATGTGTCTCCGAGCAAGAGGGACAACAGCTGCTGGACAAGATTCACCAACACGCTTGCGGAGAAAGCGAGGTGTCAATCTACAGGAAAGCTCAGAGATATGGCATCCATTGGCCAAGCATGTCTACAGCCGCAGCCCTGATACAAGGGAAGTGCGAAAGTTGCGCACTAATCAAGGATTCTCTACTTGTCGCTCTAATCGACGACGACACAGACTGGAGAAAGCCATTGTTTGAATTCCTCACCAAGGGCACTGTACCCGAATCGAGAAAAGAGGCAGACAAATTGAAGAGGAAAGCTTCTCGATATGTGGTTCAAGAAAATCTGCTTTGGCGAAAAGGTCACGAAGGCAACTTGCTGCGATGCCTAGACGATAGGGAAGCACAAGAAGTCATGGACCTCTCCCATCAGGTGGAACACCAGGGAGGTGCGAAATTATGCAGACAGCTCCTCTCAATCGGATACTTCTGGCCCACGATGGAAGTCGATTGCCGCACCAAGGTGCGACGCTGCCAAGAATGTCAATTCAAAGGGAACCTAGTGCACGCTCCCGCCGTGGACCTACATGCACTAGGAACGCCATGGCCATTTCACACATGGGCTTTGGACTTCATTGGCCCCATCCGACCAACGTCACATGGGAACCATTTCATTCTCACCGCAACTGAGCTGTTCACCAAATGGGTGGAAGCAATACCACTGAAGACGGCAAACGCGTTGGCTGTGGTCAACTTCATCCAGGAAAACATCGTATGCAGGTTCGGAATCCCGAATACTATTCTTTCAGATAACGGTACTCCTTTTGTTAATCGTCAGGTAGCTACAAAACTTGCGGAGTACAATATCAGGCAGATATGCTCTACCCCCTATTATCCAAAGGGAAACGGGCAAGCCGAGGCGACTAACAAAACGCTGCTGAGAATTCTGAGCAAGATGGTCGCGGATGACCATAAGAAGTGGGCCGACTCTCTTAACATAGCTCTGTGGGCCTACAGAACTTCTCCAAGGACACCTACAGGGGCCTCGCCATTTCTACTATGTTATGGGGCCGAAGCTGTGGTACCTGCGGAGGTCAGAGTCAATTCGGCAAGGCTGGCCTTCCACGCGCTCTACGAAAACCAACGCGATCATGATTTAGTCTTGCTGGAAGAAAAGCGAGAACAAGCCAAAAGGACTAACAAGCGGTACCAAGAAAGAATCGCTCGCGCCTACAACAAGACAGTCCAGCGACGGGATTTCGCAGTTGGCGACCTGGTCTTGCGCGCATCTGACCACTGCATGCGAGAAGCAACTCACCCAAAGTTCGCAGCTAATTGGGAAGGACCCTTCGAAGTCACAGAAGTCTTCGATAGCGGCTACTGCAGCATACGAAGGTTGCACGGCACAGCCTCAACTCCAAGCTCAGTCAACATGCGCTGGATCAAGAAGTACTATCCTTGACTTCTCTTGTTTCATACGTTTTATGATAACGTTGCTTAATGTCTCATGTGGCTACGATATTCGCAATCTCCTCTCCCATATGAGAGGATTGTAATCCTATCTCTCCCATATGAGAATGTCATAATAAAAGAATTCTCCCAAATGAGAAGTTCATATTTTTTAGCTGTTTATATCGCTTTATCTAATTTGTTACGACTGTTAACAATGATTTATTCGCCGCAATAGTAACAGACACAAACACGATCTTAATTGATCATCAAAGCCTATCTCTTACGATAGCGAACGCGATCTTAATTGATCATCAAAGCCTATCTCTTACGATAGCGAACGCGATCTTAATTGATCATCGAAGCCTATCTCTTACGATAGCAAATGCGATCTCAATTGATCATTCAAAGCCTATCTCTTACGATAGCAGCAAATGCAAATGTGATCCTAACTGATCATTGAAGCCTATCTCTTACGATAGCAACTAAATACAAACGCGATCTTAATTGATCATCGAAGCCTATCTCTTACGATAGCAAATGCGATCTCAATCGATCATTCAAAGCCTATCTCTTACGATAGCAGCAAATGCAAACGTGATCCTAACTGATCATTGAAGCCTATCTCTTACGATAGCAACTAAATACAAACGCGATCTTAATTGATCATCGAAGCCTATCTCTTACGATAGCAAATGCGATCTCGATCGATCATTCAAAGCCTATCTCTTACGATAGCAGCAAATGCAAACGTGATCCTAACTGATCATCGAAGCCTATCTCTTACGATAACAACTAAATACAAATACGATCTTAAGTGATCATCTAAAGCCCATCTCCTATGATGGCAGCCAATACAAATGTGATCTTAAGTGATCATTAAAGCCTATCTCTTACGATAGCAGCTACACGCGAACGCGATCTTAAGTGATCATCTAAAGCCCATCTCCTACGATGGCAGCCATTACAAATGTGATCTTAATCGATCATCTAAAGCCTATCTCTTACGATAGCAGTTACACGCGAATGCGATCTTAAGTGATCATCTAAAGCCCATCTCCTACGATGGCAGCCAATGCAAATGCGATCTTAATTGATCATTTAAAGCCTATCTCTCATGGTAGCAATCAAATGCAAATGCGATCTTAAGTGATCATCTAAAGCCCATCTCCTACGATGGCAGCCAATGCAAATGCGATCTTAATTGATCATTTAAAGCCTATCTCTCATGGTAGCAATCAAATGCAAATGCAATCTTAAGTGATCATTAAAGCCTATCTCTTACGATAGCAGCCAAACGCAAATGCGATCTTAAGTGATCATCTAAAGCCTATCTCTCGTGGTAGCAATCAAATGCAAATGCGATCTTAAGTGATCATTAAAGCCTATCTCTTACGATAGCAGCCAAACGCAAATGCGATCTTAAGTGATCATCTAAAGCATGTCTCTCATAGTAGCAATCAAATACGAATGCGATCTTAAGTGATCATTAAAGCCTATCTTTTGCGATAGCACCCAAACGAAAACACGATCTTACATGATCATCCAAAGTCTATCTTTTGCGATAGCAGCGGAATACAAAAACGATCTCAATCGATCATCTAACGCCTATCTCTTGAGATAACGGGCTATACAGATGCGATCTTATAATGATCTTCTCAAGCCTATCTGTTACGATAGCAATTTTGGTTAATTATCCAAACCCGTCTGATATGATGGCAACACGAGTACAGAGTCATCTTATTAGATCTTCTAAAGATCTGTCTGCTGTGGTAGCAGTTTATGCGAGAAACGATCTCAAACAAAGCCTATCTTCTATGATAGCAATTTGCACAGCTCAACCATCTTGATTGATCTCTGGAAAATTATCCGGAACGATGGCAACGTTGTGAACGTAATCTCATACGATTTACAACGACCAATTACAAGCCCATCCGTCAAGATGGCACGGCTGCGAAATTACGATCTCGAACGATCTAGCGAAATATCTGTAAATTGACATCGCATATGTGAAATCATTACATGTCATTATGCAAGGCAAAACGAGCCGAAACGCATGCGAAATTGTATTTTGTTGCAAAGAACAGATGATACAAATACTATTTATCATTATGAGTCAAATGACTTACAATTTATCTATCTAGATAGCAGCTTACAAGCGAAAAGCTCGCATCTAACTACACAGCCAACATGGCTTACAATACATTCGAAAAATGGCTGATAAGCCAGCAGAAACGCGATACGGAAACCCGGACTGCAAAGAATAAACCGCCCTGGCTTCAAGCGTCGGCTACACGATGCCCAAATCTGTGGGTGACATCTGTAGCAAAGGGGATCTCGCTCTGAAAAGAGCCACATGAAACCATACGCTCGACATTCCGCAATCCGACAAGACCGTTGTCAGATGGGCTCCCCATAACATTTGCCCAAGGAGCCACCGGTTCCGGCGATCTACAGGCAAGCAGAAGCTCCAAAGGGCAAGGGCTCCTTGTAGACGGGGATGAACGCGACGGTTCGTCGCCCCGGGCTCACAAACATGAAAGTGACGGATTCTTCTTCGGAGATGCTGAAGAAGAACTCCGCCGTTCATTACGAGACGGTAGCACGGTCACTTCGGCGCTGCACCTCGCCACGAGGCGGCCGAAAACATGACCTGCACACATAATACACGAAGAAATTTCTTCGAACACACATGAGGTATTCTCTGCATCCTCTTTATGACGGTTATAAACAGCAATAAGCCTCATAAAGTGGATCTTGGAAACTATTTCTATAGCACAAAGCGCAAACTCAGGATTCAAAACTTGAAGTTGCCATGAATCAACGAAAAACAAGCGTTGAAGCCAGCAGTCGCAAGGACTCACGGCAAAGCACATGTTTGGGATGAAAGAGCCCAAATGGCAAAGACGGGGTTTATATAGGCCCTGTGGAGACTCTTCGGTTGCTTAAAGATGAGTCAGCAAATTCAAAAAGAGGGTAAGTTCAATCACTTACGCCTTGAAAAGCGGTAACAATCAATTACCCTACTAAAGGCTACGACGATTCGGTTGCGTATCCTAATAAATGACGGATAGTCATGATTCGGATGGACTTCCCAACGGAAGCGTGCTTATCTGCCGAGAAATTAGCGCGAAAATCAAGCAAAGAATCAATTGCTGATGTCATAATTGGATATGCACAGAAATGTCCAATCAAATCCCGAAAGGGGCAAAACGGGCAAACTCATTGTTTGTTGTTAAAAAAGAAGGGGGAGAAACCCTAGCAACATTACATTAATGTTTCAAAATATTACATTAATGTCTCAACCATTTTCCTGTTTTCTTTTCAAAATTCGAAAAGTCAAAACAAATTTTTGACTAAGGAGTCCTGGGGCTCGAACTGCTCGATCAGCCTCTCCACCTGTTGCACTTCTTGCTTTAGTTGCTCGCACTTGGCATTCATTTCATGATACAGCTTCAAAGCTTCATCAACCTTTTGCTTCTGCTGCTCCACCTTCTGCATCTCAGCTGCGAGATTCTGGTGCCCGAGATTCAGAGTTACAGCTGCGCGAATCAGTGTAACTCTGTCCTTGAGGAATTTGAAACCAAGTCTGCCTTGGACTTTGAGCACGAGATTTTGGCACATGCCACACAGCAATTCGGCACTCTGGGCCGAAATGGTCGCAGGTGTAGCCGCGCACAGCTGCTCTAGTATCCAGATGGCTTCAGTAAGGAATAGCCTCCTGTCAAAAGGACTGATCTCCAGACACCTCACAAACGATCGGGGGTATCTGAGGCGCATTCGAACCACCCAGTCTACATCGGTTTGCTTCAAACCTGAGACATCAAAAACAAGTCATGATGTCAAAACTCGCAAGCAAATAATGCGACGTGCGAATGGTAAAATCTCTGCTTACCAGTGCCTTCCAGAATTTCATGAATAGAGGGAATGCGAGCCACCGGGTTGTTCGAAGACTGCCCTCGCTCCATGGCTCTCCTATCAGCTGCGAGCTCCAAACTCTCATAGTTAGGAGGAAGAGTGTAGGCCGCACCAGCTGCGGCTACATTCCCAACCTGCGAGCCCCAAATACTCCACGCAGGAATAGGTGCTTCCGGTTCAGTCATCGCCGGAGGCGAGGGGACAGCCGAAGTCGCTGGACGGACACCCCCAGATGCGAAAATATTAGCATCACTTGTCCTTTCTTCCTCACCGCCAGTACGGACACCTTCGTCCATCGGCACAGCATCAGCTTCGACATCATCGGAAAGTTCGATGACATCCTCGAGACGCTCACTCACGCGTCCAGCAGCTGCGACGGGCTTTTCGGTATGGGAGCTCGAAATTGGAACATGGGATGCAGAAGGCTAACTTCTCTGCTCCAGCTCAGGTTCCTCGGCATGACCTGCGGTACCGAATGCGATAATATGAGGTAACTTGTGTTATAAGTCATTTCACTATCTTTACTAAAGCTAAGAATAAGCACCTCCACGCGAAGGTGGGATTGAGGTATCCTCATCATACACTAGGGACGTGGAACCGTGCCCTATCAGTGTATCCTCACTAAGCAAATCTTTAAGAGAAGCGTGACCTGGGACGCGAGTAAACCAGTCATGATTTTGCCTCAAGTGACTAAAGCCTAGTATGCGCATATCACTCAAAATAATGACCTGAGGGTTCTCCGCATTTGCTTACCAACCAACGGCGAATGTCAGGCTTTGACACACCGTGCTTCAACGCACCCACAATTACATCTCTATAAGTAACTGCGAGATTGAAGATCTCACCTTTATCGCCACCTGCGATCTCTGCGAAGTCCGCTTGGACTTGCTCTAGCTCTGCTGTGTCCTCTCCAGGAACCTCATCTTCCTCCTCCACATGAGGAGCCACTTCTTCGGGAAGCTCGTCTTCCTCGCCAGCTGGACGCACTAAGTCGTCAACATGCAGCTCCTCGAGGCTCCGCTGTTTCACAAGCTCGAGTTCCTCTTCCTCTCGCTGCCTTCTTCTTTCAGCAGCCTCCGCGGCTGTCCTCCGGGACTCAGCAAGAACATCCTCGCTTATGGGATCATCTGAAACGCCAGAGTGGGCATCTCTCTTTTGCCTCTTGGCCACG
Source organism: Linanthus parryae (assembly GCA_023055425.1). NCBI lineage: Eukaryota > Viridiplantae > Streptophyta > Magnoliopsida > Ericales > Polemoniaceae > Linanthus > Linanthus parryae. Next base: position 40,873,962 of record JALGPY010000002.1, read on the forward strand.
AGGCCACCAACGGCTTCATCATCATCATCTGCGAATACAAAATTGGTTCAAAGAAAAGAACTGCACAGAAGTCATGATAAAGGGCAAGGAGATGCGACGGAAGTACCTCCTGATTCTTCCTCGCACATCACAACTGTTGCTTCTTCATCACTTGCCTGGGGCTCCTGTCTCTCTTCCTCCTCTTGGTTGAATGGAACGAAAGTCTCAACTGCGAGATCTTTTCGCACTTTGCTGGGCATACGACCCTTGCCTTTGTCCTTGATGGAAAGGGACCTCACTGGGGGAGAAGCTGGAGCGCTCCTAGGGGAAGAAATCGTAATCCCCTTTTGCCTAGGTCTCTTCGCTCTCGGCGCCGCAGTCGCTGGAGGGGACGGGTCATCTCTAGGAGGAGACGGAGCCGGAGGGTTGTCTATCAGCGAGTCAGCAAAAGTGTTCATGACCCCGCGAACTTTTGTTTCGACCTCGGCATCCATCCTCCATGCTAGCCGATACGACTCCCCCCTCCTTCTGGTGGCAACAATGGTATCCACCAGCGGTTTGGAACGGTCACCAGCTGCGAACCTCCGCACATGACACTAGACAATACAGAACAAAAAGCATCAGTGCAAGCAAATCAAAGAGCTCAAAACACACAAGGAAACTGCTTACCTCAGCAAACGCCTTGCTATATTTGATGACCTGCGTGTCACCCTTCTTGATTGCATCGACCTGCTCCTTCAGAATGAAATCGGGGCACAAATGATTCTCGCGGTCCAACAACGAGTAGCAACCGTACTCAGACTCGCTCAAACTGCAATTGGGGCGAAACGGAAAAGAGTTTCTCTTGATCAAGGGGGCCCTTCCTGGCTGCGCCGCCGCCTCCGTCTCCATCCTCGTCTGCTGGGCAATCCAGTATGCGATCCAGTTCTGGGAACAACCACCCTTGCGAGTTCCCGCAGGCTGCTCGAAGGGAAGATTGCTCATGAGGACCGTCTTGCACTCCTTTGTCAGCAAGCGCTTGTAGCACCCTCTGACGATAGACTGGGGCCAGATTGATGGGGCCACCGCATCGAAACCAAACTGAGGAGAGACCCGAGTGGGGTCAACATCCACTGTAAGCCTTTCATATCGTGGCGCGAGCTCACGAATGTGCTCTGCAAGTGCAGGAAGAGAACCTCGCAGACACCAGCAAAAGAACTCACGATAGCGCTCGTGGAAATGCGGCCCCTTTTCAAAGAGAAGGTCTTCTGACAAGACCATACCTTTAGAAGGGTATAGCTTTGGAAACCACCGCACATTCTCGACACGTGTGGCGTAGGGCCTGGCAGTGAACTCCCTTCGTTTGTCGCATATCAAGCTCCAAGTACACTTGGTGTTGCTTGCTCCAAACCATCTCGCAGCTCTCCCGCTGTTGAACGCCTCCGTCTCACCTGGGGGACACCACTTCTCAAGTGGGAGGGGAGTTGGAGCATAAGACGGCCAGCGCTCAAAAACCCACATTGTCAAAAAGCTGATATTGACAAAGGTCAGAACATCGAGACGGCCGCGCGATTCCCTCATCGCCAGAACCAGCTGGTCCAGCCTATAATACAACGTACCCAAGACCAAGGGTCCAAGTGCGACCCTCTGGCCAAGAGCGAGCCTCACCGCAAGTGGCAGCACATGGTAGAAGACCCCGTCATGGGGGTGACCATCAATCAGATACCTCGATAGCCAAGCACAAAGGAAGGCGCAAAGGGTCAGATGATAACCCTTGCCCTCTACGTAATTCTCGGCCTTCGGGTTTCCGCTCAAAAGCTTCTTAGTAATGCTGTTGCTCGCATAGTCTCGGAAGAAGTACTGCAACCACTTGTTCCAGGTATTCTTCGCAGATGTATCAACCAGCTGCCAGTTCGGAAGAGGTTTCGTACTGGTCCAACGAGTGGAGATTTTCTTTACCTCTGCTAGGCACTCCTCCATCTGCGCGTACAAGGCCAATTCCGCAGGTGTTCTTAAGTGACTCAAGGGGTCCACCTCGCCCATGGGGGAAAGCTCATACAGCATTTGAACGTCCTCGAGCGTGGGGGCAGCCTCGAACTCAGCAAAGTGAAACGTGTGAGTCGCGGGCGAATAGCGGGACAGAAGGTCTAGAAGCATGGACTGATCCAACTTCACGGCAGCACCCTTCATAGCACGGACAGCGAAGAAAATGCCGGCTTTATCGAGAGTTTCGGCGTAATTACCCAACACATGGTCAGTCCACTCATCCATATAGTCCAAGTTCTGGACAAACGCCTGAGTAGAAATTGCAGTGTATGGGAAGTGCCCATTCTCGATTCCCAATCGAACCACATCCTCGGAGCCAACTAACTCGAGCAAGGCTGAGTTAACTGGGCGAGTCAGCGTTAACAACTGCTCAACGGGAACAGGATCAGGCATCCTCTTCGCCTTCACCCTCGCGTGGTAAAAATCCTTCCCACCCAGAAAGGGGGCTTTTCGCCACAGAGCCTGCGGAAGCTCCGGCATCTCTTCATCTTCCTTGACGGGTCTGGTTACTCTTGTTTTGGCCATTCCTGCGAAAGGGCAAAAAAAGGGGGGAGAAATACCACACTTCAGTTTGAATTTTGGAATTCGAGATCTATGCAAACGAAAGCAGACAGTTCCGGGGCCGATTCCAGAAATTGGGGATTTGCAAGACCCAATATTGTTGAAAGATTAAAAACGAAGCAGGTTTAAAGATCAAAGCCTCTTCACAAATTTCATGGATTTACAGATTCAACGCGATTCAAGGCAAACACTGGTAGTTTAAATCAAAAGTAAACGAGGCCAACCTTGTTTCCTTGAAGCTTGCTTGGATATGCACAATTGGAGAATACGATTTGCAGTCTTGAACTGATGATTGATTATTTGGATCTGCTCCCGAAGATCTCCGGGTACCATTCACTTTAAGAGAAAGAAGCAATGCTTTGCAATAATGGGATACAAGGTATTTATTCAGAAGAATGAAGGGTTGCGTCCCTTCAGTAGTCGAATCGCAACCGTCACCGTCGTGTCGCGCAATCACAGGACGGGCTGACGTCACGCCTAAAACCCTAAAGGTCAGACGGCACGACTCTAGGGGTTTTAGGTCATAATGACACGCACGGGGGCTGAACTTACCCGTATTTGAATTGGTGCGTGACGACGACGCGCATGTTGGTTTCCGCGCATGGAAGCCTATACAGCTACGAGCCTTCACGCGCAGAAAGGGGGCTAATGTAGATACTGCTTTATGACATGGCAGATCTAAGCCACGTGGCAACCATCCAGCACACCATATTGTGCTCCACACACACAGGATCACCAGCCGAGCTGATCCATGTGGGGGCTGCGAGACAGAGCCCTCGCATACCACTGCACGGGACTTGTAGGGACTTTGTGGTCTGGAGGCTAGAGTAAGCCCTGTCGCGTGCGAGCCAAGCCCGCGCGCGACCTTTAGTAACTGTTTTGAGAGATCTATGGCACGAGCTCCCTAGACCCGGTCAATCCGGTCAAACCCGGTCAATCCGGTCAAACCCGGTCAACCTCGTAACGGTTCCGGTACTCGCGCACCACGTGCTCTAACGGTTCCTATATACTCGGACGAACGTGCCGTTATGGTTAAGCTAATTAAGCCGCCATTAATGGGCGCATTAACCACACTACAACGGTCATGTTCTCCAGTATATATACATCGTTAACCTTTCCATACAAAGGAGGACAACACGGCCATACGCGGAAGCTCTGCCAAACCTCTGTCTCTCTCTCAGACATTGCTACTGACTTGCTCTCTCCCTACACACACCCCTATTCTTCCTGTGCGATCCCTGATCCACTACGTACGGTGTACACGGAGGTCTCCCCGCCGGAATCTCTTGTGCACAACTGCAATTTAACTTGTCTTTCTTGCTGAACTATTTTAGCAAAAACTGAGTTCAAAGGTGGCAATGGATCTGTCAACAACAATTGATCCCTTACAGGAGCAAACTGAACATTTAATCCATTCAAAAGCTGCATGATTCGTTCCTGCTCTTGATAATTCTTAAGTTGAGTGATGATATGACATTGACACTGAGACAAAATTCCACATGTACAACTTGGATTAGGCTTATAGTTAGCCAATTCATCCCAAAGACTCTTCAAATGAGTGAAATAAACTGTAACAGACTTGTTTTCTTGCCACAGAGCTGAAATCATCTGAGTCAATTGAAATATTCTCGGCAAATTGCCTTGAGAAAACCGTTCAACAAGATCTAACCATATCTCTCTAGCAGTGGATCTACACACCACACTGCTGACAATTTCCTTTGAAACTAAACTTAAAAGCCATGACATAACCATACTATCACAACGTCGCCACAAAACATACAGATCTAAAGTTGGAAGAGGTTCAATGATGGTGCCATCAACAAATTCAAGTTTATTTTTAGCTCGCAGAGCAACAATAATAGATTTGTGCCAGGTATAGAAATTCGATCCATCCAATTTATCAGAAACAAGTATGGCACCAGGATTATCAGAATTATGCAGAAAGAAAGGAGAAGCAGCATCAATACTTAGCTGCGACGCTCGAGAATGAGAACCGTGAGATGCAGATTCATGATCCGCCATTGAAACGAAACTTCAGATCTGCTGTGAATTCCTCCAAACGAGAAGCGATGAAATTGTGAACAAAATCAAAGAGCTGAGCAACCAGGCTCTGACACCATATTGAATAATCGAAGAACTAGGGTTTTGAATTCAAAAGAGGGAAGAACATTGAAGAAGAAGATGAAAACAAATTAGAGAAAATTGAATTCACGTTCTCAAATTCAACTCAGTGAACTAACGGTTGTTATATACGACCGTTAGTCACTCAAATCAAAATGAACCAATCAGAATATTACACGTAGCAAGAAACAGCAAATACACAAACTAAAATGTCATCGTTCTAGAAACCATCCAACGCTCAAGATTAGATTCTTCAACTGATCGAACGGCTACTGAATCACCTCAGCTTCATGTCATCAATTTGGCTGCAAGTTCATTTTAGTCCAAAGACCAAAATAGAAAACCACTGAATTGAGCTTGTGTTCTTCAATACTGTTGTACTCAATTGTTATTAGAAATAAGCCAAAATCATGACACAAAAGCTCCATGAGCTCTTTTAGATACAAGAGAGAACTCTATTCTCAGACCATGGACAAAACACATTCAAACCACATACACACACAAAAGACCTCAAGACTTCTAGTAGTAATACATTGCTGCTATCTTGATAGAAATTCAAAACCCTAACCAGAGATCTCGATGGATTTGACATCAGGCTTCTTCACCTCAACCTTGGGAACAGTCACAGTCAAAACACCGTTCTCCATGGCAGCCTTGACCTGTTCCATCTTGGCATTCTCCGGCAGCCGGAACCTCCTCACAAACTTGCCGCTGCTCCGCTCCACGCGGTGCCACTTATCGTTTTTGTCCTCCTTCTCGAAACTCCTCTCGCCGCTGATCTGGAGAACCCTGTCGTCCTCAATCTCCACCTTCACCTCCTCCTTCTTCAGCCCCGGGAGGTCGGCCTTGAACACGTGAGCCTCCGGCGTCTCCTTCCAGTCGACGCGGGCATTCACGATAGCTGAAGAAGGATTCTGTTGGGAGATTTGGGGGAATTGGAAGTCCCTGAATGGATCCCAGAGGTCGACGGCAATTGGATCGGCGAATCCTCTGTTTCCGAACAAGCTGGGGATGAGAGACATTTTGTTGAATTGAAATTGAAAGAGTGTGATCGGTTTGCTTCTGGGTTGATGTTTTCTGAATTCTGATGATGAAAGAGGACGGGGACATGAGGGGTATTTATAGCAAGGAGGGGAGCATTCTGGGATTTCTGGTACTTTCGCGAGTAAACGACGCTTTTCTCGGGTCGCCGTCCACGCTTCACGAACGAACTCTCTAGTTACTTCGACCGTTGCAGACAGTTTTTTTTTTTTTTTTTTTTTTTTTTTTTTTTTTTTTTTTTTTCAGGACTATCGATAGGGAAAAAGACACTTTCACCCTTTCTAATTTGGGAAATGACACTTTCATCTCTTCGGTGGGCCAAATTTCATAGCACTTGGCCACTTGCATTCCCTAACTGCAACACCGGGGTAAGGGTCTGTCCGTGACAGCACTTTCTAGGTTAAATTCGCCCTCTTAGTGCATGTTTGGGAACCCTGTTTTTAATCAACTTTGATTAAAAACAGGGTGTTTTTTTTAAACCCATTTGGCATGACTGTTTTTCAGCCTGTTTAAAAACAAAAACATGCTGAAAAACAGCTGTTTAAAAAAAAGCAAATGTGGTGTTTTTTTGGTGTTTTTTCATAGTATTGGTGTTTAAAGACATTTCAACTATGACTAGATGCAAAAAAAAAAGCAAATACATGTTGGTATTGTATGTAAAAATGATATTCAAGCAAATTAAAATTGAAATTAAGTAAATTTGTCAAAAGTGTTTTTGATTTTAAACACTGTTTTTAAACGGATACCAAACAGATTTTGATTCTGTTTTTAAAAGTGTTTTTTCAGCACGTTTTTTTTCCACTGTTTTTCTTGTTTTTAAACGGATACCAAACAAGCTCTTAGATTGTGAAATGACACAACTAAGGAGTGCAAGTGTCCTGAATGACACTTGGAGTGGTGAAAGTGTCTTTTCTCAAATTGGAAGGACCAAAAGTGTCTTCGTGTCAAATCTGAAATTTTTGTCTCTCTATAGTGTCCTGAATGACGTTCCAAGGTCTCATTTGGGAAAGGTATAAGGATAAAATGGTACCTCCATACAAGATAAGACGCAGGTACAAAACTGATTTCATTACCGTAGATACAAAACTTAATTTTTTACTTATAACTTTATACCACATAGGGAGTGGTATAAAGCACGATAAATGAACGCTAGTATAAGGAGTGTCTTCTGGAATGTCCTGGTTTATAGTATATGTATACACACAAATAAACATGTTACAGCTCAAACAAATTAAAGCCCAAGAACCTAACTCAAACAAAACAAAAGTACAACATCAGGCCTAACTGCGTCTAGCCCAAATAAACTTCCTGCTAAGTAGCCTTCTCAGTCTTGTAAAAGTGAAGCTCAAACCCATGGTCCATCTTCAAAGCCCAAAACAAACTTTGTTGGAAACTTGTCTCTTTGAAGATGAGAAGCATGGACTACCACTGCCACTACCACTTTTTCTGGCGACCCTGCCAATCTCACAAGAGCTCTTCACAAAATCGATTGGGCTAACACAAAAGGTGGTATACAAGCAGCGTATGCAACAATTGTAGCATGATTTTCAAGAGAAATCAGACTACCACCTGACGGTTCAACAATAAAGAATGTTGACTCAAGCCGGTGAGTTCATATGGAGTATGTTGCAACTTGCAACAGCAGGTATGTAAACATCTCGAGGAGCAGCACTCTGTAGCAGTAACAACTTTGTTACACTTTTCTTTTCTCCTATTATTCGTGGACATGTTTAGCAACTTTTTTACACTTTTCTGGTTTGGTAAGAAAAAAACTAAAAGCCAGAAAAGATGAGTTCGCGTAATACAAAAACACTACCAGCAACTTGTGACGAAACGTTAAACTGAAATGCAAATTCAGCTCTTGAACCACCACCATGCACTTCACCATGAAATAGCAAATTCAGCTCTCTGGTAGCTCTTCTGCACAAGCTGTTTCAACCTGAAGTGATGAAACCAAGCATTCTTCAACCTTTTTGCCAGCTTATTTCTTCCGGATAGCATCTTTTAGGGCTTCCTTTCAAACTTAAGTCTTTATTCCCCAACAGTCTCTACTAGTTAAGATGCTATAATCATTTGTGAACTTACGATATTTACTCCTTCTGCAAGAAATAAAGGTGTACAAAAGATGTCTCATCAAGTGTACCCGTAGCAGCGCAGCTCATTAAAACAGATGATCCTTCTATGTTTTCTGTAGTCCAAATTTACATGTTTGATAAGGAAAGGTAAAGGTAAAAACAGAAAATCTAATAACATAAACTGTGCATGCTTCCCATTACCTTAACAATTTAAAGAAGATTGAGGAAGACACATTAAGAAATTGTGGGATTTCTGGACTAACAACATTAACAACAGTTTTGAACATTATTTTCTCCATAATCATCGGGGATTATTGACCATACAAGCACACACTGACTAGAGGGGGACAATGTGACTTGACTTGGGAAGTTGACAGGTGGGTTGAATGGATTGTGAACTTAAGAGTGGCCCAAATATTTACCGAACCACGTAGCAAAAATTATGCTTTTAGTTATTGGAAGTGGTCCATGAGAAATTCTGAATTAGTAACTTTTTCCAGCTATCTCAACCCCACGCTTCAATCACTCTTGATTAATATTTATGCTCTATTGTGTGCCAGTAACCATCGCGCATACACAAGATGGCGTGCCGAGTGAGTGGTAGCTAGCTAAAAAGTTCAGATACTTGTAGCTTCTTAAACTATTTAGATACTTAATGCTTCAGGATATGTTAAGACATATGATGCATAAGTTGGGTTTATTGATTGCAAATCACTGCCATGGAACTTAAGACAGAGGTATCCCCTGATCTTACACATCTCCAAAATCTTTCTACTTTTAGAAGTGTTGTTGGCTCAATGCAATATCTAACAATGACAAGGCCAGATCTATCACTTGCTGTTAATTTTGTGTGTCAAAGAATGCACCAACGCACTAAGCCAATCAAAAATTGTTGCACAAAATCCTTAGAAGCCCATGTAAGTAGTGCCAAATCAACAGAAGCCCATGTAAGTAATGTCAAATCAACAGAGTACTCAAAGAAACATGAACAAAAGATATCCAACATTAGGCAGACAGGAAAACTCAACTGAAGAAGGCACTATAGCAAACATGTGGTAGGTGAAAATATGGAATTTCACTACTATAAGAATAGATTTTTACGATAAAACTCTACAGGTGATCTGCCTATGGTTAAGGCTAATGCATAATTTGGAAATTCATTGCAATTAGCAGGAGTACCAAGTAGGCAAGCATTTCAATTCATGTTTCTGGTCATTAAAGTGTTTGTCACATCACTAAGTTTCCCTTGACATTAGACAGATAGATCATGCACGTCACAACTTGGAGAGTCATTTGACAAGGCATGGAGATTATTTCGCCTTAGATAAGCTTTTTGTAATGTATTAAATGGGACACATAATCAAGTTGGCGATTTAATACTCGTATACCCTGAGAAATAATGAGAATACAGTGATGAATAACGTGGCTTCAAATTTGCTTTCCGCAAAAGGTTAATTGCACATCTTGCTTACAAATACATGTATAAAGTCAATCTATAATTATAGATACCAATTATCACATTTCCGATTATTTGGATACGGAGTTAATAGTTACATTACCTGTAATTGGAAATTGAATTAGTATGAAAATTATGGACATTATCGTACACCTGGGCACCTTGTGGTGAAAGCATCTTCAATAGCTGCTATCATAAAAATATGATTATTTGGCTTAGACACTGATTACAAAGCATGTTCACTTTGGGAGAGGAAAAATGTGATAAAACAAATGTTGCCACATTATAAAAAATCCTTACCACACCATGCTCTGCGTGAGATGACAGGTGGTCTATTTACATCACTAACAAACTCTTCTCAGGCAAAAAGCATTTTTCTGTGAACACGAACTTATATAACTCTTCTTTGACTTTTGGCTGAAAAGAGTTTTGTTAGTGATGTAAATATACGCTTTACCTGGACCTGGACTCGGACTCGATCCATATCAAGAACCAAACGCTGATCTATAAACTGACTGTCCTCCTGATGATTGGTCAAAGCGAGCACCACCTCGTTGACCCGACCGACCAGCCAAAGGAGTTCTGGCCGCGACGACCATCACGAGAAGAGAAATAATTAGGAATATAAAAATCAATGGGGTTCGAAAGATCTAGGTTCGATGTTTGAGAGTCTAGCATATGTTTTTCAAATTTAGATGGACATGAGGTTTTTCGAATGATAGGGGGGTCAGATCCGGTGTTGTTGAAAGAACGGAAGGAATTGTATTCACTTGGGAGACTGTTTAAGGAAAACAAAAGCATGTCCTCATCATCGATGAGAGTCGACGACACTGCAAGCTTTTTTGCAAAGGGTGGAGAGTTTCCGCCGGTACAAATCGATGGAATCGGAGTGTTTATTTGTTTCCACAATATAAAATGGATCCATCGAGTTTATAAGGTAAGAGACTGTGTGTATTTAACAGTAGATAAATCGGATTGGTAGATGGTGGTTCAACGACGGTGGTAGAGAACATTGTGCTCTGATAACATGAAAGAACGCTAGGGTTCACAAACACATTGCGGAGAAATGAAGAAGAGAGAAAAGGCATTATGTACTGATAATGTATTTACAAGTATGAAACCCCAATTGACAGAGATGATATCCATATATAGCCTTAGATCAACGATAGGATTGAAATGATTATAATCTAATGGCAGGGAAGAGATAGGGTTTCGTATAATACGGGAAAAGACAAATATTCTCTTATATAAAAGTGGGCTCACATTGTAGCATATAGTTATAGAATGGGCTTCCGTAATGGGCTTTAGAGAAGCTTTGGAATTTTGATAAGAGCTTGTTAAGCAGCCTCATATTAGACATGAATAAAGTCAATCTAAGAGCCAGTTTGAGAATACTTCTGGCTTCTGCTGCCAGCACAACTGCTTGTGGATAGCAGAAGCAGTTTTTATGCGTTTGGTAAAAATAAAATTTCTGCTTTTTCGGACCCACAACAGTTTTCAGGAAGCAAGAGGGGAGATACTTTTGCGGAAAGCGCTTTTGATTAATTTATCTATAATTGATTCTCGGGTAAAAGACAAAAACCACCCCTCGAGTATGGGTTATATACAAAAAAAACCCTCGTGTTCGGGGATATACAAAAACCAACCCTGTCAGCAAACGGTGACTAACGGAAACTAACGGAGGGGCAAAAAGACATATTTAACCTCACCTTCAAGAAAAATTACACTGCTATAAAATCATTTCTTCTCCTCGCCCCTCATTTCTAACCCTAACAGCCCATCTTTTCACTCTCTCCACTCCTCCTTTACCACCAAATTACATTTCTCTCCTCCCTCTCTCTGTCTCAGATCTGGAGTTCGATGGGTGATGCTTCTGCTGGGTTCTTCGTCGCTGCCTACATCCCCGTCCCTGTTGAGGGTTCTGATGGGTTCTCCGGCAAACGACGTTGCTTCTGGGTTCTTCTCTCTTACCGTCTCTCTCGGTCATTGAAGGGGATTCTGGGTTTGGTGTTTCGGTCAGGCTTCACTTCGACGCCCCAATCGGTCGATGGGAGTTGGGTGTTGCAGGGCTTGACCGCCGATCGATTCGTGGTCGTAGATTGGGGATTGATTTCAGTGGTCGATTTTGTGGCGGTGGGTTGGCGGCCGATTGCAGCGGTGGTGAGTTGGCGGCAGTGTCTCTGGGGGTGACCAGAGCAACGAATTGGTGGAGGTCCTTCAACCCTGAATGCTTCAAAGGCAGAGAGGAGATTAAAATAGCGAAATTGAAGGAGGCATATTGGAATAGCGAGATTGAAATAGTACGAATCCTGTGATGGTTCCGTGCAGTTTCTGGATTTCGTTGGATATTGGAATTATAAGCCAGATCCGCAACCCCAACTGCTATTTCGCCCATATCCGATTTATCCATCCCCTTCTTCTTCGTATCCCTCCTCCTTCTCTCTCTTCTCTGTACGGTGATGATTAGATGTAAAGAAATGAGAATTGGGACTTGAAACTAACAATTTGCCGGAAAAAAAATTGTGTCTGTATTGAAGGTAACTGTTATGGTGGTCAGATTGGTGCAGGCAGGTTGTTTTAGGTAGGTGTGCTGGGTTTTTTGAATGGGTTTGAAGGGTGTAGGTCATGGAGAGTGGTTGGTTGATTAATGGTGATGGTGGTTAGGTCTGATGGAAGGTTGTGGGTGTTTTATGGTTGGTATTTCTGCTGAATTGGTGTTGTAGTGGTGGTCTGTGTGTTTGTGTTGGTGGTGGGTGTTGTGGGTGTTGTTGGTGGTGAAGAAATGGTGATGGTGGTGGTGTTGGGGATGTGGTAGTGGTGGAGGTCAAGAACACCAAGAACATGAAATACAAATAGGGACAAAATGGTCACAAAAATGTCACATTACACCCCCTAGTAACTGACATTGACAGAAGGGTGGTAATTGTCTAACGTCCGTCTACTGACAGGGGTGGTTTTCGTTTCGACAATGGTGGTTTTTGTATATCCCCGAACACGAGGATTTTTTTTATATAACCTTACAATTTTTAAAATTTTCAATAGTTATCTTTACAGAAATGACACTTGTCATATATTTTTGTCATTTTACTCTCTCACAGCAACTTCACAATTGATTTTATCAATTACGAAAATTGCTATATCAATATTTCACTGCAGCTTTCACGTAATACTCCCTCCGTCACACCCAATTCTTGATTTTTTCTTTTTTGGGACGTCCAAACTGTTTCTTGAAACTTTCCTAAAATGGAAAGTTTCTACACCCTAAAATACCATCTTACCCTTTATGAAAAAACACTCTATCATATTTTCTTGGACCTAATTGAATAGATTAACCCAATTTAATCTGACCCAAATATAATTAGAAGACTAGTTAACCTAACCCAACCCAAAAAGCCCAACCACACATTCACCTAACCCTAATTTGTCTACAGATCTTATCCATTCTTTTCATTTTTTTCTTCCACAAACCCGACCCTCTTCTTCACAACGGAGAGAGGGAGGGAGGGAAAGGGAGTGGGAGTGGGAGTGGGGGAGCGAGAAACCATCGGAAGAAACGGACGCCGCCACCATCTCCATCTCTCTGTCTCTCTTCTTCTTCGGCAACCGAGGGTCGATGGTGAGCGGTGGCGGCGGTGCGTGAGCAGATCTGTGATAAGGAGGGAGGGGTAGAGAGAGAAGGAGAGAGAGGTCGACGGTAGAAGACCGATGCCGCCTCCATCTCCGTCTCTTTGTCTCTCTTCGTCTTCTGCAGATCGAAGCGAGCGGCAACGGTATCAGCGCATGCAGGCGACGGAGGTCACAATGGTGGTGAGGGTTCGATGGATCTCCAGTCAATTTGTCATTTCAGAAGGTATAAATTTTGTTTGAGATCTGGTTTTAGATCTTCTTCTCTCTTCCTCTTCCTCTATTCTTGTTTTTCATCCTCATCATCTCTTTATTCATTAGGCTATTATTAGATCTTATTGAGATCTGATTTCTGATCTACTTTTTGGTTTGATTTGGAAGCGTTCGTGATATTGTAAAATCCTATTCTTGATAGGTTAAATGCTAGATTCATCAAATGGAGAGAGAGATGCAAAGATGAATGGAGAAATTTTTGTTCTTGGTTTGATTTGGTTTGAAGCTATCATCATACAGATCGGTTTTGTAAATTTGTGTTCATATTGGTAATAATGTAGATTAGTTATTAGCAAAAGATGGAGAGAGATTGAGATTAATCCTGGTACATAGGGAGTAATTACCGAAAAAACACAAGGGTATTATTGACTTTTTGCACTGTCTTTAATAAAGCAACACCACCCATTTTTTCAAGAAATGAGTGGGACGGAGGGAGTATTTACCAAACAACATTTTATCAAAAAGTCACAGTAGCTTTTCCACAGTGTTTTCCACATCAGCTCCTGTACACCGCCACAACAATCCCAAACTAGCCCTAAATATGTAAAGTATAGCTATCAATTATCGCATTTCCTATTATGGGAGACAGAGTTAATAGTTACATTACTGTGTTATTGGGGATGGAGATAATATGAAAATGACGGGCATTGTACCTTCTGGTGGAAGCATCCTCAATAGCTGCCATCTAGTGTTGAGATTGAGAATAACTTTAGGCTTGATTTCTCACCGTTTCAAGGCAGCAACCTTTGGGCTCGATTTCTGGACAATCTATTAGAGTTAGAAAAAGACCCTTAAGGAGTTATATGAAGTATTCATCACAAGCTTTCACCAGAAGAAAACAGATCAAGATTTCATCAAGTATTGAAGAAATCATGATTGACAGAAGTTGGCTTTTTTATCACAGCAACCAAACACTTAAAAGTATTTCAGATTTTCTAGTTCAAGATCTTTCACAGTTGCATCTTAGTATATAAATCTACACGAATTCAGATTGACCTCTACTTGAGCGAATTGGAGTGTTGGACTTGGTCTGCACACAGAAGAAAGAATCGTTAAATTCCTATAAGAGATCAAGAAGTTGTGATCAATTGAAAACGTGTAGGTAATAAGCAATTTTTGAGTGTTATGCTCAGCATAGTTCATGACAACAACTTTGGGATTGATTTCGGACTTGATTTTGATTGTTTTAGAAAATCTATAAAACATGAAATTTGCATAGTGATTATCATAGAGTAACTCGGTCCAATTTTCAGATCAATTCATCGGGAATTGATCAAGTTACAGGATCTTGAAGTTGACGAAAAACTCACAGGCTGTTAGCAATCTGGGGCAGCAAATTTTGCAGCAATGTTCAAGAGAGAGAATTCACGGTGTTTAAAGGTCGAATCATAGGTTGCAATCGACATGAAAATTGGAGATGGAAGTGCAGGAATTACACAGCATCAAATATCTTCTAAAACAAACACTCGGCTGAAGGAGTTACACTACCAAGAACATAGCTAGTTTTAATGCCAGAAAAAAAAAAAAATGATATTCAAGGAATCAAAGCATGATGCCAACGGGTTTCTGGGCATGTTTTGAGATTAGTTTATGATAACAGATGACGCATGGATCACATAGGATGTAAAGAACATTGGATTTGACTTCGCCTCCAGATTCCAAAGCCCTCGCACACTTCTGATGATTTATGGGCAAGTTAGAGAATTCTGCGAAAGCTATATACTACCATAAAGCAACTGGAATTTAATACGGCCAAAGATTGATGATTTTACCATGGTTTTCGATAGCTCTTTGCGGTTTCGGGTGGGTTTCAAGCCCAGGTTCTGACGCAGTACAAAAATCGACGATTTGAAGGCTAAAATTGGGTGTATTGGGTTTGCCTAATCATCGAGAACAAGAGTATAACAGTTAATTTTACAGAATTACAGAGATCAAAGAAAAATCGATCAATTTACATACTACGGTTCTTACCAAATTTTCTCAAATTCCAAAATTATACAAAACTATTGAGTAATTAATTGAGAGCTTTTGCTACAAAGAATATGGAAACATTCTAGCAGCAGCAGGTTTCCGAGGGATGACTATGAGATTGATCTTATCTTTTCCCACTCAGAACTATTTTGAAATCATGATGAATATGGAGGAAGAAGAGGAAATAGAGAATAGGGTAATGGACACTGAACCTACATGCAAAATGCATTATTGGACACAAATTCTCCATGCACTTTCAATTTCCCACTACAACCCCATGCTATATACATCAGTAGTGGGACACATAACCCCCTGTAATTTCAATTTTACACCAAAACCTCCTGCAAGTACATTTGTCGGACACCTAACCCCATATTGTAGTGGGAAATTGAAAGTGCAGAGGGGTTTTGTTTCTCAAAATGCATTTTGCATGTAGGTTTAATGTCCATTATATACTGCTTAGAGGGAGAGATGAGTTTTTGGCTCATCTAGGAAGTTGACACATGTCCAGGTGATGTGTTAAGGGTTTGTAGAGTGAAAAGAGTTGATTTTTGACATAATGGGAGAGTAGTGCAATTATCCAAAAGTTATTGTAACACTAGAATTATTTGAAATTTCAAATTTATGATATTATCACTTTTTCCCACAAGTTGGAGATATATCACAACTACCCTCACAATTCCAGCAATTACCAGATTGGCTAAATATCAGCCTAAGCACATTTTTGAAAAATACCACATTTACCTCCTCCCCCCTAAAGTTTATGATTATTCTTTGTTTGCCCCACTACTTCTAGAATATCACGCAGTCACCCCTCAATAATCTAAAATCATTTTCAACTAAATCTGAGAAAATATTCTATCGGTTGATTTGATTGATGAGAAGCATTGAATTGATTGCTAGAGCGTTTTAATCAATGTGGAGATTGTTATGAATTAGCTAGTGATCAAAACATTGTTTTGGAATTTGCAAAGCAACTAGCAAAATTGGCAAAAGAATTGAAGTTGCAGCCTTCAGGGATTGGAGCAGGTTGTGCGACCTGGCAGCAGAGGTCCTACGACCTAGTGGCCTGTTTGCAGAGGTCGTGCGACTTGGTCGGGCTGGGCATCGTTTTGGAATTGTTTTCTTGTTCGATTTGGAATGGTTTGCACGTTGCTTTGCGCACAAGTCAGTAGTTTATGCCTACATATGGGTGTAGGTCGTGGCTATTGAATAGTGTGGTTTATTGTATTGTCTCTCATCAATAAGTGTGGGATTGTTTGACCGTGGATGTAACTAGTTCGTTTTGTTGTTCGCTATTCTTGTTCCTAACAAGTGGTATCATTGTCGTACTCCTGTTTCTAACCGTTGCTAATTAAAATTTCAAACCAATACGCATCACAATTCACAAAATCAAACAACTCAAAACAAAGTGTTCAACATGATTATACTTGCAAGTTATCATGACTATGAATTGAATTAAGATCTATTCCTCAAGCTTATAGGAAAGTTCATTACGACACTGGCAAGTAAAAAATCTTGTCCGTGCATGTTTGTAAATCGAAGAAACAATTTTATTACAACTTATTGTTTAGTACAAAAGAATCTAAGCATATCAATACTTCATCGACCTGGTACAGTCAATACATCTTATTTCAAGTTTCTTTTCCTCCTAATTTCTTAGCAAAGGATCCTCCCAGGTTCTTTAAAGTGGGAGAATCCCGAACGACAAAACATGTGGCAGGGTGGAAGAGTCATCAATTTAAGATCAGAAGGTTCCAAGCCGAAAGTATAATCCTTCGGTCTTCTGATTTATTCTTGATCTTGTCTATAACATCTAACAACTGATCAAATCCTTGGCCGGTGTAGTCTATGAGAAGGTAAAGATAATAGCATTAATGCACCTAAAACAGTATTACTACAGATGAATACAAAGAGTCCTGTCAACCAACAAACCTAGCACCAAAATATCTCCACCGGAAGCCATAAATAGGTCCGAGATCACCTTCCTCTCTATCCACCAAACCAACTGTAAAAGACATGCAGTGCATCTTAGAGTATCAGTTCTTGCCTATCAAGGTAGTCTCTGGAAGCATTTCCATCCCAAAAACGAACACCCTTATCCTGCAGATCAAGGAGGAAAATTGTTATCCCGGCAAGTTGTGAACAACAGTGGTAGCGAACCTCTAAAAAGTAAAAGTAATCAGATAAAACCGAAAGCAGAAAAATGTAAATCATTCGAAAGACACCCAACCCCATAATTGAAAACAGTGAATCCCACGAGTTGTTCGGTCTTCAGACTTACTATATTAAAGAGAAGGGAAGTAACCGGAAAGGATGGGAAGGGGACAAAACCAAACAGCTCTGTGAAGCTTATGTTCCAAACAATGATTGATTGTGTAGAACCATAAATAAAGTTTATTATATGGGTTGTTCGCACAAATTCTTAAAAATCTGGAAAGCCACATCGTTCATTCAATTTCACCAACACATATTGTCAAAGAGCATAGTCAATATTGTATGTTAGAGAGAAAGACAAGTAAGCACAATTTCTACGTTATTTATTGCACATGCCGTATACAACGATATGTATAAAGTCAATCTAGATATGTAAGCTAATATATCAATTATCAAATTTCCTGTAATCAAAGATAGAGTTAATTGTTACATTACCTGCTGTTGGAGATGGAATCAATATAAAAATAATGGGCATTAGCGTACACCTTTCGGCTTGTGGTGGAAGCGTCTTCAATACCTGCTACCTAGTGCCAGAAAAATGAATTATTTGATTTAGACACTGATTAAAAAACATGTTCACTTTAGGGGAGGAAAAATGATATAAACAAATGAAGTCGCATTATCAAAAATTCCTACCACACCATGCTCTCTGTGAGATGAGGCCATCTCCTTTGTTATTTGTCCCCCTATTAAGAAAACGTTGCTCGGAGGTGGTAGAGGTGGTAGATTTACATCACTAACAAAACTCTTCTCATTCAAAAGCTTGTTTTTTGAACATATAAATGGATTTGACCAGTCTTTCGCTTTTTCCAGTTTATGCTCCTTAACCTGGCAATAAAACCCGCAAAGCATATAAGACCGTGAAGGTATCTGAGGACCAAAACATGAATCGTATCTACACCAAACCCTAATCCAAGACCCAACGATCCGCCTCTGGATTGTCAATGCGAGCGCCATTGAACTCATTGACCACCACGAAATCCAGAGGAGTTCCGGCCGCCACGACCACAAATAGAATAGGAAGAGGTGGGCGTGTAAAAAGATGTGGGGCTGGAAAGATCTGGGTTTGATGTTTGAGAGCCTAGCTTTTGTTCTTCAGATTTGAGATGGACATGAAGCTCGTCGAATGATAGGAGATCAGATCTAGTGCAGAGGGATGAAGCGAATGAATTCTTTTCACTTTGGAGACCATTTAAGGCAAACAAAAGCATGTCATCTTCATTGATGAGAACCAAAGACACTGCAAGTTTATGCAAAGGGTGGAGAGATTCTGCACGTACAAATCGATAAATTAAAACGCTTCTTTATGATTTGGAGGCTAGATTTTAGTTTTAAGATATTGGATCTGGTAAGAAAAGCATGTCGGCGATGTGGGCCAAGCCAAAGGGAATTGGTAGATCCAATTACCTGAGTGGGTGCTTCGGAGGAAAGCGCGGCGATGAGGATCGTGAGGACTGCTTGGTCTTTGAGAGTCATCCAAGCAGTGAACGCCGGATTGACGGTGGTAGAGAACGAGGCGTCGTCGTTGGAGAGATATTGTGCCGAACACGCCGTGGTACCATCAAGGTCGCCAAAAAGATTGTGGCTGCGATAAATAGGTGCGATCTGATGTTTCCACAATGAGAAAATTGGATTCATCAAGTTTTAAAGGTATTAGATTGTGTATATTTAACAGAAAATAAATCGGAGAGGTTGATAGTGCTTAACGACGGTGGTAGAGAGCATCATGCTCTGATACCATAAAGAACCTACAAGTATGAAACCCTAATTGACAGAGATGGTATCTATATATAGCCTAAGATCAAGGATATGATTAGAACGGCTACAATCTAACGGTGGGGAAGAGATAGGGTTTCATACAGTAAAGTAAAAGATACATATTTATGCCCTTATAAAAGAGTGGGCCTATATTGTAGCATAGTTTTAGAATAGGCTTCAGTAATGGACTTTAGAAGAGCTCCGGCCTTTGATAAGAGCTTGTGTTAATAGGCCAACTATTAGACATGCATAAAGTCAATCTAAATATGTAAACTATATATATCAAGGAGAAAAAAACACAAAAACCACTCCTTGAGTATGGGCTAAATAGTAAATACCAATCAACCCTTCGTATTTGGGTAAATACAAATGCCCCCCTGTCAGAGACAAAATTTCCCCTGTCAGTGGATGAAAGTTACCACCCTTCTGTTACAATAAGTTAGTATGGTGGTGCAATTTGACTTTTTATGACCATTTTGCCCCTATTTGTATTTTTTGTTTATTTTGTTCATGTTCCTGACCGCCACCGATTCAACAACAACAAAAAATATCATTACCTTCTTGGGTCAATTACTTATTAGCCACCTCCAGTACCAGTATATAGTAATGATTCATATGCCACCTCCAATTTGTATTTTGCAAATTACCCGCTTCCAGTTTATTTTGCAAACAATCAACAACTCGGGTAAAATTCTGCTAAAAGATTCAACTCTGTTAAGAGTATATTTGTCTTTCTAAATAAAAGTCCATTTATTAAAAAGAAAAATGAAAACAAGAAAAGCAGGAGAGGTCAGAAGCTGTAGAAGAAGAACTGACGATGGAAGGATTGAGGAGGAGGGAGGAAGCCACTGTCCACCACGCCCTCCGCCACCGTCCTCCTCTGCCACCTTCTGTCACCGCTTCGAAGGGCGTCATTGTTACGCCGAGTATAATGGATGATGGAAGAAAACCGGACTTGAGGCACGATGAACGTTTTCTTTAAGGGATAAATCGCCCCCACTATGCTGCCGGGTTCTGGCGATTCCCCTCCAGGATACAACAAGTCGCGTCGGTTCTACAGCCAGCAATCTGCAAAAGTTCTCTAGAATTCTCTGTGACACTGTGTTTGAAACTGATGTGGGAATCTGCTGGGTGTTTGGGTTATTTATAGTTCACGAAAGAACATGAATGAAGGGATGTGTTTGTTCATAACAGTTGTGACTGTTTATAACAACACATCCTTTCACCAACCGTAAAATAACCGCCATAACAACCAGAAAAATAAAACGAAAAACAGTTATTATTTAATTAACTTACGCCACACGCGCACGTGCCACGTCGCCAAAGTGCCTAAGTGCGCCTACAAAAGCGCCACTAAAGCGCCACATTGCGCCTTGCGCGCGCGCGCGCGCATGTGCGAGTTGTAGAGGATAACCACTCTATATGGTAACTCAATTAAATGTCATTAATGTGTTTCCATATATAAAGTGCATAATAACTCTATTTTCTAAGATGTGGGAAAAATTTCCCAAAGACTTTTACAAGCTATCTTCAACAATCCCCCACTTAGCTTGTAAATTCCAGTTCAAACATGATAGATTTATGCATACAAGAAGGTGTCTCTCGACTTAAACCTCAATTAGCGTAAATACTTCAAACTTCTAATAAAGTATTTGGTGTCCGCAGATTAAACCAAAACTCTAGAATTAGAAGCGGAAGTATCACACGCATAAGTCTATCCAGTTCCGGTGAGTAATTCACATTATGTTAGCACCTTAAGCCATGTGCTCGATCCTGGATTCATAAACATTTACAAAAGTAAACCTGTAAAACTTTTGTTAGAAGCGGCTAAACCTCTCATGTTTATATAGGTGAAGTTTCATCTTCTCGGTAACTATGTTACCTCGACGAGATGAACTTCATTAAGAGTCTTAACTCACCCTCGTAAATATTACACTGATTATCCTAGAATGGGTACGTAAATTATCAGTGTTTTCCCGATCATAATGTAACTTGTTTTTACCCATTAAACCTTGTTTAGCAATTAAGCATAAGGTTGGGTTCCCGCTACATCTGATCGTAAGGTTTTAATCCCATTCCACTAGATGTTTTCCTTACTAAGTCTCTGCAAAGACCCTTAGTAAACGGATCAGCCAAGTTTTCACATGACCGAACATAAACTATGGTAATAATACCATCACAGATTAACTGTCTTACATATTCATGTCGGAAGCTAATATGTCTAGATTTTCCATTATAAACTTTATTATATGCTCTAGACATTGTAGCTTGACTATCGCAAAACAAAGAAATAGATGGCATCGATTGTGGCCACAACTTTATATCCAATAGCAGATTTCTCAGCCATTCTGCTTCTTTGCCTGCAGCCGCTAAGGCAATAAATTCTGACTCCATCGTTGAATGAGAGATACATGTCTGTTTCTTGGAACCCCAAGAGACTGCTCCTCCTCCAATCATAAATATCCAGCCAGAATTTGCCTTATTGTCACCCGCGCCAGTTATCCAACTAGCGTCTGTGTAACCCTCTAATACCGCTGGGAACTTATTATAAAATAATCCCAAGTTGGAAGTCCGTTTGAGATAACCGAGAATTCTACCAACAGCTTTCCAATGCATGGCACTAGGATTACTTGTGTATCTTGCGAGTTTACAAACTGCGAAGGAAATATCAGGTCGAGTACAATGCATTGCATACATCAAACTCCCAATGACACTAGCATACTCTAATTGAGCAACCGCTCTGCCATCATTTTCAGTCAATTTTACCGAAGAATCATAAGGTGAGTTAGCTTCTTTAAATCCTAAATGTTTGAATTTAAGAAGCAACTTCTCTATGTAATGAGATTGACATAAAGCGTAACCCCCACTATGTTTCTTCACCTTGACACCTAAGATAGTATCAACCTCATTAAGATCCTTCATCTTAAATTGGGAGGTCAAATACTTCTTAGTTTCTGAAATTCCTTCCATGTTAGTCCCAAAAATAAGCATATCGTCCACATATAGACAAATAATAACACCATAACGATCCGTAAATTTTGAATATATGCATTTGTCCGCATGGTTATGCTTAAATCCATGGGATAAAATAACGGCATCGAACTTTTCATGCCATTGTTTCGTTGCCTGCTTTAACCCATACAAGGACTTAACAAGTTTTCAAACTTTCTTGTCGTTATTTGGCATCACGAATCCTTCTGGTTGTTCCATATACACTTCTTCATCTAATTCACCATTTAGGAAGGCGGTTTTAACATCCATTTGGTGTACATGCAAATTAAAAATGGAGGCAAGTGCCATCAACACTCTAATGGATGTTATTCTAGCCACGGGTGCATAGGTATCGAAATAATCAATACCCCCTTTCTGCTTGAAACCTTTTGCTACCAATCTAGCTTTAAAGGTTTGTAGTGACCCATCGGAATTATACTTCCTTCTAAACACCCATTTGCACCCAATAGGTTTTGATCCCGGAGGTAAATCGACTAATGTCCAAGTATTATTCGATAATATCGAGTCCATTTCGTCGTTTATAGCCTCTTTCCAAAAACCTGAATCTCTAGAAGCCATAGCTTCAGAGAATGTTTTTGGATCATCTTCCGTATCGAGTGCAATAGGAATTTTATTCAGGACAGTTTCTCTATTTCCTTCCATAAGAAAGACAAGAGAATCCGGTGAGACAAAATCAGGGCCCAATCCTTTTTCCTTCCGTGCTCTTTGACTTCTCCGAGGAGGTTCAATATCATCGGAAGCCTTTCTCTTATTTCCAAGAGATAGGTCAGGATTCATTGTTGGAGTAGGTTTTGACAAGTTGGAATCATCGATAAATTTATTTTCAATAAATTCTACGTCCCTTGATTCCACTATCACATTGGATTCTAAATCCAATAACCTATATGCCTTTGAGTTTTCGGCATATCCAACAAACACGCTCTTGAGAGCTCTTGGCCCTAATTTTGTTCTCTTAGGGTCTGTAACGCGATAAAACGCCATGCATCCCCATACCCTAAGGTACTTCAAGTTTGGTTTTCTGCCTTTCCACACTTCGTAAGGTGAAACTTTTGATTTCCGTGAAGGAATTCTATTATGCAAATAACATGCGGTAAGTAACGCTTCACCCCACAAAGAGGATTTTAATTTTGCGTTCAAGAGCATAGAATTGGCCATATCCACTAGCGTCCTATTCTTCCTCTCAGCCAAACCATTTTGTTGTGGCGTGTATGGTGCACTAGTTTGATGTACAGTACCATGCTCTTCACAAAACGCTGAAAATTCATGAGGAAAATATTCACCACCTCTATCGCTACGAAAAGTTTTAATTTTCCTTTCCATGAGATTCTCAACTTCAGCCTTATAACACTTAAATTTGTCAAAGGCCTCATCCTTAGTTTTCATCAAATAAACATAGGTATATCTAGAACAATCATCAATAAATGTTATGAAATACCTATTACCACCTCTAGTAACTATGCCATTTAATTCACAAATATCAGAATGCACAAGTTCTAGAAGTTGGGATTTTCTTTCTACACTTGGGAAAGATTTCTTAGTCATTTTCGCTTGTATGCAAATTTCACATTTAGAGTCGTGATTACTAGTGCAAGATATCAAACCATCTTTTTGCATGAATTTCAACTATCTAAAATTTAAATGCGCCAAACGAGAATGCCATAAAGAAATAGAGTCAATCATGTAGATAGAACTAGCATTTATTTCATTAATAGATAACTTAAACATCCCATTACAAGAGCCCTTTCCAACAAACATGCCAGCCTTAGATAAAATTACATTGTCAGCCTCAATCACAGCCTTAAAGCCGTTCTTACAAAGAAGATTAGCCGACACCAAATTCTTCTTGATTTCAGGAACATAGAGAACATTCTGTAGGGTCAACTTCTTCCCGGAAGTGAATTGGATTTGAATATTGCCCTTTCCGAGAACCTTGGTTGCATTGTGATTTCCCATAAGAACTTCACGTTCGTTGGGAGTCTCTTCATAATGCACAAAAAGCGACCTGTTGTTACAAACATGGACAGTAGCACCGGAGTCATACCACCAATCATAAGAAGCATCTTCAGACGCCATGTTCAACTCCATAATCATGCCAATATGCATGTCGGAAACCATGGCGACTAATTTAGAAACTGAACTCTCAGTGACATTAGCCTGTTTGGAATTTCCGTTAGACTTGTCTTTGGAATTCCCATTCTGAACCTTAGGTTTGTTGCATTCCTTTTTGATGTGTCCCTTCTTGCCGCAATTGTAACATTTCATATTCTTCTTGTTCTTCTTGGTAGCACCGTTTGGATTGGAACCGGTTTCATCGAACTTCCTTTTCTTTCCCGCTCTACCTTGGTCATCCACGAAGTTCACTTTAGAACTAGAAGGACCCGCCAGGTTTCTTTTCCGGATTTGAGTCTCTTCTTCGATTCGGAGATGTTTCTGAAGTTGTTCAAGGTTGAAGTCTTCTGTTGTGTGAAGAAGTTCCTTCATGTATTTATGCCAACTTTCAGGAAGTTTGGCAATAATACCCCCCACTAACAACTCATCAGGAACAGCAATCTTGAGATCTCGAAGTTTATTAGCGAGGATTTGGAATTCGTAAACCTGATCGAGAATGGGAGAACTATCATCCATAGTAAAATCAAAAAAATTCTTAATAAGAAACTTATCTGATCCTTGCTTTTCAGCCTTGTATTTGTTCTCCAACGTCTTCCAGAATTTGCTTGGTGACTTCTCTGATGTGAATAGATCGTATAAACGATCCGACAGTGTGTTGAGAATGTGTCCTCTGCAAACCAGTTCGTCCTCCTCCCTCTTCGTTCGCTGCGCCTTTAATTCGTCAGTGTCGTCGTCCTTTGGTTCTGGTATTGGCTGCAAATTTTCGTCCAGAACGTATGCCACCTTCAATGCAGTGAGTAGAAACATCAACTTGTCTTGCCAACGGGTGAAATTGGTGCCATCAAACCGGTCCAGTTTGACGAAGTCTTGATTCATCATCTTGAAAGTTGCAGTCTTTCCTCCACTCTCCATTGTTGTACGATTTATCCCTTAAAATTGTTACGCCGAGTATAATGGATGATGGAAGAAAACCGGACTTGAGGCACGATGAACGTTTTTTTTAAGGGATAAATCGCCCCCACTATGCTGCCGGGTTCTGGCGATTCCCCTCCAGGATACAACAAGTCGCGTCGGTTCTACAGCCAGCAATCTGCAGAAGTTCTCTAGAATTCTCTGTGAAACTGTGTTTGAATTTGATGTGGGAATCTGCTGGGTGTTTGGGTTATTTATAGTTCACGAAAGAACATGAATGAAGGGATGTGTTTGTTCATAATAGTTGTGACTGTTTATAACAACACATCCTTTCACCAACCGTAAAATAACCGCCATAACAACCAGAAAAATAAAACGAAAAACAGTTATTATTTAATTAACTTACGCCACACGCGCACGTGCCACGTCGCCAAAGTGCCTAAGTGCGCCTACAAAAGCGCCACTAAAGCGCCACATTGCGCCTTGCGCGCGCGTGTGCGAGTTGTAGAGGATAACCACTCTATATGGTAACTCAATTAAATGTCATTAATGTGTTTCCATATATAAAGTGCATAATAACTCTATTTTCTAAGATGTGGGAAAAATTTCCCAAAGACTTTTACAAGCTATCTTCAACACAACCCAGATCTGGGTTTTTAGGCAGAGGGAGAGAATGAGAAGAAGAAGAAGAGGCGCAAAATTAGGAGTGGGTTTTGTTTCACTCGGTATTCCCCAGTCTTGTCTCTCAATTTCTCTCAATCACTCCCTCACTGCCCCTATCTCTTGTCTCTCTCTGGGTTTCACTCTCGATTAGGTGAAGTCATATAGATGGAGATGGGTGTCTCTTCCTCTCGGTTGTGGACTGATTGAAGGTTAGAGGTTGATTTGGGATTTCTTGGTTTGATTTTGGTTCCTCCTTGTTTGGTTTAGTGATGAGATAGATGTTTTAATAAATGTTGAAGATGGAGATTTCTTGGTTAATGATTGGGATTGGTTGTAGTGTGGCGCTTGATTTGTGGTAGGTTTGTAGATCGACAAGGAGGTGCGGCTAGTGGTGGTCGCCGGATTCTGGGGTTCAGGTGGCGGAGAAGGTGGTGGTGGTGCGTCATTAATGGCTAGTTTCTGGGCTCAAGGTGGTGGAGATGGTGGTGGTGTGGCAGCAGTGGAAGTTGTGTTCTTTCATGTTCATATTTTTCTCAATTGGACCACTTTGCCCCCTTAAAACCGTTAACTAATGGAAATTTTTTGACGGGAATTTTCTCAGTTGTTATTTGCTATCATCACAAACCGGAGGTGGTAATAAGAGGGTTTTGAAACTGTGAATAGTATATGGATCATTACGATATACTGGGGGTGGCTAATAAGTAAGGCTTAATAACTTAATGCATATCTCCAGTTTGTCGAAACTATCACTTTGCAATCTCCATTTTTAAAATTTGCTGATTGCATCCTCCATTTATAATAAACAAGTCAATGTGAAAGTGGAAACTTTTTCTCGTCCACCACGTAACGGAACAATCCATTAGTTGACTTCCATATCCTTTTGTTTAAGGGTAAAATTGCCCATTCTTATTACCACCTCCGGTTTGTGATGATAGCAAATAACAACTGAGAAAATTCCCGTCAAAAAGTTTCCATTAGTTAACGGTTTTAAGGGGGCAAAGTGGTCGCCGGATTCTGGGGTTCAGGTGGCGGAGAAGGTGGTGGTGGTGCGTCATTAATGGCTAGTTTCTGGGCTCAAGGTGGTGGAGATGGTGGTGGTGTGGCAGCAGTGGAAGTTGTGTTCTTTCATGTTCATATTTTTCTCAATTGGACCACTTTGCCCCCTTAAAACCGTTAACTAATGGAAATTTTTTGACGGGAATTTTCTCAGTTGTTATTTGCTATCATCACAAACCGGAGGTGGTAATAAGAGGGTTTTGAAACTGTGAATAGTATATGGATCATTACGATATACTGGGGGTGGCTAATAAGTAAGGCTTAATAACTTAATGCATATCTCCAGTTTGTCGAAACTATCACTTTGCAATCTCCATTTTTAAAATTTGCTGATTGCATCCTCCATTTATAATAAACACGTCAATGTGAAAGTGGGAACTTTTTTTCGTCCACCACGTAACGGAACAATCCATTAGTTGACTTCCATATCCTTTTGTTTAAGGGTAAAATTGCCCATTCCCTCTGTCTATGAACACCACCGGCAGCAACAGCATAAGAATCACGACCATCACTACCACGATTACCGCCACCAAACCCTGATTCCGGTGACCAAAAACATCTCAGCCACTACCGCCGCCATTTCCTCAACCAATAATAAAATTGCAGCTCCACCATAACCGCCATGAATACCCAGAATCTAGCAACGAAAATAACACCACCACCGCCAATAAGAACAACAACATACCCACAATCTAAACAATACCAGATCAAAGCCAACAAATAGTGGAATCAAATTGGTGAACCATATAAAAAAAAAGTTGAAATTTTTGAGGCAATAACCATAAATCAAAACAAAATCAGAACCATATTGGGCAAAACCAAATCAAAAATAAAAAACTGGGAAAATCGAATTTAAAAATTCGATCCAGCACAAAAATTGAGCCTAAAGCTTTCAAACTCGAATGGTAGGTTCGGCTATGCGCCGGATTCCATGACGGGTTGTGTATGATGCCTTCTCTTGCGGATCGAATAGGAGTTCGTCATCGATGAAAAGCCATTGAAAAACTCGGTCGATGACTGTTTTGATTCGGCGACACTGTTGGATTTCGAGTCAACTGGGTTTAATCGACACAGGCGGATGAGTGAGTGATTGGAGGAGGGATGGGGAGAGAGAAGGACGGCTTCTCTGGTAGAGAACAGAGAGAGAGAGACGTCAACGAGGGACTGAGTGAGACAAGGGAGAGTATAATTCGTATGTCTCTCTAAGTTTACTTCGAATTTCTTCTTCAGATTCTTCGTCTTCCTCCTTATCTCCAATTTGGGTTCTTTTATTTTTCGTTACTTTTATATTTTAACTGTTAATTTATTTTTTGTAATAGAAAATTTAGCCTTCTTATAAGGATGGTGTTTGGATGGAAAATTTACCAATTTCACATTGACATATTTTTTGCAAATGGGGGATGCAATAAGAGAGTTTTAGAATTTGGGGTTGCAATGTGGTAGTTTTGACAAACTGGAGGTATGCATTAAGTAATTAAGCCAATAAGTAAATGACCCTAAATTCTTTACCAACACAAACAACAACGATAATGAGGCAAAATTGCATCAGTGGTACCCAAATTCTGGGTATTTTCACAGCAACTACAGCAGTAACAACCCTCCAAATTGCACTAGTGGTACCCAAATTTTGGACATTACCCTTGCTTCAACAACCTATTGTTACCATTAGACCATCTCCACCTTCACTTATCATAATCTATACCCATGACAATTCACCTAAGCCAAGTCCAAAACAAACATACAAGTTCACCAGCACCAATTTCTCATAAACCACCAGAATTCACCCACCTGCTACCTACATTTAGTACCCCTCAACACCAAAACTCTACACCACTGTTACCTCAAAGCCTAAACCCAAATTGTCTATCCTCTCCATACACAACAAACTGTTTCCTTTCTCAAACAACAATACACTCAACTATCACCAAACCGAACCATTAACCCACCGCCTACACTACCCCATAACCAAAATTAGCGCCCACAATTCAACCTTCACTCAAACAACCCAGCAACAACGCCATTATTAACCACCCTCTACCACTTACTTGCATTCACCCAAACCTAGAACGTAATCCCGCGAAGCAACCAGAATGCTACAAGACAAGCCAAATTAACCTGCTCATGTGTCAGGAACATAGAGTTCCTGACCTAGATCGGAGTACTTTCCGGTGAACGGAGATGAGAAGAAGAATGAGAAGCATAAGATTTGCAGAGAAGAAATTAGATATTTCATTAATAATATCTACTGAAAAAGATAATTTCCGCTTTTATACAACCAAGGGTCAAATATCAGAATATAGCAAACAAAAGGGGTTAAACTGTATTTTATCAAAAGATGTAACGGACTGATCCACCTCAGCTGTTTATGACACGCAGGGACCAATCACGCTTCACCTTTGATCCAGCTAGACGCCAGCTAAGCTACCCTCTTCCCGCTACAAGTTGAACGACAGCGTTCCACTTAATATTTGAATCCCCAACGGTTGTAAAAACGGACGGCTCAGATTTCTCTTCCTGGAGATCCAACGGATACTACTGCGACTCAGTTCATGTCATCAGTTTAGCCACGCTTGCAGTTTAGTCCTACTTATAGGTCATCAGTTTATCTACTCTTTCATTTTAGTCCTTCTTCCTGACAAAGCACCCCCTTTGAAATTCATGTCCTCATGAATCCAACTCATGAAACAGCCTCTTAAGTGGCAAGTACTCCTCCCAGGTATCTTCTGATGGTAATGTGTTGGACCACTGAACTAACACCATCACCACAGGAGCATTATTCCTCTTTATCTGCTTCCTATCCAATATTGCAATAGGATCCACTAACATTTGACCTTCAGTACCAGTTCTAGGCAGAAAGGGAGAGCTGAGAACGGATTGCCCCTGAGCCTTCTTGAGCTGAGACACATGAAAAACAGAGTGAATTTGAGCTCATGGAGGTAGTTCTAATTGGTAAGCATTAAGCAACCTTTCCCACTTTTTGAAGAATGGTAAAAGGTCCATAGAACTTAGCAGCTAATTTCTGATTGCTCCTAGTGACCACTGATCCCTGCCTGTAAGGCTGTAACTTGAGAAACACTTGATCTCTTACATTGAATTCCCTTTCACTCCTATGCTTATTAGCATAATGGCACATACTCTCTTGTGCTTGGGTCAAGTTATGCTTGAGAATAAGAAGAATTTTCTTTCTCTTCTCCATAAACTGATAAAGTTCAGCTATAGCACTGTTGTTGAGCTGGTGAAAAGAAGGGATAGCTGGTGCATAGCCATATAAAGCCTTAAATGGAGACATTTTTAGACTGATATTAAAAGAGGTATTATACCAGAATTCAGCTAGTGAAAGCCACTTAGCCCATTTGTGAGGTCTGTCTGCATAACACACCTCAGATAGTTCTCCAAGCACTGATTAAGTCTCTCTGTTTGTCCATCAGTTTGTGGATGGTAAGCAGTAGAGTAATGGAGTTTGGTGCCCAAGTTCTTAAATAGGGCACTCCAAAACTGACTAAGAAAGATGTTGTCCCTATCACTCACAATGGTTTATGGTAATACAGTTTATGAATGTTATCCAAAAACACTTGAGCCACCTCCACTGCAGTATAGGGATGAGTAAGAGCTATAAAATGACCATATTTAGAATACCTGTCCACCACCACCAGAATGGAAGTTTTCCCAGCTGATTTAGGCAAACCCTCCACACATTCCAGACTAATTTGAATCCAAGGCTTATTTGGTAAGGGAAGTGGTTGCAGGAGCCCTGGGTAAGGAACATGTTCAGCCTTCATTCTCTGACATGTGTCACACCCCTGTACCCATTGTTTTACTTCCTGATGCATTTTAAGCCAAGTGAAAACAGCAGCCAGCCTTTTGTAAGTACCCTAATGCCTGAGTGACCCCCCACACCACTGTTATGCATTTCACTCAAGAGAGTTCCCCTCAAGGGAGTAGAAGACCCCACATAAATGCCGTGACCCTTCTTCAGCATCCCATCTTGTAATTGCCAAGTGTCAGGTACTCCTGAGCTTACAGTTAATTGAGCTATATTCTGAATAGTCCACTCATCATTCTCATATGAGTGCAGAACCTCTTCCACCCATTTGGGTATGGCTACTATGAGTGCATTACATTGAGATTCAGTCTTGAATCTTGAGAGAGCATCAGCTACCACATTCTCCCTTCCTTTCTTGAACACAATTTCATAATCCAATCCCATTAATTTGCTAACCCATTTCTGCTGCAACAAGGTGATAATCTTCTGCTCTAACAAGAAATTTGGACTATAGTGATCGGTTCTTATATGAAATTTGTTTATTTCCAGGTAAGACCTCCACTTGGCTACAGCTTGCACTACAGCCAATAATTCTTTTTCATAAGTTGAATAGCCCAAATGCTTGTCAGCTAGAGCTTTACTAAAGTAGGCCAAGGGTCTACCTTCTTGCATTAGCACAGCTGCAACTCCATAATGGCTAGCATCAGATTCTAACACAAACATTTTAGCAAAATTTGGTAATGCTAATACAGGAGTGGAGCTCATAGTTGTCCTTAAACTCTCAAAAGCTGACTGAGCTGCATCATTGCAATAGAAGGCTCCCTTCTTCAAAAGTGCAGTCAATGGTCTAGCAATCACTCCATAATTTTTAACGAACCTTCTGTAGTAACCTGTTGTGCACAAGAGATTCCGGCAGGGAGACCTCCGTGTACACCGTGTGTAGTGGATCAAGGATCGCACAAGAAGAATAGGGGTGTGTGTAGGGAGAGAGTAAGGCAGTAGCAATGTTTGAGAGAGAGACAGAGGTTTGGCAGAGCTTCCGCGTATGGCAGTGTGTTCTCCTTTGTATGGAAAGGTTGACGATCTATATATACTGGAGAACGTGACCGTTGTAGTGTGGTTAATGCGCCCATTAATGGCGGCTTAATTAGCTTAACCATAACGGCACGTCCGTCCGAGTATATAGGGACCGTTAGAGCACGTGGTGCGCGAATACCGGAACCGTTACGAGGTTGACCGGGTTTGACCGGATTGACCGGGTTTATGGAGCTCGTGCCATAAATCTCTCAAAACAGTTACTAAAGGTCGCGTGCGGGCTTGGCTCGCACGCGACAGGGCTTACTCTAGCCTCCAAACCACAAGTCCCTACAAGTCCCGTGCAGTGGTATGCGAGGGCTCTGTCTCGCAGCCCCCACATGGATCAGCTCGGCTGGTGATCCAGTGTGTATGGAGCACAATATGGTGTGCTGGATGGCTGCCACGTGGCCAAGATCTGTCATGTCAGAAAGCAGTATCTACATTAGCCCCCTTTCTGCGCGTGAAGACTCATAGCCGTATAGACTTCCATGCGCGGAAACCAACATACGCGTCGCCGCCACGCACCAATTCAAATACGGGTAAGTTCAGCCCCCGTGCGTGTCATTATGACCTAAAACCCCTAGAGTCGTGCCGTCTGACCTTTAGGGTTTTAGGCGTGACGTCAGCTTGTCCTGTGATTGCGCGATTCGACGGTGACGGTTGCGATTCGACTATCGAAAGGACGCAACCCTTCATTGTTTTGGATAAATACCTTGTATCCCCCATTATTGCAAAGCATCACTTCTTTCTCTTAAAGTGAATGGTACCCGGAGATCTTTGAGAGCAGATCCAGATAATCAATCACCAGTTCAGAACTGCAAATCGTATTCTTCAATTGTGCATATCCAGGCAGGCTTCAAGAAAACAAGGTTGGCCTCGTTTACTTTTGATTTAAGATACCAGTGTTTGCCTTGAACT
Source organism: Linanthus parryae (assembly GCA_023055425.1). Taxonomy (NCBI): domain Eukaryota; kingdom Viridiplantae; phylum Streptophyta; class Magnoliopsida; order Ericales; family Polemoniaceae; genus Linanthus; species Linanthus parryae. Next base: position 40,906,573 of record JALGPY010000002.1, read on the forward strand.
GCGTTGAATCTGTAAACCCATGAAATTTGTGAAGAGGCTTTGATCTTTGAACCTGCTTCGTTTTAATCTTTCAACAATATTGGATCTTGCAACTCCCCAATTTCTGAAATCGATACCGGAACTGTTCGTCTTCCTTTGCATAGATCTTGAATTCCAAAATTCAAACTGAAGTGTGGTATTTCTCCCCCCTTTTTTCTTGCTCTTTCGCAGGAATGGCCAAGACAAGAGTAACCAGACCCGTCAAGGAAGATGAAGAGATACCCGACCTTCCACAGGCCTTGTGGCGAAAAGCCCCCTTTTTAGGCGGCAAAGATTTCTACCATGCGAGGGTAAAGGCGAAGAGGATGCCTGATCCTGTCCCAGTTGAGCGATTGCTGACGCTGACTCGCCCAGTTAACTCAGCCTTGCTCGAGTTTGTTGGTTCCGAGGATGTAGTTCGATTGGGGATCGAGAATGGGCACTTCCCATATACTGCGATTTCTACTCAGGCGTTCGTCCAGAAATTGGACTATATGGATGAGTGGATCGACCACGTGTTGGATCATCACGCCGAGACTCTTAATGAAGCCGGCGTATACTTTGCTATCCGTGCTATGAAGGGTGCTGCCGTGAAGTTGGATCAGTCCATGCTTCTAGACCTTCTGTCCCGTTACTCGCCTGCGACTCATACGTTCCATTTTTCTGAGTTCGAGGCTGCCCCGACACTCGAGGACGTTCAAATGCTGTATGAGCTTTCCCCCATGGGCGAAGTGGACCCTCTGAGTCCCTTGAGGACATCTGCGGAGATTGCCTTGTACACGCAGATGGAGGAATGCCTAGCAGAGGTGAAGAAAATCTCCACTCGGTGGACCACTACGAAGCCTCTTCCGAATTGGCAGCTGGTTGATACATCCGCGAAGAATACCTGGAACAAATGGCTGCAGTACTTCTTTCGAGATTATGCGAACAGCAGCATTACTAAGAAACTTCTGAACGAGGACCCGGAGGCCGAGAATTACGTAGAGGGCAAGGGCTACCATTTGACCCTTTGTGCTTTTCTCTGTGCCTGGCTGTCAAGGTATCTGATTGATGGTCACCCCCATGATGGAGTTTTCTACCATGTGTTGCCACTTGCTGTGAGGCTCGCTCTTGGCCAGAGAGTCGCACTCGGACCCTTGGTTTTGGGCACGCTGTACTATAGGCTTGATCAGCTGGTTCTGACTATGAGGGAGTCGCGTGGCCGCCTCGATGTGCTGACTTTTGTCAATATTTCTTTTTTGACAATGTGGGTTTTCGAGCGCTGGCCGTCTTATGCTCCAACTGCTCTCCAGCTTGACAAGTGGTGTCCCCCAGGCGAGACAGAAGCGCGCAACAGCGGAAGAGCTGCGAGATGGTTCGGAACAGGCAACACCAAGTGCGTTTGGAGTTTGATATGCGACAAACGGAAGGAGTTTACTGCCAGGCCCTATGCCACGCGTATTGAGAATGTGAGATGGTTTCCAAAGCTGTACCCCTCTAAAGGCATGGTCTTTTCAGAAGAGCTTCTATTTGAAAGGGGGCCTCTTTTCCATGAGCGCTACCGCGAGTTCTTTTGCTGGTGTCTGCGAGGTTCTCTTCCTGCCCTTGCAGAGCATATTCGTGAGCTCGCGCCGAGGTATGAGAAGCTTACCGTGGATGTGGACCCCACTCGAGTTTCTCCTCAGTTTGGTTTTGATGCGGTGGCCCCATCAATCTGGCCCCAGTCTATTGTCAGAGGATGCTACAAGCGCTTGCTAACAAAGGAGTGCGAGACGGTTTTCATGAACAATCTTCCTTTTGAGCAGCCTGCGGGAACCCGCGAGGGTGGTTGTTCCCAGAACTGGCTCGCATACTGGGTTGCCCAGCAAACGAGGATCGAGACAGAGTCGGCTGCGCAGCCGGGTAGAGCTCCCTTGATCAAAAGAAACTCCTTTCCGTTTCGCCCCACTTGCAGTCTAAGCGAGTCTAAGTACGTTGCTACTCACTGTTGGATCGCGAGAACCATCTGTGTCCTGACGTCATTCTGAAGGAGCAAGTGGCCGCAGTCAAGAAGAGCGACACGCAAGTCGTCAGATACAGCAAGACTTTTGCTGAGGTAAGCAATTTCTTCGCATGCATTTAAGCTTCTTGATTTCCTTGTGCTGACACTTTTATTCTGTACTGTTGTAGTGTCATGTGCGGAGATTCGCAGCTGGTGATCGCTCCAAGTCGCTGGTCAACACCATTGTTGCCACCAGAAGACAAAAGCAGCCGTTCCGGCTTTCATGGAGGATAGACGCTGAGGTTGAAACAAAGGTTCGCGCAGTCATGAATGCTTTTGCTGACTCGCTGATAGATAATCCTCCGGCTCCGTCTCCTCCCGGAGATGACCCGTCCCCTCCAGCGACTGCGGCGCCGAGAGTGAAGAGACCTAGGCAAAAGGGAATTTCGATTTCTTCCCCTAGAAGTGCTCCAGCTTCCCCTCCAGTGAGGTCCCTTTCTATCAAGGATAAAGGCAAATGTCGCATGCCCAGCAAAGTGCGGAAAGAGCTCGCAGTTGAGTCTTTCGTTCCCTTCGATCAAGAGGAAGAGGAAGAGAGGCAGGAGCCCCAAGCAAGTGATGAAGAAGAAGAAGCAACAGTTGTGATGCATGAGGAAGAATCAGGAGGTACCTCCGTCGCATTTCCTTTCCCGTCATCGTAACTTCTTTGCACTTCTTTTCTTTAAACCATTCGTGCGTTCGCAGATGATGATGATGAGACCACTGGTGGCCTCGCGGCCAAGAGGCAAAAGAGAGATGCCCATTCTGGCCTCCCAGATGATCCCATAAGCGAGGACATTCTGGCTGAGTCCCGGAAAACAGCCGCGGAGGCTGCTGAGAGAAGAAGGCGTCGGGAAGAAGAGGAGCTTGAGCGTGTGAAGCAGCGGAGCCTCGAAGAGCGGCATGTTGACGACTTAGCGCGTCCAACTGTCGAGGAAGACGAGCTTCCCGAAGAAGTGGCTCCTCATGCGGAGGAGGAAGATGAGGTTCTCGGAGAGGATGCAGCAGCCTTGGAGCAAGTCCAAGCGGATTTTGAGGAAATCGCAGGCGGCGATAAAGGTGAGATCTTCAATCTCGCAGTAACTTATAGAGATGTTATTGTGGGTGCGTTAAACCATGGCGTGTCAAAGGCTGACATTCGCCGTTGGTTAGTAGACAAATGCGGAGAACCTTCAGGTAATTATTTGAGTGATACGCATGTACTAGGCTTTAGCAACTTGAGGCAAAATCATGACTGGTTTATTCGCATCCCAGGTCACGCTCCTCTTGCAGACTTGCTTAGTGAGGACACACTGATAGGGCATGGTTCCACGTCCTTAGTGTATGATGAAGATACCTCAATCCCACCTTCGCGTGGAGGTGCTTATTCTTAGCTTTAGTAAAGATAGCAAAATAACTTATAACGCAAGTTACCTCATATCATCGCATTTAATGTCGCAGGTCAAGCTGAGAAGCCTGAGCTGGAGCAGAGACATCAGCCTTCTGCGTCTTATGTTCCAATTCCGAGCTCCCATACCGAGAAGCCCGTCGCAGCTGCTGACCACGTGGGTGAGCCTCTTGAGGACATCATCGAGCTTTCCGACGATGCTGGAGCTGACGCTGTGCTGATGGACGAAGATGTCCGTGCTAGTGCTGAGGAAGTAAGGACAAGTGCTGCTAATGCGTTCGCATCTGAGAGTGTCCTTCGCCAAGCGACTTCGGCTGTCTCTTCGCCTCCGGCGACGACTGAGCCCGAGTCACCTACTCCTGCGTGGAGCATTTGGGGCTCGCAGGTTGGGAATGCAGTCGCAGCTGGTGCGGCCTACACTCTTCCTCCCGACTACGAGAGATTGGAGCTCGCAGCTGATAGGAGAGCTATGGAGCGAGGGCAATCTTCGAACAACCCGGCAGCCCGCATTCCTTCCCTTCATGAGATTCTGGAAGGAACTGGTAAGTAGAGCTTTACTGTTCGCTCGTCACATTATTCGCTTGCGAGTTTTGACACCATAACTTTTTTTTTTTTTTTGACGTCTCCTCAGGTTTGAAGCAAACCGATGTAGACTGGGTGGTTCGAATGCGTCTCAGGTACCCCCGCTCGTTTGTGAGATCTCTGGAGATCGGTCCTTTTGACAGGAGGCTGTTCCTTACTGAAGCCATTTGGATTTTGGAGCAGCTATCTGCGGCTACGCCCGCGACCATTTCGGTCCAGAGTGCTGAATTGTTATGCGGCATGTGCCAAAACCTCGTGACCAAAGTCCAAGGCAGAATGGGCTTCAAGTTTCTTAAGGATAGAGTCACGCTGATTCGCGCGGCCGTAACTTTGAAACTCGGTCACCAGAATCTCGCAGTCGAGATGCAGAAGGTGGAGCAGCAGAAGCAAAAGGTTGATGAAGCTCTAAAGCTGTATCATGAGATGAATGCCAGGTGCGAGCTATTGAAGCAAGAAGTGAAACAAGTGGAGAAGCTGAGCGAGCAGTTCGAGCCCCAAGACTCCTTAATCAAGAATTTGCTTTGATTTTCGAATTTTGAAAAAAATAGCAAGAAAGTGGCCGGAACATTAATGTAATGTCTTGAACATTAATGTAATGCTGCTAGGGTTTCTCCCCCCTTTTTTTTTTAACAAGAACAATGAATTTTCCAGTTTTGCCCTTTTCCGGGATTTGATTGGATATTTCTGTGCATATCCAATTATGACATCAGCAATTGATTCTCTGCTTGATTTTCGCGCTAATTTCTCGGCAGATAAGCACGCTTCCGTTGGGAAGTCCATCCGAATCATGACTATCCGTCATTTATTAGGATACGCAACTGAATCGTCGTAGCCTTTAGTAGGGTAATTGATTGTTACCGCTTTTCAAGGCGTAAGTGATTGAACTTACCCTATTTTTGAATTTTGCTGACTCATCTTAAGCAACCGAAGAGTCTGTACAGAGTCTATATAAACCCTGTCTTTGCTATTTGGGTTCTTCATCCCAAACATGTGCTTTGCCGTGAGTCCTTACGACTGCTGGCTTCAACGCTTGTTTTTCGTTGATTCATGGCAACTTCAAGTTTTGAATCCTGAGTTTGCGCTTTGTGCTATAGAAATAGTTTCCAAGATCCACTTTATGAGGCTTATTGCTCTTTATAACCATCATAAAGAAGATGCAGATAATATCTCATGTGTGTTCGAAGAAATTTCTTCGTGTATTATGTGTGCAGGTCATGTTTCCGGCCGCCTCGTGGTGAGGTGCAGCGCCGAAGTGACCGTGCTACCGTCTCGTAATGAATGGCGAGATTCTCCTCCAGCATCCCTGGAGGAGGATTTCTTGCCTCTTCGTTCTTGAACTCAGGATGCTCGTCAATGCCCTTGTCCAACATGACAAGGAATCCATCACCAGAGGAATGACTGCTTCGCCTGTTTTGCAGAGTAGCATATGTCGAAACAGGAAGCTCCTCCGGCGCCTATCTTGATCAGACAGAGGCTTTTGTCACCCCTTGGGGTCCTGGGCGTATCGTTTCCCAGGTTTCGCGGCTAGGGATGTAGCGAATGACAAGCTGATCTCTTCGCGGCAGCATCCCTTTTGCTACTGATCTTTGGCCGCAGATCTGCGGGTTGCATAGCCGGTGTTGAAACCGGTGGGTTCATCCTTTTCTAGTCGGAATTCCCGTAGTGTGTTTCTGGCTTGTCAGACATTTTTCGAATGTATTGTAAGCCATGTTGGCTGCGTAGTTAGATTCGAGCTTTTCGCTTGTAAGCTGCTATCTAGACAGATAAATTGTAAGTCATTTGACTCGTAATGATAAATAGCCTTTTGTATTATCTGCTGTTTCTTTACAACAAAATACAATTTCGCATGCGTTTTCGGCATATTTCGCCTTGCATAATGCTATGTAATGATATCGCATTTGCAATATATTAATTCGCTGATGCTTCGCTAGATCGTTCGAGATCATATTTTCGCGGCTGTGCCATCCTGACAGATGGGCTTGTGGTTGGCCGTTGTGGATCACCCAAGATCATCTTCACAATGTTGCAAGTTGCTATCGTGGCAGATAGTCTTTAGCAGATCAATTAAGATCGTTAAGTGGTGCGAATTGATATCATGGCAGATAGGCTTTATTAGCGAATCGATTGAGATCATTTCTCACATAAACCGCTATCGCAATAGATAGACTTTTAGAAGATCTAATAAGATCGTTTTGCGCATGCGTTGCCATCGTAACAGATAGGCTTGGGCGATCAACTAAAATCGCTTTGTATATAAGCCGCTATCGTAGCAGATAGGCTTGGGTGATCATTTAAGATCGCATTTGTACAGGCTGCTATCGTAAGAGATAGGCTTATATGATCAATTAAGATCGCATTTGTACAGTGCTGCTATCGTAAGAGATAGGCTTAAAGGATCAATTATGATCGCATGGGTTGCTATCATAGCAGATAGGCTTTTATGATCAATGAAGATCGCATTTGCATTGGCTGCTATCGCGAGAGATAGGCTTTTATGATCAATTAAGATCGCATTTGTACAGTGCTGCTATCGTAAGAGATAGGCTTTTATGATCAATTAAGATCGCATTTGTACAGTGCTGCTATCGTAAGAGATAGGCTTAAAGGATCAACTATGATCGCATAGGTTGCTATCATAGCAGATAGGCTTTTATGATCAATGAAGATCGCATTTGCATTGGCTGCTATCGCGAGAGATAGGCTTTTATGATCAATTAAGATCGCATTGCATTGGCTGCTATCGCGAGAGATAGGCTTAGATGATCACTTAAGATCGCATTTGCATTGGCTGCTATCGTTAGAGATAGGCTTAGATGATCACTGAAGATCGCATTTGCATTGATTGCTATCGTTAGAGATAGGCTTAGATGATCACTTAAGATCGCATTGCATTGGCTGCTATCGTAAGAGATAGGCTTAGACGATCACTTAAGATCGCGTTTGCATTAATTGCTATCGTTAGAGATAGGCTTAGATGATCACTTAAGATCGCATTGCATTGGCTGCTATCGTAAGAGATAGGCTTAGATGATCACTTAAGATCGCGTTTGCATTAGCTGCTATCGTGAGAGATAGGCTTAGATGATCATTAAGATCGCAATTTGTATGGATTGCTATTGCAGCGAATAAACCATTGTTAACAGTAATAACAAATTAAATAGAGCAACATAAACAGCTAGAAATATGAACTTCTCATTTGGGAGAATTCTTTTATTATAACGCTCTCATATGGGAGAGATGGGATTACAATCCTCTCATATGGGAGAGGAGATTGCGTAAATCATAGCCACATGAGACATTAAGCACGTTATCATAAAACGTATGAAATGAGAGAAGTCAGGGATAGTACTTCTTAATCCAGCGCATGTTGACTGAACTTGGAGTCGAGGTTGTGCCGTGCAACCTTCGTATGCTGCAGTAGCCACTATCGAAGACCTCTGTGACTTCGAAGGGTCCTTCCCAATTAGCTGCGAACTTTGGGTGAGTTGCTTCTCGCATACAGTGGTCAGATGCGCGCAAGACCAGGTCTCCGACTGCGAAATCTCTTCGCTGGACTGTCTTGTTGTAAGCGCGAGCGATTCTTTCCTGGTACCGCTTGTTGGTCCTTTTGGCTTGTTCTCGCTTTTCTTCCAGCAAGACTAAGTCATGATCGCGTTGATTTTCATAGAGTGCATGGAAGGCCAGCCTTGCCGAGTTGACTCTAACCTCCGTAGGTACTACAGCTTCGGCTCCATAACATAGCAGAAATGGTGAGGCCCCTGTAGGTGTCCTTGGAGAAGTTCGGTAAGCCCACAGAGCTATGCTTAGGGAGTCGGCCCACTTCTTGTGGTCATCTGCGACCATCTTGCTCAGAATTCTCAACAGCGTTTTGTTAGTCGCTTCGGCTTGTCCGTTTCCCTTTGGGTAATAAGGGGTAGAACATATCTGCCTGATATTGTACTCCGCTAATTTCGCAGCTACCTGGCGATTAACAAAAGGAGTACCGTTATCTGAAAGAATGGTGTTTGGGATTCCGAACCTGCATACGATGCTTTCCTGGATAAAGTTGACCACAGCCAGCGCATTTGCCGTCTTTAATGGTATTGCTTCCACCCACTTGGTGAACAGCTCGGTTGCGGTGAGAATGAAATGGTTCCCGTGCGACGTTGGTCGGATGGGGCCGATGAAGTCCAGAGCCCATGTGTGAAATGGCCATGGCGTCCCTAGTGCATGTAGATCCACAGCGGGAGCGTGCACTAGGTTTCCTTTGAATTGACATTCCTGGCAGCGTCGTACTTTGGTGCGGCAATCGACCTCCATCGTGGGCCAGAAATACCCGATTGAGAGGAGCTGTCTGCATAATTTCGCACCTCCTTGGTGTTCCACCTGATGAGAAAGGTCCATGACTTCTTGTGCTTCTCTGCCGTCTAGACATCGCAGCAAGTTGCCCTCATGACCTCTTCGCCAAAGCAGGTTTTCCTGTACCACGTATCGAGATGCTTTCCGTTTCAATTTTTCGGCTTCTTTTCTTGACTCGGGTACGGTGCCCTGGGTGAGGAAATCAAATAGTGGCTTCCTCCAGTCCGTGTCGTCATCGATTAAGGCGACGAGTAGAGAATCTTTGATTAGTGCGCAACTTTCGCACTTCCCTTGTATCAGGGCTGCAGCTGTCGACATGTCTGGCCAATGAATGCCATATCTCTGAGCCTTTCTGTAGATCGACACCTCGCTTTCTCCGCAAGCGTGTTGGTGAATCTTTTCTAACAGCTGTTGTCCCTCTTGCTCGGAGACACATCGCATGAGTATTCCCCCAGGACCCTTGTAGTAAAGGGTGTTGTCGTGGATGCAGTATCCTTTTGTGAGTGCCCAGCTTTCGTTGCTGGTGCCCTTCGCAATAGCTTGCAAGATTGGTTTTCGCCAGTCTGCGTCATCCATGTGTTCGTCGTCGCACGCATCTTCTGTTAATGCCGACGATGTTCGCACTTCGATGGAAATCCTTGCGGGGCAATTGTCTATGCTGACCTTAGATCCCAGAGTTGCTAAGGCATCTGCGTGCCTGTTGTCCGCTCGGGGCTTGTGCTCGTACTTCACATCGTAGAATTGTTGCATCAGCTTCTGTACTAGGGTGCGATAAGACAGGAGGTTGATCTCCTTCAAACCGTATTCGCCCGAGGCTTGCTTAACAATCAGCTTGGAATCTCCCATGACTGTTAAGTTGCTCACTTCCAAAGCTTTCGCCGCACGGAGCCCCACAATGAGAGCCTCGTATTCCGCTTCGTTGTTTGTGACGGCGAAATTGAGCTTTGCGGACATCTGTATGACTTCTCCATCTGGTTTTGTCAAGACTATCCCAATGCCTCCGCCTTTCCTGGTTGACGAACCGTCGAAGTGGAGGGTCCAATAGGGCACGTCGATTGCGTAGATTTCAGGGCCTTCGAGCTCTTCTTCGATCACGGGTTCGTGGCTGTTGTCGGGAAACTGTGCCAACAGATCCGCTACCGCCTGCGACTTGATCGCTCTTGGTTTCACGCATGTGATATCGTATTGAGAAATGGTCATGTACCATTTCGCCAATCTCCCGCCCGGAGTAGTGTGAGTTAGCAAGTATCTTATGGGGTCGCTCTTGGTGACCACCACTACTTTGTGTGATGCAAAATAGTGTCTCAACTTTTCTATCACAACGAATAAAGCAAGGCAATGACGTTCGATGTCTGTGTACCTTGATTCAGCAGGCTGCACAATGCGAGAGATATAGTAGATGGGCCTCTCTTGGCCTTCATACTCCTGGGCCAAAAGTGCTCCTATAGATCTCCTTGTTGATGTAAGATATAGCATAAGCGGTGATCCCAGTTGAGGCGCGATCATTATCTTTGAGGACGTGAGTAGCTCTTTCAGCTTTTCGAATGCGGCTTCGTGGTCCGGAGCCCAGTTGTATGCGGCGTCCTTCTTGAGGAGAGTGCTGAAACAGCATGTGATTTCTGCAATCGCTGGGATGAATCTCCGCAGATATGACAGTTTTCCCAAGAATGTCTTCAAGGTACTTTGGTTATGGGGAGGCGTCATGCTGGTGATGGCTGACACTTTCGCAGGGTCAGGCTCGATCCCTTGGCGATGGACTACACATCCCAAGAACTTCCCCGAGGTCACCCCAAATGCACATTTCATGGGGTTCATTTTCAGTTGAAAGCTCCTGCATCTGTTGAACACCTTTCGCAGATCTGTGAGGTGGTCTGCTTCGTGCTTGGATTTAACCACCAGGTCATCCACGTAGAATTCCACCTCCTTGTGCATCATGTCGTGGAATAGAGCCATCATGGCCCGCTGATAGGTCGCGCCCGCGTTCTTAAGACCGAACGGCATCACCGTGTAGTTGAATACCCCCACAGGAGTGATGAATGCAGTTTTCCGCGCATCATCGGGATCCATCTTGATTTGATTGTACCCGCTGAAACCGTCCATGAAACTGAACATGCGATGGCCTGCTGTTGAATCGATAAGCAAATCGATGTTGGGCAGCGGGAAATCGTCCTTAGGGCAGAAGCGATTGAGATCTCGGAAGTCCACGCAAATGCGGAGCTGTCCGTTCTTCTTCACCACTGGCACGATGTTGGCCAGCCACGTGGGATGATGGTTCGGTTCTATGAACTTGGCATCTAGGAGTTTGACACTCTCCTGCTTGATCTTCACGTTAAGCTCCGGCCTGAAGCTCCTCGTGCTTTGCTTGACCGGTTTAGACCCGGGGATGATGTCTAAACGGTGCATGGTGATGCTTGTATCCAGACCTGGCATCTCATCATACTCCCATGCGAACACATCCTTGTATTCAGTTAGGAGCTGTAGCAGCCCTTGTTCTTCTTCGCTTGTGAGATCTGCGCTCAGGAAGACTGGCCTTTTCTTTTCCTCGTTCGGGCTGAGGAACACTTCTTTCAACTCTTGTTTTTGTGGTTTTGGCCTGTCTTCCATGCATTCAGGCGCTTCTTTGAGTTTCTCGTCTGGAGTGCCTTGTGTTGGCTCTTCCGTCAGCGCAACTTGCTCGATTTGAATGATTTGCCCAGGGATATCCCCATGCCCGTGTGAGGACATCCCCGCGCACCTTCATATGCGGTAGCATTTCTTCCCATTGGCGTAGAAGCTCTCTATCTCCTTACCCTCGGGGTCATGCTTTGCGATCCTCTTCAGAGTGTACACGTTCTTTCGATGATATGCGATACGTGGCGCCTCTTCGCGTGTAGGCGGCTTTTCCTTGGCATCTTCCCTTGTCACCATTACCCCTGCAGGCGACTGGTCCTTGATGTCCTCCCAGAGAGGCAAAGGAGTAGGGTTGAATGGTCCGGGTGTTTGCTAATCTGCCATCTCAGTGAACCACACCGCCTCGCTGAGATGTGCTTCGTCCAAGTTGAACGGGTTTGTCGAAGCCGGTATCTCGACTATTCTGTCGTTCCAGATAGCTTTCATAACTTGGTGAGCCGTCGAGGGGACTGCGTCGAAGCGATGAATCCAGGCTCGACCTATAATCATGTGGTATGTGGTGTTTGCGTCTATGACATAGAACTTCGCCGAGCACTTGATCTTGCCAATCTGGACGCCCAGGCGGATCCATCCGATCGTCATTCTAGAGTCGCTTCCGAATCCCACCAGTGGAGATGGACGCTTGACTACCTTGTGCTCGGGGATCCCTGCTAGCTTCAGCGTGTGGAGTGGAACAACATTGACCGCTGCTCCTCCATCGACGAATGCTCGCTTGAATTCGACACCGTTGATGATGGCGGTCACGTACAGAGGTCTCTGGTGACTCGCATCCGTCTTTTTGTCGCTGGCAGAAAAGGTCATAATCTTTTCCATAGAGCGGGATGCCCTTATGACTTTCCCGTTGGAGACCACGAGGTCCTCCTCGTAGTCCTCCGCTATCCTTAAGATTGCTTTCGTCATATCAGTCCGGCACTTCTCGGAGAAATTCATCTCGTCGAAGAATTTGTTGAAGCCGTGCGACCCTTTCATGCGGTCGGCACGTTCATCTTCCGTGTCCATGCTATAATCTTCGTCTTCATGGATCTCGGCGACGATGGGTAGGCCATCCTCTGCGAATTCTTCCAAGTCGACGATTGAGATCATAGCGACCTCTTTGCCCTTCGAGCCCGGTTCCGCATGCGCGGGAAGCGGGTTGTTGCGCACGTCTTTCCGGTGGTCGCTGACGATGAGCTCGCCGTTCTTCATCTTCTGATCGAACGCGAACCTGAGTTTCTTGCACTCGGCGGTGGGATGCATGACCTTGCCGTGGTACTCACACCACTTAGGGTCCCTCACCATCTCCTTGGAGGGTGTTTTCTCGAGCGTTGGCAGGACGCCGTCCTTGCGCCACTGTTTGCAGAGGTCACTTGCTTCCTCTACCGAGCATGGCAGAGGCGGTACATCGAAGTTCACAACCTTCGCTTGTTTCTGGGGCGAAACTGTATTGACCTCAGCTTCGCGTCCCCGCTTGTAGCTAAACCTTCCGATCTTGTAAGTGGTGCCGCTCGCAGGTCGCTCTGGAGCGTTCTTCTTTTTCTGTCTCTCGACTATGGGCTCGATGTTCTTCGTGCATTCGATTAGCTTTGAAAACGTAGGTGTTTGCAAATTGATTAGCATACCTTTGTATTCATCTCGCATGCACTGCAGGCATATCTCTACGAGTCGGCTTTCAGGAATTGGATCTTTGCACTCCAAGGATTTCGCCCTGAATTTCTTGATGAAAGTGATTCCGTCCTCTTCGCGCTTCTGGTACATCCGCGAGAGATGGATCATCGTCACCTTCTCTTCCATCTGGAAGAACTTGGTGTAGAATTTCTGGACCATGTCGTCCCAAGTCTTTACGGATCCGGCCTCCAGTGTTCGGTACCATTTGTATGCTACGTTCCCAAGAGATTTTGGGAACTCTCGCATCAGCAGTTTGGGATCAGCTCCGTACGGACCCATGACATCAATGAAACGCATGACATGCTCATGAGCGTTTCCGTTGACATCTTCAAACTTATCCCATTTAGGAGCCTTGTACCCCGCCGGGTTAGGCATGAGATAGATTTCCCGTGGAATGGGTGGATCGTTGTCTAGCTTCGGGATAATGGTATCCGCGAATGACTGATGAGCCAGAATAGTGTCCACGCGCTTCTGCAAAGACGTCATGCATTCTGGAATGCTCCCCTCGGTAGCTGACGGAGGGGTTGCCGCAGGCGGTGGCGACACATACGCCGCCGGAGGATTGGGAGCATACTGGCTACCCGCATTTCCCCAGATCATCGTTGGGGGAGGTAAAGGGTATTGCAGAGTTGGGTTGGACGCCAAAGCCGAGGGCTGAGGAGCGTGGGCGGCAGGAGGCAGCATCTGGGCCGTCGATCCTTGAACCGAAGGCAGCTGCGTAGCCGACGGTGGAGTCTGTAGATGAGGGTTGGGAGGTGTGGCTGACACTCCCAATCCTGGAGCGGTAGGGGTTCCTCCTCCCTGAGTGATAGCAGTGGCTGGCGGAGAATTTGGCGCAAGGGTGCCCAGAACAGCCAAGATTTGTTCTAATTGCGCAGATTGGGACTTGAGAGCTTTCGCCTGGCTTTGTACAGTGGCGTCCAAAGACTCTAACGTCGGTGCTTCGCCGGGAGTCGTCGGAGTACGGCGGGTCTCGTCTCCCGAGGGAGTTTCGGTGGAAGGCGATCGGTTGCTGACATCATCCTCCTGAGACATGGTTGCTTTTGCTGGTAAGTTTCACGTCGGGTTCACCAAAATGTGCACAAGAGATTCCGGCAGGGAGACCTCCGTGTACACCGTGTGTAGTGGATCAAGGATCGCACAGGAAGAATAGGGGTGTGTGTAGGGAGAGAGTAAGGCAGTAGCAATGTTTGAGAGAGAGACAGAGGTTTGGCAGAGCTTTCGCGTATGGCAGTGTGTTCTCCTTTGTATGGAAAGGTTGACGATCTATATATACTGGAGAACGTGACCGTTGTAGTGTGGTTAATGCGCCCATTAATGGCGGCTTAATTAGCTTAACCATAACGGCACGTCCGTCCGAGTATATAGGGACCGTTAGAGCACGTGGTGCGCGAATACCGGAACCGTTACGAGGTTGACCGGGTTTGACCGGATTGACCGGGTTTATGGAGCTCGTGCCATAAATCTCTCAAAACAGTTACTAAAGGTCGCGTGCGGTCTTGGCTCGCACGCGACAGGGCTTACTCTAGCCTCCAAACCACAAGTCCCTACAAGTCCCGTGCAGTGGTATGCGAGGGCTCTGTCTCGCAGCCCCCACATGGATCAGCTCGGCTGGTGATCCAGTGTGTATGGAGCACAATATGGTGTGCTGGATGGCTGCCACGTGGCCAAGATCTGTCATGTCAGAAAGCAGTATCTACACCTGTTAAGCCCAGAAACCCCCTCAATCCTTTGATAGTTGTAGAAGTAGGCCATTCCTTCATAGCTGAAATCTTGGCTGGATCAGCTCTCACCCCTTCTCCACTAATTAAGTGTCCTAAGTACTCAATAGTGGTTCGCACAAAAGAACACTTTGACAGCTTGGCATATAACTCATTTTGCAGCATTACTTGCAAGGTGGTGGTCAAATGTTGTACATGCTCCTCTCTCTTTCTGCTGTAAATCAATATATCATCAAAAAATACTATTAAAAACTTCCTTAAGTAGGGTTTGAACACTTGGTTCATGGGACTTTGAAATGTGGCTGGGGCATTGGTGAGGCCAAAAGGAATGACCTTGAACTCATACAATCCTTCATGAGTTCTAAAAGCAGTTTTATGAATGTCTTCTTCAGCCATCCTAACCTGATGGTAACCAGTCCTGAGATCCAGCTTTGAGAAACATGTAGCCCCTTGCAGTTCATCAAACAATTCATCAATGATGGGAATGGGAAACCTGTTCTTGATAGTCACTTCATTTAGCCCTCTATAATCTACACAAAATCTCCTAGAGCCATATTTATTCTTGACTAGCAGAGCAGGTGAGGAAAAAGAGCTTGTACTGTGCTGTATCACACCATTGTCTAACATTTCTTGAACCAAATTCTCAATTTATGTCTTCTGTACATGAGGGTATCTGTAGGGCCTAAGACACACTGGTTGTGAGCCCTCCTTTAGTGGAATGTGATGGTCATGGCTTTTTTGTGGTTGTAAAGTTTTAAGCTCCTCAAACACCTTATGGTACCTTGTCAGCACTTGTTCAAACTCTGGGGGTATTTTAGTCATTTCCAACTATTCAACTCCACTAATATTGTACATGTGCCCTACTGTAACTCCCACATTCTTGGCACAATAGGCCTGGATAGCATGGTAGTTAGCAGCCTTGAACTGACATTCTTCTCCTTGTGCTTGGAATTGGACAGGGGTGCCATTTATGTGCACAGTGACAATCATTTCTTTGAAGTCCAAGCTCACTAGGCTAACTTATTTGAGCCATTGCACTCCCAATACCATGTCACAACCTCCAAGGGGACAACCCTCAACTCAGTTTCTATAATTTTTCCTTGTAGTTTGAGCTTCACCGCTTCACAAACTTTAGAACTCTATATTTGGATACCGTTAGCCACTGTAACCTTCATGGTGTGTTTTGGGGTAGTGACAAGTTTAATTCTCTCAGTTGTGCTCCCATCTATGAAGTTATGAGTACTTCCAGAATCAATCAGCACATGAACTCTTTATTTTCCCACAAACCCTTGCAATTTAATGGTTTGAGCACCACTATTACCAGTAATAGCTTGAAGTGAAATCTCCATTTCCTGGTTTCTACATTTACTTCTTGAGGTAATGCCTTTGCTGAAACAGTTTCATCTATGTCTTCATCTTCTACAACAACCTCATCTTCTCCAGAAATGAAGAAGAGTCGTGGCTTCTAACATTTGTGTCCTGGTATGTACTTTTCTTCACAAACGTAGCACAAATTCTTAGCTCTCCTTTCTTTCATTTCTTCTTGTGTGAGCTTCTTAGATTGCATTGTATTAGTAGTCTTTTTCTCAGCACTGTAGGGAGTGTAGGTTTAAAGCACGGAAGATTTTGAATTATTTTTTATCATACCATTGACAGTTTGCACCACATTTAAGTGATTGTGGTTGCAATATATCTCTTGTAACTTGGCCATAGCATTGGCTTGATTCAAACTACTAGGTGACAATAAATGCACTTGAATTCTAATTTCCAGCTTCAACCCTCCCTGAAATGTTTTAAGAAAGTATTTTTCATCAGCCCAGGGAAATAAAGTTTTCACTCTAGGCTTGAGGGCATCAAATTTGTTTTGGAATTCCAACCAATGCCTTTTTGTTCTAATTTTTGGAATTCAGCTAACACATTCTCATGTCCTGGCTCTAGAAATGCCTCACAAACTAGCTCACAAAAATCATTCCATGTCAAGTTATCCAATGATTCAAATTCAGTACCAAACCAACTCTCAGCTTCTCCACTCAAATTAAGAAAGACTAGTATCAATTTTTGTAAAGCAGAGAGATGATGCAACTGAAAGTACCTATTGGCTTTCAGGAGCCAACCTAGGGGATCTACCCATGAGAATTTGGGAAACTCAATTTTTGGCATGGGCACAGTAAAGTGAGTAGAAACCCTAGGTATCTCACTGTAGACCTCTTCCACTTTGGTTGTTCCTTTAGAGCTGAATTGAGCACAATTAGAAGTCATTGGAGCCTTGCCTTTACCTAGTAAGCTAGCTGGAGATTTAATTGCAGAGCTGGAAGCCTCTAGACGCTATTTCTCTCTGTCATTTGCCATCATGTTGATGCTATTAGCCAACCTCTTTAGCTCGTCTGTGATTTCCCCAAATTGATTAAGCTGCAGCAGCAATTGTCCATGTATGAGATCTTGTCCTTGCTTGAGCTCTTCATAACCTTGCCTGAGTTCAAGCACCGCCATGTCCATGTCGTGGAGATGGCCAATTACACCTTCCATGGTGTCATTTTCTACTTGCGGACTGTTCTTTCTTTGTCCCATTGCTCAGAGTGCCAAGGAAAGAAGGCTCTGATACCAATTTGTCAGGAACAGAGAGTTCCTGACCTAGATCGGAGTACTTTCCGGTGAACGGAGATGAGAAGAAAAAGGAGAAGAAGAAGATTTGCAGAGAAGAAATCATATATTTCATTAATAATATCTACTGAATAGATAATTTCACCTTTTATACAACCAAGGGTCAAATATCAGAATATAGCAAACAAAAGGGGTTAAACTGTATTTTATCAAAAGATGTAACGGACTGATCCACCTCAGCTGTTGATGACACGCACGGACCAATCACGCTTCACCTTTGATCTAGCTAGACGCCAGTTAAGCTACCCTATTCCAGACGCGAGTCAAGCTAACGACATCATTCCACTTAATATTTGAATCCCCAACGGGTGTAAAAACGGACGGCACAGATTTGTCTTCCTGGAGATCAAACGAATACTGCTGCGACTCAGTTCATGTCATCAGTTTAGCCACGCTTGCAGTTTAGTCCTACTTATAGGTCATCAGTTTAACTACTCTTTCATTTTAGTTCTTCTTCCTGACATCATGAAACCATCCACCTGAAACCACCATCGCGACTCCCTCATGCAGAACCACCCTCCAGTCTAGCACAACATTCATGGACACAACAAAACAGACCCAGAGCAGATCGCAAGAAGAAGAGAAGATGAGAAGCGCATAAATCATAGAAGAGAAACATACCAATCGAGTTAATAGAGATTTGGGTCACGAATAGATATAGATCTGGGTTTGATTGTGTAGGAAGGAGGAACAGAGATCGACGCCGAATCCGGGAAAAAAGAGTCGCCCCGACGATGATGGTGCGGCGAATGCGGATCTGGGCGATTCAACACAGGTTGTGTTGAAGGAGAGGGAGGAGGAGGATAAGGTAAAGAGGACGTAAGAAGGAGAATTTGGTTCGCCTCCTCCAGATTAGACCCTCAAGATCCGCCGATAGAAAGAAGAGGGAGGAATGGCTGTGAGAGAGAGAAGAGTGAAGGAGTAGAAAATTTGCAAAATAGGTTGAATTTTAGAAAACACTTGACAAATGGACATGAATATTAAAAGTTATTATTTTATTTTCAGATTATTCTAATCAATTTCATTAATCCTAAGTTGAGAATTTAAAACATTTAAAATAAAAAAATTGTATGTCTCTTCTCTAAAAAAATCCATCTATTTTCCTTCCTTCTCTGCCAGACCTAAGTCTCTTCTCCCTCTTGCGAACTGCTTTCTCTACTAAGTCTCTTCCCTCTCACCGATTTCAACGGTGAACTCATACCGACATCCATCACCACCACCTCTTTAGCTGCCGATGGTCTCCCCTTCTAGACCTTTCTCTTCCCGTCCAACCACCGCACCTAACGACCACCAACCAGATCTATGACTATCTATTTCCTACTGCTTCACATTGTCATCATCATCAAAAGAAAAGAAGCAAGAACATGAAGGGGAGGAAGAGGAATCAGACCCAGAATTAGAAAGTTCAAACCCTGAGGTCGTTGATTGCATCCAGATTCATGGAATTTAAGATTAATTCGATGAAATCCAAGGGGAATTAGTAAACAAATGAACAAAATATACATGGAACTAAAAAGACCCCAAGGAAATTTGGCTCAGTGGGTGTTCTTGATTTTATGTGAAATCAAGGCCTGCTCCTTCAAATTCTCAGTTGAATAAATTCTCAGTTCGATAAACTGTTACTGAGAATCAAGGGCTACCGATCCATCGAACAGAGAGTTTGATATGTTGAACTCTTAGGCATGACACCTGATTCTTCGAACATCAGTTCGACCTTTCGAACTAGGAGTTCAATAGAAAGGGGAGTTCGATAGGACGAAGTCTCAATTCGATGGGTCTGTTATTTGTTTTTTTATACCCAACTAGCCAGACCTATCGAACAAGGAGTTCAACTTATCAAAATTCTTGTTCGAAAGGTCAGAGTGGTACTTTGGCTTTTAAAACCTTTGTGCCTGACTTGTCGAACTTATTGTTCGATTCATCGAACTAATAGTTCAACATGTCTAGAGAATTAAGAAAATTGAACTTTGCACTTTTGTTTTTTTTGAGCAAATACTTTGCACTTTTTTTGTTGATTCAATTATGATAGGTTATTGATTTAATTATATATACAATGAAATAATAATAGTATACTTATATATTATTATATTATAAATAAATTTTAAGAAAAATTAAATTATAAATACTTCACACAATTACTAAAAAAAATCGCAACGTAGAGAAACCCTTAACCAAACATGAATCTTTGTCAATCTATTTCAAAATTTAAATACTGTTGAATCATGTTTAAAAATTATATTAGTAAATGTACATTAGTTACTTTTAATTAAGTTTTAATTTTTATGTTTTGAGACTCGGTGATATTGTTTCGTTATTTTGTAGGATCACGGGACGTTGTTGATTTCGACTCTTAGACCGTTGCCTCGGAAGGTGTACTTAGGCCCTTAGAATGTTCGGGACTTCTCGCTTGCTTCTCGAGGAAAGAATTTGTCTACTCTGACCGATCTTACTGTGATGTATTGTCCCTTTGTCTCAATATCCGGATTAGACACGAGACAACTATGTCACACTCGTATATCCAATTCATAGTTTCTCGATCCTGGGAGTAGAAATATTGACACGCTTTCTCTTACGTGTTACCGCAAGTGCACTGTTCAAGTAATATGGGGTAATATTTCAACCCCGAGTTGTCGATCCCATGAGATTATTTTGTTAAAAGCTTAATTTAGAGTTAAAGTAACATGGAGAAGGTTTGTTGGTTTAAGAGTTTGCCACCCCCAAACAAGTGGCTGTATTGAAATAACAATATTATTGAATTTTATAAATAAATATGGTCTACTCAAATATGGAGAAAGACTATGCGATCTATGGATCACCTAGGGCTGCTAGACAATTCCAGATACTATATTGAAACACGATAATACTAATTCCATTATGCCAGGTAACTAGTGTAGGGTTTTGATCAAGGATATGCAGCGGAATACACAATAATTAATCCGATCAAGACCCTCCAAAGATCACAGGGAGAGACTACATAACGATAGTAAGGGATTAGTAGCAAATACATTTAGGTTCTCTTGTGATGACTTCTCACGTGAAATTGTGTTCACGTCTATATGGCTAGTCCACTCCTAGGATTGAACCCGAATCCTTCAAGTCTTTTGTGCTAGCTAGGGTTGAAGGAAGAAGAGGAAGAAGATCACGATCACACAAAACGAGACAAAAAAGGAACGGGCGGTCCTTCCTTGGTGGTCGACGGGTAAGGGGGCGGCAAAGGGGTTTCAGCCCTCTTTGTTGCTGTCTCTCTCCTTCCTTCTCTCTCCCACTCAATATGTTATGAGCATTAGTTCTATGGGAAGAAAGCTACGAGTGTCTTTATATACAACTCTTTGTTCACTGCATATAAAGGAATGGTGTCTCTGTCCTTGTACATACAAAAGTATTTGTCGAGAACCCGATCATCATCAATGTCAGCTGGAGGTAAGGCGTGGTGCTCAACTCCTCTCCACCTCTGTTGTAACTTCAAGTCACTCGTATCCTGGACTAATTGGATCGTGCTCTTGATCTTATCCAAAATCTTATCAAGGGATGGACACTTCTCCAACATCTAACACTTAGTCTGTCTAACCCCCTCGTATGTGTGATCTTTTCCATCAAACTTCCAATCCCCTTTGCAAGTAACACTCACTATTTGGTTTGTCATGCTAAAAAAAAATATAAATCAAAGCCAAATATATTAGAAAAGTGATCAAAATGATATCAAGGAACAAGTAAATTGGGCCATCGAACTCTTAGTTTACCCATTGAAATATTATTTCAGTAGGTTCATACACGTAGAACTAATAGTTCGAGTGTCGAACCAATCATTTCGAAAACCTATTCCTAAACTCTAAATCCTAAAACCTATCGAACTACTAGTTTTATTTATCGAATTATTAGTTCGATGCCCATTATTTGATAACCTATAATCTCACCATTGAAGTCATAGTTCGATTGCGGTTTTCTTTCAACAACTAAAACAGCCGATCGAACAAAGAGTTATTATTTATCGTACTCTGAGTTCCATGGGTTGTTTTCAAAATTTGAAGGAGCAGGCCTATCGAACAATGTTTTCGTGATTTTGAACTTTGAGATCGATGAGACTGTAACCAAGTCTCTGTAACAGTTCGAACAGAGAATTCGACGCGTCCAACTGAGTTCAATATATCTATTACAGAACACAATTTATGTGTTCATCTCGGCGTTCACTATAACTTTTGCTATTGCCATCATTCCAACTAAAAAAATGATGAAAAAAAAGAATATGAGTATGTAAGTATCTTACCTGACAACAAGAATTAAGTTTCCGCGACAAATCTCCACAAAATCCAAGCTTTCAAAGAGATATTAGTCAATTGGTAGGGGAATATGGGGTAATCAGTAGAAGTTCGATAGTATTTATATGTTGTTTTGGTTCAGTATTATCTATAGAATTGAATGAAAACTCCGTTATTGAGTAGAACCCTAATTTTTGGAGATTTTTGTGTCTCGGATTGCTGAGCCGGAGATCTTAACTTCTCGAATTGCTACTATATGGATAGCTTAGGCTATCATGTGTTGTGTACTTCTATTTTGACGGTGCTTAGTTGTTCTTCAAGGAGGATGAGTGAAATAGGCTGCGAGTGTGCGAGGGTAGTTTGGTAAATTGCAATAGTTGATAGGGATGAATATTGCATACTATCTCTTTTTCTTCTCTTTCGGCTTACTTCACTTCTGGTCACTATTTACTGGGTCAATTTGATACGGTGATTTGATTACCGAAATGATATAAGTATTTATAACATTTGCATGATTTTGTAGAGTAAACTTTAATCTACAATACCATTGAAAGTCTATCAAAAAATTACATGGTTTTGGTATCAAAATCATATGTTCAAAGTGACTTACGTACGGGTTCAAAAGTCAAATCCACTTGAAATAGAAGAGACGGAGGTAGTAGTAGTATTCACCAAAAACCAAGGAGTTAGTAGTTTGTGACTGTGTAACTTAGGCAAAAACCCTTATAAAAGCGACACTGAGTATCGTCATTAAAGCCTCCTCACAAACAATTCACAAAACACGCAAGCATCAAACATGGAGAAGCTGCATACCAAGAAGAAGCATCCTTCAACGTCGTTGAAAAGGCATACTACTACGGAAGACGATTTATGTAACCTCGTCGATAGGTTTGTACTCGAGGATGAGACGGTGACGAAAGGTGTTAGGGTTAGGGCTAACGATAAGGCTTTACAAAACCCTAATCTTCCCCGGCCAAGTAGGGGATTGGACATGTCTCGAAACAAGAATTCACAGGCAGCGGACTCCCTTTTGACTCAGGTTAGCTTCTTTCGCAAACTGTTGTCTCTGCTATGCCTAGTGACTTAGGAATTGTATTTCATTATTACTGCATCACACACACAGTTATTACCTGGATCAATGACCAGATTGAATTCCGTCGTCATTACTTTACTTGACTAGTGACAGATGATTCTCTACTTATTTCATTATTACTGCATAACACGCAGTTACTTTGGATATTCCTAGATAGATATTTATTGGACCTTGATAATGTGTACCGTTCTTTTCTTGCTATGTTTATTAGCCAAGTAGTACCAACTTTGGATGCTTAACAATTTGGTTGTTCGTATATAAAACTCGCACGAGCTCAATTCCATTTTTCTAACCTTTTCTTTTCTTTTGTTTTTTTATTTTTTCTCTTGGCATTTATTTTAGAGGCCAATTCCTAAACATTCAGGTCAAAAAGTTCACAGATCGAGCAGTCGCAGCCCTTGTTCTGCCCCTATTGCTTCCGTAAGATTTTGTGCTACATTTTAGCATTATTAGTTTCACTCCCAATTTCTGAGTAGTTTAATTTAGTTAAGTAGCCGCATGTTCCAGATGAGATAACCTGAGGTTAAATCTATACATGGTTGCACCGAATCAATATATAGGCAGGCAAGAAACCCAGTTTACTTAATTGTTAATCATTCATTGCTCGGTCTTTTGAACTGTACTTGTGTGTGGGTATTTGGTGCAGAGTCAACTCGGAGTGAAGATGCCCAGCACCAAAAAACTTGTTCCGACTTCTGTGTTGCCATCAAGGTTGCCATTGCCGGAAGGGCATGATAGTAGAAAATATAATAGACGAAATTTAAATCCAAAACAATCTCCATCGAACAAGCCAGAAGGAAAGGGAAAAGCAACCAAACTGACACCAAAACATGAAGACGTTGCCATTGCTGAAAAGGCCGAGGTTGTGGTGAAAGCCCAGAAGGATAATAGATGGAACTTAATCCGTACTAAGAAAGATAATGGACGGAACATAATCCGTGCTGCGAACCGGTTTACACATGAGGATCCAAAACAATCTCCTTCGAAGGAGCGAGAAGAAAAGGGAAAAGCAACCAAACTGATTCCAAAATATAAAGGTGTTGCCATTGCTGAAAAGGCCAAGGTTATGGTGAAAGCCCAGATGGATAATACTGAGAAAGATAGTTGTCGGAACTTAGTCTGTACTGCCAACCAGTTTACACAACATGAGGATCCAAAAGGATCTCCATGTGAAGAGCGTGCTGAAATGGCTGAGGATACAATGGTCGAAAAAGTAAAAAACTTTGCTGAACCCCAGGCGCGCCAGTTTTCAAATTTATGGGCTACCCCAAGGTTTATTAACACGAAGGAATTTATGGTAGTGGATCCCTTTTTTGCCCATCTGGTGAGTGTCATTTTGTTATTAAGGGGAAAATACTAAAACATCATAACATTATCTCGTAAGATGATTTATCGTTTATATTAATGAGATATATCAGTGTGCAAGTGTCCCAAACATCTTAATCCACCGGTTCAAAACGTTTCACTTCGTACAGAAGTAACAGTGAAGTAGATAAGAACAGAAGTACTTGAAGTAGTTGAGGACTCAAGGTAAAATAAACCAAGATTGAAGCAAGAGAAGAAAAATAAATAGTATGTGTTGGCTAACTGGCTTTTTGAAAGCAATAGGCATTAACTGAATAAGATCATGTTTCCTGATGAAAGATGAATGTACTAGTGGCCCTTGTCACAATTATTATTTAGATTAGATTGATATAATCTGAAAAGTTTGCAAATGAGATGAGGAGAATATAGAATTCTAGACAATGTTGAAAGTTCCTGAATAATTTTCTTGCAAGAGCCCATGTTTCTGTATTCCTAACTGATTTTTTTGTTCTATTTTCTTTTTTTGTCATGTCGAATCTATTTTAGGCTCCACCAAAGGTCCATGGAGCGAGCAGTTCTAACTCGGGTTCAGCTGCTAGTATTCAGGTAAGCTGCCTTTCTAGACTATTGGCACATTTAATTTCATGTGTTGTATCGACCCTTGACATTTACCTTATTACATGTACATTTCCATTTGAAATTTCTCGCAGTTGTTCCAGTTAATTAATACAATATTTTCATTTTTTTTGAAGTAATACAATATTTTCATTAGTTTGGGTCTTGGGGGTTTTCCTTTAACGAGACAATTAAAAAGTGCCTAAGTTTCTTTGTTTAACTTAGGTGATCAAGGTTACTGTTGTTGTGCCTATTTATGCTAGTTTGTGGTTTAATATCCAAATATTAATGTCTCAAACATTAAGGGTGAAAATGATGGGGGGGGGGGGGGGGTCTAGTAATTTCAGGAAGCTGGCAGGGGTATTTTGTCGTCAGTTTAGTTTGTTTGTATACTATTGTTCAAGATATAGTAACTGGTGGTGCTGTTGGTTGTTGTGTGGCGGCGGCGGTGTTGTTGTTGCTGTTGCTGCTGCTGGTATGGTGGCAGTACTGAACTGGTGGGTAGATAAAGTTAGTGGTGAACTGATTGTAGTTATCTTAATAGGAGTGTTTGGCTAGACGAGTTAAATGGGCTGGCATGAGTTTGTAAACACCCATCATAGCCCGTCCATTTTTCCCATGCATGTTAAACGGGCTGCCGGGCTGGGCTTATTTATGTCTGAACCCGTTTTTAAATGGGCGCAACCCACACTTTTGACAGGCCTAATTTTGCTGACAAAGATGGTTGTAATGAGACCGTGTTGGCTATTAAGTTTTCCTTCTTAAGTCACCTAATCTTTGATCAATATGGTTGCCTCAGTTTGGAGGGGTTTAGTTGGTGGGATGAATCGGCCCAGTGCCATGTTGGGGAGGGTTTTATTGGTTATAGATTGTATGGGGAAATATTAGTTTATGTTAGCACATCTAGTTAGGGGATTTGATAGATAATTTGTTGTGAACATGTTTACAGTGAAGTTTAAATGTTCTGTTTTTTGCTGTGTTTATTTTTCAGGAGCACGACAACGGACTAAAGTCGGTTATCTTGAGATATTTTCCTGAGTGGAGACCTCGCTGAAGCCACTCCAAATCAAGAAGTTTCTTAAATTATGCTTAAAAGGAGATTGCTTCCGTGAATTCTCAGCCTTTGATTATCCAGATCCAAGGTTCATTATGAAGCCAGCACTATCAAAAGGAACAGTAAAATCCCTATGCTAGCTTTTGGTAATTAAGGATACGTAGTGGTAGGGGTGAGCAAAAACTTGCTCAAACCAGCCGCCCCAAATTGATCCGCACCAAACCATTCTGAATTTAGCACCCGTTCATACTATTGATTGGTTACGACTATAGAATCACAAACCCGAACTTATTTTGATTGATCATGATCTCGGAGTAGACAAACCTATTTGGAACTGAACTTGTCCGATTCAAATTGCACCTAGAAATTTTCATATTTTAGTTTGATACATCATGCAAAAATTAAATTGTGTAAGCCCGCATAATTGTTTTAGTTGATTGTCCTGAAGTTTTAGTTGATTTTTCTCAAGTTACTCATTATTTTAGCAAATTATTTAAAGTTTTGAATTCAAAAATTTATGCTTACACATCTTTTTTTTAGCCAATTTCATAGTTTTTCCAAGTTAAAATTTTCATATTTAACAAATTGTTCAATCCGATCCAAATCCGGTCGAGTCAATAAATTAAGTTTGGTTTGGGTATCAAAAACAATTTAGTGGATTTGGTTGAAAATTCTCCACTCCGTACTTATTGAGTCGGGACGAAATTTTCAGAAAACGCCCCCAAGCCGGTTTGCGCTCACTCCTAGTTGGTTGTTCACTTGAGTTCTTTTAATTAACAACAAGAACAGAGCAAGACCCAAAGGAAACAATAGATATGATACTGCGAACTTAAGCATCTCCAACAGATCATGCAAATCAGCAATTTATGCAAAATATAAAGGATTTTGTAAAAAAATAGGACCCCAACAGTACATGCATCGTAGGCAAAATGCAGAAACCTTCAAAACCCTTACCAAACTTGGCGAGGATAATTGGTTCTGCAAAATATTTTGAACATTTTTCCACGTGTTTTCTAGTTTTCTCAACCCATGTTCCTACAATTACTACATGATGATATATGTGTTCCTACAATTTAGTTTTCTCTCTCATCCACAATTCATCATTTAAACGTGTTCTGAGTGAAGATTAAATAGAAAAACATATTTTGCATAACTTTTACAAATCGTTGTTGGAGTAAGACACATTTTGCAAAATGCAAACAACATTATTATGTATAATTTGCATTAGAAATACATATTAATTTATTGCTGGAGATACTCGTAGAAGCTACATTTTTTTATGAACATCGAACAAGAGAAGTCGACGGTAACCGAAGTCTGCAAGGTAGAAGCATGCAAGAATGTTTGCCAAAGACTCCTATCCATCTCTCCTGCTCGACGAGGTGGAGTCAAAAGAGAATTGACGACATATAATGGATCGACTGGCTGATTTGGTAAATAACACAGTTTGTCCTATTCAAAATAGTAGTCCGATGATTATGTCCTCCCAATTTATGTTCTGGAATTGCCGAGGGGCTAGAAACAAAGTTTTCAAAGGATATTCATATATTTACTCATAATCCACAAGTTCGAGTTGGTTGTTCTTTTTGAGCCAAAGGGAAAGTTAAGAAAATGGGATATTTTTTCAACAAACTGGGTTTCAACGAGTCGGAATACGTGGATCTGAAAATCGTTCCGACGGTATTTGGGTCCTCGGGGATGAAAATGTACTCACTGTTAATACAAAGTCCAAGTCTGTCCAAGGATATCATGTCTCAGTTTCGAAGAATCATTTCGAGGAGATGATAGTCTCAGCAATCTATACCAGCCCCATAAAGCTAACAGACAAGTTTGTTGGGACGAGTTGAAGTTTAAGGCTGCTAATATCGTTGAACCATGGCTCTGGGCCGGGATTACAATGATTTCATAGGAGCGTCTGAACGAAGGAGTTTCACAAGGATGAGTAACGTTGCCAAAAATCAAAACTTTCTAAACAATATCAATGACTAGCAGCTGATTGACCTCGACTGCGTGACTTGGAATAATGGACGATAAGGCATTGCAAACACTCATGCAAGGCTAGATCGAGCTCTAGGCAACATGGCTTGGAAGGTGAAGTACCCCAACAGCCTCGCCACCTGCCTCCCGCGTACGTACCGTGACCATTCTCCTCTCATTATGGTGATGCAAGGTATGAAATATTCGAACAAACCTAGACCTTTTCGTTTTGAATTTTTTTGGCTTGAGCATCCTGAGTTCGATTATTTGTTGTAGGGTTTTTTCAGGTTACGAAGCGGAAATACAAAAAAATACTTCTGAAAACTCTTCACGGATCACATCTGAAGCATCATAATAAGATAAAGGAGAAGGGTTACCTTGTTAATCTGACTGATCACTGCACGCCTCTGCTGGTATCCACACTGTACGATCAACAACATGAACTTTATCTACTTTTCGTTCTAGCAGTGTAGGGAAGGGACAACCAGGGAGCTCGACCTCTTCTTGCGGCCGGGAAGGGGGTTCGACCTCCTCTTGATTTTTGTTTCTTGCTCTTATTTTTCATCTTATGAAATAGTTAGGGCTGAACTGTTATTTTATAATTAATAACTCTTTATTAATTACAAAACTGCACCACTACTAATTAGATTTCCATTTCAGTCCAATTTACTTTTTAGTCCAACTAAATATGCACGTTGATCCCTGATTCTTTATTGTTAATTAGTCCAACCAATTAACATCTACATCCAGTCTAATCCTTTGTTGTGTGACCATGCATGTTCCTATAACGTTGGTAGTAAAAATTACCAACAATGGGCGGTGTCTAGCAACACATCAATGCTGCCCAAGCAATATGAATAGTCAGTGATCTGACAAACCTCTGTGACCAAAATAACTAAAAAATCCTTTCATGAAAAAACATGGGCTGCTTAATATCATTAATTGTCATGGAACAACAGCCACAACATTACAAAACCACCATCGAAACAAAAATCCAAGTACTAAATCCTCAAAAAAAGAAAAAACAACAAACAAAAGCCAAGTACTACATCCACGTTACAACTTGATCACCTTCTTAATTTGCCAAACTATGAGACGTACTGCAGCTTATTTTAGCAGCTGGTTCTGACAATCACATGCGGATGTAAACAGCCCAAAATCACCAAAACCAATATACAATGTACGAGCTGAATCTTAACCAGCACGAAATATAGACACTTCCAAGACGATATTGTTAACTTGAATCAACTCAAAAACACAAACATCCCCTTCTGACAATTGATTCTCCTCGACGAAGGTGGACCAACCCCGGCGCAGACCATGTGCACTCTTATTATGAAACAAAACTGCTTCCCATTGTCTTCCACCAACAGCCAGACCTACTATAGTTTCCGTTGAAGAGATATATAGATACTTCTCTATAAAAGCCACTGGTACATGCTGCAAAGGCACAACTTGAAGTTATATACCTTCCAGTACAAAATTTGCAAGAGTATAACGTGTATTATCTGAAGTTCCGCATCATAAAAGGCGGAGATAAAACGGGAAAAACTTCTACGACCCTAAAGATGTCTACAAGAAACAATAGTGAGGGGCTTGCAGTAAACCATGTTTTCAAACGTTTTAGCACGAACAGAAGGATAAATGACTAACCATAACATACTTGGGCTTGACATTATATGGCTGCAAAGACACCACAAAAGATGGATTCCTTGGCTTGAACATCATCGCTGCTTCGATTGCCTGTTTTCTCTCTGGGATTGTCACAAGTTCACTCTTCACCGATTTTGTAACCAACACCTCTACTGCCTCTGCACTCTTCACCCTCTCCTGCTGCCCAACTGCACACGACATCACTGATGAGAAAACCAGTTATTCGAAGTTTGATTTAAAACTTAAAAAACATTTACAGTTGTTGATTTCAAACAAATCGGGTACTTACCTTCTGTAGAAGCCCTCTTTGTAGGATTAGCTGGACAAATCTTGGAAATACCACTCCTATGAGTTCTTTCAGTACGCAAGTTCTCAAGATCCTTTTGCTTGTCACCACCTCGTGATATAGACACCTTGAAGGTGATATTCTGAACTTCAACCAACTCAAACACACAAATATCCCCTACTGACAATTGATTGTCCTTCACAAAGGCAGACCACCCCCTGCTTAGACAATGTGTTCCATTTGAATATATCAGAAGAACTTCCCATTGTCTTCCGCCACAAGTTAGAAGTATGGTGGCATCCGAAGAGAGATTTAGATACTTCCTAATAAACTGAACTGACACATTCTGCAAGAGCAAGAAGAAGAAAGGATTATCACATGTACGAAATGTGATGTGCACTACTAGCAGAAATTCTACACAAAAGGGGCAAATCTGCATACTAAATCAACGAAAAATGATGTGAACTATTTAGTTTCTTGAATAATTGAAACGATGGGAACTAAATATATTAGTAATTTGAATAAGAATTAGAATGAGAAAACAAAAGTTTCAAATGTCGCAAAGAGAGCCACAATGAATAGAAAGGGATGGAATGGCTTAAATGGGTCTCCGGTGAAGCGAGAGTTTAATAACCAAACTTGTAAGGTAAGGAACGTAAATGGATTTCTTCTTCATCCCCAAACAATGACCCTTGTTCCATATGAATTTATATATGGATGCATAATTTTTAGCACTTAAAAAAACAGAAAAAGCTTCAAGTTATGCCACACCCCCAATAACTTTGTTGTGCTGGATTTCTCCTACATGTGGACGCATTAAATTCTAGAACTTAAAAACCAAAAAAGCTTCAAGTTGCCACCAGTGAAAGGATCATAATGTTGGGTTTTTTGGTTGATTCAAAATCCTAGCATGGGATGGTCAAAGGAGGCTAATAGTTTTGGAAGTAATTACATTACTTTGGCAGCAAGAAATCTCTTTGATTCCTTATAGGGGTCTACTTTGACTAATATATTTGGTAGTGTCCTTATTGGATCAGGAAACAATTTAGGAATTATTTCCTAGTTTGTCTCGGATTAGTTTTGGACATTACTTGGGTTCCAAGTCTTGTACTAGTATATAAGTAGATGCTAGGGTCATGACTTGGTGTGTGCTTGTAATTGGTTTGGCTTCTCATCAATAAATTGGGTTGGTTTGGCCGTGGATGTAGCTAGTCTCAAAACTAGTGAACCACGTTAAATTTCTTGTGTTCTTGATCTTGCTTTCGTTTGTTCTTGCTTTCTCTTGTTTCTCTCGTATTGGAATCCTAACAAGTGGTATCAGAGCCTGGTTGCGTTGAGATTCAAGAGGAGCTTGGCGAGTTCGTGATCAAGATCTGTCGGGTTTGATGGGAAGATTGGGTTTCCGCTGGTTGACCTCTGAAACAGGGGGTGCAAGCACACCAAGCCTTTGTTGGGAGGCTATCGGGTTCCTTGTTGGGGGAGCTATCAGGCTCTTGTTGTGGAGCATTGGAATTGTGGATCTAGTTCTAGTACATCCGGCACGCTTTCGGTTCCAGCATGCGTCAATCGATATGGCGTGCTCAACCCGACGAGTGATCTGGATCTATATCTGGATTTGGCAACTAGGAGGATTCAAGTCTAGGTGGTGGCGACTCGAATCAACTAGCGAATTGAGGGAGAAACATCATGAGAAAAGGGAGTGTCCCAAGAATCGTGCACCTGGAGATCTCGCTTCAGGGGGAGGAGGAGGGACGCTCGAGGACGATGATGCTCTCTAGGCCCCTCGGGGGCGGATCGGGCTCGAGGCATGGAGCATGGAGCGTGTTATTGGGCACGCGGGTTGGTGGCGCGATTGGATCTTGGATTGGCGCTCTTCGGTTATTGATTTTGCGCATTGGTGAGGATGGCGGCGCAAATTGGCATGACATTGATTGATAGGCACTTTTGTCACTAAGTGTCATTGGAGTGACGTTGGGGCATGCATTGTGTCATGGTGCATCAGGGAGCGTTTATTGGGACGCATTGTTTTTGTGTTTGTTGAAGACGCATAGACGCGCTTGTTGGGGCGCATTGGGAGTGTGTTCAATTCCGCATATTGAGAATACACTCGAATTGAGTTAGTTGGATTGATGAGAAGAATTGGTTCGGTAGCTATGGAGTTTGAATCAAGGTGGAGGTTTGTTGGGTTTTTTGGTTGATTCAAAATCCTAGCATGGGATGGTCAAAGGAGGCTAATAGTTTTGGAAGTAATTACATTACTTTGGCAGCAAGGAATCTCTTTGATTCTTTATAGGGGTCTACTTTGACTAATATATTTGGTAGTGTCCTTATTGGATCAGGAAACAATTTAGGAATTATTTCCTAGTTTGTCTCGGATTAGTTTTGGACATTACTTGGGTTCCAAGTCTTGTACTAGTATATAAGTAGATGCTAGGGTCATGACTTGGTGTGTGCTTGTAATTGGTTTGGCTTCTCATCAATAAATTGGGTTGGTTTGGCCGTGGATGTAGCTAGTCTCAAAACTAGTGAACCACGTTAAATTTCTTGTGTTCTTGATCTTGCTTTCGTTTGTTCTTGCTTTCTCTTGTTTCTCGCGTATTGGAATCATAACACATAAAGGGTAAGCGGGTCAGCATGAGATCAAGGACTAACCACAATTGCACCACTTTTGATATTATATGACCGCAAGATGACCGTAAAGGAAGGGTTTCCTCGCTTAAAATTCATGGCATCCTTGATTGCGATCTTTCTCTTTGGTGTTGTCACCAGTTGACTCTTCGACATTTTAGAAACCGGGAGCTCTACTTCCTCATTCTTCACTGTTGGTTGCTTCCCACCTACACATGAAATTACTGTTGTGAAAACAGGTAACTCAAATTTTACTCTTCTTTTTGAGTTGTTGATTCCAGACAAAAAACTTACCCTCAATTGGATAGTGACCATCTTCAGCTGCCCTCTCAGTGGGATTACCAAGACAACTCTTGGAAATAGCACCCCTACGAGTTTCTTGAGTACCTGCCTGTAACCGTTTAAATCTTTTCAGAGCAGGCATTTCATACACTCTTTGCTTGCCTTGATGTGATGATGTCAGATTCTCACATTTGGTTATCTCATCTCCATTATCCAATTTCCGGCGTTTATTTCTGGTGAAATAACAGCGTTCAGATCTCAGCCTCTCCATCGAAGAAAAATTGCTTCCATGAGTTTTAGTTCTCATAGAAGATTCTGTTACTGTAGCAAACTCAGGCCTCTTCTTCAAAAGGGAGTCACCACCTCGGAATATAGACACTTTGAAGGTGATATTCTTAACTTCAATCAAATCAAACACACAAGTATTCCCTGCCGACAATTTATTGTCCTCCGCAAAGGTAGACCACCCCCGGCTCAGACAATGTATACCTTTCGAATAAATAAAAAGAACTTTCCATTGTTTTCCACCAAAAGTCAGATTTATGGTGGTATCCGAAGAGATGTTTAGATACCTCTTAATGAACGGCACTGGCACATGCTGCAAGACCAAACACTTGGATTATCAGTAGAAGTTCTACAATTACAAGGGTGAAGATGCTAACAAGACGATGAACAATAATATAATCTGCATAGTTGTTGGACATAAAATCACTTAAAGCTTATAATTAACTTCAAGAAGACTGAAAAAGGATTTCGATGGGGGAAATGACATGAAATGACAGTTGTGCTGTCAGTACCGTCGTGCAAAGGGAAATACAAAGTAGAACTATTTCATCTTCATCTTTGATTTTCCTCTGCAAAAATAGAATTCAGAACTAAAACAAGCAGAGCCTGAGGCACCCTAAATCGTGAGTCCTTTCATGCGTATAGATCACAAAGTAGCTTTTTAAGCATTCGCACTAGTAATTATGTAAAGGAT
Organism: Linanthus parryae; assembly: GCA_023055425.1. NCBI lineage: Eukaryota > Viridiplantae > Streptophyta > Magnoliopsida > Ericales > Polemoniaceae > Linanthus > Linanthus parryae. The sequence continues at coordinate 40,939,721 of JALGPY010000002.1, forward strand.
CAGTTGCGGAAACAAAAGCAAGTAGGATTCACAATATATTGGAACATGATGGGGAGCTGCAATACTCCCCGGAATAGAAGGATATGGAAAAGGGTATGCGATGGTAACATCCCTAACGATAAACCTTTTGATCTTCTTAAATATCCAATTTTTGTAACCCAAAGAGAGTGTACCTTGATCACCCCCCTGAAAGGTGAAGAAATCTCCCGTGCCTTCTTTATTAATTTGTGACCTTTAAATATGTAATTTACAACACTAATTACAAATTGGTCCTAAACTAATTACAAATTAGTCCTACTACTATTACGCCCCCGCAGTCGAAACTGTAGGCGTGCCAACACTGAGACTGGAACGGAAACGCTGGAACAAGGGCCGCGGAAGACCCTTGGTGAAGATGTCGGCGTACTGGTAATCGGCTGGAATGTGCAACACGCGAAGCTGACCCAAACGAACCTTCTCACGAACGAAGTGTAGTTCAATCTCAACATGCTTAGTGCGCTGATGCTGAACAGGATTACCAGAGAGATAGACAGCACTCACATTGTCGCAATACACGACTGTAGGTCGAGGCGGGGTGACACGAAGCTGAAGAAGTAAATTCCGGACCCAGCAGAGTTCGGAGACGGCGTTAGCAACACTGCGGTACTCAGCCTCAGCACTAGAACGAGAGACCGTGGCCTGTCGCTTGGACGACCAACTCAGAAGATTGTCTCCATAGAAGACACAGTAACCAGAAGTGGAGCGACGCGTGTCCGGACAACCAGCCCAATCGGCGTCAGTGTAGGCGGTAAGGGAATCAGCGGCAGAGGCAGATAGCCGAAGACCATACTCAAGTGTCCCACTGATGTAGCGCAAGATGCGCTTCAGTGCATGAAAGTGCGGCTCACGGGGGTCATGCATGAAGAGACAAATCTGCTGAACAGCAAACTGGATGTCGGGTCGAGTGAACGTGAGGTACTGTAAGGCCCCAGCAAGGCTGCGGTATAGGGTAGGATCAGCAACCGGTGGGCCAGATGTGGCTGTAAGTTTACTCCCTACCTCAACAGGGGTGGCAGTAGGCTTACAGGTCGACATGGAGGCACGACGAAGAATGTCGGTCGCATACTGATGCTGAGACAGGAACAGGCCAGACGAATCACGAGTGACAGCGATGCCCAAAAAATGATGCAGATGGCCCAGGTCAGTCATAGCAAACTCTCCAGAGAGCTGGGAGACAATCTGATCCAAAACAACCGGAGACGACCCAGTGATGACGATATCATCCACATATAGCAGGAGGTAGACGATGTCCGAGCCACGACTGTAGACGAAGAGAGACTCATCACATGAGCAACCAGAGAAACCGATAGTCTGTGTGAGGACGGTGGCAAATCGCTGAAACCAAGCACGAGGAGCCTGCTTCAGACCGTATAATGATTTGCGCAACCGGCAAACGAAGTCAGGATGGCGCGTGTCGCGGTAGCCAGGGGGCTGATGCATGTATACCGTCTCAGAGAGATCACCATGAAGAAAAGCGTTCTTGACATCCATCTGACGGATAGGCCAAGAGCGTGTGACTGCAATGCTGAGAACTGTACGGATGGTGGTCGGTTTGACAACCGAGCTGAAAGTCTCCTCACAATCAATCCCAACCATCTGGGACTTCCCATTAGCTACCAATCACGCCTTATAGCGCTGCAGGCTACCATCAGCGCGAAACTTGTGGCGAAAGAGCCACATAGACCGCAGAACATTAGCCCCTGCCGGGCGAGGAACCAGATCCCAAGTGTGGTTCGTAACCATAGCTCCAAACTCATCATCCATGGCCGCTTTCCAGTGAGGATCTGACAAGGCTAGGATGGGGGATTTGGGAAGGGGCGAGATGGGGTCTGGTGGCTGGGCCGCTAAAGTGAGACGGGTGACTGGTTTGACTATGCCATGCATGGATCGGGTAGTCATCTGAGGAGAGATATGGGGAGGAGAAGTGGCCACTGGGTTCGGTGTGGGTGACTCAGGGGGGTCAAGTAACACAGGCACAGAGGTTACAGGAGGAGGGCGAGTGGACACAGATCGACGGACGTAGTGCTGAGGAAAAGGTTCCACAAGGGTCCTGGACGGGGAAATCTGTGTGGGTGCCCTAGTAGGTGCGGGTGGTGGTGTGGATGCCCTAGGAGGGGTGGGTGAGGGTGTGTGTGGCACAGGGTTATGAGCACGATGAGTGAAAAGGGGAGACGGAAGACTGTCATCGGGATCAGACGTCCTGTGAACAGAGGGAGACACAGACCCAGGAGTGGAGAAAGGAAACACCGTCTCATCAAAGGTGACATGACGGGAAGTGTGAACCCGACCAGTACTCAAGTCTAGACACCTGTACCCACGATGATTAAGAGGGTACCCCAGAAAGACACGTCGAACAGAGCGTGGTGCAAGCTTGTGAGGTGAGGTGGCAGACAGGTTCGGGTAACACAAGCAGCCGAACGTGCGAAGATGCTCATAGGAGGGTGCGCGATGATAGAGGGCAACAGTAGGGATAACGTTGCCAAGGACTTTGGTGGGAAGAATATTATGGAGATAGACAGCAGTGAGAAGAGACTCAACCCAGAAAGAGGCTGGTAGAGAGGCCTGAGCGAGGAGAGCACGCATAATGTCATTGATTCTACGAATCATGCGTTCAGCTTTGCCATTTTGAGATGACGTCTGAGGACACGCAAACCGAAAGACTAGTCCATGATCAATGGCGTGGGAGTGAAAGGTGCCATTATCAAATTCTCCACCAAGGTCACATTGGAAGCTCTTAATGGGTCGCTGAAACTGGGTTTGGACAAAGGTAGTGAATTGTTTGAATTTCAATATTGCTTCGCTTTTCTGTTTTAGTGGGAAAACCCAGAGAAAATGTGTGTAATCATCTAAGAGTAGCAGGTAGTATTTATAGTGTGATTTGCTTAAAACCGGAGATGTCCATAAATCACTGTGAACAATGTCAAACGGACTAACAGTGGAAGAAGTAGAAGCTAAGAAAGGCAAACGCACATGTTTACTAATCTGACAAGCATGACAAATAGTGTCTGATTTATTCCTACTACAAGCTATGAACTGACTACTACGAAGCAAATCTAAGACTGGAAGCCCGGGATGACCGAGGCGGTTGTGCCAAACTGAAGCAGGAAGAGCAGCTAACGAGACACCGGACGAGTGTGGTGGGCCAGGCAGGAAGGGATAGAGATCACCCGAACTGTTGCTCCTCTGCAAAAGAGCTCCCGAACGTAGGTCCTTCACAGAAAAACCAAAAGGGTCAAACTCAATAGGAACCTGATTGTCAGTGGTAAATTGACGAAAAGATACTAGGTTTTTGATAACATTGGGCGTGAGTAAGACATTTCTAAGGTGAAGGGAACGGGTGCTGGTGGTAAGGGTGTGATTGCCAGATCCTTTCACTGGAATGCTAGAGCCGTTTCCCACAAGAATGTTAGGAAATTGACAAGATGATGAGAGAGAAGAGAGGATACCTGACAGCGGAGTGAGGTGAGCTGATGCGCCGGAATCCATATACCAAGTCTGATCCGGGACGCTGAGTGTCATGCCAGAAAGCTGAGTACCCAAATCCGTAGCAGTCGGATGGCCAGAAGGAGCAGTGAGGGCCTGATGACGTGCAGCCGGTGGTGGACCGAGAAGGCCAGCGTGACTAGGCCGTGGAGTACTCCAGCCCGTAGTCGGATAAGGGCAGGGAGGCACGGGTCCTGTGGGGCAGGGGCACCAAACCCAGGAGCCTTGAGAGCCCGAGGGTGTAGCAGGGGATGTCGGAGCAGCAGGTTGACCACCTCCTGTCCCAGACCTGCGACGTCCGTTCCTGCCATTCCCATTGCGTCGCTGTCCGCCGCCATGGTTCCCGTTCCTGCCACTGGAGTGGCCGCCGGGCTGAGGAGAAGTGGCATGCGACTGTCGGTTCGAAGGAGTCGAAACCAACACCTGATGCGGGCTAGGATGGACCGGCTCCTGGCGAGCAAGAAGACGCTCGTGTAGCCGGATCATGGAAACAGCTGAGAGATACTCCGGAGTGGGACGAGTCTGCTGGATTATCATGGCAACCCCGGTATATGCAGGAGAGAGACCATTGGTGAGCTGTATAACCAACCGCTGGTTCGAAACCGAAGTGCCGACATTCCCAATACGATCCGCCAAGTTCTTCAGTCGGGTGCAGTAGTCGTCGAGAGACGAGCAGTGGTCCATGCGCAGATTGACAAATTCCAATTCCAGTTCTGCTAGCCGAGAGCCCTGATTGTCGTGAAAGAGGTTCTCCAATTTCAACCACGCTTGTCTAGCAGTCTGGCCCCGAGTAAGAATAGCGAGTGCCAAGTCATCACTAATCGTTTGGTAAATCCAAGACAGGATTACCGAATCAATAGAGCTCCAGAGGGGATCGCTGTCAGCAGGTGGCGGGTCTTTGTCGAGATGATCCGAAACGCCAAAGGAGTGCGTTTGGATACGAAAAAACGTAGCCCAGTGATCATATTGGACTTTATCATTGTCCAGGGTGAAACGAACACGCTTCTCAATGTTGTTGACAAGGAACACGGGGTGGAGGGACTCCTTGGTGTTGCCGGAAGAGGCTGTGTCGGTGGTGGAAGACATGGCGTGAAGAAGCTGTCGAAGCTAAAGAGGGGAAACTAACAGAGAAGGAGGCTGCTGCCTAAGCCGAGCCGAGCTGAGCTGAAGGACACACGGAGCCGAGCTGAGGGGACTGCTGAGCCGAGCCGAAACAGAGCTGAGCCGAGCCGAGCCGCAACCTTTGGTGGAGCCGAGCCAAAGAATCCTTTAGAAGTCAGAGAGGGCGGATTAGAAATCAGAACCCACTTGGAATCACCGTCCCTCTTCTCTCTTTCGACAAACACAACTCTCTGATAATCGAATTCCTCTTCTCTCTTTCGACAAACACAAATCTCTGATAATCGAATTCCTTTAGAAGGCAGAGAGGGCGGGTTATCCGATTGTTTGCAGAGATTCAACTCCAATCGGAGAACCGACAGTGATGTTGTTGCAGAGAGTCCCAGGGAACCACGACGAAGTCGTCAGTGGTAGTGAGGATCGGAGGAGAGAACGGTGGCGACCTGTGAACGGAGGAGAACGATGGCGACCTGTGGAGGATCGACGGCGAGAGGATCGAGCGGTGCTCTGATGTTCGACAGCGATCACCGACAGAGGAGTGAGCGGAAGCTGGTGGCGGCGGTCGTCCGAGATGGAGGACAACGGCGGCCTGTGGTGGCGTGAGGCCGGTGACGGAAAGATGATAACAGAGGCCTAGGGCTAGGGCTAGTGCTCTGATACCATGAAAGGTGAAGAAATCTCCCGTGCCTTCTTTATTAATTTGTGACCTTTAAATATGTAACTAGGCGTGACCCCGCGCTACAGCGCGGGTGGAGAGGTAAATTATATTTTTCTCATCCAATTTATTCGACTTGTCATCGCATAAATACATAACTAAATTTTTCCATCCTGATTATGAATCCTCACATAGTCAATTTATTGGCTTGACCAACATAATACTGTACTAAATTATGTATATATAATATCATAATTAGTTGTTCTTACACATAATAACATGGGGGTGACATCTAATTGACCATAATCTTTATTTTTGTGTCCATCAACACACGGTTGCTGGTAGAACAATGAATGATCTGAGGATTCCCCTTCATTGTTGACCAGATTCGAACTCTAACGTTTGGCTACGACGCACATTTATTTAACCTGTCTATGAATACTCCAATAATTTGATTGAAGTGAACTACAGACATTTTAACGACGAAGTATTGGTTTAGGCAATCCTGATTAGCATTTATATAAATATGGCCAATTTGAAGAAAAATATAACTGTGATAAAATGGAGGTTATACTATCCTATCGCCAATTTGAAAGAATGACTGATTGTTTGCTAAGAAGACACTGTGAAGAATCGAGGTGCCAGATATAACTTCTCACTCAACTCTTTAATACAACAATCATGTTTGCTCATTCTCCACAAAATAACTGAGAAATATTATTTAAACACTAAATTGATAACTGTTAGACAAAAACAACCACCAACATCCACCATAACCACTACCACCTACAGTTTTTGTGCAATCGATCTTCTTTCCTCAGTGATGCTGCTCTTATTCTCAAAGAAAACATAAAACTCTTCCACTTTGTTTTTTTTTATTGGAGGATAAGCGTTCATATACTTTATATGTATTAGGGGAGATGAATGTTACTTTGGATATGACACATATCCTTTGATTGTATTGTATTGTATTGGGTATATCGCTTTTAAACTATAAAATGGAACAAATATAAATTAAAATAATATTTTTGTAAGAAACAAATAATATTGAAGTATCTAATTTTACATGTGCATTCCTTCAACATTCCTAAAAGTATATGCAACGGCTCAAATCATAGTCTACTAAATAACTCATATTTTAGTATTTTTTTTGAAGCAAAAGGAATTTTCATTAAGTTGCCATAATCAGCTCCAAATCAGTTAGATGAATTTGCACTGCCAATTCTGGGATAATTCCCAACCAAACTGTTGTATTCATATTTTAGTATTTGAAGCTAATAAGAATGAAATATAATACTTTTTATGAGGATGCTAAAATATTGTACCTACCAAGAACCATATGTTTATCGATGTGTGAGTGTGTTCTTTTTTATAATCTGAATTAAAAGAGACTTGTTTTTTCAGAAACATGCTTTTATTTACACACAAAATCATCTATTTGGTCACACTATATTATTCCCTTAGAAATATTTAGATTAATGCTTTTCATATTTCCCAACGTTGGAAGAGTCAAATTTTCAAATAAATCAGTTGCTAGCCATTTGGATTGATGCTTTCTCAATCCAATTTGCTAATCTTAAAATGGCTACAACAACGTGAGACTATACCTTATAAAAACTTGCACACTAAAGTGGCACAACTAAAATGATTTAGTATATTGTTGTACAAAAAAGTTGTACTTTTGTACTCAAAATTACCAAAAATTGTAGTTGAAAGAAACCAACTTTTTCAATCTTTAAAAACGAAAACAAAATTGCCTAAAAAAAATGCAATGTTTTTTTCTAACTTTAGAAAATCTAAAAAGTCGCCTAAAATTAGGCAAAGAAAGTAGGTTCGACACATATATAAGGCCATAAACACACATGTAGTGCTAATTTCTCTTGCATGACGTTATATTTCACCCAGATAGCAGTTCACTGCATCTGAAGATTGTTAGATAAAAAGCACACCCCTATATCTGTGTTCATATGTTGCTAATTTTTTGCTTCACGTGAATTTTAATGTTGAAGCAATGGACCGTTCATATGACATGAAATGGTTAAAATAACCAAAACATGTACCAATTGATTAAACCGAAGAAGCTTTCAACTCAAGGGGAAATACATTTCTTCTTTAAAATATGCATAATATTAAAGAGTTCATACTCCATATAAAGTACGTGCACGATTGCTACTTAAAGAAACATATATGAGTGGCTAAAGGTTGAACATGTTATTGGTGACAGATAAGGGAAACAAAATCAAAACCTTGCAACAGTTCCTCTTCGTAGACAAACTTTCATGTTTAATTCCCTTACGCAAAACATGATCTGCCAATAAATTGATTGAAAAAAAAAACTACACAAATAGTGAAGCAATGACAAAAAAAAGAAAAAGAATCAAAACACGAAAGGGTACCTTGTATCTACGGAAATAGATGGAATGAACGGAAAGTAAGAAAAAAAAGGAAGAACTGTACCTGCTAACTGATTAAGAAAGAGCGACAATTCAGGCAGCGTGATTTCTGACGGCCCTGAATCGCTTATGTCTCTTTGATCTTCGTGCGTAGGATAGTACGCTTTGCTCAACAAATTCAAAAATGTATGGTTCAACAAATTCAGATTTGCATCCAAAATTCTCCAGTAAACTTTTGAATTTATTTAATTTAGATGGAATTTTCTAACTATCTAAGACACCAACCGCTTATAATGAGGTGAACAAAATAAAAAATAAAAAAATGCATCGAGCAATCTTTGAGATAGAAGAATAAAAATGAAAACACCAAAATAAGAGCAGGTGTACCTTGTTTCTATCTGAAATATATGGAATGAAAGAAAATTAGAAAAAATTATATGGAGTATGTAAAACAGTTTCGTAATTAGTCATGTTTGTGTGAAAATCGATTAGTTTTGAAAACCAACCATCAGCATTCATGATAAGCATGGTAAAATTTATTTAATAGCAATCATATGTCAGTTACAAAAGTAAGCATGGTAAAATTTAATTAATAGCAATAATATGTCAGTTACAAAAGTAGTGACTGAAATCACAACAGGATTGACAAAATATTACATGGATGAATGACAAATTCTTATTGGTAAGTTAATTACACATAGGCATTTATGATGCCAAATGTCATATTTTATGTTATATATTCAACGCCAAATGGCGGCATATGGTTTACTCTGAGCACTTGTCTGCTTTTATATATATATAGATTTACAACACTAATTACAAATTAGTCCTACTACTATTACCCCCGCCCCCAATAATTCTGTTGTTGGTGAAAAGTATTTCTACATGGATCCATAGTGGAAATCATGAAAGCTAACATAAGCTAAGGGACTAACCACTGGGCCGTATTTGATTTGATATGGCTGCAAGACGACAGTAAAAGACGCATTTCCTGGCTTAAAATTTATGGTTCCATTGATTGCTTTCTCCCTGGGGTTGTCACATACTCTGCTCCCTCATTTTTTACTGTTGTTTGTTGCTCATCTGCACATCAAATTATTGATTAGAAAGCCATTTATTTGAAGATGATAAGAAGCTTAAACATACACATCACTTATACATATACCTTCATTATGAGTTGCTGATTCCACACGAACCGCACCCTCAATTGGATGCTGAGCTGCCCTCCCACAAATACTTTTAGTATCTCTGCGTAAGTTCTTCACGTTCTTTCTCTCTCCCTTCTTCTTCTCAGGGTTATCCAATAATATTATCTCTGGATTAGGAATTCTATAAGCCCTCTTCTTGCCTTGACATGTTGCTGTCAAATTCCCGGATTTGGTTATCTCCTCTCCATCATCCAACTTACGGCGTTTGTTCCTAGTGAAATAGCCAAGTCCAGATCGCAGCCTCTCCAAGGAAGAAAAATGGATTCCACGCGATTTAATTCTTGTAGAATATTCAGGCGCAAACTTGGACATATTATGCAAAATTAAAGTGCTGCATCTTTCACCAGTTGCCTTCTTATCGCTACGTTCATAAGAGACTTTCCGTGGGGAGGATATTACAGGTGGTTCTGCTCCTGAGGAACTCAATATATCGACAGAATCATCTCCTTCACCGTTTCCCATGTCAGATGCTGACTTCTGATTTCCATGATTTCTTGGATAGTAACTGATTTCAGAGGCAGTCAAATCGAATACATGCACCTTGAACTTAGAATTACCTTCGTACTTAAATAGTACGAAAAACCAGCAATGTATCGCGTGGTGCTCAGCAAATTCTTTCCACCCATCGCGAAACCAGAGCTTCTTAGCAGATTTCTTAAGCCCAATGTCCCAATTTGGACCACCGGGAACAGTGAGCTGGGCAGTAGTGGACAGCTCATTCCCATGTACTTTCACAAAATCATCCGGGATCATCTAGAGAAAACAACAGTCACATTCATCAGCATAGACATCTTCAGCTCAATGAAATTACGTGTGTAAAATAAGCCAATCATCGAACAATAAACTAACGCGCAGACACATGCATAACTAATAAGCTAACAAGGAGTGCCTTTATCATCATTCATGGGAACCACAACTAGTCAACAAAGAATACATTGATTGCTTTATACTCAAATGAACAAGAATATATGAGATCCTATGAAAACTTAAACCCAAACATGAGTCCATTTCAGGAAGGTGAAGAGAATACATTGCTTTTATAAGAAAAACTACAAATTTCACAAACCCAAACATAACCCATTTAACCAAAAGGAAAAGTAGGCAAACGAACGACTAGTTTGATTAAAAACATTCTGAATATTTTTCAAACTGAAACATAACTCAATTCAGGGAAAAGAAAGTAAGCAAGATTTTACAAAAGAGATCCAGAAATTCTCAAACCCAGACATAACCCAGTTTAGAAATTTATACACGCACATAAGCGTTGATATTAAGGGAATGGGAAAAGTGACTACTAGTACAACATACCAGCTTGTGATGGCGCATGACATAGGGGAAGATGATCCTGTAGAAACTTGATGGGGGTTTCATCTTGATTCACTCTCCTCTGCTCACTTCTTCTTTCTCTCCCTACAAAACTACTTTATCTGATCGTTCTCAATTACAGTGGGGCTTTTACTGTTCTCCAGCAGCATCGGGAGTAGTGCAAGCCCGGTCGATTCACCTTCTTCTTCCACCCGCTCACACCAATCGTCCAATTAAAACGCGCCTTACGTCTGTGCTTTTTTTTTTTCCTTTGTTTAAAATTTTTTACACACTATAAAAGTGTTTTTATTTTATTTTCTTTTTTTCAACTTTTAATATACTTTGGACTTTTAATATTTTTGCGAATTTGGTATGACTTTTTCTGTGTCAGCTTTTGGATATATTGACTTTTGTCTTGTAGTGTAAAACTGAATTCTGAAAAAAAATTGAGTTTCATGAAACACAGCATCCGGGATCATCCAAAAATTGACTTTTGGATATATTAACTTTTGTAATTGATAGATACCACCTCAGATATGTGGCATATTACCACGCCCCCGTGGTTTGGATAATATCAAAAGCCACTTTTTTGTTAGCCCATACTTGTGACTTGTGACACAAACCACCCTCCAGTATGTGACAGCGTTGTGCTGGATGTTGCTTAAGTCACCGCCAAATTAACCCAATATCAAAGACAGCCCACGACCACCAGCTAGTCCAGCCATCGCTACTTGCAAAGGATCCGTTCCTACTAATCCTTAGGCCAACTCCAATGGTGGAGGTTTCCCCTACCTCTAAACTCTATTGTTTAACTTCTTAATATTCACAAGACTGTCATTTACCCTCTAACAGTGGAGGTCTCCCCTACCCCCTCTACCAATCATTACTTGCTACTTTATTCAACTATTTCAATTAAATTATCATTTGTATACATTTTATACTTAATTAATTAAATATATTAAGTTATAAATATAAAATTATTAATTTGCAGGATTTAAATGAATTATTAAGAGTAATTTTTTTGAATAATTGAAATGTACACATACAAAAAATATAATGCTATTTCTAAAACAAAATATATAATTGCTAACATAAAATCAGAACAGGATAATTACTAAAAAGATAGCTTTTTTTAGATGAATTACTAGATGATAATCATCGACACTAAAAAATTATCAACAAACCAAACAAGAAAATAATATATAAACAAACAAAACTATACTGCCCAAATTATATTCATATATAAATTACTTTCAAAAAAATACATTCATATATAAATTGAATATAATGAAATTTCGAAAAAAATAAATTGAGAAAAAAATTAAACAAAGATGTAATCGGTGTAGTTTAATGACAATTCCACGATTTTTTTCCTAATTTTTCTCATCACTTCCTACATCAAATATAACAAAAAGGAGAAAAAAAATAATTTAAACCAACTTCTCCTAATTTGTTTCGAAACTTCCGAAAATAAATAAAATCATATCCCACAAACTTTACTTAATATTCCTCTCCCGAAAATGTCTCCTACTATTTCTCTCCCATATTCCACAGTCTCTAAACAAACCGAATTTTTAAAAGATGGAAACCGTGGAACGAGAGGAGAGAGGGAGCGAGATTGCAGGCCCACACACGGGCGAGACCGCGTGCTCGCCGGCCCCGCCCCCTCGCACGTCGCCAGTGATTAACCTCCCCCCACACCACCGCCACCATCCTGTTGGAGGTGTTAATCCACATACCAGGGGCACTAGACACCACCATTGGAGTTGGCCTTAGAATACCAAAAAAAAATAACTCAATCTTGAATCCCACAATCCTAATTTATGGGTTTATTAGTAGAGAACTCCACAACGATTTGGGAACTTTCTTTAATTTATTTTTCAATATATCTCTTCATAACGGGGTCATGAAATCCTTGCGATAATATTTTTTTATTCTTGAGTTTAGAAAAAAAAATGATCTTGGTTATGTTGGGATTTCTATGAAAAATAATTTGACTCGCTGATTGTTGGCTGTGAAACAGAGGTATAGAGATATTCGGATGCAGGTAATATTGTTGGTTGGTGATCCGTCGTCGAAGAGCTCGGTTTCAGAGGAGATAGAGGGTTAGAGGAGGAGAGATGGCTTTCGGCTCGGTTTAGTAGTTCTGTGATGGTGAAGCCGAGGTTGATGTTGATCTTGGAAGAGTTACCCCAACCCCAAAAGACGAAGTAAGTTTTTTAGCTTTGTAATGTGTTTTTTTGTGTATCATCGTTGCATTTGTATCAAAACTGAACCTACAATAGCATGATATTGAAAAAACACACTGTAATTGGCATGAATAGGACCAAAATGGACCATATTTGCAAGATCGAGACAACGGATCTAGCCATCGAGACCCGATCTTGCTAGATCGCGGTTTTGATACAAAAGCAAATGCTCTCTGTGAAACTGCTAAGAATCCCGAACTTGCAAGGTCGGGTTCCGATCAGGAAAACTCAGGGATCGACCTTACTTGATCCAGCCTCGATTTTGCTTGATCGAGACCCAATCTTGCAAGATCTGTATTCTCGGCATATTTCAGCATTCTTTGTGTTGTTTCGTTCGGGCGATACCCTTCTGTTGTTGTTTTATAAAAGTACTTGTTAGGGATGTAGAATGAAATTTTATGTTCATAAATGACTTGAAATTGCTATTTCAATTCATTTGATTGATTTAACAGCTGGACTAATTATTTTAGCTCATTATTTATTTTTAGGCGTACACGGTGATTCTGTTGCCCGATATTCTCAGCTTCCTTCTATCCTCCATTGAAAGACTTGTCTAGAGCAAAAGGTCTTTGAGACGATTTGCTTAGGACCGATATTCAGGCAAATGACTCCCGCCTTGCATTTTTTATAGACCTTTCGACTAATCTCAGATTCATGGGTCAGGATGCAGTTATGATATTTCATGGAAAACTTGTCTCCATGAGAAGCATGAGATTTGGTTCAAAGTGAACGACATGCCGATCCGTTTCTCAACGAAGGAGTTTGTATTATGCTCGGGGCTGAACATGAGGAAGTGGTACAGGAACAACGAGCTTAAAGAAGGGCTTGATGACACAGGTTTCGTGGACACTTATTTCAGTGAGTTATCGGGGTCTGTTTCGATTGAACCAAAAAGAATCAACCTTCTTTGACCAGATACAAGGAAAAACACATTCTCGAGAAGTTGTCTGAACAAATAAGGGACAAGCACAAGAGGGTTTGCACGACTCTGCTGATCGGTCTTCTTTTGACCGAGTTCCTACGCAGTTACAAAACCCATGGCTCCCTCGTTACTTGTGGTGAATCATCTCATACTTAGAATATTCTGCCACAAATATGGCTTGGGAATTATGTGTGGGGTGACCTGTTGAAGAGGTTTCGTACAAACGTTGCAATGTGGTCGCCAAAAGACATTGAGGGGCATGCGACCCACAAAATTAATCGCCTCCCTTTTTGTGTTTCAGGTATGATTTAATCCAGTTGTAATGCATTGTTAACTGAATTACATTAAACAACCCATTATAACGGAATTAAATCATACTTGAAACACAAAAGGGAGGCGGTTAACTGTATGGGTCGCAGGCCCGTCAGTGTCCTTTGACGACCACTTTGCAACGTCCGTACGGAAGTCCTTCAACATGCCATCCCACACATAATACCCCCAGTCATTTTTGTTGCATAACTCCTAGTCTGCGATGATGCACCACAAAGTCATGAGGGAGTCCGTGGGTTTTTGTACTGCGTGGGAACTCGGTCAACAGAAGACCGATCAGCAGAGTCCCGGAAACCCTCTTTTTCTTGTCCCATACTTGTTCAGACGTATTCTCGTGAATGCGTTTTTCCTTGTATATGGTCAAAGAAGTGATGAATTTTTTCTTCTCAATTGGACCAGACTCCGATAAATCACTAAAATAAGTGTTCATGAAACCCGTATCATCAAGTCCTTCCTTAAGCTTGTTGTTCCTGTAGCACTTCCTCATGTTCACCCTCGAGCATAATACAAACTCCTTCTTTTAAATACGAATCGGAATATTGTCACTTTGAACCAAATCTAATGCTTCTTCATGGAGACAAGTCGCCCATGAAATATCATAACAACAGTCTGACACTTGAATCCAAGATTATTCCAAAGGTATATAAAAAATGCACCGCGAGAAACATTTTCCTGAATGTAGGTCCTAAGCCAATCGTCGCAAAACCCGTGCGTTTTAGACAAGTCTTTCACGAGATGACAGCCATCGCCTTTGCTATTTGACCCATCTATCATGAGACTGTTTCTCGGAGGTGGTCTATTTATAATACTAACAAAACTATTCTCATCCAAAAACATATTTTCTAGACATACAAATGAATTTTTCCCTTCTTTGACTTTTTCCACTTCATGCTCTTAAACCTGGTATTAAAAGCCGCAAATCATAATGGAGAGTAATATTTGGTAAATAATACATAAATATAACTTAATTAACTACTCTCCACACTTTGAAGATAATTTTTGGTAAATATGTTTGGAGGTCGGTTTTGAGTTTTAAGATATTGGATCTGGTAAGAAAAGAATGTGGGCGATGTGGGACAAGTCGAACGAGAATCGGTAGATCCGATTACCTAAGTGGGTGATTCGGTTGAAAGCGTGGCGTTGAGGAACGTGAGGACTAGTTGGTCCTTTAGAGTTGTCCAAGTAGTGAACACTGAATTGACGGTGGTGGACACAGAGTCGTAGTTGTTAGAGAGATGGTGTGCCGGACACACCGTTGTACCATCAAGGTTGCAAAAAAGACCGTGGGTGCGAAAAATAAGTGTAATATGATGTTTGCAAAGTACGAAAATTGGATCCATCAAGTTTAAAAGGTAATAGATTGTGTATGCTTAACAGAAGATTAATTGTTGATGAGATGGTGGTTAACGACGGTGGTAGAAAGCAACTTCCTCTGATACCGTAAAGAACCTGCTAGAATTCACAAAGGGTGTGAATAAATGAAGAAGAGAAAAACCAAGATTTTTTCACAAAGAGTGTGCATAAATGAAGAAGAGAAAAAACAAGATTTTATATATTGATAGTGTATCTACAAGTATGAAACCCTAATTGACATAGATGATATCTATATATAGCCTAAGATCAAGGATATGATTAGAATGGCTACAATCTGACGACAGGGAAGAGATAGAGTTTCATACAGTGAATGAAAAGACATATATGCCCTTATGAAAAGAGTGGGGCTACATCATAGCATTGTTATAGAATAGGCTCCGGTAGTGGGATTTAGAAAAACTTTGGGCTTTTGATAACAAGTTGTTAAGTAAGCCAACTATTAGACATGCATAGAGTCAATATAGTTATGTGAACCGTAGGTATCCATTATTATCACGTTTCCGAATACTAAAAGTAAAATTGTTACATTTTCTATAATTGGAAACAGAGTCAATAGTTACATTACCTGCTATTTGATATGGGATTAATATGAGATATATGGGATTAGCGTACATCTTGAGGCTTGGACCGGCAAAATGGATATTGGCACGACAACTTGACACGAATTTTGAGGGTTTGGGTTTAGTCATATGGGTTTGAGTAGTAAATGGGACGACACGATTGAGTGGAATGAAGCAACGTGGGCGAAGACAAACAAAATCATATCCTCCTCATCGATGGGAACCGAAGACACTGCAAGTTTATGAAAAGGGTGGACGGATTATCGATGGTATCGGAGCGTTTATCTGTATGGTTTGGAGGTCGGTTTTGACTTTCAAGATATTGGATCTCGTAAGAAAAGAATGTGGGCGATGTGGGACAAGTCGAACGAGAATTGGTACATCCGATTACCTAAGTGGGTGCTTTGGTTGAAAGCGTGGCGTTGAGGAACGTGAGGACCAGTTCGTCCTTTAGAGTCGTCCAAGTAGTGAACACTGAATAGACGGTGGTGGACAGGGAGTCGTCGTTGTTAGAGAGTGATAACTCTATATTAGAGTTATATTTCTTCTACGTTTGTGTACCGTTTTGTGTAGTTTCCGTGTTGAATATATTATAAAAACACTATGAACTTGAGGAAATTTAGTAAGTGTAGCTTTGAGCGATAAATTGCTAATCCGGGCGTTTCTCGTGTTAATTTATGCTATTTTGTCACGTTTGATCGCACGTGTGTGTTTCGTGTTGTTTTGACAGGAAACGTAACTCAGAGACTGAAAGAAGAGGAGAAACGAACTTCGGAAATTGAGACAAAGCTCGGGATTGGAGAGAAGAAGACAAGTTCAGCAGATCACACGACTTGCAAAACTGAGGTCATGTGATCTGGAGCATGACTTAGAATAAATTTGGAGGAGAAAATTGAGCAACTCACTGTTTCCACGATCAGAGTGGATGGTCGTAGGATCTAAGGAGATCACATGATCAGAGATAATACCTGAGCAGATCACACGATCAGATATAAGATCTGAGGAAAAAGAGAAGCAGATCGCACGATCTGCTTTAAGGAAGTCGTGCGATCTGCTTAAGAAGAAGAAAAACACACGGAAGATATCCTAAACCTAATGGGAGATAATTAATACCTAAAAGACTACAATTAAGAGGAGTCTCATTGGGAAGAAAGAAGAGGAACGGGGGAAGAAGAGAAACGTGGGAAGAGAAGGAGGACGGACGCAACAAGAGGAGGACTCCTCCTCCATTGAAGCTCGAAGTTTGATTTCTTCTTCCTTTCTCTCAATCTTTGTTATGGAGAAACTTGTTAATCTTGTTTGGTTGATTATTATTAGCTAGACGTTTTGCTAGGCGTCTCTATGAGAGCCTAGGGTTCATGTAAACGATGATATTTTCCGGATTTGATCTTTGCTTCATGATTTCTTGATTTCTTCTTTTGAATCAACTCTAGTTTCTTGTTTATGCTAGTAATCCTAATTGAGTGACACGATTAGGAGATAAACTAGGGTTCAAGAGCTAGGGTTTGTTCAATAGTTGATTCATGCTTAAAGTTAGCAATATTTTAATTCAATTGTTCATGTATTGTGCTTAATACTCAGTGTTAATGGAGTAGCTAACCGGAAACACTGCTTAGTTAGTGAATGCACGACAGTTATTCTAACTAACTAGGATGAGACTTAAACATCAATCCCGTATCACTGAGACTGAGAAGAGATGTGTTAGGATTGGCTAGTGTGGGTAGATTCGGTAGGTGAGATTCGACTGTTTCGTGCAACGGTGGACCGACAGAACCCGTTGTCGTGCATGTCGTTAGCCTACTAGAACGGACCGGTAGACACAAGAGACCGACAGGAGATTGTAGTCTACCGTGAAGTAGAATGACTTGAGACCGATAGGAGATAGTCAGTGCTGTTACCCGGCTTAGTTAGAATATAGTTAACGTGTTGCTCAGATAATCCGGAAATCGTCTACAGCCCTAGGTGATCTAGAGATTGCCTAGTTCTCCAAACTTGTTTCTTAAATATAAAAAAAATACAAAAATATTAGATTACTTGTTATTTCAATTCTAAAATCAATCAACTCTTTCCTCCTGCACCGTACTCTAAATTAAATAACTAATTAAATAGTCTCGAGTCTGTCCTCGTGGGATCGATAACTCGGGGTTGAAATACCAACCCTATATTACTTGACCGTGCACTTGCGCATACGCGTTAGTAATCCGCGTCAAGTTTTTGGCGCCGTTGCCGGGGACAGCGGTAGATTATTTAGTTAGTAGTTAGTTATAGTACTTTTATTTTAGTTTTTATTCTATATCTCTGTGCTTCACGGGTGTCTTGTGAGTCTATTTTTCAGGAACACATGAAGCAAGAGACAATATAAGCATGTGGAGCGAAGAGTGTTATTCGGGTCCCCCCTACTGTGTCCACTGCAGGGGTTACCATGAAGACGAGGATGCATGCATAATTTGGTGCTACGTATGCGGCATTTGGCACGAACGTTGAGACTCATGTCGAGTACATGAACCCCAGCTTCATCAGCACCAGGAAGACTCATCAGCGGATATGGCAGAACGGCGTAGTATTATGAATGACATCGAAGTGTGCGCCAAGTTTTTGTCCATCGATGCACAATTACCACAAGAGGATTCAGCCACAGGTAGGGAATACGTGAGGGAGATGTTGGAGAGGATAAAGAAAAGAATAGAAAAACTGTCAACAGCAGGGGAATCTAGTATTCAAGAGCCACAAGAAAAGACCTTGCCATATGACAGTGAGCCAAAAATTGAACCTTCATCATCCCCACCACAAATGGAAGAAGAGATACCTGAGCCGAGCGAAGATTGCAGTATCCAGGAACCATTGGTGGACACCGCCATTTTTGAGGACTCAGACTCTGATTCAGACTGGGGTGGACCTGTGTGCCGAAGATGGGAAGATCTTCCGTATTGCGAGCCAAAACTGCACGCACCCTCACATACTTGGCATGAATGGGAAGACACCGAAATTGGAACCCTGTGGTGTGCCGACGATGAAGCTGGTGAAACACTTGTGCTCAATGCTATTGAGGTAAAAGCCCCAACTTTGATTAATAATGAATTCTCCAAATCTTATGTCACGCAAGTCTGCGACGAGCTGGAAAAATTATTGTATGGAGATTCTTATGGGGAAGAATGTGATGAGCAACTTCCAATATCTTGTTCTATGGGCGATTCTATTTATCATCCATATGTCATAGTCAAAGAGTTGGAAGTCAGCAAGTGTGGGGGTGTGGATAATTTTCATGGGTCATTTGAAGAGCATATAGCATCAAGGAAGTACTACTGGGATGATTTTATGGCCAGAGATTCATTTGAGCAATGTGGTACTTGGTGGAAGTTTCTCAAGAAGATCAATTGCAAAATGAAAGGAGTCAGCTTCCACAATTGTCCACCTTCTTCAGAGCACAGGGGTGCACGTGAAGTTATCGAGAAGAGATGGTGGAAGAAGAAGAAGTGGAGGGATAAAGCAGTCTCCACTATCCTTTTCGGTTGAGGTAACCGGGTCGGGCTGTCGACCTTAAATTACAAGCGCTGCTTGGGAGGCAACCCAATGTAGATTAGGATGCAATTTGTTTCTGTTTTTGCTTTTAGTTCTCCATATTTGATTTTGAGGGGTGAGAGAGAGTTGTGTTAATTCTTCCAATCAGTGTGCAGGGACACATGTACAGAAGACGCTCCGGGTTCCCCTTCTTGATGCGTGTGATAGAGAATGTGAGTAGGCGCATCGGAATCCGGACGCGAGGTGAGACTTTTCCGGAAACTGTCAACGGTCCACAAGACCCCTTCTTGTTGCAGTTTCGCGGCAACGGTGCCCATGTAGGTCCGGGCACCCAGGTACCTCTAACACTCTCTTTCCAGTCTACGTTTCTGAGCGATGAATGTTGCAATCCACCGCCTACACATTTAAGCGATGAGTCCTCCTTCATTATCTCTAAATTCGTTGAGGAAAACGAAACGCTTAAGTGTGGGGAGGTTTGTATCTATGTTCACTAGCCATGTCTTTGTTTGCATCGCCTTGTTACATATAGTTATGTGTTCATATTGTGTTGGTTTGTGGTAGGACTGTGTAGTTTATGCATTTTATTAGCACTTTTACTTTATTGAGTCCCCTACCCAAAACATGTGCTTAATCGAGTTGGCCAAAATCATATAGAGTTATGAAATATGAAAAAAAAAATTAAAATTCAAA
Organism: Linanthus parryae; assembly: GCA_023055425.1. Taxonomy (NCBI): domain Eukaryota; kingdom Viridiplantae; phylum Streptophyta; class Magnoliopsida; order Ericales; family Polemoniaceae; genus Linanthus; species Linanthus parryae. The sequence continues at coordinate 40,959,567 of JALGPY010000002.1, forward strand.
AATCATAAAATTTTAAATTTTTGAGAAAGGGCAATCGAAGAGAGTGAATGTGGAGAGGGCTTAATGATAGAATTCCTTAGGAGTATGAAAATCTGAGGTGAGGTAGACGCGAGAATCTGGAGTAGGAAGACTTATAGGGCTAATGCACATTAGAACTGCGAGTAGCTGCCTCTCAGACTAGTTATCCTACTAGCGCTACACCACCGTCACTTAGGTAGTCGTCAACCCTCCTCGTAGTGGCAACGGAACAGCTGTGCGAGTGATTTTTATGGGGGCCTCACGTCCCGTCTCCATCTCCTAGGTCCACTAGTTACCCCTATTGATCCGTTTACCCCTTTTATTCACAGCCTCTAGCCTAGGAAGCCTTTCATTGTGACTTTCATCACTTGTTAGAATGGCCCTTTCCTATGCGTCATGATAGAGGGAGTCGAGTTAGGGAGGTTCGATGAGGGCGTGCTGAATTGATACATCTTACGTGGATTCTCTTACATGTCATCTTTTGAGGGGATGTGAGGGTGAGTTAGAGACGGTAGCACACTTCGGTGTGGCGGTGAGTCGTGTCCTTACACCACGATCACAGGTGGAGTGCCGTAGTGCGCGATATTCTTTCTGCACGTTATGGGGTGGGGGTTGGTTGATCTTATAGGAGGTCGTGCTTATGCTTTATTTATATTCTCTATATCTTAGGTGATGAGGAGGATCGACTGGAAAAGCACGTTTACACATTGACTACTGGGTTCGTGATTTGCTTTGCATCAAGTGTGGGGGTGTCGACATCTATGTTATTACATCACTGATTTGACAAGTTCCACCCCCATGTTATCTAATTTTGACATTTGATCTCCTCAGATATTACTATCGTATTGTCGGCTCCATGTGCTTAATGTATTGTGTGGAAATGAAAGAAAAAAAAAAGAAAGAAAGTAAAATAGAAAGTGAAAGTGAAATTGAAAGGGAATAAAGGAGCAAGCTTGAAATTGAAGACCGTGGAGATTAGCTATTGTTTGAGATCACTTCTTCACATTTGTGGCCGCGAGAACGGTGTTGCACCAAGATTGAGGGAATGAGGGCCGGAGTAGTGAGATTTGGTGTGGTTCCTTGGGTTTTGGTGAGGGAGTGTGAGAATCGGGTTTTGTGAGTTCATGACGTCTAGGACTGCGCTTCTAAATATCCTATCCTACCCGTCCTAAGCCTTCAGCAATGTAAACCCGTTGATAAATAGCTCGGATGGTAAGTGCTAGGGATATGTTTGACGAGTGTGCGAAAGCAACAAATTTTGTGTTCGTGCCCGTTCTGTCTAACGAAACTGGCCGCAAGTTCTACCGATCACCAAAGTTATAGAATTTCCGAGGGAATATGAGAGCCTTATGACTTGCCAGTTTACTTTTTGAGATTGCCCAATCTCTAACTAAAGAAAAAAAATGTGTGTCGTTTCAATATTTGCATTGTGAAATAAATCGAGTTGCATTGTATAGTCATGTAGATTGCATGGGTGTGTGTGTTGTTTGTGTCACATGGCTAGTGAAGTTGAATGCAATTCGGTGGATTGAAAATCATAGTGTGAGAGATGTTTTTGATTTTGCTCGGGACGCGCAAAAAGGTAGTGTGGGGGGATTTGATAACTCTATATTAGAGTTATATTTCTTCTACGTTTGTGTACCGTTTTGTGTAGTTTCCGTGTTGAATATATTATAAATACACTATGAACTTGAGGAAATTTCGTAAGTGTAGCTTTGAGCGATAAATTGCTAATCCGGGCGTTTCTCGTGTTAATTTATGCTATTTTGTCACGTTTGATCGCACGGGTGTGTTTCGTGTTGTTTTGACAGGAAACGTAACTCGGAGACTGAAAGAAGAGGAGAAACGAACTTCGGAAATTGAGAAAAAGCTCGGGATTGGAGAGAAGAAGACAAGTTCAGCAGATCACACGACTTGCAAAACTGAGGTCATGTGATCTGGAGCAAGACTTAGAATAAATTTGGAGGAGAAAATTGAGCAACTCACTGTTTCCACGATCAGAGTGGATGGTCGTAGGATCTAAGGAGATCACATGATCAGAGATAATACCTGAGAAGATCACACGATCAGATATAAGATCTGAGGAAAAAGAGAAGCAGATCGCACGATCTGCTTTAAGGAAGTCGTGCGATCTGCTTAAGAAGAAGAAAAACACATGGAAGATCTCCTAAACCTAATGGGAGATAATTAATACCTAAAAGACTACAATTAAGAGGAGTCTCATTGGGAAGAAAGAAGAGGAACGGGGGAAGAAGAGAAACGTGGGAAGAGAAGGAGGACGGACGCAACAAGAGGAGGACTCCTCCTCCATTGAAGCTCGAAGTTTGATTTCTTCTTCCTTTCTCTCAATCTTTGTTATGGAGAAACTTGTTAATCTTGTTTGGTAGATTATTATTAGCTAGACGTTTTGCTAGGCGTCTCTATGAGAGCCTAAGGTTCATGTAAACGATGATATTTTCCGGATTTGATCTTTGCTTCATGATTTCTTGATTTCTTCTTTTGAATCAACTCTAGTTTCTTGTTTATGCTAGTAATCCTAATTGAGTGACACGATTAGGAGATAAACTAGGGTTCAAGAGCTAGGGTTTGTTCAATAGTTGATTCATGCTTAAAGTTAGCAATATTTTAATTCAATTGTTCATGTATTGTGCTTAATACTCAGTGTTAATGGAGTAGCTAACCGGAAACACTGCTTAGTTAGTGAATGCACGACAGTGATTCTAACTAACTAGGATGAGACTTAAACATCAATCCCGTATCACTGAGACTGAGAAGAGATGTGTTAGGATTGGCTAGTGTGGGTAGATTCGGTAGGTGAGATTCGACTGTTTCGTGCAACGGTGGACCGACAGGACCCGTTGTCGTGCATGTCGTTAGCCTACTAGAACGGACCGGTAGACACAAGAGACCGACAGGAGATTGTAGTCTACCGTGAAGTAGAATGACTTGAGACCGATAGGAGATAGTCAGTGCTGTTACCCGGCTTAGTTAGAATATAGTTAACGTGTTGCTCAGATAATCCGGAAATCGTCTACAACCCTAGGTGATCTAGAGATTGCCTAGTTCTCCAAACTTGTTTCTTAAATATAAAAAAAATACAAAAATATTAGATTACTTGTTATTTCAATTCTAAAATCAATCAACTCTTTCCTCCTGCACCGTACTCTAAATTAAATAACTAATTAAATAGTCTCGATTCTGTCCTCGTGGGATCGATAACTCGGGGTTGAAATACCAACCCTATATTACTTGACCGTGCACTTGCGCATACGCGTTAGTAATCCGCGTCAGAGAGATAGTGTGCCGGACACACCGTTCTACCATCAAGGTTGCAAAAAAGACCGTAGGTGCGAAAAATAGGTGTAATATGATGTTTGAAAAGTACGAAAATTGGATCCATCAAGTTTAAATGGTAATAGATTGCGTATCATTAACATAAGATTGATTGTTGATGAGATGGTGGTTAACGACGGTGGTAGAGAGCATCTTCCTCTTATACCATAAAGAACTTGCTATAATTCACATAGAGTGTGAATAAATGAAGAAGAGAAAAACCAAGATTTTTTCACAAAGAGTGTGCATAAATGAAGAAGAGAAAAAACAAGATTTTATATATTGATCGTGTATCTACAAGTATGAAACCCTAATTGACATAGATGATATTTATATATAGCCTAAGATCAAGGATATGATTAGGACGGCTACAATCTAACGACAGGGGAGAGATAGAGTTTCATACAGTGAATGAAAAGACATATATGCCCTTATGAAAAGAGTGGGGCTTCATTGTAGCATAGTTATAGAATAGGCTCCTGAAATGGGCTTTAGAAGAACTTTGGGCTTTTGATTAGAGGTTGTTAAGTAAGCCAGCTATTAGACATGCATAAAGTCAATCTAGATATGTGAACCGTAGATATACATTATTATCACATTTCTGAATACTAAAAGTAAAATTGTTACATTTTCTATAGTTGGATACTGAGTCAGTAGTTATATTACCTGTTATTTGAGATGGAATTACTATGAGATATATGGGATTAGCGTACATCTTGAGGCTAGGACCGACAAAATGGATATTGACACGACAACTTGACACGAACACGACACAAATTTAGAGGGTTGGGTTTAGTCATATGGGTTTGAGTCATAAATGGGTCGACACGATTGAATGTATTGAAGCAACGTGGGCGAAGGCAAACAAAATCATATCCTCCTCATCGACGGGAACCGAAGACACTACAAGTTTATGAAAAGGGTGGAGAGATTATCGATGGCATCGGAGCGTTTATCTATATGGTTCGGAGGTCGGTTTTGAGTTTTAAGATATTGGATCAGGTAAGAAAAAAATGTGGGCGATGTGGGAGAAGTCGAACTAGAATTGGTAGATCCGATTACCTAAGTGGGTGTTTCGGTTGAAAGCGTGGCGTTCAGGAACGTGAGCACCAGTTGGTCCCTTAGAGTCCTCCAAGTAGTGAACACTGAATTGACGGTGGTTGATAGGGAGTCGTCGTTGTTAGAGAGATGGTGTGGCGGACACATCGTTGTACCATCAAGGTTGCAAAAAAGACTGTAGGTGCAAAAAATAGGTGTAATCTGATGTTTGCAAAGTACGAAAATTGGATCCATCAAGTTTAAAAGGTAATAGATTGTGTATGCTTAACAGAAGATTGATTGTTGATGAGATTGTGGTTAACGACGGTGGTAGAGAGCATCTTCCTCTAATACCGTTAAGAACCTGCTAGAATTCACAGAGAGTGTGAATAAATGAAGAAGAGAAAAACCAAGATTTTTTCACAAAGAGTGTGCATAAATGAAGAAGAGAAAAAACAAGATTTTATATATTGATAGTGTATCTACAAGTATGAAACCCTAATTGACATAGATGATATCAATATATAGCCTAAGATTAAGGATATGATTAGAACGGCTACAATCTAATGACAGGGAAGAGATAGAGTTTCATACAGTGAATGAAAAGACATATATGCCCTTATGAAAAGAGTGGGGCTGCATTGTAGAATAGTTATAGAATAGGCTCAGGTAATGGGATTTAGAAAAACTTTGGGCTTTTGATAAGAGGTTATTAAGTAAGCCAGCTATTAGACATGCATAAAGTCAATATAAATATGTGAACCGTAGATATCCATTATTATCACATTTCCGAATACTAAAAGTAAAATTGTCATATTTTCTATAGTTGGAAACGGATTCAGTAGTTATATTACCTGTTATTTGAGATGGAATTAATATGAGATATATGGGATTAGTGTAAATCTTGAGGCTGAGACCGGCAAAATGGATATTGGCACGTCAATTTGACACGAAAACGACACGAATTTTGAGGGCTTGAGTTTAGTCATATGGGTTTGAGTCTTAAATGGGTCGACACGATTGAATGGAATGAAGAAATGTGGGACAAGTCGAACGAGAATTGGTAGATCTGATTACCTAAGTGGGTGCTTCGGTTGAAAGCGTGGCGTTGAGGAACATGAGGACCAGTTGGTCCTTTAGAGTCGTCCAAGTAGTGAACACTAAATTGACGGTGGTGGACACGGAGTCGTAGTCGTTAGAGATATGGTGTGCCGGACACACCGTTGTACCATCAAGGTTGCAAAAAAGACCGTGGGTGCTAAAATGAGGTGTAATCTAATGTTTGCAAAGTACGAAAATTGATGGTATCGGAGCGTTTATCTGTATGGTTTGGAGGTCGGTTTTGACTTTTAAGATATCGGATCTGGTAAGAAAAGAATGTGGGCGACGTGGACAAGTCGAACGAGAATTGGTAGATCCGGTTACCTAAGTGGGTGCTTTGGTTGAAAGTGTGGCGCTGAGGAACGTGAGGACCAGTTGGTCCTTTAGAGTTGTCCAAGTAGTGAACACTGAATAGACGGTGGTGTACAGGGAGTCGTCGTTGTTAGAGAGATGGTGTGTAAGACACACCGTTGTACCATCAAGGTTGCAAAAAAGACCGTAGGTGCGAAAAATAGGTGTAATCTGATGTTTGCAAAGTACGAAAATTGGATTCATCAAGTTTAAAAGGTAATAGATTGCGTATGATTAACAGAAGATTGATTGTTGACGAGATGGTGGTTAACGACGGTGGTAGAGAGCATCTTCCTCTGATAACATAAAGAACTTCCTAGAATTCACAAAGAGTATGAATAAATGAAGAAGAGAAAAGCCAAGATTTTTTCACAAAGATTGTGCCTAAATGAAGAAGAGAAAAACAAGATTTTATATATTGATAGATGAAACCCTAATTGACATAGATGATATCTATATATAGCCTAAGATCAAGGATATGATTAGAATTGCTACAATCTGACGACAGGGAAGAGATAGAGTTTCATAAAGTGAATGAAAAGACATATATGCCCTTATGAAAAGAGTGGGGCTACATTGTAGCATAGTTATAGAATAGGCTCATGTAATGGGCTTTATAAGATCTTTGGGCTTTTGATACGAGGTTGTTAAGTAAGCCAGCTATTAGACATGCATAAAGTCAATCTAGATGTGTGAACCGTAGATATCCATTATTATCACATTTCTGAATATTAAAAGTAAAATTGGTACATTTTCTATAGTTGGAAACTGAGTCAGTAGTTATATTACCTGTTATTTGAGATGGAATTAATATGAGATATATGCGATTAGCGTACATCTTGAGACTAGGACCGGCAAAATGGATATTGACACGACAACTTGACACGAACACGACACGAACTTAGAGGGTTGGGTTTAGTCATATGGGTTTGAGTCATAAATGGGTCGAGAAGATTGAATGAAATGAAGCAACCTGGGCGAAGGAAAACAAAATCATATCCTCCTCATCGACGGGAACCGAAGACACTGCAAGTTTATGAAAAGGGTGGAGAGATTATCGATGGTATCGGAGCGTTTATCTACATGGTTCGGAGGTCGGTTTTGAGTTTTAAGATATTGGACCAGGTAAGAAAAAAATGTGGGCGATGTGGGAGAAGTCGAACGAGAATTGGTAGATCCGATTACCTAAGTGGGTGTTTTGGTTGAAAGCGTGGCGTTGAGGAACGTGAGGACCAGCTGGTCCCTTAGAGTCGTCCAAGTAGTGAACACTGAATTGACGGTGGTTGATAGGGAGTCGTCGTTGTTAGAGAGATGGTGTGCGATCGGTGTACCATCAACGTTGAAAAAAAGACCATAGGTGCGAAAAATAGGTGTAGTCTGATGTTTGCAATGTACGAAAATTGGATTCATCAAGTTTAAAAGGTAATAGATTGTGTATGCTTAACAGAAGATTGATTGTTGATGAGATGGTGGTTAACGACGGTGGTAGAGAGCATCTTTCTCTTATACCGTAAATAACCTGCTAGAATTGACAAAGAGTGTAAATAAATGAAGAAGAGAAAAACCAAGATTTTTTCACAAAGAGTGTGCATAAACGAAGAAGAGAACAAACAAGATTTTATATATTGATAGTGTATCTACAATTATGAAACCCTAATTGACATAGATGATATCTATATATAGCCTAAGATCAAGGACATGATTAGAATGGCTACAATCTAACGACAGGGGTGAGATAGAGTTTCATACAGTGAATGAAAAGACTTATATGCCCTTATGAAAAACTTTAGGCTTTTGATAAGAGGTTGTTAAGTAAGCCAGCTATTAGACATGCATAAAGTCAATCTAGATATGTGAACCGTACATTTCCATTATTATCACATTTCCGAATACTAAAAGTAAAATTGTTACATTTTCTATAGTTAAACGGAGTCAGTAGTTATACTACCTGTTATTTGAGATGGAATTAATATGAGATATATGGGATTAACGTACATCTTGAGGCTAGGACCGGCAAAATGGATATTGGCACGACAACTTGACACGAAAACGACACGAATTTTGAGGGTTTGAGTTAAGTCATATGGGTTTGAGTCGTAAATTGGTCGACACGATTGAATGGAATAAAGCAACGTGGGCGAAGGCAAACAAAATCATATCCTCCTCATCGATGGGAACCGAAGACACTGCAAGGTTATGAAAAGGGTAGAGAGATTATCGATGGTATCAGAGCGTTTTATCTATATTGTTCGGAGGTCGGTTTTGAGTTTTAAGATATTGGATCAGGTAAGAAAAAAATGTGGGCGATGTGGGAGAATTCGAACGAGAATTGGTAGATCCGATTACCTAAGTGGGTGCTTTGGTTGAAAGTGTGGCGCTGAGGAACGTGAGGACCAGTTGGTCCTTTAGAGTTGTCCAAGTAGTGAACACTGAATAGACGGTGGTGTACACGGAGTCGTCGTTGTTAGAGAGATGGTGTGTCGGACACACCATTGTACCATCAAGGTTGCAAAAAACACCGTAGGTGCGAAAAATAGGTGTAATCTGATATTTGCATAGTACGAAAATTGGATTCATCAAGTTTAAAAGGTAATAGATTGCGTATGATTAATAGAAGATTGATTGTTGATGAGATGGTGGTTAACGACGGTGGTAGAGAGCATCTTCCTCTTATACCATAAAGAACTTGCTATAATTCACATAGAGTGTGAATAAATGAAGAAGAGAAAAGCCAAGATTTTTTCACAAAGATTGTGCCTAAATGAAGAAGAGAAAAAACAAGATTTTATATATTGATAGTGTATCTACAAGTATGAAACCTAATTGACATAGATGATATCTATATATAGCCTAATATCAAGGATATGATTAGAACAGCTACAATCTAACGACAGGGGAGAGATAGAATTTCATACAGTGAATGAAAAGACATATATGCCCTTATAAAAGAGTGGGGCTACATTGTAGCATAGTTATAGAATAGGCTCATGTAATGGGCTTTATAAGATCTTTGGGCTTTTGATACGAGGTTGTTAAGTAAGCCAGCTATTAGACATGCATAAAGTCAATCTAGATGTGTGAACCGTAGATATCCATTATTATCACATTTCTGAATACTAAAAGTAAAATTGGTACATTTTCTATAGTTGGAAACTGAGTCAGTAGTTATATTACCTGTTATTTGAGGTAGAATTAATATGAGATATATGCAATTAGCGTACATCTTGGGACTAGGACCGGCAAAATGGATATTGACACGACAACTTGACACGAACACGACACGAACTTAGAGGGTAGGGTTTAGTCATATGGGTTTGAGTCATAAATGGGTCGAGACGATTGAATGAAATGAAGCAACCTGGGCGAAGGCAAACAAAATCATATCCTCCTCATCGACGGGAACCGAAGACACTGCAAGTTTATGAAAAGGGTGGAGAGATTATCGATGGTATCGGAGCGTTTATCTATATGGTTTGGAGGTCGGTTTTGAGTTTTAAGATATTGGATCAGGTAAGAAAAAAAATGTGGGCGATGTGGGAGAAGTCGAACGAGAATTGGTAGATCCGATTACCTAAGTGGGTGTTTCGGTGGAAAGCGTGGCGTTGAGGAACGTGAGGACCAGTTGGTCCCTTAGAGTCGTCCAAGTAGTGAACACTGAATTGACGGTGGTTGATAGGGAGTCGTCGTTGTTAGAGAGATGGTGTGCCGGACACATCGTTGTACCATCAACGTTGAAAAAAAGACCGTAGGTGCAAAAAATAGGTGTAATCTGATGTTTGCAATGTACGAAAATTGGATTCATCAAGTTTAAAAGGTAATAGATTGTGTATGCTTAACAGAAGATTGATTGTTGATGAGATGGTGGTTAACGACGGTGGTAGAGAGCATCTTCCTCTTATACCGTAAATAACCTGCTAGAATTGACAAAGAGTGTAAATAAATGAAGAAGAGAAAAACCAAGATTTTTTCACAAAGAGTGTGCATAAATGAAGAAGAGAACAAACAAGATTTTATATATTGATAGTGTATCTACAAGTATGAAACCCTAATTGACATAGATGATATCTATATATAGCCTAAGATCAAGGACATGATTAGAATGGTTACAATCTAACGACACGGAAGAGATAAGAGTTTCATACAGTGAATGAAAAGACATATATGCCCTTATGATAAACTTTGGGCTTTTGATAAGAGGTTGTTAAGTAAGCCAGCTATTAGACATGCATAAAGTCAATCTAGATATGTGAACCGTAGATATCCATTATTATCACATTTCCGAATACTAAAAGTAAATTTTTTACATTTTCTATAGTTAAACGGAGTCAGTAGTTATATTACCTGTTATTTGAGATGGAATTAATATGATATATATGGGATTAGCGTACATCTTGAGGCTAGGATCGGCAAAATGGATATTGGCACGACAACTTGACACGAAAACGACACGAATTTTGAGGGTTTGAGTTAAGTCATATGGGTTTGAGTCGTAAATTGATCGACACGATTGAATGGAATGAAGCAACGTGGGCGAAGGCAAACAAAATCATATCCTCCTCATCGATGGGAACCGAAGACACTGCAAGGTTATGAAAAGGGTGGAGAGATTATTGATGGTATCAGAGCGTTTATCTTCATGGTTTGGGGGTCGGTTTTGAGATTTAAAATATTGGTTCTAGTAATAAAAGAATGTGGGTGATGTAGGACAAGTCGAACGAGAATTGGTAGATCCGATTACCTAAGTGGGTGCTTCGGTTGAAAGCGTGGCGTTGAGGAACCTGAGGACCAGTTGGTCCTTTAGAGTCGTCCAAGTAGTGAACACTAGATTGACGGTGGTGGACACGGAGTCGTAGTCGTTATAGATATGGTGTGCCGGACACACCGTTGTACCATCAAGGTTGCATAAAAGACCGTGGGTGTTAAAAATATGTGTAATATGATGTTTGCAAAGGACGAAAATTGGATCCATCAAGTTTAAAAGGTAATAGATTGTGTATACTTGAGAGAAGATTGATTGTTGATGAGATGGTGTTTAACGACGGTGGTAGAGAGCATCTTCCTTTGATACCGTAAAGAACCTGCTAGAATTCACAAAGACTGTGAATAAATGAAGAAGAGAAAAAACAAGATTTTTTCACAAAGAGTGTGCATAAATGAAGAAGAGAAAAAACAAGATTTTATATATTGATAGTGTACCTACAAGTATGAAACCCTACTTGACATAGATGGTATCTATATATAGCCTAAGATCAAGGATATGATTAGAACGGCTACGATCTAACGACATGGAAGAGATAGAGTTTCATACAGTGAATGAAAAGACATATATGCCCTTATGAAAAGAGTGGGGCTACATTGTAGCATAGTTATTGAATAGGATCTTGTAATGGGATTTAGAAGAACTTTGGGCTTTTGATAAGTTATTTTTAAGTAAGCCACCTATTAGACATGCATAAAGTCAATCTAGATATGTGAACCGTAGATATCCATTATTATCACATTTTCGAATACTAAATGTAAAATTGTTACATTTTCTATAGTTGGAAACTGATTCATTAGTTATATTACCTGTTATTTGAGATGGAATTAATATGAGATATATGGGATTAGCGTACATCTTGAGGCTAGGACCGGCAAAATGGATATTGGCACGACAACTTGACACGAAAATGACACAAATTTCGAGGGTTTGGGTTTAGTCATATGGGTTTGAGTCGTAAATTGGACGACACGATTGAATGGAATGAAGCAACGTGGGCGAAGGAAAACAAAATCATATCCTCCTCATCGATGGGAACCGAAGACACTGCAAGTTTATGAAAATGGTGGTGAGATTATTGATGGTATCAGAGCATTTATCTATATGGTTTGGAGGTCGGTTTTGAGTTTTAGGATATTGGATTTGGTAAGAAAAGAATGTGGGCGATGTGGGACAAGTCGAACGAGAATTGGTAGATCCAATTACCTAAGTGGGTGCTTCGGTTGAAACCGTCGCGTTGAGGAACGTGAGGACCAGTTGGTCCTTTAGAGTCGTCCAAGTAGTGAACACTGAATTGACGTTGGTGGACACGGAGTCGTAGTCGTTAGATTGATGGTGTGACGGACACAACGTTGTACCATCTAGGTTGCAAAAAATACCGTGTGTGCGAAAAGTAGGTGTAATCTGATGTTCCCAAAGTACGAAAATTGGATCCATCAAGTTTAAAATATAATAAATTGTGTATGCTTAACAAAAGATTGATTGTTGATGAGGTGGTGGTTAACGACGATGGTAGAAAGCATCTTGCTCTGATACCGTAAAGAACCTGCTAGAATTCACAAAGAGTGTGAATAAATGAAGAAGAGAAAAACCAAGATTTTTTCACAAAGAGTGTGCATAAATGAAGAAGAGAAAAAACAAGATTTTATATATTAATATTGTATCTACAAGTATGAAACCCTAATTGACATAGATGATATCTATATATAGCCTAAGATCAAGGAAATGATTAGAACGGCTACAATCTAACGACATGGAAGAGATAGAGTTTCATACAGTGAATGAAAAGATCTATATGCCCTTATGAAAAGTGTGGGGCTCATTGTAGCATAGTTATAGAATAGGCTCCTGTAATGAAGTTTAGAAGAACTTTGGGCTTTTGGTAAGCGGTTGTTAAGTAAGCCAGCTATTAGACATGCATAAAGTCAATCTAGATATGTGAACCGCAGATATCCATTATTATCACATTTCCGAATACTAAAAGTAAAATTATTACATTTTCTATAGTTGGAAACTGAGTCAGTAGTTATATTACATGTTATTTGAGATGGAATTAATATGAGATATATGGGATTAGCGTACATTTTGAGGCTAGGACCGGCAAAATGGATATTGGCACGACAACTTGACATGAAAATAACCAGAATTTTGAGGGTTTGAGTTTAGTTATATGTGTTTGAGTCGTAAATGGGTCGACACGATTGAATGGAATGAAGCAACAAGGGCGAACGCAAACAAAATCATATTCTCCTCATCGATGGGAACCGAAGACAGTGCAAGTTTATGAAAAGGGTGGAGAGATTATTGATGGTATCAGAGCGTTTATCCATACGGTTTGGAGGTAGGTTTTGAGTTTTAAGATATTGGATCTGGTAAGAAAAGAATGTGGGCGATGTGGGACATGTCGAACAAGAACTTGTAGATCTGATTACCTAAGTGGGTTCCTCGGTTGAAAGTGTGGCGTTGAGGAGCGTGAGGACCAATTGTTTCTTTAGAGTCGTCCAAGTAGTGAACAATGAATTGACGGTGGTGGACACGGAGTCGTTGTTGTTAGAGATATGGTGTGCCGGACACACCGTTGTACCATAAAGGTTGCAAAAAAGAGTGTGGGTGTGAAAAATAGGTGTAATATGATGTTTTCAAAGTACGGAAATCGGATCCATCAAGTTTAAAAGGTAATAGATTGTCTATACTTGACAGAAGATTAATTATTGATGATATGGTGGTTAACGATGGTGGTAGAGCGCATCTTGCTCTGATACAGTAAAGAACCTGCTAGAATTCACAAAGAGTGCATAAATGAAGAAGAGAAAAAACTAGATTTTTTCACAAAGAGTGTGCATAAATGAAGAAGAGAAAAAACAAGATTTTATATATAGATAGTGAATCTACAAGTATGAAACCCTAATTGACATAAATGATATCTATATATAGCCTAAGATCAATGATATGATTAGAATGGCTACAATCTAACGACAGGGAAGAGATAGAGTTTTATATAGTGAATGAAAAGACATATATGCCCTTATGAAAAGAGTGGGGCTACATTGTAGCATAATTATAGAATAGGCTCCGGTAATGGGCTCTAGAAGAACTTTGAGCTTTTAAAAAGAGGTTGTTTAGTAAGCAAGCTATTTGACTTGCATAAAGTCAATCAAGATATGTGAACCATAGATATCCATTATTATCACATTTCGGAATACTAAAAATAAAATTGTTACATTTTCTATAGTTGGAAAAGGTGTTAGTAGTTATATTACATGTTATTTGAGATGGAATTAATATGAGATAGATGGGATTAGCGTATATCTTGAGGCTACGACTGGCAAAATGGATATTGACACGACAACTTGACACGAACACGATACGAATTTAGAGTGTTTGGGTTTAGTCATATGGGTTTGAGTCGTAAATGGGTCGACACGATTGAATGGAATGAAGCAATGTCGTCGAAGGTAAACAAGATCATATCCTCCTCCTCGATGGGAACCAAAGTCACTGCAAGTTTATTAAAAGGGTGGAGAGATTATCGATTGTATCTGAGCGTTTATCTATATGGTTTGGAGGTCGGTTATGAGTTTTAATATATTGGATATGGTAAGAAAAGAATGTGGCCGATGTGGGACAAGTCGAACGAGAATCGGTAAATTTTATTACCTAAGTGGGTGCTTCGGTTGAAAGCGTGGCGTTGAGGAACGTGAGGACCAGTTGGTCCTTTAGAGTCGTCCAAGTAGTCAACACTGAATTGACGGTGGTGGAAAGGGAGTCGTCGTTGTTAGAGATATGGTGTGCCGGACACACCGTTGTACCATCAAGGTTGCAAACAAGACAGTGTGTGTGAAAAATAGGTGTAATCTGATGTTTGCAAAGAACGAAAATTGGATCCATCAAGTTTAAAAGGTAATAGATTGTGTATACTTGACAGAAGATAAATTATTGATGAGATGGTGGTTAACGAAGGTGGTAGAGAGCATCTTGCTCTGATACCGTAAAGAACCTGCTAAAATTCACAAAGAGTGCATAAATGAAGAAGAGAAAAACAAGATTTTTTCACTAAGAGTGTTCATAAAGGAAGAAGAGAAAAAACAAAATTATATATATTGATAGTGTATCTACAAGTATGAAACCCTAGTTGACATAGATGGTATCTATATATAGCCTAAGATCAAGGATATGATTAGAATGGCTACAATCTAATGACAGGGAAGAGATAGAGTTTCATATAGTGAATGAAAAGACATATACGCCCTTGTGAAAAGAGTGTGGCTACATTGTAGCATAGTTATAGTACTAATGGCTTCAGTAATGGACTTTAGAAGTACTTTGGTCTTTTTATAAGAGGATGTTAAGTAGGCCAGCTATTAGACATGCATAAAGTCAATCTAGATATGTGAACCGTAGATATCCATCATTATGAAATTTCCGAGTACTAAAAGTAAAATTGTTACATTTTCTATAGCTGGAAACGGATTCAGTAGTTATATTACCTGTTATTTGAGATGGAATTGATATGAGATATATGGGATTAGCGTACATCTTGAGGCTAGGACCGGCAAAATGGATATTGACACGAAAACTTGACACGAACACGATACGAATTTAGAGTGTTTGGGTTTAGTCATAAGGGTTTGAGTCGTAAATGGGTCGACACGATTGAATGGAATGAAGCAACGTGGGCGAAGGAAAACAAAATTATATCCTCCTCATCGATGGGAACCGAAGACATTGCAAGTTTATGAAAAGGGTGGAGAGATTATCGATGGTGTCGGAGCGTTTATCTATATGGTTCGGAGGTCGTTTTTCAGTTTTAAGATATTGGATCAGGTAAGAAAAAAATGTGAGCGATTTGGGACAAGTCCAACGAGAATTGGTAGATCCGATTACCTAAGTGGGTGTTTCGGTTTAAAGTGTGGCGTCGAGGAAAGCTAGGACCAGTTGTCCTTTAGAGTCCTCAAAGTAAGGAAAACTGAATTGACGGTGGTTGATAGGGAGTCGTTGTTGTTAGAGAGATGGTGTGCCGGACACACCGTTGTACCATCAAGGTTGCAAAAAATACCATGGGTGCGAAAAATAGGTGTAATATGATGCTTTCAAAATACGAAAAATTAGATCCATCAAGTTTAAGAGGTGATAGGTTGTGTATACTTGACAGAAGATTAATTATATATGAGATGGTGGTTAACTACGGTGGTAGAAAGCATCTTGCTCTGATACCGTAAAGAACCTGCTAGAATTCACAAAGAGTGTGAATAAATGAAGAGAAAAACCAAGATTTTTTCACAAAGAGTGTGCATAAATGAAGAATAGAAAAAAGCTGATTTTATATATTGATAGTGTATCTACAAGTATGAAACCCCAATTGACATAGATGATATCTATATATTGCCTAAGATCAAGGATATGATTAGAACGGCTACAATCTAACGACTTGGAAGAGACAGAGTTTCATACAGTGAAAGAAAGACATATATGCCCTAATTAAAAGAGTGGGGCAACATTGTAGCATAGTTATAGAATAGGCTCCTGTAATAGGCTTTAGAAGAACTTTGGACTTTTGATAAGAGGTTGTTAAGTAAGCCAGCTATTAGACATGCATAAAGTCAATCTAGATATGTGAACCGTAGATATCCATTATTATCACATTTCTGAATACTAAAAGTAAAATTGTTACATTTTCTATAGTTGGAAACTGAGTCAGTAGTTATATTACATGTTATTTGAGATGGAATTAATATGAGATATATGGGATTAGCGTACATCTTGAGGCTAGGACCGGAAAAATGGATATTGGAACGACAACTTGATACAAAAATGACACGAATTTTGAGGGTTTGGATTTAGTCGTATTGGTTTGATCGTAAATGGGTCGACACGATTGAATGGAATGAAGCAACGTGGGCGAACGCAAACAAAATCATATCCTCCTCACCGAAGGGAACCAAAGACACTGCAAGTTTATGAAAAGGGTGGAGAGATTATTGATGGTATCGGAGCGTTTATCCATACGGTTTGGAGGTAGGTTTTGAGTTTTAAGATATTGGATCTGGTAAGAAAGGAATATGGGCGATGTGGGACAAGTAGAACGAGAACTTGTAGATCTGATTACCTAAGTGGGTGCCTCGGTTAAAAGTGTGGCGTTGAGGAACGTGAGGACCAGTTGTTCCTTTAGAGTCGTCCAAGTAGTGAACACTCAATTGACGATGGTGGACACAGAGTCGTCGTTGTTAGAGAGATGGTGTGCCGGACACACCGTTGAACCATCAAGGTTGCAAAAAAGAGCGTGGGTGCGAAAATAGGTGTAATATGATGTTTGCAAAGTATAAAAATTGGATCCATCAAGTTTAAAAGGTAATAGATTGTGTATACTCGACAGAAGATTAATTATTGATGAGATGGTGGTTAACAATGGTGGTAGAGAGCATCTTGCTCTGATATAGAACCTGCTAGAATTCACAAAGAGTGTGCATAAATGAAGAAGAGAAAAAACAAGATTTTATCACAAAGAGTGTGCATAAATGAAGAAGAGAAAAAACAATATTTTATATATTGATAGTGATCTACAAGTATGAAACTTTAATTGACATAGATGATATCTATATATAGCCTAAGATCAATGATATGATTAGAATTGCTACAATCTAACGACAGGGAAGAGATAGAGTTTCATACAGTAAATGAAAAGACATATATGCCCTTATGAAAAGAGTGGGGCTACATTGTAGCATAATTATAGAAAGGCTCCGGTAATGGGCATTAGAAGAACTTTGGGCTTTTCAAAAGAGGTTATTAAGTAAGCCAGCTATTTGACTTGCATAAAGTCAATCTAGATATGTGAACCATAGATATCCATTATTATCACATTTCCGAATACTAAAAATAAAATTGTTACATTTTCTATAGTTTGAAAAGGAGTTAGTAGTTATATTACATGTTAGTTGAGATGGAATAAATATGAGATAGATGGGATTAGGTATATCTTGAGGCTACAACAGGCAAAATGGATATTGACACGACAACTTGACACGAACACAGCACGAATTTAAAGGGTTTATGTTTTGTCATAAAGGGTTTGATTCGTAAATGGTCGACACGTTTGAACGGAATGAAGCAATGTGGACAATGGTAAACAAAATCATATCCTTCTCATCGATGGGAACCAACGACACAAGAGATTATCGATGGTATCTGAGCGTTTATCTATATGGTTTGGAGGTCGGTTATGAGTTTTAAGATATTGGGTATGGTAATAAAAGAATGTAGCCGATGTGGGACAAGTCGAACGAGAATCGGTAAATTTTATTACCTAAGTGGGTGCTTCAGTTGAAAGCGTGGCGTTGAGGAACGTGAGGACCAGTTGGTCCTTTAGAGTCGTCCAAGTAGGGAACACTGAATTGACGGTGGTGGACAGGGAGTCGTCGTTGTTAGAGAGATGGTGTGCCGGACACACCGTTGTACCATCAAGGTTGAAAAAAAGACAGTGCGTGCGAAAAATAGGTGTAATCTGATGTTTGCAAAGTACGAAAATTGGAACCATTAAGATTAAAAGGTAATAGATTGTGTATACTTGACAGAAGATTAATTATTGATGAGATGGTGGTTAAAGATGGTGTTAGAGAGCATCTTGCTCTGATACCTTAAAGAACCTGCTAGAATTCACAAAGAGTGTGCATAAATGAAGAAGATAAAAAACAAGATTTTTTCACAAAGAGTGTGCATAAATTAAGAAGAGAAAAAACAAGATTTTATATATTGATAGTGAATCTACAAGTATGAAACCCTAATTGACATAGATGATATCTATATATAGCCTAAGATCAATGATATGATTAGAATTGCTGCAATCTAACGACAAGGAAGAGATAGAGTTTCATACAGTGAAAGAAAAGACATATATGCCCTTATTACAAGAGTGGGGCTACATTGTAGCATAGTTATAGAATAGGCTCCTGCAATGGCTTTAGAAGAACTTTGGGCTTTCGATAAGAGGTTGTTAAGTAAGCCAGCTATTAGACATGCATAAAGTCAATCTAGATATGTGAACAGTGGATATCCATTATTATCACATTTCCGAATACTAAAAGTAAAATTGTTACATTTTCTATAGTTGGAAACTGAGTCAGTAGTCATATTACCTGTTATTTGAGATGGAATTAATATGAGATATATGGGATTAGCGTACATCTTGAGGCTAGGACCGGCAAAATGGATATTGGCACGACAATTTGACACGAAAACGAAACGAATTTTGAGGGTTTGGATTTAGTCATATGGGTTTGAGTCGTAAATGTGTCGACACGATCGAATGGAATGAAGCAACGTGGGAGAAGGCAAACAAAATCATATCCTCCTCATCGATGGGAACCGAAGACACTGCAAGTTTATGAAAAGGGTGGAGAGATTATCGATGGTATCAGAGCGTTTATCTATATGGTTTGGAGGTAGGTCTTGAGTTTTAAGATATTGGATCTGGTAAGAAAAGAATGTGGGCGATGTGGGACAAGTCGAACGAGAATGGGCATATCTGATTACCTAAGTGGGTGCTTCGATTGAAAGCGTGGCGTTGAGGAACGTGAGGACCAGTTGGTCCTTTAGAGTCGTCCAAGTAGTGAACACTGAATTGACGGTGGTGGACAGGGAGTCGTCATTTTTAGAGAGATGGTGTGCCGGACACCCCATTTTACCATCAAGGTGTCAAAAAAGAAAGTGGGTGCGAAAAATAGGTGTAGTCTAATGTTTGCAAAGTACGAAAATTGGATCCATCAAGTTTAAAAGGTAATAGATTGTGTATACTTGATAGAAGATTATTTATTGATGAGATGGTGGTTAACGAAGGTGGTAGAGAGCATCTTGCTATGATACTTTAAAGAACCTGCTAGAATTCACAAAGAGTGTGCATAAATGGAGAAGATAAAAAACAATATTTTTTCACTAGGAATGTTCATAAAGGAGGAAGAGAAAAAACAAAATTATATATATTGACAGTGTATCTACAAGTATCAAACCCTAGTTGACATAGATGATATCAATATATAGCCTAAGGTCAAGGATATGATTAGAACGGCTACAATCAAATGACAGGGAAGAGATAGAGTTTCATACAGTGAATGAAAAGACATATACGCCCTTATGAAAAGAGTGTGGCTACATTGTAGCATAGGTTAAATATGATGTTTGCAAAATACGGAAATTGGATCCATCAAGTTTAAAAGGTAATAGGTTGTGTATACTTGACATAAGATTAATTATATATGAGATGGTGGTTAACTACGGTGGTAGAGAGCATCTTGCTCTGATTCAGTAAAGAACCTGCTAGAATTCACAAAGAGTGTGAATAAATGAAGAAGCGAAAAACCGAGATTTTTTCACAAAGAGTGTGCATAAATGAAGAAGAGAAAAAACAAGATTTTATATATTGATAGTGTATCTACAAGTATGAAACCCTAATTGACATAGATGATATCTATATATAGCCTAAGATCAAGGATATGATTAGAACGGCTAGAATCTAACAACAAGGAAGATAGAGTTTCATACAGTGAATGAAAAGACATATAAGCCCTTATGAAAAGAGTGGGCCTACATTGTAGCATAGTTATAGAATAGGCTCCTATAATGGGCTTTAGAAGAACTTTGGCCTTTTGATAAGAGGTTGTTAAGTAAGCATGCTATTAGACATGCATAAAGTCAATCTAGATATGTGAAACGTAGATATCCATTATTATCACATTTCCGAATACTAAAAGTAAAATTGTTAGATTTTCTATAGTTGGAAACTCAGTCAGTAGTTATATTACCTGTTATTTGATATGGAATTAATATGAGATATATGGGATTAGCGTACATCTTGAGGCTAGGACAAGCAAAATAGATATTGGCACGACAACTTGACACGAAAATGACACGAATTTTGAGGGTTTGGATTTAGTCATATGGGTTTGAGTCGTAAATTGGTCGACACGATTGAATGGAATGAAGGAGGCGAAGGCAAACAAAATCATATCCTCCTCATCGATGGGAACCGAAGACATTGAAAGTTTATGAAAAGGGTGGAGAGATTATCGATGGTATCGGAGCCCTTATCTATACGGTTTGGAGGTCGGTTTGGAGTTTTAAGATATTGGATCTAGTAAGAAAAGAATGTGGGCGATGTGGGACAATTCGAACGAGAATTGGTAGATCCGATTACCTAAGTGGGTCCTTCGGTTGAAATTGTGGCACTGAGGAACGTGAGGACCAGTCGTTCCTTTAGAGTCATCCAAGTAGTGAACGCTGAATTAACGGTGGTGGACACAGAGTCGTCGTTGTTAGAGAGATGGTGTGCCGGACACACCGTTGAACCATCAAGGTTGCAAAAAAGAGCGTGGGTGCGAAAATAGGTGTAATATGATGTTTGCAAAGTATAAAAATTGGATCCATCAAGTTTAAAAGGTAATAGATTGTGTATACTCGACAGAAGATTAATTATTGATGAGATGGTGGTTAACGATGGTGGTAGAGAGCATCTTGATCTGATACCGTAAAGAACCTGCTAGAATTCACAAAGAGTGTGCATAAATGAAGAAGAGAAAAAACAAGATTTTTTCACAAAGAGTGTGCATAAACGAACTAGAGAAAAAACAAGATTTTATATATTGATAGTGAATCTACAAGTATGAAACTCTAATTGACATAGATGATATCTATATATAGCCTAAGATCAGTGATATGATTAGAATGGCTACAATCTAACGACAGGGAAGAGATAGAGTTTCATAGAGTGAATGAAAAGACATATGCCCTTATGAAAAGAGTGGGGCTACATTACAGCATATTTATAGAATAGGCTCCGGTAATGGGCTTTAGAAGAACTTTGGGCTTTTAAAAAGAGGTCGTTAAGGGTAAGTTTGGGATTGCTTCTGTTGCCAGCACAGCTGCTTTCCGACAGCGGAAGCAGTTTTAGTGTGTTTTGTAAAAATAAAATATTTGCTTTTCCGAACAGTTTCTGCTGTCCCACAGCAGTTATCAGGAAGCAAGGGGGATATGCTTTTCCAGAAAGTGCTTTTGATTAATTTATCTATAACCGATTTTGACCTTACAATTTTTTAAAATATCAATAGTTATCTTTCCGAAATTGACACGTGTCATATATTTTTGTCATTTTACCCTCGCACAGAAACTTCACAATTGATTTTACCAAACATAAAATTACTATATCAATATTTAAGAGCAGCTTCTACGTAATATTTACCAAACAACATTTTATCAAGAACTCGCATGAGCTTTCTACTATGCTTTCACACAGCAGCTTTTTACCACCGCCACAACATTCCCAAACTAGCTCTAAGTAAGCCAGCTATTAGACTTGCATAAATTCCATCTAGATATGTGAACTATAGATATCCATTATTATCACATTTCCGAATACTAAATATAAAATTGTTACATTTTCTATAGTTGGAAAAGGAGTTAGTAGGTATATTACATGTTATTTGAGATGGAATTAATATGAGTTAGATGGGATTAGCGTATATCTTGAGGCCACAACTGTCAAAATGGATATCGACACGACATATTGACACGAACACAACACGAATTTAGAGGGTTTATTTTTTTTCATAAAGGGTATGACTCGTAAATGGGTCGACACGATTGAATGGAATGAAGCATGTGGGCGAAGGCAAACAAAATCATACCCTCCTCATCGATGGGAACCAAAGACACTGCAAGTTTATGAAAAGGGTGGAGAGATTATCGATGGTATCTGTGCGTTTATCTATATGGTTTGGAGGTCGGTTATGAGTTCTAAGATATTGGAAATGGTAAGAAAAGAATGCGGGCGATGTGGGACAAGTCGAACGAGAATTGGTAGATCTGATTATCTAAGTGGGTGCTTCGGTTGAAAGCGTGGTGTTGAGGAACGTGAGGACCAGTTGGTCCTTTAGAGAGATGGTGTGCCGGACACACCGTTGTACCATCAAGGTTGCAAAAAAGACAGTGGGTGCGAAAAATAGGTGCAATATGATGTTTGCAAAGTACGAAAATTGGATCCATCAAGTTTAAAAGGTAATAAATTGTGTATACTTGATAGAAGATTAATTATTCATGAGATGGTGGTTCACGAAGGTGGTAGAGAGCATCTTGCTCTGATACCGTAAAGAACCTGCTAGAATTCACAAAGAGTGCATAAATGAAGAAGAGAAAAAACAAAATTTTTTCACTAAGAGTGTTCATGAAGGAAGAAGAGAAAAAACAAAATTATATATATTGAAAGTGTATCTACAAGTATGAAACCCTAGTTGACATAGATGATATCTATATATAGCCTAAGATCAAGGATATAATTAGAATGGCTACAATCTAATGACAGGGAAGAGATAGAGTTTCATACAGTGAATCGAAAGACATATACGCCCTTATGAAAAGAGTGTGGCTACATTGTAGCATAGTTATAGTACTAATGACTTCAGTAATGGACTTTAGAAGAACTTTGGGCTTTTGATAAGAGGATGTTAAGTAGGCCAGCTATTAGACATGCATAAAGTCAATCTAGATATGTGAACCGTAGATATCCATTATTATCAAGTTTTCGAATACTAAAAGTAAAATTGTTACATTTTCTATAGTTGGAAACGGAGTCAGTAGTTATATTACCTAATATTTGAGATGGAATTAATATGAGATATATGGGATTAGCGTACATCTTGAGACTAGGACCGGCAATTAAAATGGATATTGACACGACAACTTGACACGAACACGACACGAATTTAGAGGGTTTGGGTTTTGTCATATGGGTTTGAGTCGTAAATGGGTCGACACGATTAAATGGAATGAAGCAACGTGGGAGAAGGCAAACAAAATCATATCCTATGCATCGATGGGAACCGAAGACACTGCAAGTTTATGAAAAGGGTGGAGAGATTATCGATGGTATCGGAGCATTTATCTATATGGTTCGGAGGTCGGTTTTGAGTTTTAAGATATTGGATCAGGTAAGAAAAAAAATTGAGCTATGTGGGACAAGTCGAACGAGAATTGGTAGATCCGATTACCTAAGTGGGTGTTTTGGTTGAAAATGTTGCGTTGAGGAACGTGAGGACCAGTTGGTCCTTTAGAGTCGTCCAAGTAGTGAACCCTGAATTGACGATGGTTGATAGGGAGTCGTCGTTGTTAGAGAGATGGTGTGCCGGACACACTGTCATACCATCAAGGTTGCAAAAATACCATGGGTGCAAAAAAATAGGTGTAATATGATGTTTGGAAAGTACGAAAATTGGATCCATCAAGTTTAAAAGGTAATAGGTTGTGTATACTTGACAGAAGATTAATTATATATGAGATGGTGGTTAACTACAGTGGTAGAGAGCATCTTGCTCTGATACCGTAAAGAACCTGCTAGAATTCACAAAGAGTGTGAATAAATGAAGAAGAGAAAAACCAAGATTTTTTCACAAAGAGTGTGCATAAATGAAGAAAAGAAAAAAGCTGATTTTATATATTGATAGTGTATCTACAAGTATGAAACCCTAATTGACATTACAATCTGACACGAACACGATACAAAGTTAGAGGGTTTGAATTTAGTCATATGGGTTTGGGGGTCGACACAATTGAACACAATTTAAGGGGCTTGATGTGGGTTGACTTGCAAAATCCATATAGAACCCGCGTTATCCACACCTTTTAAACAAGGCACCCATCTAAACTTAAACCCAACACGACATGTTACAACCCGTATATGAAACCTAATAATATTTTATAATATAAAGTGCATTTGAGCCCAACCCTCTAACAATAATCATAGTTTGTTCCTATAAAAAGTCTACCGTATGTCAACTAACTCTTCATCCTCACACAATCATCCCTTCCTCAACTCTGGATGTTTGTGAATCGCAACTCAGCGCGAATTGCGACTCAGCTTCGTCTTCATCTCCCAGTGATCTGAACTGTGAAAGAATGGCCACAAGTAAAGCTTATTTTGGAGTGTTTATATTAGTTTTCACTTGTTTAATTTGTGTACTCGTGTTATATATACTTGTTGCTTATATTTCGTAGTAATTTTTTTTTGTTTGTGATTATATAAAATAAACGGGCTACACGACGGGTAACCCGTTTATTATATACGTCAAGTTAGGGTCTGTAGTACTAGACACGCTTAATATATGGGTTGGGTTCGGGTTTACCCTAAATGGGTCTTAACACGAATACGACCCAACTCGAACACAACCCGCGATACGAATTGCCACCCCATATATGTCGCACCTCTAGTGGAAGCATCTTCAATGGCCCCCTCAAGTATTTAAATGAAATACAACTGACTTGGAATCTATATAACAGATTAGGATAGTTCACTTTAAAATAGTTTTGTTTCCATTAGATTAAATGAATCTCAACTTTTGGATGGCACTGATCAATGATCATATACAAAAATAGATTCTGAAAAGAAAAAAAAAAGGAGAAACTATTCAAGTAAGTTACAATTTCAAGAACAAGTGATAAATACTTTCAATATAAAAAAATAAATATTCTTCCAATCATTATTTTTGTATGAATGACGGAGTCGGTAGTGATGAGAGTTTGGGAGTTATGACTTGTAACCACAATTATTTTGAGTTTTCGCAACTTTTGACCCCACAAATATGGAAAAAAATTAAAATATACTGTAACGCAAAATTCATAACCTCCAAAAGTACGTTAAAATAGGAAAAACAATTACAATTTTATCTTATTTTGAATTTTGCATAGCCATGTTAGCATAAGTGAGGGTAAAGTTGTCATTTCATTACCTCTCACCACCAACAATCAAAACCACAGCTGCAACCACTACCGTCCACCACCTTCTTCAAATGCCACCACAGCTCCCACTAGGGGTGAGAGAAATTCCCCAAACCGGCCGCCCCAAACCGGTTGGAATTTATCACCCGTTCTTGCTACTTGATTGATTACGATCATAGATTAACAAACTTGTATTAAGTTTGATTGATCATGATTATGAAGTTAGTAAAACCGTTTAAAACCAGTCTGGTCTGTTTTATATATCACATGAAAAAATTACATATTTTAGTTAGATACACCGTCCGCAAATCAAGTTTACTAAGTTAAGTTGTTTTGGGCATCAAAAAGGATAGAGTGAGTTTAGGTTTAACATTCTGCAACCTTTATCTATTGGGTCAGGGAAAAAAACCGATAAAACCCGGCCAAAACGATCCGCGCTCACCCTAAGCGATGAATATGTCATGTATATAGGCTTAAGTTTTCAAACGGTTTGAAACATTTTGAGCCCGTCTAAACCCGGTCGAATGGGTCCGAGTGAAAGGATTGATAGGGTATGGGTTTGTCGAATACTTAATTGGGTTTGGGTATCCATATGACCAACCCGCGATCATTGGGTTGGGTAGGAAACACACTCCTCACCCGCCCAACCCGGTCTGTGCTTTGCCCTAGCTCCCACTGCAACAACCCCCTTATTCGGCTCAGGACAAGATCGGGATGGCGCTGCTAAATAGAAGCGGCGGAACTCAAAAGCAAATCAAACCACAACATATACTTACAATAAACAACTAGATTAAAACATGATCTGATTACTATTACACAACAACTTAACATTACTATATACTACTTGTGACGTTATAAAGGTGAGTTGCGCGCCCTTCTATGCCATAGACCCTACCTCCTAGACCTGCGGTGGGAAGGAAAACAAGAACCGGAGTTTCAAAAATCAGGAACAAATACTAAGTGGGATACACATTAGAATGTAAAAACATGAAGATGGTATAGCTTGATGGGTCATGAGTAAAATAAAATAAAAGTGACAGAGTATAAGGAATACATTATTAGAGTTTGAAACGGAGCAAAAAATAGAGTTAATAAGAAACATCCCGATAATCATCAACATATCCAATGAAATATTTCACAAGTGTCATTTTCCATTTAGTATATAGGTATAATCATTAGTTCTCCAATATATAGCCAAAGAATCCAATTACTATGCACAATACCGCAGATAGTAATGGTCAACAAAGGACCTCCCAAATAGTAACGGTCAACAAAGGACCTCCCGAATAGTAAGGTCAACAAACGTCCTCCCAAATAGTAACGGTCAACAAAGGACCTCCCAAATAGTAACGGTCAACAAAGGACCTCCCAAATAGTAATGGTCAACAAAGGACCTCCCAAATAATAACAGATTTCGGTACGTGCGATATTCCACTTTACGTTATTAACGAATTATTACTTTCGCGTGACCGTTTCAAAACAATCATTTCAAAACGTAAACAAACTCAATTAAAGCATGTGAATCACAAAACACATTTTGAGACAAGTTATAAAGTCAAACGTCGACACGAAAGAAGCTAGGCACACAAGAATAAGCATGTAACTCACAAGTACATTTTGAGACAAGACATAAAATCATATTTTGACACGAAGAAAGCAAGGAACACGAGGCTAAGCATGTAATCTCACCTTAAGCCGAGATAGCGATTCACTATCTTCACGGGTAGTTGACGTAGCCTATGTCTACAAATCCGTCGCCTACAATTTACAATTGTCCAGTAACAATGATGCTACATCCAAGTGAACGAATGCATTGATATTTTTCTAGGTCGGGTACTAAGTCCATTTCAAATTATCATAATAAACTGGTTTCAAGTGGTGTACTCACGTGTCGAATACAAGCTCTACATGAATATCATTCTAAATGTCACTAATGCACATACAATTATGCTCACATATCAAAATAAGTCCAACAAATCATTTAGAAATTCAAAAATCCAAATTTTCTAAAACATGTAAAACTACAATTCTGGACTGAATTGTAGCTCTGACTTTAGAGCCACATTTACCACGTCAAAGCATCTCTTAAAATCATGAAAATAATTTGGATCAACTTACATGTGTCAAATTTTTGGAACATCAAGAAAATCATGCATATCTATCATAAAACTCAAGTTACAAAATTAACAAATACTACTGCGCAGAGAAGTGTTTGGCATAATTTTTCAAGTTAGAAGGACAATTACTACAACTTGGAGAATAATAGAAACGACGCTCATCTTCTTCAGAATTAACCCTAAATGTGTCTAGTTACAACACAAGAAAGATGAGGTTCCAAAAATATTTGAAAAGTGGGTTCTTAGTAAAAATGGAAAAAACAGGTCCAGAAACAGAGTTTCTGAAAACATGCAACTTTGAATGAGCTTATCTCCCTAACCACAAAGGTTATGTAGTTGATTTTTTTTCTCAAAATGACCCTATCAGAGTCTAGTTTTAAAATATGCAAGAGTTGGACGGAGACAAAATTTGGAAATAATCCACGTTTTTGACAAACTGGTCAGAATGTAACAACATGTAATTTTACCTAGAACACTCAAAACATGTTCAAATCAATTCTATGATACATGCAACCGAAAATAACTTGAAGTATACCTAGATACTACCAATTAGACATGCAATAAGAGTTTCACATCAAGGATTTGAAAAATCATGTGAGGGATTTGAGGAATTCATTCTCTAAATTTACAATTCAAGACCCAAAACACACATGCAAGAAAAGAACAAGTAATTTCCTATCATGAACATGAACTATCAACATGATGAGTAGAATATATGAAAAAAAGAATAAGTCGATGCTTACATTGGAGCATAGAGATGTTGAATTCTCGAAGAACACTCATTCAAGCTCTCCTCTCTCTCATCAAACTCCATTCCCGGATTTGGGGGTTGTCCCTCACAAAACAACCCCAAAACTTCATTTTTTACCTTCCAAATGATGAAAAACTTGAGTCCAAGGCCATAGTCACCCTTTGGGGAATCATTTTCTTCATTTTCTTCAACGATTATTGCCAATATATTTCTAAAGATCAATTTCTAACTTATTCGATATTGACAATATCATTAATTGGCTCATTCATCCACAACACAAATTTACAAGCATTTGGGAATATTTATTCAAACAAACTGGAATTAAATAAATAATGCACTTCAAAAAAAAGGGACGAGAGATAATTTGAGTAAAAACAGTAAATAACAACTTTGGCTCACCAGAAATACCATCTAATTCCTGAGTTGATCAGGGGGAATCCAATAAATCACATCAAAAATACCTTAAGTGTCGACACCCCCTAATGGGTTCTTGCGCCCAAAAGGAGTGAGTACAAGGAGCAGACCCAGGGCTAATCGCAACCGAGCCAAATAATAAATTGGGTCGAGCGACCGTAACCAACAACGACCAAACCAATAAGTATCCAAATGAAGTATCCCCGCACAACTCTTTCTATTTTACTTTATTACAAATTTAATAACTATCGTGTGAAATTTCCAAATATCGATGATCAACAAATCCAACCTTTTTTCCAGGTATAAACACATAATAAAACATTTTTTGAGACAAGTTATAAAATCACGTTTGACACGAAAGAATGTACGCACACAATACTTGGCATGTATACTCACCTCAATCCACAGTAATAAGCACGTAAAGTTTCCTGAGGATGAACGTAGCCCACTTCTACTAACTCTTCACCTACACATTCTTTTCCTTACTCGATGAACGTAGCCCACTTCTACTAACTCTTCATTCTATTTCCTTACTCGATCACAAATTTAACTATACAAGTATGTAAAATGTGAATCTCCTAACAAGCGTTATTTGAATTTGATGTCACTCAATCCCCCCCCCCCTTTAGCATGCAACACTTACACATAATGATGCTATTCCCAATTATATTTCCCTGTAACAACATCTCAAATACTAATATAAAATTATTATGTAAGAACTCACATTTTAAGTCCATGAGCTTTCACATTTACAAAATACTAATTTATTAACCGACGTATTTATTTTTAAGAGACCGCAAAATTCTATGAAATAATATTTCTCTTGAACATAACAACTTAGTCAAAATAGTCACATATTAAAAAAAAATAGTGAAATAAAGGACTAATACATAAACAATTTATATAACATCTTTATTTAAGGAAAACGAGTATTGATTCATGAAGTTAAGTTGGAGAAATAATTCTTGGAACTAGTACACATAAACGATTATTGCCAATCTATTTCTAAAGATCAATTTCTAACTTATTCGATATTGACAATATCATTAATTGGCCCACTCATCCACAACACAAATTTACAAGCATTTGGCAATATTTATTCAAACAAACTGGAATTAAATAAATAATGCACTTCAAAAAAAGTACTTCAAAAAAAATTAAACAATAATTAATATATATACTTTCAACTTGTTTAATTTCAAGAAAACAAATTCTATTTAACTCACTAGTATTTTCCTATATTATTTCAATACTCAACGTAATTATTCAATTAAAATAGTAGCTAGAAATTGTAGAATATAATTTAAACCCAAAAATCCTATTTTTATTTCATATATAAATATGCAGTTTGTTTAATGCAAAGAGAAACCCCCAAGTTATACTAAAAGGCAATAAAACACCCTCACTAACTAAAGCAGTTCCATAAGGAACACAAGTGGCAACTATCCCCAACAAGAACATATTTTTTTTGACCGACCAAAACATGAATTGAAGCCTTAAAACATAACTGTGATTGCTAAAAACAACCTATGAGAATATTTAGAGCGTATCCGGTCCAAAAAATGCGAGAAATGACGGATAAAGGGGTTAGATTGCACTATCGTCAGTGGATCACGGTGGAGGTGGCCGACGGTGGCTCTCCGGTGGTTTTTGGTCCTGGTTATGAACTCCTCTAGCTTCCTTGGACCTGCAGAGATATATTGGGGTCGATTTCAGAGGGTTGCTTGAGTGAAATTCCTCGCCGGTTTTAATGACAGAACAGTGGCGGCGGCGGTGCTTCTCCTGCTACGGCAGCTTGCTGTTGCTTCCTTTATTTCTGCTGGGTTTGGATTAACGAGAGAGAGGGAGAGGAGCAAAAGTGGTGATGGGTGCTTACCGATGGGGTGGCGATGGCGGCTGGCCTTTTGGTCGTTGGTTCTGCTGTTTCTGCTGCTTCTGCTGAGGCCTCCTAGTGGTCATAGGGAGAAAAGAGAGAGTGATGGAGCTGATGGAAGTGGGGGTGAGAGAGAGGGAGAATCACCGTGGTGTTACTGTCGATGATGAAGGTGGCGTGTTGGAGAAGATGGTGGTTGATGAAGATGGTGGCTCCAGTGGTGTCTATCGAAGGTGGATGAGGAGGAGAAGTTGCTGGGCTTTTATAGTGGAAATGGGGCGGTGATGGTTGATGGAAGTGAAGAAAATCCTTCTCGTGGAAACAGGGGCGGATTCAAGATTTTGGCTCAGTGGGGGCTAAATTATAAAACGAGGACATTTTAATATATAAACTTAAGTAGTGGGAGTTATTACTTAATTTGAGTGTCGGATAAAATGAATTTGATGAACAAAATATGGGTAAAATTGTAATTCGAAAGAGTTGAGTGGGGGCTATAGCCCCCACAGTCCCCTACTTGCATCCGCCACTGCGTGGAATGGTTATTACTTGGAGAGGATGTTCAGGTACAGTACAACAACAACAACAACAACAACAACAACAACAACAACAACAACAACAACAACAACAACAACAACAACAACAACAACAATAATAATAATAATAATAATAATAATAATAATAATAATAATAATAATAATAATAATAATAATAATAATAGATTATGATAGGGTGTGGTGAGGGTATACTTCAATGTCGTGGTTGTATGTGCGTGCTCGACTAAAATAAAGAAAACGCACAGACGAATAAGATTTCGAGTACGCACTAATATATTGTAACATCCTCACACTAATTTCTTAGCTACTAAATGCCGATAATTTAAGATCTTTTCCTCAAGCTTAAAGGGAAGTTCATTATGACACTGGCCAAGTAAAAATCTTATCCGTGCATGTTTGTAAATCGAAGAACCAACTTTATTCCAACTTATAGTAATATTAGTACAAAAGATCTGAGCATATCAGTATTTCATCAAGTGGTACAGTCCATACATCTGATTGTAAGTTTCTTTTCTTCCTAATTTCTTAGCAAAGGATCCAAGCTATTACTTTCTTCAATGTGTCTCCCAGGTTCTTTAAAGTGGGAGTATCCCGAACGACAAAACATGTGGCAGGGTGGAAGAGCCATCAATTTAAGATCAGAAGGGTTCCAAGCGGTCTCCTGGTTTATTCTTGATCTTGTCAGTAACATCTAACAACTGATCAAATCCTTGGCCGGTGTAGTCAGCATGCATTTTCGTATACCTATATGAGAAGGTAAAGATAATAGCATTAATGCACCTAAAACAGTATTACTATAGAGGAATTCAAAGAGTCCTGTCAACCGACCTACCTAGCACCAAAATATCTCCACCGGAAGCCATAAATAGTTCCGAGATCACCTTCCTCTCTATCCACCAAACCAATACTGAAAGAAGAGGGAAAAATCATGTTAATTAAAACTGCAAAAGACATGCAATGCATCTTAGAGTATCAGTTCTTTCCTGCCAAGGTAGTCTTTGGAAGCATTTCCATCCCAGATATGAACACCCTTATCCTGAAGATCAACGAGGAAAATTGTTATCCCGACAAGTTGTGAACAATAGTGGTAGCGAACCTCTAAAAAGCAAAAGTAATCAGATAAAACCGAAAGTAGAAAAATGTAAATCATTCGAAAGACACCCAACCTCACAATTGAAAACAGTGAATCCCACGGGTTGTTCGGTCTTCAGACTTACTATGTTAAAGAGAAGGGAAGTAACCGGCAAGGATGGGAAGGGGGCAGAACCAAACAGCTTTGTCAAGCTTATGTTCCAAACAATGATGATTGTGTAGAACCATAAATAAAGTTTATTATATGGGTTGTTCGCGCAAATTCTTAAAATCTGGAAAGCCACATCGTTCATTCAATTCCACCAACACATCTTGTCAAAGAACATAGTCAATATTATATGTTAGAGAGAAAGACAAGTAAGCACAATTTTTAGGTTATTTATTGCACATGCCGCATACAAAGATTGCCATGGAAGACCTTACTGATGCATTTCGTGACCAACGTGTCACACATAGACATCATGATGTTTTAGTCACTCGTGATCGGCAGGGGAGATCGATCGATGATTGCCTTGAGATCGTAGGAACCTATTCTGGTCTGAACCCCGAAGAGGATGGGTTTGACGAGTGTGTCACATTCTTCCAATACCGGTCAAACCGCGAGGCATTCATGGCGGTGAAGAATCCGGTTGCTCGAGAGAGGTGGCTGAAGAAGGCACTCAACAGTGCACGGAACGGCTGGGTCCCCCCGTCAGGATAAATTTTCGCTAGTGTGTCCTTAGAACGAAAACAATTACTCGAACGCTGTTATGTTTAGATTACCTCCTTATGTGTGCCATTTATTTCGTAATGTAATTTGATATTGTGTACTATCTATGAATGTTATCAATTTTAGTTTGTAGTGTTTATGTGTTATTACTTTAAAATAGTTAACGATGTAAACTATTATGTCGTGCAGATAGTGATGATGATGACGTTATTGAAGATTTGATTCAACCTCTAATTGTTTCAGCCATACAGGAGACACCAAACGGTAACGCTGGACAAGTTTTACTAGTTGCAATGCAAATGTTATTGTCTACCCGCAAAGAGCCGTGTTGGACATCTTCCTTGACTGGTCATATGTGGGTACAAGAGGTTTTAAACGGACATTGGAAGCGTTCTATTGCGGCGTTCCGGATGAGTTCAGCTGTGTTTCGCCAGTTGTGTGCATTACTGCAAGGCACATACGGGTTTCGACCGTCCCAGAAAATGTCGGCTGAAGAATCGATTGCCATATTCTTGTACACTTTAGGGCATGGCTCTTCGAATAGGGAATTACAGGAACGGTTTCAACACTCAGGTGAAACAATTAGTAGACAATTTCAAAGAGTTTTGACATCAGCAACACGTATGACCGCTGACTGGACCGCACCAGTGTACCAGGACACTATACACCCACGCATACGCAACAACCGAATGTACTGGCCATGGTTCAAAGTAAGTCACTTGCTTAATGGTGGACTATTATTGAAATACACATAAATCGATTGACGTTGATAATGATTTCTGTGACAGGATTGCATTGGAGCATTGGACGGGACGCACATTGTAGCACGCGTACCTGAGGAGCGAAACATCAATTACATCGGCAGAAAGGGTTATGCAACTCAAAATGTACTAGCAATTTGCGACTTCGACATGTGCTTCACGTATGTATCAGCTGGTTGGGAAGGGTGTACGCACGACACTCGCATACTCTCAAATTTAATGCAAAATCCGGAAATGTGATTCCCCTTACCACCTCCCGGGAAATATTATCTAGTAGACGCAGGGTATCCGAACATGACCGGCTTTCTAGCACCATTCACTGGTGCGCCAAGATATCACCTATCACAGTTCCGACAGGGTGATCCTCCAAGGAACGCCCAAGAAATATTTAATAAGCGTCACGCATCTTTACGTAGCGTTATTGAGAGAACCTTTGGTGTTTGGAAGACCAGGTGGCAGATTCTAGATGGCATGCCCCAGTTTATGTTCAACGATCAAGTTGCAATAGTTGGCGTTACGATGGCACTCCACAATTTCGTTCGGTTGTGTGACCGGGGAGACGCATGGTTCATGTTCGCAGAACGGTACGGCGCCCAGTCTCATAGCACTAACACTGGTGCTGGTCCATCCAATGAAGCGTCAGCGTCATCATCACAACAGAATGCCGGTGAAGACATGACGGACGACTATTCCATGACCCAACTTCGTTCTAATATCACGAACTTGATGATGAGTGATAATTCGTGATGTAAGAGTTTAGTTTTTCGTGATTGTAGTAGTAATAATTACAAAAATTTGTTAGTATTAAACATTATTGTTAGTAAGGCATTCCAATAACATAATTTTTTATTTTGTTAGTAATACCTTGTGTAAGTTTGTTAGTTACCGCAATTACTAACGTGGAAGGAAAAAAATTAACGATTACACGTGTTGGAAAAAATGTACGGTAACATGTTATTAAATAATTGCAAAAACTCCATAACAAACATTGATTACTTTAATAACATAAAATTTATTAAAAATAAAACACTTACAACATAATTTTACATAAACATTACACAGAACGCGTGGATTACAACAACAAACACTAATACTAATTAACTTCATTACACAATTACATATCTAGCGCGGGGTACGCGACCGGGAACGAGCATTACCACCAGATGATGAACCTAAATCGGACTCAACAACACGATCAACCTCTGTTTGAGACTGACTAAGGTGCTTACCCCTACGAAAAATACCCCTGATACGACCAACAATGCTACGAGATTCTCCACCCATTGCTGAAATTATTTCCTCCTTCGATTGACGGATTTCATCTCGAATTTCATCTCTACTTTGATTTTGATTGATTTCTAGCCCTGCCATCCTAGACTCTATTCCCTCCAGGCGACCACGTTCAGCATTTTGACCGGCACGATATCCCTCTTCGTATCCACCATCGACAGACATTTGTCGAACGTGCCCTCTTCCTCGCCGAGGTCGTTGTAACACCCCTAATTTCTGAGGGAATTCTTAGTGCAATATCAAGACTTTGGGGGCGATTTTGTAAATATTTTTTCACGGCTTTAAAGTTGGAACTTCGGAGTGTTTACAATATTTGAGAGTCGTTCAAATGATTTTGGAGCACTAGAGATGTTCGGGATGGTTGTGCAATTATCCGAAAGTAAGTAGGAACCTTTAATTCTAATTGTACCCTAAATTTTAGAAAACTACACTTTCACCCCCTTTGCATGTATGCCACTTGGCATGTCAAGCTTGCCACCACAAGAGCTAGGTGGCAGCTCAACACTCCCACTTCAATACTTGCTGAAAAGAGAAGAGAGACAAAAAAAAAAGAGAAAACTTCATCTTCTTCTTCCTCTTCTCCTTCACCACAACTCCACCATGCAACCACCACCACCACCACTGCATCTCCTCCGTTCCCCTCTCTCTCCCAGACCTGCTATGGTGGGAGATTACCCACGACTAGGGGAGTAAAAGCCCCCAATCAATTCGTCGAATGATCAACTATCGACGTCGAAAACCCGTTTTGAACACGAAGAACCCTAACATCTTCAACCCTTCAATTCTCTCCATCCGTTGATTCTCAGTTGATGATTCTTGTTCCATTGGGTTCGCGAGGTGAAACCGAAGCTAGGGTGCCCAAGTTTGAGCTGTAACTCACCGGATTTCATCACCGCCAGATTCTGGGCTTGAAACCCGACGGGGACGACCGGCAAGCGACGGCGTTGGCAGTTTTCATCGTTTTTCGCCATTCCTTCCCTTGCGACGGTTGCTCCGAGGTCGCATATGGTCGTGGACAGCCCAGGCGAACCCAGAAGCTCCTGGGTACACGCTCAATCGCCGGAATTTGAGCGGCGGGTCGCCGGAAACTGCCATAGCCGCCGGCCTCTGTTCTTGAGCGGTACAAACTTGTTTCTCGCTTGTTTTGATCGTTTGAAAGCTTGTTCATGCTCCTAATCATGCCTAGAACATGTTTAGATCATCAAATTACGACTGTAACAACGAATCATCATAGTTTGATTCATGAAGTTGATGTGTTTTCGGTTCACAAACTGCCCCTGTTTAAATGCTTGTAACTCCTTCATTTCTTGTCCAAATCATGCACGGTTTCTTCCTGTGTAATCCTGGGTATGCTAGCTACAAGTTTCGTTTGAATTTCGTGGTCCAATTTCATCTCTAAACCGTCTGAAATTGGGCTTGAACATGGCTAGTTAGCTAGGTGTTTGATGTGTTCTTGGCTGTGAGGGCTCAAAATTTTTCTAAAGTATAGGATGCTATGGTGAAACCCTCATTTTCTAACCCTTGTATCTTCTTCAAAACTTAATGAAATTTAGATCTGTTTTCTTCTATGTGTAGCTGGTATATAATACTTCAAATCATCGTCTCTGGGTCATGTTCAAATTTATAACGGATTTCTCACAAAACGAGCCTAAAGTTGCTAGTTTGAACTCGCGAAGCACAAGTGAATTTTTTTCTAAGTGTTGAATCGGAATTTTTGTCCAACTTTGAGTAGCGATATCTCTTTGAATACTTGGAGTTTTTAGGAGTTCAAATATGTTCTGGAATCCTTGAACTATCTTCTTCAAAACCCTATTCTCAGATTTTCAAGTATCCCCCTCAATTGATTACAAATGGGCTCTAAAGTTGACTAGTTGAGTCGATTTTCTTCTATATTTGACTTTTGAATTCGACACTCTAAATGACGTTTCTAGCCTTAGTGTTCTTCACGAAACTTGCTCGTATTCATATTCTGAGTCTAAATATCAAGTTTGACCAAGTTTGACTTTTCAAAAACCCTGGTTTGACTGAACTGTATAGGAGGGGCAAAATAGTCATTTCACTTAAACTTTGAATTGAGGTTAGTTTAGTAACTTGGAGTTTGTCAGCATGTCTTGTATGCGTGGTTGGAGTACTTGTATGTAATTCTGGGCTAAGGTTGACCAAGTCAAATGTGGGGGTCTTTTTGCAGTTTTACTAAACTTCGGGGGCCTATGTGCAATTAATTAAAACTTTGCATTTGAACAAAGTTAATGTTTTGAGACCAACAACCTGACTTAGAAGGATACTTGGAGCCTTAAGAATGAATTATTTGACTCGGAAGTTATCAAATCAATGGTGGGGGTCTTTCTGTAATTTTAGCAAACTTTAGGGGCCTAAGTGTAATTTATTGGAAGTTGTAGATTTCAATGCTAAGTTCATATGGACGAGTTAAGAGTCATTCTTGGATGGTTTTGGGCCAGTATGAGTGTAATTTGGGGTCCGGGCAACTACACAGTTTTGAAGTATCAGGGGCATTTTGGGCAGTTAGCTTGCATAACCTACATTTCCATTGCATTCTTGCATACAACCTCATATAGAGGGTAAATGCTAATAGACTGTATACTTGACTTGTTTATATCCAGCCGTTGTTGAGGACCGTTCCGCAATAAACGAACGTGTTCGTATCGCTGCATTCACTGTCAGACCGGATTCACATGAGATGAGCGTTATATGAGTGCTAGCTTTGCTTTGCGCCTTTCATGGCTCAGAGGTAAGTACATATGTACGGCCTTTTTATATCAAAATCTGCTTATATGCTTGATGTTTCAAATGAATGTTCGCTATATGAAATAGTACGAGAATGCATGTTTTCCACTCGAAGTTGTTAAACTATTTTTTTTCATATCCCTTGAGAACTCTGGAAAATTACTTCCGAACTGTTGATATCTGATTCTGTTTACGTGAAAGAGAAGAAATAAAATACCTCTAATAGACTTAGGACGATGTACAGAGTACTGTTATTAATGGGAGGCGTCAAGCGATCCTCCATTTTCTTATGGCTAAGACCATTGAAGCAATGCTTCTTATTATTGGATAGAACGTCAATGTTCAAAAATCCGCCCCCGATGAGCCAAAATGTATCAAGATATTGAGGCCAAGGGGTTTATAGAGCTATATAGTGCTACTTATACTTGTAAAGGGTCACTACGGTATAGGGGTGTCGACACTTAAGGCCTTTTAGCTAATGTTATGAGCGGGGTTGACGAATGGGCTCCCTTAACGCTCGGGTGAAATAGGGTTTGATAGACCCTAGAAGGAACCCTTAGTAGTTATTTCGTGATCCCTCTGTTTACATCGATCCTGCTGGTGGCTCTTGACACGCCTCAGCTAAATTAAACTGTTGATTGAAGTCGAAATTAAAAATTGGCTACTTATTAATGTTGTTTGTGGCTCTTGATATGCCCTAATCGTTTGAAATGTATTGTAAATCTTGGCTACTCATGAAGTACTATCGTTATCAGTTCAAATGAACTTGTTTACTCTGGATATTTTACCAACTACTCGTGGTTTCTCAATGTTATTAAATTGAGAGGTTTTTGTTACTCGTTTACTTCCAGTTGTTCCAAATTCTCCAACCTGATAGCTTTACTGTTTAAATATTCTAATTTGCTTCAACTCATGCTTCCGTGCCACTCGTTGCTTTACATGTCGTAGTATGTATTTACTCAGTTTTTACTGATTATTTCTTCAAAACTGCGTCGGCATTTGCCATTTTAAAACCGCAGGTCGTCAATCAAGTTTGGGGAATGGGAACGCGGATCGAGACGAAGACGTTTAGTTTAAGTTATATCACTTAGTAGATGACATAGATTATCTCACACATTGATTTTGTAAACTTTTATTTCCAAAGATAGTTTTATTAGCTAAATTGTAATATTCTTAAGATAATATTCTACTTTTGAAAGTCGATTGTCGCATTAACCCTGAACCGAGATCCCGGGCTGTTTCAGCTGGTATCAGAGCATCGGTTCTCCGGTTAAAGTGACTTTTCGATTTCCATTAGTAGAGAATAAGAAAGATAAAACGTTTTCAAAATTTAAAATTGATTAGGATAACCCAATTTGGCAACAAGAAGTAAACAAGCCGTCGGGGAGTTTGGGTACTTACGTATTAAGAAACTCGACTTGGTACTGTATATGTTGATTAAATATTAATGACTATTTGAGATGTTCATTCAAATTTTACTTGCCTATTTACAGGCGCAATATTTATGTGACATGCCTATTTATATTGAATTGTTTGTCGTAATTGTGTGATGCGTATCTTTGACTCTTTATTTTTGTAACTAATTTCTCGACGAGAGAGTAACGACGTTGTGACTTAGAAGACCCCGAGACCATTCTTTCGCACCTACGAGTGACGGACCTTAAAACATTAGTTTGAATTTTGTTTATTTTGAGATAATTTGACATGGTTCTTTCCCAAATTAGAAAGTTTTGAAGATAAAGTATTTATTACAAAAAAAAATGATTTCTGAAAATTAGTGGCGTTTCAAGCTACCAAATGCCAAGTGATATGGACCACTTCGTTTACCAGTCCGCTGGCGTGACTCTTAGTACGACGGTACTATGAGTTGTACCCGCTGTGTAGACTAAGTTGGAACATTTGAAACACATTCGAGTTGTGATGGAGAGACACGTTGTGTGACGACACATAGTGTTCTTTTCTCCCTCTTATGTGTGGAACACTTGAGGTGATTGGTTTATCAAATCCTCTACAGGTAAAACAACATTTTTAACGCGGATGATTCAAGCAAAACGACATATTAGCCTTGATAAAAGTATTTGTCTAAAAGTTTCGAGATTTGTTTAAATTCTAGCAAATTTTTGAGTTGTTTCTAAAATGGAGTACTTTTATGTTGTTGTCGAACTTTCAAAATCTTGTTTCGAACTTTTACTTGTACTAATTATATACGAAACCCAATTGTGTTGCGAGTCTAGGCTGGATAGTAGTATAGACCCATAATAGACCCCGTCATGCGGAGAGTAAGAATGAGAAATTTCTTCCGGTTAAGGTGTTTCTAGCTGATCATCTAAGGAAGCCATCTTTTGGGGGCACAGCATCCGACGAGAGCGGTTTATCTACCTTTCTGATTAAGTCAAATAGACTGAGTCACATTGTTGCATTTCATGTATGTGGGTAAGTATAGTATGAGATCTTCGGGGACGAAGATTCTTTTAAGGTGGGTAGACTGTAACACCCCTAATTTCTGAGGGAATTCTTAGTGCAATATCAAGACTTTGGGGGCGATTTTGTAAATATTTTTTCACGGCTTTAAAGTTGGAACTTCGGAGTGTTTACAATATTTGAGAGTCGTTCAAATGATTTTGGAGCACTAGAGATGTTCGGGATGGTTGTGCAATTATCCGAAAGTAAGTAGGAACCTTTAATTCTAATTGTACCCTAAATTTTAGAAAACTACACTTTCACCCCCTTTGCATGTATGCCACTTGGCATGTCAAGCTTGCCACCACAAGAGCTAGGTGGCAGCTCAACACTCCCACTTCAATACTTGCTGAAAAGAGAAGAGAGACAAAAAAAAAAGAGAAAACTTCATCTTCTTCTTCCTCTTCTCCTTCACCACAACTCCACCATGCAACCACCACCACCACCACTGCATCTCCTCCGTTCCCCTCTCTCTCCCAGACCTGCTATGGTGGGAGATTACCCACGACTAGGGGAGTAAAAGCCCCCAATCAATTCGTCGAATGATCAACTATCGACGTCGAAAACCCGTTTTGAACACGAAGAACCCTAACATCTTCAACCCTTCAATTCTCTCCATCCGTTGATTCTCAGTTGATGATTCTTGTTCCATTGGGTTCGCGAGGTGAAACCGAAGCTAGGGTGCCCAAGTTTGAGCTGTAACTCACCGGATTTCATCACCGCCGGATTCTGGGCTTGAAACCCGACGGGGACGACCGGCAAGCGACGGCGTTGGCAGTTTTCATCGTTTTTCGCCATTACTTCCCTTGCGACGGTTGCTCCGAGGTCGCATATGGTCGTGGACAGCCCAGGCGAACCCAGAAGCTCCTGGGTACACGCTCAATCGCCGGAATTTGAGCGGCGGGTCGCCGGAAACTGCCATAGCCGCCGGCCTCTGTTCTTGAGCGGTACAAACTTGTTTCTCGCTTGTTTTGATCGTTTGAAAGCTTGTTCATGCTCCTAATCATGCCTAGAACATGTTTAGATCATCAAATTACGACTGTAACAACGAATCATCATAGTTTGATTCATGAAGTTGATGTGTTTTCGGTTCACAAACTGCCCCTGTTTAAATGCTTGTAACTCCTTCA
This sequence comes from Linanthus parryae, assembly GCA_023055425.1. Lineage (NCBI taxonomy): Eukaryota > Viridiplantae > Streptophyta > Magnoliopsida > Ericales > Polemoniaceae > Linanthus > Linanthus parryae. The sequence goes on from JALGPY010000002.1 coordinate 41,000,817, forward strand.
TTTCTTGTCCAAATCATGCACGGTTTCTTCCTGTGTAATCCTGGGTATGCTAGCTACAAGTTTCGTTTGAATTTCGTGGTCCAATTTCATCTCTAAACCGTCTGAAATTGGGCTTGAACATGGCTAGTTAGCTAGGTGTTTGATGTGTTCTTGGCTGTGAGGGCTCAAAATTTTTCTAAAGTATAGGATGCTATGGTGAAACCCTCATTTTCTAACCCTTGTATCTTCTTCAAAACTTAATGAAATTTAGATCTGTTTTCTTCTATGTGTAGCTGGTATATAATACTTCAAATCATCGTCTCTGGGTCATGTTCAAATTTATAACGGATTTCTCACAAAACGAGCCTAAAGTTGCTAGTTTGAACTCGCGAAGCACAAGTGAATTTTTTTCTAAGTGTTGAATCGGAATTTTTGTCCAACTTTGAGTAGCGATATCTCTTTGAATACTTGGAGTTTTTAGGAGTTCAAATATGTTCTGGAATCCTTGAACTATCTTCTTCAAAACCCTATTCTCAGATTTTCAAGTATCCCCCTCAATTGATTACAAATGGGCTCTAAAGTTGACTAGTTGAGTCGATTTTCTTCTATATTTGACTTTTGAATTCGACACTCTAAATGACGTTTCTAGCCTTAGTGTTCTTCACGAAACTTGCTCGTATTCATATTCTGAGTCTAAATATCAAGTTTGACCAAGTTTGACTTTTCAAAAACCCTGGTTTGACTGAACTGTATAGGAGGGGCAAAATAGTCATTTCACTTAAACTTTGAATTGAGGTTAGTTTAGTAACTTGGAGTTTGTCAGCATGTCTTGTATGCGTGGTTGGAGTACTTGTATGTAATTCTGGGCTAAGGTTGACCAAGTCAAATGTGGGGGTCTTTTTGCAGTTTTACTAAACTTCGGGGGCCTATGTGCAATTAATTAAAACTTTGCATTTGAACAAAGTTAATGTTTTGAGACCAACAACCTGACTTAGAAGGATACTTGGAGCCTTAAGAATGAATTATTTGACTCGGAAGTTATCAAATCAATGGTGGGGGTCTTTCTGTAATTTTAGCAAACTTTAGGGGCCTAAGTGTAATTTATTGGAAGTTGTAGATTTCAATGCTAAGTTCATATGGACGAGTTAAGAGTCATTCTTGGATGGTTTTGGGCCAGTATGAGTGTAATTTGGGGTCCGGGCAACTACACAGTTTTGAAGTATCAGGGGCATTTTGGGCAGTTAGCTTGCATAACCTACATTTCCATTGCATTCTTGCATACAACCTCATATAGAGGGTAAATGCTAATAGACTGTATACTTGACTTGTTTATATCCAGCCGTTGTTGAGGACCGTTCCGCAATAAACGAACGTGTTCGTATCGCTGCATTCACTGTCAGACCGGATTCACATGAGATGAGCGTTATATGAGTGCTAGCTTTGCTTTGCGCCTTTCATGGCTCAGAGGTAAGTACATATGTACGGCCTTTTTATATCAAAATCTGCTTATATGCTTGATGTTTCAAATGAATGTTCGCTATATGAAATAGTACGAGAATGCATGTTTTCCACTCGAAGTTGTTAAACTATTTTTTTTCATATCCCTTGAGAACTCTGGAAAATTACTTCCGAACTGTTGATATCTGATTCTGTTTACGTGAAAGAGAAGAAATAAAATACCTCTAATAGACTTAGGACGATGTACAGAGTACTGTTATTAATGGGAGGCGTCAAGCGATCCTCCATTTTCTTATGGCTAAGACCATTGAAGCAATGCTTCTTATTATTGGATAGAACGTCAATGTTCAAAAATCCGCCCCCGATGAGCCAAAATGTATCAAGATATTGAGGCCAAGGGGTTTATAGAGCTATATAGTGCTACTTATACTTGTAAAGGGTCACTACGGTATAGGGGTGTCGACACTTAAGGCCTTTTAGCTAATGTTATGAGCGGGGTTGACGAATGGGCTCCCTTAACGCTCGGGTGAAATAGGGTTTGATAGACCCTAGAAGGAACCCTTAGTAGTTATTTCGTGATCCCTCTGTTTACATCGATCCTGCTGGTGGCTCTTGACACGCCTCAGCTAAATTAAACTGTTGATTGAAGTCGAAATTAAAAATTGGCTACTTATTAATGTTGTTTGTGGCTCTTGATATGCCCTAATCGTTTGAAATGTATTGTAAATCTTGGCTACTCATGAAGTACTATCGTTATCAGTTCAAATGAACTTGTTTACTCTGGATATTTTACCAACTACTCGTGGTTTCTCAATGTTATTAAATTGAGAGGTTTTTGTTACTCGTTTACTTCCAGTTGTTCCAAATTCTCCAACCTGATAGCTTTACTGTTTAAATATTCTAATTTGCTTCAACTCATGCTTCCGTGCCACTCGTTGCTTTACATGTCGTAGTATGTATTTACTCAGTTTTTACTGATTATTTCTTCAAAACTGCGTCGGCATTTGCCATTTTAAAACCGCAGGTCGTCAATCAAGTTTGGGGAATGGGAACGCGGATCGAGACGAAGACGTTTAGTTTAAGTTATATCACTTAGTAGATGACATAGATTATCTCACACATTGATTTTGTAAACTTTTATTTCCAAAGATAGTTTTATTAGCTAAATTGTAATATTCTTAAGATAATATTCTACTTTTGAAAGTCGATTGTCGCATTAACCCTGAACCGAGATCCCGGGCTGTTTCAGTCGTGCTCGGAGAGGTGCTTCAGATACGCTAGCACGTCGCCCCATTGAGGATTCCGCCTCTTCGTCGTCGTTTGTTGGGTTCTCCGGAGGAAACCCACTTATTTTTAATACATGGACACGGTTTATGGGAACCGATGTTGGCAACACAACTTCTTCCTGGTCATTTGGACGGACCCCGAAACACCAAAGCATTCGGGTTAGTATCGCCCCATACGGTAGACATTTCACCACATTATTGTTTTTCCGAGCACCATTCATGACATGCATCATAATATACGGAATGTTTAACTGACGGCCAATGGCGCAACAATATATCATGAAGCCCAAGAAATGTCCTACCTCGTCACTGTGCCCCTTGCGAGGCAGGATGTTAACCTTCAAATAGTGCAACAGAAGTCGATATTCCGGCTTAATCAAACGAGTTGTGAGTCCCCCACCAGGCTCCCTCGTTGTGCAGAACGTGCCGTAGTAATCTTTGATATCAACCTCACCAATATTATCTAGAATACCTTGATAACCCTTGAAGTAGATGTACTCTCCACGTGCCGAAAGATTAAGTGCCCGCATGATGTATACAGCGCTTGCTGCAACTGTCTTACCTGCCACATAACCTGCTAAGTGCTGTTCGCCGCCTATTTCAATCCAGTCAAGCGTGGCATAAAATATCTTTACTAATATAGGGTAAACCTTGTCCGGTAGGTTAAATAGCGGCTGACATTCGAGAAATATTAAATGACGTTGTAGGTACTCATGAAATTCATCGCCTAGCGCTAGCGACTTACCAGTGGCAATTGTTCGGCGGTCCAACTCGTCGTACCGAAGACAATGCTCCATGTTAAAAAATGGATAACTCTCACCGGTAATTCGATGCGGCAACCGGAGATGCGGGCGCTCGGGGTCATCAGGATCGCAGTCGACGTATGAACGCTGATTACTGGCCATCTTTTTTGTAAGAAAATATGTGAAGAGTTGGTGATACGAATGCAATGGTGAAATGAGTTGCTGGAGAATGGTGAAATGAGATGATGGAGGATGGTAAACTGCACCCTCATGTTTTTATAGTTGAAAGAGATGATGAAGAATTTTGAATGTGAATCGGTTCCTGGACAACATCATTCACAACAAAACAAAAACAAAAAAGCTTAAACTCTCACGTGAACTATCCATACAAATCAATTTTGAATTGATTTAATCAACACAAACAAACAAATGAATATACCACTCCGTCCCACCTCTTTTGCACCATTTTGACCCGGTGATTTGGACAGCAAAACTTTGCTATTTTTAGATAATTTTTTCGTAGTGTTGTAGAGTAACATCTATTCTACAAGACCATAAAAAATTATCAAAAAGTTATATCGTTTTGCAATTTAAATCACCAGGTCAAAGTGACCCAATTACGGGTGAAAAATCCAAATGGTGCATTAGAGGAGAGACGGAGTGGAACAAAACAATCAAATACAAAAAAACAAAACAACACAAAGTTTTTACAAAACACTCTGAACAAGAAAATTAAACATCCCATGTGAACCAATTTTGTTCTCACCATACAACAATTTATTCACCATAAAACAATCAAATACAAACAAACAATATCAATTTAAACACTCTGAACAAGAAAGTTTTCACGTGTGTCATCAGACAAAAAGTAGAAAAAAAAAATATATATATATATATAACAAAGCCGGTCACCGGTCAGAAGGACCCGGCCACCGGCTGGTAATTGTGAAAACAAAACACCCGGCCACCGGTTGGAACGACCAGGCCACTGGTCTTGTAGAAGCCGGTCACCGGCCGGGTATCACACAGGGCACCGGTGCTGACAAAGGTTGGGTTTGGGTTCGGTTGAACCGAACCCGTGAATCCAAACGGGGCCATTAGTACAAAAGGATCTGAGCATATCAGTATTTCATCAAGTGGTACAGTCCATACATCTGATTGTAAGTTTCTTTTCTTCCTAATTTCTTAGCAAAGGATCCAAGCTATTATTTTCTTCAATGTGTCTCCCAGGTTCTTTAAAGTGGGAGTATCCCGAACGACAAAACATGTGGCAGGGTGGAAGAGCCATCAATTTAAGATCAGAGGGGTTCCAAGCGGTCTCCTGGTTTATTCTTGATCTTGTCAGTAACATCTAACAACTGATCAAATCCTTGGCCGGTGTAGTCAGCATGCATTTTTGTATACCTATATGAGAAGGTAAAGATAATAGCATTAATGCACCTAAAACAGTATTACTATAGAGGAATTCAAAGAGTCCTGTCAACCGACCTACCTAGCACCAAAATATCTCCACCGGAAGCCATAAATAGTTCCGAGATCACCTTCCTCTCTATCCACCAAACCAATACTGAAAGAAGAGGGAAAAAGCATGTTAATTAAAACTGAAAAAGACATGCAATGCATCTTAGAGTATCAGTTCTTGCCTACCAAGGTAGTCTCTGGAAGCATTTCCATCCCAGATATGAACACCCTTATCCTGAAGATCAAGGAGGAAAATTGTTATCCCGGCAAGTTGTGAACAACAGTGGTAGCGAACCTCTAAAAAGCAAAAGTAATCAGATAAAACCGAAAGTAGAAAAATGTAAATCATTCGAAAGACACCCAACCTCACAATTGAAAACAGTGAATCCCACGGGTTGTTCGGTCTTCAGACTTACTATGTTAAAGAAAAGGGAAGTAACCGGCAAGGATGGGAAGGGGGCAGAACCAAACAGCTTTGTCAAGCTTATGTTCCAAACAATGATGATTGTGTAGAACCATAAATAAAGTTTATTATATGGGTTGTTCGCGCAAATTCTTAAAATCTGGAAAGCCACATCGTTCATTCAATTCCACCAACACATCTTGTCAAAGAACATAGTCAATATTATATGTTAGAGAGAAAGACAAGTAAGCACAATTTTTAGGTTGTTTATTGCACATGTATATAGTCAATCTAGATATGTAAGCTAATATATATCAATGATCACATTTCCTGTAATCAAAGATAGAGTTAATAGTTACATTACCTGCTGGTGGACATGGAATCAATATGAAAATTATGGGCATTAGCGTACACCTTTCGGCTTGTGGTGGAAGCATCTTCAATACCTTCTACCTAGTGCCATAAAAAATTGGATTATTTGATTTAGACACTGATTAATAAACATGTTCACATTGGGGGAGGAATAATGATATAAACAAATGAAGTCGCATTATCAAAAATCCCTACCACAACATGCTCTCTGTGAGATGAGGCCATCACCTTTGTTATTTGTCCCCTATTAAGAAACAGTTGCTTGGAGGTGGTAGAGGTGGTAGATTTACATCACTAACAAAACTCTTCTCATTCAAAAGCTTGCTTTTTGAACATATAAATGGATTCGACCAATCTTTGGCTTTTTCCACTTTATGCTCCTTAACCTGGCAATAAAACCCGCAAAGCATATAAGACCGTGAAGGTATCTGAGGACCAAAAAACGAATCGTATCTAGACTAAACCCTAATCCAAGACCCGACTATCCTCCTCTAGATTGTCAATGCGAGCGCCATTGAACTCATTGACCACCACAATATCCAGAGGAGTTCCGGACTCTATGACCACAAATAGAATAGGAAGAGGTGGGCGTATAAAAAAGTAGTGGGGCTGGAAAGATCTGGGTTTGATGTTTGAGAGCCTAGCTTTTGTTCTTCAGATTTGAGATGGACATGAAGCTCTTTGAAAAGGTAGGAGGTCAGATCTAGTGCAGATGGAAGAAGCGAATGAATTTTTCCACTTTGGATATCGTTTAAGGAAAACAAAAGCATGACATCTTCATCGATGAGAACCAATGACACTGCAAGTTTATGAAAAGGGTGGAGAGATTATGCATGTACAAATCGATAAATCGAAACGCTTCTTTATGATTTGGAGGTTCGATTTTAGTTTTAAGACATTGGATCTGGTAAGAAAAGCATGCCGGCGCTGTGGGCCAAGCCAAAGAGAATTGGTAGATCCAATTACCTGAGTGGGTACTTCAGTGGAAAGCGCGGCGATGAGGATCGTGAGGACTGCTTGTTCCTTGAGAGTCGACCAAGCAGTGAACTCCGGATTGACGGTGGTGGACAAGGAGCCATCGTCGTTGGAAAGATATTGTGCCGAACACGCCATGGTACCATCAAGGTCGCCAAAAAGATTGTGGCTGCGAAAAATAGGTGCGATCTGATGTTTCCACAATGAGAAAATTGGATCCATCAAGTTTTAAAGGTAATATATTGTGTATACTTTAAAGAAGATAAATCAAAGAGGTAGATGGTGCTTAACAGCGGTGGTAGAGAGTGCTCTGATACCATGAAAGAACCCAAGTATGAAACCCTAATTGACAGAGATTGTATCTATATATAGCCTAAGATCAAGACGGTAGGGAAGAGATAGGGTTTCGTACAGTAAAGGAAAAGATAAATATTGTATGTCGTTATAAAAAGAGTGGGCCTATATTGTATCATAGTTATAGAATAGCCTTCAATGGGCTTTTAAAGAGCTTCGGCCTTTTGATAAGAGGTTGTTAAATAGGCCAACTATTAGACATGCATAAGTCAATCAAAGTATGTAAACTATATATATCAAGGGTAAAAGACAAAAACCACCCCTCAAGTATAGGTTAAATACCAATAAGTTCCTCGTGTTTGGGGATATACAAATACCCTCCAATCGGAGATAATATCCTCGTCAGTGGATGGAGGTTAGACGAATACCACCATTATGTTACTCAGTTAGTATGGAGGTGCAATCTGACTTTTTTTATGACCATTTTGCCCCTATTTGTAATTTTTGTTTATTTTGTTCATTTCTTGATGATCTTGGTGTTCTTGGTGTTCTTGACCACCACCTCCACCACACTACATCCCACCACCACCACTAATTCACCACCAACAGAAACACCACTACTTTCTCCACCACCAACACAACCAACAACAATAATGAGGCAAAGTTGTATCGGTGGTGCCCAAATTCTGGGCATTTTAACAGCTACTGTAGCAGTAACAACCCTCTAAATCGCACCGGTGGTACCCAAATTCTAGGCATTACCCTTGCTTCAACAACCTACGCTTAAAATTAGACCATCTCCACCTTTTCTTACAAGACCATAATATATACTCATAACAATTCACCTAAGCCAAGTCCAAAACTAACAGACCAATTCACCAGCACCAACTTCTCATAAACCACCACAATTCACTCACCTTCCATCTTCATTTAGTACTCCCTCAAAACCAAAACTCTACACCACTGTTACCTAATAGCATAAACCCAAATTGTCTATCCTCTCCATACACAACAACATGTTTCCTTCCTCAAACACAAGTACACTCAATTGTCACCATAACCAACCATTGATTCCCTGCCTACACTGCCCGATAACCCAAATTACCGGCAGCAACACCATTATCAACCACCTTCGACCACTTACTTTCATTCACCCAAACCCAGAACCTAATCCCCCGAAGTGGATAACTCTCTCTTAGAGTTATATTTCTTGCACATTTTATATCGTTTTGTGTGGTTTTCGGGTTGATAATCTTAATTTTACACTGTGATTGTAGAGATAACGTAGAAGTTTATCTTTGCGCTTGAGTTCGTTAATCCTAGCGTTTCTCATATGATTTTATATATTTTTTCTCACGTTTGATCGCAAGGGTTTTGTTTCGTGGTGTTTTGACAAGAGACGGAGCCTTGGAGATGAAGCAGAGAGGAGCAACAAGCTTGGGAGATTACTCGGGAGCTAAAACGATGAAGAAAACATAACGAATTGGTGAAAAGACATGGAGGGGGGTTAAATTGTCATTTAATGAAGCTTACAAAAAGACACTTTAACCCCCCGCCCTCCCCCACCCTCCACTTGAGTGGCGCCCCATACTTAGTGAAAATTTGTTGACCAAATGTGAGGGAATTCACTGAAAGTGTAGGATCACAATTGTGATCACATGATCAGCCCGCACGACCATAATGTGATCCTATGATCACACGATCAGGAAGCGGGTTAAAATGTTAATTCACAAAACATAAGAAAAAAAAGGTATGGGGAAATAAATCATTCTACACTCACACGTATGAGAAAAAGGGAGGAGGCTTCGGGTTCAAGAAGGGGGCTCTTCCATTGAAGATCTAGTTTTTTCTTTTTCTTCTTCTTCCTCTCTCAATCTTGTTATGGAGAAACTCTTGTATCTTGTTTGGTTGATTACTAACATCTTAGCTAGACATCTCATATGAGATCCTAGGGTTCATGTAGACGATGGAGTAACCGGATTTCAATCTTTATTTCATGCTATTGATTTCTCTTTATTGAATGGATTGTAGTTCTTTATTCTTGTTAATGATTATGGCATCCTGACACGGTCAGAGTAGGAATTGCTAAGCAATGAACAAGGGTTTATTATTAAGATGAATCATGCTTAAATTTAGTTTTGTCATAATTCAATTGTTCGTAATCTATGCTTAATTCTTAACGGGTATGGAGTAATTAACCGGAACCGTTAGTTAGCTAGTGAAGTGCGCAACAGTGAATTTAACTAGCTAGGATGAGATATAAACATCAATCCCAAATCACTGAGGCCAGAAGGATAAGTGAATAGGATTGGCTAGTGTGAGTAGATTCGCGGTAGGATTGTTCAGCTGCTCCGTGAATCGGTGGACCGACAGGACCTCCTAACGTATCAGTAGATGACCTGCTAGTAGAAGTGAGCAAAACTCGCCCAAACCGGCCGCCCCAAACCGGTCCGCATCAAACCGGTCCGAACTTAACACCCGCTCGTGCTATTTGATTGGGTATGGGTATAGAATTGCAAACCCGAACTAACTTTGATTGATCATGGGTTTGAAGTTGGAAAAACCAATTAGGGCCGGTCCAGACCGATTAAAATTTTATATGAAAAATTTACATATTTTTTAGTTAGATAATACCGTCCAAATAAAATTTATAAGAACGAACAATCGTTTTAGTTGATTTTCCTCAATTTATGCATTAATATGATTTTCTTCATCAATTAGAATGTCAGGTTCGGCTTTGTTATGTGTTAGTAAGATTGAAAAATGTTTTTTTTTTCCTATTTTCACTAAATATGTCTTGTTTATAGACATAAGTTTGCTAACGGTTTGTAACATTTTGAACCCGCCTAACCCGGCCGAACCGGTCCGAGTCGAAAGGCTTGATCAGGTTTGGTTTTGTCGACTACTTGATTGGGTTTGGGTATCAATATGACCAACCCGGGACCATTGGGTTGGGTAGGAAACAAAGCCCTCACCCGCCCAACCGGTCCGTGCTCTGCCCTACCTGCTAGAACGGACCGGTAGATAACATAAGACCGACAAGAGATTGTAGCTACCGAGACGTAAAATGACATGAGACCGACATGAGATTGTCATAGACTATTACCCGGCTTGATTATGATAGAATAACGTGTTACTCAGATAATTCGAAAATCGTCTACAGCCCTAGGTGATCTTGAGATCGCCTAGTTTCTCCCTATATATTTTCTTAACTAAAAAATATTAGGTTAATAAAACATATATATGCATCGACTTTTCCCCTTCAAGACCAATCAAACAAGGATGAAAGATTATTTCATGATACTATTTCCACATTCTTCATCAAAAAAAATGTCAATTGCGGAGTCAGTACCTCTTGGACAGTCGTGATCTTCTTATTTCCCCACAGCAGTTTCTTCTTCTGATCAGCTGACATATAGGTGGTTCCAATGAGGTTCCTGTTAAGTGTGATGTTTTCAACAGAAAGGGAATAAGAATGACAAAACAGAGAGTCCAATGAACTGACCTCAAAAATTGCTGACCACTCATAAACCATCAATATTGTAAGCAATATAACTAAATGGATTTCACTGTAACTAGAACCGAAACCTATGATAGGTTGCAGGTTAATTCTAGGACATTCAGGCAGGGAAACTAGGTAGTGTGTGGTACAGTAAAAACCATAAAACCATTTAAGCCAATCAAGGAACTCACGAGCGAGCAACGGTATTACCTGGCTTCCCACCAGAGAGTATGTTGGTTTCCGTCGGTTCTACACCAATAACCTGACAGCCAAAGAACATTTCAGAAAGAGATTGTGTAAAATACATCAATCAATCTGCACTGATGACTCTTACGAACTTATCATGACGACAATGTTGTATACAACGTTAAATGAATTAATATCTTTCTTTAGAACAAAAACGGATTGATCTCTGAGTTAAGCTGCCTCATTATCCCTTTTTTTCATGTAACAGTAGATCCAGCAAGAAATAAAAGGTTCAAACAAGAAAAGCAACTTACTTTGGTGAGCTAGTAATTGAAACCAACACCTGCAAAGATGTCAACAGGAAGAAGGAAGATGAGATATGACGGCACAAGAAGAAGAAGGGTACAGAGGGACCACCTGTCGAGGGTTCCACTCAAAGTGTTAACCCACTCAATAGAGAGGTAAACAACTCAGGGCAAGAACATTGAGAGTTCTTTGCGAGAACAAGACCCGTACCAGAATTCAAATGATGAAACACAACAAGTGTGATCATGATTTGAAGGTTCTAATCCTGCAAAGATGCTACAAGGATCTATCTCGTCCAACTTGCAGTGAATAACAAGTATGGTGGCAGTTCACAGGGTTTTCAGACAGCCAAAGATCACCATGCTTTAAGCAACAACAAGTGGGATATTGAATCTGCAAGATAACTACCCGAACAGTCCAGGAACACTACCAGATATTATGCATTGTTCAGCAACTTAGAGACGAATTTCAGGGCATTTAGAGTCCAAATCACATGTTCAAATCAACATAACACTGGTAGAGGGTAACCCATAGATTCCAATTCACAAAGATATACACTGAACCGACACTCAAATAGTGAGTTCTGACCTTGTGAACCGAGCTCCTCCATTATCGGAAAAACAAGCTCTCTAGAATCAAACACAAGCTTAATCATGTTTTGGGTATGTTTCGAGGATACAAAAGTGTTCTAAATGTGTTAGGAACCATGATGGTTCAATTTTAAGTAAAAAAATATCAAAGAACAGAAGCTTACAGCAGCTCTGACAGCTATGGTGATTTGTCGACGAGAATCACGGCCCAGATTCCAGTGAGCTCTGAGGTAGGGTCCCATGGGTTCGATTTTTCATTTCAAACAAGATGGAATAGATTAGAGATGCTGAAACGTAACGAGGAGAACTAATTCGAATGATTTGAAACTAGGGTTCTTCGTGAACGTACTCTGATTCACTGAAATAGCCCGGACCCGTCGGAGTGGGACACCATTCATCTCTCTCTCTCTCTCTCTCTCTCTCTCTCTCTCTCTCTCTCTCTCTCTCTCTCTCTGCGTGCCTCTTCGTCTCTTTTCTGAATTTGAGATGATGAAGCAAGACTTGTTCGCTCTTCACCCACTACAAACCCACAGAAGAGAAACCCTAAATTTTGCAATTTAAATCAACGAATCAAAAAAATCGGAAGGGGGATCTTACCGGAGGAAAGGAGCCACTTTTCCATCGATTTTGAAGCTCTCCGGAACCGCTTCATCTTCGAGAGATTTGTAACTTGATTACAGAGAGAGAGACACACACATCCCCGGCCCTCCGCCACCGAGTTCCACCCTCCAAGCAATCGGTAGGTTTGTAGGAAGCCTTAGCCACTGCCTCTCTTCGCAGAACCTTGAGATGAAATGAAACTACCTCAAGAGACGGTTAAGAACTCAGAAAGCTTTGGGAGAGAAATGAGAGAGAGCTTTGGGAGGGAGAACAAGGGTGTCGTTCAGATTGAGAGGGAGAGAATAAAATTTTTGAGATGGCGCCGTTGTTTAGGGTTTTGTTTGGTGGTCCACTTTTTTGATAATTTTCCAACGTTCAAAGGAAGCTTCGTAGGTAGCAGAGGAAGAAGTGGAGGTCTAGCCCTGTTGTGGCGCGAGAACATCCACGTGCAAGTTACCTCCAGTTCCTTTTGGTACGTTGATTGTATCATAAAGGATGAAAAAACATAAGTGTGGTGGAAACTCACTTGTTTTTATGGTAATCCAGACGTTAGAGAACGACACCATTCGTGGGAGTTGTTGAAACGTATCAGAGGTAATAATAACTACCATTCGTGGGAGATATTCTCTCTGGATGATGAATTTTGTACGCCCTCTGCTTGCCTTGACATGTTGCTCTCAAATCCTCAGATTTGGTTATCGCCTCTCCATCATCTAACTTACGTCGTGGTTCAGATATGTTCACATTGGCTTCGCCAGTTGCCTTCTTATCGCTACGTTCATAAGAGACTTTCCGTGGGGAGGATATTACAGGTGGTTCTGCTCCTGAGGAACTCAATATATCGACAGAATCATCTCCTTCACCGTTTCCCATGTCAGATGCTGACTTCTGATTTCCATGATTTCTTGGATAGTAACTGATTTCAGAGGCAGTCAAATCGAATACATGCACCTTGAACTTAGAATTACCTTCGTACTTAAATAGTACGAAAAACCAGCAATGTATCGCGTGGTGCTCAGCAAATTCTTTCCACCCATCGCGAAACCAGAGCTTCTTAGCAGATTTCTTAAGCCCAATGTCCCAATTTGGACCACCGGGAACAGTGAGCTGGGCAGTAGTGGACAGCTCATTCCCATGTACTTTCACAAAATCATCCGGGATCATCTAGAGAAAACAACAGTCACATTCATCAGCATAGACATCTTCAGCTCAATGAAATTACGTGTGTAAAATAAGCCAATCGTCGAACAATAAACTAACGCGCAGACACATGCATAACTAATAAGCTAACAAGGAGTGCCTTTATCATCATGGGAACCACAACTAGTCAACAAAGAATACATTGATTGCTTTATACTCAAATGAACAGGAATATATGAGATCATATGAAAACTTAAACCCAAACATAAGTCCATTTCAGGAAGGTGAAGAGAATACATTGCTTTTATAAGAAAAACTACAAATTTCACATAACCCATTTAACCAAAAGGAAAAGTAGGCAAACGAACGACTAGTTTGATTAAAAACATTCTGAATATTTTTCAAACTGAAACATAACTCAATTCAGGGAAAAGAAAGTAAGCAAGATTTTACAAAAGAGATCCTGAAATTCTCAAACCCAGTTTAGTAAAAGTGACTAGTACTGCATACCAGTTTGTGATGGCGCATGGCATAGGGGAAGATGATCCTGTAGAAACTTGATGGGGGTTTCATCTTGATTCACTCTCCTCTGCTCACTTCTTTCTCTCCCTACAAACTACCACTAACTACTCTCATCTGAGTCTTCTCAAATACAGGGCTTTTACTGCTCATCAGCAGCATCGGGAGTAGTGCAAGCCCGGTCGATTCACCTTCTTCTTCCACCCGCTCACACCAATCGTCCAATTAAAACGCGCCTTACGTCTGTGCTTTTTTTTTTTTTTTTCCTTTGTTTAAAATTTTTTACACACTAAAAGTGTTTTTATTTTATTTTCTTTTTTTCAGCTATTAATCTACTTTGGACTTTTATATTTTTGTAGATTTGGTATGACTTTTTTTGTATCAGCTTTTGGATATATTGACTTTTGTCTTGTAATGTAAAACTGAATTCTAAAAAAAAATTGGGTTTCATGAAACACAGCATCCGGGATCATCCAAAAATTGACTTTTGGATATATTGACTTTGGTAATTGATAGATACCACTCAGATATGTGGCATATTACCACGCCCCCCCCTGGTTTGGATAATATCAAAAGCCACTTTTTTGTTAGCCCATACTTGTGACTTGTGACAAAAACCACCGTCCAGTATGTGACAGCGTTGTGCTGGATGTTGCTTAAGTCACCGCCAAATTAACCCAATATCAAAGACAACCCACGACCACTAGCTAGTCCAACCACCGCTACTTGCAAAGGATCCGTTCCTACTAATCCTTAGGCTAACTCCAATGGTGGAGGTCTCTCTTACCTCTAAACTCTACTGTTTAACTTCTTAATATTCACAAGACTGTCATTTACCCTCTAACAGTGGAGGTTTCCCCTACCCCCTCTACCAATCATCACTTGCTACTTTATTCAACTATTTCAATTAAATTATCATTTTTATATATTTTATACTTAATTAATTAAATATATTAAGTTATAAATATAAAATTATTAATTTGCAGGATTTAAATGAATTATTAAGAGTAATTTTTTTGAATAATTGAAATGTACACATACAAAAAAATATAATGCTATCTCTAAAAAAATATATAATTGCTAACATAAAATCAGAACAGGATAATTACTAAAAAGATAGCTTTTTTAGATGAATTACTAGATGATAATCATCGTCACTAAAAAATGATCAACAAACCAAACAAGAAAATAATATATAAACAAATAAAACTATACTGCCCAAATTATATTCATATATAAATTACTTTCAAAAAAATACATTCATATATAAATTGAATATAATGAAATTTCGAGAAAAAAAATTGAGAAAAAAATTAAACAAAGATGTAATCGGTGTAGTTTAATGACAATTCCACGATTTTTTTCCGAATTTTTCTCATCACTTCCTACATCAAATATAACAAAAAGGAGAAACAAAAATAATTTAAACCAACTTCTCCTAATTTGTTTCGAAACTTCCGAAAATAAATAAAATCATATCCCACAAACTTCTCTTAATATTTCTCTCCCGAAAATTTCTCCTACTATTTCTCTCCCATATTCCACAGTCTCTAAACAAACCGAATTTTTAAAAGATGGAAACTGTGGAACGAGAGGAGAGAGGGAGCGAGATTGCAGGCCCACACACGGGCGAGACCGCGTGCTCGCCGGCCCCGCCCCCTCGCACACCGCCAGTGATTAACCTCCCCCCACACCACCGCCACCATCATGTTGGAGGTGTTAATCCACATACCAGGGGCACTAGACACCACCATTGGAGTTGGCCTTAGAATACCAAAAAAAAATTACTCAATCTTGAATCAGACAATCCTAATTTATGGGTTTATTAGTAGAGAACTCCACAACGATTTGGGGACTTTCTTTAATTTATTTTTCAATATATCTCTTCAATAACGGGGTCATGAAATCCTTGCGATAATATTTTTTTGTTCTTGAGTTTAGAAAAAAAATGATCTTGATTATGTTGGGATTTCTATGAAAAATAATTTGACTCGCTGATTGTTGGTTGTGAAACAGAGGTATTAGAGATATTCGGATGCAGGTAGTATTGTTGGTTGGTGATCCGTCGTCGAAGAGCTCGGT
Organism: Linanthus parryae; assembly: GCA_023055425.1. NCBI lineage: Eukaryota > Viridiplantae > Streptophyta > Magnoliopsida > Ericales > Polemoniaceae > Linanthus > Linanthus parryae. The sequence continues at coordinate 41,016,713 of JALGPY010000002.1, forward strand.
TTCAGAGGAGATAGAGGGTTAGAGGAGGAGAAATGGCTTTCGGCTTAGTTTAGTAGTTCTGTGATGGTGAAGCCGAGGTTGATGTTGATCTTGGAAGAGTTACCCCAACCCCAAAAGACGAAGTAAGTTTTTTAGCTTTGTAATGTGTTTTTTTGTGTATCATCGTTGCATTTGTATCACAACTGAACCTACAATAGCATGATATTGAAAAAACACACTGTAATTGGCATGAATAGGACCAAAATGGACCATATTTGCAAGATCGAGACAACGGATCTAGCCATCGAGACCCTATCTTGCTAGATAGCGGTTTTGATACAAAAAACAAATGCTCTTTGTGAAACTGCTAAGAATCCCGAACTTGCAAGATCGGGTTCCGATCAAGCAAACTCAGGGATCGACCTTGCTTGATCCCGCCTCGATTTTGCTTGATCGAGACCCGATCTTGCAAGATTTGTATTCTCGGCATATTTCAGCATTCTCTGTGTTGTTTCGTTCGGGCGATACCCTTCTTTTGTTGTTTTATAAAAGTACTTGTTAGGGATGTAGAATGAAATTTGATGTTCATAAATGACTTGAAATTGCTATTTCAATTCATTTGATTGATTTAACAGCTGGACTAATTATTTTAGCTCATTATTTATTTTTAGGCGTACACGGTGATTCTGTTGCCCGATATTCTCCGCTTCCTTCTATCGTACATTGAAAGACTTGTCTAGAGCAAAAGGCCTTTGCGACGATTGGCTTAGGACCGACATTCAGGCAAATGACTCCCGCCTTGCATTTTTGATAGACCTTTCGACTAATCTCAGATTCATGGGTCAGGATGCAGTTATGATATTTCATGGAAAACTTGTCTCCATGGGAAGCATGAGATTTGGTTCAAAGTGAACGACATGCCGATCCGTTTCGGAAAGAAGGAGTTTGTATTATGCTCGGGGCTGAACATGAGGAAGTGGTACATGAACAACGAGCTTAAAGAAGGGCTTGATGACACAGGTTTCGTGGACACTTATTTCAGTGAGTTATCGGGGTCTGATTCGATTGAACCAAAAAGAATCAACCTTCTTCAACCAGATACAAGGAAAAACACATTCTCGGGAAGTTGTCTGAACAAATAAGGGACAAGCACAAGAGGGTTTGCACGACTCTGCTGATCGGTCTTCTTTTGACCGAGTTCCTATGCAGTTACAAAACCCATTGGCTCCCTCGTTACTTGTGGTGCATCATCTCATACTTAGAATTCTGCCACAAATATGGCTTGGGAATTATGTGTGGGGTGACCTGATGAAGAGGTTTCGTACAGACGTTGCAATGTGGTCTCCAAAGGACATTGAGGGGCATGCGACCCACAAAATTAATCGCCTCCCTTTTTGTGTTTCAGGTATGATTTAATCCAGTTGTAATGCATTGTTAACTGAATTACATTAAAAAATTCATTATAACGGAATTAAATCATACTTGAAACACAAAAGGGAGGCGGTTAACTGTATGGTTCGCAGGCCCGTCAGTGTCCTTTGACGACCACTTTGCAACGTCCGTACGGAAGTCCTTCAACATGCCATACCACACATAATACCCCCAGTCATTTTTGTTGCATAACTTGTAGTCTGCGATGATGCACCACAAAGTCATGAGGGAGTCCGTGGGTTTTTGTACTGCATGGGAACTCGGTCAAAAGAATACCGATCAGCAGAGTCCCGGAAACCCTCTTTTTCTTGTCCCATACTTGTTCAGACGTATTCTCGTGAATGCGTTTTTCCTTGTATATGGTCAAAGAAGTGATGAACTTTTTCTTCTCAATTGGACCAGACTCCGATAAATCACTAAAATAAGTGTTCATGAAACCCGTATCATCAAGTCCTTCCTTAAGCTTGTTGTTCTTGTAGCACTTCCTCATGTTCACCCTCGAGCATAATACAAACTCCTTCTTTTAAATACGGATCGGAATATTGTCACTTTGAACCAAATCTCATGCTTCTTCATGGAGACAAGTCGCCCATGAAATATCATAACAACAGTTTGACACTTGAATCCAAGATTATTCGAAAGGTATATAAAAAATGCAGCGCGAGAAACATTTTCCTGAATGTAGGTCCTAAGCCAATCGTCGCAAAACCCGTGCGTTTTAGACAAGTCATTCACGAGATGACAGCCATCGCCTTTGCTATTTGACCCATCTATCATGAGACTGTTTCTCGGAGGTGGTCTATTTATAATACTAACAAAACAATTATCATCCAAAAACATATTTTCTAGACATACAAATGAATTTTTCCCTTCTTTGACTTTTTCCACTTTATGCTCTTAAACCTGGTATTAAAAGCCGCAAATCATAATGGAGAGTAATTTTTGGTAAATAATACATAAATATAATTTAATTAACTACTCTCCACACTTTGAAGATAATTTTTGGTAAATATGTTTGAAGGTCGGTTTTGAGTTTTAAGATATTGGATCTGGTAAAAAAAGAATGTGGGCGATGTGGGACAAGTCGAACGAGAATCGGTAGATCCGATTACCTAAGTGGGTGATTCGGTTGAAAGCATGTCGTTGAGGAACGTGAGGACCAGTTGGTCCTTTAGAGTTGTCCAAGTAGTGAACACTGAATTGACGGTGGTGGACACAGAGTCGTAGTTGTTAGAGAGATGGTGTGCCGGACACACCGTTGTACCATCAAGGTTGCAGAAAAGACCGTGGGTGCGAAAAATAAGTGTAATATGATGTTGCAAAGTGCGAAAATTAGATCCATCAAGTTTAAAAGGTAATAGATTGTGTATGCTTAACAGAAGATTAATTGTTGATGAGATGGTGGTTAACGACGGTGGTAGAAAGCAACTTCCTCTGATACCATAAAGAACGTGCTAGAATTCACAAAGAGTGTGAATAAATGAAGAAGAGAAAAACCAAGATTTTTTCACAAAGAGTGTTCATAAATGAAGAAGAGAAAAAAACAAGATTTTATATATTGATATTGTATCTACAAGTATGAAACCCTAATTGACATAGATGATATCTATATATAGCTTAAGATCAAGGATATGATTAGAATGGCTACAATCTGACGACAGATAGAGTTTCATACAGTGAATGAAAAGACATATATGCCCTTATGAAAAGAGTGGGGCTACATCGTAGCATTGTTATAGAATAGGCTCCGGTAGTGGGATTTAGAAAAACTTTGGTCTTTTGATAACAAGTTGTTAAGTAAGCCAACTATTAGACATACATAAAGTCAATATAGTTATGTGAACCGTTGATATCCATTATTATCACGTTCCCGAATACTAAAAGTAAAATTGTTACATTTTCTATAGTTGGAAACAGAGTCAATAGTTATATTACCTGTTATTTGATATGGGATTAATATGAGATATATGGGATTAGCGTACATCTTGAGGCTAGGACCGGCAAAATGGATATTGGCACGACAACTTGACACGAATTTTGAGGGTCTGGGTTTAGTCATATGGGTTTGAGTCGTAAATGGGACGACACATTTGTGTGGAATGAAGCAACGTGGGCGAAGACAAACAAAATCATATCCTCCTCATCGATGGGAACCGAAGAAGACACTGCAAGTTTATGAAAAGGGTGGAGAGATTATCGATGGTATCAGAGCGTTTATCTATATGGTTTGGAGGTCGGTTTTGACTTTCAAGATATTGGATCTCGTAAGAAAAGAATTTGGGCGATGTGGGACAAGTCGAACGAGAATTGGTACATCCGATTACCTAAGTGGGTGCTTTGGTTGAAAGCGTGGCGTTGAGGAACGTGAGGACCAGTTGGTGCGTTGGAGTCGTCCAAGTAGTGAACACTGAATAGACGGTGGTGGACAGGGAGTCGTCGTTGTTAGATAGATGGTGTGCCGGACACACCGTTGTACCATCAAGGTTGCAAAAAAGACCGTAGGTGCGAAAAATAGGTGTAATCTGATGTTTGCAAAGTACGAAAATTGGATCCATCAAGTTTAAATGGTAATAGATTGCGTATGAGTAACTGAATATTGATTGTTGATGAGATGGTGGTTAACGACGGTGGTAGAGAGCATCTTCCTCTGATATCGTAAAGAACCTGCTAGAATTCACAAAGAGTGTGAATAAATGAAGAAGACAAAAACCAAGATTTTTTTCACAAAGAGTGTGCATAAATGAAGAAGAGAAAAAACAAGATTATATATATTGATAGTGTATCTACAAGTATGAAACCCTAATTGACATAGATAATATATATATATATATAGCCTAAGATCAAGGATATGATTAGGACGGCTACAATCTGACGACAGGGAAGAGATAGAGTTCCATACAGTGAATGAAAAGACATATATGCCCTTATGAAAAGAGTGGGGCTACATTGTAGCATAGTTATAGAATAGGCTCCTGAAATGGGCTTTAGAAGAACTTTGGGATTTTGATAAGAGGATGTTAAGTAAGACAGCTATTAGACATGCATAAAGTTAATCTAGTTATGTGAAGCGTAGATATCCATTATTATCACATTTCCGAATACTAAAAGTAAAATTGTTACATTTTCTATAGTTGGATACTGAGTCAGTAGTTATATTACCAGTTATTTGAGATAGAATTACTATGAGATATATGGGATTAGCGTACATCTTGAGGCTAGGACCGGCAAAATGGATATTGACACGACAACTTGACACGAACACGACACGAATTTAGAGGGTTGGGTTTAGTCATATGGGTTTGAGTCATAAATGGGTCGACACGATTGAATGTAATGAAGCAACATGGGCGAAGGCAAACAAAATCATATCCTCCTCATCGACGGGAACCGAAGACACTACAAGTCTATGAAAAGGGTGGAGAGATTATCGATGGTATCGGAGCGTTTGTCTATATGGTTCGGAGGTCGGTTTTGAGTTTAAAGATATTGGATCAGGTAAGAAAAAAATGTGGGCGATTTGGGAGAAGTCGAACGAGAATTGGTAGATCCGATTACCTAAGTGGGTGTTTCAGTTGAAAGCGTGGCGTTCAGGAACGTGAGCACCAGTTGGTCCCTTAGAGTCATCCAATTAGTGAACACTGAATTGACGGTGGTTGATTGGGAGTCGTCGTTGTTAGAGAGATGGTGTGCCGGACACATCGTTGTACCATCAAGGTTGCAAAAAAGACTGTAGGTGCGAAATGTAGGTGTAATCTGATGTTTGCAAAGAACGAAAATTGGATCCATCAAGTTTAAAAGGTAATAGATTGTGTATGCTTAACATAAGATTGATTGTTGATGAGATTGTGGTTAACGACGGTGGTAGAGAGCATCTTCCTCTGATACCGTAAAGAACCTGCTAGAATTCACAGAGAGTGTGAATAAATGAAGAAAAGAAAAACCAAGATTTTTTCACAAACAGTGTGCATAAATCAAGAAGAGAAAAAACAAGATTTTATATATTGATAGTGTATCTACAAGTATGAAACCCTAATTGACATAGATGATATCTATATATAGCCTAAGATTAAGGATATGATTAGAACGGCTAGAATCTAATGACATGGAAGAGATAGAGTTTCATACAGTGAATGAAAAGACATATATGCCCTTATGAAAAGAGTAGGGCTACATTGTAGAATAGTTATAGAATAGGCTCAGGTATTCGGATTTAGAAAAACTTTGGGCTTTTGATAAGAGGTTGTTAAGTAAGCCAGCTATTAAACATGCATAAAGTCAATATAAATATGTGAACCATAGATATCCATTATTATCACATTTCCGAATACTAAAAGTAAAATTGTTACATTTTCTATAGTTGGAAACGGATTCAGTAGTTATATTACCTGTTATTTGAGATGGAATTAATATGAGATATATGGGATTAGCGTACATCTTGAGGCTAGGACCGGGAAAATGGATATTGGCACGCCAATTTGACACGAAAACGACACGAATTTTGAGGTCTTGAGTTTAGTCATATGGGTTTGAGTCTTAAATGGGTCGACACGATTGAATGGAATGAAGCAACGTGGGAGAAGGCAAACAAAATCATATCCTCCTCATCGATGGGAACCGAAGACACTGCAAGTTTATGGAAAGGGTGGAGAGATTATTGATGGTATCAGAGCGTTTATGTATATGGTTTGGAGGTCGGTTTTGAGTTTTAAGATATTGGATCTGGTAAGAAAAGAATGTGGGTGATGTGGGACAAGTCGAACGAGAATTGGTAGATCTGATTACCTAAGTGGGTGCTTCGGTTGAAAGCGTGGCGTTGAGGAACATGAGGACCAGTTGGTCCTTTAGAGTCGTCCAAGTAGTGAACACTAAATTGACGGTGGTGGACACGGAGTCGTAGTCGTTAGAGATATGGTGTGCCGGACACACCGTTGTACCATCAAGGTTGCAAAAAAAACCGTGGGTGCTAAAATGAGGTGTAATCTGATGTTTGCAAAGTACAAAAATTTATGGTATCGGAGCGTTTATCTGTATGGTTTGGAGGTCGGTTTTGACTTTTAAGATATCGGATCTGGTAAGAAAAGAATGTGGGGCGATGTGGACAAGTCGAACGAGAATTGGTAGGTCCGATTACCTAAGTGGGGGCTTTGGTTGAAAGTGTGGCGCTGAGGAACGTGAGGACCAGTTGGTCCTTTAGAGTTGTCCAAGTAGTGAACACTGAATAGGCGGTGGTGTACAGGGAGTCTTCGTTGTTAGAGAGATGGTGTGTCGGACACACCGTTGTACCATCAAGGTTGCAAAAAAGACTGTAGGTGCGAAAAATAGGTGTAATCTGATGTTTGCAAAGTACGAAAATTGGATCCATCAAGTTTAAAAGGTAATAGATTGCGTATGATAAACAGAAGATTGATTGTTGATGAGATGGTGGTTAACGACGGTGGTAGAGAGCATCTTCCTCTGATACCATAAAGAACTTGCTAGAATTCACAAAGAGTGTGAATAAATGAAGAAGAGAAAAACCAAGATTTTTTCACAAAGAGTGTGCATAAATGAAGAAGAGAAAAAACAAGATTTTATATATTGATAGTGTATCTACAAGTATGAAACCCTAATTGACATAGATGATATCTATATATAGCCTAATATCAAGGATATGATTAGAACTGCTACAATCTAACGACAGGGAAGAGATAGAGTTTCATACAGTAAATGAAAAGACATATATTCCCTTATTAAAAGAGTGGGGCTACATTGTAGCATAGTTATAGACTAGGCTCATGTAATGGGCTTTAGAAGATCTTTGGGCTTTTGATACGAGGTTGTTAAGTAAGCCAGCTATTAGACATGCATAAAGTCAATCTAGATGTGTGAGCCGTAGATATCCATTATTATCACATTTCTGAATACTAAAAGTAAAATTGGTACATTTTCTATAGTTGGAAACTGAGTCAGTAGTTATATTACCTGTTATTTGAGATGGAATTAATATGAGATATATGGGATTAGCGTACATATTGAGACTAGGACCGGAAAAATGGATATTGACACGACAACTTGACACGAACTTAGAGGGTTGGGTTTAGTCATATGGTTTGAGTCATAAATGGGTCGAGACGATTGAATTAATGAAGCAACCTGGGCGAAGGCAAACAAAATCATATCCTCCTCATCGACGGGAACCGAAGACACTGCAAGTTTATGAAAAGGGTGGAGAGATTATTGATGGTATCGGAGCGTTTATCTATATGATTCGGAGTTCGGTTTTGAGTTTTAAGATATTGGATCAGGTAAGAAAAAATGTGGGCGATGTGGGAGAAGTCGAACGAGAATTGGTAGATCCGATTACCTAAGTGGGTGTTTCGGTTGAAAGCGTGGCGTTGAGGAACGTGAGGACCAGTTGGTCCATTAGAATCGTCCAAGTAGTGAACACTGAATTGATGGTGGTTGATAGGGAGTCGTCGTTGTTAGAGAGATGGTGTGCCGGACACATCGTTGTACCATCAACATTGAAAAAAAGACCGTAGGTGGGAAAAATAGGTGTAATCTGATGTTTGCAATGTACGAAAATTGGATTCATCAAGTTTAAAAGATAATAGATTGTGTATGCTTAACAGAATATTGATTGTTGATGAGATGGTGGTTAACGACGGTGGAAGAGAGCATCTTCCTCTTATACCGTAAATAACCTGCTAGAATTGAAAAAGAGTGTAAATAAATGAAGAAGAGAAAAAAGATTTTTTCACAAAGAGTGTGCATAAATGAAGAAGAGAACAAACAAGATTTTATATAATGATAGTGTATCTACAAGTATGAAACCCTAATTGACATAGATGATATTTATATATAGCCTAAGATCAAGGACATGATTAGAATTGCTACAATCAAACGACAGGGAAGAGATAGAGTTTCATATAGTGAATGAAAAGACATATATGCCCTTATGAAAAGAGTGGGGCTACATTGTAGAATAGTTCTAGAATAGGCTCCAGTAATGGGATTTAGAAAAATTTTGGGCTTTTGATAAGAGGTTGTTAAGTAAGCCAGATATTAGACACGCATAAAGTAAATCTAGATATGTGAACCATAGATATCCATTATTATCACATTTCCGAATACTAAAAGTAAAATTGTTACATTTTCTATAGTTAAACGGAGTCAATAGTTATTTTACCTGTTATTTGAGATGGAATTAATATGAGATATATGTGATTATCGTACATCTTGAGGCTAGGACCGGCAAAATGGATATTGGCACGACAACTTGACACGAAAATGACACGAATTTTGAGGGTTTGAGTTAACTCATATGGGTTTGAGTCGTAAATTGGTCGGCACGATTGAATGGAATGAAGCAACGTGGGCGAAAGCAAACAAAATCATATCCTCCTCATCGATGGGAACCGAAGACACTGCACGGTTATGAAAATGGTAGAGAGATTATTGATGGTATCAGAGCGTTTATCTATATGGTTTGGAGGTCGGTTTGGAGATTTAAGATATTGGATCTGGTAATAAAAGAATGCGGGTGATGTAGGACAAGTCGAACGAGAATTGGTAGATCCGATTACCTAAGAGGGTGCTTCGGTTGAAAGCGTGGCGTTGAGGAACATGAGGACCAGTTGGTCCTTTAGAGTCGTCCAAGTAGTGAACACTAGATTGACGGTGGTGGACACAGAGTCGTAGTCGTTATAGAGATGGTGTGCCGGACACACCGTTGTACCATCAAGGTTGCATAAAAGACCGTGGGTGTTAAAAATAGGTGTAATGTGATGTTTGCAAAGTACGAAAATCGGATCCATCAAGTTAAAAGGTAATAGGTTGTGTATACTTGACAGAAGATTGATTGTTGATGAGATGGTGGTTAACGACGGTGGTAGAGAGCATCTTCCTTTGATACCGTTAAGAACCTGCTAGAATTCACAAAGAGTGTGGATAAATGAAGAAGAGAAAAACCAAGATTTTTTCACAAAGAGTGTGCATAAATGAAGAAGAATAAAAATAAGATTTTATATATTGATAGTGTTTCTACAAGTATGAAACCCTACTTGACATAGATGGTATCTATATATAGCCTAAGATCAAGGATATGATTAGAACGGCTACGATCTAACGACATGGAAGAGATAGAGTTTCATACAGTGAATGAAATGACATATATGCCCTTATGAAAAGAGTGAGGCTACATTGTAGCATAGTTATTGAATAGGATCTTGTAATGGGATTTAGAAGAAATTTGGGCTTTTGATAAGAGGTTGTTAAGTAAGCCAACTATTAGACATGCATAAAGTCAATCTAGATATGTGAACCGTAAATATCCATTATTATCACATTTCCGAATACTAAATGTAAAATTGTTACATTTTCTATAGTTGGAAACTGAGTCATTAGTTATATTACCTGTTATTTGATATGGAATTAATATGAGATATATGGGATTAGCGTACATCTTGAGGCTAGGACCGGCAAAATGGATATTGGCACGACAGCTTGACACGAAAACGACACGAATTTCGAGGGTTTGGATTTAGTCATATGGGTTTGAGTCGTAAATGGGACGACACGATTGAATGGAATGAAGCAACGTGGGCGAAGGAAAACAAAATCATATCCTCCTCATCGATGGGAACCGAAGACACTGCAAGTTTATGAAAAGGGTGGAGATATTATCGATGGTATCCGAGCGTTTACCTGTATGGTTTGGAAGTCGGTTTTGACTTTCAAGATATTGGATCTGGTAATAAAAGAGTGTTGGCGAAGTGGGACAAGTCGATCAAGAATTGGTAGATCCGATTACCTAAGTGGGTGCTTCGGTTGAAAGTGTGGCGTTGAGGAACGTGAGGACTAGTTGTTCCTTTAGAGTCGTCCAAGTAGTGAACACTGAATTGACGGTGGTGGACAGGGAGTCGTTGTTGTTAGAGAGATGGTGTGTCTGACACACCATTGTACCATCGAGGTTGCAAAAAAGACCGTAGGTGCGAAAAATAGGTTTAATCTGATGTTTGCAAAGTACGAAAATTGGATCCATTATGTTTAAAAGGTAATAGATTGTGTATACTTGACAGAAGATTAATTATTGATGAGATGGTGGTTAACGACGGTGGTTGAGAGCATCTTTATCTGATACCGTAAAGAACCTGCTAGAATTCACAAAGAGTGCGCATAAATGAAGAAGAGAAAAAACAAGATTTTTTCACAAAGACTGCATATATGAAGAAGAAAAAAAACAAGATTTTATATATTGATAGTGTACCTACAAGTATGAACTCCTAATTGACATAGATGATATCTATGTATAGCATAAGATCAAGGATATGATTAGAGCGGCTACGATCTAACAACATGGAAGTGATAGAGTTTCATACAGTGAATGAAAAGAAATATATGCCCTTATAAAAAGAGTGGGGCTACATTGTAGCATAGTTATAGAATAGGATCATGTAATGGGCTTTAGAAGAACTGTGGGCTTTTGATAAGAGGTTGTTAAGTAAGCCATGTATTAGACATGCATAAAGTCAATATAGATATGTGAACCGAAGATATCCATTATTATCACATTTCCGAATAATAAAAATAAAATTGTTACATTTTCTATAGTTGGAAACAGAGTCAGTAGTTATATTACCTGTTATTTGAGATGGAATTAATATGAGATATATGGGATTAGCGTACATCTTGAGGCTAGGACCGGCAAAATGGATATTGACACGACAACTTGACACGAACACGACAAAAATTTAGAGGGTTTGGGTTTAGTCAGTCATAAACGGGTAGACACGATTGAACTGAATGAAGCAACATGGGCGAAGGCAAACAAAATCATATCCTCCTCATTGATGGGAACCGAAGACACTGCAAGTTTATGAAAAGAGTGGAAATATTATCGATCGTATCAGAGCGTTTATCTATATGGTTCGGAGGTCGGTTTTGAGTTTTAAGATATTGGATCAGGTAATAAAAAAATGTGGGCGATGTGGGTCAAGTCGAACGAGAATTGGTTGATCCGATTACCTAAGTGGGTGTTTCGGTTGAAAGCTTGGCGTTGAGGAACGTGAGGACCAGTTGGTCCTTTAGAGTCGTCCAAGTAGTGAACACTGAATTGACGGTGGTTGATAGGGAGTCGTCGTTGTTAGAGAGATGCTGTGCCGGACACACCGTTGTACCATTAAGTTTGCAAAAAATACCAAGGGTGTGAAAAATAGGTGTAATATGATGTATGCAATGTACGGAAATTGGATCCATCAAGTTTAAAAGGTAATAGGTTGTGTATACTTGACAGAAGATTAATCATATATGAGATGGTGGTTAACTGCGGTGTAGAGAGCATCTTGCCCTGATACCGTAAAGAACCTGCATGAATTCACAAAGAATGTGATAAGCCACCTATTAGACATGCATAAAATCAATCTAGATATGTGAACCATAGATATCCATTATTATCACATTTCCGAATACTAAAAGTGAAATTGTTACATTTTCTATTGTTGGAAACTGAGTTAGTAGTTATATTACCAGTTATTTCAGATGGAATTAATATGAGATATATGGAATTAGCGTATATCTTGAGGCTAGGACCTGCAAAATGGATAATGGCACGACAACTTGACACGAAAACGACACGAATTTTGAGGGTTTGAGTTTCGTCATATGGGTTTGAGTCGTGAATGGGTCGACACGATTGAATGGAATGAAGAAACGTGGGCGAAGGAAAACAAAATCATATCCTCCTCATCGATGGGAACCGAAGACACTACAAGTTTATGAAAATGGTGGTGAGATTATTGATGGTATCGGAGCATTTATCTATATGGTTTGGAGGTCGGTTTTGAGTTTTAGGATATTGGATTTGGTAAGAAAAGAATGTGGGCGATGTGGGACAAGTCGAACGAGAATTGGTAGATCCAATTACCTAAGTGGGTGCTTCGGTTGAAAGCGTCGTGTTGAGGAACGTGAGGACCAGTTGGTCCTTTAGAGTCGTCCAAGTAGTAAACACTGAATTGACGTTGGTGGACACGGAGTCGTAGTCGTTAGAGAGATGGTGTGCCGGACACACCGTTGTACCATCTAGGTTGCAAAAAATACCGTGTGTGCGAAAAATATGTGTAATCTGATGTTCGCAAAGTACGCAAATTGGATCCATCAAGTTTAAAAGATAATAGATTGTGTATGCTTAACAAAAGATTGATTGTTGATGAGATGGTGGTTAACGACGGTGGTAGAGAGCATCTTCGTCTGATACCGTAAAGAACCTGCTAGAATTCAAAAAGAGTGTGAATAAATGAAGAAGAGAAAAACCAAGATTTTTTCACAAAGAGTGTGCATAAATGAAGAAGAGAAAAAACAAGATTTTATGTATTGATATTGTATCTACAAGTATGAAACCCTAATTGACATAGATAATATCTATATATAGCCTAAGATCAAGGATATGATTAGAACGGCTACAATCTAACGACATGGAAGAGATAGAGTTTCATACAGTGAATGAAAAGACATATATGCCCTTATGAAAAGTGTGGGGCTCATTGTAGCATAGTTATAGAATAGGCTCCTGTAATGAAGTTTAGAAGAACTTTGGGCTTTTGATAAGCGGTTGTTAAGTAAGCCAGCTATTAGACATGCATAAAGTCAATCTAGATATGTGAATCGCAGATATCCATTATTGTCACATTTCCGAATACTAAAAGTAAAATTGTTACATTTTCTATAGTTGGAAATGAGTCAGTAGTTATATTACCTGTTATTTGAGATGGAATTAATATGAGATATATGGGATTAGCGTACATCTTGAGGCTAGGACCAGCAAAATGGATACTGGCACGACAACTTGACATGAAAATGACCAGAATTTTGAGGGTTTGAGTTTAGTCATATGGGTTTGAGTCGTAAATGGGTCGACACGATTGAATGGAATAAAGCAACAAGGGCGAACGCAAACAAAATCATATCCTCCTCATCGATGGGAACCGAAGACACTACAAGTTTATGAAAAGGGTGGAGAGATTATTGATGGTATCGGAGCATTTATCCATACGGTTTGGAGGTCGGTTTTGAGTTTTAAGATATTGGATCTGGTAAGAAAAGAATGTGGGCGATGTGGGACAAGTCGAACGAGAATTGGTAGATCTGATTACCTAAGTGGGTTCCTCGTTTGAAAGTGTGGCGTTGAGGAGCGTGAGGACCAGTTGTTCCTTTAGAGTCGTCCAAGTAGTGAACAATGAATTGACGGTGGTAGACACGGAGTCGTTGTTGTTAGAGAGATGGTGTGCCGGACACACCGTTGTACCATAAAGGTTGCAAAAAAGAGCGTGGGTGCGAAAAATAGGTGTAATATGATGTTTGCAAAGTACGAAAATTGGATCCATCAAGTTTAAAAGGCAATAGATTGTGTATACTTGACAGAATATTAATTATTGATGATATGGTGGTTAACGATTGTGGTAGAGAGCATCTTGCTCTAATACAGTAAAGAACCTGCTAGAATTCACAAAGAGTGCATAAATGAAGAAGAGAAAAAACAAGATTTTTTCACAAAGAGTGTGCATAAATGAAGAAGAGAAAAAACAATATTTTATATATTGATAGTGAATCTACAAGTATGAAACCCTTATTTACATAAATGATATCTATATATAGCCTAAGATCAATGATATGATTAGAATGGCTACAATCTAATGACAGGGAAGAGATAGAGTTTTATATAGTGAATGAAAAGACATATTTGCCCTTATGAAAAGAGTGGGGCTACATTGTAGCATAATTATAGAATAGGCTCCGGTAATGGGCTTTAGAAGAACTTTGGGATTTTAAAAAGAGGTTGTTAAGTAAGCAAGCTATTTGACTTGCATAAAGTCAATCTAGATATGTGAACCATAGATATCCATTATTATCACATTTCGGAATACTAAAAATAAAATTGTTACATTTTCTATAGTTGGAAAAGGAGTTTGTAGTTATATTACATGTTATTTGAGATGGAATTAATATGAGATAGATGGGATTAGCGTATATATTGAGGCTACGACTGGAAAAATGGATATTGACACGACAACTTGACACGAACACGATACGAATTTAGAGTGTTTGGGTTTAGTCATATGGGTTTGAGTCGTAAATGGGTCGACACGATTGAATGGAATGAAGCAATGTGGTCGTAGGTAAACAAGATCATATCCCCCTCCTCGATGGGAACCAAAGACACTGCAAGTTTATTAAAAGGGTGGAGAGATTATCGATTGTATCTGAGCATTTATCTATATGGTATGGAGGTCGGTTATGAGTTTTAAGATATTGGATATGGTAAGAAAAGAATGTGGCCGATGTGGGACAAGTCGAACGAGAATCGTTAAATTTTATTACCTAAGTGGGTGCTTCGATTGAAAGCGTGGCGTTGAGGAACGTGAGGACCAGTTGGTCCTTTAGAGTCGTCCAAGTAGTGAACACTGAATTGACGGTGGTGGACAGGGAGTCGTCGATGTTAGAGAGATGGTGTGCCGGACACACCGTTGTACCATCAAGGTTGCAAACAAGACAGTGCGTGCGAAAAATAGGTGTAATCTGATGTTTGCAAAGAACGAAAATTGGATCCATCAAGTTTAAAAGGTAATAGAATGTGTATACTTGACGGAAGATAAATTATTGATGAGATGGTGGTTAACGAAGGCGGTAGAGAGCATCTTGCTCTAATACCGTAAAGAACCTGCTAGAATTCACAAAGAGTGCATAAATGAAGAAGAGAAAAAACAAGATTTTTTCACTAAGAGTGTTCATAAAGGAAGAAGAGAAAAAACAAAATTATATATATAGATGGTGTATCTACAAGTATGAAACCCTAGTTGACATAGATGATATTTATATATAGCCTAAGATCAAGGATATGATTAGAATGGCTACAATCTAATGACAGGGAAGAGATATAGTTTCATACAGTGAATGAAAAGACATATACGCCCTTGTGAAAAGAGTGTGGCTACATTGTAGCATAGTTATAGTACTAATGACTTCAGTAATGGAATTTAGAAGTACTTTGGTCTTTTTATAAGAGGATGTTAAGTAGGCCAGCTATTAGACATGCATAAAGTCAATCTAGATATGTGAATCGTAGATATCCATCATTATCGAATTTTCGAATACTAAAAGTAAAATTGTTACATTTTCTATAGTTTGAAACGGAGTCAGTAGTTATATTACCTTTTATTTGAGATGGAATTGATATTAGATATATGGGATTAGCGTACATCTTGAGGCTAGGACCGGCAAAATGGATATTGACACGACAACTTGACACGAACACGACACGAATTTAGAGTGTTTGGATTTAGTCATATGGGTTTAAGTCGTAAATGGGTCGACACGATTGAATGGAATGAAGCAACGTGGGCGAAGGCAAACAAAATTATATCCTTCTCATCGATGGGAACCGAAGACATTGCAAGTTTATGAAAAGGGTGGAGAGATTATCGATGGTATCGGAGCGTTTATCTATATGGTTCGGAGGTCGGTTTTCAGTTTTAAGATATTGGATCAGGTAAGAAAAAAAATGTGAGCGATTTGGGACAAGTCCAACGAGAACTGGTAGATCCGATTACCTAAGTGGGTGTCTCGGTTGAAAGTTTGGCGTTGAGGAGCGTGAGGACCAGCTTTTCCTTTAGAGTCGTGCAAGTAGTGAACAATGAATTGACGGTGGTGGACACGGAGTCGTTGTTGTTTGAGAGATGGTGTGCCGGACACACCTTTGTACCATAAAGGTTGCAAAAAAGAGCGTGGGTGCGAAAAATAGGTGTAATATGATGTTTGCAAAGTACGAAAATTGGATCCATTAAGATTAAAAGGTAATAGATTGTGTATACTTGAGAGAAGATTAATTATTGATGAGATGGTGGTAGAGAGCATCTTGCTCTGATACCGTAAAGAACCTGCTACAATTCACAAAAAGTGTGCATAAATTAAGAAGAGAAAAAACAAGATTTTTTCACAAAGAGTGTGCAAAAATGAAGAAGAGAAAAAACAAAATTTTATATATTGATAGTGAATCTACAAGTATGAAACCCTAATTGACATAGATGATATTTATATATAGCCTAAGATCAAGGACATGATTAGAATTGCTACAATCAAACGACAGGGAAGAGATAGAGTTTCATACAGTGAATGAGAAGACATATATGCCCTTATGAAAAGAGTGGGGCTACATTGTAGAATAGTTCTAGAATAGGCTCCAGTAATGGGATTTAGAAAAATTTTGGGCTTTTGATAAGAGGTTGTTAAGTAAGCCAGATATTAGACACGCATAAAGTAAATCTAGATATGTGAACCATAGATTCCATTATTATCACATTTCGGAATACTAAAAGTAAAATTGATACATTTTCTAAAGTTGGAAACTGAGTCAGTAGTCATATTACCTGTTATTTGAGATGGAATAAATATGAGATATATGGGATTAGCGTACATCTTGAGGCTAGGACCGGCAAAATGGATATTGGCACGACAACTTGACACGAAAACGACACGAATTTTGAGGGTTTGGATTTAGTCATATGGGTTTGAGTCGTAAATGTGTCGACACGATCGAATAAAATGAAGCAACGTGGGAGAAGGCAAACAAAATCATATCCTCCTCATCGATGGGAACCGAAGACATTGCAATTTTATGAAAAGGGTAGAGAGATTATCGATGGTATCGGAGCGTTTATCTATATGGTTTGGAGGTCGGTTTTGAGTTTAATGATATTGGATATGGTAAGAAAAGAATGTGGGCGATGTGGGACAAGTCGAACGAGAATGGGTAGATCTGATTACCTAAGTGGGTGCTTCGGTTGAAAGCGTGGCGTTGAGGAACGTGAGGACCAGTTGGTCCTTTAGAGTTGTCCAACTAGTGAACACTGAATTGACGGTGGTGGACAGGGAGTCGTCATTTTTAGAGAGATGGTGTGCCGGACACACCGTTGTACCATCAAGGTGTCAAAAAAGACAATGGGTGCGAAAAATAGGTGTAATCTGATGTTTGCAAAGTACGAAAATTGGATCCATCAAGTTAAAAAGATAATAGATTGTGTATACTTGACAGAAGATTATTTATTGATGAGATGGTGGTTAACGAAGGTGGTAGAGAGCATCTTGCTATGATACTTGAAAGAACCTGCTAGAATTCACAAAGAGTGTGCATAAATGGAGAAGAGAAAAAACAAGATTTTTTCACTAAGAATGTTCATAAAGGAAGAAGAGAAAAAACAAAATTATATATATTGACAGTGTATCTACAAGTATGAAACCCTAGTTGACATACATGATATCAATATATAGCCTAAGGTCAAGGATATGATTAGAACGGCTACAATCTAATGACAGGGAAGAGATAGAGTTTCATACAGTGAATGAAAAGACATATACGCCCTTATTAAAAGAGTGTGGCTACATTGTAGCATAGGTTTAATATGATGTTTGCAAAATACGGAAATTGGATCCATCAAGTTTAAAAGGTAATAGGTTGTGTATACTTGACATGAGATTAATTATATATGAGATGGTGGTTAACTACGGTGGTAGAGAGCATCTTGCTCTGATTCAGTAAAGAACCTGCTAGAATTCACAAAGAGTGTGAATAAATGAAGAAGAGAAAAACCGAGATTATTTCACAAAGAGTGTGCATAAATGAAGAAGAGAAAAAACAAGATTTTATATATTGATAGTGTATCTACAAGTATGAAACCCTAATTGACATAGATGATATCTATATATAGCCTAAGATCAAGGATATGATTAGAACGGCTACAATCTAACAACAAGGAAGATAGAGTTTCATACAGTGAATGAAAAGACATATATGCCCTTATTAAAAGAGTGGGGCTACATTGTAGCATAGTTATAGAATAGGCTCCTGTAATGGGTTTTAGAAGAACTTTGTCCTTTTGATAAGAGGTTGTTAAGTAAGCCAGCTATTAGACATGCATAAAGTCAATCTAGATATGTGAAACGTAGATATCCATTATTATCACATTTCCGAATACTAAAAGTAAAATTGTTAGATTTTCTATAGTTGGAAACTCAGTCAGTAGTTATATTACTTGTTATTTGATATGGAATTAATATGAGATATATGGGATTAGCGTACATCTTGAGGCTAGGACCAGCAAAATAGATATTGGCACGACAACTTGACACGAAAACGACACGAATTTTGAGGGTTTGGATTTAGTCATATGGGTTTGAGTCGTAAATGGGTCGACACGATTGAATGGAATGAAGGAGGCGAAGGCAAACAAAATCATATCCTCCTCATCGATGGGAACCGAAGACATTGAAAGTTTATGAAAAGAGTGGAGAGATTATCAATGGTATCGGAGCCCTTATCTATACGGTTTGGAGTTTTAAGATATTGGATCTAGTAAGAAAAGAATGTGGGCGATGTGGGACAATTCGAACGAGAATTGGTAGATCCGATTACCTAAGTGGGTGCTTCGGTTGAAAGTGTGGCGTTGAGGAACGTGAGGACCAGTCGTTCCTTTAGAGTCATCCAAGTAGTGAACGCTGAATTAACGGTGGTGGACACAGAGTCGTCATTGTTAGAGAGATGGTGTGCCGGACACACCGTTGTACCTTCAAGGTTGCAAAAAAGAGCGTGGGTGCGAAAATAGGTGTAATATGATGTTTGCAAAGTACGAAAATTGGATCCATCAAGTTTAAAAGGTAATTAGATTGTGTATACTTTACAGAAGATTAATTATTGATGAGATGGTGGTTAACGATGGTGGCAGAGAGCATCTTGATCTGATACCGTAAATAACCTGCTAGAATTCACAAAGAGTGTGCATAAATGAAGAAGAGAAAAAACAAGATTTTTTCACAAAGAGTGTGCATAAATGAACTAGAGAAAAAACAAGATTTTATATATTGATAGTGAATCTACAAGTATGAAACTCTAATTGACATAGATGATATCTATATATAGCCTAAGATCAGTGATATGATTAGAATGGCTACAATCTAACGACAGGGAAGAGATAGAGTTTCATAGAGTGAATGAAAAGACATATGCCGTTATGAAAAGAGTGGGGCTACATTACAGCATAATTATAGAATAGGCCCCGGTAATGGGCTTTAGAAGAACTTTGGGGTTTTAAAAAGAGGTCGTTAAGGGTGAGTTTGGGATTGCTTCTGTTGCCAGCACAGCTGCTTTCCGACAGCGGAAGCAGTTTTAGTGTGTTTGGTAAAAATAAAATATTTGCTTTTCTGAACAGTTTGTGCTGTCCCACAGCTGTTATCAGGAAGCAAGGGGGGATACGCTTTTCCAGAAAGTGATTTTGATTAATTTATCTATAATCGATTTTGACCTTACAATTTTTTTAAATATCAATAGTTATCTTTCCGAAAATGACACGTGTCATATATTTTTTTCATTTTACCCTCTCACAGAAACTTCACAGTTGATTTTACCAAACATAAAATTACTATATCAATATTTCAGAGCAGCTTCTACGTAATATTTACTAAACAACATTTATCAAGAACTCGCAGGAGCTTTCTACTATGCTTTCACACAGCAGCTTTTTACCACCGCCACAACATTCCCAAACTAGCTCTAAGTAAGCCAGCTATTAGACTTGCATATAATCCATCTAGATATGTGAACTATAGATATCCATTATTATCACATTTCCGAATAATAAAAATAAAATTGTTACATTTTCTATAGTTAGAAAAGGAGTTAGTAGGTATATTACATGTTATTTGAGATGGAATTAATACGAGTTAGATGGGATTAGCGTATATCTTGAGGCCACAACTGGAAAAATGGATATCGACACGACATATTGACACGAACACAACACAAATTTAGAGGGTTTATGTTTTTTCATAAAGGGTTTGACTCATAAATGGGTCGACACGATTGAATGGAATGAAGCATGTGGGCGAAGGCAAACAAAATCATATCCTCCTCATCGATGGGAACCAAAGACACTGCAAGTTTATGAAAAGGGTGGAGAGATTATCGATGGTATCTGTGCGTTTATCTATATGGTTTGGAGGTCGGTTATGAGTTTTAAGATATTGGAAATGGTAAGAAAAGAATGTGGGCGATGTGGGACAAGTCCAACGAGAATTGGTAGATCTGATTACCTAAGTGGGTGCTTCGGTTGAAAGTGTGGTGTTGAGGAACGTGAGGACCAGTTGGTCCTTTAGAGAGATGGTGTGCCGGACACACCGTTGTACCATCAAGGTTGAAAAAAATACAGTGGGTCCGAAAAATAGGTGCAATATGATGTTTGCAAAGTACGAAAATTGGATCCATCAAGTTTAAAAGGTAATAGATTGTGTATACTTGACAGAAGATTAATTATTCATGAGATGGTGGTTAACGAAGGTGGTAGAGAGCATCTTGCTCTGATACCTTAAAGAACCTGCTAGAATTCACAAAGAGTGCATAAATGAAGAAGAGAAAAAACAAGATTTTTTCACTAAGAGTGTTCATAAAGGAAGAAGAGAAAAAACAAAATTATATATATATAGATGGTGTATCTACAAGTATGAAACCCTAGTTGACATAGATGATATTTATATATAGCCTAAGATCAAGGATATGATTAGAATGGCTACAATCTAATGACAGGGAAGAGATAGAGTTTCATATAGTGAATGAAAAGACATATACGCCCTTGTGAAAAGAGTGTGGCTACATTGTAGCATAGTTATAGTACTAATGACTTCAGTAATGGAATTTAGAAGTACTTTGGTCTTTTTATAAGAGGATGTTAAGTAGGCCAGCTATTAGACATGCATAAATTCAATCTAGATATGTGAACCGTAGATATCCATTATTATCAAGTTTGCGAATACTAAAAGTAAAATTGTTACATTTTCTATAGTTGGAAACGGAGTCAGTAGTTATATTACCTAATATTTGAGATGGAATTAATATGAGATATATGGGATTAGCGTACATCTTGAGGCTAGGACCGGCAATTAAAATGGATATTGACACGACAACTTGACACGAACACGACACGAATTTAGAGGGTTTGGGTTTTGTCATATGGGTTTGAGTCGTAAATGGGTCGACACGATTAAATGGAATGAAGCAACGTGGGAGAAGGCAAACAAAATCATATCCTCTGCATCGATGGGAACCGAAGACACTGCAAGTTTATGAAAAGGGTGGAGAGATTATCGATGGTATCGGAGCATTTATCTATATGGTTCGGAGGTCGGTTTTGAGTTTTAAGATATTGGATCAGGTAAGAAAAAAATTTGAGCTATGTGGAACAAGTCGAACGAGAATTGGTAGATCTGATTACCTAAGTGGGTGTTTCAGTTGAAAGTGTGGCGTTGAGGTACGTGAGGACCAGTTGGTCCTGTAGAGTCGTCCAAGTAGTGAACCCTGAATTGACAGTGTTTGATAGGGAGTCTTCGTTGTTAGAGAAATGGTGTGCCAGACACACTGTCGTACCATCAAGGTTGCAAAAATACCATGGGTGCGAAAAAATAGGTGTAATATGATGTTTGGAAAGTACGAAAATTGGATCCATCAAGTTTAAAAGGTAATAGGTTGTGTATACTTGACAGAAGATTAATTATATATGAGATGGTGGTTAACTACAGTGGTAGAGAGCATCTTGCTCTGATACGGTAAAGAACCTGCTAGAATTCACAAAGAGTGTGAATAAATGAAGAAGAGAAAAACCAAGATTTTTTCACAAAGAGTGTGCATAAATGAAGAAGAGAAAAAAGCTGATTTTATATTTTGATAGTGTATCTACAAGTATGAAACCCTAATTGACATGACAATCTGACACGAACACGACACAAAATTAGAGGGTTTGAATTTAGTCATATGGGTTTGGGGGTCGACACATTGAACACAATTTAAGGGGCTTGATGTGGGTTGACTTGCAAAATCCATATAGAACCCGCGTTATCCACACCTTTTAAACAAGGCACTCATCTGAAATTAAACCCAACACGACATGTTACAACCCGTATATGAAACCTCATAATATTTTATAATATAAAATGCATTTGAGCCCAACCCACTAACAATAATCATTGTTTGTTCCTATAAAATGTATACTGTATGTCAACAACTCTTCATCCTCACACAATCATCCCTTCCTCAACTCTGGCTGTTTGTGAATCGCAACTCAGCGCGAATTGCGACTCAGCTTCGTCTTCACCTCCCAGTGATCTGAACTGTGAAAGAATGGCCACAAGTAAAGCTTATTTTGGAGTGTTTATATTAGTTTTCACTTGTTTAATTTGTGTACTCGTGTTATATATACTTGTTGCTTATATTTCGTAGTAATTTTTTTTGTTTGTGATTATATAAAATAAACGGGCTACACGACGGGTAACCCGTTTATTATATACGTCAAGTTAGGGTCTGTAGTACTAGACACGCTTAATATATGGGTTGGGTTCGGGTTTTCCCTAAATGGGTCTTAACACGAATACGACCCAACTCGAACACGACCTGCGATAAGAATTGCCACCCCATATATGTCGCATCTCTAGTGGAAGCATCTTCAATGGCCCCCTCAAGTATTTAAATGAAATACAACTGACTTGGAATCTATATAACAGATTAGGATGGTTCACTTTAAAATAGTTTTGTTTCCATTAGATTAAATGAATCTCAACTTTTGGATGGCACTGATCAATGATCATATACAAAAATAGATTCTGAAAAGAAAAAAAAAAAAGGAGAAACTATTCAAGTAAGTTACAATTTCAAGAACAAGTGATAAATACTTTTAATATAAAAAAATAAATATTCTTCCAATCATTATTTTTGTAAGAATGACGGAGTCGGTAGTGATGAGAGTTTGGGAGTTATGACTTGTAACCACAATTTTTTTGAGTTTTCGCAACTTTTCACCCCACAAATATGGAAAAAAATTAAAATATACTGTAACGCAAAATTCATAACCTCCAAAAGTACGTTAAAATAGGAAAAACAATTACAATTTTATCTTATTTTGAATTTTGCATAGCCATGTTAGCATAAGTGAGGGTAAAATTGTCATTTCATTACCTCTCACCACCAACAATCAAAACCACAGCCGCAACCACCACCGTCCACCACCTTCTTCAAATGCCACCACAGCTCCCACTAGGGGAAAGAGAAATTCCCCAAACCGGCCGCCCCAAACCGGTTCGAAATTATCACCCGTTCTTGCTACTTGATTGATTACGATCATAGATTAACAAACCCGTATTAAGTTTGATTGATCATGATTATGAAGTTAGTAAAACCGTTTAAAACCAGTCCGGTCTGTTTTATATATCACATGAAAAAATTACATATTTTAGTTAGATACACCGTCCGCAAATCAAGTTTACTAAGTTAAGTTGTTTTGGGCATCAAAAAGGATAGAGTGAGTTTAGGTTTAACATTCTGCAACCTTTATCTATTGGGTCAGGGAAAAAAACCGATAAAACCAGGCTAAACCGATCCGCGCTCACCCTAAGCGATGAATATGTCATGTATATAGGCTTAAGTTTTCAAACGATTTGAAACATTTTGAGCCCGTCTAAACCCGGTCGAACGGGTCCGAGTCGAAAGGATTGATAGGGTATGGGTTTGTCGAATACTTAATTGGGTTTTGGTATCCATATGACCAACCCGCGATCATTGGGTTGGGTAGGAAACACACTCCTCACCCGCCCAACCCGGTCTGTGCTTTGCCCTAGCTCCCACTGCAACAACCCCCTTATTCGGCTCAGGACAAAATCGGGATGGCGATGCTAAATAAAAGCGGCGGAACTCAAAAGCAAATCAAACCACAACAAATACTTATAATAAACAACTAGATTAACATGATCTGATTACTATTACACAACAACTTAACATTACTCTATACTACTTGTGATGTTATCAATCTAGGTGAGTTGCGCGCCCTTCTATGCCATAGACCCCACCTCCTAGACCTGCGGTGGGAAGGAAAACAAGAACCGCAGTTTCAAAAATCAGGAACAAATACTAAGTGGGATACACATTAGCATGTAAAAACATGAAGATGGTATAGCTTGCTGGGTCATGAGTTAAATAAAATAAAAGTGACAGAGTATAAGGAATACATTATTAGAGTTTGAAACGGAGCGAAAAATAGAGTTAATAAGAAACATCTCGATAATCATCAACATATCCAATGAAATATTTCACAAGTGTCATTTTCCATTTAGTATACAGGTATAATCATTAGTTCTCCAATATATTGCCAAAAAATCCAATTACTATGCACAATACCGGAGATAGTAGTGGTCAACAAAGGACCTCCCAAATAATAACGGTCAACAAAGGACCTCCCAAATAGTAAGGTCAACAAACGTCCTCCCAAATAGTAACGGTCAACAAAGGACCTCCCAAATAGTAACGGTCAACAAAGGACCTCCCAAATAGTAATGGTCAACAAAGGACCTCCCAAATAATAACAGATTTCGGTATGTGCGATATTCCACTTTACGGTATTAACGAATTATTACTTTCGCGTGACCGTTTCAAAACAATCATTTCAAAACGTAAACAAACTCAATTAAAGCATGTGAATCACAAAACACATTTTGAGACAAGTTATAAAGTCAAACGTCGACACGAAAGAAGCTAGCCACACAAGAATAAGCATGTAACTCACAAGTACATTTTGAGACAAGACATAAAATCATATTTTGACACGAAGGAAGCAAGGAACACGAGGCTAAGCATGTAATCTCACCTTAAGCCGAGATAGCGATTCACGATCTTCACGGGTCGTTGACGTAGCCTATGTCTACAAATCCGTCGCCTACAATTTACAATTGTCCAGTAACAATGATGCTACATCCAAGTGAACGAATGCATTGATATTTTTCTAGGTCGGGTACTAAGTCCATTTCAAATTATCATAATAAACTGGTTTCAAGTGGTGTACTCACGTGACGAATACAAGATCAACATGAATATCATTCTAAATGTCACTAATGCACATACAATTATGCTCACATATCAAAATAAGTCCAACAAATCATTTAGAAATTCAAAAATCCAAATTTTCTAAAACATGTAAAACTACAATTCTGGACTGAATTGTAGCTCTGACTTTAGAGCCACATTTACCACGTCAAAGCATCTCTTAAAATCATGAAAATAATTTGGATCAACTTACATGTGTCAAATTTTTGGAACATCAAGAAAATCATGCATATCTATCATAAAACTCAAGTTACAAAATTAACAAATACTACTGCGCAGAGAAGCGTTTGGCATAAAGTTTCAAGTTAGAAGGATAATTACTACAACTTGGAGAATAATAGAAACGACGCTCATCTTCTTCAGAATTAACCCTAAATGTGTCTAGTTACAACACAAGAAAGACGAGGTTCCAAAAATATTTCAAAAGTGGGTTCTTAGTAAAAATGGAAAAACAGGTCCAGAAACAGAGTTTCTGAAAACATGCAACTTTGAATGAGCTTATCTCCCTAACCACAAAGGTTATGCAGTTGATTTTTTTCTCAAAATGACCCTATCAGAGTCTAGTTTTAAAATATGCAAGAGTTGGAAATTTCACGGAGACAAAATTTGGAAATAATCCACGTTTTTGACAAACTGGTCAGAATGTAACAACATGTAATTTTACCTAGAACACTCAAAACATGTTCAAATCAATTCTATGATACATGCAACCGAAAATAACTTGAAATATACCTAGATACTACCAATTAGACATGCAATAAGAGTTTCAGATCAAGGATTTGAAAAATCATGTGAGGGATTTGAGGAATTCATTCTCTAAATTTACAATTCAAGACCCAAAACACACATGCAAGACAAGATCAAGTAATTTCCTATCATGAACATGAACTATCAACATGATGAGTAGAATATATGAAAAAAAGAATAAGTCGATGCTTACATTGGAGCATAGAGATGTTGAATTCTTGAAGAACACTCATTCAAGCTCTCCTCTCTCTCATCAAACTCCATTCCCGGATTTGGGGGTTGACCCTCACAAAACAACCCCAAAACTTCATTTTTTACCTTCCAAATGATGAAAAACCTGAGTCCAAGGCCATAGTCATCCTTTGGGGAGTTATTTTCTTCATGTTCTTCAACGATTATTGCCAATATATTTCTAAAGATCAATTTCTAACTTATTCGATATTGACAATATCATTAATTGGCCCATTCATCCACAACACAAATTTACAAGCATTTGGGATATTTATTCAAACAAACTGGAATTAAATAAATAATGCACTTCAAAAAAAAGGAACGAGAGATAATTTGAGTAAAAACAGTAAATAACAACTTTGGCTCACCAGAAATACCATCTTATTCCTGAGTTGATAAGGGGGAATCCAATAAATCACATCAAAAATACCTGAAGTGTTGACACCCCCTAATGGGTTCTTGCGCCCAAAAGGAGTGAGTATAAGGAGCAGACCCAGGGCTAATCGCAACCAAGCCAAATAATAAATTGGGTCGAGCGACCGTAACCAACAACGACCAAACCAATAAGTATCCAAATGAAGTATCCCCGCACAACTCTTTCCATTTTACATTATTACAGATTTATTAACTATCGTGTGAAATTTCCAAATATCGATGATCAACAAATCCAACCTTTATTCCAGGTATAAACACATAATAAAACATTTTTTGAGACAAGTTATAAAATCACGTTTGACGGGAAAGAATGTACGCACACAATACTTGGCATGTGTACTCACCTCAATCCACAGTAAGAAGCACGTAAAGGTTCCTGAGGATGAACGTAGCCTACTTCTACTAACTCTTCACCTACACATTCTATTTCCTTACTCGATGAACGTAGCCCACTTCTACTAACTCTTCACCTACACATTCTATTTCCTTACTCGATCACAAATTTAACTATACAAGTATGTAAAATGTGAATCTCCTAACGAGCGTTATTTGAATTTGATGTCACTCAATCCCCCCCCCCCCCTTTAGCATGCAACACTTACACAAAATGATGCTATTCCCAATTATATTTCCCTGTAACAACATCTCAAATACTAATATAAAATTATTATGAAAGAACTCACATTTTAAGTCTGTGAGCTTTCACATTTACAAAATACTAATTTATTAACCGACGTATTTATTTTTAAGAGACCGCAAAATTCTATGAAATAATATTTCTCTTGAACATAACAACTTAGTCAAAATAGTCACATATTAAAAAAAAATATAGTGAAATAAAGGACTAATTACATAAACAATTTATATAACATCTTTATTTAAGGAAAACGAGTATTGATTCATGAAGTTAAGTTGGAGAAATAATTCTTGGAACTAGTACACATAAATGATTATTGCCAATCTATTTCTAAAGATCAATTTCTAACTTATTCGATATTGACAATATCATTAATTGGCTCATTCATCCACAACACAAATTTACAAGCATTTGGCGATATTTATTCAAACAAACTGGAATTAAATAAATAATGCACTTCAAAAAAAGTACTTCAAAAAAAATTAAATAATAATTAAAATATATATTTTCAACTTGTTTAATTTCGAGAAAACAAATTCTATTTAACTCACTAGTATTTTCCTATATTATTTCAAAACTCAACCTAATTATTCAATTAAAATAGTAGCTAGAAATTGTAGAATATAATTTAAACCCAAAAATCCTATTTTTATTTCATATATAAATATGCAGTTTGTTTAATGCAAAGAGAAACCCCCAAGTTATACTAAAAGGCAATAAAACACCCTCACTAACTAAAGCAGTTCCATAAGGAACACAAGTGGCAACTACCCCCAACAAGAACATATTAATTTTGACCGACCAAAACATGAATTGAAGCCTTAAAACATAATTGTGATTGCTAAACACAACCTATGAGAAGATTTAGAGCGTATCTGGTCCAAAAAATGCGAGAAATGACGGATAATCGGGTTAGATTGCACTATCCTCGGTGGATCACGGTGGAGGTGGCCGACGGTGGCTCTCCGGTGGTTTTTGGTCCTGGTTATGAACTCCTCTAGCTTCCTTGGACCTGCAGAGATATATTGGGGTCGATTTCAGAGGGTTGCTTGAGTGAAATTCCTCGCCGGTTTTAATGACAGAACAGTGGCGGCGGCGGTGCTTCTCCTGCTACGGCAGCTTGCTGTTGCTTCCTTTATTTCTGCTGGGTTTGGATTAACGAGAGAGAGGGAGAGGAGCAGAAGTGGTGATGGGTGCTTACCGATGGGGTGGCGATGGCGGCTGGCCTTTTGGTCGTTGGTTCTGCTGTTTCTGCTGCTTCTGCTGAGGCCTCCTAGTGGTCATAGGGAGAAAAGAGAGAGTGATGGAGCTGATGGAAGTGAGGGTGAGAGAGAGAGGGAGAATCACCGTGGTGTTACTGTCGGTGATGAAGGTGGCGTGTTGGAGAAGATGGTGGTTGATGAAGATGGTGGCTCCGGTGGTGTCTATCGAAGGAGGATGAGGAGGAGAAGTTGCTGCGCTTTTATAGTGGAAATGGGGCGGTGATGGTTGATGGAAGTGAAGAAAATCCTTCCCGTGGAAACAGGGGCGGATTCAAGATTTTGGCTCAGTGGGGGCTAAATTATAAAACGAGGACATTTTGATAAATAAACATAAGTAGTGGGAGTTATTACTTAATTTGAGTGTCGGATAAAATGAATTTGATGAACAAAATATGGGTAAAATTGTAATTCGAAAGAGTTGAGTGGGGGCTATAGCCCCCACAGTCCCCTACTTGCATCCGCCACTGCGTGGAATGGTTATTACTTGGAGAGGATGTTCAGGTACAGTACAACAACAACAACAACAACAACAACAACAACAACAACAACAACAACAACAACAACAACAACAACAACAACAACAACAACAACAACAACAACAACAACAACAACAACAACAACAACAACAACAACAACAACAACAACAATAATAATAATAATAATAATAATAATAGATTACGATAGGGTGTGGTGAGGGTATACTTCAATTTCGTGGTTGTATGTGCGTGCTCGACTAAAATAAAGAAAACGCACAGACGAATAAGATTTCGAGTACGCACTAATATATTGTAACATCCTCACACTAATTTCTTAGCTACTAAATGCCGATAATTTTAAGATCTTTTCCTCAAGCTTAAAGGGAAGTTCATTATGACACTGGCCAAGTAAAAATCTTATCCGTGCATGTTTGTAAATCGAAGAACCAACTTTATTCCAACTTATTGTAATATTAGTACAAAAGGATCTGAGCATATCAGTATTTCATCAAGTGGTACAGTCCATACATCTGATTGTAAGTTTCTTTTCTTCCTAATTTCTTAGCAAAGGATCCAAGCTATTATTTTCTTCAATGTGTCTCCCAGGTTCTTTAAAGTGGGCGTATCCCGAACGACAAAACATGTGGCAGGGTGGAAGAGCCATCAATTTAAGATCAGAGGGGTTCCAAGCGGTCTCCTGGTTTATTCTTGATCTTGTCAGTAACATCTAACAACTGATCAAATTCTTGGCCGGTGTAGTCAGCATGCATTTTTGTATACCTATATGAGAAGGTAAAGATAATAGCATTAATGCACCTAAAACAGTATTACTATAGAGGAATTCAAAGAGTCTTGTCAACCGACCTACCTAGCACCAAAATATCTCCACCGGAAGCCATAAATAGGTCTGAGATCACCTTCCTCTCTATCCACCAAACCAATACTGAAAGAAGAGGGAAAAAGCATGTTAATTAAAACTGCAAAATACATGCAATGCATCTTAGAGTATCAGTTCTTGCCTACCAAGGTAGTCTCTGGAAGCATTTCCATCCCAGATATGAACACCCGTATCCTGAAGATCAAGGAGGAAAATTGTTATCCCGGCAAGTTGTGAACAACAGTGGTAGCGAACCTTTAAAAAGCAAAAGTAATCAGATAAAACCGAAAGCAGAAAAAATGTAAATCATTCGAAACACACCCAACCTCACAATTGAAAACAGTGAATCCCACGGGTTGTTCGGTCTTCAGACTTACTATGTTAAAGAGAAGGGAAGTAACCGGCAAGGATGGGAAGGGGGCAGAACAAAACAGCTCTGTCAAGCTTATGTTCCAAACAATGATGATTGTGTAGAACCATAAATAAAGTTTATTATATGGGTTGTTCGCGCAAATTCTTAAAATCTGGAAAGCCACATCGTTTATTCAATTCCACCAACACATCTTGTCAAAGAACATAGTCAATATTATATGTTAGAGAGAAAGACAAGTAAGCACAATTTTTAGGTTGTTTATTGCACATGCCGCATACAAAGACATGTATAAAGTCAATCTAGATATGTAAGCTAATATATATCAATGATCACATTTCCTGTAATCAAAGATAGAGTTAATAGTTACATTACCTGCTGGTGGACATGGAATCAATATGAAAATTATGAGCATTAGCGTACACCTTTCGGCTTGTGGTGGAAGCATCTTCAATACCTTCTACCTAGTGCCATAAAAATTGGATCATTTGATTTAGACACTGATTAATAAACATGTTCACTTTGGGGGAGGAATAATGATATAAACAAATGAAGTCGCATTATCAAAAATCCCTACCACAACATGCTCTCTGTGAGATGAGGCCATCACCTTTGTTATTTGTCCCCCTATTAAGAAACAGTTGCTTGGAGGTGGTAGAGGTGGTAGATTTACATCACTAACAAAACTCTTCTCATTCAAAAGCTTGCTTTTTGAACATACAAATGGATTCGACCAATCTTTGGCTTTTTCCACTTTATGCTCCTTAACCTGGCAATAAAACCCGCAAAGCATATAAGACCGTGAAGGTATCTGAGGACCAAAACACGAATCGTATCTAGACTAAACCCTAATCCAAGACCCGACTATCCTCCTCTAGATTGTCAATGCGAGCGCCATTGAACTCATTGACCACCACGATATCCAGAGGAGTTCCGGCCTCTATGACCACAAATAGAATAGGAAGAGGTGGGCGTATAAGAAAGTAGTGGGGCTGGAAAGATCGGGGTTTGATGTTTGAGAGCCTAGCTTTTGTTCTTCAGATTTGAGATGGACATGAAGCTCTTTGAAAGGTAGGAGTTCAGATCTATTGCAGATGGAAGAAGCGAATGAATTTTTTCCACTTTGGAGATCGTTTAAGGTAAACAAAAGCATGACATCTTCATCGATGAGAACCAATGACACTGCAAGTTTATGCAAAGGGTGGAGAGATTATGCATGTACAAATCGATAAATCGAAACGCTTCTTTATGATTTGGAGGTTCGATTTTAGTTTTAAGACATTGGATCTGGTGAGAAAAGCATGCCGGCGCTGTGGGTCAAGCCAAAGAGAATTGGTAGATCCAATTACCTGAGTGGGTACTTCAGTGGAAAGCGCGGCGATGAGGATCGTGAGGACTGCTTGTTCCTTGAGAGTCGACCAAGCAGTGAACGCCGGATTGACGGTGGTGGACAAGGAGCCATCGTCGTTGGAAAGATATTGTGCCGAACACGCCATGGTACCATCAAGGTCGCCAAAACGATTGTGGCTGCGAAAAATAGGTGCAATCTGATGTTTCCACAATGAGAAAATTGGATCCATCAAGTTTTAAAGGTAATAGATTGTGTATATTTTAAATAAGATAAATCAAAGAGGTAGATGGTGCTTAACAGCGGTGGTAGAGAGTGCTCTGATACCATGAAAGAACCCAAGTATGAAACCCTAATTGACAGAGATTGTATCTATATATAGCCTAAGATCAAGACGGTAGGGAAGAGATAGGGTTTCGTACAGTAAAGGAAAAGATAAATATTGTATGTCGTTATAAAATGAGTGGGCCTATATTGTAGCATAGTTATAGAATAGCCTTCAATGGGCTTTTAAAGAGCTTCGGCCTTTTGATAAGAGGTTGTTAAATAGGCCAACTATTAGACATGCATAAGTCAATCAAAGTATGTAAACTATATATATCAAGGGTAAAAGAAAAAAACCACCCCTCAAGTATAGGTTAAATACCAATAAGTTCCTCGTGTTTGGGGATATACAAATACCCTCCAATCGGAGATAATATCCTCGTCAGTGGATGGAGGTTAGACGAATACCACCATTATGTTACTCAGTTAGTATGGAGGTGCAATCTGACTTTTTTATGACCATTTTGCCCCTTTTTGTAATTTTTTGTTTATTTTGTTCATTTCTTGATGATCTTGGTGTTCTTGGTGTTCTTGACCACCACCTCCACCACACTACATCCCACCACCACCACTAATTCACCACCAACAGAAACACCACTACTTTCTCCACCACCAACACAACCAACAACAATAATGAGGCAAAGTTGTATCGGTGGTGCCCAAATTCTGGGCATTTTAACAGCTACTGTAGCAGTAACAACCCTCTAAATCGCACCGGTGGTACCCAAATTCTAGGCATTACCCTTGCTTCAACAACCTACGCTTAAAATTAGACCATCTCCACCTTTTCTTACAATACCATAATATATACTCATAACAATTCACCTAAGCCAAGTCCAAAACTAACAAACCAATTCACCAGCACCAACTTCTCATAAACCACCACAATTCACTCACCTTCCATCTTCATTTAGTACTCCCTCAAAACCAAAACTCTACACCACTGTTACCTAATAGCATAAACCCAAATTGTCTATCCTCTCCATACACAACAACCTGTTTCCTTCCTCAAACACAAGTACACTCAATTGTCACCATAACCAACCATTAATTCCCTGCCTACACTACCCGATAACCCAAATTACCGGCAACAACACCATTATCAACCACCTTCTACCACTTACTTGCATTCACCCAAACCCAGAACCTAATCCCCCGAAGCGGATAACTCTCTCTTAGAGTTATATTTCTTGCACATTTTATATCGTTTTGTGTGGTTTTCGGGTTGATAATCTTAATTTTACACTGTGATTGTAGAGATAACGTAGAAGTTTATCTTTGCACTTGATTTCGTTAATCCTAGCGTTTCTCATATGATTTTATGTATTTTTTGTCGCGTTTGATCGCAAGGGTTTTGTTTCGTGGTGTTTTGACAAGAGACGGAGCCTTGGAGATGAAGCAGAGAGGAGCAACAAGCTTGGGAGATTACTCGGGAGCTAAAACGATGAAGAAAACATAACGAATTGGTGAAAAGACATGGAGGGGGGTTAAATTGTCATTTAATGAAGCTTACAAAAAGACACTTTAACCCCCAGCCCTCCCCCACCCTCCACTTGAGTGGCGCCCCATACTTAGTGAAAATTTGTTGACCAAATGTGACGGAACTCACTGAAAGTGTAGGATCACAATTGTGATCACATGATCAGCCCGCACGACCACAATGTGATCCTATGATCACACGATCAGGAAGCGGGTTAAAATGTTAATTCACAAAAAATAAGAAAAAAAGGTATGGGGAAATAAATCATTCTACACTCACACGTATGAGAAAAAGGGAGGAGGCTACGGGTTCAAGAAGGGGGCTCTTCCATTGAAGATCTAGTTTTTTCTTTTTCTTCTTCTTCCTCTCTCAATCTTGTTATGGAGAAACTCTTGTATCTTGTTTGATTAATTACTAACATCTTAGCTAGACATCTCATATGAGATCCTAGGGTTCATGTAGGCGATGGAGTAATCGGATTTCAATCTTTATTTCATGCTATTGATTTCTCTTTAGTGAATGGATTGTAGTTCTTTATTCTTGTTAATGATTATGGCATCCTGACACGGTCAGAGTAGGAATTGCTAAGCAATGAACAAGGGTTTATTATTAAGATGAATCATGCTTAAATTTAGTTTTGTCATAACTCAATTGTTCGTAATCTATGTTTAATTCTTAACGGGGATGGAGTAATTAACCGGAACCGTTAGTTAGCTAGTGAAGTGCGCAACAGTGAATTTAACTAGCTAGGATGAGATATAAACATCAATCCCAAATCACTGAGTCCAATAGGATAAGTGAATAGGATTGGCTAGTGTGAGTAGATTCGCGGTAGGATTGTTCAGCTGCTCCGTGAATCGGTGGACCGACAGGACCTCCTAACGTATCAGTAGATGACCTGCTAGTAGGGGTGAGCAAAACTCGCCCACACCGGCCGCCCCAAACCGGTCCGCATCAAACCGGTCCGAACTTAACACCCGCTCGTGCTACTTGATAAGGTATGGGTACAGAATTGCAAACCCGAACTAACTTTGATTGATCATGGGTTTGAAGTTGGAAAAACCAATTAGGGCCGGTCCAGACCGATTAAAATTTTATATGAAAAAATTACATTTTTTTAGTTAGATAATACCGTCCAAATAAAATTTATAAGAACGAACAATCGTTTTAGTTGATTTACCTCAATTTATGCATTAATATGATTTTCTTCATCAATTAGAATGTCAGATTCGGCTTTGTTATGTGTTAGTAAGATTGAAAAATGTTTTTTTTTTTTTCCGATTTTCACTAAATCTGTCTTGTTTATAGACATAAGTTTGCTAACGGTTTGTAACATTTTGAACCCACCTAACCCGGCCGAACCGGTCCGAGTCGAAAGGCTTGATCAGGTTTGGGTTTGTCGACTACTTGATTGGGTTTGGGTATCAATATGACCAACCCGGGACCATTGGGTTGGGTAGGAAACAAAGCCCTCACCCGCCCAACCCGGTTCGTGCTCTGCCCTACCGGCTAGAACGGACCGATAGATAACATAAGACCGACAAGAGATTGTAGCTACCGAGACGTAAAATGACATGAGACCGACATGAGATTGTCATAGACTATTACCCGGCTTGATTATGATAGAATTAACGTGTTACTCAGATAATACAAAAATCGTCTACAGCCCTAGGTGATCTTGAGATCGCCTAGTTTCTCCATATATATTTTCTTAACTAAAAAATATTAGGTTAATAAAACATATATATGTATCGACTTTTCCCCTTCAAGACCAAATCAAACAAGGATGAAAGATTATTTCATAATAATATTTCCACATTCTTCATCAAAAAAAATGTCAATTGCGGAGTCAGTACCTCTTGGACAGTCGTGTTCTTCTTATTTCCCCACAGCAGTTTCTTCTTCTGATCAGTTGACATATAGCTGGTTCCAATGAGGTTCCTGTTAAGTGTGATGTTTTCAACAGAAAGGGAATAAGAATGAGAAAACAGAGAGTCCAATGAACTGACCTCAAAAATTACTGACCACTCATAAACCATCAACATTGTAAGCAATATAACTAAATGGATTTCACTGTAACTAGAACCGAAACCTATGATAGGTTGCAGGTTAATTCTAGGACATTCAGGAAGGGAAACTAGGTAGTGTGTGGTACAGTTAAAACCATAAAACCATTTAAGCCAATCAAGGAACTCACGAGCGAGCAACGGTATTACCTGGGTTCCCACCAGAGAGTATGTTGGTTTCCTTCGGTTCTACACCAATAACCTGACAGCCAAAGAACATTTCAGAAAGAGATTGTGTAAAATACATCAATCAATCTGCACTGATGACTCTTACGAACTTATCATGAAGAAAATGTTGTAGACAACGTTAAATGAATTAATATCTTTCTTTAGAACAAAAACGGATTGATCTCTGAGTTAAGCTGCCTCATTATCCCTTTTTTCATGTAACAGTAGATCCAGCAAGAAATAAAAGGTTCAAACAAGAAAAGCAACTTACTTTGGTGAGCTAGTAATTGAAACCAACACCTGCAAAGATGTCAACAGGAAGAAGGAAGATGAGATATGACGGCACAAGAAGAAGAAGGGTACAGAGGGACCACCTGTCGAGGATTCCACTCAAAGTGTTAACCCACTCAATAGAGAGGTAAACAACTCAGGGCAAGAACATTGAGAGTTCTTTGCCAGAAAAAGACCCGTACCAGAATTCAAATGATGAAACACAACAAGTGTGATCATGATTTGAAGGTTCTAATCCTGCAAAGATGCTACAAGGATCTATCTCGTCCAACTTGCAGTGAATAACAAGTATGGTGGCAGTTCACAGGGTTTTCAGACAGCCAAAGATCACCATGCTTTAAGCAACAACAAGTGGGATATTGAATCTGCAAGATAACTACCCGAACAGCCCAGGAACACTACCAGATATTATGCATTGTTCAGATTGAGAGGGAGAGAATAAAATTTTTGAGAGGGCGCTGTTGTTTAGGGTTTTGTTTGGTGGTCCACTTTTTTGATAATTTTCAATTTCCCCCCAAATGTTTAGTGAAAATTTGAGTGTCCGCCCAAAATGATTTGTGATTGCAGCATTTACACTTTGTAATGCTGCAATACTAAGCAATCTTTTTGTAAAAAACAGCATTAATGTGATTAATGCTGCAATTATTATTGCAGCGTTAATTTGTTAATGCTGCAAAGTAAAATACTAGATTTGTGAAAAGCATCATTAATGTGATTAATGCTACAACTTATATGAGCATTGCAGCATTATTGGATTAATGGTGCAATTTATATGCTGTTTAGCCAAAAATTTCAGCATTATT
Source organism: Linanthus parryae (assembly GCA_023055425.1). Taxonomy (NCBI): domain Eukaryota; kingdom Viridiplantae; phylum Streptophyta; class Magnoliopsida; order Ericales; family Polemoniaceae; genus Linanthus; species Linanthus parryae. The sequence goes on from JALGPY010000002.1 coordinate 41,053,576, forward strand.
GGATTAATGTTGCAAACTTACAGCATTTAATTTGCAACATTAATAATAATGCTGCTTTAGGGTATCAATTACCAAATTTGTTCAAATGCTACAAATAAAATGTGGGATTTGCTAAGATTTCTAGTAGTGATAGAGAATACTACCCTCTTTTTCGATTTGAAAAAATCAAAATGCCATTCACTTATTTAACTGACTTGTGAACCATTAACGGTGTTAGTCAATTTGATTTTATTGGCATTTACAAAGTGTAGAGATGTTAAGTGACAAAGCTCATACAACATACACTGCACGTATCAAAGCTCAGCAAACCAATACTACAAGGGGGCATATGTCAAAAAGTTTTATAAATTATGTTATTTTAAACCAATACTGCAAGGTTGCTAGTGCTCCGACTCTCTCGGACAAAACCTTAGGGCGAAAAAGTTTCGAAGTACGCCGTCGGCTACAACGGCAGCACGTTCGCCGTCTGAATACACGGCTAAGGAGAGCCAAACGATCGTCTTTGACGATGAGTATTGTGACAAAGCAGAGAGTAACTTCTCCTTTTGTCAGTGTAGGGTTTTGATTCATGGATGCGCAACGGAAACACAAACAATCATAAAACCATGCAAAACCCTCCAAGGATCACAAGACAAGAGACATAACGATGGTAAGGGTAAGAAATCAATAACACACCTTAGGGTTCTCCTTTGATGACTTCAAACGCGAATTGTGTCACGTTCTCTATGGTTGATCCACGCCTAGAGTTGATCCTAGAATCTCCCAAGTCCTCGGTGCTAGCCCGGAAGAGGAAGAGGAAGAAAAATCACGCAAAACGAGACCCAAGGAAGGCTCTCGGCCTCCTTGTGGCCGACGGGGACGGGCGGCGAGCTAGGGGCGGCGAGCTCCTAGCTTGTTGCTCTCTCTCCTTCTTTTGTTCTCTCCCACTCTTGTTATGTTCAATTATGAGCATAAGTTATATGGGAAGGAAGGAAGGAAGGTCCTTTATATAGTCCAACAACTCCTTGCCAACTACCTAAAGGACTTATTCTAGTCCTACTAGAATTCAATTTAGTCCCTTCCTTGCAAATTAGTCCCTACTAAGTTTGCAAGGTTTTGCAAAGTGATCCTTCTAATTAATTAATCCAATTAATTAATTCCCAAACCTAGTTCAACTCTATATAGCGTGTGACCCCATAGGTTCTATCTAGTTGGTAGCAACTATCTGCTAATATGGAGCGGTTTCTAGCAAAACATCCATTCTCGCCAACTAATTGAATAGTCATCTTGACAACCTTTGTACAAGTAATTGTCTCATCCCTTTGTCTCTATATCCGGATTGGACACGAGACATACAAGTCACACTCGTATATCCAATCCATAGTTTCTCGATCCATGGGAATAGCCTTATTCGTGCAAATAACATCAATATCCCATATTGATTTATTTGAGTCTGGCCAGACATTCTATAAGCACTATCCCTCGAGTGGCCTAGGATATTTGCTCCCGTTATGTGGGAGGGACAAATTCTATCTACGTCCACTACGATCTCTAAGCTTGCTTCTTATTGTATCCAGTACACGCCTTTATAACTACCCAGTTACGGTGTAGCGTTTAACGCTACCAAGATCACAATAATCCACAACTAGAATATCTAGTGACTTCAAGTCTAAGGATGACAATACCATTGCACCGCGAGAAGCGCTTGTGAATCAACATAACGTGTATGTAGCCTTCTCGGAGATGGGTCAATCCAATGCAACATTCCTTAATGCACACCTATGTGTTGGATCGTGATATCTCCATATCAATCCAGACCCATACTAGTCTATAGATGATTGTCCCATTAATCATTATACTGGACTAGGGATATTTAAGATAAACAACACAATTGTAAATCTAAGGACTTCATTATATTAAATATCCAATAAATAATAAATGAATTTCTAGCCACAAATAAATTCATACTAAACTAGATTGCCTCTGGGGCATCTATTCCAACAGTCTCCCACTTGAACTAGATCCAATCTGGCGCATCTCGTATGCCCATACTCCTAGTGTGCCCTTCATGCTTCCACTACGTGAGAGGCTTTGTAAGCAGGTCTGACAAATTATCATCTGTAGGAATCTTGCATATCCGAACGTCTCCTCTATCGATAATATCTCGAATCAGATGAAACTTCCTGAGCACGTGCTTGGACTTCTGATGCGATCTTGGTTCCTTTGATTGCGCGATCGCCCCAGTGTTGTCACAGTACAACTCAACTGGATCCGCAATGCTAGGGACCACACCAAGTTCAGAAACAAACTTTCTGATCGAAACAGCTTCCTTTGCTGCGCCATTTGCAGCAATGTACTCAGCCTCTGTTGTAGAATCAGCTACCGTCTCTTGCTTGGAACTCTTCCAGCTCACCGCTGCTCCATTCAGGCAAAACGCATATCCCGACTGTGATCTAAAGTCATCTCTGTCGGTTTGGAAGCTTGCATCAGTGTAACCCCTTACACGCAACTCCTCCTCACCGCCAAATATCAAGAAAGCATCCTTAGTTCTTCTCAAGTACTTTAGGATGTTCTTGACTGCAATCCAGCGACTCTCACCTGGATTGGATTGGTATCTACTTGTCATACTCAAGGCATATGACACATCTGGTCTAGTACATAACATGGCGTACATGATAGATCTTATGACCGAGGCATAGGGAATTCTACTCATGCGTTCCTTCTCAATCTCATTGGAAGGACAACCACTCTTCGAAAGAGTGATTCCATGTGACATGGGCAAGAATCCCTTCTTGGAATATTTCATGTTGAACCGTTTCAACACCTTGTCAATATATGTACTTTGACTTAGGCCTAGCAACCTCTTAGATCTATCTATATAGATCTTTATACCGAGTATATAGGCTGCTTCCCCTAAGTCCTTCATTGAGAAGCACTTTCTTAGCCAATCTTTAACAGATTGCAGCATAGGGACGTCGTTTCCAATGAGTAGTATGTCATCCACATACAAGACCAGAAAAGCTACAGAGCTCCCACTAACCTTCTTGTAGACACAAGACTCATCTTCGTTTCTGATGAAGCCAAACTCTTTGACCACTTCATCAAAACGTCGATTCCAACTCCTAGAAGCTTGCTTCAATCCATAAATGGATCGTTGCAGTTTACAGACTTTGTTGGCTTGCTTTGGATCCTCAAAACCCTCTGGCTGTATCATATACACGTCCTCGAGGAGATTCCCATAAAGGAATGTTGTTTCGACATCCATCTGCCAAATCTCATAGTCGTGGTATGCTGCAATCGCAAGTAGGATTCGGATGGATTTGGTCATAGCGACTGGTGAAAAGGTTTCATCATAGTCAATACCATGAATCTGTCTGAATCCTTTAGCCACCAATCGGCCCTTATAGGTAATCACATTACCATCCATGTCGATCTTCTTCTTGAAGACCCACTTGCACCCTATGGGCCGCGCCCCATCGGGTGGTTCCACCAAAGTCCATACTTTGTTGGTATACATGGATTCCATCTCGGATCTCATGGCTTCTAGCCACTTCTGAGAGTCTGGGCCATTCATGGCCTCCTCATAGGTAGTAGGCTCATCATCTATGAGCATCGTGTCACCGGAATCGATCACGAGAAGTCCATACCTCTCGGGTTCCTGGCGCACTCTATTAGATCTACGAAGCTCTTGTGTTACCTGAACAGGTTGCTCCACAACTGCTTGTGGTTCTTGTTCATGTTCCATTATCGGCTCAGTGATTTGTGGTTCTTGAACCTCTTCAAGTTCTACATTCCTCCCACTTGCTTCTTTAGAGAAAAACTCTCTTTCTAGAAACACGCCGGTCCGAGCAACAAACACTTTGTTCTCGGTTGGATTGTAGAAGTAGTATCCCTTAGTTTCCTTAGGGTACCCCACAAATTTACACTTATCCGATTTAGGCCCTAGCTTGTCTGATTGTAAACGTTTTACATAGACATCGCAGCCCCAAATCCTCATGAACGACAGTGTGGGACGCCTCCCACTCCACATCTCATATGGTGTCTTCATGACTGATTTAGATGGAACACGTTTATGGTGAAAGCTGCACTTAATAGAGCGTAGCCCCAAAATGATAATGGAAGATCGGTTTGACACATCATAGATCGAACCATATCAAATAGGGTTCGATTCCTCCTCTCGGACACGCCATTCCATTGTGGCGTTCCGGGTGGAGTGAGTTGGGACACGATCCCACACTCTCTAAGATAGTCGTCAAACTCTTGGCTCAAGTATTCTCCTCCACGATCCGATCGTATAGCCTTGATACTTTTTCCAAGTTGCTTCTCTACTTCATTCTTGAATTCTTGGAACACTTCAAAGGACTCGGATTTTGCCCTCATGAGGTACACAAATCCATATCTACTGTAATCATCAGTAAATGTGATGAAGTAGACATAACCACCCCTGGCAGGCGTGGCAAATGGCCCACACACATCGGTATGTATGAGCGCCAATTGCTCACTAGTCCTCTCACCTTTCTTATTGAAAGGGGACTTAGTCATTTTTCTCAATAAACAAGCCTCACATGTCTCATATGATTCAAAATCAAATGAGTCTAGTAATCCATCCTTATGGAGTCTAGATACACGTTTCTCATTTATATGGCATAAACGACAGTGCCATAAATAAGCAGGATTTAAATCATTTATTTTAATCCGCTTGGTATTAATGTTGTAGACATGATTGCTTAGATCAAGGACATAAAGTCCATTAAATAATTGCGCACTAAAATACTGAATATTATTTAAATAAAAGGAACAACAATTGTTCTTTATTGAAAATAATAAAACCATCCTTGTCCAAACAAGAAATATAAATAATGTTTCTGCTCATAGCAGGCACAAAACAGCAATTATTTAATTCTAAAACTAATCCTGAAGGCAGAGATAGCTCGCACACGCCTATGGCCAACGCAGCAACCTTTGCTCCATTCCCAACGCGCAGATCTACCTCTCCTTTAGCCAATCTTCCACTTCTCTTTAGATCTTGCATATTTCGACAAATATGAGATCCACATCCAGTATCTAATACCCATGATGTAGAGACAGTTAAATTGACATCTACAACAAATATACCTGGTGGTGGTGGAATCACTATTCCAAGCCTCTTGTCCTCCAGATATTTTGGGCAGTTCCTCCTCCAGTGTCCAGGCTGACTGCAGTAGTGACACTCACCTTTAGTCACACATTTGGTAATGCCACCAACAGGCTTAAGGGCAGGTTCCTTGGACTTGGCAACTGACTTGCCTTTGCCCTTGGAGGAAGAGGCAAACCTTTTGCCCTTTCCTTTCTGTACCATCATAATGGCCTTTCCCTTACCCTTGTTGATGCTCTGTTCATCCGTCCTCAACATATTGAGTAAATCTGGCAGTGGTTTCACGATCTCGTTCATGTTATAGTTCATAATGAACTGTCCATAACTCTCGGGCAACGATTGCAACACGAGATCGGTTGCCAACTCTTGGCCGACCGGGAACCCTAGTCGGGCGAGATTCTCCAAGTATTCCCTTCTGCCAGATGACACTTGAACAGTGCCTTAGAGACCTCATACCTCTCTACCCTTGCCTGCTCTTGGAAGAGCTGCTTCAGATGCTCGATCATATCAACAGCATTCATGTTTTCGTGTTGCTTCTGAAGCTCAGAAGTCATGGTGCATAGCATAAGGCAGGCCGCATCATTAGCGTCATCAACACGCTTTTGATACGCCTTTAGGGCAGCAGGTGTTTGGTTCTCTGGACCTTCTGGAACATGCTCCTCTATTGCGTACAGTTTCTTCTCTTGCTTGAGAACAATTCTCAAGTTTCTGTACCGATCAAGAAAGTTGGTTCCAGAGAGCTTGTCCTTCTCAAGGACAGATCGTAGGGAATGTTGTGAACTCGATGAGTTGTTTGCCATTTGGAATTCTACAAAAAGGAAAATACGCAAGTTTTAGTATTTGTGAATTTTTGACTATATTCAATAATGGCTAGTTTATCAAATATAGCTCCCACTATTTTACTACGGATTAATAACCCTCAAGATATTAATGCGGAAAATATCCTTATATTTTCTAGTGGGCCAAGATCCATGTTTCACCTCCTTATGAGCTTGCTTTGGCAAGTCACCCATAATTTGACTACTTTAGGTAGGAACAATTCCAATTGCATCCCATATGCAACTCTTGGTTCAATTGGGCAAATAACTCCTTATTTTTCCATCCATATGGATAATCCCAATTGATTGCCTCTAGGTTTCTTAATCAAATTAATAGCCTAGTTGTGTTCACCTCTTATCTAAACAATTGCACATTGTTACGTGCCATTGCATTCCATCATTATGAACCAAGTCGCCACGCTTTGGCACGCACGAACTTGATAAATAATGATGATAATGAGTGTTTAAATAACGAGAAGGCAAGAACACAATATTTGAATTTTTGAGGGATTTTAAATTCAATTTTAATTGTTTTGTTGATCAATATCAACTAATCTATCTATTTGAGTTTGGGCACAACTCCAAATAATAGATCCGGGTTGTCTAATTATCTTATTATCCTAATTGCATGCATCATCCATACACCAACCACACAATAATAAGACATTAAAATAAACAACCACAAAACAGAAATTAAACGTGATGTGTATATGGCCTTTTCTAGACTAAGATAATTCCAAGCCAATGGAATTATCTATGAACCCTAAAACAAACACATCTCCATGCGTCTTGATCTTTTGGTCCATCCTTCATAGTCATGTGGAATGCTCCATGCTCCATGCTCCATCTTTTGTGGTTTCTTTGGCTTTGGGCTCCTTTTTCTTCAATCTTGGCTAACAATCTACTTTATCTAGCACTAGCTAACTTCTATACTAAATAAAATAAATCTCACAAGTTGAGAAAAAAAATGGCACACAGGCCATAAAACCCTAATTAATTATTACAATTAATTGATCAGCTCGCAGGCCGTAAAACCAAACAACAAAATTAAACATCCACACCAAACCACATCCTAAGGCCATATCCAATCACCATGCAATTTGCACATAAACAGTTAAAATCCAATTTTAACGCGCTTGGTCAATTTTAATTGATTTTAGGATTTCTAGGGTTAAAACGGTCCATGGGCCCAACAATCAAATTGCCCGGGCCCAATAATATGAACCACAAGGCCCTAGGGCCGGCCCGGCCCAAAACCCACAAGCCTAGGCCGCGGGTTGGGGCCGCCCGGCCCCTAGGGCGGCCAAGCTTGGGCGGCAAGCAAAGGGGGGGGGGGGGGGGGGGCGGTCCCCTAGGGGGCCGAACCTCCTTATGGGAGTTGTTTCCAAAACAACTCCCTTGCTTGGTGCCCAAGTTTTGTTGTTTCCTTGTTTTGGGAGAACTCCTTCTTCCCAAAGGATGCCCAAACCCTAGATCTAAGATCCTAAAATTTCTCAAACTCACCAATTCATGCATCCAATGCAAAAAATAGATCTTGTTATGATTAATTATTGAAAAATTGCATCCCATGCTTGATTTGTCTTGTTTTACGCGATAAACAATCAAATTAAGGTGTAAAACAACTAAAACGTAACACATAAACCACGTTTATGCTCTACGACCCGTGGCTCTGATACCACTGTAGGGTTTTGATTCATAGATGCGCAACGGAAACACAAACAATCATAAAACCATGCAAAACCCTCCAAGGATCACAAGTCAAGATACATAACGATGGTAAGGGTAAGAAATCAATAACACACCTTAGGGTTCTCCTTTGATGACTTCAAACGCGAATTGTGTCACGTTCTCTATGGTTGATCCACGCCTAGAGTTGATCCTAGAATCTCCCAAGTCCTTGGTGCTAGCCCGGAAGAGAAAGAGGAAGAAAAATCACGCAAAACGAGACCCAAGGAAGGCTCTCGGCCTCCTTGTGGCGGACGGGGACAGACGGCGAGCTAGGGGCGGCGAGCTCCTAGCTTGTTGCTCTCTCTCCTTCTTTTGTTCTCTCCCACTCTTGTTATGTTCAATTATGAGCATAAGTTATATGGGAAGGAAGGAAGGAATTTCCTTTATATAGTCCAACAACTCCTTGCCAACTACCTAAAGGACTTATTCTAGTCCTACTAGAATTCAATTTAGTCCATTCCTTGCAAATTAGTCCCTACTAAGTTTGCAAGATTTTGCAAAGTGATCCTTCTAATTAATTAATCCAATTAATTAATTCCCAAATCTAGTTCAAATCTATATAGCGTGTGACCCCATAGGTTCTATCTAGTTGGTAGCAACTATTAGCTAATATGGAGCGGTTTCTAGCAAAACATCCATTCTAGCCAACTAATAGAATAGTCATCTTGACAACCTTTGTACAAGTAATTGTCTCATCCCTTTGTCTCTATATCCGGATTGGACACGAGACATACAAGTCACACTCGTATATCCAATCCATAGTTTCTCGATCCATGGGAATAGCCTTATTCGTGCAAATAACATCAATATCCCATATTGATTTATTTGAGTCTGGCCAGACATTCTATAAGCACTATCCCTCGAGTGGCCTAGGATATTTGCTCCCGTTATGTGGGAGGGACAAATTCTATCTACGTCCACTACGATCTCTAAGCTTGCTTCTTATTGTATCCAGTACACGCCTTTATAACTACACAGTTACGGTGTAGCGTTTAACGCTACCAAGATCACAATAATCCACAACTAGAATATCTAGTGACTTCAAGTCTAAGGATGACAATACCATTGCACCGCGATAAGCGCTTGTGACTCAACATAACGTGTATGTAGCCTTCTCGGAGATGGGTCAATCCAGTGCAACATTCCACAATGCACACCTATGTGTCGTGATATCTCCATATCAATCCAACCCCATACTAGTCTATAGATGATTGTCCCATTAATCATTATACTGGACTAGGGATATTTAAGATAAACAACACAATTGTAAATCTAAGGACTTCATTATATTAAATATCCATTAAATAATAAATAAATTTCTAGCCACAAATAAATTCATAATAAAATAGATTGCCTCTAGGGCATCTATTCCAACAGTCAGATCGGTATGTTTGCGGCTGAAGTAAGGGTTAACGCTGAAGCGATGAGGGCTATGTTCAGAAGAATATGAACTGATGGGGAGAAGATTACTATTCTGGAAGTCGATTTCAATACTTTCTTGTTCCGCTTCCCGGATCTAGACACGATGGATCATATCACTGCGGGTGGTCCATGGATTTTCAATAAAAAGATCCTACTCTTGAAAAGGTGGAAACAGGGTGATCCAACCAAGAACGTTTCTTTCGACAGATACGATGTTTGGGTTCAAATACTTGGATTACTAATCCACCTACTCAACGAAGACACGACTACCAAGATCGGATCTGGCTTCGGCGAAGTATTAACTGTGGATAGCAAAGTCCATAGTGAAGGAGAGGAAGGAAACTATATGAGGGTCAGGATCCGTCTCCCAATCTCCGAACCAATACCCAGAGGAGTACATACTATGATTAGAAAGGAGAAGATTTGGGTAGACATTCATTTTGAGAGGATACCATCAGTTTGCTGCTGGTGTGGTTTAATCACCCATGAAGGTCCAAATTGTGAGGAATATACTCGGGCAGAGAAGGAAATCGAGGAGGAAGGCTACGGAGTTTATCTGCTTCAACACCCATCGGGGAGAAACAGAAGAAGAGCCTCGCATTCAAGCCCTAGGGATACGGGTGAGAACACACAAGATTCGGAGAAGCCTCAGAGCACAAACCCAGAACAGTCGAACAACGAAATACTCCATCCGGCGGCTGAGGAAACCAACGCCGAGAACCCAATGGATATCACAGTTTATCAAAATCCCTTAGCTACTGATTTGGGACAGCAGGAGAACCAGCAGGAACAAATTCAGAACACTGTGGCAGTGGAGCAGGAGAGGATTCGGCCAGAGACAGTAATAGAGAAGGATAATGGACCATCAGTCAGAACTTATGCCGCCACTGTTGCAAAAACAGTGAAGGAGAGGATCACCAGCTTCAATCAGGAGGCTGCCAAAAGAAAAGGCTCAACAACAACTTTTAGCCCTCCCCCTAACAAAACAGCGATCGAAGTATTCACAAATAAGCGAGGACGGCAGCTCGGTTTCCCATCTCTGGGAAGTGCCCCCGAAGATGTGGAAGATAACCCCCATAGCCTTGAAACAAACTCTAATAAGGCGGAGACCGGTGCTCGGTCTGCCTTAGCACAATGAGTATTATGAGCTGGAACATACGAGGGTTGGGCAACCCTCGTAATGTAACGGCTCTTCACCACATGGTGAGGAGTCATTGCCCCAGTCTGGTTTTTCTCCTCGAGACCAGGCTGTCGGTAGAGGAGATGGGAAGAGTAGCACGAAGATTTCCAACGTTCAAAGGAAGCTTCGTAGGTAGCAGAGGAAGAAGTGGAGGTCTAGCCCTGTTGTGGCGCGATAACATCCACGTGCAAGTTACCTCCAGTTCCTTTTGGTACGTTGATTGTATCATAAAGGATGAAAAAACACAAGTGTGGTGGCAACTCACTTGTTTTCATGGTAATCCAGACGTTAGAGAACGACACCATTCATGGGAATTGTTGAAACGTATCAGAGGTAATAATAACTACCCTTGGTGCGTCATTGGGGATTTTAATGCTATGACCAATGCAGATGAGAAGCTAGGCGGAAGGGGTTTCGATGGAAAAAGTGCTAGTCTGTTTCGTCAAGTACTCCAAGACCTTGAACTTCTAGATCTGGGTTATGTAGGCAACGAATTCACATGGCGAAGCAACCCAAGAGGTGGGGAAATTATCTATGAAAGACTAGATCGTGCAGTAGCTAACGTGGAATGGATGTCACTTTTTCAGTCCAGAAGGGTCAACCACCTAACAGCCTCGGTCTCAGATCACTGTCCGATTCAATTACAATGGGAAGCACTGAACGACCGGAATAGAGGGGCTAAACGTTTCCAATACGAAGCGGTTTGGCACCAATATCCACGGTGCAGCGAGGTAATAAGGCAGTCGTGGAAAAGCATGCCAAACCAACTCCCTCTTCAAGATAAGCTGGCCAATTTGGCCACTAATCTCAAAGAATGGGAGAAAAAAGAAGTAGGTAATATCACTAGGCAAGTGAAATTACTATGCCAAAGGCTGGAGTTCCTGGACAAGTCCCGTAGGGGTAACGTCCAGGAAATAGCAAGCCTAAAGTCCGAAATAAACAGCTTACTGCTCAAAAAGGAGGAAATTTGGTTGCAGAGAAGTCGTGTTCAATGGCTTGAGAAGGGGGACCGCAACACCTCATTTTTTCATAGAAAGGCGACAATCCGGAAAGCTCGTAATGCCCTCAAGGGACTTGAAGATCAGGAAGGAAGCTGGGTCACCTCGGAATCAGGTATCATTGATATTCTAACAAATTATTTCAGTGAAGTCTTTACGTCTACAAGACCTACAAGTTTAGATATGGAACCAATGCTCCGAAATATTCCAGCAATCTTATTAGAAGTGGACAGTGATTTTTTAGAGAGCCAGTTTACAGCAGTAGAGCTAAAGGAAGCATTAAACCAGATGGGACCAATTAAATCCCCTGGTTTTGACGGCTTTCCAGCCACCTTTTTCCAAAATCACTGGAATGTTGTGGGGAACAGGGGCGGACCTATGTAGGGGCAAGGGGGGGCAGTTGCCCCCCCCCCCCTAAAATTTGAAAATTTCTACTAGTACCTACAGTTTTATAGATTTTTTATGAGTAACCCGAATGGAATATAGAATTTTGCCCCCCCCCCCCTGAAATTTTAAGTTGCCCAGTTGTCCAAGTGGTTAATTGTTGTAGTTGGCAAATCCCACTACACAGGTTCGATTCTCCTCCCGGTCAAAATTTTTTTTTTCATTTTTTTTTGCCCATTTACCATTTACCATTAGAAACTCATTGTCTATTAAAAAAAGGTACAAATTATGACTTGTGAGTATTGTGTTCATTATTAATTTAATGTTTGTGTGTATAATTGCTTATGAAACATAACGATATTTGACTGTTGACTTTAAATTTGAACTTTGACTTTTGACTTCTCGAATCTTGCCCCGGCTGGGTTGATTTCCTGGCTCCGCCAATGGTGGGGAAGGATGTGGAGCAAGTGTGTCTAAGTTTTTTGAACGGGCAGACAAGAATGAGGGATTTCAACAAAACTATCATCGCACTTATCCCTAAGGTCAAACAAGTGCGGAAGCGTACGGACCTAAGACCGATTAGTCTTTGTTCGGTAGTTTACAAGCTCGTGACTAAAACTATGGGAAATCGTTTGAAAAAAGGTACTTCCTAACCTTATCTCAGACACTCAAAGTGCTTTTGTTCCTGGTCGTCTAATCACGGACAATATTTTACTCGCTTTTGAGTTAATGCATTCGATGAAATACCGGAAAAAAGATAGATGGGGGAGTTTTGCCTTGAAAATAGATATGTCTAAGGCGTACGACCGAGTTGAATGGCCGTTTCTTAAAGCTTGTATGAACCGTTTTGGCTTCGGAGACCAGTGGGTTCAGCTAGTCATGGATTGCATCACAACAGTCTCATTTTCGTTTGCCTATGAAGGAAAAGTATGTGGAGAAGTTATACCTGAACGGGGCTTGAGGCAAGGATGCCCCCTTTCATCGTACTTGTTTCTTCTGTGTGGTGAAGCTCTCCCAGAAGCCTCAAGGCAGCAACTAGCGAGCGAAGAATCTCCGGCTTCTCTGCTTCGAGGAATGGCCCTAATATCTCACATCTATTCTTCGCGGACGATAGTGTCCTTTTTTCTAAAGCTAAAGAGGAAGAATTAGATTACATTTTACAATTATTGCATGATTATCAATTAGCTTCAGGACAAACGGTAAATCTGGATAAAAGTGCTATTCTATTCTCGGCTAATGTTACACAGGAGAGGCAGGAAGAGCTGAGTAGCAGAATTGGAGTGTTGCTGGTGGCGTCCCACGATCGCTACATGGGTCTCCCTACAACTCTTGGGAAAAACAAGACATTATATTTCAGCTTCGTACCAGAAAAAGTGGAAATGAAATGCAAAGCTTGGAAGAAGCACTCACTTTCCTTTGCCGGTCGCGAAACTTTGATCAAAGTCGTGGCTCAATCAATCCCCACTTACACCATGGGATGTTTCAAACTCCCACAGTCAGTTTGCAAGAGAATTGAAGGCATTTGCAGGAAATTCTTCTGGGCTCTTGAAGATGAGAGCAAGGGGATTTCATGGGTTTCTTGGGAATCAATGAAGAACAGCAAAGCAAGAGGTGGAGTAGGCTTTGCAAATCTCCAAAGCTTTAACTTAGCAATGCTGGGCAAACAATTTTGGAGGATCTTAAACTACCCAGAAAGTCTGCTTAGTAAAGTTTTATTAAGCAAATATTGCTCAAACAAGAACATCTTTGAAGTTGAAGGCTCCTCTCAGTGCTCCTATACTTGGAGGAGCATCCTCGCAAGCAGGAGCATCATCATGGAGGGAATGAAATGGAGCATCGGTTGTGGAAACAGAGTTAGAGCTTTCAAAGACCCCTGGGTCCAAAGGGTCTATCCGTACAAACCAATCACAGTGTCAGAAGATCAAGAAACTCTCGTTCAAGATTTCATCATCCAAGGTCATGGACAGTGGGATATCCAAAAGCTTCGGGAGTTCTTCTGGCCCGTTGATGTGGAAGAGATTGTCAAAATCCCCATTCCAATTCAACCGATCTCGGACTCCCTAGCCTGGAATCTCACGGATACAGGTGAGTACAGTGTCCACACCGGTTACCAGGTGGCCAGAAAGCAACTCCAACAAGTCCAACATCAAGAACATAGATCGGAACCAACAGAAGAAGAATGGTTACCGAAATTTTGGAAGTTAAAAATCCCAAAGAGAAGCCTGTATCCAGTTTGGAGAGGCTGGAGGTGTGCCCTTCCAACAAAAATGAATCTTGCCAGAAGAAACATACCAATCCAAACAAATTGTGAGTTGTGTGGAAAGGATACGGAGGATGAAACTCATATTTTTCTCCGTTGTAAAACAGCAAAGGACACGTGGAGATCAGCTTTCCCAGGAATGGATCTGCAAATTAGAAACATCAAATTCAGAGGGTGGTTCGAAGAACAGATGAAATCAAAGGAAAGAGAGAAAGATCGGAGACTCATTTGTATGTGCATCGCGGAGTTGTGGAGTAATCGAAACCAATGGATCTTCAACCAAAAACAGATGCATGGCTCAGCTATTGCCAGATCTGCAGCAGAGAAGATTGAAGCGTTTGAAGCGGCACAAGGAAAAAGACAACTGATTCAAGTGCCACAGCCAGAGAAATGGCGACCACCGGAGGGAGATCATCTCAAGCTTAATGTAGATGGAGCGTGGAATCAAAGAACCCAAACAGCCGGAGCCAGGGGTGTAATCCGAGACCACAAAGGAAGTTACATAGCGGGTTTTGCAAGAAGAATTCCTCTTGGCATGAGATCCATGACCGCTGAAGCTCAAGCGATCAGGGATGGAGTACGTTTTGCTGCAGAGATGGGATGCCGGAGATTGGTGGTGGAGAGTGATGCTCAGATGATGGTGAGAGAACTGGAAGAGATAGGAAGAGGAAATGGGAAAGTCATCTCGGAAACGGGCATTGCATTAACGGACGCCTTTTTACTCTCCCGAAGCTTCGAGTGGATCGAGTTCCTTTATGTCGGTCGAAGCGCAAACGGATTGGCCCATGAACATGCTAAATACGGATCTCAAAGTGTGGGTTATGAAAGCTGGATCGGTAGTGAGCCCCATTGGGCATCAAAACAATTATCAAGTGATGTAATGGGCCTCATAAGCCAAAATATTTCCTAAGTTTTAATAAAAGTCTTCCCCTCAAAAAAAAAACATTAACTATATTACAAGTATGACATAGGTTCAAATCTCGCTGATGTCATTTACATTAATGTTTTAACTAGCCCAAGAAAATGGTTTTTCTATAGTTCAAGTACTTATTCTTTTACTCGTTTAGGGCCTAAACTTTAAGCCTTAAGATGTAAGGACAAGCCATGGATTGAAGAACTCGAACTCAAGTCCATAAGCTTCTCATAAGAAACAAGAAATTACTCAATTAGACATGTTGACACGAAATTGTCAGTGTATTTCCAACCATATCTTGCATTTTATTTGATCAATAGGAGTTTCTGATTCATCCTGCCCCTCCGGGAATAGAAATTAATTTGATTCCGACGAAAAATCCTTTCATGATAAAAAAAAACATGGGCTGCTTAATATCATTAATTGTCATGGAACAACAGCCACAACATTACAGAACAACCATGGAAACAAAAGTCCAGGTACTAAATCCTCAAAAAACAAAAGAACTTGATCACCTTCTTGATTTGCCAAACTATCAAACTTACAGCAGCTTATTTTAGCAGCTGGTTCTCAAGATCACCAGCCAATGTAGACAGCCCAAAATCACCAAAACCAAGATACACTGTACGAGCTGAATCTTAACCAGCACGAAATGTAGACACTTCCAAGACGATATTGTTAACTTGAATCAACTCAAAAACACAAACATCCCCTTCCAACAATTGATTCTCCTCGACGAAGGTGGACCAACCCCGACGCAGACAATGTGCACCCTTACCATGAAACAAAACAGCTTCCCATTGTCTTCCACCAACAGCCAGACGTACTGTAGTTGCCATTGAAGAGATATTTAGATACTTCTCGATAAAAGCCACTGGTACATTCTGTAAAAGCACAAACTTAATAGGTTATCGTCCAGTACAAAAAATGCAGCTCTAACGTGTATTATCATAAGTTTCGCATCATTAAGGGTATTCGTGCATGGATACAACAGGAAAAGCTTCTACAACCCTAAAGATGTCTATATGAAACAACAGTGAGGGGCTTGCAGGAAACCATGATTTAAAACGTTTTAGCACGAAAGATGGATAAATGACTAACCATAATATACTTGGGCTTGACATTATATGGCTGCAAAGACACCACAAAAGATGGGTTCCTTGGCTTGAACATCATCGCTGCTTCGATTGCCTGTTTTCTCTCTGGGATTGTCACGAGTTCACTCTTCACCATTTTTGTAACCAACATCTCTACTTCCTCTTCATTCTTCACCCTCTCCTGCTGCCCAACTGCACATGACATTACTGATGAGAAAACCAGTTATTCAAAGTTTGATTTAAAACAAAAAACCGTCATTGAGTTGTTTATTTTAAACAAACCGGATCCTCGGGTACTTACCTTCTGTAGCTGGCCTCTCTGTAGGATTAGCAAGAGAAATCCTGGAAATACCACTCCTATGAGTTCCTTCAGTACGCAAGTTCTCAAGATCTTTTTGCTTGTCATCACCTTGGGATATAAACACTTTGAATGTGATATTCTGAACGTCAACCAACTCAAACACACAAACATTACCTACTGACAATTGGTTGTCCTTCACGAAAGCAGACCACCCCCTGCTTAAACAATGTGTTCCATTTGAATATATCAGAAGAACTTCCCATTGTCTTCCACCAGAAGTTAGAAGTATGGTGGCATCCGAAGAGAGATTTAGATACTTCCTAATAAACTGCACTGACACATTCTGCAAGAGCGAGAAGACCTATTATCTAACGATTTCAGAACATGTACTAAATCAACAAAAAATGCTGTGACCTCTTTAGTGTCTTGAAAAATAACCTACGCATCTTATATAATCAGCTCAGGGAAGAAGGATTTCAGGGAGGAAAGGAAAGGAAAGGAAAGTAGAATAATAGCTTATGCTTTTATCCTTTGAGGCCCACACAGTAAATGTCAGTATTGAGTAAAACGATAGGAACAAAAATAATAGTAATGTGAATAAGAATCAGTTTGAGAAAACAAAAGCCTCAAATGTCACAAAGAGAGCCTTGAGTAGGGACGGCAATTTATTTGAACAAGAAGTACCTCCATGATTAGAAAGGTATGGAATGGCTTAAATGGGTCTGCAGTGAGCCTTGAGTTGAGGAATGTAAATAGATTCCTTCTTCATCCCCAAACAATGACCCTGGTTCCATATGAATTACTTGCCTTAGTTGCCTATATGTTGATGCATAAATTTTAAAAATTAAAAACCCAAAAAACTTCAAGTTATGCCACACCGCAATAACTTTTTTGTTATGCTGGATTTATCCTATACGTGGATGCATAAATTCTAGAACTTAAAAACCAAAAAAGCATCAAGTTGCCTGCATGGGAACACAGTGAAAGGATCATAACAAGAGGGTCAGCATAAGATCAAGGCCTAACCACAATTGGGCCACTTTTGATATTATATGACCGCAAGACGACCGTAAAAGAAGGGTTTCCTTGCTTAAAATTCATGGCATCTATGATTGCAATCTTTCTCTCTGGGGTTGTCGCCAGTTGACTCTTCGACATTTTAGAACCCGGGAGCTCTACTACCACATTCTTCACTGTTGGTTGCTTCCCACCTACACATGTAATTACGGTTGTGAAAACAAGTAACTCAAAGTTAATGCAAAACTTTTAAATCTACCTTACTTTTGAGTTGTTGATATCAGACAAAAAAACTTACCCTCAATTGGATAGTTACCATCTTCAGCTGCCCTCTCAGTAAGCTTACCAAGACAACTCTTGGAAATAGCTCTTGACGTACCAGGCATTTCATACGCTCTCTGCTTGCCTTGACGTGATGCTGTCAGATTCTCAAATTTGGTTATCTCCTCACCATCATCCAGCTTACAGCGTTTACTTCTGGTGAAATTACCGCGTTCAGATCTCAGCCTCTCCATAGAAGAAAAATGACTTCCATGAGTTTTAGTTCTCATAGAAGATTCTGGAGCAAACTCAGGCCTGTTCTTCGAAAGGGAATCACCACCTCGAAATATAGACACCTTGAAGGTGATATTCTTAACTTCAATCAAATCAAACACACAAATATTCCCTGCCGACAACTTATTGTCCTCCGCAAAGGTAGACCACCCCCGGCTCAGATAATGTATACCTTTCGAATAAATAAAAACAACTTTCCATTGTTTTCCCCCTAAAGTCAGATTTATGGTGGTATCGGAAGAGATGTTTAGATACCTCTTAATGAACGGCACTGGGACATGCTGCAAGAGCAGAAAATTGCATTAGCTTTCAATTTCAAAAATAAACTAAACTGTAATGTGTATTAGTAGAATTTCTACATTAAAAGAGTGAAGATGCAAACTAAAAAGATGAGAAATGATATAACCTCTATAGTTGCCAGACAAAAAAAATCACTTAACGCTTATAATTAACTTCACGACGACTGCAAAAGGATTTCGAGAAGGGAAAGGACATGAAATGACAGTCCTTATTTGTTGTGCTGTCAGTCTCGTCCTGCTTTCCAATAAGAGGGAAATACAAAATAGAAAGTAAAACTGTTTCATCTTTGATTTTCCTCCGCAAAAACAGAATTCAGATCTAAAACAAGCAGAGCCTGAGGGGCCCTAAATCGCGAGTCCTTTCATACGTATAGATCACAAAGTAGCTTTTTAAGCATGTGCACTAGTAAATTATGTAAAGGATCAGTACGCGGAAACAAAAGCAAGTAGGATTTGCAATTTATTTGAACATGATGGGGAGCTGACAATACTCCGCGGAATAGAAGGGTATCGAATGGCATAAAGGGTGTGAGATGGTAACATCCTAAGGATACACCTTTTGATCTTCTTAAAACTCCAGTTTTTGTAACCCGAAAAGAGTGTACCTTGATCACCCCCAAATAATTCTGTTGTTGGTGAAAAATAATTCTACAAGGATCCATGGGGGAAATCATGCAGGGGTATGAGTGCTAACATGAGCTAAGAGACTAACCACTGGGCCACTTCTGATTTGATATGGCTGCAAGATGACAGTAAAAGATGCATTTCCTGGCTTAAAATTCATGGTTCCATTGATTGCAATCTTTCTCCCTGTGGTTGTCATGTTGTTTGCTGTTGTTTGCTGCTCATCTGCACATCAAATTACTGATGAGAAAACCATTTATTTGAAGTTGATAAGAAACTTAAACATACGCATCACTTCTAATAATACCTTCATTATTGGTTGCTGATTCCACACGAACCGCACCCTCAATTGGATGCCGAGCTGCCCTCCCACGAATTCTTTTAGTATGCCCATGTAAATCCTCAATGTTCTTGCTCTCACCCTTCCTCTTCTTCTTCTCAGATCTATCAAACCATATTCTCTCTGGATGATGAACTTTGTACGCCCTCTGCTTGCCTTGACATGTTGCTCTCAAATCCTCAGATTTGGTTATCGCCTCTCCATCATCCAACTTACGTCGTGGTTCAGATATGTTCACATTGGCTTCGCCAGTTGACTTCTTATCGACATGTTCATAAGAGACTTTCTGTGGGGAGGATATTACCGGTGGTTCAGATACCAAGGAACTCAATATCTCGACAGAATCATCTCCTTCACTGTTTCCCTTGTCAGATACTGAATTCTGATTTACATGGTTTCTTGGATAGTAGTTGATTTCAGAGGCAGTCAAGTCAAATATATGTACATTGAACTTGGAATTACCTTCGTAGTGAAAAAGTAGGAAAAACCAGCAATGTATCATGTGGTGCTTGGAAAATTCTTTCCACCCATCGCGGAACCAGAGCCTCCTACCAGATTTTTTAAGCCCAATATCCCAAATTGGACCTCCGCGAACAGTGAGCTTGGCAGTAGTGGACAGCTCATTCCCATGTACTTTCACAAATTCATCCGGGATCATCTAGAGAAAACAACAGTCACATTGATCATCGTAGACATCTTCAACTTAAAGAAATTGCGTGTGTAAAACAAGCCAATCGTTGAACAATAAACTAAAAGCGCTGACACATATGCATATACTCATATAATCAGCACCCTACTAATCAACAACTAGTCATTTTGATTCATGGGAACCACAAATGGTCAATAAAGAATACATTGCGGCATACTCAAATGAACGGGAATATATGAGATCCTATGAAAATATATACTATCCACTTCATTGTAGCAATTATCAACATAAGAAGGATATGCCAAAAAAGTTTGTGAAGTACTAAGATGTACAACATCATATGGGGAACTAGCAAGGGTCACCAAAAACTTAAACCCAAACATAAGTCCATTTCAGGAAGGTGAAGAGAATACATTGCTTTTATAAGAAAAACTACAAATTTCACAAACCCAAACATAACCCATTTACCCAAAAGGAAAAGTAGGGAACTTCTACAAGAAAGATTCTGAATATTTCAAATCCAACATAACCCATTTTCAGGAAATGCTAATGAAAGACTCTTTGATTAGAAAGATTCTGAAAACTACAAATTTCACAAACCCAAACATAACCCATTTAACCAAAAGGAAAAGTAGGCAAACGAACGACTAGTTTGATTAAAAACATTCTGAATATTTTTCAAAGTGAAACATAACTCAGTTCAGGGAAAAGAAAGTAAGCAAGATGCTTACTATCCAAAAGAGATCTAGAAATTCTCAAACCCAGTTTAGAAAAAGTGACTAGAAGTACTACATACCAGCTTGTGATGGCGCATGACATAGGGGAAGATGATCCTGTAGAAACTTGAAGGGGGTTTCATTTTGATTCACTCTCTGCTCATTCTTTATCTCCCTACAAAACTACTCATCTGATCGTTCTCATTTTGAGTACAGTGGGGGTTTTACTGTTTCTCAGCATCGGGAGTTGTGCAAGCCCGGTCGATTCACCTTCTTCTTCCACCCGCTCACACCAATCGGCCAATTAAAACGCGCCTTACGTCTGTGCTTTTTTTTTCCTTTGTTTAAAATTGTTTACACACTAAAAGTATTTTTATTTTATTTTCTTTTTTCCAGCTATTAATCTACTTTGAACTTGTAATTTGTTTTGTGGATTTGGTATGACTTTTTCTGTGTCAGCTTTTGGTTTTTGACTTTTGTATTTTAGTGTAAAACTGAATTCTAAAAAAAAATTGGGTTTCATGAACTTTGTTTGAACTAAATAATAAAAATGACAAATTTACCTCTTTTTTGGTACTAACATACTATGACATCTAATTAGACATACTATAATTTTATTAGTAAATACAGAAAATATAAAATGACACTTTTCAATAACGAACAAAAGTGTTGCATCCTAACTTTTTTACAGCATAACTATTTTCACCAAATTCATACATCTTTTTTCATCAACTTTTTTGTCACGAAGTTTTTTCACAACAACTTAAAAGTCCAAAAAGTCATATCAAACTCACCCAAAATTGGGTTACTCTAAGATTTTACTTCGGTAATTGATAGATACCACCTCAGATATGTGGCATATTACCACGCCCCCGTGGTTTGGATAATATCAAAAGTCACCCTTTTGTTAGCCCATATTTGTGACTTGTGACACAAACCACCCTCCAGTCACTCTTTGTATCAAAGTTTTAAAAACCGGACCGGCCATCGAACCGGTGAGGCACCGGTTCATGGTCGGACCGGTCGGACCGGTGGTCGGACCGGTTCAATTGCATGTTTATTTAATAATATATATCTTTTTATTTTTTTACAAAAAATAATAAGCATATTTAAAATAGCCAAAAAAAATTATTTATATGTAATAAATACGACTAATCTTACTTTCAATTGACTTGGGTTAATTTGAATTACATCTTCTTGTTGCATACATTAGATGTAATTTACATATTTGATACCATATATGTAATAAATATAGATATTTGATTTATAATATAGTAATTTGTAATATAGTGCATTGATAAATATTTCCACAAAACTTGATCACATTTTAAGAGAAAATAAACAATCAAAATGGTAACAAATAATTTTGTTCCCTCAACTAACCAAAAAAAAGTAACCAAAGAAAAGTTAATTGATTGTTTGTATTGGTAAGAATCAAATAGATTAATCTCTCACAATAGTTAACAAACCTCACGTTGGTCTAGTGGTTAAGATCATCAGCGAAATTGCTTCTCGTACGGGGTTCGAACCTCGCGAGTGGCAATTTCATATTTTTACTAGCGAACCGGGCGGGTCATATGCCGATCGGTTCGCCCGGTTTACCGGTTGAACCGGCGGTTCTGCTGACGTGGCCCGGTTCGCTTTCATGGCCGATCCATTACCCGAACCGGACCGGTCACGCACCGGTTCGCCGGTCCGGTCCGGTTTTTAAAACTATGCTTTGTATGTGACACCGTTGTGCTGGATGTTGCTTAAGTCACCGCCAAATTAACCCAATATCAAAGACAACCCACGATCACCAGCTGGTCCAACCACCGCTACTTGCAAAGGATCCGTTCCTACAAATCCTTAGGCCAACTCCAATGGTGGAGGTCTCCCCACCCCTAAAGTCTACTGTTTAACTTCTTAATATTCACAAGACTGTCATTTACCCTCAAACAGTGGAGGTCTCCCCTACCCCCTCACGAATCATCACTTGCTACTTTATTCAATTAAATTATCATTTTGATATATTTTATACTTAATTAATTAAATATATTAAGTTATAAATATAAAATTATTAATTTGCAAGATTTAAATGAATTATTAAGAGTAATTTTTTTGAATAATTAAATGTACACATACAAAAAAATATAATGCTATTTCTAAAACAAAATATATAATTGCTAACATAAAATCAGAACAGGATAATTACTAAAAAGATTGCTTTTTTTGATGAATTACTAGATGATAATCATCGAAACTAAAAAATTATCAACAAACCAAACAAGAAAAAAATATATAAACAAATAAAACTATACTGCCCAAATTATATTCATATATAAATTACTTTCAAAAAAATACATTCATATTTAAATTGAATATAATGAAATTTCGAAACAAATAAATTGAGAAAAAAATTAAACAAAGATGTAATCGGTGTAGTTTAATGACAATTCCACGGTTTTCTTCCTAATTTTTCTCATCACTTCCTACATCAAATATAACAAAAGGAACTCAATGCGTTGCTTTTCAATGAAGAGATTGTGGCTCCCAAGATCACGTGTGAATTGGTTAAAGGATGGAGATCGTAATACCGGATTCTTTCATCGCAGAGCTACGATCAGAAAAGCAAGAAATCACATTGTGGGTATGGAGGTTTCGAACGGCAACTAGTTTACGGATGCTGAGAATATTTCGGCTATTTTGCAGGACCATTTTCGATCCATCTTCAAGTCAATCAGACCCACAAATCATGATATGGGTGCGCTGCTGGCACATATTCAACCGGTCATCACGGACAACCAATGTGCAGTCTTGGATTGTCCTTTCACCTGAGAAGAAATAGAGATGGCCCTCAATCAAATGGGTCCGACGAAATCCCCTGGGATCGACGGCTTTTCGGCACTGTTTTTCCAGGAAAATTGGGATTTAGTAGGAGATGAAGTGGTCAACACTTGCCTTCTGTAGATAGTGCTTTCTGAGCTGACAGATCTTGGCCACGTGGCAACCATCCAGCACACCATATTGTGCTCCACACACACTGGATCACCAGCCGAGCTGATCCATGTGGGGGCTGCGAGACAGAGCCCTCGCATACCACTGCACAGGACTTGTAGGGACTTAGTGGTTTGGAGGCTAGAGTAAGTCCTGTCGCGTGCGAGCCAAGCCCGCGCGCGACCTTTAGTAACTGCTTTTGAGAGATTTATGGCACGAGCTCCATAAACGCGGTCAACCCCATAACGGTTCCGGTATTCGCGCATAACGTGCTGTAACGGTCCCTATATATGAGGACGAACGTGCCGTTGTGGTTAAGCTAATTAAGCCGCCATTAATGGGCGCATTAACCACACTGCAACGGTCACATTCTCCGTTATATATAGGACGTTAACCTTTCCATACAAAGGAGAACACACTAGCCATACGCGGAAGCTCTGCCAAACCTCTGTCTCTCTCTCAGACATTACTACTGCCTTACTCTCTCCCTACACACAACCCAACTCTTCCTGTGCTATCTCTGATCCTCTACATACGGTGTACACGGAGGTCTCCCCGCCGGAATCTCTTGTGCACATTTTGGTGAACCCGACGTGAACTTACCAACAAAAGCAACCATGTCTCAGGAGGATGATATCAGCAATAGATCGCCTTCCACCGAAGCTGCCTCGGGAGAGGAGACACGCCGTACTCCTACGACCCCCGGCGAGGCACCGACGCTAGAATCCTTGGACGCCACCGTCCAAGGTCAGGCGAAAGCTCTCAAAGCTCAGTCTGCGCAGCTAGAACGGATCCTGGCCGTTCTGGGCACCCTTGCGCCAAACCCTTCACCAGCCACCGCCGTCTCTCAAGGAGGAGGAGCCCCTACCGCTCCAGGACTGGGAGTGTCAACCACACCTCCCAACCCTAATTTGCAGACTCCACCGGCGACTACGCAGCTACCTTCAATTCAGGGGTCAACAGCTCAGATGTTGCCTCTCACTGCTCATACTCCTCAGCCTCCGGCTTTGGTACCTAATTCGGCGTCGCAGTATCCCTTGCCTCCGCCAACGGCGATCTGGGGCAATGCGAACAGCCAATATGTCCCCAATCCTCCGGCGGCGTACGTATCGCCTCCGCCTGCGGCAACCCCTCCTCCTGTTACCGAAGGAAGCATTCCAGAATGTATGACGTCTCTGCAGAAGTGCATGGACACTATTCTGGCTCACCAATCATTCGCGGATACCATCATCCCGAAGCTAGACAACGATCCACCCATCCCGCGGGAGATCTATCTCATGCCTAACCCGGTGGGGTATACGGCTCCTAAATGGGACAAGGTCGAGGATGTCAACGGAAACGCTCATGAGCATGTCATGCGTTTCATCGATGTCATGGGGCCATACGGAGCCGATCCCAAGCTGCTGATGCGAGAGTTCCCAAAATCCTTGGGGAACGTAGCGTACAAGTGGTACCGAACGTTGGAGGCCGGATCCGTGAAGACTTGGGACGACATGGTCCAGAAATTCTATACCAAGTTCTTCCAGATGGAAGAAAAGGTATCGATGATCCACCTCTCGCGGATGTATCAGAAGCGCGAGGAGGACGGAATAATTTTCATCAAGAAGTTCAGGGCGAAGTCCTTGGAATGCAAAGACCCGATGCTCGAAAGTCGCCTCGTAGATATATGCCTAAAGTGCATGCGAGATGAATACAAAGGTATGCTCATCAATCTGCAAACACCTACGTTTTCAAAATTAATCGAATGCACGAAGAACATCGAGCCTATAGTTGAGAGGCAGAAAAAGAAGAACGCTCTGGAGCGATCTTCGAGCGGTACTACCTACAAAATCGGGAGATTTAGTTACAAGAGGGGACGCGAAGCTGAGGTCAATACAGTTTCACCCCAAAAGCAGGCGAAGATTGTGAACTTCGACGTACCACCTCTGCCATGTTCGGTGGAGGAGGCAAGCGACCTCTGCAGACAATGGCGCATGGACGGTGTCCTACCGCCGCTCGAGAAGGTACCCTCCAAGGAGATGGTGAGGGACCCAAAGTGGTGCGAGTACCATGGCAAGGTCATGCATCCCACAGCGGAATGTAAGAAGCTCAAAATTGTATTCAACCAGAAGATGAAGAACGGCGAGCTGATTCCTGCCCATGCGGAGCAAGACTCGAAAGGTAAAGAGGTCGCCATGATCTCGATTGTGGACTTGTAAAAAGTCGCAGAGGATGGTCTACCCATCATCGCCGAAGTCCATGATGACGAGGACTACAGCATAGACACAGAGGACGAACGTGCCGACCGGATGAAGGGGTCGCACGGCTTTAGCAGATTCTTCGACGAGATGAACTTCTCCGAGAAGTGCCGGACAGAAATGACGAAAGCAATCTTGAGGATAGCGGAGGACTATGAGGAGGATCTTGTAGTCTCCAACGGGAAAGTCATCAGGGCGTCTCGCTCTACAGAAAAGATTATGACCTTTTCTGCCAGCGACAAAAAGACAGATGCGAGCCACCAGAGGCCCTTGTACGTGACGACCATCATCAATGGCGTCGAGTTCAAAAGAGCATTCGTCGATGGAGGAGCAGCGGTCAACGTCGTTTCGCTCCACACACTGAAGCTAGCAGGGATCCCCGAGTACAAGATTGTCAGGCGTCCATCTCCGCTGATGGGATTTGGAAGCGACTCTAGAATGACGATTGGATGGATCCGCCTGGGCGTTCAGATCGGCAAAATCAAGTGCTCAGCGAAGTTCTATGTCATAGATGCGAACACTACGTATCACATGATCATAGGACGAGCCTGGATTCATCGCTTTGACGCGGTTCCTTCAACAGCTCACCAAGTCATGAAAGCCATCTGGAACGACAGAATAATCGAAATACCGGCCTCAACGAATCCATTCAACATGGATGAAGCACATCTCAGCGAGGCGGTGTGGTTCACAGAGATGGCGGACGAGCAAACTCCGAAGCCGTTCAACCCTACTCCTTTACCTCTTTGGGAAGATATCAAGGATCAGTCACCTGCGGGAGTGATGGTGACAAGGGAGGATGCCAAGGAAAAGCCGCCCACACGTGAAGAGGCGCCGCGAATCGCTTACCAACGAAAGAACGTATATACTCTGAAGAGAATAGCAAAGCATGACCCTGAAGGCAAAGAAAATAGAGAGCTTCTACGCCAATAGGAAGAAGTGCTATCGCATATGAAGGTGCGCGGGGATGTCCTCACGCGGGCATGAGGATATCCCTGGGCAAATCAACCAAATCGAGCAGATTGCGGTAACAGAAAAGCCAATGCAGAGCACTCCAGATGAGAAGCTCAAAGAAGCACCCGAATGTATGGAAGACAGGCCCAGACCGCAAAAGCAAGAGCTGAAGGAAGTGTTCCTCAGCCCGAACGAGGAAAAGAAGAGGCCAGTCTTTCTAAGTGCGGACCTCACAAGCGAGGAGGAGCAAGGATTACTGCAGCTCCTGACTGAGTACTAAGACGTGTTCGCATGGGAGTATGATGAAATGCCCGGACTGGACACAAGCATCACTATGCATCGTTTAGACATCATCCCGGGTTCTAAGCCGATAATGCAGAGCACAAGAAGCTTCAGGCCGGAGCTTAACGTGAAGATCAAACAGGAGATTGTCAAACTCCTGGACGCCAGGTTCATAGAACCAAATCACCATCCCACATGGCTGGCCAATATCGTGCCGGTAGTAAAGAAGAATGGACAGCTTCGCATCTGCGTGGACTTCCGAGATCTCAATCGCTTCTGCCCCAAGGACGATTTTCCACTCCCCAACATCGATTTGCTTATCGATTCGACAGCGGGTCATCGCATGTTCAGTTTCATGGACGGCTTCAGCGGGTACAACCAGATCAAGATGGACCCTGAAGATGCACAGAAAACTGCATTCATCACCCCAGTGGGAGTGTTCAACTACACGGTGATGCCCTTCGGTCTCAAAAACGCAGGTGCAACCTACCAGCGGGGCATGATGGCCCTATTCCACGACATGATGCACAAAGAAGTGGAATTTTATGTAGATGATCTCGTGGTTAAATCCAAGCAAGAGGCAGACCACCTGGCAGATTTGCGGAAGGTGTTCAACAGATGCAGACGCTTTCAGCTAAAGATGAACCCTATGAAATGCGCATTTGGGGTAACATCAGGGAAATTCTTGGGATGCGTGGTACATCGCCAAGGAATCGAGCCCGACCCTGCGAAAGTTTCAGCCATCATCAGCATGACTCCGCCGCACGACCAGAGTGCCTTGAAAACATTCTTGGGGAAACTATCATATCTGCGAAGATTCATCCCTGCGATTGCCGAGATTACTTTCTGCTTCAGTAATCTTCTCAAAAAAGATGCCGCATACAACTGGACCCCGGAGCACGAAGCTGCGTTCGGGAAGCTGAAAGAACTACTGACGTCTTCAAAAATAATGATCGCACCTCAGTTGGGGTCACCCCTTTTACTGTATCTAACGTCAACCAGGAAATCCATAGGGGCACTTTTGGCTCAGGAGTACGAAGGTCAAGAAAGGCCAATCTACTACATCTCTCGCATTGTGCATCCCGCAGAATCAAGGTACACAGACATTGAGCGTCATTTCCTTGCCTTATTCTTCATAATAGAGAAGTTGAGACACTACTTTGCGTCGCACAAAGTGGTGGTGGTTACAAAAAGTGATCCCATACGATATCTGCTAACTCACACTACTCCTGGAGGAAGATTGGCGAAATGGTACATGGCCATCTCTCAATACGATATCACATGCGTGCGACCGCAAGCGATCAAGTCGCAGGCGGTGGCAGATTTATTGGCACAGTTCCCTGACAACAGCCGTGAGCCTGTAGTCGAAGAAGAACTTGAAGGACCTGAAATCTATGCAATCGATGTACCCTATTGGACGCTCCACTTCGACGGTTCGTCAACGAGGAAATGCGGAGGCATTGGGATAGTCTTGACCAAACCAGATTGGGAAGTCATACAGATGTCCGCAAAGCTCGACTTCGCAGTCACCAACAACGAGGCAGAATATGAAGCCCTCATAGCGGGGCTGCATGCAGCGAAGGATTTGGAAGTAAGCAACCTGACGGTCATGGGGGACTCCAAGCTAATTGTCAAGCAGGCCTCGGGTGAGTACGGCTTGAAGGAGATTAACCTTCTGTCCTACCGGACTCTGGTACAAAAGCTGGTGCAGCAATTTTGCGACGTTAGATACGAGCATAAACCCCGAGTGGACAATAGACATGCAGACGCTTTGGCGACTTTGGGATCCAAGGTTAGTACAGACAAATGTCCTGCAAGAATCTCGATCGAAGTGCGAACATCGTCGGCGTTAACAGAAGACGTGTGCGACGATGAACGCATGGACGATGCAGACTGGAGAAAAGGAATCTTACGAGCTATCGCAGAAGGTACAAGCAGCGAAAGCTGGGCACTCACAAAGGGGTACTGCATACACGACAACACCCTTTACTACAAGGGCCCTGGCGGAATACTCATGCGATGTGTTTCCGAGCAAGAGGGACAATTGCTGCTAGAGAAGATTCATCAGCATGCGTGCGGAGAAAGTGAAGTTTCAATCTATCGAAAGGCTCAGAGATATGGCATTCACTGGCCGGACATGTCAACAGCCGCAGCCCTAATACAGGGAAAGTGCGAAAGTTGCGCACTGATTAAAGATTCCTTACTCATCGCTCTAACCGACGATGATGCGGATTGGAGGAAACCACTCTTCGATTTTCTCACCCAAGGCACCTTACCCGAATCGAGAAAAGAAGCTGAGAAATTGAAGAGAAAAGCATCTCGATACGTAGTACAAGAAAACCTACTTTGGCGAAGAGGCCACGAGGGCAACTTGCTGCGATGTCTAGACGGCAGGGAAGCACAAGAGGTTATGGACCTTTCTCATCAGGTGGAACACCAAGGAGGTGCGAAACTATGCAGGCAGCTCCTCTCAATTGGATATTTCTGGCCCACGATGGAAGCTGATTGCCGCACCAAAGTACGGCGCTGCCAAGAGTGCCAATTCAAAGGAAACCTAGTGCATGCTCCTTCTGTGAACCTACATGCATTGGGAACGCCATGGCCATTTCACACATGGGCGTTGGATTTCAATGGTCCCATCCGACCAACTTCGCACGGGAATCATTTTATTCTCACCGCAACTGAGCTGTTCACCAAATGGGTGGAGGCGATACCACTAAAGACGGCAAATGCGCTGGCTGTGGTCAATTTCATCCAAGAAAACATTATATGCAGGTTCGGAATTCCCAACACCATCCTTTCGGATAATGGTACTCCTTTTGTTAATCGCCAGGTGGTTGCAAAGCTAGCAGAGTACAATATCAGGCAAATATGTTCCACCCCCTACTACCCGAAGGGGAACGGGCAAGCCGAAGCGACCAACAAAACGCTGTTGAGGATTTTGAGCAAGATGGTCGCAGATGACCACAAGAAGTGGGCTGATTCTATAAGCATAGCCCTGTGGGCTTACCGGAATTCTCCAAGGACACCCACGGGGGTCTCGCCATTCCTCCTATGCTATGGAGCTGAGGCCGTGGTACCTGCGGAGGTGAGAGTCAATTCGGCGAGATTGGCCTTCCACGCATTATACGCCAATCAACGCGATCATGACTTAGTCTTGCTGGAGGAAAAGCGAGAGCAAGCTAAAAGGACCAACAAGCGGTATCAAGAAAGGATCGCTCGTGCTTACAATAAGACGGTCCAGCGAAGAGATTTCGCAGTTGGAGATTTGGTCATGCGCGCATCTGACCATTTCATGCGAGAAGCGGCTCACCCAAAGTTCGCAGCCAATTGGGAAGGACCTTTCGAAGTCACAGAAGTCTTCGACAGTGGTTACTGCAGCATACGGAGGTTGCACGGAACGACCTCAACCCCAAGCTCAGTCAACATGCGCTGGATTAAGAAGTACTATCCTTGATTATCTCATTTTATGCGTTTTATTATAACGTTGCCTCATGTCTTGTATGGCTATGACTCACACAATCTGCTCTCCCATATGAGAGAATTGTAAGCTCATCTCTCCCATATGAGAGCACTATAATAAAAGGATTCTCCCAAATGAGAACTTCATATTTCTAGCTGTTGATATTGCTTCATTTAGTTTGTTATTACTGTTAACAATGGGCTATCCGCCACAATAGCAATCTGTGCGAACTACGATCTTAATTGATCCTCTGAGCCTATCTGATACGATAGCAACCTATGCGAAATGCGATCTTAACTGATCTTCTAAGCCTATCTGTTACGATAGCGGCCTATGCAAATGCGATCTTAATTGATCTTCTAAGCATATCTGCCACGATAGCAGCTCATGCGAAAAAATAATCTTAATTGATCTTCTAAGCCTATCTGTCACGATAGCAGCTCATGCGAAAAAACGATCTTAATTGATCTTCTAAGCCTATCTGCCACGATAGCAGCTCATGCAAAAAATGATCTTAAATGATCTTCCAAAGCCTATCTGTCACGATAGCAGCTCATGCGAAAAATGATCTTAATTGATCTTCTAAGCCTATCTGTCACGATAGCAGCTCATGCGAAAAAACGATCTTAATTGATCTTCTAAGCCTATCTGCCACGATAGCAGCTCATGCGAAAAATGATCTTAATTGATCTTCCAAAGCCTATCTGTCACGATAGCAGCTCATGCGAAAAATGATCTTAATTGATCTTCTAAGCCTATCTGTCACGATAGCAGCTCATGCGAAAAAAAACGACCTTAATTGATCTACTAAGCCTATCTGCCACGATAGCATCTCATGCGAAAAATGATCTTAATTTATCTTCCAAAGCCTATCTGCTACGATAGCAACATATGCGAACGTCATCTTAAATGATCCTCCAAGCCTATCTGCCGTAATAGCAGCGTTATACGAATGCGATTTAAAATTCGTCTATTGTAATAGCGACATCATGATCTTAAGTGATCTCCAAAAGGTCTAGCTAATGAGATAGCACCTGCACTTGAATCTGAAAATGAATCACAAGCCCATCTGCAAAGATGGCACAGCTACGCAAATACGATCTCGAACGATCTAATAAAATATCTGCGAATTTATACGGCAGATAGCAAATGCGAAGTATGTATGTAGCATTACACAAGGCGAAATCTGCCGGTACGCGTGCAAAATTGTATTTTGTTGTAACAAGACAGCAGATAATACAAAACCCATTTTTCATTATGAGTCAAAAAGACTTACAATTTATCTGTCTAGATAGCATTTTACAAGCGAAAAAGCTCAAATCTAACTACGTAGCCAACATGGCTTACAATGCATTCGAAAAGTAACCTGCGAGCACGAAGTTACACATCGCGGGAATCCCGACTGAAAAGGGATGAACCTAACGGTCCTAACACCAGCTATGCAATGCACAGATTTGCGGCCTAAAGATCTGTCGCAAGTAGGGTCTTGCTATAAAATGAACGTCCTACGAGAGCCACAAGAATCCATACGTTCAAGATCCCAGTATTTGACAAGGCCCTTGTCTGATCAACACCCCATGAGATGTGCTTGAGGAACCACCGGTTCCGGCGTTCAACAGGCAAGCAGAAGCTCCAAAGGGCAAGGGCTCCTTGTAGACGGGGATGAACGCAACGGTTCGCCACCCTGAGCTCACGAACGTGGGGGCAGTAAGTTCTCCTCCAGGGATGCTGGAGGAGAATTCCGCCGTTCATTACGAGTCGGTAGCAAGGTCACTACGGCGCTGCACCTCACCGGGAGGCGGCCGGAAACATGACCTGCAAACATAATAGACGAAGAAAATTCTTCGAATACACATGAGATATCATCTTCATCTTCTTTATGAAGGTTACAAAGATTAGTAAGCCTCATAAAGCGGATCTTGGAAACTATTTCTATGGCACAAAGCGCAAACTCAGGTCTCATGACTTGGAGTTGCCATGAATCAACGAAAAACAAGCGTTGAAGCCAGCAGTCGTAAGGACTCACGGCAAAGCACATTTTTTTTGGGATGAAGAACCCAAATGGCAAAGACAGGGTTTATATAGACCTTGTGGAGACTCTTCAGTTGCCAAGATGAGTCAGCAGAATTCTAAAATAGGGTAAGGTCAATCACTTACGCCTTGAAAAGCGGTAACGATGAATTACCCTACTAAAGGCTACGACGATTCAGTTGCGTATCCTAATTAATGACGGATGGTCATGATTCGGATGGAATTCTCAAGGAAAGCGTGCTTATCTTATGAGAAATTAGCGCGAAAATCAAGCAGAATATCAATTGCTGATGTCATAATTGGATATGCACAGAGATATTCCATCAAATCCCGGAAAGGGAAAAACGGGCATGTCGATTCTCTTGTTAAAAAAAAGGCGGGGAGAAACCCTAGCAACATTACATTAATGTTTCAGCATTACATTAATGTTCCACCTATTTGTTTGCTACTTTTCAAATTCAAAAGTCAAAGTAAATTCTTGATCAAAGAGTCATGAGGGGTGAACTGACGGCTCAGATTCTCTACCTGCTCCACTTCTTGCTTCAATTGCTCGCACTTGGCATTCATCTCATGATAGAGCTTCAGAGCCTCTTCAACCTTTTGCTTTTGCTGCTCCACCTTATGCTTCTCAGCTGCGAGGTTTTGGTGGCCGAGTTTCAAAGTTACGGCTGCGCGAATCAAAGTAACTCTTTTCATAAGAAACTTGAAACTCAGCCTGCCTTGAACTTTAGTCAGAAGATTTTGGCACATGCCAAAAAGCAATTCGGCACTCTGAGCAGAAATGGTCGCAGGCGTGGCCGCAGACAGCTGCTCCAAAATCCAAATGGCCTCGGTAAGAAACAGCCTTCTGTCAAAGGGCCCTATCTCCAGAGATCTCGCAAATGATTGGGGATAGGTGAGGCGCATCCGAACTAGCCAGTCCACATCGTCTTGCTTCAAACCTAAAGCAATGTCAAAGCTAAGTTATGATATCAAGCTCGCAAATGAATGACGCGGGATGCAAACAGCAAGCCACGACATACCAGTTCCTTTAAGGATCTCACGAAGAGAAGGAATGCGCATTGCTGGAGTGGTCGAAGACTGTCCACGCTCCATAGCTCTCCTGTCAGCTGCGAGCTCTAACTCCTCATAGTTAGAAGGAAGAGTATAAGCCGCACCAGTTGTGATTGCAGCCCCGACCTGCGAGCCCCAAAAGCTCCACGCAGGAAGTGGCGTCGCAGACTCAGTCATCGCTGAAGGCATAGTGGCAGCTGAAGTTGCTTGACGAGGGACACTTTCAGATGCGGTAGCATCAACAGTACTTGTTCTTACTTCCTCAGCGCCAGCATGGGCATCTTCCTCCATTAGCACAGCATCAGTTTCGGCATCATCAGAAAGTTCGATGATGTCCTCAAAAGGCTCTCCTGCATATTCAGCAGCTGCGACGGGCTTCTCGGTATGGGAACTCGGAATCGGAACATAGGACGCAGAAGGTTGACTTCTTTGCTCCAGCACAGGTTCATCAGCATCGCCTGCGATACAAAATGCGATAGTATGAGGTAACTCGTATTGTACAATATTTTACTATCTTTGCTAAAGCCAAGAGCAAGCACCTCCACGCGAAGGTGGGATTGAAGTATCTTCGTCATACACTAAAGACGTGGAACCATGCCCTATTAGTGTGTCCTCATTAAGCATGTCTTTAAAATGAGCGTGACCTGGGACGCGAAGAAACTAGTCATGACTATGATTCGAGTTGTTAAGTCTAGTTCATGCATGTCGATCAAGTGATTACCTGAGGGTTCACCGCACTTGCCTACTAGCCAACGGCGAATGTCAGCTTTTGACACACCATGCTCTAATGCACCAACAATAACGTCTCGATAAGTTACTGCGAGATTAAAAATCTCACCTTTATTGCCGCCTGCGATTTCTTCAAAATCCGCTTGGGCTTGCTCCAAAGCTGCTGCATCCTCTTCTGGAGCCACATCCTCCTCTTCTGCTTGAGGAGCCACCTCTTCGGGAAGCGCATCTTCCTCGTCAGCTGGACGCACTAAGTCGTCAACATGTTTCTCTTCGAGGCTCCGCTGCCTCACACGCTGGAGCTCTTTTTCTTCTCGCTGCCTTCTCCTTTCAGCAGCTTCCGCGGCTCTCTTCCTGGACTCGGCAAGAACGTCCTCGCTTATGGGTTCATCTGGGATGCCAGAATGAGCATCCCTCTTTTGTCTCTTGGCCAAAAGGCCACCGATGGTCTCATCATCATCATCATCTGCGAAGAAACGATTGATTCAAGATCGAGTTGCACAAGAATTACGATAATGAGAAGGGAAACGCAATGGAGGTACCTCCTAATTCTTCCTCATGTATCACATTTGCTCTTTCTTCTTCTTCATCTCCTTCTCTTGGCTCCTGCCTCTCCTCTTCTTCCTCCTGGTTGAATGGAACGAAGGTCTCAACTGCGAGCTCCTTCCGCGCTTTACTGGGCATGCGACCTTTGCCTTTGTCCTTGGCAGAAAGGGACCTCGCTGGAGGGGAAGTTGGAGCGCTTCTAGGGGAAGAAATTGTAATTCCATTTTGCCTGGGTCTCTTCGCTCTCGGCGCTGCAGTCGCTGGAGGAGACGGATTATCTCTGGGTGGAGACGAGGCCGGAGCATTATCTATCAGCGAGTCAGCAAAAGCGTTCATGGCTGCGCGAATACTGGTTTCGACCTCAGGATCCATCCTCGATGCTAGCAGGAACGACTGTCCTTGTCTTCTTGTGGTAACAATAGTGTTAACCAGCGACTTGGAACGATCGCCAGATGCGAACCTCCGCACATGACACTACAGCAAGCAGTGTAGAATAAAGATGTCAATATGAGAAAATCAAGAAGTTAAACGCATGCAAAAGAAGTTGCTTACCTTAGAAAAAGTCTCGCTCTATCTGAGGACATGCGAGTCGCCTTTCTTAACTGCGGCAATCTTTTCATCCAGAATGACGCCAGGGCACAAATGGTTCTCATGATCCAACAACGAGTAGCAACCGTATTCAGACTCGTTCAGACTGCAATTGGGACGAAATGGAAAAGAGTTTCTTTTGATCAAAGGAGCTCTGCTTGGCTGGGGAGCCGACTGTGTCTCCAACCTGACGTGCTGGGCGATCCAGTATGCGAGCCAGTTCTTGGAACAACCACCCTGGCGGTTACCTACAGGCTGCTCAAAAGGAAGATTGTTCATAAAGACTGTTTTGCACTCCTTTGTCAGCAAGCGCTTATAGCAACCTCTGATAATGGACTGTGGCCAGATTGAGGGTGCCACTGCATCAAAACCGAACTGGGGAGAAACTCGAGTGGGGTCAACATCCACAGTAATCCTCTCATACATTGGCGCGAGCTCACGAATATGCTCTGCGAGAGCAGGAAGGGAACCTCGCAGGCACCAGCAAAAGAATTCGCGATAGCGCTCATGGAAATGAGATCCCTCTTCAAAGAGGAGCTCTTATGAGAAGACAATACCCTTAGAAGGGTACAACTTTGGAAACCATCGCACGTTCTCAATACGCACAGCATAGGGCCTGGCAACGAACTCTCGCCGGTTGTCGCATATCAGGCTCCAAACGCACTTGGTATTGTTCGCTCCAAACCACCTCGCAGCTCTGCCGTTGTTGCGCTCCTCCACCTCGCCTAGGGGACACCACTTGTTGGGTTTAGAAGCAGCTGGGGCATATGAAGGCCACCGCTCAAAGACCCACATCGTCAAGAAGGCAATGTTGACGAAGGTCAGTATGTCGAGGCGGCCACGCGACTCTTTCATGGCCACAACCAGCTGATCCAGTCTATAGTACAGCGTGCCCAAGACCAAGGGTCCAAGTGCGATTTTCTGGCCAAGGGCCAGTTTCACAGCAAGCGGCAGAACATGGTAGAAGACCCCATCGTGCGGGTGACCATCGATTAAGTACCTCGACAGCCAGGCAAAGAGAAAAGCACAAAGGGTCAAGTGATAGCCTTTACCTTCCACGTAATTCTTGGCCTCTGGGTCTTGACTCAGAAGCTTCTTGGTAATGCTGCTGTTCGCGTAGTCACGGAAGAAGTACTGCACCCATTTGTTCCAAGTATTCTTCGCAGACGTATCAACCAACTGCCAGTTAGGAAGGGCTTTGGTAGTGGTCCACCAGGTGGAGATTTTCTTTACCTCTGATAGGCACTCCTCCATCTGCGTGTATAAAGCGATCTCCGCATCCGTCCTCAAGGGACTCAAAGGGTCCACCTCACCCATGGGAGACACATCGTACAGCATGTGCACGTCCTCGAGTGTGGGGGCGGCCTCGAACTCAGCAAAGTGAAAAGTGTGAGTCGCAGGCGAGTAGAGGGAAAGAAGGTTTAGAAGCATGGACTGGTCCAGCTTCACGGCAGCACCCTTCATAGAACGAACGGCGAAGTATACGCCGGCCTCGTTCAGAGTCGCAGCATGATCGGTCAACACATGGTCAATCCACTCATCCATATAGTCCAATTTCTGGACAAAAGCTTGCGTGGAAATCGCAGCATAGGGGAAGTACCCATTTTCGATTCCCAATCGAACCACGTCCTCGGAGCCAATCAACTCAAGCAAGGCTGAGTTAACTGGAGGAGTCAATGTTAGCAATCCCTCATTGGGGACAAAAGCAGGCAGTTTCTTTGCCTTAACCCTCGCGTGGTAGAAGTCTTTGCCACCCAGATAGGGGGCGTTTCGCCACAAAGCTCGCGGAAGATCAGGTATCTCTTCGTCCTCCTTGGTGGGTCTAGTTCCTTTTGTCTTGGCCATTCCTGCGAAAGAGCAAGAAAAAAGGGGGGAGAAATATGCCACACTTCAGTTTGAATTTCGAGATTCAAGATCTATGGAAAGAAAGATGAACAGTTTCTGGTATCAATTTCAGAAATTAGGGATTGGAATTGTTTGCATTATCAGAGATTCCAAAAGCCCTACATTCAAGGTCCTTATCATTGGGGGATTAAATCGAAATTGAATTCAAAGATTGTGAGTCCCTTTACAAGTTTTTCAGCAGATAATGGGTTTGCAGATCCAACGCAGTTCGAAGCATACACTAGTATTTTAAATCGAAATTGAACAAGGCCAACCTTGTTTCCGTGAAGTTTGCTTGGATACACACAGTTGAAGAAGACGATTTGCAGTTCTGAACTGGTGATTGATTATCTGAATCTGCTCTCGAAGACTTCCGGGTACCATTCACTTTAATAGAAAGAAGTGATGCTTTGAAACAATGGAGAGTACAAAGTATTTATCCAAAAACAATGAAGGGTTGCGTCCTTTCAGTAGTCGAATCGCAACCGTCATCGTCGAATCGCGCAATCACAGGACAAGCTGACGTCACGCCTAAAACCCTAAAGGCCAGACGGCACGACTCTAGGGGTTTTAGGTCATAATGGCACGCACGGGGGCTGAATTTGCTCGTGTTTGAATTGGTGCGTGGCGGCGACGCGCATGTTGGTTTCCGCGCATGGAAGTCTATACAGCTATGAGTCTTCACGCGCAGAAAGGGGGCTAATGTAGATAGTGCTTTCTGAGCTGACAGATCTTGGCCACGTGGCAACCATCCAGCACACCATATTGTGCTCCACACACACTGGATCACCAGCCGAGCTGATCCATGTGGGGGCTGCGAGACAGAGCCCTCGCATACCACTGCACGGGACTTGTAGGGACTTAGTGGTTTGGAGGCTAGAGTAAGTCCTGTCGCGTGCGAGCCAGGCCCGCGCGCGACCTTTAGTAACTGCTTTTGAGAGATTTATGGCACGAGCTCCATAAACGCGGTCAACCCCATAACGGTTCCGGTATTCGCGCATAACGTGCTGTAACGGTCCCTATATATGAGGACGAACGTGCCGTTGTGGTTAAGCTAATTAAGCCGCCATTAATGGGCGCATTAACCACACTGCAACGGTCACATTCTCCTTTATATATAGGACGTTAACCTTTCCATACAAAGGAGAACACACTAGCCATACGCGGAAGCTCTGCCAAACCTCTGTCTCTCTCTCAGACATTACTACTGCCTTACTCTCTCCCTACACACAACCCAACTCTTCCTGTGCTATCTCTGATCCTCTACATACGGTGTACACGGAGGTCTCCCCACCGGAATCTCTTGTGCACACCTTCATATCTTGAACGATAATGGTAGCATTGGTGGATTTAATACCACCGTCATTGCTCTAATTCCGAAAGTCAAACAGGTGCGCACTCCTAGTGATCTTCTCCCTATTAGCCTTTGCTCAGTAGTCTATAAGATTGTCTCTAAGACTATTGCAAATAGATTAAAGGGTTTTCTTGATGTTTGCATTTCTGAATTTCAAAGCGCTTTTGTCCCGGGGCGATTAATCAATGACAGTATTCTTGTTGCTTATGAGCTTCTACACTCTATGCGCACAAGAAAGAAGGGAAAAAAAGGCTTTATGGCTGTCAAACTGGACATGGCGAAAGCATATGATAGAGTCGAATGGTTTTTGTGTAAGCAGTTATGTCGAAGATGGGTTCAGTCAGCGCTGGGTCTCTTTGATCCACGATTGTATCTCGACGGTAACTTTCTCAATTGCAGTTCATGGCGAATTGAAAGGACATTTCAACCCTGAGCGAGGCTTGCGACAGGGTTGCCCCTTATCTCCATATCTTTTCCCGTTTGTTTGTGAGGATCTATCTCGCTCACTTACTAATGCAGTTCATGAGGGATCCATTTTCGGGGTCTCGGCGTCCCAAGGGGGCCCTGTTATCTCTCATATGTTTTTTGCAGATGATAGCATGGTCTTTCTGAAAGCCACGGTGGAGGAGATTTCTTTTCTGCGTTCCTTGCTTCATCAATATGAACTGGCTTCAGGTCAAAAAGTTAACTTGGGAAAATCTGCAGTTGTTTTTTCATCCAATGTCCCAACACAAGACAAAGCCGGCCTTTGCCATCTCCTTGGTGTCCAAGAGACCGCTAGTCATGAGAAGTACCTCGGGTTACCGACCTCGATTGAAAAAAAGACAATTAGCAGTTTCAGCAATCTTGACGACAAAGTGGCCAACAAGCTCAAAGGTTGGAAGCAGAATAACTTATCGCTTGCAAAGAGGGAGGTCCTGATTAAAGCTGTTATCCAGTCTGTTCCGGTCTACACGATGAGCTGTTTTAAACTCCCGTCGGCTCTCTGCAAAAAGATTGAATCCAGGGCCAACAATTTCTTCTGGGGAAAGCAAGATGGGCAGAAGGGAGGTCATTGGATTGCGTGGGAGTCCTTAAAGATGCTTAAAGAATAAGGCGGCGTTGGATTCAAAGACTTAGAGGATTTTAATAGTGCAATGTTGTCAAAGCAATTCTGGAGGATTCTTACTACCAATTCATTCGTAAGTAGAGTCTTCAAGCACAAGTATTTTGCTAACTCGGACATTCTCAGTATCGAGGCAGGTCAAAATTGTTCCTTTGCATGGAGATCCATTCTTAGCTCAAAGAGGGTCATTCAATATGGTTTAAGGTGGAAAATAGGCGATGGAAGGAGCATTCGGGTCCTACATGATCCATGGATTAAACGGCAGCCGAGCTTTCGACCGCTAGATACCTCTACGGCAGCGGACAGCCTGAGAGTAGCCGATTTCATCCTACCCGAGAGGACATGGGATGTCAAAAAATTGACGTTGTTGGGTTTGGGTTGTGACATCGCCGAAATTCAAAGAGTGCCGATCCCGCAGCAGCCTCGGTCGGACTCTGTGGTGTGGCATTTCACAAATGACAGAAATTTTTCAGTAGCCTCTGGCTATTCGACTTTGCGTGCAGCGAAGGCAGCAGCTTCTTCAAGCTGTTCTTCATCAAGCCCGGCGAAACAATGGCTGAAAATCTTGTGGCGCACCAAGGTTCAAGCAAAGGTTAATCACGTTGTATGGAGAGCGGCGCAGGATTCTTTGGCTACAAGAGACAAGATTCAGAGGTTCAATAAAGATATTCCCACGGAATGTCCTATCTGCAGAAACGCGGTTGAGACAGCAACGCATCTCTTCATGGAGTGTCCTCTCTCAATTTCGTTGTGGGATCGCTTCCTTGGGGATAAAGTGATTTCAAACAGGTCGGGCGATATAAAAACGTGGATTCCAGGTATTATAACAAATCTTTCTCCTTTGGAACGCCAAAAATTTTGCCTCATTATTTGGATCTTGTGGAATAACCGCAATGCCTTGATCTTTCAAAATCGAGTGAAAACGGAAGATGAGATGATAACCTCTATTTTGGGACATCTTTTGGAGCTTTCGGCCATCAATGAGCTGCATCACAGGACCAGCCAAACTTCGATCATTCCCTCGGGGTGCTGGCGGCCACCTGAACAAGGGACGGTAAAAATCAATACTGATGCATCACGGATTCAAGAGACGGGTTCAGTAGCAGCTGGAGTCGTTGTTCGCGATTAAAACGGAACTTTCCTCGCCGGAGTGTCAACGCCATTGTTCACGGTAGCCTCTGCCCTCGAAGCCGAATCATCGGCGATTCAGAAGGCCTCCGCTTAGCTTTGGAGTTAGAGAAGAAAACGGTAGTGGTAGAGTCGGACGCCCAAACCATAGTGACGGCGATCAACGGAAGCACGGATCTCTACCACGACAGATCAGACAATGGGAATATAATCCGTGACGTAATCAGTATTGCAGGGCGTTTTGACAAAGTCTCTTTCACTTATAGCCATCGTTCCACGAACAACGTAGCACACGAGTTTGCAAAATTTGGATTGTCTGTTCCAAATAAATATGTATGGCTAGATAGATACCAGGATTGGGCCTCACAGATTCTTGATGTACTAAGGATGCAAAATCCTGTCTTTGTTCTTTAATACGAATCTGCCTTCTTCTAAAAAAAAACAAATATAACAAAAAGGAGAAACAAAAATAATTTAAACCAACTTCTCCTAATTTGTTTCGAAACTTCGAAAAATAAATAAAATCATATCCCACAAATTTCTCTTAATATTCCTCTCCCGAAAATTTCTCCAACTATTTCTCTCCCATATTCCACACTCTCTAAACAAACCGAATTTTTAAAAGATGGAAACCGTGGAACGAGAGGAGAGAGGGAGCGAGATTGCAGGCCCACACACGGGCGAGACCGCGTGTTCGTCGGCCCCGCCCCCTCGCACGCCGCCAGTGATTAACCTCCCCCCACTACCACCATCCTGTTGGAGGTGTTAATCCACATACCAGGGGCAACAGACACCACCATTGGAGTTAGCCTTAGAATACCAAAAAAAACTCATTCTTGAATCTCACAATCCTAATTTATGGGTTTATTAGTAGAGAACTCCACAACGATTTGGGAACTTTCTTTAATTTATTTTTCAATATATCTCTTCAATAACGGGGTCATGAAATCCTTGCGATAATATTTTTTTGTTCTTGAGTTTAGAAAAAAATGATCTTGATTTTGTTGGGATTTCTATGAAAAATAATTTGACTCGCTGATTGTTGGTTGTGAAACAGAGGTATAGAGATTTTCGGATGCAGGTAGTATTGTTGGTTGGTGATCCGTCGTCGAAGAGCTCGGTTTCAGAAGAGATAGAGGGTTAGAGTAGGTGAGATGGCTTTCGGCTCGGTTTAGTAGTTCTGTGATGGTGAAGCCGAGGTTGATGTTGATCTTGGAAGAGTTACCCCAACCCCAAAAGACGAAGTAAGTTTTTTAGCTTTGTATGTGTTTTTTTGTGTATCATCGTTGCATTTGTATCACAACTGAACCTACAATAGCATGATATTGAAAAAACACATTGTAATTGGCGTGAATAGGACCAAAATGAACCATATTTGCAAGATCGAGACAACGGATCTAGCCATCGAGACCCGATCTTGCTAGATCGCGGTTTTGATACAAAAGCAAATGCTATCTGTGAAACTGCTAAGAATCCCAAACTTGCAAGATCGGGTTCGATCAGGCAAACTCAGGGATCGACCTTGCTTGATCCAGCCTCGATTTTGCTTGATCGAGACCCGATCTTGCAAGATCTGTATTCTCGGCATATTTTCAGCATTCTATGTGTTGTTTCGTTCGGGCGATACCCTTCTTTTGTTGTTTTATAAAAGTACTTGTTAGGGATGTAGAATGAAATGTGATGTTCAAAAATGACTTGAAATTGCTATTTCAATTCATTTGATTGATTTAACAGCTGGACTAATTATTTTAGCTCATTATTTGTTTTTAGGCGTACACGGTGATTCTGTTGCCCGATATTCTCCGCCTCCTTCTATCCTCCATTCAAAGACTTGTCTAGAGCACAAGGCCTTTGCGGCGATTGGCTTAGGACCGACATTCGGGCAAATGACTCCCGCCTTGCATTTTTTATAGATCTTTCGACTAATCTCAGATTCATGGGTCAGGATGTAGTTATGATATTTCATGGAAAACTTGTCTCCATGGGAAGCATGAGATTTGGTTCAAAGTGAATGACATGCCGATCCGTTTCTCAAAGAAGGAGTTTGTATTATGCTCGGGGCTGAACATGAGGAAGTGTTACAGGAACAACGAGCTTAAAGAAGGGCTTGATGACACAGGTTTCGTGGACACTTAGTTCAGTGAGTTATCGGGGTCCGATTCGATTGAACCAAAAAGAATCAACCTTCTTTGACCAGATACAAGGAAAAACACATTCTCGAGAAGTTGTTTGAACAAATAAGGGACAAGCACAAGAGGGTTTGCACGACTCTGCTGATCGATCTTCTTTTGACCAAGTTCCTACGTAGTTACAAAACTCATGGGCTCCCTCGTTACTTGTGGTGCATCGTCTCATACTTAGAATTCTTCCAAAAATATGGCTTGGGAATTATGTGTGGGGTGACCTGTTGAAGAGGTTTCGTACAGACGTTGCAATGTGGTCGCCAAAGGACATTAAGGGGCATGCGACCCACAAAATTAATCGCCTCCCTTTTTGTGTTTCAGGTATGATTTAATCCAGTTGTAATGCATTATTAACTGAATTACATTAAACAATGCATTATAACGAAATTAAATCATACTTGAAACACAAAAGGGAGGCGATTAACTGTGTGGGTCGCAGGCCCGTCAGTGTCCTTTGACGACCACTTTGCAATGTCCCGTACGGAAGTCCTTCAACATGCCATCCTACACATAATTCCCCCAGTCATATGTGTTGCATAACTCTTAGTCTGCGATGATGCACCACAAAGTCACGAGGGAGTCTGTGGGTTTTTGTACTGCGTGGGAACTCGGTCAACAGAAGACCGATCAGCAGAGTCGCGCAAACCCTCTTTTTCTTGTCCCTTACTTGTTCAGACGTATTCTCGCGAATGCGTTTTTCCTTGTATCTGGTGAAAGAAGTTATGATTTTTTTTCTTCTCAATTGGACAAGACTCCGATAAATCACTAAAATAAGTGTCCATGAAACCCGTATCATCAAGTCCTTCCTTAAGCTTGTTGTTCCTGTAGCACTTCCTCATGTTCACCCTCGAGCATAATACAAACTCCTTATTTCAAATACGGATCGGTATATCGTCACTTTGAACCAAATCTCATGCTTCTTCATGGAGACAAGTCGCCCATGAAATATCATAACCACAATATGACACTTGAATCCAAGATTATTCGAAAGGTATATAAAAAAATGCAGCGTCAGAAACATTTTCCTGAATGTAGGTCCTAAGCCAATCGTCGCAAAAGCCGTGCTCTTTAGACAAGTCTTTCACGAGATGACAGCCATCGCCTTTGCTATTTGACCCATCTATCATGAGACTGTTTCTCGGAGGTGGTCTATTTATAATACTAACAAAACTATTC
This sequence comes from Linanthus parryae, assembly GCA_023055425.1. NCBI lineage: Eukaryota > Viridiplantae > Streptophyta > Magnoliopsida > Ericales > Polemoniaceae > Linanthus > Linanthus parryae. The sequence continues at coordinate 41,097,679 of JALGPY010000002.1, forward strand.
TCACCCAAAAACATATTTTCTAGACATACAAATGATTTTTTCCCTTCTTTGACTTTTTCCACTTTATGCTCTTAAACCTGGTATTAAAAGCCACAAATCATAATGGAGAGTAATTTTTGGTAAATAATACATAAATATAACTTAATTAACTACTCTCCACACTTTGAAGAAAAGTTAAAGAAGGGTCAAATCCATTTGCATGCTCAGAAAACATGCTTTTGGGTGAGAAGAGTTCTATCAGTGATGTAAATAGACCACCTCCGAGCAAAAGTTTCTTGATAGGGGGGACAAATAGCAAAGGGGAAGGCATGTCATCTCCCAATGATAGGCATGTCAATGGGTCTGGTCAGGACCAGACCCGCCCCTGACTCGACCCAACTTAACCAAGACCTTTTACAAGACCTCCCAGATCCGACCGTCTAGAAATCCACAAAATATACCCTAGAACTAACATGTGAAACCTTTTCACATACCCAAGCCCTTTCCATAATTGTGTGTATAAAATGGAAGATTAAACGAATGGGAAAGCTAAGATGTAAGACCGGGTCATGTGCTCTCTAAATAGTCAGCCAAGAGAGTGAAAGTGAAGTAGGTGATGAGAGAAAAAGCAATCAGAATTGCAGTATCGAGACCCAACGCAGCTCAGGTCTCTGCCACGCCAGTGACAAAACACATGACCTAAACATCGTTGTTATGATTGTGCACTTGCAGTCACCATCGTCCCTTCAAATTTCACACAATATAGAGCACCTCTTGAGCAAAATCATAACACTTTGAAAGAATAAGGAAACCAGATAAAATTGAGGGGGGGGGGGCATAGTATGTACCGAGAGTTTAACATGGATGGAGATATAGTTTAATGAGATTTTAAGGAAGATTGAAAGAGTTTAATAAGGTAAACTTGTAGGAGGAAAGAGATATGAGAAAATATAAAATATTGGGATTAATCGACAGTGAGATAGAGAGAATTATGAGAAATTAAGCAAGACTGAGAAAGAGATTTATATGATTACAGCCACTGGGAGAGAGAGAATTACGAAAACTCAATTAAGATAGGGATAGAAATGTATATATATAGAGAAATAGATTTATGGAATTTTAATAGGGAAAGATAGTGTACATGGGAGGAAGAGATATGCAAAAAAATCAAGACGACCAAAGGATGTTGAGAAAATTATGGATCTTAAGGAGAGCGAGGATTGAGGTCGTTCCTTTAAAGAATTGTGTGATTAATACAGAGGGATAGAGCAAATAAGTACAAGATATTAGGAAAATCGAATTGAAAGGAGAAAGAGTGTATGAAGAAATAGTGAAAAATGGAGGTAATGTGTAGAGAGAAAGAGAGAGATTCGAAATATTGTCTATGAAGTGGGAAACATGATCGAGATAATTTGTTGGAGAGAAAGAGTAAATTAAGGGAAAGAGAAGTATCAGGGTCCGGTCGGGTCAAATGGGTCACCTGTTAAGGCTGGGTCGGCCCGGGGTGTGGTATGAAATGGGTCTACCACATACGGGCGGGTTTGGTTCCAACAACAAAGGGTCGGGTAACTAATAGATCGGGTCAAGTCCATTAGCTATTAGATCTGGTAAGAAAGGCATATCGACGTCGTGAGCCAAGCCGAATGAGAGTAATAAATATGATTACCTGAGTGAGTGCTTCGGTGGAAAGCGTGGTGTTGAGGGTCCTGAGGACCGCTTGACCCTGGAGAATCGAAGCAGCGAACGCCGGATTGATGACGATGTGCGAGGAGCCGTCGGCGCTGGAGAGATGTTATATCGTACACGCCATGGTACAATCAAGGTAGCCAAAAAAACAATGGGTGCAAAAATAGATGAAATATGATGTTTCCCCAATACGAAATTGGATCCATCAAGTTTAAATGGCAAGAGATAGTGCATATTTGACAAAAAATAAATCGGAGTGGTAGATGGTGGTTGAAAGGCGGTAGTAAAGAGCAATGTGCTCTGATACCATGAAAGAACCTGTCAGATTTCACAAAAAGTGTGCAGAAATGAAGAAGATAGAAAAAGGCTCTATGTATAGATAGAGTATTTACAAGTATGAAACCATAATTGACATAGATGATATCGATATATAGCCAAAGATCGACGGTAAGATTAGAACGGCTACAATCTACCGGTAGACAAAAGATCTGATATTGTACAATAAGAGAAAAGACAAACATTCCCTTATATAAAGAGTGGGCTTACATTGTAGAATAATTATGTAATGGGCTTAATGGACTTCAGAGGAGGTTTGAGCTTTTGAGAAGAGCTTGTTAAGTAGGCATGCTATAAGACATTCATAAAGTTAATCTAGATACATAAAGTATAGATATCAATTGGCACATTACCTATCATTGGAGATGGAGTAAATAGTTACTACTACATTACCTGTTATAGAGATGAAATTAATATGAAAACTGTGGGCATACCTTTTGGCACCTTGTGGTGGAAGCATCTTCAATAGCTGCTATCTAGTGCCACAAAAATGATATTATTTGACTTAGACACTGATTACAAAATTTGATCAGTTAGAGAGAAGAAAAATGTAACATAAACAAATCATTGATGTTGTATTATCAAAAATCCCTACCACATCATGCTCTCTGTGAGATGACAGGCCATCGCCTTTGTTATTTGTCCCCTCTATCAAGAAACCGTTGCTCCTAGGTGACCTATTTACATCACTAACAAAACTCTTTTGAGCTAAAAGCATATTTTCTAAACTTACAAATGGATTTGTCCTTTCTCTAACATTTTTCACTTTGTGCTCCTTGACCTGAATTAAAACCCGTAAAGCGTTTTTTGGGAACCACCGACGCAATTTAGCCTATAAACATTAACTTACTTAACTCATCTCTACATTGTGAAGCATGTTATTTCACCCTAACATAGAAACATACACAAGTGTATTCAGCTCCTTAGATATTTTATATTGATCTTTTTTTTTTTTTTCTGAAAAATAAATTTCTAATGGGTCAAAGAATAAACATTATCCACATCAATTCCCCTATGATGCAATTTCTAACACATCTGAAAAGGAAATCATCGAGAAGTTAGATTACAAGTATGACAATGGCTCAAACCTGGCCGATGTCTTCTATATTTAAATTTTAACTAGCCAAACTAACGAATTTTCTATAGTTCATTGACTCATTCTTTTACTCGCTTTAGGCCTTAAGAAGTCAGGACCAGCCATGGACCAAAGAACTCTAAATAAGGCAATTTGATATGAAACTGTTGTATTTCCAACTATATCGTGCATTTTATATGATCGATAGGAGTTTCTGATTCCTCCTGGAATTTAAATTAATTTGGTTCCAAAAAATATTGCTTTCATGAAAGAAAGAAAGATGGACTGCTTAATATCATTAATTGTTACGGAACAACAGCCACAACATTACAAAACAACCATGGAAACAACAAGCCAGCTACATCGACTTTAGACTTGATCACCTTCTTGATTTGCCAAACCATCAGATGTACCGCAGCTTATTTTAGCAGCTGGTTCTAAAGATCACCTGCAGATGTAGACAATGTGTTCACCCCAAGAATCACCAAAAAACCAATCTACAATGCTCACGCAGAACCTTCACCAGCTCGGAATATAGACACTTTGAAGATGATAATATTCTTAACTTGGATCAACTCAAAAACGCAAGCATCCCCTTCTGACAAATGGTTCTCATTGACAAAGGTAAGCCAACCCCGGCGCAGACAATGTGATCTCTTATCATGAAACAAAACGACTTCCCATTGTCTTCCGCCAACAGCCAGAAGTACTGTAGTGGCTGTTGAAGAGATGTTCAGATACTTCTCGATAAAAGCCACTGGCACATTCTGCAAAGGCACAAACTTGAGGTTATATATCTTCCAGTCCAAAATTGCAAGACTAGACATGTGGCAGCTATAACATGAATCATCAGAAGTTCCACATCATAAAGGGCATCGATACAACAGGAAAAAACTTCTCCTACATACACCTGACCTCGTTCCCAACCCTAAAGATGTGTATATGAAAACAATATTGAAATAAATGACTAACCACGAGATACTTGGGCTTGACATTAAATGGACGCAAAGACACCACAAAATATGGATTTCTTGGCTTGAACATCATCGCTTCATGGATTGCCTGTTTTCTCTCTGGGATTGTCACGAGTTCACTCTTCACCCTCTCCTGCTGCTCAACTGCAAAACATGACATTACTGATGAGAAAACCAGTTATTCAGAGTTTGATTTAAAACTTAAAAACATGTACATGGTCATTTAGAAATACCACTCCTATGAGTTCTTTCAGTACGCAAGTTCTCAAGATCCTTTTGCTTGTCACCACCTCGTGATATAGACACCTTGAAGGTGATATTCTGAACTTCAACCAACTCAAACACACAAATATCCCCTACTGACAATTGATTGTCCTTCACAAAGGCAGACCACCCCCTGCTTAGACAATGTGTTCCATTTGAATATATCAGAAGAACTTCCCATTGTCTTCCGCCACAAGTTAGAAGTATGGTGGCATCTGAAGAGAGATTTAGATACTTCCTAATAAACTGAACTGACACATTCTGCAAGAGTAAGAAGAAGAAAGGATTATCTAACAATTTCAGAACATGTACTAAATGTGATGTGCACTATTAGCAGAAATTCTACACAAAAGGGGGCAAATCAACAAATTAAATCAACGAAAAATGCTGTGACCTATTTAGTTTCCCGAAAAATAACCTACTCATCTTCTTACATATTATGCTGAAGCAAAAAGGATTTCAAGGGGGAAAGGAAAGGAAAGTAGAATAACTCAGACCTTCATCTTTTCAGGCCCACATAGTAAATGTCAGTATTGAGTAAAACGACAGGAACAGATATAATAGAAAATTGAATAAGAATCAGTATGAGAAAACAAAAGCCTCAAATGTCGCAAAGGTACGGATGGCTTAAGTGGTTCTGCCGTGATGCGAGACTTTAATATCCAAACTTGTAAGGTAAAGAACATTAATGGATTCCTTCTTCATCCTCAAACAATGACCCTTGTTCCATATGAATTTCTTCGACTATACGTGGATGCATAAATTTCAGAACTTAAAACAAAAAAAGCTTTAAGTTATGCCACACCCCCAATAACTTTGTTGTTGTGCTGGATTTCTCCTATATGTGGATGCATAAATTCTAGAACTTAAAAACCAAAAAAGCATCAAGTTGCCTGCACGGGAACACAGTGAAAGGATTATAACAGGTAAGAGGGTCAGCATAAGATCAAGGACTAACAACAATCGGGCCCCTTTTGATGTTATATGACAGCAAGACGACCGTAAACGAAGGGTTTCCTTGCTTAAAATTCTTGGCATCATTGATTGCAATCTTTCCCTCAGGGGTTGTCACCAATTTACTCTTCGACATTTTAGAAACCGGGAGCTCTACTTCCTCATTCTTGACTCTTGGTTGCTCCCCATCTACACATGAAATTACTGTTGTGAAAACGAGTAACTCAAAGTTGATACAAAGCTTTTAAATCTACCTTCTTTTTGAGTTGTTGATTCCAGACAAAAAACTTACCCTCAATTAAATAGTGACCATCTTCAGCTGCCCTCTCGGTGGGATTATTTCTGGTGAAATTACCGCATTTGGATCTCAGCCTCTCCATTGAAGAAAAATGACTTCCATGAGTTTTAGTTCTCATAGAAGATTCTGAAGCAAACTCAGGCCTGTTCTTCAAAAGGGAGTCACCACCTCGGAATATAGACACTTTGAAGGTGATATTCTTAACTTCAATCAACTTAAACACACAAGTATTCCCTGCCGACAATTGATTGTCCTCCGCAAAGGTAGACCACCCCCGGCTCAGACAATGTATACCATTCGAATAAATAAAAAGAACTCTCCATTGTTTTCCACCAAAAGTCAGATTTATGATGGTATCCGAAGAGATCTTTAGATACCTCTTAATGAACGGCACTGGCACATGCTGCAACAGCAAAAACTTGGATTATCTTTCAATTTCAAAAATAAACTAAACTGTAATGTGTATTAGTAGAAGTTCTACATTAAAAGGGTGAAGATGCAAACTAAAAGGATGAAAAATGATATAACCTGCATAGTTGTCGGGCAAAAGAAATTCACTTAAAGATTATAATTAACTTCACGAAGACTGCAAAAGGATTTCGAGGAGGGAAAGGACAGGAAATGACAGTCAAATCCTCATTTGTTTTGCTGCCAGTCCCGCCGTGCTTTCCAATAAGAGGGAAAGGAAATACAAAGTAGAACTATTTCATCTTTTGATCTTCCTCCGCAAAATCAGAATTCAGAACTAAGACAAGAAGAGCCTGAGGGCGCCGTAAGTTGCTCGTCCTTTCATACATATAGTTAGATCACAGAGAAGCTTTTTAAGCATTCGCACTAGTAATTATGTAAAGGATCAGTATGCTGAAACAAAAGCAAATAGGACTCGCAATTTATTTGAACATGAGGAGCTGACAATACTGCCCAGAATAGAAGGGTATGTGCAATGGTACATCCCTAAGGATACACCTTTTCATCTTCTTAAAACTCCCCCAATAATTCTGTTGTTGGTGAAAAATATGTCTACATGGATCCATAGTGGAAATCATGCAGGGGTATGAGTGCTAACATGAGCTAAGGGACTAACCACTGGGCCATATTTGATATGATATTGCTGCAAGACGACAGTAAAAGATGCATTTTCTGGCTCAAAATTCATGTTTCCATTGATAACTATATTTCTCCCTGAGGTTGTCACCAGTTGGCTCTTCATAAATTTTGAAACCACACTCTCTTCAAGTTCCTCGTTTTTTACTGTTGTTTGCTGCTCATCTGCACATCAAATTACTCGTGAGAAAACCATTTATTTGAAGCTCATAAAAAACTTGAACAGACACATCACTTCTACAAATACCTTCATTATGAGTTGCTAATTCCACACGGGCTCTTTTAGTATCTGTACGTAAATTCTCAACATTCTTGCTCTCGCCCTTCTTCTTCTTACCTCGACATGTTGCGGTTAAATTACCGGATTTAGTTATCTCCTCTCCATCATCCAGCATACGGCGCTTGTTCCTAGTGTCATAACCAAGTCCCGATCGCATGCTCTCCATGGAAGAAAAATGAATTTCACGCGTTTTAATTCTTGTAAAACATTCAGGTGCAAACTTGGACGATTTCTGCAAAAATGAAGTGCTGCATCTTTCACCAGTTGCCTTCTTATAGATAGGTTCACAAGAGACTTGCTGTGGGGAGGATATTACAGGTGGTTCAGATCCTAAGGAACTCAATATCTCGACAGAATCATCTCCTTCACTGTTTCCTTTATCAGATACTGAGTACTGCTTTCCATGGTTTCTTGGATAGTAATTGATTTCAGAGCCAGGCAAGCCAAAAATATGGACATTGAACTTAGAATTGCCTTCGTACTCAAAAAGTAGGAAAAACCGGCCAAGTATCGCGTGGTGCTCAGCAAATTCTTTCCAGCCATCACAAAACCAGAGCTTCTTGCCAGATTTTTTAAGCCCAACTTCCCAACTTGGACCACCGGGAACAGTGAGCTTTGCAGTAGTGGACAGCTCATGCCCATGTACTTCCGAAAATTCATCCGGGATCATCTAGAGAAAACAAGTCATTTTCATCAGCGTAGACATCTTAACCTTGATGAAATTACATGTGTTAAACAAGCCAATTGTTGAACAATAAACTAAAAGCGCAGACACACACACAAATACATATATTCAAATTATCAGCACCCTACTAATTACTAACAACAAAGAGTCAACAATGGTAGCAACTTTGGCAAATCGAGAGATAAATGGAAAATGAAAATCAAGAGCGCATTGCTATGCACTGAAATGAAAAGGATCATATGAGATCCTATGAAAATAAGATACTCCATCCACTTCATTGCAGTATAGTAATGATCAACACAAGAAGGATATACCAAAAGGTTTGTCAAGTAAGATATACAACATCATTAGGGGAACTAGCAAGGATCACCAGAAACTGCAACCCAAACATAAACCCATTTCAGGAAGGAGAAGAGAAGACAGCTTTACAAGAAAGAAGATTATGAATCTCAGAAAAACAGGCATAACGCATTTAACAAAAGGAAAAAGAAGGCAACTTTTACAAGAAAGATTATGAATTGTTCAAATCCAAACATAGCCCATTTTCAATTCTCATGATGAAACCCTAGTTTAATAAGACAAAGAACTTTTGACAAAAAAAACCCTGCGTTATGGTCTCGCTGACACTTTTACCGACATGTCGCGGGATGTTTGTTTGAAAAATGGTGCAGGATGTCGGTAAAAGTGAAACTACAGAAAAATTTTCTAACAAAATCAATACTTGCTGGTAGTTAAGTGTCAGCAAGACGAGACCATACGGCAGTAGGGTTTTCCTCAAAAGTTCTAAGAAAAATGTTCAATCTCAAACCTCGGTTCAGGGTACAAAAAGTAATTCAGAATTTCTCAAACTTAGACCTAACCCAGTTCAGGATAAAGAAAAGGCGACAGCTCTTTTGAGAAAGTTTCTGGATTGTTTTTTTTTTTTTTTTTTTTCAAAACCCATTGACCGTGAAATACCTTTGTGACCGTGACATACACACAAGTGAGAAAATCTTAGGGAAATCAGAAAAGTCGACTACTACTACAAGTCTACAACTACTAGAACCACTTACCAGGGTGTGACCGCGCTTCACATGGGGCGAGGTGATCCGGTAGAAGATTGCAGGGGATTTCATTTTGATTCACTCTCTTCTTCAGACTCCTCTCCTTACTTTCTCTCATCTGGTCGTTCTCACCACACAGTTCAGGGCTTTTACAGTTGTTGAGCATCGCGATTCGTGCAGGAATCGATCGGTTCACCTTCTTCCTCCGCTCACCAGTCGGGTTGGTATTTATTATGCGCCGTACGTTTTTTTTTTTCTTTTCTAACTAGAGTCTAGTTCGTCCCGTTGAGACTTGGGAGTTTGGAACTATTACGTTTAAGGTAGTTTGAAAAGGTCCCTAATATTTTAGCCAACATTGTTGAAGAGAATAAAGAAACACTAAAATATTTAGCTAGTATTTTAGGTTGAAACACATTTTTGGCTCCCTTCTAAATTAAAACATCCCAATCTTTTTTTTTGGTACACAAGATGAAACAGAAGCAAAATTAAGGATCATTCTAACAGATCCAGTACCAACCATATCACTAGCTAAAGTTTCTAAACAGAAAAAAAGGTGTGGAATCAAAAATTCTTCTCTGAGTGGAGGAGCTGGGACAAGATCTAGCCACTAGATCAGCCAATTTATTCTCTTCCCTCCAAATTTTGTTGAGTTGAGAGTGAGTCTCTAAGAGCAACCTTCTGATATGATGGTAAAACTCAGAAAGGGCTATTAGGAGTATCCTTCTTAACCAAGATCACAGCAGCACCACAATCAGATTCCACAATCACATTGGTTATTTTATAAAGGGACAATAACTGAAGGCCTTCAAGGATTGCCCAGAGCTCCCCATTAAGGACAGAGCACTTGCCCATGCAGCTGTGACTACCCCAGATCCAAGTACCCCCCAGAGTCTCTGCACACCATGCCAATTGCAAGAGCTGAATTGCAATTAATGGATGCACAATCCACATTGAGCTTGACAGCCAAAGGGGAGGCTTCTTCCAAAAGACCCACATAGGCTGAAGATGTTGTCTCCTAAGTTTAATTTTGGCAGTTTGAGTAAACTTTATGACTTTCAGAAGCACAAAGGAAAGAGTTTGATCAGGAGGCTGAGATTGATCACTATGAACCCCTTTATTATGACTAAATCAGATCTCTGCTGAAGTAGAAACAAAAAGCAGAGGCCAATCCATGTCAAAGAGTTTCAGTGCTGAATTAGCAAGATTCAGATCCACCCAAGAACTGACAGAAAGGTTGGGATCAAAGAAAGAATTCCAAAATTTAGAAGAGAGAAGTTTTTTCCAAACCTTAGTGGCGCAAGCGCAGTCCCGGATAGCATGAATTGAAGATTCAGGGCCCTGATTACACAAGAGGCAGGTGGCATTATTCAGAATACCTCTTCTGGATAACAGAAGTTGAGTACAGAGTTTGTCATGCTTGAGAAGCCACAAAAAAAGTCTTCCAGCGCGGGAAGCCAGGAGATCTCCACACCTTATTCCAGCTGGGAGAGTAATTACCAACATTAGCAGCATCATTAATTTCCCTATAAGCTGAGGCTACTGTGAAATTACCAGAAGAGTCAGCCAACCATACCACCTGATCATCTTCCTCATCATCTCCATGAAGGGTAAAGAGTTTAATTAAGTCAAGAGAAACTGGAGGGAGCTTGTCTTCAAACAAATGGTGTTTCCAACCCAGATCTTCATCCTAGTAATCACTAACAGAAGAAAGCAGCTCAAAATCCCCAAGAACACAAGAAGATAAGTCACTGAGAGTAAATTTTCCAAACCACTTATCCACCCAGAACAAAGTACTCTTGCCATTATAGAATTTCTTGCCACTCCCAGAACAAGAAGCTTTGAAGCCTTGGTGAAGATGTTTCCAAATTCTGGAATGGAGGACCAGAATCATACTTAAGCCTAAGAGCCCTAGCCCAAAGAGCATTGTCACCAGAGAAAACTTTCCAAGCAGCCTTTCCTAGCATTGCCAAATAAAATTTAGCAAGATGCTTCAGGCCAAGACCCCCTCTCTCTTTAGAAGTCATGGTTAACTCCCAATTAATAAGAGAAAGTTTGGCTTTCTCAGAGGAACCACCCCACAAAAATCTCCTGCAAGCTTGGTCAATCTCCTGAATAGTCTTCACAAGCAGCAGAGTAGTTTGCATGAAATAACTTGGCATGGAATGGATCACATAATTAATAAGAGTGATCCTACCCCTCATGGAAAGCTGAGAGGCATTCCAACCATTGAGTCTTCTTCTGATTCTATCCACCAAAATCAGAAAATGAGATGAAGAGAGCCTCTTGTGGATGAGAGGAACTCCCAGATGCTTGCCAAGGTCTAAAGTGAGACCAATGCCCAAATAAGAAGTGAACTGCTTAGCCACAGAGGTAGCAATGCAAGGAGCAACAAAAATCTTAGATTTCTCTAAGTTAATGGATTGTCCAGAATCTGAGCAAAATTCATCAAGAACTTTCTTCATCACTTTAACTTGTTTCTTAGTACCCACTCCAAAAAGGACAAGGTCATCTGCAAAGAAGTGTTGGGTAATAGCAGGACCACCTCTGCCACACTTAATGCCAACCCAGTCTCCCTTATCCACAGCTACCAGAATTTTTTGCGCCAATAATTCCATGGTGAGGAGATTGAGATAAGGGGATATGGGGTCCCCTTGTCTCAAACCCCTCCTAGGGCTATATTCATCCAATTGAGCACCATTCCATAAAATTCTAAGTTTAGTAGATTGAACAGAATCCATGATCAAGGAGATCCAATTGCTAGGCAGTTCCATTTGAGTAAGGACATATTCAATAACATCCCATTTAACTCTATCATAGGCCTTATCAAGGTCTATCTTAATGGCTATACCTCCTCTTTTGATTTGCATAGTATGGAGTTCATGAATAATCTTTTGAGCAAGTAAGGCATTGTCACTAGCCATCCTTCCAGGTAGGAAACTGAATTAATTAGGGTGAATAACTTTCTGAAGAATAGGTTAGAGTCTATGAGTTAAAAGCTTTGTAATAATCTTTTGAGAGACATTACAAAGGCTAATAGGCCTTAACTCAGTAGGGGTTCTCTGTTTTAGGAATCAACACAAGGAAGGTTTTGTTAATAACTGAGGGGAGACACCCCATAGCCACAACCTCCTTAACCATTCTACTAACTGCAGTCCCAACCACCGTCCAATTAGCTTGGTAGAAAAGGGGGGTATCCCATCAGGGCCAGGGCTCTTGAAGCTGCCCATGGCCTGCACAAAATGGTGAACTTCAGAAATAGAGATGTCAGCCAAAAGACTCACTTTATCTTCAAAAGCATTCTTAGCACCAAGCCAAGTGACTGAGCAGTCATGAGGTTTATCATCAGAGTACAACTCCAAAAAAATGTCTAGTAACAGCAAGCTTAAGCTCATTGGGATCATCACACCAATTACCATCAGAGAGCTTCATTTGGGAATATTTGTTCTTCTGTCTCCTAGCTATAGTAGTGAGGTGAAACCATCTAGTGTTTTTATCACCCAACATTTTCTTGTCAACCCTGGACTTTTGGAACCAGAAAAGTTCCTCCTGAGCCAAAACCAAATTTTGCTGCATTTGAAGCTCCCCTTCAAGGTGTTGAAGAAACATGTTAGGCCTTACAACTAAAGAATGTTGAATACCTAGCATCCTGGCTTTAATATGCCTTTTCCTCTTGAAAATATTACCAAACACGGAGTAATTCCACTTTCTAAAAATCTCAGTGATACCTAGCAGCCTGGCTTTAATATGCCTTTCCCAAATCTTTCAAATTGCAACTATTAAAGCAATCTAGCAATTTAGCACAGCTTCTGAAATTAACAGTTTTACCTCCACATTTGCCACTGGCAGAAGTGACGTGGTTGAAGTCACCAGCCACTAGCCAGGGGAGGTTATGGCTGCTAGCCAAATGAGTGAGAAATCTCCATAGCTCTTGCCTAGGGGGAGGAGAGGGGCTAGCATAGATAGCATAAAAGAGCCAATCTTGTTGGGAGTTCCACCTGATAATCCCAGAAAAAGACTGAGAATTGGAAACCAAAACTTTAACATCAACCACATTGCTATTCCAAAAGAACCATAAACCACCAGCAAAACCATTTGCTTCTATAAGCTCCATTCTGTCAAAAGCAGATCTTCTGCAGATGGCCTGAGCATGAGACCCATCTACTCTAGGTTCAACTAAGACCATAACCTCAGGGGAATGATCCCTATAAAGATCTAAAATAGATCTAACGGTTTCGGCATTACCCATACCTCTACAATTCCAGGTCAAGATCCTCATGGGAGACCTATTAAGAGGGGGTCCCAGCAACTCGGAAAGAGTTTCCATCGGAGGCAAAGGCTCCATCCGCATCGCTGCAATCATCCACAGAAGCATTATGGCCCCCAGCGGTGCCGAAAGTCTCACTTCTGTTGACGAAACTGGTTCTATGGGTGGGTTGAAGAATCTTTGTAGTTCAAACTCCACGCTCTTAGCCATGGGTGGGCTAAAGTGAGTTATGGCCTGTTTCAGCCCTCTCCCACTATGTGAATGACCTCGTCCTTTACCAGATGAGAGATTCGAGGAGAAGGGGCCATCAATCTTTCTTGTAAAGATTGCCGGAGAAGAAAAGGCTGAATTATGCTGATTTTGATCAACAGCCAAGAGAGGGATACAATGATTAGGTTTAGAAGGATTAACTTTCGCAATACCACTCTTACCCTTGCCTTTGTGAACATTTCCACCCGTGGGCTTCTTGGGTTGGGCCTGGTTCTCAAGGCCCAACGAAGAGGAAAACTGATGCAGATCCAGATTAAAGTCATTATTCTCATCGACTTGGCCCAAAGCCGCAAAAGGTGAACCTGGCCCAAACGACTCAGGGTTTAATTTTTTGCCCGGTCCAAGATTGGACCAGAAACGCACACCATTCGGATCCCCCGAATTGTTCGACACCATCCCCAACTGTACTGAGTCAACTCGGTTGGAATCCACCGTCTTCTTCTTACGCCGGTACTTGGATAGCATCCAAGCGCCGAATTTCGCCGGAGGTTGATCTGGCACCACCGCCTTACCAGAGCCAGAAGCCGAATTATCAGCTTCCTTGCCCAAATCCATGGACTAATCACCACTAGTACGGAGGAATGGGAACTGATCCTTCCAATGGCCGTAAATTCCACATTCAAAACAGACAAGTCCTATGCCTTCATACTCAACCGGGACTCGCTTGCCATTAACCCAGATGTCCGGCCGGAGACTCGAATTCAAATTCACCTCAACACAGATACGAGCATATCGACCCCTGCTTCCAATAATAGTAGTTGAATCCACCTTCACAAACGTACCAAACGTAGCACTGAGCCCTTCTAGGGTTTCTTCGTCAAAATACTCCACCGGTAAACCACGAAGGCGAATCCATATCGGAGTTGTGCAACTATGAGATCCAAAAGGATCGAAATGAGGCCTCCACTTCTGGATAGTCACATAGCGACCCTGCATCATTCATGGACTACTGCATAACACCTTATCATAATCTTCCTTGCAATAGAATCGCACGAAGAAGTAACAGTTTTCCACATCTGTGAGTTCAAATCCTCTCGCCAATTTCCATTGAGCTGTTAAGCGGGCATGAACAACACCAAATTCAGGGGCCTTTCCCAAAATATGGAGAATCAATGCCCTACTCCAGGGCTTATGGAGTCGTCGGAGTGCTTTATTGCCGATGCAAACCTCTACGCCACCATCAGGGCGTTCCGTATGAGCAAATTCAGATCTATCCATGTCGCAATTATCAGAGAATAGATCTCCGTCGTCCATGTAGATCCCCATTGGAGGCCAATGCAGAGCTTGAGCGAATTTCTGAGATCCCCATGGATTCTTATGCGGGGAAGACATCACCGGAGGCGTCACTAAACGCCACTTAGTCGTACCAGGGTTACGCTATAGATTCAGATTGCCATCGGCGAAGGGGGGTGTCCTCAGCGGTTACAGAAGGCGTGCTTCCGAAGACCATTTCTAGAGAGAGGTGAGAGCGAATTTTCTAGAGAGATAGAGAGCATTTTTTTGTCTTTCTCTTTCGGTCTCTATTCCTTCCACTTCACATACCAATCTTTTCATTAGGATAAGAGTGAGAAATCAATGGATCGTTGAGATTTAGTAAATTCTATGGATGATATTTAAGCAACAGGACACAATGAATAGTAAATCACCCTCTTTGCTTACTACATATAAATTCTTACTCATAGGAAAATGAAGAAAAAGAGAAGAAAAAAAATGCTTGGGCAGATTATCCCCAAAAGAAACATCCTCACTCCTAGGAATAAAATTAAGATTCTAAGAGCACTAAAATTTATTCGAAATGCGTGCAAAGTGCCCCACTGTAATTTGGAAGCTGAAACTCTTTTTCGTTTCTTTCTCGGCTGCTCTTTTTCACGAGCTATTTGGTTTGGCTCATCTCTTGCAATGTCACGAGCCTTTTCTTCTCTCCCGTCTGACAAGGAACGGATTTATTTCCTCCTTACGCTGCGACACTTATGGTTATTTTGAAATTAAGCTGTAATGAATGAAAATTCCATTACTCCAGAAGGTTCATTAATAACTATTGGTCATTCAAAGGCTAGTTTCAAGAGGGCACGAAATCCAACATCCCCCTCAACCTCATAGTGTATCAATCAGTAAAGAAAGCTTTCAGATGCCAACAACATGATCTATGGTTTCAACTTGTCAATGTCCCCGTTTTTTATGGTTGGTGCTGCCTAGAAGTCGGATGGTCAGGCCGCAGCAGCTTGGATGAATGACGACGAAAAAACTGAAGCGGACTATGTCACCTACAAAGCTTCTTGTCCTCTTCAAGCGGAGTCTAAGGATATCTCTAAAGCTTTGCGATGGCTATTTTCGCACGGCTTCAAGAACGTGGAACTATGTATGGACCCGCTTAAAACGCTTAAAAATATGAATGAATCTCGATCCGATTTTATCATTCGGGGTATCATTATGGATATCAGGGCTTATGCTATGAATTTTGATTTTCTTTCCATTTCTTTCGTGAAAAGATAGCTGATCAGTAGAATTCATGATCGACTCAAATGGTGAAATCGGTCTTGTATTACACTTTAATATATAATATTTCACTCTTTCAACAAAAAAAAGTTATCCAAATAAAATTAATATTTTAGTTTTACATTTTTTTCGTACAATTTTTTGTTGCACATTTACAATGGTAAGAGACAAAGACACTTTCATCCCTTTCTAGTTTCATTGAAGGAGGACACTTTCACCACTTTAATGTGCCGAACTTGAAAATATTGTGTCCCATATTATGGAGAATTTACTATAGATTTTGTATTTGTCCCCAAAAATAGTTTGTAGGACAACATTGCCCCCATATTATGCATAATGCAGGGTCATCGAAGGTATAATTTTGTATGATATTGGAGGGTGGGGCTCAAATTTGTTTCCAAAATTATTTTCAATGTTGTAACCCACTTCCAGACTAACCGCTTCACAATCAGAGCATGCAAGTTGTTTGACTCTCGACACATTAAAGGGGTGAAAGTGTCCTTTTCCAAAATAGATAGGGCAAAAATGTCTTCAATGATTTTAGAGGGAGACGAAGCATAAGGGAGAAAACACACAAGCCACATCAGGAATAGGAGTTGTTGAAATTGGTGATTCAAACACCTAAATAAACCACTTCCTTCAATAAATTTGTATCGTTTGGCCGTGGATGTAGCTACTCTCAAAACTATTAAACCAAGTAAATTGTGTGCGATCTTTGATCATTGTTTGTTTCTTCACTCTAATCGATACGTTTGTCATAACAAGTTGGTATCTGATCCGAGTTAGAGTGTCGAGTTGAGTGATGTCGGGTACGATGGTCAAGATCGATCGTTTTGATGGGAGAAATATTTTGGACATTGATACAATCAGACCAAACCTCTATTGCGAGACTATTGAGCTCCTTGATGTGGGATCTATTGGGTGTCTTGTATCCTTGTTCAGGGCCGGCTGGACCATTAAGCAAGTTAATAGCTTTCTTATGGCCGCACATGGGAGGGGGCACCAAATTCTCCAAAAAGTAGGGGTATTCTGTAAATTTACTTTATTAGTACACTCGGTAAGGTAAGTTGTAGATAGTGCTTTCCAGACAGAAGGATCACCGCCACGTGGCAGCCATCCAGCACACCTAGTTGTGCTCCATCCACACCGAATCACCACCCATGCTGATCCCCGTGGGGGCTACGAGACAGAGCCTCGCGCACCATAACACGGGACTTGTAGGAACTTAGTGGTTTGGAGGCTAGAGTAAGGCCCGTCGCGCGCGTGCGACAACCAAGCTCGCGCGCGACCTCTGGTAACTGATTGAGAGATACTAGGCTTACGTGTCCCATTAATGCGGCAGATCTCATAACGGTCTCCGATACTTGCGGACAGATGCGTAACGGTTCCTATATACACGAACGAACGTGCCGTTGGGGATTCTATCATTAAGCCGCCATTTATGGTGCACTAAACCCCCCAACGGTCACTTCCCCACTATACATAGGATCGTTATACTCCTCGTTGCGACACGACGATAAGACGAAAAGACACACATAGCCTACTGTCTCTCTCTCACACACGGTTATCTGTGCTTACTCTCTCCCTACACACACCTACAACTCTTCGTGTTCTTCTTCTCTACTTGAGGTGTACACTTAGGTATCTCTCAAGGATTCCTTTGAACACATTTTGGTGAACCCGGCATGAATCATCCACCTTCAAACCTCCAAAATCTCCCAACCATGTCTTCAGACCAAGTCATCTGCCATGGAGATCGGTCTCCATCCCACGAGGAGACCTCAGAAGAGGACGGACTACTTAATACCACTCCCAATACTCGGGTTCCAGTGGTCACTGAGGGACAACCCTCTTTAGAGTCTATTCAAACCACGATACAGACTCAAGCTCGAGCCATGGAAGCTCAATCCGAGCGGATCGCTCAGATCATGGCGATCCTGGAAAAGATGGCCCAAAACGCGGTCCCAGGGGCTTCTGCTTCATCACTGACGACTTCACTGTCCCCACCCGGGGTGGTGTCCAACTCAATGGGAACCTCAATAGTGCATGTCTCTGCTGCCCAGGATCCTTTTTCGGGCGGCCCGGCGATTCAGATTCCACCATTCTCATTAGGCTTGTCCCTCATGACATCAGGGAACCCTGCCGCATATCCTACGATGTCTCTATACGCGAGCGGAGCCCTAGGAAGCCACGGGCCTCCACCTACGCCTCCTTACAACCCCAGTATGCCCTACATTCCGGTTTCGGGCCAACAACTCCTTCTTACGGAGGAACACCTGCTAGCATGGCGGATCTCGAGCAAAGGATTGACAACATCATTTCCAATCAGGATGCCATGGACACTGTCATTCCAAAGATAGATAGCGCGTCTCCCATTCCGCGGGATGTCTATCTGATGCCAAACCCCGCTGGGTACAATGCGCCCCAAGTGGGAGAAACTCGATGAAATCAGTGGGAACGCCCACGAGCACATGATGAGGTTCATGGATATGATGGGCCCGTATGCAGTTGATACTCGGCTACTCATGCGCGAGTTCCCTAAATCTTTGGGAACCGTCGCATATAAATGGTACAGGGCCCTTAAAGCGGGATCTGTAAAAACGTGGGATGACATGGTGAAGAAATTCTACACAAAGTTCTTCCATATGGATGAACGGGTCACCACCATTCACTTTTCCCGCATGTACCAAAAGTCTGACGAGGAAGGCGTGGCCTTCATTAAAAAGTTCAGAGCCAGGTCCTTGGAATGTAGTGACGAGGTCTTGGAGAGTTGACTGGTCGAGATATGCCTACAAGGCATGCGCGACGAGTATAAAGCTATATTGATTAATTTAAATATGCCTACTTTTTCAAAGTTAATCGACTGCACCAGGAACATTGAGCCGTTGGTAGAAAGGATGCGGAAAAGACGCGCTAGCGAGCATACGCCAACGAATCTTAGCTCCAAGACCAGAAGGTTCGGTTATAAAAGGCCACGAGATATCAATGTCCATGCAGTGTCTCCATCGAGCAAGCAACATCGACCTGAACCAAAGGAGGCGCCGCCATTGCCCTGCTCGGTCGAAGATGCAATTGATCTCTGCAAAAGATGGCGGAAAGACGGAATTTTGGCACCTTTTGAGCGCAAACCTACAGGAGAGCAGTTCAGAAACCCCAGGTGGTGTGAGTGCCATGGTCAAGTGTCGCACCCAACACTAGAGTGCAGGAAGCTTAGATGGATGGTAGATAGGAAAACAAAAGTGGGCCAGCTGTTCATAGACGAGCCGGCCAAGGATGTACGTAGCAACCCTCTACCATCCCATGCGAGGCAGAAGCCCAAGGGAAAAGATATTGCTATGATCTCAATTATCGAATAGGAGGAGGTTGTAGACACAAAAGCCCCGGACAGAGGCTTCCAAGATAGTCAAAAAACATCTATATTTTGAAAAAGGTTGTCAAGCAGGGTAAAGACTGCAGGAAAGTGTGAAGTTTCTACTCCAACGGAGAAAATGTTATCGTATCTAAGGATACGTTCAAGGTGCGCTTTCAATTATTTCCTAATAAGTACGGTTGTTTATCAATTGCTCCTGTTTTATCTGCTTACCGCAACCAGCACAAACCCTATCTCACATGATAGCAGCTGAACGCAAACAACGCCTATCTGCTAAGATAGCACAAGCCTACCTCATATGGTAGCATCAAAGCCTATCTGCTAAGATAGCATAAAGCCTATCTCACATGATAGCAGCCGAACGCGAACAACGCCTATCTATTAAGATAGCATAAGCCTACCTCATATGGTAGCAGCAAAGCCTATCTGCTAAGATAGCACAAAGCCTATCTCACATGATAGCAGCCGAACGGGAACAACGCCTATCTGTTAAGATAGCACAAGCCTACCTCATATGGTAGCAGCAAAGCATATCTGCCAAGATAGCAGCAATATTGAATTTATGATCTTAAGTGATCTGAAAGCCTATCTGCCTAGATAGCAGCAACACCCCGTGCGATACAGGGCCTATCTGCTTTAGATGGAAAATTATTCAAATATTTTTTGGATGTAAATATGATGGAAACACAGATCTTGTCTTCGACATATAGCAAGCATGCACGCAAAATTATGATTTGTTGTACAAAACAGTGAATGGAAAAGCATATTTTATTAAAAGTCAAAACGACTTACAATTTATCTGTCTAGATAGCAGCTTAAAAGCAAAGGCTTACACTCCTAATCTAAATCTTGAACCTACGAGTTCTAAAACTACGGGACGGGACGCTACCGCCAACGTCCTAGATCAAAACAGAGCTCTCATTTGATCTCCCGCCACGGTGAGATGCCAGATGAACCTCATGCCCTGACGGCTCCAGATGTGGAGAACAAATGGGAGAGCAGATCATGGGGCAGGAATCTAATCGTGAAAAAGGACGAGCACAATCACTCGTCACACCTTGTTCAAAACAATGGTGGAAAATAGTTCTCCTCCTGGAAAGCCGACGGAGATGCACACCATTCATTACGATTTAGTAGTGAAACCAGTACAGGACTATTCTTCAACGGAAAGATACCGGAAATACGACCTGCAAACATAATAGACAAAGACGGATCTTTGCAGGAGCAGGAAACCTTACGCAATTGTCCTTCAAAAAGATCAGGAGGATCGAAGGACTTTCCGAAGAATTTCTTGGGAGCTATTTATATAGCACAAGGCACAAACTCAGGATTCAAATCCTGAAATTGACATGAACCAAAAGAGGTCAAGGACCGATGCCGGCAGTCGTAAGGACTCATGATAAGCCACATTTTTGGATGAAGAACCAAATAGCAGGAAACAAGGTTTATATAGACTTCAGAAGGGACTCTTCAGTTCCCTGGCTGAGTCAGCAATGCCTTGAAAACGGGTAAGAATCAATTACCTACGTCTTAAAAACGGGTAAAATCAATTACCCTACTAAAGGCTACGACGATACAGTAGCACGCCCTAATTAATGACGGAAGGTCATGATAAGGATAGGGCCTACAAGGAAATCGTGCTTATCTAATAAATTAATAGCGCGACAATCAAGGCAATTACGTCAATACATATACATTAAAGCACGAGTGCAAAATCCTCAAGGGAGCAAAAGGAGACATGAAATTCCAAATGATTGAAAAGAAGGGGGAGAAACACTAGCATTACAATATGCGCTCTTCATTTAAAACAAATCCTTGATTAGAGGATCTTCTGGTGAAAACAAGAGCGATGTTTCTTTTTCTTGGTTCACTTCTTGTTTTAGCTTTTCATACTTGGCCTTCATCGCATGGAAGAGAGTGGCGGCTTCTTCAGCTTTCTTCCTTTTTTCCTCCAATTTCCTCTTCTCAAATGCGAGGTTGTGGTAGCCATATTTCAGCATTACAGATGCGAGGATTTGGGTAACTCTGTTGAGGAGAAATCCAAAATCCAGTCTGCCTTGAGCTTTAGCCTGAAGAATTTCGCATGCGTTATAAAGCGACCGCGCATTATTAGGAGAAATAGTTGTGGGGGTAGCTGCAGATAGTTGCTCTAGAATCCAGATGGCTTCAGTCAAGAAAAGTCTTCTTTCAAAAGGCTCCAGCTCCAGAGTTCTCTCAAATGACCATGGGTATGAAAGGCGCATCCTTATGAGCCAATCCACATCAGGTTGCCTCATTCCTAGCAAAAATGATGAGTTTAGGAGTGCATATTGCTAAAACAAAAGTATAGAATGCGGCATATGGTAACACCATAACATACCTGTTCCTTCAAGGATCTCACGCAAAGAAGGAATGCGCATCACGGGGAAAGCCGATGCATGTCCTCGCTGCATTGCTCGCCTGTCAGCTTCGACTTCGCGCTCGTAATAGTCGGCAGGAATAACATAAGTGGCGACAGGTGTGATAGCAGCTCCAACTTGCGAACCCCAAAAATTCCATGCGGAGGGGACTTGGAAAGGTTCCACCTCAACGGAAGGGATAGCAGGACTTTGTTGGGTCTTAGGGGCATTCACAGGAATGACAGCACTTGAAAAAGAATGTGGAATAACTTCAGCAACAGTTGTGGTTTCTGCTTGCCTAGGAAATTCCTCAGTCGCGAGAGTTTCTTGTTGCTCAGGAGCATCCGTTGGAACATCAACACTTTCATGCGATGCTATGTCTTCCATGACCTGTTCATTTTCATGAACTTCAGCTACAGCATCTTCCGCTTCCATCTCTTCAACTTCAGCACCTTCTTCTCTCATCCCAGTGTCAGCTTCGACATCATCAGATACCTTAATAATGTCCTCCAGAGATTCTCCTACATACTTAGTAGCTGCGATAGGTTTCTCAACATGCGAGCTTTGCTCTGGAACACAAGGTGTAGGAAGCTGATTTCTCCGCTCCAGCATGCTCTCATCAGAGTCGCCAACACCTGCCTCGGTGATTACCTCTCTCGCAGCTGGCACATTGTCAGTAGAGTCCTGTGCGATGGCAGTATCACTCGCAGGAGGAGTAGGGTCAATGTTATCATTTGGGGCAGTACCACCTGCGAGACAAAATTGAAGAAAACATGTTGAGGTAACTTGCGTTATAAAATGATATCATGTTTTATTATGATAAATTAAAAGCAAGCACCTCCACGCTTAGGTGGGATTGCAGCTCCAACATCATATGTTATGGATGCGACACCATATCCTACAGAGGTATCTTCACTTATCACATCTTTAAGGTTAGCATGACATGGTGGTGCGAAGAAGCTCGTTACAATAGGGAATGGGTTACCAAGATTTGTTCATAGACATTGTTCGAATGGTTACGTGAGGATTCACCACATTTGTTTACTAATTATCGACGAATATCATCTTTTGATAAGCCGTGCTTTAACGCACCAATAATCACTTCTTGATAAGTCACATCAAGGTCAAAAATGTCACCTTCCTTGCCGCCTACGATCTCCTCAAAGTCCTCCTGAGCGCGTTCCAAGGCGGCCGCACTTGTACTGCCAGCATGCTGTTCTTCCAGAACTCTCCTTTTCATAAGCTCGATATCATCTTCCTCGCGCTTTCTCCTTATCTCTTCTGCTTGAGCAGCCATTCTTTTAGACTCGGCGATAATAGCTTCGTCTATAGCCTCGCTGGAGGCGTCGGAGCGAGAACCTTTGGTCTTTTTCTTCTCTTTGGCCAAAAGTCCACTGATGGTCTCCGTGTCATCATCTGCGAAAGGAAATTAGTTAACAACTATTGCAAAAGCCAAGTTAAAAGAAGATAAGTTCATTTAAGGTACCTTCTGAACTTTCTTCTCCGATTTCTTCTTCTCCTTCTTCTCTTTCGTCTTCCTCTCTTTCCTCTTCATTTTCTTCCTCTCTTTCTTCGCCCTCCTCTTCCTCTTCTTCCTGGCCAAAAGGGATGAATGTCTCAACCGCGAGATCTTTTTGTGTCTTGCTCGGCATGCGACCTTTTCCCTTGAACTTGGAAGCGAGAGACTTCGCGGGAGAGGAAGTAGGAATATCCTTGGGAGGTGAAGAAATCACAATACCCCTCTGTTTTTGCTTTTTGGCCTTCGGGGCAACCTCTGCATCCACCTTAGTGTCGTTGTCTATCAGAGAACGAGCGAAAACGGCCATCTCCTCGCGTATCCGAGCCTCCACCTGGGGAGCCAGTTCCATTTCCACAGGAATCTCCTTCTTTTGCCTTTTTGCTGTAACAATGGAATTGACCAGGGATACGGAGCGCTCTCCGGATGCTAACCTCCTCAAGTAGCACTGAAAAAGAAAAATTGGGTGTAAGTTTCAACGTGTTAAAGAAAGAAGTCCTTCAAGCATAGGGGAGAATTGTTTACCTTGGAAAAATCTTCATTGTACTGGATTACACGTGCAACTCCGCCGCTAAAAACAGTCATTTTCTCCTCAAGAATAGTGGCTGGGCACAAGTGGTTTTCAGTATCAAGAAAGGATTAAAAACCATACTTAGAATCGTCCAAGCTGCAAATCTGACGGAATGGAAAAGCATTCATTTTAAGCGCAAGAGCTTTGCTGGGACGAGGAGTTGAAGATACATCAAACCTGGCTTGTTGAGCAGTCCAGTAAGAAATCCAATTCTTGGTAAGACAACCCTACGCGACTCCCCGAAGGTTGAATGAAAGGCAAATTCTTAAGAAGGATCAATTTGCACTTGTTTATCAGCAGTCGCTTGTAGCAATTTCTTTTGATTGACTTAGGCCAAATGGAAGGAGCCACTGCATCAAAGCCAAAAATGAGGTGAAACGCGAGTTGGG
Source organism: Linanthus parryae (assembly GCA_023055425.1). NCBI lineage: Eukaryota > Viridiplantae > Streptophyta > Magnoliopsida > Ericales > Polemoniaceae > Linanthus > Linanthus parryae. The sequence goes on from JALGPY010000002.1 coordinate 41,121,611, forward strand.
TCAACGTCGACTGTGATCTGCTCGTATCTGGGAGTTACCTCTTTAAAATTTTCAGCGAGGGAAGGTAGTGAACCTCTCAAGCACCAGCAGAATAATTCGCGGTAGCGATCATGTCCCTTGAGAAGGGTGTCTTCTGAATAAGAGCCATCTCTACTAGGGTACAGCTTCGGGAAGAATCGCACATTATCAATGCGAGTAGTGTAAGGCCTGGCTGTAAATTTCCTTCGATCGTCGCACACCAGACTCCCTGAACACTTGGGAAGATTGGTCCTATACCAACGGGCAGCCCTCCCACTGGGAAGTGCATTATGCGCATCTGGAACATTCCACATGGTGGGCCTAGAAGGAACAGGAGCATAAGAAGGCCATCATTCAAAGACCCACATGGTAAGAAATGAAATATTGACAAAGGTCAACACATCAAGACGCCCACGCGACTCCTCAATTGCGACCACCAGCTGGTCTAACCGATGATACAAAGTGCCTAGCACCAGAGGCCCTAGCGCGACTTTCTGGCCCAGGGTCAACTTAACAGCGAGGGGCAGGACATGATGAAAGACCCCGTCATGAGGATGATCGTCGATCAAATACCGTGAAAGCCAGGCACAGACAAAGTCGCACAAGGTCAGATGATACCCCTTTCCTTCTATATAATTCTTCGCTTCTGGATCATTCTCCAGTATTTCTTTGGTGATTTTACTATTCGCATAGTCGCGAAAGAAGTATTGCACCCATTTTCCCCAAGTGTTCTTCGAAGAGGTCTCAACCAGTTGCCATTCGGGAAGTAATTCTGCAGATGTCCAATGGGTAGAAATTTTCTTCACCTCGGTCAAACACTCCTCCATCTACACATAGAGAGTGAGTTCTGAACCAGGTTTCAAAGCACTCAAAGGATCCACTTTGCCCATAGGTGAAAGTTCATACAGAATTTGAACATCTTCCAGAGTGGGGGAGGCCTCAAATTCAGCAAAGTGAAAAGTGTGGGTTGCAGGTGAGTAGCGAGAAAGAAGGTTTAGAAGCATGGTCTGATCCAGCTTCACGGCAGCACCCTTCGTAGCCCTAACAGCAAAATAGATCACGGTCTGGTCTAGTGTGATAGCATGGTGAGTTAGCACATGGTCAATCCACTCATCCATTAAATCCATCTTTTGAACAAAGGCCTGGGTAGAAATCTCAGTATGGGGGAAGAACCCATTTTCAACACCTAATCTTACCACGTCCTTGGAATCAATTAACTCCAACGTGGATGGAGTGGTATGGGGGCTCAACAGTAGCAGATATCTAGTGGCGGGAGCTGGTAGATTCTTTACTTTAACCCTAGCATGATAAAAGTCTTTCCCACCTAGATATGGGGCTTTCTTCCACAAGGTTTTGGGAAGATCATGAATTTCTTCGGGTTCTTTCACAGATTTGGAACCTTTTGTCTTGGCCATTTCTACAGAAAATCAAGAAAAAATGGGGGGGGGAATATATCCACCTTTAGTTCAGATTTAGGAAGCAGTTATGGGTTTGTTTTGAAATCAGAGGAAGATGAACAGTTCTGGGTTAGTTCTGGGTTTAGAATCTCAGAATTGACCGAAGATTATTATTTTAAAATCGTTTTAATCTTTTAGGGTTTAAAAGGAACCTCTTCCGCAGTTTCAAGCAAAGGAGTATTTCAATCAATTCTGGGTTTTCAGATTCAAGACAGTTCAAAAGGAACGAAGAGCATTAATGAAAATTGAACAAAGCCAACCTTGTGATGATGAAGCAAGTTGAAGAAGACGATTGGCAAGAAAGAAATGATGATTGATTATATGTATCTGCTCTCGAAGGCTTTCAGAAAACATCCACTTTAGAGAGAGAAGCAATACTCTGCAAAAATGGAGGGCATAAAGTATTTATTCAAAAAATACTGAAGAGTCGCGTCCTTTCAGTGGTCGAATCGCAACCGTCACCGCTGAATCGCGCACTCACAGGTCGATGCTGACGTCACGCCTAAAACCCTAATAGAACAGAAGGCACGACTCTGGGGATCCTAGGTCATTATGGCACGCATGGGGGCTGATTTTGCGTGTATTTGAATTGGTGTGTGGCAACGACGCACGCGCTGGTTTTTGCTCATTGAAGTTTATCCGGCTAGGTGTTGTCACGCGCAAAAAGGGGGCTAATGTAGATAGTGCTTTCCAGACAGAATGATCACCGCAACGTGGCAGCCATCCAGCAAACCTAGTTGTGCTCCATCCACATCCGATCACCACCCGTGCTGATCCCCGTGGGGGCTACGAGACAAAGCCCCGCGCACCATAACACGAGACTTGTAGGGACTTAGTGGTTTGGAGGCTAGAGTAAGGTCCGTCGTGCGCGTGCGACAACCAAGCTCGTGCGCGAACTCTGGTAACTGACTGAGAGATCCTGGGCTTACGTGTCTCATTAATGCGGCTGATCTCATAACGGTCTCCGATACTTGCGAACAGATGCGTAACAGTTCCTATATACACGGTCAAACGTGCCGTTGGGGGTTTTATCATTAAGACGCCATTTATGGTGCACTAAACCCCCCAGCGGTCACTTCCCCACTATATATAGGATTGTTATACTCCCCGTTGCGTCACGACGATAAGACGACCCCTGAAGTCCGGCCGGAGACTCGAATTCAAATTCACCTCAACACAGATACGAGCATATCGACCCCTACATCCAATAATAGTAGTTGAATCCACCTTCACAAACGTACCAAACGCAGCACTGAGCCCTTCTAGGGTTTCTTCGTCAAAATATTCCTCCGGTAAACCACGAAGGCGAATCCATATCGGAGTTGTGCAACTCTAAGATACAAAAGGATCAAAATGAGGCCTCCACTTCTGGATAGTCACATAGCGACCCTGCATCATTCATGGACCACCGCACAACACCTTATCATAATCTTCCTTGCAATAGAATCGCACGAACAAGTAACAGTTTTCCACATCTGTGAGTTCAAATCCTCTCAACCATTTCCATTGAGCAGTTAACCGGGCATGAACAACACCAAATTCAGGGGCCTTTCCCAAAATATGGAGAATCAATGCCCTACTCCAGGGCTTATGGATCCGTCGGTGTGCTTTATCGCCGATGCAAACCTCTACGCCACCATCAGAGCGTTCCGTCTGAGCAAATTCAAATCTATCCATATCGCAATTATCAGAGAATAGATCTCCGTCGTCCATGTAGATCCCCACTGGAGGCCAATGCAGAGCTTGAGCGAATTTCTGAGATCCCCATGGATTCTTCTGCGGGGAAGACATCACCAGAGGCTTCACTAAACGCCACTTAGTCGTACCAGGGTTACGCTGTAGATTCAGATTGCCAGGCGAAGGGGGGGTGTCCTCAGCGGTTACAGAAGGCGTGCTTCCGAAGATCATTTCTAGAGAGAGGTGAGAGCGAATTTTCTAGAGAGAGAGAGCATTTTTTTGTCTTTCTCTTCCGGTCTCTATTCCTTCCACTTCACATACCAATCTTTTCATTAGGATAAGAGTGAGAAATCAATGGATTGTTGAGATTTTGTAAATTCTGTGGATGATATTTAAGCAACAGGACACAATGAATAGTAAATCACCCTCTTTGCTTACTACATATAAATTCTTACTCATGGGAAAATGAGGAAAAAGAAAAGAAAAGAAATGCTTGGGCAGATTATCCCCAAAAGAAACATCCTCACTCCTAGGAATAAAATTAAGATTCTAAGAGCACTAAAATTTATTCGAAATGCGTGCAAAGTGCCCCACTGTAATTTGGAAGCTGAAACTCTTTTTCGTTTCTTTCTCGGCTACTCTTTGTCACGAGCTATTTGGTTTGGCTCATATCTTGCAATGTCACGAGCCTTTTCTTCTCTCCCGTCTGACGAGGAACGGATTTATTTCCTCCTCACGCTGGGACACTTATGGTTATTTTGAAATTAAGCTGTAACGAATGAAAATTCCATTACTCCAGAAGATTCATTAATAACTCTTGGTCATTCGGTGGCTAGTTTCAAGAGGGCAAGCAATCCAACATCCCCCTCAACCTCAAAGTGTATCAATCAGTAAAGAAAGCTTTCAGATGCCAACAACATGATCTATGGTTTCAACTTGTCAATGTCCCCATTTTTTATGGTTGGTGCTGCCTAGAAGTCGGATGGTCAGGCCGCAGCAGCTTGGATTAATGAAAACAAAAAAACTGAAGCGGACTATGTCACCTACAAAGCTTCTTGTCCTCTTCAAGCGGAGTCTCTGGATATCTCTAAATCTTTGCGATGGCTATTTTTGCACGGCTTCAAGAACGTGGAACTATGTATGGACCCGCTTAAAACGCTTAAAAATATGAATGAATCTCGATCCGATTTTATCATTCGGGGTTTCGTTAGGGATATCAGGGCTTATGCTATGAATTTTGATTTTCTTTCCATTTCTTTCGTCAAAAGATAGCTGATCAGTAGAATTCATGATCGACTCAAATGGTGAAATCAGTCTTGTATTACACTTTAACATATAATATTTCACTCTTCAACCAAAAAAAATTATCTAAATAGAAAATAAGATTTTAATTTTACATTTTTTCGTACAATTGTTTGTTGCACATTTACAATGGTAAGAGACAAAGACACTTTCATCCCTTTCTAGTTTCATTGAAGGAGGACACTTTCACCTCTTTAATGTGCCGAACTTGAAAATATTGCGTCCCATATTATGGAGAATTTACTATAGATTTTGTATTTGTCCCCAAAAATAGTTTGTAGGACAACATTGCCCCCATATTATGCATAATGCAGGGTCATCGAAGGTATAATTTTGTATGATATTTGAGGGTGGGGCTCAAATTTGTTTCCAAAATTATTTTCAATGATGTAACCCACTTCCAGACTAACTGCTTCACAATCAGAGCATGCAAGTTGTTTGACTCTCGACACATTAAAGGGGTGAAAGTGTCCTTTTCCAAAACAGAAAGGGCAAAAATGTCTTCAATGATTTTAGAGGGAGACGAAGCATAAGGGAGAAAACACACAAGCCACATCAGGAATAGGAGTTGTTGAAATTGGTGATTCAAACACCTAAATAAACCACTTCCTTCAATAAATTTGTATCGTTTGGCCGTGGATGTAGCTACTCTCAAAACTATTAAACCAAGTAAATTGTGTGCGATCTTTGATCATTGTTTGTTTCTTCACTCTAATCGATACGTTTATCATAACAAGGTGGTATCTGGTCCGAGTTAGAGTGTCGAGTTGAGTGATGTCGGGTACGATGGTCAAGATCGATCGTTTTGATGGGAGAAATATTTTGGACATTGATACAATCAGACCAAACCTCTATTGCGAGACTATTGAGCTCCTTGATGTGGGATCTATTGGGTGTCTTGTATCCTTGTTCAGGGCCGGCTGGACCATTAAGCAAGTTAATAGCTTTCTTATGGCCGCACATGGGAGGGGGCACCAAATTCTCCAAAAAGTAGGGGTATTCTGTAAATTTACTTTATTAGTACACTCGGTAAGGTAAGTTGTAGATAGTGCTTTCCAGACAGGAGGATCACCGCCACGTGGCAGCCATCCAGCACACCTAGCTGTTCTCCATCCATACCGGATCACCACCCGTGCTGATGCTCGTGGGGGCTACGAGACAGAGCCCCGCGCACCATAACACGGGACTTGTAGGGACTTAGTGGTTTGGAGGCTAGAGTAAGATCCGTCGCGCGAGTGCGACAACCAAGCTCGCGCTCGACCTCTAGTAACTGACTGAGAGATCCTAGGCTTACGTGTCCCATTAATGCGGCAGATCTCATAACGGTCTCCGATACTTGCGGACAGATGCGTAACGGTTCCTATATACACTGTCGAACGTGCCGTTGGGGGTTCTATCATTAAGCCGCCATTTATGGTGCACTAAACCCCCCAACGGTCACTTCCCCACTATATATAGGATCGTTATACTCCTCGTTGCGACACGACGATAAGACGACAAGACACACATAGCCTTTTGTCTCTCTCACACACACAGTTATCAGTGCTTACTCTCTCCCTACACACACCTACAACTCTTCGTATTCTTCTTCTCTACTTGAGGTGTACACTTAGGTATCTCTCAAGGATTCCTTTGTACACATAAGTATACCATATTTCACATCAAGTTTTAGAAAAAAATACATATGTGGGAGGATTTTTCGTTCTTATCTCTCTCCCTATCTATCTATCTATCTATCTATCTATCTATCTATGTATCTATCTATCTCTCTCTCTCTTTTACCTTATCTCTATCTTAATCTTCAAATTTCACTCCTCAAACTCTCTCAAACGATTACAATTCTCAATCAACCACTTTACTGCATAATTTCACATTAACATCACAATAATTTTGGTCTTAAATACCTCCTCCGATAGCTCACAATCGCCTTCTTCAAACTGATTTCCATTGTCATGGTTCAAAGGTCAATGACTGAAGTGCAATGTAGTCTAAAGTGTGGTCGTGTAAGTAGGACTAAAGTGAATGTCCTACTAAACTGTGGTCGTGTAATGTCCACCAGCAGTAGCCGTTGGATGGGTATGAGAGATCTAATCTCAGCCCTTGAATCTCTTCGGCCGTTGGATTCAAATAGTCTAGTCGAACGATGTCGTTCTGTGTAGGTTGCCAGCGATTCGATCAACTCAGCCACATCCTCTCTTATGATTGGCTCATTAAGATCAGAGTGGCTGTCGTGATAGACCGTTAGCTAGTTGCTATTATTTCAAATGCCTCCCCCTTGCTATAAAAATTGGAATTGTAATGGATTGCGCGCATTTTATGAAATTTTTCATTCTTCCCTAAATTCTCTTTTCTCTGAAACACCTTTTCTGTTCTTTTCCAACTCTCGGAGAAATTTCCCGATTCTTCTCTGTTTCCGACCAAATTCAGGCCGGCGAAGCAAGTTGTGAGGTCGGAGACCTCGCAATTTGGTATCAGAGCCTGATGGAAATCATTGGAGCTCGGAAATGCCAAACACCAGAAGTCAAAATTATGATGCCATGGATACGGATGGGAAGGTGATGGTGCTCGAGGAGAGGCTTAACGAATTTGATGAGATGCTCGGCAGAGTCCGCATACATTTTGTCAAGATGGAAGAAGGTATACACACTCAATGTCGCAGTCTTATATCCGAAATGAAAAATGACCTAGTTGATGGTCTAAATTTCATGGAAAAAAAGGTTTGATGATCAGTTTAAGAAGATAATGAACTGCTATAACTTGTTAGCAAATCAAATAGATTAGGACAAAATGGCAAGCTATTTTAAAGTGGTGAATGAAGAGAGTAGAACTCCTATGTCAATTGGAAAAAAGAACATGAAGGAAGGAGCAATTACACTAGAGAAATCAATGAAGAAGAGCATATTGTGTGTATCAGAAATTTCTCTGGAGGTAGCATTCCTTTGCCTAAGATTGAGTTTCCTAAATTTGGAGGAATTGATCATCTTGGATGGCTACAAAATTTGGATAGGTATTTTCAAATCTACAAGATGAATGATTGTTACAAATTGGATATGGCTTCACTACACCTAGAAGAAGATGTTGATTACTGGTTCTGATAAGAGTTTGAAGACTTAGAAAGCATTACATGGTCTCATTTCAGTACAATGCTGTGTTGAGAATTCACTGAGCCAAGGCATGAGAATGTACTGGGTATGTTCAATAAGTTACTACAACACACAACAGTAGCTGAATACCATTCTTGGTTGAGGCCCTTAGGCCTAGAATCAAAGCTTTGCAGCCTTAAGCAGTTGAAATGTATTTTGTGAGAAGTTTTTAAGTGGATTGAGAGAGGATTTGTAAAACTGTGTCACAGGCTAAACCAATTGCCAGGTTGGAGGATGGCCATATTGACTCTTTGAAAAAACACATCACCGAGAAGGGAAGTATTAGAAGCCACACATCTCATACTAGCTGGGATAAGTCCATGCCCAACCATTCCAAGGAAGAGTGAAACTACCCGGGATCTCGATTCAGGGTTAATGCGACTATAGATAACCAAAAATAGAAATATAGTTACAAATATTACATTTTATTTAATAAATACACAAACTTGAGAAGATAAGTTTACAAATGTAATGTGTTTGAAATAAACTGTGTGATCTAATCTCAGCTAAACTTCTTCGTCTCGATCCGTGTTCCCATCCCCCACCATGATTTTGTTGGGTTTTGACGTAGGTAATGCAGCGGAATAACAAAAAATTTAATTCCTACTTCAAAGCCCACCACGGATCGTCAGGAGGAGACATCATAACATGATAAGAGACATAGTATTGTGTACTTTGCGGTTTTGTGAGATCACATGAAGAATAGTGTCCTCGTCTCTACGGTTGATCCACGTCTAGAGGTGAGATCTAGATTCTTCCTTCAACAAGTTCTAGCTTGAACCCGGAGGAAGAGGGAAGAAGAAATCACGCAACGAGAACAACCCATGGCCGTGCCTACAAGAGGCCGACGGCATGGGAGGTGCGGGCGACACCTAGGGATTCGGACTTGGTGTTTTGTCTTGCTCTCTCTTTTGCTCTCTCCCGCTCTCTTTTTTATGTCTCATAACATTAACATCAAGTGGGAAGGAAGCTAGAGCCTCCTTTATATACTCCAACAAGTCCTTGTTGTTTCCATAAAGGAGTTTCCTAATTCTACATGAACTAGAATTATTCTCTTCCTTGCAAATTAGTCCTACTAAGTTTCTATTACCAGACATAATTGGGAGAAGCTCGTCCGCTAGAAAGGCCTTATTTTTTTTTATTCCTGTTTTTCATTTCTTTCTTCTTCAGTCCAAGGGGGACTTCTCATATTTAGAATCTTTCTGCGGTGTGCTCTGTTTACTATTCTTTTGTACTTTCTTCTTTTTACCACGCGATAGGTCAGCGAAGCGTGAGCGGGCGCAGAGAAGGAAAGCCCAAACACTTCGGCCTAACGGGAATGAGCAACGACGAAATGACAAGATGAGGGGGCTTGTACCTACCCAAATAAGGAAAGAAGGTTCTGGGCCTGTAGCTTTCCCCGTCCCCCCTTCGTCGGGTGGTCCTTGTGTGGGACTACCAGAAATCGGGCTTGAAGCTCTCGCCTTACCAACGAGCCGGCAGCTGAAGACTTTTGGTCACGACTACTACCAAAAAGCTTTAATGAAGATGAATATTTCACATGGAGGAGTTTGCATCTGTATGTTGAGTGTTCTTCTGTCTAACACAAAGAAGATACAGTTCACTCAACGATTGCCTTTGGGTTCCGAACTCAATATGGGGAAGGAGCGTTGTTGTTTGCGAGGTCTCGATCATTTACATGGACCCACTTTTCATTCAATTTGTGGGAATTTGATGATCTATAAACCGTCCTTAACGAACGATCGGCTCATATTTGAGCATGATGAATCACTTCGTGCCGACCTGTTGCCAATAAACTTTCCGGCCTCATATGAGAATGGAAAACTGGAGCATTTTCTGCATCGGTGGATGAAGAATCGCGAACATAATAATTGCTGGTTGACCATGTTCCCAGAAAAAAGATACTTTCGAGAAACGACGAGTACGACTGAAGTGGCTATACATACAAATCTATTTACGGATCTATATGCTTTGATTGGAACTGGAAGTTCCAGAACAGGCGGCTGGTATACCACCATAATGAAACTTCATTTTCTTTTTTTTATTTGGATAGGATTTATGTTGGCTTCGTTGGGAGGCTCGCGTAGTTTGTTACGTCAGCTCCAAAAGGAGAAGTTGCGTTGGAATTGAGAAAGTACCATGGAGTTCATAATTGCATTAAAGTGAGTCAAAGTAGTGAGGCCTGAGAGTCCCGGATTGAAACCCGGAGGCGTAACTTGTTACGTGTACCGTATGACTACGCAGGGTCTCTTCGGCGTACATAAACCAGCATTAGTGGGAGCATTGACTAGCGTAGCGGGAGTTTTTGCTCTCTATCTCCAACCACAGGAGATGAGGGACCAGGCGTGTACCCCGGCCCTGATTCACAGGTCGCATGGGGCCGTAAGGGCTCCACAGGGATGGAATTGGAGGCAACGAATTAGTCCCGTTCTTGCGTTTATGGATAATCCATTGGTAAATCCATATCTTAATCTTCTATGTGGTGTCGTCCATGCAATGGGCGAGTCCTTTCTAATAGTTTGATATTGGTGGAAGAGTCACTTACGTGTGCCCGAATAGAGCTCCAATATAGGACGCTAGTATCATGCGCACCTTACTCAAATAAAGGCATGAACGAAAAAAGGAAGCCTTCGCTCCCGCGGCATTTAATCCCCGGGAGAAAGAAAGATCGATAGACAGATCGATGGAAGGTCCCATCCCAAGAGAAGTGAAAGGCAAGCTCACTTTTTTGATGATGTCACGCTTGTGAGGATAGTCCTGATAAGGGACATATCCCATGTGGCATGTACTTAACCTATTGATTAGGTATTACCACAAGGGCATTCAAGTACTAAATCCCACAGGTCAAGCCTTCATCCCTATCCATTTCTACTATTAGGGAATCTGGATACATTTTGACATTAGTCAAAGATGCACTGCCTTCCACCGGATTACTCCGGAAGAAAGAACTTAACTAACATATGGAGATCAAGGTGATAGAATCTACCACTGGAAACTCCCATATATCGTAATGATTCTGCCCTTCCGGCCTCACCCCTAAATAGATAGGTTTGTAAGGGTGCTTACAAGAAGGGATGATTGCTCATGCGAGAATTCCCTTTCGAGAATTATCAGCAATTGTCCTTGATTGTAAGCATCAAACGGTATGCCCGGTCCAAGCCTCTTTTCCAAAGACGGGGTTAAAGGACACGGGTGGTATAAGCCTTGTCGGTCTCCCAACACACACTTATACTCGAGAGCCACCTTTGGGTTCGCAATAAATAAAATGTTGCTACCCTCAGGGGTGAACGCAGTGAAAGCTACACCGAGGTCTCCTCGATCTCGAGACTCCAAACTAGCGATAAACGGGACTGACACATCTTTTACCGGTGCGCTGGGATTATAGGAAATCCCGTAACACACTTCCTGCCCTTCTTACTGTGTTTTAAAAAGTACAGTCATGAAGGTACCAGAGCGCCAGGACCATAACCGAGTTGGTTGTGGAGATGAGTGATTAGTACCAAAAGAGCCCTTAGCGGGACGATCAAAAACCGCTAAGACGACCCTCGAAAGGAACCGTCTCACGGTTTGAAGGTGTTGGAACACCTTCACGCCATGAAGTCAGTAGGCTACTTTAGTGGTGCGTGACGGTATCACTAAGGAACTTGCTATCGCAGTTCACTTGTTCGCACGAACAGTCTTGCGTATGACCCGGAAATCGGGGCCATTGTACACAGCCCTGTATCTAAAGCAGTGTGCAGTGTGTCTCCAAGTATATTATGGGGGGACTTTCGACCCCCATGCTCCTATGGGAGTTCCAGTCTCTTTGACGCGGTCTGGTCTTCCTCGTATCATCCCACCCTTTCATAGAATGAAGATAAGGCGTCGGGACGCAGAGGCGGATCAATTGGTTAAGCTGTACCTATCGTTCTTCACCATCAACAAAATGAATGAGAGTTTTGGCGAAGAAGATCAATAAGGGCACGTTTGCCTCTATTGAATCACCTTGTCAGGATATTGACTTGGCTAGTGGAGTGTCTGTACGTTTAAGACATGCAGCCTTCCTAATCCGTCGATATGTAAAAGGCATTTCATTCTATACCTTTATATCAGGCCCAACGGGCACCCCCCGCGGATCTTCTGCTGATTTAGCGCCCACTCAGCGCACAAAGAATGGAGTATATAATGGAAGGATTTGAAATGGCCTCGTCTTCTTTGTCCCCTCCCGTTCCACTCGTCTCCGGCCCGGTGAGTGTATTCATTTGCAAGGTGTTGCACAATGATCCTTCTATTAATTAATCAATATTGATTAATCCCAAATCTTGCTCTACTCTATTTGACGTGTGACCCCAGAGGTTTCTACGTAGTTGGTAGTAACTTTTACTAACATGGAGCGGTGTCTAGCAACACATCCATGCCACCCAACTAATAGAAATAGTCAGTGATCCCGACAAACCTTTTGTGCCCAATATCTCATATTGCACTATCCCTTTGTCTCCATATCCGGATTGGACACGAGACATAAATAGTCACACTCGTATATCCAATCCATAGTTCCTCGATCCTGGGAATATGCTTATGCAAGCAGATAACATCAATATCTCCATATTGATTTATCTGAGTCTGGCCAGACATTCAATAAGCCTCATCCCTCGAGTGGCCGTGGATATTTTCTCCCATTATGTGGGAGGGATAAATCCTATCTACATCACTACGATCTCTAAGCTTGCTTCCTATCATGCCCGATAGCTATCTTTATAATTACCCAGTTACGGTATAACGTTTGATAACATCAAAGCACAATATTTCACAACTAGAGTATCTAGTGACTTCAAGTCTAAGGATTGCAATATTATTAGCACTAGAGAAGCGATTGTGACTTCAACATAATATAATGTATCCTTCTGGTCGTGGGTCATCCAGTATGCCATTACTCCTAATGCATACCCATGTGTTGGATCGTGATATCTCCATATCAATCCAACCCCATACTAGTCTATAAATGATTGTCCCATTAATCATTATAATTGACTAGGGATATTTAAGAATATAACACTTATATTCTAAGGACTTCATTCATGTTAACATATCTCCATATCGATAACATAATGAATCGTAAATCCATATATTTGTCACAATAAATTGATTGCCTCTAGGGCACAATTCCAACAGATTTATGACCTGTGGTTTTAAAATGGCAAAAGTCGACGCAGTTTTGAAGAAAATGATCATTAAAACTGAGTAAATACACACTACGACATGTAAAGCATGGAGGAGCACACAAGCATAAGTTAAAATAGATTTGAAAAACTGTGTTGGGAAAATTTCGAAGAATTGTAAGAAAATGTGTATCAAACTTCTCAACTTCAAAACGTTTATAAAGCACGATTAGTCAAGATATTCTTAAACCATGTCAATCTCACATGAGCAAATCATGTTTCACGGTAAAACGTATTAATTCACGAGTACCAAATTTCTTTCACCTTCATTTAGTTTAGTTGGGCATATCTATAGGCGCAAACATGATCGGTACAGTAAAACCCTTTCGTTCAACTTCAATTAACCGTTAGGCTTAGCTGAGGCATGTCAAGAGCCAACAGTTGATCGATGTAGACAGAGAGATCACGAAGTAATTATAAAGGGTTCCTTCTAGGGACTATCAAACCCTATTTCACCCGAGCGTTAAGGGAGCCCATTCGTCAACCCCGCTCACAATACATAGCTAAAAGGCCCTAAGTGTCGACACCCCTATACCGTAGTGAACCTTACAAGTATAAGTAGCACTCTATAGCACTATAAAACGCTTGGCCTCAATAGCTTGATACATTTTGTCTCATCGGGGGCGGATTCGTGAACATTAAGATTCTATCCGATAATAATAACCATTGCTTCAATGGTCTTAGCCATAAGAAAATGGAGGATCGCTTGGCGCCTCCCATTAATAACAGTACTCCGTACATCGTCCTAAATTTATTAGAGGTATTTTATGTCTTCTCTTTCACATAACCAGATTCAGAAGATCAACAGTTCACAAGTACTTTTCAAGAGTCCTCAAGATAGATCAATAATATTACTAATCAAACTTCTAGTAAAAATCATGCTTTTCATATTATCTAAATAAGAAGATGCTCATTTAAAACATCACACACATACGCACAATTTGATAATGAAGGTCGTACATATGTACTTACCTCTGGGCCATGAAAGGCGCAAAGGAAAGCTAGCACTCCTACAACGCTCGTCTCATATGAATTCGGGTCGTACGTCAATGTGGCAGCACGAATATGTACGTCTACTTGGTACGAGCACAACGGCTGGATATAAACAAGTCAATTATACGGTCTATTAGCATTTACCCTCTATATGAGGTTTTATGCAAGAATGCAATGGAATGCGGGTCATGCAAGCTAACTTGACCAAAACGCCCCTGATACTCCAAAATCGTCCAGTACCGACTCTGATTGTGCATGGACCCCAAACTATACTCATATAGGCCCAAAAACACGTAATAATGACACTAAACTCTCCCATATGAACTTAGCATTGAAATCTACAACTTTCAATAAATTATACTTAGGCCCTTAAAGTTTGCTAAAATTACAAAAAGACCCTCACCATTGATTTGATAGCTCCCGAGTCAAATAATTCCTTCTTGAGACTTCAAATATACTTACAAGTAAGATTTTTTGGTCTCAAAACATTAACTTAGTCTCAAGTAGTTCAAGTGTGAAGTTTTAATTAAATGCACATAGGCCCCCGGTTTAGTAGAACTCCAAAAAGACCCCAACTATTGACTTGGTCAACATTAGCCGAGAATTAAATATGAGTACTCCAATACGCATACAATACATGCTGAAGAACTCCAAGTTACTAAACAAATCTCAATTCAAAGCTTAAGTGAAATTACTTTTTTACCCCTCCTATCTTGATCAGTCAAACTAGAGTTTTTGAACAGTTAAACTTGGTCAAACTTGATATTTAGACTCAGAGTATGAATACGAACAAGTTTCATGAAGAACACTGAGGCCAGAAATGTCATTCAAATGCTCAAAACTGAAGGTTAAAGATAGCGAAACGTCATTTCAAGTAGTCAATTTTGCGGCTGATTTCTTATCAATTGAGAAGGAGTTTTGAGAAACTGGAAATAAGGTTTTGGAAATGACAGTTCAAGGATTCCAGAAAATATTCTGAACTCTTAGAAACTCTAAGTATTCAAAGAGACATCGGTAGTCAAAGTTGGACGAAAATTCCGATTCAATACTTAGAAAAATTTAGTAGTGCTTCATGAGTTCAAACTAGCAACTTTAGGCTCGTTTTGTGAGAAATCCGTTATAAATTTGAATATGACCCAGAGAGGATAAAATGAATTATTATACATGAGCTTTACACAGGAGAAAGAAAGACAATATTTCATTAAGATTTGAAGAATCTATAGATGTCGGAAAATTGGTACTTTGTGTACAGGAGAATCCTTTGAGTTAGGCTTACAGCTATCATATGAGATAGGCTTACGTTCGCGTATTGCTGCTATCATATAAGATAGGCTTTGAATTTGCATTACTGCTATCATATGAGATATGCTTACGTTCGCGTATTGCTGCTATCATATGAGATAGGCTTTGAATTTGCATTACTGCTATCATATGAGATAAGCTTACGTTCGCGTATTGCTGCTATCATATGAGATAGGTTTTGAATTTGCATTACTGCTATCATATGAGATAGACTAACGTTCGCGTATTGCTGTTATCATATGATATAGGCTTTGAATTTGCATTACTGCTATCATATGAGATAGATTTGGGTCACGAATAGAGATAGATCTGGGTTTGATTGTGTAGGAAGGAGGAAGTGAGAACGACGCCGAATCCGGGAAAAGAGCAGCCCCGACGACGATGGTGTGGCGGTTGCGGACCTGGGCGATTCAACATAGGTTGGG
The DNA here is from genome assembly GCA_023055425.1 of Linanthus parryae. Classification (NCBI taxonomy): domain Eukaryota; kingdom Viridiplantae; phylum Streptophyta; class Magnoliopsida; order Ericales; family Polemoniaceae; genus Linanthus; species Linanthus parryae. The sequence goes on from JALGPY010000002.1 coordinate 41,137,126, forward strand.
TGTTGAAGGAGAGGGAAGAGGAGAATAAGGTAAAGAGGACGTAAGGAGGAGAAGATCGGCCGACATAAAGAAGAGGGAGGAAGGGCTGTGAGAGATGAGACAAGAGTGAAGGAGTAGGTTAGGAAATGAGGAGAGAAAGGGAAGGGGTGGACTTTATAGTGAGGAAATTTTATAAAATTTCAGGGTATTTTTGTCTTTTTGCCCCTCCGTTAAATCACTGTTACCTCCGTCATTTGACATGGGGTGCTTGTATATCCAAACACACGAGGAGGCTGATTGATATTTAACCCATATTCAAGGGGTGGTTTTTATCTTTTACTCATATATCAATTATCACATTTTTGAATATTTAAAAAAAAATTGTCACATTTTTTAATGTTGGGAACGGAGTCAATATTATATTGCTACCTCCATTTCTTCTCTATCACGCCGGTTTGACTTTTCTTATATCTGGGTCACTTTGACCGGGTGATTTGGATATCAGAATGATGCAATTTTTTTGATAATTTATTCACCGTGTTATAAAGCAATTTTTACTCTACAAAACCATGAAACAAATATCAAAAAATTAGATCGCTTTGCTATCCAGATCACCGAGTCAAAGTGACCCAGTGAATAGTGACAAAAGGCAAACTGGTGTGATATAGAAGAAACGGAGGTAGTACATGTTATTGGAGTTGGAATTGTTTTAATATAAAAAGAGTGGAGCTATGCTTCACCATTTTTTCTTCACCATTTAATTTCACATCCTATATGTCAAGTTACGATTATTGATAACTATTTATTTTAAAATCTTTCTATACTCATATACAAGTCTTTAACCCGCGCAATTGCGCGGGTCTATTATTTAGCATTTATTTTATGTTTTGTCATTGTGAAGTGTGATTAGATCTCGTCAAAAACTTAATTATTTTGTTAAATTGTTTGGTTGCTATTTACTTTGGATTTCTATTACAACTAAGACCTTACAGTGGTTATTATTGCTCTTACCACCTACTCTCTCCGTTCTTCCAGATTCTTCACATTTGACTTTTCCGAATCATTTTGACCCAATAATTTGGTTAGAAAAATAATTCAAGAATCCGATAAATTTTCACGGTGTCGTAGTGTTCACGTTACTCTACAATACCGTGAAAAATTACTGAATTCATAAATTATTTTGCTAACCAAACCAACGAGTCAAAGTGATTCAGAAAAGTCAACTGTGAAGATTCTAGGGGAACTGAATAGTATGTTTTAGCACCAAATTGGAATGTTTATTATCGTTTGGTCTACAAATTTATTATTAAATATTTGTATTAGTAATATGATATTTAACAAAAATAACGAACATATAGGTCGCTATACATAATATTAGATTACCACAACAATTAAAATTGCGCAATAGTAAGGGGGGTTAGATACTAGATTAGCATGGATGCGGTGATTATTTTTATTAATCTATAATCGAGGATGTCTGGATGAACTGCCTTTTTTGCCCGTTTGAGATAGAAGGAAAGAGCGAAAGGGAGAGAGAACATAGTGGGAGAGATGGGACAGAGAGTGATATATATATAAATATATATATATATCTATTATATATATAGAGAGAGAGAAAGAGAGTGGTGGATTTCGGGATTGGCTACAATACCGCCATTTTGTCAAGTCAAGTGAAAAAGCAAAGTCACCCCCACTCGCCCCGTTGTAGTGGTTGGCAAACTCAATTAGTAATAGTGCACTCCCTCCCCCTGTAAAACATATTTTAATTACAATGTTCACCTTATTATTTTCTGTAATTAGATTTCTAACCCCATGTGAATTATTGGTAGTTTGTAAAGGAATGTAGTTTTTTGTTTGCAAGAAAGACCCTGTGTACTCTAAAATGTTGTAATTTTTTTGAGACGAAAATGTTGTAATTTTTAATGTGCTGTCGCCTCCTCAATTTTGTATAAAACCACATACTATGCATACGATGGGTGAGTTTGGTACAGACTTTTTCCTATATTTTGTTCAAAAGTTACATTTTAACTTTTTTAATCTTTCGCAAGCGAAACAGATTTTTTTAATGTAATTTTGGGTTTTAGCTTTTTAATTTGTAGTGTAAAAGTGATAAGAGAACAATTTGGATTTCATGAGATTTTCTTACGGTTTTCCCATACAATTACAACATTTTTTTTTATCAAAGTGTTCCATCCAATAAAAAGACAAAATGATATATTAGTAACTTATACACCTTCTATTTCTTCTCTTTCAACTCCGTTTGACTTGTCAACCTGTAACTGGGTCACGTGATTTAGGTAGCAAAACGATGTAATTTTTTGACAATTTTTCATAATGTTATTTTACAAGATCATGCAAAAATTATTAAATTTGTGTTTTATTTCGTTAATAAAAATCACCGAGTCAAAGTGACGCAGTGGATAGTGTCAAAAAGTGAAGTAATGTGAAAGAGAATAAACATATACAGTACTAACCAACAAAACTATCACATTCCGTTGCTTTTAAAAACAACCATTTTTTTTTACCAAACACACATCTTTTCTCTCAATGCCTTCTCGTAATTTCTTTTGTTACATAGCAAGGTTTAACGGTCTTGTTAGTGCCTACTCCGGAATGTCATCATATCATGAAAAAAAGAGAAGGTTTAGCTCTTAAATTACTTTGTTGAATAATAAACACTACGTAGAAGCGAACAAGAAAACAAACCTACTGTAAAAAATCTAAATTTCACATAAAGCAATGTATTATGTTTTCTTAAGAAAATTTATAGAATCTCATATTATTGTATTGTAAGGACTAAAATTTATTTGGAAAAAATTAAAGAAAAGCAATTGGGGTGGTTTATGCATTTAAGTAGACAAAAGGGGATCGCATGTGCTTTCTGCGTTTCACACCAAACCCATGAGTTGGAGAGTGAGAAACTTATTGCTATTCTCATGGGAATAGTTTGAAGTGATGGTTTTGGCCGCATTGTAACTGCCCGTGGATTTCTAGGTGAGATTGAGGGAGTTCAGAGAGAAGAAGACAAAATTAGGAAAGGAAAAAAAGACAAAACTCATATTGCATGTATGTCAAAGTTCAACAAACCAATACTGTAGGGGTCATATGTCAAAAGTTTTATAAATTGTGTTATTTTAAACATTAACTACATTACATGTATGACATAGTTTCAAACCTCGCTGATTTCATTTACATTTATGTTTTAACTAGCCCAAGAAAATGGTTTTTCTATTGTTCAAGTACTCACTCTTTTTCTCGCTTTAGGCCTTAAGATATCAAGACCAGCCATGGACGAAGAACTCTAGCTCAAGTCCATAAGTTTTTCATACGCAACAAGAAATCACTCAATTAGGCATTTTGACAAGAAATTGTGGTGTATTTCCAACTATACCTTTCATTTTATTTTTTATTTTTTTTGAGAAACTACCTTTCATTTTTGTGATCAATGGGAGCTGCTGATTCATCCTGCCCCTCCTGGAATAGAAACTAATTTGGTTCCGACAAAAAATTCTTTCACGAAAAAAACATGGGCTGCTTAATATCACTAATTGTCATGGAACAACAGCCACAACATTACAGAACAACCATGGAAACAAAAATCCAAGTACTAAATCCTCAAAACAATTCATATGGATCACCTTCTTGATTTGTCAAACTGAGACGTACCGCAGTTTATTTAGCAGCTGGTTCTGAAGATCACATACACTATATGAGCTGAATCTTAACCAACACGAAATATAGACACTTCCAAGACGATATTGTTAACTTGAATAAACTCAAAAACACAAACATCCCCTTCTAACAACTGATTCTCCTCGACAAAGGTTGACCAACCCCGACGCAGATAATCTGCACCCTTACTATGAAACAAAACAGCTTCCCATTGTCTTCCACCAACGGCCAGACGTACTGTAGTTGCCATTGAAGAGATATTTAGATACTTCTCGATAAAAGCCACTGGTACATTCTGTAAAAGCACAAACTTGATAGGTTAGCGTCCAGACCAAAAATTGCAGCTATAAACGTGTATTATCATAAGTTTCGCATCATAAAGGGCATCTGGGCGTGGATAAAACAGGAAAAACTTCTACAACCCTAAAGAGGTCTAAATGAAACAACAGTGAGGGGCTTGCAGGAAATCATGATTTAAAACGTTTTAGCAAGAAAGATGGATAAATGACTCACCATAGCATACTTTGGCTTGACATTATACGGCTGCAAAGACACCACAAAAGATGGATTCCTTGGCTTGAACATCATCGCTGCTTCGATTGCCTGTTTTCTCTCTGGGATTGTCACGAGTTCACTCTTCACCGATTTTGTAACCAACATCTCTACTTCCTCTTCACTCTTCACCCTCTCCTGCTGCCCAACTGCACACGACATTACTGATGAGAAAACCAGTTAATCAAAGTTTGATTTAAAACTAAAAACATGTACAGTTGTTGATTTCAAACAAATCGGGTACTTACCTTCTGTAGAAGCCCTCTCTGTAGGATTAGCTGGACAAATCTTGGAAATACCACTCCTATGAGTCCCTTCAGTACGTAAGTTCTGAAGATCATTTTGCTTGTCACCACCTTGGGATATAGACACTTTGAAGGTGATATTCTGAACTTCAACCAACTCAAACACACAAACATCCTCTACTGACAATTGATTGTCCTTCACGAAGGCAGACCACCCCCTGCTTAAACAATGTGTTCCATTTGAATATATCAGAAGAACTTCCCACTGTCTGTCGCCACAAGTTAGAAGTACGGTGGCATCCGAAGAGAGATTTAGATACTTTTTAATAAACTGAACTGACACATTCTGCAAGAACAAGAAGAAGAAAGGATTATCACATGTACGAAATGTGATGTGCACTACTAGCAGAAATTCTACACAAAAGGGGCAAATCTACATACTAAATCAACGAAAAATGATGTGAACTATTTAGTTTCTTGAATAATTAAAACGATGGGAACTAAATATATTAAAAATTTGAATAAGAATTAGAATGAGAAAACAAAAGTTTCAAATGTCGCAAAGAGAGCCACAATGAATAGAAAGGGATGGAATGGCTTAAATGGGTCTCCGGTGAAGCCAGAGTTTAATAACCAAACTTGTAAGGTAAGGAATGTAAATGGATTTCTTCTTCATCCCCAAACAATGACCCTTCTTCCATATGAATTTATATATGGATGCATAATATTTAGCACTTAAAAAGACAGAAAAAGCTTCAAGTTATGCCACACCCCCAATAACTTTGCTGTGCTGGATTTCTCCTACATGTGGACGCATTAAATTCTAGAACTTAAAAACCAAAAAAAGCTTCAAGTTGCCACCAGTGAAAGGATCATAAAGGGTAAGCGGGTCGGCATGAGATCAAGGACTAACCACAATTGCACCACTTTTGATATTATATGACCGCAAGACGACCGTAAAAGAAGGCTTTCCTCGCTTAAAATTCATGGCATCCTTGATTGCGATCTTTCTCTTTGGTGTTGTCACCAGTTGACTCTTCGACATTTTAGAAACCGGGAGCTCTACTTCCTCATTCTTAACTGTTGGTTGCTTCCCACCTACACATGAAATTACTGTTGTGAAAACGGGTAACTCAAATTTTACTCTTCTTTTTGAGTTGTTGATTCCAGACAAAAAAACTTACCCTCAATTGGATAGTGACCATCTTCAGCTGCCCTCTCAATGGGATTACCAAGACAACTCTTGGAAATAGCACCCCTACGAGTTTCTTGAGTACCTGCCTGTAACTGTTTAAAACTTTTCAGAGCAGGCATTTCATACACTCTTTGCTTGCCTTGATGTGATGATGTCAGATTCTCACATTTGGTTATCTCATCTCCATTATCCAATTTCCGGCGTTTATTTCTGGTGAAATAACAGTGTTCAGATCTCAGCCTCTCCATCGAAGAAAAATTGCTTCCATGAGTTTTAGTTCTCATAGAAGATTCTGTTACTGTAGCAAACTCAGGCCTCTTCTTCAAAAGGGAGTCACCACCTCGGAATATAGACACTTTGAAGGTTATATTCTTAACTTCAATCAAATCAAACACACAAGTATTCCCTGCCGACAATTTATTGTCCTCCGCAAAGGTGGACCACCCCCAGCTCAGACAATGTATACCTTTCGAATAACAAAAAAGAACTTTCCACTGTTTTCCACCAAAAGTCAGATTTATGGTGGTATTCGAAGAGATCTTTAGATACCTCTTAATGAACGGCACTGGCACATGCTGCAAGACCAAACACTTGGATTATCAGTAGTTCTACAATTACAAGGGTGAAGATGCTAACAAGACGATGAAAAATAATATAATCTGCATAGTTGTTGGACAAAAAATCACTTAAAGCTTATAATTAAACTTCACGAAGACTGAAAAAGGATTTTGAGGGGGGAAATGACATTAAATGACAGTTGTGCTGTCAGTACCGTCTTGCAAAGGGAAATACAAAGTAGCTTTTTAAGCATTCGCACTAGTAATTATGTAAAGGATCAGTATGCGGAAACAAAAGCAAGTAGGATTCACAATATATTGGAACATGATGAGGAGCTGCAATACTCCCCGGAATAGAAGGATATGGAAAAGGGTATGCGATGGTAACATCCCTAACGATAAACCTTTTGTTCTTCTTAAATATCCACTTTTTGTAACCCCAAGAGAGTGTACCTTGATCACCCCCCCCCCCAATAATTCTGTTGTTGGTGAGAAGTATTTCTACATGGATCCATAGTGGAAATCATGAAAGCTAACATAAGCTAAGGGACTAACCACTGGGCCGTATTTGATTTGATATGGCTGCAAGACGACAGTAAAAGACGCATTTCCTGGCTTAAAATTCATGGTTCCATTGATTGCTATCTTTCTCCCTGGGGTTGTCACATACTCTGCTCCCTCATTTTTTACTGTTGTTTGTTGCTCATCTGCACATCAAATTATTGATTAGAAAGCCATTTATTTGAAGATGATTAGAAGCTTAAACATACACATCACTTATACATATACCTTCATTATGAGTTGCTGATTCCACACGAACCGCACCCTCAATTGGATGCTGAGCTGCCCTCCCACAAATACTTTTAGTATCTCTGCGTAAGTTCTTGACGTTCTTTCTCTCGCCCTTCTTCTTCTCAGATTTATCCAATAATATTCTCTTTGCATTAGGAATTCTGTCCACCCTCTTCTTGCCTTGTTGACGTGTTTCTGTCAAATTCACTGATTTGGTTATCTCCTCTCCATCATCCAACTTACGGCGTTTGTTCCTAGTGAAATAGCCAAGTCCAGATCGCAGCTTTTCCACCGAAGAAAAATGGATTCCACGCGATTTAACTTTTGAAGAAAATTCAGGTGCAAACTTGGACATATTACGCAAAATTAAAGTGCTACATCTTTCACCAGTTGCCTTCTTATCGCTACGTTCATAAGAGACTTTCTGTGGGGAGGATATTACAGATGGTTCTGCTCCTAAGGAACTCAATATCTCGACAGAATCATCTCCTTCACCGTTTCCCTTGTCAGATGCTGAGTTCTGATTTCCATGGTTTCTTGGATAGTAACTGATTTCAGAGGCAGTCAAGTCAAATATATGTACATTGAACTTGGAATTACCTTCGTACTTAAATAGTACGAAAAACCAGCAGTGTATCGTGTGGTGCTCAGCAAATTCTTTCCAACCATCGCGAAACCAGAGCTTCTTACCAGATTTTTGAAGCCCCACATCCCAAATTGGACCACCGGGAACATTGAGCTTAGCAGTAGCGGACAGCTCATTCCCATGTACTTTCACAAATTCATCCGGGATCATCTAAAGAAAACAACAGTCACATTAATCAGCGTACACATCTTCAGCTCAATGAAATTACGTGTGCAAAACAAGCCAATCGTTGAAGAATAAACTAATGCGCAGATACATATGCATCAGCACCATACTAAATATTAAGCTAACAAGGAGTGTCTTTATCATCATTCATGGGAACTACAAAGAATACATTGTTGCATACTCAAATAAACAGGAATATATGACATCCTATGAAAATAATATACTCCATCCACTTCATTGTAGCAATGATTAACACAAGAAGGATATACCAAAAGGTTTGTCAAGTAAGATATACGACATCATTTGGGGAACTAGCAAGGATCACCAAAAACTTCAACCCAAACATAAACCCATTTCAGGAAGGTGAAGAGAACACAGCTTTTACAAGAAAAACTACTAGTTTCACAAATCCAAACATAACCCATTCATACAAAAGGGAACGTGGGCAACTTCTACAAGAAAGATTCTGAAAATTTTCAAATCCAAACATAACCCATTTTCAGGGAATAAATTCTGAAATGTTTAAAACTGAAACATAACTCATTTCAGGGAAAAGAAAGTAAGCAAGAATGCAAGATCTTACAAGAGAGATTCAGAAATAGTGACTAGTAGTACTACATACCAGTTTGTGATGGCGCATCACAGAGGGGAAGATGATCCTGTAGAAACTTGATGGGGGTTTCATTTTGATTCACTCTCTGCTCACTTCTTTCTCTCCCTACAAAACTACTCATCTGATCGTTCTCAAATACAGTGGGGGCTTTTACTGTTCCTCAGCATCGGGAGTTGTGAAGCCCGGTCGATTCACCTTCTTCCCCCGCTGCACCATTCGGCCAATTACAACGCGCCTTACGTCTGTGCTTTTCTTTTTTCCTTTGTTAAAATTTTTACACAGTAAAAGGGCTTTTATTTTTATTTATTTTTTTTTTTTTTTTTGAAGGAAGATGTATTTATTGAAACTCGAGGGATTACAAGTGGTAATGCTCTGGCACAGCTGGTAGCATAGTCATGAGCAGGTTGAACTACAGAGCGGAAAACATAAGAAACTTTACAGTATTTAAACAAGCTCATATCCTGGAGGATTGTCGTTGTCATCATGTGAATATGCAAGTTGCTCCCAGGTTTCCGAAGCGCGTGAACCAACATCTGACAATCCGTTTGCAAGTGAATATTAGTGTAACCGTGGGAAAGAAGCCATTTGAGAGCTTGAGAGACACCCCGAGCCTCAGCTTGAAGAGTGGACAACGCTGTGAAGATGTTAAAATCGCGAATAGAGTGGTCAGAAATATCAAACCAAGTTGCAGTCGAAGTCTGACCTTGCTTCCAAGTAGCGTCAACCCCAAAAGTAGATAAGTCCGAGGGCTGATGTTGTGCATAAGTGACATGGTCGTCCAAAAAGGTAATGGAAGTTGTTGCATTGGAATCTGAAGGTGTGGATGTCGTTGTTGTGGTAGCCTTAGAACGAAGATTGTGGCTTGTAACTGAAGCGGATATGGCGATGAGAGAAGTCGCTGCGGGGACAACATGGTGCGTCATGGTCAATGAGTTTCTGGCGAGCCAAATTTGCCTGAGGACGATAATTGCATAAATCTTGTCGTCTTTGTGTTGTAGGGAGTGGAGAAGGTCATTTAGGAAGGTTGGGAAGGAAGTTGGTGGTGGATGGGGAATACAAAAACCAAGCCGAGAACCAAACCAAAGTGCTTGGGCGTGGGGGCAAAGGGCTAGACAATGCAGCGTCGTTTCCTGATGCTGTTGGCATAGGTCACAGGTTTCTGAACTAAGCGGAACATGTCGACGTCGAAGTTGGGTTTTAACGGGTAGTGCACCAACAATAGACTTCAAACAAAGACAAAAATCTTTGGTTGAAGTGATAACTTTAATAACATGGATAAAATGTGCGGAACCACAGACGGTACTGATATACCTGGATCAAAAACAGTTATTGCAAGGCGATGGGCGGATGCTACGGAGAAAAAGCTCGAGGACGTTTCTTTCCATGTAACTGTGTCTTGGTAAGATGGTCCAAATAACGGAATGGTGCATATGCGAGTAACCTGGTTGTCCGAAAAGAAGCTCCTGACAGCGTTTTATTCCAAGTTAGTTGATCTTGGTTGATGAACTCACTTACACGCAAGTTAGGGTAAAGTTGACGGTAGATGGTCGGGGGATTGGGAGGGTCCTTTTCACCGGGGATGCAAGGGTGAATAAGAGGGTGTGTATTGATGCCGTTACCAATCATCCATTGGGCTCCACGAAGTGCTAGATCTCTTCCCCAGCAAATGCTGCGCCGGCCCCAAGAAGAGGACGATGGTTCCTTGGCATCTATGAAATTGCCATTTGGAAAGTAGCGGCTCTTGAGAAGTTGGGCAAGGAGGGTATGAGGCTTAGTGAGGAGGTTAAACGCTGTTTTGGATAGCAAGGCTTGGTTAAAATGTGCAATATTCTTTAATCCGAGTCCTCCTTGCTTGATGTCAAGACATAAAAATTTCCAAGACTTCCAATGTATGCCCTTTTTGTTGCCTTTACCCCAAAGAAACCGTGTAATAATTCGTTGAAGCTCATGGTGAAAAGAAGCTGGAGCCTTGAAGACCGAAAGCATGTATGTGGGAATAGCACGGAGGGTTGCTTTGACTAGCGTGATACGCCCTGGGAAGGAGAGAGAAGATTTCTTCCAAACCGGAAGTTTGGCTTTTACTCTATCAATTGTATATTTAAAAATAAGATGCTTGGGTAGATTGAAGTCCATGGGGCTGTCAAGGTACTTCCCCGATTTCTGAACTTGTTGAATTCGAAGAGTGGAGCTGACGAGGGAGGAATCTGCTGGATCCATGTTAGGACTGCAGAAAAGTTCTGACTTGTGAAGGTTGATGACCTGCCCCGATTGGTTGCAGTAGCTATCAAGAATATTGCAGAGCGTGTGAACTTGCGTGGGTTCAAATTGTTGAAATAAGAAAGTATCATCCGCAAAAAGCAAGTGTGTAATGGACGGAGAGCTTCGCGTTTTGACACCCTGAAGTTGGTTTAATTCCGTGCTTGCTGTGATAGTGGCTGAAAGAGCTTCTGCAATAATGAGGAATAAGAATGGAGACAAGGGATCCCCTTGGCGCAAACCTTGAGTTGGACTAAAGCAAGCAGTTGGCTGGCCGTTGACAAGAACCGCTGAAGAGACCGTGGAGACACACATCATAATATTCCGGATGTAGTTAGTTCCAAAGCCAAGTTTGTGAAGACATGAGTGTAGGAAGTCCCAGGAGAACCAATCAAACGCTTTATTCATATCCAACTTAACCGCGAAAAATGATTTTTTTACCTTGTTTTTTCTTACGAATGAAGTGCAGTATCTCATGAGCTATGAGAATGTTGTCCGAAATAAGCTTGCCTTGTTGGAAAGTCGCCTGGTTAACGGAGATAATGGCTGAGATGACGGTGGAAATACGGTTGGCAAGCACCTTGCCACCTTGGCAATGACTTTACAAATGGTGTTGCAAAGACTGATTGGCCGGAAATCATTCGCAGAAAGGGGTTGGTTGTTCTTCGGGATTAGCGTAATGAAAGTGAAGTTCATTTCTCTGAGCATGTATCCCGTGAGTAAGGGCTGAAGGACAGCTTGTGTAAGTGACTCACCAATTACGATCCAGTTGGCTTGAAAAAATTCAGCAATTATACCATCCGGACCGGGAGCTTTATTTTTTCCAAGACAGAAAACCGCAGATTTGACTTCATCCGGTGTTTATGGGGCTTCAAGTAGAGTGTGGTGTTCCGGAGATAAGGTATTAACGGAGAAGTCTGTGGTATCCAAGGTTGCCGGCACTTGGGGAGAGACGTAGGGAGGCCGAAGCAGTGCCTTAAAATGGTCAGCCAAGCATTTGGATATTTCCATTGGGTTTCGTGTAAATAGACCGTGTGACGTTGTAATTCCCACAATTAAAGCCTTATTATGACGAAACGATGCTGCACGATGGAAAAATTTGGAGTTTGTGTCTCCATGTTGAAGCCAAGCTTGCTTAGAGCGGTGTTTCCAATACATCACCTCTTCACTAAGAAGCTTATCAAGGTAAATTCTTGCAAGCTGTTCCTGGTGCGAGATAACCCGTATGGAAGAAGGACATGAGTTGTGATGTTTCAGCTTTGCTTGGATGGCGCCATGGTCTTTAGTTGCTTCAGAAATGCGTAAAGGAAGTGCCCGTAAAATTTTGTTATTCCAGTGGCGTAAGTGCTTTAGGAGAATGGCTTGACGTCGGACAAATGAAAAGGTAGATGAGCCCGTAACGGGCAGATTCCAAACTTTGCATGTGATTTGCTTTGTCGCATCATGCAGGAGCCAAGTTGGTTCAAACCGAGAGAGACGTCTTGGCCTATGATTGAGCCCAGCAGTCTCTAAAATAATAGGACTATGGTCCGAACGCTGAATGGGGAGGTTGACAAGGAGAGCCTTCGGCAAGAGGGTGAACCAATCGCTTTGCATGTAGGCTTTATCTATTTTCTCATAAGTGACTTTGCTTCCTTGGCGTCCGTTTGTCCAGGTGAAATAAACACCATGCGGCGGTAACTCCATAAGTTCATTGTCATAAGTGAGTTGATGAAGAAGGTGCATACCACAAGGTTGCCGATGAGTGGATGAAATTTTTTCCTGAGCAGAAGCTACTTGATTGAAGTCTCCAATAATAATATACGGCTGAGCAAGTGTTTGAAGATGTTGTTGCAGAAGATCAAAAAAAATCGGCTTCAGAGATTATTTGGAGTGGCCATGAAAGAAAATAATATTCCAAGGCCCCTTAATTGCATCACAAACTTGAACCGTGAGGAACCAAGTACAAGAAAAAAGTGGTGTAATATTTGTTGTGGAGTGCCAAGCAGCAAGCAAACCACCTCTAGTGCCAATAGCATCAGTACCAATAAAAGATTTGTAGCCAAGACAGTTTCCTAAGAACAAAAGATCATTCACCGCCTTCTTTGTTTCCATAATAAAATTGATACAAGGTCGGTGATCAAAACAAAGCTTTTTGAGCGCGTGAACTGTGAGGTCCTGTCCCAAACCTCGGCAGTTCCAACTTAGGATTTTCATGGCGACGATGGAAGCTGGCGAGCAGCCTCCATCTTTTTACAGTAGTCAAAAAATTAATCACTAAGGTAGTACATCACGGTAGCGTAGTCATAGTCAAGATAAACCATAATGACATTGAATCTTTCTACAAAGAAGACTGAAGCCAGAATGTGATCGGTTTGGGAGAACTGATCTGGTTGAGCCCAAAGAGTGGAGAAGTCCGGTAGAACATCAGAAATGCGTGGGCTTTTGGGAAGCTGTTGTACATGTTCTTAAACTGGTGATTCTCTTTTAGCTCCAATAATAGTGGTAGAAGTGGAGTGATCTGTTGGGCGTAGCAGTGGAGGAGAGTTCCCAGTTTTTGTTTTCTTAGAAGCATCGTACTCTTGTGCATAGTGCCATGGTTGAGATCGTAAGAAATAATAGGGGAGTTCATCATCCGAGGAGTCTGATTCTGGAGAAGCTGGTGCTTTACCTTTGCCCTTTTCCCGAGAAGAAGAGCCAATAGCAGGCCTGTTGGAGGTGGGTGGGTTTTGCTGCGGTTCTCTGATATGGAAGGGAGGCAAAATTTGACGCGTATTGCACCTCGGTGGGGGAGGGGCAGTTGTTGCAGTAGGTGGAGGAGCAGCTAGGGTTGAGACAGTAGTAATACCCACTTCGAGTGAAACATCAGACTGACTTGCATTCCAGTTAGCTTCATCACATTCAAGCATGACCGAGAGTTTGCCCGAAGAAGCCATAAAAGATGTCCTGAAGGCGGAGATAGCGGACCACTCTTCCTCAGTGGGAACATAGTTCTCGTCAAGAAGTTTGTCTTCAATCTGAGGTGGAAGAGTCTCACAAGGGTGAGAGAGGCCAGAAGGTTGCGGGTTAGCAGTGGAAGAAGTTGCAGGCTGCATGGGAGGTGGAGGGAGGGGTGAGGATGGGGATGAGTCTGGCGATGGGGTGTCTGAGTTAGCAGGGGAGACGATGAGAGGGGGTGGTTGGGGGCCATAAAGATGTCATGACCATTATTGACTTGATCGGGGTTTGGCGGTTCATCTTGAATGTTGAATTGGTTATGAGGTTGTGCACCAAAGTGATCCCAGTGGTCGTCATAAAGGCGGATAAAGTTATCATAATGTTGCTCATTGAAATTGGCATGAGGATAAATGAAAATCTCAGATTGGGTAGTGTCAAAAGCCGGGGTGCAGGGGAGTATTGTGTTGGTATGGGATAAGATGAGCAGGCATTAGCACTATTGGAGCATCTGGTGGAGTTGGTGGAGGGGAGGTTGGCCGACGCCATTGATTGCGATAAAGGCTTAACCGAGGTTGAACCATGATGGAAGCATGAATGGCTGCAGCTAGTCTTTGCAGACGCTAGTCAAAAAGGGCACGAGCTTGGTCAGGAAAGAGAGGACAAGAGGAATGCAGGTGGCCAATTCTACCACAAGCATGACAATGGTGAAAGATCTTCTCCGGCTGGCATGCAATCCAGGTAGTGGTACCATCTAGATTCTAAAGGTAGAACCCAGGGAGAAGTGGTTATGGCGGATCAATACAAACTTGAATTCGAAGATACCCATGTGGCCTTGAGGAGGAGAAAGCAATATCAGCTCGAGCCATGTCCCCTAAGAGGGAACCTAGAAACTCAGCGGCCGCCGGGGTGAAAGCACGAAGTGGCGTGTTATAAAGGCGAAACCAGATGGGAAGGCGTGGTGGTGGGAGGTCTTGGAGATCAGTAGTAGGGTCCTAGTGTTCCACGACAATCAGAGCCCCATTGATGGAGTAAGGACCCCCGTACAGGACTCCGATGAGTTCGTTGAAATCTTGAAATTGAAGGATAAAGAGATTCTCATGAAATCCCACGAGTTGTTGATCTGACTGGGGCTTCCATAGAGACTTCAAAAGTTCTAGAAGTATATGGGGGTTAAAGAAGGAGTCATCAACCACAGCAATGGTGAGGCACTGATGAGCAGTGGGTTCATAATAGTCAGAAATTAGGTTAGGAATGTTGGTTTGGACACTTCTGCGGGTCGGGTCTTCGGGTCGACCCGGCGGACAGAAAAGACGGTTGGTTGGAAAATCCGATTCGACGGCCGTGGAGGTGTTGTTTGGTGGCGGGGATTGAGGTGGGGGATGATTTCTTGGTGGAGGAGGTTGGGAGAGGAGATGGTGGTGTGGTTGAGCATTTGGCGGTGCCGGCACTGGGGTGCGTCGGCCAAGGCGGCAATGAGGAGGGAGATAAGGCGGACGCCTCATCGTTTCAGAAGGAGAATAATTTGTAGTTGATTGAAGCTTGCAAGAAGAGCAATCCATGGGATCCATTTAAGGAGAAAGAGGAGAGCCGGAAGACGAAGCGATTGGAAGGAGCTTCAAGAAAGCAGACGACTACAATATAGGTTAATGATGGAAACTGGGGATTAGGGTTGTAGGTGATGAAGAGGCAATTGGCAGGAGAGGGTGGCGTGTTATATCAAAACAGGAGCTAACTATGGTTTGTGGGCACTTAATCTTGGAACCAGGGGAGAAGGAGGAGGGAATACAGAAAACGAAGATTGAAATGATTGTCTTGGAAAGGGAAAATTGATTTGCTGACGGAAAAAACCACAATCAAAGTCTCTAATTGCTCAGCAGGAGCGATGATTGGTTTGGAAGATGCATTTTTTTTTCTCTTACTTGTGTCAGGAGATCAGAGATCTTGGAGGGAGGGAGAGATGGCCAAGCTTGGAAGATTGAGGAGCTGATGCTGATTGACGCAGGATGAACTGCAAGAAGATGGAGGATTGAAGAAGAGGCAGCTGTAGAAGTCTTCAACAATGGCAGAAGCGGCGCTTGAGAGGATTTTCTCTCTCTGGAAAACTTTTTATTTTTATTTTTAGAAACTCTTACTACTACTTATAAGATTTTACTTTGGTAATTGATATAAACCACTTGGTTAAAAAAATGATAGAAACCACCTCGAATATGTGGCATATTACCAAGCCCCCGTGGTTTGGATAATATCAAAAGCCACCCTTTTGTAAGCCCATACTTGTGACTCGTGACACAAACCACCCCTCCAGTCACTCTTTCTATGTGACACCATTGTGCTGGATGTTGCTTAAGTCACCGCCAAATTAACCTAATATCAAAGACAACCCACGATCACTAGCTAGTCCAACCACCGCTGCTTGCAAAGGATCCTTTCCTACTAATTCTTAGAATACCAAAAAAAAACTCAATATTGAATCCCACAATCCTAATCAATGGGTTTATTAGTATAGAACTCCACAACAATTTGGGAACTTTCTTTGATTTATTTGTCAACATATCTCTTCAATAACGGGGTCATGAAATCCTTACGATAATCTTTTTTTGTTCTTGAGTTTAGAAAAAATGATCTTGATTTTGTTGGGATTTCTATGAAAAATAATTTGACTCGCTGATTGTTGGTTTTGAAACAGAGGTATAGAGATATTCGGATGCAGGGAGTATTGTTGGTTGGTGATCGGTCGTCGAAGAGCTCGGTTTCAGAGGAGATAGAGGGTTAGAGAAGGATGTCTTTCGGCTCGGTTTAGTAGTTCTGTGATGGTGAAGCCGAGGTTGATGTTGATCTTGGAAGAGTTACCCAACCCGAGAAGACGAAGTAAGTTTTTTAGCTTTGTAATGTGTTTTTTTGTGTATCAATGTTGCATTTGTATCAAAATTGAACCTATAATAGCATGATATGGAAAAAACACACTGTAATTGGCATTAATAGGACCAAAATGAACCATATTTGCAAGATCGAGACAACGGATCTCGCCATCGAGACCCGATCATGCTAGATCGCGATTTTGATACAAAAGAAAATGCTCTCAGTGAAACTACTAAGAATCCCGAACTTGCAAGATCGGTTTCCGATCAGGCAAACTCAAGGATCGACCTTGCTTGATCGAGCCTCAATTTAGCTTGGTCGGGACCCGATCTTGCAAGATCTGTATTTTGGGCATATTATCAGCATTCTCTGTGTTGTTTCGTTCGGGCGATACCCTTCTTTTGTTATTTCATAAAAGTATTTGTTAGGGATGTAGAATGAAATGTGATGTTCATAAATGACTTGAAATTCCTATTTCAATTCATTGATTGATTTAACAGCTGGATTAATTATTTTAGCCCATTATTTGTTTTTAGGCGTACACGACGATTCTGTTGCCCGATATTCTCCGCTTCCTTCTATCCTCCATTGAAAGACTTGTCTAGAGCACAAGGCCTTTGCCCCGATTGGCTTAGGATCGACATTCAGGCAAATGACTCCGACCTTGCATTTTTATAGACCTTTCGACTGATCTCGGATTCATGGGTCAGGATGCAGTTACGATATTTCATGGGAGACTTGTCTCCATAGGAAGCATGAGATTTGGTTCAAAGTGAATGACATGCCGATCCGTTTCTCAAAGAAGGAGTTTGTTTTATGCTTGGGGTTGAACATGAGGAAGTGGCACAGGAACAACGAGCTTAAAGAAGGGCTCGATGACACAGGTTTCGTAGACACTTATTCCAAAGAGTTACCGGGGTCTGATTCGATTGAACCAAAAAGAATCAACCTTCTTTGGCCAGATACAAGGAAAAACACATTATCGAGAATTCGTCTGAACAAATAAGGGACAAGCACAAGAGGGTTTGTACCACTCTGCTGATCGGTTTTCTTTAGACCAAGTTCCTACGCAGTTACAAAACCCATGGGCTCCCTTGTTACTTGTGGTGCATCGTCTCATACATAGAGTTCTGCCACAAGTATAGCTTGGGAATTATGTGTGGGGTGACCTGCTGAAGGAGTTCGTACAGACGCTGCAATGTGGTCACCAAAGGACATTGAGGGGCATACGACCCACAAAGTTAATCGCCTCCCTTTTTGTGTTTCAAGTATGATTTAATCCTGTTGTAATGCATTGTTAACTGAAATACATTAAACAATGCATTATAACGGAATTAAATCATACTTGAAACACAAAAGGGAGGCGGTTAACTGTGTGGGTCGCAGGCCCGTCAGTGTCCTTTGACGACCACTTTGCAACGTTCGTACGGAAGTCCTTCAACATGCCATCCCACACATAATTCACCTAGTCTGTGATGATGCACCACAAAGTCACGAGGGAGCCCGTGGGTTTTTGTAATGCGTGGGAACTCGGTCAACAGAAGACTGATCAGCACTGTCGCGCAAACCCTCTTGTTCTTGTCCCTTACTTGTTCAGACGTATTCTCGCGAATGCGTTTTTCCTTTTATATGGTCAAAGAAGTGACAAATTTTTTCTTCTTGATTGGACCAGACCCCGATAAATCACTAAAATAAGTGTCCATGAAACCTGTATCATCAAGTCCTTCCTTAAGCTTGTTGTTCATGTAGAACTTCCTCATGTTCACCCTCGAGCATAATACAAACTCCTTATTTTAAATACGGATCGATATATCGTCACATTGAACCAAATCTCATGCTTCTTCATGGAGACAAGTCGCCCATGAAATATCATAACCACAGCCTGACACTTGAATCCAAGATAATTCGAAAGGTATATAAAAAATGCAGCGCGAGAAACATTTTCCCGAATGTAGGTCCTAAGCCAATAATCGCAAAACCCGTGCGCTTTAGACAAGTCTTTCATGAGATGACAGCCATCGCCTTTGCTATTTGACCCATCTATCATGAAACTGTTTCTCGGAGGTGGTCTATTTATATTACTAACAAAACTATTCTCATCCAAAAACATATTTTCTAGACATACAAATGAATTTTTCCCTTCTTTGACTTTTTCCACTTTATGCTCTTAAACCTGGTAAAAGCCGCAAATCATAATGGAGAGTAACTTTTGGCACATAATACATAAATATAACTTAATTAACTACTCTCCACACTTTTAAGATAAGTTAAAGAAGGGTCAAATCCATTTGCATGCTCAGAAAACATGCTTTTGGGTGAGAAGAGTTCTATCAGTGATGTAAATAGACCACCTCCGAGCAAAAGTTTTTTGATAGAGGGGAAAAATAGCAAAGGGGATGGCATCTCATCTCCCAATGATAGGCATGTCAATTGGTCGGGTCAGGACCAAACCCGCCCCTGACCCGACCCAACTAAACCAAGACCCTATGCAAGACCTCCCAGATCCGACCCTCTAGAAATCCACAAAATCTACCCTAGAATTAACATGTGAGACCTTTTCACATACCCAATCCCTTTCCATGGTTGTGTGTATAAAATGGAAGATTAAACGAATGGGAAAGCTAAGATGTAAGACAGGGTCATGTTCTCTCTAAACAGTCAGCCAAGAGAGTGAAAGTGAAGTAGGTGATGAGAGAAAAAGCAATCAGAATTGCGGTATCGAGACCCAACCCACCTCAGGTACCCGCCACGCCAGTGACAAAACACCTGACCTAACCATCATTGTTATGATTGTGCACTTGCAGTCACCATCCTCCCTTCAAATTTCACACAAAATAGAGCACCTCTTGAGCAAAAACGTAGCACTTTGGAAGAATAAGGAAACCAGAGAATTGAGGGGGGGCATAGTATATACCGAGAGTTTAACATGTATGGAGAGATAGATTAATGAGGTTTTAAGGAAGATTGAGAGAGTTTAATAAGGTAAACTTGTAGGAGGAAAGAGATGCGAAAATATAAAAGATTGAGATTTACCGACAGTGTGATGGAGAGAATTATGAGAAATTAAGCAAGACATAGAAAGAGATGTATAAAGCCACTATGAGAGAGATAGAGAGAATTACGAAAAGTCAATTAAGATAGGGATAGAAATGTATATATAGAGAGAAATAGATTTATGGAATTTTAATCTGGAAAGATAGTGTACATGGGAGGAAGAGGTATGGAAATAAATCAAGACGACCAAAGGATGTTGAGAAAATTACGGAGGTTAAGGAGAGAGATTATTGAGGTCGTTTCTTTAAGGAATTGTGTGATTAATGCAGAGGGATAGAGAAAATAAGTACAAGATATTAGGAAAATCGAACTGAAAGAAGAAAGAGTGTATGAAAAAATAGTGAAAAATGGAGGTAATGTGCAGAGAGAAAGAGAGATATTCGAAATAATGTCTATGAAGGGGGGAACATGATCGAGCTAATTCGTTGGAGAGAAAGAGTAAATTAAGGGAAAGAACAGTATCAGGGTCCGGTCGGGTCGGGTCGGGTCAAATGGGTCACCTGTTTACGGGCGGGTTTGGTTCCAACAACAAAGGGTCGGGTAACTTATAGATCGGGTCAGGTCCATTACCTATTAGATCTGGTAAGAAAGGCATATCGACGTTGTGAGCCAAGCCGAATGAGAGTAATAAATATGATTACCTGAGTGAGTGCTTCGGTGGAAAGCGCGGTGTTGAGGGTCCTGAGGACCGCTTGACCCTGGAGAATCGAAGCAGTGAATGCCAGATTGATGACGATGTGCGAGGAGTCGTCGGCACTAGAGAGATGTTCTATCGGACACGCCATGGTACTATCAAGGTAGCCAAAAAAATAATGGGTGCAAAAATAGATGAAATATGATGTTTCCACGATACAAAATTGGATCCATCAAGTTTAAAAGGCAAGAGATAGTGCAAAATTGACAGCAAATAAATCGGAGTGGTAGTGGTGGTCGAAAGGCGGTGGTAAAGAGCAATGTGCTCTGATACCATGAAAGAACCTGCGAGATTTCACAAAAAGTGTGCAGAAATGAAGAAGATAGAAAAAGGCTTTATGTATAGATATAGTATTTACAAGTATGAAACCCTAATTGACATAGATGATATCGATATATAACCAAAGATCGACGGTAGGATTAGAACAGCTACAATCTAACGGCAGACAAAAGATATGATATTGTACAATAAGAGAAAAGACAAATATTCTCTTATATAAAGAGTGGGCTTATATTGTACCCTTATATAAAGAGTGGGCTTACATTGTAGAATAATTATATAATGGGCTTAATGGCCTTCAGAGGAGTTTTGGGCTTTTTATAAGAGCTTGTTAAGTAGTCATGCTATAAGACTTGCATAAAGTTAATCTAGATACATAAAGTATAGATATCAATTGGAGATGGAGTAAAAAGTTACACTACCTGTTATAGAGATGAAATTCATATGAAAACTATGGGCATATCTTTTGGCACCTTGTGGTGGAAAGCATCTTCAATAGCTGCTATCTAGTGCCACAAAAATGGTATTATTGGACTTAAGACACTGATTACAAAATTTGATCACTTAGAGAAAGGAAAAATGTGATATAAACAAATGATCGATGTTGTATTATCAAAATCCCTACCACATATAAGAAAATGTTTTTTGGGAACCACCGATGTAATTCAGCCTATAAACATTAACTTACTTCACTAATCTCTACATTGTGAAGCATGTTATTTCACCCATAAAAACATACACAAGTGTATTCAGCTCCTTAGATATCTTATATTGATTTTCTTTTTCTGGAAAAGAAATTTTTAATGGGTCAAAGAATAAACATTGATATCCACATCAATTCCCCTATGATGCAGTTTCTAACATGCATGTGAAAAGGAAATCATCGAAAAAAAGTTAGATTACAAGTATGACAATGGCTCGAACCTGGCCGACGTCTTCTATATTTAAATTTTAACTAGCCAAATTAACGAATTTTCTATAGTTCATTGACTCATTCTTTTACTCGCTTTAGGCCTTAAGAAGTCAGGACCAGCCATGGACCGAAGCACTCTAAATAAGTCCATAAGTTCCTCGTGAGAAACAAGAAATCTCTCAACAAGGCATTTTGATATGAAACTGTTGTATTTCCAACTATACCATGCATTTTATATGATCGATAGGAGTTTCTGATTCCTCCCCCTGGAATATAAATTAACTTGGTTCCGACAAAAATTGCTTTCATGAAAGAAAGAAACATGGACTGCATAATATCATTAATTGTCATGGAACAACAGCCACAACATTACAAAACAACCATGGAAACAACAAGCCAGCTACATGGACGTTACAACTTGATCAGATGTACGACAGCTTAATTTAGCAGCTGGTTCCGAAGATCACCTGCAGATGTAGACAATGTGTTCACCCCAAAATCACCAAAAAACCCACTCTCCAATGCTCACGCGGAATCTTCACCAGCTCGGAATATCGACACTTTGAAGATGATAATATTCTTAACTTGAATCAACTCAAAAACACAAGCATCCCCTTCGGACAAATGATTCTCATTGACAAAGGTAGACCAACCACGGCGTAGACAATGTGCTCTCTTATCATGAAACAAAACGACTTCCCATTGTCTTCCTCCAACAGCCAGATGTACTACAGTGCCTGTTGAAGAGATGTTCAGATACTTCTCGATAAAAGCCACTGGCACATTCTGCAAAGGCACAAACTTGAAGTTATATATCTTCCAGTCCAAAATTGCAAGACTAGAAATGTAGCAGCTATAACATGAATCATCACAAGTTCCACATCATAAAGGGCATCAATACAACAGGAAAAAACTTCTCCTACATATATATACCTGACCTCGTTCCCAACACTGAAGACGTGTATATGAAAACAATGGTGAAATAAATGACTAACCACGAGATACTTGGGCTTCACATTAGATGGCCGCAAAGACACCACAAAATATGGATTTTTTGGCTTGAACATCATTGCTGCATCGATTGCCTGTTTTCTCTCTGGGATTGTCACGAGTTCACTCTTCACCATTTTTGTAGGCCATACCTCTACTTCCTCTTCATTCTTCACCCTCTCCTGCTGCTCAACTGCACATGAAATTACTGATGAGAAATCAAGTTATTTATTTTGAGTTGTTGATTTTGAAGAAACTGGATCCTCGGGTACTTACCTTCTGCAGCTGCCTTCTCTGTAGGATTAGTAAGACAAATCTTGGAAATACCATTCCTATGAGTTCCGCCTTCAATACGCAAGTTCTCAAGATCCTTTTGCTTGTCACCGCCTCGGGATATAGACACTTCAAAGGTGATATTCTGAACTTCAACCAACTCAAACACACAAGCATTCCCTACTGACAATTGATTTTCCTCAGAAAATTTGGACCACCCCCGGCTCAGATAATGTGAACCATTCGAATATTTCAGTAGAACTTCCCATTGTCTTCCACCACAAGTCAGATTTATGGTGGTATCTGAAGAGATCTTTAGATACCTCTTAATCAACGGCACTGGCACATGCTGTAAGAGCAGTAACTTGGATTATCATACAATTCAAAAAATAAATTTAAGTGTAATGTGTATTAGGAGAAGTTCAACATTAAAAGGGCGAAGATACTAACTAAAAAGGTGAAAAATGATATAACCTCTGTAGTTGTTGGATAAAAAACAATCACTTAATAGCTTATATATTAACTTCATGAAGAAAGAACAAGGATTTCATGGAGTGAAAGGACAGGAAATGAAATCAAAACCACATTTGTTTTGCTGCAAGTCTCGTGATTTCCAATAAGAGGGAAATACAAAGTAGAACAATTTCATCTTTGGTTTTCCTCCGCAAAATCTAAACTAAAACATGCAAGAGCCTAAGGGCGCCCTAAATCATGAGTAGCTTTTCAAGCGTTGGAACTGGTAATCATGTAAAGGATCAACACGGGGAAACAAAAGCCTTGGTGTAGAGAAAAAAGTAGGAAATGTGATTTATTTGAGCACGATGAGGAGCTGACAATACTCCCTAGAATAGAAGGGTATGTAATTGCAAAAAAAAGGGTTTGCAATGGTAACACCCCGAACAATACTGCTTTTGATCTTCTTTAAACTCCACCTTTTGTAACCCAAAAGAAATGTACCTTGATCACCCCCCATACTTCTGTTGTTAGTGAAAAATATATCTACATGGATCCATAGTGGAAACCATGCAGGGGTATGAGTGCTAACATGAGCTAAGGGACTAACCACTGGGCCATATTTGATTTGATATCGCTGCAAGACGACAGTGAAAGACGCATTTTCTGGCTCAAAATTCATGGTTCCATTGATTGCTATCTTTCTCCCTGAGGTTGTCACCAGTTGGCTCTTCATAAATTTTGAAACCACATAATCTTCTACTTCCTCGTTTTTTACTGTTGTTTGCTGCTCATCTGCACATCAAATTACTGATGAGAAAACCATTTATTAGAAGTTGATAAAAAAACTTAAACATGCCATCATTCTACAAATACCTTCATTTTGAGTTGCTGATTCCACGCGGACTCTTTTCGTATCTGTAAGTAAATTCTCAACCTTCTTGCTCTCACGCTTCTTATTCTTCTTACCTCGACATGTTGCTGTCAAATTCCCGGATTTGGTTATCTCCTCTCCATCATCCAACTTACGGCGTTTGTTCCTAGTGTCATAACCAAGTCCTGATCGCATGCTCTCCATGGAAGAAAAATGAATTTCACGCGTTTTAATTCTTGTAGAACATTCTAGTGCAAACTTGGACATATTCTGCAAGAATGAAGTGCTGCATCTTTCACCAGTTGGCTTCTTATCGATACGCTGCTGTGGGGAGGATATTACAGGTGGTTCAGATACTGAGTTCTGCTTTCCATCGTTTCTTGGATAGTAACTGATTTCAGAGCCAGGCAAGTCAAAAATATGGACATTGAACTTGGAATTGCCTTCATACTCAAAAAGTAGGAAAAACCGGCCATGTATCGCGTGGTGCTCAGCAAATTCTTTCCAGCCATCACAAAACCAGAGCTTCTTACCAGATTTTTTAAGCCCAACTTCCCAACTTGTTCCACCTGGAACATTGAGCTTAGCAGTAGCGGACAGCTCATTCCCATGTACTCTCGAAAAATCATCCGGGATCATCTAGAGAAAACAACAGTCACATTCATCAGCGTACACATCTTCAGCTCAATCAAATTACGTGTGCAAAACAAGCCAATCGTTGAACAATAAACTAATGCGCAGACACATATGCATCAGCACCATACTAAATATTAAGCTAACAAGGAGTGTCTTTATCATCATTCATGGGAACTACAAACAGTCAACAAAGAATACATTGTTGCATACTCAAATAAACAGGAATATATGACATCCTATGAAAATAATATACTCCATCCACTTCATTGTAGCAATGATTAACACAAGAAGGATATACCAAAAGGTTTGTCAAGTAAGATATACGACATCGTTTGGGGAACTAGCAAGGATCACCAAAAACTTCAACCCAAACATAAACCCATATCAGGAAGGAGAAGAGAAGACAGCTTTTACAAGAAAGAAGATTATGAATCTCACAAACCCAGGCATATCGCATTCAACAAAGGAAAAAGAGGGCAACTTTCACAAGAAAGATTCTGAATTTTTCAAATCCTAACATAGCCCATTTTCAATTCTCATGAAATACTATTGAAACCCTAGTTTAATAAGAAAAAGAACTTTTGAGGTAAACCCCACTACAGTATGGTCTCGCTGACACTTAGCTACAAGCAGTATTGATTTTGTAAGAAACCTCCCACCCCACTACAGTTTCACTTCTACCGACATCGCGCACTATTTTACTAAAACTGTTGGTATACCTAAGTGTCGGTAAAAGTGAAAGCACGGAGGTTTTTGTTTGAAAAATGTTGAGGGATGTCGGTAAAAGTAAAACTGCTGGAGAACAAAATTAATACTGCTGGTAGCTAAGTGTCTGCGAGACCATACTGCAGTGGGGTTAACCTCAAAAGTTCTAAGAAAAATGTTCAATCTCAAACCTCAGCTCAGGGAACAAAGAATAATTCAGAATTTCTCAATCCCAGACATAACCCAGTTCAGGATCTTTTGAGAAAGTTTCTGGATTTTTTTTGTTCAAAACCCATTGACCGTGAAATACCTTTGGTGTATATTCTGAAAGAACAACATAACTTTCCAGTTATTGATACAAATACATACACACAAGTGAGAAATCTTACCAGCGTGTGACCGCGCTTCACATGGGGCGAGGTGATCCGGAAGAAAAATGCAGGGGATTTCATTTTGATTCACTCTCTTTTTCAGCCTCTCTTTGCTTTCTAACCAGGGCTTTTACTGTTGTTGAGCATCGGGAGTGGTGCAGGAATCGATCGATTAACCTGCTCACCAGTTGGGTAATTAATATGCCCGCCGTACGTTTCTCTTTTCAATTTTTTTTGGATAAAATCTACTTTGTACCCCTATGTTTAGGCCATTTGTCACCCGCTACCCATACGTTTCCGCTAATGCACTTTACCACCCCTGAAACTGACGGAACCCAAACGTCTGTTCAAAAAGACTGTCTTACCCTTGATTTTTTGAAAAATTGCGTACTATAAATCATCTTCTTCTCCTCCCTCTCATTCTTCTTCTGATTTCTCCCGTTGTCTCTCTCTATCTCTTACTCTCTCTTCTTGAATAAATCCTAGCCGCCACAATCCACCAACACCGCTGCCACCATCGACCCCAACACCTCCACCATTGTCGCCACTCTCTCCTTCCTCTTCTTCTCCTTCTCCAACCCTACCGGCCGCCAGTTCTGCCTTCGTTATGATCCGAAGATGGGTTGTCGAGTTCACTTAGAGAAGCTAGGTCCGTCGGTATCAGGGGTTCGATTGAATAAGGGTTGTGAGGTGGTTGCTATGGTGGAGGCGACAATTTCAAGAGCAGGGGGTTGGGTTGGGATAGAGAGTGATGGTGGTTACAGGTTTTGGGTGTTCTTGTGCATTCGGTGGTGGTGGTGGAAAGGTACTGGTTACCTACTTCTGGTTTTCTTCCCAAACTCAAAGGGAGGAGCTAGATCACCTAAAATCTCTGGGAGGGGCTTCGCTCCCACTCCCATTCCTCGCTCCGGCGCTTTCAGCTCGAATTCGCCTCTAATCCTCGCTCCCGAAATTCAAGAGCGTGTTTTCACCAACGCTCTGTACTTTCTCGGCAATAGGCCTCACTAATAAATTATCAAGTCCATTTGAAAGTAAGTCAAACTAGGATTTCAACTAAAATGACATAGTCAACCCCTAATGAGGTAGCCTCCTGCCTCACCGTATGTCAAATTCTCATGAGTAACGCTCACTCACGTTTAACATCCTTTGCATTTGTCAGTATACGAGGTTATAAATTTATATGGGATTTCTATCTATTGTCACAAAATCTGGATCATACAACAATTCAAAATATAATATGTTTATATCTTAAATTATATTAAATGTATAATTTATATATGCGCTCTCAAGCCGCTCTCAAATTTAACTTTTCTATAATTTATCGCTTTCGCGCTCCCGCTCCCGCTTTCGCTCCCGCTCCTGATCTCGCTCTAGGTGACTTAGGGGAGGAGTCACCCGGTTCTTGATTTGGATTTCAATTCAAGAATTGAATTGATCCATGTAGTTGGCTAATCTTGTTCGAATACTTCTACTCCTGGTAGCCATTGACGAATCCGTTCATTTGATTTGGCGAATCTTGTTTTCTTGTTCTTCGAAGTCAATGGTGCAAGTCAACCAGCATATTTATACCTAATCTTGTGTTTTCTTGGTAATACTTTAATGATTTTTCATAAGTTAGATTGACCAATTGTTATTCTTGGTGAATCAAGCAAAGTTATGGGAATTTTTTTATCTTCTTCCTGTTTTTATGCAATGGAATTATCAGTTCAGAGATAAGAAAGGTGCTCCAGATGTTCTTGGTGGAGCCTAGCTTCAATTTTTTTATTGGATTCAAATTTTGAGTAGTTAAGTCTTGTTAGAATTTGTTGGTTGGCAATAGTTGGCGAACTTCATCACTTTATTTTTTTTTTACTTTGAGGGTTTAATTTGTTGTTGTTGTCGTTGTTATTGTTGGCGATTACTTTTAGATGTTGTTTCGGCAATCTAATAATGCACTTGTGTTTTGTGTTGGTGGTGGTGGGGATTTTGTGGTCAAGAACACCAAGAAAGTAGACTGGTGTTGCTGGTGGGGATTCGGTAAAGTGGTGATATTGTTGGTGGATATTCGGTGGTGATGGAGGCGGTGCTCAAGAACACCAAGAACATGAAAGATGAAATAAATGAACTCAATAGGGGCAAAATGGTCCAAAAAATGTTAAAAAGTGACATCTTGGACGGAATATGACAGAAGGGTGTTAAGTGTCGTCACTTTTTTCCGTTACAGTGGTGGTAAAGTGCATTAGCCGAAACACAGGGGTAGCGGGTGACAAATCACCAAAATAAGGGGTGCAAAGTGGATTTTACCTTTTTTCTAATCCTTACTTTGACAACAAAATCTGATTCTAACAAAGCAAAAATTTATTTTTGCAAAATCCTTAACTTCATTTGTGTAGGTAACTAGGTAATGGCCAATAACCAATGAAGTTGCACAAATAAAGTTAGTGGCTTTGTATGAATACTTTTTTACTTTGTAAGAATCGCTATCCGAAAAAAATAGAAGGAAAAGAAATACTTCCCCAGATTTTCCCAAGAAAAACCTCCCCAACAATGTTTTGTGCATTAAATAAAATTCAGTTAGCTTTTTTAAATAAAATTTAAATTTTGTAGGCCTGTGAATTTTAGACAGATGCGCGCAAATAAATGCTAGCTCAAGTGGTAGAAAGCATTTGATAACATTTGTATGAAGTCTTGGGTTTAAACAAAACAAACGACAAATAAATTAGCTCAAAAAAATAAATTAAGATTTTTCCGTAAGACTTTTTCATATAATATTTTGTTGCACATTTACAAGGGTGAAAGACACTTTCACCTCTTCAATGTGCCGAAGTTCAAGAATCTTATGTCCCATATTATGACAAATTTAGTATAAGTTTTGGATTTATATCTAAAAATAGTTTTTTAGGAGAATCTAAAAAATAGTTGTTAGGACAACATTACCCCCATATATACTGTGCATAATGCAGGGGTTATTGTAAGGTATAGAATCATTTTTGTATGATATTCGTGGGGGAATCGAAGTTGTTTATTTTAAATGATGTACACAATTTTTAAACTAACGGCTTCACATTCAAAAGAGTACAAAATTTTCTGAATTTTAACACTAAGAAAATGGAAGTACCCTTTTCAAAACTACAAAGAGCGAAAGTGTCCTTCAATGGGAGACTATACATAAGGGAGAAAACACAGAAGCCACATCAGGGACAGGAGTCTTGCTACTGGACAAATATGGAGTATCTCTACATGAAGTATCACTCAGTCCCAGCTCTTCCCCACCAATTTGACTTTTACCACTATTCACTGGGTCATTTTGACTCGATGACTTGGATAGCAAAGTAATGTAATTTTTTGATAACTTTTTCATGGTGTTATAGAGTATAAGTTGCTCTATAACACGGGGAAAAAGTTATCAAAAAATCGCATCATTTTGCTATCGAAATCACCCGGTCAAAGTGACCACTATACGAGTCAAATATTGAAGATGGTGGGCAAAAACTGGGACTGAGTGGGCAATAAGCTTCCTCCCCAATTCAAGCAAAACATTTAGCAATTCTTGTTGGACCTACGCTTGCTTGTATCCTTTGTCTCACTGTGTATAATGTACTTCATCCGCTCTCTCTTAATATTCACCTTTTGAATCTTTCTTCTATAATCGGGTCACTTTGATTAAGTGATTTGGATAGTCAAAACGATACAATTTTATAATAATTGTTGATAGTGTTATAAAGTGAAGTTTGCTCTACAATATCGTGCAAAGATTATTAAATTCTTGTATCGTTTATTAATTAAATCACTAAGTTAAAGTGATTCAATGAATAGTGGTAAAATGAAAAGGATGAAGCAGAGGAAGTAATCAAAGTGACCCGATTGTTACTACTAAAATGAAAAGAATAGTGTAAAAGTCACATCTTTTGCACTATTTTGATTGTTACTACTATTCACTGAGTCACTTTGATCCGGTGATTTGGATAGCTAAACTTTACAATTTTTAGATAATTTTTCCTTAGTATTGAGAGTAGCTCTTATTTTACAAGACCATAAAAATGTTATCGGAAAACTGTGTCAAAGTGACCCAATTACGAGTGAAAAAGTCTAAATAATGCAAAAGAGGTGAGACAGAGTGGTACTTGGTCTGTTTCTTCTGTTTCTTCTTAGTTTGACTTTTTCATCCGTAGTCATGTCATTTTGACTGGGTAATTTGGATAGCAAAATGATACAATTTTTAATAATTTTTCATGATATGTAAGGTAAACTTCACTCTACAATATCTCGAAAAGATTACCAAATTCTTGCATCGTATTACTAATCAAATAATCGGGTAAAGTGAAACTAAGAAGAAACAGAAGAAACGGAGGAATAGTGGTAACAATCAAAATAGTGCAATAGCATTCATTGCTTTTCCACAGACAAGCTTCAGTGGACTCGGACTGATTCAGAGCCACAACAAGAACACATCACTTCACTATTAAGTAGAGCTACAAACCCATGAAGGTATTCCCTCCTCCAACTTCTTCAGAAAACTGTTTGGATATTGGGTGCGTTTGGTAGAGTGGTTTTTTTTAATTTATGGTTTAAAAACCAAATAAATTATCGAAAGTGTTTGTTTGTAGTGGTTTAAAAATCAGTTTTTAATCTAGTTTTTTTTTTGTCATTTTGTCTTGGTGAAAAAAACCAACTTTTGGTGGTTTTTCTTTTAGTTTATTTCTTTGACACACAAATACGATATTACCCTCATATTTTAGACGTATTAAAATGAAAATCTCCTCTCATTTTGGTAGCTCTCTGACTTTTTAGTCAAATATTGCACGATTTTTTTCCTATACTTCGCCATAAATATTTTTTCCAAAAAACTCAATTCTCACATATTTCGGACGATAAATTTTATGTAAAATGTTCTTAGTGCTTGTTTGGTTCGAGATTAAAATCTCATTTGAGATTAAAATCTGCCAAAAAATTTAATCTTGTTTGTTTCGCAGATTTTTTGAGTCAGATTTTAATTTAAGTTGGCTAATAATCTGCAGATTATATAATCTCCGATTTTGAAGATTTTTTGAGTGAAACGTATAAAATATCATACTCTATCATCTCGTTAATGCTTGAATTGTTAATTTGTGCAAACACTTAGCATCTTAAACGTATTATAGTTTAAATAAATGCATTTTATTGTAAATTTTGTTGTAAAAGCTACAGGTATTGCCAAACGCAATAAAATTTTAATTCCAAATTTTCAGCACATGCCAAACAGTTTGATTATAATTTCAGCCAGCTTATTCACTCCAGATTATTTTCATCAGATTATTGAGATTTTAAACTGGAACCAATCAGGCTCTTATTATTTAGGATCAACAATTTTTGCGGTGTTCTTTCCTTAGTTGATTATTTTTTTGTTATTCGTTACTCAACGTGGCATGGAGTGTGAACGAAATTTCAAGAAATCGTTAATTTTTTGTTGAAATTAAGTATGAAAATTTAATTTTTTTGGATGTCACACAACTATTAATTTGTTCTTCAATTTGTTACTTTCATGAAAACGTTGAAGCTCATGAAATCATGATCTTTTTTACATTGCATTTGTCCTCTTGAATCTGTAAAATCAATTTAAGTGGAGGGTATATTTGATATTTAATCTGCATCATCCCGTTTAAAAACCACTACCAAACACATTTCTTCAGTTTTTAATCTAGTTTAAAAACTACTACCAAACACATTGATTTAATTAGAATCTCTAAAAAAACCAAAAAAATTCCACCACAATCTAAAAACCAGTTTTTCCACCAGAAACCATTCTACCAAATCGATTTAGTTAGCAAAACGATGCAAGAATTTAGTAATCTTTTTATAGTGTCGTAGAGTAAAACAATACCACACAAAATTATCAAATTCTTGCTTTGTTTAGCTAACCAAATCGATAGACCCAAATAATACCCAAATAGTTTTGCGACGAACTTAGAGAAACGGAAGGAGTACAAGTTAAAAGGCCAGCCTTGTCATGTTAACAAGTACAAAGGCACAAGACCAGGAGAATTTACATACAAGTGCAGTGATTCAAATTACAAGTAAGCAGCAGCTAATCGCCTTCATTTTGGCCGAAAAGCAAGTCCATCGCGTGTTTTTTCGCTGCTTCCGCATCCTCATTAACACGAAAAATCTTAACTTTAAAGACAAACTTCCCTGCGTCGATCAGCTCAAACACGCACACGTCTCCTTCCTCCAACCTGTTATCCAATAAAAATTCAAACCACCCTTTGCCAAACTTAGCCGAACCGTCTCTCCAACTGCACAAAACTGTCCATTTCTCCGTGCCAGACCTCTGCAGGGTTACGAAATCCGAGACCCCTTCAAGGTATTGCGCCGCAAAATAGGCTGGGATATGCTGCAAAAATAAAAGTTTGAAGCAAATCTTTATACGTCAAAACAAAGAGGACGTAGAAGTGTCGGAACCGATTGAGGTCCTGTTTGGTATCAGCTGAAAATAATTTGGATAAAAATTCAGTTGAACTTTAAATCAAAATATGTTTGGTATGAGCTGAAACTGTAGATTATTAAAATGATATTTTTTAAAAAATTTAAAGAGCTCTATAGTCAACAACTTAAATACACCCACTTATAAATGAACTCTGATCATACTAATGTAAAACATTATTTTTATAGATTTTCATCTGCAAAATCCCCAATTTGGTTTTTGAGAATAATATTTTTTCCTCGGGTTCGAACCCGGAACCTCATGCAGGGGATTTTGGAGATTCTTTAGTTGCCCTGAGATTCCTTTAATCTGCATATAAATAATCAGCTTTAAAATATATATAGCATAACAAATGAAATTGCCTAACACTTGGATTTAAAATCAGCCATGCCAAACACGCACCCAGCCAATGGGCTTACCACGCTGACTCCTTTGATGAAGTAGGAGCGCCGCATAACAATTGTGCAGAACGGGTTTTCAGACTCGAATGCTCTTGAGGCGTTGAGGGCCCTTTCCATGTCTGCTTGAGTCGTTGAATTGGTAGCTCCACGTCTTGGTTTATAAGTACTTGGAGTTCGTATTCTTGTTCCACGTTTAGCTAATGATTCACAGTCACCTGTAAGTTAACCACAATGCTCGAATAGAGATCATTATTTTTCAACTACCATGCCTGCCCGCTCGCCCATGTCCACCCATTTAAGTACGGGTTCAAACGGGCTGGACAACATTCACCCATTAATTTAAACGGGTGGGTTTCAACTCATTTAAAGGCTGCGGGCACGGGCGGGCAAATGGGCTGGGCAGTTTTCGACAACTCCAACCAAATAATGAAGTGACGAGGATATAAATCTTAGAACACACTATGCAGCTAGTACAAAGAACATACCCGATCCTCTTCCACGTTTTCTTTCATTCGCTGCTCTCTTAAGCTCACTTTGATGACTACTCTTCACCTTTCGCAGCATTTGGTGGCGAGGAGAATCATCCAAGAGTTCAACAGAATCACTGCTTTTGTCATCATCCTTATCTGGAACTGGGCACGAACTCCTCAAGCTATCGCATTTGTACTTCACCTCAGCATTGGCCAAATCGTACATGGTCACCTTGAAATGTGACTTCTCTGTGTATGCAAAGACTAAAAGGTACCCAACTCGGATTGACTGGTGAGCTACAAATTCATCCCAACCGTCGGTAAACCAAACCTTCTCCTCAATTTTTTCCAAGCCCACTTGCGAAGCGCATCCGTTTGGGGTAGTGAGAGTAGCAACAGGAGGAAGTTCGCTCCTGAGCTTCTTAATGAAATTTTCCGGGATCCTCTGTGGTCATGGAACACAAGGGTTTGGTTCTTTGAATAGGAAACATGAATTATGAATTGAGAGCTGTAAAAACTGTACCTTGCTTTTTTATCACATAAAACTATGGTTTCTTAATCTCTAATGGACAAAAGATAAGGTGGGAGATACTAAAATGCTTCACGCTCAGTTTTTAGCCATGGCATCATTCCTTTTTGGGCAAAAGACACTTTCACCCCGTCCAGTTTTCACCCCTTCCAGTTTGGAAAATGATAATTGTACTCCTTTTGTCTGTCAAATTTCAGAATATTTACACTCCCCAATTGTGACATCGTTAGTCTAGAGGCGGTTGTCTGTCACTGTAGTAGTTTCGGGGACAGATTCACTTTTACCCCAATTGTGTCCCGCAGTTTGGACTTTGGAACACAGAAGGGGCATAATTGTCATTTCCCTAACAAGAAAGGGGTGGAAAGTGTCATTGCATCAAACTGGATGGGGTGAAAGTGTCTTTTACCCTTCCTTTTTCTCTATTGGTACTTGTTTCCTCACAGCAAAAGTAGAAGATCCTAGAAATGGTTCAAAGGATTAGTAGATGAAATGTTGAAGAATGTGATTTTGGTTTTAGCCAACTGGTTTAAGGAGTCCCAGAAACTGTAAAATTGTTACCTCAGACATAGAATATGACATTGTAATCCTTATCTACATTGTACTACTTCCGTTCCCTCTTAATCTTCACCTTTGACTTCTTTCGTAATCAGGTCACTTTGACGCAGTAATTTGGATAGCCAAATAATACAATTTTTTAATAATTTTTTGATTGTGTTGTAGAGTGAAGTTTACTCTTCATTATCGTGCAAAATTCTTGCATCGTTTTACCAATCAAATCGCCAAATTAAAGTGATCCCGTAGATAGGGTGAAGATTCAGAGAAAGAACGAGATAACAGAGGAAGTACAAGTGATTGAAACACATGAGAAAATGGTGAAAACAGCCAAATCAAGAGTATTACATTTTTTGAGATTTTGCCAAATTAGAAAGAAAATTAGACATTGGGGTTCAAGAGTAGTTGCATGTTTGTCCCAGCAAAGTTACTGTTAATTTCTGGGATAGTGAAGAAATTAGCAAAAGGGGTCTCTTTTTTCCTTGAATTTTCATGGAAACCAAACAGGATCTGGGGTTTCGATTTCTAGGATTGAGAAGAAATCAAGAAATTAACTTTAAACAAGAACCACCTACCTACCCACAAGAGTACAGACACATGCAGAAACACAACACTCAGAGAGAGAGAGAGAGGGGTTACCAGTTTCTTTTCTTGAATAACGGAGGGGACAATCAATCTGTAGAAGACCGGAGACTTGTTGGCCGCCGGAGAACTCGACTCCCGGCCACCGAGGTCGGCTACTTCCCCTGGCTCTTCCATTTGTAAGATTTTCGCCGGAATGTTGGTTTTTAGTCAATCAATTTTCAGCTCTGACTCTCTCTCTCTCTCTGCTACGCGGGTTTAATGTATTTTCTAGTGCATAGGAGAGGGAGAGGTGAAAATGGTGGTTCCAAAAATGGTTACCGGAGTACAGAGCAAGTGCAATCTGTAAAGTGGGCTTCCAAATTTAATTCCACCTACCCATCTTACGACCACTCTGCCACAGCTCTTTGTATCTAATTTAACTCATCACTATTCACTTAGATCACTTTCACCTGTTGATTTGGATATCAAAATGAAGTAATTTTTTTGACAATTTTTTCATAGTTTTGTAGAGTAAAATTACTTTATAACACGGTGAAAAAATTATTAAAAATTACATTATTTTATTATCCAAATCATCCGATAAAAGTGACCCAAATACAAGTCAAAAAGTCAAATTGAATACAAAAAATTGGAACGGAGTGGTACTACTAGTAGTAGTCTACTACTACAAAAAGTATTTTTTTAAGTGAAAAGAAAGTCTCGGGAGGAAAATTTTTTTAGTGCTCCAAAAGAATACAATGTGGTTCTCTACTTTCAATCATTGTACACCACTTATACAAACGGTTAGTGATTGACACATATTTATTGGTTGTAGAGCGCCACGTGGTGCTCTTTTGAATTACTAAGGCACCTCATTACTTGTTACCTACTCACATGACCATCACTAAAGAAGTTACTTGGTCTGTTTCATTTTAGTTTGACTTTTTCATCCGTAGTCATGTCACTTTGACCTGGTAATTTGGATAACAAAATAATATAATTTTTTGATAATTTTTTCATGGTGTCATAGAGTAAAATTTACTCTACAATACCTTGAAAAGATTACCAAATTCTTGCATCGTATTGCTAATCAAATCATCAGGTCAAGGTGGGAGCAAGAAGAAACGGAAGAAACGGAGGAAGTACTTCAACATGCCTGCTTGGTCGATATCTTCCTTATTGACCTTAAGAGTAACTTTGGCCGACAAATTTAGCTAACAATATGATATAGAAATATATTAATGTTTTCATAATATTGTACTTCATAATATTTTTTCCCCGGGTTCAAACCCAAAACTTCATGTCGGGGCATTATACACTCTACCACTAAGCTAGCACCCATTTGCGACATTTAGAGGTTGTGTAAATATAACTTTGAAATTTACACAAAATGTAAGGATAAAAATCATTACAAAAGAAATGCTACTCCAAAAAAGTTTAGTAACCCCTACCTATTTCTTAAAATTGCCCTCAAGCATCAGCTGTCTCATGAGAAGAAGCGTAGCCAGATACCTAAACATCACCTGTCCTTCGAGAATGGGCATCTAAACTGGAAGAAGCAGGTTGCGTGACAGATATTACAGTGAGAAGAGAATTGGCCATTGCTTTCGGGTTAAGAAGACTGAGGCCTGGAAGAGTGATTCAGATAAAAAATAATTTGCACGCTTGCAGTGATTGCCACACCGCAAAGGAAGGCTCAATTCCAAAGCTTTTGAAAAAACTCTGGAATGCTAGAGATAAAAATATCTTTCATGTTTTCAAGGATGCAATTGTTCGTGCGACAAGAATTGGTGAAGTAATAGAATAACAACTAACAGTATAATTCTAATTACAATAACTTTTTTATGTTTGAACTCAGAGTACGATAAACTTTTAGCTTTGTACTCTTTCCTATTTGCTAAGATTTTATCATACTCTGAGGAAAAATCAGAAAGAGTGAGTGTTATAAAACTATCACCGCAGGAAGAAGAAAAGAACTTGATGCTGAGAACGCCTTTAATTTCCGATTCAAATGAAAGAAGTCCACATTCTCTGGTCTTTTGAGGTAATGAAATCCAACTACAAAGAGCCATTTCCTATTTGCCTGTAATAGAAGCCGAAGCAGATACCTGAAATCTTCTTTTCCTTCTACCTATCTTCTCTACTTCTGTCTTTTTGCGTCTTTGTTGTCCGTCTGTATTACTCTACACCATGCTACAACATAGCTGCACTCTTAAAGAAAACGCCGCGACCTCTTGTGTTTCTGAATTTGGGATGCGACAGGGAAGCCTGAGAAAACAACAATAACATGATAAGTGAGCCAACAAAATACATAGATAATATTTCATTTCAGACTATGAAACAAACATGAAAGCATATAGTATCAATGTATCATGGCTTCTCTCAAACTACCAAGTGCTAATGAAAACCTAATCAAAATTTTGTCGATTTTTAATACTGAGGCAGCCGTGTTAACTCAATAACATTAAGGAAAGTGTGTAGACGCGCATGTCAACATTTACGGAAAAAGCTAAAACGTCTGTATATCAGCCTGCTAATACCTGCATCATGTAGCTTCCATTGCTACTGAGAAGTCTCGGCTCATTGCATTTGAACTCTTAAACCAATCTTTTGTTCTCAATCATCCGACTCCCAATACATTGAAAAGATGCTAGAATGAAGTTTACGGTCTATCCATCTAACAAGAAAGATATTAGAAGACTTCAACGATCAGGAGGTTGAATGAATTTACGCTGACTGCGGTATTTGAATTTGATTCAGCCTGGCGTGCCAAATCGAATGCAAAATCATGTGAAACATGTCATATCTGACAGGTCTCCAGTTCCAATGGAAATGTTTCTGCACCATCTTCACATTAGCTTGTATCTTCAGATACCTTCTGAGAGGAATCGCCAGCAAAATCTCCTTCAGTCTGGGGATATCCTTCTCTTCCACTATCAGCGAAAAGGAACTCCAATCCAAAACCTCGTTCAATGGAGGGACAAAGTTATCGGCGATGATCACCGGAACACACTCGTAGTACAGTGCCTCTACTATCCTGGGGCTATTTACTTCGTATCCCATTGGGCAGATGCAATATTTGCTTGATTTCATGTGATGAATATACGACATGACTCTAGAGACTCTATTTGGGAGAGGACCATAGATTTTCATGTCCTCATCTTTGTCGCCGCCCCAATACTTGAGTAGCGTTGGGCGGACCCTACCGTGCATGTTACCAGCAAAAAAGGCTAGAATTGGGCGTTGCGACACCCTTTGCCCTCCGACACCTCTTATAGGCTTTTGGGGATTTCTTATGGTTGTTTCAGGTAGAGAAACATCCTTTCCGGCCTTGAAGATACCTTCTGATACATCCGCGTTGCATAGAGCTTTTATGGTGTTTTGGGTCAACTCCTCATGCTCAGTCAGTGTATAAGGTCCCTGAAAAATGGAATTTAGAGTCAGGGAAGTCGCTTAATATCCAGAAAATACAACTACATAAGCCAAGTATAGATCACAGTTTTCTAGCCACTGAGGGTGAAAAATTTAATTTTTTTACATGTTTCAGTCAAAATTGTCATGTACTTCCTCTGTTTCTTCTGAATCAGCCTACTTCCCGTATTGGGTTGTTCCTCACTTTCAGCCTACTTTCCTTATTTAACAAATTTTTGTTATGAAATAACTATTCTGCCGTCACATGTTTTGTGTTCACACTGCTTTTCAGTTTAAAGAGTCATGATTTTGTGTGTGTTCACACTGCTCTTAGGGGCAGAGCTGCAAAAGGTTTCTTCAAACCTGTGTCATTTTCTCTAAGCTATTCCGAAGAAACAAAGGTAGTATATTTTAGGGAAAATTAGATTAATGTCGAAAGCATAATGAAAAAAGAAGACCAACCCAATCATGACAAGCAACAAGGAAATGATCTGATCCATGAGTCCGGTTCCAGAATGGATATTTTGCAGCAAGCATGTTGACATGGTCCCTTAAGAAGAGTGATAACTTGCGAATATCATGAGAGCCAGGCACATAAAGAGCAGTCTGCAGTTGTCGAGCACTGTAAGGAAGGTAAAATAAATGGGCCTTTTCTGGATCCTTGGTCACAAATTGTGTACTCGCTGCCATTAACATCATGAACCATCCTTCGGATGCGTAGATTCCTTGGAGATTGGGTACATGGAAAATTGGCATCTTCCCATCTGGGTATATGTATACTTTAAGTATGAGCTCCATCAGCTCATAGCTCCTGAAGTCAAGGATGTTATATTTAGAAATAATAATTATGATAGAAACAGCATATTATGTACAGTAATGAAGTGCCTGATTAGGTTCATTTATAAGCAAAATGAACTAGCTCATTGGTTTTATGGGCTTTAAGGTTTTCTGAATACTAGCTAAACCAATAGTTAAATTTGCAAACCACCCAAGAATGTCATAGGGGAGATCAAACTGTGTATACAACCGAAAACTATAACAAGACCCTAAGACAATGAACTATACATATAACAGAGACTAATACCCACTGCATTTGTTAAAAAAACATCAGCTATAATGAAGAATGAAGATCACAGCATAGCCAAAGCGCGCCTCACTTCCATTGAACTAAGACATCATAGCACCAGGTAGGAGATAGCATAATGTGCAAGTCACTTCCCATAACAGAATTGAAGTACTATGTGACACAGAAGCCAGAAGGCTTCCCCACATTCACAGATAATTAGAAGAAAAAACGAACATGGCCTTCCTGCACGCAAAGTAGCTATAGTTTGGACTTAAAGGTTTGCAAATTCTCCCACAAGTTACAAGTTTGTTTTTTCTCAAGTTTTTGAATTTTAATTGAAATAGATATAAGACTGAACATTAAACTTCTTCCTGTCTGGTTCAAGGGGTAATTCAAGAGTTATGTTCTCAAGTTTAGCACAACAACAAACAGGATTTTTAAGCCCAACCCATTTAAATATATATATATATATATATATATATATATATATATATATATATATATATATATATATATATACACACACACACACACACATATACATATGTATATGTATATGTGTACATATGTGCATATATATATATATATATATACTTTTTAAGCCCAACCCATTTATATATATATATATATATGATACATATACATATGTATATGTATATGTGTACATATGTGCATATATATATATATGTATGTATGTATGTATGTGTGTATATGTATATACATATACATATACATATATATATGTATATGTATACATATACATATACATATATATGTATATATATACATATACATATACATATACATATATGTACATATATATAGCAATTGACAGTGGCGGAGAGAGGAATTCAAAGGAGGGGGCATAATTTAATACCACAAAACCGTGTTTAAAGTAAAATAAAGTTATGTATGCGCCACGCAAGTATTCGGGTAGCAAAAAAATATCATTTTTCTAATTTAACTATTTTTTTTTTAGCAAAGAAAGCTTTATTTCATAGATAAAATTTGGGCCTTGTCAAAAGCCCAAACATCATACAGCAATTCAGGGCAAATTATGACCCAGTACATATCATAGCTGTCATCTAAGCCCAATCGTGCAAAGGAATGTGTGAGGGCATTTGCGTCTTTAGCACAATAACTAGACCCCCCTGAAAGCCTCCACCCCTGGCCATTGATAGTTGTTTTGACCGTCTTGGGTGCACCTAGGGTGACGGGTAACCCATGGGGACCTAAAGCTAGAGTCAGGCTTGATTGGAACCTTGGACCTTACAGGGAGAACAACCCTTGGGTGAACATCAACCTTGGACTTTGGAAAGAGCACAAAAAGAGATGCTCAACATGTAGAAACCACATATGCAGAAAATACGCTACCAAGCATTCACATGTATTTGTAGGATTGCAGTACAATGTCACCAAATGCTCAACAAAATGATCCTCATAAGATGTACCTTTCAAAAGTAGAAACATTGCGGAACAAAGGCGCGTGCAGATCTGGATCCGGATCGCTTACAACAGTTGAGATGTTCTCCACCTCCTTCTTCGCATATACAAGTGCCTCATGAGGTGTTAATGACTCTATATATCTCTACAGTTTTCAGAAAAGAATATATATAAATAAATGGATGAATATAAGGTCAAAAGATTTTTTATAACCATTTCAGCCTTACCAGCAAATCATCCGACACAGGTCTACGAGGAGGAATTGGAGGGGTAAATATTGTCTTACGCCTTGATTCCATCGACTTCCTCTGACGCCTCCTAGCCAAACGCTCTCTTCTGGCTGCTCTAGCAATCTCTTTCGCAGCTGGAACCTTCTGATTTACGTCCACCGAAGTATTCTTTGGAACCATAACCTCAACCGGGAGGGTCTCGGACATTTTTTCCACTCTTCCCAACTGGCTATTTTCACTCAAATTCAAGCCTTTGTTGAGGGTTTGGTTTAACAAACCTGCTTCTTGAGGAGGAATGATCCATTCTTGAGGAGAAATGATCCATACAGTCAATGGATAGGGAAGTGTATAAATCTG
The DNA here is from genome assembly GCA_023055425.1 of Linanthus parryae. Classification (NCBI taxonomy): domain Eukaryota; kingdom Viridiplantae; phylum Streptophyta; class Magnoliopsida; order Ericales; family Polemoniaceae; genus Linanthus; species Linanthus parryae. The sequence goes on from JALGPY010000002.1 coordinate 41,178,277, forward strand.
GATCAACACACCGGTCGTGGTAACTGCACAACAAAGTAAAAGCAGTTTTCTCCAGTCAATCCTGAAAATTAGATAGATGATGAGCTGCCGCAAAAGCCTATTCATCTGAGTACTCCAATCCGATTACTACTTGTCTGCACCCGGAGACTCAAATTCCGCAAATGAAACCCTCGTAGAAAACATGTCACAAAGCTATAGACCGGCTTTCACCTTCATGTCCTGCACAAGCCACAGAGATCAAGTTGATTTCACTAGAAAGGAACATGTATACTTGGAAGGAGCATGTGCAGGTGTATATCACCACCAAAATGAAGAGTTTGGGACCATATAAGTTCATAAAATGTTTGGTGAAACCAGAGTTACTGCGATCTGCGATCCAGATCGCTGATTTTGGCGATCCCTAAAGTTTTCACATAGACCCAAGTATTTTGATATCATTACTCTCTGACTCATAATTCCATCGACTAATTCACATCTTTACCCCTACCTTTTCTTATGTGTGATGGAAGTCCCTACAAAATTTTACCTGATAATAATCCATAGTACTAGGCAACGCTAACATGACTATATATCATTCCAACTAATGACTCTGTAGAAGCCTACCCCTGGCGAACCGCATTCTTAGCAGACCACAAATCGTGTTCCCGATCTCGTTCTGCGAACCACAACGTTCCGCGATCCTGGTAACCTTGGGTGAAACACGTAAACAAAGTACATAAACAATGAACTCTATATCTAATGCCTTAGGGTTAGGTTCAAGAACAAGCTTATGAAAACTCGGAAATTTCGCCCAATGGACATCTATCACACATAGCAGTAGGGCCTTGTAGGTGGCTACGCTATGTTGTAAGAACTTAAGATAGTCCAAGGGATCTATGAAACAGTTGAAACCATCTGAGTCAATCTTTAGCTGATACATCAAATATTCATATCGTTAACTATTTACGCATGTAGAAATCAGAAACCTCAAACAAACTAAAAAACACAAACAACTAGCATTCAACTTACACTGGTCTGACCTCTACCAAATCATATATCCAAATGAGTATCAGACTACTATCTTCTTTTGATGGATGGATGGATGGATGGATGGATGGATGGATGGATGGATGGACAAAATAAAAATTAAATGTATATAACATTTTAGCCAAGGTCCCATGCACTGATTTGAATATATAGCATATTCTGCATAATCACTCGTCAGGTCACGTCCGGGAATTACAGTAAAACCATTGAACAATTCACCTGAACTGTAAACCACCCTCCCAAATGGAGCAAACCATCTCAAAATTGAGAATGCAGACAAAACAGATAAGGAAGAAACACATTTGCAATTAAAAAGGCAGCCACAGAACAAAACCATGCATGCATATGTGTGTGTATATATATAACAAACAAATATTAGAATTAACACAAATCTTCTGGGTTATTTGATTCCATCAAAACTCCATATATGGAATTCAATTAAAGCATTGATATTTATGGACAATACACTAACCTCTCAAATCAAGAGTTCTTTTGGGAATTTCTTCAAACACCTTGTATGCGGAAAACAACCAAATTGAGGAAGAGGGTTGATCCAAAACCTGTTATTTTTGCGGATTGAATGGGAATGCAGAGATCTCCCGCACTTTTTTTTTCTTTCTTCTTCTGGGTTTGAGTGGTGGGTCATGAAGAAAACTCGCTGAGAGCCGGCGTGAGGAAGAAGAAGAAGAGTGTATAGAAAGGTAATATTGACTTTTAGCGTTAACGACCAGCATGTTTCCCATTCGGAGGAGGACAATATGCGTTTGGACATCATTTGACAAACAATCATATCGCATCATGAGTTGTCGTCGCCCGCATGAAATTGATCTTGGAACAAGTCTCCTCCAGTAATTCCGATTTCCACTCCCCGAAAATAAAGAACAGCTAACACGAATAAAAGGGAAAGTCTATGGAGACAGGAACAGAGACAATTTTATTTTTTTTTTTTTTTTTTTTTTTTTTTTGAGAATGAAACAGAGACAAAAATGTGAATAGAAATTGATGTGGCTTAGCCACATTATTAGATTGATAATAATGAAATATTGAAAGGATTTTCCGCAAGTTTCTCCATTTTTTTCTTTCCCTTGTGATGAGGTGGCTGTGCCACATAAGATTCTGTTTATTTTTTTTGTTTTGTTTAGATATCGGTTCATCTAGTCCGGTTCCGAATAAAAAGCATAGGGTAATTACTCTTTGTATCCCTAAGTTTTAGTAAATTGGTAATACATCTTCGCTGTTCATCGAATGACATGGAACACCCCCTAATTATAGGTCTGGTGCGGTGTGGTCAATTTATGAACACCCCGACCTGATTTGGACGGCATGTAACAGAAATCAACGGAAAAGACAAAAGTTCATTTTTACCTTTCGTATTTTATCTATTACCCTTATATAAAATAGACTAAGCAATGTAACACGTCAGCACCACATTAGTCAATGTTCTACGTGGACCGATGGCTCTTCCCAATGTCAGCACACTAATTCAAATGAAAATTACCTCTCTGTCCATATGAGTTCAGAAATTTACTTCACTGCCTTTCGTGGGTTTTTTCAGTGCTTCCAACATAAGCTTAGTTTTACTTCATCGGACAAAAAAAAAAAAGGATACACGGAACGAAGAGAAGGAATCAGTGGCGGTCGAGACATTCGCCAAACAAGTACCTCATCTCTCTATTCGCCATTGTTAAAGTGCACGGGAGGCCTAAGCAATGGCCACATGAACGGGTATTCGCTTAGCTATGGAGAATAGTCTTAAAAAATCTATGTTGAAGGGGCTATCCAAAGTTGTTGATTGATGACTTGATAATGGCTAAAAGAGGTCGACCACCGGAAGATCAAACTATCGTTGGGGATTTTTTAGAGGAAGCTCTTTTCCTAAAGTCTTTTGAACAAACAAAGATCAAATTGGTTCGTCGCGTAGCAACCCGGTGGCAAACAAGTTAGCTACTCATGTACGGAGGACTCAAGTTGATGAAGAATGGCAGATAGAACCTCCTCAATGGGCCTGTTTGGATACCTGGGTTCGGTAAACCCACAACCGAACCCAACCAAAATTGGTTCGGCTGAAACCACCGGTGGATGGTGTAATAGTGGCGGTGCCCGGCTGAGTTGGAGGGAGAGGGAGAGAGAAAGAAGGGCGGTGCCCGGGTGTCGCAGGGGAGAGAGAGAGAGAGAGGGAGTGGGAGGGAGAGGGAGAGAGAGCATGACAGTGACTGGGAGGGTGAGAGAGATGGGCGGTGCCCGGCTTGTGCAGGAGAGAGAGAGTGAGTGGGAGGGAGGGAGAGAGAAGAAGGGCGGTGCCCGGGTGTGGCAGGAGAGAGAGAGAGAGGGGGCAGAAGGAGGCGGTGTCCGGCTTGTGCAGGGGAGAGAGAGAGAGAGTGAGAGTGGGAGGGTGGGAGAGAGAAGGCGGGCGGTGCCCGGGTGTGGCAGAAGAGAGAGAGAGAGAGAGGGATGGCGGTAGAAGGGGGCGATGGCCGGGTGTAGCAGGAGAGAGGGAGTTGTTTGTTCCCGTGAGTGTGAGAGAGAAAAAATTGTTTTGTTTGTAATTGTCACGTGAAGGAAGGAGAAAAATTTATTTGTCAGATGGTTTGTTTTTTTATGCAGTGCACGTCAAACTTTAGGCTCGTGACTCTCTCCAACAATTCTTTAAATTGAGTAATTTTTTCTACCATCTTCCTTCACATTTTTCTCTTCTCCTGTCTTCACAACTATCATTTGCTGTCTTCACAACTTTCATTCCTCCTCAATACAGAACCTCCTCTTCACAATTTCTCTTCTTCTACCATTTATTTTTAACAAAAATGTCGAGTCTTATTCCTTCATACGAAAGTCTTGATTCTGACGATCCCAGACGTCCTTCCAATCAACTACCACAACACATCACTGATGCCGCAAAACCGTTCACAAATACTATAGACGCCGCAAGATTTGATGGAATGCAGCGCCGTCCAATTGCTTCCGGGAGGTCGCTAGCGCTCGGCGCCGAATTCAAGGAGTATCTCTACGGTCATTTGGTATTCCTTGGTTGTGAGTCTCTCACCATCCTACCAACAATGTATTTCCCAGTTTTAGTGAAATTATTTTACGCTACCCTAGAGTGGCGTACGTATAACGGCGACCAACAACTTTTCGGTGTTGTGAAAGGAAGGCCTGTTTTCGTTACCCCCGTATACCTCGTGCAAGCTCTAGGGCTATCCCCCGAAGGATCATTTACCTACTTCAGGCACTTCGAAGGTCTTCTTGCCAACATTGGCGGGGAGGATAATCTTGGAGACTACTATGGCGCGTTCTGTACGTCGAGGGACCTTGGGAGGTCTATTACGAGTAGTGACATTAAGCCTGAATTTCGCCTTCTTAAGCACTACTTGGCGACGAATATACTGCCTCGAACGAGACACGGTGACGAGGTTGATACCTTCCTGGGGTTCATGATATACTGTTGCGCCACTCGTCGTAAGTTAAGTATCTCATTTATCATTGCTAATGTCATGTACGAGGCCAGGACCAACAGTAACGTGATAAAGTGTTTACCCTACGGAGTGATAATCACAGAACTATTCACATATTTTGAAATTCCGATTATCCAACTTATGGACTTGTACCAACCTACTCTTGGCCCATTGGGACGTGTTTCCGCATTAAAAATTAGTGGATTCCCTCCCGAAACCCCGACAGGCGCTGAAGAAGAGGCAGAACCGTCGATGGGGCTTCGTGCCAGTGTTTATGATGTTCCACGTCGTGGTCACCCGTCGGGCCGAGGTAATCGACATGTCCGACAAGTGTCTGCTTATGCCGAGTTCAGGGAGGGTTACCAAGTTGGTCAAAATGAAGCTAACGAACGCCTAGACCGAATTGAGGCGACAATTCAAGTCAACCACCGTCAAACTAGGGACGATATTCGTGATACCAGGGAGGAGATTCGTCAGGTTAGGGAGGATATTCGTCAGCTCCGAGAAGAATCCGTTGCAACGACACATGGACAATCGCGAAGCCTTATCCGTCGACTAGGTAACATGTTTCGCAGTAGTCAACGCAGTAACAATGGAGTTAGTCAGCGTGACCGTGTTAGTAACTCTGCATCACCATCCTCATCGGGCGGCAGTATTGGTGCAAGGCTGTCGGGCCGGCGCAACTAGATTGTAATGCTAATATAATGTTCATGTTCAATCACTTGTTTGTACGCACTTGTAATGTTTGATGTAATAAAATTCTATGAATGTATGCTATTGTTCAAACGTATGATTTAAAAAAAGGTACGTTTTGTCACCATGGAACGCCAACATAATATTAATGACACTAACAACCTGTGAAACTAAAATATTCTATAGAAGGTCAGCGAGAGTACCTGCTGGATAAGCAGGCGGTGGCGGCTCTTCGTCATCGGGATTGTTGCTCCACGACATATTCTATAGAAGAGACAACTAATTAGAACATAGAAGTTATAATAACAATATCGTTAAACATATATTAATTGTGAACAGAAAAATCAGATTCATACTTACAAACCAAACTTGCAGTGGGTGTAGGAAGAATGTGTGATGTGTTTGGAAATGAAGACTGTGAATTAAAAACAGTCATGTGTTTGGAACCTATTTATACTAATTTTGCTACTGTATTTTTTAAACGCACCAGATGAATTATTGAGTAGTGAATTATTTGAACAGTGGTAAAGCAAAAGCAACCCAATTAATTGTGGTGGCAGTATGTCAGATTTGATAAAAGCAAAAAAACAAAAGTAAAAAGATTGATGTGATGTTACATGATGTTGCTTTTTAAAAGTAAAAAAACAAAAACATATTCGCACGCCAACTGCATCTCTGATAAATCGATGATACCAATTAATGTTACTACTCACTGCCAATTGTTGACTACTCACTACTCACTGCAAAAGGATGCATTATTGTCCAAATAAATGTTGCTGCCTCTTGACCATGATGTGGACTACTCACTACTCCAACAATTATTGCTTCAAAGAAATATATTTGCTGCAGGCGAATCTCTGATCTTCCAACATTATTGCTGCACGCGAGTCTCTGGTTTTCCTGCCGTTGAAATAGCAGCATTATATCCGTCCTCTTTTTGAATGTGGTTACAGTAATACTATCTTCATGAAATCGCTCAATTGACAATATGTATATATGGCGCAAATGTTGGGACAGTCGTAATAGACTTGACTGACAATTTGTACTAAATTTTACGTAAACTTTGAATCAGATTGTAACGTCATCTACATTTACGGAAATGTAGATATAATTAAGGCTTTAAACCATATTAATTATTGCGTTATATGTGACACGAATTTTAAATAAAAATATAGTACATAACACACCAGTAATCGTTGATCAGAATAAGGCGTTTATTTCTAACACATAAACTCGGTCAATTTACTGAACATTACAGATGAAAGTAAAGTACAACCATACAGATTAAGAAAAAAAATAAGTAGCGTCACGATACGAGGTTGACCGTATTACAGTTTATGTTGTTCCACATATTTCCTGCTAATTTTAGTCGCCATTAGGGTTTGGGACAGTCTCGTCCAGGACGACATTGCGATTCAGGGTCAGGGGATGAGACAAACCATCATGATACGACATATCGAACAGATCGCACAGGCGAGCTTCATTGCCCACAATGATCACAGCCCGCCTGTCCACGACATCGGCACCGTTATCTTCTTCGCCAAGAAGTTCAGGGGCGGCAACCGAACGAACCCATTTTTTGAACTCACGAGTGAGCAACTGGAACTGGTTATCATAAACGGTCCGAGTCATGAACTCGTCGGTGTTCAGGAACCAGGTTTCACTAACACGACTGTAAGCCAGAGTTGATTGTAACATTCTGCGAAGGATCATACGTTGTTTCTCCTCGATCAATAGCATGATGAACAAACACCATTCATCCCAGCCCCAACGATCGCGGTAGGCGTGCACCCTCATTCTTGCGTTCCTGGACAGTCGAGGAGGCGCACCATTGTTGTCCATTACTCAGGCCTACGAAGAAAAATTAGTTAGAATAGTAAAATAATTTCGTAATATATGAACAAATATATGACAGAAAATTTGACAAAATCTTAGTGTAGAAGATGTTATGAAAAATTTTGTACAATATAGCAAAATCACTTCTTAAACAATGAACATAAATAAATGACAGAAAATTTACAAAACCTTGATGTACAAGATTTTCTTCTGAAAGATCAAATATGTTTGAGAAAGAAGATAGTAGCACAAAAAATGAAAGGGTGAAGCTGTGTTTAGATAGAGGTTTGAGCGCATGTTTTTTTTTCAAAAATATTACATTCGTCAAACAAACACAACCCACCCAAATGAAATAAAAAAAAAAAAATAAATAAATACCCGGGTACCGCCCATGTGGACGGTGCCCGGCTACTAAGCAGAAGAGAGAGGAGAGGAGAGAGAGAGAAGTGAAGTGAGTGCACGTGAAGAAGAGAGAGGGAAAGAGAAGAGAGTTGTGAGTGGGGTCGGGTGAGAAAAGTAAAGTGTGTGCACGTGAATTGGTGAAGAAGAGAGAGAGAGAGGAGAGAGAATTAATGACCGGTGTCCGGGTGGGTAGGTGGCGGTGACCGGGTCAACACTGTAACTAAACTACTCTACCCAAACACCACTCAAGTTTGGTTAACCCAACCCCCGCCAACCAACGTATCCAAACAGGCCCAATGGCTTATAGAAGCAATAAATCTAGTTGTATATGTTGTTTCGGTTTCCTGAAAGAAAAGTTTACCCCTAAAAAAGTTGAACTACTTATGAATTCGTAGTATTATTTGATTATCGTGTTTACTAGTATTCACCTATGTAGATATTTAATTTACATAGATATATATTTTATTTGACCCCATCTCGATATTATCTTAATTGTTATTATGATTCAATTTGTTGATCCCACGTCGTAATTTATTTAAAACCACATAAAAATATTATAATATTCTATTTTTAGGAGAATATTAGATTAATACTTTTTTGGAAAAAAATAAAAAATGTTAAGTGGCTATAACCCAAAATGTCTAAATCTGCAGCTAGGGTGGTAGCTCACGTGGTAAATCGTTGGAAGCCCTGAGATCACATGTTCAAACCTGGTTGATAACAAAATAATTAATAAAAAAATTAAATCCAATACTGTACACTGAGGGTTCAATGGGGGCGTCTCATTGAAGCAAGTGAAGATTTTTTTTTAGAATTACATTATACAGCAGGGTTCGACCCCCGAAGCTCATTCAAATGCGTCAAATACTCTACCACTGAGGTAGCACCCATTTGCAAGCAAATGAAGATATGAAAAATACTGAGAGGTTGTTCCACGAAAATATTTTTTAGTTTGTTTAATTTCTCCTAGTGTGGGTCACTTTTTATTTCATGAATCTTATATTTAATATCTCACTTGTCAGCACGGATAGAACTATGCTATGGTTTGCATAATTCTGCACCTCTCTGTTACTAAATCTTTGTTAATTATTGAATCTTTGTTGATCTGGTGGTGGCTTCCACTTTTCCAACAATCGACAGATTTTGTGTGTCTCTTCCTTTTCTAGATCTGATATTTAAGTGAATTAAAAATAGATCAAAAATTATTGCGTCACTAATTGCCTTCTTTTCTGATAGGTCATTGTTATTGAATCTATGTTGGTTTTTAGGGATTCATATTTTTCTGCATCAAAAGAGTCCACTTTAATTTTTATGTATTATGTAGCTCATGTAATGCTTTTTCAGAACCGATTTTCTATACAATTTCTGCTTAACCACATGAGACCCCTCACGACAATGTGACTGTAACGAAACCGAATCTTATTCAACATCACAAATTAATATCACGATTTTCTTTTTTACCACTCACATCCATACATTTATATTGGTTTATATTCGTTTGATGCACATAGGGATCTCTTGGGGAGAGTGAATTGTTTGTTTTTAGATATACAAAGAATATACTTCCTCCGTTTCATCATTATCTTTCTACTTACCATATTCGGTTGTTTCGCCAAGATCTTTCCACTTGAATTTTTTAGTAAATTCTTATTGTATTTTTACCAACTTACAATTCACCAAACCCCACCCTTTAACCCTACCAACTACCCCTATTCCACATTTTACTGATGATAGAAAGAAAGGCTGGCCCAAGGAGGCCGAGGAGACAGACGATGGCGGTTCGTTGTTCGGAAGAGGAGCCTAATGGCGATGAGGAGACGACATCAGAGAGTTTATGTCAATTTCTTCGCTTCTGGTCTCTATCCCGGAGATTTGCGTTTGAAACGGCGTCCGATGCTATGTCGCGGCTTATATCTGCCGATTTGTGTTTCAGCGCTGTCATGAGTGGTTGATTATGTGATTTCCCCGATATCTGATATCCCCCTCTTCTCATTTTGCACATGATCTGATATGATTACACGGTTTATTTATATTCAAAGGTTAGCTTGATTGTGCAACCATTTGTCGGTGATGATTCATATAGGCACTATAAGTTGATTTATACGTCTATTTTAATTTTGTAAATTGCAAATTTTGTGTTGGAGTAGCAGATGTGTTGGCGATATGACTTTTCTCCGACATTGATCAACTGTTTCGACCTAGCACAAAGCGCCGATGTTTGCGATATAGTGTGCGTGGTGCAATTTCCATCAATCTGTGTATGTTTGTTCTTTGACTATTTAATTGTGATAGACTCTATGAGAGAGCAAGAGAGAGTTTATGTGAGAGGGGGCTGGGTTAAACTTGTCATTTGAACACATTTCTTAATACTTGTGCCACAATCAACTGGGAACTTCCTGACGCATAGAGAAATTATCTTGTATATTTTTCTTGAGAAAATGTCTTTTCTTATGGTGCTTTAAGAACGTGTTTAAAAATAGTTTTACAGACATATAAATACTGCAAACTTTTTTTTCCTCAACTGTAGTTTTAATAAAGAAAAACTAACATAAACATATAAAACCTATTCATATTTGTTATATACAATAAAATTGAGTGTTCACACCATTTATCTTCTACCCACATCGGAGTCAGCCCTATAGGGAGGTAGCGGGTGCCACCGCTTTAGGCCCCTGGGCCGGGAAGGCCCGTGTTTAATAAATGTATTTATGTTAGTTTCATATTTTAGTGTGCAATTATAAAAATATTTACATTAGTTTGGTGGTACCTTACTTTTTGCCACAAAACTGATCTAAGTTCGATTCTTATTTATTACATATGTGAAGATTTTAGTTTTACTAATCTATCAGACACAAGTTTTACAAGTCAAAAGTTTTAAGCTACAAATAAATCGTGTAATTTTTTGAAAAAGTGGCATTGAACTTTCAGTCTTCAAGGGCCGACCTGACACAGATCAAATCACATACCACGTCTATATCATTTTTGTTTGCACGCATTCTTACACTTATGTTTTCTCTATAATTTCACATCATTACTCTGCAACTCTACAATTATTATTTATTATAATTATTTCCAAATTTCAATCATCTTCGATGTAGGATTTCAGGGGGAAAAAATCTTCGATTAAAAGGCACCAAGTTAGAGGAGGATGACAAATGTGTGCTAGCTCAAGTGGTAGAATTTAAAAGCGCACGCATAAAATCCTGAATTCAAACTCGGTAGACGACAAAGAGAGGTAAGTCTAAAAAAAGGGAGTTAGGGGGAGGAAATTGTAACTTTTCAAAAGCCGAGATTAGTATAGACTGTATAGTAGCTGACACAGAAGCCATCGCTCAAGCTCAAGCACCAAAGAAGAAGACGGCCGGTTTGTTTGATTTCTTCTCTGATCTGCTCCGCCTCAATCCGCCATGGCTGTTCCCCTCTTCCCAAAACACCCACGTCTTCGAGTTCTCCAGGTTTTTCCTCTGTCTCCGTGCTTTCATTGCCACATTTCTAGGGTTACACACTCTCTTTCTCGTTCGTACTTAGTACTTCTTGCTCTAATTGCGAATTCTGGAAGTGTTAATTTCGATTTGTCTCGGATTTTATAAAACCCCTTTACTGTTCTTGTGGTAGAGATTACGCTTCTGCTGTTAAATCGAGCTTTTGGTTTGCAAAGTCTCTTGAAACTTGACTCTCTAGTAGCTATTTTTGGCTACTCTAGGAGGATTGTTTTGTTTAGTATGATGGGAGGATAGAACAGTCAGGCAGATCCAGAAATTCCTTGCAGTGGGGGTTAAATTTGGAAAATCAATTAAGTAAGGGTAAAATTAAATTTCAAGAAAGTGAGTGGGGGTTATAGTAATTTTTTTCTGGGGGTTAAACTGAAAAACCAAAACAAAATGAGGGTAAAACTAAATTCTATGAAGTTGAGTAGGGCTATAGTGAAATTTTTGTGGGGGCTAAATTGAACTACTAAAACAAAATAAGGGTAAAATTGCGGTTTATAAAAGTTGAGTGGAGGGGGGGTTGGGGGGGGGGGGGGGGGGTATAGCTCCCACCTGTCCCTATGTAAGTCCGCCCTTAGTTGGATGTTGGGTTGCCATTCGATGGGGGTGTTTCTTATGTTGTAGAGAACTATAATTTTTTGTTGCTTGCTCTGTTGAAAGACATATGCTATGTATATCTCATAGCTGGTTCTTTTACCATGTTACAGAGAAACAGTTAGCAAAGCCGAACCAAGCCACGAAGACTTTTGTCTAGTTGTCCGTATGCCTCAACTTGGGAGCCAATTACGCTCTTCGGGTATTCTTTGTGCATCTAAGTTTGGATTTTAATTGTTGAAAAGGTTGTGATCTGGAGTACTTAGTCATTTTATGCTTGTGCTGGTCTCTTAATTGAATTAGTTGGAGAAGACTGATGGATAAGTTGCATTCCTGGAGGAGCAACTGCAAACATACTTAAAACAAAGCAGAAGGCTCGTGAAAAAGCTCGTGTATGCTGTGCAAATATAATTTGTAAGTTTAATTCCCAATTGCATTTTCTTCATTTCCATATTGCAGCTCTACGTATCTGTTTGGTGGAATATCACCAACATTGCTAACTGAAATTATTTCATTCAAATAAACATCTGTAAGGCACCATCATAGAGGCTTATGATGAATTAGCGAAGAAGAACCATTTATTGGAATACTGAAAGTAACCTTAAATAATTGGAAATCAGGTGTTCCAAACCAAAATAAATACTTTCTTTTATACCCTCTCGGACTCAATGTGGCACGTCGACCAATGTGAGACAAGTCCAAGGATATGAGCAATTGAAACTGGAGACAGAAGAGACGAACCAAACAACCTATCAAATTCCTAGCAACTTAGATGAATCAAACATCCATACATATAGGAGTATAGGACTAGATCAAACAAAGTCAAGACTACACCAAACCTGGCCATTCAACCTAGTTTGTTTTCTATGAAAGGTTACCTCAACAGTCAATAACCAAATAGAAGAATGAGTTATCCCCTATTGTTAGTTTCTCCTCTTAAATCTGGCGTTCTTAACCAACAGTATTAGGCGAAACAATTTGGTTGAATGAGTATGGAGATCCTCCATTAGTCCGTGAAGAGGAAACTGGTCATGAGATAGGAGTAACATATGAGAATCCGTTTACCCAAAAAAAAAAACATATGAGAATCCAAAGAAGGGTCTTGTTAACCTGTAAGATTTTCTGGACGTGGAAAACGATCCCTTTGAGGCTAAGAATCATGGATACGGATATGGATGTCGGATACGATAAGGTAGCAAACAGGGGACACGCCATTTTCTAAAATACGAGATTGACTCGAACGAAGCTTATCTGGACTTGGGTTTGAAGAATTTTGCCCGTGGAAAACCTCGAAGCGGGAATCTGTGAGAGCTAAAAGCCTCGCATGAACCTTTTTCTCTAAAGGACAGCCTTTTTATAGAATTAGCCATCAATTAGTCATATATTTATGTTTACTTTAGCCTTATTATAGATTAACCCACATAAAGTTACAATATTTCGTAATAGACTGTGTGTTAAACTTCAAAAGTTACAAAGGGGTCACTGGCTCACTGCTGTGTCTCATTCCCTGAATTGTTCCAGGGGCGTCAAGTCTAATAAAATTAACTAAGATACCCTGACACGCCAGGGTTTACAATCTTTAGGAAGTTACTTATAGGTATTGGCTCTGGGAACAGAAACTTAAACATATCAGGAACAATTGGACAAGCTCAAGTTAGGCGTGAATGAGTTAAAAAACAAAGATTTCATTTTCTAAACAACTACTCGATGAAATGCGCTAATCTCATTCCCTTCAAAACATTTAAACTGTTTAACAACATTCATAATTCATAGGTTCAGATATGAATCAATTTTCCTGGTAACCTTATCCAATATGAGTGATAATTACTTTCCAAAAAAGGTAACATTCTTCTGTTTCTTGTAAGTCAATTTATGCAAGGTAATAAAAGAAGACATAGTTTGGCTCTTGCCATTTGTTATTTCTATAACTAAATTACATGTTGAAATAGTTTTCCATCTTTAAATTATCCTTTTAATCTTTTAACATGTCCATTGTTTCTCTTTGAAAGTTATTTCATTTTTAGAAGAAATATCTTAAAAGCAAAGGCACTTTTGAAAATGTTGCTATTTCTAAATGCCCGTATAACTAGATGTCAATCACTTTTGTTGGCATCTATAAAGCAGTTTTTATCGAATGTTTCTTATATATCAATCTTAAATGATACCTCAAAAATACTAGAGGAGAGTAAAATGAGCATGTCTTGAAGAATCATTTCTGATGGAGAAGGAGTTTGTGGAAGATAACATCATAAGAGAAATGTTTGTGCAAGAAAGTTATTTGCCCCCCCCCCCCCCCCCCCCCCCCCCCACAGACCTCTTTGAACAATCGATCCTGATGTCTCTGTTCCAACATCTTCAGTGCCACTACGATTTCTTGATTGTTCGAGACTAAATAAAGCATTTTTATAGAGCAATTTTAAGGTCTTGTTTGAGAGGCTCGGAACTTCTTATAAGTTTTTTTGAGTGATGGAACTTAGAAGAGTGTCTTCTGACAGGCCAGACTGTACACTAAATCTTCAGTTTCTGGTTTTGGGTTCTTTGTTACGAGTCTTTGGTTTTAATCATCAACTTTCTCATCCAAGCACCCTTTTAAAGGTAGTATGAAGAGTTAATTATCCCTTAATTGTTCACATCCATTTATCCTACTATTTTCCCCCAATCCTAAATATCAACTGCAAGATTTATATCAAATACTACTACGGTACTACCAATTTACCAAGTACAAATTTATGTGTTATATTAAACTAACAACCTTAAGCCATGCAATCCTGTTTTGAAATTTCAAATCTTCCAGGAGAAATAATTCAAAATGAAAATACTGGTGTGAGGTCCACAGATTATCTGATAACTCTACTAACAAAAGAAGGGGAAACGAATAAAGAAAGCAAACAACGAAGATTTCGAAACAACCCTTGTGCAGCATTGCCCATCAAATCAATGTTTACGATGGGAAAGCACTTTCTGGTGTGAGGTTCACAGATTATCTGATAACTCTACTAACAAAAGAAGGGGAAACAAATAAAGAAAGCAAACAACGAACATTTCAAAACAACCCTTGTGCAGCATTGCCCATCAAATCAATGTTTCGATGGGAAAGGGCCTTGCGTTTCTTATCAAGTCGATGTTTAGCAAATGAAATTTTTGTGTCTAGCTCATCCACGGCCAACTTGAGTTTGTCCAATTCTTCCTGAGAGGTACAAATTTCTTTTTCTTCTTGTGCTATTTTTGACGAGTAGTCTCCCATAGATTGCAAGCGCAATCTAAGCCATGCCAAGTCTAGGCTAGACTTCTCCAGTCCATCTACTATGTTTAGTAGGTTATCTAAGGTCTCTCCATTGAGATCACACAACTTGAAAGTGCACAGTAGAGCCAAAAATCGGGAGAACCCCATGAGCGTGGTTGACCAAAGGAATTGGGCCAGTTCATTGGGCAACTTGCGGAAGGTGCTAGGCCTCTTGGTAAATAAGCCCTCCAAAGGCTGGCGTTCTTCGATTCCGGAAAACAGTTCTTTGGGGTTCAAGACTATCACCTCGCCTTTTGAGTTGCAATGAGGTCTCAGCACTGCTACTCCTCTGTCATCGAAAGTGACCTCAAATCGGTCGTCTGCCACTTCGAGATAGTCTAAAAGGTTAACAGGCCCCTTCATCTGAGCAAGTCCTTTCTCATGATTAGTTTCCCCTCCATGGCCTGTTGGTGGATTTCCATGCTGAGTTGTAGGCTCTAAATTATTTTGCCTGATACTGTTTTTAAACAGCTCGATCCCTTCTACTGACGGTGTTCCAGTTATTGCAGTTTTATGTAGACCAGGAGCATCTGATGGATGGGACACCACAGCAAGATTTCCAATGTGAATGGGTGATGATTCCTCAGCAACAAATCGTTGAGGCTGTAGAATGGAATTGACAAGTAAACAAATAAATGGCATTGTTTTATTTGGATGAATACTTCATATATTTTTGTCCTTTGCTTTATTGCATGAAGTAGAAGTACCTTTGTGTGTGTGTGTTTTCACTTGATAATGCTCTAAGAAAGAAGGAAGGCACGTGTCATAAAACTGTCATAATTTTTTCATCTCCTAAATCGCATGTGGGCCACCATTCAAATAATTGAATGAAGTACTACCTTTATCCCACTTCAAATGTCTTGCTTTTCTATTTGGGCAGTCCCGAAATAAGTGTCATGTGTCACTATTTCACTTTATTTCTTTCCACACCCTTCTAAAATATTTTACCTATTTACTTTCCAATACAAAGTACCACATAAAAGAAATGACAATTTATTGAATCTATCAAGTCTAAAGCATCTTGTAAAACTAAAGCATCTTGTAAAACTTTGTGAAAAGCCCACCCAACAATTTTGGGGTGGAGGACCAAATGATAGAATAGATTGTACGCGCACTTGACACTTGTTCTAATGATGTACTAGGGCAAAAAAATTTAGTTGTGATGTAAATGTTTTATTATAGAGTGTATTTTTGTTATTTGCAAGTATTGTTGGCATTCATTTTGCCCTCCACCACTTTTTTATATGTCCACTTTCCTAATGTAGGTGTCCCAAAAAATGTTTCCTCTTACAGAAAAGCTGTTATGCTGACACGCTGGATAGAATATAAATACTTTTTCACTTAACATCTCTCCACACTCTTTTTAAATTCTTACTTTTTGCTTCACAATAAAATACCATATATGACAAAGGACAATTTCGTAAATTTAGGGAGTCAAAAGTATCTCCTAAAATCTCGAGAAAAGTCAAACACGACACTTGCATTGGGACGGGAGGAGTAGTTCCGACTTAACTTTTAGCGCTAGGGTCTGTATTTGACCAAACAGATTAAGGGCTAAGGGGTTTGTCTGGTTGGACATGTATTACAGTTGCCAATTTGTTAAAGTGATTAGATCGGATTTTGAGAAGATATGAGTGACTGGTTACTAACATATGCTGAACTGGATATAGGAGGATGAAAGCAGATCAACTGGTTTTCTCAAACTCTAATAAATTTCCTTTAGACATGATAAGAGAAAGTGGGCTAGTTGAACATGGTAGCTAGGGATCTTGCCTGAGATGATTTTCGCTTCTTCGAGCCAGTTTCTCCTCCCAAGGAAACAGTTTTGTTGTTGGTAACTGGTGTGCGCTCTTTAGATGTCCCTCCAGGAGCAGCATTGGATCCTTTCTCCATACTTGAACAACTGTTGATGTTAATTGGTGTGACCTCCTGGCTTTGGGAAGGAGACATTCCCCTTGTTATAGCACGCTGGAAGCATGAAAAAAATTTTGAACAGACAATAGCAGAGCCAGAAATCTAATCCTGAACAATCATAGTTGTCCTTGACATGATGTAAAAGAAATCATAAATTGCAAGTCTATGTGGCAGCTTCCATAGAGCATAATTTTTTTCCCTAGGGAAACAATTCACCAAGCATGAAAATTCAAGCTAAGGAAGAATCAAAAAAATTAACCTTGGAACAAAGTCACAGGAATTGTGGAATGTAGTAGAAGTCCAAACATATATTAGTACCTGTTGTGCCAACATCTGGCCATGGATTCCAATCCTTAAGTCAGTTTCTCCTTGAGAAGCCCTATTAGCATCACGCTCTTGTGGAGATGAAAACATTCTCGTTAATCATAGGTAAGTCAAGAGATCAGAAGAAGATGCTCGAGTGTGTGAAGTTAAGGTGCACAAGGCATATATTATTATGTATAGACGGGGTGAGAGTGGGTGGGGGAGGGGAAGCAAGTTGTAAATAATCAATTGTGATTTTTTTTGATAACTTGTAATTTGTGATTTTATAGACTTATGTAAACTTCACTTTTTGGCCTTGTGATGTAAAAATATACCGGCCATAACTTGCCCTTAATGTGGTCCAGGGAGGGTACGAGAAGAATTCT
The DNA here is from genome assembly GCA_023055425.1 of Linanthus parryae. NCBI lineage: Eukaryota > Viridiplantae > Streptophyta > Magnoliopsida > Ericales > Polemoniaceae > Linanthus > Linanthus parryae. The sequence continues at coordinate 41,195,651 of JALGPY010000002.1, forward strand.
TTTGAAAAGAAATTTTCCGAATTTAAGAAGCATGTATTTCAAATTTACTTAAATTGTGACCATAGAGAAACTGTATTATGATTCATGAAAACTTGTTTTTGCTGTATATAATGACAAAAAACATAACTACTATCAAGCTGTTTAGTTAAGAGACAATCAGACAATTTTCTAGAAGTGTTTGGTAATCCATAGATGGTAATCTATTAACGCAATAATGACAGGACATGCACCTCATCAAATTAGTGTCGGAACTATTTATAGAGTTTTACACTTGTTTCTTAGCTATGAATGAATTAGATTATTTTCATAAATATTACTCCATGTGTCCCATAACTTTGGTTTCTTTCCGTATGAGGATGTTCTATAATAATTGTCCTCGTTCTAGTTTTGGATCAGATATACCATCTTTCTCAAAATTGCCTCTTCAAATAGCTATGTAGTGCATTTGAAAGAGAGCTTATATGGATAATAAGGAACTATAACAGTTTTCTAGAAAGGTAGATTACTAACTGTACTTCCCCTTTTTTAGAGTCCAAAGAAGGACTAAAATTATGTGGCGAGGGATTATGTGACATTATGTTATTTTAAAAACACACCACATGGCGCTTTCTTGATTTTAGAGTTCATTTAAAAAAAATAAATAGATAAACATACTGCAAATCTCCCGTACTCCCATACTCTTCGCAGTGTTCGCTCTCTTCTTCACCCGTGATAAGAAATCATGTCTAACACTGGAGATCACGGGTCGAGGAGAGAAGACGAAGGGGAGAACCCCACGCTGCAGCCCAACCAAGCCCCGGCTTCCGAGGTCCCTGGTGTTGCCCCTCCCCCCGCCCCACAAAGAAGGGGGTTTGTACCATGGAGAGAGTACTCAAGTAGGCAAGGAGCGGCTTCCGAGACCCCTGGTGTTACCCCTCCCCCCGCCCCCCAAAGAAGGGGGTTTGTACCATGGAGAGAGTACTCAAGTAGGCAAGGAGCGGCTTCCGAGACCCCTGGTGTTGCCCCACCCCCTGCCTCCCAAAGAAGGGGGTTTGTACCATGGAGAGAGTACTCAAGTAGGCAAGGAGCGGCTTCCGAGACCCCTGGTGTTGCCCCACCCCTTGCCCCCCAAAGAAGGGGGTTTGTACCATGGAGAGAGTACTCAAGTAGGCAAGGAGCGGCTTCCGAGACCCCTGGTGTTGCCCCTCCCCCCGCCCCCCAAAGAAGGGGGTTTGTACCATGGAGAGGGTCAAGTAGGCAAGGAGGGCTACATGAAGCAGGCATCTCTAGAGGGGCCACGTCTGGGGCCCGTGGTGTTCCCCCTCCTCCTCCCCCAACCCCCATTACGAGGATTGTAGAAGCGGGAGGGTCTAGCAGGCAAGGCGGGGTGCAACAAGCAGGGAGTTCCAGTGGGACCCATGGTGTTCCTCCTCCCCCTCCTCCTCCTTCCACGCCCCGTGGAAGAGGGACTACTGCAGCAGTGGGAGGGTCTGAAGCAGGCTGCTCCAGTGGGGCCTCTGGGACCCAAAGTGTTCCCCCTCCCCCGCCCTCCAGAAGTCAGATTATTGTAGAAGAGGGTGGGTCTAGCAGTCAAGGCGGGGTACAGAAAGCAGGGGGCTCAAGTGGGGCTGCTGGGGGTAGGAGGAGTCCGCCGGAACAAGACCCTCCAGCGGCCCAGCGCCCGCGAGAGGAGTGGAAATGCTACATATGCAAAAAAGTGTTCGATACTGAAAAGAAATTATCAGGTCACATGGGTAAGCACCGTGACCGGAAACATCGTGGTGTGTTTGACGCGCCGGAGTTTGGTGACAATTTCAAAGTTCCTGAACGCCACGATGTTGATCGTCTTAATGAAGAGTACAGAGAGGCTCCTGAAATGCAGCCCCAACCTGAAGATGACGACAATGAAGTGGAGCGGCCGCCAGCGGAGCAGCCGGCGCAACCGCCGGCGGATGCAGGCGGTGATGGGGAAGGCGGCCGGGGGTGGGGATCGACCTGAACCGGTCTCCTCCAAGTCAAGAGTGACTGAGAGAAGTTTATGGCGTTTTTATTTTGTTTCTCTTTTTAATCTGTTTAAGGTTTTATGTTTTTGCCTTTTTTGTGCTAATAATTGGTTGTAGGAGGTTGGGTTCTGTAGCAATGCATCGATACTGCCAATTATTAGTAAATAAAAAGCAACATCTTATTGTTGCATCTCCGTTGTTCTAAAAAAAAGGCTCTGTATAAATTCAAATTGTGTAGTACTGTACGTTTGTACTCCCTTATATTTTACATTTTTACTCTTTCCTTATTGTGTAGCATGTTAAACGAAGACTCGGAAAGAATATAACTGCATTAATTTAACAGACCTTGAAACAAAACATTAAACATTGAGGTTCAAATTATCAAGGACACTTTACCCCTCTGTAACAAATGGAGGCTAACGGATCTACTTCAAAGCCCATTATACCCCCAATATATCAGCAAAATTACTGCACAACTCAACCTCTCTTCTAACCCTAGCCACCACTAACAACCCTTCTGTCTCTCATCCATAGTTTAAAAAACTGGACCGGTCATTGAACCAGTGAGGCAGTGGTTTGAGGTCCAACCGGTCGGACCACTGGTCTAACTGGTTGAACTTGTAATAAATTTAACTAAAATATCACCTGAAAACTTAGATGTAACTAACATATTAATCAAATTACACAATAATAATGACAATTCAGTTACAAAAAAATATATCTAAAATTCAAAGTAGCAAAAAGAAATACACCATTATATCTATGAGTAATTTACAAACAATGATAAAAAAAAGTTGTCTGTACGTAGTTTAATATAGATTTTTTTTTTTGAAAAGTTATCTTTTAAACATTTGGTATAGTAGTTAAGTAAGTGCAATGTCAGTGTTAGAAGAAAAAAAAAGTTCCTCAGATTATCTGAGATTCAATATAATTATGTATATAAAATATGTTAACAAGTAAGCATGAATTGTGTCTTAGTGCAATGGGAAGTTGCTTGCAAAAATCTTGGTTGGGAGTTCGATCCCCAGATTCGGAAAAAAAATCAATTTTTCAAAATTTATGAACTGGCCGGTTTTCGACCTGCCCGGTTCGCCGGTTGGGTTGTAAACCGGCCGTTTTTTGACCGGTTCTGTGCACGGCCGATCCATTAACCGAACTGGAATGGCCATGCACCGGTTCACCGGACGAAAAACTATGTTCTCATCTCCTCATCACCACCCATCTCTCTCTTTCCCATTAATTCTGGCAATGTCCCAGCGTTCCCCAAAACCGCCATCATCCTCCATAGATCTTCCTCGCTGACTTTTTCCTGTTTCGAGCTCCAGTTAAACAAATCAAAACCCCTATTCTCTGCCCGACAACCTAGAAACCAGAGACCCAAGCTGTCAATGGGTTTCATGGATGAAGGGGAATCTGCAGGTTCTGGGTTTTGGTTGACCGGGGGATTTGCAGGTTCTGGAGTTTCGGTTGTCGATTGTGAATATGGTTCGAACTAACCATTTTGGGCCTGCGTGGATGCCAACAATGGCCTGACTTGATTTTCAGTTGTGGGTTAGGTGAGGTGTCAAACGGGCAGGTTGGGCGGGTTCAACCCCTTTATAAATGGGTTTACTTATAAAACGAGTCGAACACGCTCTAGCCGTTTTAACATTTGGGTGTTCGTGGGTGGGTCATAAATGGGTGTCTATAACCCGCTAACCCATTTTCGACCCATTTACTATCCGTTTACCATAAACTACCAAATGAGCTGAATGTTACAATACAAAAGAAGTTCGATAGAGATAAATATCCCTACTAAAGAACACAATAGAAGGCCACGTAGACTTTACCTTTGTCCATTACTTACCCCACGTGCACCAACATCACATTTATCTGTCGCCTCCTCCTCTCTCTACACCACAGAAAAAAACAGAGACTTTGAAAATACCACGCCTCCCCAACAACTCCAAGCCGTCCCTCTCTCGGAAGCCCGACACCTCGAAATCAACCCAGTTCTTCCTGTTCTCCGAATTCAAACAATCCATCGAATCTTTTCTCGCTGGTTACTGTCAACCCACCAGTCGGATCGTAAACCAGAGCTCAAGAAAATATCAATCACAATCGCTGATTTAGCAAACATCGTAGCCGAGCAATCTGATTCTCGATTAATCTGGCAACAGGTTCTTTCCGTCAAATGATGTGAGAGAGAGAGGAGAGAGTCAAAGAATTGATTAATCTAGCACCCGGTTCTTATCTCCGGTGGTGGTTGGTGGCAGGGCCGGCCCAAGACAATTGGGGGCCTAAAGCGAGTAGTAAAATTGAGGCCCCAAAAAGAAAAATCTATACGTAAAATGGATTTTTATGAAAAAATTAGAATTGCAATACTTTTGTGTACATAGAATATGTTATTCATACATAGAATAGATTGTGTTGATTTTAATTAGTACTCAAAAGTCTTACAATTTTTATGTATTGAAATTAAAATCTTCACATACGTCATTAAGAAGATTTGAACTTGTGTCAAGTTTGCGGAAAAAATTTGAGTTACCACCAAGCTGAGGTACAATTTATGATGATTTTACATTAAAAATATTTAATGTACTTAAATACAATTTGATGAAGTTAATTACAATTATAAAAAACCGGGCCTTGCCGGCCAGGAGGCCTAAAGCGGCCGCACCGGCTGCTTTACCATTGGGCCGGCCCTTTGGTGGCAGTGGCTCCATTGTTGATTACTCCGGGATGGAAGTCGCAGTTGATGCTTGATCTTCTCCTTCCTCGTCTACCTTCAGCAGCTCGTCGTAGACAAGCGGGTGTAATTGGGTCGATTTTTAAACCCGCCTAACCCTATTAGCTATACTGTTTAAAAGTGACTCACCCGTCTCTAATAGTTGTTACAAGACGAGTCCTACAACTATTAGTCTCAACCCATTAAGACAATCAAGCTACCCGAACCCGTTTAAACTATGCGGAAACGGGCGGGTTGTCGGGTCCGGGTTGAGTTTGCCATCTCTAGTTACCGTAGAAGAACAGAGAGGAGAGGGAGAGAGGCAATGGAGATTATGATTGGTGGGTAATTGGGCCCAGTTTGGTGGCGGTGATGGTGGTAGATGAGGGTGATAGTGGCAATGAGTGTTTGAGTGAGTGGCAGAAGCAGTGTGGTGATGGTGGACTGGTAGTGAGTTAGAACCAGAAAAACAGAGTGGGAGTAGTCAAATTGGTGTTGTTGGTGGTGGTGGGTTATAATTGGCCAATTGTAGGTAGAGAGAGAGAATTGTTGGTGGCGCTGATGGTTATGAAAATGGATGGTGGTGGAGGTTGTGTTGTCAGGAATGGTGGACTGGTCGTTATATACAGCAAAAACAAGTTTTCATGAATCATAATACATTTTCTTTATGATCACAATTTCGGTAAATTTGAAATGCATTGCTTCTTAAATTCAGAACATTTCATTTCAAGAAAAATTCTTCTCGGACTTTCCTTGGACCATATTTACGATAAGAAATGGCCGGTATATATTTATATCACAAGGCTAATAAGTGATGTTTGCATTAGTTTATCTGTAAAATCACAAATTATAAGTTACCAACAAGATTCACAACTCATTTGTTACAACTTGCTTCCCCTCTCCTTCTATATATAATATATATGCCTTGTGAACCTAACTTCACACACTCGAGCATCTCCTCCTGATCGATTGACTCACCTTTGATTAACAATAATGTTTTCATCTCCACAAGAGCGTTATGCTAATAGGCTTCTCAAGAGCCCGACTTGAGGATTGTAATCCATGGAAGATGTTAGCACAACAGGTACCTATATATGTATCAGCTTTTTATTGTCTATGACATTCCACAATTCCTGTGAATTTTGTGTGTCGAGGTTAAATTTTTCTTCTTCTGCCTTAGCTTCAATTTTCACGCTTGGTGAATTGTTTCCGTAGGGCAACAAAAAAAATCTATGAAAGTTGTCAAATAGACTCGCAATTTATGAGTTTTGCTACATAATGTCCAGGACAATAAGATTGTTCATCAGGATTGGATTTCTGGCTCTGCTGTTGTAACATTTTTTTCTTCATAATTTCAGCGTGCTATAGCAAGGGGAATATCTCCTTCCAAAGCAAGGAGGTCATGCCAATTACCATCAAAAGTTAGTTCAAGGATGGAGAAAGGATAAAACGTTGCTCCTGGAGGGCAGCCTGGGGCTTCTGATGAGTGCACACCAGGAGCAACTGGCTCGAAGAAGCGAAAATCATCTCAGGTGAGTTCCCTACCATGTTCAACTCGCTCACTTTCTCTTATCATTGTCTAAAGGATATTTATCAGAGTTGGAAAAACCAATTGATCTGCATTTCATCTTCCCATATCCAGTTCAATATGTGTTAGCAACAGTCACTCAGATCTTCTCGAATTCCAATCTAACCACTTTAACAAATTGGCAATTATGATCCGTGTCCAACCAGACAATGTTTGGTCAGATCCTAGCTCTAAAATTTAATCACAACTACCTTCTCCGTCCCAATTTATGTGTTATGTTTGACTTTTTCATGATATTTTAGGGTATGTTTTTGACTTGGTATACAATTGTCCTTTGTCTTGTATGGAATTTTAATTGTGAAGCGAAAAGTAAGAATTTACAAAGGATATAGGGTATGGAGAGAAGCTAAGTGAAAAAGCATTTATATTCGACCCCATCAAACATGCGAGGATAACAGCTTGTTTGTAAGAGGACACATATTTTGGGACACCTATTTTAGGAAAGTGGACATATAAGTAAAAGTTAATACCAACAATATTTACAAAAATAAAGACACCCTTCATAAGAAAAAAGTTTACATCCCTACTAAAGTATTCGGTCCCTAGTGCCTCAGAGAACAAGTCTCAAAGTGCGTATACAATCTATTTTATCATTTACTCCTCCGTCCCAAAATTTAGTGCAGGCGGGCCTTTTCACAAAGTTTTAGAAGATGCATTTGGCTTGATAGATTAAGGCACAATGAGCTTACTCGAGGACCAAAGGATCTTAAAGGTCATTCGTTGACTTGGAAAAGGTGTATGATAGAGTGCCTAGAGAGCTAATATGGCTTTTTTTTTTTTTTGAGAAAAGTGTGTACCTGTTGGATTATATTAGAGTGATTGAGGCCATCTATGAGGGCCAGTTACTAGGGTAAGGACAGTGGGAGGAGAAACGGTAAAATTGTATCCCCTGCATGTTCAATTTGGTAACAGACGAGGCTAAAAGGAGTAATCAAGATGAGATCCGTGATTCGTGTTATTAGGAGATGATGTAGTCTTCATTGATGAAACAATGAGTGGGCTATACAATAGGTTAGAGTTACGGAGGAAAAGTTTAGAATCTAAAAGGTTTAGGACTAGTTGGACCACAACTGAGTGAACAGAATGCAACTATAGCGGCCATAGGAATGTAGGAGAAGATACAATTGCAGCTTTAGGTTTATTGTACTGAGCGTTCGGCGATTAAGAAGAAAAATAAATAAAATAAGTGTAGGAGATACGAGAATGCTAAGGTGGATGAGCGGTGTAACTTTGAAGATAGGACACATGAATCTCTTGACTTCTTGTAACATCTTTATTAATGCCAAAAATATTACGTCCGTCCCATTATATTAGTCCACGTTGCTTTTGCACATGGATTAAGGAGATGCTTCTAAGTTCTAACTCTTTAGATTTAGGGCGAGTTTAGTATGACTTTTTGAACTTTCAAGTAGGCTTTTTAGTAGTTGAGGAAAAAGTTCGTGACAAAAAATTTGATGAAAAAGATGTTTGTTTTTGGTGAAAATAATGGGTGCTGTTAAGAAGTTAATGATGTGAAGTTTACTACTTTACCCTTTCTATATTTACTAATGAGACTATGGTAGGTCAAATTAGTCGCGTTAGTATGTAAAAAAAAAGTACGGATAAATTGATCATTTTGTTGTTTAAAACTGGCTATGGAATATGGATACTGTTATTTTTCAAGGCTCCGTGTGGGTCGGAATATGTTTGCTCTGGCAGCCAACTAGGTGCTGCATTGCTGTATGTTATTCTCGTGGTTTTCTTTGTGTGTGTGGGTAGGGTGGTATGAGTCAGATTTGAGGAAGTTGATATTAGAGGGCTGTAAAAGATCAGGATAACCTTAGCTAATTGACAAAAATTATTTGTTTTCCCTAATCTCTAACATAGAAAGAAAACTGATTTTACTCCATATCCTACCTCATATCCAACATTACTAGGCATGCAAGTTCAAACCAGAAAAATCGCAAACCGAACGTTGAACCGCTCTAGATGGTCCGGTTTAGGTTTGGAATATTCTCAAACTAATGCTACAAACCGTTCAGTTTCGGTTTGGAAAATTTTCAAACCACAGTAAAAAGTTTGGTTTATTATTCCAAACATATTAACTGAACCAAATTGTTTAACCGCATAAGCATACAAGTTGTGTCCCCGAAACATAAAATATTTGTTTTCTCATTTCTTTAGTTCTTTTGGTTTTCTGTAAAAGATGCTTAAAAGTAACAAGCAAATTGTGATAGATTTGGTTATCCTTCACTCTTTTTTTTGTTTGGTTTTCATCTTATTTTGCTTTTTCTAGGTTACTTAATAACATGAACAAAAAGGTTAATTGCAATTTTAATCGAAACCAAACAGTGTATGCGGGATTGGGAAACCGAACCAGACCGAACGGAGCATATACGATTCGGTTTAGGTTTGGGTTTTGTTAAACCTACTGCCGTTCAGTATGTATTTCTGCTCAAACCAAACTTCCAAACCCAACTGTACCTGACCGTTTACACCCTTCACCCAAACATACATACAGACAAACTTTGATATTTCTCCATATTCTTTATCATTCGGACCATACCTTATATCTCCATGGAACCTCTTATCCTTCCCTAACAAGACCCACAGGCACAAGTCCAATAAGTTAACACGATATTGCAGGGTTATCCTGAGCAGCCACAACTGTCCATGACTTCTATAAACGTTCTTGGCGAAACATGCTTGCATATTGTGGCACTCAAATGCCCAAGACTCTTTTATGACACGCCAAAACTTATTGTATGTTTGGTATCACTGTATTTAAAAAGTGTTTTTCAAGAAACTCATTTGGCAGTGTCTATTTACGCTGTGCTAAAAAACAAGAACAGGCTGAAAAACGCAAAAAATAGCCCAATATTCATGAAGCTTATTATCTGGATGGGAATCCAGATAATTCAAAGTTCAAAATACTTCTAGGAAAGAAAAATAACTCTTTTGGTTCAATTGGAACATGAAAACGTGACTAATTTGGTCCTAGTACTCTTTGGGGCGGGATGGAAGGGAGGCAATTCTTGAACGCGGGAAAGGATCCAATGACTTTGAAAGAATTGAATGAGGAGCCATATGAGGTGAAAATCTCATGTACGGTTCTGTAGAGTGGCAGTAAGGGTGACTTATCTTTGTGATCTGATCCTACACCGCTGCTCAATACTTTTGGGGGATCGACTAAACACCAGTTTTAATTTTAGTGTGTTCTGTATATTTTTTAGACTTCGGGTGATTAAAGGCATTTATACCCTTTTTAAGGAACAAATAAATAACAACTACATCCTATTGTTGGATGTATATGAAGACATTATAGTAAATTATCACTGTAACTTATTAGTGTTGCCAACTTTTTTTTTTTTTTTTTTTTTTAAACAATGTTTTTCAGCACATGCCAAACAGTTTTTGTTTTAGTTTCTAAACATATTTTTTCAGTATTTTTTTGGAAGCTGTTTTTCTTGTTTTTAAACGGGTACCAAACAGTCTCCTAGTAACGTGCCATCACCCTCATGTGACATTGGTGGCACATGTAGGTCAGCGTTCATTCTAACGTAAGCTTGCTGACCTTTTAATCAAATGTTTTGGACATTTGTGCTCAAAATGTGAATTGGGGAAGACATGTTTATTGCAGTCAAAGACAGTCTCGATAAACTGATTGAAATGTCTTGGTAATAAATCCAGAATGTCATAGTCATAATCACGATATTTTATCATCAAACTCCACTTCTTGCTTCGTCCTGAGGAGAAACATCCTAAATTTAATGCATATCATACATGACATTTAATAGTGACTTCTATGTGCATCGGCGATACCTGATTTCGGCCATCCAAAACTCGATACCTGTGGCTATAATAGGAATCACGCGTCGTCTGATAGTTTCTGTAATGCAACAGTGTAGAGCAAAGCAATGTACTAAATTTTGAACTTAAATGGTGCATATGTTTTGAGGGCCTAATTTTCTTCTTCCTGAGTAATTTTTTCAGAGGCAATCTGGTAGTCAGTAATTGAAGTTTGCGTTTACCGCTTTGGATGTTTTCGTTCTTGTTTCCATTCCGTTATTCATAAACGTAATCAGAAGCAAGTTAATTCGATGTATCTGTGTCATTTATTAACAGACACTTTGTTGATTCTACTATTAGAGCCCTACTGTAAGTTCTTATTCTACTTTCTCCATGTTCGAGTCTTCATTGAGGAGTAGACAAAAGCTTGTTTCTTAGGCTATGTTGTCCTCCAATAATTGTTATGCCTTGTCTTTGGTTTGAAATCTGATTTATGTTGCTGCATTGGTTGGCGCCCCAAGTCCCTATAAAATACCTTTTTTTAGAATTACATTGTAGCCGGGTAACCCGGGACCTCATGCAGGGGCTTCAAACGCTCAACCACTGAGCTAGCACCCATTTGCCCCTATAAAATACCTAACTGTTAATAGAAAGTGGTCTTCTACTTCCCTATTGAAGTGTCGCTGTGACAGAATTGTTGGTATCAAATAATTTGTAATCATAGGTATCCCACTAGTGAACTGGTGGCGCATTAGCTTGTGGATTGTGATGAATGTGTTATGTGGAGCTCGAAATTTTGTGTGTAGTGTAGGAAAATAGTGATCCAAATATGTGTTTATAATCCGAACAGAAAATGAAGAAGATAAAATTGTAACGACTTACAGATGAAACATTTTCGAACGCTTGAACAGTTTCATATAGAATACGATGCTTCTTAAAGCAAATTCGTCCCCCACACCTCGTGCTTGCCGTGGAGAATTTGGACGTCTACTTTAGGGATGGCAACGGGTCGGATCCGGATCGGATCAGGCTAGATCCGATCAGATCCGACTAGCAGAAATGGGATCCAGATCCGATCCAGATCCGTTCGGATCATCACCGGATTCGGATCAGATCGGATCAGGTTTCATCCAGCTGATCCAAATCCGATCCGTAGATCCATAAAATACGTGGTCGGATCGGATTCGGATCGGATCCGACTTGGGTTTGCAATAAAATACAAAAAATAACATAAGAAATAAACACTATCTCATACGCTAAGGCATGTTCGCAAGTTATGAAGCCTAAAACACAACAGAAATAGCTTTGTAGGTTGGCATTACTATTGTATTCTTCTTGGAAGTGATAGTTGGGAGGCAGTATGAATATATTTGTAAAGCACACATATACGTCGGATCGGATCGGGTCGGAACCCGGTGGATCTGCCCTTAGATCCAGATCCAAATCCGATCGGATCTGGCTTTCCAGATCCAAATCCGATCCATTTTCAATTGGATCGGATTTGGATCCGATCCATTCGGCCAGGATCGCTCGGATCACAGATCGGATCGGACTCTACTTCCCAGGATAAAAGCTTCCCTGTGCGGTGTTGGAAAGCACGGTACAACACTCGCACACACAAAAAAAAAATGTCTACGAGAAAGAGAGTTTCTGATGGTAGGTGGTGAGAGATATTTGTGTTTCTGAGATGTCTGAAATGAGGAAGATGACAGTCTTTTTATAGGAGAAGAAGTGGCTGTCGGGAATGGTTGTGTCTTGGTTGTGTCTGTTCAATTTGAACACATCAGTTGCAACTGCTCAAGTTACAACAGTTAACATGTTAATTAATAAATAACAGATTAAAAGTTAGTATTTGGTCCAAAAAGTTAATGTTGTGTCAAAGCCCACTAACTAGCCAGCCCAACACGCCATGCCACGGCCGGCCCGTGTCCGAGCCGGTGGGGTGGTGGCAGCGCGCGTGTGTGTGTTGTTGGAGTTTGTCCAACACTCCCCTCTACAAAATTGCTTCGCTCAAAGGGCGTGCCCTATTAGTTAAAACTTGGAGTAGATTAACTCTTCAAGTTGCTTCCTCAACAGAGATGTGGTATTCTTTTTCTCCCAACGCAAAGATCAAAAACTCATTTGAGAGAGTATAATTTGATCATTCATTTCTCGACGGTTTTTGACGATTGACTTATCAATTCGAACACCAAGGTGCCTACTTCATAGTGGCAAGATGGCCCGACCCGCGTGCCAATTTGGCACGGCCCGCCCCGGCACGCTCTAAACACGCCCCAAGCACGGCCCGCTCCACCCTCCGACACGGCACGGCCCGCTCAAAGGCGTGCTCAACCCGTGGCACGGCCGGGTCACGTTCCTCCTAGTCGGCACAGCCCGGCGCGGTGCGCCCCCCTCGGGCCGTGCACGACCCGCACAAACAAGGCCCCTCCTACACGACCCGTGCACGGCCCTCCCCCCTACAACCCGGCACATGCGGAGTTTCTAGAATTTTCGAGCACGGCCCGGCCCACCCTACCCATCGGCGCGACCCGTCCCCAGCCCGCCGCGCCTCGGCATGGCCTTAATCCGGCACGGCCCGCTGCCACCACAATGCCTACTTTACAACGAAGCATTTGGTGTCGTGAACTCTCAAGTGAGCAGGGTAAAACCCATTTCTTCCAACATGCAGGACTTCAATTCTTCGCTAAGTTGATCATGGATATTTGCATCTGAGAGAGATAACCTGGGGTTAACTTTATTGGAATTCCAAGTGAGGGCAGTACCTTTGTAAGTTTTAGGATCTTGTTAGGGAGGGAGGAGAATCTCATGTAGTTTGAGAAACCCATTTGCCAACATACGATTCGTTATATGTTGAATTTGGTTGATTGTTTTTATGAAGATTTTTTCTATACATCTAATGTGCACTTGACACTTACAGTAGTTGCTTATTCATCTGATTCATACTTTTTGTTTTTTTCCTTCTTACTAGGCAAGCATATCGAGCTGATATGACTACTGTGGAAAGAAAACAATGGCGCTTGAAGTGGCGGCAGCAACAGGACTCTTTTAATTGCTGAAGATTTCTTCCTGAAGATGTTTATTCATCTTCAGATTAGCTTTCTGGTGTCACATACTGAGTTCTCACCACTGGCGTAGGTAGGAAGCTTTTACCAGATTAAAGCATCGTGAAATTAGGGTTTTCTCAACCTGTAAGAGAACCGAGATTGCAGACAATCTATTCCGAGAGTCTCAGATCAAATAACTGTATCTTATAACATTATTTTGTACAAGCTTCATTACTTGTACTGTTAACAAAGAAATAGAACTGTCCCAAGCAATGCTTAGACAGTTGGACTTTTCTGCCTGTAAGAATCTTGGAAGAGGATGTAACAGGATGTAGTTCATGCTTTCAACAAGGCTTTTATTGAAGAAACCCTAGGAAGCAATTACCAATTAACCTGGTATGACTAGATTCACAATTTAACATGTTGGGACATTTACAGCTCTTAATTCTAGAACTTAATGTGATCCTACATGCAGCTTCTTGTATTAGTACTATCTTTTTTCTGATAAAACCAAAATAACCTGGTCTATTTGGCATTGGACGATTCATTGGGTGACAACAGCCATTGGGATGAATGCCCGGGTACTAGGCATGTAAAATTGACCTGGCAGGATATCCAGCATGATCCGAAATGAGTCAGGTTTGGTTCATTCACAGATGGATAAGACATGAAAGTTCGAGTATGTTAAGCTGGGCCTTAATGTTGGCATTTTTCCCTTTTATCCTTTTGAGGGAAAAATACAATATCATAGGTTGTTACAAAGGTTGGTTACTGTATAAGTATTTTATATTGAGCTAGAAATCAAGTATAGCATACAATATCTAAAACCTATCAACAAATTCTAACGATCCCACGTCTAATTGGCAGCAAATGAACTTGACACAATCTTAATTGGCAAAACATCTCGCTAAAATATTTTTGTTAGTTTTAAATTACTGCTACCATATTGTAACCTTCGCTATGATGACAATTTAGCTATTGCATATGTACAGGCATCATATATAAACCATACTTAACAAATTATCAGATATTTTAAGAAATCAAAGATTGCAATAAAGATAACATGGGTTTCTTTGTTGTCAAAAGGTTTCCCTACATTTTTATAACACTGATACACATACTTCTAAGTGTTTATATCTTATTAAGATTAAATAAACGTAATGCATTTTGTAACTTCTACTTCAATGAAAGTTTAATTAGTAAAAAAATGATATGACTGACCCCCCGCATGCGCGGGCTCCCGACTAGTTAAGTAATTAAACCATTTATTTAGGAGAATATAAGATATAGTAGTATAACTCATTTATTACATGATAGGAGAAAACACATTCTTGATTCTTCAATGCCCAAGTTTCGTTGAGGAAGAATAGGACTGCGTGCTTGAGTGAAAGTTTTGTTGAAGGAAATGCGATGGTCGTTCGTCTCGGTGCCGACGAGCACGTCAACACCAAGAAGTACAATAAAAAACTTAAATTTTGCTATTGAATAAATAAAATATGAAAGTCATTGTAGTTTCATGAATTTCGATACATCACAGTGCATTTTGTTTCTTATACACAAGGCTCATATATCATCTAGTGTTCAAATTGAGTTCCATGAAATCTAAAGAAACAAACAAACAAGATGAAATCACCGCCATCAATTAACTCAAAGCGCATACTCCATTTGGACATTTCGACATGTTGGTCAAAGGCTATTTAAAATTGGAGAAATCTGTTAGATACAAGAGAGGAAATATTTCATATAGTGACTCAATGGCCTTCAAATTGCACTGTTTGAGCTCTGAAGAAATCCATGATACACTTGTTTGGATTTGAACAATATTATTGCCTTCTTAGAGAAATGATCTAATGATATATGCCAGGTTGGGCACTTGAGTATGAGTTTGTTGTCACAGATATTCGCATAGAGAAAAATGTTGATTGTATGTTTAGTTTGTAAACACTCCTGCCATCAATTCATGGTGATGTTGAAGTTATAAATTAAGGTGGGCTCATAGTGAATTAGTAAGTTGTATTGAAAGTGAGTTATTGGAGTAAACCAATCATTTGGGAAGAATTGTTGGAAGAGCATGTCGTAACGTCCATTTTCATCTTGTACACGTCTAGAATCCATACAAATTCAAATTATTGACCCATCGGAGTTCAACATGTTAGGTTAAATTGAGTTGGATTCTAATTAGATTCTGATTCGCCATGAAAGCTGAAATGACAGAAACACTGATATAAGAGATGGAAGATCGTCATTGGAGAGTTTGAAAGTTTGGACTGTCTAATTGAAATCAAACACTAATGCAAACAGAGCGTCGTCTGTTGTATCATGCCCAACCTACCAGCCTGCACCTGCCATTTGTTTCCACAACCTACTCATGCATTATTTTCAAACCACACATCCATGACAATATCTACACTAGCAAAATAGTGCACGCCATGCGTAGTCATAAAATATGACATTCATATGAATTAGAGTCCTATCACAATTTCAAATCAAGTACTAAGTCGACGATAAATGAAAAACAAAAATAAAAAACTAAACTATGATGACGGTTATTATTCACGCCTCCATCAAGTCCCTTGTACAGTTGTTCGTGCATATATTTGACATTACCGATGTTGCATGTCTCCAAAAACTCAAGCAAGAAAAAGAGTAACTAACACTAAACCTTCCTAAAAAGGGTAAAAGACACTGACCACCCCTGGGTTTAGGGAAAAACCCACAGACCACCCTTGTGTTTTGGATAAAGACACTCCGCACCCATTTAACGGAAAATATAGTGGACACTTACCACCCTTCTGTAATGTTCCGTTAGAAAAGTGGTTCACTGAATTTTTTCGGACCATATTGCCCCTGTGTCATATTTTTTGTTTTGTTGTTCTTAGTGTTCTTGTTCATGGTTCAAGAACACCAAGAACACAATGAGATTCATCAGACCTAAACAAAAAACCAAACACAAAACGCAACGCACAAAGTATCATCTCTAATTTCAACCTCAACACAACCTGCAAAAGTTCAGACTTTATTCATTCTTCCTCCACACAACTTGCAGGTTCTTATCGAAAGATTTTGCAAATAAAACTATGCCAAATTTTCCAACCAAACATTAAACAATATAACCAAAGCCAAAACAGCACCAAATCATGGTTAACACAGCACCAAATCATGGTTAACCAGATAAAATTTCTGATCTTGAAGATCTATTGAATGTATCGCAAGTCCCAACAAGGGTTTAGGACGTTGCTCATTTCCGGAGCAGAATCCCACCCACCGGACCTAAATTGGAGAATTATCAGACCAACAGAAGTCAAATACTTTTCCGGTGAACCAGAGCAAGAAGAATAAGAGAAAGAAGAAGGGGTCGAGAAGGAGTGGAAACTTACCCAATCTAGTTGCAGAGGCTCTGCCGAGACCAATTGAAGTCGGAATCATTCCAATCAGACCACGATCTTCCTCCCCCTAATCGGATACCTCCTCGTTCTCATCCCTTACCCTAGCACGATCTGTGATGGTGACGGTCGGTGATAGTGAAAGAAGACCACTTCCGCCGACGCCGACGCCCTCCTGCTGTCGCCGCATTAGCTACGCTGCCGGATCTGGATTCACGAGGCACAGAGGAGAGAGAAAGAGAGAGAGATAGGACGAAAGCTAGGCAACCACTACTAGATGGCTGATTTGATCTCTCTCTCTGTCTTCTATATTGTTCAGATCCGGAAAGAGGAAGAAAGGAATAAGAAGATTCGTCCTCTCCACCGTCCAGGTTGATTTGTCTTCCTCTTCTGGTTGGGTGGTGAAGGAGGAGGTGGGGTGGTTGTTTCACAGACGGAATGGTCATCCTCGCCACCATCTGCAGATCTGGCGTCCTCGCCGCCGCCAGGAGGGGTTGTCGTCTTCATCTTCAGATCGAGAGAGAGAAGAAGAAGAAGAAGAAGAAGAAGAAGAAGAAGAAGAAGAAGAAGAAGAAGAAGAAGAAGAAGAAGAAGAAGAAGAAGAAGAAGAAGAAGAAGAAGAAGAAGAAGAAGAAGAAGAAGAAGAAGAAGAAGAAGAAGAAGAAGAAGAAGAAGAAGAAGAAGAAGAAGAAGAAGAAGAAGAAGAAGAAGAAGAAGAAGAAGAAGAAGAAGAAGAAGAAGAAGAAGAAGAAGAAGAAGAAGAAGAAGAAGAAGAAGAAGAAGAAGAAGAAGAAGAAGAAGAAGAAGAAGAAGAAGAAGAAGAAGAAGAAGAAGAAGAAGAAGAAGAAGAAGAAGAAGAAGAAGAAGAAGAAGAAGAAGAAGAAGAAGAAGAAGAAGAAGAAGAAGAAGAAGAAGAAGAAGAAGAAGAAGAAGAAGAAGAAGAAGAAGAAGAAGAAGAAGAAGAAGAAGAAGAAGAGGGCGGCTGTTTCACAGAGGGGAAGAGAGAAAAGAGGGATAGAGAGAGGGATTAGGGTTTAGAAATGGAGGAGAATGAGAGATGAGGAAAATACATAGGATGTAATTTTATCATATATATTCAGGGGTAAAATAGTATTTTTCTCCGTGATGTTAGCCTCCATCCGTTAAATGGGTGCGGAGTGTCTTTATCCAAAACCCAGGGGTGGTCTGTGGGTTTTTCCCTAAACCCAGGGGTGGTCAGTGTCTTTTACCCTCCTAAAAAATGCATTTTGGGATAGAAAATCCTATGCTCTTTCAATTTCTCACTATAACCTCCTGGAATATACAATTATGATGTTGTTCGGATGTGGTCATTACACTTGTAAATCGATAATTCGTTTTTGATTTACTTGGATTGAATAGAGATGCACGCAAGTAAAAAAGTTAGTACGCGTCAACTACGAACTCAGAGTCAGTTTTTTTTTCCAAGAAGGAACACTTTTCTTGCTGAAATAGACCAATTGTTTTTAGAAATAAACTTGAGAAGCAATTAATGTGGAACTAAAATGATGTGGAAAGTACATAGTCCAAACATATGAATCTAATTTTTACGACACGTTTTTAAGATATTGATTATAGGTTTTGTGAAATGTGAAATCCGATCAGATTCAATCATTATACATGATTCAACGTTGATGAATCGATAATGTACATGTATTGAAGTACTAATATTGATTTTATAGAACATCATATGTTCAATACATCCATGTTTTTGTTATGATAGAAGGGCGATTTGTTTTCACAATGTTGTTGAGCAACTTTTAACTTTGTTCCAAATTTACCCTCACATTTAATTATATCTTGTTACTCAGTCCTACAACATCAAAGCTCCCACACCCCACCCTCACCCATATCAAATTCAATCCAAATTCCAACTCGGGCGGAGGCATGAATAATAATGTACTAGTGCACAATCATACGCCGTAAAGATGGGATATTTTCTTTTTGTGTTTTGAGAAATGATGGGATATTTTTGTAATTTTACTAAGGGCAATATTCAAAGTTGTTAGAAACGTTTGTTGGAGTTTCTGCAAATTAATGTACACTGATGAAATAAAACTGAAAGAACTTACTGATTGAAAGTTTTCCGAAAGCTGTTGTGATGTCGAAGACAGTCTCGTACATGCATGGGTATGGGTTCCTTAAAACAGATTAGCCGCCTGCTATCACGAGTGGCTTCTGTTTCCCAGGATAAAAGTCTTCCGGCGCGGTGGTTGAAAGCACGTAACCACCAAGCCCGACGAATTGAAACTTGGTAGAGAGAGTTTGTTGTTAGAGAGAATGAATGCAGAGAAATTTCGGTTGGTTGAAACTGGAGAAGGCATTGAATTTATTGAGAGAGAGGTGGCGGTTGGCGGTTGGGCCGAACGCTTACAACCGTTGACTGTTCAGAAAAATTGAACAGAACGGTTGCAACTGTTTTGTTAATTAACATAAAATTAATTAATTTAATTAAAATAATTAATTAGTTTCTGGCCCAAAAAGATACAGGCTTTAACTAACTACTCAGCCCAACCGAGACCGAGCCGAGCGGAGCCGAGCCGAGCCGGCTGGACGGACGGCGGGGGCGCGCGCGCGCGTGTGGTGGTTCGACCATTGTCTAGGTCCTCTCTCCTGCACAAAATGTGCTCCACCCAAAGGGCGTGCCCTTATGGTCCAATCTTGAAGTGGATATGTATTTCATATTCTCCCATGAACCAAGATGTGGTTCTATTTTCTTTCCAACACAATTTGTTGCTCATGAACTCATTTTGAGAGCATGGTTTGATCATTCATTCCTTAATGGTTTTTTGACAAATGAGTTACCAAAACAACCACCAAGTTTCCCTCTATACGATGACGCAATTGGTGTTGTTAACTCTTAGATGAGCCGGATTATAATCGAGCTCAAAGTGGGGTATAAAATACCCATCAAAAAACTATTTTCCAACAATCCCCCACATGAATGACAAATTAGCCTTAATGCTGAAAATGTCAAGTAGTGGTTAACTATCTCAAGTGATTCATTAATTTCTTAAGGAAAAGTAGTCATAGACTTTGAACTTTTCCCTTAGTGAGATGCTATAGGGTATACTGGCTTGTCAGTGAACGAAACGCCTTGAACTGCTTGCCGCGGTGTATACCTAGTCGGTAGTAACCACACAATTAATGGACATATCCAAATTTGGTTCTCATGGTTGTGTTCATTTCGGCCTTGAAACACTGTCCTGGTTTAATGAGTAGACTTAGAGGAGATAGCCACATCATCCTCCTAGAACCGGCCCGTTCTTTCCCACATAGGTGAGACACATAACTAGTATCCTACATACTCTCCTTAAATCCTTTAAGGTATGGTCTCATAAAAGCATTTTGCTTACCCTGTCCCTATCACTCGATGTTCGTCCTAGGAATGAATTTGGAAACTTTATTTTCGAGTGAGTGATTTGTTTATTTGCACTAGTAGTTGGGTTGTCCCTTTTGATACTAGTTCTTGAGATCTCCAGTCACCTAGGTTGGGTTTGCCGCTACGTGCAACTCTTTACGAGATTGGCTTTAATCCCATTCCCCTTGAAGAACTTGCAACTAGTTCTCTCGATAAACCTCAACAGATCCGTTATGTTTTCTTTTGACTTTACGTAATCGATCGATGTAATACCTCTTGAGAGAAGTTGCCTAATGGTATTATGTCTCTGACGTATATGTCTAGACTTACCATTATACATGCTACTTTGTGCTCTACCTATTGCACACTGGCTGTCGCAATGAATGCATATAGGAGGCACGGGTTTCGGCCATGTTGGAATATCTTCGAGGAAATGGCGAAGCCATTCTGCTTCTTCCCCTGCCTTGTCTAGCGCTGTGAATTCTTCTTCCATAGTAGACCTTGCAATGCACGTCTGCTTTGAAGATTTCCAACATATTCCCGCTCCTCCAAGAGTGAAGACATACCCACTCGTGAATTTGGAATCTCTTGAATCGGAGATCCAATTGGCATCGCAATATCCTTCCATGACAGCTGGATATCGAGTATTGTAAACCCAAATTTTTAGTGTATCGAAGATACCTTAATACTCGAGTTAACGCTATCCAGTGATCCTTACCAGGGTTACTAGTGAAGCGACTAAGCTTCCCGATAACTTGTGCGATTCTAGGCCTTGTACAATTCATGATGTACATGAGGCTTCCTATTACTTGGGCATATTCTAATTGTCGAACACTTTCGCCACGATTCTTAGCGAGATGTAAACTAACATCTACTGGTGTTGTAACCGGTTTGTTATTCCCTTTATCAAAATTTTCGAGTACTTTCTCGATATAATGAGATTGGGAAAGACCATAACCCTCAGCAGTCTTTGTGATTTTAATTCCTAGAATCACATCAGCAATTCCGAGATCTTTCATGTCAAATTTCGTGGAAAACAACTTCTTTGTGTCAAGAATTATTGTTGACACAATAATATTATAGGACCAAAAAGATATAGGCTTTAACTAACTACTCAGCCCAACCCACACCCGTGCCAGCCGGACGGACAGCGGCGCGCGCGCGCGTGTGGTGGTTCAACCATTGTCTAGGTTCTCTCTCTTGCACAAAATGTGCTCCACCCAAAGAGCGTGCCCTTATGGTCCAAGCTTGAAGTAGATATGTACTTCATATTCTCCCTTGAACCAAGATGTGGTTCTATTTTCTTTCCAACACAATTTGTCGCTCATGAACTCATTTTGAGAGCATGATTTGATCATTCATTCCTTAATGATTTTTTGACAAATGAGTTACCGAAACAACCACCAAGTTGCCCTCTATACGATGACGCAATTGGTGTTGTTGACTCTTAGATGAGCCGGATTATAATCGAGCTCAAAGTCGGGTATAAAATACCCATCAAAAAACCATTTTTCAACAAAAGGTTCTTATAAAATAGGAATATTAATGTCACTTTCCGATATTATGATGCGGAATGTGCCGCACCATGTTGTACTCTAGCTCCGCCCCTTGACCCCACGCCATTTTCCCTCTCATCTCTCTCTCAGTTTCTTCATATCTACTATTCTCATCAACATGCCATTTTTTCAACCAAGTTGACGATTAACTAAACCAACTCTGAGCTCAGCGGCTATCCCAGTTGGTTAGGGAGCCTTATGGCCAGCTCGTTGGCTCGGGTTCGAGCCCCCTTATAGACATAGGCTAGTTGTAGAATTCTTACCTTGTATCAAAAAAAAAAAAAAAAAAAAAAAAAAAAAAAAAAAACCAACTCAACTTTTCAATCACAATATTGAAATTTTATAATCATATTATATGGAACTTCGAGTTGTCATTAAGTAAAGTGTGAGTGGTTCTTCGTCAGAGTTGTGCCACTAAAGTCAATATTAGTATCTCAATATATGTGATATGAAATAATGAATAGTTGACGCTTAACTAATTTACATAGGCTTTGTGATATGCTGAGTTCCAGTGTTATTTTACTTCGTGCCACTAAAGTCAATATTAGTATCTCAGTACATGTGATATGAAATAATGAATAATTGACGCTTACCTAATTTACATAGGCTTTGTGATATGCTGAGTGCCAGTGTTATTTTACTTCGACTCGACAAATGAGTTTGTGACAATGAATATGTGATTAGAAAGAGGGCATACCAGTAAATGACTACAAAACTATTCTTGCTTGTTTTTGCCTATCTTAGGCTAAGAGCATCTCCAACGGATTAGCCAAACACATTTTTTTAGGCAAAATATAAAGAAGTTTGGTGTAATTAGAAGTCCAATGGATTATGTATCATTTTATGCAAAATGTAAATTATGTATCCTCATCGCCATACTTGGCGAAGTTGATCTCATCGGCATCTTGATTTTTTCCTAGTTTTTAGGTGATTGTTGACGGTTGTCTCATATTTAGAGTGTAATTGATAATAAAAAAAATACATGTGTCCTATTCTTCCTCAACCATTTATCCTAATTTTCCTTTAATTTCTCCGATTGCCTAACATTTAGCTAACTGCATTGGAGTTCAAAGGAAAAACACCAACGGCATAAAATACAAATTGGGTGTTTTTGGGCATAATTTGCCTAATTTTTACCAGTTGCCATTGGAGATGCTCTAAGTCCCAAAACATTCTCCTTCCCTTTTGTTAACTTCCTTAAAACTATAACCGTTTCTGAACCAGACAAGATCCAGAGGGTCTGCCGGAAAAGCCTATTCATTCGCTCTCCTCGGATCTTCCAACACACACCCCCTCCTCTTCCTCTGTTTTTCCAAAGGTAAGAACCTATAACACAAAACGAAAAAAACTACCTCTAACCATCAAGAACTATATCAATATCATCAATTTTTCTATATAAATTCCACAAACCCTCATCACCCAATCTCTTTCCCCCTCAAATTCTTGAGAAACCCGGATTGATTCCGGCTAAAAGTCACCGGAAAACGCATCAGGCGTTCCGGTTTATGAGCTCAAGGGCTACTTAGATTGGTTTTGCTGTTAATAATTGGTAATTTCTTCAAATAGGGTTTGATTCATGTTTTATCTTATTGGTTTACATGAGTGTTCTGGGCATAACACCTAATTTTGTCTTTCTCTTTAAATTAAGATCTTGATACTCCCTTGTAATTAGTTATCAAATCATTGATCATTGTTATGTACAAACCTTTGTTGATTTTTTGTATGTCTCATGTTGCAATTGTTTTTCCTTTTCCTCAGCAGCCATGATATCGATAACAGCGGCGATGATGCATATTCTTCTTGTGGTGGTGGTGATGGCATTGATGATGATGGTTAATGTGGAAGCAGGGGATACAAATTCTGTATTCAGCCCATGCACAGACACTAAGGTTCAGAAATGGGATGGTTTCACCTTTGGTCTTGCATTCTCTTCAAAGGATTCATTCTTCTTCAACCAGACTCTTCTCTCCCCCTGCGACAAGCGCCTCTCCCTCCCCACCAACAATGCTCAGCTCGCCGTCTTCAGGCCCAGGGTTGACGAGATTTCTCTCCTCACCATCAATTCCACCGCTACGGTATGTATGCACTTTGTTGTTTCAACCTGGTTTTAATACTTTTGTAGTGTACTATGTTCTAATTCTAAACCTAGTACAGAGGATTTTAATAAGAACAAAGTCAGGTAACAAATTGATCTCAGTGACAATTTAGGATTTTAATAAAAAGATGTGTCACATTCTTAATACTTTCTGCTAGAGAATTTCAAGGAATTTAACACATAAGGTCATGAACATGTTTAAAAATATAAAGATCTCTACTTTGTTCTCTAAATGTAGAGAGCGGAATAAAGATCCGTCAGAATGAAGAGTCAAAGTAAAGACCATATTGGAATCACTTTTTTGTAACAATTCTTTATATTTTAACTATAACTGCTAAATAACTCATGTGTTGGAGATGCTCTTAGTATATAGATATAGCAACTCAATCGTAGGCGAAATTTGAGATTGTTGGCATGAAGCAAAGGGATCGCACTTTTTTCCGCTTGTTTTACGCCATTTTGGAGTAATAATTGAATGATATGCAGCATACGGCGGGTGGCTACATGGTGGCATTTGCCGGTAGGCAATATGCAGCGAGGTCGCAGCCTGCTTTTGTCGCCGATAGTACACACATTGTCAAGGGTTTCACTCTGGTAAGAACAACACCAATCTCATCAAAACCAAACCAGAGAACGATGAACATAGATTTTAACTAGATTCATCCTTGTTTCTCCTCTTCAGGTGCTTGAATTCCGCAAGGGCACGCTCCAGAACCTGTTGTGGAAGAACTTCGGATGCGCCAAGTGCAACGGTGCCTCTGTAGTTTGCATCAACAACACCGTCTGTGCAATTCCAACCTCGAAATGTAAAAGCGGTGGCGGGAAAGTCAACTGCAACCCCGGTATACAGGTGGCGTTCTCAGGAACAGACAAGAACGACGAGGTCCTGAATTCTTGGTACGAGGTTGCTAACCTCCGGCAGTACTCGCTCTTTGCGCTGTACACGGATCTTCGCGATTCGTTCATGGGAACTTTCAACAATCTAATCTGAGTGATCTTTTATGTAAGTTGTGAATGATTTGGCATAAAAGAGACCATTTCTTGTACTCACATGACTTGAATCCTGTGAAAACAGACACAGGTTGATATACGTAAACTTTGGCACACTTTTGCCATTACAGAAGTTTGAAATTGTTCAAAAGAAGCTCATTGGGTACAAAATGGAGCTTTGATTTAGGCTAGGTTAGTGTTTTACTTCATACTGTATCAACACTGCCACGTCATCGCTCTCTTGGACATTTACTATCATCATCCACGCTGTGCTTTTCCATGTCGTCGTCCTCTGGTTGGAGGTTTAGTTTCGTCACTAGTGACATTAGCTTCTATTGTGGCGGCTGTTGTATCAGCAGCATCAAGTGGAGTATCGGCGGCTGCTTCTTCTTGCTTGGTCTGAAACTGACGTGTTTGGATGAGATAGTGAGCAACAGACTTGAAGCCGAGCTTTCTCACCTGAAAACAGTGAAACTATGTTATCAGATATATCTGAGATGTTTGCAAAACTTAGGGTAACCCGATGCGGAGATGTTTGAAAAATTACACGACATTTTGTGATTTACTTACCTTGGTATGGAGCTGACCAGTGGGTTCCCATCCTTTGACCCTTCGACAGCGGCTGCAATTACATATGTCTCGGCATACTGGGCATATCCAATCTGGATTCTGGTTTGCTTCTAGAACATTCTCTCCATATCTTCAAAGGTTTAAAAAAACTGTCACATTTCTAATAGGTTTCATAAGGTCAATAGAGAGCTCAAAACACAATACACATGTACTGTGGAGACGAGCTGTGCTACAGGTACAGGGACAAAAAATTGAACAAAAAATTGAACAGAATGTGATGTGGCATCTATAGATGCCTCAGTATCATCCATATTCATTCTTTCTATTTTCTTAATAATCTCCCCCCTCGATTTTTATTAAAGACATGTTCCCATTCATATCACTTTCTGTTCATTTTTTTTTGTTCGAATTTTTGTTCACCTAGACATTTTCCTGTGAGGACTAGTCTGAGTTTCTCTACAAACCATATAAGGTGAACTAAATTAGTTAACTGTTGCTTAGCATAAGAATGGTAAATATATCAGTCAGGACAGCTAATGAATGAGTTTAGATAGGTTTGAACTGTATGCTCTGGGTATTCACCAGTTACTAACACGAGTAGTGTTGAAACGGGAAAGTTCACAACAACGCTTATTTATGTTTTTATAACTGAAACAGAGGCTCATTTGATTCCACGTCATTCCATTGTCTTGACGGTTTCTTGGTGTGTCAATGTGACAAGAAATTGTTATAGGGTGATAGGCAAGTCCAGGGGACAAAATCAAGTAATGTACAAAGTGGGGGAACTTGAAACTGATAGAGAAAATAGATGAAGAAGATGACTTCCCGCATTCCATTTCCTAGTTATGGTATCGTACTCGCAAATAAGGTTTCGAAACAAAGCTTTCTTTCCTCAGAAATTTTGAGTTACCTTGAGTACAAACAATCTCCACAAAACTGCCCTTGCACGATCTTGCATTTGCTGCAGTTGGTACGATGACCAAGAGTTTTCTGCCTGTACGAAATCAAAACCAAAGTAATTACCATTCACAATATGTATATACTAGGAAAGAGAGTAGTGCATTGTCAATACTCAATACTGGTGATAGAAATTAGAAAGATAAAGGTGGTCATAAAGATCTCAGAAGAATTCATGCAAGCTAGCTAGCAAATAGAAGACACGACACTTCTGAACCTCTTCTAGGAGTTAGTGTGGATAAAAGAAATCTGGCATATTGTGTCTAACAACTAAGTTAAATCAGTATTAATTATCTGACAAATGACATGGCTCCATGCCTCCATCGCAAAGTCTTAGTTCTGGTTCACATAGCATGTTACAACATTACTGCACTATGACTTCTCTCTTTGCAATAGCCTTCAAGCCATCCTCAGCCGACAGTGGTTGGTCCTTTTCATTGTAAATATTTGTAATGAATCCCACTATTCTTACCTTTTTTCCCGCTCACAATCTTGAAAATGTGTGTGTTCCACTAAGGCTAATTAGACTGGGAACTTGGAGAGCGTGGAGAAGGTCCCAAGAGAAAAAGCTGCCACATTAATGGGAAAACTACCCCGACACATCAGGCATTCAGTCCATTGTCCTATACTGGGAGTATCTTCAATTTATTTAACTAGATGTTCTCCCATTCAACATACTGCTGAAACTAATGGTGATTAAGAAATGCATTTCTATTCTCCTTTCTGGTTACAAGATTACGTTTAAGTAGTGTACTAAAGATGTTTTGAGAATCTCTATGTAGTATACTAGTTTTCACTTAACTAATTAAGTCCTGCTGCCCTAATTGAAAAAAGCTCCACTTACTACCTAATGAAAACTAAAGGAATTAAATTTTATAATAACTATGGAGAGTGTTGGATGAGGAAAATCACACAATTTATACAAACGACCTGTTCCAGCCAGATAGACCTATTTGACAGCAAACCACAGGAGTAGTACCCTCTCGCCGGTGAATACTGAACTTAGTGTTTTGGCATGAGGCCAAGACTTGGCATCTAGGAGACTAGGAGTTTAAGCAAATACTGAAACGTGGCATCTGCCTAGGTTGTAGGTCATGCAGGTAGGTCATGAAGTCTTCAAGCTCTGAAGCCAAGACTTGATCTACTTAGGGCATCTCCAACCCATGTCATTTCCCCCCTCCCCTTCTCTCACGGGCCCACCATTTCCCCCTTCCCCCTCTCCATCCCCATTCCCCAAACTACAACTCATCTCCAACCCATTTTTCCCCTATCCATTTTAACTCATGTATGGGGATGGGGAGTGGGATGGGCATGTCCATGGGGAAATCCCCCCCCCCCCCCCCAAAACCATCCCACCCTCAAGGCAAAATTTCTCCCCATAGCACCCCCTCCCCTCATGGGATTGGACTTGAACCGTATGTTTATACGGTTTTCCCCATCCCGCCACGGGGTTGGAGATGCTCTAACAATTTACATATCTAACATCCAGAGGGTACTACATTAGTGTTGGCAGCCAAAATAGGCCAATTGGGGCTAAAAATACCACCATTGCTGTCCTTTTTTCCTTCATAAAGATTACAGATTAATCCTAAACCCTATTACTAACGCTACTTGTTTTGGAATTAGATATAGCTTATAGTAGTATGCAATTTCAATTAGTTGGAATTAGACATAGCTTATACTCCTATATGCAATCTCAATTAGTTGGAAAACAAAAAAAGAAAGAGCTAAATAACCTGCACTGATGGCAAGACTTGCCATCGTACGGATCATACATGCGCTGCCCGTCTTCTCCATAACCATCCACCATCATTTCCCACTCTTTCTCGCAATCTCCCAGCGCCTTCAAGTGCTCCTCCGTGTACACCTCCGGCTCCGAACCCTCTTTTATATTAATCACCACTTCCTCATCCGATTTCCCCTTCGGATTACCAACCCGAGCCTCCGCGTAGTTCACCCGAGTCACAGCCCTGAATAAAAAATTCGATTATTTTTCCCTAATTTTCGAAACCCATAAATGGAGAGAGATTGTGTGAGAGAGAGAGTACCGGGAAGATCGGCGAGAAGGGGGTTCGGTGGGTTTGTTCTTCTCGGGAGGGTTTCTTTTGACTCTCTTTGCAGTGGAGTCGGATTTGAGCTGGCGAGAGAGATCGAGAATGCCTAGTTTCTGCAATCTGAGCTTGTTCTCTTCGATCCTCTGCTCTCTGGACTGTTGGTAGCCTGGGGCGTCATTGGTCTCTGTCTTGGTGGTTGTTGTTTCAGATCGATCTGGCTTCGTCTTCTTCGCCATTCGCCTCTCTCTCTCTCTGGAAATGTTGCAGAGGTGGTGACAAGAAAGAAGGAGGTGGAAAGGCGGGAAACGTGAAATGACCAAAAGGCTCTTTTACGGGCTGGTGGGGGTTCCTCTGGGCTTCGTTTTTGGACATCGGCCCGCTACATGAAGCCCACATGGCTTCAAGAAGATCAATTAATTATACATTTATATTAAGGCATCTTCAACACATGCTTTTTTTTACTCATGTGCAACTCGAATTGGGTAAAAAATATGAATCGATCAAAATATGCAATAATTTATATTTTTAAATTTCTACGACTTTTTTTGAAATCCAAACAGCTTGCAGTCTTCAATCTTTTATGCGGGAACTCAAGTATTTCTTGCTATAAAATAAACTTCCTCAAAAAACGATCGAGTACGCTATGTTTTTTGTTGCACAACTTATGTATAATTGTTTTGATTCGACCAAATAGATTCGCTTTAGTTAATATTTTTTATTATTTTATCTTGGTTTGCTTTATCTCGGTTCGGTTCAGTTCTTTCATTCCAAACTTGCAGTCCTAAAAGTGTACTACTCTATACCACTCTGTCCCATCTCTTTCTTCACAATTTGACTTTTGTCACTATTCACTGGATCACTTTGACCCGGTGATTTGAATAGCAAACCGATGTAATTTTTTAATAATTTTTTATGGTGTTGTAGAATAAAAGTTGCTCTATAAGATGGTGAAAAAATTATCAAAAAATAGTATTAAAATCACCCGGTCAAAGTGACCCACATACGAGTCAAAAAAGTCAGATGGGAAAAAGAGCTGGGACGGACTGGAGCTGAAGCTGAAGTGGTAAATCACTTCAAAGCAGTTTATTCTGACCCTAATCCTCTTTTGGGAGTGGGTAATTGGACTGGAGCTGTGTTATCTGCTGAGGACAGGGAGCTCTTGCAACAAGAGGTTACTGCTCTTGAGGTGTTTAAAGTGGTTCAGGACATGGGCAGTTTCAAGAGCCCAGGTCCTGATGGGGTACCTGCTGTATTTTACCAAAAGAATTGGGGTACTGTCAGTCAATCTGTTGTTGACATGGTCAAAACTGCTCTAAGGTCTGGTCAGCTCCCCTCTAACATCAACAAGACTTTATTGGTGCTTATTCCTAAAGTGGATCATCCATCCACATTTAGTGATTTAAGACCAATAAGTCTTTGTAATGTTACTCTCAAAATTGTAACTAAAGTTCTTACTCATAGATTGAGGCCTCTCTTTCAGAAGATCATCCATCCTGGACAGTTTAGTTTCCTTCCTGGAAGGCACATTAGTGATAATGTGCTTCTTGTCCAAGAAGTGTTTCATAGCATCAATGGTATGAAGAGTAGGAGGGGTGGAGTTGCTATTAAAGTTGACCTAGCTAAGGCTTATGATAGGGTTAAGTGGTGTGTTCTTGAAGAAATCCTTCACCACATTAACCTTCCTTCTAATTGGATTAGCCTCATTATGGATTCTGTGAAGACAAATGCTTTTAAAATTCTTTGGAATGGAGGGCAGACTGAAGAA
This sequence comes from Linanthus parryae, assembly GCA_023055425.1. Lineage (NCBI taxonomy): Eukaryota > Viridiplantae > Streptophyta > Magnoliopsida > Ericales > Polemoniaceae > Linanthus > Linanthus parryae. The sequence goes on from JALGPY010000002.1 coordinate 41,225,489, forward strand.
TTTCATCCCCAAAGGGGGCTGAGGCAGGGGGACCCCATTTCCCCCTACTTGTTTTTGCTTACCATGGAGTTATTGGCCCAGAAAATCCAGAAAGCTGTGGTTGCAAAGAAATGGAAGGGCATTAAATGTGCCAGAAATGGTCCTGCTATTACTCACCTCTTCTTTGCAGATGACCTTATCCTCTTTGGAGAAGGTACTGCTAGACAACTAAAAGTAATGAGGAGTGTACTCACTGAGTTTTGTGAAGAGTCAGGACAATCAGTTAACTTTGACAAATCTAGTTTGTATGTTGCACCTTGCCTTTCTTTGCAACAAGCTAGAAAGTTAAGTGACATTATTGGGGTCAAATTAACCAAAGAGCTGGGATTACACCTTGGAATGCCTATTATCCACAGAAAATTCTCAAGAACTCACTTTCAGTTTTTGGTGGACAGAGTGAAAGCTAGATTATCTGGTTGGGAAGCTTCCCAACTATCCATGGCTGGGAGAGTTACTTTAACTCAAGCTGTACTGCAAGCATTGCCTTCTTATGCAATGCAAACCACCTTACTCCCTAAATCCATCATTAAAGAGATGGATCAAGCTTGTTGCAGATTCATTTGGGGAGGGAATTCAACCAAAGACAGAATTCATTTGGTTAATTGGGATTTAGTAAGAAGTCCTAAAGCTAGTGGTGGTCTGGGGTTGAAACATTTGGCTAGCTTTAACCTAGCCATGATGGGGAAAGCTGCTTGGAGGGTGCTAAGTAATAATAATGCTTTGTGGTCTCAGATTATAAGACTGAAGTATGGCTTTCAATCTCCTAAAGCTCATCACTCTAGGGTTTGGAAGCAGCTTTTTCTGAGCTTCAAAGCTTCCATTTCTGGGGCAGGGAAGCACCCTATTAATGGAAAGAAAACACTGTTTTGGGTGGATAAATGGGCAGGTAATTTTTCTTTATGTGACTTGGTTACTGCCCCTATTAGTGAGGACACTCTTTTGGCTACTGTGTGGGATTATTGGGATTCAAATATTGGCTGGAAATTACATGAGTTTGAAACAGTGTTGCCTCTGGTTGTTGTTGATGTGATTAAGCTTATTAACATCTTTCCTGACTCTGAGGAGGAGGACAGTTTCATTTGGAGAGCCTCTGCTTCAGGGGTTTATTCAGTAGCTTCTGCTTATGCAATTATTAGAAACCATGAAAATGGAGGTACTACTCCAAAAATGTGGAAGACTATTTGGAAGATCAAGGGCTATCAGAGATGGAAGACTTTACTCTGGATTGTGGGACATGATAAGCTTTGCACACAAGCTCTCAAGGCAAAAAGAGGTATAATTGATTCTGCTTCTTGTCTTGTATGCCATCATGTTATTGAAGACACTTTGCATGCTACAAGAGATTGTGGCTGGGTTTTTAGTTTGTGGAAGCAATTGATTCCTCAAGAAAATTGGCATTCCTTCTTTGCTGCTTCTATTGAGGAATGGTTAAATGCTAATTTGACTGATGGTGGTGGTGTCAGGCATGGTGTCCTGCCATGGTCCTGTATTTTTTTGACTGCCTTATCTGAAATTTGGTTCACTCATAACAAATGGCTGCATGAGGATGATGCTTCTCAAAAGAACCCCCCTAATCTTGATAGGGATAGAATTCTGCAGAAGGCTTTGTCAATTTTTAATGCTCTGAAACTTAATCCTGCTGCTATTGTGCAAAGGCCTATTCTGCTATCTTGGTCTAAACCTCCAGATGGAATTCAGAAAATTAATGTGGATTGTGCAATGTTGAGCTCTTCTGTGCTGGCTCTAGGGGTGGTTTGCAGAAACTCCAAGGGTGAATGGTTATGGGGTTATCAAAAATGTGTATTGGAGAACTCCATTCTTGTTGGAGAAGTGTTAGCTATTCTTGAAGGTCTGCTTTTGATTAAGCAAATGGGTATTGTTAATGCTATTCTGGAGACAGATTCTGGTGATGCTTGGAAATTGGTAACTCAAGACCTTCATTCTGCTACATGGAGCTTCATAGTCACTGCTAAGCAACTTGTTGCTGAAACAAGGACTACATTGAGGAAGATCTGGAGAGAAGAGAACAAAGTGGCTGATCTGCTAGCCAAATTCTGCCAAGGAGATACACAGATTAGATATCTACTGTATGAGCCACCTCTGTATTGTAGAGGACAGTTAGAAGATGATATGTTAGGTGTTAGTTCAGTTAGAATGGTTGTTTAGTGCTTTTGCACTCTTTTGTACCAAAAAAAAAAAACTAACGGAATTATATTATATAATAACTAATGGAGAGTGTTGGATGAGGAAATCACACATTTTACACAAACGACATGTTCCAGCCAGATAGACCTATTTGGCTGCAAACCACAGGATTAGTACCCTCTCGCCGGTGAATACTGAACTTAGTGTTTTGGCATGAGGCCAAGACTTGGCATCTAGGAGACTAGGAGTTGAAGCAAATACTGAAACTTGGCATCTGCCTAGGTCCTACAGGTCATGCAGGTAGGTCATGAAGTCTTCAAGCTCTGAAGCCAACTTGATCTACTTAGGGCATCTCCAACCCATGTCATTGTCCCACTCCCCGTCCCCCTCCCCTCACGGGCCCACCATTTCCCACTTCCCCGTCTCCATCCCCATCCCCCAAACTACAACTCATCTCCAACCCATTTTTCTCGTGTATGGGGATGGGGAGGGGGATGGGCATGTCCATGTGGAAGTCCCCCCTAACCATCCCACACCCAATGCAAAATTTATCCCCATAGCACCCCCTCCCCATCCCCTCATGGGGTTGGACTTGAACCATATTTTCATACGGTTTTTCCCATCCCCCCCATGGGGTTGGAGATGCTCTAACAATTTACATATCTAACATCCAGAGGATACCACATTAGTGTTGGCAGCCAAACTAGGCCAATTGGGGGGTAAAATACCACCAGTGTTATCCTTTTTTCCTTCATAAAGATTACAGATTGATCCTAAACCCTATTACTAACGCTACTTATTTTGAAATTAGATATAGCTTATAGTAGTATGCAATTTCAATTAGTTGGAATTAGACATAGCTTATACTCTCCTATATGCAATTTCAATAGTTGGACAACAAAATTTGATTTGTGATGGTAGGCGAAAGAGCTAAAAATACCTGCACTGATGGCAAGACTTGCCATCGTACGGATCATAAATGCGCTGCCCGTCTTCTCCATAACCATCCACCATCACTTCCCACTCCTTCTCGCAATCCCCCAAAGCCTTCAAGTGCTCCTCCGTGTATATCTCCGGCTCCGAACCCTCTTTTATATTAATCACCACTTCCTCATCAGATTTCCCCTTCGGGTTACCAATCCGAGCCTCGGCGTAGTTCACCCGAGTCACAGCCCTGAAACAAAAAATTCGATTATTTTTCCCTAATTTTCGAAACCCTTAAATGGGGAGAGATTGTGAGAGAGAGAGTACCGGGAAGATCGGCGAGAAGGGGCGTCGGTGGGTTTGTTCTTCTCGGGAGGGTTTCTTTTGAGTCTCTTTGAGTCGGATTTGAGCTGGCGAGAGAGATCTAGAATGCCTAGTTTCTGCAATCTGAGCTTGTTTTCTTCGATCCTCTGCTCTCTGGACTGTTCGTAGCCTGGGGCGTCATTGGTGTCGGTCTTGGCGGTTGTTGTTTCAGATCGATCTGGCTTCGTCTTCCTCGCCATTCGTCTCTCTTTGTCTGGGGAAATGAATGATGCAGTGGTGCGCAATGAGGTGGTGACAAGAAAGAAGATGGTGGAAAGGCGGGAAACATAAAATGAGCAAAAGGTATTTTCCCTCTTTTACGGGCCGGTGGGAGTTCCTATGGGCTTCGTTTTGGACATCGGCCCGCTACATGAGGAACAAATGGCTTGAAAAAATTATACAATTTAGGGTGTAAATGGCTCGGACCGTTCGGTTCTAGCAAATCTCGCACCTTGGTAAAAACATTATACATCGATTAAAAATAGGAACCAATCAACTTATGTAATAATTTTTCTTTAAAATTTCTAAGCCGCTTTTTATTAAAAACTCCAAGCAATTTGAATACAATCTTCAATTTTTTATGTGGAAACTCAGAGTATTTCTTGCTGTTGAGGAGGTGCCTTGAATGTGTTGAATTAGTCAAAGGCGGTGGAATAATGAGGTAGCAATTGTTATGAATTGTTTCCATATCAAAGATGGAAACTTATGGGCAGTAAATTTGTTTCCAATTTGGTTTTGGAAACCTTTGGCCTGTGAGTTTTCTCTAGGGTACTATATAAAGAAGCTAGTAGTCTCTCTACTAGGTATGCAAAAATATTGTAATTGTTCCTCTTAAGTGAATAAAGAGTGTTTTTTCGCCGTGGAGGTAGTTAGCAAATATTTTGCTACCGAACCACGTAAAATACTCGTGTTCTTCTTTTATTCATTCTTCGTTCGTGATGTGGTTTGTCATAACAAACTGGCATCAGAGCCAAGGTCGGCGGTATTTCAAGATCAAGATCAAGATCAAGGCGGAACAAAGCTAGGGTTTCACAACTTGGTGAAATCAAAGCTAGGGTTTTGCGATATTGGTGGAGCACGCGACTAGAGTTCAAGATCCACCAAGAACGATATCCGGATCGATGTTGAAGATCGACAGGTTCACAGGAGGGAACAGATTCAGTCTGTGGAAGATAAAGATGGAGGCTTTGCTCAAATCGCAAGGCTTGTGGGCACCTTTGACCGCGGACAAGGGAGGCATGAATGTTGCATCAGCGGAGTTCAAGGCGATGGAGGAGAAGGCACACGCAACGATTATGTTGTGCTTATCGGATGACGTGATCATCGAGATCCAGATCAGAAGGAAGCAGCGAAGCTCTGGCTCAAGTTGGAGAGTCTCTACATGACGAAGAGTCTCACTAGCAAGTTGATGCTAAAGCAAAGGCTCTTCACCCTGCGAATGCTCGAAGGTACGGCTCTCAAGGACCATCTTGATCAATTGAACACAATTCTGTTAGATTTGCGTAATATTGGCGAGAAGGTGGAGGATGAGGATGTTGCACTTTTGTTATTGATCTCGTTACCTCAATCATATGAGAACTCCGTGCAGTCGTTCATTGTGAACAAGGACGACTTATCCCTGGAGGTGAGATCGGCGCTCCATGCTAGGGAACTGCGCCATAAGGGTGTAGGCATAGGTGCAGAGGACCATGCTTCCGGACTGATGGCAACGGGAGGAAGCAAGAAGGGTAAGAAGAACAAGAAGAAGCAGTTCTCAGGTTCTAAGTTACCCAAGGATGCCTGTGCCTTTTGCAAGGAAAAGGGGCACTGGAAGAGAGATTGCCCGAAACGAGGTCAACAGGGGCAGAATGGATCCGCAGCCGTAGCAGAACAAGGTAACTCGTCTGAGGATGATTACGTTCTAATGGAGGATGTTGTCACGCACTCTTAGGATGCGTGGGTCCTTGATTCCGGAGCTTCCTATCATATATGCTCTAACAGGGAGCTATTCTCGACGAACGACCAAACGGATGGAGGGTCTGTCTACATGGCAAACAGAGCCATCTGTAAGGTGATTGGGAGCGGCTCAGTTAGATTGAAGACGAATGAAGGGAAGTTATGTACTTTAGAGCAAGTCAGGCATGTACCACATATTAAGAAGAATCTGATCTCCTTGAGTCTACTCGACAGCAAGGGATACAGTTTCAAAGGTGAAGGTGGAGATCTACAAGTCTGCAAGGGTTCTAAGGTGATTCTCAGGGGAGTTAAGAGTGGGACTTTGTACATGTTTCAAGGTTCGACGATCACAGGTTCTGCTGGAGTTGTCTCAGCCGAGATTAAGGAAGCTGATCTAACCAAGTTGTGGCATATGAGGCTCGATCATATGAGTGAACGTGGAATGCAGGAACTTCACAAGAAGGGGTAACTCACCGGGCATGTGCCCAAGAGCCTAGGGTTTTGTGAGCACTGCGTGTATGGGAAGCTACAGCGTAGCAAGTTCCCTAAGGCGGTTCATAGAACGAAAGGTACTCTTGATTATATCCATTCGGATTGCTGGGGTCCATCTCGAGTCGAGGCGATTGGAGGATACAGGTATTTCCTAAGCATCATAGACGATTACTCCAGGATGACTTGGATATTCGTGATGAAGCACAAGAGTAAAGCCTTTGCAATATTCAAGGAGTGGAAGACACTAGTAGAGAGGTGGGAAAGAAGGTGAAGAGGCTGCGCACGGACAACGACTTGGAGTTCTGTTCATCAGAGTTTGATGGATTCTGCAAGGATCAGGGAATAGCACGCCATCGCACCGTTCGGTACACACCGCAGCAGAACGGTGTAGCCGAGAGAATGAATCAGACACTTTTAGCGAAAGCAAGGTGCATGCTTTCGAATGCAGGTCTTTCTAGAGGTTTCTGGGGAGAGGCAGTTTCCATGGCATGCTATCTCATAAATCGGAGCCCGCACACATGTATAGGATGCAAGATTCCTATGGAAGTCTGGACCGGTAATGCAGTGGATTACTCGGATTCGAGAGTTTTTGGTTATGTTGCCTATTATCACGTTGATGATGGCAAACTAGAACCAAGAGCTAAGAAGGGAGTATTCATGGGTTTCGGAACAGGTGTGAAGGGATACAAGATATGGGCAGACAACAAGATTATACTTAGCAGAAGTGTAGTCTTTGATGAGACTCATATGTTGAAGAACTATGTGGAAGTGGAGCTTGGGGATGCAAAGAAGAAGGTGGAGGGAGAGTCGGATCCTATTGATCCTAAGGATTCCGAAATCCTTACACCGCCGCCGGAAGCCGAAGAGGAAGAAGCAGAAGAGTCTGATAGTAAGGATGCGTCTACACCAGAGGAACCGGTTCATCAAAGTATTGATGAAGGAAGACCAAGGAGAGTCATAAAGCCTCCAGCGAGATACAGAGATGACGGTATGGTGGGATATGCATTACAGGTAGCGGAAAAGGTAGAGGACGAGCCATCCTCCTACAAGGCCGCTATATCTAGTTCTGAGTCAGCACAGTGGATTGTCGCGATGGGAGGAGAGATGGAGTCTCTTAGCAAGAACTTGACTTGGGAGCTTGTTAAATTGCCAGCGGGAAGGAAGATAGTCAGCTGCAAGTGGGTTTTCAGAAGAAAGGAAGGAACTACATCTGGAGAGGGCGTCAAGTATAAGGCAAGGCTAGTTGCAAGAGGGTTTAGTCAGAAAGAGGGAGTTGACTACAACGAGATCTTCTCACCGGTGGTCAGACATACTTCTATCCGGGTGTTACTAGCTTTAGTGGCACACCACGACCTAGAGCTTGAGCAATTTGATGTCAAGACAGCTTTCTTGCACGGAGAGTTGGAGGAGGAAATATACATGAGCCAACCAGAGGGGTTCTAAGTTCCCGGAAGAGAGAACCACGTGTGCAAGCGGAAGAGATCTTTCTACGGACTTAAGCAGTCACCGAGGCAATGGTACAAGAGGTTTGACAGCTTCATGTTGAAGATTGGTTACCACAAGTGCGAGTATGATTGTTGCGTGTATCAAAAAGAGTTGCATGGTGGATCACGTATTTACCTAGTTTTTTATGTGGATGATATTCTGATTGCAACTCGGGATATCAAGGACATCATAGAACTGAAGAGGTCCCTTAACGCGGAATTTGAGATGAAGGATCTGGGGAGCTGCTCGGAAGATATTAGGAGTTGAGATCTATAGAGATAGGAAGAAGAAGAAGCTTTTCTTATCACAGCAGGGATACATCAAGAAGATCTTGGCAAGATTCGGGATGTTATCAGCTAAAGCTATAGATACTCCTATGGCGACTAACAGCAAGCTAGGAATGTACACCGTTCAGACCGAGGAGGAGAAGGAGTACATGTCCAAGGTTTCATATGCTAGCGCAGTTGGAAGTCTCATGTATGCTATGGTCTGCACTCGACCGGACATAGCATTCCCTGTTAGTGTGGTTAGTCGTTTTATGGCTCATCCGGGTAGGGACCATTGGCAGGCGGTGAAGCGCATATTCATGTACCTTAAGGGTACGTCAGACATTGTCCTATGCTATGGGTCACGTGAAAACATCTTGGTAGCTGGTTTCTCGGATGCGGACTATGCAGGGGATATTGACAGTAGAAGATCAATGACAGGCTACGTATTTGCTCTGGGAGCATCTGTTGTGAGTTGGAAGGCTACGCTACACCCGACGGTGACGTTGTCCACCACGGAGGCGGAGTACATGGCTCTAACCGAAGCAGCAAAGGAGACAATTTGGCTAAAGAGTATGGTCAATGATCTAGGGCTACATCAAGATCAGGCGATAGTCTACTGTGATAGCTTGAGTGCGATTTGCTTGACTAAGGACCAGGTTCATCATGAAAGGACCAAGCATATCGACGTCAGGTATCATTTTATGAGAAACGAGAGCAGGATCAAGGTGATGAAGGTGGGGTCCGCTGACAACCCCGCGGATATGTTCACCAAGCCGGTTCCGGAGAGCAAGTTCCAGCATTGTCTGGATTTGCTCAACATCTTGAGCCAGTGAGGCCCTAAGGGGCCATGTCGGACCCGGTGGCGGTCCAGTGAGTCTCTGTGACGAGAGACTATTGGGAGCGGAGAAGACGTAACTTTTTTTACGAGAAGAGGAGCAACTGCTGTTGACAAGAGAATTCAAGTCAAGGTGGAGATTTGTTGAGGAGGTGCCTTGAATGTGTTGAATTAGTCAAAGGCGGTGGAATAATGAGGTAGCTTTCCATATCAAAGATGGAAACTTATGGGCAGCAAGTTTGTTTCCAATTTGGTTTTGGAAACCTTTGGCCTGTGGGTTTTCTTTAGGGTACTATATAAAGAAGCTAGTAGTCTCTCTACTAGGTATGCAAAAACTTTGTAATTGTTCCTCTTAAGTGAATAAAGAGTGCTTTTCCGCCGTGGAGGTAGTTAATAAATATTTTGCTAGCGAACCACGTAAAATACTCGTGTTCTTCTTTTATTCGTTCTTTGTTCGTGAGGTGGTTTGTCATAACACTTGATAAAAGCAATTTGAATACAATCCATTTGCTTTAGTTAATATTTTGCACTTTTTTTTTTTATCTTGGTTTGCATCTCGATTCGTTTTCGTTTCATTCCGAACTTGCAGTCCTAAAGTTGTACTACTCCATATGTCATAATATATACTCGTGTATTACTAATAAAATGTCATACTAAATTTTCTATCACATTTTGTTGATATTGAACGAAAACTTCTATACAGTTTTGCTACTCAAATGATGTCTTGTAAATGACTTTTCCAAGTACAACATCAAGGATTATTCTACAATCTAATCTGTTGGGGGTGAAGATTGAGTACATGGTGTTTACAAGACTTTTACCACTAGGCTAGCAGCGATTTGCAAAACACAGGATTTTGAAATGAAATTTTATCCACTCACTTCTCCACCTATTCTTTTATGTAATGAACTCGTGTAAAAAAAATAAATTCCTAATTTCATAATCGTCATTTGTTTTGTTTTCTTCGCACTTTATCTAAAATTATTTTTCTGCATGTTCACTGACAAATGAACTTAAGTTCACTTTATTTACGCTTATTATGAAATCAAGTTGAAATTCTAAAATACTACCTCTGCTTCTTCTCCTTCACCTTATTTCACTTTTTAATACTATTCACTGAGTCACTTTGACCCGGTGATTTGGTTAGCAAAACGACACACGAATTCGGCAATCTTTAAATGATCTTGTAGAGAAAATTTTACTTTACAATACCATGAAAAAATTATTAAAAAATTACATTATTTTGCTATCCAAATCACCGAGTCAAAGTGACCCATGTACGGAAAAAAAAGTCCTCCGAAGATAAAAGAGAAGAAACTGAGGTAGTATATTTCACAAGTACATACAGAGTACTTGACTTGCCCAAACATGATATGCTTGAGGTCGACGAAGTCTCAAAAGATTAATCGCGCGTCACGGTGAGAGACAAACAAATAATGGACCACAGGAGTATTTTTTTTGTCAAGGTGATCCAATACCGTCCCAGCTCTTTCTTTCCAATTTGACTTTTGTCACTATTCACTGAGTCACTTTGACCCGGTGATTTGAATAGCAAACCAATGTAATTTTTTGATAATTTTTTCAAGATGTTGTAGAGTAAAAGGTGCTCTATATATGGTGAAAAAATTATCAAAAAATCGTATTATTTTGCTATCCAAATCACCCGGTCAAAGTGACGCAGATAGGAGTCAAAAAAAGTCAGATGGGAAAAAAGAGCTGGGACGGAGTGGTACAATCAAAACGGCGGGCTGCAGCCTGTATCATAGGACGTGGTTATAGAAAAGAATTAAATAAATTAAAATTTTAAGGGATAAAGGGCACTTCCATCCCCTCTAGTTCGATTGATGGACACTTTCAACCTTTCCAGTTTGAAAAAGGACACTTCCACCCCTCTAATGTACTGAACTTCAGATAAGTTACAAGTTACACCCGTTGATTGTGACTCCGTTATTTCTGATGTGAGGTTTGCAACTAAAAATAATTTTGAAAATAAATTCCCTCCACATCATGCAAAAAGTCAATTTAAATTTCCCACATTTCATTCAAAAAGTCAATTATACCCTTGGTTAAACCCTATATTTAAATAATATGGAAACAAAATTGTTCCCAAAATAATTTTTAGTGACAAACATCAACGCTAGACTTACAACATCACACCAAGAGGCGGAAGCGGAAGCCTTGATTGAAGTGGCGAAAGTTATTATCGATTTGAACCTCAGTCACACCATTACTGAGACGGATCTGAAGGGGATCGCGGACCTTTGGAAACGATTGAGGGCGAATGCCTTATGGAGCAGCACGAATCATCGGGAGGAGGAGGACGTGGACATTTTCAAGTGCGGCTAAAAGGTCAAACAGGCAATGAGCTTTCTTGGCAATCGCCACAAACTCCAACTTATTTGCTCCCCTCGAGAAATAAATATGCCAGCTTATACTGTGGGACAATATATCATTAAGTTTAATAATAATGTGTTCCTAAAAAAAAATAACAATAATGTAGATTTGTTCTTTGTTTCCCCGGACTATGATTTCAGGGATGTTGATCCTACTTATCAATGAATTTGATATTCCTTCCCAAAAAGAAAAACAAAATCACACAAGGGGTGTATATTTTTTGAAGTTTGGAACACGGGGATGAAACTGTCATCTTCCAAACTAGAATGGTGGAAATGTCCATCAGTCAAACTAGAGGGGGCGAAAGTGTCAATTACCCCATATTTTTATAAAAGTGCAAGATTAAAAAAAAAATCTGAAAGTGAAAAAAGGTACTCATATCTCTAATCCTTATCCATTGCGGAAAGAGAAAGTATGACTAGGTCGGCACTTTTTTCTAGTGAATATCCGCGTCTATATATAGCTCTCACAGAAGGGAGTTTCGTAGCAGACAGAGAAATACGAAAACAATAGTACAATGTCAACAATGATGATAAGATCAGTAGCAGTGCTTTTCGGTTCTTCATCTTCAATTGAACCAAATCTCCTCACTCTTCCCACAAGATCAAACTACATCTGCTGTTGTTCTTCGAGAAGCAGCAGTTCGATCCCAAAGTTGGAACCGTTCAGCAGAAGAAGCAAGCTCGATAGAGTCGCCAGAGACCCTCCCCTCATCCAAAAGACCGAAAGCGATCTCGCAGGTAACTTCTCTCCCTCTATCAGTATCGCCTTCACTCAAATTGTTCAAAATACATGTTCTTGATTAGAGATTTCTCCCTATCAAGAACATGGATCGATCAAAACTTGTTAGATTTAAGTCCAATTCAAGTGAATTTTGTATTCGCTGTCATGGAATTGATTTGTTCTTGAAGATTTGAATATAATAGGGCTAAACCAAACCTCGGATTGTGTGCTAAAAAATATCCATCTGCATCGATGGGATTGTGTTATAGAAGATGATGAGGTTGGGGTCTGGTAGTTCAAAATCATATCCCTTACACAAAAATAAGGAGTACAACCTCGATTTCTTCTCTTTTAAATCCGTTTGATTTTTCAATCGGTAACTGTGTCACTTCTCTGTGATTTGGATAGCAAAACGATATTATTTTTTGGCCTTTTTCTATAGTGGTGTACTACAATATCATGCAAAGATTACTAAATTTGTGTATCGTTTTGCTAAGGATCAAAGTGACCAAATAAATAGTGTCAAAAAGTGAAGTTGAAAGAGAAGAAACATAATAGGTAGTAATTGGGTGCAGATTTCAGGAAGTCCCACGTCATACATTCAAGGAGAGAAAATAATCCTTCGGGGTGTAGTTGTAGTTGAGTTGGTCGTGCTTGCATTCTTAAGGCTTTGGGCATTTGTCTCGGGCTTTGGGCATTTGCCTAGAGGTCTTGAGTTTGAATCTTTGGATAACCTAATGGCTGCCTAATGGCATTGTCAATGCGACCCTGTCATCTCGGGTTTTTTCTTAAACTAGTTTAACTCTGGGTGTTCTTAGACTGCGACCTTGTTTTAAATGAGCCGCGCACCAACATACAAATATTTATGTTGTGATGATTTTCATATCACAACATGGATATCACGAATTGTCATCTCCGGGCTACAAGTACAATATGTTAAATAAGCGGGCCACAAACATGAAACTTGCCTGAGGTCCCGAGATACGTAGAGAGTAGAGACGGCCCTTTATACTGTTGTGGGAGTATAACATACATAACATCACATACTATATTATTATCTACAATAGTTAGCGGTTACATTAATTATAATATTGTGTTTAGGATGAGATTTGAACTCCTCACATAAGCCATCTCAAACACAGGATAAGTCGATCTTTGAGCTCAACGTATAGATCTCTAGTAGAGTTAATATCTAGCTCGAGTAATGAAATTCGGCTCAGCTCTAAGTCGTGTACGCCTAGTAAAAGGGTGAATCAAAGATCAAATGCAGTACAATGGAACATGCATGATATGAAATTGATCAAAGTTGCTGAATTTCATAATAAAGATGAAGTCATTTGTTGTAGCATAGATAAGGTGGCTGGTTTTGATGAAGTCTATTGTTACGTTGCGTTTCAGATTATTGTTCAACTCTGGAGGGAGACCCGTCATACAGCTGCTGGAGAGGCTATTTTGAACTCAAAGAACTCGAGGTATTTCTCTTTTCTCTTCCCTGTTTGCATAGCTTTTCTGTTCTATTTCATTGATAGTTGCAGCAGTTGTCAAACCATATGTAACGATAAAGTTCAGTTGCTAAACTAACTGACAGCAACTTCATGAAGAATTTGGTTTCGTAGTTGCGTCTTTACGGGATTGGGTGTTTACTTCAACCTTTGCAGTCAAATTTTCTTGGACTTCATGGGTTTTGTATTTTGTTGCAGCTGCAAGGAAAACAATGTCTTTGATTTTGTTAAAATTTTATTTAAACTTTTTGTCTCTTCCAGTGGCCTAGCTATGAGCAAAAGGGGATGTTTTTGAGTTTTGAGGGGGTACATAAATTCCTGTAGTTAATTTAGTTTTTTTTTGTCCTCGTCAGAATGAGACTCCGAAAGAAGAGGTGGAGAAGTTGATAATCCAGGCAGGTGGAGTGAAATCGCTCATCAGCTATTTGCATGGAATCTCAGCAATCAATCAACAGAAGAAAGAACTCAATAAATCTACCAAATCTTTGAAAGACGATAAAACAGTACGCAAAGATTTCCACGTGCCAGACGGCTTACCAAAATCAGCAGAGGAGCTCGAAGAGGAGGAGAAATCTAAAATGCCGGATTCAGCTTTCACACGATTGCTCAGAACCAAGGGAACGTTCCCCGCGTGGTACTCTCCCGCACCCGATCACGAAACTGACTGACACATGGACATGACTTTTGATGTTTTGTGTTCAGCTTGAGAGTTGTGTTTCTGATCTGTACATATGTTTTCCTAGGTAGTACTTCGGGTTTCTGTTTAGTTCTCTTTAAGCAGCTTCAATAAGAGTTTTTCAGTTCAATCTTTGCTATTTTTGACCCTATATTTACCGCGAGTTGACACTGCCGCGACTCGTGAAATAGCTAAGTACTTGGTCAATAACTATATACTTGGTCTGTTTAGCCAGAATAACTTTGACCGACTACTAATTTAGCTAAACTAGTCAGTCAAAGTGAATTGATGAAGATTCTGGCGAAGCGGAGCTAGTAATAAATATAACCTTAACTCTTGTTTTTGGGAATCAAAGGAAAATGTTCTATGAACTTAAAATTAGTATCAGTCCTTAAAATTCTCTGAACCTTGAGATTGACTGGTCTAAAATGGGTTTGTGTCAACAACCTTTGAGACCCTTCATTGCCTGTAACCTCAATATAACAACACCTTCCTCCATTGCCCATAGGTGAGTACTAATTAGCAGCCTTGGTCCTCCAAGGTGGTTCTGCAATTATACTCTCCTCATCCTTTAAGCCATGAGGACCTTAGGCTGCTTCCTCATTTGCTCATTTCTCATCGTTTCTCCAGTCGCAAACGCCCATCGCCAGCTCCTGACATATGATCTTGGAGGAGGCTTTGCCAATCCCAGGCTCAAGTTAGCCTACGACGCCCTCCAGGCGTGGAAAAAGGTGATATACTCGGATCCCTATAACGCGACGGGAAGCTGGGTGGGTCCCGATGTGTGTAGCTACCATGGCGTTAAGTGTTGCGATGCGCTCGATGACCCGTCGATGATAGTTGTTTGTTCGATTGACCTGAACCACATGGATCTGGCGGGAAGTCTCCCTCCGGAGATCGGGCTCTTGACCGACCTTGCCGTCCTCCATGCCAACAGCAACAGGTTCTGTGGAGTCATTCCAGAAAGTTTCAGTCGGCTTAAACTCATGGGGGAAGTCGACCTTAGCAACAATCGCTTTGTGGGTCCTTTCCCGAAGCAGTTTCTCGAGCTGCCCTTACTCTATTACCTCGATATCCGTTTCAACGACTTTGAAGGCCCGTTACCTCCAGAGATATTCCAAAGTGGTGAGCTCGACGCGTTGTTCGTGAACAACAATCGCTTCACTTCCAGCATCCCGGAGACAATCGGCGAATCGATCTTGTCGGTGGCGGTGTTTGCTAACAACAGGTTCACCGGCTGCATTCCTAAGAGCATCATGAAAAGTCCTCATCTACATGAGGTCATTTTCTCAGGCAATGACTTAGGCGGTTGTCTGCCCGAAGAGATTGCGGATTTCAAGAACGCCACCGTTTTCGACGTTAGCTTCAACAACTTCACCGGTCCCTTACCTAAGGGGATCGCGGAGATGGAGAAGGTCGAGGTGTTGGATTTCTCTGGTAACAATTTCACGGGAGTTATTCCCGATAGCATATGCTCGCTACCGGCTTTGACAAATTTCACATTGTTCGACAACTATTTCGAGTCCGTGGGCCAAAGTTGTTACGCGAGATCGCAGGAGATCGAGGTTGACGATGTAGGGAACTGTATCGTGGGTCGAACCGATCAGAAAGATGAAGATCAGTGTTTTGCTGTGTTGAGCAAACCTGTTGATTGCAGCAAGCGGCAATGTGATGTTGGACCGGTCCCTATCGGTCCGCACTCTGTCCCGCCCAGAAAGCGCGAATACCCGATTAACAGACACCAACCTTCAAACCCGCCGCCATCACCGCCAATGCCGTCCCCAGCCCCGCCCGTCCAATCTCAACCTCCTCATGTAGTCCATTCTCCACCTCCACCTGTTCACTCCCCACCACCACCTGTCTTCTCTCCCCCGCCACCCGTCCACTCTCCCCCACCGCCCGTCCACTCTCCTCCACCACCAGTCCACTCACCACCTCCACCAGTTCATTCACCACCTCCACCTGTCTACTCTCCACCACCACCAACTCCATCTCCACCTCATCCTGCTCCAGCTCCTTCTTTCCCACCAACATACTTTGAGGATTTCGCCCTCCCGCCTAGCCTAGGTGCGGAGTACTCGTCGCCACCACCGCCAATGTTCGAGGGATATTAAAAATCTTACAACATTCTCTTCCACCGATGTATAAACCCCCCAAAATTTGAAGATCATGGTATGGCATAGTTTGAAGAGATTGGGATATTGTTTCACGGGATTCGTACATTGATGTTTTTTGCAAGAATTGTAATAGCCAGGCTGGAAACCATGGGAATGAACAAATGTCATTTGTACATATATATTTGTGTACATGTGTTCCGCTAAAATTGCTTAATTTTCATGATCAAGCTACTTCGGAATTACAATTACTGAGTACTACATGAAAAACATTTTTGGATCCAGGTGATGATAGTGCCGGGACATTATAATTAAAAGCAAAGTTATTTCTCCGAAAAAAAGCAAACCTTGATTTAGTTAGAAATTTTTGAACATACTAACAACAATTTGCGAGCTGCATAATTTCTGCACTAATAAATCAGGTGGATCACAGTAAAAAAATAGCTAGACAAATAATAATCGCAGTGAACTCTTATTTGAATTGAAAATCAAAATTTATTTCTATAACCTAAATTATATACTACGGGATCGCTTCATTTGACAAGATGGTTATAAGAAGTTTATTGATTAATGTACGCACTTAGAAGATGATCTCTCATCATTCTAATGTCGAAAAACACATTAAAAGTATTTCTTCTGTCAGATTTCTAAGTGCAAAGTTCTTCGTCTAGGAGATTCTTCAATTTAATTCAGATTTATTTAATCTGTAAGTTGTCCTCTTAAAAAGTTAGTTTTATGCAAAATGAGACTGGCTTAAAACACGGATTTTCATTGCAGTCGAACGAATTAAAAGTTGAGATGCCAAACATGTACATTAATTGCGGATTGTTTCGGATTTTCACGTTAACATTGGAGATCATACCAATTTTGTTGTATAGTTAAAATAAAAATATGATAATTTTAATTAAAATATACATAATTTATAATTGGTAGAATTTTTTGAGAATTATATCATGGCAAAATTGCATCGGCGGTACCCATATTATACTTTTTGTTCCACTTTCATGCTCACATTTTCAATTTTGGCATTCACGGTACCCACATTTTAAAATTGTTGCACTCGTGGTACATTTCACTAACGCCGTTAATTTTTCAAATAATTAGTGTGGGTAATTTGATCTTTTACAAAGATAAAATTGCACAAGTAACATCCACCATACTTGCTTTTTTATTACAATTGATGCCCATATTTTTTTAATTCAACAACACCTTCCATTCTCTCTTTCTGTCTCTCAGTGCCTTCGCTTTCTCTCTTCCTCTTCGTAATCTTCTCAGTTCTATTTTCTCTCTCGCTCTTTTTCCAAACCCTAATCCCCTGTCTCTCTTGGACCACATCTAAGGTTGTGAATTGCGCTGGATGAAATTCCCAACTCCCAAATCCCATTTTTTTTTTTACTTTTTTTTTCCTTCTTTGTGTTTATGTTGTATTTGGGTAGGTATGATTTTTTTTTGGGGTAAGGGTAGTGATGAATAGGTTTGATAATTTGGGTACGTTGATATTGGGTTCAATTGGTTTGATTCAATAGTCAGAATTGCTTATCTTTTTTTCCAATGAATGACTGGGTTTTTTCGGTGGATTTGGAATTTTGTTATTGCAAGTTACTGGTGTTTGATATGGTTAGTGGGATTTGTTCTAGCAGCTGAGATGTGAAGGAAATTATTGAAAATGTTGGTGCATGAGTCTAATGCAAAAGTCTGCTGCGCCTTTTGGTTAAGCCTGACACGATTTGGATTTTGGGTTCTCTAGTTATACCCCTATAGGATAGGCGCTCGCCTTTTGGTCCACGAAACATAACATTTTGGGTGGCACACTCTATTGTTGCTTTGTATTTGCTAAGCCAATCCATACCTAAGATGACGTCTAGGTTGCCGAGATCGAAAAAAATTAGATCAGAAGGTAGCTTGGCTCCTAATATTTCTAGGTTGACTCCAGTGAAACGACCCGGGATCTCGGTTCAGGGTTAATGCGACAATCGACTTCCAAAAGTAGATTATTAACTATTAAGTTTACATTTCGGTTAAAGTACATAACAAAATTTCGATAATAAATACAATCTAAAACAAATCTTGTGTGATCTACTAAGTGATCTAACTTAAACTAAACGTCTTTGTCTCGGTGCGCGTTCCCATTCCCCAACCTTGATTGATGACCTGCGGTTTTAAAATGGCAAATGCCGACGCAGTTTTGAAGGAATAATCAGTAAAAACTGAGTAAATACATACTACGACATGTAAAGCAATGAGCGGCACGGAAGCATGAGTTGAAACAAATTAGAAGATTTAAATAGTAAAGCTATCATGTTGGAGAATTTGGAACAACTGGAAGTAAACGAGTAACAAAAACCTCTCAATTTAATGACATTGAGAAACCACGAGTAATTGGTAAATATCCAGAGTAAACAAGTTTATTTGAACTGATAACGATAGTACTTCATGAGTAGCCAAGATTTACAAATCATTTCAAATCAATTAGGGCATATCAAGAGCCACAAACAACATTAATAAGTAGCCAATTTTGAATTTTGACTTCAATCATCAGTTTAATTTAGCTGAGGCGTGTCAAGAGCCATCAGCAGGATCGATGTAGACAGAGGGATCACGAAATAACCACTAAGGGTTCCTTCTAGGGTCTATCAAACCCTATTTCACCCGAGCGTTAAGGGAGCCCATTCGTCAACCCCGCTCATAACATTAGCTAAAAGGCCTTAAGTGTCGACACCCCTATACCGTAGTGACCCTTACAAGTATAAGTAGCACTCTATAGCTCTATAAAACCCTTGGCCTCAATAACTTCGTACATTTTGGCTCATCGGGGGCGGATTTGTGAACATTGACGTTCTATCCAATAATAAGAAGCATTGCTTCAATGGTCTTAGCCATAAGAAAATGGAGGATCGCTTGACGCCTCCCACTAATAACAGTACTCTGTACATCGTCCTAAGTCTATTAGAGGTATTTTATTTCTTCTCTTTCACATATCTAGAATCAGGATGTCAACAATTCACAAGTAATTTCGGAGAGTTCTCAAAGGAGATGAATAAAATAGTTTAACAACTTTCGAGTGGAAAACATGCATTCTCATACTATTTCATATAAAAAACATTCATTTGAAACATCAAGCACTTACGCATATTTTGATATGAAAAGGCCGTACATATGTACTTACCTCTTAGCCATGAAAGGCGCAAAGCAAAGCTAGCACTCCTACAACACTCGTCTCATATGAGTCCGGGTCTCATAGTCAATGCAGCAGCACGAAAAGATACGTCTACTTGGAACGATCCTTAGAAACAGCTGGATATACACAAGTAAAGTATACAACCTATTAGCATATATCCTCTATATGAGGTTTTATGCAAGAATGCAATAAAATGTAGGTCACGCAAGCTAACTTGACCAAAATGCCCCTAATACTTTGAAACTGTCCAGTACAGTCCCTGATTGTGCCTGGACCCCATATTACACTCATACTGGCCCAACAACATCCAAGAATGACTCTTAACTCATCCATATGAACTTAGCATCGAGATCTACAACTTTCAGTAAATTACACTTAGGCCCCTAAAGTTTGCTAAAATTACAGAAAGACCCCCACCATTGATTTGATAACTCCCGAGTCAAATAATTCATTCTTAAGGCTCCAAGTATCCTTCTAAGTCAGGTTGTTGGTCTCAAAACATTAACTTTGTTCAAATGCAAAGTTTTAATTAATTGCACATAGGCCCCCGAAGTTTAGTAAAACTGCAAAAAGACCCCAACATTTGACTTGGTCAACATTAGCCGAGAATTACATACGAGTACTCCAAATACGCATACAATACATGCTTACAAACTCCAAGTTACTTAACTAATCTCAATTCAAAGTTTAAGTGAAATGACTATTTTGCCCCTCCTATACAGTTCAGTCAAACTAGGGTTTGCGAAAAGTCAAACTTGGTCAAACATGATATTTAGACTCAGAATATGAATACGAGCAAGTTTCGTGAAGAACACTAAGGCTAGAAACGTCATTTAGAGTGTCGAATTCAAAAGTCAAATATAGAAGAAAATCGACTCAACTAGTCAACTTTAGGGCTGATTTGTAATCAATTGAGGGGGATACTTGAAAATATGAGAATAGGGTTTTGAAGACGATAGTTCAAGGATTCCAGAACATATTTGAACCCTTAAAAACTCCAAGTATTCAAATAGATATCGCTAGTCAAAGTTGGACAAAAATCACGATTCAATACTTAGAAAAATTCGAGAGAGTTTCATGAGTTGAAACTAGCAACTTTAGGCTCGTTTTGTGAGCAATCTGTTATAAATTTGAAAATGACCCAGAGACGATGATTTGAAGTATTATGTATCATCTTCACACAGGAGAAAACAGATCAACATTTCAGTAAGTTTTGAAGAAGATACAAGGCTTGGAAAATGGGTGTTTCACCATGACATTATACTTAGAAAAATTTTGAATTCTTTGCTAGCGAAGAACATTAGCATTGCAGCAACTTTGGAGCCAAAATCAGAGGGTTTAGAGTTAAAATTGGGCCAAGAAATCAACACAAAAGTCGTAGCCAATTCTCCAAGGATTCCAGAAAGCTAAGGATCATTCAAAACGGACCAAAAACGAGGGAGATACAAGCGTTTGAACAGGGGTAGTTTTTGTACCAAAAACGCATGAACACCAAGAACACATAAACAACTTCGCTAACTAGCCATGTTCAAGCCCAATTTCAGGGGGTTTAGAGATGAAATTGGACCACGAAATTCAAACGAAACTTGTAGCTAGCATACCCAGGATTACACAGGAAGAAACCGTGCATGATTTGGACAAGAAATGAAGGAGTTACAAGCATTTAAACAGGGGCAGTTTGTGAACCAAAAACACATCAACTTCATGAATCAAACTATGATGATTCGTTGTTACAGTCGTAATTTGATGATCTAAACGTGTTCAGGACATATTCAGGAGCATGCTAAGGCTTAAAATCGATCAAAACAAGCAAGATTGAAGGTCGTACCGAGCTTTGAGCTTTTCCGGCGACAATGGCGGATTCCGGCGACTCGTCGCTCGGTTTCCGTCGATTCCGTGCGTACCCAGGGGCTTCTGGGTTCACCTGGGTTGTCCACGACCTTCTGCGACTTCGGAGCAACCGTCGGGAGGGAACGAATGGCCAGAAACGAAGAGAACCGCCAACGCCGTCGCTTGCCGGTCGTCCCCGTCGGGTTTCATGCCCAGAATCCGGCGGCGATGAAATCCGGTGAGTTACGGCTCAATCTTGGGCATCCTAGCTTCGTCTTCACCTCGCGAACTCAACGGAACAAGAATCAACAACTGAGAATCAACGGATAGAGAGAATTGAAGGGTTGAAGTGTTAGGGTTCTTCGTGTTCAAAACGGGTTTTCGAAGTCGTTAATTGATCATTCGACGAATTGATTGGGGGCTTTTGCTCCCCTAGTCGTGGGGAATCTCCCACCATAGCAGGTCGGGGAGAGAGAGAGGAACGAAGGAGATGCATTGGTGGTGGTGGTTCCATGGTGGTTCCTTTGTGGTGGGAGGAGGAAGAAGATGAAAGTCATGGTTTTGGTGATGAAACTGATTCTAAATCAGTGAGTAGGGAGGAAAGATGAGAGAATTTCACATCAAGGGGCATGTGGCACATATGCACAAGAAGAATGACATGTGGTGGTCATGCACTAGGGGGTAGAATTTGAAATTTTCAAAAGATTAGGGTGTGTATGTGATTGTGAAGAGATAGAGTACCCATTAGAACTAGAGGTTCTACTTACTTTCGGCGAATTGCACAACCACCCCAAATATCTCTAGTGCCTCAAAATCATTCGAACAACTTCCAAATATTGCTAACACTTCAAATTTCAAACTTTAAATCCGTGACAAAATATTTACAAAATCGCCCCCAAAGTCTTGATATTGCACTTAGAGCTCGCTTGAGAAATAGGGGTGTTACAGTCTACCCACCTTAAAAGAATCTTCGTCCCCGAAGATCTCATACTATACTTACCCTCATACATGAAATGCACATGAAATGTAGCACAGTGACTCAGTCTATTTGACATAGCCAGACAAGTACCTAAATAGCTCTCGTCGAATGTTCTGCTCCCAAAAGATGGCTTCCTTAGTTGGTCAGTTAGCAATACCTTAACGGGAAGAAATTCCTCATTCTCACTCTTCGCAGGACGGGGTCTATTATGAGTCTATATTACTATCCAGCCTAGACTCGCATCACAGTAGGGTTTCGTATGAAATTAGCTCAAGTAAAAGTTCGCACTGAATTTTGAAATGTTAGACCAAAATGCAACTTATCACATTTACAAAGCAATTCGAAAATTTTCTAGCATTTAACAAGTCTCGAAACATTTAAAGAAATATTTTGATCGGAACTAACATGTCATTTTGCTTTGCTTATCCGCAATAAAGAAATTGTTTTTTTTTTTTTTACCTGTATAGGATTAGCTAAATCAATCACCTCAAGTGTTCCACGCATACGAGGAGGAAAAGAACACTATGTGTCGTCACACAAGGTGTCTCTCCATCACAACTCGCATATGTTTCAAATGTTCCAACTTAGTCTACACAGCGGGTACAACTCATAGTACCGTCGTACTAAGAGTCACGCCAGCGGACTGCTAAACAAAGTGGTCCATATCACTTGACAATTGGTAGCTTGAAACGTCAATAATTTTCAGAAACGATTTTTTTTTTTTTTTTTTGAATACTTTATTTTCAAAACTTTCCAATTTTGTAAAGAACCATGTCAAATTATGTCGAAACAAAATAAAACAAAGTATTGTCTTAGACGTCGTTGCTCGTAGGTACGAAAATAATAGTCTCAGGGTCTTCTAAGTCAAAAACGTCATTATTCTCTCGTCGACAAAGTAACATAGAAGAATAAAGATTCTTAAATACGCATCACGCAACTATACTAAACATATTGACATACATAAGCTTGTCACATATGTACTGGGCATGTAAATAGGCAAGTCAATTGCATGAATCACATCAATTAGTCGTTAACAGTTAATCAACAAGTATATTACAAAACGAGTTAAAAAAACGTAAGTACCCAAATTCCCCGACGGCTTGTTTACTTCTTATTGCCTAATTGGGTTATCCTAATCAATTTTAAATTTTGAAAACGTTTTATCTTTCTTATTCTCTACTAATGGAAATCGAAAAGTCACTTTAACCGGAGAACCGATGCTCTGATACCATCTGAAACGACCCGGGATCTCGGTTCAGGGTTAATGCGACAATCGACTTCCAAAAGTAGATTATTAACTATTAAGTTTACATTTCGGTTAAAGTACATAACAAAATTTCGATAATAAATACAATCTAAAACAAATCTTGTGTGATCTACTAAGTGATCTAACTTAAACTAAACGTCTTTGTCTCGGTGCGCGTTCCCATTCCCCAACCTTGATTGATGACCTGCGGTTTTAAAATGGCAAATGCCGACGCAGTTTTGAAGGAATAATCAGTAAAAACTGAGTAAATACATACTACGACATGTAAAGCAATGAGCGGCACGGAAGCATGAGTTGAAACAAATTAGAAGATTTAAATAGTAAAGCTATCATGTTGGAGAATTTGGAACAACTGGAAGTAAACGAGTAACAAAAACCTCTCAATTTAATGACATTGAGAAACCACGAGTAATTGGTAAATATCCAGAGTAAACAAGTTTATTTGAACTGATAACGATAGTACTTCATGAGTAGCCAAGATTTACAAATCATTTCAAATCAATTAGGGCATATCAAGAGCCACAAACAACATTAATAAGTAGCCAATTTTGAATTTTGACTTCAATCATCAGTTTAATTTAGCTGAGGCGTGTCAAGAGCCATCAGCAGGATCGATGTAGACAGAGGGATCACGAAATAACCACTAAGGGTTCCTTCTAGGGTCTATCAAACCCTATTTCACCCGAGGGTTAAGGGAGCCCATTCGTCAACCCCGCTCATAACATTAGCTAAAAGGCCTTAAGTGTCGACACCCCTATACCGTAGTGACCCTTACAAGTATAAGTAGCACTCTATAGCTCTATAAAACCCTTGGCCTCAATAACTTCGTACATTTTGGCTCATCGGGGGCGGATTTGTGAACATTGACGTTCTATCCAATAATAAGAAGCATTGCTTCAATGGTCTTAGCCATAAGAAAATGGAGGATCGCTTGACGCCTCCCACTAATAACAGTACTCTGTACATCGTCCTAAGTCTATTAGAGGTATTTTATTTCTTCTCTTTCACATATCTAGAATCAGGATGTCAACAATTCACAAGTAATTTCGGAGAGTTCTCAAAGGAGATGAATAAAATAGTTTAACAACTTTCGAGTGGAAAACATGCATTCTCATACTATTTCATATAAAAAACATTCATTTGAAACATCAAGCACTTACGCATATTTTGATATGAAAAGGCCGTACATATGTACTTACCTCTTAGCCATGAAAGGCGCAAAGCAAAGCTAGCACTCCTACAACACTCGTCTCATATGAGTCCGGGTCTCATAGTCAATGCAGCAGCACGAAAAGATACGTCTACTTGGAACGATCCTTAGAAACAGCTGGATATACACAAGTAAAGTATACAACCTATTAGCATATATCCTCTATATGAGGTTTTATGCAAGAATGCAATAAAATGTAGGTCACGCAAGCTAACTTGACCAAAATGCCCCTAATACTTTGAAACTGTCCAGTACAGTCCCTGATTGTGCCTGGACCCCATATTACACTCATACTGGCCCAACAACATCCAAGAATGACTCTTAACTCATCCATATGAACTTAGCATCGAGATCTACAACTTTCAGTAAATTACACTTAGGCCCCTAAAGTTTGCTAAAATTACAGAAAGACCCCCACCATTGATTTGATAACTCCCGAGTCAAATAATTCATTCTTAAGGCTCCAAGTATCCTTCTAAGTCAGGTTGTTGGTCTCAAAACATTAACTTTGTTCAAATGCAAAGTTTTAATTAATTGCACATAGGCCCCCGAAGTTTAGTAAAACTGCAAAAAGACCCCAACATTTGACTTGGTCAACATTAGCCGAGAATTACATACGAGTACTCCAAATACGCATACAATACATGCTTACAAACTCCAAGTTACTTAACTAATCTCAATTCAAAGTTTAAGTGAAATGACTATTTTGCCCCTCCTATACAGTTCAGTCAAACTAGGGTTTGCGAAAAGTAAAACTTGGTCAAACATGATATTTAGACTCAGAATATGAATACGAGCAAGTTTCGTGAAGAACAC
This sequence comes from Linanthus parryae, assembly GCA_023055425.1. Taxonomy (NCBI): domain Eukaryota; kingdom Viridiplantae; phylum Streptophyta; class Magnoliopsida; order Ericales; family Polemoniaceae; genus Linanthus; species Linanthus parryae. Next base: position 41,250,665 of record JALGPY010000002.1, read on the forward strand.
TAAGGCTAGAAACGTCATTTAGAGTGTCGAATTCAAAAGTCAAATATAGAAGAAAATCGACTCAACTAGTCAACTTTAGGGCTGATTTGTAATCAATTGAGGGGGATACTTGAAAATATGAGAATAGGGTTTTGAAGACGATAGTTCAAGGATTCCAGAACATATTTGAACCCTTAAAAACTCCAAGTATTCAAATAGATATCGCTAGTCAAAGTTGGACAAAAATCACGATTCAATACTTAGAAAAATTCGAGAGAGTTTCATGAGTTGAAACTAGCAACTTTAGGCTCGTTTTGTGAGCAATCTGTTATAAATTTGAAAATGACCCAGAGACGATGATTTGAAGTATTATGTATCATCTTCACACAGGAGAAAACAGATCAACATTTCAGTAAGTTTTGAAGAAGATACAAGGCTTGGAAAATGGGTGTTTCACCATGACATTATACTTAGAAAAATTTTGAATTCTTTGCTAGCGAAGAACATTAGCATTGCAGCAACTTTGGAGCCAAAATCAGAGGGTTTAGAGTTAAAATTGGGCCAAGAAATCAACACAAAAGTCGTAGCCAATTCTCCAAGGATTCCAGAAAGCTAAGGATCATTCAAAACGGACCAAAAACGAGGGAGATACAAGCGTTTGAACAGGGGTAGTTTTTGTACCAAAAACGCATGAACACCAAGAACACATAAACAACTTCGCTAACTAGCCATGTTCAAGCCCAATTTCAGGGGGTTTAGAGATGAAATTGGACCACGAAATTCAAACGAAACTTGTAGCTAGCATACCCAGGATTACACAGGAAGAAACCGTGCATGATTTGGACAAGAAATGAAGGAGTTACAAGCATTTAAACAGGGGCAGTTTGTGAACCAAAAACACATCAACTTCATGAATCAAACTATGATGATTCGTTGTTACAGTCGTAATTTGATGATCTAAACGTGTTCAGGACATATTCAGGAGCATGCTAAGGCTTAAAATCGATCAAAACAAGCAAGATTGAAGGTCGTACCGAGCTTTGAGCTTTTCCGGCGACAATGGCGGATTCCGGCGACTCTTCGCTCGGTTTCCGTCGATTCCGTGCGTACCCAGGGGCTTCTGGGTTCACCTGGGTTGTCCACGACCTTCTGCGACTTCGGAGCAACCGTCGGGAGGGAACGAATGGCCAGAAACGAAGAGAACCGCCAACGCCGTCGCTTGCCGGTCGTCCCCGTCGGGTTTCATGCCCAGAATCCGGCGGCGATGAAATCCGGTGAGTTACGGCTCAATCTTGGGCATCCTAGCTTCGTCTTCACCTCGCGAACTCAACGGAACAAGAATCAACAACTGAGAATCAACGGATAGAGAGAATTGAAGGGTTGAAGAGTTAGGGTTCTTCGTGTTCAAAACGGGTTTTCGAAGTCGTTAATTGATCATTCGACGAATTGATTGGGGGCTTTTGCTCCCCTAGTCGTGGGGAATCTCCCACCATAGCAGGTCGGGGAGAGAGAGAGGAACGAAGGAGATGCATTGGTGGTGGTGGTTCCATGGTGGTTCCTTTGTGGTGGGAGGAGGAAGAAGATGAAAGTCATGGTTTTGGTGATGAAACTGATTCTAAATCAGTGAGTAGGGAGGAAAGATGAGAGAATTTCACATCAAGGGGCATGTGGCACATATGCACAAGAAGAATGACATGTGGTGGTCATGCACTAGGGGGTAGAATTTGAAATTTTCAAAAGATTAGGGTGTGTATGTGATTGTGAAGAGATAGAGTACCCATTAGAACTAGAGGTTCTACTTACTTTCGGCGAATTGCACAACCACCCCAAATATCTCTAGTGCCTCAAAATCATTCGAACAACTTCCAAATATTGCTAACACTTCAAATTTCAAACTTTAAATCCGTGACAAAATATTTACAAAATCGCCCCCAAAGTCTTGATATTGCACTTAGAGCTCGCTTGAGAAATAGGGGTGTTACATCCAGGGTACATGGTATTACAAGGTGTAATTTCTCCAGTAGGAGTAGAGATGGATATAGATATTGGGGTAGGATTTGGTAAGTCTAATTTCTTAGCAAAAGTAGATGAAATGAAAGAGAATGTGGCTCCAGAATCAAATAACACAAAAGCAGGGGTAGAATGGATTAGGAATGTACCAGTCACCACGTTGGCCTGTGCTGCCTGAGTCTGATTCATCACATTGATGGTTCCAGTTGCGCTGCGTGCTGTGGCTGCAGGTGCAGGTGTGCCTGCTACTGTGGTTGCCGAAGTAGCATTGTTGTTTCCTTGGGGTCGGTTGTTGTAACCATTTCCTCCCTGCCAGTTGTTACCTCGGTTAAAGCCTCCTCCATTGTTGTTTCTGTTGCCAGCATTGTTGTTGTTTCCCCCATACTGATTGCCACGGTTATTATTGCCTCCCTGATTATAACCGCTGTTATTCCCCCCGTAGTTGTTTCCTCCACGGTTGTAGCCTCCATTCCCCCCTTGGCGGTTCACATTGTTTCCTCCATATCCTCCACCATTGTTATTCCCGGAGTTATTGATGTTGCTATTGAAATACCCCGTTTTGTGACTATGGGTATTTTGTGATATTATTATAAGTGTTGGGAAGTTAATGTAATTATAGAGAGTTAATTATAGTGCTTTGAGAGTTTGGGGGGAACTTTGTGACTTTAATCAAAGGTTTTAGTGTCTTTTACTTGAGTTTGGGGGAGGTGTTTGTCTCTTGGCAAAATTAAGGGGAAATAAGTGTCTTTTGACCTAAATTTCTTCCTACAATAAAATTTTCCTAATCCAAGAGGGTTTCCTACTTATGAAGTTAATTTTAATTCTAACTCTCATAAAAACCCTCATTCTCCTATTTTTCCTAATCTCTCTCACTCTCCCTACTCTACCCGTCCCTCTCTCACTCTCTCTCTCCCTTGTGACCGACGGCAGCCACCCCACCGCCGCCGCCGCTCTCTCTCTTTTCCGGCAAGGTAACTCTCTCTCTCTCTCTTTTTCTCTTTTCTTTCTCTCTTTTCTCTTTTCTCTCTTTCTTTCTCCCTATACCCGTCCGCCTCTCTCTCCGTCCGCCTCCATGGGCGGCGGGTTGAGCGGGTTGGGTTGTTTTGTTTCTTTTTCTCTTTTCTCTTGTTAATCTCTTGATCTTGTGATCACTTGTTCATGATTCATGTACGTTGCATGCAATCTTTAAATTTCAGTTTGTTAGGGTTAGGATCATTGTTCATGAATTCGTAAGATTGATTATCAAGTTTTAGGGTTTATCATGTTCTTGAGTGTTGGGAAGAAACCCTAGTTTGAAAGGGGAGTTTGATTGAATGATTTGGGAGTTTGAATGATCATAATAGGTGGATAACAATCTGATTTGAATGTGGGAATCATGTTATATTAGGTTTAGTATGATTATAGGATGAATTAGAAGCTTGGGGGAAAAGTTTCATGAAGATTGACAATTCCCGTATGGATATTTTGAATGAAGTTGGAAACTTGAAACTAGTGTAACTTTTGATTCAGGAATCGAAATTAAGATCCGTTTGAGGCTAAACTTATTATTTCGAACGTTTTGAATCCAATAGAACTGTTTCTAGACCATGATCTGTTTGGGAAACTGGAGTAATAGAATTGGTGGAGTTATGATGGATTATGTACGCTTTAGGTTAAGGGATTTTGAGGCAAAGCTTTGGGTTTATTTTGGAGCATGAATTGAATGAGATGTTGGGGAAGTGTTAGAACCCTAAACCATGGACTATCATATGCATGTAATTAGTATAGCAAGTATATTGCTAGAATATTGGTTTGATTAGCATATTGTTATGTGTAGGTAACGAGTTCGTCGACGACGAGTACGTAGAGTACGTTGATTGATTGCTATTGTTGGAATTTGCTTTGAGGTAAGTAAATGTGCCAAGCCTAGTGTGCTTATCTCCTTCGTGTCAAACGAATATTTGATTTATTACGTCTCAAAATGTGTTTACATGATACATGACTTGGAATATGTGATTTCTACTTGTTAAATGTTTTTCTTGGAAATATCACAATGTTAATGATAATGCATTAATACGTAAAGTGGAAGATGTTGTGCGGGACGTTATTATTCTTTGGGCGGTGTTGGCTGCGGTCCCGTCTCTTTTTAATCCGGTTGCAAGTCCCCGGACAATAACATGTACTCACTCCTCTGACCGGCGTAGTCTTTGGGGGGTGTCGACACTTAAGGTCATGCACGCTGTAGTATTTGGTTTTCCCCGTCACAACAAAATAATAATGGATTTGTTTGGTTTTGTTAACGGAACGAAGTTAACACTGGATTTGGATTTTTCCTAATAACATGGAAATTGATTTGGAAATATAATATGGAATTGGGAACTCTTATGTTTTGAAACAAGAGTCAACTTTATTACCGCTGTGTTTGCGAAAAACTCTTACTTATAAATGAGTCTTGTTTTATAACTATCCATCATCGTTTTACATGTTTGGATGTTTGCTTACCAGTATTTCAATGCTGATTTTGTACTGTGGTGTTTCTTTTTCATTCCGCACCACAGGTCTAGAGGAAGGTTATCGGGCGTAGAAGGGGACGCGCATCACATGGAACATCATTAGTAGTATTGTTTTATTTGAAATTGAACTCTCTAGTAGTTTAAACGCTTTAGTTGTTTTGCCGGTCTGTGGCTAGGACGAAGGTTTATGATAATACATTATTTTAATTGGATTTAATTTATTATTGTGGATGTGTGTGCTTGTGAACCATGTTATAAAATCTCCTTGTATCCGGGCTCCTCTCGGGTACGGAGTGACATCCCCGGGTCTCCGGCTTGGGCCATTTGGGGGTGTTACAGGTGGTATCAGAGCCGGCATTCTAAAAAGAAATTTGAAACTTGTTAGGGCAACTAAAATGAATATAGGAGAAAATAACTTAAAATTCGACAAGCCGTGGGAATTTGGGTAGTATGGATAGGATTGTTATGTGTAAGTGTTTAGAAAATAGGATAGAAAACAAGTGCCCATCCACCCATTCGAATTCTTGGAGTATCCCAATTGGATTCTAACTTAGGCCTACTTTAAGAGACTTCGTTGGGAGATTTCTTCAAAAGTATTGGAACCATCGATTTGGAGTCTTGGAAATAATTATTGGTCTGCGAAGAGTAGTTATTTGGAATACGGTTTATGCCTTTTAAATTAGAGATTTATTAAGTTGTTTCCTCTTGTAGATGGCTAGAACTAAGCATACAGCAAGCAAGCGTGTATTGCCAGTAGAGAAGCATCCTGTTGTGACACGTTGGGTTGAAGGTGAAGATTTTCCAGATTTTCGTGACCGCGTGGTTCAATATTGTGAAGATAGATTCCGAGCCTTAGATTTTCCTCGGTATAGAAATCCAGCTTTTCAGGCTTAATGTATGGTGAAGGCATTACCTATGAAACCCATGTTTGGAGAAATTATTACGAAGTATAGCAACATCATGGGCAGGATGAATCGTTTGAATGATAGGGATTATCGTTGACAAGGTGAATGGACGGTAAGTGCAGATTTCATATGTAAACTATTGATGGAGACTTACCTTAAGTGGCAAAGTTATACGGTTATTGAGATAAAGTCCAGTGATGAAGAAGACGTGATCTACATAAGCTCTAGTGATGAAAAAGAGGTGATTATTATAGATTCTAGTGACGATGAAGAAGTTGAAGAAGATCCGATGGAAGATGTCGATGAATACCCCGAGATTGAAGAGGATCCCATGGAATATGAAGAAAGTGAAGAAGACCCTAGTGAAGATGAAGAGCACGAGTATGATTCCGATGAAGAGGAAGAGATGGACGAAAGCGATGAGGACGACAATTAAGCTTATTAGAGTTCTTTAGATTTCTTAGACTAGATGCTTTAAGTTTTATTTATTGGTTTGAATAAGGCTCCATAGCCAAGCAACATTTGAAGTTTTAGAACGATTCTTGAATAGTCACTTTTGGGCTAGAGTTAAATTCTTAGCGTTTTGCTTTGGGACGAATAATGTTTTGTTTTGAAGACCCGATTTGGGGAAGTTTTATAAATTTAGCTTTCTGGAATTTTGGAGTATAATTTGATGAATTAAGGTTGTGTTATGCTTGCTATCATTAATTATGGGCTTAGAAAGTGTTCATGGAGTTAGAACGCGAAAACTTTGATTTTTGGTGCTGTTGAATCTGCGCAGCAGTGAGTTTTTGTTGTAGCAGACGTATTTAACTTTGGAGTTATTTTTCCCTGAATTTTTCCCAGAAAGTAGACATACCCAGGTATCTCCCATAAAAATTTCAACCCCATACGAGTTCTGGAGAATTAGATACGAATTTCCAAAGTTGACGGTTCTGTAGCAGAATTGCAAAGTGACTAGCTGTAGTATTTCCGATTGCTGCCTATCTTCTAGATCTTGTTTTGACCTCAAAATTTTATGGCGACTATTAGACACGTTTGGCTAACTCTGAGAGAAAGCCTAGCTCATTTTGAGAATTTTAAGGTCAATTTAAGTCTTTTCAAAGTCGGTGTTTCTGTTCTGGTGGGCTGTGACAGCAGCTGTGGAGTTTCCTTTATATCTCGAGTTTTACAATAGATTTTGAATTGATTTTTCTTGATTATGAAAGTAGACTCAGAGTGGGTGTTGCACACCAAAACTTGCAATTTTTGCTTGATCGATTGATCCATTTTCCAATTTTGGAAGTAGATGAAAAGTTGAGACGTGATCAGTCTATGTAGAAATACATGAGTAATTGAGTTAATTGATGGTCAATGTGTGACATTACTTGCTTAATTGTGTACTACATGCCGTATATGCGTGATTGTTTGTACTTCTTGGTAATTTATAAGTAATACAATAGGCGATAGTGTAGGGATTATGACTGATAGACCACATCAATACTACACCAGGAGAAATCGCCAAGAACCAATGGCCGCACCAAACAACAACAACAACAACAACATGGAGCAGTTCTTCGCGCAATTTGCTCAGATGGCGCAGAACGCAAATCAGGGAGAGCAGAATAACGCCAATTGGGCCAAGAAAGTGGCCGACATGAAGCCAGGGAACTTCATAGGCAATGAGGACCCTGTTGAGCTCGAGAATTGGATCGATGAGATGGATAAGATCCTTGAGCTAGTTGAGTGTCCCGAAGACCGCAAGGTGGTTTGCGCGGCATTTTACTTGAAGAACGAAGCTAATACATGGTGGAGGAGTACGCGCCAGAACTTTTTGGCGCAACCCAATTTCAATTGGGAGGCTCTTCAAACCGCACTTCGCACTCGCTTTTACCCGGACCATGTCCAGGATCAAAAGTACTTAGACTTCGTGAATTTGACACAAGGAAACGGTTCCGTGACCGAGTACTTCAAGAAATTCATGGAATTATCCCGATTCGCAGGTCAGCTGATGCCTGATGAAGCGACTAAAGTCAGGAAGTTCATGTCTGGTCTCGAACTTCATCTGCAGAAAGACTTGATGTGCAGGACGTACGATACTCTACAGGAAGCTTATGATAGGGCTGCAGCCGTTTGGCGTATTCAAGAGGCACAAGATGAGAAGCGTGGGAAACGCAAGGTCGAGAACGCCGTGGGCTATGGAAACAATCAGGGTAGGACTAACCAAGGTAGTCAGGATAAGAAGTTTAAGCCTAATCACGGAGGAAGTAACCAAGGACAGTATCGTGGTAACAAGCAGAATAATGGAGATGAGCAATCTCGCCGTTATATCTGCAAGAAGTGCCAACAGAATCATCCAGGAAAGGACTGTCAAGGAAACCTTGTCACTTGCTACCACTGTGGCAAGAAGGGTCATCGTTCGTTTGAGTGTCGAGTAAAACCAAATGGAAACCAATTAGGGAACCAAGGAGGCAATTACCAAGGAACCCGACAGTTTAACAACAACAATCAGGGCGGAAACCGGAACTATGGGAACTACAACAACAATAATGGAGGCAACAATTATGGTAGACAACAAGTGAACAACCAAGGCAATGGAAGGAACAATGGAGTTCAGAACGGGAATAGGAACAACAACACTCCAGCTAACGCCAACAACAATGGGACTGGTACGGCAGGAACTACTGCACAGAATGGGAATATCGCAAGGATCGCTGTCATGAGCAGGACTGAAGCGGAAGCAGCAAACGGAGTAGTCACTGGTACATTTCTTGTTCATGATCAACCAGCTTTTACTTTATTTGATTCCGGAGCTTCGTATTCGTTTATCTCGTCATCGTTTGTGGAAAAATTGAGTCTCAATAAGCCGTCTAGAATATCCATCCCCGTAGCTACCCCAACCGGTCATGTAACAGTATGTGACGCCATTTTTGAAGGAGTAGAAGTTAAGATTTCGGCTAGTACCCTACCAGCGAACCTGATACAGTTTGATCTTGGAGGGATAGATGTTATATTGGGAATGGATTGGCTGGGAAAATATCGTGCAGTAATAGACTGCCACGATCAGAAGATAAGGCTTAAAGGTCCAAAAGGAGAAAAAGTTTCTTATCGTGGTATCACAAAAGAACCATGTATCCGACTAGTGTCAGCTTTGACCATAGTCAACCAAGTGAAGAAGGGAAATAGTGCTTATTTGTGCTATATTCAAGACACATCTAAGAAGGAGAATGTGCTAGAAGAAATACCAATAGTTAGAGATCTTCCCGATGTGTTCCCGGACGAAATTCCAGGAATGCCACCTAGAAGAGAGATCGAATTCACTATGGATTTAGCACCTGGAACAGCTCCAATTTCAAAGGCACCGTACAGAATGGCGCCAGTAGAGTTGAAGGAACTTAAGGATCAGTTGCAAGAGTTACTCCAAAAGGGTTATATAAGACCGAGTGTTTCCCCTTGGGGCGCACCGGTGTTGTTTGTGAAGAAGAAGGAAGGAAGCTTGAGATTGTGCATTGACTATAGGGAGTTGAATAGCGCAACAATAAAGAACAAATACCCTTTACCCCGAATTGACGACTTGTTTGATCAATTACAAGGGGCGAGTGTTTTCTCAAAGATAGACTTGAGATCAGGGTATCACCAGCTTCGAGTAGCCGAGAAGGACATACCGAAGACAGCCTTTAGAACGAGGTATGGACACTACGAGTTTACCGTTATGCCTTTTGGTCTAACCAATGCTCCAGCAGTATTTATGGATCTAATGAATCGTGTTATGAGAACGTTTCTAGATCGTTTCGTGGTCGTCTTTATTGATGACATCCTTGTTTATTCAAAGAGCGAGGAAGAACACGAAGAACACCTCAAAGAAGTGTTAGAAACTTTGAGACATGAGAAGTTATATGCTAAACTCTCGAAGTGTGAGTTTTGGCTAAAGCACGTTCCATTTTTGGGTCACATAATTTCCAAGGAAGGAATATCCGTGGATCCAGGAAAGATATCAGCAGTTAAGGACTGGCCTACTCCGAAGAATGTGTCCGAAGTAAGAAGTTTTCTCGGATTAGCAGGATATTACAGACGTTTCGTGAAGGATTTCTCAAAGATCGCTAGACCGCTTACTACACTAACCAAGAAGACGGTAAGGTATAAGTGGAGCGAAGATTGTGAAGAAGCATTCCAGACACTGAAGGAAAAGTTAACGACCGCACCTATCTTAGCTTTACCCAATGATTCTGGCGAGTTTGATGTTTACAGTGATGCATCGAAGAAGGGTTTAGGATGCGTGCTTATGCAAGAAAGAAGAGTTATTGCTTATGCTTCAAGACAACTGAAAACTCATGAAGAGAACTATGCTACGCATGACTTAGAGCTTGCAGCAGTAGTATTTGCATTGAAGATATGGAGACATCACTTGTATGGATCTGTGTGTAGATTGTATACGGATCATAGCAATCTCAAATACATTTTCACGCAGAAAGAGCTAAACAACAGGCAAAGACGTTGGTTAGAAGTCATAAAGGATTATGATTTGCGTATCCAATACCATGAAGGGAAGGCAAACGTAGTAGCTGATGCGTTAAGCCGAAAGTCGAGCCATACTCTGGATACTATGCTAGTTTTGCCAGATCGGCTATGCCGAGAGTTCCGAAAACTTGGAATTGAAGTAGTGAAACAAGGAGGAGTGAAGAATATCCTTGGGAATATGACAGTTGTGCCAGATGTCTTAGAAGAAATAAGGAGTAACCAGCCAGGAGATGTGAAACTGGAAAGGATAAAGAAGAAGATTGCAGAAGGACAAGCAAAAGATTTCAAAATCCATGAAGATGGAAGTATCCGTTACAAAGGAAGATGGTGTGTACCACATAAGTGTACGGAAACTAAGGAAAAGTTGATGCGTGAGGCGCACAACACACCCTACTCAGTACATCCAGGAGGTGACAAACTTTATAAGGACATGAAGAAGATGTTTTGGTGGCCTAAAATGAAGAAAGAAGTGGCAGAATTTGTGGCAAAATGTCTGACTTGTCAGAAGGTGAAGTTTGAACATAAAAGAATGGGAGGCTTAGTACAACCATTAGACGTCCCAGTTTGGAAGTGGGATTCTATTTCGATGGATTTCGTAACTGCGTTACCGACATCAAAGAATGGACTAAATCAGATTTGGGTCGTAGTTGACAGATTGACCAAGACAGCAAGGTTTATTCCGATGAAAGACACATGGAATATGGAACAAAGAGCTGATGCGTATGTGAAGAACATTGTAAGGTATCATGGAGTGCCAAGCTCTATAGTTTCCGACAGAGATCCCAGTTTTCTTTCTCACTTCTGGAAAGCACTTCAGGAGGCACTAGGAACTCAGTTAAAGTTTAGCACTGCATTTCACCCGGCTACAGATGGACAAACCGAAAGAACAATACAAACGTTGGAAGATATGTTAAGATCGTGTGTTATGGATTTTCAAGGTTCATGGGTTGATAGATTACCTTTGATAGGATTCTCCTACAACAACAGTTATCATGCCAGTATTGGAATGGCACCACATGAAGCGTTGTATGGAAGGAAGTGTAGGACACCGTTGTGTTGGAACGACATAAGTGAGACGATAGTAATTGGTCCACAACTTATCGAAGAGATGACAGATCAAGTGAGACTTATACAGCAGCGAATGAAGGCAACGCAGGATAGACAGAAATCTTACGCGGATCAGAAGAGAAGACCGTTGGAATTTCAAGTTGGAGAAAAAGCATTTCTTAAAGTTTCGCCAACTAAAGGAGTCATGAGGTTCAATCAGAAAGGGAAGTTGAGCCCGAAATTCATTGGACCATATGATGTTATAGAAAAGATTGGAGAAGTGGCTTATCGATTGGATTTACCGTCGAATTTAGGTCGTGTTCATAACGTATTTCACGTATCACAGCTGAAGAAGTATATGCCTGATGCATCTCATGTATTAGATCCCGAACCAGTAGAACTGGACCCGTCTTTGAGTTATGAAGAACAACCTGTCAAGATTTTAGACACCAAGACAAGGGACACCCGTAACAAGAGTGTCAAGATTGTAAAAGTCTTATGGACTAACCACCTCACTGAAGAGGCAACTTGGGAAGCGGAAGATGATATGAGGAAGAAGTACCCTCACTTGTTTGACGAGGTACCTTGAGTTACGAGGACGTCACTCCTCTAAGGGGGAGAGGATGTAATCCTTCGTTTTTCTCTAATACAATACTACTTATAGTATATTGCATATCATTCATGACCTTAGGTTGCATTTAGTAGTCGTACTGGTGAGGGAAGGTGTATAACCTTGTGTGGTTAAAAGTTTGGTTTAAACTTCAAGGACAGTTTCTCTTTTAGGAGGGAGGTTTTTGTTTAAACTTCGAGGACGAAGTTCTCTTTAAGGAGGGAAGGATGAAATACCCCGTTTTGTGACTATGGGTATTTTGTGATATTATTATAAGTGTTGGGAAGTTAATGTAATTATAGAGAGTTAATTATAGTGCTTTGAGAGTTTGGGGGGAACTTTGTGACTTTAATCAAAGGTTTTAGTGTCTTTTACTTGAGTTTGGGGGAGGTGTTTGTCTCTTGGCAAAATTAAGGGGAAATAAGTGTCTTTTGACCTAAATTTCTTCCTACAATAAAATTTTCCTAATCCAAGAGGGTTTCCTACTTATGAAGTTAATTTTAATTCTAACTCTCATAAAAACCCTCATTCTCCTATTTTTCCTAATCTCTCTCACTCTCCCTACTCTACCCGTCCCTCTCTCACTCTCTCTCTCCCTTGTGACCGACGGCAGCCACCCCACCGCCGCCGCCGCTCTCTCTCTTTTCCGGCAAGGTAACTCTCTCTCTCTCTCTTTTTCTCTTTTCTTTCTCTCTTTTCTCTTTTCTCTCTTTCTTTCTCCCTATACCCGTCCGCCTCTCTCTCCGTCCGCCTCCATGGGCGGCGGGTTGAGCGGGTTGGGTTGTTTTGTTTCTTTTTCTCTTTTCTCTTGTTAATCTCTTGATCTTGTGATCACTTGTTCATGATTCATGTACGTTGCATGCAATCTTTAAATTTCAGTTTGTTAGGGTTAGGATCATTGTTCATGAATTCGTAAGATTGATTATCAAGTTTTAGGGTTTATCATGTTCTTGAGTGTTGGGAAGAAACCCTAGTTTGAAAGGGGAGTTTGATTGAATGATTTGGGAGTTTGAATGATCATAATAGGTGGATAACAATCTGATTTGAATGTGGGAATCATGTTATATTAGGTTTAGTATGATTATAGGATGAATTAGAAGCTTGGGGGAAAAGTTTCATGAAGATTGACAATTCCCGTATGGATATTTTGAATGAAGTTGGAAACTTGAAACTAGTGTAACTTTTGATTCAGGAATCGAAATTAAGATCCGTTTGAGGCTAAACTTATTATTTCGAACGTTTTGAATCCAATAGAACTGTTTCTAGACCATGATCTGTTTGGGAAACTGGAGTAATAGAATTGGTGGAGTTATGATGGATTATGTACGCTTTAGGTTAAGGGATTTTGAGGCAAAGCTTTGGGTTTATTTTGGAGCATGAATTGAATGAGATGTTGGGGAAGTGTTAGAACCCTAAACCATGGACTATCATATGCATGTAATTAGTATAGCAAGTATATTGCTAGAATATTGGTTTGATTAGCATATTGTTATGTGTAGGTAACGAGTTCGTCGACGACGAGTACGTAGAGTACGTTGATTGATTGCTATTGTTGGAATTTGCTTTGAGGTAAGTAAATGTGCCAAGCCTAGTGTGCTTATCTCCTTCGTGTCAAACGAATATTTGATTTATTACGTCTCAAAATGTGTTTACATGATACATGACTTGGAATATGTGATTTCTACTTGTTAAATGTTTTTCTTGGAAATATCACAATGTTAATGATAATGCATTAATACGTAAAGTGGAAGATGTTGTGCGGGACGTTATTATTCTTTGGGCGGTGTTGGCTGCGGTCCCGTCTCTTTTTAATCCGGTTGCAAGTCCCCGGACAATAACATGTACTCACTCCTCTGACCGGCGTAGTCTTTGGGGGGTGTCGACACTTAAGGTCATGCACGCTGTAGTATTTGGTTTTCCCCGTCACAACAAAATAATAATGGATTTGTTTGGTTTTGTTAACGGAACGAAGTTAACACTGGATTTGGATTTTTCCTAATAACATGGAAATTGATTTGGAAATATAATATGGAATTGGGAACTCTTATGTTTTGAAACAAGAGTCAACTTTATTACCGCTGTGTTTGCGAAAAACTCTTACTTATAAATGAGTCTTGTTTTATAACTATCCATCATCGTTTTACATGTTTGGATGTTTGCTTACCAGTATTTCAATGCTGATTTTGTACTGTGGTGTTTCTTTTTCATTCCGCACCACAGGTCTAGAGGAAGGTTATCGGGCGTAGAAGGGGACGCGCATCACATGGAACATCATTAGTAGTATTGTTTTATTTGAAATTGAACTCTCTAGTAGTTTAAACGCTTTAGTTGTTTTGCCGGTCTGTGGCTAGGACGAAGGTTTATGATAATACATTATTTTAATTGGATTTAATTTATTATTGTGGATGTGTGTGCTTGTGAACCATGTTATAAAATCTCCTTGTATCCGGGCTCCTCTCGGGTACGGAGTGACATCCCCGGGTCTCCGGCTTGGGCCATTTGGGGGTGTTACAGCTATTGTTGAAGCTTCCACCGTTGTTGTTCCCTGAGGGTCTTGAACGACATTCAAACCTTCGATGGCCTAGCTTACCACAATTGAGGCAGTTAACTTTGTTCCCCCGGCAGTCCACTCCTGGATGGTTCATGCCGCATTGCCTGCAGTTGTAGATTCGTACCTGGCCTTGGTTTCCAAATTGATTGGTGGGGGCTGGGTTGGAACGAAACATTTTATCGCCGCTATTGTTTCCTGAACCACGATTCTGGAAACCTGTCCCTCCCAGTGCCTCAGACTTCCTCTTCTTAGTTTCTTCATTATTCTCATCAATCAAATTCTGGGCGTCCTGAGCTGCCCCATAAGCGTCCATGAGGGTGTCAAATCGGGTCGCAATCAAGGCGATTCGGAGTTGGAAGTTTAAACCTCCTATGAACCTCTTGATCTTCTTTGCCTCGGTCGGCACCAGTTCCCTTCCAAACCTCATCAACTCCATATATTTCTGATGATAATCATAAGGGTTGTCACTTCCCTGTTTCAAGTTCATGAATTCCTTGAACTTCCTATCCTTGATATGTTCAGGATAGAAACGTTCCCGTAACGCTTCTTTCAGCTGTTCCCAGCCAAATCCCTGCTGGGGGAGAAGTTCTTCTCCCTTGGCTGACCACCAGTCGTCAGCCTCCTTCTTGAAGTAGTAGAGGGCTACTCCGACACGCTGATCTTCAGGGCAGCGCGCAGATACTAGGACTTTTCCAAAGTCTCTGATCCAGTTTTCCAAGGTAGTGGGGTCATCCGTCCCATAAAAGAAGTCAGGGCGGAGTTCAGCTACCCTACTCATAACATTCCCCCCTCCGTTGTGGGTATTCTGTAAAATTTGGGTGAGAGCTAGAGTTTCCTGACGCATCTCCTGAAATTCAATGGGGTCCACAGGTGGAACTTGGCCGCCATGGGTTTGCTGACCTCCCTGGTTCATTGTTCCTACTTCTCTTGCACGTCTCATGGTATAATATTGCATTGTACCTTTTTTAAATATATAACCTTACTTAATATATGTCGAAAAGAATTCTACTTCTAGTTCACATACATGCAGCATATAAGTTTCAATAATCAAGCATACATTTATCCATCCATCAAATAATCCACGTAAACATTTAAATGGTAAGGAACAACCCAATCCTATAAAGTAAATAGTAACTCCTAAAGTAAGCTAAACGTTCGCTCTCGTGATAAAAGAAATGCAGTAGATGATAATCCTAAGTTTGGGTGGGTTTCTATCTACTCTTTGTCATCATTGGGGAACATGAGCTCGCTATCAGCAGCGTCGATCTAATCTCTTCCGCCTCATTGTTTCCTTCATGCTCCTTCTCTTTAGGCGATAGGCAACCTGTCCAATACGATCCAGTACTTCGTAGGGTCCAATGAACTTGGGACTCAATTTTCCTTTCTGATTGAAACGCATAACCCCCTTTGTAGGTGAAACCCTTAGGAACACTTTGTCACCAACTTTGAATTCCAATGGCCTTCTCTTCAAATCCGCGTAAGACTTTTGTCGATCCTGGGCCGCTTTCATCCTTTGCTGGATCATTCGAATCTGGTTTGTCGAGTCCTCGATCATTTGTGGTCCAAGAATGATCGTCTCGCTGATGTCACTCCAACACAGCGGTGTCCTGCACTTCCTCCCATACAGTGCTTCGTAGGGTGCCATCCCTATGCTAGCATGGTAGCTGTTGTTATAAGAGAATTCGATAAGTGGTAACTTGTCCACCCATGAACCTCCAAAGTCCAGAATGCAAGCCCTTAGCATGTCCTCCAGCGTTTGAATCGTTCTCTCTGTCTGGCCATCCGTAGCTGGGTGAAACGCTGTGCTGAATCTTAGTTCGGTACCCATTGCCTTTTGTAGCTCCTTCCAGAAGTGTGATAAGAAGTTTGGATCTCTATCCGAAACAATTGAGCTAGGTACTCCATGTAGTCTTACCACATTCTTGATGTATGCATCCGCCCTCTTTTCCAAGTCTCAAGTGTCCTTCATGGGAATGAATCTTGCAGTCTTCGTCAATCTATCAACTACCACCCAAATCTGGTTCAACCCATTCGTCGAAACGGGTAAAGCCGTAACAAAATCCATTGAGATGGAATCCCATTTCCATACGGGTATCTCCAATGGTTGCAACATCCCACCTGGTCTCTTGTTCTCGAACTTAACCTTTTGACACGTCAAACATCGAGATACGAAATCAGCTACTTCCTTCTTCATACCTTTCCACCAGAAGTTCTTCTTCAAATCCTTGTACAACTTGTCTCCTCCTGGATGTACCGAATAAGGCGTGTTATGAGCTTCCCTCATAATCTTCTCCTTTACCTCCGCGCATTTTATTGGTACACACCATCTTCCCTTGAATTTCACGCTTCCGTCTTCCTCCACTTTGAAGTCAAGTGCTTCGCCTTTGTTGATCTTCTCCTTGATCTTTTGTAGGAATGCATCTTCTTTCTGTGCTTCCTTTATTTCTTCGAAGATGTCTAGTACTATCGTGAGATTACACAGAATATTACTCGGGGGTTCCCTTCGTGCAGACTTCAATCTCCAGCCTTCGAAACTCTTCGCAAAGATTAGGTGGCAAAACCCACATTGCATTTACCGTATGCTCCGTCTTTCGGCTCAATGCATCCGCTACTACGTTGGCTTTCCCTTAATGGTATTGGATCTTTATATCATAATCTTTCACCAATTCTAGCCACCTTCTTTGTCGCATATTCATCTCCTTTTGAGTGAATATGTACTTTAGGCTCTTGTGATCGGTAAAGATCTTACACGTCGTACCGTAAATATAATGCCTCCATATCTTTAGTGCAAACACTATGGCCGCCAACTCCAAATCTTGAGTGGGGTAATTCTCCTCGTAGGACTTTAATTGCCTTGAAGCATACGCAATCACTTTGCCATCTTGCATCAAAACACATCCTAACCCGTGCTTGGACGCATCGCTGTAGACTTCAAATTCTCCTCCTTCAGTAGGTAACGTTAACACAGGTGCCGACGTTAACCATCCTTTAGGGTTTGGAATGCTTCCTCGCAATTGTTGTCCTACACGTACTTGCTTGTCTTCTTCATTAACGTCGTCATGGGTTTTGGTATCTTGGAGAAATCCTTCACGAATCTTCGATAGTAACCCGCCAATCCTAAGAAACTTCTTATCTCCGTCACGCTTTTTGATGTGGGCCAGTCCTTTACCGCTGATATCTTTCCAGGGTCTACGGACACACCTTCTTTGGATATACTATGCCCTAGGAAAGGCACTCTATCCAACCAAAACTCGCACTTTGACAACTTCCCATACAACTTCTCTTCCCTTAGGGTTTCTAACACCTCCCTCAAATGCTGTGCATGTTCTTCCTTCCCTTTCGATTAGATTAGGATGTCATCGATGAAAACGACAACAAACTTGTCTAAGTACTTCTGAAGAACGCGGTTCATCAACTCCATGAATGCTGCTGGAGCATTAGTGAGACCGAATGGCATTACCGTAAACTCGTAGTGGCCATAGCGAGTTCGAAATGCCGTTTTAGGAATATCCTGTTCAGCTATCCTAAGCTGATGATATCCAGACCTTAAATCGATCTTCGAAAAGGTATCGGCTCCTTGTAGTTGGTCGAATAAGTCATCAATCCTTGGAATCGGGTACTTATTCTTAACGGTTACTCCATTCAATTCACGGTAGTCGATGCAAAGTCTTAGGCTACCATCCTTCTTCTTCACGAACAAAACAGGTGCTCCCCATGGTGAAACACTAGGTCTAATGAAACCCTTGTCCATTAACTCCTTCAGTTGCTCTTGAAGCTCCTTTAACTCGGCTGGTGCCATCCTATATGGTGCCTTCGAGATTGGTCCAGTACCTGGTACTAAATCTATCGCAAAGTCCACGGCTCTCTTAGGTGGCATTCCTGGAAGATCTTCTGGAAAGACATCTGAGAATTCATTCACAACTGAGATGTCCTCTAATTTCTCCCCTTCTTTCTCCTGATCATGGATCGTACAGAGGTATGCCCTATGCCCTTTCTTCACATCGGATAGGATGGTTAAGGCTGACACGATTTGGATTTTGGGTTCTCTAGTTATACCCCTATAGGATAGGCGCTCGCCTTTTGGTCCACGAAACCTAACCTTTTGGGTGGCGCACTCTATTGTTGCTTTGTATTTGCTAAGCCAATCCATACCTAAGATGACGTCTAGGTTGCCGAGATCGAAAAAAATTAGATCAGAAGGTATCTTGGCTCCTAATATTTCTAGGTTGACTCCAGGGTACATGGTATTACAAGGTGTAATTTCTCCAGTAGGGGTAGAGATGGATATAGATATTGGGGTAGGATTTGGTAAGTCTAATTTCTTAGCAAAATTAGATGAAATGAAAGAGAATGTGGCTCCAGAATCAAATAACACAAAAGCAGGGGTAGAATAGATTAGGAATGTACCAGTCACCACGTTGGCCTGTGCTGCCTGAGTCTGATTCATCACATTGATGGTTCCAGCTACGCTGCGTGCTGTGGCTGCAGGTGCAGGTGTGCCTGCTACTGTGGTTGCCGAAGTAGCATTGTTGTTTCCTTGGGGTCGGTTGTTGTAACCATTTCCTCCCTGCCAGTTGTTACCTCGGTAAAAGCCTCCTCCATTGTTGTTTCTGTTGCCAGCATTGTTGTTGTTTCCCCCATACTGATTGCCACGATTGTTATTGCCTCCCTGATTATAACCGCTGTTATTCCCCCCGTAGTTGTTTCCTCCACGGTTGTAGCCTCCATTCCCCCCTTGGCGGTTCACATTGTTTCCTCCATATCCTCCACCATTGTTATTCCCGGAGTTATTGAAGTTGCTATTGTTGAAGCTTCCACCGTTGTTGTTCCCTGAGGGTCTTGAACGACATTCAAACCTTCGATGGCCTAGCTTACCACAATTGAGGCAGTTAACTTTGTTCCCCCGGCAGTCCACTCCTGGATGGTTCATGCCGCATTGCCTGCAGTTGTAGATTCGTACCTGGCCTTGGTTTCCAAATTGATTGGTGGGGGCTGGGTTGGGACGAAACATTTTATCTCCGCTATTGTTTCCTGAACCACGATTCTGGAAACCTGTCCCTCCCAGTGCCTCAGACTTCCTCTTCTTAGTTTCTTCATTATTCTCATCAATCAAATTCTGGGCGTCCTGAGCTGCCCATAAGCGTCCATGAGGGTGTCAAATCGGGTCGCAATCAAGGCCATTCGGAGTTGGAAGTTTAAACCTCCTATGAACCTCTTGATCTTCTTTGCCTCGGTCGGCACCAGTTCCCTTCCAAACCTCATCAACTCCATGTATTTCTGATGATAATCATAAGGGTTGTCACTTCCCTGTTTCAAGTTCATGAATTCCTTGAACTTCCTATCCTTGATATGTTCAGGATAGAAACGTTCTCGTAACGCTGCTTTCAGCTGTTCCCAGCCAAATCCCTGCTGGGCGAGAAGTTCTTCTCCCTAAGCTGACCACCAGTCGTCAGCTTCCTACTTGAAGTAGTAGAGGGCTACTCCGACACGCTGATCTTCAGGGCAGCGCGCAGATACTAGGACTTTGCCAAAGTCTCTGATCCAGTTTTCCAAGGTGGTGGGGTCATCCGTCCCATAAAAGAAGTCAGGGCGGAGTTCAGCTACCCTACTCATAACATTCCTCCCTCTGTTGTGGGTTTTCTGTAAAATTTGGGTGAGAGCTAGAGTTTCCTGACGCATCTCCTGAAATTCAATGGGGTCCACAGGTGGAACTTGGCCTCCATGGGTTTGCTGACCTCCCTGGTTCATTGTTCCTACTTCTCTTGCACGTCTCCTGGTATAATATTGCATTGTACCTTTTTTAAATATATAACCTTACTTAATATAGGTCGAAAAGGATTCTACTTCTAGTTCACATACATGCAGCATATAAGTTTCAATAATTAAGCATACGTTTATCCATCCATCAAATAATCCACGTAAACATTTAAATGGTAAGGAACAACCCAATCCTATAAAGTAAATAGTAACTCCTAAAGTAAGCTAAACGTTCGCTCTTGTGATAAAAGAAATGCAGTAGATGATAATCCTAAGTTTGGGTGGGTTTCTATCTACTCTTTGTCATCATTGGGGAACATGAGCTCGCTATCAGCAGCGTCGATCTAATCTCTTCCGCCTCATTGTTTCCTTCATGCTCCTTCTCTTCAATCTCATCGATCTCGTCCATATCGGCATCCCAATCTATAAGCTCCTCCTGCGCGTCCTCATCTTGGTTTTCGACTTGGTCTTGCCCATATCCTTGGTCCTCGTCCAAGTCCATGTTCGGAAAGAAGAGAAGAGGAGTCTCGGAAGTGTTCTAGACCGCGTATACACTCATAATCTCAACGGAAATAAGTTTAAAGAATTTAAAGCAAGTATGTAACATGAATAAAATGACAAATTAACAAGTCTCGACCACATAGCAATTAACCGTTCACAAATAGTGGGGATTAACGAATAATCACACAAACATTTGGGAACCTAGGAGGAAAACACGACTATGTTAACCCACATCCCCGGCTTGTCTAGTTTTAATTCCAGTCTTAGTTATCCTATGTCCATTTTAAATTTTTGAAAAGCTTCCAATTATTTTGAATATTTATTTAGTGGAAATCGAAAAGTCGCACTAGCGTTGGAACCGTCGGCTCTGATACCAACTGAAACAACCCGGAACCTACGGTTCCTTGCTAGTACAACTTAACGATTTCCAAGAGTGCTTTATTGACATAAAAGTAAAGGAGAAACCCTCCTTACAAAGTTTTAAAAAGGAAACAACAATGACAAAGTTTGAATTTTCAAAATACAACTAAATGTTAACATTTTAACTAGGTGATCCCTAGCTTCTTATTTGCCTTCAGCTACGTGTGCGTGTTCCCCCACCTTTGTTCATACCTGCGGGTTTTCAAATGGCAAAAGCCGACGCAGAAAAACATTTGTTAGTGAAAACTGAGTAAGAAATATACCACAATATGTAAAACAGAGTTTTTGGCTGAAAGAATGAAAAGAGAGTAACTGAAGAGATTCCACATTTAAACTTATTAGTTGAGCTGAGGCGTATTAGAGCCCAGCGGGTAACGAATGCCCACAGAGAGGTCACGATGCAATAACATCATCACACAGGTACCTCTTGGGATATCACAGTCCATCCCAATTCACCCAGAGCGTTTGTAGGTAGCCCGACACTACCCCGCCCATCACATAGCTAAAGGACCTTAAGTGTCGACACCCCTATACAGTTGTGACCCACACATGCATAGGTAGTACTCTATAGCTTTCACAATTTTACAAACTCATATAGGGTAGGGTATGAAACCCTAGGAGGTCGTCTCACGTGCGCCTTCGGCCGTAGCCTTCACACACATCCTCTGTACATCGCCCCATATCATTTATCGTTCATTTATATTCCACAAGATCATTTAAGAAACATCGGCTCGAAATTCACAAGTAACCACATATCTTAAAGAGTATTTGCAAGACAGATTCTCAACATTTGAGACTCAAAAGTAGTTGTTTGAAATACGAGTAACACACGCCAAGACACATTTAGATAGTTAAAGTATTGTGCGCATAAACTTACCTGGAAATGAGGTGAGAACTTCACACACACAAGCTAGCACTGAACTAGTAGTAGGGGTCCTCGATGAACTCGCCTCCTACGAATTCTGAATCTACAATAATCAAATAGCCCTATATTAACACATGTACACTACACAACAAATTACAATTAACATGCCCTATATGAATGCAAGTGCAACCCCCACATAATCCCCCAAACAAGTTATATTGTTCTAACTATAATTTTACGTTTATAATATACATTAAATAAGAAAATAGTGGCTTATAAATATAAAAGCAATAGTTGAGGTAAAGAAAACTTTATTTGATATACTATAACATTTAGCGGCCAATATTTATAAAGGTAGCTATTTAAAATAAGCTTAATGTCGACTATCTTTATAATAAGGTTATTTTAGTGAAAACAAAGATATTATGTGAAAAGAATTCATTTCTGGCATATACAAAATATGGCTAGATTAGTTGTTAGGGAGATGAACATAATATAATTGTTATAACTAGTTGTATAAACATTTCTAGAAAAGGGTTGTTTATTATGTTTATTAGTACACAAATATAAGCAAGCTAGTTTATATAAGCTAGAAAAATTAGATTATATAAGTCAATATATAAATAATAAAACAGATAATTAAAACGTAAACACATACCCACACTTTGATCGTCATACAAACATACTACACTACTATTATATTTATGAACTTATAAGGAGATCAAAATTTAGTAACAATATTATTATAGAAAATAAAATTTAGTCGATACTTATTGTTTTATAAAAACTTGTTAAATTATAAACATGGAACCTCTAACTAAATAGGATCCTGCATAATCAGAATATAAGTTTATTGTAATGAAACAAACATTTCAGAAATTTCAAATGATACAACAATTAAAATAAATACTCATTTTTCTTATTTCAAATGACAATAACCCTTTGGAGGATACTACTTCTACACTTACATTCTCAAACAAGCATGTGACCACCCACAAAACAAGCCCACATGTACTGTATGTACTAGTCACAAACCCACGCACATGATAGTACCTACACACATCCTACACCCACTGACATTTCATTTAACACCCTACACCCACTTGACTTTGAATTTGTATGTAACAAAACAACAACAAAAAAATGTACGAAACAAAGAGAGGGTTTCGGTATTTACCAATCAGAGGAGACTGAGGAACGACGATGGTGGAAGGCGACAGTGATTGGAGAGGCGACTGATGCTGCAGTTCGTCGAACAGAGAGAGCGACGGACGGAAGGGCGGCGTCGCACGGCGGGCAGAGGCGGCGGCGTTGGGTTCGTCGGACCCGACTGGATTCTCTCGGCAAACAGAGCAGCGAGAGGGAGAGACTGGGAGAGAGAAAGAGACAGAGCGCGAGAGAGAGACGAGACGAGGGAGAGTGAGAGAGATTTGGGTTTGCTCGGATTAACCCGATCGGAGATTCCACGGAGTGATTTGCGGACTTGATTTGGGGATGAAACTTTGACGAAATTGATTGCTCGAAGTGTGATATTCGATCCATAACGCGATTTGGGTGAATCGGGACGGAAAAATGACAAAGAGGAGGTCAAAATTATTGGCTCTTGCCATGGGTTTTCGCCGGGTTTTCAGGAGCAGAGAGTTCTCTGCAAAAATGGAAATGAGGTAGAGGATGAAGGGATGAAGTGTAGGGTGTGGCAGGCACATGGTATGACGCGGTGGTTGGTTACGTAAAAGTTATTAAAAGTTACGTTTTGGTCACGTTAAAATATTTAAAAAACACGTAACAATTTCACTAACTAACCAACAAAATGTAATATTTATAAAGTAGGTACTTATGTAAAAAGAAAGTCTATTGTTAAAATATATATTTTTCTTATAAACATATATATACATATAGAACTATAAAAAGATATTGAAAATAAATAAATAAATAAATAAATAATTGTAAAAGTAAAAAAAAAAATAACTTTTATACTTCAAATAATGGTCCGAAATATTCAATAAACGTCTAAAAATACCCCCTAAAAATATCGGGGTATTACGTCACATCTCCCTTAAAACAAAGCTTCGTCCCGAAGCTTAAGGTAAGTCAATCACCCAATGCAAGTATGCAGTTCTAATGTGCACAAAGTAATAAGACAAGACGGTAATTAAATGCACGATTGTTAAATCACATCTCCATTAAAATGAGTGACGTCCCCGTCACTCGGCTCATACCTGGTCGAAGAGATGTGGGTAACGTTTCCTCATGTCCTCCTCGGCTTCCCAAGTTTCTTCTTCGGTTTGGTGATTCGACCATAGAACTTTGACCAGCGTGGTGGACTTGGTACGGGTGTTTCTGGTTTTTGTATCAAGGATTTTGATCGGTTGTTGTTCATAGGTAAGAGATGGATCAAGCTCGACAGGCTCGGGGTCAATGATATGACTCGGATCAGGTATATAGGCTTTGAGTTGGGACACATGAAAGACGTTATGGACTCTACCTAGGCTGTTAGGAAGATTTAGGCGATAGGCAACCTGTCCAATACGATCCAGTACTTCGTAGGGTCCAATGAACTTGGGACTCAATTTTCCTTTCTGATTGAAACGCATAACCCCCTTTGTAGGTGAAACCCTTAGGAACACTTTGTCACCAACTTTGAATTCCAATGGCCTTCTCTTCAAATCCGCGTAAGACTTTTGTCGATCCTGGGCCGCTTTCATCCTTTGCTGGATCATTCGAATCTGGTTTGTCGAGTCCTCGATCATTTGTGGTCCAAGAATGATCGTCTCGCTGATGTCACTCCAACACAGCGGTGTCCTGCACTTCCTCCCATACAGTGCTTCGTAGGGTGCCATCCCTATGCTAGCATGGTAGCTGTTGTTATAAGAGAATTCGATAAGTGGTAACTTGTCCACCCATGAACCTCCAAAGTCCAGAATGCAAGCCCTTAGCATGTCCTCCAGCGTTTGAATCGTTCTCTCTGTCTGGCCATCCGTAGCTGGGTGAAACGCTGTGCTGAATCTTAGTTCGGTACCCATTGCCTTTTGTAGCTCCTTCCAGAAGTGTGATAAGAAGTTTGGATCTCTATCCGAAACAATTGAGCTAGGTACTCCATGTAGTCTTACCACATTCTTGATGTATGCATCCGCCCTCTTTTCCAAGTCTCAAGTGTCCTTCATGGGAATGAATCTTGCAGTCTTCGTCAATCTATCAACTACCACCCAAATCTGGTTCAACCCATTCGTCGAAACGGGTAAAGCCGTAACAAAATCCATTGAGATGGAATCCCATTTCCATACGGGTATCTCCAATGGTTGCAACATCCCACCTGGTCTCTTGTTCTCGAACTTAACCTTTTGACACGTCAAACATCGAGATACGAAATCAGCTACTTCCTTCTTCATACCTTTCCACCAGAAGTTCTTCTTCAAATCCTTGTACAACTTATCTCCTCCTGGATGTACCGAATAAGGCGTGTTATGAGCTTCCCTCATAATCTTCTCCTTTACCTCCGCGCATTTTATTGGTACACACCATCTTCCCTTGAATTTCACGCTTCCGTCTTCCTCCACTTTGAAGTCAAGTGCTTCGCCTTTGTTGATCTTCTCCTTGATCTTTTGTAGGAATGCATCTTCTTTCTGTGCTTCCTTTATTTCTTCGAAGATGTCTAGTACTATCGTGAGATTACACAGAATATTACTCGGGGGTTCCCTTCGTGCAGACTTCAATCTCCAGCCTTCGAAACTCTTCGCAAAGATTAGGTGGCAAAACCCACATTGCATTTACCGTATGCTCCGTCTTTCGGCTCAATGCATCCGCTACTACGTTGGCTTTCCCTTAATGGTATTGGATCTTTATATCATAATCTTTCACCAATTCTAGCCACCTTCTTTGTCGCATATTCATCTCCTTTTGAGTGAATATGTACTTTAGGCTCTTGTGATCGGTAAAGATCTTACACGTCGTACCGTAAATATAATGCCTCCATATCTTTAGTGCAAACACTATGGCCGCCAACTCCAAATCTTGAGTGGGGTAATTCTCCTCGTAGGACTTTAATTGCCTTGAAGCATACGCAATCACTTTGCCATCTTGCATCAAAACACATCCTAACCCGTGCTTGGACGCATCGCTGTAGACTTCAAATTCTCCTCCTTCAGTAGGTAACGTTAACACAGGTGCCGACGTTAACCATCCTTTAGGGTTTGGAATGCTTCCTCGCAATTGTTGTCCTACACGTACTTGCTTGTCTTCTTCATTAACGTCGTCATGGGTTTTGGTATCTTGGAGAAATCCTTCACGAATCTTCGATAGTAACCCGCCAATCCTAAGAAACTTCTTATCTCCGTCACGCTTTTTGATGTGGGCCAGTCCTTTACCGCTGATATCTTTCCAGGGTCTACGGACACACCTTCTTTGGATATACTATGCCCTAGGAAAGGCACTCTATCCAACCAAAACTCGCACTTTGACAACTTCCCATACAACTTCTCTTCCCTTAGGGTTTCTAACACCTCCCTCAAATGCTGTGCATGTTCTTCCTTCCCTTTCGATTAGATTAGGATGTCATCGATGAAAACGACAACAAACTTGTCTAAGTACTTCTGAAGAACGCGGTTCATCAACTCCATGAATGCTGCTGGAGCATTAGTGAGACCGAATGGCATTACCGTAAACTCGTAGTGGCCATAGCGAGTTCGAAATGCCGTTTTAGGAATATCCTGTTCAGCTATCCTAAGCTGATGATATCCAGACCTTAAATCGATCTTCGAAAAGGTATCGGCTCCTTGTAGTTGGTCGAATAAGTCATCAATCCTTGGAATCGGGTACTTATTCTTAACGGTTACTCCATTCAATTCACGGTAGTCGATGCAAAGTCTTAGGCTACCATCCTTCTTCTTCACGAACAAAACAGGTGCTCCCCATGGTGAAACACTAGGTCTAATGAAACCCTTGTCCATTAACTCCTTCAGTTGCTCTTGAAGCTCCTTTAACTCGGCTGGTGCCATCCTATATGGTGCCTTCGAGATTGGTCCAGTACCTGGTACTAAATCTATCGCAAAGTCCACGGCTCTCTTAGGTGGCATTCCTGGAAGATCTTCTGGAAAGACATCTGAGAATTCATTCACAACTGAGATGTCCTCTAATTTCTCCCCTTCTTTCTCCTGATCATGGATCGTACAGAGGTATGCCCTATGCCCTTTCTTCACATCGGATAGGATGGTTAAGGCTGACACGATTTGGATTTTGGGTTCTCTAGTTATACCCCTATAGGATAGGCGCTCGCCTTTTGGTCCACGAAACCTAACCTTTTGGGTGGCGCACTCTATTGTTGCTTTGTATTTGCTAAGCCAATCCATACCTAAGATGACGTCTAGGTTGCCGAGATCGAAAAAAATTAGATCAGAAGGTATCTTGGCTCCTAATATTTCTAGGTTGACTCCAGGGTACATGGTATTACAAGGTGTAATTTCTCCAGTAGGGGTAGAGATGGATATAGATATTGGGGTAGGATTTGGTAAGTCTAATTTCTTAGCAAAAGTAGATGAAATGAAAGAGAATGTGGCTCCAGAATCAAATAACACAAAAGCAGGGGTAGAATAGATTAGGAATGTACCAGTCACCACGTTGGCCTGTGCTGCCTGAGTCTGATTCATCACATTGATGGTTCCAGCTACGCTGCGTGCTGTGGCTGCAGGTGCAGGTGTGCCTGCTACTATGGTTGCCGAAGTAGCATTGTTGTTTCCTTGGGGTCGGTTGTTGTAACCATTTCCTCCCTGCCAGTTGTTACCTCGGTAAAAGCCTCCTCCATTGTTGTTTCTGTTGCCAGCATTGTTGTTGTTTCCCCCATACTGATTGCCACGATTGTTATTGCCTCCCTGATTATAACCGCTGTTATTCCCCCCCGTAGTTGTTTCCTCCACGGTTGTAGCCTCCATTCCCCCCTTGGCGGTTCACATTGTTTCCTCCATATCCTCCACAATTGTTATTCCCGGAGTTATTGAAGTTGCTATTGTTGAAGCTTCCACCGTTGTTGTTCCCTGAGGGTCTTGAACGACATTCAAACCTTCGATGGCCTAGCTTACCACAATTGAGGCAGTTAACTTTGTTCCCCCGGCAGTCCACTCCTGGATGGTTCATGCCGCATTGCCTGCAGTTGTAGATTCGTACCTGGCCTTGGTTTCCAAATTGATTGGTGGGGGCTGGGTTGGGACGAAACATTTTATCTCCGCTATTGTTTCCTGAACCACGATTCTGGAAACCTGTCCCTCCCAGTGCCTCAGACTTCCTCTTCTTAGTTTCTTCATTATTCTCATCAATCAAATTCTGGGCGTCCTGAGCTGCCCATAAGCGTCCATGAGGGTGTCAAATCGGGTCGCAATCAAGGCCATTCGGAGTTGGAAGTTTAAACCTCCTATGAACCTCTTGATCTTCTTTGCCTCGGTCGGCACCAGTTCCCTTCCAAACCTCATCAACTCCATGTATTTCTGATGATAATCATAAGGGTTGTCACTTCCCTGTTTCAAGTTCATGAATTCCTTGAACTTCCTATCCTTGATATGTTCAGGATAGAAACGTTCTCGTAACGCTGCTTTCAGCTGTTCCCAGCCAAATCCCTGCTGGGCGAGAAGTTCTTCTCCCTAAGCTGACCACCAGTCGTCAGCTTCCTACTTGAAGTAGTAGAGGGCTACTCCGACACGCTGATCTTCAGGGCAGCGCGCAGATACTAGGACTTTGCCAAAGTCTCTGATCCAGTTTTCCAAGGTGGTGGGGTCATCCGTCCCATAAAAGAAGTCAGGGCGGAGTTCAGCTACCCTACTCATAACATTCCTCCCTCTGTTGTGGGTTTTCTGTAAAATTTGGGTGAGAGCTAGAGTTTCCTGACGCATCTCCTGAAATTCAATGGGGTCCACAGGTGGAACTTGGCCTCCATGGGTTTGCTGACCTCCCTGGTTCATTGTTCCTACTTCTCTTGCACGTCTCCTGGTATAATATTGCATTGTACCTTTTTTAAATATATAACCTTACTTAATATAGGTCGAAAAGGATTCTACTTCTAGTTCACATACATGCAGCATATAAGTTTCAATAATTAAGCATACGTTTATCCATCCATCAAATAATCCACGTAAACATTTAAATGGTAAGGAACAACCCAATCCTATAAAGTAAATAGTAACTCCTAAAGTAAGCTAAACGTTCGCTCTTGTGATAAAAGAAATGCAGTAGATGATAATCCTAAGTTTGGGTGGGTTTCTATCTACTCTTTGTCATCATTGGGGAACATGAGCTCGCTATCAGCAGCGTCGATCTAATCTCTTCCGCCTCATTGTTTCCTTCATGCTCCTTCTCTTCAATCTCATCGATCTCGTCCATATCGGCATCCCAATCTATAAGCTCCTCCTGCGCGTCCTCATCTTGGTTTTCGACTTGGTCTTGCCCATATCCTTGGTCCTCGTCCAAGTCCATGTTCGGAAAGAAGAGAAGAGGAGTCTCGGAAGTGTTCTAGACCGCGTATACACTCATAATCTCAACGGAAATAAGTTTAAAGAATTTAAAGCAAGTATGTAACATGAATAAAATGACAAATTAACAAGTCTCGACCACATAGCAATTAACCGTTCACAAATAGTGGGGATTAACGAATAATCACACAAACATTTGGGAACCTAGGAGGAAAACACGACTATGTTAACCCACATCCCCGGCTTGTCTAGTTTTAATTCCAGTCTTAGTTATCCTATGTCCATTTTAAATTTTTGAAAAGCTTCCAATTATTTTGAATATTTATTTAGTGGAAATCGAAAAGTCGCACTAGCGTTGGAACCGTCGGCTCTGATACCAACTGAAACAACCCGGAACCTACGGTTCCTTGCTAGTACAACTTAACGATTTCCAAGAGTGCTTTATTGACATAAAAGTAAAGGAGAAACCCTCCTTACAAAGTTTTAAAAAGGAAACAACAATGACAAAGTTTGAATTTTCAAAATACAACTAAATGTTAACATTTTAACTAGGTGATCCCTAGCTTCTTATTTGCCTTCAGCTACGTGTGCGTGTTCCCCCACCTTTGTTCATACCTGCGGGTTTTCAAATGGCAAAAGCCGACGCAGAAAAACATTTGTTAGTGAAAACTGAGTAAGAAATATACCACAATATGTAAAACAGAGTTTTTGGCTGAAAGAATGAAAAGAGAGTAACTGAAGAGATTCCACATTTAAACTTATTAGTTGAGCTGAGGCGTATTAGAGCCCAGCGGGTAACGAATGCCCACAGAGAGGTCACGATGCAATAACATCATCACACAGGTACCTCTTGGGATATCACAGTCCATCCCAATTCACCCAGAGCGTTTGTAGGTAGCCCGACACTACCCCGCCCATCACATAGCTAAAGGACCTTACGTGTCGACACCCCTATACAGTTGTGACCCACACATGCATAGGTAGTACTCTATAGCTTTCACAATTTTACAAACTCATATAGGGTAGGGTATGAAACCCTAGGAGGTCGTCTCACGTGCGCCTTCGGCCGTAGCCTTCACACACATCCTCTGTACATCGCCCCATATCATTTATCGTTCATTTATATTCCACAAGATCATTTAAGAAACATCGGCTCGAAATTCACAAGTAACCACATATCTTAAAGAGTATTTGCAAGACAGATTCTCAACATTTGAGACTCAAAAGTAGTTGTTTGAAATACGAGTAACACACGCCAAGACACATTTAGATAGTTAAAGTATTGTGCGCATAAACTTACCTGGAAATGAGGTGAGAACTTCACACACACAAGCTAGCACTGAACTAGTAGTAGGGGTCCTCGATGAACTCGCCTCCTACGAATTCTGAATCTACAATAATCAAATAGCCCTATATTAACACATGTACACTACACAACAAATTACAATTAACATGCCCTATATGAATGCAAGTGCAACCCCCACATAATCCCCCAAACAAGTTATATTGTTCTAACTATAATTTTACGTTTTTAATATACATTAAATAAGAAAATAGTGGCTTATAAATATAAAAGCAATAGTTGAGGTAAAGAAAACTTTATTTGATATACTATAACATTTAGCGGCCAATATTTATAAAGGTAGCTATTTAAAATAAGCTTAATGTCGACTATCTTTATAATAAGGTTATTTTAGTGAAAACAAAGATATTATGTGAAAAGAATTCATTTCTGGCATATACAAAATATGGCTAGATTAGTTGTTAGGGAGATGAACATAATATAATTGTTATAACTAGTTGTATAAACATTTCTAGAAAAGGGTTGTTTATTATGTTTATTAGTACACAAATATAAGCAAGCTAGTTTATATAAGCTAGAAAAATTAGATTATATAAGTCAATATATAAATAATAAAACAGATAATTAAAACGTAAACACATACCCACACTTTGATCGTCATACAAACATACTACACTACTATTATATTTATGAACTTATAAGGAGATCAAAATTTAGTAACAATATTATTATAGAAAATAAAATTTAGTCGATACTTATTGTTTTATAAAACTTGTTAAATTATAAACATGGAACCTCTAACTAAATAGGATCCTGCATAATCAGAATATAAGTTTATGGTAATGAAACAAACATTTCAGAAATTTCAAATGATACAACAATTAAAATAAATACTCATTTTTCTTATTTCAAATGACAATAACCCTTTGGAGGAGACTACTTCTACACTTACATTCTCAAACAAGCATGTGACCACCCACAAAACAAGCCCACATGTACTGTATGTACTAGTCACAAACCCACGCACATGATTGTACCTACACACATCCTACACCCACTGACATTTCATTTAACACCCTACACCCACTTGACTTTGAATTTGTATGTAACAAAACAACAACAAATAAATGTACGAAACAGAGAGAGGGTTTCGGTATTTACCAATCAGAGGAGACTGAGGAACGATGATGGTGGAAGGCGACAGTGATTGGAGAGGCGACTGATGCTGCAGTTCGTCGAACAGAGAGAGCGACGGACGGAAGGGCGGCGTCGCACGGCGGGCAGAGGCGGCGGCGTTGGGTTCGTCGGACCCGACTGGATTCTCTCGGCAAACAGAGCAGCGAGAGGGAGAGACTGGGAGAGAGAAAGAGACAGAGCGCGAGAGAGAGAAGAGACGAGGGAGAGTGAGAGAGATTTGGGTTTGCTCGGATTAACCCGATCGGAGATTCCACGGAGTGATTTGCGGACTTGATTTGGGGATGAAACTTTGACGAAATTGATTGCTCAAAGTGTGATATTCGATCCATAACGCGATTTGGGTGAATCGGGACGGAAAATGACAAAGAGGAGGTCAAAATTATTGGCTCTTGCCATGGGTTTTCGCCGGGTTTTCAGGAGCAGAGAGTTCTCTGCAAAAATGGAAATGAGGTAGAGGATGAAGGGATGAAGTGTAAGGTGTGGCAGGCACACGGTATGACGCGGTGGTTGGTTACGTAAAAGTTATTAAAAGTTACGTTTTGGTCACGTTAAAATATTTAAACAACACGTAACAATTTCACTAACTAACCAACAAAATTTAATATTTATAAAGTAGGTACTTATGTAAAAAGAAAGTTTATTGTTAAAATATATATTTTCTTATAAACATATATATACATATAAAACTATAAAAAGAGATTGAAAATAAACAAATAAATAAATAAATAACTATTTGTAAAAGTAAAAAAAAAAAACAACTTTTATACTTCAAATAATGGTCCGAAATATTCAATAAACGTCTAAAAATACCCCCTAAAAATATCGGGGTATTACATCACATCTCCCTTAAAACAAAGCTTCGTCCCCGAAGCTTAAGGTAAGTCAATCACCCAATGCAAGTATGCAGTTCTAATGTGCACAAAGTAATAAGACAAGACGGTAATTAAATGCACGACTGTTAAAAGTCAAGACGGGTGAACCATCTAACGGCAACGGTTTCAGACCATTGCCCTATACAGTTACTTTGGGAGACCCAAGCAAAGAGATACAGAGGTAGTAAACGCTTCCAATATGAAGTGGCATGGCAACAGTACCCAAGATGCGATGAGATAGTCGTTGATTCTTGGCATAATATGCCTCCTCAACTCCCCCTTCGAGATAAACTGTCCAATTTGGCAGCCAACCTCAAAGAATGGGAAAAGAGAGAGGTAGGCAACATCACAAAGCAAGTTGCTGAGCTGAGAGCACAGCTCGAGTTCTTAGAGAGAACGGAGAGAAGTAACACAAGCGGGATAGCCCAAATAAAAGTTGAAATCAACAGTCTTCTCTTAAAAGAGGAAGATATTTGGTTACAAAGAAGTCGAATCCAATGGCTTGAAAAGGGGGAAAGAAACACAACTTTTTTCCACCGAAAGGCAACCATACGCAAAGCACGCAATGCACTTAAAGGTCTAGAAGACCCAGCAGGAAATTGGGTCACTACGGAAGATGGTATTATTTCGATCTTGACCAATTATTTTAATGAAATCTTTACTTCCATGAATCCCACGTTGGAAGACATGGAGCAGTTCCTGCAAGAAATCCCCCAATCGGTGGATGTTGATCTCAGAAACGTACTTGATAGTGAATACAATAGTTCTGAAATTAAAGAAGCTCTATCGCAGATAGGCCCAATTAAAGCACCCGGTTTTCATGGCTTTCCAGCAACATTCTTCCAAACACATTGGGGAATAGTTGGAAAAGACGTCGAAAATGTTTGCTTGAATGTCCCGAATGGCAAAACAAGCATGGCAGAGTTTAATAAGACGGTGATTGCGCTGATTCCGAAGGTAAAGCAAGCTAGGAAGCTTGCAGATCTCAGACCCATAATCCTATGCTCGGTGGTATACAAGCTCGTCACAAAGACCATTGCGAATCGTCTGAAAAAGGTACTACCTACTTTAATTTTTGATACACAGAGCGCTTTTGTCCCAGGGCGGTTAATTACAGATAATATACTAGTTGCTTTTGAGTTGTTGCATACTATGAAATATCGCAAGAAAGATAGATGGGGAAGTTTTGCTCTCAAGATAGACATGTCTAAAGCTTATGACCGTGTTGAGTGGAGTTTCTTAACAGCTTGCATGGAACGAATTGGTTTCAGTGCTAAATGGACGAACTTAGTAATGGAATGCATAACCACTGTGTCATTTAGTTTTGCCTACGAAGGAAGAATTTGTGGAGAAGTCATACCTGGGCGAGGTCTGCGGCAAGGATGTCCGCTTTCCCCGTACTTATTTTTGCTTTGCGGAGAAGCACTCTCAAGAGGTCTCAAAGCTGCAGTGGGAGGTGGAAGAATTTTGGCCTTGCTGCGTCAAGGAATGGTCCGAAAGTCTCACATCTATTTTTTTGCGGACGATAGCATCTTGTTTTCTAAAGCTACGGAGGAGGAACTAGACTACATTGTTCAATTATTACAAAACTTTGAAAAAGAGGCAAAAGATAAATCTAGACAATAGTGCTATCGTTTTCTCTTAAAATGTGGATCAAGAGAGACAAATGGAACTGAGCAATCGAATTGGAGTGCAGCTGGTAGAGTCACACGATCGCTACCTCGGTTTACCTACATCAATAGGGAAAAACAAGTGTTTAGATTTCAGTTTTGTACCAGAAAAAGTTGAAACAAAATGTAAATCTTGGAAAAAGAATTCACTTTCTTTTGTAGGTAGAGAAGTCCTTATAAAGGCTGTGGCTCAATCAGTACCAACTTATACCATGAGCTGTTTCAAGCTCCCACAATCTATTTGCAAGAAGATTGAGACTATTTGCAGAAAATTTTTCTGGGCTCATGAAGAAGACAATAATAGCATCAGCTGGATCTCGTGGGATACGTTAAAGGAAGCCAGGGAAAAAGGTGGAGTCGGCTTTGCCGATTTACAAAGCTTCAATGCAGCAATGCTAGGCAAACAGTTTTGGCGAATCATCACAAATCCGGAATCACTTTTGAGCCAGGTTTTCCTCAACAAGTACTGCACCAGGACAAGTATCTAGGAAATAGAGTGCACCTCTCAGTGCTCATACACTTGGATAAGTGTAATCTCAAGCAGGAGCATCATTATCGAGGGTATGAAGTGGACCATTGGTAATGGTAGCAATGTCAGGGTGTTTTATGACCCCTGGATCCACATAAATCATCCGTACAAACCCATAACAGTGTCAGAGAATCGAGAATTGCGGGTTCAAGATCTCATCATCCAAGGGCAAATGAAGTGGAACACACAGAAGCTATAAGAGTGGCTTTGGCCGGTGGATATAGAGGAAATATTGAAGATCCCCTTACCAACACAACCAGTCCCAGACTCTCTAGCATGGTGCCTCACAGATACATGTATGTACAGCGTCAAGACGAGATACCAGGTGGCTAGAAAACAAATACAACAATCCCTTCCAGGAAGAGAGCACAGATCAACCGGGACAGAATCAGAATGGCTAACAACTTTCTGGAAATTAAAAATTCCAAAGAGATGCTTATACCCGACATGGAGAGGTTGGAGGAGAGCTCTCCCCACAAAACTGAACTTGAACAGGAGAAATGTTCAGATCCCAGTGGCTGTGAACTGTGTGGTCAAGATAGGGAAGACGAAACTCACATATTTCTAAATTGTCAAACAGCTAAAGAAGTATGGAGATCGGCTTTCCCTGGTCTGGATCTGCGTAGAAGGAATATGAATTTCAGTGGATGGTTTGAAGACCCTATGAAATCGACACTAAAAGAGAAAGAAAAGTCACTTATCTGCATGTGTGTTTCGGAAATCTGGAGCAATCGAAACAGGTGGGTTTTCAGCAACACGAAATCCAGTGGATGTGAGCTGGTTAAATCGGCGATTGAGAAACTTGAAGCCTTTGAAGCCTCGCGACATAGGAGAAGCAAATCGCAGACTCGTGTGAACCAAACCTGGAGACCCCCAGAAGAGGACTGGTTGAAGATGAATGTAGATGGAGCGTGGAATCCTCAAAAATCAGTTGCCGGCGCGGGAGGAGTTCTGAGAGACCGAGATGGGAAGTATATAGCAAGTTTTGCTAGAAAAATCTCGTTTGGAACCAGAGCGCAAACTGCCGAAGCTCAAGCAATCGGAGACGGGATCCAATTCGCCATGGAAATGGGTTGCCGGAAATTGGTATTGGAAACAGACGCCTCAAAACTAGTACAGGAACTTCAAGAGCTCAAATGGGGAACTGGGAAAGGCGTCTCGGAGGCGAAGATGATTTTAATAGATGCTCTGGCACTTTCCCGAGAATTCCAAGGCGTTATGTTCCAGTACGCCGGTCGCACGACAAATGCAGTAGCCCACCTTCATGCCAAATGAGCCCCATTGGGCATCTAGAGCACTTCAAATTGATGTAATGGGCATCTCAAGCCCAGTTTTTGCTTAGTTGAAATAAAAGTTTGACCCTCAAAAAAAAAAAAAAAAAAAAAAAAAAGAAAAAAACAATTGGACAACAAAACGGCATCGTTTCGAAGCGTTGTCTTGAAAGGAACGTCAAAATCAGATCGGTGGTTCTCTGGTTAATTTTCTTGCTGAAAGACGACCAAACATTGAATTCGTTCACACCAATCCCACCAGAAGAAACAGATCTGAAATCGGCAAGTTCTTGATTGACTCAGGTGACGGAGGTTTTCAGTCTCTGAAATGGAGGATAACACCTCGAAGACACCAAAGGAAGAGAAGCAGAACCCCGAAGAAGACGACGCTTCAGCAGCAGCGCCAATGCTTCCGCCGGAGCCACCGGCGCAACAGAGCGCCGGCGGCGGCTGGGGCGGCTGGGGATTCTCTTCGTTCTCCGTCCTCTCCGATCTCCAGAAGGCTGCTACCGTCGCTGCGGAGGAGATTTCGCGAAATGTATGTGTGTTTGTAGACTGTGTTCGTCTGTGTTTATTCGCTTTTGTTTGAATTCAGTCTCTGATATTTTGGTTTGGAGAATCTGGGATTAAACTGTGTTAATGAGGTCTAATTAATTTAGTGAGCTGAATTTAACTTAATTTGTTAGTTTGATGTTGCACATTTTTATTCTAGGGCTGAAGCACAAGTCTAATTCATTTAGTGAGTTGAATTTTACTCGTTTTGTTAGTTTGATGTTTTGCACATTTTGATTCTAGGGCTGAAGCACATGTCTAATTCATTTATTGAGCTGAATTTGACTCGTTTTGTTAGTTTGATGTTTTGCACATGTTGATTCTAGGGCTGAAGCACAAGTTTGCTCTGCTTAGATTAGGGATGGGATGAGATTCTTAGGGGTGTTTTGCGAGGGGTTCGAGTTTAAGGCAGTTTGTTTATTTCAGGAGATAAACGGTGAAGAAAGAGTGGGCTCCCGCAATCTTCAGCTACTGTGAGTAAGGCTGGGCTGTGGCAGAAGATTGTGGGGGAGATCAGGGCTGTTAGAGAAGGGCAGTGTGGTCGAAGGGGTTCAGCTAGTTTGTAATGGTTCTTAGGGATCCTTTTTTCAGAATGTGAGTGGTGTTAATGACCTAGGTCTTTAGAGAGTGTTAGGCAGTTTCTTACTTGATTTGAGGGTTTATATAGTCTGCTTCTAAGAGACAAAGTTGTCTTCCCTGTTATGATAGCTTTGTCAGAAGCATATTTTGTTCGGGGGTGGGAGGTGGGGTTGGAGGGCTGTGGCCTTGAGGCTTCAGGGGTCATTTTTCTTTTGTGAGATAAGCGAGTAGTTCAGGAGTTGGAGAGCGAGGTGGGCGATCTCACACTATCGAGTCTTTTTTAGGGGTGTGGAAGACGGGGCTTTGTGGGCCTTTACCGGGGTGTATGGTCCTTCTACTTATTTTCCGGGTAAGCATGAGTCCTTTGAGCTCGCATCTGTTGCCCATAGGTAGGATGTGGATAGAATCACCGAGTTTGCTAGAAATTTGGTTTGTAAGGTCGCATAGCTTTCAATTAGGCATTTAGGGATGCCATTGGGG
The DNA here is from genome assembly GCA_023055425.1 of Linanthus parryae. Taxonomy (NCBI): domain Eukaryota; kingdom Viridiplantae; phylum Streptophyta; class Magnoliopsida; order Ericales; family Polemoniaceae; genus Linanthus; species Linanthus parryae. The sequence continues at coordinate 41,288,203 of JALGPY010000002.1, forward strand.
GCTAAGTTTAAGGACTCGAAGGTTCAGCGTAGGTTGGCAGGTTGGAAGAGGTATTATCTCTCGAAGGGTGGTCGAATTACTCTTATAAGGAGCACTTTGTTGAGCCTACCCACTTAGTCATGTATCTTTTAGTGATGAGGGATGGGGGTCACAAAGGTTTGAGATCAGATAGTTGAGCAGCATCAGTGTAGGTTGGCAGGTTGGAAGAGGCATTATCTCTCAAAGGATGGTTGAATTTAAGGAGCACTTTGCCGAGCCTACCTACTTACTTCATGTCTATTTTAGTGATGAGGGATGGCGGATGAGTTCAATTTTCATTTGGTTGATTGGGTTGCGGTGTGTAGTCTAGTTGAGACTGGATGTTTGGGTATTAGTCGCTTAGTCCTTTTCGATTTGGCTCTCAGGGAAGTGGTTGCAGAGGTTTGTGCTCGAGTTTAAGAGTGTTTGGAGGAGACTAATTGATGCTAGGTTCGGGACAGAGAGGGATGGTTGGTGCTCTAATGTGGTTAGAGGGTCTTATGGCTCTCGGTTGTGGAAAGGTATTAGCGCTGGCTGGAACTGCTTTGAGGGTAGGGCCTTGTTTAAGATTGGTTTAGGAAATCGGGTTCGGTTCTGGGGCTATCAGTTATAAGCACGAGCCTATGTCGTGTCACTTACCTTTCCTGTTTCTTATACCTCAGGATCATATGGTTCTGGTGCGTCAGTGCTTTAGAGTAGGAGAGGGTGCGAGTGGGGGTGGTGGAAATGTTGTGTGATATTCGATTTCAGAGTGACTTGAATGACTGGGGAGGTCCATGACTTGCTAATCCTTTTTACTATTATTTACGGTATTGCATCATGACAAGGGGATTTTGATTATGTGGAGTGGTGCCTGTCCTCATCCGGGTTGTTTTCCTTTGGTTCTTATTACTCTTTTCCGCGTGGGGACCATGTTTTCTCGATTCCAACTCCGTTGATCTGGAAAGTAGGGGCTCCATTATTGTCTCTTTCTTTGTTTGGTGTGCAGCTCATGACAAGATCCAGACAATTTGCAGGTTACTCCATCGTCTTTTAATTGCTGCTGTTTGTGCTCCAGTTCAGAATTGGTTAATCACCTCCTGCTACATTGTCCTGCTGCTTGGTCTGTCTGTGTCTGATCTTGTCAACTTTCGCCATTTCTTGGGTTGCTTCTGCTACGCTTTCAGTGTCTTGACTTGTTGGGGGTGCTATTCGCCTGTTCAAATGTAGAAGCAGAGGCGGAAAGTTTGACAGCTGGCTCCTTTGGTTGTCATGTGGATTGTTCTGGAGGACGCCTTATAGATTTATATTTATTTTTTATTTTATTTTAATTTTAATGGCATTCATATGTCAGATTATTTTTATCGAGGCATTATTATTCTTCAGTTGCTATCCTAATGGAGCACTGCCATGCCACCCAGATCCAATGAATAGTTGCTAGACTTACTAGATTCTTTGGCTTAGTTTCATTTTTTTGTTTTCTTTCCACTTTCGACATTTAAGTTATGCGAGTTGTCAAGTATGACCAACCGGTACCTTTGTAAACGTTTCTTTTTCAGAACTATAAATTTCTTTTATCACCTATCCAAAAAAGATAATTCTTAAAATACTATGTCAGAGAAGACAAGAGGCGGGTGATTGAATGTAGTTGATTTTTAAAATGCAAGCGTGGTGATGATTGTGTTATTCATGGCATTTTATCTTTATGTGACATGACATTCTATGCTTCTATAAAAATCTGCAAGTGAGACCGGAGGAAAAGTAGAACATGGGGTTCATTGCCTCGCTATGTCTACAGTTGGTTTGATACTTATCATAAGAAGAAAATGAAGAAAGAAGAAAATTGTTTAATGACTGGACACATGTAATGGTGCTTAATGTAATTTAATTGGCTGATAAGGGCTGAATCTTAGCTATTTTGATACAGGTAGTTGAAAGTAAGGTAGATTTTGTCCTTGTTGCGCTATCTATTCTAATATATAAAGCCAACTATAAAGTTTGGTGTCTAATCATTGTTTTGTCAAAATGAACACTGAATTTGCAAAATTAAAATATTTTTATTGATTACGCTTGTAACCATCTTGCTCGAAGTCTCATATTTTGTCTCCACAACTTCTGCCATGTTCTCGTTATCTTTCGCAATCTCATATTAACAGATAAATCGACAATTATTACATTCATTTTAAGCAATTGTTTGAAAGATCACATATTTATGGATTTGCGTACACAATGTGTGATTTTTTTCTAGTATCTCTTAAAAGGTTTGCTAGTGTTGATATCATCTTTCATCTCCTTATTACTGAATAACTTCATCCATTCATATCATAGACATAACGCAGAACATGTTTGGGAGCCCCACATGATAATATGAAATTTCAGTGCTATGCTTATTGATGTCCTTGGTAGTTCATCTGAAACCTTATCTTGGCTACAGGCTGTTGAAGCTGCTAAGAGTGCAGCAAAGAGCATTGCTGATATGCAGGATGTGGATGAAGATTCGGTATCTTCCAAGGATAATGATGTGGAGGGATCTGAAATTGAAGAAGAGAGTGAAGATGAGAACGATAAGCAACGTAAAGCTGCTTTGGAAAGGCTGGAGAAGGCCAGTGAGGATTCATTCCTTGGTCAGGTATGTTATGCCCATCCACGATAACAGTTTGTTGCTTGCACTGGCTTTAGAGGTGCAGAATGTCCATATCTTTCCTCTTTGGTTGCATATGTTGTATGCATGGGGTAGTGCTCTTTGTATTTTACTTCATTCTTTGTCTCCGAGGTAAACAATGAGAACAGAAGCTGCCTCATTCAGGATACCTAAACCTCTTTTACCTCCATGGATTGTAAATTTATCTCAGGTCTGAAAGTGTAATTTCAATTGCTTATCAGAGTTGCGTGGAATACATGGGGGTATCAGACTAAGTAGAAACACGAGTCATGGATTTAAAAGTTTATTATTTTATGGGTTATGGAAGTTTTAGGTTGGGAGACAAATGCAGGAATTTGGCGTCGGAAGCAAAATCTCTATGTAGAGCAAGCAGGTCAAAGTTGTTAAGTCTAGATAGCGATTGCGTCTAGATTCTAGTTGCTTTATAAACCACTTGTTGTATTGTGAATAGTCATGGATTTAAAAGTTACATAGGTTATGGATTTAAAATTTTTGCTTTCTACCCCGAAGATGATCATGGATTTTAAAGTTTACTAGTTTATGGGTTATGAAAGTGTTTAGCTTGGGAGACAAACGCAGGAATTTGGGGTCGATAGCAAAACCTCTATGTACTAATGCAAGCATCAAAGTTGTCAATTCTAGATAGCAACTGCGCCCAGATTCTAATTACTTATTAAATCACTTGTTGTATTGTGAATACTTGGAAATCAGTGAATTCTCAACTTTGGTACCTTTTTCCCTACTTTTTGTGGTCAGTTATGGAGCAGTTTCCTTTATCTGTCCCTGTTCAGTGTCATATTCCCATCCATCCATCTACTTGTGCCCTCCCTCCCTCTACTAATCTTCTTAGCACCCCTCATTATGATTCAAGTTGCTTTTCCTTTGAGGTGCACAATACGCTACTGTTTTGCATATTTTTTTCTTTTTCTTGGAACTGTCTATCCATGAAGTCCTTGCTTATTCTCAATGTAATGTTCCATAATTTATGGGCGAGTGATTTAAGTAGTTTCAAGGCAGCAAAATCTTCTCTAACTATGAGTGAGTTTGGTATGACTTATAAGCAGCTTATTAGTCAGTTTTGGATTATAAGTTGAAGCCAACTTACAAGAAGTGTTTGGTATGGACTTATGAGCTGAAAGTATGGATTTGGACTTCTAAGTCCATAGTGTAAAAAACAAGTGTAGAAAAAGTTAGGTTTTTGAAGCTTTTCTTGGAGTGGACGAACTTTTTCACCAAACACACCTATCTTTTTTCTTCCACTTTTTTGTCAGACCTTTTTTGACATAAACTTGTAAGTCGACTTAAGTTACAAATAAGTTATACCAAACTCACCCACATCGGCTTGGATGATATTGCCATAAATAAACAACAAGTTCCAAATTTCGTCACCGTGGTGCTGTTAATCAAACACTACTCCTCCTTGAATTTACCCTGTGATAAGTGCTCCTATTGACTTGCAATCTGAAACTTCAATTTTCTCAAGAGTTATTTACAGAAGGGTTCTTTTGTAATGAAAGTTTGATAGAGCAGTTTGGTTGAGTAATGAATTTCATCCAGACAGAAGGTCAAGTTTCTATGATTGGTTGGAGGATCTGACAGCAAAGGAAACAGCGAGATGTCTGGAGCCTGAAGGCCTGGCACTGTTTGCTTGCAAGTCTGTTTATCAATGTAAACGTGTAATGTTTTCCTGGAGATGTACCATATATGCAGAAAGACGTGCAACTAATAGTTGCCAGGTCAAGCTTGTCAAGATTGGCCTGAGCTACATGAACTGAATATCACATGAATGTCTATAATCAATAATGATATGTCGCCCACCAACTCGGAAAGAGATGTCAAGTAGATTCCTTTGGTAGTCAGCAATTCATACCACTTTAGTTAGCTTCTGCTGGATCACACTCAATTCATGCAATAGATAACTTTGGATTCTGATAGGCCTGGAGTTTACGTCTGGGATATACTCTTGACGGGGCTTCTGTTACACAAGAACACAATTAAGAAGAGAAACAAATATGCTACTATAGATCAAGCATCAAGTAGTTTGAAAGTATTGTTTACTTCTTAAACAAATTACGCAAGTAAAAACCTCTTTGGCCAACCTATAGTAAACCAGCATCTAGTAAGACCAGCAAAGAGTTGGGTGAATCAATTTAAGCTGTCAGAAAGCGAATTAAGAATGTATATCAAGGTCCTGGAGGCTGCATTTGCGTGTCCATGCCCTGCACCTTGAGTAAAACACAGTGCATCAGCACTCTTGTACTTAAATAACAAACTTAACAGGAAGGGACTTGCACATATCATTTGGGCTCCTTAAATCTGAGCTTTGGTACCTTGTTGGTGCAGGGAGATCCTAACGTAACCTGCAGGGTTTATTGGTTCTCTTTCAACAGCTTCATCCCTGTAGAGCATGTTGATCAGTTAAAGACCTCTAGCGGGTCCTACCTGCAGCTTTTTTTTAGTCTGCAGCTTTTTGGTTCAAGCTTTTGGCGTTGCTTTTAGCTTGTTACTTAACCCTAAAGTAAAGTGTTACTTAACCTAGATGGAAGGCTATATGTATCTTTTGTTTCATTAGGGCAACAATTAGTAATTGCCTATAAACAGGACTTTTTTACTATCTCTATAGAAGCTTATTTTGTATTGAACCTAGAGTTTTTTGGGCTGTAAGTCTGTAACCCTATAAACTGAGAGTTTCTACAATTCCCGTTTAAGTTTTACAATATATCATTGCCTTACTATTGTGTTGTTAGGTTAAACTTTCTCGGAGGTGTATATTTGCACCTATTGTTGAATCAGGTTGCTATTGGCACCCTGTTCTGTATTACTTGTTGTCTCCAATCCATCTATGCCAAAGTTTATGCTATCAAGAAACTATGCATACCAAACCTTTCTACAACAGACTTCTTGCAATAAGGCGTACATGTTGATTTTAGGATCAATCTTGTCAAGGTTGCAATTATAGTGTCGGTTTGAAATGTTTCCAATCTATAGTATCAGTTCTGAGTGTTTGTTTAGCAAACTGTAGGGACGAATGGATTAATCATAATTATGTTTCCTTACTAAAGCCCTTGGTTTCTACTGACAAATGTTGGTATGACACCTCCACTTGAGGAGCTTTGGTGGATTTTAAGTGTCAATTCCACTTCATTCAAACTTACATTGCCTGTTTTCAAAATTTGCAGGGTTTGAAGGCTATTGACAGTTCTGTCGAGAATTTTGCTTCAGGAGCATGGCAGGCATTAGGAAATGCATGGAAAGGAGGTTCTGGCTTCGTTAATAAGTATGCCTGCTTTGCGTTGTAACATATTATTTTTTGTGAAATTGATTGTTCCTTTGACTAATGCAGCATTAAATATATGATGGTGGCTGGTATGCGTGTTGGGACTGGAGTTCGTATGGTGTAGGAGGAATAATGCACCAAATTTATTTTCCTATAATTCATTTTTGTATCTTTTAGCTAGATAGAATTTGCAATTACTTTGATCCTTAGTCCCCTTTTGTTTTGAACATGGAACACAATGAACGAGAAAGCTGCCACCGTCTATTAATTAGGATGATTTTACTTTTGACCTTCCTGAAACAATCAAGAAGCAGCCAACCTGCTTGGACTTTTGCCCCAATTCAAAGAAGAGCTAAAAGCACACACACTTCAATATGTGTACCGTCTGTCTGTCGTGAACGTTTCCAGAAACGCGTGGGAGACTCCTGGAGATGTCTCGCAGGTGCTTCCCAGATGCCACCTGGCATTTTTTTTCCTTCTTCAAATCGACTCTGACACACTAAGAAGTCTTCGGGGAAACTTGGGGAGACTGGGAGTCTTAGTCGCACTTGGGTTACGTATAATCCCCAAAATCTGAACTCTTAAAACTGCAATTACAATTTTAATTTGAATTCGTATCATTTCCATATACCACTTACTATAATTATGGTATTATACTTAATAGATTCGAAGTTATCGAGTGCATTGAAACAAGAACTATAGATGTGTGTCATATACATTTAAACTTGCATATATAAACACGCACATATAATTTTCCCTGTGTTTCAGCATCTCCCCAAATCTTTACGAATTTCAGTTTCCGTGCTACATAGGCTAAAGTAGATACTGATACTAGCTATGTTACACGGACTTGGGTGCGGGTATCGGATATGATATGGATCCGGAGATCGGATTCGCAAACTTGCTTAAAACTAGGATACATGGACTCGGCTAAAAAGTATCCAACTTTTGGACACAGGTGCGAGGATATGGTAGAAAAATAATTGTTTCTAAATATATTATTGAAATGTCATACATGAGAATGCAGAAAATCAAGAAATGCAATTTGTTTAAGCAAGTTTAAGTGCATTTAACTGTAATATAGCTAAACTGCAATATAATTTCTGTAGTGTATTTATGGGCAAGGGATGCGACCAAGTCTTTTTCGGAACGACATGTCGCTTTAGTCAACGTGTCCGGTGAGATCCAGCCACATCCGCCACACATCCCATACCAACACCAGTGTCATATCGTATCGACACAGGTACGGCGGCGATTTAGAAGAGTCTGGGTAACGTAGGATACTAGTTACCCCCTCTGGCCCATTTTATGCGTCCTTTCCTAAAATGTATGTTCAAAAAATGTGTCCTCTTACCAAAAATTACCTACTTCCCACTTTACTTCCCTATATACTCCTTTTAGAATTCTGACCTTTTCACATCCCAAGAAAAGCAGCGTATAAGACAAAGGTCAATTTTGTAAATCTACCAAGTCTAATGCAACTCCTAAAACTTTGTGAGAAATCAAATGAGACATAAAATAGGCAGAGTTTCCTCCCATCTCATGTCATTGCTCCAAAGGGGAGAGATGTCCGAATATGTGGAACTCGAGGACAGTTTCCTTCAAAGAAAAGAGAAGGTTTGTAAGCAGTTTTCCATCAGGTTGGGGCCATTGACCAAAGAGGGTAACGAGTGGCAGGACACTAAAAGTTGACTACATCTGATCAGCAAATCAATCTCTGGTGACACAGATTCAGTTATTCAAGATTTGGCTATTCTGGGTCTCGATCCAGTTATTCCAGATCTGACCATTTCGACAGATTATTGCAGGTTCATTCAAAATCATTGGATGCTTTTTTTTTGAGAAATCATTGGATGCATTTCTAGTTAGGGGATCCTTGTTATTATTGTTATTCCATTTGGAGAGATTACTTCGCTCAGCGATAATGTTTAACCTCTAGTACGGAAGGGGCAAATGGGCACATGCTATGTCTATCTTCCAATTTGGCGCATTCAACTAAAATAATTTGAGTTCGGATTGAAACTCTAGTTCAAACCAAAGTCCGCACTGACATTGTTGAAGTTAGTTTTGTGGTAAAAGAGCAATGCCATGTCTGGAAAGAGAGTGACAATGCTTAGGACAAGTTCCAATAGGAAGAACTTGAACATAATTGGCTGTGTGGGATTTATTGGTGCTGGAATATAGGATTCCACCCAAACCGAATCTGGCTCTTGTCTTCTACGCAAAAGATGGGTTTGAATCTAAAGCTAATTGATTAATCCATATTCAAATTCCATGTAATCCAAAAGGAGTCTAAATGAAATCGTTACGTAGACTTATTTTATTCCTTCAAATGGAAAATTAATTTATGTTAATCTAATATCACATAAGGTCAGCAATTTCTTTCCGAGCTGCTGTAGTTGCAGTTCATTGCAGCCAATCAGCTATATTTCTGCAAGGTGAATTTTTAACTTGTAAATTCGTAATAATGCACTGCTTCCAAGTGGACCGTGGAGTTATTCTGTAGGTCACACATTTGGGGTTTGCTTGATACCACCTCCGTTCCTTTTCTTCCTCCCCATTTTTACGTTTACCACTATTCACTGGGTCACTTTGACCCGATGATTTGATTAACAAAATGGTGCAAGAATTTGATAATCTTTTCGAGGTATTGTAGGGTAAACTTTATTTTACAACACTACGAAAAAATTACTAAAAAATCGTATCATTTTGCGATCCAAATAACCGGGTCAAAGTGACCCGGTTACGGGTAAAAAAGTCCAAGTGGGGAGGAAGAGAGGGAACTGACTAGTACAGTACAAAAGATTCAGCTTTTTCTGGATTGTTTCAATTGCTTTAACTATGTCACAACAATTTTTCGGAGAATGTAAAATTGTGAGCGAACGGGTTTTATTCATTTTTTATTTCTTCTTATGAACAATGTTTTATCTGATTCATTGCTTATGCATCTTACTTAAGCCAACAATTTATTGAATCCTGTGTCACTGTGACCAGCTCTGTAATTTTTATTTCTAGTGCAGGGTATATATAATATGCATCTTTATGTACACTCATTTTGTGTTGTTTTTTCAGGCTTGAGCATTCTGCAGAAAGCCTGGCAGAATCATTTCAGCAGGGAGGTCTACCAACGGCTGGTTCTGTTGCCCCATCACTAATAGAGGTACAACACTGACTCATTGCTTATCATAATATCATACCCTATTTCAACTTTGGTCTCTAATTTGCAGAGTGGAAAAGCCTTCACTACCAAGGGAATGCAAGTTCTTGAGCTTTTAGGTAAAGAGACCATGGATCTGCTGATTACAGAAACTGGTATCGAAGTTGACAGGGATTCCAAGGACGCTCAGTCACAAGGTGATGAGGACCAGTTGTTTGAAGAAGTGAATTTTGACAGATGTTTCTACATATATGGAGGCCCAGAACAATTAGAGGTTACTATAATTTTCATTTATTTTTCCTTCTGAGTTGATTGAATGTCCTTCCATACAATGCTGTTTAGATTAAATGAAGCTTTGTGTCTTATCCCATACAGGAACTGGAGGCGTTGTCAAATCACTATGCATTGTTGTTTAACCGGCGGAACACAAAATTATCATCTGAGCAGAAATCCCTTTATGATGGAAAACTGAAACAGGTCCAGCAAATTTTCAGTTTAAATACTGAAGTTGATGGAAGTGTCACAGAGCTAGAAAAGGGGAAAAAAGTAGAGACTGGAACTGAAGATGGTACGGATGAGATGAAAAAATTATACGATTCCAGTGTCAGTAAGGCTGCTGATATGGCTGCTGGGTAAGTTGCCTAAGATTGAATATTTTCGTACCTTCAATATGCAGCTATGTTACTGCTATTGGTAAAATAGGAACAGGTGCTCGAGCGAATTTGTGATTGCAGAAGTAGATAAGTTAAAATTCTAATGTTAGTATTATCATCTAGTTCTAAGTTCAAGTGTGAGGATCTACGCTGTGAATTTACTTGCGAATTGCCACTCGAGGTTTGAAGCAGTTTTTCTCTTGTTAACATTCGCAAGGAACAACCGGCTCTTTGAATATTAACATTTGAACTTATTTAAAAGCTGGATGGAGAATATTTAAATGTGGCATGGTGGACTAGAATATCAGAAACAGATAAAGGGCATTACTCTACTGGGGGTCGAGTTGAGGCATTCCTATCGGTCATAGAAACTCGAGGCAGTATAGACACTGGAATTCTCTTGAGGCTGCTTTTCTTCCTAACCAAAGACTCAAAATTTATGTCAGTAAAGCGTAAAAGTAATGTCAGTGCAACTTATTTATGCCTTCAAGATTGTGAAAATGAACTTTAAGTTTACTCTGCTAAGAGTCTAAGACAGTATCTTATGCTTGATGCTTTGCAGCTTCACAAATGCATTGGCGGGACAGGCTATGGACGACATAATACTGAGAACAACAGGCAGACTAGATTCTCTTCATTCTGAGGGTGTTCATGTAAGTAAATCTATCCACTTCCACAGTCTTCCATCTCCTTTCTATACTCCAAATTTCTTTTGGTCATATAATAATTGCAAACTGCACCGACTCTTTTATGGTCATTTCTACAGAGACTTTCGGAAATGTGTTGCTTTGCTGTCTCACAGCTTCTCATGCTCGGGAAATCCATCATATCTAATACAAACAAAAGCACCCAAGGTGAAGATATTGATGAGGACGTATTGAAAATTGATTGGCCTGAGGACTCGATAGAAAAGGCAAAGATAATCAGGTTAAGGGCTCAATCAATTGCTAGAAATGTGGAAGCTGTGGGCAACAGTTTTATCACAGGTGTGTTTATCCACATTAATAGTACTTCTTCTGAGTTAACCAGTTGTCTATACCCCTAGGGTTTGTGAAACATTGTTTCTGCAGATGATGAATTCAGTTAAAATCCAACTGAAAAAATGTGAAATTTTATAATAGTTTATGTACATGGCGAAGTATCGATGTCGCAAATGAAACAGTTAACTTCAATTCTTAAGAACTGCTAGAGGTCTGTATTGAACTGGGAAACATCTTTGTTACATGTGAGAGCACCCTCATTTTTCAGCATTGTCCTTGAACATCAGGTGTCTAGATGGAAGAATGCACAGGCTGTTGTGGGTTTGGGTTGGATTTAGATTGAAGTTATATGGATCCAACTCATGCACATCTTTTACCAATTGGGTTTCATGGATCAAACAGATGGGGTTGGGTTTGATTCGTGGTCAATCCTTTCTGCCCAAGTGCCTAACCACTCTCAGCGTTTGTTGATCTTTCTTATACTTTGCATTACACCAGACCTCTCTCCGCTATCTCGATAAGAGGTCTCTCGACTAGAAATTCCTTCCCCTAGAGAAAATGGTAATCCCATACCAATGTGTATAAAGCAGGCTTATGATCCTGACATGCGTACATCATTTGAAATTATTTAAGTGGTTATGGTAATCACTAGTTTATTTATATCTGCATGGTCATGGTTATTCTTTGTTGACTCTCTTATTGTAAGTTGAGGTCATTGGTGGTCGCTTTTATAACATACCAAATGTAGCTTGTTCTCCTGTATTTTGAGTACATTTCCAACAGTTGCAGTATTTCTTCTCTGGAAAAAAGTTTCCTGCTCATAGAATTTCTGTCTACTTTATATAGTTGGGGAGTTTCTTGTGCTTTGAAGTTCTCAAACATGCTGAACAACATACGAGGAATACTGTTTTAAGCTGTTGCGCTTATTCATGGATGCATATAGCATTTGTTTCTTCTCAGTCTTGGAAAAACTGCTAGTCTGATGAGCTCGTAATGTTTCAGTTTGATCGTCGTGTTAGAGTTCTGTTTATGAATATAGTATATTCCTGTTTCACTGATACAAGTTTTACTTGCAATCTTGTTGCACAGCCATAGCAGAGGTAGCTGAAGCTTACATATCTGCCGTCAAAGCCAACTCCAAAGAAGCTCTACCTCAAAAATCAGTGCAGGATAAGGCCAATGCATTCTCAGACAATCTACAGCTCGGTGGCTCCACCGCTGTAGGGAAAATCCAAGATGGGCTTCAATATCTATCTTACGTAGTTCTTTCAACCTCAATGCCTGCTGCTTGAAATCAATTACCACCAACCTCCATGTCTACCAAACGTCACATCTTTGGTCTGTAAATAACTGTATTCTGAAATGGGATTGTTTCCAGTGCCAAATTCCATCTGAAAGTTGACAAAAAATAGGAAACTGTTGTTTTTCTTTGGTCTTGTTATACTTACAGCTGTCTGAACAAAAGCTCTCACAAATTTTATGATGGGAGGAATTGATTTGACATGGATTTTAGAATAATGAAGTTCCTGTGTTAATTAATATACGTATGGCTAAAAGACACCTGCACTCCCTAAAGTTTGATGTAAGGACACTTTCACCCCTTCCGGTTTGGAAAAAGGATGCACTCACCCCTTTACTGTGCCAAATTTCAGATCATCAAGACTCCCTAATTGTGATCCAGTTAGTCTAGGGGTGGAGTTCGGTCATTGGGAGTAGTTTTAGGAGTACGGAATCGCACACTTAGGTGGAGTGTTAGTGTAAAGTTTGGCACGTTGAAGAGGCGAAGGTGTACTTTCCCAAGCTGGAGGATGTGAAGTGTCTTTTATGTCAAACTTGAGTGGGTGGAACAGTCCTTTACCGTGCATGTGTGGGTTATATTAGCTGTTATTTCGTGGGGAATCAAGCTTGCTCATCATCAGTGACGCATAAACCAACAAATTTGGAAATGCATGATGGGCTAAATTGCATTTCTAGACGTGTAAGAGCGGATCTTCGTTATTTATTTAATCTGTTTCTTCTCTTGTTTCATACTTTAACCTGTAATGTGTCTCACTCGGTTCCTACTAGAGCCATCACGAAAGGAGACCTGCAATCCCACTTTAACCTGACCTCAAATCCAGTGAGCAATGTCTTGAGCAATGTCATTAAGCAATTTTTTTTCTTTTCCAATGTTGAAATCACTAGTGAATTAAAAATAATTTTAAACAGACATAATTTTTATCATAATTATCGATACGCACGACAAGTTCCATTTTTCTGAAGTTCCATTTTTCTGAAGGATTAATGACGCAGACTGCAGAGTGACACAATTGTCCAGGTTCAATGAATATAATAGAACTCTTCCAGGCTACATACGGGTCTGGATCTTCTCCAGCGTGCAGCATCTCCAGCCGCAGATCCGGACCGTCCGATCTCAAGACTGCACGCGATTTTAACACGTGTAAAATTAACCAATGTCTCAATCACACCAATTCATTCTTTCTCTACCACTTCCCTCAAACAAAAAATTCTTTCTCTACCACTCTGCCGTCCTCTTTCTCTCTCTTACTTAAACCCTCTGCAACTTCTGGGTCTCACGTTCTCTCTCAATTCGCAAATAGAGACTCTTCAATCTCGTTTCTGTCTCCATCTCTATGTTCGTCTCCACCAAACCTGAAGCCCAGAGTTATTTTATTTGATCTACGTAACAAAACCCATCGCGAAATAAACCCAGAAACGTCGGTTTTCGGTGGCTGTAGTCCTCTTCGGAGTCGTAATTCGCCGGAGATCTATTAACTCTATGATGAAACTAAAGACCTCCTTGCTATGGAGATCAATTGTATTTTATCTTCTCTAGATTAATTGGGAGAAAATGAATTGCCAAGCTGCGATAATACATCGAATTGTTGATTATTTAAGTAAAATTTCTTGTGGATATTCACGCATCTGCGGGTAGTAATCATCGATTGATCGCCAGAGGATATGTTTTGGGTGCGTTGATAACTTCTACTTCATATAAGGGGTAAAGGGGTAGAGAGAGAGAGAGTTTGCAAAGATCCAAGGAGAGAAAAGGGGTCTGGATAGGGACGGCAAAGGTAGAAGGTTAGCTGTGGCTGAAACATTTGTTAACTGAAGACGTGTCAAAATCGCGTGCACTCTTGAGAACGGACGGTCCGGATCTTCGGGCTGGAGATGCTGCTCGCTGGAGAAGATCCGTACCCGAGAAAAGGGGTCTGGATAGGGACGGCAAAGGTAGAAGGTTAGCTGTGGCTGAAACATTTGTTAACTGAAGACGTGTCAAAATCGCGTGCACTCTTGAGAACGGACGGTCCGGATCTTCGGGCTGGAGATGCTGCTCGCTGGAGAAGATCCGTACCCACTTGAACATCGAATATATACAGTCTTGCTAATCTAGATTTGGTAAAGACAATATCCTAATTAATGGTGTAACCGTTGGATAGAGATCAACAGCCGTGATATGCGGTCTTGAAGGATGAATTCCATTCTCATCTTTTGACTTCCAGAGAGCTCTTTTAAGTGCAGGACAGATCCTTCAAGTGTTGTAAGCATTGCATTTCAGTCCTTGGGTTATGAGCTGAGGTGGCTCTATGTTTGGACTTTGATAAGAGAGACGACCCAAGGTGTTGTATGCTTTAATACGCTCGATAAATAAAATATATAACTTCGGATAATTTATGTTATCTCACTTCAATATAGAATTACAGACTTGCTGTGACGAATAAGTAGGCGAACATTAGTACCTCAACTCATAGGATGCTCATATTGAGAAACCTATACTAGTAGAGATGGAGAAGATGAAAGGAGAGAGAAATGAGGGAAAGGTGAATTAAAAGTGATTCTCGTCACATTAGGTTACAGTGTACAAACATGTATTTATACGACTGATGTCTTCTCTAACAACCTCTCTAACATAAACAATTCTTGTAATTACATGACAAGTCCTCCACAGCTATACAATTACACTTTTTTTTGGTCTAAAATACAATTACACTTTGTACTATGTTTAGAAGGAAATGGAGAGGGTACGGTTGTAGTTTAACCAATTGGATTATAGCAAATCAGAGCTAACAACCTTAAAACAAGTACTCAGGTGAATCGGAAGCCAAAGAGAGATCAAGACGTCTTTTCATCAAATAATAGGGTGCAAAGTGTCTTTTACCCAATTTCAAGACATCTACACTCTGTAATTGTGACGACTTTAGTCTATGGGTGAACGTCTCTACTAACAGTGGTTTCTGGAACATTTTTTTCCTCTTAGAGTATGAAATGACACCGTTTGGAAGGAGGGAGGGCCAAAATATCTTGTTTGAGACTTCAGGGGGTAAAAATGTCTTCTATCTAAACTTTTACCAATACACAAAACATTGTATTTCCTACATGTTGTTCCTCGTTTATTCTGAAACGTGGAATTTGGAGGTTTTCAGCATAACGAGCGTACAATCAAATAGAAAGTGAACACAAAACTCTTATTTATACATAATAGCTGCTAGTTTGCACAAAGGAATTCCGCAGTTTCTGCACAATCCAGTTTTACTCAACCATTACATATGTTTTTCAGGTTTATTCCACATTTATCCGGAAATGAGAAATTTGGATGTTTTCAACATCCAGTTTCTTGAAATTACTCCGTTTCCTGGTGGCAGTGAAGTTTCCCCAGTTGTATGGCCTATATTTTGCAGGGTTTTGATCATTTATCAACTCCTTTAACGGCTCCACCGTAACTGTATGATCCGGGTTGAAGAAGAACGGCAAAGAGAACCTTTCCTTCTCAGAGTTCACCATGACTCTGTGCTCAACGCTCTCGTATTCATCGTTACTCCACACCTGTTTCAGTAACTCCGAGATAAGTCAAAACGCAAAAAGACATACTAAGAACTAAAATGCAAAACAAGGACGGACAACAGAAAGGAGGAAAAACCAGACGAAACAGAGGAAATGCTATCTATAGGTTTATGTGTTAATTTCTTCCTAGGCCTGATAATATAATATCCCGTCCCACATCGAGATATTGTGGATTAGATGTCTGGTATATAGTTAACATTGTGGGGTTATTACTACAACCTTTTAGGCTTAAGCATTTCTATCCAGTGGTACAGATAAAGAATTTGCTGCTTCTAATTCGCTCGGGTTGTCACAGATCTTGAAACTAATTTCTTCATAATTACCTGAATAATGTCACCAACATTGATTATATAAGCATCTGGGGTGGGCTCAACTCGAATCCACTCCCCATCGTTTTTTCTCTTCACTTCAAGTCCTCCAACATCATCTTGTGCTAGGACAGTCAAGGCACCACTATCCTTGTGTCGTCCAACGCCCAAAGCTAGGTGAGGGATGGGACACGGCGGATAGTGATTGAGACGGGTGAAGCTGGTATGATCGTCGAAGAAGCTGCTTAACCGGGAAGCCGATAAGCCTAAGCTCAATGAGATAAGTTCCAACAGCTTATGAGACAGTTTCTCCATTACCTTAACATATTCTTCATATGCATCCCTGATTTTGTGTAAGTGATTGTAATCATTAGTGACAAGTTTTCTACATCAAAGAAAAATAGCGACGAATAATGTAGAAGTCACAAATATTTACCTCAAATAAGGAGGATACTCCGGCCATCTGTTAACCAAGAACCTAACCTCCTTTTCACCAACTTCATGGCTAGCCGGAATCGCCGTCGGATTTCTCACCATTAAATCAAGAACCTCTTTCCAGTCCCTCACGTTCTTGGTCATCTCGGTATCATAATATCCCTGTGGATTGGCCTCATCTCTCCTCACCTTATTCTTCTCCTCCTTAGGCAGCGCGAAAAACTCCCTTGAAGCCAATTCTAATTTACTTTGGATTTCCAACGGGACGCCATGGTTGATTATTTGGAAGAATCCCCATTCTCTGCAAGCATTTCCAATCTCCGAAACCAGAGCTTCATTTGAGTCTGAGGAGCTCAAAATGGAGAGATCAATGGTGGGTATGCCTTGGGCTTCAATTGGGGTAAGTTTAGGCCTGTGTTCGACGTCTTGGACGAAAGCTGAATCAACTTGTACTTCTGCCACTGCCTCTCCCATGGCTGAGATGTTGAGTACACGGTTTGATCTTGAAATGGGGCCCTGGGTGATTTTGAGACAGCAACAATGTTTATTTATGTGGGGTGATGATTTTGAGGTGAAGTGTGTGTGTGTTCATTGAACGTGGAATTTTTTTTAGGTTGTTTTACAGGATGGGCCTGTTTTGGCAATGTTAGGTGGGCAAATCTTGATTGTTTTCCTAAACTACAAAATCATTATTGTAGCCATTTGGTCATCATAAAACTTCATTTTCAGATGATGCAATAATGACGAATTATTTGTCCAACCTACTTTACGATACTTGCTCGTTAGTGACATATTGAATTATAGTAGCAGATTGGAGGACTAAAATGTACTTGGTGTTGTAAAGATCTTTTTGATTTTGGAGGAGATTGAAGGGGTTCTCGATTCTTCCACTATGCTGTTTTTATCTTTACACCTTAAGCATTTCCACTATGCTGCTTTTATCTTTACACCTTAAGGCATTTTTACTTCAACGGGTAGGTGATGCAAAGACACTTTCACCCAAAGTTTTAAAAACCAGACCGGTCATCGAACCGGCGATGCACCGTTTTATGGTCGGACCGGCCGAACCGGTGGCTCAACCGGTTTGACTGCATGTTTTTATATCTATACTAATATATAAAGGGAGTAAGGATTTTGGTGAAGCCTTTTCTCTAGACACTGAATGCCCTTCTAAGTAAAGAAAAAAGAAGTTATTGTTGGGGGTAAAGTTGGAAATCACAAAAGACCCATCACTTGATAACTACCTTCGTATAATTTCCAACCCACTAATCCATTAACTTTCAACCACTATCCCTTAACATTAATCATTTCTTAGTTTGATTTTTTATTTAAAAAAAAAACATTTGTGTATGCACACACAATGTGTGTGCCATGTATTCTAGTTATATATAATAATAATAATAATAATTTTTATATTAACTATGTAAAATATGAATTGAATAACTTAAGTATGATTGAAATATGGGTCAAAAACATGATGAGAACTTAATCTAAACTCATTACACAACAATAACATGATATAAGTTCATGAAATAACATTAACTTCGTCACGAATATGTAAATCAAGATTTTTTTGCAATTTAATATATGATTAAAATGATCAAAAAAAAAATAGTTGGAAGTAGTTACTTCAGAAATGAATGTAACTGTTTTTAAAGATATGTTGATTGAAATCTGGAGTTCGTTTCCATAATATGAATCACTGGAATTTAAAAAAAGATGTGATAACTAATAATTATTACTACAGATTTGTATATATATTTTCATTTGCGATATCAAAACAAATCTGAGTATGGTGGGGTGGTTAAGTCTTCGGTGGAAAAGGTGTTGGTTGTGTGGGTTCGATTCTCTGCAACAGCAAATATATTTACAAATAAATGAACATAATCAAACCGGTCAAACCGGTTTACAGGTTCATGCAAGAACCGGCCGGTTTGACCGGTTTTTAAAACTGCTTTCACCCATTTCAGCTTGGAAATTGACATTTACCATTTTAGTGTGCCAAATTTGTGAATATTTATACTCCCTGATTGTGATTTCGTTAGTCTAGGAGCGGCTGCCTGTCACTGATAGTAGTCATGATGTGTAATAGAAAACACCGTAACATTGCCCCCTTCCAGTTTGGAAAAGAACCTTCACTCCCTTACTGTGTGGAACTTCAAAATACTTTCACCCAAGTATTGTCCCGTAGTTAATCTGGAGTTGAGCTTTGTCACTAAAAATAGTTTCCGGGATCAATTTGCCCATGTATGATGCAAAACATGGGGTTAATTCATTGCTCGATAAGGGGAGAAATTTGCCTTTGAAACTATTTTGAGTAACGGCCCCCTCGGCTAAACTAATGACGTCAAAAATTTGATGATATTTTGTCCACTCAAATAACCTCTTGAGAATACTTCTTAAGGGATAGAAAAAACTACCTCAGATCACAAGGATACTCATGCCAACGATTAACCTGACCTGTTTCTCATCAACCTCGTGAGAAGCAGGAATCGCCGCTGGATCCTTCACTAGAAAATCAAGAATCTCTTTCCAATCCCTAACATTCTTGGTCAGCTCAGTATCAGAATATCCTATTGGATTCACCTCATCTTTCCTCACCTTGTCTTTCTCCTCTTTCGACAAAGCGAAGAACTCCCTTGAAGCCACTTCTAGCTTCCTGCGGATTTCCAGAGGTCAATGGTTGGGATGCCATGGGCTAAGCTTGGGGTAAGTTTAGGCCTGTGTTGGATCTCTTGGATAAAAGATGGGTCTAGTTCCACCATGGCTGATCTGATCAAAAATAGGCTTTTTGGTTGATTTGTGGTAGATTGATGATTTCAGTGGAGGGTATGAACATTGAATCTCGACATGTCTCAGAGGTTGTCTTATCCGGCAAATATTGTTTGTTTCCTAAAACTAAAAACTCTACCAAGCAGCACCCACCAAGGGTGTTGTTGCATGAAAACATTGGTTGCTTTGAATTGTATCCCTAGATTTGTAACTCTAAATAGAAATGCACTATTTGATGTATGAGTAGTATCCTCTACAAAAAAAAAAAAAAAAACTCTACCAAGCATCCTTTTGTCAAAAGAAAAGCATCCTATCTCCAGAGTGTTAAAGACATTTAGCACCCCCGTGGTTTGGATGATATACAAAAATTCCCCTGATGTTCGAGGATATAGAAAAACCACCCTGAAAGTCGACGGACAGTAACGACAACTAAGGAAAGCATTAAATCGCCATTTTTACCCTTTCATATCTGTATATACATACATATATATATATATAAATAATTTATGAATTTATAAATGATAATTTTACCCTTTTTGATTTGAGATTATGTGTATGTTAAATAACCATTAAACCCCTAAGTACTGTTCACCCGAACACTGTTCATTTGGACAATTTCCACCTCCATAGAAATGAAGTTGAAATTTCCTAATATTTGGTGGTTGGCTGAATGCCATTTGCACCCCTTTGCATGGTAAAAAAGAAACTCAGTGTTCATCTCCTGACATAAAATATGAACATACATTACCCATTTTACACAATCGATTCCATTGTTGTGGGGGTTTAATGTGAATGTGTGGTTTGATTGACTGTGTGGCGAAATTGGGGTTCTTTAACTTATGTATGTATGCTAGGGTGTGTGTTTGTAGTATTATTCTCTGCGGTTGAATGTCTATGAAAAGTGGGTTTCCATCTCTGCTTTTGTGTTCTGGGGTTTCATTCTGTGTTTGTAATCCGAACTAGAGTTTCAATTTGGGAACAGTTGATGCATGTATTTGTTGATTGTTTTTTTTTTCACTTTCTGGGTGTGTATAGTTCCTTCAGTGTTGATGAAGTGGGTATGTCAATTTCTGGGTCTGAATCTAAGTGTCTTGTGTTGTAGAATATGAAACCCATTTTGTACTTTTGAATTTTTGAATATGTGAACTGGGGGTTTCAATATCTAACAAAGGGTTTCAATGTCAAGGGGTGCATTTTATCTTTTACTCTTAGTAAATGTGGGATTCAATATCAACTGTGGTTTCAATATCCAGCTTTTGGGTTTCAACATCTAAATGTGGGATTCAATATTTACGTGTCTTGTGTTGTAGAACATGAAACCCATTTTGTATTTTTGGATTTTTCAATCTCTAACATTGGGTTTCAATGTGAAGGGTGGTTTTTTTCTTTTACCCTTAGTAACTGTGGTTTTCAATATCAACTGTGTTGTAGAATATGAAACCTCCTCTCTTATTTCAATTAACTCTTCACGCTGTTTTGTTGTTTTGCTTGAACAAGACATGCTACCTACACAACAAACACATGTTATCGGAATGAAAACACAAAATGCATAAACAATTAATGGTTAAAAAAATCAAGAAGTAAAAGCAATGCACTTGCCTTGCTTGTTGTTGCTTGCTTGGATGATCTTAACTAAAGAGAGAGATTTGAGTGTGGAGTGATGGAATTTTGTTATGGGGATGACAATAAATAGCAACTGTCAATGTTATATGGGGGAGGGGGGGGGGGGGGCAGGGGATTTTTGGCGGGAACTATTGGAGGGATATAAGAGGAGGGAGTTATTGGAGGGAAGTAATTGCAGGGAAGGCTTTATGGAGGCTAGTTGTTGGAGGTTGGCTAGGTTGTTGGAGAAAAAATAGGTAATGTTTGTTCATATTTTATGTCTAGAGATGAAAACTAATATTCTTTTTTACCATGTAGAGTGGTGCAAATGCTCTTTAGCCAACCACCAAATATTAGGAAATTTCAACTTCATTTCCATGGGGGTGGAAATTTTCCAGTTGAACAGTAAAAATAGGGATGAAAATTGCTCTGATGAACAGTGTCAAGGGGTGGTATTTGTCCAGGTGAACAGTGCCCATGGGTATAATGATCATTTAACATACACATGCATACTTGTCCTAATAAAATTATTAATAGATGGTAGTTGTAATGACATTTAAGTAATTGTTCTGGTAGAGGGGTATAATAGTTACAAAAACATCAATTTCAACCTAACGTTAATAGAGGGCTTTTTTTTGTCTAACGTCTTTCCACTATCAGGGTGGTTTTTGTATATCCCCAAATAACAAGGAACTTTTTGTATATAATTCAAACCACGAGGGTGCAAAATGTCTGTATCCCATCTTAAGATCTTGCATTAATTAGTCATCTACATTAAGTTTTTATATTTTTATTTTTTTCGGAAAGAAGAGTCCACATTTGATAAAGTGGACGAACTTCATGGGGCGACTACTGTGATACATGACTAAATTGTTAAATTTTGTCTTAAATTATGCAACACAGTCGGTGTGACTAAAGCGTGGAATAATTCCTCATACGATGGGTAGGACAGTCGAGGTTGGGATTTACTTGGTGGACTTTTATCATCATTTTTAGGTTCTACTGGTAAGTGAAAAATGCTAGATGGACAAAAAATATAAACAGAAATCCATTAACCAATTATATCTATACATGTGGGGCATGTGACTTATATTTGAATACGGGAAATACTCATCTAGTGAATATTATGTTGCCGTGTTTTTCGTAGCACTATCAATTTGTGGATAGGGTCACAACTACCTATGGTTTCGTACTTTTGTTTGAACTTTGAGGGTTAGGTTTGGTGTTAAGTTTTTAGGGTCTTACATTTCAAATGTATATATCTCATAACAAGGTATAGAGCAATATAATAAAAAAATCCATCTTCTTAAGTTGAACTTTGAGGGTTAGTATTGTGGCTTATTTTTGGTCATTTTTGTCCCTCTCTTAAGTTGAGGTGAGAGTTGAGTGGCTTTTAGAGAAGTATGAGAGTGTGGATGTTTTCTTGTACAAATAAATTTCCTCTCTTGTTCGAGCATTCATGCGACTGAATGAATCATGTTAAATTTGTGTATTCTTTATTTCCTCATCCTCATATATCGAGGGTTCATGTTGTGATCGTGTTTAAGTTTTCCTTGCGCGTGATTATCAAAGTACAAATCTTATTATGAGTTTTCTATCCTTTTGCACACACTAATTAACTTTAGGGTCATTGGCACCAAATCTATACGCAGTTTCAGTAAAGTGACAACAAACCCCCTGCAGTTTTAATTTCTTCAGACAACTCCCTGCACTTTAGCTTCCGGTGACAAATGAACCCACATCGTCAACACCTTTTGTTTTTTTGATAGAAATACATCACGTGGGGGCCACGTTAGGGACATTTAAGTCAATTAAGTGTATTAGTTGTGGCAAATACGTTGTCGCTTTCTGTCCAAAAAATAAACGGTGTTGGCGATTTGTGTTGATTTGTCACTGGAAGCTAAAGTGCAGGGGGTTATCCTGGGAAATTAAAACTTGTAGGGGGTTTATTGTCACTTTACCCAAACTGCCTATAGGTTTAGTGACAATGAGCCATAACTTTAGACAATAATATTTTTGGTAAAAGACACTTTCACCCCTAAAGTTTGACACAAATACACTTTCACCTCTTCCAGTTTGGGAAAAGGCTTTCACCCCTTCAGTACAACTATACTCCTTAATAATGAGCAATGGACATGTTCCCGAAATGAGTTTAGAATGATTCATAGCCATCAAGTTTTATGAAGAACAATCTTTATTAGTTACCCTCAATGTTCCCATAGATAAACTATATATGCTCTCGACTTACTTCGTGTGTAGTTACCAGCAAAGCTCCACATCCATAATGTGTTCCATGTAAGTAGCTTGAACTCTTACCACGAAAATGGACAAGATTATAGCCAATCTGAGACAAGACGCGCTCCAATTTAAGTAAACACCGCTTTTTGACAAGGAGGTTTAGGAGATCATAGTGGAACGGGAAGTGCGAAAACAATGGACGCCCAAGTACGCTGCGTACTTGATTCTTGGATGGTACTACTGAAGGTGGAGGCAACATGGGAAACGGAGGATTCTTTGTGGCAGCACAATGACGTGATCGACCGCTTCCGTGATGCAACAAGGAAGTTGCCAAATTGAGTGGGGGACAATTTCATTGGATAACTTGTTCCATGGTTTAATGAACCTAAATGACCCAATTTTATAAACCATGTCATAATCTTAGCCAACATTTATCACTTAATCAACTAGATTAGCCATTACTTATGGAGTTTTATATAATTCTATCATGTAGCTTGTATGTAGAATTTGTCACTGTAAATATCTCATTATCAGGAGGTTGGATCCTTCTAGTTTCTCAATCTCCGCTGTTGAATTATAGATCATCTGAGTCATTCTTTAGAGGAACTCATGTATAAATTGAGATGGCATATCATTTGTCATCCTCACCTCACTAAAAGCAAAGTGATACAAGTCACTTTCTAAGATCTCTCTATGTGTGTTCTCTTTGGGCGGTTCTAGGCTTACTTGAGTGCCAAGAAGTCAGCCCGTGACACAAAGAACCACAACCACTCCCGGACAAGGATTTATAACTAGACAATTCATCACACAAACCTTTCAACTTAGTAAAATACTTCATAATAAACATGGACTCTTGCATAAGATTTGTTAACATCTGAGTTAATTGAAATATATTGGGAAATTCCCTTGAGAAAACTTCTCAATCAAATCCAAGCAAATTTCTCTAGCAGTGGATCTGCAAACCACACTACTTACACATATTTCTACACTGAATTCAGCACCTAGGACATTACCATGTTATCACAACTCCTCCCAGTAGCATACGTTCAGATGTAACAGGTTGTTCTAAACATTTTCCACCTACGTAATCTAGCTTATTTTTTGACTCTCAAGGCCATCACAATAGATCTATGCCACGCATAGAAATTGTTTATATATAATTTCTCACATACAAGCATGGAAATAATAAAGAAATGCACCTTCCATACATGACAGAGAATTAATATGCATACCAGGAGAAGCTGAATCCTGGAGCACCATTGATGACCTAGATCTGATCTCGACTCCGGAATTGCGGAAGAAAAATCTAGCAATCGAACTTCAAACAACCAACATCCAACCATGCAAAGAACGAAAACAACGGCCATGGTTTCAGATTCGATTATAAAGAGAAACACGATAGAAGAAAAGAGGTAAAGGAGGTGTGTGAGATAAGAGAGAAAGTTCATTCATGATTTGAAGATAATGATACGTGCATAAAATTGAGGGGGAAGCCACATATATAAGGATTAATTAATGATAAGATGAAGTAGCAGATCAGAGTTTATTACATCACTCCAATTATAATAAAGAATCCAATTTCTCAAATATATATATATATATATGTATATATAAAAATAAAGAATTAAGTGTGACGACACTGTATCATAAAAGCGATGTCGTCCTATTAAAGACCATAAATAACTCTTAATAATAGCAAAAAGGAAGAATTGAGATTTTACCATCTCTAGAGAATGATTTGACTCACTGCTGACCGAATTAGTCGTTAAAGTCGTGTGTTATTTATTTTCTCATCCTTGTATATGGAGTGTTCATGTGGTGACTGTGTTTAAGTTTTGCGTTGCGCGAGATTATCAACATTAATATCCCGACATAAATTTTCTCACATTCTCTATGTCACAGGTTAAATTTATACAGTAATCTTTTACTAATAAGAAAAATATTAATATTCCTAGATGATATTCCTCATTTACCCTAGAATGGGAGATTTGGAGGTTTTCAGCATACATAGATTACACTAGAGTTAAGGAAGGAAAAAGATCTTCCAGTTGTATGGAACATACTTGGGAAATATTTACTCATTTATCAGCTCTCCAAAAGATATTTACCTTGACTTCGGGGCTGAGAAAGAATGGTATCGAGAATCTTCCCTTATCTGCATTCACCATCACTATGTGTTCATTTACCTCGTATTTTTTGTTGGAATAACTCAAAGCGACTAGAAAATTAGGCGAATCAACATAGAGAGGAAGACAAGAGAAGCAAGGAAAAACAAATTCGCAGCACTCCGGAGTTTCTGCTTGTCGTACGACTGGAGGACCTGGTCGTACGGCTAGGGGCATGGTCATTTGAATGAAGGTATGGTCGTACGACCAGGATCTGTGCTAGGGAGGATTCACTTGTTTCCTTGTTCGTTTTGAAATCACTTAAGTTTCAAGTTAGTTTCCTTATGTATCTATTAGAGACCTAGGTTGTGCCTAAGCATAGTGTGATGGTAATAAAAGACGGGCTTTCAGCTCGTGGACATAGCTAACATGAGCTTTAGTTAACCACGTTAAATTTTTCTATCTCAATCTTGTTTCTTTTGTTTTATTAACTCTTGTCTTGATACTTTCGTTATAACAAAATGGTATCAGATCCCGGATTACAGATCCAGATTGAGATACTAGCTAGGGTTTCACAATCCGGTGAAACTTAGAAGCTAGGGTTTTGCGATTGAGGCAGAGCATACATGCTTTCCGGAGTCAGGGTTTTAATATTCCACCTAGAAAAATATCTAGTTCAACAATCAAGATCGATTTGTTCAGGAGGAGAAACTTCGTTGAACTATGAAACTGGGAGCGCAGGTACACCCATCATCTGGGCCCTTTAGGGGCTAGATGGGATCTTGTTATTGAGCATCCAACGCACATCTGTTTTGTGTGTACAAACATGACGTGCAGGTGCATCTGGCACACATTTGTTTCTACCACACATTTTTCCTTCATGCGCATCTAGCTTTCTAGTGATTAGCATTCATGCGCAGTGTGTTTGTGGCGAGAATCAGGCTCCTGACATGGAGCAACTGGCGCTTGATTCTGTTTCTGGCACACAATCTACTTCTGGCGCACATATTGAACGACCTTATTTCTGGAGTGTACCTGTTTCAGTGTGATGTGGTACGCTTCCGGCTCGCATCTGCCGCAAAATTTGGTGAACATGGTTTTTGGCGCATCAGAGGAAATTTGGGGCGCATCTGGCACGACATATATTCTGGCACTAATTTTGGTGCAGCAGGTCTGACATAGCCCTTGGAACTTGTCGTGGTGCATCTATCTAGCGTTTGTTTTGAGCGCATTCGGAATACATTTGGTTCTGTCTTATTGAATGTATTGGAGTCTGGTTCTAGATGGAGCACCTGTTTTTGTTTATGGAGGTGTATCCGCTTCTGGGGAGGTCCATATGGCGCATCCGTGCATTCGTTGCAGGGACATATGGGAGTTGGAGCAATGTTTGGCGCATCTGGGGAGGCATGCTCATTCATGATTCTGTTTCTGGAGAGAATCATCGATTCTGATTCAGGTTACTAGGTCGATTTGAGTTAAGATGGAGATTTGTTAGAATAACCCAAAGCGACTAGCAAATCAGGGGAAGCAACAAAGCGAGGAAGACAGCATAAGCAAAGGAAACAAAATTGCAGCACTTGGGAGTTTCTGTCGGTCGTACAATTGGGGGCCTGGTCATACAACTGAAGGTATGGTGGTACGACCAGGATCTGGGCTAGGGCGGTTTACTTGTTTCCTTGTTCATTTTGGAGTTCCTTAGGCAGCAAGTTAGTGTTCTTAGGTCTATATAAGAGACCTAGGTCATGCCTAAGTATTGTTTGGTGTATTCTCTAGTAGTGGGGGTTTCTCCCATTAGTAATAAAGTCGTATTTTCAGGTTGTGGACGTAGCTAATGTGATCATTTGTGAACCATGTTAAATTTCTACGTATCGATTGTGTAACATTTTCCATTGATCAATGCATGTTTCATCTACTAAAGATTCATTAAGACTGGACACGTTGAGGCAAAATAAAATGTGCCTGATTGTTTGTCAGCTCTGTACCAGAACAACCTGGGAAGTGAATTCACCTCACCTTATACTTCTCATGTTTTGTCAACGTGAAAAACTGCCTCGAATTCATCTTTAGATTTCTTTGTATTCCTCAAGGCACACGTCATGGTTATTACATGGGGGAATTCCTAATCTCTGCAAGCATTCCCTATATCTTAAATGGCAAAATTGCACCAGAGGTACCCATAGTTTAGTTATTCAGTGGATTTAGTATCCATACTTTAAAATCATGCGGTCACGGTACCAAACCTTGAAAAGTCATGCAGTGGAGTTACCCACTAATAACTTCGTTATGTTTTCCGTCAAATTTTAAACGGTGTCAAGGGTAAAATTGTCAATACATCAAAATAATTTATAAAATAATACATGAATAAAAGAGAAAAAGATAAACGAAAGAAAAAATAAATTAAATGAAGTGTTCAAAAATTAAATGAAGAATTAGAAGAAAGAACACAGTATACTGGATAGGAGGAGAAGAGAAACCATACTGAAAAAGAAAATAAATAAAAAAATTAAAGATAATAATAATAATAATAATAATAATAATAATAATAATAATAATAATAATAATAATAATAATAATAATAATAATAATAATAATAATAATAATAATAATAATAATAATAATAATAATAAGAAGAAGAAGAAGAAGAAGAAGAAGAAGAAGAAGAAGAAGAAGAAGAAGAAGAAGAAGAGGAAAAGACAGGGAAATTTGTCTCTCGCTCTTGAATTATCTCGTTGCCTTTACCCTTATTTTCTCTTCTTCTTCCTCCAAATTTGTTCTCTGCTCTATCCCCCACTCTCTCTGGGTTTGATTGATTTCGGGTTTATTTGATGCCGGCTGGGAAAGTTGAGGCCACAAGAAATCAACGAGAAGGGCATAGCGATTTGGTTACGGGTATGAAGATCAAGAGTGAAAGGTTGAAAATTGGGGTGCGGTTTCTGGAGTTCATGAGATTGGGAGAACGAAGATGGGTTTCGAACTTTGATTGGAGGTTTATGGCCAGACGGGAGAGGGGTGGGAGTTCGGTGAGTTGGGGTTTTCTGTGTTCAATTGGATTTCGGGGTTGTTCCAGGCAGTGTTATTAAACCAGGACCGGACCGGCCGGGTCGACCTGGGAACCGCCGACCCGGATCATGAACCGGTCCGGTTCTTTAAATGGATCGGAAATGTCATTAACCCGGGAAACCCGGTTTAAGCCGGCCGGGTTTGTCATGAAACCGTTGACCCGGCGGTATCGCCAACCCGCGGGTCATTGTTACTTTAAAAAAAAAGTGCTAATAGTGAGACTCAAACCTTTGCTTACTGTGTGAATATCTAAGCTCTTAACCACCAGAGCAACCAAAGCAATTTTATTACATTTCCACATCATAAACACATATTGACATTGCAAAACACATTTCATTTGCATTTATTATTTATAAGTTTATTACTATCTCTGTTTCTTCTCTTTCATCTTACTTACCTTTTGACACTATTCACTTGGTCACTTTGACCCGGTTATTTGGTTAGCAAAAAAGTAAACAAATTTGGTAATTTTTGCATGATCTTGTAGAGTAAACTTTACTCTACTATACTATGAAAAAATTGCTAAAAAATTACATCGTTTTGATATCCAAATTACCGAGTCAAAGTGACCCAGTACAGGTAAACAAGTCAGCCTAAGGTTGAAAAAGAAGAAATAGAGGTAGTATGATGTAAGTTTGCAGTTACCTCTTTAAGTCAGCGTCCATCACTCAGACACTTTGCTTTCACATTATTTGTTATTTTTTTAGAAGATTTGTTATCTTATTTGAGTATGCTACATGTAAAATAATTTTTCACTTAGACTTTAACTTTATTTTTTTACATACACCGAAAATAACAATATTAAAAAGCCTGTTTGCACAATTTATTAAATATTTGTGTGAATATATTTCATACAAACACAATAAAATGTATTATTAACACATAAAACGACAAATTAAACTACTAGATGTTCACATGAATATAATTTGCTAATACAATGTATGTATATAATATATTTTAATATTTTTTATTGACCCACCGATTCGACCGGTGACCCAGTGACCCGGTCTCTTTTCCGGGTCAATCACCAGTCCGGGTTTAATAACTATGGTTCCAGGTTCGGTTGGATCTCGGGTTCACGTGGATTGGGTTAGGAAGCGAGCCCATTTGAAGGCTGAATGGAGTTATATTCTCTGGGTTAGTAATCGGAAAAGAGAGAGAGGTGTTCGCCGGATTCGATAGACGGAGGCGGTCATGGTGATGGTGGTGTTGTTGCTTCTTGTATGGGTGGTGATTTTCGCGGTACCGATCGCCTGATTCTGAGTTTGTGGTGGCGGTGTTGATTGTGCCACTGCCGGTAAAGGGTGATTTGTTGTTCGCGTTCATGTTTTTATACTGGACAAGTTTTCCCTTAAACAATCATCAATTAACTGAAAATTTGGATGAAATGTACTACAGTTTTCAATTTTAGCTCATTCAAAACATGGGTGATGAATTCTCTGAGTTTCGAAGACATTGGAGGAGTACTTGGACGGAAAAAAATTATTATTCTATACTGTAAATTTGTATTATACGATTGATCATTCTTTTTATAAGAGAAAAGATGAAAAAGTTCTCAGTTGTGTTTTTTCTGTCCACTAAATGTAACGGAGTTACAAGTGGGTACCTTTACTGCATGAGTTTTCAAAGTTGGTACCGTGACCGCATGATTTTAAGGTATGGGTACTAAATTCACTGAAAAACTAAACTATGGGTATCTCTGGTGCAATTTTGCCTAAATAATTAGTGTAGGCATGTGTTAGTAAACTATGGGTACCTCTGATGCAATTTTGCCTAAATAATTAGTTTAGGCATGTGTTTGACTGCTAGTGTTAAGTATCCGTGGGTTCCACCTCAAAATCAATTGGCAATGAGGGGAGTAGCCCAGAATATTTATTAGTTATTTTACGTATTCTTAAAGGTTCGGTGTGGGACATCTTAATACGCCCCCTCACTTGTATGCATTCGTGGAATGTTACGCGTGGAAATCATTTTGTCGGCTTACGAATCGGCTTGCGATTGGCGACATAGTGGACCGTGTAGAAAGTTTCCTACAGGCTCTGATACCAAGTTAAGTATGAAAATGAGTTGATCATTTCTAATGACCCTTGGTCCGTATTTATACAAGAAGAGAGATTTACATAGAATGTATACTCAATTAAAATAGGAAGAAGATAATTACAACATAATAACCGATCTCATAGATCATGGAGAATCAGCATAAAATAGGGATGAGATAATTGGAGATTATCTCATTCCTTAACACGCCCCCGTAAGATGGAGGAGCTGTCGGAGACTCCAATCTTAGATCGCAGATGAAGAGACGGTTTGCGCCCAAGCGGTTTAGTGAGTGTATCTGCTAGTTGATGTTGACTGGGAACATGTCGCACATGAAGTTTGGCTGACGCGATTAGGTCGCGGACGAAGAAGTAGTCCAGCGCAACATGTTTCATGCGAGAGTGGAAGACTGAATTCTTGCAGACATAGGTGGAACTGAGATTATCGCACATCAAGGTTGGTGAGCTAGTGAGAGGAATGCCAATTTCATGAAGCAAGTGTTGAACCCAAAGTAATTCAGCAGTGGCATTAGCAAGTGCACGATATTCAGCTTCTGTGGACGAGCGAGAGACGGAATTTTGAAGTGCAGACTTCCAGGATATGATATTGGGACCCAAGTAGAGAACGTACGCAGTGGTGGAACGCCCCATGGTGGATTGACTACCCCAGTCAGCATCAGAGAACGCAGAGAGTTCCATACGCGCCCCCGGTCGCAGATAAAGGCCATGACAGATGGTGCCTTTGAGGTAATGAAGGACTCTCTTGGTTGCCACCCAGTGCGAAGGTAGAGGGCCATGAAGAAACTGCAAAATTCGGTTCACCGCGAAGGAGATGTCCGGACGCGTGAGACTTAGGTATTGTAGAAGACCCAAGAGACGTCTGTAGTCGGAGATGTCAGCTTCCTTGGTCGGATCTGCTGGTGGAAGTGGTCCAGTGGAGCACATAGGAGTGGAGACAGGCTTGGCATCTTCCATGTGAAACTTCTCCAAAATATCAGAGATATATTGGACTTGTGATAGGAAAAGACCACCTTGAGATGGGATGACTTCCATTCCAAGAAAATGACTAAGCGAGCCCAAGTCTTTGAGAGAAAACCTGGAAGCAAGCTTAGATATGAATTGTGCTAAAGCTGATGGTGAGTTACCTGTTAACACAATGTCGTCGACATACACAAGGAAGAACAGATGAACTCCCTTCGCGGATAGGTAGAACAGTGAAGGATCTGCACGCGATCTCTGAAACCCTGATTGAAGAAGGAAGGCCGAGAGCTCATTGTACCAGGCGCGAGGAGCCTGTTTGAGACCATATAGTGCACGACGAAGTTTACACACATGATTGGGTTTGGAGCTGTCAACATACCCTGGAGGTTGCGCGATGAAGACTGTGTATGTGAGCGTGCCATTGAGAAAGGCATTGTTGATGTCCAGTTGACGCACTTTCCACCCACGCGAGAGTGCTAAGGTTAGGATAATACGAGCAGTAACGGGTTTCATGACAGGGCTGAACGTTTCAGAGTAGTCGCGCCCAAACTCCTGCGAATAGCCTTTAGCCACAAGGCGAGCTTTGTACTTGTCAACAGTACCATCAGTGTAATACCCCGTAAAATCGACAAGGACAAAATAGTAATTTTAAATAGATGAATATATTATTTAATTGCGAAAAATAAAGTCGCATAAATAATATTTTATCGACAAGAAATACTCGTAAGATTTTAGAAAATATTACGTTCGTATTCGTAGGTGAATACGCGATGTTTTATTTATTTTTATTATTTGACCTTTCACGCGTGTACGACCACTGCGAAGTTAGTGTGTCAACCACACCTTATAACTCCTCACATCATCATCTTCTACTTCTAACTCATCTTCTTCACCTTCGGAGATAGTTTCCACCGCCACAAAAATCACCATCACCGCCTCCAACATCATGATTAATCCATCTTTTTGTCTACCTATATATTGAGTCATAAACTTCAATTGTTATCATCACCACCTTCATCTTCATCATCTTCTTCACCTCCTTCCCGCGGCCAACACCACACCACCAACACCCACTGCCATCTCTCTCTTTCTTCCTCCCCTCCATCCCTCTCTGTCTCACACTCTGTTCTGCCCAGAAACAGAGCAAGGCAGCAGCAGCGGCAAAAGCCGCCACCACCACCCCCTGTTCCCGACGGGAACAACAACCCGAAGGCTCCACTTCAAATCTTCCTCCCTCCCTTGATTCACCCTCTGTTTCAACCTCATAACAAGAGAAAGAGACTGAAAATAGTGCAATAACATCAGCCAACGTCGCTGCAAAAACAGAGCAGCAAAGACACCACCGTCGGCCACCATTATTGCCGACGGGGGGGAAGCTTGGCCCAAGCTTCTCAGTGACTCCCGTCTCTCCAAACCACCACCAAACAACTCCTAGAGTTCCCAGGAGACGAACCCAAGTCCTAACCGGAGCTAGAAGGTCCTCCATCACCGGCGGCGAAGAGCACTGCGCGACTCACCGTCGGCAAACCCGGAAAGCTTCGTTTCTTGACCGATTCCGGCCATTCTTGGCCTAGGTATGCTCTAAATCTCGCCGTGATTCCGTTTTAACAATCAAACTCGCACCTTGTATGCTCGATTCCATGTTTAGAATGATGAATTTGATGATTTTGTAGAAAGGGGTTAAAGTGTCTTTTGGCCAAACTGTTTATAGCATGCTATTTATGTTGAAGGGGGTAGCTATTTGCATATATGAGAACTTGGTGGGTAGTATTGCATGTTATATAACCTGCCATGTGAGTAGGATGGGGTCTTGCTGACTTTTGACATAACTTGTGGGGTTACAAGTGTAGTTTATATAAACTTTATATTATTCGCGAAAAATAAAAGTAATGTTTTTGGATTAAAAATATTTTCTAAAAATAATATATTTCGTCCCGGTTACAAAAATGTGATTCGGGCGTCGAAATAATATACGGATCGCTCGTTAAAAATTAAACGGGTAATGTTTTTATTAGAAACTAAATAAATGTTGCGTTTAATTGTTTAACTTTAAAATTGGTTGTTTAAATATTTATAAAAATGACTTTTTCGAGCTTATAAATATTGTCGCATCATTTCAAGTATTTAGAAGTGGTTTTTCATAAGAATCCAATATCGTATAGTTGATAATATTAATATTTACTTTATGTAAAAATACAAACTACCATTAATTTTTACTAGTATTTTATAAAAATAGTTCCTATAAATAAATGAGACTTTTATAACATAAAATTTAATAACTCTTCAAATAAACACTCGTTGTTTTATTAAGTTTTTGCTAATACGAAAAATATAACGAAATAAAGAAACATTAAGAAATTATTACGCGAGCTCAAGCTAATTTTAAGAATCTATAACTAGGGTTATTGATAAGACTCGTAGAATTATACAGAGTTGTGATGATTTAGAAGCTCCAATTTGTAGGTAACGGATTCGTAAGCAACGACTACAAGTAGGACGTTTTGACGCTACGGAATCCAGGTAAGTAAATATGCCTAGCCTAGCGTGCTAGCTCCTGTTTGTGTCAGAGTATGCTTTTAATACTTGTCTCAAAATTATATTTTTGAGTTACATGTTTTGTTTGAAATCTCTTTGCAAGTTGAAGAAGTTGATTTACTGAGAACTGTCACACGAATAATATTAATCCACTAATAACGTAAAGTGGAAAGAGTTGTGCGGGGATCGTTATATTCGCTTAAGATTGGTCGTGGCTGACTACGTTCACCCGACCCGTTTATAAGATTGGTCGTGGCTGGCTACGTCCACCCGATCCGTTTATTTTAATCCGGTCGCAACCTGCCGGATCGCTCCATGTACTCACCTCTCTGGCCGCGAGTAGTCTTAGAGGGGTGCCGCACTTAAGGTCTTGGATGCGTAGTGATAGTAGATCTTCCCCGTATCAACAAAGTTAAAAGTGGTTTTCTTCAAGGACAAGAATGTCTATGAATAAAGGAAGGCAAGATTGGGATATCACTCCCCGTTTCAAGATCAAGAAAGAAGAAATTGAAGGATTGAGAAGTTTAAAGCTTGATGTGTGCCTTGTTTACTCTTTTAAAGATTCACTTCCTCTCATTACTGTTTTTGAAAATAAATTATGCCTCGTCATCTGTTTACGAGCTAGGGTATTTATTTACTCAGCATTTCCCGGCTGACTTTAGAAACTGCGGTTCCGTTTTCTTTCCCACCGCAGGATTAGTGGAAGAAGGCTACGGTATGGATGGGTACGAGACTCACTGAGGAAGTCAGTTCGCGAGTTGTAAGATAGTTTTGAGTAATGTAAGATAGTATGAATAAGGCAAAAATCATGTATAATAGCTAAGCAGGAAGGACTGGAGAACGTACTGTACTGTATAATAGTATGTAATATAAGTGCTTGGAAGTTGTGCTTTCGATTATCCGCCGTTACTTTTAGCTTCGGCCTCCCCGATTCGTCTGAGTCGGATAAGGGGGTTGTTGCAGGTGGTATCAGAGCCAACAGTCCAGTAAAAGGGAATTAAACCTGTAGGGAAACTTCAAATGAACATAGGGCAAGATAATTAAAACTGGAAAGCCGTTCGGGGTATGGGTAGCTTAAGTATAGGTATTGGTATCTCCCACCCACCCACAACCTGTCTTAAGAAGTTTTGTGTGTTAAAGACTTATGTGAATCAGTTTGATTCAAAATACAGTTTATTGGCTGTGAATAATCTTCACTTCCATGACCAGAAGAAGGATAAGGACATAATTTGATTCGTATTAGATGCTCTATTTGGTTTATGGACACATTACATGTGCTTTATTGTGATAATTCCTATGTGATACATGTTTATCTATTATTTTACGCAATTATTATGCTAGATAATTGAAAAATAATTGTTGAATTATCTGCGACCATAACCGAGGATACCATAGGGGGTGACTGATAGACCACTACCATATCGCTTTAGGTTAGTTTGACAAAGACCAATGGCTGAAAACATGAGCATGGAGCAGTTCTTCACCCAAATGAGTCAGATGATGAACAACGGAGGTCAGACAGGGACTAATTGGGCCAAACAGGTGTCAGAAATGAAACCCAAGGAATTCACAGGAAAAGAGGATCCTGTTGAATTGGAGGATTGGATCGTGGAAATGGATAAGATTCTCGAGGTGGTAGAGTGCCCTGATGAACGGAAAGTTAACTGTGCGGCCTTCTATCTGAAGAGTGAAGCAAACCTCTGGTGGAGGAATGCCCGAGAGACTCTGTTGGCCAAACCCAATTTCAACTGGGAAGCTCTTCAAGCTGCTCTCCGATCGCGTTTCTACCCTCACCATGTGAAGAGGAGTAAGGAAATGGAATTTCAAAACCTGCAGCAGGGAAATGACTCTGTCACCGAGTATTTCCGGAAATTCACGGAGTTGACGCGATTTGTTGGAAACATGGTGCCCGACGAAGACTCCAAGATTTCTCGATTTATCGGAGGACTTCAGGAAAGGCTTCAAGAATCTCTTCTGAGCCGAACTTATTCCACTCTCCACGAAGCCTACGACAGAGCTGCTGACATCTGGCGAGTCCGTGTCTCGCAAGATGAGAAACGCAAGAAACGCAAGTTCGAGGAGGCAGGAGGAAGCAACGACAACTTTGCTAAGGCCAATCAGAGGTTCAAGCCTAACAATGGCGGAGGCAACCAGGGCCAGCATCGTGGCAACCAGCAGAACACTGGAGCTCAGCAAATCCGCCGTTATTATTGCAAAAGGTGTCCACGAAACCACCCAGGCGAGGATTGCGAAGGAAACCTGGTTACTTGCAACAACTGCGGTAAAAGAGGACACCGGGCTTACGAGTGTCGTTCGCAGCCAGCCAGGAACCAGCCAATGAACCAAGGGGGTAATTTTGGAAGGCCACAGCAGAACAACTACCAGGGCAACCGCCAGCAGAACGGGGGAAATTTTGGGCGCAACCAGCAGTTTGGGAATCAGCAGAATGGGAATCGTAACAACCAAAACAACGGAGGCAATGGTTACGGGAGACAGCAGAACTACAATGGGGGCAATGCAGGGCAGAATGGAGGTCAACCCAGGAATGGAAACAATAATGTTGGTTATGGGAATAACAACAACAACGGAGCAGGAGGTCAGAATGGAAATGTGGGAAGGATAGCTGTGCTGACAAGGACTGAAGCGGAAGCTGCTCATGGAGTTGTGACGGGTACTTTTCTTGTCCTTGAGCAACCAGCTTTCGTATTGTTTGATTCGGGTGCATCTTATTCCTTCATATCATCCTTGTTTGCTGAAAAACTGGGTTTGCATAAGTCGTCTAGCATATCTGTTCCGGTAGCAACACCTAATGGCCACGTAACTGTCTGTGACACGGTATTCGAAGGAGTAGAATTGAAGATCCTTACCAGTACCTTACCCGCCAACCTGATAAAGTTTGACCTAGGGGGCATAGATGTAATCCTAGGAATGGATTGGCTTGGGAAGTATCGGGCAGTCATTGACTGTTATGGTCAAAAGGTTCGACTGAAAGGGCCTAAGGGAGAAAGGATCACCTATCGAGGTATCACCACGGAACCTCGCATCAAACTAGTGTCCGCCCTTACCATAATAAACCAAGTGAAAAAGGGAAACCTTGCCTTCTTGTGTTATGTCCAAGACGTAACTAAGAAGGAGACCGGTCTAGAAGAGATACCAGTCGTGAGGGAATTTCCGGATGTGTTCCCAGAAGAAATTCCCGGGATGCCACCTCAGAGAGAAGTAGAGTTTACCATAGACTTGGCACCTGGAACTGCACCTATTTCAAAGGCGCCGTATAGGATGGCACCTGCCGAATTAAAGGAGTTGAAGAACCAGATACAGGAACTTCTGGATAAAGGGTACATAAGACCTAGTGTGTCACCTTGGGGAGCACCGGTGTTGTTTGTGAAAAAGAAAGACGGGAGTTTACGGTTATGCATTGATTACCGGGAACTGAACAATGCTACCATTAAGAACAAATATCCGCTACCCCGGATCGATGACTTGTTCGATCAATTACAAGGGGCTAGCGTTTTCTCTAAAATCGACCTAAGGTCCGGATATCATCAACTTCGTGTTGCTGAGAAGGATATCCCGAAGACTGCCTTTAGTACAAGGTACGGTCACTACGAGTTCACGGTGATGCCGTTTGGTTTAACCAACGCTCCCGCAGTATTCATGGACCTGATGAACCGGGTGATGAAACCATTTCTGGACCAGTTTGTAGTCGTCTTTATCGATGACATTCTGGTGTACTCGAAGAACGAAAAGGATCATGAAGAACACCTCCGAGAGGTATTGCAGACGCTCAGGCAGGAGCAGCTGTACGCCAAACTGTCGAAGTGTGAATTTTGGTTGGACCGAATTCCATTTCTGGGCCATATCATTTCCAAGGAAGGAATAGCTGTGGACCCAGCAAAGATCTCAGCAGTCAAGGATTGGCCTACACCGAAGAATGTGTCGGAAATTCGAAGTTTCCTTGGCTTAGCCGGTTACTACCGACGCTTCGTAAAGGATTTCTCCAAGATTGCTAGGCCACTAACTACGCTGACGAAGAAAGCGGTGAAGTATCACTGGGACGATAGATGTGAAGAAGCGTTTCAAACTCTGAAGGAAAAGCTAACTACAGCACCAGTATTAGCTTTGCCAAACGAGTCTGGGGAATTCGAAGTATACAGTGACGCATCGAAGAAGGGACTAGGGTGCGTACTTATGCAAGATAGAAGGGTGATCGCCTACGCGTCAAGGCAATTGAAACCTCACGAGGAGAACTATGCTACACATGACCTGGAATTGGCGGCAGTAGTCTTCGCACTGAAGATTTGGAGGCATCATCTTTATGGAGCCGTTTGCAAGCTTTACACGGATCATCGAAGCCTGAAATACATCTTCACCCAGAAGGAGCTTAATAACAGGCAACGAAGATGGCTGGAAATTATCAAGGATTATGATTTACGCATTCAGTACCACGAAGGGAAAGCCAATGTGGTTGCTGACGCGCTAAGTCGTAAGTCAAGCCATGAAGTGAACGCTATGTTAATCCTGACGGATCGGTTATGCCACGAGTTCAGAAAACTCGACATCGAAGTGGTGGAACAAGGAACGGTGCAGAAATTGCTTGGAAGCATGACAGCTGCACCGGATTTCTTTGAAGAAATAAGGCGCAATCAAGCTGGAGACGTGAAGCTTGAAAGAATCAAGAAAAAGATTGCAGCGGGAGAAGCCAAAGGATTCCAGATTCACGAAGACGGAAGCATTCGCTACAAAGGAAGATGGTGTGTACCACAGAGGTGCGCAGAAACTAAGCAGAAGTTGATGCAAGAAGCGCACAACACACCGTATTCAGTCCATCCTGGAGGCGATAAACTTTACAAGGACTTGAGGAAGACGTTCTGGTGGCCCAACATGAAGAAGGAAGTAGCGGAATTTGTGGCGAGATGCTTAACCTGCCAAAAGGTAAAATTTGAGCATAAGAGAATGGGAGGTCTACTCCAACCACTAGATATCCCAGTTTGGAAATGGGACTCCATCTCGATGGATTTTGTCACAGCCTTACCGACCTCAAAGAACGGGCTGAATCAGATATGGGTAGTCGTGGACAGACTAACCAAGACTGCGAGATTCATCCCGATGAAAGACACTTGGGGTATGGAGCAAAGAGCAGATGCCTACATCAGAAACATCGTAAGGTATCATGGTGTTCCAAGTTCGATAATCTCGGACAGAGACCCTAACTTCCTCTCTCATTTCTGGAGGGCGCTCCAAGAAGCATTGGGAACTCAACTGAAGTTTAGTACAGCCTTCCACCCAGCCACAGATGGGCAAACAGAAAGAACAATTCAAACACTGGAAGATATGTTAAGGGCCTGTGTTATGGATTTCCAAGGCTCATGGGTGGATAAACTTCCATTAATCGAGTTCTCCTATAACAATAGCTATCACGCCAGCATTGGAATGGCACCATACGAAGCCCTGTATGGAAGAAAGTGTCGGTCACCGCTATGTTGGAGTGACATCAGCGAAACCGTGGTCATTGGGCCACAAATGATTGAAGACATGACAAACCAGGTACGACTCATCCAACAACGTATGAAAGCAGCTCAAGACAGGCAAAAGTCATACGCGGATCAAAAGAGAAGACCGTTGGAATTCCAAGTGGGAGAAAAAGCATTTCTACGGGTTTCACCTACCAAGGGAGTGACCAGGTTCAACCTAAAAGGTAAGTTAAGTCCTAAATTTATCGGTCCATACGAGGTTATAGAAAGGATTGGTGAAGTTGCGTATCGACTGGATTTGCCATCGAATTTGGGGCGAGTACACAATGTTTTCCACGTCTCACAACTGAAGAAATACGTACCGGATCCGTCCCACGTGTTGGATCCTGAACCGGTTGATTTTGACCCGTCGCTAACCTACGAGGAGCAACCTGTCAAGATACTGGATACCAAGACAAGAGACACGCGTACCAAGAGTGTCAGACTGGTCAAAGTTCTTTGGTCTAACCATCAAACCGAGGAAGCGACTTGGGAAACTGAAGAAGGGATGAGGAAAAAGTATCCACACTTATTTCATGAGGTACGTTGAGTTCCGGGGACGTCACTCTCTAAGGGGGAGAGGACGCAACCTTTCATTTAGTAACTTCGTACCCTTGATTACGCAACCTTTTATTTAGTACCTTTACACGTTCATACCCTTATCACATAGTCGACCCTGACCTTTAGTAACCAAATGGAACTATAATCACATGCGTAAGATAGACGTGAATACAGTCTTTACATGACACAATATTTGTTGCATTGCATGCACTAAATGATAATTGCTTGCTATCACTTTCTGTGTGAAATTTCATGCCTGCTACTTGATCGCGACTGTGATCGTTAGTTGCGTATTAGAAAGCTTCAGCATCAAAAGTATTGGGTTGATTTTAGTTTTGAGGCACAAGTTTTAGCCTCAAGAGTATTTGGTTGATTTTAGCCTCGAGGTAAAAGTTTTAGCATCAAGAGCAATTGACTGAAGTAGCTTCGAGGAAGATGTTTTAATATCGGGAATACTTAGATTGTTTAAGCTTCGAGGACGAAGCTTTGTTTAAGGGGGAGAGACTGTAATACCCCGTAAAATCGACAAGGACAAAATAGTAATTTTAAATAGATGAATATATTATTTAATTGCGAAAAATAAAGTCGCATAAATAATATTTTATCGACAAGAAATACTCGTAAGATTTTAGAAAATATTACGTTCGTATTCGTAGGTGAATACGCGATGTTTTATTTATTTTTATTATTTGACCTTTCACGCGTGTACGACCACCGCGAAGTTAGTGTGTCAACCACACCTTATAACTCCTCACATCATCATCTTCTACTTCTAACTCATCTTCTTCACCTTCGGAGATAGTTTCCACCGCCACAAAAATCACCATCACCGCCTCCAACATCATGATTAATCCATCTTTTTGTCTACCTATATATTGAGTCATAAACTTCAATTGTTATCATCACCACCTTCATCTTCATCATCTTCTTCACCTCCTTCCCGCGGCCAACACCAACACCACACCACCAACACCCACTGCCATCTCTCTCTTTCTTCCTCCCCTCCATCCCTCTCTGTCTCACACTCTGTTCTGCCCAGAAACAGAGCAAGGCAGCAGCAGCGGCAAAAGCCGCCACCACCACCCCCTGTTCCCGACGGGAACAACAACCCGAAGGCTCCACTTCAAATCTTCCTCCCTCCCTTGATTCACCCTCTGTTTCAACCTCATAACAAGAGAAAGAGACTGAAAATAGTGCAATAACAGCAGCCAACGTCGCTGCAAAAACAGAGCAGCAAAGACACCACCGTCGGCCACCATTATTGCCGACGGGGGGGAAGCTTGGCCCAAGCTTCTCAGTGACTCCCGTCTCTCCAAACCACCACCAAACAACTCCTAGAGTTCCCAGGAGACGAACCCAAGTCCTAACCGGAGCTAGAAGGTCCTCCATCACCGGCGGCGAAGAGCACTGCGCGACTCACCGTCGGCAAACCCGGAAAGCTTCGTTTCTTGACCGATTCCGGCCATTCTTGGCCTAGGTATGCTCTAAATCTCGCCGTGATTCCGTTTAAACAATCAAACTCGCACCTTGTATGCTCGATTCCATGTTTAGAATGATGAATTTGATGATTTTGTAGAAAGGGGTTAAAGTGTCTTTTGGCCAAACTGTTTATAGCATGCTATTTATGTTGAAGGGGGTAGCTATTTGCATATATGAGAACTTGGTGGGTAGTATTGCATGTTATATAACCTGCCATGTGAGTAGGATGGGGTCTTGCTGACTTTTGACATAACTTGTGGGGTTACAAGTGTAGTTTATATAAACTTTATATTATTCGCGAAAAATAAAAGTAATGTTTTTGGATTAAAAATATTTTCTAAAAATAATATATTTCGTCCCGGTTACAAAAATGTGATTCGGGCGTCGAAATAATATACGGATCGCTCGTTAAAAATTAAACGGGTAATGTTTTTATTAGAAACTAAATAAATGTTGCGTTTAATTGTTTAACTTTAAAATTGGTTGTTTAAATATTTATAAAAATGACTTTTTCGAGCTTATAAATATTGTCGCATCATTTCAAGTATTTAGAAGTGGTTTTTCATAAGAATCCAATATCGTATAGTTGATAATATTAATATTTACTTTATGTAAAAATACAAACTACCATTAATTTTTACTAGTATTTTATAAAAATAGTTCCTATAAATAAATGAGACTTTTATAACATAAAATTTAATAACTCTTCAAATAAACACTCGTTGTTTTATTAAGTTTTTGCTAATACGAAAAATATAACGAAATAAAGAAACATTAAGAAATTATTACGCGAGCTCAAGCTAATTTTAAGAATCTATAACTAGGGTTATTGATAAGACTCGTAGAATTATACAGAGTTGTGATGATTTAGAAGCTCCAATTTGTAGGTAACGGATTCGTAAGCAACGACTACAAGTAGGACGTTTTGACGCTACGGAATCCAGGTAAGTAAATATGCCTAGCCTAGCGTGCTAGCTCCTGTTTGTGTCAGAGTATGCTTTTAATACTTGTCTCAAAATTATATTTTTGAGTTACATGTTTTGTTTGAAATCTCTTTGCAAGTTGAAGAAGTTGATTTACTGAGAACTGTCACACGAATAATATTAATCCACTAATAACGTAAAGTGGAAAGAGTTGTGCGGGGATCGTTATATTCGCTTAAGATTGGTCGTGGCTGACTACGTTCACCCGACCCGTTTATAAGATTGGTCGTGGCTGGCTACGTCCACCCGATCCGTTTATTTTAATCCGGTCGCAACCTGCCGGATCGCTCCATGTACTCACCTCTCTGACCGCGAGTAGTCTTAGAGGGGTGCCGCACTTAAGGTCTTGGATGCGTAGTGATAGTAGATCTTCCCCGTATCAACAAAGTTAAAAGTGGTTTTCTTCAAGGACAAGAATGTCTATGAATAAAGGAAGGCAAGATTGGGATATCACTCCCCGTTTCAAGATCAAGAAAGAAGAAATTGAAGGATTGAGAAGTTTAAAGCTTGATGTGTGCCTTGTTTACTCTTTTAAAGATTCACTTCCTCTCATTACTGTTTTTGAAAATAAATTATGCCTCGTCATCTGTTTACGAGCTAGGGTATTTATTTACTCAGCATTTCCCGGCTGACTTTAGAAACTGCGGTTCCGTTTTCTTTCCCACCGCAGGATTAGTGGAAGAAGGCTACGGTATGGATGGGTACGAGACTCACTGAGGAAGTCAGTTCGCGAGTTGTAAGATAGTTTTGAGTAATGTAAGATAGTATGAATAAGGCAAAAATCATGTATAATAGCTAAGCAGGAAGGACTGGAGAACGTA
This sequence comes from Linanthus parryae, assembly GCA_023055425.1. Lineage (NCBI taxonomy): Eukaryota > Viridiplantae > Streptophyta > Magnoliopsida > Ericales > Polemoniaceae > Linanthus > Linanthus parryae. The sequence continues at coordinate 41,331,200 of JALGPY010000002.1, forward strand.
CTGTACTGTATAATAGTATGTAATATAAGTGCTTGGAAGTTGTGCTTTCGATTATCCGCCGTTACTTTTAGCTTCGGCCTCCCCGATTCGTCTGAGTCGGATAAGGGGGTCGTTGCAATCAGCTTTGCGCTTGACTCGAAAAATCCACTTACACCCCGCAACCATTGCAAGGAACCAGATCCCATGTGCGATAGAACGCTAGAGCAGCAAATTCATCATCCATTGCTTGCTTCCATAGAGGATTTTTCAAAGCTTGAGCCACCGTTCGCGGTTCTATAGTGGGAACGACAGGATGCGAAGTAGTAGCATTGACAAACTGGGAGTTGAAGTACTTAGGATTATGGTTGCGGGTGCGCGTTGGTGCATGCGCAGGAGTCGGGGCTGGAGTCCCATGTGGATTATCGTCATAAGGAGGAGGCACAGGAGCGGGTGCGTGTGCAGGTGGAGTGGTTTCAGCTTGAGGAGATGCAGGTTCAGGTGCGAGCGGAGGCTCAAGGGCAGGTGCAAGGGCAGGTGCCAGAGCAAATTCCGGCATAGGTGGAGCTGCAGGATCGAGAATCGGTGCATGCGCATGGGCAACTGAATCAACCGATTCATTCATGGCATAGTTGTCAGCATTGGTGGCACATTGAGTAGGTGGATGTGTGGAGAAGGGAAAGATACGAGGGACGAAGCGAACATGGCGAGAGATATAGATGCGATAAGTAGAGGGATCGAGGCACTTGTAGGCTGACTGAGTGACCGAGTAACCTAAGAATATGCAAGGACTGGACGAGGTTCGAGTTTGCTTGAGGTGTAAGGTCGAAGCCAGGGGAAGAACTTACATCCAAAAGGTTGGAGGGACTTATAGTTTGGGGGTACTTGGAAAAGTTTGAAGTATGGAGAGTCATTGCGCAGGATAGGAGTTGGCATGCGATTGATTAGGTAGACGGCGGTTTGGAAGGCATGGGACCAGTAGCTCAGTGGGAGCGATGCGGTATGATGGAGAGAAAGACCAGTTTCAACAATGTGGCGATGTCTGCGCTTGGCAGAACCATTGTGCTCGGGAGTATGAGGAGGGGTAGTGAGATGCGTGATACCGTGGAGGTTCAATTGGGGCAGGAGTTTAACAAATTCGCCACCATTGTCAGAAAATAAAGTTACAATGGGTTGGGAAAAGCGCTTCTCGACAAGTCGTTTGAATTGCGAGAAAATTGAATCAACGTCTGATTTTCTCTTAAGAGGATATAGCCACACATACTTAGTGAAGTGATCAACAAAGACCACATAGTAGAGATAGCCATCACGAGAAATTTGTTTGGTACTCCAGACATTGGGCGAGAGCTTGTAAGAGAATTATGCGCGAAAGGAAGCTTTTGACTTTTATTAATATGACACGAAGTACATGAGAATTTCTGAAGACTGGACGGAGACACAGAAATGTTGCACTGCTGCAAAATAAGCCCTAAGGTTTTATTACATGGATGACCAAATCTGTGATGAAGACTGTGAATGTCTGCGATGGTGGTTGGATTGATGAGAGGAGGTTGGCTGCGAGACGCATAGTAGACACCATCTTGATTTTCATCGCGAAGGATGGTGTTTCCGGTTGAGCGATCCTTCACAATGAAATGAGAGGAAAAGAATTCAACCGAAGCATAATTAGATTTGCAAAGTTGGGATACAGAGACAAGTTTGCGATGTAATTTGGGAACACAGAGGACATTGGACAGATGTAGAGGTTTAGTGGTAGAGGAGAATTTAGTGCTACCAATGTGAGAGATAGATAAGCTCTTACCGTTGCCAAGAATAATCTCCTCAGGACCATCATACTCTGCCAGATCTTGAAGGCCATCTGTGCTGGGGGTGACGTGATGAGAGGCACCACTGTCAAACATCCATGCATCCGAAGATCCCGAGGCTTGTCTGATTGTGTTGTTGATTGCAGGTGTGTTGCTCGCAGGTGGTGTGCTCGCAGATGAGTAGTTATGCTCACTCAAGAAGCTACCGAGTTTGCGACAGTTGCGAACAACATGTCTTGTGAAGTTGCAGAAGTGACAGCGTCTCTGTTGATTTCCATGTGAAGTCGCGGCTGATGCTGGGCCACGAGATCCTTTCTTTGCATTTGAGGAGTGTCTGCGACGGTCTTGGCTCCATGAGTGACCACCACTCTGCGAGTACTGAGAATATGTAGCTGGATGCAAAGTCATTCCAGAGTGACGTTGCGTCGGATTAGCTGTTGCAAGCATCGGCGCAGAGTCTGATTCTATGGTCTGTAGAGAGCGCTCGTGCTCTTCAAGGATAGATGTGAGTTCGACAATGGAGACAGCGGTGTTGCGAACGCGAAGGGCTGCAACAATAGGCGAGTACTCGACTCCAAGTTGATTGATGATGGAGATGAGAAGGTCAGTGTTTGATACTGGGCTCTGTGCAAGAGCAAGATCATTGGCGTTGTCTTTCATATCCTTGATGTACTCCGAAATGGAGCGATTGCCGCGCGGATTGCGGGCAAGTTTATTCTTGAGTGCGATGACTCATCCAGGAGAGGTACTGGCATAGCTTTCCATGAGAGTGGTCCAAGCTTCACGAGCAGTGGACGCAGAGGAGATCAGTGGCTGAATCGTCTCGGTGCAACTACCGAGGAGGGCACTGACAATGATCTGGTCTTGACGATACTAGATAGAGTAAGCTGGGTTAGCTTCTGATTTCGCAGTATCAGTGAAGCGCGACGGCGCTGTGGTGGATCCGTCGATGAACCCTAGTAGATCGAAACCAATCAGAGTGGCTTCAATTTGTCGACGCCAAACAAGAAAATTGGCGGACGAGAGTTGATAGGGAAGTTTGTTGGGGCATTCAGTTGGATCACTGATGGAGTTGTGGTGGTAGTCATGATGGTGATGGTCTGCGTCCGAGACAGAGAAGCAAGATAGTCGACTTACGATTTGCGACAAGAGAGAGGGATAGTGTAGAGAAATTTTTACAGAGCTCTGATACCATGTTAAGTATGAAAATGAGTTGATCATTTCTAATGACCCTTGGTCCGTATTTATACAAGAACAAAGATTTACATACAATGTATACTCAATTAAAATAGGAAGAATGGCCCAGAATACTTATTAGTTATTTTATGTATTCTTAAAGGTTCGATGTGGGACATCTTAATAGCTAGGACGAAAGCTGGGTTCTGCTTTTACTTCTACTGCTGAAACTCCCATGACTCATCTGATCATAGGTTAATGATGGGCAATGGATCTGTTCCTGAAACAGGTTTGGAATGATTCGTAGCTAACAAGGTTTACGCTAAGCAATCTTACCAATTACCCCCAATGCTCCCATAGAAAAACCATATATATCTATAGCGGCAAAAATAGAAAGTGAACTTCAAACTCTTATTTATCCATAATTACACGACCAGATTCGGGTGACTGCTATCTTACACAAGGAAATTCCTCAGCTTCTGCACAATCCAGTTTTACTGAACTACAATTTTGTCGCCAACCATTACATGTGTTTCCAGGTTTATTCCACATTTATCCGGAAATGGGAAATTTGGATGTTTTCAACATCCAATTTCTTGAAATTACTCCGTTTCCTGGTAGCCATGAAGTTTCCCCAGTTGTATGACCTGTATTTTGCAGGGTTTTGCTCATTTATCAGTTCCTTTAACGGCTCCACCACAACTGTATGATCCGGGTTGAAGAAGAACGGCACGGAGAACCTTTCCTTCTCTGAGTTCACCATCACTCTATGCTCAACGCTCTCATATTCATCGTTACTCCACACCTGTTTCAGTAACGCCAAGAAGTTTTAAAACTCAAAAGATTCACTGTTCGAAGAATTAATGGTATGTTGGTTTTCCAGGATTAGCAGTACTAGTTTGGATTCGACTAAACAAGTATTGGATAATACTGTGTTTGGTTGTTCTTGACTAATTTTAATAACAGTACTAAATAGTGAAAAATGATGTTTAATACACTAAATTAGTGCTCTCTTACATGAGAGGATTAGCTGGATTAGAGTGTATCCTAATACAGTCCAGTCTAATTCGGGCAGTCCAGAAAAGCAAACTTGACATAAAATTCAAAACCAGGACTCAGACAACAAAAGGGGAAAAACCAGTTTAAACAAAAGAAATGCAATCTATATAGGGTTGTGTTTCCCACTCAATATATATATATATATATATATATATATATGGTTGTGTTAATTTCTTCCCCTGATCAAATTCTCAGAATCTAGAAAATAAATTTCAAAGATTTACCTGAATGATGTCACCAACATTGATTATATAAGCATCTGGGGTGGGCTTAACTCGTATCCACTCCCCGTCGCTTTTTCTCTTCACTTCAAGTCCTCCAACATCATCTTGTGCTAGGACTGTTAATGCGCCACCATCCTTGTGTCGTCCGACGCCCAAAGCTAGGTGAGGGATAGGGCACGGCGGATAGTGATTGAGACGGGTGAAGCTGGTATGATCGTCGAAGAAGCTGCTTAAACGGCCAGCTGATAAGCCTAAGCTCAAGGATATAAGTTCCAATAGCTTATGAGACAGCTTCTCCATTTCCTTGACATATTCTTCAAATGTCTCCCTGATCAGATGAGTTAGTCACTGAAATCATTAGCGACAATTGTTTGACATGAAAGAGTAAGAGCATCTCCAACCGATGGAAAAAAAACAGACTCTAGCTTAAATTTAGGTCAGTTTTGTAAAAAATCAGCTGTTGCAGAACTAGCTCCAGCAACTGGTGTAAAAGGCGGAGCAAATAATCACCAAGCCTAAATCTTAGACAAAATTAAAAACAATTTTTCATGGCAGAAAAACATTAAAAAAAACAAATTTAATCCAGAGTTGTTAGAGTTGTTAGATTGTTTAATGATGAAAATTAGAAAGTAATAATATAATAGTAGTGTCCAAAGAGCGTTTTGCAGTTGGAGATGCTCTAATAGCAACGAATAATGAAAGTAGTCGCGAATATTTACCTCAGATAACGAGGATACTCAGGCCATCTGTTAACCAAGAACCTAACCTCCTTTTCACCAACTTCATGGGTAGCCGGAATCACCGTCGGGTTTCTCACTGTTAAATCAAGAACCTCTTTCCAGTCCCTCACATTCTTAGTCAGCTCGGTATCATAATATCCCTGTGGATTGAACTCATCTCTCCTCACCTTATTCTTCTCCTCCTTAGGCAGCGCGAAAAACTCCCTTGAAGCCAATTCCAATTTCTTTCGGATTTCCAATGGCACGCCATGGTTGATTATTTGGAAGAATCCCCATTCTCTGCAAGCATTCCCAATCTCTGAAACCAGAGCTTCAATTGAGTCTGAGGAGCTCAAAATGGAGAGATCAATGGTGGGTATGCCTCGGGCTTCAATTATGGTGAGTTTAGGCCTGTGTTCTACGGCTTGGACGAAAGCTTGATCAACTTCTACTCCTGCCACTGCCTCTCCCATGGCTGAGATGATGAGTACAAGGTTTGATCTTGAGATGGGGGCTCTAGGTGATTTAAGACTGCAACAATGTTTATTATGTGTGGTGATGGATTTAAGGTGAAGAGTGTGAGTGTGTGTGTGTGTGTGTTCATTGAATCTGGACATGTTTTTGAGGTTTCTATTATTACATGATGGGAAAGTTTTGCCAATTTTAAGGTGGGCAGTTCTTGATTGTTTTCCTAAAATACAAATCTCATGCTGGGTGGGACAAATCAAGAGTTGTAAGTCATTTGGTCATTGTAAAACTTCATTTTCAGATGATGCAATAATGTCAAATTATTTGTCCAACTTTACTTGCTCGTTTAGTGACACGTTCGACTAACGTTTGATACTCTTCTGGTCTTTTCATTCTGGTCAATTATGGAGGAGTATGATAGAAAAGGTTCTGGATTCTTCCACTATGCTGTTTTACCTTTCCACCTTAAGCAACTTTTACTGGGGTAAAATACTCTTTCACTCACTCCTGTTTGATGCGAAGACACTTACAGTTACACCCATTCTAATTTGGGAAAGAACAGTTTTACCCATTTTGTGTGCCAATTTATGATACATACAGTCGTACACTCTCTAATTGTGACGTCATTGGTCTGGGGGTGGGGTTCGTCACTGATTTAATTTTGGGGATAGTTTATGGGTACAATACACTTTCAGCCCCTCAAGTTTAATGACGCAAAGACACTTCACCGCCTTCCAGTTTGGGATAGTACACTTTCACCCCTCCAATGTGACAAATTTCAAGCACCTCACTAGTCACTCCCTAACTGTGCCACCGTTGGTTGGGTGGGAGTCCGTCAGTGATCGTAGTTTCTGGGACAAATTTTTCGTTTTAGAGTACAGAATGACACAATCAAGGGGTGTAAGTGTCTCAAGTTCAAAGTTTGCACACTAAAGGGGTGAAAGTATCATTTCCCAAAGTAGAAGGTGGCGAAGGTGCTATGCATCAAACCTGAGGAGGTGGAAATGTATTTTCTCATAAATTTGACATCTTAAAGTATGAAATGACATGATCAGGGGTATAACCGTATAAGTGCCCTGAAGTTTTGTCTTTTACCATTTTTACTGCAAGCTTTTGCATGTATCGGCTGCTGTTTCATCAGAAAAAGGAATGTGGTTGGTGGATAAGAGTTTGGATGGTGTGGTAGTTTAGAATGGACTTTTATGTGAAACAGTTTCGGACGGAAAAATCTGACATAACATAGCTTGGATACCATATTAGCAATCATAGGGTTCCACATCTAAACCAGTTGGCAATGAAAAGAGAAATTCAGGATATTATTAAGCACATATACAAGAGACAATATCCTAAGGTTGGATACACAACGATTCTCAAGAAAGGTAAGAATGCCAAAATACAAATACTGCTGTCATAGATATCTTTTCGACCTGCACTTACGGATACACATGCCTGATTTGTTTCATCTTGTTTCCTCCTCTACCATGAAATGTGAAATTTGGATATTTTCTACATCAAGTTTCTTGAAATTACTCCTCTTCCGGGTAGCATAAAAATGCCCCCAGTTGTATGGCCTGTACTTGGCAGGGTTTTGTTCATTTATCAGCTCCGGCAAGGGCTCCACCACAACACGATGATTTGGGTGAAAAAAGAACGGTATGGAAAATCTTTCCTTCTCAGAGTTCACCATCACTCTGTGCTCAACGCTCTCGTATTTCCCATTGCTCCATACCTGTTTCCACCATTTCCCATATCGTCAAAATAAAATAAAAAATAAAAAAAATTGTAATCTAACTGAATGCGAATAAAATTCTACGTATTTTCAATAATCACCTGTGTAACATCAGCAACATTAACTATATAAGCATCGGGTATGGGCTTAACACGTATCCACTCGTCATCGCTCTTTCTCTTCACTTCCAAGCCTCCAACATCATCCTGTGCAAGGACGGTCATTACACCGGCGTCCTTGTGTCTTCCAACACCGAGAGCCAGGTGAGGGGCGGGACAAGGAGGGTAGTGGTTGAGCCGGATGTAGCTGGTATTGTTGTTCAAAAAGCCTCTTAACCGGTTCTTTGGCAACCCTAAACTCAAGCAAATTAGTTCCAACACTTTATGAGCTAGTTTCTCCATTTCGTTCGCATATTCTTCAAATATCTCCCTGATCCATTAACCAAAATTTTCTGTTTCAATATAGAAAATGGTTATTGGTGGTAAAAGAAAATAAACTGTCTATCCTCAAGTGATTGGCCTAGAGACGTTGATCTTTGGACGTGTTCAAATCTAAAATTTGAGGTCTGTACCATTCTAACTCGAGCTAGCACACAATACGAGACTGACGACTTAGAGCACATCTACCTGTCCGGGCCCGAACAGCGGGCTTCACGGGCTACAAATATCTGGGCATAAAATTGTTCGTCTGCTAATTAATCTTGAATTCCTTTTTATTACCTGGCTCCATTTAGAACTCTAGGCTGGTTTTTGGACACTGAGGCAGTTCCAGAACCAGGAAACTGAATCAGTTGGAATAAAATAAAACTTGATGATGTTTAAAGAGTACTATAGTGAGTAAATGCGAACTTTGCCGAGACCTTTGTGTATTTTTTAAAAGAATATTTTTCATCATAATAGTAGGGGAATTAGTGCAATTGTGAAAAATTCATGGGTGGCATGCCTACTTACCCGAAGCTAAATTGATTGGTAACATGTAAATAGTATTCCAGTACTAATTAATTGGTTGACATGTGTATAGTTGACAATCTGTGCAATTTCTCGCTAGATTGACATGAGAATCGGACTACATTAACAGTGGTGAACATGCTTTTTATTGGGATGGCGTTGGAACCCGCTATTGTTGGGTGCGCAATGGATAAATCTCTGATGTAGAGCAATAGCCTCCGAACCACACCAGAAAAGTAAACTAACCTAAAAAAATTCAGACCGATAAGACTGCAGTTGAGAAGGCCAATAGGCAGTCATTTGTTACCCCAGAATTCGAACTCTAAGACCGCAAATGCCAAATCCTACCAACTCAACTACACCTCCAACAATTTGCCAAGTCCTGCCAACTCAATTACACCTCCAACCTCGAAGGTTATGAACATGCTCTTATAATGGATGAAGTTAACTAAGATGTCAGCAAAAAATTTACCTTAAGCCAGGAGGGTATTCAGGCCACCTGTTGACCAGAAACTTGACCTCCTTCTCACCAATCTCACATGAAGCCGGTATCTCTGTCAGATCATTGACCGTGAAATCGATAACCTCTTTCCAGTCCCTAACATTCTTGGTCAGCTCTGTATCATAATAGCCCTGTGGATTCACCTCATCTCTCCTCACCTTATCCTTTTCTTCTTTCGGCAACGCGAAAAACTCCTTTGAAGCTTGCTCTAGCCTTCTGCGAACTTCAGCAGGCACCCCATGGTTGATAACTTGGAAAAAGCCCCAGTCCTTGCAAGCATTTCCAATCTTTGAAACCAGAGGAGGAGGCTCAGTTTGGAGAACAGAGAGATCAATGACAGGGATGCCCCGGGCTTCAACTGGGGTTAGTTTAGGCCTGTGCTCAATTGACTGGACATATGCTGGGTCCACTGCCTCTCCCATGGCTGATCAGATCAGTTGTGATGATGATGATTATGATAATTGGGTTTGATCTGGAAATAACTTTTTTATTCTGAGAACCTTTTGATTGAGGGGTTTGTTCATTGAATCTGGACATGTAGAGCTGTCAAAACGGTTCTAACCGGCCCAGGACCAAACCGGCTGGAAGAGGACCACCGCTCCTGGGCCGGCCTTGGACTCAACCGGGTTGGTTCAAACTTCCCCTATGCTCTAACCGGCCTGATCCCTGGGTCTCGATCGCTATCGGTGGGCCGGTCTTTTATTTAGAATAATATTTTTTTTTCCTCGGGCCGGAAGAGGACTACCACTCAGCTAGCACCCATTTTGCCTGTTGGCTGGTCTTGAACCCCGGTTATTGTTTTTTTTAAAAAAAAAAAAAAATTAAAAAATGTGTATAAATATATATATATACATGTATCTATATTAATATTTAATATTTGGAAAAAATATAGCTGTTACTGGGCCGGTCATGATCCTGGTCTGCTTCAGTCCTAGGTCGGTTACGGGCCGGTCCTGGGCTTGACACGGGCCGGACCTACGGTCCACCAAATCTCAAATTGGCTCGGACCACTACAAACTCGGTCCTGGGCCGGTTTTGGATCACACCAGTCCACGTGCGGTTCAAGGCTCACATGGGCCAGTTCAGTTCGGTTATACTGTCCGCCGGCCCACTTGAGAGCGCTATGGACAATTATAATCATTTGTGCAAGGTAAGCAAAAGAGCCAAATCTCTTCGGGCCACAGGAGGTTTGTCGGGTCATAAATTGCAGGGTCCCGTGAAATTAGTTTAGGTGCGCAGTTGTTGGCGCCTAGAGGTTTGTCGGTTCATAAACTGCAGGACCTGTGAAATTAGTTGAGGTGCGCGCAGTAGTTGGCCCCTAGAGGTTTGTCAGGTCATGTTTATGTTGAAGAACAAAGAAAAAGTGTCATATGTTAAAAGTTCAACAGTGGTGGCAGAGGAGCACCATTGTATGATATGGGATACAGCCACTTACCCAAAATGTCAACTTGATAAATTTGGGTGTATATAGTAGTATTAACCATGGACGTCATGTCCACTATCTCTATGTGGTACAACTGCTCATACATAATACCCAACATCATAGACACAGAAGTTACATGTACGCTTTCAGCTTCAATTAATTATGCCAGTTTTGGGCCTGTGTTCAGTAGCTTGGATATAAGCAGGATCAAGTGATCAACCTCCCTCATTATTGTGATGAGAGACTATGAGTTGTTTACTATTGAAACAAAGCTTCATGAAGGCAATCAGAGGTTTCATAGATATAGGACTTCTTATTATTGATTGTACAGACTACTAGGATCAGAAAATTCTAATCCATCATGTGCAAGCCACGACTAAGAAACGCTTATACAAGAACGCTATAAATTAAACTTTGACAGATGACTCATTGTCAATCTTAAAATGATAGATTTGGATGTTTTCAACCTCGAGCTTCTTGAAGTTGCTGAGGTTTCTCTGGCTGACAAACTTTCCCCAGCTGAAAGCCCTATACTTGGCTGGGTTTTGTTCATTCACTAGCTCCTCCGCAGGTTCCACCATGGTGGTGTGTGATGGGTTGAAGAAGAAGGGTATCGAGAACCTTTCCTTGTCTGAGTTCAACGTGACTCTGTGTTCCACACTCTCACACTTGTCGTTGCTCCAAACCTGTAAGTATATATATCACAAAGTCATATTTTGGAAAACCACATATTTTGCACACATAGTCACATATATATAAGAAGTCATGGCCAAACAACAAGATACTTGTAATAGTTATGAAAGAAACACTAGACCTAACAATATATATTTTAAACAAAATACATATCAACCGGGTAGAAAGATCGGACTTTTCCAACCAGCATTGCAAGAAACGTCAGTGTGGACAAGTTACCGGATCTTCCCTTGAACCCATCATTTAGTCATTCCTAGTTAGGTCCAGTTTGGGAATGTTTCTGCTGCAAGGACAACTACTTTCCGACAGCAGAAACAGTTTTTAGTTCGTTCCGTAAAAATCTACTTTTGTGACTGTTTCTGTTGAGTTTCAAAAGCATTCAGGAAGCAAGGGGAAGATAATTTTCCGGATTATGCTATTGATTAATTTATCAACCGATTTTAACTTTACATATTTAATGAAATTTTTTATCTTGATACGTGTTATATGTTTTTTCTCATTTTACTCTCTCACTGCAACTTCACAATGATTTTACCAAACATAAAATTACTATATATCAATATTCTACAATAGTTTTTATGTAACTTTTGCCAAACAATATTTTAGCTAAAATTCACAACAGATTTCTCACACACATATCCACTTCTAGCACTGCCACAGCATCCAAACCGGCCCGTAGAAATGGTGTTCCATGCATTTCACAAGGTATTGACTTTGAAAACACGGTTTTTCTCTGAAAAACTCGCAACTAATGCTAATGATGCAGTAGTGTGAAGTGGGTGGAGATAACTTCACAGGAGATGGGTAAATAAAAATTCTGCAAATGAGTTTTAGTTTACCTGAATAATATCACCCACATTAACAATGTAGGCATCCGGGGTACGCTTAACTCGGATCCACTCTCCATCTGCTTTTCGCTTCACATCAAGGCCTCCAACATCATCTTGAGCTAGCACAGTCAAGCAACCTGCATCCTTGTGCCTTCCCACGCCCAGCGCTAGGTGGGGGATAGGACAAGCTGGATAGTAATTCAGCCGCAGAAAGCTGGTGTGATCTTTGAAGAGATGGTTGAACCTCTTTTCTGGTAGACCGAGGCTGAGAGAGATGAGTTCTAGCAGCTTGAATGCCAGTTCCTGGGTTTTTCTGGTGTATTCTTCACATGCCTCCCTGATCATGATTGCTAATCAGATACGGCAAATATCACCACTGGTTGGACTCCTGGTATTTGATTGAGTTGATGGAAGAAAATGTTTGTTCACTTTTACAATCTTTTTGTTTTGAGGAATTTTACAAATTTTTTAAACACTAATTTACTCATGAAACAAATAATTTAGCTCAATTACTAACCCCTGAGCATTAAATGTCCCAGGGCACGAGCTAGCACTCCTGTGCCCTGCCCTATTACCCATCTCTCACACCTCCTCCACTTACAGTAACAGCAAGAACAAAATTCAATGTAAAATAGTAAGAGGGGCACCAGTATGTAGAATTTTTGAAAACTTAAGGCTAAGTGTCACCCCTTGCCCTTTGGTAACTCCGCTTATGTCCACATGGGTGTCACCCCTTGCCCAAATATGAACTCACATCTTATTTGGAAACGCGCATAGAAAAGTGCATGAATAATTATTACTCCACACATAAAAAAGTACATGAACAACTTTTTACCCCAAAGCCATTGACCTAGAACCCCAAGCGGTGAATATGCTCGGTGCCCATATAGATGACCCCAAGCAGGGTTACAGCATCTCCAATATCAAAAAGTATATGGAGCTAAATTTATTTCTGTCCTACTTTTTACTACCAACACTTTTCCATTAATTTCTACTTTTCATCATTAAACAACCAAGTGAGGCCCATGACAGGTTAAAGTATGAAGCAAGAGAACAAACAGATGAAATAATAACGAAAATCCACTCTTACACGTCTAGAAATGCAATTTAGCCCCACATGCATTTCCAAATTTGCTGGTTTATGCGTCACCGATGATGACCAAGATTGATTCTCCACGAAATAACAGCTATATAACCCACACATGCACGGTAAAGGATAGTTCCACCCACTCAAGTTTGACATAAAGACACTTCACATCCTCCAGCTTGGGAAAGTACACCTTCACCTCTTCAATGTGCCAAACTTTACACTAACACCACCTAAGTGCGTGATTCCATACTCCTATACTACTCCCAATGACCGAACTCCGCCCCTAGACTAACTGGATCACAATTAGGGAGTCTTGATGATCTGAAATTTGACACAATAAAGGGGTGAGTGCATCCTTTTTCCAAACCGGAAGGGGTGAAAGTGTCCTTACATCAAACTTTAGGGAGTGCAGGTGTCTTTTAGCCATACGTATATTAATTAACACAGGAACTTCATTATTCTAAAATCCATGTCAAATCAATTCCTCCCATCATAAAAATTGTGAGAGCTTTTGTTCAGACAGCTGTAAGTATATAACAAGACCCAGGAAAAACAACAGTTTCCTATTTTTTGTCAACTTTCAGATGGAATTTGGCACTGGAAACAATCCCATTTCAGCTAATACAGTTATTTACAGACCAAAGATGTGACGTTTGGTAGACATGGAGGTTGGTAGTAATTGATTTCAAGCAGCAGGCATTGAGGTTGAAAGAACTACGTAAGATAGATATTGAAGCCCATCTTGGATTTTCCCTACAGCGGTGGAGCCACCGAGCTGTAGATTGTCCGAGAATGCATTGGCCTTCTCCTGCACTGATTTTTGAGGTAGAGCTTCTTTGGAGTTGGCTTTGACGGCAGATATGTAAGCTTCAGCTACCTCTGCTATGGCTGTGCAACAAGATTGCAAGTAAAACTTATATCAGTAAAACATGAATATACTATATTCATAAATACTTAAAAATAACTCTAACACGACAATCAAACTGAAACATGAGCTCATCAGACTATCAGTTTTTCCAAAGACAGTAACAAATGTTGATACATCCACGAATTAACGCAACAGCTTACAACATGACTCCTCGTATGTTTCTGGCGAGAATCAGGCTCCTGACATGGAGCATCTGGCGCTTGAATCTGTTTCATGCACACAATCTACTGCTGGAGCTCATTCTTAACGACTTTATTTCTGGCATGTATCTGTTTCAGTGTGTATGTGGTACGCTTCCGGCTCACATCTGGCACAAAATTTGGCGAACATTGGTTTTTGGCGCGTCAGAGGGAATTTGGGGCGCATCTGGCATGACACAGGTTATGGCACTGATTTTGGTGCATCCGGTCTGCCATTCATCTGTCTAGTGTTTGTTACATTCAGTCTTGTCTCATTGAATGTATTTGAGTCTGGTTCTGGCTGGAGCACCTGTTTATGGAGGTGTATCCGTTTCTGGGGAGGCACATCTGACGCATCCGCGCATTCGTTGCAGGGACACATGGGAGTTGGAGCAACGTTTGGCGAATCTGGGGAGGCGTGCTCGTTTATGATTTTGGGAAATGCATCTGTTTCAGGTTCTGGAGAGAAGCATCGACTCTGATTCAGGTTGTTAGGTCGATTTGAGTTAAGGTGGAGATTTGTCGGGATAACTCAAAGCAACTAGCAAATCAGGCGAAGCAATAAAGCGAGGAAGACAACATAAGCAAGGGAAACAAAATTGCAGCACCCGGGAGTTTCTACCGGTCGTACAATTGGGGGCTTAGTCATACAACTGAAGGTCTGGTCGTACGACCAGGATCTGGGCTAGGTCAGTTCGCTTGTTTCCTTGTTCGTTTTGGAGTTACTTTGGCAGCAAATTAGTTAAGAGACCTAGGTCATGCCTGAGTATTGTTTGGTGTATTCTCTAGTATTAGGGGTTTCTCCCATTAGTAATGAAGTCAGATTTTCAGGTTTGTGGACGTAGCTAACGTGATCGTTAGTGAACCATGTTAAATTTCTATGTCTCGATTTTGTTTCTTTTTGTTCTTGTCTCGATACTTGTTGTAACATTTTCCATTGATCAATGCATGTTTCATCTACTAAAGATTCATTGACTAAACATGTTGAAGCAAAACAAAATGTGCCTGATTGTTTGTCAGCTCTGTACCAGAAAAGCTTGGGGAGTGAATTCACCTCACCTTATACATCTCCTGTTTTGTCAACGTCAAAAAAACTGCCTCGAATCCATTTTTAGAATTCTCTGTATTCCTGAAGGCACACCCCATGGTTGATTAGTGGGGAAAATTCTCAATCTATGCAAGCACTACCTATATCTCAAATCAGTACTTTTTAGGCTTGTGTTTGGCTGGTAGGACGAAAGCTGGGTTCTATTGTTACTTCTACTAGTGAAACTCCCATGGCTCATCTGATCATTGGCTGATGATGGGAAATGGATCTGTTCCTGAAACAGGGTTGGAATGATTCGTAGCTAACAAGGTTTACGCTGAGCAATCATACCAGTTACCCCCAATGTTCCAATAAAAAAACCATTTAAATATGTTTACAGTGGCAAGAATATAATTATAAAAATCAGCATACGCGCGCAGAATCAAATAGAACGTGACCATAAAACTTTTATTTTATACATAGTAACACGGCCAGACTCGGGTGACTGCTATTTTACACAAGGAAATTCGCCAGCTTCTGCACAATCCAGTTTTACCGAACTACAATTTTTCGCCAACCATTACAATTGTTTCCAGGTTTATTCCACATTTATCCGGAAATGGGAAATTTGGATGTTTTCAACATCCAATTTCTTGAAATTACTCCGTTTCCTGGTAGCCATGAAGTTTCCCCAGTTGTATGACCTGTATTTTGCAGGGTTTTGCTCATTTATTAGTTCCTTTAACGGCTCCACCACAACTGTATGATCCGGGTTGAAGAAGAACGGCACGGAGAACCTTTCCTTCTCTGTGTTCACCATCACTCTATGCTCAACGCTCTCATATTCATCGTTACTCCACACCTGTTTCAGTAACTCCAAGAAGTTTAAAACTCAAAAGATTCACAGTTCGAAGAATTAATGGTATGTTTGGTTTTCCAGGATTAGTAGTACTAGTTTGGATTCGACTAAACAAGTATTGGATAATACTGTGTTTGAGTTTTCTTGACTAATTTTAATAACAGTACTAAATAGTGAAAAAATGATGTTTAATACCCTAAATTAGTGCTCTCTTACATGAGAGGATTAGCTGGATTAGAGTGTATCCTAATACAGTCCAGTCTAATTCGGGTAGTCCAGAAAACCAAACTCGACATAAAATTCAAACCAGGACGCAGACAACAAAAGGGGAAAACCAGTTTAAACAAAAGAAATGCAATCTATATAAGGTTGTTTTAATTTCTTCCCCTGATCAAATTCTCAGAATCATGAAAATAAATTTCAAAGATTTACCTGAATGATGTCACCAACATTGATTATATAAGCATCTGGGGTGGGCTTAACTCGTATCCACTCCCCGTCGCGTTTTCTCTTCACTTCAAGTCCTCCAACATCATCTTGTGCTAGGACGGTCAAGGCACCGCCATCCTTGTGTCGTCCGACGCCCAAAGCTAGGTGAGGGATAGGGCACGGCGGATAGTGATTGAGACGGGTGAAGCTGGTATGATCGTCGAAGAAGCTGCTTAAACGGCCAGCTGATAAGCCTAAGCTCAAGGAGATAAGTTCCAACAGCTTATGAGACAGCTTCTCCATTTCCTTAACATATTCTTCAAATGTCTCCCTGATCATATGAGTTAGTCACTGAAATCATTAGCGACAATTATTTGATATGAAAGACTAAGAGCATCTCCAACAGATGGAAAAAACAAACTTTGGCTTGAATTTAGGTCAATTTTGTATAAACATCAGCTGTTGCAGAACTAGCTCCAACAACTGGTGTAAAAGGTGGAGCAAATATTCACCAAGCCTAAATCTTAAGACAATATTGAAGACAACCATTCGTGGAAGAAAAACATAAAAAAAAAAGTTCAAATTTAATCCAAATTTGTTGATTGTTTAACAGTAAAAATAGAAAGTAATAAAATGATGTTAGTGCCCAAAAAACGTTTTGCAGTTGGAGATGCTCTAATAGCGACGAATAATGAAAGTAGTCGCAAATATTTACCTCAAATAAGGTGGGTACTCAGGCCATCTGTTTACCAAGAACCTAACCTGCTTTTCACCAACTTCATGGGTAGCCGGAATCACCGTCGGGTTTCTCACCGTTAAATCAAGAACCTCTTTCCAGTCCCTCACATTCTTAGTCAGTTCGGTATCATAGTATCCCTGTGGATTGAACTCATCTCTCCTCACCTTATTCTTCTCCTCCTTTGGCAGGGCGAAAAACTCCCTTGAAGCCAATTCCAATTTCCTTCGGATTTCCAACGGCACGCCATGGTTGATTATTTGGAAGAATCCCCATTCTCTGCAAGCATTTCCAATCTCTGAAACCAGAGCTTCAATGGAGTCAGAGGAGCTCAAAATGGAGAGATCAATGGTGGGTATGCCTTGGGCTTCAATTGGGGTGAGTTTAGGCCTGTGTTCGATGTCTTGGACGAAAGCTGGATCAACTTGTACTTCTGCCACTGCCTCTCCCATGGCTGAGATGATGAGTACAAGGTTTGATCTTGAGATGGGGGCTCTAGGTGATTCAAGACTGCAACAATGTTTATTATGTGTGGTGATGGATTTAAGGTGAAGAGTGTGAGTGTGAGTGTGAGTGTGAGTGTGAGTGTGTGTGTGTGTGTTCATTGAATCTGGACATGTTTTTGAGGTTTCTATTATTACATGATGGGAAAGTTTTGCCAATTTTAAGGTGGGCAGTTCTTGATTGTTTTCCTAAAATACAAATCTCATGCTGGGTGGGACAAATCAAGAGCTGTAAGTCATTTGGTCATTGTAAAACTTCATTTTCAGATGATGCAATAATGTCAAATTATTTTTCCAACTTTACTTGCTCGTTAGTGACACGTTCGACTAACGTTTGATGCTCTTCTGGTCTTTTCATTCTGGTAAATTATGTAGGAGTTTGATAGAAGGGGTTCTGGATTCTTCCACTATGCTGTTTTACCATTCCACCTTGAGCAATTTTTACTGGGGTAAAATACTCCTTCACTCCCTCCAGTTTGATGCGAAGACACTTAAACCCATCCCAATTTGGGAAAGAACACTTTTACCCATTTTGTGTGCCAATTATGATACATACAATCATACACTCCCTAATTGTGACGTCATTGGTATGGGTGCGGGGTTAGATACTGGTTTTAATTTTGGGGATAATTTATGAGTACAAGACACTTTCAGCCCCTCAAGTTTGATGCAAAGACACTTCACCGCCTTCTAGTTTGGATAGGACACTTTCACCCCTCCAATGTGACAAATTTCAGGCACCTCAATTGTCCCCCTGACTGTGACACCGTTAGTCCGGAAGGAGTCCGTCAGTGATAGTTGTTTCTAGGACAAATTTTTCGTTTTAGAGTACGGAATGACACAATCAAGGGGTGTAAGTGTCTCTAGATCAAAATTTGGCACACTAAAGGGGTGAAAGTATCATTTCCCAAAGTAGAAGGTGGTGAAAGTGTCTATGCATCAAACCTGAGGAGGTGAAAGTGTATTTTCCCATAAATTTGACATCTTAAAGTATGAAATGACATAATCAGAGGTATAAGTGCCCTGAAGTTTGGCACACAAAAGGGGTGAAAGGGTCCTTCTTTAAACTGGAAGGGGGGTGAAAGGTGTCTTTTACCCTTTTTACTGCAAGCTTTTGCGTGCATCGGCTACTGTTTCATCAGGAAAGGAATACGTTGGGTGGATAAGAGTTCGGATGGTGTGGTAATTTAGAATGGACTTTTATGTGAAACAGTTTTGGACCGAAAAAATCTGTCATCACATAGCTTGGATACCATATTAGCAATCCATGGGTTCCACCTCTAAACCAGTTGGCAAAGAGAGAAATTCAGGATCTTATTAAGCACATATACAAGAGACAATATCCTAAGGTTGGATACATAACGATTCTCAAGAAAGGTAAGAATGCCAAAATACAAATACCGCTGTCATAGAAATCTTTCCAACCCGCACGCACGGATACACATGGACTGATTTGCTTCATCTTGTTTCCTCCTCTACCCTGAAATGTGAAATTTGGATGTTTTCTACATCAAGTTTCTTGAAATTACTCCTTTTCCGAGTCGCATAAAAATGCCCCCAGTTGTATGGCCTGTACTTGGCAGGGTTCTGCTCATTTATCAGTTCCGCCAAGGGCTCCACCACAACACGATGACTTGGGTGAAAAAAGAACGGTATGGAAAATCTTTCTTTCTCAGAATTCACCATCACTCTGTGCTCAACGCTCTCGTATTTTCCATTGCTCCATACCTGTTTCCACCATTTCCCATATCGTCAAAATAAAATAAAAAATAAAAAAAATTGTAATCTAACTGAATGCGAATAATATTCTACGTATTTTCAATAATCACCTGTGTAACATCAGCAACATTAACTATATAAGCATCGGGTATGGGCTTAACACGTATCCACTCGCCATCGCTCTTTCTCTTCACTTCCAAGCCTCCAACATCATCCTGTGCAAGGACGGTCATTACACCGGCGTCCTTGTGTCTTCCAACACCGAGAGCCAGGTGAGGGGCGGGACAAGGAGGGTAGTGGTTGAGCCGGATGTAGCTGGTATTGTTGTTCAAAAAGCCTCTTAACCGGTTCTTTGGCAACCCTAAACTCAAGCAAATTAGTTCCAACACTTTATGACCTAGTTTCTCCATTTCTTTAGCATATTCTTCAAATATCTCCCTGATCCATGAACCAAAATTTTCAGGTTTCAATACAGAGAATAATTAGTTTGTGTAAATGGTGGTAAAAGCAAATAAAGTGTCTTCTTGCACATCATCAAGGGAGTCGCCTAGTGACTTTGATCTTAGGGAATGCTCAAAATCTGAAACTTGAGGTCTGTACCATTCTAACTCGAGCTAGCACACAATACGAAACTGACGACATAGAGCACATCCACCTGTTTGGGCCCGAACAATGGGCTTCACGGGCTACGGATATCTGGGCACAAAATTGTTTATCTGCTAATTAATCTGAATTCCTTTTTATTACCTGGCTCCTTTTAGATCTCTAGGCTGGATTTTGGGCACTGAGGCAATTGCATAACCAGGAGAATGAGTCAGTTGGAATAAAAAAAAAGTTGGCAATGTTCAAAGGGTACTATAGTGAGGAAATGTGAACTATGCCGGAACATTTGTGTCTTTTTTAAAAGAATATTTTTCATCATAAAAGTAGGAGAATTAGAGCAATTGTGAAAAATTCATTGGTGGCAATTGCCCCCATTGCCCACTTACCCGAAGCTAAATGGATTGGTAACATGTAAATAGTATTCCAGTACTAATTAATTGGTTGACATGTGAATAGTTGATCATTTGTGCAATTTCTCGCTAACAGTGGTGAACATGCTTTTTATGGGATGGCGCTGGAACCCGCTTTTTTTGGTGCGCAATGGGTAAATCTCTGCTCTAGAGCAATAACCTGCGAACCACACCAGAGAGGTAAACTAGCCTAAAAAAATTCAGACTGATAAGATTGTAGTTGAGAAGGCCAATAGGCAATCATTGGTTACCCGAGACTTCGAACTCTAAGACCTATAGGCAAATGCCAAATCCTACCAACTCAACTACACCTCCAACAATTTGCCAACTCCTGCCAACTTAATCGCACCTCCAACCTCGAAGGTTATAACTTATAAACATGCTCTTATACATGGATGAAGTTAACAAAGATGTCAGCAAAAAATTTACCTCAAACCAGGAGGGTATTCAGGCCACCTGTTGACCAGAAACTTGACCTCCTTCTCACCAATCTCACAGGAAGCTGGTATCTCTGTTGGATCATTGACCGAGAAATCGATAACCTCCTTTCAGTCCCTAACATTCTTGGTCAGCTCTGTATCATAATATCCTTGTGGATTCACCTCATCTCTCCTCACCTTATCCTTTTCGTCTTTCGGCAACGCAAATAACTCCTTTGAAGCTAGCTCTAGTCTCCTGCGAACTTCACAAGGCACCCCATGGTTGATAACTTGGAAAAAGCCCCAGTCCTTGCAAGCATTTCCTATCTCTGAAACCAGAGGAGGAGGAGGCTCATTTTGGAAAACAGAGAGATCAATGACAGGGATGCCTTGGGCTTCAACTGGGTTGAGCTTAGGCCTGTGCTCAATTGACTGGACATATGCTGGGTCCACTGCCTCTCCCATAGCTGATCAGATCAGAGTGTGATAATTGGGATTCATCTGGAAATGAACTATGAAGTGAAAAAAGGGGTATTGAGGGGTGTGTTCGTTGAACATGTATAAGCACTTGTTCAAGGTAAACAAAAACGCCAAATCTCCGTAGAGGACCAGAGGTACGCCCATTTTTTTAGGACATCCCCTTAATATATAATAATAAAAAGATTTTGATACGGTAAACGATACCATATGTATTTTTCCTTGTATCTTTGACACTTTTTCTAAATTAAATTAACGAAATTTATTGTAATACACATCACGATAGGTCATGTGATGGGCTGTAATATCTTTCACGTGATGGGTAATATAGTAAATTTTGCTAATTTAATATTTAATGTAACTATGTTGACGATTTGAGTCTATTTGTCTCAAAATGAAAACTGCAAAGTATTGTTTATAAAATCGAAAGTGCTGAAAATTTAGTGTCACAAGTGTCAAACTGCATATATGTTTAGTGTCACTTGTCCGTTCAATAATTTGAAGTGATACACGTCATGCGCACTGGAAACCAAGCAGCACACATTTTTGCTACTTATTACTACTCAAAATCCCCGGTGGGCTGCAAATGTATTGGATTTGTGTTTTGGCCTATATTGTCTCATAATTGAAATGGAATTTTCTATCAAAAATAAATAAATAAAATTGGAAGGGATTTGTCACTAAAAATAGTTTTGAGTTGAGGACATTTACCATTTTAGAGTATAAAATAATACAATTAGAAAGTGTAAATGTCCTGAAATTAGACATGCAAATAAGAAAAGTGTAATTTCCACAAACTAAAAGGGGTGAGAATGTCTGAAAGTGTCTTTTACCATTTTTACTGCACTTATAAAATGAATGTGGTGCGTGGATCTAAGTCACCTAGAGCGGGAGCGAAGCGGGAGCAGGTAAATGTCTAATTTCAGAAGCATTGAATTTGAGAGCGTCACGAGAGCATCTATATATAATATTTATTTACTTTAATTTTATGAAGAAAACTAATATTTAAATATGATAATGAGATTTTACACATGAGAATATTTTTTATTAAAGGGATTGTCAGTATTCATTTGTCAAATAGGTTGCTTCAGTAAGGAAGAACAATGTTTAAATAGTTGAATTATCAAACTGACACATAAAAGTTGAGATTAATCATCAAGTATAGTTCAAATGGTAAATTGGCTTTAGAAAGTAATTCGACTACGAAAACGAGCTCTCTATTTTCTGGAGCGCCTTTAGAGCGAGGTTTGGTCTCGAAAGCGCCAGAGCGAGGTTTAGGAGCGGGAGCGATGCCCCTTCGAGAGGTTTTAGGTGACTTTAAGGCGTGGATAAGAAATTTGGATGAAGTTGCAATCTAGAATGGACGACGGAAAATATCGACATAACATAGGAGTTGACAATGAGGAGAGAAATTTAGGATCTTGTCAGGTAGCTATACAAGAGACAGTATCCCAATGTTAAATAGTATAAGATCAGTAATAGGAAGAGACAACAAATAGTGCCACCATACAAATCTTTCCAACCCACACACACGAATGCGCATGAAAGACTGTTAATTTGCGTCACCTTGTTTCCTCGTCTACCCTGAAATGTGAAATTTAAATGTTATCAACGCCTAAGTTTCCTGAATAGCTCCTTTTCCGGGCAGTATAAAAATGCCCCCAGTTGTATGGTCGGTCTGTACTTGGCAGGGTTTAGCACTTTTGCTCATTTATCAACTGCGGCAAGGGCTTTACCACAATACGGTGACTTGGGCAGAAGAAAAAAGGTATGGAAAAATATTTCCTTGTCAGAGTTCACCATATCACTCTGTGCTCAACGCTCCATACCTGTGCTCAACGCTCTCGTATTTCCCATTGCTCCATACCTGTTTCCACCATTCCAAGATATCACAAAAATAAAAATATAACTAACTATATTCGAATAAAATTCTACGTATTTTAATGATTACCTGGGTCACATCAGCAACATTAACTATATAAGCATCCACTCTCATCGCTCTTTCTCTTTACTTCCAATCCTCCGACGTCATCATGTGCAAGGACGGTCAAGGCACCGGCATCCTTGTGTCTTCCAACAGAGAAAGTATTCATTGGGTCTAGCCCCACCACTGTGGCATGCCTGCGTGGTGGGGCGCACCATTCACCTTCAAACAAATATGCACTAGTCAGATGGAACCTACCGAATTGTGCATATTTGTCAGAAAGTGAATGGCGCGCCCCACCACGCAGGCATGCCACAGTGGTGGGACTAGCCCCAATGAATAGTTTCTCCTTCCAACAACAAGTCCTGAGTGAGGAGTGGGACAAGGCGGGTAGTGGTTGAGCCGGATAAAGCTCGTATTGTTGTTGAAAAAGCATCTTAACCAGTTCTTTGGCAAGCCTAAGCTCAGGGAAATTTATGAGCTAGCATCTCCATTTCTTTGGTATATTCTTCAAATATCTCCCTGATTCATTAACTAACAATTTAAAGTTTGAATCTGATCAGCCTATATCCAAGTCCAATCCATAGGGGTTTGGATCGGTTCAGATTGGGTCCGAATTTTAGCGGATTCGAGTGAATTATCCATCAGATCATAGTAGACAATATTTTTAAATTCATCTAACATAAGTTAATCATGAATTAAAACCAGAATCATATTATTTCTCACATTACAAGTACTAACTCACCAATTTTATCATAACAAAATTACACTTAAGTAAAATTTATGATATTTTTAAAGTACATATATAATTAGATATATATTTACACACACAATGATAGATGTATATTATTGAACTTATTAGGTATAATAATCTAATCGGGTCGGATCAGGTTTTACAGATCACAAAACCAGTGATCCATCCATTTCTAAAAAGGCTAGATCGGATCTTCTCAATTAAGGTCGAATTATGCCGGATGCCCTATCGAACCGGATCCACTTGACATCCTAATCTTAGGGTGTGCTCAGAATCTAAAACTTGAGGTCTGTACAGTTATTCTAACTCGAGCTAGCACACAATATGACACGACTTAGAGCACATCCACCTGTCGGGGCTTCAGCAACGGACTACGGAGCTCTGGGCATAAAGTTGTTCATATGCTAATTTAACCTTTGATTTTTTTTAGTTTATTTATTTCTTTGCGCCTGGGCTAATTTTTGGTATGTAGGCATATGGAATTTTAATAGTTGCGTTGACTTTTGTATAATTCGAACTAGATTTTTTTTTTTGAGAGAAACCCATTTTATTAACTCACTTGGCCCAAGAACCGGCCCACTAAATCAGTATCAATAGAGTACAAAGCCCAACTCGGAGCTGTAAGGGTTAAAATAAAAGCATCATGAAACTGAAGGGCTCTCTGCGCAAATTTGTGCGCGCATTCATTCCAGCTTCTTGAGACGTGCTATCTCGTGTCCATTCGCGTTCTCTAGAAGACATGTGGCTTCTTCGAGAACCACCTCTACCTCTGTAACATCTTCTGGTTCTTTCATCTCTCTCCGTCTTCTCATTTCTCTCACTAGAGAAATATCATCCATCTCAATCCAAAGCTTTGCATGTCTGTTCTTTAAGGCAAGATCAATACCCTCTTTCATGGCTATGGCTTCTGCTAGCTTTGGCGAACTCGAGAAGGGGATTGATTTTGCCATACCGGCAATGAAGACACCCGAGCCAGAACTGATTACAACACCAATTGTTGCTTGTTTGCGAGAAGCGTTCCAAGCCGCATCCGTGTTGATAATCACCCAATCCTCCGGTGGCCCTGGTGGAGGGCTTGCCGTTGAGAGGCTTGTCTGAGCTGTAAAATTTTCAGCAGTCCCCTAAACCTCGCCGGAAACTTCAACAAGGTAAGCTTTCACCTGATAAATCACTTCATCGGCACTTTTAGAACTGTTCTTGAAAATTATGGAATCTCTATTTTTCCAGAGACACCAAATCAGGACACTCATGCACAATCTTTCTTCTGTTTTTGCTGCTAGGAAGGTTGAAACCCACCAGATCTGGAAGTGCATGTTTGATTTCGGGACAAAATCAGGGCCAAGAAGCGAAATCCAACAGTTTCTCGCAAAAGAGCAGAAAATAAAAAGATTAGTTTCATCTTCCCTTTCTTTTTTGCACACTTCACATCTGTTTTCTATCTCTATACCTTTTTTCAAAAGGTTTTCACGAACCGGTAAACTCTTGAGAAGAGCTCTCCAGGTTGTGTAAAGGACTCTTTTGGGGAGTTTTAATTTCCAAAAGATCCTCCACCAATCTGGGCTTGGGTTCGAACAACTACCCGATTGAACAATCTGCTTTTCTTCCTCTTGTCTTTTAATCAACTGGTACCCTGAACTTACCGTATATTTTCCTGAGTCTGAAAAGTGCTATATTAAGCGGTCTGGAACTGGAGTTGTTGGAATTATGATTCGTTGTATTTCCTCATGTCTTCTTTCCAAAACAACTGATTCAATTTGCTTAAATCCCACTTTCTATCTTCTGAAATCAGGTTTGACACCCACACTGGGGTATTTGGATTCAAGTTCGGAGTAATGGGTTTGAAGGAATCAGCACGAAAGAGCCACGGATCTGTGAAGGCATTCAAATTCTCACCATTACCCAATCGCCATCTACAACCACTTAGAACCAGGCTTTTACTAGACATAATGCTCTCCAAAGGTATGAACTCTCTTGCTTTGTTGTAGCCTTCAATAGACCTGTATATTTGTAGTACTTATGTCTCAAAACTCTTGCTGTCAGGCTGAAAGTGTTCATCAAAAGTCTCCAAAACTTTTTCCCGAGCATCGCAGTATTGAAGAGTTGCAGATGATGAAAGTTAAGTCATCCCTCCTCTTTTGACTTCTTTAATCTGTTCCAAGATATACAACTAATTCTTCGCTACTTTTTATCAGAACCCCTCCAGAACCTTGCCATATCAGATTCGATCTTATCACAAAGGTTAACGGACAGTTCGAAACAACTCATCGTGAAAGTGGGTATTGCTTCAATCACAGACTTTAGCAAGACCTCTTTACCGGCCTGAGATAAGTATCTTTCATTCCACCTAGATAATTTATTTTGAATTCTATCTGGAATATTTTGGAAGCTTGACATCTTCTTTCTCCCCATTTCTGTAGGTAGTCCCAGATAACGCTCGTCAATATTTTATTTTCGCACACCATAAAGAGCGCTGAGATGAATACAGATATCTTCAGGCACATTGGAGGAGAAGACAGCAGACGACTTCTCGAGATTAATTTTTTCCCCATAGTATTTTCATATGTCTGTAATAATTAAGAAAGGGCTTCTACCTCTGTTATTGTAGCTTTTGTAAAAATAAGGCTGTCGTCGGCAAAAAAGAGGTGTGACACTCTGGCCCACCTCTCGACGCAGCCGCCCCTGTAATAATGCCCGTAGACATAGCTTCCGAGAGTGCACGGGAGAGAAATTCACCACAAAATCAAAACAAGTAAGGTGAGATTGGGAAACCTTGACGAAGCCCCCGCTTGGGCACAATATTACCAACTACTTGTCCCTTAAAAGCTAAAGAGAAAGTAGGTGTTGTAATGCAGTCTTTTACAAGGTTTACCTATCTTGGACCAAACCCCATCTTCCTTAGGATCCGTAGAAGAAACGACCATTCTACCCGGTCATAAGCTTTGCTGATATCCATTTTTAAAGCTACATAACCTTCCTTGCCTTTTAATCTATGCGTCATGGTATGAAGCAATTCAAAGGAGGTGATAGTGTTATCCGTTATTAGTCTGCCTGGCACAAAGGCAGACTGTCTCTCGGATATAACAGTAGGAAGAACACACTTCAATCTATTGGCCATAGTTTTAGAAACCAGTTTATAGATAACGGTACATAAACTTATAGGCCTCAAGTCAGAGGGTTTTCTAACCTGTTTGACTTTAGGAATGAGCGCCAAGAGGGTGTGGTTGAAAGCAGCAACACTCTCTTTGCCATTCAAAATCCTGACCACACAACCACCAACTTGGTTCTTAAGCATATCCCAATATTTTTGAAAGAAAAGTGCAGGAAAGCCATCGAGGGGTCCCATTTTTCTTAAGCTTTCCGTGACTTCCGTGAGCGTAAAGGGGCTTTCCAGGAAGTCTCGATCTTTAGAGCTGATCCCCTGATTAACCATTTCCAACATGGAGTCCATCTCTTCCATATTTGGTTGAGAAAACTCAAAAATTCCTTCGAAATACTCGGCCAAAAAACGAATTAAGTCTTCATCATCTGTTTTCCAGACTTCATCTTTATCCTCCAAACCTTTGATAGTGTTTCGGGCCTTCCAGGCAGAATCCTTCCTGTGGAAATACGCCGTATTTTTATCACTGCAGCGTAACCACTGGACTCTTGAACGTTGCTGCCACAATTGCTCTTCTTTCAAAAGAAGATCAACAAGCTCTTTTTTTGTTTTTCTTCGTTGAAAAGCAATATTAGCTGTTTGTTTTTGGAGTTCAAGACTTGCAATCTTCTTCTTCAACATATGGATTTGTTTCTTAACATTTCCAAAACTGTTTTTCGCCCAAACTTTCAAATTGTCGGCACAGCTTTCCAGCTTGGTCTTCACATCCAACTGGTTTTGCCAAGCCGATTTGATTGTCTCATCACATTCATTTTGTTGTTCCCACGCTGCTTCAAAGTGGAAACGTCTTGACCCCATCAATCTGTTGGGTGAGCTTTGAATACCAAATTGCAACTCAATGGGGTTGTGATCGGAAGTAGCCGCAACTAAGTGATTGACCCGAGCATATCCGTACGTCATTATCCAACTCAAATTTGCCACCACTCGATCCAATCTTTCTCTAATATTTGCATCATCCTCTTGATTGTTACTCCAAGTAAAAGGAATCCCAAAGAAACCTAAGTCCTTAAGATCACAATCTCTAAGAACTTGTTTAAAAGGGTTGGCTTGAGCATTCGTAACACTCCTTCAACCTTCTTTCTTTTCTTGGCCAATCACTTAATTAAAATCTCCCATCACGCACCATGGAGCATCTCCATGCGATTTCAAACGAGATAAGAGAGTCCATGAGTGTTGGCATTATCCTCTGCCTGGGTCTCCGTAAAACCCAGTAAGGAACCAAGATTCAGAGTCACTCTCAGTCTTAACTAAGCAGTGAATGTGTCTTGCGGTTCTAGACATAAGCATGACATCAGTGGAATTATCCCATAGAAGAGCTCAACCCCCACTACGTCCATTGCTATCCACATAGATCTCTTTTGCATACTGCACCTTCTTACGAATAGTCTCCATCTCATGTGATTGCAATCTAGTTTCCATGAGAAAAACAAGATTGGGACGTCTTTCCTTCACGGTATCGCAAAGGGATAGAGCGTTGCAGGATTTTCCAAGCCCCCGCACGTTCCAACTTAGAGCACTCATTGCTCTAGGCAGAGCTTCCTAGCAGCCTCTTCCTCTGGTAAAGTAAGGGTAGGATTAGATTCACAACACATACTATCATCAACTTCGTTTTAACCATCTCCTTCAGCAACTTTGGTTTTCTCGATAGCTAAACTTGCTGGTTTTGGAGTTGTTTCCCTATTGCATGATCTTTTCCCTCCTCCCATCAGCAGGCCATCATCTAGTACCGTAAGATTAAGCTGGCCTAGTGGCTTCCTTTTTGTAGCATTACCCACTTCCAATTCTTCTTTATCTTTATTTCTAGCCTTGTCCTTCAGGTTAAGCCGCTTCCTCTTCTGGATAGTTTTTGCAGCAAAGGCGACACCTTTTGGGATACTATCTTCTCCAACGTTCCCATGGAAAAATTGAGCTTATCCCCTTTGGGTGGGATAAACTCAATGGTGGGAAAGGATTTTGTTGGCCAGCTGCTGCTAGTAATCTCATCTCCTTGTTTTTCGGGGATCGGTTGAGATTTTGGAAACCATTTTTGAGATTAAGGCAAATCTCCCACCTTTGAATTCCCTTTGCTGCGATGATTTCCAATATCTTTGACCGATCCAGTATTACCAATATGCCCTTCATTGGTTCGCCTTTAACCTACCTTACCGCCGGTGGCTGGAGCCCTGCGTTTTCCGGTTTGCTTTCCCAAAAGCCAGAGTCCAAATTATGGGTTTTTTTCTGCTTGAATCATGGCTTCTCGTTTGTCACAACAATTTGCACGATGATCCAAACGTCCACACCATTCACAAACATAAGGAACACGTTCGTAAATGAGGTTAACCCAGAATTGTTCCCCTTTCGCAGTTTTAACAAAAGCCCTTCGCCTCAAGGATTTGTATGTTTTGATCCTAACTCGGGCACGGACGCATCTATCTTTCTCCTCACCTTCGATATGAATAGATACACGTCCCACTTCCCCGATAGAGGCAGCTATAAGAGATCCAATTTCTTCATGGTTTAGATGAAGAGAGAGCCCTTTTATTTGAACACACACCCATAAATCATTAAACTGTGGAGTGCCTTTGTCACCTTGAACATCCCACTCTTCGAGGAGTAGGAGTTGATCGTCAAAACTCCATGGCCCTCCATACAGCGGCTTATCAAAGGAAGTTTTGTTGCCAAATCTGAAGATAAACTTGTTACTTCCCTCCTCCATAATTTTCAAATCGTCTTCGGGACACCATAACCTTCTGAAAAGTTCCTTCATGTTTTGAAAATCACTCTTTGCATCCCCGATAAACTTCCCTTCCAAACAGAGCTTCCAGTCTTCTTTGACCCTATTGCAGATCTCTTCACAGATGATTACTGCCCTCTTTTCGTCATCCTATAGCGTTATCCGATCGATCCAACATTCATCATTTGTATCCATTGAGCCGAGAAACCTAGCCGTCAACTTCTTTCTAGAGAGAGAAAACTCTAGAGAGAAAAACTATATTTAGCACATAATTTAAAATGAAATAATTGATTAATTTCGAACTATAATGGTGAAGCAAAATATGGGTTTTTGATAAAAAAATATAATAATAATATTTCTTGCATATATTTTTTTAGATGAATTTATTTAATTTTTGAGGCTAAGAGCTTTTTTATCCCAAGACAAACAAACCCCACGGTATAAACCACTTTCTCTTGCTCATGTTCTAAGGCCTCGTTTGGGTAGAGGATATGTATGTAGGGATAAGGCTTATGCTGGGATATGAGCATGGATATGAATGATGTCTGATAAGCCCTGATAAGATATGCTGGATGTCCGTGTTTGGGTCCTGTCGGATATGATGCAGGATATGAAGCAGGATATGTGTCAAAATAACTGTAATACCCTCAGTACTGTTATTTTGTATAAAATATTGTACGTTTCAAATTGACGAGAAAAAATGTATACAAATGTATTAGTATTTGTATGTTTATATTTTAATACTCTTTTTTCTATATAATAGTGACATTGTCAAAATGTATACAAAATGTATATTAATACGCGAAATAAACTTGTAGTAACATGCAAACATAACAAATATTCATGGATACAACATGACCATAGCAAAGTATGGAGTATAAATTACTAGTACTTATTGGCATATTGACATGGTGTTACAAAACCTACAATAAACAAGTTAAATTAAACCAACGAAATTTCAACAAGCACATCTTCATTTTATCTCAACCATACAAATTCAAATAAAGTTATGCAATCCCAAAATAATATTTATCAAGCCCATGAGGACCTCCTCCAAAATGATAGTTATCAATCCCAAAATAATAGTTATCAATCCCAAAATGATAGGGTTTGGGAACAAGGATAGGAAATTAGATAGTTTGTGGGGGTATTTTAGTCATCATACTAGCATCCTAATATGATATATTTTCTTATCCGACCTTATACCTCCATGTTGGTGGTACAAAATTTGTTCATTAAAAGTTCCCTCAGCATAAGACAACATAACTTATCCCCTCTCTTATCCGGCACCCAAACACTTGATAAAAAAAGATAGGGTATAACTTATCTTATGCTCCTTCCTTATCCTCTACCCAAACGAGGCCTAAGGGAATCAAAAAAATAGTTGAAACAGTACTTGGCTAGTTCCCTCACACCGAAGCTGAACCGACTCTCTGACTTCTCTCTTCACTAGAGTGCTCTTTGCTTCATCAACGGTCCTACTTATGTCTATGAATCGGTCTGTTCTTATTTCTGATTGATTTGGTGATGTTTCTTCTGAATAATTGTTAAAAGTACAACTTTTTTTTTATTGTTTTCGGGTATGAGGAAGCCACTGTTCTTGTGGAATATATGCTATGCCAATATAGACAAGTACACGATACAACGCCCCCTTCTTTTCTCACGTCGCTTTTAAAACACCACGAACTCATAAGTCATAACCTGATTGTTCCTGCCATACATGCATACACCCTTCGCGAATGTTGCTTCAGATTGGCGCACCAATAGTGGCAAGGAATTTTCTGGAACTGAATCTTGCAATGTTTCTGAAACGGTTACAATAGTTCCCTCAACCAATTGAAATATCTCCAACAACTTCCACCGGCACCTGCCTCGTCATCAGGGTTGTTATCTTCACATAATACTTGCTCCATAAATATCTAGAAATTGTTTCTTTAAAAGTTGTCATGCAGACCGAAGGTACGCTTCCCCCTGTATTTACTTAATCACTCATGAAGGTTGATTTTTCTGGTGATTTTGTAATTTGATTTGTGAGGTTGAATTTTTACATCAATTAGCTCTCATGTTCATGTAATTGTGGGCATATGACAATGCGCAGTTTTTTTCATGGTTCTCAATGCTTTACTGGTACACAGTTTGTACCGGCAGAGGGCAAACCAGACGAACGAAGGCAGGAAGAAGAAGAAGAAGAAGGTTAGGGTTCGGGAGAGAGAGAGAGAGAAAAGAGAGGAAGAGTTGGGACAATTTTCTGATATATTCCTCAAAATAAAAATAATAGTGTTTTTATACTATCTCTAAAAACTATAATTGAAAACTACCAAAATACCCACTAAAAGAGATTAAATCCAAATAACGACTAAAACATGAAATTAAGCAATAAAACTAATATGAATATCAAACGAAATCATCTAAACGAGAAGGAAGTCGAATAACCCGTTGGGGCCTGTCTGTAGCAATAGATCGGGCAATAGGCGCATCCTTAGGCGTATCAACTCCCCCATCCTCAGAAACCACCTTGTTCTCAAGGTGAATGTGCGGAAAGTTAGCGGCAATAACATCAATAGGCTCCCATGTGTCCGTAGAACCGTCAGACCACTCAATCCGCCACTGATCCTGTGGAACACCTGAACCAACACCGTGCGCACTGCTGTAGCCCGAGCAGGAACGGAAACCGAACCGCCATGAACGAACTCGTCCGGCAAGGATCCCACGTGTGGAGGCGCAGACCCGAAACATACGCATGAAGAAGCGAAACATGGAAGACATCGTGGATGCGACTAGAATCCGGCAAGCGAAGACGGTAAGCAACAGAACCGATCCGCTCAAGAACCTCAAATGGCCCATAATACCGCGGTGCTAACTTGGCCGAAGAACGTCGCGCCACTGAATGCTGACGATACGGCTGAAGACGAAGCAAAACCTGAGCACCCACCTCAAAGGTAACCTCACGACGATGCTGATTGGCTTGGGCCTGCATGCGTTGTCGCATAACGTGTAAGTGCTGCTTGAGCTCCCGAATTAGAACATCGCGCTCACGCATAAGATCAGAGACAGCTGGCGCACGAGCATGAGAGGGAATGGAAGGAAACAAAGACGGTGGGTCCCGTCCATCGAGCGCACGAAAAGGTGACATCCCAATACTCTGGTTATGGCTACAATTCAAAGTCAGCTCAGCCCATGGTAAGTAGTGCGCCCACCGTGTAGGCCGCGCGTGAACAAAAGAACGCAGATACTGTTCCAACCCCCGGTTCAGAACCTCTGTCTGACCATCGGTCTCTGGGTGATGAGCCGTGCTGAACTTGAGATTGGTACCACTGAGACGAAGAAGCTCCTTCCAAAATGTACTGGTGAAAATAGGATCGCAATCCGAAACAAGAGAAGCAGGAAAACCATGATGTTTAACAAAAGCCGCTGGCAGACCGGCAAAGTGAGCATACTTCGTAAGACGATCCACAACAACCATAATAGCACCGAAACCCAAGGAAGTAGGCAAACCTGTAATAAAATCCATCGAAGCGTCGTCCCATACGCGTTCCGGAACCGGCAGTGGCTGTAGTAACCCCCCTGTCTTCTGAGTAGAGTACTTTGTCGCCTGACAAGTGTGACAAGCACGCACAAAACGATCAACATCGGTGCGCATCCGAGGCCAGTAGAAAGTTGCCGCAAGACGACGAAGTGTCCGGTCAATGCCCGGATGACCCGTGGTCGGAGAAGAGTGAAACTCAGCCAAGAGAACATCACGAAGGGTTGACTCCCCACTGAGACAATCCGTGTCCGGAAGTAGATAATGCCATCAACAAATGAATAATGAGCTGGAGGAGAAGAGGAGGCCAAGGCGGCGCGAATCGCACACAAATCTGGAAGGGATGATGTTTCCTGACGAATACGGTCAAGAAGATCAGGCAAGGGGCAAACCAGAGCTGTCATGGCAGCCGAAGAATCATGCTCGCGTCGAGAAAGAGCATCAGCCACACGATTAGAAGCCCCAGTCTTATACTCAATGCGAAACGTAAACCCCATCAGCTTGCGAATGTAGAACTGTTGGGCTGGTGTCTGAATAACCTGAGAGAGATGTTCCTTCAAGCTGCGCTGATCACTGCGGATGACGAATGTGCGACCCAACAAATACTGGCGCCATTTTTGAACGACCTCAACAATAGCATACAACTCCTTATGATAGGCCGAAGAAGACTGACGCTGCGGACCCAACTTCTTACTGAAGAAAGCCACTGGATGGCCACGCTGAAGCAACACCGCCCCTACCCCTGTATCGGACGCATCGGTCTCAACGAAAAAATCATGAGACAATTCGGGAAGTTTGAGAACCGGTGGTGAAGTAACAGCCTGTTTAAGGGCCAAAAAACTCTGCTCGGCCTGAGGCGACCAATTGAAACTGTCATGCCTGAGTAAGTCAGTAAGGGGGGCGGCCAACACGGCGTAACCCTGGATGAAGCGGCGATAATACCCTGTCAGACCCAAGAAGCCACGTAACTGACGCACAGAAGTAGGGCTCGGCCAAGCCGTCATGGCCTCTAACTTCTGAGGATCGGCCCTGAGCTCACCGGCGGTGACAATATGACCCAAATAATCAACTGTTGTCCTGCTGAAAGAACATTTGGACAGTTTAACATAGAGGGAATGAGTAGACAGTAGGAGCAAAACATGATGTAGATGTGAGCCGTGCTGCTCCAAAGTAGTGTTGTAAACCAGAATGTCATCAAAGAATACAATGACGAAAGTGCGAAGGAAGGGCTGAAACAACTGATTCATAGAAGCCTGAAATGTGGAGGGGGCGTTGGTGAGGCCGAAAGGCATGACCAAGAACTCGTAGTGCCCCTCGTGTGTGCGGAATGCAGTCTTGTGGATGTCAGAAGGATGCATGCGAATCTGATGGTAGCCGGAGCGCAAATCTAACTTGGTGAAGAACCGTGCTGCGCCCAACTCGTCAAAAAGCTCATCTGCTGTCGGGATCGGAAACTGATCAGCCACGGTGACCGCATTAAGAGCCCGATAATCCACGCAGAAACGAAAGGTGCCATCCTTCTTGCGCACAAGCAAAACAGGGTACGAGAAGGCGCTGTGGCTAGGCTGAATAATCCCCTGCTCAATCATCTCACAGACTTGTTTCTCAATTTCAGTCTTCTGAAAGTACGGATAACGATACGGCCGGACATTGACTGGGCTGGTGCCAGGATGTAGATGGATGTGGTGATCGGAAGAGCGAGACGGTGGAAGCCCAGAGGGTACGGCAAAGACCCCAGCATGATCATGTAGGACCGCCAAAATTGTGGCCGGAATGTCAGGGGGAAAATCCGGCTGGTCCGGGGGCTCGACCGAAGACGGTAATGGCACAGTGATGAGCTCATACCACTCAGCGTGGGGTTCCTGTGTCCGTAAAGCCGCCAAACGATGAAAAGAGATCTGTTTGGGAACCGTAGTATCACCCTGAAGAGTAACATGTTGATCATACCAAGTGAATGTCATCGTCATACGAGCATAATCGTTGGAGACAGTGCCCAACGTGTGTAACCAATCCATACCCAGCACAATATCCGGTCCATGCACATCCAAAACATGTAAGTCAATCTCAAACGTGTGATCCTGCAAAGTGAGTGCCGTCTTGGGGCAATAGTAGGAGCAACGCAAAGAAGCACCATTGCCCACGTAAACCCGAAATGGTGTGACCGGCTGCAAAACCAAACGAAGCTGCTCTGCTATAACCGGATGAATAAAGTTGTGGGTACTCCCACTATCAATCAGCACCTGCACATTAGTCCCCGTGATAGAACCAAGAAACTTGAAAGAACGGGGAATCAAGTTACCCGATAGAGAATGCAGGGTGGGAATCGTATATGTGATAATGCCAGCGTCGTCCTGATCATCACACGACGGTCCATCGCCGTCGTCGTCTACCGAAAACATCAGAAACTTCGGAGTGCATTTGTGGTTGCGATCCCATTTTTCATCGCATCGGAAACAAAGGCCCTTGATAGCCCTTTCCGTGCGCTGCTCACGGGTAAGGAAACGGGATGGTAGATCGAAGGGCCGATCGGTAGCGGTTGCGGGCTGCTGAGTCGACGGTTGTGGCCGAGAGGCGGTCCAGGACCGTTTGGGTTTCGGCACATACGTTTGAACAAGCTCTGTGTAGGAGGCGGATAGCTCCCGTGCTAAGGCAAAAGCCTAGGCCAAAGTAGCCGGATTGCGCAAGCCAAGTTCGCGCTGAAGCGGCTGTTTCAAGCCGGAGCGAAACAATGAAATCAAAGTACCCTCATCCGTGCTGGCGACCTTATTGAGCATGGTATCGAACTCCGACTGATACTGTGCGACAGTGGTTTGTTACTGCAATTTGGCTAAGAGACCAAAATAATCGACGTAATGTTCAGGATCAAAGCGTTGCTTGACCGCATAGAGAAAATTCATCCACGTAGCGGACTCATTGTGACTGAGAAAGTAACGAAACCACTCTGACGCCGGGTGATCAATGAGGATTGAAACTAACTGTAATCGATCGTCTTCGGTCGTCTGAAAATAATCGAACTATTTCTGAATTTTAAAGATCCATCCGACGGCGTCATTCCCCGAGAAACGCGGCGCGTCAACACGCATACGCGGTGCGTTGTCATTAGTACCCGTTGCAACCCGGGATGGAGGAGGTTGCCAACCCATAGCCCTTGCGGCAGTGGCCTGTTGTGGGCGGCGATCGGCCGCTGGTGGTGGGCCAAGGAGACTGCGCTGGTGCGGCGGCTGTGGTGGAGGCGGTGGTGGTGGTGGTGCTGGCGGTGGCGGGGCTGCGTTCACCCTAGCTTCGATCCGTCCAAGGTCACGTTGAAGGTTTTGGACCAGGGCCATAACCTGGGTGATTGAGAATGGATTCTCCACATGGGACGATTGGGAGTCCTCCACCATGGCTACCTGCTTGTTCGGGGTAGACAGAGACAAAACTCTCAAAATTGTGGGCGGCAAAAAACAACAAGACCCAATGCAATACCCACTAACAATGTGGGGTAGTTGATTTATTCAACAAACTGAGGGTAACAAACCGTCTGTTCGAAGCAAACCCACTGTACGAATCAAAACCCACCGATCGGCAGTGTTGGACCGTAGCTAGGGTTTGTGGCGGCGGCGGTTTGAGGTTGGGAGAGTTCGATAGGTGAGCGGCGCAGCACTGCTGAACTCCGCAAACCACAGTGAAAGCACCAGTTGGTACACAGTTTGTACCGGCAGAGGGCAAACCAGACGAACGAAGGCAGGAAGAAGAAGAAGAAGAAGAAGAAGAAGAAGAAGAAGAAGGTTAGGGTTCGGGAGAGAAAGAGAAAAGAGAGGAAGAGTTGGGACAATTTTCTGATATATTCCTCAAAATAAAAATAACAGTGTTTTTATAGTACCTCTAAAAACTATAATTGAAAACTACCAAAATACCCACTAAAAGAGATTAAATCCAAATAACGACTAAAACATGAAATTAAGCAATAAAACTAATATGACTATCAAACGAAATCATCTAAACGAGAAGGACGTCGAATAACCCGTTGGGGCCTGTCTGTAGCAATAGATCGGGCAATAGGCGCATCCTTAGGCGTATCATTTACTCTGTTAATCTTGTGTAATTTTTCCCCTATTGAATTATGTTCTCGCTTTCCAATATGTGAAATTGCGATATAGAAGAATTTGGTTGTTACCCTTAATCAGCGTGACCAGAAAGGGTTATTCTGTGTTGTTTAGAACAATGGGAAACTTTAGCATTATGGCAATATTAGTTTCTCATTACTAGCAAACATGATGTCGTCCCTGAAAATGCTCTTTCAATGGCAATTCATCATTCTTCAGGAACCAAGATAGTTACGGAAATGTAATGAGAGAAAAGGGTTCGAAGAATGTTCAGCAACCCTTCTAATTAAGGACTTGAATTTTTTGAGAGACAAATCAGATTCCCCATCTGACTTATTTGATGTTAATAGCGATAGCACACTTAGTTTAGGGACT
This sequence comes from Linanthus parryae, assembly GCA_023055425.1. Taxonomy (NCBI): domain Eukaryota; kingdom Viridiplantae; phylum Streptophyta; class Magnoliopsida; order Ericales; family Polemoniaceae; genus Linanthus; species Linanthus parryae. The sequence continues at coordinate 41,368,661 of JALGPY010000002.1, forward strand.
AAAATATAATTAGTGTTTTATTAGTTTTGTTTATATTGCTACTCAAAGAAGAAGTCCGAGAGAGGATAACTTTACAAACTTACATGTTATCAGAGCCGCCCTAGCCACTGCTGCTGCCGCAACTGCCTCTTCCTCTGCACTGCCGCCGCCATCGCCTAGGGTTCTGCTTGCTTTCCCTCTCACTTCCGCTGCCGTCGTCGATCTCAACGTCCTCGGTGTTCTCTGACCCCTGTTCCTTTTCTCGTCGCTCCTTGTGACGAAGGCTACCTGGTATCACGTCGGTGCATCTTCTCTGCGAGCGCGCGTTTCAGATTGTAGGCTCCCTCTTCTCTTTCAGACGACCTCCTCCAAATTGCGTCTCCTCCCTGTGCTGCTTCCATCACTGACCGCACAACGCACCATCGCTTGAGAGCTCTTTCTCAGCGACAAACTTTGTCTCTGCCGCAATTCTCCATCCTTGCCGCAAACAAACCCTGTGCGCCCCTTTCCGTAGTGCGTCACTTTCTATTGTGGTTTGGTATTGGGTCTCAGATTCATTTGTGAGTTCCAGGTCGGTTGGATAAACTCACTATTTGTTTCAATTTGTGGGATAAACTCACTATTAAAGAATTGTGCCTCACTTCTTTAATTGAATATTTGAATTGCTCGTGGGGGTCACTTCATTTCCAATAAACAACTGTTTGGTGGGTTTGATACTTTTTTTAACGATCAGTACTCAGATTTGTGGTCATCCCTATGTCGATCGCCCAACAAAACCCTGCACCTCCCCTAGCACGGCCAAGCAATAGTATTCGTCGTCAGTCTGGCCGAAAAGGTCGGGTACACACCGTATCACTCACAGCAACACCCTACCTTCGCTCACGGCAACTGGGTGTGGTGTTCTGCGCCATCGTCTCCGAATGCTCAGCAACACCCGCAGCAACACCCTGCCTCCCCTCACGGCACCTGGGTGTGGTGTCCTGCCCCATCATCCCCGACTGCTCAGCAGCACCCACAGCAACACCCTGCCTCCCCTCACGGCAACTGGGTGTGGTGCCCTGCCCCATCGTACCCCGGGTGTACCATCGGGTCCTTCTCAGTCCGCCCTTGCAACCACGTCAGGTATTCTTGGTCCTAGACCTGCTCAGCGTCCACAGGTTCTGGCTGCCACCGCGGGTTCGTCTCCCTCAGCTACTGCTTTAAGTTCGGAACTTGCTGGTATGAACCTTAATGCTCCGGATAAGACTTGGTACATGGACTCAGGGGCCTCCTATCATCTCACATCTCAGACAGGTACTCTCTCGTCTGTCTCATCGCATTCTCCAATTTCTAATATGATGGTCGGTAATGGCATGAAAATTTCAGTGTGTGGTTCCGGTCAGCAGACTATTACTACCCTAGGCCGTCCCCTACACCTCAAAAATGTTCTTCTTGCTCCCAACATCATTAAAAATCTTGTATATGTCCGTCAGTTCACCATTGATAATAATATCTCTATCGAGTTTGACCCGACTGGCTTTTCTGTGAAGGATCTTCACTCGGGACCCTTTTACTTCAGAGCAATAGTTCAGGGGACCTCTATCCTCTTATTTCCACCCTGTCCCCCTCTCCAACACAGTCTCTTGTCATTCTTCCAGCCCCAGTGTGGCACAACTGTCTTGGACATCCTGGTCGCCACGTCTTAGATCAACTTAGCTCTAGTCATTCCATTTCTTGTACTAAAACTGAGCTGACCGGATTGTGCCATGCATGCCAACTCGGCAAACACGTTAGGCTTCCATTTGCCCCTTCACAATCTTGTACCGTGGCTCCGTTTGACATTATTCATAGTGATATTTGGGCATCCCCTGTTGCTAGCAAATCTAATTTCAAGTACTATCTTCTCTTACTTGATGATTACTCGCATTTTTTATGGGTCTTTCCAAAAACTCAAATCGGATGCCTTCACTCACTTCAAACAATTCCCCACGTATGTGCATACCCAGTTTTCTCGTAATATCAAGAGTTTTCAATGCTACCTTGGGTGAGAATTCGATAACTCTGTATTTCATGAGTTCACCAAGTCCAGTGGTCTTGTTTTTCGATTTGCTTGTCCACAAACGTTTCCTCAAAACGGCAAGGCCGAACGTATGATACGTCGTATCAATGACATATCTCGTAACCTTCTCTATCTGATAAATCTGTATTAGAGTTATATTTCTTACACGTTTTACATCGTTTTGCGTGATTTCCGGGTTGATTATATTGGTTTTTACACTACGAATAGAGAGAAAACGAAGAAGTTTAGCTTTGAGCGTTAATTTGTTAATCCAAGTGTTTCTCGCGTTATTTTATGTTATTTTGTCACGTTTGATCGCACGGGTTGTGTTTCGTGTTGTTTGACAGGAAACGATACTTGAGAGATTAAGCGGAGAGGAGAAACGAGTTTTGGAATATTTGCGTGAGCTTGGGAGAAGAAGAACATGAGAAAGAATGGAAAAAGGGGGCCTAAGTGTAGTTTTCAGAAGTTTTAAAAACTACATTCAGCACCCCCTAAGAAAACACATCAGTGCCTTAGAAAAATTTGGAGCAACATGATGAAATCAACTCTCTGTATTTCACGATCAGCTATCAAGATCGCAGGATCAAGTGGCAGATCAGATGAGCAGATCACCTGATCGCTCGATCAAAGGAAGCCCAAACCACCATCACCGAACACCACAACCGCCTCTTCCACCTCTCTGCTTCGATTAATCACCGCTGCAAACCCATAACTCGGACCATCACCCCATCGCCGTCTTCTCCTCTCTCCCCGACCACCAAGCCGCCGGTTACAAACCCAGCAACGCAGCCAATCTCCCTTTCTAACTCAACCAATTGAAACCCAAATAACCCATTGCCAATCCCAGAACAAATACCTACCTGAAACCGCACCAAAGCAGAGCACAATACAAATCGCAGAACTAGAAGAAACCCGGAAAGGCCGCAAGAAATAGACCCAGAACAGGGAGGAAGAAAGAGAAAAAAACAGAGCCTAGAAACAAAACCCAGCAATCAATTCGCAGAGAAGACTTTACAGGAATTCACACTAATTTCTGATGGAATTCGCACGAATTGAAGAAGCAACCACCACCAGAACTCACCATGGCCTTCTCTCCAATCGACGACCAACATTACAGCCAACCAGAGCAAGCAAACAGAGCAAGAAGAGGAAGAGAAGAAGGCAGCGCAGTTGGAAGAAGAAGTATTGAGGCTCACTGTAAATTGGCGATCAACTCCCCTAATCGCACGATCAGAAGCAGAGTCAACTCCAGATCGCACGATTGGGTTTCTGGCAATCGTACGAGTGTTTTCTTCAGGCGGTATTGTTTTGGGGCAGAAATTAAAATTAAATAAAAATAAATGAAGAAGGCAGCGTGTGCCAGCCCTAGGGTTGAGGAGATTTCCCACTTTCTTGGAAGGGGCAAAACTGCAATTATGAGATTTTCACACTAAGTGAACTCACTGGGTTGATTTAGAAAAAAAACACAGGGGCTCTTTGAGGGGTATTGACGTATATTGACGCAGAAACAGAAGAAAAAAGAAGAGGACGACACAAGCTAAGAAGACACGATGAAGACGAAGACGGAAAAGACTACGAAGATCGACTCTTAGTTTGTTTCTTCTTCCCTCTTTTAATCTTTGATATGGAGAAACTCTTTTTGTTTGTCTACTCAATGAGTAGCTAAACCTCTCTAGCTAGATAGTTTATGGAGAACTAGGGTTTATATTAGATTTTCCAGATTTTTGTCTCTTTGATTCATGTTTTGATACTTAAATCGACGTATTGTTCTAGTTATTCGACAACTTCTTGTACTTGATTCTTATTTTGTTTGGTTTGATCACCCATAACATGCTACTTATCTAGGTTTGTTGCAGGACAGTGAACATAACCCGGATTCGTGAAGAACGTTGTTGACATTCTCGTAGTTTCTTGAGACCGACAGGAGATAGAGACTTGAATGACCGTGTGTGGGTTGTTTCGGTTAGACTTAGTTAGGATAAGCGTAATCGGTAGGGCGACAGGACCCGGTGAGCGAACCTAGCTAGCTGACTAGAACGTAACGGTAGACAGAGGTGGACCGACAGGACCCGAAGTAGAATGAAACGTAGACTTGCGTGAGATCGACAGAAGATAGTAATGAGTGTGACCCGGTATAACTAGACGTAGGTAGAGTGTTTTAAATCATAGTCCGGAAATATCTAAATGCCCTAGGGACCCTAAAACTATCTAGTGTTATCCATCTTTGTATTAATCAGAAAATAACAAAAATATTAGTTCGTTTATTTAATTTCAGTCACTTGTTTGAGGGTGACGAACTCTTAAATCACAACTTTTTCTTGCTGGTTACTTCAACTCTAAATTAATCGTTTAGCTAAATAATCTAGAGACTGTCCCTGTGGGTTCGACAACCTGAGTTTAAATACTCTATCTTTATTACTTCGACCGTGCACTTGCGTATACACGTAAGAAATCGTGTCAAGTTTTTGGCGCTGTTGTCGGGGACTGCGGTAGATTGGTTAGTTAGAAATTAGTTTAGAGTTTTTGTTTTATTTTTCTTTTAGTTACTATCTGTTTACCGCACGGGTGTGCTAGTGTTGTTTTCTCAGGCAGCTATGGCGGAAGGCCAAGGGCTGATTAGCCTCACAACGGAGCAGCTGCAAGCTATGGCAGCTTCAGCCGTAGAGAAAGCACTCGAGACCGCACCCGACCTTAATGCCATATAACCGTTCTGGGAAAGCAATAATCCAGGCATTTGAGGCGGATCTTAGAGGAAGGGAGCCAGCAATTTTGGTTCCACCAATTCAGGCAGAAAGCTTCTGTCTAAAGCTGAGCACAATTCAATTCACTCAGGAACAGTGCACATTTGCCGATACATATGAGGAAGACCCACATGATTTCATTGGGAGATTTCAGAGCCATTGTGGGCTAATCCGATATAGTGGGGTCACATCTGAAGCGCTCAAACTGATGCTCTTCCCTCATTGCCTCAAGGGAGCTGCTATGGACTGGCTGGATTCATTGCCATCAAACTCAATCAAGACATGGGAAGACTGTGCCTCCCAGTTCATGAGTAAATTCTTTCCCATCTCACGCATGATTCAGCTGCTGAACGAGATTTGGTCATTCAGGCAAAAGCAACATGAATCCATGGTCAAAGCATGGGAGCGTCTCAACTTCTTGCTACGCAAATGCCCCAACCATGGCATTGCAAAAAAGCCAGATCATACAGGTCTTCTATGATGCACTTGGAATGCTTGAAAAAGACAAGATTGATAGAGAAGCTGGGGGCAGTTTCTTGTTCAAATGTGATGTTGACGGTGCATATGAGTTGATGAGACGTGTGGTTGAGCAAGAGGAGAGCTGGGATTATGAGCACCAACAAAAAGAACCGATGAAGCATAGCTCAGTGGCATATAGCACGGTTCAGGTGAATGCGGTAGAGGTAGTGCATGAAGCAAATGTGTCAGAGATGCATCAGCAGCAGCCAGTACCACCATTAGAGTTGACCCAGATGACAGGGATAATAAAGACGATGGCTCAGCACATGACAGACATGTCCACACAGGTCAGCTCTGTAGCAATTGCACTTCAAGTTGCTTAAGCAGAAATAAAAGATCTTAAGGAACAACTTGAACAAAGGGCACTGGGTAGCATGGTTGACACATCTGAGGGACAGGCTCTAGCCATCACTACTCGTAGCGGTACTGCACTTAAGGACCCTCCCTATCCGAGTCATGCCAGAGCAGAAGTCTCAAAGGAAAAGGAACATGAAGTCTTTGATTCTGAGAAGACACATGTCGTGGTCCCCCAATCAAAGGGCATGACTCCATCAGACGAGGAGGAGCATACTCAGGTACCACTTTCATCTTCTCCTTCTTCTTCAGAACTTCCATACCCATTACGTACTAGGGGGAAGAAGGATGATTCATAAGAATACATTCGCTTTTTTAAATGTCTTCTCTAAACTGCAGATCAATATTCCATTGATTGAGGCACTTCAAAAGATGCCTAAGTATGCTCGATTTATTAAAGATGCAGTTCTTGGAAAGAAAGGGGTGGATGAATTTCAGAGAGTAAACTTAAATGAACAGGTTAGTTCATGTGTTTTGCATGGGTTACCTAAGAAAAAGAAGGATCCAGGTAGCTTTGTCATTGAGGATACATTGGGTGATTCCTACACTGGAAGAGCTCTCTGTGATCTGGGAGCGAGCGTGAATTTGATGCCGTTGTCGGTATTCAAAAAGTTAGGTGTGGGGGAGCCCCCGAAAACCTGGATAACTCTCCAATTTGCAGATAAATCGACCAAGAGAGCATGTGGGATGATAAAAGACGTGCTTGTGAGAGTTGGGAGCCTGATAATTCCAGCTGACTTCGTAATACTAGGCATGCCAGCGGGTGATGTGCCTATCATTCTGGGCAGGCCATTCTTCGCGACTGGTCGTACTCTCATTGACGTAGAGAATGGAGAACTAATTATGAGGGTACATGATGACATGGAGACTTTTCGGGTCTTCAAACCGTCACCCCAACATTCATGGGAGTATCAGCCATGGGTTCCATTTGCGGTGCAAGTGAAGCGACAGCTCCCTGAGTTATCGCACGGGGATCCACCTGGTTATTGGGATAGGAACAAGCCATCAGCGGTGCATGCACATGAAGCAGTACTTCAGATTCAGCACAGGAAAGCCAAGTTGGATGCGGCACAATGTGCCAGACCACCCTCGTGAGGTGGCAGAGGTAACATGGTCGGGCCGTCGACCTTAAATCACAAGCGCTTCTTGGGAGGCAACCCAATGTAGAGTAGGATGTTATTTTAGTTCTCTATATTTGACTATGAGGGGTGAGAGAGAGTGAACTTATTTTTCCAATCAGTGTGCAGGGACACAGGTACAGAAGACGCACCGGATTCCCCTTCTTGATGTACGTGCTAGAGATTGCATGAAATTATGGAAAGAAAAAGCCCCACGGGATTATGCATAAAAGAATAGAGAATTGCTGGAGGTCGAGGAGCGATTCCAATATGTTGGGTTCCACACGCATGAGAGGGCTACAATTTATATCTTAGCCGCACATCGGAATCCGGGCGCGTAGAGACTTCTCCGGAAATTTTCAACGGTCCACAAGATCCCTTCTTGTTGCAATTTCGCGGCAACGGTGCCCATGTAGGTCTGGGCACCCAGGTACCTCTAACACTCTCTTTCAAATCTACATTTTTGAGCGATGAATGTTGCAATCCACCGCCTACACATTTAAGCGATGAGTCCTCCTTCATTATCTCTAAATTCGTTGAGGACAACGAAACGCTTAAGTGTAGGGGAGTTTGTATCTATGTTCACTAGCCATGTCTTTGTTTGCATCGCCTTGTTACATATAGTTATGTGTTCATATTGTGTTGGTTTGTGGTAGGATTGTGTAGTTTATGCATTTTGTTAGCACTTTTACATTATTGAGTCCCCTACCCAAAACTTGTGTTTAATCAAGTTGGCCAATAGCATATAGAGTTAGGAAATATTAAAAAAAAAAAAAAAAAAAAAAAAAAAAAAAAAAAATCATCAAATTTTAAATGTTTGAGAAAGGGCAATCGAAGAGAGTGAATGTGGAGAGGGATTAATAATAGAATTCCTTAGGAGTATGAAAATCTGAGGTGAGGTAGACGCGAGAATCTGGAGTAGGGAGACTTATAGGGCTAATGCACATTAGAAATGCGAGTAGCTGCCTCTCAGACAAGTTATCCTACTAGCGCTACACCACCGTCACTTAGGTAGTCGTCAACCCTCCTCGTAGTGGCAACGGAACAGCTGTGCGAGTTATGTTTATGGGGGCCTCACGTCCCGTCTCCATCTCCTAGGTCCACTAGTTACCCCTATTGATCCGTTTACCCCTTTTATTCACAACCTCTAGCCTAAGAAGCCTTTCATTGTGACATTCATCACTTGTTAGAATGGTCCTTTCCTATGCGTCATGATAGAGGGAGTTGAGTTAGGGAGGTTCGATGAGGGTGAGCTGATTTGATACATCTTACGTGGATTCTCTTACATGTCGTGTTTTGAGGGGATGTGAGGGTGAGTTAGAGACGGTAGCACACTTCGGTGTGGAGGTGAGTCGTGTCCTTACACCACGATCACAGGTGGAGTACCGTAGTGCGTGATATTTCTACCGCACGTCATGGGGTGGGGATTGGTTGATCTTATAGGAGGTCGTGCTTATGCTTTATGTAGATTCTCTATATCGTAGGTGATGAGGAGGATCGGTTGGAAAAGCACGATTACACATTGACTACTGGGTTCGTGATTTGCTTTGCATCAAGTGTGGGGGTGTCGACATCTATGTTATTACATCACTAATTTGACACATTCCACCCCCATCTTATCTAATTTTGACATTTGATCTCCTCGAATATTACTATCGTATTGTCGGATCCATGTGCTTAATGTTACTGTGTGGAAATGAAAAAAAAAAAGAGAAAAAAAAAAGTAAAATAGAAAGTGAAAGTGAAATTGAAAGGGAATAAAGGAGCAAGCTTGAAATTGAAGACCGGGGAGATTAGCTATTGTTCGAGATCACTTCTTCACATTTGTGGCCGCGAGAACGGCGTTGCACCAAGATTGAGGGAATGAGGGCCGGAGTAGTGAGATTCGGTGTGGTTCCTTGGATTTTGGTGAGGGAGTGTAAGAATCGGGTTTTGTGAGTTATATCATGACGTCTAGGACTACGCTTCTAAATATCCTATCCTACCCGTCCTAAACCGTCAGCAATTTAACCCGTGGATAAATAGCTCGGAAGGTAAGTGCTAGGGATACGTTTGATGAGTGTGCGGAAGCAACATATTTTGTGTTCGTGCCCGTTCTGTCTAACGAAACTGACCGCAAGTTCTACCGATCACCAAAGTTATAGAACTTCCGAGGGAATATGAGAGCCTTATGACTTGCCGGTTTACTTTTTGAGATTGCCCAATCTCTACTGAAGAAAAAAAATTGGTGTTGTTTCAATTTTTGCATTGTTTAATAATCGAGTTGCATTGTATAGTCATGTTGATTGCATTGTGTGTGTGTGTTGTGTGTGTCACATGGCTAGTGTAATTGTATGCAATTCAGTGGATTAAAACGTAGTGTGAGGATTGATTTTGCTCGGGACGCGCAAAAAGGTAGTGTGGGGGATTTGATAACTCTGTATTAGAGTTATATTTCTTACACGTTTTACATCGTTTTGCGTGATTTCCGGGTTGATTATATTGGTTTTTACACAACGAATAGAGAGAAAACGAAGAAGTTTAGCTTTGAGTGTTAATTTGTTATCCAAGTGTTTCTCGCGTTATTTTATGTTATTTTGTCACGTTTGATCGCACGGGTTGTGTTTCGTGTTGTTTGACAGGAAACGATACTTGAGAGATTAAGCGGAGAGGAGAAACGAGTTTTGGAATATTTGCGTGAGCTTGGGAGAATAAGAACATGAGAAAGGATGGAAAAAGGGGGCCTAAGTGTAGTTTTCAAAAGTTTTAAAAACTACACTCAGCACCCCGTTAGAAAACACATCAGTGCCTTAGAAAAATTTGGAGCAACATGATGAAATCAACTCTCTGTATTTCACGATCAGCTATCAAGATCGCAGGATCAAGTGGCAGATCTGATGAGCAGATCACCTGATCGCTCGATCAAAGGAAGCCCAAACCACCATCACCGAACACCACAACCGCCTCTTCCACCTCTCTGCTTCGATTAATCACCGCTGCAAACCCATAACTCGGACCATCACCCCATCACCGTCTTCTCCTCTCTCCCCGACCACCAAGCCGCCGGTTACAAACCCAGCAACGCATCCAATCTCCCTTTCTAACTCAACCAATTGAAACCCAAATAACCCATTGCCAATCCCAGAACAAATACCTACCTGAAACCGCACCAAAGCAGAGCACAATACAAATCGCAGAACTAGAAGAAACCCGGAAAGGCCGCAAGAAATAGACCTAGAACAGGGAGGAAGAAAGAGAAAAAACAGAGCCTAGAAACAAAACCCAGCAATCAATTCGCAGAGAAGACTTTACAGGAATTCGCACTAATTTCTGATGGAATTCGCACGAATTGAAGAAGCAACCACCACCAGAACTCACCATGGCCTTCTCTCCAATCGACGACCAACATTACAGCCAACCAGAGCAAGCAAACAGAGCAAAAAGAGGAAGAGAAGAAGGCAGCGCAGTTGGAAGAAGAAGTATTGAGGCTCACTGTAAATTGGCGATCAGCTCCCTTGATCGCACAATCAGAAGCCAATTCAACTCCAGATCGCACGATTGGGTTTCTGGCAATCGTACGAGTGTTTTCTCCAGGCGGTATTGTTTTGGGGCAGAAATTAAAATTAAAGAAAAATAAATGAAGAAGGCAGCGTGTGCCAGCCCTAGGGTTGAGGAGATTTCCCACTTTCTTGGAAGGGGCAAAACTGCAATTATGAGATTTTCACACTAAGTGAACTCACGGGGTTGATTTAGAAAAAAACACAAGGGCTCTTTGAGGGGGATTGACGTATATTGACGCAGAAACAGAAGAAAAAAGAAGAGGACGACACAAGCTAAGAAGACACGAAGAAGACGAAGACGGAAAAGACTACGAAGATCGACTCTTAGTTTGTTTCTTCTTCCCTCTTTTAATCTTTGATATGGAGAAACTCTTTTTGTTTGTCTACTCAATGAGTAGCTAAACCTCTCTAGCTATATAGTTTATGGAGAACTAGGGTTTATATTAGATTTTCCGGATTTTTGTCTCTTTGATTCATGTTTTGATACTTAAATCGACGTATTGTTCTAGTTATTCAACAACTTCTTGTTCTTGATTCTTAGTTTGTTTGGTTTGATCACCCATAACATGCTAGTTATCTAGGTTTGTTGCACGACAATGAACATAACCCGGATTCGTGAAGAACGTTGTTGACATTCTCGTAGTTTCTTGAGACCGACAGGAGATAGAGACTTGAATGACCGTGTGTGGGTTGTTTCGGTTAGACTTAGTTAGGATTAGCGTAATCGGTAGGGCGACAGGACCCGGTGAGCGAACCTGGCTAGCTGACTAGAACGTAACGGTAGACAGAGGTGTACCGACAGGACCCGAAGTAGACTGAAACGTAGATTTGCGTGAGATCGACAGAAGATAGTAATGAATGTGACCCGGTATAACTAGACGTAGGTAGAGTGTTTTAAATCATAGTCCGGAAATATCTAAATGCCCTAGGGACCCTAAAACTATCTAGTGTTCTCCATCTTCGTATTAATCAGAAAATAACAAAAATATTAGTTCGTTTATTTAATTTCAGTCACTTGTTTGAGGGTGACGAACTCTTAAATCACAACTTTTTCTTGCTGGTTACTTCAACTCTAAATTAATCGTTTAGCTAAATGATCTAGAGACTGTCCCTGTGGGTTCGACAACCTGAGTTTAAATACTCTATCTTTATTACTTCGACCGTGCACTTGCGTATACACGTAAGAAATCGTGTCACTCTCAGGCCTCCATGTCTTCTCGCTTCTGGGTTGATTCTGTTCTCACTGCTGTCTATCTCCACAACATTCTCCCCACCAAAGCGCTCAACGGTGAAATTCCTACCACCATTCTCTATCATCGTCTTCCCACATATGATCATCTTTGTACCTTTGGGTGTCTGTGTTACCCTAATCTGACTGTCGTGTCTCCCCACAATCTTGCCCCCGGTCCACTCGATGTGTATTTCTTGGTTACCCTTCGAACTTTCGTGGTTATCGGTGTCTCGACATCTCTAATGGTCGCATTCACATCTCTCAACATGTCACGTTTGATGAGAACGTCTTCCCGTTTGCCACACCGGGTTCCGTGTCACTTCCTGGACATATTGTCTCTGACCCTGGCGATGGTCTTCCTCCTATAGATCTGTCCGGTCATACTCACAACCCATCTTCTCCTTCTCGGCTAACCCCACCCTTCACTCTTCACTACACTCGTCGCCCGGCCGTACCTCCTTCTGTTGCCTCGACTCCACCTCAGGCTCCACCACCTCAGGCTCCTCCTCAGCCTCCTGCCTCCCCACCTGTCATAGTCTCCCCGCTATCTCCAGCACCAGACTCTCCTAACCCACTGGCTCCACCCCTCTCTCCTCAAATGAGAACCCGAGCCCAACACGGTATCCATAAACCCATCTCCCGTCTCACCCTTCATGCTCAATATCCCTCTACTTTGTCTCCCTTGCCCAAATCCCATGTGTCTGCCCTTTCGGACCCACACTGGAAAGCTGCAATGGATGATGAGTTTGAGGCCATGATCACGAATCAGACTTGGGAGTTAGTTCCTCGCCCGTCTGGGTCAAACATTCTTCGGGCTCTTTGGTTATTTCGTCACAAGTTTCGGGCCGATGTTACTCTTCAGCGGTACAAGACTCGTTTAGTGGAAAATGGCAAGTCTCTGTTAGTGGGGGTTAATTGTGATGAGACTTTTAGCTCTGTGGTCAAACCGGCCACCAACGCACTATTCTCACTATTTCTGTCTCGCATGCTTGGCCCATTCGTCAGTTGGATGTCAAGAATGCGTTCCTACATGGTGATCTTGATGAGGTTGTGTATATGCATCAGCCACCAGGCTATCAGGATCCCCGTTATCCGGATCATGTCTGTCGGTTACGTAAGTCCCTGTATGGGCTGAAGCAGGCACCTCGTGCATGGTTTCAGCGCTTTGATACTTTTCTCACCTGCTCTGTAGGATTCTCCAGTTGTAGATGTGATGAGTCTCTATTTGCTTACAGTCAGGGATCAGATATTGTCTACCTCCACTTCTACATTGACGATATCATCATTACAGGGTCCTCTCCTACAGTTGTGCAGCAGGTTATCTCTCAATTTTCGACTAAGTTTGCTATGACCGATCTTGGACCTCTACATCATTTTCTGGGCATTGCTGTCACCCGGACTGCTTCTGGTATGGTTCTCTCACAGCGTCAGTATGCCTCTGAGATTCTGCAGCGTGCATCGATGGTGGGCTGTAAGCCCGTTAGCACTCCTGTTGAGACTGGTTCCAAACTCACCGCGGGTTCCGGACCTTCGGTTGATGATCCCACTCTCTACCGCAGCTTAGCTAGTGCGCTTCAGTACCTTACCTTCACTCGTCCGGACATCTCTTATGCTGTTCAGCAAATCTGTCTCTTCATGCATGATCCTCGAGAGCATCATATGCGCACGTTGAAACGCGTTCTTTGCTATGTGGGTGGCACTCTTGATCTCGGGTTTCACATCTCGGCTTCTGCCTCTACCGGTCTCACGGCATACACGGATGCTGACTGGGCTGGTTGCCCGGACACGCGTCGCTCCACCTCTGGTTTTGCACTTTCTTCGGAGATAACCTTCTCAGCTGGTCGTCCAAACGACAAGCTACTGTCTCCCGTTCTAGTGCCGAGGCCGAGTACCGTGGCGTGGCCAACGTTGTTAATGAGCTCTGTTGGCTTCGCAATCTTCTTCTTGAGCTTAACGTTCGTCCTCCGAAGGTCTCACTCTGCTATTGTGACAATGTTAGTGCAGTATACTTATCGGGTAATCCGGTTCAGCATCAACGCACGAAACATATTGAGATCGATCTTCACTTTGTCCGGGAAAAAGTTCGTCTCGGCCAACTTCAGGTTCTTCATATACCCGCTGATTTTCAGTATGCGGATATCTTCACCAAAGGTCTGCCTCGTCAGTTATTTGAAAAGTTCTGCTCCAGTCTGAACGTTCATCATTCTCCCGCTCCGACTGCGGGGGTGTAATAGAAATAGCACACTTAGTTTAGGGACTAAAGTGTAATTAGTGTTGTATTAGTTTTGTTTTTATTGCTAATCAAAGAAGAAGTCCGAGAGAGGATAATTTTACAAACTTACAGATGTGTGAGCAGTTTCCATCAATGGGACCAACTGCTAACTATTAGTTAGCTAGATGGGGAAACACAAACAAAATGTAAAATTGATCATCCTGGTTCAGCCATGGACAAGGCCAATGATATATTTGTGGTGTCAATACACCCTTCCTATACTGGGCTTATTTCATGTTTTTACAGATATAAGAAGAAGGTTACGCATGATTTTGATGATGAAATAGTCACTGGGGGTGTGTAGGAATTGATTTTGTTATTGGTTATGTGTTTAAATTTGGCCCAGGTAGTTGGATTAGACTGAATTGAGAAGTACACTAGCCATCGGGTAGCTAAGTTGTATGGATTTCATCAAGACATTTCAGGATGAGTGATTCCTTTGTATGTGTACATGACATGGCTTGGAAGAAGATATCATGGGTGTCGGGGAAGCAATTCTATATATCCAGGGTATTTGAGTACTATACCTGAAATTTTATTAAATGCCAACATACCACCTTCAACCCCTTCAAACCTATCCCTATACCATACGTCCAAAGCTAAACTGCTAAAGAAGGCGCAATGTACATCCAGTCCTCGATGTCCGTGGGATTGAAAATGATTGACGCCTAAATTTTGGGACGGATGGAGTATAGAATATGCATCACAATCGTATCACTACTACTGTTGGAGTTGACTTGTATCAACTTGGTAACAATGTTGGTCGGTATACAAGGTCAAAGGAGGTGGTTTGTGTTTCCTTATGCAGCAAGAAAATCAAACTAGGAAACATTTGTTTCCAAGTTGAATGGGAGAAAGGTTAGTCAAACTATGCTCCCACCGTTCCTAATTAATGGCGGTGGGTACATGGCAGTATATATAACATGCATTTGTTTTAATGGGGAAGATGCATACACACTGCAGTGACCTTGAGAGCTTAGTTCGGTGCTTTGAGCTTTTGTGAGTGTGTGTGTCTCGGGTGGGTGATTCGGGTTGCCGTTGTGGCCGTTGTGGCCACGGTGTGCATTGTAATCGGGTTCTATTCTCAATAAAATATCTGGTTATGGTCGTGGATTAGCTAGCGGGTTCGTTACGAATTCGTTAGTGAACCACGTAAAATATCTGTCTCGTTCTTGTTTTTGCTTTACATCTTTCTTGCTCGAATACCCCAAGGTTATAATAAATTGGTAACAGAGCTCTGAAACAGGAGTTCTGTTACAACAAACTGGTATCAGAGCCAGGGTTCCAAGATCCGGGTGGAGCCAAGAGCTAGGGTTTCATGTTTTGGTGGAACTCAAAGCTAGGGTTTCGCGATTCAGGTGGAGCAGGCTATCAGAAGTAGGGTTTTGAGATTCTGCCAAGAACGATGTCTGGTTTGGCGATCAAGATCGATCTGTTTGTGAGAGAGAAGCAGGTACACCCACCATCTGAAGCCCCGTGGAGGGGGCTATCCGGGCTCCTGTCGGAGCGATCTAGCGCGCATCTGATTAGGCGTGCATGGGATCTGGCAAATCCATCACGCATTCGATACTGGCGCGACTCTGGCGGTTCACGCGCATCTGGTGTTCTGGCGATTGAAGTTCAGGCGCAATCCGGCTCCCGGCGCGGAGCATCTGGCGTGTGAATTGAATCTGGTTCTGGCTCATGTCTTACAGAAACTTGTTGGAGTTGGAGCAACGGCACGGAGCATCTGTCGCGTGAGATTTCTGGCACGCGCATCTGGTTTTGGTTCTGGCGCGCATTATGCACGAGTCTGTTCAGGCGTGCATCTGGTTTTGGGTCGTGTACCATGACACGCATTGAGCTCGCATCTGGCGCGATCTGTTTCTGGCGCGCATCTGAGGCATACATGGCGCATCTGGCATGACAATTTGGGCACCCGTCATTGGTGCATCTGGTCTGAATGACATCTGGGCACTTGTCATGGTGCATCTGTCTGGCGCAATTGGGCGCATATGGAATGTATTCGGTCCTGTCTCAGTGAATACATTCGAGTCTGGTTCTGGGTGGAGCACTTGTTTCTGTTTCTGGAAGTGCAACCACATCGGGCGCAGTTGTTGCAGGAACGCATGGTAGTTGGAGCAACGATTTGGCGATTCATGTTTCGCATACAGCTGCGGAACATATGTTTGGGGAGGCGTGCTCGTTCTGGTTCTAGGAGACACATTGGTTCAGGTTTGAGAAAAGAAGCATCAGGTTCTGGTTTCGGGTTGCTGAGTTGATTCAAGTCAAGGTGGAGATTTGTTGGAGTTGACTTGTATCAACTTGGTAACAATGTTGGTCGGTATACAAGGTCAAAGGAGGTGGTTTGTGTTTCCTTATGCAGCAAGGAAATCAAACTAGGAAACATTTGTTTCCAAGTTGAATGGGAGAAATGTTAGTCAAACTATGCTCCCACCGTTCCTAATTAATGGCGGTGGGTACATGGCAGTATATATAACATGCATTGGTTTAATGGGGAAGATGCATACACACGGCAGTGACCTTGAGAGCTTAGTTTGGTGCTTTGAGCTTTTGTGAGTGTGTGTGTCTCGGGTGGGTGATTCGGGTTGCCGCCGTGGTCGTTGTGGCCACGGTGTGCATTGTAATCGGGTTCTCTTCTCAATAAAATATCTGATTCTGGCCGTGGATTAGCTAGCGGGTTCGTTACGAATTCGTTAGTGAACCACGTAAAATATTTGTCTCGTTCTTGTTTTTTCTTTACATCGTTTTTGCTCGAATACCCCAAGATTATAACAAACTGGTAATAGAGCTCTGAAACAGGAGTTCTGTTACAACAACTACAAATAAGTACAGAAGGGTATCTCATCTTCTCCTCCTGCACACATTAAATTCCAATCTTATTCCTGATTATTCAAATCTTTTTTAAGGGATCAAATTATCGACGTTGGAGGACAAGAAAACAAACCACGGTCTATTCCTTGAATAAAGAGACGTTCAACCACTAATTAATCCTTTCTCTTGATTTTGCTATGGTTGAATCATTACATATTTTCCTCCAAACAGATCACACATGCCTCTTCATCCCTACAAAACCTCACATATATATGCTTTCCCCCATGTCCAACATAAAGCTAAGCAACAAAATGGCACCAACTGCTCCAACAGAATCTCTACTATATAAAAGGTTGAAGAGGTTCCTAACCAAAAAGGGTTCCTAACCTTTTCAGCTTGACAAAAATACCCGGATTAATTAACTTAATGTCTATGATAGCCTTTCACCATTCATAAACGTCGGACCCTAAATTACACCACTCAGTGCGAATCGGTTTCACGATACGACACAATTCAAATTACAAAATCTCTTTTGATTGTCTCCCATTGAAACACCGAATGGTATTATTTCATCTCATGTCATCCAATCCTTCGAAGCGTGGAGGTAGACCACGGGTTCAAAGATAATCGCAACGTCTCCAACCTATCAAACTGAGCTCATATGATCTCCATTAATGGAGAAAATGAAGAAGAAATCATCAACCAAGAAGAAGGACAAAATGAAAGAAGAAGAAAAAATACTTTTTTTACTGAAGAAGAGTACCACACCGCCTCATATAGGCTCAGCACCAACGGCCACAGTGAAGCAGCCAATTGGAGACTGACACGCATACAAGAGCCATGTGCTCAGCTAAAGTGTCTGAGTGTCAAAACGACACCGTTACATTAGGGCAATAGTACAAATAGAAGAAATAACATAAAGATTGGAAAAAAATACAAAATAACCCCAAACAGCTTCTTCATAATTCTAATACTCCCCCTCAAGTTGGACAGGGGTGATGAAACACTTCCAACTTGCTGAGAAGAGATTGAAATATTGGAGAAGACAATGCCTTGGTGAGAAAATCTGCAAGCTGCAAAGTGCCTGGGACATGATGAAGGGTGATGACTCCTTTTTGAACAAGATCTCTTGTTGAATGGCAATCTAGCTCTATGTGTTTTGTCCTCTCATGAAAAATAGGGTTATTAGCTATGTGAATGGCAGAGTTGTTATCACAAAGAACCCTTGGAGGAGGATCTAAAACAATATCAATTTCTTGAAATAAGGAAAGCAGCCATTGAATTTCACAAGAAACCAGAGCTAGGCTTCTATACTCAGCTTCAGCTGAGCTCATAGCCACAACTTTCTGCTTCTTTGACTTCCATGAAACAAGTGACTTTCCCAGAAAAACTAGATATCCACTTGTAGATCTTCTAGTGTCTAAGCACCCACCCCAGTCAGCATCTACATATGGTGTCAGGTGCATGTCTTTCACAGCAGAGAAATGCATTTTCATATGTAATGTTCCTTTCAAATATCTAAGAACATAGTTTAGTGCTGCTTGATGATCAGTAGTAGGAGCAGCCACATATTGAGACAATTTATGCACAGCATAAGTCAAATCAGGTCTTGAATTGCATAAATATAGAAGCTTACCAATAATTCTTCTGAATATAGTTGCAGATTCAACTGATAGGAGATCTCCAGAAGCACTGCTAAGATGAGTGCTAGGCAGCATTGGAGAAGGTGTAGGCTTGCTGTCTATGTATCCAAATTCTTCCAATATATTAACTGCAAATTTGCACTGACCCATGTGCATGCCTGAAGAAGTCCTGTGAAACTCAAATCCCAAAAAGTAATGCAAACATCCAAGATCCTTGAGTTTAAATTTGTGATCCAGGAGTGTCTTGAAAGAAGATATTTCAGAAGCATTATCACCAACTAGAAGAATATCATCCACATAGACTAATAACAAGAGAAATGAGGTGTATTGTCTTCTGAGAAAGAGTGTGTAATCACTCTTACATTGCTGGAATCCCATTTCCAAAAGAGTAGTTGAGAACTTAGAAAACCATTGCCTGGAAGCTTGTTTTAAACCATATAAGGCTTTCTTCAGCAAGCAAACAGGATTTGAAATATTTTTTGAGGTCATGTATCCTTCTGGTAAGCTCATATAGACATTCTCAGAGAGATCTCCATGCAGAAAAGCATTGTTCACATCAAGTTGAACTAGATGCCAATTATTCATAACAGCAAGTGCTATGATGCATTTAAGTGTAGGCAATTTAGCAACTGGAGAAAATGTTTCTGAGTAATCAATTCCTTCCTTTTGAGTGTATCCTTTAGCCACTAATCTGGCTTTATGCCTTTCCAAAGAGCCATCAAATTTAAGTTTGGTCTTGTACACCCATCTAGAACCTATCACTTTTTGTTTGTGTGGCAAAGGAACAATCACCCAAGTTCCATTTTCTTCTAGAGCTTGTAACTCTGATCTCATGGCATTCTGCCATTCTGAGTGTGCAGAAGCTTCAACATAGGTGGTTGGTTCATTGGGACAAGAAGTGGCAACATTAAAGGTGGCTTTAGATCTTGGCTTTGTGAGAACAAAATCTTTCAAATGAGAAGGCATTTTGCTGACCCTTGTTGAGGTTCTAGGGGTTTGAGTAGTGGTATTGTGGTTATGTATTTGAGTACTATCAGAAGAAGGTGTGGGAGTGTCATGTGGTGGTATGTTATGGAAATTGGTGTGCTGCTGAGTTAATGGAGGTGGACAAGAAATTGGAGAAGGTGATGTCACAGAAATAGATTATGCAACATTGTTTGGTAAACAATAAGGGGTGTGAATATGTTGATATGAATTTGTATTCATATAAGGAAAGATTCCTTCATGAAAAATGACATCTCTGGAAATAATGAGTTTTTGATTAACTAAATCAAAAACCTTATATCCCTTAATTCCAAAGACATATCCCAGGAAAACACACTTCAATGCTCTTTCTTCAAACTTTGTCCTCCCATGTTGTAATGTAGATACATAACATAAACAACCAAAGACCTTCAATTAAGAATAATCTGGAATTTTTCCATAAATAATTTGAAAAGGTGATTTACCTTGTAGTCTAGGAGAGGGAACTCTATTGATCAAATGTGCAGCAGTCAATATGCACTCTCCCCAAAACTTTATAGGCAAATTTGATTGAAATCTTAATGCTCTAGCCACTGCAAGTAGGTGTTGATGCTTCCTTTCTACTATGGAATTTTGCTCTGGTGTTGCTGCACAACTAAATTCATGCATAATTCCTTGAGTAGCACAAAAGTCTTTCAATTCCAGTTCTGGAGCTTGATCACTTCTGATCTTCTTGACTGTAAGATTGAATTGTGTTTGAACAAACTTGCAGAAAGCTGGAATAGCTTGTTGTGCTTCAGATTTGAATTTGAGCAAATAGATCCATGTAGACCTAGATGCATCATCAACAATGGTTAGGAAGAACTTGCAGCCATCATGTGTAGGGGTGTGATATGGACCCCATGTATCACAATGAATCAATCCAAACACTGTGCTGCAAATAGTGTTCTTCTTTGGAAATTTGAGTCTCTTTTGTTTTACCAAAGGACACACTGTACAACAGGTGTTTTCTGGCAATGTCCCACATCTCAAAATTGGAGAAAGCTGATTCAGCTTCCTATAAGAAGGGTGTCCCAGCCTCATATGCCAAAGATTGACTGATGATGTGGGATCAGGTGTAAGAAGCAAGTTCACACAGCTAGATTTGGGACTTTGAAGTAAATATAATCCATCCTTTTTATATCCAGAAGCTTAAAGGACTTTGGATTGTGTGTCATGAATTGTGCAACTATCCATTTCACACACAAAACTGTATTTGCCTTTGCTGGTAATTTGAGAGATGGATATGAGATTGAATTTAAAATCAGGTACACATAAAACATTTTCCAGAACAAGTGAATCATTCACTATTACTTGCCCCACATGAGAAACCTTGATAGCTTTCCCATTTGGCAGATGTACTGAGACATTTTTGACTGGAATAGGATGTTGCATCAAATGCAATTGTGAGCACACATGATCTGTTGCTCCTGTGTCAATGATCCAAGTTCCAGAAGGTAAATGACTATGAGAAAAAGTAGTTTGCATAGAGTAGGTACTGAAAACCCCTCCCAAGAAATGACTGCTGCTGCTAGAAGAATCATGTTTCATAAATAAAGGATTATCATATTGTGCATTTAGGTGAGAAGCATCATAGGGACTCACTGAACCAGCCTCACTTGCAGCTCCTTTGATTCCTTGAAGTTGTAACTGTGAGCTGATTAGAGAGGCAATTTGCTGGCATTGAGCTGGGGTAAATTCCACAGATGTGTTTCCCAGAGAATGACCAGTAGGACTACTCATGGAAGTTTTATCAATTCCCATAACTGTATTTACATTGTTAACAGCATTTTGCTTCCCTTTGGGTCTGTAATTGGCTGGGTAGCCATGTAACTTCCAACATTTGTCTCTTGTGTGTCCTGAACCATTGCAATAAGTGCAAGAGAGCTTCCCTTTTGAATGTGGCTTAGAAGAAGAATGTTGATGAAACTGAGTATAATTTGCTCTATGTATCTCTGGATTTCCAATTGCTGACATAGCCATTCCAGGATTAGGCAAAAACTCCATGATAATTAGCATTGAGAGCCATTTGATTCTCATGTTGCACAACCTTAGAAAACACATGATTAAGAGAAGGTGTAGGCTCCATAAGTAATATTTGTTCTCTTACAGCTGAATATTGATCAGTCAAACCCATAAGAAATTTCATTGTTCTTTCTTCTTCAAGCAGCTCAGAAAACGCAGAAAGATGACCACATGTGCAGCTAGGTAGGCACTTATAATTCATCAATTCCTCCCAAAGAGTTCTTAGCTTAGTATAATAAACAGTCACACTCATGTCTCCTTGTTTCAAATCAGAAATCATGGTGGACAATTGATAGATTCTGGGTTTATTACCCTGAGAAAATCGCTCCAAAAGATCAATCCAGATTTCTCTGGATGTGGTGCGATAAACAACACTAGCTGCAATTTCTGGGGAGATGGAATTTAGCAGCCATGAAATGACCATGCTATCACATCTCCGCCAGATTTTTGCATGCTCAGATCCTGGATCTGGCTTGGGAATAGACCCATCTACAAATCCGAGTTTATTTTTGGCATCTAACGCAACATTCATAGAGCGTTGCCATGGATAATAATTAGGTCCATTTAGAACCTGAGAAACCAGTAGATGTCCTGGATTGTCTGACCTAGAGAGAAAATAAGGAGAGGAGGGATTAATACCTCCATTGACGCAAATTTCATGGTCAGCAGTTGGAGTCGCCATTAGATCTGGCGAGAGAGATAAAGTGTGACCCAGAAATAAACCAGGTCACTCGCTGAAGAAGAGAAGCCGCAGACGAAAGAAGAGCTCAGGTAGGAATGCGTCCTTGCAAACCAGGCTCTGATACCATATCAAACTGAGCTCATATGATCTCCATTAATGGAGAAAATGAAGAAGACATCATCAACCAAGAAGAAGGACAAAATGAAAGAAGAAGAAAAAATACTTTTTTTACTGAAGAAGAGTACCACACCGCCTCATATAGGCTCAGCACCAACGGCCACAGTGAAGCAGCCAATTGGAGACTGACACGCATACAAGAGCCATGTGCTCAGCTAAAGTGTCTGAGTGTCAAAACGACACCGTTACATTAGGGCAATAGTACAAATAGAAGAAATAACATAAAGATTGGAAAAAAAATACAAAATAACCCCAAACAGCTTCTTCATAATTCTAATACAACCAACACAAACCGTTTGGAGTTTTGATTGATGAAGACGACAATGCTTGATGGGGGAACGTATCAAAGCTAATGATGGTCGTTCAACTCTCCGCTGCATCATGCCGTACTCAACCCTAAAGAGCAGAGGAAACTCCAAATCATATCTCGCTGGTCTCTCTTATGTGTGTAGGTTCTTCTTCAAAATCTTCGGTGTCTTCGCTTCTTCCAGGTAACAAGTTCGATAGGCACACAACATATTTCAGAGTGATCATCTTCCAATCTATTCGGTTTGAACAATCACTTGGCACTACCATCGCTTTTTTTTTTTCCTGCCAATCTAGAGAGCTTCCTGCAAGAAAACATAGGGCCAATCGGCGATTTCCCTCAGAGGGTATGCTCCATAGAGGTTCTAAAATCTCTCCTCAGAGTCCAGTTCACTTCAGCTATGTTTCTTTTAGATTCAGGTATGCATTGTTGCGTCGTTGCATATGTATCGTGCGGGTTGTTACTTAAATTACGTGGTCTCTGGTTGCACCTACCAAAATTGCTTATATAGTTCTTAGTATTTATTCTAGCGCTGCATATCGATGATTGTTATAGAAGGATATTATCGGCGACGGATTGACTATCTGTTGGTATTCGAGGCAGAGGAGGGCTGTAACAAAAAAAATGTGTAAGACTATACTATCGCTTGTGTCAATAGAATGAATATAAGGACAGTGTTACGAATGAAAACGTCAAAAGATATTAACTCCAGTCTCTTTTGCAGTTGATGCTCTCCGACCGTGATCAAATACCTGACGGGAAGGATTGAAGGTATTCTCTTGCTCAATATTTCCCATCTCCAATAATCAATGATCAAGTAATTGTGTTTCTCCAAACTAACTGGCGGGTGTAAAGTCAAATGTTTGTTAGGTCAGTATTGTTAACTATGCAGCGTGCAAGCCTCTTCTCTATATGTTTCTAAGCAAGTATTTGAATTCGTCGTCTTGGATGAACCAAAGCATCATTCCTACATTACAGTGATTTTGTTGGTTTTCATGCTTTGAACATTACAGTGATTTTGTTGGTTTTCATGCTTTGAGTTCTACATTGAATTCGTCATCTTGGATGAACTAAAGCATAATTCCTACAGTATAGTGATTTTGACATTTTGTGGTTTTATTCTCTGATTTCTACATTTACCCTTCTCAATTTTTTACATCTTTGCCCAGGTCTATTCCAGTTTTCAGTTTCTATGCTCAAGTAGTTTTCTCATATTGTCGTTTAATCTATACGAGGGAAAGGAAGAGGTTCTTTTATAAACATTCATTTGCAGTTTAATACATTTTTAATTACCTATAAAAAGTTATAAATGAGTTACTTTTTTCTTTACATAGTTTCATTGCATGATTTGATTGTATCCCTATCCACATCATTTTCTGTTATGTCACAATCTACGCTATATCGAATGTTTGGTGTGGGATATTAGTGGATCAACGCCTAATTGGCGTTGATCCATTGAAGTAGAGCTAGGCTGACTACGTTGAATTTGTACACACAAAATTAGTATTCTGATTATCATTTTTCACAATCAGCCATGGGAATACAAATTCAAGCTTTTTCCAAATGTAAAATTTGAGATGACTATTAAAATTATAATTTGTTTTCCTTTTTGGTCAGAGTTTCACACTATGTGAGTTCTGCAGTAATAGTGCAACAAATGCGTGAACATTACTTAAGAACCATTCGAAGTAACAGACTTAGAACATGAAACGCTTGTTGGCTGGGCTGCATTGTACTTATTTCCTAATTTGTATTCATGGTGTCAAAAGTTCGAAAATTTAAAAATATATCTTATCCATGAGTTTGGGTTTTTGAGCTGTTGGAGGTGATATTCCACTCTAATAGCAAAAAAAAAAAAATCTCATCGCTAACTGATAGCATTCTTTAAGATATTTTATTAAGAGCGGCTTTTATTAGAGAGTCTGAAGCTCTTGAGCTTGGGTTCTTTGCATAAAACAAAAGAAGAGAGGAAAAAAGTCTCATGAAGTTTCACTTGATTTTTTTTAGATTAATTCTTCTTAGGTTCCCTGTTCGCCGTGATATGAACTGAAAGAAGTTGTTGTACTGTTGTTTGCCACCGGTTTCTTACCTTTGCAGCATGGTCTTTAGCCAGGGGAAGTAAGGCAAGTAGAAGTCAGCGACCTTTAATGTCTTTGAACAAAGGTAAGTATAGTCGGCGTCCTTTTAGGTCTTTAAACAAACAATCAATTAAAAAATACTATATATCAAAGGGGAATACGGCTAGATGATGTTGTGACATAACATTTTGGTATTCCCTGCTTAAAGGTTTGCTGAATTTTTTTCGACCATGGCATATTTATGTAGATAGAGTCGGAGGAGGGAACAAATAATTCCCTACTGGTCCATACCAAAATGGCAAAATGTGACCGTCCAATATAAGAAGTCTTACACACCATCAACAATTGTTCTCATTACCTTGTGATACGTTTAAATTGAACCATATTCAACAAGAGTTGAATTGTGAAGGAACCATGGTTATTATGTTTTTGCACTAAACTTGCAATGTGGAATTGTAAATTACTATGGTGATTTTGTTATTATAATTTGTTGGCTTTACGTTGTATTTTATAATTTCTTGGCTTTGTGCTTATAGCCTCTTTTGAGTTTTGTGTACCATATATCTTTGGAACATCGAAAGAAAACATAACCACTGAGGTTAAATCAGGCATGAAAATAGATGTTTTAATTATGATCTATTGAGTTGAGGGAGTAGGCTTCCTTGTGGATATTTCTTCACTCTATTCCTTCTTTTTTCATTATCAACTTAGTTTAAGAGGTATGAATGTTCATTTATAGACTTAATTGGACATTAACGTTCTTATTTTTCTAATGGTTGTGTTATTGTGTATTTTGTTGATTATTTACCAAGTGATGTAGTTTTCCAACAGATATTTATTTACCTCATATATGGGCTTGTGCCGATATATATATCTTTGGCCTGCTCAAACTTGATCCTTTATCTATGTTTAGCACACCGGGTGCTTTTAAGTCAATCGGTGAGTTTCTAAAAAAAATAAAGTCAATGGGGTGATCTTGAAGAAAAAAGTCACTATTCTGAATTGTTGTGTACAAAAATTTTAAAGATGACATAATGACTTAAAGAGGCGAGTACTTGATACCCACGTGCAACGCACGTGCTACTTACTAGTAGATTCTAAATGTGTGCCGTTTCACTGCATCAATTTCAAAATCTTCCATGCATCATCAACGCTATCAAGGTCAGCCATCTACGGGTTCCGTATGATACTTATATTACTTTATTATCTGGTGACTGATTGCAGCAAGAAAAAAATTGATGAGAGATGAATTGTTTTCTAATCATCACTGATATATGGCATTTCCTTCAGTCCTACAGTAAGTAGTTAAGAAGTCAATTCGACACTTCTCCATTTTCTTTTGATGATTTACTTTATTGTCCTGGATTGTTATTACGTGTTATTTGGTATTCTCTGCCAACTATTTGACAAATTACCTGTCACAAAGCTACGTTTGACAAATTTCCTGTTACAAAGCTTAATCTTCTAACTAACAAAGTCCCCTCAGTGATAAGTTCGTACTATTTACATCTCTACAAGGTTCATTTAAGATTTTGCTAAATTTTGTTCTTTGGGCAAAGTACAGATCCTTATTGCTAGGTTTTTAATTTCTTGGTCTAATCACCTGTGTTAACACTCTTTTTCAGTCTTTGTCCTATCTTAGTTCCTACTACGGTTATAAGAGTTCTGTTCTTGACAAATTTGGAAAATTTCATTATATGTGATCACCTCATCACGTATGAATGTGTTGACGTTGTTCTCTATATGTACAAGATTAATTTACAATGCGTTTTTTTTAATTATTTAATTATTTCATCTCGTCTTTGTTGATCCATTGATTGATGAAATCCATCACGACACCCTCCACCAGTCTATATAATTGATATATTTGGCACGTTAGTATTTTCTTTCGACTGTGTTCTTCTGTTACTATACCTATCACCCGCCATTCAAATCTCCAAAGGCCAAGAAATGTATCAATTGAATGCACCCCCAAAATAATGGAAATACAAGCTGGAATATCATATTGTTAGCGATTGGTGCGCCCATGTGGGGTGCTCAATGCAATTATCGTAACCTTATGGGGTTAGTTGCACTAATGCACAAACTAGAGGGGTTAGTAGCTAAGGCTCAAACCCTAGAGGTTTATGTGCAAACATAGGAGAAGTTTTGCCTATATAAGGAGGCAGCCTCCTACATATTATATTGCTATTCCATAGAGAAAAGTTACTCTATCTAGATTCACTCTAAGTTGTAGAGAACCCTAGTCTCTCTTCAACTTCATCCAAGGAGGTGGAACGTGGTGTGGATCATAGTGTTCGTCATCGAGATTCACACTAGATTAATGGGAGCAAGATCAAGAAGGAGGCGCGTGAAAGCAAGCAACAAACGATCATCCGCTGCATTAAGGAGCTTAGGAAGACAAGGTAAACACATGAATCTTCCGCTATAATTCATGTTGTAGATCTGTATGTGATAGATCCTTCCTGCCCTTCATTGGTATCAGAGTCATAAGTTTGTTTTTCGTGCCTCATTAGGCGTTCCCAAACCTGATTTAAAAATCGAGTTTCTAAAATTTCATAACCAGTAGACGAAACCTATATGGTTAGGTAGGGTTTTTCACGAGGATTCCAGAAATATTATTTTTGTAATTTTTGGAGTTACGAGGAATTAGTTATGAATTTTTTAAAAATTCGGAACTGTATTAATCTGGACTGCTAGATCCAATCAGTAGAACACGTTTTTCAAAACTTGTTAAAATTGGATTTTGACCACATAATTGTGATCAGGACGAAAAGACGATCCCAGAAAAATAATTTTCGTCAGGAACGGAGCACGGGAAGGCGGCGCGTGGGCTTCACGCGCCACCGACGCCGCCTCCACGCGCGGCCATGCGCCAACACGCGCCCAAGGGCTAGCGGCGGCTGCTGACGTGGCCTAGGGCTGGCGTGGCGGTGCCACGTCAGCAAAATGGCTGGCGTGGCGATGACATGGCATCCACGTGTCAGCTGACATGGTGCTGACGTGGCGGGATGACGTGACAGCTGGCGTCAGCATAAGTGCTGACGTGGATTGCCACGTGGCATGCTGCCGTGGCACATGGCCGACGTCGGCGCGTGACGGAGGCGGACGCGCCCACGCGCGGCGGCGCATGAGGGCGCGTGCGGCCTCCTCCCGCCGTCATTTTTCGTCCGGTTTTTTCCTAGGGACTCCAAATTGAATTTCCTATTTTTTGGATATTTTTTCATAATTTTTGGAGTGACGGAAAATTTTAGTAATTTCCAGATTAATTAATTAGTGTTTAGCACACTTCCCGAGGCAGTTTGACGACCTTAAACACATTTTTTTGAGCCCAAATTTTTTCTGGAGACTTAGGTCTTTTTTCCCTACGTTTTTCCATAGGTGGTGAGACCCTAAGTGGTATGGAGCAATTTTCGATACTTTTATTTGATTAGATTATTGCTTATTAATTTTCTAGTAATTAGAGATTAATTCTGGAAATTTCCAGTAATTCCAGTATGTTTATTATATTGTTATACATGCTGTTGGGGGTTGAATGGATGTGTTTGGTGCATGGATTTGGCATAGATGTTTTATATTTTGGTTTTTTTTTTTTTTTGAATATGTAATCAAAATACGGCCTGCGTGTCGTGCCTCTCTATACTCTAGTGTCTTCTCTTCTCATCCACTCGCCTCTATGAGGTTACTTCTTAAAAGAAATAAGATAGTTAGTAGAGATTGAAGATTGAAGCTGCAAGAGAGGTGGCCAAACCAAAAGCTATGGCGCAAGGTGCATGGAGCAAATAGACGATCTAAAGGAGCCTCAAGCTTGGAGTCCTCAAGTAGGCGAGATGGCATGAGATGGAGTTTAAGACTTGCTCAAGAAGTACTCTCAATAGTGGGAGTGCACCTTAGGGGCCACATCCATTGCATATTTATTTATGCTTATGCTTGTTTTATGTTATAACTGCGTGTGATTGGATATATATGTTTAACCTCGCATGCTAAAGAACTAAAACAAAAGAGCACACATGATGACATGATTAAAATTGGTAGGAAATCACAAGTGATGAGATTTGATTCCTAGGATATACGCTAGGTTTTGGTGGAGTCCTTGTGAGGAACTATTAAGTTTAATCGATGTCACATGTTATTTAGGACCTAAACAAAGCTAGTAACTAATATCCACTTTGTCTCGTTTTACAGTCATGATGAACACGAATATATTTCCTAAATCTGCTATAATTCTAAAGGGAGACAACTTCCATGCATGGTACAGAAGTGCGATATGTCGCATGATTGAGCTAGGTCTGTCTGATCATTTGCATATGGCAAAGATGGAGCCATGGGTACCACTGGGCGGCCCAACTGACGCATATAGACGTGATCTTGAGGCTTACCAGAAATGAGAAGTTGATGACAAGAAAGCATGTCTAGAATTGATGGATCTAGTGAGGACTGATCTCCTAGACCCAATTGAGATTGATTATGCAAAGAAGCTCTGGGAAGACATTCTAGCACTGTACAGAACTGCCGACAACTTCCAAAAGTAATGTCTATGGATGATGCTCACTTCTGCGGTGAAGGATGATAAAGTCTCTATGGATACGCACCTAAAGACCTTATCATTCTATATTACTGAACTTATAACTTCTGGCATGATATATCCGATGAGAGACATCTAAAGGCTGTGAGAACATCTCTACCAGATTCATGGGATTCCGTGAGAAAGGTGTTGCAAAGTTCAGATGACATAAGGACATTTGATGATGCAAAACGATATCTATTGTTTGAGGAAAAGAGACTGGAATTTGCCAGAGCTTATAGTCCATCACCACAGGTAGAGAGCCCTCCCATGGAAAATGTGCCAATGGGTAAGGAAGTCAACGTGGAGCACGAAAATGGAGGCCACATGGGCCCATGCCGCAAGATCAGTAAACGCCAAGTGTGGAAGAGATCCAAAAGGGATATGAGACAAGTTATGTGCTATAACTGCCAGGCATATGGCCACTTTGCTCGTGATTGCGCCGAGCCAAAGGTACACTATAATCCAAACTATGACTGTTATGTTATAAGTCAAGTTTATATTGCTGATTCCCCTAATGTGTGGGTATTGGATTCAGGTGCGAGTGACCACCTAGCATGTGATCGTGACGCGTGCACGGATTATAGGCGAGTACCAGTGGGAAGTAGAAGAGTGTACATGGGGAACAACTCTTTCGTTGATGTGGTGGGCATTGGCACATATCAGCTGAAGATGAAGTCTGGAAAGACGCTTGTTCTTCATGACGTTTTATACGCTCCTGATGCACGCAGAAACTTAGTTTCAGTTTCTAGACATTTGGATTTGGATTTTAAACTTGTTTTTTAGGGTGGTTTTGCCAAACTGTTTGTTGGCAACTCATGTTTTGGTACTGGTTATATTTCTCGTGGTTTATTTTATTTAGACATTGTTGGTTCTAGCATTGATGATGTTTATGATTCTCGTTCATATATTACATCTTCTAGTGATGATGATGCCACTAGATGGCATGCTAGATTGGGACATATAGGACAGGACAGGATGAACAAGCTAACCAAGGCAGGCCTACATGGAGACATGCCCAAGATATCATTACCTGTATGTGAGTCTTGTCTTGCAGGAAAAGCTAAATGCAAACCGTTTTGTAAAGCAGTAAGGGCTACTGAGCCTCTACAACTTATTCATTCTGATGTTTGCGGTCCATTGAATGTTAGAGCTAGACATGGTGCTCGCTATTTCATCACATTCATAGACGATCACACTCGTTTTGGTTATGTGTATTTGATGGCACATAAATCTGAAGCGCTAGGGTGCTTCAGAAAATTCCTACAAGAGGTAGAGAACCAACTGGACAAAAGATTTAAGGCTCTTAGGACAGACCAAGGACGTGAATATCTATCTGAGCAATTCAAAGAGCTCTGTGAGACTAAAGGAATAGTGAGGCAGTTAACTATTCCCTTCACACCGCAGCAAAATGGTGTAGCGGAAAGAAGGAATAGAACACTGTTAGAGAGGATTCGTAGTATGATGGCAAATGCGAATCAACCTATCTCCTATTGGGGAGATGCATTGATGACTGCCACATACATACTGAACCGTGTGCCCACCAAGTCTGTAGCCACAACCCCTTACGAGATGTGGACCAAAAGGCAACCCGAATCGGGCTTAGGCCAGGGGGGTCGGCCGCCTATGTACGTAACGTCTCCCATGTCCATGGGAAACTGGGTGCTAGAGGAAAGAAGTGCATCTTCATACGTTACTCAGAGCACTCAAAGGGTTATGTATTCATAGCGCAACAGCCGGATGGTAGTCTAACTGAGATGGAATCGCGAGATGTAGAATTTCTCGAAAGAGATTTTCCTAGTCAGGGAGAAGCACGTGGAGATGGTATTCTCTACGAAGAAGAGGAACCACTGGATGACACTCAGTTCTCCACAGACCCACAGGGAACAGTCCCTATGGATCTTCAGAACAGTGGGAGTGACATGCCCAGTGAGCAGCCCATCATATATGATGATGATGCTGAAGAAGAACCCTCCTTGCGTAGGAGCGCTCGTGGGAGCGTACCCCGTCGATGATTTGACATCGAAGGGGAGGCCATGATGGTCACCACACAAGAAGATGATGAACCTAGGACATTGTCCGAGGCTCTACAAGAAAGAATGGAACATTGCTTTACAAGAAGAACTGGAGTCAATGAAAACCAATCGTGTTTGGGATTTAGTTGACTTGCCTCCTGGACGTAGGGCCATTGGAAACAAATGGCTTTTCAAGGTCAAAAGGAAGGCAGATGGAAGCGTTGAGAGGCATAAGGCCCGGCTAGTGGCGAAAGGCTACACCCAACAACATGGTGTGGATTACGAGGAGACATTCTCACCAGTTGTGAGAATAGCCTCCATTCGCCTCATACTTGCAATAGTGGCTAGCATGGACTTGGAACTACATCAAATGGATGTTAAGACTGCATTTCTCAATGGAGAACTAGATGAGGATATCTACATGGCTCAACCGGAAGGTTTTGAGAAGAAAGGTCAAGAGCAAAAAGTGTGCAAACTGATTAAGTCCATATATGGACTTAAG
The DNA here is from genome assembly GCA_023055425.1 of Linanthus parryae. Lineage (NCBI taxonomy): Eukaryota > Viridiplantae > Streptophyta > Magnoliopsida > Ericales > Polemoniaceae > Linanthus > Linanthus parryae. Next base: position 41,400,264 of record JALGPY010000002.1, read on the forward strand.
CAGTCCTCAAGACAGTGGTATTTAAAGTTTCATCAAGACATTGTGGCATATGGCTTCACAATGGTTGATGAGGACCACTGTGTGTATGTCAAACGTTCCGGAAAGAAGTTCATGATACTGTCATTATATGTAGATGACATACTACTAGCTAGCAATGATAAGGGAATGCTCGGAATTACCAAAGGGTGGTTATCCTCTCGTTTTTCAATGAAGGATATTGGAGAAGCGAGTTACATCCTTGGGATAAAGATCATAAGGAACCGTTCTAAAAGGCTTCTTGGCTTGTCTCAAGAGACATACATCAAGAAGATACTTGAACGGTTCCAAATGATGGACTCCAAGCCATTCGAGACTCCCATTGCACATGGCGAGAAACTCAGCCTAAAAATGTGTCCCAAGACCCAGCACGAGAGAGACCAGATGGCCAGAGTACCCTATGCAAGTGCTGTCAGAAGTTTAATGTACGCAATGATGTGTACAAGGCCCGACATATGTCATGTTGTCGGTTTAGTTAGCAGATATCAGTCTGATCCCGGTGTTGGACACTGGAAGGTTGTTAAGAGGATTCTCCGATATCTCAAAGGTACTAAGGATTACGTGCTAAGCTATCGAGGCTTTGAGCTAAGGCTCATTGGCTACAGTGATGCTGACTGGGGTGGGGACCTAGACGCACGTAAATCGACCTCAGGCTACGTCTTCATGCTGGGTGGAGGAGCCATCACATGGCACAGTAGCAAGCAGACTTGCACTGCCTTATCAACCATGGAAGCTGAATACGTTGCCTGCTCCGCGGCAGCGCAGGAGAGTGTTTGGCTAAAGAGATTTCTGGTCAGCTTAGGAGCGGTTGACGAACCAAGACCAGTAACGCTTCGCTGTGATAGTATGTCGGCCATAGCTTGTGCTAAGGATTCGAAGTACCACAGCAAGGCCAAGCATATTGAGATGAAGTACCACTTCATTAGGGAAGTAGAAGCTAAAGGAGATGTTACTCTAGAGCATATTCCTACGAATCAGATGTTAGCTGATCCAATGACCAAGCCTCTTCTTAAGGCTACCTTTGTTGGTCATACTAGGAATATAGGGTTAGGCAAATGGAACTAGGTGTCAGACTGATTAGATATTTTCATTGAGACATTGATTGATTGGATATTAGGAATGGATTTGTTATTTACGCTGCATGTTATTTGATACGTGTATGATATGTTACATTTCCTGTACTAGCTTAGAGCATGTCACGCAGACACTAGGTCGGCTCACTCACACGAGCGACCGCCTTCGCAATATCCTGGATATGTCTGGGTGTGGCGGAAGATGAGGCAGAATCCCGATAAGCGCTGAAAGCCTGCGATATGATATGAGATGCCTATCATACGAGCATATGACCTATGATAAGAGCTAGATGTCTATTAGTAGAGCTAGGAGCCTGTCAGACGGACTCAATTGTCGCATTGGAAATAAGTTCCAAGGTGAGGTTGGTTATGGCCAATCGAACATGGTTAGTACCCCGAACCATGTGTAGTCTACGAAGAGAAAGCCAGATGCGAGAACTGATTACCGTTCACAATAATGTGACATCGCAGCAGTCGGGCTGGTGGCCATAAGGGCTACCGGATAGACATATGCATAGTGGTCCTTTGCAAGGATAAGACATGCGCTCTGATCAGAGTCTAAACACTATGGCGCATATTCCCCCTGAATAACGTGCGCTTATGAGTGACCATGAGGTGATGAGTAGAATTAGTCCCTGAGATTCCTCATCGTGTGAGCCTCGTCGATCATATGAAGATGATTAACACTGTATACCCTTTGTACTTACGTATGTGTCATGAGGAGACGGGTCGGTGGTGCTACTTTGGCGTGACACCTTACGGCTATGGATGATTCGGCCTTCCGGACACTGCTCGGAAAGCAGCTGAGCCGAATCTGAGTGACACATGTATGTAAGGAAAGATTCTCGTTGCATCGCTCTTTATTATCTTCATTGGGCCCACCTGCAAGATCTTATGGGATCATGTAGGATATGAAAATATAAAGGAGATGTGGACTCATTAGAGCATGGCCTTCGGGACAAGGCAGGTGCTCATGATCCACGAGATGACAATCGGAGGAATCTGGGGAATACGAGAGTTACGGAGAGAATTATTACTGTTATATGTTTTAAGGGTGCCTTCCTGCGCAGGCTATACGAGTTTGGTATGTGGATCTCCCGAGAGGGTGCCTTCCCATGCTGTCTATACGAGTTTGGTGTACGGATCTCCCGAAATGCAGGTACTCTCACCGGTCACACGCCACGGCCACAACAATACTCTTTGTAGATGATAGATAGTTGGAGACTGATAGAGACTGGTTGGATTGTGCAACCCCATTGTGCGAGTGGGAGATGTTAGCAATTGGTGCGCCCATGTGGGGTGCCCAATGCAATTATCGTAACCTTATGGGGTTAGTTGCACTAATGCACAAACTAGAGGGGTTAGTAGCTAAGGCTCAAACCCTAGGGGTTTATGTGCAAACCTAGGAGAAGTTTTGCCTATATAAGGAGGCAGCCTCCTACATATTATATTGCTATTCCAGAGAGAAAAGTCACTCTGTCTAGATTCACTCTAAGTTGTAGAGAACCCTAGTCTCTCTTCAACTTCATCCAAGGAGGTGGAACGTGGTGTAGATCATAGTGTTCGTCCTCGAGATTCACACTAGATTGGTGGGAGCAAGATCAAGAAGGAGGCGCGTGAAAGCAAGCAACAAACGATCATCCGCTGCATTAAGGAGCTTAGGAAGACAAGGTAAACACATGAATCTTCCGCTTTAATTCATGTTGTAGATCTGTATGTGATACATCCTTCCTGCCCTTCACATATTTAGGAGACCTGATTGGTGGCAACGGCATACCATTCTAAGAGAGGAAATAACTTCATAAACCACATAAAATAACATGCAGTTTTCCGAGCTACCCACGTGCAAAGCACGTGGTCTTAACTAGTTTGATAATTTTTTGGGTGTTTTTTTTAAAACTCATTTGGTATATTTGTTGGAAAACAAAAACATGCTGAAAAACAGTTCTTTAAAAAAATGTAAATGTTGTGCTTTTTTGTGTTTTTTCATACTATTAGTGTTTAAAGACTTTTCAACTATGATGAGATGCAAAAAATATCAAATATATGTCAGTATTATATGTAAAAACTATATTCAAACAAATTAACATTGAAATTTAGTAATGTTGTCAAATATATTTTTTATTTTAAACATTGTTTTTAAACGGATACCAAACAAGCTCTTAGCGGGTAAATAAGGCATGTCTTTGAGTTGACATTGAGACACAAACAGTTTTTTAATTCCGTTTTAAACTATTTTTTCAACACGTTTTTTTCACTGTTTTTCTTGTTTTTAAACGGGTACCAAACAAACTCTTAGCCGGTAAAGAAGGCATGTCTTTGAGTAGAGATGACAATGCGGTCCGCTCCGATCCGAGATCCAGAGTTATCCGACCATAATGTAGCGGTCCGAATCCGATCCGTTTGCCTTTGGATGGGATTTAGATGACAAATATGCGGTCCGTTTGGATTTCGGTCGGATTCGGATCATATCTGTAAATATCCGACGATCCGATCCGATCCGAAATATAATATATATATATATATTTATTTAATACAATTATAATTATATAATATAATTATATATTATATATGTAATTATATAATAATATATAATTCACCCCAATCCGATTCGTGATCCGTTCTTGTGATCCATGATCCGTTTTTCTTATGGATCGAATTCGGACTTTTTGGGTGATCCGTTACATAATTCGATCCTAATCCGATCCGAATCCGTTCGTTCAGATCGGATTCGGATCAGGAGGTATCATTTTCAGATCGGATCGGATTATTGACTGATCCAATCCAAATCTGATCCGTTACCATCCCTATCTTTGAGTTGACATTTAGAAAATAGATTGTAGAAAAATAATTGTTAGACGCCTACTACTACTAGTAACGTGCAAATCCTTCCATTGGCTTCCACTATGCTGGCAATCTTTATTTATATCAGTAGATCTGTCCGTATCTTGCTTAGATATTTTAATAACAACTACTATTATAAACTTTTTATTTAAATAAATTCATAGAAAGAGTAGGAAGCTTGAATGATTAAATGAAAAAAAATATGCGTCTGACAGTCTGACTAAAGAAATGAATAAATACTTTCCCTCCACAACAAAAGAAAAAGGATACCACACCTCTGTTCCCCTCTTTCTCCCCATTTTTACTTTTACCACTATTCATTGAATCACTTTGATCCGATAATTTGATTAACAAAATTGTGCAAGAATTTGATAATCTTTTCGAGGTATTGTAGAGTAAACTTTATTTTACAACACTACGAAAAAATTATTAAAATTGCATTATTTTGCGATCCAAATAAATTGACCCGGTTACGGGTAAAAAAAATCCAAGTGAGGAGGAAGAGAGGGAACTGCCTAGTACCACCTCCGTTCCCTCTCTTCCTATCCATTGTGACTATTTGACTCGTATATGGGTCACTTTGACCAGGTGATTTGGATCTCAAAACGATATAATTTTTTGATAATTTTTTCACCGTATTATATAACAACTTTTACTCTACAACACCATGAAAAAATTATCAAAAAAAATTATCATATTGCTATCCAAATCACCAGGTGAAAGTGACCCGGTGAATAGTGACAAAAGTCATAATGAATAGGAAGAGAAGGAACTGATTAGTACTACCATTTTTTTGCAAAAGTTAGCCTTCACCTCAATGTCAAGTTGTCAACCAAAAGACACGACTTCATATAATTTTTTACTCAATTATGCTTCACGCCTTCACGGTGTGATAAAGGTGCGAAAACGATCGCTGAACGAGGGGATCGAGTATACCAGTACTAGTTGAAATAATGATAAACTATAAATCAAGCAAAAATTTATTCAACTTGGCTTGGATTGGTTAAAAAAGAAAAAAGAAATTTAATTTGTCAATGAAGGTGTTTTCTTTTAGCGAATTGTTCGTGGTGTCCAGCCGGCTTACGACAAGTTCATGGACTTTTAAGATATACCACTCCGTCCCGTCTCTTTGTTTCATTTGACTTTTTTGACTCGTATCTGAGCCACTTTGACCAGGTAATTTGGATAGCAAAATAATACGATTTTTGATAATTTTTTCACCATATTATAGAGCAACCTTCTCTCTACAACACCATGAAAAAATTATCAAAAAATTACATCAATTTGCTATTCAAATCACTGGGTCAAAGTGACCCAGTGAATAGTGACAAAAATAAAATTGGACGAAGTGGTACCATCTTTTTGATAATCATGTTATCGCAGTGGCAGAATCTATTAAACTGCAGAAATTGGGCTTGAGGAATAGCTCGTTACATCATGTTCCAAACATTTAATAACGTAGTCAGGTCGAGAGCTGGTCCATTACATACCTCTTTGGTCTTCTAAATCCTCCCCGGGCCATATGATGCGGACCATTCTTTTTTCTTTCTTTTCTCTTGAGTTTGTGCGCACAACTATTTTACAAGTGCGAATTACTCAACTTTAGCAGGACAAATTTAATTTGAATTTCTTTCAAGACAGCATCGTACTTAAGATTTTTACTCCTTCGAGACAGCTATTAAGGTATTATTTAGAAAGAAATTGGGGCGTAAGCTATCCAATGACAATATCTAAATATTCATCTTTTTAGAGAGAGAAAAATAATTCTGTGCTAAAATAATGAGTAGCAATTGTTTATGTTAACTTGCTAATTCATCACCCATCGATATTTGACTTACAATGGAATCCATCCACATATATGCGTGATCTCGTTTCAAATATTTTAAAAATAATAATAAAAAAAGGATTGATTAAAAAAACGTATTAGGTAGAGTGAACCAGCTAATTTTCCCTTCGTATTAGCTTAGAAGTCTCGAGTACCAACAGTATATAAGTGGAAGTTGCGCTCAATGAAAATCAATAGAGCAAATTGAGATTCATCTTTAGTTGATTATTTGCTTCTAATACCATTTTTTCGATGTCTACTTCAGGGGAAAAGATCGTTCTCTCACAGGAAAAGGAAGAAGAAGTTGCTACGAACAATGTCTCCGACAAGAAGACCGAAGGATCGGTCGACGTCACTGCCAAAGATGCGAAAGTGGAACTGCGTCTTCAACAAGCCAGTTCGTCAGTTCTGGCACAAGTCAATCAACTGCCAAGCGCTGTCCTTAAACTCCTACAGTGATTAATTTGGTTTGGTTTGGTTTGGTTCGGTTTGGTTCGGTTTGGTTGTATTTTGTTTTCTTGTTTTCTTTCATCAATAAAATCAAAGCTTGCCCATGCTTGTAATTACATGTTTCGAACCAGATTGAATGTTGGCTTTGAGCAATAAATTATATGTATGACAACGAGGTGGGGTTTGGATCCGATCCCTATTTATCAAATCCGATCAACGGAGTTCACAGCATATCGGATTTGGATTTTACCAAATTTAGATCAGATTATTCATATGATCATGGGGAACAATGAACGGTGTAGACATTCATGTCTTGGGATCAAAATAGGTAACACTCTCTATTTCTAAATCTCGTTGTTAAACACTACTTGATTATCATTCGATAATTTACATAGGGGAACTCAGGTCTATGGATCAAAATTGGTATTTGCTGGGTGAAGATATAAAATATGATAAAGGGGTAAAATTGTCTTCACATCAAAATAGTAGTGTAAGAAGTTTCTCTACTAGTGTAAAAATCACTATCCTTTATCAGTTTATCTAACTCTACACCTCGTTGTTCAACTACCTGATTAACGGAGTAGCACGTGCTTTGTGTTGTAAAAGATTGATCCGAATCAGTTCTTTACAAGAGAAAACAGTGAGTGATAGAAAAAATTAGCGAATAAAGGAACGGACTTACTGATCGAAAAACGTTGGAATGCAGTCAAAAGTTGAAGAACAGTCGCGTGTAGGGACGCTCTCCGTAAGACAGTATTCGCCGGGTACCGTTGGTGCCTTGGTTTCTTCGATGGCGAATTGTCTCCCAGGATAAAAGTTCTTCCGATGTTGTAGAGATTGCACCAGTCTACAACACCCAGCGAACGAGACTAGGAGGTTAGAGAGAATTTGATTTTGTGGAGAATGATTCAATGTTTTTCCTGAGAGAGAGGACTTCCTTTTATAGGCAGTGAAAGGAAGCAATTTAAAGGACACAACTGTTCACAACAGTTGTAACTGTTGGGTTAACAAAATAAAAATTGTCGGGTTGGGCTGTAGTTAATTAGTTTCTGGCCCAAAAATGTATTAGTCCACAGTGAGGCCCAACTACCCAAACCCACGACACGTTCCCGAACCCGAGACCGAGCCGAGCCGAGCCGGTCGGACGGCGGCGCGCGCGCGTGTGGTGGTTCGGACCATGTCTAGGTCCTCCCTCCTTAACAAAATTGCTTCGCCTAGGGCGTACCCTTATACTCTAAGGTTGAAGTATATAAACACTTCAATCCCTCTCTTCCTCATTATGTGGGATGATTTCTTTTGGGAACATAAACCCCCATCTTTAACGGCTTATTGTTCATTCATTTGTAAATGGTTTTCGACGAGTGAGTTACTGAAACAATCACCAAGTTGCCGCCTATGCGATGGTGCAATTGGTGTTGTTAACTCTCAAATGAACCCGGTTAAAACCGAGCGCAAATTCGGGTACAAACCGACATGTCGAAGACCATTTTTCCAACAATCCCCCACATGCATGATCAATTAGCGTTGAAGCCAAGAGATCAAAACAGTATGATGAATTACTCTCATTGTTGGTAATTAATTGCCTAAAGAAAAGTAGCCTTAGGCTTTGAACTTTCCCATTAGTGAGATACTATAGGGTATACTGGCTCAGTCAGTATGCGAAGCGCTTTGAACTGCCTTGCCGTGGTGTATACCTAGTCGATAGTAACCACACAATTAATACCGTAGCCTAGTCTGTTCTCATGGTTGTGCTCATTTTGGCCTTGAGACACTGATGCCTGGTTTCATGAGTAGTCTTAGAGGAGTATGCCTGTCATCCTCCTAGAACCGGCCCCAGTTCCTACTCACATAGGTGAGACACATTTAAGGGTATCCATCCATACTCGACTTAACATGTGGCCTCATTAAAAGCATAGCTTACCCTGTTCCTATCACTCGTCGTCCTAGGAATGGGATAGAAACATAGTTTCATTGGTGAGTGATTTTGGTATTTGCACAAATAGTTAGGTTGTCCCTTTTGAACCTAGTTCTTGGGATCTCCAGTCACCTAGGTTGGGTTTTCCGCTATCGTGCAACTCTTTACGAGATTGGCATTAGCCCCACTCCCCTTGACGAAGTAGCAACCCGTTCTCTCGATAAACCTTTAGTCAACGGATCCGTTTTTTTCTTTGACTATATATTCGATCGATCGTACTCTTCTTGAGAGAAGTTGCCTAATGGTATTATGTCTGATGTAGATGTCTAGACTTACCATTATAATAAGTTATGCATTTGCGTTTTTCTTGTACAAATAGGAAGCAAATTTTTTGGCCATATTGGAATATCTTCGAGGAAATAACAAAGCCATCCGCTTCTTCCCCTGCCTTGCCTAACTCTATGAATTTATAATTCCATAGTAGACCTTGCAATGCACGTCTGCTTTGAAGTTTTTCCAATAAAATGCCGCTTTACCGAGAGTAAATACATAACTACTCGTTTACTCATTTGAAAGCTCGTTATATATCTTTGTATCGGATATCCAATTGTCATCGCATAGCAGCACAGTTGGAATAATGTAATCCTATGGGTTTAGTGTATCATAGATACCTAAATACTCGGATTATAGTTGTCTAGTGATCCTTTCCAGGATTACTGGTGAACCGACTAAGTTTTCCAACTGCTTATGCCATGTCTCTCCTAGTACAATTCATAATGTACACAAGACTTTCGATTATTTGAGCATACTGTAATTGCTTGATATACGAGCAACAATTTTTGGTGAGATGCATGCTCATATCGACTGGTGTCTTTACTGGTGTCGTTATTCCTAGAATAACATCAACTGCCCCTAAGTATTTCATGTCGAACAGTAAACTTTTGATGGCACGAATTATTGTCTCGTTGCTTCCAAGAATTAACATGTCGTACACCATTCCTAGTTTTAGAATTTACACATGCGTTTGTTCTAAAACCGTTTGTTGTCATAACCCTGTCAACCTTTTTCATGCTGTTGTTGGGAAGCCTGTTTCTAATCCATATCAGGATTTCTTGAGTCCACGAAATTTATGTTTCATTTCTCGGAATCCTAAACCCTTCTTGTTGTTCCATCATGATAGTAATCACTAGCTTGCTTGACTAGTGATTTTGTGTCAATTTGTAGTTGACTCGTACTCATGAGAACATTCTTAAACATTGAGTTGTTTTACAACGTCATAAATCTCATTGTGAGGTGCCCCCACAATTCAATGTTTTACATAGGTTATTACCCTTTTTCCGCATACTTATGCGATTTCATATTCATCCGTCCTTGTATAGGTGAATATTTCTTTTAACTTAACTCGTATGGTAGTCAATAGTTTTCCTTTGAGCAATAATTGAATTCAAATCAATTTCTCATTCTCCACTTGCTTAGATTGCTTTATATCTACAAGATAAACTGTCCTTATTCACGACACTTTCATTCAACTATTATACCAATAAGGTAATCATGTGTGCCTGATAAGATCATAGGCGCTTGATTTTTATGCTGTCCAAAAGTGCTACAATGTAGTAAACAAATCATAAGTGCTATTAAACTCCTGATTTGCGTTATACTAAATTACGCATCCATGAGTGCTTGAAACTCTTGGATATCCATGAGTGTTTGAGAACTCTTGGAACAAAATATAATGGACATGCAATTACTGTGACAACATTAAAAATCACTTAGAATGTTACCTTCCACAATGGAATAGAGAATTTAGATTGTCTTCAACCGAAGTCCTTGAATGAATATTCAAGCTTTTCAACTAATGGTTGGCACCATATCGAATTTTGGAGAATCATATTTTCTTTCTTTGATTATTACAAAGGAAGACTTGCTCATTTCCTACCTTCTATTCATAAAAGCATTTCATGCTTTATTTCGATTATGAATTAAGTAGCAAACACACACACATTCCACACTTGTGATAGAAGCATTGTGTTCTTCCGACGATGGTCCAATTTATTAATTTATGAGTTGACTCAAAATTAATGTGACCCGATCGATAAGTAGTTAATAGATAGTGCTTTCTTATTCATAACCGTAAAATGATCAAAGTCGATACAATTCGCTTAGACTACACATCCTTTAGATGTTCCAAAATTTTGGTAGATTTGAGCACCTCTTGACGGTGTTCTTCCCTTTTGGACATCCCATAACTTTGTGGCCTGCTTTCCCACAGTTGAAGCACTTGCCTATGAATTTCGTCTTCTTATCTGCGGGCTTCTTCTTGAGATTGACCATTGGTTTCTTCTTCACCACTCGGGGCTTTGAGAGAAAACTAGGTACCGGCTTGTCATTGGAGGAGCCGCTCCCTTTCTCGATACGAAGACGGATAGTGAGGTCTTCAATGACACACTGAAATCCATGGCTTTGATTTGAATCATCCATTCTGAAACCCATGGCTTTGGCCACCGCCGTGTTGGATGTGGCTGCCGGAGTTGAATCAGTTAGTCTGTCCGCCATTTCTAAACAAAGGAATGTTTAGATGCAGATCAGAATATAACTATAATGGGCAGAATGTGATAATCAAAACAATCTATTACAGTACTAAAATAAATAGTAACAAGATTGTTTAAATTGAAACAGATGTTAATTAACGGACTGTAATTAACAAAGAGAACCCCAAGCAACACTCTGAGCACTAACAAACTGTTTCAAACTAACCCATTGTTGTACAATTTTGAATTAACAAAACTCTTGTTTGAAACAGAGACTAACAAACTGACTGTTTGATTAGAAACAAAAGGAACCAAAGATACCTTTGTGTTTAATAATAACTATGAACCAAAGAAACAAACTGCTTTGAAAACGTTATCAAAAGTTCTTTAATAGTTCATTACTGAATGTGAGAAGAAACAATCTCTTCTAATACAAAAAAAATAATAATTGAACAAACTGTTTGAATTAAGTCTAAACAAACAAATTGTTTAAACAGAAACAACGAGAACAGATTATATATATGTTTCAGTACTAACAAATTGTTCCGGCACTAAACAACCTGTTGTATCAAATTGCCGTCCGTTTCGAATTAAGAGGACTTTTGTCTGACAGAATACAAACTGTTTGTGTTAAAAAAAAATTGGAACAAAAGGTTTGAGTAAAAACAAAGAGAACCAAGTAAACCTTTCGTTTAACAAAAGGTATGAACTGAAAGTAACAAAAGTTACGAAAGAGAACATATTGCTTGAAGACAAACTGTGTTGACAACAGTTCTTTAATGTTCCATTACTAACAACAAAGTAACTTGGGAACCTAATTAAGAAGAACAGAGTGTTGTAAACAACACATTACCGAACAGAAACAGTGCAATTAAAAGAAACTGTTACAACTTGTCCGGATTTCTAGAAGTCCAGAGGATGAAAAAGTAATCTGTCGAACTTGGTATTAATACAACGAAAACAATCTGTTACACTTGTCTTCTAATTTATTTTCTAGATTTGAACCAAAGTCTACAGGTTTGGAACCAACACAATCTGAACAGAAAAATTTATACTGGCAATTAACAGATTGAAGAAACAGATTGTAAACATTTTTTTTTCCTTTTCATACTAATTTCGGTGATAAAAGAACAAATAAGGATCAAGTCTACTGTCTTACGATTGTTGTAAAAGATTGATCCGAATCAGTTCTTTACAAGAGAAAACAGTGAGTGATAGAAAAAATTAGCGAATAAAGGAACGGACTTACTGATCGACAAACGTTGGAATGCAGACAAAAGTTGAAGAACAGTCGCGTGTAGGGACGCTCTCCGTAAGACAGTATTCGCCGGGTACCGTTGGTGCCTTGGTTTCTTCGATGGCGAATTGTCTCCCAGGATAAAAGTTCTTCCGATGTTGTAGAGATTGCACCAGTCTACAACACCCAGCGAACGAGACTAGGAGGTTAGAGAGAATTTGATTTTGTGGAGAATGATTCAATGTTTTTCCTGAGAGAGAGGACTTCCTTTTATAGGCAGTGAAAGGAAGCAATTTAAAGGACACAACTGTTCACAACAGTTGTAACTGTTGGGTTAACAAAATAAAAATTGTCGGGTTGGGCTGTAGTTAATTAGTTTCTGGCCCAAAAATGTATTAGTCCACAGTGAGGCCCAACTACCCAAACCCACGACACGTTCCCGAACCCGAGACCGAGCCAAACCCACGACACGTTCCCGAACCCGAGACCGAGCCGAGCCGAGCCGGTCGGACGGCGGCGCGCGCGCGTGTGGTGGTTCGGACCATGTCTAGGTCCTCCCTCCTTAACAAAATTGCTTCGCCTAGGGCGTACCCTTATACTCTAAGGTTGAAGTATATAAACACTTCAATCCCTCTCTTCCTCATGATGTGGGATGATTTCTTTTGGGAACATAAACCCCCATCTTTAACGGCTTATTGTTCATTCATTTGTAAATGGTTTTCGACGAGTGAGTTACTGAAACAATCACCAAGTTGCCGCCTATGCGATGGTGCAATTGGTGTTGTTAACTCTCAAATGAACCCGGTTAAAACCGAGCGCAAATTCGGGTACAAACCGACATGTCGAAGACCATTTTTCCAACACTTTGCACGTGGGACAATCCACAATTCCTTTTCTTTCACTTGTTTCACACATATTTTTCTTATCCATATCTTTACCTCCCATAGAGTGTAAAAGTGCCCCAAAGTTTGCCCCGAAGAAAGACATCATCTTGTGCTAGCGTAGTCAAACAATATGCATCTTTATGTCTTCCAACTCCTCATGCTAGATGTGGAATAGGGCACCCCGGGTAATGATTTAGATGCAGAAAGCTGGGAACTAGTTAAGATACGACATGTTTCTGAGCCACCCGGGTAGTGATTTAGATGCAGAAAGCTGGGAACTAATTAGATATGACATGTTTCCTAGCCACTAATCAGCCGGTACGTATGTTGGGAGTTCAACAGCGGTGGGAGAGGAGCACCATATATAGTATGATCTGAGAAACTCACTTACCCAAAATGTTGACTTTATGAATTCAGGTATAATAACCGTGGACGTCATGTCCACTATCTCGATATGGGACAGCTGCTCACACATGATGCCCAACATCATAGACACAAGAGTTACAGGTATGCTTTTTTTTTTTGGTGAAAGAGTTACAGGTATGCTTTCAGCTTCAATTAAATTGTGCCAGTTTTGGGCCTGTGTCCAGTAGCTTAAATGAAATCAGGATCAAGATCAACCTCCCCCATTATTGTGATGACAGACTATGAGTGGTTTACTATTGCAACAAAGCTTGATGAAGGCAATCAGAGGTTTCATAGATATAGGACTTCTTATTATTGATTGTACAGACTACTAGGATCAGAAAATTTCTAATCCATCATGCGCAAGCAACGGCTAAGAAACGCTTATACACGAACGTTATAAATTAAACTTTGACAGATGACTCATTGTCAATCTTAAAATGATAGATTTGGATGTTTTCAACCTCGAGCTTCTTGAAGTTGCTGAGGTTTCTCTGGCTGACAAACTTTCCCCAGTTGAAAGCGCTATACTTGGCTGGGTTTTGTTCATTCACTAGCTCCTCCGCAGGCTCCACCATGATGGTGTGTGATGGGTTGAAGAAGAAGGGTATCGAGAACCTTTCCTTGTCTGAGTTCACCGTGACTCTGTGCTCCACACTCTCATACTTGTCGTTGCTCCAAACCTGTAAGTATATATATCACAAAGTCATATTTTGGAAAACCACATATTTTGCACACATAGTCACATAGATATAAGAAGTCATAGCCAAACAACAAGATACTTGTAATAGTTATGAAAGAAACACTAGACCTAACAATATCAATTTTAAACAAAATACATATCAACCGGGTAGAAAGATCTGACTTTTCCTACCAGCATACTAAGTTAGGTAATCAGCTCTGCATTGCAAGAAACGTCCGTGTGGACAAGTTACCGGATCTTCCCTTGAACCCATCATTTAGTCATTCCTAGTTAGGTCCAGTTTGGGAATGTTTCTGCTGCAAGCACAACTACTTTCCGACAGCAGAAACAGTTTTTAGTTCGTTCCGTAAAAATCTACTTTTGTGACTGTTTCTGTTGAGTTTCAAAAGCATTCAGGAAGCAAGGGGAAGATAATTTTCCGGATTATGCTATTGATTAATTTATCAACCGATTTTAACTTTACATATTTAATGAAATTTTTATCTTGATACGTGTTATATGTTTTTTCTCATTTTACTCTCTCACTGCAACTTCACAATGATTTTACCAAACATAAAATTACTATATATCAATATTCTACAATAGTTTTTATGTAACTTTTGCCAAACAATATTTTAGCTAAAATTTCACAACAGATTTCTCACACACATATCCACTTCTAGCACTGCCACAGCATCCAAACCGGCCCGTAGAAATGGTGTTCCATGCATTTCACAAGGTATTGACTTTGAAAACACGGTTTTTCTCTGAAAAACTCGCAACTAATGCTAATGATGCAGTAGTGTGAAGTGGGTGGAGATAACTTCACAGGAGATGGGTAAATAAAAATTCTGCAAATGAGTTTTAGTTTACCTGAATAATATCACCCACATTAACAATGTAGGCATCCGGGGTACGCTTAACTCGGATCCACTCTCCATCTGCTTTTCGCTTCACATCAAGGCCTCCAACATCATCTTGAGCTAGCACAGTCAAGCAACCTGCATCCTTGTGCCTTCCCACGCCCAGCGCTAGGTGGGGGATAGGACAAGCTGGATAGTAATTCAGCCGCAGAAAGCTGGTGTGATCTTTGAAGAGATGGTTGAACCTCTTTTCTGGTAGACCGAGGCTGAGAGAGATGAGTTCTAGCAGCTTGAATGCCAGTTCCTGGGTTTTTCTGGTGTATTCTTCACATGCCTCCCTGATCATGATTGCTAATCAGATACGGCAAATATCACCACTGGTTGGACTCCTGGTATTTGATTGAGTTGATGGAAGAAAATGTTTGTTCACTTTTACAATCTTTTTGTTTTGAGGAATTTTACAAATTTTTTAAACACTAATTTACTCATGAAACAAATAATTTAGCTCAATTACTAACCCCTGAGCATTAAATGTCCCAGGGCACGAGCTAGCACTCCTGTGCCCTGCCCTATTACCCATCTCTCACACCTCCTCCACTTACAGTAACAGCAAGAACAAAATTCAATGTAAAATAGTAAGAGGGGCACCAGTATGTAGAATTTTTGAAAACTTAAGGCTAAGTGTCACCCCTTGCCCTTTGGTAACTCCGCTTATGTCCACATGGGTGTCACCCCTTGCCCAAATATGAACTCACATCTTATTTGGAAACGCGCATAGAAAAGTGCATGAATAATTATTACTCCACACATAAAAAAGTACATGAACAACTTTTTACCCCAAAGCCATTGACCTAGAACCCCAAGCGGTGAATATGCTCGGTGCCCATATAGATGACCCCAAGCAGGGTTACAGCATCTCCAATATCAAAAAGTATATGGAGCTAAATTTATTTCTGTCCTACTTTTTACTACCAACACTTTTCCATTAATTTCTACTTTTCATCATTAAACAACCAAGTGAGGCCCATGACAGGTTAAAGTATGAAGCAAGAGAACAAACAGATGAAATAATAACGAAAATCCACTCTTACACGTCTAGAAATGCAATTTAGCCCCACATGCATTTCCAAATTTGCTGGTTTATGCGTCACCGATGATGACCAAGATTGATTCTCCACGAAATAACAGCTATATAACCCACACATGCACGGTAAAGGATAGTTCCACCCACTCAAGTTTGACATAAAGACACTTCACATCCTCCAGCTTGGGAAAGTACACCTTCACCTCTTCAATGTGCCAAACTTTACACTAACACCACCTAAGTGCGTGATTCCATACTCCTATACTACTCCCAATGACCGAACTCCGCCCCTAGACTAACTGGATCACAATTAGGGAGTCTTGATGATCTGAAATTTGACACAATAAAGGGGTGAGTGCATCCTTTTTCCAAACCGGAAGGGGTGAAAGTGTCCTTACATCAAACTTTAGGGAGTGCAGGTGTCTTTTAGCCATACGTATATTAATTAACACAGGAACTTCATTATTCTAAAATCCATGTCAAATCAATTCCTCCCATCATAAAAATTGTGAGAGCTTTTGTTCAGACAGCTGTAAGTATATAACAAGACCCAGGAAAAACAACAGTTTCCTATTTTTTGTCAACTTTCAGATGGAATTTGGCACTGGAAACAATCCCATTTCAGCTAATACAGTTATTTACAGACCAAAGATGTGACGTTTGGTAGACATGGAGGTTGGTAGTAATTGATTTCAAGCAGCAGGCATTGAGGTTGAAAGAACTACGTAAGATAGATATTGAAGCCCATCTTGGATTTTCCCTACAGCGGTGGAGCCACCGAGCTGTAGATTGTCCGAGAATGCATTGGCCTTCTCCTGCACTGATTTTTGAGGTAGAGCTTCTTTGGAGTTGGCTTTGACGGCAGATATGTAAGCTTCAGCTACCTCTGCTATGGCTGTGCAACAAGATTGCAAGTAAAACTTATATCAGTAAAACAGGAATATACTATATTCATAAATACTTAAAAATAACTCTAACACGACAATCAAACTGAAACATGAGCTCATCAGATTATCAGTTTTTCCAAAGGCTGAGCAGTAACAAATGTTGATACATCCACGAATTAACGCAACAGCTTACAACATGACTCCTCGTATGTTTCTGGCGAGAATCAGGCTCCTGACATGGAGCATCTGGCGCTTGAATCTGTTTCATGCACACAATCTACTGCTGGAGCTCATTCTTAACGACTTTATTTCTGGCATGTATCTGTTTCAGTGTGTATGTGGTACGCTTCCGGCTCACATCTGGCACAAAATTTGGCGAACATTGGTTTTTGGCGCATTAGAGGGAATTTGGGGCGCATCTGGCATGACATAGGTTATGGCACTGATTTTGGTGCATCCGGTCTGCCATTCATCTGTCTAGTGTTTGTTACATTCAGTCTTGTCTCATTGAATGTATTTGAGTCTGGTTCTGGCTGGAGCACCTGTTTATGGAGGTGTATCCGTTTCTGGGGAGGCACATCTGACGCATCCGCGCATTCGTTGCAGGGACACATGGGAGTTGGAGCAACGTTTGGCGCATCTGGGGAGGCGTGCTCGTTTATGATTTCGGGAAATGCATCTGTTTCAGGTTCTGGAGAGAAGCATCGACTCTGATTCAGGTTGTTAGGTCGATTTGAGTTAAGGTGGAGATTTGTCGGGATAACTCAAAGCAACTAGCAAATCAGGCGAAGCAATAAAGCGAGGAAGACAACATAAGCAAGGGAAACAAAATTGCAGCACTCGGGAGTTTCTGCCGGTCGTACAATTGGGGGCCTAGTCATACAACTGAAGGTCTGGTCGTACGACCAGGATCTGGGCTAGGTCAGTTCGCTTGTTTCCTTGTTCGTTTTGGAGTTACTTTGGCAGCAAATTAGTGTCCTTAGGTCTCTTATAGAGACCTAGGTCATGCCTGAGTATTGTTTGGTGTATTCTCTAGTATTAGGGGTTTCTCCCATTAGTAATGAAGTCAGATTTTCAGGTTTGTGGACGTAGCTAACGTGATCGTTAGTGAACCATGTTAAATTTCTATGTCTCGATTTTGTTTCTTTTTGTTCTTGTCTCGATACTTGTTGTAACATTTTCCATTGATCAATGCATGTTTCATCTACTAAAGATTCATTGACTAAACATGTTGAAGCAAAACAAAATGTGCCTGATTGTTTGTCAGCTCTGTACCAGAAAAGCTTGGGGAGTGAATTCACCTCACCTTATACATCTCCTGTTTTGTCAACGTCAAAAAAACTGCCTCGAATCCATTTTTAGAATTCTCTGTATTCCTGAAGGCACACCCCATGGTTGATTAGTGGGGAAAATTCTCAATCTATGCAAGCACTACCTATATCTCAAATCAGTACTTTTTAGGCTTGTGTTTGGCTGGTAGGACGAAAGCTGGGTTCTATTGTTACTTCTACTAGTGAAACTCCCATGGCTCATCTGATCATTGGCTGATGATGGGAAATGGATCTGTTCCTGAAACAGGGTTGGAATGATTCGTAGCTAACAAGGTTTACGCTGAGCAATCATACCAGTTACCCCCAATGTTCCAATAAAAAAACCATTTAAATATGTTTACAGTGGCAAGAATATAATTATAAAAATCAGCATACGCGCGCAGAATCAAATAGAACGTGACCATAAAACTTTTATTTTATACATAGTAACACGGCCAGACTCGGGTGACTGCTATTTTACACAAGGAAATTCGCCAGCTTCTGCACAATCCAGTTTTACCGAACTACAATTTTTCGCCAACCATTACAATTGTTTCCAGGTTTATTCCACATTTATCCGGAAATGGGAAATTTGGATGTTTTCAACATCCAATTTCTTGAAATTACTCCGTTTCCTGGTAGCCATGAAGTTTCCCCAGTTGTATGACCTGTATTTTGCAGGGTTTTGCTCATTTATTAGTTCCTTTAACGGCTCCACCACAACTGTATGATCCGGGTTGAAGAAGAACGGCACGGAGAACCTTTCCTTCTCTGTGTTCACCATCACTCTATGCTCAACGCTCTCATATTCATCGTTACTCCACACCTGTTTCAGTAACTCCAAGAAGTTTAAAACTCAAAAGATTCACAGTTCGAAGAATTAATGGTATGTTTGGTTTTCCAGGATTAGTAGTACTAGTTTGGATTCGACTAAACAAGTATTGGATAATACAGTGTTTGGGTTTTCTTGACTAATTTTAATAACAGTACTAAATAGTGAAAAAATGATGTTTAATACCCTAAATTAGTGCTCTCTTACATGAGAGGATTAGCTGGATTAGAGTGTATCCTAATACAGTCCAGTCTAATTCGGGTAGTCCAGAAAACCAAACTCGACATAAAATTCAAACCAGGACGCAGACAACAAAAGGGGAAAACCAGTTTAAACAAAAGAAATGCAATCTATATAAGGTTGTTTTAATTTCTTCCCCTGATCAAATTCTCAGAATCATGAAAATAAATTTCAAAGATTTATCTGAATGATGTCACCAACATTGATTATATAAGCATCTGGGGTGGGCTTAACTCGTATCCACTCCCCGTCGCGTTTTCTCTTCACTTCAAGTCCTCCAACATCATCTTGTGCTAGGACGGTCAAGGCACCGCCATCCTTGTGTCGTCCGACGCCCAAAGCTAGGTGAGGGATAGGGCACGGCGGATAGTGATTGAGACGGGTGAAGCTGGTATGATCGTCGAAGAAGCTGCTTAAACGGCCAGCTGATAAGCCTAAGCTCAAGGAGATAAGTTCCAACAGCTTATGAGACAGCTTCTCCATTTCCTTAACATATTCTTCAAATGTCTCCCTGATCATATGAGTTAGTCACTGAAATCATTAGCGACAATTATTTGATATGAAAGACTAAGAGCATCTCCAACAGATGGAAAAAACAAACTTTGGCTTGAATTTAGGTCAATTTTGTATAAACATCAGCTGTTGCAGAACTAGCTCCAACAACTGGTGTAAAAGGTGGAGCAAATATTCACCAAGCCTAAATCTTAAAAAATATTGAAGACAACCATTCGTGGAAGAAAAACATAAAAAAACAAGTTCAAATTTAATCCAAATTTGTTGATTGTTTAACACTAAAAATAGAAAGTAATAAAATGATGTTAGTGCCCAAAAAACGTTTTGCAGTTGGAGATGCTCTAATAGCGACGAATAATGAAAGTAGTCGCAAATATTTACCTCAAATAAGGTGGGTACTCAGGCCATCTGTTTACCAAGAACCTAACCTGCTTTTCACCAACTTCATGGGTAGCCGGAATCACCGTCGGGTTTCTCACCGTTAAATCAAGAACCTCTTTCGAGTCCCTCACATTCTTAGTCAGTTCGGTATCATAGTATCCCTGTGGATTGAACTCATCTCTCCTCACCTTATTCTTCTCCTCCTTTGGCTAGTTCCCTCACACCGAAGTTGAACCGACTCTCTGACTTCTCTCTTCACTAGAGTGCTCTTTGCTTCATCAACGGTCCTACTTATGTCTATGAATCGGTCTGTTCTTATTTCTGATTGATTTGGTGATGTTTCTTCTGAATAATTGTTAAAAGTACAACTTTTTTTTTTTATTGTTTTCGGGTATGAGGAAGCCACTGTTCTTGTGGAATATATGCTATGCCAATATAGACAAGTACACGATACAACGCCCCCTTCTTTTCTCACGTCGCTTTTAAAACACCACGAACTCATAAGTCATAACCTGATTGTTCCTACCATACATGCATACACCCTTCGCGAATGTTGCTTCATATTGGCGCACCAATAGTGGCAAGGAATTTTCTGGAACTGAATCTTGCAATGTTTCTGAAACGGTTACAATAGTTCCCTCAACCAATTGAAATATCTCCAACAACTTCCACCGGCACCTGCCTCGTCATCAGGGTTGTTATCTTCACATAATACATGCTCCATAAATATCTAGAAATTGTTTCTTTAAAAGTTGTCATGCAGACCGAAGGTACGCTTCCCCCTGTATTTACTTAATCACTCATGAAGGTTGATTTTTCTGGTGATTTTGTAATTTGATTTGTGAGGTTGAATTTTTACATCAATTAGCTCTCATGTTCATGTAATTGTGGGCATATGACAATGCGCAGTTTTATGCAGTAATGAATTTTTTTTCATGGTTCTCAATGCTTTACTGGTACACAGTTTGTACCGGCAGAGGGCAAACCAAACGAACGAAGGCAGGAAGAAGAAGAAGAAGAAGGTTAGGGTTCGGGAGAGAGAGAGAAAAGAGAGGAAGAGTTGGGACAATTTTCTGATATATTCCTCAAAATAAAAATAACAGTGTTTTTATACTACCTCTAAAAACTATAATTGAAAACTACCAAAATACCCACTAAAAGAGATTAAATCCAAATAACGACTAAAACATGAAATTAAGCAATAAAACTAATATGACTATCAAACGAAATCATCTAAACGAGAAGGAAGTCGAATAACCCGTTGGGTCCTGTCTGTAGCAATAGATCGGGCAATAGCGCATCCTTAGGCGTATCAACTCCCCCATCCTCAAAAACCACCTTGTTCTCAAGGTGAATGTGCGGAAAGTTAACGGCAATAACATCAATAGGCTCCCATGTGTCCGTAGAACCGTCAGACCACTCAATCCGCCACTGATCCTGTGGAACACCTGAACCAACACCGTGCGCACCGCTGTAGCCCGAGCAGGAACGGAAACCGGACCGCCATGAACGAACTCGTCCGGCAAGGATCCCACGTGTGGAGGCGCAGACCCGAAACATACGCACGAAGAAGCGAAACATGGAAGACATCGTGGATGCGACTAGAATCCGGCAAGCGAAGACGGTAAGCAACAGAACCGATCCGCTCAAGAACCTCAAATGGCCCATAATACCGCGGTGCTAACTTGCATGGCGAACGTCGCGTCACTGAATGCTGACGATACGGCTGAAGACGAAGCAAAACCTGAGCACCCACCTCAAAGGTAACCTCACGACGATGGTGATTGGCTTGGGCCTGCATGCGTTGTCGCATAACGTGTAAGTGCTGCTTGAGCTCCCGAATCAGAACATCGCGCTCACGCAGAAGATCAGAGACAGCTGGCGCACGAGCATGAGAGGGAATGGAAGGAAACAAAGACGGTGGGTCCCGTCCATCGAGCGCATGAAAAGGTGACATCCCAATACTATGGTTATGGCTACAATTCAAAGCCAGCTCAGCCCATGGTAAGTAGTGCGCCCACCGTGTAGGCCGGGCGTGAACAAAAGAACGCAGATACTGTTCCAACCCCCGGTTCAGAACCTCTGTCTGACCATCGGTCTCTGGGTGATGAGCCGTGCTGAACTTGAGATTGGTACCAGTGAGACGAAGAAGCTCCTTCCAAAATGTACTGGTGAAAATAGGATCGCGATCCGAAACAAGAGAAGCAGGAAAACCATGATGTTTAACAACAGTATCAATGAAAGTCCGGGCAACACGAGAAGCATCAAAAGCCGCTGGCAGACCGGCAAAGTGAGCATACTTCGTAAGACGATCCACAACAACCATAATAGCACCGAAACCCAAGGAAGTAGGCAAACCTGTAATAAAATCCATCGAAGCGTCGTCCCATACGCGTTCCGGAACCGGCAGTGGCTGTAGTAACCCCTCTGGCTTCTGAGTAGAGTACTTTGTCGCCTGACAAGTGTGACAAGCACGCACAAAACGATCAACATCGGTGCGCATCCGAGGCCAGTAGAAAATTGCCGCAAGACGACGAAGTGTCCGGTCAATGCCCGGATGACCCGTGGTCGGAGAAGAGTGAAACTCAGCCAAGAGAACATCACGAAGGGTTGACTCCCCACTGAGACAAATCCGTGTCCGGAAGTAGATAATGCCATCAACAAATGAATAATGAGCTGGAGGAGAAGAGGAGGCCAAGGCGGCGCGAATCGCACACAAATCTGGAAGGGATGATGTTTCCTGACGAATACGGTCAAGAAGATCAGGCAAGGGGCAAACCAGAGCTGTCATGGCAGCCGAAGAATCAGGCTCGCGTCGAGAACGAGCATCAGCCACACGATTAGAAGCCCCAGTCTTATACTCAATGCGAAACTTAAACCCCATCAGCTTGCGAATGTAGAACTGTTGGGCCGGTGTCTGAATAACCTGAGAGAGAAGTTCCTTCAAGCTGCGCTGATCACTGCGGATGACGAATGTGCGACCCAACAAATACTGGCGCCATTTTTGAACGACCTCAACAATAGCATACAACTCCTTATGATAGGCCGAAGAAGACTGACGCTGCGGACCCAACTTCTTACTGAAGAAAGCCACTGGATGGCCACGCTGAAGCAACACCGCCCCTACCCCTGTATCGGACGCATCGGTCTCAACGAAAAAATCATGAGAGAATTCGGGAAGTTTGAGAACCGGTGGTGAAGTAACAGCCTGTTTAAGGGCCAAAAAACTCTGCTCGGCCTGAGGCGACCAATTGAAACTGTCATGCCTGAGTAAGTCAGTAAGGGGGGCGGCCAACACGGCGTAACCCTGGATGAAGCGGCGATAATACCCTGTCAGACCCAAGAAGCCACGTAACTGACGCACAGAAGTAGGGCTCGGCCAAGCCGTCATGGCCTCTAACTTCTGAGGATCGGCCCTGAGCTCACCGGCGGTGACAATATGACCCAAATAATCAACTGTTGTCCTGCTGAAAGAACATTTGGACAGTTTAACATAGAAGGAATGAGTAGACAGTAGGAGCAAAACATGATGTAGATGTGAGGCGTGCTGCTCCAAAGTAGTGTTGTAAACCAGAATGTCATCAAAGAATACAATGACGAAAGTGCGAAGGAAGGGCTGAAACAACTGATTCATAGAAGCCTGAAATGTGGAGGGGGCGTTGGTGAGGCCGAAAGGCATGACCAAGAACTCGTAGTGCCCCTCGTGCGTGCGGAATGCAGTCTTGTGGATGTCAGAAGGATGCATGCGAATCTGATGGTAGCCGGAGCGCAAATCTAACTTGGTGAAGAACCGTGCTGCGCCCAACTCGTCAAAAAGCTCATCTGCTGTCGGGATCGGAAACTGATCAGCCACGGTGACCGCATTAAGAGCCCGATAATCCACGCAGAAACGAAAGGTGCCATCCTTCTTGCGCACAAGCAAAACAGGGGACGAAAAGGCACTGTGGCTAGGCTGAATAATCCCCTGCTCAATCATCTCACGGACTTGTTTCTCAATTTCCGTCTTCTGAAAGTACGGATAACGATACGGCCGGACATTGACTGGGCTGGTGCCAGGATGTAGATGGATGTGGTGATCGGAAGAGCGAGACGGTGGAAGCCCAGAGGGTACGGCAAAGACCCCAGCATGATCATGTAGGACCGCCAAAATTGTGGCCGGAATGTCAGGGGGGAAATCCGGCTGGTCCGGGGGCTCGACCGAAGACGGTAATGGCACAGTGATGAGCTCATACCACTCAGCGTGGGGTTCCTGTGTCCGTAAAGCCGCCAAACGATGAAAAGAGATCTGTTTGGGAACCGTAGTATCACCCTGAAGAGTAACATGTTGATCATAACAAGTGAATGTCATCGTCATACGAGCATAATCGTTGGAGACAGTGCCCAACGTCTGTAACCAATCCATACCCAGCACAATATCCGGTCCATGAACAGCCAAAACATGTAAGTCAATCTCAAACGTGTGATCCTGCAAAGTGAGCGCCGTCTTGGGGCAATAGTAGGAGCAACGCAAAGAAGCACCATTGCCCACATAAACCTGAAATGGTGTGACCGGCTGCAAAACCAAACGGAGCTGCTCTGCTATAACCGGATGAATAAAGTTGTGGGTACTCCCACTATCAATCAGCACCTGCACATTAGTGCCCGTGATAGAACCAAGAAACTTGAAAGAACGGGGAATCAAGTTACCCGATAGAGAATGCAGGGTGGGAATCGTATATGTGATAATGCCAGCGTCGTCCTGATCATCACACGACGGTCCATCGCCGCCGTCGTCTGCCGAAAACATCAGAAACTTCGGAGTGCATTTGTGGTTGCGATCCCATTTTTCATCGCATCGGAAACAAAGGCCCTTGATAGCCCTTTCCGTGCGCTGCTCACGGGTAAGGAAACGGGATGGTAGATCGGAGGGCCGATCGGTAGCGGTTGCGGGCTGCTGAGTCGACGGTTGTGGCCGAGAGGCGGTCCTGGACCGTTTGGGTGTCGGCACATACGTTTGAACAAGCTCTGTGTAGGAGGCGGATAGCTCCCGTGCTAAGGCAAAAGCCTAGGCCAAAGTAGCCGGATTGCGCAAGCCAAGTTCGCGCTGAAGCGGCTGTTTCAAGCCGGAGCGAAACAATGAAATCAAAGTACCCTCATCCGTGCTGGCGACCTTATTGAGCAAGGTATCGAACTCCGACTGATACTGTGCGACAGTGGTTTGTTGCTGCAATTTGGCTAAGAGACCAAAATAATCGACGTAATGTTCAGGATCAAAGCGTTGCTTGACCGCATAGAGAAAATTCATCCACGTAGCGGACTCATTGTGACTGAGAAAGTAACGAAACCACTCTGACGTCGGGTGATCAATGAGGATTGAAACTAACTGTAATCGATCGTCTTCGGTCGTCTGAAAATAATCGAAGTATTTCTGAATTTTAAAGATCCATCCGACGGCGTCATTCCCCGAGAAACGCGGTGCGTCAACACGCATACGCGGTGCGTTGTCATTAGTACCCGTTGCAACCCGGGATGGAGGAGGTTGCCAACCCATAGCCCTTGCGGCAGTGGCCTGTTGTGGGAGGCGATCGGCCGCTGGTGGTGGGCCAAGGAGACTCCGCTGGTGCGGCGGCTGTGGTGGAGGCGGTGGTGGTGGTGGTGCTGGCGGTGGCGGGGCTGCGTTCACCCTAGCTTCGATCCGTCCAAGGTCACGTTGAAGGTTTTGGACCAGGGCCATAACCTGGGTGATTGAGAATGGATTCTCCACATGGGACGATTGGGAGTCCTCCACCATGGCTACCTGCTGGTTCGTGGTAGACAGAGACAAAACTCTCAAAATTGTGGGCGGAAAAAAACAACAAGACCCAATGCAATACCCACTAACAATGTGGGGTAGTTGATTTATTCAACAAACTGAGGGTAACAAACCCTCTGTTCGAAGCAAACCCACTGTACGAATCAAAACCCACCGATCGGCAGTGTTGGACCGTAGCTAGGGTTTGTGGCGGCGGCGGTTTGAGGTTGGGAGAGTTCGATAGGTGAGCGGCGCAGCACTGCTGAACTCCGCAAACCACAGTGAAAGCACCAGTTGGTACACAGTTTGTACCGGCAGAGGGCAAACTAGACGAACGAAGGCAGGAAGAAGAAGAAGAAGAAGAAGAAGAAGAAGAAGAAGAAGAAGAAGAAGAAGAAGAAGAAGAAGAAGAAGAAGAAGAAGAAGAAGAAGAAGAAGAAGAAGAAGAAGAAGAAGAAGAAGAAGAAGAAGAAGAAGAAGAAGAAGAAGAAGAAGAAGAAGAAGAAGAAGAAGAAGAAGAAGAAGAAGAAGAAGAAGAAGAAGAAGAAGAAGAAGAAGAAGAAGAAGAAGAAGAAGAAGAAGAAGAAGAAGAAGAAGAAGAAGAAGAAGAAGAAGGTTAGGGTTCGGGAGAGAGAGAGAAAAGAGAGGAAGAGTTGGGACAATTTTCTGATATATTCCTCAAAATAAAAATAACAGTGTTTTTATAGTACCTCTAAAAACTATAATTGAAAACTACCAAAATACCCACTAAAAGAGATTAAATCCAAATAACGACTAAAACATGAAATTAAGCAATAAAACCAATATGACTATCAAACGAAATCATCTAAATGAGAAGGACGTCGAATAACCCGTTGGGGCCTGTCTGTAGCAATAGATCGGGCAATTGGCGCATCCTTAGGCGTATCATTTACTCTGTTAATCTTGTAATTTTTCCCCTATTGAATTATGTTCTCGCTTTCCAATATGTGAAATTGCGATATAGAAGAATTTGGTTGTTACCCTTAATCAGCGTGACCAGAAAGGGTTATTCTGTGTTGTTTAGAACAATGGGAAACTCTAGCATTGTGGCAATATTAATTTATCATTACTAGCAAACATGATGTCGTCCCTGAAAATGCTCTTTCAATGGCAATTCACCATTCTTGAGGAACCAAGATAGTTACGGAAATGTAATGAGAGAAAAGGGTTCGAAGAATGTTCAGCAACCCTTCTAATTAAGGACTTGAATTTTTTGAGAGACAAATCAGATTCCCCATCTGACTTATTTGATGTTAATAGCGATAGCACACTTAGTTTAGGGACTAATATATAATTAGTGTTGTATTAGTTTTGTTTATATTGCTACTAAAAGAAGAAGTCCGAGAGAGAATAACTTTACAAACTTACATGTTATCAGAGCCGCCCTAGCCACTGCTGCTGCCGCACAGCCTCTTCCTCTGCACTGCCGCCGCCATCGCCTAGGGTTCTGCTTGCTTTCCCTCTCACTTCCGCTGCCTTCGTCGATCTCAACGTCCTCGGTGTTCTCTGACCCCTGTTCCTTTTCTCGTCGCTCCTTGTGACGAAGGCTACCTGGTATCACGTCGGTGCATCTTCTCTGCGAGCGCGCGTTTCAGATTGTAGGCTCCCTCTTCTCTTTCAGACGACCTCCTCCAAATTGCGTCTCCTCCATGTGCTACTTCCATCACTGACCGCACAACGCACCATCGCTTGAGAGCTCTTTCTCAGCGACAAACTTTGTCTCTGCCGCAATTCTCGATCCTTGCCGCAAACAAACCCTGTGCGCCCCTTTCCGTAGTGCGTCACTTTCTCTTGTGGTTTGGTATTGGGTATCAGATTCATTTGTGAGTTCCAGGTCGGTTGGATAAACTCACTATTTGTTTCAATTTGTGGGATAAACTCACTATTAAATAATTGTGCCTCACTTCTTTAATTGAATATTTGAATTGCTCGTGGGGGTCACTTCATTTCCAATAAACAACTGTTTGGTGGGTTTGATACTTTTTTTAACGATCAGTACTCAGATTTGTGGTCATCCCTATGTCGATCGTCCAGCAAAACCCTGCACCTCCCCTAGCACGGCCAAGCAATAGTATTCGTCGTCAGTCTGGCCGAAAAGGTCGGGTACACACCGTATCACTCACAGCAACACCCTACCTTCGCTCACGGCAACTGGGTGTGGTGTTCTGCGCCATCGTCTCCGAATGCTCAGCAACACCCGCAGAAACACCCTGCCTCCCCTCACGGCACCTGGGTGTGGTGTCCTGCCCCATCATCCCCGACTGCTCAGCAGCACCCACAGCAACACCCTGCCTCCCCTCACGGCAACTGGGTGTGGTGCCCTGCCCCATCGTACCCGGGTGTACCATCGGGTCCTTCTCAGTCCGCCCTTGCAACCACGTCAGGTATTCTTGGTCCTAGACCTGCTCAGCGTCCAGAGGTTCTGGCTGCCACCGCGGGTTCGTCTCCCTCAGCTACTGCTTTAAGTTCGGAACTTGCTGGTATGAACCTTAATGCTCCGGATAAGACTTGGTACATGGACTCAGGGGCCTCCTATCATCTCACATCTCAGACAGGTACTCTCTCGTCTGTCTCATCGCATTCTCCAATTTCTAATATGATGGTCGGTAATGGCATGAAAATTTCAGTGTGTGGTTCCGGTCAGCAGACTATTACTACCCTAGACCGTACCCTACACCTCAAAAATGTTCTTCTTGCTCCCAACATCATTAAAAATCTTGTATATGTCCGTCAGTTCACCATTGATAATAATATCTCTATCGAGTTTGACCCTACTGGCTTTTCTGTGAAGGATCTTCACTCGGGACCCTTTTACTTCAGAGCAATAGTTCAGGGGACCTCTATCCTCTTATTTCCACCCTGTCCCCCTCTCCAACACAGTCTCTTGTCATTCTTCCAGCCCCAGTGTGGCACAACTGTCTTGGACATCCTGGTCGCCACGTCTTAGATCAACTTAGCTCTAGTCATTCCATTTCTTGTACTAAAACTGAGCTGACCGGATTGTGCCATGCATGCCAACTCGGCAAACACGTTAGGCTTCCTTTTTCCCCTTCACAATCTTGTACCGTGGCTCCGTTTGACATTATTCATAGTGATATTTGGGCATCCCCTGTTGCTAGCAAATCTAATTTCAAGTATTATCTTCTCTTACTTGATGAGTACTCGCATTTTTTATGGGTCTTTCCATTAAAACTCAAATCGGATGCCTTCACTCACTTCAAACAATTCCCCACGTATGTGCATACCCAGTTTTCTCGTAATATCAAGAGTTTTCAATGCTACCTTGGGTGAGAATTCGATAACTCTGTATTTCATGAGTTCACCAAGTCCAGTGGTCTTGTTTTTCGATTTGCTTGTCCACAAACGTTTCCTCAAAACGGCAAGGCCGAACGTATGATACGTCGTATCAATGACATATCTCGTAACCTTCTCTGTCTGATAACTCTGTATTAGAGTTATATTTCTTACACGTTTTACATCGTTTTGCGTGATTTCCGGGTTGATTATATTGGTTTTTACACTACGAATAGAGAGAAAACGAAGAAGTTTAGCTTTGAGTGTTAATTTGTTAATCCAAGTGTTTCTCGCGTTATTTTATGTTATTTTGTCACGTTTGATCGCACGGGTTGTGTTTCGTGTTGTTTGACAGGAAACGATACTTGAGAGATTAAGCGGAGAGGAGAAACGAGTTTTGGAATATTTGCGTGAGCTTGGGAGAAGAAGAACATGAGAAAGAATGGAAAAAGGGGGCCTAAGTGTAGTTTTCAGAAGTTTTAAAAACTACACTCAGCACCCCCTTAGAAAACACATCAGTGCCTTAGAAAAATTTGGAGCAACATGATGAAATCAACTCTCTGTATTTCACGATCAGCTATCAAGATCGCAGGATCAAGTGGCAGATCAGATGAGCAGATCACCTGATCGCTCGATCAAAGGAATCCCAAACCACCATCACCGAACACCACAACCGCCTCTTCCACCTCTCTGCTTCGATTAATCACCGCTGCAAACCCATAACTCGAACCATCACCCCATCGCCGTCTTCTCCTCTCTCCCCGACCACCAAGCCGCCGGTTACAAACCCAGCAACGCATCCAATCTCCCTTTCTAACTCAACCAATTGAAACCCAAATAACCCATTGCCAATCCCAGAACAAATACCTACCTGAAACCGCACCAAAGCAGAGCACAATACAAATCGCAGAACTAGAAGAAACCCGGAAAGGCCGCAAGAAATAGACCCAGAACAGGGAGGAAGAAAGAGAAAAAAACAGAGCCTAGAAACAAAACCCACCAATCAATTCGCAGAGAAGACTTTACAGGAATTCGCACTAATTTCTGATGGAATTCGCACGAATTGAAGAAGCAACCACCACCAGAACTCACCATGGCCTTCTCTCCAATCGACGACCAACATTACAGCCAACTAGAGCAAGCAAACAGAGCAAGAAGAGGAAGAGAAGAAGGCAGCGCAGTTGGAAGAAGAAGTATTGAGGCTCACTGTAAATTGGCGATCAGCTTCCCTGATCGCACGATCAGAAGCCAAGTCAACTCCAGATCGCACGATTGGGTTTCTGGCAATCGTACGAGTGTTTTCTCCAGGCGGTATTGTTTTGGGGCAGAAATTAAAATTAAAGAAAAATAAATGAAGAAGGCAGCGTGTGCCAGCCCTAGGGTTGAGGAGATTTCCCACTTTCTTGGAAGGGGCAAAACTGCAATTATGAGATTTTCACACTAAGTGAACTCACTGGGTTGATTTAGAAAAAAAAAACACAGGGGCTCTTTGAGGGGGGATTGACGTATATTGACGCAGAAACAGAAGAAAAAAGAAGAGGACGACAAAAGCTAAGAAGACACGAAGAAGACGAAGACGGAAAAGACTACGAAGATCGACTCTTAGTTTGTTTCTTCTTCCCTCTTTTAATCTTTGATATGGAGAAACTCTTTTTGTTTGTCTACTCAATGAGTAGCTAAACCTCTCTAGCTAGATAGTTTATGGAGAACTAGGGTTTATATTAGATTTTCCGGATTTTTGTCTCTTTGATTCATGTTTTGATACTTAAATCGACGTATTGTTCTAGTTATTCGACAACTTCTTGTTCTTGATTCTTAGTTTGTTTGGTTTGATCACCCATAACATGCTAGTTATCTAGGTTTGTTGCACGACAATGAACATAACCCGGATTCGTGAAGAACGTTGTTGACATTCTCGTAGTTTCTTGAGACCGACAGGAGATAGAGACTTGAATGACCGTGTGTGGGTTGTTTCGGTTAGACTTAGTTAGGATTAGCGTAATCGGTAGGGCGACAGGACCCGGTGAGCGAACCTGGCTAGCTGACTAGAACGTAACGGTAGACAGAGGTGGACCGACAGGACCTGAAGTAGACTGAAACGTAGATTTGCGTGAGATCGACAGAAGATAGTAATGAGTGTGACCCGGTATAACTAGACGTAGGTAGAGTGTTTTAAATCATAGTCCGGAAATATCTAAATGCCCTAGGGACCCTACAACTATCTAGTGTTCTCCATCTTCGTATTAATCAGAAAATAACAAAAATATTAGTTCGTTTATTTAATTTCAGTCACTTGTTTGAGGGTGACGAACTCTTAAATCACAACTTTTTCTTGCTGGTTACTTCAACTCTAAATTAATCGTTTAGCTAAATAATCTTGAGACTGTCCCTGTGGGTTCGACAACCTGAGTTTAAATACTCTATCTTTATTACTTCGACCGTGCACTTGCGTATACACGTAATAAATCGTGTCACTCTCAGGCCTCCATGTCTTCTCGCTTCTGGGTTGATTCTGTTCTCACTGCTGTCTATCTCCACAACATTCTCCCCACCAAAGCGCTCAACGGTGAAATTCCTACCACCATTCTCTATCATCGTCTTCCCACATATGATCATCTTCGTACCTTTGGGTGTCTGTGTTACCCTAATCTGACTGTCGTGTCTCCCCACAATCTTGCCCCGCGGTCTACTCGATGTGTATTTCTTGGTTACCCTTCGAACTTTCGTGGTTATCGGTGTCTCGAAATCTCTAATGGTCGCATTCACATCTCTCAACATGTCACGTTTGATGAGAACGTCTTCCCGTTTGCCACACCGGGTTCCGTGTCACTTCCTGGACATATTGTCTCTGACCCTGGCGATGGTCTTCCTCCTATAGAACTGTCCGGTCATACTCACAACCCATCTTCTCCTTCTCGGCTAACCCCACCCTTCACTCTTCACTACACTCGTCGCCCGGCCGTACCTCCTTCTGTTGCCTCGACTCCACCTCAGGATCCTCCTCAGCCTCCTGCCTCCCCACCTGTCATAGTCTCCCCGCTATCTCCAGCACCAGACTCTCCTAACCCACTGGCTCCACCCCTCTCTCCTCAAATGAGAACCCGAGCCCAACACGGTATCCATAAACCCATCTCCCGTCTCACCCTTCATGCTCAATATCCCTCTACTTTGTCTCCCTTGCCCAAATCCCATGTGTCTGCCCTTTCGGACCCACACTGGAAAGCTGCAATGGATGATGAGTTTGAGGCCATGATCACGAATCAGACTTAGGAGTTAGTTCCTCGCCCGTCTGGGGCAAACATTCTTCGGGCTCTTTGGTTATTTCGTCACAAGTTTCGGGCCGATGTTACTCTTCAGCGGTACAAGACTCGTTTAGTGGCAAATGGCAAGTCTCTGTTAGTGGGGGTTAATTGTGAT
The DNA here is from genome assembly GCA_023055425.1 of Linanthus parryae. NCBI lineage: Eukaryota > Viridiplantae > Streptophyta > Magnoliopsida > Ericales > Polemoniaceae > Linanthus > Linanthus parryae. The sequence continues at coordinate 41,432,755 of JALGPY010000002.1, forward strand.
GATACTTTTAGCTCTGTGGTCAAACCGGCCACCATCCGCACTATTCTCACTATTTCTGTCTCGCATGCTTGGCCCATTCGTCAGTTGGATGTCAAGAATGCGTTCCTACATGGTGATCTTGATGAGGTTGTGTATATGCATCAGCCACCGGGCTATCGGGATCCCCGTCATCCGGATCATGTATGTCGGTTACGTAAGTCCCTGTATGGGCTGAAGCAGGCACCTCGTGCATGGTTTCAGCGCTTTGCTACTTGTCTCACCTGCTCTGTAGGATTCTCCAGTTGTAGATGTGATGAGTCTCTATTTGCTTACAGTCAGGGATCATATATTGTCTACCTCCTCTTCTACATTGACGATATCATCATTACAGGGTCCTCTCCTACAGTTGTGCAGCAGGTTATCTCTCAATTTTTGACTAAGTTTGCTATGACCGATCTTGGACCTCTACATCATTTTCTGGGCATTGCTGTCACTCGGACTGCTTCTGGTATGGTTCTCTCACAGCGTCAGTATGCCTCTGAGATTCTGCAGCGTGCATTGATGGTGGGCTGTAAGCCCGTTAGCACTCCTGTTGAGACTGGTTCCAAACTCACCGCGGGTTCCGGACCTTCGGTTGATGATCCCACTCTCTACCGCAGCTTAGCTAGTGCGCTTCAGTACCTTACCTTCACTCGTCCAGACATCTCTTATGCTATTCAGCAAATCTGTTTCTTCATGCATGATCCTCGAGAGCATCATATGCGCACGTTGAAACGCGTGCTTTGCTATGTGGGTGGCACTCTTGATCTCGGGTTTCACATTTCGGCTACTGCCTCTATCGGTCTCACGGCATACACGGATGCTGACTGGGCTGGTTGCCCGGACACGCGTCGCTCCACCTCTGGTTTTGCACTTTCTTCGGAGATAACCTTCTCAGCTGGTCGTCCAAACGACAAGCTACTGTCTCCCGTTCTAGTGCCGAGGCCGAGTACCGTGGCGTGGCCAACGTTGTTGCTGAGCTCTGTTGGCTTCGCGATCTTCTTCTTGAGCTTAACGTTCGTCCTCCGAAGGTCTCACTCTTCTATTGTGACAATGTTAGTGCAGTATACTTATCGGGTAATCCGGTTCAGTATCAACGCACGAAACATATTGAGATCGATCTTCACTTTGTCCGGGAAAAAGTTCGTCTCGGCCAACTTCAGGTTCTTCATATTCCCGCTGATTTTCAGTATGCGGATATCTTCACCAAAGGTCTGCCTCGTCAGTTATTTGAAAAGTTCCGCTCCAGTCTGAACGTTCATCATTCTCCCGCTCCGACTGCGGGGGTGTAATAGAAATAGCACACTTAGTTTAGCGACTAAAGTGTAATTAGTGTTGTATTAGTTTTGTTTATATTGCTAATCAAAGAAGAAGTCCGAGAGAGGATAATTTTACAAACTTACAGATGTGTGAGCAGTTTCCATCAATGGGACCAACTGCTAACTATTAGTTAGCTAGATGGGGAAACACAAACAAAATGTAAAATTGATCATCCTGGTTCAGCCATGGACAAGGCCAATGATATATTTGTGGTGTCAATACACCCTTCCTATACTGGGCTTATTTCATGTTTTTACAGATATAAGAAGAAGGGTACGCATGATTTTGATGATGAAATAGTCACTGGGGGTGTGTAGGAATTGATTTTGTTATTGGTTATGTGTTTAAATTTGGCCCAGGTAGTTGGATTAGACTGAATTGAGAAGTACACTAGCCATCGGGTAGCTAAGTTGTATGGATTTCATCAAGACATTTCAGGATGAGTGATTCCTTTGTATGTGTACATGACATGGCTTGGAAGAAGATATCATGGGTGTCGGGGAAGCAATTCTATATATCCAGGGTATTTGAGTACTATACCTGAAATTTTATTGAATGCCAACATACCACCTTCAACCCCTTCAAACCTATCCCTATACCATACGTCCAAAGCTAAACTGCTAAAGAAGGCGCAATGTACATCCAGTCCTCGATGTCCGTGGGATTGAAAATGATTGACGCCTAAATTTTGGGACGGATGGAGTATAGAATATGCATCACAATCGTATCACTACTACTGTTGGAGTTGACTTGTATCAACTTGGTAACAATGTTAGTCGGTATACAAGGTCAAAGGAGGTGGTTTGTGTTTCCTTATGCAGCAAGGAAATCAAACTAGGAAACATTTGTTTCCAAGTTGAATGGGAGAAAGGTTTGTCAAACTATGCTCCCACCGTTCCTAATTTATGGCGGTGGGTACATGGCAGTATATATAACATGCATTGGTTTTAATGGGGAAGATGCATACACACTGCAGTGACCTTGAGAGCTTAGTTCGGTGCTTTGAGCTTTTATGAGTGTGTGTGTCTCGGGTGGGTGATTCGGGTTGCCGTTGTGGCCGTTGTGGCCACTGTGTGCATTGTAATCGGGTTCTATTCTCAATAAAATATCTGGTTATGGTCGTGGATTAGCTAGCGGGTTCGTTACGAATTCGTTAGTGAACCACGTAAAATATCTGTCTCGTTCTTGTTTTTGCTTTACATCTTTCTTGCTCGAATACCCCAAGGTTATAACAAATTGGTAACAGAGCTCTGAAACAGGAGTTCTGTTACAACAAACTGGTATCAGAGCCAGGGTTCCAAGATCCGGGTGGAGCCAAGAGAAAGCTAGGGTTTCGCGATTCAGGTGGAGCAGGCTATCAGAAGTAGGGTTTCGAGATTCTGCCAAGAACGATGTCTGGTTTGGCGATCAAGATTGATCTGTTTGTGAGAGAGAAGCAGGTACACCCACCATCTGAAGCCCCGTGGAGGGGGCTATCCGGGCTCCTGTCGGAGCAATCTAGCGCGCATCTGATTAGGCGTGCATGGATCTGGAAAATCCATCACGCATTCGATACTGGCGCGACTCTGGCGGTTCACGCGCATCTGGTGTTCTGGCGATTGACGTTCAGGCGCAATACGGCTCCCGGCGCGGAGCATCTGGCGTGTGAATTGAATCTGGTTCTGGCTCACGTGTTACAGAAACTTGTTGGAGTTGGAGCAACGGCACGGAGCATCTGTCGCGTGAGATTTCTGGCACGCGCATCTGGTTTTGGTTCTGGCGCGCATTATGCACGATTCTGTTCAGGCGTGCATCTGGTTTTGGGTCGTGTACCATGACACGCATTGAGCTCGCATCTGGCGCGATCTGTTTCTGGCGCGCATCTGAGGCATACAGGGCGCATCTGACATGACAATTTGGGCACCCGTCATTGGTGCATCTGGTCTGAATGACATCTGGGCACTTGTCATGGTGCATCTGTCTGGCGCAATTGGGCGCATATGGAATGTATTCGGTCCTGTCTCAGTGAATACATTCGAGTCTGGTTCTGGGTGGAGCACTTGTTTCTGTTTCTGGAAGTGCAACCACATCGGGCGCAGTTGTTGTAGGAACGCATGGTAGTTGGAGCAACGATTTGGCGATTCGGGTTTCGCATACAGCTGCGGAACATATGTTTGGGGAGGCGTGCTCGTTCTGGTTCTAGGAGACACATTGGTTCAGGTTTGAGAAAAGAAGCATCAGGTTCTGGTTTCGGGTTGCTGAGTTGATTCAAGTCAAGGTGGAGATTTGTTAGAGTTGACTTGTATCAACTTGGTAACAATGTTGGTCGGTATACAAGGTCAAAGGAGGAGGTTTGTGTTTCCTTATGCAGCAAGGAAATCAAACTAGGAAACATTTGTTTCCAAGTTGAATGGGAGAAAGGTTAGTCAAACTATGCTCCCACCGTTCCTAATTAATGGCGATGGGTACATGGCAGTATATATAAAATGCATTGGTTTAATGGGGAAGATGCATACACACGGCAGTGACCTTGAGAGCTTAGTTTGGTGCTTTGAGCTTTTGTGAGTGTGTGTGTCTCGGGTGGGTGATTCGGGTTGCCGTTGTGGTCGTTGTGGCCACGGTGTGCATTGTAATCGGGTTCTCTTCTCAATAAAATATCTGATTCTGGTCGTGGATTAGCTAGCGGGTTCGTTACGAATTCGTTAGTGAACCACGTAAAATATTTGTCTCGTTCTTGTTTTTTCTTTACATCGTTTTTGCTCGAATACCCCAAGATTATAACAAACTGGTAATAGAGCTCTGAAACAGGAGTTCTGTTACAACAACTACAAATAAGTACAGAAGGGTATCTCATCTTCTCCTCCTGCACACATTAAATTCCAATCTTATTCCTGATTATTCAAATCTATTTTAAGGGATCAAATTATCGACGTTGGAGGACAAGAAAACAAACCACGGTCTATTCCTTGAATAAAGAGACGTTCAACCACTAATTAATCCTTTCTCTTGATTTTTCTATGGTTGAATCATTACATATTTTCCTCCAAACAGATCACACATGCCTCTTCATCCCTACAAAACCTCACATATATATGCTTTCCCCCATGTCCAACATAAAGCTAAGCAACAAAATGGCACCAACTGCTCCAACACAATCTCTACTATATAAAAGGTTGAAGAGGTTCCTAACCAAAAAGGGTTCCTAACCTTTTCAGCTTGACAAAAATACCCGGATTAATTAACTTAATGTCTATGATAGCCTTTCACCATTCATAAACGTCGGACCCTAAATTACACCACTCAGTGCGAATCGGTTTCACGATACGACACAATTCAAATTACAGAATCTCTTTTGATTGTCTCCCATTGAAACACCGAATGGTATTATTTCATCTCATGTCATCCAATCCTTCGAAGCGTGGAGGTCGACCACGGGTTCAAAGATAATCGCAACGTGTCCAACCAACACAAACCGTTTGGAGTTTTGATTGATGAAGACGACAATGCTTGATGGGGGAACGTATCAAAGCTGATGATGGTCGTTCAACTCTCCGCTGCATCATGCCGTACTCAACCCTAAAGAGCAGAGGAAACTCCAAATCATATCTCGCTGGTCTCTCTTATGTGTGTAGGTTCTTCTTCAAAATCTTCGGTGTCTTCGCTTCTTCCAGGTAACAAGTTCGATAGGCACACAACATATTTCAGAGAGATCATCTTCCAATCTATTCGGTTTGAACAATCACTTGGCACTACCATCGCTTTTTTTTTTCTGCCAATCTAGAGAGCTTCTTGCAAGAAAACATAGGGTCAATCGGCGATTTCCCTCAGAGGGTATGCTCCATAGAGGTTCCAAAATCTCTCCTCAGAGTCCAGTTCACTTCAGCTATGTTTCTTTTAGATTCAGGTATGCATTGTTGCGTCGTTGCATATGTATCGTGCGGGTTGTTACTTAAATTACGTGGTCTCTGGTTGCACCTACCAAAATTGCTGATATAGTTCTTACTATTTATTCTAGCGCTGCATATCGATGATTGTTATAGAAGGATATTATCGGCGACGGATTGACTATCTGTTGGTATTCGAGGCAGAGGAGGGCTGTAACAAAAAAAATATGTAAGACTATACTATGGCTTGTGTCAATAGAATGAATATAAGGACAGTGTTACGAATGCAAACGTCAAAAGATATTAACTCCAGTCTCTTTTGCAGTTGATGCTCTCCGACCGTGATCAAATACCTGACGGGAAGGATTGAAGGTATTCTCTTGCTCAATATTTCCCATCTCCAATAATCAATGATCAAGTAATTGTGTTTCTCCAAACTAACTGGCGGGTGTAAAGTCAAATGTTTGTTAGGTCAGTATTGTTAACTATGCAGCGTGCGAGCCTCTTCTCTATATGTTTCTGAGCAAGTATTTGAATTCGTCGTCTTGGATGAACCAAAGCATCATTCCTACATTACAGTGATTTTGTTTGTTGGTTTTCATGCGTTGAGTTCTACATTGAATTCGTCATCTTGGATGAACTAAAGCATAATTCCTACAGTATAGTGATTTTGACATTTTGTGGTTTTATTCTCTGATTTCTACATTTACCCTTTTCTCAATTTTTTACATCTTTGCCCAGGTCTATTCCAGTTTTCAGTTTCTATGCTCAAGTAGTTTTCTCATCTTGTCGTTTAATCTATACGAGGGAAAGGAAGAGGTTCTTTTATAAACATTCATTTGCAGTTTAATACATTTTTAATTACCTATAAAAAGTTATAAATGAGTTACTTTTTTCTTTACATAGTTTCATTGCATGATTTGATTGTATCCCTATCCACATCATTTTCTGTTATGTCACAATCTACGCTATATCGAATGTTTGGTGTGGGATATTAGTGGATCAACGCCTAATTGGCGTTGATCCATTGAAGTAGAGCTAGGCTGACTCCGTTGAATTTGTACACACAAAATTAGTATTCTGATTATCAAATTTCACAATCAGCCATGGGAATACAAATTCAAGCTTTTTCCAAATGTAAAATTTGAGATGACTATTAAAATTATAATTTGTTTTCCTTTTTGGTCAGAGTTTCACACTATGTGAGTTTCTGCAGTAATAGTGCAACAAATGCGTGAACATTACTTAAGAACCATTCGAAGTAACAGACTTAGAACATGAAACGCTTGTTGGCTGGGCTGCATTGTACTTATTTCCTAATTTGTATTCATGGTGTCAAAAGTTCGAAAATTTAAAAATATATCTTATCCATGAGTTTGGGTTTTTGAGCTGTTGGAGGTGATATTCCACTCTAATAGCAAAAAAAATAAAAAAATCTCATCACTAACTGATAGCATTCTTTAAGATATTTGATTAAGAGCGGCTTTTATTAGAGAGTCTGAAGCTCTTGAGCTTGGGTTCTTTGCATAAAACAAAAGAAGAAAGGAAAAAAGTCTCCTGAAGTTTCACTTGATTTTTTTTAGATTAATTCTTCTTAGGTTCCCTGTTCGCCGTGATATGAACTGAAAGAAGTTGTTGTACTGTTGTTTGCCACCGGTTTCTTACCTTTGCAGCATGGTCTTTAGCCAGGGGAAGTAAGGCAAGTAGAAGTCAGCGACCTTTAATGTCTTTGAACAAAGGTAAGTATAGTCGGCGTCCTTTTAGGTCTTTAAACAAACAATCAATTAAAAAATAGTACATATCAAAGGGGAATACGGCTAGATGATGTTGTGACATAACACTTTGGTATTCCCTACTTAAAGGTTTGCTGAATTTTTTTCGACCATGGCATATTTATGTAGATAGAGTCGGAGGAGGGAACAAATAATTCCCTACTGGTCCATACCAAAATGGCAAAATGTGACCGTCCAATATAAGAAGTCTTACACACCATCAACAATTGTTCTCATTACCTTGTGATACGTTTAAATTGAACCATATTCAACAAGAGTTGAATTGTGAAGGAACCATGGTTATTATGTTTTTGCACTAAACTTGCAATGTGGAATTGTAAATTACTATAGTGATTTTGTTATTATAATTTGTTGGTTTTACGTTGTATTTTATAATTTCTTGGCTTTGTGCTTATAGCCTCTTTTGAGTTTTGTGTACCATATATCTTTGGAACATCGAAAGAAAACATAACCACTGAGGTTAAATCATGCATGAAAATAGATGTTTTAATTATGATCTACTGAGTTGAGGGAGTAGGCTTCCTTGTGGATATTTCTTCACTCTATTCCTTCTTTTTTCATTATCAACTTAGTTTAAGAGGTATGAATGTTCATTTATAGACTTAATTGGACATTAACGTTCTTATTTTTCTAATGGTTGTGTTATTGTGTATTTTGTTGATTATTTACCAAGTGATGTAGTTTTCCAACAGATATTTATTTACCTCATATATGGGCTTGTGCCGATATATATATCTTTGGCCTGCTCAAACTTGATCCTTTATCTATGTTTAGCACACCGGGTGCTTTTAAGTCAATCGGTGAGTTTCTAAAAAAAATAAAGTCAATGGGGTGATCTTGAAGAAAAAAGTCACTATTCTGAATTGTTGTGTACAAAAATTTTAAAGATGACATAATGACTTAAAGAGGCGAGTACTTGATACCCACGTGCAACGCACGTGCTACTTACTAGTAGATTCTAAATGTGTGCCGTTTCACTGCATCAATTTCAAAATCTTCCATGCATCATCAACGCTATCAAGGTCAGCCATCTACGGGTTCCGTATGATACTTATATTACTTTATTATCTGGTGACTGATTGCAGCAAGAAAAAAATTGATGAGAGATGAATTGTTTTCTAATCATCACTGATATATGGCATTTCCTTCAGTCCTACAGTAAGTAGTTAAGAAGTCAATTCGACACTTCTCCATTTTCTTTTGATGATTTACTTGTATTGTCCTGGATTGTTATTACGTGTTATTTGGTATTCTCTGCCAACTATTTGACAAATTACCTGTCACAAAGCTACGTTTGACAAATTTCCTGTTACAAAGCTTAATCTTCTAACTAACAAAGTCCCTTCAGTGATAAGTTCGTACTATTTACATCTCTACAAGGTTCATTTAAGATTTTGCTAAATTTTGTTCTTTGGGCAAAGTACAGATCCTTATTGCTAGGTTTTTAATTTCTTGGTCTAATCACCTGTGTTAACACTCTTTTTAGTCTTTGTCCTATCTTAGTTCCTACTACGGTTATAAGAGTTCTGTTCTTGACAAATTTGGAAAATTTCATTATATGTGATCACCTCATCACGTATGAATGTGTTGACGTTGTTCTCTATATGTACAAGATTAATTTACAATGCGTTTTTTTTTTAATTATTTAATTATTTCACCTCGTCTTTGTTGATCCATTGATTGATGAAATCCATCACGACACCCTCCACCAGTCTATATAATTGATATATTTGGCACGTTAGTATTTTCTTTCGACTGTGTTCTTCTGTTACTATACCTATCACCCGCCATTCAAATCTCCAAAGGCCAAGAAATGTATCAATTGAATGCACCCCCAAAATAATCGAAATACAAGCTGGAATATCATATTGTTAGCGATTGGTGCGCCCATGTGGGGTGCTCAATGCAATTATTGTAACCTTATGGGGTTAGTTGCACTAATGCACAAACTAGAGGGGTTAGTAGCTAAGGCTCAAACCCTAGAGGTTTATGTGCAAACATAGGAGAAGTTTTGCCTATATAAGGAGACAGCCTACTACATATTATATTGCTATTCCAGAGAGAAAAGTTACTCTATCTAGATTCACTCTAAGTTGTAGAGAACCCTGGTCTCTCTTCAACTTCATCCAAGGAGGTGGAACGTGGTGTGGATCATAGTGTTCGTCATCGAGATTCACACTAGATTGGTGGGAGCAAGATCAAGAAGGAGGCGCGTGAAAGCAAGCAACAAACGATCATCCGCTGCATAAGGGAGCTTAGGAAGACAAGGTAAACACATGACTCTTCCGCTATAATTCATGTTGTAGATCTGTATGTGATAGATCATTCCTGCCCTTCATTGGTATCAGAGTCATAAGTTTGTTTTTCGTGCCTCGTTATGCGTTCCCGAACCTGATTTAAAAATCGAGTTTCTGAAATTTCATAACCAGTAGACGAAACCTATATGGTTAGGTAGGGTTTTTCACGAGGATTCCAAAAATATAATTTTTGTAATTTTTGGAGTTACGAGGAATTAGTTATGAATTTTTTAAAAATTCGGAAATGTATTAATCTGAACTGCTAGATCCAATCAGTAGAACACGTTTTTCAAAACTTGTTAAAATTGAATTTTGACCACATAATTGTGATCAGGACGAAAAGACGATCCCTGAAAAATAATTTTCGTCAGGAACGGAGCACGGGAAGGCGGCGCGTGGGCTTCACGCGCCACCGACGCCGCCTCCACGCGCGGCCATGCGCTAACACGCGCCGCCACGACCCCAAGGGCTGGCGGCGGCTGCTGACGTGGCCTAGGGCTGGCGTGGCAGATGGTGTGGCAGTGCCATGTCAGCAAAATGGCTGGCGTGGCGATGACATGGCATCCACGTGTCAGCTGACGTGGTGCTGCCGTGGCGGGATGACGTGACAGCTGACGTCAGCATAAGTGTTGACGTGGATTTCCACGTGGCATGCTGCCGTGGCACATGGCCGACGTCGGCGCGTGACGGAGGCGGACGCGCCCACGCGCGGCGGCGCGTGAGGGCGCGTGCGGCCTCCTCCCGCCGTCATTTTTCGTCCGGTTTTTTCCTAGGGACTCCAAATTGAATTTCCTATTTTTTGGATATTTTTTCATAATTTTTGGAGTGACGGAAAATTTTAGTAATTTCCAGATTAATTAATTAGTGTTTAGCACACTTCCCGAGGCAGTTTGACGACCTTAAACACATTGTTTTGAGCCCAAATTTTTTCTGGAGACTTAGGTCTTTTTTCCCTACGTTTTTCCATAGGTGGTGAGACCCTAAGTGGTATGGAGCAATTTTCGATACTTTTATTTGATTAGATTATTGCTTATTAGTTTCCAGTAATTAGAGATTAATTCTGGAAATTTCCAGTAATTCCAGTATATTTATTATATTGTTATACATGCTGTTGTGGGTTGAATGGATGTGTTTGGTGCATGGATTTGGCATAGATGTTTTATATTTTGGTTTTGGTTTTGATTTTTTTTTTTTGAATATGTAATCAAAATACGGCATGCGTGTCGTGCCTCTCTATACTCTAGTGTCTTCTCTTCTCATCCACTCGCCTCTATGAGGTTACTTCTTACAAGAAATAAGATAGTTAGTAGAGATTGAAGATTGAAGCTTCAAGAGAGGTGGTCAAACCAAAAGCTATGGCGCAAGGTGCATGGAGCAAATAGACGATCTAAAGGAGCCTCAAGCTTGGAGTCCTCAAGTAGGCGAGATGGCATGAGATGGAGTTTAAGACTTGCTCAAGAAGTACTCTCAATAGTGGGAGTGCACCTTAGGGGCCACATCCATTGCATATTTATTTATGCTTATGCTTGTTTTATGTTATAACTGCGTGTGATTGGATATATATGTTTAACCTCGCATGCTAAAGAACTAAAACAAAAGAGCACACATGATGACATGATTAAAATTGGTAGGAAATCACAAGTGATGAGATTTGATTCCTAGGATATACGCTAGGTTTTGGTGGATTCCTTGTGAGGAACTATTAAGTTTAATCGATGTCACATGTTATTTAGGAGCTAAACAAAGCTAGTAACTAATATCCACTTTGTCTCGTTTTTCAGTCATGATGAACACGAATCTATTTCCTAAATCTGCTATAATTCTAAAGGGAGACAACTTCCGTGCATGGTACAGAAGTGCGATATGTCGAATGATTGAGCTAGGTATGTCTGATCATTTGCATATGGCAAAGATGGAGCCATGGGTACCACTGGGCGGCCCAACTGACGCATATAGACGTGATCTTGAGGCTTACCAGAAATGAGAAGTTGATGACAAGAAAGCATGTCTAGAATTGATGGATCTAGTGAGGACTGATCTCCTAGACCCAATTGAGATTGATTATGCAAAGAAGCTCTGGGAAGACATTCTAGCACTGTACGGAACTGCCGACAACTTCCAAAAGTAATGTCTATGGATGATGCTCACTTCTACGGTGAAGGATGATAAAGTCTCTATGGATACGCACCTAAAGACCTTATCATTCTATATTACTGAACTTATAACTTCTGGGCATGATATATCCGATGAGAGACATCTAAAGGTTGTGAGAACATCTCTACCAGATTCATGGGATTCCGTGAGAAAGGTGTTGCAAAGTTCAGATGGCATAAGGACATTTGATGATGCAAAACGATATCTATTGTTTGAGGAAAAGAGACTGGAATTTGCCAGAGCTTATAGTCCATCACCACAGGTAGAGAGCCCTCCCATGGAAAATGTGCCAATGGGTAAGGAAGTCATCGTGGAGCACGAAAATGGAGGCCACATGGGCCCATGCCGCAAGATCAGTAAACGCCAAGTGTGGAAGAGATCCAAAAGGGATATGAGACAAGTTATGTGCTATAACTGCCAGGCATATGGCCACTTTGCTCGTGATTGCGCCGAGCCAAAGGTACACTATAATTCAAACTATGACTGTTATGTTATAAGTCAAGTTTATATTGCTGATTCCCCTAATGTGTGGGTATTGGATTCAGGTGCGAGTGACCACCTAGCATGTGATCGTGACGCGTGCACGGATTATAGGCGAGTACCAGTGGGAAGTAGAAGAGTGTACATGGGGAACAACTCTTTCGTTGATGTGGTGGGCATTGGCACATATCAGCTGAAGATGAAGTCTGGAAAGGCGCTTGTTCTTCATGACGTTTTATACGCTCCTGATGCACGCAGAAACTTAGTTTCAGTTTCTAGACTTTTGGATTTGGATTTTAAACTTGTTTTTTAGGGTGGTTTTGCCAAACTGTTTGTTGGCAACTCATGTTTTGGTACTGGTTCTATTTCTCGTGGTTTATTTTATTTAGACATTGTTGGTTCTAGCATTGATGATGTTTATGATTCTCGTTCATATATTACATCTTCTAGTGATGATGATGCCACTAGATGGCATGCTAGATTGGGACATATAGGACAGGACAGGATGAACAAGCTAACCAAGGCAGGCCTACATGGAGACATGCCCAAGATATCATTACCTGTATGTGAGTCTTGTCTTGCAGGAAAAGCTAAATGCAAACCGTTTCGTAAAGCAGTAAGGGCTACTGAGCCTCTACAACTTATTCATTCTGATGTTTGCGGTCCATTGAATGTTAGAGCTAGACATGGTGCTCGCTATTTCATCACATTCATAGAAGATCACACTCGTTTTGGTTATGTGTATTTGATGGCACATAAATCTGAAGCGCTAGGGTGCTTCAGAAAATTCCTACAAGAGGTAGAGAACCAACTGGACAAAAGATTTAAGGCTCTTAGGACAGACCAAGGACGTGAATATCTATCTGAGCAATTCAAAGAGCTCTGTGAGACTAAAGGAATAGTGAGGCAGTTAACTATTCCCTTCACACCGCAGCAAAATGGTGTAGCGGAAAGAAGGAATAGAACACTGTTCGAGAGGATTCGTAGTATGATGGCAAATGCGAATCGGCCTATCTCCTATTGGGGAGATGCATTGATGACTGCCACATACATACTGAACCGTGTGCCCACCAAGTCTGTAGCCACAACCCCTTACGAGATGTGGACCAAAAGGCAACCCGAATCGGGCTTAGGCCAGGGGGGTCGGCCGCCTATGTACGTAACGTCTCCCATGTCCATGGGAAATTGGGTGCTAGAGGATAGAAGTGCATCTTCATACGTTACTCAGAGCACTCAAAGGGTTATGTATTCATAGCGCAACAGCCGGATGGTAGTCTAACTGAGATGGAATCGCGAGATGTAGAATTTCTCGAAAGAGATTTTCCTAGTCAGGGAGAAGCACGTGGAGATGGTATTCTCTATGAAGAAGAGGAACCACTGGATGACACTCAGTTCTCCACAGACCCACAGGGAACAGTCCCTATGGATCTTCAGAACAGTGGGAGTGACATGCCCAGTGAGCAGCCCATCATATATGATGATGATGCTGAAGAAGAACCCTCCTTGCGTAGGAGCGCTCGTGGGAGCGTACCCCGTCGATGATTTGACATCGAAGGGGAGGCCATGATGGTCACCACACAAGAAGATGATGAACCTAGGACATTGCCCGAGGCTCTACAAGAAAGAATGGAACATTGCTTTACAAGAAGAACTGGAGTCAATGAAAACCAATCGTGTTTGGGATTTAGTTGACTTGCCTCCTGGACGTAGGGCCATTGGAAACAAATGGCTTTTCAAGGTCAAAAGGAAGGCAGATGGAAGCGTTGAGAGGCATAAGGCCCGGCTAGTGGCAAAAGGCTACACCCAACAACAGGGTGTGGATTACGAGGAGACATTCTCACCAGTTGTGAGAATAGCCTCCATTCGCCTCATACTTGCAATAGTGGCTAGCATGGACTTGGAACTACATCAAATGGATGTTAAGACTGCATTTCTCAATGGAGAACTAGATGAGGATATCTACATGGCTCAACCGGAAGGTTTTGAGAAGAAAGGTCAAGAGCACAAAGTGTGCAAACTGATTAAGTCCATATATGGACTTAAGCAGTCCTCAAGACAGTGGTATTTAAAGTTTCATCAAGACATTGTGGCATATGGCTTCACAATGGTTGATGAGGACCACTGTGTGTATGTCAAACGTTCCGGAAAGAAGTTCATGATACTGTCATTATATGTAGATGACATACTACTAGCCAGCAATGATAAGGGAATGCTCGGAACTACCAAAGGGTGGTTATCCTCTCGTTTTTCAATGAAGGATATTGGAGAAGCGAGTTACATCCTTGGGATAAAGATCATAAGGAACCGTTCTAAAAGGCTTCTTGGCTTGTCTCAAGAGACATACATCAAGAAGATACTTGAACGGTTCCAAATGATGGACTCCAAGCCATTCGAGACTCCCATTGCACATGGCGAGAAACTCAGCCTAAAATTGTGTCCCAAGACCCAGCACGAGAGAGACCAGATGGCCAGAGTACCCTATGCAAGTGCTGTCAAAAGTTTAATGTACGCAATGATGTGTACAAGGCCCGACATATGTCATGTTGTCGGTTTAGTTAGCAGATATCAGTCTGATCCCGGTGTTGGACACTGGAAGGCTGTTAAGAGGATTCTCCGATATCTCAAAGGTACTAAGGATTACGTGCTAAGCTATCGAGGCTCTGAGCTAAGGCTCATTGGCTACAGTGATGCTGACTGGGGTTGGGACCTAGACGCACGTAAATCAACCTCAGGCTACGTCTTCATGCTGGGTGGAGGAGCCATCACATGGCACAGTAGCAAGCAGACTTGCACTGCCTTATCAACCATGGAAGCTGAATACGTTGCCTGCTCCGCGGCAGCGCAGGAGAGTGTTTGGCTGAAGAGATTTCTGGTCAGCTTAGGAGCGGTTGACGAACCAAGACCAGTAACGCTTCGCTGTGATAGTATGTCGGCCATAGCTTGTGCTAAGGATTCGAAGTACCACAGCAAGGCCAAGCATATTGAGATGAAGTACCACTTCATTAGGGAAGTAGTAGCTAAAGGAGATGTTACTCTAGAGCATATTCCTACGAATCAGATGTTAGCTGATCCAATGACCAAGCCTCTTCTTAAGACTACCTTTGTTGGTCATACTAGGAATATAGGGTTAGGCAAATGGAACTAGGTGTCAGACTGATTAGACATTTTCACCGAGACATTGATTGATTGGATATTAGGAATGGATTTGTTATTTACGCTGCATGTTATTTGATACGTGTATGATATGTTACATTTCCTGTACTAGCTTAGAGCATGTCACGCAGACACTAGGTCGGCTCACTCACACGAGCGACCGCCTTCGCAATATCCTGGATATGTCTGGGTGTGGCGGAAGATGAGACAGAATCCCGATAAGCGCTGAAAGCCTGCGATATGATATCAGATGCCTATCATACGAGCATATGACCTATGATAAGAGCTAGATGTCTATTAGTAGAGCTAGGAGCCTGTCAGACGGACTCAATTGTCGCATTGGAAATAAGTTCCAAGGTGAGGTTGGTTATGGCCAATCGAACATGGTTAGTACCCCGAACCATGTGTAGTCTACGAAGAGAAAGCCAGATGCGAGAACTGATTACCGTTCACAATAGTGTGACATCGCAGCAGTCGGGCTGGTGGCCATAAGGGCTACCGGATAGACATCTGCATAGTGGTCCTTTGCAAGGATAAGACATGCGCTCTGATCAGAGTCTAAACACTATGGCGCATATTCCCCCTGAATAACGTGCGCTTATGAGTGACCATGAGGTGATGAGTAGAATTAGTCCCTGAGATTCCTCATCGTGTGAGCCTCGTCGATCATATGAAGATGATTAACACTGTATACCCTTTGTACTTACGTATGTGTCATGAGGAGACGGGTCGGTGGTGCTACTTTGGCGTGACACCTTACGGCTATGGATGATTCGGCCTTCCGGACACTGCTCGGAAAGCAGCTGAGCCGAATCTGAGTGACACATGTATGTAAGGAAAGATTCTCGTTGCATCGCTCTTTATTATCTTCATTGGGCCCACCTGCAAGATCTTATGGGATCATGTAGGATATGAAAATATAAAGGATATGTGGACTCATTGGAGCATGGCCTTCGGGACAAGGCAGGTGCTCATGATCCACGAGATGACAATCGGAGGAATCTGGGGAATACGAGAGTTACGGAGAGAATTATTACTGTTATATGTTTTAAGGGTGCCTTCCTGCGCAGGCTATACGAGTTTGGTATGTGGATCTCCCGAGAGGGTGCCTTCCCATGCTGGCTATACGAGTTTGGTGTACGGATCTCCCGAAATGCAGGTACTCTCACCGGTCACACGCCACGGCCACAGCAATACTCTTTGTAGATGATAGATAGTTGGAGACTGATAGAGACTGGTTGGATTGTGCAACCCCACTGTGCGAGTGGGAGATGTTAGCAATTGGTGCGCCCATGTGGGGTGCCCAATGCAATTATCGTAACCTTATGGGGTTAGTTGCACTAATGCACAAACTAGAGAGGTTAGTAGCTAAGGCTCAAACCCTAGGGGTTTATGTGCAAACCTAGGAGAAGTTTTGCCTATATAAGGAGGCAGCCTCCTACATATTATATTGCTATTCCAGAGAGAAAAGTCACTCTGTCTAGATTCACTCTAAGTTGTAGAGAACCCTAGTCTCTCTTCAACTTCATCCAAGGAGGTGGAACGTGGTGTAGATCATAGTGTTCGTCCTCGAGATTCACACTAGATTGGTGGGAGCAAGATCAAGAATGAGGCGCGTGAAAGCAAGCAACAAACGATCATCCGCTGCATTAAGGAGCTTAGGAAGACAAGGTAAACACATGAATCTTCCGCTATAATTCATGTTGTAGATCTGTATGTGATAGATCCTTCTTGCCCTTCACATATTTAGGAGACCTGATTGGTGGCAACGGCATACCATTCTAAGAGAGGAAATAACTTCATAAACCACATAAAATAACATGCAGTTTTCCGAGCTACCCACGTGCAAAGCACGTGGTCTTAACTAGTTTGATAATTTTTTGGGTGTTTTTTTAAAACTCATTTGGTATATTTGTTGGAAAACAAAAACATGCTGAAAAACAGTTCTTTAAAAAAATGTAAATGTTGTGCTTTTTTGTGTTTTTTCATACTATTAGTGTTTAAAGACTTTTCAACTATGATGAGATGCAAAAAATATCAAATATATGTCAGTATTATACGTAAAAACTATATTCAAACAAATTAACATTGAAATTTAGTAATGTTGTCAAATATATTTTTTATTTTAAACATTGTTTTTAAACGGATACCAAACAAGCTCTTAGCGGGTAAATAAGGCATGTCTTTGAGTTGACATTGAGACACAAACAGTTTTTTAATTCCGTTTTAAACTATTTTTTCAACACGTTTTTTTCACTGTTTTTCTTGTTTTTAAACGGGTACCAAACAAACTCTTAGCCGGTAAAGAAGGCATGTCTTTGAGTAGAGATGACAATGCGGTCCGCTCCGATCCGAGATCCAGAGTTATCCGACCATAATGTAGCGGTCCGAATCCGATCCGTTTGCCTTTGGATGGGATTTAGATGACAAATATGCGGTCCGTTTGGATTTCGGTCGGATTCGGATCATATCTGTAAATATCCGACGATCCGATCCGATCCGAAATATAATATATATATATATATATTTATTTATTTAATACAATTATAATTATATAATATAATTATATTTTATATATGTAATTATATAATAATATATAATTCACCCCAATCCGATTCGTGATCCGTTCTTGTGATCCATGATCCGTTTTTCTTATGGATCGAATTCGGACTTTTTGGGTGATCCGTTACATAATTCGATCCTAATCCAATCCGAATCCGTTCGTTCAGATCGGATTCGGATCAGGAGGTATCATTTTCAGATCGGATCGGATTATTGACTGATCCAATCCAAATCTGATCCGTTACCATCCCTATCTTTGAGTTGACATTTAGAAAATAGATTGTAGAAAAATAATTGTTAGACGCCTACTACTACTAATAACGTGCAAATCCTTCCATTGGCTTCCACTATGCTGGCAATCTTTATTTATATCAGTAGATCTGTCCGTATCTTGCTTAGATATTTTAATAACAACTACTATTATAAACTTTTTATTTAAATAAATTCATAGAAAGAGTAGGAAGCTTGAATGATTAAATGAAAAAAAATATGCGTCTGACAGTCTGACTAAAGAAATGAATAAATACTTTCCCTCCACAACAAAAGAAAAAGGATACCACACCTCTGTTCCCCCTCTTTCTCTCCATTTTTACTTTTACCACTATTCATTGAATCACTTTGATCCGATAATTTGATTAACAAAATTGTGCAAGAATTTGATAATCTTTTCGAGGTATTGTAGAGTAAATTTTATTTTACAACACTACGAAAAAATTATTAAAAATTGCATTATTTTGCGATCCAAAATAAATTGACCCGGTTACGGGTAAAAAAAATCCAAGTGAGGAGGAAGAGAGGGAACTGCCTAGTACCACCTCCGTTCCCTCTCTTCCTATCCATTGTGACTATTTGACTCGTATATGGGTCACTTTGACCAGGTGATTTGGATCTCAAAACGATATAATTTTTTGATAATTTTTTTACCGTATTATATAACAACTTTTACTCTACAACACCATGAAAAAATTATCAAAAAAATTATCATATTGCTATCCAAATCACCAGGTGAAAGTGACCCGGTGAATAATGACAAAAGTCATAATGAATAGGAAGAGAAGGAACTGATTAGTACTACCATTTTTTTGCAAAAGTTAGCCTTCACCTCAATGTCAAGTTGTCAACCAAAAGACACGACTTCATATAATTTTTTACTCAATTATGCTTCACGCCTTCACGGTGTGATAAAGGTGCGAAAACGATCGCTGAACGAGGGGATCGAGTATACCAGTACTAGTTGAAATAATGATAAACTATAAATCAAGCAAAAATTTATTCAACTTGGCTTGGATTGGTTAAAAAAGAAAAAAGAAATTTAATTTGTCAATGAAGGTGTTTTCTTTTAGCGAATTGTTCGTGGTGTCCAGCCGGCTTACGACAAGTTCATGGACTTTTAAGATATACCACTCCGTCCCGTCTCTTTGTTTCATTTGACTTTTTTGACTCGTATCTGAGCCACTTTGACCAGGTAATTTGGATAGCAAAATAATACGATTTTTGATAATTTTTTCACCATATTATAGAGCAACCTTCTCTCTACAACACCATGAAAAAATTATCAAAAAATTACATGAATTTGCTATTCAAATCACCGGGTCAAAGTGACCCAGTGAATAGTGACAAAAATAAAATTGAAAAAAAAGAGACGGGACGAAGTAGGACCATCTTTTTGATAATCATGTTATCGCAGTGGCAGAATCTATTAAACTGCAGAAATTGGGCTTGAGGAATAGCTCGTTACATCATGTTCCAAACATTTAATAACGTAGTCAGGTCGAGAGCTGGTCCATTACATACCTCTTTGGTCTTCTAAATCCTCCCCGGGCCATATGATGCGGACCATTCTTTTTTCTTTCTTTTCTCTTGAGTTTGTGCGCACAACTATTTTACAAGTGCGAATTACTCAACTTTAGCAGGACAAATTTAATTTGAATTTCTTTCAAGACAGCATCGTACTTAAGATTTTTACTCCTTCGAGACAGCTATTAAGGTATTATTTAGAAAGAAATTGGGGCGTAAGCTATCCAATGACAATATCTAAATATTCATCTTTTTAGAGAGAGAAAAATAATTCTGTGCTAAAATAATGAGTAGCAATTGTTTATGTTAACTTGCTAATTCATCACCCATCGATATTTGACTTACAATGGAATCCATCCACATATATGCGTGATCTCGTTTCAAATATTTTAAAAATAATAATAAAAAAAGGATTGATTAAAAAAACGTATTAGGTAGAGTGAACCAGCTAATTTTCCCTTCGTATTAGCTTAGAAGTCTCGAGTACCAACAGTATATAAGTGGAAGTTGCGCTCAATGAAAATCAATAGAGCAAATTGAGATTCATCTTTAGTTGATTATTTGCTTCTAATACCATTTTTTCGATGTCTACTTCAGGGGAAAAGATCGTTCTCTCACAGGAAAAGGAAGAAGAAGTTGCTACGAACAATGTCTCCGACAAGAAGACCGAAGGATCAGTCGACGTCACTGCCAAAGATGTGAAAGTGGAACTGCGTCTTCAACAAGCCAATTCGTCAGTTCTGGCACAAGTCAATCAACTGCCAAGCGCTGTCCTTAAACTCCTACAGTGATTAATTTGGTTTGGTTTGGTTCGGTTCGGTTTGGTTGTATTTTGTTTTCTTGTTTTCTTTCATCAATAAAATCAAAGCTTGCCCATGCTTGTAATTACATGTTTCGAACCAGATTGAATGTTGGCTTTGAGCAATAAATTATATGTATGACAACGAGGTGGGGTTTGGATCCGATCCCTGTTTATCAAATCCGATCAACGGAGTTCACAGCATATCGGATTTGGATTTTACCAAATTTAGATCAGATTATTCATATGATCATGGAGAACAATGAACGGTGTAGACATTCATGTCTTGGGATCAAAATAGGTAACACTCTCTATTTCTAAATCTCGTTGTTAAACACTACTTGATTATCATTCGATAATTTACATCGGGGAACTCAGGTCTATGGATCAAAATTGGTATTTGCTGGGTGAAGATATAAAATATGATAAAGGGGTAAAATTGTCTTCACATCAAAATAGTAGTGTAAGAAGTTTCTCTACTAGTGTAAAAATCACTATCCTTTATCAGTTTATCTAACTCTACACCTCGTTGTTCAACTACCTGATTAACGGAGTAGCACGTGCTTTGCACGTGGGACAATCCACAATTCCTTTTCTTTCACTTGTTTCACACATATTTTTCTTATCCATATCTTTACCTCCCATAGAGTGTAAAAGTGCCCCAAAGTTTGCCCCGAAGAAAGACATCATCTTGTGCTAGCGTAGTCAAACAATATGCATCTTTATGTCTTCCAACTCCTCATGCTAGATGTGGAATAGGGCACCCCGGGTAATGATTTAGATGCAGAAAGCTGGGAACTAGTTAAGATACGACATGTTTCTGAGCCACCCGGGTAGTGATTTAGATGCAGAAAGCTGGGAACTAATTAGATATGACATGTTTCCTAGCCACTAATCAGCCGGTTCGTATGTTGGGAGTTCAACAGCGGTGGGAGAGGAGCACCATATATAGTATGATCTGAGAAACTCACTTACCCAAAATGTTGCCTTTATGAATTCAGGTATAATAACCGTGGACGTCATGTCCACTATCTCGATATGGGACAGCTGCTCACACATGATGCCCAACATCATAGACACAAGAGTTACAGGTATGCTTTCAGCTTCAATTAAATTGTGCCAGTTTTGGGCCTGTGTTCAGTAGCTTAAATGAAATCAGGATCAAGATCAACCTCCCCCATTATTGTGATGACAGACTATGAGTGGTTTACTATTGCAACAAAGCTTGATGAAGGCAATCAGAGGTTTCATAGATATAGGACTTCTTATTATTGATTGTACAGACTACGAGGATCAGAAAATTTCTAATCCATCATGTGCAAGCAACGGCTAAGAAACGCTTATACAAGAACGCTATAATTAAACTTTGACAGATGACTCATTGTCAATCTTAAAATGATAGATTTGGATGTTTTCAACCTCGAGCTTCTTGAAGTTGCTGAGGTTTCTCTGGCTGACAAACTTTCCCCAGTTGAAAGCCTTATACTTGGCTGGGTTTTGTTCATTCACTAGCTCCTCCGCAGGCTCCACCATGGTGGTGTGTGATGGGTTGAAGAAGAAGGGTATCGAGAACCTTTCCTTGTCTGAGTTCACCGTGACTCTGTGCTCCACACTCTCATACTTGTCGTTGCTCCAAACCTGCAAGTATATATATCACAAAGTCATATTTTGGAAAACCACATATTTTGCACACATATAGATATAAGAAGTCAAAAGCAAACAACAAGATACGTGTAATAGTTATGAAAGAAACACTAGACCTAACAATATCTATTTTAAACAAAATACATATCAACCGGGTAGAAAGATCGGACTTTTCCTACCAGCATACTAGGTTAGGTAATCAGCTCTGCATTGCAAGAAACGTCGGTGTGGACAAGTTCACCGGATCTTCCCTTGAACCCATCATTTAGTCATTCCTAGTTAGGTCCAGTTTGGGAATGTTTCTGCTGCCAGCACATTTACTTTCCGACTGCAGAAACGGTTTTTAGTTGTTCCGTAAAAACCTACTTTGGTGACTGTTTCTGTTGTGTCTCAAAAGCATTCAGGAAGCAAGGGGGGAGATAATTTTCCGGATTATGCTATTGATTAATTTATCTACAACCAATTTAAACTTTACATTTTGAAAGAATTTTTTTTTATCTTGATAGGTGTTATATATTTTCTCGTTTTGCTCTCTCACTGCACAGTGGTTTTACCAAACATAAAATTACTATGATGTAATTTGGTAGAATGGTTTCTGGTGGAAAAACTGGTTTTTAGATTGTGGTGGAAATTTTTTGGTTTTTTTTGGAGATTCTGTTTAAACCAGTGTGTTTGGTGGTAGTTTTTAAACTAGATTAAAAACTAGAGAAATGTGTTTGGTAGTGGTTTTTAAACTAGATGATGTAGATTAAATGACAAATGTACCCTCCACTTATTTTTCTTTTACAGATTCAAAACGAACAAATACAATGTAAAAAAGATCACGATTTCATGAGATTCAACGATTTCATGAAAGTAACAAATTGAAGAACAAATTAACACTTTTATGACATCTAAAAAATCATTTTTTTACTTAAATTCAACAAAAAATTGACAATTTCAAGAAATTTCAGGCACACTTGATGGGACGTTGAGTAACGGACAAAAAAAATAATAAACTAAGGAAATAGCACCACAAAATAATAGATCCTAAATAATAAGAAGATCGCATATAAAAGATATCGTCCGAAATATGCGAGAATTGAGTTTTTTTGTAAAAACAAATTATGGCAAAAGTATAGAAAAAAATTCGTGCAATATTTCTCATTATCTCGATGACTAAAAAGTCAAAGAGCTACCAGATTACATAAACCCATGTATAACTCTTTCAATGCAACATTGTTTAACAGATAGCAGAAATTTAATCAACTAGGAAAATAACACAACAAAAATAGTTGACCCTAAATAATAAGAACACAACAAACATAGTTGACCCTAAATAATAAGAACATCACATTAAAGCGTGAAATGAGTTTTGTGGAAAAAACTTATGAAGGAAGTATAGAAAAAATTACCAGCGGTAAAGTGTCAAAGAACTACCAAAATGAGAGACAATTTCCAGTTTAATACGACTACGGTGTGAGGATAATATCGTCTTTGAGTGTCATAGAAATAAACCAAAGAAAAAACCACAAAAAGTTGGTTTTTCTCACCAAGGCAAATGTTGAAAAAAACTGGTTTAAAATCTGGTTTTTAAACCAGTCAAAACAAACACTTTAAACAAACCATTTGGTTTAAAAACCAAAAACCAAAAAAAACCACTTTGCCAAACTGACCCTATATATCAATATTCTACAGTAGTTTTTATGTAACTTTTGCCAAACAATATTTTAGCTAAATTCACAACAGATTTCTCACACATAGCAACTTCTAGCACTGCCACAGCATCCAAACCGGCCCTTAGAAAATGGTGTTCCATGCATTTCACAATTTGAAAACGCGTTTTTTCTCTGAAAAACTCGCAACTAATGCTAATGATGCAGTAGTGTGAACTGGGTGGAGATAACTTCACAAGAGATGCATAAAAATTCTGCAAATGACTTTTAGTTTACCTGAATAATATCACCCACATTAACAATGTAGGCATCGGGGGTAGGCTTAACGCGGATCCACTCTCCATCTGCTTTACACTTCACATCAAGGCCTCCAACATCATCTTGAGCTAGCACAGTCAAACAACCTGCATCCTTGTGCCTTCCCACGCCCAGCGCTAGGTGGGGGATAGGACAAGCCGGATAATAATTTAGCCGCAGAAAGCTGGTGTGATCTTTGAAGAGATTGTTGAACCTTTTCTCTGGTAGACCGAGGCTGAGAGAGATGAGTTCCAGCAGCTTGAATGCCAGTTCCTGGGTGTTCCTGGTGTATTCTTCACATGCCTCCCTGCTCATGATTATCGCTCATCAGATACGGCAAAATTCAAGCTTTGAATAGTAATTAGCTATATCACCCCACGACAACTCCTGGTGTTTGATTGAATTGATAGAATAAAATGATTGTTCAGGAAGCCCCAAAAGTTCTTCATCTTCATTCTTTCTTCTAATACATTTTTTAAGGAATTTTAGATTTTTTTTTAACACTAATTTTCTACATAAAACAAATAATTTAGTTCAATAACTAACCCCTCGGCATAAAATTCCCTGCGGCACGGAGTGCTGCACGAGGTAGCATTCATGTGCCCTGCCGGAGGGCACATCAAGCTGCCTATTTACCACTCTCTCGAACCTCTTCCACATGCAGTAGAATTTGAAATAGTAAGAAAAAAATTCAATGTAAAAGTCAGTAAGAATGACGACAGTAATAGAGTTTCTGAAAACTTAGGGACAAGCGTCACCCCTTGCCCTTGAGTGGCTCCGCCCCAGTCCACAAGAGGGTCCACCTAGGTAAAACCCCTAAAAATACTACCAAGTATGAACACGCCTCTTCCGCATGATTATCCACTGAAATTTTTTCAATTATGGACAACAATATGCGCTTGCCCTGCCCCAACAGTTGGAAACACACATCAAAAATGTGCTAGGATAATTATAACCACAAAGCCCTCCACACATCCAAAAAGTACATGAACAACTTTTTACCCCGAAACCCTTGCTCCAGAACCGCCAGTCGTGAATATGCTCGGTGCCATATACATGGTCCCAAGCAGATTTAGAGCATCCCCAACATCAAAACATATATGAAGCTAAATTCATTTCTGTCATAAATAGATTTTTATGTAGTTAAATTTATTTATGTCATAAATAGATTTTTATGTCTTTTCCACGAATAGAAGTCTTCAGTTTGGTCTAAATATGGCCTAAATATAGGTCCGGTGTATATTTACTTAGCTTTTACACCAGCTGTTGATTTTGATTTTGGACAAATTTAACCCAGACTAAAGTATGTTTTTGTCCATCTCAATAAAGGTTTTCAACCAAAGAATCACACGAATATTCAGATTCCACCATCCACATCTTCAATCAAAAAGGCATGAATATTCTACCTGAAATCGGGAGGATCTTGAGGCCACTGGTTAAACAGCAAGAAGAGCTCCTCATCATCAGGGTCAGGAGAAGCCGGTATTGCCGTCGGAACCTCCACGACGAAATCAAACACTTCCTTCCAATCCCTAACGTTCTTAGTATGCTCACCATCATAGTAACCCATCGGATTCTGCTGATCCCTCTTCACCTTCTTCTTCTCCTCCAGTGGCTTCTTAAAAGAACTTCCTCGCCACGTAATCCACCGTGTCGCGGCAGCTGGAGGGAACTCCGTGGTTGATCACCTGGAAGAAGCCCCAGTTCTTGCAGGCCTCGCCGACTTCGGCGACAAGTTTGGTTATGGAGGTTGGATCAGATGAGTTGAGAGCAGAGAGGTCGATAACCTCCTTCCAGTCCCTAACATTCTTGGTCAGCTCTGTATCATAATAGCCCTGTGGATTCACCTCATCTCTCCTCACTTGATCCTTTTCTTCTTTCGGCAACGCGAAAAATGCCTTTGAAGCTTGTTCTAGTCTTGTGCGAGCTTCAGAAGGGCACACCATGGTTGATTACTTGGAAAAAGCCCCAGTCCTTGCAAGCACTTCCAATCTCTGAAACCAGAGAAGAAGGCTCAGTATGGAAAATAGAGAGATCAATGACATGGATGCCTTGGGCTTCAACTGGGGTTAGTTTAGGCCTGTGCTCAATTGACTGGACATATGCTGGGTCCACTGCCTCTCCCATGGCTGATCAGATCAGATCAGATCAGACTTCAGAGTATGATGATGAGTATGATAATTGAGTTTGATGTGGAAATGAATTTTTAATACTGAGAACCATGATCTGGAAATGAATTATGAAGTGATAACAAGGTATAGTAGTATAGGTAAGAGGGGGTACGGATCTTCTCCAGCGAGCAGCATCTCCAGCCCGAAGATCCGGACCGTCCGTTCTCAAGAGTGCACGCGATTTTGACACGTCTTCAGTTAACAAATGTTTCAGCCACAGCTAACCTTCTACCTTTGCCGTCCCTATCCAGACCCCTTTTCTCTCCTTGGATCTTTGCAAACTCTCTCTCTCTCTACCCCTTTACCCCTTATATGAAGTAGAAGTTATCAACGCACCCAAAACATATCCTCTGGCGATCAATCGATGATTACTACCCGCAGATGCGTGAATATCCACAAGAAATTTTACTTAAATAATCAACAATTCGATGTATTATCGCAGCTTGGCAATTCATTTTCTCCCAATTAATCTAGAGAAGATAAAATACAATTGATCTCCATAGCAAGGAGGTCTTTAGTTTCATCATAGAGTTAATAGATCTCCGGCGAATTACGACTCCGAAGAGGACTACAGCCACCGAAAACCGACGTTTCTGGGTTTATTTCGCGATGGGTTTTGTTACGTAGATCAAATAAAATAACTCTGGGCTTCAGGTTTGGTGGAGACGAACATAGAGATGGAGACAGAAACGAGATTGAAGAGTCTCTATTTGCGAATTGAGAGAGAACGTGAGACCCAGAAGTTGCAGAGGGTTTAAGTAAGAGAGAGAAAGAGGACGGCAGAGTGGTAGAGAAAGAATTTTTTGTTTGAGGGAAGTGGTAGAGAAAGAATGAATTGGTGTGATTGAGACATTGGTTAATTTTACACGTGTTAAAATCGCGTGCAGTCTTGAGATCGGACGGTCCGGATCTGCGGCTGGAGATGCTGCACGCTGGAGAAGATCCAGACCCTGTTCAAGTTAATGTGAATCAATAAAGAGAAACTCTTCTCTCATCTCTCGGTACTCCTCATCTGTTCATCTTCTCCGATGAAACTGCTTAACTCTCTTCAGTTTCTATTAAAGCGCACTAAAAAAACTTAAAAATTAGATGTGCGGGCACCAGAAGTATTCGCGAACTGGCTGTAAGTGAATGATGAAGTTGGTTAATGTATCTGATCTAGATTAAATTGGGAAACGTTTTTCTAAAACGCATCGAATATTATACAATCTTAAGCTTCGGACTTCTTAGTTGAATCCGAGAAAAAACTCAACAATGTACACCCTATATTGTGACACCGTTAGTTTAGAGTTGGGATTTGGCACTAGAATAGATTTTGGATATCTTACCCCTATATTATGCAAAATATAGGAGTCATCGAAAGGTATAACTTTTTGCATGATATGTGGGGTAAATTTGTCTCTAAAATTATTTTAAATATCGTACCCCGCCTCCAGACTAACGGCTTCACAATCAGCGGTGTAAGTTACTTGAAATTGAGTTGGTCGGGCTTGCATTCTTAAGACTTCGGGCATTTTTCTAGAAGTATTGAGTTCGAACCTTGGTGTAACAGTCAAATGTTGTTATATTTCATAAGCAATGGTACAACTAGACCAAGCTTTCTCCAAGATATCGAACACAGGCTTAAACTAACCCCAACGTTAGCACATGGCATCCCAACCATTGACCTCTCTCTTCTCAACTCCTCTTCCCCAGTTGAACCGCTGGTTACAGAGATAGGAAATGCTTATAAAGACTGCGGATTCTTCCAAGTAATCAACCACGGTGTGCCGGTGGGAATCTGCAAGAAGCTAGAAGTGGCTTCAAGGAAGTTTTTCGCGTTGCCAAAAGAGGAGAAAGAAAAGGTGAGGAAAGATGAGGTGAATCCAATAGGATATTCTGATGCTGAGCTGACCAAGAATGTTAGGGACTGGAAGGAGATTCTTGTTTTCCTGGTTAAGGATCCCGCAGGAATTCCTACTTCTCGTGAGGTTGATGAGAAAGAGGTCAGATTCTTGGTTAATCGCTGGCCTGAGTATCAGAGTAAAAGAAGTAACGGAGACGATGAAGAAGAAGGAGAAGAAAGAGAAAAGCAACAAGTTGCAGAGAGAAATGAGTTGGAAATTGTATTCAACCAAATCAAGTTTTACAAAATAGAAGAAAAACATTTATATGAGAAATTGGGGCGAAAATGTAATAAACTAAAGTTTGTAACGGTTCTGGATGACGAGGCATGCCAGCTGTGTCCAGCTGACGCGGTTGTACCAATCACGAGCTGCCACGAGTGCTGACCAATGTGCTGAGTAGGCTGCTCAAGTGGAACGGCATCGTTCCACTTGGATTTTCAAATGAAACGGCTAAGACGATCGAACGGCTACTGAAACTTCATCAAAACTAATCGTACGGTTGCTGAAGCACCGATATTTCATGTCACTAATTTGGCACCAATTGCAATTTAGTCCAGTATTCCTAATATCCCCCCTCAAGTTGAGCAGGGGAGGGAACACATGCCCAACTTGGAGACCAATTGAGAGAACAGAGGACCCGGTAATGGCTTGGTGAGAAGATCAGCAAGCTGAGAGGAAGAGGCAACATGCTGAAGCTGAAGAACGCCTCCATGAACTAAATCCCTAACCAAGTGACAATCCAGGTCTATATGTTTGGTCTTATCATGAAAAACAGGATTCTGAGCTATAGCTATAGCAGAACTGCTGTCACAGAAAATCAGAGGTGTACCACAAAGGGAAATGTGCAATTCTGAGAAGAGAAAGAGTAACCACTGAATTTCACAGGAAGTATGAGCCAAACACCTGTATTCTGCTTCAGCTGAGCTCCTAGAAACCACCTGCTGCTTCTTGGACTTCCAAGAAATGAGTGAAGCACCCAGATAAACCAAATAACCAGAAGTAGATCTTCTGGTATCAGGACACCCCCCCCCCCCAGTCTGAATCACTGTAAGCCAACAACTGCAATGACAATGTGGCAGAAAAGAGAATGCCAAAACTGACTGTCCCTTTCAAATACCTCAAAACATGATGCAAAGCTGTGAGATGAGAAGTTGTAGGGGCAGACACAAATTGACTGAGTTTATGTACTGAATAGCAAAGGTCAGGTCTTGAATGACAAAGAAACAAGAGTTTCCCAATCAAAGTTCTGTAAAAGGTGGACTGATCTGTAGAAAGCAAATCTCCATCATCTTTACTAAGATGAGTGTTGGCCACCAAAGGTGCAGAAGCAGGTTTACAGTTGAGATAAGAACTGCATTTGAGAATGTCAAGAGCAAACCTTTGCTGATTCATAAAAAGGCCCCCTGAAGTAGAAGTGAACTCAAATCCCAGAAAATAATGTAGAGATCCTAGATCTTTCAGCTGAAAGTTGGCATTAAGAGTAGTAGTGAGCTGACCAATATCATCATGGTGGCTGCCAACAAGCAAGATATCATCAACATAAACTAGCAAGGCCAAAAACTTGGCAGAAACCCTTTTAACAAACAATGTGTAATCAGTCTTGCACTGATGAAAACCCAGAAGTTGAAGAGTAGTGCTGAATTTGGCAAACCACTGTCTAGATGCATGTTTGAGACCATAGAGAGCTTTCTGTAGCTTACAAACTGGAGTAGACATGGAAGCACAGGTAGAAGGAAGAATATAGCCAGGAGGCAATTGCATATACACTTCTTCCACTAAATCACCATGTAAAAAGGCATTGTTGACATCCAATTGCACCATGAACCAGTTATGCATAACAGCTAGAGCAACTAAACACTTAAGTGTAGGTAATTTAGCCACTGGAGAAAAAGTTTCAAAGTAGTCAATACCTTCAGTTTGAGTAAAACCCTTGGCCACTAATCTGGCTTTATACCTCTCAAGAGTACCATCAGCTTTGTATTTGATTTTAAAAACCCATCTACAACCAATTGCCTTGTGTCCATGAGGAAGAGAGACAATGTCCCAAGTATGGTTTTTGTCCAGAGCAACTAGCTCTTGTTGCATAGCTGAGACCCAAGCTGGATTAGAAGCTGCCTCACTATATGTTGTGGGTTCAAAAGTGTCAACAACTTGACTGAGAAAAGCCTGATGAGTGTGAGCTGAAGGTGGAGACAGATATGGACAAATGTCATAACTGTAAACAGAAGCTGCTTTCTGTGAAGGCTTTGATATCACATAATCATGAAGATGAGAAGGCAGCTTAATAGTTCTGCCTGATCTTCTTGGAGCTGGAGAAGAAGGCAGTAAGGGTGTATTGCATGCAGGAGAAACTGATAAAGTGGGAGAAACTGGTGGTAACTCTGAGGAGGGGCCAGAAATAGTAGTAACTGGGGAGTCTTGTGCTGAAATGGGTAAGCAAAAATTATCAATAAAGCTGGGTGTGAACTCAGTTTGAGTCAAGAAAGGAAATACATTTTCTTCAAATACAACATGTCTTGAGACAAAAAACTCTTTAGTATCAAGATTGTAAAGCTTATAGCCCTTTGTACCAAACACATATCCCAGAAAAACACATTTAGCAGCTCTTGAATCAAACTTGGTTCTGCCTTGATGAAGAGTAGCTGCAAAAGCAAGACAGCCAAACACTTTCAAAATGGAATAATCAGGTGCTGTTTTGAACAACAGCTGAAAAGGAGATTGATCTTGTAATCTGGCACTAGGTGTTCTATTGATTAAATAAGCAGCAGTCATCACACACTCTCCCCAAAATCTGAGAGGAACCCCTGATTGAAACTTCAATGCTCTTGCCACATTAAGTAGATGCTGATGCTTTCTTTCCACAACTGAATTCTGTTCAGGTGTTTCCACACAACTGAGCTCATGTATAATACCTTCTTGAGCAAAGTAAGCTGCTAGATGTAGCTCAGGAGCATTGTCACTTCTAAACCTCTTAACAGTCACACCAAACTGATTTGTCACATATTTGCAGAAAGTCATCAAAATAGATCCAGCATCTGATTTGTATTGCATAAGAAAGATCCAGGTGTGTCTTGTGGCATCATCCACTAAGGTAAGAAAAAATCTATGTCCAGAGGGAGTAGGTACTCTGTAAGGACCCCATGTATCACAATGTATGAGGACAAATGGCTGAGAAGAAATGTGATTGGCATGTGGAAATGGTAGTTTTTTATGTTTGGCTAAAGGACATATGGTACAAGTGACTTTGCACTTGTCAAGAGAAGCAGAAACATATGGCTGTAACAGCTGCATTTTCTTAAAAGAAGGGTGTCCCATTCTCATATGCCAAATAGCAGTATGAGATATAGGAGGTAGAGGAAGACAAGTAGTGGAGGCATAAGAAATGGAATCTAGAAGATAGAGACCACCATGTTTATGTCCTGTGCCAAGAATGACATTATCATTTTTGGTATAAAATTTGCATGAGTCCAACTCACAAATGAAAACACAAGAGGTGGATTGAGTAAGTTTACTCACTGAAATCAAGTTAAATTTGAAAGAAGGCACATAAAGCACATGATGAAGAATGAATTTATCACTTAGAACCACTGTACCAATATGTGAGACATTGACTGCTTTACCATTGGGTAAATGCACACTTATATTTGTGACAGATTGAAATTCTGAGAAAAGAGATTGATTACAACACATATGATCAGTGGCTCCTGTGTCTATGATCCAAGAAGTAGCAGCTAGATCAGGAGAGAGTTTAGAAATGTGCATAGAAAAAGAGCTAGAAATGCCAGCCATGAAATGTAGCTGATTTGAGCTAGTTGAAGGAGAGGTTTTAGTATGATTTTGTAAGGGTGAGTCTAAACCCATAACATGAGAGATAGAATCATAAGGACTGACAGAATTGACCTCAGTAGGTGATGTAGGTGCAGCTAAAGTATTAGACTGCAATTGTGTACTAAGAAGTGACACAAGTTGCTGACACTGAGCTGGTGACAAGGTTAAAGTAGTGTTTTGAGCTGAAGATTCAGCTGCTGCACTATTAACTTTTGGCTTATTTTTGTAATGAGAAGGATATCCATGAAGTTTGTAACATCTACTCTTATTATGTCCTGTATCTCCACAGTGATGACACACTTTCTTGTAGTTTGGTGTAGGTGTATATCTGGAGTTGGTGGGAGCAAGATGAGGTGAAGCTGGAGAAGAGGAATTAGTGTACATTGCAACACTAGGTGTAGGCAGAATACCAATTTTGGTTACAGAAATAGCCAATTGCCTCTCATGTTGCACAACTTTGGCATACACTTGATTGAGAGTAGGAAGTGGTTCAACTAGCAAAATTTGCTCTCTAACTGCCTTGTATTGTTCATTTAATCCCATTAAAAACTGCATTATATATTCTTCCTCTCTTCTCTGTCTCATCAAAGCAAATGCACCACAACTACAAGCAGGCAGTGGTTTGTAATTAGCCAATTCATCCCACATAGTCCTCAATTTAGTGTAATACATAGTAATAGTATTGTCCCCTTGCTTAAGACCAGCAATCATCTCTGTTAGCTGAAAAACCCTAGGGTGATTTCCCTGAGAAAATCTCTCTTTGAGATCTATCCAGATCTCTCTAGCTGTAGAAATTCCAACCAAACTACAAGAAATTTCCTTAGAAACTGAATTAAGCAGCCAAGAGATAACCATACTATCACATCTCCTCCATAACAGAAACAACTCAGAGGTGATTTCAGGTTGAAGAAGACTTCCATCAATAAAATCAAGCTTATTCTTAGCTTGAAGAGCAACTCTCATGGATTTCTCCCATGAGTAATAATTTTCACCAGTAAGCAACTGAGAAACTAACACAGAACCAGGATTTTCTGAACTGGCAATGAAATAGGGAGAGTTAGAGAATTCATTACCAAAAACACCGCCGGAGCTACTGCCGGAGTTACCACTGCCGGTCACATTAGGAGTCTCCATGAAGAACTCAGAAAGTAGTCTTCACTATACTCAAAAGAAACACCAGAAGCTGATCTATACTCTGAGAAGAACTGATAGAGCTACCAACCTGGCTCTGATACCATATCAGAGTAAAAGAAGTAACGGAGACGATGAAGAAGAAGGAGAAGAAAGAGAAAAGCAACAAGTTGCAGAGAGAAATGAGTTGGAAATTGTATTCAACCAAATCAAGTTTTACAAAATAGAAGAAAAACATTTATATGAGAAATTGGGGCGAAAATGTAATAAACTAAAGTTTGTAACGGTTCTGGATGACGAGGCATGCCAGCTGTGTCCAGCTGACGCGGTTGTACCAATCACGAGCTGCCACGAGTGCTGACCAATGTGCTGAGTAGGCTGCTCAAGTGGAACGGCATCGTTCCACTTGGATTTTCAAATGAAACGGCTAAGACGATCGAACGGCTACTGAAACTTCATCAAAACTAATCGTACGGTTGCTGAAGCACCGATATTTCATGTCACTAATTTGGCACCAATTGCAATTTAGTCCAGTATTCCTAATACTGAGTATCCTCATGATCTGAGGTAGTTTTCTCTGTCCCTTATATCTGCATTTATGTGTCTTGCTTTTTTTTAAACCAAACATTCTCAAGAGATTTTCTTTTTTAGAAATTATTTCGTCGTCAAAGGGTTTGAAGTTTGAACCCGGGATTTCAATAGATTATTTGAGTAGACAAAAGGTGGCAAACTTTATCAATGTGTAAAATATACTTTCACCCTTCTAGTTGATTGAAGGCCACTTTCACCCCCTTCCAGTTTTGAAAAGGACACTTTTACCCCTTCAGTGCGTCGACATCAAGTAACTTACTGACTTCCGGTCCCTGATTGTGACGCCATTAGTATAGGCGTGGGGGCCAGTAAAAATAGTTGTAGAAACAAATTTGCCCCGTAATCAAGAAAAAAGTCTATTCTATCATTCGGTAACCCTCATATTTTAATTAATACAGGGACAAATTATCCTGGAAAATATTTTTACTGACGTAGCTCAACTCCAGATTAAGTTTGTCACAATGTTTGGGTGTAAATTTTTTTAAGTTCCGCACATTAAGGGAGTGAAAGTGTCCTTTTCCAAACTGGAATGGGTGAAAGTGTCCTTCAATTAAACTAGAGGGGTGAAAGTGTCTTTTACCTATTTTTCGTGTCTGCAGTTCTGCACAAAATTATGAAAAGATTCACTCATTCTTATATCGGTTGACTTGCCAAAAAAGCAAGACACACATAAAAAGGCATGGAGTAGTTCTTAAGAATGTGTCGCTACTTTTGAACTGTCTGCAAATAAACTGCTCAAACATGTTGATAAACCGGGGAGATAGTTGAAGAATATGCTAAAGAAATGGAAAAACTGGCTCATAAGCTCATGGGACTTATCTCCCTGAGCTTAGGCTTGCCAGAGAACCGTTTCAGGGGCTTTTTCAACGATACTACCACCTACGTCCGGATCAATCAGTATAACCCTTGTCCTGCCCCTGACCTAGTCCTGGGTCTCGGCAGACTCAAGGACAGCGGTCCCTTGACCATCCTTGGACAAGATGATGTTGGAGGACTAGAAGTAAAGAGAAAAAGCGACGGAGAGTGGATTCTGAGTTATGCCCACATCAGATGCTTATATAGTCAATATTGGCGACGTTATGCAGGTAATAGTAGTAGTAATTCACATACATTGAAAATAAGCTTAATTGCTTAGTAGTAGTAGAAGAAATTAAATGGATAATTGAATGGCGGTATGGAGCAATGACAAGTACGAGAGTGTTGAACACCGAGTGATGGTGAACACTGTGAGGGAAAGATTCTCAATACCGTTTTTCTTACAACCAGATCCTCGGGTTGTGGTTGCGCCCTTGGCCGAGCTGATAAATGAGCAAAACCCTGCCAAGTACAGGTCATACAGCTGGGGGCACTTCTATGCTACTCGGCGACGCGGTGATTTAAGGAAGCTTGAATTCGAAAACATGCAAATCTCTCATTTCAGGATACATGAGGAGTCAACATGAAGGAACGCGGTAATATTCCTGCTTGTGAAGTAAATTATCAACCCTTTGTCGTCTTTGGAGCATCAGTGTGTACTATCTATCTATATATCTATCTATAAAACTAACAGTCATCTAGTTTTTAAGTTGCAACCTAATAGCTTTCATTATGCGATCCTAGACTTGATATCTTACTACTGCGGGTCATACAATTGCAGTTTGATGCGTGAAACAGGGCGGTGGGTACTAACCGACTTAAGCCTAGTTTTTTTCTTTTTTTTTTTTTTTTTTTTGAGAGAGAACAAACTTCTTTGTATTAGATGCATGGCTATTGGGCTTGAAAAAGCCTGTTACATCTTCATTTAGAAGTTGAGTTGCCCAAGCCTAGTTTTTTTCTTTTTCTTTTTTTTTTTTGAGAGAGAACAAACTTCTTTGTATTAGATGCATGGCTATTGGGCTTGAAAAAGCCTGTTACATCTTCATTTAGAAGTTGAGTTGCCCAATTGGGCTGAGTAAAGCCAGACCCATTTATTAGGGAACTTAACAAATTGGTGGGCCACCGTGTTACTGTGCGCCCACTGTACTGGAAAATAATCCTCGAAGCTTCTGTACTGACAACGAAGTTCGTATCAATGATATTATGATAGTATCAATGAACACGAGTTCATGAGAACATGACTCTTAAATAAAATCATTAGATATCATAGTTTTTAAAGGATGTGATGGAAATTTAAATTTTAGCCAGAGCATTGTACTTTTTTTTAAAGTCTTAGTGTATAACAGATGTAATTAGTGGGGTGCTAGTGGAGTTTTCAAAAAGTCAGGAATTGTCACCCCTTGTCCTCAAGTCTCTCCGCCCCTACGCCTACGCATGAGTTGAAACGTTCTCAATATGATAAATACTACTAGGTTCACTCCGCGCGCGTTGCGCGCGGCGTGCCATTGCACCGGGCGTTGCCGTCCGCTTTGGAAGTTGACAATTGTGTCATCGTACGTGTAATTGGAATTCATGTGTCGCAGAAAGAGTATAGTACAAATTGTTTTTAATTTTTTCTAACAAGAGGATATCATAGTACAAATTGTTCTTTAATTTTTTCTAAGAAGAGGACATCAAAATCTCTGGTTTGATGCAACAAATTGATATTACGTGTAGTAATCACAGCCGACGAAATTGATATTGATATTTACTAATGTCAGTGAACGTGTATTTGATCACACATATTTTCCTTCAAAGAAAAACTAATTATATTTACAAATGTGTGTTTGTGATACAATAGCTTCGTACTTTATTTTCTTGGTTTTAAAATAGATATCATGGAAAATACTTCCTTAAAATTGATTCTCATAATTAGACTCTGCTGCTCTTACAGAGGTCTTAATTGCCCCGCTACCACCAGGAAAACACAATTATAACCTCAAACCCTAATCTATTGTCAACGCCTAGTTTCCTCTCCAATAAGTCACCCTCTGATTCCTTTTGATTTACGTTTCATCATTAAGATCTATCGTTTCGTGTGTGTTGAAGATTTCGCCGGTAGATTTAGTGGGGTTTGCAATATCTTCTGATTGATTCAAAGTGTGCATTTAATACAGACGTGTCTCTTAGAAGATGCACGGTAATAAGTTCTTTGAATGGACGTGAACAGTTGCAACGGTCTTTTCACATTCATATTCAGAAATTGTATATAACCACAACCAATTTGTTGTAGTAATAACATATAGTACAGCAATGGATTCTGGTAAAGAAAGTAGTGATAGTAAGGTCAGGAAGGTTGCCAAGAAGAGCATGAAGAAGAAGACGAAGAGAAGTCAGAAATATGATAGTGAGTTGGAGTTATCAGAGGGTATATCTTCGTGGGAGAGTTGGCATGATAATTCGTATGTGATTGGGAAGGGGTCGGAGTCAACAATCTATTCAGATGCATCGGACAAAGATGAATTCTGGCGCGTTGACACAGCTTCTTCTTTTCCAAATAATTGGACCTGTACTTACCATCCCGGCACAAAGAAGAAAAAGAAAGTTAAAGGCAAAGGCAGTGAAGGTTCGCGGAGGAAGAAAGCGAATTCTCCACCGGATGGTACAGAAGAGCAGGGTGGGAAGAGGAAGAAGAGAGATGATAGCGTTGTTGGTTCGTCCCAGAAGAAGCCGAAGGTGTAGAAGGTCTTGCATCTTCCGGTATTCTGTTCCAGTCAACTCTAGTTTGATGTTAGTTTTTATGATGAGTATGATGATGTTGGGGAATGTTTAGTTTGGATTAGTTATGCAAACCTATGTAATCGTGGAGTATATTTTATCTATGAATGCAGTTTTTTATTTCAGTTAATTTAATGTTTGTTTACATTGGTTTGTTGTCCAATCTGAAACACGCATCATTTAGAAGTTTGCATATAACATCAACGAATTTATTGTATCGGATTAATTATAGCATATTAGATGAATGATAAATCAGAATATGGAATCATAGCAATTTTAAGCATTTCTAATGATTGATTGAGCGGAACGTTGTAAGTTACGAAGCAGTTTTACTGTGGTTACAATGGCGTGATTATGTACTTGTGTTATCCGGTATGGACCAATACGTACATTTGATGCCAGAAATAGGTTATTTTCAATAGATTTAGTGATCGTAAATTTGACGTGTTAATTATTAATATGTTCGGAGGCAAGCATAGATATACAGTATGATGTATTCGCAAGATTATATTTACAGCTTTGCTGACCCTTTTTGTTTCTTTTTCTCCTTTTTTTTTTTTTTTTAAAATCCCTTTTGTCAATAAGTTATCCATTTAACCATGTTTAACAAAGCTCACCGGTTCAGTGCAAGAGAACTCGAAAATACGACTGGATAGCAATCTTCTCAAATGGGTAAATAAAATGAAATAACAGCTCTTAAGTGAGTGAATTATAAACTCTTCACATAACTATTATTTATTTGAACATCAAAATCAGAAAATAACATGCATCGAGGGACGTAATTGCTGTAGCCTGTGTCGTGAGAGGAGGTTTAATGCTTACAAATTTCTAACTTGTCCTCGGCAATTAGATCTTGAACAATATTTGGAGCATCAAATAATATTTTGTAACGATCACTTTGTCATGACTGAAGATTGTCGGGATATCAGATTGCATTAATCTGTGTGGTTTTGTTCTTTTCCCTCTCCCTTGTTTTTAACATCCCCTTCATTGATAAGTCACATGTTTTACGGTGTTAAATGGAGTTCACTGGTATTCATTGTACGTCGTCAGTTCATACCACTGGTGCTACAATGTATATTAGTTGATGTTTTATACATCAGACATATGACGGATAATGCAAGCAATGCACTGTGAATTAGTAGAACAATTTCATCGTGACCTAATAATGAGCCTTTCGATCAGGCAACGTATATTAGTTGACATATGGGTTTTTGGGCTTGAATTGACCAGGAATCAGGTCATTAGATTTATATCAATGTTATAATATAAATAAATTAAGTTAACTAACAATGGCAAGTGAAATATAAACTCTTCACATAGCTGTTAGTTATTTGAAGATGAGAATTACAGAATACAACGGATAGAGCGACGTAATTGTTGTAAAGATGAGATTGCATTAGTCTGTGTCAGTTGAGGAGGTGTAACGCTTACAACTTTCTAATTTGTCCTCAACAATTAGATCTTGAATAATATCTGGAGCATCATATAATATTTTGAAACGATCACTTTGTTGAGATCCCATAGAGGCAAGCTGCTGTGCGACACTGTTGTCCAGTTTTTCGATAGGGATCAAGGCTATTTTCATGCGTCTGAGCAATGCATATCCATCATGGATCTCCTGCCTCATTGATAGTGGAGCAGTAGTCTGCAGATGAAAGATTTTGCTGGCCTCATAGTTGGAAGTCTCAATCTTGATTTCTTTCCACTCATTTTCATAAGCCGAATGAATACCTTGATAAATTGCTCACAGCTCACTTTCCAATTGAGAGACCCCATCAATTCTTCCTATGAAACCAAGCTGCCAGTTTTCATTGTCATCGCGGCAGACACCACCGATTCCACCGGTATTGGTTACCGGTGAGATGAAACCATGCACACTTATCCTTATAACTCCTTCAAGGTAGAGAAATGAGTATTAAGATATATATCAGGTTTATATTTTAATTAATGTCGAACAAAATATGATATGTCGTTGGCTAACTAATATCATAGAATATTGTGGCCGCATTACATTTTGAAAGTACCGTAGATAGCAAAACATGGTAACAAAATTACTGCGAGGAGTCAAAATCGGAGGCGGAGGTGTTTCTTGAAATCGAGTTGCTGCAGTAACAAACTGCGAGAGTGATGGACTTGAAGCTGAGGAGCTTGCAATAGTTTCATTACTGGTTACTTCTTCCTCAGAGACTGCTCTTCTGTGTCTTGACATTGTAGCTGTTTATTCTATGAATAGATAGTTTATGTTCCTTGTTATGTTGAATAATGGATCTATAGGTTTCATATAGAAGAGTTGAGGTGAAATGCATGGCAGATAATGCCACATAAAACAGGACAATTGGTCCGTGACTTTGTCAGGCAATTTGTTTCTTTTAATTTGACTGTTTATACATTCACCACTCAGTCACTGTCATTGGATTCATATGTGGTATGAATGTGTGTATGGACAACAACAGTTCCGTAAACTATGCTGTCATTGTTCACATGTATGACAGAGGGTTTTTATTATAAGTAGTATGAATAAGTGTATATAGGATGCTGACTCTCTGTGTAAACGCTATCTAACATGTGCAAACTGACGCCATATCCAAAACACTGAAGTTACTGAAGTTTTTCATTAACAGGTGTCCTTCATTACAGGTGCAGATTATAGTCGGTCATCGACGAAAGAAATTGTGTAAATATTAAATTGACTGAGGACGTTGTAACATTATAACGGCAGATATGATTTCTTCATATCGTTTTATTATTACTTGCGGTAAAAGCAGAAAGCGGTACAATTTATAACATAACAGAACAAAGAGGAAACATCATTGTGAACAGTGCAATGCACTGTAGCAGCAATGTGGCAAA
This sequence comes from Linanthus parryae, assembly GCA_023055425.1. NCBI lineage: Eukaryota > Viridiplantae > Streptophyta > Magnoliopsida > Ericales > Polemoniaceae > Linanthus > Linanthus parryae. The sequence goes on from JALGPY010000002.1 coordinate 41,472,659, forward strand.
CATTCGGCCGTCTTATTCTTCAGATACTGAGCAGCATTATCTTCGACTGTGCATGGAATATCAATCTGTTTACCATGCATACTGAACTTCTTTCACAACCCATTTAGTTACCCTGTGGTTGTTTGGCGGCGTGCATTTGAACACACGAACATACACATTGTCATTTGCATTTTCCATGTTCAAGCCAACCAGTAGAGCTTCTTGTTCCTGAGAAAATAATGCCGTTATTTGTGTATTACATAACTATGAGCAGCTGTATATTTCATATGAGTAAGTACCGCGCTGTGGTTGTAGTTGTTCGGGGCAAATTAGGTAATACCTGTGGTGTCATTGTTGTTAGATTTTCAGCTGTGTTTCGGAGAAGGGTCTCCGCAGCCTGGCCGAAAATCATCACATCCATTATTCCAGTGTCATCTCGCAGTTCCACTATAAGGCGGCATCTGTGAAAATGGTATGTAATCATATTATACATGAATGTACCTGTGATGTGTCAATTGGTAGTGTGCAATTGTAGCCAACGAATTTTGTTAATTTTAATGCATTCATCAGGTGTGAAATAATTAACCTGGGGCTTGTGTCGCATTGTATGTCATTACATACGGGACAGTATGGACGTCGACGTTCACGATTGCAACGGTTACATGCATTGAACCAAGTGGTTTGACTTGTCGGAAAGATACGTGTTGATACCCTAAGCCAAGCTTCTTCATACATAGGCTTCTCAGTGTTGGATGAAGCCGGAGAAACAGAAATCAGAACGATGCATTATGAAATAAAGAAGTTTGAATGAAGTTAAATTATGATTAAGAAGAGAGATTGGAAACCAAAGGGCCGGTATATGCAAGAAGAAGAATTCCGTTAAAGATTGTATGTAGAAAATACTTATTGTAAATTCCGAATATGAAAGTATATGCAGATCAAAAATATTAACACATAGATGGATAGCCTGGAATTTCACCGATTCTGTGATAACAATAATTTGAGGTTTTCTAACTTTACCAGTGACGCACGAACATCTGCAATCTTGGACGGCATCATCTTCAGTATACAACGGATTTGTTAGTTGTATATTGATTCAACTTCTGAATCTGAATTGTATTGCTTGCAATTTGATACTGATTGTAGACATGGGAAGCAGTTCTTATATAGTTAGGTCTTGCATACCTGTGGTCACATATTCTGCAATCTATAATTAATGTAATTTCTAAATTCGATGTAACCATTGCAAGTTGAATTTTCATCCTGTTATTTCCTATGTGTTGATCATGTCTTGAATTGACAATTCACATTTGTAGTTAATTTATTGTGCAATTTGCAGAGATGGTCACATGATCACAATTACTTCTGCACTATCTGATCAGCAAGTGCATTCCAAGAGGGTTCATATATCAATGAGATATTTGGAAGCTTCTTACCTATTTGCATCTGAAATTGGAAAGAGATGCTCTGTAGAGACCTCTGCCAACCGTTCAATATCTGTGACTTTGTGTGTGCAGATTCAGTATGTGAGCAGGTGTAGTTCATGTTCATGATGTGGTAGATATTGCAACAAATGCATTATTTGAAGTTTGCATGTGTGGAATCTCGAGGCATTGAATTGTACAACAGCATGTGAGTGTTATAGTCTGATAGTATTCAATCCAATTTGACATTTGAAATACTGTTGTTACTTGTGTGCAAGATTTGCCTTTATTATTACTACAGCTGGAATTGTTGAGGTAGGTTGTGATTGAACATGCCAAGTTCAGTTGAAATAAAAGGGAACAGAGATTGTTACTTTGATATGTCACAATATATATGAAACATAATGTAACTTAATGCATTAGATATTAAGCAAACCATAGCATGATGCATCTCATCAAAGTTATAGTTACATTGCAACATTAGTTTGTTATGTTTTTGCAAAGATAATAACATAGAATAATACTGGAACAGGTTGACAGAATGACGATGTTTAAAGAAATGTCTGGATATTCTTAGCACAGAGTACTGTCATACGTTGAGGCTATGCTGGAAACACTTTCACCCTAAATTTAGGCATGCTCGAATCAACTAATTCCACGGCACATGCATCTCCAGTACGTACATTAGCGCTTCTGGCAAATTGATACCAAGACACTCGTCTCTTATCGCTGTTCTCTCCACCAGGGTATTTGCAACGGCAAGTCGAAGTTGTATTACCAGAAGTCCCTGTAATGTACACAACTGTTGTCCGCTCTTTCAAGTATGCCCTGCTGAACTTAATTGGTATATTCTGTAATGCAAACATGAGATTGTCAGTCGCTATCGTTGCAATTGAATACAATGCCGTTGTAAATGAAATTTAACATTGAAAGTTTACCAGTCCGCCAGAAGATTCCAAATGGGACTTCTGTATTTCAACAGCGAAACATGGCTTGTTGCAGTGAGCCTTGTAGGAATTAGCCTTATTCAATGCACGAGTAGCTGCACACTTTCTTGCATTCAGGATAGAACCTCCAGCACTGTAATTTAGCTCTGATGTACCGAGACCATAGATTGTCACTTTGAATTTGGAATGTCCCTCGTACTTGAAAGTCAGCATGTGCCCGAATGAGAGCGAATAATGAGCTGCAAATTCCTTCCACCCTGTTGTCAAATATATGTCGTTACCTCTACTTTTCATTTTTATCTCCCACACTCGGCCATCTGGGACTACAAGCTCTGCATTAATTCCAAGATCGGATCGATGATGTTCCACAAAGTCATCTGACAGTCGCTGCAGTGAATAGATGCTTGAAATCTTTAATAAAACCATCTCTTATTAAAATTAATATTAGTGTTATTCAATTCAATTTCTTTCTAAAAGGCACACATATACATGTGTATATATACACACATATATATGTGACTTAAGGCCTACCAAGTTGTTGTTGTCTTCATCTCGATCCGTGATAACTCGGAAGAATTTCATTTCCAGATAGCTGCAAGAGGAATATAGTAATCTGTATTACTGAATGTGGTACAGAGGAGACGATCTTAAACATATGCATGTTAATGCGTTCTCTTCATTTATGCTACATCAGCAATCGGTTGATCAGAAGTTGTGATATGGGGGTTGAAATACATGTATGATTATTTACTGAAACTACGAATGATTAATGTCCGTGTGAGTTAATTTGCACGAGATATTTTCTGAGCCACATCGTAATGAATTCACAGACTGATGCTTTTTCTTTATAACTCTTCGTACGTAAAATAAAAATATTCAGTCGAAACTATCTGGTAGAAATTAAGTGCACCTAACATGATTCAATATGAACTGTTTTTGGTTTACGGAGTTACACCAATAAGTTTTGTGTTTAGTGACCTGGTATGTTCCCAAAATTGAGATATCTGGACTACTGTAAATTTGTAATAAATAATCAGTATTTGAGTAGTGGGAGGCCTATATGTATTGGTATAATCACGTTCCATATGACTCAGTGGCCTATATGTATTGGGTAAATTATGGTTGCTATTTACGCGTAAGCTAAATTGTATATATCTGCAAAGGCTGTCTTTCGAAGCTGATCTATTAGTGAGATTAACAACAGTAGATCCATGAATCTTGTACTTACAATTATTGCTATAATCACATTCCACATGACTACAATTTAATCTATTAGTCAGATTAACAACATTAAATTCATGAATCTTGTACTTACAATTTCACAACATTTTTTTTCCTAATCATTTTTTTTTTAATTTATTCTTTCTTCTTTATTTTTTTTTTTTTTTACTCTCATTATCCAGCCAAATATACCAATGTGTGTCTTCAATTGAAACTAAAGATGACCCTCTTATCAACAAATATATCTATTTCCATTGTGTTCCAATCAGACAGATTTTGTCGCTATGTGGAGTGTACTATTTATAGATCAAGACATTGGTAGCAGATCTGGAATAGAAATCACTAATATAACATATGAAAACAGTAGCACCCGATAAATGCCAATCATTTGTTCACAAAAGGGACTGAATATGAGTAATATAGATTTCTTCCTGTGAGCGATTACACAGATAAAGAAGATGCTATTTGGAATCAGGTACCTGTAGAGTGAACCTGTGAGTCGCTGAGATCTGATGAATCAAGTTGGAGGATTCCCGACCTAAACAATCACGAATAGGAATACTGTGAATAAGTAGATCGCTGTGACAAATATGGTATGATATCCAGTACCTGTTCGAAATTATCATTGCGATATAAGTTGTAATACCTGTTAGAGAAAAGTTAGAAATCAGGGAAGATTTGGCTTGGAGGATGAAGTTGAAAGGCCTTCTTACCAGCACAACGAAGTTGGGTAGTTGTAAATGTAGGATGTGGATGTTGTTTTTTCAAATCATAAAGTTATCTCTGCTTTTGAGGTATCAGTGATAAATTTTAATAATGTTATTTTTCATTGTATTTCACAAATTGGGTGTCCATAGACACTATATTGGCTGTCATGTGTAATAATCTTGATCAAGGTTTTTGCTTACTGACGTTATTTTTTAATGTTCTGAAGTAATGAATTTCATCTAGTTCAAATGGAAGTTGTTGGAAAGAAAAAAAGATGCACATCAAAACGGAAGGAGAAGAAGTTGAAAGAAGGGGGAAAAGAAAAATCCAGAAAAAAAAAAAAAAAAAAAAAAAAAAAAAAAAAAAGAGTGGAAAAAATAGAGTGCCTAAAAAGAAAGAAAAAAGGAAAGAGATGTTACAAGTTGTTGACTTCCCAAAATTATGAGGCATAAGTTACTACGAAATGGCTGCAACATGAAATTGCAAGAGTACCGTAAAGACAACATTTAAAATCAAACATCCAGAATATGTTAACAGATTCATTTTCTACTAATCCTCTCCTGCGGTTGTTGGAGACCGTTTTCGCTTGGATCCCGATGATGACGTGCTGGATGTTACCGACCGCCTACTGGCAATGCTCATTCGCTGCAGTTTTTGAAGAAATTGCATCTGGATCTCGAGCTGCTGTTGCTTGAGAAAGGTTACTTTTCCCAGTATTTGTATTTGACGCTCCACTCGTTAAATTTCCTTTTCAGTATCTGTGATCATTTCATCAACATTTTTACCACTGTTGAATATTTTGCGACAGATAGCTGCTCCCTCGGCCCTTCCTCTTGGGATGCTGCGTGTTTCCTCGGTTACGTTTTGCTCATTTCCGGGGTTACGGCAGCTTTCCATTGAAATATATCTGTCGTAATTTCGATAATTACAAACTGAAATAAGGTATATATTTTGTAATGGTGAGTTGTTGCAGTATATAACTTACTAACGTGGATTACGAGCACAACACACGTGGTTGACCTGGCAATACAGAAGTGGATACTGACCTTGCATCCAGATTATACTTCTCTTATTTATCTGCACATTGTTAAATAAGTTTGTTAGATTTGTGTATGTGGAAACAATATCTTCAATTTATGCTAGTATATAATGGTTACCTTGAAGTGTTGCTCGGCAAATAGTTGAAATTGTGGAATACTAATTTATATGTGTTCTTTTAACTTGGTCTCCAAGAAATTTCAGAATTCTGTTGACAAGTGTCGTCAACCAGATCTTTTACTTTTTAGGAATACCAATCACAGTATAGGTGTAATGGGTGAGCTGATGTATTGGTTCGTACAAAGTCATGATTGTCAAGCAGATTTTAGCAGCCACATGTGTGGCATGCATGGAACCTGTGCTGTTGCCTCATGTAATGGCTTACTCACATTGCCTTGAATTATCTATCACAATGTGCTGCATTCATTTCAATAGCAGTAGGGATATCTATTCTTTCCAACTGTTTCCTACTTTCTGGCTAGAAGCCATAAATTACCACATATTCTAATTAATATAAGAAATATTAGTCATAGTATTATTGCAATTTCGTGGAATGTAGCTATAAATTTGATACGTTCCATTTCTGATGATTTGTGGGCGTATTCATTCGAAAGTGTAGTACAGATAACAAAATAAATTGATTTTTGTGCATATGTCTTAATATATGTAATTAAATGTATATTATATTATACACAGCAACAACTGATTTGTCTGGGATAGTACTTCAGTTTATATACAGCTCCATTCCCAGATGAATTCATTGTGTAAATAAGTAGATTCGTGTAAATATTGAACGGAGTATTATAAAAGACCTTTTTTTTTTGATTTTTTATTTCTTTTTTTTTTCTTTTATTGTAATTTCCTTTTTGGTGAGTGAACACTACTTAGCCAAATTCCAATGTGAACGTGGATTGGTAAGAGTATCTCAATTCACCGAAATTAACAACATTACATTACACAAATTATTCATGATGCTAGTGTTACAAAATGAACCAGGTACAAATGCTAGTACCGGTTACTACGCTCTACGGTATGTCTTCCCTTTTTTTTCTTGCTCGACAATATCCTGAACACGTTCAGGTAGACCCGTTGTTTCGAATGCATAACATCCATCGTGATGTTTGAAAGCTACACAGAGTGCATCTGCCGCAGAGTTACCTTCACGATGGATGAATGTTATCAAACATGATTTGAATTTTTTTTGTAGTTCTTTAATTTCTTCGATTTCGGCACAAACGTCTTCTGGGAAAACATGAGAACACACACCAGTTATGTGGTCAATAATGTTTTTAGCATCGCCCTCTGCCCATATATCAAGCCAGTTCCGATCTAATGCATACTTCAAACCTTTGCACAGTGCTGATGCCTCTGCAAAGTCAGAGTTCTTCTCATGCTCAATTTCAGCGAAGGCATACACACAATCTCCTGCACAATTCCGATATAGACCAGCACGAACTATGGTTGGCCAGGTTGGACGTTTGTAGTCGCAGTAGAATCCCCCATCGAAATTTAGTTTGATGATATGTTTTGCAGGAGGTGACCAGTGGATTCTAAGAGATGACGTAGATGGGGAGCGGATCTTCTTGCTAGTTGAAGAAGAGGATCCAGTTTCATTGCCGTTACCTGGGTTCGTAAAAGTATGATGACCTGGTGTAGAAGTCAAATATGGATTCTGTTGTCTCGGAGGAGGCAAGTTTTCGAGGAAGAATATACATTCATCATCAGCATTGTCTGAAGCATACGTTGATTGCAGATCACTTTGGTATACCAAAGCTTGCTCAGTGATTTGCGGAAGGCAATCTGATGTGTGGGTAGGGAAATGTAAAGGTATTAATACTTGATGGTCTGGTATTGGAATTGGTGAACCATAATTCTGTGGTGAGGCTGAGTATGAATGTGATTGAGGGTGAATATTTGATGAAAGAGGGGAGTACTGATACTGTGAATAACGTGAAATTGGTGATTTCCGGCATCATACATTGTGTTTCCAGTCATTGGATGATAGGGTGAGCTCATGTTAGGCTGCACTGTGTTGTTGGGTGAGAAGATGTGAACATAGCTCCCAGCTGGGATGCTTATTTCAGTGGTGGGAAGGTCTGTTAGCAAGGTGGTTAAATTCCAGCAAGAATGCTCTTCATCAGAATTGTAGCCTGACATGGTGAATAGATTGAGAAATAGTTCATGAAATGCTTACAGTCAATCTTGTAACATTATATAGGAGACCTAGAAAGTGCAGGCCTTTGAAGTCATCTTGAAGCATGTGTACTAAATGTAGACAAGAATATTTTGTGTTGCTTATGAAATCTAATAACTGATGGAACTTTTTTTTTTTTTTTTTTTTTGGTTTTTTCACTTTTCTTTTTTTCCTCTTTCTCTCTTCCTCACCAAAATTTCCAAGGATCGTTTATTGTTCTTATTCTGTGTACAAGCTATTATATTATACATATGTATTAGTATTATATCCCTGCAACTGTAACTTGTTGTAATATGGAATATCAGTTTAATTGACTGCAATTGTAAACATGGAGAACTTAATATAGATTAATATTAAACGGAAGGCAGAGGACGAATCTGTTCGAAGATGCAATAGTTTTTGGGAAAGAAGGGGGGGTGGGGGGGGGGGCAAAAGGCAGGGAGATAACAATGGAACATTACCATGATGTTATCTCCTTGCATTTTTTCCAGGTGAACAAAAGTTGTAGTGCTAGTGGATCACATCAGAGCTTCTATTGTAGTAATGCTTCTATGTACACATGTGGTTGCATACTTGATCTGCAGTTGGGCGCATACGCTGGCATTGTGTCCAACTATGCCGTCTCCACTTGGCGAACATTCCATTTGTTGACCCTTCTGCGGTTCGTGCTTGTAGATCCAGCAAGTCGAAAATAGAACATGTTCTTAACACTTGACTCATTAGCTTTAAGTAATAGCTCCTTGTGTTCCTGAAATGAATCAATGTTTTGTAGTTAGCACTATCTTCACAAAGCACACTAACATATGAACCATAACATTAATAAACTATCGAATCAAGCCTTAAGTGTAGCGAGCATACATCTCCTGTCATTGCTGACAATATAACAGCACTTTTCTTCAGGACAGCCTCGACACCATGTCCGAAAACGACAACATTCAGCTCTCCAGTGGCATCTCCAATTTGGACTTCTAGACGACCCCTACAAAGCAAAAATGAATGTATTCAAAACTTTTTTTCTATCTGTTTTTTTTTTTTTTTTTTTTTGAGACAAAAAATTTTCCTCTTTTTGTTTTATTCCCATTCTTCTGTTTCAGAGTTGCTCTTCTATATTTGGTCACTGGAGATTGAATATACAGCTGAAGTTGGATAGAAGAGAATTATATCAAATTACCATGGTACGGAAGTGCAATCAGAATTGTGGCAACCAGAACAGTTGAATTTTTCTCCAGTTACATAGCTCGTTGCACGAGTACACTTACTGCAAGAATGGTACCACGGTCTCTGTGTTTCAGGTAAGGCAAGAACTGAAACTTTCACCCAGATATCAGTGTCTGCAGACTGCAGGATATATATAGAGGACTGTCAACCGGACATAACAATAAATTCCCAACAATACGATATAACTACGGTGGACAAAATACCGGTTTTTCTGGGAGGTCTGCAATCTTTGACAACTTGAATTCAGTATTCTTTGTCTTAGGATTCTTCTGTGCCAACAATAATTCAGGATTCCTGAGTTTATCAATCTTCTGATAATTTGCATCACGCCTACACGAGAGAAACAGATATGAGATTAAATGTGGGAAATATATCATGTTGTCGCAATTGGAAACTGTATAAATAGTTGTATTCATATACCAGTCAATCAACTCGTCAACTCTTGGATCCTCGATATTGTGCAGGAACATAGTGGACATTGTTGTCCTCAGAGAAAAATCTACAAACACATGTACAACAATTACATGAATATAATGTTATGCAAGCTATGTTTTCATGTAATGCAGTCATATTTCCATTCCGTTCATAATCTTGTAATTCCATACTCATTAATACTGATGTTAAGGGAAAGTTACCCAGATATGTTGTTGAACACACATTCGTTGCAATTACAACTGGATGAGCACTGGCCAGTATATTTAGTTTATCTCCTTCTGTTGTGGTTGCATCGTCCCATAAGGATAAACAAACTGGGACACCGCTGAAATGATATATGTAAATATAGCCTTCAATAATTGCACGCACCAGGAAGCAACACTTGAACACTACGTAATACCAAACAATGCTCAAAGGCAGGGTACTTACGAGTCGTCCAGAACAATGACATCCCTCACTCGAGCACGACCTGCTGAATCTTTTCGGGGTACTGTCTTCGTGGACATTACAGCAATGACGATGACAGCAACATCTATGATCATAGTGAAATACAAACAATACAAATAGAAGTGTGTATTTATTATGGGGAAACATTTAACACTTTATATTAATATGAAATATCTATGTACAAATTATGCAAAGCAGTGCATATGACCTACCAAATTTCTCACGGGAATTCACAAGAGTGCGAGCTTCTTCCAGACTTTTCAAATTATAGTTGCTGCCACAGCCTTCGTCCACCTTATCTTCAACTGTGGTTACCTCCATTTCTTTGTTAAGCACAAGGGAGAAATCATGATCTATGTAACGGTACTTCGGATTAACAGGTCGCACAACACCATTGCTAAACCAGTACGAATGATAGACATGCAACTTGTTGTCAAAGTTGGGTATATCTGCATCAAATGATGTTGCCTGGATCTGTTTTCCCTGCAACTTGAATAAAAATTTATTGAACGTGGAAACCGAAAGATTGAGAATAACAATTGTGAACACAGCAGCAAAAGCACACTACATTTGCAAAATAAAAGAAACAAACAGTCAGATTATTTGACCAATATCTTTGCATAAATTTAATTACAACCTCACTGTCACAGAGCACAAAACGCTGGTACTTTGTGTTGGAAGCCTTTCCTGTCAATATTCGTGATTTCTCGGCCACCCGCAGTCGGAGTTTCCATTCTTTGCATTCATCCGTCAATTCAGACAACTTCAAAGTTTTACCTTCCATGATTTCAATGAATTCCTACAAAAGACATTTCAATAGTGTTAGTATATAAGATATCAATATTTTCAACTAATGATCAAGTCTGTTTCAGGTGACATTATATTATATTACTGCACACCACATGAGTGGCATCTCCGCATGATGAAACCGGCAAGCACTAACCATGAATGGAATTTAAAATGTGCTGTGTACGCGAGTTGCTCTATGCAACAGATCTTTGTACACAACATTTCGAGTTGTGCAATTAAATTGAATCCCGTCAATTGGTTCGATTAACACTTTAACTGCAGACCCTAACTTGGCTCTGGATAATGCCACATACAGTTGACCATGCGAGAATACAGGTTGCGGTAGGTAAACACCAATACGTTTCAGAGTTTGGCCCTGTGACTTGTTGATGGTCATAGCGAAGCATAGTCGAACTGGAAATTGTTTACGCTCAAATTCTATGGGATAGTGATCTGTTTGGGACGGTCTGAGCGGGATCCGAGGAATGAACACGGATTTCCCCTTATTTGGACCGACTGCAATCTCAGCATATATTACATTAGGCAACAACTCCTTGCAAATAAGTTTGACACCATTTGACAATCCAGATGACGGGTCAAGGTTGCGTAGCAACATTAGTGGACAACCTGGCTTCAATTCTAAGTGGTGAGGTGGGATCCCATTGGGAGTTAGTGTATGCAGGAATTCTACTGGATGAGTCGACTGATTCTCTGGCAGAGATCGATCGAAGCTATTATATGTATGGGACTGCCCTGGAAATCTACTCAGCAAAATTTCATTGACTCGGTCTACGCAGTCATTCCGAGGAGTTAGAATTGCTCTTTCGGTAAGGTACCGCGGGTCCAAACAGTCAGATTGGAAATTGCAGTATACAGCTTTAATAAACAAATCTATTGACATGCTTTCATCAATAAATGGCACAATCATCGATTTTGGCAAATCTATTGTCGCTTCATCAACATCTTGCACACTACCATTTCCAATCGACAAGAGAAATTGGCAGAAGGTAGGATCGTCAACAGCACGCATATTTTCCGTTAGATAAAGCAAATGCATACTGGCCCATAGAGGTGAGTCAACAATGCTGTTGGAGATACATTCCTCCTTAGTAGCACGCACCGTGACAGGCAGCACCTGCCTGAAATCACCTCCAAAGACCACGACCTTACCTCCAAATAGCGATTCATTGGAACATATATCGCGTAGCATACATTCAAAAGCCTCTATATTCTGCTTCTTCGCCATCGTCACCTCATCCCATATGATAACTTTGGCCTCACGAATAAGGTGAGCAAGAGCTGTCTGTTTTCCAATGTTGCATGTATTCTTATCCGTGGTATCCAAGGGGAGCTTGAAGCGAGAGTGCGCAGTTCTTCCACCAGGCAAGTTTGAGGCTGCAATACCAGTGCTAGCAGTAGCCAGAGCAATCCCTCCACTACTGCGGACATATGCCAGCAGAGCTCTGTACAGGAAAGTTTTCCCCGTGCCACCTGGTCCGTCGACGAAGAAACATCCACCTTTCAGTTCGTCGATGTGATTTGTGATTATTTTGTAAGCTGCTGATTGCGCGTTATTTAGCTGGTCGATGGCAGCCACGTCTTCGGCTGGAATCGGCACTGTCAATTCCTCTTCAATTTCCCGATTCACGGAACTCATTTCCTCACTCTGACTAACTGGTAACGAAGTAATGAAATCAATCAATTGTCTCCCCATTGCCTCTAGAAATATATTCACTCCTTTAACAGTTCTGAATAGAATTTGAGCTTCATTCCATCTCCTCTCTTTCCGGAAATCTTCAGATAGATTCATATACATCCGATCCCACAAAGACCGTGGATTGCCTGGCTGGCAGTACACAAGGATAGTGGCAAATAAACGCCGCAATGTTTGCGGCATTTGAAAAGTCGCAGCTTCTTCTAAACAATCTTCAAGTGCTGTGTCTTTTTCCAGCAGACCGAGTTTCTCACATGCCTCACGATATGATTCACATATGTGATTCCTCACTGTTCGCAGCTGCTCGTATGATTCAGCACCTCGGACATGAGTCAGTAATAATCGGAGAAAAAAGCGGTCTCCCTCCGAAGGATTAGCAGCAACAATACGTCCAATACTGTAGCCCTTCTTCCGAGGCTCCCAGCATAAATTTGTCTTATTCCACACGTAATGTTGTGGGAATTCACTATACAACCAACGCTTTGCACTTTTGTCACGCTTATTTGTTTCGAAATATTCCGTCAACATTGTTTTTGCGTACTTCTTATCCGCGGCAATGTATGGAAGCTTCGTATATTTGTCGAAGGAAATAGATTGCATGCCAGGAAGGTGAAGTGGAAGTGCAATTACAGAAGGATACATCTCGTTGAGCGGGAAACTGTAAAGACGCCATGCAGCCTCAGGAGGTGAAATCCACCTGGCAGACTGAAAGGCTGCAATTTCATCAATACCACTTGTTTGATTTGACACAAGCTGGAATGCAATTTTGCACATGTGGAAGACCACGTTTCTGATACTCGATGACATACGTATAAGCTGCAATCGGTCCAAGAATTTCTCGTTCAACTAAATCACGTTTCAGCTCAACTACCTTCGCACGGAAAATCCGAGCTACTAAATCCGGTCGATTCGATGCTTCCTCATGAGGCAAGAGCTCATCTTGGATTTCAGACCATCTAGGATTGCAAGTCATCGTCACAAAGTAATCAGGCTTTCCAAACTGACGCACGAGGGCCATTGCATCCTGATAACGACGCTTCATATCTTGTGGTCCCCCAACAAAGGAAGGCGGTAGAACAACATGACGACCAATGTTCTCAGGATTCGTTTCTCCTGCTGCCAGACTATCAATTATACCTCGATAAAGTTCTGCACGAATATCATCTTGGTTGAAGCGCACATAGTCAAGTCGACTTGTTTCCAATTTGATGTACATGTCAACAATATATTGTTGAAGCAGACGACCAAAAAATAAAATCGAGGAATGCCGCATGCTTCGAATTTGCAAACGATAGCAGTAGTACTGCCGACAAGTCACAGTTGGAATCTCTGACTCTGCATCCTCTTTACCTGCATCGACCCAAATAACAGTTAGAAAATGATGTAAATATGTCTGCATAGAAGAGAAGATTCTGTCATTGAAGAACATTGGGCATGTGCAAACCTGAACGTCGCTTCTTCTTCTTCGGCCCTTTTGCGGGATTATTCTTTGCAGGTTTCTTCTCAATACCAGTATGCCAACCAGGTTGACCATAAGGGAACATAATCGGGTACTGTAGTGGGTCGTAGCAACCCAAGTGGTACTTGATTGGTTCTGGCCCACCCTTCTTTCGCTGTACCAAGATATCACGCGAATACTTGCCTGCACGATATTCATCATCTATCCAAATGCCGGCAACCTGATCTGAAGTAGGCATGTTATGGGTTCTCTGATCCAATCCAGGATCACACCGAATACGTATATCACAGTCCATGAGATCAGGGGTTTCAGACATTGATTGGAATTTTTCATTATAGGGATTTGATTTCAGGATGTCACTCAGGTAAGCAATAATAGATGGATCAACATTGCTGAACGTCTGAGATCGACAATGTAATTGATAAGCAGGATCGTAAAAATATAATTGCAGATATCGAGGTGTCTCCTCACCGGGGTCGAGGTTATTGATGTAATGATATATTTGACCCTGAACCCTGAATGTATAAATTCCTTTGCTGTTCTTGAGGATTTCACGATCATTCTTTAAGCCCATGGATGTGAAAGAAAATAAACTGTTGTATGCACGAATCGAAGTTCTGAATTCCTGACTTGTTGCATTATCCGACAGTAGCAATGCAGCCAGTGTATCAGGAATTTCATGTGCAGAAAGAACAATTCGGCCCGAACTGCAGCAAAATCCATCTGGTTCATACGCAAAAAGTTTGGCCTGGCAATGAGGGCATATCCTTGGCTGGGGTAGCCGGCTCGGTTCACTGGGAGGAGAGGGGGGATCACGTTGCCACTTCTTTCTACGCTTCTTCTCTGCAAGACAGACACATTGAAAATAATAATCAATACTGTGAACAGACAAGAGGGGGAATATCATGAAATCAGTAGTAGTATAATACTCACTCGATGGTTTAGCGCCAGTGGAAGTACCAGCAGGATGCTTGCTGGACTCACCTGACAACGAGCATGATGAACCACCTTCACCAATAGTCTTCGATGATGCAGGAATGTCAGATGATGATTCAGTTGCAGCATAGCGAAATAAGGCAGGTGGAAATGAATCATGCGCTGTGCGAGAACACGGAGCAGTAGTGACGCTAGAAGGAGCAAATGCCAGCCCATGATTCTGCTGACCGTTGTACACATCCAGAGCAGTGACACAGAAACCATGACGCACAACAATCCGGGAAGATCCGGAATGTGGCGTTAGCTGTGCAGTTGCTGTGGACGGAGGCAATGAGGTACCAACTGCATTTGTGGAGGCTGCAGCGCAATGTTTTGACGGGAGACATGCAATGCCACGTCTACGTAATCTCTGAGACGAAACTTTCCCCCTTCCACTGTGCTTTCGTTGCGAATCACACTTAGGCCGAGGCACAACAGTTTGCTCCTCTCCTCTGCATTCTCGATTATTGTTTGGACTCACACTGCTTCTGTTTTCACATACTGGAGAAGCACCTGAATTAACTTTTGACGGTCTACCTCTCTTCCGACAGTTTCTTGAAGTTGCCACGCTACTCGCAGCCTTGTCTGCATTAGCAACATTACAGCTTACGTCTTCTCCATCACGAACAACAGCTCTAGGTGTCTGATTTTGTTCATTATGTACTTCTTTACCACCGCTTCCAGGCAACAAAGTTGGCCGATGAGTTACTGCTTCCGAATAATTAAATTGTGAACCGTAGGAATGCACAATGTCAACCGATGATTCTCCATGAGTGATGTTTGCAACATCTTCTGTCACAATCACAGGAGCAGCCTCATGAGCAGTGGACGAATCTTCCCTCTCACAGCTATAGCAACCTTTTGTTGATATGGTGAATGAATTTACTTGATCACGGAAAAAATGATTGGCGACAACCTTCGAGCTGTTTGGGACTGTTGAATCTTTGGTTCCCTGCAATTTTTTCTGAAGACCACTGGGATCATTGTGTGAAGTTGCACTCGATCCATTCTTCCGAGGTCTTCCTCTTATGCGACATTCACGACGAGCCCCAGGTGAAATATGTACAGCAGTTATCCCTGTGACATCATCTCCAGTGACCGGACAATCACCGACGCCAAGCTTACTCACTGGTTCAGTTGCAGCACAGTGGCGAACATCATTGCCTGTAACTTCACCACAACACCTGCGGTCAGCAGTTGGAGTTACAGAAGAAGAATCAATTCGTCCTCGCAATACCTGATTCAATGCATCAGAACACATAGGTTGCATGACATCGGAACAGTCAGCAGCAACACCTGAATTTCCACTAATAACATTGGCGACCTGCAGTTTTTCAGGGGGGGTAGGTGCTCTAGGAGTAGCTGATGTGCCATCTCCGGCACCGGATGTGTCAGACGGTGCAGTTACAGCAGTGGATTCTATGTGTTCACGGAAAAATTGATTCCGCACTACCGCCTTAACATCACACATTAAGGCACCGTTCTCTCGCTCCGGCCTATATCCAGGCTGGACAGTTAGCCTCTCTGAAATTGCAACAGCTTCATTTTTCCGAGGTCTGCCTCTTCTACCTCGTCCACGCCCAGTCTTGCATGATAGTTGTTGAGCAGATATCCCACATTCAATATTTTCAACCTCGGAACCATTCCTACCAGCAACGACAGTCATTGCAACACTACATGATTCGGACGGTGTAACTTGCCTGGTATCGCAACCCACAACATCAGCCAATGAACTTTGAGAAATAACATCAGAAACCTCCCGTATTTCAATCACGGGAGACATGGCAATGGACTGCTGTGTTACATTTGAGGGAGACGATATAACAGTATTGGATGGACCACCCCCAGTGGAAGGATTGTGCACCAGTTTGGACACACCAGCTATTTCTATTTGATCACGGAAAAAATGGTTGCAGGCACGCGGGACATTATCAAATACTTTTGGATTGTTGTCTCTCTCCGTCCTTCCTCCAACTCCATCGTTGACCTTATGCGAAGTCAAATCAGCTTCGGCTTTCCGGGGTCTTCCTCTTCTACCACGACCACGACGACCCCCCCCCCCCCTGAAATCTCTGAAGCAGATGTCCCATCGACAGCATTTGCAATTTCAAAACAATCTACCGCATTAAGTCCACTAACTACACCTCTACATGATTCAGTAGCATCGAAGTGACGAACATCATTATCTGGGACTTCACCTCCTTCTCTGAAAACCTGAATCATTGCATCGGAACACATAGATTGCATAATAGCGGAACAATTAACATGAGCACATGAATTTCCGCTAATAACATCACTAACCTGCTGTTTTACGGAAGGGGGAGTTGATGTAGGAGTGACTGAGGAACTACCCCCGACGGAGGCTATGGCAACCGGTTCAGCAACAGCAGTGCCCTCTACCTGTTCACGCAAAAATTGATTCTGCACAGTCGCAGTAAGTTCAGATGTTGTTGCACCAGCAGCATTTTTGCGAGGACGCCCTCTTCTACCACGGCCACGACCACTACAGTCCACAGTTCGTCCACCGCCTACATTATCACCATCAGGCAGTGCGAACGATGCATCAGTAGTGCCAGCATATACAGGATGGATAACAGTCAATGATGATACATCATCTCCACCAGGAACTAAATTCCTACTCACTCCAGCATCCTGCAATGATTCTGATTCAGCAGGTAATGCAAGTTTCCCTGTGTTAACTAACTCTGGCGTTGCCTGATGGCTATTGCATAGACCGTGTGAAGTTACGACAACTGCATTTTTTCGAGGCCGCCCTCTTCCGCCGCGGCCACGAGCACCAGAGCTTGCAATTCTACCACTGCTTAGTTGATCAACTGGAGGCAATCTGCAAGACTGACCATTTGTACTATCACATGCAGTACTGATAAGAGCTGGCGGCTGTGATGTCACAACGCCGGGACATTCAATCTCTCCCTCACCCAGGGAATTTCCGCGCAATCCGGAAGCTTGCAATGCTTCCGATTCAGTGACCGGTGGAGTCTTGTGTGTATTAGTAGCAGACATACCTATATTGTAAATCATTACTCAGGACAGACCACAACAAATCTACAATCGAAGAATTTTTGTGATGCACCGAATGGTCGACTTTTTCCCATTTTTTGGGACTTTTGTTCTAAACTTCCATCTACCTCATTCTGCAACGGTCTGCTGCCGTTAGTGAATACACACTTAACTCAATTCAAGCTACTTCAAAATATACTTATTCACTGACAAAACTCAAGTGACGCACATGTTCTAACATAACATATTCATCACCAGTAATGACATTTATCTTTTTAACATACATCCCATATTATATCATATTAAGGATCATATTGTACAAATCACACAAACAAATATGAACTCATAGAATTTTAACCATCGAATAGAATTACGACCACATAACAACATATAAAGTTCACACATCACTAATAAAACAAGCTATGGCCAGCATTTTGAACGACAGTACCCGCATCATTTCAGAAATTGCAGAGAAGAACCTGTGATATGCAAACAGCAATGCCAATACAGCTACCACTCAGCCCAATAGCTCCTTCAAGGTTGCTGAAAAACCAGATAAACCCAGATGACAAATTGAAAAGGAAAATTTTAAGGAAAAAGAAGGAGGAAAATTTAGATAATCCCTGGATTTCAATCATGCCATGGAACAAACCATTCATTCAAACATCTTACCAGGAAAACAGTTGACAATGCGGTCCAATGAACTCGTCACAACCAGCAACACATCTGTAACACCACAAACCAGCTGGAACAGATAACGTAATGCAATTAAACATGGGATATTCAAAGACAGTGAATCAAACAAACAACAGTCTAACCAAATTTTGTTCCCGGCACGATATACATAAAACAATAGATACAAAAGTTGATCACAAACAGGGCAATTTTGTTATGATATACGATCTACAAGCTGCTGAATAGCAGGACACAATACATTCGGTTAATTACCAAATCATTGGTATTTAATAACACCCAACTCCCACATACAACGCCGTATTACACCAAACCATAAACATTTAATAGGGGACCTACAAACTGCAATGGATCTGTACATGGAACTGTAGTGGAACACCTATGTACATACAATAAACCAAATCATCAGCATTTAATAACACCAGACCACCAAACCAAACCCAATCTGACCACAAACTACACACATTTTATCCCACAACCAGAAACTGTACCCAGTCTGAACATGCAACTCCTCCACTCAACCTCCAAATGAAAAAGAAATTAAACAGTGAGAAAAATGCTGCCAAACCATAAACATTTAATAGGGGACCTACAAACTGCAATGGATCTGTACATGCAACTGTAGTGGAACACCTATGTACATAGAATAAACCAAATCATCAGCATTTAATAACACCAGACCACCATACCAAACCCAATCTGACCACAAACTACACACATTTTATCCCACAAACAGAAACTGTACCCAGTCTGAACATGCAACTCCTCCACTCAACCTCCAAACGAAAAATAAATTAAACAGTGAGTAAAATGCTGCGAAAATATAAGTGATCAATTTAATAGGACAAGGAAGAACTATCGAGAAATAGAAACAAACCATTCCACACACCTTACATCAAAATTCATACATGCAACCCCAACAGTGAACCTTTGAAGCAGGAAAATGAAGAAGAAGAGAAAGCATAGGATTTAAAAGGAAAAAAAAAACAAAAGAAAAAATACAGGGGACAAATGCATGCCAAAACAGGGAGAGAGCTTTGCACATACCAGGAAAGAGATCGAAGAGAGTAGACAGTGGGAGAATGGAGACATCCTCTCATTAAACCCACGAGAATGTTGCGACACGTGTAAGCTGTGTAACAGCAGCTCACGTCAGAATAGTGGCTGGAACAGTAAATGTACTTGGGCTCCAAGCAACAGAAGGCGGTGCTAAGCCCACCAATGAGCACCGACACAGAGCGAGGGCAAAGTTCTGAGGGAGAAGACGATCAAATTACCTCAACCACTCACTATAATCGCCGTTGTAGAAAGCCTGAATGAGCAAGGGCAAAATCGACGGATAACAAATAAAAAATTTCTACATCAATTTGATGACATCTCCATGAATCTAACAAAAGCTATTTTTTTTCCTATCAATTTCACATGTGCATCAAAAACATATGGAAATATCATGGTTGAAATGGTCATTATGGAAGGAAGCATGTTCAAGATGAAATAACCCTTTAACCAACATAGAGTATATTAAATAATTTAAAACTACACCTAAAATCACTTAATACGAAAGTAACTACCTAAAATTGTTAATTGCAAAAGTACCTCTGCTAAATTTAGACAGCTCAATCTTCAACTTGTGATCACTCTCTGACTACACAGTGCGTACGTCGCCAGGCGACGCAACCCTAAACATCTAACCGACACAACCCTAAACGTCGCATATTTCTTCTGATCCTCTAATGAAGAATAAGCATCTCTCTCATGTAGACGAAAACAGGCTTAAGATGAAATAACCCTCTAACGAAATACTTTATCATCTGAAGTACAGCAAGTACCAAGGGCGTAGATAGAAATAGCTTGTAAATTGGCATGTAATGAACAATTTAAAGGTGCGCCTGAAATAACTTCTTACAAAAGAACCTAACATAGGCTATTTTTTACTATCAATTTCACATCTGCATCCAACTAAGTAGGCGATATTACGTCCACCAAATATGAAACCCACACCGAAACATTTGCCAAAACCATGGTTGAAATAACCCTCTAACAAAATACTGTGTCATCTGAAATACAGTGAGTAGCAAGGGCATAGATAGAAATTAAGATAAACTGACATGTAATGAACAATTTGAAACCCACACCGAAACATTTGCAAAAACCATGGTTGAAATAACCCTCTAACGAACTACTTTAGCATCTGAAATACAGCGAGCAGCAAGAGCGTAGATAGAAATTAAGAGAAATTGACATGTAATAAACAATTTTAAGCTATTTTTTCCAACAAATTTACATCTACATCCAAGTCACACAACCAATTTACAGCAACGAAATGTATTGAGGGCATCCCATAAAGCAGGAACACCAGGGGCAGAACCGGAAGTTAATAGATTCTATTTTTTCCATCGAATTTACATGTGTATCCAAAGCACACCACGAAATTACAGCCACAGACTCTATTCAGGATACCTAATAAAGAGACCACAGCAGGGGCAGAACTGGAAGTTAACTGAATCTATTTTTCCCAACAAATTTACATCTAAATCCAATCACTGCCCCAAAATTACAACGAATAAATCCATGGAAAAAAACCAGTAAATGACAAATAGCAGGGGCACAACCGGAAGTTATCAAAAGTTATTTTTTTCATCGAATTTACGTATCGATCCGAAGCACAACACGAAATTACAGCCACCAACTCTATTCAGGATAGGTAATAAAGAGACAACAGCAGGGACAGAACAGGAAGTTAACTGAATCTATTTTTTTCAACAAATTTACATGTATATCCAACGACTGCACCAAAATTACAACCACTAAATCCATTGAAAGCAACCAGTAAATGACAAATAGCAGGGACAGAACCGGAAGTTATCAAACTTTATTTTTTTTCATCGAATTTACGCATGGATCCAGACCAGAAAACATAATTACATAACGATGCCATTATGGCCTCAGTAAAATACAGGTCCACAGGAGGGCAACACAGACATTTCAATCTGAAATAAATTGTAAACAGTGACGAAGAACGACGTGGCAAAACACCGTTGGAGGAAAATGGCGGCAAACCCACATGCAAGCCAATCAATGGTCCACGGTGTGCAAAACGCCTAGCTGGCAAAGTGGCCATATCTCCTTTTATTATAGGTAGTATGAAATGCAAGAAGTTGGAAAAAAACCCACCAATTAAAGCCCGAACATGCATGGCCCTAGCCATCACCTCCTCACATGATGCACTTCCTTTGTTCCCTCTCTTTCTTCATCTATTCAAATCACTATTCACTTGATCACATTCAGTGGCGGAGCTAGGATTTCATCGTACGGGGGGCACAACTCGGCTAGCAAGTATTTGTACTCTTGTTTTTTAGAATTGTATTTGTATTGTTAAAATAACATTAATTATCAACATAGACAATATGCGCTTTCTCGCCCAGTTGATAAAGCGGTCCAGATTTAATTGCGGCCGCGAGGGTGCGAGCCTCGTTGGGCACATTTTTATTTTTGTCTTTTGGTTTTTTGTGAGAAAAAAATTAAAACGCGCATAGGGAGATTTGAACCTGCGCCATTTGGTTCTTAACCAAAATCTTAACCAACTACACTTGACGCAACAATACTTACAATTGGAGCACTTTTATATGTACAGGACCACGGCTGATTTTTTTCTTACAAACTAGGGGATATCTAGTGTTTTTGAATTTTTTTTGGGGGGCACGTGCCCCCCGTACTCCTACATGGCTCCGCCCCTGATCACATTGACCCCGGTGATTTGGATAATAAAACGACACAATTATCTGACAACTTTTGCATAGTGTTGTAAATAAACTTTTTCTTTACAACACCATGCAAAAATTATCTAAAAATATCGTCTTGTTATTCAAATTATCAGGTCGAAGTGACTCAATTACGAATGAATTTCAAACCAGAAAGAAAGGGAACGGAGGTAAGTACATGTCTAACTATTCACGCTTCTGTAACACCATATTTTTTTCATAACAAAAAAAAAAAACAAAAAAACAAAAAAAACAAAACAAACAAACAAACAAACTTGGATGATGCTTGATTTGTCATCCCTACTATGGTATAGTTTTTTTGTTGTAGGGAAACAAACAAGATTTGCCTCACAAGACAACATCTGAGACTTGTCCAGATTCAATGTTCACACTCTAAACTGAAATCATCATTCTACCTATGCCTTGTTGCTGATACACCAAATCAACCAAACCCTATTTCTGATCAGATCAGCCATGGTGGAACTAGACCCAGCTTTCATCCAAGAGATCCAACACAGGCCTAAACTAACCCCAACCTTAGCCCATGGCATCCCAACCATTGACCTCTCTCTTAGTCTAAACTCTTCTTCTCCAATTGAGCCTCTGGTTTCAGAGATAGGAGATGCTTGTAAAGACTGGGGATTCTTCCAAGTAATCAACCACGGTGTCCCACTAGAAATTCGCAGGAAGCTAGAACTGGCTTCAAGGGAATTCTTCGCGTTGTCGAAAGAGGAGAAAGATAAGGTGAGGAAAGATGAGGTGAATCCAATAGGATATTCTGATACTGAGCTGACCAAGAATGTTAGGGACTGGAAAGAGATCCTTGATTTTCTGGTGAAGTATCCCGCCGCGATTCCGGCTTCTCATGAGGTTGATGAGAAGGAAGTGAGGTTCTTGGTTAATCGCTGGCCTGAACATCCTTGTGATCTGAGGTAAAAAAAATTCTACTGTCTGCCTTTATGTGTTCAGCTTTTTTAACCAGGCATTTTGAGTAGGTTATTTGACTAGTCAAACAATACTATAAGTAATCTTTATTTTTATTTTTTTGATACTGTTATAAAGTATAGAATGATCGTAGCTCCACAACATCTACTGTTATAGAGTGATTGTAGCTCTATAGCATCAGTAAAAGATTCACTCATTCGTATATTGTTTGGCTAGTCAAGTAACCTCAAACTATTTGATTAAAGAAGCATGACACATAAAAGAAAGAAAATTAGTTCATGAGGATGTGTCACTATTTTGTCGCTAAAACATTACAGTCGCAAATAAGACGTTCAAACTGTTGATAACCAGGGAGATAGTTGAAGAGTATGCTAAAGAAATGGAAAAACTGGCTCATAAGCTCATGGGACTTATATCCATGAGCTTAGGCTTGCCAGAGAACCGTTTCAGCGGCTTTTTCAACAAGAATACTACCACCTACGTCCGGATCAATCACTATAACCCCTGCCCTGCCCCTGACCTAGTCCTGGGTCTCGGCAGACACAAGGATAGTGGTCCCTTGACCATCCTTGCACAAGATGATGTTGGAGGACTAGAAGTAAAGAGAAAAAGTGACGGAGAGTGGGTTCGAGTTAAGCCCACACCAGATGCTTATATAATCAACATTGGCGACGTCATGCAGGTAACACTGTAGTAATTCACATACTTTGAAAAGCTTTGCTTAGTGTAGAAATCAAACGATAATTGAATGGCTGGAACAGGTGTGGAGCAATGACAAATACGAGAGTGTTGAGCACAGGGTAATGGTGAATGCTGAGAAGGAAAGGTTCTCAATACCATTCTTCTTGCATCCGGATCCGGAGGTTATGGTTGAGCCTTTGGCTGAGCTGGTAAATGAGCAAAGCCCTGCCAAGTATAGGCCGTATAGCTGGGGACACTTCTATGCGACTCGCAAAAGGGGTAATTTCAGAAAGCTTGATGTTGAAAACATCCAGATTTCTCATTTCAGGATACATAATGAGACAGGAACAAATACGATGCCTGGCACAGGTGAACGTGTACTATGAATAGGCTGGGTTGTCCTGACAGTGGAGAACTTGATTTAGTGTTCTATACAAAGATAAAACTTCTGTATATTGAGACTCTGTCTGTTTCGTCTGTACTTAATAAAATATTTAGGCTAATCCCCTAGAAACCAGTTTGTTTTGAGGTGGAACCCCAGGATTCTTAACATGGTATTAGAATTATAGCCTTTAGAGCCTGCTTCTGATAAGTGTGAATCTGAATTTGTGAAATCTGATTTTGCCTGTGTGAGAGCCGTGTTGAGAATTGTTGTTCGTCCCCATTGAGATTTTGCCTGTGTGGGGCGTGTTGAGAATTGTTGTTTCACATTGGGGCTGGTAGGACCCCGGAATTCTTAAAACTGTGAAACTATTCCACTTAGAAAAATATGACTACAAGTTACAACATCAGACTTATCAGCAGGAAAATGACTAAACTGCCGTTCATACGGAACAACTCTAACTATGTCCGGTAGCGGAAGCGCAAGTGTAAACCATAATTTACAAAATCTGGGACGCTTGAAGAACGAAAACAATTAATCTATTATCCTCTACTGAACATGTTTTTTAGTTTAAGGAAACAAACAAGATTTGCCACACAAGCTCTTCCAGAAAAACAACACTAAACAACCTCAAAAAAAACATGTCCACAAACAATGTCATAAGCTAGCATTATCAGTCTTTGATCTGATCAGATCAGCCATGATGGAAGAGGAGGCAGTTGTAGAAAGTTGACCCAGCATTCATCCAACCCATCGAACACAGGCCTAAACTAGCCCCAACTTTAGCCCATGGCATCCCAACCATTGATCTCTCTGTTCTAAACTCCTCTTCCCCAATTGAGCCTCTGGTTTCAGAGATAGAAAATGCCTGTAAAGAGTGGGGATTTTTTCAAGTAATCAACCATGGAGTGCCGTTGGGAATCCGAAGGAAGCTAGAAATGGGTTCCTGGGAGTTCTTTGTGTTGGCGAAAGAGGAGAAAGATAAGGTGAGAAGAGATGAGGTGAATCCAATAGGCTATTCTGATGCAGACCTCACCAAGCATGTTATGGACTGGAAGGAGATTCTTGATATACTTGTGAATGATCCAGCTGTGATTCCGGCTTCTCATAAGATTGATGAGAAGGAGATCAGGTTATTGGTTAATTGCTGGCCTGAGCATTCTCATGATTTGAGGTACTAATGCTTTCCTACTTCTTTGTCACGGCAAGTTTGACAAATAACCGTCTGTACACCTTCATGTATTTTGTTTGTTACCAAAAACTTCTCCAGTTTTAGTTTAACCCCGAAATTTACTTGACATTCGTTACTGAAAATCTACTACAGTTTCATTTTGACCTGAAACCTTCTTACAAGTTACAATGGGGGTGTTCGGATGAGCGAATAGTACATTATGGGTGGGTAGATTAGTGGAATGAGTAGTTGTGGTAAGGAGACAGTTCTCTCTTTGCTCAACACAACTACGCATTTCAATAATCTACACTCCATCAATCTGTCATTCGCTCATCCAAACAAGGCCAATGTGTGAATTGCTACCAATCACCACAAATTCCTTATGCACGGCAATTGTGGTGATTGGTAGCTTTTTGTAAATTGCTGATAAATTTTGAGGTCAAATTTAAATTGCAATAGGTTTTTGGTGATAAATGTGAAGTTGCATGTAGATTTGGAGGTTAAATTGAAATTAGAGTAGATTTTCGCTAACCAATGGCAAACTGCAAGGTTGAAGGTAATTTGTCCTTTGTGTAAATTATATGTGAAGTAGAGTTCACATTTGTCGCAATGGAACTTTAGAAGTCTGAATATTCTTTTCTTTTTCTTTGTATAACTACTGAATCAAACATGTCTACTGATGAACTCCTTGCAATCTAAGTGAACTGAACCTGACAAACTTGATGCTGATAAATATGCAGGGAGACAGTTGAAGAATATGGTAAAGAAATGGAAAAGTTGTGTCAGAAGCTACTGGGACTTATTTCATTGAGCTTAGGCTTGCCCGAACACCGGTTGAGAGGCTTCTCTAATGAAAGTTCTACTACTTATGTCCAGATCAATCGCTATAATTCCTGTCCTGCCCCTCATTTAGTTCTGGGTTTCGGAAGACATAAGGATGGCGGTCCCTTGACCATCCTTTCACAAGATGATGTTGAGGACTGGAAGTGAAGAGATAAACAGATGGAGAGTGGGTTCGTGTCATGCCCGTGCCTGACTCTTACATAGTCAATATTGGCGACGTTATGCAGGTAATGTGAAAAATCATATGAATGTGTCGCGGAATTTTGCTTAGGGTAAAAGACACTTTCACGCCCTCCAGTTTCACCCCTTCCAGTTTGGGAAATGACACTTTCATCCTTTCAGTGTGCCCAAATTCAGGATACTTACACTTCCTAATTGTGACATCATTTTGTCGTCCGGTAGACTTCGTCACAGATAGTTGTTTCTGGGATAAATTTATCTAACCAATCATGGGGTGTAAGAGCATCTCCAACAACAAAACGTTCTTTGGACTAAATTTGTTCCTGCCCTAAATTTTACTCCTACACTTTTTGAGTTGTTGCTCCAGCAGTAGGCTTAAATATAAGCCACCATCACTTTTTTTATTACTTTTTAGTTGCCATCATCAAACAATCAGCGGCTCCAGATTAAACTTGAATCTTTTAATGTTTTCCACCAGTGAATAGTAGTCTTTAGTTTTGTCCAAAAACTAGGCTGGTGTAAATTTAGGCCAGCTTTTACACCAGCTGTTGGAGCTGGTTTTTGAACAAAACTGGCCTAAATATAGTCCAAAGAACGTTTTTCTCCATCTGTTGGAGATGCTCTAAGTGTCTTGAAGTTTGAAACATTAAAGGGATAAAGGAGAGGTGGGTTGTAGAGGGGCAAGGGGGTCACTTTCTCCCACCCCCTGAAATTTCCGTAAGTACAATAGAACCCCCTATATTTGTAATATGTATTCAATCGTTCCCTACAAAAACTACAAAGTGTCCACATTATTGACAGTTGTGTCCCATAAAACTCAGCTTTGCCCCCTTTAAAGAAAAGAAGAAACTACCCCAGAGCTTGTTGAAAAACTCATAAAATTACCCATTAGAGACTTCTAGGTACCACTATACAGTCTACATTAGAGTTGACATTGATTTAACTTTTTTTTTGGACGGGTACTAAACTCTTCATACAGAAACTGTGCCCCTTAATCAGATTCCTGTCTCTGCCTCTGGAAAGGGTGAAAGTGCATTTCCCCCATTTGCTTAGATGTAGAAAGTTAAAAATGATAGTAAGAATTTGTCATGGAATGGATTGGAACATGCAGGTATGGAGCAATGACAAGTACGAGAGTGTTGAACACCGAGTGATGGTTAATGCTGAGGAAAGATTTTCAATACCATTCTTCGTGCACCCGGATCCTCAGGTGATGGTAGAGCCCTTGGCTGAGCCGATAAACGAGAGAAACCCTCACAAGTACAGGCCATACAGCTGGGGACACTTCTATGCTGCAAGGAAACGAGGAAATGTCAAGAAACTTGATGTTGAAGACATCCAAATCTCTCATTTCAGGATTAATGAGGAGTCAACATGAAGGGAAATGTGGTTCTTCTCCAGGCCCATATGTGAAAAATATTCCTGATCAGAAGCTGCTTCCTCCATAGGGGGAGATTGTGAAGTAAATTATCATACCCTCTGTCGTCATTGGAACATTGGTGTACCATTCCATATAAAAGGGAGCTGGTGGGGGCCACAGCCCCTCAAACGTCCTCTATTTATAGATTGACCCCTTAATAATAAGAGTATTTACAAAAAAGTACCACTTCTTGCCCCCTTTAAAATTTAAGAAAACAATAAACTTGAACCCCTTTTAAATTCCAAAAATAAAATTAGTCTTCATATGGTACTATGTCGCATATTAGCTTCTTTTTTTTTTTAAATCAAATGTATTGTGAAACCTTACAATTCACTTATTTAACTCCTGCAGTTTTTTTGTATGTCTTACATGCGATATAAAGGTTAACTGATAGCTGATGTAAGTGTTGAGTAAAATGGCCCTACCTCAGTGGTAGAGCGTTTGAAAGTCCCCACATGAGATTTCGGAGTTCAAACCCGGCTATATCATGTAATTCTCAAAAAAAAAATATAAGTGTTTTTTTTATTCAATTGCAAGCTTTCTTTTTAGAATTACATCATGTAGCCGGGTTCGAACCCGAGACCTTATGCTGGGACTTCAAACACTCTACCACTGAACTAACACCCATTAGCATTTAAGTTGAGTTTTCTCCTAGAAAACTCAAACACTTACCTTTTTTTTTTTTTTTTGAGAATCACACTTACCCTATTCATGATGAAGTAATTAATCTTTGTACTTCTCTCAAAAAAAAGTTATCTTTTCACAAAAATGACGCCTCATGAACTACATATCCTAATTTCGAAATGTAGTGTTCTAAAAAAAATGGATGATGATCTTTGCAGTATTGCATTAGTAATGATGTTCTTTATTTTCTTTAAAAAAATTAAAGTTCTTTATTTCCAACAAAAAGTATGAAAATGTAACTGGACGGGAAGCTTGTTACAAGCCCTACCAAAAAACCTGTCCAGATTCATTCAATGAGCAAGATTTCATAGTATTTTATTCCATTCATCATTATAATTAATCTTAATTAAAGGGTAAAGGACACTTTCACCCCTTCTAGTTTGGCTGGAGGACACTTTCACCCTTTCTGTTAGTAAAATGACACTTTCATTTTTCCATTGTGCCGAACTTCAAGTAACTTACACCCCCTGTTTGTGGCTGTGTTAGTATGAGAGTTGGGTATGTCAGTGAAAAAATAGTTTTGGAGACAAATCTAACCCCATATAAAGTCCATTATATCGTTGACGTTGAGTAATCCCCATATTTTGGATAATGTGATGGTAAATTTGTCCCAAATTAACTTCTACTGGCAGAAGCAGAACCCAATTCTAGAGTAACGGTGTTGCAACAAGGGGTATAAGTTTCCTGAAGTTTGGCAAGCTTAAGGGGTGAAACTGTCATTTTCCAAATTCAAAGGGGTGAAAGTGTCTTTCAGAAAACTAGAGGGGGTGAAAGTGTCTTTTACCCCTTAATTATTGACTTATTGTTATTATTATTATCTTTTTAGAAAATTAATTATGGTTATTACAATAACTCTTAAATAATAATCTTTAAAATGTAATGCCATACTGCTCAAAAAAAAAATGTAATGCTATACACCAGCGGGTGTTTAAAATAATCTTATTGGAAAGCTCCAATTTGTGATTCACTGATCATGTATTTTTTTTTATGGAAGAATTCACCGATCATGTAGCTAAAGCATGTTTATTTCTGACTTCGTTATAATCAGCGAGATAATCATAGATTGTAAAATGTTGTGAGAAGCGTACAACTCGTTCTCTTCCTCCACCTTATAAAGTTGGAGAGAGACGAGAACACTTTTACCCCGTACAAGATATCAGACACGCGGCATGCTGAAATAGATATATTTTGAAACAACAAAATGAATACAAACTAAAAAAGATGTGTATGTTTACAATGGAGTCTGATCTTTCAAGGAAGAATACCAAAATAAGGAAGAGGTACAGAACCATTAGGGTTCGCGAGGGCGTAGGAAGACGAGCTCTGCCGCATCGCTCTAGCCACTGCTTCGACAAACACGAAGACAAACTCGACGACTAGTTGTAGAATTTCTATGCACATTTCGACTCTCTGTATCACCATACCAGCAAACATATGCATCCGAGGATGAATGAAAAAGATAGCTGTTTTTCTTCTTCTTATTTCCGCATCCTTCCCTTATCCAAATGTGAAGCAACTACTACTCTTATATACACACACATGCATTTATCATTGGAGTTGCTTAATATGGCCTTTCGGCGACCTAAGGGTCGACGTTCATGTCGCTCTCTGAAAATTCATTTTATAGTTCTACAACAGTACTATTTGATTTCAACAGATAATTTTGTCGACGTGGATTGCTCTCGGTGTCATCTTTAAACTACCATAATCAAATTTGATCTATCCCTTTTGCAAATATGTTTCGGGACATGTTACTCCAGGGGGGGTTACATAACAAGTTAAAGCCAAGCTTCTAGTTGATCTACAATGTCCATTTAACGATAGTATATTAACTACCAAATAATTACGAGGTTGACTGTCTTTATTCGTGTGAAGTTAATGAGTTGTCTCTAAAACAAGTTATTTTAAGGGGATATCTTTGAAACAAGTTGAGATTCGAACAGACGACTCTTCGAATTTCTTTGAAACAAATGAAAATAATTTATCGTACTTCTGTTTGTGCAAGTGGCCAGTCATGAGTCATGATAGAAGAAGACAGGGGACCTGAAGTTTTAAGCCATCAAAATAAATTGGCCACATGTTAGAGTTCCCATGCTGAAATATTGTCACAAAATAAGTGTTGCATTTCGATTTTGTACAGAATTTAAACACGTACTTGTGACTTGAAAATTTTATTTAAAATGTCATTTATTCTATTTTTTAGTTTTCTGAACTGAAAATGTAAGAATCTGAAAAGAAATGCTTAAGTGAAAGACACTCATTTTGTGAAACGAAATAGTGATACTTTTTTCAAGAGAGAGGGATCGGAGTAGAAACCTAACCAGAACAATACTGCATGTACATGAAAACTATGTATAGAAATAAAATGCATGAAAATATTTTATACTACCTCCGTTCTCTCTGAATCTTCACCATTTGACTTTTTCTTCCGTAACCGGGTCACTTTTACACGGTGATTTGGATAGCGAAACGATGAAATTTTTTGATAATTTTTCGGTGGTGTTGTAAAGTAAAGTTTACTCTACAACATCATGCAAAGATTATCAAAGTCTTGCATCGTTTTACTAGCTAAATCACCGAAACAAAGTGATCCAGTAAATAATGGTAAAATGAAAAAGGTGAAGATATAGAGATAACATATGAAGTGCTTAGCAATATAACAATTCTTTTGTCAAAATTACCCAGTATTTAGTCGTGTACAAACCAAACAGCTCATAATTTCTCTCATACAAACATTACAAAGTTGGCTTACACCATTAAATAGACTTGCAAGCTTTAACTTCAACTGCTTTTTGTACAGTAGAAGAAAAGCAAAAGTGCTATGCTAAGAGCTTCCAACTTCTCTCACTCCTGTTTTCAATTATCAGTTGCTTTGATTCTGGTTCCTCTCTTCCCATTCTCTCCTCCGATTTCTTCTCCTACTGCTTTTACTTCTCCATAAAGTCTTTGGTGTCAGGTTGATCGATTCATCTTCGGGATCATCATTGCTTCTTTACTGCATCTGCTAGTGGAAGAAGCAACATCAGTTTCGAAGATCTTGAGTATCATTGAGCGTGGAGGGCGTGCAGGTGCATTAAAGGATGAGGGCTTCCTCCTATTGGTTCTGATCGGCGAAGCCGAAAGTGAATTTTTGGCTGCTATTGCATGGCTTAACCCTAGTTAACTACTAACTGCAGTTTATAGGCCGGTGATAAAGCTAATCTAATATGGTCTCTCATTAGTCTTGCATGCCTCCTAGCTACACCAATTAGAAACCAATAGGCTCATAGACGTAGAATAGGATTAGGGTTTGTTTTGGCTTATTTTAGGTTAACTGGTTCTTTTCCTTCTCATTCTCCTTCCATGGATCCTCTTTCAACAGATTCAAGTCCGGACTACCAAATCTTCAACCCAAATTTTGTTCCCTTACCTCGTCAAGGTCCTACTATGTTCGTGAATCCTGTCTTGGTATCATCCCTTCGTAACCTGTGGTAGAACACTTTAATTGGAAAGTTTCTGGATGAAATCCCTCCCCCCTCCTCGGTGGTTCAGGAAGAGGTACATGCCAGTTGGGGCACCCTCAACATGGTGGTAGTGGAAAGAAAGCAAAACATATTCATTTTCCACTGCCTTGATCCAGAAGACAAAAGTGCCCTGGTTAAGGAAAGTTTGGTTTCTATCCGAGGAAAAGCCCTTATGCTAAAAGAGAGAAGCCCTAATTTGGTCCTAGCAGAGGCTGAGTTCCCTTCTACGGAGGTCTGGCTGCATGTGCATGGGGTGTCAATGGAATACTTTGTGTTTCCAGTTGGCTGAAGATCTAGGGAAATTGGCGGGAGAGGTCCTAGAGATAGACTGGAATGACCAAAGAGTAGTGAACATGGATTTTTAGAATCCGCATCAGAATCGACCCAAACCAGCCATTAATGCCGGGGGCTTTTCTTCATTTGCTGGATGGGGAACCTACATGGTTGTATTTCAGGTATGAAAGAATTTTTAAAGTTTGCATGAAGTGTGGACGTATTGGTCATAAGATAGCTACATGTGATTGGGAGGACTGGATGGTCGTTGATAATCTCAATCAGAGATATCAAGAGGCTGGATATGGTCATGTGGTGCAAGTTATGTTTCAACACCATTTTCTCCTATTCTCTCCTAGACTTAGGGCTTTCAGAATTTATGGACCTAATAGATCTACAAAGATAATGGTGCATGACCTAAATGAGCCCCTGCAGCAGATATATCCTCCTTTTATAGGAGAGAATCAGGAACTTGTGTTCAATGTGGACTCCTCAACTTCCCGCTCATCCAATGAATCTAATACTTCACCAGTGTCATTTAATTCCCCCACGTCGGTTCTTTCCCCTTTTACCCCTCATCCCCCCCCCCAAACCTACAAGTTAGGTTAAATGAACCCGTCACCACATTGGGGGTTCTGCAACAAGCAGCGTTGAGATTGAGGTCTTTAATTGCTACGGGAGAGATTCCGGCTGATCGTCTGCAAGAAACTGAAGAGACAATACAGATGAATGAAAATCAGGTTCTATTGGGAAATGAAGGAGTGGGTCCCACGGACATGCATACTGCTGCTTTGCTTGGTCGACCCGAGGTTAATGCACAAGGTCCTTCCGCTTCTCGAGGTCAAACAGGGGATGAACTGGGTCAGGGGGAAGACAAAACGGTTGGGTTCATTGGTGATAAGGATATAAAAGGGAAGCAACTCAGTACAGAAACAGTTTTTGCTCAAGTGGAGAAAGGGGAAAGCTCGAATACGGGAATGGTCATAGAGAAGGAGGTCACTGGTGCTATGCAGAAAACCCAGCCTAATGCATGCATGGATCTGAAAAAGGCGAAAGAGAACTGTTTGATGGACCACAATAAGGAGGACCACAGTTTGGCGATTATTCCAGTGATTGATGCTGAGCCAATTTGTACCTGGCCGGCTTTCAAAATGGAAATCCCAGATTTCGAAGTTTGGTCAAGTGATGGGGATTCTGAGTTGGAATTTCACCATGAAGCGATGGAGGAAATTATGGAAAAGAAACTGGATCTATTGGAAGCTCTCATTCCAGGACTGGCGGATCCGGCCAAGAATGACTATTCAAAGCAAGAGGTGATTGTGATAAGTGATGATGAGGAGGACACGGAAGATCTGCAACGGCAAGGCAAAGAGGAGGCAAAGCTGAACAAGAGGATGGAGAAGCAGACATAAACTGAGAAACATGATGGGGTGATGCCGCCAAAGAAAAGGAAACAATGGAGGCTTGAGGAAGATGAGAAGATTCATCAGGGTAAGCGACTTCGTTTGTCCCCTGTTCATCATCTAATCAACCCACCAGGTACATGCATCCTACGCCCCCCCCCCCTTTAAAAGACCTAGATTAGATGTTGTAATAAATGAGCTAGATTCTAGGAGGCCACTGATCTTGAATTTGCTTCTAAATAAGAAATTTTCCCCCTTCATAAATGCTGGGTTTAGGAAGGTTGTCCCTAAACAACCTCCAAAACAGCCATGAATGCCATAGCATGGAACTGCAGGGGTTTAGGTCAACAACCTGCAGTTCGTGATGTATTTAAGTTGGCCACTTTAGCTGATCCCTCCTTCATCTTCCTGTCTGAAACAAAGCAAACTGTAAATTATGTAAATAAAAAGCTTAGGAAACTTGGGTTGCAGTCATTTGGGATTGACCCTTTGGGTCTTTCTGGGGGTTTGTGGCTGGGTTGGAAACCTTCTATCAATGTTGATTTGATCACCTCCTCTAAGAATCTCATTCTAGTGAAGGCTGAGCTTCCCCATGCAGGGAATTGCATGGTGGGCTTTATCTATGGCCCGCCAAATATGAGGGATAGGGAAGGGTTTTGGGAGGAGATTGATTCCAAATTTTCCCAAATGAAGACTCCACTTCTTCTGATGGGGGATTACAATCAAAGTCTTAATTCTCAAGATAAAATGGGTCCAAGTAAGCTGATTGACCAAGGGGCAGAAGTACTAAGGGATTATCTAGGTACATGGGGTTTGGTGGAACTCAAAAATATAGGCCCCTGGTTTACATGGACCAACAATAGGGGTGCCTCAACACCTACTTTTGAGCGTCTTGATCGAGCTTGGATCAATTTTGCTTGGCTTGACCTTTTTCCCTTCACCACCCAGCAAAACCTAGGATTCTACTCCTCTGACCATTGCCCCATTAAGGTTACCACACAACTTAGTATAGCTAAGCCCAGAAGACTATACAAATTTGAAGCATGGTGGACACACCATCAGGATTGCCATGACCTTGTTAAGTTTATCTGGACCCTAGACATTCCTGGCTCTCCGTTTTTCAAACTCCAACAGCGTCTAAAAATTAGAGTTAAAACGTTGAGTTTCTGGGCTAAAAATAATGGATCCTTAACATCTAGAATTGAAAAAGCCAGGAAGGATGTCCTCTACTATCAGAGCCTTCTACCTGATGCTGAAGCCTTACAAAATTTCTTTGCCTCAAAACAAAATCTTGATCACTTACTTGTTGATCAGGAGGCCTACTGGGCTCAGAGAGCCCACTGTAGGTGGCTCAAGTATGGGGACAGAAACACAAAATTCTTTCATGCATCCACTAAAATTAGAAGACATAGAAACCATATTTGGACCATTCAGTCTGAACAGGGGATTCACCTCACTGAGCCAGAAGACATCATGCAAGAACTACTTGACCATTTTAGGGGTATTTTCCAGCAAACTAAGACTGAAAGGGTTGCTTGTGAATTCCCCATCTTGGCTCAAATAGGTATTTCATTAGATCCTTCTCAGGTTCAACTTCTGCAGAAAAATTTCACTGCTAAGGAAGTCACCCAAGCTATCTTCTCCATGAGTCCATTGAAAGCCCCAGGGCCAGATGGTATTCCTCCGATCTTCTTCCAAAGTTTCTGGTCTATCATTTCCAGCTTTGTTATCTCAGCGGTTCTATCATACCTTAACTCACGTCATATGCTTAGGGAAACAAACAAAACAATTCTGGTGCTCATTCCAAAAAAAGATCATTCAGAGACAGCACAGGACTTCAGACCCATAAGCCTTACTAATGTACTTTATAGGATTATCTCTAAGGTTTTGGCCAATAGAATTAAGAGGGTCATATCTAAAATTGTTAGATGGAATCAATCTGGTTTCATCCCAGGAAGGCTTATTCAAGATAGTACTGCCATTGCCTCTGACCTTCTTCATTTCATCACTAAAGGGGCTCATCCAAACCATGAAGCTTATGGGTGTCTAAAAATTGACATGTCTAAGGCTTTTGACAGAGTCAGATGGGACTTCCTTCAGCAGACTCTGTTAAAGTTTGGATTCCCCAGTTCCTTTACTAGGCTTGTTATGGGATGTGTCACCACCTCTTCCTCAGCCCTTAACATAAATGGATCCCTCACTGAGTTCTTCACTCCTTCCTGTGGTCTAAGACAAGGAGATCCTCTCTCCCCATTTCTCTTTGTTCTTACAGCTGAGGCACTTTCTTGGGCCCTTGTTAGAGCTGAAGAACACAAAATGATTACAGGTATTCAGCACTCCCCTCAAGGACCCTCCATTACTCATCTTCAATTTGCTGATGATACTATTTTCTTCTTCAAAGTTGAGGAGAATACTGGACATAACTTAAAAAACATATTTGAGGAATACTGTCATCAGTCGGGCCATGAAATCAACTATCATAAATCTGAATTGTCTGTTAGCCCAAATTGTTCATATCATGCTAAAAGAATCCTTTCTGCCCATCTTCATATTGATCTCCACGAGGAAATGAGCAAATATTTGGGGGCTACCACTGGACATGGGGTGTAGCTCAGAAGCTATAATTAATCAAACAATAAATCGAGTTGAGGGTAGGTGTGAAGGGTGGAAAACTTGCTATCTTAACAGAGTTGGAAGAACTACTCTAGTTAAATCTGTCCTCACAAGTCTCCTGATTTACCCCTTCTCCAACATTAAATTCCCTGCCAAGAGTCTTAAAAGGATAAATCAAATCCTTGCCTCTTTTACCAGGAAAAGTTCTTCTAGCAAGAAAGCCATTCATTGGGCATCTTGGAGACATATGTGTCGTCCTTATGAAATGGGGGGCTTAAATATTAGGTCCCCCACCCTTATGAATAAGGCCCTCCTTGCAAAACAAGCTTGGAGAATTGCTACTGACAAATCCAGTTTGCTTTCTAAATATTTCTCCTCCAGATAATGCAAGAGGAAAGACTTTCTTGCCAAAAAAACCTTCCCCAAAGCTTCTAGGGTTTGGACTAGTATCTCTTCTGTTAAACCCATTATTAGACAGGGGCTACAATGGGATATTGGTAATGGTGAGTTGGTTAGAGTTATAGGGGATAAGTGGATTCCAAATACCCCCCCCCCCCCCCCTTTCATCTCCTTCAAGCCTCCTAGTGGATGATGCTGAGAGAGTAGTGAACTGGATTTACACAGACAGGAATGGGAAAAGATGTTGGAAAGAAGAGAAGCTAAGTCTCCTGCCACATTGGCTTGGAAAACAAATTAAATCCATCCCCCTAGCCAGGACGAACCAACCAGATACCTATAGATGGGCTCCCTCTGGGAATGGTGAATTTTATGTGGCTTCTACCTATAAACAATTGGAGAAAGATGAATTCTGTGCTAACCTTGTTGCAGATAAGAGTGAGGGGTGGAAGGGAATCATTATTAACTTTCCTTGGAAGGCATTCTGGCGTCTGAAACTTCCTATAAAAATCCTATTCTTTCTCTGGCAACTCATAAATAATAAGCTTCCTACTAATCTTTCTCTGAGTAAATTTAGGATCTCCTCTTCCAAGATGTGTTCCTTGTGTCATAATCAGGAAGAGAGTGTTGATCACCTCTTCATTCATTGTGCCTTTGCCAAGATTCTTTGGTCCATGTCTTCCATTCAAATCCCCCATGACACTTCCTTCTCCAGCTTCTTATCTCAAACCATCTACACTTCAGGCATGCAAGATACACCCATGAGACTCTGTTGGATTGGGGCCATCACCTGGTCTATTTGGCTGTTCAGGAACTCTCTGGTATTCCAAAGACAGGATCAAGATGATAACACTGATTTGGTGTCTCCCACCTACAAAGCTAAACTCCTGGCTAGTCAATTTTTGGATAATTGGGTTTCCAAGCCCATAGGAAGCTTCAATCTTGTTACTCATAACAGGGAGGAGAAACCAAAAGTGATTGGGATCAGAAGAGAGGATTGCAGAGCACATAAAACTGGAGTTTTTGTCTGGATAACAAAGTACAACAAGCAAAAGACTATCCACTGCTCTGCTCATCACGGTGGAAGAATCCTCTTCATGCATAATGAGCATGCAGAAGGAGATGTGCCAAACATTATTCTGGATGCTTTTGTCAATGTTTTCATCTACCTTCGTGATACTCATATGGATCATATCAAACTTTTTATTAATAATGTGTGTGTTTTCAACCTTCTCCAGCAGCTGCAAGAGATAGCTCAGGGAAAGGAGCTGAGGTGGCCGGGGATTTGGAGAAGAAAGATGGAGGATGTGAAGGCCATTAGTTCTACTCTTTGATGTTTGACTTGTCTCTTGTCTATGGAGGGTTCTAACAAACATTTTGATGTAAGATAAGTTGTTTTGTAAGTTTTGGTTTGTTTTGGGGCTGGTGTAGTATGCCCATGCTTTTGTTTGACGATGTGTTATGTACTATTCTACTTTGCTTTTGAATGAATTCTCACCTTCTTTTCACAAAAAAAAAAAAAAAAAAAAAAAAAAAAAAAGCAATGTGGGTGAGTTTTGGCGGGTGATAGTGTTTAATAGATTTATTCATAACATAATTTCATTCAGCTGAGACGTTTGAACGTTATACACCAAATATGTGTGAAAAAATGTTATGTTATTACATCCATAGCGAAATCCGAAAATGCACATTGTAGCTAGAAGTGAAAAAAGAATATAACTTGTGGCATTTATTGAGAGGGTACCGACAAGAATTCAATGAGTGCGACACAATAATAGAGCTTTTGATCATCCTTATCTTCAATCAATTTGTTACACACTATTCCTCAAAAAATAAGAAAATAAAAAAAAGTTGTTACACACGGAAGAGCTTTAACAACCGACCATATGTGTTACGATACATTGGAAGACAAGAATATGCCATATGCCACAAACTCCACAAGTGTGGGTTTTAGATGTGTAATATATAATTCAAACATTGGAAGAACATATGCAGATTAGGTGACCAATCACTGAAGTCAAATTATCAATGATAATAAGTAATCGTGTTTTTTTTTTTAATTAGTAGAAGATATTTGAAAGATTTTAGTGATTATTAAACAGTTCCGTACACGGCTAATTTTTAATGTATGGAGACTAATTCAACTACTATAATTAGTATACATACTTTGAGCCAATTAGCTCACTCGAAAATAATATTTTATCCCTAAAAAAAATGTCCTACAATCTATAACTTAGAAATTATTATAGATATAATACTCAATGATTACGGTATAATAGTTGGTGGACAGTGACCACGATGAGCCAAAACTTATAAACCAACATTGTGTACAAAGAAATCACCATCCAAAGTCTAAACAGTCGTATGATACGATACGATACGATATGATTGTATTTTTATATATTAAATGGAGCTAAGAAAAGCCTACACATACTACTTTACACTTGTGTATGTCTCGTGCTAAACAAAGCTACGTTGTAAATATCTAAGTAACAATATATTTGGCAGAATAAATTTCAGCTTTTTTTAAGAAGTTTCGTCGCCAAGTTTGAATCTGTTACCTCATGCAGGGACTTTTAACGCTTTACCACTTGAGCTTCCACCCCATCTTCCGTTGAAGTGCAAAAAAAGGGGTAGATTTACCCTCCAAAAAAGAAAGAAAAAAAAAGATGTAGATTTGACATACAATTTCCCAATAAGTTGAAGCTCGAGTAAGTTACAAGTGAATTCATCAAAAAAAAATTACAAGTGAATTCTCCACACACTCAAACATGGGCCTCTCAAATCCACCCAATTAGGCTTCACCAGTATTGGATCATGATGTAATGACCTAGGCCCAACAACTATTTAATATCAGATAATTTCTTGTGGAAAAAAAATGGCCTCTCTAGTCTCTGCCTGCTTTTGCATAGTTTTGGCCATTTCTTTCATCTGCTCTGTAAAATTTGTAATCAATACCAATGGAACATTAAAAGTTGCCCTAATTTATATGTCTATGTGATGCGTGTAAAGTATGATTTAAGAGAAGAATTGGATAATAGACAACATAAGTTGAACAAAATGAAAAAAGAAAATAAAATATATGAGAAGTACGAAGAGTTTTTTTGTTGTTGAAATTCAATTCATTGGATTAATCATAATGTGGGCCATTAAAACGGCCCAATACATCACTAAACAAGAGGTTTATCATCCACACAGGGGGAGGCCCGACCCATTTTTTGCTATGATTTAGCCCAAGACCCAACTCGTATTTAGCCATTCTATTAGCAATACAATTCCACTTACGCGGAATGTGTGCCACCACGTGGCTTTCTATCTGCCCGAGCAGTTCGATACATTCACCGAGGGTTCGACCGGTTTCTGTAACATCCTCCTTTGTTTTCTCTCCACCCTCTTCATTTCTCAAGATCTTGGCTATGGTGAGAGAATAAGTTTCTACCCAAACTTTCTGCTTGTTTCATCTCCGTTGCTAGCTTGAGCCCTTCGAAATTGCTTCGACTTCGGCAGCTTTTGGAGAGATCAAGAAAGAAATTTGGGTAGCTCGTTCGGCGATGAAGATACTGGTGTTTCCTCTGAGTATGGCACCATAGTTGATTAATAAGAACACTCGTCCTTTTTCTTTCATCTTTTCCTTTGTCAAGGAAAGCCTGGGGAAACAAGGTTTAGAACGGACCGATACATTGGCGTGTGAAATCCTCGCCGAAGATGATAGACCAGCACTTCTTCGCCGTTGAACAGTCCAAAAAAGATGAGTCTCCGATTCTCCTTCTTTCTTGCAAATCGGACATAAATTTTCAACTTTTATGCCTCTGTGGTTTAGATTTGTACGAACTGGGAGACTATTGTTCATAGCCCTCCAAGTGGGGTATAAAGCCCTCTCGGAAATTTTCTGTGATCAGAAAATTTTCCGCCAATCCTCTTTGTTGTCCGAAGAGCTTCCAGATTGCACTTTATTTGAGATTGTTTCTTTCCGCATCAAGAGTCGATAAGCAGAATTGATCGTATAATTGCCATGTTCAAAAAAATGTCATATAAATTTGTGTGCTTGGGGGAAAAAGGAATTTTAATTCTTTTAATTTCTGTAATTTCTTCTGCCCAAAAGTAGTCTGAAAGCTTCTTCTCATTCCACTTTCTGTTTTCCTTAATCAGGTCTGCTACCATGACGCTTCTAGAATCTGTGTTTGGCGTGAAAGGCTTGAAACTCAGGGGTCGAAGGAGCCAAGGATCCTTGAAGGCATCCAATTGTTCCCCATTACCAATACGCCAACGACATCCACTAAGGACGAGGTCTTTGCTTGACATCACACTTCTCCAAAGATAAGAAACTCCATTCTTTACCTCAGCTTTCAAAATACCATTATCTTTGAAGTACTTGTGTTTTGAAAATTCGTGCATTAAGTAATTTTGGATTCATGAGAATTCTCCGGAATTGCTTACCAAGCATAGCAGTATTGAAATGTTTTAGATGATGGAAACCAATACCTCCTTCCTGTCTTGATTTCTTCATCTTCTCTCAGGATATCCAGTTCATCTTCCGCTGTGTTGGCGAGGAGTTCCACCAAAACCGAGTCATCTCTGATTCTATTTTGTCACAGAGGTTGCTTGGGAGTCTGAAACATCCCATTGTGTAGGTTGTGATGGCTTCAATCACCGCCTTCAATAGGACCTCCTTTCCTGCAGGACTCATGTACTTTTCCTTCCATCCGGTTAGCTACGAAACTACTCTTTCATCAATAGCTTTGAAGTTAACCATTCTATTTTTCCCCATTTCTGTTGGAAGTCCCAGGTACCTGTCATGGATTTGTTCCCTCTTCACCCCGATGATGTTGCAAAGACGGTTTCCTTCCACCTTGGAAACATTGGAAGAAAGGACTGCTGAAGATTTGTCAAGATTTATCCTTTTTTCCGTAGCCGCCTCATAGTGTCTGAGTAGTTTAGTTAGGGCTTGCACTTCTTCCGTTGTAGCTTTTGTAAAAATCATACTTTCGTCGGTGAAAAAGAGGTGGGAGACTTTAGGACCCCCTCTCGATGCAGTAGCTGAAACGACCCGGGATCACGGTTCAGGGCTAAAGTGACAACCGATAGTCAAAAGCAGAAATATAGTTACGAATATTACATTTTATTTAATAAATACAACAATCTTGAGAAGATAAGATTACAGATATAATGTGGTTGAAATAATCTATTATGTGATCTAACTTAAGCTAAACGTCTTCGTCTCGATCCACGTTCCCACCCCCACCTTGTTTGATGACCTGCGGTTTTAAAATGGCTGCAGCCGACGCAATTTTGAAGAAATGATCAATAAACACTGAGTAAATACATATCACGACATGTAAAGCAGGAGTGGCACATACGCATGAGTTGAAACAAAAAAGAAGATTTAAAACAAATTAATAGTAACATGTTGGGGATTTTGGAACAACTGAGAGTAACCGAATAACAAAACCTCTCAGTTTAAGAACATTAAGAAACCATAAGTATTCAGTGAAAACTCCAGAGTAAACAAGTCCATTTGAGTTGATAAATATATTTGTTCACGAGTAGCCAAAGCCTTTCCAATCATTTCAATCGATTAGGACATATCAAGAGCCACAAACAACATCAATAGAGTAGTCAAACTTTCTTTCAAGTTCAATTTAACCGTTAAGTTTAGCTGAGGCATGTCCAGAGCCACCGGCATGATGAATGTAAGCAGAGGGATCACGAAATAATCACAAAGGTTTCCTTCTAGGTGTTGGTAATTGTATTCAGAAAGCCATATTTATGGTTGAATTAATCATTCTTAATAGGTAACTGTTTGCATCTTAATTTAGCAAACAATCGGAGATGCAGACGAGTTCGGGCATGCGCGAGATTGATTGTCAGTTCTTTATGGCATATAATTAAGGGTTCACAGTCTAGATAATTTTGGACAAACCATCGGAACGACTGTAGTGTAACATTATAGTGACACATCTCGGTCAAGGAAACGGTATAGTTTTAACTTGTTACACTAGCATACTTTGCGTATGTTGAACATGACCGCCATATGAAATATAATTATCTCGGACTAACCGAAGTGAGATAATAAAATATTTCATTGTTATTGGTAATATTGGAAACTTTTAATCTATGATTGTTTATGTGGACACAAATCTTGATTGATCATTATTTTGATATATTGAGTGAGATTCAAATGCGAGTCAACAATCCTGCTATATTGGATAGTGATTGTTAAGATTTTGTGAAAGCTAATCGAATCATGGAATCCACGTCTCGTATGAGAATGATGTGCCTTCCTGGGAGCTCACTAGGTTTTGTTATGTCAAGTCTGGCCAGCTGGTTATTTGTAACCAGACATAACGAATAAAGGTTGAGCCGTTTAGATCAGGGAATATATAAGATGTTGATGAGATCGAAATTGTCAGTAAGAGTAGATCACTATTAACGGGTATATGTAATCTTAACGTGGGGAGTTACCTGATATTAATAATAGGAGCTCATACATAATGATGAGAATAAATGTCGGAGTGCAATTATAGTTTTATGGTGGAGTAAACTATAATTAATAATTAGCTTTGAATTTAATTCGGGGAATTATGAGTTCTAATATATTATTGGGAGCCGATTCATTTATTTTCTTCAGAGGTCCCTGACGTAGTCCAACATAAGCGTGATCATGTGATTCACAAGTGTTTTTGAGTCTCAAGTGCGTGGAATGTAAATTGAGGTTATGTTTGGTATTTTATAGTCGATGGGTATTACAATAAACCATATGATTAGGACTTAATTGCAACCTACACTAAATTTTGTAGGGAGGGACATGATATATAAAGTTTTCCTACAAGGGACTTGTGTGCAATTATGGGTATTCCTAATATTAGGGTTAGTAATATGTCTCTATAAATAGTTCGCCATAGTTCTTAAGTGATGAAGATTTGTTAATACATCTTTTCCAAACAAGATCGAAAAACCCAGCTGTGCCATCATGAGCTTTTCATGTTCGAATCACCATCGAACTTGAATCGAAACTTGGATCATGCGTCGGAAGACTTCCGGACATACCAGATTCCGTTTTTTGGTGTTTAAGCCTAGATAACGATCTCGGATAGCTTTTCGTAAAACAGGAAAGTTGTAGAGCTACATATGAATTCGGAAGCGTTGTAGAGCTACATATGTAACGGCGCGTAGATCAGAAGCGTAGAACTCCAGATATCCCCGGTCGAAGTTTCTGGTCCGCAGTTGATTTTCAGCAGCATCTGAATTCGGTTTTCGGAGCATAACTGGAGCTACATATGTCGGATGAAGACAAGTCATATATGAAAATTGTGCATCTCGATGAGACAGACGCAATGACACTGTCCCGGTGTCAAATTCAGAACAGAAATTCGTCAGTGGCTGGTCAAAGTCTTGGGATTCGCGTCGTCCCAGTCCGGATGGACTGTGGTAAGTTTTATTCCGCAAGCTAACTTGCCACAATAATTTTTTGAATACCTATGATTAATTCTCTGCATAAATCACGTGGTACGGGATAAATCTCGTCAAATTTTTTCCCTTAACTAGGGTCTATCAAACCCTATTTCACCCGAGCGTTAAGGGAGCCCATTCGTCAACCCCGGTCACAACATTAGCTAAAAGGCCTTAAGTGTCGACACCCCTATACTGTAGTGACCCTTACAAGTATAAGTAGCACTCTATATCTCTACAAACCCCTTGGCCTCAATATCTTGGTACGTTTTGGCGCATCGGGGGCGGATTTGTGAGCAATTAAGTTATATCCAATAATAAGAAGCATGGCTTCAATGGTCTTAGCCATAAGAAAATGGAGGATGGCTTGGCGCCTCCCATTAATAACACAATTATGTACATCGCCCTAAGTCTTTTAGAAGTATCTTATTACATTTATTTCTCATTAACAAATTTGGTATACAATATTCACAAGTCATTTCCAAGAGTTCTCAGTGTAAATCAATAATCGGAATTTTTTAGTATAAATCATGATTTTCATACTCTTTCAAATAAGACGATATTCGTTTAAAACGTCACACACATGGGCACAATGTGATAATTAAAGTTCGCACATATGTATTTTATTTCTTCTCT
This sequence comes from Linanthus parryae, assembly GCA_023055425.1. Taxonomy (NCBI): domain Eukaryota; kingdom Viridiplantae; phylum Streptophyta; class Magnoliopsida; order Ericales; family Polemoniaceae; genus Linanthus; species Linanthus parryae. The sequence continues at coordinate 41,517,261 of JALGPY010000002.1, forward strand.
TTACCATAGAGAAAATCAGATTATCAACTTATCACAAGTAAAGTTCCAAGACTTAAAAAGAGGATTCAATTTATATCCAAACAATTTCGAGTATAAATCATGCTTTGCATACTTTTTCAATCAACAAATATTCATTCGAGACATCACACAAACACACACATTTTGATAAGTAAAAGTCGCACATATGTACGTACCACTGAGATGAAGCACAACCAAAAGTAAGAAATTAATCCTAGCACTCCCACGACAACCGCTCTCTCCTACGAGGTCGATGTCTACAATCACGCACATAACGTACTCGTTACAACCAATTTACTCATGCATAATAAAAATGCAAAACTACATGCCACATAGTCCTATATGTCACCAATGCACATATAATGATGTTCACTTATCGAAATAAATCCGACAAAACACTTCGAATTTCAAAAATTCAAGTTTTCAAAAAACTGTGAAACTACAATTCTTGACAGAATTGTAGCTCTGACTTTGGAGGCATATTTATATCAAAGCATCTCCTAAAATCTTGAAATTAATTTATTATAGACCTACATCTGTCTACTTTCAGAAACATCAATAAAATTATGCATAGCTATTATAAAAATAATGTTACAAAATAAACAAACAATGTTGTGCAAAGACAAGTTTGGCAGAAAGTTTCAACTTTGAAGAACAATTACTACTACTTGAATAATAGGAAAAATGCTTATCTTCTCCAGAATGAATCCCTTATGTGTCTAGTTTGATTACAAGAAATATTGCGTGCCATAAGTTTCTGGAAATGAGATTTTTAAATAAAAAGACAAAACTTGTCCAAAAACAGAATTTAAAAAAACATGCAACTTAGAATGAGCATATCTCCCTAACCAAAAAGGCTATGGAGTTGAATATTCTTTCAAAATGACCCTCTATGAGTTTAGTTTCAAAATATGAAAGAGTTAAAAATTCAACAGAGACAAAATTCAGAGATAATATACATTTTTCACAAACTGGTCAGATTGTATGAACATGCAATTTTTCAAAAATTAACAAGAATGATTCTAGTAGTACATGCAAATTAAGAAGACTTGATTTTTACCCAAATAAAATCATTTTAATTATGAAAATAACATTTTTACGTGCTCTTGACACAAATTATCAAAAATCTCTAGAGTAACAAATTCAAAGAAGATGACATTCACAAAATGCGTGTGGGTTCTAGTGTGGGTTTCATGAAATGGTCAAAATTTTGAAGTTAAACTCTTGATCAAACCTTGAAAATGAAGAATCAAACATGGAAATGAAGAAACCTAGGATGAAATTTCATCAATCAAAGCTAAATATGGGCATGCATGTATGAATTCAAGGCTAGAAGAAAAGTTACCCCGAGATTCAAGAAGTTTGTGAGGAAATGAGTGAAATTGGCCTCCAATAATGGTGGAATAACTCCCCTCCCTGGTTATACCAAGTTTGGAATCAAATTTTTCATGCTTGGGAGACTAGAAATTGAACTTTTGATGGTGTTTTGTGAGGTCAACACCCAAAAACGGGAAGAAGTTGGGAGAGAGAAAAGAGAGTATGTATGGGTATTCTTGAAGAGAAAAAGGATGAAGAAAAATGAGAGTGCGAAAGCTAGTAGTGATGAGTGATTGAATGTGAGGATGGATTGAATAATCCTATAATGGGGTATACATACAAGGTGATAGGTAGTAGTTGTTTAATTTGGGTTTGACTTGCATGGGAGAGGAAGATGAGCTTGAAAGGAATAAAAGTCTCCCAACAAATTGGTTAGGGTAGAAATAGAAAATGCCAAAATTGAGGGGTGAAAATATCAATTACATGAGTTGATGAATGGAGTTGAATGAGATGAAAGTGATAGATATAGGCAATAATATTTTTATTAGAGTTGACCAAAGATATATGGTGGAAGAGTTAGATTCATATGAACAAGAGATGAAATGCTAGTTGGGTAGAAAATATAAAATTGATAAATGAGAGGTTTCTTTGTGAAAACTAATAGTTGAGTGGTGGAAATATAATTTTCAATTAATAGGTAACACTAGAAAAGATAACTTTCATAAATTGTAAAATCTCCATATAACTTATTTTGTATAAATCACTTTTAGAAAACTACAAGTACCTCCCAAGTATACGAAATAAGTTCATATAACATTTTTTAAGTTTTAAAAATTACAAAATTGCCCCAAAATAAAAGTATACATCATCATAGATGTCAAATGACACACATATACGTTAAAAATAAGAAAGTTCATTAATAAGTTTGAAATTAAATTTCATGAAATGCTCAAATATTTTTCCGAAATGACCAAATAACCCCTAACTTAAATATAGGGTATCACAGTAGCACCTGTAGTAGCACCACTAAACAATGCATACGAAGAGTTTGTTTCAACGTGAGTTGTAATCTTCATTTAGTATTGAAATATATAATATCTTGCTTATTAAATGACACTAAATAGTTGGAGAGAAATCCCAAAATATTGGCCCAGCGCTTGAGTCCAAAGACCTAAGAGTTTGTTCCCCTTGAAGTCTCATGTTCAAATCTCACGACAACCAATAATCGTCGGGGCCATGTGAATTTGTTCGAGGTGCAAGCAAGATGACCCGGACAACAAGATTATCTAAAAAAACTTTTGAAGAGGGGTCATAAGATCGCAATATATTTTTTGTCCATGCCCGCCCAATGTACAAGTAACATGTTTGACATGTCCAATTTCAATTTTTTTAGAATTAATCAATCAATATGATGGCACAGAAGGACCCAAAACACTGTGATCCATTACAATAATAGCCCAGCTGGGCTTTTGGGTGAATAAGCCTCTTCTCCATCTTGCAGGGACCTAACAACAAAAATATGTGCCAGATGGTTCCAGATAGGTGTGTACCGGATTGTAGCACATCTCGAAACTCATCAACAGTTTGGCGCATTGGGAAAAGAGTGTTCTCCTTTTTGAATCGGTCTCTTCAACTCCTATGTTACTTCCTCTGCTCAGAAGCTTCGCCTCCATGATAGATTCGCTTTTGATTACCACTCTTCGGTAAATTTCCACCCTTACATCATACAAGTGCCCATATATGGTTTATTTAGAGAAACGTGGCCTAAGTGGGTAACAATGAGGTAGGAATACTTGACTACTTATGTGGCGACTCAATACATCATAATCTATGATATTGGTGGCGAGACGCTGCTCACTAGGCGTCGCATTCGCGGTCTACAAATTTTAAGTGATTTCGAGGTTGAGCAAGGATCGGTGCACCTTCTCATAAGGGCGTGATTAAGTCACAACAATGAAGAGCTTGCATGTACATTCTTGTATACGACGTATCTAGGGTGGTCTACTGAGCAGGATTATGAGCAATAATAATAGTCACTCACCACATGTAGTGATTATAACTTCCCTTCTACAATGCCAGACCACGGGGCATGAGATGACGTGTCATATGCACTATACGAATAGGTATTCTCCTTATTCAAACGGTTACACACTTCAAGCTAGCATACCCGCACATTATCCCATGCTTTGCTACTATGATATTCCTACTTCTATCATATAGCCATCTTCAACCTACATATACATACTTTAGTCGTATTATCCTCTATACATACTGTACAACCATTTCTCTTAGGTATCTTAACCAAGGCAAACCCCTCCACAATTAGAGAAATCAACCAAAGATGAAAACATATTTTAATTTGAACGAGCATGAGGAATCATGTTACTACGATTTCTCATCTCACCTAGAGCAATGTCAAACTAGTTTTTACCAAAAAAAACATACATAAATAATTAATCATATACCTCGTAAATAACAGTCAACAAAAGAGATATGATATGCATTGTCACGCTGTTGCCTCATATAATTTTTTTTTTGAGGGAACATATAATTATTATTAAAATGTGGTTATTTTTCTGCATAAATTTATGAAATTATATCATACAAGAAAAAATCATCAAAAACTAAATACACTACTATATTTTTCAATGACGCACGACAAATTACCTATATATCTTCGTTACTATGAGTCCTCATGTCTCAAGTAAAAGTTTCACATCAACTTTTTGCCAAAATCTATAGAAAAGAATCCATTTTTATTGCTGTAAAAGATAGAAATATGTAGAGCACAATGTTGCATCACTTGCGCATCCATATAGAAGTAGTTGTTAAAACAATTTGGCTATAATTTCTCATATCTCAAGTACGAGCAATTTCAAACAAGTTTTTGTCAACATACCTAAAAAGTAGTTGTTCTTATAACTCATAGCATAAGAGGCGCGAAACTCGTTGTCGCGCCACTTGCGCCCGTAGCGTCATTAAATTGCCGCCAAGATCTCTCCGTCGCGCCACTTACGCACGTAATGTCACTAAACTGCCGCCAAATTTCGTTATTAAACCATACCAGAAAAATTAAATATAGTTGTATTGCTATAATTTCCCCAAAAAACATTATAAATCACCTATCTTCATTACTGGTGAAATCTATCATCTCTCAAGTATAGATATAAGAGGCGCGAAACTCACTGCCGCGCCACTTGCGCCTGTAATGTCACTAAACTGCCGCCAAATTCTGTCTATCGCACCACTTGCGCACGTAACATGACTAAACAGTTGACATCTTTCATTATGAAACCATACCAGAAAAATCAAATATAAATGTGTTACTATAATTTCCGAGGAAACATGATAAATTACCTATCTTCATTAGTACTAGTGAAATCTATCATCTCAATAAAAAATCTATCATCTCTCAAGTATAGGAGAAATTCATTGGGCTGGTTTGGTAAATGGGGTTTTGTAGTCTAATAGGGGTGTGTTTGGATACAAGGGTTTTGTTAACCCAAACCATAACTCAACCTCTTGGGGGGGTACGGTAACCGGTTTTTTGTAACCGGTGTCCGGCTAAATGCTTGCCAGTGGACGGTAAAGCAAAAGCCGTGCCCGGCTTCTCTAGTGTTGGAGAGAACAAAGGTAATGTGGCGCAATCTGGACCACTACAAAGCCGGAGGCCGGTAGTTTATTACCATGCCCGGTGTTTTCTTCCACTTCATTTGTTGTTTTATTCTTCTACCACCTCATATGATAGAGAGAGGAGAAGAGATTTGAGAAGGCCGGCACTGGGTTTTGAAAAGCAGGGCACCGGACCTGTATAGACCCCAACCTCTTCATCCAAACACCTCACCGGTTTTGAAACCTAACCCCCCCAACCCCCCTATCCAAACAACCCCTAGATCTCATGTCAAAGCCTACTGCCCTAACATAACTTCAAATTTTGTAGCCGTTTCACAATTTCAAAAACACATAAAATACCCGTTGGGGCCACTCCCCATTTTTTCAAAACACATAACCGCGACATCTCTCTGTTTTCCAATAGTCCTTTGATATTCATCTCAACCGTCCATTTCTTCCAGTTCTGCGTTTCAAAAACCCCCCCATTGTCAGATTTTCAAACACACAGAAGACTGTAGCGACTTAGAGAGAGAGAGAGAGAGAGAGAGAGATTCATGGTGTTCATTACATGGTCTTCAATCGAGATCTATCGCTGAAGTGTTTTTCCAAATCAAGATTCAAGAGCAACGCAGTCTTCATCTCTCGACACCATCGCAATTTCAGGAGCTCGCAACTTGGGAATTCTCTTCCTCACTTCCTCTTTCAGGTACTACTTTCCTCGAAACCCTAGATTTTATTCAACTTGTTCCTTTATTGATCTTGTTCCTATTTTTGTGATTTAGAATGTTTAAGGACTTCAAGTTCTTGGGGCGAAATTCTGGAAAGAACGACGAAATTGAGAACATACCTGTAAACCCTAGAGATGTTTCAGTCAATCAGACGATTGTTGACTCAAATCGGACTCCTTTAAATTCCATCCCTGAACAAATCCAGAACTGTAAAGCTGTGGTGGAACATGAAGTGGGTAATAGAGGTGTTAAGCCTGATAGGACACCCACAAAAGCCAAAGGTAAAGCTTCAGAGAGTGGAGTGCCTTTTCGAACTCCGGAGAAGCCGGGAGCGGCGTCGAAGGGTCGGTTTGGATGGGCTCAGAAGAATGAGTCTGGTTCATTTGCTAGTGAATCGAGTAGAGGAGGTGGGGCTGGGAATGGTGTTGGGAGTTTGGCGACTCCTAGGTCAAGTAGGGCAGTTGGGAAAGGTAATTCGACTTATTCAGAGTGCAATTCGACTCAGAGCACTCCGACGAAGAGCGTAAGCAAGCCTCCGAATCCGGGGTTTGGTTTAGGTAATGGCTCTCGAGCTATTGTTAATGGGGCTGCTCGCGTTGGGAGCTATGCTGCATTGTCTAAAGGGCTTCCGATTACTTGCGGTACATCCACTGTTGTGAATACAGCGGAAGTGCCACATTTCGAACTTAGAGAAGATCCATCATTCTGGATGGAGCATAATGTACAGGTAAACCCTTTTGTCACGTCTTTTCTTGTTTTGCAATGATTCGTTTTGTATTAATTCTCTAAAGTTACTTTTTGTGGAGCTGATGATGGATGGTATTGAACTGGTATAGGTGTTGATACGTATTCGGCCTCTCAATAGCATGGAGAGAAGTATGCATGGTTATAGTAGATGCTTGAAGCAAGAGAGTGCACAATGCATCACTTGGGTTGGCCAACCTGAGACTCGGTTTACATTTGATCACGTAGCATGTGAAACTGTTGACCAGGTTTGTGCGAACTTTAACAAAACTTGTCGTTTTCCAGAACTCTTCCACTTATGGCCTGCTATTGTAAGGCCCATTCTATTTGGTTTTCATTGTTTGCACTTTTCAGGAAACACTTTTCCGGATGGTTGGTCTGCCAATGATTGAGAATTGCTTGTCAGGATACAACAGCTGCATGTTTGCCTACGGGCAGGTATTTTCTAAATCGATTTCCTTTAATAATTTCCTTTAATGAAGGATATTGTATATTCCAGACCTGTAGTAGAAAAATCTTTGACTCTTGGTTAAAAATTAGATAAAATGTTGACTTGCATATAAACTGATGTGAATTGAATGGAGAGCTGCTCGTGCTAGATTAGCATAAGGAGCTGAAGCTTACTTTCTTTCACCCTTAGAACGTCTCAGATTCTTGTGTATAGGAAAAAAATTGGAATAGCCTACGAATTAATTACTAACTTCCTGACTTGGCATATCAGCGTCACTTATATATGAAGCTCTTTATTTCTCGAGCTAGCTGCATTTAATCAGTTTGCATGCATTTAAGGGTTTTCCTTTCATTTATCATCGCACATTCGCTTACACCATGTTATTAGAGGGTTTAATTTCTTGTTGTGGTCCTTGCCAATTACAGCCATAGTGGCCTAAATATGTTCGTAACCACATTTATTGCCATTATTATTGCTCTGTCTTTGCCTCCTCGGCGACCCAAATATATTCTCATCTTAACCTGTGCAAATTGTGCAGACTGGAAGTGGTAAGACGCACACAATGCTTGGAGAAATTGATGAATTAGAAGTCAAGCCTTGTCCAAACCGTGGAATGACACCTCGCATATTTGAATTTTTGTTTGCAAGAATCAGAGCTGTAAACCTTCATTCTTTTAAATATTGTTGCCTCTTTGATTTTGCAGTATCATTGTTCTAGCTAATTTGTGCTTCTTTACTATCCTTAGGAAGAGGAAAGTCGCCGAGATGAGAGACTAAAATACAGCTGCAAGTGTTCTTTCTTAGAGATCTACAATGAACAAGTTGCCGACCTCCTCGATCCCTCAGCTACGAATTTGCAAGTTTGTGCTCCCCTTACCATATAGTTTCATTTCCCAGGGTGGTCTAACATATCTTAAAATGCTTAAATTTTAATCTCTCTCTCTCTCTCTCTCCAGTTGCGGGAGGATAGCAAGAATGGCGTGTATGTAGAGAATCTCTCCGAATTTGAAGTGCATACAGTTGGCGATATTCTTAAGCTTCTTACTCAGGTTACTTCCCTTCTACCAGTTTGGATTATCTTTTTTACTCTTGCATATCTAGAGAAGGTGCTCACATGTAGTTGCATTGTCCTCGTTTATTAATGTGTCGTATTTTTGCAATAGGGTTCTTCAAATAGGAAAGTTGCTGCAACGAATATGAATAAAGAGAGCAGTCGTTCACACAGCGTTTTTACTTGCATCATTGAAAGTAGATGGGAAAAAGACTCCACATCCAATCTTCGATTTGCAAGACTAAACCTTGTTGATCTTGCGGGATCAGAAAGGTAATGCTTTTTTTTTTAAGCTTCTCAACTGACCTGTTTCTAGAAAAGGGAGAGAGAGAGAGACAGTACTTGAATTCATGCACTTGCTGATGGCACTGTGCCGTTAACAGGCAAAAAAGTTCTGGTGCTGAAGGCGAACGTTTAAAGGAAGCTGCCAACATTAACAAATCTCTATCTACATTGGGGTAAAAAATCATCGCGGAATTTTTTTTTTCCATCGTTGTGAAGCTTTATCTATTTTTGGTTCACTTTTGCTCTGATGTTTTCTGTTCTTTTGATTCATGGATAATCATTTGTTTTTCAGTCACGTAATAATGGTGCTATTAGATGTTGCACATGGGAAACCAAGACACATTCCTTACAGAGATTCAAGGCTGACATTTCTACTTCAGGTGGAGTATTTATATTGTTATTTGCCAACAATAAGCTTGAGTATCTCTTTCATACATTTTTTTAACCAAAAAGTAAATGCAGGATTCTCTTGGTGGAAACTCAAAAACCATGATAATCGCCAATGTCAGCCCTTCCATATGGTTGGTGCATTTCTTGTTACTCTCTATTGTTATTTCAACATCTTAGATTTTGTAACACGTCTAGTAGAACTTTATTCTGATTCTTTTGATCTTTTCTCCCCCCTCTTCCAACTTTATGCAGCTGTGCTGCTGAAACATTGAATACTTTGAAGTTTGCGCAACGAGCCAAACTTATTCAGAACAATGTAAGCTTCTTTTCCTAAATTTTGTTTAGATCAGCAGTATGTGCCTGATTCAGATATTTTCAATAAAGAAATCAGATCTAAGATCATTTACTTTTCCATTGTTCATGATGAAGGCTGTTGTGAATGAAGATTCTTCAGGAGATGTTATCGCCTTACAGAACCAAATACGGTTGTTAAAGGTTGGTGTTGAATTTCTAATGCCTAACTTGTTAATTAATTTTTATCGATTATTCTCTTTTGTTACTAAAAATGGATTCTTGAACAGGAGGAGCTTTTAGCTCTTAAACGTCAGAACGTGTCAAGGTCTCTATCGTTTGGTCCACCAATCTCTTCTGGCACAAAACTAGGACCTGATGGTTCTAGTGTTGAAAAAGCAATTGAGATGGATCAACAGCAGGTTTATAGTTCGATTGGATCTGAACCTAAGGGAAATCTTCGAATGTCTACAAAACAGGTACAAGTCATGCAAGCAGTGACATCTTTTTGACAGAACAAGCTGGTCCACCACGCGCGCAGCGCGAGGGGACGATACATTTATTTACCGACATTGATCATTAATGATTCGTACTTATGTGTCGTCACGCTAGATTATATGTGCAGATGTTGTGTGATTGGGATTGACTGTTAAAGATAACACGATAAGCAAGTGACATATTCACCTAAAAGATACTTTAGACTTTATGATTTTACATACATGTATTGCGTTGTTAAATATTTTTTATTACCATACTTGTTGCCTTGTTGGTATGTATACACCTAATATCTTTGTATACAGTTTTCATGTACGTAGAGTCGTAGAATGAAAATTCCAAACAAGCCCTGGCATGCCTGGCTTCAAACAAGCCCTATTATTAAGATAACTATACTCAAAATGCAATACAATTTAACGGAATAGAAAGAAAAATGGACGAAAAAATCTCAATTTAAAAATGTTAAATCCCCAATACACTTGCTGCTTCCTCTTAAAGTGTCTTCGTTCCCTACTGTTTTGTTTTCATGAAGCCATCAACTCCACGAATGGAGGGCTTACTTTGCTGCTTGCCATATTGCCAGCTTGTCTTCTTGTGTTCCTCTGCGATTAGTTAATCAAACGAATCATTAAATTGCATGGTGGCAAAGAATTCCTTGGGAGAATGAAAAAATTATGGTGAAAATGTTTCATGTGCGGTAATTTGGCAAGCGGAGTTCTTTATGAATTAGGTCAAGATGAGAAAGAAGAACTGGTGATATGAGTTAGAGCATTAAGGGTCAACGAAATCATGGAATATATAGTAAGACATCAGTAGTTTCTTCCCATATTAGAAAAGGAGATCAAAAGGCAGTATTGTATTTACTGAACTTTATCATACAACTTCTTACCTTACTGATGGTGTGTTCATTTATGGAATTGATCTGTTAGACTCGTTGCATTCCTTTGTATATGACTGAAAAAGGTGGCTAGAATGTTAATTCAATCAATACTTGTCAATCAATATTTATGGCTGAATTTTCGGTATGGTATTAATGTATCCCTACTGTATTATACCTGACCTAGTTGGAAAAATGGTCAGTTAAGTAAATGAGGGGCACAATGGGTAGAAAGGGTGAGTAATTATCTACGTATATGAGGGGTATAGTGAAAGTAGGTGCAAAGTGCATTTCCGTTACTTATTTAAAAAAAATGCTAAAAGAAGATTTACTCCTTTTTGTTATTAAAAAGTTGGCATATTAAATTCTTCCTTGTACTTGCATTGCAGCTTAAATCTTTGGAGAGTACACTGGCTGGTGCTTTGAGACGAGAACAGATGGCTGAAACATCTATTAAGCAACTTGAAGCAGAAATTGAACAGTTGAATCGCTTGGTAACACTTGCTTAATGTTTCACTGAAAATGTCCCTCCCTTGTATAGTGAAAATTAGAAAAAGATATAAATGAAAACATGTATTAATTCTCAGGTTCGTCAGAGAGAGGAGGATAGCAGGTGCACCAAGATGATGCTGAAGTTCAGGGAGGACAAAATTCAGCGGATGGAGTCACTTGTAGGAGGCTTAATGCCTGCAGATTCTTACTTACTCGAAGAAAACAGTGCACTCTCCGAAGAGATCCAGCTACTTCAAGCTAAAGTTGATAGAAACCCTGAAGTGACTCGTTTTGCTTTGGAGAATATCAGGCTTTTAGAACAAGTTAGAAGGTATGTTGTGAAGTGTTAGAGCGTATTCAATTAAACTTGCACAAGCTTTTCTACTTGAAGGTTGAAATATAATTATGTTTCCAGATTCCAAGATTTCTATCAAGAAGGTGAGAGAGAAATGCTGCTGGAAGAGATATCTGAGCTGCGGAATCAGGTAGCCTTTGAATCTGAGATGGAATAATTTTGTCATTTGTCTGTCTTTTCATAAGCACTCGGTGAATATAAACTTTTATTTTCAGCTGGCTCATTGTCTTGATGGGAACCCAAAGCAGCATAGCATTTCCAAAATGTTTATGCCACATCAGGTATGCTAATTGCTTCATATTCATTTTCTGAATTGTTATGAGTTTCTGACACACGTCTCTTGCTTTTCTCTCTTGCAATCCTCAAGTGGTCTTACTACTGCTTCTGGGAGTTCAAATTTTAATCACTTTAAGTTGGAAGTTCTTTCCGGTGACATTGTACCTATGATATCTCCTCTTGGTTGCAGTTTGATAATACTCTCAAAGAGTTAGAAGAATGCAGGAAAAACCTAACTTCTTGCTTGGAGAAAAACGCGGAGCTCAGCAGGTAACATTTTTTTTTTCTCGAAGTTACTTTTTCCCTAGCTTGTTATGTCTAAGCAGTCTTTAAATGTATATTATCTTGTCTCCCCCTTATACAGAGAACTTGAAGCTCTTCGTACTTCTCTGCACCTCGACAGCTCAGGAAACATTGAAAATGATTGCAGTGTGGAAGTTATAAAGGTAATTATATCTCTGTTTTTCTGAAACTATGGCAATAAGAATGCAACACAACATCGCCTGTTATATACATGTGTGTGTGGTGCCCACACACAGTTTTTTAGGAGTTTAAGTACATTCTTCTAATATGTGGTCTAACCATGAAATTCAGGAGCCTATTGTAGAAGTTCCTCCTTCAAGTGATCAATCAATAAGTACATTTCATGAAGAGAGCATACAAGCGAAGCAGGGAATTCGGGTGGAACACGCAGAAGAATTCATGGACTTGCTACTGGAAGTTGATATTCTTAAGATCATTCTGAAAGAAGAGAGGTCAGTTCGCTTTGAGACAGAAGAGAGAGGGATGCAATTAAACATGGATCTTGATTCGGCTCAAGAAAAGTTGTTGTTGGTGACCAGGCAATATGAAGATGTAAAGGAAGAACTCAAGGAAGCCAACTCCGTTATTGAAGCTCTTGAGTCTCAGCAAATTCTTTCAATCAACGAAGTGGAGGACCTCAGGAATAGTAACAGCAGATATGTGGACCTTGTAAGTAAACTGCAGACGGAAATCTCTAATTTGAATGGTCAAGTACGTGGTCAAGAATTGAAAGATCTCCGGTCTCTAAAAAGCTCTGCAAATGAGAGTTCCCCTCTACAAGTAAAACTGAAGAAGATGCAAAATTCTCTTGAAAAGGCTAAGAAGTTGAACACTTGGTACCAAGGTGATCGTGCCTGCCAGGCATCTAATGAAGAAGAGATGGATGAGGTTCGTCGGCAAGTCGAGGCTGAAACTGCTGAGGTGATTGTCTGCTTGCAGGATGAACTTAATATTCTCCAGCAGCAAGTCGCTGACAGCAATCTGAAGGAGATACAAACAGAAGAGAAATTAGCGTTGTTGCAAAGCCAATCTAAGGAACTGCAGGAAAATTTATGTTTTGTGACTCAAAGCAACCAGGACTTATGTGAAAAGTTAAAAGAGAAAGAGAAGGAACTGAAAACATTATCTGAAGAACTACAGCTAGCGACCAGTGAGATTGAAGTTATGCTTGCGGATGGCCACAGTGCACTCGATGACGCTTCAGTTGAGCTTGACTATATTTCTGGTTCGTTACATCATGAGAGAAATGGGATTTATGAGCATGTTAGCAGGATCAGGAAAGTCATATCTGAAAAGGAACTACTGATACAAAGACTCCACAGCAGCTTAGAAGAGGCTAACCACAAAACATATGATTTGGAGGGCATGCTGAGATCCTTAAGGGGGGCGACTCTAGTGATTACTGAAGCACACCAGCAGGAGTGCAGTGACAAGGAGGAAGAGATTGTCCTACTATCATCACAGCTAAGCTCACAAGCAAGTAGCATTCTGAATCTTGAAAACAGAATTAAGCAAGGGCGTAATGAACTCCAGAAATCTTCTCTCTCAGCCACAGTCGCTTTCGTGATTGTGAACAGGGTTTCAGAGTTAAATTCTGCCTATCTTGAGGCATTAAAGAGCAAGGACGTATCTTTGGAAAATCAGGCTGCCGAATTTCATAGAGCTGAGAAAGAGATTCTATCTCTTCGAAAGGCACTGGTTGAGTCAGAGGAAACTTGTGGTGAACTTAGACTTAAGCTCTCTGTTGAAGTGGATCGTGCTTGCGCTATGGAACAAAAACTCGCAGGCATTCATGACAATGAAATTTTGCAGACAAGTGAGAAACTTATGAAGCTAAAAGATGGTGTTTCTACACTTCAATCATGCGTGAATGAGTATGCAGAAAAGGTCCGGAGTCCTACTAGAAGTGATTCTGAAGGAAGCAATGTTTTTATGTCGAATGATGAGGCATGCGATGGACCGGTAAGCTTGCTACTAGATGGGCCTAGGTTGTTTCTTTTATGTACCTTGCTGATAGTATCTTATAAGGTTCTCTGTTATAATTCATTATTATCTGTTATGTACCTTGCTGATAATATCTTATAAGGTTCTCTGTTTAAATTCATTATTATCTCTATTATGTTGCAGAGAGGTGGTGAATCAAACACACAACATCAAGTGAAGGATTTGTATGCAATTGAGCACATGAAAACAGAGAATTTTGACTGTTCTTCTAGATCAGTTAAGGATATACCTGCATGTTCATCAATAATCAAGAAGGACACAAGCAGTAGGGAAGCCACTCTTGTTCTTTTGAAAAATGAACTAGAATCAGCCCTTGAAAGCTTAAAAGGAGTACAAAAGGAGATGGCTAAACTACGCATGGAAAAAGAAGAGGTTTTGATGTCTGGACAACAGAGTCATGAAAGCACTACAAGTATTCTGAATCAGGTTCTTTCTTTGCAAGACGCAATGACTAGCTTCGAGAAACAATTTGGATTCCAACTGGTGTCTTTAGATCAAAAGCTGCAAAAAGCTGAAGACACTGTGCAGGAATTTGGCAGTAGCTGGTGCGAGGAACAGGAGGCAAGTAACTGGCTTCTTAATTTTCATTTTCCGAGAATCATAATTATCATTTTTTGCACTTTGATTGCCATCTTCCTGATAATGCTTATTATTTTCTCTGAAAGATTGTGTTCTGAATTACTTCTCCCATTTTTCCCACTGTATCATGTTAGTAGATATTGCACTTTGTTCAATTTAAGGAAAATTGATGATGCTGTTATGAGTTATACATGTTGCTAAAACTTGATTTTGTTTTTAGAGCATAATCATGTGCATTTGTGTTTTTTTACCAGTCGCTAGAGTATGAACTTCATGATGCAAAGGTCGTGGCGGCCCAGAAAACTGCTGAGGCTTCTTGCATTCTTGCTAAATTTGAAGAGGCACAATATACTATGAGAGAAGCAGATATTATGATTAACGAGCTGATGATAGCGAATGAGACACTGAAGCTTGAGATTGAAGACGTCAGGACCAGTGAAGTTACCTTGAGAAGTGAGAAGGATGTCCTAGTTAGAGAAGTCCAGAACTTAAGATGCACCAGTGACCAAAAAGATAGGCAATTTGAGAACCTTGAGAAACAAGCTGAGTCAGATTTATCAGAAATGAAGAATCTGGTTCTTGATTTGGAGGCTATCGCCTCTCAGGTCCAGTTCTCTACCATGGAAGACTTTATGTCTATTCACAGTGATATCCTGAGCATGAAGTCTCAACTCCAAGAGACAACTAAGTTAATGCATTCATGGATTGAGGAAATATGGTCTGAAATGTTGGTCAAAGATTGTTCTTTCTCTGTTCTGCACCTGTGTCATATAGGAATATTGTTGGAAAGATTAACTGGGCTGAATGCTGAAAATGGTTTGCTTCACCAAGGACTCCATGAATCAAACTCCATTATGTCCGAGTTGAGAGATCACAATTTGAAAGTGAAAGGGGAGCTAGAAATGTGTAGAATCCTGAAGGGAAAACTGTTGGCTGACATCAAGAACGGTTTCGATCGAATCTCAAGGAAAGAAGACGAAACTGGTGAATTGTCAATCAAACTAAGTGGTTTTGAGAAGAAAATACTGGATCTTCAACTCCAAGAGGAGTTAATGTTGCAAAGGTCTAACCACATGGGCTCCGAGCTTGCCTCTTTAATAAAGGAATTGGACATGAGTCACAGAAACATGTTAGCAACATTATGTAACCAAGAAACTACGGTCAAGATGCAGAAAGAGTTTTTATCATCGCAGGAGGAGATGTTTGGGGTTGACCTTTGTGCAAAAGATTTTGAATTGCTTATCTTGGCTTCAGAATACAAGCAGACTGCATTGCAAAGAGACAATTTAGAAGAGGCTTGCCAGTTATCTTCTGAAATTATTGAGAACCTTAAGAGTGATCTAATTCTTCTCAAAGTGGACGCTGAGTTGAAGGAGCGGATAAAAGGATCCGAGGCTGCTCTTTTGGAAAAAGAAGCCGAAGATAAAACAAGGGAAATACAAGAGTTAATATCAGAGCTCAGTGAAAAAAATGCTACAATTGCCAAAATGAGTAAAATAAATGAGGTTCTTGAGCAAGACATGCAATCCCTGAAGATCGCTGCTGTGTCAAATGATTCGTTGAAAGGAGAACTTACTGAACTGTTGGAAGCAAAGAATAGACTGATGTCTCAGGTAAGAGAACTTGATGCTCAACGTGAACTACTATTAGAAGATGTGAAGGCCAAGGAAACTGCTCTTGGAATCTCATCTGCTTGTATTTCTACCCTTGAACAACAAATCGAAGTGTTGCAAAATGATTTGCAAACAAAAGATCAGGAGTTGAGAAAAATAAGCCTTCTTGAGGGGGAAAATGAGTCACTGGAGATTGAGTTGAGGGCACTGAAGGAGGAATACTGTTCTGCACTTCAAGTTTTGGGAGAGAAGACAGCTGAGCTTGACTCAGTGTCAAGTCGCTTAACTGAAATAGAAAGAGGGAATCATAGTTTGCAAGATAATGTATGTTTCTTGGAGAGAACTGTCAGCCAACTAGAGTATGATCTCAACTTATCAAACGTTGAGCTAAAGGAAGCTAACATTTCTCAATCTGTCATCAGGGATGAGTTATCCTCAAAAAGCCAGGATTTGAAAATCTGCACCGACAAGGTTAATTCTCTGGAAGTGGAAAATGTTTTATTGAAACACAAACTTCAATCCATAGGGCAGAGAAACTTTGAAATCCTTGCAGGGTTGAGGTCGAGCATGGTTAAGTGTAGTCATTCAATAGAAAGTATAGACATGGAAGATAGCAGAAGGTCTAGTTTGCTTGAACGGATTTCGGTATTAGAAAAGTCCTTCGACGAACTCTGTGAAAACCTGGAAATCACATCCAAGTTTGTAGAAGAGCTGGAGTGCTTGGAGAATTCTGCTCAGCAGCTAATGACTGAAAATTCAGATCTTCACACTGAGTTGTCAAGGAAGGAGGATGTCGTAGACGGACTGTTATTTGATTTGAGGTTATTACAGGAGTCTGCATCTAAGCATAAAGACCTAAAAGACGAAAATGATGAATTGGCAGCTTCATTAGAAGACTTGGAAGAAGAATTTGCTGCTAGATCAGACGAGCTTGATCAAGCCATTACCAAGAGCCAACTACTTGAAATGCAGCTGCAAGAGAAAGAAGGAATTATCTCCTCCCTTCAGTTAGAGATCTCAAAACTGCTTCAGTCCAAAGAATCCCTTTCGTGCAAAAATCGTGAGCTGACCGTCCTCATTGAAGAGACTGTAGAGGCAAAAAGATCAACTGAAGAAGAGTTATTTGACAGAAGAAATGCAAATGAGACATTGGAAATGCAACTCATCAAAATGGACTCCGATCTGGTTGAAATGAACAATTCAATTGAGTCTCTGACGAATGATTTGGATGCCGTTGTTTGTGAGAGGAATGATCTTCGCAGTGAAGTTCTTGTCTTAAAAGAAAACCTGGACATAGCTGAAGCTCGTGCAGAAGAAATTGACACCATTGCTGCAGAAGCTCAAGAGGTATGTCTGATTTTGTGACAATCCATTACATACATACAATACTCTTGCTTAATGTTACTCATGCAGTTTTACATCCTTGATATCAGATGGCCGAGAGAAGAAAGATCTATGCTGAAGAGAAAGAAGAGGAGGTCAAGCTATTAGAAAGGTCAGTGGAAGAGCTCGAGTACACTATTAATGTGATGGAAAACAAGGTACAACTTGATAAATTGATGAACTATTAGTTTTGTCAAACATAGTATTATTCTTTGTATGTTATTTTTCATGGGTTGTTTCCTATTTTGTTAGGTTGACATTATCAAAGAAGAAGCTGAACGTCAACGAATGGACAGAGAAGATCTAGAATCAGAGCTTCTTGATGTGAAACAGCAGATGCATTATCTAGAAAGCAATGACGCTGACTTAAAAAGGTCAGGACCAATTGTTTGGAGAAAGTGCAAGCATGCCAGAATCATGTACTGAACTGTTGCATTAACATCTGCAGGCTTCTGGATATGAAAGAGAGACAACTCGGTGAATCACTTCTGCGAATTGAAATGCTTGAGAGGGAAATAGCTGCAAAGGATTCAGAGGTGAAGTTCTATACTCTACCTTCACTCATTTCTCTTCTTTCTTTCTTGAAGCAAATTAAAATCCCATCTGTGAGTGATTTTTTTTTTTTTTTTTTTTAATGGATTTATTGTAAGCTCTTGCAACTTTCCCTTTCGACAGATTGCCAAATGCAAAGCTCACATCACAGAACTAAATTTGCATGCGGAGGCACAGGCCACTGAGTACAAGCAAAAGGTGAGTCTATGGTAGTTTTGTGAGTTGGGTTAGCCCCATATGACTTAGGCTTGTGCAAAAATCTGATCAGTGAGATTGGATAAGACTCTTCTGTATTTAGAATTTAGATTATTGTGACTAATTTAACATGAACGGAAACAGTTCAAGACATTGGAAGCGATGGTTGAACAAGTACGATCAGAGGGGCCTTCCTCCCATGTTAGCAGTAGTTCATCGTCGCTGAAGTCAGAGAAAAACGGGTCGAGGCCTAGGGGTTCTGGTTCTCCATTCAAATGCATTGGACTGGGCATGGCACATCAAGTTAAATCTGAGAGAGATGTGGAACTGGCTGCTGGAAGACTCCGCATTGAAGAACTTGAAGCCTTAGCTGCAAATCGGCAAAAAGAGGTAAGTGTTGATGCTCATTTATTTTACATTTAGTCTTTTGAGATTGTCATAATTTTTCCTAACGTATGCGCACTTTTAGATATTCATGCTAAACTCAAGGCTAGCGTCTGCAGAGAGCATGACCCATGATGTAATTCGTGACTTATTAGGACTAAAGTTGGACATGACCAATTATGCGGTACGTTAATTTTTTTTAGTAGCTGCAGTAAAAAAAAAGTGAGCATGTAGGTGGTCACACGTAAACTTCTTGTCTGTCATGGTGCCAGTCTTTGTTAGATAATCAGCTAGTGCAAAAGATAACAGAGAAGGCGCGACTTAAGGATGTTGATGCTCCCTCTAAGGTACTCTTCATTACAGAACCCAGCCATTTACGGACTCGAAAAATCCAATTCATAAATTTCTCTGTCTTTTTGTTCATTGTCCTTGAATGGTTTCTTCATTCAGGATGATGAGTTTACAAAGCTTAAGCAACAACTCAACGAGTTCATCGAGGAGAGAAAAGGGTAAAGAGATTTATCCCCAGAAATTAAATTTCAGAATTATGCTTCTCTTTTTTTTTGCTTTCTCTTGCCTAACATGGTAATTTGTTGATGCATCTAGATGGCTGGAAGAAATTGATCGAAAACAGGCTGAGATGGTGGCAGCACAAGTTGCTTTGGAAAAACTCCGTCAACGAGACAGGTTACTTACCGCTGAGAATGAAATGTTCAAGGTAATATTCTAATAAGCACTCTTCAAAATTTCAGGTTCTTAATGTGTACTCTGCCTGAGTTGGTGTTTCTGCTTTGGTTCACAGATGGAAAGTGTAAATCACAAGAGGCAGATCATAGAACTTGAAAATGAGATGAAGAAGCTCTCTGGGCAGCAAAACCTCCATCAACGGATCCATCATCATGCCAAAATCAAGGCAAGCTGCGACTACCTCTTTAATGTTGAATATTTTTTTGCGGTTTCTCTGCTGCCTAAAGATAGCAGTAATGCATCTTTGTGTTTGCAATTTTATAGTGTAAATTAATATCTTGTACGTTTCTGCATCGTAATATAACAGGAGGAGAACAACCAGTTAAAAACTCAGAATGAGGATCTTAACGTAAAGCTTCGCCGGACAGAGGCTATTCTAACCCGTGTGAAGGAAGAGCTTGCTCACTACCGGAATACCAATGGGAGAAGCCCTTTTATCAATATTGACGAGGAGGAGCGGTTAAGTAACTTGCTTAAGGTTAGTATTTGGTGGACAAGTACTTTTGCCTGCAAAAAAAATAATACTTCACCTGTCTAGTAAGCTTTCGTGCGTAAGAGAGCCAGAAACCTGACTTTGAAGCGTGTAAACCTACGACAGGAAACTGAAGATGAGAGGCTGCAGTTGGCACAGAAGTTAGTGGCATTGTGCACCAGCATTTTAAAGGTAAGAAGCTGATTGCTGTGTTTTTTGCATTAGGAAACTCTATATCCAATTAAGTCTATTATATGACTTATCTAACAAAGAGTCATGTTTTGGTTTCATCAAAATTTACAGGCTGCTGGTATAACAAGACCAGCATCTGATGTCAGCGTAACAGCAGCCGAAGACGCACTAGAACATCTCAGGAACAGGGTGACTTCACTAGAAAGAGAGCTGGACGACGTGAAATATAAGGTAAATCTGAAACAACATGTTCTAGGTACTATGATTTGTAACAAAGGATGTAATGTTTTTGACCCTCGTTGCTTTGCAGAACAAAATCACGAAGGAGAGAATTCGTCTGTCTGAGCTCATGCCACAAACCTCGCCATTGAGTTCAAGGCAAGATGAGAACCGGCCACCTTCAAATAGACAGTCTCATAGTCCATATCTTTCTTCGTTAGATCGGTAATGCTGCAGATGTATGAGTTAGCAGTTAGCTAGCATATACACAAATCTGAGTTTAAATCAGGCTCAAGTGGCTATAATGTGTCTTTTTTAGTTTGTTGTACAGCTTTTTGTTATCCATAGAAATGGATATTCATCTTTTACAGTGTAAATAACCTCCTATATCAATCAATATATCATACAGATTACAGACCATGTTGTATCTGAATTGCCTTAAATTTCTGGTATTTCAAAGATGTTTTGTACTTTTTTCAATCTTATATCTCTATGGTGTCGATTGGTTATTGTGTACTTTTTTCAATCCTTTATTTGATTATTTCTTTCAAACACAAATGACTATAGATGGAATGACTGACTATTAGTGCATGT
The DNA here is from genome assembly GCA_023055425.1 of Linanthus parryae. NCBI lineage: Eukaryota > Viridiplantae > Streptophyta > Magnoliopsida > Ericales > Polemoniaceae > Linanthus > Linanthus parryae. Next base: position 41,537,880 of record JALGPY010000002.1, read on the forward strand.
TTGGTATTGCCGATTTTAATCCAACTGGATTTCTCTTTTCAATAATTTCGTTTGTTATGTCTGCAGATTTTAATCTGATAATTTGCAGATTAAAATAATCTCTGTGCAATTGTAGAATCTCCAAAATTGGAGATTTTGCAGCTGAAAATCTCTAATATATATTTTTTTGCATTAGCACGATCGTAGTTCAGTTATAAATAGGTGTATTCAATTACTTGACTTTAGAGCTCCTTAAAATTTGTTAAATAGATCAAGTTATGATCTATAATTTCAGCTCATGCCAAACAGATTGGGATTCTCAGTTAAGCTGGATTTTCTTTCCAGATTATTTTCAACTGATTATTGAGATTTTCAGCTGGAACCAAACAAGCCTTAGTTGAAGACCTTTAAATAATCGATTGAAAATAATATAAATAGCATGAATAGTTGCGTCACGTTCCTGAATTTGCGAGTCATTTTGCACCAGGCATCCAAATCCACCCAGCCATCTGTCATCAAGTGTTCACATACCCAATTCATGTTGGTGGCAGTGGTGAAGCAGGGGTATTATGATTCGTGGTTTTGTGAAAACATAAAGAAGACACAAAGTTTTGACACTTTTGCATACATCCCCTAATATTTGTGTTATTCATATATAACTGTGACTCCTCAAAAAATTTAAAAATTCAAATTAGTCATTTATAATATGTACTTTGATCTATAATAAAAATCCTTCGTCCACCGCTGCATGGCGGAATGAGAGATGGATTTGGGGGGCCGCAATGCTGCATCAATGGAGGAAAACAGAGTTACAGTCACAGGGTCGCCAAAGTGGGTATTTACACGACAATTCAACACGAACACAACATGAAGTTATAGGGTTTGGGTTTAGTCATATGGGTCTGGGTCATAAACGGGTCGACACGGTTAGACACGAAGCTTAACAGGTTGGGTTTGGGTTAACTCGAAAAACTCATTTACAACCCGTGTAACCCTCACTTTTGTCCTAATGCTTATATTTTGAATTTTTATATTAGTGCTCACATGTTTTATTTGTGTACTTGGATTATATGTACATGTAGCTTGGTATTATTTTGTGTGTGCAGACATCTAGTTATTACATTCATTTTCCAGCTTAAAGGTGTGACGGTTGGAGAATATACTCGTTTATGATATGTTTGCCTTCATGAAAGCCTGACTAAGGGTAACCTTGTAGTTTATGCATTTTAATGACCTCGCAGTATGTTGACTCGGTAGACTTTATGATAATCAAGTAATCATAGTTGTTACCAACACAACTTATTTGGATTATTTGTTTGTGTAAGTTCTTTATTACGTGATAACTTTTTGTGACTATGTGAAATAAACGGGTCACACGATTGGTAACCCGCATATTATTTAGGTTGGGTTAGGGTCCATAATACCTGACACGTTTAATTTATGGTTCGGATTCGAATTTACTCTATACGACACGAACATGACGCGTAATACGAAATGCCGTCCTGTGGAACCGTTGAAATATCCATGGTTGATTTGTGAAATATTAAATATGTTATAAGAAATCGTTTTAGATCTGTAAATTTTTGAATCTGTTTGTGATGTTTATGTGAAATCGTTGGTGGTGGTGGTGGTAGTAGTGGTGGTGGTGGTTTTACTGTTGGGAGAAAGTGAGTGACAAATTGGACTTTCCGCCTCTACTCTTAAAACCCGCGCCGTCGCGCCGAGCCGCAATAGGTAGAAAGAGTAGAGACACTTAAAACCCGCGCCGTCGCGCCGAGCCGCAATAGGTAGAAAGAGTAGAGACTGTGTGGTACTAGTTAGGGTGAGTTTGGTATGGACTTTTTGGATTTTAAGCTGTCTTTTAAAATTGTGTGAAAAAAGTTTGTGACACAAAAGTTCAAGGAAAAAGATGCATGTGTTTGGTAATAAAAATTGGTGATGTTAAAAAGTCAGTAATGTGATAGTCTTGTTGATTAGCGAAACTTACCATTTTATCCTTTTTGACTATTTATTGAAAGTGAGTGATGAGTCAGTTTTGTTGTTTAGTGGGGATATTATTGTCATTTGTATAATTTGATGGAAAAAGACACAAAAAATCCACCAAAACCCAACTTTTTGCTTCCACCTTTTCTACACTACAACTTGAAAATCCAAAATCCAAAATCCACTAAAAAAAATCCATACCAAACCTTAACAAAAAGTCCAAAAAACTTAAAACCACAAAAAAGTCCACACCAAACCCACCCTTAATTAGGTGAGGGCATATGCGTTAAGGCAAGGGTCCACCAAACCAAACAAACTTAAATTAAAAAGCCATATTTTAGATGAAAATCGCCTCTCCCAAACAGGCCCTTAATCAGCACTCCGCCAAAAGAACCCCTCCGCCGCCTAAACACCACTCTCCCAATCTCCTTCGGAATTCACAGGTGGGCTCCGCCTGAACCCCTACGCCGCCAGCTCCGGCCACCGTTACCTCACCGTCGAGCATGAGTTCCGCGTCGGCGTACGGCGCTGTTAACTTCAGCCATCGTCGTCTTCGCAAGGTAGACCTATCGTGTTCTTCGTTGGACTACTTCGAGTGATTCTACGGAACAATTGATGAAATGCTTGAGGTTTCACTTATCGATGCTTTGATTTCAGGACGAAGCCAAGAGTTCAAATCCGAGAAAGCTAGGTTTTAGAGTTTCGGCGATTTCTACATCTCCTAGTGTTCAATTTGCGAAGACGAAGGTTGAGGTGCCTGAGAAGACGGCTCGGATTGGTGTTCTTGGGGCTAGTGGTTACACTGGTTCAGAGGTATTTGAAAACTAAGGATTCAATGATCAGTTTTGATTTTGAATCGTTAAATATTCCAATTGTAGGTTTTGCATTATCGATTCCTTGAGGTGTTCTAGGTCTTCATTGCATAATGTCACTTTGATGCTTCTACACTACCGACTTTGTAATTCAGTAATTCATATTGGAATTTTATACTATGATTCGCTATAATTCAATTATTGGTTTAGGATTCCTTAAATTCTCATTTCATCTAACTCGAGAATGGGGCGCAATAATGTGAGTTTGGAAAACTATTTTGACTTCAATTTATGAATTGCAATGGTTAAGTTTGATGTTAGGGCGAGAAAATGAAACTCAGTAATCAATCCCGTTAACTTGCAACAACATGCAAACATGATTACCGAAACAACATCCACGTCCAGACGTTATTTAGGGGACGTAATCATCTAAACAAAGTTTTGTAGTCACTAGGCTTTTACATTTTTAAGATACTTTTCATTTAAGAAGAGTGGTTCTGGGCTAGTTAATTTGAGATGTGTAACTTTAGGAGCAGTGGGTTAATGCTTTGTTCAATATCTACTTTCAAACCACTAAGATATTATTATTTGCTTGTTAGCTTCTCCATTTGGTTAGGACAAAATGGGGAAAGAATTGGCGGGGCTAATATAATTTTACCAAAAGTTGCTTCAGCATTATAAATGGAATGGAGTAGATAAATCCTACTTCATCTTTATCCATAATTGCTTTCACTTAAATCCAGTCCCTCTTCAGTTTTGATTGTTTTCCTAGTTGCCCCTTGTACCCACGCGAATCTAAATTTGGGTTTTCTATCCACCATATACTCTTGTTAGTTCTTATATTTTAATTAATCTCAGTAACTTAAATTGATAACTGGCTCCTTTGTACTCTTCCTTTGTGGACAATGTGCTATGTCACTTGGTTATTGTTTGTTCATCACCCTGTACTTGGAATTAACAATTTCCACCTATCCAAAAGCTCTAGATGGAATATAATGTACCATTTTAATGGATTAATAAAGGCCAGCTATTTCATATGGCAGCATAGTGAATTGAAAAAGTAAAGAAGAGTGTTTACCGTTTGCTGAGATCACGTAACGAAGTTCAATATGAAGACACAATGAAAACATGTATTTTGTTGCTAGAGCATGTGACCTATTATTAGAGACCACTGGTTCATTTCCCATTTTCACCCAAAGTAAGAGACGAGAGTCAGAGATAAACGAATTACCAATTTAGAAAAGATCATGTAAGACATGTTCTCGAGGCTTTGGTTTCTCGATCTTTTTTGTTCGTACCATTATATCCTCGATATAGTTATGTACTTGTGGATCTTTGTTTTTAGTTTGGTCAACTGACAAATTGATGAACCTCGTGCAGATTGTTCGGCTTCTTGCAAATCACCCTTATTTTGGCATCACAGTGATGACTGCCGACAGAAAAGCTGGACAATCCATTGGATCAGTATTTCCTCATTTGGCAACCCAAGTATAGCTGTTTATATCTTTTCTTTCTTTGTTCAAACTTCGTTTTTTTTTCCTCCACTTTTTCCTTCTTTGAAGAATTGAAAGCGAAGGCAGTTAAGTAATTTACTTTCTCAATTTGCAGTCTCTGCCGGACTTGATAGCTATCAAGGATGCCGATTTTTCTGATGTGGATGCTGTCTTTTGTTGTTTGCCACATGGAACTACACAGGTAATTCCATGGCATGGTCAAAAATTTCAAGGATTTAAAAGTTCACTGTTCTATATGTAACTATGGATATTTTGGATAAGAAACGGTATGCAAGAATATTACATCTTTTAAATTGATTCATTAATTGGTAAATATACATGTTCACTTGTCATTTCTTGAAATATTGGTTACTTAATTTTGTAAAATTTAATTGCAGGAAATTATCAAAGCACTACCTAATGGCTTAAAGATTGTTGATCTCTCTGCAGTATGACCCAGATGCTCATTTTCTCGTTTTCGTTTTCCAAATTTACGTACATTCATATGTGAAGCTCTACTAAATTCCAGGTAATTGGCATTATTTGCAGGACTTCAGGCTACGAGATATTGGTGAATATGAAAAATGGTATGGGCAACCCCATAAAGCACCTGAGTTGCAGGTGGGACAAATGATATTTGCTTGTACCATATCTCTGTAACAAAAGAGTTTCCGATGGACTAGATTCCCTGTAATAAGTGCATCAGTACTGGATTAAGATTCATTTTCATCTTTTTCCCTGCTCTTTCCATCAAGGAAACTTTGTTTAGCTTTCATGACATGTCTTATATTTTGTGGGACCAGAAAGAAGCTGTTTATGGTTTGACAGAGATTTACAGAAAAGAAATTCAAGATGCCCGTCTAGTTGCAAATCCTGGATGCTACCCAACATCTATTCAACTTCCTCTTGTTCCCTTGATTAAGGTATCTTCTGGATACTAATTTTTTCTTTGGGAAAAAAATGTACCATGCTTCTGAGTATTAGTTAGACACCGTGTTCTTTAAATAGGTAATACACATATATCAGTGCTTCTAATGTTTAGATGCATATGCTTGCAAGTCAAGGTATTGGACATTTCACCATTGACTTGTGAGATTTATCATTAATTGCTCATTAAATTTAACACTGTGGCAATGTTTCACTTGTACCTGTTGGTTATTGTTTCTTGTTATGTAGAAGAACTTCCGTATCTTCTGTTGTTTAATTGTCTATTTGACATCAAGTTCCTACTGCAGCATGTGCTGAAACTAGTATCTTCAACCCTTTTGAATTCTGATTAGTAGTAGAAAGAAAAGGCACACTTCATTTTTCTTCGTCCGTATGCTTAAGATAAGCAGTCAATGAAATCTTTCTTTGCTGGATACTGCTAATTAATTAGCTCCTTCCTAGCCTTTACCTAAATATGATAGGAACTATTGTAATTAAAGGACGTAGGGCAGTAGGGGTGATGGGTACTGCGAAGGGATTGAGGAAATTATGATGAAAGAGAATGGACATCGATCCGAAACAAATATGGAAGAAACAAGTGAGAATTGAGTCCTAACATTGGGTGTTTGACTAATGAAGTTTTTTACGAGTATAAATTCAACTCGTCAAATAATTCGGAAGATAGCTTTTAGAAGCTATGGGATTTAGCATATCTACTCCCTCCTTCCCACAGAGACTGTCCAGTTTCCTTTTCCATGTCCAAGAAAAAGTAATTTTAGGTGTGTTGGAAATTGAGAAAGGAAAATTGTGTCAGTATCATCACGAAAGTTGATCATGTGTGCTATTAATGCCTGTCTACTTAATAAAGTTGTAGTTTCCAATGTGGAAAAATTTTATGGGACAGAAAGTTGATCACTACTGCCACCTCTCCGTGTTCTGAATCGTTATACATTTTCAACAGAAGTCTCAAAATGACGTCCTAGAATTAAAAGTACAAATGTGTCTTTCATTATCTGACTTCATTATCCTCTTAAATTTTGAATTTTGAATTCAAATGATGCCCCGGATAGAGTATTTGGGAAATTGGTATAACTCAACGATTTATGTCATTTGTACAGTGTGTGATTAGTTCAACATGAGACCTGAAACATGATGAAGGGAGTATTAGTAACAACCGGCGAGCATTACTGTATTTTTTCATGTCCTGGTTTGAGAATATTGTTCGGCTGTCTGTTTAAAGCTCCTGATATGTACTTATTTTGGATTCTGTTGCTGGCCATATCATGTTCTAATCTTGAGGGAGTAATCTAGGTATTAGTCTTATTTTCAGTTTGTGAGTTGGAAAAGCATTGTTTATACTCTTCTTTGCTGTCATTAATAACATAACGCCCCTCTATTTCCGTTCCTTTTGTTTTCTGGTTGCAGGCTGAACTCATCAAAAGTAAAAATATAATTATTGATGCAAAATCTGGTGTCAGTGGAGCAGGTTAGCACTTGAAATTATGTTACATTCCTGCATCACTAAGACTATTCTTGAGTTGCACTTATAGGGATGCTGGAATTGACTGTAGTTTGTGCACCATTCAGGGCGTGGTGCCAAGGAAGCAAATTTATACACTGAAATAGCTGAAGGAATCCATTCATATGGTATTACTGCACATCGTCATGGTATGTATAACATGGGACCAAGTTATTTGACAAAATGAGCTTACATGACATAAGTTGTGGCATTGATCTGAGTTGTTTGGGGATTTCAGTACCAGAAATTGAACAGGGTTTACGTGAAGCTGCAGATGGGGAAGTTATTGTCAGTTTCACTCCTCATCTAATGCCCATGGTAAATTATCATTTATGCTAACTTGCATGGTTAGTTTGAATGTACACTCAGTAATGATACTAATTCATTTCCTCTTAGAGCCGTGGTATGCAATCAACTATTTATGTGGAGATGGCCCCAGGAGTATCAGCTGGGGATTTATACCAGCATCTGAAGATCTCTTATGAGGTATGTCATACATGATTGCCAGCCATGAGTAGTATTTACAAATCAATATGTCACACACTATATATCTGTTTTAGGATCCATTACTCTTCATACTTCAATAGGCTTTGCAATCTCTCTCTCTCTCTCTCTCTCTCTCCATTCTAGTAGGAAAGAAAACGTGATTTCAGAGAGAGCATAGCCCCCTGCTTATTTCTCTATAATGTTAGGGGTTGGATAGATTCACTGACTCGTGTTCTTGAAATGCTTCTTGAGAACTTTGGATACAGAGGAGAGAGAGAGAGTGAAGTGCTTATGTGATGGGGAAAAAAGTGGATTTTAGGATATTTCCGAGGAAGTACCAAGTACTACTAGAACAATGCTTAGTCTCCCATGTCTAATTTGGGATTTGGTTGATGAGCCCATCCCCAGAGATAAGCCCACATATTTGTGGATACTCTATATTGCACTTGGAGTTGGTGAGGTATTAAGTTCTTACTAACCTGTGAAAATTTCCCCTTAGCATCTATGCAAGGTCTTGAGCTCTCCCATTCAAAGAAAAGGGGAACGTAGGAACTGAATTGTTTTGTTTGATTTGATAGGTTCATGGGGAATGGTTAAGGTTGTTGGGGTGGAGCCCTGGTTCATGGGCGACCCGTTTTATGAATCGACCCGGTTCATGTTTTGCTACGACCCGAAAAGGGAGACATGATTCGTGGAGCGAAGGCTTGGGCCGGTAGGCCCAAGCCGTAGCGATCACGAACATGTCTCCAGGGGTTCGGGGGCAGCCCCCCCGAAAAAAATATTTTGACCCGTTTTGACCCGTTTGGGCTTGGATCCGGCCCGGTTTGATAGGTTGTCTATTTATAGAGTTCTTAGGGTTCGTAGCATGTTATGTTGAGCGTTCTGATTTCGCTTGTAATTCTCTCTGAGACGATTCGTCTGTTTTTAGTGAAATCTCTGCAACTCCGTGGAAGTAGGCTGTTTTGCCGAACCACGTAAATCTGTGTGTTTTGATTCTTTCTTTCTGCATATTTTTCGTTTTTTCTCAACAACTGGTATCAGAGCCAGGTTCGCTAGGGTTTGGGAAAAACGATGGCAGATGAGATGAAAGGTTCTGGAATTGAAAAGTTCGACGGCACAGATTATGCGTACTGGAAGATGCAGATAGAGGACTATCTGTATGGGAAGAAACTGCACGCTCCACTGGAGGGGGTAAAGCCTGAAGCCATGAAGGAGGAAGACTGGAAGGTTATGGATCGACAGGTTCTGGGCATTATTCGGTTGACGCTGTCAAGGTCGGTTGCGCACAACGTTATTAAGGAGACTACTACAGCTTCGCCGATAAAGGCGTTGTCAGGAATGTACGAGACTCCGTCTGCTAATAACAAGGTGTACTTGATGAAGCGTCTGTTCAATCTAAAGATGACAGAAGGTATGTTGGTTGCTCAACATCTTACTGATTTCAATACAATTACGAATCAATTGTCTGCTGTTGAAATTAACTTTGATGATGAGGTTAGGGCTTTGATATTATTAGCGTCATTACCTAATAGTTGGGAATCTATGCGAACTGCTGTTAGTAATTCTGCTGGAAAAGAAAAGTTGAAGTATGATAACATACGTGATTTAATTCTGGCTGAGGAAGTGCGTCGTAAAGATTTTGGTGAACCTTCGGGTTCAGCCTATAATGTTGATAATCGTGGCAGAAGCAACGAAAGGAATGATAATAATAATCGGGGAAGATCAAAATCTAAGCATGGAGGTACCAGTCGTGGAAAATCGCAGACAAGGGATGGAAGCACGGTTAATTGCTGGAACTGTGGTAAATCAGGTCACTTTAAGAGTGATTGTAAGGCACCGAAGAAAAACAGAGGAAAGTCTGGGAATTCGGTGAATGCAGTCAGTGATGAAATTCAAGATGCTTTACTTCTTGCTGTGTATAGTCCCGTTGATGATTGGATATTAGATTCGGGTGCTTCTTTCCATACTACCTCGCACCGTGAAATTATGCAGAACTATACTGCTGGGGATTTCGGAAAGGTGTACTTGGCAGATGGGGAGCCGCTGAATATTGTTGGTCAGGGTGATATTGATGTCAAGCTTGCAAGTGGTTCTGTATGGACTTTGCGGAAGGTGAGACATGTTCCTGAACTGAAGAAGAATTTGATATCAGTGGGACAGCTTGATGATGATGGTAACTCTGTGGTCTTCTCAAGTGGTGCATGGAAGGTTTTGAAAGGTTCCATGATACTTGCTCGTGGTAAGAAAACAGGAACTTTGTACATGACTTCGGGACCGAGTGATACAGTAGCAGTTGCTGAAGCTGAGCAAGACGCTGATTTGTGGCATCGCAGACTTGGTCATATGAGTCATAGAGGTATGAAGATATTGCAGTCCCAAGGTAAGCTCTCAAAGCTAAAGTCTGTTGATCTGGGTATTTGTGAGAGCTGTATTATGGGAAAGCAAAAGAGAGTCAGTTTCTTGAAAGGCGGTCGTGCCTTGAGATCAAGCAAGCTGGATCTCGTGCACACAGATGTGTGGGGTCCTTCACCAGTAGCATCGCTAGGAGGATCTCAATACTATGTCACTTTCATTGATGATTTCAGTAGGAAAGTATGGGTTTATTTTATGAAAAATAAATCTGATGTGTTTGAAACTTTTAAGAAGTGGAAAGCCATGGTTGAGACTGAAACGGGTTTGAAATCGAAGTGTTTGAGATCTGATAATGGTGGAGAATACATTGATGGTGGACTTAAGGATTATTGTGCTGCGCATGGAGTTAGACTCGAAAATACTCTTCCCGGGACACCACAACAGAATGGTGTGGCTGAGCGCATGAATAGGACCATCAATGAGAGAGCTAGAAGCATGAGACTTTGTTCTGGATTACCGAAGACTTTCTGGGCAGATGCAGTTAGCACAGCGGTTTATTGCATAAACCGTGGACCTTCAGTTCCGTTGGAATTCAGATTGCCTGAAGAAGTATGGAGCGGAAAAGAGGTTAGTTTTGATCATTTGAAAGTTTTCGGTTGTGTTTCTTATGTTCATATTGATGCTGCCAGACGTAGTAAGCTAGATGCGAAATCCAAGATTTGTTTCTTTATTGGCTATGGAGATGCACAGTTTGGTTATAGATTCTGGGATGCTGAGAACAGGAAAATTATAAGAAGCAGAGATGTGATCTTCAATGAGAAGATGATGTATAAGGATAGGGCGAGTGTTGCTATTGATAAAGAGGATAAAGTCCCACCTACTCCTTCGTATGTTTGTCCTGATATTCTTGAGGATGTCACTCCCAGTGATGATGTTCCGCAGGATCAGTCTAGTGTGCCTGACACTACTGAGTCACATCCAGTTGCAAAGGACAAGAACACTCCTCTGAAGACCTATGTTAGAACTCGGGTGGGGACTAGGAACAGAAAGGTCCCAGAGCGTTACTCCCCTAGTCTTAATTATATATTGTTGACTGATGCTGGTGAGCCTGAGACTTATGCAGAGACTTTGCAGGATGTTAACTCTAGCAAGTGGGAGTCAGCAATGAATGATGAGATGGATTCTTTGCTTGGGAATCAGACATGGGAGTTAACTGAACTTCCAACAGGGAAGAGGGCACTTCATAACAGGGAAGAGGGCACTTATGCAGAGCGTTACTCCCCTAGTCTTAATTATATATTGTTGACTGATGCTGGTGAGCCTGAGACTTATGCAGAGACTTTGCAGGATGTTAACTCTAGCAAGTGGGAGTCAGCAATGAATGATGAGATGGATTCTTTGCTTGGGAATCAGACATGGGAGTTAACTGAACTTCCAACAGGGAAGAGGGCACTTCATAACAGGTGGGTATATCGTGTGAAGAATGAATCTGATGGAAGTAAACGGTATAAGGCAAGACTTGTTGTGAAGGGGTACCAGCAGAAGCAGGGAATTGATTATTCTGAGATATTTTCACCTGTGGTGAAGCTTACAACTATCAGGTTGGTGCTGAGTATGGTTGCTCAAGAAGACTTACATCTTGAGCAGTTAGATGTAAAGACTGCATTCCTTCATGGTGACTTGGAGGAAGAATTGTATATGCATCAGCCAGAGGGTTTCGAGGTACAGGGAAAGGAGAATCTTGTGTGCAGGTTGAAGAAGAGCTTGTATGGTCTGAAACAAGCTCCTCGGCAGTGGAACAAGAAATTTGATAGTTTTATGTGCAGCTTAAAGTACACGAGATGTCATGCAGACCATTGTTGCTATGTTAGACAGTTTGATGGCTCCTACATTATCTTGTTGTTATACGTTGATGATATGCTGATTGCAGGATCTAGTTTGGATGAGATTAACAACTTGAAAAAGAAATTGTCTACACAGTTTGCCATGAAGGACTTGGGCCCTGCAAGTCAGATTCTTGGCATGAGGATAGTCAGAGATAGAGCCAGAGGTACTCTGTATTTGTCCCAGGCAGAGTATGTGAAGAAGGTACTAAGCAGATTCAGCATGGATCAGGCTAAGCCTGTGAACACTCCGTTGGGGGGTCATTTTAGATTGAGTAAAGATGATTCACCAAAGACAGTTGAAGAACGGGAACACATGGGTAAGACTCCATATGCCTCGGCTATTGGTTCGTTGATGTATGCTATGGTTTGTACTAGGCCAGATATTTCCCATGCAGTGGGAGTTGTGAGCAGGTACATGAGTAATCCAGGAAAGCAACATTGGGAGGCAGTTAAATGGATCTTAAGGTACTTGAGAGGTTCTTCAGACACGTGCTTATGTTTCGGTGGAGGTGCTTTGAAACTTAAGGGTTTTGTTGATGCTGATCTTGCTGGTGATCTGGATAAGAGGAAGAGTACTACTGGGTATGTGTTCACCTTGGGTGGTACGGCAGTGTCGTGGGGTTCTAACTTACAGAAGGTTGTTGCTCTTTCAACAACGGAAGCTGAGTATATTGCTATCACGAAAGCTGCAAAGGAGATGGTATGGTTGCAGAGGTTCTTAGGAGAGTTGGGGAAGATACAGGAGAATGGCACGCTTCACAGTGACAGTCAGAGTGCTATTTTTCTTGCTAAAAATCCAGCGTTCCATTCTAAGACCAAGCATATTGAGACAAAGTATCATTTCATCCGTGAGTTACTTGATGATGGTCAGGTTCAGCTTGAGAAGATTTGTGGAAGTGAGAATCCAGCAGACATGTTCACAAAGGTTGTTACTGTTGAGAAACTGAAGCTGTGCGCAGCTTCAGTGGGTCTTATTTCTTGAAGAAGATGAGTTGAGTTGCAGGGATGGAGCTTGATTATGTTAGGGGATGTGGTTCTGGTACATGATGTTGAACCAGTCTCCAAGTGGGAGAATTGTTGGGGTGGAGCCCTGGTTCATGGGCGACCCGTTTTATGAATCGACCCGGTTCATGTTTTGCTACGACCCGAAAAGGGAGACATGATTCGTGGAGCGAAGGCTTGGGCCGGTAGGCCCAAGCCGTAGCGATCACGAACATGTCTCCAGGGGTTCGGGGGCAGCCCCCCCGAAAAAAATATTTTGACCCGTTTTGACCCGTTTGGGCTTGGATCCGGCCCGGTTTGATAGGTTGTCTATTTATAGAGTTCTTAGGGTTCGTAGCATGTTATGTTGAGCGTTCTGATTTCGCTTGTAATTCTCTCTGAGACGATTCGTCTGTTTTTAGTGAAATCTCTGCAACTCCGTGGAAGTAGGCTGTTTTGCCGAACCACGTAAATCTGTGTGTTTTGATTCTTTCTTTCTGCATATTTTTCGTTTTTTCTCAACAAAGGTTTGATGGTAGCTATTTCCGTGTGGGGTGGTTTACAGTAGCAGATATTAATTCTGAACCTTGTGGCGGTGGTTGAAGATGTAAAATGAAACCCATTTGAAAGTTGAAAGGAAAATGAATTCATGTAGGGTTAGTCCTGCTTGAATCTTATGCTTGATTAAACGCCATAATAATGCATGACAATTGACTTGCATTGAAACCTTTCACTTGTCGGCTATAAATCACATTAATGTAGTACGAGCAAAGTAGCAAATTAAAACAAGAAAATGCATAATTTCAGAAGTGAAGATGACAAAGATCATATCTGGTTTCATATCCTTGTGGTAGAGGTAGTTCATCCCACTTGGCTTTTGAATTCCTCTGGCCCAAAAAATTAAGTCTTTCTGATGTAAAAAGAATGTTGGAGAATGTGTACATACTTGTGTTTTGGAATGTTAGTGAGCTCCGTGAAGAGGGGTAGCAACTAGCAAGGTGGTGTTACTAGTTCTTGCAACTCAGAAGCATACCACGTATCTGTTTATGTACTTGCGTCTATTATCTTGAGTAATGCACGTGCTTACTTATTTCTTCCATCTTCCTATTTGCAGAATGAAGAATTCGTAGTTTTGCTGGGAGAAAAAGAAATACCTCATACTCGACACGTTCGTGGATCCAATTACTGCCTTATGAATGTCTTCCCTGACCGAATCCCTGGAAGAGCAATAATAGTTTCTGTTGTATGGTTTCATCATCCTACTGATAGTACATTCATAATGGGTTGCAATCAAACAAGATTGTGACACAGTTTTATATCTGGATTGGTTCTAAGCATTTCTTCTTTGCAGATTGATAATCTTGTGAAAGGAGCTTCTGGTCAAGCTCTACAGAATTTGAACTTGATGATGGGACTACCAGAGAATACAGGACTTACCTACTTGCCTTTATTTCCTTAGAACATTTCTCAAGGTTTGTGATATCCAATCCATTATCTACCGTGAATCTCGGAATATCATGATAGAAGTAGTATTAAATTCGCTTATCCCCTGTGAGATTTTAGTACTTGGATTTAGTCCCTTTTCAGCCATCCACTTCTGTTGTACATGAAATCCCTCTTCTTTAATTCCCAATCACACGGACTCTTATTTACAATGGCCCTGCAGTTCCTATGCTACTGTGCAGCATCTTTTGTCAAAGTGAAAACGTAATTTTGCAAGTTGGATAGATTTGGCACTAGAGTGGGAAGTTGATGTTGATTGAGTAGAAAAATTGAGTAGAAAACTGAGTCATGTACATGTAGTTTTTCCCTGATTATTTATTTTGTTTTTGCGATTGCAGGAATAAGACCTTCTGAGGCTATGTTGCAGAAATAAGAGCCTTTTGAGTCTGTATTTGTAGTCCGCCATGGATGACATGAAAATGATGCAGTCGTTGCAAATAATATCCGAACTTGCTTGATCGAAAGAAGTAGATTCTGTATTAGTAGCTGATAGGAGTCCATATGAGATTGCAAGCTTGAAGTAAAATTATTAAAGCGCGGTGGATTTTGTTTATCCATAGTTCTTGAACAGACTGTAATGTGAAATGTAAACAGCACAGTGAATGATTTTGTTGCAAACATAGTTTTGACATTATACGATGATCCTCCCTCTCTCTCTCCCGCATAGGTTGCTGGAAATCAAAACAAGATAGATGGGCTCTGCAGATCTGCGAGGTTTGTTGTGGTGGTGGTGGTGGTGGTGGTGTTAGGTTCTCTCCACGAGCAATCATCTTTGAAATCTTTGTGGCATAACGGTATCACATGTTCTACGTATGGGACTGGTCGAAGGGTTCCACTTCTAAAAGTGGTAGTATGAGGTATACATCCATCCATGGCTGTAGGATTCTTCATTTTCTGCTCAAGAAAAGAATCGCGTTGGCATGCAGGGAGAATAATTATTATTTATTCCAGCGTAAATGACGTATCGGTATTCCAGTTCATACAACACATGACACGTAATAACTACATATGATGTGTCATGTGACTGGAGTACAAACACATCATTTATTCCGAAGTATGTAATAATTAGTCAACGAGAAGGGTGGAGTTGAAAGAAACTAAATGACATAACTGCAAATGGGTGCTAGCTCAAATGGTACAGGGTTTAAAAGCTCCTGCATGAGGTCATGAATTTACGAATTCAGTAGACGACAAACAAGTAAGTCTAAAAAAAATGCCCGTAACTGGATTGAGTTACAATAAAACTATATCTAAATGGTGTAATGTTAGGGCCCATTGGTCAAAGAGTAATTAAGCAAAATCAAGGGGTAGTAGACATGTACTAGATCACAATTACTACTACATTTTGTTGAGCTTCTTCTTCTTTACCTCCATTGTTAGTTATAATCACTTCCCGTGTTTTACTAGTATTGTTTTTCTCTCATGATAACGATATATTCTCTCCCGATTTTTTTTCAGCAGTATTGGCCGATAGTTGGTGAGCGTGTGACCGAGGCTTGCTTGGGGGTTCTGAATGGGAATGATGACGTCAAAAAGTTCAATAAAACTCTACTTGTCCTCATACCGAAGGTGAAGCAACCCAGGAAACCGTCGGACTATAGACCAATCAGTCTGTGTACGGTGATTTATAAAATTATTGCCAATGCTTTGGCAAATCGGCTCAAAAACATTCTAGATGGGATTGTTTCGTTTTTCAGAGTGCTTTCATTCAGGGCCGCCTTATTTCTGATAATGTTGTGGTGGCTTATGAGGTTATGCACACGAAGTCCACGAGGATGAAAGGAAAATATGGATTTATGGCGTTGAAAGCGGATATGAGCTAAGCTTACGACAGGGTTGAATGGCCCTATCTTCAAGCGATGCTCGAAAAGATTCGTCTGAGCTCTAGATTCACAAGTTTAGTGATGAAGTGTGTTTCAATGGCCAACTTCTCTTTTGTTTGGAACGGGAAAGTTTTGGGAGATGTTATACCTCAACGGGGTCTCCGTCAGGGATGCTCTCTCTCTCCATATTTGTTCCTAAATTGTACGGAAGGACTGTCACACTCACTGGTTGCAGCAGGGACGGAAAGGCGGATTACACCGATTGAGGCGTCAAGGTATGGACCCCATGTCTCACACCTTTTATTTGCTGACGCCATCATCTTTTTTACTAAGGAGGAACTGGGTGAGGTTTCGTCCCTCATACAAGTCCTAAGGAATTATGAGTGCTGTTCGGATCAGATGATAATTTTACAGAAATCCGCAACCATGTTTTCGAGCAATGTGCCACCTAAAACCCAATCTTAGTTGTGTTTTCCATTATGGGTCCAGTGTGTCCCCTCTTTTGACAAGTATTTGGGTTTGCCGACAAAGATTGGCCAGTCCAAGAATGGTCCTGTCTCGGGTATCCTTGATCGCATTAGTGCTAAAGTGTGTGGATAGAACGGAAAATTTCTGTCAACAACAGGAAAAGACGAGTTTATTAAGGCAGTGGTTAGGGATGGCAATATGGTCCGATCCGATCTGTGATCCGAGCGATCCGGGCCGAATGGATCGGATCCGGAGCCGATCCAATTGAAAATGGATCGGATTTGGATCTGGAAAGCCAGATCCGATCAGATTTGGATCTGGATTTGGATCTAAGGGCAGATCCACCGGGTTCCGACCCGATCCGATCCGACATATATGTGTGATTTACAAATATATTCATATTACCTCCCCACTTTCACTTCCAAGAAGAATACAATAATAATTCCAACCTACAAAGCTATTTATGTTGTGTTTTAGGCTTCATAGCTTGCGAACATGCCTTAGCGCATGAAATATTATTATTTCTTATGTTATTTTTGTATTCTATTGCAAACCCAAGTCGGATCCGAACCGAATCTGATTCGACCACGTAATATATGGATCTACGGATCAGATTTGGATCAGCTGGATGAAACCCGATCCGATCTGATCTGAATTCGGTGATGATCCGAACGGATCTGGATCGGATCTGGATCCCATTTCTCCTAGTCGGATCTGGATCGGATCTATCCTGATCCGATCCGGATCCGACCCGTTGCCATCCCTAGCAGTGGTCCAGGCAATACCCACGTACACGGTGTCTTGTTTTCTTTTTCCAGGAAACCTTTGTGACCAAATAGAGAAGCAGATTCGATAGTTCTTGTGGAAAAGACATGGGAAAGAGAAGGTTATGTGCTGGGTTGCGTGGGACTGGATCAAGCAATCCAAAGGAGATGGTGGATAGGGGTTTCGGGATATTCACTCCTTCAATGTGGCTCTCTTAGCGAAACAAGGATGGCGAATCTTAACTAATCCAAAGTCTCTGTTGACCCAGGTGATGAAGGCGAAATATTTTGGAAATTCTATGTTTTGGATGCGAAGCTGGGGAATAATCCATCTCAAGTTTGGAGAGGAATTATGGCGGGCCACAAGGTTTTGGAAAGGGTTGTTTATGTTCGCATTTGAGATGGTGCCACGATTGATGATTTTCGAGACGACTGGATCCCTAGACCTCACCGTCATAAGGTGACGACTACTAATCTAAATCCGACACCGGTAAGTGATAGTAGTCTCATTGACCCCCATGCAAAAACGTGGAACTTGAATCTTGGGGAACAGTTGAACACCGTGGACTGCGAGGCAATTCAATCCATCGTTTTATCTACAACATATCAACAAGATGTGTGGGCTTGGTTTTTTGATAAACGACGGAGCTACACGGTTAAATAGGGGTACCTAGTGGCCGAGGACCTTCGGAAACAATTGCTGCCTACAAGAAATTGTGGCGGTAAAGCAAGTTCGCAATGTGAATATCCTACTAACAAGCTGTGGAGTTTAGATGTCCCAAGGGGTGCTATGTTTACGGCTTGGAGAGCGTACCACTCCTCTCTACAGACTAAAGCTAATCGTGTAAAACGTGGGATGAATGTCCCGCTCTTGTGCTCTTGGTGCAGGAAAAGTGAGGAAACGGAGGCTCACCTCTTTATACATTGCAAAGTTGTGAAGAAGGTGTGGAATGAGGTGTTGAGTCGACCTCATCACCACGATGCCATCCACGACGCAAAGGATTGGATTGTCTTCTACCTAGAGCAGTTGGAAACGAAATATCGCCATATTTACACAATTGGCGTTTGGAGGATATGGAGACAGCGTAATTTGATGATCTTCGAAGGGAAGAACCCCTCAATTATAAGTGTGGGGCGGTTCTACGCGACGCACGTGTAGAGCTTGACCAGATAGAGAAGCAGATTCGACAGTTCTTGTGGAAAAGACATGGGAAAGATAAGGGTATGTGCTGTGTTGCGTGGGACAAGATCAAGAAATCTAAAGGAAATGGGGGATTGGGGTTTTGGGATATTCGTAGCGAAACAAGGATGGCGAATATTTACTAATTCGGAGTCTCTGTTGACGCAGGTGATGAAGGCGAAATATTTTGGAAATCCTATGTTTTTTGATGCGAAGCTGGGGAATAAACCATCTCAAGTTTGGAGGGGAATTATGGCGGGCCACAAGGTTTTGGAAAGCGTTGTTTATGTTCGCACTGTATATGGTGCCACAATTGATGATTTTCGAGACCACTGGATCCCTAGACCTCACAGTCATAAGGTGACGACTACTAATCTAAATCCCACACCGGTGAGTGTTAGTAGTCTCATTGACCCCTATGCAGAAACGTGGAACTTGAACCGTCTTGGGGAACTGTTGAACACCGTGGAACGCAAGGCAATTCAATCCGTCGTTTTATCTACAACAGATCAACAAGATGTGTGGGCTTGGTTTTTTGACAAACGACGAAGCTACACGGTTAAATCGGGGTACCTAGTGGCCGAGGACCTTCGGAAACAATTGCTGCCTACAAATTGTGGCGGTAAAGCCAGTTCGCGATGTGAATCTCCTACTAACAAGTTGTGGACTTTAGATGTCCCAAGGGGTGCTATGTTTACAGTTTGGAGAGCGTACCACTCCTCTCTACCGAGTAAAGCTAATCCTATAAAACGTGGGATGAATGTCCCGCTCTTGTGCTCTTGGTGCGGGAAAAGTGAGGAAACTGAGGCTCACCTCTTTATACATTGCAAAGTTGTGAAGAAGGTGTGGACAACCTCATCACCACGATGCCATCCACGACGCAAAGGATTGGATTGCCTTCTACCTAGAGCAGTTGGAAACGAAATATCGCCAGATTTACACAATTGGCGTTTGGAGGATATGGAGGCAGCGTAATTTGATGATCTTAGAAAGGAAGAACCCCTCAATTATAGGTTAGGGGGCGGTTCTACGCAACGCACGGCTAGAGCTTGACCAGGACTTACCTACTTTCATTTGTTTCCTTAGAACATTTCTCAATCTCACGGAGGAATAGTGAGATCGATAAAACACAATTATAAGGTGTGTGACACTTTATCCAACACTAATTATGTTCAAATGATCATTCAAACCACTCTCTAACAACAGAAAATACGTACATAGACAGCAGTATCGTCACACTCAAAAATCTTCATCTAAAGGGTGATGAAGCGACAAAGAAACACTTCCTCGCAGTTTCCAGTGGATCTTCATCACTATCGTAGCACAGGTGCGACAACCGTCACAAGTGTAATAAGTACATAAGACAGCAGTATCGTCACACTAATAAATCTTCTCTAAAGAGAGATGAAGCGCCAAAAACCATTGCCATAAGATACGTCCTAGCAGTTTCCAGTGGATCTTCATCACTGTCGTCAATGAGTACAGGTACATCAACCGTCACAAGTGTATTCTGATCATCATAAGGAATAATTGAATATCCTGCTGGTTTCATCTGCACAAAACCTCCCATCTGAGCAACATATTTACATTCACCGTCAGGTAGTAATGCCGACAGTATGAAATAGCAGTCACCATCCGTTGATGCTTCTAGCAGCTGCAGACAGTCTCTCACATAGAATTTACACAATTCCATCTGCAAAAAAAAAACAAAAAAAAATGAATTTTTAATGATTTTATTAGTTTGTAGTTTTAATAAAAACAATTTCATTTCAACTGGAGCGATGGTGAAATGAAACAACTTCATTTCAACAATCTCACCGAAAAGAGAAAATAAAGTGGCAAGCTAAACAGAATAATGCACTCAATTTTACCTCTGTCTTAACACGAGTATCCCTTGTGAAAATGGTAAGCTCTTTCACTTCAGATATTGGCAGCCCAGGGACACCTGTACATTCATTTGACAAAAACATCACAGATTAGAAAGACTTGATATGGTTGAGAGAGATAATTAGATAAATTGAAAGAGAGATACAGGGTTATTGAAATCTGATTTCATGCAATCTAGTCTCTATGGAAATGAGCAAAGTGAATGGAAAAGGGTTTGGAAAACCCAGTATCGCCCCAGAATTAAACCCTTCAGATGAAGATTTAAGGGATTATTACCGTTTATGCTCATGTTTGAAATGTATTTATTAGAAAGTCAATAAACGTTTGCTAATTACTTAAAAATGAAGCTTTTGTAAAGTATATGAAGAAGGAAAATTTATATGTCTCTTGCTGAAATAAAGTTGTGCATTCTATTTGGCGACGGGAAAATGGGGATTTTGGAAAATTTCAAGTGGGTTAATGATGAATCGTATATCAAGGGAGTAAATTCCTACGCCGGGGTTGCCTCATTTGGAGTGGATGCAACGGTTGGTGTTGTCTTTGACACACTTTCTGCCAGACATTTGTTGTTACTGGCAAGTACTTCGAATGATATTTTTATCTTCTTCATTTGTCTATTTTGTCATTCTTGAGATTAAAATTTCTACAAACTACATTCAAGTTGTGATGCGAATGAACAAATTCACATGCTTCGCTCCAAAACTGACCAAGGAAATATTTTGCTTGATACAATTTGGTGAAGATTCATGCTATCTATGAGCATCATTCACTCCACAAACTTCTTCCACCAAAATATCTAAGACTTTCTCTACAACTTTCTACTAAAGATCTTATCTAAAACTTTCCTACTAGGTACAATGAATTTGGACACAATAATAAGTTTATGCTACTTCTAACATAATAGGCCCACTGTTTAGTCAATACAATTGGGCATACTATGTCGGGCTCGGGAATTAAGAAACTTATGAGGTTTCGATGTTTTGTGAATTACGTTGGACTTCCATATCTATATAACTGTTCAACTCGTTCATTAATTTTCATGAAAAATAGTTATCACTCTACTGAATTTTTACAGATTTGGCATATTTACAAATTTTGCAGGCGCATTTATAAATGTCGCCTCATAAGTCATTTCTTTTTACACATAAATGTCATTTGTACCTCTAACTTGGGAATAGAAACATTTCTCTCAATGAAAAAAATAGTTGCTCTACAACATTTTATGGTTACTCCGCCAACTGTCAATTCGCCTCCGTTCTCGAAACTGAATGTGGGGCCCTTTGGTATGTTTTGGGGATTGGGCATTTTCTACACTTTATGCATTTAGAAATTAATCTTGATTCATTTCTTTTATCCATCTTCTACAACATGGTTCTCCTTGTGCTCTGAAACTCACTACTATGCTTCTTGATTGCAGACAAATCCTAACTATGCACCCGGAATGGAAGGTCCTTCATATCTTCCAGGAATCAAATCAAGCCGTGGACTGGCTAGCCATGGCCATGCTTCAGCTTACTAGCTTCTTCCATGACACAATTTCTTACGTGTATACGCAAGTGCACGGTCAAGTAGTAAGTGGAGTATTTTACGACTCCGAGTATCGAACTCAACGGAATTTACGATTATTAGCTAATTAAGAATTAAATTTATGATACGTAAGTAACCGGTAAAAAGTGTTTGATTTTATAACGTTGTCGCCCACAAACAAGCGACTAAATAACAACTAAGTTAACTATTTTTGTATGCTTTTCTGCTGAAAAGAATAATTATCACAGAATACGAGTATGGAGAAGGACTAGGCAATCAATGGTCCCTAGGGTTGTTAACGATTTCCGGGTTGTGCTTGAAACACTCTACGCACGTTCTAGTTATATCGGGTAATACTCATCACGATCTTCTCTCGATCTCACGTGAATTTGTGTAAACAATAGCTTTCGGGTCCTCTCGGTCCACCTCCGTCTACAATTACACTCTAGTTGATTTGTTAGGCTCGCTCACCGGGTCCTGTCGGTCCACCGAATTCACTAAGTTCTAACAAAATCAACCGAAACTACCCTCACACGATTAATCAAGTTTCTATCTCCTCTCAGTCTCAAGAAACTACAAGATTACCTACCTATTCTTTAACACGTCTCAAAGAATTCACTTTCGTGCAATTCTATCAACAAGTAGCATTCTACGGGTGATCAAGCCAAGAACACTAAGAATTGAGTACAAGAATAGATAAACTAACAAGAACGTTCATAGAATTAAGCAAAAGCATGCATCAAGTCCAAAATCCGGAAAATCATCCAACAAACCCTAGTTTTCCATCAATCACCTAGCTTTAAGAAGTTTAGCTAGACATAATATGGTTCAACATAATCAAAATCATAGAGTTCATGAAGAATAGAAGAAGAAAAGATGATCAAACGCTTGAATCTTCAATGTTGATGATCTTCCAAGCTCCAAGCTTTGTCTCCTATCTTCCCTAGCTCCCAAGACTTCAAAGATGCGTCAATCTCCTCTTATTAGGTCGTCCCCCACGTTTTCTAGCAGCTGGGCACGCTTTTTAATGAAACTATGCCGAAATTGCACTTCAGCCCCTCTACTTTGTAATTCCCGGACAGAATTATTTGCTGATTTTGCGCGGGCTGTATCTCCCTCATACGGACTCGTCTTCGGGCCTACCATATACCGTTGGAAAGCTACGGATGTCTACTTTCCAATGCCGCAATCCTTGCTTCAAAATTCTTTGTAGATTTTCCTGGGCATCGAAAAGAGTGCAGGCTGGTCCTGTGTGACTTTTCCAACTTTTCTTCGTTTGTGCGTCTCCTTTTCTCCTCTTCATCTAGCTCCATTCCAAGCATATCCAAGCATCTCATAAGCTCCATTGCACCTATTTTACCTGAGATACACAACACTAAACAACCCGTGCAATTATCATAGCAAATATGAGAGAAAACATGCACAAATAAGCTAGAAACACAACTTTTCACTCTTAGGCTTAGAGATAGTCAAATTCACATATTTGCGCACATATCACATATAAATCATGTGAAATAAGCCTATTACAAGTAATATGGAAGTATTAAAATAACTCCTAAAAGAGAGTTATCAAATACCCCCACACTTACCTTTTGCGCGTCCCGAGCAACAAATCAAAATTTAACCACCTTCTCACTTCATCCCACCACCAACAAGATACGAGACAAGACAATTGCATACTATTCGAAACACCGTTGCATACAAATCCTAACTAGCCGACTCAATAACAAAATACGACTCAACAATGCAACGATATGATGCAAATGCAAGGTACGACTCGATCCTAAACAACACATATTTACACACACACGCAAAAGTATTTATTTTTGGTTGAGATTGGACAATCTCAATAAGCAAACTGGTAAGTCATCAGGCTCTCATATCCCCTTTGGAAACTCTACAACCTCCATGATCGGCAGAATTTGCGGCCAGTTTCGTTAGACAGAACAAGCACGAGCACTTAATACTTTGCACTCACACACTCATCAGACATATCCCTAGTACTTACCATCCGAGCTATTTATCCACGGGTTAAAACTGTTGACGGCTTAGGACGGGTGGGATAGGTTATTTAGAAGCGTAGTCCTAGACGTCATGATATTCTCACATAACCCGTTTCTCACACTCCCTCACCGAAATCCAAGGAACCCAACCGAATCTCACTTACTCCGGCCCTCATTCCCTCAATCCCGGTGCAACGCCGTTCTCGCGGCCACAAATGTGAAAGAGTGTCAGAAAGAATCATAGCTAATCTCTTCGGTTCCCTTGCAATTGCCAAAACACGCTCCTTTATTTCCTTCTCATTCCTTTCATTCTCTTTATTTTTTTCTTTTTCTATCTCTGTCTCTTTTTTTTTTATTTATTTTTTATTTTCTCACTTGCCACAAATAATCAACGCATGGAGCACAAGTAATACTGAATGAACCCGACGAGATAAAAATATCATGTAGATAATGTGGGGGTGGAATGTGTCAGATCAAGGAGATATAATAATAATCGTCGACACCCCCACACTCGATGTTAACCAACTCACAAAATCCGGAAGTCAAAGTGATACATGCTTTCCAACCGATCCTCCTCATCACCTAAGATATAGAGAATAACATGAAAAACTAGCACGTCCTCCTATAATATCAATCAACCCCACCCCATATTGTGCGGAAAGAATGTCACGCATTACGACACTCCACCTGTGATCGTGGTGTAAGGACACGATTCACCGCCACACCGAAGTGTGCTGCCGTCTCTAACTCACCCTCACATCCCCTCGTAAGACGAAACCTGTAAGAGTATCCACTTGAATGTATCAAATCAGCACACCCTCATCGAACCTCCCTAACTCGACTCCCTCTATCATGACGCATAGGAAAGGGCCATTCTAACAAGTGATGAAAGTCACAATGAAAGGCTTCCTAGGCTAGAGGCTGTGAATAAAAGGGGTAAATGGATCGAAGAGGGTAACTAGTGGACCTAGGCTGTGAGACGGGACGTGAGGTCCCCATAAAAGTCACTCGCACGACTGTTCCGTTGCCACTACGAGGAGGGTTGACGACTACCTAAATGACGGCGGTGTAGTACTAGTAGGATATCTGAGTCTGAGAGACAGTTACTTGCATTTCTAGTGTGCATTAGCTCTATAAGTCTTCCTACTCCAGATTCTCGCGTCTCTGCCTCACTTCGGATCTTCATACTCCTAGAGAATTCTATCATTAAGCCCTCGCCAAGTTCAACTCATTTTGATTGCCCTTTCTCTTAAAAAAAAATCAATTTTTCTTATTTTTATGGATTTTTTCTTTTCTTTTTTTTTTTTTTTTTAATTCCTACTCTATAGGCAAGGCCAGACACGGAAGAAGACTCGAAACTGACTCAATTCGGTAGGTGGACTCAATTAAATAAACGTGCAAAAATCAACCGACTAACACATATATACACCGCTAATACATCACCATACGTCATACGACACTATAAATAGACACGACACGGATCACGAATACGACACAATACGAACTAACAATCTACATGCTGACAGGCTAATGCAAACACGGACTGGCTAGTCAAGACTAAAAATCCCCCCACACTAGAATGCGTCGTTGTCCTCAACGAATTTAGAAGTAAAACCGAGGACTCAACATTTCTAATGTGAGGGGAGGTGAATCTAGGCTCTGGTTCATCCTCGTTTTGGTAACGGTCAACTAATTCATTCTCATTCACCTTACGTTTCCCTTTATCGACCGACGAACCATCACCATCTTGCCTCTATTAGGCCTCATCTCACACATGTATCAATTGTTAAACAAATGCAGCAAGTACAAGTGCAAGAATCAAATAATACGCTGAAGTTTAGGAATACCTGACAAAATCAGTCAAATTGACTGACTTTTCTGAATTTTTCGCGATGTGAGATTTTTAGCTCTTTAGCTTCCCCTTGGTGTCCCCGTCAAAACCCCGAAAACGGTTTGTTGAAATTTCAAACGATGAAGAACGAATCGACGATTCTTCGTTCTAGGGTTCGGACCTCCTTCTTCTCCCCCACACTTGTCTCTTGTAAACTAGCTAAATTGGCTTCAAAATAGATGTAGAGGAGCTTGAGGCGAGCAAAACCCCTGTCTCGATTCAGAATTTGATGAACTTCCTCCAACCGTGTTCTTGAGCACTGAGAGAGCTCACAAGAGAAGAGAGCGACGGAAAGAAGCTGGGGCGTGTTTCTGTTCTTCAATCCGTGAGGGAGCCTCATATATTTCTTTTAATTGTTGCCAAAAAGACCACCTTACCCCTTTTTAATGAGCCGCGAGTTTTGTTAGTGATCGTGCGATCACCATAAGGTGATCGTACGATCTGAGATGGTCGCGCGATCAAGTAGATGATCGGCAATTCCAGTGAGTTGGGCTAATTTTTGTTGCGGCAAACTCCTTTGTGATCGTGCGATCACAATTTGTGATCGTGCGATCACAATTTGTGATCGTACGATCTGCTTTGATCGTAGGATCTCCTCTGTGATATTATTCTCCAGTGAGTTTGCTCAACTTTTTTCGTCAAACTTTCTTCTAAGTATTCCTTCTGATCCCACGATCTCACATGTTGATCATACGATCTCCTGGCATTTTTTTTTTTTCGCTTTGTTTGCTAATCTTCACAGTTCCTTAGCTTGAATTCCATGTTCCTCTTCTGTTCTTCAGCTCAAAATCTGCAGAGACTCAACTCAAATGTCAAATTCACGCTCTCTCACCCCTCAGATAGCAAAACAAAATTAAAAACTCACACAACAGTATTTAAAACACACTCTCTACACTAATGCATAAAATACGTTGGGTTGCCTCCCAACAAGCGCTTGTAATTTAAGGTCGACAGCCCGACCCAGTTACCTCTGCCACCTCACGAGGGTGGTCTGGTACATTGTGCCGCTTCCAGCTTAGCTTTCCTGTGTTGGATTTGAAGCACTGCTTCATGTGCGTGCACCGCTGATGGCTTATTTTTTTCCCAGTAGTCAGGTGGATCCCCTTGCGACAATTCTGGGATTTGACGCTTCACTTGTACAGCAAATGGCACACCTGGTTGATACTCCCATGAACACTGGGGTGACGGTTTGAAGACCCGAAAAGTCTCCATGTCATCATGTACCCTCATAATCAGTTCTCCATTCTCTACGTCGATGAGAGTACGACCAGTCGCCAAGAATGGCCTGCCCAGAATGATAGGCACATCACCCACCGGCATGTCTAGTATTACGAAGTCAGCTGGAATTATCAGGCTCCCAACTCGCACAAGCACATCTTTGATCATCCCACATGCTCTCTTGGTCGATTTATCTGCAAATTGGAGAGTTATCCAGGTTTTCGGGGGCTCCCCCACACCTAACTTTTTGAATACCGACAACGGCATCAAATTCACGCTCGCTCCCAGATCACAGAGAGCTCTTCCAGTGTAGGAATCACCCAATGTAGCCTCAATGACAAAGCTACCTGGATCCTTCTTTTTCTTAGGTAACCCATGCAAAACACATGAACTAACCTGTTCATTTAAGTTTACTCTCTGAAACTCATCCACCCCTTTCTTTCCAAGAACTGCATCTTTAATAAATAGAGCATACTTAGGCATCTTTTGAAGTGCCTCAATCAATGGGATGTTGATATGCAGTTTAGAGAAGACATTCAAAAAGCGCTTGTATTCCTCAGAATCATCCTTCTTCTTCCTAGTACGTAATGGAAATGGTAGTTCTGAAGAAGAAGGAGAAGATGGAAGTGGTACCTCGGTAGATTTCTCTGCATCCTGGTGAGTCATGCCCTTTGATTGGGGGATCATGACAGGTGTCTTCTCAGAATCGAAGACTGCATGTTCCTTCGCCTTTGAGACTTCTGCTCTGGCATGACTGGGATAGGGAGGGTCCTTAAGTGCAGTACCGCTACGAGTAGTGATGGCTAGAGCCTGTCCCTCAGATGTGTCAACCATGCTACCCAGTGCCCTTTGTTCAAGTTGTTCCTTTAGATCTTTTATTTATGCTTGAGCAACTTGAAGTGCAATTGCTACAGAGCTGACCTGTGTGGACATGTCTGTCATGTGTTGAGCCATCGTCTTTATCATCCCTGTCATATCGGTCAACTCTAATGGTGGTACTGGCTGCTGCTGATGCATCTCTGAAACATTTGCTTCATGCACTACCTCTACCGCATTCACCTGAACTGTGCTATATGCCACTGAGCTATGCTTCATCGGTTCTTTTTGTTGGTGCTCATAATCCAAGCTCTCCTCTTGCTCAACCACACGTCTCATCAACTCATATGCACCGTCAACATCACATTTGAACAAGAAACTGCCCCCAGCTTCTCTATCAATCTTGTCTTTGTCAAGCATTCCAAGTGCATCATAGAAGACCTGTATGATCTGGCTTTTTGCAATGCCATGGTTGGGGCATTTGCGTAGCAATAAGTTGAGACGCTCCCATGCTTTGACCATGGATTCATGTTGCTTTTGCCTGAATGACCAAATCTCGTTCTGCAGCTGAATCATGCATGAGATGGGAAAGAATTTACTCATGAACTGGGAGGCACAGTCTTCCCATGTCTTGATTGAGTTGGATGGCAATGAATCCAGCCAATCCATAGCAGCTCCCTTAAGGCAATGAGGGAAGAGCATCAGTTTTATTGATTTGGAAGTGACCCCACTATAACGGAGTAGCCCACAGTGGCTCTGAAATCTCCCAATGAATGCATGTGGGTCTTCCTCGTCTGTCCCAGCAAAAGTGCACTGGTCCTGAGCAAATTGAATTGTGCCCAGCTTGAGACAGAAGGTTTCTGCCTGAATTGGTGGCACCACAATTGCTGGCTCCCTTCCTTTAATATCCGTCTCAAATGCGTAGGTTATTGCTTTCCCTGAACGATTATATGGCATTGAGGTCGGGTGCGGTCTTGATTTTGCTGCCAGTGCTTTCTCTACAGCTTCAGCCATCAAAGCTTGTAGCTGCTCTGTGGTGAGGCTAATCTGCCCTTGTCTTTCCGCCATAGCTACCTGAGAAAACAACACTAGCACACCCGTGAGGTAAACAGATAATAACAAAAAGAGAATAAAAGAAGTATCCTAAATTAATTTTTAACTAAACTAATAAACCGTTTAATTCCCCGGCAACGGCGCCAAAAACTTGACACAATTTCTTACGTGTATACGCAAGTGCACGGTCAAGTAGTAAGTGGAGTATTTTACGACTCCGAGTATCGAACCCAAGGGAATTTACGATTATTAGATAATTAAGAATTAAATTTATGATACGTAAGTAACCGGTAAAAAGTGTTTGATTTTATAACGTTGTCGCCCACAAACAAGCGACTAAATAACAACTAAGTTAACTGTTTTTGTATGCTTTTCTGCTGAAAAGAATAATTATCACAGAATACGAGTATGGAGAAGGACTAGGCAATCAATGGTCCCTAGGGTTGTTAACGATTTCCGGGTTGTGCTTGAAACACTCTACGCACGTTCTAGTTATATCGGGTAATACTCATCACGATCTTCTCTCGATCTCACGTGAATTTGTGTAAACAATAGCTTTCGGGTCCTCTCGGTCCACCTCCGTCTACAATTACACTCTAGTTGATTTGTTAGGCTCGCTCACCGGGTCCTGTCGGTCCACCGAATTCACTAAGTTCTAACAAAATCAACCGAAACTACCCTCACACGATTAATCAAGTTTCTATCTCCTCTCAGTCTCAAGAAACTACAAGATTACCTACCTATTCTTTAACACGTCTCAAAGAATTCACTTTCGTGCAATTCTATCAACAAGTAGCATTCTACGGGTGATCAAGCCAAGAACACTAAGAATTGAGTACAAGAATAGATAAACTAACAAGAACGTTCATAGAATTAAGCAAAAGCATGCATCAAGTCCAAAATCCGGAAAATCATCCAACAAACCCTAGTTTTCCATCAATCACCTAGCTTTAAGAAGTTTAGCTAGACATAATATGGTTCAACATAATCAAAATCATAGAGTTCATGAAGAATAGAAGAAGAAAAGATGATCAAACGCTTGAATCTTCAATGTTGATGATCTTCCAAGCTCCAAGCTTTGTCTCCTATCTTCCCTAGCTCCCAAGACTTCAAAGATGCGTCAATCTCCTCTTATTAGGTCGTCCCCCACGTTTTCTAGCAGCTGGGCACGCTTTTTAATGAAACTATGCCGAAATTGCACTTCAGCCCCTCTACTTTGTAATTCCCGGACAGAATTATTTGCTGATTTTGCGCGGGCTGTATCTCCCTCATACGGACTCGTCTTTGGGCCTACCATATACCGTTGGAAAGCTACGGATGTCTACTTTCCAATTCCGCAAGCCTTGCTTCAAAATTATTTGTAGATTTTCCTGGGCATCGAAAAGAGTGCAGGCTGGTCCTGTGTGACTTTTCCAACTTTTCTTCGTTTGTGCGTCTCCTTTTCTCCTCTTCATCTAGCTCCATTCCAAGCATATCCAAGCATCTCATAAGCTCCATTGCACCTATTTTATCTGAGATACACAACACTAAACAACCCGTGCAATTATCATAGCAAATATGAGAGAAAACATGCACAAATAAGCTAGAAACACAACTTTTCACTCTTAGGCTTAGAGATAGTCAAATTCACATATTTGCGCACATATCACATATAAATCATGTGAAATAAGCCTATTACAAGTAATATGGAAGTATTAAAATAACTCCTAAAAGAGAGTTATCATTCCAGCATTACCAGACAGCTCCAACATGTTTAGAACCTATTTTGGATGGGAATAAACAACATCGTCAGTACCTCCGTACTATGTCTCGGCGCCCCACTAGTTGATCTTGTTGGTCTCTCTCTATTTTTGGTCCCAGCTAAAACTATCTATTATGTTTTAGTATGTTGCTTTTCGTTTCCTTCAGTTTCAGCCTCCTACCTTGTTGATGCATGTAATGGCCACTGCACTTTATACTTTTTGGTGCAATATAATGTAAATATGGTTTGAGTTGCAAAAGAAAAAAGGTCCTTGGAACTTGAAAGTCTAACTTACTAATTAAATGTGAAGGTTGACATAATGATAGAGGAAGGGTAAATTTGTCATGTGGAACACAAAATTACTAAGTGACTTTGTACGAATCAATAACTGCTTTGTAATAATCAGCTCCCTTACAGTATGTTTGGATTACATGGTTTGGTAAGAAAGGAAAAGAATTGATGTGAGAAGGTTATCTAATTGGGGTTTGAATTACTTTTCATGTAAGAATTGGTGAGAAAATATGAGAAAAGAAGTCTCACATATTCCAATTTTTCTTTCTCACCAAAATTGGTGAGATTTTGTGAAAAAAGAAATTTGAAGAGAGCCAATATTTACGTTGTGACAGAATTACTCGTCAAAATATAAAAACAAGTTTTATTTCAATGTTAGTAAAGGTTTTTTGGTGAGATCTGTTAGAATGTTTTCTTTTCCTCTCCATTAATATGTTAAACCAAACATGAGAGACATGAAGGTATAATATTTTCTTATCATTTTTCAATCAAGTAATACAAACATGTATGTGAGAAACTTTATCATTTCTTATCATTTCTTTTCTCACATTTGTAACACCCCTAAAATGACCAAGCCGGAAACCCGGTAGTGTCACTCCATACCCGAGATTACACCCGGATACAAGGAGGTTTAAAGAGCAAATCTTAACCAAACATTCATAAAGCCTTCAAAATAATACTTACTAAATTTTAAAATGTTGGGCCTCAAACATGGGCAAATATAGCTAAACAGAGATTATAAGAGATTAAAGTGTGAACTTCTGATTTATGTGATGAGTCGCGCTCTCGTTAATCCAAGCTCCCATCTAGACATGTGGTACAGAAAATAAAAGGGAACACCACAGTTTCCAAAGTCAGCAGAATTACTGAGTAAGTAACACCCAAGCATGTAAACAGATTATGAGACAATTTGCAAAACATGAAGCAATTGGTAGTAGCTTTAATTAAACATAGCGAAAGTAAAAGCTTGACACTTTCAAGAATACAAGAGATATTCCGATTTTATTGTCCATATTAGGGAATTCCAAAATCACATTTTTTCCTTAAGATCCATCAATTCTAAAACCACATTGTTATTTATTGATACGGGGAACAGAACTACCACTTCACAAGCATCCAGGACCTTAAGTGTCGACACCCCCTTACAGACTTCTTGCGGCCAAAAGAGTGAGTACAATGAGCTATCCGGGACATTGCAACCGGATTAAATAAAATAAATTGGATGAGAGACCGAATTCAACCCGACCAATGCCGATAGTAACCATAAAATAACCCCCGCACAACTCTTCCACTTTACGTTATAATCGCTTATTAGATTATAGTGATATTTTCGGGGAAACGTTTCAACAAGTGAAAGCAAATAATCAAGTATCATGTATTTCACAGAAACTCATTTTGAGACAAGTAAAAATAAAATTATTTGACACAAAAGGACGTTAGACACACTAGCTTGGTATGTTTACTTACCTCAAACAAAAGCAGTTACAGCAAATCAGTCGTAATACTCGACGTATCCTTTGTCAGAGAATTCGTTGCCTACAAATTTAGTAATATCATAATACACATATTGCTAACACGCATACATACATAAAGTCATATATGCAATGCAAACAACCCCTTATTAACTTCCCAACCCCAATAATAACTAGCTAGCTTGTTTAAGAAAACCAAAACATAGTTTAATATAATGTATTTGTATTTAAAATACTATTCTAAACTAACTATAGAAAGGGTCTATTTACTTTCCAAAAGCATATATTAATTTTTATAAAACATACCAGTTTGTATTAAAAGAACAAGAACTCCCCGAAAGGATTTTTCTTAAAATATTTTTTACGTTATTATATATCCTACCTAGTTTTCTTAAGAAACAAAACTACTAAAATTTATGTATTATACTCTTTAGTGAAACTATAATTTTATCTTTGATAATATAGAACTAATCAAATAGAACAGAACCTACAGCTACATAAGACTCCCCCATATTTTTCAGATTGTGCAACCTAACCCCACAAAGTTTGAGACCTAACAAACTAACCCCCCAGGTTTATAACAAATTTCAATCTAATTTTCCTTCCCCAAAACCCAACCATTGTAACCAAACAACACAAAACTAGCAAAGCAGAGAGTTGGTTTTGTTGGGTGTACCCGACAGAGCAGAGAGGGGGAGAGAGCTCGGGCTTGAGGGATAGAGAGAGCTGGGTGATTGTGTGGGTTTTGCTCTGGGTTTCACAGGTTTAAATAGGAGGAGAGAGTGAAGAATTCTGGCGAGAGTTAGGACTCTTCCAGGTTCGATTCAATTTCGTATCGGGATGGGAAATTGGCAAAATTGGGTTTGCTTGAAGCGAGTTTAAATCGAATTGGGACAGAAATTGGGAGTTTTGGTGGCGAATTGGCCGGTGTAGGTGCCGGTGTTGGTGTCGGACATGGAGAAGAAGACTCTCATGTTCGTACAGGAGAGGAAGATGATGATACTTCTGTAAAAGACACTTTCACCCCCTAGGTTTAGGAGAAAGACAAATGCTACCCCCTAGTTTAGTTAAAGACACTATTTAGGTTATGTAAAAGACATTAAAACCCCAAATTATTAATAACAATAAAATTAACTTTTAAATAATTACAATTAACACCCAACACTTGTAGTATTATTATAAAATACCCGTATCTATAAAACGTGGTATTTCAACATTGATCATGTTTCTTATCATTTCTTTTCTCTCATGATTCTCAAACATCAGTGGCAGAGCAAGGATTTGGATGAGGGGGGGGGACAATTTTTTTTGGTGGGGAGAGGGTATAGATTTTCAATGAATTAAAAAAATAGGCTAGTGTAACAAATATCATGTTTTTTTGTATTTATTAAAAATTATAGAGGCAGCTGCTTATATTAAATAGGTGGCACTTGTTTTTTTGTCCAAAAAAATCGCTCTGACAATGTCAGGATTCAAACTCAAGTAACAATATTCGTAGTACAAATGCGAACTCAAGTAACAATACTCATAGTACAAATTCCTAATCGCTGGACCACAATACAATTTGAGTTTATATGGAGAGGGACATGTATATATTCAGAATTGAACAACTAAAAAAGGCTAGTAAAATAGGGGTACCCTAGAGTTTCTGGGAAAGTTGGAGGGGCACGTGCCTCCATGCCCCTACATGGCTCCGCCCCAGCCAAACATAATGTTAGTAAAAAGATTTGAAAATACAAGTGGAGAGAATGCATATACACAGACTTTGATGATTATCAAATGTTCAACGTCAATAATGCTAACAGTTCATAACTTGCTACACAGTTGGAGGATGGAAGAGAGGAAAATGTTCAAGATTAATTTTCACAAGGAGGGGTTAAACTTTAGCTCAATTCTCCAACACCGATTGTCAGTCTTATGCATTTTCTGTCTGCAATCTTATGCATGTTCTCAATCCCTCAAACATGTTACTTCCTTCTTAACAGTGCTAATCATTTGATTAATTTATTAACATGCACTTGATTGTACTATATCCAACTTTGTGCTTCTACCCGTTTAGTCCAACTGAGTTTCCCATTGACATGACCACTGCTAACTGAAAATATGACGGAAACTTTCACCTCCGAAGACTCTTGAACTGCGGAAATTTAATTTTAAACGGTGGCTGTTCCTGTTGGTTACCCTCGGGGCTGCCACTGTTCTGATCCTTCACACATAATCGAGAAAGAGAGCGAGAGAGGAAGGGGTGGTTCCTACGGCTGGAGAGGTGTCGGTGCAGGGTGGCAGTGGCTATGGCGCTGCTGCTGCAGATGCTTCTTCTTGCGGTGCAGGACGAGAGGAGGGAGAATGAATAGGGAAAGAGAGATGAGAAGGAGAAGAAGAAATAGATGAAAACAAGAGAGGATTACGTTCGAGAAGTGAGGGATATGGGGAGATGGTTGAGATATATGGGGAAGGAATTGAGAATGTGTGGGACTTTCAGGAGATTGGGGTGTAACAAACTGACTTTTTTTTACTAGCAAAATTGGCACACGCGATGCGTCTGCGCAATTTCAAAATAAAAAATAGTATATAAACAAAAATTATTGACATAAACCATTTCCTCAACTTCAAACAATTCTTCAGGGAAATAGAGAACCGCATGAATACATAACGACGTTACAGTTGAATACTGCATTAGTAAATGTCAAATTCTTCGATATTAAGAGATTTGAGACATCATGTACTATTAATAAATTATACAAAATAAATTGTCGACATCTACAACAAAGAGGTGTATTTTTCTGGATAACCTGGGATTGCTACGAAGTGAGTTGTTGACTTCTAGGTGCTTCAGCAGTAAAGGCGATGGATACTATGAACGACCAACTGAATGGTGATCTAAAACTGGATGTCAAGAACCTGAAACAACCAGTGAAAAGTTAACACCCGCGAGAAATCCAACAATTGGAGTTGCATTGAAGGAAGATGGAAAATCACATGTGAAAAATCTAAGGATATGGGGTGGAGCAAGGGTATAAAATGTCTTCATTGTTGTGTATATGAGATAGGAATCCTTAACCCTGTTGTTGCATAAAAAATTAATTGAAAACTAAATTAACCCTTTCAAAGATTGAAACCATAAAAGAAGCCATTAAAACAAAACACTCACTCCTCGTGCTTTTCTTCCATGCAATTCGGCATCCTCTGTATAATTTTGTTGAGATCAAAAGTGAGGCTGCTTGATTAAGGATGGGAAAGAAGAAGAATGCGTAAGCGCAAATTTCCAGCCAATGACCCCCCTTCACATTCATGGCACACAGAGTGGATTGTTTTCATACCTTATTAGCTTCAAATGTGGGTAGTGGGTCACGTGATATTGCGGGACAGGGTGGGCTGAGTGATTTTTTTTTACCATTTTAGCCCTAATGGGAGGTAGTTTATTATATAAAAGTGGGGATAAAAGTGGCAAATCAAAAGCATGACAGACTTCACTTTTTGATTTCACCAAACTCGGCTTTGGCTTTTTATATTAGTATAGATCTTTTAATTCTTTTTTAATCAAGAAACTTTTACACTTTTACAAAATAACCTAAAAATTTGGGATTATTACATGTTCATCAAATTCACCGTTCTCTAAGCTAGGTCTAGTTCATAACAAATTAGTATCAGAGCTTGGTTCGGTGTTCCAAGATCAAGGTGGAGCTAAATAGAGAGAGTCTCACAATCCGTGAAATTTTTAACTACGATTTCGCGATCAAGGTGCAGCACGCGTTCGGGGGTTACGGATCTAGACAAGGAGCCGCAGAGAAGATGACCAGGGGGATGACCACGATTGAAAAGTTCACGGGGAGAAACAACTTCAGCTTATGGTTGATCAATGTACGTGCTTGTTGAAGTAGCAAGGCCTGTGGTTTCCATTGGCAGAAGATAAGGAGGGGGCTTCTACAACCACTACCGATGAGTTTGAGTCTCATCCAGAGGGGACGTAGCATAGGGATGCGTATGGGGGTTCAGACAGTCAGAGTTCCGGTGCGATGATGGAGACCAAGGAAAGCTACGGTGACGTCTGTTCAAACAGTAGAGAAAAGTGACACCAGTGGACGAAGGATGAACTCAGGATCTGCAGGTTTGGCTGCAGGTGGAGGGTACTTCGGAGGATGGTCTAGTTCTCTAAGCCCCGTTGGGGGTCAAGGTGGAAACCGTGCTCTTGATGAAGAGGCGGATGGTGGAATTCGGGAGTCTCCGACGAGAGACACAGCGCGTGAAGGGGACACGTGACTGGGAGGTTTGTTGTAGGGACTCTGCAACTCTTCGTTTAATACTATTTCGTGCTTAGCACCCTATTACGTACTTAGCCATGACCCAGTAACCAAATGAGATTATGACTACTTGAGTAACTAAAATGTGATTATGACTTGTTACCATGACATTACAAGCACTAGATAACAATTAATTGCTTGTATTTGTGTGAAATGACTGGCTACGTGATTTTTTTCTCATAATTAGTCGTCTTGGATAGTTTTAGTATTTCATGTAATGGTATGATTTTAGCTTCGAGGACGAAGCTCTGCTTAAGGAGGGGGGGGGGGGGGGAGAATGTAATACCCCGTCTATTTGCTGAGGGTAAACTGGTAATTTAGAAATCTAAATAAAAATTTATTGTGAATAATAAAGTTGTGTAAATTACTTTTATAGTTAAGAAACACAAGTGAAATTTTAAGAAATATTAAAGTAGTATTCGTAAATAATGGCGAGAGCAACTTATTAATGTTAATCGTTAACGCGGGTAAAACCACCGCGAGACATCATATACGTGCGACACCCAATCATTCAAAAAGAATGGTGTGCCCAACCACACCAAATAATATCCAAGAGTTTGTTTTTCACTTGAATTGTTCACCAGACTTCATTATTGTTTTTGCCTTCTTGTTCTTGTTCTTCTTCTTCTTCTTCTTCTTCTTCTTCTTCTTCGATAACCACATGGCCCGACAAAACCACCACACC
Source organism: Linanthus parryae (assembly GCA_023055425.1). Lineage (NCBI taxonomy): Eukaryota > Viridiplantae > Streptophyta > Magnoliopsida > Ericales > Polemoniaceae > Linanthus > Linanthus parryae. Next base: position 41,574,921 of record JALGPY010000002.1, read on the forward strand.
ACCGCCTCACCGCTTCCTCCTCAATATAAATCTCACCCATCCCGCATCTCCTTCACTAGACCCAAACAGCACCAACAACACCAATCACAACCATTATAGCCACCACTGCCTCCCTCACCACCGCCACCATAATCATCTCCTTCCTCACCTCCGGCGAAACCAACGACAAACCCACCACCTCCACTTTCACTCTCTTTTCTCTTCTCCCTCTCCGCATCTCTTGCTCTTTGTCACGAACAGAGCCAAGGAACAGCAGCAGCAGCAGCAGCAGTGGCTGGAAGCCACCGCCGCCGCGGCTGCAATCCCGACGGGAATCACCGAAGCCTCCGGCAAAACAACCACCGTGCCCACCTCTCTGCCTCTACCCCTATCACTCTCTATCTCTTCCTCTGCTCATAGTGAGCAACAGTAGAAGCCCAAAAAAGAGGAGCAGCTGAGCCAAGCTCAGCCACAACCACCGCCACTTTCCCGTCGAAAAGACCACCACCAAAGAAACAGAGAACCCACCCATGTTCCTCCTACCTGCTGCTCTTTAACCCTCTCTATAACGACCTGAGACAAGAAATAAGAAAGAAACAGAGCGCAAGAAGAACATAGCGCAACCACCACCACCGTCGGTGTCCATTAAAGTCGGTGAGATCGCCGACCAAACTCCACCCGAACAGAAACAGAGCCCCCACCACCTGAAAAATGTCCTAATCAACTCCTAAGGGGCCGACCAAGACACCAGCTAGCTCAGTCGCACCAAAAAGTGACCGGAGAAAGCCCCGTCGGCCAGGATCACCAACGACAACTTCAGCGACTCGACCCGCTCCGTTTCTCCGCCGTTTCGAGCATTTCTTGGGTTGGGTAAGCTCTAAATCACCTCACAAGTTGTTTTTAGTAATCAAAATCATGTATTGAGGCTTCAATCCATGTTTTGTTCGGATGAGATTATCTTGTTGTTGTTGGGGGGTTTTGTGTAATTTCAGAAAACTTGGGGTAATAGGTGTAGCATATGAAACTGCTTTAGGGGTATTTGATATCTTTTAGCATAAATTGGGGGTTTCCTTGTCATTTAATAATTTGAATATTTGGAAATAAAAATAAATATGATTTTTGGGCATAAAGTAATTTCTACAATTTCTAACTATTATTATAATTAAATAGAAGTGTGTTAAATATTGAAATAATATCTATGTTGAATATTAAATTAGTACGATAAAAAGTATTTGTTAATTAAAACGAATTGTTTTCTTAAAACAAGTTACAAGTATTTCTCATAATAAATTATATCTGGTTTGTAATATCATTTGATTTGAATAAATTGGACATTTAATTACTCTCAATTGATAATAGATATTTATTTGTACTAATTATTAATATTATTTCTTAGTCTTTTTTATAAATTACTAATAAGTAGCTATTTTACTAAGTTGTTTTAAAGTAATTCCTTGGTTACTTAAACCTAAATATATCGATTAGTAAATTAGTATTTAGTAAATAAGAAAGTTAATGTAATTAAGTTATTGGTGATCACACAACAATTTACTAGAATGTTGAGTATTATTACAAAAATGTAATATAAATATTGTGTGAGGGAATTGAGAGACTTAAGACTCATTTAGGCTTATAGCAAGTCATGTTGGCATAGATAAATTTGTAATCAAATAAAGGAATGTACTGTGTAGGTGACCAGTTCGTTGACGAAGGCTACGTGTCATTCTAAGGGAACTTTACGGGCTATTCACTAAAGATCAAGGTGAGTACACATGCCAAGCCTAGCATGCTAGCTTCCTTCGTGTTATATCATGACTTATTTGCTTGTCTCAAAATGTATTTTCCAATATACATCCTTTACTTGAGTTCTGGTTGTATTTCAAAATGACTGTTTTGAATATGTCACAAGATAAATAATAATCGGTAATAACGTAAAGTGAAAAGAGTCGTGCGGGGAACATCATTCGGATCTTTATTATTTGGTTTGGTTGTTGTGGCTACGTCCACTCGGCCCCTTATTATTTAGTCCGGTTGCAATTTGCCTCAGGTTGACTCCTTGTACTCACTCCTTCTGGGCACAAAGACCCCGTTAGGGGGGTGTCGACACTTAAGGTCTTGGAAGCGGGTTTGGGATATATTTATTGCGATTTGGATTTTCCCCGTTCAACTCAGGATTAAAAATAAAATTTTTGATTAACAAGGAAACTGATTCTTTGTGGCTAAATGAGGATTTCCAGACTTGGATATTGGATATTGGTTAAATATTGACCTTTGATATTACTTGCTATGTGTCAAGCACTTGAGAATGTTTACTACTTGTGCACAAGAGATTCCGGCGGGGAGACCTCCGTGTACACCGTACGTAGTGGATCAGGGATCGCACAGGAAGAATAGGGGTGTGTGTAGGGAGAGAGCAAGTCAGTAGCAATGTCTGAGAGAGAGACAGAGGTTTGGCAGAGCTTCCGCGTATGGCAGTGTGTTCTCCTTTGTATGGAAAGGTTAACGATGTATATATACTGGAGAACATGACCGTTGTAGTGTGGTTAATGCGCCCATTAATGGCGGCTTAATTAGCTTAACCATAACGGCACGTTCGTCCGAGTATATAGGAACCGTTAGAGCACGTGGTGCGCGAGTACCGGAACCGTTACGAGGTTGACCGGGTTTGACCGGATTGACCGGGTTTAGGGAGCTCGTGCCATAGATCTCTCAAAACAGTTACTAAAGGTCGCGCGCGGGCTTGGCTCGCACGCGACAGGGCTTACTCTAGCCTCCAAACCACAAATCCCTACAAGTCCCGTGCAGTGGTATGCGAGGGCTCTGTCTCGCAGCCCCCACATGGATCAGCGCGGCTGGTGATCCAGTGTGTATGGAGCACAATATGGTGTGCTGGATGGTTGCCACGTGGCCTAGATCTGCCATGTCATAAAGCAGTATCTACATTAGCCCCCTTTCTGCGCGTGAAGGCTTGTAGCTGTATAGGCTTCCATGCGCGGAAACCAACATGCGCGTCGTCGTCACGCACCAATTCAAATACGGGTAAGTTCAGCCCCCGTGCGTGTCATTATGACCTAAAACCCCTAGAGTCGTGCCGTCTGACCTTTAGGGTTTTAGGCGTGACGTCAGCCCGTCCTGTGATTGCGCGACACGACGGTGACGGTTGCGATGCGACTACTGAAGGGACGCAACCCTTCATTCTTCTGGATAAATACCTTGTATCCCATCATTTCAAAGCATTGCTTCTTTCTCTTAAAGTGAATGGTACCCGGAGATCTTCGGGAGCAGATCCAAATAATCAATCATCAGTTCAAGACTGCAAATCGTATTCTTCAATTGTGCATCTCCAAGCAGGCTTCAAGGAAACAAGGTTGGCCTCGTTTACTTTTGATTTAAACTACCAGTGTTTGCCTTGAACTGCGTTGAATCTGTAAACCCATGAAATCTGTGAAGAGGCTTTGATCTTCAAACCTGCTTCGTTTTTAATCTTTCAACAATATTGGGTCTTGCAAATCCCCAATTTCTAAAATCGGCACCGGAACTGTCTGCTTTCCTTTGCATAGATCTCGAATTCCAAAATTCAAACTGAAGTGTGGTATTTCTCCCCCCCTTTTTTTTTGCCCTTTCGCAGGAATGGCCAAAACAAGAGTAACCAGACCCGTCAAGGAAGATGAAGAGATGCCGGAGCTTCCGCAGGCTCTGTGGCGAAAAGCCCCCTTTCTGGGTGGGAAAGATTTTTACCACGCGAGGGTGAAGGCGAAGAGGATGCCTGATCCTGTTCCCATTGAGCAGTTGTTAACGCTGACTCGCCCAGTTAACTCAGCCTTGCTCGAGTTAGTTGGCTCCGAGGATGTGGTTCGATTGGGAATCGAGAATGGGCACTTCCCATACACTGCAATTTCTACTCAAGCGTTTGTCCAGAAGTTGGACTATATGGATGAGTGGACTGACCACGTGTTGGGTAATTACGCCGAAACTCTCGATAAAGCCGGCATTTTCTTCGCTGTCCGTGCTATGAAGGGTGCTGCCGTGAAGCTGGATCAGTCCATGCTTCTAGACCTTCTGTCCCGCTATTCGCCTGCGACTCACACGTTTCACTTTGCTGAGTTCGAGGCTGCCCCCACGCTCGAGGACGTTCAAATGCTGTATGAGCTTTCCCCCATGGGCGAGGTGGACCCCTTGAGTCACTTGAGAACACCTGCGGAATTGGCCTTGTACGCGCAGATGGAAGAGTGCCTAGCAGAGGTAAAGAAAATCTCCACTCGGTGGACCAGTACGAAACCTCTTCCGAACTGGCAGCTAGTGGATACGTCTGCGAAGAATACTTGGAACAAGTGGTTGCAGTACTTCTTCCGAGACTATGCAAACAGCAGCATCACTAAGAAGCTTTTGAGCGAGGACCCGGAGGCCGAGAATTATGTAGAGGGCAAGGGTTATCATTTGACCCTTTGCGCCTTTCTCTGCGCTTGGCTGTCGAGGTATCTGATTGATGGTCACCCCCATGACGGGGTCTTCTACCATGTGCTGCCACTTGCGGTGAGGCTCGCTCTTGGCCAGAGGTTCGCACTTGGACCCTTGGTCTTGGGCACGTTATATTATAGGCTGGACCAGCTGGTTCTGGCGATGAGGGAATCGCGCGGCCGTCTCGATGTTCTGACCTTTGTTAATATCAGCTTTTTGACAATGTGGGTTTTCGAGCGCTGGCCGTCTTATGCTCCAACTCCCCTCCCACTTGAGAAGTGGTGTCCCCCAGGCGAGACGGAAGCGTTCAACAGCGGGAGAGCTGCGAGATGGTTTGGAGCAAGCAACACCAAGTGTACTTGGAGCTTGATATGCGACAAACGAAGGGAGTTCACTGCCAGGCCCTATGCCACACGTGTCGAGAATGTGCGGTGGTTTCCAAAGCTATACCCTTCTAAAGGTATGGTCTTGTCAGAAGACCTTCTCTTTGAAAAGGGGCCGCATTTCCACGAGCGCTATCGTGAGTTCTTTTGCTGGTGTCTGCGAGGTTCTCTTCCTGCACTTGCAGAGCACATCCGTGAGCTCGCGCCCCGGTATGAAAGGCTTACAGTGGATGTTGACCCCACTCGGGTCTCGCCTCAGTTTGGTTTCGATGCGGTGGCCCCATCAATCTGGCCCCAGTCTATCGTTAGAGGGTGCTACAAGCGCTTGCTGACAAAGGAGTGCAAGACGGTCCTCATGAGCAATCTTCCCTTCGAGCAGCCTGCGGGAACTCGCAAGGGTGGTTGTTCCCAGAACTGGATCGCATACTGGCTTGCCCAGCAGACGAGGATGGAGACGGAGGCGGCGGCGCAGCCAGGAAGGGCCCCCTTGATCAAGAGAAACTCTTTTCCGTTTCGCCCCAATTGCAGTTTGAGCGAGTCTGAGTACGGTTGCTACTCGTTGTTGGACCGCGAGAATCATTTGTGCCCCGATTTCATTCTGAAGGAGCAGGTCAATGCAATCAAGAAGGGTGACACGCAGGTCATCAAATATAGCAAGGCGTTTGCTGAGGTAAGCAGTTTCCTCGTGTGCTTTGAGCTCTTTGATTTGCTTGCACTGATGCTTTTTGTTCTGTATTGTCTAGTGTCATGTGCGGAGGTTCGCAGCTGGTGACCGTTCCAAATCGCTGGTGGATACCATTGTTGCCACCAGAAGGAGGGGGGAGTCGTATCGGCTAGCATGGAGGATGGATGCCGAGGTCGAAACAAAAGTTCGCGGGGTCATGAACACCTTTGCTGACTCGCTGATAGACAACCCTCCGGCTCCGTCTCCTCGTAGAGATGACCCGTCCCCTCCGGCGACTGCGGCGCCGAGAGCGAAGAGACCTAGGCAAAAGGGGATTACGATTTCTTCCCCTAGGAGCGCTCCAGCTTCTCCTCCAGTGAGGTCCCTTTCCATCAAGGACAAAGGCAAGGGTCGTATGCCCAGCAAAGTGCGAAAAGATCTCGCAGTTGAGACTTTCGTTCCATTCAACCAAGAGGAGGAAGAGAGACAGGAGCCTCAGGCAAGTGATGAAGAAGCAACAGTTGTGATGTGCGAGGAAGGATCAGGAGGTACTTCCGTCGCGTCTCCTTGTCCTTTATCATGACTTCTGTGCAGTTCTTTTCTTTGAACCAATTTTGTATTCGCAGATGATGATGATGAAGCCGTTGGTGGCCTCGTGGCCAAGAGGCAAAAGAGAGATGCCCACTCTGGCGTTTCAGATGATCCCATAAGCGAGGATGTTCTTGCTGAATCCCGGAGGACAGCCGCGGAGGCTGCTGAAAGAAGAAGGCAGCGAGAGGAAGAGGAACTCGAGCTTGTGAAACAGCGGAGTCTCGAGGAGCGGCATGTTGACGACTTAGGGCGTCCAGCTGGCGAGGAAGACGAGCTTCCCGAAGAAGTGGCTCCTCATGTGGAGGAGGAAGATGAGGTCCCTGGAGAGGACACAGCAGAGCTAGAGCAAGTCCAAGCGGACTTCGCAGAGATCGCAGGTGGCGATAAAGGTGAGATCTTCAATCTCGCAGTTACTTATAGAGATGTAATTGTGGGTGCGTTAAAGCACGGTGTGTCAAAGCCTGACATTCGCCGTTGGTTGGTAAGCAAATGCGGAGAACCCTCAGGTAATTATTTTGAGTGATATGCGCATACTAGGCTTTAGTCACTTGAGGCAAAATCATGACTGGTTTACTCGCGTCCCAGGTCACGCTTCTCTTAAAGATTTGCTTAGTGAGGATACACTGATAGGGCACGGTTCCACGTCCCTAGTGTATGATGAGGATACCTCAATCCCACCTTCGCGTGGAGGTGCTTATTCTTAGCTTTAGTAAAGATAGTGAAATAACTTATAACACAAGTTACCTCACATTATCGCGTTCGGTATCGCAGGTCATGCTGAGGAGCCTGAGCTGGAGCAGAGAAGTCAGCCTTCTGCATCCCATGTTCCGATTTCGAGCTCCCATACCGAGAAGCCCGTCGCAGCTGCTGGACACGTGAGTGAGCGTCTCGAGGATGTCATCGAACTTTCCGACGATGTCGAAGCTGATGCTGTGCCGATGGACGAAGGTGTCCGTACTGGCGGTGAGGAAGAAAGGACAAGTGATGCTAATATTTTCGCATCTGGGAGTGTCCGTCCAGCGACTTCGGCTGTCCCCTCGCCTCCGGCGATGACTGAACCGGAAGCACCTATTCCTGCGTGGAGTATTTGGGGCTCGCAGGTTGGGAATGTAGTCGCAGCTGGTGCGGCCTACACTCTTCCTCCTAACTATGAGAGTTTGGAGCTCGCAGCTGATAGGAGAGCCATGGAGCGAGGGCAATCTTCGAACAACCCGGTGGCTCGCATTCCCTCTATTCATGAAATTCTGGAAGGCACTGGTAAGCAGAGATTTTACCATTCGCACGTCGCATTATTTGCTTGCGAGTTTTGACATCATGACTTGTTTTTGATGTCTCAGGTTTGAAGCAAACCGATGTAGACTGGGTGGTTCGAATGCGCCTCAGATACCCCCGATCGTTTGTGAGGTGTCTGGAGATCAGTCCTTTTGACAGGAGGCTATTCCTTACTGAAGCCATCTGGATACTAGGGCAGCTGTGCGCGGCTACACCTGCGACCATTTCGGCCCAGAGTGCCGAATTGCTGTGTGGCATGTGCCAAAATCTCGTGCTCAAAGTCCAAGGCAGACTTGGTTTCAAATTCCTCAAGGACAGAGTTACACTGATTCGCGCAGCTGTAACTCTGAATCTCGGGCACCAGAATCTCGCAGCTGAGATGCAGAAGGTGGAGCAGCAGAAGCAAAAGGTTGATGAAGCTTTGAAGCTGTATCATGAAATGAATGCCAAGTGCGAGCAACTAAAGCAAGAAGTGCAACAGGTGGAGAGGCTGATCGAGCAGTTCGAGCCCCAGGACTCCTTAGTCAAAAATTTGTTTTGACTTTTCGAATTTTGAAAAGAAAACAGGAAGATGGTTGAGACATTAATGTAATATTTTGAAACATTAATGTAATGTTGCTAGGGTTTCTCCCCCTTCTTTTTTTAACAACAAACAATGAGTTTGCCCGTTTTGCCCCTTTCGGGATTTGATTGGACATTTCTGTGCATATCCAATTATGACATCAGCAATTGATTCTTTGCTTGATTTTCGCGCTAATTTCTCGGCAGATAAGCACGCTTCCGTTGGGAAGTCCATCCGAATCATGACTATCCGTCATTTATTAGGATACGCAACCGAATCGTCGTAGCCTTTAGTAGGGTAATTGATTGTTACCGCTTTTCAAGGCGTAAGTGATTGAACTTACCCTCTTTTTGAATTTGCTGACTCATCTTAAGCAACCGAAGAGTCTCTACAGGGCCTATATAAACCCCGTCTTTGCCATTTGGGCTCTTCTATCCCAAACATGTGCTTTGCCGTGAGTCCTTGCGACTGCTGGCTTCAACGCTTGCTTTTCGTTGATTCATGGCAACTTCAAGTTTTGAATCCTGAGTTTGCGCTTTGTGCTACAGAAATAGCTTCCAAGATCCACTTTATGAGGCTTATTGCTGTTTATAACCGTCATAAAGAGGATGCAGATAATACCTCATGTGTGTTCGAAGAAATTTCTTCGTGTATTATGTGTGCAGGTCATGTTTCCGGCCGCCTCGTGGCGAGGTGCAGCGCCGAAGTGACCGTGCTACCGTCTCGTAATGAACGGCGTGATTCTTCTTCAGCATCTCCGAAGAAGAATCCGTTGCCCTCACATTTGTGAGGTCGGGGTGCTCGTCAATGCCCTTGTTCAACATGACAAGGAATCCATCACCAGAGGAATGACTGCTTCGCCTGTTGTGCGGAGTATCATCTGTCGGCACAGGAAGCTCCCCCGGCGCCTATCTTGGTCAGACAGAGGCTTTTGTCATTCCTTGGGGTCTCGGGTGCATCGTATCCCTGACCTTACTACTAGGGATGTGGCGAATGGCGAGTTGATCTCTTCGCGGCAGCATCCCTTTTGCTATAGATCTTTGGCCGCAGATCTGCGTACTGTGCTGCCGGTGTCAGGACCGGTGGATTCTCTCTTTTCTTAGTCGAGAGTTCCCTTGGCGCATTTCTGGCTTATCAGCCATTTTTCGAATGTATTGTAAGCCATGTTGGCTGTGTAGTCAGATGCGAGCTTTTCGCTTGTAAGCTGCTATCTAGATAGATAAATTGTAAGTCATTTGACTCATAATGATAAATAGTATTTGTATCATCTGTTCTTTGCAACAAAATACAATTTCGCATGCGTTTCGGCTTGTTTTGCCTTGCATAATGACATGCATTGATTTCACATATGCGATGTCAATTTATAGATATTTCGCTAGATCATTCGAGATCGTAATTTCGCAGCTGTGCCATCTTGACGGATGGGCTTGTAGTTTGTCGTTGTAAATCGTATGAGATCACGTTCACAACGTTGCTATCGTTCCAGATAATTTTCGAGAGATCAATCGAGATCGTTGAGCTGTGCAAATTGCTATCATAGAAGATAGGCTTTGTTTGAGATCGTTTCTCGCATAAACTGCTACCACAGCAGACAGATCTTTAGAAGATCTAATAAGATGACTCTGCACTCGTGTTGCCATCATATCAGACGGGTTTGGATAATTAACCAAAATTGCTATCGTAACAGATAGGCTTGAGAAGATCATTATAAGATCGCATCTGTATAGCCCGCTATCTCAAGAGATAGGCGTTAGATGATCGATTGAGATCGTTTTTGTATTCCGCTGCTATCGCAAAAGATAGACTTTGGATGATCATGTAAGATCGTGTTTTCGTTTGGGTGCTATCGCAAGAGATAGGCTTTAATGATCACTTAAGATCACATTTGTATTTGATTGCTACCATGAGAGATAGGCTTTAGATGATCACTTAAGATCGCATTTGCGTTTGGCTGCTATCGTAAGAGATAGGCTTTAATGATCACTTAAGATCGCATTTGCATTTGATTGCTACCACGAGAGATAGGCTTTAGATGATCACTTAAGATCGCATTTGCGTTTGGCTGCTATCGTAAGAGATAGGCTTTAATGATCACTCAAGATCGCATTTGCATTTGATTGCTACCATGAGAGATAGGCTTTAAATGATCAATTAAGATCGCATTTGCATTGGCTGCCATCGTAGGAGATGGGCTTTGGATGATCACTTAAGATCGCATTCGCGTGTAACTGCTATCGTAAGAGATAGGTTTTAGATGATCGATTAAGATCACATTTGTAATGGCTGCCATCGTAGGAGATGGGCTTTAGATGATCACTTAAGATCGCGTTCGCGTGTAGCTGCTATCGTAAGAGATAGGCTTTGAATGATCGATTGAGATCGCATTTGCTATCTTAAGAGATAGGCTTCGATGATCAATTAAGATCGCGTTTGTATTTAGTTGCTATCGTAAGAGATAGGCTTCAATGATCAGTTAGGATCACGTTTGCATTTGCTGCTATCGTAAGAGATAGGCTTTGAATGATCAATTGAGATCGCATTTGCTATCGTAAGAGATAGGCTTCGATGATCAATTAAGATCGCGTTCGCTATCGTAAGAGATAGGCTTTGATGATCAATTAAGATCGCGTTCGCTATCGTAAGAGATAGGCTTTGATGATCAATTAAGATCGTGTTTGTATCTGTTACTATTGCGGCGAATAAATCATTGTTAACAGTCGTAACAAATTAGATAAAGCGATATAAACAGCTAAAAAATATGAATTTCTCATTTGGGAGAATTCTTTTATTATGACATTCTCATATGGGAGAGATAGGATTACAATCCTCTCATATGGGAGAGGAGATTGCGAATATCGTAGCCACATGAGACATTAAGCAACGTTATCATAAAACGTATGAAATAAGAGAAGTCAGGGATAGTACTTCTTGATCCAGCGCATGTTGACTGAGCTTGGAGTTGAGGTTGTGCCGTGCAACCTTCGTATGCTGCAGTAGCCGCTATCGAAGACTTCTGTGACTTCGAAGGGTCCCTCCCAATTAGCTGCGAACTTTGGGTGGGTTGCCTCTCGCATGCAGTGATCAGATGCGCGCAGGACCAGGTCGCCAACTGCGAAATCCCGTCGCTGGACTGTCTTGTTATAGGCGCGAGCGATTCTCTCTTGGTACCGCTTGTTAGTCCTTTTGGCTTGTTCTCGCTTTTCTTCCAGCAAGACTAAATCATGATCGCGTTGATTTTCATAGAGTGCGTGGAAGGCCAGCCTTGCCGAATTGACTCTGACCTCCGCAGGTACCACAGCTTCGGCCCCATAACATAGTAGAAATGGCGAGGCCCCTGTAGGTGTCCTTGGAGAAGTTCTGTAGGCCCACAGAGCTATGTTAAGGGAGTCGGCCCACTTCTTGTGGTCATCTGCGACCATCTTGCTCAGAATTCGCAACAGCGTTTTGTTAGTCGCTTCGGCTTGTCCATTTCCCTTTGGATAATAGGGGGTGGAGCATATTTGCCTGATATTGTACTCCGCGAGTTTGGTAGCTACCTGACGATTAACAAAAGGAGTACCGTTATCTGAAAGAATAGTATTTGGGATTCCGAACCTGCATACGATGTTTTCCTGGATGAAGTTAACCACAGCCAGCGCGTTTGCCGTCTTCAGTGGTATGGCTTCCACCCATTTGGTGAACAGTTCGGTTGCAGTGAGAATGAAATGGTTCCCATGTGACGTTGGTCGGATGGGGCCAATGAAGTCCAGAGCCCATGTATGAAATGGCCATGGCGTCCCTAATGCATGTAGATCCACGGCAGGAGCGTGCACTAGGTTCCCTTTGAATTGACATTCTTGGCAGCGTCGCACCTTGGTGCGGCAATCGACTTCCATCGTGGGCCAGAAGTATCCGATTGAGAGAAGCTGTCTGCATAATTTCGCACCTCCCTGGTGTTCCACCTGGTGGGAGAGGTCCATGACTTCTTGTGCTTCCCTATCGTCTAGGCAGCGCAGCAAGTTGCCTTCGTGACCTTTTCGCCAAAGCAGATTTTCTTGAACCACATATCGAGAAGCTTTCCCCATCAATTTGTCTGCCTCTTTTCTCGATTCGGGTACAGTGCCCTTGGTGAGGAATTCAAACAATGGCTTTCTCCAGTCTGTGTCGTCGTCGATTAGAGCGACAAGAAGAGAATCTTTGATTAGTGCGCAACTTTCGCACTTCCCTTGTATCAGGGCTGCGGCTGTAGACATGCTTGGCCAATGGATGCCGTATCTCTGAGCTTTCCTGTAGATTGACACCTCGCTTTCTCCGCAAGCGTGTTGGTGAATCTTTTCTAACAGCTGTTGTCCCTCTTGTTCGGAGACACATCGCATGAGTATTCCTCCGGGACCCTTGTAGTAAAGGGTGTTGTCGTGGATACAGTATCCTTTCGTGAGTGCCCAGCTCTCGCTGCTGGTGCCTTTCGCAATTGCTTGCAGGATTGCTTTTCGCCAGTCTGCGTCATCCATGTGTTCGTCGTCGCACGCATCTTCTGTTAATGCCGACGATGTTCGCACTTCGATGGAAATCCTTGCGGGGCATTTGTCTATGCTGACCTTAGATCCCAGAGTTGCTAAGGCGTCTGCATGCCTGTTGTCCGCTCGGGGTTTGTGCTCGTATTTCACGTCGCAGAATTGCTGCATCAGCTTTTGCACTAGGGTGCGGTATGGCAGGAGGTTGATCTCCTTTAAACCATATTCGCCCGAGGCCTGTTTAACAATCAGTTTGGAATCTCCCATGACTGTTAAGTTGCTCACTTCCAAAGCTTTCGCCGCACGGAGTCCCGCGATCAGAGCCTCGTATTCTGCCTCGTTGTTCGTGACTGCGAAGTTGAGTTTTGCGGACATCTGTATGACTTCCCCGTCCGGCTTTGTCAAGACTATCCCAATGCCTCCACCTTTTCTGGTTGACGAACCATCGAAGTGGAGGGTCCAATAGGGCACGTCGATCGCGTAGATTTCAGGGCCTTCGAGTTCTTCCTCGATCACAGGTTCGTGACTGTTGTCAGGAAACTGTGCCAGCAGATCTGCTACCGCCTGCGACTTGATCGCTCTTGGTTTTACGCATGTGATATCGTATTGAGAGATGGTCATGTACCATTTCGCCAATCTCCCGCCCGGAGTAGTGTGAGTTAGCAGGTATCTTATGGGGTCGCTTTTGGTGACCACCACTACTTTGTGCGATGCAAAATAGTGTCTCAACTTCTCTATTACGAAGAATAAAGCAAGGCAATGACGTTCGATGTCTGTGTACCTTGATTCAGCAGGCTGCACAATGCGAGAGATGTAATAGATAGGCCTCTCTTGTCCCTCATAGATCTGAGCCAAGAGCGCTCCTATAGATTTCCTTGTCGATGTAAGGTATAGCAGAAGCGGCGATCCCAGTTGAGGCGCGATCATTATCTTTGGGGATGTGAGTAGCTCCTTTAGCTTTTCGAATGCGGCTTCGTGATCACTACGCCAGTTGTACACGGCGTCCTTCTTGAGGAGAGTGCTGAAGCAGCATGTGATTTCAGCGATTGCTGGGATGAATCTCCGCAGATATGACAATTTTCCCAAGAATGTTTTCAAGGTACTTTGGTCTTGAGGTGGCGTCATGCTGGTGATGGCTGACACTTTCGCAGGGTCAGGCTCGATCCCTTGGCGATGGACTACGCATCCCAGAAACTTCCCCGAAGTCACGCCGAATGCGCATTTCATGGGGTTCATTTTCAGTTGAAAGCTCCTGCATCTGTCGAACACTTTTCGCAGGTCTGCAAGGTGATCTGTTTCATGCCTGGATTTGACTACCAGGTCATCCACATAGAATTCCACTTCTTTGTGCATCATGTCGTGGAATAGGGCCATCATGACCCGCTGATAGGTTGCGCCTGCATTCTTAAGACCGAATGGCATTACCGTATAGTTGAATACCCCCACGGGAGTGATGAATGCAGTTTTCCTTGCATCTTCGGGATCCATTTTGATTTGATTGTACCCGCTGAAGCCGTCCATGAAACTGAACATGCGATGGCCTGCCGTTGAATCAATGAGCAAGTCAATATTAGGCAGTGGGAAATCGTCCTTGGGACAGAAGCGATTGAGGTCTCGGAAGTCCACGCAGATGCGGAGCTGTCCGTTCTTCTTCACCACTGGCACGATGTTGGCCAACCATGTGGGATGGTGATTTGGCTCTATGAACTTGGCATCTAGGAGTTTGACGATCTCCTGTTTGATCTTCACGTTGAGTTCTGGCCTGAAACTTCTGGTGCTTTGCTTGACCGGTTTAGACCCTGGGATGATGTCTAGACGGTGCATGGTGATGCTCGTGTCCAGACCCGGCATCTCGTCGTATTCCCATGCGAACACGTCCTTGTATTCAGTTAGGAGCTGCAGCAGTCCTTGTTCCTCTTCGCTTGTGAGGTCCGCACTCAGGAAGACTGGCCTTTTCTTTTCCTCGTTCGGGCTGAGGAACACTTCCTTAAGCTCTTGCTTCTGTGGTTTTGGCCTGTCTTCCATGCATTCGGGCGCTTCTTTGAGTTTCTCATCCAGAGTGCCCTGTTTTGGCTCTTCTGTCAGCGCAACTTGCTCGATTTGGTTGATTTGCCCAGGGACATCCCCATGCCCGTGTGAGGACGTCCCCGCGCACCTTCATATGCGATAGCATTTCTTCCCGTTGGCGTAGAAGCTCTCTATCTCCTTGCCCTCGGGGTCGTGTTTTGCGATCCTCTTCAGAGTGTAAACACTCTTGCGATGATATGCGATGCGCGGCGCCTCTTCGTGGGTAGGCGGCTTTTCTTCGGTGTCTCCCCTTGTCACCATCACGCCTGCAGGTGACTGGTCCTTGATGTCCTCCCAGAGAGGTAAAGGAGTAGGGTTGAATGGTCCGGATGTTTGCTCGTCCGCCATCTCGGTGAACCACACCGCCTCGCTGAGATGCGCTTCGTCCAAGTTGAACGGGTTAGTTGAGGCCGGTATCTCGACAATCCTGTCGTTCCAGATAGCTTTCATCACTTGGTGAGCCGTTGAAGGGATTGCGTCAAAGCGATGAATCCAGGCCCGACCTATGATCATGTAGTATGTGGTGTTCGCGTCTATGACATAGAATTTCGCCGAGCACTTGATTTTGCCGATCTGAACGCCCAGGCGGATCCACCCGATCGTCATTCTGGAATCGCTTCCGAATCCCACCAGCGGGGATGGACGCTTGACTACCTTGTGCTCGGGGATCCCTGCTAGCTTCAGTGTGTGGAGTGGAACAACATTGACCGCTGCTCCTCCATCGACGAATGCTCGCTTGAATTCGACGCCGTTGATGATGGCGGTCACGTACAGGGGCCTCTGGTGGCTCGCATCTGTCTTTTTATCGCTGGCAGAAAAGGTCATAATCTTTTCTGTGGAACGGGACGCCCTGACGACTTTCCCGTTGGAGACCACGAGGTCCTCCTCGTAGTCCTCTGCTACCCTTAAGATTGCTTTTGTCATGTCCGCTCGACATTTTTCGGAGAAGTTCATCTCGTTGAAGAATCTGTCGAAGCCGTGCGACCCTTTCATGCGGTCGGCACGCTCATCTTCCGTGTCCATGCTGTAGTCTTCATCTTCATGGACTTCAGCAACGATGGGCAGACCATC
Organism: Linanthus parryae; assembly: GCA_023055425.1. Lineage (NCBI taxonomy): Eukaryota > Viridiplantae > Streptophyta > Magnoliopsida > Ericales > Polemoniaceae > Linanthus > Linanthus parryae. The sequence goes on from JALGPY010000002.1 coordinate 41,590,461, forward strand.
CTCTGCGACTTCTTCCAAGTCAACTATCGAGATCATGGCGACCTCTTTGCCTTTTGAGCCCGAATCTGTATGGGCAGGCAGCGGGTTGTTGCGCACATCCTTCCGATGGTCGCTGACGATGAGTTCGCCGCTCTTCATCTTCTGATCGAGTGCGAATCTGAGCTTCTTGCACTCGGCTGTGGGGTGCATGACCTTGCCGTGGTATTCGCACCACTTAGGGTCCCTCGTCATCTCCTTGGAGGGTGCTTTCTCGAGCGGTGGTAGTACGCCGTCCTTACGCCACTGTCTGCAGAGATCGCTTGCCTCCTCCACCGAGCATGGCAGAGGCGGTGCGTCGAAGTTTGTAACTTTTGCTTGCTTCTGGGGCGAAACTGCATTGACCTCAGCTTCGCGTCCTCGCTTGTAGCCGAATCTACCGATCTTGTAGGTGGTGCCGCTCGCAGGTCGTTCTGGAGCGCTCCTCTTTCTCTGTCTCTCGACGATGGGCTCGATGTTCATCGTGCACTCGATGAGCTTTGAAAACGTGGGTGTTTGCAAATTGATTAGCATGCTCTTGTACTCATCTCGCATGCACTGCAGGCATATCTCTACGAGCCGGCTTTCGAGCATGGGATCCTTGCACTCCAAGGATTTCGCTCTGAATTTCTTGATGAAAGTGATTCCATCTTCCTCGCGTTTCTGATACATCCGCGAGAGGTGGATCATCGTCACCTTCTCTTCCATCTGGAAGAACTTGGTGTAGAACCTCTGGACCATGTCGTCCCAAGTCTTCACAGATCCGGGCTCCAACGTCCGGTACCATTTGTATGCTACATTCCCAAGAGTCTTTGGGAACTCTCGCATCAGCAGTTTGGGATCAGCTCCGTATGGACCCATGACGTCAATGAAACGCATGACGTGCTCATGAGCGTTCCCGTTGACGTCCTCGAACTTATCCCATTTGGGAGCTTTGTACCCCGCCGGGTTAGGCATGAGATAGATCTCTCGTGGAATGGGTGGATCGTTGTCTAGCTTCGGGATGATGGTATCCGCGAGCGATTGATGAGCTAGGATGGAGTCCACGCGCTTCTGCAAGGACGTCATGCATTCTGGGAGGCTTCCCTCGGTAGCTGCCGGAGGGGTTGCCGTAGGCGGTGGCGACACATATGTCGCCGGAGGATTGGGAGTATATTGACTGCCCGCGTTTCCCCAAATCGTCGCTGGTGGAGGCAAAGTGTACTGCAAAGTTGGGTTAGACGCCAAAGCCGTGGGCTGAGAGGCGTGAGCGGCAGGGGGTAGCATCTGCGCTGTTGATCCTTGGATCGAAGGCAGCTGCGCGGCTGACGGTGGAGTTTGCAGATGAGGATTGGGAGGCGTGGCCGACACTCCCAATCCTGGAGCAGTAGGGGTGCCTCCTCCCTGAGGGGTGGCGGTACCTGGTGGAGGATTTGGCGCAAGGGTGCCCAAAACGGCCAAGATCCGCTCCAACTGCGCAGATTGAGACTTGAGAGCTTTTGCCTGACTTTGGACAGTGGCGTCCAAAGATTCCAAAGTCGGTGCCTCGCCGGGAGTCGTCGGAGTACGGCGAGCTTCGTCTCCCGAGGGAGTTTCGGTGGAAGGCGACCGGTTGCTGACATCATCCTCCTGAGACATGGTTGCTTTTGCTGGTAAGTTTCACGTCGGGTTCACCAAAATGTGCACAAGAGATTCCGGCGGGGAGACCTCCGTGTACACCGTACGTAGTGGATCAGGGATCGCACAGGAAGAATAGGGGTGTGTGTAGGGAGAGAGCAAGTCAGTAGCAATGTCTGAGAGAGAGACAGAGGTTTGGCAGAGCTTCCGCGTATGGCAGTGTGTTCTCCTTTGTATGGAAAGGTTAACGATGTATATATACTGGAGAACATGACCGTTGTAGTGTGGTTAATGCGCCCATTAATGGCGGCTTAATTAGCTTAACCATAACGGCACGTTCGTCCGAGTATATAGGAACCGTTAGAGCACGTGGTGCGCGAGTACCGGAACCGTTACGAGGTTGACCGGGTTTGACCGGATTGACCGGGTTTAGGGAGCTCGTGCCATAGATCTCTCAAAACAGTTACTAAAGGTCGCGCGCGGGCTTGGCTCGCACGCGACAGGGCTTACTCTAGCCTCCAAACCACAAATCCCTACAAGTCCCGTGCAGTGGTATGCGAGGGCTCTGTCTCGCAGCCCCCACATGGATCAGCGCGGCTGGTGATCCAGTGTGTATGGAGCACAATATGGTGTGCTGGATGGTTGCCACGTGGCCTAGATCTGCCATGTCATAAAGCAGTATCTACACTACTTAACTGCCTTTTACCTCCGCCGTAATGGTAATTTTACTATTGTACCATAAATTATCTCCATTCTGTGCTTGACACGCTTGGGTATTGCTCATTCAGTATTTCAATGCTGATTTTCGAAACTACGATTCTTGTTTTCATTCCCACCGCAGGTCTAGGAGACGGGAATTACGAAGCAGATGGGTTCGAGACTCACATGCAATGAACGTCCCAAAAAATCATCTTGTACGATAGTTTGTGTATAATATAGTAGAACTCAATAACACATGTATGAAACGTTGTGCAATGTTTATTAGTAATGTAATATATATGGCGGTTTTGCTTTTGATTTCCGCCGTTACTTTTAGCATCGCCCTCCCGGTCTCGTCCAAGCCGGATAAGGGGGTTGTTGCAGACTCGGTTGGAGTCGGAACAACAAACGAATTTGTTGTAGTAACTCGGTCGGAGTTGGAGCAACAAATGGGGGTTTCGATTGTAGGAAATCAGCCGTAGTTGGAGCCTCGATAAGGTCCGATTGCAGGAACTTGACGGGAGTTGGAGCATCGCTGAGAGCACACGTTGTAGGATCTTCGCAAAGATGGAACAACTTGTGATTGGGGCTATTGGAGAGAAGCCGCTAATTCAAGCGCACGAAGATGAGGGGATTCAAGGCAAGGTGGAGATTTGTTGGAATCAAGGGGTGCCTCGAATGGACTTGAGTTGGCGACGAAGCGGGGCAAGAAACGGACCAAACGGAGGAGCACGAGAAGAAGAGAACAAGCATTGGCAGCAGGGTGTTTCTGCGAACAACACGGGCCTTCGTGTGAAGAGAATCCAGAAGGCGACCAAATTTTGTTTCCTTGTTTGTTTAGCTCGATTTTCGTATTTCTTTGGGCACAAGCTGTATAGTAGGCCTATATAAAGGTTATAGGTCGTACCTTACATTGTGTGGTTGTGTTCATAGTGCTTCTCTCCAATAAAAGGAGCTTTTCGGGTCGTGGAGGTAGCTAGCATCATGCTAGTGAACCACGTTATATCGGTTTGTTCTTGCACATCAAATTCGTCGTTCTCTAAGCTATGTTTAGATCATAACAGTAAGCATATGATAACTTTTCTGTTTGAAAAACAGACACTGTTATTGGGCAATTGTAGTGAGAGTGTATTCACCTTTGAGGCATCGGGACAAGGGTCCTGATATTAAGTAAGACAATGATGCAAAACAATGTTTACGTATCTTTTAGTGTAATCTTTCAACAATTGAACAAAAGTTGTGTGTAAGAGAGGCACTGAGACAGATAATCACCCAACTTGTACCCATGGCGAAGTTCCTCCCAATGCAACACAAGCCTGATAATAACGTAACTTCTGATCTTAGTACTAGAATTAGGTGGTGTCTAGGGCAAGGAGATACTGGTGAACATGTTCTGACCTCGAGGTAATAATAACCAAATAGTCCGTGAAAACCTTGGGGGGGCTGAGTGCAAAAAAAGTCGTATGCTTATGATGCGGTCGCCCGCATTCGATCAAAACCCAGCCCTAAAACCCTGCAACTGAAAAGGTCTGTCCTTTCCTCTCAAACCCAAACCCTATCCGCGAGCAGTTTCTCCGTCTTCCTTCAACAATGGCGGTCAGAGCACACTGTCATGCTCTCCACGGATTCAAGGTAATTCTCTCTCTCTCTCTCAATTTCATCTTCATCTTCATCTTCATCATCATCTCCTGAACTGTGAAGATTCAAGCGAACGAATTCGTGTTTTGTTACTGTCTATTATCTTTCCAATTTTGAATCTCCACTGCCCATCTTACGGATTCGAGGTTTACATATCCATGCCTTCATTTTAGCTTAAAAAATGTAGATTTTTAGAATTTCGATACGGGTTTGATTTTGATTTTGATTTTGATTTCGATTTCTTAGTGAATTCTATAGATCCTTTTTGAAGGAACGAAGAAGTAAATTGGAGGTGCGAGTGTTTGAGACTCATCTACTACAAACTCTATAGAACTTGGAAGAATTCCAAGAACCAACAATTGATTTTGCTATGAATGCAAGATAAAATGCCACACAACTATGTGTGTCCTCACTTCTCATAATTGCTTTGAAATTTACACAAACCCGACTTGGGCGTGGTTTGCTTATATCACCCGTGGTTTAAAAAGTTGCACCTAATCAACCTATGGTTTGGAAAGTTGCACTTAACAAACCTCTGGTTTATCTCGTCCAACACTTCAAACCATTCCATCCATTGGATAATTCTCACACCAGCTCCGTTTAGAACTCTCTTGAAACTTAATTTTAGGGCTAACAATCAACCCAGTAGCAGTCTGATTTGATACTCCAAAGGTATATTTCTTTGACCAGAGCATTAGAATAAAAGGGTTGCACAGGTTAGAAGTCTCCACTATTATCAGTTTTAGTTTGGAAGGAAGTGCTTGAGAAAGATTCAAACTGGAGTTTGCACAGAGAGGATCCTTCCATTAGTTATCCTAATAGGATTACGAGCAACTGCATTTCCTGAGAGTTCTATAGAGCAACAAATCGAATACACGATGAGGAGAATTCCCACATGAGTTAATTTCCACATACTGATCGTCCAAGATTGGAGCTCAACTTGTAGCGATTGCCACAGGTTAGCTCAAATGCTTTGAGAAGATTATCAAATTTCTTGACTGAAAGTTCATAACTGGATCAATAAAATCTTTACCATCAGCTGGAAAATGTAGTCAGTATCCTCACAAACCGTTAATCTGTTAGATATCTTTGGTAGTGGTTGATATTGGTTGTGTTGATGAGAGGCTTATGATAGCTAGCAATGACAGTGGTCTTTGTGACGAGCAGTAGTGCTTGGTAATAATGGTGGTGGTGGAAATTGGAATTGCTGCGTCGATGCTCGCTGGTGTCAAGAATATCTTTTACTACTATGGTTTGGGTGTCCCAATTTTCATAAGTACCATTGTTGTCATAACCATGATGACTACAGAACCTAGGCTTTTGTTAGGGTCCGAAATCACATTTGAAACCTGAACCTCGCAATTGAATCTAAAACCCACAGGTGGTCATTGCGGCGTAGATGGATCCCATGGTTTGGGATTTCGAGGGTGAGGGTGATAGGGACAGCAGCATCCAGGGAGAGAGGAGAGTCCAGTACAATGGAAGAGGCTTGCACTGTCACATTATTATGTCATTGGGGTTAAAACATTCATTTACCAATAAGCAAGGCAAGTAAATTTCCCTAATAGGAAGTTGCTTATTTGTATTTAGCACTAACCCCGGCCCTGGGGTCTTTAAATTTATCCAAAGATTATTAATAGAGCTCGAACCAGAGCTACCAGAATTTGCCCATTGGTGCTCTCCGAACTGGATCGCCTGTTCCCGGAGACCTGGCTATGCACAAACTCAGAGATAAAGCATTGCGAGTCAAGTTTGCATACGAGTCCCAACCGTCGACTGGTTGCTGCAGAGTGCTTCAGTAATCTAGGGTTCCAATCGTCCGAAAATATTTTCAGAGAATTCGAGGTGAATAATGAGGAGATAAAAAGATCGCGAAGAGATCGAGGGGAGAAATTGAATGTGAACTGTCAAAGCTTGTTATCATTTTCCAATAATTTAGTAAAATTGTTACCACTATGTTCCCTCTATTTCTCCCCAAATTGACTTTTACCACTGGGTCACTTTTACCCAGTGATTTGGATAGCAATATGATGCAATTTTTTATAATATTTTCATGGTGCTGTATAGTAAACGTTGCTCTATAACACGGTGAAAAAATTATAAAAAAATTGCATCGTTTTGCGATCCAAATCACCCTGTCATAGTGACCCAGATATGAGTAAAAAAGTCAGAATGGGGAGAAAGAGAGGGAACAAAGTCGTACATTCAAAGTTAAAACTCTTGGTGGTGGACCGTGGACCCCAGAAATATTGTGGGCGATTATTGAGTTTCTATTCTCACTATTAAGTTGGTTTTCCAAAACTTAATGAAAAGTTGAAAACTTTTATGGTTAACGACCAACAAAAAACTTAGAAGTACTACTACCTATGTAGCACTGAGACGGGAATGGGGACGAGACGAAACGGGGACGGGAATGCCGGAACGGCAGTTTTCGAAAATTGGGGAGACGAAACGCCGGGAGAACGGCAGAATAGTTATATATATACATATATCAATAGATACACACACATGTATTATAATGTAAATGGTACATAAATACACACTAGACAAAATTGAAAGACAATAACCAAGATAAATACAAGGACACATTTACTCCATCAATATGTGGAGATCTTGAGAAATCAGAGTTCCATGAAGTCTTTGAGGTTGATTGGAAGTCTTGAAAGTATCCAAATTTATATTCTCTCTGTTTAATTATAAGTGATAGGTTTAAGATTGGGGTCCGGGATCTTGATGAGATTAGTAATATATATCATATTTTATTTACAAGTAGCATTTTTTATCTTTCTAAATATTAAAAGACACCCAAGTGTTATTTTATACCCAGGGACGTCTCCAAAATGTTCCGAAAGGGGGGAACACGTCTCCGGAAAGTTCCTCATAAGTTCCGGACTCATTACTTTTACCGGAACGCCATGTGGCGTTCCCGGGACGTTTCGTGGAGTTCCGGCGGAGTTCCGGAGTTCCAGACGTTCCCGGAACGGGGACGTCACCCTACATGGAGTTCCCGTGCATCATAGACAACTACTATAACTACTTGTTTAATATTTACTAGCATACATGGCACACTCGTTGCCTGTGCACAACCACATGAGAAAGAGATTTAGTTCTTCTGAAACTCGCTTGAGTTTTCTCCCATGAGACATAAACTTAGGCAGTTGCAAGTATAAGACATTTTATATCTAAGCATACATAAAACTTAGACATACAGTGTATACTTGAAGCATAAACCTCACCTGAGACAGCTAAGAAAACTTTCAATTGGCACATAGAGTTTAAACTATCGAGTGTGATAAACCTCAAAGCACTTATCATACCTTGATAGAATCAAAAAGTTTAAACCGAGAGAACAGAGGGTGTTGATCATATTACAATTTCTTTGTCGGATTGCATTGCACTCTATTCAAACCATTTACTTTTTTATTATTAAAATTGTATATATAGTAATTTCGTAATGAGAAAATACCTGGAAAGGCTAAAATCGGTAGCCTTTTTTCTCTGTAACTTCGTCTTTGCCTGGACAATTCTTATTCTCGTTTGTCGTTACTATGGGATGTTCTTTTCCGTTGTGCTTGACAAAGAAGAGGGCAAATTATGCTAACAGAGAACAAAATGTACAAACAACTAAACTAAAAGAAACAAACCAAGAACCTACTAATCAAAGAGAACACCAAATTAGAGAGAGAGGGAGAGAGGCCAGTGGTCTTTTATTTTTAGGAACTTCCATTGATCGTAGTGCCGTATGTTTATCAATTTTTAAGAACATGGCAGTTACTTCAATGGTGGTGGACGTGGGTAGTGGATAGGAGTGTGATATGGACATTATCTTTTTTTCCCTCATGTTTTAGGTAGATATTCGTTTGAATTAGAGGGTATAAGTGGAAACAAAAAAGGCTTCACCAAATTGCTTATTCCCTTTATATATTAGTATAGATTTAAAAAGTACCTAATTTTTTTTGATAAACCACATAATTTAATTATTAAGTAATTAATTAATTTCATCCTTAAGATGAAAATCAAATAAGTCTGCTTTTCAAGTTCAATCCTTTTAGTTAAGAAATATAATACTATTACTTTTACAGTAGCATAATTACATTAATGAATTAAGAATGATTCTAAATTAAGTTCCACCATCCCGGCAAGCAAATTTCATTTTGCCCAAGCGATTCGAAGAAGCCTACTACCCCTTGCGAACGAATTCCATAGGGTAGTATACCGCGGTCCCGTTCCACATTTCGTATACGGAGCGATCAGGATTCATGGATTTAGATAACCTTCTGCCAAGGTCCAATTAATCATTGCTTTACCTACTAAAACGTTTAGGAACCTTCTATGCTACTATGTGTTACTTAAAGTCATAAAATCGTTTAACATACTGTTCTAGTAACTTCTATCTTTGTTGCTTAACTGTTGCCAGTCTGCTGTCTAACTGGTGGCACTTTACGCTGATATGATATATTGTGTTATCTACTGCTCTAGTTCAACCATGTGCAGATCATTGGTGCTACTAGTTATCCGCCACCAAACTGTTGGATAATGTAGCATGTTATATGATATGTGAACCACTTCGTTGGTGTATTAAGTAGAGTTGTACATTCTTTATGTGCACTGTGCAAACTCTATATAGTCAGTACGACTAGTATGAGAGCTTTACTTGCTAATTGCTATTTGTTATTCAGTAATTTTGTAAGAGAGTGTTTATTCATAGTTGTTTCACATATTCATAGTATGTTTTTATTAGTCCAACTGCTAACTCAAACTGCGGTAGAGGTGGTAAAAAATAGATGGATCTTTCTGTATGCTTCAAACATTGCAAGGAAGTAGCTGGACCAAGGGAAATGTGGGGAGAGGAATTGAGACACAATCATAATTCATGAGTTAACTAATTCAAAGTTCAATAACTATTAAAGTATTCACAAGACACTGGCTAAGCAACTGAGACTGACTGGATAAAATATTGAATATTTTTAGGGGACTGCTTTCTTGTAGTCTTATTCACCTCACATGTTTCTTACTCAGTTAAAAATCTGAACTTGGGATTATGCCTTGTGCTACCTTTCTCAACATTGTTGTCTGTTTCCATTTACACTTTCTACTTTTCTCTGAACAGATATCATCACGATCTCCCAAAATATACGGTCCCGCATTTAGACCCGGAGCAAACAGGTTATATCAGAATTATGTGCCAAAGTTCAGCTGTGCATTGAACATGACTGCAGGGCAGTCTGGTGAACCTGACCGAATAAATTTTGACCTTGTTAGAGACAAGGCAAGAAAAGTGTGGGAAAGTTCTCCAGAGCCAGTTAAAACCTTCCCTTGGACCAGAGCTTTCGAAAACTTCGTCCAGCTCATTGTGGATCTTACCTTGACTGTCATCAAATACTTATCTATACCTCTACTTGCAGTCTCTTCACTGAGCGAGATGTCTTATTGTGCCCACGAGAGACGACTATTCTTTGTTCCGTTTCCACTGCTAGTTGGTGCTGCTGTTGCTGGGGCCTTAAGAGAGGCTGCCTTGGAAGCATCTCCGCTACTCAAGGTTAATTAATTTTTCTGAGATATATTTTCAATGAATTTCAATCCAGTGGCTTAAAATGCCCTGTTTCCTAGATGCAGGTATTTTGAAATTTGAGTCTTCGCGATGGTATGAAATAGACAATAGCTAAAATGAATTTCATTCCAGTTAGGTCAGGTTACTTTCTTGTTACCAGTGGTACTGCCATTTAGTGAAAGCCTGTCTAATATGTTAAAAATCTATGAAATTGAGGTGTTTCTCCCAGCTAAAGCTCCCAGCTCCCGCTCGTTGGCTATTAAATGCTGTTACTTTAGGGAAAAGGGTCCTTTACAGTTTACACCCACCAAGTTTGAGCTATTATGTTTGCAATCTTGCATCCGACATTTCCTCTGAACTTTTATGAGCCAATAAAGAAGCATATACCATAAAGGGATACTCCTATAATTGTTATGCGGTACATGCAAGGTAAACTTGGTAATTTGAGTTTATTATTCCAGAAGTGATAGTCAACAAACCCTTCATTCCTTCATAGGATCTTGACGGACATAAAAAGTTGTGAGACTTGTAAAAAAATGGTTGGATAAACTAGAGGAACGAAATATAGGTATGTTTTTTTAATAGCCCCCCTCAAAAAAAGGATTAAATGCCAAGAAAATAGCATTGGCGAAATTCCTTGCAGACACTGTGTTTTCTTTAGTCATAACTTTATAGCTTGTATTTTCTTGCAGTTGCATTATATTATCATTGTGATCATATTTTGTGCTTGTATTTTCAGGATGCAGAAGCTCCTTGGCATCTGATTGCCGCTGGTATTTTCTTCACACTGCTCAAGTTGCCAGGCCCATATTATCCGTATTGGGGTCGTATTTTGATTCCTCACTTTGCGAATGGAGGGCTTTTGAGAACTCTATACTATGCATTCTTGTGGTTCAGACGGCCTAGAAAGACTTCCGGAATACCTGCAGTCCATGATTCATAATGAACTGAAACTTACATGGGAGTGTTGACCGCAACATAGCAGAGCAGGTATTATGGTTTGTTACTAGTTCCATTATTTTCATCAAACCCTAGGTAGTAGCTAGTATCTTCAAAATATATAAGATCTGCATGGAACTGCCGCGGTTCTGAAGTTTTAGAACGTGGAAAATGGCACCTAGACTTTGGCTGACTGGAGCTTTTTTTTTCAATTTCAGAGTGTACCAAAAAGAAAAATGTTTTTCAGCTTACTGGCATTATTAATATTCATAATCTCACTCCTTTTCTTTTGTGTTTGCTTCATAGTAGTAGGCTATAGTTGTTCAAACCAAGCTGTGATTGAGACGGTGAACACAATTTTGTTCTTTGGCGGTGTGGTTGCTCAAGTAGGCTGGTGGTTTGGGGTTTTCATTACCTTCGGAGGAATATTCAAATCCAAGATAGGCAGTAAATAGAAGAGGTAGAGTTCTTCTGCAGTAGCATAAATCCGTTGAGTGATCTCTGGAGTTGTCATGCTCAGTGCGAGATGAAATGGCTTTATGAGTTTTTTTCCACCTTTTCCCTGCCTGTAACTAGAGAAATAATGTACCAAACACAGCTTATGGAGCAAACAAAATGAGAGTGTTACGAGACAATTATGATCCTTCTGCCTGAAGAATGTTTTAGAGAAATGTACTAATTTGTTAGTATTATTCATAAGCAAGTTTTGTACAAGGGCACTTTTGTATATCATGTTTAAATTAACTACTACTAGTACTTATGATGTGAGGTCATGTTTCATTGACAACTACGTTGATCTGTGTCTCCAAAGTGAAAATATGACGTGTATTTTTTGCAAGGGTCAATTGAATATTCATTATTCGGGGTAATGATCCACTTACACCTTTCAGCATGTTAATGGCAAGTAATTAACAACAAGAATAAATTTGTGCAAAAAATTTGACACTGCAAGGCTATAAAAATAAATAAAAAGAAACAAAAGAATAATAAAAAAATGGGTAAAAGACAAAAACCACCCCTCGAGTATGGGGTATATACAAAAAAACCCCTCGTGTTCGGGGATATACAAAAACCACCCCTATCACTAACTGCAAACTAACAGACGGGTAAGAAGACATTTTTACCCTCATTTTTGGCAACAAATACCACACTATAAATAAAAAAAAAAATCTTCGTTCTTCCTCACTTTCACCCTCCCCACCTCTCCCTCATTCTAATCATTTCTAACCTAGCCTCTTTACTGGTCTCTCCTCCTCCTCCTCCTCCTCCTCCCTCCCTCCTTCAAAACTGATCGACCGTCGCCGTCGCCGCCAGGGCTTGAACCTGGAAAAGGGTCCGCTTGAGAACGATGTAGATCGATTGGCTTGAGATCGATGTAGATCGATTGGCTTGAGATCGATGTAGATCGATTGGTGGAGGTTTGGACACGGCGGTGACGCGACGGTCGTGGTCACAGGCGGTTCCCGGTCAGTGACATGCTTCGGTGTCGGATTCGGACCAGGCGGCGAGAAAGCGAGTTGGGTCGGCGGTGACGATGCCTTTGAGGGCGAGGAGAGAACACCACCACATTTTCCCTGTGAATCGACTTCCAGATCGAAGTCGGAGAAGGAAGGGGCGGCGACTGTGTTGAGTGCTTCCAGATCTCCCTCTCAGCTTCGTATTCTGCTCCTGATTCCGGTGGTAGCGGCTCCTCCTTTTTCTTCTTCCCTTTCCCCTTCCTCCTCCTCCTCCTCCTCCTCCTCCTCCTCCTTCTTCTGCTTCCTGTTCTTCCTCCTGAGGTTGTTGCCACGAACCCACCCAGATGGGTCAATTGGTCTGTATGTGTTTTTTAACTGAATTGGTTTGTGTTGATGGGTTATTGTTCTCTTAATCTGCATTGTGAAGGGGCATGAATGTATAGTTTTTTCTTTTCTCAATCTGACATCTTGTGTTTCAGTTTAATGTACTGTTGCAGGCTTTTTGTGTCTAATTTTTCTGAACAAGTGTTCTGTAAACATTTTTTTTCTTTGGTTATGGAATTTATGCTGTTCTTATAAAGTTTGATCTGTAAACAATAAGTTGATGATTTAAGAGGTAATGTGTTGTTTGGTGATGTTTGTGGTTGAAGGTTGTGATGGTATTGTGTTGTTTTGTTTGGCGTGGAACATGTGATTGTGCTGGAATATAGCATTGGAAGGACAGTAATAGCGTGCTGGTGGTGGTGGAGTGGCGGTTTTGGTGGTGTTGTGGTGGAGGTGAATGTGGTGTTCAAGAACATCAAGAACTTTTAAAAAAAAAAAAAAAAAAAGCAAATAAGGGCAAAATGGTCATAAATAAGTCATATTGCACCCCCCTCTTAATTGACATTAACAGAAGGGTGGTATTTGTCCAACGTCTGTTAGTGACAAGGGTGGTTTTTGTATATCCCCGAACACGAGAGGTTTTTTTGTATATACCCCATACTCGAGGGGTGGTTTTTGTCTTTTACCCTAAAAAAATTGAAATGCAGAGGAGCTTAAGGGTTTCGCCCCTCTTTGATCCTCTCTCAATCTGCCCTCACTCTTGTGCTCCATCTCGGTCACTCAATTTGATCTTTCACCTCCATCTCCCTCTCTCAATTTGATCTTTCTCCTCCCTCTTGATCTGCCTCTCTCTCTTGATCTGCGGTTTCATTGAATTAGTCGTACGGGTTTGAGACACAGATGAGGTCGAGGGTTTTATTGAGGGTGTGCTTCTATCCTAATAAATGTGCTAAAATGTCATTTAGTTTGCATAACGCATCTTTATGTAAATTGAAGATTTTTTTATGACATGTATTTTGAGACTTTCATTCTAATAAACACTTAAAACTACTTTTCTTGAAAAACACTTAAAACTACTAATTTGAAGAACCCTTCCCGTTTGACACAAAGACACTTTCAACCCTTCTTGTTTGGAAAATGACAATGTAACTCATTCTTTGGGTGAAATTGCAGGACACTTACATTCGTAATTGTGTCATTCTATACTTAAAAGATGCATATTTATCCCAAGAACTACTTTGAGTCTATCAGTGACGGAGTGACGGACCTCGCCCTGGTTCACTGTGTCACGATGATGGACTACAAAAGGTGTGAAATTGTCATTTTCTAAACAAGAGAGGGTGAAAGTGTCGGTACCTCAAACTTGAGGGGGTCAAAATGTCTTTTACCATCAGAAAATAGAAAGTTCTAGACGTGGCCAGTTAACTCTGGAGAAATCGTAACGCACTAACGCCTACTTGATCTCGCCAAAAAATGGAGACCGACACGGGGAAAAAGTTCGCGAACGTACTAAAATACACAAGAAGACTCCTTCATTTCCTATAAATCCCCATCTTGTCCTTCGTCTTCAACCATCGTCGAAATCTTCAGAGAATTTTCAGATAAGCAGCAATCGCAGCCACAATCCAATTTCCGATCAACTCCCAAGTCGATTCCGATCACAATGCCGCTAATCCCAAGCTTCTTCGGCAACCGACGCAGCGCTCTCTCCGACCCCTTCTCACTCGACATTTTCGATCCATTCAGGGAATTCGGATTCCCCAGCCAGCTCTCCCCTGAGAATTCGGCGTTCGTGAGCACTCGTGTCGACTGGAAGGAGACGCCGGAGGCACACGTGTTCAAGGCGGATCTGCCGGGGCTGAAGAAGGAGGAGGTGAAGGTGGAGATTGAGGACGACAGGGTTCTCCAGATCAGCGGCGAGAAGAGTGTCGAGAAGGAGGACAAGAATGACCAGTGGCACAGGATGGAGCGGAGCAGCGGGAAGTTCGTGAGGAGGTTCCGGCTGCCGGAGAATGCCAAGATGGAACAGGTCAAGGCGGCGATGGAGAATGGGGTTCTGACTGTGACTGTTCCCAAGGAGGAGGTCAAGAAGCCTGATGTCAAATCCATTGACATCTCTGGTTAGAGAGAGTTCGTTACTTGGTGGATGTGTGTACTGTGTAATCCAGAGTCCAATAAATTTGTTTAGTGCCTGTGTTAGGTGGTTTTTTTTTTCACAGTACTTAGGATGAGTTTGGTAGAGTGGTTTCTGGTGGAAAAACTGGTTTCTAGATTGTGGTGGATTTTTTTTGGTTTTTAAACGAGATTCTGTTTAAACCAATGTGTTTGATAGTGATTTATAAACTAGATTAAAAACTAAAGAAATGTGTTTGGTAGTGGTTTTTAAACTAGATGATGTAGATAAATGACAAATATACCCTCCACTTGTGTTTTTCATTTACCGATTCAAGAAGAACAAATGCTATGTAAAAAGTTCACGATTTCGTGAGCTTCAACTATTTCATGAAAATAACAATTTGAAGAAGAAATTAATGGTATTGTGACATCTAAAAAATCAAATTTTCAAACTTGGATTCAACAAAAAACTAACGATTTCATGAAACACAGCAAAAATTCAAGACTTGTTTCATGAAATTAAAGTATGAGCAACTTTGTGGTCATATACTTGAATTGCTTAGTGTTAGAATAGGATAAACACATTATAAAAAAAAGGATAAACACGCAATTAACATAAAAATAATAACATACACTTGGAAATATAACGAAACTATGAGGGTAATATGGACTTAGCAAGAAGTAGAAAGAAACTGGAAAAAAACCACCAAAACATGGTTTTTTCCTCCACCTCAAAAGCTCAAAAAAATCAGTTTAAAAACCAGTTTTTAAACTACCCTAAACAAACACTTTAGAAAAACTAAATGGTGGAAAAACTAAAAACAAAAAAAAACCATTTTACCAAACGCACCCTTAGTAGGAGCAGTAGTCTTGAATCATCATCATACTACTGTGCTTGAATAAATAATGTATCAATGGATGAGTATCTTTAAATATTCAACTCGTGACTATAAATAAGGGCAATCTTCCCTCCTTCGCAATTTTAAAGAAATTTTCTAACGAAAATTGAGTGAAGAGGTAAATTGTGACTTTCGTACGACTAATTTAGCTCAAGTCTAGATTTGGAGAAGTTATTTTTAGTCAAGCGTACACCTTCATTACTAGAGGACGGGGTACTTTCTGTAAATAAAGTCTAGGGACGAGTGGTTCACTCACTATATTAAAACAAGGGATTATAAAGATCATAAGTGATAAAAATTTGAGTGAGCCAAGTATCTCATAGAAGAGACTAGAGAGAGACCGTTCGCAATAGATGTTTGATCCCACCATAGACTCTGAACCTCTCACATGAGCATGATGGAAGTACTAAACCCGACCCGGCCGGTCCGACCGGTGAACCGGGCCCGGAACCGGTCTGGGGGTCACTACTCGGTTCGTACCACTGACCTGGTCAAACTTGGCGGTTTTGTGATCAACTTGGTGACCCAGTTCGGGTTAACTGCGTTGAATTGGTTTGGGGTTTACATGTTCAAGATTGTTAAGTCAGAACTTGGAGAAAAGCATATATTTTTCTTTATGTGATGAAACAGATGGATAAAGGCAAATGCATATAAGCAGCAAAATGGCAGTCGACGAATTTCCGCACACAAATTCAAGGAGAGGAAGAGGTTGAAGAACAACCAAAATGGAGAAGCCACAGAGAAATTGAACGGAGAGGAAGAGGTTGAAGAACAACCAAAATGGAGAAGCCACAGAGAAATTGAACAATAAAACAGACAATTTTCATTAGTTCTTGACAAAATCCGATTCATTTCCTCTCATATTTTCCACAACCAGGGTTTTAAAAACAGCGTGAAGCGGTGCGGAGCGGCCGTTTTGTAACGGGATCGGGAAAGAGCGAAACTGTTTTACCCGTTAGGCATCGTGTGAATTTTGTTCACACCAAAAACGGCCCTTGCGCAACCATAACGGGGAAAAACTGTCGTTTCGCGTCGAATAATTGCAAAAAGGATAGATGAAAGTTTGGGACTCACCAAATTCTATAAGAGGGGAAGAAACCTAATTTCTCTGGGCATAGAAGCCCCAATCCGAGAAATAAACTAAAACCGTATACTTTCTGTCCCTTGGATTGAGTGAGAAGATATAGTCACACACTCACAGTGGCCTCCTCCTCGTCTCTCGTCGTCGCATGAAGAAACTGGTTCTCTCTCTCCCTCTCTGTTTCTGACTCTCTCTCCCTACACGTATTGTTGACAGTCGATAAACAGTAATAAATGTAAATAATCTTATCACAAGGAGTTGTGTTTTCTATTGTGTAAAAGACAATTTCACCCCCCCCAAGTCTGATGAAAAAAACACTTTCACCCCCTTCCAGTTTGGGAAAGGAAACTTTCACCCCTTCAATGTGCCAAATTTCAGTAATCCAACACTCCCGAATTAGGACGTTGTTACGCGTGATGAATAAATATTGTTTGTACTACTACTAACCTAGTTAGACACTTGATAATGTGTTACATATTGGTACTAAATAACCAATTTCTTAATAAATTTGTATATTAAATAAGAAAACCTGGAATCATAATACACAAGTTCGATAATACAAGTGTAAATAGTCTAAAATAGTAGTAAATAGTCTATAAATATGTTTCATTTACAAAGAAAAGGTCTTAGTAGTATTTTACTACATTTTTTATTTTGTTTTTAATTCAGATTCCGTTTCCCGTCACAGTCTCTCCGTTACGGGCCGACTCCGTTACTCGTGACCGCGGCCAATACGTTGTTCGCTTTCATTTTTTAAAACCTTGGCCACAACAATCAAACTCAGAAACAAATCAGCTCCAAAGAAGCATCTGTGCCCTTATACGAACCCAAAAGTAACTTATTTTTTTATTGGGTACCAGAAATATATGGGTCAGTGGACACATGTCCAAAGAGCTAAAAAAGCAAAAGGTGCAGTTTCGGAAGGTGAGAGTTTTACCAGTCTGCTAGAGAATACTTGCGGGAAGAAGACCTTGAAAATTCCAGGTACTTTGCCCATCTTCAATTTAGCTTGATTCTGAAAATGATTACAAAAGTTGCAAAAATCACAGAACCTTAATACCTACACATTAAAATATGCATGTATCTGAAATGAAACAAACAGTAAAACTGACATGAAGTAAACACTAAAACTATTAATTTTCAATTCTACAATGTAATACTATTTCACAAAGCAAACAATGAAATTGGCATGAATTATTTCAAAATTAAAGGAGGATAAAGGTAAGAAACCATGATATTGAGCACTCTACGAAACTTGTCTCTTGCTAGAGCCTAGAGGAGTGTGCAATGTTTGCAGTGAGACATGTTAAATCTAGCAAGTAAATCGTCCACGTATTTGGTTTAGTGAACATAAATGCCTTCTTCTTCTTCTTCTTCTTCTTGTATATATCTGGTTTTTGAGAAGGTATTCATTGGGACTAGCCCTACCACGTGGCATGGTGTCAGAAAACTGATTGGAATGTCTCACAAAGAAAGCATGCCATGGTAGTGGGGTTAACCCCAATGAATACTTTCTCATGTTTTTTAGTGTGTGATATTTGTTCTGTTCTTTCACCTTCCGGTGGTGTTGACTGTTCGCGGTGGCAGTGATGTTGACTGTGTGTGGCGGTGATGTTGATTGTGTGTGAGAGTGAGGGGTTAGAGAGTGATTGAAATAGTGAAAAAAGTAGGGGCAAAATAGACTTTTCACCGGTTTTCCTTAAAACACGTGTCTTCAAAAGTGTGAAGAAAGAGTCCGGAAGTAGAAAATGAAGATCTGCGAAAAGTTAAAGCGTTAGCACAAAGTGGGTGAAAACTCATTAACACAAAGTAAAGAACGTGTAACCGAGTTTTTTTTTTTTTGAACAAGAACGTAACTGAGTTAAACACTGAGTTAGTAAAACAACTTGTTTTTCTTAGTTGAGTTGATAAAATTATTTAACACTTTAAGGACTATAACCAACCCACATTAACCATAGTCCGCGATGTTAGCTAGTGTACCCGAATTCTGAAATTGCTAGAACATTGTAGAGACCAGAATCACATTCGTTATAAAAAGGGTCATGAATTGGCAATAAAGCTGATTGGTATATGCGAGTAAGAGCGCACTTACATTTCGAAGCAGTTTTTTGATACAACGGATAAATAAAAAAACTTAAGGTAAAAGTATAAATAATTTTTTTGAGTTCTCATTTCTCAAGCTGGAGTTTGGCCAATTGATGAATACAGGTACTAGAAAGTGTGAGGATAATTGTGGAATATTTTAAAGCAGTAGGTGCAGAGATGTAATTCTAAAAAATAGTAAAAACTGTAATTTTAAACCTAGATTTAAACTTTGAAAAAATTGACTTACCTCCCCTGACATGAATTCAACCTAAACCTCTACCTTGACACCTCACCATATGTGGTGTCCACGGTCCACCTCCTAGCAAATGATGGAGCAGGAGTATTAAATTGGGTTCCAAACATAGAAAGCTCCAGACGTAGCCAGTAATCTCTGGAGAGACATCGCAACGCCCTAACGCCTACTGGATGCCGCTAGAAAAGAACCGCCAACGGAACAAAATTCGCGAACGTTCTTGAATAACCAAGAATACTCCTTCCTTTCCTATAAAACCCCGTCTTGTCCCTCGTCGTCCACCATCGAAATTTTCAGAGACTTCAGACAAAGCAACCGCTGCAACAATCTATTTTCCGATCACAATCTACTTCCGATCAATTCCCACTTCGATTCCGATTACAATGTCGCTCATTCCAAGCTTTTTCGGGAACAACAGCCGCTGCGGCATCTCCGACCCCTTCTCACTCGACATCTTCGATCCCTTCAGGGACTTCGGATTCCCCAGCCAGCTCTCCCGTGAGAATTCGGCGTTTGTGAGCACTCGCGTCGACTGGAAGGAGACACCTGAGGCTCACGTGTTCAAGGCCGACCTCCCGGGGCTGAAGAAGGAGGAGGTGAAGGTGGAGATCGAGGACGACAGAGTTCTCCAAATCAGCGGCGAGAGGTGCGTCGAGAAGGAGGACAAGAACGATAAGTGGCACCGCGTGGAGCGGAGCAGCGGCAAGTTCGTGAGGAGGTTCCGGCTGCCCGAGAATGCTAAGATGGAACAGGTCAAGGCCGCCATGGAGAATGGTGTTCTGACTGTGACTGTTCCCAAGGAGGAGGTGAAGAAGCCTGATGTCAAATCCATCGACATCTCTGGTTAGACCTTTCTCTTGGTGGCTAGGTGTGTGTAATCCAGAGTTTAATAAATTTGTTTAGTGCCTTTGTGTTAGGTGGGTTTTGTATAATGTAGTACTACTATGTGTTTGAGATTTGAGAATGTACCTTGAATCATCATCTTCATCTACTATGGTTGAATAAATAATGTATCGTATGTTCGAATATTCGGATCACTCTTTGCTCATGTATGCTCCCCTGTCATTTTGAAGAAAGATTATGAAGGGCAGGAAGGATCTATCACATACAGATCTACAACATGAATTATATCGGAAGATTTATGTGTTTACCTTGTCTTCCTAAGCTCCTTAATGCAGCGGATGATCGGTTGTTGTTTGCTTTCACGCGCCTCCTCCTTGATCTTGCTCCCACCAATCTAGTGTGAATCTCGAGGACGAACACTATGTTTCACACCACGTACCACCTTCTTGGATGAAGTTGGAGAGAGACTAGGGTTCTCTACAACTAGTATGAATCTAGACAGAGTAACTTTATTCTGTGGAATAGCAATATAATATGTAGGAGGCTGCCTCCTTATATAGGCAAAACTTCTCCTAGGTTTGCACATAAACCCCTAGGGTTTGAGCCTTAGCTACTAACCCCTCTAATTTGTACATTAGTGCAACTAACCCCATAAGGTTACGATAACTGCATTGGGCACCCCACATGGGCGCACCACTTGCTAACATCTCCCACTCGCACAGTGGGGTTGCACAATCCATCCAGTCTCTATCAATCTCCAACTATCTATCATCTACAAAGAGTATTGTTGCGGCCGTAGCGTGTGACCGGTGAGAGTACCTGCATTTCGGGGAGATCCGTACACCAAACTCGTATAGCCAGCATGGGAAGACACCCTCTCGGGAGATCCACATACCAAACTCGTATAGCCAGCGCGGGAAGACACCCTTAAAACATATAACACTAATAATGCTCTCCGTAACTCTCGTATTCCCCAAATTCCTCCGATTGTCATCTCGTGGATCATGAGCACCTGACTTGTCCCGAAGGCCATGCTCCAATGAGCCTACATCTCCTTTATATTTTAGTATCCTATATGTTCCCATAAGATCTTGCAGGTGGGCCCAATGAAGATAATAAAGAGCGATGCAACGAGAATATTTCCTTACATACATGTGTCACTCAGATTCGGCTCAGCTGCTTTCCCAGCAATGTCCGGAAGGCCGAATCATCCATAGCCGTAAGGTGTCACGCCAAAGTAGCACCACCGACCCGTCTCCTCATGACACAGACGTAAGTACAAAGGGTATACAGTGTCAATCATTTTTATATGATCGACGAGGCTCACACGATGAGGAATCCCAGGGACTAATTCTACTCATCACCTCATGGTCACTCATAAGCGCGCGTTATTCAAGGGGGAATATGCGCCATAGTGTTTAGACTCTGATCAGAGCGTATGTCTTATCCTTGAAAAGGACCACTATGCAGATGTCTATCCGATAGCCCTTATGGCCACCAGCCCGAGTGTTGCGATGTCACACTATTGTGAACAATTATCAGCTCTCGCATCTGGCTACTTTTACACAGACTATACATGATTCGGGGTAATAACCATGTTCGATTGGCCATAACCAACCTCACCTTGGAACTTATTTCCAATGCGACAGTTGAATCCGTCTGACAAGCTCCTAGCTCTATTGATAGACATCTAGCTCTTATCATAGGCCATATGCTCGTATGATAGGCATCTCTTATCATATCGCAGGCTTTCAGCGCTTATCGGGATTCTGTCTCATCTTCCGCCACACCCAGACATATCCAGGATATTGCGAAGGCGGTTGCTCGTGTGAGTGAGCCAACCTAGTGTCTGCGTGACATGCTCTAAGCTAGTACAGGAAATGTAACATATCATACACGTATCAAACAACATGCAGCATAAATAACAAATCCATTCCTAATATCCAATCAATCAATGTCTCAAAAACGTCTAATCAGTCTGACACCTAGTTCCATTTGCGTAACCCTATATTCCTAGTATGACCAACAAAAGTAGCCTTAAGAAGAGGCTTGGTCATTGGATCAGCTAACATCTGATTCGTAGGAATATGCTCTAGAGTAACATCTCCTTTAGCTACTACTTCCCTAATGAAGTGGTACTTTATCTCAATATGCTTGGCCTTGCTGTGGTATTTCGGATCCTTAGCACAAGCTATGGCCGACATACTATCACAACGAAGCGTTACTGGTCTTGGTTCGTCAACCGCTCCTAAGCTGACCAAAAATCTCTTCAGCCAAACACTCTCCTGCGCTGCCGTGAAGCAGGCAACGTATTCAGCTTCCATGGTTGATAGGGCAGTGCAAGTCTGCTTGCTACTGTGCCATGTGATGGCTCCTCCACTCAGCATGAAGACGTAGCCTGAGGTCGATTTACGTGCGTCTAGGTCCCCACCCCAGTCAGCATCACTGTAGCCAATGAACCTTAGCTCAGAGCCTCGATAGCTTAGCACATAATCCTTAGTACCTTTGAGATATCGGAGAATCCTCTTAACAGCCTTCCAGTGTCCAACACCGGGATCAGACTGATATCTGCTAACTAAACCGACAGCATGACATATATCGGGCCTTGTACACATCATTGCGTACATTAAACTTCCGACAGCACTTGCATAGGGTACGCTGGTCATCTGGTCTCTCTCGTGTTGGGTCTTGGGACACATTTCTAGGCTGAGTTTCTCGCCATGTGCAATGGGAGTCTCGAATGGCTTGGAGTCCAACATCTGGAACCGTTCAAGTATCTTCTTGATGTATGTCTCTTGAGACAAGCCAAGTAGCCTCTTAGAACGGTTCCTTAGGATCTTTATCCTAATGATGTA
Source organism: Linanthus parryae (assembly GCA_023055425.1). NCBI lineage: Eukaryota > Viridiplantae > Streptophyta > Magnoliopsida > Ericales > Polemoniaceae > Linanthus > Linanthus parryae. The sequence goes on from JALGPY010000002.1 coordinate 41,612,811, forward strand.
ACTCGCTTCTCCAATATCCTTCATTGAAAAACGAGAGGATAACCACCCTTTGGTAGTTCCGAGCATTCCTTTATCATTGCTGGCTAGTAATATGTCATCTACATATAATGACAGTATCATGAACTTCTTTTCAGATCGTTTGACATACACACAGTGGTCCTCATCAACCATTGTGAAGCCATATGCCACAATGTCTTGATGAAATTTCAAATACCACTGTCTTGAGGACTGCTTCAGCCCATATATGGACTTAATCAGTTTGCACACTTTGTGCTCTTGACCTTTCTTCTCAAAACCTTCCGGTTGAGCCATGTAGATCTCCTCATCTAGTTCTCCATTGAGAAATGCAGTCTTAACATCCATTTGATGTAGTTCCAAGTCCATGCTAGCCACTATTGCAAGTATGAGGCGAATGGAGGCAATTCTCACAACTGGTGAGAATGTCTCCTCGTAATCCACACCCTGTTGTTGGGTGTAGCCTTTCGCCACTAGCCGGGCCTTATGCCTCTCAACGCTTCCGTCTGCCTTCCTTTTGACCTTGAAAACCCATTTGTTTCCAATGGCCCTACGTCCAGGAGGCAAGTCAACTAAATCCCAAACATGATTGGTTTTCATTGACTCCAGTTCTTCTTGTAAAGCAATCGTCCATTCTTTCTTGTCAGGGGATGAGAGAGCCTCGGACAATGTCCTAGGTTCATCATCTTCTTGCGTAGTGACCATCATGGCCTCCCCTTCGATGTCAAATCGTCGACGGGGTACGCTCCCACGAGCGCTCCTACGCAAAGAGGGTTCTTACTCAGCTTCATCATCATATATGATGGGCTGTTCACTGATCAAGTCACTCCTACTGTTCTGAAGATCCATAGGGACTGTTCCCTGTGGGTCTGTTGAGAACTGAGTGTCATCCAGTGGTTCCTCTTCTTCGTAGAGAATACCATCTCCACGTGCTTCTCCCTGACTAGGAAAATCTCTCTCGAGAAATTCTACATCTCGCGATTCCATCTATGTTAGACTACCATCCGGCTGTTGCGCTATGAATACACAACCCTTTGAGTGCTCTAAGTAACGTATGAAGATGCACTTCTTTCCTCTAGCACCCAATTTCCCATGGACATGGGAGACGTTACATACATAGGCGGCCGACCCCCATGGCCTAAGGTGACCCAATTCGGGTTGCCGTTTGGTCCACATCTCGTAAGGGTTTGTGGCTACAGACTTGGTGGGCACACGGTTCAGTATGTATGTGGCAGTCATCAATGCATCTCCCCGATAGGAGATTGGCAGATTCGCATTTGCCATCATACTACGAACCATCTCTAACAGTGTTCTATTCCTTATTTCCGCTACACCATTTTGCTGCGGTGTGAAGGGAATAGTCAACTGCCTCACTATTCCTTTAGTCTCACAGAGCTCTTTGAATTGCTCAGATAGATATTCACGTCCTCGATCTGTCCTAAGAGCCTTAACTCTTTTTTCCAGTTGGTTCTCTACCTCTTGTAGGAATTTTCTGAAGCACCCTAGCGCTTCAGATTTATGTGCCATCAAATGCACATAACCAAAACGAGTGTGATCATCTATGAATATGATGAAATAGCGAGCACCATGTCTAGCTCTAACATTTAATGGACCGCAAACATCAGAATGAATAAGTTGTAAAGGCTCAGTAGCCCTTACTGCTTTACCGAACGGTTTGCGTTTAGCTTTTCCTGCAAGACAAGACTCACATACAGGTAATGATATCTTGGGCATATCTCCAAGTAGGCCTGCCTTGGCCAGCCTGTTCATCCTGTCCTGTCCTATATGTCCCAATCTAGCATGCCATCTAGTGGCATCATCATCACTAGAAGATGTAATATATGAACGAGAATCATAAACATCATCAATGCTAGAACCAACAATGTCTAAATAAAATAAACCACGAGAAATATAACCAGTACCAAAACATGAGTTGCCAACAAACAGTTTGGAAAAACCACCCTAAAAACAAGTTTTAAATCCATATCCTAAAAAGTCTAGAAACGGAAATCAAGTTCTTGCGTGCACTATGAGCGTATAAGACGTCATGTAGGATGAGCTCCAGCTTCATCTTCATGTGCATCCTTCTACTGCCCGTTTGTCATTTCCAATAATCCGTGCACGCGCCTACTCACATGCTCAGGCGTCCTTTTGCACCTGAATCCAATACCCACTCATTAGCGGAATTAGAAATGAAAAACTTGACTTATAACATAACAGTCAGAGTTTGGATTATGGTATACCTTTGGCTCGGTGCAATCACGAGCAAAGTGACCCTTCTTTTGGCAGTTGAAGCACAAGACCCTTGCCAAGTTTCTAACCTTTCGGCTCTTCTTCCCACCAGCGCCTTTGTTGATCTTGGGTTTTGGGCCCCCGACGGGTTTCCCTTTACCCTTGTCCTTCTTATCTGCTTTCCTGCAATTCTTGCGTGGCTTGTCCACTTTAGAATTTGGAGTCTCCGCCACCAGCACCTCACCATTAGACTTGGCGGCCTCAATCCGCTCAGATTCCAACAGCAGGTGACGCTTGACATCTTCAAGCGTCTTGACATCCGCATTATGGGTCATGTCTCACTTCATGTGATCCCATGAGCGTGGCAGAGAGCGTAGTACCGCTTGTACTTGCTCTTCATCAGATAAGTTACGACCGGCTGCAATCAGCTCTCTGATCATGAAGGCCATAGCCCTCATATGCTGAGTCATTGTGTGATCAGGCTTCATGCGATATGAGTCGAACCTCATTCTCAAGACTCACAGCTTGGTGATGGAAGTGGATCCATACTTGCTCTTGATCGATTCCCACATCTCCTTTGCGGTGACAGAATTTTCGAACTCCCGGATGAGGTCATCTTCCATCATACATAGAAGATTGTAACAAGCCTTCCTATCCGCTGCTTCCCACTTATGAAAAGCAGCTAGGTTCCGCTTGTGTTCCACAAGCGGTTGGTTTTCATTCATCACGGGTTCGACCCTTTCTGTCTGGAGATGGTCGGACAAATCTATGTCTAACATGTAGTACATAGCACGACGACTCCACATATCGTAGTTGTCCGCATTAAGCTTAACAGCTTTAGCAGAATCGGCAATGAGACTAGATGATTTCGACATTACTGAAAATATGAGACATAGTGGATATTAGTTACTAGCTTTGTTTAGCTCCTAAATAACATGTGACATCGATTAAACTCAATAGTTCCTCACAACGACTCCACCAAAACCTAGCGTATATCCTAGGAATCAAATCTCATCACTTGTGATTTCCTATCAATTTTAATCATGTCATCATGTGAGCTCTTTTGTTTTAGTTCTTTAGCATGCGAGGTTAAACATATATATCCAATCACACGCAGTTATAACATAAAACAAGCATAAGCATAAATAAATATGCAATGGATGTGGCCCCTCTATTGAGAGTACTTCTTGAGCAAGTCTTGAACTCCATCTCATGCCATCTCGCCTACTTGAGGACTCCAAGCTTGAGGCTCCTTTAGACCATCTATTTGCTCCATGCACCTTGCGCCATAGCTTTTGGTTTGGCCACCTCTCTTGAAGCTTCAATCTTCAATCTCTACTAACTATCTTATTTCTAATAAGAAGTAACCTCATAGAGGCGAGTGGATGAGAAGAGAAGACACTATAGTATAGAGAGGCACGACACCCAGGCCGTATTTTGATTACATATTCAAAAACCAAAACCAAAATATAAAACATCTATGCCACATCCATGCACCAAACACATCCATTCAACCCACAACAGCATGTATAACAATATAATAAACATACTGGAATTTTCTGAAAATTTCCAGAATTAAACAATAATTACTGGAAATTAATAAGCAATAATCTAATCAACTAAAAAGATCGAAAATTGCTCCCTACTACTTAGGGTCTCACCACCTATGGCAAAACGTAGGGAAAAATGACCTATGTCTCCAGAAAAAATTTGGGCTCAAAACAGTGTGTTTAAGGTCGTCAAACTGCCTCGGGAAGTGTGCTAAACACTAATTAATTAATCTGAAAATTACTAAAATTTTCCGTCGCTCCAAAAATTATGAAAAAATATCCACAAAATAGGAAATTTAATTTGGAGGCCCTAGGAAAAAACCGGACAAAAAATGACGGCGGGAGGAGGCCGCACGCGCCCTCACGCGCCGCCGCGCGTGGGCGCTTCCGCCTCCGCCACGCGCCGACATCGGCCATGTGCCACGTCAGCAAGCCACGCGACATGCCACGTCAGCACATATACTGACGCCAGCTTCCACGTCACCCAGCCACGTAATTGCCACGTTAGCTGCCACGTCAACCGACACGTGGACGACACGCCATCGCCACGTCAGTCGTTTGCTGATGTGGCACCGCCACGTCATCTACCACGTCATCCCTAAGGCCACGTCAGCAGCCGCCGCCAGCCCTTCGGCGCGTGGCCGCGCGTGGCGGCGGCGTCGGCGGCGCGTGAAGCCCACGCGCCGCCTTCCCTTGCTCCGTTCCCGACGAAATTAATTTTTCCGGGATCATCTTTTCGTCCTGATCCCGATTATGTGGTCAAAATCCAATTTTAACAAGTTTTGAAAAACGTGTTCTACTGATTCGATCTAGCAGTCCAGATTAATACAGTTTCGAATCTTTAAAAATTCATAACTAATTCATCGTAAATCCAAAAAATATAAAATTTATATTTCTGGAATCCTCGTGAAAAACCCTACCTAACCATATAGGTTTCGTCTACTAGTTATGAAATTTCAGAAACTCGATTTTCTAAACAGATTCGGGAACGCATAACGAGGCACGAAAAACAAGCCTAAGGCTCTGATACCAATGAAGGGCAGGAAGGATCTATCACATACAGATCTACAACATGAATTATAGCGGAAGATTCATGTGTTTACCTTGTCTTCCTAAGCTCCTTAATGCAGCGGATGATCGGTTGTTGCTTGCTTTCACGCGCCTCCTCCTTGATCTTGCTCCCACCAATCTAGTGTGAATCTTGAGGACGAACACTATGTTTCACACCATGTTCCACCTCCTTGGATGAAGTTGGAGAGAGACTAGGGTTCTCTACAACTAGTATGAATCTAGACAGAGTAACTTTATTCTGATGAATAACAATATAATATGTAGGAGGCTGCCTCCTTATATAGGCACAACTTCTCCTAGGTTTGCACATAAACCCCTAGGGTTTGAGCCTTAGCTACTAACCCCTCTAGTTTGTGCATTAGTGCAACTAACCCCATAAGGTTACGATAATTGCATTGAGCACCCACATGGGCGCACCAATTGCTAACAGGTTAAAACACTAATTGGGTAAATAAATGGCTTCTGGTCTCAAATCTTTTTTCCCATCAAACCATAACCGTATTGGCTTTCATTAGACGCAGCTCAGCTTCTACCTCTTCCCCACATACCCTGCAAACACAATCTTGACAACCAAGTCCTTTAGAATAATAGTACGGCTTTGACAAGAATAGGTGCATTTAATAATTTCTAGAAAAATAACTTTCTCTTTAGGCTACACTGGAACACCCCGAATCTTCCTCCACAGTCCTACATTGCTACTAGAGTCACCAGAAGAGTGACATTTTGAAAATAGATGGCCAAAAATTTGAGAAATTATGAGCCAATTGGTGACTCATTATTCAAAGAATGACCCGAATTAGTGCCTAGTGCCCCAAAATCCACGAGAGCTTGAATTAAATGGAATAAACAAACATATTCCAAAGAAATATGAGCCTAATGTGAAGACAAGTAGAGCTGGGTTGCTGGTTTCAAGTGTGTGGACTTTGTGATTTGTGGGATTTTTTTGTCGAGACGGTAAGAATATTATTAGCAAATATACAGTACAAACGCACTATCAATACCGATTTCAATCCGAGCAAACATAAAGTACAAAACACTAAAGATGGACAGGAGCAACAAAGGAGCGACCCTACACAAGATCTCTAAGTGAGCGAAAAACTTAATATTACTAGGGGTGTAAGGAAAGCTGAATAAGCTGGTCAAACCGACCGAACTAAACCGAGTGACACGGTTGGACGGTTTTTATGGTTATCCAGTTTACAAACGGCTAAAGTTTTTAACCGGTCTAACTGGTTCGGTTTCGGTTTGTTAATCAATTAAACCACAATGACCGAACCGAGCCGTTGCGTACACAGTATATGTAGGGTTTTGATTCATGGATCGAGCAAACGGAAGCATAATCAAACAAACAACCATGCAAAACCCTCCAAGGATCACAAGTCTAGATGCATAACGATAGTGAAAGTAAGAAATCATAAACACACCTTTGGGTTCTCCTTGATGACTTCAAACGCGAATAGTGTCACGTTCTCTATAGTTGATCCACGCCTAGAGTTGTTCCTAGATCTCCAATCTCCTTGGTGCTAGCCCGGAATGAAAGGAGGGTGAAGGAATCACGCAAAACGAGGCACAAAAGGGGGCTCGGCCCTCTTGTGGCGTCGGGGACGAGTGGGCGGCGGCAAGGGGGCGGCGTCCCTCTTGTTGCTTGCTCTCTCTCTCCTTTGTTCTCTCCTACTCTTGTTATGTTCTCTTTAGAGCATAAGTTGTGTAGGGAAGGAAGGAAGGAGGGTCCTTTATATAGTCCAACAACTCCTTGTTAACTACCTAAAGGACTTATTCTAGTCCTACTAGAATTCAATTTAGTCCCTTCCTTGCAAATTAGTCCCTACTAAGTTTGCAAGGGTTTGCAAAGTGATCCTTCTAATTAATTAATCCAATTAATTAATTCCCAAATCTAGTACAACTCTATATAGCGTGTGACCCCATAGGTTCTATCTAGTTGGTAGCAACTCTTTGCTAATATGGAGCGGTTTCTAGCAAAACATCCATTCTAGCCAACTAATAGAATAGTCATCTAGACAACCTTGTACAAGTAATTGTCTCATCCCTTTGCCTCCATATCCGGATTGGACACGAGACATACAAGTCACACTCGTATATCCAATCCCTAGTTTCTCGATCCATGGAATAGCCTTATTCGTGCAAATAACATCAATATCCCATATATTGATTTATTTGAGTCTGGCCAGACATTCTATAAGCACTATCCTCGAGTGGCCTTGGATATTTGCTCCCGTTATGTGGGAGGGGCAAATCCTCTCTACGTCCACTACGATCTCTAAGCTTGCTTCTCATTGTATCCAGTACACGCCTTTATAACTACCCAGTTACGGTGTAGCGTTTAACGCTACCAAGATCACAATGATCCACAACTAGAATATCTAGTGACTTCAAGTCTAAGGATGACAATACCATTGTACCCGAGAAGCACTTGTGACTCAACATAACGTGTATGTAGCCTTCTCGGTAATGGGTCAATCCAGTGCAACATTCCGTAATGTACACCTATGTGCTGGATCGTGATATCTCCATATCAATCCAACCCCATACTAGTCTATAGATGATTGTCCCAATTAATCATTATACTTGACTAGGGATATTTAAGATAAACAACACGATTGTAAATCTAAGGACTTCATTATATTAAATATCCAATAAATAATAAATGAATTTCTAGCCAATTACAAATTCATACTAAACTAGATTGCCTCTAGGGCATCTATTCCAACAGTCTCCCACTTGCACTAGAGCCAATCTGGCGCATCTCGTATGCCCATACTCCTAGTGTGCCCTTCATGCTTCCACTGCGTGAGAGGCTTCGTAAGCGGGTCTGACAGATTATCATCTGTAGGAATCTTGCATATCCGAACGTCTCCTCTATCGATAATATCTCGAATCAGATGAAACTTCCTGAGCACGTGCTTGGACTTCTGGTGCGATCTTGGTTCCTTTGATTGCGCGATCGCCCCAGTGTTGTCACAGAACAACTCCACTGGATCCGCAATGCTAGGGACCACACCAAGTTCAGAAACAAACTTTCTGATCCAAACAGCCTCCTTTGCTGCGCCATTTGCAGCAATGTACTCAGCCTCTGTTGTAGAATCAGCTACCGTCTCTTGCTTGGAACTCTTCCAGCTCACCGCTGCTCCATTCAGGCAAAGCACATATCCCGACTGTGATCTGAAGTCATCTCTATCGGTTTGGAAGCTTGCATCAGTGTAACCCCTTACACGCAACTCTTCCTCACCCCCAAACATCAAGAAAGCATCCTTAGTTCTTCTCAAGTACTTTAGGATGTCCTTGACAGCAATCCAGTGACTCTCACCCGGATTGGACTGGTATCTGCTTGTCATACTCAAGGCATATGACACATCTGGTCTAGTACATAACATGGCGTACATGATAGATCCTATGGCCGAGGCATAGGGAATCCTACTCATGCGTTCCTTCTCAATCTCATTGGAAGGGCATCCACTCTTCGAAAGAGTGATTCCATGTGACATGGGCAAGAATCCCTTCTTGGAATCTTGCATGTTGAACCGTTTCAACACCTTGTCAATATATGTACTTTGACTTAGGCCTAGCAACCTCTTAGATCTATCTCTATAGATCTTTATACCGAGTATATAGGCTGCTTCCCCTTAGTCCTTCATTGAGAAACACTTTCCTAGCCAATCTTTCACAGATTGCAGCATGGGAATGTCGTTTCCAATGAGTAGTATGTCATCCACATACAAGACCAGAAAAGCTATGGAGCTCCCACTAACCTTCTTGTAAACACAAGACTCATCTTCGTTTCTGATGAAGCCAAACTCTTTGACCACTTCATCAAAACGTCGATTCCAACTCCTAGAAGCTTGCTTCAATCCATAAATGGATCGTTGCAGCTTACAGACTTTGTTGGCTTGCTTTGGATCCTCAAAACCCTCTGGCTGTATCATATACACGTCCTCGAGGAGATTCCCATAAAGGAATGCTGTTTTGACATCCATCTGCCAAATCTCATAGTCGTAGTATGCTGCAATTGCAAGTAGGATTCGGATGGATTTGGTCATTGCGACTGGTGAAAAGATTTCATCATAGTCAATACCATGAATCTGTCTGAATCCTTTAGCCACCAATCGGCCCTTATAGGTAATCACATTACCATCCATGTCGATCTTCTTCTTGAAGACCCATTTGCACCCTATGGGCCGCGCCCCATCAGGTGGTTCCACCAAAGTCCATACTTTGTTGGTATACATGGATTCCATCTCGGATCTCATGGCTTCAAGCCACTTCTGCGAGTCTGGGCCATTCATGGCCTCCTCATAGGTAGTAGGCTCATCATCTATGAGCATCGTGTCACCGGAATCAGTTACGAGAAGTCCGTACCTCTCGGGTTCCTGGCGCACTCTACTAGATCTACGAAGCTCTTGTGTTACCTGAACAGGTGGATCCACAGCTGCTTGTGATTCCTGTTCATGTTCCATAATCGGTTCAGTGATTTGTGGTTCTTGAACTTCTTCAAGTTCTACATTCCTCCCACTTGCTTCTTTAGAGACAAACTCTCTTTCTAGAAACACGCCGGTCCGAGCAACAAACACTTTGTTTTCGGTTGGATTGTAGAAGTAGTATCCCTTAGTTTCCTTAGGGTACCCCACAAATTTACACTTATCCATTTAGGCCCTAGCTTGTCTGATTGTAAACGTTTTACATAGACATCGCAGCCCCAAATCCTCATGAACGACAGTGTGGGACGCCTCCCACTCCACATCTCATATGGTGTCTTCATGACTGATTTAGATGGAACACGGTTAATGGTGAAAGCTGCACTTAATAGAGCGTAGCCCCAAAATGACAATGGAAGATCGGTTTGACACATCATAGACCGAACCATATCCAATAGGGTTCGATTCCTCCTCTCGGACACGCCATTCCATTGTGGCGTTCCGGGTGGAGTGAGTTGGGACACGATCCCACACTCTCTAAGATAGTCGTCAAACTCTTGGCCCAAGTATTCTCCTCCACGATCCGATCGTAGAGCCTTGATACTTTTTCCAAGTTGCTTCTCTACTTCATTCTTGAATTCTTTGAACACTTCAAAGGATTCAGATTTTGCCCTCATAAGGTACACAAATCCATATCTACTGTAATCATCAGTAAACGTAATGAAGTAGACATAACCACCCCTGGCTGGCGTGGCAAATGGTCCACACACATCGGTATGTATGAGTGCCAATTTCTCACTAGTCCTCTCACCTTTCTTATTGAAAGGGGACTTTGTCATTTTTCCCAACAAACAAGCCTCACATGTCTCATATGATTCAAAATCAAATGAGTCTAGTAATCCATCTTTATGGAGTCTAGATACACGTTTCTCATTTATGTGGCCTAAACGACAATGCCATAAATAAGCAGGATTTAAATCATTTATTTTAATCCGCTTGGTATTAATGTTGTAGACAGGATTACTTAGATCAAGGACATAAAGTCCATTAAATAATTGCGCACTAAAATAGTGAATATTATTCAAATAAAAGGAACAACAATTGTTCTTTATTGAAATAATAAAACCTTCCTTGTCCAAACAAGAAATAGAAATAATGTTTCTGCTCATAGCAGGCACAAAATAGCAATTATTTAATTCTAAAACTAATCCTGAAGGCAGAGATAGCTCGCACACGCCTATGGCCAACGCAGCAACCTTTGCTCCATTCCCAACGCGCAGATCTACCTCCCCTTTAGCCAATCTTTTACTTCTCTTTAGATCCTGCATATTTCGACAAATATGAGATCCACATCCAGTATCTAATACCCATGATGTAGAGACAGTTAAATTGACATCTACAACAAAAATACCTGGTGGTGGTGGAATCACTATTCCAAGCCTCTTGTCCTCCAGATATTTTGGGCAGTTCCTCCTCCAGTGTCCAGGTTGACTACAGTAGTGACATTCACCCTTAGTCACGACCTTGGCAATGGCACCAACAGGCTTAAGGGCTTGTTCCTTGGACTTAGCAACTGACTTGCCTTTGCCCTTGGAGGAAGAGGCAAACTTTTTACCCTTTCCTTTATGCACCATCATAATGGCCTTGCCCTTACCCTTGTTGATGCTCTGTTCAGCCGTCCTCAACATGTTGAGCAAATCTGGCAGTGGTTTAACGATCTCGTTCATGTTATAGTTCATAATGAACTGTCCATAACTCTCGGGCAACGATTGCAACACGAGATCGGTTGCCAACTCTTGGCCGACCGGGAACCCAAGCCGGGCGAGATTCTCCAAGTACCCGATCATTCGGAGTACATGGGGTCCCACCGGGTTCCCTTCTGCCAGATGACATTTGAACAGTGCCTTTGAGACCTCATACCTCTCTACCCTCGCCTGCTCTTGGAAGAGCTGCTTTAGATGTTCGATCATATCGACAGCATTCATGTTCTCATGTTGCTTCTGAAGCTCAGAGGTCATGGTGCAAAGCATTAGGCAGGCCGCATCATTAGCGTCATCAACACGCTTTTGATACGCCTTTAAGGCAGCAGGTGTCTGATTCTCTGGACCTTCTGGAACATGCTCCTCTATTGCGTACAGCTTCTTCTCTTGCTTGAGAACAATTCTCAAGTTTCTGTACCAATCGAGAAAGTTGGTTCCAGAGAGCTTGTCCTTCTCAAGGACAGATCGTAGGGAATGTTGTGAACTCGATGAGTTGTTTGCCATTTGGAATTCTACAAAAAGGAAAATACGCAAGTTTTAGTATTTGTGAATTTTTTTTTGACTATATTTAATAATGGCTAGTTTATTAAATATAGCTCCCACTATTTTTCTACGGATTAATAACCCTCAAGATATTAATGCGGAAAATATCCTTATATTTTCTAGTGGGCCAAGATCCATCTTTTTCATCTCCTTATGATCTTGCTTTGGCAAGTCACCCATAATTCGATTACTTCTTAGGTAGGAACAATTCCAATTGCATCCCATATGCAACTCTTGGTTCAATCGGGCAAATAACTCCTTATTTATCCATCCTTATGGATAATCCCAATTGATTGCCTCTAGGTTTCTTAATCAAATTAATAGCCTAGTTGTGTTCAACCTCTTATCTAAACAATTGCACATTGTTACGTGCCATCGCATTCCATCATTATGAACCAAGTCGCCATGCTTTGGCACGCACGAACTTGATAAATAATGATGATAATGAGTGTTTAAATAACGAGAAGGCAAGAACACAATATTTTAAAATTTGAGGGATTTTTCAATTCAATTTTAATTATTTTGTTGATCGATATCAACTAATCTATCTATTTGAGTTTGGGCACAACTCCAAATAATAGATCCGGGTTGTCTAATTATCTTATTATCCTAATTGCATGCATCATCCATACACCAACCACACAAATAATAAGACAATAAATAAACAACCACAAAACAGAAATTAAACGTGATGTGGATATGGCCTTTTCTAGACTAAGATAATTCCAAGCCAATGGAATTATCTATGAACCCTAAGCAAACACACATCTCCATGCGTCTTGTTCTTTTGGTCCATCCTTCATAGTCATGTGGAATGCTCCATGCTCCATGCTCCATCTTTTGTGGCTTCTTTGGCTTTGGGCTTCTTTTCTTCAATCTTGGCTAACAATCTACTTTATCTAGCACTAGCTAATATCTATACTAAATAAAATAAATCTCACAAGTTGAGAAAAAAATGGCACGCAGGCCATAAAAACCCTAATTAATTATTACAATTAATTGATCAGCTCGCAGGCCGTAAAACCAAACCACAAAATTAAACATCCACATCAAACCACATCCTAAGGCCATATCCAATCACCATGCGATTTGCACATAAACGGTTAAAATCCAATTTTAACGCGCTTGGTCAATTTTAATTGATTTTAGGATTTCTAGGGTTAAAACGGTCCATGGGCCCAACAATCCAATTGCCCGGGCCCAAACAAAGTGAACCATAAAGCCCTAGGGACGGCCCGGCCCAAAACCCGCAAGCTAGGCCCGCGGGTTAGGGCCGCCCGGCCCCTTAGGGCGCCAAGCTTGGGCGGCAAGCAAGGGGGCGGTCCCCTAGGGGGCCGAACCTCCTTGTGGAGATTGTTTCCAAAACAACCTCCTTGCTTGGAGCCCAAGTTTGGTTGTTTCCTTGTTGTGGGAGAACTCCTTCTTCCCCAAGGATGCCCAAACCCTAGATCTAAGATCCTAAAATTTCTCAAACTCACCAATTCATGCATCCAATGCAATAATTGGGTCTTGTTATGATTAATTCTTTGACAAATTGCATCCAATGCTTGATTTGTCTTGTTTTACGTGATAAACAACAAATTAAGGTGTAAAACAACAAGAATGTAACACATAAACTACGTTTATGCTCTATGACCTGTGGCTCTGATACCACTGTAGGGTTTTGATTCATGGATCGCGCAAACGGAAGCATAATCAAACAAACAACCATGCAAAACCCTCCAAGGATCACAAGTCTAGATGCATAACGATAGTGAAAGTAAGAAATCATAAACACACCTTTGGGTTCTCCTTGATGACTTCAAACGCGAATAGTGTCACGTTCTCTATAGTTGATCCACGCCTAGAGTTGTTCCTAGATCTCCAATCTCCTTGGTGCTAGCCCGGAATGAAAGGAGGGTGAAGGAATCACGCAAAACGAGGCACAAAAGGGGGCTCGACCCTCTTGTGGCGTCGGGGACGAGTGGGCGGCGGCAAGGGGGCGGCGTCCCTCTTGTTGCTTGCTCTCTCTCTCCTTTGTTCTCTCCTACTCTTGTTATGTTCTCTTTAGAGCATAAGTTGTGTAGGGAAGGAAGGAAGGAGGGTCCTTTATATAGTCCAACAACTCCTTGTTAACTACCTAAAGGACTTATTCTAGTCCTACTAGAATTCAATTTAGTCCCTTCCTTGCAAATTTGTCCCTACTAAGTTTGCAAGGGTTTGCAAAGTGATCCTTCTAATTAATTAATCCAATTAATTAATTCCCAAATCTAGTACAACTCTATATAGCGTGTGACCCCATAGGTTCTATCTAGTTGGTAGCAACTCTTTGCTAATATGGAGCGGTTTCTAGCAAAACATCCATTCTAGCCAACTAATAGAATAGTCATCTAGACAACCTTGTACAAGTAATTGTCTCATCCCTTTGCCTCCATATCCGGATTGGACACGAGACATACAAGTCACACTCGTATATCCAATCCCTAGTTTCTCGATCCATGGAATAGCCTTATTCGTGCAAATAACATCAATATCCCATATATTGATTTATTTGAGTCTGGCCAGACATTCTATAAGCACTATCCTCGAGTGGCCTTGGATATTTGCTCCCGTTATGTGGGAGGGGCAAATCCTCTCTACGTCCACTACGATCTCTAAGCTTGCTTCTCATTGTATCCAGTACACGCCTTTATAACTACCCAGTTACGGTGTAGCGTTTAACGCTACCAAGATCACAATGATCCACAACTAGAATATCTAGTGACTTCAAGTCTAAGGATGACAATACCATTGTACCCGAGAAGCACTTGTGACTCAACATAACGTGTATGTAGCCTTCTCGGTAATGGGTCAATCCAGTGCAACATTCCGTAATGTACACCTATGTGCTGGATCGTGATATCTCCATATCAATCCAACCCCATACTAGTCTATAGATGATTGTCCCAATTAATCATTATACTTGACTAGGGATATTTAAGATAAACAACACGATTGTAAATCTAAGGACTTCATTATATTAAATATTCAATAAATAATAAATGAATTTCTAGCCAATTACAAATTCATACTAAACTAGATTGCCTCTAGGGCATCTATTCCAACAGTATAGTCATAATCCATCAACGTGTATCTCAAGTAGATAGTTTAGTTAATTAAAATGATCTAATTCATGTTAGTTTTCTCAGATTTTCATGCCTTATCATATCTCTATCTAAAACTATAATTGTGTATGCACTTTATGTTTAGTTAATTAATTTCTTAGTTAAAATTTGAATTTTTGTGACATACAACTATAATGATATCCGTGTAAAAATATTTTGGTGAACCGATTGGACCGAACCGAACCAAACCGAAACTTTGGTTTTAAAATTAGCAAACCGATATGTTCTTTTTGGTTTATGGTTTTATTCACAAACCGTACTAAACCGAACCGCTTACACCCTAACTACTAGAATGCATACAGATCTGGACACTACAAACAAACAAACAAACAAACAAACAAACAGGAAAAAAGAGTTCCGATTTCATATTCAAAAGGTTATCCCGGAAGTGGATTCCTACTCACAGGAATTTACTGTTTTCATAAACCGCTTTATGTTGCATAGCTCATCGCTTAACAGTAGAAGTGTAATATTATAAAAAGACACCTACCTGACCAAATTACAACCATAGTACATAACCTACAAGCCAAAATCAGATGCTGCTAACTTATGAGTACCGCTAACAAGATATGGAAGAACTTCAAACATGATACAATGATCCATCCTGGATAGCTCCTGTTGAAAGTTGGAAATAAGTTGTTTATAGGATTGGGACACAATTGACAACTTCAGCACAAGTAGGATAGGGTTTCAGGGCCGGCCTTGTTTACTGAAGTTTGAAAGAAGAACGATGAAGAAGCAAAGAGGGGTTTCATGGCTGGGGCAACTTCAGGATGGTGTCACATCGGCTGTCTGAGGAAGCGATGACAGTGGTAGAGAACACAAGTGAAGTGATGGGGGGACAAAAAAACCCAGCAGTGGGCATGCATATAGAACCAGGCTCTAGTGCTAAAATTGGTGTAGAACCGGTGTACATGAACAAAAACAGAGGTAATCCGATATATCAAACTCGCTTTCAGTCACGCTAAGAAAAACTCAAAACAATAAAAATGAAGGATGCCAATTATATATGTAACATGAAAAGTCTTGCAACTCCTCAAATATGGGAGTTCAATGGCTAGTTTAGTTGGAAAGACATTGCAAAGTCATGCTCACTACCAAAACATGTTTAGTTGATTAGTCTAAAGGTTTGCAATGAAGTTATAAGCAATCATAAAGAACCTATCTTCTTCACTGGGATGGGAAAGCACTTCTCTTCTTCCAGCTCCCCCTCTCGTACTTTTTCGTGAAGAACCTATCTTCCCTGGGTGGTTGATCCGCCGCGGCTTGGAGATTCTTCTGTGCTTCCTGGTGGGCAGTTTCTTCTGGCAACCATGACCCCCCTTCTCTTCTAAGAATGCGCAGCTTCAAGTAGAGATGATCTTCTCCCTGCTGGATGAATTCGCAGAGGCATCTGTCTTCCAAGCTCATGTTATTCACTTGGCAGAAAGCTTTCCATCCCTGGGATATCCATATTCTACCATCACCCCACTTCCTGACTTTTGCTTCCCACTCTGTCTTTCTTTCATCAACAACCACTAGCTTCCCTGGAAGCTGCACTTTGTAGTTGTCCACAACATCTCTTGGGATGCACTGCATTAGCAGCAACACAGATATTTGGTGAGTCTAGTCCATTTCCAGTAATCAAGTGATTCAAGTCTAATTCAGTCACCTCGAGTAATCACAAATGCTAAACAAAGTCCGAGAGAAAGACTAACCATGAAAAACACAAGTGCCATGAATCAATCAACGGAATAAAGAAGTGGGTGTCATTTTCATCATCACTTTATCAATTAAGACTAAAGCTTTGGAATAGAACAAGTTTTTTTGTAATAATTCCCATCAGGTGCCTCCTAGATTGTGCACTCAATCACTTAGTTTTTACAAGAATAGAGAACAAACAAAAGCAATATACTCAGTAGTAGAAACCATTTAGCAGTGTTCAGGATAGTTTGCATCAAGTTGCAATGAAAAAAAATGCACTCAAGTTTACAAAGAAAGAAAAATATTTGACATTCAAATAGACCCATAGTACTAAATCAACACTAGCAATACACATGCAAATGTATACTAGTATGAATTATATCGTTTTTTTCTTCTTCCGATGCAAATGTGCAACTAATAAACTCTCTTTTTCCCGGTTTACATTTCTTATGTATCTGCCATCTTTTTATAATTGAAATGACTTTTTACCCTAAACATGTATGCATTATGCAAGTTGGGTCCGATAACCCCCTGCTTTCATAATTTCTCAGAGAAAGCCCCTCCATTATTCCAATTCCGACAACTAGCCCATTCCGTCTATCTCCGATTTGTTGGTGGAATGAGGGGTAGTTTAGTCTTTTTCACTTGAAGTGAAGTACAGTCTAGTCTTTTCTTTTCTTTCCTTCACCTCCGCCTCTATCCCTCTGTTCTCTCTCTCTCTGTTTTTTCTCGAATCCCAGACCCAAATCGATTGACAGGGCGTGGTGGTAGTGGTGGTTCTGGTTGGGTCGAGGAAGAACATAGGGGTAGCGGTGCTGGGTTGTGGTGGCGGCGGCTAGTTCACATAGGGTTAGGTGGAGAGAGAGAGAGACTGAGAGAAGCGGCAGAGATTAAAAGAGAGAGGAATCGAGAGAGGGAAGTCGGGGTAGGTAGTTCAGATTCTGTCTGGTGGTTTCTGGTGGCTGTCTGGTGGTGGCGGTGATGTTGGAATTGTCCGGTATTCATTCGAACAATCTTCTCCGTATTCCAGGAACAAATTCGTGATCTTTTTGTTGCTTCTGTTGATCAATTAGTTCGGCTCTGAATTCGGAGATGAACGAGAATGTTCCGTCAAAAAGATTGCCAAAGCTTTTTGATAATAAGATTGGTGGTGGTGTTGGTGGCTGTGATTGTGGTCTTGCAAGGTTGATTTATAGGTTTTGTTTTTGGCAAGCCTAGGTCTTCGAATTTGGTGGGATAAATGTCGAGGGTTCAGTTTCAGGTTTGATTGAAGCTCCTGCCCTCTGATTTTCTCTTCATCTGCGCCTTCTAATTTTTAGTTTGTGTTAATTTTCAGGGTGGTGGCTGTGGCTGTGGTGGTGTAGCTGTTGTTGGTGATGGTGGTGTAGTGGCGGTGGTAGACAAACAAAAAAGAAACAAAAAAAGAGAACACTGTAATGACAATTTCCCCCTTCACGTTATGGGTTTCTATCCATTTTTTGGATGGAGTTTGAAATTGAGGGCTGTTGGTCAGGAATAGAATAATGGAGGGGGTTATTCTGAGAGATTGAGAAAGAAGGTCTCGGGTGAAAAATCGTAATTGGAAAATATATATAGTATACTGTTCCGCATAACTGTGGTTATATATTAAGTCGTAGCCTACTAAGCATCATTCCTATCTCCCAAGAGGGGTAAAGCCAACACTTGTTTTTACCCGATAAAAATAATCGAAAAACAACACGATTTTCTCTAATCAGCACTTACCAAAATCCAATATACTATTTATAATCAAGAGATAGTCAGCGGCAATACGTTCATAGGTAAGTACACATTAGCTATATAACTCAAACCTTACCAAATCACATGGCTTTCTTTTCCAAATCTTTGCTATGAAATACGGATTCTGTGGGCGGGAGATCACTCCATGCTGAAATATACTCTCCTCTTCAGCAATCCTCTTCCTGCGTTTACTTTGACCTATAAAACAAAAAATCTGCCTTTAGAAAAATGAAAAAACTCAAATAGCACGTCTAATGTGATAGCTTGATCTATATGTGAAATTACTTTTGGAACGTCGCTTTCTCTCTTTTGCCTCATGATCCTTCTCTGGAAAGTAATCATCCTCCTCGCTATCAGAACTTGGGGGTGCATCTTCAGCTTGAACATTAGCTTTTCCTTTACCTGAATTGCAAAAGTAATTTACTTACACCTAACAGAAAAATGAAATATTCAGAAAGAACATGCAATTGCAGCTGATCATGTATCAAATAAGAAATGAAAATTACTCTTGCGGCCCTTCTTTATCCTTTTTGGTTCAGGATCCTTGTCAGCTAAGAACTCAATGTCCTCGGTATCTTCATCTTCAATGATAGATTTTCCTTTATCTGGGTTACAAGAAGCTGCTTGATTATACTTAATTCTGTGAAAACCAAAATGCAATAAACCAAAAAAAAAAAAAAAAAAACGAATAAATTAAACTCACCGCGTCTTTTGTCCTGTGTTCGTGAGCGTTTACTAGATTTTTCAGTCAGTTCTTGTTTCTTTTGCTTCCCCGCACGGAAACCTCCACTCTCCTCGCGCCCTGCATATTCTTCGCCCACCTCCTCGTTTTCAACAGAATCAATCTTTTGTTGATCCCTTTGCCTCTTCTCCTCCTGAAGCTGAGCATGTATTTCACCCACTTCGTTTCCCTCTTCTTCTGTTTGGCCTCTTCTCCTCCTGAGCCTGTACTTTTTGGGAGAAAGGCCATTATTAGATTTTTTAGTCTGTTGTTGTTTCTTTTGCCTCCTCGCACGGAAACCTCCTCCACTCTCCTGCCGCCGTGCATCTTCTTCACCCACCTCCCCGTTTTCAACTTCTTCCTTTTGGCCACAAGAAGTTGACTTATTGCATCTGTTAGCCCCACACAGTATGAAGTCGAAAATGGCATCACCTGCAAAGTCAAATAAAAAGAAGTCGCCAGCCTCGACGTTGGCCGTTTGCACCAGCTCTTTCCAACCATCTTGAAAGTACCAGTTATCACCTTCCTTGGCTAATATGACTTGCCACATTTGCCCATCGGAGTTCCTTAAATAAGCAACTCCAGGAGTCGACCTTTCAAATATTTGGGAATATGCCTCTGGCAAGGGCTACAGGAAAAAAAACGTACGTGTTAGTAGTCATGAAAAATCCACGAGTAGAATATCTATCTTACCACATTAACTAACCCCATACAACATTCGATGTCTTCTTTAAGTACTCTATCTGCATGCCATGATATTGAGCAAAGTGCTGTCAATGGGCCGGTTTTGGGTAGACCCGTCTCGGTTCTGATCCTACCCTATTAATACGACCCAGATCCAAAACCGACCCACGAAGAATCAGACCCAGCAGTTTCAAACCCGCAAACACCCAGAACCGCTAGGCCAAAAGGCCCAAAACCCGCGATTAACAAAGATTCTTAAATGTTCTAAGGGTTATTTAGATAAAACAGGGAAGAAAGAATCAGAGAATAGGAAAGAGTGAGGTTATTGGAACAGAGAAGTCGAGAAAATTTAAGAGAGACTAATGGCGACATTTGAGAGAGAGATTAATGGTTGATTGTGGAGAGAGAAGCAAGAGAGCGGGAGACAGGAAGAGATAACAGTACTGTACAAAGCAAGAGGAAGAAAGAGAACAGAGGAGTTATGAAGGGGGGGGGGGGGGGGGGGGGGGGTTACAGATAAAGAAGCCTCTGTTCGGGCTATCGAGATCAGGAGAGATTAATTTTGACTAGTGTGCAAGATGAACGGATAGAATCGGAGAGGATTAAGGAGGGAAGGGTGGGAGGCATGATGAATTTTTTGTGCTTTTTAAGGTGATTAACGAGAGAATTACGGTGAGAAAGAGAGGGAGAGAGATAGAGATGGTTATGATTAAGGAGACGTGAGAGAGTGAGAGGATGTGATACTTGAGCAGAGAAGCTCTGCTACGTGCAGATGGCGGGTCAGGAGTTCCCAAAGGCTATTTGGTTCAAACCCATACCCGAACCAGTAATGTCAGGGTCCAATGGTTCTGGGTCAAGCGGGTAAAAGTCCGGGTTTGGGTCTATGGTACTGGGTCTTTTATTTCTTGGGTCGGGTCGGGTCTAGGTTAGAGCCGACCCATTGACAGGCTTAAATATTTATATATAGTACGCTTTGACTTCAAGCGATACTACTACCTATTACGAAGGCATTTATGCTTGAATCAAACCAAAACAAAAAAGAGGTCAATTTTTCGTACAGGAGTATAAAAAAAAGATGCAGGGCGATCGAGCAGAACATGCCATATATATCTAAATGAGTAAACAAGATTAAGATATAGAATTCTTTTGGAGAGCAAGAGCAAGAAGGCGGCCAAATCTTACCAGTCTTTCAGAGGATGTGTCCGGGTAGAAGAATTTAAAAAATCCAGGTGCTTTGGCCATCTTCTTCTTCGATCAATCGATGATTTTGTTGTTCTGATTCGATCAGAGAGCGAGAGAAAGGGAAGCGAATTTTATTTTCCGGATTTCGCAGCAGCTGTGTGATGAGTGAAGGAGGACCGAAGTGCTTGGAGTCGAAGCCCTAGCCGATAATTCTGAAACAGAGACAGAGAAAAAGAGAATACGACGATGCGGAGTGAGTTCAAAAGGACAGCTAGTAGTATACTGTAGTCAATAAATTGTGAGTTTTGCCTAAATTTGTTTAGTTTAGTGGGCCTTTCTATGTAATCCCTGTGTTGTTTTTGTTAAGTGGGCCTTTCTATAACTGAGACCTACTAAAAGTTCTATAACTAACTAACCATATGCAGAAACGTCATGAACAACAATCTTGTCTATCTTTCTCAACCCAAAAAAAAAACAATCTTGTCTATAACTAAAATAGATAGAGACTTCTTGTAAAGATATGGTAAAATATTGGTCAATAGTTTTCTGGCCGAGTAGCTTCTCTTTTGTTTGTATGGTGAGCCTTTCTAATTTTCACATTTACACTGCACGGGTCCTGATGACACGATACTACTATACTTACAGAACAATTTAGGGTGAAATGTATTAGGTTGAAATGTATTTTACTAGTTATGGTTCTGAAATCCATTACACTGTTTGGAGGAAGAACGGGACGGTTCTGCCTGAATTCCATCTCTGTAACAAATGCGTCCTATCCGGACTTTTTCCCAGAATGTTTCGGTTAAATCCAACCGTTCCAGGCCGAAACAATGGAACGTCGGAACACCTTCCAACTATATGTTTTTACTTTTGAACTTCTTTATTTTGATAATTTCTTCTACAATTTTACATTAAAAATGTATTATATTTCAAGTGAGTTTTTACATGTATATTAAAAAAAAATACTTGAATACATAGTTATACTATATATTTATACTAGGTATTGCCCGTGCCTAAAGGCACGACTGAAAAAGAAAAACAAGCATGTCACTGAAAGCATTGAATGTGTCGGTTTGACACTCTCATTTACACAAGATTCAAAGAAATACATTCAAAAATATAAAAGAACCAAAAACATCTACCAAGTAACAACTCTTTCACAGAGCTAAGGAAGCATTTCATTGAACATATAAGCAAATGGGCTATCACAGCATGAGTACAAGTTGGATATTGAAACCGATCCTCTTGATTAGCAACAAATAACAGGGCATCTTTATCAGACATGATTTTACTGAGCACTATAAACAGATGGGATATTGGACCCACCCTATCTTTCTACAACTAAAATGCAACTAAAAATTCCATCCTTACTACCATTGATTTAAGTACCAAAGGGCACCATAAACTGGATTTTACAGAGCTCATCAAAATTCTTCATAAAAGGTCATCATGATAAAAACTATGACAATAAAGAGCAGAGTCCAACAACTAACATAAGATAAACACCTGATAATGATATAGATAAGTTAAAAAAAAAGTAGATAAATATCAAAGTAGGATAAGCATGAGTATTATAAAATGGTATACTATGTAGGATGTTCCAGAAATAGTACCTCTTGTAGAAGACTTTCTGAAAAAAATGTATATTCCTTGTGCACCAATTTTCCTTCAAGTTTGTTGCGCATCAGCAGGAGCAGTCCTTGATAGCACAACCTAACTAAATAGGATTTTATGACGTATAGAAATGTTATGAGTGTGAAATGCTAATAAACTGACTGAGTAAAAGTTTGGATGAAAAAAAAAAGGTAAAATTCATACCATTCCGCTAGGACTTTGATTCCCTTTTCCTTGAGTAAAGTATGGTCCTTTCCTTTTACCCTTCTCTAGCTTTACCTATGAAAACACATCCGTAGATACATGCAAACATATAAGTTCAGATTTAAGAAAATTAATAAAAGCAAGTACAGCTTAATTTGGAGAGAGTATAACATGGCAGTTCTGGTGAAATCAAAGTGACTAAAGGCATTGTCTATTAACTGCAAATAAGGCATGCAAAAAAGCCACATTTATAGCCCCAGAGCAATATATTCAAGCGTACATTTACGGCCCAGAGCCCTAACGTATTGCCTTATTTTTGCAATCCTTTGTTCTTAATAGAATAAAATGGTTAAGAGGAAACACCCTAAGATTTCCAAATATATTCTGACAACCTAAATTTCCAAATATTCAACCAATGTTGCATAGATAAAATAGAACTTCCACAAAAATCCAATGCAGCCAAAGTGCATCTCACGGTAAGGAAACTGGATCCAATATACCAACTTATATTAAACTTTCTTGAAAAATAAGCACAGGAGCGTAGATAAAGAACGATAACTTTCGAGAACATGTTCGTATTCCTAATGTCGGGTGTAACTAACATATTAATAAGCCAACTAACATATCTCATGATCTGTAACCAAACTAAAATGGACACTGAGTGCTGAGGGAAACAAACCAACAAAAATAGGAAGCAGATGATATACTCTCTGTGCTTTCATAGGGAGACATGTATACACACAGGAAAGTTGAAAACATAAGAGAACATTTAGTACTCCACTCCCCTTCATAGCATCATGCTCGTATAAAGAAAAGCATTACCTACTTTAACTGCTATCCTATATGTGCTTTCTGCATAAATAAACAACTCGCAACTGAAGATCTGAACCAAATTCACAGATTGAGAAAAAAATAAAGGGTAAATTTCACTTACACCCCTTCAGTTTAGGACGATCTTCACTTGCACCCCTTCTTGTTTGGATATCTTCACATACACCCCTTCTGACAAACGGAATTGAACGGAGAGGAAAGGTAAGTTCTAAAAGACAACTATAGCCTCAAAACTCTAATAGTCATCTAACCTTAAGCCACCCCTCTCTCTCTCTCTCCACTCTCCTGCTTGACAACCAGCCTTCTTCCTTCAACCCACCAAGAAGACCTCCTCCCAATCAAGACCCCTCATCCCTCCTCTACTGCCGACCTCGCCACTAATTCCGGGGAATTACTTTTTTCCTTAATCCAAATCACGACCACTAACCACCGAAGAAAACCCAATTGGCCCTGACCTAGCCACCGCTCTCTCTGCTCGACCGCGACCAAGAAAGCCGGTTCTTCCCCGGCGACAGAACTCAGAAACTTCGATGCCACCTCTCTTCCTCTCCACCATCGATTTATCCTCCATCTCTTGGAATTGCTCTAACATTGGTGGGGCTGAGGAGTGATGGCAATGATGAAAAACATCTAGTAGTAGTACTTAGTTCTGGATATCTGAGATTACTATAACATGTACTTAAAGTATTTCACATCATCGATCCCCAATCCGAACAGAACCATCGTGACTCAACCATTAAATCACCCCACAGCCAACAAACACAAGCGAGACCGCGAATCCTCACCTCCCTCGTCGATGGAGAACCCAGTTGCTCTGCCTCACAGTAGAACCACCTCCCGAACCCTACGCTGCCCCATTCCGACCACGGAAGAACACTGCTTCCTTCTTCCCCCTTTCTGTGTTTTTTATTTGGGTTTTCTATTTACATTCTGATGGGAATTTACTTTAGGGGGTTTGGTTTGTTTTGGTAATCGAAAGATAATTTTGTGTTTTTGTCTCCATCAGTTCTAAGTTTATGAGTTTTCCTCTCTCCATCTCTATTATCTTTGCACTTCGCTTGATTCGTTATGCATTTCTATCGATTTGTTCTGGTTTCATGGTTGGAGGTAATGGGGTTTCAGTTGGGGTGTGAAGTACTGAAGAACAAAAGGCTGATGAAAGGAGGGGCAGTAATGAAAGGCAAAATTTTCCAAAAAATAGTTTTGGTGGGGTACCCCACCAACCAAGTAACGGACCTAACGGAGGGGGTGTAAATGACACACTGTTTGGATCGCTAAAGGGGTGTATGTGAAGATTTTTAAACAAGAAGGGGTGTAAGTGAAAATTCTCCTAAACTGAGGGGGTGCAAGTGAAATTTACCCAAAAATAAATGCACCAAAACAGAAAACAGAATATTTTTTGGATAGAAATTGATTCCCATAGCTTCAGTTAATATTTTTTGGATAGATATTGATACCCATAAGCTCATACCCAATTGCAAAGACATTACCCCCTATGAAGAAAACAGAATTCACAATTGCAAAAGACAATTCCCAATTGAAAAGACAAAAACCAATGGCAAGCCCTATTTAAACCAAGAATCAAAGAACTATTGCATGCCCTAATTGGGAAGAAATAAAATCGATGGTGATGAACTATTGCTGCCTAGTTGAACCCAGCTATGGAACAACCGATTGGGAAGAAACAAAATTGAAACTCGTCAATTGAAGCTGTGCAGGTCGCTCCAGCGAAGGAAAAACCGATTGCGAAGAAACAAAATCAAACCTGGTCGTTCGAAAAAGGGAAAAAACGATGGTGACGAAATAAAATCGAACCCGAGTATAGAAATCTCCAGCGAGGGGGCGGCGGCAGTGGGAGGTTGGATAGCGGCTACGTTCGAAGAAGATGATGTCTAAAACAGGAGGCGCGCTTTGAATTGGCTTTTGCAACTGTCGTGCTTCTCCTGTTGTTTGAGGAGACAGTCCAATTGTCTACGAATCCGACGGTACAAAATGTATTCTGAATAATGAAATTGAAGAATCTAAATTCAGTTAAAATTGAAGTATAAGCATAGCCCTAACCTGTGTGAACGTAGGCAGAGATTAGAGAAAACTGACGAACACAGCAAAGGGTCACCAAAAGTACTTCACAAATGGATGAAATCGGCAATAGTCGATTTGAGTGAAGAAGAAGAAGAAGATGCAATCAGTAATACCTAAGTTGTTGGGCTGTTTGACCTCAAGTTAAGGGGTTCTGCGTTAGGGAGCAGAGGGAGGTCGACCTCCAAATCTCCAATGGTGTGCAGCAGAAAGAAATCTTGGATGGTGGAAGAGGAAGAAAAGCGAGGCGAAACCACTGATTCCGAGAGGGAGTGATGCGACGGCGATGGTTTTCAGAAGCTGAAATCGTTGGCGGCGTCGGGAGATGAAATCGTGAGAGCTAAACCCTAATTCGTGTCCATTAATAATTTTTGAGCAGCATTTGTAAAGTTTTAATCGGTGGTTAAACATGTATACCGAAATTTAATCCAATGATTCAAAACGTCTCCCAAAATGTCTCTTAAAAATATGCATGGGACCCACACCGTCTCTTAAAAATACAGCTGTTAATAAATGTATACCGATATATATGTTCTGTAATATATTTGAAGTAATTGTGATAAACACAGATTGGAACGTCTTTTCGTCCGGATCACGAATTGTCCCATCCAATGAGATAAACAGAACAAAAACTATAACACATTTCATAAGTATGGATTTATACCCTCACAATGGTCACAGTTCAATGGTATGTAGCAAACTGTATTTGAAAAGAAAAGTAAAAAAACAAGCTTAGTGTTTTTTTAATTGAAAAGCAAGTTTAGTGTTTAGAGACTGAGTTTACATTTTATTTATTTTATTTTGCTCAGCCTCAAATAACAAAACAGCACAAGCAAACTAAACAAACAAATTCAACACCACTAGCTAGGATGTCCATTCTAACAAGGCTGGCGACTTCAATAGGGGATTTCAACAGGGCGATGGAGCATTGGAATGGGTTTGTCTTCTTTGCAAAGTGTATATTATCATTTAACCAAGATCTTTCAAAGCTAGACTAGATGCTTTTACAAAAAAGGACTTATTTCACCTTATTGACATAGCCAATACACATTCTTTCTCATCATACTAAATCAACCCAAAGAGAAGCAAATATTTAAGTTAATAAGCTCTGAAAATAATATCAATTCAAAGCATTTACTACTCAAACACCATGTTCAAGATTGTTAAGTCAGAACTTGGAGAAAAGCATATATTTTTCTTTATGTGATGAAACAGATGGATAAAGGCAAATGCATATAAGCAGCAAAATGGCAGTCGACGAATTTCCGCACACAAATTCAAGGAGAGGAAGAGGTTGAAGAACGACCAAAATGGAGAAGTCCACAGAGAAATTAAAAAATAAAACAGACAATTTTCATTAGTTCTTGACAAAATCCGATTCATTTCCTCTCTTTTTTCCACAACCAGGGTTTTAAAAACAGCGTGAAGCGGTGCGGAGCGGCCGTTTTGTAACGGGATCGGCAGAGAGCGATACTGTTTTACCCGTTAGGCATCGTGTGAATTTTGTTCACACCAAAAAAGGTCCTTGCGCAGCGATAACGGGGAAAAACTGCCGTTTCGTGTCGAATAATTGCAGAAAGGATAGATGAAAGTTTGGGACTCCCCAAGTTCTATAAGAGGGGAAGAACCCTAATTTCTCTGGGCATAGAAGCCCCAATCCGAGAAATAAACTAAAACCGTTTACTTTCTGTCCCTTGGATTGAGTGAGAAGATATAGTCACACGCTCACAGTGGCCTCCTCCTCGTCTCTCGTCGCCGCATGAAGACACTGGTTCTCTCTCTCTCCCTCTCTGTTTCTGACTCTCTCCCTACATGTATTGTTGACAGTCGATAAACAGTAATAAATGTAAATACTTATCCCAAGGAGTTGTGTTTTCTATTGTGTAAAAGACAATTTCACCCCCCTCAGGTCTGATGGAAAAACACTTTCACCCCCTTCCAGTTTGGGAAAGGACACTTTCACCCCTTCAATGTGCCAAATTTCAGTAATCCAACACTCTCGAATTGGGACGTTGTTATGCGTGACGAATAAATATTGTTTGTACTACTACTAACCTAGTTAGACACTTATATTATGTTATATATTGGTACTAAATAACCAATTTCTTAATAAATTTGTATATTAAATAAGAAAACCTGGAAATCATTATACACAAGTTCGATAATACAGGTGTAAATAGTCTAAAATAGTAGTAAATAGTCTATAAATATGTTTCATTTACAAAGAAAAGGTCTTAGTAGTATTTTATTACATTTTTTATTTTGTTTTTTAATTCAGATTCAGTTTCCCGTCACAGTCTCTCCGTTACGGGCCGACTCCGTTACACGTAACCGCGGCCAATACGTTGTTCGCTTCCGTTTTTTAAAACCTTGGCCACAACAATCAAACTCAGAAACAAATCAGCTCCAAAGAAGCATCTGTGCCCTTATACGAACCCAAAAGTAACTTATTTTTTTTATTGGGTACCAGAAATATATGGGTCAGTGGACACATGTCCAAAGAGCTAAAAAAGCAAAAGGTGCAGTTTCGGAAGGTGAGATTTTTACCAGTCTGTCAGAGAATACTTGCGGGAAGAAGACCTTGAAAATTCCAGGTACTTTGCCCATCTTCAATTTAGCTTGATTCTGAAAATGATTACAAAAGTTTCAAAAACCACAGAACCTTAATACCTACACATTAAAATATGCATGTATCTGAAATGAAACAAACAGTAAAACTGACATAAGTAAACACTAAAACTATTAATTTTCAATTCTACAATGTAATACTATTTCACAAAGCAAACAATGAAATTGGCATGAATTATTTCAAAATTAAAGGAGGATAAAGCTAAGAAACCATGATATTGAGCACTCTACGAAACTTGTCTCTCGCTAGAGCCTAGAGGAGTGTGCAATGTTTGCAGTGAGACATGTTAAATCTAGCAAGTAAATCGTCCACGTATTTGGTTTACTGAACATAAATGCCTTCTGAAGTTTTTTGAACTTGCAAACCCAGAGAATAAGTGAAAGGTCCTAATTTTGTCATGTAAAATTCAGCATGCAATTTTCAACAATATGGGAGATAAAAGAAGAACCACTACCAGTTATGATGATATTATCTACATACAGAAGCAGGAGAGTAAGTTTGGTACCAGAGTGCCTAAAAAACAACGAAGAATCTGCACCTGAAGCTGAAAAAAACCAAGAGACAAAATATAGGATGTAGAATGTTCAAACCAAGCATGTAGTACTTGTTTAGGGTCACATATAGACTTTTTAATTATGTAAGCATGGTTAGGGAAATTTTTGTTAATAAGACCTTGTGGTTGACTCATATATATAGTTTCTTTAAGGTGTCCAGGTAAAAATGCATTTTGGACGTCAAGTTGTTGTAAAGACCAGTTAAAAGTTGCTCCAAGCCGCAAAATAATTCTAACGGTAGGGGCTAAAAGTTTCATCAAATTCTACTCCCGGAGTTTGGTGAAAACCCTTTGCAACAAGTCTTGCTTTGTATCTGGAAACTGAGCCATCAGATTTGTATTTACTAAAATCCCATTATTTCCAACAATGTTAGCATTTCTAGGAGGCTCCAATAAAGTCTATGTATTTGGATGTATAAGGTTGTTAAGCTCTTCGGTCACTGCATTCTGCCACTGAGAGTACTTAACATGACCTGTGAAGCTAGTAGGATCTTTACTCGAAGAAATGACAGGAAAAAACTTTCTTCTTATATATACCTTACTTGCTTCTGGTATGCAAAGGGTGTCCTGCAACTGGGGATGTGTAGGTTCAGGTATTGGTGCCTCATCAACATTTATAGTATGCATCTCATAATCAAAGTTTGTAGATTTTTAAACTGGTGCCACCACAGAGCTAGCTTCAGTCTGCTCAACACAAGAACACGGTTCCTTCTAAACAGCTGCAGGGTCTTGTGCAGGTGAGAGATTCATTCCAGAACCTGAACAAGTATCAAAGAAGTTAGGTGGCATGGTAGGAAATGTGGATGACATAACAGGACAAGTGGTAGCAGAAGTTTGAGTATCATCAACATCATAAGAAAGGCATGCTCATCAATATGGCACCTCTACTAACATAGGTTACCACTTTTTCTGTCATGACAAATGTATCTTTTATATTGTGAAGCATGTCCAAGGAATATACATTGATGTGTTCCTGCATCAAGTTTTGGACTGATTCAAAGGTCTTAGATATGGATAGTAGGAAAAAAAAAGTGAATAATCAGGTTTCAGTTTAAACAATAACTTAATGAAGATTTATTGCCCTGTTAATTAAATAAACAGCAGTATTCACATCATGAAAGCACATGAATTTAGGTGGATAAGCATACTGCAAAAGAGTGATATCAGTTTCTACAATGTAGTTGTGCTTTCTCTCAGCAACCTCGTTTTGGTGTGCAATTCCATTATCATAAAAGATCTTTAAACAGGAAAGAGATGAAATCTCCTCCTCCTCCTCCATCAGATCTCAGAATGTGTATTGAGGACCCAAGAATATAGACTTTAAGTTTGGGAAACACAGCTGTAACATCAGAATTATGATATAGACCAAACAACCAAACATACCTAGAGTAATCATCAACGAACATAACATGAAATATGTAACCTTTAATGATTTAGTAGATTTAAGTCCCCAAACATCAGAGTGCAGCAAATGTAAGGAGCATGAGAGACTGAAGTAGATAATTTATAGGGACACTATTTGCAAAGACAGAACATAATTAGGGAACACTTCATTAAAAACAATGTCAGTTGGATACCCTAACGGGCATGCCAAAGAGGAGATTTGCTTGAACAGCAGAATACTTGGAAAAAGACTTGTTCTAAGGAATAGAATGGATGGGTACAACCCATTCTTACCCAGACCTTGGTAAAGAAGTTAGCCGGTATCCTACTCCTGAAGTAAAAAGGAAATGGCATAAAAAATAGATCTACAATTATGTTGAACACAACTTATGAACATAGAGTAAATTAGTAGCTAACTAAAAGAGTGTTTTTTAAATGAAAATCACGAGTAGATGTTTTAAGTAAAGTACTACCATAATGTGTTAAAGACTTAAAGGCAAATTTTGGCCATTACCAACAACATGATCATTACCACAGTAAGACTCAACCATAGACAGATTATTAAGATCAGTGGTCATATGATTTGTATATTGTGTCAACAAAAGATTAGGTTGAGCTTGAGATGGAGAACTGTTAGCTGAACATTATGTGCCATCAAATGGTAATCATGACCCCGCATATTTGACAATTAACAACATAAGCAGAAGAGCCTAGAGTAGTAAGTGTTAAAATCAGGGTTTTGATTAGGTCTGCCCCTAGGGTTGTAGGTTCTATCAATATCACCTCGGTAGAGACTAGACCTACCCCTGTAACCATCAAGTCTACCATCACAGAAGTTATTACCAGAACCACCAGACATTATCAAAATAACAAAACGACTTCCACGACCTCTAGATCGTCAATTAAAAGAAAGTTTCAAAAAGAAGATGAACCACTATTACGAGAAGAAAACAACATACTCCCTCCGTCCCATTTATAATGTCATGCTTTTTTTTCAAGCATTTTGAGGAGGTAATTTGGCTAGCATAACGGTACAAGGACTTGTGAATCTTTTCATAACGCTGTAGACTTAGTCTAGCTCTACAACAATATGAAAAGATCGACAAGTAGTTGCATCGTTTGCCTAGTCAAATCACCACCTCAAAATGGTTGGAAAAAAAAGGCATGACAACATAAACAGGCCGCAGGGAGTATTAAAATTAGTAGTATTCTGAGCATCCAACATCTCTTTCTCCACTTTTTGGAGAACATGAAGCTCCTGTAAAGAGAGCGGCTCATATTTGGTGGTTATAGAGGATCTAAAAGCATTATAATCAACATGAAAACCACCAAGGGTAAACAACATGTCTTCATCATTAATAATAACAGAGGTAACCGCTCAGAATATAGACCACTTTGAAGGCGATATTCTTTACTTCAATCACTCAAACACACGAGTATTCCCTACCAACAATTGATGTTCATTCACAAAGCTAGACTACCGCTTCTGAGACAATGTGATCCATTCTAATAAATCAAAAGAACTTGTCTTTGTCCTCTGCCAATTATCAGAAGTATGGTGGCATGCGAAGAGATATTTCGATATCTAGTAATAATGCAACTGGCACATGCTGCAAAAGCATGAGATTGGGTTATCTTTCATTTACAATACATAAACTAGCTGTGATGCTAATTATTAGAAGTTCTACATCAAAAAGGGCAAATATGCTAACTAAAAACATGAAAAATGATATACATCTTATGGATATATTAACCTTGCTGAGTCTTAACAGAGATTCAGGAGGTACGAAGTAGTGTAACTCTGTTTTCTAGTTTCCTCTTCAAAATCAGGATTAATCCAAGCAAAACCTAAGGAGTATGGGCTAAAAGTGCCCTATAGTAAAATTGAATCCTGTGAAGAAGTATGGGGAAACCAAGACCTCAAATGTCGAGAAAAAAGTATACTTCGCCAATTTATTTGATCGTGATGAGAAGCTTAATACTCCCTTGAATAGAATGGTCTGGAATGGCAAAATGGTTTCGCAATGAAACGAGTTGAATAACCGGACTTGAATGGTGTGGGGATGGATTTCTTCTTTATCCTCGAACAACGTCCCCAATTCAAATGAATTATATACTGTCATCATGTTCATTCAATACTGAAGTAAGTTGAAGCCAAAGAAAGCTTGAGGTCATTGTAACACCCCAAGGCATATGTATATTTTAATATTGTTACATTTGAAGTCCACTTGGATAATCCCCAGTAATCTTGTTGGAGAAAATTCTCTGCATGGAACCACAGTGGAAGGCATGCAGGGGTGGGAGTGCTAACATGAGCAAAATAATAGACTAACCATTATTGAGCCACTTTTGATTTTATATGTCTGCAAGGAGACCGTATTGACACGTTTTCAGGCTTAAAAGTCACCAGTTGGCTATTATTCGCAGTATTTGAAACTGGGAACTCTACATCCTCATTTTTTACCGATGGTTCTGCACATAGAATGGCTTAAGAGAAATCAGTTAATTTGAATGTTGAAGTTGGTACAATACTTTAAAAAAGAAAACATCACTTCTGTATGTACCTTCTCTATTAGTTGTTGGTTCCACACTGACTGTACCCTCAATTGGATCCGACCACCTTTATGAGTTGTTGGTTCCACATGAACTGTACCCCCTTGGGACATCCACTCCCACATATTCCCTCAGTATCTTTCCTTAAGTCCTCAACATGCTTGCTTTCATCCCTCTTCTTCTCAGATTTATCCAAAAATATTCTCTCTGGATCAGGCATGTCGTATATCTCTAATATGGAAGTTGGAGGTGCATCATCAGCTTCAACAGTAGATTTTCCATTACGTATCTGAATTAAAAGCAGTTTGGTTATGCTTAACAAAGAAAGGTAATATATTGGAAAAAACAAAATGTAATTACAGCTGGTAACATGATAAATATGAATGAGATACTTAAGGAATGGGAGCAGAAAATTACTTTGGCAGTCATTTCTCCTTTTTGGTTCACAATTGTGGTCAGCTAAGTACCCAACCTCCTCAGGATCATCGTCATAATGGGTCAACAAGTGACCACATCATTGTGAATTCCTGATAAATAAGTAAGGGGTGGATCTTCACTTTGAATAACAGACTTTTCTGTATCTGAGTTACAAAAAGCAGTTTGATTATACTTAACACTGGAGTGAAATATTCTGTAGCAGCAGGTAACATAATGAATAAGGCATAAATTGAACTCACTGCTGCGCCATCTGTCCTTAGCTGAGAGTTCTCCAGATTTTTCAATCTTCTCATTTCCTAAAGGCTCATCTTGATCTCCTTGCTTCTCCTGGAAATCCACAAGTACTAGAGCCACATCCAACTTTTCATGTTTCCTTTCTCTCCCCGCACAAAAATCACCAATATCCTGTCACCCTGTATCTTCTGCACCTACCTCCGGGGGTATCACTGTCCTTGCTTCTCCTGGAAAGGCCTACAGGAAAGGCCTTAGATAACGAACCCATTCCGAGCAATTTCTCTTTTTGGATTTTCTTTTTCCAATTTCGGGGAATATGCCACAGGAAAGACCTACAGGAAAAGTGCACGTTAGTAACCATGAAAAAGCCACAAGAAGAAGATCATACGATATACACCCAATACAACATACCACGTTTTTTTACGTACTTAATTTGCATGCCGTGACATCAAGTGAAATAAAGTAGCATCATGTTGACGTCACTTAATTTCCATTCTGAGCAACTTCTATTAACTGTTTTCAATTCAAAGCCAATCTTTTAATTGTACTTACTTGAAGAGTGAACTAAGGCGCAATACGAAATCGGAAAACACCAAACCATCCAGGAGTAAATTTTCATGATTTTGTCAGAGTTCTACTACTTACTAAATAAGACAACAACTAAGAGGAGAGACATGCTTTCACATTATTTCCCTCATTAAACAGATAGAATTGATTTATTTGCTACATTCTTCAACAGAAAAAGGAGATTTTATTTATCATTGTGCTAAATCAACCAAAAGAGAAAAACAGATAATTAAGCAATCAGTTGGTTCCAGAAATTGATATCTATTCAAATCGCTTAGTAAATACACAGTGCTCAAGATTAGTAAGTCAAAGCTTCCAGGAAAAAGCATTCACTCTTTTCTCTTTGTGTAGCAAAATGGATGTATAGAAGCAACATTATATAAGCCGCAAAAATGGTTTATCAAGACAAATTTTGCACTCTTGTTGAGGAATTCAGTTAATTGACATCCTCACTGGGCTATATAACTTACCAAAACAGAGAACTCCACAGATATATTGAACTACAAAAGCCAGAAACAAATCGGCCTCAAAGAAGCATGTATGCGTTGAATCGAACCCCCAAAAGAAGAGCATGTATCAATATTAATTAAGAATGACAAGATTAAGATAGAGAAATTTCAGAGTGGTCAGAGATTGTTGAGAAGAAGGGAACTGATTGATGATTTGTTACCACTCTTTCAGAAGATGTGTGCGGACATTGTTGTGAGAGTGAGAAAGGAATTCGTCGGAGTGAAACCCTAGCTGCTGAGGCGGAAACCGACAGAAGATATTGCGGGCTCTAGAACTTGTTCTTCTGTATTTCGTTCGACCTCCTGGTGCCGGAAAGCCCACAACGGCAATACCGAGATGGTTAATGCTCACTGGATATATCCATCTAGTGGCCGTCGCCAAAATGAATGCAAAGGCTCTGTTTGGTTCGCAGTAAAATGTACGCGTAAAATGTTTTGTGTGGAAAAGCTTTTCTTGCAATTATTTTCTCGTGTTTGGTTGACTCTTGCCAAAACAGTGGGCCGTGACGGAAATGACAGTGACGGGCGGCGGTGAAGGTGGGTCCTGGACTCCTGGTGGAGGTGTTAGGATGAGTTGTTGTGCTCCTTCACTTTTCGGAAAATGGCTTACGGATTTGAAATGTGTACATCATTTGAGGGAAAACATTATAGGTTCAACCAAACAGCACCAAAACAAGGGAAAACATTTTACAGGAAAATGTTTTACCACCAACCAAACGGAGCCTTTGTGTTTTTTTTACTTCGAGGTCAGATGTCCAATTACAACTCGGGTAAAGTTAGCTAAAATATTGGGTCTTGAACCGGTTGGTGAATTTGAATTAGGTATCTACCAAATAATACTAACCTTATTCCCCTATCATAATTGAAGGGTGGATTGCAAATAACAATTCCGGCCAAGTGTGGAATGCAAAGTGCATTTGAAGGAGAGGCATATAGCCAAATTCTGATGGGACACCGCCTCGAGCCTTGGCCTTACATCGCACAAGGAGTTGACTTTTCCGCCAACCAGCCATTACAAAACTTCCACAACATCCTTTGATGCCCTTTTCTTGCATTTCAACTTGGTTATCCGTGCACTACGGTAGGACGTGGATCCATCATGACGAGAAATGACCCATGTTAGGGGAGTCCCATTTGGTAACTTATTAGTACTGATGGTTAGGGCTGTTCAAAAACCCGTTTAACCCGCCCTACCCGCCCGGGCCGAGCCGAATCGACCTGTGATATAGTTAAATAAGGTTTGATTGGGTGATTATGGGTTTAGAATATCCATACCCGCTGTAATTCGGGTGGGGCACGGGTATCTTCTTTCCAAACCCGCCGAAACCCGCCCCGCCCCGAATGATTATAATTTCTAATGTTTTTCCTAGATATTCCTATTATTCTAATATATCAGGGTTGTACTTGATGAATTGATATTCGTAATGTGTCTAATATTTTTTGTTGAGTTTCTTTTACTATTTTGTCTTTGATAATCACCCTTCATTGATGGGTCTTATGTTGGGTTTTTTTTTTTGGTACAACCTGGGAGCTAAAGCTCAAACAAACAAACGAATACAACCCACTCCTCTCTTATCCAGCAGCAAGGCTGCAAGACAAGAAGGAGGGATATCAAACAGAATACTATTCAGCTCACACTCAGCTTTAGCTACACTATCAGCCAGAGAATTGGCTTCCCTCCAAACATGACAAATGGAGCTAGAAGTATCAACAAGAAGATCACGGATAGAAGAGACCAGATTCCAATACGGCCTCTCAGCACAGCCCTGAGCAATCACTTGACAAGCCTCCAAAGAATCTGACTCAATAGCTACATTGTGAAAATTCTGCAACTTCAGAAGCTTCAAACTTTTACAAATAGCTCAGAGCTCACCCAGCAACACAGAATTAACATTCATCAACTCCTTAAAACCCCATATCCAGTCACCATCATGATTCCTAACCACAATACCAATTGCAGCAGTACCCTTTGAAGAAGATAGACCACAATCAACATTCACTTTAAACCTTCCAATCAAAGGTCTCTCCCAAACCACCAAGACAGGTTTAACAAACAACTTCTGGGGATCCAGAGACAGAGCTTTTTCCACAAACCTGACCTGAGACATGATCACTGCAATTGGAGAAGATGGCAACACAAACCCTACTTCATGAATCAATTTATTATGCCACATCCAGATAGAGGTAGCAGTGGCAAGGAAAAGAACACACCACTCAACTCCACCACTCCCTCCTAAATCAGTTTTCTTCAAATTCAAAGAGATCCAATCAATAAGAGAACTATGAAAAAACTCTTCCCAGTAAGAAGGATCAACTAGATTCTTCCAAATTGCAGAAGCCCAGGAGCAATACCTAACAGCATGAAGAGAAGACTCTTGGGCATTTAAACAGAACAAACAAGCACCATTAGAAATAATACCTCTTGAAGCTTTCAGTTTCTGAGTGCATAATCTATCATGTAGAAGAAGCCACAAGAAGCTCCTCCATCTTTGATAACCTTTCAGCTTCCAAATAGCTTTCCACAAATACCCCTGAGAGGTACAAACACCATCATCCACTAATTCTCTATAAGCAGAAGAAACTGAAAATTTTCCAGAAGCTTCACCCATCCAGGTTTGAACATCATTATTGTAGGGTTTTGATTCATGGATCGCGCAAACGGAAGCATAATCAAACAAATAACCATGCAAAACCCTCCAAGGATCACAAGTCTAGATGCATAACGATAGTGAAGGTAAGAAATCATAAACACACCTTTGGGTTCTCCTTGATGACTTCAAACGTGAATAGTGTCACGTTCTCTATAGTTGATCCACGCCTAGAGTTGATCCTAGATCTCCAATCTCCTTGGTGCTAGCCCGGAATGAGAGGAGGGTGAAGGAATCACGCAAAACGAGACAAAAGAAGGGGCTCGGCCCTTCCTTTTGGCCGACGGGGTGAGGGGCGGCGGCAAGGGGCGGCGTCGCTCCTTGTTGCTTGCTCTCTCTCTCCTTTGTTCTCTCCCACTCTTGTTATGTTCTCTTTTGAGCATAAGTTATGAGGAAGGAAGGAAGGAGGGTCCTTTATATAGTCCAACAACTCCTTGTTAACTACCTAAAGGACTTATTCTAGTCCTACTAGAATTCAATTTAGTCCCTTCCTTGCAAATTAGTCCCTACTAAGTTTGCAAGGGTTTGCAAAGTGATCCTTCTAATTAATTAATCCAATTAATTAATTCCCAAATCTAGTACAACTCTATATAGCGTGTGACCCCATAGGTTCTATCTAGTTGGTAGCAACTCTTTGCTAATATGGAGCGGTTTCTAGCAAAACATCCATTCTAGCCAACTAATAGAATAGTCATCTAGACAACCTTGTACAAGTAATTGTCTCATCCATTTGCCTCCATATCCGGATTGGACACGAGACATACAAGTCACACTCATATATCCAATCCCTAGTTTCTCGATCCATGGAATAGCCTTATTCGTGCAAATAACATCAATATCCTATATATTGATTTATTTTAGTCTGGCCAGACATTCTATAAGCACTATCCTTCGAGTGGCCTAGGATATTTGCTCCCGTTATGTGGGAGGGGCAAATCCTCTCTACATCCACTACGATCTCTAAGCTTGCTTCTCATTGTATCCAGTACACGCCTTTATAACTACCCAGTCACGGTGTAGCGTTTAACGCTACCAAGATCACAATGATCCACAACTAGAATATCTAGTGACTTCAAGTCTAAGGATGACAATACCATTGTACCCGAGAAGCACTTGTGACTTAACATAACGTGTATGTAGCCTTCTCGGTGATGGGTCAATCCAGTGCAACATTCCGTAATGCACACCTATGTGTTGGATCGTGATATCTCCATATCAATCCAACCCCATACTAGTCTATAAATGATTGTCCCATTTAATCATTATACTTGACTAGGGATATTTAAGATAAACAACACGATTGTAAATCTAAGGACTTCATTACATTAAATATCCAATAAATAATAAATGAATTTTTGTAGCCAAATACAAATTCATACTAAACTAGATTGCCTCTAGGGCATCTATTCCAACAATTATCAGTATCCACCTCAGACAATACAGTTAACTGCAGAAGCTCAATCACATAAGTAGGCAGAAATTGCTCTAACAGAAACAAATTCCACCCCCTCCCAGGTATCCAATAATCACTCACAGTGAGCAGCAACTCATCATCTGAAACAGCATGCATAGCTACTGACAGCAAATTGAACTTGCCAAGCCACTGATCCACCCAGAATAATGTCTCCTTCCCATTCTTTACCAGCTTACCTGCACCACTTTTAACAGCTTCCATAGCCAAATGAATTTTTTTCCAGCTTCTAGAATGATGTCTTTTAGGAGTATCAACACCATATTTGGCACTAATAACAGACGACAATAAAGAGGAACTAGTCTTCAACCTCCATCCCACCTTAGCTAACATTGCAGAATTGAATAGTTTAAGGTTCTTTAAACCTAAACCACCACAGCTCTTACTCAATTGAAGCTTCTCCCATCCAAGAAGGTGAATCTTAGACTTTGAAGCATCACCCCCCCCCCCCCAAATAAACTTCTTACAAGCTTTATCAATATCATTCACCACACTAATAGGAAGCATAGTAGATTGCATAACATAACAAGGCATAGCTTGCAGAACTGTACTCACCAAAGTAGTTCTTCCAACAAAAGAGAGTTGAGAAGCTTCCCAACCTGATAACTTCAATCTAACCTTGTCAACCACAAATTGGAAATCAGAAGCTTTGCAAGCCTTGTGCAGAAGAGGAACTCCCAGGTGTTTACCCAAATCATCAGTAAGAGTAACACCAAGAATACTACTTAACTCCTTGGCTACTGCCTTATCCACACAATCAGGTACAAAGAGCTTAGATTTGTCAAAATTTATAGATTGCCCTGTATCACAACAGAATTCAGCCAACACTTGCTCCATCACCTCCATCTGCTTACTAGTAGCTTCTCCAAATAAGATTAGATCATCAGCAAAGAACAAATGTGTGACAGCCAAATCACCCCTAGAGTACTTCACACCTTTCCATAAATTTCTATCTACTGCATTCTGAATCTTTTGAGCAAGCAACTCCATTGTTAACAAAAAGAGATAGGGAGAGATTGGATCTCCCTGTCTCAACCCCCTCTCAGGGGTGAACTCCTCTAACCTCTCCCCATTCCACAACACATGCATAGAAGTAGTAGACACATATTCCATTAACAAAGAAATCCAATTAGAGGGCAACCCTAACTGAGTTAAGACAGAATGCAGCATTGACCACCTCACCTTATCATAGGCCTTAGCAAGATCAATCTTAATGGCAAGACCCCCTTTCTTACTCTTCATAGTCCTCAAAGTATGGAGAACCTCTTGAACCAAGATCAAATTATCACAAGCAAGTCTCCCTTGAAGAAAGCTGAATTGATTTGGATGAATAATCCTTTGCATAATAGGTCTCAACCTCAAAGTAAGAAGTTTAGTAATGAGCTTCAAAGTCACATTACATAAACTTATGGGTCTAAACTGACTAAAAGAAGAAGGACAATCCTCCTTAGGAATAAGTGCTATTAGAGTCTTATTCACATCCTTAGGAAGATGACCAGTCTCTAGAGCCACCTTAACCATAGCAGTAAGGGAGTCTTTGACAATATGCCAGTACCTTTGATAAAACACAGCAGGAAACTCATCAGCCCCTGGACTCTTGTAAGCCCCCATGGAGAACAACACATTCTTTTGTTCAACTACATTACTTACTTGTTGGATCAGATTGTTACTGTGTTTGTGTACCCATTCTTCTGGTAGTCCGTCTATCATTGTAGTGCACTGCTTGTATGCAATTGTATTTATTTTAACCCGCCTAAATCGAGCCGAACCGAGGCGAACCGTAATGTCTGATCAGGTTTGGGTTTGGCGATTACTCGATCAGGTTTGAGTAATGATTTGTCCAACCCGAGCTATTTGGGTAAGGGCGAAAATACGGGTTTCACCCGCCCAAATCGCCCTGCGAACAGCCCTACTGATGGTAGTAGAGTGTTTTGAAAACAAATCAACACAAATCGCTTATGTATATACCTTCTCTACCCACTAGTTGAAAGTTCTTGCTCAGGGCCATCTCAAGGATTTTGGGGGCCTCAGATGAACTTATGATTTGGGGCCATTGCTTATTTAAAACTCATACTATATCCTTGCTCTTTTAGATGTAAATGAATTTAATAAATTGTCAAAATCAAAACTTGTTAGCATTTATTTCTCAGTTGATAAATTATCTAAACCGACGCTAAAAATTTACCATCGTTTTTGTGACGTAGGTGACAGCAGATTCACTACGTTTAACATAAAACCTAAATTTGAGGGAGAATGTAGTTTGATCTCTTTTTTTAGAAACACATTTTGAGGAACTATTTGAGTTCTTTTTTTTTTTTTTTTTTTGAGAAACATAGTTTGATCTACTTTAAAGAATACTAGTCGTCAGCCCGCGCTCTGCGCGGGTTCTCATGCCCTTACTATTCCAAAATCATGGTGTTTAAAAACAAACATGAATAGTAATCGTGTTGCCACATTGAAAATAATACATATAAATTTCTTTTTCAGTTGCGAATTAGTACCGTTATTTTATTTGAATATGATAGTGCATAGAACATGACAGGACGCTCTCATGCATTTACTATTCCAAAATAATGGTGTTTAAAAGCAAACATGAATAGTAATCGTGTTGCCACATTAAAAATAATACATATACATTTCTTTTTCAGTTGCGAATTAGTACCGCTATTTTATTTGAATATGATAGTGCATAGAACATATTAATACAATTTTCTTGTTAGTTGATGAAAAAAATATTCCTTTATTGATAAGAAGTAAGTTGCTCCATAAAATGCATACGTTTTATAAAACAATAATTTTCATATTCTCACTCTACATGTAGAACCACTTATTCCTTACTTTAGTAAAAAATAAAATGCATACGTTTTTTTTAAAAGAACGAATACATTATAGAAAATATAATTTGTTTTAAAATGATCTCCTCCACTCTATTTTAACTTTCTTTAAGTTGTACTTTTTTTTATAAATAATACAATAAATCGTACATCTATGTGTATAAAAAATAGTTACCAGTGTCAAACTCTTTAAGAAAGTCTTTTAAGTGGCCATTTTCTTATTTATAAAAACATATTATAATTTTTAATTATTGAAATTGAAGAAACACATCAGGACAATTTAATTTTGGAAGTGTTGAGTGAGTCGTCGGTTATGTTTAGGCAATGGCATGATGTAATTACGACATATTTTATAGTTTTCATTCTTAACTTTATAAAAGTTGATTTCGGGTTGGAGGAAATTTCAAGTTTTGTACAAATCAATCGGTAATGCTAAGTAATTTGTGAAACATTGAGAATATTTCATATTTATTTATGACACTTCTTGTGAAGTGTACTACTTGAACAATCACATAGAACCACTATTTACCTCTCTTAATATTTTCAGAAAATTAAGCGGTAATTTTGATTTGGTATTCATAAAGTTTCAAACATAATAATATTTGGATGCAATTCTCATTGTGAACGTTTTGACATTTTGTTCAGGAAAATATATTATGCCCGTAGAAAAAAGTTGTTGTTTCAACTTCGCTCTCACCCTTTCTAATTAAATTCAAACTAAATATTCTTTATATATTAATAATGCAGTAAATAATATAGCTATGTTTAGAAAAAGCAGTAGTCAATTTCTAGCGCATTACTAATTTAAAACCAAACATTTTTTTGTAATAATTAAATAACCACATAACTAATTGTGATTGTTAGAATTGAACAAACATATGAAATAGAAAATAAATGTGGGTGCATTGAGTAACCAATCTGCGAGAAGTAATGTCCTGGTGTGATCAAAACATACACTTTAAATTTATAATATTAGTAAACAACATTGTATCAAAGGAAAATCATTAGTTCGTAACATCTTATTTGTTCTTGATGCAAGTTTGGTAGAACTGATTTTAACTTCGAACACATTTTATATTAAATCAATGCATTTCTTGTCAATTGTAAAATTTAAATATTCAAATAAGATAGCGATTTATCTCCTCTTACATTTTAAAAGGATTGTGGATATTCTATATATGCTAATTTAGTAAAATTATTTGTCATTGATTAATTTCAAAAGACTATTTTATTTCAATTAAACCATACTCATTTTAAAAATTACTCTCCCCATTCTAATTAATGTTCTTTGAATGTTGATTGTTTATAAATAATAAATAAATAACATAACTATTTAATTTTTGATAATTAATGTAAATAGGTTACACTTTTATCTTTGAATGTTGATACTTCAATGCAATAAGTTACAGTTTTGATAATTAATGTAAATCAATAATTTATTTTGCATTACGTATCCTACTTATTTATATATAATTATGTGGAGCATTTTATTTGGCTACCATCTGACACGTATGCCATGATGTGGATGACAAATGGCATATGAAGAGTGATGTGGATGACAAATGGCATATGGAGAGTGATTATTTACTCACCTCCTAACTTTTATATATAATATAGATTAACGGCTGAATGAATGCCTCAAAATACAATTGTATTCAAGAATGAGTACTAAAAACGTGAAGTATAGTCTTGAATGATTTGATGAATAGAAATTACGGGAGAAAAATGAATGGTATAAGTTATATATATATATATATATATATATATATATATTATACACACACACACACTACTTTTTTTGCACAAAAAACACACATATATTACATTAAAACCACAAGAGCATCCTCATAAGGAACAGGATTGCCCGAATATCGAGAGATACATGAAAGTACTGAACGGAAGACCTATATACAGACACAAACAAGACACGGGAAAGAAAGAAACCAAAAGCAACCCCAAGTTCTAACATGAAGAGCCAGTGATAACCCTGGCGAACGGAGTCTCAACGTGAACGGAGATCAATAGATGCAACAGAGAAATTGGAGGTTGTTGAAGATGTTGGTGTGGGGTCCACTCATATGGTGGACTCATCCACACCGAATAATTGCTCACAACTTGAGTAATTAAAGAAAAAAACAAAAAGGAAAAAAAAAAGGGGTTTGAATTGTTTTGCTAGCTGGCAGTGATCACACAAATGTGTGGCTGTGTGTTGGTGGCCTACGTGGTCCTTTATGAAGCCAATGATTGGCTTGTTTGTTTCTCATATATGAAACGTGAGTGGCTGGTGAAAACTAGTAACACACAGTGAAGAGAATAGAGAGCAAAAGAGGGTTTTGGAGAAGAAACAGCAGCACTGCTGCTGGGTATATTTTTGAGCGACCAGCAACCTTTCCGGCGAGATCCGACGGTGAAAAGTTGTCCGATTCGGCTCAAACTTCAGGGGTTTGTTCCTGGTGGTATCCTCCTCACATCTAACGGTTGGATTTCCGGTTAGCCTCTTCTAAGTTCACTTTCTCGGTTTACCCTAGATACTTTGTCTAGATGCTTAGGTGATCCCAAGATTGTGTTTTTTCTTGGATGTGTTGATTCTCTAGTAGTACTAGAGTGTGTATCCCATTATTGTTGATTATAGTGGAAGATTTGAGTCGAGAGTGGCTCCGTGGT
The DNA here is from genome assembly GCA_023055425.1 of Linanthus parryae. Taxonomy (NCBI): domain Eukaryota; kingdom Viridiplantae; phylum Streptophyta; class Magnoliopsida; order Ericales; family Polemoniaceae; genus Linanthus; species Linanthus parryae. Next base: position 41,656,794 of record JALGPY010000002.1, read on the forward strand.
TTTTCCCGTTTTCGGGTTTTCCACGTTAAAAATTGTCTTGTCTCATTTTTAGCTTATTGTCTACTTGCAATTGTGGTGCTCTCCGTTTAGTTGCATATTCGTGGGGAAAGTTTGATTTTTGGGTTACTTGCTTCCGCTACGACTTGGTTATTTGTCGTGTTTTGAGCCCGGATTCCCCAACAAGTGGTATCAGAGCCTGGTTGATTGTTGTTGGCTCGGTTGTAGCGTTGACTAAAATGGATGAGCATAGTGTTGGTGGCACGATGATAAAATTGACTTCTTCAAATTATTCTATTTGGAAGCCAAGGATGGAGGATTTGCTATTCTGTAAGGATTTGTATGATCCTGTCGAAGGTGATGCTTCGAAGCCGGCCACTATGACTGACAAAGCTTGGGACACATTGCATAGGAAGACTGTGGCCACTATCAGACAGTGGATTGACCAAAGCGTTTTTCACAACGTCGCCAAAGAAACAAGAGCGGATGTTTTGTGGAAAAAGCTAGAGTCTTTGTATGAGAGACAGACAGCTCAGAACAAGATGCACCTCATGAAGCGGCTTGTGAATTTGAGGTACAGGGATGGCCAAAGTGTGTCTGAGCATATGAGCAGGTTTCAGGAGCTCATGAATCAGCTGACGGCGATGCGGATTGTGTTTGATGATGAGATTCAGGCATTGTTTCTTCTCAGTAGCTTGCCGGACAGTTGGGAAACTTTGACAGTGGCTCTCAGCAATTCAGCTCCGGATGGAAAGTTGACTAATGACATGGTCAAGGATAGCTTGTTGAATGAAGAAGCTAGACGGTCCGAGTCAGGCATGAACTCGGAGGCTGAGGCACTGGTTTCAGAAAAGAAACAGGATAGAGGGAGAAGTCACAGCAGGGGTCCTAAGAAAAACAGGAACAACTCGAGAGGCCAGTCGAGTGATTGGAAGAAAAGTGTGAAATGCTACCATTGTGGGGGTATGGGACATTTCAAGAGAGAGTGCAGGAAGCTGAAGAACAAGGGACAGAATGGGTCAGACAACAAGAATGAGAAGACAGTTGCTACAACGACTAAGGATGATACTCTCATTGTCTGTGAGGAGAATGTTGTCAGTATTGCTTGTCAGAGCAGCAGCTGGGTTATTGATAGCGGGGCTTCCATTCATGTTACCTCCAGGAGGGAGTTCTTCTCATCTTACCGGCCAGGTGACTATGGTGTGGTCAAGATGGGGAATGACGGTGTGTCAAAGATTATTGGCATGGGTGATGTTTTCTTGGAGGCTAACACCGGAAGCAAGCTTGTTCTCAGGGATGTCAGACATGTTCCAGATATTCGGCTGAATTTGATTTCTGCAGGGAAGCTTGATGAAGATGGGTATTGCAATCATTTCGGTGATGGGAAATGGAGACTTACCCGGGGCTCGTTGGTTGTTGCTAGAGGGATGAAGGAGTGCTCACTGTATGTGATGCATGCGAAGCTTACCAGTCCAGTGGTAAATGCAGTTGATGATTCCTCTACAGAGTTGTGGCACAAGAGGCTGGGTCACATGAGTCAGAAAGGACTGGATGTCCTAACCAAGCGTGAGCAGCTCCCTGGTATAAAAGGTAATCTTTTGAAGCATTGCACTCATTGTTTAGCTGGAAAGCAACACAGATTGAGTTTTCAGCATAGTTATGGTTCTAGAAAGTCTGCTATTCTAGAACTGGTACATTCTGATGTTTGTGGACCCATGAAGACAAGAACACTTGGTGGTGCGAGATACTTTGTCACTTTCATTGATGATCATTCAAGGAAAGTGTGGGCATACACTCTTCGGAGTAAGGACCAAGTGGCTGATGTGTTTAAGGAGTTTCATGCTAGTGTTGAGAGGGAAACTGGAAAGCCATTGAAGTGCATCAGGACTGACAATGGCGGTGAGTATAAGGGTTCCTTTCACTGGTATTGCAGGAACCATGGGATAAAGCATCAGAGGACACCTCCCAAGACCCCACAGCATAATGGTGTAGCAGAAAGGATGAACAGGACCATGATTGAGAAGATCAAGTGTATGTTGTCACAGGCAAAGCTGCCAAGAACCTTTTGGGGTGAGGCGATGAGAACAGCTGTGGATTTGATAAATCTATCTCCTTCAGTTCCTTTGGAGACAGATATACCTGACAGGGTTTGGACAGGTAGAGATGTGTCTTACGATCACTTGAGAGTGTTCGGGTGTCGGGCATTTGTACATGTCCCGAAAGATGAGAGATCGAAGCTTGATGACAAATCCAAGCAGTGTATCTTTCTGGGTTATGGCCAAGAAGAGTTTGGGTACCGGCTATGGGATCCAATTACCAAGAAGATTGTCAGGAGCCGAGATGTTGTATTTCTCGAAGATCAGACTATTGAGGACATTGATAGATGTGATAAGCCTCAGGCTGATGGTGATGATTTGGTGGACATGAGTCCAGTCCCTACTCCAGCTGAGCATGGTGATGAGATAGTGCAGGATGATCAGGGTGATGCAGGTGATGTTGATCCACCTCCAGTTGATGATCAGGCAGATGCACAGGATGAGGTGTTACCTCCAGAGCCACCAGCTCCAGCTGTTACAGAGTTGAGGAGATCTAGCAGAGATCGGCAACCCTATCGGAAGTATTCTCCGTCAGAGTATGTGACACTCATGGATGAGGGGGAGCCAGAGAGCTATGATGAGGCCATGACAGTTGACAAGAAAGAGAAATGGCTGAAAGCCATGGAATCTGAGATGCGGTCCTTACATGAGAACAACACCTATGAGTTGGTGGAGTTGCCTAAGGGTAAGAGAGCACTCAAGAACAGATGGGTCTACAGGTTGAAGTCAGAGAACTCAGAACCAAGGTATAAAGCAAGATTGGTTGTCAAGGGGTTCAGACAGAAGAAAGGAGTAGACTACAAGGAGATATTCTCACCGGTGGTGAAGATGTCGTCTATCCGGGTTGTTCTGGGTATAGCTGCCAGCAGGGACTGGGAGATTGAGCAGCTTGATGTCAAGACTGCGTTCCTTCATGGTGATTTGGAGGAGGAGATCTACATGGAACAGCCGGAGGGTTTCAGAGTTCAGGGAAAGGAGAATCTCGTGTGCAAGCTGAAGAAGAGTTTGTATGGCTTGAAGCAGGCACCGCGGCAATGGTATAGGAAGTTTGACTCATTCATGGGGGAGCATGGATACAAGAAGACAACTTCAGATCATTGTGTGTTTGTGAAGAATTTCTCTGACGGTGATTCGATTATTCTTCTTCTGTATGTCGATGACATGTTGATCGTTGGTCGTGATGCCAGCAAGATTGCCAGGTTGAAGAAGGAGTTGGGCAAATCTTTTGCTATGAAGGATTTGGGGTCCGCGGAGCAAATTCTGGGTATGAGAATTTCGCGAGACCGGAAAGCCAAGAGGCTTTGGTTATCTCAGGAGTCCTACATTGAGAAGGTCCTGAAGAGGTTCAATATGGACAAGGCGAAGCCAGTTAGTACACCTCTTGCTGGTCATTTCAAGTTGAGTTCAAAGCAGAGTCCCAAGACAGAGGCAGAGAAGGAAGACATGATGTCGGTTCCATATGCGTCTGCGGTGGGTAGTTTGATGTACGCCATGGTGTGTACGAGGCCGGACATAGCTCATGCGGTTGGCGTTGTCAGCCGGTTTCTCTCCAATCCAGGTAGAGAGCATTGGTCTGCGGTTAAGTGGATATTCAGGTATCTCAGGGGTACTTCTCAGTTGTGTATTTGCTTTGGAAATGGTGATCCTACTCTTGTTAGTTTCACGGATGCTGACATGGCTGGGGATATCGATTCGAGGAAGTCTACGTCTGGGTATCTGAACACTTTTGCAGGGGGAGCAGTGTCGTGGCAGTCTAGGTTGCAGAAATGCGTTGCATTGTCTACTACTGAGGCTGAGTTTATTGCAGCTACTGAGGGTTGCAAGGAGTTGCTTTGGATGAAGAAGCTGTTACAACAGCTGGGTTTGAAGCAAGAGAAGTATACACTGTACTGTGACAGTCAGAGTGCGATCCATCTCAGCAAGAATTCGAGTTTTCACTCGAGATCCAAGCACATCGATGTGAGGTATCATTGGATACGGGATGTGTTGGATGGGAAGTCGGTTGAACTTGTCAAGATTCATACCGACGACAATGGTGCTGATATGATGACGAAGTCCGTACCGGTTGCGAAGCTTGAAGTGTGTAGAAGCATCGCGGGTATGGAGTCCTCCATATGACGTGGAGGGGGAGAATGTTGGTGTGGGGTCCACTCATATGGTGGACTCATCCACACCGAATAATTGCTCACAACTTGAGTAATTAAAGAAAAAAACAAAAAGGAAAAAAAAAAGGGGTTTGAATTGTTTTGCTAGCTGGCAGTGATCACACAAATGTGTGGCTGTGTGTTGGTGGCCTACGTGGTCCTTTATGAAGCCAATGATTGGCTTGTTTGTTTCTCATATATGAAACGTGAGTGGCTGGTGAAAACTAGTAACACACAGTGAAGAGAATAGAGAGCAAAAGAGGGTTTTGGAGAAGAAACAGCAGCACTGCTGCTGGGTATATTTTTGAGCGACCAGCAACCTTTCCGGCGAGATCCGACGGTGAAAAGTTGTCCGATTCGGCTCAAACTTCAGGGGTTTGTTCCTGGTGGTATCCTCCTCACATCTAACGGTTGGATTTCCGGTTAGCCTCTTCTAAGTTCACTTTCTCGGTTTACCCTAGATACTTTGTCTAGATGCTTAGGTGATCCCAAGATTGTGTTTTTTCTTGGATGTGTTGATTCTCTAGTAGTACTAGAGTGTGTATCCCATTATTGTTGATTATAGTGGAAGATTTGAGTCGAGAGTGGCTCCGTGGTTTTTCCCGTTTTCGGGTTTTCCACGTTAAAAATTGTCTTGTCTCATTTTTAGCTTATTGTCTACTTGCAATTGTGGTGCTCTCCGTTTAGTTGCATATTCGTGGGGAAAGTTTGATTTTTGGGTTACTTGCTTCCGCTACGACTTGGTTATTTGTCGTGTTTTGAGCCCGGATTCCCCAACAGAAGAAGTACAAAAGGGTGACTACCGTTGTCTTAGCCCCGCCAGGTGGTCTGCCACTTGAGTTGCTTCATGCCGCACGAGAACGACCCGCCATTGAGGATGATGCCGGAGTAGTTCCCTACAGTCAGAAACAACGATGAAAAGATCATGAGTAGACTAACCCTTAGATAATAGAACGTAACAGAAAGAAATTATGAATTTTCCAAAACCCCATTGAGGAGCACATCACATATGTTTCAATAATTCAAGAAAACTTCCTAGTTCATCTCTTACTTGGACAAATTTGATCATATGGGAATCGAGGAAGTCACTACTACTTACCAGCTTAAGTAAATCGAATGATTATATATCATCTTTATTAAGAGTGAAACCATAGGCCTGATTGTCCAGACCGTAAAAAAAAACGGTTTATTCTGTACACTCAGTGAGCAACAAAACCATCAAATCATACCGAGAAACCTTTGTTCTTGCTTGGAGGCAGACTAACAGCAAATCAATTAAAAACACGGCATGAATTCTAGAGCCGATCAAGAATTGAAACCCAACTGTGCCTAATTCCTAGCTCCGCGAATGGGTAGACCCAACACTCATTTCCGCCCAAAACAAATAACAAAAATTGTCGTTAATTTTTTTTTAATTAGCACCTCTCAAAATCCAATTCACTAGTCACATCATGGAGAAAGTCACTGTAAGAAGGATTATATGCTTATTGAAAAGTACATAACTAATATATTTGCTACAAAATACGGATGTTCTGAAGGGGAGATTTCCCGCCTAGCTAAATATGTTTCCCTCCTCAGCGGTGCTCCTCCTAAGTCTAGTTTGACCTATAAAACGAAGATCAATTAGAAAAATGGAAACCCTCGTATATAGTACATGCGAAAAACGCGATGGATGATCTATCACCACAAGGAATAGGAGCTGTAAACTACTCTTGCAACCTAAATTTCTCCTTTTTGGATCATGGACCAGCATCATCGTCAATTCCTAGTACAGAAGTTGGGGGAGTGTCTTTGACTTGAATAATAGATATTCCATAACCGAGTTAAGAAGAGGCAGTTTAATTATATTTGACAAAGATATGAAATATTGAGGAATATGTTACCGCCCAAAGTTGTCCATCAGATTTCCTTATACGCGCCTCCTGGTTTTGCTCCTTCCAATTTTGAGGAATATGGCAATCATGAAACAGTCGCACGTAGTTCAACTAATGTTCTTCTTGATATAACTCTTCATTTAATACTCAAAGCAACAATCCTATACTTATTTAAAGAGTGACATAAGGTGTACTGCTAAATTTTGATTGTAAAGAGGAATTAAATTGAACCCGGTTAATCTAATGGCATTCTAAGACGATTCATTTGACGAAATAAGAACGCTGCGTCAAGACTGAAATGCTTTTGAACATCGAGGGCCCTATCCTTTTCAGCTGGATTTATATCTCATTGAGTAAGCTCCATGCTCGTCCTAGCTGACGATTCACATTCATCTGAATTTCATGACCACAAACTCTACATAATGATCATTTTCAAACAAGTAATGCAATTATGAAAGTGATGTTCAAAAAGGTTAAACAAAAATTATAAAAGTTCAAAGAACATACCTAATTTTGTTTCAAATGCAGTTGTCATAAGCTCATTTTTATTGCCTTCCTTATGAGTATACAAAGACTACAAGGTACCTGGGTCAGATTGAGCTGAAACTGCAAATTCAGTAAAACATAGAGATCTTCTATCTGCTTGACATCAAATGCATATATTATCAAAACTGATCATGCTTCAGTTCTGCACAACCATACTATAATTACACAGAAACATCAAGGAGTACCTAATACCATCGTTTAAAACAAGCCCCATGTTGGATGAAAAATTCTGCATGTTCAGGAAGTTCCTGTGTCAGCTGAGATTCTTATATTATGCCTCTGTGAATACAAAGTATCATATAATCCCACAATGAAATAAGCCGCCTAATTGCAAATTCTAGAGCAGCTGAAACAAACCAAGTTGACGAAGAAATATATACCATCTATCAGAATTAAAAGCAGAAAGACCATGAGCCCTTTGGATAGTAAAACATTGTTCAACACAAGATTAAAGCAAAAGAGTTATACAATCAGACAAATTAAATATAATGCAGCATCTGCTTACTGAATTTCCATTGTTCAACAGAAAAACAAGACTTCATTTGAAAAAAAAAAAAAAAAGATTAAAAATTTTAATTGGAGAGACCCTAAGCTTCCTGGGTAGCTGCTTGTGGCAACCATGAGCCTCCTCTAAGAAGGCGCATCTTAATGTAGAGAACCTGCTGGCCGTCTTCTCCCAGGATGCACTCGCAAAGGCATTTATCTTCGGGCTTCACTACATTCGATCGGCAGAAGGCTTTCCATCCCAGGAGAACCCATATTCTACCGTCTTTCCAATAGCTGACTTCTCCCTCCCACCTTATATTGTTTTCATCAATCAGGACCATCGTCTCTGGAAGCTTCAATTTTTTGTAGTCCACAACTTCTCTTGGGATGTTCTGCATTCATTAGCACAGAAAACATACTTGGTGAACCAACATTATAAAGTAAGTACAATTTTCATCATCTATACAAGACTTTGCCTTTCTTCTTGAAATTTTAAGAATTCAAAACTTTGGAATCAAACAAAATTTTCATGATATCTGCTGGCAAAATATAATAGTCCCAGAAAAGGAAGAGAAGAAACAAATCCAATAAGACCAATTAGTTCATTGCTGAGGACATAAAGTTGCACCAAGACAGGCGAATAAACATCAGCTCAGCTCAGTTATGAAACATATTTAGGGATCAAATTTAGGGATCAAATTGGTATATTTTGAAACATATTTAGGGATCAAATTGGTATATTTATCAGTCACAGTCTGAATCTAGTACATTTATCAGAAGAAATAACACATTTGGGGACCAAAATAGTATATTTATCACACGGGGGGCAGCTTTCTCTAACTCAGCCATTGCTAAGACTTTCAATCTTTACAACCGTTACTCTAATCAGCATACTTCTGATGTAGGGAATATTAAAGTTAACGTGGATGGGCGGATGCATGAGAGAAAGTTCAGGGGAATATTAAACTTAACTCACCAGATCTCTTGGCTTGGTTTCGTAAACCTTTGCTATAAAATGGGGATTTGCTGGACGGGAGATCACCCCATGCTTGAATATTTCCTCCTCCTCTGTGATGGTCCGCCTCTGTCTATAGTTACCTATTAAACAACAATCTGTTTTTAGAAAAACGGAAACCTCAAATCAACCTGTGATAAATAAGGAATATGAGCTGAAAAAAAGCCTTACGTCTCCTTGTGGGTTCATTGTAAACCCGAATAGCATCTTTTCCGTTTTCTGAATCAAAAAGGAGTTTGATTAATTACACTTGAACATTTCTCAAAAACAAAACAAAAAAATTACACTTTAATAAGGTAGTGGAATATCTTGAAAAAAAATAAAATGCAATAACAGATGTTAATATAATGAATATGATTATGTGACAGACAAGGAATGGGAGCTGAAAATTACTCTTGGGGTCTTTCTTTATCCTTTTTGGTTCGGGATCCTGGCCAGCTAAGTCCTCAATCTCCTCAGTATCGTCATCTTCAATTATAGTTTTTCCTTTATCTGGGTTACATGAAGCCGCTTATTATAGTTGACAAGGGAATGAAATATTCTGCAAAAACTAAAATGCAAATAAAGTAAAACAGGAACAAATTTAACTCACCCATGTGTTCTTCTTGTTTCGTTTGCCCTCCTCCACTCTCCTCCAGCCCTGCATCTTCTTCGCCCACCTCCTCCTCATTATTTTGAACTTGTTCCCTTTGGCCCCAAGATGTAGGCTTATTGCATCTGTTGGCCCCATACAGTTTGAAGTCAAAAACTCCGTCACTTGCTAAGTCAAACGAGAAGAGATCTCGAGCCTCGGCTTTGATGGTTTGCACCAGCTCTTTCCAACCATCTTGGAAATACCAGTTTTCACCCTCCTTGGCTAATGTGACTTGCCACTTTTGCCCGTCGGAGTTCCTTAAATAAGCAACTCCAGGAGTCGAATTTCTCAATATTTCAGAAAATGCCACTGGCAAGGGCTACAGGAAGAAAAAAAGTAGGCGTTAGTAATCGTGAAAAAAGACATGAGCAGAATATCTATGTCAAAACATTAATTAATCAGCCCCATACAACATACATACGATGTCCTCTTTAAGTACTCTATTTGTATGCTATGAGATATCGACAAAGAAGTGTGCGGTGTGGCATCGTGATGACGTCATTCTATTCCATTATGAGCAATTTTATATAGCGTGCGGCCGTGCGTGTTGAATACAAGCTATAGTATAGTATTAAGGTTAAGGTGCAATAGTACTAAACCTAAAAAACACCAGATCATCGTCATCACTATCCAGGAGCAAGTTTCATGATTTTGAAAGAGTTCAACTATTTCAATAGTAAGACTGCAACCAAAACGAGAGAACTTCAATTCGCATATTTTTTCCACGAGGCTCATTTAATTTTCACCCTCTTGAGATACCGAATTCAGTTTGTTTAATCAGATCATTGAGTTGCAGAAAGTAAGTAATGGCATCAATTGAAGACATTTAACTAGTATAAAGCTTTTACTACTTGCAGAAAAAGAAGAAAAGCAGTCAAAAAAAAAAAAAAATCTTGAGAAACCCAGATTCAATTTGATGTCAACAAACTAATAATCAATTAAAGAGATTAACTTTCAACAGAATCCCCAGAAACACATCCGCCTCTTAGAATCTAAGAAGCATTTTATCTCGAAAAAGATGGGATGCAGGGTGATTGATGCAATCGAGCAGAAGAAGCCATGAATATAAAGGAGTAAAACAACTTAAAGAGCCAGATATCTAAAAAAGGTGAGTGTGATTGATTACCAGTCTTTCAGCGGAAGTTTCGGGGAAGAAGAACTTGACGAACCCAGCTACACTGGCCATCTTCTTCTTCTGCTGCTTCTTTGATCGGAGAGTCACAGAGAAATGATTCCGCTTCAGAGAAAGGAAGAGACCGGAGTCAAAGCCCTAGCTGCTGAAGAACCAGAAGACAGAGGACGAGGGAAGACGACGATGCGGCGAAGCGGAGTGATGACTGAGTTTTGGTCTTCCGTTTCAATTACAATTTATGAGTGGAGTTTGCATGGACAGCTAAGTAGTAGCCTACTCGCTTCATACTAGTGTATTTGTTTAGTTTAGTGGGCCTTTCTAACTCATCCATGTGTTTAGTGGGCCTTTCTATAACTTGCTACTCCTAAAAGTTCTATTCTTAAACCCAGATTTAGAAACTATCTTATCATATGCTAAAAGTTCTATTCTTAAACCCAGATTTAGAAACTAATCTTATCATATGCTGCAGAAGTGTCATGAACATCGATCTCGTCAATAACTAAAAAAGATTATGACACTTCTCGTGAGTATTGGTAAATAGTCTTTCGACTGGGCAGCTGCACTTTTGTTTGTTTGACGGACATTTCTGATTCTCACATTTACAGTGCACATGTCCGGATGACAGAATTCCACAATATTTACAAAACACTCGAGTGTAGAAATTTATTTTACTGCTTATTCTGAAATCCGTTACTCTGTTTAAAGAAAGGCCGAAACGGCTCTACGGTAACTCCGTTGTTATAACAAATGATGTCCTGTTTGGACTTTTCCCATAATATTTCGGTTAAATACGACCGTTTTAGGCCAAAACACTAGAACGCCGGAACACTTTCCACCAGTATGTTTTATTTCTGAACTTGTCATTTTACTAATTTCTTATACATTTTTTAACTACTACGTTCTTATTAATATGACCAGTTGTACTATATTTATAGTGTGATTTTATATGTAAATTTTACTATGATGGACTGGATTACCTCCGTAGAGATAGATCTAATAAGAAGATTTGATGTTCTTCATCCTGAATGAATATCAAGCTTCTGTAACCGTCCCAATGTTCTTTATATGTGCGCGCGCACACACATATATTACATATACATATTCAATATATCAGGCAGTCTTGGATATATATGAGGCTGTAATCAACCGTTTCTACCTATCAACACAAGTCCTCTATAAAAAAGTCTATCATATCATAATGGGTTGGGGGGCGTTTAGAGAGAGCAAACGCTCTCTCCACTCTCTAGAAAACAACCCTATCCTGGCAACCCTAATTTCGTCCTTCTCTCGGCCCTTCTTGGCCCTCGCCGCCGCCGAGAGCTTGTCACCAATCATTTTTGTTTTTTCTCTTTTTATCTCAGATCTACTCCTTTCGGATCTTGTTCTTGTGGGTGGATTGTTTCTCCACTCACGACCCTCTATGGGTTTAGCTGTCGGTGAAGTCATCACATATGGGTTCATCTCTTTCCTCATTCAGGTTTCTTCCTGGTTTCAGTTTGTTCTCATCTTCAGAGCTCCACGGCTCTGTTTGGGAGTCCACATACGGTGTTGTTTGTCCATTTTTCTTTTCTTTAGTTATCTAATCTCTAGCTTTCGCCCATTTCTTTTGGGTCTCGTTTGGGTTTTGGTCTCGCCTCTGTTTTTCCCTATTCACCGCTGTATCTTTCGTCCTTGTTTCATATATTTCCAGTTGTGGTCTCTTACTTCTTCGATCCCTTTTCTCTGGATCTCGGTTTGTTATCTTCATACTCTGCTGGGTGTGGGTTTTCTTGGGTCAATCAGTATTTTTGGCTTGTCCTGGTCTTCCTGGTGTTTATTTCCCGTTTCTTAATCTTTTCTCATCTAGTCTATTTTTCATCTACAATACTTATTTGCAGTGGGGTTTTCTCCTCTTTTGCATCTTTATTCATTTCTATCTAAGTTCGATTGGGGGTTCTTGTTACTCTTGTTACTATTTCTTTTGTGTTGGGTTTCTTTGAGTCAGTCATATTTTAGCTTGTTCCTCTCAACTCAGGTTTGGTCTCATATTCAGGCTCTGTTTTTCCTGTTTCTCAGTGTGTAGTTGAGTCCTATTTTACTATGAAGAGCGTAAAATCGACATCCTTAACAAAAGTGTGGGCTTTGAGCTATCAGGAACAGTCGCGTTTTCTCGCGAACTTGTTCCGAACAGAGTTGCACGAACCCACAAAACAAAGGGCGTTTTTATTCCAAGAGGTTTAATGTCTGGGCTGAGGCATTTTATCAGTGCAAGCGGCTTCGGAAGCAAGGAGACTTTCATCCGAATCTTCAAGAGTTAAGCGCATAAAGTTGAAGTATAGTCAGGCTGATCTTCTACAACTTCGGTCCTCTTCGCCAAGGAGCTTAATGTCTGCTCTTGCTTGCGAAGAGAGAGCAAGCAGCCTATCCAATTCCTATGGGGGAACCCATAACGGAAAATTCAGGTTTGTCAATCCAAGGACCAAACATGTGATTCTTGTTGATGAAGATTGGTATAGAGAAGCGGCGAAGAGATCAACAAATCTGGATGGTGAGAAAAGAGGAGCCATTCAAGTTCCCTACCCCTTGTTCCGCCGTCGCTTTCTCAGTCCACCCGAGCCTCACAAAACATGGGATCGATCATAGCCATGCAAAATAGAGAATACCCAATCCTCGAAATACCCATCAAGCTCTTCTACGCTAGACGCAAATATGGAAGTTCTTGAAGACGCATCTAGTCCTTCTGGATCATATGTTTCTGGATCGGATCACCTACAAGGGGCTAATCGGATTCGACCACACTCTCCATCACACCATCTGCCTAAAAAATTGAGGTTGAGCATTCAGTATTCGGGAGCCACCAGATTTGAGGATTCATCCTTCTTTCCAACCTAGTCTTTGTTTTATCTCCCTATATGTTATATGTTTACTTCTTTTAGCTTCTTTGATTTATCTCCTTGTTTTCTTCAGGTGATGTGTCCTCAAATCTTCAGCTCGCAGCTCGCCTTGCCTAGTTTATGATGTTGCTTCTTGTTTGTTTTGTTTCTTAGTATTGGTGGTTTGATTGTTCAGTTTGGATGTCTGTAGTAGGCCTTTGTGTAGCTGGTTAGCTTGCTATCTAGTTTGGAAAGATTGTAATAGTATATAGGTGATGTGTACCTTAAAATATTGTTAATTGATGTTCTTCTTCTCCCGCATAAAAAACACAAGTCCTGTATATGAGGCAGGATGCATGAATGCTTATGCAATGTAGGCAATGCATGTCAAATGGCTAAAATACCCTTAACAGTCCAAAACTGTCCAGTACAGTTTCTGATGGTGTCTGACCCCAAAACATAATCACAAATGATTAACAATATGAAAATACCCTTCATAATCCATCCAGATAAACTCGATATTGAAAGCTATACAATTTTATTAGTTGCGCTTAGGCCCTTGAAATTTATCAAAACTGCAAGAAGACCCCACAATTGACTCAGCCAAATGTAAACCCAGAATGTCATAAAAATATTTCAAATCTCATAAAATTTCATATAGACATTTCAGAGTACTCCAAGTTACTTAGTGATAGTTTGGGAATGTGGTGGCGTTTTAAAAATCTGATGTGTATGAAGTACTGTGAAAAATCTGTTGTCGGAAATTCACATAAAAATTATTCGGTAAACTTCATATTAAACTTTTTGTGGAAAAATACTTTTGACATTTTGTGTTTGATAATTACTACTTTAGAGGTGTTGTTAGTGTCGAAATAACAATATCATAAATGATGTAATACATGATGCTATTAATATAAACATGTTAAGAATCAGAGAAGTAATAGGGAGAGACAATAAGAGAGATCTTATTGATGTGTATCTTTTAGTCTCCAAACCTACACCCTTTATATAGATATTAGGGTGGGCTAATAGGCCTAGCTCTAAAACATAAAACATGCATTACCCACTATGGTGGATATTCACCCTAAGCCCAAATACAAGTTTCATAACACTCCCCCTTGAATATCACCATCACTATGCCTCGTTGAAAACCTTGTCAAGAAAAATCCGGTGGAAAAAATCTATGACTAACGAAAAGAGTACATTGGTGATGGGAGAATGGTATGGTTTACCTCGTTAAAACCTTATCACGAAAAACCCAGTGGGAAAAACCGTGATGAAGGAAAAAGAGTACAAACACTAAGAATACCGACTCCCCCTCATGATAGCATCAATCATAAAAGCTCCCTGAGATGGCGCATTCCACACTTTCGGATATGTAGCTTCAATGTTGAGGCTGGCAGTGCTTTCGTAAATAAATCTGCAGGATTCTCACTTGATCGTACTTGCTGAATAGTGACTATGCGTTCCTTTTGGAGCTCATGTGTGTAGAAGAACTTAGGAGAGATGTGCTTAGTACGATCACCTTTAATGAACCCTTCCTTAAGTTGTGTGATGCAAGCGACATTGTCTTCATGCAATGGCGTCGGGCTTTCTTTGTTGAATGACAATCCACAAGCTTCTTTAACATGATGCACCATTGATCCCAGCCATACACATTCTCTGCTAGCTTCATGAATTGCAAGGATATCAGAATGATTAGAAGAAGTTGCTGTTATTGTCTCTTTCATTGATCGCCAAAATATTGTTGTGCCTCCATAGCTGAATAAATATCCTGTTTGTGATCTTGCATTGTGTGGATCCGACAAGTAGCCAGCATCTGCATATCCAACTAGAGAAGCATCTGAACCTCTAGGATAGAATAATCTCAAATCGATGGATCCACGCAAGTATCGCAATATGTGCTTAACTCCATTCCAATGTCTGCGAGTAGGATTTGAGCTAAACCTGGCCAAAAGATTAACAGAAAATGCAATATCTGGCCTAGTACAATTTGCTAAATACATCAAAGCACCAATTGCACTAAGGTATGGTACTTCAGGACCAAGTAATTCTTCGCCATCCTCTTGTGGACGAAATGGGTCATTGTTTACATCAAGTGACCTAACTACCATTGGGGTAGTTAATGGATGTGCTTTGTCCATGCTAAATCTCTCAAGTATTTTCTTAGTATAATTTGATTGATGAAGTAAAATACCTTCTTTCAAATGCTCAATTTGTAAACCAACACAAAATTTAGTCATTCCCAAATCCTTCATTTCAAATTCTTTTTTCAGATATAAAGCAGTCTTAATAATCTCTTCAGGAGTTCCGACGATATTCAAGTCGTCTACATATACTGCAACAATCACAAATCCCTTAAGAGATTTCTTTATGAATATTCAAGGACATATTTTACTATTGACATACCCTTCTTTCAATAAGTATTCACTTAAGCGATTATATCACATCCTTCCAGATTGTTTCAATCCGTACAATGATCTCTGGAGTTTAATCGAATATGTACTACGTGGTTGTGTTGCTTCGCTATCAAGTGACCCATATAGGTATGCTGTCACAACATCCATCAATTGCATGTCCAAATTTTCGGATGCAGCTAAACTTATTAAAAATCGAAAACTTGTCGCATCCATATCTGGCGAGTATGTTTCTTCATAATCAATGCATGGTCTCTGCGAGAAACCTTGAGCTACAAGTCGAGCTTTGTATCTTGTAATCTCATTTTTCTCATTGCGTTTCCGCACAAATACTCATTTTGATCCAACGGGTTTCACATCACTTGGAGTTTGAACTACTGGTCCAAACACCTTGCGCTTTGCTAGATATTTTAATTCAGCCTGTATTGCTTCTTGCCATTTTGGCCAATCCTCACGTCGTTGACACTCATCAACCAATCGTGGTTCGTGGTCGTCACCACTTTATCTCAAGTGCAACATTAAAGACAAATGTGTCATCAATGACAACATTGCTTCGTTCCCATATATGTCCGGAACATATGCAATTGATCGAGATCTCTTGATTTTTCAGGTACCATTGCCTCTTCAGGGGCTACATTTAGATCAATTACTCTGGGGGAACTCATCACCAACACAGGTGTTATCATTTGTTGTCTTTGTAGAATCATTTAGATTTACTACTGTGCACAAGAGATTCCGGCAGGGAGACCTCCGTGTACACCGTGCGTAGTGGATCAGGGATCGCACAGGAAGAATAGGGGTGTGTGTAGGGAGAGAGTAAGCCAGTAGCAATGTCTGAGAGAGAGACAGAGGTTTGGCAGAGCTTCCGCGTATGGCAGTGTGTCCTCCTTTGTATGGAAAGGTTAACGATATATATATACTGGAGAACGTGACCGTTGTAGTGTGGTTAATGCGCCCATTGATGGCGGCTTAATTAGCTTAACCATAACGGCACGTTCGTCCGAGTATATAGGGACCGTTACAGCACGTGGTGCGCGAATACCGGAACCGTTACGAGGTTGACCGGGTTTGACCGGATTGACCGGGTTTATGGAGCTCGTGCCATAAATCTCTCAAAACAGTTACTAAAGGTCGCGCGCGGGCTTGGCTCGCACGCGACAGGGCTTACTCTAGCCTCCAAACCACAAAGTCCCTACAAGTCCCGTGCAGTGGTATGCGAGGGCTCTGTCTCGCAGCCCCCACATGGATCAGCTCGGCTGGTGATCCTGTGTGTGTGGAGCACAATATGGTGTGCTGGATGGCCGCCACGTGGCCGAGATCTGTCATGTCAGAAAGCAGTATCTACATTAGCCCCCTTTCTGCGCGTGAAGGCTCATAGCTGTATAGGCTTCCATGCGCGGAAACCAACATGCGCGTCGTCGCCACGCACCAATTCAAATACGGGTAAGTTCAGCCCCCGTGCGTGTCATTATGACCTAAAACCCCTAGAGTCGTGCCGTCTGACCTTTAGGGTTTTAGGTGTGACGTCAGCCCATCCTGTGATTGCGCGATACGACGGTGACGGTTGCGATTCGACTACTGAAGGGACGCAACCCTTCATTATTTTGGATAAATACCTTGTATCCCATTATTGCAAAGCATCACTTCTTTCTTTTAAAGTGAATGGTACCCGGAGATCTTCGAGAGCAGATCCAGATAATCAATCACCAGTTCAGAACTGCAAATCGTATTCTCCAATTGTGTATATCCAAGCAAGCTTCAAGGAAACAAGGTTGGCCTCGTTTACTTTTGATTTAAAATACCAGTGTTTGCCTTGAACTGCGTTGAATCTGTAAATCCATGAAATTTGTGAAGAGGCTTTTGATCTTTGAACCCGCTTCGTTTTAATCTTTCAACAATATTGGATCTTGCAACTCCCCAATTTCTGAGATCGGTACCGGAACTGTTTGCTTTCCTTTGCATGGATCTCGAATTCCAAAATTCAAACTGAAGTGTGGTATTTCTCCCCCCCTTTTTTTTTGCCCTTTCGCAGGAATGGCCAAGACAAGAGTAACCAGACCCGTCAAGGAAGATGAAGAGATGCCGGAGCTTCCGCAGGCTCTGTGGCGAAAAGCCCCCTTTCTGGGTGGGAAAGAATTTTATCATGCGAGGGTGAAGGCGAAGAGGATGCCTGATCCTGTTCCAGTTGAGCGATTGTTGACACTGACTCGCCCAGTTAACTCAGCCTTGCTCGAGTTGGTTGGTTCCGAGGATGTGGTTCGATTGGGGATCGAGAATGGGCACTTCCCATACACTGCGATTTCTACTCAGGCGTTTGTCCAGAAATTGGACTATATGGATGAGTGGATCGACCACGTGCTGGATCATCACGCCGAGACTCTCGATGAAGCCGGCATTTTCTTTGCTATCCGTGCTATGAAGGGTGCTGCCGTGAAGTTGGATCAGTCCATGCTTCTAGACCTTCTGTCCCGTTACTCGCCCGCGACTCACACGTTTCATTTTGCTGAGTTCGAGGCTGCCCCCACGCTCGAGGACGTTCAAATGCTGTATGAGCTTTCCCCCATGGGCGAGGTGGACCCCTTGAGTCACTTGAGGACATCTGCTGAAATGGCCTTGTACGCGCAGATGGAGGAGTGCCTAGCAGAGGTAAAGAAAATCTCCACTCGGTGGACCACTACAAAGCCTCTTCCGAACTGGCAGCTGGTGGATACGTCTGCGAAGAATACCTGGAACAAGTGGTTGCAGTACTTCTTCCGAGACTATGCGAACAGCAGCATTACTAAGAAGCTATTGAGCGAGAACCCGGAGGCCGAGAATTATGTAGAGGGCAAGGGCTATCATTTGACCCTTTGTGCCTTTCTCTGTGCTTGGCTGTCGAGGTATCTGATTGATGGTCACCCCCATGACGGGGTCTTCTACCATGTGCTGCCACTTGCCGTGAGGCTCGCTCTTGGCCAGAGAGTCGCACTCGGACCCTTGGTTTTGGGCACGCTATATTATAGGCTGGATCAGCTGGTTCTGGCGATGAGGGAATCGCATGGCCGCCTCGATGTTCTGACCTTTGTCAATATCAGCTTTTTGACAATGTGGGTTTTCGAGCGCTGGCCGTCTTATGCTCCAACTCCCCTCCCACTTGATAAGTGGTGTCCCCCAGGCGAGACGGAAGCGCGCAACAGCGGAAGGGCTGCGAGATGGTTTGGAGCAAGCAACACCAAGTGTACTTGGAGTTTGATATGCGACAAACGAAAGGAGTTTACTGCCAGGCCCTATGCCACACGTGTTGAGAATGTGCGGTGGTTTCCAAAGCTATACCCTTCCAAAGGTATGGTCTTGTCAGAAGACCTTCTCTTTGAAAAGGGGCCGCATTTCCACGAACGCTATCGTGAATTCTTTTGTTGGTGTCTGCGAGGTTCCCTTCCTGCCCTTGCAGAGCATATTCGTGAGCTCGCGCCACGGTATGAAAGGCTTACAGTGGATGTTGACCCCACTCGGGTCTCTCCTCAGTTTGGTTTTGATGCAGCGGCCCCATCGATCTGGCCCCAGTCTATTATCAGAGGGTGCTACAAGCGTTTGCTGACAAAGGAGTGTAAGACGGTCCTCATGAGCAATCTTCCCTTTGAGCAGCCTGCGGGAACTCGCAAGGGTGGTTGTTCCCAGAACTGGCTCGCATACTGGGCTGCCCAGCAAACGAGGATTGAGACGGAGGCGGCGGCGCAGCCAGGAAGGGCCCCCTTGGTCAAGAGGAACTCTTTTCCGTTTCGCCCCAATTGCAGTTTGAGCGAGTCTGAGTATGGTTGCTACTCGCTGTTGGACCGCGAGATTCATTTGTGCCCCGATTTCATTCTGAAGGAGCAAGTCGACGCAATCAAGAAGGGCGACACGCATGTCGTCAGCTATAGTAAGGCGTTTGCCGAGGTAAGCAATTCCTTCATGTGCTTTAAGCCTTTTGGTTTCCTTGCGCTGATGCTTTTCGTTCTGTGCTGTTTCAGTGTCATGTGCGGAGGTTCGCAGCTGGTGATCGCTCCAAATCGCTGGTGAACACCATTGTTGCCACCAGAAGGAAAGGGGAGTCGTTCCGGCTAGCATGGAGGATGGATGCCGAGGTTGAAACAAGGGTTCGCGCAGTCATGAATACTTTTGCTGACTCGCTGATAGACAACCCTCCGGCTCCGTCTCCTCCTAGAGATGACCCGTCCCCTCCAGCGACTGCGGCGCCGAGAGTGAAGAGACCTAGGCAAAAGGGAATTACGATTTCCTCCCCTAGGAGTGCTCCAGCTTCTCCCCCAGTGAGGTCCCTTTCCATCAAGGACAAAGGCAAGGGTCGTATGCCCAGCAAAGTGCGAAAAGATCTCGCAGTTGAGACTTTCGTTCCATTCAACCAAGAGGAGGAAGAGAGACAGGAGCCCCAGGCAAGTGATGAAGAAGAAGAAGCAACAGTTGTGATGTGCGAGGAAGAATCAGGAGGTACTTCCGTCGCATCTCCTTGCATTTTATCCTGACTTCTCTGCAGTTCTTTTCTTTGAACCAATTATGTATTCGCAGATGATGATGATGAAGCCGTTGGTGGCCTTGTGGCCAAGAGGCAAAAGCGAGATGCCCATTCTGGCATTTCAGATGATCCTATAAGCGAGGATGTTCTTGCTGAATCCCGGAAGACAGCCGCGGAGGCTGCTGAAAGAAGAAGGCAGCGAGAGGAAGAGGAGCTCGAGCGTGTGAAACAGCGGAGCCTCGAGGAGCAGCATGTTGACGACTTAGTGCGTCCAGTTGGCGAGGAAGACGAGCTTCCCGAGGAAGTGGCTCCTCATGTGGAGGAGGAAGATGAGGTTCCCGGAGAGGATGCAGCAGAGCTAGAGCAAGTCCAAGCGGACTTCGCAGAGATCGCAGGTGGCGATAAAGGTGAGATCTTCAATCTCGCAGTTACTTATAGAGATGTAATTGTGGGTGCGTTAAAGCACGGTGTGTCAAAGCCTGACATTCGCCGTTGGTTGGTAAGCAAATGCGGAGAACCCTCAGGTAATTATTTTGAGTGATATGCGCATACTAGGCTGTAGCCACTTGAGGCAAAATCATGACTGGTTTACTCGCATCCCAGGTCACGCTTCTCTTAAAGATTTGCTTAGTGAGGATACACTGATAGGGCACGGTTCCACGTCCCTAGTGTACGATGAGGATACCTCAATCCCACCTTCGCGTGGAGGTGCTTATTCTTAGCTTTAGTAAAGATAGCGAAATAACTTATAACACAAGTTACCTCACATTATCGCATTTGGTATCGCAGGTCATGCTGAGGAACCTGAGCTGGAGCAGAGAAGTCAGCCTTCTGCATCCCGTGTTCCAATTTCGAGCTCCCATACCGAGAAGCCCGTCGCAGCCGCTGGACACGCAAGTGAGCATTTCGAGGATGTCATCGAACTCTCCGATGATGTCGAAGCTGATGCTGTGCCGATGGACGAAGGTGTCCGTACCGGTGGTGAGGAAGAAAGGACAAGTGATGCTAATGTTTTCGCATCTGGGAGTGTCCTCCGCCCAGCGACTTCGGCTGTCCCTTCGCCTCCGGCGATGACTGAGCCAGAAGCACCTATTCCTGCGTGGAGCATTTGGGGCTCGCAGGTTGGGAATGTAGTCGCAGCTGGTGCGGCCTACACTCTTCCTCCTGACTATGAGAGGTTGGAGCTCGCAGCTGATAGGAGAGCCATGGAGCGAGGGCAGTCTTCGAACAACCCAGTGGCCCGCATCCCTTCTCTTCATGAAATTCTGGAAGGCACTGGTAAGTAAAGATTTACCGTTCGCACGTCGCATTATTTGCTTGCGAGTTCTGTCATTATAACCATTTTTGATGTCTCAGGTTTGAAGCAAACCGATGTAGACTGGGTGGTTCGAATGCGTCTAAGATACCCCCGATCGTTTGTGAGATCTCTGGAGATCGGACCTTTTGACAGGAGGCTATTCCTTACTGAAGCCATCTGGATACTGGAGCAGCTGTCTGCGGCTACACCTGCGACCATTTCGGCCCAGAGTGCTGAATTGCTGTGTGGCATGTGCCAAAATCTCCTGTTCAAAGTCCAAGGCAGACTTGGTTTCAAATTCCTCAAGGACAGAGTTACACTGATTCGCGCAGCTGTAACTTTGAATCTCGGTCACCAGAATCTCGCAGCTGAGATGCAGAAGGTGGAGCAGCAAAAGCAAAAGGTTGATGAAGCTTTGAAGCTGTATCACGAAATGAATGCCAAGTGCGAGCAACTGAAGCAAGAAGTGAAACAAGTGGAGAAGCTGAGCGAGCAGTTCGAGCCCCAAGATTCCTTAATCAAGAATTTGTTTTGACTTTTCGAATTTTGAAAAGAAAACAGGAAAATAGCTGAGACATTAATGTAACGTTTTGAAACATTAATGTAATATTGCTAGGGTTTCTCCCCCTTTTTTTAACAACAAACAATGAGTTTGCCCGTTTTGCCCTTTTCGGGATTTGATTGGACATTTCTGTGCATATCCAATTATGACATCAGCAATTGATTCTGCGCTTGATTTTCGCGCTAATTTCGCGGCAGATAAGCACGCTTCCGTTGGGAAGTCCATCCGAACCATGACTATCCGTCATTTATTAGGATACGCAACTGAATCGTCGTAGCCTTTAGTAGGGTAATTGATTGTTACCGCTTTTCAAGGCGTAAGTGATTGATCTTACCCTCTTTTTGAATTTTGCTGACTCATCTTAGGCAACCGAAGAGTCTCCACAGGGTCTATATAAACCCTGTCTTTGCCATTTGGGTTCTTCATCCCAAACATGTGCTTTGCCGTGAGTCCTTACGACTGCTGGCTTCAACGCTTGTTTTTCGTTGATTCATGGCAACTTCAAGTTTTGAATCCTGAGTTTGCGCTTTGTGCTATAGAAATAGTTTCCAAGATCCACTTTATGAGGCTTATTGCTGTTTATAACCATCATAAAGAGGATGCAGATAATACCTCATGTGTGTTCGAAGAAATTTCTTCGCGTATTATGTGTGCAGGTCATGTTTCCGGCCGCCTCGTGGCGAGGTGCAGCGCCGAAGTGACCGTGCTACCGTCTCGTAATGAACGGCGGAATTCTCCTCCAGCATCCCTGGAGGAGGGTTTCTTGCCTCCTCATTCTTGAACTCAGGGTTGCGAACCGCTGTGTTCATCCCCGTCTACAAGGAGCCCTTGCCCTTTGGAGCTTCTGCTTGCAGTTTGATCGCTGGAACCGGTGGTTCCTTGGGCAAATGTTATGGGGAGCATATCTGACAACGGTCTTGTCGGATAGCGGGATGTCGAGCGTATGGCTTCATGTGGCTCTTTTTAGAGCAAGATCCCCCTTGCTACAGATGTTCACCCGCAGATTCGGGCATTGTGTAGCCGGCGTTTGAAGCCAGGGCGGTTCATTCTTTGCAGTCCGGGTTTCCGTACCGTGTCTCTGCTGGCTTATCATCCATTTTTCGAATGTATTGTAAGCCATGTGGGCTGCGTAGTTAGATTCGAGCTTTTCGCTTGTAAGCTGTTATCTAGATAGATAAATTGTAAGTCATTTGACTCATAATGATATATAGCTTTTGTATTATCTGCTCTCTTTGCAACAAAATACAATTTCGCATGCGCTTCAGCTTGCTTTGCCTTGCATAATGCCATGTAATGATTTCACATATGCGATGTCAATTCGCGGATGTTTCGCTAGATCATTCGAGATCGTAATTTCGCAGCTGTGCCATCTTGACGGATGGGCTTGTAGTTGGTCGTTGTAAATCATATGAGATCATGTTCACAACTTTACTATCGTAACAGATAGTTTTTAACAGATCAATTAAGATCGTTGAGTGGTGAGAATTGCTATCATAGAAGATAGGCTTTATTAGAGAATTGCTTGAGATAGTTTCTCGCATAAATTGCTATCGCAGCAGATAGACCTTTAGAAGATCTAGCAAGATGGTTCTGCAGTTACGTTGCCATCGTAACAGACGGGCTTGGGTGATCAACTAAAATCACTTTGCGTATAAATTGCTATCGTAACAGATAGGCTTAAGAAGATCATATAAGATCGCACTTGCATAAACCGCTATGGTGAGAGATAGGATTTTGATGATCGATTGAGATCGTTTTTGTATTTTGCTGCTATCGTAAGAGATAGGCTTTGGATGATCACTTAAGATCGCATTTGCATTGGCTGCCATCGTAAGGGATGGGCTTTAGATGATCAACTAAGATCGTATTTGTGTTGACTGCTATCGTGAGAGATAGGCTTTGATGATCACTTAAGATCGCATTTGCGTTTGGCTGCTATCGTAAGAGATAGGCTTTAGATGATCAATTAAGATCGTATTTGTGTTGACTGCTATCGTGAGAGATAGGCTTTGATGATCACTTAAGATCGCATTTGCATTTGGCTGCTATCGTAAGAGATAGGCTTTAGATGATCGATTGAGATCGCGTTTGCTATCGTAAGAGATAGGCTTTGATGATCAATTAAGATCGCGTTTGTATTTGCTGCTATCGTAAGAGATAGGCTTTGATGATCAATTAAGATCGCGTTTGTATTTGCTGCTATCGTAAGAGATAGGCTTTGATGATCAATTAAGATCACGTTTGTATTTGCTGCTATCGTGAGAGATAGGCTTTGATGATCAATTAAGATCGCGTTTGTATTTGCTGCTATCGTAAGAGATAGGCTTTGATGATCAATTAAGATCACCTTTGTATTTGCTGCTATCGTGAGAGATAGGCTTTGATGATCAATTAAGATCGCGTTTGTATTTGCTGCTATCGTAAGAGATAGGCTTTGATGATCAATTAAGATCGCGTTTGTATTTGCTGCTATTGCAGCAGATAAATCATTGTTAACAGTAATAACAAATTAAATAGAGCAATATAAACGGCTAGAAATATGAACTTCTCATTTGGGAGAATTCTTTTATTATAACACTCTCATATGGGAGAGATAGGATTACAATCCTCTCATATGGGAGAGGAGATTGCGTCAATCATTGCCACATGAGACATTAAGCAACGTTATCATAAAACGTATGAAATAAGAGAAGTCAAGGATAGTACTTCTTGATCCAGCGCATGTTGACTGAGCTTGGAGTTGAGGTTGTGCCGTGCAACCTTCGTATGCTGCAGTAGCCACTATCGAAGACTTCTGTGACTTCGAAGGGTCCTTCCCAATTAGCTGCGAACTTTGGATGAGTTGCTTCTCGCATGCAGTGGTCAGATGCGCGCAAGACCAGGTCGCCAACTGCGAAATCCCGTCGCTGGACTGTCTTGTTATAGGCGCGAGCGATTCTTTCTTGGTACCGCTTGTTAGTCCTTTTGGCTTGTTCTCGCTTTTCTTCCAGCAAGACTAAATCATGATCACGTTGATTTTCATAGAGTGCATGGAAGGCCAGCCTTGCCGAATTGACTCTGACCTCCGCAGGTACTACAGCTTCGGCCCCATAACATAGTAGAAATGGCGAGGCCCCTGTAGGTGTCCTTGGAGAAGTTCTGTAGGCCCACAGAGCTATGTTAAGGGAGTCGGCCCACTTCTTGTGGTCATCTGCGACCATCTTGCTCAGAATTCTCAACAGCGTTTTGTTAGTCGCTTCGGCTTGTCCGTTTCCCTTTGGATAATAGGGGGTAGAGCATATCTGCCTGATGTTGTACTCCGCGAGTTTCGTAGCTACCTGACGATTAACAAAAGGAGTACCGTTATCTGAAAGAATGGTATTTGGGATTCCGAACCTGCATACGATGTTTTCCTGGATGAAGTTAACCACAGCCAGCGCGTTTGCCGTCTTCAGTGGTATTGCTTCCACCCATTTGGTGAACAGCTCGTTTGCAGTGAGAATGAAATGGTTCCCATGTGACGTTGGTCGGATGGGGCCGATGAAGTCCAAAGCCCATGTGTGAAATGGCCATGGCGTCCCTAATGCATGTAGATCCACGGCGGGAGCGTGCACTAGGTTTCCTTTGAATTGGCATTCTTGGCAGCGTCGCACCTTGGTGCGGCAATCGACTTCCATCGTGGGCCAGAAGTATCCGATTGAGAGGAGCTGTCTGCATAATTTCGCACCTCCCTGGTGTTCCACCTGATGAGAAAGGTCCATGACTTCTTGTGCTTCCCTGCCGTCTAGGCATCGCAGCAAGTTACCCTCGTGACCTTTTCGCCAAAGCAGGTTTTCCTGGACCACGTATCGAGAAGCTTTCCTCTTCAATTTGTCGGCTTCCTTTCTCGATTCGGGTACGGTGCCCTGGGTGAGGAATTCGAACAATGGCTTCCTCCAGTCTGTGTCGTCATCGGTTAGAGCGATGAGTAGAGAATCTTTGATTAGTGCGCAACTTTCGCACTTCCCTTGTATCAGGGCTGCAGCTGTTGACATGCTTGGCCAATGAATGCCATATCTCTGAGCTTTCCTGTAGATTGACACCTCGCTTTCTCCGCAAGCGTGTTGGTGAATCTTTTCTAACAGCTGTTGTCCCTCTTGCTCGGAGACACATCGCATGAGTATTCCTCCAGGACCCTTGTAGTAAAGGGTGTTGTCGTGGATGCAGTATCCTTTCGTGAGTGCCCAGCTTTCGCTGCTGGTGCCTTTCGCAATAGCTTGCAGGATTGCTTTTCGCCAGTCTGCGTCATCCATGTGTTCGTCGTCGCACGCATCTTCTGTTAATGCCGACGATGTTCGCACTTCGATGGAAATCCTTGCGGGGCATTTGTCTATGCTGACCTTGGATCCCAGAGTTGCTAAGGCGTCTGCATGCCTGTTGTCCGCTCGGGGCTTGTGCTCGTATTTCACGTCGCAGAATTGCTGCATTAGCTTTTGTACTAGGGTGCGGTATGACAGGAGGTTGATTTCCTTTAAACCATATTCGCCCGAGGCTTGCTTAACAATCAGTTTGGAATCTCCCATGACCGTTAAGTTGCTCACTTCCAAAGCTTTCGCCGCACGGAGCCCCGCAATGAGAGCCTCGTATTCCGCCTCGTTGTTCGTGACTGCGAAGTTGAGTTTTGCGGACATCTGTATGACTTCTCCGTCTGGTTTTGTCAAGACTATCCCGATGCCTCCGCCTTTTCTGGTTGACGAACCGTCGAAGTGGAGGGTCCAATAGGGTACGTCGATCGCGTAGATTTCTGGGCCTTCGAGCTCTTCCTCGATCACGGGTTCGTGGCTGTTGTCGGGAAACTGTGCCAACAGATCTGCTACCGCCTGCGACTTGATTGCTCTCGGTTTTACGCATGTGATATCGTATTGAGAGATGGTCATGTACCATTTCGCCAATCTCCCGCCCGGAGTAGTGTGAGTTAGCAGGTATCTTATGGGGTCGCTTTTGGTGACCACCACTACTTTGTGCGATGCAAAATAGTGTCTCAACTTCTCTATCACGAAGAATAAAGCAAGGCAATGACGTTCGATGTCTGTGTACCTTGATTCAGCGGGCTGCACAATGCGGGAGATGTAATAGATGGGCCTCTCTTGGCCTTCATACACCTGAGCCAAGAGTGCTCCTATAGATTTCCTTGTTGATGTAAGGTATAGCAGAAGCGGTGATCCCAGTTGAGGCGCGATCATTATCTTTGGGGATGTGAGTAGCTCCTTTAGCTTTTCGAATGCGGCTTCGTGATCAGGAGCCCAGTTGTACGCGGCGTCCTTCTTGAGAAGAGTGCTGAAACAGCATGTGATTTCGGCGATTGCTGGGATGAATCTCCGCAGATATGACAATTTTCCCAAGAATGTTTTCAAGGTACTTTGGTTGTGAGGTGGCGTCATGCTGGTGATGGCTGACACTTTCGCAGGGTCAGGCTCGATCCCTTGGCGATGGACCACGCATCCCAAAAACTTTCCCGAGGTCACGCCGAATGCGCATTTCATGGGGTTCATTTTCAGTTGAAAGCTCCTGCATCTGTTGAACACCTTTCGCAGGTCTGCAAGGTTATCTGCTTCATGCTTGGATTTGACTACCAGGTCATCCACATAGAATTCCACTTCTTTGTGCATCATGTCGTGGAATAGAGCCATCATGGCCCGCTGATAGGTTGCGCCTGCGTTCTTAAGACCGAATGGCATTACCGTGTAGTTGAATACCCCCACGGGAGTGATGAATGCAGTTTTCCTTGCATCTTCGGGATCCATCTTGATTTGATTGTACCCGCTAAAGCCGTCCATGAAACTGAACATGCGATGGCCTGCCGTTGAATCAATGAGCAAATCGATGTTAGGCAGTGGGAAATCGTCCTTAGGGCAGAAGCGATTGAGATCTCGGAAGTCCACGAAGATGCGGAGCTGTCCGTTCTTCTTCACCACCGGCACGATGTTGGCCAACCATGTGGGATGGTGATTTGGCTCTATGAACTTGGCGTCTAGGAGTTTGACAATCTCCTGCTTGATCTTCACGTTGAGCTCTGGCCTGAAGCTTCTGGTGCTTTGCTTGACCGGTTTAAAACCCTGGGATGATGTCTAAACGGTGCATGGTGATGCTCGTGTCCAGACCTGGCATCTCATCATATTCCCATGCGAACACGTCCTTGTATTCAGTTAGGAGCTGCAGCAGTCCTTGTTCCTCTTCGCTTGTGAGGTCCGCACTCAGGAAGACTGGCCTTTTCTTTTCCTCGTTCGGGCTGAGGAACACTTCCTTTAGCTCTTGCTTTTGTGGTCTTGGCCTGTCTTCCATGCATTCGGGCGCTTCTTTGAGTTTCTCGTCTGGAGTGCCCTGTGTTGGCTCTTCTGTCAGCGCAACTTGCTCGATTTGATTGATTTGCCCAGGGACGTCCCCATGCCCGTGTGAGGACGTCCCCGCGCACCTTCATATGCGATAGCATTTCTTCCCGTTGGCGTAGAAGCTCTCTATCTCCTTACCCTCGGGGTCATGCTTTGCGATCCTCTTCAGAGTGTACACATTCTTCCGATGATATGCGATGCGCGGCGCCTCTTCGTGTGTAGGCGGCTTTTCCTTGGCATCTCCCCTTGTCACCATCACGCCCGCAGGTGACTGGTCCTTGATGTCCTCCCAGAGAGGTAAAGGAGTAGGGTTGAATGGTCCGGGTGTTTGCTCGTCCGCCATCTCGGTGAACCACACCGCCTCGCTGAGATGTGCTTCGTCCAAGTTGAACGGGTTAGTTGAGGCCGGTATCTCGACAATCCTGTCGTTCCAGATAGCTTTCATCACCTGGTGAGCCGTCGAAGGGATTGCGTCAAAGCGATGAATCCAGGCCCGACCTATGATCATGTGATATGTGGTGTTCGCGTCTATGACATAGAACTTCGCCGAGCACTTGATTTTACCGATCTGAACGCCCAGGCGGATCCATCCGATCGTCATTCTAGAATCGCTTCCGAATCCCACCAGCGGGGATGGACGCTTGACTACCTTGTGCTCGGGGATCCCTGCTAGCTTCAGTGTGTGGAGTGGAACAACATTGACCGCTGCTCCTCCATCGACGAATGCTCGCTTGAATTCGACGCCGTTGATGATGGCGGTCACGTACAGGGGCCTCTGGTGGCTCGCATCTGTCTTCTTGTCGCTGGTAGAAAAGGTCATAATCTTTTCTGTGGAACGGGACGCCCTGACGACTTTCCCGTTGGAGACCACGAGGTCCTCCTCGTAGTCCTCTGCTACCCTTAAGATTGCTTTTGTCATATCCGTTCGACATTTTTCGGAGAAGTTCATCTCGTTGAAGAATTTGTCGAAGCCATGCGACCCTTTCACGCGGTCGGCACGCTCATCTTCCGTGTCCATGCTGTAGTCTTCATCTTCATGGACTTCAGCAATGATGGGCAGACCATCCTCTGCGACTTCTTCCAAGTCCACTATCGAGATCATGGCGACCTCTTTGCCCTTTGAGCCCGAATCTGTATGGGCAGGCAGCGGGTTGTTGCGCACATCCTTCCGGTGGTCGCTGACAATGAGTTCGCCGTTCTTCATCTTCTGATCGAACGCGAATCTGAGCTTCTTGCACTCAGCCGTGGGGTGCATGACCTTGCCGTGGTATTTGCACCATTTAGGGTCCCTCGTCATCTCCTTGGAGGGTGCTTTCTCGAGCGGTGGCAGGACGCCGTCCTTGCGCCACTGTCTGCAGAGATCGCTCGCTTCCTCCACCGAGCATGGCAGAGGCGGTGCGTCGAAGTTTGCAACTTTTGCTTGCTTCTGTGGCGAAACTGTATTGACCTCAGCTTCGCGTCCCCGCTTGTAGCCAAATCTGCCGATCTTGTAGGTGGTGCCGCTCGCAGGTCGTTCTGGAGCGCTCTTCTTTCTCTGTCTCTCGACAATGGGCTCGATGTTCATCGTGCATTCGATGAGCTTTGAAAACGTAGGTGTTTGCAAATTGATCAGCATGCTTTTGTATTCATCTCGCATGCACTGCAGGCATATCTCTACGAGCCGGCTTTCGAGCATTGGATCCTTGCACTCCAAGGATTTCGCCCTGAATTTCTTGATGAAAGTGATTCCATCTTCCTCGCGTTTCTGATACATCCGCGAGAGATGGATCATCGTCACCTTTTCTTCCATCTGGAAGAACTTGGTATAGAACTTCTGGACCATGTCGTCCCAAGTCTTCACAGATCCGGCCTCCAATGTTCGGTACCATTTGTATGCTACATTCCCAAGAGTTTTTGGGAATTCTCGCATCAGCAGCTTGGGATCGGCTCCGTATGGACCCATGACATCGATGAAACGCATGACATGCTCATGAGCGTTTCCATTGACGTCCTCGAACTTATCCCATTTGGGAGCCTTGTACCCCGCCGGGTTTGGCATGAGATAGATCTCTCGTGGAATGGGTGGATCGTTGTCTAGCTTCGGGATGATGGTATCCGCGAACGACTGATGAGCCAGGATGGAGTCCACGCGCTTCTGCAAAGACGTCATGCATTCTAGAATGCTTCCCTCGGTAGTTGGCGGAGGGGTTGCCGTAGGCGGTGGCGACACATATGCCGCCGGAGGATTGGGAGTGTATTGACTACCCGCGTTTCCCCAGATTGTCGCTGGTGGAGGCAGAGTGTACTGCAGAGCTGGGTTGGACGCCAAAGCCGGGGGCTGAGAGGCGTGAGCAGCAGGGGGCAGCATTTGTGCCGTTGACCCTTGGACCGAAGGCAGCTGCGTTGCTGACGGTGGAGTTTGCAGATGAGGGTTGGGAGGCGTGACTGACACTCCCAATCCTGGAGCGGTAGGGGTTCCTCCTCCTTGAGGGATAGCGGTGGCTGGTGGAGGATTTGGCGCAAGGGTGCCCAGAACGGCCAAGATCCGTTCTAACTGCGCGGACTGAGACTTGAGAGCTTTTGCCTGACTTTGGACAGTGGCGTCCAAAGACTCTAAAGTTGGCGCCTCGCCGGGAGTCGTCGGAGTACGGCGAGCCTCGTCTCCCGAGGGAGTTTCGGTGGAAGGCGATCGGTTGCTGACATCGTCCTCCTGAGACATGGTTGCTTTTGCTGGTAAGTTCACGTCGGGTTCACCAAAATGTGCACAAGAGATTCCGGCAGGGAGACCTCCGTGTACACCGTGCGTAGTGGATCAGGGATCGCACAGGAAGAATAGGGGTGTGTGTAGGGAGAGAGTAAGTCAGTAGCAATGTCTGAGAGAGAGACAGAGGTTTGGCAGAGCTTCCGCGTATGGCAGTGTGTCCTCCTTTGTATGGAAAGGTTAACGATATATATATACTGGAGAACGTGACCGTTGTAGTGTGGTTAATGCGCCCATTGATGGCGGCTTAATTAGCTTAACCATAACGGCACGTTCGTCCGAGTATATAGGGACCGTTACAGCACGTGGTGCGCGAATACCGGAACCGTTACGAGGTTGACCGGGTTTGACCGGATTGACCGGGTTTATGGAGCTCGTGCCATAAATCTCTCAAAACAGTTACTAAAGGTCGCGCGCGGGCTTGGCTCGCACGCGACAGGGCTTACTCTAGCCTCCAAACCACAAAGTCCCTACAAGTCCCGTGCAGTGGTATGCGAGGGCTCTGTCTCGCAGCCCCCACATGGATCAGCTCGGCTGGTGATCCTGTGTGTGTGGAGCACAATATGGTGTGCTGGATGGCCGCCACGTGGCCGAGATCTGTCATGTCAGAAAGCAGTATCTACAACTACAGTTGCTTGATTTATCTTCCTTTTTCTAGGAACTAAATCTTTTGAGCCTACAGGTCTTCCATGCTTATGGCGTGCTCTAGATTCATTCGCTTTTATGCTCAAATCTTGTCCTACTGGGACTATTATCCGTGCTGGAGCATTCACAGCTGATATATCGGATTTTATAACTTTACTTGTATCCACAAATGCATCAGGCATTTCATTTGCTATGCTTTGCAGCTTAAGAATTCTTTGGACATCAAATTCACACTGTTTTGTTCGTGGATCCATGTGTGATATCGTTGAAGTATTCCAAGAAATTACATGTCGAGCTTCGAGCTCTGACTTGTCTCCCCCTAATTTTGGGAATATTGTCTCATCAAAATGACAGTCTGCAAAGGGTGCTGGAATAAATCCCCTGTTAGGGGTTCCAGATATCTAATAATAGAAGGGGACTCAAACCCCACATAAATACTCAGTCGCCACAGGGGACCCATCTTACTACGATGTGGTGGCGCAATAGGAACTTGCACAACGCACCCAAAAATACGTAGGTGGGAAATATCTGGTGGTTGGCCAAGTACAAGTTGTAAAGGGGAGTTCTTAAGATAAGAAGTAGGACGCAAGCGAATTAAAGCGGCAACATATAAAACAGCATGTCCACAAACAGAGATGGGCAAATTTATTTTCATCAATAAAGGTTTAGCTATCAATTGAATTCTTTTTTATAAAAGATTCAGCTAAACCATTTTGGGTGTGTACATGGGCAACGGGGTGCTCAACATGTATACCAACTGATATGCAATAATCATCAAAATACTGTGATTTGAATTCACCAACATTATCTAGTCGTATCGACTTAATAGGATGATCAGGGAAATGTGCTCGTCGCTTAATTATCCTGCCTAAAAGACGGGCAAAAGCAACATTTTTTGTGGACAATAAGCACACATGTGACCATCTAGTAGATGCATCCAGGGCCGGCTCTAACGGTAAGCAACTAAAGTGGTTGCTTAGGGCACCAAAATTGTAGGGGGCACCAAAATTGCGCAATTGTAGAGATATATAGTGATTTACTTATATTTAATATTGTAAATAAAACATATATCTGTTATACTTTTTCCGTCCCAAAGTTACCGATTCTTATCGCAAACCCACATTGTGATATTTATCTAGTTACCTTACTCGAAATGTTTTCCTTTAATCTCTCGTAAATAGTTCTTCTGCTCTCTCTCTCCAAAGTTTATCCTAAAATTTCTCATAAAAATTTAATTTTATTTTCTTCACAAATGTCCTAAAAAAAATGTCTCCTAAAATCTCTCATAAATATTTCCTCTCATCTAAAATCTAGAACTACTACTTATGTCAACCGTTAAACCATTCTCCAGAGCTCAACTTCAACAAAAAAGTCACCCCAAAAAATCGTTTCTGAAGATTATATATTAGATCTTTTAACTCGTGAACTTGAAGATATTGGCAAAGACGGAAAAGACAATCTCTCATGTTCATCAATTCTAACCAATATCGGAGATTGCAGGTTCTTAACTGAATATTTTGATGTTTTATTTATTTTTATTCAGTCAACATAATTGTCTATTTCGTTACCTAACGATTGTGATAGAAATTATGTTATTCTCCCTTTAACTTTGTATGGAGACTTTGTATGGAGACTTACCTTCGCCTTTGTAATTTTGTTGCAATAGCCTCTCTTTTTGGCTATCAATTGAGCTTCTTTTTATGTCAAAATAATGTGGAAGTTGACAAAATGTTTAATTAGCATCTTAATGTTATAGTTTACATTTATATACATAATGGGCATAAGGTTTACTGTGTACTTAGGGCCCCAAAAATAGTAGAGCCGACCCTGGATGCATCTACTAATACCTTAAAATAGTAAAGTGGACCACTTGGTGGATGAATTGGTCCACATATATCTCCTTGAATTCTCTCTAAGAACTTAGGAGATTCAAGACCAACTTTCATTGGTGAAAGTCGTATTATGAGTTTCCCTTGAGAACACGCATTACATGGGTGTTCATTTGGTAAAAGAATCTTCTGGTTCTTTAAGGGATGTCCAATTGAATTCTCAATAATACGCCTTATCATGGTGGCGCCTGGGTGACCAAGTCGATTATGCCAAAGCATAAATTTTTCTGGATCACTTGGTTTCATAACGGCATTTATTTCAACTGCTTGGATAGAAGTGTGATATAATCCAGAGGATAAAGCAGGAAATTTTTCTAATACATGTTTCTGGCATGAAGTATTAGAAATAATGCACATATACTCCATATTGTACTCATCGAGAGTTCCAATATGATATCCGTTGAGACGGATGTCTTTAAAACTTAGCAAATTTCTGCTGGATTTGCTAGAATATAAAGCCTCCTTTATATAGAGTATTGTTCCACCCGGCAAAATAATTGATGCTCTTGCTGAGCCCTCAATTAAACTAGACATACCAGAAATTGTATGTTCATTTGCTTGAACTAGTGATAAATTCAAGAAATACTCCTTATGGCGCAATATAGTATGTGTGGTTCCACTATCCACCAAACACGTGTCTTTGCCAATCACCATGATATCTATAATTTAAAATACAATCTATAAGTAAATAGAAATTCAAAATTATGATCCATAACTAGAACTCTTATTCAAATTTCATAGCCCAAAAATACTAACCCAAATGATAATGTAATTAAAACACAACTCAAAATTCTAAAATAGATGAAATAAGAATCCTAAATCGAACATCAAACAAATTTAATGGACTTCTTAAAAGTTTGTAGTGTCATCAATCATAGCGTCAAAATCTGTCTCAATGGAAAGGAGATCGTTAACGTTAAACTCCAAGAGTGGTGCCTCAAATTCCACGAGATTGAACTCGGGTTTCTCCTTTTGAGATGCCATGTAAAGGGCAACTAAGTGCCTTGGTGTACGACAGGTACGAGACCAATGCCCACTTGTGCCACACCGACGATAAATATCTATATTTGTGGGGGGAACTCCAATTGCAACTTCTGGTGCATTGTATTGTCTTCTCCCAAATTTTTCTCCCCCTATTTTGGCGTTTTCCACGACCGAATCCATGGTCACGTGGATTATTCTGAACTTGTAAATCTGCATCATTCACTTCAGGGAATGCGCTTCCACCCGCTTCAGGGGGTGGGGCCACAACGGAGACCAATTGAGGATTGATGATGAATGACATCTACAACAATGTTATATAAAAAAAATCTTAGTTACTAACCAGTTCTGACAAGTAATGTAACTCTACAATTAAACAGTAAATGCAGTTCATCCTCTTCAGGAGGGTGGATCATTATTCAATATCTTTAGATATCTCTTCAGGAAATTTCTAATAAAAATCTTTTAGAACTTCAGGTTCTAATATTCATAACTGCAGGTTATGACATCATGTAATATGTAACTTCGGGTACATGGACAGATTAGACATCAATGGCGATTATGAATCCTCTTCAGGAGGTTTCTTTTAGATCCATAATGAATAAATGACAGAAATATATAAAAAAAAAAGAATTGCGTAAACTAAAATATAATAAAATAAACAGACTGCAACCTCTTCAGGAGGTTGAAAAAAAAGGCTAGAATTGTAAAAGCATCTCTTCTAGAGGTCTTATAATCTGTAACTTCAGGTTACAAGCCATGAAACAGCTGCATCTTCTAGATGCGCTTGTTTACTTTTATCGTAACTTCAGTTTACATGCCATGAAATAGCTGCATCTTCTAGATGCGCTTGTTTATTTATATTGTAACTTCAGGTTACAGGCCATGAATTAGCTTCATCTTCTAGATGTGCTTGTTATGTTGTGTTGTAACTTCAGGTTACAATTACATCATCAAGTTGTAACAAAGATAATTGCGTAAAATTTAAATAAACTAGCATAACACAACCTCTTATGGAGTTTTTTTTTCACAATAAACTATCACTATATAAAATTTGAGTAAACAACATAAAAAAAGGCTGCAATATATTGAAAGAATAACCCAAGAACAATTATCAATTTTTCTCTCTTTGTTTACAGAGAAAAGGACCATATTTAGAAATTGATGAGCAATGGGCCTGGAACATGATAGATGGATCAGGGGTAAAAAGTTGTGGGTTGTGTGAGGCTGACTCAAAGTGAGTGAGGTTCCAACCCTAGTTACACAAATAACCCAAGATTGATAACCTTAATCATGAGACCTTGATTGAAAAAGAAAATTAAAAGAATTTTAGCACTATACAACGGGCTATAGTCATCTCTTTTTCGAGAAAAAGTTAGAAAAACAAAAAAAGAAAAAATAGAGTTGATACTTTCATAGTTTAATAATAAAATATTATCAATATGAACCAACTACCGAAGGTACTAAACCATTTGTCATATCATAATAGCTTAGAAGCTTCCAGAGTTCCAGGCACATGGTTGTCTATTTCCTATTCATAAAAGACAAACAATGTAATTCGTATCCGATTTAAACAAACAGATGGAACAAGGGCTTAGTAGAAGTGTAACATGTTCCAATTATGTTTCAAAAGAGCACAGTTTACCGTGAGGCAATACATTCTCTTCGTGCTTCTGTTATAGGATCATGAATAAAAAGATTTGTACCTTTTGTTGGAGAAAATGAATCTGTTAGCACTTCGTCTTTGTAGATCCCTCTTGTTGGTAGAGTCGTACTGATAACGTGTTAAGAATCAGAGAAGTAATTGAGAGAGACAATAAAAGAGATCTTATTGATGTGTATCTTCTAGTCTCCAACCCTACACCCTTTATATAGATATTAGGTTGGGCTAATAGGGTTAGCTCTTAAACATAAAAATGAGCTACTCACTATGGTGAATATTCACCCTAAGCCCAAATACAAGTTTCATAACAAAACACACTTAGCATATATTAATGGATGACAATGTCTATGAATAAGATGATTAAAAAAGCAGGTCTAGTGAGTCAAACGAGTTATGAGGAAAACTGTCCAGATTCAAGCATAGTACGATCGGATAAGAACGGAGGGAAGGATAAGGACGATGACACAGCAGAAGGACAAGATTTGCTAGCTGTGAAGGAGTGCATGCAAACGGTAGTACAGCCGAGAGCGAGGAAGGTTCAGGTAGCATCACCGGAGTGGAATAATCTAGATTCCAATTGGAATATTGAAGAGAATAACCCGTTACAGCTTAATGGGTCGGAGCTAAAGCTGGTTGTGGGCCGGGTTTCTACAGTGATTAATGAGAAGCCATAAGCCCAACAATATTTCGTTGAAGAACCAGAGAGCCCAAAGAATGAGATAATCTGGGCCGCTAGAGACCCTTTAAAGAAGGTAAAGCAGAAAAGGTGTAGCCCAACACTCAGCCCAAGAGGAGATCAGGAAAAGAGGAAAAGTGGAACGGAGTCGTTTAAAGAAGTTGAAACGGAGAAGGAAATAACCCCGGCTGATCCTTTCTCAGATATAGGGTTAGAAAAGGTCTTCGATCATTTTGTAACCCTAAAACGTAGAAGAGGCCCGGAGATTGATCTTGTTGTTGCAAAGAAACAGAGGAGAGAACTGGAAATCCAACCTGAATTCGTGGAAGCAAAGAAGAAAGAAGTGTTGGCTGATGCAAGATATGCGATACAGGCGCGAAAAGCAAGAAAATTAAAAGGAGTGAAGTCAAGAGGAAGAAGTTGGAGACTCTTCAAAGGTATTGCAGCAGATAATGAAAATGGGAATGAAGTAGGGCTTCACGAGAAGTTAAGAGAAGACAAATTAAGGTATGAAGTTACTGACTCAATCCATCATGAAGATTTCCATTTATATAAAGACTGTTTGAAAGAAATTGATAATTTGGAGGAAGAAGCCAATGCTGAGATGGAGAATTGTCAAATGGCTGTGGTGGCTGGCCAAAAGCAGCCACAATCTCAATGGTAGTGTTATGCTGGAATTGTCAGGGGTTGGGGAGCAACCTGACATTCCAGAGATTAAGAGGGCTTGTGAGAGCCCAGCTTCCTAGCTTAGTGTTCTTGTCTGAAACCAAGAACAAGAGCTCAAAACTCAGAAAGTTTCAGAGGAAATTGAGATTTGGTAATGGATATTATGTGGAACCAAGAGGGAAATCAGGAGGGTTACTTTTATGGTGGGTGGATAATATAAATCTAGAGATAGCTTGGAGTAATGATAATGCCATTTGTGTTGTGGTGGAAGATATGATGGGAAAGAAGGAATACTGGTTATTTATCTATGCACCAGCTGAATATAAGAAGAGAGGCTCTTTTTGGAGAGAAATTAAATCTTGGGCTTCAAAGATAACACTTCCTTGGATTCTACTAGGTGACTGTAATGACTACTTTGACTGTGATGAAAAAGAAGGTGGAGCAAAATGCAAAGACTGGAGAATGAGAAGGTTTCAAAGTTTTATCTCTGATTGTAATTTGATTGAATTGCATTCACAAGGGCTTAGTTACTCATGGACCAATGGAAGGGAAGAAGGATGTATAAGGGAATTGATTGATAGAGCTTTTTATAGTACTGATTGGGGATGCAAATACCCAAATGTAAAATTGAATAGGGAACCAATCTTGGGATCTGATCACTCACCTATTCTTATAGACCCAAATGTAGAAAGGAGAAAGGGAAGCTATCAGTTTAAATTTGATCACACTTGGATGGAGTTTGAAGACTGCAAACAAGTTATTCAGAAAGCTTGGAACAATGGAGTAAGGGGCTCAAGCAGTTACAAGGTTGCTAAAAAGTTGGGTTCTTGTAGAAGAGTTCTAATGAAATGGAGCAAGATAAGAGTAGGAAATTATAAGAAGCAGATCAAAGAAGGAGAGGAAGAACTGCTAAAGCTGCAAATTCAAAATCACACTCCTGAAAATATGATTGAGCAGAGAAGAATCAAAGATCAACTTGCTAACTTGTGGAAGTTAGAAGAAGACTACTAGAGACAAAAAAGCAGAGTTCTATATGTCAAGTCAGGAGACAGAAACACCAGGTTTTTCTACCTCTCAACTATCTTTAGAAGACAAAGAAACTGCATCAACAAAATTAAGATTGGGGAAGAAAATTGGGTAAATGATGAAGATGAGATTAAGAAGGTCTTCTTCAATTTCTATAAGCAGCTGTATACATCCAAAGGAAGTAGAAGCATGGATAAGCCTCTCTCTTGTATTCAAAAGCTAGTTACAGAAGAAGATAACAACAATTTAACAAAAATTCCTTGTGCAAAGGAGGTTAAAGAAGTTGTGTTTGGTTTTGATCCAAGCAAAGCACCTGGAGAAGATGGCTTTACTGGACACTTCTTTCAAGCAAATTGGGAGTTGATACAAGAGGAGGTATGTTCTGTTGTGCAGGACTTCTTTAAATCTCAGTTCTTGCTAAAAAGTTTTAATAGCACTATTATCTCTCTTATTCCAAAAGTTCCCCACCCTGAAGAAGTTGGTCAATTTAGACCAATTGCTCTATGCTCTTTCATGTACAAAGTGATTGCCAAAGTGATTGCTAATAGGCTAAAGGGTGTTCTTTCAAAGCTTATCTCCCAAGAACAATCTGCATTTGTCCCAGGGAGATTAATCCAAGATAATATAGTAGTGGCTCAAGAGTTCATGCACTTTATCTCTAAGAAGAAGGAAGGGGAACATGGCTGCCTAGCTTTGAAAT
The DNA here is from genome assembly GCA_023055425.1 of Linanthus parryae. Lineage (NCBI taxonomy): Eukaryota > Viridiplantae > Streptophyta > Magnoliopsida > Ericales > Polemoniaceae > Linanthus > Linanthus parryae. The sequence continues at coordinate 41,695,668 of JALGPY010000002.1, forward strand.
TAGATTTGAATAAAGCTTATGATAAGGTAGAGTGGGATTTTCTAGAAGAAATGCTAAGAAGATTTGGTTTTGCTGAAAATTGGATCCAAATGGTAATGCAATGTGTGTCAACAGTAACCATGAAGATCAGAATTAATGGAGCTGATACAGAAGCTTTTAATCCAAAGAGAGGGTTGAGACAAGGGGATCCTTTGTCCCCTTATCTATTTGTGATAATTATGGAAGCTTTCTCAGCTATGATGAAGGAGGCTTCTGAGAAAAGAAGTATCAAGGGAGTCTCAATTTCAAGAGAAAGATATTTTTTGAATCACTTGTTATTTGCAGATGATTCTCTCATTTTTCTACAAGCTAAGACAGAGGAGGTTACAACTTTTCTGCAACTGTTGGAGATTTTTGGAACAGCCACTGGGATGGAGATTAACTTCAACAAATCTGGTATTCTGTTTTCTCCTAATACAAGAGAAAATATTAAGCAAGACATAGCTACCCTATGTGGAATTCCTGCCTTAGATGAGAAGGTGAAATATTTGGGACTTCCAGTGTTTTGGGGAAAGTCAAAATCTCAGACTTTAAACTACATAGTGCAAAAGATCAAAGAAATTCTACAGGGGTGGAGAAGAAAGTGTTTATCATTTGCAGGTAGGGAGGTAATTCTAAAAGCTATTGCTCTGGCCATCCCTTGCTATGCAATGTCATGTGTAGAGTTTCCTGTCTCTGTATGTAAAAAAATTGCACAACTCATCAGAAATTTTTGGTGGGGTACAAATGAGGAGGAAAGAAAGACTCATTGGGTGAAGTGGAAGATTCTAGCTACCCCTAAATATGGTGGAGGACTGGGATTTAGAGATGTTAGAGAATTCAACTTAGCTCTGCTTGCAAAGCAGAGTTGGAGAATTTTGAAGAATCCAAAGTCTATTATGGCAAAAGTTCTAAAGGCAAAACACTTTCCTAATAGTGAGTTGTTTCAAGCTGGCAAGGGGTCAAATCCAGCATGGGTTTGGACTAGTATTCTTGCAGGTAGAAAGCTTCTTGAAAAAGAGGCATGTTGGATCATTGGAAATGGTGAAAAAGTTAAAATTCTAAGTGACCCTTGGATTCCTAGTATTCCTGGCAAGAAGATTAAACCAAATGTCAATGTGCAAGCTGATAAGTGTGTGGCTACCTTGATCAACAAAGACTCAAGAAGATGGAAAGTGTCTTTGGTAAAGAACATTTTCCCTGCAGATGAAGCTGCAGCTATTTTGAGAACTCCTTTAAGTTGGAGTAATCTTTGTGACTCTTTGGTGTGGCCTCTGGAAAGATCTGGGGAGTATTCTGTAAAATCAGGAATGCAGGTAGCTAACCAGGTTCAGAATCAGCAGAGGAAAAAGAGTCTAGTGGAGATCTGTAAGCCTTCTTCCTCTTTTTGTTTTGAGAAACATTTTTGGAAATGGTTATGGAGCTCTACTTTGATTCCAAGAGTGAAAGTGTTTTGCTGGAAAATATGTACTGATGCTATAGCAGTTAACCAAAATTTAGTAAGAAGAAAGTGCAGAAGAGACCCACTATGCTCACTTTGTAATCAAGAAGCTGAAACTGTGGAACATTGCTTCTTAAATTGTTCCTGGGTAAAACCTTTTTGGTTTGGGCTAGGCTTGATAAGCCCAGATCAAATAGAAAAGATTGGAAATTTGAAGATTTGGATAGCTGAGATGATAGACAAGGTGATTGCAAAAGAATTCCCTGCAGACAGAGCTCATCAGTTTTGTTGTGGGTTATGGGTAATCTGGAAATGCAGAAATGCAGCTATTTTTGAAAACAAATCTTTGGATCCTGCAAATGCTGTGTTGAGATGCAATGAAGAGTATTGGTGGTGGAAGAGAGTGTTGAATAAAGAAGATAAAAGCATCATCAAAGCAGCTCCTCACAAGATGGGTAAGAAGGAGATTAAGTGGTATCCACCTCCACATGGTGCAGTTAAATGCAATGTTGATGCAACCTGGAGCTCAATCACAAAAAAGAGCTGCTCAGCCTGGGTTCTTAGAGATAATGGTGGGTTAGTACTGGAAAAGGGATGGAGCTTTGAAGAAGCTGACTCAGCTCTAATTGCTGAAGCATTAGCATTGAGACAAGCAGCTTGGAAGTTACAAAACTCAGGTTGGAGGAAGATGATCTTTGAATCTGATAATCAAAGGTTAATTTCTCATATGAAAGATGGAATAGAGAGCTGGGAAATTCAAAATGTTGTGAAGGACATCAAGGAGGCTCAAGGAAAGCAGCACTGGATCTTCAACTGGATTCCTAGAGAAGCAAATGAAGCTGCAGATGCTCTTGGAAAAGTTGTTCTTTTTGATAGCAATAGTTTAGGAAAGAATGAGTCTTTATTTCACTTACAGATAGAGAAGGATAGGAGGAGAGGTTCTGAAAATGTCATTTTTGTAAACCCTGGGGGAGCCGTTAGTATTTAATGAGAATTTTACTTTGGAAAAAAAAAAAAAAAATCAGGTCTAGAAATACAACACATTCCTTGCTTCTTAAAAGCCGCGGTGAGACAGCAATTATTGTCCATAAAACATATAATTAGTAATTTGCCAAAAAACATCTAGTACTGCTTTTATTTTAAAAATCACCCGATTCTCGAAAGCAAATGCATTACCAAAAAGACTCTTGAACTATCTTCAAGTTTGCTCTTGTGGAATTACAGCTTTATCCCTTCTTACACCAACTTAGTTAAAAGGCATTTACCTGAACTTAAAGTTTCTCAAATTGGACATACATATACTGAGAATCACATTCCAGACAAGGGTAAAAAGAAAATCATTAGGAGGATCAACTTAGATGTCAAAGATATGAAAAATCAAGTTTCGAAAAAATCTGAAGACAGAAGTTATCCCTCTGAAGATAGAAGTCCGACGATCCAAGATATATTTAATCTCACAAAAGTCTTCAAAATATATTTAATCTCACAAAAGTCTAAATAGACAATGTGATATGATTGACCAGAGTTGAGGGAACATCATATGATTCTTATATTTAGAAATTAGATTTTTTTTGAGGATTATTGCAGTTGGATTGCCGTCCACTTTAGACTCAATTTATGGGAAAACCATTTTGAATTTGAATATAGTTTAGAGAGAAAAGATTTTTACTCATTACAAAGATTACTTAAAGAAGGAATGTATCATTATATTGGTCAGAGAGAAGAATTTGTAGTACCATTCCGTCTCAGTTCTTTCTTCCCATCTGACTTTTTTAACTCGTATCTGGGTCACTTTGAACGGGTAATTTGGATAGCAAAATAATATGATTGTTTTGATAACTTTTCATCATATTATAGAGCACCTTTTACTCTACAACACCATGAAAAAATTATCAAAAAATTACATCAGTTTGCTATTCAAATGACCGGGTCAAAATGACCCAGTAAATAGTGACAAAAGTCAAATTGAGAAGAAAGAGTTGGGACAGACGGGTACTCATCACAAATAATGAATCAAATCCCAAATTAAATTGGTTGAGTTACAAGGCTTGAAAATTAGACAAAATTATACCGTCCAACACTTAGAAATTTACAGGGTATGAAATGATTGATTCAAGACTCATAGTGGATATGCTTTTGCAGTTTAAACTACCAAGAAGACATAGCTGAAGCAGGATTTCCATTTCTGAGGCCTGAAATTTGACCTCTAGTCTCAGTTTATCAATAAGATACAAGCTCAAGAATTACGATGCTAGACACTGCTCATTCAAGAGGATCAAATTCATACTTCAGCATGATTATGTGCAGAATGAGACAAAATCGAATTTTACAAAGGAAATTTTTATTTTTCTTTAAAAAAACTATTTAGGCATTCATCATAGCATTCTAAGATACATTTCCATCCACATAAGCATAGACAAATTAATTGGACTCTGGATTACACAGTAGACACATACTGGTAGCCACCAAGTAACGAACCCTAACCAGAGATGTCAATGGATTTGACATCAGGCTTCTTCACTTCCTCCTTTGGAACAGTCACGGTCAAAACACCATTCTCCATGGCGGCCTTGACCTGTTCCATCTTGGCATTCTCCGGCAGCCGGAACCTCCTCACGAACTTGCCGCTGCTCCGCTCCATCCTGTGCCAAACTTCAAACAAATTATACACCATATTACTACACCGTTTGATTGGGATTCGAAACCGTTAGTAAAAAATAATTATTGAGACAAATTTACTATGTCATGAAAATTGCAGCCAAACCCAATGATACATGATATGGGAGTCATATTGATCTTTAAAATTATTTACAGTGTTCAATAAGAAAAATTTTTATTTACAATGACATTCCTCACACAGTCAGAGAGTGCAAATTATTTGAAGTTCAGCACACATAAGAGGCTAAAGAGGTGGTGAAAGTGTCCTTCAATAAAACTAGAGAGGATAAAATTGTTTTTTACACTTCTTAAAATGCGAACTTAAAAATCTCCAATTTAGTGGTCCCATGATTCTTTTTAAAACCTTACTTATTCACAGGGGCGGATTTACTGGTGACTGGTGGGAGCTATATAGCCCCCCCCCCCTCAAATTTTGAAAACTACAAATTTTACCCTATAATTTGTTAATTTAATTATATTAGCACCACTCAAGTTTTCTTATATGCAATTTTAACTTACATTTGGTTAATTTAATTATATTAATCCCCACTCATATTATATGTGCCCAACAATCTATTAAGATCATCGTTTTTAATCTCTAAAAACTTTAAAATTTATCGAAATATCAGTTATTAAATCTAAATTTTTGTCTAGTCTCCGCTGAACAAAATTTCTGGATCCGCCCTTGCTTATCCACTAATATATATGAATGAAATTTTACCAAACCACTAACCCTAATGCATTGAGGCATTTTCCAGGTTTGATATCTATTAAAATTATTCTTCAATTTACTGGCTGGGGTGCGAGACGGAAGTTGATGCATCCCGATTTATGGTATATTAAAACAGAGGAGAACGAGATAACGCTAATTGCTCAGAAAGAGAGAGAAATCAAAAGGGTGGTATGCGTACTCCACATATTCTCGTAGTGGTGAGCCTCATGCATGTCCTTGCGTACTAACTAGACCAAGACCTCTTCCGGGCATCCCGACGCACCACTCCGCTACTTACCCACTCCCAATGTGTTACCGCGACCTCGTATGTAATACCCCAAGATTCAAGCCGGATACAAGTGCAATATTAAATAGTTTTGAGGAAAATATGTGAATAAGACTTTTAGTTCATCTAGTAGATAATTGGGTAGTATTGTAATTTCATGTTGTTGTGGGGTTGAATTAAAAGTGTTGGTGGCACGCATATTTAGTTTTAGGGCATCTCCAATTGTGTTGTGCAAATTTCATGCAAATTATACAGAAAATTGTAATTTTGCATTTTGCATAACTAGAATTTGAACAACTTGCTCTACCAGTGTGCAAAAATCTGATAAATTAGTTATATTAGTATATTTTAATGTATTTATTTATTTTTAAGCAGTACCATATTTTTCTAACAATGCTAACTAGTTTTTAGATACTTTTGTGGTGTTCTATGTGTAATCAATGTGTGTACGTGGCCTTTGAATACACAAAAAAAGCAAACAAAATCCCATATATATCTCAACAAACCTATTAAATAGGCAAATCTTTATCATCTTTATCATGTCTTGACAGTATCTCAGGAGGAGAAGAAGTCTTCTTCCTATAGTAAATAGATCTAAACGAATAAAACATAAAATCAGTTAAAATTCAAATAAAATTCCTATAAAATAGGATAAAGTGGGATGGCGAGGGTGGGAACCTCGCCAGGTTTGGCGAGGTGAATGCAGAACATCCATTTTGCATGACCGGTTGCATCTCTTATTGGATTATGAATTTTCGCCAAATCATCTATATTTTGCATATGAAGTCCATTTGCATTGACTCTTGGAGATGCCCTGAGAGTTAGAATTTCTACCTAAACGTAAAACTAGCCCTAGATTTTGAAAAACTATACAAACTAACCTTAAATAAAACTAATTACCTAGTTTCTAACTCTTGATTCACTAATTTTAATCACTAGAAACCTTAACAAACATCCCTAATGACTCAACAATGAGCTAAAATACCAAAACAACATAACACCTCTCAAAAACCTCATTTTTTTTCAAAACTTCAAGAAGCTATCTCTCCCATCTCTCTCAATCTTGGTCATCTGTCTGACATGCTGCATTTGGAGAGTCTATGTGCATTGCCAAAGCGAAGCCCCAACGTAATTGCTCATTCGTAACTGTCGCATTTGGTAAGTGCAAGTTCAAAGACCCTAGCTCTTCAACCAGTCATATTCTCTCTTCTTATTGTCATCCACGAACTCTAATTGTTTTTTTTTTTTTTTTTTTTTGGATTCCTGGGGTTGTAGGGAACTAGAATACATATTGGAACTCACCCAATCTCCAGAATAATCTAGCTTCGTCGGATTTTAGGTTTACAGCAGCCGAAAAACTCATCCCCAATCGGGAAGCTAATGAAAAGCCTTAATACTTGGTCAATTTACGTTATGATTGTTGCTGATGATCCGTTAATGATATAGAACACAGTCCCTAGCCCATAGTCCGCCCAAAACACCGTTTGCATTAACTTTCACCCAATCTCCATAATAATCTAGCGTCGCCGAATTCTAGGTTTATAGTCGCTGAAAAATTCATCCCCAATCGGGAAACTGATAGAAAGCCTTAATACTTGGTCATTTTTTGTTATGATTGTTGCTGCATGATCCGTAAATGATATAGAACACAGTCCCTAGCCCATTGTCTGCCCAAAACACCGTTTGTATTAAATTTCATAGTAGCCGAACTGTTATCAATGTGCTTTACAACTACGTCGATTGAGGAAACTCTAGACTTCTTCTGCTAAAACTATTTATCTTAAATGTTCCACTAGTTCCGATTGCTTTTATTTTCCGCGACTTCTTGTTTTCAAATACCCCACAGAGAATAAGGGCTATAATACCCTACCCCACTAAGCTGGTAAATCCAATGACAGATCTAATGGACTCACATGACAGTCCTCTGCTAAAGAACGAAAGTGCTTTATCAAGGAGTTAACCCAATATCATCTATGAGAGAACGAAATTAAGAATAACCAACTCAAAATAAACAAAAAGTTTAATAAATTATACATAATGAAGCGATATTTCAGCGCTTGCTAATCTTGTGTGACTAAGCTCACAGTCCTGCATGCTCACTTGCGGGGCTTTTGGAATATAGAAAAGCCACGAAAAAGAAAGTAGTTAGACAATGCATGGGTGAAAAATTCAGTTAAAATAAGCAAATAGAGTAAAGAGATTAAGAAGTCATTCAAGCTTTGAAAAGCTTAAGATATCTTTCAGAGTTTGAATATGTAGTTATTCATAGTTTGAAAAGCTTAAGTTGTTTGAAGTAGTTAACTTTAAGAAACGTATGTTTCAGTACTAACACATTTGGAAACCAGTACAAAATCAAGTGTGTATCTCAAAGGGAAGTATTAAGTAAGAAACAATACATCTTCGTTCTGAGTCTGGCGGTTCCATACCAGTTCAGTCTTATATAGTGGATTTAAATCTCACTACACGTAGGGTTGTGAAGATCTGATTCACATCTAACAAGGATGAACCAAACAATAACCAGCTGGACAATAGACCTTAAGACATCCTGTACTAAATTATCAGCCTAGTAGAGTGGAACGAGTCCCTAATACTGATTAAAACTCAGTTACACAACTGACATTCTGAGAGACATAGACTATCTTACACAAGAGTGTACCGTATAGTGGAGCCGAGCCCGTGCTAGTGTCTAACCTGAAGACCCATCCAATATAACATCATTTAGTAACAGTATTTAGTAAAGCAACAATAACAATTAGATTGCTCATAAACCAGTTGCAAAGTAAGAAAGTACCTTAATAAACTCATTTGATCTCTTTTAAAATTAGTTCCGGTTGTAAATTCTCACAGTTAAAGAAAGCTAAGTAAACTGCTGTGCACAAGAGATTCCGGCGGGGAGACCTCCGTGTACACCGTATGTAGAGGATCAGAGATCGCACAGGAAGAGTTGGGTTGTGTGTAGGGAGAGAGTAAGGCAGTAGTAATGTCTGAGAGAGAGACAGAGGTTCGGCAGAGCTTCCGCGTATGGCTAGTGTGTTCTTTTTTGTATGGAAAGGTTAACGTCCTATATATAGCAGAGAACGTGACCGTTGTAGTGTGGTTAATGCGCCCATTAATGGCGGATTAATTAGCTTAACCATAACGGCACGTTCGTCCGAGTATATAGGGACCGTTACAGCACGTTGCGCGCGAATACCGGAACCGTTACGAGGTTGACCGGGTTTGACCGGATTGACCGGGTTTATGGAGCTCGTGCCATAAATCTCTCAAAGCAGTTACTAAAGGTCGCGTGCGGGCTTGGCTCGCACGCGACAGGGCTTACTCTAGCCTCCAAACCACTAAGTCCCTACAAGTCCCGTGCAGTGGTATGCGAGGGCTCTGTCTCGCAGCCCCCACATGGATCAGCTCGGCTGGTGATCCAGTGTGTGTGGAGCACAATATGGTGTGCTGGATGGTTGCCACGTGGCCAAGATTTGTCAGCTCAGAAAGCACTATCTACATTAGCCCCCTTTCTGCGCGTGAAGACTCATAGCTGTATAGACTTCCATGCGCGGAAACCAACATACGCGTCGCCGCCACGCACCAATTCAAATACGGGTAAGTTCAGCCCCCGTGCGTGCCATTATGACCTCAAAACCCCTGGAGTCGTGCCGTCTGGCCTTTAGGGTTTTAGGCGTGAGCTTGTCCTGTGATTGCGCGATTCGACGGTGACGGTTGTGATTCGACTACTGAAAGGACGCAACCCTTCATTGTTTTTGGATAAATACTTTGTATCCCCCGTTGTTGCAAAGCATCACTTCTTTCTCTTAAAGTGAATGGTACCCGGAAGTCTTCGAGAGCAGATTCAGATAATCAATCGCCAGTTCAGAACTGCAAATCGTCTTCTTCAACTGTGTATATCCAAGCAGGCTTCGCGAAAACAAGGTTGGCCTTGTTCAATTTCTATTTAGAATACCAGTGTAGGCTTTGAACTGTGTTGGATCTGCAAACTCATGAAACTTGTGAAGAAGCTTTGATCTTCGAACCCACTTTTGCTTTAATCCTTCAATAATAAGGGCTTCGGATGTGGGGTTTTGAAATCACTGATAATGCAACCCTCTAATTTCTGAAATTGATACCAGAAACTGTTCATCTTTCTTTCCATAGATCTTGAATCTCGAAATTCAAACTGAAGTATAGCATATTTCTCCCCCCCTTTTTCTTGCTCTTCCGCAGGAATGGTCAAGACAAAAGGAACCAAACCCACCAAGGAGGACGAAGAGATACCCGATCTTCCGCAGGCTTTGTGGCGAAAAGCCCCCTATCTAGGTGGCAAAGATTTCTACCATGCGAGGGTCAAGGCGAAGAAAATGCCTGCTCCTGTCCCAAATGAGGTATTGCTAACACTGACTCCCCCGGTTAACTCAGCCTTGCTCGAGTTAATTGGCTCCGAGGATGTGGTTCGATTGGGAATCAAAAATGGGTACTTCCCCTACGCTGCGATTTCTACCCAAGCTTTTGTCCAGAAATTGGACTACATGGATGACTGGATTGACCACGTGTTGACCAATCATGCTGCGACTCTTGATGAAGCCGGCGTATACTTCGCTGTTCGTGCTATGAAGGGTGCTGCCGTGAAGCTGGACCAGTCCATGCTTCTAGACCTTCTTTCCCGCTACTCGCCTGCGACTCACACATTCCACTTTGCTGAGTTCGAGGCTGCCCCCACACTCGAGGACGTGCATATGCTGTACGATCTTTCTCCCATGGGTGAAGTGGACCCTTTGAGTCCTTTGAGGACGGCTGCGGAGATTGCTTTGTACACGAAGATGGAGGAATGCCTATCAGAGGTAAAGAAAATCTCCACCCGGTGGACTACTACCAAAGCCCTTCCAAACTGGCAGTTGGTTGATACGTCGGCGAAGAACACCTGGAACAAATGGTTGCAGTACTTCTTTCGAGACTATGCGAACAGCAGTATCACCAAGAAGCTTCTGAGTGAGGACCCGGAGGCCAAGAATTATGTGGAGGGTAAAGGCTATCACTTGACCCTTTGTGCTTTCCTCTGTGCATGGTTGTCGAGGTACTTAATTTACGGTCACCCACATGATGGGGTTTTCTACCACGTTTTTCCGCTTGCTGTGAGGCTCGCCCTCGGCCAGAGAGTCGCACTCGGACCCTTGGTCTTGGGCACGCTGTACTATAGGCTTGATCAGCTGGTTGCGGCCATGAAGGAGTCGCGTGGCCGCCTCGATATACTGACTTTCGTCAACATTTCCTTCTTGACGATGTGGGTCTTCGAGCGATGGCCATCCTATGCTCCAACTGCTCTTAAACCCGACAAGTGGTGTCCCCCAGGCGAGACGGAGGAGCGTAATAGTGGAAGGGCTGCGAGGTGGTTCGGAGCGAACAATACCAAGTGCGTTTGGAGCTTGATATGCGACAAACGGAAAGAGTTTACTGCCAGGCCCTATGCCACGCGCATTGAGAACGTGCGATGGTTTCCAAAGCTATACCCCTCTAAGGGTATTGTCTTCTCAGAAGAGCTTCTCTTCGAAGGGGGATCGCATTTCCATGAGCGCTATCGCGAGTTCTTTTGCTGGTGTCTGCGAGGTTCCCTTCCTGCCCTCGCAGAGCATATTCGGGAGCTTGCGCCAAGGTATGAGAGGATTACCGTGGATGTTGACCCCACTCGAGTTTCTCCCCAGTTCGGCTTTGATGCAGTGGCACCATCAATCTGGCCCCAGTCCATTATCAGAGGTTGCTATAAGCGCTTGCTAACAAAGGAGTGCAAGACAGTCTTCATGAACAATCTTCCCTTTGAGCAGCCTGCAGGTACCCGCGAGGGCGGTTGTTCCCAGAACTGGCTCGCATACTGGGACGCCCAGCAAACGAGGATTGAGACACAGTCGGCTGCTCAGCCGAGTAGAGCTCCCTTGATCAAGAGAAACTCTTTTCCGTTTCGCCCCAATTGCAGTCTGAGCGAGTCTGAGTATGGTTGTTACTCATTGTTGGATCATGAGAACCATTTGTGCCCTGACGTTATTCTGAAGGAAAAGATCGCCGCAGTTAAGAAGGGCGACACGCATGTCGTCAGATATAGCGAGGCATTTGCTAAGGTAAACAATTTTTCCGCGTGCGTTAAGCTTCTTGATTTCCCTATGCTGACACCTTTATTCTGTACTGTTTGCTGTAGTGTCATGTGCGGAGATTCGCATCTGGTGATCGTTCCAAGTCATTGGTTAACACCATTGTTGCCACTAGAAGGCAAAAAAATTCGTTCCTGCTAGCATGGAGGATGGACCCTGAGGTCGAAACCAGGGTTCGCGCAGTCATGAACGCTTTTGCTGACTCGCTGATAGACAACGCTCCGGCCTCGACTCCACCCAGAGATGATCCGTCCCCTCCAGCGACTGCGGCGCCGAGAGCGAAGAGACCCAGGCAAAAGGGAATTACAATTTCTTCCCCTAGAAGTGCTCCAACTTCTCCTCCGGCGAGGTCCCTTTCTGTCAAGGATAAAGGCAAAGGTCGCATGCCCAGTAAAGCGCGGAAGGAGCTCGCAGTCGAGACTTTCGTTCCATTCAACCAGGAGGAAGAAGAAGAGAGGCAGGAGCCCAGAGAAGGTGATGAAGAAGAAGAAGAAAGAACAATTGTGATACATGAGGAAGAATCAGGAGGTACCTCCATCGCGTTTCCCTTCTCATTATCGTAATTCTTTTGCAATTCTTTCTTAAACCAATCATTTCTTCGCATATGACGATGATGATGAGGTCATCGGTGGCCTTTTGGCCAAGAGAAAAAAGAGAGATACCCATTCTGGCATTCCAGACGATCCCATAAGCGAGGACGTTCTTGCCGAGTCCCGAAAGACAGCCGCTGTAACACCCCCGATTTCCAGAGGAGCCGGATACCGGGTGGTGCCCTCCGTACAGGGGATTTTACCCTTTCGTACAAGGAGTGGTAACCATAAACAAGTGAAAAGAAACATCCACAACTGATTCATATTACGAAAGTTAACAGTGTTTAACGAAATATAGTTTTGAAACAAAAGTTGACCCTCCGGTTAATTACTAAGCTTTACTAATGCAAGTGAGAACGAGTCGTGATTCCAGCGCGTTACCCCAAGCTACCAGTCATATACCTGCGGGGGAATTAAAAGACACAAGACCGCAGTTTTTCGAGTATCAGTAAAAACTGAGTGAATAAACAACTTAGCATGTAAAACAGAAGGGCTAGAAAGGTTACGGGGTTGTATTTGAAATAGTTCGAATAGTAACAGAGTATAAGTATAAACATCAGAGTAAAGACTTCAACTGTTTTAAGAAATATAAGTACGAGTAGAAGTGACGCTTATCAGGGTTCTCACAAGTTGCTATTTCCAAGCTTAAAGTTATTACGAGTAGCCAATTCATTAACCGATATATTCATAAGTTTCCAAACGTGGAATGAAACAAGTCATTATAAACTCACAGTGACCAGGAGAGACCAGAGTAAATAGTAACAGGTGATACTGGCGTATAGGGGGGTTCTGATGAACCAACCTCTCTGCCAAGCGTTATGGACGATTCGTCCCGCTAGTCATCATACAAGCAGCTACTAGACCTTAAGTGTCGACACCCCCTTAAGATTGTAAGTCAGAAGAGTAGCACTAGAATGCTGGACCCCAGCCTACGGCGAAAGGAGTAGGAGCACACGGAGTCCCCATTTTAGGGATCTTAGCCCAAGGAATGTAAACCCAGAGGCACACGGAGTCCCCATTTTAGGGATCTTAGCCCAAGGAATCTGAACCCAGGAGGCACACGGAGTCCCCATTTTAGGGACCGAGCCCAAGGAATCTGAACCTGAGAGGCACACGGAGTCCTCATTTTAGGGACCAGGCCCAAGGAATCTAAACCTGATATAAGTATCATAGCTGGTTCCGGTACATGCAATTCTTTCACTTTACGTTATTAATGAATTCTGACGGTGTGACATTTGAACAATAAGTTTGTCGATCTGAAGACGAGTAGTAAAGTGACGATTTAAAAGCAAGTACGACAAGTTTAGAAATTTCAAAATAAGGTGCGTCAATTATTTTCAAATAAAACAAGTATATCACATGAAAGGAATTGGCACACAAAACTAAGCATATATTTTGAGACAAGACATAAATCTGGTTTTGACACGAAAGAAGATAAGCACACGAGACTAAGCATGAATACTCACATGTATATTTTGAGACATGAAATAAAATCACATTTTGACACGAAGGGAGATAAGCACGCAAGGCTAAGCATGGATACTCACCGTGAGAGCCAAAAGGGTGCTAGCTGGTCCTCTACGCGTAAACGACGTCCGGGTCAACTAGCTTATCGAAAGCAGGCTCTACAATCAAACACATATAGTCCTAATTACAAGCAAGTTCGATCGACAAACGAATGACGGTGCACGTGTCCTATTTGAAATGCAAGCGAAAGCCCTAAATAATTATAACACCTAACTTATTATTTGATAATTAAACTATTAGTTGCTAAAAGCCAGAAGTCTCCCAAAATGATTTCAAGAAATTTAAATGATTGAGCTTAAGAATGTTAAACTATTTAATACTCTATTCACGATATCTAGAAACTAAATTAAAATTAGATTTTCAATTTAAAAGTAACTCTTATAATTGCAAAAGCGATATTTCTAATTAAAATAAATCATTTCTTAATATTTTAAAATTGCAATTTCATTTACAAACATTTTTCGTAACTTTAATAAAGACAATATTTAACTAAACATATCTATTTATTTGTAAAAACTAATAATATCAATATTAGTAAACATTTCAAAAACTCACTATTTATTTACTTAAAATAAAAGTGACAATTATTTAATATCTCAAACGATGTTATCTATCGAGTATACATTTAAACGAATATAAAAATATGTTTTTGACTAACTTTATTTCCAAAAAAAAACAAGTTGTGAATACTTAAACTATAAAAAAAAATCTAATTTATAGATATTCAACTTTTTATTTACATTGTAAAAACATTTAATTTTAATCATTTATTTAAAATAAATAACTAGTTGAATTTAGTTATAACATAACTACTTAAACATAAATATAATTATATTAATGAATACAGACTAGGTAAATACGACAAGCCCCCCTAAAGTTAAGCCAAAGTACAAACAGTCTCCCACAACTTTCTGAAAAAAAGGCAAGCAAGCCCCCATGAAATACACCCACGGTAATCACCGTACGTCACACAACTACAACCGATCGAAACGCAGATTTAAGCTATAAAAGCACGATCTTGATAACTAAAACAACTCAGAGGAAGATTTAGAGCATACCCACGCGATGAACGACGAAAAACGGGGGAAGAAACGAGGCGATTCAATTTCGCCGCGGCGGGTTCGGCGGTGGCGATTGACGGCGCTGCTCCGGCTGCCTTCGGGCTTGGTTCGGAGGCTGTTCGTGCTCCTCGGGAGCTCGGGAACACGTAAAGGCCAAGAAAATAGGCTGGGTGTTGCCCGTTTTGTTGGGCCCGAGCTCCTCGCCGGAAATAATGGTGACGACGGCGGTGATGGAGCTCGGCTCTGTTGCTTTTGCCGCTCGTTTCGTTTGCTGCTACTGTGAGCTCCGGAGAGTTCAGAGAGTGGGAGATAGAGGGCCGAGAGAGTTGGAGAAGATGGTGGGGTGTTGGTGGTCGGTGGTTGTCGAGGGTGGTTGTGGCCGGTGGTGGGTTCGGTTGTTGTCGCTGCTGCGGTTGTTTCTCCTGCTTCTGGTGAGTTAAGAGAGAGTGAGAGAGAAGGAGTTGTAAGTGGTGGTGTTGGCGGTGATGTTGGTGGTCGGAGGTGGTTGTTATGGTTGTGTTCGGTGAGAGTTGGTGTTGTGTTTTCTGGGTCTTTCTCTCGCCAAGACAGAGGAGAAGAGAGGGAGGTAAAGTTGTGAGTTTGTGTTATTGTTGTAGTTGATGTCTTTGCTGTTGTTGTTGTGTCCGAAGAGAAGAGAAGAGGGAGTAGAGAGGACGTGATGTTGATGTGAGGAGGAGTAGGAGGTACAACAAGGGGGTGTAGGTAGCAGTAGAGGTAATGGATGGTGATGGTGATGGTGCAAGGAGTAGGGGTGGTGATAGGGGCGGCTGAAACAGAGGGAGTGTCGGGAAAGAAGAAGAAAAAAATGAGGTGAATAAGAGAAAATTATAAGGTGTGGCACGGGCTCGGATGACGCGGTGGTTCGGGTACGCGACGAGTAATTTAAACGTGACAAATCTAATAAAACACGACTATAAATTAACACGCTTTAAACAAACGATTTTGAAATAAAAAAAAATAATAATTTGACTGATAAATATAAACTTGACAGGTAAAAGTAAATTAGACCGATAAACGATATCTGATATCTATAACGGAGTTTGACTGATAGAAACTAAATATTTACTGGCAAAATAAATCTTGATTATTAAAAGTAGTTTAACTGATATACAAATGAGTTTGACTAATAAAATTAAGTTCGACTAATATTTTTAATAGAGGTTCAAATGTTGATTTTAAGAAAACTCGTCAACGCTTTTCTTTTAGTAAAAAAAATTACCAAACGATTAATTGATATTTATAAATAACTTATTATTGAAAATAAGATAAATTTGTTTAAAAATAATTTATAAGAATAATCTAGCTTATCAAAATAATTGTAAACGAACAAGTAGTTAATCACTACGAAATCAAATCACGCATAATATCTATAACGTCTTAAACGACTAACAGTACTAATATCAAACAATACGATTGTCGCGTTCTTATAATAACTATGTCATATAAAATTACTAAAATAACCCTAGCGCAAAATACGGGTTATTACAGCCGCGGAAGCTGCTGAAAGGAGAAGGCAGCGGGAAGAGGAGGAGCTCGAGCGTGTGAGACAGCGGAGCCTCGAAGAGAAACATGTTGACGACTTAGTGCGTCCAGTTGACGAGGAAGATGTGCTTCCCGAAGTAGTGGCTCCTCAGGCGGAGGAGGAGGATGCGGTTCCAGAAGAGGATGCAGCAGCCCTGGAGCGAGCCCAAGCAGACTTTGAAGAAATCGCAGGCGGCGATAAAGGTGAGATCTTCAATCTCGCAGTAACTTATAGAGATGTTATTGTGGGTGCGTTAAAGTGTGGTGTGTCAAAGGCTGACATTCGCCGTTGGCTAGTAGGCAAGTGCGGAGAACCTTCAGGTAATCATTTGAGCGATATGCATGTACTAGACCTTAGCAACTTGAAACAGAAACATGACTGGTTTCTTCGCGTCCCAGGTCACGCTCATTTTAAGGACCTGCTTAATGAGGACACACTAATAGGGCATGGTTCCACGTCTTTAGTGTATGACGAAGATACTACAATCCCACCTTCGCGTGGAGGTGCTTGCTCTTAGCTTTAGTAAAGATAGTAAAATAACTTATAATACGAGTTACCTCATACTATCGCATTTAACATCGCAGGCAATGCTGAGGATCCTGCGCTGGAGCAAAGAAGTCAGCCTTCTGCGTCCTATGTTCCGATTCCGAGTTCCCATACCGAGAAGCCCGTCGCAGCTGCGGAATACGCAGGAGAGCCTCTTGAGGACATCATCGAACTTTCTGATGATGCTGAAGCTGACGCTGTGCTAATGGAGGAAGATGCCCATACTGGCGCTGAGGAAGTAAGAACAAGTGCTGCTGATGCTTCCGCATCTGAGAGCGTCCCTCGCCAAGCATTTTTGGCTGTCACTTCGCCTCCGGCGATGACTGAGTCGGCGGCACCTCTTCCTGCGTGGAGCTTTTGGGGCTCGCAGGTTGGGAATGCAGTCGCAGCTGGTGCGGCTTATACTCTTCCTCCTAACTATGAGGGATTAGAGCTCGCAGCTGACAGGAGAGCTATGGAGCGAGGGCAGTCTTCAACTACTCCAGCAATGCGCATTCCTTCTCTTCGTGAGATTCTTGAAGGAACTGGTAAGTAGTGATTCGCTGTTTGCATCTCGCATTGTTCATTTTCGAGTTTGATAGCATAACTTAGCTTTGACATTGCTTTAGGTTTGAAGCAAACTGATGTGGACTGGCTAGTTCGGATGCGCCTCACCTACCCCCGATCATTTGCGAGATCTCTGGAGATAGGGCCCTTTGACAGGAGGCTGTTTCTTACCGAAGCCATTTGGATTTTGGAGCAGCTGTCTGCGGCCACGCCTGCGACCATTTCTTTCCAGAGTGCCGAATTGCTTTTTGGCATGTGCCAAAATCTCCTGGCCAAAGTTCAAGGCAGGTTGGGTTTCAAGTTTCTTATGAGAAGAGTTACTTTGATTCGCGCAGCCGTAACTTTGAAACTCGGCCACCAAAACCTCGCAGCTGAGAAGCAGAAGGTGGAGCAGCAAAAGCAAAAGGTTGACGAAGCTCTGAAGCTCTATCATGAGATGAATGCCAAGTGCGAGCAATTGAAGCAAGAAGTGGAGCAGGTAGAGAAGCTGAGCCATCAGTTCGCGCCCCATGACTCTTTGATCAAGAATTTGTTTTGACTTTTTTTGAATTTGAAAAATAGCAAGGAAATAGCTGGAACATTAATGTAATGTTGAAACATTAATGTAATGTTGCTAGGGTTTCTCCCCCTTTTTTTTTAACAAAAGAATCGACATGCCCATTTTGCCCTTTTCCGGGATTTGATGGAATATCTCTGTGCATATCTAATTATGACATCAACAATTGATATTCTGCTTGATTTTCGTGCTAATTTCTCAGAAGATAAGCACGCTTTCCTTGGGAAGTCCATCCGAATCATGACTATCCGTCATTTATTAGGATACGCAACTGAATCGTCGTAGCCTTTAGTAGGGTAATTGATCGTTACCGTTTTTCAAGGCGTAAGTGATTGGCCTTACCCTCTTTTCAAATTCTGCTGACTCATCTTAGCAACTGAAGAGTCTCCACAAGGTCTATATAAACTCTGTCTTTGCCATTTGGGTTCTTCATCCCAAAAATGTGCTTTGCCGTGAGTCCTTACGACTGCTGGCTTCAACGCTTGTTTTTCGTTGATTCATGGCAACTCCAAGTTGTGAATCCTGAGTTTGCGCTTTGTGCTATAGAAATAGTTTCTAAGATCCGCTTTATGAGGCTTATTGCTCTTTATAACCATCACAGAGAAGATGGAGATGATATCTCATGTATGATCGAAGAATTTTCTTCGTGTATTATGTTTGCAGGTCATGTTTCCGGCCGCCTCCCGGTGAGGTGCAGCGCCGTAGTGACCGTGCTACCGTCTCGTAATGAACGGCGGAATTCTCCTCCAGCATCCCGGGAGGAGAACTTATTGCCCCCACGTTCGTGAGCTCAGGGTGGCGAACCGTTGCGTTCATCCCCGTCTACAAGGAACCCTTGCCCTTCGGAGCTTCTGCTTGCCTGTTGAACGCCGGAACCGGTGTTTCCTCAGACACATCTCATGGGATGTTGATTTGACAAGGGCCTTGTCAAATACTGGGATCTTGAACATATGGCTTCATGTGGCTCTTTGGAGCAAGATCCCACTTGCGACAGATGTTCGGTCGCAGATCTGTGTATCGCATAGACGGTGTTAGGACCGTTGGGTTCATCCTTTTCAGTCAGGATTCCCGTGGTGTGTCTCTGCTGGCTTGTCAGCTACTTTTCGAATGTATTGTAAGCCATGTTGGCTGCGTAGTTAGATTTGAGCTTTTTCGCTTGTAAGCTGCTATCTAGACAGATAAATCGTAAGTCTTTTTGACTCATAATGATAAATAGCTTTTGTATTATTTGCTATGCTGTTGCAACAAGATACGATTTCGCATGCGTATCGGCACATTTCGCCTTGCATAATGCCATATACACGTTTCGCATTTGCTATCTGCCATATAAATTCGCAGATGTTTTATTAGATCGTCCGAGATCGTATTTTCGCAACTGTGCCATCTTGGCAGATGGGCTTGTGATTTGCTTTCAGATTCAAGTGCTATCATATCAGATAGACCTTTGTAGATCACTTAAGATCATTTTGCACAATATTGCTATCGCATTTGTATAATGCTGCTATCACCGCAGATAGGCTTGGAAGATCAATTAAGATCATTTTTCGCATGAGTTGCTATCGTAGCAGATAGGCTTTAGCAGATCAATTAAGATCGTTTTTCGCATGAGTTGCTATCGTGGTAGATAGGCTTTAGCAGATCAATTAAGATCATTTTTCGCATGAGTTGCTATCGTAGCAGATAGGCTTAAGGAGATCAATTAAGATCGTTCTTCGCATGAGTTGCTATCGTAGCAGATAGGCTTTAGAAGATCAATTAAGATCGCATTTGCATGAGTTGCTATCGTAGCAGATAGGCTTTTAGAAGATCAATTAAGATCGTTTTTCGCATGAGTTGCTATCATAGCAGATAGGCTTAGATGATCAATTAAGATCGCATTTGCATAGGCTGCTATCATGGCAGATAGGCTTATATGATCAGTTAAGATCGCATTTGCATTGGCTGCTATCATGGCAGATAGGCTTAGAAGATCAATTAAGATCGTATTTGCATAGGCTGCTATCATGGCAGATAGGCTTAGAAGATCAATTAAGATCGTATTTCGCATAGATTGCTATCGTAGCAGATAGGCTTAGAAGATCAATTAAGATCGTGTTTCGCACAGATTGCTATCGTAACAGATAGGCTTAGAAGATCAGTTAAGATCGCAGTTGTACAGATTGCTACCGTGGCAGATAGCATATTGTTAGCAGTAATAATAAACTGAATAAAGCAACATAAACAGCTAGGGATATGAAGCTCTCATTTGGGAGAACCCTTTTTATTATAATGCTCTCATGTGGGAGAGATAAGATTACAATTCTCTCATATGGGAGAGGAGATTGTGTAAATCATAGCCATACAAGACATGAAGCAACGTTATAATAAAACGCATGAAATGAGAGAAGTCAAGGATAGTACTTCTTAATCCAGCGCATGTTGACTGAACTCGGGGTTGAGGTTGTTCCGTGCAACCTTCGTATGCTGCAGTAGCCACTATCGAAGACTTCTGTGACTTCGAAGGGTCCTTCCCAATTGGCTGCGAACTTTGGGTGAGCCGCTTCTCTCATGCAGTGGTCAGATGCGCGCAGGACCAAGTCTCCGACTGCGAAATCTCTTCGCTGGACCGTTTTATTGTAAGCGCGGGCGATCCTTTCTTGATACCGCTTGTTGGTCCTTTTGGCTTGTTCTCGCTTTTCCTCCAGCAAGACTAAGTCATGATCGCGTTGATTTTCGTAGAGTGCGTGGAAGGCCAATCTTGCCGAATTGACTCTCACCTCCGCAGGTGCCACGGCCTCGGCCCCATAGCATAGTAGGAACGGTGAAGCCCCCGTGGGTGTCCTCGGAGAAGTTCGGTAGGCCCACAGAGCTATGCTTAGAGAATCAGCCCACTTCTTGTGGTCATCTGCGATCATCTTGCTCAAAATCCTCAAAAGCGTTTTGTTGGTCGCTTCGGCTTTCCCGTTCCCCTTCGGGTAGTAGGGGGTGGAACATATTTTCCTGATATTGTACTCTGCTAACTTCGCAGCTACCTCGCGATTAACAAAGGGAGTACCATTATCTGAAAGAATAGTGTTTGGAATTCCGAACCTGCATATGATGCTTTCCTGGATGAAATTGACCACAGCTAGCGCATTTGCCGTCTTCAGTGGTATCGCCTCCACCCATTTGGTGAATAGCTCAGTTGCAGTGAGAATAAAATGATTCCCGTGTGACGTCGGTCGGATGGGACCGATGAAGTCCAGAGCCCATGTGTGAAATGGCCATGGTGTTCCCAATGCATGTAAGTCCACGGCGGGAGCGTGCACTAGGTTTCCTTTGAATTGGCACTCCTGGCAGCGTCGCACTTTGGTGCGGCAATCAACCTCCATCGTGGGCCAGAAATATCCAATTGAGAGGAGCTGCCTGCATAATTTCGCACCTCCTTGGTGTTCAACTTGATGAGAAAGGTCCATGACTTCTTGTGCTTCTCTGCCGTCTAGACATCGCAGCAAGTTGCCCTCATGACCTCTTCGCCAAAGCAGGTTTTCTTGTACTACGTATCGAGATGCTTTCCTCTTCAATTTCTCGGCTTCTTTTCTCGATTCGGGCACGGTGCCCTGAGTGAGAAAATCAAAGAGTGGCTTCCTCCAATCCGTGTCATCATCAGTTAGAGCGATGATCAGAGAATCTTTGATTAGTGCGCAACTTTCGCACTTCCCTTGTATTAGGGCCGCGGCTGTTGACATGTCTGGCCAATGAATGCCATATCTCTGAGCCTTCCGATAGATTGACACCTCACTTTCTCCACAAGCATATTGGTGAATCTTTTCTAACAACAGTTGTCCCTCTTGCTCGGAGACGCATCGCATGAGTATTCCGCCAGGACCCTTGTAGTAAAGGGTGTTGTCATGTATGCAGTACCCCTTTGTGAGTGCCCAGCTTTCACTGCTTGTGCCTTTTGCAATAGCTCGTAGGATTGCTTTTCTCCAGTCCGTGTCATCCATGTGTTCGTCGTCGCACGCATCTTCTGTCAATGCCGACGATGTTCGCACTTCAATGGAGATCCTTGCGGGACATTTGTCTGTGCTGACCTTAGATCCCAAGGTTGCCAAAGCGTCTGCATGCCTGTTGTCTGCTCGAGGCTTGTGCTCGTACCTCACATCGCAGAATTGCTGTACCAACTTTTGTACTAGAGTCCGGTAAGACAGAAGGTTAATCTCCTTCAAACCGTACTCGCCCGAGGCTTGCTTGACGATCAACTTGGAGTCTCCCATGACCGTCAGATTGCTTACTTCCAAAGCTTTTGCTGCACGCAGCCCCGCTATGAGGGCTTCATATTCCGCCTAGTTGTTGGTGACTGCGAAGTCAAGCTTTGCGGACATCTGTATGACCTCCCCATCTGGCTTGGTCAAGACTATCCCTATGCCTCCGCATTTCCTTGTTGACGACCCGTCGAAATGGAGCGTCCAATAGGGTACATCGATCGCATAGATTTCAGGTCCCTCGAGCTCTTCTTCGATTACGGGTTCATGGCTGTTGTCGGGGAACTGTGCCAACAGATCCGCTACCGCCTGCGACTTGATCGCCCGCGGTCGCACGCATGTGATATCGTATTGAGAGATGGTCATGTACCATTTCGCCAATCTTCCTCCAGGGGTAGTGTGAGTTAGCAGATAAAGTATGGGATCACTCTTGGTGACCACTACCACTTTGTGTGACGCAAAGTAGTGTTTTAATTTCTCTATCACAAAGAACAAGGCAAGGCAATGACGTTCAATGTCTGTGTACCTTGATTCAGCAGGCTGCACGATGCGAGAGATGTAGTAGATAGGCCTTTCCTGGCCTTCGTTCTCCTGAGCCAAGAGTGCTCCTATGGACCTCCTTGTTGACGTCAGATATAGCAGAAGCAGTAATCCCAGTTGAGGTGCGATCATTATTTTTGAGGACGTCAGCAGATCCTTCAGCTTTTCGAATGCAGCTTCGTGCTCCGGTGCCCAGCTGTATACGGCATCTTTCTTGAGAAGGGCACTAAAACAGCAGGTGATTTCGGCAATCGCTGGGATGAATCTCCGCAGATAGGATAGCTTTCCCAAAAATGTCTTCAAGACACTTTGGTTATGGGGCGGCGTCATGCCGGTTATGGCTGATACTTTCGCAGGGTCAGGCTCGATTCCTTGGCGATGAACTACGCATCCCAAGAACTTCCCTGATGTTACCCCAAATGCGCATTTCATGGGATTCATCTTCAGTTGAAAGCGTCTACATCTATTGAACACTTTCCGCAAATCCGCGAGGTGGTCTGCTTCGTGCCTGGATTTAACCACCAGGTCATCCACATAGAATTCCACTTCTTTATGCATCATGTCGTGGAACAGGGCCATCATGGCCCGCTGATAGGTTGCACCCGCGTTTTTGAGACCGAACGTCATCACTGTGTAGTTGAACACCCCCACCGGAGTGATGAATGCAGTTTTCCGCGCGTCCTCAGGGTCCATCTTGATCTGGTTGTACCCGCTGAAGCCGTCCATGAAACTGAACATGCGATGGCCCGCTGTTGAATCGATAAGCAAATCGATGTTGGGCAGTGGAAAATCGTCCTTTGGGCAAAAACGATTGAGATCCCGAAAATCCACGCAGATGCGAAGCTGTCCGTTCTTCTTTACCACTGGCACAATGTTGGCCAGCCATGTGGGATGATGATTCGGTTCTATGAACTTGGCATCTAGGAGTTTGATAATCTCCTATTTGATCTTCACATTAAGCTCCGGCCTGAAGCTTCTTGTGCTTTGCTTTACCGGCTTAGACCCTGGGATGATATCTAAGCGGTGCATAGTGATGTTTGTATCCAATCCTGGCATCTCATCATACTCCCATGCGAACACATCCTTGTATTCAGTTAGGAGCTGTAGCAGTCCTTGCTCCTCCTCGCTTGTGAGGTCCGCACTTAGAAAGACTGGCCTTTTCTTTTCCTCGTTCGGGCTGAGGAACACTTCCTTTAGCTCTTGCTTTTGTGGCCTGGGCCTATCCTCCATGCATTCAGGTGCTTCTTTGAGCTTCTCATCCGGAGTGCCCTGCATTGGCTTTTCCGTTAGCGCAATTTGCTCGATTTGGTTGATTTGCCCAGGGATATCCCCATGCCCGTGTGAGGACATCCCCGCGCACCTTCATATGCGATAGCACTTATTCCCATTGGCGTAGAAGCTCTCTATCTCCTTGCCTTCGGGGTCATGCTTTGCAATTCTCTTCAGAGTGTACACGTTCTTTCGATGGTATGCGATACGCGGCGCCTCTTCGCGTGTAGGCGGCTTTCCTTTGGCATCTTCCCTTGTCACCATTACTCCCGCAGGTGACTGGTCCTTGATGTCTTCCCAGAGAGGCAAAGGAGTAGGGTTGAATGGTCCCGGTGTTTGCTCGTCCGCCATCTCGGTGAACCACACTGCCTCGCTAAGATGTGCTTCATCCAAGTTGAATGGATTCGTTGAAGCCGGTATCTCGACTATCCCGTCGTTCCAGATAGCTTTCATGACTTGGTGAGCCGTTGAAGGAACTGCGTCTAAGCGATGAATCCAGGCTCGACCTATGATCATATGGTACGTAGTGTTCGCATCTATGACATAGAACTTCGCTGAGCACTTGATCTTGCCAATCTGAACGCCCAGGCGGATCCATCCGATCGTCATTCTAGAGTCGCTTCCGAATCCCATCAGCGGGGATGGACGCCTAACAATCTTGTGCTCGGGGATCCCTGCTAGCTTCAGTGTGTGGAGCGAAACGACGTTGACCGCTGCCCCTCCGTCTACGAATGCTCGTTTGAATTCCACGCCATTGATGATGGCCGTCACGTACAGAGGCCTCTGATGGCTCGCATCTGTCCTCTTGTCGCTGGCCGAAAAGGTCATAATCTTTTCTGTTGAGCGAGACGCCCTGATGACTTTTCCATTGGAAACTACAAGATCCTCCTCGTAGTCCTCCGCTATCCTCAAGATTGCTTTCGTCATATTTGTCCGGCACTTCTCGGAGAAGTTCATTTCGTCGAAGAATCTGCTAAAGCCGTGCGACCTCTTCATCCGATCGGCACGTTCGTCTTCTGTGTCCATACTGTAGTCCTCGTCATTATGGACTTCGACGATGATGGGTAGACCATCCTCTGCGACTTCTTCCAGGTCCACGATCGAGATCATGGCGACCTCTTTGCCTTTTGAGTCTTGCTCCGCATGGGCAGGAAGCGGATTGTTGCGCACATCCTTCCTGTGATCGCTGACGATCAGCTCGCCGTTCTTCATCTTCTGGTCGAATGTAAACCTAAGCTTCTTACATTCCGCTGTGGGGTGCATGACCTTGCCGTGGTACTCGCACCACTTGGGGTCCCTCACCATCTCCTTGGAGGGTGTCTTTTCGAGCGGCGGTAGGACACCGTCCTTGCGCCACTGCCTGCAGAGGTCACTTGCCTCCTCCACCGAGCATGGCAGAGGTGGTACATCGAAGTTCACAACCTTCGCTTGCTTCTGGGGTGAAACTGTATTGACCTCAGCTTCACGTCCCCTCTTGTAACTGAATCTCCCGATCTTGTAGGTGGTGCCGCTCGAAGATCGCTCCGGAGCGTTCTTCTTTTTCTGCCTCTCGACTATAGGCTCGATGTTCTTCGTGCATTCAATTAGCTTTGAAAACGTAGGAGTTTGCAAATTGATGAGCATACCTTTGTATTCGTCTCGCATGCACTGCATGCATATCTCTACGAGCCGGCTTTCGAGCATTGGATCTTTGCACTCCAAGGACTTCGCCCTGAATTTCTTAATGAAAGTGATCCCATCCTCCTCGCGCTTCTGATACATCCGCGAGAGATGGATCATTGTCACCTTTTCTTCCATCTGGAAGAACTTGGTGTAGAACTTCTGGACCATGTCGTCCCAAGTCTTCACGGATCCGGCTTCCAACGTTCGGTACCACTTGTACGCTACGTTCCCCAAAGATTTTGGGAATTCTCGCATCAGCAGTTTGGGATCAGCTCCGTATGGCCCCATGACATCAATGAAACGCATGACATGTTCATGAGCGTTCCCATTGACATCCTCAAACTTGTCCCATTTAGGAGCCTTATACCCCACTGGGTTAGGCATGAGATAGATCTCCCGCGGGATGGGTGGATCGTTGTCTAGCTTCGGGATGATGGTATCCGCGAATGACCGGTGAGCCAGAATAGTATCCATGCGCTTCTGCAGAGACGTCATGCATTCTGGAATGCTTCCCTCAGTAGTAGAAGGAGGGGTTGCTGCGGGCGGAGGCGACACATATGCCGCCGGAAGATTGGGAGCATATTGGCTGCTTGCGTTACCCCAGATCGCCGTTGACGGAGGCGCGGGATACTGCGAAGCCGAATTAGAAGCCAAAACCGGAGGCTGGAGAGTATGAGCAGTGAGAGGCAACATCTGAGCTGTTGACCCCTGAATCGAAGGCAGCTGCGTAGTCGCCGGTGGAGTCTGCAGATTAGGGTTGGGAGGTGTGGTGGACACTCCCAATCCTGGAGCGGTAGGGCCTCCTCCTCCTTGAGAGACGGCGGTGGCTGTTGAAGGATTTGGTGCAAGGGTGCCCAGAACGGCCAAGATCCGTTCTAGCTGCGCGGACTGGGCTTTGAGAGCTTTTGCCTGACCTTGTACGGTAGCGTCCAAGGATTCTAGCATCGGTGCCTCGCTGGGAGTCGCAGGAGCACGGCGGGTCTCCTCTCCTGAGGCAGCTTCGGTGGAAGGCGATCTGTTGCTAACATCATCCTCCTGAGACATGGTTGCTTTTGTTGGTAAGTTCACGTCGGGTTCACCAAAATGTGCACAAGAGATTCCGGCGGGGAGACCTCCGTGTACACCGTATGTAGAGGATCAGAGATCGCACAGGAAGAGTTGGGTTGTGTGTAGGGAGAGAGTAAGGCAGTAGTAATGTCTGAGAGAGAGACAGAGGTTCGGGAGAGCTTCCGCGTATGGCTAGTGTGTCCTTTTTTGTATGGAAAGGTTAACGTCCTATATATAGCAGAGAACGTGACCGTTGTAGTGTGGTTAATGCGCCCATTAATGGCGGCTTAATTAGCTTAACCATAACGGCACGTTCGTCCGAGTATATAGGGACCGTTACAGCACGTTGCGCGCGAATACCGGAACCGTTACGAGGTTGACCGGGTTTGACCGGATTGACCGGGTTTATGGAGCTCGTGCCATAAATCTCTCAAAGCATTTACTAAAGGTCGCGTGCGGGCTTGGCTCGCACGCGACAGGGCTTACTCTAGCCTCCAAACCACTAAGTCCCTACAAGTCCCGTGCAGTGGTATGCGAGGGCTCTGTCTCGCAGCCCCCACATGGATCAGCTCGGCTGGTGATCCAATGTGTGTGGAGCACAATATGGTGTGCTGGATGGTTGCCACGTGGCCAAGATCTATCAGCTCAGAAAGCACTATCTACAACTGCTCACCAGTACATACATTTATCTGAGACGATTCTCAACATCAATTATATCTACACAAATCAAGTATATATTTTATTAACGCATATTCTCTATATGATGTGGAATACAAGAATGCAATGCATTGCAAGTTGTATAAGTCAAATAACCAAATTGCCCCTAATGCTCTCGAATTCTCCGGTACATTCTCTAACTGTGCCTGGATCCCCCCAAAAGTCACATGACTATCAAAATGCAAACTCCATTCCTAACCTATTTAGATATGATAACAACATCAAAATCTACAACTCTTTAATTCATTTCCCTTAGGCCTTGGAGATCAATAAAAATGCAGAAATGTCTCTATAGTTGACTTTAGTCAAACCCCAACCTTGAATGACATATAAGTACTCTAAATATAATATACAACTTTATACAAGCCAACATACTCCGAGTTACTAAATTGATTCCAATTCTAATTTTAAGTGAACTTACTATTTTTCCACTCCTACAGTTTAGCAAAGTGATAATTCCCAAAATTAATTAACTCCAGATTTGACAGAATTTATAATTCACATTTTCAAAACTTCCCTGAAGAACTCTAAAGGTAGAAATGACATCTAGATTGTAAAACTTGAAAGTCAAATATGAGTGGAAGTCAACTCAATCTAGTCACAATTGGAAAGGAGATTTGAAATCTGAAAGCAAAGTTTTGAAGATAGAATTTCAAGAATTTCAAAACATATTTAGACTCTAAAAAAGTCATGCTGAATGTTGATTGTTACGAAGGAAGATGAGAAATCAAATTACAGTGTGAGGAAATGAAAATAGCATTTCTAAAATCATTCATTCGGCATCAAGTTCACTTGGCATGATTGCTCGACTGATAAAATGATCCTCTGCATAGCCTTTTTTTCTATGTACATGACCTGTTCACTAATCTTTTTCATATCCATATCTATTTTTAGTACTCTTGGCTACTTTCATAGTCATGTGCGAATATATAAACAAAGAATTCATGCCATAGCTTTTAGATTGATTTACTAAATGAGAAAATGGAGAATACTAACTTATTATGATAAAATAGGTTTTCTCTGAGGTCTTATAGTAATTTTACTCTAAAGAAAATGAGCCAGGAAGTATGAGGAGCTAGTTGGTGGTTTCTAGTGATACCATGTTGGGGATTCAGATTTAGTCCGGTAACAATCCATGCGATTGTTGTACGGTTTAGAATGTGTGGCTTAGGATTGGCCACGAGACGTTAGTGAAAGAGAGTAGCAAAAGGAGATTATTAAACCCACGAACTGAGATTGCATCTCTCAGAGCATCTCCAAGAGAAAAAGGATTTTATCAGACCCACACAGAAACCCATTTCAGGAAAAGCAATGGAATGTAAATTTCACAGAAAGAGATTCTGAATTTTCCAAACCCGATCAGAGTCCGTCACAACTCATTTGAGCAAAGATCTGATTTTCCGAATCCAAACACAAGCTCTTTGAAGAAAAACTATAAATCAACAACTTTATTTAGAAGTATTCTGAATCTCCAAACCCCATTGAGGAGCTAGCGCTTCACGTATGTTCCAATAAATCAAGAAATCTTCCAATTTCATCTCTTACTCGGACAATTTGATCATATAGGGGTTAAAGTAGTGATGACTACGTTTCAGCTTGAGTAAATCAGATACCTAAATATGCTTCCCTCCTCCAAAGTCTAGTTTGACTTATGTAACAAAGATCTTCAATTAGAGAAATGGAAACCCTCATATATAGTACATGCCAAAAATGCGAAAAATGGTTTACAATTACAATGAATTGGAGCTTTAAATTACTCCCTGAATTTCGTTTTTGGGGCATGAGACCGGCATCATTGTCAGTTCCTAGTATAGATGTTGGGAGTGTGCTTCAACTTGAATAAAATAGCTTTTCCCTAACTGAACTAAGAAAGCAGTTTGATGTAAACTTAACAAGGAAATGAAAGATTCCGAGAAAACAAAGATTAACCACAGCGGTAACATGATAGTAGGAATAAATATAACTTACCGCCACGCTTGATGTCCTTTGCTGCCGAGTTAGCAATTTGGGGGATACTAATTGTTCGTAAACGCTCCCTTGCCTCTTCTCCTCCTCCTCCTGAAGATCCAGAGAGATCTTCTATTGGCTTTACATTCTTCAGATGCATATCAAAACTGATCATGCTTCAGTTCTGCATCAACCATACTATAATTACAGACAAACATCAAGGACTACCTAATGTTGTCAATTGAAACAAGTCCCATGACTATCCAAAATGTCTCGACATTTTGGATGCAAATTCCGCACGTTCAGGAAGTTCTTGGCTCTGAGATGCATATATTATCAATCCTGCCCCTGTGAATACAGTGTATCATATAATCCCACAATGAAATAAGCTGCCTTATTGCAAATTCTAGAGCAGCTGAAACTAACCAATTTAACGAAGAAATATTCCATCTATCAGAACTAAAAGCAGAAAAGACCACTAACCTTTTGGATAGTAAAACATTGTTCAACACAAGATTAAAGCAAAAGAGTTATACAATCAAACAAAGTAAATATAATGCAGCATCTGCTTACTGAATTTCCATTGTTCAACAACAGAGTTGAATAGAAAAACAAGACTTCATTAGGAAAAAAAAAGATTATAAATTTTAATTGGAGAGACCCTAAGCTTCCTGGGTAGCTGCTTGTGGCAACCATGAGCCTCCTCTAAGAAGGCGCATCTTCACGTAGAGAACCTGCTGGCCGTCTTCTCCCAGGATGCACTCGCAAAGACATTTATCTTCGGGCTTCACTACATTCGATCGGCAGAAGGTTTTCCATCCCAGGAGAACCCATATTCTACCATCTGTCCAATAGCTGACTTCTCCCTCCCACCTTATGTTTTCATCAATCAGGACCATCGTCTCTGGAAGCTTCAATTTGTTGTGGTCCACAACTTCTCTTGGGATGTTCTGCATTTATTAGCACAGAAAACATATTTGGTGAACCAACATTAGAAAGTGAGTACAATTTTCATCATCAGCTTATACAAGAATTTGCCTTTCTTCTTGAAATTTTAAGAATTCAACGCTTTGGAATCAAACAAATTTTCATGATATTTGCTGGCAAAACATAATAGTCCCAGAAAAGATAGAGAAGAAACAAATCCAATAAGACCAATTTCATTGCTGAGGACATATAGTTGCATCAAGACAGGCGAATAAACATCAGCTCAGCTCAGCTCAACTCAGTTTTGAAACAGATTTTGAAATAAGACCAATATTTTTCATACCTGTAATCTTGTCACCAGTATTTTGACACAGATTTGGGGATCAAACTGGTATATTTATCATTCACAATATATGTTGAGTTGGGGCCTTGAATTAGTCAAAGGCGGCCAAACTCTTTGCTTCCAACTTTGATTATGAAACATTGGAAGTCAAAGGCGGTGGAGGATTAGTTAGGAAACAAGGTTGTTTTCAAATCGGATTTGGAAACTTTAGGGATTTCCTAGCACTATATAAAGAACCTAGTAGTCAGATTATTAGGTATGCAAAAACATTCTTGTAGTCTTGTTCCTCTTAAGTGAATAAAGGGTGCTTTTCCGCCGTGGAGGTAGTTAGCAAATATTTTGCTAGCGAACCACGTAAGATCCTCGTGTTCTTCTTTTATTAGTTCATTGTTCGTGAGGTGGTTTGTCATAACAAACTGGTATCAGAGCCAAGGTTGACGGTGTTTCAAGATCAAGATCAAGGCGGAGCAAAGCTAGGGTTTCACAGCTTGGTGAAATCAAAGCTAGGGCTTTGAGATCTAGGTGGAGCACGCGACTAGGGTTCAAGATCTACTAAGAACGATGTCCGGATCGATGTTGAAGATCGACAGGTTCACAGGAGGGAACAACTTCAGTCTGTGGAAGATAAAGATGGAGGCTTTGCTCAAATCGCAAGGCTTGTGGGCACCTTTGACCGCGTACAAGGGAGGCATGAATGTAGCATCAGCGGAGTTCAAGGCGATGGAGGAGAAGGCACAAGCAACGATTATGCTGTGCTTATCGGATGACGTGATCATCGAGATCACTGATCAGAAGGAAGCAGCGAAGCTCTGGCTCAAGTTGGAGAGTCTCTACATGACGAAGAGTCTCACTAGCAGCAAAGGCTCTTCACACTGCGGATGCTCGAAGGTACGGCTCTCAAGGACCATCTTGATCAATTGAACATAATTCTGTTAGATTTTCGTAATATTGGCGAGAAGGTGGAGGATGAGGATGCTGCACTTTTGTTATTGATCTCGTTACCTCCATCATATGAGAACTTCGTGCAGTCGTTCATTGTGATCAAGGACGAGGTGAGATCGGCGCTCCATGCTAGGGAACTGCGTCATAAGGGTGCAGGCACAGGTATAGAGGACCATGCTTCCGGACTGATGGCAACGGGGGGAAGCAAGAAGGGTAAGAAGAACAAGAAGAAGCAGTTCTCAGGTTCTAAGTTACCCAAGGATGTCTGTGCCTTTTGTAAGGAAAAGGGGCACTGGAAGAGAGATTGCCCGAAACGAGGTCAACAGGGGCAGAATGGATCGGCAGCCGTAGCAGAACAAGGTAAGTCATCGGAGGATGATTACGTTCTAATGGCGGATGTTGTCACGCACTCTCAAGATGCGTGGGTCCTTGATTCCGGAGCTTCCTATCATATTTGCTCTAACAAGGAGCTATTCTCGACGTACGACCAAACGGATGGAGGGTCTGTCTACATGGAAAACGGAGCCGTCTGTAAGGTGATTGGGAGCGGCTCAGTTAGATTGAAGACTAATGAAGGGAAGTTATGTACTTTAGAGCAAGTCAGGCACATACCACTATTAAGAAGAATCTGATCTCCTTGAGTCTACTCGACAGCAAGGGATACAGTTTCAAAGGTGAAGGTGGAGATCTACAAGTCTGCAAGGGTTCTAAGGTGATTCTTAGGGGAGTCAAGAGTGGGACTTTGTACACGTTGCAAGGCTAGACGATCACAGGTTCTGCTGGAGTTGCCTCAGCCGAGATTAAGGAAGCTGATCTAACTAAGCTATGGCATATAAGGCTCGGTCATATGAGTGAATGTGGAATGAAGGAACTTCACAAGAAAGGCTATCTCACCGGGCATGCGCCCAAGAGCCTAGTTTTTTGTGAGCACTGCGTGTATGGGAAGCTACAGCGTAGCAAGTTCCCTAAGGCGGTTCATAGAACGAAAGGTACTCTTGATTATATCCATTCGGATTGCTGGGGTCCATCTCGAGTCAAGGCGATTGGAGGGTACAGGTATTTCCTAAGCATCATAGACGACTACTCCAGGATGACTTGGATATTCGTGATGAAGCACAAGAGTGAAGCCTTCGCAAGATTCAAGGAGTGGAAGACACTAGTAGATAATCAGGTGGTAAAGAAGGTGAAGAGGCTGCGCACGGACAACAGCTTAGAGTTCTGTTCATCAGAGTTTAATGAATTCTGCAAGGATCAGGGAATAGCACGCCATCGCACCGTTCGGCACACACCGCAGTAGAACGGTGTAGCCGAGAGAATGAATCAGACACTTTTAGCGAAAGCAAGGTGCATGCTTTCGAATGCAGGTCTTTCTAGAGGTTTCTGGGGAGACGCAGTTTCCATGGCATGCTATCTCATAAATCGGAGCCCGCACACAGGTATAGGATGCAAGATTCCTATGGAAGTCTGGACCGGTAATGCAGTGGATTACTCGAATTTGAGAGTTTTTGGTTGTGTTGCCTATTATCACGTTGATGATGGCAAACTAGAACCAAGAGCTAAGAAGAGAGTATTCATGGGTTTCGGAAAAGGTGTGAAGGGATACAAGATATGGGCAGACAACAAGATTATACTTAGCAGAAGTGTAGTCTTTGATGAGTCTCATATGTTGAAAAACTCCGTGGAAGTGGAGCTTGGAGATGCAAAGAAGAAGGTGGAGGGAGAGTCGGATCCTATTGATCCTAAGGATTCCAAAAACCTTACACCGCCGCCAGAAGCAGAAGAGGAAGAAGCAGAAGAGTCTGATAGTGAGGATGCGTCTACACCAGAGGAACCGGTTCATCAAAGTATTGCTGAAGGAAGACCAAGGAGAGTCATAAAGCCCCCGACGAGATACAGAGATGATGGTATGGTGGGATATGCATTACAGGTAGCGGAAGAGGTAGAGGACAAGCCATCCTCCTACAAGGCTGCTATATCTAGTTCTGAGTCAGCACAATGGGTTGCCGCAATGGGAGAAGAGATGGAGTCTCTTAGCAAGAACTCGACTTGGGAGCTTGTTAAATTGCCAGCGGGAAGGAAGATAGTCAGCTGCAAGTGGTTTTTCAGAAGAAAGGAAGGAACTACATCTGGAGAGGGCATCAAGTATAAGGCAATGCTAGTTGCAAGAGGGTTCAGTCAGAAAGAGGGAGTTGTCTACAACGAGATCTTCTCACCAGTGGTCAGACATACTTCTATCCGGGTGCTACTAGCAATTGTGGCACACAATGACCTAGAGCTTGAGCAATTGGATGTCAAGACAGCTTTCCTGCACGGAGAGTTTGAGGAGGAAATATACATGAGTCAACCGGAGAGGTTCAAGTTCCCAGAAGAGAGAACCACGTGTGCAAGCTGAAGAGATCTCTCTACGGAATTAAGCAGTCACAAGGCAATGGTACAAGAGGTTTGACAGCTTCATGTTGAAGATTGGTTACCACAAGTGCGAGTATGATTGCTGCGTGTACCACAAAGAGTTGCATGGTGGATCATGTATTTACCTAGTTCTGTATGTGGATGATATTTTGATTGCAACTCGGGATATCAAGGACATAAGAGAACTGAAGAGGTCCCTTAGCGCGGAATTCGAGATGAAGGATCTGGGAGCTGCTCGGAAGATATTGGGAGTTGAGATCTATAGAGATAGGAAGAAGAAGAAGCTTTTCTTATCACAGCAAGGATACATCAAGAAGATCTTGGCAAGATTCGGGATGTTATCAGCTAAAGCTATAGATACTCCTATGGCAACTAACAGCAAGCTAGGAATGTACACCGTTCAGACCGAGGAGGAGAAGGAGTACATGTCCAAGGTTCCATATGCTAGCGCAGTTGGAAGTCTCATGTATGCTATGGTCTGTACTCGACCAGACATAGCATTCGCTGTTAGTGTGGTTAGTCATTTTATGGCTCATCCGGGTAGGGACCATTGGAAGGCGGTGAAGCGAATATTCAGGTACCTTAAGGGGACGCCAGACATTGGCCTATGCTATGGGTCACGTGAAAACATCTTGGTAGCTGGTTTCTCGGATGCGGACTATGCAGGGGATATTGACAGTAGAAGATCAATGACAGGCTATGTATTTACTCTGGGAGCATCTGTTGTGAGTTGGAAGGCTACGCTACAGCCGACGGTGACATTGTCCACCAAGGAGGCGGAGTATATGGCTCTAACGGAAGCAACAAAGGAGGCAATTTGGCTTAAGGGAATGGTCAATGATCTAGGACTACTTCAAGATCAGGCGATAGTCTACTGTGATAGCTTGAGTGCGATTTGCTTGACTAAGGACTAGGTTCATCATGAAAGGACCAAGCATATCGACGTCAGGTATCATTTTCTGAGAAACGAGAGCAGGATCAAGGTGATGAAGGCGGGGACCGCTGACAACCCCACGGATATGTTCACCAAGCCGGTTCCGGAGAGCAAGTTCCAGCATTGTCTGGAATTGCTCAACATCTTGAGCCAGTGAGGCCCTTAGGGGCCATGTCGGACCGGTGGGGGTCCAGTGAGTCTCTGTGACGAGAGACAATTGGGAGCGGAGAAGACGTAGCTTTGTTTACGAGAAGAGGAGCAGCTGCTGTTGACGAGACAACTCAAGTCAAGGTGGAGATTTGTTGAGTTGGTGCCTTGAATTAGTCAAAGGCGGCCAAACTCTTTGTTTCCAACTTTTATTAGGAAACATTGGAAGTCAAAGGCGTTGGAGGATTAGTTAGGAAACAAGGTTGTTTCCAAATCGGATTTGGAAACTTTAGGGATTTCCTAGCACTATATAAAAAACCTAGTAGTCACATTATTAGGTATGCAAAAACATTATTGTAGTCTTGTTCCTCTTAAGTGAATAAAGGGTGCTTTTCCGCCGTGGAAGTAGTTAGCAAATATTTTGCTAGCGAACCACGTAAGATCCTCGTGTTCTTCTTTTATTCGTTCATTGTTCGTGAGGTGGTTTGTCATAACAATATATATTAAATTTGGGACCAAATTTGGAGAGCAGCTTTCTCTAACTCAGCCATTTCTAAGACTTTCAATCTTGATAACCGTTACTCTAAACATCGTACTTCTGATGTCGGGAAGAGGCAGTTTAATTATTTTTGAAAAAGAAATGAAGTATTGAGGAATATGTTACCGCCCAAAGTTGTCCATCAGATTTCCTTATACGTGCCTCCTGATTTTGCTCCTTCCAATTTTGAGGAATATTGCAATCATGAAACAGTCGCAAGTAGTTCAAATAATGTTCTTCTTGATATAACTCTTCATTTAATACTCATACTATAATTACAAAAAACATCAAGGAGTACCTGATACCATCTAGTATAAAACAAGTCCCATGTTGGATGAAAAATTCTGCATGTTCAGAAAGTTCCTGCGTCAGCTGAGATTCATATATTATCAATTATGCCCCTGTGAATACAGAGTATTATATAATCCCACAAAAATGAAATAAGCTGCCTAATTGCAGATTTGCAGATTCTAGAGCAGCTGAAAATAACCAATTTAACGAAGAAAATATACCATCTATCAGAACTAAAAGCAGAAAAGACCACGGATAGTAAAACATTGTTCAACACAAGATTAAAGCAAAAGAGTTATACAATCAAACAAAGTAAATATAATGCAGCATTTGCTTACTGAATTTCCATTGTTCAACAACAGAGTTGAATACAAAAACATGACTTCATTTGAAAAAAAAAAAAAAAGATTATAAATTTTAATTGGAGAGACCCTAAGCTTCCTGGGTAGCTGCTTGTGGCAACCATGAGCCTCCTCTAAGAAGGCGCATCTTCACGTAGAGAACCTGCTGGCCGTCTTCTCCCAGGATGCACTCGCAAAGGCATTTATCTTCGGGCTTCACTACATTTGATCGGCAGAAGGCTTTCCATCCCAGGAGAACCCATATTCTACCATCTTTCCAATAGCTGACTTCTCCCTCCCACCTTATATTGTTTTCATCAATCAAGACCATCGTCTCTGGAAGCTTCAATTTGTTGTAGTCCACAACTTTTCTTGGGATGTTCTGTATTCATTAGCACAGATAACATATTTGGTGAACCAACATTATAAAGTGAGTACAATTTTTATCATCAGTTTATACAAGACTTTGCCTTTCTTCTTGAAATTTTAAGAATTCAAAGCTTTGGAATCAAACAAAATTTTCATGATATTTGCTTGCAAAATATAATAGTCCCGGGAAGATACAGAAGAAACAAATCCAATAAGACCAATTAGTTCATTGCTGAGGACATATAGTTGCACCAAGACAGGCGAATAAACATCAGCTCAGCTCAGTTATGAGTAGACCATATTTTCATACCTGTAATCTTGTTACCAATATTTTGAAACATATTTAGGGATCAAATTGTTATATTTATCAGTCACAGTCTGAATCTAGTACATTTATCAGAAGAAATAACAGATTTGGGGACCAAATTAGTATATTTATCACACATGGGGCAGCTTTCTCTAACTCAGCCATTTCTAAGACTTTCAATCTTGACAACCGTTACTCTAAACAGCATACTTCTGATGTAGGGAATATTAAACTTAACGTGGATGGATGGATGCATGAGAGAAAGTTCAGGGAAATATTAAACTTAACTCACCAGATCTCTTGGCTTAGTTTCGTAAACTTTTGCTATAAAATGGGGATTTTCTGGACGGGAGATCACCCCATGCTTGAATATTTCCTCCTCCTCTGCGATGGTCCGCCTATGTCTATAGTTACCTATTAAACAACAATCTGTTTTTAAAAAAACGGAAACCTCAAATCAACATGTGATAGATTAGGAATATGAGCTGAAAGAAAAGCCTTACGTCTCCTTGTGGGTTCATTGTTAACCCTAATAGCATCTTTTCCGTTTTCTGAATTAAAAAGGAGTTTGATTAATTACACTTAAACATTCCTCAAAAAGAAAACAAAAAAAAACACTTTAACAAGGTAGTGTAATAACTTGAAAGAAAATAAAATACAATAACATATGTTAACATAATGAATATGATTATGTGACAGACAAGGAATGAGAGCGGAAAATTACTCTTGGGGTCTTTCTGTATCCTTTTTGGTTCAGGATCCTGGTCAGCTAAGTCCTCAATCTCCTCAGTATCGTCATCTTCTATTATAGTTTTTCCTTTATCTGAGTTACATGAAGCAGCTTGATTATACTTGACAAGGGAATGAAACATTCTTTGAAAACAGAAATGCAATAAACCAAAAATAGGAATAAATTTTAACTCACCCACTGCCTCCTCATTTTCTCCAACTTGTTCCTTTTGGCCCCAAGACGTAGGCTTATTACATCTGTTAGCCCCATACAGTTTGAAGTCAAAAACTCCGTCACTGGCTAAGTCAAACGAGAAGAGATCTCGAGCCTCGGCGTTGATGGTTTGCACCAGCTCTTTCCAACCATCTTGGAAATACCAGTTTTCACCCTCCTTGGCTAATGTGACTTGCCACTTTTGCCCATCAGAGTTCTTTAAAAAAGCAACTCCAGGAGTCGAATTTCCCAATATTTCAGAAAATGCCACTGGCAAGGGCTACAGGAAGAAAAAAAGTACGCGTTAGTAAACGTGAAAACAGAATATCTATGTCACAACATTAATTAATCAGCCCCATACAACATACGATGTCTTCTTTAAGTCCTCTATTTGTATACTATGAGATATCGACAAAGAAGTGTGAAGTGTGGCATCGTGATGACGTCATTCTATTCCATTCTGAGCAATTTTATATAGCGTGCGTGTTGAATACGAGCTATAGTAGTAGTAGTAGTAGTTGTTGTTGTTGTTTGAAGAGTAAGGTTAATGTGCAATAGTACTAAATCTAAAAACACCAGATCATCGTCATCACTATCCAGGAGCAAGTTTTCATGATTTTGAGAGAGTTCAACTATTTGAATGATAAGACTAGAACTACAACGACAGAACTTCAATTCGCATATTGTTTCCAAGAGGCTCATTTAATTTTCACCCTCTTGAGATACCGAATTCAGTTTTCTTTCATCAGATCATTGAGTTGCCGAAAGCTTTTACTACTTGCAGAAAAAAGAAGAAAAGCATATTCACAGGTCATTCTCTTTAATTTTGTAACAAAATGGATGGGAAAACAATAAAAAAAAACTAATCTTTCACTCTGGTTGAAAAAAAAAAACATCTTAGTTCATTTGCTTCCTTACTGAGCGACTATTAAACATCAAATCCAAGAGGATCAACTTTCTTGAGAAACCCAGATTCAATTTGATGTCAACAAATTAATATAATCGATTACAGATCAAAGAAGCATTTAATCGAGAAAAACATGGGATGCAGGGGTGATTGATGCAATCGAGCACAAGGAGTAAAATTACAACTTAAAGAGCGAGAAATCTAAACAGGGTGAGATTGATTGATTGATTACCAGTCTATCAGCGGAAGTGTCGGGGAAGAAGAATTTGACGAATCCAGCTACTTTGGCCATCTTCTTCTTCTGCTGCTTCGATGATCGGAGAGTGACGGAGAAATGATTTTGCAGATCGACGCTTCAGAAAAAGGAAGAACTCGAATGATGGGATGCAGGAGCTAGCGAGAGAGGATCCAAGTGAAAAGCCCTAATTCTTCTCAAGCAGCGGAGACAGAGACAGAGACAGAGACAGAGGAAGACAGCGGAGTGAGTTTTGCTCTTCAATTTGTTTCAATTTAGGAGCGAGTTTGCATGGACAGCTAGTACCTACTACTCGCTCTTCATACTTGTACTACTACCTATTTGTTTAGTTTAGTGGGCCTTTCTATCTAATCCCCTTCGTTGTTGTTTTTGTTAAGTGGGCCTTTCTATAACTTAGTACTAGAAGTCCTCTTTAAAACCCATATTTGGAAACTATCTTACCATATGCAGAAATGTCATGAACATCAATCTCGTCTATAACTAAAAAAAATTAAGACGTCTAGTAAAGATATGTAAGAGTATTGGTAAATAGTCTTTCTGCTGAGTAGCTTCACTTTTGTTTGTTTGGCGGGCCTTTCAGATTTTCACATTTACATTGCACGAGTCCTGATGAAACGATTCCGCAATATTTACATAACATTTTAGTGTAGAAATATATTTAATTACTTATAGTTCTGAAACCATTATTCTGTTTAAAGAAAGAACGAAACAGTTCTGCTGGAATTTGGCACTGTGACAAATGTTGTCTTGTTCTGACATTTTCTCATAATATTTCCGTTAAATGCGACCGTTGTAGGCTAAAACACTGGAACGTCGGAACACTTTCCACCAATATGTTTTTATTTTTGAACTTCTCATTTTAATAATTTCTTCTACTTTTTTTAACTCTTATCATTGGCATTGTAACGATCTTATTAATATGAACCGTTGCATTATATTTATAGTGTGATTTTATATGTATATTTTACTATGATGGACTGGATTACCTCCGTAGAGATAGATATAATAAGAATATTTTTATGTTCTTCATCTTGAATGAATACCAAATCTCTGTAACTATCCCAAGTTTCTTTATAAGCGCGCACACATACATATGACATATACATATTCAATATATTAGGCGATTTTGGATATATATGAGGCAGAAATCAACCATTTCAACCTATCAACACAAGTCTTCAATATGAGGCAGGATGCATGAATGCTTATGCAATGTAGGCAATGCATGTCAAATGGCCAAAATACCGCTAACAGTCTAAAATTGTCTATTACATATTCTGATAGTGTCAGACCCCATATTCACACATGATTAACAATATGAAAATACACTTCATAATCCATCCAGATAAACTCGATATTGAAAGTTATACAGTTTTATTATTACTTTAGACTAGCTGTTAGTGTCGAAATAACAATATCAAAAATGATATAATACACAATGCTATTAATATAGACACACTTATTGACATTTATTGATGGATGACAATGTTTGTGTCAGATTCTAAAAAAACAGGTCCGAAAATGCAACTTATTCCATGCTTCTTAAAAGTTGCGGTGGAACAGCAGTTGTTGTCCATAAAGCATATAATTAGTAATTTATCAAAAACATCTAGTACGAATTTAGTTTAAAAATCACCGCGTTCCAGAAAGCAAATGCATTATCAAAGGACTCTTAAACCGTCTCCACATTTACTATTGTGAAATTACATTTTTGTGCCTTCTTATAGTGACTTATTTCAAAAGGCATTTACCTTAAGTTTTCTTTTTTCTCGAGAAAGGCATTTACCTAAAGTTAAGTAGAAAATCAAACTGGACACATATACTGAGCATCACATTCCAAACAACTTTCATGAAGACCCTTCAGGGTAAAAAAATCATTGGGAGGGTCAACTTAGATGTCAAAGATATGAAAAGTCAAGTTTCGAACAACCAACTTTGTTGACACTTCTTATCAATTTATGAAAGTTTTGAGAAATAAAAAGGCAGAGGTTCTGAATATGGAAGTTTGAGAATCCAAGATATACTTGATCTCACAAAAAGTCTACATACACAATATGATATGATTGACCAGAGTTGAGGGAACATCATATGATTCTTATACTGAAATTAGAATTTTTTTAGCTATCGTGCAGTTACATTGGCATTCACTTTGGACTCAGTTTATGGAAAAATCATTTTGAATCTGAACATAGCCCAGAGAGAAGAGTTCGTAGTACCCCGCACATATATTGCATAGAAGAATGAATGAATCAAATTGAAATAAAGTTGATCAAGGTACAAGGTATGAAAGTTAGACAATCTTTTACTGTCTAACACTTGGAAAGTGTTGACAGTGTTTCAGGGGGTAATTTACAGTTTGTGTCCCTATGTTTATGTAAATAGGCAAATTTTATCCCTACTGTTCATCAATTGATAGAAAACACCCCTATTTTGGATGGTTTGTAACGGTCATGGACGGAAAAGGCGAAAGTACTAATTTGCCCTTGTACCTTTACTCAATATTTATAGGATAATTTACACAAAGCACCCTCCGATTATGGTATATAGGCATTGGATACCCCTACTGTTTGCCAATCGACATGAGACACCCTTAACTTAGACAGACTCCAATAAAAAATGAGTAAGTACGACAAATACCAATCTACTCATGATTTTTTGGTTCATTTAAGACTAAAAAGACTCTCTGTTATTGCCACCGAATAATTCTCTACGTGACTCTCCGACGGCGATGGATGAAAAAAGATGGAGATTTAATCAATCTACCGCAACTTATAGACAACACTCAACTCGGATGAAAAAAATATCGCATATGTTTAAACTTCATCTCTGCAAGTCTAAAAAATTGAGTCATCCAATATATGCGCAAAAAACGTTTTAGGTGGGTTTATGACATCACATAATTCAGTTGACATAGAGAGAGAGAGAGGAAAAGACGCAAAAAAAGTCTTTTTTAATTTATTCTCTTTTGTAATTTATTTAAGATGTTGCTAGATGGTAATAGAATTGTGTCTGTTCGCTACGTATCTCTTTGTATCTTATGTGTTTTTCTTCTGTTGACAAGCACTTTTTTATTATATTACAGCAAGCTGAATGTTTGATTTTTTTAATTCAACGCTTGAATGTAAATAAACTTGGGTTGTATTAACTACTATAATCTTTAACAAAAAAAAAACTATTATAATCCTCTTTATTTGAGCTTCGAATAATTTTCGATGATATTATTTAGT
Source organism: Linanthus parryae (assembly GCA_023055425.1). Lineage (NCBI taxonomy): Eukaryota > Viridiplantae > Streptophyta > Magnoliopsida > Ericales > Polemoniaceae > Linanthus > Linanthus parryae. The sequence goes on from JALGPY010000002.1 coordinate 41,737,563, forward strand.
TTGGCTTTAAAAAAGTTATTATCATTCTAGTAAACAAACTACAGATTGATGGTGATATTTGACAAGTACTCTTTCATAATTAATTTTGTTAAACTTATTCACTCCATATTGGTTTTCATTGTCGACAAATTTACCTTTTGACAACAACAAAGTATGATCTATAATAATTTATAACCATCCATAGAGAGATAAAAGAGTCATACAATTTAGTACTATAAATATTAATATCGAAGTTTCTAAAGGTTAAAAAGGGCATTATATATCACTAGTGGACATAATAGGCATGGACCAAACAACCAGAGGTGTACCCCACTGCCAACTCGCAAAATAAGGTTGTTCCATGTCAACTGACAAAAAGTAAGGGTGTGCATTGCATATTTACCTAAACTTGGGGGTAATAAGTGTAAATTACCAAAATTCAGGGGCAAAATGGGAATAAAAAATACCCCAAAAGTGAATCCCACTATCACTTAACGGTTCCCTAATGGAAATAGACGGAGCGGTACAATTTGTAATTATTATTGCACAAAACAGGGATGTCCCCTATCAATTGATGAACAGTAGGGATAGAAATTGCCTATTTACATAAACCTGAGGGTACAAACTGTAAATTACCCCTACCCGTGTTTCAGAGAGCAACTTTGAAGAGATTTACAGAGTATCAAATGATTGATTTAAGACTCAATAGTGAATATGCTTATGAAGTTCAAACTACCAAGAACACATAGCTGAAGCAGGTTTTCCATTTCAGAAACATGCAGCTAGATTTGAGGCCTGAAAATTGACTATCTGGTCTCAGGGCACTCAAGAACTAGTTCAAGCAGCCAAGTTTCAGATGATTTTCCTGATTAACTGAGATGTAGTAATTGGGATAAGATAGCTATCCAGACTCATAGTGTTGTGGAAAATCCACTTAAAACAAACAATTTCAGAAATATGTTAGTAGAAAGATGAATCAGAAAAACTCAAAAACAAAATAGAGAAGAAAGGTAAAAGAGATTGAAGAACTTATCGTTTTGTAGGAGACGAGGAGATTATTGGTGTAGGCTAAGGCGGTCCAGGACCTAACTTTAAGATAGTAATTTCCCCCACTATATGGCGCAAACTGGGATACACGGAAATTCTACCCACCGATACAATGCCTACCGCGGTGGAGAAGAAGCAAGATTGCACTTCTTGTCTTCTCCTAAATTAGAACCCAACCCGGACATGTAAAGAAAGAGAGACACAAATCTAAAACTTAACTTGACATAAAAGACATATTTGTATTTATAGGAACTAAGGGGTGCTTGAAGCACCTTTTAGGAAAAGACACTATGAAAACACGATTGTTGTAAAAGTTACAACTATTTGAAACAACACAACTTTTATAGAAAAGTCACAATTTAAATTTTGAACATAAAAATAATATTTTTGAACTTTTATACAACAATCCCCCACTTAAAATTCTCAAAATATTATATTAAAAAACAAATGGACGCGAAAGTAAATAAAGTTGGGCGTAGTACCACGTATCGCCAACGGTGGACTGGGCCTTGAACCGTGGTTTGAATAGAGACTTATTTCCGTGAGGATAATAAGAAACTATTCACGTAGGTACCGGATTCTAATTCTCTCAAGAGGCAGCGCTTTATTAATGGGCCTTGCGCTGTATCGGTCTTAGCAAGTACTCTCAGGGTCTTACCGAGTGACCCCTAGAAAGCGGCCCTCACTTTCTTACTTACAAAGGCAGACTCATCGAGAGCGTCCACAACCGCTAAATCGCTCCACCATAAAGGCTATGAGTTCTGTTAAGGACATTAAGTCCAACCTACTAATATTGTTGTGGATAAACAGTGCATTAGTCAGATACGGGACTTTGAAGGAATAACATTCATTTCTTTGTAAGAAGCTTGTACACCCACTATTCCTTAAATGATGCAATGCTCTGGGAATGTAGTCTCATACTCGCATTCCACGGGTAGTCTTTTAATTGAATTGCCCTTGAACCTCCATGCATGTGATTTTCGGTAATGACCGACATCATCATGATGAGGTAGGTTTCAATTTAGACACCTCTATAAATCGGTAATAGCCCCATATCTCCCATGACTATAAATTCATCAACCTTAGTAATATCAGGTTGGTATTTCACTCTTTTTCTCAATTGTCGTGACAATTTGTCGCGAAGGACACATCCCAATTTATGGGATTTGTCACGCATTCACAAAATCAATTGCGTCACACTTTACCTTTTACTTGTGAGATATATTTTATATAGACATATTCCATCTCATGGAATCACTTGAAGTTGTAAATTTTTCATCCTCGACGAAAGTAGACATTGCTTGTCAATAGCTTCTATTTTATCAAGAAGTTTAACAACTTCACACAAATATTTGGAACTTGCTCAAATCCTTCACCATTTGTTTTTCCTGATTTAAAAAAGTGTTTACATCTGTCCAATGCACAAAACACAAATTATATAAACAATATAATAACACAATAATAATCAACATACCACTTTTGGAATTTCTCTTTAACTCCAAATTTATCATTTCACCCGCACTTCTTCTTTAATGAAGACTCATCCTCCGCCATGCATTCTTAAGATCCGCAGTGTGGTTCTTCAGGTGAACCCAAATTGACTATAAGAAATTAGTACAATCACAAATTGACCATCTGTTTTCTATCAACAAGACATCACATGTATGTTTAACACATTTTCCTAGGAAATATTGTTCCAAATTTGTCAGACTGACTGAGAGAATGTTTCAAATATGAACCATGTAATGTTGGAAGTAGTCCTCATTTGCAACTGCCACCAAAAAAGGTTAACTATATATATATTATTATTTTTTTCATTTGAAAGGAAATAAATCAGCACTTATAAATTATGAAAATAAAGCAAAATAATGTATGTATAACTGTTGGCTCCACTTTGAGATGTTTCACAAAATGACTGTTTGGGAAGAGTATACTCACGTCAACTTTTCCTCTTTTTTTTTTTTTGCTCAAAAAAAAAATTTCATCTTTTTTTTTTTCAACCAACTATTGAATATTTTAAGTTTACAAATAGATCATATGTATATACGAAAACAAGGTACATAAAACTAAAAACAGCAGCATGTAACAACACAAACACAGTTTGATGACATAAAATACTTATCTGATTGTTGCGATGCACAACATATATATATCATGATTAATTTTCGATCCTCCATCTTCTGTCGGAAGAACTCTAGTTACTGGCGGGTTTTATGCTAGGATGGGTGTCCAATGTGAAATGCAGTTACTGTACTCTGACGTTGCATTTGATTGGTACAAACTCTCTGGTTTTGTCCATGGCTTTTCTCACCGTCGTCCTTGAACAGTGCGATCTAGATACTCATTGTGAACAAAACATTTTTCCATGGTTGAGGTTGTTCTCTTAATTAATGACAGCAGAAAGGTATCCTGGAAACCGTCAAAAACTTGGTTAGCGTTCCTCGCAATTTCCCCTTATTTGCTTTGTAATTTGCCATCATTTTTTTGAGAAATGTAATCTGCCACCATTTAATTAATAAGTTGGAAATAAAAAAAATTAACTTCCAATGTACAACATTCTCTTTCTAAAAACTTTTCACATTCCTTCCACCTAAAGCTCATTAGTCTGCACTTGTGAGAGTTCGACGTTTCTTCCATTTTCATCTCAGAGCACTTGGTAAGTTTCTCATGGCTTCCATCTTCTTTTTTACTTCTTTTACTCAGTTTTGTCTTTTACTTGCCATGTTTCTTGCAGATAGCCTTTTGTACTCTTAGGCCATGTTTATTATTTGCTTATTGGGTTTACTTCTTACCATTTACCTCTCCTTTCAGTGAGTTTTTTGGCGTAAGTTCAACCACAAGTTGGTCCTTGTGGGTCGGCAGTGCCATGTGAACAAATATTAGTGAATTGTTGCATGATTTGAGAAATGGTTTGTGGGCTCTTACATTGTTAGTCCATTTTGAATTCCTATTATCAAACAAACACTATCTTGTAGGTTCCGTTAACATACACATAAAAATGTCATGAATTTTGGGCTATGTTTTTCTTTTTTCTTTATACGAATTGGGTTATATTATATGTTTATTTACTTATATTCTTTTGCTAGGAATAATGTTTGGTTACTGATAGTTACTTATTGATATTTTTTTTGGAAAGCTGCTTGTCTAAGCTTAATTATTGTTTTATTATATTTTTGAAGTTCTACCATTTTTTGATTATTTCTGTCGCTATATTGTTGTACAGATTTGATAAACGAAGAATGAGCAATGAAAAAGCAATGGATAATGCTAATGAGGATTCAAGTGTCCAAGTTCTACAAGAAGAATGTGCTGGGAGTGGGGGAAATTTGATACTTGAGCAACTTGGACAAAAATATCAATCTCTTGACATACTCATCAGTTCAGTTAAAGAAATTTTCAAAAAGCAAGGATACGCATTATCAATTAAGGGTTCAAGGAAATATAAATATGTCGATATTGGTTGTAATAGAGGTGGTTGCTATCGTAATAATTGGCATGTTCCTACGGAGCAAAGAAAAGAAGACGGCGTCTCGCCTCACAAATTGTCCTTTTCTCATCAAAGGAAAGAGAATAGAAGAGGGGTCGTGGATAGTTGAAGTGAAAGATATCTCGCATAATCATGAGCCATCAAGTGATATGTCCGGACACCCCTCTTGCCGTCATTTGTCAAAAAGAAGAGATAAAGAGTGTGGAGGAGCTTATAAGATCCGGTATTACTCCACGTCAAATTCTTTCTTCATTCAGGCAAAAGAATCCAAATCTTCAAGCGGTTTCACGGACTATCTACAATATGAAAGCAAAATTGCTCAAAGAAACTTTAGCGGGCCGTAATGCGATCCAAGCACTACTTGAAGAACTACGCGAATGTGATTTTATTTATCATTTCGTGAATGATATTGAAGGCCATTTGACACATTTGTTCTTTGCACATCCATCGTCTATCAAATTGTCGAAAAGCTATTCAACAACTTTTGTGATGGATTGCACTTACAAGACCAATAAATTCAAGATGCCGCTACTAGATATAATTGGTGTGTCAAGCTTCAACACTTCATTTTACTCTTGTTTTACCTTTTTGAAGAAAGAGGAGGAAGAAGAATATGTTTGGGCTTTAAAAATGTTTGGTAAGATGTTGGGTTCCAATGTTTATCCTTCCGTCATTGTGTCCGATAGAGAATTGGCTCTTATGAATGCTATAAAAGTTGTTTTTCCTACAACAACAAACCTCTTGTGTGTATGGCACATTGATAAAAATATATTGGCGCATTGCAAGTCTTCATTTGAAGCACAAGATGATTGTGATTCATTTCTAGCTTTATGGAAGCAAGTGTTAGCATGTCAAGACGAAGCTTCATATGAGGAAATGTTGAAGAATTTTGAATCTACATACAAAGAGAAGGAAAAGATTCTGGTTTATTTAAGGAGTACATGGCTACCTTTAAAGGATCGGTTTGTAAGGGCATGGACCGATAAATATCCTCATTTCGGGAATCGTGTTTCTTCGAGGGCGGAAGGTGCTCATGCAAAACTCAAAGGTTATTTACAAGTATCAACGAGTGATCTTCGTCAAGTGAAGAGTAGCATATGTCTTGTGGTTGCAAATGAATTTCAAGAGATCAAGACACGACTCTCCAATGAAAAGATTCGGATTCTCCACAAATGTAACATTCCTTTCTTTAAGGAACTTGTTACCAATGTATCAATGTTTGCTATGGGGGAGACATTAAAGCAATATGATATGGTAAAGAATGGCACAATGAAACCAATATGCACCGGTAACTTTAATGCTAGCATGGGTCTTCCTTGTGCACATATGATGGCGGGTATAGATGGTAAGACACTTGCTCTTGAGAGTATTCATTCTCAATGAAGGATTGATAAGATCGCCACTTCTTTGGATAGAGACCAAATAGACGTTGACAATTTTGATGAGTTGTTACAAGGCTTGGAAGGTCATTATAAAGATTTGCCTCCTAATCGAAGAGAAGAAGTTCGAGGTACTATTTCTCAACTTGTAACTCCATCACCTTTATTGATTTTTGAGCCAAATATTCAAAAGCACAAAGGGCGTCCATCGGGGTCGAAAAAAGAAAAGTGTCTTCTACAAGGCGGGATCCTCCGGCATTTGAAATTGTGGAATCAAGTCGAAAGTGTAGCTTATTTGATGGAGTTGGTCATATTATTCGTACTTGCCAAAAGAGAATAGAGACAAATGAAATTCTTGCATCTGGTTCCAATAAGGAATTGGATATGATCGATCTCAATGTGGCGCCTTGCTCATCTGATTATGTTTTTTTGGAGTGATAATTTGAGGTAATTAATATTTTTATCTTTCAAATGAACATAATTTGTATTTAATTATTTGTTGATACAATCTAAACTGTTCTTGTTTCCTTTGTACAGCTAGTTCGAACTTTTTGATGACATGAAGATGGGAACTGGTTGATTGGTGATGACGAACATTTTCTTTTTTTTGCGAGGATATGTAACTTATTGGCTGGTGAACTTTGCATTAAAGAGAAAAATGTCAATCTCATTTTGGTTGAAATATGTTTTTAGTCTTGTTGGAAGGAGAGCTTCTTTTTTGACAATGTTGTTTAGAGTACAATGATGACTTTTTTCTTGTGTGGTGTTGGTAAGAATATTTCTTAAGTTTTCATTTATCTTCATACATATTTATGGGACACGCACAATTCATGAGGGAGGGTGTAAATTGATCAAATTTATTTGAAAAGGAGACCGCTCAACAATTTTTGCTTTACCGACAAATGCATCAGGAGAAGTAACACCTTTATATGCCATATTTTCTTAATTATATGATTTTTTTGTTTGAAGCTTAACAAATACATTATGTATAGTAAAATTAGTGTTGTTCTTCCCAAATAACAAAATATGGGGTTGATTCTTTAAAAAAAATAATATTAGTGGTGGGACTAACAAATAAAGTTAGTGGTGGGTTTCCAAATAAATGTGTGTGAAAAAAAGAGAACATCTATAACATTGTAAATCTAAATTATTAAACTACTAAAAAATCATGGAAGACAAAGTAAATAAGGAAAAAGGTTAAAATGGTCACTTAAGCATAATTTTTGTTAGTGACTTTGTAAGAATCAATGTTTGTTTTGTAAGTATCATTTACCTTTCCTATATATAAAGACAAGGGGACAAAATATAGAACTTATTTGATAATAATGAAAAATAGATACTTACTGACAGTTGAAGCAAAAGCCATCAATTTACGGCGTATTGAAGCCCGCAATGGTTTGGAATCTCTCCCCCTTCTCATTGTTATCCATCAGTACAGAGACCCGTAAATAATTTTATGGTCCAAATATGAATTTTCATTGATCCTCCTCGATGAATCTTCTTTCATGTATGTGTCTTTCTCACTCAAAACATCCTTGCCATATATCCTCAACACAGAGTTCCATAATTGTATTATTGACTTTAAAGTGACTGTCACCATCATCATGAAAGAAAAATATTCCAAGACCAACGTCTTTGCCATCGCTTGGCATTCGGCACTCGTTGCATCTGTTCATTGCACCTTGTTGCTTTTTTCTACTTTTCATTCTCCTAGTTTGATTCTTGAAATTCTGCCATCCTTGCCATCTAGGCACAGCCTCTTTCATTCAAAAACATTGCCATATCCTGAAATTGCAACTTCCAACAAGAGAGAACGATTACTATCCTAAAATTGTTGTGGAAAATCCACTTAAAACAAACAATTTTAGAAATATGTTAGTAGAAAGATGAATCGGAAAAACTCAAAAACAAAATAGAGAAGAAAGGTAAAAGAGATTGAAGAACTTATCGTTTTGTAGGAGACGAGGAGATTATTGGTGTACGCTAAGGCGGTCCATGACCTATCTTTAAGATAGTAATTTCCCCCACTATATGGCGCAAAATGGGATACACGGAAATTCTACCCACCGATACAATGCCTACCGCGGTGGAAAAGAAGCAAGATTACACTTCTTGTCTTCTCCTAAATTAGAAGACAACCCGGACATGTAAAAAAAGAGAGACACAAATCTAAAACTTAACTTGACACAAAAGACATACTTGTATTTATAGGAACTAAGGGGTGCTTGAAACACCTTTTAAAAAAAGACACTATGAAAACACGATTGTTGTAAAAGTTACAACTATTTGAAACAATACAACTTTAATAGAAAAGTCACAATTTAAATTTTGAACATAAAAATAATATTTTTGAACTTTTATACAACACATAAGATGGATAAACAGAGTGTATTGCAACAAGAATAAGTCAAATAGGCCAAGTTATCAAAGAGACAGAAGCTCAAGAACATAGGTATTTATGCTGCTTGACACTGCTCATTCAACTATTTCAAGAGAATCAAACTCTTACTAAACATGAATACATGATCATGGGCCTGCAGAATGAAACAAAATGGATTTTGACGAAAACACGTTCACACACACACACACAAAAGACAAAATACACCAGATTTCTACTAGTAACACATTGCTGCAGCTACCTTCGTCGAAATTCAAAACCCTAACTAACCAGAGATGTCAATGGATTTGACATCAGGCTTCTTCACCTCTTCCTTGGGAACAGTCACAGTCAAAACCCCATTCTCCATCGCGGCCTTGACCTGTTCCATCTTGGCATTCTCCGGCAGCCGGAACCTCCTGACGAACTTGCCGCTGCTCCGCTCCATCCTGTGCCACTGTTCATTCTTGTCCTCCTTCTCGACGCTCCTCTCGCCGCTGATGTGGAGAACCCTGTCGTCCTCTATCTCCACCTTCACCTCCTCCTTCTTCAGCCCCGGCAGATCCGCCTTGAACACGTGTGCCTCCGGCGTCTCCTTCCAGTCGACACGAGTGTTCACGAAGGCCGAATTCTCACGGGAGAGCTGGGTGGGGAATCCGAAGTCCCTGAAAGGATCGAAGATGTCGAGTGAGAAGGGATCGGAGGCGCCGCTGCGTCGGTTGTTGCCGAAGAAGCTCGGGATTAGGGACATTGTAACCGGAATCGAACTGGGAATTTATCGGAAAAGCACGCTTGTGAGTGACTAGCTCTGGTTGTGATTGAGTGCCTGTGTGATTGAGTACCTTTTCGATGGTTCAGGGACGAAGGACATGACGGGGATTTATAGGAAAAGGAAGGACTAATCTTGGTTATTCGAGTATGTTCTCGACTAGTCGTCAGGAGACTGGCTGCCTCTAGAAATTTCTATAAGTTGTACGCCACTCTATCTATCCGATTGAAATGTTTCGATTTCTTAAGACGGTAAAAGAACTTTTACCCCTCTAGTTTTATTGAAAGACACTTTTACTCCCTCCAATTTTGAAAAGAACACTTTCATTCTTTCAGTGTGCCGAACTTCAAACAAATTTATACACCATATTACTACACCGTTTGATTGGGATTCGGAACCGTCAGTAAAAATAATTTTTGAAACAAATTTATTATGTTATGAAAATTGCAGCCAAACCCAATGATATATTAGTCTTTTTTGCATGATATGGGAGTCATAGTGATCTTTAAAATTATTTACAGTGTTCCATAAGAAAAAGATTATTTACAATGACATTCCGCACTCATGGACTAAAGGCGTCACAGTCAGAGAGTGCAAATTACTTGAAGTTCGGCACACGGAAGAGGTAAAAGAGGTGGTGAAAGTGTCCTTCAATAAAACTAGAGAGGGTAAAATTGTCTTTTACACTTCTTAAAATGCGAACTTAAAAATCTTCAATTTAGTGGTCCCATGATTCTTTTTAAAACCTTACTTATTCACAGGGGCGGATTTACTGGTGACTGGTGGGAGCTATACACCCCCCCCCCCCCCCCCCCCCACCACACACACACTCCATTTTTGAAAATTACAAATTTTACCCTATAATTTGTTAATTTAGTTACATTAGCCCCACTTAAGTTTTGTTATATGCAATTTTAACTTACATTTGGTTAATTTAATTTTATTAACCCCTACTCATATTATATGTCCACCAGAACAATCTATTAAGATTGTCGTTTTAATATCTAAATACTTCAAAATTTATCGAAACATCAGTTATTAAATCTAATTTTTTTGTGTAGTCTCCACTAAGCCAAATTTATGGATCCGTCCCTTGCTTATCCACTAATATATATGAATGATATTTTACCAAACCGATAACCCTAATGCATTGAGGCATTTTCCAGGTTTGATATCAATTAAAATTACTCTTCAATTTACTGGCTGGGGTGCGAGACGGAAGTTGATGCATCCCGATTTACGGTATATTAAAACAGAGGAGAACGAGATAACGCTAATTTCTCAGAAAGAGAGAGAAATCAAAAGGGTGATATGCGTACTCCACATATTCTCGTAGTGGTGAGCCTCATGCATGTCCTTGCGTACTAACTAGACCAAGACCTCTTTCGGGCATCCCGACGCACCACTCCACAACTTACCCACTCCCAATGTGTTACCGCGACCTCGTATGTAATACTCCAAGATTCAAGCAGGATACAAGTGCAATATTAAATAGTTTTGAGGAAAATATGTGAGTAAGACTTTTAGGTCATCTAGTAGATAATTGGGTAGTATTGTAATTTCATGTTGTTGCGGGGTTGAATTAAAAGTGTTGGTGGCATGCAGATTTAGTTTTAGCGAGTTAGAATTTCTACCTAAACGTAAAACTAGCCCTAGATTTTGGAAAACTATACAAACTACCCTTAAATAAAACTAACCTAGTTTCTAACTCTTGATTCACTAATGTTAATCACTAGAAACCTTAACAAACATCCCTAATGACTCAAGAATGGGCTGAAATACCAAAACAACATAACACCTCTCAAAAACCTCATTGTTTTTCAAAACTTCAAGAAGCTATCTCTCTCATCTCTCTCAATCTTGCTCATCTGTCGGACATGCTGTATTTGGAGAGTCTATGTGCATTGCCAAAGCGAAGCCCCAACGTAATTGCTCATTTGTAACTGTCGCATTTGGTAAGTGCAAGTTCAAAGACCCTAGCTCTTCAACCAGTCATATTCTCTCTTCTTATTGTCATCCACTTACTCTAATTGCTTTTTTTTTGGATTCCTGGGGTTGTAGGGAACTAGAATACATATTGGAACTGACCGAATCTCCAGAATAATTTAGCTTCGCCGGATTTTAGGTTTACAGCCGCCGAAAAACTCATCCCCAATCGGGAAGCTGATGAAAAGCCTTAATACTTGGTCAATTTACGTTATGATTGTTGTTGGATGATCCGTTAATGATATAGAACACAGTCCCTAGCCCATAGTCCGCCCAAAACACCGTTTGCATTAAAATTCACCCAATCTCCAGAATAATCTAGCGACGCCGAATTCTAGGTTTACAGTTGCCTACAGTTGTGATGGAGCATATCTCAAGGGTTTGAGATAGACCTGCCTACAGTTGTGATGGAGCATATGATTTACTGTGCAACCAGGACTAGAAACCATCCTCTTCCTTATGCCAACCTGTTACCTCTTTTCTTTGAGTATTTTGATATGCCTGTGAAAGGAGAAGAAAAGATTACTTGAGGTTTTGGGTTGATAGATGAGACTGCACTTCAGAGGATTGGGGTAGTTCAGACTAAGAAAAGGCATTGGAAATTCTATTCTGATTTGTCAAAGGAGGAACTTGCTGAGAAAGAGTTTGTAAAGCCTAAGGGGACTGCATCTGGGAAAGGACATGCCAATGAGGATTACTCTCTGCTGGTAGAGAAGTTAGAAGATCAACAAGTTGAGATTGAGGATCTTAGGCAAAGATTGTTTGACCTGTCAGCTGAATTTCATCAGTTCAAGGGTTTGATGAATGCTATGAATGGGAAGTTAGATGTTGTCATCAAGGGATTGAATCTGGAGAAGATACCTTCTGCTACTAGTCATGACACCAGTGTGGATTCAGATGAGAAGCTAGGAGAATTTCTGAAGAAGAAGAAGAAGAAGCCAATTCCAGTTGTGCTAGCTTCAAAAGACTTGTTTGAGCAAACTGATGAGGAAGATGCTGATGAAGACACAGGTGTTGATGCAGCTACAGAGGTGGATTCAGCACAGGCTAAGAAGAAAGTAGATGACATAATCCAAGAAGTGGTCACTGAAGTTGAAGCTGAAGAAGGTAACCAGTCTGCAGAAGAAGCTGCAAGTGAGGAAGAAATTGGGGATGGCTCAGAGAAAGGCCAGACATCAAAGAAGAAGTGAAGATCAGAGACTACCAAAGCTTTGACCATCTTTCTCATTCTCTTCTATCTTTTCTGTCTCAAGGCCTTGACTTTTTAGCTAGTTTTTTTTTTTTAAGTTTCTTTTTAAACTCTGAGTAATGATCCTACATTTCTTCAACCTTATTTGATGAAAGTCAAAAAGGGGGAGAATGTGTTATGTGTTTTTTTTTCTAGTATTCAGTGGATAATAAAAGCTGGCCTTTAGTTATTTTGGTTAATTTTTGTGATAATTCTGTGGTATTTAGTTATCTGTTTGGGTTCAAATTGTTTTATCTGCAGATTGTGGTTATTTAATTTTTGCTTATGAGTGGCAGGAGATCTATGCAAGACTGTAGGTTTTGTCTTTCATCAAGGGGGAGATTGTTGAGTCAAGATCCATGAATGTGCTTTGATTGGTAATTTTTCATGAGTGATGAAAGACAAAAGGCTAAGTTATTAGCTGGTTAGTCATCTCAAGGCCTTGAGATTGACAGAAACTTTCAAAGCCTTGAGACTGCTTATTCTGCTATGTGTTCTAACATATTTGTGTTGCAGAATTGGATATCTGATTGTTCAAATCAGAGGCTTATGGTATATATTTGTGGATTGTACTATTTATACATCTAACACAATTGCAGATGATCAGAACAGGAAGAATCAAAGCTATCTGGGCTTAATTGTGAAATACTGTGAAACAGGTTCAGAGCTCCAAGGCCTTGAGATATGCCTTGAGCTACTGACAGTTTTTACAGAAATTAATTGATTCTTTCTTGCATGTTATGACTCTTAGTATTGTGATTATTTACTCACGTCTAAGTGTCTTAACTTGTTTTTCATGACTTAATTGTTTTAGAGTATATGCAGATTGATGTTCTGAGTTTATTAAACAGTTTTACCAGAAACTATATAACCAAACAGTCTCAGTACTGTTAGTTGTTTGGATTTTGTTGTTGCAGTGATTCTTTGCTGTTGCAGGGTTGTTAAACGTGCAGGAGAAATCTCAACAAACTCCAACGGATATCCACCTGAAGCTGTTTGAATTCAAGTTGTTAACAGAAGGAGGATTTTTAGGAACTGAGATCCTAAAATCTCCCAGTCAGTTGCAGCTGTGGATAAAGAGAGACTGGTTTGAATTTTTGAAAGAGAGAGGCTTGCAGAATACTCTGAGAAATGTGACAAATTCGTAGGAGATCATTCATTCAAACACACAATCATTCAAGATTCATTCCAGACTTCTGAAGGTCAAATCAATCCAGTCATTCCTGAAGAACACTTCCAGGCTTTCAACAGTTTTATCTTTATACTGTGTTCTTCATTTGTACTTCATCTGTGTATCTCTATCTTATCTTAAACCTCACTTAACCTAGTGGTTGGTTGTTCAAGTGAACAACAAGAGGTTCTTGTTAGCTCAACAGTTAGTAGCTGGAACTAGATAGGTTTGGAACCACAAGCTGTATAGGTGTAAGGGAAATCACTTAGGCTTGAAGATCTAGGGCTGTTTCTGTGTGAGTAATAAGAAGTGTTTGCCCAATCCTGGTGAGATTAGATCCCTCAGGCAGAGATTAGGTCCATTGGGACTGAACTCTGTAAATTGCTTTGTGTTCTTTACTTTTCTGTTTGATTTTTATCTGCTGCATACAACTCAAATCAAACTAGGGTTTAAAGGCTGTATAGTATTGTTCACAGCTCAAGGCCTTGAAGATTACAATTTTGCCTTAGTGAGTTTCAGACAGTTTACAAAATCTCAAGGCCTTGAGATTTCAAGTTTCACACAAAGCTATCCTGTTAAACTTTAAGTTTTGCAAAAAGTTTCCATACTCTATTCAACCCCCCCTTCTAGAGTATTTAGGTCCTGTATTTAGTCTACATTACACACTTTCATATATTTTTATCAAAATTACTTAAATTTACAACATATGTTTTTATTAACACATATCCTTCGTCTTAAAGTCCCTAACTTTTTTTAACAAATGTATTATAAAATTTAATATATGAAAATTTCATAATTTCAAATGTATATTTTTAATAAAATAATAAAGTACGACTATGTATGTGCATTTTAACAACTGACACAAGAGTTGACATATGACGTTTTTGAATAGTTTCTTATTGTAATGATTTATATCTTTCATGCAAATATATATAAGCTTGTTATTTTTTGGAAATATATATATTAATATTTACATATATATGACTTTTCAAAATTAAAATTGTATTATTCTACATATATTTTTGATTTGTTTGTAAAACTTAAGATTTTAAACAAATGTAGGAGGGAAAATGAAGTGGATAACAGTCTTTTTACATTATTCCGTAAAATGATGAAAAGTTAACGGAATGGTACTCCGCTGAACGAATTTTTGAAAGTTCGGGACATGTGGCGCACGATTATAAAGTTTGGGTACTTACTTGCCAAAAGAACAAACTTTTGGGGACCTGCAGTGGAATTTTGCCAAATTGATATTAAACCAAAAACAGTGAACTTTTAATCTACACACTCCAAACAGCCTTAAACGACTACCTGACCATACAAAACTCACCCCTAAATTGGAACACCACGACCTCGGTTGTTGGTAGGGTAAAGACCGCCACGGCCGCCGCCGCGGTTGGCGAAGAAAGCCGTGGGAGAAGGTAGATCGGTTGAAGGAGCCTGAGATTGGAGCATCTGTTCTTCGACTCGTAATAGGACATGAAGTTGTTCAAAGACACCGGCGTGGATTTGATGCAGATGGAGGATCAAAAAGAGTTGAACTCCACGGGGAGGCCATTCAGAGTATACAACAACATATCCTCATCGTCAATAGCAACAGAGGAGACGACAAGCTTGCTACGATGGGTGGAGAGCCTCTGCATGTAGAGATCTACAGGGTCACTGCCCTTTTTGATATTCTGAAGCTCAGATTTAAGTTGTAGAACATTGGATCTGGTAAGAGAACCATAACGGCGCACTAGGGTTTCCCAAGCGGATCTGGCGAGAGAGACACCAAGAACAACGTAACGGCCAAAGCTTCGGTGGACAGGGTAGCGTTAATGATGGTAAGAACAGCTTGATCTTGCAAGATTCAGGCGGTGTAGGCCGAATTTGCAAGCGGAGAGAGAGAACCATCAGGTCGTGTAAGAACCTGCGGTGGACAGATTGAAGATCCGTCCAAGCGACCATATAAACTGTGGGTTTTGAAAATCGACGAGATTTGATGTCGCCAAAGAACAAAATTACTCGAATCGAGTATAAAGGGTAGGAGATTGTGGATGTTTGATAAGAGATAGAGCTGCGGAGCCGGTGAAGACCCGTCGGAGTTGTGTGATGGAAGCATCTGTTCAGGCTCTGATACCATGACAGAGAGATTAGGGTTAGTGAGAGAGAAATGGAAAGAAAAAATGAAACGGCACAAAAATGAGTTCTCATATATTCAATGCATGAGCTAATAAGTGAACATTAGTATACATACAAGAATCATCTAGATGACCGTTGGATTGTAATCTAACGGTAGGAAATAAACCTAGCAAACCCTAATACTGATAGGCTAGATAAATACATAGAAGAGAGTGGGTTGGTGTGGCCCATAAGCCCAATAGCTAGAGAAGAGACAGGTCCAGTGTTGATGAAGCCCAAAAGGAGTGTTGAAGAAACCCAATCTTCATTTACCTGTTATTACTTTTTTTGAGCCAAACACTGAACTACTCATGAGCGGCTTGGATCATTAACACCCTTACGCATCATACTATAAGAGAGTATTTGTCCTCGAACCTACTATAGTGATGAACAACCACACCCAGACCAAACCAGACTATCGATGTCACCATTGAGGAGGAGTGTAAATATTATGAAATTTGATCGACTAAAGAGGTGAAAGAGTCATTTCCCAAACAAAAAGGGTTGAAAGTGTCTTTGCATAGAACTTGAGGGGGTGAAAGTGCATTTTAACTCTTTTATTTTTCAAAGCACTCTAATAGTACTGCATCAGAAGATGCTTTGCTTGTCACCAAACATAGGGTCGCCTGAGCTTTTTCAGAGCTTCTGACTTGTCCACTTGGTATATTTCCTTTTTTTCTCCTCTTATCTTTGTTTCTAGAGGGAGAAGTGAAATGTTATCACTCATTTTGATTCGTAAAGATTCAGAGTCTAAGAGCTTGTTTGGTATCCGTTTAAAAACAAGAAAAACAGTTGAAAAAAAACGTGCTGAAAAAACATGTTTAAAAACAGAATAAAAAACTGTTTGGTATCCGTTTAAAAACAGTGTTCACAATCAAAAACACTTTTGGCAAATTTACTTAATTTCAATTTTAATTTGCTTGAATATCATTTTTACATACAATACCAACATGTATTTGATATTTTTTGCATCTAATCATAGTTGAAATGTCTTTAAACACCAACACTATGAAAAAACACCAAAAAAACACCACATTTGCTTTTTTTTTTTACACAGCTGTTTTTCAGCATGTTTTTGCTTTTAAACAGGCAGAAAAACAGCCATGCCAAATGGGTTTAAATTAAAACACCCTGTTTTTAATCAAAGTTGATTAAAAACAGAGTTGCCAAACATGCACTAAAACATCAGAAGAAATACGAGTATAAAAAGAGTTGTCGATTTTTATGGGTCATAACCACCATATCTGCAGTAGTTCTTGACCAATAGAGACATTTGGGGGAGACAAAGGGGGAGCATGGTTCACATCCAAGGTAGTGATTGATTGTATATCTTCCTTTGACTTGATGTCTTTATAACAGAGGTAGAGGCTTTCACGGGACCCATTTATAACCCAACAAAGTGGTAAAGATATGGTGATTGTATTGAAATTCAGAGAAGAGAGTGAGAAAGAGAAGGGAAAAAGATAGAGAACGATAATGGACGAAATGAATTTCTTCTTATCACTAAAACGAATTACAGAACAGCCTCTATGTAGACTTATCCTAAAGTGAGTCAAAACAAAGTGATTAATAATAATAAAACTACTTAGAAAATAAACGATGCCGTTTCCTTTGATTAGTAGACGCCTGTTATGTATTCTAATACGCCCCCTCAAGTTGAAGGAGGTTCCTGACCACCTTCAACTTGCTAAGCCAAAGAGAGAAACAAAGATGCTGCAAATTGCTTGATCTATATGTGGAAGATTGAGTGATGGTTGCTTGAAATGAAACTCCCCAGTATCCCCAGTATTATAACTAGTGCATGGCATAGTGCAGAACTTCTCGAATCGCTCCAATATGAACCGGATGCAGGCATTAAAAACCTCTGATAACTCGAACTTGAGTGAAATAGCATACTCACAAAGGCGTTTGAGACCCTCCAGCAGGTACTCATGGGATGCTCGTAAAAGTTCTTGCGCAATATCCAAATGGACATCCACATATCCCGTGTATACATATCTCATCATCAATTCAAAGACTTCCCATTTGATATTTTGAATTACCACATCCTTGGCACCCTTTTTCGGATAACCACCATCAAAGAAAGAACTGAAGGCATCAGATGAAGCAAGTAAACAAAATTTGTGAACATAAGACCGCTTGCCTTGAACCAACAATGTAACATCCCAAAGTGTTATGTCGTTAACATACTGCTCACCAAGATAAATCTGTGACGTTGGCGATAAAGGAGCAACATCTACTGGGGAAAGAGCACTGGACTTGATTGGTAGTTTGTATATTGCTAGTGAACCATCTCGTTGCTGCTTCACATTTGCTATCTCAAGCAGCACCAAAAGAAACCACAATTCATCTTTATGAACAAATATGGTATTTTGATCAACTGGTGAAGAAAGATGAGAAAGACCCGGATCCACCCGTCTTTGCGTAACCATCTTAGCCAACCACATCAAGTACAACATGTGAATCAGCACTCCTCCATGACTTGTGTCTTCTAATATTTCCAAAAGCTTTGTCACGCAACCCCTAGTGGATGTCTGAAATAGGTAGTAAATATGGCTAGGAATCTGAGGCAAAATTCCAGGAAGATAGAAATATTGGTTGGTAGTTTCACCATCCATGTTGGTCCTCAACCTTAGAGCTTCAGCATCTTGATTAATTCTCATAATAGAATCTGCCAGAAGCATCCACAATTCTCCACTCCCCCTTAATGAAGGGTTCACATAGTTCAAAGAAAGAGCAGGCACCTCAAGAAGAAGAAAACCAATGACACCAAGCACAAGCCCTGCAACTCCAATAGACCCAATGGATTCACCAAACCATGCAGTAACATTCCTCAGAACATCCATCGCAACATTGCTAACTGTGAGTTGGATATTGAGGTGGCCAGAGAGATAACAAACACAAACCGAATGTTTTATCTTTGCACCTTTCTCTCGCAAAACATCCATCAGAAAAGACCCAAATTTTGTCAAAGCTTGTGGATATCCCATAAGCTTTGTATCCGCTGAATCTTCAAGTTTCACCCACCTGAACTTGCTTCCACTTCGGATAAACCCTCTTGTAGTTATGGCTGCAATTCCTTGTCTCAATATTGCTCTTTGTATCCTAATAGCCAGTCTCATACCACGTTCCAGCTTGTCTAGCTTGCTTAAGGACAATGCATCGTCGGCCATTCCAAAATGCTTTAAAGCACACGAGCTATCTGAATCTATAAATGACTCTAAAAGTGCTATTACTCCATGAACCACATCAGCTGCAGAAAGTCTTGAACCATATCCCTGTAGTAGACAGAAGCCGCTGTAGTAGAAATCTGTCAGCTCGTGCTCTGGTAGAATCTCTTCATACTCATCCCTCATCTTCCTCATGATCTCAACATTCATGTACTGAAACTTCTGTTTACAGTCTTCAAGCGGAAACCCCATCCGTGCAAGCAGAAGCATCAACTTCTTCTTCTTCTTCCCATTGTCGCTCCAAGTCTCATTAAGATTCCCTGAGATGTTGATATGCTGATCAACCTCCATCACCCCAGCTTGGTATCTCTCATTAGTAAGCCTCTCATGGACAGAAAGGTTAGTCAATGATACACAAGCAAGCCACAGCAACTCATTGGTGTTCTTTGCCAAGAGATAAGATAGATCATACATCAAACACCCGAATGGCTTCCCATGAATTGATCCCATGGAATAATACTCTTTCTTCAGTTTCCTGTAAACTTTAACTGGATCTTCCTCATCATTACGATTCAAATCACTTGCACTAGCAAAACCAGAAACTGGGACATTCATATCACATCCCAAATCAGCCCGGTCCTCATCATCACTTGCAAACAGAGGGAAGGCAATAACAGGTTGCGAAGTTCCTTTTCCAACAGAAAGTAGAGTAACCTCACCAACTGAGAGAGATAATCTCAATATAATAGATAGTGTCTCCAAAAAATAACAGGGATAATATCCAGCAATATTTCCCAACAGATGAAACAATGCAGCCAACCAAATAGCCCACACCAGATATAAGAGGAACAAGACTAAGGTCGCAACACCACTAGAAATTCTGCAATACTTCATCATAGAACACAAAACAAGCACATCGAAATGATTTCTATAATACGATGGAGAATCAAACTCTATCACCAGAACCCTAGAAAATCCAGAAATACTTGAATCGTCTAAAGTAATCACAAACATAAAACAGTGGACGAACACTGCCAATGAATTGAAACGATAGCAGGAACTAAGAAAAACCTCAAATGCCATGGTTGAATGGGTAGCAACTTCAAAGACATTGAGATGCCCCAACAAAATCACAACCACAAGGCCTCTAACAAACACTTGATTACCTGAACTGATGAAGTAATATGTTGAGGAAACATCAAATGCAACCACGAATCCTTCAATAACCCTAAAATCCTCAACGGAAATCAAAGATTCAAAATACCGACCAGCCACCATCAACAAGTTCAAACCAGTGCGAAAACCTACTAAATCCCCAAGCATAATCTCAACTACTTGATTCAAGCAACCACTATAAGGGTTGGGATCACCACACCCACAGCAAAACACTTCTACACAGAAGCCAAACATCAATGAATCAAAACAGACAATCAGCAACCAACTCGGCTGCAAATCAGAGGCGGACTGAGAGATAGCAGCGCTCTCAAACAAACAAAGAAACATCAAATCTGATGCGACCTGAGAGATAGCAGAGCTCTCAAACAAACGAAGAAACATCAAATCCTGAGAGATTGCAGAGCTCTCAAACAAACAAAGAAACATCAAATATGATGCGAACTGAGAGATAGTAGAGCTCTCAAACACCGAAGATGCACAATATCTTCCAAATATCCACAAATAGTGGAAACAAATTCAAATAAGCAACCAGGACTGTCATCATGATGCAAATAGAGAACAACTTTAAACCAAACCTGGAATCTCAAACACCAAAGATCCAGCATCAGAAACACCATATCACAGAACCAGGCCCTTCTCGCTTTGCCTCCTCCGGCAACGACCACACCCGACTGATCACCGAAAACATCACCCCCGCAATTTGACTTCAGTATTTTCAGATCCGCCTCCTCTTCGAAGAAACAAGCCAATAACAACAGCAAGAATAATAGTTCCAAATCATCAGCAACCTCTCTATTGTTCCGCATCAATGTCGCCTCGGAAACACCTAACCACCATCACCAAACTCAGCGATTTGAATCGATCAAACGCCAGAATCAGTCATCGGAGAACCAGAGAACGGCAATCGGAGGTAACCAGTAATCAATTTCAAATAGAGATGGATTGATGAAGAACAACGAGAAACGAAGCCCTCGCGAACACAACAGCCACCAGAAAAAGAACACCACAAAACACCAAATCCGAAGCACAGAGGAGAACTTTGGATCGAAAAGTCGAACGGCGACGAGCCTAACCAGGCTCTGATACCATATTGAAATTCAGAGAAGAGAGTGAGAAAGAGAAGGGAAAAAGATAGAGAACGATAATGGACGAAATGAATTTCTTCTTATCACTAAAACGAATTACAGAACAGCCTCTATATAGACTTATCCTAAAGTGAGTCAAAACAAAGTGATTAATAATAATAAAACTACTTAGAAAATAAACGACGCCGTTTCCTTTGATTAGTAGACGCCTGTTATGTATTCTAATAGATTGTGTGTTTGTCACATGGGCTCGAAAGAGTGAGGAGAAGAAAACTTGGAGGAATCCACATGGGCGTTTTGTTGTTCCTTTTAAGAGGATGTGGACTATGGATTCTCATTTTCATTTCATTTGCCCAGTCTTGGATTTGGTTCAAAGTCTTTTCAATGGACTAGAATGGAGAGATGAATAGAGAGAGCATCGTGTAATCTATTTGAAAGGCAAGCCACATGAGGAAGAAGCAAATTGGGACCAAAACCAAATAAATTGTTCGAGTCATAAAACATGGATTCTCTTTTGCGCGATGTTTTCAAACTTGCACAACTTATCAGCTGAGACTTCATTGTGTCCAAATTGTTAGATGTAATTAATGGAAGCTGATAGTGGAAATGTAATGATAAAAAATGATCGTGATTTATAAAAACAAACAAAGTGAGACGGTGTACACACATATAATTGGAATGTAAACGGTTTGGTTTGGTCCGAGGCAAAAAAATAAAAAAAATAAAAATAATCAAACTCTACGGTTCGGTCTAATCTTGGTCTCGAGGAAAAACTAATATGAACAAATCTTCGGTATTTTACTATGAGAGAATTATTATGTTATGTTTGGGGAATACAAATTCTGTGCAATATGGTTTAAATAGTTATGTGTGATTTAATCAGTTTAATTTAGTTCGTGTTTTGTACAGTTTGTTCACAATTCAGTTTATTATGCTTGTTTCAATTTGGTTAGCAATTTTTACGGTTGAACTTACATCCCTGCTTTATGGTGAAGAGCTTGTGTCCACTACAGGAAATTGAGTATTAGCCGGCGGATTTCATGGCAGCGGTTTGCCGTAACCGCTGGTAAATGTGAGATACGCCAGCAAGTTTCTTAAACCGCCGCTGGTAAATTAAGCAACCGCAGGTAAACCTACGGAGTGTTTGCCAGCTGTTTCTTTGAAAACCGCGGGTAAAAAACACGTTTTTATAAGCTGGTAAGAAGTGGAACAAAAGACGTTTCTTCTGGGGTCGAACCCACAACCAGCAGGACTTTAACTTTAAGCTAGAACCTTTGCCACATGTTTCATCAATTATCATGATTTTCAGTTTATTTTTTTATTTAGAGTCTTTAATATACAAATAACTCACAACAACGTCCAAGTATGGACTGAAATGATTTATGTGAAAATGTAAAGGTCACAAACTTAAAATAACAAGTAGTAGGGTGTATATATATATATTGGGTTAATAAAACCCTAGCCCAATTCAGAGATCGTGACTTCGCGGCAGAGTGAAAATTCTGGCGGTAGATTTCCCCCCAATTCCAAACCCTGACCCAATTTCTGCGCGCTCGCTCTCTGAAATTCCTTTAATCAAAGACCAATTTCAGAGTCCCTTCCCTTTTCCTTCACCGATTTCCCGCGGTAGATTTCCCCCCAACGAGAAAGGGCTTTCTCCTTCAATTCCTTTATCGATCTTCTCCTTCACCGATTTCCGACTGAGCTTTCTCAAGTTCAACGGGAAGGGCTTTCTCCAGTGCACCACGAAAGGATCGTCAAGTCACCAACGAGAAAGCTTGGTATGTGAATCTAACATTTATATCAAATTGTCAAGAAATAATTGATGTTATTCAACTTCCCTTACCTCACTAAAAGCAACCTCTTCGATTGCAATGTGAACAAACTTTGTTCTTTGAATGTGAATCTGGCATCTGCTTCCAACAATTCGTCCTTAAACTTGGATTTCCACATTTAAGAATTTTATGTGACTACTTTGTTTTAGGTTTTATCTTTCTGTAATTTGAACCATCTCTTAGTAAAGTTTACTTGTGATGTGTTAAAATATATCTGTAACCACTTGTGTTTCATGGTGGCAGTGTATCTCAACAAAGGCTTACCCAAGCACCTTAATCTCTGAGTAAGAATTTTCAACCCATTTCTTTTTGACAGTTAGTTTGACATTTTGTTGTCTGATTACTTCTTTTTGACAAAGGCTTATCCTTGTTGTTAGTCCATATGAAAACAACATGTTGACATGAACACAAATAGTTTGAAAGTTGCAGCAAGTTGATTTTATGAATTGGGAAACCAACATATAAATTTAAGAAAATCAACTACTATATTTGAAAGCAAGCAAACAAAAAAAATAGTCTGGAACAACTTTGTATTCAACTCTGGTACCAAAATCAAGCATGGTTTCTTTCAAAAATTCCTATGATGTGTAACACTTTCATCTTAGATATGTTGATAATTTACTATTGTGTGGCATATCTTTGGTATACTTTGTTCATCCTTTTGATTTTGTTCTTACCTAAATCATAATGCTAGGTAATGGACAAAAGTTGGGTTAAAAAGAATAGATGGACTACTGAATACTCGGAAGGAGTTCAAAGTTTCTTAGATTATGTTTATAAGAATGCACCAGAGCACTCAAAAGTATCGTGTCCTTGCTTGGAGTGCGTTAATTCATTCAGTTGGACAAGAGAAATTGTTCGTGACCATTTATTGTGTAACGGTATAAGTCGGGATTATTCAAACTGGTTTTTTTATGGGGAATCCCTTAGTGATTCCAATCCTAACGGAATGATTGATCATCATGGAGTGATTGACCATCAATCTGATCATGTTCCTTGTGTACGTGGTGAGATGCATCAGATGTTACATGATATGTGTCAAATGAATGGGCAGTCTCACATGGATTACTTTCAAAATTCACCTTTTGACGATGCCAACCTTCGTGAGAATAATGGCATGAATGATGATGCTAAGAAATTTTATGAGTTACTTAAAGATGCTAAGCTCCCAGTGAACAATGGTTGCACAAAGTTTAGTAAGTTATCAATTATTGTGACCTTGTATCACACTAAATGTCTATACAAGTGGAGTAACAAGTCATTTACAGTATTACTTGAGATATTGAAAGACTTGCTCCCCCCAGATGCTATGCTTCCAAAAGATTGTTATGATGCAAAGAAGTATATCAAACAATTAGGACTTGGATACGAAAAGATTCATGCTTGTCCAAATGATTGTGTACTTTTTTGGAAGGAAAATGAAGGGGCCGAATCATGCCCAGAATGTCATGCTTCTAGGTGGAAAACAACAGATCCTAGTCCACATTGTGAGAGTCCACACTCAAGTGTGGATGACGAGCCACCAAAAAAGAAAAAGGCGGCAAAGGTATTACGGTGGTTCCCGTTAAAGCCAAGGTTGCAGAGACTGTATATGTCATCAAAAACTGCTCCCTCTATGAGATGGCATGCTGAAGGTCGACAAGATGATGGCAAAATGAGGCATCCCGCTGATTCTGCAGCATGGAAAACTTTGGATTCTAAGTTTCCAGAGTTTGCAAAAGATCCTCGAAACGTTAGACTTGGTTTAGCAACAGATGGATTCAACCCTTTTGGGAATATGAGTGCCAGCCATAGTGTTTGGCCTGTCATATTAATTCCATATAACCCAGGCCCATGGGATATCATGAAGCAATCTAATTTTATTATGTGTTTGCTTATTCCTGGCCCCAGCCCACCCTCAACTAAAATTGATGTTTACTTGCAACCATTGGTAGAAGAACTGAGAGAATTTTGGGACGTAGGTGTTAGCACCTATGATGCCTCTGCTAATGAAACGTTTCAAATGCGTGCAGCTTTACTGTGGACAATCAATGATTTTCCTGCATATGGCGATTTATCAGGGTGGAACACTAAGGGTGCACTTGCTTGCCCTCCATGTAACTATAATACCCGTTCCCGATGGCTAAAACATGGAGGGAAGTACTGTTATGGGCGTTCTAGGAGATTTTTGAGGAAAAACCATCCTTTTCGAAGAGATGCGAAATCATTTGATGGAACTCAGGAGTTAGAGGACCCACCAAGTACACTAACTGGTACTGAAATTTTCCAACAAATTAAAAGGTTATATAGGAAGAATGGAAAAAGGAAAAGGGATGATGATGAAAGTTCACACCCATGGAAGAAAAGGAGCATATTTTTTACATTACCCTATTGGGAGCATCTTTTATTGAGGCACAGTCTTGATATGATGCATATTGAAAAAAATGTTTGTGATAATATTATTGGAACAGTGATGAATTTTAATGGCAAAACAAAGGACAATTGGAAGGCACGACAAGATCTGGAGGATATGGGCATAAGAAGAGAGCTACACATTAGTGAGATTGGTGGTAAAGAGTACATGCCATCCGCTTGCTTTGTAATGAATTTAAAAGAGAAGGACGGCTTTTTGAAAGTACTAAAAAATGTGAAGGTACCAGATGGATACTCATCTAATCTCTCTCGCTGCATTCAACTAAAGCAGCGCAAGATCATTGGCTTAAAAAGCCACGACTGCCACATTTTAATGCAGCAACTTCTTCCAATAGCATTACGTGGTTCGTTGCCCAAGAATGTATCATCTCCCCTGATTGAATTATGTTGTGTATTTAGAGAACTGTGTTCCAAAGTGTTAGATCCAAAAGAACTTGAGCAACTGGAAAGTCGTGTTGCTGAGAGTATATGTTATCTAGAGAAGATTTTCCCTCCGTCATTTTTTACTGTCATGGTACACTTAGTTATCCATCTGGCATCTGAAGCAAAAATTGGAGGACCAGTTCAATATCGATGGATGTACGCTATTGAAAGGTTAGTACTTGTTTCGGCAATTCTGCTTTCTTTCTTTTTTTTAAAATTTTTTTTAATACGATTACCCAATCTAATCTTGTAAGTTTGTATGGGTTACAGGTATCTATGCACACTAAAGGGTTACGTAAAAAACAAGGCGTACCCTGAGGGTTCAATTGCTGAGGGCTATTTGGCACAGGAGTGTTTGACATTTTGTTCAAGATACTTGAACTCTGTAGAAACAAGATTTAATCGACAGCCGAGAAACATTGATGGAGGAATCGGAGCAATAAAACACACTGACCTTGAGTACAAGTCTTGGGTTCAAGCGCACCGCTATGTCTTGTTCAATATTGACGAGACATCACCATTTCGTAGGTAAATACTTTAGGTCATTGTTATATTTTTTATTCTTTCGTTTTCAGTCCTAATTAATCAAATTAAACTTATTTTTCCTTTATTTTAGCATTCATAGAGACGTAATTAAGAGACAGAATCGTGGTTTGCGCTTAACTGAGGCTGCCCTGAATAAGATCCATATGGAGAAGTTTGTAGATTGGTTTCGTGCATACGTAAGCAGTTCATAAATAGATCTTTGTATTCGGTATCATATATGTTCATTCACATTTAGTTTACTGATCTTTTAGATGCAATTACAGGTAAAACAGTTGGATGATGGAAAAGATGAATCCGTCACTGAAAAAATTAGATGGTTGGCTCGTGGACCTAACGATTCTTGCAGAAGCTTTCACGGCTATGTGGTTAATGGCGTAAAATTTCGCACTATTGATTCTGAAAGGAATATAAAGACTCAAAATAGTGGCGTTTGTGTTGACACAGAGGGCGGATTAACTTACTATGGGGTTTTAACTAGTATTATTGAGCTTAACTATTTTGATGACCTCAGATACATCCTTTTCAAATGCAAATGGGTTGATGTTAACTCTAACAGGGGATATAAGGTAGATGAGTATGGCTTTACACTGGTAAATTTTTCTCGATTAATACATACTGGTGATCGGCTGATTGATGAGCCTTTTGTGCTGTCATATCAAGCACGGCAAGTGTATTATGTTGAAGATGAAAGACATAAAAACTGGTTACTTGTTGTGAAGAACAAGCCAAGAGACGTGTTTGATATGGGTGGTAGTGGTGCATGTGATGACGACCACAATTCTCTTCGTGAAACTGAGCTGCGTGGCCCTGGATTAGAAAGTATATCCAATACTGTCAATGAAAGCCTGAATTGGGCTCGAAGTGACGTGGAAGAAGTTACCACAAGGGAGAAGTCATTGCCTAATGAGTTGTCTGATCATGAGCAATGCACTAATGATTTAGTTTTAGATTTAGATGCTGAGATTTAGATTTAGATTTAGATGATGATCTGTTAACCACATGAGTACTCATGTTTCACATTCTCATTGTGCTTGTACCTTGTTATTAATGTTATTGATATGTTGCATGTCTCTTCATCAATTTTTTTTGG
Organism: Linanthus parryae; assembly: GCA_023055425.1. Classification (NCBI taxonomy): domain Eukaryota; kingdom Viridiplantae; phylum Streptophyta; class Magnoliopsida; order Ericales; family Polemoniaceae; genus Linanthus; species Linanthus parryae. The sequence continues at coordinate 41,764,886 of JALGPY010000002.1, forward strand.
AAATGTTTTTAATTTTGGTTGATACTTACTCATTATGCAGTTTGATTAGTTCATATGCTAATTTTTTTTTTCTTTTGCAGAGATGGCAAGGAGAAAACTTCGAACAGAACGTGTTTCAGCTAATCAGCAGTCTGCTGTACCATCACAACCTTCTGATCAATCCGAGTCGCCAACTGAAATATACAACAACAACGAGGAAATGGATGAAACACATATTGAAATTGAAGAAGTATCAGGTATCATCCATTATCTGCACTAATGTGTTACTTATTTGCTGGAAATCTAATATTACACGGGTATAATATTATAGACTTAGAGTAATAGAGATATATATTGAAACAATTTTGACATTTACCTTATGATAAAAAATTTTAGGTGGATCAAGTCCAACTAGGAAACGGGGAACTACTCGTTTGAGAGATATTTGGGACCTTCCGGCAAACAAACGCGTCGTCGTTAACTTCAACCCTCTATTTCAGCCCATTGGCAAAGAAGGTGGTGTGCTGAACAATTTCTTGGGCACAATGGCTAGGAAACATCACTTGGTGCGTATTGATTGCTACAATTGGCGTAAGATACATAAAGAAGACAAAGAACGTTGCTGGAAAATTGTTGAGGTAGTATTGCACCATACGATTTCAATTAGTTGTTCCATCTCAGCCAGTTATGCCATTGTATATTCATGGCATGCTCTTTATATGTTCAGAAAAAATTCTCTCTTCCTAGAGGTGGAATTGCTAGGGCACGAGTCAAACAATACGTCATGAAGAAGTTAGGAGAGCTTTGGAAGAACTACAAATGTGAACTCAAAGCCAAGTATTTTGACATTACACTGCCAAGAAGCGAAATTGTGGCAAATGCACCTCCAACTGTTAATGCGACCCAATTTGATAGTCTAGTTGGCTTTTGGCTGTCAGATGAAGGAAAGGTATGAAATATCTGAATCAAATTTGTGTATATGGTATTGTATTCTTGTACTATCATTATATAAATATGACATGTGAATGCAGAAGCGAAGTATCACAAATAAAGCTAATCGGGAGAACCAACATGAAGTCTACACTTGTGGATCAAGATCGATAGCACGACAAGCAGCTATATTGGTACTAAGATACTTATGACTCTTTATAATGAAATATATAAATCTGTGATTTATGACTCTTTTTATATCTTTTGTGAATGTTTAAGGTTGAGAAGGGTGAATCAAATATAACAAGGGTAACAATGTACCCTGCAAGTCGCACCAAAAAGGATGGATCATGTGTTTCACAAAAGGCCGCCGAGAACATTGTATGTTATTTTGTTATGAGATTGAGTTCAGGGATTTCTCATTATTTTAATGTGTCAAATATGTTTTTAATGGACAGGCTAAAATGGATGAGCTTAAATCACAACAGTCTCAGAGCGCTGATGGAAATTTGGATGATGGAAATTTGGATGATGGGAATATGGATGATGGAAATTTGGATGAAATATTAATGTGGAGTGAGGACGATATCTATGCGCAAGTCATTGGCAAAGAGCGAAATGGTAGGATTCGTGGCCTTGGTTTTGGACCAACTCCTTCGATGTTTGGTGGCGCTGCTTCTAAAGATTCTAGAAGATTAAACATGGTCTCCTTGGAAGAAGAAAATGCCAAGAATGAAAATATTTTTCATATGCAGAAAAAAATAGATTTCTTGGAAGAAAAAGTTGCACGGTTTGAAGAGTTCATGGCTACGCATTCTAATTCCAATCCGTTTCAGGTCAAAGTATTAGATCACCATGTTTTTTTTATGTTAATTCACATGTGTTATTTTTTTTATTCTAAATTGCTATATCTTCTATTCAAACAGGCTCATCCCAATGGAAACGCAAGAAATTCAGGTTCTTAAAGCTTCTGAAGTGCAATATAGTATTAACTAGTGGATACAAGGTACCTTTTTCTTTACTCGTTTAGAGAATCATCAAGTCACCTTGTCTTTGTTCGAAGCCTTAAGTGGCTCCTTAGGATACTTGCATTTCCATTTATTATTTATTTGAAGAACCAAATTAAACAGATTGTTAAAATGAGTCTAGATGCTTTTTTCACTGAGAAAAAAAAATGAGTAGGGTCAACATAGAAAGAGAACCAAGTTACAGGCATGACACTGAGAAAGAAATTGAAGAAACTCAGAATTCATGTAAGATTTGAGAGAAAAATTAGAATCCCTAGATTATGAGAAAATGTAATTCAGCAATTCTCATTTTGAAATTCGAATGCAGTATACTCTATGCCTAAGACGATTGCTCTCTGCATGTGATTGCGATTTTTTTGTTGCCTTTATTCGGTCCACACTAAATACATTTAAATTTCCTTCACACAGGTTGAAACTGAATGACAAGTGGAAGGAAATGATATATCCTGATCATGTTGCTGTATAGTTTTGTCGAAGACATTCGTTCCCTTATTCTCGGGAGTTAGGCAGTATTTCAGGCTATCACGAGCCAACCTTTTGTTCGCCTCATGTCGGGAAGCTAAATTAAGTTTCTGATGTATATCGCTTTTGGCTAGTACTTGATCCTTTTGACGTTATTTTACTATGTAATTAATTAGGAGCCAGTGTTTTAGACTCATCTGGAGGTTCATGTGAAGTCCTGAAAATGCAACTTTTGGTTTGTAATGAAATATAATTCTTTAAGTGTTCTTGTGATGATGTAGTTTAGTAACAACTGTGATATTTGCAATGAGAATGCAACTTTTGGTTCCTGCTGAAACATAATTCAAACTAGCTATTGGCTTGGTAATCCAAACAGTCGGTAAAAGCCGGTACATTACCAGCAGTTGGATAAGGTAGTTGGTGAACCTTGTCTGGAACTCAATAACTGCTGGCAGATTAGGTCTTTTCCCAGCGGTTCCTGAGTGTATCCCGGCATTCCAGGAAACCGCTGGTAAAAGACACGTGCTACAGCGGTTTGCTAAACCGCGGGCAAAGGCTTTTGCCAGCGCAGCTGTGCCAACGGTTACAGTGGCCTTACCAGCGAATCGGCAAACCGCTGGTAAATTTGTTACCCGCGGTTTAGTAGTTCTTTACCTGCGGTTTTAACCGCCGGTAAATACTCGATTTCCTGTAGTGGTCCCACTTTTGTTTCAATTTAGCAATTTGTGATCACTCTCGGTGTATGTTATCACTTGTATTATGTTCTTTTTGTTTGAAATTTTTCGTGTATGTTAATATTATTTATATTTTTATATTTCATTTGTCAAAAGAGCATCAATATATGTATGTATGTGTATGCATATACACACACCCAGAATGATTAAATGAGTAAGAAGTACAAAATATTCATAAAAATATATTTACAAATAATGGTAAGAATGTTCGCAGGCTCGGCTTGTATTCATTTTTTTTTTATCGGTAAATATGTAAATATGATCGAAAATAAATTGTATCTATGCGTGACAGGCATAGTACATTGTTTGACCAGGTTACATGAGGCCCTATTAATAATGGGCCGAATCAACAGCTCCTGCTCATTTCTTAAATATCTTCAACTCAAGCCCGGTCCATCAATTCCAAAATATTGAAACAACGATCAGCAGCTAGGGTTTCACTCCGACGAATTCCCTTCTCAACTTTTTCTGAGAGACTGGTAAGAATCATTCAATCAATTTCTATCTGTTCATTCATAATTTAGATACGTTTTCTTCTTTTGGGGGTTCGATTCAACGCACAAATGCCGATCTGTTTCTGGGTTCATCTCTTTAATTTGCCATTCAATATGAATAAGGTTTGTCAAGAACAGCGAAAAGTTGATCCCCTTTGTTATTCAATTTCTCTGTGGAGCTCTCTGTTTTGGTAAGTTATAGAGCCCAGTGAGGATGTAAATGAACTGGATTCGTCAACAAGATTGAAAGTTTGTCCAAACGATACATAATTTTTGGGGCCTAGATAATGTTCCATCTATTTTGCTACACAAAGAGAATGAGTGAATGCTTTTTTCCTGGAAGTTTTGACTTACCAATCTGGAACTAATTAATAACTTGATTGTCTGTTTCTCTCTTTTGGTTGATTTAGCACAATGAGAAAGAAAATGAATTGGGTATGTCAAGAGGGTGAAAAATCCCTCATTTTTTCTGTTGAAGCATCTAGCAAATAAATCAACTCTGTCTGTTTAATAAGGTAAATGATGTGAAAACATGTCTCCCCTCTTAGTTGTTGTCTTGTTTAATATGTCGTAGAACTCTGACAAATCATGAAAATTTACTACAGAATGGTCTGGTGATTTTCGATTTAGTATTGCACCTTAGTTCACTCTTCAAGTAAGTACAGTTCAGAGATTTGCTTCGAATTGAACTCAATAAATAGAAGTTTCTCAGTATGGAATTAAGTGATGTCAACATGATGCTACTTTATTTCGCTTGATGTCATGGCATGCAAATGAAGTACGTAAAAAAGACGTGGTATGTTGTATTAGGTGAAAGTCGTATGTTCTTCTTGTATGTTGCAAATAAAGTACGTAAAAAGATATTACTAACATGTACTTTTCCTGTAGGCCTTTCCTGTGGCATATTCCCCAAAATTGGAAAGAGAAAAACCCCACAAGAGAAATTGCTCGGAGTGGGCTTGTTATCTGAGAAACTCCAATACGAAACTGTGGGAAGTTAATATAGCCAAGGACAGCGATACCTGGAGGGAGGTGCAGAAGATGCATGGTGATAGGAGCGTGGTGATTTTGGTGCGGGGAGAAGTTGGATATGGCTGAAGTACATGTGGATTTTCAGGAGAAGCAAGGAGATCCTGAGGAGGTTAGTGTATGATCAAAAATCTAAGGGAGGACATAGCAGTGAGTTCTATTTATCCCTTATTCATATGTTACCTGCTGCTACAGAATATTTTATTCCCTTGTTAAGTCTGATCAAACTTCCTTTTGTAACTCAGGTATCGAAAGGTCTGATATTCAAGTTGAAGATCCACCCCTAACTTATATATCTGGAATTCACAAGGATGATGGTTACTTGTTAACCCATTATGATGATGATCCTGAGGAGGTTAGTTTATCATTTTGCTCATGTTATCAATGCACCCTTGCATGCCTTCCATTGTGAATCCATGTAGCTCCAACAAGATTACTGGGAGATTATCAAAGGGACTTCAAATGTAACTAGATTGAGAGATACTGATATGCCTTGGGGGTGTTATCATTACCTCAAGCTTTCTTTGATTTCAACTTGATTAAGTATCGAATAAATATGATGACAGTATAGTAATTCCATCGAATTGGGGATGTTGTTTGAGGATATAGAAGAGATCCATCCCCACGCCATTCAAGTCTCTGGTTATTCAACTTGTTTCATTGCTAACCCATTTAGCAATTCCAGACTAATCCTTTATCTATCCAAGGAAGTATTCAGCTTCTCGTCGCGATCAAATAAATTGGTGAACTATACTTTTTTCTCGACATTTGAGGCCTTTGTTTCCCATACTGATCCTTTACCTAGTTAATACATAGTTCAAATGCTTAAAAACTTACCCTATGATCTATATATCGCAGGATTCAGATATACTATAGTCCGCTTTTAGCCCATACTCCTTACGTTTGCTTGGGTAAATCCTGATTTTGCTGTGAAACTGGAAAACCGAATTACTCTACTTCGTACCACCCTAATATTAGCGAGCACGAGACTGACAGTGACACAAATTAGGAAATTATTTTCATTTAATGTCCTTTCCTCCTGAATCCCAGTTAAGCATAGTTGTCAAAATCGGGTGATACGCGATTCGCGATTCGTATAGTACGATTCGGTTCGGTTCATTCCTAAACGATTCAGAATCGTACATGAATGGAAAGTGTGGTAGAATTGTGTCACTGAATTGTGAATCGTGAATCGAAACGCTGAATTGTGAATCGGTCGATTCAGTGTTGTAGTCCTTTTGAAGGCAGGTATAGGATTTGATAAGCGGGTGAAGAACAAATAATCAATTGTCATTTCTTGAATACCTGTTTTACCATCTATTTCCTTTAAATCTCCTCAATATACGCCTTCTTTCACAACTCTCGAAGGCTTTTGCACTCTTCATCCTCTCCACTTCCTTCACTTTCACCAAGAACATAACATGTTCAATTTTTGGACATTCTCTTATTATTCGTCGTCCTTAACCTCAGATTCACTTTGTTCGAACTTTCATAGAGAGACCTTTCTTCTCTTGTTTTAACTCTTGAAAGTAGGTGAGGATTATTTAATAGCCAAGTTCACAAATAAACATTTTTCGAACTTAAAAACTTTTATATTACATCTTATTTCTAGGACCAAGAAACTTAAATTCGATAAAACTTACTCTTAGAACTTCTCTTAGATGATGATGAGGAAAACTATGAGTTTGATTTGGATGATTTCAGTTTCTTTTTTAGGATGGAGTTTGAAGGGCACAATACTGTATTTGTTTTTACATAGAAATTGTTTGATGTTCTTCATGCTCACTGCTTGCTTCCCTGTAGAACTGAAGTAGTGAACTTACTCGGATGCTATTTTATGATCATCAGCTTAGGACATAACTTATTTAGTCATTTCATTTGGATGCTATTTATGATTTGAATGATCATACATTTATCACATTCGATTACTAGTTGTCTCATTGGTATAAATGGGTAATTTAATAGTAATAATATTAATTAGCCTAATCGTTACGATTCACGATTCAAAATTAAGATTTCGATTCACGATTTGACAACATGAGGTCAATATTTCCAGAAACTAGAAATTGTTCCATCATGTTTCATGTTTTTAGTTAGCATCTTTGCCCTTTTTGATGTAGAACTTATAATAATACACAATACAGCTAGTTTATATGTTCAAAATGAAAGATAACTCAATTTCATGATTTTGCAGCATGTGCTAGTTGCATTTATTACTAGATATCTAATATATCTTCGCATGCCACCATACTTCTGATTTTTGGTAGAGGAAAAAGACAATTTCTTTTGATTTATTAGAATGGACCACAATGTCTAAGAGGGGTGGTGTAGCTTTGGGAACGAGTATCAATTTTAGTTGGGGAATACTTGTGTGTGAGTTGATTGGAATATCGTCTTAAATGCTGAAGACATGTTATTTTTCCTTAGTGGTTTTCATATTGATTATAATGATTTTAGATCCTCTATAACCACCAAATATGAGCTGCTCTCTTACAACAGCTGTATGTTCTTTTAAAAGCGGGAGAACATATGTTGGATGCTCAGAGTACAACCAATTTTCGTGCTGTTTTCTTCTATTAATACTGATTCATCTTCTATTCAAAACTTCTCTTTTAGTCGACGATCTAAAGGCCGCGGAAGTCGTTTTCGTATTTTGATAATGTCTCGTGGTTCTGGTAATAACTTTCGTGATGGTATAATTGATGGTAATAAATTGAGAAAGCAGGGGGTTATCAAACCAAACTTTATAATGAATACACGTTTAGGGTTGAAAATCATAATTGGAAAGTTTATACAGTTATTGTGTCACATAACTGTGGTTATATATTAAATCGTAGCTTACAAAGCATCATTCCTACCTACGAATAGGGTAAAGCCGACAATTTGTTTACACAATAAAAATAATCAAAAAAACACATGAGATTGCTCTAATAAGCACTTACCAATATCCAATTCGCTATTTATATTAAGAGATAGTCACCGGCAATATGTTCATTGGAAAGTACAAATTAGCTAAATAACTCAAGCCTTACCAAATCACATGGCAACCTGTTCCAAATCTTTCTATGAAATACGGATTCTATGGCGGGATATCACTCCATGCTGAAATATGCTCTCCTCCTCAGCAATCCTCTTCCTTCGTCTACTTTGACCTATAAAACAAAAATCTGCTATTAGAAAAATGAGAAAAACTCATATAGCACATCCAATGTGATTTACTGCTGAATGGTCAATCTATCACATTAGATGGGTTATATGATTTTTTTTTCATTTTTCTTATGGCATATTTTTGTTTAATAGGTCAGAGTAGGCGTATGAAGAGGATAGCTGCGGAGGAGAGCATATTTTCAGCATGGAGGGGTCTCCCGCCCAGAGAATCCGTATTTCATAGCAAATATTTGGAAATGGAAGCCATGTGATTTGGTAAGGCTTGAGTTATTATGATTATTTGTACTTTCCTATGAACGTATTAACGGCGATTTTCTCTTGATATAAATATTGAATTCGTTATTTGTAAGTGCTGATTTGTAAATGCTGATTAGAGCAATCTCATATTGGTTTTTGATTATTTTTATTAGGCTATTTGTTGCAATTGGAATAATGCAGGGGGTTATTCTAATAAATTGAGAAAGCAGGGGGTTATCTGACCCAACTTTTATAATGAATACACGTTTAGGGTTGAAAATCATAATTGGAAAGTTTATACAGTATATTTTGCCACATAACTGTGGTTATATGTTAAATCGTAGCTTACTAAGCATCATTCCTACCTACGAATTGGGTAAAGCCAACAATTTGTTTACACAATAAAAATAATTAAAAAACAACATGAGATTGCTCTAATAAGTACTTACCAATACCCAATTCACTATTAAGAGATACTCACCGGCAATATGTTCACAGGAAAGTACAAATTAGCTAAATAAATCAAGCCTTACCAAATCACATGGCTTCCTGTTCCAAATCATTCTATGAAATACGGATTCTGTGGCGGGATATCACTCCATGCTGAAATATGCTCTCCTCCTCAGCAATCCTCTTCCTTCGTCTACTTCGGCCTATAAAACACAAATCTGCCATGAGGAAAATGAGAAAAACTCATATCACACATCTAATGTGATTTGCTGCTGAATGGTCAATCTATCACATTAGGTGGGTTATATGAACTTTTTGTCATTTTCTAATGGCAGATTTTTTGTTTTATGGGTGAAAGTAGGCGTGTGGTGAGGATAGCTAAGGAGGAGAGGATATTTCAGCATGGAGGGGTCCCCCGCCCACAAAATCCGTATGTCATAGCAAAGATTTGGAAAAGGAAGCCATGTGATTTGGTAAGGCTTGAGTTGTTTAGATTATTTGTACTTTCCTATGAACGTATTGACGGCGATTATCTCTTGATATAAATAGTGAATTCGTTATTTGTAAGTGTTGATTAGAGCAATCTCATGTTGGTTTTTGATTATTTTTATTTGGTAAAAAAACAAGCGTTGGCTTTCCCAACTTCAGAGGTAGGAATGATGCATAGTAAGCTACGAATTAATATATAACCATAGTATGTGGAACATTATGCTGTACAAACTTTCCAATTAGATTTTTCACCCTAAACCTGTATGCATCATGGAAGTTGGGTCAGATAACCCCCTGCTTTATCAATTTCCCAGAATAACCCCCTGCATTATTCCAATTGCAACAAATAGCCTATTTCGTCCATCTCCATCCATTTTTTGTTGCAGAATGAGGGGTAGTTTAGTGTTTTCACTTAAGTGAGAGGGAGTTTAGTCTTTCTCTTTTCTAATAAATTGAGAAAGCAGGGGGATATCTGACCCAACTTTTATAATGAATACACCTTTAGGGTTGAAAATCATAATTGGAAAGTTTATACAGTATATTGTGCCACATAACAGTGGTTATATATTAAATCGTAGCTTACTAAGCATCATTCCTACCTACGAATTGGGTAAAGCCAACAATTTGTTTACCCCATAAAAATAATCAAAAAAACTACATGAGATTGCTCTAATAAGCACTTACCAATATCCAATTCACTATTAAGAGATAGTCACCGGCAATATGTGCATAGGAAAGTACAAATTAGCTAAATAACTCAACCCTTACCAAATCACATGGCTACTTGTTCCAAATCTTTCTATGAAATACGGATTCTGTGGCGGGATATCACTCCATGCTGAAATATGCTCTCCTCCTCAGCAATCCTCTTCCTTCGTCTACTTTGACCGATAAAACACAAATCTGCCATTAGGAAAATGAGAAAAACTCATATAGCACATCTAATGTGATTTACGGCCGAATGGTCAATCTATCACATTAGATGGGTTACATGATTTTTTGCCATTTTCTAATGGAAGATTTTTGTTTTATAGGTTAAAGTAGGCGTGTGAAGAGGATAGCTAAGGAGGAGAGGATATTTCAGCATGGAGAGGTCTCCCGCCCACAGAATCCGTATGTCATAGCAAAGATTTGGAAAAGGAAGCCATGTTATTTGGTAAGGCTTGAGTTGTTTAGATTATTTGTACTTTCCTATGAACGTATTGACGGCGATTATCTCTTGATATAAATAGTGAATTCGTTATTTGTAAGTGTTGATTAGAGCAATCTCATGTTGGTTTTTGATTATTTTTATTTGGTAAAAAAACAAGCGTTGGCTTTACCCAACTTCGGAGGTACGAATGATGCATAGTAAGCTACGAATTAATATATAACCATAGTATGTGGAACATTATGCTGTACAAACTTTCCAATTAGATTTTTCACCCTAAACCTGCATGCATCATGGATCTTTGGTCAGATAACCCCTTGCTTTCTCAATTTCTCAGAATAACCCCCTGCATTATTCCAATTGCAACAAATAGCCTATTTCGTCCATCTCCATCCAAATTTTATGCAGAATGAGCGGTAGTTTAGTCTTTTCACTTAAGTGAAAGGGAGTTTAGTCTTTTTCTTTTCTAATAAATTGAGAAAGCAGGGGGTTATCTGACCCAACTTTTATAATGAATACACGTTTAGGGCTGAAAATCATAATTGGAAAGTTTATACAGTATATTGTGCCACATAACAGTGGTTATATATTAAATCGTAGCTTACTAAGCGTCATTCCTACCTACGAATTGGGTAAAGCCAACAATTTGTTTACCCAATAAAAATAATCAAAAAAAACAACATGAGATTGCTCTAATAAGCACTTACCAATATCCAATTCACTATTTAGAGATAGTCACCGACAATATGTTCATAGGAAAGTACAAATTAGCTAAATAACTCAAGCCTTACCAAATCACATGGCTTCCTGTTCCAAATCTTTCTATGAAATACGGATTCTGTGGCGGGATATCACTCCATGCTGAAATATGCTTCCTCCTCAGCAATCCTCTTCCTTCGTCTACTTTGACCTATAAAACACAAATCTGCGATTAGGAAAATGAGAAAAACTCATATAGCACATCTAATGTGATTTACTGCTGAATGGTCAATCTATCACATTAGACGGGTTATATGATTTTTTGTCATTTTCTAATGGCAGATTTTTGTTTTATAGGTGAAAGTAGGCGTGTGAAGAGGATAGCTGCGGATGAGAGCATATTTCAGCATGGAGGGGTCTCCCGTCCACAAAATCCTTATTTCATAGCAAAGATTTGGAAAAGGAAGCCATGTTATTTGGTAAGGCTTGAGTTATTGACGGCGATTATCTCTTGATATAAATAGTGAATTCGTTATTCGTAAGTGCTGATTAGAGCAATCTCATGTTGGTTTTTGATTATTTTTATTTGGTAAAAACAAGTGTTGGCTTTACCCAACTTCGGAGGTAGGAATGATGCTTAGTAAGCTACGAATTAATATTTAACCATAGTATGTGGAACATTATACTGTATAAACTTTCCAATTAGATTTTTCACCCTAAACCTGTACGCATCATGGAAGTTGGGTCAGATAACCCTGCTTTCTCAATTTCTCACAATAACCCCTTGCAACAAATAGCCTATTCCGTCCATCTCCATCCAATTTGATTTTGGAATGAGGGGTAGTTTAGTCTTTTCACTTAAAGTGAAAGGGCGTTTATTCTTTCTCTTTTCTAATAAATTGAGAAAGCAGGGGGTTATCTGACCCACCTTTTATAATGAATACTACATCCGTTTTGTCTGTTTCGTCTGCGTTTGTTTTTAACCCGTAACTGAGTCACTTTGACTTGGTGATTTGGGTACCGGAACGATGTAATTTTTTTTAACAATTTTGTCATGGTATTTTAGAATAAACTTTCTTCTATAAGAGCATGCAAATATTACTAAATTCTTGTATCATTTTGCTAATCAAATCACCGGATGAAAGTAACTCACTGAATAGTGACAAAAAGTGAAGTAGGCCGACACAGGCGAAACAGAGGTAGTACACGTTTAGGGTTGAAAATCATAGTTAGAAAGTTTATACAGTATATTGTGCCACATAACCTGTGGTTATATATTAAATCGTAGCTTACTAAGCATCATTCCTACCTACGAATTGGGTAAAGCCAACAATTTGTTTACCCAATAAAAATAATCAAAAAACAACACGAGATAAGCACTTACCAATATCCAATTCACTATTTATATTATGAGATAGTCACCGGCAATATGTTCTTAGGAAAGTACAAATTAGCTAAATAACTCAAGCCTTACCAAATCCCATGGCTTCCTGTTCCGAATCTTACTATGAAATATTATGTGGCGGGATGTCACTCCATGCTGAAATATGCTCTCCTCCTCAGCAATCCTCTTCCTTCGTCTACTTTGACCTATAAAACACAAATCTGCCATTAGGAAAATGAGAAAAACTCATATAGCACATCTAATGTGATTTACTACTGAATGGTCAATCTATCACATTAGATGGGTTATATGATTTTTTGCCATTTTCTAATGCCAGATTTTTGTTTTATAGGTGAAAGTATGCGTGTGAAGAGGATAGCTAAGGAGGAGAGCATATTTCAGCATGGAGGGGTCTCCCGCCCACAGAATCCGTATTTCATAGCAAAGATTTGGAAAAGGAAGCCATGTGATTTGGTAAGGCTTGAGTTGTTTAGATTATTTGTACTTTCCTATGAACGTATTGTCGGCATTTATCTCTTGATATAAATAGTGAATTCGTTATTTGTAAGTGTTGATTAGAGCAATCTCATGTTGGTTTTTGATCATTTTATTCGGTAAAAAAACAAGCGTTGGCTTTACCCAACTTCGGAGGTAGGAATGATGCATACTAAGCTACGAATTAATATATAACCATAGTATGTGGAACATTATGCTGTACAAACTTTCCAATTAGATTTTTCACCCTAAACCTGTATGCATCATGGAAGTTGGGTCAAATAACCCCCTGCTTTCTAATTTTCTCAGAATAACCCCTGCATTATTCCAATTGCAACAAATAGCCTATTTCGTCCATCTCCATCCATTTTCTTTTGCAGAATGAGGGGTAGTTTAGTCTTTTCACTTAAGTGAAAGGGAGTTTAGTCTTTCTCTTTTCTAATAAATTGAGAAAGCAGGGGGTTATCTGACCCAACTTTTATAATGAATACACGTTTAGGGTTGAAAATCATAATTGGAAAGTTTATACAGTATATTGTGCCACATAACAGTGGTTATATATATTAAATCGTAGCTTACTAAGCATCATTCCTACCTACGAATTGGGTAAAGCCAACAATTTGTTTACACAATAAAAATAATTAAAAAACAACATGAGATTGCTCTAATAAGCACTTACTAATATCCAATTCACTATTAAGAGATAGTCACCGGCAATATGTTCATAGGAAAGTACAAATTAGCTAAATAACTCAAGCCTTACCAAATCACATGGTTTCCTGTTCCAAATCATTCTATGAAATACGGATTCCACGGCGGGATATTACTCCATAGTGAAATATGCTCTCCTCCTCAGAATTCCTCTTCCTTCGTCTACTTTGACCTATAAAATACAAATCTGCGATTAGGAAAATGAGAAAAACTCATATAGCACATCTAATGTGATTTACTGCTGAATGGTCAATCTATCACATTAGATGGGTTATATGATTTTTTGTCATTTTCTAATGGCAGATTTTTTTTTGTAGGTGAAAGTAGGCGTGTGAAGAGGATAGCTGCGGATGAGAGCATATTTCAGCATGGAGGGGTCTCCCGCCCACATAATCCTTATTTCATAGCAAAGATTTGGAAAATGAAGCCATGTGATGTGGTAAGGCTTGAGTTATTTAGATTAATTGTACTTTCCTATGAACGTATTGACGGAGATTATCTCTTGATATAAATAGTGAATTCGTTATTTGTAAGTGTTGATTAGAGCAATCTCATGTTTGTTTTTGATTATTTTTATTTGGTAAAAACAAGTGTTGGCTTTACCCAACTTCGGAGGTAGGAATGATGCTTAGTAAGCTACGAAATAATATTTAACCATAGTATGTGGAACATTATACTGTATAAACTTTCCAATTAGATTTTTCACCCTAAACCTGTATGCATCATGGAAGTTGGGTCAGATAGCCCCCTGCTTTCTCAATTTCTCAGAATAACCCCCCTGCATTATTCCAATTGCAACAATTAGCCTATTTTGTCCTTTTCCATCCAATTTGATTTTGGAATGAGGGGTAGTTTAGTCTTTTCACTTAAAGTGAAAGGGAGTTTAGTCTTTCTCTTTTCTAATAAATTGAGAAAGCAGTGGGTTATCTGACCCAACTTTTATAAAGAATACTACCTCCGTTTCGTCTGTTTCGTCTGCGTTTGTTTTTTTAACGCGTAAATGAGTCACTTTGACTTGGTGATTTGGGTACCGAAACGATGTAATATTTTAACAAATTTTTCATGGTATTTTAGAATAAAATTTCCTCTATAATACCATGCAAAGATTACTAAATTCTTGTATCATTTTGCTAATCAAATCACCGGATGAAAGTAACCCAGTGAATAGTGACAAAAAGTGAAGTAGGCTGACACAGGCGAAACAGAGGTAGTACACGTTTAGGGTTGAAAATCATAGTTAGAAAGTTTACACAGTATATTGCGCCACATAACCTGTGGTTATATATTAAATCGTAGCTTACTAAGCATCATTCCTACCTACGAATTGGGTAAAGCCAACAATTTGTTTACCCAATAAAAATAATCAGAAAACAACACGAGATAAGCACTTACCAATATCCAATTCACTATTTATATTAAGCGATAGTCACCGGCAATATGTTCATAGGAAAGTACAAATTAGCTAAATAACTCAAGCCTTATCAAATCCCATGATCTTACTATGAAATATTATGTTGCGGGATGTCACTCCATGCTGAAATATGCTCTCCTCCTCAGCAATCCTCTTCCTTCGTCTACTTTGACCTATAAAACACAAATCTGCCATTAGGAAAATGACAAAAACTCATATAGCACATCTAATGTGATTTACTACTGAATGGTCAATCTATCACATTAGATGGGTTATATGATTTTTTGACATTTTCTAATGGCGGATTTTTGTTTTATAGGTGAAAGTATGCGTGTGAAGAGGATAGCTAAGGAGGAGAGCATATTTCAGCATGGAGGGGTCTCCCGCCCACAGAATCCGTATTTCATAGCAAAGATTTGGAAAAGGAAGCCATGTGATTTGGTAAGGCTTGAGTTGTTTCGATTACTTGTACTTTCCTATGAACGTATTGTCGGCGTTTATCTCTTGATATAAATAGTGAATTCATTATTTGTAAGTGCTGATTAAAGCAATCTCATGTTGGTTTTTGATTATTTTTATTCGGTAAAAAAACAAGCGTTGGCTTTACCCAACTTCGGAGGTAGGAATGATGCATAGTAAGCTACGAATTAATATATAACCATAGTATGTGGAACATTATGCTGTACAAACTTTCCAATTAGATTTTTCTCCCTAAACCTTTATGCATCATGGAAGTTGGGTCAGATAACCCCTTGCTTTCTCAATTTCTCAGAATAACCCCCTGCATTATTCCAATTGCAACAAATAGCCTATTTCGTCCATCTCCATTCAATTTCACTATTAGGAGATAGTCACTTACATTATGCTGTACAAACTTTCATCTATAATACCATGCAAAGATTACTAAATTCTTGTAGGCTGACACAGGCGAAACAGAGGTAGTACACGTTTAGGGTTGAAAATCATAGTTAGAAAGTTTATACAGTATATTGTGCCACATAACCTGTGGTTATATATTAAATCGTAGCTTACTAAGCATCATTCCTACCTACGAATTGGGTAAAGCCAACAATTTGTTTACCCAATAAAAATAATCAAAAAACGACACGAGATAAGCACTTACCAATATCCAATTCACTATTTATATCAAGCGATAGTCACCGGCAATATGTTCATAGGAAAGTACAAATTAGCTAAATAACTCAAGCCTTATCAAATCCCATGGCTTCCTGTTCCAAATCTTACTATGAAATATTATATAGCGGGATGTCACTCCATGCTGAAATATGCTCTCCTCCTCAGCAATCCTCTTCCTTCGTCTACTTTGACCTATAAAACACAAATCTGCCATTAGGAAAATGAGAAAAACTCATATAGCACATCTAATGTGATTTACTACTGAATGGGCAATCTATCACATTAGATGGGTTATATGATTTTTTGCCATTTTCTAATGGCAGATTTTTGTTTTATAGGTGAAAGTATGCGTGTGAAGAGGATAGCTAAGGAGGAGAGCATATTTCAGCATGGAGGGGTCTCCCGCCCACATAATCCGTATTTTATAGCAAAGATTTGGAAAAGGAAGCCATGTGATTTGATAAGGCTTGAGCTGTTTAGATTACTTGTACTTTCCTATGAACGTATTGTCGGCGTTTATCTCTTGATATAAATAGTGAATTCATTATTTGTAAGTGCTGATTAAAGCAATCTCATGTTGGTTTTTGATTATTTTTATTCGGTAAAAAAACAAGCGTTGGCTTTACCCAACTTCGGAGGTAGGAATGATGCATAGTAAGCTACGAATTAATATATAACCATAGTATGTGGAACATTATGCTGTACAAACTTTCCAATTAGATTTTTCTCCCTAAACCTGTATGCATCATGGAAGTTGGGTCAGATAACCCCTGCTTTCTCAATTTCTCAGAATAACCCCCCTGCATTATTCCAATTGCAACAAATAGCCTATTTTGTCCTTTTCCATCCAATTTGATTTTGGAATGAGGGGTAGTTTAGTCTTTTCACTTAAAGTGAAAGAGAGTTTAGTGTTTCTCTTTTCTAATAAATTGAGAAAGCAGGGGGGTTATCTGACCCAAGTTTTATAATGAATACACGTTTAGGGTTGAAAATCATAATTGGAAAGTTTAAACAGTATATTGTGCCACATAACTGTGGTTATATATTAAATTGTAGCTTACTAAGCATCATTCCTACCTACGAATTGGGTAAAGCCAACAATTTGTTTACCCTATAAAATAATCAAAAAACAACATGAGATTGCTCTGATAAGCACTTACAAATAACGAATCGTAACTTCCAATTATGATTTTCAACCCTAAACAAAATCTTAAAGGGGGTTAAGATTTCCAGACAATCTATGGTTCTTACACACTAACTGTTTGCAGATGATTCAGTGGTGTTTCTGAATGCTAATTTTTAAGAACTCTACTGTCATGAAGATCTTATCTACCTTTGAAAAAAGGAATTGGCATGAAAGTTAATTTGGAGAAAACCTGAGTACTCTTCACCCTAAGACGAAATAGGAGTTTAAAATTCATGTGTTACTAAATATGGCCTTCAAAAAATGGCAGATGATACCAAGTACTTGGTGCTCCCCTCTTTGTGGGGAAAGACAAAAGCATAAGCACTCAATTTCATTGTGGCCAGTGTGTATCCAAACTTTAGAGCTGGAAAAGTCTCTTGCTCTCTAAGACAGGGAAACAAGTGATGATTAAGGCCATAGGTCAAGCCATCCCCAACAATATTATGCAAAGCTTTAGATTCCCAAAAAAGCTCTGTGACTTTCTGAGCAAGGCAGTGAGAATTTCTTGTGGGGGTCAAACCCATACAAAACATCCACCACTTGGGTAAGCTGACACACTCAAGAAACCAAAACAGTTTGGGGGGCTAGGGTTCAAAGACTTCCAATCCTTTAATATAGCTCTCCTAGCTAAACAAGGGTGGAGGATCATTAATGAGTCTACCTCTCTGTGTGCTAAATTCTTCAAAAGTGTCCATTTCCCCGACTATAGTTTTACGCAATCTAAGAAAGGTGGTTCTCCAAGTTGGGCTTGGCTAAGTATGCTGGAAGGTAGAGACAAAATTCTCAGGTTTGGGAGATGGACAATTAGTAATGGACATAGTGTACTGATCAAAGACAACAGGATTTCAAAAACGAACCCTGGCTCAGTCCAGTGAGCTAATGAGAATGCTAGAACCTGGTAGATTGGTGTCATTATAAACTTCTTTAGTGAGGAAGTAGCCAAGAATATTTTGAAGATTCCTCTCCCTCTATTTCCAAAAGATGACTCTTTTGGCCATGGAAAAATAATGGGAGTTACTCAGTCAAGTTGTGCTACATTGTTGCAAAATCAAGCTAAGAAGACCAATGGGGAAGATAAAGTTTAAAGCTCTACTCATCTTTCTCAAGACGGCTGGAAATGGTGCTGGAATCTAAATCTTCCCCCAAGAATTTATCATTTTCTCTTGTGCATTTGCAATAAAGCATTTGCAACCAAAGAAAACCTCTTCTTAAGAAAATGTGCAGAATTAAACTCTTGCCAAATTTGTGTAGAAACTTAGTGGCACCTGTAAGCTCATTCCCTTGGGCTAGTCCTACTTGATTTGGTATATTGGGTTTGAGAAGAGAACAGCTGCAACAACATACTTCCTTTCCCAGTTGGTTGAAGTTCCTAATTGAGTTGAGTAAATCCTAACTTAGCTAAGAAGCTGGTGGAGCACCATGTTTTAGGCTGTTGGTTCATCTGGAAGTCCGAGAATGAATAGGTTTTCTAAGCCAGTTCAAGCAATCCCTACTCAACCATCTCTAAGTTCAAAATGTATTTAGCAACTCTGCAATCATTGGGAAGTGGAGTTTGTTCCCCAGTTTCCCCTATCTGCAGAGCAGATTCTCCAAATCACCACTCTTGGAATAACCCCCTGTTGGGTGGTTGAAAGTGAATAGTGATGCTAGTTGGAAACAAGGCTCTGAAATGGCTAATATCGGGGGATTATGAGGGATGATGGTGGGGAAGTGATGGATGGTCAAACTGCAAAGGTAAAAGCCGACTCTCCTCAGATGGCAGAAGCATTGGCTATCAGGGCAGCTTGTGTTGGAATAAAAGTTTGCAGGCCAATATCATTATGGAGTCTGACTGTCACGAGGTGGTCTTTCGGGTCCAAGGCAAAAGACAACTTGGGTGGAATATGAGAAACATAATCTCTGATATTTGTATTTATTTAGCTGCTTCTAACATATCTCTCAAATGGGTTAGTAGTAAAGCTATTAGACTTATCAATTTGATAGTTAAAAAAGGGATATAAGAGGGTTTAAATTGGAGGTGGGTAGATCTCCCTCCAATCTTTCTGCAAGTTTTTCAGTGTAAAGATTTACAGGAGAATGAGTAATGAAATTGTTTCTTTCGGTGCAAAAAAATAATCATGAAAAGCCATGAGTAGAATATCGTACAACATACGATGTTTTCCTTGCGCCCTTCATTTGCATGCCATGATATTGAGCAAAGTGAAGTAACATGGTGATGACACCATTTAATTCCTAGTTTGAGCAATTTTATATAGGCCTGTCAATGTCTGGTTTTGGGTAGACCCGTCTCGGGTCTGACCCAACACATATTAATAAGAGCGAGACCGATGAAGAATCAGACCCCACAGTTCCAGACCCGCAACCCGTAGGGGACCCCGCAATTATTAAAATTCTTAAATGTTCTCATGCCTCGTTTGGGTGAGGGATAAAACTTGTGGGGTTTAAAGATATATGGGAATATGAGGCAGGATATGCTTGTATTGGGATTAGGCACATAAGTGATTTTTTGGTTATGAGTGTTTGGTTAGAGCAAGATATGACACATAATGCAACGACCCTGGAACCTACGGTTCCCTGCTAGCACAACCAAACGATAATCCAAGCGCATTTATTAATGAAAACCGGAGAAAATCCTCCAACCATAATTTGAAATAAAACAAATGACATCGTTCAAATCTAAATTCTGGAAATCTTCTTCCTAAATGAAATGAAATGTTCCTAGCTTCCTGATCCTAGTCTTCAGCTTACGTGTGCGCGTTCCCCCACTTTATTCATAACCTGCGGGTTTTCAAATAGCAACAGCCGACCGCAGAAAACGTTTATCAGTAAAAACTGAGTAAGCATATACCACAACATGTAAAACAGAGTTTTGGCTTAAAGACTGGATCACAATATAACTGAAGTAACTTCACATTTAATCATTAGTTGAGCTGAGGCATATTAGAGCCCAGCGGGTAACGAATGCCCACAGAGAGGTCACGATGCAATAAATAATAATTAGAGTACCTCTCGGGATATCACAGTCCATCCCAATTCACCCCTGAACTAACTATGAGACCTTAAGTGTCGACACCCCTATACAGTTGTGACCCACACATGCATAGGTAGTACTCTATAGCTTTCACAATATAAAAACCCATATAGGGTAGGGTATGAAACCCTAGGAGGTTCGTCTCACGTGCGCCTCCGGCCGTAGCCTTCACACACATCCTCTGTACATCGCACCATATCATTTATCGTTCATTAATATATCACATGGCCACAAGTAACTACATACTTTTCAAAGATATATTTGCAAGAGAGATTTCAAAATTCAAAGTTTAAAACAGCTGCACGATACACAAGTAACACACACCAAACACATTTTGATAGTTGAAGGTGCTGTGCATATAAACTTACTTGGATTGGAAGAGAGATCGTCACACGAAAGCAAGCACGCAATTACTCGTAGTAAGGGTCCTCAATGAAATCGCCTCCTACGAACTCGGAATCTACAATAGCAATTATTCCTAATTAACATATTGCTAGCACGCCAATAACACGTACATAGTCCTATATGCAATGCAAGCGTAACCCCCAAAATTCCCCACACATATATATTCTATGACGTAAGTTTAGAAAGTATTTTGATAAAGAGCACAATTGTTTATAAATATAAACACTGACACTGGAATAAAGAATAGTCTAAAATAAAAATACTAAATTTCATATTAAATAAATAAAAATTTAAAATAACTACACATGGTTGGAAAATATAAATATTAAAAGTTGTAAAAGCTCGTGTATTCTTCTCTAAAATGGTTTGACTCAAATAGTTACTATTTACAAACAATAACATATTTTTTCTAAATACGAAACTTTGAAATACGATATATATATATATATAATTAATAACTTATTACAAAATTAAATACTTATAAAAGTTTAACTACTAGGTGTACACAATCCCTCTTTTACTACAAATATCTACACACCCATATATTGATACTACATACTACTACTACTACTATTAATAACTTAACCTAATGATACTACCACTACCACTCCTTAACCCCAAAATACACAGACCACACACACACCCACCCACACCCACGTACACACCTACCAACCCACACAAACTCACCTTTGTGAACACTCAACCCACTGCTCCCTTTTGCAAACATGAAAACAAGTTCAAATCTGAACCAAGCAAATTGAAGGACAACAACAATAACAAAAAGGAGCTAACTGGGTTACCAATTGAAGGAGATGGAGACGAACAGGGGAGCGGAGACTTTGGTGCTACTGCTGCTTGTGCGACTCGCCGGACAGCGAGGCGACGGAAAGGATGACGGAAAGGCGGCGTCGCACGGCGGGACAAAGGCCGGACCTGCGTTCGGCTCGTCGCTCCGGTCGATTTCGTCGGCTGGGTTTGCTCGGCGAAACAGGGGAGGGCAGAGCAGAGAGATTCGACGGAGGGAGAGAGTTGGGTTTTGTGTGAAACGATGTGGGTTTTCTCTGTGATTTACAGGGCTTTATATAGGCTTATGGGAGAGAATCCGGTGGGGTTTAGGAGTATTACCGGGTTGATTTCGATTAAGAATCGAGCCACGAATTTGGGCGGAATCGGTTTCTTGGTGAGAAATGTTCGATCCTTGAAGAGTTTGGAGCGAATTGGGTCATAAATTGAGTGAGGTGGAGGTTGGATTGGTGGTGTTGCGGTGGAGGCGGTGTTGGTGTCGGAGAGGGAATCGGAGAACAAGTCTCCTGAGATGGAGAGGATGAAGATGATGGGTGAAGTAATCATGTGTGGCAAGGTGCACACATCACGCGGTGGTTGGTCAAGTAATAACTAGTTAAAAAGTGACGTTTGGACACATTAAAAAAAATGTTATACGACACATAATTTTTAATAACTAAAAACTTACGTAATTTTTATAACTTTTAATAAAACAATATATAAAAATAAAAAGTTCAAAATATAATTTTTCATAACATATATATATATATAAATATAAATAAAATATATAACTCATAAAAAATAAAATAAAAATACTTTTATAATTCCTACTAACGCCCAAAAATATTGAATAATCTCCTAAAAATACCCCCAAAATTACGGGGTATTACATCACATCTCCCTTAAAACAAAGCTTCGTCCCCGAAGCTTACCAAAGCTTAAACCCCAAAATTCCGGGGTATTACACATAATAAGATGCAACGTTATGTGGTAGAGGGTGAAGGAACGACATGATATGATTTCTACTCACAATTACCTTTTATATGGGGGTAGTATAGTCTTTTTCCAACTACCCACCTTATCCCCTATTTCCTTATCCTGGCTTATACTACCCCCTGGGTGGTACAGTACAAGGTTGTAGGCAAAACAAATGGTGGAGGGGATAAGGAAATGAAAATTGTACCTGCTCCTCATTACACACCCAAACAACGGATAAGGAGCAGGAGGTATAATACTATCCATTCCCTTCCACTCCTTTTATCTCTCAACCAAACAAGGCCTCATGGTTATTTAGGAAAAACAACGGAGAGAGAGAATCAGAGAATAGGAGAGAGTGAGGTTATTGGAATAGAGTACTCCAATTTTAGAGAGATGAGAAAATATATAAGAGAGAGATTAGTGATTGATTGTGGAGAGAGCGTTAAGGAGGGGCGAGAGAAGCACGGGAGCAGGAGAGATACAACTACTGTACAAAAGCAGATGAGTTATGAACATAGTGGGGTGGGATTAAAGAAAGAGAAGCCTCTGTTCGGGTCACACACAGAGTAATTATGACTAGTGTGGAAAATTAAGGGATACAATCGGAGAGGAGGGATGGGAGAATAACGGCGAGAGAGAAATTTGTTATTATTAAGGAGACGTGATACTTAAGCAGAAACTCAGCTACGTGCAAATGGCACGTCCGGGGTTCCCGAAGGCTATTTGGTTTAAAACCATACCTCAACCAGTAATGTATGGGTCCAATGGTTCTGGGACAAGCGGGTAAAAGTCTAGGTTTGGGTCTACTGTTCTGGGTTTTATTCCTTGGTTCGGGTCGGCTCTGCGTTAGAACCGACCTATTGACAGGTTTAAATATAATAACTTTTGACTTTGAGCTATACTACTACTTATTTGACGAGTGAGGTAAGGGTGAAATACTAAATTGAAAACCACCAGAGTAGTACTCTGTCATTGGACTCGCTTCTTTATTCCGTTGATTGATTCATGGCACTTGTGTTTTTCGTGTTAGTCTTTTTCTGGGACTTGTTTAACATTTATGATAATTCTAGGTGATTGGATTAGACTTGATTACTGGAAATGGTGAGTATGAGTACTTACCTGAGAAGGATCATAAGCATAGTAGTATCCTGTCATCAGGATCCATGCAATGTAAATGTCAAAATTAGAAATGCCCGCAATACAAACTAAAGTGAAGCTGCTCATAAAATATTGACTAATACTTTTCCATATCCTTATAAGAAGTCTCAATCTTTTTTGGTTATAGAAAAGACTAATGTTCATGGTAACTTGGCATTTAGTAAGTTAGTTTCGAACTAGGGGTTTTATAATTTAACTTCTATTAGTATTCAGTTACAGAAAGGCCCACTTAACAAAAACAACACAACGCTTAGGAAGAGGCCCACTAAACTAAACAAAGACTAGTATGAAAATAGGCAAAACTCAGTCCTATTTATTGACTACAGTATACTAATAAAATTTGAAACCGAAATTAAAAGGTTCGGTTCAGGTTCCCGTTTTTTACAAACCGTTTAAACTGGTTAAATCCGTTATATCAATATATAATTATATATAATTGTCAATAGTAATTAGTCAATTACTTTGAATCTGCAAGGGGTCATTCTGTTGCAGTCTGTCATCTCAACTTCCCGTCGTCTCTCAAGACTCCCAGACCGTCGCATATTTTTGAAACTAAGCAGTATGTTAAATTGGGAGTGTGAATTAAACTTGTGATATCTGAAGTTCTATTTTTCGAGAAGTTTTGTCAACCATGGTGTCTCGGCCATCTTGCGCGAACCTCGACTAATCCAAGAAGACCTGGGGTATACTTACAGTTTCCGCAGATGGCCAATTAAATCTCCAGTGCTCCAAGAATTATTGACTTTTGTGGGGTTCGGATTTGACACTTTAAGGGGAGCAAACCTTAGATCTCAAGCCTCATCCACGAGGCCGACCCCTTAGGTTGATATTTGGAATTCTTATTTAGTTGTGAAATCTTAATGTTGTTCTTCACATGCTTGTGAAATGTTCTCATTTTTTGAAAACTTAATATGACTATGTTGCTTGCTTCTCTTCTCACTTAGTTGGAGTAAGTTTCCTATTTTTGAAACTCTTGTGTTTTTTCCAGGTAAATATGTGAGATTTTGAAGTTTTTAGGGCTAAATTGAATTTATATACAATATTATTCAGTTAAATGCGATTCGACTCGAAAAGGAACGGGTAACCGGAGTTCGGATTGGAACCGAACCATTTCTAGGGGAACCGAACCACATCGTTTACAAATGATTCAGTTTAGGTTCAAATCTATTCCAAACTAAGATTTAGATTTGCTTCGAATGTTTTTTGCAAACTGAACCAAGCCAAACCATTTATATTACTATCAGATGTCCATGCAAACTCACTGTGCTTCACTAGTCTTTCACCGGTCGTCTTGTCTCATTCTCAATCTCTGCTTCTTCAGAAGAATTAGCAGATAGGGTTCTGACTTCGATCACTTCGATCCACATTCACTCATCGATCTGAAACGAAATCCGGCAAAGTTGCTTCCTTTCTCACTCTCCCGGATCAAAGCAGCAGAATCATCGATTGGTCGAAGAAGAAGACGAAGAGCTATAGAATTCTATTTTCTACACGATACATCTCTCCTTCTCTCGTCGTAAATTGTAATCCGACAATCCTGCTTCGCGGTCTCAGACGTCGGCCACAACCACCATGACTACATCCACACAATCAATGATCCAATGGGATGCTCCAACCAACTTTCCCATCAAGCTCTCTTCCGCCAATTTTTTAGTATGGAGTCCGCAAAACGAAACAATGATTAGATTTGATCTTCTGGGGGACGGATCTATCACCACAATGATTCTACAAAACTAGTTGCAAATCCAGATCCCCACCTGCTATTGTTAAGACCAGATCATTGTCAGTGCCCTTCTCTGTAGTTGCACGAATCTGTTCAATCACTGATCTCCACTGCGTCCACTACTCGTGAAGCATGGTCCACACTCCTGGAAAGTTACGCCAGAGCTTCTCTTGGCTGAGTCATCGCACTAAAGAACAAACTTGCTCGCAATCCACGCGAAAATCGTTCCATCTCGAAATACATCAAGGATGCAAAGCCCAATGTCAAACACTGAACTTCTCATCTCCATCATCAACTAAACTTGGAGTCGATTAGTCCCCCATAGTGGCTGCCTTTAGAGTTTGCAACACAGTTGTCTCCATTATTGAACTTGCGTCTATCCTTGAGGAGCACGAGCGCTACCTGCAAACTGCATAATCAGAATCTGCACCACTCCTTGCGGCGACCAATGTGACGCAGTGTCACTCAGGAGTGGCATCCCATCAGAGTACATCTCCTCGGTACTTGCACACTGGTGGTCACATAGGAATTAAGAACGCTATAAAAAGTCATCCAATGCGCGACATGGGTCGCGTTTCCCCAGCAGTCCTGCATGGACATTTCTGCAAATTCGCAGGGCACATGGTTCGGGGCTGTCGCAAACTTACTCGTTTTATGCGTGACCACACAGAACCACTCAGGTGCGACCAACACACTTGCGGCCACACCTGCGTTCAACACTTCCATCAGTCCAACCTCAGGGCCCTCATATGCATGGATGTTTGACAGTAGCGCATCCCATCATGTTACTCCTTGTCCAACTGCACTTTAGGACTTCTTAACCTACGCTGGTCTTGAATCTATCTCTCACATTGGTAGCACTACTCTCCCCACCTCTACTCGTCCCCTTCATCTCTCTAATGTTTATGTGTCCATCAATTACGTCGCAACATTGTCTCCGTCTCCAAACTTTGTCAATCTAACTATGCTACTGTTGAATTCTTCCCCTCTCATGTTATTGTGAAGGATCACATGACTGGCACAACTCTTCTACGCGGTGAATATCGTGATGGAGTCTACTATGCACCTCGCCACAGTCCCCCCATCATCAACACAACAGTCATCTCAAACATCGATCGTCTTCACCATAGCTTTGGTCATCCTTGTAATAAAACATTGGGGCTTATCTTAGAGAAAAGTAATCTCGCCTTGCCCCAATCTACCCTTAAGAATTTCTCGTGTACTTCATGTCATATCCATAAAAGTCAAGCTAGATTTTTTCAGAGAACTCTCTTACTAGCTCTCTCTCACTTGAACTGCTCTATAGTGATGTATGGAGAACTAAACTAATCTCTCGCGATGGCTATCTTTACTATGTAAATACATGAGAGATTGTTTACATACAATTATAATCTGCGAAAATAGAAAATGAGATAACAACATAATATCGGATGCCATAAATCAAGGGAGAGATGATTGCGGATCAACATAAATCAGGGGAGAGATAACTGTAGTGTACCTCATTCCTTAATACTGTATTTATCAAATCTTCTTCCCGGACAGATCTTCTGAAAGACTGGTCTCAGACTCTCCAAAAGAAATCTCCTTAATCTTGTATACTCCTTTAGATATATGGCATGTTCTGCTCGATCGCTCGGCATCTATTCTTATATCCCTGTAAGAAATATTGATCTCTTTCTTGTTTTAGGTTCGATTGAAGGCATAAATGCCTTTTTCGAGGCGGATCTATTTCTGGGTTCTGTCAAGAATAGTGAATGTTCATGTGTTTGGTTTGTTGTTCAATATTTTCAATTTCTCTATGGGGTTCTCCTTATCGGTAGGCAGTAGATATGGCACAGCGAGGAAGCCAATGAACTGGATTTGTCAACCATAGTGAAATTTATTTTTTAGTTGTTTATCCTTCCATTTTGTTGACAAATGAGAAAGACTGAAAGCTTTGTCTCTCGGTATGTTTTGACTGACCCACCTTGAACGCTGTGTTTAAGCAGTAAATGCTTTGAATTGATGCTTTTATATTCTGGAACTCAATTATCTGTATTTCACTTTTGGTTGGCTTTAGCGCAATGAGAAAAAAAAAACTGAATTTGGGCATGTCATGGCAGTGGAAAATTAATTAACTCTTTTTCTCAGGGAAACAATATGCAAATTCAAGATCTCTCCTGGATGATGATCTGGTGTTTTTCAATTTAGTACTATTGCACCTTACCCTCATTCTTCAAATAACCAGTAGTATTGCTCATAATGGAAGTTAAATGACGTCATCACGATGCCACTTCACTTTTTGGTCAATATCATGGCATGCAAATAGAGTACTTGAAGACATCATATTTGTTTCGGGATAATGTTGTAAGATATTCTACTCGTTTCTTTTGTATGATGACAAACATGTACTTTTTCCTGCAGTCCTTGCCAGTGGATTATTCCCAAATATTGCGAAAGTCGACACCTTGGAGTTACTTATTTAAGGAACTCTGATGGGCAAATGTGGCAACTCATATTAGCCAACGACGGTGATACCTGGTATTTCCAAGATGGTTGGGAAGAGCTGGTGCAAACAATCAATGCCGAGACTCGTGGTCTCTTTTCATTTAACTTTGCAGATGACGCCATTTTTTACTTCAAACTTTTTGGATCTAACAGATGTAATAAGTCTACGTCTTAGGGCCAAAGGAACTAGTTGAAAATAATGAGGAGGAGGTGGGTGAAGAAGAAGATGCAGGGCGGGAGGAGAGTGGAGGAGGGCAAAAGAAACAAGAACATATGGGTGAGTTCATTTATTCCTATTTTTTTTTCACAGAATATTTCAAGCATAATCCAACTGCTTCTAGAGATAAAGGAAAATCTGTTATTGAAGAGGAAGATCCAGAGGAGAAGATTGGGTACTTAGCATAATTATATTCATTATTTTAACATATGTGGTTGCATTTTGTTTTATCCAAGATATTCCATTTCCTTGATAAAGTGTAATTAGATGAACTCTTTTTAAATTTATAAAATGGAATAGATGCTATTGAGGTTGATGATACACCCCCATCGTCTGTATCAGAGGTTAACAATGAACCAAATAGGAGACAGGTTTTCATGTCTGATATGAGGTTTCCGTTTTCCATTCTAGACAGATGCGGAGCATCGCTGAGGGAAAAAAATATGTATATGCATAGGAAAGTAATATTTCTATCAAATATCATGAAAAGAGTTGTTCGATTCCAAAGCTTTCAATTTTTAAAATTTCAAGAACAATGGAAAAGTCTTGTATAAAGTATAAACTGATGATGAAAATGATAGTCACTGTTCATAAAACTTGCTATTTGTTCCATGGTTCACCAAATATTTCTTTTCTGTTAATGCAGTGCATCCCGAGGGAAGTTGTCGGCAACCACAACCTGCAGCTTCCAGAGAACGTTTTACTTGTTATGAAAAAAGTAGAAAGTGGGAAGGAGAAGTCAGGTATTGGGATGATGGTCGAATATGGATTTCCCAGGGATGGAAAGCCTTCTGCCGGTAGAATGTAGTGAAGCCGGAAGACAGACGCCTTTGCGAGTTCATCCCCACGGCCATCAGGATCTGTAATTGAAGATGCGCCTTCTTAGAGGTGGATCATGGTTGCCGGAAGCTACCCAGGAATCATAGGGTCTCCAATTAAAATTTAGAATATTTTCAACTGACGAATTCATGTTTTCTATTCAACTCTGTTGTTGAACAATGGAAATTCAGTAATCGAATGCTGCATTATATTTAGTTTGGTTGATTGTGTAACTCTTTTGCTTTAATCTTGTGTTGAACAATGTTTTTACTATTCAAAAGGGTCATGGTCTTTTCTGCTTTTAGTTCTGATGGTATTTCTTATTCATTAAATTGGTTAGTTTCAGCTGCTCTAGAAATTCCAATGAAGCAGTTTATTTCATTGGGGAATTATATAATGCTCCAGCATTCACAGGGGCAGGATTGATAATATATGAATCTCAGCTGACGCAAGAACTCACTGAACATGCAGAATTTGCTTCCAAGTTGGCACGACATTTTGGATAGTCTGATTGTTCCCAGGGGTGATACATGAAGTTCTTTGGAGAGTAAGAGACTCTGAAAACCTGCAAGATTGATCGGAGATGAACAAGTTCAAATTGTTGATCTGAAAATATCAAATTCATGAGGAAGCCTGCACAAAATATTGAGAATCGGATCTTTGTATTGGATGAACTCATTGACTTGTGCCAACTGATCCATCACATTTTGTACAAAATCGAAATAAACAGTGATTGACTGATTTCCTTTCAAGAGAGACCAGAGAGAAGCCTTGAGCTGATGAACACATGAGCGAGAACTGGATATTGTACTCCAGATCGCATTTGCAGAAGATACATGCAAAACCAAAGGAAGAACAGAAGGTGTTATGGAAGCAATGAGACATGCTCGAAGATTACGATCAACCTGGAGCAATGCTCAATGAAGAGGATTTGGTGAAGAATCCGGTAACAACACCGGCGGTGGCCAGAGGGCTAAGACAGGGAGATCCCTTATCTCCCTTTCTTTTTGCACTTTGTGCTGAAGTTCTTTCTAGCTCCCTCAAGATGCCTGAAAATGATAACTTAATTCATGGAATTCCTTCTCTTAGGACTCATAATATTTCTCACCTTTAATTTGCTGATGACACTCTTATCTTTTTTCAAGTGCAGCCACATACTAGTATTAACATTATAGGCATTTTAGATGAATTTTCTAAACAATCTATTAAATTAGACAAGTCTTCTCTTGTGTTTAGCCCCAACTGTACCTCTTTAGATAAAATGCTGTTTGTTAAAAATCTAGGCATTTCCCCTCATGACTCCATAGGAAAGTGTTTGGGGGCTCAAATAACGACCTTGTTAAAAATACAGCGGCAAAAGTTGTTAACAAGTGTGCTGGTTGGCAAGGTCTCCTTCTCAACACCTTTGGAAGAGCCACCTTAATTAAGTCTGTCTTAAATAGTTATCTTGTTTATCCTATGTCTATTTGTCAGTTTCCCAAAAAAGACTGTGACACCATTAAATCTGCTCTTTCAAATTTTTTCTGGGCTGGTAGCTGCAAGAAGAGAAGTATTCACTGGCTCTCTTGGGATTTTCTGTGCAACAATCCCAAAAATGGGGGGATGGGTTTTAAGAATTTAATTCTTTTTAACAATGTTCTCCTTGCCAAAAACTGTTGGAGAATTCTTAATGATCCTAACTCTTTCTTTAGCATTTATTTTACTTCAAAATATTGTAAAAGAAAGAGTTTTCTTTGCCTCAAGCCTGCTACCACTTCCTCTTGTGCTTGGAAGAATATTTGTAAAGGAAGAAGTACTCTCAATCCTGGCATTCAATGGAAAGTGGGTACGGGAAAGTCAATCTGGATAAGATCGGATGGTTGGATCCAAGATGTTCCTGGAGCATCCATAGCTGAGTGTCTGATGCAAACTGATCTAAACCACATTCTCAAGAGGGTTCATCAGCTTGTAATTGAAAGTGACAAAACTTGGGATCTCAGTCTCCTAAATAGGTTTTTTCCACCTTGGTTGTGTGACAGAATTGTCCATACACCCATTGAGGATAATGATAGCTAGGATACCCCAATCTGGAAAGCCTCCTCCAATAGAATCTTTTCGGTTAAATCTGCCTATTGTCTGCAAAATTTTAATAACTCTTCCCCCCTTTCTTCTTCTACTCGTATCCATTTTAATCACATTTCATTTATTTATAACTGGAAGAGATTATGGTCCTCAGGTTTGCCTTCAAATATAATTCACCTTTTCTGGAGAATTTGCTCCAACTCTTTACCTTGCCTAAATAACATCCATGCTAAGATTAATTCTATTAGTCCTTTCTGTCCAGTTTGTCCTGATCAAATTGAAACTTCTTCACACATTTTCATCTCTTGTAGTAAGGCTCAAGAGCTTTGGGAGAGAGCTCTCATTTCCTCTTCTCTTAAGCCTAGTCACAATTGTGGGAGTCTTCATAGGTGGATCATGAATTGGGTGAGAAAGAAAAATCAACTTAGAAAACTCAGAAATTGGCATTGGAATCCAACCATTTCTGAATTCTGTGGGTTTCTAGAAACATTAGATTATTTGAACATCACACAAGTTCTGTAACTCACATGTATCATCATGCAGAAGCTCTTGCTCATAGCATTTCGTACTCCTAATCTTTATTTTAGTATTATTTGATTCAGTTAATGAAGGTTGGGTTAGGGTTGAAGTTAAAAAAGGAAGATCTGCGTGGGTGTCAGGGCAAGTTCAGTTCATCCCTCAAGCTTTGGTGGAGGTTTCAGAGGCTAATCCTATAGCTGTTTTGCCACCAACAGATTGTTCTTGTGCAAAGCTGTCTCCCATGGGTATTGCTTTGATGGCTTCTTCTTCTGGTGTGGGTAGCCCATGCTTGACTCCTTCAGTTGATGCTTCCTCAAGTGTTCCTGCTTTGCCTTCTCATGACATTTCTGGTGCTGGTCTTTCTGCTGATGCTGCTGCGGCTGAGTTTCCCCCCATTCCTGATGATGAGCTCAGGTCTGCTGTTATTCCTTTCATTGATGCTTAGTCAGCTCATTGCTTTGTTAGTTCTTTATGTTAGTGTCTATGTACATCTTCTAGACTGGTAGGCCGGTTAGTTTCTGCTTGGTTGCACTTTTGTTTGTTCTAGTTGTTGTAGCTAGGTTGGGAAATCTGGTCGTAGACTAGGCCTTGTTTTGGTAAGCTGCTTTTCAGCTAGTAGTGCTCTCTATGACTTTGTTATGTATTTTGCGTAGTTTTTTTAATATGATGTTCTAATGTTGCCGCAAAAAAAAAAAAAAAAAAAAAAAAAAAAAAAAAAAAAAAAAAAAAAAAAACCACTGGCGGTGGCGGTTGCTCGACGGCAGACAGAAGATCGTTCGCATCAAGAACGGTAATGAGTTGTGCTTTCCAAATCATGCAATTAGTTGAATCAAGCTTCAACAGAACTAAGGATTTGAGATTCAAGGCTAAGAGATGAACGCCGGCGGGAAGATCCATGGCCGGAGCAGGAGAGGAGGTGCATTACCCCATGATAATCGTCAAGGAAGATCGGAAAGAAGGCCAGAGATGCCATTGGGCGATGGCTCTGATACCAAAACAAAATGAAAAGAGAAAATGTGTTTTGCTACTTACTGATTCAAGATTACCTAAAGTACAGTACATAGACTGCTTAAATAGTAATCTAGTTACTGTAACTAACCTCTAACAAACTATCTAAGAAACTAACTTTCACTATTTATAAATCTAACCCCGTAGTTTCATCTATTACTCTAACATTGATACTATATCTAATGCCATACTCATTGCAAGAGGATGCTGATTGAGACAGACGATGCTCTCTGCTCATGGTGTCCTCGTACTGCTCATGGTACCAAGTAGCGCATTGTTTAATTAGCAAAGAAGGCTGTCGATTTTGATCAGATGTGTACTTGGTTAGGAAGTGTCCCTTTTTGGGCTCTCTGCCATGGGTATTGATGGATGAGGCTAATTTAGCCTAATTTTGATATTAGTCAATTTTTCTCGAAAAAGAAGAAGATTAGAACTTCTCGTAGAGATATGCTAAAGTTAGGTCAATAGTCTTTGAGTGGAATAGTTTCACTTTTTGTTTATTTGGCGGGCCTTTCTAATTTTCACTCCATGGATCCCAATGACATGATATTACCATGCTTATAGAAATTCAGGGTAGAAATGCATTCACTACATTATAGTTGTGAAATCCATTCCTCAGTTTGGAGCTAAAATGGGAATGCCTATTGGAATTCGGCCTTGGTAACAGCCTAACAGGCCATTCGCGGAATGTTTTGGTCAAATCTAGCCTTTCTAACGATCTGCAGCACCAATATGCATTATTTTTTATTTTGATAATATCTTCTACATTGTACAAGTTCAAGGACCATGCATACCTAACTAAATTTGTTTCAAATTTGTCATAAGCTCATTTTTATCCTCCCTCTTTATCAGGAACTCATCAAAGTATCACATTTCCATTTTACCTACATCAGCATTAGCAAAATCATACATTCTTCCTACCCAAAGCTGAACTGTATAATTGATCACGGGCCCAACTCAGATTGACTGCATGATGAACTGCAAATTCAGATGCATAATCAAAGCTGATCAAACTTCAGCTATCTATCAATGACAATACGATAATCAAATAAAAACACTAAAGGAGTAGTACCAGATACCATCAATTAAAAGCAAGTCCCATGACTTATCCAATTATATGTCTTAACATGTTGGAAACAAATTATGCATGTTCAGGAAGTTCTTGGGTGACAACAGAGTTGAACCAAAAGAAACAAGACTTCATTTAAATATATATATATATATATATTTTAATTGGAGACTCTCTATGCTTCCCGGGTAGCTTCCGGCAACCATGACCCTTCTCTAAGAATGCGAATCTTCAAGTAAGGCTCCTGCTGGCCTTCTCCCTGGATGAATTCGCAGAGGCATCTGTCTTCCAACCTCATGTGATTCACTCGGCAGAAAGCTTTCCATCCTTGGGATATCCTTATTCGACCATCTTCCAAATGCCTGACTTCTGCTTCCCACCGTCTGTTTCTTTCATCAACGAGGACAATGTTCTTTGGAAGCTGCAGGTTGTGCTTGTCGACAACTTCTCTCGGGATGCACTGCATTCATTAGTAAGTAAAGATATCTGGTGATTATAGTTCATTCAAGAAATGTCATTACTGCCGTTTAAACAAGTCCAAGAAATTATGAATTGACATGAGTAGGAAGTTTTGGAATTGAAGAAAATTTTCATGATACAAAGGTATGAAACTAATCAAAGTCTTGGGTCATAGTAATTGGTAGTCGGTACTTCAATAGATTACTACCTCAGTATTTCTCCATCCTTCTACAACCTATTATAAGCTCTGTAGTATGGAAATGCAATCTTAAATAAATCACTTTGCATAAAAGATGCAAACAATCTAATTTTATTTAACATGTCAAGTTTGTAATAAGTCATATTTTAGTAAATTAGTTATAGTGTTTTTGCAGGCCCGTAGATTGACGGTAGCTGTTTCAGATTTTCAGCCTAGATGGCGTTATAAATGAAAATTTACAGTAATGCAGAGCCTTGAAGAAGAAAAAACACTCAAGGAATCGGAACAAGACAAATCTCTTAAGGACTTGGAGTAGGAGAGGCTTAAGCACTCTGAAAAGTCATATACTTACTTTCTGCATCTTCTACTCTTTCAGCCGGCATTGGAAGATTCGGTCATTGTTGAAACTTTGTGACAGACTCCTAATGCTGAGTTGTGAAATTTCACTTTCGTTTGGTTAAATGGACTTTTTGGGACTTGCTATATTCCATCATTAGTATGTTCTAACTTTCAGTTAATGCTCCCGTGTTTGGGTCGAAATCCATAAGTACCTGAAAGCTTAAGTCTATTTAATATTGAAATAAAAGACATTGCGGAGTTGTTCTCCAAGCAGTGCCAGGCTCATGTTGAAAATTTGTTCCCTATTTGGTTCAAAGTTCATTTAATGTGTTTTCTGAGCTTTCCTGCAAAGATAATAACACGATTCAAATCCAAGCGTATCTTTCTTTAGTTTGGTTCAAAGTCCAAAACTCGTATCATATGCTACAATATTGAAACACACAACAGTGGACAGCCATATGTATCAAAACAAAAAAGATCCTTAAACAAAAGGAAAATTCACATAATGTTTACCGCTCCCCCCTTATGTATCAACACTGTACTGGATATGTATCATTACATGTTTCATATTTTATGTGCACCATCCCCGTTGAAGTTCAGTTTTTTGTGATTTGATGCGGTATTGGATCCTTTTGACAAGAGTTTGTCCTTAATCCCTCTTATTTGATGACAATTCATTACTGTTTACCACTTCTATATCATGTCGTTTACTGGAAGAATCTTCGTGCACTCTGGGGATATCACTCTTAATACAGATTTTACGGGTCTATTATCAAGACTATTTTACAAAATGCAAATTTCTCTCTTTTAGAAGTTTAAAATTACCATCGTGAGGTTGAGTGGAGTAACTCCGTATTTAGTATGCTTGTGAGTTAGATCTTCAATAAAGGATTATATTGCTTACACATGGTTATTCTCGTAATTGAGTTGCCCGTCACATTATTTTATGATTGCTTAGACAGTTGAGACCATTCCTGAACTTAGATTCTATATGAATTGGCTTCTAGATAAAATACGGTAATTGGATAGGCAGGAAAAATTTATACATGGGTTAGAATTAAAAGGATATACATACACAGACCTAGAATATGCATTTCATGTCTTCAATTTGGAGGGCGTCAGAGTTGGGAGATACGCATAACTGATAGGGTCTCTCTATGTGATCGTCTTCCGCGTTGCCTAGCACGTTTTTACCTCTGATGTATGAATTTGTGTTTTTATTTCCTTGAAAATAGCTACCATTTTGAGAAGTGGGTTTTCTCTCTTTTACCGTCTTGTAAAAGCATTACATCTTTTCTTTCCTTTTTTCCGAATGACATTGACAAACTATCAGTCTGCTCATTGTTCTGGCTTTACCTTTTTTTTCACTGCGTACCCAATTTGAGTTAAAAAAATATGTCCTAAGTTAGTGATTGAAATAATCAGTTTGCTTCTTTCAACTGGTCTGACTATACCCTTTTTTACCTACTCAGAGGTAGTGCGTCATATAATGTTTTCGGTATTAACGTATATTGAAGCTATATTAACCATAATGGTTTTGGTCCAGATTCTCTGTCTAAAGCCCAACCTTTATCACCTTTGGGCCTCTTAATACAACTCAGCCCATTACTCAGATTGTCATAATTGTACAGCCCAACTCTGTAAGGGCAGTTTAGTCTCTCTCTTATTTTTTGCTTCTTAACCTAAACCTAAGTCTGAAATGTTTCTTTCCGAACGTCGGAATACCACCGTTCAATCTCTATCCAACCGTTAGATTCTCTTGTGTATTTCGCCTCTTCGTTTCTGTGGTTCATGTATCGAATCATGTACATACATTTAATATACTTATTTCATTCTTCATGGCTCGGTCTCTCACTTCATTCTCTGCAATTTCTCTCTCAATCTTTCATGGTATCAGAGCTTCCCTGTAAGCTCTCTACTGACGCTTCAATGCCACCACATCAAACCCTCTTGCTCTCCCGTCCAATATCCATAATCTCATGCGACACAGGTTAGATGAAACCAATTTTATTCTGTGGAAGCGCTAGTTGACTTCGATTCAAAAAACCAGTCTCTATTTGGGTTTATGGATGGTTCTTCACAATGTCTTGCGCAGTTCTCATCGCCGATGACAGATCTGTTGATCTTGCATACACCGCGTGAAACATCCAAGATCAGGCTCTTCTCACCCTGATCAACGCCACTCTCTCTCAAGAAGCTTTATCTCAGGTTATTGGTATTACTTATTCCTTATTTTAGAATCTCGCTATTCCTCTCTTTCTCGTGCTAATATTTTGCATTTAAAATCTGATCTTAAAAAGAAGTGCAATGACTTCATAGATCTTTACATGGAAAAACTAAAATCCATCCGTGTTAAATTTTCCGTTTGTCATGTTAAAATTGAATAAGAAGACATGCTTTTATATGTTCTCAATGGTCTTCCTGTTGAATACAATTCCTCTCTTCGTCCTCACTCTAATCCAATTTCTTTTCAAGAACTTCATGTTTTACTCAAAACTGAGGAGAAGATGCTAGAATCTCAATCCGTTTCAAATGACACTGGTACTCCACTGCATTTAATTCTTCTTTTAACAACTCCTCTACTTCTCTTGGTCGTTCTGGTTATGTCTCTGGCCGTAGTTCTGGTTCTGGCCGCGGTGGTGGTTATTCTGGTCACTGTACTTGCCGATTTGGTGGTCGTTTTGACCACAACAGGGGTCAATCTTCCGGCAACCGAAGTGGCTATGGTCAAAGTCCTAACCCTAACAGGGGTCCAAGCTACTGTCAGGCTTACAACAACAGTGGCGAGACCTCCTTTACTGGTGACAATAGTTACATCAATGACTTTCATTCAGCAATAGATTGCTGGCACATAATGGACTTTTTCTATCAAGGCAAGAACCTCCCCGAGCAACTCTTTGCCATGGCAACAAGCCCAATCTCAAGTCTTTCCTTCCAATTTTTGGCTCACTGATGCTGGAGCTTAACTCATATGACTCCTGATCTCAAGAATCTCTCTATGTCTCATCCTTACAATGGTAATTATCCAGTCACCATTGGTGATGGCTCCTCTCTCCCAATACAGAATCCTGGTACTTCTATTTTCTCAACTTCTGCTTGTTCTTTTTAATTATATGACACATTAGACATTTACCTTCCTACTATTTTTTGTCACAAAAGGTAGAAAATTATTCATATATGCCCTCACAAATGTTTATAAATGACCCACCCCCATAAGAATAGAGAAAGTTTTTAAGTCATCTTATTCATGACAACTAACTAGTTTATCATCTATCTCATTTCATATAAGATATTACCACTCTCAGTGTTGACAGAAGTGAATAATGCATGAAAACATGACCACTGATCCTCAAGGATCCGCCACCAGTCACAGTAAAGTAACAATTTTAGAGTTTTGACGATTGGTCGACATAGCCCCCTTTTGCAAGTTCTAGCCGACGACACTATCTCAAATATATCGAAAATTTAATTATTTAACTGAAATACTAAACTTTTGTATCTATATATGATACAATGTCAAAACCTTTTTTTATACGGTAGTGTGTCCCCCACCGTCAAAAATTCCTGCGTCCGCCCTGGCTAGGAGGTGTAGAAGAAACTCAAAAACAATCTTCACTGCTCGACTCCTGTAACACAATCTGCCACTCTTTATCAAGGGAAGGGAGGAGCCTTATACCCCCCAACATGACATTGTGTTGGTTTATATCAGTTCACAAACAAGTAAATAATTTAATGTAATTCCATGTGTCTTTTATTTACTTCAGTTATAATAGAAGAGACAAGAAAAAAGATGACTCTTTTGTTGTCTCGAACAGTGCCTGATGCAGATAATCAAAGTCGACTACTCCACAGATAGAAAAGGTCAGCAGGTTGAAGGTTTAATAAATAGTGGTTTCGAAGTTGTTGTGAAGAGGTACTCATCTAGCTTTTAGTAAGAACTTGGTAGTTTGTCGTTTCACAGCATTGATGTTTTTAGATGGTTAAATTAATTTGTCGTTTCATAGTTCATAGCATTGATGTTTTTAGATGGTTAAATTAATTTGATTACACATTCCTTTTATTCTACTGCAGTGTGTACTTATCTGCACATGTAGTAGTAGAGTCTGTTTGCATATATGTGCTTGATTAGTTTATTAAAGGAGTTAACAATATGAGTAATGTTTTGATCAAATGGCAATCACATGCGAATAACACAAAAAAAGAAGGAAAAAAATTGCAATTTGTAATATCTAATGCCCACGTGTAACTCAAACCTTACCAAATCACTTGGCTTCCACTCCAAAATCTTTCCTATGAAATGTGGATTTCCAGGACGGGAAATCACCCCATGCTGGAAAATTTCCTCCTCGTCAGATTTGCTCTTCCTCTGTCTATAATAACCTGAAAAACAAAAGATCTAGTTTTAGAAAAACTGGAACCTCAAATCAGACACGAAAACTCGTGATAGAGAATATGGAATGGATGCTGAAAAAAATCCTTACGTCTTCTTTTCGGTTCGTCGGTAACCTCTAATACAGAAGTTGGGGGTGCATCAGGAACTTCAATAGCACTTTTTCCTTTATCTGATCAATTACAAAGCCATTCGATTACAAGGAAATGGAAAATATTCGAAAAACAAAAATGAAATCATGGCTGGTAACATAATGGAATATGATTGCATTGTGTATGTGACAGATAATAAGGAATGGGAATTAAAAATTACTATTGCAGCCCTCCTTTCTCATTGTTGGTACAGCAACCTTGTCAGCTAAGTACCCAATCTTCTCCTCTGGATCTTCCTCTTCAATAACAGATTTGCCTTTGTCTGAGAGTTACAAGAAGCAGTTGGATTATGCTTGACAAGGGAATGAAATTATTATATGAAAACGAAAATGCAATAAACCAAACTAGGAATAAATTAAACTCACCCCTATGTTCTTGTTTCTTTTGCCCCCCTCCACTCTCCTCCTGCCCTGCATCTTCTTCTTCACCCACCTCTTCCTCATTATTTTCAACTTCTTGTTCCCTTTGGCCCCAAGACGTAGGCTTATTACATCTGTTAGCCCCAAACAGCTTGAAGTCGAAGATGGCATCATCTGCATAGTCAAATGTAAAGAGATCGCGAGCTTCGGCATTGATCGTTTTCACCAGATCTTTCCAACCATCTTGGAAATACCAGGTATCACCCTCCTTGGCTAATGTGACTTGCCACATTTGCCCATCCGAGTTCCTTAATGAAGCAACTCCAGGAGTCGAACTTCCCAATATTTGGGAATATGCCACTGGCAAAGGCTACAGGAGAAAAGAAGTACGCGTTAGTAATCATTTAAAAAGAAGCGAGTAGAATATCTATTTTACAACATTAATTAATTAAACCCCATACAACATACATATGACGTCTTCTTTTACGTAGTCTATTTGCATGCCATGATATTGACCAAGAAGTGAAGTGTTGCATCGTGATGACGACGTCATTTTATTTCCATTCTGAGCAGTTGTAGATAGTGTACGTGTTAAATTCGAGCTCTACGTAACTACTACTACTACTACTATTATTTATTTCAAGAGTGAGGTAAAGGTGGTATAATCATCGACGAGTGAAGGGGTTATACTATTTCAATAACAAGACTACAAATAAAACGAGGGCTCATTTAATTTTCACCCTTTTTCAGATACCGAATACAGTTTCTTTGTCATTGCGGTGCGAAAGAGAAAATCAGATCAATTGAGAGCTACTATTAAACAACAAATCCAACAAACCCAATTCATTTGATGTCAAGAAGTGGTTGAACAAGAAAACTAATCGATCAAAGAGATGAAGTTTCAATTTTCTTGACAGAAATCTAAGAAGAATCAATTTATCGAAAAAGATGGATGCAATCAAGCAGAAGAAAGAAGCCATAAAGGGTGAGATTGATTGATTAAGATTGTTACCAGTCTTTCAGAGGATCTGTCCGGGAAGAAGAACTTGACAAATCCAGGTACATCCGCCATCTTCCTTCTTCTTCGATGGGTGGATAGATGAAATTTCTGGTCTGATTCGATGATCGGAGGAGAGTGATCAGAGCGAAGAAAGGAAGAGGATTGAAGTGGTTGGAATAAAAAAGCCCTATCTCCAGTTCTGTATCTGTAGTAGCAGCAGCAACAGAGACAGAGAAAGAGGGAAGACGACCACGATTCGGCGAAAGAAGCGGAGGGAGCGAGTTTTGATCTTCGATGTTTTAATTTTGACAAGTGAGTTTGCATGGTCAAGGTCAGGTCAGGTAGTAAGGGTATTTTTTGTATTTCTCAAAAATCAGGGGGGAGGCATTTGTGTATATTAAAAGGGACAGTGCAAAAATAATGATTTTGCACTCGGTTAATGCATTTAAAATACGAAGTCTTGACCACTAGACCACATAACTATTTATATTCTAAATAGAAGGGCACTTTTACATATTAAAAAGGTCACAATTCAAAAAAAAAAAAAAAAAAAAAAACAAACTACAAAGACAGGGGTATTTTAGTGTTTCTTTCCCAACAAAAGAAGCATTTTTTTTTAAGTTCCAAGACTTAAAAAGCATATTCAATTTATATCCAAACAATTTCGAGTATTAAATCATGCTTTGCATACTTTTTCAATCAACAACTATTTATTCGAGACATCACACAAACACTCACGTTTTGATAAGTTAAAGTCGCACATATGTACTTACCCTTGAGATGAAGCACAACCAAAATCAAGAAACTATCTAGCACTCCAACGACAACCGCTCACCAACGAGGTCGATGTCTACAATCACACGTATAAAGTAATCGTTACAACTAATTTATACATCGCTAATCCAAATGCAATCCTACATGAACCATAGTCATATATGTCACAAATGCACATATAATGATGTTCACATGTCCAAATAAATCCAACATAACACTTAAAACTTCAAAAACTCAAATTTTCTAAAAAATGTGAAACTACAATTCTGGACAGAATTGTAGCTCTGACTTTGGAGCCATATTTACATATCAAATCATCTCCTAAAATCTTGAAATTAATGTATGCTGAACCTAAATGTAATTACTTTCATAAACACCAAGAAAATCATGCATAACTATTATAAAACTCAAAATAGAAAAATAACAAGCACTGCTATGCAGAGACAAGTTTGGCAGAAAGTTTCAACTTTGAAGAACAATTACTACTACTTGGAGAATAAGAAAAATTCTCATATTCTCCAGAATGAATATCCTATGTGTCTAATTTGATCACAAGAAAGATGAGATGCCATAGGTTTTTGAAAATGGGGTTTTTAAACAAAATGGCAAGAGTGGTCCAGAAACGGATTTTTCGAAAACATACAACTTAGAATGAGCTTATCTCCCAAACCAAAAAGGCTATGAAGTTGATTTTTTTTTTCAAAATGACCCTCTTTGAGTCTAGTTTCAGAATATGTAAGAGTTAAAAATTACACCGAGAGAAAATTTAGAGATAATGTACGTTTTTTACAAACTGATCAGATTGTAAAAATATGCAATTTTTTCAAAAATCAACAAGTTTGGTTCAAATGGTACATGCAACTTATGGAGACTTGATTTTCACCCAAATAACACCATTTTAGGCATTAACTAAGATTTTTTACATGCTCTTGACACAAATTATCTTAGTGTTCTTGACATGCAAATGCATATAAGAAGGCATTCACAACATGCATGTGGGTTCTAGTGTGAGTTTCATGAAATTGTTTAAATTTTGAAATCAAACACATGATCTAACCATGAAAATTAAGAATCAAGCATGGAAATGAAGAAGGCTAAGATGGAATTTCATAAATTAATGCTAGACATAGACATGGAAGCATGAATTGAAGGCTAGAAGAAAACTTTACCCAAATATTCAAGAAGATGGTGGATGAAAGAGTTAAATTGGCATTCATTTCTTAACAATAATGGTGGAAGAGCTCCCCTCCATGATCATACTATCATTGAAATCAAGTTTTTGATGATTTGAAGAGTAGAAAATGGATTTTTGATGGTTTTTTGTGAGGTCAACACCCAAAAACGGGATTGAAGTTTGGAGAGAGAGAATGGAGGTCATTTGAGTGTTCTTGGTAAGAATATGATGTAAAGAGATGAAAGTGAAAGACATAAGGTAATGAGTTTATGGAGATGTTGATGGTGAGGAGTGTTTTGATGTAAAACATAAAGTATTAAATTGAGATACAAGCTACTAAAGAATGTCTTTTAATTTTAAAATAGGTTGACCAAAGTGATGGTGGGGTAGTTGGTTGTAGTTAGAACAAAATTAGAAGAGTTGTGGATGGGGCTAAAGAATTGATAGCCAAAAATTAAGAGGTAAAAGAAATGCAATTAAAAAGTCTCCCAATCCATAGTTGGAGTAGGAATTGGATTACCAAGAGAATGAGGGTTGACATGAAAGTACAAGAAATTTAAGATAACTACAAAATTCCATATGCAAGAGGGGTAGAAATGAGAAGTGCCAAAAATTGAGGGGTGAAAATATAATTTCTAATTAATAGCTAACACATAAAAATTAATTTTCATAAATTAAAAAATTGCCAAATAAATTCAAATAAATCACTTTGTTAATAAATTTCAAAATTCAATTTTTTTTTAAAAAAATACAAGTATCTCCCAAGTATATAAAATGAGTTTCGTCTCGTATTATCCAAGTTTTCCAAAAACTACAAAATAACCTCAAAATGAAATTATATATAATCATATGTGTCGAATGACACCCTTATACTTTAAAACTAAGAAGAAGTCAAGAAAAAGTTTGAAATATAAATTTCTTAAAATTTTCAAATATTTTTCCGAAATGACCAAATAACCCCTAACTTAAATACGGAGTGTTACATCAGGGCTGAAGCAACTGTCTTTGTCTTCTCCGCTTCCAATACTGAATCACCTAAAAACACCCCATGAGAACAAATCAAAATCAAAATCAAGAAAAACGAGAAAAGCACCCAAGAAAGTCAAACCCACCTAAAGTCATCGGAGAAACCAAAGGCTCGCTCTCCAATTGAGCTTCGGGGGTTGCCTTCTCCGGTACTACCTTTGCATGCAATCCTTCCCCAATAGGCAGATCAGAAGATCGAACCTCTTGGATATGCGATTCCTTCGCCGGACCGGCGTTTTCCGCCGCCGGCGATGTCGCGTTCGTCGACTACGAGTCTGCCGCCTAAAAATCAAGAACCAATCAATAAATCAATCGAGACAAACAAAACCCAAGTCATGAAATTCTCCAAATCTAACAAGATTCGGCATCTACACACACATGCATCAAGAAAACCCAAACCCACCAAGAATCTAAACCCTAATTGCTTAAAGGACCGACTTTTGGGCGCTTGCCGCTGCGTAGAGGCGATGAGCTTGGGGATGAAAGTTGGCGCTTTGAGGAAGAAGAGCTCAGCCGTGTAAACAACTCTGCCTGATTGGTGATCCAGGATTCTACATCCACGGATAACGTTGATTGTACAAGTTTCGAATGCTCTCCTTGTACTCTGATTATGAAGCTCA
The DNA here is from genome assembly GCA_023055425.1 of Linanthus parryae. Classification (NCBI taxonomy): domain Eukaryota; kingdom Viridiplantae; phylum Streptophyta; class Magnoliopsida; order Ericales; family Polemoniaceae; genus Linanthus; species Linanthus parryae. The sequence goes on from JALGPY010000002.1 coordinate 41,808,809, forward strand.
TTCATGTATAGAGTAATTGTTTGGTTCTAATTGTTTGATATGCTTTCAACTTTTACTTTTCAGGTCGATGAAATTCTGAGACATATCTATGCTGCACAGGGAATATCGGCATGATTCAGTAAAATTCTTGAAGGAATCATAAGAAGAAATATATGCTGCATTAGGTACTCTGTTTTGTTTTCCTCAACCTTGATATATGAGAAAAACATTAGTTTCTTATTTTGGTGACTAATTGACTAGCAAAACATTAGTTTCTTATTTCGGTAACTAATTGATGTGAACTGCATGTTTTATATTATTAAATGCAATACTAATTATTCATATCGAAGTTTACTTTATACTTCATTATGCATAAATAAAAAATTTGTCATGCAGGTGATGTGATTCGCTTACATCCATCAGCATTTACAAAAATTTCTCCCCAAAGTATCTACAGCGTGTCGAAGGTAGATTTTGATATCCTCGCTTGCTCCTTATTAGCATGAGTTTTGATAAGAATTCCCGCAATCGAGGCTGAGTTATGGATGAATATTTGTTTATATGTTTTGCTTTGTCATTTTTCCTTATATGTTTTGCTTCCTTATATCGATAACAAGGGCCTTTGGCAGGCAGCAATTTAACTTATAGTAACTTATTATGGGTATTTAATACACTCTTTTTAGAGAGGTTCATACTGATCTAGGTACTGGAACTACTGTAGACAATTTTTAGAAAGATCCCCATGAATTCCAATTATTGGAGCTTGAACTCTGGTGGACTTTTAGTTTTCATCAGATTTTGATTTTTTTCATAGTTTTCGTAAATTAACTTAATACGAATGTTGTTGACCATTTGGAAGCTGGCTTCGATGAATTTTGTGGTTCGGATATGAAAGTCATGTAGTCTTTCGTCTTAAATTGTTTTTGTTTACAATTTTGTACCAACAGGTCATGGTTCAACGAATATGATATGGACTGAGGATAACTATCGTCGGCATATACTGCTATAGGGAGAGCTCTATCATAGGTATGTTTTACATTAATACAAAAAGTAAAACGCACGCTAATTACTTTTAGTCCTTCAGCAACCAAGGAGGTAAATTCATAAAACACACACTTGATCTTATCTGAATCTTCCTTTAAGTTGCCTTGTTTCATGTGGGGTTGTTTACCCACGTTGCTAGCCTGCTTGGTCATGTCGGAATAGCTGACTATTGAAGGTGTTCGCAAAGGGCTTTGTGGCGGTAAAAAATTAGAGTTCTTTCCGGGTATACAAATTCACATCTTATCTTATCTCATCTTATTATATATCATATAAAATCAGAAAAGTCCCCAGGTGAAACCACATTTCGACATTTGTCATTCTTTAAGCATTATTAATATGACATGTGTAATCCTATGTGTCTATTTTCTCATAATCAACCAATGAGAAATCGACATGTAGTTATCAATTGCATTGTCATTATGATCTGATGGTTACTATCTTATTTTGTAACTCATGAGCAATCAATACTCATTTTTATATTATAATGGTAAATTAGCATTGAATAATCATGTTTAATTTTATTACCTGAATTAAATATATTTTACATATTAGTGTAAAATACATATGATAATAGCATAACAAATTCACAAATTATTTAAAAGTAGAAACCAGGTTTATAATTTTTAAAAATGATACTTTCTATGTAATAATATAAGTTGTTTTCATGACTTCAATATTATTATGTTTTAAATATTAGTACAAAATGTATATGATAATGGCATAATTAATGTAATTACAGGAACTTTAGTAGTAATTTTAATTATTATTTAAAAATGAATATTTTGCAGTGAATGTTTGGTTGGTGTATATTATATAGTTGAAACTATAAAAAATGACCTCATACTTAAATTAAATATTTATGCAAATAAAATTTTAAGAATTGATATTCTTAAAATCATACTATGTTGCATGCATTTGTGCATCTACATGTATGTAAATGACGTGATATTACACATTTGTAGGAATATAAAAATAATACTTTCTGTGTAATAATATAAGTTATTTTTATGACTTGAATATTTTTATGTTTTAAATATTAGTGCAAATTGTATATGACAATGGCATAATTAATGTAATTACAAGAACTTTAGTATTAGTTTTTATTATTATTTAAAAATATTTATTTTACAGTGAATGTTTGGTTGGTGTATATTATATAGTTGAAACTATAAAAACTAAATTATGACCTCATCTTCAAATTAATATTTTTGGAAATAAAATTGTAAGAATTGATAATCTAAAAAACATATGTTGCATGCATTTGTGCATCTACATGTATGTAAATGACATCATATGTGTTTTTTGAGAAATTTGCCTCAATAATTAGTCCATCCTAATTTTCTCAATTTTTATCCTGCTTAATTTTATGTGAGAAAATTCTCTTAAGCTTGCTAGAATATTCAATTGATTTGAAATAAAGTTCATTTTATGAATCATTTGTATTAGTTGAAGTTTAGTTATTAGGTTGTTATGATGTCCAAATTTTAAATCAAGATATGGTACAAAGCTCTCCGCTTTTGCGCGGGGTATCGCCTAGTTGAATTTTTAACGGAATGCACTTTTTAACGGTCTAAAAAATGCGCTATTAACGTAAGCAGGACAACGGAACAACCAATTGGATAATATTAGACAACTGAATTGTCACGAAAACGCTCTAACTTCAGATTAAACTTGTCTTTCATTAAATATTTAGCATGCATTTTTACTTTTTTTAGCAATCAAACAGTGATTTATAATATCAAATGTAGATTGAGAAACATAGAAGAAAGAGACGTCAATTGCAGACAGTTCCTAATTAACATAATGAAGGTGATGCTATGTTTAACACCCTGCGATTCTCGCATCCAGACAATTGGGTTGTGCCATCTGCAAACTAATGTGCCTTTTGGATGAATTGATGTTTCTCCTAGAGTAGCAGAGTAATAGTATGCCAAAACAAAACATTATCATTAAATATTGTTATATGTGCGAATTAATGAAATGATCGGTATTTCATCTTAAGGTTATTTTATAATTTTGAGAAGTTTTAAGGATGTCAAATAATACAATTTGAAATTTATTTATTTTACTTGGAACTTCTTGATAATTTTTAAAGTATAGGGGTGGCATGTGATATTTGTGATCATTTAATAACTCTTTTGAACCCCTAACAAATTAATCCCAAGTCTAGCCACACTCCACTGACCTAGTCACCCTCTACTCACCAGAGAAACACTCATCCCTAGCACCATTTTCTCCAACTTCTATTAAAACACTCCCACACTCCAACACTCAATGCTCACCATCACTCAAACTCCCTCCATCCATCTCCATCTCACCATATCTTTATCTCTCTCTTGTAGTTAACTAACTGCAACTCCAAGAGAAACTATTGTTGTGTTTGAAGCATCTTCAAACTCCAAAAAGTTCTTTTATTCGCTCTATTGTAAGTATTGATCATATTTCTCTTCAAGAGTTGATCTTGAATCTTTAGAATTTTTCCAAACATATCTTCTTGAATTCATATTTTTTATAAGATAACTTGAAGCTATTTTGTTATGTCTTTTCACTGTAGAAACTAAACACATTGGATTCTATTCTTGAAAAGACTAGGGTTTAAGCTGAGTTTCTTATCAATGTTCCCTCGATCGATAATCGACTATGGGAAAACTTGACATACAAAATTTTTAGTGACCATGTGGAGTATACTTATCAACGGTGCTCCGTCTGGCTTCGTGAATTCAAGAATTACCTCAACCCCTTTGTCAAGCCCCACTTCTTTCTATTCTCAAAAAAATGTCCCACTTCTTGCTAGAAGATAACTTTGCTCGAATATTATGGCGCCCATTTGTGGTGGTACCACGACTTGATTACCGATGACTGAAACCCCAAAAAACTAAGTAGAAGCATGAGGAACCCGACGCCAAAACCCTGATGTTCATTTTTTTCAAGATACTAGAGATGATTATCATGGAAGGAGAATGATCGAGTAGTACTTGTGCGGCTTACACTTTGCTCTTACAATCCATAACGTGGAAGAACACTATGCTTAATTTTGCGTACATCTTGCCGAAATACTTATGTGGTGATAACAATAGTCTAAATTACCTAATTATCTCACGACCTGCCTTGTATTTGGGAATTATCACTATATAACTTCTTACTACAAGATAGTATTTTCTTTAATCTATGAATTAGATGAGTGACGCTTGAATTCGAGCTACTTCTGAAACTGTTCCTTTTCTATTTCACCAGATGGCTAGATTACCTATCTATGCTCCTGCCGATCTCACGGAGGCCGATTCACCAGCTTACGTGTCGTACCTACCTGGACAGGAGACTATCTTAGAGTACTGCCATTACATTCGGGAACTATGTCTGGCCTATAGCCAGAGCCCGCTCGGCGAAGCTCGATTCGCGAACCCGCTAGTCATAAGCCATTTTATTCTTAATGGACTACCATGGCAGTTTCCCTGACGTCGTTAAAGCCAATATATGACGACCTTTCAATCGAGAATGATTGGGGTATAATGGTAACCAAAATTTCTCGATATCTCCATTCCAACCATGATCTTTTATGTATTCACTCTACAAGACCTTGAGCAGTTTCCATGACGTCGTCATATATTGCCTTTATGACTAGCGGGTTCGCGAATTGAGCTTCGCCGAGCGGGCTCTGGCTATAGGCCAGACATAGTTCCCTAATGTATTGGCAGTACTCTAAGATAGTCTCTTGTCCAGGTAGGTACGACACGTAAGCTGGTGAATCGGCCTCCGTGAGATCGGCAGGAGCAGGGATAGGTAATCTAGCCATCTAGTGAAATAGAAAAGGAATAGTTTCATAAGTAACTCGAATTCAAGCGTCACTCATCTAATTCATAGGTTAAAGAAAATACTATCTTTTAATAAGAAGTTGTAAAGTGATCATTCCCAAATACAAGGCAGGTCGTGAAATAATTAGGCAATTTAGACTACTATTATCACCACATAAATATTTCGGCAAGATGTACGCAAAATTAAGCATAGTGTTCTTCCACGTTATGGATTGTAAGAGAAAAGTGTAAGGCGCCGCACAAGTACTACTCGCTCATTCTCCTTCCATTAAAATCATCTCTAGTATCCTGGAAAAAATGAATAGTAGGGTTTTGGCGTCGGTTTCCTCATGCTTCCACTTAGTTTTTTGGGGTTTCAGTCATCGATAGTCAAGTTGTGGTATCACCACAAATGGGCGCCAGAATATTCGAGCAAAGCTAGATTCTAGCAAGAATTGGGACATTTTTTTGAGAATAGAAAGAAGTGGGACTTGACAAAGGGGTTGAGGTACTTCTTGAATTCGCGAAGCAAGATGGACCACCGTTGATATGTATACACCACATGGTCACTAAAAATTTTGTATGTCAAGTTTTCCCATAGTCGATTATCGATCGAGGGAATATTGTTACGAAACTCAGTTTGAACTAGTCTTTTCAAGAATATAATCCAATGTGTGTAGTTTCTACAGTGAAAAAAGAACAAAAATAGCTTCAAGCTATTTCTTAAAAAAAATATAAATTCACGAAGATATGTTCTTGTAAAAATTCTAAATATACAAGATCAACTCTTAGAGAGAAATATGATCGATACTTACAATAGAGCGAATAAAAGTACTTTTTGGAGCTTGAAGATGCTTCATACACAACAATAGTTTCTCTTGAAGTTGCAGGTAGTTAACCACAAGAGAGAGATGAAGATATGGTGAGATGGGGATGGATGGAGGGAGTTTGAGTGATGGTGAGCATTGAGTGTTGGAGTGTGCGAGTGTTTTAATAGAGGTTAGAGAAAGTGGTTCTAGGGATGAGTGTTTCTCTAGTGAGTGGAGGGTGACTAGGATAGTGGAGTGTGGCTAGACTTGGGATTAATTTGCTAGGGTTCAAAAGAGTTACTAAATGATCACAAATATCACATGCCACCCCATTACTTTAAAAACTACCAGTAAGTTCCTAGTAAAAAAAATATATTTTTGAAATTCTATTATTCGATATCCTTAAAACTTCTCAAATTATAAAATAACCTTAAGATGAAATACCGATCATTTCATTAATTCGCACATTTAACAATATTTAATGATAATGTTTTGTTTTGACATACTATTACTCTGTTATTCTAGGAGAAACATCAGTCCATCCAAGAGGCACATTAGTTTGCAGATGGCACAACCCGATTTTCTGGATGCGAAAATCGCAGGGTGTTAAACATAGCATCACCTTCATTATGTTAATAAGAAACTGTCTGCAATTGACGTCTCTTTCTTCTATGTTTCTCAATCTACATTTGATATTATAAATCACTGTTTGATTGCTAAAAAAAGTAAAAATGCACGCTAAATATTTTATGAAAGACAAGTTTAATCTGAAGTTACAGCGTTTTCGTGACATTTTAGTTGTCTAATATTATGCAATTGGTTGTTCTGTTTTCCTGCTTAAAAAAATAACGTATTTTTTAGACCGTTGAAAAAATGCATTCCGTTAGAAATTCAACTAGGCGATACCCCGCGCAAAAGCGCGAAGCTTTTGTACCATATCTTGATTTAAAATTTAGATATCATAACAAACTAATAACTAAACCTCAACTAATACAAATGATTCATAAAATCAACTTTATTTCAAATCAAAGGAATATTTATAGAGCTCTATTTTTTTAGGATTGGTACATCTCCATTGTCACGAAGCCAACACTCTTCCTTTGGAATGGGAGATTGGTCTAGATGTTTTACATTTTTCATCTTTTATTTGAAGTGATAAAATTTTAATTTCTCTAAAAAAGTGTAGACATTAGTGAATGTTGTAGATCTTATTTCAAATAATAAAAAAAAAATTATACACATTCAAATTTGAATAGAAATCTTCTAATGCAAATGGCTTATTTTAATGCAAGATTTTCTTATCCTTTTTTTAAATAAAAATTGAAATCGTTTCGTCATTTTACTTAGCAATTTTTCAGAATAGTGAGATTGATAAACAAATTTCTTCAAGAAGATTCTAACAATATTTTTATATAATAAGAAAAATGACTTCTAAAGTTTATGTACCTATATTATTTATATTTATTGAATTATTATAATATTATCTTACACATTTTACATCATTATAAAATAAAATTAATACTAACATATTAAGATCTAGCAACCTTAAGAGAATTTTCTCACATAAAATTAAGCAGGATAAAAATTGAGAAAATTAGGATGGACTAATCAGTGTGGTAAATTCTCAAAAAACACATATGATGTCATTTACAATACATGTAGATGCACAAATGCATGCAACAAATGTTTTTAATAATATCAATTCTTACAATTTTAGTTGCATAAATATTTAATTTTAATATGAGGTCATAATTTATTTTTTATAGTTTCAACTTTATAATATACACCAACCATACATTCAATGTGGAATAATCATTTTTAAATACTAATAAAAAATAATACTAAAGTTCCTTTATTAACGTTAATTATGACATTATCATATACATTTTTTACTAATATTTAAAACATATTAATATTTAAGTCATAAAAAAAGCTTATATTATTACATAGAAAGTATCATTTTTGTATTCCAACAGATGTGTTATATCATGTCATTTACATACATGTAGATGCTCAAATGCATGCAACATAGTATTTTTGTAAGAATATCAATTCTTAAAATTTTATTTGCATAAATATTTAATTTAAAATTGATGTCATAATTTTTTTATAGTTTTAACTATATAATAGCCTTATAACACTTAAATTTGTCAAAGGCATCATCCTTAGTTTTCACCAAATAAACATAGGTATATCTAGAAAAAATCATCAATAAATGTTATGAAAAACCTATTAGCATCTCTAGTAACTATGCCATTTATTTCACAAATGTCAGAATGCACAAGTTCAAGAAGTTGGAATTTTCTTTCCACACTTGGGAAAGATATCTTAGTCAATTTCGCTTGTATGCAAATTTCACATTTCGAGTCGTGATTAATAGTAAAAGTACATATTTACAAATTCTTTCATGACAATCTGGTTTATATTGGGTTGTTCTGCCAACTTTTCCTCAAATTAGTTATTATCAAAGAAAAGCTTCTGTGTTAGCTTCTAAATTTGTCCAGTAGCATATGATTTGGTTTAGTTTGGTTTGTTTAGTGGCTTACATGGAAATTTGAAGAACAATGAAGATGGACCTTATCACTCGTATGAAAGGGTCTTGGACAAAAAAAAAATTATGAACTACTTAAAAAGTATATTATCCTCTTTGAATGAAGTTACACGTTCAATCTCGTGTAACCAAATTCATGACAGCACGAACCACCAATTGTTATTTTATGATATTAGCAATTTAGAATTTCAACTAAATGGATGTTGCCTTAACTTTTTTGTAGCATTTGCAGTTCCTTTCTATCCAGACCATTGAAGGTAACTAATGGTAAGTCACTTCACTTTTTTATCAAAGGGTAATTAGAACAAAAGACTAGAAGGGCTTGGTTGGAAAGAGAGGGAGATTACTTCTTCAGAATGCGGTAAAATGTTGGATGGAATCCTATAGTTGAACGTAGGAAGCAGACTTACAAGTGTATGACGAGGCCCCTTGGGGGCTGCTAGACCTTCTGATCAGACACCACAGGTACGGTGTAGGCAATGCACGGATTGTGTAGAAGGAGTTGGTTTAACTCTGATATTCTTAAATCCTCCTCAGTCTGGTAAGATAGTTCTTTGTTTCTTTTCCTCTTTGCCTAGGCTGTCACCCCTCCAATCTAACCAAAGAAAAGTTGATTTTAGCCTTAACTTTATTTTTGTTTCCTTCAAATATCTTGAACTATGACTTTTGGTTGGCTATTCAAAAACACAAATTTTCTAAAAAATGTGAAATTACATTTCTGGACAGAATTGTGGCTCTGACTTTGGAGCCATATTTACCATTTCAAATCATCTCTTAAAATTTTGAAATTAATGTACGATGAACCTAAATGTGTTAACTTTCAGAAACATCAATAAAATCATGTATAGTTATTATAAAACTCAAGTTACAAAAATAACAAGCACTGCTATGCAGAGACAAGTTTGGCAGTAAGTTTCAACTTTGAAGAACAATTACAACTACTTGGAGAATAAGAAAAATGCCCATATTCTCCAGAATGAATACCCTATGTGTCTAATTTTATCACAATAAAGATGAGATGTCGTTGGTTTTTGAAAATGGTATTTTTAAACAAAATGGCAAGAGTGGTCCAGAAATAGATTTTCAGAAAACATACAACTTAGAATGAGCTTATCTCCCAAACCTAAAAGGCTATGAAGTTGATTTTTTTTTCAAAATGACCCTCTTTGAGTCTAGTTTGAGAATATGTAAGAGTTAAAAATTACACGGAGACAAAATTTAGAGATAGTGTATGTTTTTCACAAATTGGTCAGATTGTAAAAATATGCAGTTTTTTCAAAAATCAACAAGTTTGGTTCAAATGGTACATGCAACTTATGGAGACTTGATTTTCACCTAAATAACACCATTTTAGGCATTAAATAAGATTTTTTACATGCTCTTGAAACAAATTACCTAAGTGTTCTTGACATGCAAATGCAAATAAGAAGGCATTCACAACATGCATGTGGGTTCTAGTGTGAGTTTCATGAAATGGTTTAAATTTTGAAATCAAACACATGATCTAACCATGTAAATTAAGAATCAAGCATGGAAAAGAACAATACTAAGATGGAATTTCATAAATCAATGTTGTACATAGACATGCAAGTATGAATTGAAGGCTAGAAGAAAACTTTACCCAAATATTCAAGAAGATGGTGGATGAGAGTGAAATTGGCCTTCATTTCTTGAGAATAATGGTGAAAGAGCTCCCCTCCATGATCATACAATCCTTGGAATCAAGTTTTTGATGATTTGAAGAGTAGAAAATGGATTTTTAATGTTTTTTGTGAGGTCATACCCAAAAACAGGATTGAAGTTTGGAGAGAGAGAATTGAGGCCATTTGAGTGTTCTTGGTGAGAATATGTTGTAAAGAGATGAAAGTGGAAGACATAAGATAATGAGTTGATGGAGATGTTGATGGTGAGGAGTGTTTTGATGTAAAACATAGAGTATTAAATTGAGATACAAGCTACTAAATAATGTCTCTTAATTCTAAAATAGGTTGATCAATGCGATGGTGGGGGTAGTTGGTTGTAGTTAGAACAAAATTAGAAGAGTTGTGGATGGGACTAAAGAATTGATAGCCAAAAATTAATGGGTAAAAGAAATGCAATTAAAAAGTCTCCCAACCCATAGTTGGGGTAGGAATTGGATTACCAAGAGAATGAGGGTTTACATGAAAATACAAGAAATTTAAGATAACTACAAAATTTCATATGCAAGAGGGGTAGCAATGAGAAGTGCCAAAAATTTAGGAGTGAAAACATAATTTTTAATTAATAGCTAACACATAAAAGTTAATTTTCATAAATTACAAAATTGTCAAATAATTTCAAATAAATCACTTTGTTAATAAATTTCAAAATCCAATTTTTTAAAAAAAAATACAAGAATCTCCCAAGTATATAAAATGAGTTTCATGTCGTATTAGCCAAGTTTTCAAAAACTACAAAATAACCTAAAAATGAAATTCTATATAACCATATGTGTCGAATGACACCCTTAAACTTTAAGACTAAGAAGAAGTCAAGAAAACGTTTGAAATATAAATTTCTTAAAATTTTCAAATATTTTTCTGAAATGACCAAATAACCCCTAACTTAAATACGGGGGGTTGCATCAGGGCTGAAGCAACTGTCTTTGTCTTCTCCGCTTCCAATACTGAATCACCTAAAAACACCCCATGAGAACAAATCAAAATCAAGAAAAACAAGAAAAGCACCCAAGAAAGTCAAACCCACCTAAAGTCATCGGAGAAACCAAAGGCTCGCTCTCCAATTGAGCTTCGGGGGTTGTCTTCTCCGGTACTACCTTCGCATCCAATCCTTCCCCAATAGGCAGATCAGAAGATCAAACCTCCTGTCTCTACGATTCCTTCGCCGGAACGGCCTTTTCCAGCGCCGGCGATGTCGCATTCGTCGACGACGAGTCCGCCGCCTGAAAATCAAGAACCAATCAATCAGTCAATCGAGACAAACAAAACCGAAGTCGTGAAATTCTCCAAATGTAATAAGATTTGGCATCTACGCACACATGCATCAAGAAAACCCAAACCCACCAAGAATCTAAACCCTAATTGCTTAAAGGACCGACCTTTGGGCGCTTGCCGCTGGGCAGAGGCGATGAGCTTGGGGATGAAAGTTGGCGCTTTGTGGAAGAAGATCTCCGCCGTGTAAACAACTCTGCCTTATCGGTGATCAAGGATTCTACATCCACGGATAACGTTGATTGTACAAGTTTCGACTGCGCTCCTTGGATGCGGAAGGAATCTTGTACTCCTTGGATGCGGATTCGGAAGGAATCTTGGAAGTCCTTTATGATTGTGTAAGTTCTCGTGTTTCTATGTGGTTTAGTTTATTTTGGTTTGGTTTACATGAACGAACAAAATTAAGTTGAACTTAACTCTCTCCCATTGAAAGATCTTGTTACTGCTCACAAGATCAGTTTTTTCTTCTTCTTATGTTTAGATTTTCATGGTTTTTTTTAGGAAGAATCATTGGTTCTTAGTCTGTTTAGAGGAGGCATTATGAGTCTCAAAAAATCACCACGGTTGATTTTAATTTATGGTTTATGTTTAGTTGTTTGGAATGAACTATAGAAGGTATAAGGAACTATATTCGCGCAAATGTGCCCTCTGATTATGAAGCTCATTCATGTATTGAGTAATTGTTTGGTTCCAATTGTTTGATATGCTTCAACTTTTACTTTTCAGGTCGATGAAATCTTGAGACATATCAATGCTGCACAGAGAATATCGGCAAGATTCAGTAAAATTCTTGAAGGAATCATAAGAAGAAATATGTGCTGCATTAGGTACTCTGTTTTGTTTTCCTCAACCTTGATATATGAGAAAAACATTAGTTTCTTATTTTGGTGACTAATTGACGAGCAAAACATTAGTTTCTAATTTGAGTGACTAATTGATGTGAACTGCATGTTTTATATTATTCAATTCAATACTAATTATTCATATCAAAGATTACTTTATACTTCATTATGCTTTACATATTTTTCTTTGCATAAATAAATAATTTTTCATGCAGGTGACGTGCTTCGCTTACATCCATCAGCATTTACAAAAATTTCTCCCCAAAGTACCTACAGCGTGTCGAAGGTATATTTTGATATCCTCGCTTGGTCCTTATTAGCATGAGTTTTGATAAGATTCCCGCAATCGAGGCTGAGTTATGGATGAATATTTGTTTATATATTTTGCTTTGTCATTTTTCCTTATATGTTTTGCTTCCTTATAACTGAGAACAAGGGCCTTTAGCAGGCAGCAATTCAACTTATAGTAACTTATTATGGGTATTTAATACGCTCTTCTTGGAGAGGTTCATACTGATCTAGGTACTGGAACTACTGTAGAAAATTTTTAGAAAGATCCCCATGAATTCCAATTATTGGAGCTTGAACTCTGGTGGACAGTTTAGTTTTCATCGGATTTTGATTTTTGTCATAGTTTTCGTAAATTAACTTAATACAAATGTTGTTGACCATTTGGAAGCTGGTTTCGATGAATTTTGTGGTTCGGATATGAAAGTCATGTAGTCTTTTGTCTTAAATTGTTTTTGTTTACAATTTTGTACCAACAGGTCATGGTTCAACGAATATGATACTGATTGAGGATAACTATCGTCGGCATATACTGCTATAGGGAGAGCTCTATCATAGGTATGTTTTACATTAATACAAAAAGTAAAACGGACGCTAATTACTTTTAGTCCATCAGCAACCAAGGAGGTAAGTTCACAAAACACACGCTTGATCTTATCTAAATCTTCCTTTAAACTGCCTTGTTTCATGTGGGGTTGTTTACCCACGTTGATAGCCTGCTTGGTCATGTCGGAATAGCTTACTATTGAAGGTGTTCGCAAAGGGCTTTGTGGCGGTAAAAAATTAGAGTTCTTTCCGAGTATACAAATTCATATTCACATCTTATCTTTTCTTATCTTGTATATATATCATATAAAAGCAGAAAAGTCCCCAGGTGAAATCACATTTCGACATTTGTCATTCTTTAAGCATTATTAATATGACATGTGTCTATTTTCTCATAATAAACCAATGAGAAATCGACATGTAGTTATCAATTGCTTTGTCATTATGATTTGAAGGTTACTATCTTAGTTTGTAACTCATGAGCAATCAATACTCATATTTATATTATAATGGTAAATTAGCATTGAATAATCATGTTTCATTTTATGACCTGAATTAAATATATTTTACATATTAGAGTAAAAAACATATGATAATAGCATAACAAATTCACAAATTATTTAAAAAGAGAAATTAGGTTTGTAACTTTTAAAAATGATACTTTCTATGTAATAATATAAGTTGTTTCATGACTTGAATATTATTATGTTCTAAATATTAGTACAAAATGTATATGATAATGGCATAATTAGTGTAAATACAGGAACTTTAGTAGTAATGTTAATGATAATTTAAAAGTGATTATTTTGCAGTGAATGTTGTTTGGTGTATACCCTCATATTTAAATTAAATATTTATGCAAATAAAACTTTAAGAATTGATATTCTTAAAACATACTATGTTGCATGCATTTGTGCATCTACTTGTATGTAAATGACATGATATAACACATCTGTAGGAATATAAAAATAATACTTTCTATGTAATAATATAAGTTGTTTTTATGACTTGAATATTTTTATGTTTTAAATATTAGTAAAAAATTTATATGATAATGGCATTATTAATGTAAATACAAGAAATTTAGTATTAGTTTTTTATTATTATTTAAAAATGATTATTCTACAATGAATGTTTGGTTGGTGTATATTATATAGTTGAAACTATAAAAAATAAATTATGACCTCATATTTAAATTAAATATTTTTGCAAATAAAATTGTAAGAATTGATACTCTTAAAAACATATGTTGCATGCATTTGTGCATCTACATGTATGTAAATGACATCATATGTGGTTTTTGAGAAATTTGCCTCAATAATTAGTCCATCCTAATTTTCTCAATTTTTATCCTGCTTAATTTTATGTCAGAAAATTCTCTTAAGGTTGCTAGATCTTATGATGTGAATATTAATTTTATTTTATAATGATGTAAAGCGTGTAAGATAATGTTATAATAAGTTCAATAAATATAAATAATGTAGGTACATAAACTTTATAAGTCATTTTGCTTATTATATAAAAATATTGTTAGAATCTTCTTGAACCAATTTGTTTATCAATCTCACTATTCTTACAAATTTCTAAGTAAAATGACGAAACGGTTTTAATTTTTTTTTTAAAGGATGAACAAATCTTGCATTAAAATAAGCCATTTGCATTAGAAGATTTCTATACAAATTTGAATGTGTAGAAACTTTTCTTATTATTTCAAATAAGATTCTACAACATTCACTAATGTCTACACTTTTTTAGAGGAATTAAAATTTTATGAATTCAAAAAAAAGAAAAAAAAAAGTGTAAAACATCTGGACCAATCTCCCATTTCAAAGGAAGAGTGTTGGCTTCGTGACAATGGAGATGTACCAAACCTAAAAAAAATAGAGCTCTATAAATATTCATTTGATTTGAAATAAAGTTCATTTTATGAACCATTTGTATTAGTTGAAGTTTAGTTATTAGGTTGTTATGATGTCTAAATTTTAAATCAAGATATGGTACATAGCTCTGCGCTTTTGCGCGGGGTATGGCCTAGTTGAATTTTTAACAGAAAGCATTTTTCAGCGGTCTAAAAAATGCGGTATTGACGTAAGCAGGACAACAACCAATTGCATAATATTAGACAACTAAATTTTCACGAAAACGTTGTAACCTCAGATTAAACTTGTCTTTCGTTGTGTATTTTTACTTTTTTTAGCAATCAAACAGTGATTTATAATATCAAATGTAGACTGAGAAACATAGAAGAAAGAGACGTCAATTGCAGAAAGTTCTTATTAACATAATGAAGGTGATGCTATGTTTAACACCCAGCGATTCTCGCATCCAGACAATTGGATTGTGCCATCTGCACACTAAAGTGCCTCTTGGATGGACTGATGTTTCTCCTAGAATAGCAGAGTAATAGTATTCCAAAACAAAACATTATCATTAAATATTGTTATATGTGCCAATTAATGAAATGATCGGTATTTCATCTTAAGGTTATTTTATAATTTTGAGAAGTTTTGAGGATATCAAATAATACAATGTGAATATATATATTTTTAACTTGGAACTTATTGGTTGTTTTTAAAGTATAGGGGTGGCATGTGATATTTGTGATCATTTAGTAACTATTTTGAACCCTAGAAAATTAATCCCATGTCTAGCCACACTCCACTATTCTAGTCACCCTCCGCTCACTAGAGAAACACTCATCCCTAGCACCACTTTCTCTAACCTCTATTAAAACACTCCTACACTCCAACACTCAATGCTCACCATCACTCAAACTCCCTCCATCCATCTCCCATCTCACCATATCTTCATCTCTCTCTTGTGGTTAACTAACTGCAACTCCAAGAGAAACAATTGTTGTGTTTGAAGCATCTTCAAGCTCCATAAAGTTCTTATATTCGTTCTATTGTAAGTATTGATCATATTTCTCTTCAAGAGTTGATCTTGTATCTTTAGAATTGTTCCAAGAACATATCTTCTTGAATTCATATTTTTTATAAAATAACTTGAAGCTATTTTTGTTATGTCTTTTCACTGTAGAAACTACACACATTGGATTCTATTCTTGAAAAGACTAGGGTTTGAGCTGAGTTTCGTATCAATGTTCCCTCGATCGATAATCGACTATGGGAAAACTTGACATACAAAATTTTTAGTTACCATGTGGTGTATACTTATCAACGGTACTCCCGTCTGGCTTCGCGAATTCAAGAATTACCTCAACCCCTTTGTCAAGTCCCACTTCTTTCTATTCTCAAAAAAATGTCCCACTTCTTGCTAGAAGATAGCTTTGCTCGAATATTATGGCGCCCATTTGTGGTGGTACCACGACTTGATTACCGATGACTGAAACCCCAAAAAACTAAGTAGAAGCATGAGGAAACCGACGCCAAAACCCTACTGTTCATTTTTTCCACGATACTAGAGATGATTATCATGGAAGGAGAATGAGCGAGTAGTACTTGTGGAGATTACACTTTGCTCTTACAATCCCATATCGTGGAAGAACACTATGCTTAATTTTGCGTACATCTTGCCGAAATACTTATGTGGTGATAATAATAGTCTAAATTACCTAATTATCTCACAACCTGCCTTGTATTTGGGAATTATCACTATATAACTTCTTATTACAAGATAGTATTTTCTTTAATCTATGATTTAGATGAGTGACGCTTGAATTCGAGCTACTTCTGAAACCGTTCCTTTTCTATTTCACCAGATGGCTAGATTACCTATGTGCCGATCTCACGGAGGCCGATTCACCAGCTTACATGTCGTACCTACCTGGACAGGAGACTATCTTAGAGTACTGCCCCTACATTCGGGAACTATGTCTGACCTATAGCCAGAGCCCGCTCGACGAAGCTCAATTTGCGAACCCGCTAGTCATAAGCTATTTTATTCTTAATGGACTACCATGGCAATTTCCCTAACGTCGTTAAACCAATATATGATGAACTTTTAATCGAGAATGGTTGGGGTATAATGGTAACCAAAATTTCTCGATATCGCCATCCCAACCATGATCTTTTATGCATTCACTCTACAAGACCTTGAGCAGGTTGTCTTGCACATTTTGGTTGACGGGTTGCATCCTTGTTTGCTTTCTGATATAATATTTAATAGTTTTGGATCGACATATTGTTTTATTACATACTTAATGTATGAAACTAGACATGTGGCATGAAATGTAAACATAAGTGCTCATAATATAATGCTTCAATTCCTTAAAGTGCCAAAAGAAAACGATTTACAAAACATTCTCAATACATTAACTAATTGAACATCCTACACCAGCCCTTAGAAGTCACTGCTGGTCATAAGAAAGAGCAAGGATAGGCTTAAGGATTAAGACTCTCGTCTTCAGTGAAGCATTCAGGCCCGGTGTCTCCCGTCCTTGCAGGGTCGTCTTCCTCCAACTCCTCGGCCTATTTGTTGATCAAGTCTTCTTCCCATTCCTCTTCTATGGCTGCGCCATCTTCTTCTTCTTCTTCTTCATCGACCTCTTCTGCAGCCTCTTCTTCCTCCTATTCATCCTCTTCTTCCTCTTCTTCCTTGGCCTCTTGGTAGTGCTGCATGAACTCGAGTTCCTGCTCAAGGTCTTGTAGAGTGAATGCATAAAGATCATGGTTGGGATGGCAGTATCGATAAATGTTGGGTACCATTATACCCCACTCATTCTCGATTAAAAGGTCGTCATATATTGCCTTTAACGACGTCCAGGGAAACGGCCATCCATTAAGAATAAACTGGCTTATGACTAGAGGGTTCGCAAATTGAGCTTCGCCAAGCGGGCTCTGGCTATAGGCCAGACATAGTTCCCTATTGTAGTGGCAGTACTCTAAGATAGTCTCCTGTCCAGGTAGGTACGACACGCAAGCTGGTTAATCGGCCTCCGTGAGATCGGCAGGAGCAGGGATAGGTAATCTAGCCATCTAGTGAAATAGAAAAGGAACAGTTTAAGAAGTAGCTCGAATTCAAGCGTCACTCATCTAATTCATAGGTTAAAGAAAATACTATCTTTTAATAAGAAGTTGTAAGGTGATAATTCCCAAATACAAGGCAGGTCGTGAGATATTTAGGCACTTTAGACTATTATTATCACCACATAAATATTTTGGCAAAATGTACGCAAATTAAGCATAGTGTTCTTCCACGTTATGGATTATAAGAGCAAAGTGTAAGCCGCACAAGCACTACTCGCTCATTATCCTTCCATGATAATCATCTCTAGTATCCTGGAAAAAATGAATAGTAGGGTTTTGGCATCGGTTTCCTCATGCTTCCACTTAGTTTTTTGGGGTTTCAGTCATCGGTCGGTAATCAAGTCGTGGTATCACCACAAATGGGCGCCATAATATTCGAGCAAAGCTAGCTTCTAGCAAGAAGTGGGACATTTTTTTGAGCATAGAAAGAAGTGGGACTTCAAAAAGGGTTGAGGTACTTCTTGAATTCGCGAAGCCAGATGGACCACCGTTGATAAGTATACACCACATGGTCACTAAAAATTTTGTATGTCAAGTTTTCCCATAGTCGATTATCGATCGAGGGAACATTGTTACGAAACTTAGCCTGAACCAGTCTTTCCAAGAATAAAATCCAATGTGTGTCGTTTCTACAGTGGAAAAAGAACAAAAATAGCTTCAAGCTATTTTAAAAAAAAATATGAATTCAAAAAGATATGTTCTTGGAAAAATTCTAAAGATACAAGATCAACTCTTGAAGAGAAATATGATCGATACTTACAATGGAGCGAATAAAAGATTTTTTTGGAGCTTGAAGAAGCTTCAAACACAACAATAGTTTCTCTTGGAGTTGCAGTTAGTTAACCACAAGAGAGAGATGACGATATGGTGAGATGGAGATGGATGGAGGGAGTTTGAGTGATGGTGAGCATTGAGTGTTGGAGTGTAGGAGTGTTTTAATAGAGGTTAGAGAAAGTGGTGCTAGGGATGAGTGTTTCTCTAGTGAGTGGAGGGTGACTAGGATAGTGGAGTGTGGCTAGACTTGGGATTAATATGCTAGGGTTCAAAAGAGTTACTAAATGATCACAATATCACATGCCACTCCTATACTTTAAAAACAACCTGTAAGTTCCAAGTAAAAAAATATATTTCAAATTGTATTATTTGATATCCTTAAAACTTCTCAAAATTATAAAATAACCTTAAGATGAAATACCGATCATTTCATCAATTCACACATATAACAATATTTAATGATAATGTTTTGTTTTGGCATACTATTACTCTGCTAAACATCAGTCCATCCAAGAGGCACATTAGTTTGCAGATGGCACAACCCAATTGTCTGGATGCGAGAATCTCAGGGTGTTAAACATAGCATCACCTTGATTATGTTAATAAGAAACTGTCTGCAATTGACGTCTCTTTCTTCAATGTTTCTCAATCTACATTTGATATTATAAATCACAGTTTGATTGCTAAAAAAAGTAAAAAATGCACGCTAAATATTTATTGAAAGACAAGTTTAATCTGAAGTTACATCGTTTTCGTGACAATTTAGTTGTCTAATATTATGAAATTGGTTGTTCTGTTGTCCTGCATACATCAATAGCGTATTTTTTAGACCGTTGAAAAAATGCATTCCGTTAAAAATTCAACTAGGCGATACCCCACGCAAAAAACGCATGGCTTTGTACCATATCTTGATTTGAAATTTAGACATCATAACAACCTAATAACTAAACTTCAACTAATACAAATGATTCATAAAATGAACTTTATTTCAAATCAAATGAATATTTATAGAGCTCTAATTTTTTTTAGGATTGGTACTTCTCCATTGTCACGAAGCCAACACTCTTCCTTTGGAATGGGAGATTGGTCCAGATGTTTTACATTTTTCTTCTTTTACCAGAAGTGATAAAATTTTAATTCCTCTAAAAAAGTGTAGTGAATGTTGTAGAATCTCATTTCAAATAATAAAAAAAGTTTCTACACATTCAAATTTGTATAGGAATCTTCTAATGCAAATGGCTTATTTTAATTCAAGATTTTTTCATCATTTTTTTTAGATAAAAGGTGAAACCGTTTCGTCATTTTACTTAGCAATTTGTCAGAATAGTGAGATTGATAAACAAATTGGTCAAGAAGATTCTAACAATATTTTTATATAATAAGCAAAATGACTTCTAAAGCTTATGTACATATATTATTTATATTTATTGAACTATCATAATATTATCTTACACGTTTTACATCATTATAAAATAAAATTAATATTAACATACTAAGATCTAGCAACCTTAAGAGAATTTTCTGATATAAAATTAAGCAGGATAAAAATTGATAAAATTAGGATGGACTAATTAGTGAGGAAAATTTCTCAAAAAACACATATGAAGTCATTTACATACATGTAGATGCACAAATGAATGCAACAAATGTTTTTAATAATATCAATTCTTACAATTTTAGTTGCATAAATATTTAATTTTAATAAGAGGTCATATTTTATTTTTATTAGTTTCAACTATATAATATACACCAACCATACATTCAACGTAGAATAATCATTTTTAAATAATAATAAAAACTAATATTAAAGTTCTTGTATTTACATTAATTATGCCATTATCATATACATTTTGTACTAATATTTAAAACATAATAATCTTCAAGTCATAAAAACAACTTATATTATGACATAGAAAGTATCATTTTTATATTCCTACAAATGTGTTATATCATGTCATTTACATACATGTAGATGCTCAAATGCATGCAAGATCGTATTTTTTTTAAGAATATCAACTCTTAAAATTTTATTTGCATAAATATTTAATTTAAAATTGAGGTCTATTTTTTTTATAGTTTCAACTATATAATAGCCTTATAACACTTAAATTTGTCAAAGGCCTCATCCTTATTTTTTATCAAATAAATAAGTATATCTAAAAAATCATCAATAAATGTTATGAAATTCCTATTACCATCTCTAGTAACTATGCCATTTAATTCAAAAATGTCAGAATGCACAAGTTCTAGAAGTTGGAATTTTCTTTCCACACTTGAGAAAGATTTCTTAGTCATTTTCGCTTGTATGCAAATTTCACATTTCAAGTCGTGATTAATAGTGAAAATTCATATTCACATTTTCTTTCATGACTATCTGGTTTGTATTGGGTTGTTCTGCCAACTTTTTCTCAAATTAGTTATTATCAAAGAAAAGCTTCTGTGTTAGCTTCTAACTTTGTCCAGTAGCATATGATTTGGTTTAGTTTGGTTTTTTTAGTGGCTTACATGGAAATTTGAAGAACAATGATGATTAATCTGATCACTCGTATGAAAGCGTCTTGGACAAAAAAGAATTATGAACTACTTAAAAAACATATTATCCTCTTTGAATCAAGTTGCAGGTTCAATCTCGTGTAACCGAATTCATGACAGCAAGAACCACCTGTTGTTACTTTATGATATTAGCAATTTAGAATTTCAACGAAATGGATGTTGCCTTAATCTTTTTGTAGCATTTCCAGTTCCTTTCTATCCAGACCATTGAAGGTAACTACTGGTAAGTCACTCCACTTTTTTATCAAAGGATAATTAGAACAAAAGACTAAAGGGGCTTGGTTGGAAAGAGAGGGAGATTACTTCATCAGAATGCGGTAAAATGTTGGATGGAATCCTATAGTTGAACGTAGGAACTAGACTTACAAGTGTATGACGAGGCCCCTTGGGGGCTGCTAGACATTCTGATCAAACGCCACAGGGACGGTGTAGCAATGCACGGATTGTGTAGAAGGAGTTGGTTTAACTCTTATTTTCTTAAATCCTCCTTAGTCTGGTAAGATAGTTTTTTGTTTCTTTTCTCTTTGCCTGGGCTGTCACCCCTCCAATCTAACCAAAGAACAGTTGATTTTAGCCTTAAATTTATTTTTGTTTCCTTCAAATATCTTGAACTATGACTTTTGGTTGGCTATTCAAGAAAAACTATTTGGAGGTTTGGGTTCAACAGGTATCTAAGAAATGATAAAAGTAGTTTTATAGTATCATTTGTTAATGCAAAAGGGCTTTAAAACTGACTGATGAACAATGTGGGTAGTGTAAGTTTACCACAATGGTAATTGGGCTCTTCGTTATTATTGGATCATATAGTCAAGTACAATATGTATATGTTGTAACAGAACTCCTGTTTCAGAGCTCCGTTACCAGTTTGTTATAACGTGTGGGTATTCGAGCAAGAACGACGAAAGCGAAACAAGAACGAGACAGATATTTAACGAGGTTCACTAACGAATTCGTAACGAACCCGCTAGCTAATCCACGACCAGAACCAGATATTTTATTGAGAAGAGAACCCGATTACAATGCACGTCGCCGTGGCCACAACGGCCACGGCGGCAACCCGAAACACCCACGCACACACCAGACACACACAAGCTAAAAAAGGCTCTTAACCAAATCTACTAACCCTTATTATTCCAACCAAGGTTGTCCCTTATATATTGCCAGTGCCAACCCATACCCCCAACAAAATAATAACGTGACTTTGACTATTATTCTAATGGCCTTTGACTTTCCTTGTTTGGACCCAAGGGTTATTACCAAAATTGATGTCAAGTCAAAACCTAACAAATCTCCACCTTGACTTGAATCATCTCAGTAACCCGAAACCGGAACCGGAACCTGATGTTTCTCTTCTCAAACCTGAAACGGATGCGTCTCCTTGAACCAGAACGAGCACGCCTCACCAAGCTGATGTTTCGCAGCTGTAAGCGAACCAGAAATTCCCAAATCGTTACTCCAACTACCATGCGTTCCTGCAACGACTGCGCCCGATGTGGTTGCACTTCCGGAAACAGAAAGAAGTGCTCCACCCAGAACCAGACTCGAATACATTCCCTGAGAAAGCAGGACCGAATGTATTCCAGATGCGCCCAATTGCGCCAGACTAATGCACCATGACAGAATGCCCAGATGTCATCCAGACCAGATGCACCGATGACGAGTGCCCAAATTGTCATGCCCGATGCGCCCCGTATGCCTCATATGCGCTAGATGCTCGCCAGAAACAGATCGCGCCAGATAGGAGCTCAGTGTGTGTCATGGTACACGCTGCAAAACCTGATGCACGCCAGAACAAAATTGTGCATAATGCGCGCCAGAACCAGAATCAGATGCGCGTGCCAGAAATCTCACGCGCCAGATGCTCCATGCTATTGCTCCAAATCCAACGAGTTCCTGCAACGCATGAGCCAGAACCAGATTCAATTCACACGCCAGATGCTCCATGCCGGGAACGGTATTGCGCCTGAACATCAAACCGCCAGAACGCCAGATGCGCGTGAACCGCCAAATTCACGCCAGTACTGAATGCGTGCTGGATTTTTAAGATCCCTTGCACGCCTAATCAGATGTGCGCCAAATTGCTCTGAACGGAGCCCGGATAGCCCCCTCCATGGGGCTTCAGATGGTGGGTGTACCTGCTTTCTCTCTCACGAACAGATCGATCTTGATCGCCAAACCAGACATCAATCTTGGCGGAATCTCGAAACCCTACTCCCAATAACCTGCTCCACCTGAATCGCGAAACCCTAGCTTTGAGTTCCACCAAAAATTGAAACCCTAACTCTTGGCTCCACCCAGATCTTGGAACCCCGGCTGTGATACCAGTTTGTTAAAACTGGTGTTCCTCCTGACCTGTCTCTGATACCAGTTTGTTAAAACTGGTGATCCCCTGACCTGGCTCTGATACCAGTTTGTTGTAACAGAACTCCTGTTTCAGAGCTCCGTTACCAGTTTGTTATAACGTGTGGGTATTCGAGCAAGAACGACGAAAGCGAAACAAGAGCGAGACAGATATTTATCATGGTTCACTAACGAATTCGTAACGAACCCGCTAGCTAATCCACGACCAGAACCAGATATTTTATTGAGAAGAGAACCCGATTACAATGCACGCCGTCGTGGCCACAACGGCCACGGCGGCAACCCGAAACACCCACGCACACACCAGACACACACAAACTAAAAAAGGCTCTTAACCAAATCTACTAACCCACTGTCCCTCCGCGTGTGTGTTCCCCCATTATTATTCCAACCAAGGTTGTCCCTTATATATATCCAGTGCCAACCCATACCCCCAACAAAGTAATAACGTGACTTTGACTATTATTCTAATGGCCTTTGACTTTCCTTGTTTGGACCCAAGGGTTATTATCAAAATTGATGTCAAGTCAAAACCTAACAAATCTCCACCTTGACTTGAATCATCTCAGTAACCCGAAACCAGAACCAGAACCTGATGTTTCTCTTCTCAATGCGTCTCCCTGAACCAGAACGAGCACGCCTCACCAAACTGATGTTTCGCAGCTGTATGCGAACCCGAAATTGCCAAATCGTTACTCCAACCACCATGCGTTCCTGCAACGACTGCGCCCGATGTGGTTGCACTTCCGGAAACAGAAATAAGTGCTCCACCCAGAACCAGACTCGAATATATTCATTGAGAAAGCAGGACCGAATGTATTCCAGATGCGCCCAATTGCGCCAGACAGATGCACCATGACAGAATGCCCAGATGTCATCCAGACCAGATGCACGAATGACGAGTGCCCAAATTGTCATGCCCGATGCGCCTCGTATGCCTCAGATGCGCCAGATGCTCGCCAGAAACAGATCGCGCCAGATGCGAGCTCAGTGCGTGTCATGGTACACGCTGCAAAACCTGATGCACGCCAGAACAAAATCGTGCATAATGCGCGCCAGAACCAGAATCAGATGCGCGTGCCAGAAATCTCACGCGCCAGATGCTCCATGCCATTGCTCCAAATCCAACGAGTTCCTGCAACGCATGAGCCAGAACCAGATTCAATTCACCACCAGATGCTCCACGCCGGGAGCCGGATTGCGCCTGAACATCAAACCGCCAGAACGCCAGATGCGCGTGAACCGCCAGATTCGCGCCAGTACTGAATGCGTGCTGGATTTGTCAGATCCCTTGCACGCCTAATCAGATGCGCGCCAAATTGCTCCGAACGGAGCCCGGATAGCCCCCTCCATGGGGCTTCAGATGGTGGGTGTACCCGCTTTCTCTCTCACGAACAGATCGATCTTGATCGCCAAACCAGACATCGTTCTTGGCGGAATCTCGAAACCCTACTCCCAATAGCCTGATCCACCTAAATCGCGAAACCCTAGCTTTGAGTTCCACCAAAAAGTGAAACCCTAACTCTTGGCTCCACCCGGATCTTGGAACCCCGGCTGTGATACCAGTTTGTTAAAACTGGTGTTCCTCCTGACCTGGCTCTGATACCAGTTTGTTAAAACTGGTGATCCCCTGACCTGGCTCTGATACCAGTTTGTTGTAACAGAACTCCTGTTTCAGAGCTCCAGTACCAGTTTGTTATAACGTGTGGGTATTCGAGCAAGAACGAAGAAAGCGAAACAAGAGCGAGACAGATAATTAACGTGGTTCACTAACGAATTCGTAACGAACCCGCTAGCTAATCCACGACCAGAACCAGATATTTTATTGAAAAGAGAACCCGATTACAATGCACGCCGTCGTGGCCACAACGGCCATGGCGGCAACCCGAAACACCCACGCACACACCAGACACGCACAAGCTACTAACCCATTATTATTCCAACCAAGGTTGTCCCTTATATATTGCCAGTGCCAACCCATACCCCCAACAAAGTAATAACGTGACTTTGACTATTATTCTAATGGCCTTTGACTTTCCTTGTTTGGACCCAAGGGTTATTACCAAAATTGATGTCAAGTCAAAACCTAACAAATCTCCACCTTGACTTGAACCATCTCAGTAACCCAAAACCGGAACCGGAACCTGATGTTTCTCTTCTCAATGCGTCTCCCTGAACCAGAACGAGCACGCCTCACCAAACTGATGTTTCGCAGCTGTATGCGAACCAGAAATTGCCAAATCGTTACTCCAACTACCATGCGTTCCTGCAACGACTGCGCGCGATGTGGTTGCACTTCCGGAAACAGAAAGAAGTGCTCCACCCAGAACGAGAATCGAATACATTCAATGAGAAAGCAGGACCGAATGTATTCCAGATGCGCCCAATTGCGCCAGACAGATGCACCATGACAGAATGCCCAGATGTCATCCAGACCAGATGCACCGATGACGAGTTCCCAATTGTCATGCCCGATGCGCCCCGTATGCCTCAGATGCGCCAGATGCTCGCCAGAAACAGATCGCGCCAGATGCGAGCTCAGTGCGTGTCATGGTACACGCTGCAAAACCTGATGCACGCCAGAACAAAATCGTGCATAATGCGCGCCAGAACCAGAATCAGATGCGCGTGCATAAATCTCACGCGCCAGATGCTCCATGCCATTGCTCCAAATCCAACGAGTTCCTGCAACGCATGAGCCAGAACCAGATTCAATTAACACGCCAGATGCTCCATGCCGGGAGCCGGATTGCGCCTGAACATCAAACCGCCAGAACGCCAGATGCGCGTGAACCGCCAGATTCGCGCCAGTACTGAATGCGTGCTGGATTTGTCAGATCCCTTGCACGCCTATTCAGATGCGCGCCAAATTGCTCCGAACAGAGCCCGGATAGCCCCCTCCATGGGGCTTCAGATGGTGGGTGTACCTGCTTTCTCTCTCACGAACAGATCGATCTTGATCGCCAAACCAGACATCGTTCTTGGTGGAATCTCGAAACCCTACTCCCAATAGCCTACTCCACCTGAATCGCGAAACCCTAGCTTTGAGTTCCACCAAAAAGTGAAACCCTAACTCTTGGCTCCACCCGAATCTTGGAACCCCGGCTGTGATACCAGTTTGTTAAAACTGGTGTTCCTCCTGACCTGGCTCTGATACCAGTTTGTTAAAACTGGTGATCCCCTGACCTGGCTCTGACCAGTTTGTTGTAACAGAACTCCTGTTTCAGAGCTCCATTACCAGTTTGTTATAACGTGTGGGTATTCGAGCAAGAACGACGAAAGCAAAATAAGAGCGAGACAGATATTTAACGTGGTTCACTAACGAATTCGTAACGAACCCGCTAGCTAATCCACGACCAGAACCAGATATTTTATTGAGAAGAGAACCCGATTACAATGCACGCTGTCGTGGCCACAACGGCCACGGCGGCAACCCGAAACACCCACGCACACACCAGACACACACAAGCTAAAAAAGGCTCTTAACCAAATCTACTAACCCACTGTCCCTCCGTGTGTGTGTTCCCCCATTATTATTCCAACCAAGGTTGTCCCTTATATATTGCCAGTGCCAACCCATACCCCCAACAAAGTAATAACGTGATTTTGACTATTATTCTAATGGCCTTTGACTTTCCTTGTTTGGACTCAAGGGTTATTACCAAAATTGATGTCAAGTCAAAACCTAACAGTATATATTGATAAAGACAACTCCTGAGAAATACACACGTGGTGTTGTTACTAAAAGAACTTTTTGCAAGAGATTCATTATTTTGTGTAATAACACTAGATTTTCGGTTATAATCTGCTCTAATAGTTGATATCTTGTGAAGCTACATATATTTATTAGCAAGTGGCTTAATTGTCTCTATACAATTTTTTGGTTACTTATCATATAAGCTCATAGATACCTAGAAAGTCCCTGATTGGAATTGGAATTACATCAGAAACATCTTGTCAGCAATCTCGCATCTCTGCACCGTAGGTCGCCGCAACATATTAAAAATAACTCAAAGCCAGAACAAGAATCAGAGAAGGAAAAACAGAGAATTATATAACATCGCATTACATTACGCAAAATTTTCAATATATTGGAATTGGAATTACATCAGAAACTCTAAAAGCAATGACTTCAATTTACTTTCAAGAATTCATGTTTGTGGATTTGTTCATTACAGTGATATGATTGATTAATCCCACAACATACATTTGCATCCCATGGGAATTATTTTATTAGAAAACAAACTTCCTCAATGGTACAATTAATATGTTCTAAGTTTACAGTTTTGGTTACCTGAAATTGGATGTTGGGAAAAGCTTTACTAGATGGATGGCATCCTTCCTTGAGAGGAAAACGGTAAGTGAATGGGATGATTTATAAAGCTTAAACTATGATAATAAGACCTCGCCACCAGCAATTCGTTATGATGCATGACCCTTCTTTGACCACAAGGCTCTAACCTTTGATTAGAACTCTTGTCATTTTCCCCTCAAGACCCTGTAATCTGACTAAGACAAACCACCCTAATATGTTCCTTTGTTTCCGTGTCACGTATAAAAATAGTCGGCAATTCGAGGGACTTGTGGTTATCAGGGACACAATGGTTAATGCTGCTTGCGCTTGCTGCAAAGAATAATTAAGAATTTGATTACATCAAACACTCTAAAAACAAGAACCAGTCCTCATTTTTAGGTTATCATCTAGCTCATGACTATCCGGCGTGTATTGGTTGGCCTCTTATTAAGTGACTCTAAGCAACTGTACTCGTTGGCATTGAAAGTAGCCACGACGATCTTGGTTTACACAACAGAAGTTTAGAGTTCAGATCTTAGAGTTCAAACTGATGATGCACTGGGAACTTTCTCTTTCTCCTTTGCTCTATGAATTAGGATTCCAAAAGATTAATACCAATATCAAGCTTGTGGTTACATCTTGCAGGAGTTAAAAGTTGTAGAAAGGTTTAAAATGGCCATTTTGCTACCCAGCTATGTCAGATTTTCGGGAGAGTTTCTTTCCATTAGTCAGAGGTGGTGTGTCTACCCTGTTGTCCATTCCTACAAGAAGAGTTCAAGAAAATAGTTCAGAAAAACCGTTTTATGAAGCTCAATCAAAGCTCTAAAAATTTCTATGCGAAAACCAAGTACTGGCCTTTATAAAATTCTGCTTGTAATAGATGGATGTATTTTTCAGATGTGTTTTACTTTAGATTAGCTATTGGAAGACCTTATATTTGGATTTTGCCTACTAAATATCTTTTTCAAATGATGTAGTATGTGTATATAGTGGTTGTTTTGAATCTATATAAGCAATCATGGGTAATTTTATGGTATATTTCCTGGCGTGTGGTGTGATAAGATTTATGCGTACAAACTTTGGATTGAGGAGGAATGTAAAACATATGCACGGTGTTCCCCAGGCATATACGTCCTTATTCATCAACGGGTTTGTAAGATGATGATCCCAGACAATATCATGTGGGTTTTCAGGTTGTAATGCTATGAAATCTAGCTTATGTCTCCCAAATGCATGGCAATGGGACCATCCACGATCATGAAGCTGTATTTCTTCATCCGATGACTAGTCAGGAGGCAAAGTTCCTTATTAAGACCCCCTGATGTGACTTGTTATGGAACCCTATTGTAGTTCAACATTCAGATGAATGCCACCAGAGTAATGGAGGAAAATCAAGTCTTTCATGCCGGGTAGGCCTTATCAAGCACTAAATTAGCTTTGTGGATGCGAAAATTTTAAATGATAACACCTACATGTATAGAGAGCCCTCATTCAAAATGCTCCTGGAAGGAAGTGTGCTTCTTTGGCAGGGATCGATCATGAGCGATTGGGTGACACAGCAAATGGGTGACACCTTCCCATGTGTTGGGCTGTTTGGTCTTCACTTGGAATATGGAAAAGAAAATATCAGTAAATAGAGATAAATATTTTCATTTCATGTGATTACATGCAAATGCTATTTTGTCATCACAATATGATTTTTCTATTGATAAAATCCATAATAAACATTACATAATCGTAAAGTGAAAAGAGGGAAAATACCATTTCTCCAAGAAAGAAAGAAAAAAAAAAAACATGTGACGCCGGGTTATTCACCCAACGAGGGATCACAACGGAATCAAGCTATGGAAAAGGGTACGAAAACTAGGGCACAAAAGCTCTCTAGAATTTCAGAAGTAAATAATATCAAAAAATGTCCAACTTTACCCACAAGTCGGGTATAAATAGCTGAAAACCCTAATTTTGCCAAAAATAGCAAAATTACAAAACCGTCCCAAAACTATTGGCCTTATTGGAAATAATGCGTAAATGATAGTCTGACCCATATCGGGCTAAATAAAGAAGTCAAAATACGAAAATTGAAAAACTGCCAAAAATAGCAAAAATATCTTCGAAGTCTCTGTTGACTGGTCACCCCGATCATTCGTGTAGGTCTCGCTGAGAGCTTTCCGAAAACATATTACAATAGGTATTCTGATCCCTGAAGCTCAAGTTACGCCCAAAACAGTGTGGCGCGACCAAAAGTGACAACCTCGCACTTCCCTTGCGCCTGTCTTCAACGTCGTGATAGTGAAGTGCGAGGTTAGTCGCATCTGACAACTCGACCTTGTCTGGTTCATCTGCGAGATTAGTTGCGTCTGGCTCTGGGTCATCTGCTCCTGCATCAGTCTCCCCTGGCTGGAAAGAACTCGTCCTCGAGTTCACTCCCTCGTTTTCAGAGTCCTCAAAGCACCGTGTGAGGTGTTTGACATTAAACACGTCATACGTCTTCAAGTGACTTGGCAGCCGCAACCGGTAAGCATTGTCATTGAACTTTTGCACAATCTTGCAAGGTCCGATCTTCATGTCCTTCAACTTACTGTATTCTCCCACAGGAAAGCGATCACGAGTCAAAACAGCCCAAACGTAGTCACCAACATCATAAAGTACCCGACGACGATGCTTGTCGACCCGGGCCTTGTACTTGCTATTGCTTTCCTCAATCTTGCCCTTCACTTGGTCGTGAATGTTCTTCAAATAATCTGCCATCTCCTCAGCTTTAGGATGAACACGTCCCACACGCGGAATGGGAGCCAAGTCTAGCACCCCTGGCGGGTTCTGGCCATAGACAATCTGGAAGGGACTCATTCCCGTAGTCCTGTTCACTGATCTCTTATACGCGAACTCCGCCTGCGCGAGTGCCAAATCCCACTGCTCGGGTTTGGAACCTGCCAAACACCTGAGAAGATTCCATAGGCTGCGATTTACCACCTCCGTCTGCCCATCGGTCTGAGGGTGATACGCACTCCTGAATTTCAACTGAGTACCCAATTTCTCCCAAGGACTCTTCCAGAATTGGCTCATGAACTTCGTGTCACGGTCCGAAGTGATAGACCATGGTACTCCATGCAGCTTCACAATTTCCCTGAAATAAAGATGGGCTATCCGCACGACATCTATCTTCTTCCTACATGGTACAAAATGCGCCATCTTGGAAAACCTATCAACAACAAGGACAGAATCTGCCGCCCTCTGTGTGCGGGGTAAGCCAAGCACGAAATCCATACTAACATCAAATCATGGTGCCTCCGGGACAGGTAAAGGAGTGTAAAGACCTGCATTAGTAAGAAATCCCTCCGAATGCTGACACACATAGAAACGGTCCACATAGTGCGCCACATCAGCACTCAATTTTGGCCAATAAAATCAGCAGACACAAGAGCAAATGTCTTGTCTCGGCCAAAGTGCCCTTCCTGGTGGAACTCCCTGATAATCTGCTGTCGCAAAGAACAATATGGAACGCACAAACGTCGTCCCCGAAATAGATAACCCTTAAACAAAACAAAATCATGGCGCTGGAGGAAAGGTCAGCCTCATACATATCTGCAAATGCTTCAAATACAGGAACCTGGTTGCTCATGGAGGTAAGAAGCATATTACGCCTACTCAAGGCGTCGGCTACCCGATTCAAACTTCCTGCTTGGTGCTTCAATGCAAAAGTAAATTCCTGCAAATAGGCCACCCACTTGGCATGCCGTCGACTCAACTTGTGCTGCCCATTGATGTACTTCAACGCTTCATGATTGGTGAACAAGATGAACTCCTTCTGCACTAAGAAGTGACGCCAATGCTTCAACGTCTAAACAATGGCATTGAACTCCAGATCATACGTCGAGTAATTCTTCCTGGCCCCGGACAGCTTCTCACTAAAAAACGCAATCGGACGCCCTGACTGACTTAGAACACCGCCAATGCCCAAACCTGAGGCATCGCAGTTAACCTCGAACATCTTGTCAAAATCAGGTAGTGCCAAAACTGGTGCCTCTGTCATCATCTTCTTGACCTAATTGAAACTGGCCCCTGCTTCATCAGTCCACTTGAAATCACGCCCTTTCAGACACTCAGTGATGGGTGCCACCAAAGTGCTGAAATTCTTGATAAACCTGCAATAGAAAGATGTCAAACCATGGAAACTGCGCACATCGTGCAAAGTCTTAGGCCTGGGCCAGTCCATAAATGCCTCAATTTTCGAAGGATATGCATGCACACCATCAGTAGACACTATGAAACCCAAAAATTGCACAGAAGTAGTGAAAAAGAAACACTTCTTCCTGTTAATGAACAAACTCTCCGCCTTCAATTTTCAAAGACAGCTCGCAAATGATCGAAGTGAACAGCCCATGTGGGACTGTAAATAAGAATTTCATCGAAATAAACGACTACAAACTTTCCTATAAAAGGCCTGAGAGCCTGATGCATGAACCGCATGAAGGTGTTGGGCGCGTTAGAGAGACCAAAATGCATCACCATCAACTCGTACAACCCATGCTGTGTCTTGAACGCGGTCTTCCACTCGTCCCCCTGCTTGATCCGAATCTGATGGTATCTTCTCTTGAGGTCAATTTTCGAGAAGACCTGAGAGCCGGACAGTTGATCTAGCATATCATCAAGTCGCGGAATGGGAAACCTGTACTTCATGGTGATCCGATTAATGGCTCTGCTGTCTACACACATGCGCCAAGAGCCATCCTTCTTTGGAACTAACAGAGCGGGCACTGAGCAAGGACTCATACTCTCCCTGATGTAACCCCTCTCAAGTAATTCAACCACATGCCTCTGTAACTCTTCTACTTCCTTGGTACTGAGACGATAAGCAGGTCGGTTTGGCAGACTAGAATCTGGAATAGGTCTATCTGATGTTGGATGTCCCTCATTGGTGGCAAACCAGGAGGGGGGTCCTCTGGCATCAAGTAGGAGAACTCATCCAAAACCTGCTGCACCTCAGGAGGTAATTCAGACTCCTCACCACTGGCACTATTATCAAAAGGGATCAACGCATAAACAAACTTTTCCCGCTGAATCTCCCCCAAGAACTGGGATCGAGAAAGCAGGTTGGTCGGCGCGGTTGGAGCCGAAGTGGAACCCTCCGGTCGCGGAGCTAGTACGACTTTCTTCCCCTTCATCACAAACGAGTGGGTATTCTTGTACCCATCATGGAACACACGTCTATCATATTGCCATGGACGACCCAACAAGACATGACATGCATCCATTTTTACCGCGTCACACCAATGACTATCATGATACTTATTACCAATTGAAAAAGAAACTAGACATCTTTTATCAACTGTTACCTCAGAACCTCTGATTAGCCATGACAGCTTGTAAGGCGCAGGATGTTGCTCCGTCTTCAGCTGCAATTTCTTGACAGCTTCTTCAGAGATGATGTTTTCGCAACTGCCGCCGTCCACGATCACCTTGCAAACCTTCTTCCCAATAGTACAGGTAGTGTGAAAGATATTGGTTCTCAACCAATCATCCTCCGAATCACCCTTGGGAGTTAGCAAGTTTTTACGGACAACCAGATTCTCATGACCATCCCCGTAAAGTACATCTTCGTCTTCGTACTCATCATATACGGGATCTCCCTGGTACCCAACTTCTTCGACCTTGTCAGTATTACCCTCTTCGATGAATAAGCTCTTCGACTTTTGCACGGCTGACTTCTTGCACTCTGTCGCCCTGTTCCCTGGTTCACCACACTTTTAGCACTTAAATCCGCTACTCGATGCATCAGGGGCTGCCTCGGTGGTTGGTCGGGACGCCTGAGATCGAGTCGATCGATTGGTCTGATCGGCCCTCGATGCAGGTTTTCTGCTATGTTGCTTCTCCAAAGTAAGATCCCTTTGGTAAACTTCTGAAACCGTCCAGAAAGTTTGCAGGCATAGAACATCCTGCAGGGATTGTCGTAAAGCC
The DNA here is from genome assembly GCA_023055425.1 of Linanthus parryae. Lineage (NCBI taxonomy): Eukaryota > Viridiplantae > Streptophyta > Magnoliopsida > Ericales > Polemoniaceae > Linanthus > Linanthus parryae. Next base: position 41,842,556 of record JALGPY010000002.1, read on the forward strand.
GACAAGTATCGCGCTACTAGCTGCTCTTCTGTCTCGGATAGGTCATTCCGGGCGATCAATTGGTAGAACTCCTCGGTGTAATCTTCCACAGATTTGACACCCTGCCTCAACGTGTGGAGACGCAGATATAGGGTTTGGGTATAGCCGAAAGTAAGAAAGTGAGCCCTCATCTTCTTCTTCATCTTTTCCCATTCATCAATCTTCGACTTTCCCTGCTTCTCACGAGAACGTCGTAGTTGCTCCCACCATGCTGAAGCTCAACCCTTGAGCTTGATTGCGACCAACTTCACCTTCTCACGTTCAGAAACTTCCTTGTACTCAAAGATCCGATCATCTCGTTCAGCCAATAGATGAATCCATCGGCTTGAAGGGTACCGGAATAGCTAGGAATCTCGACCTTGAAGCCTAGACCGCTGCGGTGATCGTCACGACCACGGTACTCCCGAACTCTTGGTTCGCGATGGTACGGGTTCTCAAGGGACGCCACTGAGTCGTCGTCTGAGTCTTCCTGATCATCCAGATCTTGCGCCGCCAGGCGCCGTGTCAGTTCTTCGATCCGCTGCTGAACCTGGTTCTGCCGCTCCAGATCTTCTATCCTCATCACGTCTTTGCGGTTACGTTCTCTCTGGGGGGCATCTTCAGCAACCTGCTGCCCACGACCACGAGCACGTCCACGAGGCATCGTGACGATGATCTTCCTCCCAAGTCGAACTTGCTATGATACCAAACTGACGCCGGGTTATTCACCCAACAAGGGATCACAACGGAATCAAGCTACGGAAAAGGGTACGAAAACTAGGGCACAAAAGCTCTCTAGAATTTCAGAAGTAAATAATATAAAAAATTGTCCAACTTTACCCACAAGCCGGGTATAAATAGCTGAAAAAACATAATTTTGTCAAAAATAGCGAAATTACAAACTGGCCCAAAACTATTGGCCTTATTGGAAATAATAAATGATAGTCTGACCCAAATCGGGCTAAATAAAGAAGTCAAAATACGAAAATTAAAAAACTGCTAAGTCTCCGTTGACTGGTCAAACGTCCGTTTTGGGGGCTGAAATCTTGCGTGAGGGGGTTACACCCTAGTCATTCGTGTAGGTCTCGCCGAGAGCTTTCCGAAAACATATTACAATAAGTATTTTGATCCCTGTAGCTCAAGTTACGCCCAAAACACTGTGACCCGACCAAAAGTGACAACCTCGCACTTCCCTTGCGCCTGTCTTCAACGTCGTGATAGTGAAGTGCGAGGTTAGTCGCATCTGACAGCTCGGCCTTGTCTGGTTCATCTGCGAGATTAGTCGCGCCTGGCTCTGAGTCATCTGCTCCTGCATCAATATGTATCCCTCAAGCAGTGGTTCATCAACAACATTACAATGCAACAAATGTTTTCTAGGAATAAACTACACACTTTTGCATTATTTTTGTCGTGAACCATCCAATCTGCACATTTGATAATTAGGAGTCTTATCACATGTGCAAATCACCTATAGTATGAGTGGTGCTTCACCAAGAAAACTTAAAATTAAAAGGAGAGTGTTTTGAAAGCTTTAGTACAGATTCGACCTATGGCCTCATCTCCCGTGCCCATCCACTTTCTCAATCATTTTTGTACATAGAAAGAATCCTACATTCTTATGTAGGGTGTACCACTCCGTTTCTTCTGAATTACCCCCTTTTGACTTTTACCACTATTCACTGGGTCACTTTTTGACCCGGTGATTTGGATAGCAAAACGAATTAATTTTTTGATATACTTTCATGGTATTGTAGAATAAAAATTACTTTACAATATCATGAAAAATTATATAAAAATTACATCGTTTTGCTATCCAAATCACCGGGTCAAAGTGACCCAACTACGAGTGGAAAAGTCAAAAGAGGGCTATTCAGAAGAAACAGAGTGGTATGTGCCATCCCTTTAATTTCTAGCATAATCTTTGGATTTATTCTCCATAAGACTCTCTTTTGACATTAAATGGTTAAGTTGGTCACTCTTTAGGACTCTCCATACAAATGCTTGTATTTATCCTTACTGAGTTGTTGGCTTATGTTTCAAAAATCCACACAAAATATAACCACGACAAAATAAACTATCATACCTTTTCAAAATATGTTACCCTATTTTCTACATGATAAACTATTTTCCGAAAAAATTCCTTTCTCCGTTATCTATAATTCCGTGAAAAAATAAAAATAATAATATTTTTCCTTGCTTTTACACAAAAGTGTTCAAGTAGGACTCATTATGCAACAATCGTTGGTATAAATTTTTCCAAGATCCGACCAGGCTAACTCACTCAATCACCCATCTCACCCTTCCCTTTGGTCAAGGACGCAACCAGACGCCACTATCTCAGTTGCCATCGACTAAAAATGATGTAACAATCCTTCTCTAAATGTCGAAGCTGTTTGATTGGCAGAGATTTTGTGTTTCTATCGATCCAATTGAAAATCTAAAATCCCAAACTTTAGTTTGTTCTTGCAACGAGTTTCATAATATGGGTCATAGTTTGTCTAATGTTAATGAAAAACATATAAAACATTCAACTCATAATAAGAGTAGCATAAACATTATGATTAAGTCTTGTAGCATGATAACCCATTTTGTTGGTTGTCAGATCAGATAATATGTCCTTGGAGTAGATCTTTCAGCATCAATTTGATATATTAGTTTGTTTGTTGCAAGTTGCAACCAATGGTCTAGACGCCTTCGAGACTTAATGAGTTAATATAACCCTCAAATTCGAATATGGTACCAGAACAGAGTGCTGAATATATATTATTCACTCAGCAATGCTTACGGTTCAAGCTATGATCTAAAAGAGATCACTACAAACACTGGCTTTGAGAAGATTTTTTCTAATATTAAACGAACCTTACCGCCAGTAATAAATAATTACTTAAATAGATAGTTGACTGCTCCACTGATATCTGTTATTGTCTCTTCCAAAAGCACAACTGCGCAAGTTCAAGCAACAGTCAATGATTTATCCAATCTTTCCATCGGAACAAGTAATCAATAATAAAGATATGTGCCACGCTTTGCTACTAATGATAATCATGTTTTCCCGATTGTTCCGTAGATGAGCAATTGTATAAAAAGTTAACCAAAGAATGGAAAAGTCTATTAGAATCAAATTAATGTACACATAGGTTATTTCTTTCATATTTTGAAACGGTGACGACTTATGAGTAATATGGAAAACTTCTCAACAACTCTCCCTGCATCAATAATGAAAACTGAACATGGAGTAAATATTACATGCCATGTAGCCTATACAACAACTATAAAATAAAAGGAATTATGTGAAGTTAAAATAATATAAAAGATAAACTCCGAGGACTGAGCTGACAATCAATCATACTACAATCCATGATCTTAATCAGAGAGATCTATCTCGTAGTTTGTGATACAAATTCGTAGACCATCATTTCATCGTCCTCACTTAATAATTAAAAAGAACCAAAGTATAAAATCTGTTGCACGTGCTCCAAACTATTTATGTTAAAAGTTTCAACTGCATTTGATTCAATTTTTAAGGTTTTGTGTAAATGAAATTGTTTGAAAATGACGAGTATCGTTTCAAAAGAATTGACGGGTAAGTTTTCTTATAATGTAACTACTCTATGAATATGCGAGAGTGATAGAATGGGGTTTTGTTGTGCTTAGACTTGTCCCTTGATCTTACGGGAACACATCTTGCTATATGCTACCACAAGTAGTATAGACAGTCATGTGTGTGTTTGGACAGATGTGCTTTTTTGGTTTTCTATCTATCATTAGGAGACGGAGATAGATGATGACGTGGCAAGATCCTGAGCCTTGGTAGTATTCGTCGGACCAGATCAGCGCCTGTAGAAGCCCGATGGAAAGGATCCAAATCCTGGACTGGGAGGAATCAGGTGTCAAACATTCAAATTTATTAGTTTATACAAATAATAAATTTGGACCTAGGCTTTTAAATTACTATATTTTGAATATGTTATGCAATAATTATGTCATTTTAATAGTTGTCTAAATAAAATATAAAATAGTTTGTAGCAAATTATATATCTAACATATGGAAAAATTAAAGAGAACAAAAGTTCCAGCCTAGTGGAAAACAGTTTGCTCTCTTCTCATGCACTTTTTTTTTTTTTTTTTTTTTTTTTTTTTTTTTTTTTAATTTCAAGAAAACCAATCGATTTGGACCCGCCCACTTCGCCGATTTGGGTAAAAATCGGCCGGTTTCTGCCGGCACAACGCATCGACGATCCGATTTCCGAACTAGATAAGCCCAACACAAAATTACCGGTTCTACCGGTTCAACTTCTGATCCGGTCCGGTTCAATGTCGAACACACGCAGTGGAAAAGCGGGGGCATGGCCCATAAGTGTTGTTATTTTGCAAGATGCGAAAACCCTTGTTCCCTCCCGACTGTATAGCACTGGTCTGTTTTCCACAAAGCCAGGACCAAAGGCAACACATAAAGGAAAGCTTCAACCATTCGTTTGAACGATTGGAATAGGTCGCATGAGTTCCCTCCTACAACAGATTACACTAGAGAAAGCTTATTCCTCTCTTTCTTCAAGTAGAAGTTTAACCTTTTCAGTTTAAAAAGACCTTCTTTTTTCTCAAATAGTCTAGATGCAATGGTTTCGAAATGCCAATGGACATCTATTCCTAACCATCGGATTAGAATCAAGGGTATCATGTGGCCTTCCCTATGCTCCTTTTCATAATTACTACCCCACTAAAAGCTACACAAATAACTTCGTTTAGCTGACGCATCATCACCAGGGGCTGCGAAATGCACTCGGACGCATCGAGAGCTCGAGGTTACATGACAAGGGGCTGCCAGATGCACCCGGTTGAGACTTCTTGCTCGTTCATGATGAGTTTGGTGTACGGATCTCCTGCAATGCAGGTACACTCAGCAGTTGCACGACATGACCGTACAAAAAGAAAATGTAAAATAGTAATTAAATTAATTGTTTTTTAGTTATAAAAAATAAGAAGATAACCATAATCCCCCAGACACAGTTAAAGAAACGAAATGGTGGGCTTGTTTAAATCCGGGCCAGCTTAAAGTAGTTCGGGGTTTATAAGCATCTGGGCTTTGACCCGAACTATTGTCATTATGGACAGGCCCACCTGAAGGTCGGTCTACTCTTTTTTTTTTGAAGAAATCTGAAGGTCGGTTTTCACTCGTCACTAACGCAAATATATACGCAAAGCTCAGGATTACGTATCTTTGTATTTTGTACAGACTAGAGAGAAGAGTACGAAGAAGGGTTTCCATACAAGTCACAGAGAGAGAGGGACGACGACGACGACGACGACGACAGAGAATTGGGGGGAGAGGAGTGCACAGACAACATGGAGGAGGAAGCATAAGAGGAAGAAAGAGAAGGGTTTTAGGGTTCTGGGACCACGGCGGAGATGAAAGCCGCCACCGCCCTCAGAAGCCACGGTGCCAACCAACGCCGCCGCTAGTGGATTGCCGAGACCCAGCCCCGATCTGAAGAAGTCGCCCACTAAGGTTTGCCTCATAACTCTCTCTCTGTCTTTCAAATTTCCATCAAATTTCTCTCTATCTGATATCGATTTCCGCTATATATTGTGCGATGACTGAATCATATTATCGTCGTGGGTTTGTTAATTGATGGTTTAGTTTTGGAAAACCATCTGTGCAGTTACTATTATATTGTGTGTATGACTGAATTAAGTTGTGGGTTTGTTAATTGGTGGCTTGGGTTGCTGTTAGATTCAATTGGTCATATATTTATTCCATGTCAATTATGAATTGTTGAAGTTCGGATCAAGGAGAAATTAACAATGATCTAATGAAGAAATCAAATTACTGTTTGAGTTGCTTATTGCTATATGTATTTGTCTAAAGTTTGGTTATGAATTTACTAGGCAAGACTGTTCAAAACTGAATCAGATTAGGGTTAAGAAATTTTACTTTAAAAAGGATGCGATGGTCTTCCATGTCGATTCCTGTCCTGGAATGCTGGGATAAGTTTATATGAGTATTATGAAAAGGGGAGACAGTAGATATTTTAGCGAGTTAGGAAACGGCGAGTCGAAGAGGGAAGTAGGAAGACACATGACACTGCGGGTTTAGCATCGCTGAATTGTTGGTTTGGTCTCATGTCAAACTTTCGATTAGTTAGAAGGGGCGTATCAGATATGAGTTTGACTGGGATAATATATCAGTTTAAAGAGATACAAGCCAGAATATCCATATACGGGAGAATTCACTTTTATGTTAGCGTAGCTAATACGTTGGCTGTTGTATCTTAGGAGATTCATGTCAATAAGTGTTTTGATGGTTTATACTTTGCGGAGAGTTCGATGGTAGTCTTTAACCTATCCTACATGTCTAAATAAATTACAACATAGATAGATGTTTGTGCAGCGAGGCGAGTAAGAAGGATTGGTCAAATCTGGATAAATGAATTCGTTTAAAAAGTTGACCGGGTACAATCGTAGGGTATCTTTGATGCTATAGATACTAAGAAATTTGATTAGTGTGGGTGTAGTAATACTCTTGAGGCAACTTTTGTGCAGAGTGATAATTTTTTTCTATATTCGTTTAGGCAGATGAGTTTAAAGGTATGGTGGGTAAGCATACAAGATAAGTGGGATTGTTATCTGTTGCAGATATTCAGTGTATGCTTGGTGTCTGGTTTTCTTTTGTGGTGATGAAGTCTGTTTGGCAGATAGATCCAGTTTGTATTTTATTGATATAACTTGGTGCTATTGCAGGCTTTATGGATGTCGTACTACTTTGTGTTTCAATAGTGAAATAGTAGCTATGGTTTTATTGTAAACCCAACATTTGTTTATTGTGGTTCAGAATTGTGGGTGGCCCTGCTTCCCACAATTGTTCATGGTTTTAGGAAGATATTTTGATGCTTGGGCATTCTGGGTGCGTTGAAGATGGATGGAAACTCTCGAGACCATTAAATCTTAATCAACATTTCTCTTTCTCATCAACTCTTACTATAAAATCTTTAACAGTTGGTTTACTTAATCAGAACTTTTTCATTCGAATTGTTTAAAATGTTTTGCCAGAAATAATAAGTTTTTAAAATGTAAATGCTCTAGAAACTACTCTTATTTTCCAAACAATAAAGCTCATATTAAAGCCTATGATATGGATCTACTATAAGTATGGAATGTGGACCTAGTGTGAAGTTGTAAAGTCAGTGATTTAGAAGGCGAGTCGAAAATGGTTATTGCGGTTGAACATTTGTGGTGCTGAAGGACGGCAGAGTGGATTGTGTCCATTGTAACATAGACATGAGATTTAACCACAAGTAGTTGAAGTAACACCTTTTGGGGATTATTTGTATGGGGGTGGCTGTTCGTCTTATGTTCAGAAGTGGTTGTTGTTGATTTGAAGTATCTTAGGATTGACTTGGAGTAGTTCTAGTCAGTATGTCGAGGTTTGTTCGCCAGTAGGTCTACAAGCTCCCTAGATTCTGCAGTTATTCATGTCAATGAATAGGGTTTTTTTCCTTACAACATATGTTCATTACGAAACCTTGTTAGTTTTTTTGAAATTTTCTAACTATAATCTTTTTTATCAAACAACTTTAATTTCATTTTGTCCTCTTCAAAAGTTACATTTTAAAGTTGTTGTATAAACATTCCTGTCACATTTCTAAATACCTACGACTGTCAAAACAAAGTTTTTCTACTTCTTTTTGCACTTTGCACCTCTTGACTGACGCCCTTTTAGTGATCTCTATGTTCTGGCTGGTTCCTAAACTCAAATGTGTTTAGCTACTCCTTTTTGACTTGCCTCTTGGAAATTCCAGAAAAGTAATACAAGAGCTTGGTCAACATTTCTCTTTCTCATCAAATCTTACTTTATAATCTTTAAAAGTTGGTTTGCGAGAAATAATAGTAAGTGTTTAAAATGTAAATGCTCTAGAAACTACACTCACATTTTCCATACAATAAAGCTCATATTAAGCCTATGACATGGATCTACTGTTAGTATGGAATGTGGACCTAGTGTGAAGTTGTAAAGTCAGTGATTTGGAAGGGGGGTCGAAAATGGTTATTGTGGTTGAACATTTGTGGTGCCGAAGGACGGAACGTGGAGTTATTAGCTTGTGCCATTGTGTCATAGATAGGAGTCTTAACCACAAGTAGTTGAAGTAACACCTTTTGGGGATTATTTGTATGGGGGTGGCTGTTCTTCTTATGTTCAGAAGTGGTTGTTGATTTGAAGTATCTTAGGATTGACTTGGAGTAGTTCTAGTCAGTATGTCGAGGTTTGTTTGCCAGTAGGTCTACAAGCTCCCTAGATTCTGCAGTTATTCATGTCAATGAATATGGTTTTTTCCTTACAACATATGTTCATCACGAAACCATGTTAATTTTTATGAAATTTTCTAACTATAATCTTTTTATGAAACGACTTTAATTTTATTTTGTCCTCTTTAAAAGTTACATTTTAAATTTTTTGTATAAAATTCCTGTCACATTTCTAAATACCTACGACTGTGGAAACAAAGTTTTTCTACTTCTTTTTGCACTTTGCACCTCTTAACTGACGCCCTTTTAGTGATCTTTATGTTCTTGCTTGTTCCTAAATTCAAATGTGTTTAGCTACTCCTTTTTGACTCGCCTCTTTAAAATTCCAGAAAAGTAATATAAGAGCTTGGTCAACATTTCTCTTTCTCATCAAATCTTACTTTATAATCTTTAAAAGTTTGTTTGCTTTATCAGAACTTTTTCTTTTAAATTGTTTAAAATGTTTTTGCGAGAAATAATAGTAAGTTTTTAAAATGTGAATGCTCTAGAAACTACACTCACATTTTCCATACAATAAAGCTCATATTAAGCCTATGACATGGATCTACTGTTAGTATGGAATGTGGACCTAGTGTGAAGTTGTAAAGTCAGTGATTTGGAAGGGGGGTCGAAAATGGTTATCGTGGTTGAACATTTGTGGTGCCGAAGGAAGGAAGAGTGGAGTTATTAGCTTGTGCCATTGTGTCATAGATAGGAGTCTTAACCACAAGTAGTTGAAGTAACACCTTTTGGGGATTATTTGTATGGGGGTGGCTGTTCTTCGTATGTTCAGAAGTGGTTGTTGATTTGAAGTATCTTAGGATTGACTTGGAGTAGTTCTAGTCAGTATGTCGAGGTTTGTTCGCCAGTAGGTCTACAAGCTCCCTAGATTCTGCAGTTATTCATGTCAATGAATATGGTTTTTTTCCTTACAACATATGTTCATCACGAAACCTTGTTAATTTTTATGAAATTTTCTAACTATAATCTTTTTATCAAACGACTTTAATTTTATTTTTTCCTCTTTAAAAGTTACATTTTAAATTTTTTGTATAAAATTCCTTACATTTCTAAATACCTACGACTGTGGAAACAAAGTTTTTCTACTTCTTTTTGCATTTTGCACCTCTTAATTGACGCCCTTTTAGTGATCTTTATGTTCTTGCTTGTTCCTAAACTCAAATGTGTTTAGCTACTCCTTTTTGACTCGCCTCTTTAAAATTCCAGAAAAGTAATCTAAGAGCTTGGTCAACATTTCTCTTTCTCATCAAATCTTACTTTATAATCTTTAAAAGTTGGTTTGCTTTATCAGAACTTTTTCTTTTAAATTGTTTGAAATGTTTTTGCGAGAAATAATAGTAAGTGTTTAAAATGTAAATGCTCTAGAAAATACACTCACATTTTCCATACAATAAAGCTCATATTAAGCCTATGACATGGATCTACTGTTAGTATGAAATGTGGACCTAGTGTGAAGTTGTAAAGTCAGTGATTTGGAAGGGGGGTCGAAAATGGTTATCGTGGTTGAACATTTGTGGTGCCGAAGGAAGGAAGAGTGGAGTTATTAGCTTGTGCCATTGTGTCATAGATAGGAGTCTTAACCACAAGTAGTTGAAGTAACACCTTTTGGGGATTATTTGTATGGGGGTGGCTGTTCTTCGTATGTTCAGAAGTGGTTGTTGATTTGAAGTATCTTAGGATTGACTTGGAGTAGATCTAGTCAGTATGTCGAGGTTTGTTCGCCAGTAGGTCTACAAGCTCCCTAGATTCTGCAGTTATTCATGTCAATGAATATGGTTTTTTTCCTTACAACATATGTTCATCACGAAACCTTGTTAATTTTTATGAAATTTTCTAACTATAATCTTTTTATCAAACGACTTTAATTTTATTTTTTCCTCTTTAAAAGTTACATTTTAAATTTTTTGTATAAAATTCCTCACATTTCTAAATACCTACGACTGTGGAAACAAAGTTTTTCTACTTCTTTTTGCATTTTGCACCTCTTAACTGACGCCCTTTTAGTGATCTTTATGTTCTTGCTTGTTCCTAAACTCAAATGTGTTAAGCTACTCCTTTTTGACTCGCCTCTTTAAAATTCCAGAAAAGTAATCTAAGAGCTTGGTCAACATTTCTCTTTCTCATCAAATCTTACTTTATAATCTTTAAAAGTTGGTTTGCTTTATCAGAACTTTTTCTTTTAAATTGTTTGAAATGTTTTTGCGAGAAATAATAGTAAGTGTTTAAAATGTAAATGCTCTAGAAAATACACTCATATTTTCCATACAATAAAGCTCATATTAAGCCTATGACATGGATCTACTGTTAGTATGAAATGTGGACCTAGTGTGAAGTTGTAAAGTCAGTGATTTGGAAGGGGGGTCGAAAATGGTTATTGTGGTTGAACATTGTGGTGCCGAAGGACGGAAGAGTGGATTTATTAGCTTGTGTCCATTGTGTCATAGATAGGAGTCTTAACCACAAGTAGTTGAAGTAACACCTTTTGCGGATTATTTCTATGGGGTGGTTGTTCTTCTTATGTTCAGAAGTGGTTGTTGATTTGAAGTATCTTAGGATTGACTTGGAGTAGTTCTAGTCAGTATGTCGAGGTTTGTTCGCCAGTAGGTCTACAAGCTCCCTAGATTCTGCAGTTATTCATGTCAATGAATATGGTTTTTTTCCTTACAACACATGTTCATCACGAAACCTTGTTATTTTTTTTTGAAATTTTCTAACTATAATCTTTTTATCAAACGACTTTAATTTTATTTTGTCCTCTTTAAAAGTTACATTTTAAATTTGTTGTATAAACATTCCTGTCACATTTCTAAATACCTACGACTGTGGAAACAAAGTTTTTCTACTTCTTTTTGCACTTTGCACCTCTTAACTGACGCCCTTTTCGTGATCTTTATGTTCTTGCTGATTCCTAAACTCAAATGTGTTTAGCTACTCCTTTTTGGCACGCCTCTTAAAAATTCCAGAAAAGTTATATAAGAGCTTGGTCAACATTTCTCTTTCTCATCAAATCTTACTTTACAATATTTAAAAGTTGGTTTGCTTTATCAGAACTTTTTCTTTTAAATTGTTTGAAATGTTTTTGCGAGAAATAGTAGTAAGTTGTTAAAATGTAAATGCTCTAGAAACTACACTCACATTCTCCATACAATAAAGCTCATATTAAGCCTATGACATGGATCTACTGTTAGTATGAAATGTGGACCTAGTGTGAAGTTGTAAAGTCAGTGATTTGGAATGGGGGTCGAAAATGGTTATTGTGGTTGAACATTTGTGGTGCCCAAGGACGGAAGAGTGGATTTTTTCCATTGTGACAGAGACAGGAGACTTAACCACAAGTAGTTGAAGTAACACCTTTTGGGGATTATTTGTATGGGGGTGGCTGTTCGTCTTATGTTCAGAAGTGGTTGTTGATTTGAAGTATCTTAGGATTGACTTGGAGTAGATCTAGTCAGTATGTCGAGGTTTGTTCGCCAGTAGGTCTACAAGCTCCCTAGATTCTGCAGTTATTCATGTCAATGAATATGGTTTTTTTCCTTACAACATATGTTCATCACGAAACCTTGTTAATTTTTATGAAATTTTCTAACTATAATCTTTTTATCAAACGACTTTAATTTTATTTTTTCCTCTTTAAAAGTTACATTTTAAATTTTTTGTATAAAATTCCTCACATTTCTAAATACCTACGACTGTGGAAACAAAGTTTTTCTACTTCTTTTTGCATTTTGCACCTCTTAACTGACGCCCTTTTAGTGATCTTTATGTTCTTGCTTGTTCCTAAACTCAAATGTGTTAAGCTACTCCTTTTTGACTCGCCTCTTTAAAATTCCAGAAAAGTAATCTAAGAGCTTGGTCAACATTTCTCTTTCTCATCAAATCTTACTTTATAATCTTTAAAAGTTGGTTTGCTTTATCAGAACTTTTTCTTTTAAATTGTTTGAAATGTTTTTGCGAGAAATAATAGTAAGTGTTTAAAATGTAAATGCTCTAGAAAATACACTCATATTTTCCATACAATAAAGCTCATATTAAGCCTATGACATGGATCTACTGTTAGTATGAAATGTGGACCTAGTGTGAAGTTGTAAAGTCAGTGATTTGGAAGGGGGGTCGAAAATGGTTATTGTGGTTGAACATTGTGGTGCCGAAGGACGGAAGAGTGGATTTATTAGCTTGTGTCCATTGTGTCATAGATAGGAGTCTTAACCACAAGTAGTTGAAGTAACACCTTTTGCGGATTATTTCTATGGGGTGGTTGTTCTTCTTATGTTCAGAAGTGGTTGTTGATTTGAAGTATCTTAGGATTGACTTGGAGTAGTTCTAGTCAGTATGTCGAGGTTTGTTCGCCAGTAGGTCTACAAGCTCCCTAGATTCTGCAATTATTCATGTCAATGAATATGGTTTTTTTCCTTACAACACATGTTCATCACGAAACCTTGTTATTTTTTTTTGAAATTTTCTAACTATAATCTTTTTATCAAACGACTTTAATTTTATTTTGTCCTCTTTAAAAGTTACATTTTAAATTTGTTGTATAAACATTCCTGTCACATTTCTAAATACCTACGACTGTGGAAACAAAGTTTTTCTACTTCTTTTTGCACTTTGCACCTCTTAACTGACGCCCTTTTCGTGATCTTTATGTTCTTGCTGATTCCTAAACTCAAATGTGTTTAGCTACTCCTTTTTGACACGCCTCTTAAAAATTCCAGAAAAGTTATATAAGAGCTTGGTCAACATTTCTCTTTCTCATCAAATCTTACTTTACAATATTTAAAAGTTGGTTTGCTTTATCAGAACTTTTTCTTTTAAATTGTTTGAAATGTTTTTGCGAGAAATAGTAGTAAGTTGTTAAAATGTAAATGCTCTAGAAACTACACTCACATTCTCCATACAATAAAGCTCATATTAAGCCTATGACATGGATCTACTGTTAGTATGAAATGTGGACCTAGTGTGAAGTTGTAAAGTCAGTGATTTGGAATGGGGGTCGAAAATGGTTATTGTGGTTGAACATTTGTGGTGCCCAAGGACGGAAGAGTGGATTTTTTCCATTGTGACAGAGACAGGAGACTTAACCACAAGTAGTTGAAGTAACCCCTTTTGGAGATTCTTTGTATGGGGGTGGCTGTTCGTCTTATGTTCAGAAGTGGTTGTTGTTGATTTGAAGTATCTTAGGATTGATTTGTAGTTCTAGTCAGTATGTCGAGGTTTGTTAACCAGTAGGTCTACAAACTCCCTAAATTCTACAATAACACCTTTTGAAATTTTCTAACTATAATCTCTATTTGATCAAACGACTTTACTTTTGTTTTGTCCTCTTTAGAAGTTACCTTTTAGTGTCTTTTTATAAATCACGTTTCTGAATACCTACGACTGTCGAAATAATGTTTTTCTACTTCTTTTTGCACTTTGCATCTCTTAACTGACGCCTTTTTAGAGATCTTTATGTTCTGGCTGGTTCCTTATCTAAACGTGTTTAGCTACTCCTTTTTGACTCGCCTCTTGAAGATTTCAGAAAAGGAATATAAGAGCTTGGTCAACATTTCTCTTTCTCATCAACTCTTACTTCAAAATCTTTAAAAGGTTGTTTGCTTCATCCGAACTTTTTCATTTGAATTGTTTAATATGATTTTGCCAGAAATAATAAGTTTTTAAAATGTAAATGCTCTAGTAACCGCACTCACATTTTCCATAAAGTGAAGCTAACTTTAAGCCTAAGACATTGATCTACTGTAAGTATGGATTGTGGACCTAGTGTGAAGTTGTAAAGTCAGTGATTTAGAAGGGGAGTCGAAAATGGTTATTGGGGTTGAACATTTGTGGGGCTGAAGGACGGAAGAGTGGATTGTGTCCATTGTGACATAGACATGAGACTTAATCACAAGTAGTTGAAGTAACACCTTTTGGAGATTTATGTGTTTGACGGTGGCTGTTCTTATGTTCAGAAGTGGTTGTTGATTTGAAGTATCTTAGGATTGATTTGGAGTTGTTTGTTCACCAGTAAGTCTACAAACTCGCTAAGTTCTGCAGGTATTCATGTCAATAAATAGGTTTTTTCCTCACAACATATGTTCGTAACGAAACATTGGCAAACTTTTTTGTTTGAATTTTCTAACTAAATTCTCTATTTGATGAAACGACTTTACTTTTATTTTGTCCTCTTTAGAAGTTACCTATTAAATCTTTTGGATAAATATTCCTTTTGTCACATTTCTAAATACCTACATATGTCGAAACAAAGTTTTTCTACTTCTATTTGCACTTTGCACCTCTTAACTGACGCCTTTTTAGAGATCTTTATGTTCTGGCTAGTTACTTATATCAACGTGTTTAGCTACTCCTTTCTGACTCGACTCTTGAAGATTTTAGAAAATTAATATAAGAGCTTGGTCAACATTTCTCTTCAACATCAACTCTTACTTTATCAGATTTTTTTCATTTGAATTGTTTAAAATGTCTTGTTAGAAATAATAAGTTTCAAAAATATAATTGCTCCAGAAATTACACTCACATTTTCCATACAATAAAGTTCATATTAAGCCTATGACATGGATCTACTGCAAGTATGGAATGTGGACCTAGTGTGAAGTTGTAAAGTCAGTGATTTGGAAGGGGAGTTGAAAATGGTTATTGCTGTTGAACATTTGTGGTGCTGAAGGACGGAAGAGTGGAATTATTAGCTTGTGTCCATTGTGTCTTAGATAGGAGTCTTAACCACAAGTAGTTGAAGTAACACCTTTTGGGGATTATTTGTATGGGGTGGCTGTTCTTCTTATGTTCAGAAGTGGTTGTTGTTTATTTGAAGTATCTTAGGATTGACTTGGAGTAGTTCTAGTCAGTATGTCGAGGTTTGTTCGCCAGTAGGTCTACAAGCTCCCTAGATTCTGCAGTTATTCATGTCAATGAATATGGTTTTTTCCTTGCAACATATGTTCATTACGAAACCTTGTTATTTTTTTTGAAATTTTCTAACTATAATCCTTTTTTATCAAACGACTTTAATTACATTTTGTCCTCTTTAAAAGTTACATTTTAAATTTGTTGTATAAACATTCCTGTCACATTTCTAAATACCTACGACTGTGGAAACAAAGTTTTTCTACTTCTTTTTGCACTTTGCACCTCTTAAGTGACGCCCTTTTAGTGATCTTTATGTTCTGGCTGGTTCCTAAACTCAAATGTGTTTAGCTACTCCTTTTTGACTCGCCTCTTAAAAATTCAAGAAAAGTAATTTAAGAGCTTGGTCTAACATTTCTCTTTCTCATCAAATCTTACTTTATAATCTTTAAAAGTTGGTTTGCTTTATCAGAACTTTTTCTTTTAAATTGTTTGAAATGTTTTTGCGAGAAATAATAGTGTAAGTTTTTAAAATGTAAATGCTCTAGAAACTACACTCACATTTTCCATACAATAAAGCTCATATTAAGCCTATGACATGGATCTACTGTTAGTATGGAATGTGGACCTAGTGTAAAGTTGTAAAGTCAATGATTTGGAAGAGGGGTCGAAAATGGTTATTGATGTTGAACATTTGTGGTGCCGAAGAGTGGATTGTTTCCATTGTGATATAGAAAGGAGACTTAACCACAAGTAGTTGGAGTAACCCCTTTTGGAGATTTATTTGCATGAATGTGGCTGTTCTTCTTATGTTCAGAAGTGGTTGTTGATTTGAAGTATCTTAATATTGATTTGGAGTTGTTCTAGTCAGTATGTCGAGGTTTGTTCACCAGTAAGTCTACAAACTCCCTAAGTTCTGCAGTTATTCATGTCAATAAATAGGTTTTTTCTTCGGAACACATGTTCATAGTGAAACATTGTCAACTTTTTTTTGTTTGAATTTTCTAACTAAATTCTCTATTTGATGAAACGACTTTACTTTTATTTTGTCCTCTTTAGAAGTTATCTTTTAAATCTTTTGGATAAATATTCCTTTTGTCACATTTCTAAATACCTACGACTGTCGAAACAAAGTTTTTCTACTTCTTTTTGCATTTTGCACCTCTTAACTCACGCCTTTTTAGAGATCTTTATGTTCTGGCTAGTTATTTATCTCAACGTGTTTAGCTACTCCTTTCTGACTCGACTCCTGAAGATTTTAGAAAATTAATATAAGAGCTTGGTCAACATTTCTCTTCAACATCAACTCTTACTTTATCACAATTTTTTCATTTGAATTGTTTGAAATGTCTTGCCAGAAATAATAAGTTAAGTATAAACATTCCTGAATTTACACCCACATTTTCCATAAAATAATGCTCGTATTAAGCCTATGAGATGGATCTACTGTAAGTATGGAATGTGGACCTAGTGTGAAGTTGTAAAGTCAGTGATTTGGAAGGGGAGTTGAAAATGGTTATTGCTGTTGAACATTTGTGGTGCTGAAGGACGGAAAAGTGGATTTATTAGCTTGTCCATTGTGTCATAGATAGGAGTCTTAACCACAAGTAGTTGAAGTAACACCTTTTGGGGATTATTTGTAAGGGGGTGGCTGTTCTTCTTATGTTTAGAAGTGGTTGTTGTTGATTTGAAGTATCTTAGGATTGATTTGGAGTAGTTCTAGTCAGTATGTTGAGGTTTGTTCACCAGTTGGTCTACGAACTCCCTAAATTCTGCAATTATTTATGTCAATAAATCGGTTTTTTCCTTACAATTACGAAACCTTGTTATATATATTTTTTTTGTAATTTTCTAACTCTATTCTCTGTTTGATCAAACGACTTTACTTGTCCTCTTGAGAGGTACCTTTTAAATTTTTGTATAAAAATTCATTTTGTCACATTTTGAAAGCTACTCATGTCAGAACAACGTTTTTCTTACTTCCTTTTGCACGTTGCACCTCTTAACTGTCACCTTTTTAAAGGTCTTTATGTTATGGCTGGTTCCGTATCTAAACGTGTTTAAGCTACTCCTTTTTTACTCTCATCTTGACGATTTCAGAAATGTAATATAACCGCTACGTCAACATTTCTCTTTCTCATCAACTCTTACTATAAAGTCTTTAAGATTTGGTTTGCTTTATCAGAACTTTTTCATCTGAATTGTTCAGTACATTTTTGCCAGAAATAATATGTTTTTTCTAAAATTTTGATGCTCTAAAAACTTTACTTACATTTTCCATACAATAAAGCTCATATTAAGCCTATGACATTGATGTACTGTAAGTATGGAATGTGGACCTAGTGTGAAGTTGTAATGTCAGTGATTTAGAAGGGGAGTTGAAAATAGTTATTGCAGTTGAACTTTTGTGGTGCTGAAGGACGGAAGAGTGGGTTTATTAGCTTGTGTCTATTGTGACATAGACAAGAGACTTGACCACAACTAGTTGAAGCAACACCCTTTGGATATTTATTTGTATGGGGTAATAAGAGGAAATGATGGTCCTTATGATATTTGCGTGGTGTTTAGCTGGGAACGACTTTTCAATTAAATTTGTTGAAATTTGTATTTTATATTCCCTCCGTCCCAAGTGGATGTCCCAAAATGAGTGTCTTACCAAAAAGGTACATAAAACGAAGGACATTCTAGTCATTTTGCAAGTCAATAGCACATCCTTAACATCCGTGAAAAGTCCACCCCGGCACTCAATTTGGGACAGAGGGAGTAGTCTTATGTAGAATGTTATGCAGGGTAACTTACATAAATTATCCTCAGATTGTGGTAAATAGGCATTAATTACCCCTACTGTTAGCAGATCATCCTAGGACACCATTATTTCTAATGGAACTAGTGGAAGTCAACAAATTTACGAAATTGTCCACATACATAAGCTCTATTTCTAACTTATGCCCCTCTTTCTCTTCTACTCACCACCATCAAGCACCACCACCATAAGCTCTGTGGCAAGTAAGAAGGTTATTGAATATCAGAGGTCAAATTTACTTGGCTTGTTTAAAAAGTTAAATAGGCACAATTGTTGGATATTTTGGCACTGTGGATTCAAAGAAATCTGGATCTTTTGTGTATGTAGGTGTAGAATTATTCTTGAAGCTGTTTTGTGTGGAATAAGAACTGCGTCTTCTGTATTAATGTATAGAGAGAAAATAAAAAACGAAGTGGGTAATAATACAAGATAAACTGGGGGGAAGGAAAAAGTGTTATCTGATGTTTTCTTTTACTGACATTAGATGTAGATGCTTGGTGTTTTGCTTTCTTTTGTCAGCTGCATTTGTGTCACAGTTAGTTTGGTGGTAGATAAAAGATCCAGTTCATAAGTGAAACAGAAGATTGCGTAGCCAGCACAACTCAGAGGTGACATTGGCAACTCCACGATAATAGGCTTCAGCACCAGAGTGGGATACCGTGGCGTGACGTTTGGAGGACCAATTGAGAAGTTTTTCACCGTTAAAACGCAGTAACTAGAGGTTAGATCGCCGAGGGTCGGGGCAGCTTGGCCACAACATCATAGGCGGCCAGATTGGTGGGGGGATATAGAGATCCGAAAGCTGTGATCAAAAGTATCGGGGACATAACGGAGAATGTGCTTCAGTGCATGAAAATGAGATTCAAGAGGGCCATGCAGGAAGAGGCATATTTGCTGCACGATATAAGACAACCCTTGGCGAGTGAAGTTGATATACTGCACTGGTGCCAAACTTCTGTCCAGAGTAAGATGAGAAATTTCCAGTGAGCTTGGCACCAGTCTCAACAGGGTGGCGATGAAAGTTTGTGAAATTGTCCTCTCCCGACCTCTGTATTAATTAGTGATATAAATACAACTAATCTTAAAATAATTACATATAAGACCCTATAATTAGGCTATTCTACAATAAATTACGCTATTACACCCGCACAGTCAGAGCGGGAGATTGATGAACGTTCAAACTGGAGCGGCAATTTTCAAACAATTGACGAGGCTGCCCTTTGGTGAAGATATCCGCATACTGAAAATCAGCGGTGATGTGAAGAACTCGAAGTTGGCCGAGGCGAACCTTTTCCCGAACAAAGTGCAGGTCAATCTCAATATGTTTCGTACGTTGATGCTGAGACCTTCGGAGGACGAGCCTTGAGCTCGAGAAGAAGATTGCGAAGCCAACAGAGCTCAGCAACAGCGTTGGCAACGCCACGATACTCGGCCTCGGTGCTAGAGCGAGAGACAGTAGCTTGTCGTTTGGACGACCAGCTGAGAAGGTTATCTCCAAAGAAAGTGCAGAAACCAGAGGTCGAGCGACGCGTGTCTAGGAAGCCAGCCCAATCTGCATCTGTATATGCCGTGTGACATGCAGAGGTAGTAGCAGATATGTGGAACCCGAGATCAAGAGTACCACTCAAATAGCGAAGCACGCGTTTCAACGTGCGAAAATGATGCTCTCGAGGATCGTGCATGAAAGGAGACAGATCTGCTGAACGGCATAGGAGATGTCAGGACGTGTAAAAGTGAGGTACTGAAGAGCACAGGCTAAACTGCGGTAGAGAGTGGGATCATCAATCGGAGGACCTCAGCCAGCGGTGAGTTTGGAGCCAGTCTCAACCGGTCTGCTAACGCGCTTACGACCCACCATCGAAGCACGCTGTAGGATCTTAGAGGCATACTGTCGCCGAGAGATAATCATAGCGGATTCAGTCCGAGTGAATGCAATTCCCATAAAGTGATGCAGGGGTCCAAGATCGGTCATAGCAAACTCAGTCGTGAGCTGAGAAATGAGGCGCTGCACGACTGTAGGCGAGGACCCTGTGATGATGATATCTTCAACATAGAGGAGAAGGTAGACAATATTTGATCCTTAACTGTAGACAAACAGAGACTCATAACACCGACAACTGGAGAACCCTACGGAGCCTGTGAGAAAAGTAGAAAAGCGCTGAAACCACGCGCGAGGGGCCTGCTTCAGCCCATAGAGGGACTTGCGTAGTCGGCAGACATGATCCGAACGACAGAGATTCTGATGGCCCGGTGGCTGATGCATATACACTACCTCATCCAGGTCACCATGTAAGAAGGCATTCTTGACATCCAACTGACGGATGGGCCAAGAATGCGACACAGCAAGTGTGAGAACAGTGCGAATGGTTGCCGCTTTGACCACAACACTAAATGTCTCATCACAACCAACCCCCACTAACTGAGATTTGCCATTGCCCACTAGGCAGGCTTTGTACCGCTGAAGAGTGCCATCACAATTAACCCGCACTAACCGGGCTTTGTATGCTGAAGAGTACCATCGACCCGAAACTTGTGATGAAACAACCAGATAGCCCGAAGAACATTGCCCCTGACGCGCGGGGTACCAACTCCCAAGTCTGATTTGTGATTAGAGCCTCAAACTCATCATCCATCGCAGCTTTCCAGTGTGGGTCCGATAGGGCAGACACATGGGATTTGGGCAACAGAGAGGCAATAAGGAAAAGTTGGGCATGAAAGGTGAGACGAGAGATTGGTGTATGGATTCGGGTTCTCATGTGAGGAGAGAGGGGTGGGGCGATTGTTCAGGAGAGACCGGGGGAGAGACTGCGACCGGAGCCTGAGGTGGTGCCAGGGTGGCAGTAGGTGGTGAGGCCTGACGACGTGGTGGAGAGGAAAGGGAGGGGCTAGCCGAGAAGGAGGGGGTGGGTAATGGGCATGACCAGACAGATCGATGGGGGGAAGGACATCATCAGGGTCAGAGACGTTGTGCCCGGGAAGAGAAACAGAACTCAGGGTGGCAAAGGGAAAGACATGTTCATCAAACGTGACATGACGAGAGATTTGAATAAGACCCGTGGCAAGATCTAGACACCGATAGCCACGATGATCTGGAGGGTAGCCAAGAAACACACACCGAGTTGTCCAGGGTGCAAGCTTATGATGTGACACAGCAGTCAGGTTGGGATAACACAGACACCGAAAGGTACGAAGATGATCGTATGTGGGTAAAAAACGATAGAGGAAGTGGTGGGTATATCACCGTGTAGTGCTGTGGTGGGAAGGATGTTGTGGAGATTGACGGCAGTGAGAAGAGAGTCAACCCACAAGCGAGGAGGCATAGAGGCCCGAGGGAGAAGAGTACGGGATGTCATTGATACGACGTATCATATGCTCGGCCTTGCCATTGTGAGAGGATGTTTGCGAACAAGCAGCCGAAAAGCAAGACCATTGGACCAAGGTTTTAAATAACGGTATCGGCCAACGTATCGGTAACGGTTGCGGAAACCAGTTTTGGTCCGTATCGGAGAAACCGTAATGGGAATCGGGAAAAAAACACGTGAATGCCAAAAATCATAAAAAAAACGTTGTAAAAACATTGTCCTTTCAATATAAATCAAACCAAACATAACATAACAAAAAAGCACAACCAAACAAATCCTAACTACTAGCAGTCAAATGAGTACGTTAGTCAATATGAAGTTTAGAAGTCAAAGATAAAATAAAAAAGAAAATAGATAAAGGTTACAAATAGAAAAAAAGAAAAAGAAAAAGAAAGAAGATAAGGTTGATACTCACCCACAGCCACTAACTCTCACAAACTCACGAGAGAGACAGAGAAAAAGAGGAACGGCGACGACGCGAAGAAGGAGAAATCGCGACTTCCTGGGCTTCAATTTATTGCGCTTGAAACTGATGGAACACACAGGCATGTGATTCGTCTTCTTCTTCCTCTACTTTCGCCCTTTGATTCATCTTCTTCTCCTTCTGATTCCATTTTTTCCTCTAATTTCCAGTCCGGTATTGGACCGAAACGGTGCGTATCGCCCGAATCTGTTAATCTGGTTCACCCGTACCGTATCGGGTGAAACAGTTTCGGTGACTACCGATACCGTTCCGAACCGCCCGGTACGGTACGGTACAAACCGATATTTGAATCCTTGCATTGGACTAGGCAAACTCATGAAAGACAGAGTTGTCGAATTCCCCCCCTCCCCCCCAGATCACACTAAAAGCACTTAATTGCTTGAGAGAACTGTGTACGCACGTACATGTGGAATTGTTTGTAGTGAGTGAAGGCATCCGATTTTAGTTTTAGAGTAAAAACCCATAGATAATGTGAGTAGTTATCAAGCAAGAGAAAATAGTACTTGAAATTAGACTTGCTAGCAACACGAGATGTCCAAATATCACTGTGAATAATATCAAATGGTGCCACAGTACACGAAGTGGAAGGTTAAAAAGGAAGACGAACGTGTTTACAAACTTGCCATGCATGGCACAAACCGGCCTCGGTTTTATTACAGGAAATAAACTGACGAGACCGAAGGGAATCTAAAACTTGTGCGCATGGATGACCTAGACGGTTGTCCCAAATGGGTGCAGGAAGGACTGCAAAAGACTGAGCAGACGAGACTGACGCGGCGGAAGTGGATAGAGGTCCCCGAGCTATTACTCCTGAGCAAAAGACTCCCCGTGTGAAGATCCTGCACAGAAAAACCAGACGGGTCAAACTCAATAGAAACGTGATTATCAGTGGTAAATTGACGAATAGACACAACGTTTTTGACTATAGTAGGAGGGGGCACCACACCCAGTTGCCATGAGGGGAGGGCTGCTAGGGGGGTGCGGGAGCATGTTGAGAGCGACTTCGGTTACTGTTCTGACCACGGTTTCCGTTCTTGGACCCGTTCTTGGACCCGTTCTGATGACGACTCTAATCTTTCTGACCACGATTACCGTTCTGACCACGCTCCGTAGGCTGAACAGGCTAAACAGCGGGGGCTACCATGAGGGCTTGAGCAGAGAGAGTCGTATCCCGTCGTGCTAGACGACGTGCTTCCAGACGAAGCATAAACACATCAGCGAGATAGGTAGGTGGAGGAGACGTCTGCTGGATGAGCATGGGGACGTGACCGAGAGTAGGAGTGAGACCGTTTGTGAGCTGAATGTCAGTCAAGCGGCACTGACAGGAGATCCCACATTACCCATACGATCAACAAGTGTCTTCAGGCGGTTGCAATAGTCATCAAGAGACGAGCAATGGTCCTGGCGAAGGGAGATAAACTCAGTCTCGAGTTCAGCAAGGCGTGCAGACTTGTCGCTGAACATGGATTCTAGCTTGACCCACACCTCACGAGCTGACTAATTCGGCGCGAAGAACGGCAAGAACAAGATCATCATATTTGGTCTGGATCTTCCAGGAGAGGATAACCGAATCAATCGATTTCCAGAGAGACTCCTTTTTCTGATCGGCAGTAGCATCCTTAACAAGGTGATCATTGGCGCTCTAAGAATTTTTCTGGAGACAAAAAAATGTAACCCAGTGACCAAAGTGCACCTTGTTGTTGAGACTCCTTTTTCTGATTAGCAGTAGCATCCTTAACAAGGTGATCATTGACGCCCTAAGAATTTGTCTAGAGACAAAAAAAAAAATGTAACCCAGAGACCAAACTGCACCTTGTTGTCGAGAATAAATTTGACTTTCTTCTCGATATTGGTACGAGAAACACCGGGTGAAGCGGTTCCTTGGCGGCTTCAAACATTGTAAAGGGTGATGGTGCAGAGGACGACACAACAACCAGCAAGGTTGTTGAAAGTGCTGAACTTCAACCAATTAGGGTAATCTTGCAACCCAAGTGTGCGAAACAGTGGTGGTGGAAATATTTTATTAGAAATCTGTACAACGGCTCCTCTACGGTATCCACACGAACAGATCTGAATCTCGATTTCCTCTTCCACAGGGCTAGCTTGCTGAAAGAAGGAGGATCTTGTCTCACAAGATCAATGAACTTGGGCGTGCACGATGGCTGGATCCAATCCACGCCGTGTGGTGTTAGAAGGGGCGGCACAACTGTAGCCGAACCCTAGGAGAATTCCTCTTTTGCGTGTATGTGGGTGTATGAATGTATCAGACTAAATTTCTCATAGCCTAGGGTTCCATTTATAGGCTAGAGAGAATTCATCTTTGCCCTCGAATCATAACAATTAGGATTAGATTCCATTCTAGTCCACAATTGCTCTTTAATCCAACTAATGAGGATAGTTTATACCTTAGTACAAAAAATCATTATTGCTCTTTAGTCCAACTAATGAACAATTAATTCCAGATTGATTCATTCTTGTGTGTGACCCTGTAGGTTCCTAATTACGTTAGCAGTAACCATTACAAACTTTGAGCAGTATCTAGCAATACATCAATGCTACCCAAGTAATAAGAATGTCAGTGATCTGACTAACCTCCGTGACCAATTTTAGCGTGTCTTATAATCCCTTTGTCTCATTTATCCGGATTAGACAAGGCATGGAATATCGAATCTATAGTTTCTCGATTCTCTTAGCAGGCTTAGACAGACAAATGGCATCAATATCTCATATTGATTCATTTGAGCATGGTCATGCTTTTCATAAGTCACACTCATTGAGTGGCTACTGTTATGTAGGAGGGACACATCCTATCTACATCACTCACACCTCTCAGCATGTTTCATAGCATGTCCAATTATTGGCTTTATAATCACATTGTTACAGCGTGACGTTCGACGATATTAGAACTCGTATTCCACATCTGGAGAATGTGTGACTTCAAGTCGAAGGATCACAACACCATTGTCACTATGAGAAGCACTTGTGACATTTACATAACTCCCGTGTAGTGTTCTCATGGCGACTCAATCTAGTACCATGTGTTACCCATGTACGCCATCACTCCTAATGCGTACGCATGTGTTAGACTTGATATCCCATATCAATCTACCCACATACTAGTCTTGATGCATTATAGTCCTCCTAATTAACTGTAATACTCGAATAGGGATATTTAAGAATATCTAATCTATTCTAAGGACTTCATTACGTAAAAATATCTCTATATCGATAACGGAGTGAACATAAAGCTTTTATAAATGTCAAGATAAATAGATTGCCTCTAGGGAATACTCCAACACTATTGTTAAGACGGTACAAATGGTAGCCGACTTGACAACCAGGCTAAAATCTCCTCACAGTCCACCCCAACCATTTGGGAACAATCATTGGTAACCACGCGGGCCTTATATCTACGCAAAGTACGATAGCTCGAAACTTCTGCCGAAACAGCCAATTAGCCCGAAGATAATTGCCCCTGGCGGGCTGAGGGACCAAATCCGAGGTGTGATTCCAGACCATAACCCAAACTCTTCGCATGCGGCAGTCATCCAGTGTGAGAGCCGACACATGAGACTCAGGTATGGGAGAGATGGAGGTAGATTGTTGGACATGGATTGTGAGGCTACTGACTGGTTTGGTGATACCGTGTTCGAAGCGGGTGGTCATTTCAGGGAAGCGGAGAGGAGGGACCAAATGAGTAATCGGGGCTGTGGATGCTACCGAAGCTGAGATAGAAGAGCCAATCGATGACACAGTGGTGGACATGGGTCAGGTGCCGAGGCCAACTAGAAGGAAGAGGCACGGCTGTGGAGGTACGCCGGGAATAGTACAATTAGAAGGGAGGTTCAAGGCAAGTGCCCAGGGAGTTATTACTCTGTTTCACCCAGTTAATAGAAGGTAAACAATCTACGGGATGAGGGGCCGAGACACAGTAGGGAACACCCGTCTAGAATCCCGAAATAAAAAACAGACTCGTCAAATGTGATATGACGAGAGATGTAGACATATAGCCAGTTTCAATATCGAAGCACTGATAGCTGCAGTGGTGTAAGGGATACCAAAGGAAGACATGGGGTGGATCGCGGAGCAATCTTGTGAGATGTCGTGGCTGAGAGATTTGGGTAACAGAGACACCCAAAAGTCCGAATGTGGTCATATGTGGGCCGCTGATATAGGACGACGGTGGGGAATATTGTTGTCGAGTTCTTTTGGTCAGAAAGATGTTGTGAAGGTAGACAGCCACATGTTGAGACTCAACCCAAAAAGACGGAGGAAGAGAGAAGCATGAGATAAAAGAGTGGAGAAATGTTATTGATACGATGAATCATGCAGTCTGCCCCATTATGAGGGGAGGTTTGGGTACAGGAAAACCAAAAAGCTAGGTCGTTGGTTGCATACTCATGGAAATAATTGTTACATAACTCACCTCCAAGGTCACATTGAAAATTGTGAACCAATCTGTCAAATTTGTCAGTACAGACAAGGATGGTGAACTGTTTAAATTTGATAAACACCCCGAACTTGTGTTTGAGAGGAAACACCCAGAGAAAACGAGAAAAGTCATCAAATAAAAGAAGATAATACTTGTAACTGGACTTGCTCCAAACAGGCGAGGTCCGTAAGTCACCGTGAATTAGCAGAAGTGTAATACAACCAAGTGACAAAAGGAAGCCTAACTTGTTTGCCAAGTTGGCATGCACGGAACAAACCGGCCAGCTCCGTATTATTACAAGAAATGAATCGACTAGAGCTAGGATGATCTAAAATATGGCGACCAGAATTTCCAAGACGGTTGTGCCACACCGGAGCTGGAAAAATGGCAACAAACTAGGAGGGAGGGATGTGTCCAAGACGGTTGTGTCGCATCGAAGCTGGAAAAACGGCAAGAGACTAGGCTGGAGAGGTGGACGGACGCGAGATGAGAGGATAGGGGTCCTCTGAGCTATTGCTCCTCAACAAAGGCTCCTCGAATGAATATTCTTCACAGAAAAACCAATGGAGTCAAAACTCGATAGAGACATTATCAGTAGTAAATTGAATGAATGGGGACAATATTTTTGAGAATGCCAGGAGCAAGGAAGAATTTTTAAGTTGGAGGGGGCGGATTTGGGTAGGGATAGTATGCAAACGAAACCACACACCGGAATGCTCATGCCATTACCAACCATCATATCAGATACAGAAGATTTTAATGAGAGTGATGAGAGATTGCCTGTCTGATAGGTGGGGTGAGAGTCCATATACCATGTCCAAGGTTTTAAAAGAAGCCCGTCACGGTCACATTGCGGTTGAATCGACAATGTCGAATCCGATTCACCTGATATATTGTACGTGAATGGGAATCACAATGGCGTCTACCGTCATAAGCATAAATCGGACTATACGCATCGTTTCCTCAATGTACAGGTAGAGACGGGGATTTTAGGAGAAGAAAAGCTGTAATCCGAATTTTGAGAAATCGCTAGAAACAATTGAGTGGGAGTAACCTCCATCTACAAATTTCGGAATTCCAATTTCACTCTGTTCTCCACCTAACCGACGGCAATGGAGTAGTTCTCTCCCTCCCTCTTCTCATCTTCCTCTTCGTGTGTTTATTTGATCTTCTTGTAGAGAGTAAAGTTATATGTATCTTTAGGTATTTATTATAAATTATGCTTAATAATCTGTAACAACAAATAAGAAGTCTAGATCTTAGGAATATGGACACGTTTTGTTCATTGAGCTTTAAAAGAGATTACCAAATATATATCTTGTTTAACTATGAAATATCAAGTGTTAGATAATAAAGTATACATGGTCTAAATATTACTCAAGTATGGTATAAACAAGTAATAAAAATATTATAAATATGCTTGATATACAAAAACAAGGTTTTGAAAGCATTTTGTACATCTTTAAATGATTTTTAAAGATTCACGGATTCGTTTCCTCCGATTACAGTCTCCCCGATAAAAGCCGGTTCCATTACACGAGTCCCGTGACCGATAAAGTCTCTTGGAGAGTCTTAATCCTAAATTGCTGATAATGTTCCAACCAGCTGCCTTCATAGCTTTGCTAAAAGACCGCACTCCAATAAGTTTCTTATTGCGGCTAGAGGAATCGAACTCGGCTCCTTTCTCACAAGCTCCCTTCCACCGTGCTGGCACAGGCGGCATTCTTTCATTGTTGAAGCTCTCGCTCTCCGGCCATATTCCGCTGTCCATCATTCCAATAATCATGTCATCTCCAAAACCAGAATGGAGCCGTAACCCGACATTTTCCTGCAAGCCGAGGAACTTTCGAGTGTGTGTTGTGTGCAACTCGCCAGGTGTCTCTGGGAAAGTTGTGAGATGATCAGGCATGCTCTGTATTTGTTGGAGATGGGATGGATGCAGTAAAGCACTGAAGCCGCTGATGACGTGTTGGTAAGTGTACAGGTGCTTCAGGGAGGAGTTGACATCTGCTTCTTCTTCCCTCATGGAGATGGCAGAGAGCATTGATACGTACGAGTGGTGGGAGGTTGAGAAGGGAGCAGGCATTTATGAAATATTCATGTGATAACGTAGACCTGAGACAGCTTGTTTGATGAGTGTGAGAAGAAGAAGAGTAAGAAGCGAATCAACAAGGAGAGAAGCATCGTTGAAATGGCGGCCATTATTCTTGGTCGGTGGTGTTTTGGTGTGAATCAAAAGACCATGATGAGTTCATTATACAGGCAACTTGTATACATACATGCTTCTTCTACGGTCTGTCTGTTGGAGCAACTCAGAAATCAAAAGTGTCATTATCGAACATATTAATTAGTTACAGCTAGCTATGGTGTACTTCTTTTCGTAGTGAAGTTAAGACTAAATTTTTCTTTCATGGTTTCTTCATCAGGTCAAATGGAAATTGGTTGCAATAAGAGGATGATTGTGTTTCATTACAGAGGGTTATTTCTAAAAGAAATCAGCAACTTGAATAGCCCTCCTCCGTAGGTGCTCTCTCTCTCGTCGGGTTTATTTAACATCTCAACCGCGTTACTCAAAAGTAGCCTTGACAGAGGAGTAGGATTAAACACAAACAGTTACAGCCACATGGTATGGTTTATCTGCATCGGATTTTACACATATCCCTCACACATAGCCATAATCTGTGCCGGATTTTACTCTTTGATCGAAGTATCATTATCTGACGGCTATGTGTGATTTTACTTTTTTATCTTGTTTCATCTTCAGACTCGTTCTGAGGGCTATGTGTGATTAAGTTACCCCTGACTTGGATATTGTGGACATGATTTGTCTTTAGCTGGATATGAGTCAGTTGATGATTAGCTCCGATTTATTTGAAGGGATGTTTATTCCTATGTAATTTAACCTTTCCTAGTACTACAGTGGGTTAGTTTGGATACATTGGTTTTTAGTTTTTATTAAAATATAATCATTAACGTTTGGATAACATGTTTTTGTTGTTGTTTTTTAAACAAACCGGTGCCTGGGTCTTGGTGTAACCAGGACACCGGATTGTTTTTATTATTTTTTTTTGCCCCAACCTATGTGACCTCCCTCACAACCGGTGCCATGGTTATGCTAGGTGACAAAAAGAAATGGTGACAACCAATTAATGGCTGCCACGTGCTTTGATAGGCCAAAAAAAATTTGAAAATGATGCCCGATCTTCTACTTGGTCTTTTTACTACCCGGGTACCGGTCCCTATCCAGTGCTCCGGAATTATTACATTTTTTTGGTTTCCGAAACTTTAAAATCCAGATTTTTATTTTATAAAAAACCAAAAAAACTAACTTAGCCAAACTACCTCAGTCTACTTGACTGTTGATCCATTTTGCTTCCTTGGTCCTCCATCCATTCTTGAACCTGTCCCTTGTCACTTCCTGTAGTAGCCGAAGGATCCGTTACATGATTGGTTTATCGATGAATTGGTTTGTCAATTAGTTCTATAACGCCACTTCAGGGCAAGGGATTCAATATAAACCCTTGGCAGTCTAGTGTTCCCTTTGCTGTCACATATATGTAGACTGTAGTTCTTAATTAACCACGGCCTGTTTAGCTCCCAGACTAGGTCATCTGCATTACTGTTGATGAGAACTGCTTCAGGTACATTAAATAATACAGAACATGAATGTTCTTTAAAATTTAACCAAGATGATCTGTTGTTTTACTTGTGCAACTCGCTAGTACATGTCAAAAGTTTATGTAATTCAGAGTATCTCCAAACTAGTTGGTGTCAGTTAGACAAATGCGATGAACAATTGTGTCAGTGTGCAGTTATCTTTCTCCAAGCATATTTTCGTGCTCCTTGACATGACGTGGAACCCAGCTTGAGCTCAAATTCTTAATATTGTGAAATCTGGGGTTAGTTCCTAAGCTTTAGTAATGAGAAACTAAAAATTTAAATTTGTTCTTTAATCCATTTACATGTTACCCAGAGTACTGATTTATTTGTTACCATGCAAGTGGCCAAGATGGAGTCTGAACTGGAATTACAATATTACTTTAGTCTTGCATTATTAGAGATTGTCCTGGTTGTCTTAGATGCTCTAGTATCTTCTTCACTAATTGGTATTCACATTTCAGGCATATGTTGCACTTTTGAAGATGTAACAAGCATTGAAAACCGTAGCTGATTCGACAACTGCATGTAAGTGTTCTATTGTCTTATTTATGTTCTGTGCATAAAATTAATGTGGTACATGCATAAATTAAAAGTGCAATAATTACGTTTGATTATATTGTATTCAACTATGCTAATTTCGTCACGAAGTTGTTTCTATGTACCCGCTTGTTTATAGGTCAAGTTTTGTGAAGACTGTTTTTCCTTTCCCCGAATACATATGATGCATAGAAGTTGGATTAATTTCAGTGCAAAGTCGTCTATGCAATATCTGGTTGGATGTGGGTTATTTTTCGAGTTTGAATTCTCCCAACAACAATGGTTTGAATGTTATACAGTGTCCACGTACCAAGAGCATGAACCGGCATTATCATAACAGACCTTAGGTACTTGATCATCTCCTTTAGAATGGACTTGACAACAATTGAGGGGGTCATGGATGTTGGCTGTAGGTGTGAGTGGTTTGTGTTGGTAATGGTAGAGGGAATTAGATAGTGGTATTTGAAGCAATGGCGAATGTTGAAGGAGGAATTAGAAGGATAATCGCGGGAGGTCTTATTTGCTTTTTCCTTACTCTGAAAAATTCCAAAACATCCTAGAAAAGCAACTAAGCTTTTTGAAAAGCAAATAAGGATCCGGATTTTGATCCCGAAATCCGATGAACGTGATTATTGCACCTTTGGATTTATTTTGCGACGTAAACTTCGTCCATGTAGAGAAATCTCCATTTCAGGACTGTTTTCCCGTTTTTCTCAACATCCATGACCCTCTCAGCTGCTCACTCTGAGCAAGGCATTTTTATTTCCCAACAAAAGTGTTATGGATATTCTCAATGAAGCAGGAAAGACGACATGCAAGCCAGCAAATACTCCAATTGATCCAAATCTCAGGCTTTGAAATCGCGGAGGATGGTGTACCAGTGGACAAGGGAATGTATAAGCGCTTGGTTGGGAAACTGATCTATCTATCTCATACACGACCAGATATAGCATACGCTGTTAGTGTGATTAGCCAGTTCATGTATAGTCCGAAGGAGGTTCATTTAAGTGCAGCCCATAGGATATTACAATATCTCAAAACAACACCAGGAAATGGTATTTTATTAAAACGAAATGGGAGTTTGGTGCTTGAGGCATATACGGACGCTGATTTTGCCGGAACAATGGTCGATAGGATGTAAGAAACAAAATGTTGTGGCACGGTCTAGTGCGGAAGCAGAATTTCGAGCAATGACTCAAGGTATATGTGAACTACTATAATTTAAGATAATCTTAGAAGACTTGAAGATCCAGTGGGACGGTCCAATGAGATTTTATTGGAACAATAAGTCAGCAATTAGCATAGCTCACAACCCGGTTCAACATGATCGAACGAAGCATATTGAGATAGATCGACACTTCATCAAGGAGAAACTGACAGTGGGTTGATTTGTACACCTTATGTATCGACGCATGGTCAACTTGCAGATGTGCTTACCAAAGGGTTAAGGGACACGGTGTTCCAAAGCATCTTATCCAAGCTGGGAACGAAAAACATATATTCACCAGCTTGAGGGGGAGTGTGGGAAATCGTGGTCAATGCGGAAGATTATGGAGTCATTTTCTATCCGTCGCTATACCACTAATTAGGGTGATTTAATTTGTTTCCATCTCTGACATTATATCCCATAAATCATGGGACTTTATAGCCTAGATTGTTTCCTTTCCAATTGTTAGAATTAGTATAAATGTAGCCACTGTACATGTCCAGAATATTAAAGCAGGTAGTTACTTCCACATAAATTATTTTCCCAATTTCCGTCACTTGTCCTAAACATTGCATATTGTTTTGGAAGGGAAAGGAAGCTCTAGAGGCTTGTGATGTTTGGGGCGCACATTGATACGATACATGGAGGAAGATGATGATGGTAATAATAAGAGGAAACGCAACGCTATCAAGAGAATATGATACTTCCCTTTAAAGCCAAGGCTTAGAAGGTTGTTTATGTCTTCAAAACAGCTTCTTTATTGAGATGGCATTCAGAAGAAAGAGTAGACGATGGTGTAGTGAGACACCCTGCGAACACTTGGAAATCACTGGATGAGCGATACAGGCTTTGCTGCCCAAGAGTCGAAATATAAGGCTTAGTTTAGCGTTCGATGGCTTTCATAGTAACAGAACTAGTAATAAGTTGCCTCAATGCTCTTAATTATTTTTTCCGTCGCAAGAGAGGATATACTACATTCCATTCCAGGGGTTTATGACTTGAGGCCGGATAATGTTAACCCACATGGGCCATGATTTAGGAACTTAATCGATGCTGTAACAGTCTGGTGGAATGATCAGCTGAATTATCCCATAAACTCTCGGCACTTTTAGTAAAGATTAGTTTCTGTAGGAATCCTTACGAGGCCATATAACTAATGTAAAGTTTATTCAGTTAACTGTCAGTCAATCCCGAGCAAAATGAGGCAAAGTGATTTAACCAGGAAAATGTAATTTGGGTTGAAATTGTTTTTTCAACTGATATTTTAAAGGTTGGAATTACGATTTGATCGGAACTGTTTAACAACACTCTTCTATCTATGTTCTAACAGGAGTGAAACAAGAACTCAAGTCCACAGATGAGTGCTTTTCCCGTTTCATACTATTAAAATTTGCGATAATCAATTATTGGATTGGAAAAAAATCATCAAAGATGTGTGTTCCAAAATCTGGAATGGAGAGAAATCTTCACCGCACTTGTTGGAATTATTTGGAAACAGAGAAACAGGAAAGCTTTTAAGCTGCAAGGAGATGAGTCATATTTCTTTCTCTTTAGGCTTATAAAATTGCTTCTACGGTTATGATAATTGTAACTCTGTAGCATCTGTAGCAACTCTGACGATTTCTAACTGGGACCCTTTTTGTGCAGGTGAACTGAAATTGAACATTGATGCTTGCTTATATCGGGATGCTAGTACAACATGGAGGGTGAATCTGATAATCTTGATGCTGTCAATATGATCACTGGGGACGATAATTTCCATAGCAGAAGATGTGCTCTGATTGCCGACATTAAGAACCTTCTTATCGTCAGCAGCAGCACAATCAAGCATCTCCCCAGAGGGACAAGAACAAGTGTGCTAACCTCCTCTCCAGGATTGGGTCATTTCAACCACACACGCACACAAGTGAATGAAGACCCAGCTCAGATGAGGACATGCTGGGTCACACCAGTAGCTAGTTCTTTTTGCTCCTGCTGGTCCGTATGTCTTGTTTGTTGATTGTTTGTTTTTCGTTGTACTGTTTGGCGTATTTTGAACATTTTTCTTTCTAGTGTCCTTCAGTGACAAAACATATATAGGCCCTGTTTGGATATCCCGGTTTTGTTAACCTTTACAAAAAGTTAACCAAAACTTCAACCCAAAATTTGTAGGACCCACATTCCACTCATTTTTCTACTCACATAAAAGTCAAAACCTCAAAACCAAAACCGTTACATCCAAACATCCACCTAGTTTGGTTAACCAAACAACCCCAACCTTGTTATCCAAACAGGGCCATAATGTTTTAAAAAAATGTTTCATATAATGGCCCCTTTGGGATGAGTTTACCTAAGATTCTGAGATTGTAGATTATTGAAATGAGAACGGTTGAGACGTAAAGAGAGAAAGTATTGTTTTAAGTTCACCACTCACTTCAACAACTTAAAATCTCGAAATTGAGCTCATCCAAACAGAGCCAATATAACTCATAAGCGACCTATGAATATGCTAATGTGTTTGAATCGGGCTTGCAAGGTGCTTGAAGTTAACCCTTGATCTTATCAGAGAACACCATCTTCATAATTTCTGCTACTATGTTAGTGTAAACTGCGTGAGATATTAGGCCTTGATTTCAATAGACTCGTTTTCCATTGTCGAGAGTGATACAGTAGACTCGTTTTCTTGGCTGCACGCAGACAATGGGATTTTGTTTTGTTGAGAAGGGTTGATCAAAAGGAGATCCCTTCACCTCAGTGGGCACGTTAACAGAAAATGGCATAAAAAACTTTGGGGTTTGAAGGTACAAAAAAGTTACTGCAACCCATTTGGAGAATTTGGCACTCCTCTCTCCCTCTGAATACACGATTAAAAGAAAGAGGTATGGATGTTCCCATAAGATGTCACCTCTGCGAAGAGGATGATAAAACCGAAGACCACACCTTCATTCACTGTCCGCATGAGAAAGAAATTTGGAGCATAACAATGGGGTCTAATTTTCTGGGTTCGTGTGCTGGAAATATTTGTGATTGGATCTTCATGGTGATGTCTACGCAACCAGGCAAAATCTGTGAAGTATTTGTAGCGACCATCTGGTCAATATGGCGGCAAAGAATTCATGAAAGATTAATGGGAGAATTAAAACACCGAATGAGGCAGCCAATGTTTGTAGGGATTATTTATACTGGTTTAAGGATGCAAGGTTGGGCGGACTACTGAGGAACAATTTCACTGCTGCTGCCGAAGCAGATTTGCACGGGTCCAGGCCATCTCCCGGCAAGATTAAGCTTATCTCTGACGCTTCCTGGGTGGAGTACGGGACTGCAACAGGACTTGGCTATATTTTAAGGGATGGAAATAAAGCTTTCGTAGATGGTCTCCACCGCCGGGTGCTTCGTCTACGGTCTCCTCTGGTTACCAAGTTGGTAGCAGGCTTGTAGATAGCAATGGAACTCCAGGTGACAGCTTTAGAAGTCAGAGTCGAATTGTCAGGCCGCAGTGAAGCTTCTCTACGATCACGGAAAGTGAATTTCAAAGGCTGTAAACGCCTTAGCTGAAATGAAGGAGACTATTGAGGGAAGCTGGAGCTTGCAGAATGAATTCGACGGCGACACGGCGTTTCATTATCTTTTGTGCCTAGAAAATATCGATATGTCCTATTATTCAGTTATTCCAATTTGGGCGGAAAATGTACTCAATCTTGATCTTTTGGTCGTGGCTTCCCTGTTTTAATGAAAGTTCAATTTCTCAAAAAAAAAATAATAATAATAATAATAATAATAACATAGAAGAAGGCAAAATTTCACCGTAAGCGTCCAAAGTTTGTATTTTCCAGCAATAGCGTACCCAAACTTTAAAATCATGCACCGCAGGTCCCAAAATTTTGAAGCTAGTTCAGCTCAGTATCATTCTGTAAACTTTTCATGCATATTGGACGGAATAATGTAAAATAATTATTGTACCCCTAATTTTCACCTTTATTTTTTTCTAAAATGACAAATTT
Source organism: Linanthus parryae (assembly GCA_023055425.1). NCBI lineage: Eukaryota > Viridiplantae > Streptophyta > Magnoliopsida > Ericales > Polemoniaceae > Linanthus > Linanthus parryae. Next base: position 41,878,180 of record JALGPY010000002.1, read on the forward strand.
TACTAACAAACCTATAAATATTAAAAAGAATAAAATCATGATTTAATAATTAGATATATTTAAGATAATGTCAGATATTTTCATCAACATTACATATTGTTACATCATTTTAAAATATGGAATATGTTTTCATTAACATATATCAGTTCATCAAAACTACACATTCTTCCATCATATGAAACATTCTTTTATGCAGTTAGGGTGGTAGCTCAAGTGGTAGAGCGTTGGAAGCCCCTGCATGAGGTCTCAGGTTCGAATCTTGGTGACGACAAAACGACAAAACAATTTCTCAAAACAAAAAATATGTTTTTATTAACATATATCCGTCAATCTTTAAGTCTTTAACCTTAAAAAAGTTAATATAAAATTTATTACCCAAAATTTCACATGTATTTATTTTATCAAAACTATAAAGTACAAAGTATCTTTGTACATTTATCAACAGACACAAGAGTTGACACATGACAACAGTTTTTATTTTGTTTTATTAATTTGTATTTTTCAAGGAAATATATGTAACCTCCTTATTTTATGAAAATATATGTTACAATTACATGTATATGAATTTTCAAATTAAAATTTTACTATTCTTAATATCTTTTTTGATTTTTTTGTGATACTTGTAATTTTAAACAAATTTAGAGTAAAGATGAAGGGTACAATAGATTATTTCTGTTATTCCGTTCAATATGGATGGAAAGTTAACGGAATGGTGACTAGCCCAACGAATTTCAAAAGTTTGGGATCTATGGTGCAGGATTTTAAAGTTTAGGTACCCCTTGCCAGAAAAAGTTAACTTTAGGTACCTGTGTTGCAATGTTAATCACTCAGAATTATTCTTTATATTACCTTCATATACTTTACCCCGAATTTTTATAAATGACATGTTGCCTTACACGTCATTTTATGTTCAACTTTTTGTATTAATTTTTGTTCACCTAAACTTTTCCATTCGTATCTTTTTGAGAGTTACATCATATTTTCGGATTAGAACCCAGGACTTTATGTAGGGGCTTCAAGATGCTCTATCACTAAACTAGCACCCATTTGCTCCATTCGTATTATTCTATCCAATAAATTGCCTGCCAATTTTACCCTCTTTTAATCTCCATCATTTTGGCAAAAAATAACTAAAACAACAAGAAAATAAGAAAAATACCATGTGAGATCTTCTGCAACCGTATAACGAGTGAAAATTGTCAACAAAAAACAAAACATATATTTGAATCTATTCATAAAAAAAGTATCAAATTTGAATGAAAAAACAATGCTATAGTGAGACTTCTGACTAAAATCTTGTTACATAGTTGTCTACATTTTATCTTCAAAAAAGTTAAATGAACTTGGTGTTCGATGCTTTTGAATGATTGTTTTTTGGATGTGATTCGAAAATTCCAGAAATATACCATGGATCACAATGGTTAAAGAATCTCTGATACAGTGAGTCCATGCCAGAAAAACAATCGTTCAGGAATTTTACACACCAAGATGATTTTTAACTTCGTGAAGATAAAATTTAGGCAATTATATAACAAGATTTTTTTTTTTTTGAATAAATTGTTATGTCTTTAAAGTCGTCCACTGGGTTTGAACCCGGGACCTCATGTAGTTTCAACGCTCTACCGCTTGAGCTACCACCCTAGCTGCATTTATATAACAAGATTCTAGTCAAAAATTGTAACAAAGTATTGTTTTTTTCATCCAAAGTTTAGATTTTAAAAAAAAAATTTGATAAAACTTATGTCTTGTTTTTTGTTGACAATTTTTTCACTAATCGAAGCATAATGATATGGTTATTGTGAAGCAGATTTTCATATGACATTTTCCTCTGGAGCGTACATTTTCTTTTCTTGCTTGAGAACGATTCTCAAGTTTTTGTACCAGTCTAAAAAATTGGTCCCGAATAGCTTGTCCTTCTCAAGGACAGAGAGTAGGGAGTGAGATGAGTTCGATGAGTTGTTTGCCACTGAAATTCTACAAAAAGGAAAATACGCAAGTTTTAGCATTTTGTGAACAACTAACTATATTCAATAATGACTAGATTATCAAACATAGCTCTCACTATTTTTTACGGATTAATAACCCTCAAGATATTAATCCGGAAAATATCATTATATTTTCTAGTGGGCAAAGACCCATATTTCACTTCCTTTTGAGCTTGCTTTGGCAAGTCACCCAAAAGTTAGTTATTTAGGTATGAACAATTCCAATTGTTTCATATGCAATTTTTGGTTCAATTGGGCAAATAACTCCTTATTTATCTATCCCATAGATAATCTCAATTGACTGCCTTTAGGTTTTTGATCCTCATTAAAATTACCTAGTTACGTCCAATGAAACAACCCTGGAACCTACGGTTCCCTGCTAGTACAACCAAACAATAATCCAAAAGTGTATTTATTAATGAAAACCGGAGAAATCCTCCAACCATAATTTGAAATAAAACAAATGACATTGTTCAAATCTAAATTCTGAAAATCTGCTTCCTAAATGAAATGAAATGTTCCTAGCTGCCTGATCCTAGTCTTCAAATCACGTGCACGCGTTCCCCCACTTTATTCATAACCTGCGGGTTTTCAAATAGCAACAGCCGACCGCAGAAAACGTTTATCAGTAAAAACTGAGTAAGCATATACCACAACATGTAAAACAGAGTTTTGGCTTAAAGACTGGACCACAATATAACTGAAGTAACTTCACATTTAATCATTAGTTGAGCTGAGGCATATTAGAGCCCAGCGGGTAACGAATGCCCACAGAGAGGTCACGATGCAATAATAATAATTAGAGTACCTCTCAGGATATCACAGTCCATCCCAATTCACCCCTGAACTAACTATGAGACCTTAAGTGTCGACACCCCTATACAGTTGTGACCCACACATGCATAGGTAGTACTCTATAGCTTTCACAATATAAAAACCCATATAGGGTTGGGTATGAAACCCTAGGAGGTTCGTCTCACGTGCGCCTCCGGTCGTAGCCTTCACACACATCCTCTGTACATCGCCCCATGTCATTTATCGTTCATTAATATATCACATGATCATTCTAGTAACCCATACTTTCGAAAGAGATAATTTGCAAGAGATTTTCGAAATTCAAAACTTAAAACAGTTGGACGATATACAAGTAACACACGCAAAACACATTTTGATAGTTGAAGGTGTTGTGCATATAAACTTACTTGGATAGAAGAGAGATCGTCACACGACAAGTACGCAACTACTCGTAGTACGGATCCTCAATGAACTCGCCTCCTACGAACTCGGAATCTACAATAGCAATTATTCATAATTAACATATTGCTAACATGCCGATAACACATACAGAGTCCTATATGCAATGCAAGACGTAACCCCACTAACCTTCCTAAACTGAATTATGTTTTATTGGTTATAAACATAAGTTTACTAAGAAAATAGTTATTTATAAGGACTAGAAGTGAACTAAACAAATATTTTATTTACTATTTTAGAAATATTACTTGTTGTAAGAATACTAGATTTATTCTACATAAATAAGAGGTAAATATTTAATTCAAAGTACTACATTACTAAAAAGTATAATTCTTATTAAAAGCTAAAAACCCCTTATTTAACTCCCCCAAAAATTCACTAAGGTAAAACGACTTTTATTAAGAAAATGATTTGTATAAAAACTAGCTCTTGTTATTATAAAAACATGGCTATAATTATATTTATAAACTTATAAGGTAATATAACCTTATTTTTAAGAAGAAAAAAAACCAATTCGTTATAACTGATAAAACTTATTTTTACTAAAAAAAATAGAAACTTATTAAAGTATAAACATTAAGTGTTATAATAAAGTAACCAATTGTTTTCTACTTACAAATATCATTATCAAATATCATTATCATATTCCACTACTAGTACTCACTCCTACTACCAGCAACACATTTAGCATTGCCACCACAACACCTAACTACATCCTTATCCATCCTACTTGCTGTTCTTCGTCCCTTTTCTACTCCAACCATGAACACACACATTAGCCTATATGCATACATACATGGACCAACACACCCATGGCCATACGTTCTCAATTTCAACCCACACAACTCACTGTAACCACACATATTACAACTACTGCCCACAAACTAATTGAGAATCAAGGAAACATGGGTACATATGTAGGCAAGGGTCAAAATTGAAACTCAAAACAGAGGGTTTAGACGTTTACCGACGAATTGAACGGAAAGGCGAAGACACAGCGACGGGGAGTCGCGGCTGCAGCTACTGGAGCTCGTCGAGTGCAGAGGAGCGTCTGAAGGAGTGGCGTAGGGGTGGCCGGACTGGACTGAGCCGGCGTTGGGCTCTGGTCGATTCGTCGGCTGGGTTGCTCGGCGAAGAACAGAGCAGAGAGGTCGAAATTGAGAGGGAGCTTGGGTGTTGGTAGTGTGGGTTTTTTTCCGAGTGGTTGAGGGGGTTTATATAGCCGGAGATTGCAGAATTGGAGGAGGAAACAAAGACTTTCCGGGTTGGTTTCGGGTTTGAAACGAGACTCGAATTTGAGCGAAATTGGTTATCTTGGTGAGAAAGATTCGATCCTTGAAGAGTTTGGAGCGAATTGGGTCATAAATTGAGTGAGGTGGAGGTTAGATTGGTGGTGTTGCGGTGGAGGCGGTGTTGGTGTCGGAGAGGGAATCGGAGAACAAGTCTCCTGAGATGGAGAGGATGAAGATGATGGGTGAAGTAATCCTGTGTGGCAAGGTGCACACATCACGCGGTGGTTGGTCACGTTAAAAAAAATGTTATACGACACATAATTTTTAATAAATAAAAACTTACGTAACTTTATAACCTTTAAAAAAACAATATATAAAAATAAAAAGTTCAAAATATAATTTTTCATAACATATATATATAAATATAAATAAAATATATAACTCATAATAAAAATAATAAAATTACTTCTATAATTCCTACTAACGCCCAAAAATATTGAATAATCTCCTAAAAATATCCTTAAAATTACGGGGTATTACATCCAACCTCTTACTCCGACAATTGCACACTAGGTGCCATCGCACCACATGATGATGAATCAAATCGCCCTGCTTTGCCACGCACGAATTTGATTAATCGATCTTGTGATGAGTGTTTAAGTAACGAGAAGGCAAAACGCAATATTTTGTTTTGAGGGATTTTTCTTTAATTATAAATTATTTTGTTGATCCATATCAACTGATCTACTTATTTGAGTTTGGGCACAACTCCAAATAAAAAGATCCGGGTTGTTAATTATCTTATTATCAAACTGCATGCGTCATCCATACACCAACAATAATAATAAGACAATAAAGTAAACATCCACAAAACAGAAAGTAACGTGATTTGGATATGGCCTCCTAGACTAAGACATTCTCAAGCCAAGGAGAATATATATGAACCCTAGAACGAAAAACGCATCTCCATGTGCCTCCATCTCTTGGTCCATCCTTCATAGCCTTGTGGAATGCTCCATGCTCCATGTTGTGGCTCCTTTAATTCTTTGGGCTTCTTTTCTTCAATCTTGGCTATCATCTATTTTACCTAGCACTAGCTAACATCTATACTAAATAAAATAAATCTCACAAGTTGAGAAAAAGATACCGGCTCGCAGGCCGTAAACCTTAATTAATTATTACATCAAATTGATCAGCTCGCAGGCCGTAAACAAACCATAAAATTAAACATTCCACAAACATACCACATCTAAGGCCATATCCAATCACCACGCAAATTGCACATAAACAGTTAAAACCAAATTTTAACAGGCTTATTCAATTTTAGTTGATTTTAGGATTAACTAGGGTCAAAACGGTCCAAGAGGCCCAACCATACACTTGGTCGAACCCCTAAGAGACCGCCTAAGGCCTTCGGCCGACCGACCCCTAGCCCACACGGCTAGGCCGTGCGCTAGGGCTGCCCCGGCCCCTAGGCCGAACCTTGCTTGGGCCGAAAGGAAGGAAGGGCAGCCCCCTAGGGGGGGGGGCGAACCTCCTTAGGAGTTGTTTCCGAAACAACTCCTTGCTTTGTTGCCCAAGTTTGGTTGTTTCCTTATTTGAAAACTCTTTTTTCCAATAGGATGCCCAAGAACCCTATATCTAAGATCCTAAAATTTCTCAAACTCACAAATTCATACATCCAATGCAAGAATTAGATCTTGTTTGGTTGAATCATATTCAACATGCATCTAATATGCTTAATTTGTTGTCTTAACGCAATAATCACCAATTAAAGGTGATAAACAACAAAAACGTAACACATAAACCACGTTATGCTCTACGACATGTGGCTCTGATACCACTTTTGGGTTTGATCAGGGATACGCAGTGGAAGAACGATATAATTATCCGATCAAGACCCTCCAAGGATCACAGGAAGAGAAATCATGACGATGGTAAGAGAATAGTATTGTGTACCTTTGAGGTCTCCTTGATGACTTCTAAGGAGAAAATTATCACATCTCTACGGTTGATCCACACCTAGATGTGAGATTTAGCTCTGCCTAACGCCTTGTGCTAGCTAGGAGGAGTGGAAAAGGATGAAGAAATTAGACAATGGAGCACCAAAAGAGAGGGGCGGGCTCTCTTGTGGCCGACAGGGTGGGCGGACGGCAAGGGGGCTTCGGCCTCCTTGTTTGTGTTTGCTCCCTCCTTCCTTCTCTCCTACTCAAAGTATGTTATGAGCATAATTTGTAGGGAAGGAAGCTAGGAGCATCCTTTATATAGTCCAACAACTTCTTTTTTACTACATAAAGGCTCTATCATAATCTTACTCAAGTTCGGATTAGTCCAACTTGCATATTAGTCCTACTAAGTTAGCAAGTTGTTGCGATTTGATCCTTCTAATTAATTAATCATATTAATAAATTATTTACCAAGTCTAGTTCACGTCTATATGGCTTGTGACCCCATATGTTCTATTTAGTTGGTAGTAACTATTTACTAATATGGAGCGGCCTATAGCAAGACATCCATTCTAGCCAACAAATAGAATAGTCATCATGACAAACCTTGTGCAAGTATTTTCTCATCCCATCATCTCAATATCCGGATTGGATACGAGACATACAAGTCACACTCGTATATCCAATCCATAGTTTTGTGATCCTGGGAATAGCCTTATTCGTGCAAATAACATCATTATCCTATATTGATTTATTTGAGTCTGGCCAGACATTCTATAAGCACTGTCCCTCGAGTGGCCTAGAATATTTGCTCATGTTATGTGGGAGGGACAAATTCTATATACAGCACTACGATATCTGAGTTTGCTTCCAACTGTGTCCAATATGTGCCTTTATGACTACCCAGTCACGGTGTAGCGTTTGACGCTACCAAAACACAATCTTCCACAACTAGAACAACTAGTGAATTCAAGTTTAAGGATGACAATACCGTTGTCACCACGAGAAGCACTTGTGACTTTACATAACATGTATGTAGCCATCTCGGAGTTGGGTCAATCCAGTATGCCATTACTCCTAATGCATACCCATGTGTTGGATCATGACATCTCCATATCAATCCAACCCCATACTAGTCTATAGATGATTTGTCCTATTAATCATTATAATGGACTAGGGAAATTTAATATAAACAACACAATTGTAAATCTAAGGACTTCATTATATTAAATATTTAATAAATAATACAATGAATATTCTAGTCAATTTATTGTTCATACTAAACTAGATTGCCTCTAGGGCACCTATTCCAACACTAACCTCAACAAAAAGATCTATCGGAGCGTTGCTGGCTCAGGAATTTGCAGGACATGAAAGGCCAGTGTACTACATTTCGCGTGTAATCCAGTCTGCGAAATCCTGGTACACAGATATCGAACGCCACTGCCTCACTTTATTTTTCGCTATTGAAAATTTAAAGCACTATTTTTCTTGCCACAAAGTGATCATCATCACAAAGAACGATCCTATATGTTATCTGTTGTGACACTCGCCTCCTTGTGGGAGACTGGCTAAGTGGTATATGACCATTTCCAGTATGACATAGTCTGTGCGCGACCAAAGGCCATCAAATCCCAAGCACGGGCAGACTTGTTGGCACAATTCCCGAATGAAAATTGTGAGCCATTAGTAGAGGAGGAACTTGAAGGGCCGGAGATATACGCGATCAGCAACCTTTATTGGAAGATGCACTTTGATGGATCATCGACAAAGTCAGGGGGTGGAATTGGATTTGTGTTAATTAAGCCTGATCAGAAGGTCATTCAAATGTCGACCAAGCTAGACTTCACAGTGACCAAAAATGAGGCTGAATACGAAGCTCTGATCGCAGGATTACTTGCAGTCAAGGCCTTGGAAGTTCAGAATCTCATTGTAGTGGGAGATTCTAAACTAATAGTGAAGCAAGCTTCAGGAGAGTACGGATTGAAGGAGATTATCCTATTGAACTACAGATCGATAGTACAGAAGCTGGTTCTGAAATTTGATTCCAGCAAGTACGAGCACACTCCCAGATCTGATAACCGACACGCGGATGCATTGGCTACCTTAGGGTCGAAGATAAGCTCTGATAAAAGCCCAGCAAAAATTTCGATTGAAGTTAAGACAACTCCATCCCTGGTAAACGACATGTGCGAAGATAAGTATGAAGAAGAAGTGAACTGGAGAAAGCCCATCATGCGCGCAATGGCCGAAGGGACAACCAAGAAAAGCTGGGTTTCCACGAAAGGGTTTTACATACACGAATGTTTGTTGTATTACAAGGGACCTGGTGGAATTCAGATGCGATGCGTGACGGAGGAAGAAGGTCGAGCGATATTGGAGAAAATACATTAGAATCCGTGCGGAGAAAATTAGATTTCCATCTACAGTAAGGCGCAGAGGTATGGAATTCACTGGCCGTTGATGGCGTATTTTGCTGCTATCATACAAAGCAACTGCGAAAAGTGCGCGCTAATAAAATACTCCCTGGGAGTCGCTACAATCGATGATGAGGATTGGCAGAGACCCATAATCGATTACCTTCAAGACGGAACTTTCCCAAGCAACAGGAAGGAAGCTGACAAGCTTGAGAGAAAAGCAGCCGGATACATCTTGCAAGAAATATTTACTTAGGCGGAAAGGACACAATGAGAACTTGCTCAGGTGTTTGTTGTATTACAAGGGACCTGGGGGAATTCTGATACGATGCGTGACGGAGGAAGAAGGTTGAGCGGTAATGAGAAAATCCATCAGCATTCGTGCGGAGAAAATGAGATTTCCATCTACAGAAATGCGCAGAGGTATGGAATTCACTGGCCGCAAATGGCGTATTTTGCTGCTATCATACAAAGCAACTGCAAAAAGTGCGCGCTGATAAAAGACTCCCTGGAAGTCGCTACAATCGAAGATGAGGATTGGCGGTGACCCATAATCGATTACCTGCAAGACAGAACTTTTTCAAGGAACAGGAAGGAAGCTGAAAAGCTTAAGAGAAAAGCAGCTTGATACATCTTGCAAGAAAATTTACTTTGGCGGAAAGGACACAATGAGAACTTGCTCAGGTGTCTAAACGATCAAGAAATCCAGGAGGTCATGAAAATGTCTCATCAAGTGGAACACCAAGGGGGCGCAAAGTTATGCAGTCAAATTTTAACTGTTGGTTACTTCTGGCCAACCATGGAAGCGGATTGTCGCGCGAAGGTCAGGAGATGCCTGCAGTGTCAATTCCATGACAACCTAGTTCACGCCCCGGCAGTTGATTTGCACGCATTAGGAAATCCCTGGTCGTTCCGCACTTGGTCCTTGGATTTCATAGGTCCAATTCAACCTCCATCGCGTGGAAACCAATTCATACTTACTAGAACAGAACAATTTACCATGTGGGTTGAGGCGGTCCCACTCAAGACGGAAAATGCATTGGCTGTGGTCAAATTCATACAGGAGAATATTATCTACCGCTTTGGGATTCCCAACACTATCTTGTCAGACAATGGAACTCCCTTCGTTAATCGACAAGTGTCTTCAAAACTAATGGAGTATAACGTTAGGCAGGTGTGCTCGACGCCTTACTACCCGAAAGGAAATGGACAAGCGGAGGCCACAAACAAACATTGCTCAGAATCCTAAGCAAGATGGTCGCGGATGATCATAAAAAGTGGGCAGATTCTCTGGGTACGGCGTTTTGGGCATATCGCACATCACCAAGGACTCCTACGGGGACTTCCCCGTTTTTGCTGTGCTATGGAGCTGAAGCAGTGGTCCCTGCTGAGGTCAAGATAAACTCTGCGAGACTAGCTTCCAGTGCCTTGTATGAAAATGAGTGCGACCATGATCTCATTATGCTTGAAGAGCAGCACGAACAAGCCAAAAGGACAAATACCAAATACAAGGAAAGAATCTTGCGGGCCTACAATAAAATCGTCCAACACCGGGACTTCACGGTAGGAGATTTGGTCATGCGAGCTTCTGATCACTGTATGCGCGAATCAACTCATCCCAAGTTTTCCGCTAACAGGGAAGGACCTTTTGAGGTGAAAGAAGTCTTTGACAGTGTCTATTGCACTATTCTACGATGCCATGGGACTACTGCAACTCCCACTCCTATCAACATGTGATGGCTCAAAAAGTATTATCCTTAACTCTACTTTTTAGCTTTCCACCTACATTGTTTGATTTTTATATCCTCCCATATGAGGATCCAATTAATGATAATAACTCCCCCATATGAGAGAAATTATCAATTGTTGTTTATATCGTACCTTGCATAAAAGTCAAACGCGAATTTTAAAGCCTATCTGCCTAGATGGCCATCTATTCTAAGCCTATCTGTCTAGATAGCGGCAATATGCGAGCGTAAGTCTATCTACATTGATAGCGGGCAATGCGATTTAAAGCCTATCTGTTTAGATAGCAGCCAAATGCGATTTCAAGTCTATCTATTTAGATAGCAATCAACTGCGATTTAAAGCCAATATGTCTAGATAGCAGCCAAATGTGATCCTAATCTATCTAGATAACAGCCAAAGTTAGGACTATCTCTTTGATAGCATCGTCATGCGAAGAAATACTGGCTTGTTCATAAGTCTATTATGGCAGCTACACGTGATACGTGCAAGGCATGAATTTGCTGAAACAACAAAATACAACTCAATGTTCATGAGGCAAAAGCAAAAGAAAAAGACACTTTATATAATCAAAGCATGGAAACAGAGTATCCATACATTCAAAGTGTTCTAAAAAAAGTCAGAAACTTCTACATAGGACTTGCAAACTATAGAAATGACTACGACTGATTTATTGTCATCATCGACATCCTCGATCAAAACAAAGCTCTTTGTGATGCCCCTGATATGGTGAGATGCCAGATAAACTTCAAACAATGGAAGTTGCTGATGTGAAGAACAAATGGGAGAACCGCCCATGGGGCAGGAAGCTGATTGTGCAAAAGGAAATTACATCCCAATCATCACTCTCTGGGTCGGGCACTAGTTGTAAAGCGTCTTCCATCGAAGGTTCTTCGGGGAGAGCTTCATTGACGATGGCTAGGGGAAGGTCATTTTCACTCTGATAAGGGAATTTACACAACAGGTCTTCGGAAAGCTTGGGAAAATCAACGGATTCCTTCATGGATTTCTTAAGAGCCATTTCTATAGCACAACGGACACATACAGAATTAGAAATCCAAAGCCTGTACGAGTCGTAAAGTAGTGAAGTGAAATATGAAGAACAACAAAAACTCAGAGGAGATTGCATGATTATTCAAGCAAGGACTCTCTCTCATTCATAAGCCCAAGGGGGTGACAATGGTGAATTATTAAAGGCCAGATGCAAAAAAGGGCTTATATAGGACCTAGGAGGGTGATCCTCCAATTCTCGATTGAGTCAGCAACGTCTCGGAAATAGGCGAGAATCAATGACCTTTGGGATTTGCCTCGAGAATTGGAAAAAGCATGCAGACGACGCTTGGGTTACTAGGTAACGAACATCCCCTATTAAAGGCTATGTTGTTACAAAATCCCTAGGCGATAATGACGGCTTAAGCGGACTGGGGTCTTTCAGGAATTAAACTATTCACAATTTAAAAGATCTGCAGATGATTTTGCAAACGTTACAGCAAACGTGTGGGCGATTTACGCGAGTGTAAGCCTATCTATTTAAGATAGCAGCAGGACAAAGCCTATCTAATTAGATAGCAAAACCAAAGCCCGCCTGCTTCGAAAGCAGAATGCGCGAGTGTAAGCATATCTGTTCAGATAGTAACAATCCGCAATTTTAAGCCTATTTGCCTAGATAGCAGTTTTCTAACTAAGCCCATTCCTGTAAATGGAAAAACCTAAGTAGATCGCTTGTTCTCATAGAATAGACGAGCAAGGCCTTACATTTATGGTAAAGCCTCTTAACTGTGCTTCTGGCTTCGTAAGATAGCAGAAATATGTGAAGCAAAGGTTGGTCTAAATGAGAATGGATCTAAGCCGATTTGATTAAAATAGCATTGCAAAACTGTGATCGAAAACGAGTCAATCATAAACGGCAAAACAATTCTCAACATGCACGAAGCAGCAAAAATCCGCGGCCATGACTAGAAGGGCACAACAGTTTACATCAAGAGATAGTTCAAAAGAGACATGAGAAATTGCAGTACTAGACTACTAATCTTGAAAGAAGTCTTTCAGGAAAGATTCCTCAGCTAACAGCTTTATGCAATTAGCAGATAATGAATCTAGACGATCCTTGTTGCTCTTATGATGCTTTACAGCTTCCTCAAACTCTTTGAAAGCTTTGTTAAGTATCTCCTTGCGCGCCTTAAGGGCAGCCCGTTCCTTGCTATAGTTGGTGTATTCAATCATGAGGTGTGCATAATTGTTGATTTTTGTCAGCCTATGTATGAGGAAATCCAGGTCGAGTCTCCCTATCGCGACTTGTTGAAGGTCGTTCGCACATGAACGAAGGCTTTGAGCACTGGCAACTGAGGTGTTTGCTGTAGTTGTATTATGCACTCTTTCTAAGAGAGCAGCCATCTCTCTGAGAAGATCCCCTCTATCTCTAGGCGCTAGCTCTAGAATTCTCGCAAACGTAGTTGGATACGATATGTGCACCTTCATAAGCCATTCGAGGCAAGTCTGATCAATACCTACACACGCGAAGATGAAAGGAAAGCACTTAGTAAAGGCGTAAAGTCATGTGCCACGCACCATAAGGGGAATTGTCTTACCAGTTCCTTCAGCAATTTGCTGAAGTGACATAATAGGAGTCGTTACTTGACCACCACCAGAAGAGGCTTTTGCAGCTAATCTTTGGTATGTTAAAGCTTCGCGCGTGAAATATTCTGCAGTAATGGCATAACTCCTTTCAGCAACAATTGGTTCGACAACTTGCGAGCCCAACATTTCCCATGGATTTTGAGCAAAGAGCATATCCAGGTCGAGGCTTGAAGAGTCAATGACCATGCTAGGAAGTGACAAGTTTTCGGTATGGCCCTCTGAAGATGCAACACCTTTTGAGGTATCTTGTGCGGGAGGAGCTATCCTTGCAGACACTTCAGTCGCGGCGACAGGAGCGCTGGTATTCGAGGTCGCGTCTTGATGGGGATCAACCATAGTTGCATCCTCATTCCTTTCTCCTACTGCTTCATTCACACTTGGTGCAGACTCCGGCACTTCTTGCACACTTTCGCGTGCGATGTCAGGTTGCGTCCCGAGAGTTGCGGCAATTTCAACATCGACGCGTGAATGAACATCTGTCATGACCTGATCAAGTGCGATGTAATCCACATTAGGCTCAGGATCAGCCTCTCCTCTGGTATTCGTTACATTTTGAGGCAAAGGACTTGAAGTTCTTGCCCCATCAACGACTTCAAACCGTTCGACCACTCTGACAGGGGTCTCAGTTGGAAAACTAGTTGCAAGAGAAGCACTCGTAGGAGCTCCAGAAGTTGAAATACTTGAAATCACTACCTCAAAAGAAGCTTCAACTTGCTCGGCTATTTCAACAGGGGTCTCAGTCGAAGGAACTTCAGAAGTTGGAGGCACATTTTGCTCAGAGGCATCAACTCCTCGGAAAGCTTCCTCCTACCTTTCTTCAGCACCTTGTTCCTTCTCTTGCTGAAGTGCCTCCTCCTCTTGCTCTTGTTCCGTGATGAGTTCGAGGCGCTCGCTCTCAAGGTCGATCACTTCAGTACTAGGCCCTAGCGGCACAATGGCCACTTATTCAGTGATGGGCCCTCGTGGCGCGACTGTAGGCTCTTCAGTGCTAAGCCTTTGAGGCACGGCTGCAACTCCTTCCACTTCCTTGTCCCTCTGATTGGCCTCAATAACAGAATGGGGCACGCGAACAACGGCGCTGCGAAGCCGGTGGGATCGTTGTACCAATGGATCTGCATCTTCTACAAAGTAAAGATTCACAGTTAATTCCAAGATGAATATCAATCATAAAAGCTGAAAGGGTTATGATGACAAGACCCACTTTTTCCGCTCTCATATGGAGTATCGGCACAAAGATTATCGTCAATATATTGGATTTTGCATGACCTGAAGTATGAAATAAATCTCTATTGCAGTTCGAGGGTAATATGAAGCATGATGATGCTAAGGAGGTGGATATACCTGAGGATTCCCCACACTAATCCCTTAACCATTTGCAGATATCATATCTAGATACCCCATGATATAATGCGCTCAAGAAAAGTTCGTGGTACGACAAAGCAAACTTAAAGATCGTACCTTCCTCATCTTCATCGGCAGTAAGGTGATGGAGACCCATCTGTGCTTGTTGCAACTGGGCAATAGTTGAACGTTTTTGCAGTGCTTGGCTTCTAGCCGGGCGCGAAGGAGGCCTTTTGGAAGGATCTTATTCTTCAACACTTTTCTGCAAGGCTTCCTGGATCTGTCGATCATCTTCTTCCTTCTCTCATCTCTCCCTTTCTTTAGCCATAATCCTCGACTCTTCGATCGCTTCTTCCTCGGTTAAAACTGTTGTCTCTTGGATCGGACTGTTGCTTTCTACAAACAAAGCAAGCATTAAGTACTATGATATGATACTTTTCACAAGCTTAGTGGGAGCGCGGTTTGATTACCTTCTCTCAAGATGAATTTCTTCTTCGTAGCGATCTTCTATGCAGGAGAGGCTTTCTTTTATTGAGAAATGATCTCCTTGGTCGCTGGCTCGCTTCGCAGACGCTTCGATTGTTGCGTCACGAGATCGTCAGTCGCAGGAGTGCTTGAACTTCTCTTCTTCATTCCTTTGACGTATGGCACGAGGAAAGCCTCGAGTAGATCTGAAATCACCTTTTGAATCTCTTCGTCCATAGGCATCTCTGGAGTAATGATATTGTTGGGCTTGATTTTCTTCGCACGACAGTAGTCAAGAAAGCCCTCGCTGTGATCCGCTGATGCGAAGCGTCTCAAACAACACTATTACAGGACAAGGAGAACAAGTAAGATTTTCAAACTATTGATAAAGAAGAAAAGGGGTGAAGGCGCTCAAACATAGCGTTTGAAGTCCGTTGCATATTGGGTCCTCGCGTTCAGAGAGTTCTGTTTGACGATGGCAGTTTTCTCATCAAGGATCAGTTGCGCACACATGATATGGTTTTTCTCCAGCAAGGAATAATAGCCATACTGCGTCGCGCCCCGAGTGCAAGTTGACTTGAAGAGATATTCTTTTACTAGAAGCGCGGGAGCTTTATTGGCCTGGAGCTGAGCCTGAGACCTCACAAAACGGCGAGCCTGTAAATTCCAGAAAGCCACCCAGTCTGATGTATTATGTCCCTGTCTCTCTCTAGAAGGTTTAGTAAGTGGGAGTTCAGCAATAAGCATGTCATTACTCTTCCCATAGAGTACCCCATTATAACAGCCCTTGACAATGGAGTCAGACCACAAGGATGGCGCGATCGCATCAAATCCTAATTGAGGGATCACGCGGAGCGGATCATAGTGAACCGCTATGCGTTCATAAATAAAGGATTCGGGGCCAGGAGCATACTCAATCAGCGCAGGCAGATACCCTATTCTGCACCAGTTCCCATACCTCCCATAGCACTGGGATCCTTTGGTAATGTGTTTGGACTCGAATGGGGTGTTTTCTTCTGGGTACATGTCTTTTAGGAAAATAACGTTATCCAGCTGGGCGGTGTAAGGCCTAGTTGTGAAGAACCGAATGTCGTCACATACCAGAGAAAAGAAACGGCGGATGCTTTTAGTTTTAAACCAAAGCCACGACTGGGGACACTTGTGTTGATGTTTGGAGTTGGGCGCGTTCCACAACTCGACTTCCGAAGGGACTGGAGCATACGGAGGCCATCGTTCAAAAGCCCACATGGTTAAAAACGCAGTGTTGACAAAAGAGACGACGTCGACTCTGCCTTGCGACTGTTCGACGTGTGTCGCGGCCAAATATAGTCGGTAATACAAGGACCCCAAGACTAGAGGCCCTAAAGAAATCTTTTGGCCGAGCGCAAGCTTTACTGCAAGCAGGATCACGTGAATAAAAACCCCTTCATATGTACTCCAGTCTATGAGATAGCGCGACAACTAAACACACAAGAAACCACATAATGTCCACTAAGCACCTTACCCTTCAATGGCAATTATCACGTCCTCTTCCTTCTCCAACTCCTGGATAATTTCAGGCTTGGCGTAGTCCCTAAAGAAGTACATGATCCACTACGACCATATATTCTTTGCGCCGGAGGAGACGGACATAAATGTCTCGCAAGGGCTAGTCGCGTTGGGCGCCCATCTTGTGGCAGCTTTCCTCAGGACTGCAATAAACTCTTTCATTTGCGCGAAGAGAGTAAGTTCCTCATCGGACTCCAACTTACGCAAGGGATCAAAATCCCCCATACTTGGAAGCATCAACAAGACCTCTACATCTTCGAGGGTAGGCGCGGCCTCGAAGGTAGAGAAATGGAAGGAATGGGTCTTCTTAGAGTACCGGGAGAACATGACTCTTAGCTTATCTTGGTCGACTTTGAGGTTGAGCCCCTTGGTCGCGCGGATGGCATGATAGATGCCAGCTTTCATTAGCACCTTCTCGTAATTATCGAGAATGAACTCGGTCCATTCCTCCATCCAGTCGAGATTTTCAAGGAAAGCCTAGAAAAAGGGGTCAGTGAATGGGTATAGGCCGACTTCAAGGCCGAGTGAAACACCCCACCAAAACCACACGGCCGGCCGGGCCGCGCGATTTGGTAGAGATGTCTCCGCCCGAGGTGATGAGCCTCATTGCGAACGGATAAGGATCGTCGGTTCACAGTTAGTACAACCATCTAATACCCAAATATAAGTTATTACACATTCATAAAACCAGTGACATTGTCTGAATGGTATAAATAAAATAATTTACAAAATGACAAAGGCTATGTGAAATACTGAGCAGCCCAATATCCTAGCCACCGGCGTCGTGAACGGCTCCCACCTTACTCATAACATGCGGTTTTAAAATAGCACAAGCCGACGCAGTTTTTACAGAAAATGATCAGCAAACGGCTGAGTAAGCTAACACCCATAGCACGTAAACAGATTATGAGACATATGGCGGGAATACATATTCGCTGGTAAATAAATATCACATATGTGAGGGAATAACGTTCTCGTTGATTTGATGTGTCAATCTTCGTAACGGTCTCAAATTTCGTATCCCAACCCAAAGACGTGGACCATAACTAATCAAAAGGAGGTCAACGCCTCATAATCTCATAACAGTAATCAATCAAAATATCTCAAAAATGTATCGTATCAGGGATATGGCACAAACCCACGCACAACAGCTTTCACTATACATAATTACGAATTTTCTTTCAATATGTAACAAGATGTGAATCGGGAGCTCCAAGTAAAACCGGTGTGGCACATTCATAACATTTGATATATGAGAAATATTTGAAATTGAGCAACATGTGAGCGGTGTGCTCCTTTTATAAATCGTGGCCCGTGAACGGCCTAATATGGTAGTCCTCATTTCACAATTGAATTCAGATGTTCTTCTTTCGGATTCTTATTTTAGATTTGGATTATCATTTATACGATACTTCAAATCAGAATATTTCAAAAGCAATTAAATCAAATAAAGCATGTATAATAGTAGTTCACAAATAACACACGCGATACGTGAAAGAAGGAAAGGCAAGCGACGCTAGGCATATTAACTTACCTCTAATCGAAACGTCGAATAGCTCGAAACGGTCCTCATGGATGTAGCCCTTGTTTATGAACTCTTTGCCTACAAGTTTATACGTCCTAATCAATATAAGTCCAACCAATTTATTTTTCTTTAATATTTAAGCATCTATTTTTATTTATTTATTTATTTATTTATTTATTTATTTGTAGAAGAGAAATGTCAATTCTATTATGATTTAGCCCCCCATTATATTACTATCCCTTAAAATAATCATTTAAAAAAATTAGTTATTATCTCACTTACTCATAAATACCTAAGCATACTTATTTTAATTCTTTTATAGAGAGAAAATATAATTATTTAATCACGGCCCAACCAATTTATTAATAAACTATTTTTTAATCGTTATCATTCCAAAAATCTCATCAACATGTATTTTGCTTTACAATCTTTTAGATAAAGAGGCTATGAAATAATTATGAATACTTAGAAACTTGCTATAAATTAGCGTTATATTTAGTTAAAACCTTTTAATCTTTATTGATTATACAAAATGTATCTTTTGTTGACTATATTTTCAAGAAAATGAATTACAATATTAACTAAAAGTAATTTCCATCTTATAGATATTTAATTTTTTACTTTATTACAAATATATTTGTTTTCTTCTATTTATTCAAATAGTTAATTAGTTGACATTAAATATAAACAAATATTATTATATAATTAATATAGTTTAGGTAAAAGACAAGGGGCTCCCCAAGGTGCTGTTAAACAGTTTTAGTTTTGACAGTTTATACCCTTAAAGTTGCTAAAATGACAAAAATTACCCCTCATGAACCCACATCGTATCTCCCCCTTAACCCACCAAACTGATTTCTGAAACCTTCAATATATTGATACCCATAAAGTTTTGATCATTTAGAACTCTAATTCAAGTGAAAATAGTGAGATTCATGCCAAGAATCGATCGAAACGATTACCGAATGAATGAGAATTTGTTCGCCGAAGTTGGGTCGAAACCTGCCGGAATTTATGGCGTTCCGGCGGTGTTGGTTGCCGGTTCTGGGGTTCTCTGGGTTCGTCGGACCTCAGGGTGGTCGCCGTAAAGGACGGAGGAGGGTGGAGGAGTGGTGTCGGGTTCTCCCGTCGGGTCGGGTCTGGCGTCGCTGGCCTTCGGGTCCGGCGGTGGTGGTGGTTTCAGTGGCTCCTGTTGCTGCCTCTGTGGTCGCCGGAATCAGGGAAGAAGAATAGAGGGGTCGAGAGGGAGAGATTGCAGGAAAGAGGGAGAACAGGGGGTGGTGGTGATGGGGAAGCCGACGGTGATGGTGGAATTGGTGTCGGGGGTGGTGATGATGGTGGTGATGTTGCTGCTGCTGTGGAAAAACAGAGAGAGAGAGAGAGAGAAAGACAGAGGGGGATGATTGAGGTTGAGGAGATGGGGTTGGTGGTGATGATGGTGGCGGTAATGGAGGAGGTGGTGTTGGCGTTGGTGTCGGCAGTGGTGGTGGTTGTTGTTGGTGGTGCCACTGTTTTATCAAGAGGAAGGGGAAGGCAATAATTGGTGAGGATGAGGAAGTGTTGGTGGTGAAGGGGCTGTTATGGTGGTGTTGCTTGTGGTGGTGATTGTGTTTCACCAAATAAGAAGAGGAAGGAGATGGTGTTGGAGGAAGAGGGGAATGGGTATTGGTGGTGATTCTTGGTGGTGAAGAGAAGAGGAAACAAGGGTGGTGGTGGTTCCGGGTTGTCTTGCCGAGAGAGAAGAGAGGAGATGATGGTGAGGGTGATGTTTTAATTGTTGTTGTTGTGTTTAGGAGGCAGGGGTGGTTTATATAGAGGAAAATTAAAATAGAGAGGTGAGGGAGGTGAAATGGGTTGGGTGAGGGAGTTGTGAGAGTGTGTGTGTGTTTGCCGTGAGGAAGAGAAACAAGAGAGAGAGAGAGAGAGAGAGAGAGAGAGAAACAATAGGGAGATGGTGATGAATTTGTGTGTTTGTGGGTGTGATGTGAGAGAGGAAGGGAAAAAAAAGAAAGGGGGTACGCATATGTGACGTGAGGGAGGAGGAGGAGCATTAATTAAGAATAGGAGGAGGAAGGAGGAGGGAGGAGAGATTGAGATGTGAAGGATGAGGGAGGGGAGTTGTCTCCCGGTGAAGAAAAGAGAGAGAATAGAGAAAAAGATGAGAGGGAGAGAAAAAGAAAGAAAAATAATAAGTAAATAAATAAAAATACGGGTTTTGGGGCGGGTTGTAATCTAAAATACGGGTAAGTATGAATATACGTACTATTATACCGGGTGATACTTTTATACGGGTCGGGTTAGACAAAATACGAGTAGCTGAAAGTATTTCATACGTATTATGTACAAGAAAAATTATTTGCATACTTTAACTTTGATAAAAGACAACTACAACCCCCTACATGTAAAAATATTTGCACACTTTTATTTGTCTAAAATACACTAACCTCCCCAGACTTTTGTTTAGTTTAGTTTCAAATTTTTCTGAACTACTTTTAACTCCCCAACTATTAATTTATAACTTCTGAAAACTACAATTGAACCCCCCCCCCCCCCTCAAATTTATCCAACTACTTTATAATGTCTCAAAACTTACAATTTCAATTCCATTCTTTAATTAATTCATTTAGAACTTTTGTAAATCACAATTATAACACCAAACTCTAATAAGTTATCCTCTTGTATAAAATTGGGGTATTACATCCTTCCTTCCTTAAAAAGAGCTTCGTCCTCGATGCGAGAAACTAGGGTCTCTGGTCACTACCAATGCTATAACACTAAGCAAGTTAATGCAAGTAGAATTCAGGGCATGCCACGAGGGACCAGAGGTACGGTACATAGGATTGTCACCCTAGTTCGCCCTTAGTTCCTCGGGGTGGTACGGTACGTGAGATCGTCACCCCCAGTCCGACCTTAATTGTAGCGGTAAACACTTGGACAAGTAACACACATTAAGTTGCACACAAAGCAAGTATCCACGTGTACTTTCCACATATTCAAGTCCTTAGCACAAGGAGCCTTTCATAGGCAGGGAATAGACAACATCAAACAACCACATAATGATTATCTCATGGAGATAATCCCCCTGGTATAGGAGACAACCATATGTCTGAAATAGCACTAGGGCCCTAACACGAAACCGGGTAATCTAAGATAATATGTAGCAACTTATCATGTAGGAGTCTAAAAAGGATCACACCCACAAATACCTGGCTTTCCGTATTTTATCTTGCCCTATTTTCATTTCAGGTTACCCTACAGGTTTTAATCCCTTATGTGAACGAACTGCTCTGATACCACCTGCAACACCCCACCAAAACCACACGGCCGGCCGGGCCGCGCGATTTGGTAGAGATGTCTCCGCCCGAGGTGATGAGCCTCATTGGGAACGGATAAGGATCGTCGGTTCACAATTAGTACAACCATCGAATACCCAAATATAAGTTATTACACATTCATAAAACCAGTGACATTGTCTGAATGGTATAAATACAATAATTTACAAAATGACAAAGGCTATGTGAAATACTGAGCAGCTCAATATCCTAGCCAGCGGCGTCGTGAACGGCTCCCACCTTTCTCGTAACCTGCGGTTTTAAAATAGCACAAGCCGACGCAGTTTTTACAGAAAATGATCAGCAAACGGCTGAGTAAGCTAACACCCATAGCACGTAAACATATTATGAGACATATGGCGGGAATACTTATTCGCTGGTAAATAAATATCACATATGTGAGGGAATAACGTTCTCGTTGATTTGCTGTGTCAATCTTCCTAACGGTCTCAAATTTCGTATCCCAACCCAAAGACGTGGACCATCTTGGGGATTTATTTTTTAAAAGTATTTCACAATATAAATTTAAATCTCAAGATGATAAGATAATCGAGTCCAGAAATTCATTTTAGTAACTAGTTGATACGGGGAGTGACCATATCCAATCCACAACCTCTTTCTCATAATGTGCAAACGCACCCACATAACCATAACTCAATCACAGGAGGTTCGCATCACAACGCCTCATAACCATAACTAATCAAAAGGAGGTCAACGCCTCATAATCTCATAACAGTAATCAATCACAATATGTCAGAAATGTATCGTATCAGGGATATGGCACAAACCCACGCACAACAGCTTTCACTATACATAATTACGAATTTTCTTTCAAGATGTAACAAGATGTGAATCGGGAGCTCCAAGTAAAACCGGTGTGGCACATTCATAACATTTGATATATGAGAAATATTTGAAATTGAGCAACATGTGAGCGGTGTGATCCTTTTATAAATCGTGGCCCGTGAACGGCCTAATATGGTAGTCCTCATTTCACAATTGAATTCAGACGTTCTTCTTTCGGATTCTTATTTTAGATTTGGATTATCATTTATACGATACTTCAAATCAGAATATTTCAAAAGCAATTAAATCAAATAAAGCATGTATAATAGTAGTTCACAAATAACACACGCGATACGTGAAAGAAGGAAAGGCACGCGACGCTAGGCATATTAACTTACCTCTAATCGAAACGTCGAATAGCTCGAAACGGTCCTCATGGATGTAGCCCTTGTTTATGAACTCTTTGTCTACAAGTTTATACGTCCTAATCAATATAAGTCCAACCAATTTCTTTTTCTTTAATATTTAAGTATCTATTTTTATTTATTTATTTATTTATTTATTTATATGTAGAAAAGAAATGTCAATTCTATTATGATTTAGCCCCCCATTATATTACTATCCCTTAAAATAATCATTTAAAAAAATTCGTTATTATCTCACTTACTCATAAATACCTAAGCATACTTATTTTAATTCTTTTGAAGAGAGAAAATATAATTATTTAATCACGGCCCAACCAATTTATAAATAAACTCTTTTAATCGTTATCATTCCAAAAATCTCATCAACATGTATTTTGGTTTACAATCTTTCAAATAAAGAGGCTATGAAATAATTATGAATACTTAGAAACTTGCTATAAATTAGCGTTATATTTAGTTAAAACCTTTTAATCTTTATTGATTATACAAAATGTATCTTTTGTTGACTATATTTTCAAGAAAGTGAATTACAATATTAACTAAAAGTAATTTCCATCTTATAGATATTTAAGTTTTTTATTTTATTACAAATATATTTGTTTTCTTCTATTTATTAAAATAGTTAATTTGTTGACATTAAATATAAACAAATATTATTATATAATTAATATAGTTTAGGTAAAAGACAAGGGGCTCCCCAAGGTGCTGTTAAACAATTTTAGTTTTGACAGTTTATACCCTTAAAGTTGCTAAATGACAAAAATTACCCCTCAAGAACCCACATCGTATCTCCCCCTTCAACCCACCAAATTGATTTCTGAAACCTTCAATATATTGATACCCATAAAGTTTTGATCATTTAGAACTCTAATTCAAGTGAAAATAGTGAGATTCATGCCAGGAATCGATCGAAACGATTACCGAATGAATGAGAATTTGTTCGCCGAAGTTTGGTCGAAACCCGCCGGAATTTATGGCGTTCCGGCGGCGTTGGTGGCTGGTTCTGGGGTTCTCTGGGTTCGTCGGACCTCAGGGAGGTCGCCGGAAGGGACAGAGGAGGGTGGAGGAGTGGTGTCGGGTTCTCCCGTCGGGTCGGGTCTGGCGTCGCTGGCCTTCGGGTCCGGCGGTGGTGGTGGTTTCAGTGGCTCCTGTTGCTGCCTCTGTGGTCGCCGGACTCAGTGAAGAAGAATAGAGGGTTCGAGAGGGAGATATTGCAGGAACAGAGGGAGAACAGGGGGTGGTGGTGATGGGAAAGCCGACGGTGATGGTGGAATTGGTGTCGGGGGTGGTGATGATGGTGGTGATGTTGCTGCTGCTGTAGGGTCTCGGAAAAACAGAGAGAGAGAGAAGGACAGAGGGGGATGATTGAGGTTGAGGAGATGGGGTTGGTGGTGATGATGGTGGCGGTAATGGAGGAGGTGGTGTTGGCGTTGGTGTCGGCAGTGGTGGTGGTTGTTGTTGGTGGTGCCTCTATTTTATCAATAGGAAGGGGAAGGCAATAATTGGTGAGGATGAGGAAGTGTTGGTGGTGAAGGGGCTGTTATGGTGGTGTTTCTTGTGGTGGTGATTGTGTTTCACCAAAGAAGAAGAGGAAGGAGATGGTGTTGGAGGAAGAAGGGAATGGGTATTGGTGGTGATTCTTGGTGGTGAAGAGAAGAGGAAACAAGGGTGGTGGTGGTTCCGGGTTGTCTTGCCGAGAGAGAAGAGAGAAGATGATGGTGAGGGTGATGTTTTTATTGTTGTTGTGTTTAGGAGGCAGGGGTGGTTTATATAGAGGAAAATTAAAATAGAGAGGTGAGGGAGGTGAAATGGGTTGGGTGAGGGAGTTGTGAGAGTGTGTGTATGTTTGCCGTGAGGAAGAGAAACAAGAGAGAGAGAGAGAGAGAGAGAGAGAGAGAGAGAGAGAGAGAGAGAAACAATAGGAAGATGGTGATGAATTTGTGTGTTTGTGGGTGTGATGTGAGAGAGGAAGGGAAAAAAAAGAAAGGGGGTATGCATATGTGACGTGAGGGAGGAGGAGGAGCATTAATTAAGAATAGGAGGAGGAAGGAGGAGGGAGGAGAGATGGATATGTGAAGGATGAGGGAGGGGAGTTGTCTCCCGGTGAAGAAAAGAGAGAGAAGAGAGAAAAAGATGAGAGGGTGAGAAAAAGAAAGAAAAATAATAAATAAATAAATAAATACGGGTTTTGGGGCGGGTTATAATCTAAAATACGGGTAAGTATGAATATACGTACTATTATACCGGGTGATACTTTTATACGGGTCGGGTTAGACAAAATACGAGTAGCTGAAAGTATTTCATACGTATTATGTACCAGAAAAATTATTGCATACTTTAACTTTGATAAAAGACAACTACAACCCCCTACATGTAAAAATATTTGCACACTTTTATTTTTCTAAAATACACTAACCTCCCCAGACTTTTATTTAGTTTAGTTTCAAATTTTTCTGAACTACTTTTACCTCCCCAACTATTAATTTATAACTTCTGAAAACTACAATTGTACCCCCCTCAAATTTATCCAACTACTTTATAATGTCTCAAAACTTACAATTTCAATTCCATTCTTTAATTAATTCATTTAGAACTATTGTAAAACACAATTATAACACCAAACTCTATTAAAATTATTAACTTATCCTCTTGTATAAAATTGGGGTATTACACCGAGCCTCTGCATATCTTGGGTGCCTGCTAAATCCCAGTCTTCTCTGTCTGGTTCAGGCATCATCTGCAGAGCATCATGATAACTCCACATTAGGAGTTATATTATTTATGATCCACGACCGTTTTGTGAGCGTTTCAGTGTGTTTATGTGAGAAATTGGCCAAATCCGGGTTGTTTTGAGCATACGTGAGTTATTGAGCTTTATTTTGTAATATGGGCGTTTTTCGTATGATTTATGCATTGTTTATCGCATGTGATCTTCCGGTATGTTTTCGTGTTGTGTATTTCAGGAACCGGGAGCTTGGAGCGATGATTTTGGAGCGAAAACGAACTTCGGAACACAAGGTAGCTCAAGGATATGCTCGGGAATGAAGACGAGAGAGGAGGAATCAATAAAAGAAGAGAAGAAATGCCTTGGAAGAAATTTGGAGGGCCAAAAAGTGAGAAAAACAAACTGCTGGACGATAAGAACACTCAAGACTGTTCGCACGAACACTGTTCGCATGAACAGTCGAGTGTTCGTGCGAACACCTGGGCCAGACGCACACTTTTTGGGGTTTTTTGGTGATTTTGAGGAAGTTTAGAGACCCGAGCCCTATTCTAACGTTGAGGACGATCCAATAGGGGTATTCACGCTAGTTTGGAGTCTAGAGAGCTTGAGAAGAAGATCAATAATGCTTGGAGCTTGGAGGATCATCAAGAGTGAAGATTTTTGCGTCTGATCTTCGTTTCTTCTTCTTTTCTTTATGAACTTCATTATTTTGGATATGTTGATCACTACTATGTCTAGCTAAACATCTTAAGCTAGGTGATTGATGAAAACTAGGGTTTGATGACGTTTTTCCGGATTTTTGGACTTGATACATGCATTAGCTTAAATTCTATGAACGTTCTTATTATCCTCTCTATTCTTGTACTTTATTTATTAATGTTCTTGGCTTGATCACCCGTGGAACGTTACTTGTTGATAGGGTTGCACGAAAGTGAATTCTTTGAGACGTGTTAAAGAATAGTTAGGTGATCTTGTAGTTTCTTGATACCGAGAGGAGATAGAAACTTGATTAATCGTGTGAGGGTAGTTTCGATTGATTTTTGTTAGAACTTAGTGAATTCGGTGGACCGATAGGACCCGGTGAACGAGCCTAACAAATCAATTAGATTGTAGTAATAGATGGAGGTGGACCGAGAGGACCCGAAAGCTATTATTTGCACAAATTCTTGTGAGATCGAGAGATGATCGTGATGAGTATTACCCGATATAACTAGAACGTGAGTAGAGTGTTTCATGCATAATTCCGGAAATCGTTAACAACCCTAGGGATCATCAATTGCCTAGTTCTTTCTCATTAATCGTAATCAAATCACAATTTATCTTTGTCTAAAGTGAAAACCCCACAAAAATATTTAGTTACTTGTCATTTAATTTAAGTCGCTTGTTTGTGGGCGACAACGTTACAAAATCAAACAACTTTTTACCGGCTACTTAGATCTCCTATAATTACTTTCTAGTCAATTAATAATCGTAAATTCCCTTATGTTCGATACTCGGAGTCGTAAAATACTCTTAAATACTACTTGACCGTATACTTGCGTTTAAGCGCGTAAAGAATTCGCGTCAAGTTTTTGGCGCCGTTGCCGGGGAATTAACGGTTATTAGTGTAGTAGAAATTGATTTAGGATATCTCTTTTACTTTTTATTTAATTAGCTATTTGTTTTCTCACTTGTATTTGATTATGCTTTTCAGGTCGTCAGTGTATGCCTAGGATCCCTAGAGAACTTTTGCCCCCACTTGAAGACCCGGAACAGTTATTCAGAGATCAGAGGAGAAGACAGAAACAGAGCAAGATGGGTGATCAATTGACCAACGCGCAGCTCAATGAGAAAATGGAAGAGTTTTCGAAACAATTGAATGATCGCAACGCCCAGACACCGTACAACAAGTCTTGGCAGGCTATTGTGGAGAAATTCCAGAAGTCCACTTATGGACAAAATCCGGAAATTGTAGTGCCAGACATACAGGCTGTGCATTTTGATCTCATGACAGCTATGATCCAGACAGTCACCAATCAGTTCCAGTTTTATGAGAACAAGGATGAGGATCCCAACAATTTCATTGGGAAGTTCAATGCTTATATCAAGATTGTGAAGTATAAGAACGTGACTCCAGAGGCGCTGAAACTTATTCTATTTCCCTATTGTTTGAAAGGTGCAGCTGAGAAGTGGCTTGAGTCGAGAGCTCCAGATTCAATCACTACATGGGCTCAATGTGTGGATGAATTCATGGCAAAGTTTTACCCAGTTCAGCGGGTGATTCAGTTACAAGGTGATATCCTTGGCTTTCAGCAGCAGGCCCATGAGACCGTGGTAGAGGCGTGGGATAGATTTATGCATTTGATCAGGAAGTGCCCAAATCACGATTTTGGGGACTACAAAATTTTGTAGGTCTTCTACCATGGCTTAGAACACCATAACCAGGAGTTGGTTAACAGGGAAGCTGGAGGAAACTTTATGTACTCAGTTGACAAAGAGGGAGCATTCACTTATGAAACAGCTAGCCAAGCAGGATACGCAGTTTTATGATTCTAGAAGACTTTCGGTATTGCCTGAGGCGAAAGATAATGAGTGGAAGGATGGGATCAGCAAGATGGTGTCAGACTTGGCCAAGCATGTTTATAAAGACAAGAAGACAGTAGCAAGTGTTGAGGAGCCAGAATATGATGCAGCAATGGCACACATGGAAAATGAGGATTTGAACTATGTGGGGGCACACGGACAGAGGCAGAATTGGAATCAAGGGAACTACAGACCAGGCACGAGAGATCATCCAGGCTTTAGGTATGGGGATCAGTCTAGAGCGACATATGCACCAGGGTTCCAGCATAGGCCACCAGTTTCGCAGGCTCCACCAGTAGCTGTTGCAGCACCAAGTTCATACATCTCTGAGTTGACGAATGCATTAGCACAGCTGAGTGACAATATGAATACTATGACCACCAATGTGAACAAGATGTCCCCGCAGGTTACTGCTGTTTCTGCGGATTTATAGGCTACGAAGACTTCTCTTCGTTCTCTTGAGGTACAGGTGGGCCAGATTGCTACTCAGCTCTCCTCTAGAGCTCCAGGTTCTTTTCCATCCAACACGAAAGAAAATCCTCGTCAAATCAGTGCAATCACTACTCGAAGCGGGGTTGCATTGAAAGATCCGCCATATCCCACTCATGCTAGAGCTGATGCTTCTAAGGCTAAAGAGCATGAGATATATGATTTGGATACTAATGCCGTGATTCCCCAATCAAAGGGCACGACGGATGAGGAGGCGGTGAAAGACAAGGATGAGGTACGTATTGATACTACTGTTTATAAGGCAGTTTCATATCCGTTGAGAACGAGAAAGAGGGATGATTCTATAGATTTTCATAGGTTTCTTGGTATATTCAAGAAGGTGGAGATTAACATTCCTTTTGCAGAGGCTATCTCTAAAATGCCTACATATGCCAAGTTTCTCAAGGATATTCTTTCAGGAAAGAGACGCATGAGTGATTTTGCACAGGTGAATTTGACTGCTGAGACTTCTGAATGCGTCAGGAATGGATTGCCTAAGAAGAAGAAAGACCCTGGGAGCTTTGTGATACCAGTTACTCTCGGTGATTCTCTCACTATGACTGCATTGTGCGATTTGGGGGCAAGCATCAATTTGATGCCCTTGTCCGTATTCAGGAAGCTAGGTGTGGGGGAGCCTCGTCCCACCCGAGTTACATTGCAGATGGCTGACAGGTCGATCCGTAGAGCATATGGGGTGATTAAAGACATTTTGGTCAAAGTTGGTACTCTCATCTTTCCTGCAGATTTTGTCATATTAGACATAGAGGTTGGCGAAGTACCTCTCATTCTTGGCAGGCCCTTCCTAGCTACAGGGGAGGCTATTATTCATGTAAAGAGTGGAAAGCTGTCTATGCAAATCAATGATGAAAAAGTGTTCTTCGATGTGTTCAAGGCAATGAAAATGCCTTCATGTTATAATTATGAAGATTGCTTTAGCGTAGAGATCTTTGATGATGACATGGGAGATGAGGAAGCTGAATTGATGTGGGAGGAAATTGACGGAATGTACAAGGATGAAGATCCGAGCCCTCCCATGGATTTGTGTCACATGAGCAGCTGGACCAAGCTGGATTTGTATGAGCAAGGGGAGATTAGCTCTTGTTCCTTCACTCAAGTCACCACCTGTGCTTGAGTTGAAGCCATTGCCTAGCCATCTCAGGTATGCTTTTCTTGGTGTTGATAACACATTTCCTGTAATTGTTTCTCATGTTTTTTCTCAGGCACAGGAGGAGCAGCTTTTGGATGTGCTAAGGAAGCATAAGGGAGCAATTGGATGGACTATCGCAGATATTAAGGGGATCAGCCCCGTGTATTGCCAGCACAAGATCCGGGTAGAAGAAGGAAAGAAGCCAGTGATCCAAGCACAGCGGAGATTGAATCCGCATATGAAAGAAGTGGTGAGAAAAGAGGTCATGAAGTTGCTAGAGGCTGGTATTATTTTTCCGATCTCAGACAGCACTTGGACTAGCCCGGTCCAGTGTGTGCCTAAGAAAGGAGGAATGACTGTGGTAGAGAACGACAAGCATGAGAAGATTGCTCAATGGACAGCTACTGGATGGCGTGTGTGCATGGATTACAGGAAGCTGAATGAAGCCACACTCAAGGATCACTTTCCGTTGCCGTTTATTGATCACATGCTTGATCGTTTGGCTCACCACGAGTACTACTGCTTCTTGGATGGTTATTCAGGCTACAACCAGATCGCCATTGCTCCAGAAGACCAGAAGAGGACTACCTTTACATGTCCCTATGGCACATTTGCGTTCCGCCGCATGCCATTTGGATTATGTAATGCACCGGCTACTTTCTAGCGGTGTATGATGGCCATCTTCTCGGACATGATTGAGAAGCATTTAGAGGTATTCATGGACGACTTCTCCTTATTTGGTGACAATTTTGAGGATTGTCTACATCATCTCGACCGTGTCTTGGTTCGTTGTGAAGACACTAATCTCGTGCTAAATATGGAGAAGTGCCACTTCATGGTCACAGAGGGGATAGTTCTTTGCCACAAGATTTCACGCAGAGGTTTGGAGGTTGATCAAGCAAAGGTAGAGACGATCAAGCAGCTCCCTTATCCGACTTCAGTGAAGGGGATCAGAAGCTTATTGGGACACGCAGGTTTCTATCGCAGGTTTATCAAGGATTTCTCAAAGATCTGCAAGCCGTTGTGTGAGTTGCTTGGGAAAGATGTCCCATTTGTGTTTGATGAAGCATGCAAGAAGGCCTTCGACTTTTTGAAGGAACAACTCACCTCAGCTCCCATCATCACAACTCCGGATTGGAGTTTGCCATTTGATCTCATGTGCGATGCTAGTGATTTCGCCATTGGGGCAGCGCAAGGAAAAGGTATGCCATGTTATTTACTATGCTAGTCGAGTTCTTAATGAGGCTCAACTAAACTATGGCACTACTGAGAAGGAGCTTTTAGCTGTGATTTTTGCTCTTGACAAATTTCGGCCTTATCTTGTGGGATCGAAAGTGGTTGTCTTTACAGATCATTCGACGCTGAAATATCTTCTTGATAAGAAGGATGCCAAGCCAAGATTGTTGCGGTGGGTTCTTTTGATGCATGAATTTGATGTTGAGATCCGCGACAAGAAGAGGGTTGAGAATGTGGTAGCGGACCACCTCTCAAGACTTGAGAATGGAGTGGTAGAGAAGGTGCCAATTCAAGAGAACTTCCCTGACGAGAGCTTGATGTCTTTGGGGGATACTGAGCCTTGGTATTGGGCAATTGCTTACTATCTCACCAATGGGAAGATTCCGGAAGAGTGGACAGTGCAGCAGAAGAAGCGGTTCTTATATGTGGTGAAGCAATATTTTTGGGAGGATCCGTACCTATTCAAGATGGGAGCCGACAACATTATTCGGAAGTGTGTGCATACCCATGAGATCTATGATGTGATCAAGCAGTGTCATGCTGCACCTAGCGGAGGCCATTTTAGCGGTACACGCACCGCCATGAAGGTACTACAATCAGGTTTCTTTTGGCCAACTATATTTAAGGATTGTCATGACTGGGTTGCAGGGTGTGATAGCTTCCAAAGAACGGGTAACATCTCCAAGCGAGATGAGATGCCAATGTCTGAATGGCTTGAGGTGGAGCCGTTCGATGTTTGGGGCATAGGCTTCATGGGACCGTTCCCTCCTTCTTATGGGAAATTTTACATCTTGCTGGTTGTGGATTACGTGACGAAATGGGTTGAAGCAATTGCGTGCCCCAAGAATGATGCAGCAACGGTTGAGAAGTTTCTGAAGAAGTATATCTTTACTCGGTTTGGCACACCAAGGGCAATGGTGAGCGATGAAGGTTCACACTTCATAAACCGAGTGTTCGCCAGAGTCTTGAAGACGTATGGGGTGTCTATCCATAAGGTTTCCCAACCTTATCACCCCCAAACAAATGGGCAAGCGGAAGTTTCGAACAGGGAGATTAAGGGGATTCTTCAAAAAACCGTCAACACCGGACGCAAGGATTGGGCGGTGAAACTGGATGACGCATTGTGGGCATACCGTACCGCATGGAAGACGCCGTTGAACATGTCACCATTTCAGCTTGTCTTCGGTAAGGCGTGTCATCTTCCCGTTGAGCTAGAGCACAAGGTATATTGGGCGATCAAGAGGTTGAACATGGATCCCGAGTTAGCAGGATAAGCAAGGAAAATGAAGCTTCTTGAACCGGAGGAGTGGAGATTACAAGCCTATGATAGTTCCCGGATTTACAAGGAGAAGACGAAGAGATGGCACGACAGTCGTCTCAAACCGAAGGAACTTCGTGTGGGACAAAAGGTTTTGTTATTCAACTCACACATGAAGCTCTTTCCGGGAAAGCTTCGTTCGAGATGGTCCGGGTCGTTCCGAATCCACCAAATATATCCTTGGGGTGCGGTTGAGTTAGAAGATCCACATACGAAGGAATGCTTCCACATCATTGGAAGCAGAGTTAAACCGTATATGGAATCCGCGCCAATTCCAGCCAAAGTGGAAGTTATCTACTTTGACGAGCCGTGATTGTATTGAGGTAACTGGGTCGGGCCGTCGACCGTAAATTACAAAGCGCTTGTTGGGAAGCAACCCAACGTATTTTATGCATTAGTGTAGAGAGTGTGTTTTAACTACTGTTGTGTGCGTTTTTTTAATTCCGTTTTGTTATCAGAGGGGTGAGAGAGCTAGAATTTGACATTTGAATTGAGTCTCTGCAGGATTACAGGTTATTACGCGATTCAGACTCCCCTTCTTGATGTGCG
The DNA here is from genome assembly GCA_023055425.1 of Linanthus parryae. NCBI lineage: Eukaryota > Viridiplantae > Streptophyta > Magnoliopsida > Ericales > Polemoniaceae > Linanthus > Linanthus parryae. The sequence continues at coordinate 41,910,845 of JALGPY010000002.1, forward strand.
TAGACATGGATAAGCGCGCATCGGAGTCCGGACGTAAAAGCAAGGCGTAAGTGGAACGAGAAATATGTGATCACGACGAGATTCCCGAGGATGTTGGGAAGCGTGTCACCAAAAAAATGGGCTCAAGAACACAAGAGGAACATGGAATTCAAGCTAAGGATCTTCGAAGATCAAGCAAAGGAAACGGATCGAAAAAGAAAAGAAAAAAATATTGAAGCTGGAGTCAGGGGTGTTCGCACGAACACCCCCTGTGTTCGCACGAACAGCATAGGCTCAAAAACTCACTGCTCAATATTACGAACAAAAAAATGTGTTCCTGCGAGCAGTGTTCGTGCGAACACTCTTTTGCTCGCACGAACAGGGGTAAAAAGGGCAGTTTGAAGGCTTTTTGAGGCTAAAAAAAGGAATTCGGGCCAATTTTGTTGTTTCATTGGGCTCTACCAGTGTGCTTCTCCCTCTGTCGAACACAAAACCCTCAATCCTCCTTCCTCCCTCTCTCAATTCCGATGAATTTTCCGGCGATTCTCTCGATTTTCCGTCGGCTCTCAGGCCGCCTTTCACTCCGGCGACCTCCTCTCTCACTCCGGTGACCCAGAACCAGCGGCAGACACTCACCCCTCTCTCCCACCCGACGGCTTTCTCACCACAAAACCACTACCATCTCTTTCTCCGGCGATTGAGGTGGCTTCCGGTTTTTTCAGCAAGTATCCAACACCACTTCATCGGAGTTGAGACCCATTGAAGAAGGAGAAGGCTGAAATTCAAGAAGAACCTATCTAGGGTTTTTCGAAGGGGAACTTGAAATTGAAGGGGAAAGAGTTCGATTCAAATCTCGACGAAGAAGGAAGAATTGACGGGGACAACAAGGAGAGGCTAGGAGCATCGTTCAATCGGAGAAATTCAACGAAAATATTCGGCGTCCAAATCGGGTTCTTGTTGGCAATTTCTGCAAACTTTTTCGTCGGTACTCCTAATCTCTCTCTTTAATTACGTGCTTTCTTCGCTTTAGTTGTTGAATTGCTTTGTTAACGTGAGTTGTTGAGTTGAATTGTTAAGTTGCATTTGTGAATTGAATCCTTATTATCATGTCGAAAAGAAAAGCTGCTACTTTTGACGACCCTATCTTTCACCCCGTTAGGATAGTAGGGCCATCTAACGTAGATGAAATGGTAGTCGAGGACCCACCTATCATACCACCCGAAGAGCCCGAGTATGTGGTGCCGGAATATCCGCCACACCGCATACTCAACAAACCAATGCCCCCTAAGCCCCGTTTGAGAAGGGTAGGTCGAACAAACGGCTAAAGATAGTCAATGCGAATGTGTCGCCAACCAATTATTGTACGTATCGCTTCGTGAGTTTTCATGCTCACGTTGCGTCGTTTCGCGACCGATGCCTTAAGCTAAGAGGTGCGGCCGAGAAACCCTACCCCATAGACAAAGCGAAACTCATGCCTACCGAACTAATAGCCATTCATGAACGTGAGCGGTTACATAAGTGGTTTGATTTGTGTGGACCGTCTAGTTCTCAAGTTGCGAGGGAGATTTACGTTAATCTCTGGTTCGGGGACGAGGGGGAGAGCAAGGACGATAGGATGGTGTATTGTCGGGGAAATTGGGTGCGGATAACACCGGAGATCATTAGCAAGGCCCTTCAGTTTACAAAGTTGGACCCTAATACCCCTTGTGCGTTACACGACATGCTTATGCGACCCGATGTAGTACCTATGGTCTATGCCTTTTGTTTTTCGGGTGAGGGGGCGGATCCTTGGGATAAATCGAAGGCCGAAGTGACCATGTGGACGGTGGAGAAGAAGTGCCTACTCCCTCGAGCTAAGTGGGTTTGTGAGATGCTTGAGAATTGGGTATTAGGCATCACACCGAACCCCCGCTTCACTTTCCGCCATCGTTGCATGTCTATGTGTGTTTGGCTAGGGCAGCGGGTTGACATTCCTCGCATGATTTGGTTAAACATCATGTCGCGCAAATCAGAGGGAAATAGGATGGCCCCGGGTCACACGTGTTTGTTGACCAAATTGGCTAGCGACGCCGGGGTAGACGATGGGGAGTTGGACATCTTGCCACCCACCGAGCGCGAGTGGTCGAAGTATTTGCAACCCTCTAGGGCATCTAGGTCTAGAAAGGGGAAGGAGAAGGTAGGTGAGTCTTCGAGCACCGACACTCTTTTGCAGAGCATGGATAAGATGATGTTAGAGTCTAAGGCAGAGAATGAGAGGCGGTTTGCTCATGACCGAAGCAGCCGCAAGAAGTTAGGAGCCTCCGTAGAGACTCTAGGGAAGTGGGTATCTCAGTTGGCTCATAAGAGCAATGTGGACCTAGACCATAGCCCTGACAGTGAGCACTTGTGGTACGAGTCGAGTTATTTCGATGAGGCCGGTTCGGCAGACGAGGAGTCTGAGGATCAGGGTTCCGAGTCCGAGTAGATCCACCGCCCCTCACATTAGAGATGCTGAGTCCTCGGTTTTACTTCCAAATTCGTTGAGGACAACGACGTATTCTAGTGTGGGGGGAATTTTAGTCTTGACTAGCCAGTCAGCGTCTTCATCGCCATGTCTGCATATAGTTGTTCGTGTCGTATTGTGTCTAAATATGTGGTCCGTGTCGTGTTTTTGTGATAGTATGTCGTATTGTGATGTGTTAGTCGTGTATATACTTGTTTATGTTTGTGTTTAATATTGCACATTTTCTTATTTGAGTCTACCTACCCTATCGAATGTTTTGTGTAGTTTCGTTCGTGTCGGCTTGCATGTAGTGTAGGAATTATATGAAAAAAAAATCTAATTGAAAATTCAAAAAAAAAAAAAAAATTAAAAAAGAGAAAATTTTGAGAAAAGGGCAATCAAAAGAGGCTAAAATTTCATAAATCGCGAAGTGTGAGGATTTTAGGCGTAGAGCATGATTTGCGACCGAGAGTGACGATGTGAGTCCCCCCTAGTAGGTATAGAGAGACTTTCTTTACGGGAGTGCCTACCTATTTCTAACACTTACGTGATTTTCAAACTCAAATTGTGTGCCTATTTTCTTACAAGAGCTGAGCTATGTGTGAGCTAAACAAGCCGAACATCCATGTGTACGTCTTAGGTAGTCGCCAACCCGCCTCGTAGTGGAACACAAAACAGCTGTGCGAGGTGTGTATTAGAGCACTCACTGCTTTTAGAACTCACCTTGTAGGACCATTAGACGCCCCAATTTGAACCTTGGATTCTTGCTAGCCTTCGGACCTAGGGTGACGATTCTTTTCCTTCATCACAAATTGATTAGAATCATCACTTTAGTGCGTCATGAGGGAGTTGTGTGGTTGAGGGGGTTCGATGAGGGAGTGATTATACATTTCGTTGAGTTCTACATTTCGCTTGCACTTCATTGATTATCTACGAGGGGATGCAAGGGTGAGTGAGTAGGCTTGCGCACTTTGGTGTGGCGGTGTTCCATGCCATTACATCATGGACACAGTTGTAGAGAGCCGTGAGTGCCTGAATCTAATACGCACGAAATTGGGTTGGGAGAACTTAATTGGTGGATCGTGCTAGGTACCGGATTTGATTACTTTGGTGTAGGAGGATCGGTTGGATTAGGCACGAGATACATTCATCTTCGGGACTACTTGAGAGGGGATATGGTTACATTCGAGTGTTGGGGTGTCGATTTGACTCCGGACATTGAGTGTGAGCTTGCGACGACTCCACTCCCACACATGTACTGCATTGATTTTGCGGCTTGGATTTGACATGGACTTTGATTGAGTTAGGAGGAGATGATATTTTTATGTGATATTCATTCATCGATTTACGTGTTTCCTTCTCCTAGCATATTTGATTATTATTTGAAGACCACTCGGATATTATTGTTGAATTTTATTGGTATTTTGAGAGAATGGTGAAAAAAAATAAAAATAAAAAAAAACAGAAAATGAAAAAAAGAGAGAAAAAGAAAAAGGAGAGATGAAATAAAGTTTGAGTTGGATTTAAATTGGAACGAGTGGTGGAGCTACTTTGATGACGCGGTTCACGTTTCACGCACGACGAACGACGATGGCCACGGAGATCACTAGTGTACTGGGGTTTGAGGGAATTGAGGGCCGGAGGTGGTGAGCTTCGGGTTTCGGTTTCTATCATTGTGGTGAGGGTGTGTGAGATGGGGGATTTGACGTGAGAATGTGACGCTTAGGACTTGATTTCGACGACATTATCTATATATCCCTAAGCCTCATCATGTGAAAACCGTTAGCGGATTAGGAGCTCGGACCTTGGATGTGGCTTTGCCTAGCGTAGTCTTTTATTTCGTGGCACAAGCGAAGAGGTAGCGTACTCTTGTACTTAGTAAAGTTAGGCTTTCTATACTAACTAGGGGGGAGTCGCGTTGTCGAGTTTAGTTCAACTCATGCTTTGTTCCTAGGATTCTCATCACTTCATGATAATCGATTTAAGCCAATGGAGATTGCCCGATCTCAACCAAAAGATAAAAAGTGTGTTTTGTGTATATATGTGTTTGTGTAGGATCGAGTCGTAGTTTGCATTTGCATCATGTTGTTGCATTGTCGAGTCTTGTGTCTTTATTGAGTCCGCTAGTTAGGATTTGTATGCGACGGTGTTTCTAGTAAGTATGCAATTCTCGACTCGTATCACTTGTGGGGATGAGTGTTTCATTGGAGGTATTTTGGTTGGATTGTGGCCGGATTTTGGTTGTACTTTGATTGGATTGCTCGGGACGCGCAATAGGTTAGTGTGGGGGTGTTTGATAACTCCACATTAGGAGTTATATTATTTATGATCCACGACCGTTTTGTGAGCGTTTCGGTGTGTTAATGTGAGAAATTGGCCAAATTCGGGTTGTTTTGAGCATACGTGAGTTATTGAGCTTTATTTCGTAATCCGGACGTTTTTCGTATGATTTATGCATTATTTATCGCATGTGATCTTCCGGTATGTTTTCGTGTTGTGTATTTCAGGAACCGGGAGCTTGGAGCGATGATTTTGGAGCGGAAACGAACTTCGGAACACAAGATAGCTCAAGGATATGCTCGACGAGAGTGGAGGAATCAAGAAAAGAAGAGAAGAAATGCCTTGGAAGAAATTTGGAGGGCCAAAAAGTGAGAAAAACAAACTGCTGGACGATAAGAATACTCAAGACTGTTTGCACGAACAGTCGAGTGTTCGTGCGAACACCTGGGCCAGACGCACACTTTTTGGGGTTTTTTGGTGATTTTGAAAAAGTTTAGAGACCCCAACCCTATTCTAACGTTGGGGGACGATCCAAAAGGGGTATTCACGCTAGTTCGGAGTCTAGAGAGCTGGAGAAGAAGATCAATAACGCTTGGAGCTTGGAGGATCATCAAGAGTGAAGATTTTTGCGTTTGATCTTCGTTTCTTCTTCTTTTCTTTATGAACTTCATTATTTTGGATATGTTGATCACTACTATGTCTAGCTAATCATCTTAAGCTAGGTGATTGATGAAAACTAGGGTTTGATGACATTTTTCCGGATTTTGGACTTGATACATGCATTAGCTTAAATTCTATGAACGTTCTTATTATCCTCTCTATTCTTGTACTTTATTTATTAATGTTCTTGGCTTGATCACCCGTAGAACGTTACTTGTTGATAGGGTTGCACGAAAGTGAATTCTTTGAGACGTGTTAAAGAATAGTTAGGTGATCTTGTAGTTTCTTGAGACCGAGAGAGATAGAAACTTGATTAATCGTGTGAGGGTAGTTTCGATTGATTTTTGTTAGAACTTAGTGAATTCGGTGGACCGATAGGACCCGGTGAACGAACCTAACAAATAAATTAGATTGTAGTAATAGATGGAGGTGGACCGAGAGGACCCGAAAGCTATTATTTGCACAAATTCATGTGAGATCGAGAGAAGATCGTGATGAGTATTACCCGTTATAACTAGAACGTGAGTAGAGTGTTTCATGCATAATTCCGGAAATCGTTAACAACCCTAGGGATCATCAATTTCCTAGTTCTTTCTCATTAATTGTAATCAAATCACAATTTATCTTTGTTTAAAGTGAAAACCCTACAAAAATATTTAGTTACTTTTCATTTAATTTACGTCACTTGTTTGTGGGCGACAATGTTACAAAAACAAACAGCTTTTTACCGGCTACTTAGATCTCCTATAATTACTTTCTAGTCAATTAATAATCATAAATTCGCTTGGGTTCGATACTCGGAGTCGTAAAATACTCCTAAATACTACTTGACCGTATAATTGCGTTTAAGCGCGTAAAGAATTCGCGTCACATCTCCCGGTGGAGACTCTTGGGGAGTTGTCCCCCTGATGGCAGCTAAGAAGAAGTCGTCACCGCCCAGATAGGGGGCTTTGCACCATTGATCTTTACGGAGTTCAGGTAACTCGATAGCCTCTTTCTGCGATTTCTTGGGAGCCATTTCTGTAAACACAGATGCCAAGCAAGATTATGATGAAGAATGAACATGAACATCAAACCTAAATCGGGTCGCATGCAAAGAATAAAGGGCAAGAGTATCTGCTAGTCTGATTTCAACGAAAGGCAAAGGAAAAATCACTAACCTTGCTGACGCTTGAGTGCCTGAACTGCTTGAGAAACTTTGCCGAGAGTTTGATCGAAGGTCTCGGCTTCTTGCTGAAAACTCTCTCTCTCTGGTTCATAAAATTCCAGAAGCAATGACGGTGGGAAAGTTCTAATTGGAGGGGGAGAAGGGTTTAAATATCCCTCAATATTGAAGAGTCGCGACTGCTAGAGTTCGCGGAGTCAGTACCGTTTCGATAACCGACAAAATTGGCGACCTATCAGATCATTCTGAGTTATTCTTGCCTCGAAAACCGGCGAAAATATGTGGATGGCGTCTGGTTAACCTCACAATGGCCACGCCTCATCAAAGCCTATATGGCGTCTTTAAACCCTAGGCAATCATGGCTATATCAGGGGCTAGGGTTTCAAATTTTATTCAAAATAATGTGAGGATCTGCGTGGGGTCCACGAACAGCTGATTTTGCGCGACTACACAGCAAACGAGCGCGTGGCATTCACGCAAAAGGGGGCTAATGTAGATAGTGCATTCCAGACAGGCAGAGCATGGCCACGTGGCGGCCATCAAGCACATATTACTTTGCTCCATACACACCCAATCGCTGCTCATACTTATCCACGTGGGGGCTGCGAGACAGGGCAACCGCGAACCTTACCACACGGGACTTGTAGGGACTTGTGGTTTGGAGGCTACAGTAAGGTCCGTCAAGCGCGAACGGTAACCAAGCTTGCGCGCGACCCTTTGTAACTGACTTTGAGAGACTTAATGACCACGCCCTATAAACCCGGTCGATCTCATAACGGTCTCCGGTATCTGCGGACATGTGCATAACATTCCCTATATATACGGTCGAACGTGCCGTTACGAGGGCTATCATTAAGCCGCCATTTATGGTGCATTAACCCCCCCCCCCCACAACGGTCACTTCCCCACTATATATAGGAATGTTAGCCCTCCATGACAGGGGTTTAACTTCTAAGCCCTTTTGTCGTCATTAATCTGTCTATCTCTCTCTCTCACAGTTACCATTGCTTACTCTATCTCTACTCACACCCTCCATCTCTCTGTGTTCTTACTCTGATCCCCTAGTTGAGGTGTACACTTGGATCTCTCCCAAGGATTTCCTTGTACACATCCGCCTCATAACGGGATGGTACCTTCTGCCATTCATTCACGCGATTTATTCGGTAATGCAAGTACTGTTTATTTCCACCCATTTCCTCTATCTCCCTCTGGCCCTTGGATCCATTTGAGTACTTGTTGGATAGTTAGCTCTAGATTATATGTAATTTGATCGTAAGTGATTAAGCTCCACCTGTACTTAGTGCATTCCCTTATACACAATTGCTTAAAAACAAACCAACAGTGATATCATAGCCTGGTTGGTGTTTCGTACCTCGTATTGCGTGAAATCTGTATATGTATACTTTGGCATGCCAGCTACAGGTCATGAATGATTCAGCCTTCTGGAGACTGCTGAGAAAACAGCCGACTCGAAACAAATGACACATGGGCGAGGGGAAGATTCTCATTACATCATGCTATGTTTATACATTGGGCTCGCTTGTGAGACCCATGTGGGGTCATGCAAGTTTTGAATAAAGCAGTATCACATTACTAGTACCACCTGCTCCTTATACCGTGATTGGGTACGGTATAAGGAGCAAGGATAAATCTTACTTCTTTGTACCTCCCATATTTTTTTTGTCTAGAAACTTATACCACCTCCTAGGTTGTATAAGGTAGGATAAGGAATGATGGGTACAATGCGAGTATTTCAGAAATGACTTCATTGCCCCCAATCCCAAATCAAAGACATTAGGGTTGAGACTTTCTCTCAGTTACCTCATTGGTTTGTTTATGAAAAAATTTAAAATGATTAAATACAAAACCCAGTCCTTTGGGTTTTCATGTTCTTCTTGTTTATTGATGGCTATCCATGTCTTTCTCCCAATTAGTTAAGAGTAGGCTAAATTTTCCCAATTAGTTAGAGTAGGCTAAATTTTCTGACTTTCATCGGTGCTGAAGCTGGTAGTCTGCATCCATACCATATTTAAGCACTATGTTGAAGATGCTGTGAAGACGAGTTAAAGAGCGAGGAAAAAATCAAGTATTTTGGTGATGGTACTTGGTATCCGTAGGTTTTATAACCCTTGTAGAGTTGCAACATTAAGATGAATAATGTAAGCCGTTTACGAATTGAATATAGTAAGGATGACCACCTAGTCTTGTTAAATGGGGTGAGTCGAAGTATGGATTTCGAACAAAATGAGGAGGAGAATGTGTGGGTAACCTTACTTTTGGATGGTCAGGTGTAACTTTTTGGATATCTTTTGGGATTTTTTTTTTCAAAATGTGTGTATTTTTATTTTTTCTCAATCACTATGCACTATCCAAACATGTTAATACATTTCCCTGCAGCTTATCCTATCTCATATCCTGCTCTACCCAATCACTATGAACCAGTTCATCTCTTATTCCCATCATTTCTGTACCTGACCCAAACGAAGCCTAGACCCATTTGAGCATGGTCTATGAGACTAGACATGTTCATTGTCTATGTGATGGAGTCTGTGGCATACGAGAGCTAGAATATGCATTAGAATTTTTTTTATTTTGGAGGTTGATTTCCTACTCGCTCATGATGAGTTTGGTCCCGCAATGGAGGTACACTCAGCAGTCGCACGAAATGACCGCAGAAAAAAAAATTTGTAAGATAATAATTATATTAATTGGTGTGCAGGTATCAAACCAGTACACTAAATATGCTTAAAAAAACCAATCAAACAAACGAATACAATACATACAACATGACTTTTAAGTTAAAAAAAAAAGATAAACCATAATCCCCAAACAAAGACTAAAGAAACGAAATGGTGAGCTTGTTTAAATCCGGGCCAGCTTAAAGTGGTTCGCGGTTTATAAGCGTGTGGGCTTGACCTGAAGTATTGTCATTATTGACCGGCCCACCTGAAGGTCGGTCTCTCTCTTTTTTTTGGATGAAAGAAACATCAAGGGTCGGTGTCTTCACTCGTGAGTTTAACGCAAATATTGTACCGTTAAATACGCAAATATTGTTTAGCTTTGTATTTGTACAGACTCTACAGAGAGAGAGGAAGAGCACGAGTAAGGGTTTCCATAAAAGTCACAGAGAGAGAGAGAGACGACGACGACGGCGACGGCGACGGCGACGGAGAATTGGGGGAGAGGAGTGCACATGGAGGAGGAATCAGAAGAAGAAGAAAGAGGGTTGAAGAGGAGGCTGAGAGAAGGGTTTAGGGTTCTCGGACCACAAAGGAGATGAAAGCTGCCACCGCCCCAGAAGCGAGCTCCGCTAGTGGATTGCCGAGCGAGCTCCGCTAGGGTTTAGGGTTCTCGGACCCACGATCTGAAGAAGTCGCCCTCCAGGTTTCCCTCATAACTCTTCTCTCTCTGTCTTTCAAATTTCAAGTTGCTTCTCTCTATCTGAACATCAATTTTGGAGAACCATCTGTTCAGTTTCCTTCATATTGTGTGTATATGACGGAATCATATTATTGTTGTGGGTTTGTGAATTGATGGGTTAGTTTTGGAAAACCATCTGTCCAGTTTCCACTATATTGTGTGTATGACTGAATTGAATTGTGGGTTTGTTAATTGGTGGCTTGGGTTGCTATTAGATTCAGTTGGGAATATATACTGATTGTAGTGAGTGAATTTATTCCATGTCACCGGAATTAATAATTTACCAAAAGTAAATAAACCCATGTTTCAATTAAAATTTTGGAAGTTCGGATCAAGCAGAAATAAACATCTTATGAAGAAATCAGATCACTGTTTGAGTTGCTTATTGCTATCTGTATCTAGAGTTTGACAATGAATTTACTAGGCAATACTGTTCAAAACTGAATCAGAGATTAGGTTACAAGTTGCACTTTAAAAAGGATGCAATGGTCTTCCATGTCGATTGTTGTCCTGAATGCTGGATAAGTTTAGATGAGTATCATGAAAAGGGGAGACAGTAGAAATTTTAGAGAGTAAGAAACGGCGAGTCGAAGATGGAAGTAGGAAGACACATGACACTGCGGGTTTAGCATCACTGAATTGTTGGTTTGGTCTCATGTCAAACTTTCGATTAGTTAGAAGGGGCGTATCAGATATGGGATAATATATCAGTTTAAAGAGATATAAGCCAGGATATCCATGTACGGGAGAATTCACTTTTATGTTAGCGTAGCTAATACGTTGGCTGTTGTATCTTAGGAGATTCATGTCAATAAGTGTTTTGATGGTTTATACTTTGCGGAGAGTTCGATGGTAGTCTTTAACCTATCCAACATGTCTAAATAAATTACAACATAGATAGATGTTTGTGCAGCAAGGCGAGTAAGAAGGATTGGTCAAATCTGGATAAATGGATTCGTTTAAAAAGTTGACCGGGTACAATCGTAAGGTATCTTTGATGCTATAGATACTAAGAAATTTGATTAGTGTGGGTGTAGTAATATTCTTGAGGCTTTTGTGCAGAGTGATAATTGTTTTCTATATTCGTTTAGGCAGATGAGTTTAAAGGTAAGGTGGGTAAGCATACAAGATAAGTGGGATTGTTATCTGTTGCAGATATTCGGCGTATGCGTAGTGTCTGGTTTTCTTTTGTGGTGATGAAGTCTGTTTGGCAGATAGATCCAGTTTGTATTTTATTGATATAACTTGGTGCTATTGCAGGCTTTATGGATGTCGTACTACTTTGTGTTTCAATAGTGAAATAGTAGCTATGGTTTTATTGTAAACCCAACATTTGTTGTGGTTCAGAATTGTGGGTGGCCTGCTTCCCACAATTGTTCATGGTTTTAGGAAGATATTTTGATGCTTGGGCATTCTGGGTGCGTTGAAGATGGATGGAAACTCTCGAGACCTTTAGATCTGTGTTTGTGTCTGTATACAAATTAATCATACTATCTGTAGGTGTGTAGTATACTTTATTCAGCCACTACCAAATCCAAACATCGTGAATTAAACAATTCCATGGAAGATGAGCTATATAGTTTTCAGTTCCTGAGGGTCCCAAATCATAGTTATCTCAATCATAACCACCACAAACATATGCCCCAACATATCTCAATCATAGTTATCCCATGGACAGCATCATTTCTCATTCGAAAACACCGACACTTTTAAAAACTAAATAACTGTCTCAAGATTAAGTTTCCGTGCCAAGCTAGAGCAGTCTCATGGAATGAAACCTACAGCCTTTTCAATTAAAATATCTCAATATTTCTTGAACTGAAAGAACCTCCACAACCTCCTAAGACATGGTCGTCCAAAATTAACAAAACCACTAAGCTTTGCACAATTGAACTAATCCTATTGGAGGGATGACTATATTGTTCTAATTCCACAAGCCTCAAATATTAGACCTTCATCATTTCTAGAAGCCTCAAATTACCCCAATTTTTTTATTGGTCCCAAATAACCACCACAAACATATGCACCAACATTCACGAAACCAGTTTATCATACTCAATTATAATTATCCCATGGAAAGCATGCCCTGCATCATTTCCCCCATACCAGAACACCCATATTTTAGTTGAAGTAGCACCTTTTGGAGATTTATTTGTATGGGGGTGGCCGTTCTTCTTATGTTCAGAAGTGGTTATTGTTGATTTGAAGTATCTTAAGATTGATTTTGAGTAGTTCTAGTCAGTATGTCGAGGTTTGTTCACCAATAGGTCTATAAACTCCCTAGATTCTGCAGTTATTGTCAATCAATAGGTTTTTCCTTACAATATGTTCACTACGAAACCTTGTTATTTTTTTTTGAAATTTTCTGACTATAATCAAACGACTTTAATTTTATTTTGTCCTCTTTAGAAGTCACATTTTAAAATTTTTGTATACATTCCTTTTGTCACATTTCTAAATACCTACGACTGTCGAAACAAAGTTTTTCTACTTCTTTTTAGAGATCTTTATTCTCTGGCTTAGCTACTCCTTTTTGACTAGCTTCTTTAAATTTCCAGAAAAGTAATATAAGAGCTTGGTCAACATTTCTCTTTCTCATCAACTCTTACTATAAAATCTTTAACAGTTGGTTTGCTTAATCGGAACTTTTTCATTTGAAATGTTTAAAATGTTTTTGCCAGAAGTAATAAAATTTTAAAATGTAAATGCTCTAGAAACTACACTCTTATTTTCAATACAATAAAGCTCATATTAAGCCTATGACATGGATCTACTGTAAGTATGCAATGTGGACCTAGTGTGAAGTTGTAAAGTCAGTGATTTGCAAGGGGAGTCGAAAATGGTTATTGTGGTTGAACATTTGTGGTGCTGAAGGACGGAAGAGTGAATTTATTAGCTTGTGTCCATTGTGTCATAGATAGGAGTCTTAACCACAAGTAGTTGAAGTAACACTTTTAGAGATTTATTTGTATGGGGGAGGCTGTTCTTCTATAATCGGAAGTGGTTGCCGTTGATTTGAAGTATCTTAGGATTGATTTGGAGTAGTTCTAGTCAGTATGTCGAGGTTTGTTCGCCCGTAGGTCTACAAGCTCCCTAGATTCTGCAGTTATTCATGTCAATGAATAGGGGTTTTTCCTTGCAACATATGTTCATTACGAAACCTTGTTATTTATTTGAAATTTTCTAAATATAATCTGTATTTTATCAAACGTCTTTAATTTCATTTTGTCCTCTTTAGAAGTTAGATTTTAAATTTGTTGTATAAACATTCCTGTCACATTTCTAAATACCTACGACTGTCGAAACAAAGTTTTTCTACTTTTTTTGCACTTTGCACCTCTTAACTAACGCCCTTTTAGTGATCTTTATGTTCTGGCTGGTTCCTAAACTCAATGTGTTTAGCTACTTCTTTTGACTCGCCGCTTGAAAATTCCAGAAAAGTAATATAAGAGCTTGGTCAACATTTCTCTTTCTCATCAACTCTTACTTTAAAATCTTTAAAAGTTGGTTTGCTTTATCAGAACTTATTCATTTGAATTGTTTGAAATGTTTTTGCGAGAAATAATAGCAAGTTTTTAAAATGTAAATGCTCTAGAAACTACACTCACATTTTCCATACAATAATAAAGCTCATATTAAGCCTATGACATGGATCTACTGTAAGTATGGAATGTGGACCTAGTGTGAAGTTGTAAAGTCTGTGATTTGGAAGGAGGGTCGAAATTGGTTATTGTGGTTGAACATTTGTGGTGCTGAAGGACGTAAGAGTGGATTGTTTCCATTGTGACATAGACAGGAGACTTAACCACACGTAGTTGAAGTAACCCCTTTTGGGGATTATTTGTATGGGGGTGGCTGTTCTTCTTATGTTCAGAAGTGGTTGTTTCCAGTTTCCACTATATTGTTTGTATGACTGAATTGAATTGTGGGTTTGTTAATTGGTGGCTTGGGTTGCTGTTCGATTCAATTGGGAATATATACTGATTGTAGTGAGTGAATTTACTTCCATGTCAACACAATTAATAATTTACCAAAATTACACAAACCCATGTTTCAATTAGAATTTTGGAAGTTCAAACCAAGGAGATATAATGTAATGAGAAAATCATATTAGTGTTTGAGGCTATTTGTAATTTTCCAGGATTAGATTATAATTTATGAGTTTACTAGGTAAGATTGTCCAAAACTGAATCAGGTTAGGGTTGGAATTTTCACTTTATAAAGGATGTGATGGATGTTGTCTGGAAGGCTGGATAAGTTTACATGGGTCTTATGAAAAGGGGAGACAGTGGAAATTATAGAGAATTAGGGAACGGCGAGTCGAAGAGAGAGGCTAAACGCTTGGTTTCCTTGGTATTTGGAAGTCAGAGGTAAAATGTTCGTTTCGGGAATCTAGATTTGGAACTTCTGTTTACTTATACTGTGAAGATTGATAATCACAGCTTGTGGAGAATCCACTTCAGTTCAAGTTACTGTGAAAATTCAAAACGTGTCTTCGTAGTTTCAGGTTAAACTTTTGAGTAATTAGAAGGAAATGTCAACTGTGATCCGAAACACAATTGATGTAAAAGAGGGACACATATTGATGCAATATCTGCCCTTTATCATTCTGAATATAAACGGTTCAATCTTGGGATCTACAGGAATTGCTTAAAAGTGAAGTACATATCTTGTTGGAATTTTTGTGGTACTTGGGATTCGATGGCGTGGGTTACGTGATCTTCTTGAGAAAGCCGTGTTTGGTTATTGATTCCTTAGAGTAAAAAGAATGAGAAGTATGAAGTCTTTGAGAAAGAGAGGAAGCTTGAGAAGAGAACACGGTATTTTTCACAGTGGGTATGAAGTCAGTTGTGGGTTTTTTCATAGATGGCAGATATGATTGGTTTGCTTTCAGACTCAATTGGCATGTACTGATTGTAGAGACTAAATTTATTCCATGTCAACAGAATTAATAATTTACCACAAATAAATAAGGGGTCCCATGTTTCAATTAGAACTTTGGAAGTTCAAATCAAGGAGAAATAATAGTGCTTGAGTTACTTGTTGCTGTCTAGAGTTTGATTATGAATTTACTAGGTAAGGCTGTCGAAGACTGAATCAGATTAGGTTTGCGATGATCTTACATGTCAATTGTCGTCCTGGAATGCTGCATAAGTTTATATGAGTAGTATGAAAAGGGGAGGCAGTAGAAATTTTAGAGAATTAGAGACAGAGAGTCAAAGAGGGAAGTAGAAAGACACATTGCTTGATGGATGCTTGGTGTCCTTGGTTTTTGGAAGTCACAGGTAAAATATTTGTTTTGGGAATCTAGATCTTCGACTTCTGTTTACTTATACTTATAATCTGGAAATCATAGTTTGTGTTACTGTGAAGATTGAATTGTTTGTGGAGGATCCACTTCAGTGGAAGATTGATAACGTTTCTTCGTAGTTTCATGTTACGCATTGGAGCAATCAGAATGAATAGATACCAAAGTCCACTGATTCGAGACACCATTGATGTCAAAGAGGGACACATTTTCTGAATATCAACGGTTCAATCTCTGTATCTCCAAGAATTACTTAAAAAGTGAAGTACATATCGTGGTAGAACTTTTTTCTACTTGGGATTCGGTGGCGTGGATTAGGTGATGTTCTCGAGAAAGCTGTGTTTTGTGATTGATTCGTTGGAATAAAAATAATTGGAAGTAGGAAGTGTGTGAGAAAGAGAGTAAGCTAGAGAAGAGGACTAGTTATTTTTCACAGTAGGATAAGGGTACTAGTTTCTCATTATTTGAGAAGGAGAGTTGCGTATTTGGGTCCGAAGAGGGAACAAATTGAAACCCAAGCAAGCTCATGGAGGGTTATGTGGAGGAAAGGGCTATTACTGTTTTGCGTCTTTTGTACAATTTGGGTTTATTTATATCGTTATTATCTTCTTTTTATTTTCACATATGGTTTGGTGGTGTCTAAGACCATTTTGCTGATGATGTTTCTGTAAAATTTACTAAAGGTCTACAATATTGCTTAATGGCGGAGATGGTTTGGTTTTTAAGAAAGAGATGAAATTGAGGGTTTAACATCGCTGAATTTTTGGTATGGTCTCATGTCAAACTTTTGATTAGTTAGAAGGGGTGTATCGGTTATTATTTTGCTGGGTTAATATTTCAGTGTAAAGAGACACAAGCCGTGATATCCATGTAACTATATCCATGTGACTATGGGAGGCGGAATTCACTTTTATGTAACCATATCTAATATGTGGGGTGTTGGATCTTGGGAGATTCAAGTTACAATTTTCGGGAAATGTTAATGGTTTATACTTTGGGGGAGAGGTGGATGGTAGCCTTCAACCTATTTAACATGTCTGAATACATTACAATCTCATGAATTAAATTTTCCTTTGCCAATTTTAACAATCTCATGAGAGACGAACTTAATAGTTTTAAGTTCCAGAGGGTCCAATTTTTATCATCCCAAATAACCACCGCAAACATATACCCCATCATTCACGAAACCATATCTCAATTATCCCATAGAAAGCATCATTTCTCATTCCAGAAAACCAAAACTTTTAGAAACTAAATAAAAGTCTCAAGATTAAATTTTCCTTACCATACCTCTAGCCTTTTCAATCAAAAAATCTGAATACTTCTTGAACTGAAAGACCTCCGCAGACATGGTCATCCAAAATTAGCGAAACCACTACGTCTTGCACAATTGAAATAATCCAATTGGAGTGATGACCTCTATCGTTCAGTTCAAGTGTGGTGATCCATGTTGTATCAGTTTACTATTAATCTATACTACTCTCTTGGGGACAACAGTTTCCCTCGTAGGGAGTGTCGACACTTAAGGTATTAGGGGGCTGGGTCCTCCAACGAAGAAACTGATATGCTCATGATAGAGACATCATTCCAATTCCAAAACTCCCGAAATATGATAATCCTATGAGAGTATGACCAGTATCAGTCGAGGCTCAATTTTCGATTTTATATCCTCGACTAAAGATACTCGTGTAGTATGGTTCTATTGGAGTGATGTCCTACATCATTCTAATTCCACAAAACTCAATTTTAGATTCTATTTATCTACCAAAAAAAAGATACACTCATAAACAATCCCATTGCTGTGATAACCTATATCATTCCAATTCCATAACTCTTAAAATGTAGCAATTCATTTGGAGTGATGACTATATCATTCTGATTCCATGATACTCAATTTTCAATTCTACGTATCATCACCGAAGAAACCCACATTACTCGAGTAGTGTAACACCTTGGAGTAATGTCCTAAATCATACTAATTCCACGGATATCGATTTTAGATTTTATTTATCCACCAAGAAAAGAACATATACAATCATAAAACAGTATTGTTGGAGTGATAGACCTATATCATTCTGATTCCATAACGCACCAATATAATAGCCCAATTGGGGCGGTGACCTATATCATTCCTCCATGATCCTCAATTTTCGATTCTATGTATCCAACATTGATGAAACTGATGTACTCATATGTTATAATCCAGTGGAGTGATTGACCTATATCATTCTCATTCCATAAGTCTATATATCCATAACTGAAGAAATTGATACACTCGTAAAACAATCCTATTGGAATGATGACCTATATCATTCTAAGTCCAAGAGCCTTAATTTCGACTTAATATATCCTCGAAGAAAGAAAATATAATAATAAAACAGTACCATTGGAGTGAGAGACCTATATCACTCCGATTCCGTAACTCACAAAATATAATAGTCTAATTGGAGTGGTGATCTATATCATTCTAATTCCATGATCCTGAATTTTAGATTCTATGTATCCAACATTGATGAAACTGATGTACTCGTATAATATAATCCATTGGAGTGATTGACCTATATCATTCTAATTCACAAGCCTCAATTTCCAATTCTAGATATCCATGATTGAAGAAACTGATATACTCAGAAAACAATCCCGTTGAGGTAATGACATGTAATTCCGGTTCCATAACTCTGGCAATCTAATTGGGGTGATCACCTATATCATTCTAAATCCATGAGCCTCAATTTTCAACTCTATATATCCAACAATGAAACCCCAAGGATTCTATCTATCCTCCAACGAAGGATTTGATATACTCATGATATAACCCCATTAGAATTATGACCTCATCATTCCAATTCCAAAACTCACGAAATATGATAATCCTATGAGAGAGTATGACAATGATATAACCCCATTTGAGTAATGACCTCATCATTCCAATTCCAAAACTCTCGAATTATGATAATCCTATGAGAATACGACCAATATCAGTCGAGGCTCAATTTTAGATTCTTTATATCCTTGACTAAAGATACTCGTGTAGTATGGTTCTGTTTGGAGTGATGTCCTACATCATTCTAATTCAACATAACTCAATTTTAGATTCTATTTATCTACCAACAAAGAAACAGATAAAGTCATAAACAATCCCATCGGTGTGCTGACCTATATCATTCCAATTCCATATCTTTTAAAATGCAATAATTCTTTTGGAGTGATGACTATCATTCTAATTCCAAGAGCCTCAATTTTCAGTATCCACCACTGAAGATGCTCATGTAGTGTAACACCTTGAAGTGGTGTCCTAAATCATACTAATTCCACATATCTCGATTTAGATTTTGTTTATCCACCAAGAAAGGAACATATACAATCATAAAACATAACCATTGGAGTGAAACCTATGTCATTCCGATTCCATAACTCACAAAATATGTAGCCCAATGGGAGCGGTGACCTCTATCATTCCTCCATGATCCTCAATTTTCGATTCCATGAATCCAACATTGATGAAACTGATGTACTCATATGATATAATCCATTGGAGTGATTGGCCTACATCATTCTAATTCCATAAGCTACAATTTTAGATTCTATATGTCCACGATTGAAGAAATTGATATACTCATAAAACAATCCCGCTGAGGTGATGACCAGTAATTCAGATTCCATAACTATGACAATCTTATTGGAGTGATCTCCTATATCATTCTAATTCCACATGCCTCAATTTTCAACTCTATATATCCAACAATGAAGCCTTAATGATTCTATATATCCTTCAACGAAGAAACTGATATACTCATGATATAACCCCATTAGAGTGATGACCTCATCATTCCAATTCCAAAACTCCCGAAATATGATAATCCTATGAGAGTAAGACTTCAATTTCCGATTCTTTATATCCTCGACTAAAGATACTCGTGTAGTATGGTTCTGTTGGAGTGATGTCCTACATCATTCTAATTCCACATAATTCAATTTTAGATTCTATTTATCTACCAACAAAGAAACAGATACAGTCATAAACAATCCCATTGGTGTGCTGACCTATATCATTCTAATTCCATATCTCTTAAAATGCAATTATTCTTTTGGAGTGATGACTATATCATTCTAATTCAATGAGCCTCAATTTTCAATTCTACGTATCCACCACTGAAGATGCTCATTTAGTGTAAAACCTTGGTGTTGTGTCCTAAATCATACTAATTCCACATATCTCGATTTTAGATTTTGTTTATCCACCAAGAAAGGAACATATACAATCATAAAACAATACCATTGTAGTGATAGAACTATATCATTCCGATTCCATAACTCACAAAATATGTAGCCCAGTTGGAGCGGTGACCTATATCATTCCTATATCATACTAATTCCACATATCTCGATTTTAGATTTTGTTTATCCACCAAGAAAGGAACATATACAATCATAAAACAATACCATTGGAGTGATAGACCTATATCATTCCGATTCCATAACTCACAAAATATGTAGCCCAGTTGGAGCGGTGACCTATATCATTCCTCCATGATCCTCAATTTCCGATTCCATGTATCCAACATTGATGAAACTGATGTACTCATATGATATAATCCATTGGAATGATTGACGTATATCATTTTAATTCCATAAGCCTCAATTTCGAATTCTATATATCCACAACTGAAGAAGCTGATGCACTCGTAAAACAATCCTATTAGAGTGATGACTTATATCATTCTAAGTCCAAGAGCCTTAATTTTCGACTGAATATATACTCGAAGAAAGAAACCTATATAATAATAAAAAAGTACCATTGGATTGATAGACCTATATCACTCCGATTCCATAACTCACAAAGTATGATAGTCCAATTAGAGTGGTGATCTATATCATTCTAATTCCATGATCCTCAATTTTTGATTCTGTTTATCCAACATTGATGAAACTGATGTACTCGTATGATTAATCCATTGGAGTGATTGACCTATATCATGTTAATTCCACTAGCCGCAATTTCCGATTCTAGATATCCACGATTGAAGAAACTGATATACTCAGAAAACAACCCCTTTGAGGTGATAACATGTAATTCCTATTCCATAGCTCTGGCAATCTTATTGGAGTGATCACCTATATCATTCTAAATTCATGAGCCTCAACTTTCAACTCTGTATCCAACAATGAAACCCCAACGATTCTATCTTTTCTCCAACGAAGAAACTGATATACTCATGATATAACCCCATTAGAATGATGACCTCATCATTCCAATTCCAAAACTCCCGAACTATGATAATCCAATGAGAGAGTATGACAATGATATAACCCCATTTGAGTGATGACCTCATCATTCCAATTCCAAAACTCCCGAATTATGATAATCCTATGAGAGTACGGCCAATATCAGTCGAGGCTCAATTTTAGATTCTTTATATCCTCGACTGAAGATACTCGTGGAGTATGATTCTGTTGGAGTGATGTCCTACATCATTCTAATTCCACATAACTCAATTTTAGATTCTATTTATCTACCAACAAAGAAACAGACACAGTCATAAATAATCCCATTGGTGTGCTGACCTATATCATTCCATTTCCATATCTCTTAAAATGCAATAATTATTTGGAGTGATGACTATATCATTCTAATTCCACGAATCTCAATTTTCAATTCTACGTATCCACCACTGAAGATGCTCATGTACTGTAACACCTTGGAGTGATGTCCTAAATCATACTAATTCCACGTATCTCGATTTTAGAATTTGTTTATCCACCAAGAAAGGAACATATACAATCATAAAAAAATACCATTGGAGTGATAGACCTATATCATTCCGATTCCATAACTCACAAAATACGTAGCCCAATTGGAGCGGTGACCTATATCATTCCATCATGATCCTCAATTTCCGATTCCATGTATCCAAGATTGATGAAACTCACGTACTCATGATATAATCCATTGGAGTGATTGACATATATCATTCTAGTTCCATAAGCCACAATTTTTGATTCTATATATCCACGATTGAAGAAACTGATATACTCATAAAACAATCCGGCTGAGGTGATGGCCAGTAATTCAGATTCCATAATTATGGCAATCCTATTGAAGTGATCACCTATATCTTTGTAATTCCACGTGCCTCAATTTTCAACTCTATATATCCAACAATGAAGCCTCAATGATTCTATATATCCTCCAACGAAGAAACTGATATACTCATGATATAACCCTACTCATGATATAACCCCATTAGAGTGATGACCTCATCATTCCAATTCCAAAACTCCCCAAATTTGATAATCCTATGAGAGTATGACCAGTATCGGTCGTGATTCAATTTTTGATTCTTTATATCCTCGGTTAAAGATCCTCGTGTAGTGTGGTTCTGTTGGAGTGATGTCCTACATCATTCTAATTTCACGTAACTCAATTTTAGATTCTATTTATCTACCAATATAGAAAAAGATACACTCATAAAGAATCCCATTGGTGTGATGACATATATCATTCCAATTCCATAACTCTTAAAATGTCATAATCCTCTTGGAGTGATGACTATATCATTCTATGTATCAACCACTGAAGAGACTGATATACTCATATATTGTCTAACATCTTGGAGTGATGTCCTAAATCATTCTAATAGCACGGATCTCGATTTTATATTTTATTTTTCTACCAAGAAGGGAACATATTCAATCATAAAACTGTACCATTGGAGTGATAGACCTATATCATTTTGATTCCATAACGCACCAAATATAATAGCCCAATTGGGGCGATGACCTATATCATTCCTCCCTTATCCTCAATTTTCGATTCTATGTATCCAACATTGATGAAACTGATTTACTCATATGATATAATCCAGTGGAGTGATTGACCTATATCATTCTCATTTCATAAGCCTCAATTTCGAATTCTATATATCCACAATTGAAGAAACGGATACACTCGTAAAACAATCATATTGGAGTGATGACCTATATCATTCTAAGTCCAAGAGCCTTAATTTTCAACTGTATATATCCTCGAAGAAAGAAACATATATGATAATAAAACCGTACCATTGGAGTGAGAGACCTATATCTCTCCGATTCCGTAACTCACAAAATATAATAGTCCAATTGGAGTGGTGATCTATATCATTCTAATTCCTTGATCCTCTATTTTAGATTCTATGTATCCAACATTGATGAAACTGTTGTACTCGTATAATATAATCCATTGGAGTGATTGACCTATATCATTCTAATTTCACAAACCTCAATTTCCGATTCTAGATATCCACGGTTGAAGAAAATGATATACATAGAAAACAATCCCGTTGAGGTGATGACATGTAATTACGATTTCATAACTCTGGCAAT
Organism: Linanthus parryae; assembly: GCA_023055425.1. NCBI lineage: Eukaryota > Viridiplantae > Streptophyta > Magnoliopsida > Ericales > Polemoniaceae > Linanthus > Linanthus parryae. Next base: position 41,933,504 of record JALGPY010000002.1, read on the forward strand.
CTTATTGTAGTGATCACCTATATCATTCTTATTCCATGAGCCTCAATTTTCAACTCTACAAATCCAACAATGAAACCCCAACGATTCTATCTATCCTCCAACGAAGAAACTGATATGCTCATGATATAACCCCATTAAAGTGATGACCTCATCATTCCAATTCCAAAACTCCGGAAATAATCCTGTGAGAGTATGACCAGTATCAGTCGAGGCTCAATTTTCGATTCTTTATATCCTGGACTAAAGATACTCGTGTAGTATGGTTCTATTGGAGTGATGTCCTACATCATTCTAATTCCACAAAACTTAATTTTAGATTCTATTTATCTACCAATAAAGAAACAGATACACTCATAAACAATCCCATTGCTGTGATGACCTATATCATTCCAATTCCATAACTCTTAAAATGTAACAATTTATTTGGAGTGATGACTATATCATTCTAATTCCATGAGATTCAATTTTCAATTCTACGTATCCATCACTAAAGAAACTCACATTACTCAAGTAGTGTAACATCTTGAGTGATGTCCTAAATCATACTAATTCGACGAATCTCCATTTTTATTTTATTTATCCACCAAGAAAGGAACATATACAATCATAAAACAATACCATTGGACTGATAGACCTATGTCATTCTGATTCCATAACGCACCAAACATAATAGCCCAATTGGGGCAGTGACCTATGTCATTCCTCCATGATCCTCAATTTTCGATTCTATGTATCCTACATTAATGAAATTGATGTAGGCATATGATATAATCCATTGGAGTGATTGACCTATATCATTCTAGTTCCATAAGCCTCAATTTCTGATTCTATATATCCACGATTGAAGAAACTGATACACTCATAAAACAACAATCCCGTTAAGGTGATGACCAGTAATTACGATTCTATAACCCTGGCAATCTTAATGGTGTGATCACCTATATCATTCTAATTCCATGCGCCTCAATTTTCAACTCTATATATCCAACAATGAAACCTCAATGATCCTATATATCCTCCAACGAAGAAACTGATATACTCATGATATAACCTCATTAGAGTGATGACGAATTATGATATTCCTATGATAGTATAAATCAGTATCAGTCGAGGCTCAATTTTCGATTCTTTATATCCTCGACTAAAGGTACTCATGTAGTAAATATATTTATGTTGGAGGGATATCCTACATCATTCTAATTCCACAAAACTGAATTTGAGATTCTATTTATCTACCAATAAAGAAAAAGATACACTCATAAACAATCTCATTCGTGTGATGACCTATATCATTCCTATTCCATACCTCTTAAAATGTCGTAATCCTTTTGGAGTGATGACTATATCATTCTAATTCCATGAGCCTATATTTTCAATTCCACGTATCCACCACTGAAGAGACCGATATACTCATATAGTGTATAACACCTTGGAGTGATGTCCTAAATCATTCAAATTCCACAGATCTCGATTTTAGATTTTATTTATCCACGAAGAAAGGAACATATACAATTATAAAACAATACCATTGGAGTGATAGACCTATATCATTCTGATTCCATAACGCACCAAATATAATAGCCTTATTGGGGCGGTGACCTATATCATTCCTCCATGATCCTCAATTTTCGATTCTATGTATCCAACATTGATGAAACTAATGTACTCATATGATATAAACCATTGGAGTGATTGACCAATATCATTCTAATTCCATAAGCCTCAATTTCGAATTCTCTATATCCACAACTGAAGAAACTGATAAACTCGTAAAACAATCCTATTGAAGTGATGACCTATATCATTCTAAGTCCAAGAGCCTTAATTTTCGACTGAATATATCCTCGAAGAAAGAAACATATATAATAATAATAAAAAATACCAGTGGAGTGATAGACCTATATCACTCCGATTCCATAACTCACAAAGTATAATAGTCCAATTTGGCTGGTGATCTATATCATTCTAATTCCATGATCCTCAATTTTCGATTCTATGTATCGAACATTGATGAAACTGATGTACTCGTATGATTAATCCATTAGAGTGATTGACCTATATCATTCTAATTCCACAAGCCTCAATTTCCGATTCTAGATATCCACGATTGAAGAAACTGATGTACTCAGAAAACAATCTCTTTGAGGTGATGACATGTAATTCCGATACCATAACTGTGGCAATCTTATTGGAGTGATCACCTATATCATTCTTAATCCACGAGCCTCAACTTTCAACTCTATGTATGAAACCCAACGATTCTATCTATCCTCCAACGAAGAAACTGATATACTCATGATTTAACCCCATTAGAATGATGACCTCATCATTCCAATTCCAAAACTCATGAAATATGATAATCCTATGAGAGTATGACAATGATATAACCCCCATTTGAGTGATGACCTCATCATTCCAATTCCAAAACTCCCGAATTATGATAATCCTATGAGAGTACGACCAATATCAGTCGAGGCTCAATTTTAGATTCTTTATATCCTCGACTAGAGATACGCGTGTAGTATGAATTTGTTGGAGTGATTTCCTACATAATTCTAATTCCACATAACTCAATTTTAGATTCTATTTATCTTCCAACAAAGAAACAAATACAGTTATAAACAATCCCATTGGTGTGCTGACCTATATCATTCCGATTCCATATCTCTTAAAATGCAATAATTCTTTGGAGTGATGACTATATCATTCTACTTCCATGAGCCTCGATTTTCAATTGTATCCACCACTGAAGATGCTCATGTAGTTTAACACCTTGGAGTGATGTCCTAAATCATACTAATTCCACATATCTCGATTTTAGATTTTGTTTATCCACCAAGAAAAGAACATATACAATCATAAAAAATACCATTGGAGTGATAGACCTATATCGGTCCAATTCCATAACTCACAAAATACGTAGCCCAATTGGAGAGGTGACCTATGTCATTCCTCCATGATCCTCAATATCCGATTCCATGTATTCAACATTGATGAACTGATGTACTCATATGATATAATCCATTGGAGTGATTGACCTGTATCATTCTAATTCCATAAGCCACAATTTTCGATTTTATATATCCACGATTGAAGAAATTGATATACTCATAAAACAATCCCGGTGAGGTGATGGTAAGTAATTCAGATTCCATAACTATGGCAATCTTATTGGAGTGATCATCTATATCATTCTAATTCCACGTGCCTAAATTTTCAACTCTATATATCCAACAATGAAGTTTCAATGATTCTATATTTCCTCCAACGAAGAAACTGATATACTCAGATATAACCCCATTAGAGTGATGACCTCATCATTCCAATTCCAAAACTCCCGAAATATGATAATCCTATTGAGAGTTTGACCAGTATGGGTCGTGGTTAAATTTTCGATTCTTTATATCCTCGACTAAAGATGCTCGTGTAGTATGGTTCTTGTTGGAGTGATGTCCTACATCATTCTAATTCCATGAAACTCAATTTTTGATTCTATTTATCTACCAAATATAGAAAAAGATACACTCATAAAGTATCCCATTGGTGTGATGACATATATCATTCCAATTCCATAACTCTTAAAATGTCGTAATCCCCTTGGAGTGATGACTATATCATTCTAATTCTGTGAGCCTCAATTTTCAATTCTACGTATCCACCACTGAAGAGACTGATGCACTCATATATTGTCTAACATCTTGGAGTGATGTCCTAAATCATTCTAGTTGCACGGATCTCGATTTTATATTTTATTTTTCCACCAAGAAAGGAACATATACAATCATAAAACAGTACCATTGTAGTGGTAGACCTATGTCATTCTGATTCAATAACACACCAAACATAATAGCGCAATTGGGGCGGTGACCTATATCATTCCTCCATGATCCTCAATTATCGATTCTATGTATCCAACATTGATGAAACTGATGTACTCATATGATATAATCCATTGAAGTGATTGACCTATATCATTCTAATTCCATAAGCCTCAATTTTCGATCCTATATATCCACAACTGAAGAAACTGATACAATCGTGAAGCAATCCTATTGGAGTGATGAACTATATCAGTCTAAGTCCAAGAGCCTCAATATTTGATTGAATATATCCTCGAAGAAAGAAACATACACAATACCATTGGAATGATGTCCTACATCATTCTATTTCCACAAAACTCTATTTTAGATTATATTTATTCACCAATAGAGAAATGACCAATCATGAAACGATCTCGTTGGAGTGATACAATTATATTATTCCGGTTCCAAACTCTCAAAATGTATTAGTCCTATTGGAGTGATGATATCAAACTAATTCTCCGAGCCTTCATTTTTTATTTTATGCATCCAACATTGAGGAAACATATATACTCATACAATATAATCTATTGGTGTGATTTACCTGTATGATTCTAATTTTATAAGCTTCAATTTCTGATTATATATATCCACGGCTGAAGAAACTGATACACTCGTAAAAAAATCCTTAATTTTTGTTTCTATATATATAATGTTGAAGAAACTGATATGATATAAACTATATGCTGAGTTGCACGATCTCAGGTCGTGATTGATCAAACATAACTGGGGTTGTGGGTTTCATCGATTACCGGTGGTGAACTGCAGGTGATGATGGTGATTGAGGTGGGTGGAGCTCTAAGAAGGGCATATTATATATTTCATACGTATAACTTGCTATCTTCTTGTCTAACAGGCAAAGATTTACCGGGATGATTCATTCAGATTGACATGTGAGTCCAACTACATTGCATTGCCAGAATCTGTGTTGTTGGGACTCGGCTTGGGAGCACGGTTTGTTTGCCCCTTTGTTCTACGGAAACCCTTCCTTTGCTAAGTGCACGAAGCTCGGTTAACTTAGGTTTAAGGCACCTCAACGGAGCTGCTGCATTAAGGTCTATTTTAATTCTCTTATCCTAGATGAGATGTAAACTTCGTTCCAGTGACTAACGAAACTAAAGGGTACTTTCTGTATGTAAGTTTGGCAAAATTAAGGGCGTCTCCTGATAATTTGTTAACAGTAGGGGTATTCGGTGCACATTTACCAAAATTTAATGGTAGTCCAATTATGTTAGTTGATCAGAGGAAGTATAGGACACACTGGTGTAACAGTTGTTTGCGGTTTCAGATGTAGATCACCTTTATCTGGTCGGTCGAATTGAGGCAGAAGGAAAGTAAGCGTGTGATTGTTTAGGGAAGGCGAGGAAAAATATATGGGCATATTGGTTGTTACTTTGTAGACCTTTGATGGTAATAATTTGACAATTGTATCTTGTTGTTGAAATACTGCTTGCACAGTTTTTAGGCGGGCTCATAAGGCGATACGGAAAAAGTGTATATTCACAAACCATGGACCTAAAGGACTTGTTTAGGTAAAAGTGTATATTCACTTGCTCTAAGATGAAGTGTTGTGATTGATTGGTGGTATAGGTGTGATGTTGGGATCTGTGACATACTTATCAATTAATTTGGTGACAATATTGTCTAAGGCGATGAATTTACTAAGCGCCAACAGAATAAGATACTAGAATTGTGGAGCAAATGTGATCGTTTAGTGGTATAGATGTGATGTTGGCAGTGTTTCAATGGTCTATCATATATTTGGGAGTGAGGGCCCTTATAATATCACGTGGTGCAAAGACAATGGTGTATTTGATGGTATTTCTTGTGGACATTTCAGTGAACATGTGGGATTGTTATTTTAATGCCAACAGAATAATATACTAGAATTGTGGAGGAAATGTGATCGTTTGGTGGTATAGATGTGCTGTTGGCAGTGTTTCAATTGGTCTATCATCTATTTGGGAGTGAGGGCCCTTATAATATTACGTGGTGCAAAGGACAATGGTGTATTTGATGGTCTTTCTTGTGGACATTTCAGTGAACACGTGGGATTGTTATTTTAATGCCTTTCATTTTCCTGATAATTGGTTTCATGGCCTAGAAGATCCATATTAGTCATGGTGATATGAATATACATTGATTGTAAGATTGAAAATCTTGGTGATCATTAATCATTATAAATCGAACCATATTATGAGTTAGATCTTTGGAGATGGTGAACGTGAGAAAAAAGATGTGTCTAACTGGTGTTAGGTGGATAGTTTATTGGTAGGCTCTAACATACTCCGTATTCTCCCTGAATTGATTACAACACTGATGTTTGTGAAGCAAGTAACCTGAATTGATTACAACACTGATGTTTGTGAAGCAAGTAAGAAGGATGATGAATATAGGCGGTTAAATAGATCCACAGGACGCATTTCAAATGTACTAATATGTTAGAGTACTATAGATTTTCTGACCTTGGGGACGAAATGGAAGGCAAGGGGGGTAAGCATACAGGATTACTGAGGAAAAGAATTTTGTGAGGTTTTGAGATGTGCGCATATAAACACACACACACACTAATATTTCTTGTGGACATTTCAGTGAACACGTGGGATTGTTATTTTAATGCCTTTCATTTTCCTGATAATTGGTTTCATGGCCTAGAAGATCCATATTAGTCATGGTGATATGAATATACATTGATTGTAAGATTGAAAATCTTGGTGATCATTAATCATTATAAATCGAACCATATTATGAGTTAGATCTTTGGAGATGGTGAACGTGAGAAAAAAGATGTGTCTAACTGGTGTTAGGTGGATAGTTTATTGGTAGGCTCTAACATACTCCGTATTCTCCCTGAATTGATTACAACACTGATGTTTGTGAAGCAAGTAAGAAGGATGATGAATATAGGCGGTTAAATAGATCCACAGGACGCATTTCAAATGTACTAATATGTTAGAGTACTATAGATTTTCTGACCTTGGGGACGAAATGGAAGGCAAGGGGGGTAAGCATACAGGATTACTGAGGAAAAGAATTTTGTGAGGTTTTGAGATGTGCGCATATAAACACACACACACACTAATATTTCTTGTCATGTGCATGCAATTTTTAGCTGGTATTCTAGCTGATAGCTGTTTTGGAAGTAGATCGTTTGTATGTGGTAGATTAGGTTGTAGTATTGAGTTCAAAGTAAAGTGTGGTATCCTTTGGGGATGGGTAGAAAACATATATGATTGTCTTGGGTTCCTTGTGGAAATTTGAAACTTCCTTTGATATAGTTGGCTTATGTGTTATATTGTCGCTTATTTGTATAATAAGAATGTTTATTGCGGTGGTTAAGTCGGATTATGAATATCAATGGTCAAATCTTGACTCTATACTGAACTTCTTTTAACAGTTGACTAGGTAATCAATACTGTGGAGTTTAAGAAGTTCGGATTTTTATATGCATGTAGTGAATATCCTTGAGTCAGTTCTGTTTCAACGAAGTCTATACTGGGAGAAAAAGAGTATTAACTGCCTTTTGAATTGTGGTTGGGTGAGGAAATGGAAGGTATGGTGGCTTTGCATACAAGCTTAACTTGATGAAAGTAAAAAAGGTTTGTTTGATGTTCTCATGCAGATATTTGTATGATGATACGTGGGCTTTTGTATCCACTTGTCTTCTTCTTTTGTGTTATAGTTAGTTTGGTAGAGGATAAGATCCTATGTATATGCTATTGGTGCGAGGAGATAGCACTAGTTGAAAATTGGTTGTATGGCAGATTTTACGAATGTCTTGCTAATGAGACGCCTTAGTGAGGTAATGGCTACAGTTACATTGTGAACTCGTTTTAGGTTAATTGTGGTTGGACCTGAAGCAGCTGACAATTTGGGTATTAGGAATTTAGAAGATTTGTGAAGATTGTTACAAGGGAGGGGAAGAGAGGTGGATATTTATATTTTCAAGCAGTTGAGTTTGTATTGAAGTTGTTATTTGAAGTTGAGTTTGTATTGAAGTTGTTATTTGAAGTTGAGTTTGTATTGAAGTTGTTATCTGAATATCCCAGGCAAAGAAGATGGCAAAGAGGGCATAGACCAATGAAATTGATAAGGTTCAGAAATGAAGACCGAATGGATGTCTAGGAGTGGGGGTGTTTGATGTGTGCATTCGAAGGACAGATACGTTTGTACAGGGAATTAGAATGTGGAGGCAAGCGGTTTTGTCTAAGATAGTGTTGAGAATTACTAGGGAATTGAGGGCTAGAATGATCTGGTTTCCACTGTTGCATCATGGGGACATAGAATCTTTGATTCGTCTCAGTACATATGATATGAATATTTATGAGCTTATCTGGTTCATTTGATATTAGTAGCACAATGGCTTAGAAGTACTTACATTTAAATTTTAGTTGCACAATGGTAGTAAATCTTACTACTTTTGTGATATGGAATCTTACAAAATTCTCTTGGGATTAAAGACATTACATACTTGAAGGTAGGGGTTCGAGTATTTCCTGAATTGATGATGATACATGAATTTTAAGTTGTATCCAGTGAAGGACGAATTGACACTGAATTAAGCTATAGGAAGGGGTGGCTAGAGGGACAGACGGAGTTCAAATGGAGGTTGTTAGTTTCTCAGAATTGTATTGGGAGAGGGAGAATATTTTCTAATAGCCGTGGAATGGGGTACTAGACAATATGGGTAGGAGATAAGATGTAGTTGAATGACTGGTTTACTTTGAAATCACATTGTACATGTGGTTATACTCCTGATTTTACTTGAGCCAATATTGGATGGCAATCGGAGATTTAATGTAGATTTGTGTGACTTGTGCTTTAAGCGATATGGAGTCAAATTGGAGGCTGTTAGTTTCATAAAATTGTATTGGGAAAAAGAGAATATTCTCTAATGGATGTAGAACAGGGTAGTAGGCAAGAAGGGTAGGAGAAAAGATCCAGTTGAATGACTGGTTTATTTTGTATGCATTTTTTAAAGGTGAAATCTTGTATCATATCCCTTTTTGTCATTTATTTTCCCAAATTTGGTTAAAGTCATGTTTTTATAGTATTGAATTGCAGTTTGTATTCTAGGCTCCCTTTGGTTGGAAGTAAAATATTTTACAAAAGAAAATATTCTACACGTAAAATAATTTTTGCGAAAAAGTTCTCTGCAATCGTTTTCTTGTGTTCGGTTGATTTAATGCTTGAGTGTTAATTAGTTTTGAGGTTATGGAGGTTATGGTTCAAGTCCCGGAGTATAATTTCTTTTTTTTTTATATGAACTTATAACCGTTAAGTGGTCGAGGGGCGGCAGTTCATGGTTGTGTAGACGTGGATGGTGGCAGAAGTGGCGGTAGTGGATGAGTGGCGGCAGTGAGGGTGGTAGTTGTGGTGACAGTGGGCAACGGCAGTTGGTGTCAATGTCAGTGGCAACAGCGGAGGGTGGCGTGGTGGTAGTGGCGAGCAGGGACGCGGTGTTGATGGAGGTGCGTGGCGGTAGTGGTGGTGGTGGTTCTTGGTTGCCGAGGCATTTGTATGTGTTCGCGATCCTTCACTCTCCGAAAACTTGCGGATTTTAAACGTGTAAGTCACTTCACATCATTTAAGTGAAAGCATTTTACTTGGTAAAAGATTTTATGAGACAAATGGTGAACTAAACACGGATACAAGGAAGGAAAGAGTGAGAGACGATTAGAAGAGTTTTGACTTGCTGATAGTGAGAAAGAGAGCCAAGAAGGAAGGGTTGGAAACAAAATTGATCAGAAAGGAAGGAATTTGGATTTCGAATCCGATTGATAGGAGGAGTTTCTCAATGGGGATCGTGATTTGGGGGAGGAATCACGCTGATGGAGTTTTTGGGTCAATTATGATACCAATCTGTGAGAAAAGACACTTTCACACCCCTAGTTTAGGTAAAAAGCTAACCACCACCCATTATTTATTTAAAAGGCACTAAAAACTTTAGATAAAAGTCACAAAGACCCCCAAGCCTAAATAACAATTATAATTAACTCCTAAAAGTTACACTAAAGTCATAAAAACACCCGTAGTCACAAAACAGGGTATTTCAGCTACCGATATCCGTTTTGGTCTCCCTCGTCTATGACCATCGATTTGAATTGTTACACTTCCCCTGATCGGGGCATCCGACAGCTTACAATATTGTTGACCAAACCACCTCAAACAAGTCTCCCTCATTTTGTCAGTTGCAATACCTAGATTATTTCTAATTGCTTCATTGCGTAGGTATCCTATAGTTCGTAGTTACACCACTCATTTAACCTACCATTCTCATTTCAGCTACACTCATTTCTTTATATATATATATATTAATGGCCCAACACGTCGTCCCATACATGAAAGCGGGTCTCCTATTGGTTCTATAGAACCCTTTAACCAAGTCTGGACCCTACAAACACACCACGCTAAATGAACTGTCCACTCCGTACACCCTACTTACTCTTCATCCACCCTACTTATATCGTATAGCCAACATCAACATCTATCTCTCTATCACTTCATAGAATCAACTGTAGATATCTAAAACATTCCTTCTTTGGCACCTCCTGCTGAGTAATAGTTATCTCGTCCTTTCCAAGTGGCCACTGAGATTGCACTCTATGTCTTGGCCAGACTAATCATGAAACTTTTTTTTAAAGGTAAAGTCGAAAACATGGAAGAAGAAGAAGAAGAAGAACGAGGGTTGAGGAGGCTGAGAAGGGTTTATGGGACCACGCGGGGAGTTTAATCTCATAATGAAAGACTGCGCTGTCCTTTTTCACTACTTCATCAACCGAAAGCCATGGCACCCTCCCTTTCTCTTACCCCTCAACCAACGACGCTAGTGAATTGCCGAGCTCACCCACGCCCAGCGCCAGCCCCGTTCTGAAGAAGTCGCCCGCGACGTAAACCTCATAATTCTGTCTTTCAAATTTCAGGATCTAATTTCAAGTTACTTCTCTCTGTCAGATATTAATTTTGAGAACCAGCTGTGCAGTTTCGATCATTGTGTATGACTGAATTCAGTTGTGGGTTTGTTAATTGATGGCAGATAGAACTAATTGCGCATTTAATGATTGTAGTGAGTGAATTTATTCCATATCAACAGAACTAATAATTTACCAAAAACAAAACTATGTTTCATTTAGAATTTTGGAAGTTCAAATCAAGGAGTTATAATGTAATGAAGAAATCAGATTAGTGTTTGAGTATGCTTATTGCTATCTCTAATTGTCTGGAATTTGCGTGTGAATTTTCTAGGTAAGAGTAAGGCCGTCCAGTCTGAATGTGAAAGGAGACATGATAAGTGAGTAACTAATGAAAAAGGATGCAATGGTCTTTGTCATCGATTGTTGTCCTGGAAGACTGAAAATAAGTTTACACGAGTATTTTGAAAAGGGGAGGCAGTGGAAATTATAGAGAATTAGGGAACGCGAGTCGAAGAGGGAAGTAGGAAGACACATGGCTAGATTAATCCTTGGTCTTTGGAAGTCAGAGTTATTTTCTGTGGGAATCTAGATCTAAAACTTTAGTTTACTTTTACTAATGATCTGGAAATCATAGTTTGTGGAGACTCCACTCCAGTTTAAGTTACTGTGAAGATTGATAATCTTAGTTTGTGGAGAATCCACTTCAGTTAGAGTTTCTGTGAAGATTGATAACATTTCTTCATAGTTTCATCTTATCAACTGTGATCGGAGACAAATTTGATGTAAAAGAGGGACCTATTTGGATGCAATATCTCCCCTTTATCATTCTGAATATCAGCAGTTCAATCCTTGGATCTCATGGGGTGTTGTGAAGGAAAGGGCTAGAACTGATTTGCTTCTTTTGAATCATTGGGGTTTACAGACCAATTTTGTTGATGGTGTTTCTGTAAAATTTACTAAAGGTATACACCGCTGATTAATTGCGTATTGGATTCAAATTGCGGAGATGGTTTGGTGTTTAAGAAAAATTGATATTGAGGGTTGAACAGTGCAATATTGTTAGTTTGGTCTCAAGTCAGACTGGCGATTAGTTAGAAAGAATGATATCGATTATGAGTTCCACTGAGTTAATACTTCAGTTTAAAGTGATGTTATCCATGAATACTCATGTAACTAAGGATTAGATGGACTTGTTTAAAAAGTTGACCGGGAAAGTGGTTGTATATTTGGTGTAGAACCAATAAACTAAAATTGATTAAATCACAACTAATACATGAGAAGTATTTATACCCAGCTAGGGACTACACACAAAATATTAAGGACTTGTACTAATTACTATTTGGTCCTATATTTGGTACTATAGATTCTAAGAAATTTGGGTTCGATGTTGGTTGTCGTAATATTCTCGAGGCAGTTTCGTACAGAATAAGAACTGTGTTTTCTGTATGGGTGTAGGCAGAGGAATTGAAAGGCATGGTGGGTAAGCATACAAGATAAATAGGATGTTATTCAGATGTGTATGCTTGGTGTTTGGTTGTCTTTTGTCGACTTCTTTCATGTTGTAGTCTGTTTGGTAGACAAATATCCAGTTTGTATTTTACTGAAACGACGAGGTAGCTCTAGCCAAAAGTTGGTGCTATTGCTGGATGCCGTACTACTTTGTGGTTCAGTATTTTGTGGGTGGCTCTGCATTCATGAACTGTAGAAGGTTTTAGGAAGATATGTTGCATTCAACAACTGGTGAAAGAACCCCCCACACAATTGAAATTATCCCATTGGAGTGATGACCTATATCATTCTAATTCCAGAAGTCTCAAATATTAAATATCATACCTTCATCATTTCCAGAAGCCTCAAATATCGAATATCAGACCCGCATCATTTCCAGAAGCCTCAAATAACACCAATTTTTTTTGGTCCCAAATAACTACCACAAACATATACCCAAACATTCTCGAAACCAATTTATCTTACTCAATTATAATTATCCCATGGAAAGCATGCCCTTCATCATTTCCCATTCCAGAACACTCAAAACTTTAGAGAACTATCACACCATTATGTTTTCCTTACAAGTTAGAGCAGTCTCATGGAATGATGACCTATACCATCTTCAAGTAAAAAAGTCAACCCCTTTTTGCCTTTCACAATTGAAATAATCGCATTGGATTGATGAGATACATCATTCTAATTTCGGAAGCCTATATTTTTTTACCAGTTAAAATTTAAAACCAAATTCGATGTTTTCACTTTTCCTACCCCATCAGAATAGTCCCTAGGATTGATGGCCTATCTCTAATTCCCGACATTTTTTATCCACAAACATATGCACCCAACATCCACGAAATCAATTTACCTTATCCCATTCAAACTCAAATGACTGCCTCAAACATATTTTCACCAAAAAATATTTAAACCCAAATTCGATGTATTCACTTCCCTACCCCATCAGAATAGTTCCAAGGATTGATGACCTATCTCTAATTCCCGACTTTTTTGATCCACAAACATATGCACCCAACATCCACGAAATCAATTTACCTTACCCCATTCAAACTCAAATGACTGCCTCAAACATAATCAGCCAACCTTGTTGAATTTACCTTTCCCAATTAAAATAATCCCGTGGAAATGATAACCTATATCATCTCAATTCTAGATGCCCCAAGTTTTTCGAACTCGTATAACCACAACGAATTGTTTTATTTAAATTTCATGAATTTCATTCTCCTTGGCCGATTAAGACAATCCAATGGAATGATGACATATAATTTCAATTTCCAGGGGCCAATATTTTCAGTCCCAAATGATGACGGAAAACATATGCCCCAAAAATATTTAAGGGACCGATTGGGTTTACTCAATATTAATAATCCATCACCATTTCTGACTTAAGCCCCTAAACTTTCGAAACTAAATAAAAACCACCAACACTTTTGCCCAAACTTCACTACACAATTTTCTCGACTCAATCAGATCAATCTCATGGAATGAAATGATGGGCTATTTCATTTCCTATTTAATATTCTTAAGCATTTTGGATTTAAAGAACCACCAGCAACATATTCACCTAAAAGTAACAAAGCCATTGTTAAAAAAATGCTGTTGGAGTGATGACCTATATCATTCTAATTCCATAAGTCTCAAATATTAGATTCTGTAGATCCGCCGCCTACATATTAACCCAAATTATGAGAAACTGATATACTCGTCCAAAGTAATCCCATTCGAGTGCTGACCTATATCATTCTTACTCCATAAATCTCAAATTTTAGATTCTATATATCAACCACCTATATGGCAAGGCCTAATTTTAAAAATTGACACACTAATAAAAATGATCCCAAGCGTCAAATTTCCAATCGTATATATAAGCCACCTATCTATTAACCCAAATTTGATAAGTACACTGATAAAATAATGCCATTGGAGTGATTACCTATATCATTCTAATTCCATAAGCTTCAAATTTTAGACACATATCCACCACCTATGTATTTTCCCAAATTTCATGATTTTGACTTTTCTTTACCCAATTGGAATAGTCATATGGGATACTGTCATATATCATTTCTCGAGAAACCCAGGCTATCAAAATTCGTATGGCCCCACCATTTTATTACCCTGTGAAAGAAAGTACTGCCTGCCTTTTTAGGAGTCTTCCAGCTTTCTGAAGAACCACGCACCTGTACGAAACGAAAGTCATGGGGTTACACCAAGTCTTTTCCCAACGCCTATTGGGAAAATTACTTGCTTCTATTCTTACAAAATCTATAACTAATCTGACTTCTTCCTCTTATTAGTCAGATAGTTCCGAAAGTAAGCAACACACATGTGCACTTGAAACATTGAGGTAGTTTGGATTGGTTGGCTTTTTAGTTTTTTGGAAAAGCTAATAATTAGTTCAAAAACCGAAGAAAAATAAGGTTTTCTAAAACCAAGAGAAAACCAAAGATATCCAAGTACACCCATTCACGAAATCGATTCACCTTACCGGATTAAATGATCTGGTGGAAATAATGACATATCATTTCCAATACCAAAGCCCCGAATTTTTTTGATTCCAAATTTACCAAAACATTTACCCAAACTTCATATATTCAAGTTCCCTTGGCCAATTAGAATAGTCTATGAAATGATGACGTATATCATTCATTCACTACCGTTGTCATTCATTCATATTAATTAATTCATTTATTACTCTCTCCATACAACTCATATATGCAGTTTGCATAATAGGGGTGCTGTTAGATTCAACTGAGTATGGCATGTAAACAGAATTTATAATTTGCTGACAATAAAGCCGAATCTATGTTGGATTAGAATATTGGGAGTTCAAATGCCGGAGATTAGCTGAAAACTGTATTGCAGAAATCAGACTAGTATTTGAGTTTGCTTTTTGTTGTCAATGTTGAAGAATGACACATCACTCTCTATTTCTCTCTTTAAAGGGCCTTGAACAATGACACAGCCCTCTGATGGGTGTCCTACCACACTTTCAAAAGATGGATTATAATTGGCTAAAAGACACTTGAACCCCCCTCAGATTTGATGCAAATACACTTTAACACTTTTTGTGTCGTATTGTCTAGAATTTGATTACAGATAAGAAAGTCCGGAACTGAAAGCGAAAGGATACATAATAATTACTGAGTCACAATTGGCTTGGAAGCCTTTAATCTCCAGCACTGTTACAGGGAATCAAATAGACTGCCGAGGCTGCCACTCCTGCAATAAGGGCACGATGCTGACCAACCCCCAGACTATGCTACTGCTTCTGCTTTTAGGTTAACTTTCAATAATATGAACAATGCTATGTTTTGTATAACTGGATGTTATCTCCTCCTAGGTTTGCAGGAGTTTGGCTTTCTTTGGGCTGTACTGGGGCTGTGTCCCCTAGAATCTGGCTCTTCCTTGGCCCTTTTGAAATAAAGTCCTCTTCATAAAAAAGGCATTGGAGTTCAAAACCAATCTAGTGGCGGTGTTTGCACTCCGTTCTCTTATATTTTCGGAAGTGGTCATGTGTTTGGGGTAAGAAGAGGAAATGAGGGCCCTTCTTATGCTATTACGTGGTGCAGAGGACAATGGTGAGTTTGATGGTTTTTCTTGTGGATTTTTGGATTGTGGATTTTAATGTCTTCCATTTTCCTGGTAATGTTGGAAGAGGAAATGAAGGTAAGGTGGTAAGAGATTATTTGAGGAAAGGAAGATGGTTATTGGATGCTTTCCTTTGCAGAAATTTGTATCTATATTCTTAGGTTTTCATCATCCCTTGGCAACTTATCTCGTGTTATTGTCAGTTTGATGGAGCGCGAGCCCAGTTTGTATTACATCGATATGCAAAGATAGCGCTTTTCAAAGTTTTCCGTCCTTGCCGACATTATGAGTGTCTTTTCTAAGTGAGATGATGTCAATGATGTTCTTGTGAACCCGGTTTAGGTTAAGAGTGGTTAGGAATCATGGTTCGATGTCCATCTTAAGCGTAATACATCTCGGCTATTTAGTGACGATACAAAAGTGGCGCTTGAAACTTCTTAAGGGCGATTATGTAAGCAAAATGTTTGGAAACCCCTTGGTACGTTCATAGGGTAGTAAGAGATAAGTTTTAATTATTACTAATGCAATAATTTTTTATCTATCAGTTGAGAGCCTGGTGTTTGAGATAGTTCGGTAACTTGAAAACTTTGCTCCCTGGAACCGGTAAAAGAAGTGGCATCCCTTCTATTGGACATGTTGACAAAATCATGTATACTTGTTATGAAATTAATTGGTGCTGCTTAAGATGAAGATTCTTGGTTTGCATGTAATTGATATGTTAATTACTTCAATGTATTTTACATGCTTATGTACAGTATAAAGAGTCTGGTACTAGATTTGGTCTCAATTTCTCTGTTTTCATTTTCCTCCGGGGTTTTGAAATCTCTTTGTCAATGCGCTAAATTTCTTTATTGGGCCATCTGCAGGTTGTCTGAGCTTCTTATGAATTTGTGTCATCTGAACTTTATGATCAAAGCAGAGCCCAAACTTCTCAGATGTCCTGTGGCAATTCTTTGGGACATTTAGAACAGTCCAGTACCAAGTGATGGGTGACTTGAAGATGTTGCTGAAATATCAGAATGGCTATGCGGGTACATCCAACTGTAAGGGGGCAAAGTTAACCTATTCTCTGCTTAATGTGATTTCAATTCTTTCTCCTGGTGAAAGAGTGAGGAATGCTGGAGAACTGGTTTAAACCTTGTAGTTGTTCCGAATGGCAGAAGGGAGTTTGCTGGTAATGCCATATCGACTGATATGTTTCTCTTTTGCATTGGATAACTCTCCATCTTCCACCATTATGCAGATCTCCAGCACTACACATTCCTGGTCAATGTGGCTATCGGTGATTCTTGTTTCATATGTGCCGAGTAATGGAGGTAGGTTTGTTTGGGACTGGCCAAGTGTGGAGAAGGTTTTGTGCCAACCATAAGATCGTGAGGCCTCCCTGTGGTGTCCAAGAGATTTCAGAATATCTAGTGTGTTATTAAGCGAGTGACAAGCCAGCTGGTATGACTGAAAAAGAAGCAATTGTCTGCGGAGGATTGAATCTCACAAACTGTATACAAGTATTCTAGGGACACCACATCGATATTTCAGTCTTTATCCGAGCACAGCAGCACTTCATTGGCCATCCTTCAACTAATAGATCACATAGTTTTCCTTCGGGATTGAATGAAGTTACAATGTAGCTACCACTTACCAGAATGATCTGATGTGGTTCAGCTTGGGGTTCGAGATGGTTTGAAGGCACAGCTAGAATAGCTTCTTGCAATGCTTGGTGTGTATTTGCCTCTTATCCGTATTCCTGGTGATTTCCAGAAAATATGGCAGACCTCTCTTTATATATCAGAATATGGGGGCATGCTGGCTTTTGGACCTTTCAAGAAAATGGCTTACACGGTATCTGTAGGAGGAAATGATCAGAATACTTTCATCTACGTACAGAATCCAAGAGCTCGCCCTTGTGCTCCTCCCCTTGTCCTAGCAAAGAAGAAATCAACGCTGACCATTGAACTTCAGATGAGACGGTGGTAAGTTGGCTATAGAAGAATGGGATGAGCACACATGGATAAGAATGACCGAGCTTCAAATATCTGGAAGGCAAATTGGTAATGAAACCTCGAGCACTTCATAGATTCTTGTCTGTTATTGTTGTGGAGTTTTGTTGATATCCTTTTAGTTCAGATATCAGCAACGGTAGAAGAGATCACTTAATTATCAGATCCTTGGTGTGAATGTGCTGGAGGAATGATTTGACGTGGTCATAGATGTAGTGGTTGTACAGGAGGGTTTAGTGAGCCATGAGAAGGTCATGGTTGCGGCATGTTATGGAGGAGCCAGTCTTCTGCGTTCTCATTAAATGTCTCTAAATATAGAGGTGATTATAGCTGAGGTATGCCAGATGCCATCAGATTAGTTTCTTTTAATTTTTTGTTTTGTTCCATATGTTGGACATGTTGAAAAAGATCATGTATACTTGGTATGAATTTATTCAATACTCCAATGTATTTTACATGTTTATATATATAGTTTAATGAGTCTAGTTCTAGATTTCAGACTCAGTTTCTCTGTTCCAGTTTTCCTTCGGGGTTTTGAAATCTCTTTGTCGGTATCTGCAGGTTCTTGTGAGCTTCTTATGAGTTTGTGATGGTTTGTTCAAGTAAATCGACTTTAACCGCGTCATCTAACTTTCTTATCAAGGCGGATCCCAGATAGCTCATCAGTATATGAACTCACTTTAACCGTCTCCGCAGTAGAGCTTAAACTTGTCAGATGTCCTGTAGCTATTTTTGGGATATTGAGAATAGTCCAGTAGTAATGTGCGGCCTGAAGATGTTGATGAAATTATAGATTGGATTTGTAGGTAAACCCAATTATAAGGGGGCACACTTAGTCTATGCTGTGTATGGTGATTTCAATGCCTTATCCTGGTGAGTGAGGGATTCTTGATAACTGGATGTAAACCTTGTAGATGTTCCGAACGGGAGAAAGGATGCGGGTGATTAGGGCATATCAATGGGGATGATGATTAGCTCTGGCATTGCAGATTCTTGGTCAACCTTGGTGTATAGTGATTCTTGTCATTCCTTCTGCGGTAGGTGTTTCATCTACACTAAGTACCGAAGGCAGGTTTTTTGGGACTGGCCTGGTGTGGTTCGTGGTGAAGGTTTTGTGCCACCCATATGATCATGGGCCTCCCCGTGGTTCGTAAGAGATGACAAACTTTACTGGGGTAACAGGGTAATGGTATGAATGAAGAAGCACTTATCTGGAGAGGTTCCCCACAAACTGTACTCTAGGGACTCCACAATGATATCACAGACTCTTAGTCTTTATCTGTTTACAAAAGTACTTTGTGAGCATATTGGGATCCGAATGAACGGCCTTCAATATCTGTATTGGGAATTGGTAATTGAAATCTTGAGCTGTTCTAGGATGAGCTACAGAGATTGTTGTCACTTATTCTTGTGGAGTTTTGTTGAGATCCTTGAATATCAGCAACGATACTAGAGATCCCTCGCCAAATATTTGGTGTGAATATGCTAGAGGAATGATTAGAGTGGTCAGAGCTGTAGTGGCTGTACTGGAGGATTCAGTGAGCCAGGAGAAGGTTATGGTTGTGGGTTGTTAATGAAATCCGTGTCGACCGGGTAGGCTTCCTCGTGGACGCGGTTCTCTGTCAACCCTCATCTCAAACGGCGAACGACAACTTTTGTCTTTCATTCTCCCATCGTTTTGAACTGCCAAACTTCCACCCACGTCGCCACCATCTGTTTGCAGGGCGTTCAGTTACAGGAACCCTAATTTCTTCTTTTGGGTTACTATTATATTTTAACTTTGGTTTGGCTTCTTCTGGTTTATTAATTATATTTGTTGGGGCTTCTTATGTTTTCTTACTAATAAATAGGCCCAACTGTAAAAATATGTTGCCTTTATTATTCATACTTTCCAAAGCCCAAGAAAACATTATTATTTTTCTAAAAAAACAAAAACATTATTATTAATAAAAAGCTCCTTATATAGTTATTTTATTTCAGAATGGTCCTCCTCATTATAGAAAATATTATTGGACTCTTTATATGTACTAAAATGGATACCCAACTTGCAATTGACATGCACGTAACATAGAAGAATATACGTATCCCGCACCCGTGTACAAATTCCGGGTACTTTTCAGCCGAGTCACCGAGTCCTAAATTTCAAGCAAACGGCAAATCCGATCCTCGGATACACACCTGACGTGACACCCGCACCCGAGTCCAGTTAACGTAGAATGAAATCAACGGAATGATCTTAGGTCGACGAACGAATCGATGAGGCTAAGTATGTCGATTTCATACACTTGTCTGGAATTTAACTATTTTATGTCGACATACATAGTAACACTAATGTTTGGTTTTACACGAATTTTCAAAGGAAAAGGATTCATAAGCTCAAAATAAGTCAGTCCACTAAAGAATAATATGCTGATGATATGATTGTTTGCTAGTGCAGACTGCAGACTGCTATATGAAGCTTAAAAATACTGTATCCAGATATGCCCAACAACATAGGCCAGACTTTCTTTTACTTATTCTGCTTGATTTTTACTAGGTTGCTTTGAGCTGTGGTATCAGCTGCAATACAAAGAGCGCGTTAGCTGACCAGAGGCTATGTTATCATTTTTATTGTCGAACGGACTTGGCTGCGTTATCTTAAAAGATTACCTTCTTTTATTTAACACAAATTTACTATAGCTGAGGAATGTTGTCACTTGTATCGGCATCTCATAGACAGTATCTCCGTGGAGTGTTATTCTGTTGAATGTTGTAGCCAACCAGATCAGACCTCAAGACTTCTCCTTTATCAAGGTATTTATTTTAAGATATCGAGCCTACAATGTCTCCCGCCCCATAGATTAGAAAAAAGAAGGGCCAAAACTGAATCCCATGTCCTAACTGTGGAGGCTAACTCTTTCCTTCTACTGTTTTAGATCTTGTCTTTCAATATCATTAGGAAAATAAAAGACATTTGCCAGCTTCAAAACCATCTGGTACCACAAAGTACATGGGACCAGAATCCTGGTTTGGCCTATTCTATGACTTTGCATAGGTTAGTCACTTTAACATATTCTCAACTAGTTACATGGACACCTTGAGAAATATCAAATTTTCATACTTTCTAGATATCAATCGGAGGGTAAGAATCTGAATACCAATAACGCAAAGAAAATATAGGAAAACTCATAAATCATGGTACTTGCTACTGCAGTTTTGAGGCAATTCAAATTCATTAATGATAATTATTTGATAATGAAGTTTGGTTTCTTAGAACTTGAAAAAACTCATCTAGAACACAATAATTGCACTTGAAGAGTACATGTTATTTCTCTGTTTGGAATAAAAGACCTGTCTGGTGAGGTAGAGAACTTCAGACGGTTGTGGTGTTTCCTCCTGAAGTAGCAAAATCTATAGGACTTCTGACAACATGCTTACCTTTGACCTCGTACCACGTTAAGTAATCGTAAGCGCCCGTCTCCAAGCTACTCCCAGAATCAATCTTAATTGTCAAAGTGAACTTTGCTCTAGTGTTCTCACCTTGGAAGGAAATCGTGGATGGTTGAACCACCACCTTCATGCCTGATGGGGCGAGCACTGTATTAACAAGACTACTGTAGCAGCTGACTTTCACTGAAGCTGAAGCCTAGAAGTTAGGCCCATTGGCCCAATAGTCTCTCTTAATTCATTTGTAACCCATTACAAACTATAAGGGTATTTTAGTCATTTGTGCCTTTAGCAAAAACCCTAGCTCATCTTATCCGTACAATTCCTCCCGTTATGATCCAGTCGTTGGCTTTGTATATAAGCTTCTTCTCCTTCTGGGATTCATTATCTTGACTGTAAATATACACATCCGTTCTTCTTCTTCTTCTTCTTCTTCTTCTTCTTCTTCTTCGTATACTCTGTATTCTTCTCCCGTTATGATATGGAGTTGTCATGGGTACTTTCCTTATCCATGAGCAACCAGCTTTTATATTATTTGATTTTGGTGCATCATACTCATTCATATCATCATCATTTGCTGAGAAATTGGGTTTGGATAAGTCTACTAAGAAATCTATCCCAGTGGCAACTCCTACTGGCCAAATAACAGTATGTGACACCGTATTTGAAGAGATAGGAGTGAAAATCCTAGCATGCACATTTCCAGCAAACTTGATTAAGTCTGATCTTAGAGGCCTAGATGTCATCCTTGGGATGGATTGACTTAGTAAATATCGAGCCGTCACTGATTGTTATGATCAGAAGTTTCGGTTAAGAGGACCCAACGGTGAGAGAATCTCTTGCCGTGGAATCACGAGGGAGCCTTGTATTAGACTAGTGTCAGCACTGACCATAGTCAACCAAGTGAAGAAAGGGAACTCTGCCTACTTGTGCTACATCCAGGATGTGTCCAAGAAGGAGAATGTGCTAGAGGATATACGAGTTGAAAAGGAGTTTCCTGACGTATTCCCAGACGAGATTCCAGGAATGCCACCAAGAAGAGAGTTGGAGTTTACGCTGGACTTAGCTCGTGGAACCGCACCTATCTCAAAAGCACCGTACCGGATGGCACCAGCAGAACTGAAGGAGCTTAAGGAGCAATTACAAGAACTCCTAGATAAGGGGTACATACGGCCGCGTGTCACCCTAGGGAGCACCAGTGCTTTTTGTGAAGAAGAAAGATGGAAGCTTAAGGCTATGCATTGACTACAGTGACTTGAACAATGCAACCATAAAAAATAAGTACCCTCTACCCCGGATTGACGATCTTTTCGATCAATTACAAGGGCTAGTGTCTTCTCCCAGATTGATTTGAGATCAGGGTACCATCAGCTTCGGGTAGCCGAGTAGGAATCCCGAAGACAGCCTTTAGAACAAGATATGGCCACTATGAGTTCACTGTGATGCCTTTTGGTTTGACCAATGCACCTGCGGTATTCATGGATTTGATGAACCAAGTAATGAGACAATTTCTAGATCGGTTCGTCGTCAATAAAGTAATGAGACCATTTCTAGATCGATTCGTCGTCGTCTTTATTGATGACATCCTTGTGTACTCGAAGAGCGAGGAAGATCACGAGGAACATCTCGGAGAAGTTTTGCAAACTCTGAGACAAGAATGATTGTAATAACCGCATTTCTTAAGCTTATGTTACATCAGTTTATTTCATGTTTAATTGTTTAGTAGTTGATAGATCTACTCATAATTGCTAAACTATAAATGTTAAGCTCGACCAGAAATACACGAAAGTCATAATTTCTTATTCTATTTCTAAATAAAAGATAAAATAATCAGGGAATGATTAGTGCTAATCTCTAGTTTAAGTGTTAATTTGTGCTAATCACTAGTTTAAGTGTTAATTAGTGCTAATTACTAGTTTAAGTGTTAGTTAGTGATAATCACTAGTGTAAGTGTTAATTAAGTATTGTTTATGCCTCTCGCGATATGTGGTTTGTTAAATGCTTGACGTGACTAAATTACATGTTTATTTGACGCGGTGGTTGAGGATAAGCATTTATATTTAGCCGAATGAATGTGTGACACGCAGAGGGACATGTGTCACAATATTTGCGACTGTCCCTGCATGCGCGACACGTAAGGGGGTTATGTGTCATGCTCTGAGGCCATCCTTATCCATGTGTGACACACAGGCGACACGTGTCGTCGTGTGGCACAGCTTTCATTGCATGTGAGACATGTGTCCCTGTGACTCGTCGCGATCTGATTGGTCGCTGAATTCTATAAATAGGGTCCAGTGCTATAGTTATTTCTCATTCTATATTCGATTCAACTACCGATAAGTGAGATAGAGAGATATTGAGAATATTCTGAGATAAAAGATTTGGAGCTACTCGTATCATTTCAATGTTGTTATCGTGAAGCTGATATAAAGGTAGGGGAAATATAGTTTTCTTTCAAACTGTGATTACGGTCTATACATGATTATCTGCTTATATGTTGATTGTTAAGTTATTGTTTGTTATTCGCATGAAGTATAGAGCATTATAATTATGTGATTCGTGATCGATGTTACACTTTAATTGATTGTTATATTTCTACGCCAGTGGTTAGGCGGTACCTACTGGGCTTTTTGCTCACCATAAAATATCTACAGGTACCGAAACGGGTCGATCGAAGACAATAGATGGGCTAGAATTATAGCTTTTTGAATAATTGTAATATCTGTTAAGACTGTATATTTTGAGATTTGTAAATCATTATTTGTGAAATGAATAGGAAAATGACGTTTTTGTTCGAAATTGAAAAGGGTTGTCTATTTCTAAGCTTCCGCTATTTTCATTCAAAAAGTGAAACGGTTCGTATTTCCGTCGCGGCCTAAAAATGACGCGTTTTACTCTGATAAATTCTTAATCAACTTAAAGAGGAAAAAAAAGGTACGGGTCGTGACAAGTGGTATCAGAGCGGTGCCAGTCCAGTGTGTTAATCCACCTTACCCGACATTTGCGCCCGGGACTCGGTCTTGGCTAACTTGATCCAAGCGAGGTATGCCGGATACGTTTTGGGGTAGAGTGTGGTACCTGCATCGCTCGTCACCTACGCAAGGGACTCGGTCTTGGCTAACCTGATCCAAGCGAGGTATGCCGGGGCGCAAGGGGAGTTGTGTAGGCACGCTGCCTGGCTATGCTGATGAGATTGTTTATGTTATGATAAGAATGATTTTTGAAATAGAAACCCACAATAATTAAAATTCAAATTTCGAGGACGAAATTTTATTAAGGAGGGAAGAATGTAATAACCGCATTTCTTAAGCTTATGTTACATCAGTTTATTTCATGTTTAATTGTTTAGTAGTTGATAGATCTACTCATAATTGCTAAACTATAAATGTTAAGCTCGACCAGAAATACACGAAAGTCATAATTTCTTATTCTATTTCTAAATAAAAGATAAAAATAATCAGGGAATGATTAGTGCTAATCTCTAGTTTAAGTGTTAATTTGTGCTAATCACTAGTTTAAGTGTTAATTAGTGCTAATTACTAGTTTAAGTGTTAGTTAGTGATAATCACTAGTGTAAGTGTTAATTAAGTATTGTTTATGCATCTCGCGATATGTGGTTTGTTAAATGCTTGACGTGACTAAATTACATGTTTATTTGACGCGGTGGTTGAGGATAAGCATTTATATTTAGCCGAATGAATGTGTGACACGCAGAGGGACATGTGTCACAATATCTGCGACTGTCCCTGCATGCGCGACACGTAAGGGGGTTATGTGTCATGCTCTGAGGCCATCCTTATCCATGTGTGACACACAGGCGGCACGTGTCGTCGTGTGGCACAGCTTTCATTGCATGTGAGACATGTGTCCCTGTGACTCGTCGCGATCTGATTGGTCGCTGAATTCTATAAATAGGGTCCAGTGCTATAGTTATTTCTCATTCTATATTCGATTCAACTACCGATAAGTGAGATAGAGAGATATTGGGAATATTCTGAGATAAAAGATTTGGAGCTACTCGTATCATTTCAATGTTGTTATCATGAAGCTGATATAAAGGTAAGGGAAATATAGTTTTCTTTCAAACTGTGATTACGGTCTATACATGATTATCTGCTTATATGTTGATTGTTAAGTTATTGTTTGTTATTCGCATGAAGTATAAAGCATGATAATTATGTGATTCGTGATCGATGTTACACTTTAATTGATTGTTATATTTCTACGCCAGTGGTTAGGCGGTACCTACTGGGCTTTTTGCTCACCATAAAATATCTACAGGTACCGAAACGGGTCGATCGAAGACAATAGATGGGCTAGAATTATAGCTTTTTGAATAATTGTAATATCTGTTAAGACTGTATATTTTGAGATTTGTAAATCATTATTTGTGAAATGAATAGGAAAATGACGTTTTTGTTCGAAATTGAAAAGGGTTGTCTATTTCTAAGCTTCCGCTATTTTCATTCAAAAAGTGAAACGGTTCGTATTTCCGTCGCGGCCTAAAAATGACGCGTTTTACTCTGATAAATTCTTAATCAACTTAAAGGGAAAAAGTCGGGTCGTGACAATGATTGTATGCTTAACTTTCAAAGTGCGAGTTTTGGTTAGATCGTGTTCCATTTCTGGGTCACATCATCTCGAAGGAAGGAATATTCGTGGACCCAGGAAAGATTTCAGCAGTCAAGGACAGGCCAACACCGAAGAATGTTTCCGAGATAAGGAGTTTCCTTGGCTTAGCAGGTTACTACAGGCGTTTTGTGAAGGACTTTTCCAAGATAGCCAGGCCACTGACAGCACTAACAAATAAAGCAGTAACATATCAGTGGAGTGAAAGTTGCGAGGAAGCGTTTCAGACATTGAAGGAAAAACTAACTACATCACCAGTTTTGGCTCTACCGAATGATTCATGCGGGTTTGAAGTATACATCGATGCATAAAAGAAGGGGTTAGGATGTGTACTCATGCAAGACAGAAGGGTGATTGCATATGCATCAAGACAGCTAAAACCCCACGAGGAGAACTGTGCTACTCACGACTTGGAGTTGGCAGCAATTGTTTTCGCACTAAAGATATGGAGACATCACCTGTACGGAGCAGTTTGTAAGCTTTACACAGATCACCGCAGCCTAAAGTACATTTTCACACAGAAAGAGCTAAACAACATACATCGGAGATGGCTAGAAATCATCAAGGACTATGACTTACGTATCGAGTACCACGAAGGGAAGGCAAACGTAGTCGCTGACGCATTGAGTCGAAAGGCGTGCCATGCCTTGAATGCAATGGTAGTTTTACTAGAATGGCTATGCCACGAATTCAAAAAGCTCGATATCGAAGTCGTGAATGAAGGAGGAGTACAGAACTTAATTGGCAGTATGGCAGCAATACCAGTCTTCTTTGAGGAAATAAGGAGTAATCAAGCAGGAGATGTCAAACTGGAAAGAATTAAGAAGAAGATTGCAGCAGGACAAGCCAGAGACTTTCAGATTCACGAAGATGGGAGCATACGCTACAAAGGAAGATGGTGTGTACCACAGAAGTGTGCAGAAACTAAGGAGAAATTGATGCAAGAAGCGCACAACACGCCTTACTCAGTAGACCCTGGAGGCGACAAACTCTACAAAGATTTGAAGAAGACATTTTGGTGGCCAAACATGAAGAAGGAAGTAGCAGAATTCGTAGCCCGATGTTTAACGTGCCAGAAAGTGAAGTTTGAACACAAGCGGGTGGGAGGCCTATTTCACCCTTTGGACGTACCAGTTTGGAAGTGGGATTCCTTTTCCATGAATTTTGTGACGGCACTGCCAACGTCAAAGAACGGACTTAATCAAATTTGGGTAGTAGTAGACCGATTGACCAAGACATCAAGATTCATTCCGATGAAGGATACGTGGAACATGGAGCAGAGGGCAGACGCGTATGTCAAAAATATAGTGAGATATCATGGAGTTCCAAGCTCGATAATTTCTGACAGAGACCCTAACCTTCTCTCTCATTTATGGAAGGCGCTTCAGGAAGCAATGGGGACCCAGTTACGATTAAGTACGACATTCCACCCAGCCACAGATGGGCAGACAGAAAGAACGATTCAGACATTGGAGGACATGCTAAGGGCTTGTGTCATGGACTTTCAAGGTTCATGGGTTGACAAGCTACTACTGATAGAGTTATCATAAAACAACAACTACCACGCCAGCATCGGCATGGCACCACACGAGGCTTTGTATGGGAGAAAGTGCCGGACACCTCTATGTTGGAGTGACATCAGCGAGACAGTGGCAATAGGCCCACAAATGATCCAATAAATGACCGACCAAGTGAGAGTTATCCAGCAGAGAATGAAGGCGACACAAGAAAGACAAAAGTCCTATGCAGATCAGAAAAGAAGACCATTAGAATTCCAAGTGGGTGAAAAAGCGTTCTAAAAGTTTCACCTACGAAGGGAGTGACAAGATTCAATCAGAAGGGGAAACTGAGCCCAAAGTTTATCGGCCCATATGACGTTCTGGAGAGAATTGGAGAAGTTGCGTACCGACTAGACCTACCTTCTAATTTGGGACGAGTACACAACGTCTTTCACGTCTCAGAGCTAAAGAAGTACGTACCAGACTCATCCCACGTGTTGGATCCGGAACCGATTGAGTTAGACCCATCTTTGACTTACGAGGAGCACCCTGTCAAGATTCTGGATACTAAGACAACATACACGCGTACCAAGAGCATTAAGCTAGTGAAAGTTTTATGGACGAACAACCAGACAGAAGAGGCTACTTGGGAAGCAGAAGATGACATGAGAAAGAAGTATCCTCACATGTTTAATGAGGTAAATTGAGTTCCGGGGACGTCACTCTCCTAAGGGGGAGAGGATGTAATCTTTCGCTTTAGTACCCTTACGTTCCTAAAATAATCTTGACCTTTCTTGTTATCTCGGGTTAGTTTCATAATATATTTTATGCATCATCGTATAGATATACCCTTGCATCGTATAGAAACTATTTTCTATTTGAGTAGCTTTAGCTTCGAGGACGAAGCTCTCTTTAAGGGGGGAAGGATGTAATACCCCGTTCTAATACAAGGGTAAATTGGTAATTTATACGAGGAATTTGATTTTATTTGCGAGTGGCAAATTGGGTAATCTTCGGGTTCAAATTATGGTCGAGACGGTTAACTT
Source organism: Linanthus parryae (assembly GCA_023055425.1). Taxonomy (NCBI): domain Eukaryota; kingdom Viridiplantae; phylum Streptophyta; class Magnoliopsida; order Ericales; family Polemoniaceae; genus Linanthus; species Linanthus parryae. The sequence continues at coordinate 41,961,972 of JALGPY010000002.1, forward strand.
ATATCCCTAGAAAACGATATCGTTATCGAGAAATTATTTTAGCAATTTATTATTTTATACTAAGTGATAAATTGTCTAGCCTAGTGTGTACCCGACCGCTAGATTAGTCTACCTTTTGGTGCACCCAACATACCCTAACATTACTAATAAAAAAAAAACAAAAAAAAACAAAAAAAAAACGAATTTTTTCCCCATCTTTCGGTAGGATTCCCCATTCCCCTACATTTTTGTTTCTCTCTCTCTCTCTCCCGTTCTCTCTCACGGAACACACCTCTCTCTCTCTTCTCCTTCTTTATATTCTTCTTCTTCTTCTTCTTCTTCTTCTTCACAGACCACCACCACCTCCATCACCGGCAGCAACACCACCACAGCCACCACTCTCCCCTCTTCCTCCTCCACCTCCCAGCCTTCCTCTGTCTCACTCCCTCACTTCCTCTGTTTCTGCCGACGAAAACAGAGCAGCGGCGTTGTGTCGCTGCCTTCCCCGATGGCAACACCAACGCCGCCGCCACCACAGCTCTCTTTCTCCCTCTGTTTTGACCTCACACCCTTCATCCCCTCTCTGTCGCGAGCCAAGGAGAAGCCACAGCAGCAGCAAATCGCTGCAAAAACCACCCGGAGCCGCCACGACCGCCGGCAACTCCATTTACGCCGGCGAAAGCTCGGCCCGAGCCATTCGATGCAACCCAACCCCTGAAATCGATCCTAATCAACTCCTAGAAGCTCGAGGATGATGTAATCGCTGCCAATCGGAGCTAACAACGCCTCAATCGCCGGAATCGTTCATCACCGCCGGCCACCTCGACGGCGAACCCAACCGGACCCAAATCTTGACCGTTTCTCGCGATTTTTCGCTTGGGTAACTCCTAAATCACCCTCTGATTCGTTTGTGATCATCAAAATATAATTTTGTTAGCCCTAGATCGAATCGGGTTGTTGGGTTGTTAGAATGTTAATGTTGGGGGTTGTTTTGTACTTTCTCAAAAGTTGAGGGTATGAACTGTCACATGTGAAAACTGCATTTATTAGTGAGAGGTGATTATATGTCATTTATGAGAACTTAGGGGATATGGTTGTTGTTTTCATAAACTGCAAATAAAATATAAAATTAAAAATACAATTTTGTATTAAAATTAATTTCTAATATTTCTAATTATTTTTTTAATTATATAAAAGATGTTTTTGTTATTAAAATTATATGTATTATTTAATATGAAATATTGTTATTTTCTTGAAAAATAAGAAAGATAAATTATATAGTTGATTTAATCATATAATTTAGTGTGATTAAATAAATATTTCAAGTATTTATAAATTAGTGTTTGATTAAAATATATTATTTGATTAATATTGATAAAATAAAATAAGTTAGAAATATAAATAGGAAAATAACTTTCAAGAAAATTCCTCTATTTATAAACAGATAAAACTTGAATATTATTTGTAGATATTAGAAATTTAATTCTCCAAAATAAAGTTATAAATTACGTGTGACTAAACACTTGTTCTATTTGAATAAATATTTTTGTGAGTTTTATTTATGGATTTAATTATTTAATAGAATGTACATTTTATAATAAATGATTAGCACTAATTAAATTAGTTTGAACTAAATTTTATAGTCACTTACAAATAAATGTGTTGTAAAATAGATTATTATTTTCTAAATATTAGTGTGTATAAAATTAATATACCATTTCGTACTTAATAATTTTTAAGAGTTAGTATTTATATAAATAGTGATTTTTATGAGAAAAATACAATTGTCCATGTCGTCGGATTATTATATAAATTTTATATGCTAATAATTAATGGGATAATGGGGGGTAATTTCAAATGAGACTTTGAGAAATTTTGCATAGCATACTTGCACAATTTGGATTTGTAATTAATTTAGCAATTATAAATTGTAGGTGACGAGTTCGTAGACGAGGGCTTCGTTTATCCGTAGAGGCTTTGTTTTGCTAATTTTCTTGCTACTCGAGGTGAGTAAATATGCCTTACCTAATGTGCCCGTCATCCATTCGTGTCTAAACATTTTTATGATTTTATGTCTCAAAAGGTGATTTGTGATATACGTACTCGATTTGAGGTTTCAAGTACCTGTCTAAATGATTATTTGGAAACTATCACCTGAAATTAAGAACACGTAATAACGTAAAGTGGAAACAGTTGTGCGGCGGAACCTTATATACATTGTGGTTAAGATTATTGGGATGGCACGGCCACCCGATCTATTATGATATTTTGCTCGGTTGCGATTTGCCCCGGGCTGCTCCCTGTACTCACCTCTCTGGCCACAAGAGTCTTAGGGGGGTGCCAGCACTTAAGGTCTTGGATGCATGCGAGATGGTTGGTTCTATATTATTGGATTGGTTCGTTCCCCGCTACAACTAAATAATAAATGTGGATTTTTATATGAGAAAAGAAAGCAACTGATGCCTTGAAATTGTGGAATGATTTGAGGATAATAAGCAAAGAGTTGGAAAATTCATATCTACGCTTTCGCAATAACAAGATGGATTACTTCCATATTATTCCTCTTTATTGAAATTGAAAATGTGCCTCTTTCCTGTTTACACGTTTGGGTGTTTACTTGCTCAGCATTTTGTGCTGACTTTGGAAAAACTGCGGTCTTGTTTCTTTCCCCTGCAGGTCTAGGTAAAGGAAGCTCGGCATAAGGGAAACGCGAATTCACCTAGTTATTTTATTGTTAAATAAATGAACCACCTAGACAATGATCATCTTGTTTAATAGTATGTCATGTTTACTTTGAGACAATTATGGTTTGTAATATATAAGTATGGGATGTTTTGTTCACGATTTCCGCCAATTCCTTTTTGAATAGCACCCGCCCGAGCTCTTCGGTCCGGAATGGAAGGCACGCAATAAGGGGGTGTTACAATTTGCAGATATCATATCTAGATACCCCATGATATAATGCGCTCAAGAAAAGTTCATGGTACGACAACGCAAACTTAATGATCGTACCTTCCTCATCTTCATCGCCAGTAAGGTCGTGGAGAGCCATCTGTGCTTGTTGCAACTGGGCAATAGTTGAACGTGTTTGCACTGCTTGGCTTATAGACGGGCGCGAAGGAGGCATTTTGAAAGGATCTTATTCTTCAACACTTTTCTGCAAGGCTTCCTGGATATGTCGATCATCTTCTTCCTTCTCTCTTCTCTCCCTTTCTTCAGCCATAGACTCGTCGATCGCTTCTTCCTCGGTTACAACTGCTGTCTCTTGGACCAGACTGTTGCTTTCTACAAACAAAGCAAGCATTAAGTACTATGACAGGATACTTTTCACAAGCTTAGTGGGAGCGCGGTTTCATTACCTTCTCTCAAGATGAATGTCTTCTTCCTAGCGGTCTTCTTTGCAGGAGTAACTTTCTTTGCAAGAGAGGCTTTCTTTGATTGAGAAATGATCTCCTTGGTCGCTGGCTCGCTTGGCAGACGCTTCGATTGAAGCCGACTGAAGCTGGAACCGGTCGGTTTCGGTTCGGTTCGGCGGTTCAAAGGCCGAGTTCGGTTCGGTTGAACCGGAACCGGTAATTTTGAATCGCTAGAACCGAACCCGAACCGTTAACCGTAACCGGATCCTTCACCGGTTCGGTTTTCGGTTCGGTTCGGTTCAGGAACCGGTCGGCCATTTTTTATTTGTTTTTGTTTTTGTGTTGATATTTGAATTGTTGTAGTTTTAATTAATAAGTATTAAGTATTAATTAACAAAGTTAGGGTTAGGTAGGGTTCATTAATTAAATTAGGGTTAGGGTTTAGGAAATGTTATTAATTAATACAAGATTTTTTTAATATTTATGTATTTAGGGAATATTATTAATGCTTTGAATGTTATGTATTTAAACTTGACAACACTTTTGACAAATATTTAAAAAAAAACATCAAAACTTGACAAATAAGTGGAAAAAACCAAGTAAAATTTTATTATTGATTAAAAGTTAAAACATCAAATGTTAGAAAAAATTGCATCACTATACTTTAAGTACATCCCAACTACGTTGGCACCTACTTAACTAACAATCATTTGCATTTTTTCTAACTTACATACAAAGTTCGGGTCTACTTAACTAGGTTGGCAATTGGTCTACATCTAGGGGAGTGTCCGGGTCTATTCCCAATTCTTGGTAAAGTTCGGTGACCATAACGTCCAAAGGGTGTAGGTGTTGTGTGCGTTTGTTGGCGTCGCTCCAATCCTTCGAGCATATGAGTACCTCCAATATCTCCGAGGTTAGGCACGATCTTTTCTCCGACAAAACTCGTTTACCTGCACTAAAAGTAGATTCGGAAGGGACTGTAGAAGCGGGAGGGGTTAGTAAATCACGTGTCATTTTAGAAACAATTGGATAAGTTCTTTCATAATTTTTCCACCAATCAAGTATATCAAAATTTTCTATGTCTCTCTCCGACACATTTATGAAATAATGTTGGTTGAGAAACAACGTTAATTCCGAGACGCAACTAGTCCCGGTGGGTGTGGCTTGTGTAGTCTTAAATAAAGAACCAATAGCGTACTTACTCTTACCCTTGCCCTTACCCTTCGGATCGCTCGATGATTTTTGAGAACCACCACTAACACCAAATTTAGCAAGATATTTATCGTACATAACATTAAGTTCTTGTTTAACTTGTTCATTAGTTGGTGATATCACTACGGGTCTATATGGGGTAGTCATGTTTTCCGAAATTCGGTTTAGCATAAAACCTAGGGAAGCATCCTTTTGTCTTGGGTCCAAAACACTTGACAAACAAAAAATCATAGAGATCGTTTCAAAATATTTGAGAAATTTGTCTTCCATGTCGTTAATTGCCTCGTATAAAATTTCAATCTCCCTATACTGTTGAAAAGCTGACGTTAAAAATAATAGTTGTGGAATAACGTTGTTAGTAGTAGGATAATAAACACCGGAAAGAATATTAGTGGCGTCATAAAATGGTTCAAGAAACTCTCTTAAGACACTTGCGGCGTTCCAATCATTTTGTGTAACGGATTCGGGATTGCCATTTTCATTCAAAAAACGTGTGATTGTGGTCTCATAACCTTCAACACTTTTCAACATCAAATAAGTGGAGTTCCATCTAGTCCTACAATCTCCCCCAAACCTTCTTTTTTTTTCTTGCCTATTTTAGCACAATAATCCCCAAAAAGTTTTTGTCTTTTGTTTGAAGACGCAATAAAGAGAATAACATCATGAATAGGAGAAATATACTCTTCTAGTTTTTTCAAACCAACTTGTACAATTAAATTGATAATGTGACATACACAACGAACATGTTCGATTTCTTCGTGAAATGGTGTTTGTATAAAAGTTCGAATATGATCTATCGCACTATCACATGCATATGCATTGTCAAAAGTAATTGATGTAATTCGTTGATCAATACCCCACTATTCAACAATATCGATTATGGCTTCTCCTATGTTTACACCGTTGTGAGGATATGCAACTTCTTGAAATGCAATAACACGTTTTTGTAAAGTCCAATTAGTGTCAATGTAGTGTGCGGTGACGCAAATATATCCTTTTTTATTTCTACCCAACCACATATCCGAAGTACAACCAACTATGAAATTAGAATCAAAAAATGTTTGCATAAGTTCCGCTTTCCTCTCACTATATGTTTCCATTATATTTTTTCTAATAGTGTGTCTACTAATATTCTTATAACCCGGACAAAAAGCGGTTTGTACTAATGTGTCCCACTCGTTGTCGTCGATCATATTTAGAGGTTTTTCGGTGGCCATGATATAACGAGATAATGCTTTTATTGCCCTATTTTCATCGTAGACAAAAGTAACTACGTTGCCTTGTGCGTCGAATCCTAGTTGGGTTTGGAGCATCGCGTCGCCTACGGCGGGTGTATCTTTCAAAAGTTCGTGTACATTTTGTAAGTGTTTTCTAAGTGATCCTAATCCACCGGTTTTATCCAACACAAAACTTTTTTGACAATGTTTGCATCTAGCCCTAAATTTTGGTGTACCGTTGGCGTCTACGCCATCGGGTAATTTATCCATATGTTCCCAAACGGGGCTTTTTTTAGTTTTTTCCGCCTTACGTGTTCTTTTATTACTACCTAAATTCGGATCATTTTCCTCTATACCGTCAAAAGCATTAGGGCAAATAAAATGTCCATTTGATCATCAATATCAATTTCTTCGATGATGGGTACGTATTGGTTGTTTTGGTTATCAAAATTTGCACGAGAAGAAGAAGCCATTTTTTTCTTATAGAAATTTGATGAAAAAAAAATAAAGTTTTACAAATAAAGCACAAATAATAACACAATCAAATAGCAAAGAACAAAAAATAAAACTTACAAACTCCAAGAATAATTCTTGGAGGTGAAGCGAAACGTCGAAGATTGAAGATGCGTTGCCGAATATGGAAGATGCGTTGCTCTTGCTTGTCGAATTTTGAAGACGAGAGTGTATGACGAAATTTGAGTGATTTTGATTTTTGAGAGTGTATGTGGAAATTGGAATTTAGGATTGAGGAATATGGAGATTGGAGAATGAATTTTGGAGAGTGTAGGATGATTTTTGAGTGAAGAATTGTGAGAAGTGTTGAGAGAGTTTGTTGATGAAGTGTGAAAAAAAAATTGTAGTATGGGTTGGGTATTTATAGGTGTTGAAGGAAGGAGAGGGAAAGTGAAAAAAGAAAAAAAAGATAAAAAATAATGCAGCAACGGCCATCACTGCACTGGACCGTTTGCCAAACGGTACAAAAAACGGCTAGATTTTTCAAATTTTCGACCGTTACATTCGGTCCAGCAACGGTTCTCGGGTCAGTTCCGGCCCGGTTCCGGTTTTACCGGTTCCGGTTCCGCGTCGGTTCCCGGTTCCGCAAAAACATGAAACCGAACCGGAACCGAACCTCCCACGGATCCGGTTCGGTCCGGGTAGTCGGGTCTTCGGTTCGGTTCCAGGTAGTTTGTTTCGGTTGAATATCTATCCGGTTCGGTTAGGTTCTCGGGTTAACCGAACCGAATTCGCACCATTAATCGGAGGGTAAGAATCTGAATACCAATAACGCAAAGAAAATATAGGAAAACTCATAAATCATGGTAATTGCTACTGCAGTTTTGAGGCAATTCAAATTCATTAATGATAATTATTTGATAATGAAGTTTGGTTTCTTTGAACTTGAAGAAACTCATCTAGAACACAATAATTGCACTTGAAGAGTACATGTTATTTCTCTGTTTGGAATAAAAGACCTGTCTGGTGAGGTAGAGAACTTCAGACGGTTGTGGTGTTTCCTCCTGAAGTAGCAAAATCTATAGGACTTCTGACAACATGCTTACCTTTGACCTCGTACCACGTTAAGTAATCGTAAGCGCCCGTCTCCAAGCTACTCCCAGAATCAATCTAAATTGTCAAAGTGAACTTTGCCCTAGTGTTCTCACCTTGGAAGGAAATCGTGGATGGTTGAACCACCACCTTCATGCCTGATAAGGAGAGCACTGTATTAACAAGACTACTGTAGCAGCTGACTTTCACTGAAGCTGAAGCCTAGAAGTTAGGCCCATTGGCCCAATAGTCTCTCTTAATTCATTTGTAACCCATTACAAACTATAAGGGTATTTTAGTCATTTGTGCCTTTAGCAAAAACCCTAGCTCATCTTATCCGTACAATTCCTCCCGTTATGATCCAGTCGTTGGCTTTGTATATAAGCTTCTTCTCCTTCTGGGGTTCATTATCTTGACTGTAAATATACACATCCGTTCTTCTTCTTCTTCTTCTTCTTCTTCTTCTTCTTCGTATACTCTGTATTCTTCTCCCGTTATGATATGGAGTTGTCATGGGTACTTTCCTTATCCATGAGCAACCAGCTTTTATATTATTTGATTCTGGTGCATCATACTCATTCATATCATCATCATTTGCTGAGAAATTGGGTTTGCATAAGTCTACTAAGAAATCTATCCCAGTGGCAACTCCGACTGGCCAAATAACAGTATGTGACACCGTATTTGAAGGGATAGGAGTGAAAATCCTAGCATGCACATTTCCAGCAAACTTGATTAAGTCTGATCTTAGAGGCCTAGATGTCATCCTTGGGATGGATTGGCTTAGTAAATATCGAGCCGTCACTGATTGTTATGATCAGAAGTTTCGGTTAAGAGGACCCAACGGTGAGAGAATCTCTTGCCCCGGAATCACGAGGGAGCCTTGTATTAGACTAGTGTCAGCACTGACCATAGTCAACCAAGTGAAGAAAGGGAACTCTGCCTACTTGTGCTACATCCAGGATGTGTCCAAGAAGGAGAATGTGCTAGAGGAGATACGAGTTGCAAAAGGAGTTTCCTGACGTATTCCCAGACGAGATTCCAGGAATGCCACCAAGAAGAGAGTTGGAGTTTACGCTGGACTTAGGAACCGCACCTATCTTAAAAGCACCGTACCGGATGGCACCAGCAGAACTGAAGGAGCTAAAGGAGCAATTACAAGAACTCCTAGATAAGGGGTACATACGGCCAAGTGTGTCACCCTAGGGAGCACCAGTGCTTTTTGTGAAGAAGAAAGATGGAAGCTTAAGGCTATGCATTGACTACATTTACTTGAACAATGCAACCATAAAAAATAAGTACCCTCTACCCCGGATTGACGATCTTTTCGATCAATTACAAGGGCTAGTGTCTTCCCCAGATTGATTTGAGATCAGGGTACCATCAGCTTCGGGTAGCCGAGTAGGATATCCCGAAGACAGCCTTTAGAACAAGATATGGCCACTATGAGTTCACTGTGATGCATTTTGGTTTGACCAATGCACCTGCGGTATTCATGGATTTGATGAACCAAGTAATGAGACCATTTCTAGATCGATTCGTCGTCAATAAAGTAATGAGACCATTCCTAGATCGATTCGTCGTCATATTTATTGATGACATCCTTGTGTACTCGAAGAGCGAGGAAGATCACGAGGAACATCTCGGAGAAGTTTTGCAAACTCTGAGACAAGAATGATTGTATGCTAAGCTTTCAAAGTGCGAGTTTTGGTTAGATCGTGTTCCACTTCTGGGTCACATCATCTCGAAGGAAGGAATATCAGTGGACCCAGGAAAGATTTCAGCAGTCAAGGACAGGCCAACACCGAAGAATGTTTCCGAGATAAGGAGTTTCCTTGGCTTAGCAGGTTACTACAGGCGTTTTGTGAAGGACTTTTCCAAGATAGCCAGGCCACTGACAGCACTAACAAAGAAAGCAGTAATATCAGTGGAGTGAAAGTTGCGAGGAAGCGTTTCAGACATTGAAGGAAAAACTAACTACATCACCAGTTTTGGCTCTACCGAATGATTCATGCGGGTTTGAAGTATACAGCGATGCATAAAAGAAGGGGTTAGTATGTGTACTCATGCAAGACAGAAGGGTGATTGCATATGCATCAAGACAGCTAAAACCCCACGAGGAGAACTGTGCTACTCACGACTTGGAGTTGGCAGCAATTGTTTTCGCACTAAAGATATGGAGACATCACCTGTACGGAGCAGTTTGTAAGCTTTACACAGATCACCGCAGCCTAAAGTACATTTTCACACAGAAAGAGCTAAACAACAGACAGCGGAGATGGCTAGAAATCATAAAGGACTATGACTTACGTATCCAGTACCACGAAGGGAAGGCAAACGTAGTCGCTGACGCATTGAGTCGAAAGGCGTGCCATGCCTTGAATGCAATGGTAGTTTTACTAGAATAGCTATGCCACGAATTCAAAAAGCTCGAGATCGAAGTCGTGGATGAAGGAGGAGTAGAACTTAATTGGCAGTATGGCAGCAATACCAGTCTTCTTTGAGGAAATAAGGAGTAATCAAGCAGGAGATGTCAAAAATGGAAAGAATTAAGAAGAAGATTGCAGCAGGACAAGCCAGAGACTTTCAGATTCACGAATATGGGAGCATACGCTACAAAGGAAGATGGTGTGTACCACAGAAGTGTGCAGAAACTAAGGAGAAATTGATGCAAGAAGCGCACAACACGCCTTACTCAGTAGACCCTGGAGGCAACAAACTCTACAAAGATTTGAAGAAGACATTTTGGTGGCCAAACATGAAGAAGGAAGTAGCAGAATTCGTAGCCCGATGTTTAACGTGCCAGAAAGTGAAGTTTGAACACAAGCGGGTGGGAGGCCTATTTCACCCTTTGGACGTACCAGTTTGGAAGTGGGATTCCTTTTCCATGAATTTTGTGACGGCACTGCCAACGTCATAGAACGGACTTAATCAAATTTGGGTAGTAGTAGACCGATTGACCAGATATCAAGATTCATTCCGATGAAGGATACGTGGAACATGGAGCAGAGGGCAGACGCGTATGTCAAAAATATAGTGAGATATCATGGAGTTCCAAGCTCGATAATTTATGACAGAGACCCTAACCTTCTCTCTCATTTATGGAAGGCGCTTCAGGAAGCAATGGGGACCCAGTTACGATTCAGTACGAGATTCCACCCAGCCACGGATGGGCAGACAGAAAGAACGATTCAGACATTGGAGGACATGCTAAGGGCTTGTGTCATGGACTTTCAAGGTTCATGGGTTGACAAGCTACTACTAATAGAGTTATCATAAAACAACAGCTACCACGCCAGCATCGGCATGGCACCACACGAGGCTTTGTATGGAAGAAAGTGCCGGACACTTCTATGTTGGAGTGACATCAGCGAGACAGTGGTAATAGGCCCACAAATGATCGAAGAAATGACCGACCAAGTGAGAGTTATCCAGCAGAGAATGAAGGCGACACAAGACAGACAAAAGTCCTATGCAGATCAGAAAAGAAGACCATTAGAATTCCAAGTGGGTGAAAAAGCGTTCTAAAAGTTTCACCACGAAGGGAGTGACAAGATTCAATCAGAAGGGGAAACTGAGCCCAAAGTTTATCGGCCCATATGACGTTCTGGAGAGAATTGGAGAAGTTGCGTACCGACTAGACCTACCTTCTAATTTGGGACGAGTACACAACGTCTTTCACGTCTCAGAGCTAGAGAAGTACGTACCAGACTCATCCCACGTGTTGGATCCGGAACCGATTGAGTTAGACCCATCTTTGACTTACGAGGAGCACCCTGTCAAGATTCTGGATACTAAGACAACAGACACGCGTACCAAGAGCATTAAGCTAGTGAAAGTTTTATGGACGAACAACCAGAAAGAAGAGGCTACTTGGGAAGCAGAAGATGACATGAGAAAGAAGTATCCTCACATGTTTAATGAGGTAAATTGAGTTCCGGGGACGTCACTCTCCTAAGGAGGAGAGGATGTAATCTTTCGCTTTAGTACCCTTACGTTCCTAAAATAATCTTGACCTTTCTTGTTATCTAGGGTTAGTTTCATAATATATTTTATGCATCATCGTATAGATATGCCCTTGCATCGTATAGAAACTATTTTCTATTTGAGTAGCTTTAGCTTCGAGGACGAAGCTCTCTTTAAGGGGGGAAGGATGTAATACCCCGTTCTAATACAAGGGTAAATTGGTAATTTATACGAGGAATTTGATTTTATTTGCGAGTGGCAAATTGGGTAATCTTCGGGTTCAAATTATGGTCGAGACGGTTAACTTATATCCCTAGAAAACGATATCGTTATCGAGAAATTATTTTTAGCAATTTATTATTTTATACTAAATGATAAATTGTCTAGCCTAGTGTGTACCCGACCGCTAGATTAGTCTACCTTTTGGTGCACCCAACATACCCTAACATTACTAATAAAAAAAAAAAAAAAAACGAATTTTTCCCCATCTTTCGGTAGGATTCCCCATTCCCCAACATTTTTGTTTCTCTCTCTCTCTCTCTCTCTCTCTCTCTCTCTCTCTCCCGCTCTCTCTCACGGAACACACCTCTCTCTCTCTTCTCCTTCTTTATATTCTTCTTCTTCTTCTTCACAGACCACCACCACCTCCATCACCGGCAGCAACACCACCACAGCCACCACTCTCCCCTCTTCCTCCTACACCTCCCAACCTTCCTCTGTCTCACTCCCTCTCTTCCTCTGTTTCTGCCGACGAAAACAGAGCAGCGGCGTTGTGTCGCTGCCTTCCCCGATGGCAACACCAACGCCGCCACCACCACAGCTCTATCTCTCCCTCTGTTTTGACCTCACCACCTTCATCCCCTCTCTGTCGCGAGCCAAGGAGAAGCCACAGCAGCAGCAAATCGCTGCAGAAACCACCCGGAGCCGCCACGACCGCCGGCAACTCCATTTACGCCGGCGAAAGCTCGGCCCGAGCCATTCGATGCAACCCAACCCCTGAAATCGATCCTAATCAACTCCTAGAAGCTCGAGGATGCTGTAATCGCTGCCAATCGGAGCTAACAACGCCTCAATCGCCGGAATCGTTCATCACCGCCGGCCACCTCGACGGCGAACCCAACCGGACCCAAATCTTGACCGTTTCTCGCGATTTTTCGCTTGGGTAACTCCTAAATCACCCTCTGATTCGTTTGTGATCATCAAAATATAATTTTGTTAGCCCTAGATCGAATCGGGTTGTTGGGTTGTGAGAATGTTCATGTTGGGGGTTGTTTTGTACTTTCTGAAAAGTTGAGGGTATGAACTGTCACATGTGAAAATTGCATTTATTAGTGGGAGGTGATTATATGTCATTTATGAGAACTTAGGGGATATGGTTGTTGTTTTCATAAACTGCAAATAAAATATAAAATTAAAAATACAATTTTGTATTAAAATTAATTTCTAATATTTCTAATTATTTTTTTAATTATATAAAAGATGTTTTTGTTATTAAAATTATATGTATTATTTAATATGAAATATTGTTATTTTCTTGAAAAATAAGAAAGATAAATTATATAGTTGATTTAATCATATAATTTAGTGTGATTAAATAAATATTTCAAGTATTTATAAATTAGTGTTTGATTAAAATATATTATTTGATTAATATTGATAAAATAAAATAAGTTAGAAATATAAATAGGAAAATAACTTTCAAGAAAATTCCTCTATTTATAATCAGATAAAACTTGAATATTATTTGTAGATATTAGAAATTTAATTCTCCAAAATAAAGTTATAAATTACGTGTGACTAAACACTTGTTCTATTTGAATAAATATTTTTGTGAGTTTTATATATGGATTTAATTATTTAATAGAATGTACATTTTATAATAAATGATTAGCACTAATTAAATTAGTTTGAACTAAATTTTATAGTCACTTACAAATAAATGTGTTGTAAAATAGATTATTATTTTCTAAATATTAGTGTGTATAAAATTAATATACCATTTCGTACTTAATAATTTTTAAGAGTTAGTATTTATATAAATAGTGATTTTTATGAGAAAAATACAATTGTCCATGTCGTCGGATTATTATATAAATTTTATATGCTAATAATTAATGGGATAATGGGGGGTAATTTCAAATGAGACTTTGAGAAATTTTGCATAGCATACTTGCACAATTTGGATTTGTAATTAATTTAGCAATTATAAATTGTAGGTGACGAGTTCGTAGACGAGGGCTTCGTTTATCCGTAGAGGCTTTGTTTTGCTAATTTTCTTGCTACACGAGGTGAGTAAATATGCCTTACCTAATGTGCCCGTCATCCATTCGTGTCTAAACATTTTTATGATTTTATGTCTCAAAAGGTGATTTGTGATATATGTACTCGATTTGAGGTTTCAAATACCTGCCCAAATGATTATTTGGAAACTCTCACCTGAAATTAAGAACACGTAATAACGTAAAGTGGAAACAGTTGTGCGGCGGAACCTTATATACATTGTGGTTAAGATTATTGGGATGGCACGGCCACCCGATCTATTATGATATTTTGCTCGGTTGCGATTTGCCCCGGGCTGCTCCCTGTACTCACCTCTCTGGCCACAAGAGTCTTAGGGGGTGCCAGCACTTAAGGTCTTGGATGCATGCGAGATGGTTGGTTCTATATTATTGGATTGGTTCGTTCCCCACTACAACTAAATAATAAATGTGGATTTTTATATGAGAAAAGAAAGCAACTGATGCCTTGAAATTGTGGAATGATTTGAGGATAATAAGCAAAGAGTTGGAAAATTCATATCTACGCTTTCGCAATAACAAGATGGTTTACTTCCATATTATTCTTCTTTATTTAAATTGAAAATGTGCCTCTTTCCTGTTTACACGTTTGGGTGTTTACTTGCTCAGCATTTTGTGCTGACTTTGGAAAAACTGCGGTCTTGTTTCTTTCCCCTGCAGGTCTAGGTGAAGGAAGCTCGGCATAAGGGAAACGCGAATTCACCTAGTTATTTTATTGTTAAATAAATGAACCACCTAGACAATGATCATCTTGTTTAATAGTATGTCATGTTTACTTTGAGACAATTATGGTTTGTAATATATAAGTATGGGATGTTTTGTTCACGATTTCCGCCAATTCCTTTTTGAATAGCACCCTCCCGAGCTCTTCGGTCCGGAATGGAAGGCACGAAATAAAGGGGTGTTACAATTTGCAGATATCATATCTAGATACCCCATGATATAATGCGCTCAAGAAAAGTTCATGGTACGACAACGCAAACTTAATGATCGTACCTTCCTCATCTTCATCGCCTGTAAGGTCGTGGAGAGCCATCTGTGCTTGTTGCAACTGGGCAATAGTTGAACGTGTTTGCACTGCTTGGCTTATAGACGGGCGCGAAGGAGGCATTTTGAAAGGATCTTATTCTTCAACACTTTTCTGCAAGGCTTCCTGGATATGTCGATCATCTTCTTCCTTCTCTCTTCTCTCCCTTTCTTCAGCCATAGACTCGTCGATCGCTTCTTCCTCGGTTAAAACTGCTGTCTCTTGGACCAGACTGTTGCTTTCTACAAACAAAGCAAGCATTAAGTACTATGACAGGATACTTTTCACAAGCTTAGTGGGAGCGAGGTTTGATTACCTTCTCTCAAGATGAATGTCTTCTTCCTAGCGGTCTTCTTTGCAGGAGTAACTTTCTTTGCAAGAGAGGCTTTCTTTGATTGAGAAATGATCTCTTTGGTCGCTGGCTCGCTTGGAAGACGCTTCGATTGTTGCGTCACCAGATTGTTAGTAGTAGGAGTGCTTGCACTTCTCTTCTTCATTCCTTTGACGTATGGCACAAGGAAAGCCTCGAGTAGATCTTAAATCACCTTTTGAATCTCTTCGTCCATAGGCATCTCTAGAGTAATGATATTGTTGGGCTTGATTTTCTTCGCACGACATTAGTCAAGAAAGCCCTCGCTGCGATCCCCTGATGCAAAGCATCTCAAACAACACTATTACAAGACAAAGAGAACAAGTAAGATTTTCAAACTATTGATAAAGAAGAAAAGGGGTGAACACGCTCAAACATACCCGTTTGAAGTCCGTTGCATACTGTGTCCTCGTGTTCAGAGAGTTCTGTTTGACAATGGCAGTTTTCTCATCAAGGATCAGTTGTGCACACATGTGATGGTTTTTCTCCAGCAAGGAATAATAGCCATACTGTGTCGCGCCCCGAGTGCAAGTTGACTTGAAGAGATACTCTTTTACTAGAAGCGCGGGAGCTTTATTGGCCTTGAGCTGAGCCTGAGACCTCACAAAACGGCGAGCCTGTGAATTCCAGAAAGCCACCCAGCCTAATGTATTCCGTCCCTGTCTCTCTCTAGAAGGTTGAGTAAGTGGGAGTTCAGCAATAAGCAGGTCATTACCCTTCCCACATAGTACCCATTATAACAGGCCTTAATAATGGAGTCAGACCACAAGGGTGGCGCGATGGCATCAAATCCTAATTGAGGGCTCACGCGGAGCGGATCATAGTAAACCGCTATGCGTTCATATCTACAGTATTCGGGGCCAGGAGCATACTCAATCAGGGCAGGCAAATACCATATTCTGCACCAGTTCACATACCTCCCATAACACTGGGATCCTTTGGTAATGTGTTTGGACTCGAATGGGGTGTTTTCTTCTGGGTACATGTCTTCTAGGAAAATAATGTTATCCAGCTGGGCGGTGTAAGGCCTAGTTGTGAAGAACCGAATGTCGTCACATACCAGAGAAAAGGCAAGCGGATGCTTTTAGTTTTAAACCAACGCCACGACCGGGGACACTTGTGTTGATGTTTGGAGTTGGGCACAATCCACAACTCGACTTCCTAAGGGATTGGAGCATCCGAAGGCCATCGTTCGAAAGACCACATGGTTAAAAACGCAGTGTTGACAAAAGAGACGACGTCGACTCTGCCTTGCGGCTGTTCGACGTGTGTCGCGGCCAAATCTAGTCGGTAATACAAAGACCCCAAGACTAGAGGCCCCAAAGCAATCTTCTGGCCGAGCGCAAGCTTTACTGAAAGCGGGATCACATGAATAAAAAAACCTTCACGTGGACTCCCGTCTATGAGATAACGCGACAACCAAACGCACAAGAAACCACATAATGTCCACTCAGCACCTTCCCCTTCAGTGGCAATTATCGCGTCCTCTTCCTTCTCCAACTCCTGGATAATTGCAGGCTTGGCGTAGTCCCTAAAGAAGTACATGATCCACTACGACCATATATTCTTTGTGCCGGAGGAGACGGACATTAACGTCTCGCAAGGGCTAGTCGCGTTGGGCGCCCATCTTGTGGCAGCTTTCTTCAGGACTGCAATACACTCTTACATTTGCTCGAACAGAGTAAGTTCCTCATCGGACTCCAACTTACCCAAGGGATCAAAATCCCCCATACTTGGAAGCATCAACATGACCTCTATATCTTCGAGGGTAGGCGCGACCTCGAAGGTAGAGAAATGGAAGGAAAATGGGTCTTCTTGGAGTACCGGGAGAACATGACTCTTAGATTATCTTGGTCGACTTTGAGGTTGAGCCCCTTGGTCGCGCGGATGGCATGATAGATGCCAGCTTCCATTAGCACATTCTCGTAATTATCGAGAATGAACTCGGTCCATTCCTCCATCCAGTAGAGCTTTTCTAGGAAAGCCTAGAAAAAGGGGTCAGTGAATGGATATAGGCCGGCTTCAAGGCCGAGCCTCTGCATATCTTAGGTGCCTGCTAAATCCCCGTCTTCTCTGTCTGGTTCAGGCATCAGCTGCAGAGCATCTCCCGGTGGAGACTCTTGGGGAGTGGTCCCCCTGATGGCAACTGAGAAGATGTCGTCACCGCCCAGATAGGGGGCTTTGCACCATAGCCTCTTTCTACGATTTCTTGGGAGCCATTTCTGTAAACAGAGATGCCAAGCAAGGTTATGATGAAGAATGAACATGAATCAAACCTAAATCGGATCGCATGCAAAAAATAGAGGAGAAGAGTATCTTCTAGTCTGATTTCAACGAAAGGCGAAGGAAAAATCACTAACCTTGCTGACGCTTGAGTTCCTGAACTGCTTGAGAAACTTTGTCGAGAATTTGTTCGAATGTCTCGGCTTCTTGCTGAAAACTCTCTCTCTAGTTCATAAAATTCCAGAAGCAATAACAGTGGAAAAGCTCTAATTGAAGGGGGGAAGGGTTTAAATAGCCCTCAAGATTGAAGAGTCGCGACTGCTAACGTTCGCTGAGTCAGCACCGTTTCGATAACCGGTAAAATTGGCGACCTATCTGATCATTTTGAATTGTTCTTGCCTCGAAAACCGGCGAAAATCTGTGGATGGCGTCTAGTTAACCTCACAATGGCCACGCCTCATCAAAGCCTATATGGCGTCTCGAAACCCTAGTCAATCATGGCTATATCAGGGGCTAGGGTTTCAAATTTTATTCAAAATAATGCGAGGATCTGCGTGGGGTCCACGAACAGCTGATTTTGCGCGACTACACGGCAAACGAGCACGTGGCATTCACGCAAATCGCTGCTCATACTTATCCACGTGGGGGCTGCGAGACAGGGTAACCCGCGATGCTTACCACACGGGACTTGTAGGGACTTGTGGTTTTGAGGCTAGAGTAAGGTCCGTCGAGCGCGAACGACAACCAAGCTCGCGCGCGACCCTTTGTAACTGACTTTGAGAGACTTAATGACCACACCCTATAAACCCGGTCGATCTAATAACGGTCTCCGGTATCTGCGGACATGTGCATAACGTTCCCTATATATACGGCCGAACGTGTCGTTACGAGGGCTATCATTAAGCCGCCATTTATGGTGCATTAACCCCCCAAAACAGTCACTTCCCACTATATATAGGAATGTTAGCCCTCCATGACAGGGGTTCTACTCCTAAGCCCTTTTTCCGTCATTAAGTTGTCTCTCTCTTTCTCTCTCACAGTTACTATTGCTTACTCTATCTCTACTCACACCCTCCATCTCTCTGTGTTCTTACTCTGATCCCCTAGTTGAGGTGTACACTTGGATCTCTCCCAAGGATTTCCTAGTACACATCCGCCTCATAACGGGATGGTACCTTCTACCAATCATTCACGCGAGTTATTCGGTAACGAATTGCTAACCGCAAGATGTTTCTCTCCCCCATGGCAAGTATTGTTTATTTCCACCCATTTCCTCTATCTCCCTCTGGCCCTTGGATCCATTTGAGTACTTGTTGGATAATTAGCTCTAGATTATATGTAATATGATCATAAGTGATTAAGCTCCACCTGTACTTAGTGCATTCCCTTATACACAACTGCTTAAAAACAAACCAACAGTGATATCATAGCCTGGTTGTTGTTTCGTACCTCGTATTGCGTGAAATATGTATATGTATACTTTTTCATGCCACCTATAGGTCATGAATGATTCAGCCTTCTGGAGACCGCTGAGAAAACAACCGACTCGAAACAAATGACACATGGGCGAGGGGAAGATTCTCATTACATCATGCTATGTTTATACATTGGGCTCACTTGTGAGACCCATGTGGGGTCATGCAAGTTTTGAATAAAGCAGTATCACATTACTAGTACCACCTGCTCCTTATACCGTGATTGGGTACGGTATAAGGAGCAAGGATAAATCTTACTTCTTTGTACCTCCCATATTTTTTTTGTCTAGAAACTTATACCACCTCCTATGTTGTATAAGGTAGGATAAGGAATGATGGGTACAATGCGAGTATTTCAGAAATGACTTAATTGCCCCCAATCCCAAATCAAAGACATTAGGGTTGAGACTTTCTCTCAGTTACCTCATTGGTTTGTTTATGAAAAAATTTAAAACGATTAAATACAAAACCTAGTCCTTTGGGTTTTCATGTTGTTCTTCTTCATTGATGGCTATCCATGTCTTTCTCCCAATTAGTTAAGAGTAGGCTAAATTTTCCCAAAATTAGTTAGAGTAGGCTAAATTTTCTGACTTTCATCAGTGCTGAAGCTGGTAGTTTGCATCCATACCATATTTAAGCACTATGTTGAAGATGCTGTAAAGACGAGTTAAAGAGCGAGGAAAAAATCAAGTATTTTGGTGATGGTACTTGGTATCCGTAGGTTTTATAACCCTTGTAGAGTTGCAACATTAAGATGAATAATGTAAGCCGTTTACGAATTGAATATAGTAAGGATGACCACGTAGTCTTGTTAAATGGGGTGAGTCGAAGTATGGATTTCGAACAAAATGAGGAGGAGAATGTGTGGGTAACCTTACTTTTGGATGGTCATGTGTAACTTTTTGGACATCTTTTGGGAATTTTTTTGTTTCAAAATGTGTGTATTTTTATTTTTTCTCAATCACTATGCACTACCCAAACATGTTAATACATATTCCTGCAGCTTATCCTATCTCATATCCTGCTCTACCCAATCACTATGAACCATTACAATTTTATCTTGTCTTATACTAGTACAATCGTATCCTACTTCTTATACCAGTTTATCTCTTATTCCCATCATTTCTGTACCTGACCCAAACGAAGCCTAGACCCATTTGAGCATGGTCTATGAGACTAGACATGTTCATGGTCTATGTGATGGAATCTGTGGCATACGAGAGCTAGAATATTCATTAGCCTTTTTTTATTTTGGAGGTTGATTTCCTGCTCACTCATGATGAGTTTGGTCCCGCAATGGAGGTACACTCAGCAGTCGCACGAAATGACTGCAGAAAAAAAAATTTGTAAGATAATAATTATATTAATTGGTGTGGAGGTATCAAACCAGTACACTAGATATGCTTAAAAAAACCAATCAAACAAATGAATACAATACATACAACATGACTTTTAAGTTAAAAAAAGAAGATAAACCATAATCCCCGAACAAAGGCTAAAGAAACGAAATGGTGAGCTTGTTTAAATCCGGGCCAGCTTAAAGTGGTTCGGGGTTTACAAGCGTGTGGGCTTGACCTGAACTATTGTCATTATTGACCAGCCCACCTGAAGGTCGGTCTCTCTCTCTTTTTTGGATGAAAGAAACATCAAGGGTCGTGAGTTTAACGCAAATATTGTACCGTTAAATACGCAAATATTGTTTAGCTTTGTATTTGTACAGACTCTACAGAGAGAGAGGAAGAGCACGAGTAAGGGTTTCCATAAAAGTCACAGAGAGAGAGAGAGACGACGACGACGGCGACGGCGACGGCGACGGAGAATTGGGGGAGAGGAGTGCACATGGAGGAGGAATCAGAAGAAGAAGAAAGAGGGTTGAAGAGGAGGCTGAGAGAAGGGTTTAGGGTTCTCGGACCACAAAGGAGATGAAAGCTGCCACCGCCCCAGAAGCGAGCTCCGCTAGTGGATTGCCGAGCGAGCTCCGCTAGGGTTTAGGGTTCTCGGACCCACGATCTGAAGAAGTCGCCCTCCAGGTTTCCCTCATAACTCTCTCTCTCTGTCTTTCAAATTTCAAGTTGCTTCTCTCTATCTGAACATCAATTTTGGAAAACCATCTGTTCAGTTTCCTTCATATTGTGTGTATATGACGGAATCATATTATTGTTGTGGGTTTGTGAATCGATGGGTTAGTTTTGGAAAACCATCTGTCCAGTTTCCACTATATTGTGTGTATGACTGAATTGAATTGTGGGTTTGTTAATTGGTGGCTTGGGTTGCTACTAGATTCAGTTGGGAATATATACTGATTGTAGTGAGTGAATTTATTCCATGTCACCAGAATTAATAATTTACCAAAAGTAAATAAACCCATGTTTCAATTAAAATTTTGGAAGTTCGGATCAAGCAGAAATAGTAATCTTATGAAGAAATCAGATCACTGTTTGAGTTGCTTATTGCTATCTGTATCTAGAGTTTGATTATGAATTTACTAGGCAATACTGTTCAAAACTGAATCAGAGATTAGGTTACAAGTTGCACTATGCGATGGTCTTCCATGTCGATTGTTTTCCTGGAATGCTGGATAAGTTTAGATGAGTATCATGAAAAGGGGAGACAGTAGAAATTTTAGAGAGTAAGAAACGGCGAGTCGAAGAGGGAAGTAGGAAGACACATGAAACTGCGGGTTTAGCATCGCTGAATTGTTGGTTTGGTCTCATGTCAAACTTTCGATTAGTTAGAAGGGGCCTATCAGATATGAGTATTATGAAAAGGGAAGACACTATATATTATGGAGAGTTAGGGAACGGCGAGTCAAAGAGGAAAGTAGGAATACACATGGCTGGAGAGATGCGTGGTTTCCTTGGTCTTTGGAATTCAGATGTAAAATGTGCGTTCTGGGAACTTCTATTTCCTTATACTAATGATCTCAAGATCATAGTTTCTGGAGAATCAACTTCAATTTAAGTTACTGTGAATATTGATAATCATAGCTTGTGGAGAATCCACTTCAGTTTAAGTTACTGTAAAGATTGATGACGTTCTTCGTACTGTCAAGTTAAACTTTTCAGTAATTAGAAGGAAATGTTAAATCTGATCCGGAACACAATTGATGTAAAAGAGGGACACATTTTGATGCGATATCTGCCCTTTATCATTCTGAATATCAACGGTTCAATCTTTGGATCTACAGGAATTGCTTAAAAAATTGAAGTACATATCGTGTTGGAACTTTTTTCGTACTTGGAATTTGGAGGCGCCTGTTAGGTGATGTTCTCAAGAAAACTGTGTTAGGTGATTGATCCTTTTAGTAAAAATATTTAGAAGTAAGAAGTCTTTGGGAAAGAGAGGAAGCAAGAGAAGAGGATGCTAACTATCAATGGTCAAATCTGGATGAATGGATTAGTTTAAAATTGACTGGGTACAATCGTAGGGTATCTTGATGCTATAGATACTAAGAAATTTGATTAGTGTGGGTATAGTAATATTCTTGAGGCAACTTTTGTGCAGAGTGATAATTGTTTTCTATATTTGTTTAGGCAGAGGCGTTTAAAGGTAAGGTGGGTAAGCATACGAGATAAGTGGGACTGTTATCTGTTGCAGATATTCGGTGTATGCTTGGTGTCTGGTTTTCTTTTGTGGTGTTGAAGTCTGTTTGGCAGATAGATCCAGTTTGTATTTTATTGATATAACTTGGTGCTATTGCAGGCTTTATGGATGTCGTACTACTTTGTGTTTCAATAGTGAAATAGTAGCTATGGTTTTATTGTAAACCCAACATTTGTTTATTGTGGTTCAGAATTGTGGGCGGCTCTGCTTCCCACAATTGTTCATGGTTTTAGGAAGATATTTTGATGCTTGGGCATTCTGGGTGCGTTGAAGATGGATGGAAACTCTCGATATGTGTGTGTGTGTATACGAATTAATCATACTATCTGTAGGTGTGTAGTACACTTTATTCAGCCACTACCAAATCCAAACATCGTGAATTAAACAATTCCATGGAAGATGAGCTTTATAGTTTTCAGTTCCTGAGGGTCCCAAATCATAGTTATGTCAATCATAACCACCACAAACATATGCCCCAACATATCTCAATCATAGTTATCCCATGGACAGCATCTTTTCTCATTCGAAAACACCGACACTTTTAGAAACTAAATAACTGTCTCAAGATTAAGTTTCTGTGCCAAGCTAGAGCAGTCTCATGGAACGGCACCTATAGCCTTTTCAATTAAAATATTTCAATATTTCTTGAACTGAAAGAACCTCCACAACCTCCGAAGTCATGGTCGTCCAAAATTAACAAAACCACTAAGCTTTGCACAATTGAACTAATCCTATTGGAGGGATGACTATATTGTTCTAATCCAGAAGCCTCAAATATTAGACCTTCATCACTCTAGAAGCCTCAAATTACCCCAATTTTTTATTGGTCCCAAATAACCACCACAAACATATGCACCAACATTCACGAAACCAGTTTATCTTACTCAATTATAATTATCCCATGGAAAGCATGCCCTCCATCATTTCCCCCATACCAGAACACCCATATTTTAGTTGAAGTAGCACCTTTTGGAGACTTATTTGTATGGGGGTGGCCGTTCTTGGTATGTTCAGAAGTGGTTATTGTTGATTTGAAGTAGTTCTAGTCAGTTTGTCGAGGTTTGTTCACCAATAGGTCTATAAACTCCCTAGATTCTGCAGTTATTCATGTCAATCAATAGGTTTTTCCTTACAATATGTTCATTACGGAACCTTGTTATTTTTTTTTGAAATTTTCTGACTATAATCTTTATTATATATATTAAACGACTTTAATTTTATTTTGTCCTCTTTAGAAGTCACATTTTAAATTTTTTTGTATACATTCCTTTTGTCACATTTCTAAATACCTACGACTGTCGAAACAAAGTTTTTCTACTTCTTTTTAGAGATCTTTATTCTCTGGCTTAGCTACTCCTTTGTGACTAGCCTCTTTAAAATTCCAGAAAAGTAATATAAGAGCTTGGTCAACATTTCTCTTTCTCATAAACTCTTACTATAAAATCTTTCACAGTTGGTTTGCTTAATCAGAACTTTTTCATTTGAATTGTTTAAAATGTTTTTGCCAGAAATAATAAGTTTTTAAAATGTAAATGCTCTAGAAACTACACTCTTATTTTCAATACAATAAAGCTCATATTAAGCCTATGACATGGATCTACTGTAAGTATGGAATGTGGACCTAGTGTGAATTTGTGAAGTCAGTGATTTGCAAGGGGAGTCGAAAATGGTTATTGTGGTTGAACATTTGTGGTGCTGAAGGACGGAAGAGTGAATTTATTAGCTTGTGTCCATTGTGTCATAGATAGGAGTCTTAACCACAAGTAGTTGAAGTAACACTTTTGGAGATTTATTTGTATGGGGGAGGCTGTTCTTCTATGTTCGGAAGTGGTTGTCGTTGATTTGAAGTATCTTAGGATTGATTTGGAGTAGTTCTAGTCAGTATGTCGAGGTTTGTTCGCCCGTAGGTCTACAAGCTCCCTAGATTCTGCAGTTATTCATGTCAATGAATAGGGTATTTTCCTTGCAACATATGTTCATTACGAAACCTTGTTATTTTTTTGAAATTTTCTAAATATAATCTCTATTTTATCAAACGGCTTTAATTTCATTTTGTCTTCTTTAGAAGTTAGATTTTAAATTTTTTCTATAAACATTCCTATCACATTTCTAAATACCTACGACTGTCGAAACAAAGTTTTTCTACTTCTTTTGCACTTTGCACCTCTTAACTAACGCCCTTTTAGTGATCTTTATGTTCTGGCTGGTTCCTAAACTCAATGTGTTTAGCTACTTCTTTTGACTCGCCGCTTGAAAATTCCATAAAAGTAATATAAGAGCTTGGTCAACATTTCTCTTTCTCATCAACTCTTACTTTAAAATCTTTAAAAGTTGGTTTGCTTTATCAGAACTTTTTCATTTGAATTGTTTGAAATGTTTTTGCGAGAAATAATAGCAAGTTTTTAAAATGTAAATGCTCTAGAAACAACACTCACATTTTCCATACAATAATAAAGCTCATATTAAGCCTATGACATGGATCTACTGTAAGTATGGAATGTGGACCTAGTGTGAAGTTGTAAAGTCAGTGATTTGGAAGGGGGGTCGAAATTGGTTATTGTGGTTGAACATTTGTGGTGCTGAAGGACGGAAGAGTGGATTGTTTCCATTGTGACATAGACAGGAGACTTAACCACACGTAGTTGAAGTAACCCCTTTTGGAGATTATTTGTATGGGGGTGGCTGTTCTTCTTATGTTCAGAAGTGGTTGTTTCCAGTTTCCACTATATTGTTTGTATGACTGAATTGAATTGTGGGTTTGTTAATTGGTGGCTTGGGTGCTGTTCGATTCAATTGGGAATATATACTGATTGTAGTGAGTGAATTTACTTCCATGTCAACACAATTAATAATTTACCAAAATTACACAAACCCATGTTTCAATTAGAATTTTGGAAGTTCAAACCAAGGAGATATAATGTAATGAGAAAATCATATTAGTGTTTGAGGCTATTTGTAATTTTCCAGGATTAGATTATAATTAATGAGTTTACTAGGTAAGATTGTCCAAAACTGAATCAGGTTAGGGTTGGAATTTTCACTTTATAAAGGATGTGATGGATGTTGTCTGGAAGGCTGGATAAGTTTACATGGGTCTTATGAAAAGGGGAGACAGTGGAAATTATAGAGAATTAGGGAACGGCGAGTCGAAGAGAGAGGCTAAACGCTTGGTTTCCTTGGTATTTGGAAGTCAGAGGTAAAATGTTCGTTTCGGGAATCTAGATTTGAAACTTCTGTTTACTTATACTGTGAAGATTGATAATCACAGCTTGTGGAGAATCCACTTCAGTTCAAGTTACTGTGAAGATTCAAAATGTGTCTTCATAGTTTCAGGTTAAACTTTTGAGTAATTAGAAGGAAATGGCAAATGTGATCCGAAACACAATTGATGTAAAAGAGGGACACATATTGATGCAATATCTGCCCTTTATCATTCTAAATATAAACGGTTCAATCTTTGGATCTACAGGAATTGCTTAAAAGTGAAGTACATATCTTGTTGGAATTTTTGTGGTACTTGGGATTCGATGGAGTGGGTTACGTGATCTTCTTGAGAAAGCCGTGTTTGGTTATTGATTCCTTAGAGTAAAAAGAATGAGAAGTATGAAGTCTTTGAGAAAGAGAGGAAGCTTGAGAAGAGAACACGGTATTTTTCACAGTGGGTATGAAGTCAGTTGTGGGTTTTTTCATAGATGGCAGATATGATTGGGTTGCTTTCAGACTCAATTGAGCATGTACTGATTGTAGAGACTAAATTTATTCCATGTCAACAGAATTAATAATTTACCACAAATAAATAAGGGGTCCCATGTTTCAATTAGAACTTTGGAAGTTCAAATCAAGGAGAAATAATAGTGCTTGAGTTACTCGTTGCTGTCTAGAGTTTGATTATGAATTTACTAGGTAAGGCTGTCGAAGACTGAATCAGATTAGGTTTGCGATGATCTTTCACGCCAATTGTCGTCCTGGAATCCTGCATAAGTTTATATGAGTAGTATGAAAAGGGGAGGCAGTAGAAATTTTAGAGAATTAGGGAACAGAGAGTCAAAGAGGGATGTAGAAAGACACATTGCTTGATGGATGCTTGGTGTCCTTGGTTTTTGGAAGTCACAGGTAAAATATTTGTTTTGGGAATCTAGATCTTCGACTTCTGTTTACTTATACTTATAATCTGGAAATCATAGTTTGTGTTACTGTGAAGATTGAATTGTTTGTGGAGGATCCACTTCAGTGGAAGATTGATAATGTTTCTTCGTAGTTTCATGTTACGCATTGCAGCAATCAGAATGAATAGATACCAAGGTCCACTGTGATTCGAGACACCATTGATGTCAAAGAGGGACACATTTTGATGAAGTGTACACCCTTTATCACTCTGAATATCAACGGTTCAATCTCTGTATCTCCAAGAATAACTTAAAAAGTGAAGTACATCGTGGTAGAACTTTTTTCTACTTGGGATTCGGTGGCGTGGATTAGGTGATGTTCTCGAGAAAGCTGTGTTTTGTGATTGATTCGTTGGAATAAAAATAATTGGAAGTAGGAAGTGTGTGAGAAAGAGAGTAAGCTAGAGAAGAGGACTAGTTATTTTTCACAGTAGGATAAGGGTACTAGTTTCTCATTATTTGAGAAGGAGAGTTGCGTATTTGGGTCCGGAGGGAACAAATGGAAACCCAAGCAAGCTCATGGAGGGTTATGTGGAGGAAAGGGCTATAACTGTTTTGCGTCTTTTTGTACAATTTGGGTTTATTTATATCGTTATTATCTTCTTTTTATTTTCACATATGGTTTGGTGGTGTCTAAGACCATTTTGCTGATGATGTTTCTGTAAAATTTACTAAAGGTCTACACTATTGCTTAATGGCGGAGATGGTTTGGTTTTTAAGAAAGAGATGAAATTGAGGGTTTAACATCGCTGAATTTTTGGTATGGTCTCATGTCAAACTTTTGATTAGTTAGAAGGGGTGTATCGGTTATTAGTTCTGCTGGGTTAATATTTCAGTGTAAAGAGACACAAGCCGTGATATCCATGTAACTATATCCATGTGACTATATCCATGTGACTATGGGAGGCGGAATTCACTTTTATGTAAGCATATCTAATATGTGGGGTGTTGGATCTTGGGAGATTCAAGTTACAATTTTCGGGAAATGTTAATGGTTTATACTTTGGGGGAGAGGTGGATGGTAGCCTTCAACCTATTTAACATGTCTGAATAAATTACAATATAGATAGATCTTCGTGCAGCAAGGCTAGAAGGATTCTGAATGACAATGGTCAAATCTGGATAAATGGATTCGTTTAAAAAGTTGTGTGGGTGAAATCGTTGGGTATTTCGGTACTACAGATGCGAAGAAATTTGGATTTGATTAGTGTGGGCGTAGTAATATTCTTGAGGCAGTTTTGTACAGAATAAGAATTATGTTCTGTATTGGTGTAAGCGGAGGAGTTGAAAGGCAAGGTAGATAAATGGGATGTTATCTTTTGCAGATATTCAGAAGTGATGCTTTGTGTTTGGTTTTCTTTCGTGGTGTTGTAGTCTGTTTGGCATATAAAGATCCAGTGTGTATTTTATTGACATAACTTGGTGTATTGCAGGCTTTATGGATGTCATCCTACTTGTGTTTTGTTATTGAAATAGTAGCATTGGTTTTATTGTAAACCCGACATTTGTTTGTTGTGGTTCAGAATGGTGGGTGGCTCTGCATCCGGCAATTGTTGAAGGTTTTGGGTAGATATTTTGATGTTTGGATATTCTGCGCGCTTCGGAGATACGTGTGTGTGTATACATGTAAATCGTAATATCTGTAAGTATGCATGTTTTATTCAGCTGGTCTCACGCCTTTTGCTTTTCTAGAAGTAGATTGTCTCTATCCGGTAGATTAGGAATTGTCATTGAGGTCTCAGGAAAGTAGGTGTTGGGTTCTAGAAGCCCAAAATTTTTGAATCCAAACAACCACTACCAAATCCAAACATCATGAATTAAATTTTCCTTTGCCAATTTTAACAATCTCATGAGAGACGAACTTAATAGTTTTCAGTTCCAGAGGGTCCAATTTTTATCATCCCAAATAACCACCGCAAACATATACCCCATCATTCACGAAACCATATCTCAATTATCCCATAGAAAGCATCATTTCTCATTCCAGAAAACCAAAACTTTTAGAAACTAAATAAAAGTCTCAAGATTAAATTTTCCTTACCATACCTCTAGCTTTTTCAATAAAAAAATCTGAATACTTCTTGAACTGAAAGACCTCCGCAGACATGGTCATCCAAAATTAGCGAAACCACTACGTCTTGCACAATTGAAATAATCCAATTGGAGTGATGACCTCTATCGTTCGGTTCAAGTGTGGTGATCCATGTTGTATCGGTTTACTATTAATCTATACTACTCTCTTGGGGACAATAGTTTCCCTCGTAGGGAGTGTCGACACTTAAGGTATTAGGGGGCTGGGTCCTCCAACGAAGAAACTGATATGCTCATGATTGACATCATCATTCCAATTCCAAAACTCCCGAAATATGATAATTCTATGAGAGTATGACCAGTATCAGTCGAGGCTCAATTTTTGATTTTTATATCCTCGACTAAAGATACTCGTGTAGTATGGTTCAATTGGAGTGATGTCCTACATCATTCTAATTCCACAAAACTCAATTTTAGATTCTATTTATCTACCCAAAAAAAAATACACTCATAAACAATCCCATTGCTGTGATAACCTATATCATTCCAATTCCATAACTCTTAAAATGTAACAATTCATTTGGAGTGATGACTATATCATTCTAATTCCATCAGACTCAATTTTCAATTCTACGTATCATCACCGAAGAAACTCACATTACTCGAGTAGTGTAACACCTTGGAGTAATGTCCTAAATCATACTAATTCCACGGATATCAATTTTAGATTTTATTTATCCACCAAGAAAGGAACATATACAATCATAAAACAGTACCGTTGGAGTGATAGACCTATATCATTCTGATTCCATAACGCACCAATATAATAGCCCAATTGGGGCGGTGACCTATATCATTCCTCCATGATCCTCAATTTTCGATTCTATGTATCCAACATTGATGAAACTGATGTACTCATATGTTATAATCCAGTGGAGTGATTGACCTATATCATTCTCATTCCATAAGTCTATATATCCACAACTGAAGAAATTGATACACTCGTAAAACAATCCTATTGGAGTGATGACATATATCATTCTAAGTCCAAGAGCCTTAATTTCGACTTAATATATCCTCGAAGAAAGAAACATATATAATAATAAAACAGTACCATTGGAGTGAGAGACCTATATCACTCCGATTCCGTAACTCACAAAATATAATAGTCAAATTGGAGTGGTGACCTATATCATTCTAATTCACAAGCCTCAATTTCCAATTCTAGATATCCATGATTGAAGAAACTGATATACTCAAAAAACAATCCCGTTGAGGTAATGACATGTAATTCCGATTCCATAACTCTGGC
This sequence comes from Linanthus parryae, assembly GCA_023055425.1. Classification (NCBI taxonomy): domain Eukaryota; kingdom Viridiplantae; phylum Streptophyta; class Magnoliopsida; order Ericales; family Polemoniaceae; genus Linanthus; species Linanthus parryae. Next base: position 41,991,751 of record JALGPY010000002.1, read on the forward strand.
AATCCAATTGGGGTGATCACCTATATCATTCTAAATCCATGAGCCTCAATTTTCAACTCTATATATCCAACAATGAAACCCCAAGGATTCTATCTATCCTCCAACGAAGAAACTGATATACTCATGATATAACCCCATTAGAATTATGACCTCATCATTCCTATTCCAAAACTCACGAAATATGATAATCCTACGAGAGAGTATGACAATGATATAACCCCATTAGAATTATGACATCATCATTCCAATTCCAAAATTCACGAAATATGATAATCCTATGAGAGAGTATGACAATGATATAACCCCATTTGAGTAATGACCTCATCATTCCAATTCCAAAACTCTCGAATTATGATAATCCCATGAGAATACGACCAATATCAGTCGAGGCTCAATTTTAGATTCTTTATATCCTTGACTAAAGATACTCGTGTAGTATGGTTCTGTTTGGAGTGATGTCCTACATCATTCTAATTCAACATAACTCGATTTTAGATTCTATTTATCTACCAACAAAGAAATAGATAAAGTCATAAACAATCCCATCGGTGTGCTGACCTATATCATTCCAATTCCACATGTCTTAAAATGCAATAATTCTTCTTTTGGAGTGATGACTATCATTCTAATTCCAAGAGCCTCAATTTTCAGTATCCACCACTGAAGATGCTCATGTAGCGTAACACCTTGAAGTGGTGTCCTAAATCATACTAATTCCACATATCTCGATTTAGATTTTGTTTATCCACCAAGAAAGGAACATATACAATCATAAAACATTACCATTGGAGTGAAACCTATATCATTCCGATTCCATAACTCACAAAATATGTAGCCCAACCTCTATCATTCCTCCATGATCCTCAATTTTCGATTCCATGAATCCAACATTGATGAAACTGATGTACTCATATGATATAATCCATTGGAGTGATTGGCCTACATCTTCTAATTCCATAAGCTACAATTTTCGATTCTATATATCCACGATTGAAGAAACTGATATACTCATAAAACAATCCCGCTGAGGTGATGACCAGTAATTTAGATTCCATAACTATGACAATCTTATTGGAGTGATCTCCTATATCATTCTAATTCCACATGCCTCAATTTTCAACTCTATATATCCATGAATGAAGCCTCAATGATTCTATATATCCTCCAACGAAGAAACTGATATACTCATGATATAACCCCATTAGAGTGATGACCTCATCATTCCAATTCCAAAACTCTCGAAATATGAATAATCCTATGAGAGTAAGACCAGTATCGGTCGTGGTTCAATTTCCGATTCTTTATATCCTCGACTAAAGATACTCGTGTATTATGGTTCTGTTGGAGTGATGTCCTACATCATTCTAATTCCACATAATTCAATTTTAGATTCTATTTATCTACCAACAAATAAACAGATACAGTCATAAACAATCCCATTGGTGTGCTGACCTATATCATTCCAATTCCATATCTCTTAAAATGCAATAATTCTTTTGGAGTGATGACTATATCATTCTAATTCCATGAGCCTCAATTTTCAATTCTACGTATCCACCACTGAAGATGCTCATTTAGTGTAAAACCTTGGTGTTGTGTCCTAAATCATACTAATTCCACATATCTCGATTTTAGATTCTGTTTATCCACCAAGAAAGGAACATATACAATCATAAAACAATACCATTGGAGTGATAGAACTATATCATTCCGATTCCATAACTCACAAAATATGCAGCCCAGTTGGAGCGGTGACCTATATCATTCCTAAATCATACTAATTCCACATATCTCGATTTTAGATTTTGTTTATCCACCAAGAAAGGAACATATACAATTATAAAACAATACCATTGGAGTGATAGACCTATATCATTCCGACTCCATAACTGACAAAATATGTAGCCCAGTTGGAGCGGTGACCTATATCATTTCTCTATGATCCTCAATTTCCGATTCCATGTATCCAACATTGATGAAACTGACGTACTCATATGATATAATCCATTGGATTGATTGGCTTATATCTTTTTAATTTCCATAAGCCTCAATTTCGAATTCTATATGTCCACAACTGAAGAAGATGATACACTCGTAAAACAATCCGATTAGAGTGATGACCTATATCATTCTAAGTCCAAGAGCCTTAATTTTCGACTGAATATATACTTGAAGAAAGAAACCTATATAATAATAAAAAAATACCATTGGATTGATAGACCTATATCACTCCGATTCCATAACTCACAAAGTATGATAGTCCAATTAGAGTGGTGATCTATATCATTCTAATTCCATGATCCTCAATTTTTGATTCTGTTTATCCAACATTGATGAAACTGATGTACTCGTATGATTAATCCATTGGAGTGATTGACCTATATCATGTTAATTCCACTAGCCTCAATTTCCGATTCTAGATATCCACGATTGAAGAAACTTATATACTCAGAAAACAACCCCTTTGAGGTGATGACATGTAATTCCGATTCCATAACTCCGACAATCTTATTGGAGTGATCACCTATATCATTCTAAATTCATGAGCCTCAACTTTCAACTCTGTGTATCCAACAATGAAACCCCAACGATTCTATCTTTCCTCCAACGAAGAAACTGATATACTCATGATATAACCCCATTAGAATGATGACCTCATAATTCCATTTCCAAAACTCCCGAAATATGATAATCCAATGAGAGAGTATGACATTGATATAACCCCATTTGAGTGATGACCTCATCATTCCAATTCCAAAACTCCCGAATTATGATAATCCTATGAGAGTACGGCCAATATCAGTCGAGGCTCAATCTTAGATTCTTTATATCCTCGACTGAAGATACTCGTGGAGTACGATTCTGTTGGAGTGATGTCCTACGTCATTCTAATTCCACATAACTCAATTTTAGATTCTATTTATCTACCAACAAAGAAACAGACACAGTCAAAACAATCCCATTGGTGTGCTGACCTATATCATTCCAATTCCATATCTCTTAAAATGCAATAATTCTTTGGAGTAATGACTATATCATTCTAATTCCACGAATCTCAATTTTGAATCTCAATTTTCAATTCTACGTTTCCACCACTGAAGATGCTCATGTACTGTAACACCTTGGAGTGATGTCCTAAATCATACTAATTCCACATATCTCGATTTTAGAATTTGTTTATCCACCAAGAAAGGAACATATATAATCATAAAAAAATACCATTGTAGTGATAGACCAATATCATTCCGATTCCATAACTCACAAAATATGTAGCCCGATTGGAGCGGTGACCTATATCATTCCATCATGATCCTCAATTTCCGATTCCATGTATCCAACATTGATGAAACTGATGTACTCATGATATAATCCATTGGAGTGATTGACATATATCATTCTAGTTCCATAAGCCACAATTTTTTATTCTATATATCCACGATTGAAGAAACTGATATACTCAGAAAACAATCCCGCTGAGGTGATGGCCAGTAATTCAGATTCCATAATTATGGCAATCTTATTGGAGTGATCACCTATACCATTGTAATTCCACATGCCTCAATTTTCAACTCTATATATCCAACAATGAAGCGTCAATGATTCTATATATCCTCCAACGAAGAAACTGATATACTCATGATATAACCCTACTCATGATATAACCCCATTAGAGTGATGACCTCATCATTCCAATTCCAAAACTCCCCAAATATGATAATCCTATGAGAGTATGACCAGTATCGGTTGTGATTCAATTTTTGATTCTTTATATCCTCGACTAATGATACTCGTGTAGTATGGTTCTGTTGGAGTGTTGTCCTACATCATTCTAATTCCACGTAACTCAATTTTAGATTCTATTTATCTACCAATATAGAAAAAGATACACTCATAAAGAATCCCGTTGGTGTGATGACATATATCATTCCAATTCCATAACTCTTAAAATATCATAATCCTCTTGGAGTGATGACTATATCATTCTACGTATCAACCACTGAAGAGATTGATATACTCATATATTGTCTAACATCTTGGAGTGATGTCCTAAATCATTCTAATTGCACGGATCACGATTTTATATTTTATTTTTCCACCAAGAAAGGAACATATTCAATCATAAAACTGTACCATTGGAGTGATAGACCTATATCATTTTGATTCCATAACGCACCAAATATAATAGCCTAATTGGGGCGATGACCTATATCATTCCTCCATGATCCTCAATTTTCGATTCTATGTATCCAACATTGATGAAACTGATTTACTCATGATATAATCCAGTGGAGTGATTGACCTATATCATTCTCATTTCATAAGCCTCAATTTCGAATTCTATATATCCACCACTGAAGAAACTGATACACTCGTAAAACAATCCTATTGGAGTGATGACCTATATCATTCTAAGTTCAAGAGCCTTAATTTTCGACTGTATATATCCTCGAAGAAAGAAACATATATGATAATAAAACAGTACCATTGGAGTGAGAGACCTATATCACTCCGATTCCGTAACTCACAAAATATAATAGTCCAATTGGAGTGGTGATCTATGTCATTCTAATTCCTTGATCCTCTATTTTAGATTCTATGTATCCAACATTGATGAAACTGTTGTACTCGTATAATATAATCCATTGGAGTGATTGACCTATATCATTCTAATTCCACAAACCTCAATTCCGATTCTAGATATCCACGATTGAAGAAACTGATATACTTAGAAAACAATCCCGTTGAGGTGATGACATGTAATTCCGATTTCATAACTCTGGCAACCTTATTGTAGTGATCACCTATATCATTCTTATTCCATGAGCCTCAATTTTTAACTCTACAAATCCAACAATGAAACCCCAACGATTCTATCTATCCTCCAACAAAGAAACTGATATGCTCATGATATAACCCCATTAGAGTGATGACCTCATCATTCAAATTCCAAAACTCCGGAAATAATCCTGTGAGAGTATGACCAGTATCAGTCGAGGCTCAATTTTCGGTTCTTTATATCCTCGACTAAAGATACTCGTGTAGCCTGGTTCTATTGAAGTGATGTCCTACATCATTCTAATTCCACAAAACTCAATTTTAGATTCTATTTATCTACCAATGAAGAAACAGATACACTCATAAACAATCCCATTGCTGTGATGACCTATATCATTCCAATTCCATAACTCTTAAAATGTAACAATTTATCTGGAGTGATGACTATATCATTCTAATTCCATGAGAATCAATTTTCAATTCTACGTATCCATCACTAAAGAAACTCACATTACTCGAGTAGTGTAACATCTTGAGTGATGTCCTAAATCATTCAAATTCCACGGATCTCGATTTTAGATTTTATTTATCCACGAAGAAAGGAACATATACAATCATAAAACAATACCATTGGACTGATAGACCTATGTCATTCTGATTCCATAACGCACCAAACATAATAGCCCAATTGGGGAAGTGACCTATGTCATTCCTCCATGATCCTCAATGATCCTATATATCCTCCAACGAAGAAACTGATATACTCATGATATAACCTCATTAGAGTGATTACGAAATATGATATTCCTATGATAGTATAAATCAGTATCAGTCGAGGCTCAATTTTTCGATTCTTTATATCCTCGACTAAAGATACTCGTGTAGTAAATATATTTATGTTGGAGGGATATCCTACATCATTCTAATTCCACAAAACTGAATTTTAGATTCTATTTATCTACCAATAAAGAAAAAGATACACTCATAAACAATCTCATTCGTGTGATGACCTATATCATTCCAATTCATACCTCTTAAAATGTCGTAATCCTTTTGGAGTGATGACTATATCATTCTAATTCCATGAGCCTATATTTTCAATTCCACGTATCCACCACTGAAGAGACCGATATACTCATATAGTGTATAACACCTTGGAGTGATGTCCTAAATCATTCAAATTCCACGGATCTCGATTTTAGATTTTATTTATCCACGAAGAAAGGAACATATACAATTATAAAACAATACCATTGGAGTGATAGACCTATATCATTCTGATTCCATAACGCACCAAATATAATAGCCTTATTGGGGCGGTGACCTATATCATTCCTCCATGATCCTCAATTTTCGATTCTATGTATCCAACATTGATGAAACTAATGTACTCATATGATATAATCCATTGGAGTGATTGACCTATATCATTCTAATTCCATAAACTTCAATTTCAAATTCTTTATATCCACAACTGAAGAAACTGATAAACTCGTAAAACAATCCTATTGAAGTGATGACCTATATTATTCTAAGTCCAAGAGTCTTAATTTTCGACTGAATATATCCTCGAAGAAAGAAACATATATAATAATAAAAAAGTACCAGTGGAGTGATAGACCTATATCACTCCGATTCCATAACTCACAAGGTATAATAGTCCAATTTGGGTGGTGATCTATATCATTCTAATTCCATGATCCTCAATTTTCGATTCTATGTATCCAACATTGATGAAACTGATGTACTCGTATGATTAATCCATTGGAGTGATTGACCCATATCATTCTAATTCCACAAGCCTCAATTTCCGATTCTAGATATCCACGATTGAAGAAACTGATGTACTCAGAAAACAATCTCTTTGAGGTGATGACATGTAATTCCAATACCATAACTCTGGCAATCTTATTGGAGTGATCACCTATATCATTCTTAATCCACGAGCCTCAACTTTCAACTCTATATATGAAACCCAACGAGTCTATCTATCCTCCAACGAATAAACTGATATACTCATGATTTAACCCCATTAGAATGATGACCTCATCATTCCAATTCCAAAACTCTTGAAATATGATAATCCTATGAGAGTATGACAATGATATAACCCCATTTGAGTGATGACCTCATCATTCCAATTCCAAAACTCCCGAATTATGATAATCCTATGAGAGTACGACCAATATCAGTCGAGGCTCAATTTTAGATTCTTTATATCCTCGACTAAAGATACTCGTGTAGTATGAATTTGTTGGAGTGATGTCCTACATCATTCTAATTCCACATAACTCAATTTTAGATTCTATTTATCTACCAACAAAGAAACAAATACAGTTATAAACAATCCCATTAGTGTGCTGACCTATATCATTCCGATTCCATATCTCTTAAAATGCAATTATTCTTTGGAGTGATGACTATATCGATCTAATTCCATGAGCCTCGATTTTCAATTGTATCCACCACTGAAGATGCTCATGTAGTGTAACACCTTGGAGTGATGTCCTAAATCATACTAATTCCACATATCTCCATTTTAGATTTTGTTTATCCACCAAGAAAAGAACATATACAATCATAAAAAAAATACCATTGGAGTGATAGACCTATATCGGTCCAATTCCATAACTCACAAAATACGTAGCCCAATTGGAGAGGTGACCTATGTCATTCCTCCATGATCCTCAATATCCGATTCCATGTATCCAACATTGATGAACTGATGTACTCATATGATATAATCCATTTGAGTGATTGACCTGTATCATTCTAATTCCATAAGCCACAATTTTCGATTTTATATATCCACGATTGAAGAAATTGATATACTCATAAAACAATCCCGGTGAGGTGATGGTAAGTAATTCAGATTCCATAACTATGACAATCTTATTGGAGTGATCATCTATATCATTCTAATTCCACGTGCCTAAATTTTCAACTCTATATATCCAACAATGAAGTTTCAATGACTCTATATTTCCTCCAACGAAGGAACTGATATACTCATGATATAACCCCATTAGAGTAATGACCTCATCATTCCAATTCCAAAACTCCCGAAATATGATAATCCTATTGAGAGTTTGACCAGTATCGGTCGTGGTTAAATTTTCGATTCTTTATATCCTCGACTAAAGATACTCGTGTAGTATGGTTCTGTTGGAGTGATGTCCTACATCATTCTAATTCCACGAAACTCAATTTTTGATTATATTTGTCTACCAAATATAGAAAAAGATACACTCATAAATAATGGGAGTGATGACTATATCATTCTAATTCTGTGAGCCTCAATTTTTAATTCTACGTATCCACGACTGAAGAGACTGATGCACTCAAATATTGTCTAACATCTTGGAGTGATGTCCTAAATCATTCTAATTGCACGGATCTCGATTTTATATTTTATTTTTCCACCAAGAAAGGAACATATACAATCATAAAAGTGTACCATTGGAGTGACAGACGTATATCATTCTGATTCCATAACGCACCAAATATAATAGCCCAATTGGGGCGGTTACCTATATCATTCTGATTCCATAATGCACCAAATATAATAGCCCAATTGGGGCGGTGACCTATATCATTCCTCCATGATCCTCAATTTTCGATTCCATGTATCCAACATTGATGAAACTGATGTACTCATATGATATAATCCATTGAAGTGATTGACCTATATCATTCTAATTCTATAAGCCTCAATTTTCGATCCTATATATCCACAACTGAAGAAACTGATACAATCGTGAAGCAATCCTATTGGAGTGATGACCTATATCAGTCTAAGTCCAAGAGCCTCAATATTTGATTGAATATATCCTCGAAGAAAGAAACATACACAATACCATTGGAATGATGTCCTACATCATTCTATTTCCACAAAACTCAATTTTAGATTATATTTATTCACCAATAGAGAAATGAACAATCATGAAACGATCTAGTTGGAGTGATACAATTATATTATTCCGGTTCCAAACTCTCAAAATGTATTAGTCCTATTGGAGTGATGATATCAAACTAATTCTCCGAGCCTTCATTTTTTATTTTATGCATCCAACATTGAGGAAACATATATACTTGTACAATATAATCTATTGGTGTGATTTACCTATATGATTCTAATTTTATAAGCTTCAATTTCTGATTATATATATCCACGGCTGAAGAAACTGATACACTCGTAAAACAATCCTCAATTTTTGTTTCTATATATATAATGTTGAAGAAACTGATATGATATAAACTATATGCTGAGTTGCACGATCTCAGGTCGTGATTGATCAAACATAACTGGGGTTGTGGGTTTCATCGATTACCGGTGGTGAACTGCAGGTGATGATGGTGATTGAGGTGGGTGGAGTTCTAAGAAGGGCATATTATATATTTCATACGTATAACTTGCTATCTTCTTGTCTAACAGGCAAAGATTTACCGGGATGATTCATTCAGATTGACATGTGAGTCCAACTACATTGCATTGCCAGAATCTGTGTTGTTGGGACTCGGCTCGGGGGCACGGTTTGTTTGCCCCTTTGTTCTACGGAAACCCTTCCTTTGCTAAGTGCACGAAGCTCGGTTAACTTAGGTTTAAGGCACCTCAACGGAGCTGCTACATTAAGGTCTATTTTAATTCTCTTATCCTAGATGAGATGTAAACTTCGTTCCAGTGACTAACGAAACTAAAGGGTACTTTCTGTATGTAAGTTTGGCAAAATTAAGGGCGTCTCCTGATAATTTGTTAACAGTAGGGGTATTCGGTGCACATTTACCAAAATTTAATGGCAGTCCAATTATGTTAGTTGATCAGAGGAAGTATAGGACACATCTGGAGGAAGCTGGTGTTACAGTTGTTTGCGGTTTCAGATGTAGATCACCTTTATCTGGTCGGTCGAATTGAGGCAGAAGGAAAGTAAGCGTGTGATTGTTTAGGGAAGGCGAGGAAAAATATATGGGCATATCGGTTGTTACTTTGTAGACCTTTGATGGTAATAATTTGACAATTGTATCTTGTTGTTGAAATACTGCTTGCACAGTTTTTAGGCGGGCTCATAAGGCGATACGGAAAAAGTGTATATTCACAAATCATGGACCTAAAGGACTTGTTTAGGTAAAAGTGTATATTCACTTGCTCTAAGATGAAGTGTTGTGATTGCTTGGTGGTATAGGTGTGATGTTGGGATCTGTGACATACTTATCAATTAATTTGGTGACAATATTGTCTAAGGCGATGAATTTACTAAGCGCCGACAGAATAAGATACTAGAATTGTGGAGAAAATGTGATCGTTTGGTGGTATAGATGTGATGTTGGCAGTGTTTCAATGGTCTATCATCTATTTGGGAGTGAGGGCCCTTATAATATCACGTGGTGCAAAGACAATGGTGTATTTGATGGTATTTCTTGTGGACATTTCAGTGAACATGTGGGATTGTTATTTTAATGCCAACAGAATAATATACTAGAATTGTGGAGGAAATGTGATCGTTTGGTGGTATAGATGTGCTGTTGGCAGTGTTTCAATTGGTCTATCATCTATTTGGGAGTGAGGGCCCTTATAATATTACGTGGTGCAAAGGACAATGGTGTATTTGATGGTTTTTCTTGTGGACATTTCAGTGAACACGTGGGATTGTTATTTTAATGCCTTTCATTTTCCTGATAATTGGTTTCATGGCCTAGAAGATCCATATTAGTCATGGTGATATGAATATACATTGATTGTAAGATTGAAAATCTTGGTGATCATTAATCATTATAAATCGAACCATATTATGAGTTGGATCTTTGGAGATGGTGAAGGTGAGGAAAAAGATGTGTCTAACTGGTGTTAGGTGGATAGTTTATTGGTAGGCTCTAACATACTCCTTATTCTCCCTGAATTGATTACAACACTGATGTTTGTGAAGCAAGTAAGAAGGATGATGAATATAGGCGGTTAAATAGATCCACAGGACGCATTTCAAATGTACTAATATGTTAGAGTACTATAGATATTCTGACCTTGGGGACGAAATGGAAGGCAAGGGGGGTAAGCATACAGGATTACTGAGGAAAAGAATTTTGTGAGGTTTTGAGATGTGCGCATATAAACACACACACATACACTAATATTTCTTGTCATGTGCATGCAATTTTTAGCTGGTATTCTAGCTGATAGCTGTTTTGGAAGTAGATCGTTTGTATCTGGTAGATTAGGTTGTAGTATTGAGTTCAAAGTAAAGTGTGGTATCCTTTGGGGATGGGTAGAAAACATATATGACTGTCTTGGGTTCCTTGTGGAAATTTGAAACTTCCTTTGATATAGTTGGCTTATGTGTTATATTGTCGCTTATTTGTATAATAAGAATGTTTTTTGCGGTGGTTAAGTCGGATTCTGAATATCAATGGTCAAATCTTGACTCTATACTGAACTTCTTTTAACAGTTGACTAGGTAATCAATACTATGGAGTTTAAGAAGTTCGGATTTTTATATGCATGTAGTAAATATCCTTGAGTCAGTTCTGTTTCAACGATGTCTATACTGGGTGAAAAAGAGTATTAACTGCCTTTTGAATTGTGGTTGGGTGAGGAAATGGAAGGTATGGTGGCTTTGCATACAAGCTTAACTTGATGAAAGTAAAAAAGGTTTGTTTGATGTTCTCATGCAGATATTTGTATGATGATACGTGGGCTTTTGTATCCACTTGTCTTCTTCTTTTGTGTTATAGTTAGTTTGGTAGAGGATAAGACCCTATGTATATGCTATTGGTGCGAGGAGATAACACTAGTTGAAAATTTGTTGTATTGCAGATTTTACGAATGTCTTGCTAATGAGACGCCTTAGTGAGGTAATGGCTACAGTTACATTGTGAACTCGTTTTAGGTTAATTGTGGTTGGACCTGAAGCAGCTGACAATTCGGGTATTCGAAATTTTAGAAGATTTGTGAAGATTGTTACAAGGGAGGGGAAGAGAGGTGGATATTTATATTTTCAAGCAGTTGAGTTTGTATTGAAGTTGTTATTTGAAGTTTAGTTTGTATTGAAGTTGTTATTTGAAGTTGAGTTTGTATTGAAGTTGTTATCTGAATATCCCAGACAAAGAAGATGGCAAAGAGGGCATAAGGGCATAGACCAATGAAATTGATAAGGTTCAGAAATGAAGACCGAATGGATTTCTAGGAGTGGGGATGTTTGATGTGTGCATTCGAAGGACAGATACGTTTGTACAGGGAATTAGAATGTGGAGGCAAGTGGTTTTGTCTAAGATAGTTATGAGAATTACTAGGGAATTGAGGGCTAGAATGATCTGGTTTCCACTGTTGCATCATGGGGACATAGAATCTTTGATTCGTCTCAGTACATATGATATGAATATTTATGAGCTTATCTGGTTCATCTGATATTAGTAGCACAATGGCTTAGAAGTACTTACATTTAAATTTTAGTTGCACAATGGTAGTAGATCTTACTACTTTTGTGATATGGAATCTTACAAAATTCTCTTGGGATTAAAGACATAACATACTTGAAGGTAGGGGTTCGAGTATTTCCTGAATTGATGATGATACATGAATTTTAAGTTGTATCCAGTGAAGGACGAATTGACACTGAATTAAGCTATAGGAAGGGGTGGCTAGAGGGACAGACGGAGTTCAAATGGAGGTTGTTAGTTTCTCAGAATTGTATTGGGAGAGGGAGAATATTTTCTAATAGCCGTGGAATGGGGTATTAGACAATATGGGTAGGAGATAAGATGTAGTTGAATGACTGGTTTACTTTGAAATCACATTGTACATGTGGTTATATTCCTGATTTTACTTGAGCCAATATTGGATGGCAATCGGAGATTTAATGTAGATTTGTGTGACTTGTGCTTTAAGCGATATGGAGTCAAATTGGAGGCTGTTAGTTTCATAAAATTGTATTGGGAAAAAGAGTATTCTCTAATGGATGTAGAACAGGGTAGTAGACAAGAAGGGTAGGAGAAAAGATCCAGTTGAATGACTGGTTTATTTTGTATGCATTTTTTAAAGGTGAAATCTTGGATCATATCCCTTTTTGTCATTTATTTTCCCAGGTCTAACAGTAAATTTGGTTATAGTCATGTTTTTATAGTATTGAATTGCAGTTTGTATTCTAGGCTCCCTTTGGTTGGAAGTAAAATATTTTACAAAAGAAAATATTCTACACGTAAAATAATTTTTGCGAAAAAGTTCTCTGCAATCGTTTTCTTGTGTTCGGTTGATTTAATGCTTGGGTGTTAATTAGTTTTGAGGTTATGGAGGTTATGGTTCAAGTCCCGGAGTATAATTTCTTTTTTTCATATGAAATTATAACCGTTAAGTGGTCGAGGGGCGGCAGTTCGTGGTTGTGTAGACGTGGATGGTGGCAGAAGTGGCGGTAGTGGATGAGTGGCGGCAGTGAGGGTGGTAAATGTGGTGACAGTGGGCAACTGCAGTTGGTGTCAATGTCAGTGGCAACAGCGGAGGGTGGCGTGGTGGTAGTGGCGAGCAGGGACGCGGTGTTGATGGAGGTGCGTGGCGGTAGTGGTGGTGGTGGTTCTTGGTTGCTGAGGCATTTGTATGTGTTATGTCGCGATCCTTCACTCTCCGGAAACTTGCGGATTTTAAACGTTTAAGTCACTTCACATCATTTAAGTGAAAGCATTTTACTTGGTAAAAGATTTTACTTGGTAAAAGATTTTACGAGACAAATGGTGAACTAAACACAGATACAAGGAAGGAAAGAGTGAGAGACGATTGGAAGAGTTTTGACTTGCTGATCGTGAGAAAGAGAGCCAAGAAGGAAGGGTTGGAAACAAAATTGATCAGAAAGGAAGGAATTTGGATTTCGAATCCGATTGATAGGAGGAGTTTCTCCATGGGGATCGTGATTTGGGGGAGGAATCACGCTGATGGAGTTTTTGGGTCAATTATGATACCAATCTGTTAGAAAAGACACTTTCACACCCCTAGTTTAGGTAAAAAGCCAACCACCACCCCTTATTTATTTAAAAGGCACTAAAAACTTTAGATAAAAGTCACAAAGACCCCCAAGCCTAAATAACAATTATAATTAACTCCTAAAAGTTACACTAAAGTCATAAAAACACCCGTAGTCACAAAACAGGGTATTTCAGCTACCGACATCCGTTTGGTCTCCCTCGTCTATGACCATCGATTTGAATTGTTACACTTCCCCTGATCGGGGCATCCGACAGCTTACAATATTGTTGACCAAACCACCTCAAACAAGTCTCCCTCATTTTGTCAGTTGCAATACCTAGATTATTTCTAATTGCTTCATTGCGTAGGTATCCTATCGTTCGTAGTTACACCACTCATTTAACCTACCATTCTCATTTCAGCTACTCATTTCTTTATATATATATATTAATGGCCCAACACGTCGTCCCATACATGAAAGCGGGTCTCCTATTGGTTCTATAGAACCCTTTAACCAAGTCTGGACCCTACAAACACACCACGCTAAATGAACTGTCCACTCCGTACACCCTACTTACTCTTTATCCACCCTACTTATATCGTATAGCCAACATCAACATCTATCTCTCTATCACTTCATAGAATCAACTGTAGATATCTAAAACATTCCTTCTTTGGCACCTCCTGCTGAGTAATAGTTATCGCGTCCTTTCCAAGTGGCCACTGAGATTGCACTCTATGTCTTGGCCAGACTAATCATGAAACTTTTTTTTTATAGGTAAAGTCGAAAACATGGAAGAAGAAGAAGAAGAAGAAGAAGAAGAAGAAGAAGAAGAAGAAGAAGAAGCAGAACGAGGGTTGAGGAGGCTGAGAAGGGTTTATGGGACCACGCGGGGAGTTTAATCTCATAATGAAAGACTGTGCTGTCCTTTCCTTTTTCACTACTTCATCAACCGGAAGCCATGGCACCCTCCCTTTCTCTTACCCCTCAACCAACGACGCTAGTGAATTGCCGAGCTCACCCATGGCCAGCGCCAGCCCCGTTCTGAAGAAGTCGCCCGCGACGTAAACCTCATAATTCTGTCTTTCAAATTTCATGATCTAATTTCAAGTTACTTCTCTCTGTCAGATATTAATTTTGAGAACCAGCTGTGCAGTTTCGATCATTGTGTATGGCTGAATTCAGTTGTGGGTTTGTTAATTGATGGCAGATAGAACTAATTGCGCATTTAATGATTGTAGTGAGTGAATTTATTCCATATCAACAGAACTAATAATTTACCAAAAACAAAACTATGTTTCATTTAGAATTTTGGAAGTTCAAATCAAGGAGTTATAATGTAATGAAGAAATCAGATTTTAGTGTTTGAGTATGCTTATTGCTATCTCTAATTGTCTGGAATTTGCGTGTGAATTTTCTAGGTAAGAGTAAGGCCGTCCAGTCTGAATGTGAAAGGAGACATGATAAGTGAGTAACTAATGAAAAAGGATGCAATGGTCTTTGACATCGATTGTTGTCCTGGAAGACGGAAAATAAGTTTACACGAGTATTTTGAAAAGGGGAGGCAGTGGAAATTATAGAGAATTAGGGAACGCGAGTCGAAGGGGGAAGTAGGAAGACACATGGCTAGATTAATCCTTGGTCTTTGGAAGTCAGAGGTATTTGCTGTGCGAATCTAGATCTAAAACTTTAGTTTACTTTTACTAATGATCTGGAAATCATAGTTTGTGGAGACTCCACTCCAGTTTAAGTTACTGTGAAGATTGATAATCTTAGTTTGTGGAGAATCCACTTCAGTTAGAGTTTCTGTGAAGATTGATAACATTTCTTCATAGTTTCATCTTATCAACTGTGATCGGAGACAAATTTGATGTAAAAGAGGGACATATTTTGATGCAATATCTCCCCTTTATCATTCTGAATATCAGCAGTTCAATCCTTGGATCTCATGGGGTGTTGTGAAGGAAAGGGCTGGAACTGATTTGCTTCTTTTGAATCATTGGGGTTTACAGACCAATTTTGTTGATGGTGTTTCTGTAAAATTCACTAAAGGTATACACCGCTGATTAATTGCGTATTGGATTCAAATTGCGGAGATGGTTTGGTGTTTAAGAAAAAATGATATTGAGGGTTGAACAGTGCACAATTGTTAGTTTGGTCTCAAGTCAGACTGGCGATTAGTTAGAAAGAATGATATCGATTATGAGTTCCACTGAGTTAATACTTCAGTTTAAAGTGATGTTATCCATGAATACTCATGTAACTAAGGATTAGATGGACTTGTTTAAAAAGTTGACCGGGAAAGTGGTTGTATATTTGGTGTAGAACCAATAAACTAAAATTGATTAAATCACAACTAATACATGAGAAGTATTTATACCCAGCTAGGGACTACACACAAAATATTAAGGACTTGTACTAATTACTATTTGGTCCTATATTTGGTACTATAGATTCTAAGAAATTTGGGTTCGATGTTGGTTGTCGTAATATTCTCGAGGCAGTTTCGTACAGAATAAGAACTGTGTTTTCTGTATGGGTGTAGGCAGAGGAATTGAAAGGCATGGTGGGTAAGCATACAAGATAAATAGGATGTTATTCAGATGTGTATGCTTGGTGTTTGGTTGTCTTTTGTCGACTTCTTTCATGTTGTAGTCTGTTTGGTAGACAAATATCCAGTTTGTATTTTACTGAAACGACGAGGTAGCTCTAGCCAAAAGTTGGTGCTATTGCTGGATGCCGTACTACTTTGTGGTTCAGTATTTTGTGGGTGGCTCTGCATTCATGAACTGCAGAAGGTTTTAGGAAGATATCTTGCATTTAACAACTGGTGAAAGAACCCCCCACACAATTGAAATTATCCCATTGGAGTGATGACCTATATCATTCTAATTCCAGAAGTCTCAAATATTAAATATCATACCTTCATCATTTCCAGAAGCCTCAAATATCGAATATCAGACCCGCATCATTTCCAGAAGCCTCAAATAACACCAATTTTTTTTGGTCCCAAATAACTACCACAAACATATACCCCAACATTCTCAAAACCAATTTATCTTACTCAATTATAATTATCCCATGGAAAGCATGCCCTTCATCATTTCCCATTCCAGAACACTCAAAACTTTAGAGAACTATCACACCATTATGTTTTCCTTACAAGTTAGAGCAGTCTCATGGAATGATGACCTATACCATCTTCAAGTAAAAAAGTCAACCCCTTTTTGCCTTTCACAATTGAAATAATCGCATTGGATTGATGAGATACATCATTCTAATTTCGGAAGCCTATATTTTTTTACCAGTTAAAATTTAAACCCAAATTCGATGTTTTCACTTTTCCTACCCCATTAGAATAGTCCCTAGGATTGATGGCCTATCTCTAATTCCCGACATTTTTTATCCACAAACATATGCACCCAACATCCACGAAATCAATTTACCTTACCCCATTCAAACTCAAATGACTGCCTCAAACATATTTTCACCAAAAAATATTTAAACCCAAATTCGATGTATTCACTTCCCTACCCCATCAGAATAGTCCCAAGGATTGATGACCTATCTCTAATTCCCGACATTTTTGATCCACAAACATATGCACCCAACATCCACGAAATCAATTTACCTTACCCCATTCAAACTCAAATGACTGCCTCAAACATAATCAGCCAACCTTGTTGAATTTACCTTGCCCAATTAAAATAATCTCGTGGAAATGATAACCTATATCATCTCAATTCTAGATGCCCCAAGTTTTTCGAACTCGTATAACCACAACGAATTTTTTTATTTAAACTTCATGAATTTCATTCTCCTTGGCCGATTAAGACAATCCAATGGAATGATGACATATAATTTCAATTTCCAGGGGCCAATATTTTCAGTCCCAAATGATGACGGAAAACATATGCCCCAAAAATATTTAAGGGACCGATTGGGTTTACTCAATATTAATAATCCATCACCATTTCTGACTTGAGCCCCTAAACTTTCGAAACTAAATAAAAACCACCAACACTTTTGCCCAAACTTCACTACACAATTTTCTCGACTCAATCAGATCAATCTCATGGAATGAAATGATGGGCTATTTCATTTCCTATTTAATATTCTTAAGCATTTTGGATTTAAAGAACCACCAGCAACATATTCACCTAAAAGTAACAAAGCCATTATTAAAATAATGCTGTCGGAGTGATGACCTATATCATTCTAATTCCATAAGTCTCAAATATTAGATTCTGTAGATCCGCCACCTACATATTAACCCAAATTATGAGAAACTGATATACTCGTACAAAGTAATCCCATTCGAGTGCTGACCTATATCATTCTTACTCCATAAACCTCAAATTTTAGATTCTATATATCAACCACCTATATGGCAAGGCCTAATTTTAAAAATTGACACACTAATAAAAATGATCCCAAGCGTCAAATTTCCAATCCTATATATAAGCCACCTATCTATTAACCCAAATTTGATAAGTACACTGATAAAATAATGCCATTGGAGTGATTACCTATATCATTCTAATTCCATAAGCTTCAAAGTTTAGACACATATCCACCACCTATATATTTTCTCAAATTTCATGATTTTGACTTTTCTTTACCCAATTGGAATAGTCATATGGGATACTGTCATATATCATTTCTCGAGAAACCCAGGCTATCAAAATTCGTATGGCCCCACCATTTTATTACCCTGTGAAAGAAAGTACTGCCTGCCTTTTTAGGAGTCTTCCAGCTTTCTGAAGAACCACGCACCTGTATGAAACGAAAGTCATGGGGTTACACCAAGTCTTTTCCCAACGCCTATTGGGAAAATTACTTGCTTCTATTCTTACAAAATCTATAACTAATCTGACTTCTTCCTCTTATTAGTCAGATAGTTCCAAAAGTAAGCAATACACATGTGCACTTGAAACATTGAGGTAGTTTGGATTGGTTGGCTTTTTAGTTTTTTGGAAAAGCTAATAATTAGTTCAAAAAACCGAAGAAAAATAAGGTTTTCTAAAACCAAGAGAAAACCAAAGATATCCAAGTACACCCATTCACGAAATCGATTCACCTTACCGGATTAAATGATCTGGTGGAAATAATGACAAATCATTTCCAATACCAAAGCCCTGAATTTTTTTGATTCCAAATTTACCAAAACATTTACCCAAACTTCATATATTCAAGTTCCCTTGGCCAATTAGAATAGTCTATGAAATGATGACGTATATCATTCATTCACTACCGTTGTCGTTCATTCATATTAATTAATTCATTTATTACTCTCTCCATACAACTCATATATGCAGTTTGCATAATAGGGGTGCTGTTAGATTCAACTGAGTATGGCATGTAAACTGAATTTATAATTTGCTGACAATAAAGCCGAATCTATGTTGGATTAGAATATTGGGAGTTCAAATGCCGGAGATTAGCTGAAAACTGTATTGCAGAAATCAGACTAGTATTTGAGTTTGCTTTTTGTTGTCAATGTTGAACAATGACACATCACTCTCTATTTCTCTCTTTAAAGGGCCTTGAACAATGACACAGCCCTCTGATGGGTGTCCTACCACACTTTCAAAAGATGGATTATAATTGGCTAAAAGACACTTGAACCCCACTCAGATTTGATGCAAATACACTTTAACACCTTTTGTGTCGTATTGTCTAGAATTTGATTACAGATAAGAAAGTCCGGAACTGAAAGCGAAAGGATACATAATAATTACTGAGTCACAATTGGCTTGGAAGCCTTTAATCTCCAGCACTGTTACAGGGAATCAAATAGACTGCCGAGGCTGCCACTCCTGCAATAAGGGCACGATGCTGACCAACCCCCAGACTATGCTACTGCTTCTGCTTTTAGGTTAACTTTCAATAATATGAACAATGCTATGTTTTGTATAACTGGATGTTATCTCCTCCTAGGTTTGCAGGAGTTTGGCTTTCTTTGGGCTGTACTGGGGCTGTGTCCCCTAGAATCTGGCTCTTCCTTGGCCCTTTTGAAATAAAGTCCTCTTCATAAAAAAGGCATTGGAGTTCAAAACCAATCTAGTGGCGGTGTTTGCACTCCGTTCTCTTATATTTTCGGAAGTGGTCATGTGTTTGGGGTAAGAAGAGGAAATGAGGGCCCTTCTTATGCTATTACGTGGTGCAGAGGACAATGGTGAGTTTGATGGTTTTTCTTGTGGATTTTTGGATTGTGGATTTTAATGTCTTCCATTTTCCTGGTAATGTTGGAAGAGGAAATGAAGGTAAGGTGGTAAGAGATTATTTGAGGAAAGGAAGATGGTTATTGGATGCTTTCCTTTGCAGAAATTTGTATCTATATTCTTAGGTTTTCATCATCCCTTGGCAACTTATCTCGTGTTATTGTCAGTTTGATGGAGCGCGAGCCCAGTTTGTATTACATCGATATGCAAAGATAGCGCTTTTCGAAAGTTTGCCGTCCTTGCCGACATTATGAGTGTCTTTTCTAAGTGAGATGATGTCAATGATGTTCTTGTGAACCCGGTTTAGGTTAAGAGTGGTTAGGAATCATGGTTCGATGTCCATCTTAAGCGTAATACATCTCGGCTATTTAGTGACGATACAAAAGTGGCGCTTGAAACTTCTTAAGGGCGATTATGTAAGCAAAATGTTTGGAAACCCCTTGGTACGTTCATAGGGTAGTAAGATATAAGTTTTAATTATTACTAATGCAATAATTTTTTATCTATCAGTTGAGAGCCTGGTGTTTGAGATAGTTTGGTAACTTGAAAACTTTGCTCCCTGGAACCGGTAAAAGAAGTGGCATCCCTTCTATTGGACATGTTGACAAAACCATGTATACTTGTTATGAAATTAATTGGTGCTGCTTAAGATGAAGATTCTTGGTTTGCATGTAATTGATATGTTAAATACTTCAATGTATTTTACATGCTTATGTACAGTATAAAGAGTCTGGTACTAGATTTGGTCTCAATTTCTCTGTTTTCATTTTCCTCCGGGGTTTTGAAATCTCTTTGTCAATGCGCTAAATTCATTTATTGGGCCATCTGCAGGTTGTCTGAGCTTCTTATGAATTTGTGTCATCTGAACTTTATGATCAAAGCAGAGCCCAAACTTCTCAGATGTCCTGTGGCAATTCTTTGGGACATTTAGAACAGTCCACAACCAAGTGATGGGTGACTTGAAGATGTTGCTGAAATATCAGAATGGCTATGCGGGTACATCCAACTGTAAGGGGGCAAAGTTAACCTATTCTCTGCTTAATGTGATTTCAATTCTTTCTCCTGGTGAAAGAGTGAGGAATGCTGGAGAACTGGTTTAAACCTTGTAGTTGTTCCGAATGGCAGAACGGAGTTTGCTGGTAATGCCATATCGACTGATATGTTTCTCTTTTGCATTGGATAACTCTCCATCTTCCACCATTATGCGGATCTCCAGCACTACACATTCCTGGTCAATGTGGCTATACGGTGATTCTTGTTTCATATGTGCCGAGTAATGGAGGTAGGTTTGTTTGGGACTGGCCAAGTGTGGATAAGGTTTTGTGCCAACCATAAGATCGTGAGGCCTCCCTGTGGTGTCCAAGAGATTTCAGAATATCTAGTGTGTTATTACGCGAGTGACAAGCCAGCTGGTATGACTGAAAAAGAAGCAATTGTCTGCGGAGAATTGAATTTCACAAACTGTATACAAGTATTCTAGGGACACCACATCGATATTTCAGTCTTTATCCGAGCACAGCAGCACTTCATTGGCCATCCTTAAACTAATAGATCACATAGTTTTCCTTCGGGATTGAATGAAGTTACAAAGTAGCTACAACTTACCAGAATGATCTGATGTGGTTCAGCTTGGGGTTCGAGATGGTTTGAAGGCACAGCTAGAATAGCTTCTTGTAATGCTTGGTGTGTATTTGCCTCTTATCCGTATTCCTGGTGATTTCCAGAAAATATGGCAGACCTCTCTTTATATATCAGAATATGGGGGCATGCTGGCTTTTGGACCTTTCAAGAAAATGGCTTACACGGTATCTGTAGGAGGAAATGATCAGAATACTTTCATCTACGTACAGAATCCAAGAGCTCGCCCTTGTGCTCCTCCCCTTGTCCTAGCAAAGAAGAAATCAACGCTGACCATTGAACTTCAGATGAGACGGTGGTAAGTTGGCTATAGAAGAATGGGATGAGCACACAGGGATAAGAATGCCCGAGCTTCAAATATCTGGAAGGCAAATTGGTAATGAAACCTCGAGCACTTCATAGATTCTTGTCTGTTATTGTTGTGGAGTTTTGTTGATATCCTTTTAGTTCAGATATCAGCAACGGTAGAAGAGATCACTTAATTATCAGATCCTTGGTGTGAATGTGCTGGAGGAATGATTTGACGTGGTCATAGATGTAGTGGTTGTACAGGAGGGTTTAGTGAGCCATGAGAAGGTTATGGTTGCGGCATGTTATGGAGGAGCCAGTCTTCTGCGTTCTCATTAAATGTCTCTAAATATAGAGGTGATTATAGCTGAGGTATGCCAGATGCCATCAGATTAGTTTCTTTTAATTTTTTGTTTTGTTCCATATGTTGGACATGTTGAAAAAGATCATGTATACTTGGTATGAATTTATTCAATACTCCAATGTATTTTACATGTTTATATATAGTTTAATGAGTCTGGTTCTAGATTTCAGACTCAGTTTCTCTGTTCCAGTTTTCCTTCGGGGTTTTGAAATCTCTTTGTCGGTATCTGCAGGTTCTTGTGAGCTTCTTATGAGTTTGTGATGGTTTGTTCAAGTAAATCGACTTTAACCGCGTCATCTGAACTTTCTTATCAAGGCGGATCCCAGATAGCTCATCAGTATATGAACTCACTTTAACCGTCTCTGCAGTAGAGCTTAAACTTGTCAGATGTCCTGTAGCTATTTTTGGGATATTGAGAATAGTCCAGTTCCAAGTGATGTGCGGCCTGAAGATGTTGATGAAATTATAGATTGGATTTGTAGGTAAACCCAATTATAAGGGGGCACACTTAGTCTATGCTGTGTATGGTGATTTCAATGCCTTATCCTGGTGAGTGAGGGATTCTTGATAACTGGATGTAAACCTTGTAGATGTTCCGAACGGGAGAAAGGATGCGGGTGATTAGGGCATATCGATGGGGATGATGATTAGCTCTGGCATTGCAGATTCTTGGTCAACCTTGGTGTATAGTGATTCTTGTCATTCCTTCTGCGGTAGGTGTTTCATCTGCACTAAGTACCGAAGGCAGGTTTTTTGGGACTGGCCTGGTGTGGTTCGTGGTGAAGGTTTTGTGCCACCCATATGATCATGGGCCTCCCCGTGATTCGTAAGAGATGACAAACTTTACTGGGGTAACAGGGTAATGGTATGAATGAAGAAGCACTTATCTGGAGAGGATCCTCACAAACTGTACTCTAGGGACTCCACAATGATATCACAGACTCTTAGTCTTTATCTGTTTACAAAAGTACTTTGTGAGCATATTGGGATCCGAATGAACGGCCTTCAATATCTGGATTGGGAATTGGTAATTGAAATCTTGAGCTGTTCTAGGATGAGCTACAGTGATTGTTGTCAGTTATTCTTGTGGAGTTTTGTTGAGATCCTTGAATATCAGCAACGATACTAGAGATCCCTCGCCAAATATTTGGTGTGAATATGCTAGAGGAATGATTAGAGTGGTCAGAGCTGTAGTGGCTGTACTGGAGGATTCGGTGAGCCAGGAGAAAGTTATGGGAAAAAACTTTGGTGCGTCCCAAAGGTAACCGGCTAAGCCGGTACTAACTAAAGATTAATCACAAGAAAATAGTGGGCTTTTGAAGCATTCTCGGCCCCTTCGAGTCTCGCACTTAACTGAACACAACAGAATAGAGAAGCAAACTATCTTACTTTGAAATTAAAACGATGAGAATGACAAAAATCACAACATACAGCAGTTTCACATGAAAAGAGTGGGCTTTGGAAGCATTCTCGGCCCCTACGACTCTCCTACTCAACGTTGTTACCTCCTCCCGAAGTTGTTGGAGATCTGGAGCACAGCAAGGACTGGGAAATTCATCTTCCCAGTAGAAATAGTTGCATTGTTGACCTCTAGGCTTGGCACAATTCCAAAACACGCGTCCGTCATTTCCGGGCGTATGTGCGGTACGACTTACCGGGTAACGGCCACAGAAACACTGCCCAGGCCTACACCCTGACCTCCGGGATGAATCTCCTCTTGAATATGAAGGTGGATTGCTTGGTGAGGGTGAAGAGCTTACACTATGTTGAGACATTTCTTAGAGAGAAAGAAGAGAAGGGTGAAAGAGAAGGAGAACAGATGAGATCTGAGAGTGAAGAGAGAAATAAAGAGTTAGTTGAGTGTGGTTGGAGATTGTATTAAAAGCGGGCAGTGGGTAGGTTGGCTGATATAAATGCAGGTATCTAACTTTAAGATAGAGTACTTAACAGTTTAGAATTGGTACCTAATAACGTAGTAGTGCATTTATTAATTCAGTTTTGGTAGGTGAGGGTAGTTCGCCAACACCAAATGCACCTTAAATAAAACTAACTGTACAGTTTGTGTTCACAAAAAATCACAAGCAATTTTTCAGAAAACAACACAAGTCATCAAATCATAAGCAAACAAACATTGCCTAATCATCATTGGGAAACATTGTTCATAACATACACTCTCAAACATACAACCCACAACATTTACTGACATAAACATTGTTCATACTACAAATTCCCAAACAACATAACAGACAAACTCACTTTTTTCCATTCTTCCCCGACGACTTTCGCGCCGACCTCCTCGTCTTCGCCCCGGATTCCAATGGAACAGTAGGAAAAGAAGTGAAATTGTACATCCTTTCAAACTCATGAACATTCTCATCAATAGACTTGAAGCTCAGTAACTCTTCAAACATCTTGGCCTTGTGGATGTTGTAGTCTGATCTAGCCATTTCATTGGCTATCCAGATTCTCAGATGCTTCACTTGAATAGAGAAGTTCTTTGGATTAGGAATCAGGTCCCTCAAGTGGGTCATGAAGAAGCATACAAAAGGGCCACAATCACACCTGAGAGATTAAAATAGAATGCAGTTCTGATGTATAAGATAGTGTGTTTAAGAAAATGATGAGTGGAGTTAATGAATAAGTTTTTTTACCCGTTTGGTTGTTGGGGAACGTCGTCATTCATGTACCACACATCCCACTTTGTGATGTCATCATGGTACTCTGGATAGGAGGATAGCACCTGGTGAATTTGATTAACTTTTCTAGCCACATCCCTCTCAACATACCCATGTCCAGAAAGCGAGTCCAAGACGTATATTTCCTTGTCGACAAAGGAAATGACCATCATGAACCAGTGGGTTCGATGTACATTCATGGGCAGGGCAATCTATTTCATTAACAATTCAACATAAAATAAGTTCAACAAAATATGAATGTATAAAGCAGATTGCATTGATAGAAATCCTAAATCTTACGTAGCCCATCTCGCTCCACGTTCCTCCGTATTTATCGGGCACTTGGAAATATCGATTACCCTTCGTTGGCTGAACAAGAATTAAAATTAATGATGCTATTTTGTGGAAGAATTTTAAATTGAGTTTTTATCCAATGAAAAGGGAATGAACTTACGGCATAATGTGTTCCGAGGTACCAAATGCGAGGGATTCCACCAAATGGTCGGCTTCTTTCTTTCAGATGAAGCAATTGCAAATATGCATCGATGACCTAATTGTTTAAAAAGTGAATAGAAAAGTGTTATGATGATGATGGGAGAATGTGTTAAGAAACTACGTTAAATCAACAAAAAGAAATACTTGCTTCGTTGTCAAACCATTTACCATCCATGAAGCGCCACGCGGCATACCTCGTCACCTTCTCATAATCAGCAATGTTAATAACCAACTCACTGCAGATATAATAACAAATCAAACCATAAGTAAAAACAAAATTTGTGTCTTGTACAGCTTATTTAGGAAATTTGAATGTAAATAACACTTACTCTCGCAAGCTTAGTGGAATTTTGGGATCCCAAGGTTTTTTATCGAACTTAGGCTCATATTTGTGAGACAAAAAGAAGTTGATCCAGCAATCTTACAGGCTAGGCATCTCTGGCAGACATGTCATTTCCTCGGGATTGCTTTGTTGCTTCTTAAGCGACACCCGATTCGACCACCTTATGATCCACCGCGCCTTTCCCCGGACAGACCCATCAATGTTTTTCCTTGGGTCCGCCCAAGAAGCCAAGGATGCCTCCTCCTAATAAATCAACAAAATGTTAGAATTGGAAACAGAGACATCAAGTCTAAAGTTAAAACAGTTAATACACTTACCTCATCGTCATCGTCAGATCTGACTTCTTCGACCACCTCCATCGAAGAGCTAACCTCATCCTGATTCTTCTTCTGCTTCTTCTTGGGAGGTTCTTCTTGTTTATCCTCTTCACCTCCCTTCTTCTTTTCCCCTCCTTCCTCTTCCTCCGTTTCATCCCCCTGCTTCTTTTCCGCTCTTTCATCTACCTGCTTATTCTCATCTTCTTCCTTCTTTCTCTCCTCATCCTTCATCTTCTTTCTTCCATCTTCCCTCTCCTCCTCCAATTCAGACTTTCTCTTGTTAACAGTCGCGAACATGGCCAATAATGTTTGCGGGTCAGCATTCTGCGCCAGCTGTCCCAAAAGATCCTTCAAATAATCCCCTGGTGGGAGAACTGATTGAATTGCTGGTGCAACAGCCTTCTCAGTAATTGGCTCTTCATCCATTTTCTTCAACTTCAACTACAAAGAACAACAGAGTATAAAGGTTAACATTTAAGATAAGGATGTTAACTGATAAAAACATATTTATAAGTTTTATGTAAAAGGTTACTCACATTTTCATTCATACACACATACTTCCATCTCTTAGAAACATCAGATGTCTTCCAGAATTTCAACCTGGGACTTGCATTCTTGTCTTTGCAGCCCTTGGGATTTTCTTGAAATTTGGGGCAAAACTTTTCCAAGTACAGAAGCTACAAAATATACTCACAACATTAGAACTTAAGAAGGAGCTATTAACATATTAAACAGAAATCATAAAAAAACTGACAAAATGCTAGATTATTACCACAAGAATCAGCACGCAACCATTTCCTCGCAAGGTTTCCCCAGTCTAGGCCTTCACATTTTGTTTCACCAGATGATCAAGCCACAATTCCGCCCAGTTCACCTTTTTCAGGTGCTCCAAATCTACAACAAGTTTGGCCAGCCCAGACCGGACTCCTTGTCGCCCGATCGGCATCCCTAGGGCCCCCAAGATTAAACAAACAGCCCTCTGCTTCCACTCATCATTGAACAGCTTCCTATTTTTCAAGAACCACGGAACATACTTACCGACCTTTGTGTTGTCCTGGACGAGGCCAATTCTGTGTGCCACTTCTTGTACAACCTTTGGATCGACCTCCGGAAACTCAGTTGTTCCGGTGCATTTTACTCCAAGGAGCCAGCCGACAACTTCCGGGGTTACATCCACAGTCCGGCCGTGAGCCGTCAAGGACCCCTCGGTGTCAAATGAGTTGTAGAGGAATTTGTTGAAAGCCTCGGGGGTTTCTGAAATCTGTAGGTGCTTTAGTCCTCCAAGCCCCACTTCAGTCAACCATGACTGCTGTTCATCTGTCATATCTTTGAAGAGAGCCTTAACAGAGGGCAGGCTCATAAAGCTTTGGAACCGCCTCGGGTTCTTCAGCTTCTTCTTTGATTTGCTCTTCAACTTGGCTGCAGCCGATTTCTTCTTCTGCTTGGCCTTTTCACCGAATGGTCTTCTCTTCAATGTGCCAGCTGATTTCCTCTTCTCTCTTTCTTCGGTGGCAGCTGTGATATAGGGTTCTTGTTGGGACTTTGTCAGCCTTTTCCATTCATTGTTTATCCTCTGTTTGACATCGTCGGTTATCTTCACACGAGGATCTTGTTTCTTGAGCTTGTGCGTCTGAACATTTCTACAACAATCATGAGACAATAAAGAAAATTAAATTACAATTCCAAGTACTAGATCCATAACATATAAGACACACCCTCAAACATTTAAAATCAAATAAAGTCATTAGACTTTAAAGTAATAACATGCATTATGATGTTTGAACATGTAATGGTTTAGAAAAGGACTTTAATAGTTTAGAACGAGGGTGCAGAATAGTAGACATTGGCTTCACAATTGAAACAAAATTTTACGAGATGATTGATTAGGGAAGAAACTTACTTGAATCTTATGTACGCATTCATGGCATTGCCATGATGGGCTTCATCGTCACTATCATCTTCCCTCCTCTGTTCCACAGGTTGGTCACTTACCTCATCTTCCTTCTGTTCCTCCCTATCCTCCTCCAAATCCTCCTCATCTTCTTCATCATCATCGCTCTTATCCTCCACGAGTTTGTATTCTTCGTCATCGTGATTCTGTTCCTCCTCTTGGACCTCATCCTCCTCCTCCTCCTCCTCCTCCTCATCCTCCTCATCCTCCTCATCCTCCGGTTGCTCTTCAGCCTCAGGTTGGATATTATCATTTGTTCTTTTCTGAACAGTGTATTGGCTTACATCAATCTCCTCATCACTCGAGACTTCCGTCGCTTTCTGATCGTACCTTTTTTGTTCATCCTCAGGTAAGTTGAGAAATACTCTATACTGCTGTGCTATCAGTTTGGGAGGCATATCCTTCCCTCTATATCCCATTGTAGATTTTTGATGGTTACTGTCATAAGTAAATAGTTGAAAAACTTAAGTAAAACCTTCAAATAACACAGAAGGCAATTTAAATTTCAGAGATTACAGATCTAACAATAAGTTTCATGGGATAACAGTGCATTGTGAAACATGACAATTAACAAAGATTAATTTAGGACAAAGTGAGAAGGTAGAAAAAATTTTCACAAAATTTGATTTTAAGAAGGAGTTATTAATTCATTAAACAGCATGATAAAAAAGAAGGACATTTTAGAAAAAAAAAAGTGATTACTTACAGGAATAGGTCAAATCCAGGAGTATGCTTCACCTCTACATCTTCATTCTTGCGCTTAGAAGCCTTTTGATTTGTTCGTTTTTTCACTGCCTTCGGTGGTGCTGGATGTTTCCGGGTCGATCTCCTAGGGACTTCCTCAACGTGCTCTTCCTTCTTTGCTTTCTCTTTCTTCTTTAGTTTCTTCTTCTCTGTACTGGCACCCTCTATACTCGTACTCTTCTCAATTAAGGCAGCAGCCTCAGCCAATTTCTTCAATTTGTCTGCTTCAACATCCGCCATTTCAAAATCAACCCTTGATAATGGAATTGCATCGAGACCATCTCCAAAATTCTTCAGACCAATTTCATCCGTGGACTCCGTTGTCTTTCCCTCCTGTGAACTCCGTTGTCTTTCCGAGTTGCTAGAGTTGCTATCGATCTTGTTATCGGCGAGATCTTGTTGTTTTGATCGTCTTTCTCGAATAATCTTCTTCTTCGCCATGGATTCTGTATGTTGATTGAAGGAGAAGAGATGAAGATGGAGGAGATGAAGATGGGGAAGATGAAGAGGAAAGTTGCGAACTGGAGAGAGAGACAGAGAGAGAGAGAGAGAGAGAGAGAGAGAGAGAGAGATTCGTCAGTTTCAGAAAATTGATTGAAACTGCAACCACAGAGTCAATTACTAGAAGGACTCTGCAAATGGAACTGTTCCGAAATTAAAGTCAAGGTGGGCTGTGAGTGGAATACTACCTTTAAAATTCTATGTGTCATTAAAATTTTGTATCCAAAATAGTGCAATACTACCTTTTGGTTGTTGGGGTCTTCTTCTTTGAAAATCTGCTATTTTAAGGTATCTCACAATCTTAGATAGGATGGAACAGTTTCATATGAACACCTCATATGGCTTGGTAGTTAGCAGAATTAAAGTATCATTGATGAAACTTCAGCTTTTCCTGCCAAAGTGGCTAGAATTTAAGGATATGGTTGGTCTGGCTCATTTATGTTAGGCATTGAATGGTTCTGCTGCCCACAAAATAAGCTTAGTGAACTGTTTCTCTTTAAACTATTGAGGATGCTATCTTAAATCTTAAAACTGGGTTCGAGAATATTAAAGTTTCATCTCACTGACACCACAGTCTTGGTAGCTGAGGAATTTATTATATTACATCCATATATTAATGAGGAGATAAACTTTTCAGAGATTTCGTATTCATTAAGGTAAAAAATTAAAGAGTTCTTCATGTCTTTAAAAATTTTGTATCCAAAATAGTGCAATACTACCTTTTGGTTGTTGGGGTCTTCTTCTTTGAATATCAGGTTGAGAAGGAGGTCAATCTGAGAACCAGAATGTGAAACAAACCAATTTCAGATGAGAGGGAGGGAAATTTGTGAGAGTGGAGTTCGTGGCAAGGGTTTGGTATCTTTGCCTCATGATTATGAGGAAGAAGAATACGATTTTGAGGTCTTCGATGAAGATGAATGTTTGGACATCACTCTTACAGAGAGCTATGGAGAAGATGCAACCAGAAACTCTATTATGGAAGTTCCAAATGGAGAGATCATACCAGGTATGCGATCTTACAGTTTAAGTTAATGACTGTAGTTATACAGTTAGTAATTTTAAGTTTTATGCAGGAATAATGGTTACCAAGGAAGATGTTATGGAAATGACTTTTGAAAATGAGGTTCAAGCTTATGACTGGTACAACCTCTACGCACTAATTCTTGGCTTTGGGATTAGAAGGTGCAACCGCCGGTACTTCGACCCGGAAACGAAAGAATGCATAAAGTCAAGGATATACGTGTGTGCCCGACAAGGCTTGCGCTCCGAGAAGGTCCTGTACAAAGAAAATAGGAAACGGGAGCATACCAGAAACACTAGGTGTGTATGCAAAGCTCGTGTAAAAATATCAAGAACTTCACCTACCGAGCCTTTTAAGGTGGTTCAATTCGAACCCGGTCATTCACACGAACTTTCGGAACCACAATGCGCGAGCAACCACCGGTCACACCGAAAGGTCTCTGAGGCCGATGTTGAACTGGTCAGATCTTTGAAGGAGGTGGGGATCAAGTATTGCCAAAGCTTTCTTTTGATGGTTAAACAAGCCGGCGGTTATAACAAGTTGGGTTACACACAGAAAGATCTTTACAATAAAATGGCCTCTATGGACAAGATATATTCAAATGAAGGAGATGGGCAGCAGACCTTGATGTACATTGACAGTTTGAAGCACAGTCACTATGGCGTGTTCAGAGAGTAAGTTTACTTCTTAACAATTAAGCGTGCTATCTTATGTGTTAAGGTCTATCTACTGTTCAGTTATGCTCATACTTATCTGTTAAACTTACTTTCTAACCTGTTAGAGTTAACATCATTTATGTAACTAATCTTTCTGTTTCCCTAAGTGTTATTTATTGTTTTTGTAGGTTCAGAACAGGTAAAAATCATGAGCTTGAAAGTGTTTTCTGGTGTGATAGGAGATCAGTGGTAGATTACCACAGATTTGGCGATGTACTCATTTTTGATGCAACGTACAAGACCAACATCTATCAAAAACCATTTGTAATTCTATCTGGCGTGAACAATCACTACCAGACGACTATTTTTGCCTGTGCTTTTCTCAACGACGAGACAGCAGAAACATATGATTGGGTTTTGAAGTGCCTGATGAAGGTAATGAATAATAAGAAGCCTTTGTCCGTCATCACGGATGGCGATTTGGCAATGAGAAAAGCTATTATGGATAATTTCCCAGAGGCAAGACATCGTCTGTGTTCTTGGCATCTTTGTCGGAACGCCCAGGCTAATCTGAAGTTGGGAGATGGCTTCATGGTTGATTTTAAAAAGTGCTTGCATAGTAGGAAACCTGAAAAATTTTGGCATAATGATTGGCATGCAATGCTTACCAGATGGAACATTGCTGATAGGAATTGGGTCTAGGTCACATATATGAACCGCCACTTGTGGGCGGAGACATACTTGAAGGATCATTTTTTTGCGTTGCAAACGACGACCTCGAGATGCGAGAGCATCAACAGTTTTGTCAAGGATTATATGTCCTACTCGGACAAATTGACCAATGCTTGCAAGGGATTCACGACAGGGGTTGACAAGCTACGCAACAACGAGCGTAAGGCACACCATCGCTCCGACCAATCAGACCCGGTGATAACAACAGGGTTCACGGAACTCGAACGCCATGCAGCAGAGGTCTTCACCGAAAATGTCTTCAACATGTTTAGGAAACAAGCTCGAAAGGGTGATGATTATAGAGTGTTTGAAGTCAAAACTGTTCCAGAAGAGAGCTTGGACTTGTTCTACGTGATGAGAGGTCAAATGAAGAGATCCATGGTATGTACATCTGCTTCAATTTACATATTTATATACTATGTACTCGTGTACTGCATTTTTATTTCTAAATAATCTTGTCATGTTTCCTTAATGTTATTAATGATATCTTAAGTCTTAAAGTGTAACAAATAAGTATTGATGTCACAGTCTTTGAACTATTGTCCTCTTCTATCTAGTACCAGGTTACAATCTGTCTATCCTTGTGTTCATTTGTATTTTCATTTCCTTCTTAATTTCTAACCACCCTATCTTTTCTTGCTTCAGCAAGTTGTTCAATGTCGTCATGATAATAGGCTTCTCCGTTGCACGTGTTTTCGTTGGGAAACATCGTATATGATTTTCAAACACATGTTGTTTGTTCTGAAACAAAAGGGAGTACAGAGGATCCCAAACTCTTTAATTGCCAAAAGGTGGACCAAAACTGACAAAGAATTCTACCGAACCGAGCCATCAATGAAGGAGCCTGTTGGGAAGAAAAGTGATGACCCAGATTTGCAAGCCTTGCGCCGGGCTTCCTCGAAGAACGAAGTTCAACTGTATTACCGTTTGGGTTGTACTACTGGCGAGACAATGAGGTTCTTCAGAGAGCATATGGCCGACAGGATTCGGAAAATGCAGAGAATGGTTTCTAAAACTTTTCAGGGTACACAAGGAGCCGGGACACAAGGAGAGATTAAGAAGGAAGAAAATCTCTACGCCCATGTGAAGAATCCGAACCCCCCGGACACTAAATGCCCAAAGGGACCAAAGAAAGACAAGAGAAGGAGGTGTGGCAATTGCAAGGAGCTGGGACACAACAGGACAACATGTCCCAATCCTCCGGTGGACTCCGTCGAACAAGTGGACGATCCGGAAGACGATTTCGCAGAACTGCCACTTGAGTTTGATGTTAAAGAGGAATACTTCTGGTCTCAATCGAGTAGTCAGTCCAAGAAAAACAAGCATGAATGATATAGGTCTGTTTAGAGTGATTTTATTCGTGATTTCTTGACAAGAAAGACGACCCGGGAGATGATATTGAACAAGTACCACCTTATTTTAATGTTATTGTGGAATTGTTCTGGTATTAATCTTTAAACATGCCTTTAAAGGACTTTTGAGTTGATATTGGTCTGCTTGTAGTTAATTTCATCGTTATTTATTAACAATAAAACTCAAATTGTTAACATTGCTTTCTTAAATGAGGGAACTCCTTCTACCTGTTAAACACTACTAACTATATGGTAGTCTTTTCTATCTGTTAGCCGCGTAGATATTAAGAACTTTATCTAAAGCGAGAAAAACTCTTAACAACTATATCTCCAGCCGAGGTTACCTGCTATAGCGGGTAACATTTTTTGTCCTGTAGTAGCGGGGACCACAAAAAATAATAAAAAGTTGTCAGGAACCCTAATTAGGGACGCACCATAGACAACCCCAAAGTTATGGTTGTGGGTTGTTAATGAAATCCGTGTCGACCGGGTAGGCTTCCTCGTGGACGCGGTTCTCTGTCAACCCTCATCTCAAACGGCGAACGGCAACTTTTGTCTTTCATTCTCCCATCGTTTTGAACTGCCAAACTTCCACCCACGTCGCCACCATCTGTTTGCAGGGCGTTCAGTTACAGGAACCCTAATTTCTTCTTTTGGGTTACTATTATATTTTAACTTGGGTTTGGCTTCTTCTGGTTTATTGATTATATTTGTTGGGGCTTCTTATGTTTTCTTACTAATAAATAGGCCCAACTGTAAAAATATGTTGCCTTTATTATTCATACTTTCCAAAGCCCAAGAAAACATTATTATTTTTCTAAAAAAACAAAAACATTATTATTAATAAAAAGCTCCTTATATAGTTATTTTATTTCAGAATGGTCCTCCTCATTATAGAAAATATTATTGGACTCTTTATATGTAATAAAATGGATACCCAACTTGCAATTGACATGCACGTAACATAGAAGAATATACGTATCCCGCACCCGTGTACAAATTCCGGGTACTTTTCAGCCGAGTCACCGAGTCCTAAATTTCAAGCAAACGGCAAATCAGATCCTCGGATACACACCTGACTTGACACCCGCACCCGAGTCCAGTTAACGTAGAATGAAATCAACGGAATGATCTTAGGTCGACGAACGAATCGATGAGGCTAAGTATGTCGATTTCATACACTTGTCTGGAATTTAACTATTTTATGTCGACATACATAGTAACACTAATGTTTGGTTTTACACGAATTTTCAAAGGAAAAGGATTCATAAGCTCAAAATAAGTGAGTCCACTAAAGAATAATATGCTGATGATATGATTGTTTGCTAGTGCAGACTGCAGACTGCTATATGAAGCTTAAAAATACTGTATCCAGATATGCCCAACAACATAGGCCAGACTTTCTTTTACTTATTCTGCTTGATTTTTACTAGGTTGCTTTGAGCTGTGGTATCAGCTGCAATACAAAGAGCGCGTTAGCTGACCAGAGGCTATGTTATCATTTTTATTGTCGAACGGACTTGGCTGCGTTATCTTAAAAGGTTACCTTCTTTTATTTAACACAAATTTACTATAGCTGAGGAATGTTGTCACTTGTATCGGCATCTCATAGACAGTATCTCCGTGGAGTGTTATTCTGTTGAATGTTGTAGCCAACCAGATCAGACCTCAAGACTTCTCCTTTATCAAGGTATTTATTTTAAGATATCGAGCCTACAATGTCTCCCGCCCCATAGATTAGAAAAAAGAAGGGCCAAAAATGAATCCCATGTCCCAACTGTGGAGGCTAAACTCTTTCCTTCTACTGTTTTAGATCTTGTCTTTCAATATCATTAGGAAAATAAAAGACATTTGCCAGCTTCAAAACCATCTGGTACCACAAAGTACATGGGACCAGAATCCTGGTTTGGCCTATTCTATGACTTTGCATAGGTTAGTCACTTTAACATATTCTCAACTAGTTACATGGACACCTTGAGAAATATCGAATTTTCATACTTTCTAGATATCAATCGGAGGGTAAGAATCTGAATACCAATAACGCAAAGAAAATATAGGAAAACTCATAAATCATGGTACTTGCTACTGCAGTTTTGAGGCAATTCAAATTCATTAATGATAATTATTTGATAATGAAGTTTGGTTTCTTAGAACTTGAAGAAACTCATCTAGAACACAATAATTGCACTTGAAGAGTACATGTTATTTCTCTGTTTGGAATAAAAGACCTGTCTGGTGAGGTAGAGAACTTCAGACGGTTGTGGTGTTTCCTCCTGAAGTAGCAAAATCTATAGGACTTCTGACAACATGCTTACCTTTAACCTCGTACCACGTTAAGTAATCATAAGCGCCCGTCTTCAAGATACTCCCAGAATCAATCTTAATTGTCAAAGTGAACTTTGCTCTAGTGTTCTCACCTTGGAAGGAAATTGTGGATGGTTGAACCACCACCTTCATGCCTGATGGGGCGAGCACTGTATTAACAAGACTACTGTAGCAGCTGACTTTCACTGAAGCTGAAGCCTAGAAGTTAGGCCCATTGGCCCAATAGTCTCTCTTAATTCATCTGTAACCCATTACAAACTATAAGGGTATTTTAGTCATTTGTGCCTTTAGCAAAAACCCTAGCTCATCTTATCCGTACAATTCCTCCCGTCATGGTCCAGTCGTTGGCTTTGTATATAAGCTTCTTCTCCTTCTGGGGTTCATTATCTTGACTGTAAATATACACATCCGTTCTTCTTCTTCTTCTTCTTCTTCTTCTTCTTCTTCTTCTTCTTCTTCTTCTTCTTCTTCTTCTTCTTCTTCTTCTTCTTCTTCTTCTTCTTCTTCTTCTTCTTCTTCTTCTTCTTCTTCTTCTTCTTCTTCTTCTTCTTCTTCTTCTTCTTCTTCTTCTTCTTCTTCTTCTTCTTCTTCTTCTTCTTCTTCTTCTTCTTCTTCTTCTTCTTCTTCTTCTTCTTCTTCTTCTTCTCTTCTTCTTCTTCTTCTTCTTCTTCTTCTTCTTCTTCTTCTTCTTCTTCTTCTTCTTCTTCTTCTTCTTCTTCTTCTTCTTCTTCTTCTTCTTCTTCTTCTTCTTCTTCTTTCTTCTTCTTCTTCTTCTTCTTCTTCTTCTTCTTCTTCTTCTTCTTCTTCTTCTTCTTCTTCTTCTTCTTCGTATACTCTGTATTCTTCTCCCGTTATGATATGGAGTTGTCATGGGTACTTTCCTTATCCATAAGCAACCAGCTTTTATATTATTTGATTCTGGTGCATCATACTCATTCATATCATCATCATTTGCTGAGAAATTGGGTTAGGATAAGTCTGCTAAGAAATCTATCCCAGTGGAAACTCCTACTGGCCAAATAACAGTATGTGACACCGTATTTGAAGGGGTAGGAGTGAAAATCCTAGCATGCACCTTTCCAGCAGTCTTGATTAAGTTTGATCTTAGAGGCCTAGATGTCATCCTGGGGATGGATTGACTTAGTAAATATCGAGCCGTCATTGATTGTTATGATCAGAAGTTTCGGTTAAGAGGACCCAACGGTGAGAGAATCTCTTGCCGTGGAATCACGAGGGAGCCTTGTATTAGACTAGTGTCAGCACTGACCATAGTCAACCAAGTGAAGAAAGGGAACTCTGCCTACTTGTGCTACATCCAGGATGTGTCCAAGAAGGAGAATGTGCTAGAGGAGATACGAATTGAAAAGGAGTTTCCTAACGTATTCCCAGACGAGATTCCAGGAATGCCACCAAGAAGAGAGTTGGAGTTTACTCTGGACTTAGCTCCTGGAACCGCACCTATCTCAAAAGCACCGTACCGGATGGCACCAGCAGAGCTGAAGGAGCTAAAGGAGCAATTACAAGAACTCCTAGATAAGGGGTACATACGGCCAAGTGTGTCACCCTGGGGAGCACCAGTGCTTTTTGTGAAGAAGAAAGATGGAAGCTTAAGGCTATGCATTGACTACAGTGACTTGAACAATGCAACCATAAAAAATAAGTACCCTCTACCCCGGATTGACAATCTTTTCGATCAATTACAAGGGCTAGTGTCTTCTCCCAGATTGATTTGAGATCAGGGTACCATCAGCTTCGGGTAGCCGAGTAGGATATCCCGAAGACAGCCTTTAGAACAAGATATGGCCACTATGAGTTCACTGTGACGCCTTTTGGTTTGACCAATGCACCTGCGGTATTCATGGATTTGATGAACCAAGTAGTGAGACCATTTCTAGATCGATTCGTCGTCGTCTTTATTGATGACATCCTTGTGTACTCGAAGAGCGAGGAAGATCACGAGGAACATCTCGGAGAAGTGTTGCAAACTCTTAGACAAGAATGATTGTATGCTAAGCTTTCAAAGTGCGAGTTTTGGTTAGATCGTGTTCCATTTCTGGGTCACATCATCTCGAAGAAAGGCATATCCGTGGACCCAGGAAAGATTTCAGCAGTCAAGGACTGGCCAACACCGAAGAATGTTTCCGTGATAAGAAGTTTCCTTGGCTTAGCAGGTTACTACAGGCGTTTTGTGAAGGACTTTTCCAAGATAGCCAGGCCACTGACAGCACTAAAGAAAGCAGTAAAATATCAGTGGAGTGAAAGTTGCGAGGAAGCGTTTCAGACACTGAAGGAAAAACTAACTACATCACCAGTTTTGGCTCTACCGAATGATTCATGCGAGTTTGATGAATACAGCGATGCATCAAAGAAGGGGTTAGGATGTGTACTCATGCAAGACAGAAGGGTGATTTCATATGCATCAAGACAGCTAAAACCCCACGAGGAGAACTATGCTACTCACGACTTGGAGTTGGCAGCAATTGTTTTCGCACTAAAGATATGGAGACATCACCTGTACGGAGCAGTTTGTAAGCTTTACACAGATCACCGCAGCCTAAAGTACATTTTCACACAGAAAGAGCTAAACAACAGACAGCGGAGATGGCTAGAAATCATCAAGGACTATGACTTACGTATCCAGTACCACGAAGGGAAGGCAAACGTAGTCGCTGACGCATTGAGTCGAAAGGCGAGCCATGCCTTGAATGCAATGGTAGTTTTACTAGAATGGCTATGCCACGAATTCAGAAAGCTCGAGATCGAAGTCGTGGATGAAGGTAGAGTACATAACTTAATTGGCAGTATGACAGCAATACCAGTCTTCTTTGAGGAAATAAGGAGTAATCAAGCAGGAGATGTCAAACTGGAAAGAATTAAGAAGAAGATTGCAGCAGGACAAGCCAGAGACTTTCAGATTCACGAAGATGGGAGCATACGCTACAAAGGAAGATGGTGTGTACCACAGAAGTGTGCAAAAACTAAGGAGAAATTGATGCAAGAAGCGCACAACACGCCTTACTCAGTAGACCCTGAAGGCAACAAACTCTACAAAGATTTGAAGAAGACATTTTGGTGGCCAAACATGAAGAAGGAAGTAGCAGAATTCGTAGCCCGATGTTTAACGTGCCAGAAAGTGAAGTTTGAACACAAGCGGGTGGGAGGCCTATTTCACCCTTTGGACGTACCAGTTTGGAAGTGGGATTCCATTTCCATGGATTTTGTGACGGCACTGCCAACGTCAAAGAACGGACTTAATCAAATTTGGGTAGTAGTAGACCGATTGACCAAGACATCAAGGTTCATTCTGATGAAGGATACGTGGAACATGGAGCAGAGGGCAGACGCGTATGTCAAAAATATAGTGAGATATCATGGAGTTCCAAACTCGATAATTTCTGACAGAGACCCTAACCTTCTCTCTCATTTATGGAAGGCGCTTCAGGAAGCAATGGGGACCCAGTTACGATTCAGTACGACATTTCACCCAGCCACGGATGGGCAGACAGAAAGAACGATTCAGACATTGGAGGACATGCTAAGGGCTTGTGTCATGGACCTTCAAGGTTCATGGGTTGACAAGCTACTACTGATAAAGTTATCATAAAACAACAGCTACCACGCCAGCATCGGCATGGCACCGCACGAGGCTTTGTATGGGAGAAAGTGCCGGACACCTCTATGTTGGAGTGACATCAGCGAGACAGTGGTAATTGGCCCACAAATGATCGAAGAAATGACCGACCAAGTGAGAGTTATCCAGCAGAGAATGAAGGCGACACAAGACAGAAAAAGTCCTATGCGGATCAAAAAAGAAGACCATTAGAATTCCAAGTGGGTGAAGAAGCGTTTCTAAAAGTTTCACTTACGAAGGGAGTGACAAGATTCAATCAGAAGGGGAAACTGAGCCCAAATTTTATCGGCCCATATGACGTTCTGGAGAGAATTGGAGAAGTTGTGTACCAACTAGACCTACCTTCTAATTTGGGACGAGTACACAACGTCTTTCACGTCTCACAGCTGAAGAAGTACGTACCAGACTCATCCCACGTGTTGGATCCGAAACCGATTGAGTTAGACCCATCTTTGACTTACGAGGAGCACTCTGTCAAGATTCTGGATACTAAGACAAGAGACACGCGTACCAAGAGAATTAAGCTAGTGAAAGTTTTATGGACGAACAACCAGACGGAAGATGCTACTTGGGAAGCAGAAGATGACATGAGAAAGAAGTATCCTCACCTGTTTAATGAGGTAAATTGAGTTCCGGGAACGTCACTCTCCTAAGGGGGAGAGGATGTAATCTTTCGCTTTAGTACCCTTACGTTCCTAAAAATAAATCTTGACCTTTCTTATTATCTCGGGTTAGTTTCATAATATATTTGATGCATCATCATATAGATATACCCTTGCATCGTATAGAAACTATTTGCTATTTGAGTAGCTTTAGCTTCGAGGACGAAGCTCTCTTTAAGGGGGGAAGGATGTAATACCCCGTTTTAATACAAGGGTAAATTGGTAATTTATACGAGGAATTTGATTTTATTTGCGAGTGGCAAATTGGGTAATCTTCGGGTTCAAATTATGGTCGAGACGATTAACTTATATTCCTAGAAAACGATATCGTTATCGAGAAATTATTTTTAGCAAATTATTATTTTATACTAAGTGATAAATTGTCTAGCCTAGTGTGTACCCGACCGCTAGATTAGTCTACCTTTTGGTGCACCCAACATACCCTAACATTGCTAATAAAAAAAAAACAAAAAAACTGAATTTTCCCCATCTTTCGGTAGGATTCCCCATTCCCCAACATTTTTGTTTCTCTCTCTCTCTCTCTCTCTCTCTCTCTCTCTCTCTCTCTCTCTCTCTCTCTCTCTCTCTCT
Organism: Linanthus parryae; assembly: GCA_023055425.1. NCBI lineage: Eukaryota > Viridiplantae > Streptophyta > Magnoliopsida > Ericales > Polemoniaceae > Linanthus > Linanthus parryae. The sequence continues at coordinate 42,031,978 of JALGPY010000002.1, forward strand.
CCCGTAACTCTCTCCCGCTCTCTCTCACGGAACACACCTCTCTCTCTCTCTTCTCCTTCTTTATATTCTTCTTCTTCTTCTTCTTCTTCACAGACCACCACCACCTCCATCACCGGCAGCAACACCACCACAGCCACCACTCTCCCCTCTTCCTCCTCCACCTCCCAGCCTTCCTCTGTCTCACTCCCTCTCTTCCTCTGTTTCTGCCGACGAAAACAGAGCAGCGGCGTTGTGTCGCTGCCTTCCCCGATGGCAACACCAACGCCGCCACCACCACAGCTCTCTCTCTCCCTCTGTTTTGACCTCACCACCTTCATCCCCTCTCTGTCGCGAGCCGAGGAGAAGCCACAGCAGCAGCAAGTCGCTGCAGAAACAACCCGGAGCCGCCACGACCGCCGGCAACTCCATTTATGCCGGCGAAAGCTCGGCCCGAGCCATTCGATGCAACCCAACCCCTGAAATCGATCCTAATCAACTCCTAGAAGCTCGAGGATGCTGTAATCGCTGCCAATCGGAGCTAACAACGCCTCAATCGCCGGAATCGTTCATCACCGCCGGCCACCTCGATGGCGAACCCAACCAGACCCAAATCTTGACCGTTTCTCGCGATTTTTCGCTTGGGTAACTCATAAATCACCCTCTGATTTGTTTGTGATCATCAAAATATAATTTTGTTTGCCCTAGATCGAATCGGGTTGTTGGGTTGTGAGAATGTTCATGTTGGGGGTTGTTTTGTACTTTCTGAAAAGTTGAGGGTATGAACTGTCACATGTGAAAACTGCATTTATTAGTGGGAGGTGATTATATGTCATTTATGAGAACTTAGGGGATATGGTTGTTGTTTTCATAAACTGCAAATAAAATATAAAATTAAAAATGCAATTTTGTATTAAAATTAATTTCTAATATTTCTAGTTATTTTTTTAATTATATAAAATATGTTTTTGTTATTAAAATTATATGTATTATTTAATATGAAATATTGTTGTTTTCTTGAAAAATAAGCAAGATAAATTATATAGTTGATTTAATCATATAATTTAGTGTGATTAAATAAATATTTCAAGTACTTATAAATTAGTGTTTTGAGTAAAATATGTTATTTGCTTACGATTGATAAAATAAAATAAGTTAGAAAGTTAAATAGGAAAATAACTTTTACGAAAATACCTCTATTTATAAATAAATAAAACTTGAATATTATTTGTAGATATTAGAAATTTATTTCTCCAAAATAAAGTTATAAATTATGTGTGACTAAACACTTGTTCTATTTGAATAAATATTTTTGTGAGTTTTATTTATGGATCTAATTCTTTAATAGAAAGTACATTTTATAATAAATAATTAGCAATAATTAAATTAGCTTGAATTAAATTTGTAGTCACTTCCAAATAAATTTTATGTAAAATAGATTATTATTTTCTAAATATTAGTGTGTATAAATTTAATATACGATTTCTTACTTAATAATTTTTAAGAGTTAGTATTTATATAAATAGTGATTTTTATGAGAAAAGTACAATTGTCTACGTCGTCGGATTATTATATAAATATTACATGATAATAATTAATGGGATAATGGGGGGTAATTTCAAATGAGACTTAGAGAAATTTTGCATAGCATACTTGCGCACTTTGGATTTGTAATTAATTTAGGAATTATAAATTGTAAGTGACGAGTTCGTAGACGAGGGCTACGTTTATCCGTAGAGGCTTTGTTGTGCTAATTGTCTTGCTACTCGAGGTGAGTAAATATGTCTTACCTAATGTGCCCGCTATCCATTCGTTTCTAAATATTTTTATGATTTTATGTCTCAAAAGGTGATTTGTGATATACGTGCTCGATTTGAGATTTCAAATACCGGTCTAAATGATTATTTGGAAACTATCACCTGAAATTAATAACACGTAATACCGTAAATTTGAAACAGTTGTGCGGAGGAACCTTATATACATTGTGGTTATGATTATTGGGATGTCACGGCCACCCGACCTATTATGATATTTTGCTCGGTTGCGATTTGCCCCGGGCTGCTCCCTGTACTCACCTCTCTGGCCGCAAGAGTCTTAGGGGGGGGGGGGTGCCGGCACTTAAGGTCTTGGATGCATGCGAGATGGTTGGTTCTATATTATTCGATTGGTTCGTTCCCAGCTACAACTAAATAATAAATGTGGATTTTCATTAAGAAAAGAAAGCAACTGATGCCTTGAAATTGTGGAATGTTTTGAGGATAATAAGCAAAGAGTTGGAAAATTCATATCTACGCTTTCGCAATAAAAATATGGTTTACGTCCATATTATTCCTCTTTATTTAAATTGAAAATATGCCTCTTTCCTGTTTACACGTTTGGGTGTTTACTTGCTCAGCATTTTGTGCAGACTTTGGAAAAACTGCGGTCTTGTTTCTTTCCCCCGCAGGTCTAGGTGAAGGAAGCTCGGCATAAGGGAAACGCGGACTCACCTAGTTATGTTATTGTTAAATAAATGAACCACCTAGACAATGATCATCTTGTTTAATAGTATGTCATGTTTACTTTGAGAGAATTATGGTTTGTAATATATAAGTATGGGATGTTTTGTTCACGATTTCCGCCAATTCCTTTTTGAATAGCACCCTCCCGAGCTCTCCGGTCCGGAATGGAAGGCTCGGAATAAGGGGGTGTTACAATTTGCAGATATCATATCTAGATACCCCATGATATAATGCGCTCAATAAAAGTTCATGGTACGACAACGCAAACTTCAAGATCGTACCTTCCTCATCATCATCGCCAGTAAGGTCGTGGAGATCCATATGTGCTTGTTTTAACTGGGAAATAGTTGAACGTGTTTGCAGTGCTTCGCTTCTAGCCGGGCGCGAAGGAGGCCTTTTGGAAGGATCTTATTCTTCAACACTTTTCTGCAAGACTTCCTGGATCTGTCGATCATCTTCTTCCTTCTCTCTTCTCTCCCTTTCTTCAGCCATAGACTCTTCGATCGCTTCTTCCTCGGTTAAAACTGCTGTCTCTTGGACCGGACTGTTGCTTTCTACAAACAAAGCAAGCATTAAGTACTATGACAGGATACTTTTCACAAGCTTAGTGGGAGCGCGGTTTGATTACCTTCTCTTAAGATGAATGTTTCCTTCAAAGCGGTCTTCTTTGCAGGAGTAACTTTCTTTGCATGAGAGGATTTCTTTGAATAAGAAATGATCTCCTTGGTCGCTTGCTCGCTTCGCAGACGCTTCGATTGTTGCATCACCAGATCGTCAGTCGCAGGAGTGCTTGCACTTCTCTTCTTCATTACTTTGACGTATGGCACGAGGAAAGCCTCAAGTAGATCTGAAATCACCTTTTGAATCTCTTCGTCATAGGCATCTCTGGAGTAATGATATTGTTGGGCTTGATTTTCTTCGCACGACATTAGTCAAGAAAGCCCTCGCTGCGATCCCCTGATGCGAAGCGTCTCAAACAACACTATTACAGGACAAGGATAACAAGTAAGATTTTCAAACTATTGATAAAGAAGAAAAGGGGTGAAGGCACTCAAACATACCCGTTTGAAGTCCGTTGCATATTGGTCCTCGCATTCAGAGAGTTCTGTTTGACAATGGCAGCTTTCTCATCAAGGATCAGTTGCGGTTTTTCTCCAGCAAGGAATAATAGCCATACTGCGTCGATCCCCGAGTGCAAGTTGACTTTAAGAGATATTCTTTTACTAGAAGTGCGGGAGCTTTATTGGCCTTGAGGTGAGCCTGAGACCTCACAAAACAGCGAGCCTGTGAATTCCAGAAAGCCACCCAGCCTGATGTATTTCGTCCCTGTCTCTCTCTAGAAGGTTGAGTAAGTGGGAGTTCAGCAATAAGCAGGTCATTACTATTCCCATAGAGTACCCCATTATAACAGCCCTTGAAAATGGAGTCAGACCACAAGGGTGGCGCGATGGCATCAAATCCTAATTGAGGGCTCATGCGGAGCGGATCATAGTGAACCGCTATGCGTTCATAACTACAGGATTCGGGGCCAGGAGCATACTCAATTAGGGCAGGCAAATACCCTATTTTGCACCAGTTCAGATACCTCTCATAGCACTGGGATCCTTTGGTAATGTGTTTGGACTCGAATGGGGTGTTTTCTTCTTGGTACATGTCTTCTAGGAAAATAATGTTATCCAGCTGGGTGGTGTAAGGCGTAGTTGTGAAGAACCGAATGTCGTCACATACCAGAGAAAAGGCACGGCGGATGCTTTTAGTTTTAACCAACGCCACGACCGGGGACACTTGTGTTGATGTATGGAGTTGGGCGCATTCCACAACTCGACTTCTAAAGGGACTGGAGCATACGAAGGCCATCGTTCGAAAGCCCACATGGTTAAAAACGCAGTGTTGACAAAAGAGACGACGTCGACTCTGCCTTGCGACTGTTCGACGTGTGTCGCGGTCAAATCTAGTCGGTAATACAAAGACCCCAAGACTAGAGGCCCCAAAGCAATCTTATGGCCGAGCGCAAGCTTTACTGCAAGCGGGAGCACATGAATAAAATCCCCTTCACGTGGACTCCCGTCTATGAGATAGCGCGACAACCAAACGCACAAGAAACCACATAATGTCCACTCACCTTCCCCTTCAGTGGCAATTATCGCGTCCTCTTCCTTCTCCAACTCCTGGATAATTGCAGGCTTGGCGTAGTCCCTAAAGAAGTACATGATCCACTTCAACCATATATTCTTCGCGCCGGAGGAGACGAACATAAACGTCTCGCAAGGGCTAGTCGCGTTGGGCGCCCATCTTGTGGCAGCTTTCTTCAGGACTGCAATACACTCTCGCATTTGCGCGAAGGGAGTAATTTCCTCATCGGACTCCAACTTACCCAAGGGATCAAAAGCCCCCATACTTGGAAGCATCAACAGGACCTCTACATCTTCGAGAGTAGGCGCGGCCTCGAAGGTAGAGAAATGGAAGGAATGGGTCTTCTTGGTGTACCAGGAGAACATGACTCTTAGCTTATCTTGTTCGACTTTGAGGTTGAGCCCCTTGGTTGCGCGGATGGCATGATAGATGCCAACTTTCATTAGCACCTTCTCGTAATTATCGAAAATGAACTCGGTCCATTCCTCCATCCAGTCGAGCTTTTCTAGGAAAGCCTAGAAAAAGGAGTAATTATTGCTTGCTCCAAGAGTAAATTTGACGTGGTACTCTAATCCATACAGTACAGGACATGTCAGTACGTGTAGGCAATCCACTATCTTTTGTCCCCCACTCATTCTCTTTCTTATTTGTGTGTCCTGTGGTGTATGGATTAGAGTACCACATCAGATTTACTCTTAGAGCAAACAAAAATTTCTCTAGAAAAAGAGGTCACTGAATGGGTATAGGCCGGCTTCAAGGCCGAGCCTTTGCATATATTGGGTACCTGCTAAATACCAGTCTTATCTGTCTGGTGCAGGCATCAGTTGCTGCGCATCTCCCGGTGGAGACTCTTGGGGAGTGGTCCCACTGATGGCAGCTAAGAAGAACTCGTCACCGCCCAAATAGGGGGCTTTGCACCATAGATCTTTACGGAGTTCAGGTAACTCGATAGCCTCTTTCTGCGATTTCTTGGGAGCCATTTCTGTAAACACAGATGCCAAGCAAGACTATTACGAAGAATGAACATGAACATCAAAGCTAAATCGGGTCGCATGCAAAGAATAAAGGGGAAGAGTATCTGCTAGTCTGATTGCAACGAAAGGTGAAGGAAAAATCACTAACCTTGCTGACGCTTGAGTGCCTGAACTGCTTGAGAAACTTTGTCGAGAATTTGATCGAAGGTCTCGGCTTCTTGCTGAAAACTCTCTCTCTCTCTGGTTCATAAAATTCCAGAAGCAATGACGGTGGAAAAGTTCTAATTGAAGGGGGAGAAGGGCCTAAATAGCCCTCAAGATTGAAGAGTCGCGACTGCTAACGTTCGCTGAGTCAGCACCGTTTCGATGACCGACAAAATTGGCGACCTATCAGATCATTCTGAGTTATTTTTGCCTCGAAAACCGGCGAAAATATGTGGATGGCGTTTGGTTAACCTCACAATGGCCACGCCTCATCAAAGCCTATATGGCGTCTTGAAACCCTAGGCAATCATGGCTATGTCAGGGGGCTAGGGTTTCGAATTTTATTCAAAATAATGCGAGGATCTGCGTGGGGTCCACGAATAGCTGATTTTGCGCGACTAAAAGGCAAACGCGCGCGTGACATTCACGCAAAAGGGGGCTAATGTAGATAGTGCATATGTCCGCAGATACCGGAGACATGTGCATAACGTTCCCTATATACATGTGCATTAAGCTCTCTCTCTCTCTCTCTCACAGTTATCATTGCTTACTCTATCTCTACTCACACCCTTCATCTCTCTGTGTTCTTACTCTGATCCCCTAGTTGAGGTGTACACTTGGATCTCTCCCAAAGAATTTCCTGTACACAGCCGCCTCATAATGGGATGGTACCTTCTGGCATTCATTCACACGATTTATTCGGTAATGAATTGCTGACCGCAAGCTGTCTCTCTCCCCCATGGAAAGTACTGTTTATTTCCACCCATTTCCTCTATCTCCCTCTGGCCCTTGGATCCATTTGAGTACTTGTTGGATAGTTAGCTCTAGATTATATGTAATCCGATCGTAAGTGATTAAGCTCCACCTGTACTTAGTGCATTCCCTTATACACAACTGCTTAAAAACAAACCAACAGTGATATCATAGCCTGGTTGTTTTTTCGTTCCTCGTATTGCGTGAAATATGTATATGTATACTTTTTCATGCCACCTACAGGTCATGAATGATTCAGCCTTCTGGAGACCGCTGAGAAAACAGCCGACTCCAAACAAATGACACATGGGCGAGGGAAAGATTCTCATTACATCATGCTATGTTTATACATTGGCCTCGCTTTTGAGACCTATGTGGGGTCATGAAAGTTTTTAATAAAGCAGTATCACATTACCAATACCACCTGCTCCTTATACCGTGATTGGGTACGATATAAGGAGCAAGGATAAATCTTACTTTTTTGTACTTCCCATATTTTTTTGTCTAGAAACTTATACCACCTCCTAGGTTGTATAATGTAGGATAAGGGATGATGGGTACAATGCGGGTACATCAAAAATGACTTCATTGCCCCCAATCCCAAATCAAAGACACTAGGGTTGAGACTTTCTCTCAGTTACCTCATTGGGTTGTTTACGAAAAAATTTAAAATGATTATATACAAAACCCATTCCTTTGGGTTTTCATGTTCTTCTTCTTCGTTGATAGCTATCCATGTCTTTCTCCCAATTAGGTAAGAGTAGGCCAAATTTTCTCAATTAGTTAGAGTAGGCTAAATTTTCTGACTTTCATCGGTGCTGAAGCTAGTAGTCTGCATCCATACCATATTTAAGCACTATGTTGAAGATGTTGTGAAGACGAGTTAAAGAGCGAGGAAAAAATCAAGTATTTTTGGTAATGGTACTTGGTATCCGTAGGTTTTATAACCCTTTTAGAGTTGCAACATTAAGATGAATAATGTAATCCGTTTACGAATTGAATATAGTAAGGATGACCATGTAGTCTTGTTAAATGGGGTGAGTCGAGTATGAATTTCGAACAAAATGAAGAGGAGAATGTGTGGGTAACCTTACTTTTGGATGGTCAGGTGTAATTTTTTGGACATCTTTTGGGAATATTTTTTTTTCAAAATGTGTGTAATTTTATTTTTTCTCAATCACTATGCACTACCCAAACATGTTAATACATATCCCTGCAGCTTATCCTATCTCATATCCTGCTCTACCCAATCACTATGAACCAGTAAAATTTTATCTTGCCTTATACCAGTACAATCGTATCCTACCTCTTATACCAGTACAATTCTTATTCCCATCATTTATGTGCCTTACCCAAACGAGGCCTAAACCCATTCGAGCATGGTCTATGAGACTAGACATGTTCATGGTCTATGTGATGACATATGATGGAGTCTGTGGCATACGAGAGCTAGAATATGCATTACCTTTTTTATTTTGGAGGTCGATTTCCTGCTCGCTCATGATGAGTTTGGTGTACAGATTTCCCGCAATGCAGGTACACTCAGCAGTCGCACGGTATGACAGCACAAAAAAATTGTAAAATAATAATTAAATTAATTGGTGTGCAAGTATCAAAGCCGCCACCGCCCTGTTCCCACCCTCTCCTCTCTCTTACCAACGTCGCCGCTAGTAGTGGATTGCCGAGCGATCTGACGAAGAAGTCGGTGCTGAGAGAAGTCGGTACCGCCCCAGAAGCCACGGCCAGCCCCGATCTGAAGAAGTCTCCCTCCAGGTTTCCCTCATAAGTCTCTCTCTCTGTCTTTCAATTTTCAAGTTGCTTCTCTCTATCTGAACATCAATTTTGGAAAACCATCTGTTCAGTTTCCTTTATATATTGTGTGTATGACTGAATTAAGTTGTGGGTTTGTTATTTGATGGCTTGGGTTGCTGTTAGATTCAATTGGCCATATACTGATTGTAGTGGGTGAATTTATTCCATGTCACCATAATTAATAATTTACCAAAAGTAAATAAACCCATGTTTCAATTAAAATTTTGGAAGTTCGGATCAAGCAGAAATAATAATCTTATGAAGAAATCAGATCACTGTTTGAGTTGCTTATTGCTATCTGTATCTGTCTAGAGTTTGATTATGAATTTACTAGGCAATACTGCTCAAAACTGAATCAGAGATTAGGTTACAAGTTGCACTTAAAAAAGGATGCAATGGTCTTTCATGCCGATTTTTTTCCTGGAATGCTGGATAAGTTTAGATGAGTATCATGAAAAGGGGAGACAGTAGAAATTTTAGAGAGTAAGAAACGGCGAGTCGAAGAGGGAAGTAGGAAGACACATGACACTGCAGGTTTAGCATCGCTGAATTGTTGGTTTGGTCTCATGTCAAACTTTCGATTAGTTAGAAGGGGCGTATCAGTTATGAGTTTCACTGGGATAATATATCAGTTTAAGAGATATAAGCCAGGATATCCATGTACGGGAGAATTCACTTTTATGTTAGCGTAGCTAATACGTTGGCTGTCGTATCTTAGGAGATTCAGGTAATTATTTTCAAAAAGTATTTTGATGGTTTATACTTTGCGGAGAGTTCGATGGTAGTCTTTAACCTATCCAACATGTCTAAATAAATTACAACATAGATAGATGTTTGTGCAGCGAGGCGAGTAAGAAGGATTGGTCAAATCTGGATAAATGGATTCGTTTAAGAAGTTGACTGGGTACAATCGTAGGGTATCTTGATGCTATAGATACTAAGAAATTTGATTAGTGTGGGTGTAGTAATATCTTGAGGTAACTTTTGTGCAGAGTGAAGGGGAGTTGAAAGTGGTTATTGCGGTTGAACATTTGTGGTACTGAAGGACGGAAGAGTGGATTTATTAGCTTGTGTCCATTGTGACAGAGACAAGAGACTTGACCACAACTAGTTGAAGCAACACCCTTTGGATATTTATTTGTATGGGGTGGCTGTTCTATGTTTGGAAGTGGTAGGTGTTGCTTTGAAGTATCTTAGAATTGATTTGGAGTAATTCTAGTCAATATGTCGAGGTTTGTTCATTAGTAGGTCATCGAACTCCCTAAATTCTGCAGTTATTTATGTTTTGGCTGGTTCCTAATCTCAACGTGTTTAAGCTTACTCATTTTGGACTTGCCTCTTGAAGATTTCAGAAAAGTAATACAAGAGTTTCTTTCTCATTAACACGATCTTAAACTGTTAAAAATCGGTGTAGTTTCCCCGATTCATTATAGGCTTGCTTTCCAAGGTTTATTATAATTGATCAGACCTTTTTCATTTGAATTGTTTAAAGGTAAATGATTTAGAAACTCTGCTCACATTTTCAATTACTTTTCTACTCATACAATGAAGCTTATATTAAGCCTTTGACATGGATCTACTGTAAGTATGGATTGTGGACCTAGTGTGAAGTTGTAAAGTCAGTGATTTAGAAGGGGAGTCGAAAATGGTTATTGGGGTTGAACATTTGTGGGGCTGAAGGACGGAATAGTGGATTGTGTCCATTGTGACAAAGTTAGGAGACTTAATCACAAGTAGTTGAAGTAAACACCTTTTGGAGATCTATTTGTATGAGGGTGGCTGTTCTTCTTATGTTCAGAAGTGGTTGTTGTTGATTTGAAGTATCTCAGGATTGATTTGGAGTTGTTCTAGTCAGTATGTCGAGGTTTGATCACCAGTAAGTCTACGAACTCCCTAAGTTCTGCAATCATGTCAATAAATAGGTTTTTTCCTCACAACATATGTTCATAACGAATCATTGTTAACTTTTTTGTTTGAATTTTCTAACTATATTCTCTATTTGATGAAACGAATTTACTTTTATTTAGAAATTACCTTTTAAATTTTTTGGATAAATATTCCTCTTGTCACATTTCTAAATACCTACGACTGTCGAAACACAGTTTTTCCACTTCTTTTTGCACTTTGCACCTCTTAACAGACGCCTTTTTAGAGATCTTTATGTTCTGGCTGGTTACTTATCTCACTGTGTTTAGCTACTCTTTTTTGACTCGACTCTTGAAGATTTTAGAAAATTAATATAAGAGCTTGGTCAACATTTCTCTTCCACCAACTCTTACTTTATCAGAACTTTTTCATTTGAATTGTTTAAAATGTCTTCCCAGAAATAATAAGTTTCAAAAATAGAAATGCTCCAGAAATTACACTCACATTTTCCATACAATAAAGCTCATATTAAGCCTATGACATGGATCTACTGTAAGTATGGAATGTGGACCTAGTGTGAAGTTGTAAAGTCAGTGATTTGGAAGGGGAGTCGAAAATGGTTATTGGTGTTAAACGTTTGTGGTGATGAAGGACGGAAGAGTGGATTTATTAGCTTGTGTCCATTGTGTCATAGATAGAGTGGATTTATTTGTATGGGGTGACTGTTCTTCTTATGTTCGGAAGTGGTTGTTGTTGATTTGAAGTATCTTAGGATTGTTTGGAGTAGTTGTAGTCAGTATGTTGAGGTTTGTTTACCAGTAAGTCTACGAACTCCCTAAATTCCGCAGTTATTTATTTCAATAAATCGGTTTTTTCCTTACAATTACGAAACCTTGTTATTTTTTTTTTTTTTTTGAAATTTTCTAACTCTATTCTCTATTTGATGAAACGACTTTACTTGTGCTCTTGAGAGGTACCTTTTAAATTTTTGTATACAAATTCATTTTGTCACATTTTGAAAGCTACTACTGTCAGAACAACGGTTTTCTTACTTCTTTTTGCACGTTGCACCTCTTAACTGTCGCCTTTTTAAAGGTCTTTATGTTCTAGCTGGTTCCTTATCTCAACATGTTTAAGCTACTGCTTTTTGACTCGCCTCTTGAAGATTTCAGAAATGTAATTTAACTGCTACGTTAACATTTCTCTTTCTCATCAACTCTCACTATAAAGTTTTTAAAATTTGGTTTGCTTTATCAGATTTTTTCATCTGAATTGTTTAGTACATTTTATCAGAAACTCTGCTCACATTTTCAATTACTTTTCTACTCATACAATGATGCTTATATTAAGCCTTTGACATGGAACTGCTGTAAGTATGGATTGTGGACCTAGTGTGAAGTTGTAAAGTCAGTGATTTAGAAGGGGAGTTGAAAATGGTTATTGCGGTTGAACATTTGTGGTGCTGAAGGACGGCAGAGTGGATTGCGTCCATTGTGACATAGACGTGAGATTAAACCACAAGTAGTTGAAGTAACACCTTTTGGAGATTATTTGTATGGGGGTTGCTGTTCTTCTTATGTTCGGAAGTGGTTGTTGTTGATTTGAAGTATCTTAGGATTGATTTGGAGTAGTTCTAGTCACTATGTCGAGGTTTGTTCACCAGTAGGTCTACGAACTCCCAAAATTCTGCAGTTATTTATGTCAATAAATAGGTTTTTTCCTGACAATTACAAAACCTTGTTATATTATTTTGAAATTTTCTAACTATATTCTCTACTTGATCGAAGGACTTTACTTGTCCTCTTGAGAGGTACCTTTTAAATTTTGGTAAAACAATTCATTTTGTAACATCTTGAAAGCTACTACTGTCAGAACAACGGTTTTCTTACTTCTTTTTGCATGTTGCACCTCTTAACTGTCGCCTTTTTAAAGGTCTCTATGTTCTGGCTGGTTCCTTATCTCTCAACATGTTTAAGCTACTCCTTTTTGACTCGCCTCTTGAAGATTTCAGAAATGTAATATAACTGCTACGTCAACATTTCTCTTTCTCATCAACTCTTACTATGAAGTTTTAAAATTTGGTTTGCTTTATCAGAATTTTTCATCTAAATTGTTTAGTACATTTTATCAGAAACTCTGCTCACATTTTCAATTACTTTTCTACTCATACAATGATGCTTATATTAAGCCTTTGACATGGAACTACTGTAAGTATGGATTGTGGACCTAGTGTGAAGTTGTAAAGTCAGTGATTTAAAAGGGGAGTCGAAAATAGTTATTGCGGTTGAACATTTGTGGTGCTGAAGGACGGCAGAGTGGATTGCGTCCATTGTGACATAGACATGAGATTAAAGCACAAGTAGTTGAAGTAACACCTTTTGGAGATTATTTGTATGGGGGTTGCTGTTCTTCTTATGTTCGTAAGTGGTTGTTGTTGATTTGAAGTATCTTAGGATTGATTTGGAGTAGTTCTAGTCACTATGTCGAGGTTTGTTCACCAATAGGTCTACGAACTCCCTAACTTCTGCAGTTATTTATGTCAATAAATAGGTTTTTTCCTGACAATTACGAAACTTTGTTATATTTTTTTGAAATTTTCTAACTATATTCTCTACTTGATCGAACGACTTTACTTGTCCTCTTGAGAGGTACCTTTTAAATTTTGGTAAAACAATTCATTTTGTCACATTTGAAAGCTACTACTGTCAGAACAACGGTTTTCTTACTTCTTTTTGCACGTTGCACCTCTTAACTGTCTCCTTTTTGAAGGTCTTTATGTTCTGGCTGGTTCCTTATCTCAACATGTTTATGCTACTCCTTTTTGACTCGCCTCTTGAAGATTTCAGAAATGTAATATAACTGCTACATCAACATTTCTCTTTCTCATCAACTCTTACTATGAAGTTTTTAAAATTTGGTTTGCTTTATCAGAATTTTTCATCTGAATTGTTTAGTACATTTTATCAGAAACTCTGCTCACATTTTCAATTACTTTTCTACTCATACAATGATGCTTATATTAAGCCTTTGACATGGAACTACTGCAAGTATGGATTGTGGACCTAGTGTGAAGTTGTAAAGTCAGTGATTTAAAAGGGGAGTCGAAAATGGTTATTGCGGTTGAACATTTGTTGTGCTGAAGGACGGCAGAGTGGATTGCGTCCATTGTGACATAGACATGAGATTAAACCACAAGTAGTTGAGGTAACACCTTTTGGAGATTATTTGTATGGGGGTTGCTGTTCTTCTTATGTTCGGAAGTGGTTGTTGTTGATTTGAAGTATCTTAGGATTGATTTGGAGTAGTTCTAGTCACTATGTCGAGGTTTGTTCACCAATAGGTCTACGAACTCCCTAAATTCTGCAGTTATTTATGTCAATAAATAGGTTTTTTCCTGACAATTACGAAACTTTGTTATATTTTTTTGAAATTTTCTAACTATATTCTCTACTTGATCGAACGACTTTACTTGTCCTCTTGAGAGGTACCTTTTAAATTTTGGTAAAACAATTCATTTTGTCACATTTGAAAGCTACTACTGTCAGAACAACGGTTTTCTTACTTCTTTTTGCACGTTGCACCTCTTAACTGTCTCCTTTTTGAAGGTCTTTATGTTCTGGCTGGTTCCTTATCTCAACATGTTTATGCTACTCCTTTTTGACTCGCCTCTTGAAGATTTCAGAAATGTAAAATAACTGCTACGTCAACATTTCTCTTTCTCATCAACTCTTACTATAAAGTCTTTAAAATTTGGTTTGCTTTGTCAGAACTTTTTCATCTAAATTGCTTAGTACATTTTATCAGAAACTCTGCTCACATTTTCAATTAATTTTCTGCTCATACAATGAAGCTTATATTAAGCCTTTGACATGGAACTACTGTAAGTATGGATTGTGGACCTAGTATGAAGTTGTAAAGTCTGTGATTTAGAAGTGTAGTCGAAAATGGTTATTGCGGTTGAACATTTATGGTGCTGAAGGACAGCAGAGTGGATTGCGTCCATGAGATTTAACCACAAGTAGTTGAAGTAACACCTTTTGGAGATTATTTGTATGAGTGTTGCTGTTCTTCTTATGTTCGGAATTGTTTGATGTTGATTTGAAGTATCTTAGGATTGATTTGGAGTAGTTCTAGTCACTATGTCGAGGTTTGTTCACCAGTAGGTCTACAAGCTCCCTGTATTCTGCAGTTATTCATGTCAATCAATAGATTTTTTTTTTTCCTTACAACATATGTTCATTAAGAAACCTTGTTATTGTTTTTGAAATTTTCTCAATACAATCTCTATTTTATCAAAGACTTTAATTTTATTTTGTCCGTTTAGAAATTACATTTTAAACTCTTTGTATAAACATTCCTGTCACATTTCTAAATACCTACGACTGTGGAAGCAAAGTTTTTCTACTTCTTTTTGCACTTTCCACCTCTTAACAGACTCCTTTTTAGAGATCTTTATGTTCTTCCTGGTTTCTTATCTCAACGTGTTTAGCTACTCCTTTTTGACTCGACTCTTGAAGATTTTAGAAAATTAATATAAGAGCTTGGTCAACATTTCTCTTCCACATCAACTCTTACTTTAAAATTTTTAAAAGGTTGTTTGCTTTATCAGAACTTTTTCATTTGAATTGTTTAAAATGTCTTGCCAGAAATAATAAGTTACAAAAATATAACTGCTCCAGAAAATACACTCACATTTTCCATACAATAAAGCTCATATTAAGCCTATGACATGGATCTACTGTAAGTATGGAATGTGGACCTAGTGCGAAGTTGTAAAGTCGGTGATTTGGAAGGGGAGTCGAAAATGGTTATTGTTGTTGAACATTTGCGGCGCTGAAGGACGGAAGAGTGGATTTATTAGCGTGTGTCCATTGTGTCATAGATAGGAGTCTTAACCACAAGTAGTTGAAGTAACACTTTTGGAGATTTATTTGTATGGGGGTGGCTGTTCTTCTTATGTTTGGAAGTGGTTGTCGCTGATTTGAAGTATCTTAGGATTGATTTGGAGTACTTGTAGTCAGTATGTTGAGGTTTGTTCACCAGTAGGTCTACGAACTCCGTAAATTCTGCAGTTATTTATGTCAATAAATAGGTTTTTTCCTGACAATTACGAAACCTTGTCATATTTTTTTGAAATTTTCAAACTATATTCTCTACTTGATCAAACGGCTTTACTTGTCTTCTTGAGAGGTACCTTTTAAATTTTGGTAAAACAATTCATTTTGTCACATTTTGAAAGCTACTACCGTCAGAACAATGGTTTTCTTACTTCTTTTTGCACGTTGCACCTCTTAACTATCGCATTTTTAAAGGTCTTTATGTTCTGGCTGGTTCCTTATCTCAACGTGTTTAAGCTACTCCTTTTTGACTCGCCTCTTGAAGATTTCAGAAATGTAATATAACTCCTACGTCAACATTTCTCTTTCTCATAAACTCTTAAAGTCTTTAAAATTTGGTTTGCTTTATCAGAACTTTTTCATCTGAATTGTTTAGTACATTTTTGCCAGAAATAAAATGTTTCTAAAATTTTGATGCTCTAGAAACTTCACTTACATTTTCCATCCATTAAAGCTCATATTAAGCCTATGACATTAATGTACTGTAAGTATGGAATGTGGATCTAGTGTGAAGTTGTAATGTCAGTGATTTAGAAGGGGAGTTGAAAATTGTTATTGCGGTTGAACTTTGTGGTGCTGAAGGACGGAAGAGTGGATTTATTCATTGTGACATAGACAAGAGACTTGACCGCACCTAGTTGAAGCAACACCCTTAGGATATTTATTTGTATGGGGTGGCTGTTCTATGTTTGGAAGTGGTAGTTGTTGCATTGAAGTATCTTAGGATTGATTTGGAGTAGTTCTAGTCAATATGTCAAGGTTTGTTCATTAGTACGTCATCGAACTCCCTAAATTCTGCAGTTATTTTTGTGCTGGCTGGTTCCTAATCTCAACGTGTTTAAGCTTAATCATTTTGACTCGCCTCTTGAAGATTTCAGAAAAGTAATACAAGAGTTTCTTTCTCATTAACACGATCTTAAACTGTTAAAAATGGTGTAGTTTCCCCGGTTCATTATAGGCTCGCTTTCCAAGGTTTATTATAATTGATCAGACCTTTTTCATTTGAATTTTTTAAAGTCAAATGATTTAGAAACTCTGCTCTCATTTTCAATTACTTTTCTACTCATACAACGAAGCTTATATTAAGCCTTTGACATGGATCTACTGTAAGTATGGATTGTGGACCTAGGGTGAAGACGTAAAGTCAGTGATTCAGAAGGGGAGTCGAGAATGGTTATTGCGGTTGAACATTTGTGGTGCCGAAGGACGGTAGAGTTGATTGTGTCCATTGTGACTTAGACATGAGATTTAACCACAAGTAGTTGAGGTAACACCTTTTGGAGATTATTTGTATGGGGGTTGCTGTTCTTCTTATGTTCGGAAGTGGTTGTTGTTGATTTGAAGTATCTTAGGATTGATTTGGAGTAGTTCTAGTCAGTATGTCGAGGTTTGTTCACCAGTAGGTCTACAAGCTCCCTAGATTCTGCAGTTATTCATGTCAATCAATAGTGTTTTTTCCTTACAACATATGTTCATTAAGAAACTTTGTTTTTTTATCGAAATTTTCTAAATATAATCTCTATTCTATCAAACAACTTTAATTTTATTTGGTCCTCTTTAGAAGTTACATTTTAAAAGTTTTATATAAACATTCATGTCACATTTCTAAATACCTACGACTGCCGAAACAAAGTTTTTCTACTTCTTTTTGAATTTTTACCTCTTAACTGACACCCTTTAGTGATCTTTATGTTCTGGTTGGTTCCTAAACTCAATGTGTTTAGCTACTCCTTTTTGACTTGCCTCTTGAAAATTCCAGAAAAGTAAAATATAAGAGCTTGGTCAACGTTCCTCTTTCTCATCAACTCTTACTCTAAAATCTTTAAAAGCTGGTTTGCTTTATCAGAAATTTTTTGTTTAACATGTTTTTGCAAGAAATAATAGTAAGTTTTTAAAATGTAAATGCTCTAGAAACTACATTCACATTTTCCATACAATAAAGCTCATATGTAGCCTATGACATGGATCTACTTGAAGTATGGAATGTGGACGTAGTGTGTAGTTGTAAAGTCGGTGATTTGGAAGGGGGGTCGAAAATGGTCATTGTGGTTGAACATGTGTGGTGCTGAAAGACGGAAGAGTGAATTGTTTCCATTGTGACATAGACAGGAGACTTAACCACAAGTAGTTGAAGTAACACCTTTTGGATATTATTTGTATGGGGGTGGCTGTTCTTCTTATGTTCAGAAGAAGTTGTTGATTTGAACTATCTTAGGATTGATTTGGTGTAGCTCTAGTCAGTATGTCGAGGTTTGTTCACCAGTGAGGTGGACTAGGTAGACGCATTGAGGCAGAAGGAAAGTACGTATGTTGTCCTCTGGGGAAGGATGAGAAAAATGTGTTGTCATACTGTGGATCTTTGATGTTAGAGTCTTAAACAAATGTATCTTGTTGTTGAAATAATTCTTCCAGGTTTTAGGGCTGTTCATAAATGGATCATGTTTAATCCTTAAACAATAATGGATCTAAATGACTTTTTTCAGAAGTGGACTATATGAAGTGTTGGGGTTAGTTTAGAAGTGCTTTTGTGAGTTTTTTTTCAATGAACTGATTAGTGCGAACAGAATAAGGATACCAGAAGTATGAAAGCATGAGAGTTCAAAACAGAAAACAAATAATCTAGTAACGGTCACACATCTCGGTTTCTTATCTTCGCGGTGATTATGTGTTTGAGGTACTAAGAGAAATGATGGTCCTTATGATATTACGTGGTGTGAAGGACAATCATTTAGCTGGGAACGACTTTTCAATTGAATTTGTTGAAATTTGTATTTTATATTCCCTCCGTCCCAAATGGATGTCCCAAAATGAGTCTTACCAAATAGTTACATAAACGAAGGACATTCTAGTCAATTTAGCAAGTCAATAGCACATCCTTAACATCCGTGAAAAGTCCACCCCGGCACTCAATTTTGGACATAGGGAGTAGTCTTTAATTTTTCCTAACAGTATTGGTTTCATGGCTGAGAAGACCATTTTGGTCATGGTGATATGATAGAAATTTTATTAATTATAACGGTATCTTAGATTTGGATGATAATGCATTGGATGGTTTGATTTACTAATAGAACCTTGGTGACGATTTTGATCCAAACTTTTGTTCTGTTATTTCAGTTGGATCTTTCAGGACTTGGTGGAGGTTAACATAGACTATGTTTTTAATGGTTTATCATTTGGCACAGTGTAATGGTAGTCTTTAACGTTGGGATTTTGTGCATCCCAATGTAATATTCTTGAGACACTGTTGGGCTTTATTATCTTTAGTAGAATGAAAGAAATAAGAACTGTCATATGTATTGGGGTTGAAAGAGGAAATGGAAGATAAGGTGGATAAGCATATGACATTATTTGGGGAAACAGAGAAGGTGCATTGGATAATTTCATTTTCAGACGGTTGTAACTATATTCTTAGGTTTTGTTATCCCTTGGTAACTTCTTTCTTGTTAGTGTCAGTTTGGTGTATTATTAGTGTGTGTCTAAGGGAGATGATACTAACAGTGTTCTTGTGAACCCGGGTAGGTTAGTTGTATCGTGGTTTGTTGTTCAAATTAAGCAGAATACATTTTGGTGTTTTAACAACTATACACAAAGTTATGTAGAATGTTATACGGGGTAACTTACATAAATTATCCTCAAATGGTGGTAAATAGGCATTAATTACCCCTACGGTTAGCAGATCATCCTAGGACACCATTATTTCTAATGGAACCAGCGGAAGTCAACAAATTCACGAAATTGTCCACAGATATAAGCTTTATTTCTAATTTATGCCCCTCTTTCTCTTCTACTCACCACCATCAAGCGGCACCACCACCACCACCACCACTAAAACTTTTAAATTTACCGTACAGGTGTTTCTGTGGCAAGTAAGAAGGTTAGTGAATATCAGAGGTCAAATTTACCTGGCTTGTTTAAAAAGTTAAATAAGCACAATTGTTGGATATTTTGGCACTGTGGATTCAAAGAAATCTGGATCTTGTGTGTATGTAGGTGTAGAATTATTCTTGAAGCTGTTTTTTGTGGAATAAGAACTGCGTCTTCTGTATTAATGTAGAGAGAGAAGATAAAAAACGAAGTGGGTGAGCATACAAGATAAACTGGGGGAAGGAAAAAGTGTTATCTGATGCTTTCTTGTGCTGACATTACATGTAGATGCTTGGTGTTTTGCTTTCTTTTGTCGGCTTCTTTTGTGTCGCAGTTAGTTTGGTGGTAGATAAAAGATCCAGTGCGTAGCCATCACAACTCAGAGGCGACATTGGCAACTCCACGATAATAGGCTTCAGCACTAGAGAGGGATACCGTGGTGTGACGTTTGGAGGACCAATTGAGAAGGTTTTCACCGTTAAAACGCAGTAACTAGAGGTTAGATCGCCGAGTGTCGGGGCAGCTTGGCCACAACATCATAGGCGGCCAGATTGGTGGGGGGATATAGAGATCCGAAAGCCGTAATCAAAAGTACCAGGGACATAACGGAAAATGTGCTTCAGTGCATGAAAATGAGATTCAAGAGGGTCATGCATGAAGAGGCATATCTGCTGTACGATATAAGACAACCCTTGGCGAGTGAAGTTGATATACTGCACTGCACCTGCCAAACTTCTGTCCAGAGTAAGATGGGAAATTTCCAGTGAGCTTGGCACCAGTCTCAACGGGGTGGTAATGAAAGTTTGTGAAATCGTCCTCTCCCGGACCCATGTATTAAATAGTGATATATACACATCTAATCTTAAAATAATTACATATATTAGGCTATTCTACAATAAGCTACGCAATAACATCCCCGCAGTCGGAGCGGGAGATTGATGAACGTTCAGACTGGAGTGGAACCTTTCAAATAACTGACGAGGCAGCCCTTTGGTGAAGATATCTGGATACTGAAAATCAGCAGGGATGTGAAGAACCCGAAGTTGGCCGAGGCGAACCTTTTCCCGAACAAAGTGCAGGTCAATCTCAATATGTTTCGTGCGTTGATGCTGAACTGGATTACCCGATAAGTAGACGGCACTAACATTGTCACAATAGCAGAGTGAGACCTTCGGAGGACGAGCCTTGAGCTCGAGAAGAAGATTGCGAAGCCAACAGTGCTAAGCAACAGCGTTGGCAACACCAAAATACTCGGCCTCGGCGCTAGAGCGAGAGGCAGTAGCTTGTAGCTTGTCGTTTGGACGACCGAGGAGGTTATCTCCAAAGAAAGTGCAGAAACTAGAGGTCGAGCGACGCGTGTCTGGGCAGCCAGCCCAATCTGCATCCGTATATGCCGTGAGACATGCAGAGGTAGTAGCAGATATGTGGAAGCCGAGATCAAGAGTACCACTCAAATAGCGAAGCATGCGTTTCAACGCGCGAAAATGATGCTCTCGAGGATCGTGCATGAAGAGACAGATCTGCTGAACGGCATAGGAGATGTCAGGACGTGTAAAAGTGAGGTACTAAAGAGCATCGACTAAACTGCGGTAGAGGGTGGGATCATCAATCGGAGGACCTCAGCCAGCAGTGAGTTTGGAGGCAGTCTCGACCAGTGTGCTAACGGGCTTACAATCCACCATCGAAGCACGATGTAGGATCTCAGAGGCATACTGTAGCCGAGTGAGAACCATACCGGATTCAGTCCGAGTGACTGCAATGCCCAGAAAGTGAAGCAGGGGTCCAAAAAGTGATGCAGGGGTCCAAGATCGGTCATAGCAAACTCAGTCGAGAACTGAGAAATGAGCCGCTGCACGACTGTAGGCGAGGACCTTATGATGATGATATCTTCAACATAGGGGAGATGATAGACAATATCTGATCCCTGTAGACAAACAGAGACTCATCACACCGACAACTGGAAGAACCCCACAGAGCCTGTGAGAAAAGTAGCAAAGCGCTGAAACAACGCGCGAGGGGCCTGCTTCAGCCCATAGAGGGACTTACGTAGTCGACATACATGATCCGGACGAAAAAGATCTCGATAGCCCGGTGGCCGATGCATATACGCTACCTCATCTAGGTGACCATGTAAGGAGGCATTCTTGACATCCAACTGATGGATGGGCCAAGAATACGATACAGCAAGAGTGAGAACATTGCGAATGGTTGCCGGTTTGACCACAGCACTGAAAGTTTCATCACAATCAACCCCCACTAACTGAGATTTGTCATTGGCCACTAGGCGAACTTTGTACCGCAGAAGAGTGCCATCACAATCAACCCCCACTAACTGAGATTTGCCATTGGCCACTAGGCGAGCTTTGTACCGTTGAAGAGTACCATCGGCCCGAACTTGTGACGAAACAACCAGATAGCCCGAAGAACATTGCCCCTGACGCGCCGGGTACCAACTCCCAAGTCGGATTTGTGATTAGAGCCTCAAACTCATCATCGGTCGCAGCTTTCCATTGTGGATCCGATAGGGCAGACACATAGGATTTGGGCAACAGAGAGACAGTAGGGGAAGTAGGGCATGAAAGGGGAGACGAGAGATTGGTTTATGGATACCATGCTGGGCTCGGGTTCTCATGAGAGGGGAGAGGGGTGGGGCGGGTTCTTCCTCATCTTATCAATAAGGAATTGGTAATCAGCTCTAGAAGGTCTAGCATTTATAATGGGGAAACCCAAGGACATCACCAAGTTTGAGCATTTCATAACACGAAAGGTGCTGGCACATGAAGCAGCAATGGAAGGAGGTGTTATTGGAAAAGAGAATCTTTGATTTTCTTAGATTCATTTTCTGGCCACAACGTTGACAAAACTCATCCATCAGGTTCTTGATGAGGATGCAGTTAATGGAGCTATTTTTTTCAAATATCAGCAGATCATCAGCAAAGAACAAATGGGAGATAGCATGCCCCTTTGAGAGGACTTCAAAGGCTTCCACTCCTAAGAAACGGTAGGTATATTTTGAAGAGTCTCTAAGTTTTCTTCATCCTCTCTGATTCTTCATAAATTAAATAGATTTAAGGTTTTTGATATAAGAGGACTTCTTAAAAAAACAATTACAAAAATCCAGCTATACTTGTCCCTCGTGTGTTAGAAAACCGTTGATGAGTATCTTCTTAACGTCAGGCAGTCTGCTGCTAGATTTCCTCTGCCATGTTCTTCTTCTTGAAAGTAGTAGTAGTGTTGCTTTAATTTTGAAATACTTCGTGCCAGTTTTACTGGGGCTGTTTGGATGAGCTGAAGTAAATGAGCGGGCAAGTTTAAATGCTCCTTTAATCAGTAGTGTGATGCGATAGATTATTTGTAATTTTTTTTGTTACATTTGCAATTTTTCTTCTTACAATCCGGAAATTCTCCCAAAACAATTCGGAAATCCCCCAAAATAACCTGGAATTCCGCCAAAAAAATCAGAATTTTAGCCGGGATTCCGAATTTTTTGGAATGTCTTGATTTTTGGTAGAGTTTTGACCATTTTTCTCAGATTTTATGATTCTCAGATTTTACGAGAGTTTTGACAAATCCTCTACCTCTCGATTTCCTCTCATCCTAACAGATCCATTGTTTGCTTTGTGAAATAGCATTACATTGTACAATCGAACGTAAGAGTTTTTGTGTTTACTTCATGTCAGTTTTACTGTTTGTTTCATGTCTGATTCATGCATATTTTATTGTGTAGGTAGGCCTTCTAGTTGAGGTTCTCTGATTTTTGCAACTTCCGTAATCTCTTTCAGAATCAAGACAGAATCAAGCTAAATTGAAGATGGGGAAAGTACCTGGATTTTTCAAGGTCTTCTTCCCGCAAGTATCCGCTGAAAGACTGGTAAACATTTCAACTTCTGAAACTGCACCTTCTCCTTTGTTTAACTCTTTGGACATATGTCAACTCACCCATATATATCTGGCACCCAATAAGAAAATAAGTTACTTTTGGGTTCGTATAAGGGCAAAAATGCTTCTTTGGAGCTGTTTTGTTTGTGGGTTTTGATTGTTGTGCAAATATGAGAGGAAATGAATTGGCTCTTGTCAAGAAAATTGTCTGTTTTTATTGTTCAATTTCTCTGCGGAAACCTCTTCCTCTCCTTAAATTTACGCGTGGAATTCTTCGTCACCATTTTGCTGCTTAGATACATTTGCCTTTATCCACTGTTAAATAAACATAAAGAGAGTATGTTTTTTCCCAAGTTCTGACTTAACAATCTTAAACATGGCGTTTCAGTAGTAAATGCTTTGGATTGATATTATTTTCAGAGCTTATTTTAATTATTTGCTTCTCTTTGGGTTGATTTAGTATAATGAGAAAGAATGTGTATTGGGTAATGAGGTGAAAATCTCCTTGTTTTGTAGAAGTATCTAGTCATGAAACCAACTATTGATGTCGCCAACCGACTATTGATGTCGCCAGCCTTGTCAGAATGGACATCCTAGCTAGTGGTATTGACTTTGTTTGTTCGTTTAGTTTGCTTGTGTTGTTTTGTATTTTCAGGCTGAGCAAAAATAAAATAAATAAAATTTAAACTCGTCTCTAAACACTAAACTCGCTTTAAAAAAAAACTATACGTTTTTTTACTTAACATACCATTGAACTGGGGCCATTGTGAGGGTATAAATCCATACTTATGAACTATGTTAAAATATCAATCCCTCTATCTCATTGGATGGGAACAATTCGTGATCCAGACGTTCCTATCTGGGTTTGCCACAATCACTGCAAACATATTACAAACACAAACACACACATAGTATAAGGATGTATTCAAGTAGTTTTCTAAAATATAAATGTAAGAACATAGTATAAATATGTTAATTTTTTTATATCAAATAAGATTATCACAATACTAATATTAACGAGTTACAAATTTAAAGAAATTATCAAAATCAGAAGTTCAAAATTAAAAACGTTTTGGTGGAAAGTGTTCCAACCTCCAATAGGAAGTTCAAAATTAAAAACGTTTTGGTGGAAAGTGTTCCAACCCCCAACGTTCCATTGTTTCGGCCAGAACAGTCGGATTTAGCCAAAACATCCAGGGAAAAGTCCGGATCGGACCGCAGTTGTTACAGAGATGGAATTCCAGCAGAGAAGTTCCGTTCTTCCTCCAAACAGAGTAATGGATTTCAGAACATTTCTACCCTGAATCGTTCTGTAAGCATAGTACTATAGTAGTATCGTGTCATCAGGGACCAGTGCAGTGTAAATGTGAAGTGAAAAGTAGAAAAGGCTAGCCAAACAAACAAAAGTGGAGCTACTTTGCTGAAAAACTATTGACCAATACTTTACCATATCATTATGAGAAGTCTCAATTTCTTTAGTAATAAACAAGATTGATGTTCATGCCATTTCGGCATATGGCAAGTTAGCTTCCAAATCTGGGTTTTAGAATAGAACTTCTAGTACTCAGTTATGGAAAGGCCCACTTAGGAAAACAACACATGGATTAGATAAAAAGGCCCACTTAATGAAAACAAAGCATGGATTAGATAGAAAGGCCCACTAAAGTAAACAGCTCACTATTTATTGACTACAGTTTACTACAGGTGTCCATGCAAACTCACTCCGCATCGTCGTCTTCTCTCTCTCTCTCTGTTCTGTTTCAGCATTAGCAGCTAGGGCTTTGACTCCCCAGCGTCGATCCGAAGCAAAATCTGGAAAATTGAAGAAGCAAAATCAGAGACGCAAAATCATCGGTCATTCGAATCAGAGCAGCAAAATTATCGGTCGATTGAAGAAGATGGCCGAAGTAGCTGGATTTGTCAAATTCTTCTTCCCGGACACTTCCTCTGAAAGACTGGTAACAAACGGGGTTGTCTATGGTGCGTCCCTTAATAGGGTTCCGTACAACTTTTTATTTTTTTTTGTGGTCCCCGCTACTACAGGACAAAAACTTTTACCCGCTATAGCAGGTAACCTCGGCTGGAGATATAGCTGTTAACAGTTTTTCTCGCTTTAGATAAAGTTCTTAATATCTACGCGGCTAAAAGATAGAAAAGACTACCCTATAGTTAGTAGAGTTCAACAGGTAGAAGGAGTTGTCTCATTTAAGAAAGCAGTATTAACAACATGAGTTTTATTGTTAATAAATAACGATGAAATTAACTACAAGCAGACGAATATCAACTCAGAAGTACTTTAAAGGCATGTTTAAAGATTAATACCAGAACAATTCAACAATAACATTAAAATAAGGTGGTACTTGTTCAATATCATCTCCCGGGTCGTCTTTCTTGTCAAGAAATCACGAATAAAATCACTCTAAACAGACCTATATCATTCATGCTTGTTTTTCTTGGACTGACTACTCGATTGAGACCAGAAGTATTCCTCTTTAACATCAAACTCAAGTGGCAGTTCTGCAAAATCGTCTTCTGGATCGTCCACTTGTTCGACGGAGTCCACCGGAGGATTGGGGCATGTTGTCCTGTTGTGTCCCAGCTCCTTGCAATTGCCACACCTCCTTCTCTTGTCTTTCTTTGGTCCCTTTGGGCATTTAGTGTCCGGGGGGTTCGGATTCTTCACATGGGCGTAGGGATTTTCTTCCTTCTTAATCTCTCCTTGTGTCCCGGCTCCTTGTGTACCCAGAAAAGTTTTAGAAACCATTCTCTGCATTTTCCGAATCCCGTCGGCCATATGCTCTCTGAAGAACCTCATTGTCTCGCCTGTAGTACAACCCAAACTGTAATACAGTTGAACTTCGTTCCTCGAGGAAGCCCGGCGCATGGCTTGCAAATCTGGGTCATCAGTTTTCTTCCCAACAGGCTCCTTCATTGATGGCTCGGTTCGGTAGAATTCTTTGTCAGTTTTGGTCCACCTTTTGGCAATTAAAGAGTTTGGGATCCTCTGTACTCCCTTTTGTTTCAGAACAAACAACATGTGTTTGCAAATCATATACGATGTTTCCCAACGAAAACACGTGCAACGGAGAAGCCTATTATCATGACGACATTGAACAACTTGCTGAAGCAAGAAAAGATAGGGTGGTTAGAAATTAAGAAGGAAATGAAAATACAAATGAACACAAGGATAGACAGATTGTAACCTGGTACTAGATAGAAGAGGACAATAGTTCAAAGACCGTGACATTAATACTTATTTGTTACACTTTAAGACTTAAGATAGCATTGATAACATTAAGGAAACATGACAAGATTATTTAGAAATAAAAATGCAGTACACGAGTACATAGTATATAAATATGTAAATTGAAGCAGATGTACATACCACGGATCTCTTCATTTGACCTCTCATCACGTAGAACAAGTCCAAGCTCTCTTCTGGAACAGTTTTGACTTCAAAGACTCTATAATCATCACCCTTTGCAGCTTGTTTCCTAAACATGTTGAAGACATTTTCGGTGAAGACCTCTGCTGCATGGCGTTCGAGTTCCGTGAACCCTGTTGTTATCACCGGGTCTGATTGGTCGGAGCGATGGTGTGCCTTACGCTCGTTGTTGCGTAGCTTGTCAACCCCTGTCGTGAATCCCTTGCAAGCATTGGTCAATTTGTCCGAGTGGGACATATAATCCTTGACAAAACTGTTGATGCTCTCGCATCTCGAGGTCGTCGTTTGCAACGCAAAAAAATGATCCTTCAAGTATGTCTCCGCCCACAAGTGGCGGTTAATATATGTGACCTGGACCCAATTCCTATCAGCAATGTTCCATCTGGTAAGCATTGCATGCCAATCATCATGCCAAAATTTTTCAGGTTTCCTACTATGCAAGCACTTTTTAAAATCAACCATGAAGCCATCTCCCAACTTCAGATTAGCCTGGGCGTTCCGACAAAGATGCCAAGAACACAGATATTTTAAAGACTCCATCTTAACGTAACAAACATATTGTTTTTTTAATTTCTTTAGTTGTGGAGTGTCATAATTAATTTTATTTTGTATTATTGGTATATTATTATATTAGTATTGCCATGACAGTGTGTACAAATGTAGAAAACACAAGTATCGCCATCTTTGCGTTTGCATTTGACTGTCTCTTAACATCTCCTTCTAAATATATTAATATAATTTCCATAATTCTGAACTCTAGAGAGAACTCTATCTTATTTTTTAATACTCATCACTGTAAAATTTTATTAACTTTTTGTTTGTTCATCAATTGGTTTACTCAAAGATGCCTATTTGTGGGTTTTTGGAGGTTGTGCACACTGCCATGAATGGTACAAACACAAGGCAGGCACAAAGTCCTCAAATTGGGTACAGAATTGTGTTGGTGATGTAGTTAATGGGAAAGAACAATGTTTCCAACGGGTACGCGTTACCCAAACTGAGTTTGATTGACGTCTATGCATCTCATTTGTGCCACCACTCAACACATACTAGCACTATGTGACATTTTAAGACCAATTATGATACCTAAAACACACGGTCACTTCTCACGACGTCAAGTCTCACAATGTCGATAGTCGGTTACACCCTTATCCCTCGGTGTTCAAGTCCCATGGTTGGGTGTGACCTCAAAACTCCCAGTCTTGTGAAAATGACCCAAATACAACATTAAATCAGATTTGGCATGCTGGGGGCACATTTCATGGCTAAACTCGTACAATTATCGAGTTTTCATTCGATTCTTGCCCCTTTATGTCACTTAGAGGAGCAAAACTTGAAGCCATTTCAAAATAACTCCCAGCACTGTCCTTGGCATGTTTTCCAGGACACATGGTGACACCCCGAGTCATTCCATCGACGAAGAAACCAAAATAAGTGGCATTTTAAAGGGATATACATTTTAAAGATTAAGATAGACCCCTCTCTAGGGTTTAGCATTTAAGAAGGTGCATGCATTTTTTTAGAATGAGTTGTTAATACTCCATCAAATCAATACTCAAAGATGCCTATTTGTGGGTTTTTGGAGGTTGTGCACACTGCCATGCATGGTAAAAACACAAGGCAGGCACAAAGTCCTCAAATTGGGTACAGAATTGTGTTGGTGATGTAGTTAATGGGAAAGAACAATGTTTCCAACGGGTACGCGTTACCCAAACTGAGTTTGATTGACGTCTATGCATCTCATTTGTGCCACCACTCAACACATACTAGCACTATGTGACATTTTAAGACCAATTCTGATACCTAAAACACACGGTCACTTCTCACGACGTCAAGTCTCACAATGTCGATAGTCGGTTACACCCTTATCCCTCGGTGTTCAAGTCCCATGGTTGGGTGTGACCTCAAAACTCCCAGTCTTGTGAAAATGACCCAAATACAACATTAAATCAGAGTTGGCATGCTGGGGGCACATTTCATGGCTAAACTCGTACAATTATCGAGTTTTCATTCGATTTTTGCCCCTTTATGTCACTTAGAGGAGCAAAACTTGAAGCCATTTCAAAATAACTCCCAGCACTGTCCTTGGCATGTTTTCAGGACACATGGTGACACCCCGAGTCATTCCATCGACGAAGAAACCAAAATAAGTGGCATTTTAAAGGGATATACATTTTAAAGTTTAAGATAGACCCCTCTCTAGGGTTTAGCATTTAAGAAGGTGCATGCATTTTTTTAGAATGAGTTGTTAATACTCCATCAAATCAATACTCAAAGATGCCTATTTGTGGGTTTTTGGAGGTTGTGCACACTGCCATGCATGGTACAAACACAAGGCAGGCACAAAGTCCTCAAATTGGGTACAGAATTGTGTTGGTGATGTAGTTAATGGGAAAGAACAATGTTTCCAACGGGTACGCGTTACCCAAACTGAGTTTGATTGACGTCTATGCATCTCATTTGTGCCAACACTCAACACATACTAGCACTATGTGACATTTTAAGACCAATTCTGATACCTACAACACACGGTCACTTCTCACGACGTCAAGTCTCACAATGTCGATAGTCGGTTACACCCTTATCCCTCGGTGTTCAAGTCCCATGGTTGGGTGTGACCTCAAAACTCACAGTCTTGTGAAAATGACCCAAATACAACATTAAATCAGAGTTGGCATGCTGGGGGCACATTTCATGGCTAAACTCGTACAATTATCGAGTTTTCATTCGATTTTTGCCCCTTTATGTCACTTAGAGGAGCAAAACTTGAAGCCATTTCAAAATAACTCCCAGCACTGTCCTTGGCATGTTTTCCAGGACACATGGTGACACCCCGAGTCATTCCATCGACGAAGAAACCAAAATAAGTGGCATTTTAAAGGGATATACATTTTAAAGTTTAAGATAGACCCCTCTCTAGGGTTTAGCATTTAAGAAGGTGCATGCATTTTTTTAGAATGAGTTGTTAATACTCCATCAAATCAATACTCAAAGATGCCTATTTGTGGGTTTTTGGAGGTTGTGCACACTGCCATGCATGGTACAAACACAAGGCAGGCACAAAGTCCTCAAATTGGGTACAGAATTGTGTTGGTGATGTAGTTAATGGGAAAGAACAATGTTTCCAACGGGTACGCGTTACCCAAACTGAGTTTGATTGACGTCTATGCATCTCATTTGTGCCACCACTCAACACATACTAGCACTATGTGACATTTTAAGACCAATTCTGATACCTAAAACACACGGTCACTTCTCACGACGTCAAGTCTCACAATGTCGATAGTCGGTTACACCCTTATCCCTCGGTGTTCAAGTCCCATGGTTGGGTGTGACCTCAAAACTCCCAGTCTTGTGAAAATGACCCAAATACAACATTAAATCAGAGTTGGCATGTTGGGGGCACATTTCATGGCTAAACTCGTACAATTATCGAGTTTTCATTCGATTTTTGCCCCTTTATGTCACTTAGAGGAGCAAAACTTGAAGCCATTTCAAAATAACTCCCAGCACTGTCCTTGGCATGTTTTCCAGGACACATGGTGACACCCCGAGTCATTCCATCGACGAAGAAACCAAAATAAGTGGCATTTTAAAGGGATATACATTTTAAAGTTTAAGATAGACCCCTCTCTAGGGTTTAGCATTTAAGAAGGTGCATGCATTTTTTTAGAATGAGTTGTTAATACTCCATCAAATCAATACTCAAAGATGCCTATTTGTGGGTTTTTGGAGGTTGTGCACACTGCCATGCATGGTACAAACACAAGGCAGGCACAAAGTCCTCAAATTGGGTACAGAATTGTGTTGGTGATGTAGTTAATGGGAAAGAACAATGTTTCCAACGGGTACGCGTTACCCAAACTGAGTTTGATTGACGTCTATGCATCTCATTTGTGCCAACACTCAACACATACTAGCACTATGTGACATTTTAAGACCAATTCTGATACCTACAACACACGGTCACTTCTCACGACGTCAAGTCTCACAATGTCGATAGTCGGTTACACCCTTATCCCTCGGTGTTCAAGTCCCATGGTTGGGTGTGACCTCAAAACTCCCAGTCTTGTGAAAATGACCCAAATACAACATTAAATCAGAGTTGGCATGCTGGGGGCACATTTCATGGCTAAACTCGTACAATTATCGAGTTTTCATTCGATTTTTGCCCCTTTATGTCACTTAGAGGAGCAAAACTTGAAGCCATTTCAAAATAACTCCCAGCACTGTCCTTGGCATGTTTTCCAGGACACATGGTGACACCCCGAGTCATTCCATCGACGAAGAAACCAAAATAAGTGGCATTTTAAAGGGATATACATTTTAAAGTTTAAGATAGACCCCTCTCTAGGGTTTAGCATTTAAGAAGGTGCATGCATTTTTTTAGAATGAGTTGTTAATACTCCATCAAATCAATACTCAAAGATGCCTATTTGTGGGTTTTTGGAGGTTGTGCACACTGCCATGCATGGTACAAACACAAGGCAGGCACAAAGTCCTCAAATTGGGTACAGAATTGTGTTGGTGATGTAGTTAATGGGAAAGAACAATGTTTCCAACGGGTACGCGTTACCCAAACTGAGTTTGATTGACGTCTATGCATCTCATTTGTGCCAACACTCAACACATACTAGCACTATGTGACATTTTAAGACCAATTCTGATACCTACAACACACGGTCACTTCTCACGACGTCAAGTCTCACAATGTCGATAGTCGGTTACACCCTTATCCCTCGGTGTTCAAGTCCCATGGTTGGGTGTGACCTCAAAACTCCCAGTCTTGTGAAAATGACCCAAATACAACATTAAATCAGAGTTGGCATGCTGGGGGCACATTTCATGGCTAAACTCGTACAATTATCGAGTTTTCATTCGATTTTTGCCCCTTTATGTCACTTAGAGGAGCAAAACTTGAAGCCATTTCAAAATAACTCCCAGCACTGTCCTTGGCATGTTTTCCAGGACACATGGTGACACCCCGAGTCATTCCATCGACGAAGAAACCAAAATAAGTGGCATTTTAAAGGGATATACATTTTAAAGTTTAAGATAGACCCCTCTCTAGGGTTTAGCATTTAAGAAGGTGCATGCATTTTTTTAGAATGAGTTGTTAATACTCCATCAAATCAATACTCAAAGATGCCTATTTGTGGGTTTTTTGAGATTGTATGTTATGAACAATGTTTCCCAATGATGATTAGGCAATGTTTGTTTGCTTATGATTTGATGACTTGTGTTGTTTTCTGAAAAATTGCTTGTGATTTTTTGTGAACACAAACTGTACATTTAAGGTGCATTTGGTGTTGGCCAACTACCCTCACCTACCAAAACTGAATTAATAAATGCACTACTACGTTATTAGGTACCAATTCTAAATTGTTAAGTACTCTATCTTAAAGTTAGATACCTGCATTTATATCAGCCAACCTACCCACTGCCCGCTTTTAATACAATCTCCAACCACACTCAACTAACTCTTTATTTTTTCTCTTCACTCTCAGATCTCATCTGTTCTCCTTCTCTTTCACCCTTCTCTTCCACCCTTCTCTTCTTTCTCTCTAAGAAATGTCTCAACATAGTGTAAGCTCTTCACCCTCACCAAGCAATCCACCTTCATATTCAAGAGGAGATTCATCCCGGAGGTCAGGGTGTAGGCCTGGGCAGTGTTTCTGTGGCCGTTACCCGGTAAGTCGTACCGCACATACGCCCGGAAATGACGGACGCGTGTTTTGGAATTGTGCCAAGCCTAGAGGTCAACAATGCAACTATTTCTACTGGGAAGATGAATTTCCCAGTCCTTGTTGTGCTCCAGATCTCCAACAACTTCAGGAGGATGTAACAACGTTGAGTAGGAGAGTCGTAGGGGCCGAGAATGCTTCCAAAGCCCAATCTTTTCATGTGAAACTGCTGTATGTTGTGATTTTTGTCATTCTCATCGTTTTAATTTCAAAGTAAGATAGTTTGCTTCTCTATTCTGTTGTGTTCAGTTAAGTGTGAGACTCGAAGGGGCCGAGAATGCTTCAAAAGCCCACTATTTTCGTGTGAAACTGTTGTATGTTGTGATTTTTGTCATTTTCAACATTTTAATTTCAATGTATGATAGTTTATCCTGTATTTAATTCTAATTCTGCTGTGATTAGTTAAGGATTAAAGTTTTGTTAACAATGATATCTCAGTTTTTATCTTAAATGAAAGTGTTAATATCTTAACTGATAAACTTACTAACTAAAGATTAATCAATGATATCCTCATGCAATCTTATTCACCTTAGTTCATTCTATAGTGTTAACAATGCTATCTAGGTTAAAAAGGAATCTTCCTGGGACCACTTTTTTTGTCCCGTAGCTGGCCTCTGGGACCACTTTTTTCGTCCGGTAGTTGGCATTTTCGTAATAACCGGCTAGTACCGGCTTAGCCGGTTACCTTTGGGACGCACCAAAGTTTTTTCCGTAACAAACATTCAATCACCCTTCAATCTCTGCCTCTCTAAATGTTAACTCCTTTAGAGATATTTATGGCTTGTTCTGCTCGATTGCATCACCCTGCATCTATCTTTTTCGATAAATGCTTCTTAGATTCGAGGCGAATGTGTTTTTTTTTTTTTTTTTTTGGGGGGGGGGGGGTTCTGTCAAGAAAATTGAAAGTCGTTTGACATCAAATTGAATTCGGTTTGTCAAGAAAGTTGATCTCCTGGATTTGTTGTTTAATAGTAGCTCAGTGTGGAAAGCTAATGATTGTTTTCCCATTCATTTTGTTACAAAATTAAAGAGAGACTGTGAATGCTTCCAATTGATGCCATTATCATAGTTTTAGATTTTGTTCCGTTTCAGCCGATATGTACCGTTTCGGTCTTAAACCGACGTATAACCGGTATTGGTACATATCGGGCTGAAATTTGGTGTGTACCCGTGTGTTTCAGCCAATTTCGAATGTTTCGGGGTGTTTCGGACGGTTTAGCGAATTTTGGGTTGATTTCGGTCAGGGTTCAGTATGTAATTTAAATAAGTTTTTGGGCCTTCATATAACAGTAAACAAAAATTGTGCAACTATTATGATATTCAAGATAAGTAGTTATCTAGTATTTTTCATTTCATTCACTCATTGTATACTATATTTTAGCGTTTTCAGACATTGGGATTTTGAACTTTGAATTTCATATTATTTAGTTGTTCAAGAATTGAAGAACTTAAACAGTCGCAGTATATTGAGTTTGAGGATTTTGCTTATGTGAATGAGTTTTTGTGTTAGTTGATTGCATGGAAATACGTTATGTATATCTAGTTTATTGTCTAGAAGTAGTATGAGACTATTAGCAATTTTATTGTGGACTATGGACAATTCATACTCATAAACACGTTTGATGAGTTATTTTACAACAAAAAAATACTAAGATTTGGGGTCTTTCTATAAAAACTTTTGGGCAATTGTATAATTTAAGAAAATTAGTCCAAAACGAGTCACCGAAAAATACCAGTACCCGAAATATTTCACCCTATTAACAAAAACGAAAGGACCCAAAACGAAACGACGTCCAATACGGTATTTCAAACTATGGCCATTACCATGGTTGTCAAACTCCCGGTCCGGTCTCACGATCCCACGATTTTACGATCTCTGAAGGCACAGCCGATCCCGATCCTATGTTAAACTCCCAAACTCATAAGATCTCATTTAGAATCCTGATTCTACATGTAGAATCCTAGAATCTTATACGATTTTACGATCCAAACGAATCTTCAAAGGACCTTCTCGATATTTACAAAGCGGAGAATGGTTCCGAAGTTTACTGGACTCTTGCTTCTTGAGGTGCTATGTACCCAACCCGAGCTGTTTTTATGCCAAGTACCCATAGATTAACCATATATTAATCACTTTCTACAAGAGGCAAAGAGCGGAAATCGCTTTACTTAGTTTTTCCCCATGTTTAGGGTCATACCTACATTATGAAACATTTTCTCTTATTACTATCAACATTGTGGTCAACTCATCTTTGATCAAACACGTCCTTTTGGTCCATGATTTACACTTTCAGCCTCTCAATTTTTGATAAAATGAAATGTGGGTTTCCAAGTAAAGGATTTCGTTTGTTTTTTTTGTTTTTTTTTTCTTTTGTTTTTGTTTTTGTTTTTGTTTTTGTTTTTTTTTTTTTTTTTTTTTTTTTTTTTTTTTTTTCTGTGGTAAAAACTTGGTAAGAAACAATGTTTTAGTAGTCATGGCATTAAAATTTACTAGTTCTTAGAGAATTGCTGAATTTTACGATTCTCCATGGTATGTTAGATCTTGAGTTTGTATATTAACAATGATGCAGTAGCATGTGTGTTAGCTTTGAGGGGTCTTTTGTCTTTCTTCCCTCATTTAATCTGAAGCTTGATTGGTCCAGCAGCCTTTGTTGACTTTTCAAATGGCTATTTTGTCACATATGTACATTTTAGGGGTTTATCTTGTAACATTTTGACAGAAACTTCTCTTGGAAGTTACTTCTCTTGGAAGTTTCAGGCCTTCATAAAAGGCAGCTAGTTCCAGAGGATAAGATATGCTTGATTTTTAAAAAATGTGAGGAGCCAAAGCTCTTGTCCAGCTAGGGTTGTAAGTATTGGAGGCTTGGGTTTTGAGGATTCAACCCGTGGCGCCTACCGATCTCTCTTTGCTGCAGGAGTGCGCGAGAGACTAGCGCGAAGCCACTATCCTTTCTTGCTGTTTCTATCCGCTGCAGGAGTGCGCGAGAAACTAGCAGGAAGCTATCTTCCTCTTCCTTTTTTTATGTTTCTGTTTAGTTATCTTCTCAAATCCGGATAAATAGTATGTACTTCAGATTTTTTGAGCTTTAGTTTTATTATTAATATATATAGTTATCTCCTAGCTATTTGCATCAACTTGGTATCAGAGCAAGTTCATTCTTGGGGTTGTATTAGACTGATGATTGGCAAGAAAGAGGTGGGAGATGAAAGCAAAGGTGACAACTCGAACGGAGTCGAGTTCTTTCGAACCGGGAGAGAATGATGCAGTAGCATGTGTGTTAGCTTTGAGGGGTCTTTTGTCTTTCTTCCCTCATTTAATCTGAAGCTTGATTGGTCCAGCAGCCTTTGTTGACTTTTCAAATGGCTATTTTGTCACATATGTACATTTTAGGGGTTTATCTTGTAATATTTTGACAGAAACTTCTCTTGGAAGTTTCAGGCCTTCATAAAAGGCAGCTAGTTTCAGAGGATAAGATATGCTTGATTTTTAAAAAATGTGAGGGAGCCAAAGCTCTTGTCCAGCTAGGGTTGTAAGTATTGGAGGCTTGGGTTTTGAGGATTCAACCCGTGGCGCCTACCGATCTCTCTTTGCTGCAGGAGTGCGCGAGAGACTAGCGCGAAGCCACTATCCTTTCTTGCTGTTTCTATCCGCTGCAGGAGTGCGCGAGAAACTAGCAGGAAGCTATCTTCCTCTTCCTTTTTTTATGTTTCTGTTTAGTTATCTTCTCAAATCCGGATAAATAGTATGTACTTCAGATTTTTTGAGCTTTAGTTTTATTATTAATATATATAGTTATCTCCTAGCTATTTGCATCAACTTGGTATCAGAGCAAGTTCATTCTTGGGGTTGTATTAGACTGATGATTGGAAAGAAAGAGGTGGGAGATGAAAGCAAAGGTGACAACTCGAACGGAGTCGAGTTCTTTCGAACCGGGAGAGAATGATGCAGTAGCATGTGTGTTAGCTTTGAGGGGTCTTTTGTCTTTCTTCCCTCATTTAATCTGAAGCTTGATTGGTCCAGCAGCCTTTGTTGACTTTTCAAATGGCTATTTTGTCACATATGTACATTTTAGGGGTTTATCTTGTAATATTTTGACAGAAACTTCTCTTGGAAGTTTCAGGCCTTCATAAAAGGCAGCTAGTTTCAGAGGATAAGATATGCTTGATTTTTAAAAAATGTGAGGAGCCAAAGCTCTTGTCCAGCTAGGGTTGTAAGTATTGGAGGCTTGGGTTTTGAGGATTCAACCCGTGGCGCCTACCGATCTCTCTTTGCTGCAGGAGTGCGCGAGAGACTAGCGCGAAGCCACTATCCTTTCTTGCTGTTTCTATCCGCTGCAGGAGTGCGCGAGAAACTAGCAGGAAGCTATCTTCCTCTTCCTTTTTTTATGTTTCTGTTTAGTTATCTTCTCAAATCCGGATAAATAGTATGTACTTCAGATTTTTTGAGCTTTAGTTTTATTATTAATATATATAGTTATCTCCTAGCTATTTGCATCAACTTGGTATCAGAGCAAGTTCATTCTTGGGGTTGTATTAGACTGATGATTGGCAAGAAAGAGGTGGGAGATGAAAGCAAAGGTGACAACTCGAACGGAGTCGAGTTCTTTCGAACCGGGAGAGAATGATGCAG
Organism: Linanthus parryae; assembly: GCA_023055425.1. NCBI lineage: Eukaryota > Viridiplantae > Streptophyta > Magnoliopsida > Ericales > Polemoniaceae > Linanthus > Linanthus parryae. Next base: position 42,068,876 of record JALGPY010000002.1, read on the forward strand.
TAGCATGTGTGTTAGCTTTGAGGGGTCTTTTGTCTTTCTTCCCTCATTTAATCTGAAGCTTGATTGGTCCAGCAGCCTTTGTTGACTTTTCAAATGGCTATTTTGTCACATATGTACATTTTAGGGGTTTATCTTGTAATATTTTGACAGAAACTTCTCTTGGAAGTTTCAGGCCTTCATAAAAGGCAGCTAGTTTCAGAGGATAAGATATGCTTGATTTTTAAAAAATGTGAGGAGCCAAAGCTCTTGTCCAGCTAGGGTTGTAAGTATTGGAGGCTTGGGTTTTGAGGATTCAACCCGTGGCGCCTACCGATCTCTCTTTGCTGCAGGAGTGCGCGAGAGACTAGCGCGAAGCCACTATCCTTTCTTGCTGTTTCTATCCGCTGCAGGAGTGCGCGAGAAACTAGCAGGAAGCTATCTTCCTCTTCCTTTTTTTATGTTTCTGTTTAGTTATCTTCTCAAATCCGGATAAATAGTATGTACTTCAGATTTTTTGAGCTTTAGTTTTATTATTAATATATATAGTTATCTCCTAGCTATTTGCATCAACTTGGTATCAGAGCAAGTTCATTCTTGGGGTTGTATTAGACTGATGATTGGCAAGAAAGAGGTGGGAGATGAAAGCAAAGGTGACAACTCGAACGGAGTCGAGTTCTTTCGAACCGGGAGAGAATGATGCAGTAGCATGTGTGTTAGCTTTGAGGGGTCTTTTGTCTTTCTTCCCTCATTTAATCTGAAGCTTGATTGGTCCAGCAGCCTTTGTTGACTTTTCAAATGGCTATTTTGTCACATATGTACATTTTAGGGGTTTATCTTGTAATATTTTGACAGAAACTTCTCTTGGAAGTTTCAGGCCTTCATAAAAGGCAGCTAGTTTCAGAGGATAAGATATGCTTGATTTTTAAAAAATGTGAGGAGCCAAAGCTCTTGTCCAGCTAGGGTTGTAAGTATTGGAGGCTTGGGTTTTGAGGATTCAACCCGTGGCGCCTACCGATCTCTCTTTGCTGCAGGATTGCGCGAGAGACTAGCGCGAAGCCACTATCCTTTCTTGCTGTTTCTATCCGCTGCAGGAGTGCGCGAGAAACTAGCAGGAAGCTATCTTCCTCTTCCTTTTTTTATGTTTCTGTTTAGTTATCTTCTCAAATCCGGATAAATAGTATGTACTTCAGATTTTTTGAGCTTTAGTTTTATTATTAATATATATAGTTATCTCCTAGCTATTTGCATCAACTTGGTATCAGAGCAAGTTCATTCTTGGGGTTGTATTAGACTGATGATTGGCAAGAAAGAGGTGGGAGATGAAAGCAAAGGTGACAACTCGAACGGAGTCGAGTTCTTTCGAACCGGGAGAGAATGATGCAGTAGCATGTGTGTTAGCTTTGAGGGGTCTTTTGTCTTTCTTCCCTCATTTAATCTGAAGCTTGATTGGTCCAGCAGCCTTTGTTGACTTTTCAAATGGCTATTTTGTCACATATGTACATTTTAGGGGTTTATCTTGTAATATTTTGACAGAAACTTCTGTTGGAAGTTTCAGGCCTTCATAAAAGGCAGCTGGTTTCAGAGGATAAGATATGCTTGATTTTTAAAAAATGTGAGGAGCCAAAGCTCTTGTCCAGCTAGGGTTGTAAGTATTGGAGGCTTGGGTTTTGAGGATTCAACCCGTGGCGCCTACCGATCTCTCTTTGCTGCAGGAGTGCGCGAGAGACTAGCGCGAAGCCACTATCCTTTCTTGCTGTTTCTATCCGCTGCAGGAGTGCGCGAGAAACTAGCAGGAAGCTATCTTCCTCTTCCTTTTTTTATGTTTCTGTTTAGTTATCTTCTCAAATCTGGATAAATAGTATGTACTTCAGATTTTTTGAGCTTTAGTTTTATTATTAATATATATAGTTATCTCCTAGCTATTTGCATCAAACATTTTTACGACAATAAGAACTTGAAAATATGTCATTTAAGTAGTCACAGTATTAATAAAAAATAAAAATTACAGCTTTTGTAGGATCTTACGATCCCGATCCGATCCTACAATCCCCGATCCTGTGGAGCACTCTACAATCCGACGCAGGATCCCGATCTTGAAAACCTTGGCCATTACTTTAAACTTTCTGCAACTCATTCACATCTGAATTTCTCCTTCAGTTGGTGGTTCACTTCACTATCAAGAGGGTGAAAATTAAATGAGCCTCTGTTTATCGGGAAAAAATGCAAATTGAAGATCTCAGTGTAGTTGTAGTCTTATTGAATTAGTACAACTCTTTCAAAAATCACGAAAACCTGCTCCTGGATGATGATGATGATGATCTGGTGTTTTTCAGTTTAGAACTATTGCACGTTTGCCTCACTGATCTTCAAATAACTGTTGTATGTTTTATGGGGCTAATTAATTAATGTTGTAAGATAGATATTTTACTCTTGTCTTTTTTCATGATTAGTAACACGCACTTCTTTTTCTCCTGTAGCCCTTGCCAGTGGCATATTCCCAAATATTGGGAAATTCGACTCCTGGAGTTGCTTATTTAAGGAACTTCGATGGGCAAATGTGGCAAGTCACAATAGCCAAGGAGGGTGATAACTGGTATTTCCAAGACGGTTGGAAAGAGCTGGTGCAAACGATCAATGCCGAAGCTCGGGATCTATTTTCATTCGATTTGGCAGATGACGGCATTTTTGACTTCAAACTGTTTGGGGCTAACAGATGTAATAAGTCGACGTCTTGGGGCCAAAGGGAACAAGTTGAAGAAAATAATGAGGAGGTGGGTGAAGAAGAAGATGCAGGGCAGGAGGAGAGTGGAGGAGGTTTCCGTGCGGGGAGGCAAAAGAAACAAGAACAGACTGAAAAATCTAATAATGGCCTTTCTCCGAAAAAGTACAGGCTCAGGAGGAGAAGATGCCAAACAGAAGAAGAGGGAAACGAAGTGGGCGAAGTACCTGCTCAGCTTCAAGAGGAGAAGGGGCAAAGGGAGCAACAAAAGATTGACAAATCTCATAAACTCTCAAGAGGGGAGGACAAAAGACATGGCTGTGAGCTTTTTTGTTCTTATTCATTATGTTATCAGCTGTGATTGCATGTTTTTCTGAATATTTCATATCTGTGTTAAGTGTAACTAAATTACTTTTTGCAATTCAGGTAAAGGAAAAGCCATAAATCAAGCTGAAGACGCACCCCCAACTTCTGACAGTGAGGAGGATGATTATAAACCTGAGAAGGATCATGCACCCCCAACTTCCGATAGTGAGGAGGATGATCAGCCAAAAGAGAGAAACAAAAGTTCCAACAGTAGTACAAATCCCATTCCTTATAGATCAATATATAACATTTTTTCGCATGTGCTATATAAGTTTTTCCATTTTTCTAATAGCAGACTTTTGTTTTATAGGTCAACCTAGACGTAGGAAGAGGATTGCTGAAGAGGAGGGCATATTTCAGCATGGAGTGGTCTTCCGCCCACAGAATCCGTATTTTATTGCAAAGATTTGGGAAAGGAAGCCATGTGATTTGGTAAGGCTCGAGTTCTTTAACTAAAGTGTACCTTTATATGAACATATTGCCAGTCACCATATCTTGATTGCATTTTAGTTAGTGCTGATTAGAGAAATCTCGTGTTTTTTTGATTATTTTTATTGGTTAAAAACAAGTGTTGGCTTTACCCAATATTTTTATTGGGTAATTTCTTCTCATGCTTAGTCGGCTCTGATTTTATATAACCACATTTATCTGGAACAGTATATTATATAAACTGTCCAATTATAAAATGATAGCAGATACAAAAGAAATGTAAACCAGGAAAAATATAATTTTTAGTTGCACATTTGCGTCGGAAGAAGAAAAATTGATAAAAAAAACTTGTACCAGTACACTTTTGCATGTGAATTGCTGCTGTCGATTAGTACTGTGGTTATATCTGAATGCCAAATCTTTTTCGTTGTAAACTTGAGTGCATTATTTTTTTTTGTCATTGTAACTTGATGCAAATTTTCCTGAACAGTGAACTACTAAATCGTTTCGATTGGTGAGTGTGTTGCTTTTGCTTGTTCTCTATTCTTGTAAAACCAAGTGATTGAGGGGGGGGGGGGGGGGGGGGGGGCTGTAAACTTTCCTGTGCCTCTTTCCATCCTTGATCCTTGTTTCATCTTTTCCCTAGCATGTTCCTTCCCATTTGTATCAGCCAACTGGGTCTCCATGGGCATCATCTGCTGCGGAACCTTGGAGTTGCTCCAAGGGCTAGCACTGGGGCATCGAGTGCATCTACTTCAACATCATCCATAAACTCTCGAAGGAAACTGGCTTGCAGGATCTTCAAAGGGGACCGACATCAACCCTGGTGGCGCCAAATTGGGTGAGCGAAGGAAGCTGATAGAATGTTATCAGATGGAGGGTTCTTGGTGACGATTTTTGGCAGTTTAATTATGAACTCCGAGATGGAAGATCTTTCCTCAGAAATTGACCGGTTCATCTCATGACGGCTTCCAATGTTTCATTCCATTGGAATTCTTAGTCCAGCTGGACCGATTGATGAGCTTCTCTTACCTGCTCATAACAGAAGTAGATCCATTTAGGGGAGCATCTGTAGGTCGAATGTAAGCTCCTGGAATTAACGGATCATCAACATTAACCCATACCTTAACCCGAAACTCAAGCACATTCATTATTCTATCAAGATCCTAATCAACAAACAATAAATCACCAGCTAAGTGGCCGAGACCTTCAGCTAGGTCTTTGTAGAATCTTTCCATCGGAACGCCTGATATTTGGATCCAGACATCCATAGTGGGAAGAGAATCTTGGGAGATAGAGAAGTTTTTAGGCCTTTCTTGAAGGAGGAGGGCTTTTCCATGCATGGCCAGTATTTATCTTTTGGGTTCAGGCAATGAAAAAGGAAACATGTACCTTTCTTTTCCAACCAAATCATGTCAAAGGATTTCCAGTAAGTGTGTCACAATATGTTGAATTACCGGTGTTGCCAGTTGATGCTCTTTCTTGTCCACCAAAATTTGTCCAGAACCGTATTTTTCCACATTTCTCTGAATACACTGACCATCCGTGGATCTAAAGGGAGAATGTGGCCTCTTTCATCGAGTTGTTCTTCATTTGAGGTGTTGGAGGAGGATGGGGAGAGAGTAGGGAAGAAAAACAGAGAGGAGTGGTGCATGCAGAGGGCTTAGGGAGGAGTAGATAAGCAGTGAAAGCCGTGCAAAAAATGGAGAAGTCTTGAGGGAAAACTAAACGAAGGGGACAAGCTAGCTCAGAGATTGGTGATAGAGAATACAGAAGATTGTTCGAGAGTGAAAATGAATACCAGACAATTCCAACACCACAGCAACCGCCACCACCACAACCTACCACCGCTACCCCTATGTTCTTCCTTGACCCAACCAGAACCACCACCACCACGCCCAATTAATTGATTTGGGTCTGGGATTCGAGAGAGAACGGAGGGAGAGAGGGATGGAGAGAATAGAGAACAGAGGGATGGAGGCGGAGGGGAAGAAAAGAAAAGAAACTGAAGAAGAAGGAGAAAGAATAGAAAAAGACTAGACTGCCCTTCACTTTAAGTGTGAAAAGACTAAACTACCCTGAATTCCATTAACAAATTGGATGGAGATGGACGGAATGGACTATTTGTCGCAATAGGAATAATGCAGGGGCTTATTCTGAGAAATTCAGAAAGCAAGGGGTTATCTGACCCAACTTGCATAATGCATACAGGTTTAGGGTTAAAAATCCTTACATTTATAAAACAATGCCAGATGCAAAATAATGGTAAACCAGGAAAAAGAGAGTTTAGTAGTTGCACATTTGCATCGGAAGAAAATTTGATATAATTCATACTAGTAAACTTTTGCATGTGAATTGCTTTTGTCAATTTAGTACTATGGTTCTATTTGAATGTCAAATATTTTTCTTTGTAAACTCGAGTGCACTTTTTTTTCTTTCATTGTAACGTGATGCAAATTATCCTGAACAGTGAACTACTAAATGGTTTCTACTAGTGAGTATATTGATTTTGTTTGTTCTCTATTCTTGTAAAAACTAAGTGATTGAGTGCACAATCTAGGAGGCACCAAATGGGAATTATTACGAAAAAACTTGCTCTATTCCGAGCTTTTAATTCTTAATTAATAAAGTGATGATGAAAATGACAATTGCTTCTTTATTCCGTTGATTGATTCATGGCACTTGTTTTTCGTGGTTAGTCTTTCTCTTGGAATTTGTTTAGCATTTGTGATAACTCTAGGTGATAGAATTAGACTTGATTACTGGAAAGAAATGGACTAAACTCACCAAATATCTATCTGTGTTGCTAATGCAGTGCATCCCAAGCGATGTTGTCGACAACTACAAACTGCAGCTTCCAGCGAAGCTAGTGGTTGTTGATGAAAGAAAGAGAGAGTGGGAAGCAAAAGTGAGGAAGTGGGGTGATGGTAGAATATGGATTTCCCAGGGATGGAAAGCTTTCTGCCAAGTGAATAACATGAGCTTGGAAGACAGATGCCTCTGCGAATTCATCCAGCAGGGAGAAGATCATCTCTACTTGAAGCTGCGCATTCTTAGAAGAGAAGGGGGGTCCTCATGGTTGCCAGAAGCAACCACCCAGGAGGAAGCACAGAAGAATCTCCAAGCTGCTGCGGATCAACCACCCTGTGAAGACAGGTTCTTCACAAAAAGTACGAGAGGGGGAGATGGAGGAGAAGTGCTTTCCCATCCCAGTGAAGAGAAGATAGGTTCTTAGTGATTGCTTTGAACTTCATTGACTAATCACCTAAACATGTTTTGCTCCAGGGTTCGAACCAACCCGGGTTGTGAGCATGACTTTACAATGTTTTTCCAACTAGACTTGCCATTGAACTCCCATAGTCAAGCCGTTGCAAGACTATTGGCATCCTTCATTTTTATTGATTTGAGTTTTTCTTAGAGTGATTGTGACTTTCCATGTTTTTGTTCATGTTCGCCGGTTCTTCGCCAATTTTGACACCAGAGCCTGGTTCCATATGCCCGCTGCTGGGTTTTTCCCCATCATTTGTGTTCACCACTGCCATCGCTTCCTCAGATCGCTGCTGTAACATCAGCGCTGATGCAGCCTTAGCCATGAAAACCATTTTTGCTTCTTCATCGTTCTTCTTCAGACTTCAAAATAAGGCCGGCCCTGAAACCCTATCTTACCCGTGCTTAAATTGTCAATTCCTAAAAGCACACTTACCCATCCCATCACATATTCGATAAACCATTTATTTCCAACATTCGACAGGAGCTATTCAGGATGGATCACTGTATCATGTTTGAAGTTCATTGATGTCTTGTTAGTGGTACTCATAAGTTAGCAGTATCTGTTTTTGGCTAGATTGTGCATTATGGCGAAGACAAGCTATGCCGTGAACGTAGGAGATAATATCCCGCATTACAAAGCAGATTATACAAATCTGAGACCTGGACTAAAAAGCGAGACGATTGGTATAATCCTCGTCCGAAATTCGCTACCGGCAGGCATCGTGTGGGGCACATGCGCTCACAGACGACGCATCCACGCGTCGCACAAGCCACTACAGCAACTGACGTGGTAGGTAATAAGATAGGTCTGACGTGGCAAACACACGTCGTCTGAGGTGCTGGAGTGGCAGCACACACGGTGCTAGTGTGTCGCCCACGTTGCGGGGGACGTTGGCGAGCACAACCAGCCTAGAGGCTAATGTGTATGTAGCACAAGTGCGGGTGCTGGTTCAGGAACTGGGTACGAGTGCGGCAAATTCTAAAAAATCAAGGGTGCGGGTGCGGCCGGGGTGCGGGCACATTATTTATATTTTTATCTGATATTATTAGTGATACCGTTATACTAATATAATAACGACAATAATAGGAATCATATTATAATTGAACGTAAATTCATACACACATTCGAAGATACAAGGTTACTATATCAATAGTATAACCTCTTCATGTAGTTGTCCTTAGCTGTGGAGAGGTGTTTAAGGGTTAAACTTGTTCACATAAATACATGTTTCTTCAATAAATTCTAGTTGTATTAGGAAGACATCTCAACTAAAACTTTCAAAAATGACCCTGCCTTATCCTCAAAGCACCCACGAAGCACCCAAGCACCCACAAAGCACCAGAAGCACTCGGTGCGGGTGCGTGGCCAATTAGGCAACATAGGCTAACGTGTCCTATGATGTGTCGCTGACTCCGCTGCCAAGTGTGTATCCGAGTCAGTTAGGGCTGATGTGGCGAGGGTAACGGGTGAGGCAAGTGGTCGAGGTGTTCTATTATTCATGTAAGTCTTAGGCATTGTGCAATTTTGGCTTGATCGGCGCCAAAGAAAGATGATTCATGACGAATGTATGTACAGAAGTGTACCGTGCGATGAACCGAATCACTGTCAAGTACATGTTCCCCGCACAATTACTTCATAATAACTTCAAACGAAGTCTTGTACTACATATATAATCTTTGTCAAGAAGGCACTTCTGTAGCCTTCATTTTCAATTGAAAATTATACAATATTCTATATTTACAGGGCTATAATGGAAGTTTTATGAATTTCATCTGATGCTAGAACTTCCTGAACATGTAAAATTTGCTTCCAACTTGTCAAGACATCTTGGATTTTTTACCGTGTTTCATCATATTCATACCCAAGCTTTATTACGGAGGAGTCTCACTTTTTTTTGGTTGATCTACCGAAATGAGTAGTGTAAAGATTTGGGTTTTGTCCAAGAAGATTGAGGAAAGAATGCCTCTTTTTGCATGTATTCATGCCAAGAACAAAATGGGATTTTGAGTATCTCATTTTAGGAAAATGTCTTCCGGGTTATAAGGGAATTGGGTCATGTTAAAACTATAACATGATGCTAGGGGTGAGCAAAACTTGCCCAAACCGGCCGCCCCAAACCGGTCCGCATCAAACCGGTCTGAATTTAACCCGTTCATGCTACTTGATTGGGTATGGGTATATAATTTCAAACCCGAACTAACTTTGATTGATCATGGGTTTGAAGTTAGAAAATCGATTAGGGCCGGTCGGGTCCGATTAAAATTTTATATGAAAAATGTACATATTTTTTAGTTATATAATACCGTCCAAGTTAAATTGTATAAGACCGAACAATAGTTTAGTTGATTTTCTTCAACTTATACATGAATATGATTTTCTCTATCGACTAGAATGTCAGATTCGCCTTTGTTATATATTAGTAAAGATTTAAATTATTTTCTTTTTTTTCCGATTTGCACTAAATAGGTCTTGTTAATAGACATAAGTTTTCTAATTGAAACATTTTGAACCCGTCTAAACCCGGCCGAACCGGTCCAAGTCGAAAGGCTTGATCGGGTTTGGGTTTGTCGACTACTTGATTGGGTTTGAGTATTGATATGACCCACCCGGGATCATTGGATTGGGTAGGAAACAAAGCCCTCACCCGCCCAACCCGGTCCGTGCTCCTCCCTACATGATGCGCTCAAGGGGGTAGCACTGTAATTTTTTACAAACAAAAACGGGTTAACATCACAAACCATAGAGGGTGTCTATATATACAAATAGTTTCTACACATATGAGGACGACGAACACACACAAGAACACAGTTTCTGTTGGTGTATGCCCTAGAGACAATCTATTTTAGTGTGAATGTTGTTTTGGCTAGACTATTCATTTTATTATATATGGTAATATATTGAAGTCCTTAGATTGAAATTGTTGTTATCTTAAATTATCTTTAGTCAAGTGTAATGGTTATTAGGACGATCACTATGCATGGAGACTAGTATGTGGGTAGATTGATAGGAGATATCAAGTCTAACACATGGGTATGCATTAGGAGTAATGGCATACTACATGGGAGTTATGTGAATGTCACATGTGCTTCTCGTAGTGACAATGGTGTTGTGGTCCTTTGACTTGAATTCACTAGATACTCTAGTTGTGAATTATCATGTTTTGATATCGTCATACGTTGCACCGTAACTGGACAACTATAAAGGCAATAATCGGACATGATATGAAGCAAGCTGAGAGATGCCAGTGATGTAGAGAATATTTGTCCCTCTCACATAACGGGAGTATATATCCACTGCCACGCGATGAGTACTACTTATAAATGCCTGGCCAGGCTCACGTAAATCAATATACCACTCCGTCCTACCTCTTTTGCATCATTTGGACTTTTTTTACCACTATTCACTAGGTCAGTTTGACCTGGTGATTTGGATAGCAAAACTTTGCAATTTTTAGATAATGTTTTTGCAGTGTTGTAGAGTAACTCTTATTTTACAATACCATAAAATTATTGAAAAATTGCATCATTTTGCTATCCAAATCACCGGGTCAAAGTGACCCAATTACGGGTGAAAAAGTCCAAATGGTGCAAAAGAGGTGGGACAAAGTGGTATGATATTGATGTTATCAGCTCAGGTAAGTCTATTCCAAGGATCGAGAAATTATGGATTGGATATATGAGTGTGACATCTTTGTCGTGTGTCCAATCCGGATATTGAGATAAAGGGACTATATAGCACGGTAACATTAGTCACAGAGCTTTGTGAGATCACTAACTATTCCTATTGCCTGGGTAGCATTGATGTGTGGCTAGACACCGCTCAATGTTTGTACTGCCAATGTAATAGGAAGATGCAGGGTTACACACCAAAGGATTAGACTGGATGTAGATGTTAATTAGTTAGACTAATTAACAGTTAAAAGAATAAGGGATCAAAGTGCAACAACGTGCATATTTAGTTGGACTAAATTTCTAATTAATCCAAGTACGGGTCGGATTATTAGTGAGGAAATTTTGTAATTAATGAAGAGTTATTAATTATAAAAGACTATGCCAACCCTGATTATTCATTAGATGAAATAATTAGAGGAAGGAAGAAAAGGACAGAGAGGCGCACGTCCCCCCATATCCAACGGCACAGAGAGGCGCGGCGTCCTTCTCCTCCTCCATTGTTGTTGCTGTTTGACTTGATCAAGCTCCTAATTACTCCTTCCCTACACTGCCAGCACAAACAGTAGAGGAAGATCCAGTTGATTGATCCTACTTGTGGATACCAGCAGAGGCGTGGACACTACTTCTACCAGCGATCAGTCAGATTTGCAAGGTAACACGTTCTCCTTCATCATGTTATGATGCTTCACTTGCGATCCGTGGAGAGTTTTGGGCATAATTTTTTTAAATTTTTGCTGCGTAACCTGCACCAAAACCATACAGTTTCTCTCTACATATTTATCTCTCGCAAAACAACGAGAATGTTCCAAGTGGGAGATCTTGTGCTGCGGTCTTTCACTCATTGCATGTGTAATCTAGCATATCCCAAGTTTTCACTTGACTGGGAAGGCCCCTTCAAAGTCAAAGCAGTTGGTGATAGAGGCTATTGCAAGATTCTGAGATGTGGAGGCCATGCGACCGTGCCCAATTCCATCAACATGAAGTGCTTGAAAAATTATTATCCCTACAACATCTGTGTAAGATTTCCATGTATGAATTTTGATTCTTAAGTTCTCCTCCCTGATACGTTATACGTATCGAGAAATTGAGAAACCAAAGAAAAGTAGACAAGAGAGATAAAGAGTCGGGAGAGATAAGGTAGAGCTTTAGAGTTGAGAGAAATATTCTTTATTCATTGATAATGCCGAACGATTACAACGCTTAAATAGATAAAGTAATCTAACCCTAACCTACCCCATGGGCCTACTCTACGACAGGCCAAGCCCTATTGATAATTAATTAAATAGCTGCATAAATAATTGACAATATTTATACCGCTACCCGTATCAACTCCCCCACGCTTGAAAGCCACCTTTCCCTCAAGTTGATGTTGAAAAGTCAACAATATTCTGGCCCGGATCGAATGGATGGAGGACAATGTTTAGAACATTGTGTTGTAGTCCTACTTCACCACTAGGCTTGCATTGGGCCAACAACATACATTGGATTGTCCAAAGAAAATACTAAAGCCACATGAAAAACTAGGCCAAATAAAGTAGTTGAGCCCAATTGTGGGTTTCAACTCAAATTGCAGCCCAAAACTAAAAAACTAATGGGAAGGAAACCAAGCCCATTGGGGATGGGCTGCACAATCCCAGCCGGAAGGAAGCCACGAGCCAACTTAGCCAACTGAGCCGACAAGGAGCCAACTGATCCATTGGCTAGATCGAGCCAGATTGGAGCCGAATTTATCTCTTCGGCTAAATCGAGCCGAAGGCTTGTTTCTTCACTGGGTTTTAGTCCCAACGGCGGAGGGGGCACTGGTGGCGGTTTGCCGGTGGAATGGGGTTCGTCATCGTTTGGTAATAGCTCACCGGAGATCTGCGTTGGTGGTCTGGCCGGATTTCGGAGCTCCGGTGGTGGTGGGTGTGAGCACAACGGCAACGATGAGGAGGTTGCCTCTAGTCCGATCGATTTGAGGTCGCCGGAGGGTTGAGCTCATTCGGTTGAGGTCGGGTTCGACATGAGGGGCTCCATAGGCGGTGGCTTGAGGTCGGGGAAGGGCTGTGGCATGTTTGTGTCGAGGTTCAGCGGTTGAAGTCGGGTTTAAATCTGTGATGATGGCTGCGATGTTTGGTTCACCTATGCGGTCCTGGGGTTGGCGGAATCGATGGTGGTTGTAAAGGAGATGGGAGTTGGATCTGTGGTGGGATTGTCGCTGGAAACTGAAGCAAGGACGGCGGTGATTTGGCTGGCGGTTGATGGGTTTGTGGTGGCGGGTGTGCTGGTTGGGATGGCACCGGGGGCGACTGCTGAAACAACCCGGATCCTACGGTTCCTGCTAGCACAACTTAACGATATTCCAAAGTGCTTTCTTATAGAAATAAAAGGGAAAACCTTCCTTACATTATTGCACGGAAATGATAAAACAACGTTTGAATCCAAAAGATACAATTACTAAAGGATGTTTGCTAGCCATGACTCTAATCCTTAGCTCGTGTGCATTTCCCCCCCAGCTAGCTTGACCTAATAATGGAGAGAGATCGTCACACGCAAGCAAGCTACGTCCTAGTAATAGGGATTCTAACTCAGAATCAATTGATGGGGACGGAGACGAACAAGGGAGACGGCGACGGTGGCGGGTCGTCGGACTCGGCTCGGCGCTGCTGGGTTCGCCGGAGGAGAGGGAGACGAACGGAAAGAGAGGGAGAGACAGCGTCGGGCGGCGGTGCTGGGTTGTCTCCGCCGAACCTGGGTTCGACTTTTATCGGGCTTGGGTTCGGCCGGACTTGCTCGGCACCGCACACAGAGAGGGAGAGACCGAGCGAGAGAGAGAGAGAGAGAGAGAGAGAGAGAGAGAGAGAGAGAGAGAGAGAGAGTGAGGGTGCGAGAGAGTGAGAGAGACTGAAAGAGAGAGAGGAGAGCTGGTTTTGAAACCCGATCGAAAACTTCGACGGAGAGATTTCCGGGTTTGATTTCGGAAAGTCAAAAAGCGAAATTGATGACCGAGATTTGGGCTTTCGATCCATAGCGTGGTTGAGGGTGGAATCGGGACGGAATTCGGACAAGGACGAGATCAAAATCTCCATTGCCGTGAGTTTTGTGTTGCCGGAAAATCAGGAGGTAAAATCCTCCTGTAAAATGGAAATGGAAGAAGATGATTGGTGAAATGGTAGGGTTTGGCGGGTGTACGGATTCGTGCGGTGGTTCACTACATACTAATAATAAAAGTCACACTTTTGGATATGTTATAAACGTTACCTGACCCGCTACACTTCACTAACATTTATACCCAATAATACATAAAAAAAATGTCATCTTAGAAAGAAAAAAAAAATACTTTTGATAAGAATAAATAAAATGAAATAACAATAATACTATAATACTAATAACAACAACAACAATAATAATAATAATAATAATAATAATAATAGTAATAATAATAATAATAATAATAATAATAATAATAATAATAATTTGAAACACAAAACTATTTAGTAACAAAAACTACTTTTATAAATTTCAAACAGTGGCCCGGAAAATTTGTTAAACTCCCAAAAATACCCCCGAAAATACCGGGGTATTACAACTGCGGCGCGGTCAGACGTGCGGCCCGTTCTTGAGCGGCGACTCGCTCTTATGCCTGTTGCTTCACCATATCATCGAGCTTGTCGACGAGTCTTTTAAGAATGTTACGTTCTTCTCCATCGAGTCCGATAAAAGCGCTAGGGACATTACCCGCGTCCACCATTCTCTCGACGAAAGTACCAATTGATACGTTATACGTATCGAGAAATTGAGAAACTAAGGAAAATCATTGCATGTTGCTGGTGCGACTGACTGGGTAGGTGGAACTGGTGATGATTGTGGCTTGTGCTGAAATCCAGGTGCATAGTTGACTCACGGCTGATCCCAATACATAAATCATGGATGATTTATGGTGCCTGGCTTGTAATCCATATTGTTCCATTTCTGCATCTGTGCTCCCACATAGTTCATATCCTCACTCATCAGTTGATTCAATGTTGTGTCTAAGTCTGACTCTTCCACACTACTACCACTTTCTTCTCTTTGTATACTTGCTTCACTAAATCCGAAACAAGCTTGGTCACATTTTATTTCCATCCGTTTACTGATGGTTCTGGAAACTTTGTAAGTCTTCTATCATGAAACAGTCGAGTCTCATGTTTGCTTATCTACTTCATCAACTCACAAGCTCCATCTTTACCGACACGCTATTGAAACTTACCTCCGTCTTCTCTGTCCAACAACTCCATTTTTTGCGCTCCAACCCATGATAGAATACCTGTAAAATCTTGTTATCCTCTAAGCCATGGTCAGGACACTTCTTGGCCAACATCATAAATCAGTCTCATGCTTCTACAACTGCGTCACCTGCTTGATTCATGAAAGCCAATATATCACCCATGGAATTTACCACACGTGAAGAAGAGTAAAACTTGCTCAGAAATTCAGTAACCAACTGATCCCATGATAAGATAGAATTTGGTGCCCTGGACTGAAGCCAGTGTTGAGTTGTATTATTCAAACAATGGGGAAACAAGACGAGTTGCAGTGCCTCTATAGTCACACCCTTATACTTGGTACAATTACAATAAGCACTTAAATTCTCTATGAAATCGTTAGGGTCTTCATAAACTCCTCCAGGAAATGGAAACTACTTCTGAATTGTTTAAATTGTGGTTGGTTTGATATTGAAGTGCTCTGCTTCAATATGTGGCACTACGATTTTCGGATCATGGGCACCAATGGACGTCTCAAAACTTACCACCAAAGCCTCACCCGATTTTTTGTATGGCCTTTGGTTCTCACGCTTATTTAAACGTTTTCCTACCTCTTCCAGTTGAGCGGCTAACTGCTCTGCTGTCAACAGCTGTGCTGCCGGTGATGGAGGAGTAGTAGACATTTTGCTTTCCCTTTCCTTCCTTATCTGAATCATGATTAGACACTTTTTGATTGTCTAGTGACGGCACAAGCTCTTTAGGAATTATTGGCATACACTTGAAACCTGAAAGTAAAAATCAAACAAGAGATGAAACAGAACAAACACAATAACACTCTAAACTAATTTTTTCACTAACTAATTGAACGTAGTCCCTGGCTACGGGGCCAAAAGCTTGATGGACGTTTTTAAGTGATGTCTATTAGCAATTGAACTGATCAAGTAATATAGGGCTGATAATTTCAACCTCGAGTTGTCGACCCCACGAGGACTATCTGTAACTAATTAATTAAAACACCTAGACTATAATATTCTACGTAACGAGGGAGGAATAGTTTATTAGATAATGGTTTGTTGTCCACAACCAAGCATCATAAAATAAATATAATATTTTTTTCTTATTTCCTATTGACTCAGATAAATGTAACAAATGCGATATGAGACTAGACATCCAATGGATTCCCTAGGACTTAGAAAGTTACGAGTATCCCTTCTAACAACACTAAGTATGATGTTAATATATGCCACATAAATAAGTAAAGTGATTCCCATTGGTCTCTCACACTATTACGTCTCGCCAAATACCGCCACCTCTCAGTATCTTTGGTTCCTATTACGTTGCAACTCCTAAGAGCCAAAGTATTGACTAATCATAACAGGCTACCTCTCGATACCTTCCTAATAAGAGATCAAATCTACAGTCCTCTTCGTATCTCGGGTGTGGCTCTCACTCATCAACCTAGAAAGTTAGCTCGACCGGGTGATAAAATCATTAAGCATGGAATAAGCTAAGACAAATAGAAACTAGATAAACAAAACATACTAGATTATGATAAAAGATTGTGAAGTAAAGAAACCATAATCATAAAATTGTCTAATTGTGCCTTAGGTTCACAATGGAACCTAGGAAAAATTGTATAGATACTCATGAAACTAGGAAAATAGAAGTTCTATATGATAGCAAGAGATAGATTGAACAATCAAACGATGATGTCTTCAGCTCCGTGAATCTATGATCCACGAAAGATCTCCAGTGCTTCAGCTTTCTGAGCTCTCCAATGGCTTCTATATGTCCTCCTTACTCATCGCTTTCCTCTTCTTTCTCTGTTTTATGAATTGTTAGGTCATAAAGACCTATTCATCTTGTCTCTAACTGATAATGTTTTGAAAATTATGCCTTGGCCCGGTCCGATTTGCGGCGCTAAACAACGCAGCTTGTACGAGCTCCTCAAGTAGCTTGTGCGAGCTACTGGCTAACAGGCAGCTCGTGCGAGCTACTTTTTCTGCACTGATTTCTTTTCTCTACTTCTCTCACATTCCTTCGCTCTTCTCATTAAATCTTCACTTCTCTTGTGAGTTCTCGGGTTTCAAAAGTTTGGTCCATGCTCCATCTTGATTCTCAAGCTCCCGATTCCTTTCATAGACAGCAAGAAACAAAAAACCGCGATCATATCCCATAAAAATGCTTAAATCAATACATAAAATGCTCACTTTTCACATTATACTCATTAAACTCTTATAGTGAAATACACTACAAAACACACTCTGGATGACGCTAAATACACCAATTATTCTCAAGGAACGATAGAAATTGAACCAAATAGATGACACTAACTTAGAGTCATCATGTACCCCCTTCTTTTTCATATTCTGGACTAATGGCTTTAAAATCACCTATAACACACCAATGGTGGTTTGCATTATCCCTCAAGCGAGATTGTAATCGCCAAGAAATTCTCCGCTTGGAAATGTTAGTGTCTCAATAAAATCCTGTGAATTACCATGGTTCAAGTTTCTGCTCCTATAACTACGCAATCTGTATGATATTTCAAATATGATCGGATTCGAATATTTCCAGAGGAGTGCTAAACCTCCACTTCAGCCAACACAATTAGCACATATACCTGATCTAAAGTCAAGTCTATTGCGAACGTTCCCTATCTTGCTACTGCTCAATCTAGTTTCCATAAAAAGACTATGGTTTGAAGTTCTAGAAAATTACGGAGGTTCCCAAGCCCCTGTATGTTCCAAATCAACACATTCATAATGATTAGTGCGGGTGTGGAACAACTACCGCCATTTGAGTGTGTGGGTTGTTAGAGGAAACTCAATCCTTTTCTTGAAGCTCTACCCAATTTCTGTACACACTTGTGTCAATAAGTTTTTTTCCCACCATGGACATCTTCCGGTGTGTCTGGTTTTTGTTTCCCCGCCTCTACCTCTTCTTGTTTTCTTGTCCCAATTTTTTTGATTGGGGCTCTGAGTGATATTATTGACCATTCACTTTGGAGCCGAAAGGATAAGTATAGAACCCCATTTCGCAATGGCCTTTCCTTTGTCACTGGTATGCGTCTCTGGTTTCTGCAAGGGTTGCTGCCCTAGCGGATTGTCATGTAGTACCGAAGTAGCAAAGTTTGGGATATTATCAATAGTTTTCACTTCCATTGAACAATCTGTTTCATTGCCACTTTCACTGAAGTCAAAATCGGAGCCTGTTATAGATTTGTCATCGTCCATGGGTGGAGGTTTGAGCCAATCACCGTAGCCAGGCTCCGGTAGTGTCTTTTCTAACTCTTATCTTTCGTTGAAAAGATGCATGGATGATACAACCGCACAAACAACGAGTTCGAGGAATCATTTCATACATGTAGTCAATACATGCATTTTCTTCAAAAGCTTTGATGAAACGACCAGGACGCTGCAGTTTTTCTATGGGTATACGAACCCTGGTTCAAACGTAGTAGCCATCCTTGCCCGAGAGCACCCTTGAGTCTAAATGAACTTCTCCCAATCGGGATAGAGGCTTTTCACCAGCACCTGGTGGAGAAGATAGTTGTTTATATGGAAATGGGGACGGTGTGTTGAAATTATTGGATTGTGTTCGGATCATAGCAAACAAGAGCTAACAACCTTTTAGCAAGAACTCAAATTAACCGGGGAGGGGGAAGGGATAGATGAAAGGGGTGGAAATAAGTATTAATGTACTGTTGAAGGGGAGAGACATCTTGTTGGCAACAATTCAGCTATTTTGTACAGAGTCATCCGTGTCTGGAATAATCAATGTGTACGAAATGGCAGAAATTACTATCATATGGCTAGGGAAACCAATGGGAGACATGCGGGCGTATATCAGCCCACCACCCATTATGATGACGGCGTACCCTAAATCCCTGGAGGGTTGTCACGGATGACGTCAAAATCTAATAAAGAGGACAGTTGGACAAGTCGGTTTTGTGAGTACAGTACTGGTCGCATATGAGACAGCGACCACATGCGACAGGCCTTATTCTATCCTCCAAGCCACTAACACCCTGACTCCCGTCTGGATGATAGGTGCGAGGGACCCTTTCTCATGGTTCCCCTAAGTTGTGAGAAGGCATGATCAGGTGCTTCTAGAACACGGAGGTGCGGAAATCTGTTGGCTGCTGATGGGTCAACGTGGCAGTGGACAGATAACTCATTTTTTTATTATCTACAATAGTCATGATAGTTTCTCGATTGAATCTAAGCGTCGAAAATGTCAAAACACACATCAATTTGCTTGTCACCCACTTTCCAGGGTTTCAAAATCATCATGTTACCATCAACGGGCCATGGACCCCCATTGAGCATCCGATTTCTGTGTTCTTTGTGTTCGGGAACTTGAACATAAAAGTATTAGTGTCAACTATATGAATGATTACCTTGGCTCCATCCGCCCAAATCTGTTTGAGCATGCTCTTTACCATCCATCTGATCAATCTTTCTGTAGTAATTTGATCAAACAATATTTAAAGTCTCTAGCTGCTTCCCTGTAGTAGGCCTCTTCATATTCGAAAGGGTCTTCTTCCTCCAGGGTCATGGAGGGCTTCCGACAAGGGATCGCTGTTACCGGCGCCATGTCGTCTTCAGGTCTTCTCCAAAAGACTCGGAGCTAGGTTAAATTCAAACTATGACTTTTTGCAAACAATGTTATTTCAATTCCTTTTATACCTTTGTTAGATTTTTATCTTTGTGAATTTGGATTAATTTATGGTTTATATATTGTGGGTTGTCTAGTTATGAATCCAGGTCCTCGGGTGTTTCAAAATTGGTGATGAAGTATTGTAGATTAGGAATAAGCGTCGCTGTAGAAGACGAAAACGCCATGGATCGCCGAAGAATAAGCATGAAATTCGTCTATATGAGGCTATGATACCATGAAAACATAGAGAGAAATAGAAATCTTAATTAGAGATGAATTAGGAAAGGCATTTTCTGATTAACATAACCATTATAGTTATAGTAGAGCTACAAAGTTTTACTGTATATTACAACTTAACCCCTCATAATTATTCTATTGATAATTACAGCCTTGACACTGCACGTCTAAGAATTACACGTGCTATATATCTTAACACAGTGAACGTATTGTGTCATTTTTGTGGGGCTAACAAAAATATATCACAAAATGCAAGGTGACGTAACGATTTCCATAAATTGAGCGGAGAGACTATAGCTCCGACAACTTTCTGCATCTCACGAGTGCAGTCTTGACATAGATTAGTCTGTTCAGACAAACCTATAAAAACTCGCCACAGCTCAATTAAATGATCGCCATACTGAAATGATTGTAGAGATTGACAAAACAAGAAAAATGTCATAAACATGTTTTCTTCCCCGAGCTCCCTAGCGAAGATATACGAGACATTTCTCGGTACCGGAGTTCTAGTCAAAATGTTATTCTCGAATTTGTCGAAGTGAAAAATCATATTAAACCAAACACAACAAATTTTAACCAAGAATATCCAAGCAGCCTTATCCGACTACCTGATACTCTAGTTTATACGAAGTATCTCAATGGTCTAAGTCCTTCGACTTCATGGAAAAAGAGAAGAAAATGACTTTGATCTCTTGTTTCGGAGAAATAAATGGCTCACTAGGAATGGAAACAAACCTCTTCTATTTGAACGAATATATCACTTCTTCCCATAGTAATCCATATTCTAAAAAAAAAAAAAAAAAAAAAATAGTAGTTCACCACTTGTAGGAATGACATAATCCAAATCCATCGAACAGCGACCAACCGTCGTCTTCTGTATGTTTCCGAATGAGCAGCAGCTAGGGTTTCACTCCGACGAATTCGTTTCTCACTCTCAGAAGCAGAATCGATGGGCAACTTACCTGGATTTCCCAACCTTCTTCTTCCCGAAAAGATCTTCTGAAAGACTGGTAACAAACATCAATCAATCACCTTCAATCTCGACAATTTCTGAAATCTCAATATCTGGTTATTCTTAGTTAATATAGATGCATGCTCTTCTTTTGGGGGTTCAGTTCAACACATACATGTTTCTTCGATGCCCATCTGTTTCTGGGTTTTTTCAAGAACAGTGAAAATTCATCCTTTAAATCATTTGACATCATACTATGGATAGGGTTTTTCAGGAATAGCGATAGTTGATCCCTTTTGTAGTCAATTTCTCTGTGGAGTTTGGTAAGTTATATAGCCCAGTGAGGATGTAAATTAACTGATTACGTCAACAAGAGTGCAAATTTGTCATAATGATAAACCATTTTTGCGGCTTCGATAAAAAGTGAATGTTTCGAGTACTAAGCGATTTGAATTGATATCAATTTCTGGAACTAATTAATAACTCAAATATCTTTTTTTCTTTTTTGTTTGATTTAGCACAATGAGAAAGAAAATGAATTGGGTTCGAATTGAATAGTTCAATTTCTCTGTGGATTTACTGTTGCACGTTAGTTCACTCTTCAAGTAAGTCCAGTTCAAAGATTGGCTTCGAATTGAATACAATAAATACAAGTTGCTCGGAATGGTAATTAAGTGCCGTCAACATGATGCTACTTTATTTCACTTGATATCATGGCATGCAAATAAAGTACGTAAAAAAGACGTGGTATGTTGTATTGGGTGAATGTCTTATGATCTTCTTGTGGCTTTTTCATAGTTACTAACGTGTACTTTTCCTCTAGGCCTCTCATGTGGCATATTCCCCAAATAAGGAAGGAGAAAAACCCCAACAAGAGAAATTGCTCGGAGTGGGTTGGTTATCTAAGGAACTCTAATGGGAAACTGTGAAAAGTTAAAATAGCCAAGGACAGTGATACCTGGAGGTAGGTGCAGATGATGCAGGGTGACAGGAAAAGTTGGATGTGGCTTAAGTACTTGTGGATTTCCAGGATAAGCAAGGAGATCAGAAAATTGAAAAATCTGGGGGACTCTCAGCTAAGGACAGAGGGCGTAGCAGTGAGTTCTATTCATCCCTTATTCATTATGTTACCTGCTGCTACAGAATATTTCACTCCCTTGTTAAGTATTGATTAAAACGCTTTTTGTAATTCAGGTACTGAAAGGTTTCTTATTCATTTTGTTATTCAATGTTGACCCCTCTGACGATGATCCTGAGGAGGTTTGGGTACCTAGCTGACCACGATTGTGAACCTAAAAGGTGAAAGGACCGCAAGAGTAATTTTCTGCTCCCATTCCTTATGTATCACTTTCATATTTATTTTGTAACTAGCTGTGATAGTATTTTGTTTTTTCCTAGATATTCCATTTTTATTTACGAATAATCAAACTGCTTATAATTCAGATGTACGAGAAACCTGATCCAGACAGAATATTATTGGATAAATCTGAGAAGAAGAGGGATGAAAGCAAGCATTTTGAGAACTTAAGGACAGATACTAACAGAATATGTGGGAGTGGATTTCTCAACAGGGTACAGTTCGTGTGGATTCAACAACTCATAGAGAAGGTAAATACAAAAGTGATATGTATGTTAAACTATTGTATCAACTTCAACATTCAAATAAACTGATTTCTCATCAGCCATTCTAGCAGATGCACATCAACCAGCAGTAAAAAGTGAGTGAGAATGTGGAGTTACCGGTTTCAAATATGATGAATAATAGCCTACTGGTGACTTTTAAGCCTGAAAACCTGTCAATACGGTCGCCTTGTGGACATATATTATATCAAAAGTGGCTCAATTATGTTAGGTCTATCAAAAGTGGCTCAATTATGTTAGGTCTATCCTCTCCATGCAGAGATTTTTTTCCAACAAGATTACTGGGAGATTATCAAAGTGGACTTCAAATGTAACTATATTAAAAGATACAGATATGCCTTGGGGTGTTATCAATTTATCATGCCCTCAAGCTTTCTTCGGCTTCAACTTGCTCAAGTATTGAATGAACATGATGACAGTATAGTAATTCATATGAATTAGGGATGTTGTTCGGGGATGAAGAAGAAATCCATCCTCACACCATTGAAGTCTGGTTATTCAACTCGTTTCATTGCCAACCTATCTAGCCATTCCAGACCAGTCTATCAAGGGAGTATTCAGCTTCTCATCGCGATCTAATAAATTGGTGACCTACACTTATTTCTCGACATCTGAGGCCTTTGTCTCCGTGTGTGTGTGTGTATATATATATATATATCTATCTCACAGGATTCAAATGTACTATAGGGCACTTTTAGCCCTTCCTTCTTAGGTTTTGCTTGGATTTATCATAATTTTGCAGAGGAACTGGAAAACAGAGTTACTCGACTTTGTACCTTCCTCAGATTAGTGAGCACGAGACTGACAGTGACCCAAATTAGAAATCATTTGCATTTCCTGTCCTTTCCCTCCCGAATCCTTGCTAAGTTTCAATGAGGTTAATATATCGAAATACTAGTAAATATATATCATTTTTCATGTTTTCAGTTAGCATCCTTGCACTTTTGATGTAGAACTTCTAATAATACGCATGACAGCAAGTATATATATTGAAAATGAAAGACAACCCAATTTCATGCTTTTGCAGCATGTGCCAGTTGCATTTATTACTAGATATCTAAATATCTCTTCTCATGCCACCATACTTCTGACTTTTGGCAGAGGACAAAGACAAGTTATTTTGATTTATTAGAATGGAACACATTGTCTAAGAAAGGGTGGTCTAGATTTGTTAACGAAAACAAATTGTCAAGGGAATAATTTGCTTGAGCAAGAGCAATGCAGCTGAAACCTGCTTACAAATTCCATCTGTGGAGTAGTCGACTTTGATTATCTACATCAAGTACTGTTAGAGAGTAATCCTTTTTTTTTGTCTCTTCTATTTTAGCTGAAGTAAATAAAAGACACATGGGATTACATTAATATTTACTTGTTTGTGAACTGATATATAACCAATACAACGGCATGTTGGGCAATAAGGCTACTCCCTTCCCTTAATAAAGAGTGGCAGATTGTGTTGCGAGAGTCGAGCAGTGAAGATTGTTTTTGAGTTTCTTCTACACCTCCTAGCCACCTAATTATTTGAAAGCTTAGCCAAACGGTTCATAAATGGAGAATAGTTCATTAAACATAAATTTTTTCAATCCAGAAAGCCCTTAGGGTAGTAATATGACTTGGGCGAACCTACACTCATTGTCTGATAGCAACTCACTAAGCAAGGAGGTTAGCCACTCTCACAGTCACTAACTCTAGGCGATCTTAAGGAGAGAAATTTTATGGGGAGAAGACATATTGTTTGACACATTTGACAGTTGAACCATATTAGGTCATTTAAATATATCCATTTCTCTCTTAAAATGTGCAATCTACAATCATAAATCCAATTTCTAAATATTGAATGATATAAAAGGAGCATGCTGCTCTCTATCTAGCCACTAATGAATTATCCTTTCTTATTCAAACCCTGGTACAAAAAAAATTCATGTAGTCTTGTACTGAATACAGAACGAGGTCTTATCAAAAATAAATCTCACATTGTATTCAGAACAATTTTTATTTATAGAACGCAAGTTTGCCGAAAGAGCAGGAACATGTAATGTGTAAGATAATTGAAAAGGACAAGCAGAACTTGAGAAAATAGCAGTACCAGAGTTCTGTATTGGGAGAGAGGAGCCATTACCAATGGTGGCCGAATCATTACCATTGTAAGGATCATAGAGAGGTTCTTGAGATCAGTACCCATATGTGTTGAAGCTCCAGTATCAGCAGCCAAAAAATTGGAAGGACACACTTGAGAGTTTGTGCTTGTTGCCATGGCAGAAAGTTGAATGAAAGTCATTTTCACAAATTTGACAGTTAATAGGTGGTTTAGAACCATTTATGTAACTATTGTCACTAGTAGAGAAGGTCTGGGAACTGTAGTTGTAACCCTGATCGACCCATGTTAGGGTTTTGACCATAACCACTTTGGTTACCCGGAGATCGACCCCTCTTGTGGTCAAAACCATAGTTATTAAACCCGGACCGACCCGGCCGGTCTGACGGGTGACCCGGTGAACCGGACCCGGAATCTGTCCGGGTCACTACTCGGTTCGTATATGTCACTGACCCGGTCAAACCCGCCCATACCCGGTCAAACCCGGCGGGTTTGTGATCAACCCGGTGACCCGGTCCGGATTAATTGGGTTAAACCAGTCCGGGGTTTACATGTTTTAAGCATTAAAAAACAAATTGAAATGCTCGTTTAAACATTTTTATTGAACTTTGTGTGATTTCATTCATAATAAATGTAAAAAAAGTGTTAAACAACACAAAAATTCATAATTTGAGCTATTATATGTCATTTTTAAATATATTTCACTATAAATATGTACTATAATATATTATTAATAATTTGTTACTATCCCACCGGTCCGACAAGTGATAGCATCTTTGCCGCGTCAACCACCGGTCCGAGTTTAATAACTATGGTCAAAACGACCACAACCACGGCAGTAGAGTGACCAAAATAACCACAACCCCGGCTAGAACCAGAACTACAGCCATAGACATAACAAGGGCAGCCACGACCACGAGAAGTAGAGGAGTTGTTAAAAGAAGAATAAAATGCAGTGGGGGGGTACCATTATCATTTGAAATAGATTGAAATCGAGCATTTGCACCTCAGATTTGGTATTTTAACTGTATAATATTCGCACGAGAAAGAGAGGCATAGCGAGATTCTAAAGTAAGCCAAGCAGATCTGGTATTTTAACTGTATAATATTCGCACGAGAAAGAGAGGTATATCGAGATTCGAAAGTAAGACAAGCAGATCTAGTGATACCAATAACCTGAGATTAAGCCTCTTGAGAGAGAGAGAGAGGTTTATCTACGTGAGAAGGGCCTGATCTTGGATGTGCCAGGCGGTGTTTGCAAGACCAATGATGCTTGTAATAGATCCGTCATCTCCGATGGGAAACTGCGCTGGACATGGCGAAAAACCATCCAGAAACTCAAATAGAGACTAGGTTTTCTGAATCGAAGTCAACCGGTGCTTCCACGGAATAAAATTGGTGCCATCTAACGTGTGTATCATGGTATATGGGATATTTAGAGACGAGAGCAAGAGGGTTTGGTGTGGTCGCCATTGAAGCGACGTTAGAGAGCATTACAGGGGAGGCTCTGATACCATGAAAGATTGAGAGCGAAATTGCAGATAATGAAGAAAGAAGGCAGAGCAATGAAGAATGGAATCAGTATAGTGAATGTATGTACATGAATCGATAAATGAACCACATAAAACAAAGAGGGTAACTACACAAGGGAATCTAACGGTTGGATAGAGATCGGACGATGGTATTCCAATGTTTGGAAAGTAACATTCCTGACTTAGGTTTAGGTTAAGAGGCAACAAATAAGAAAGAGACTAAACTGCCCTTATAGAGTTTGGCTTGTACAATTAGGACAATCTGAGTAATGGGCTGAGATGTATAAAAAGGCCCAAAGATGATAAAGGTTGGGCTTTAGACATAGAATCTGGACCAAGACATTTGTGGTTAATATAGCTTCAATATACGGTAATACCCTCCCTCCCCAGACATTATATGACGCCCTACCTCCGAGTAGCTTAAAAAAGAGGCTATAGTCACATCAGTTGAAAGAAGCAAACTGATTATTCCACTCACTAACTTAGGACAAATATACTTTTAACTCCAATTGGGTATGTAGCGGAAAAAAAGGTATAGCCAGAATAATGAGTGGACTGATAGTTTTTCGATGTCACTAGGAAAAGGAAAGAAAAGGTGAAATGTTTTATAAGACGGTAAAAAGAGAAAACCCACTTCTGATAATGGTGGATATTTTCAAACAAATAAAAACATCAATTCATATATATATATATATATATATATATATATATATATAAAGCAGGAAAGTACTCAGATTGAACGTGGAACTGCCATTTGTCAATTCCTAATTTTTGAAGTGTTGACATTTGTTTCGCCATGTCATCAACTACCATGACCAAGCCAATAAAACAATTACATGTCATGCATGCCTCATCACATTACTAAATTTTAAGATATTTATTGATATGTCATGCATGACTCATCATGTAACTTAATATTAAGACATTTATTTTCCATTAATATGATGGCAGTTACGAAAATTAATAGAATATCAATTACTAATGAATTGTTCAGCACATTTGTTATTAACATTTTCCATGATTTCGTCCGTGCAAAAGCATAAAGAGAAACCGAACTCGGAATTACCACTTCGAATGTCTATTTTTTCATGTCTGATTCATGAATGTGATTAAGATCACTGTTGGGAGGATTTCTTGACCTTGTAATTAAATCTCGTTATTATTTCATGAGAAAATGCATACTCTAAATTTTATTCCTCACCCCATCAAAGTTAAATCGTCCACATGTGACAAATTGTACACCTACTAACATCAACACATAGTTAGGTAACTTAGTCATAAAATATTTCTGATCTTGCATCATATATACATTATAATTCCTAATTATAATGTATAATTAGGAATAGAAAACCTAACAATAGGAAATGGATACTGAATTGTTTGGAACACAAAATTACATTTTTCTGTGGTTACAGTGTGAGTACTGCTTTTGGGAATCTTTGACGACTTGGGTAATTATTGAAGCAAACCTTTAAAAATAATATTTCAAGGGAGTTCTGTAACAATGATTTACTTATATATTTTTCGTCAGAGAAGAGAGTGACCCTAACCCTAGCACTTAGATTCGTTGGCCGCAAATAGAATATCCCAAGTTTGAGGGTGTGGATCCGAGGAACTGGGTGAAGAAATGTTCTAGGTTCTTCATTTTTTACCCAACTACTAGTGAACAGAGAGTAGCCCTAGCCTCATTGTACTTAGAAGAAAAGGCTGATGTGTGGTTTAGAAACTCTCTTGAATCCATTGAAGGACTCACCTGGGACAAGTTTGTGGAGGAGATATGTGCCAAGTTTGAGAGTATAGAATTAGAAGATGTGGTGGGAATGATCTACAGGTTCACACAAGAAGGTACACTCAGTGAATACATCACAAAGTTTGAAGAGCTGAGATTGAGGGTGTTACTCAAACATACAACATTGAATAAAGAATTCTTCATTTCAGTATTTAGAAGTGGATTATGGTTGGTATCATGAGACCCGAGACATTACAAGAAGCCATCGACCTAGCAAAAATGGAAGATGCCTATTTGGAAGAGCTACATCAGCAACAAAAAAATCAAAAACCTCATACCAAAAGCACCTACCCTTCCAAAACTAACACAACCACCCTTCCCTACATTTCCAACACCAAAAGCCCTCCTCCTACTATCTCAACCACCAACCACAACAATGCTACCAAGACCAACTACTCCACCACTATGCCTGTGAGTACTAACACTTCTCAAACTGGTAGCAACACCACCACAGTACACAAAATGACACAGTGAAATGCAGCAAAGAAGGGAGAAAAACTTTGTTATTTCTGTGATGAACAATATCACAGGGGGCATAAGTGCAAAAAGAAACCCCAACTACACCTCTTGCTGGAGATTGGTGATGAAGGAGGAGCTGCTGAGTTAGTGGAAATTGGCAATAATACCCCTGAAGTTGCTAAATTGCAGAAAATCCCCCTGAAATGAGTATTACTATTAATGCCATTACTGGAATTAATAGCCACAAAACTCTACAGCTGCAGGGCATGTGCAAAAACAACCAGATCACTATGCTAGTGGACTCTAGCAATACACATAATTTCATTGACACTGGCACTGCTAGGAAGTTGGGTTGCCATCTACAACTCACTAATGGGGTTAAAGTGACAGTGGCTAATGGATTTGAAATTCAAAGTTTTGATATGTGTCCTAAGGTAGAATAGGAGATCCAGGGAGAAAAATTTGAGAGTTCTACGAGGGTAATCACACTAGGAAGTAATGATGTGGTGCTAGGAATCCAATGGCTACATACCCTGGGACCCTTTATGATGGATCTCAATAAAATGACATTGAGTTATCACAAGAAATCAGGAGAGGTGGTACTACAAGGACTCAAGACAGAACCAGAGCTGCATTTCATGAGTTGCAAATCCCTTCAAAGGTTTTGCCACACCAACACCCAAGCCATACTCCACCACCTCACACAGAGCTCAGAAGTGGGAATACAAGAAGAAGAAGAGATACCTGCAGCAGTGACACATGTCTTAGAACAATTCAGTGGAGTGTTTGGAGACCCCAAAGAGTTACGTCCAAAAATAAATCAAGACCATCAGATTCCACTAGTGCCAGGCAGTCAACCAGTGAATGACATACCTTACAGGTACCCTGTTATGCTGAAAAATGAGATAGAAAGACAAGTGCTGGAAATGTTGCAATGAGGGGTCATTAGACACAACACTAGCCCCTTCTCCTCTCCAGCCCTGTTGGTCAAGAAGAAGGATCACACCTCGAGAATGTGTATTGATTATAGACAGCTGAATAAGACCACCATTAAAGATAAATTCCCATTCACTTGGTGGATCAACTACTAGATGAGTTGGGGCAAGCTAAGGTGTTCTCAAAGCTGGACCTTAGAGCTGGTTACCACCAAATAAGAATGCATGAAGCTGATATTGCCAAAACTGCCTTTAAAACACATGAAGGCCACTTTGAGTAATTGGTGATGCCATTTGGTCTTAAAAATGCTCCTTCCACCTTCCAGGGTATCATGAATGCTATATTTAAACCTCATCTAAGGAAATTCATTCTTGTCTTCTTTGATGACATTTTGGTCTACAGTTCTTCACTTGAAGCTCATATAGGACACTTACAAGTTACCCTAGCACTTTTAAGGCAACACCAACTCTTGGCAAAAAGATTCAGTGCTCTTTTGCTCAGAACAAATTGGAGTATATGGGGCATATTATCTCGGATCAAGGAGTCACCACTGATCCTCACAAGGTGGAGACTATGCAGAAATGGCCTACACCTACCAACTTGAAATCCCTAAGAGAATTTTTGGGGTTGACATGTTATTATAGGAAGTTTGTACAAGGGTATGGCATTGTAAGTAAACCCCTTGCTATTTTTCTTAAGAAGGGCCAATTCACATGGAATTCTGAGGCTGAAGCGGCCTTCTTGTCCCTCAAATAAATGATGACCAAAACTCCAGCTCTAGCTCTTCCTGATTATAACAAGACTTTTGTGGTGGAGTCTGATGCATCCTACCATGGAGTGGGAGCTATCTTGATGCAACAAAGTAGGCCACTAGCCTATTTCAGCAAGGCCCTGGCACCAAGGCATTTAGGGTGGTCCACATATGACAAGGAGCTGTTAGCCTTGGTTATGGCAGTGCATAAATGGAGGAGTATCCTAGAGGGGAGGCCCTTCATTATTTCAGCTGATCATTATAGCCTCAAATACCTATTGGATCAAAGAGTCACCTCTATGCTACAACAGAAGTGGATACCCAAGCTTATGGGGTTGGATTATACAATTATCTACAAGCCATGTAAGAGCAATGCAGCTGCAGATGGTCTCTCTAGACTCCACTCTATAGATCAGGACCCCGACATTGCTTGTGCTCCTATCACTGTGAATAAACCAATATGGAAAGAAGAGCTAGCCAAGAGCTATGAAGGTGATGAAAAAATACTTTAAATAATCACACAGCTTCACATCCATCCTGAGCCAGTAGAAGGGTACTCATTTACTACTTATTTGCTATACTACAAGAAGATGATCTATGTAGGAGCTCAGGGAGGGTTGAGAGCTTAAATAATGAAGGAAATCCACCAAACAGGGAATGGAGGTCACTCAGGTATTAGAGGTACTTACAAAAGGGCTTACCATTTCTTTTATTGGCCTAACATGAAGACGGAAATCAAACAGTGGTCGTTTGAGTGTGATGTTTTTCAAAGAATGAAGAGTGAACACATCCCCAATCCAGGATTATTACAACCTCTTCCCATTCCTTCTCAGCCCTGGAAGGAAGTGTCTATGGATTTTGTTGAGGGGTTACCAAAATCTGGGGGTAAAAGAGGTCATTTTAGTAATGGTTGATAGGTTGACCAAGTATGCCTACTTTATGGCATTATCTCACCCCTTCAGCAACTCAAGTAGCCACATTATTCTTTGAAAATGTTCACAAGCTCCATGGGCAACCCTCTGTGATTGTATCTGACAGGGACAAGGTGTTCACCAGTGCATTTTGGCAATTCTTTTCTCTCTTATTGGCACTCAACTGCACATGTCAACTGCCTACCACCCACCTACTTGAGAAGCCTGACTAGTGACATACCCACCAAATGGCTACAGTGGTTGGCATTAGCTGAGTGGTGGTACAACACCACCTATCACATCAGTATTAAAATGACTCCATTTCAGGCACTTTATGGTTATGCACCCCCTCACTTCTTGCTTCATCAACCTACAAAGTCTACCATTGCTGAAGTTGATCAATTTTTGAAGGATAGGACTCTGTTAACTTAGCTGTTGCAAGAGAACTTGACCCAAGCACAGAGTAGAATGAAGTATTTTGCTGATAAAAAGAGAAGTGAGAGGACTTTTGAGGTGGGAGATCTGGTATACTTGAGGCTACAACCCTACAGGCAAGCTTCTCTAGCTCTCAGAAGAAATCTTAAGTTAGCTCCCAGATTTTATGGGCCTTATCTAGTGGTGGCAAAAATTGGTAAGGTGGCTTATAAATTGAAGTTACTAGCTACTGCTAAGATCCATGATGTTTTTCATGTACCCTTGTTGAAAAAGAGGTTAGGAAAAGACAATGCGAGGGTCACTGATCTACCTGAGGTGGGTCCTGAAGGTCAGATGCTAGTGGAACCTGTAGCCATTTTGGAAAGGAGGCTCATAAAGAGAAACAATGCACCAGTTACACAAGTGCTTGTGCAGTGGTCAAATTCTATTGCTGCTGATGCTACCTGGGAGGACTGGACTGCTTTCCACACCAGATTCCCCACTTTCCAAGCTTGAGGACAAGCTTCTTAAGGAGGTGGCATTGTCAGGAGAGTAGTTGATAGCAAGAAATGGAGAAGATTGAATTTTGCTGGTGGATTGTAATGAAATAGGTGCCGAAGTGATGACATGAACTGAGGAGACTCAGTAGCCGTTAGATATGTGGTGAGGCTTCTAATCTGGGCCGCTGAGGAGCTGAAGATGTTAGAGTTTAAATGTGGTTGCTACCTTTAGTAGAACGGCAGCGTTTAGTACTTTCAGTTCCTTTTGTCGTTAAATATCAAACAGTGTCACTAGGACCCGTTATATCCTGTAATTCCTTTTGTACCCTCGCTTATGTGGGTAATTTTCGACTATTACCCGAGTGGCGTGCGCATGTGCAACTGGTATATCACCGGTGAATTTGAGAATGAAATCATTACAAAATTTCTGTGAAAATCGATTCTCTCTCTCTCTCTAGTCTCTCTTCCTTGCTATCTCTCTCGTCTCCGTCTATTCTGGGTCACGAAACCCTAGCCTCCATCGGAGTTAGGAGGATTTGGCAGTTGAATTTATTCCGTCAAGACACCGGGGTCCTGACACCGTGATCTCTATGTTAGATCAAGAACCAGAACCTAAGCAGATAGACCGAGCAACATATTACTACTACCACTACTACTAATGTGCATACAACAGATCCCGGATACAAACAACAAACAGGCGTCAATTTCATATTCAACCTGTTATCCTGGACATCACTCTCACATCTAAGGAATTTTCAATTTATATGAAAAAAGACACCAACCTGACCAAAATACAAGCCATAATGCACAATCTTCTAGCCAAAACAGATGCTGCTAACTTACTTGTGAGCACCGCTAACAAGAAATCGATGACTTCAAACATGATACAATGATCCGTCCTGGATAGCTCTTGTTGAAAGTTGGAGACGAGTGGTTGGTTTATGGGATTGGGGTGCTTTTAGGAATTGACAATTTAAGCACGGGTAAGATAGGTTTTCAGAGCCGGCCCTGCTTATTGAAGTTTGAAGAAGAAAAGACAAAGAAGCAAAGAGGGTTTTCATGGCTGTGGCTGCTTCAGGGCTGGTGTCACAGCGGCAGTCTGAGGAAGCGGCAGTGGTGGAGAACACAAATGATGGGGAAAAAACCCAGCAGCGGGCATATTGAACCAGGCTATGATGTCAAAATTGGTGAAGAAACTGTGAACAAAAAACGAAGGTAATCCCTTATCTCAACTCAACTCTATCACTCTAAGAAAAACTATCAATAAAATTGAAGGATGCCAATTGTATATGTAACATGAAAAGTCTTGCAACTATGGGAGCTCAATGGCTAAGTCTAGTTGGAAAATAACATTTGTAAAGTCATGCCCACTACCAGAGTTAGTTCAAGACCCCTGGAACCAAAACACGTTTAGTTGATTATTAGTCTAAAAGTTTGCAATGAAGAAGATCTAAGCAAAATCATAAAGAACCTATCTTCACTGGGATGGAAAAGCACTTCTCTTCTTCCATCCCCCCTCTCGTACTTTTTCGCGAAGAACCTATCTTCTCTGGGTGGTTGATCTGCAGCAGCTTGGAGATTTTTCTGTGCTTCCTCCTGGGTAGTTGCTTCTGGCAACCATGAGGACCCCCCCCCCCCCCCCCCTCCCCCCGTCTCTTCTAAGAATGCGCAGCTTCAAGTACAGATCTTGATCCTGCTGGATGAATTCACAGAGGCATCTGTCTTCCAATCTCATTTTATTCACTTGGGTGAAAGCTTTCCATCCTTGGGATATCCATATTCGACCATCACCCCACTTCCTGACTTTTGCTTCCCACTCTCTCTTTCTTTCATCAACAACCAGTAGCTTCCCTGGAAGCTGCACTTTGTATTTGTCCACAACATCTCTCGGGATGCACTGCATTAGCAACACAGATAGATATTTGGTGAGTGTGGTTCACTGTTCAGGTTAATTTGATAGATATTTGGTGAGTGTGGTTCACTGTTCAGGTTAATTTGATCGAGTTGCAACGAAAAAAATTCACTCACTCAAGTTTACAAATAAAAGTATTTTTTGACAGAGCCATGGTACAAAATCAACAGAAGCAATTCACATGCAAATGTTTACTAGTATGGGGTTTATCAATTTTTCTTCTGATGATGTGGATGTGCAACTAACAAACTCTCTCTTTCCGGGTTTTTTACCTTTCTTTTTTATTTGCAATCTTTTTATAATTAGACAGTTTATATAAATACTATGCCATGTAAATGTAAATCATAGCCTACTAAGCGTCATTCCTACATCCGAATGCTGGGTAAAGCCAACACTTGTTTTTTACCCAATACAAACAATCAAAAAACAACATGGGATCTCTCTAATCAGTACTAACCAAAATCCAATTCATTATTTATATCAAGGCAGTCACCAGCAATATGTTCATAGGAAAGTACAATTTGGCTAAATAAATCAAGCCTTACCAAATCACACGGCTTCCTTTTCCAACTCTTTGCTATGAAATACGGATTCTGTGGGCGGGAGACCACTCCGTGCTGAAATATGCTCTCCTCTTCAGCAATCCTCTTCCTGAGTCTACTTTGACCTATAAAAACAAAAATCTGCTATCAGAAAATGGAAAAACTTGTATAGCACATGCGGAAAATGTAACAGATTGATCTATAGGGAATGGGATTTGTAAAACTACTTCTGCAACTTTTTTTTTTCTCTTTTGGCTTATGATCCTTCTTAGTGCACTCATCCTGCTCGCTATCGGAAGTTGGGGGTGCAAGATCCTTTTCAGGCAAGTATTCATCATCCTCACTGTCAGAAGTTGGGGGGTGCGTCTTTAGGAGAAAGGGCATTATCAGATTTTTCAATCTGTTCTTGTTTCTTTTGCCTCCCCGCACGGAAACCTCCACTCTCCTCACGGCCATATTTCTCCGTGCGGGTTTTCACATGTGGACGATTTAACTTTGATGGGGTGAGGAAGAAAGTTTAGAGTATGCATTTTCTCATGAAATAATAACGAGATTTAATTACAAGGTCAAGAAATCCTCCCAACAATGATCTTAATCACATTCATGAATCAGACATGAAACATTCGAAGTGGTGATTCCGAGTGCGGTTTCTTTTTCTGCTCTTGCACGGACGAAATCATGGAAAATGTTAAAAAAAATGTGTTGAACAATTCATTAGTAATTGAGATTCTATTAATTTTTGTAACTGCCATCATATTGATGGAAAATAAATGTCTTAATATTAAGTTACACGATGAGTCATGCATGACATATCAATAAATATCTTAAAATTAAGTAATGTAATGAGGCATGCATGACATGTCATTGTTTTATTGGCTTGGTCATGGTAGTTGATGACATGGCGAAACAAATGTCAACACTTCAAAAATTAAGAATTGACAAATGGCAGTTCCACGTTCAATCTGAGTACTTTCCTGCTTTTTATATATATATATATATATATATATATATATATATATAGAGAGAGAGAGAGAGAGAGAGAGATGTATGAATTGATGTTTTTGTTTGTTTGAAAATATCTACCATTATGAGAAGTGGGTTTTCTCTTTTTACCGTCTTATAAAGCATTTCACCTTTTCTTTCCTTTTCCTAGTGACATCGAAAAACTATCAGTCCACTCATTATTCTGGCTATGCCTTTTTTTTTCCGCTACATACCCAATTGGAGTTAAAAGTATATTTGTCCTAAGTTAGTGAGTGGAATAATCAGTTTGCTTCTTTCAACTGATGTGACTATAGCCTCTTTTTTAAGCTACTCGGAGGTAGGGCGTCATATAATGTCTGGGGAGGGAGGGTATTACCGTATATTGAAGCTATATTAACCACAAATGTCTTGGTCCAGATTCTATGTCTAAAGCCCAACCTTTATCATCTTTGGGCCTCTTTATACATCTCAGCCCATTACTCAGATTGTCCTAATTGTACAAGCCAAACTCTATAAGGGCAGTTTAGTCTCTTTCTTATTTGTTGCCTCTTAACATAAACCTAAGTCTGGAATGTTACTTTCCGAACATTGGAATACCATCGTCCGATCTCTATCCAACCGTTAGATTCCCTTGTGTATTTACCCTCTTTGTTTTATGTGGCTCATTTATCGATTCATGTACATAAATTCACTATACTGATTCCATTCTTCATTGCTCTGTCTTCTTTCTTCATTATCTGCCATTTCGCTCTCAATCTTTCATGGTATCAGAGCCTCCCCTGTAATGCTCTCTAACGTCGCTTCAACGGCGACCACACCAAACCCTCTTTCTCTCGTCTCTAAGTATCCCATATACCATGATACACACGTTAGATGGCACCAATTTTATTCCGTGGAAGCACCGGTTGACTTCGATTCAGAAAACCTAGTCTCTATTTGAGTTTCTGGATGGTTTTTCGCCATGTCCAGCGCAGTTTCTCATCGGAGATGATGGATCTATTACAAGCATCATTGGTCTTGCAAACACCGCCTGGCACATCCAAGATCCGGCCCTTCTCACGTAGATAAACCTCTCTCTCTCTCTCTCAAGAGGCTTAATCTCAGGTTATTGGTATTACTGATTCCAGATCTGCTTGTCTTACTTTAGAATCTCGATATACCTCTCTTTCTCGCGCGGATATTATACAGTTAAAATATCAGATCTGCTTGGCTTACTTTAGAATCTCGCTATGCCTCTCTTTCTCGTGCGAATATTATACAGTTAACATTTGATCTTCAAATCTGAGGAACAAATGCTCGATTCTCAATCTATTTCAAATGATAATGGTACCCCCACTGCATTTTATTCTTCTTTTAACAACTCCTCTACTTCTCGTGGTAGTGGATGTTCTGGTTATGTCTATGGCCGTAGTTCTGGTTCTCGCCGGGGTTGTGGTTATTTTGGTCACTCTACTGCCGTGGTTGTGGTCGTTTTGACCATAGTTATTAAACTCGGACCGGTGGTTGACCCGGCAAAGATGCTGTCACTGGTCGGACCGGTGGATAGTAACAAATTGTTAATAATATATTATAGTACATATTTATAGTAAATATTTTAAAAAATGACATATAATAGCTCAAATTATTAATTTTTGTTTAACACTTTTTTTACATTTATTATGAATGAAATCACACGAAGTTCAATAAAAATGTTTAAACGAGCATTTCAATTTGTTTTTTAATGCTTAAAACATGTAAACCTCGGACTGGTTCAACCCAATTAATTCGGACTGGGTCACCGGGTTGATCACAAACCCGCCGGGTTTGACCGGGTATGGGCAGGTTTGACCGGGTCAGTGACATATACGAACCGAGTAGTGACCCGGACAGGTTCCGGGTCCGGTTCACCAGGTCACCGGTCAGACCGGCCGGGTCGGTCCGGGTTTAATTAAAAGTTGCTCAGAAAGGAAATTAAGTGACGTCAACATCATGCCACTTTATTTCACTTGATATCATGGCATGCAAATCAAGTACCTAAAAAAGACGTGGTATGTTGTATTGGATGAATGTCGTTTTTCTTATTGTGGCTTTTTCATAGTTATGCGTACTTTTCTTGCAGGACCGTCTCTAGCATTTCAGGGGCTCAAGGCGAATTCGATATTCGGGGCCCTTTCAGTGAAAAAATATATATACAACAAAATCTAGCTGCCTGAACAAGCAGCTAACCAGGAAAACCATCATAGCAACAACTGATTATATTGACAAGATATTCAAAACTGTACCAGAAAAATATCTCGAAAAATCTATAGCATCTAATATTCAAAAGTATCAAAAAACTTAACCACCAGCAGCAACAAAACAACCATAGTCTTTAGAAGAAATCAAAACACATTTGAGACTAACTAAGCATTCTTAACTGAAGAACCAATTATCTTTGTTCTTTTTTTTGCCTATAACTGAATTACTTTTCCCTTGTAACTTGCAGCAGCAGGAACCATCATGTGGGATCAGGAATTCATAGTACAAAAGCCTCCAGAGTTGCTGAAAAAAATAACATACCATTAGTAGTATAAAAAAATATACCCACAAAATATGTTACTGCAAAAAAAATGTTTAAACATAAAGTAGCAAAATTGTTCATTCTCTTCCAAGTATGATTCATATCTAAATAAAATTCTTTCTTCTTGCTTTGAGGGATGCAAATTTATTAATTAGATCATCATACTCAAGTTCTCCTAACATATTTTTCTCAATAGACAACGTAGCTAATCCTGTTAATCTTTCTTGTGACATTGTAGACCTCAAATATGATTTAAATAATTTTAATTTTGAAAAGCTCCTTTCAGCTGAAGCTACAGTCACTGGAATTGTTAATATTATTCGATAACAAATGAAAATATTCGGATAAGAGCAGGTTCCGTTAATATAATTTAATATCTTTATTGGAGTATCAATATCATGAGGTAAGAAATGTTTTAATACTCTCAATTCAGAAAACAAATCATACCCTTCAATATCAGACCACTTGTCATGTTTCAAACTCTTTTCAAGTGAAATACAATATTTTTCTAGAGTTTCATCATCCAAGGATTTCAATATCTTAAGACTCAATAGAAAACCAAATATTTCTTCATACTTCTTAAATTGTTCAAACCTATTTTTTATGCTGGTAATAGATTGGTCTATGATATAGAAGAAGTAATCTCTCCTAAAAGACTGCTGGGGTGATAAAGGTACATCGACATTTGAGCTTTCGTCGAACTGTTTTTTCCTATGAATCACATGTTTCTCACGAAATACTGTTCTATACCAAGTATCAGAGCAACTTTTTTAGTAAAACTCAAAGCCAAATCAAACCCGTTCGATCTATATTCATTCAGAAATACCAAAAGTGCATCCAATTGATTTATAGCGACATCAATCTGCATATCTTCAGATTGCAGTATTTTACATTATTAACAGAACTTAAGATATCATACCATACATTCATGCCAAGTAAAAACTCAAAATCTTCCATTTCATATGTCGCCAAACACTTAGCCTCACTTCTAGTTTTATGATCTTGATCACCAGTTTTTGCTAATTGCAACAACGCATCTCTTACTTCTACAGTTTGAGATCTAATTGCCTTGACACTTTAAATGTGGCTTTCCCAACGCGTTTGAGACAACGATTTGACAGTTAGCCTAGTCACATTATCGGTTAAAATTTTCCATCGTTTGGTAGAAGAGGAGAACAATGTATAAATTCGTTGCAGCACTCCAAAAAAAGTTATTGCTCTGGTGCAAGAGTTTGCCGTATCACAAAGTACCAAGTTCAAGCTATGACTACCACATGGAGTATTAAACGCACTAGGATTCAACTCCCTTACTCTGTTTTGCACGCCTTGGTGCTTTCCTTTCATATTTGATCCATTATCGTAACCTTGTCCTCTAATATCATTAATATCAAGTCCAAACTTATTTAAGGCTCCGACAAGCTCATCGAAAAGGCCTTTACCAGAAGTTATATCTACTTTCAGAAATTCTAAGAAGTACTCTTCTACTTTAATAGGAGTTGTGGACATATTCACACAGCGTAAAATAAGTGACATTTGTTCTTGGTGACTAACATCAGGTGTACAGTCAAGTATAATAGAAAAATATTTAGCTTCTTTAACCTTTTTAGTTATTCTGCTTTTTATTTCACCTGCTAACATAAGTACTAACTCATTTTGTATGTTATGGCCAAGATAATGAGTATGAGTTTCGCCACTTTGTATGCGTCGTATGTGTTCCTGCATAACTGGATCAAATTCCCCAATCATTTCTATTATACTTAAAAAATTTCCATTACTCTCCTCATAGATTTTCCCATTGGAACCACGGAAAGCCAAATTACTTTTTCCAAGAGTTTTCACAACTGCTATTATTCTAGTTAACACACTCTTCCAGTGTTCTTTATCTTTCTTCACATTCTCTTGAATATTTTGATCTATTTATTTTTGCGCAATCTCACTTCAAAATCTATCCAAGTATTCATATTAGTAATATGTTCGCTAGATCTCTCATGACTTCTTAGTGTCGCACTTATGTGTTTCCAATCATTAACCCCATCAACAATGAGTTTTCCTCGAATATGTCTTAAAGTAAACAACTTGCAACAAAAACAAAATACTTTATCCGATGCTTTAGAGTAGATGAGCCATCTCCTATCTTGCTGTTCTCCATTGGGCAGTATGCTAATGTAATGTAAGGTAGAAAAATGCCTATCAGTGTCATCTTTAGGAAAATTTGTATCCGTAATTCTAACTGGACCCTTTTCTACTAGTAAATCTCGTAAGTTTATATCGATATTCTTCCAATTTCCTGGATCGAATATATCTTTGTTCTCATTACTTGGATCATCTACAGGATGTTCTCTTTGGTCTTCTTGGATATATTCATCATGCTCGGTATGTTCTCCTAAAAGGTTAGGGTTTGACTCGAGCATAGGGGGAATTTCATCATTAGAAGGGATTTCGCTAATTTCACTAAGAGGGTTATTGATGTTATGGTCATCAACAAGATGTTCTTCTTCATTAGCGGATTTCTTAGGCTTTACAGTAACAAACTTGTCTAAAGACCCTCTTTGAGATTCTACAAGTTCTTCCTGTTTTCTTTTCTTTTTTCTTTTCTCATAACCCGAATCATATTTCCTAGTAGACATGATAGTTCCAAGAAAATATTATTAATTCAATTATTCAAATGAATGCACCTGGTCTGGAATGCAGAGTTGTTCCGGGCAAAAATATTGAGCTCCACCTCTCTGCATCAGCATAGAAACATAATGAATTAGTCAATATACATTATTGAGTATGTATAAGTCCTTAAAAAAATAACAATGCAGAGCTGTAAGAAGAAATTGAAGAAGAGCACCAAATAACAATACAGAGCACTGAATCATCAATTAGGCTGCATCAACAGATCACAAATAACAAAATTGAAGAATATTTTGAAAAAAAATAATAGCAACACAGAATTGTAAGAAGAAAAAATTGAAAATACTATGAAAAAAAAATAACAATATAGAGCACCAAATAACAATACAGAGCACCAAATCATCAATTATGCTGCATCAACAGATCACATATTGCGAAATTGAAGACTATTTTGAAAAAAATAATAGGAACACATAATTGTAGAAGAAGAACTTGAAGAATATTATGAAAAATTTAACAATACTGAGCACCAAATAACAATACAGAGCACCAAGTCGTGTATATACATTATTACGTATGTATAAGTCCTTAAAAAAATAACAATGCAGAATTGTAAGAAGAAATTGAAGAAGAGCACCAAATAAACAATAGAGAGCACTGAATCATCAATTAGGCTGCATTAACAGATCACAAATAACAAAATTGAAGAATATTTTGAAAAAAATAATAGCAATACAGAATTGTATGAAGAAGAATTGAAGAATATTATGACAAAAAATAACAATATAGAGCACCAAATAACAATAGAGAGCACCAAATCATCAATTACGCTGCATCAACAGATCACATATTGCGAAATTGAACACTATTTTGAAAAAAATAATAGGAACACATAATTGTAAAAGAACAACTTGAAGAACATTATGAAAAATTAACAATACAGAGCACCAAATCGTCAATTAAGATACATGAACAGATCATAAATTACGAAATTGAACAATATTTGAAAAAAAATTATAGCAACAGAATTGTACGAATAAGAAATTGAATAAGAAATTGAAGAAGAATTTGAAGAAAATATGCACCTGCATCAACATATGGACTTCTCCTCCAGTCAAATCCTAATGTAGAACGCCAGAATAAATACCCACAAAACCCAGTTGTAGTCGGAATAGTAACCCCTTACCAAGAAATAAGAATACGAGATGGAGAAGGGGATTGGAGAGATAGGGAGAACAAAAATTGAGGCGAGGGTGAAAATTGAGGGCGCAAATTCAGGCGAGAGTGATAAGCGGACTTGAGAGATAGAGGGCGAGAGAAAGAAAACTCAGAGATTGTCGGCGAAGAATCAGGATGCGATTGCGAAGCACCATCGCAACCATCGACCGCTTCACGCTGAGAGTCTGGAAGATAACGTGAGGATTGTCAAGATTTTCACCAAAAATACATTTATTACCCCTGATATATTATACTGAAATTACAAATATACCCCTGGTTTTTGAAAAATTGGGAGCCCTTCGATTTTGGGAGCCCTAGGCAGCCTCAAACTTCACCTTATGAGAAGGACGGCCCTGTTTCCCTATAGGCCTCTCCTGTGGCATATTCCCCAAAACTGGAAAGACAAAAATCGTACAAGAGAAATTGCTGGTAGTGGGTTGGTTATCTAAATATGACTCCTCCACTACTGCTACCACTTTCTTCTATTTGTAGACTTGCTTCACTAAATCCTAAACAAGCTTAGTCACATTTTATGTCCATTCATGTACTGATAATTTTGGAAAATTTGTAAGTCTTCTATCATGAAACAGTTGAGTCTCATGTTTGCTTATCTACTTCATCAACTCACAAGATCCATCTTATCGACACGCTAATGAAACTTACCTCCGTCTTCTCTGTCCAACAACTCCAATTTTTTGCGCTCCAACCCATGATAGAATATCTGTAAAATCTTGTTGTCCTCTAAGCCATGGTCAGGACATTTCTTGGCCAACCTCATAAACCTGTAACATGCTTCTACAACTGTGTCACCTGCTTGATTCATGAAAGCCAATATATCAGCCATGGAATTTACCACATGTGAAGCAGAGTAAACTTGCTCATAAATTCAGTACCAGCTGATCCCATAATCATATAGAATTTGGTGCCCTGGACTAAAGCCAATGTTGCGTTGTACTATTCAAACAATGGGGAAACAAGACGATTTGCAATGCCTCTACAGTCACACCCTTGTACTTGATACGATTACAATAAGCACTTAAATTTTGCATGAAATC
This sequence comes from Linanthus parryae, assembly GCA_023055425.1. Lineage (NCBI taxonomy): Eukaryota > Viridiplantae > Streptophyta > Magnoliopsida > Ericales > Polemoniaceae > Linanthus > Linanthus parryae. The sequence continues at coordinate 42,111,282 of JALGPY010000002.1, forward strand.
GTTAGGGTCTTCATAAACTCCTTCAGGAAATGGAAACTACTTCTGAATAATTTAAATTGTGGTTAGTTTGATATCGAGTGCTCTACTTCAATATGTGGCACTACAATTTTCGGATCATGGCCACCAATGGGCGTCTCAAAACTTACCACCAAAGCCTCACCATATTTTTTGTAGGGCCTTTGGTTCTCACGCTCAGTCAAACGTGATGCTAGCTCTTCCAGGTGAGCGACTAACTGTTCTGCTGTCAGGGGCTGCGCTACTGTTGATGGAGGAGTAGTTGACATTTGGCTTTCCCTGTCCTTCCTTCATTGAATCCTGATTAGACTTCTTTTGATTGTCTAGTGGCGGCACGAGCTCTTTAGGGATTCTGGACATACACTTGGAACCTGAAAGTAAAAATCAAACTAGAGATGAAGTAAAAAAGAAACGAATAAAAAAAAATAATACTCTAAACTAATTTCTTAACTAAATAATTGACTGTAGTCCCTTGCAACGGCGCCAAAAAGCTTGATAGACATTTTAAGTGATGTCTATTAGCAAGTGAACTGATCAAGTAATATAGGGCTGATAATTTCAACCCTGAGTTGTCGACCCCACTAGAACTATCTGTAACTAATTAATTAAAACAACTAGACTATAGTATTCTACGTAACCAGGGAGGAATAGTTTCTTAGATATTGGTTTGTTGCCCACAACCAAGCAACGTAAAATAAAGATTTTTTTTTGTATTTACTATTGACTCAGATAAATGCAACATTGATATTAAGTGACGTGATCATCAACTCTTCACTAGTGAGAGTGATACACAGCAGTTTTCATTTGTTATCGTAAACATATAGTAAATGATCCCTGATGAAATACTGCTATCCTTAGGACTAGCTAAGAACACATATGGACTTAATTAGCTTGCACACGTTTTGTGCGTTTGACCTTACGTCACCACTTCGATTTCTGCATTGAGAAATTCATTCGTCACGCTTATCGAGAACGTAACCTTAAGTTTATCATCACAACTATTGATGCTACCAAGCGAATCAACGTAATCCTTACCACCCAATGCATTGGGAAGGTTACCCCGTTGAACCAACGCAACTCTCGCTACCATATTAGGAGAATAAATCGTGGGATCGACGCAAACTCTCACTATCTGTCTCGTGAGAATTTCTCGCTGATGTCTACTGTGACACACCTCATTTCCAAAGCTTTCCGTTCCGGATCGGAGAGCAAAGGATGGTGCTACTCAAGATGAAGCGGCGGAAATCAAGAACAACACATCGCATGCTTATATATTACAACTCTTAATTTGTTTACAATATACTATTACATAAGATGATCTTATACCAAGAGTGTGCCTTATTAAAAGTGATGTCAAGTACTAGATGAGTCTCGAATCCCGCTACTCCAAAATCCCTACTCTTAGACCTGCAGGGGAAAGAAACAAGACCGCAGTTTTTCCAAAGTCAGCGAGAAATGCTGAGTAAGTAAACACCCCAACGTGTAAAGGGGAAAGAGGCATGCTTTTGTTTAAAGAACATGAATAATAATAAGGAATCAGATATAGTGGTGCAAATGACCAAGTATGAGATGATATAAATTTTTCAATATTCTCAAAACATTAACCATTATAATTTCAAAGAAATATTTTTGAACGACCATACTGTCCCAATTACGGATAATCTCATAATACTGGCCCTTTTAGGGGAAAATCTCAAGAACAGAATTCCTTTCCATTTTCTCATGAAAATCCACGTTTATTAGTTAGTTGTAGCGGGGAACGAGCCAAGCCATCACAATATTTCATCACAGCATCTCATATCAAAACCAACCATCTCGCATGCATCCAAGACCTTAAGTGCCGGAACCCCCCCTAAGACTTTTTGGGGCCAGAGAGGTGAGTACATGGAGCAACCCGGGGCTAATCGCAACCGGGTAAAATACACGGGCCGAGTGACCGCAGCCAGCATCGACAATAATAAGAATCTGAATATGGTTACACCGCTCAATTGTTTTAACTTTACGTTGTTACGCATAATAAATTTTCATATGATAACTTTGAAAGAATCATTCGAGCATGTAATTGAAATCTCAAGTCGAACACGTATATCACAACCCACATTTTGAGACTTAAATCATAAAAATAATTAGACGCGAAAGGTGGACGACATCCAAGGTTAGACACGTTTACTCACCTCGAGCAGCCAAGCAAACAACACGATAACGCTTCTACGGATATACGTAGCCCTTTCTATGAACTGGTCACCTACAATTTATATCTCCTAAATCAATTACAAGTCCAATTGTGCAAGTAAAAAGTGTTATAATTCTTAACGAGTCTCTTTTGAAATTACCCCCATTACCCCATTAATCACTAGCATGAAATAATATGACAAATTTGTGCTAAAATAATTATTTTCCTTATAATTTATTCCAAATGATACAAGTATTAATTCGTAAAGAATTTTGTGCAAGCAATCGCATATTAAATATATACACTGTTATATTTCGAAAATAATGATTTATTATACAACATACTTATTTGTAAGTGACTACAAAATTTAAATCAAACTAATTTAATTAAAGTTAATCATTTATTTTAAAAAGTACATACACTATAAGAGAATCCAACTCATAAATGAAACCCACAAAATGTTTATTCAAACAAACGTAATGAGTCGTACATAATTATTAACTTATGTTGGAGAAATAATATATAGAAAAATATCCAAGTTTTATTTAAATATTAATTAAGGAGTCTACTACTAAAAAATTATAAAACAGCTTCTTAACTTTTTTTTTTATTTTATCAATATTACCCAAATAACCCATTATACTCAAAAAATTAGTTTACAAGTACTTGAAAGTATTTATTTAACAACATATATTTTTATCTTGATTAGTACTAAGAGAAACAACAATATTTCATACTAATTAACTCCTTTATAATTTCAAATTGTCAAATTTATTTTTACATGATTAAAAAGAAATCAGGAAATGTTAGGAATTCATTCTAATACAAAAATTGTATTTTTAATTTCATATTTTATATTCAGTTTATAAAAGCAACAAGTGGATCCCCCAAGTTCTCATAAATGACATATAATCACCCTCCCACTACACATGCAGTTTTAGATGCTATACTTCTCACCCTGAACTTTTCAGAAAGTACAAAAACCACCCGCCAAACATGAACACACATATAATCTCACAACCTAACAACCCGATTCGATATAGAGCTAACAAAACCAGATTTGATGATCATCAAAGGATAAGAGGATGATTTAGAGCTTACTTATGCGAAAAATCGTGAGAAACGGTCAAGAGATGAGGCGGGTCTCGGATCCAAAGGTGGCGGTCGGCCGTGATGAACGATGACGACAAACAAGGCATTCTCGGCTCCGTTTGTTGACACCAATAGACTCCTCGGACCTCCAGAAGCTGTTTGGTACCGAAGTGGGTCGTTCCAGTTAGCTCGGTTGAGCTTCTCGTCGGAAAATATGGTGGCTGGCGGCGCGGTGGTGGTTCGGGCTAGTCTCTACAGCTAGATACTGATGCTGACTCATCTCCTTGAGTCGAAACAGAGAGGGGAAGAGAGCTGGTGATCCAAAACAGTGATAAGAGAGAGATGTTGGTGGGGTGGCGGTGGTTCCCGTCGGGATCGGCAGCGGCCTTGTGCCGCTGCTGTTTCTGCTGGGTTTTTCTCCGGAAAAACTAGAGGGAAGAGGGGGAAACAGAGAGAGAGGTCGGAGGGAGGTGAGGGAGTGAGAGAGAGGGTGGTGGCTATGGTGGTGGGGTTGGTGTCCGTGGGTTCTCCGACGGCGGCAGCGACCATTGATGTCGCTGTTGCTGCTTCGCTGCTTCCAATAGAACAGATAGAGATATGGTGGGTGAGAGAAGAGGAGGGGAGATGGAGGTGGGTGTGATGGTGATGTCGGGTGGAGGTGGCTGGTGATGTTGGGAGTGGTGGTGGTTGTTCCCGAAGAAGAGAGGAAGAAGAAATAGAGGGGGGAGAGAGATGTACGGGGAGAGAGAGAGAGAATGTTGGGAAACAAAAGTTGAGTTTCCTAAGAAAATTTATAGACAAAGACAATTACACCCCCCTAGTTTCATAAGCTTTATAACTAACCCCAACATTAACTATTTAATGTTGCCTAAAAATACAACAACCTCCCCACTAGCCATCTATTTTCGAAAAGTAACATTTAAACGTTACGAAAAAGACGTATATTATACTTAGAAAAAGACGGGGTGTTACATCTACACTTAGAATGAGTGTATGCTTATTCACTTTTATGCAAGTCGTATGTCTTACCATGCTTCCGTCTGGGTCTCTGATTGACCTTAGAAATCCATTGATCTCCAGTAGTCTTCCATCCAGTCGGAAAGTCAACCTAGTCTTAAAGTTGGTTGTCCCCTTATAGACTCTAATTCATCATGTAAAGCTTAATTTTAATTCTTCATAATTTAGGGAACGATAAGGCCGATGATTCTATCCTATCGTTTATGCAAGGTGATCTTAAAGATCATCCCTTCGACTCAAGCAGTTGATGGGTATGATCCTATGAGCAATTCCTTTACATAGGAGGATTATTATTTGCTCTCATCCCTTATGGATGGGCACCTCGCTTAGAAAGTCACTCCCACTGTCTGAAGGATCCTTGAAGAATTAATTTCTCATAATCGACTAAGGGACGGCTATTTTCCAGCGGTCTCCTCCATCCTCGTGGAGATCATCACCTCGACGAACATATCCCTTAATTATGCACATATTGTTGGGATTTTGACGTAGGTTACACAGCGGAATAAAAAAAATTATCCTAGTCAAATCCCACCAAGGATCACAGGTGAAGCATCATAACATGATGAAAGGAAGAAAAGGTTGGTGACGATCACATACAAAGAATAGTATCTTTGTCTCTACGGTATCCACACGAATAGACCTCAACCGGGCTTCTTCTCCAATGGTGCTAGCAATCTGAGAAGAAGGATGAACTTGGACATGTGCACGGGCTGGATCACATCCATCAACGCGGCGAAGAGAGGACACGGCATCTCCATGCCGTGGGCACAAGAGGGGCGGCGGCATATGGTGGCCGACGGCTCCATGGGAGGGGAGGCTAGGGTTGGCCGAACCCCTATGGGAAGAAAACTCATTTTCCTTCCTTTTCTCTCTAGCTCTCTAATAAACTGTGGTGTGTAGGAATTAATTGAGCTATGAATTTCTTAGCCTATAAATCATATTTATAGCTAGAGAAATTCCTCCTTGCCCATTAATTCAACAATGTGGGACTTTACTAAGTATGAATTCTCATAGACCATAAATCCTATTTATAGCTCGAGAAATTCACCTTTTCCCATAAATCCACCAATGTGGGACTAGTTACATTCTAGCCCACAATTACTCTTTAGTCCAACTAATGAGCACAGTTTACACTTTAGTCCAATTAATTCATTATTGCTATTTAGTCCAACTAATTAGTAATAATCCAGCTTGATCTATTATTGTGTATGACCCTGTAGGTTCCTAATTACGTGGTAGTAATAATAATTATTCCAAACATTGAGCGGTATCTAGCAATACATCAATGCTCCCAAGTAATTGGAATGTCAGTGATCTGACTAACCTCTGTGACCAATGTTACAGTGTTTTATAATCCCTTTGTCTCATCTATCCGGATTGGACACAAGACATGGAGTGTCGCACTTGTATATCCAATCCATAGTTTCTCGATCTGTGAGTAGACTTAGATAAACAAATAAAATCAATATCCCATATTGATTTATTTGAGCATGACCATGCATTTTCTTAAGTCTCACTCATCGAGTGGCCATGGATATTTACTCCCGTCATGTGGGAGGGACAAATCCTCTCTACATCACTACGATCTCGAAGCTTGTTTCATATCATGTCCGATTAAAGCCTTTATAGTTACCCAGTTACGGTGTAACATTGGACGATATCAAAACATGATAATTCACAACTAGAATATCTAGTGACTTAAAGTCTAAGGATCACAACACCATTGTCACTATGAGAAGCGCTAGTGACATTCACATAACTCCCATGTAGCCTTCTCATGGTGGGTTGATCCAGTACGCCATTACCCTTAATGCATACCCATGTGTTGGATCGTGATATCTCCATATCAATCCAACCCATACTAGTCTATAGTTGATCATCCTGTTAATCAATATAGTTGACTAGGGATATTCAAGAATATAACCTTTATATTCTAAGGACTTCATTCATGTTAGCATATCTCCATATCGATAACATAATGAATAGCAAGTCCATTAAATGTCACAATAAATTGATTGCCTCTAGGGGACAATTCCAACACATCTCATATGAGAAATCATATATCTCGTGAATACAATTACGTTACACTACTAATCGGCTGTTGCGTTTCGAATACGCAACCCCTAGAGTGCTCTGAATAGCATGAGAAGGTAAATTACTCCATGAAGATACGTGTATTCCATCTAGGTTACAACTCCTAATTTCTTCTTGACAGGTGATGAAAGATCCTGGGACTATATGCTAGGTTCATCATCGTCTTGCATGGTGACCATCATGTCATCCCCTTCGATGTCAAATCATCGGCAGGGTACGCTCCAAAGAACGTTCTAGCGCAAAGAGGGTTCTCCCACATAGTCATAATCTATGATAGGTAGTTCACTAGGCAAGTCACTCCCATTGTTCTGAAGATCCGTAGAAACTGTTTTCCAGGTGATCAATCAGTGATGGGGCGTCATCCAGTGAGACCTCTGTTTCATAGAGATTTACTTCTCCACGAACCTCTTCCTGACTTGAAATTTAGTTAACATATAAATTTCCGATCCCCATGGCCTAAGGTGACCTCATATTGGTTGCCTATTGGTCCACATCTCGTAGGGTGTAGTGGCTTCAAACTTGGTGGGCTCTTGGTTGAGTAAGCCGACCGCTGTTAAGAAAAAGCATTTCCTCTAAATAGGGAACATATGTTTTGCAGGCACTATCATACTTCAACCTTTATTCACAGTATCCTATTCCGCCTATCCGCTACAGCATCATGCTGTGGGGCGTGGAATAGCCAACAACCTTACATTTCTTTTCTTATCACATAGCTCTTGCTTATGTATATACTTTCAGTCTCTTTCTGGCCGAAGACATGTCCTCTTGTCCAGGAAGTATTCTACCTTTTGTAGAGACCTGTCTGAAGCACTCTTGTGCCTCAGACTTATGTGGCCCAAGCACACATGATTGAGACGCGGACAATCATCTACGAATGTGATGGAACAGTAAGTACCATGTCTTAGCTCTAACGTTTAATGGAACACAACAACATAATGAATAACATGTAAATACTCAACAGTCCTAACTGCTTTACTGGACGGTTTGTGTTTCGCCTTTCCTGTAAGGCAAGAACCACACACATGTAAGAGTACCTTGGGCATATTTCAAGCAGGCTTGCCCTAGCTAGCCTGAACATCCTTTCCTGTCATTGTGTGTCTCAATCTAGCGTGCCATATATCAGAATCTTAAGTCATTACCATAGAGGTGACATTCTGAGATTCTGAGGCGTCATGTTGCTAGAATATAATAACGCATTATCCATTTTTGATATAACCAGATCCAAACCAGAACAGGAACCAAATACAACTTTGGTGGCTACTCTCTCAAAGATAATCCTTTGGATCCTTAGACGAGAATTTAGTGCCACGTCTTTCCTTTTCTCTAGTCTTAGGAAAACCTCCTTTTCCACCTTTGCGTTTTCTAGTCTTGGTCTATTGGTCTTATACCAATGTCGCCCAAAAAATATTTTATCCTTGCTCCACATATTGCCTTGTGGTCCTAATACTGGGCTAGGGACTATATCTACCTATCATACTTCACTAACAGCCTTTAGCAATCATTTATCACTTAGACATTAGAATTATGCTGGACTAGTATTCTTAGCAAACACTTGGTTGCTTAGATCCTAGAACCGCGTGATATTTGGTCTCATCCAAACATCTTGACATTCATATACGTCTTCATGGTACTCCATGTGGCAGAGATAGAAACAAATTACTAATCGGATAGCTTGTACCTGGCAGCCTTAAACTCTCTTATCATAAATGGCATGAATCTCAGACTATTTCGACGAGTGCTCAATGTTATGACATGATCCATAACTCATAGTTAAGGAAAAATTAATATGGGCCACGACTAACAATTTATGTACGCAAATTTTTAAGATGAATCCAAGATTCTTCTTTGGCCAATCCCTACAATTTTAAAAGTGGTCTTGAACTAGCTGATGAGGTCACTTCCCCACCTTTTCATAGCATGCTCTATGACATTATCTTAATTGATGCCACTATCGGTGAGCCTAAAGATAATGTTTATGTGCTGCTGTGACAACTTATTCATCACAGGTTCGACCATGTTTATAGGTGGTTCGACAACCTATGTCCACCTGATGGTTGCATAGTACGACGACTCATCATGTCGTTGTTGTAACCATTTAGCCTTTACAGTTTTGATATAGACACGATTTGATAGAGATATTGTGGAAGTTAATCACTAGCATTTACTTAGATCCTAATTAACATGTGGCATTGATTAAAATTTTATAGTTCCTCAAAAGTACTCCACCGAAACCTAGCGTATATGCTAGGAATCAAATCTCATCACTTGCGATTTCCTATCAAGTTTAATCATGTCCTCATGTGAGCTCTTTCGTTTTAATTATTTAGCATGTGAGGTTATACAGTTATATCCAAACACACGCAGTTTATAACGTAAAACAAACATAAGCATAAATAAATATGCAATGGATGTGGCCCCTAAGGTGCACTCCCACTATTGGGAATACTTCTCGAGCAAGTCTGAACTTCGTCTCATGGCATCTCGCCTATCTCGAGGACTCCAAGCTTGATGATCTTGAGCTCGTCTAATTGCTTCATGCCCCTTGCGCCATAAATTTTGGTTTGACCACCTCTCTTGAAGCTTCCACCTTCAATATCTACTAACTATCTTATTTCTAATAAGTGGATAAGAAGAGAAGACAACAGAGTGTATAGAGAGGCACGACACACAGGCCGTATTTTGATTACAAATTCAAAACAAAACCAAAACCAAATTTAAAACTTCAATGCCACATCCATGCATCAAACACATCCATTCAACCACAACAGCATGTATAGTAATAAAATCATACTGGAATTTTCTGGGAATTTCCAAAATTAAATACTAATTGCAGGAAATTAATAAGTAATAATCTAATCAACAAAAAAGATCGAAAAATTGCTAAAAACCACCTAGGGTCTCACGACCTATGGTAGACAGTGGGTAATAATGACCTAAGTATCCATAAAAAAATTGGGCTCAAAACAGTGTGTTTAAGGTCGTCAAACTGCCTCGGGAAGTGTGCTAAACACTAATTAATTAATCTGGAAATAACTAAAGTTTTCCTTAACTCCAAAATTTATGGAAAATACCCTGAAAATAGATTGGAGTGCCTAGGAAAAAAGGACGAAAAATGACGGCGGGAGGAGGCCGCACACGCCGTCAAGCGCCGCCGCGCGTGGCGCATTCGCCTCCGTCACGCGCTGTCGTCGGCCATGTGCCACGGAAACACGCCACGTGGTATGCCACGTCAGCACCAATTTCGACGCCGTCTTCCACGTCACCCTGCCACGCCATCCGCCACATCAGATGACACGTGATTTGCCACGTTATCGCCACGACAGCCTTGTGCCGATGTGGCATCGCCACGTCATCTGCCACGCCAGGCCTAGCCACGTGAGCTGTCCGCCGCCAGCACTTGGGCGCGTGGAGGTGGCGTCGGTGGCGCGTGAAGCCCACACGCCGCCTTCCCGTGCTCCGTTTTCGATGATCTTTATATCACAGAAATCGGCTCTTCGTCCTGATCCCGATTATGTATTTAAAATCGAATTTTAACACTTTTTTTATAAAAATGGAATTACTGATCGGATCAAAGCAGTCCAGATTAATACGATTATGAATCTTTAAAGGGGCATAACTTTTTCATCGTTTATCCAAAAATTACAAATTTTATATTTCTGGAATCCTCGGGAAAAACCCTATCCAACCATATAAGGTTTCGTCTACTGATTCTGAAAATTGAAAAACTCGATTTTCTACAGTACCTACGTGTTCAGATTACGAGGCACGGAAAACAAGCCTAGCACTGATACCAATGAAGGGAAAGGATGATTTAATCGTACATAGATCTACAACACGAGTTAAAGTGGAATATTCATATGTACCTTTTCTTCCTTAGCTCTTAGCACAACGGATTGTGATCATGTTGATTTGCTTGCTTTCACGTGCTTCCTCCAACGTCTTGCTCCTACTAATCTAGTGTGAATCGCGAGGACGAACACTATGTTCCACCCCACGTTCCACCTCCCATGGATGTAGTTGGAGAGAGACTAGGGTTCTCTACAATTTGATAATGAATCTAGACAGAGTAACTTTACTGTTTAGACTAGCATTAAGCATATTTTAATATGTAGGAGGCTTCCTCTTTATATAGGCAAAATTTCTCTTAGGTTTGCACATAAACCACTAGGGTTTGAGCCTTTGCTACTAACCCCTCTAGGTTTGTGCCATAGTGCAACTAACCCCATAAGATTATGATAATTGCATTAGGCACCCTGTTGGAATATATGCCCTAGAGGCAATATAGTTTAGTATGAATTTATTTTGGCTAGAACATTCATTGTACTATTTATTGGATATTTAATATAATGAAGTCATTAGATTTACAATTGTTTTTTTTATCTTAAATATCCCTAGTCCAGTATAATGATTAATGGGACAATCATCTATAGACTAGTATGGGGTTGGATTGATATGGAGATATCACGATCCAACACATGGTTGTGCATTAAGGGTAATGGCGCACTGGATTGACCCATCTCCGAGAAGGCTACGTACACGTTATGTTAAGTCACAAGCGCTTCTCGTGGTGCAATGGTATTGTCATATTTAGACTTGAAGTCACTAGATATTCTAGTTGTGGATTATTGTGATTTTGGTAGCGTCAAACGCTACACCGTAACTAGGTAGTTATAAAAGCGTGTACCGGATACAATAAGAAGCAAGCTTAGAGATCGTAGTGGACGTAGATAGAATTTGTCCCTCCCACATAATGGGAGCAAATATCCTAGGCCACTCGAGGGATAGTGCTTATAGAATGTTTGGCGAGACTCAAATAAATCAATATGGGATATTGATTTTATTTGCACGAATAAGGCTATTCCCAGGATCGAGAAACTATGGATTGGATATACGAGTGTGACTTGTATGTCTCGTGTCCAATCCGGATATAAAGACAAAGGGATGAGAAAATAACTTGTACAAGTTTTGTCGGATGACTATTCTATTAGTTGGCTAGAATGGATGTTTTGCTACAAACCGCTCCATACTAGCAAATTGTTGCTACCAACTCGATAGAACCTATGGGGTCACACGCTATATAGAGTTGAACTAGATTTGGGAATTAATTAATATGAATAATTAATTAGAAGGATCACTTTTCAACACCTTGCAAAGTTAGTAGGACTAATTTGCAAGGAAGGGACTAAATTGAATTCTAGTAGGACTAGAATAGGTCCTTTAGGTAGTTTACAAGGATTTGTTGGACTATATAAAGGATGCTCCTTCCTTCCCACACTTATGAGCCTTTTGATCATAACTTGAGTGGGAGAGAACAAAAGGAGAGAGAGAAAGCAAACAAGAGGGCCGACCGCCCCCTTAGCGCCGCCCCTACCCTGTTGGCCAACAAAGGAGGCGCTACCTCCTTGTTGCCTTGTGTTGCGTGATTTCTTCTTCCTCTTCCTCTGTTCCTAGCTAGCAAAAAAGGAGAAGGAAGATCTATATCTCAACTCTAGGGGTGGTTCAACTATCGAGACGTGACACAATTCACGTTACAAGTCATCACAGGAGAAATCCTAAGGTGTGTAACTTGATTTCTTCCTTTACCATCGTTATGTCTCTTGTCCTCTGATCCTTGGAAGGTATTGAACGGATTAATTATGTTTTTCCGCTGCGTATCCATGATCAAAACCCTGCAGTGGTATCAGAGCCACATGTCGTAGAGCATAAATGTGGTTTATGTGTTACGTTTTGATAGTTTTACACTTTAAATTTATTGTTTATCGCGTAAAACAAGACAAATTAAGCATATGATGCAATTTGACAATAATTAAACAAAACAAGACCTAGTTTTTGTATTGGATGCATGAATTAGTGAGTTTGAGAAATTTTCGGATCTTAGATCTAGGATTTGGGCATCCTATTGAAAGAAGGAGTTCTTTTCAAAAAAGGAAACAACCAAACTGTTGGAATAGATGCCCTAGAGGCACTCGTAGATTTAGTAAGAATATTGTTTTTGCTAGAATATTCATTTATTATATATTGTGATATTTAATAAAATGAAGTCCTTACTTAAAAATGTGTTGTTTATCTTAAATATCCCTAGTCCACTATATTGATTAATAGGACGATCAAATATAGACTAGTATGTGGGTAGATTGATATGGAGATATCAAGTCTAACACATGGGTATGCATTAGGAGTAATGGCATACTGGATTGACCCACAACGAGAAGGATACATTAGATTATGTCAAGTCACAATCGCTTCTCGTAGTGCTAATATAATTGCAATCCTTAGACTTGAAGTCACTAGATACTCTAGTTGTGGAATATTGTGCTTTGATGTTATCAAACGTTACACCGTAATTGGGTAATTATAAAGATGACTATCAGGCATGATAGGAAGCAAGCTTAGAGATCGTAGTGATGTAGATAGGATTTGTCCCCCCCACATAATGGGGGTAAATATCCACGGCCACTCGAGTGATGAGGCTTATTCAATGTCTGGCCAGACTCAGATAAATCAATATGGAGATATTGATCTTATCTGCAAGCATAAGCATATTCCCAGGATCGAGGAACTATGGATTGGATATACGAGTGTGAATATTTATGTCTCGTTTCCAATCCGGATATGGAGACAAAGGGATAGTGCAATATAAGATATTGGGCACAAGAGGTTTGTCGGGATCACTGACTATTTCTATTAGTTGGGTGGCATGGATGTGTTGCTAGACACCGCTCCATGTTTGTAAAAGTTACTACCAACTAGATAGAAACATATGGGGTCACACGTCAAATATAGTAGAGCTATATTTTGGATTAATTAATATTGATTAATTAATAGAATGATCATTGTGGAACACCTTGCAAACTTAGTAGGACTAATTTGCAAGGAAGGGAATAATTCTAGTTCATGTAGAATTATGAAATACCTTTATGGAAACAACAAGGAGTTGTTGGAGTATATAAAGGGGCTCTAGCTTCCTTCCCACTTAATGTTAATTGTTATTAGACATAACAAAAGAGAGTGGGAGAGAGCAAGAGAGAGAGAGAGAGCAAGACAAGCCTAAGGCCGAACGCCCTAGGCCCTTCCGCCCCCCCCCTTCCCTTCGGCACAAAGAGGAGGCCGAACCTCCTCTTGTCCTTGTTGCTTTGATTCTTCCTCCCTCTTCCTCCGGGTTCAAGCTAGCACCTGGAAGAAGGAAGAATCTAGATCTCACCTCTAGACGTGGGTCAACCGTAGAGACGAGGATATCATTCTTCGTGTGATCTTACAAAATAAAGGGTACACAATACTATGTCTCTTATCATGTTATGGTGTCTCCTCCTGACGATCCGTGGTGGCTTTGAAGTAGGATTAATTTTTGTTATTCCACTGCGTAACCTACGTCAAAACCCAACAGTGGTATCAGATCCACATGTCGTAGAGTATAACATGATTTTATGTGTTTCGATTTCAGTTTATACACCGTATTATTGTTTATTACGCGAAAAATGAAAATAATTGGCATAGTAGATGCAAAATTGAATTTGATTCAATAAAACAAGATCCAATTTAACATTGGATGTTAGCATTGGTGAGTTCAATCACATCAGATGTGAACAATTGGGTTCTTTAAAAATTAGGATTCATGGGCACATGATTGAAAAGGGGTTTTCAATTATGGAAACAAATTTATGGAATTAATTCCATAAAGGAAACAACCTTGCTTGGGCAACAAGGAAGAGGGAAGGAGGCTAGGGCCGTAACCCTAGCCGTCCGCCCCCTCCCTTGCGCGCCAAGCAAAGGCCGCGGGCCACATGGGGCGGCCGGCCTTGGGCCGGGCCTAGTGGCGGGCGGCGGTCCTAGAGGTCCGGGCCCCTTGTTGGCTTGGACTCCTTGGACCGTTGTAACCCTAATTACCCAATTCAATTAAAATTGAAACAAGCGCGTTAAAAATTGGTTTAAACTTTATTATGTGCTTTGTTGCATGGTGGATGAATATGGCCTAGGATTGTGGATGTTTATTGCTTTGTGGTTTTATTTACGGCCTGCGAGCTGATCAAATTAATGTAATAATTAATTAGGTTTTACGTCCTGCGAGTCGTCTTTTTCTCCTCGACATGTGAGGATTTTGTTATTTATTTATTCTAGATGTTAGGCTAGAATTAGAAATATTTAGATGATAGCCAAGAGCATGGAGAAGAAGACCAGAGGACCAGAGAAGCCAAAAGACAAAGGAGACACTCCCTAGGCGCGCGGCTATGGTGGAGCACATGGAGATGAGTTCGTCACTTTAGGGCAATTGGATATTATCATTGGCTTGATAATATCATTAGTCTAGGGGCTATATCCATGTCACAGTTTTATTATTTTGTGGATGTTTATTATTCGTGTCTTGTTATTTAATTTTGTGTGTATGGTGATACTAGCGAAAACATTAACAATATAATAATAAATAAGGTTGGTCTTTTATTGTGGATTGCCCAATCCAAATAAGTAGATCATGTTGATGAGATCAACCAAACAAATTAAGAAAGAAAAATCTCTCAATTAAATATTGTGTTTTGCCTTCTCTTGCCAAAACACCCTTCATGATCTGGGTTCATTAAAATTTGGGCTGGCCAAAGCAAGGCGATTTTAATTTTACCATGGTGTGTTGCGGACGACTCAAGCTAGTAATATGTGTATGTTGAAGCAAGAGGTTGGACGCAACTAGGCAAGAGTCAATTGGATTGATGAGCCTAGAGGCATGACAATTAGGTGTTATCCATGGGATAAAGAATAAAGAGTTATTCACCTAATTGGACCAAGAGTTACATGGGATGCAATTGGAATGGTTCCTACCTAAATAACCTATTCTTGGGTGACTTGCCAAAGCAAGCTCAAGAAGAAGTGAAAAAGGGATCTTGGACCTACTAGAAAATATAATGATATTTTCCGCATTAATGGTGAGGGCTATTAATCCGAGAAAAATAGTGGGAGCTATATTTGATGATCTAGCCATTGTTGAATATAGTGAAATTGTTCAAAATACTAAAATTGCACATTTCTCGTTTTGTAGAATTCCAAATGGCAAACAACAACGCATCGACTTCATCCATACGATCTATCCTTGAGAAGGATAAACTGTCTGGAACAAATTTCCTTGACTGGTACAGAAACTTAAGGATTGTCCTTAAGCAAGAAAAGAAGCTATACGTCTTGGACACTCAAATTCCAGAACCACCACAAGATGAGTCTCTTCAAGCGGAAGTAAGGGCACGTCAGAAACATATTGATGATTCTAATGACGTGACTTGCCTCATGCTTTGTACCATGACTCCTGAGCTTCAGAAGCAGCATGAGAATATGGAAGCCTATGATATGATCATACACTTGAAACAATTGTTTCAGGAACAGGCTAGGCATGAGCGCTATGAGGTGTCTAAAGCATTATTCAAGAGTAGTCTTGCAGAGGGGAATCGAGTAGGACCTCACGTACTCCGAATGATCGGGTACATTGAGAACCTTGAGAGACTAGGATTTCCACTGGGCCAAGATTTGGCTACAGATCTTGTCCTGCAATCGTTGCTTGACAGTTATAATCAGTTGTTATGAACTATAATATGATCGAGATCAGTAAAACTCTGCCTGACTTATTGAATATGCTGAAGACAGCCGAATAGAGCATCAACAAAGGCAAGGGCAAGGCCATAATGATGGTGCATAAGAATAAGGGAAAATCAGTTGCCTCTACTTCAAAAGGAAAGCGCAAGAAAATTGCAAAATCCAAAGAAGCCCTAAAGCCTAGTGGAGGTGTGGCTAAGGGTGAGTGTCACTACAGCAGCCAGCCGGGTCACTGGAGAAGGAATTGCCCTAAATATCTGGAGGATAAGAAGATTGGAATAGTGATTCCACCACCACCAGGTATTTATTAAATAGACGTCAATCTTTCTATTTCTTCATCTCGGGTATTGGATACCGGATGTGGTTCTCACATTTGTTGTAATGTGCAGGATTTGAAAAGAAGTAGAAGATTGAGTAAAGGGGAGATAGATCTGCGCGTCGGGAATGGAGCAAGAGTTGTTGCATTAGATGTAGGCGTTTATGAGCTATCTTTGCCTTCTGGAATTATTTTAGAATTAATCAATTGCTTTTATGTGCCTGCTATGAGCAGAAACATTATTTTCTTTTCTTGTTTGGACAAGAAGGGTTTTTCTATTTCAATAAAGGACAAGTGTTCCTCCATTTATTTTGATAGTATGCACTATTGAAGTGCGCATTTGTCTAATGGATTGTATATCCTTGATCTGAATAGTCCAATCTATAACATAAATACTAATAGGATAAAAACTGATGATTTAAATCCTACATATCTATGGCACTGTCGTTTAGGCCATATAAATGAGAAACGCATATCTAGACTCCATAAGGATGGATTTCTAGACTCATTTGATTTGGAATCATATGAGACATGTGAATCTTGTTTATTAGGAAAAATGACAAAGTCCCCTTTCAATAAGAAAGGTGAAAGGACTAGTGAGTTATGGCACTCATACATACCGATGTATGTGGACCATTCCCCACACCTGCCAGAGGTGGTTATACCTACTTCATCACATTTACTGATGATTCGGTAGATATGGATTTGTATACCTTATGAAGGACAAATCCGAATCCTTTGAATTGTTCAAAGAATTCAAGAATGAAGTAGAGAAGCAACTTGGGAAAAGTATTAAGGCTCTACGATCAGATTGTGGAGGAGAATACTTGAGCCCAGAGTTTGATGAGTATCTTAGAGAGTGTGGGATAGTATCCCATCTAACTCCACCTGGAACGCCACAATGGAATGGCGTGTCCGAGAGGAGAAATCGCACTCTATTAGACATGGTGCGATCTATGATGTCTCAAACAGATCTTCCGATATCCTTTTGGGGACATGCTCTAATGACGGCAGCTTTTACCATTAAACGCGTTCCATCCGAATCAGTCATGAAGACACCATATGAGATATGGACTGGGAAGCGTCCCATAGTGTCGTTTATGAGGATTTGGGGCTGCGATGTCCATGTAAAACGTTTACAAACAGACAAGCTCGGGCCCAAAGTGGATAAGTGTAAATTTGTGGGATATCCTAAGGAAACTAAAGGATATTATTTATACAATCCCATTGAGAACAAAGTGTTTGTTGCTCGGACCGGCGTGTTTCTAGAAAGAGAGTTTGTCTCTAAAGAAGCAAGTGGGAGGGCTGTAGAACTTGAAGAGATTCAAGAACCACAAATCACTTAACCGATGATGGAACATGAACAGGAACCGCAAGTAGTTGTGGAAGAACCTGTTCAGGTGACACAGGAACTCCGTAGATCAGGAAGAGTGCGTCATTAGCCGGAGAGGTCTGGACTTCTCGTGACTGAGCCCGATGACGTACCACTCATAGATGATGAGCCTGCAACCTACGGAGAAGACATGAAAGGCCCAGACTCTAAGAAGTGGCTAGAAGCCATGAGATCCAAAATGGATTCCATGTACACCAAAAAAGTATGGACTTTGGTGGAACCACCCGAAGGGGCTCGGCCCATAGGGTGCAAGTGGGTCTTCAAGAAGAAGACCGAAATGGATGGCAAGGTAGTTGCCTATAAGGATCGATTGATAGCCAAAAGGTAAAGACAGATTCATGGTATTGACTATGATGAGACCTTTTTACCAGTCGCCATGACTAAATCCATTCGAATCCTACTTGCTATTGCAGCATACTACGACTATGAGATTTGGCAGATGGATGTCAAAACAGCATTCCTCTATGGGAACCTCCTCGAGGTTGTGTAGATGACACAACCAGAGGGTTTTGATGATCCAGAGAATTCCAATAAAGTCTGTAAGCTGCAAAGATCCATTTATGAATTAAAGCAAGCTTCTAGGAGTTGGAATTGACGTTTTGATGACGCGGTCAAAGAGTTTGGCTTCATAAAGAACGAAGATGAGCCTTGTGTTTACAAGAAGGTTAGTGGGAGCTCTGTAGTGTTTCTGGTCTTGTATGTGATGACATACTAATAATTGGCAACGACATTCCTACATTGCAATATGTTAAAGATTAGCTAGGAAAGTGATATGCAATGAAGGACTTAGGAGATGCAGCCTATATGCTTGCTATAAAGATCTATAGGGATAGATCTAAAAGGATGCTCGGCCTAAGTAAAAGTACATATATAGACAAGGTGTTGAAGAGGTTCAACATGCAAGATTCCAAGAAGGGATTCTTGCCCATGTCGCATGGAGTCACTCTTTCTAAGAATGATTGTCCCTCCAATGAGATTGAGAAGGACCGCATGAGTAGGATACCATATGCTTCGGCCATAGGATCCATCATGTACGCCATGTTTAGTACTAGACCAGTCGTATCATACGCGTTGAGTATGGTGAGTAGATACCAGTCCAATCCGGGTGAGAGTCACTGGATTGCTGTCAAGAACATCCTAAAGTACTTGAGAAGAACTAAGGATGTGTTCTTGATATCTGGAGGTAAGGAAGAGCTAAGTGTAAAGGGTTACACTGATGCAAGCTTCCAAACCGACAAAGATGACTACAGATTGCAGTCTGGATACGTGTTTTTCCTGAATGGAGGAGCTGTGAGCTGGAAGAGTTCCAAGCAAGGGACAGTTGATGATTCTACAACAGAATCTGAGTACATTGCTGCTGCGGAAGCAGCAAAAGAGACAGTTTGGATAATGAAGTTTATCACTGAGCTCGGTGTGGTCCCTAGCATCGTGGATCCCATAAGAGTTGTATTGTGATAACTCTGGGGCAATCGCACAAGCAAAGGAACCAAGATCACACCAGAAATCAAAGCATGTACTTAGGAGATTCCATCTTATTCGTGATATGATCGATCGAGAAGATGTGAAGATGTGCAAGATTCCAACGGATGACAATGTTTCAGATCCGCTCACAAAACCTCTTGCGCAGCGAAAGCATGAAGGGCACGCCAGATCTGTAGGCATACGAGATGCGCTAGATTGGCTCTAGTGCAAGTGGGAGACTGTTGGAATAGATGCCCTAGAGGCAATCGTAGATTTAGTATGAATATTGTTTTGGCTAGAATATTCATTTATTATATATTGTGATATTTAATAAAATGAAGTCCTTAGATACAAATGTGTTGCTTATCTTAAATATCCCTAGTCCACTATATTGATTAATAGGACGATCAAATATAGACTAGTATGTGGGTAGATTGATATGGAGATATCAAGTCTAACACATGGTTATGCATTAGGAGTAATGGCATACTGGATTGACCCACAACGAGAAGGATACATTAGATTATGTCAAGTCACAATCACTTCTCGTAGTGCTAATATAATTGCAATCCTTAGACTTGAAGTCACTAGATACTCTAGTTGTGGAATATTGTACTTTGGTGTTATCAAACGTTACACCGTAACTGGGTAATTATAAAGATGGCTATCGGGCATGATAGGAAGCAAGCTTAGAGATCGTAGTGATGTAGATAGGATTTGTCCCTCCCACATAATGGGAGTAAATATCCATGACCACTCGAGGGATGAGGCTTATTGAATGTCTGGCCAGACTCAGATAAATCAATATGGAGATATTGATGTTACCTGCAAGCATAAGCATATTCCCAGGATCGAGGAACTATGGATTGGATATACGAGTGTGACTATTTATGTCTCGTGTCCAATTCGGATATGGAGACAAAGGGATAATGCAATATAAGATATTGGGCACAAGAGGTTTGTCGGGATCACTGACTATTTCTATTAGTTGGGTGGCATGGATGTGTTGCTAGACACCGGTCCATGTTTGTAAAAGTTACTACCAACTAGATATAAACCTATGGGGTCACATGTCAAATAGATTAGAGCTAGATTTGGGATTAATTAATAGAAGGACCATTGTGGAACACCTTGCAAACTTAGTAGGACTAATTTGGAAGGAATGGAATAATTCTATTTCATGTAGAAATAGGAAATACCTTTATGGAAACAACGAAGAGTTTTTGGAGTATATAAAGGGGCTCTAGCTTCCTTTCCACTTAATGTTAATTGTTATTAGACATAACAAAAGAGAGTGGGAGAGAGCAAGAGAGAGAGAGAGAGAGAGAGAGAGCAAGACAAGCCTAAGGCCGAACGCCCTAGGCCCTTCCGCCCCCCCCTTCCCTTCGGCACAAAGAGGAGGCCGAACCTCCTCTTGTCCTTGTTGCTTTGATTCTTCCTCCCTCTTCCTCCGGGTTCAAGCTAGCACTTGGAAGAAGGAAGAATCTATATCTCACCTCTAGACGTGGATCAACCGTAGAGACGAGGACATCATTCTTCGTGTGATTTCACAAAATAAAGGTACACAATACTATGTCTCTTATCATGTTATGATGTCTCCTCCTGACGATCCGTGGTGGGCTTTGAAGTAGGATTAATTTTTGTTATTCCGCTGCGTTACCTACGTCAAAACCCAACACAAACTTGGGCAACAAGCAAGGGAGTTGTTTTGGAAACAACTCCCATGGAGGTTCGGCCCCTGAAGGGACCGCCCCTCCTTGCTTGCCGCCCATGTAAGGGACGGCCAAGGGTCGGGGGCAGCCCTAGCACACAGCCTAGCCGTGTAGGCTAGGGGCCGGTCGGCCCAAGGCCTTGGCGGTCCTCTTTGGGGTTCGGGCAATTGGATTGTTGGGCCCCTAGGACCGTTTTAACCTTAGAAAATTCATAAAATCAATTAAAATTGACCAAGCGCGTTGAAATTGGATTTTAACTGTTTATGTGCAAATCATATGGTGGTTGGATATGGCCTTAGGATGTGGTTTGGTGTGATTGTTTTATTTTGTGGTTTGGATATGACCTGCGAGCTGATCAATTTATTGTAATAATTAATTAGGGTTTTATGGCCTGCGAGCCATTTTTTTCTCAACTTGTGAGATTTATTTTATTTAGTATAGTTGTTAGCTAGTGCTAGATAGAATAGATTGTTAGCCAAGATTGAATAAAAGAAGCCCAAAGCCAAAGGAAGCCACAAAAGATGGAGCATGGAGCATTCCACATGACTATGAAGGATTGGCCAAAAGATGAAGACGCATGGTGATGTGTTTGCTTTAGGGTTCATAGATAATTCCATTGGTTTGGAATTATCTTAGTCTAGAAAAGGCCATATCCACATCACGTTTTATTTTATTTTGTGGTTGTTTATTTTATTGTCTTATTATGTTGTGGTTGGTGTATGGATGATGCATGCAATTAGGATAATAAGATAATTAGACAACCCGAATATATTATTTGGAGTTGTGCCCAAACTCAAATAGATAGATTAGTTGGTATGGATCAACAAAACAATTAAAATTAAAATTTGAAAAATCCCACAAAATTCAAATATTGTGTTTTTGCCTTCTCGTTATTTAAACACTCATTATCATCATGATTTATCAAGTTTTTGCATGCCAAAGCAAGGCGACTTGGTTCATAATGATGGAATGCGATGGCACAAACAAGTTATGTGCAATTGTTTAAATTAGAGGTTGGACACAACTAGGCTATTAATATGATTAAAAACCTAGAGGCAATCAATTGGGATTATCCATGCGGATGGATAAATAAGGATTTATTTGCCCAATTGAACCAAGAGTTGCATAGGGATGCATTTGGAATTGTTCCTACCTAAAGTAGTCAAATTATGGGTGACTTGCCAAAGCAAGTTCATAAGGAGATGAAACATGGATCTTGGCCCACTAGAAAATATAAGGATATTTTTGTAGGGTTTTGATTCATGGATGCGCAACGGAAGCATAAACAATCATAAAACCATGCAAAACCCTCCAAGGATCACAAGTCAAGAGACATATCGATGGTAAGGGTTAGTAATCAATAACACACCTTAGGGTTCTCCTTTGATGACTTCAAACGTGAATTGTGTCACGTTCTCTATGGTTGATCCACGCCTAGAATTGATCCTAGATCTCCCAAGTCCTTGGTGCTAGCCCAGAAGAGGAAGAGGAAGAAGAATCACGCAAAACGAGACCCAAAAGGAGGGTCTCGGCCTCCTTTGTGGCCGACGGGGACGGGGCGGCGGCAAGGGGGCGGTCGGCTCCCTTGTTGCTTGCTCTCTCTCCTTTTGTTCTCTCCCACTCTTGTTATGTTCAATAATGAGCATAAGTTATGTTGGAAGGAAGGAAGGAAGGTCCTTTATATAGTCCAACAACTCCTTGTTAACAACCTAAAGGACTTATTCTAGTCCTACTAGAATTCAATTTAGTCCCTTCCTTGCAAATTAGTCCCTACTAAGTTTGCAAGGTTTTGCAAAGTGATCCTTCTAATTAATTAATCCAATTAATTAATTCCCAAATCTAGTTCAACTCTATGTAGCGTGTGACCCCATAGGTTCTATCTAGTTGGTAGCAACTATTTGCTAATATGGAGCGGTCTCTAGCAAAACATCCATTCTAGCCAACTAATAGAATAGTCATCTCGACAACCTTTGTACAAGTAATTGTCTCATCCCTTTGTCTCTATATTCGGATTGGACACGAGACATACAAGTCACACTCGTATATCCAATCCATAGTTTCTCGATCCATGGGAATAGCCTTATTCGTGCAAATAACATCAATATCCCATATTGATTTATTTGAGTCTGGCCAGACATTCTATAAGCACTATCCCTCGAGTGGCCTAGGATATTTGCTCCCGTTATGTGGGAGGGACAAATTCTATCTCCGTCCACTACGATCTCTAAGCTTTCTTCTTATTGTATCCAGTACACGCCTTTATAACTACCCAGTTGCGGTGTAGCGTTTAACGCTACCAAGATCACAATAATCCACAACTAGAATATCTAGTGACTTCAAGTCTAAGGATGACAATAACATTGCACCGCGATAAGCGCTTGTGACTCAACATAACGTGTATGTAGCCTTCTCGGAGATGGGTCAATCCAGTGCAACATTCCCTAATGCACACCTATGTGTTGGATTGTGATATCTCCATATCAATCCAACCCCATACTAGTCTATAGATGATTGTCCTATTAATCATTATACTTGACTAGGGATATTTAAGATAAACAACACAATTGTAAATCTAAGGACTTCATTATATTAAATATCCAATAAATAATAAATGAATTTCTAGCAACAAATAATTCATACTAAACTAGATTGCCTCTAGGGCATCTATTCCAACAGTCTCCCACTTGCACTAGAGCCAATCTGGCGCATCTCGTATGCCCATACTCTTAGTGTGCCCTTCATGCTTCCACTGCGTGGGAGGCTTTGTAAGCGGGTCTGACAGATTATCATCTGTAGGAATCTTGCATATCCGAACGTCTCCTCTATCGATAATATCTCGAATCAGATGAAACTTCCTGAGCACGTGCTTGGACTTCTGGTGCGACCTGGGTTCCTTCGATTGCGCGATCGCCCCAGTGTTGTCACAGAACAACTCAACTGGATCCGCAATGCTAGGGACCACACCAAGTTCAGAAACAAACTTTCTGATCCAAACAGCTTCCTTTGCTGCGCCATTTGCAGCAATGTACTCAGCCTCTGTTGTAGAATCAGCTACCGTCTCTTGCTTGGAACTCTTCCAGCTCACCGCTGCTCCATTCAGGAAAAACACATATCCCGATTGTGATCTAAAGTCATCTCTGTCGGTTTGGAAGCTTGCATCAATGTAACCCCTTACACGCAACTCTTCTTCACCGCCAAATATCAAGAAAGCATCCTCAGTTCTTCTCAAGTACTTTAGGATGTTCTTGACTGCAATCCAGTGACTCTCACCCGGATTGGATTGGTATCTGCTTGTCATACTCAAGGCATATGACACATCTGGTCTAGTACATAACATGGCGTACATGATAGATCCTTTGGCCGAGGCATAGGGAATTCTACTCATGCGTTCCTTCTCAATCTCATTGGAAGGACAACCACTCTTGGAATCTTGCATGTTGAACCGTTTCAACACCTTGTCAATATATGTATTTTGACTTAGGCCTAGCAACCTCTTAGATCTATCTCTATAGATCTTTATACCGAGTATATAGGCTGCTTCCCCTAAGTCCTTCATTGAGAAACACTTTCCTAGCCAATCTTTAACAGATTGCAGCATGGGAATGTCGTTTCCAATGAGCAGTATGTCATCCACATACAAGACCAGAAAAGCTACAGAGCTCCCACTAACCTTCTTGTAGACACAAGACTCATCTTCGTTTCTGATGAAGCTAAACTCTTTGACCACTTCATCAAAACGTCGATTCCAACTCCTAGAAGCTTGCTTCAATCCATAAATGGATCGTTGCAGCTTACAGACTTTGTTGGCTTGCTTTGGATCCTCAAAACCCTCCGGCTGTATCATGTACACGACCTCGAGGAGATTCCCATAAAGGAATGCTGTTTTGACATCCATCTGCCAAATCTCATAGTCATGGTATGCTGCAATCGCAAGTAGGATTCGGATGGATTTGGTCATAGCGACTGGTGAAAAGGTTTCATCATAGTCAATACCATGAATCTGTCTGAATCCTTTAGCCACCAATCGGCCCTTATAGGTAATCACATTACCATCCATGTCGATCTTCTTCTTGAAGACCCACTTGCACCCTATGGGTCGCGCCCCATCGGGTGGTTCCACCAAAGTCCATACTTTGTTGGTATACATGGATTCCATCTCGGATCTCATGGCTTCCAGCCACTTCTGAGAGTCTGGGCCACTCATGGCCTCCTCATAGGTAGTAGGCTCATCATCTATGAGCATCGTGTCACCGGAATCGGCTACGAGAAGTCCATACCTCTCGGGTTCATGGCGCACTCTACTAGATCTACGAAGCTCTTGTGTTACCTGAACAGGTTGCTCTACAACAACTTGTGGTTCCTGTTCATGTTCCATAATCGGTTCAGTGATTTGTGGCTCTTGAACCTCTTCAAGTTCTACATTCCTCCCACTTGCTTATTTAGAGACAAATTCTCTTTCTAGAAACACGCCGGTCCGAGCAACAAACACTTTGTTCTCGGTTGGATTGTAGAAGTAGTAACCCTTAGTTTCCTTAGGGTACCCCACAAATTTACACTTATCCGATTTAGGCCCCAACTTGTCTGATTGTAAACGTTTTATATAGACATCGCAGCCCCAAATCCTCATGAACGACAGTGTGGGACGCCTCCCACTCCACATCTCATATGGTGTCTTCATGACTGATTTAGATGGAACACGGTTAATGGTGAAAGCTGCACTTAATAGAGCGTAGCCCCAAAATGATAATGGAAGATCGGTTTGACACATCATAGATCGAACCATATCCAATAGGGTTTGATTCCTCCTCTCGGATACGCCATTCCATTGTGGCGTTTCGAGTGGAGTGAGTTGGGACACGATCCCACACTCTCTAAGATAGTCGTCAAACTCTTGGCTCAAGTATTCTCCTCCACGATCCGATCGTAGGGCCTTGATACTCACTACTAGAAATATTAGCAAAAGCGTCATTAGATTAATGCGGTATTTGCTAAAATTAATGCTGTATTTGGCAAAAACAGCATTAATTGCAGCATTAATACTAATGCTGCATTTGCCAGTGCTGTTTTTTGAATTGCAGCATTAAGCTAATGCTACTAGCAAAAACAGCATTACTTGCAGCATTAACTAATGCTGCACATTTCTACTCACACTTTGCAGCATTAACACACTAATGCTGCATCTGGAATCAAATTGCAGCATTATTGGACATTAATGCTGCATTTTTTAATAAAATTTGCAGCATTATTTGAGCTTAATGCTGCATTTTTGAATCAGATTGCAGCATTATTAGAGCTTAATGCTGCATTTTACATACTTCATTTGTAAATCTTCTTTCTTCTATTTACTTTCTTTTTGAAAGAATTCTTCTACTTATCAATTTGTCACAACAAAAACAAGAACAGATCTAAACAATAACAATAAAAACAAATCTAAACATAAATAATTACAATAACAAGAACAAAACTAAACATAAATAATTACAATAACAAGAACAAATCTAAACATAAACAATTACAGTAACAATAACAGCCAGAACAGAAATCTCTATGAAATTACAAGGATTCCGATTACAAAAGTTTAACGAAGAAATTACAAATTTGATTTACAACACAACAACTTCCAGAAATCTCTCAAAAATTAACACATTCTGAGAAAAATTACAAGGGGAAGAAGAAAAACAACACAATTACACAAAACTGGCGAACATAGCCACACAAAACCACCCTTCAACCGGCGAACACAGCTACACAAAACTAAATCCAAGTAATTGAAGAGTGAACTTGAAAGGGTCGCTGGTACCATCAAGCAAAATCCCTGCACAAATCAATTTAACACATCAAAAATATGAAAAAGCTGAACAAAATTTCACATAAATCAAACAAGTAGAGATACAGACACGATTCTGGGTAACGGGGCGATTGAAGAACGAAGGCGGTTCTGGGTTTGGAGTGGTTCAACCACCCCCAAATCATTAACTGCGCCGTTACCGCTACTATTACGGTCGCCAGTGCAACAGAACCCAGAGGGGGAGAGAGAGAGAGATAAGGATGGAGAGAGGGAGAGAGAGAGAACACTCACCAGATCTGGAACGCAGAGGGAGAGAGAGACTCGCCGTCGAAATCATCGCCGTTGACCGTCCCCGCCGCCATCGCCGTCGTCGGCTGTTCTTGCCCAGAGCCATCACCGCCCCTCTCTCTTCAATCGCCGCCGTCGAAATCACCACCACCGCCGAAATCACAGCCCTATCTCCGGTAAAGAAGTAGATCTGGAGATGAACAATAAGAAGATGGAGAAATCACAGGCCTCTCCGGTAAAGACAGAGTAGAGAAAAAAAAGTAGAAGAAGAAGAAGAAGAAGAGAAAGAGGAGATCAAATACCGCCTCTCCGCCACTTTAACAGGTAGCCTCTCCTCCTCGTTCTGCTCGACAGTAGCCGCCTCACCAACAATCGCCATCTTCTCCATTTCTCTCTCTCCCTCTTTCGATCTGGAATGGAGAGGGATAGAGAGGGCAACCGCCGTCGCCTCCCTTTGTCTGCGTTAGAGAGGGCTTGGATCAAGGAGGTTTGGGTGTGAGAGAGGCTGTGTGGGTGTGGATGGTGGACGACGTTGACCAGTGTTGAGGATGGGTGGTGGTGATGGTGACGGTGGTAGTGGTTGGGGGTGAAGAAGAGAGGGTCAGAATGTGAAGTGAGAGAAAGAGATTGTAGGGTTAGGGTGAAGATAAGGTGTGAAAATTTTGTTATTTTCAATTTCCCCCCAAATAGTTTGTGAAAATTTGAAAGTCCACCCAAAATTATTTGTGATAGCAGCATTAATGTGATTAATGCTGCAATACTAAGCAATTTTTTTGTAAAAAACAGCATTAATGTGATTAATGCTGCAAATGTATATTTTTTTTAACTTTATTTTTTGCAGCGTTAGTTTTTTAATGCTGCAAAGTAAAACATTAGATTTGTGAAAAAGCAGCATTAATGTGATTAATGCTGCAATTTGTATGAACATTGCAGCATTATTGGATTAATGCTGCAATTTAAAGGCTCTTTATCAAAAAATTGCAGCGTTATAGAATTAATGCTGTAATATTACAGCATTTTCTTTGCAACATTAATATTAATGCTGCTTTAGGGTACCAATTACCGCATTTGTTCAAATGCTGCAAAAAAAATGTAGTATTTGCTAATATTTCTAGTAGTGACTTTTGCCAAGTTGCTTCTCTACTTCATTCTTGAATTCTTTGAACACTTCAAACGATTCGGATTTTGCCCTCATAAGGTACACAAATCCATATCTACTGTAATCATCAGTAAATGTATTGAAGTAGACATAACCACCCCTGGTAGGCGTGGCAAATGGCCCACACACATCGGTATGTATGAGCGCCAATTGCTCACTAGTCCTCTCACCTTTCTTATTGAAAAGGGACTTTGTCATTTTTCCCAATAAACAAGCTTCACATGTCTCATATGATTCAAAATCAAATGAGTCTAGCAATCCATCCTTATGGAGTCTAGATACACGTTTCTCATTTATGTGGCCTAAACGACAGTGCCATAAATAAGCAGGATTTAAATCATTTATTTTAATCCGCTTGGTATTAATGTTGTAGACAGGATTGCTTAGATCAAGGACATAAAGTCCATTAAAAAATTGCGCACTAAAATAGCGAATATTATTTAAATAAAAGGAACAACAATTGTCTTTTATTGAAATAATAAAACTATCCTTGTCCAAACAAGAAATAGAAATAATTTTTCTGCTCATAGCAGGCACAAAATAGCAATTATTTAATTCTAAAACTAATCCTGAAGGCAGAGATAGCTCGCACACGCCTATGGCCAACGCAGCAACCTTTGCTCCATTCCCAACGCGCAGATCTACCTCCCCTTTAGCCAATCTCCTA
Source organism: Linanthus parryae (assembly GCA_023055425.1). Lineage (NCBI taxonomy): Eukaryota > Viridiplantae > Streptophyta > Magnoliopsida > Ericales > Polemoniaceae > Linanthus > Linanthus parryae. The sequence goes on from JALGPY010000002.1 coordinate 42,140,027, forward strand.
CTTCTCTTTAGATCCTGCATATTTCGACAAATATGAGATCCACATCCAGTATCTAATACCCATGATGTAGAGAAAGTTAAATTGACATCCACAACAAAAATACCTGGTGGTGGTGGAATCACTATTCCAAGCCTCTTGTCCTCTAGATATTTTGGGCAGTTCCTCCTCCAGTGTCCAGGCTGACTGCAGTAGTGATACTCACCTTTAGTCACGCCCTTGGCATTGCCACCAACAGGCTTAAGGGCAGGTTCCTTGGACTTGGCAACTGCCTTGCCTTTTCCCTTGGAGGAAGAGGCAAACCTTTTGCCCTTTCCTTTCTGTACCATCATTATGGTCTTGCCTTACCCTTGTCGATGCTCTGTTCAGCCGTCCTCAACATGTTGAGTAAATCTGGCAGTGGTTTCACGATCTCGTTCATGTTATAGTTCATAATGAACTGTCCATACCTCTCGGGCAACGATTGCAACACGAGATCGGTTGCCAACTCTTGGCCGACCGGGAACCCTAGTCGGGCGAGATTCTCCAAGTACCCGATCATTCGGAGTACATGGGGTCCCACCGGGTTCCCTTCTGCCAGATGACACTTGAACAGTGCCTTTGAGACCTCGTACCTCTCTACCCTCGCCTGCTCTTGGAAGAGCTGCTTTAGATGTTCGATCATATCGACAGCATTCATGTTTTCGTGTTGCTTCTGAAGCTCAGAAGTCATGGTGCAAAGCATAAGGCAGGCCGCATCATTAGCGTCATCAACACGCTTTTGATACGCCTTTAGGGCAGCAGATGTTTGGTTCTTTGGACCTTCTGGAACATGCTCCTCTATTGCGTACAGTTTCTTCTCTTGCTTGAGAACAATTCTCAAGTTCCTGTACCAATCAAGAAAGTTGGTTCCAGAGAGCTTGTCCTTCTCAAGGACAGATCGTAGGGAATGTTGTGAACTCGATGAGTTGTTTGCCATTTGGAATTCTACAAAAAGGAAAATACGCAAGTTTTAGTATTTGTGAATTTTTTACTATATTCAATAATGGCTAGTTTATCAAATATAGCTCCCACTATTTTTCTACGGATTAATACCCCTCAAGATATTAATGCGGAAAATATCCTTATATTTTCTAGTGTGCCAAGATCCATCTTTCATCTCCTTATGAGCTTGCTTTGGCAAGTCACCCATAATTTGACTACTTTAGGTAGGAACAATTCCAATTGCATCCCATATGCAACTCTTGGTTTAATTGGGCAAATAACTCCTTATTTATCCATCCATATGGATAATCCCAATTGATTGCCTCTAGGTTTCTTAATCAAATTAATAGCCTAGTTGTGTTCAACCTCTTATCTAAACAATTGCACATTGTTACGTGCCATCGCATTCCATCATGATGAACCAAGTCGCCATGCTTTGGCACGCACGAGCTTGGTAAATAATGATGATAATGAGTGTTTATATAACGAGAAGGCAAGAACACAATATTTGAATTTTGAGGGATTTTTTTTAAATTCAATTTTTAATTGTTTTGTTGATCAATATCAACTAATCTATCTATTTGAGTTTGGACACAACTCCAAATAATAGATCCGGGTTGTCTAATTATCTTATTATCCTAATTGCATGCATCATCCATACACCAACCACACAATAATAAGACAATAAAATAAACAACCACAAAACAGAAATTAAACGTGATGTGGATATGGCCTTTTCTAGACTAAGATAATTCCAAGCCAATGGAATTATCTATGAGCCCTAAAACAAACACATCTCCATGCGTCTTGATCTTTTGGTCCATCCTTCATATTCATGTGGAATCCTCCATGCTCCATGCTCCATCTTTTGTGGCTTCTTTGGCTTTTGGGCTTCTTTTCTTCAATCTTGGCTAACAATCTACTTTATCTATCACTAGCTAACTTCTATACTAAATAAAATAAACCTCACAAGTTGAGAAAAAAATGGCACGCAGGCCATAAAACCCTAATTAATTATTACAATAATTGATCAGCTCGCAGGCCGTAAAACCAAACCACAAAATTAAACATCCACATCAAACCACATCCTAAGGCCATATCCAATCACCATGCGATTTGCACATAAACAGTTAAAATCCAATTTTAACGCGCTTGGTCAATTTTAATTGATTTTAGGATTTCTAGGGTTAAAACGGTCCATGGGCCCTACAATCAAATTGCCCGGGCCCAATAAGATGAACCATAATGCCCTAGGGCCGGCCCGGCCCAAAACCCACAAGCCTAGGCCTCGAATTAGGGCCGCCCGGCCCCTAGGGCGGCCAATCTTGGGCGGAAAGCAAGGGGGGCGGTCCCTAGGGGGGGGGGGGCGAACCTCCTTATGGGAGTTGTTTCCAAAACAACTCCCTTGCTTGGTGCCCAAGTTTGGTTGTTTCCTTGTTTTGGGAGAACTCCTTCTTCCCTAAGGATGCCCAAACCCTAGATATAAGATCCTAAAATTTCTCAAACTCACAAATTCATGCATCCAACGCAAAAATTGGATCTTGTTATTATTAATTATTGACAAATTGCACGCGATAAACAATCAAATTAAGGTGTAAAACAACTAAAACGTAACACATAAACCACGTTTATGCTCTACGACATGTGGCTTTGATACCACTGTAGGGTTTTGATTCATGGATGCGCAACGGAAGCATAAACAATTATAAAACCATGCAAAACCCTTTAAGGATCACAAGTCAAGAGACATATCGATGGTAAGGGTTAGAAATCAATAACACACCTTAGGGTTCTCCTTTGATGACTTCAAACGTGAATTGTGTCACGTTCTCTATGGTTGATCCACGCCTAGAGTTGATCCTAGATCTCCCAAGTCCTTGGTGCTGGCCCGGAAGAGGAAGAGGAAGAAGAATCATGCAAAACGAGACCCAAAAGGAGGGTCTCGGCCTCCTTTGTGGCCGACGGGGAGGGGGCGGCGGCAAGGGGCGGTCGGCTCCCTTGTTGCTTGCTCTCTCTCCTTTTGTTCTCTCCCACTCTTGTTATGTTCAATAATGAGCATAAGTTATGTTGGAAGGAAGGAAGGAAGATCCTTTATATAGTCCAACAACTCCTTGTTAACTACCTAAAGGACTTATTCTAGTCCTACTAGAATTCAATTTAGACCCTTCCTTGCAAATTAGTCCCTACTAAGTTTGCAAGGTTTTGCAAAGTGATCCTTCTTATTAATTAATCCAATTAATTAATTCCCAAATCTAGTTCAACTCTATGTAGCGTGTGACCCCATAGGTTCTATCTAGTTGGTAGCAACTATTTGCTAATATGGAGCGATCTCTAGCAAAACATCCATTCTAGCCAACTAATAGAATAGTCATCTCGACAACCTTTGTACAAGTAATTGTCTCATCCCTTTGTCTCTATATCCCGATTGGACACAAGACATACAAGTCACACTCGTATATCCAATCCATAGTTTCTCGATCCATTGGAATAGCCTTATTCGGTGCAAATAACATCAATATCCCATATTGATTTATTTGAGTCTGACCAGACATTCTATAAGCACTATCCCTCGAGTGGCCTAGGATATTTGCTCCCGTTATGTGGGAGGGACAAATTCTATCTACGTCCACTACGATCTCTAAGCTTGCTTCTTATTGTATCCAGTACACGCCTTTATAACTACCCAGTTACGGTGTAGCGTTTGACGCTACCAAGATCACAATAATCCACAACTAGAATATCTAGTGACTTCAAGTCTAAGGATGACAATACCATTGCACCGCGATAAGCGCTTGTGACTCAACATAACGTGTATGTAGCCTTCTCGGAGATGGGTCGATCCAGTGCAACATTCCCTAATGCACACCTATGTGTTGGATCGTGATATCTCCATATCAATCCAACTCCATACTAGTCTATAGATGATTGTCCCATTAATCATTATACTTGACTAGGGATATTTAAGATAAACAACACAATTGTAAATCTAAGGACTTCATTATATTAAATATCCAATAAATAATAAATGAATTTCTAGCCACAAATAATTCATACTAAACTAGATTGCCTCTAGGGCATCTATTCCAACAATTTTCTGCATTAATATCTTGAGGGTTATTAATCCGTAGAAAAGTAGTGGGAGCTATATTTAATAAACTAGCCATTATTGAATATAGTCAAAAATTCACAAATACTAAAACTTGCGTATTTTCCTTTTGTGGAATTCCAAATGAAAAATAACTCATCGAGTTCACAACATTCCCTACGATCTGTCCTTGAGAAAGACAATCTCTCTGGAACCAACTTCCTTGATTGGTACAGAAACTTGAGAATTGTTCTCAAGCAAGAGAAGAAACTGTACGCAATAGAGGAGCAAGTTCCAGCAGGTCCAGAGAACAATACCCCTGCAGCCCTAAAGGAGTATCAAAAGCTTGTTGATGACGCGAATGATGCGGCCTGCCTCATGCTATGCACCATGACTTATGAGCTTCAGAAGCAACACGAAAACATGAATGTTGTCGATATGATCGAGCATTTTAAGTAGCTCTTCCAAAAGCAGACAAGGGTTGAGAGGTATGAGGTCTCAACGGCATTGTTCAAGTGTCATCTGGCTGAAGGAAATCCGGTGGGACCCCATATAATCCGTATGATCGGGTACTTGGAGAATCTTGCGCGACTAGGGTTTCCGGTCGGCCAAGAGTTGGCTACCGATCTCATGTTGCAATCGTTTCCTGAGAGTTATGGACAGTTCATCATGAACTATAACATGAACGAGATCGTGAAACCACTGCCAGATTTACTCAATATGTTGAGGACATGTGAACAAATCATCAACAAGGGTAAAATCAAGGCCATTATGATGGTACAGAAAGGAAAGAGCAAAAGGTTTGCCTCATCCTCCAAGGGCAAAGGCAAGTCAGCTGCCAAACCCAAGGAACCTGCCCTTAAGCCTGTTGGTGGCATTGCAAAATGTGTGACTAAAGGTGAGTGTCACTACAGCAGTCAGCCTGGACATTGGAGGAGGAACTGCTCAAAATATCTGGAGGACAAGAGGCTTGGAATAATGATTCCACCACCACCAGATATTTTTGTTGTAGATGTCAATTTAACTGTCTCTACATCATGGGTATTAGATACTGGATGTTGATCTCACATTTGTCGAAATGTGCAGGATCTAAAGAGAAGTACAAGATTGGCTAAAGGGGAGATAGACCTGCGCGTTGGGAATGGAGCAAAAGTTGTTGCGTTGGCCGTGGGCGTGTGCGAGCTATTTCTACCTTCAGGATTAGTTTTAGAATTAAATAATTGCTATTTTGTGCCTGCTATGAGCAGAAACATTATTTCTATTTCTTGTTTGGACAAGGAAGGTTTTATTATTTCAATAAAGAACAATTTTTGTTCTTTTATTTTAATAATATTCACTATTGTAGTGCACAATTATTTAATGGACTATATGTCCTTGATCTAAGCAATCCTGTCTACAACATTAATACCAAGAGTATAAAAATACATGATTTAAATCCTGCTTACTTATGGCACTGTCATTTAGGCCATGTAAACGAGAAACGTGTAACTAGACTCCATAAGGATGGATTCCTAGACTCATTTGATTTTGAATCATACGAGACATGTGAGGCTTGTTTATTGGAAAAAATGACAAAATTCCCCTGTCATAAGAAAGGTGAGAGGACTAGTGAGCAATTGGCACTCATAAATACTGATGTGTGTGTGGGCCATTTGCCACACCTGCCAGGGGTGGTTACATTTACTTCATTACATTTACAGATGATTACAGTAGATATGGATTTGTTTACCTTATGAAGGCCAAATCCGAATCCTTTTAAAGGTTCAAAGAATTCAAGAGTGAAGTAGAGAAGCAACTTGGCAAAAGTATCAAGGCTCTACGATCGGATCGTGGAGGAGAATACTTAAGCCAAGAGTTTGACGACTATCTTAGAGAGTGTGGGATCGTGTCCCAACTCACTCCACCCGTAACGCCACAATGGAATGGCGTGTCCGAGAGGAGGAATCGAACCCTATTGGATATGTTTCGATCTATGATGTGTCAAACCGATCTTCCATTATCATTTTGGGGCTATGCTCTATTAAGTGTAGCTTTCACCATTAACCTTATTCCATCTAAATCATTCATGAATACACCACATGAGATGTGGAGTGGGAGGCGTCCCACACTGTCGTTCATGAATATTTAGGGCTGCGATGTATATGTAAAGCGTTTACAATCAGACAAGCTAGGGCCAAAGTCGGGTAAGTGTAAATTTGTGTGGTACCCTAAGGAAACTAAGGGTTACTACTTCTACAATCCAACTGAGAACAAATTGTTCGTTGCTCGGTTCGGCGTGTTTCTATAAAGAGAGTTTGTCTCCAAATAAGAAAGTGGGAGGACTGTAGAACTTGAAGAAATTCAAGAACCACAAATCACTGAACCAACTATGGAACATGAACAGGAACCACAAGGAGTTGTGGAACAGCCTGTTCAGGTAACACAAGATCTTCGTAGATCTAGTAGAGTGCGCCGGGAACCCGAGAGGTATGGACTTCTCGTGACCGATTCCGGTGACACGATGCTCATAGATGATGAGCCTACTACCTATGAAGAGGCCATAAAAGGGTCAGACTCTCAGAAGTGGCTAGAAGCCATGAGATTCGAGATGGAATCCATGTATACCAACAAAGTATGGACTTTGGTGGAACCACCCGAAGGGGCGCGGCCCATAGGGTGCAAGTGGGTCTTCAAGAAGAAGATCGACATGGATGGTAATGTGATTACTTATTAGGGCCGATTGGTGGCTAAAGGATTCAGACAGGTTCATGGTATTGACTATGATGAAACCTTTTCACCAGTCGCTATGACCAAATCCATCCGAATCCTACTTGAAATTGCAGCATACTACGACTATGAGATTTGGCAGATGGATGTCAAAACAGCATTCCTTTATGGGAATCTCCTCGAGGACGTGTATATGATACAACCGGAGGGTTTCGAAGATCCAAAGCAAGCCAACAAAGTCTGTAAGCTGCAACGATCCATTTATAGATTGAAGCAAGCTTCTAGGAGTTGGAATCAACGTTTTGATGAAGTAGTCAAAGAGTTTGGCTTCATCAGAAACGAAGATGAGTCTTGTGTCTACAAGAAGGTTAGTGGGAGCTCTGTAGCTTTTCTGGTCTTGTATGTCGATGACATACTACTCATTGGAAAAGACGTTCCCATGCTGCAATCTTTTAAAGATTGGCTAGGGAAGTGTTTCTCAATGAAAGACTTGGGGGAAGCAGCCTATATACTTGGTATAAAGATCTATATAGATAGATCTAAGAGAATGCTAGGCCTGAGTCAGAGTACATATATTGACAAGGTGTTGAAACGGTTCAACATGCAAGATTTCAAGAAGGGAGTCTTGCCCATGTCACATGGAATCACTCTTTCGAAGAGTGGTTGTACTTCCAATGAGATTGAGAAGGAGCGCATGAGTAGAATTCCCTATGCTTCGGCCATAGGATCTATCATGTACGCCATGTTATGTACTAGACCAGATGTGTCATATGCCTTGAGTATGACAAGAAGATACCAATCCAATCCAGGTGAGAGTCACTGGATTGCAGTCAAGAACATCCTAAAGTACTTGACAAGAACTAAGGATGCTTTCTTGATATTTGGCGGTGAGGAAGAGTTGCGTGTAGGGTTACACGGATGCAAGCTTCCGAACCGATAGAGATTACTTTTGATCACAATGGGATATGTCTTTTGCCTGAATGGAGCAGCGGTGAGCTGGAAGAGTTCCAAGCAAGAGACGCTGGCTGATTATACAACAGAGGCTGAGTACATTGCTGCAAATGGCGCAGCAAAGGATGTTGTTTGGATCAGAAAGTTTGTTTCTGAACTTGGTGTGGTTCCTAGCATTGCGGATCCAGTTGAGTTGTAGTGTGACAACACTCGGGCGATCGCGCAATCAAAGGAGCCCAGGTCGCACCAGAAATCCAAACACGTGTTCAGGAAGTTCCATCTGATTCGAGATATTATCGATAGAGGAGACGTTCGGATATGCAAGATTTATACAGATGAGAACCTGTCAGATTCACTTACAAAGCCGCTTGTGCAGTGGAAGCATGAAGGGCACACTAGGAGCATGGGCATACGAGATGCATCAGATTGGATCTAGTGCAAGTGGGAGACTGTTGGAATAGATGCCCTAGAGGCAATCTAGTTTAGTATGAATTTATTTTGGCTTGAACATTCATTGTATTATATATTGGATATTTAATATAATGAAGTCCTTAGATTTACAATTGCGTTGTTTATCTTAAATATCCCTAGTCCAGTATAATGATTAATGGGACAATCATCTATAGACTAGCATGGGGTTGGATTGATAATGAGATATCACGATCCAACACATGGGTGTGCATTAAGGGTAATTGCGCACTGGATTGACCCATCTCCGAAAAGGCCACATACACGTTATGTTAAGTCACAAGCTCTTCTCGTGGTGCAATGTTATTGTCATCCTTAGACTTGAAGTCACTAGATATTCTAGTTGTGGATTATTGTGATTTTGGTAGCGTCAAACGCTACACCGTAACTGGGTAGTTATAAAGGCGTGTAACGGATACAATAAGAAGCAAGCTTAGAGATCGTAGTGGACGTAGATAGAATTTTTCCCTCCCACATAACGGGAGAAAATATCATAGGCCACTCGAGGGATAGTTCTTATAGAATGTCTGGCCAGACTCAAATAAATCAATATGGGATATTGATGTTATTTGCACGAATAAGGCTATTCCCAGGATCGAGAAACTATGGATTGGATATACGAGTGTGACTTGTATGTCTCGTGTCCAATCCGGATATAGAGACAAAGGGATGAGACAATTACTTGTACAAGGTTTGTCGGATGACTATTCTATTAGTTGGCTAGAATGGATGTTTTGCTAGAAACCGATCAATATTAGCAAATTGTTGCTACCAACAAGATAGAACCTATGGGGTCACACGCTATATAGAGTTGAACTACATTTTGGAATTCATTAATATGATTAATTAATTAGAAGGATCACTTTGCAACACCTTGCAAAGTTAGTAGGACTAATTTGCAAGGAAGGGACTAAATTGAATTCTAGTAGGACTAGAATAGGTCCTTTAGGTAGTTGACAAGGATTTGTTGGACTATATAAATGATGCTTCTTCCTTCCTTCCCGCACTCATGAGCCTTTTGATCATAACTTGAGTGGGAGAGAAAAAATGAGAGAGAGCAAGCAAACAAGAGGGTCGACCGCCCCCTTGCCGCCGCCCCTACCCCGTCGGCCAACAAAGGAAGCGCCACCTCCTTGTTGCCTCGTGTTGCTTGATTTCTTCTTCCACTTCCTACGTTCTTAGCTAGAACAAAAGGAGAAGGAAGATCTAGATCTCAACTCTAGGCGTGGATCAACTATAGAGACGTGACACAATTCACGTTACAAGTCATCACAGGAGAAGCCCTAAGGTGTGTAACTTGATTTCTTCCTTTACCATCGTTATGTCTCTTGTCTTGTGATCCTTGGAGGTTATTGAATGGATTAATTATGTTTTTCCGCTGCGTATCCATGATCAAAACCCTGCACACCCCCCATGGGCGCACCAATTGCTAACACAATGTAAACACAAGCATATTTAACTCTTTGTATATCTAATTAAGTGTATTCTTTGTTTCTATGTGTTCCACGTATTTCGTACTACAAATATCATGTTAATAGATTGCATCAATTTTCTATTATTCCGGTTGTAGATCTCTCTGAAGTATGATGTATCACTTTGTCAATGCTATTAGCGAGGTGTGCACAAGAGATTCCGGCGGGGAGACCTCCGTGTACACCGTACGTAGTGGATCAGGGATCGCACAGGAAGAATAGGGGTGTGTGTAGGGAGAGAGCAAGTCAGTAGCAATGTCTGAGAGAGAGACAGAGGTTTGGCAGAGCTTCCGCGTATGGCAGTGTTGTTCTCCTTTGTATGGAAAGGTTAACGATATATATATACTGGAGAACGTGGCCGTTGTAGTGTGGTTAATGCGCCCATTGATGGTGGCTTAATTAGCTTAACCATAACGGCACGTTCGTCCGAGTATATAGGAACCGTTAGAGCACGTGGTGCGCGAGTACCGGAACCGTTACGAGGTTGACCGGGTTTGACCGGATTGACCGGGTTTGACCGGATTGACCGGGTCTAGGGAGCTCGTGCCATAGATCTCTCAAAACAGTTACTAAAGGTCGCGCGCGGGCTTGGCTCGCACGCGACAGGGCTTACTCTAGCCTCCAAACCACAAAGTCCCTACAAGTCCCGTGCAGTGGTATGCGAGGGCTCTGTCTCGCAGCCCCCACATGGATCAGCTCGGCTGGTGATCCTGTGTGTGTGGAGCACAATATGGTGTGCTGGATGCTTGCCACGTGGCCTAGATCTGCCATGTCATAAAGCAGTATCTACATTAGCCCCCTTTCTGCGCGTGAAGGCTCGTAGCTGTATAGGCTTCCATGCGCGGAAACCAACATGCGCGTCGTCGCCACGCACCAATTCAAATACGGGTAAGTTCAGCCCCCGTGCGTGTCATTATGACCTAAAACCCCTAGAGTCGTGCCGTCTGACCTTTAGGGTTTTAGGCGTGACGTCAGCCCGTCCTGTGATTGCGCGACACGACGGTGACGGTTGCGATTCGACTACTGAAGGGACGCAACCCTTCATTCTTCTGGATAAATACCTTGTATCCCATCATTGCAAAGCATTGCTTCTTTCTCTTAAAGTGAATGGTACCCGGAGATCTTCGAGAGCAGATCCAAATAATCAATCATCAGTTCAAGACTGCAAATCGTATTCTTCAATTGTGCATCTCCAAGCAGGCTTCAAGGAAACAAGGTTGGCCTCGTTTACTTTTGATTTAAACTACCAGTGTTTGCCTTGAATCGCATTGAATCTGTAAACCCATGAAGTCTGTGAAGAGGCTTTGATCTTTAAACCTGCTTCGTTCTTAATCTTTCAACAATATTGGGTCTTGCAAATCCTCAATTTCTGAAATCGGCACCGGAACTGTCTGCTTTCCTTTGCATAGATCTCGAATTCCAAAATTCAAACTGAAGTGTGGTATTTCTCCCCCCCTTTTTTTTTTGCCCTTTCGCAGGAATGGCCAAAACAAGAGTAACCAGACCCGTCAAGGAAGATGAAGAGATGCCGGAGCTTCCGCAGGCTCTGTGGCGAAAAGCCCCCTTTCTGGGTGGGAAAGATTTTTACCACGCGAGGGTGAAGGCGAAGAGGATGCCTGATCCTGTTCCCGTTGAGCAGTTGTTAACGCTGACTCGCCCAGTTAACTCAGCCTTGCTCGAGTTAGTTGGCTCTGAGGATGTGGTTCGATTGGGAATCGAGAATGGGCACTTCCCATACACTGCAATTTCTACTCAGGCGTTTGTCCAGAAGTTGGACTATATGGATGAGTGGACTGACCACGTGTTGGGTAATTACGCCGAAACTCTCGATAAAGCCGGCATTTTCCTCGCTGTCCGTGCTATGAAGGGTGCTGCCGTGAAGCTGGATCAGTCCATGCTTCTAGACCTTCTGTCCCGCTATTCGCCTGCGACTCACACATTTCACTTTGCTGAGTTCGAGGCTGCCCCCACGCTCGAGGACGTTCAAATGCTGTATGAGCTTTCCCCCATGGGCGAGGTGGACCCCTTGGGTCACTTGAGAACACCTGCTGAATTGGCCTTGTACGCGCAGATGGAGGAGTGCCTAGCAGAGGTAAAGAAAATCTCCACTCGGTGGACCAGTACGAAACCTCTTCCGAACTGGCAGCTTGTTGATACATCTGCGAAGAATACCTGGAACAAGTGGTTGCAGTACTTCTTCCGAGACTATGCGAGCAGCAGCATTACTAAGAAGCTTTTGAGCGGAAACCCGAAGGCCGAGAATTACGTAGAGGGCAAGGGTTATCATCTGACCCTTTGCGCCTTTCTTTGTGCTTGGCTGTCGAGGTATCTGATTGATGGTCACCCCCATGACGGGGTCTTCTACCATGTGCTGCCACTTGCGGTGAGGCTCGCTCTTGGCCAGAGAGTCGCGCTCGGACCCTTGGTCTTGGGTACGTTGTATTATAGGCTGGACCAGCTGGTTCTGGCGATGAGGGAATCGCGCGGCCGTCTCGATGTTCTGACCTTTGTCAATATCAGCTTTTTGACAATGTGGGTTTTTGAGCGCTGGCCGTCTTATGCTCCAACTCCCCTCCCACTTGAGAAGTGGTGTCCCCCAGGCGAGACGGAAGCGTTCAACAGCGGGAGAGCTGCGAGATGGTTTGGAGCAAGCAACACCAAGTGTACTTGGAGCTTGATATGCGACAAACGAAGGGAGTTCACTGCCAGGCCCTACGCCACACGTGTCGAGAATGTGCGGTGGTTTCCAAAGCTATACCCTTCCAAAGGTATGGTCTTGTCAGAAGACCTTCTCTTTGAAAAGGGGCCGCATTTCCACGAGCGGTATCGTGAGTTCTTTTGCTGGTGTCTGCGAGGTTCTCTTCCTGTACTTGCAGAGCACATTCGTGAGCTCGTGCCACGATATGAAAGGCTTACAGTGGATGTTGACCCCACTCGGGTCTCTCCTCAGTTTGGTTTCGATGCGGTGGCCCCATCAATCTGGCCCCAATCTATCGTCAGAGGGTGCTACAAGCGCTTGCTGACAAAGGAGTGCAAGACGGTCCTTATGAGCAATCTTCCCTTCGAGCAGCCTGCGGGAACTCGCAAGGGTGGTTATTCCCAGAACTGGATCGCGTACTGGATTGCCCAGCAGACGAGGATGGAGACGGAGGCGGCGGCGCAGCCAGGAAGGGCCCCCTTGATCAAGAGAAATTCTTTTCCGTTTCGCCCCAATTGCAGTTTGAGCGAGTCTGAGTACGGTTGTTACTCGTTGTTGGACCGCGAGAATCATTTGTGCCCCGATTTCATTCTGAAGGAGCAGGTCGATGCAATCAAGAGAGGTGACACGCAGGTCATCAAATATAGCAAGGCGTTTGCTGAGGTAAGCAGTTTCCTTGTGTGCTTTGAGCTCTTTGATTTGCTTGCACTGATGCTTTTTGTTCTGTATTGTCTAGTGTCATGTGCGGAGGTTCGCAGCTGGTGACCGTTCCAAATCGCTGGTGGATACCATTGTCGCCACCAGAAGGAGGGGGGAGTCGTATCGGCTAGCATGGAGGATGGATGCCGAGGTCGAAACAAAGGTTCGCGGGGTCATGAACACTTTTGCTGACTCGCTGATAGACAACCCTCCGGCTCCGTCTCCTCCTAGAGATGACCCGTCCCCTCCGGCGACTGCGGCGCCGAGAGCGAAGAGACCTAGGCAAAAGGGGATTACGATTTCTTCCCCTAGGAGCGCTCCAGCTTCTCCCCCAGTGAGGTCCCTTTCCATCAAGGACAAAGGCAAGGGTCGTGTGCCCAGCAATGTGCGAAAAGATCTCGCAGTTGAGACTTTCGTTCCATTCAACCAAGAGGAGGAAGAGAGACAGGAGCCCCCGGCAAGTGATGAAGAAGCAACAGTTGTGATGTGCGAGGAAGAATCAGGAGGTACTTCCGCCACATCTCCTTGCCCTTTATCATGACTTCTGTGCAGTTATTTTCTTTGAACCAATTTTGTATTCGCAGATGATGATGATGAAGCCGTTGGTGGCCTCGTGGCCAAGAGGCAAAAGAGAGATGCCCACTCTGGCGTTTCAGATGATCCCATAAGCGAGGATGTTCTTGCTGAATCCCGGAAGACAGCCGCGGAGGCTGCTGAAAGAAGAAGGCAGCGAGAGGAAGAGGAGCTCGAGCTTGTGAAACAGCAGAGCCTCGAGGAGCTGCATGTTGACGACTTAGTGCGTCCAGCTGGCGAGGAAGACGAGCTTCCCGAAGAAGTGGCTCCTCATGTGGAGGAGGAAGATGAGGTTCCTGGAGAGGACGCAGCAGAGCTAGAGCAAGTCCAAGCGGACTTCGCAGAGATCGCAGGTGGCGATAAAGGTGAGATCTTCAATCTCGCAGTTACTTATAGAGATGTAATTGTGGGTGCGTTAAAGCACGGTGTGTCAAAGCCTGACATTCGCCGTTGGTTGGTAAGAAAATGCGGAGAACCCTCAGGTAATTGTTTTGAGTGATATGCGCATACTAGGCTGTAGCCACTTGAGGCAAAATCATGACTGGTTTACTTGCGTCCCAGGTCACGCTTCTCTTAAAGATTTGCTTAGTGAGGATTCACTGATAGGGCACGGTTCCACGTCCCTAGTGTATGATGAGGATACCTCAATCCCACCTTCGCGTGGAGGTGCTTATTCTTAGCTTTAGTAAAGACAGTGAAATAACTTATAACACAAGTTACCTCATATTATCGCATTCGGTATCGCAGGTCATGCTGAGGAACCTGAGCTGGAGCAGAGAAGTCAGCCTTCTGCATCCCATGTTCCCATCTCGAGCTCCCATACTGAGAAGCCCGTCGCGGATGCTGGACACGTAAGTGAGCGTTTCGAGGATGTCATCGAACTCTCCGATGATGTCGAAGCTGGTGCTGTGCGGATGGACGAAGGTGTCCGTACCGGTGGTGAGGAGGAAAGGACAAGTGATGCCAACATTTTCGCATCTGATAGTGTCTTCCGTCCAGCAACTTCGGTTGTGCCTCCGGCGATGACTGAGCCAGAAGCACCCATTCCTGCGTGGAGCATTTGGGGCTCGCAGGTTGGGAATGTAGTCGCAGCTGGTGCGGCCTACACTCTTCCTCCTGACTATGAGAGGTTGGAGCTTGCAGCTGATAGGAGAGTCATGGAGCGAGGGCAGTCTTCGAACAACCCGGTGGCCCGTATCCCTTCTCTTCATGAAATTCTGGAAGGCACTGGTAAGTAAAGATTTTACCATTCGCACGTTGCATTATTTGCTTGCGAGTTTTGACATCATGACTTGTTTTTGATGTCTCAGGTTTGAAGCAAACCGATGTAGACTGGGTGGTTCGAATGCGCCTCAGATACCCCCGATCGTTTGTGAGGTGTCTGGAGATCAGTCCTTTTGACAGGAGGCTATTCCTTACTGAAGCCATCTGGATACTAGAGCAGCTGTGTGCGGCTACACCTGCGACCATTTCGGCCCAGAGTGCTGAATTGCTATGTGGCATGTGCCAAAATCTCGTGCTCAAAGTCCAAGGCAGACTTGGTTTCAAATTCCTCAAGGACAGAGTTACACTGATTCGCGCAGCTGTAACTCTGAATCTCGGGCACCAGAATCTCGCAGCTGAGATGCAGAAGGTGGAGCAGCAGAAGCAAAAGGTTGATGAAGCTGTAAAGCTGTATCAGGAAATGAATGCCAAGTGCGAGCAACTAAAGCAAGAAGTGCAACAAGTGGAGAGGCTGATCGAGCAGTTCGAGCCCCAGGACTCCTTAGTCAAAAATTTGTTTTGACTTTTCGAATTTTGAAAAGAGAACAGGAAAATGGTTGGGACATTAATGTAATATTTTGAAACATTAATGTAATGTTGCTAGGGTTTCTCCCCCTTCTTTTTTAACAAACAATGAGTTTGCCCGTTTTGCCCCTTTCGGGATTTGATTGGACATTTCTGTGTATATCCAATTATGACATCAGCAATTGATTCTTTGCTTGATTTTCGCGCTAATTTCTCGGCAGATTAGCACGCTTCCGTTGGGAAGTCCATCCGAATCATGACTATCCGTCATTTATTAGGATACGCAACAGAATCGTCGTAGCCTTTAGTAGGGTAATTGATTGTTACCGCTTTTCAAGGCGTAAGTGATTGAACTTACCCTCTTTTTTGAATTTTGCTGACTCATCTTAGGCGACCGAAGAGTCTCCACAGGGCCTATATAAACCCTGTCTTTGCCATTTGGGTTCTTCATCCCAAACATGTGCTTTGCCGTGAGTCCTTACGACTGCTGGCTTCAACGCTTGTTTTTCGTTGATTCATGGCAACTTCAAGCTTTGAATCCTGAGTTTGCGCTTTGTGCCATAGAAATAGTTTCCAAGATCCACTTTATGAGGCTTATTGCTGTTTATAACCGTCATAAAGAGGATGCAGATAATACCTCATGTGTGTTCGAAGAAATTTCTTCGTGTATTATGTGTGCAGGTCATGTTTCCGGCCGCCTCGTGGCGAGGTGCAGCGCCGAAGTGACCATGCTACCGTCTCGTAATGAACGGCGTGATTCTTCTCCAGCATCTCCGGAGAAGAATCCGTTGCCCTCACATTTGTGAGGTCGGGGTGCTCGTCAATGCCCTTGTCCAACATGACAAGGAATCCATCACCAGAGGAATGACTGCTTCGCCTGTTGTGCGAAGTATCATTTGTCGGCACAGGAAGCTCCTCCGGCGTCTATCTTGGTCAGACAGAGGCTTTTGTCATTCCTTAGGGTCTTGGACGCATCGTATCCCTGGCCTTGCTGCTAGGGATGTGGCGAATGACGAGTTGATCTCTTCGCGGCAGCATCCCTTTTGCTATAGCTCTTTGGCCGCGGATCTGCGTACTGTGCTGCCGGTGTCAGGACCGGTGGATTCTCTCTTTTCTTAGTCGAGAGTTCCCTTGGCGCATTTCTGGCTTACCAGCCATTTTTCGAATGTATTGTTAGCCATGTTGGCTGTGTAGTTAGATGCGAGCTTTTCGCTTGTAAGCTGCTATCTAGATAGATAAATTGTAAGTCATTTGACTCATAATGATAAATAGTATTTGTATCATCTGCTCTTTGCAACAAAATACAATTTCGCATGCGTTTCGGCTTGTTTTGCCTTGCATAATGACATGTTATGATTTCACATATGCGATGTCAATTTACAGATATTTCGCTAGATCATTCGAGATCGTAATTTCGCAGCTGTGCCATCTTGACGGATGGGCTTGTAATTGGTCGTTGTAAATCGTATGAGATCACGTTCACAACGTTGTTATCGTTCCAGATAATTTTCCAGAGATCAATCAAGATCGTTGTGCAAATTGCTATCATAGAAGATAGGCTTTGTTTGAGATCGTTTCTCGCATAAACTGCTATCATAGCAGACGGATCTTTAGAAGATCTAACAAGATGACTCTGCACTCGTGTTGCCATCATATCAGACGGGTTTGGATAATTAACCAAAATTGCTATCGTAACAGATAGGCTCGAGAAGATCATTATAAGATCGCATCTGTATAGCCCGCTATCTCAAGAGATAGGCGTTAGATGATCGATTGAGATCGTTTTTTGTATTCCGCTGCTATCGCAAAAGATAGACTTTGGATGATCATGTAAGATCGTGTTTTCGTTTGGGTGCTATCGCAAAAGATAGGCTTTAATGATCACTTAAGATCGCATTCGTATTTGATTACTACTATGAGAGACAGGCTTTAAATGATCAATTAAGATCGCATTTGCGTTTGGCTGCTATCGTAAGAGATAGGCTTTAATGATCACTTAAGATCGCATTTGCATTTGATTGCTACCACGAGAGATAGGCTTTAGATGATCGATTAAGATCGCATTTGCATTGGCTGCTATCGTAAGAGATAGGCTTTAATGATCACTTAAGATCGTATTTGCATTTGATTGCTACCATGAGAGAGAGAGGCGAAGAGGATCAATTAAGATCGCATTTGCATTGGCTGCCATCGTAGGAGATGGGCTTTAGATGATCGATTAAGATCGCATTTGCATTGGCTGCTATCGTAAGAGATAGGCTTTAATGATCACTTAAGATCGTATTTGTATTTGGTTGCTACCATGAGAGATAGGCTTTAAATGATCAATTAAGATCGCATTTGCATTGGCTGCCATCGTAGGAGATGGGCTTTAGATGATCACTTAAGATCGCATTCGCGTGTAACTGCTATCGTAAGAGATAGGCTTTAGATGATCGATTAAGATCACATTTGTAGTGGCTGCCATCGTAGGAGATGGGCTTTAGATGATCACTTAAGATCGCGTTCGCGTGTAGCTGCTATCGTAAGAGATAGGCTTTAGATGATCGATTAAGATCACATTTGTATTGGCTGCCATCGTAAGAGATGGGCTTTAGATGATCACTTAAGATCGCATTTGTATTTAGTTGCTATCGTAAGAGATAGGCTCCGATGATCAGTTAGGATCACGTTTGCATTTGCTGCTATCGTAAGAGATAGGCTTTAAATGATCGATTGAGATCGTATTTGCTATCATAAGAGATAGGCTTCGATGATCAATTAAGATCGCATTCGCTATCGTAAGGGATAGGCTTTGATGATCAATTAAGATCGCGTTCGCTATCGTAAGAGATAGGTTTTAATGATCAATCAAGATCGTGTTTGTATCCGTTACTATTGCAGCAAATAAATCATTGTTAACAGTCGTAACAAATTAGATAAAGCGATATAAACGGCTAGAAAATATGAACTTCTCATTTGGGAGAATTCTTTTATTATGACATTCTCATATGGGAGAGATAGGATTACAATCCTCTCATATGGGAGAGGAGATTGCGAATATCGTAGCCACATGAGACATTAAGCAACGTTATCATAAAACGTATGAAATAAGAGGAGTCAAGGATAGTACTTCTTGATCCAGCGCATGTTGATTGAGCTTGGAGTTGAGGTTGTGCCGTGCAACCTTCGTATGCTGCAGTAGCCGCTATCGAAGACTTCTGTGACTTCGAAGGGTCCTTCCCAATTAGCTGCGAACTTTGGGTGAGTTGCTTCTCGCATGCAGTGGTCAGATGCGCGCAAGACCAGGTCGCCAACTGCGAAATCCCGTCGCTGGACTGTCTTGTTGTAGGCGCGAGCGATTCTCTCTTGGTACCGCTTGTTAGTCCTTTTGGCTTGTTCTCGCTTTTCTTCCAGCAAGACTAAATCATGATCGCGTTGGTTTTCATAGAGCGCGTGGAAGGCCAGCCTTGCCGAATTGACTCTGACCTCCGCAGGTACCACAGCTTCGGCCCCATAACATAGTAGAAATGGCGAGGCCCCTGTGGGTGTCCTTGGAGAAGTTCTGTAGGCCCACAGAGCTATGTTAAGAGAGTCGGCCCACTTCTTGTGGTCGTCTGCGACCATCTTGCTCAGAATTCTCAGCAGCGTTTTGTTAGTCGCCTCGGCTTGCCCGTTTCCCTTTGGATAATAGGGGGTAGAGCATATCTGCCTGATATTGTACTCCGCAAGTTTTGTAGCTACCTGACGATTAACAAAAGGAGTACCATTATCTGAAAGAATAGTATTTGGGATTCCGAACCTGCATACGATGTTTTCCTGGATGAAGTTAACCACAGCCAGCGCGTTTGCCGTCTTCAGTGGTATCGCTTCCACCCATTTGGTGAACAGCTCGGTTGCGGTGAGAATGAAATGGTTCCCATGTGACGTTGGTCGGATGGGGCCAATGAAGTCCAAAGCCCATGTGTGAAATGGCCATGGCGTTCCTAGTGCATGTAGGTCCACGGCGGGAGCGTGCACTAGGTTCCCTTTGAATTGACATTCTTGGCAGCGTCGCACTTTGGTGCGGCAATCGACTTCCATCGTGGGCCAGAAGTATCCGATTGAGAGGAGCTGTCTGCATAATTTCGCACCTCCCTGGTGTTCCACCTGATGGGAGAGGTCCATGACTTCTTGTGCTTCCCTATCGTCTAGGCATCGCAGCAAGTTGCCTTCGTGACCTTTTCGCCAAAGCAGATTTTCTTGAACCACATATCGAGAAGCTTTCCTCTTCAATTTGTCTGCCTCTTTTCTCGATTCGGGCACGGTGCCCTTGGTGAGGAATTCAAACAATGGCTTTCTCCAGTCTGTGTCGTCGTCGATTAGAGCGACAAGTAGAGAATCTTTGATTAGTGCGCAACTCTCGCACTTCCCTTGTATCAGGGCTGCAGCTGTTGACATGCCTGGCCAATGAATGCCATATCTCTGAGCTTTCCTGTAGATTGACACCTCACTTTCTCCGCAAGCGTGTTGGTGAATCTTTTCTAACAGCTGTTGTCCCTCTTGCTCGGAGACACAACGCATGAGTATTCCTCCAGGACCCTTGTAGTAAAGGGTGTTGTCGTGGATGCAGTATCCTTTCGTGAGTACCCAGCTTTCGCTACTGGTGCCTTTCGCAATAGCTTGCAGGATTGCTTTTCGCCAGTCTCCGTCATCCATGTGTTCGTCGTCGCACGCATCTTCTGTTAATGCCGACGATGTTCGCACTTCGATGGAAATCCTCGCAGGGCATTTGTCTATGCTGACCTTAGATCCCAGAGTTGCTAAGGCGTCTGCATGCCTGTTGTCCGCTCGGGGTTTGTGCTCGTATTTCACGTCGCAGAATTGCTGCATCAGCTTTTGCACTAGGGTACGGTATGGCAGGAGGTTGATCTCCTTTAAACCATATTCGCCCGAGGCCTGCTTAACAATCAGCTTGGAATCTCCCATGACTGTTAAGTTGCTCACTTCCAAAGCTTTCGCCGCACGGAGCCCTGCGATCAGAGCCTCGTATTCCGCCTCGTTGTTCGTGACTGCGAAATTGAGTTTTGCGGACATCTGTATGACTTCCCCGTCCGGCTTTGTCAAGACTATTCCAATGCCTCCACCTTTTCTGGTTGACGAACCGTCGAAGTGGAGGGTCCAATAGGGCACGTCAATCGCGTAGATTTCAGGGCCTTCGAGCTCTTCCTCGATCACAGGTTCGTAACTGTTGTCGGGGAACTGTGCCAACAGATCTGCTACCGCCTGCGACTTGATCGCTCTTGGTTTCACGCATGTGATATCGTATTGAGAGATGGTCATGTACCATTTCGCCAATCTTCCGCCCGGAGTGGTGTGAGTCAGCAGATATCTTATGGGGTCGCTTTTGGTGACCACCACTACTTTGTGCGATGCAAAATAGTGTCTCAACTTCTCTATTACGAAGAATAAAGCAAGGCAATGACGTTCGATGTCCGTGTACCTTGATTCAGCAGGCTGCACAATGCGGGAGATGTAATAGATAGGCCTCTCTTGTCCCTCATAGATCTGAGCCAAGAGCGCTCCTATAGACTTCCTTGTCGATGTAAGGTATAACAGAAGCGGCGATCCCAGTTGAGGCGCGATCATTATCTTTGGGGATGTGAGTAGCTCCTTTAGCTATTCGAATGCGGCTTCGTGATCAGGAGCCCAGTTGTACGCGGCGTCCTTCTTGAGGAGGGTGCTGAAGCAGCACGTGATCTCGGCGATTGCCGGGATGAATCTCCGCAGATATGACAATTTTCCCAAGAATGTTTTCAAGGTACTTTGATCGTGAGGTGGCGTCATGCTGGTGATGGCTGACACTTTCGCAGGGTCAGGCTCGATCCCTTGGCGATGAACTACACATCCCAAAAACTTCCCCGAAGTCACGCCGAATGCGCATTTCATGGGGTTCATTTTCAGTTGAAAGCTCCTGCATCTGTTGAATACCTTTCGCAAGTCTGCAAGGTGATCTGCTTCATACTTGGACTTGACGACCAAGTCATCCACATAGAATTCCACTTCTTTGTGCATCATGTCGTGGAATAGAGCCATCATGGCCCGCTGATAAGTTGCGCCTGCATTCTTAAGACCGAATGGCATTACCGTATAGTTGAATACCCCCACGGGAGTGATGAATGCAGTTTTCCTTGCATCTTCGGGATCCATCTTGATTTGATTGTACCCGCTGAAGCCGTCCATGAAACTGAACATGCGATGGCCTGCCGTTGAATCAATGAGCAAGTCGATATTAGGCAGTGGGAAATCGTCCTTGGGACAGAAGCGATTGAGGTCTCGGAAGTCCACGCAGATGCGGAGCTGTCCGTTCTTCTTTACCACTGGCACGATGTTGGCTAACCATGTGGGATGGTGATTTGGCTCTATGAACTTGGCATCTAGGAGTTTGACGATCTCCTGTTTGATCTTCACGTTGAGTTCTGGCCTGAAGCTTCTGGTGCTTTGCTTGACCGGTTTAGACCCTGGGATGATGTCTAAACGGTGCATGGTGATGCTCGTGTCCAGACCCGGCATCTCGTCGTATTCCCATGCGAACACGTCCTTGTATTCAGTTAGGAGCTGCAGCAGTCCTTGTTCCTCTTCGCTTGTGAGGTCCGCACTCAGGAAGACTGGCCTTTTCTTTTCCTCGTTCGGGCTGAGGAACACTTCCTTAAGCTCTTGCTTCTGTGGTTTTGGCCTGTCTTCTACGCATTCGGGCGCTTCTTTGAGTTTCTCATCTAGAGTGCCCTGTGTTGGCTTTTCTGTCAGCGCAACTTGCTCGATTTGGTTGATTTGCCCAGGGACATCCCCATGCTCATGTGAGGACGTCCCCGCGCACCTTCATATGCGATAGCATTTCTTCCCGTTGGCGTAGAAGCTCTCTATCTCCTTGCCCTCGGGGTCGTGTTTTGCGATCCTCTTCAGAGTGTACACACTCTTGCGGTGATATGCGATGCGCGGCGCCTCTTCGTGAATAGGCGGCGTTTCCTTGGTATCTCCCCTTGTTACCATCACGCCTGCAGGTGACTGGTCCTTGATGTCCTCCCAGAGAGGTAAAGGAGTGGGGTCGAATGGTCCGGGTGTTTGCTCGTCCGCCATCTCGGTGAACCACACCGCCTCGCTGAGATGTGCTTCGTCCAAGTTGAACGGGTTGGTTGAGGCCGGTATTTCGACAATCCTGTCGTTCCAGATAGCTTTCATCACCTGGTGAGCCGTCGAAGGAATCGCGTCGAAGCGATGAATCCAGGCTCGACCTATGATCATGTGGTATGTGGTGTTTGCGTCTATGACATAGAACTTTGCCGAGCACTTGATTTTGCCGATCTGAACGCCCAGGCGGATCCACCCGATCGTCATTCTGGAATGCTTCCCTCGGTAGTTGGCGGAGGGGTTGCCGTAGGCGGTGGCGACACATATGCTGTCGGAGGATTGGGAGTGTATTGGCTACCCGAGTTTCCCCAAATCGTCGCTGGTGGAGGCAGAGTGTACTGCAAAGTTGGGTTAGACGCCAAAGCCGTGGGCTGAGAGGCGTGAGCGGCAGGGGGTAGCATTTGCGCTGTTGATCCTTGGATCGAAGGCAGCTGCGCGGCTGACGGTGGAGTTTGCAGATGAGGGTTGGGAGGCGTGGCCGACGCTCCCAATCCTGGAGCAGTAGGGGTTCCTCCTCCCTGAGGGGTGGCGGTACCTGGTGGAGGATTTGGCGCAAGGGTGCCCAGAACGGCCAAGATCCGCTCCAACTGCGCAGATTGAGACTTGAGAGCTTTTGCCTGACTTTGGACAGTGGCGTCCAAAGACTCCAAAGTTGGTGCCTCGCCGGGAGTCGTCGGAGTACGGCGAGCTTCGTCTCCCGAGGGAGTTTCGGTGGAAGGCGACCGGTTGCTGACATCATCCTCCTGAGACATGGTTGCTTTTGCTGGTAAGTTTCACGTCGGGTTCACCAAAATGTGCACAAGAGATTCCGGCGGGGAGACCTCCGTGTACACCGTACGTAGTGGATCAGGGATCGCACAGGAAGAATAGGGGTGTGTGTAGGGAGAGAGCAAGTCAGTAGCAATGTCTGAGAGAGAGACAGAGGTTTGGCAGAGCTTCCGCGTATGGCAGTGTTGTTCTCCTTTGTATGGAAAGGTTAACGATATATATATACTGGAGAACGTGGCCGTTGTAGTGTGGTTAATGCGCCCATTGATGGCGGCTTAATTAGCTTAACCATAACGGCACGTTCGTCCGAGTATATAGGAACCGTTAGAGCACGTGGTGCGCGAGTACCGGAACCGTTACGAGGTTGACCGGGTTTGACCGGATTGACCGGGTTTGACCGGATTGACCGGGTCTAGGGAGCTCGTGCCATAGATCTCTCAAAACAGTTACTAAAGGTCGCGCGCGGGCTTGGCTCGCACGCGACAGGGCTTACTCTAGCCTCCAAACCACAAAGTCCCTACAAGTCCCGTGCAGTGGTATGCGAGGGCTCTGTCTCGCAGCCCCCACATGGATCAGCTCGGCTGGTGATCCTGTGTGTGTGGAGCACAATATGGTGTGCTGGATGCTTGCCACGTGGCCTAGATCTGCCATGTCATAAAGCAGTATCTACACGAGGTAAAACATAAAATTAAGGATCAAGGGGTCTTATTGTCTATTTTATAGAAATTGTGCGTCTCTAAATATTTTCCCTAAAGTATCCAGGACCATTTTGCGATGAGATCCATCTTAAAAGGGTCATCGTGTTATTAGTAGTCTCAACTTAGATCCAACGGTGAATAATCCGACCGTTATCTTCTCTTGTATATATATATTTCCATGTGAGGAATAGAAACCCTAACGCCTCTTTCATTTTCCGAATCGTCTATTCTCCTTTTACAGCTCTGCCGCTCTCTCTATCTTCATGAAACCTTTCATGGTATCAGAGCCTCCAAGCTCAATGCTTACGATCTATCCATGGCTTCCTCTACCACCACCCACCCTATGTTTCTACTTTTAAACATCAACTCTCTGCGATCTTCATTCCCATAATTTATTGGGCTACATCGATGGCTCTACAGCGCCACCGCCTCTTTCCTCTCCGACGGCGAGGGTAACACAACATAAACAATGAACTCGGCGTATCAGGTATGGGTGAGTCATGAACAGGCACTGCTAACTCTAATCAACACGACCTTGACTCAGGAGGTTCTCACTCACGTTATAGGGAAAACTACTTCTAGATCTGCTTGGTTATCTTTTGAAGAAAGGTATGCTTCCTTAACTCGTTCCAATATTCTTCAATTACAAATGGATCTACAGACTATCAAGAAGAAATATGATAGTATTGATGTTTACATGCAATAGTTGAAACTTATTCATGATATGTTATCCATGCTATGGTGTTTGTTGACGATGAAGAATGTTGCTATACACTCTTAATGGTCTTCTTTATTGAATATAATGCCTTTAGATCATCTCTTCATACTAGATCTGAAGATTTACCTCTTGAGGAATTACTTGTTTTACTTATGGCTGAAGAACATAGGTTGGATACTCAATCTGTTAAATTTGATGTTTTGGGTCACTCTACTTTTGCTACAAATCATACTTATTTTAATTGTGGTGGTTTCATGGTGGTCAGCCTAATACTGGTAACCCCGAAAGAGGAATTGATCGTTTTAGTAGAAGTAGAAATGGATCCTTAAGGTCACGTTTGGTTTTCCGGACTAGCCGGACTGGACTGTACTGGACTGGACTAGGTCAGATAGGATTGGACTAGATTAGATGTATTATATTTAATACTGTGTTTGGTTATGTATCTTCAAAGTATTATAAATAGTTGTTGGTGTAATTAATGTCAATACCAATTATTATTAATAGTCCAATACTGTTAATACTCTCCTGGGGGAGGGGATTAAAATAGGGTATTAAATTCATATTTTTGACTATTTAGTACCGGTATTAAATCTAATTCAGAACAAACCAAACAAAGTATTAATAATCACATTACTATAATTAGTCAAATACTAGTTAGTACCACTAATACTAGAAAACCAAACATGTCATAAGAGGAGGTGGGAGGTCTAATGGCAGGAAGAGATTTAACTCTACTTTCCCTAACATAAGTGTCTCTGGTCAATCTTCTAATTCTCATGTCAAGTGGGCATGATTTCACTCCGGACTTGACTGTTGGCACCGGATGGACCATGCATACAACGGCAAGTAGCTCCTCAGTAACTATCTACTTTTGTTTTTAAAAAATACCAAAAATCATTAATCTCCTAAGTATTGGTTGTCTGATTCTTGTACTTCAAGTCATCAGACTTTTGACCTGAAGAATTTGTCTATTTTAGAACCCTATTTGGATTCAAAACAAGTTGATGTGGGCAATGGTAACACCTTGTCAATATTCAATACTAGTATTGCTTGTTTTAAAAACCCCCCTAATTCCTTTGAACTTCAAAATACTCTACGTGTGTCTAACGACCCAAACATATTATTGTACCAACAACTTCTTTATCCGTATCACCGAATAGAAATGCTTAAGCGCATTACAACAAAACTGACATGTTACGAACATATTCAGAAGGTCGAAATTGTTTTCGTCATTCAAAACAGTAAGAAAGACCATTGTTCAGCTTTGTCGTTCTGTTCTTTGTTCTTTAACAATTTGCCACCCATATTTTAATCTGTCCCCCCAGAACCAACCACTTTCCGAAAAAAATACCAAATTAAGGTAAAACTAAAACATTCGTCGTCCGCTAAAATTAAAGACAAAAAAGCTCACATGACTACTCAAATACAAAAAGAAAACAGAGTCTTGCGTTGCGGAATTTTTAGGTGGAAACAAAATTTGGTGCCAAATTTTGGAGACAGATAAAAGTTGTTGTTTCGTATGGGGCGGAAGAAATTTGGTAAAATCTAACAACCAAATTATGTTCATAAATTTTTTGTTGATCGAATGGGGCGGAAGAAATTTGGTAAAATTTAACAACCAAATTTAAGTTTATAAAACTTTTGTTGATCGAATAAGGGTTCTTCATTGATCTCTCACCTCATCTCTCATCTGTTACAACTCTCTCTATTGTTGTAGTACTTAGGAAACAATTGACTTGTCTTTCCCCCAAAGCAACCCAGAGCTCGCGGGCTTGACTTCGACCTTCACCTCCTTT
Organism: Linanthus parryae; assembly: GCA_023055425.1. NCBI lineage: Eukaryota > Viridiplantae > Streptophyta > Magnoliopsida > Ericales > Polemoniaceae > Linanthus > Linanthus parryae. The sequence continues at coordinate 42,166,553 of JALGPY010000002.1, forward strand.
GACTACAACACCAAACTATCCCAATCCCCTTCTACAGTTACTTGATAACTCATCTCATGGCAATGCATGAGGAATACTCATGACTTGGTTATACCATATTTGGGCTGCTATATTGTGCTTGGACCCAACAATATCACCATCCTTGGCTAATGTGACTTGCCACATTTGCCCATCAGAGTTCTTTAAATAAGTAACTCCAGGAGTCAACTTTCCCAATATCTGGGAATATGCCACGGGTAGAATATCTATCTTACTACATTAATTAACCTCATCCGATGTCTTTCCTGAAAAGTGAAGTGTTGCATCTTGACTAAGACACCATTTTATTTCTTTTCAGAGAAATTGTATATAGTGTACGTGTTGAATTCGGGTTATACTACTACTAGTTATATTTTAAGAGTGAGGTAAAGGAGCAATAATAATCCAAGAGCAAGTTTTCATGATTTATTTATTTATTTATTTTTTTTTATTTTTTTTGAGGAAAGTTTTCATGATTTTGAAGAGTTCTACTATTTCAATAAGAATACAATTAAACCGAGGTCTCATTTAATTTTCACCCTCTTCAGATACCGAATTAAGTTTCTTTCTCATTGCGGTGAACCACTAACCGAATGAGAAAATGAGATCAATTGAGAGCATTCAAAGTCTTCTCTTTAACTTTGTAAGAAAGTGGATGGGAAAAAAAAAGAAGCCCATTAATTTAGCTTGCTCACTGAGAGCTACTATTATACAACGTAACAAACCCAAGAGATCAACTTTTTTGCAAATTAAATTCAATTTGATGTCAAGGAGTGGTTGAACAACAAAACTAATCGATTAAAGAGATGAAACACATCCGCCTCGAATATAAGAAGCATTTATCAAAAACGATCTATGCAATCCAGCAAAAGAAGCCATAAATATCTAAAGGAGTAAAACTTGGAGAGTCAGAGATTGAAGGGTAATTGATTAATTGTTACCAGTCTTTCAGAGGATGTGTCCGGGAAAAAGAACTTGATAAAAGCATGTACTTTCGCAATCTTCTTCTTCTTCTTTGATCGATGGATGCCTGATTTTGCTGGTTGGATTTGATCGGAGGAGAGCGATCAGAGAGTGGTATTATTGATGTACAATAAAAAAAAAGTTATTGGCTTGTAGAAAGTCGTAACAGTTTCTTGATGTACAATAAAAAAAAGTTATTGTCTTTTAAAATAGGAAAATAATGACACCAAAATCCTAATTAGAAAAACCATGAAGTGTGTGACAGTAACAAAATTTGTTACTGTTTATTACGTTTATAACCGTTCCACTTTTAGAAGACCAACCGAAAAAAAATTGCCGTCTTCTACAAGTGTAACTGTTATAAACTTTATAAAAAAGAAGACATGTGATAAGTGTGATTTGAACACAACATCATCTAATACTTTCATTTTATTTCCCAATACAAATACAGTTGGTTTTCTTCCTACATAGGACACAGCTCGGTAAATTTTCCTTTTCTTTCAGACAAGATCATTCGAGCACATGACGGCGTTGTAACTTGTAAGAGATAACGGCAACCAACACAAGTCTCTCTCTCACTTCATCTCTCTATTTATCTCTAGGGTTCGGGCCTGAGTGAAAGGGAGAACGGTGCGCCGCCTTCGTTCATTTTAAGCGGGTTTTTATACTTCCTGAATTTACCAAGAACCCTCATTTTAATTTTTATACTTCCTGAAGTACAAAGTATTTAGGGTAAAAGACAAAAACCTCCCCTTAAGTATGGGTTATATAAAAATAACCCGCTCGTCTATAGTCATATACAAATACCCCCTGCCATAATTAGGAGGTAACAGTGCACTAACGGAGGGGTTAAAATAAAAAATACCCCCATAATTTTACGAAACCCACTATAAATACCCTTCCCTTCTCCTCATCATTTCCTAACCCTAAACCAACCTTATATCTTCCTGACTCTCTTCTCTCACTTCTTTTCCTTTTTCTGTAACTTCTCACAGCACAACACCCACTACCACCAGTACCTTTCTCACCCACCTTCGTCCCTCTCTAACAACCCCCGGAAAATAAATAAATATAGTAGTCATGAGAATGCAGAAGAAAATAGATAGATAGATAGATAGATAGATAGAGAGATAGAGTAAGAGATAGACCAGTGTTGGTTGCCGTTATCTCTTACAACGGCGTCATGTGACCGAATGACCTTTTATCTGAAAGAAAAGAAAAATTTACCGAGCTATGTCCTAAATAGTAAGAAAATCAACTATATTTATACTGGGAAATAAAATGGAAGTATTAGATGAGGTCGTGTTCAAATTCACACTTATCACGTGTCTTCTTTTTTATAAAGTTTATAACAGTTACACTTGTAGAAGACGACAACATTTTTTGGTTGTCTTCTAAAAGTGGAACGTTTATAAACGTTATAAACAGTAACCAATTTTGTTACTTTCACACATTTCATGTTTTTTCTAATTAGGATTTTTTGGTTATTATTTTCCTATTTTACAAGACAACAATTTTTTTTATCGTACATCAATAATACTTTGTTTAAATGTGTGCCTTATAATCGACGTAGAAGTTATTATACCTGAATACATTGATCGAAATTGTTACCACTTTGTTATGTCTTGTAATTCAGTGAATGATTAAAACTTTAGATCATAGCCATAAGTCAAATTCTTCTTCCCGGACACCTCCCTGAAAGACTGGTAACACAATCAATCAATCCCCCATCAATCTCTCGCTCTCTAAGTTGTTTTACTCCTTTAGATATTCATGTCTTCTTCTGCTCGATTGCATTACCCTGCGTCCATCTTTTTGGGTATTGCTTCTTAGATTGGAGGCTGATGGAATTTTGAAAGTTCATCTTTTTAATCGACTAGTTTCTTCTTCTTGACATCGAATTGAATTCGCTTAGTCAAGAAAGTTGATCTATTGGATTTCTTGTTTAATAGTGAGGAATCTCATGAACTGGGTTTGTCAACAAGAATGACTATTTATTTTTTTGATTGTTTTCCCATCCATTTTTGTTACAAATTTAAAGAGAAAGACTGTGAAGTTTTTTTTCTTCTTTTTCTGCAAGTTTTGACTTACTCCCTCAACTTGAACTCTGCTATTAACTACTAGTAAATGCTTTCAATTGATGCCATTACTTATTTTCTGCAACTCAATGATCTGATTTTCTCTTTGTTAGAAACTTGGAACCGTTTGTTGACTTACAAATAGATAAACTGCTGAGTGTTGATACAATATGTCGAAGAACAGTCTCGTACATTCACGATCTCCGTAAGACAGTATTCACCGGGTACCGTTGGTGCCTTGGTTGTTGCTGTGGCGAATTGTCTCCCAGGATAAAAGTTCTTCTGATGTTACGGATGAAGCACCGGTTCTGCAACACCCAACGAACGAGACTAGCAGAGAGAGAATTGGTGGAGAGATTGATAGCAGATAATGAATGAGTGAATTCGGAACCCATTTTCTGAGAGAGGAGGCTTCCTTTTATAGGAACTGAACGGGTTGGTTAAGGAGTCACAACCGTTCGGACGGTTACAAATGTTGAGTTTGGACAGTTAATTAACCGTTTGGTTAACTAACGGCACTGAAACGAACCGTTTGGTTAATTAAAGACACTGAAACAAAATTGTGTTTGTCTAATTTTTCTGGGCTAGAAAAAGTTATTTTCTGGCCCAAAAAAAATTAGTCCACTGTAAGGCCGAACAACCCAAGCCCATGCCACGACCCGAGACCGAGCCGAGCCGGACGGCGACAGCGGCGCACGCGTGGTGGTTCGGACCGTGTCTAGGTCCTCCCTCCTGCACAAAATATGCTTCGCCCTAAGGGCGTGCTCTTATAGTCCAATGTTGAAGTATATAAACACTTCAAACTCTCTCTTCCTCAAGATGTGGGCTGATTCCTTTTGGGAACATAAAGCCAAACACAAACCCCCCGAACTTCTACGGCTTATTATTCATTCATTCTTAATGGTTTTCGACGAGTGAGTAACCGAAATGATAACCAAGTTACCCTCTACATGATGATGTAATTTGTGTTGTTAACTCTCAAACGAGCCGGATGAAAACCGGGCTCAAAGTCGGGTAAAGATTGACTTGTCGAAGACCATTTACCAACACTCTTTCAGTTGGTGGTTCACCCCATTGAGAAAGAAACTGAATTCCGTATCTCAAGAAGGTGAAAAATTAAATGAGCTTCCGTTTATCATGAGGGATATGTAAATTTAAGATCTATAGTTTAATTAGTTGTTATTGAAATAGTAGAAATCGTTCAAAAATCATAAAAACTTGTTCCTGGATGATGATGATGATCTGGTGTTTTTTTTTTTTTTAATTCATTACTATTGCACCTTTACTCGCTGATCTTCAAATAACTGGTAGTAGCAGTATCACTCCAATTCAACACCGCATGCAAATATATATATATATATATATATATATATATATATAAAGCAAGAAAGTGCCGAGAATCAACAACGGCATGTCATTTGTCATTTAACATTCTTCTTTCAAAAGACATGTATCTTGCTTACTTGGCTTACAACCAATAACTATCATACAAGTGTCATTTTATACAAATGAATGTATAACTTGGCACATTAATCATCATACTATGAAAACCTCCCGCGCATTGCGCGCGCGGATCCTTTGCAAAAATCTGCGTATTTGAAATGCCGAGCGAGTTCTGCAGCAAGCTGCATGTTGTCACAACTTCTTTCATTATAAGCTGTATAATTTTGTTTAGCTTTGTGCCTGAATATGTATCATTGCAGAATATGTTACCAACTGTGATGGTGGATCGAAGGCATACACTGCACATAAGCTGTAAATAACAATGTAGTAGTAACAATAGCAAGTTATGAAACAGAATGTAAGACATGTTAGTGACGTCAACTGCTTGAGCAGATTTTTCTACTCCATATCATTACTTGTAAATGAAACACTAGAAAGACAGATACCAACTGAGGCCATTCCGATTGTAACATGGTGCATGGCGACTGCCAATGTCATCACCTCAACAATCATATCTCATCTCCATCACATTGTGGTGATCATACCAATGAATATATAGCTTGACCACCATATGTATGTACGATAACCTAAAGCACAAAAGAAACTGGATACAAAATGGTTGGTCAGTTTTTTTCTAAATATATGTTAAACCGGTACTATAAAATATGGTAGATTGATAAATGAGAACAAAAGTTTGAAGAATCGCCTAGTATACCTCACCGTATCTTGCAGAAAGCCGTGCATAACTGTTCCGAGCATAGGATAGATGAAGCCTGCAGTTATAAGCTGAATACAAGATTATAGTGCAATGAGAAAACATCAAATAACTGTCTAGAAACATAGTTGGTGAATCAGGCCTGTAGTTAAGGTTGAATAAAATAAATTCCCAGAATTTGAGGATTTATCAGCTTTAGGAGTCAAAGATTTTTAAACATATTCCCAAAAAACTACCAGAATGGCAGTACCATGCACCATATGCAGAGGCTCGAGAAACCAGAATGAAAGGTAAACAAAAATGCACATACAGTTTCCATAGTTATTCTTTTAGGTGATCTTAGAATTTCAACAAAGTTTTACATAAAAATCTCAGCACAAAAGGAATATTTATTCATTTACTCTTGATAAATTTATGTTTGAGCTTCCATATACACAGGGGACAAAACAATTGAATCATATGATAAAACAATGGTAAGTAGTCTGCAAACTCTGCACTACAACAACAAAACTAAACTAAAAATAACCTAGAAAGAAGCCTTCATCAGTTTCTAACTATCCCTCTTCACAGATAAAAATAAATTATGCACCCTCTCAATGATTCGCATAATATGTAACTATGATAATAATAATAATAATAATAATAATAATAATAATAATAATAATAATAATAATAATAATAATAATAATAATAATAATAATAATAATAATAATAATATCAAAATTGTAAATTTTAACGTACCCTGTGTTTTATATTCCAAAGTAAACGCTTGAAAAAACAACCACGGTAAACAACATACATAGCAGCCATATTGGCAAGCAAAACCTACATAAGAGCAAGCAAATGACTAAGTAAGAGGAAAAAACCACCATATAAAAAAACATTTAGGTTTTTTGCTTATATAGGATGCTACCTAAGTAGTGCAGATGTTGCTGGTACCTTGTCCCTCCGAATATGTTGCTCCCTGGTTTGCATCGCCAACCGCAACTGTTCAGGTCCAGAAAACGTCTTACCTTGGGCACTAAAACTTCTGTAAGTTAAAAGATAAATAAATATACTATCACACTATCACTTCATAGGTCATTTATCTTCTAAGAATGGAATTTTACCACATAGAGAACCAAATGCACCTAGCTAAGGGTACTGACAAATCATGATTATCTAATGTAGCTAATTACATAGACATGGCCTAAGGTAACAACATACCATTTGAACTTTCCTCCTAAACTTTAAAAGGAACAAGAACAATTAACTTCTTGTGGCAGCTATCTATTAGTTGTATTGCCTTTAAGCTGAATATGCAGTAAGTGTAAGTGATTTACTACCTAGCTTGATCATTTGTGTGTGACAGGAGGGTGGAGTTGATCTCGTTGGCTGGGAAGGTTTATCAACAGTGTTGGTCAGGATATTATCCTTGTGTGAGTTGGGCGCACATAGTCCTGGAAATTCAGAAAGGTTGATTCTAAGTATATGGTATTGCAGGTAGTATATAAGATTTAGATGTACTGGTAGAATATTATTTCTTTCGAGCAGATGAACATAAAATCCTTTCATCATATGATAGAGAAACACATAAAATGAAATAGTAAGTGGCTGTGTATATGACTTCGTATAAGTATGCTATGAAATTTCACGCAATATGTTGGAGAACCTACTGTAGTTGTCACCAGAAGGCCCGTTATCTTGAAAAGCAGCTGAAATTGACACAGGAGTGCATCGTAAGATATAAATACTGACCAAGACATAATTGCACATAGTCAGATGATAGTCATTGTTCAGGTTTATAGAAGAAATGGGTATACAATTTCGAGTCAAACCTTTGATACTGTGGAAATAATATGTCCTGGTGTCAAGCTCTTTCCAAACAGTTATAAGATTGTAAGCTTAGTGATAATTACTTTTCAGTTGTTAACTTATGGCATAATCTTGATACCAAATTTCTCTATTCATTTTTTAGTCTGATTTCTAGGGAGGAAAGGTGTAGATGTTAGGAGTGTTAAAGAAAAAGATGACATAATATAGGTCTGTGTTCATGGGAAAATTGGCCGAAAAACGAGGGCAGGGTAACAAAAGTGAACAGAGAATCATATAAAGGGAAACATGAAAAGGCTTGAAACGACAGAGCGCGGCTTACCTCTGCGTGAAAAGACTCGAAGTAAGCAGCCAAAGGATACCAATATACTCCAGAATGCAGCGAGGTGGACAAGTATCTATCTGCAGAAGAAAAAAAATGACAAAAAGAGGCGATTAAAATGGAATTGTCAGAATAGGAAATACAAGGATGCTTATGAACTGCTAAACAAAATAACGTATAGTCATCCAGTTGAACTAAACAAAAAATAACATTTAATTCGATCCAGTAAAAATGAAGCTAGAGTGAAATGACCAGTTAATTTACAGTTGAAGTTGGATCACATAAACATAACTCCACCAACTTGCAACAGATCATGTTCTTACGAAGTGGAACTGCAACTGTAAATTCAGATGGGGCACACAGTGGCTATGTTGTCTTTGTAATTACCGCAGCTGAAATCACCAGTGGCACACGGTTTTTCTCGCCGCCTTTTAGTTTCTAATCCAATCGTTAATACCCGGAATGAGAAATTCCTTAGGAGTCAAGAAATTGAAGTAAGAACTAAAATTGAAAGCAGCTGAAGCAATTACCATTCAATCAGATTCACATGAGAGGCTCAGATCTCTTTTGTGTGATCTGACAGAGAACAGACGACATCCCCATGGCTGCAACAGAGTTAACCCGCCATAATGCGAGTCTGATCTCATAATCAGAGTCACCTGCTCAAGAAAATTCATCATCACAGCCTCAGAGTAACATGAATAATACCACGAATAAGTGATAAAGGAATGCACATTAGACGGGAAACGACGCTAACATTGGGCCAAACAATTTATCGCCTCGGAAATGGTCTCATGTTCCCAGTGGTGTCTAGGAACTCCCCATATTGCTTGTAGACGAGCTTGGCATCTTTCACCATAACTTCATAAGCCATCCGTTCCATCTGTAGCAGCAGCAATGGTCTTCCTTTGTTTCTCTTTCAGCAGCAATCAACTCATTAGATAGAAAGAAGAAGAATAACAAAATAACAAGTTGTCACTGAAAGCACACTTCAAGGAGAAAGATGAGATCAGCTATGTAAAATAATCGGGGTACTTTTTGGTCATCAGTCCATAAAACTTATATTAGGTAAGAGATTCATACGCTGAAGGAGACGCAGAAATGACGCTTTGATGATAATGTTGCAAGCACTCTACAAAACATCTTTCCGAAAAGTATCAAATACAGAAACCAGTAAATGTTACCTTTTTGCACTTATGTTCACGAACAAGAAAATGATATGCATTATCGATAATGAATATACCATGGTGCAGTCAGTAGTAAGCACAACCAGCAGAACCCTCAAACCTATGTGTCTTATTCAGCCTTTTTAGCCGGTCCAAATCTCATATGGGGTGAAAGGCAGTCACTATATGGCATTTGCTTAAAGAAGTAGCCTTTAAATATGCATCTTCCATTCATCCTATTTAGCCAATCCACGTCTAATATGGGGTAGAACAATGGAAGGCATAGACGTTATAAGACATTTGGTTAAAGTAGCCTCCAGGTATGCACCTTTCAAACAGGACATTACACATATTAACCCTTTCCGTCCGTCATGGGCCTAACAATTTTGAGCAATGGTGCGAATTAGTATTACCTCGTTTGTTTTCTGGAGTACCCAAAAGTTTTAATTGTGAATATAACTTCAATATTAGAAAAATGGATATAAAAATTACTCTCTAAGAATAGAGCAATTTCTTCTGTTTTACACTTTATTCTAGGTATTTTACTATATTTACCTACATGTTTGCACGACGATACCATAATATCAAGGAATTGCTAAGCCAACACTTTGTGTATTCTATGCTACATCTGTTTACTCAACAAATGAACAGATTAGACCAAATTCATAGTTGAAAACGATTTTTCAGATCATGTATCAACATTATGAATAAAAATCTACAACTTCAGCACAAAATATTAGGCTCTCACCTAGGTTTTTGTCGAGGGTCTTGGTGAACTGGTTCAATGGTGGTGGAACCTTCAACAGCTGGTTAAGAATCCTCCTCTGGATTTGAACAACCTCGGGCCATTTGACGAACCTGTGCAAATCCTTCTTCGACTGCAAAGCCCCTCCGAAAACCAAACTACTTTGGGCACTTCTCGAAGAGTAGATTCACCACAGTCTCCTGGAAATCACAGGCTTCACACCTTTCTTTGGAGCTACATAGTAAATCAAACAGCAATTAGCATTAATACACGAAGAAAGCAGTACAAACATTGGACACTGATAACAAGCTAATTGGCAATCTGCCACAACTATGATGATGAAGTCAACTACACATACCCGGTTATCAGCATGACAATCAACAGAGAGATACCTTATCCTTTTGGTGGAATTCTTTCTAGTACTGATACAGACAAATACCAACCTGAATTCCCCAATTACAACTGGTAGGAAAATCTACAACCACACCTACTATGACGGTGTCTACGTTAACTGGACTCGGGTGCGGGTGTCATGTCGGGTGTGTATCCTAGAGTCCGATCTGCCAATTTTATAATTTTCCGTATACGGGGACTCGGCTAAAAAGTGTCCAAAATATGGATAGGGGTACGGGGATACTGCATTATTATATTTACTACATAATTATGTATAAAATGAATTACAAAAACGCAACTAAAAAGTCACATTATAATGTAAGATAGGTAAACTTCAAGGAATATAATCTGTTTAATGTATCTGACGGCTAGAGATGGCAACCAAGTCTTTGTGGGAACCACGTGTCTCTTTAGTCAACGTGTCCGGCGAGATTTAGCCACACCCGCCACACATCCCACACCCACACCAGTGTCATATCGTATCGACACGGGTACGGCGGCGATTTAGAAGAGTCCGGGTAACGTAGGACGGTATACACGGTGTAAACTATGAAATACTCTCAGCTTGTCTTTTCTTTGTTCTTTTAAGATCGACACTAAATATATTAATCTGATTGGCCATTACCCATCCTCACAAAATCATGTTCTTCGAGGAAATCATCAAAATATCAAAGTACTGGAGTGTAGTGCTAAGTTAAAATATCCGGAGTCTCCACAAAGTTTACTATAAAAAGGTAAACATTGTCAATTATATTATTTATACCTATGACGCATAAAAAATAAGGCGAGACGGAATAGAAACTCCGAATAAGAATAACTGGGAGACACAGAAACAGCAACAAATAATACACGTATATATATACACACATATATATAAACACACATGTGTATATATATACACATGCATTATTATGTGACACATATTTTCGTGATCATGTTCCTTTGAATAGGTTACCGTAATAAGGACTTAAAAGGAGGACTCTCGAAACCAGAAGCTTAAACTCGAGTTCTGATTCAATCGACTCAAGTGCCAAATTCGAACACATTATACTTTCCATGAGCAGAGCCAGAGCTTACAATACCTGACCAGCTAGCCCAAGCCAAGCGATATGTTGTACAGAGTCGAGGCTAAGCCTGGCGATATTCGGCTCGGCTCATTAACATCTGGCTCCTTGCTGGTGTTCACTCTTGAGGTTGCAATCCAAGCTATGCCAAGGAATGTTGTGCAGTTTGTTCTTCTGTTTGATGCAAGTAAGTAAGATTCTCTCGGAATGACAAAATAGACTTCTCTTTATTGCTATAGGATTTTGAAAATAAAGGGTATGCTAGGGAATAGTCAAAATTATCTCTCCGTTTCTCTTTCTGGCAAAATCCCAACAGATTTTTTGGCGAACATTCCATAGCAGACCTTTTCCAGTGTGATACAATCACTCATTTATCATTGATTTCCTAACTCACGTTTGTTTTACTTTAATCAATGAGCAACTAAAAAATCGACAAAAATGAGCGACTAATTAAAGTTCGAAAAAAGGAAAAAAAATAAAGCCAGGGAATGGAACTTTTTAGATGGTGTTTGTGCACATATTTCATTTGCGTGTATGAAACAAAAATTATTTTGGTACAACAGAACAAAAGGAACTCTCATTTAAACCCTAAATTGAAGACCCACATCAAAGTTAGAGTAACCCCATTTCTCTCAAAGAGAGAGAGAAGAGGCTGAGACTCGGATCTGTTATGGTGAGCAGGTAAAGAAGGGGTTACCTCCTCAGACTCCACCATGGCTGCAACTAAAGGAGGAGGGTGTGTCCTCACCCGCACCAGCCTCCTTATTGCCTCGCCAAGATGTGGGTTAAAAACACCCGTACTCTATCTCTGAACCCAGAAGAAGAAGATCTATCGTCATCGTCTCTTGTTCTTATATAGCGAAACCAATTCACATATACAATTAGATCATATACGGTCATGCAATCCTGCACAACTGCGATACAAAATTCCGATATACATCTATCGGCGATCTAATGTTTTGTCGTTTTAATTGATCGGTAGTACCATATAATAAATGAGAATAGGTACACCTTTGATGGAAATGGCATTGTAGCTACCAATCAGAGAAGCTCTCCTACTTGCCATTGAGCTGAAACATAAAAAGGTTTTGGTTCTCTTACATTCTAAATATTCAATTGACTAGATGAACTCTAAAAATGCAGCTTGAAATAGAAGGTGAGAGTCACCAACGTCACTTTTACATATTCAATGTAAGAAGTTCTCAGAAGATTGGGATATAGGTTTAAATGAAATGTGAAAAGGTGCAAGCATGGAGTTTGTGTACAAAAAAGCTATGATGGAGTTTGTGTACAAAAAAGCTATGAAGCAGGAAAATGTATCATCATAGAGGGAAATCAAACAATTAACATTTATTGCATATGTAGAAGATATATGTATCATACCGGTTTCCCTTTGTGTAACAAAGCAATAAGAGTACGAAATAAAGGTTTGCCTGCAATGTGGTGCAAATACAGAATCATTAGGGATAATTCAGATATATCAACTTCACTGTTACGAAAGAAAATGATAGAATACCGGTAATAAATCTTTTTTGTTCCGTCTATTGGGTCCAAAAACAAACATATTCTGCAACTTTTTCTTTACATCACCAAGCAATCTCTTCTCCAAAACTGCAAGTGTCACCATACAACAATAAATCGTCAAATTGCGTAAGATCAATCGTAATGACTGATGCTCCATCAAAAATTCGAAATAAGACATCTGGTTAACTGAACTCGGGTTTCACATTCCCCAACTCCATTTCTAGAAGGGAAACTGGTCCGTAACATTAATTTGCGAGTAGTTCGGACATAAGTACATAAGGACCGGTAACTTATTGCCCCTAAATACTTTCCCAGACAGGTAAAAGGCAGTATTGTAAAAATATGGATGTCGGCTGTCCGAATCCTACAAAATTACAAAATTTTGAAGTTTTCCTATTTAATTTGGGAAATATAAATTATGCAAGCTTATAATTAACGCAACTGCAATAGCCAAAATGAAGTATTTAGCTTGTTCCATCACTCACTGCTCAAGAATGCTTCAAATACTACTGAAGTATAAACAAAGAGTTGATCATTCCATTTACTTACACTGCAACAATAAAAAGTGAGCAGTAAATGTGTGTACACAATGAATTACGTGGTTCACTAGCTTTGAGACTAGTTAATCCACGGCCAAACCAAACCAATTGATTGATGAGAAGCTAAACTAATTACAAGCACACCCTAAAATATTGACTCTACCATCTACATATATACTGGTACAAGACTTGGAGCCAAAGTAATGACCAAAACTAATCCGAGACAAACTAGAAAAATAAATCGTCCAAAACAATTGTTTCCTAACCAAGAAAGGAGACTACCAAATAAAACCCACGTCGAAGATTTGTTTCCAAGCACCAATTAACTTTGACCATTACTACTAATCAACGAACTTGTTTCCGAAACAAATGCAAACACTTTTTGCCAAACCAAAAAGTTACTGCCGACCTTGAGCAGCAAGCCGCCCCACAATTTGAACCAATCGCTCACATAATGCACAATGCACTCACGTGCACACATGCCTTACTAAGCAAACTTGGCTAGTGATTCAATGTTGGCTATTACTTTGCCCATAAGAAAACCAACATTTGAACAAACACCAAGCAACAACCTATTGCCACATAATTTGAATCAAATACCCAACAAACCTCCTCCTTGATTCAAACTTCGTAGCTACCGAACCAACTCTTCTCATCAATCCAACAAACCCGATCCGAGTGTATTTCTAATTTGCGGAATTGAACACACTCCCAATACGCCCGAACAAGCGCGTCTATGTGTCTTCAACAAACACAAAGACAATGCGTCCCAACAAACGCTCCCCTAATGCACCATGACACAATGAATACCCCAACGTTGCGCCAACGACACTTTGCAACAAAGTGCCTATCAAACGATGTCATGCCAATTTGCGCCGCCATCCGCATCAATGCGCAAAACCAATAACTGAAGCGCGCCAATCCAAGATCCTATCGCGCCACCAACCGATGTGTGCACAATAACACACCGCCAACCCGCATGCCCAATAACACGCTCCCATACTCCATGCCTGGAGCCCGAACCGCCCTCAAGGGGCCTAGAGATCATCACCAACCTTGAGCTTCCCTCCTCCTCCACCTGAAGCGAGATCTACATGTGAACAATTATTAGGATACTCCCTCTTTCAATGATGTTTCTCCCTCAATTCGCTAGTTGATTCGAGCCGCCTCCACCTAGGCTTGAATTCTCCTAGCCGCCAAATCCAGATATAGATCCAGATCACTCGTCGGGTTGAGCACGCCATATCGATTGACGCATGCCGGAACCGAAAGCGTGCCGGATGTACTAAAACTAGATCCACAATTCCGATGTTCCAGAACAAGAGCCCATAGATCCCCCAATAAGGAACCCGATAGCCTCCCAACAAAGGCTTGGTGTGCTTGCACTTCCTGTTTCAGAGGGTAACCAGCGAAAAACCAATCTTCCCATCAAACCTGACAAACCTTGATCACGAACTCGACATTGCTTCTCTTTAAACTCAACGAATCATGCTCTAATACCACTTGTTAGGATTCCAATACGTGAGAGATAAGAGAAAGCCTGAACAACAATAAGAGTTGGATCAAGAACACAACGAATTACGTGGTTCTCTAGTTTTGAGACTATTTAATCCACGGCCAAACCAAACCAATTGATTGATGAGAAGCTAAACTAATTACAAGCAGACCCTAAAATCTTGACCCTAGCATCTACATATATACTAGTACAAGACTTGGAGCCAAAGTAATGACCAAAACTAATCCGAGACAAACTAGAAAAACAAATCGTCCAAAACAATTGTTTCCTAACCAAGAAAGGAGACTACGAAATAAAACCCACGTCCAAGATTTGTTTCCAAGCACCAATTAACTTTGACCATTACTACTAATCAACGAACTTGTTTCCGAAACAAATGCAAACACTTTTTGCCAAACCAAAAAGTTACTGCCGACCTTGAGCAACAAGCCGCCCCACAATTTGAACCAATTGCTCACATAATGCACAATGCACTCACGTGCACACATGCCTTACGAAGCAAACTTGGCTAGTGCTTCAATGTTGGCTATTACTTTGCCCATAAGAAAACCAACCTTTGAACAAACACCAAGCAACAACCTTTTGCCACATAATTTGAATCAAATACCCAACACTTTACAAAGCACACACAATTAACACCATATATCCGTGAAATCACTATGGACACTGTTTGTTTTGGAAAATCGACACTGTTTAAGCTATTGTCATTGTGTAACCTCTGGGTAGGTATTGTGAACATAGCCGATAAAGCAAGTTTATTCCGGATTCGAAGAAAGTTTGTTTGAAAATACAGGATTGCTTTAATTGTAACTTCCATCTAGCCAAATCACAATAAAGTAAACCTGGTTGATAACAATTCAGCAATCTCAAGATAGGAACTTAAGAAACTAAACAAATTCTAATGCAAGGACATAAAAAGGCAATTAATTACATCTACATCGAGGTATATGAGGCAGACCACTTTACGAACAAATAAAGCAAGCGTATAAACCCGATATAGCTATCAAAGCAGCCAAGTGACATGTATGAAGAACTCAGCAATTTTGAAACACAACTTCGTAGTGGGATTAAGAAGATGAACCAATATTCGAAAA
Organism: Linanthus parryae; assembly: GCA_023055425.1. NCBI lineage: Eukaryota > Viridiplantae > Streptophyta > Magnoliopsida > Ericales > Polemoniaceae > Linanthus > Linanthus parryae. The sequence continues at coordinate 42,181,945 of JALGPY010000002.1, forward strand.
CCCTCGTTAAATATGAAGAGGAACCCAAAACCCAGAATTCAAATTGCAACAAAAACTATAACTTTAGATGAACCCAACACCAAATCATCAGAATTATTCACAAAGAAATTACCTTTGTGAGTCTCGGTCAATTTCCCCAAATGGGTTCCTCTGTCTGTTCCTTCGTAATCAGAGACGCATATCTCTGCGCTTCTCTTTCTCTGTGTTTCCGTAGAGAGGTCCAATCAGGCTAGAAGAACTCTGCTGATACTCCGAGGATGTGATTGAACGGCGAGATCAAACCTGGGGTATAACCAGTGGCGGAGCCAGGATTTTATCGAAGGGGGGAGGGGGCACAATTCGGCTAGTATTCCAAAGATGCAGGGGAGAGATCCTTACCAATACATTTTAGATCCGGCTTAAGAGATAAAGCAAAAAGCATCTCTTATATTTATACAAATACATATATCGATTCAGTGAGCTAGCCCGCCACAGATGATTGCTGCCTTGCACTTCCAACCGGAAGATAAGATGCCAGGGACAAATGACTGAAAAAAACCTATTACTTTCACAGATCTGCTAAAATAAAAAAGCAAGTTCGAGATCGTTCATACACGAAAGGCAACATCTATCGCAAACTTTAAACTCGTGATTGAACTAAATCTAAATAAAGGAGGCCCTGCAGAAGGTTTTTCTCACTACACGAGTAAGAAGTTACTAGCCGCCTACTCTATATCTATATAGAGAGACAGATTTCGCCTGCCACTCTACCAAGCTAACCAGAGCAGATAAGCATGTCGCTTCCGAGTATAAGAAAGCTTTATCCGAATAAGTTAAATAAACATTAAATATCTTGCAAGACTATATAGGCTATCTGGCAGAGTGGTAAAGAATTCCCTCATTGACTTCCACAACACGGGTTTGAATCTCATTCAGGACGTTTATTTTTTGTTTTTTAAGTTTTTGTAGCAAAAAAATTACCGAGCGTGCATAGGATCGAACCTTCGACCCAGAGATTTTAAAGCGCGGGTTTTACCATCTATGCTAGACATGCCAGTTGAATGAAGGGGGGCACTATTATATTTTTAAAGGGACACTGTTAATTTTTTTTACATATTAGAGGCTATCTAGTGTTTTCGAATTTTTTTTTTCTTGGGGGGGGGGGGGGGGGGGGGGCACGTGCCCCCCGTGCCCCTACATGGCTCCGCCCCTGGGTATAACAAAGGAACTATGACGCCAGGGAGAACGAAGATGCGGAAACAGTGGTTTGAGATCAAATCAAGCAAGATCAGATCGAAAAGTAGGAATACAAGTGAATTCGATCAACATGCAGAAGATTGATTTCAGAGGAATGCCGGACGAAGATGGAGAGAAGAGGACTGAAAGAAAAATTATACCAGAATCACATAGTTAGAGAGAGGAGCGAGAGAGATAGGAGGACTGGAACAACATTCAACAGCTTCCTTTGGAAGCCTGTCGTGGGTATACATCAGAGACGCCCCTCCACCACTACATAATTACATAAATACAAGGCACACTCACTCTCACATGTTGTGCAATAAATAACAATAAAACCCATGGACAAAAGCGACAAATTAAGGAAACCCAACTCAGAACAGAAAGCAAGCGCTGATTAGGCCAGCGTGTAAAAAAAACATGACATGGGCAACTCCTTCTTTTATATAAGGTAGATAGATAAACCTCCTAAATATTTATTACTATGTAACTCCTGAATTTTTTTAATTACTAGCAATCACTAAAATTGATTACATCAGTTATAAAAAATTAGTTCCAAAGTCCCTCAACAAAAGTTATAAAAAATTAACAAAATTAATTATAAATTGTTTATTACTTTCAATAAAAAAATATGAAAGTTCCATTCACATATTTAAGTATAAAAATAATGTAAATTAAGACCAAATTTAATTTCAAAAAGTTCCTCAAAAAATCTAATTATAAAAATTCACAGAAGAATATGTGAAAAATCTGGAATGAAAGAAGGTGAGAGGAACTTTCGAATTCTATAAAATCCCTCAAAAAGATTATAAAAAAAATGAAATCAATTATAAAATTGTTTTTACTTTGACTCAAAATGTGTGAAAGTTCCGATCACTTATTTATATATCAAAATAATGTAGATTAAGACTCTAATTTTGATACATCAAAATTGATTTTACTATGTAACTCCTGAATTTTTCAAGTAGTAGCAATCACTATAGTGAAATTGATTACATCAGTTATAAAAAGTTAGTTCAAACAAAAAAAAAACTTCTCAACAAAAGTTATAAAATATAGCAAAATTAATTATAAATTTGTTATTACGTTGAATCCCAAAATGTGTTCCGTTCACATATTTATATTAAAAAATAATGTAGATTAAGACCAATTTTAATTTCAAATAAGTTCCTCAAAAAATCTAGTTAAAAAAATTAACGGAATAATTTGTGTAAAATCTAGAATGAAAAGAAAGGATCTTTGGAATTCTATAAAATCCCTCAAAGAAAAGTTATAAAAAAGGCTAAAGCAATTATAAATTTGTTATTACTTTGACTCCAAAAGTGTGAATTTTCCTATCACTCATTTATATATCAAAATAATATAAACTAAGAACCTTTTTTAATTTCAAAAAGGTTCTTTAAACAAAAAATTAATTACTAAAATTTAGGAAAGAATATGCAAAAAAAAAAGCTGGAATCAAGTTTAGAGTTGGAAAAGGAATAGAAAATATACGGATTGTACAAAGACTGCTTTGTTTATGAAATCTGCACGGGGACATGAGAAAGAATCTTTCGAATTCTATAAAATCCCTCAAAAAAAAATAAAAGGCGAAATCAATTATAAAATTGCTATTACTCTGACTCCAAAAGTGTGAATGTTCCGATCACTTACTTATATATCATAATGTATATTAAGAACCTATTTAATTTCAAAAAGATTCTTTAAACAAAAAATTAATTACTAAAATTCATTGAAGAATATGCGAAAAAGCTGGAATCAAGTGTAGAGTTGGAAAAGGAATAGAAAATATGCGGATTGTAAAAAAAAAAAAAAAAATGCTATGTCGATGAAATCTGCACGGGGACCGGGTAAGCTTTAGGATTGTATTGATGCTTGATTATTGAAATCGTAACTTTAACTATAAGAAACTATAAAAACATATTTTTATCCCTATTGTCTCCAACTCTATAAAAGCTACCCCCTTATCTTTAAAATAGCATTTTTTTACTTATCAACTTTGAATAACTGTAAGAAATATGGGCTCCTCAAAAAATATTTAAGAAATATAGGTAGACAATTCTTCCGCTATCACCTCATTTGGTTAAAACCCCACCCACTATTCATAAAAATGCCATCAACTTTTTTTTCTATTTATTAATTGTGAACAATTGTAAGAAATCTAGAGAAACAATTTTACACCATGTTGTGTCCAATTGTGAAAATCCTTACCTACTATCTATGAAAATTCCAACAAACCAACTCACCCCATTTATCTCTTCCAGCCTAATATCCATAGTTACCAGACGTAAATATTGACGATGAGGTCATTGGGCCTCCATTACTATGAATTATGTGGAGAAATTCTACCTGATAAAGTCATCATGCTACCACAAAACTTGAATAGAATTTTGAGAAAATATTCGGTTACACTGTCACCAAGTTAAAACAAAATTAAACTGTTGCTAATTTGTTTAGACAAATCAATCATGTAGAATTTCTTAAAGTTATCTGCTTTTATTTTCTATTTCTTACAATTATTCACATTCACTCATGGAGACAATAGGGGTAAAATTATTCTCTTCATTTTCTTTTAATTATTCAGAGTTAATAAACGATAAAAAAGGAAACTGATGCCATATTTATAAATAGTGGGTGGAGTTTTTAGCCAACGGAGATAATAATAATTGTCTCTCTATATTTTCTTGAAATTATTCAAATTTGATAAGTAGCAAAAACAAAGGAAAAGTTATTGCGTTTTTAGAGATAGTGGGTGGGGTTTAAAAAGGTTAGATAGTTGAGGTACATTTGTCTATTTGTATTTTCATGTTATTCACATTTAATAAACAGGAAAAAAAATAGTTTGCGTCGTCACTAACTTTGGTTTGGACAGATATCTAAATTTGCACACAAAACATCAAAAATAGGTGATCACCAATATGCGTACCCAACCATCCGAAGACCGAATAGCCGCTGCTTCAACAAAAACTTGTTGGCCACGGATTTCTTTGTGTAGAGATCGTCCAACTTCTTCCATAAGCTAGCCGCCGATGTTTGATCTGCAACTTCAGTAATCACGTCGTCCGCAAGGCACAACATGATTGTCGAATGCGCCTTCTCCTTCATCTTCTCAAACTCCGGTGTGGTCTTGTCAATGCCCGATCCGTTAGCTAGTGGTAACCACATATCGTGTTGCTTCAACAAAGCACGCATCTTGATTTACCACAAGCTAAACCCGTTCTCCCCATCAAAATGATCAATCTTCATCATGTTCGACATCGTTCTTCACTAAACCCTAACCCAACAACCAGACCATGATACCACTTGTTAGAAAACAAGAGCGGAAGCGATGAACCAGTTGTTAGGAATCAAGAAGAAACGATGAAACGAAAGAACAAGACGAAGAAAACAAGCAATTAACATGGTTCACTAGTTTTTAATGCTAGCTGCCTCCACGGCGACCTAATTTATTGATGAGAAGTCAATACAATCAACCACACTTGTCAATGTAAGAGTCCTACACCCATATATAGGCTGATACTACTGGCTTGTGCCCAAACCATCGTCCAAAAATTGCCAAAACGAACAAGGAAACAATTCCAAAAAATTGACCAACACGAACTAGGTCGCACGACCTATCCAGTAGGTCCCACGACCTAGTTGCAGTACCAAAATCAGCAACGTCAACCTTTGCCTCCTTTGCACGTTGTTCTGCCATTTCAAGCTAGGGTTTTGATCACCCAAAACAAAACAGATCGGGCCATCTTCTGCGCGGATGTCCACCCAGTGAACGGCAAAGCCCAATTGCGGGTCTGTCGTCGGCAACGTGAGCGGTGGTGGTAGACTGGTGGGGTCGTCTGGTCTGGTAGCTTATCCACCCTAAGTTTCTCTATGGATGTGTTAGGTAGCGAAGAATGGAATTTGAAGGTTGGGAATCTCCATCATTTTGGAACTTGGTAGATGTTTTCTGAATTTATGCTGGATTTTGAGGAAATATTGCACAAGCTTGAAGGAACCGAGCCTCTGCTTTGAGTTCCTTATTACCATGAAGATCCGGAGTACGCACACGCGAAGGTGGCTTATTACTCAACAAGCCATCTTTATCCTCTTGTGGACATGATCCCACAATCACAGCCGTCGGGTCTTGCTGCTGGGTGACTTGTGAGGGCAGCGGCCCCGTTGGTTCCTCTTGATATTTTGCCCAAGAATTCTCTAGGGCTTGGATATAATTTTCCAAATTCGTCTCCAGGCTCGAGATTCGAGTGCCCAAAAAGGTCCGGAAATTTGTCATAGCTTCCCTCAATTTGGTGATTCGTTCGCCCATATCTTCGACAGTAAACTTCTTGGTTGTCATGATTTCACCCGTTGCGGGTGGTGAAAATCAATGAAAGCACCAATTTATAGCAAATTGCTATCACTCGGCACACTCGCTACACTAACACACACGGAAAACACGTAAAAAACAATACGACACAATTTAACTCTTTCGATTGATAATAAAAGTGAGATTACAATTGTTTAAATAGAAGAAAAGATGAAACATAACCTAGACGGTTCGACCTGAAGAGCTCGGAAAAAAATCGACAAGAAAACTCGATTCAACTAGTTAAATAAATAAATAAATAAATAAATAAATAAATAAATAAATAAATAAATAAATAAATAAATAAATAAATAAATACCGCGTGTGACGCTGGATCGATTGACCCGTATCAATGTGTGAACATTTTGGAGATTCATGGTGTTATGATGATATCATTATGACCATCCTCGCATAGATATTTGGTTTAGTCTATATATAGCGATCATGTATAGCTCCCAAATGAACAAGTTGAATACATATTATTCAGCCTTTCTCAGTTTTTGTAGCATGGTATCAGAGCCGTCACGGTTCTAGGGTTCGTTTCTCAGGCGATAGGGTTTGTTTCTAAGCCGTCACTTCCGTTTCTCAATCAAGAAACCTAATCAAATCATGGACCGAGCCTCGTTTGACCGTCTTTGGATCGCCGAACAACCACTCATGCAACAACCCCCTTATCCGGCTCGGGACAAGACCGGGAGGGCGATGCTTAATAGAAGTGGCGGAGATCAAAAGCAATACAAACCACAATGTAAACTTATAATATTAAACACTAAACTTGAAATCTTATACCAAAGATGCTTATTATTACACAATAACCTAACAACACTAGATACTAATTGTGTCGTTATCAGTCTAAGTGAGTCTCGCGCCCCTTCTATTCCATAAGTTCAGCTCCTAGACCTGCGGTGGGAAGAAAACAACATGAACCGCAGTTTCCAAAGTCAGCTTGAAATACTGAGTGAGCTACACCTTAGCATGTAAATCAGGAAAGAGAATATAAAGTGCTGGGACACAAGTTAAGTAAAGTAAAAGTGACATAGAATAAGTAAAATATTTATCAGAGTCGCAACGGTATAAACAGCAGTGCCAATTAAGAATCGTCTCAATATAGAAATCAATAATCCAATCGTGATGCAGAGTAATCGGATATAGTATTTCCAACAAAGGGCCAATATTAATAAAGCCAGTCAGGCCGTCAAATCATCACTTATTCATTTCACAGTACTCGGGTAGACCAGTGACCACAATCAGACATTCTAGACCTTAACTGTTGCAACACCCTCCTAAGAGCGTCAATCAAAGAAGTGGTATCTAGAAGCAGTACTCCAGCCTACGGCGAAAGGAGTGAGGTGCACGTAGTGCCATATCTTTAGGGACCAAAGCCCAGGGAATCATCACCCGTAATGAATTTTAGGGACTTGTGCCCAGGGGATTAAACCCGAACTGGTTCCGATACGTGCGAATCCTTTCCACTTAACATCATCAACGGATTATTAATTATCGCGTGAAATTTACCAAGAACAGTAGCCAACAGTTCAAATATTTGACAGGTATAAACAAATAATAACAATTCTATTTTGAGACGGAAAATAGAAATCACAATCTGACACGAAAGGAGCTAGGCAGACAAGGCTAAGCATGTAATCTCACCTTATTCAACATAAATTATCACATACAGCTCTTACGGATGGTCGGAGTCCTCGTCTGCTAACCTGTCGTCCACAATTACCAATTCTATGGTCACAACAATATTTTTCAATAAAATAATGCTCGTCTGGTCGGATACTAAGTTCAGGTCTCAGATTCCCCAAAGGCCCGTCTTTAAGTCACATACTCGTATAAACAAGTATTTTGAAATAATTTGATATTAAATAAGCAAAACAACACTTATAACTAATAATTATTAGGACAAACGAGTAGTATTTAGAAGAACTGTTCATTTACAGTAATATTTACCATGGGTAATAAGAAAATATAATTATATGAAACAAAACGAACTAATAATTATAAGAAATTATTTTGGTTAGAGTACCATTTTTTAATACAAATAATCGAACAAATATTTTTGTTGATAAAAAGATTGATACCCGATTTGAAAGTTGGTATTTAGATAAATCAAACAAAGGAGATATTTCAGTATTAAAATGATATTATTTTCAAAAAAAATGATCTATTATATTTACTAAAATCATTCATTATTTGTTTAATAAACTTTGTTTATAGTTTAAGCAAGAAAACATGTAATAAATGTAGTTTTTATAAGTTAGGACCAGCTCCCCAAATTTTCAGATAACTACAAAAGGTACCCCCATGTTTCTGGAAAAAGACAATTCAGCCCCCCAACATACAACCCACGGCACACCCTCATTTCTTATGTTCAAAACACAGATTGAAGACACAAAATCAGGATTTTGACAAATAAAAACAACTCATAGGAGGGTTTAGAGCATACCCACACCGAAATCCGCGGGAAATGGCGGAGAAATGTAACGGGTCGAGTCGTCGGAATTCATCGCCGGAGATGGAGCTTTGCCCAGGCTGTTCAGATGGTTCTTAGCCGCGTCTAAGACCTTCTGGAGGCTGGTCGGGACTCCTAGAGTCGATGGTGACACGTCTTTAGGCCTGGGCATCACCGGTTTGTCGGACCGAGCTTTAGCCGGAAAGCATGGTGGCGGCAGCGTCTTTTCCGGCGGCTGGAGCGGCTTCTGTTTCGCCGCTGCTTCTTCTTCTCCTTCTGCTGATGGGTTTGAGACAGAGAGGGGAAATAGAGAGAGAGAGAGAGAGAGAGAGAGAGAGAGAGAGAGAGAGAGAGAGAGAGAGAGAGAGAGAGAGAGAGAAACAGGGAAGGAAACAGAGGGGTGGAGATGGGTTGGAGGCTCGTCCCCGAAGGTGGCAGCGAGGGTGGTGGTGGCTGGAATATTTCCTGCTGCTGCTGCTTCTCCTGCTGCTTCTGTTGGGAAAGGACAAGGCAGAGAGGGGGATAGAGAGTGAGAGAGGTGATGGTGTTGGTTCCGGCAAAAATGGTGATTGACGGTGGTGGTGGTTGTTTGCCGAGAGAGAGAGAGAGTGGTGGTGGCGGCTGTGGGTGAACCAGATGGGTGGAGGGAGCTTTTATAGGGTGTGTTAGGGCGGTGTGTGAGAGAGAGGTGAACTTGGTGGAGGCGGTGATTGTGAGGGCGGTGGTTGTTTCGTGGGCGTGAAGGAGAAGGAAGAAAAAGACGGGGAAATCAAAATGTGGGTTTTGATTTATTAAACAAATAGAAAAGAGAGAAAAGATAGGGTGTGGTAAAGGTATTGGGTATCGCGGTGGTCGTTACCGCGAGAAAATCTATAAAAATAAAAATAATCTCGCAAAAATTTAGGGTGTCGTTCTGAATTCTCACACGAACTTCCCGTTTAATAAAAATCTAAAAATTGCAATTCATTTCTCGCGGCCAAAAACGGAATTGTCGCGTAAAAATACTAAATTGCCCCTATTTAAAATACGGAGTATTACATCCTTCCCCCCTTAGAGTGAGCTTCGTCCTCGAAGCTCGAGTCAGAACTAGGGTGTCGGGTTCTAGAGTCACCGTTGATGCTATAACGCCTAACAGGCAATCAATACAAAGGAAGTACAAGGACACGCTACGAGGTCCACTGGTACAGCACACAGGCTTATTACCCTAGTTCGACTTCAAACTAGCAGGAAAGATTTGAGCAAGTAACACACGTTAACAAGAATCAACATAAACTTCCACATAATGAGGTCCTTAAGGAACATGTAACAAGCAGTGAATAGGTAATAGCAACCAATCACATAACATATCGTGTCGAGATACACATAGAAACATCGAAAAGACATCCATGTGTCTGAGACAGCACTAGGGCCCTAACAGGATGATGTCAGATAACAAGTAACAACAGATCATGCTAAGAGGAAGTAAATACTAACTCCTCAGATACCCGAATTTTCCGTATTTTATCTTGCCCTAAATTCATTTTAAGTTACCCTACAGGTTTTAATCCTTTAGTGGAAAGAACTGCTCTGATACCACCTGCAACAACCCCCTTATCCGGCTCAGGACAAGACCGGGAGGGCGATGCTTAATAAAGGTGGCGGAGATCAAAAGCAATACAAACCACAATGTAAACTTATAATATTAAACACTAAACTTGAATTCTTATACAAAAGATGCTTATTATTACACAATAACCTAACAACACTAGATACTAATTGTGTCGTTATCAGTCTAAGTGAGTCTCGCGCCCCTTCTATTCCATAAGTTCAGCTCCTAGACCTGCGGTGGGAAGAAAACAACAGGAACCGCAGTTTCCAAAGTCAGCTTGAAATACTGAGTGAGCTACACCTTAGCATGTAAATCAGGAAAGAGAATATAAAGTGCTGGGACACAAGTTAAGTAAAGTAAAAGTGACATAGAATAAGTAAAATCTTTATCAGAGTCGCAACGGTATAAACAGCAGTGCCAATTAAAAATCGTCTCAATATAGAAATCAATAATCCAATCGTGATGCAGAGTAATCGGATATAGTATTGCCAACAAAGGGCATCCCAATAATAATAAAGCCAGTCATGCCGTCAAATCATCACTTATCCATTTCACAGTACTCGGGTAGACCAGTGACCACAATCAGACATTCTAGACCTTAAGTGTTGCAACACCCTCCTAAGAGCGTCAATCAAAGGAGTGGTATCTAGAAGCAGTACTCCAGCCTACGGCGAAAGGAGTAGGGGTGCACGTAGTGCCATATCTTTAGGGACCAAAGCCCAGGGAATCATCACCCGTAATTAATTTTAGGGACTTGTGCCCAGGGGATTAAACCCGAACTGGTTCCGATACGTGCGAATCCTTTCCACTTAACATCATCAACGGATTATTAATTATCGCGTGAAATTTACCAAGAACAGTAGCCAACAGTTCAAATATTTGACAGGTATAAACAAATAATAACAATTCTATTTTGAGACGGAAAATAGAAATCACAATCTGACACGAAAGGAGCTAGGCAGACAAGGCTAAGCATGTAATCTCACCTTATTCAACATAAATTATCACATACAGCTCTTACGGATGGTCGGAGTCCTCGTCTGCTAACCTGTCGTCCACAATTACCAATTCTATGGTCACAACAATATTTTTCAATAAAATAATGCTCGTCTGGCCGGATACTAAGTTCAGGTCTCAGATTCCCCAAAGGCCCGTCTTTAAATCACATACTCGTATAAACAAGTATTTTGAAATAATTTGATATTAAATAAGCAAAACAACACTTATAACTAATAATTATTAGGACAAACGAGTAGTATTTAGAAGAACTGTTCAATTATAGTAATATTTACCATAGGTAATAAGAAAATATAATTATATGAAACAAAACGAACTAATAATTATAAGAAATTATTTTGGTTAGAGTACCATTTTTTAATACAAATAATCGAACAAATATTTTTGTTGATAAAAAGATTGATACCCGATTTGAAAGTTGGTATTTAGATAAATCAAACAAAGGAGATATTTCAGTATTAAAATGATATTATTTTCAAAAAAATGATCTATTATATTTACTAAAATCATTCATTATTTGTTTAATAAACTTTGTTTATAGTTTAAGCAAGAAAACATGTAATAAATGTAGTTTTTATAAGTTAGGATCAGCTCCCCAAATTTTCAGATAACTACAAAAGGTACGCCCATGTTTCTTGAAAAAGACAATTCAGCCCCCCAACATACAACCCACGGCACACCCTCATTTCTTATGTTCAAAACACAGATTGAAGACACAAAATCAGGATTTTGACAAATAAAAACAACTCGTAGGAGGGTTTAGAGCATACCCACGCCGAAATCCGCGGGAAATGGCGGAGAAATGTAGCGGGTCGAGTCGTCGGAATTCATCGCCGGAGATGGAGCTTTGCCCAGGCTGTTCCGGTGGTTCTTAGTCGCGTCTAAGACCTTCTGGAGGCTGGTCGGGACTCCTAGAGTCGATGGTGACAAGTCTTTAGGCCTGGGCATCACCGGTTTGTCGGACCGAGCTTTAGCCGGAAAGCATGGTGGCGGCAGCGTCTTTTCCGGCGGCTGGAGCAGCTTCTGTTTCGCCGCTGCTTCTTCTTCTCCTTCTGCTGATGGGTTTGAGACAGAGAGGGGAAATAGAGAGAGAGAGAGAAACAGGGAAGGAAACAGAGGGGTGGAGATGGGTTGGAGGCTCGTCCCCGAAGGTGGCAGCGAGGGTGGTGGTGGCTGGAATGTTTCCTACTGCTGATGCTTCTCCTGCTGCTTCTGTTGGGAAAGGACAAGGCAGAGAGGGGGATAGAGAGTGAGAGAGGTGATGGTGTTGGTTCCGGCAAAAATGGTGATTGACGGTGGTGGTGGTTGTTTGCCGAGAGAGAGAGAGTGGTGGTGGCGGCTGTGGGTGAACCAGATGGGTGGAGGGAGCTTTTATAGGGTGTGTTAGGGCGGTGTGTGAGAGAGAGGTGAACTTGGTGGAGGCGGCGATTGTGAGGGTGGTGGTTGTTTTGTGGGCGTGAAGGAGAAGGAAGAAAAAGACGGGGAAATCAAAATGTGGGTTTTGATTTATTAAACATATAGAAAAGAGAGAAAAGATAGGGTGTGGTAAAGGTATTGGGTATCGCGGTGGTCGTTACCGCGAGAAAATCTATAAAAATAAAAATAATCTCGCAAAAATTTAGGGTGTCGTTCTGAATTCTCACACGAACTTCCCGTTTAATAAAAATCTAAAAAAATATCCAATTCATTTCTCGCGGCCAAAAACGGAATTGTCGCGTAAAAATACTAAATTGCCCCTATTTAAAATACGGAGTATTACATCCTTCCCCCCTTAGAGTGAGCTTCGTCCTCGAAGCTCGAGTCAGAACTAGGGTGTCGGGTTCTAGAGTCACCGCTGATGCTACAACGCCTAACATGCAATCAATACAAAGGAAGTACAAGGACACGCTACGAGGTCCACTGGTACAGCACACAGGCTTATTACCCTAGTTCGACTTCAAACTAGCAGGAAAGATTTGAGCAAGTAACACACGTTAACAAGAATCAACATGAACTTCCACATAATGAGGTCCTTAAGGAACATGTAACAAGAAGTGAATAGGTAATAGCAACCAATCACATAACATATCGTGTCGAGATACACATAGAAACATCGAAAAGACATCCATGTGTCTGAGACAGCACTAGGGCCCTAACAGGATGATGTCAGATAACAAGTAGCAACAGATCATGCAAAGAGGAAGTAAATACTAACTCCTCAGATACCCGAATTTTCCTTATTTTATCTTGCCCTAAATTCATTTTAAGTTACCCTACAGGTTTTAATCCCTTTAGTGGAAAAAAATGCTCTGATACCACCTGCAACAACCCCCTTATCCGGCTCGGGACAAGACTGGGAGGGCGATGCTTAATAGAAGTGGCGGAGATCAAAATCAATACAAACCATAATGTAAACTTATAATATTAAACACTAAACTTGAAGTCTTATACAAAAGATGCTTATTATTACACAATAACCTAACAACACTAGATACTAATTGTGTCGTTATCAGTCTAAGTGAGTCTCGCGCCCCTTCTATTCCATAAGTTCAGCTCCTAGACCTGCGGTGGGAAGAAAACAACGGGAACCGCAGTTTCCAAAGTCAGCTTGAAATACTGAGTGAGCTACACCTTAGCATGTAAATCAGGAAAGAGAATATAAAGTGCTGGGACACAAGTTAAGTAAAGTAAAAGTGACATAGAATAAGTAAAATATTTATCAGAGTCGCAACAGAGCCAATTAAGAATCGTCTCAATATAGAAATCAATAATCCAATCGTGATGCAGAGTAATCGGATATAGTATTGCCAACAAAGGGCATCCCAATAATAATAAAGCCAGTCAGGCCGTCAAATCATCACTTATTCATTTCACAGTACTCGGGTAGACCAGTGACCACAATCAGACATTCTAGACCTTAAGTGTTGCAACACCCTCCTAAGAACGTCAATCAAAGGAGTGGTATCTAGAAGCAGTACTCCAGCCTACGGCGAAAGGAGTAGGGGTGCACGTAGTGCCATATCTTTAGGGACCAAAGCCCAGGGAATCATCACCCGTAATGAATTTTAGGGACCTGTGCCCAGGGGATTAAACCCGAACTGGTTCCGATACGTGCGAATCCTTTCCACTTTACATCATCAACGGATTATTAATTATCGCGTGAAATTTACCAAGAACAGTAGCCAACAGTTCAAATATTTGACAGGTATAAACAAATAATAACAATTCTACGAGACGGAAAATAGAAATCACAATCTGACACGAAAGGAGCTAGGCAGACAAGGCTAAGCATGTAATCTCACCTTATTCAACATAAATTATCACATACAGCTCTTACGGATGGTCGGAGTCCTCGTCTGCTAACCTGTCGTCCACAATTACCAATTCTATGGTCACAACAATATTTTTCAATAAAATAATGCTCGTCTGGTCGGATACTAAGTTCAGGTCTCAGATTCCCCAAAGGCCCGTCTTTAAGTCACATACTCGTATAAACAAGTATTTTGAAATAATTTGATATTAAATAAGCAAAACAACACTTATAACTAATAATTATTAGGACAAACGAGTAGTATTTAGAAGAACTGTTCAATTATAGTAATATTTACCATAGGTAATAAGAAAATATAATTATATGAAACAAAACGAACTAATAATTATAAGAAATTATTTTGGTTAGAGTACCATTTTTTAATACAAATAATCGAACAAATATTTTTGTTGATAAAAAGATTGATACCCGATTTGAAAGTTGGTATTTAGATAAATCAAACAAAGGAGATATTTCAGTATTAAAATGATATTATTTTCAAAAAAATGATCTATTATATTTACTAAAATCATTCATTATTTGTTTAATAAACTTTGTTTATAGTTTAAGCAAGAAAACATGTAATAAATGTAGTTTTTATAAGTTAGGACCAGCTCCCCAAATTTTCAGATAACTACAAAAGGTACCCCCATGTTTCTGGAAAAAGACAATTCAGCCCCCCAACATACAACCCACGGCACACCCTCATTTCTTATGTTCAAAACACAGATTGAAGACACAAAATCAGGATTTTGACAAATAAAAACAACTCGTAGGAGGGTTTAGAGCATACCCACGCCAAAATCCGCGGGAAATGGCGGAGAAATGTAGCGGGTCGAGTCGTCGGAATTCATCGCCGGAGATGGAGCTTTGCCCAGGCTGTTCCGGTGGTTCTTAGTCGCGTCTAAGACCTTCTGGAGGCTGGTCGGGACTCCTAGAGTCGATGGTGACAAGTCTTTAGGCCTGGGCATCACCGGTTTGTCGGACCGAGCTTTAGCCGGAAAGCATGGTGGCGGCAGCGTCTTTTCCGGCGGCTGAGCGGCTTCTGTTTCGCCGCTGCTTCTTCTTCTCCTTCTGCTGATGGGTTTGAGACATAGAGGGGAAATAGAGAGAGAGAGAGAGAGAGAGAGAGAGAGAAACAGGGAAGGAAACGGAGGGGTGGAGATGGGTTGGAGGCTCGTCCCCGAAGGTGGCAGCGAGGGTGGTGGTGGCTGGAATGTTTCCTGCTGCTGATGCTTCTCCTGCTGCTTCTGGTTGGAAAGGACAAGGCAGAGAGGGGGATAGAGAATGAGAGAGGTGATGGTGTTGGTTCCTGCAAAAATGGTGATTGTCGGTGGTGGTGGTTGTTTGCCGAGAGAGAGAGAGTGGTGGTGGCGGCTGTGGGTGAACCAGATGGGTGGATGGAGCTTTTATAGGGTGTGTTAGGGCGGTGTGTGAGAGAGAGGTGAACTTGGTGGAGGCGGTGATTGTGAGGGCGGTGGTTGTTTCGTGGGCGTGAAGGAGAAGGAAGAAAAAGACGGGGAAATCAAAATGTGGGTTTTGATTTATTAAACATATAGAAAAGAGAGAAAAGATAGGGTGTGGTAAAGGTATTGGGTATCGCGGTGGTCGTTACCGCGAGAAAATCTATAAAAATAAAAATAATCTCGCAAAAATTTAGGGTGTCGTTCTGAATTCTCACACGAACTTCCCGTTTAATAAAAATCTAAAAAAATATCCAATTCATTTCTCGCGGCCAAAAACGGAATTGTCGCGTAAAAATACTAAATTGCCCCTATTTAAAATAGGGAGTATTACATCCTTCCCCCCTTAGAGTGAGCTTCGTCCTCGAAGCTCGAGTCAGAACTAGGGTGTCGGGTTCTAGAGTCACCGCTGATGCTACAACGCCTAACATGCAATCAATACAAAGGAAGTACAAGGACACGCTACGAAGTCCACTGGTACAGCACACAGGCTTATTACCCTAGTTCGACTTCAAACTAGATGGAAAGATTTGAGCAAGTAACACACGTTAACAAGAATCAACATGAACTTCCACATAATGAGGTCCTTAAGGAACATGTAACAAGAAGTGAATAGGTAATAGCAACCAATCACATAACATATCGTGTCGAGATACACATAGAAACATCGAAAAGACATCCATGTGTCTGAGACAGCACTAGTGCCCTAACAGGATGATGTCAGATAACAAGTAGCAACAGATCATGCAAAGAGGAAGTAAATACTAACTCCTCAGATACCCGAATTTTCCGTATTTTATCTTGCCCTAAATTCATTTTAAGTTACCCTACAGGTTTTAATCCCTTTAGTGGAAAGAACTGCTCTGATACCACCTGCAACAACCCCCTTATCCGGCTCGGGACAAGACCGGGAGGGCGATGCTTAATAGAAGTGGCGGAGATTAAAAGCAATACAAACCACAATGTAAACTTATAATATTGAACACTAAAATTGAAGTCTTATACAAAAGATGCTTATTATTACACAATAACCTAACAACACTAGATACTAATTGTGTCGTTATCAGTCTAAGTGAGTCTCGCGCCCCTTCTATTCCATAAGTTCAGCTCCTAGACCTGCGGTGGGAAGAAAACAACAGGAACCGCAGTTTCCAAAGTCAGCTTGAAATACTGAGTGAGCTACACCTTAGCATGTAAATCAGGAAAGAGAATATAAAGTGCTGGGACACAAGTTAAGTAAAGTAAAAGTGACATAGAATAAGTAAAATCTTTATCAGAGTCGCAACGGTATAAACAGCAGTGCCAATTAAGAATCGTCTCAATATAGAAATCAATAATCCAATCGTGATGCAGAGTAATCGGATATAGTATTGCCAACAAAGGGCATCCCAATAATAATAAAGCCATTCAGGCCGTCAAATCATCACTTATTCATTTCACAGTACTCGGGTAGACCAGTGACCACAATCAGACATTCTAGACCTTAAGTGTTGAAACACCCTCCTAAGAGCTCCAATCAAAGGAGTGGTATCTAGAAGCAGTACTCCAGCCTACGGCGAAAGGAGTCGGGGTGCACGTAGTGCCATATCTTTAGGGACCAAAGCCCAGGGAATCATCACCCGTAATGAATTTTAGGGACCTGTGCCCAGGGGATTAAACCCGAACTGGTTCCGATACGTACGAATCCTTTCCACTTTACATCATCAACGGATTATTAATTATCGCGTGAAATTTACCAAGAACAGTAGCCAACAGTTCAAATATTTGACAGGTATAAACAAATAATAACAATTCTATTTCGAGACGGAAAATAGAAATCACAATCTGACACGAAAGGAGCTAGGCAGACAAGGCTAAGCATGTAATCTCACCTTATTCAACATAAATTATCACATACAGCTCTTACGGATGGTCGGAGTCCTCGTCTGCTAACCTGTCGTCCACAATTACCAATTCTATGGTCACAACAATATTTTTCAATAAAATAATGCTCGTCTGGTCGGATACTAAGTTCAGGTCTCAGATTCCCCAAAGGCCCGTCTTTAAGTCACATACTCGTATAAACAAGTATTTTGAAATAATTTGATATTAAATAAGCAAAACAACACTTATAACTAATAATTATTAGGACAAACGAGTAGTATTTAGAAGAACTGTTCAATTATAGTAATATTTACCATAGGTAATAAGAAAATATAATTATATGAAACAAAACGAACTAATAATTATAAGAAATTATTTTGGTTAGAGTACCATTTTTTAATACAAATAATCGAACAAATATTTTTGTTGATAAAAAGATTGATACCCAATTTGAAAGTTGGTATTTAGATAAATCAAACAAAGGAGATATTTCAGTATTAAAATGATATTATTTTCAAAAAAATGATCTATTATATTTACTAAAATCATTCATTATTTGTTTAATAAACTTTGTTTATAGTTTAAGCAAGAAAACATGTAATAAATGTAGTTTTTATAAGTTAGGACCAGCTCCCCAAATTTTCATATAACTACAAAAGGTACCCCCATGTTTCTGGAAAAAGACAATTCAGCCCCCCAACATACAACCCACGGCACACCCTCATTTCTTATGTTCAAAACACAGATTGAAGACACAAAATCAGGATTTTGACAAATAAAAACAACTCGTAGGAGGGTTTAGAGCATACCCACGCCGAAATCCGCGTGAAATGGCGGAGAAATGTAGCGGGTCGAGTCGTCGGAATTCATCGCCGGAGATGGAGCTTTGCCCAGGCTGTTCCGGTGGTTCTTAGTCGCGTCTAAGACCTTCTGGAGGTTGGTCGGGACTCCTAGAGTCGATGGTGACAAGTCTTTAGGCCTGGGCATCACCGGTTTGTCGGACCGAGCTTTAGCCGGAAAGCATGGTGGCGGCAGCGTCTTTTCCGGCGGCTGGAGCGGCTTCTGTTTCGCCGCTACTTCTTCTTCTCCTTCTGCTGATGGGTTTGAGACAGAGAGGGGAAATAGAGAGAGAGAGAGAGAGAGAGAGAGAGAGAGAGAGAGAGAGAAACAGGGAAGGAAATAGAGGGGTGGAGATGGGTTGGAGGCTCGTCCCCGAAGGTGGCAGCGAGGGTGGTGGTGGCTGGAATGTTTCCTGCTGCTGCTGCTTCTGTTGGGAAAGGACAAGGCAGAGAGGGGGATAGAGAGTGAGAGAGGTGATGGTGTTGGTTCCGGCAAAAATGGTGATTGACGGTGGTGGTGGTTGTTTGCCGAGAGAGAGAGAGTGGTGGTGGC
Organism: Linanthus parryae; assembly: GCA_023055425.1. Lineage (NCBI taxonomy): Eukaryota > Viridiplantae > Streptophyta > Magnoliopsida > Ericales > Polemoniaceae > Linanthus > Linanthus parryae. The sequence goes on from JALGPY010000002.1 coordinate 42,200,572, forward strand.
GGCTGTGGGTGAACCAGATGGGTGGAGGGAGCTTTTATAGGGTGTGTTAGGGCGGTGTGTGAGAGAGAGGTGAACTTGGTGGAGGCGGTAATTGTGAGGGCGGTGGTTGTTTCGTGGGCGTGAAGGAGAAGGAAGAAAAAGACGGGGAAATCAAAATGTGGGTTTTGATTTATTAAACAAATAGAAAAATAGAGAAAAGATAGGGTGTGGTAAAGGTATTGGGTATCGCGGTGGTCGTTACTGCGAGAAAATCTATAAAAATAAAAATAATCTCGCAAAAATTTAGGGTGTCGTTCTGAATTCTCACACGAACTTCCCGTTTAATAAAAATCTAATAAAATATCCAATTCATTTCTCGCGGCCAAAACGGAATTGTCGCGTAAAAATACTAAATTGCCCCTATTTAAAATACGGAGTATTACATCCTTCCCCCCTTAGAGTGAGCTTCGTCCTCGAAGCTCGAGTCAGAACTAGGGTGTCGGGTTCTAGTGTCACCATTGATGCTATAACGCCTAACAGGCAATCAATACAAAGGAAGTACAAGGACACGCTACGAGGTCCACTGGTACAGCACACAGGCTTATTACCCTAGTTCGACTTCAAACTAGCAGGAAAGATTTGAGCAAGTAACACACGTTAACAAGAATCAACATAAACTTCCACATAATGAGGTCCTTAAGGAACATGTAACAAGCAGTGAATAGGTAATAGCAACCAATCACATAACATATCGTGTCGAGATACACATAGAAACATCGAAAAGACATCCATGTGTCTGAGACAGCACTAGGGCCCTAACAGGATGATGTCAGATAACAAGTAACAACAGATCATGCAAAGAGGAAGTAAATACTAACTCCTCAGATACCCGAATTTTCCGTATTTTATCTTGCCCTAAATTCATTTTAAGTTACCCTACAGATTTTAATCCCTTTAGTGGAAAGAACTGCTCTGATACCACCTGCAACAACCCCCTTATCCGGCTCGGGACAAGACCGGGAGGGCGATGCTTAATAAAGGTGGCGGAGATCAAAAGCAATACAAACCACAATGTAAACTTATAATATTAAACACTAAACTTGAATTCTTATACAAAAGATGCTTATTATTACACAATAACCTAACAACACTAGATACTAATTGTGTCGTTATCAGTCTAAGTGAGTCTCGCGCCCCTTCCATTCCATAAGTTCAGCTCCTAGACCTGCGGTGGGAAGAAAACAACAGGAACCGCAGTTTCTAAAGTCAGCTTGAAATACTGAGTGAGTTACACCTTAGCATGTAAATCAGGAAAGAGAATATAAAGTGCTGGGACACAAGTTAAGTAAAGTAAAAGTGACATAGAATAAGTAAAATCTTTATCAGAGTCGCAACGGTATAAACAGCAGTGCCAATTAAAAATCGTCTCAATATAGAAATCAATAATCCAATCGTGATGCAGAGTAATCGGATATAGTATTGCCAACAAAGGGCATCCCAATAATAATAAAGCCAGTCAGGCCGTCAAATCATCACTTATTCATTTCACAGTACTCGGGTAGACCAGTGACCACAATCAGACATTCTAGACCTTAAGTGTTGCAACACCCTCCTAAGAGCGTCAATCAAAGGAGTGGTATCTAGAAGCAGTACTCCAGCCTACGGCGAAAGGAGTAGGGGTGCACGTAGTGCCATATCTTTAGGGACCAAAGCCCAGGGAATCATCACCCGTAATGAATTTTAGGGACTTGTGCCCAGGGGATTAAACCCGAACTGGTTCCGATACGTGCGAATCCTTTCCACTTAACATCATCAACGGATTATTAATTATCGCGTGAAATTTACCAAGAACAGTAGCCAACAGTTCAAATATTTTACAGGTATAAACAAATAATAACAATTCTATTTTGAGACGGAAAATAGAAATCACAATCTGACACGAAAGGAGCTAGGCAGACAAGGCTAAGCATGTAATCTCACCTTATTCAACATAAATTATCACATACAACTCTTACGGATAATCGGAGTCCTCGTCTGCTAACCTGTCGTCCACAATTACCAATTCTATGGTCACAACAATATTTTTCAATAAAATAATGCTCGTCTGGTCGGATACTAAGTTCAGGTCTCAGATTCCCCAAAGGCCCGTCTTTATGTCACATACTCGTATAAACAAGTATTTTGAAATAATTTGATATTAAATAAGCAAAACAACACTTATAACTAATAATTATTAGGACAAACGAGTAGTATTTAGAAGAATTGTTCAATTATAGTAATATTTACCATAGGTAATAAGAAAATATAATTATATGAAACAAAACGAACTAATAATTATAAGAAATTATTTTGGTTAGAGTACCATTTTTAATACAAATAATCGAACAAATATTTTTGTTGATAAAAAGATTGATACCCGATTTGAAAGTTGGTATTTAGATAAATCAAACAAAGGAGATATTTCAGTATTAAAATGATATTATTTTCAAAAAAATGATCTATTATATTTACTAAAATCATTCATTATTTGTTTAATAAACTTTGTTTATAGTTTAAGCAAGAAAACATGTAATAAATGTAGTTTTTATAAGTTAGGACCAGCTCCCCAAATTTTCATATAACTACAAAAGGTACCCCCATGTTTCTGGAAAAAAGACAATTCAGCCCCCCAACATACAACCCACGGCACACCCTCATTTCTTATGTTCAAAACACAGATTGAAGACACAAAATCAGGATTTTGACAAATAAAAACAACTCGTAGGAGGGTTTAGAGCATACCCACGCCGAAATCCGCGGGAAATGGCGGAGAAATGTAGCGGGTCGAGTCGTCGGAATTCATCGCCGGAGATGGAGCTTTGCCCAGGCTGTTCCGGTGGTTCTTAGTCGCGTCTAAGACCTTCTGGAGGCTGGTCGGGACTCCTAGAGTCGATGGTGACAAGTCTTTAGGCCTGGGCATCACCGGTTTGTCGGACCGAGCTTTAGCCGGAAAGCATGGTGGCGGCAGCGTCTTTTCCGGCGGCTGGAGCGGCTTCTGTTTCGCCGCTGCTTCTTCTCCTTCTGCTGATGGGTTTGAGACAGAGAGGGGAAATAGAGAGAGAGAGAGAGAGAGAGAGAGAGAGAGAGAGAGAGAGAGAAACAGGGAAGGAAACAGAGGGGTGGAGATGGGTTGGAGGCTCGTCCCCGAAGGTGGCAGCGAGGGTGGTGGTGGCTGGAATGTTTCCTGCTGCTGATGCTTCTCCTGCTGCTTCTGTTGGGAAAGGACAAGGCAGAGAGGGGGATAGAGAGTGAGAGAGGTGATGGTGTTGGTTCCGGCAAAAATGGTGATTGACGGTGGTGGTGGTTGTTTGCCGAGAGAGAGAGAGTGGTGGTGGCGGCTGTGGGTGAACCAGATGGGTGGAGGGAGCTTTTATAGGGTGTGTTAGGGCGGTGTGTGAGAGAGAGGTGAACTTGGTGGAGGCAGTGATTGCGAGGGTGGTGGTTGTTTCGTGGGCGTGAAGGAGAAGGAAGAAAAAGACGGGGAAATCAAAATGTGGGTTTTGATTTATTAAACATATAGATAAGAGCGAAAAGATAGGGTGTGGTAAAGGTATTGGGTATCGCGGTGGTCGTTACCGCGAGAAAATCTATAAAAATAAAAATAATCTCGCAAAAATTTATGGTGTCGTTCTGAATTCTCACACGAACTTCCCGTTTAATAAAAATCTAAAAAAATATCCAATACATTTCTCGCGGCCAAAAACGGAATTGTCGCGTAAAAATACTAAATTGCCCCTATTTAAAATACGGAGTATTACATCCTTCCCCCCTTAGAGTGAGCTTCGTCCTCGAAGCTCGAGTCAGAACTAGGGTGTCGGGTTCTAGAGTCACCGCTGATGCTACAACGCCTAACATGCAATCATTACAAAGGAAGTACAAGGACACGCTACGAGGTCCACTGGTACAGCACACAGGCTTATTACCCTAGTTCGACTTCAAACTAGCAGGAAAGATTTGAGCAAGTAACACACGTTAACAAGAATCAACATGAACTTCCACATAATGAGTTCCTTAAGGAACATGTAACAAGAAGTGAATAGGTAATAGCAACCAATCACATAACATATCGTGTCGAGATACACATAGAAACATCGAAAAGACATCCATGTGTCTGAGACAACACTAGGGCCCTAACAGGATGATGTCAGATAACAAGTAGCAACAGATCATGCAAAGAGGAAGTAAATACTAACTCCTCAGATACCCGAATTTTCCGTATTTTATCTTGCCCTAAATTCATTTTAAGTTACCCTACAGGTTTTAATCCCTTTAGTGGAAAGAAATGCTCTGATACCACCTGCAACAACACCCTTATCCGGCTCGGGACAAGACCGGGAGGGCGATGCTTAATAGAAGTGGCGGAGATCAAAATCAATACAAACCACAATGTAAACTTATAATATTAAACACTAACTTGAAGTCTTATACAAAAGATGCTTATTATTACACAATAACCTAACAACACTAGATACTAATTGTGTCGTTATCAGTCTAAGTGAGTCTCGCGCCCCTTCTATTCCATAAGTTCAGCTCCTAGACCTGCGGTGGGAAGAAAACAACAGGAACCGCAGTTTCCAAAGTCAGCTTGAAATACTGAGTGAGCTACACCTTAGCATGTAAATCAGGAAAGAGAATATAAAGTGCTGGGACACAAGTTAAGTAAAGTAAAAGTGACATAGAATAAGTAAAATATTTATCAGAGTCGCAACGGTATAAACAGCAGTGCCAATTAAGAATCGTCTCAATATAGAAATCAATAATCCAATCGTGATGCAGAGTAATCGGATATAGTATTGCCAACAAAGGGCATCCCAATAATAATAAAGCCAGTCAGGCCGTCAAATCATCACTTATTCATTTCACAGTACTCGGGTAGACCAGTGAACACAATCAGACATTCTAGACCTTAAGTGTTGCAACACCCTCCTAAGAGCGTCAATCAAAGGAGTGGTATCTAGAAGCAGTACTCCAGCCTACGGCGAAAGGAGTCGGGGTGCACGTAGTGCCATATCTTTAGGGACCAAAGCCCAGGGAATCATCACCCGTAATGAATTTTAGGGACCTGTGCCCAGGGGATTAAACCCGAACTGGTTCCGATACGTGCGAATCCTTTCCACTTTACATCATCAACGGATTATTAATTATCGCGTGAAATTTACCAAGAACAGTAGCCAACAGTTCAAATATTTGACAGGTATAAACAAATAATAACAATTCTATTTCGAGACGGAAAATAGAAATCACAATCTGACACGAAAGGAGCTAGGCAGACAAGGCTAAGCATGTAATCTCACCTTATTCAACATAAATTATCACATACAGCTCTTACGGATGGTCGGAGTCCTCGTCTGCTAACCTGTCGTCCACAATTACCAATTCTATGGTCACAACAATATTTTTCAATAAAATAATGCTCGTCTGGTCGGATACTAAGTTCAGGTCTCAGATTCCCCAAAGGCCCGTCTTTAAGTCACATACTCGTATAAACAAGTATTTTGAAATAATTTGATATTAAATAAGCAAAACAACACTTATAACTAATAATTATTAGGACAAACGAGTAGTATTTAGAAGAACTGTTCAATTATAGTAATATTTACCATAGGTAATAAGAAAATATAATTATATGAAACAAAACGAACTAATAATTATAAGAAATTATTTTGGTTAGAGTACCATTTTTTAATACAAATAATCGAACAAATATTTTTGTTGATAAAAAGATTGATACCCGATTTGAAAGTTGGTATTTAGATAAATCAAACAAAGGAGATATTTCAGTATTAAAATGATATTATTTTCAAAAAAATGATCTATTATATTTACTAAAATCATTCATTATTTGTTTAATAAACTTTGTTTATAGTTTAAGCAAGAAAACATGTAATAAATGTAGTTTTTATAAGTTAGGACCAGCTCCCCAAATTTTCAGATAACTACAAAAGGTACCCCCATGTTTCTGGAAAAAGACAATTCAGCCCCCAACATACAACCCACGGCACACCCTCATTTCTTATGTTCAAAACACAGATTGAAGACACAAAATCAGGATTTTGACAAATAAAAACAACTCGTAGGAGGGTTTAGAGCATACCCACGCCGAAATCCGCGTGAAATGGCGGAGAAATGTAGCGGGTCGAGTCGTCGGAATTCATCGCCGGAGATGGAGCTTTGCCCAGGCTGTTCCGGTGGTTCTTAGTCGCGTCTAAGACCTTCTGGAGGTTGGTCGGGACTCCTAGAGTCGATGGTGACAAGTCTTTAGGCCTGGGCATCACCGGTTTGTCGGACCGAGCTTTAGCTGGAAAGCATGGTGGCGGCAGCGTCTTTTCCGGCGGCTGGAGCGGCTTCTGTTTCGCCGCTGCTTCTTCTTCTCCTTCTGCTGATGGGTTTGAGACAGAGAGGGGAAATAGAGAGAGAGAGAGAGAGAGAGAGAGAGAGAGAGAGAGAGAAACAGGGAAGGAAACAGAGGGGTGGAGATGGGTTGGAGGCTCGTCCCCGAAGGTGGCAGCGAGGGTGGTGGTGGCTGGAATGTTTCCTGCTGCTGCTGCTTCTGTTGGGAAAGGACAAGGCAGAGAGGGGGATAGAGAGTGAGAGAGGTGATGGTGTTGGTTCCGGCAAAAATGGTGATTGACGGTGGTGGTGGTTGTTTGCCGAGAGAGAGAGAGTGGTGGCGGCGGCTGTGGGTGAACCAGATGGGTGGAGGGAGCTTTTATAGGGTGTGTTAGGGCGGTGTGTGAGAGAGAGGTGAACTTGGTGGAGGCGGTGATTCTGAGGGCGGTGGTTGTTTCGTGGGCGTGAAGGAGAAGGAAGAAAAAGACGGGGAAATCAAAATGTGGGTTTTGATTTATTAAACAAATAGAAAATAGAGAAAAGATAGGGTGTGGTAAAGGTATTGGGTATCGCGGTGGTCATTACTGCGAGAAAATCTATAAAAATAAAAATAATCTCGCAAAAATTTAGGGTGTCGTTCTGAATTCTCACACGAACTTCCCGTTTAATAAAAATCTAATAAAATATCCAATTCATTTCTCGCGGCCAAAAACGGAATTGTCGCGTAAAAATACTAAATTGCCCCTATTTAAAATACGGAGTATTACATCCTTCCCCCCTTAGAGTGAGCTTCGTCCTCGAAGCTCGAGTCAGAACTAGGGTGTCGGGTTCTAGAGTCACCGCTGATGCTATAACGCCTAACAGGCAATCAATACAAAGGAAGTACAAGGACACGCTACGAGGTCCACTGGTACAGCACACAGGCTTATTACCCTAGTTCGACATCAAACTAGCAGGAAAGATTTGAGCAAGTAACACACGTTAACAAGAATCAACATGAACTTCCACATAATGAGTTCCTTAAGGAACATGTAACAAGCAGTGAATAGGTAATAGCAACCAATCACATAACATATCGTGTCGAGATACACATAGAAACATCGAAAAGACATCCATGTGTCTGAGACAGCACTAGTGCCCTAACAGGATGATGTCAGATAACAAGTAGCAACATATCATGCAAAGAGGAAGTAAATACTAACTCCTCAGATACCCGAATTTTCCGTATTTTATCTTGCCCTAAATTCATTTTAAGTTACCCTACAGGTTTTAATCCCTTTAGTGGAAAGAACTGCTCTGATACCACCTGCAACAACCCCCTTATCCGGCTCGGGACAAGACCGGGAGGGCGATGCTTAATAGAAGTGGCGGAGATCAAAAGCAATACAAACCACGATGTAAACTTATAATATTAAACACTAAAATTGAAGTCTTATACAAAAGATGCTTATTATTACACAATAACCTAACAACACTAGATACTAATTGTGTCGTTATCAGTCTAAGTGAGTCTCGCGCCCCTTCTATTCCATAAGTTCAGCTCCTAGACCTGCGGTGGGAAGAAAACAACAGGAACCGCAGTTTCCAAAGTCAGCTTGAAATACTGAGTGAGCTACACCTTAGCATGTAAATCAGGAAAGAGAATATAAAGTGCTGGGACACAAGTTAAGTAAAGTAAAAGTGACATAGAATAAGTAAAATCTTTATCAGAGTCGCAACGGTATAAACAGCAGTGCCAATTAAGAATCGTCTCAATATAGAAATCAATAATCCAATCGTGATGCAGAGTAATCGGATATAGTATTGCCAACAAAGGGCATCCCAATAATAATAAAGCCAGTCAGGCCGTCAAATCATCACTTATTCATTTCACAGTACTCGGGTAGACCAGTGACCACAATCAGACATTCTAGACCTTAAGTGTTGCAACACCCTCCTAAGAGCTTCAATCAAAGGAGTGGTATCTAGAAGCAGTACTCCAGCCTACGGCGAAAGGAGTCGGGGTGCACGTAGTGCCATATCTTTAGGGACCAAATCCCTGGGAATCATCACCCGTAATGAATTTTAGGGACCTGTGCCCAGGGGATTAAACCCGAACTGGTTCCGATACGTGCGAATCCTTTCCACTTTACATCATCAACGGATTATTAATTATCGCGTGAAATTTACCAAGAACAGTAGCCAACAGTTCAAATATTTGACAGGTATAAACAAATAATAACAATTCTATTTCGAGACGGAAAATAGAAATCACAATCTGACACGAAAGGAGCTAGGCAGACAAGGCTAAGCATGTAATCTCACCTTATTCAACATAAATTATCACATACAGCTCTTACGGATGGTCGGAGTCCTCGTCTGCTAACCTGTCGTCCACAATTACCAATTCTATGGTCACAACAATATTTTTCAATAAAATAATGCTCGTCTGGTCGGATACTAAGTTCAGGTCTCAGATTCCCCAAAGGCCCGTCTTTAAGTCACATACTCGTATAAACAAGTATTTTGAAATAATTTGATATTAAATAAGCAAAACAACACTTATAACTAATAATTATTAGGACAAACGAGTAGTATTTAGAAGAACTGTTCAATTATAGTAATATTTACCATAGGTAATAAGAAAATATAATTATATGAAACAAAACGAACTAATAATTATAAGAAATTATTTTGGTTAGAGTACCATTTTTTAATACAAATAATCGAACAAATATTTTTGTTGATAAAAAGATTGATACCCAATTTGAAAGTTGGTATTTAGATAAATCAAACAAAGGAGATATTTCAGTATTAAAATGATATTATTTTCAAAAAAATGATCTATTATATTTACTAAAATCATTCATTATTTGTTTAATAAACTTTGTTTATAGTTTAAGCAAGAAAACATGTAATAAATGTAGTTTTTATAAGTTAGGACCAGCTCCCCAAATTTTCATATAACTACAAAAGGTACCCCCATGTTTCTGGAAAAAGACAATTCAGCCCCCCAACATACAACCCACGGCACACCCTCATTTCTTATGTTCAAAACACAGATTGAAGACACAAAATCAGGATTTTGACAAATAAAAACAACTCGTAGGAGGGTTTAGAGCATACCCACGCCGAAATCCGCGGAAAATGGCGAAGAAATGTAGCAGGTCGAGTCGTCGGAATTCATCGCCGGAGATGGAGCTTTGCCCAGGCTGTTCCGGTGGTTCTTAGCCGCGTCTAAGACCTTCTGGAGGCTGGTCGGGACTCCTAGAGTCGATGGTGACAAGTCTTTAGGCCTGGGCATCACCGGTTTGTCGGACCGAGCTTTAGCCGGAAAGCATGGTGGCGGCAGCGTCTTTTCCGGCGGCTGGAGCGGCTTCTGTTTCGCCGCTGCCTCTTCTTCTCCTTCTGCTGATGGGTTTGAGACAGAGAGGGGAAATAGAGAGAGAGAGAGAGAGAGAGAGAGAGAGAGAGAGAGAGAGAGAAACAGGGAAGGAAACAGAGGGGTGGAGATGGGTTGGAGGCTCGTCCCCGAAGGTGGCAGCGAGGGTTGTGGCGGTCGGAATGTTTCCTGCTGCTGCTGCTTCTCCTGCTGCTTCTGTTGGGAAAGGACAAGGCATAGAGGGGGATAGAGAGTGAGAGAGGTGATGGTGTTGGTTCCGGCAAAAATGGTGATTGACGGTGGTGGTGGTTGTTTGCCGAGAGAGAGAGAGAGTGGTGGTGGCGGCTGTGGGTGAACCAGATGGGTGGAGGGAGCTTTTATAGGGTGTGTTAGGGCGGTGTGTGAGAGAGAGGTGAACTTGGTGGAGGCGGTGATTGTGAGGGCGGTGGTTGTTTCGTGGGCGTGAAGGAGAAGGAAGAAAAAGACGGGGAAATCAAAATGTGGGTTTTGATTTATTAAACAAATAGAAAAGAGAGAAAAGATAGGGTGTGGTAAAGGTATTGGGTATCGCGGTGGTCGTTACCGCGAGAAAATCTATAAAAATAAAAATAATCTCGCAAAAATTTAGGGTGTCATTCTGAATTCTCACACGAACTTCGCGTTTAATAAAAATCTAAAAAAATATCCAATTCATTTCTCGCGGCCAAAAACGGAATTGTCGCGTAAAAATACTAAATTGCCCCTATTTAAAATACGGAGTATTACAACTCAGCCCAACCGAGTCGGAACAAAAAACCGATCAGATCTCGAAGTTTCAAAACGAACGGACATGTCACGCGCCTCCAACTTCCGCTGCCTCTCCACTGCCGCGCAGCACGCGCCACACAGCTCTGGTGCGCCGCGGGTCGATTTCAGGCTCGCGGCTTGACCAAGATCGATGTTCATGACATTTCTGCATATGGTAAGTTAGTTTCTAAATCTTGGTCCTTTTGGAATATAACTTTAGAAGTACTCAGGTATGTAGAAAGGCCCAGTTAAGAAAAACAAAAACGAAGGGATTAGATAGAAAGGCCCACTAAACTAAACAAATACAAGTATGAAGCGAGTAGGCTACTTCTTAGCTGTCCATGCAAAAATCACTCACTCCGCTCACTACTAGAAAAATAGGCTTAAACGGCGGTTTTAAAAAGTTCCCGCCGTTTTTAGAATCTGTAAAGGGCAGTTTCTGAAAAAGTGCCGTAATTCACGGCGGTTTCAAGAAAACCGCCGTTTACTTGGTCTTATGTATGGCGGGAGTAACAAAAGTGTCGTTTCGGAAATAATATCCGGCGGTTGTTGAGTTTGCGCCGTTAATTTTACGGTGCTTTTTTATTCGCGCCGTTAAAATTAACGGTGCTACTTAAAAACCGCCCTTAGCTTTCATATTTTTTATTCCTCAAAATTTGTTTTATCTTGATCTGATCGTAGCCGTTGGATTGAAAACCTAGTTAATAAATAAGCCTACCCTTCCCACCCTCTCATCAGCCTCGTCGGCGCCTCCCTCACTCCATCTTTCCTCTTCGTCCCTCTCTCCTCTGGAAAGATAGCTGTTGTAGACCAAACCCCCCGAATCTACCACCACTTACTGCTCATCTACCCATCTCCGCCGCTCCACTGGCCGTCCCAAATCGCAGGTACCCGCAACGCTGATTCATGGAACGAGCCTCTTCAGAAGGCCGGCGGCCACATCGTCTCTCGGCTATATGACAAGTCGCTTTGCTACGTCGGCGGCGAAACCCGTATCATCGTTCTCTCTCGATCTGGTTTCTCTTCTTTGATCTCCTCTCGATCTCTCCTTTCTCCTCCCTCTCGATCTGGATTCTCTCCTCCATCCCTCCCGATCTGCAATTTCTCGGGCAACCACCTCCAGTCCCAATCTGCTATCTCGAACACCCTCTATCTTGATATACTCTCGATGATTTCATGTTCGTGGTTCAAGTTAATGAATAAAATCTGGGTTCAAAAGTGCTTTCAGAACCTGGGTTTGATGAACCTGATGAACAATTCCTGAATTTGAGTTTATTAATCTAAACACATGAAGTGAAGAAACGATAAAATATAATATAAATTTCATTAAAATATTAAGAATTTTTCTACATAAAAAATAGAAAATACGTATATCTACACCAAATTAAAAATAATCCTTATATATATAATAAAAAACCTTAAAAGTTTCTCAAAGAAAAAGAGAAAGAAAAAAAGCTGAACAGTGTAAAAATAGGGGAAGGGCGGTTGTTTAAGAAAGTGGCGTATAAGTTATCGGCGGTTCTACAAGCGCTGTTCAAATTAACGGCGCAAAAAAGCGTCGTTTTCATATAAACGACACTTAGTTTAATGGCGTTTGTACAACCGCCGTACTAACCGCCGTAAGAAAGACAAACGGCGGTTTTGGGGCTGTTTAGGGCGCTTTTTGGGTGCCCTTTTTGGCAAAATTTCCTGTAGTGGCTTCGCCGCATCGTCGTCTCCTTTCTTCCTCTCTCTCTCTGTCTTCTCTCTTCTTCTCTCTTCCTCTGTCTTTGCTGCGTCCATCACTTCGAATCTTCGATCCCAATCACTTGGATCCTATTTCGCTCCATCACACAGCTGCTGCTGCTGCTTCGTCGATCTGAAGAGGAATCCGGCAATCCATTCTCTGTAACTCTCCGATCAAAGAAGCAGCAGAAGAAGAAGATGGCCAAAGTTGCTTGGAGCTCAACATTGATGAGGTTTGCGACGAGATTATCATGTGTAATATGGAACTCAATGCTTTCCTCTCGAACGAAGAAACTATGTGGCTTCAGAGATCGCGAGTTCAATGGTTGAGAGAAGGGGACCGTAATACTGGCTTTTTCCACCGAAGGGCTTTGATCGGAAAGCTAGGAATCACCTAGTGGGACTGGAGGACCCGCATGGTAATTGGCATATTGATTCCGATGTTATTACTTCTATATTGCAGGATCACTTTCGATATATCTTTTCCGCTGTCATACCCACGGCTCAGTCCAAAAATTTGCGTGTTCACGTCCATCCTGTCATTACCGGGAGCCAACGGGTGGAACTTGATAGCCCCTTCACTCGTGTGGAAATCAAGGCGTCCCTAAGCCAAATGGGGCCGACAAAAGCCCCCGGTTCTGACGGTTTCCCAGCACTATTTATTACTCAACAATCCATCTTTATCCTCTTCTGGACATGATCCCACAATCACAGTCGCCGGTCTTGCTGCTTGGTGACTTGTGAGGGCAGCGGCGGCGATGGTTCTGCTTGATATTTTTCCCAAGAATCCTCTAGGACTTGGATATAATTTTCCAAATTCGTCTCCAGGTTCGGGATTGAGTGCCCAAATCGGTCTGGAAATTTGTCATAGCTTCCCTCAATTAGGTGATGTCAAATCTAAGGGGTAGTTTGTCTTTACAGCAGCTGTAATCTCTTTAGTATAAACACTGTATTCTGGATTTAGCTGGAATTAATGTGAATACAGAAATATCTCTCTCTCTTTCTCTGTTCTTCCCTCTTTTTGTATCTGGTAAAATCAAGAACCCTAGGTTCTTCTACATGGTATCAGAGCCATAAGCGTTGTTTGCTTTGGTCTCGATCTTGTGTTCATGGCGTCATCTTCTTCCTCATCGACTTCGTCGGCTCCGGCACTTTCTGGTTCTGCAGATTTGCTACCGTCTGGCTTGATGTTTCTCATCTCTAATCTTCGGTCGCTCATTCAAATCAAGCTTGATGCCTCCAATTACATCGTCTGGCGCGCTCAAACGGAGACTGTACTCTCGGCGAATGGCCTTCTTGCGTTCATGACAGGTCTGGTACCATCTCCTCCAGTCTCTATTTCTCGTGAATCAGGTGATATTTCCGAATCCATCCTTTACACAATGGAAATCGGTTGATTTGCATCTCAAGAGTTGTTTAATTGCATCAATTTCACAGACTCTATTTCCTCTGATTCTTCATATGTCCAGTGCTAGTGCAATTTGGTCCAGTCTTGAAGCTAGGTTTGCTTCTCTTTCTCGTTCTCACATTCATCAATTGAAGTTACTCTTATGTACTGTTGAGAAAGGTTCTCTCACTATGGATGAATATTTGAACAAAATAAAGGCATTAGAAGATAGTTTACTTCAAGTGAATGAACTTGTTTCTGAAGAGGATTTAGTACTATATATTTTGAAAGGTCTTCCTCCTGAGTATGATTATTTCAAAGCTGGAATTCGAATTAGATCTTCTCTTGTATCTGTAGCTGAGTTGAGCTCTTTGCTACTTACAGAGGAATTACATTTTTCCATGAAGAATATGCATATTTCTCCCACTGCAGCTGCTAATATCACTCAGTATGAGTCTCCTACTGGTTATTATGCTGCTTCTGTTAAACCTAAGCCTGCCTACAATTCATCATTTGAGAAGAATGTCTCTGTTGGCACTTCTTCCTACATTCCTCCATATGCTAGTATTCAAGTTCAGCAATACTCAAGGCCTTAGGGCAGGGGGAGAGGTGTACCTTCAGGTTTGATATGTCAAATATTTGGAAAAGGAAGGCATTTTGTTCTTAATTGTTGGCAAAGGTTGAATGTTACAGAGTTTTCTTCTACAAAACCTAGACATCTTCAAGGTATGATGGTTGTTCATCATCCTAGTGTTCAGGGCTACAATTATACTTCTTGTGGATTTGGTTCGCCTCTGGGCTCTACTATGCCTTCTTCTAGCCCTGGCCTCTTGCCTACTCCTGGTTCTAATGGTGGAGAGTATGGAGCATCCTCATCTCATGTGTTTGGTTCTAATTATGCTGGTTTTGAATCTCCAATAGTTATGGATGCCACTACACCACCGTTGAAGACTTGGCTTCTAGATAGTGGAGCTAATCATCACATCACGAATGATCTGAATGGTCTCACTCACTATAATGCTTGTTCTGGAGCTCAGTAAGTCTCTGTAGGCAATGGTGCTTCACTGCCTGTTACACATCAAGGAACTGGTAGTCTACTTATGCCCTCTCATTCTTTCTCTCTTAACAATGTCCTTCATTCTCCTTCATTTTCTTCTAACTTGTTGCCTATTTCTAAATTTACTTTGGATAAAAATTGTACTGTTATTCAAAATGCCTCTCAGTTTCTTATCCATGACAATGCTACCAAGGGCATTTTCTATCAGGGACCTTGTGAACATGGTCTATATGGTCTAACTTCCACAATGTATTTCATCCAAAGTCAGCTGTTGGATATAATGCTTCTTCCATTTCATCTCCTTTTGTTTGGCATGTTAGACTTGGTCATCCATCTGTTAAAGTGTATAATCACTTAGCCAAGCTGTTACATTTTCCACACAGTCTTCCCTCTCTGTTTGTGAACACTGTAGTGTAGCCAAGAGTCCAAAAATTCAGTTTCCTTTGTCTACATCTATAGTTGCTGCTCCTTTTGATTTGGTACATGCTGATGTATGGGGTCCTTCCCCTATTCCTTCTTTCAATAAATTTAGATTCTACTTAATCTTTGTGGATGATTATAGTAGATTATGTTGGTTATATCCTTTACATCACAAGTCAGATGCCTTCTCTTCTTACATGCATTTTGCAAAAATGGTGAGTACTCAATTTAACACCACTGTCAAGTTGTTTAGAACAGACAATGGTGGTGAGTTTTTGAGTCATGCTTTCTCTCAATATCTTCTTGATCAAGGCACCATTCATCAGCTCACATGTCATCCTACTCCTCAGCAATCCAAGAGAGTGGAGAGAAGACATAGACATATAGTAGAAGTGGCTCTAGCTCTTCTCAATCAATCTCATTTACCTATTTCTTATTGGCGTGATGCTTTTGCCAATGCAAATTATCTCATTAATAGACAACCAAAAGCCAAGTTAAAGTTTAGGTCCTCTTATCAAGTCTTATTTGATAAGCTTCCAGATTACAATTTCCTTAAGTCTTTTGGTTGTTTGTGCTTCCCTTGGTTGAAGCCTTACCAATCTCACAAACTTCTACCCAAATCCTTCAAGTGTGTTTTTCTTGGTTATTTCCCTACCTCTAAGGGCTATAGATTCATGGATTTGCTCACTCATAAGGTCTACACATGAAGACATGTATATGAACATATATTCCCTTACACGAACACTTCAGTGTCTACTTCATAATGTTCTCCCTCTCCAGTTAACTCATTTACTACAGCTTTCTTGCTTAATCCCTTTATGTCTCATTCTAGTACCTTTGTTCCCACATCTTCTCCTCCCGTTGCATGTCCCATTTCTTCACCAAATCCTGTCTCTCCATCTGTAGCTTCTTCTTCTGCTACTTCCTCTTCTTCTTAAGCTCCTTATCCTTCTGTCTTACCTCCTATTCACTATATGACTACCAGGTCTAGAGTGGGTATTTTGAATCCTAATCCAAATTATCAAGCACATTTAGTGGTCTCTGATTTTGTGGACAGAGAACCTCTTACCTTTAAACAAGCAAGTTCTTGTGTGCATTGGAATAAAGCTATGTCTGAAGAGTATTCAGCTCTCTTGCAGCAACAAACCTGGGTGCTTGTTCCTAGACCTTCTACTAGATATATAATTGGCTCCAAATGGGTTTATAAGATTAAAGGAACAGCATATGGGTCTATTGCCATATACAAGGCCAGATTATTGGCCAAACGTTACTCCCAAGAACATGGAATTGACTATAATGAGACCTTCAGCCCAGTTATCACGCATGTTACTATTAGAGTTGTCTTGACTATGGCTCTTTCTCAGCAATGGTTCATTAGACAACTGGATGTGTCTAATGCTTTCCTACATGGTCAATTAGAAGAAGAAGTGTTCATGACCCAACCTGAAGGTTTTGTACACCCCAATTACCCTTCTTATGTTTGTAAGCTTCAAAAATCACTTTATGGTCTTAAGCCGGCACCTAGTGCTTGGTATTCTAAGCTCACAACTTTTCTGTTGACTTAGGGGTTTGTGGTCAGCAAGGCAAACTCTTCTTTGTTTGTGCTCAAGTCTTCTTCTGCCATCACATTGGTTCTTGTGTATGTAGATGATATTTTGGTCACAGGAAGTGACTCTGCGTTTATTTCTCAGCTCCTTCTTCTCATGCACACTCACTTTGCCTTGAAGGATCTTGGTGTTCTCAATTATTTTCTGGGAATTGAAGTAGCTCGCAAAGGTTCTGAATTAATTTTGCATCAATCTAAATATGCCTCTGATTTATTGTTGAAGGTTGGGTTGAGTGAGAGTAAGGCTGTGATTACTCATGTTGCTATTTCATCTTGTCTCTTCTACTACATCTACTGATTCTTCTGTGACTGATGAGGACAAGAGTTTCTTCATGAGTATGGTAGGAGCTCTGCAATATCTGACAATCACAAGACCTGACTTGCAATTTGCAGTCAATTTCTTGTGTCAACACATCCATTCTCCCTCTGCAGCTGATTTGCAGGCTCTTAAAAGAACATGTAGATACATCAAAGGTACTTTGCATACTGGGTTGAGGTTTGTGCCTTCTGTTTCTTCTATGAATATCACTGCTTATAGTGATGCTGACTGGGCTGGTTGCAAGGAGGATAGAAGGTCTACTTCTGCTTATTGTGTATATCTGGGTGACAACCTTATTGCTTGGAGCTCCAAGAAGCAACCTACAGTGGCTAGGTCATCTACTGAGCCTGAATACAGGGCTCTAGCCTCTTTAGCTTGTGAGGTCAAATGGCTTACTTACCTGTTGCGCACAAGAGAATCCGGCAGAGAGGACTTCGTGTACACCAAGGGCAGAGGATTGGAAATGGCACAGGAAGTGTTGGGTTGTGTGTAGGGAGAGAGTAAGGCAGTAGTAATGTCTGAGAGAGAGACAGGGGTTTGGCAGAGCTTCCCCGTATGTCCGGTGTGTTCTATCCTGTATGGAAGGGTTAACTTCCTATATATAACGGAGAATGTGACCGTTGCAGTGTGGTTAATGCGCCCATCAATGGCGGCTTAATTAGCTTAACCACAACGGCACGTTCGTCTGCGTATATAGGGACCGTTATAGCACGTTGTGCGCGAATACCGGAACCGTTATGGGGTTGACCGGGTTTGACCGAATTGACCGGGTTTATGGAGCTCGTGCCATAAATCTCTCGAAATCAGTTACTAAAGGTCGCGCGCGGGCTTGGCTCGCACGCGACAGGACTTACTCTAGCCTCCAAACCACTAAGTCCCTACAAGTCCCGTGCAGTGGTATGCGAGGGCCCTGTCTCGCAGCCCCCACATGGATCAGCGCGGCTGGTGATCCAGTGTGTGTGGAGCACAATATGGTGTGCTGGATGATTGCCACGTGGCCAAGATCTGTCTGCTCAGAAAGCACTATCTACATTAGCCCCTTTCTGCGCGTGAAGACCTATAGCCGGATAGACTTTCATGCGCAGGAACCAACGTACGCGTCGCCGCCACGCACCAATTCAAATGTATGCAGGTTCAGCCCCCGTGCGTGCCATTATGACCTAAACCCCTAGAGTCGTGCCGACTGGCCTTTAGGGTTATAGGCGCGACGTCAGCTTGTCATGTGATTGCGCGATTCAACGGTGACGGTTGCGATTTGACTACTGAAAGGACGCAACCCTTCATTGTTTTTGGATAAATACTCTGTACTCTCCATTGTTGCAAAGCATCACTTCTTTCTCTTAAAGTGAATGATACCCGGAAGCCTTCAAGAGCAGATTCAGATAATCAATCACCAGATCTCTCTTGTCAATCGTCTTCTTCAATTGTGCGCATCCAAGCAAGCTTTACCAAAACAAGGTTGTCCTTGTTCAATTGTGTTTAATATACCGATATATGCTTTGAACTGTGTTGGATCTGCAAACCCATAATATATTCTCCACTGAAAACTATGAAGAAGCTTTCGATCTTTGAATCCAATTTTGATTTAATCCCCAGATGATAAGGATCTTGAATGTAGGGTTTTTGAAATCCCTGATAATGCAAACGATTCCAATCTCTAATTTTGAAGATTGCCACTGGATTGTTCATCTTTCTTCCAATAGATCCTCGTATGCTTTGAACTGAATCTTGAAATTCAAACTAAAGTGTGCATATTTCTCCCCCCTTTTTTCTTGCTTTTCCGCAGGAATGGCAAACACAAAAGGAACCAAACCCATTAAGGAGGTCGAAGAAATACCTGATCTTCCACGGGCCTTATGGCGAAAAGCCCCCTATCTGGGTGGAAAAGACTTCTACCATGCTAGGGTTAAGGCGAAGAAACTGCCAATCCCTGTCCCTGGTGAAGGATTGCAAACGTTAACCCTTCCAGTTAACTCGGCCCTGCTCGAATTGATCGATTCCGAAGATGTGGTTCGATTGGGAGTCGAAAATGGGTATTTCCCGTGTACTGCGATTTCCACTCAAGCGTTTGTTCAGAAATTGGACTTCATGGATGAGTGGATTGATCATGCACTGACTCATCACGCCATGACTTTAAACGATGATGGCGTATACTTCGCAGTTCGTGCTATGAAGAGTGTTGCCGTGAAGCTGGACCAGTCCATGCTTCTAAACCTTCTTTCTCGTTACTCGCCTGCGACTCACACATTCCATTTTGCTGAGTTCGAGGCTGCTCCCACGCTCGAAGATGTGCACATGTTGTATGATCTGTCTCCCGTGGGCGTTGGTGGATCCTTTGAGTCCCTTGAGAACAGATGCGGAGATCGCTTTGTACAAGCAGATGGAAGAGTGCTTGTCAGAAGTGAAGAAAATTTCCACCCGGTGGACTACTACAGAAGTCCTTCCCGACTGGCAGTTGGTTGACACATCTGCGAAGAACACTTGGAACAAGTGGGTGCAATATTTCTTTCGCGATTATGCGAACAGCAGTATCACGAAGAAGCTTCTGAGCCAAAACCCGAAAGCTAAGAACTACGTGAATGGCAAGGGTTATCACTTGACCCTATGCGCCTTCCTCTGTGCCTGGTTGTCGAGGGATTTAATCGATGGTCACCCGCATGATGGGGTCTTCTATCATGTTCTGCCTCTTGCTGTGAAATTGTCCCTTGGCCAGAAAGTTGCACTTGGACCCTTAGTCTTGGGCACGCTGTACCACAGGTTGGATCAGCTGGTTGTGGCAATGAAGGAATCGCGTTGTCGCCTTGACGTACTGACTTATATTAACATTGATTTCTTGACAATGTGGGTCTTCGAGCGATGGCCCTCTTACGCCCCAGTCGCTTCTGAGCCCAGCAAATGGTGTCCCCCAGGTGCGGAGGAGGAGCGTAATAGCGGCAGGGCTGCGAGGTGGTTCTGAACTAACTTTCCGAAGTGCGTTTGGAGCCTGATATGCGACAATCGGGAAGAGTTTATAGCTAGGCCTTATGCCATGCGCGTTGAGAATGTGCGATGGTTCCCAAAACTGTATCCCTCTAAGGCTGTTGCCTTCTCAGAAGAGCTCCTTTTTTAGGACGGGAAGCATTTCCACGAGCGCTATTGCGAATTCTTCTGCTGGTGTCTGAGACGTTCTCTTCCTGCTCTCGCGGAGTACGTTCGTGAGCTCGCACCTCGGTACGAGAGAATCACTGTGGACGTTGATCCTACTCGCGTTTCTCCCCAGTTCGGCTTCGATGCAGTGGCACCATCAATCTGGCCGCAGTCTATCATTAGAGGCTGCTACAAGCGGTTATTGTCTAGGGAGTGTAAAACAATCTTGATGAGCAATCTTCCCTTCGAGCAACCTCCTGGTAACCGCGAAGGTGGCTATTCCATAAACTGGATCGCTTACTGGAACGCCCATCAGACAAGGTTTGAGACGCAATCGGTCCCTCAGCCAAGCAGAGCTCCTGTGATCAAAAAGAATTCTTTCCCTTTTCGTCCCAACTGCAGCCTGGACGAGTCTGAATATGGCTGCTATTCGTTGCTGGATCGCGAGAATCACCTGTGTCCCTCCATCATTCTTGATGAAAAGATAGCCGCAGTTAGGAGAGGTGATTCGCATGTCATCAGATATAGCGAAACTTTTGCTAAGGTAAGCAATTCCTCTTGCATGTGCTAAGTTTCTTTATTCCAATATGTCAAAAGCTTCATGCTTCACTTTCTGCTGCAGTGCCATGTGAGGAGGTTTGCATCTGGTGAGCGTTCCAAATCGCTGGTCACCACCATTGTTACTGCAAGAAGGCAAGGACAACCAGTTCGGCTGGCATCGAAGATGGATCCCGCGGTTGAGACCAAAATTCGCGAGATCATGAATGCTTTTGCTGATGCGCTGATAGACAATACTCCAGCCTTGTCTCCTCCCAGGAATGATCCATCTCCTCCAGCGACTGCTGCTCCGAGAGCGAAAAGGCCCAGACAAAGAAGAATCACAATCTCTTCCCCTAGGAGCGCTCCAACTTCCCCTCCTGCGAGATCCCTTACTGCCAGGGATGAAGGTAAAGGTCGAATGACCAGTAAAGCGCGGAAGGAGCTCGCAGTGGAGACCTTTGTTCCGTTTGGCCAGGAGGAAGAGGAGGAGAGAAGAGAGACAAGAGAAGGAGATGAAGAAGAGGAAAGAATTGAAGATGTCAGAGACAGAGAGAGAGATGAGATACAAGAGGAAGAGTCGGGAGGTATCTCAATCGTACTTCTCTTCTCATTATCTTGACTCTTTTGCAATCTTATCTGAACAAATTGTTTCTTAGCAGATGATGATGATGAGACCATCAGTGGCCTTTTGGCCAAGAAGCAGAAGAGGGGTTCTCATTCTGGTGTTTCCGACGAAACTATAAACGAGGACATTCTTGCCGAGTCCAGGAGAACAGCTGCAGAGGCTGCTGAAAGAAGAAGAAGAAAGCGAGAAGAAGAGGAGCTCGAACGCGTGAAGCAAAGGAGCCTAGAAGAACAACACATCGACGACCTGGTGCGTCCAACTGGTGAGGAAGATGTGCTTCCAGAAGAGGTGGCTCCTCAAATTGACGAGGAGGATGCGGCTCCAGAAGAAGATGCAGCAGCTCTAGAGCAAGCCCAAGCAGACTTTGAAGAAATCGCAGGCGGTAATGAAGGTGAGATTTTTAATCTCGCAGTAACTTACCGAGATGTTATTGTCGGTGCGCTAAAGCACGGCGTGTCAAAAGCTGACATTCGCCGCTGGCTAGTAGGCAAGTGCGGTGAACCTTCAGGTAATCATTTGAGCAACATGTGTGAACTAGGCTTAGCAACCCAAACATAATCATGACTGGTTTTTTAGCGCCCCAGGTCACGCTCACCTTAAAGACATGCTTAATGAAGATACATTAATAGGGCAAGGTTCCACGTCCTTAGCATATGACGAGGACGCTGCGATCCCACCTTCGCGTGGAGGTGCTCGCTCTTAGCTTACCAAAGATAATAAAATATTATACAATACAAGTTACCTCACATCATCGTGTTTTGTATCGCAGGCAACGCTGATGAAGCCATGTTGGAACAAAGGAGTCAACCTTCTGCATCCTATGTCCCGGTACCGAGTTCTCATACTGAGAAGCCCGTCGCAGCTGCTGAATATGAAGGAGAGCCCTTCGAGGACGTCATTGAACTTTATGATGATGCCGAAGCTGACACCGTGTTGATGGAGGAGGATGCCCATGCTGGTGCTGAGGAAACAGGAACGAACGCTGCTGACACTATCGCACCTGAAGGCATCCCTAATCAAGCTGCAACTTCTGCTGCTGCCATGCCTCCGAAAATGGCTGAGCCTGCGGCACCTCTTCCTGCGTGGAAATTTTGGAGTTCGCAGGTCGGGGCTGCAATCGCACCTGGTGCGGCTTATACTCTTCCCACCAACTATGAGGAGTTAGAGCTCGCAGCTGATAGAAGGGTAATGGAGCGAGGACAGCCTTCAGCTACCCCCGTAATGCGCATTCCTTCTCTGCGCAAGATCCTTGAAGGAACTGGTATGTCGTAATTTGCTGCTCGCACCTTGCATTCTTTTCTTGCGAGTTTGATAGTCTAACTTGGTACATTGCTTTAGGGTTGAAGCAAGCTGACGTGGACTGGCTAGTTCGGATGCGCCTCTCCTACCCCCAATCATTTGTGAGGTCTCTGGACATAGGTCCCTTCGACAGGAGGCTGTTTTTGACTGAAGCCATCTGGATTTTGGAGCAGCTATCCGCGGCCACACCTGCGACCATTTCTCCTCAGAGCGCGGAATTGCTTTTTGGCATGTGCCAAAACCTTCTCGCCAAAGTTCAAGGCAAGCTGGGCTTTGGGTTTCTTGTCAAAAGAGTCACCTTGATTCGCGCGGCCGTGAATTTGAAACGCGGCTACCATAACCTCGCAGCTGAGGAGCAGAAGGTGGAGCAGCAAAGGCAAAAGGTTGAAGAGGCTGTGAAGCTCTTTCATGAGATGAACGCCAAATGCGAGCAATTGAAACAAAAAGTGGAGCAAGTGGAAAATCTGTCGCGTCAGTTTACTCCTAATGACTCCTTGATCAAGGGCTTGTTTTTAAAAGTAGCAGATAAGTTAGCAAATCTTGTGTGTATAAAAATGCTGAAACATTACTGTAATGTTGCTAGGGTTTCTCCCCCCTTTTTTTCAAAAAGAATTTAAATGCCTGTTTTGCCCTTCCCGGGATTTGCTCGAATATCTCTGCGCATATCAATTTATGACGTCAACTATTGATATTCTGTCTTGATTTTCGCGCTAATTGCTCATTAGATAAGCACGCTTTCCTTGGGAAGTTCATCCGTATCATGACCATCCGTCATTAATTAGGATACGCAACCGAATCGTCGTAGCCTTTAGTAGGGTAATTGATTGTTACCTCTTTTCAAGGCGTAAGTGATTGATGTAACACCCCCAAATGGCCCAAGCCGGAGACCCGGGGATGTCACTCCGTACCCGAGAGGAGCCCGGATACAAGGAGATTTTATAACATGGTTCGCAAGCACAAAACATCCACAATAATAATTAAAACCAATATTTCATTATTAAAAATCCAACATCCTAGCCACAAACCGGCATAACAAACTAAAGTGTTTAAACTAATAAGGAATTCAAATTCAAATGAAATACTAATTCTATAATTCCATGTGATGCGCATCCCCTTCTACGCCAGATAACCATCTTCTAAACCTGTGGTGCGGAATGAAAAAGAAACACCACAGTACAAAATCAGCATGAAATACTGGTAAATAAACATCCAAACATGTAAAACGATGATGAGGTAGTTATAAAACAATGACTCATTTGTAAGTAAGAGTTTTTCGCAAACACAGCGGTAATAAAGTTGACTCTTGTATTAAAACATAAGAGTTCCCAATTCAATAATATTTCCAACCAATTTCCATAATCATTAAGAAAATCCAAAATCCATCGTTAACTTCTTTCCGTTAACAAAACCAAAAATCCATTATTACTTTGTTGTGACGGGGGAAACCAACCAACCACTTCGCAAGCATCCAAGACCTTAAGTGTCGACACCCCCTTACAGACTTCTTGCGGCCAGAAGAGTGAGTACAAGGAGCTATCCGGGGACTTGCAACCGGATTAAAATAAAAATAAATTGAAACGGAAGACCGAGATCAAACCGTCCAATGCCAATGGTAACCATACCACAATAATCATAAATGTCCCCGCACAACTATTCCACTTTACGTATTAATGCATTATCATTATCATGGTGATATTTCCAAGAAAAACATTTATCAAGTAGAAATCACATATTGCATGTCACATCACATAAACACATTTTGAGATGTAAAGAAATACAAGAATTCGTTTTGACACGAAAGAGATAAGCACACTAGGCTTGGCATATTTACTTACCTTTAATCTCAAGCAAAGCAAATCACTTCCTAGTAATACTCGACGTGTCCTTCGTCAACGAAATTGTCGCCTACAAATTTAATAGTATCCTAATCAACACATTGCACACGAAGTCCTATATGTAAATGAAATAAATCTCTTACTAACTCTCCCCAACCCTTGCTAAGGTGAACAACCTCTTTTATAGAAAAATACACTTTATAGAATTAACGTTTATTATTGTAAAACATAGCTATAGTTATAAAAAGTATAAATTATAAGATTAACTCATTATTTCCCTTATTATAGGGTAGAGAAGCATATTATTTTTTTCCCCCAAAACAATAATAATTCTAATAGTAGTTCCTCCCAACCAAACAAGCCTTAGTAGAGAGTATAAGTTATAAACTATCTAACTTTTATGTAAAAGAAATAACAAATTTATTAGTGGAAAATAACTTATTCTAATTTGCTACAAACTTATAAAAATAAGTAAGAAAAATATACTTTCTATTTTGGAGTAAAGGTGAGTACAAAAATACTACTTTAAACTTGTATAAAAAGAATTGTCTTATTTGTACTACTATAAAGCATAACCCAAGAGTATTATTTTTCAAAAGATTAACCTTTAAACAAGAAAATAAACTTCCTAAATAAATAATTCTCAAGTGTTTTAATAAGGCTTTTAAACTCCCAAAACTTCTCTTTTAAATATTGAGTGTAGAGTAGTAAAAAAAATAGTTGTCAACTATGAGATTCGAACCCAAGACCAACACTAATACTAAGATGTGCTTTAACCACTGGGCCACAGTCCCTTTTGTTATCCCTTCCCAGATACTATTAATATGATCTAACTTTCAATGATAGTCAAAATTAAAAAGAACAAAACAAAAACAAGAGAGAGAGACGGGTTTTGTTCTTCATACCCGAACAAGAGGTGAAACGAGGACGGGAAGGCATGGTGGAGGCCGACGGTGGCGTCGGGGATAGGGCGGACGACGGCGGCGAGGTCGCCGGTGGAGGCAGCCGGCAGCGGCGGCAGCGGCGGCGGCCGGGCAACGGCGGACGGGAGAGAGAGAGAGAGAGAGAGAGAGAGAGAGAGAGAGAGAGAGAGAGAGAGAGAGAGAGAGAGAAATTGAATGAGAGATTGAGAGAAATTGAAGGAGAGATTGAGAGCTATGAATTAGTATGAGAATTGCTCTGAGATTGGGGGGTTTATATAGGCTAGAGGGTGAGAAATCCGGCGAGGATTAGGAGACCCACTTCGAAAATTTCGATTTTGAATCGGGACCAAAAATTGGCGAAATTGGGTTGCTTGATGCTAAATTATCGAGCCTTGATGAGTTTAAATCGAATAGGGAGTGATTTGGGATAAACATCAACGAATTTGGTGAAGATTCGGAATGGTAATGGTGGTGTTTGGGTTGGAGATGGAGTTCTTCCTCCATGGGAGAGTTTGAGGAAGAAGATGACTATGTTTAGGGTTAAAGACACTTTCACCCCCACTGGTTTAGTCATTATACAACTACTACCCCCAAGTTCACTTAAAAGGCACACTTTAAGTTAGGAAAAACTACATAAAACCCCCTAATGGATTACAACATTAAAATTAACTTTCTAAATAATAATAACTAATACCCAAACTTATCCCAATATCATATTAACACCAAATAATATCATAAAATATAATAGTAGCATATTAACACCCAATACTAATAATAATATTATATTAACACTCAATGATTATAGTAATATCATAAATACCCATTTTCACAAAACGGGGTATTTCAATTGATCCTTACCCTCTTTTCAAGTTCTGCTGACTCATCTCGGCAACTGAAGAGTCTCCACAAGGTCTATATAAACCCTGCCTTTTTCTATTTGGGTTCTTCATCCCACAATGTGGCTTGCCGTGAGTCCTTACGACTGCTGGCTTCAACGCTTGTTTTTCGTTGATTCATGGCAGCTTCAAGTTGTGAAACCTGAGTTTGTGCTTTGTGCCATAGAAATAGTTTCCAATATCTGCTTTACAAAGCGTATTGATCTTTATAATTATCATAAAGAAGATGCAGAGAATACCTCATGTTTGCTCGAAGAATTTTCTTCGTCTATTATGCTTGCAGGTCATGTTTCCGGCCGCCTCCCGGCGAGGTGCAGCGCCGTACTGACCTTGCTACCGACTCGTAATGAACGGCGGATTTCTCCTCCAGAATGCCCGGATGTTGATCATTCGCCACCACGTTCTTGAACTCAGGGTGGCGAGCCATTGTGCTCGTCTCCGTGGACAAGGAGCCTCTTGCCTGAGGAATGACTGCTTCCCTGTCTTGCACAGCCGCATACGCCGGAACAGGTGGTTCCTCAGGCACGTCTCTTGGGCGTAAGACCAAAGAATGGCCTTGTCAGATCCTGGGATCTTGAACATAGCGTCGCATAGGTCTTGTAGACATGGCGGTCTGCGGGCTGTTCCTTTCGCAGGAACACCCTACTTGCTACAGATCTTTGGTCGCAGATCTCTGTATCGCATAGCTTCTGCGAGGACCGTTAGGTCGATCCTTTTCCAGTTAGGATTCCCCCGATGTGTAACTTCTGCATGTAAGTTACTATTTAAATGCATTGTAAGCCATGTTTGTTGCGTAGCTAGCTTAATCTGAGCTTTTCGCTTGTAAACTGTTATCTAGACAGATAAATTGTAAGTCATTTTTTACTCATAATGATAAGCTGCTTTGTACGATTTGCTGTCTTGTTACAACAAATTACGATTTCGCATGCGCGTTGGCAAATTTCGCCTTTTGTAGTGTTGCATTCACATTTTGTGTTGTTTCTATGATTTGCTATCTGCCGGATAGATTCGCAGATATGTTTTTAGATCGTTCGAGATCGTATTTGTGTAGCTTTGCTATCTTGGCGGATAGGCTTAAGATTTACTTAAGGTTAGACCCGAGTACGAGCGCTATCTCAGCAGATGGGCTTCTGTAGATCACTTAAGATCATTTTGCATAATGTTGCTGTCATGGCAGATAGACTTAAGAATCATTTTAAGATCGCATTCGTATAGTGCTGCTATCGTGGCAGATAGGCTTGAAAGATCATTTAAGATCATACTCGCATAGGCTGCTATCGTGGCAGATAGGCTTTTAAAAGATCACTTAAGATCGTTATTCGCATGAGCTGCTATCGTAGCAGATAGGCTTAACAGATCACTTAAGATCGTATTTGTGTGGGCTGCTATCACGGCATATAGGCTTAAAAGATCACTTAAGATCGTACTCGCATGGGCTGCTATCATGGCAGATAGGCTTAAAAGATCACTTAAGATCGTATTCGCATGGGCTGCTATCACGGCGGATAGGCTTTAGAAGATCACTTAAGATCGAATTTGCATAGGCTGCTATCACGGCGGATAGACTTTCGCTAACAGAAATAATGAAATAAACAGAGCAATAAAGATAACTGAAAGCATAAAGTTCTTCTCATTTGAGAGAAGCCTTTTTATTACGAAATACTCTCATATGGGAGAGATGAGATTACAATTCTCTCATATGGGAGAGAAGATGCGCGAGTCACAGCAATACAGAGCATAAAGCAGACGTTGTAATCTAACGCATATAATGAGAGAACTTAAGGGTAATACTTCTTAATCCAGCGCATGTTGACTGAGCTTGGGGTTGAGGTCGTTCCATGTAACCTCCGTATGTTGCAGTAACCACTGTCAAAGACTTCTGTGACTTCAAAGGGTCCTTCCCAATTGGCTGCAAATTTTGGGTGAGCTGCCTCTCACATGCAATGGTCAGACGCGCGCAAGACCAGATCTCCAACTGCGAAGTCTCGTCGTTGGACCGTTTTGTTGTACGCACGAGCGATCCTTTCTTGGTAACGTTTGTTAGCCCTTTTAGCTCGCTCCCGCTTCTCTTCTAGCAGGACTAAGTCATGATCGCGTTGGCTGTCATATGATGCATGAAAAGCCAACCTTTTCCTCCATCTGGAAGAACTTGGTGTAAAACTTCTGGACCATGTCGTCCCAAGTCTTCACGGATCCGTCTTCCAACGTCCTGTACCACTTGTAAGCCACGTTCCCCAAGGATTTCGGGAACTCGCGCATCAGCAGCTTAGGATCAGCCCCATACAGCCATCAATGAAACGCATGACATGCTCATGGGCGTTCCCATTAACATCTTCGAACTTGTCCCATTTAGGAGCCTTGTACCCAGCAGGGTTAGGCATGAGATAGATCTCTCGTGGGATGGGCGGATCGTTGTCAAGTTTCGGTATGATGGTATCCGCGAACGATTGGTGAGCCAGAATAGTGTCTATGCGTCGTTGCAGAGACGTCATACACTCCGGAGTACTTCCCTCGGCAGCGGGAGGAGGGGTTGCTGCAGGCGGAGGCGACACATATGTCGCAGGAGGACTGGGGACATATTGAGAATTCACGTTACCCGAGATCGCCGTTGGAGGAGGCAAGGGATACTGTGAGGCCGGATTAGGTACCAGAGCCGGAGGCTGAGGAGTGTGAGCAGTGAGAGGCAGCATTTGAGCCGTTGACCCCTGAATTGAGGGTAGCTGCGTAGTCGCCGGTGGAGTTTGCAGGTTAGGGTTGGGTGGTGTGGTTGACACTCCCAATCCTTGAGTGGTGGAGGCTCCTCCTCCCTGAGAGATGGCGGTGGCTGGTGCGGGGTTTGGAGCGAGAGTCCCCAAGACAGCCATGATCCGTTCTAGTTGCGCACATTGAGCTTTGAGAGCCTGCGCCTGACTCTGGATGGTGGCGTCCAAGGCTTCCAGCGTCGGAGCTTCACCGGCGGCTGTAGGAGTACGGCGAGTCTCCTCTCCTGAGGCGGTCTCCGTGGAAGGCGATCTGTTACTGACATCATCCTCCAGAGACATGGTTGCTTGCAATGGTAAGTTCACGTCGGGTTCACCAAAATGTGCACAAGAGAATCCGGCATAGAGGACTTCGTGTACACCAAGGGCAGAGGATTGGAAATGGCACAGGAAGTGTTGGGTCGTGTGCAAGGAGAGAGTAAGGCAGTAGTAATGTCTGAGAGAGAGACAGGGGTTTGGCAGAGCTTCCGCGTATGTCCAGTGTGTTCTTTCCTGTATGGAAGGGTTAACGTCCTATATATAACGGAGAATGTGACCGTTGCAGTGTGGTTAATGCGCCCATCAATGGCGGCTTAATTAGCTTAACCACAACGGCACGTTCGTCCGCGTATATAGGGACCGTTATAGCACGTTGTGCGCGAATACCGGAACCGTTATGGGGTTGACCGAATTGACCGGGTTAATGGAGCTCGTGCCATAAATCTCTCGAAAGCAGTTACTAAAGGTCGCGCGCGGGCTTGGCTCGCACGCGACAGGACTTACTCTAGCCTCCAAACCACTAAGTCCCTACAAGTCCCGTGCAGTGGTATGCGAGGGCCCTGTCTCGCAGCCCCCACATGGATCAGCGCGGCTGGTGATCCAGTGTGTGTGGAGCACAATATGGTGTGCTGGATGATTGCCACGTGGCCAAGATCTGTCTGCTCAGAAAGCATTATCTACACCTGTTAACATATTTGGGGATTGCTTCTTCATCTTCTCCTCATCTTCTATGTAACAATATTTCTGCAATTGCTCTTGCTTCCAAACCTGTCTTCCATGCCAGGACAAAAACATATAGAGATTGACTATCATTTCATTAGGGAAATGGTAGTGTCCAGGAAATTATGGATCTCTCATGTCTCTTCTACTGATCAGGTAGCTGATGTTATGACTAAGCCCTTGTCTCATTCTCATTTTCTTAGTTTTTTGAGAAAACTGCAGCTCACTTCTTCTCAGTGGTGTTCTGCGTTTGAGGGGGGCTGTTAAGTGTTATGTATGAGAGTGAGAGGTATGTCAAATCTAAGGGGTAGTTTTGTCTTTACAGCAGTTGTAATCTCTTTAGTATAAATACTGTATTATGGATTTAGTTGGAATTAATGTGAATACAGAAATATCTCTCTCTCTTTCTTTGTTCTTCCCTCTTTTTGTTTCTGGTAAAATCAAGAACCCTAGGTTCTTCTACAATTTGTTCGCCTACATCTTCGATAGTAAACTTTTTGGTTGTCATGATTTCACCCGTTGCGGGTGGTGAAGATCAATGAAAGCACCAATTGATAGCAAATTGCTATCGCTCGTGCACACACTAAGCTAACACACACAAAATCACGAAAAAAACGAAACAACACAATTTAACTCTTTTGATTGATAATAAAAAGTGAGGTTACAATTGTTTAAGTAGAAGAAAAGTCGAAACCTAACCTAGACTGTTCGGTCTAACAAGCCCGGGAAAGAATCGACAAAAAAAATCGAATCAACTAATTAAATAAATAAATATATAAATAAATAAATAAATCAATAAATAAATAAATAACGCGTGTGACGTTGGATTGATGAACTTGTATCAATGTGCGAACATTTTAGAGATTTATGGTGTTATGATAATATAATTATGACCTTCCTTGTATAGAGATTTGGTTTAGTCTATATATAGCGATCATGTATAGCTCCCAATGAGCAAGTTGAATACACATTATTCCGCCTCTCTCAGTTTCTTTAGCATGGTATCAGAGCCGTCACGGTTCTAGGGTTCGTTTCTCAGGCGATAGGGTTTGTTTCTTAGCCGTCACTTCCGTTTCTCAAGCAAGAAACATAACCAAATCACGGACTGAGCCTCCTTTGACCGTTTTCGGATCGCCGAACAATCTCACCACCCAGCCCAACCGAGTCGGAACTAGGAAACCGACTCATATCCCGGAGTTTCAAAGCGAACGTACAAATCACCCGCCCACACGCGCCTCCAACTTCTGCTGCCTCTGCGCTACCGCGCCGCACAACTCTGGTGCGCCGCGGGTCCATTTCAGGCTCGTGGCTTGACCAAGATCGATGTTGATGACATTTCTGCATATGGTAAGTTAGTTTCTAAATCTTGGTCCTTTTGGAATAGAACTTTAGGAGTACTCAGGTATATAGAAAGGCCCAGTTAACCAAAACAAAAACGAAGGGGATTAGATAGAAAGGCCCACTAAACTAAACAAACTAAACAGATAGGTAGGTACTGCTAGCTGCCCATGCAAAACTCAGTCACTCCGCTTCGCCGCATCGTCGTCTCCTTTCTTCCTCTGTCTCTGTCTTCTCTCTTCCTCTGTCTCTGCTGCGTCCATCACTTCGATCCCAATCACTTGGATCCTCTTTCGCTGCTGCTGCTGCTGTTGCTGCTTCGTCGATCTGAAGAGGAATCCGGCAAAATCATTTCTCTGTGACTCTCCGATCGAAGCAGCAGAAGAAGAAGAAGATGGCCAAAGTAGCTGGGTTCGTCAAATTCTACTTCCCCGACACTTCCGCTGATAGACTGGTAATCAATCAATCAATCACCCTTCTTCTGCTCGATTGCATCACCCCCGCATCCCATCTTTTTCTCGATTAAATACTTCTTTGATTGGAGGCGGATGTCTAGAAAATCAAAAGTTAAATCGATTAATTTGTTGACATCAAATTGAATCTGGGTTTCTCAAGAAAGTTCGTCTCTTGGATTTCTTGTTTACTAGTAGCTCAGTAAATGAACTAAGTTTTTTTTATGTCAACAAGAGTGGAAGATTACTTTTTTGATTGTTTTCCCATCGGTTGACCAAAAAAAAGAGAGAGAGATTGTTTTCCCATCCATTTCAATCGATGCCATCACTTACTTTCTGCAACTCAATCATCTCAACAGGGTGAAAAATTAAATGAGCCTCTTGGAAAACATATGCGGATTGAAATTCTCTCGTTTTAGTTAGTTGTAGTCTTATCATTGAAATAGTTGAACTCTTTCGAAGTCATGAAAACTTGCTCCTGGATAGTGATGACGATGATCTGGTGTTTTTAGATTTAGTACTATTGCACCTTAACCTTACTCTTCAAACAACAACAACAACTACTACTACTACTACTATAGCTCGTATTCAACGCGCACGCTATATAAAATTGCTCAGAATGGAATAGAATAACGTCATCATGATTCCACACTTCACTTCTTTGTCAATATCTCATAGCATGCAAATAGAGTACTTAAAGAAGACATTGTATTATGTTGTATGGGCTAATTAATTAATGTTGTGAACTTGTGACATGGATGTGCTACTCGTGTCTTTTTTTCACGATTACTAACGCGTACGTTTTTATTTCTTCCTGTAGCCCTTGCCAGTGGCATTTTCTGAAATATTGGGAAATTCGACTCCTGGAGTTGCCTATCTAAGGAACTCCGATGGGCAAATGTGGCAAGTCACATTAACCAAGGAGGGCGATAACTGGTATTTCCAAGATGGTTGGAAAGAGCTGGTGCAGACGATCAACGCGGAGGCTCGAGATCTCTTCTCGTTTGACTTAACAAGTGACGGAATTTTTGACTTCAAACTGTTTGGGGCCAACAGATGTAATAAGCCTACATCTTGGGGCGAAAAGGAACAAGTTGAAGAAAATGAGGAGGCAGCGGGTGAGTTAAAATGTATTCCTATTCTGGTGATTGCATTTTAGTTTTCAAAAATATTTCATTTCCTTGTCAACTATAATCAAGCAGCTTCATGTAACTCAGATAAAGGAAAAACTATAATTGAAGATGACGATACTGAGGAGATTGAGGACTTAGCTGACCAGGATCCTGAACCAAAAAGGATAAACAAAGACCCCAAGAGTAATTTTCAGCTCCCATTCCTTGTCTGTCACATAATCATATTCATTATGTTAACATCTGTTATTGCATTTTTTTTTTCTTCTAGATATTCCACTACCTTGTTAAAGTGTAATTTTTTTGTTTTGTTTTTGAGGAATGTTCAAGTGTAATTAATCAAACTCCTTTTTGATTCAGAAAACGGAAAAGATGCTATTCGGGTTAACAATGGACGCACAAGGAGACGTAAGGCTTTTTTTCAGCTCATATTCCTTATCTATCACAGGTTGATTTGAGGTTTCCGTTTTTCTAAAAACAGATTGTTGTTTAATAGGTAACTATAGGCAGAGGCGGACCATCACAGAGGAGGAGGAAATATTCAAGCATGGGGTGATCTCCCGTCCAGCAAATCCCCATTTTATAGCAAAAGTTTACGAAACTAAGCCAAGAGATCTGGTGAGTTAAGTTTAATATTCCCCTGAACTTTCTCTCATGCATCCATCCATCCACGTTAAGTTTATTATTTCCTACATCAGAAGTACTCTGTTTAGAATAACGGTTATCAAGATTGAAAGTCTTAGAATGGCTGAGTTAGAGAAAGCTGCTCCCTGTGTGATAAATATACCAATTTGGTCTCCAAATCTATTATTTATTGTGACTGATATATATACCAGTTTGATCCCCAAATCTGTTTCAAAATACTGGTGACAAGATTACAGGTATGAAAAGTATTGGTCTTATTTAAAAATCTGTTTCATAACTGAGCTGAGTTGATGTTTATTCGCCTGTCTTGATGCAACTATATGTCCTCAGCAATGAACTAATTGGTCTTATTGGATTTGTTTCTTCTCTATCTTTTCTAATACTATTATATTTTGCCAGCAAATATCATGAAAATTCTGTTTGATTCCAAAGCTTTGAATTCTTAAAATTTCAAGAAGAAAGGCAAAGTCTTGTATAAACTGATGATGAAAATTGTACTTACTTTATAGTGTTGTTTCACCAAATATGTTTTTTTGCTAATGAATGCAGAACATCCCAAGAGAAGTTGTGGACTATAACAAATTGAAGCTTCCAGAGACGATGGTCCTGGTTGATGAAAACAATATAAGGTGGGAGGGAGAAGTAAGCTATTGGAAAGATGGTAGAATATGGGTTCTCCTGGGATGGAAAGCCTTCTGCCGATCGAATGTAGTGAAGCCCGAAGATAAATGCCTTTGCGAGTGCATCCTGGGAGAAGACGGCCAGCAGGTTCTCTACGTGAAGATGCGCCTTCTTAGAGGAGGCTCATGGTTGCCACAACCAGCTACCCAGGAAGCTTAGGGTGTCTCCAATTAAAGTTTATAATCTTTTTTTTCCAAATGAAGTCTTGTTTTTCTATTCGACTCTGTTGTTGAACAATGGAAATTCAATAAGCAGATGCTGCATTATATTTACTTTGGTTGATTGTATAACTCTCTTTCTTTAATCTTGTGTTGAAAAATGTTTTACTATCCAAAAGGGTCATGGTCTTTTCTGCTTTTAGTTCTGATGGTATATTTCTTCATTATATTGGTTATTAGTTTCAGATGCTCTATAGTTTCCAATAAAGCAGCTTATTTCATTATGGAATTATATGATACTCTGTATTCACAGGGACAGAATTGATCATATATGAATCTCAGATGACGCAAAAACTTCCTGAACATGCGGAATTTGCATCCAAGATGTCGAAACATTTTTGATAGTCATGGGACTTGTTTTAATCGATGGTTTTAGGGTTTTTAGTTCTGATGGTATATTTCTTCATTATATTGGTTATTAGTTTCAGATGCTCTATAGTTTCCAATAAAGCAGCTTATTTCATTATGGAATTATATGATACTGTGTATTCACAGGGACAGAATTGATCATATATGAATCTCAGATGACGCAAAAACTTCCTGAACATGCGGAATTTGCATCCAAGATGTCGAAACATTTTTGATAGTCATGGGACTTGTTTTAATCGATGGTTTTAGGTGCTCCTTGAATGATGTTCTTGTGTAATTACAGTATCATTGATGCAGAACTGAAGCATGATCAGTATCGTAGAGGAAATCAATATGGACGCTGGAGAAATGTAGTAAGAAAATGTACACTTCTCCCTTCCCTCTTATATTGGAAGGCCAAAGGGAAGAAGAGGAAAACGAGGTGGGTAAAGTACTGGTGGAGCTTCAGGGAGGAAAACGAGGTGGGTAAATCTACTAACTTGTCATGTTACCAGATGTGGTTGCATCTTTGTTTTCTCTGATTTTTTTTCATTTCCTTGTTAAGTGTACATCAAACTGCTTTTTCTCAATTTGATGGTTTTGTTGGTCTGGACAGTCAGGCCTCTGGTTTCTCTGTCAAGAAAGATGATATATAATCATTCGATTTACTTAAGCTGGTAATTAGTAGTCACTTCTAATTAAAGCTATCCATTCTTTTTTTAGTTTTTCTTCAAATGGCTTGTGTTTGGATTCGAAAAAATTCAGATATTTTCTGAAATGAGTTGTGATTGACTCTGATCAGGTTTGGAATATTCAGAATCTCTTTCTATGAAAATTCCATTCTTTTGCTTTTCCTGAAATGGGTTTCTGTTTGGGTTTCAAAAAATCCTTCTTTCTTCCTTATGAAAGCTGTCTAATTTTCACCTTCCTGAAATGGGTTTATGTTTGGGTTGAACTTCCTAAATGATGATTCGTATATGCTTCTTATCTTGATCTTTGGTACAATGTGGTGGATTATCTTACTGTTTCATATATATGATCGAATTTCCATTGATTTACCGATTTTGCTACCATCAATTTTAATATTAGCTTAATAGGTTAGTAGAAAGCTGGTGATCATATGCAAATATGCATAAATGTCCGCGATTTCATATTTGATTTGACTGCCACTGAAATCAGTCAGTTATCCAAGAAACCATGGAAAGCAAAACACGACATCGCCTGACAAGCGCGAATTAGGAGACAATTCTGTCAAGATATTGGGTTCCTCTTGACAACTAGTCCCATATAAATTTGTGGGAAGGCAACTGGGTAAAGACAGAATATGCTCAAGTTTGCACTTAAATCTTCTATGAGAATTGAAACATGTGGCATCCATTTTTATTCCTTGAAAAGGCTGAGATCTGAACTCGGTTATTTCAGAAGAAACAGACGCCGCAAATTGGATGATGGAGAGGAGATGACCATATCTGAGAATGTGACAGAATCATGTGAAGGTAACTAAGCCTTTCATAGGAGCAGCCAAAGATAAAGGATTAGGTTTAATTTTCTTTCACTGTCATCCTGGAAACCATTGTTCAATGAGATCACATAATATATGCTGTTAGCAATTTCTATTGTCCAGCCACTAGATATGTCATATGATTTGATTTTTCATCTTGTGGTTAATATCTTCTCCCCTCTTTTCAAGCAGAACTTCTATCTGCTAATAGAACATTACTGTCAGTACTAAATGTTTAGAGATTGATAGATAATGAAGGTTCTTGCTTTTGCCAGCTACATACATTTATCAGAGACTATCTAAATATCTCTTCAAATGCCGCCATATATACGATCTGAATTTTGGAAGATGACGGTGGAAAGTTCTTTTGATTCACTCGCACCGTCTGTGCAGGAATGATCTACCTTTGTGGAAGACGGGCTTCAATTGTCAGTAGGAGGGTACATTCATGTGTTCGTGTCAATATTCAGAGTGGGCTTCAATTGGTAGAAAATTGATTTTCAACTTGCATCACAAAAGCCTTCACAACAGATACAACACCTGACTTGGCAGTCAATGGAAAGACCCAAGAGTACCTTGTAAAATCATCACCTACCAACAGGTAACACTTGTAACCAGAATTATAGATTATTGCCTATTACCCACACATCCATGTGAAGTGGAAGTAAAGCAGAAGATACTCTTAGTACTGAATAAGTGAATGGTAACTTCTTGGATTTAGCTAAAGCACAGTACTTGAGAGAGCAGCCTCAAAACAGAAGATGGTGACAGATGAAGTTGGAATGTGGCTTCCTATGATGCACAACCAGGGCAACATGTGAAGCAGTTGAAGACAACAGTGCTTGATGCTCAAGATCAACATGTACAGCTTCAGACAAAATTCTTGAATGAACTCCCTCAATATCCAAAGTAAGAGGCAAGGCTTATGGAATTTTAACTCAGTGGGCCGTCCTTGGAGAGAATAGAAGATCAAATTCGGCATGATTTGATTATAGATCCAGCAATAGTACGAATACTAGCAAGAAATTCTTTGACAGAGTACTGGATTTCTTCAAGTTATATATGCAGCTTACATCGAAGGTTATACACATCCGTAGAATTAAGCCTAGTGTCATGTATGGGGTTGTATCTGTTGGATTGGGAGCACTGAGCAGTACTAGCATTATTAGCAGATTGTTGGTGTTGTTTTTATGGCTTAGTTTGGGTAATATGAATTATAGGATAGATTAATGTGATTTTGAAAAATAATCGGACCTGTTTGGCAAAGCTAGATAGATTATGCATTTTAGGGTACTACCCGGATCCGGCCAGGTAGTCACCCGGATCCGGCCATATAGTCACCCGGACCCGGTTAGTATAAAAACAATTCTAACCCAAGCTGAGCTTGTAACTGGTCCCGGCTGTGAATGAACCCGGATCCGTTTATTACTTATCAGGATCCGGCTCTTTCTTTTTTTTTTTGCTATAAATTGAGACCCGTCCTCATTCTTCCACTTGCCTCATTCACACGAGCAACTACACTCTCTATTCTGAAAAACTCCAACACCAGTTGCACTAAAAATTTCAGGTGTTTACTTTCACAAACTTCTCCTTTTTTTTTTTATAACGGTGTTTTTTTGTTAGTAACAATTTACTTCCTCTTCATTCAATGCAGCATGCACGGCGGAGGAGGAACAAGTCTCGGTCGCCGTAACGCTCGCATGAGTGTCATAGAACACCCAAGAAATTGGAGCTGCGATGACTGGCGGATATACATTCAGTTGCTTGGTGAACAGAAGGAAAGAGGACACATCCGTGGGTCTCATTTTTCTCGTCAAGCATTCAATACGATTGCTAGTGACATGTTACTTCGCACCGGTCGTTCCCACACGCCGGACCAATTGAGGCACCGTGTGGACCACCTCCGTGTTCCGTTTTTGAGATGGGTTAGGGAGCAACAACGTGGTCCGAATGAAAATCCGCCGAACGTGTCGGGTCTTCGCCCGAATCATCACCCTCTGTATATCACAGGCAATTTGAGCGCGCTTTGTCAGCTACTCGAAATTCCGATGCCAACGAACATTGCTGCAGGAGACAATGGGTCTGTGTTCAATCCTGTTTTGGGTGTTGATGAATATTGGAGGTGGTCGCTGATCACCCGTCGGATTCGGAATCTGCTTGATATGTAATAGTCGTGTGGTCATTATCTGCTTAATTTCCTATGTATTGGTTGAATCCTTTTGGTTATCGTGGATCGTGAATGAATGATTAATGTTTCCTATTTCGGTTTAATAAATTTATATTTATTCAATGTCGCAAAAAATGTTTACGATTCTGCTTCTTTATAAGTTGACATTTGCGTCTACAACTACAAACAATTGTGAAACGAAAATAACTAAATCGTTTATTCTAACAGTTTATACGATGGAGTAATTTTAAAAAATTGAAATCGATAACAGAAATGTAACATTTTTAGGACTAACGTGTTAATTGACCTCACAACCATGGACAGATTAAAAAAAAGTTCCTTAAAAACAACCAGTGGACAGATAGAAAAGGAAAAAAAAGGAAAAAAAAAAAAACTACAAAAGAATTAAACAATCAGTTGAAGAGAGGAAGCCAGACCCGGATGGGAGTACCCGGATCCGACTGGCAGCCAACCGGGTCCGGCTCAAAGTCAGCAGGGTCCGGGTGGGTTCAGCGAATATATTCGGTTGTACTTTTTGCAACTACAAAAGAATTAAATAATCGGTTGTACTTTTGCAATGGACAGGTTCAACGAATATATTCGTTTACAGAAGAATCGATTCCTTCGCAGTGACGGGTCAATCCATGGCACAGGAGAAAAAATTATCTTCCCCAGTGGAGGGTCAATCCATGGAAGATGGTAAGTGGAATATATTCGCGCGAATATATTCGTTCCGTCAGGTGTAGCTGTTGCTTTTTATATTCGGATTGGGACTGGTGGATGCAACACTTGATACCATTATTTTTCAATATAAGTAGCTCATTCATTTCGTCTTTTAGTTGTGCCATATCAACAGTTTCTGAAATTTCACCTTCTCAATTGTTTACAGCTTCATTTTGGAGAACAGTTTTCACAGGTTGCTGTACTTCAGATTTTCTGTTAGTTGTTGTCAATTTTTTTGAGGTTCTTTGTAATTCTGATTTGTTTGCGATGTCATTTTTCGGCGTAGGAAAATGTCCACTTCTCAGGGGGGTAATCGTGCTGGCAACCATGGTACATCCCGCACTTCTAACACGTCTCATGCCCCTGCTTCCAACACACCAGAAGGGGCAGTTTTTGTTGATAGGGTTGCATGGTCGGATGACAAAATTGAATTGTTGCTGAAGTTAATAATTTTTGAAAAATTAAAGGGAAATTTTCGCGGTAAAGAGCTTCATAAGTCAGGCTACAGTAACATCATATTAGCCATGTCAGAAAAATTGAATGTCATTTTAACTCAACAACAAATTAAAAATAAATTCGAACCAGCTTAAGCGAGACTTCAAGTTATGGGTAAGAATCACTACGAAAGAGACTGGGTTGGGGTGGGATGAGGATAAGGGTACGTTCACGATGTCGGCTCAAGGCTGGGCGAATCTTGTTGGGGTAAGGTGACCGACTCTTCTCTTGTAATCATTTATTGTGGTTTTATGCTTATTAACTTTCTATATGTACCTACAGCGAGAGCCGGATGCGAGGAAGTTCATGACGAAGGGTCTCGTACGCAAGGAATTGCAGTACGAGGCCTTTTCAAAAATTACTGAGACTGGGGAGTACTCATGGACGCCCTCTGCTGAGCCATCACCACATGAAAGAGCAAAAGCAAGCAGGTATCGTACCCCACCACGACCGGATCGCACCTCTGCTTACTTGGAGGACACCTCGAGCTCCCCGCTCCAGGCACCAAGTGACTGGGATACTACTCAGGGAAGCGGGTCAATGGACTCCAGGAAACGCAGACGCCGGGAGTACGGTAGCTCAAGCCGGCAGGAGGTGATGGTCAACTTGACAGAGGCCTTTCAGGCCCAAAAAATTACCCATCACCATGGGAATCTTGTCGTCACTCACACACATGACCGTGTTGGGCGCACGGTGGATGACTGCCTTGCTATTGTCGTGAACTACCCTGACATGGGTTATGAGAGTGACACCTTCTCTGAGTGTGTCGACTTCTTTCAAGACATCCGTAATCGAGAAAGTTTCATTGCAGTTGGGAATGGACAAGCGCGATACAAATGGTTGGTGAAGCGTTTGGCCAGGGCTAGGAAGGATTTCGGTGGGGAATGATTAACTCTAGTTATCATTATGTGTTAGGGTTCAGTTTCTTTTAATTTACCTCTAGGTTGTGCGGTGCCTTAATGAAACGTGCTTATTTATTACTGTTTTTGTGTGCGCTTTATAAATTTGGTTTTCTACTTCTGTGTCAGATTTGATTGATGAAGAACTACCCTTAGATGTGTTGGACGAGACCCTCGCACATGCAATGCAGGTGGCACCCTCGCCAAACGCTGGTGACGTAATGCTTGTTGCCATGGAGAGCTTCCTGATGGGAATGAAAGAGCCATGTCGTACATCGTCTTTGACAGGACAAATGTGGGTGGAAGAGGTTCTCAATGGCCATTGGAAAAGGAGTGTTGAAAGCTTCCGCATGAGAACACCCGTTTTTTACGAGTTGTGCGACTTGTTACAAACACGATACGGCTTGAGGCAAACCCGTCGTGTGACCGTGGAGGAATCAGTGGCCATGTTCCTCTACATTCTCGGCCATAGAGTTAGTAATCGTGATTTACAAGAGAGGTTCCAGCACTCGCCAGAGACCATTCATCGTCATTTCTATTTTGTCCTAGAGGCAGCCAGTAAGATGGTTGCAGAGTGGACTGCACCAACCTTTACTGGCGAGATCCATGAACACATTCGCAACAACCAGATGTATTGGCCAGCTTTCAAGGTAGTTCCAAAGTAGATAATTCCAAATTATTGGTTAAATTAATGCTTTAATAATGAGCATGTGCGTGTCTTAGGATTGCATTGGAGCTATGGATGGCACACATGTGCAAGTCCGTGTGGCGGAAGAAGATAACATAAACTACGTCGGAAGGAAAAGTTACGCCACGCAGAATGTGCTTGCCATATGTGATTTTGATATGTGTTTCACGTATGTTTCAGCAGGCTGGGAAGGGTGTACGCACGACACGCGCATTTTATACAACGCTTTAAAGAATCCAAGCATGTGTTTCCCATTACCATCCGTTGGAAAATATTATTTGGTTGATGCGGGATATCCAAACATGCAAGGGTTCCTAGCTCCGTACAAAGGAGAACTGAGATACCATCTCTCACAGTTTCGCCAAGGAGATGCCCCTCGGAACGCGGAGGAGAAGTTTAACTGGTGCCATGCTTCGGTGTGAAGTGTTATTGAGCGCACTTTTGGAGTATGGAAAACTCGTTGGCAAATCCTAGAATATATGCCCTCATACAAGTACCCTGTACAATTAACGATTGTAGGTGTGACCATGGCGTTGCACAACTTTGTAAGAATGCTTGCAATACGAGACCAAATATGATGAACGATGACGCCACAATGCTTGCAATACGACACCAAATAACATCTTTTGTGGTGGGTCCCAATGAATAAAATTTGCTCCCTTGTAGTTGTTTTTTCCTTGTGATTTTTTCCATGTATTCGTAATTGTGGCAGACAATTATCAATGTATTGTTAATTACGGAAATTTGATGTTTCTTCTCCTTTGCTAGTATAGTTTTTATTTTGCCTATTTCTTAATAATGAAATTGTTACTAATAAAGATAAACAAACATTTTTTGTTACAACTCCAACAATTTCAGAAAACTGCAAATGAAGTTACAATCGATAGAAAACATTGCCAGTGACTAGAATGACGGGCTCGATGATGACGTAGGACGAGTAGAGTCGGGACTATCGGAAATCGTTGGTGAAGGTGGACGACGACCTTGAAATAGAGCAGTAATTTGGGCCTCCAGCTTCTTCATACTTTTCTTAACAAACTTATGAAGTTTGCTAACTTTACGATCAACCCTGTTTACATTCTCATTAACCTCCGCTAAGGTCAACTGCTGCTCCCTCGAACTTGACGACCTTTGTGTGGTCTGGCTTACTGGCACTCTACGACGGGGAGCGTCTGATGTGCTTCGACGGCGTCCGGTAGATGGACATGCGTCATCACCGCGTTCCTGTTGTCCCAAGAATCCCCTTATCTGGACTACCGCGGACCGATCAATGGGTCGCTCAGTAGCTTCAGCGATGTCATCAAAATCTGGAATAATGTTAAAGTACAACATGATTGTCGTAAAACTTGCACCGTAGGGGATGCATTGTAGCTTATTACCACCACCCACACACTTAAACATTACACGTTGCATTATGAAAGGTAAACACAATTGGCGACGGATAGCAAAACAATGGATCATAAAGCCCAGAAATGTGTCTACCTCCTCGCCGTGACCCGTCCGCGGTAGTATAGTGTTTGCAAGAAAATGTTTTAGTAGGCGGTACTTCGGCTGGATGTCACTCGATTTTAGCGATGTTGGAACGAGGTACCGTTCCGTGCAAAACGATCCATGGTAGTCCTCCATGGACATGCCGACATATTTCGGGAGGTCCTCCAATTTGGTGAAGAAAATCTTGTCTCCCGGAGCCGAGATTCCTAAAGCATTAGCCAATGCATCTACAGTTAAATTCAGAAACTGGCCCTTCAAGCATGCAGCTGGGTAGCTAGCACTCCCTGGAACTTCAACCACCGCCATGGTTGCGAAAATTATCCGCACCAACATTGGATAAACCTTGGGGTTAAGGTTAGCCATCGACTGCCAACCCATATCATCCAAGTGTTTCATAGCATATTCGTAATACTTGTCTTCCAAGGCTAGGCTACGACCGGAATAAACACTACGCAATGACAGCTCATCGAACCTCAACTTTTGGAGGTCCGAAAATAACGCTTGCCCGTAGCGTAATACCGATTGTGGGAGATTATTATGCGGGCGTCTGTTATCGTCGAGAGGAAGATTATCATAGACGCAACGGGAAGCCATGGCTAATGTTTGAGGGTTGATGGAGAACTTGATGGAAAGAAGAGGAGAAGTCACGGGTGAATAGGGGAAAATGGGTGGAGAAGTCACGGGTGAATAAGGCTTGTGAGGTACCGCGTGAAAACGAGGTGAATGCCGGGGTGGAAGGATTCCCACGCAGCTGCCCGGTCAACCGACCAATCGAGGCTTGACACGTGTCAAATCATGCAGAAACACGACGCTTTTTTGTCAGTCGGGACCTGGTAACGAGGAGCAGGGTTCGGCTACAATTCATCCGGTCAACAAATCAAAGGGAATTTGACACGTGGAAGCTTGTCTGAAACATGTCTTGCTCACCCGGTCCCGGTTTCAAAATGGCCGGACCCTGTTTTATCCAATCCGGGTCCGGTTTTTGCGAGCAGGCACCGGTTCAATTCAAACAAAAATCTGGATTTTAGCTCAGATTATACAAAATCTATCTATCTCAAAATTTAGCTTAGCCAAACTAAGCCTATATATTGGCACTCTTTTTGTTGTCTTTTAGTTTTCATCTTTTAACCCTTTTGGGTAGTTTATGATTATTTCACAATCTCTTATTATAAATTATTTAGAAAAAAAAATTAGATCTAGGTAAAAAGAAAATATTTTTTCTTCTGAAATTAAAAATTAAGACACTTGTTTGACACATAATAGAATTTTGACAAATGAGCCAGTTATTCATAAATAAATACGAAAGGAATAGTAATAATAGTTTTTAGAAAAATTAAACATAAAATAATTTTCATCCAATATACTAAAAATAGTTTTTCTACTTAACCAAAGATTTTTCCAAACAATATTTCATTTTTGATCAATCTGATAATCGGATTTTTTTTCCCTTTCGTAAAACTTAAAAGTTAGAAAATTATTTGTTTAAAAATCAATACTTTCGTTATTTTATAAATGAAATTTATCTTATTCATTTTACTTGATTTTCGGTCGCCTCTAAATAGTTGTATAAGGAATCGAGTTGGCGAGTTCAGTAGCGACGATTAATCGTGAGGCGTCGGTCGTATTCGTTGGGTGCATACTTAGCTTAAGAGTATGTTGCATTTTGC
The DNA here is from genome assembly GCA_023055425.1 of Linanthus parryae. NCBI lineage: Eukaryota > Viridiplantae > Streptophyta > Magnoliopsida > Ericales > Polemoniaceae > Linanthus > Linanthus parryae. The sequence goes on from JALGPY010000002.1 coordinate 42,245,005, forward strand.
TTTGTTAGTTGGGTTTCTACTGATTGGGATTTGGTTACTTTGTTTGTGGACACCCAGTTTGTAAGCAATCAATACGTTGGGTACTATTACTATGCTCCGCTTATTTTTGTACAATATTCTAAGCAGATCGAAGTAAGTGCATTTGTACCATCTTTCCTTATTCAAATGTGCTACATGTGTATTAAATTCGAAGTTGTTTATTGTACTTCCTTCTAAAACTTAAGAAATATGTTCTTGAAAACCTTTGGGGTTATATTATGAAAATCACTCTCTTATTCGTTCAAGAAATTTCCAGAATGACGTATTAATAAGACACTCTGATCGATTAATAGATAATGTTTACTGGATATTTTAAATTTTAATTATCTCGCCCTTTTTTTTAACTTATAACTATTAAGCCCAATTTTCATTTTACATGTTTTAGTGTGTTGCTTACTCAAGCTTTACTGATTATGTTTTTCTTTGATTCGACTTAGGCTATTTTAAGACACCACATGTTATTCATAAAGTGGGGGACACACACGAAGATGAAGGCTAGTTAGGAGTTATGGCTTCTTAGAAAATTAGTAGTTTCGACAAGTTTTCATTTAGCGAACAATGTTATTTAAATTCATTTCAAACGTTTTGGGTGTTCCAAAATTGGTGATGAAGAAATTACGAATAAGAGTCGTTGGAGAAGACGAAGTGTCATGGTTGCAGGGTGAGGGACTGAATTGTAATAGGAGATAAATTGTGGTCGTATGAATGGGACTGAAGTGCAGAGGGTGACAAAATGTGGTTGTCTAATTTGGAGCAGCAGTAACCGTTGGATTGAGTGTTGTATTGGAGTCTTTCCATTGAACGGCTAAGTGGAACGGTGTCCTCTAGCTGGTAGTTAACTACGTGGGTGCTGAGTCAAACTCTTCTCGCTTTTGCAGACGTGGCTATTTCATTAGCATCTTTAGTTAATTACATTTCGTCCCCGCCCCTATATAAAGGGAAATTGTACTTGTTATCATATTATGGAATTAATATCACATTTCTTGTAATACCCCGTAAAATATTAAAGGGTAAAATAGTAAATTGAAAAAATACATATGAATTTAGTCGTAAAAGAAAAATAAGATAACTAGCTGGTAGTTAACTACGTGGGTGCTGAGTCAAACACTTCTCGCTTTTGCTGACGTGGCTATTTCATTAGCATCTTTAGTTAATTACATTTCGTCCCCGCCCCTATCTAAAGGGAAATTGTACTTGTTATCATATTATGGAATTAATATCACATTTCTTGTAATACCCCGTAAAATATTAAAGGGTAAAATAGTAAATTGACAAATTAAATATGAATTTAGTCGTAAAAGAAAAATAAGATAAAGCTGAGTGAATTAATAATTAGTTTCGTTAAATTTTAAGAAATATTAAAGTAGTATTTACGCGAGCAATTTATTAACTATAATTGTAACGCGGGTAAAGTCACCGCGCTACCTCGTAGTTGTGCCACACATGATTACTCAACTAGATGGTGTAACAAGCCACACCTAATAATTATTCTAAGAAAGTTAGCACCAGATTTTTCTCAATTTTATTTTCTTCCTACTTTGTTTTCTTCTTCTTCTCCTTATTCTTCTTCTTCAACTTTAATTTTTCTTCTCCTACTTTCTCTTCGGCAACAACCCCGACAAACTCACCGCCACCCCCATTTGTACTAATAAAAATAATAAATTCGTCGAAACTCCAGCCAACTTTTGGCCAGCTCAAAACAGAGCCACCCACCTCTCTTTATCCATTCCCCTAGCCTCCAGAAGGCTCGACCAGGGTCCAGGAGTGCTCAGCCGCGCCCAAGAGTGGCCGGAACAACTCCGTCGAGCTCCACCTCCGACACCGCCGTTCGACCACTTGACCCGACGCAATTCTTAACCGTTTCTCGCGATTTTTGGTACAGGTACGCTCTACTCTTCGCCCTGAATCGATTTACATAATCAAAATCATGTCTTGATGCTTAGATTCACGTTTAAATTAATCAAATTGGAAATTCATGCTTAGGGGGGGAGGTAGTTGTCATTTTCAGAAAGTATACTAGTTTAAGAAAGGGGGGGTATTTCTGTTATTTCATTAAATTGTGGAGGTTTCTTTGTTATTTAGCAATCTGACAATATAAAAATAAAATAAAAATATGATTTTTAAGGTTTAAATTAATTTCTACACTTTGTAGCAATTATTCTAAATAATAATAATAATAATAATAATAATAATAATAATAATAATAATAATAATAATAATATTAGTAATAATGTTACTAGTAGTAATTATAATAAATAGGGATAATAATAATAATAATAATAATAATAATAATAATAATAATAATAATAATAATAATAATAATAATAATAGCAGTAGTAGTAGTAGTAGTAGTAGTAGTAGTAGTGATAATAATAATAATAATAATAATAATAATAATAATAATAATAATAATAATAATAATAATAATAATAATAATAATAATAATAATAAGAAGAAGAAGAAGAAGAAGAAGAAGAAGAAGAAGAAGAATGATAATACTAATAGTGATAATAATACTAATAGTAATTATAATAATAAAAATAATGATAGTAATAGTAATAGTAATAGTAATAATAATGATAATAATAATAATAGCAAAATAAAAAGTAAGTTAGATCATTAAAAAATATAGATAAAATAGGAAGTAGCTAAATAGAATATATTTTCTTGAAAATAAACAAGCACAAAAGCATGACTTGTAATTATTGATTTTCGGTGTATTTTTAATAATTGGTAAATAAGAAATATTATAGAATTTGTAATTAACGGTTTTTCTCAATTAATAAAAAATGTTTATTTGTACTAATAAAAATAATAATTTCTCCCAACTTGTATTTGTTCACTAAAAATATTATAAATAATTCCCATAATTGATTTATAAATTTGATAAATAAATGGCTAAATTAATAATATTAGCTATTAAATAATTTATTGGTTATTTGAAAATATATATGTTGATAAAATTAGTTTTTAATAATTATTAAAAGTTTATGGACTTAAATTATGATTTTCTACATAATATTAAAATTTAGAATATTATTAAAAGTATGAATATATATAAATAGGGAAAATTAAGAGATTTCAAATAAAATTTGTTAGGCTTATAATAATTTCCGATTGCATATTTGTGTCGATAAACTTGTGATCAAATAAAGAAACGTAACGTGTAGGTGACAAGTTTGTAGACGAGGGTCACGTGACATTATAGGAGGCTTTACGAGCTAACTGTTGAGGATCAAGGTAAGTATACATGCCAAGTATAGCGTGTCTAGCTCCTTTCGTGTCTTAATTTGATTTGAATACTAGTCTCAAAATGTCTTTATTATTTAATTACATGTTTTTATTTGAAGTTCTTATATTATAGATCGCGTTGCTATGCTTTGATTCTGTCACACGAATAATAATAATAATTCGTAATTAACGTAAAGTGGAAAGAGTTGTGCGGGGATCGTTATATTTTTCTTTGATTAGATTGGTCGTGTTGGCTTCTGTCACTCGACCCGTTTATTTAACTCGGTCGCAACCTGCCGGGTCGCTCCATGTACTCACCTCTCTGGCCGCGAGGAGTCTTTGAGGGGTGCCGACACTTAAGGTCTTGGATGCGTAGAGTTAGTATATTATCCCCGTGTCAACAAAGTTAATAATACAGTTTTCTCTGAGATTTGGACGGTTATAAAAGAAAGGAAGAAGAGATTGGGAATCGTATTCCCCGTTTACAAATTGAAAAAGGAGAAGAAGCGTGGAATTCGTCGATTTGAGACTATGATACCATGAGAACAAAGAGAGATTTGATAGAAATAGAAACCATAATTAGAGCTTAATTGGGATAGACACTTTCTGATTAACTAACATAAACCATAATAGTTATACATTAGAGCTACGACAACTTTATTGGATATTACAACTTCACCCCTCACGAGTCTCTTATTAACAATTACAACAACCTTGACACTACACTTTTGACAATTACACAAAGACCCATCGTGCTATATATCTCTTTACACAATGAACGTATTGTGTAATTTTCGTGGGGCTAAAATAAGTTTATGTCACAAAATTTCAGGTGAAGTAACGATTTTCATAAGTCGAGTGGGGACTATAGCTTCCACAACTTTTTACACAACTACACCCATGAGTGCAGCCTTGACGGAGACCGGCACATACCCACTGGCGGATCCCCATGGGTTCAAGGGGGCCACTCAACTTTTGGAATTACTAATTTTACTTTTGTTCGGTTCAAATTTTCCGGTTTAGCCCCTACAAAATTACACTATAACCCTAGTCAGTTTTACAAAATTTTAAATTTATCGTTATTTTATCAATATTTCCAACTCAACCCATACTGCCACAAAATTTTGAATTTGCCCCTGAACATAACTATAAAAGCTCGGCACAACTCAAATAATCGCCCCACTTAAATGATTTGTAGAGATTGGCAAGGGATTTGTAGAGATTGGCAAGGTAGGGAAAATGTCACAAACTTGTTTTCAACCCCGAGCTCCCTTGCGAAGGTATACTAGACATTTCTCGGTACCGGAACCAAAAACAAAAAACTTTTAATCAACACGATCCAAACAGCCTTATACGACTGCCTATCTGATCTAACATGCAAACTCACCCCTAAATTAACCCGAGGGTTAGGAAGAAACAGTGACCGAACCGTCTTCTTCGGTCTGTTCCCGACTCAGCAGCTAGCTAGGGTTTCACTCCGACGAAGTCCTTTCTCACTCTCACAAGCAGAATCGATGGGCAAGTAACAATCATCAGTCAGTCACCTTCGATCTCAACAATTTCTGACGATTCTGAAATCTCTCTTCTTATTGGGGTTCGATTCAACGCATACATGCTTCTTCGATATCGATCTGTTTCTGGGGTTTTACAATAAGAGTGAAAATTCATCTCTTTAATTTGCGTTTTGTAGTTCAATATATTCAAATGTTCAATATATCTGTGGAGTTCTCTGTTTTGGTAAGTTATATAGCCCAGTGAGGATGTAAATTATCTGAATTCGGCAAGAAGAGGGAAAATTTGTCAAAACGATAAAACCATTTTTGTGGCTTAGATAATGTTGCCTCTATGCATCCATTTTGCTACAAAGAGTGAATGTTCTGACATACTAATTTTGAACAGTTAAGTAATTTCCAGAACTAATTAATAACTTAATTATCTGTTTTTTCTCTTTTGTTTGATTTAGCACAATGAGAAAGAAAATGAGTTGGGCATGTCGAGTGGGTGAAAAATCTATACCTTTTCTGTTGAAGCATCTAGCAAATAGATCAACTCCATCTGTTTAATGAGGGAAATAGTTTGAAAAAATGTCTCTCCTCTTAGTTGTTGTCTTATTCAAGTAGTAGAACTCTGACAAAATCACGAAAATTTACTCCTGGATGGTCTGGTGTTTTTCGATTTAGTGTTGCACCTTAGTTCACTCTTCAAGTAAGTCCATTCCGAAGATTGGCGTTGAAGTAAACACACTAAGAAGAAGTTGCTCAGAATGGAAATTAAGTGACGTCAACATGAAGCCACTTTATTTAACTTGATATCATGGCATGCAAATGAAGTACGTAAAAAAGACGTGGTATGTTGTATTGGATGAATGTCGTATGATCTTTTTCTTGTGGCTTTTTCATGGTTACTAACGTCTACTTTTTCCTGTAGGCCTCTCCTGTGGCATATTCCCCAAATATGGAAGGAGCATAACCCAACAAAAGAAATTGCTCGGAGTGGGTTGGTTATCTAAGGAACTCTAATGGGAAACTGTGGGAAGTTAAAATAGCCAAGGACAGTGATACCTGGAGGTAGGTGCAGATGATGCTGGTGACAGGAAAAGTGATGTGGCTGAAGTACTTGACGATTTCCAGGAGAAGCAAGGAGATCAAGATGAATATTTAGGAAAAATCTGGGGGACTCTCAGCTAAGGACAGAGGACCTAGCAGTGAGTTCTATTAATCCCTTATTCATTATGTTAACCTATGTTACCAGAAACGTAAAAGTAGCCACGTTTCTCGTTCCTAGCCGTACGTCCCGAAACGCGGTACGTTTTCTTCCCGAAACGCAGAAAGCATCGACCCGAGCGTTTCATAGAGTGAGTACATAATTGACATGTTTATATTACTAGTTTTCAGTGGTACTTATTTGCAGAAAGTTATGTTATCATGATAAATGGATTTGAGAATGGAAGTATGAAACTACTTAAGTTGATATTGTTGGACTTTTTAGGTAACTGTAGGGAAATTGTTCCTAAATAGTGTTCCTCGTTCCTAGTAATTGTATTTCGTCCCGGACATCGTTCCGGAGAAGCCTACCCCTAGCGTACCCTGTACCGGTGCCTATCGCGTTTCTCGTTCCCGTTCCCGTCCCACGTACGGCGTACCGCAGCTTACCACGTTTCTGGTAACATAGATGTTAACTGCTGTTACAGAATATTTCACTCCCTTGTTAAGAATGATTAAAACAATTTTTGTAATTCAGGTACTGAAAGGTCTGTTATTCAATGTGAAGATCCACGCCTAACTTATGTATCAGGAGTTCACAATGATACCGTTCATTTGTTGACCCACTTGATGATGATCCTGAGGTTGGGTACTTAGCTGACCACGATTGTGAACCAAAAAGGAAAAAGGACCGCAAGAGTAATTTTCTGCTCCCATTCCATATGTATCACTTTCATATTTATTTTGTAACTAGCTGTGATAGTATTTTGTTTTTTCCTAGATATTCCATTTTTATTTACAAATAATCAAACTGCTTTTGATTCAGATGTACGAAAAACCTGATCCAGATAGAATATTATTGGATAAATCTGAGAAGAAGAGGTATGAAAGCAAGCATGTTGAGAACTTAAGGACAGATACTGACAGAATATGTGGGAGTGGATTTCTCAAGAGGGTACAGTTCGTGTAGATTCAACAACTCAGAGAAGGTAAATACAAAAGTGATATGTATGTTAAACTATTATATCAACTTCAGCATTCAAATAAACTGATTTCTGATCAGCCATTCTAGCAGATGCACAGCAACCAGCAGTAAAAAGTGAGTGAGAATGTGGAGTTACCGGTTTCAAATATGATGAATAATAGTCTACTGGTGACTTTTGAAGCCTGAAAACCTGTCAATACGGTCGCCTTGCGGATATATATTATCAAAAGTGGCTCAATTATGTTTAGTCTATCCTTTTGTGTTGGCATTCCAACCCTTGCATGATTTCCACTGTGGATCCATGCAGAGAAATTTTTCCAACAAGATTACTGGAAGATTAGCAAAGTGGACTTCATATGTAACTATATTAATAGATACAAATATACCTTGGGGTGTTATCATGATCTCAAGCGTTCTTCAGCTTCTACTTGCTTAAGTATTGAAAGAACATGATGACAGTATAGTAATTCATATGAATTGGGGATGTTGTTCGAGGATAAAGAAGAAATCCATCCCCACACCATTCGAGTCTGGGTATTCAACTCGTTTCATTGCCAACCTATCTAGTCATTCCAGACCATTCTATTCAAGGGAGTACTCAGCTTCTCATCGCGATCTAATAAACTGGTGACCTACACTTTTCTCTCGACATCTGAGGCCTTTGTTTCCGCATACTGATCCTTCACCTAGTTGATACGTAGTTTAAATGCTTAAAAACTTACTCTATGGATTCAAATGTACCTAGTTAATACCTAGATATATATATATATATATATATATATATATATATATATATATATATATATATATATATTTAGATATATATCACAGGATTCAAATGTACTATAGGGCGCTTTTAGCTCTTACTTCTTGGGTTTTGCTTGGATTTATCCTAATTTTGCAGAGGAACTGAAAAACAGAGTTACTCGACTCCGTACCTTCCTCATATTAGTGAGCACGAGACTGACAGTGACACAAATTAGGAAATCATTTTCATTTCCTGTCCTTTCCCTCCTGAATCCTTGCTAAGTCTCAGTGAGGTTAACATATCCAAAAACTAGTAAGTGTATATCATTTTTCGTGTTTTCAGTTAGCATATTTGCCCTTTTGATGTGGAACTTCTAATAATACGCATTACAGCTAGTTTATATATTGAAAATGAAGATAACCCAATTTCATGCTTTTGCAGAATGTGCCAGTTGTATTTATTACTAGATATCTAAATATCTCTTCTCGTGCCACCATACTTCTGACTTTTGGCAGAGGACAAAGACAAGTTATTTGATTTATTAGAATGGATCACATTGTCTCAGAAAGGGTGGTCTAGATTTGTTAACGAAAACAAATTGTCAAGAGAATACTTTGCTTGAGCAAGAGCAATCCAGCTGAAACCTGCTAACAAATTACCATATGTGTCCCTAGTGAGGCATCCAATACCCCGTCTGTGAGGACTCCAGGCATCATCAATGTTGAATTTGACCCAACCTGCAGGAGGTCTAGTCCAAGTCCAGCTTCTGGCCACAGAGTTCATCTTGTAGCGGTAGACGTCTTTTTGTTTTTTTCGTAATAGCAGCTGCAGTTGTCCATATTAGACAACCAATTTCCCACATTAGTTTTAACTCTCTTAGCAAGCAATCCTGATGTGCAGTTTCCAAAAATGAAGTCATTTCTCCTTTTCCAAACACACCAGCAGGCAAAGAAAAAGTGTTTTTTTTTTTCCGGTGGCTATTTAAGGAATTCCTAGGGGAGCCATTCTCAAGCAACCAATCAGATGTTTGTTGGGGGGGGGGGGTTGTTTCAAGCAGAAGCCAATTTTTTTTTTTCAGAAGTTTGCAGTCTTTGAAGAGATGGCCTATGGATTCTATACAGGACAAAAAAGGATTTATACTAACTAAATACACAAGTAAATACATGTATTTATGTATGTAAATGCAGTTTAGGGCTAAAGACAGCAAGCACCCGCAATTATTAGTAATAACTCCTGACATGTGACATAAAATGCCCCCAAAGTCTCAAATTGAGCAAAAATACCCCCCTGTGAACAAACAACACGATCATCTTCTTCTTCCTCTCGATGCTCCCAACAAATCAAACACACAAACCTAAATTGAAGTGCAAAGGCATGATTTCGATGAAGCAAATATAATTGAGATCGAGTGGAGAGAGTACCCAAACGAAAAATCAATCAATTCGGTGAAGAGGAGCTCCGGGTCGAGGTTTCGTCGGAGCTCGGACGGTGATGGGGGCGTCGGTGGTTCTGGGTCTTGGTCACGGGTTTACTCCGGTGGCTGGGCATCGTTGGAGCGCGACAGAGAGGCGGAGAGAGAGAGAGATAGCAGTGGTGGTGCAGGGGGTGTCGCCGATCGAGCTTTCGGGTCCGGTGGTGCAGGGGGTGTCGCCGACAAAGGACAAAGTCTTGTTCTTCTTCTCAAATGTCTGATGTGGAACTTCTCAACACTCCCCCTCACGCGTATCATCTTTTGGCCTACAAGTGGATCTTATTGTCTAAGGGTGGTGGTGAACGTCATTTGTTAAAAGTACACGTGAGTGTGAGCCGTGACTGTGATACCATGTAAAGAATCCATGGGGTTCCACCTCAAAATAGCCCAGGATACTTCTAAAGTCTTGTTCTTCTTCTTAAATGTCCAATATCAACAGGAATCGGTTACAGGTCCTTGACTTGATAGAGAACCAAGAATCGAGGGTTTTCAAACGGAAGAAGAGTAGAAAGAAAAAAAGAAATGTGAGGTCTAAAACCATTGCACACCCTGACAACTTGTAATCTCATCCATGACTCTTTGGAGGCCACGAGGACTCAGGGCCACCAATCAGATAATGACATGTGGCCATCTCCATGGCCCAGTGGTGCTCCTAAGTACGTAAACCCTCTCTACCACCCGAGCCATTAGACAGACCTTAGTGGTCTCGCACCTCGGGACCTTGGGGGTTAAAGTGGCTTGGAGGCTGAGGTAAGGATCGTCGCACCCCATCAGGGGTTGATGGGGTGCGAGCAGGATGCAGTTGTGGAGAGCTTATGTGTGCACCTGGGATGGTCCCCTGAGCAGGATCATTGGCAGTTGCAATAACCACCCCCCTACGGGTAGTTACTGTAACTTCCTCCCACTACACTGGATCGTGGGACCTAGGATGACGAGGTCTGGGTTCTATGTAAAGGGGACTCCCCTTCACTCAAGGGTGACACACTTCTAGATACTTCACACAGGCTGTTTCCTCTCTGCTAGTGTGATCTGCTTGCTTCCACCCCATAGCCATCTTCAACCTCTCAGGTCCATACTTGAGTGATATTATCCTCTATACACACTATCATACACCTTTCACTATGTATCCACACCCAGACTAATCCTTCTACAAGGTCCAAAACCATTCCACATAAAGATAAATCCAGAATCATGGGAAGTCAATCCTAAAATACTATTTATTGAGAAGGGTTCCAATAAAGACAGCAAAGAGGAAACTGCAAGTTAACGTGAGTGGGTTGCCAAACAAGGAGAGCAGGTCTTAACCGAGCCAAACGTAAAAGATAAGACATCTCTCATATTCTAGCCAAAACAACCATGCCTAAACAAACGTATTCTGCTTTTTTACAGGTCGCATTGGTGCATGAAAATTTGAGTCAAGAAAATGAGGAAAAAAATGTAGCATGATGGAAGCAAACCTGGAATAGACCGATAGAATGCATCAATCACATGGTCTAATACCCGCTCCCCCAAGGTTTCTTGGTTTGGTAACAGGATTCCAAGCAATATTGTTGAGTTTGTTTCGCTCGCTGGTGCCCTTCCATAGAAAGTTTCTATAGATGTTGAGAACGGAAGCAGGCAACTTAAATGTTTGCATTGTGTAAATAGGAATAGTGGCTAGAGAACTCTTGATCAAAGTGGCTCTCCTTGCAATGGATAACTTGCTGGCTTTCCAGCCTCCCAATTTCCTCCTCATCTTATCAATAAGGAATTGGTAATCAGCTCTAGAAGGTCTAAGGTCTAGCATTTATAATGGGGCAACCCAAGGACATCACCAAGTTTGAGCATTTCATAACACCAAAGGTGCTGGCACATGAAGCAGCAATGGAAGGAGGTGTTATTGGAAAAGAGAATCTTTGATTTTCTTAGATTCATTTTCTGGCCACAACGTTGACAAAACTCATCCATCAGGTTCTTGATGAGGATGCAGTTAATGGAGCTATTTTTTCCAAATATCAGCAGATCATTAGCAAAGAACAAATGGGAGATAGCATGCCCCTTTGAGAGGACTTCACAGGCTTCCACTCCTAAGAAACGATAGGTATATTTTGAAGAGTCTCTAAGTTTTCTTCTTCCTCTCTGATTCTTCATAAATTAAATAGATTTAAGGTTTTTGATATAAGAGGACTTCTTAAAAAACAATTACAAAAATCCAGCTATACTTGTCCCTCGTGTGTTAGAAAACCTTTGATGAGTATCTTCTTAAAGTCAGGCAGTCTGCTGCTAGATTTCCTCTGCCATGTTCTTCTTCTTGAAAGTAGTAATGTGTTGCTTTAATTTTGAAATACTTCATGCCAGTTTTACTGGGGCTGTTTGGATGACCTGAAGTAAATGAGTGGGCAAGTTTAAAAGCTCATTTAATCAGTAGTGTGGTGCGATAGATTATTTGTAAATTTTTTTTGTTACATTTGCAATTTTTCTTTTTACAATCCGGAAATTCTCCCAAAACAATTCGGAAATCCCCCAAAATAACCTGGAATTCCGCCAAAAAAAACAGAATTTTAGCCGGAATTCCGAATTTTTTGAAATGTCTGGATTTTTGGTAGAGTTTTGACCATTTTCCTCAGATTTTATGATTCTCAGATTTTATGAGAGTTTTGACAAATCCTCTACCTCTCGATTTCCTCTCATCCTAACAGATCCATTGTTTGCTTTGTGAAATAGCATTACATTGTACAATCGAAAGTAAGAGTTTTTGTGTTTACTTCATGTCAGTTTTACTGTTTGTTTCATGTCAGATTCATGCATATTTTATTGTGTAGGTAGGCCTTCTAGTTGAGGTTCTCTGATTTTTGCAACTTCCGTAATCTCTTTCAGAATCAAGACAGAATCAAGCTAAATTGAAGATGGGGAAAGTACCTGGATTTTTCAAGGTCTTCTTCCCGCAAGTATCCGCTGAAAGACTGGTAAACATTTCAACTTCTGAAACAGCACCTTCTCCTTGTTTAACTCTTTGGACATATGTCAACTCACCCATATATATCTGGCACCCAATAAGAAAATAAGTTACTTTTGGGTTTGTATAAGCGCAAAAATGCTTCTTTGGAGCTGGTTTGTTTGTGGGTTTTGATTTTTGTGGCAAATATGAGAGGAAATGAATTGGCTCTTGTCAAGAAAATTGTCTGTTTTATTGTTCAATTTCTCTGCGGAAACCTCTTCCTCTCCTTAAATTTACACGTGGAATTCTTCGTCACCATTTTGCTGCTTAGATCCATTTGCCTTTATCCACTGTTTTATAAACATAAAGAGAAGTATGCTTTTTCCCAAGTTCTGACTTAACAATCTTAAAGCGTTTCAGTAGTAAATGCTTTGGATTGATATTATTTTCAGAGCTTATTAACTTAATTATTTGCTTCTCTTTGGGTTGATTTAGTATAATGAGAAAGAATGTGTATTGGGTAATGAGGTGAAAATCTCCTTGTTTTGTAGAAGTTTCTAGTCTTGAAACCAACTATTGATGTCGCCAACCGACTATTGATGTGGCCAGCCTTGTCAGAATGGACATCCTAGCTAGTGGTATTGACTTTGTTTGTTTGTTTAGTTTGCTTGTGTTGTTTTATATTTTCAGGCTGAGCAAAAATAAAATAAATAAAATTTAAACTCGTCTCTAAACACTAAACTCGCTTTAAAAAAAAAACTATACGTTTTTTTACTTAACATACCATTGAACTGGGGCCATTGTGAGGGTATAAATCCATACTTATGAACTATGTTACAAATATCAATCCCTCTATCTCATTGGATGGGAACAATTCGTGATCCAGACGTTCCTATCTGGGTTTGCCACAATCACTGCAAACATATTACAAACACAAAGTCACAAACACACATAGTATAAGGATGTATTCAAGTAGTTTTCTAAAATATAAATGTAAGAACATAGTATAAATATGTTAATTTTTTTATATCAAATTAGATTATCACAATACTAATATTAACGAGTTACAAATTTAAAGAAATAATCAAAATCAGAAGTTCAAAATAAAAAACGTTTTGGTGGAAAGTGTTCCAACCTCCAATAAGAAGTTCAAAATTAAAATCGTTTTGGTGGAAAGTGTTCCAACCTCCAACGTTCCATTGTTTCGGCCAGAACAGTCGGATTTAGCCAAAACATCCAGGGAAAAGTCCGGATTGGACCGCAGTTGTTACAGAGATGGAATTCAGCAGAACAGTTCCGTTCTTCCTCCAAACAGAGTAATGGATTTCAGAACATTTCTACCCTGAATTGTTCTGTAAGCATAGTACTATAGTAGTATCGTGTCATCAGGGACCAGTGCAGTGTAAATGTGAAAAGTAGCAAAGGCTATAGCCAAACAAACAAAAGTGGAGCTACGTTGCTGAAAAACTATTGACCAATACTTTACCATATCATTATGAGAAGTCTCAATTTTTTAGTAATAAACAAGATTGATGTTCATGCCATTTCGGCATATGGCAAGTTAGCTTCCAAATCTGGGTTTTAGAATAGAACTTGTAGTACTCAGTTATGGAAAGGCCCACTTAGGAAAACAACACATAAATTAGATAAAAAGGCCCACTTAATAAAAACAAAGCATGGATTAGATAGAAAGGCCCACTAAAGTAAACAGCTCACTATTTATTGACTACAGTTTACTACAGGTGTCCATGCAAACTCACTCCGCATCGCCGTCTTCTCTCTCTCTCTCTCTGTCTCTGTTTCAGAATTAGCAGCTAGGGCTTTGACTCCCCAGCGTCGATCCGAAGGGAAATCTGGAAAATTGAAGCAGCAAAATCATCGGTCATTCGAATCAGAGCAGCAAAATTATCGGTCGATTGAAGAAGAAGAAGATGGCCGAAGGGAAATCTGGATTTGTCAAATTCTTCTTCCCGGACACTTCCTCTGAAAGACTGGTAATAAACATTCAATCACCCTTCAATCTCTGCCTCTCTAAATGTTAACTCCTTTAGAGATATTTATGGCTTGTTCTGCTCGATTGCATCACCCTGCAGCTATCTTTTTCGATAAATGCTTCTTAGATTCGAGGCGAATGTGTTTTTTTTTTTTTTTTTTTTTTTTTTTTTTTTTTTTTGGGGGGGGGGGTGTTCTGTCAAGAAATTTGAAAGTCGTTTGACATCAAATTGAATTCGGTTTGTCAAGAAAGTTGATCTCCTGGATTTGTTGTTTAATAGTAGCTCAGTGTGGAAAGCTAATGATTGTTTTCCCATTCATTTTGTTACAAAATTAAAGAGAGACTGTGAATGCTTTTTTTCTTTTCCTGCAATTTTGACTTACAATCCCCCCCCCCCACCCACCCACCCACCCACACACACACCTTGAACTCTGCATTTGACTACTAGTAAATGCTTCCAATTGATGCCATTATCATAGTTTTAGATTTTGTTCCGTTTCAGCCGATATGTACCGTTTCGGTCTTAAACCGAAGTATAACCGGTATTGGTATATCGGGCTGAAATTTGGTGTGTACCGGTGTGTTTCAGCCAATTTCGAATGTTTCGGGGTGTTTCGGACGGTTTAGCGAATTTTGGGAGGATTTCGGTCAGGGTTCAGTATGTAGTTTAAATAAGTTTTTGGGCCTTCATATAACAGTAAAAAAAATTGTGCATCTATTATGATATTCAAGATAAATAGTTCTCTAGTATTTTTCATTTCATTCACTCATTGTATACTATATTTTAGCGTTTTCAGACATTGGGATTTTGAACTTTGAATTTCGAAATTATTTAGTTGTTCAAGAATTGAAGAACTTAAACAGTCGCAGTATATTGAGTTTGAGGATTTTGCTTATGTGAATGAGTTTTTGTGTTAGTTGATTACATGGAAATACGTTATGTATATCTAGTTTATTGTCTAGAAGTAGTATGAGACTATTAGCAATTTTATTGTGGATTATGGACAATTCATACTCATAAACACGTTCTATGAGTTATTTTACAACAAAAAAATACTAAGATTTGGGGTCTTTCTGAAAATATAAAAACTTTTGGGCAATTGTATAATTTAAGAAAATTAGTGGAAAACGAGTCACCGAAAAATACCAGTACCGAAATATTTCACCCTAGTAACAAAAACGAAAGGGACCCAAAACGAAACGACGTCCAGTACGGTATTTCAAACTATGGCCATTACCATGGTTGTCAAACTCCCGGTCCGGATCTTACGATCCCACGATTTTACGATCTCTGAAGGCACAGCCGATCCCGATCCTATGTTAAACTCCCAAACTCATAGGATCTCATTTAGAATCCCGATTCGACATGTAGAATCCTAGAATCTTATACGATTTTACGATCCAAACGAATCTTCAAAGGACCTTCTCGATATTTACAAAGCGGAGAATGGTTCCGAAGTTTACTGGACTCTTGCTTCTTGAGGTGCTATGTACCCAACCCGAGCTGTTTTTATGCTAAGTACCCATAGATTAAGAGTTTACACCATATATTAATCACTTTCTACAAGAGGCAAAGAGCGGAAATCGCTTTACTTAGTTTTTCCCCATGTTTAGGGTCATACCTACATTATGAAACATTTTCTCTTATTACTATCAACATTGTGGTCAACTCATCTTTGATCAAACACATCCTTTTGGTCCATGATTTACACTTTCAGCCTCTCAATTTTTTGATAAAATGAAATGTGGGTTTCCAAGTAAAGGATTTCGTTTGTTTCTTTTTTTTTTTTTTTTTTTTTTTTTTTGTAAAAACTTGGTAAGAAACAATGTTTTAGTAATCATGGCATTAAAAGTTACTTGTTCTTAGAGAATTGCTGAATTTTACGATTCTCCATGGTATATTAGATCTTGAGTTTGTATATTAACATTTTTATGACAATAAGAACTTGAAAATAAGTCATTTAAGTAGTCACAGTATTAATAAAAAATAAAAATTACAGCTTTTGTAGGATCTTACGATCCCGATCCGCTCCTACGATCCCCGATCCTGTGGGGCACTCTATGATCCGACGCAGGATCCCGATCTTGAAAACCTTGGCCATTACTTTAAACTTTCTGCAACTCAATCACATCTGATTTTCTCTTTCAGTTGGTGTTTCACTTCACTATCAAGAGGCTGAACATTAAATGAGCCTCTGTTTATCGGGAAAAAATGCAAATTGAAGACCTCATTTTAGTTTTAGTCTTATTGAAATAGTACAACTCTTTCAAAAATCATTAAAACTTGCTCCTGGATGATGATGATGATGATGATCTGGTGTTTTTCAATTTAGTACTATTGCACCTTGGCCTCACTGATCTTCAAATAAATAGATATTCTACTCAAGTGTCTTTTTTCATGATTAGTAACTCGTACTTTTTTTCTCCTGTAGCCCTTGCCAGTGGCATATTCCCAAATATTGGGAAATTCGACTCCTGGAGTTGCTTATTTGAGGAACTCCGATGGGCAAATGTGGCAAGTCACATTAGCCAAGGAGGGTGATAACTGGTATTTCCAAGATGGTTGGAAAGAGCTGGTGCAGACGATCAATGCCGAGGCGCGCGACCTCTTCTCATTTGACTTTGCAGGTGACAGCATTTTTGACTTTAAACTGTTTGGGCCTAACAGATGTAATAAGCCTACGTCTTGGGGCCAAAGTGAACAACAAGTTGAAGAAAATGGGGAGGAGGTGGGTGAAGAAGAAGAAGATGCAGGGCGGGAGGAGAGTGAAGAAGATGCAGGGCGGGAGGAGAGTGGAGGTTTCCGTGCGGGGAGGCAAAAGAAACAAGAACAGATTGAAAAATCTGATAATGGCCTTTCTCCTAAAGACGCACCCCCAACTTCTGACAGTGAGGATGATGACTACTTGCCCGAAAGGGATCTTGCACCCCCAACTTCCGATAGCGAGGATGACTGCACTAAGAAGGATCATAAGCCAAAAGAGAAAAAACAAAGTTGCAGAAGTAGTTTTACAAATCCCATTCCTTATAGACCAATCTATTGCATTTTCCGCATGTGCTATACAACTTTTTCCATTTTTCTGATAGCAGATTTTGTTTTTATAGGTCAAAGTGGACTTAGGAAGAGGATTGCTGAAGAGGAGAGCATATTTCAGCATGGAGTTGTCTCCCGCCCACAGAATCCATATTTCATAGCAAAGATTTTGAAAAGGAAGCCACGTGATTTGGTAAGGCTTGAGTTATTTAGCCAAAGTGTACTTTCCTATGAACATATGATTCTCGTGTTGTTTTCTGTTTATTTTTGTTGGGTAAAAAACAAGTGTTGGCTTTACCCAGCGTCGGAGGTTGGAATGATGCTTTTTAGGCTACACCTTTTTGTAACCACGTGGAACAGTATATTATATAAACTGTCATATTATAAAAAGATTGCAGATACAAAAGAAAGGTAAACCAGGAAAGAGAGTTTGTTAGTTGCACATTTGCATCATCAGAAGAAAAAAAAATGATAAAACTCGTACTAGTAAACGTGTGCATGTGAATTGCTTCTGATGATTTAGTACTATGGTTCTATTTGAATGTCCAATATTTTTCTTTGTAAATTGGAGTGCATATTTTTTTCATTGATGCAAATTATCCTGAACAGTGAACTACTATACTGCTTTTCTTTGTTCTCTATTCTTGTAAAAACTAAGTGCTTGAGTGCACAATCTAGGAAGCTCCTGATGTTATTACAGAAAAACTTGTTCCATTCCGAAGCTTCTTTGTTCTGTTGATTAAGTGCATGATAATGACTCGCTTGTTCTATTCTGTTGATTGATTCATGGAACTTGTGTTTTTCGTGGTTAGTCTTTCTTTCGGAATTGTTTAGCATTTGTGATAACTCTAGGTGATTGAATTATAGACTTGATGACTGGAAATGGACTAGACTCACATATATATATCTGTGTCGCTAATAATGCAGTGCATCCCAAGAGACGTTGTGGACAACTACAAAGTGCAGCTTCCAGAGAAGCTAGTTGTTGTTGATGAAAGAAAGACAGAGTGGGAAGCAAAAGTGAGGAAGTGGGGTGATGGTAGAATATGGATATCCCAGGGATGGAAAGCTTTCTGCCAAGTGAATGACATGAGCTTGGAAGACAGATGCCTCTGTGAATTCATCCAGCAGGGAGAAGATCATCTCTACTTGAAGCTGCGCATTCTTAGAGAAGGGTCATGGTTGCCAGAAGCCACTACCCAGGAGGAAGCACAGAAGAATCTCCAAGCTGCTGCGGATCAACCCACCCAGGGAAGATAGGTTCTTCACGAAAGAGTATGAGAGGAGGAGATGGAAGAAGAGAAGTGCTTTCCCATCCCAGTGAAGAGAAGATAGGTTCTTGATGATTCCTTTGAACATTGCAAACTTTTAGACTAATAATCAACTAAACATGTTTTGGTCCTGGTTTGGTTCAAACCCTGGTGTTAGTGAGCATGACTTTACAATGTCTTTCCAACTAGACTAAGCCATTGAACCCCCATTTTTGAGGCGGTGCAAGACTTTTCATGTTACATATACTATTGGCATCTTCATTTTTATTGATTTGCGTTTTTCTTAAGAGTGATAAAGACATGAGTTGAGATAACGGATTAACTCCGGGTTTTTTTTTTTTTCACTTTCACTGGTTCGTCACCAATTTTGACATCGGAGTCTGGTTCAATGTACCGGCTGCTGGGCTTTTTCCCCATCATTTGTGTTCTCACCACTGCCTTCGCTTCCTCAGACCGCCGCTGTGACACCAGCCCTGAAGCAGCCCAGCCATGAAAATCCACTTTGCTTCTGTCTTTCTTCTTCAACCTTCAATAAGCAAGGCCGGCCCTGGAAAGTGAAAACTTATCTTACCCATGCTTAAATGGTCAATTCCTGAAAGCACCCTAATCCCATAAACCAACCACTTGTTTCCATACTGTATCATGTCTGAAGTCATCGATTTCTTGTTAGCGGTGCTCACAAGTAAGTTAGCAGCATCTGTTTTGGCTAGTAGGTTGTGCATTGTATTTTGGTTACGTTGGTGGTGTCTTTTTCAAATATTATACTTCTACTATTATGCGATGAGCTATGCAACATCTCGCTTTACAAAGCAGATTATACAAATTGTAAATTCCTTAGATGTGAGTATTATTAGAGATTATATCAAAGATAAGAGGTCTTTTGTAATTATCACATATTTTGGGGCTCATTTGTAATTCTCTAAAGTTCTTCAGCCCGTTAGTGAACGGTCATTTACAGCTGGCCTAACTAAGGTTAGTCTACCATGGTTAGTAGTGGGTTAGGTCTTCTCAGCTCCTTTATGTATCCGGCCCTCTTTCCTAGGGTTTCTAAGCTGCAATGAATCAATGAATATTCCTCTTTCGTTTCCTCTTCTGTTCTTCATTTTCTGTGTTCATTCATGAATTAGCCATAACTGGCTTTTATGGTATCAGAGCCCGAGATCCGGAGCTCTTTATCTTCTCTCCTATAAAACCCCTCTTTTACGCCGTTTCACTGTTTTGCTTCCATGGCACTTCAACCCACCGGCACCGCCGTCGCTCCGGCGAACCCTCTCTATCTTTTATCCAATATCAATAATCTCATGCCTTTCAAACTTGATGGCTCAAACTATGTGCTATGGAAGCACCAGCTATCCACCATCCTTCGAACCCAAAACCTCTATGGTTACATCGATGGTAGCACTGCATGTCCGACTCAGTATCTACCGACGGCTGATGGGGTTCCTCAAACGGAGGTTGTGAATCCGGCGTTCACCCAGTGGTGTTCCCAAGATCAGGCGATTCTCACCATGATCAACGCCACGATGACTCAAGAAACCCTAACCCAGGTAATCGGTCACTTTACTTCTCGTTCTGCGTGGCTAGCCCTAGAACGCCGATTTGCCTCTCTCACCCGATCTAATGTTTTACAAATCAAATCTGAACTTCATAATATTCAAAAACGCTCAGATTCAATAGATACCTATTTTCAGAAATTAAAAGTGCTTCGTGATAAGCTTACTCTTGCTTCAGTTTTTATCGATGATGAAGATATGCTTTTACATACTCTAAATGGACTTCCTCCTGAATATAATACCTTTCGCTCCTCTCTGAGACCTCACTCGTCTCCAATTACCTTTGAAGATCTACATGTTTTACTTCGTGCCGAAGAACAAATGCTTGAATCACAGCAAAACTCTCTTAATTTGTCAAACCCCACTGCCTTTTCTGCTACTACCCCTCCCTCCCCCCAAACTGTGTCCCACTCTGCCAATTACAGTTCACGTGGGTCTAGTCATCGTGGCCGTGGCCGTGGCCGTGGTGGTGGCAATGGTCGCGGTCGAGGTGGTGGTGGTGGTGGCTATGGGAGATCCAATTCCTACAATGATTTTAATGATGGCACTGGCTCCTCTTACCGTGGTGGTTCTCAAAGAGGGAGGTATCATAATACCAGTTTTTCACCAAGGTCTAATTCTTCCACACCTGTGACTTGCCAAATATGTGGCAATAATTATCACACAGCTCTGGAATGCTGGCACAGGATGGACTATTCCTATCAAGGTAAACCACCACCTCAACAGCTCACTGCTATGAATACCTCTCTCTCTCTGGGACTACAAACCCTGCTTTCTGGTTGATGGATACGGGAGCCACTAATCATATGACATCAGACTTCAACAATCTATCTCTCTCAACTCCCTACTATGGCACAGATCAAGTCACTGTTGGAAATCGTCATCATCTCCCAATAAACAACTCTGGTAAGGCTATTTTAACTACCTCTTCTGGTAATTTCTGTCTAAATAACACTTTACATGTGCCATCTCTCTCTGCTAATTTGATATCTGTGCATAAACTATGTGTGGAACACAACTGCAAGATTGTCTTTGATGCCAATTCTTTCTACATTCAGGCCAAGGATACGGGGACCCTTCTTTACCAAGGACAGAGTGAAAATGGGTTATACCCCATTCATTCACAAAGCCTAAAGTTGTCTACTCCTCAAGCCCACCTTGGAAAGAAAGTGTCAAGTCACCTCTGGCATAGTCGTTTGGGACACCCTGCCAATGAAATTTTGTCTAAAGTTTTAAATATGTCTATTTCTGAAAAAGACCATACTGTTTGTCAATCTTGTCTATTTGGGAAAATGCATAGATTACCTTATCCTAAATCTACTTCTGTTTCTCCTACTTCACTGCACCTTATACACAGTGATGTATGGGGGCCTGCTTCTACTAAGTCCTATCATGGCTTTAGGTTTTATGTTTTGTTTATTGATGATTACTCTAAGTATACCTGGATCTTTCCTTTATATCACAAGTCAGAAGTTGCTACTGTGTTTCCTAAATTTAAAACTCAGATTGAAAATCTTCTTGGCAAGTCAATTAAGATTTTGAGAAGTGATGGTGGTGGTGAATATATGTCCTTCATCTTCCAAACTTATCTTTCTTCTGCAGGAATTACACACCAAAAGTCTTGTCCTCATACACCACAACAAAATGGTGTGGCTGAGAGGAAGCATAGACACATTGTTGAAACAGCTGTTACTCTTATGCAGCAGGCTTCTTTGCCTAAATTATTTTGGTTTCATGCCTTTGAAACTGCAGTTTTTCTTATTAATAGACTTCCTAGCAAAAATACTCTGAACAAATCACCATGTGAACTGCTTTTTGGAACTAAACCTGATTATTCTGGACTTAGAATTTTTGTATGTGCATGTTATCCAAATCTCAGGCCTTACACTCACTCTAAATTGGATCCCAGATCCAAACTATGTGTTTTTCTGGGATATGCTACTAACTACAAGGGGTTCTTGTGTTATGATAGAACCTTGAAGAAGTTCTATATTAGCAGGGATGTTGTGTTTGATGAACATCACTTTCCTTATGCTGATACTGCTGCTACTAGTCATGATATCAATTCTTCTACTGACTCTCATATTCCTTTACATGTCTCAGGTTTGTTTGATGACCCCAGCTCAGGTGTAGTGGTGAACACAGAGCCAGTGACTCAGGAGCTACCAGACTTGTGTGATCATGAAGAGACCAACACAGATACTACACCAACAGATACTACAAACTCACATGACACAACCAGTTCTGAGCATGTTCCAGCACAAGACTCTGTGCTTCATCCACCTACCTCCACTGGACATCATATGCAAACCAGGAGCAAGTCAGGTATCAGTAAGAAAAAGAGTATTTTCTCTGCTTCCTCTTCTGTTACTAAGCAATGCTATCCTGCTACTTCAGTTCAGAAAATGGGATTTGCTGCTGTGTCTTCTTGTCTTACTGAACCTACTAGCTTCACTGAGGCTCATAAACACTCACAGTGGCGCATAGCTATGACTGATGAGATTATGAGCCTCAAACAGCAAAATACATGGACTTTGGTGCCTAAACCACCTAATGCAAATGTAGTAGGAAATAAATGGGTTTATAAAATCAAATATAACTCTGATGGCAGTGTTTTGAGGTACAAGGCACGCCTTGTTGCCAAAGGATTTCATCAAACACATGGAATTGATTTTTCTGAAACTTTTAGTCCAGTAATTAAGCACTCAACTGTTAGAATTATTCTTGCTTTGGCTGTAACTTTCAATTGGCCATTGCAACAACTTGATGTTAAAAATGCCTTCTTACATGGCACATTGAAGGAAACTGTTTTTATGCAACAGCCACCAGGTTTTATTGATCCTAAGTTCCCAAACTACATTTGCAAACTAAACAAGTCCATATATGGGCTTAAACAAGCCCCTCGTGCCTGGTTTGAGTGTTTTACTTCCTATCTTTTGCATTTGGGATTCATTTCTTCAAGTTGTGACTCTTCCTTGTTTATTAGACATGATGGCACCAAGATTACATTATTGCTGTTATATGTTGATGATGTGATTATAACTGGAAGTGACTCCCAGTTTATTCATCATCTTGTTACTCAGTTGCATAAACAGTTTGACATGAAAAATCTAGGTCCTTTGACCTACTTTCTGGGATTACAAATTTCAAGAAATAGTGCTGGTCTTTTTATACATCAAACTAAGTATATAGAGGATCTTCTCAAAAGATTCAACATGACTAACTGCAAGCCATGTCCTACTCCTCTAAGTTCTGGTGTAAAATATCACCAAAATGAAGGCAAACCTCTTGAAGATGCCACCATATATAGATCATTACTTGGTGGATTACAATATTTGTCTTTTTCTCGTCCTGACATTGCTTTTGCTGTGAACCATTTGTGTCAGTTTATGCATTGTCCAACTGATGCTCATTTACTTGGTGCCAAGAGGATTCTGAGATTTTTACAAGGCACAAAATACCATGGGCTGCATTATCAAAAAGGCCACCTCCCTATCCAGGCCTATTCAGATGCTGATTGGGCCGGCAATCCAACGGATCGCCGGTCCACCACAGGTTATGTAATCTTTCTTGGGCCCAATCCTATACATTGGGCCTCCAAGAAACAACCAACAGTGGCCCGTTCGTCCACAGAAGCAGAGTATAGGGCCTTGGCCTCTACCACTGCTGAACTCAGTTGGATCTTAAAATTATTCAATGAACTTCATCTCAGGATTCCTTCTATCCCTTCTATTTTTTGTGATAATCAGTCTGCGATTGCACTATCTTTTAACCCAATTTTTCACGCTCGCACAAAGCACATAGAAGTGGACTATCACTTTGTGCGAGAAAAGGTACTACTTCGTAATATTGGTGTCTCTTTTGTTTCAGGAAGTGAGCAGATTGCAGACATTCTCACAAAAGGACTTCCAGCTCCACATTTTTCAACTCTGAGGCACAAACTTATGGTCACCTTCTGCCCCAAAGTTTGAGGGGGTGTATTAGAGATTATATCAAAGATAAGAGGTCTTTTGTAATTATCACATATTTTGGGGCTCATTTGTAATTCTCTAAAGTTCTTCAGCCCGTTAGTGAACGGTCATTTACAGCTGGCCTAACTAAGGTTAGTCTACCATGGTTAGTAGTGGGTTAGGTCTTCTCAGCTCCTTTATGTATCCGGCCCTCTTTCCTAGGGTTTCTAAGCTGCAATGAATCAATGAATATTCCTCTTTCGTTTCCTCTTCTGTTCTTCATTTTCTGTGTTCATTCATGAATTAGCCATAACTGGCTTTTAAGTATGATGTCCGGGATAACAGTTTGAATATGAAATTGATGCTTGTTCGTTTGTTTGTTGTTTGTATTCGGGATCTGTATGCACGTTAGTAGTAGTGGTGGTAGTAGTAATAGGTTGCTCGGTCTATCTGCTTAGGTTCTGGTTCCTGTTCTAACGTAGAGATCACGGGATAGCTTGTGTTTGCTTCTTTTGTTCCTCCTATCGATATTTGGTGCGTATGTAATTTATGTTTGCTAATAATGTTCTTACTGTTTCGACAAAAAGATCACATAAACCACAAAGTTCACACCCTTAAAAGTTAAAACCAGCAACCCAGCAGCTCTTCTTTGTCACATAAACGTACTGTTCCATGAACCTAATCACAGTCAAGTACATGTTCCCCGTACAAATACTTCATAATAACTTCAAACAAACTCTTGTACTACGGCTCCGTTTGGTTTGTGGTAAAATATTTTCCTGTGAAATATTTTGCCTTGTTCTAGTTTTTGGTTCGCAATTTATATTAAAAAGGTCTTTTACCAAGTAATATTTTCCTTCAAATTGTAAAATGACGTACATGTTTAAAATCCATAACTAAGCCATTTTCGGGAGAGTGAAGAAGTGTGACAACAACACATACTAACACCTCTGCCACCAAGAACCACTATTGTCGCCACCCACCGGCCACCTCCATCCCATTGCCACCACTCTCACTGCAACCACTGCTCACCATCTCTTCTGCCACCAACCACAAAAAAATATAATGCACAAGCAAAATATTTTTCAAGTGCCAACCGAACACAAGAAAATAATATTTTTCGTGTAGAATATTTTTTTTGAATGAAAAGCATGATCTAACACACATAGATCTACAACATGAATTAAAATGGAAGATTTATGTGTACATTTTCTTCCTAAGCTCCTAGCGCAGCGGATTGTGATCTTGTTGTTGCTTGCTTTCATGTGCCTGCACCTTGATCTTGATCCCACCGGTCTAGTGCAAATCACGAGGAAGAACGCCTGGATTCACCCCACGTACCACCCTCTTGGATGTAGTTGGAGAGAGACTAGGGTTCTCTACAACTTGAGAATGAATGTGGACAGAGTAATTTTTCTGTGTTATTAGCCTTATAATATGTAGGAGGCTGTCTCCTTATATAGGCAAAACTTCTCATAGGTTTGCACATAAACTCCTAGGATTTGAGCCTTTGCTACTAACTCTTTAAGTTTGTGCCTTATTGCAGCTAACCTCATAAGGTTGTAATATTTGTATTGGGCACCCCACATGGGCGCACCAATTGCTAACATTTTTCTTTGTAAAACATTTTACTGTCAACCAAACAGGGCCTACATGTATAATCTTTGTCAAGAAGACACATTTCTAGCTTATTTCACAGGGGAGTTCTACAATATTCTGTATTCACAGGGACATAACTGAAATTATATGCAGTTCTGCTGACGCAAAAACTTCCTGAACATGCAAAATTTGCATCCAACATGTCTAAGACACTTGAATTTTCTGTACCTCCAAAGGGTGGGAGGGCCTGGAATTGGAGGAATTCTTAGAGACAGTAAAGGAAGCCATATCTTTAACTTTTCTAGAAATTCTGCTGACACAATTGTCACCTGTGCTGAGATCTTTGCCATTTATAAAGGCCTCAACATAACTTACTCCAGCAACTATTCAAAAATTGAGGTGGAAAGTGATTGTATGGATGCAGTGATGCTCATTAATGAGGATGACAACTTCCTCACAAGCAAGTACTCTCTCATTCCTGACATCAGAAATCTGCTTACTCTCTCCCAAAGCACAATTGCCCACATTCCCAGAGAAAGAAACAAATGTGCTGACTTACTTGCGAGAATTGGTTCCTTTCGCCCACAGGACTTGCTTGTCTACAACACACCTCATGAAGTCATCAAGAAAGTGTTGATTGAAGACATGATGGGAACCTTCAATGGTACAACAACCTCAAACAGAAATGTGTAACAGGGGCATGCTTGCCTGGGGACTTTGTTGTTGTTTAATGCTTTGTTTTCCTTATGTTTGTACTTTGAACTTTGAACTTTGAACTTTTCATTCCGAATGTATCAAAAAAAAAAAAAAAAAAAAAAAATTCTGTACCCTCTTTATAGTAAACATATCTGAGCTCTATGATGATATTCAATACAGCTTCAACCCTCATTCTCTCTTCTCTCTCTCACTCTCAGTTATTTCTAGGGTTTTGAGGTGAGCTATACACCTGCCTCTTTTCACACAAACACCAACTGGGTTTTGGAGATGGAAGGCAAGGGAAAACTTCCATCTCCAATTCTATGGACTTTGTCTATTTAGTTCCATGTTGATTTTTCTAACACAATATGCACATAAGATGCTATTTTTTTGCCGATTTCATAGAAACATCATATAAATCCTAGTAGGGTTTGAACACTAGACGTCTACACCTACAGACCAGGGGCTTTAAATGCTCTACTACCGAGCTAGCACTCATTTGCAAACGCCGGTGCTTATAACATCGATATTGGCACTGTTACAGTGGAAAGAGATTCACATATTTGAATGAATTGTGGCTTAATAATTGTGATTGATGCACTTTGAAAAGCTTGCTTAGTGTAGAAAATGATTAATTGAGGTCTCTTTATACTATCCCTTTGTACCCAAAAAATGTTAGCATCACTAGTCTTTTGGGTATATTTTTATAACAGATAATACTTCTGACGACAATTGAGATTGCTCAAATATACCCACAATTTGTATATTATGTGTCATATCCTTTTGTGTATCTCCTCTTAGAGGTTTGTCATTGTGTTTGTTTTTTTTTTTATCTTGCTGTCATATGATAAACTCAAAAATGTTGTCTTTTTGGTATGAACTACAGTATTCGACGAGGATTTCTTAGCAAAAAGATTCGGGAATTTCACAAACTGGGCTCCGACTATTTTCACTGAACTGGATAACTCAGGCCGCCAGAAATTCATTTGTGTTATATGGCTCCTTTGGGTGCAAAGAAACCAACGAGTATTCCAAAACATCTCCAAATCTGCCACTGAAGTAGCAGCGCATGTGCTGAGTTTTCTTCAAGAGTTAGACGGAATTAATGGCAGAACCCCAACCAGCCCGAAAAACTATCTGCACTAGGATTGCAACTCGGGCGGACTGGGCGGGTTGAAGCCCTTGCCCAAGCCCAAGCCCGAGTTCTATTGGGGTTGCCCAAGCCCAGCCCAGCCCGGGTTGGGAGCATCGCCAACCCGTCCAAGCCCAAATTCGAACAAACCAATTCGGGTTCGGGTTGAATTCAGGCTAGCCATTAAATTAAATAAGTTAACATAATTATCAAGGTCAGAAGTAGGACTAAGGGCATGATTTTCAAGGTCAGAAGTAGGACTGCAACTCGGGCGGGCTGGGCGGGTTGAAGCCCTTGCCCAAGCCCAAGCCCGAGTTCTATTGGGGTTGCCCAAGCCCAGCCCAACCCGGGTTGGGAGCATCGCCAACCCGTCCAAGCCCAAATTCGAACAAACCAATTCGGGTTCGGGTTGAATTCAGGCTAGCCATTAAATTAAATAAGTTAACATAATTATCACATTCAACTCAATTAAAACTGTCCCTCAAACTTAAGTTATTAATTTACATATAGAAATAGATAATGAAGGTAGACTTCAATGTTTTTGTTATTTAAGGCTAAAAATAATAACTATATATTGCTGGTGTGAACTAAAAGATTATTCCTTTATACAAGAGAATACTAGATATTTTTTGAAAAAAAAAGTATATTAGTTGTAAACATAAACATAACTAAAAATATCACTAATAATTAACAGAAAAATAATAGATTCATGATAAATATGAATAAATAATACTCTTCGAATATAACATTTAAAGGTGATGAGTATACAACTCGGGCAATTCGGGCTAGCCCAATGTTTAATATTCGTACCCAAGCCCGACCCTAATTGCAATTCGGATTGATAATTTCTACCCGAGTCTGTCCAAATTACTCAAAACAAGTGCCCAAGCCCGACTTTAGCCCGGACTGGGTTCGGGTTGGTCGGTTTCAGCCCGTCCAAGTTGCACCCCTAATCTGCACAGTGCCTCCCCATCGGCAAAATGGATTCCTCCGGCTCCCAACTGGCTCAATTGTTATACGGATGGTTCGTGGGTGGCAGCCACCAGACAGGCAGCAGCAAGCGCGGTCTTTAGAGACAGCAGCGGCAAATTCATTGCTGGTCAAGCTCCGCCTCTTTCGATGGCCTCCTCTGCAGCTGAAACCGAAGCTTTGGAAATTTTAGGAGAGCTGAAAATGGCATTTAGGCAAGGCTATTCACGTTTGATCCTCGAATCTGACTCACTGAAAATCATCACTAAACTCAACTCAAGAAGGGGGCTTTGTGACACGATCTTCTCAGAGTTAGACCAGATCATATCAGATTGCTTTCAACTTTCAAACAGGTTTGAAGCAATTTCCTTTCGACACACGGGTCGTGCCAACAACAAAGTTGGAAATGAATTTGCAAAATATATGGTCTGAAGTAGGGATGGCAACGGGTCGGATCCGGATCGGATCAGGCCCTTCCCGGTCCAGATCCGACTAGGAGAAATGGGATCCAAATCCGATCCAGATCCGCTCGGATCATCACCGGATTCGGATCAGATCGGATCAGGTTTCATTCAGCTGATCCAAATCCGATCCGTAGATCCATATAGTACGTGATCAATTCGGATTCGGATCGGATCCGACTCGAGTTTGCAATAAAATAGAAAAATAACATAAAAATTAGACACTATTTCATACGTTAATGCATGTTCGTAAGTTGTGAATCCTAAAAAACAAAAGAAATAGTTGTGTAAGTTGGAGTTACTATAGTATTCTTCTTAGAAGTGTAAGTCGGGAGGTAATAGGGGTATATTTGTAAAGCATACATATACGTCGGATCGGATCGGGTCGGAACAGGGTGGATCTGCCCTAAGATCCAAATCTAGATCCAAATTCATTCGGGTCTTGCTTTCCGAATCCAAATCCCATCCATTTTCAATTGGATCGAATTCATATCCGATCCATTCGGCTCGGATCGCTCGAATCTCAGATCGGATCGGACCATATTGCCATCCCTAGTCTGAAGAGCTCTTCCTTATGTATTTTCCCCAATATAGAGCCCCAATGGGCATTATCTCTGATGATGCGACAGGCTTCCAACCATTGATCCTCGAATCTGACTCACTGAAAATCATCACTAAACTTAACTCAAGAAGGGGGCTTTGTGACACGATCTTCTCAGAGTTAGACCAGATCATATCAGATTGCTTTCAACTTTCAAACAGGTTTGAAGTAATTTCCTTTCAACACCCGGGTCGTGCCAACAACAAAGTTGCAAATGAATTTGCAAAATATGGTCTGAAGAGCTCTTCCTTGTGTATTTTCCCCAATATAGAGCCCCAATGGGCATTGTCTCTGCTTACTGATGATGCGACAAGCTTCCTTGGACTTGATTTACATTAATGAAAAGCAATTGGTTTCTCAAAAAAATGTTGCCTTTTCTAGGACTAGCACAAATGTAGAACGCAAAGTCGTATTAATAACGAAGACCTCCAACCATTCAACCTCAAGGGTGCGGTTCCTTTTAGGTTTTTATGTTTGAATGCCACAGATTAGGGGTTTTCATAAACCGACCACACCGGCAAAACCGGACCGCACCAAACCGAACCGTACCTAAACCGATGGTTTAACAATTTTTTCCTTAAAGAACGGTTTTAATATTTTAAAAACCGAACCGGGCACTAACCGAACCGAGACCGAACCGACAAAACCGAAATAAACCGCACCGCACCGAGAAAAGTTTTTAACACAAATTTTAGTATTTTTCTTACTGCCTCCCATGTTGTGACCCACTCATCACAGTTTGAGTTTAAGACTTTTAAGTCGTAGAAACACACCATAGTTCTAATTTACTAAACAAAAAATTATTTTCTCTCCGTAGTGAGATAAAAGCGATGTAGGGAACCACTTTCATTTTTAAATGATGAGAGTTTATCTTAGTTTTTTTAGATGTATTCGGTAAGTAACAAAGATATAAGTAAACCGGTCTTTTTATAGTTAGTTTACTTTGCGTCGAAGTTAGGAGTTAATACATGATATAATGGGTTCCAAACCGAATGGTTTAACCGGACCGAACCGGAATTTTCGGTGCAGTATTTTAATTTCTAAGTTTCAAACCGAAGGCATTTCGGTTTCAAAAATATTGAAACCGAACATTTCGGTTTAGGTGTCTCATATCCTCTAAAAACCGACCGAACCGGACCGTGAACACCCCTACCACAGATGACAACACCCTTTGGGAACACTGCCCACAAGCAACTTATCATGCTATACATGTGTGCAAGTGTCCTGCAATTTGGGACACGAAAGGGGTTAAAGTATCATTCCCAAACTAGAGGGATGAAAGTGTCTTTATATCAAACTTAAGGGGGTGAAAGTGTGTTTTTCCAAAAAGAAAATTATATAGGAATGCAACATATATCTTCCACGTTTTATTGGTCAGCAATGAAAGTTAGCACTTCTCCTGTAGAAATAGAGATCATTTACTTTGTCAACCAATCATCTTATTGCCACCTTATCCAACCCCTTCTCATCTCTGGTCACACAAACTTTCCATTTTATTCTCTCTCCCAATCTCTCTCATCAGTACTGATTTGCCATAGACCTCTGAAAAAAAAACACCATTTGAGTTATTTGAGCTCAGGTAAGCTCTCTCTCTCTCTCTCTCTCTCTCTCCATTAGTAACAACCATGTAAAATGTCAATAACTACTCAAAGTTCTGTCAAATTTTAGCTAAATTCTTCACTCTATACATATATAGCAGGTTCTAGGTCTCACTCTCACCAAAGGAAATGGCAACAGCATCAGCAACCCTTTCTCCGGCTACATTCGCTGCTGCAGCCACCGTATGCTCCGGCAACTCCTCCCGGAGAGGCAGGAGTGTGAGCTACATTGCTGGACTGAACTCTTTTGGTGGGCTCAAAGCTCAGAACAATGTGGTCTCTTCGGGGGCACCTGTTTGTACAGCAGTGTCATTTGCAAGGGTGGTTAGCTCTTTGAAGTACCCGTCAAGGGGCGGCAGAGGCGGTGGCGGAGCACTAACCTCCACCTGTAACGCCGCCGGAGAGATTTTCCAGATTGCGGCAATCTTGAATGGGCTTGTTCTTGTTGGGGTTGCAGTGGGTTTTGTTCTTCTCAGGATTGAGGCTTGGGTTGAGGAATCTGAGTGAGGAATCTGACAATTTTCTCTGTTCAATGAATAATATCATTACTTATATATGTAATTTTCATTGATTAAATTTAGAGTACTATTCGGAACAAACCAACCTGAAACTGTTTTATGTAATAAGTTTCACTATTGTAATTTCCCAACTGCTTTGTGACAGTATATTATGAAATGGTGGTCACATTCTTCAAAAATGAGCTGATGATTCGTGCACATTTGTGTTCCTTTATCGCCGTTTTTTACAAAGAATCACTGCCAGATATAGTCGTCGGTGATGGTATGTTCAAGCTCATGTTACTACTCATAGCTTATCATTCATTGGATATATGGCCTTATTTCGGCTTTTTTTGTTTCTTTCACACCTATGTATTGATGATCCTAGAGCTCTTACTGAATTGCTTATGCAATGAACATTCTCAAATCTTATTCCGAAATTTTATGGAGATCCTTGAGTTTATCCAGAAATGGTTGTTTTGGATGTGAATGAGGTCTCTTTAACAAGTACTACTGGAGTATCAAAACCCATACAATGAACATTTTCAAGTCTTATTCTGAAACTTTAAGAAGATCCTTAAGATTATCCAGAAATGGTAGTTTTGGATGTGAATGAGGTCTCTTCGACTACCAGACAAGCTTTTTACTATAAGGGAATCCATCAATACATAGTTGATGGTAACATTCTAATTCATTGTCCTTAATAACATTTACAGTACCCAGAGGATTAATACCTTCAGAGAAGTGATACCTAAGACACAGGGTTCTCCATACTCAGATTCGAGCCATCTTACCCTGCAAATTGAGCTCCAAAAGTTCCCAATCACAAAGAGAAAGGATCGCTGGCTAATGGATCGGCACGCTTGAAACCAGTAATGGCAACAACAGAGACACTTTCAGAACCTCTGCTGTGAAGCCGCTCGTACTCAGGCGACTGATCCCTGAAACATCTAGCAAGGTTTAAGCAAACAGAAGCTGTGAAAACCATAATCCCAGCAAGTATCCAACTGAACTGCATGTTGGCCAGTGCGTTCGCCCTAAAACTCGCTTTGTGGGTCCCACAGATGACCGCGCCGCGCATACCGTCGCCGCCGCCGCTGCCTGCCAACTGCACAGTGCATCCCTGTGGGACAAACTCAGCAACCCATAACATAAATCCCATGTTGATGAACCAAGATCCCTGGAATACTACAGAAATTGCAAGAACAATAGCTGCAGGGAAGTTCGAAGGAGATATAGTTGCAGCTAGAGAAGCCATGAGAGAGATGATCACTATGAGCTGCAAAAGCCAATGGTAATGTCCTTCCAAACCCACATGATCGGCTGAGTGGTAATGGAGTAACAAAAGCTCTTGACCAAACACAGAGGAAACCAGGACTCCGGTGAGCCCAGGTAGGGTTTCAGATGAGTTTGTTAAGTCTGCTACAAGGGCAAATCCGGCGAATATTGCTAGATGGAGAAACATGGTCACATGCTCGAAATTGTCGAGCTTGAAGGAGAATCGAAGAAAAGGGAAGTCCAGTATCTGCATGGAAATGGCCAAGAGGGAGAAGGATAAGATGAATAAGAGTTCCAAGTGTTTGAGTCTGGGAAGAGGGCTCTTCAATGGGTACCAGAAGCTAGAAGCGAAATTTGCAGAGCCTTTCAGATAATAGTCTCTTATTGTGTTGATGATGTGCCATAAGCCAATCAACACAAGGGCTAGACCAGGAACTAAATGCCCCACAAATGTACCCATTGAAGCTTGATCAGTTCAGAGTTCAGACCAAGGGTTTGGGTTTTGGGTTTGGGTTTGGTTACAAGTCTCATGCACAAGCTTAAATACACAAAAGTATTTGCAGAGGCACCATGAACAAAAGGCAAAATCATATTTTTATGCAGGGTGCATGTGTTTCCACAAAGAGACTTGCAAAAGGAAGAAACCATTTCGTGAATGACTCGAACATTAAAGATGAAGCTGTCCCCTGGTAAGATCAAAAGGGTATGTGATATTTATCAGAAAGACAAATAATTCATAAGTGGTAGTAATAGGAGGACCATGATATAATTTAGCCTTTCATGATGTCAATGTGCCCGTACCCAATGGCCATACATAATTCTGAGGCTTTAGGAGATTACCATGTAATTTAAAGTTCATCTCTTCTAGGGTTTGAGTGGAAGGTAGGGAAGGAGGAACACAGATGACCCCAATAATAACACTAGTGGACATTGACATGTCTCCAATATTATTTTAAGATCAGCAATAGTGTCAAAGCACTTGTTCAAGTAAAGTAAATTTCCTTTGGCATCTTCTAATCTCAAACAAAGTATATGCCAGTAAAGTAGAAAGATTTCAACAATGATACATCAGATGTGGCGTGTGGGGAACTATCTCTGAGACCACTTCGAAATTTTAAGGTTCTGCAAACTTCGGAAGAATTGTATGAAGCAAGCATCATTAACTGGTAGTACGTGGTATAGAAAATTATTGAGATGTATTCATTGATATGAAAAAGAAATAACCGTGAAGGTGTATTGGATTAAGAATAATACAAACTTCTGGATTGCAGCTAGTTATTGGATTGATGATGAAAAAAGAGAATTTTGGTTCGGTCCTCCACCTTAACGCCAAAAACAGGATTGATCAGACTTTGTCGACTCTGACTCATGGTGATGATTTATCAAAGAGTAGCTCTGGTTTTCAAATAATTGAACAACCAGGAGCAATTAACTTATGATACTTAGATGACAATCATAAGAAAGACTAGGCAAGAAACTGCAGCATTACTTCAAAACTTAAGCAGCTTTGCATCCATGACATAAATGAAATGCTTAAATAATGAAAGCAATTCTGAGCAAGTGCTTCTCTAAAAAAAAAGAAAATCTGAACAAGTGCAAATAGAGATCAGATATGCAGTCAAGTGTTACATGTGAGAAGATAATAAAGGGATATATAAATGGATGGAATATAATTTTTTTTTTTTTTGATGAAAATGGAATATAAAGGGATATATCATCAATATGGCAAATCTTCCTTTAACAAACAGCAATAAGCAACCATCTGACTGTTGGAGGATAACTTATTCAGAACAATTTTCATACTCGGTAACATATAAAGGTACAAAGCATACAGAAACCCTATACTAGGTATTACTTCCTCCGTTTCTTCTGGAATGCCCTGCTTTCAACCCGTAACTGGGTCACTTTGACTCGGTGATTTAGATAGCAAAACGATATAATTTTTTAATAAAAATTCATGGTGTTGTAGACTAAGTTTACTCTACAAGACCATGCAAAGATTACCAAATTCTTGTATCGTTTTGCCAATCAAATCACCGAGTCAAAGTGACGCGGTGAATAGTGACAAAAAGTGAAGTAGGCTGAAAGAGAAGAAACATGGGTAGTATACGATAAGTAACTGATTACAAACATAAATTGGATTATGAAGACCCAAAAGAAACTCTGTTAAGCGCTCAGGATAAAGGATTTTTGAAACAATAATTATACCTTATATCAGCTGGTTTCCTTTGGCTCATCCAGAATAAGAAAGCAGAGCTCGTCCAGACAATTATAAGGCTCTGGGATGGCATTTTCTACCGAATCGAAAAATCAGGCAACTAAGATGAATCACGCAAAATCTTTTTCGACAGCTTTTCCAACATTGCCGATCCCTTTAAGCAAAGAGATATAAGTATTGTCATCAGGGGTTATGCCTTTGCCCACCATTTCCTTCATGAGCTCTTGTGCCTCACCACCTTTCTGATTTTTACATAAGCCTTCTATAAGGGCATTGTAAGTAAGGCGTGTTGGGTTGAAACCTAGACTTGACATCTCATCCCTGACTTTGAAGGCATCTTTAGTATCTCCTCTCTTACTGTAGCCACTAATGAGGGTGTTGTAAGTGATATGGTCTGGTTTAATCCCCTTTCTCTTCATTAAATCAATGAGTTCGCGAGCTTTTTCAACATTACCCATCTTGCAATAGCCTTGCATTAGAGTGTTGTAGGTCACCTCGTCTGGAGGAACCTTAAGCCTCTCCATTTCTTTCAGAAGAAAATGCGATCGCTCCATATTCCCGTGGCTGCAATGTCCATGAATCAATGCATTGAATGTAATCAGATCTGGATAAATACCTCTCGCTATCATCTTCCCAAACAAATTATCTGCCTCTCCCATGTGTCTGCGCTTGCTTAAAATGTAAATAAGGGATGTGTAAGTGAACTGCGTAGGCTGAAGCCCACTACTTAGCATCTCATCAAAAAGACGAAAAGCATTCTTCATATCACCCGACCTGCAATACCTATTAATCAAAATATTATATGTGATTGCATCTGGAGGTACACCCTTCGTCTCCATTTCCTTGAGCATGATATCAGCTTCAGTCTCCTTACCTTCCAAGAGTAAAGCATGAATCATAATATTGTAAGTTGAAACGGTTGGCATTATAGCTTGCCTAACCATCTCATCTCTGAAAGCAAAAGCCGCTTTTAAATCTCCGTTGTTGCAATACCCATCGATCAAAGCATTATACATTTCAGCAGCTGGAATCAAGCCATTTTCCTTTATTTCCTTAAGAAGGGTAGATGCCTCCTTAAGCCTTCCATCCTTACACAGCCCACTAATAAGAGATCCAGCGGAATATAAATCCGGCTTAATCTTTTTCGATTTCATTCGCTCGAAAAGGCGATAAGCACCTTCGATATTTCCCATCGAGCAATACCCATGAATGATCGTGCCATAAGTTGCAGCAGTCGGCCTAAACCCTAAACCT
This sequence comes from Linanthus parryae, assembly GCA_023055425.1. Lineage (NCBI taxonomy): Eukaryota > Viridiplantae > Streptophyta > Magnoliopsida > Ericales > Polemoniaceae > Linanthus > Linanthus parryae. Next base: position 42,281,202 of record JALGPY010000002.1, read on the forward strand.
TCCATTAACCCGATAAACTCCCTAACCTTCTTCAACCTCCCTTCTTTACACAACACATTGATCATAATGTTAAACGTACACACAGTCGAATCGATCTTCAACTCAAACATCTCATTGTACAAACCCCACGCTAATTCCGTCCGTTTCATCTTAACAAAAAGACTCAGCATAGCATTACAAGTCTCAATATTAGGCAAGATACCCTCATCTTTCATCATTTTGAAACTCTCAAGAGCCTCATCAGCTCTCTTCAACCCACACAATGCCTTTATCAACAAATTCAATACAGTTAAACTAGAAACACCCAATTCCTCACAAGCAAACACCAACCCATCAAAAAGGTCCCTACCCTTTAGATACCCACAAGCAAGTACCTTGTTTAAGAGCTCCACAGCTCGTTTAGGCGATTGAAGAGCGACAGTGACAATAAAGAGACAGTTGGTTTTGGCATTGAGGCTATTAGGGTCGAATTCATCGGCGTATTTGAGAGTGAGGTCTGGGTTTGCTCTGAGATTCAAGATATCTGTGGGTTTTAAAGTGGGGTTTGCAATGTGTTCGACGAAATGCCCCTGAGAAGATAAGATTGGTTTTCGGAGTGCGTTTGGGTTGGGGTTTAAGGGAGTGAGGTTGGGTTTGGGGAGAAGAAGTGAGGATGAAGGAGTAGGGGACTGAGCTTGGTTGGTTGTGGTCGGAGGTCTGAGCTTGTTGTGGTGTTTGGCTGTTCGGAGATTAATCCCTTTCAGTGTTTTCATTTGTGTGGTGGTTGACGGAGGAGTGGTTGACGGAGCAGAGAAGATCCGACGGGAGGGTTTTGATGACGGCCGCAAGACTTTCTGCAAGTAGGGCATTTTAGTCATTCACACGGGCTAAGATCGATGTACTGCTACTCCCTACTTTCTATGTTTCTTCTCTGGCTTTCTGGTTTGACTTTTTTTGGGTCAAAGTGGTTAGCAAAACTATACAAGAATTTCGTAATTGTTCATTGTTAGAGTGATGGCAACGGGTTGGATTCGGCCCGGATTGGCCCATTCCCGATACAGATTCGACCAGGATGAGTGTGATCGAAATTCGATCGAGATCCGTTCGGATCATCACCGGATTCGGGTTTCTTTTGGAGCAAGGTACCGGTGGTGGAAGCAGGGCGTCGATTTTTTGTGTGATCTTTCGGAGAAGGGAAAAAAGCAGGACACCGGTGCCTTAAAAAGCAGAGGGAGGAATATTGGGAGCATGGCACTTATTGTGAGAAAGTTGTTTTTTTTTTTATTGGGATTTTCCAAACCCACCCTCCCAAATAGGGCTGGTAATTCGAGTTAACCTATCGGGTTGCGAGTCGGGTCGAATCTTATCGGGTCAGGAAACGGGTACACCCCAGTGGATACTAAATTATTTTTGTCACTATTGAGTCCACCCGTTTTTTACCCCTTACGGGTTCGTGGCGAACCAAATCATGTAACTTCGTTTTGGGATTGTGTCGGGCAACGTGTCGACCAGTATATTGTTAGCATTATGCATATGTTTTTTTTATGAAAAATGGCTAACTGTAATAAAAAAAAAAGAGGGTTATTGTTGTGTTATACAGGTTGAAACGGATAATATTTTTATTGTGCGGGTTGACACTAATATAACCCACGTATTCCCATGTGTAGCAACTTCGGAAGTGTGTTCTATACCAATTCATGTATTGGACTCTGAACCATAAGTTTCGACCATGTTAAGATTCTAGATATCATGACAAGGGGCACGTGTAACAAGAATGTTAAGCCTTGTACATGTCTTATGGACGAACCACCTCACAAGGGAGGCAAAATGTGAAGCGAGAATTGGTATGAGGAAGAAGCGTCTTCACCTTTTGACAAGATATTTTGAGTTCCGAGGACCTCACTCCTCTGAGGGGGGAAGGATGTAATCCTTCGGTTTTGCAGCACATCATTTTAATACTCCTTATAGAATGTTACTCCTCGTGCATGGCATTAGGTTGCATTTGGTTGTTATACCTAGAAGGGAGACTCATAGTTGAGGGTCGTTTAGAATGTTGTTTAAACTTCGAGGACGAAGTTTTCTCTAAGGGGGGAAGGATGTAATCCTTCGGTTTTGAAGCCTTTGGTTTTGAAGAATGTCATTTTTGAAGCCTTATGTTTGCGCTTAGTTATTATACCCTAAAGTGGAGATCCATACCTTAGTGGTTGTTGAGAGGTTGATTTAAGCTTCGAGGACGAAGCTCTCTTTAAGGGGGGAAGGATGAAATACCCCGTTTTATGGATACAAGTATTTTATGATATTACTATAACTTTTGGGTGTTAATATAATATTATTATAAGTGTTGGGTATTAGCTTTTTATTGGATGTGAGTTAATTTTTATAGTTATTAAATACTTGAGGCTTTTATGTATTTTTCATAACTTTAATAGTGTCTTTAACTTAACTGGTGGGGTATTACTTGTCTTTAACCTAAACTAATGGGGGGTGAAAGTGTCTTTAACCTAAAAATCATCATCTTCTCCATCTCCTGCAATGAGCAGGAGAGTACTCCCGCCTCCTTCGCCGCCTACATCACCACCAACACCAATTCGACCACCAAATCTCTCAATAACCGTCCTAATTCACTCCTACTTCGACAAAGATCGAATCTTTAGCTTCAAGTCACCAATTTCACCCAATTTTGTGGTCCGATTCAAAATCAAAATCAACCCGGAGAAGATTCCTATTCCTCGCCGGATTCCTCAATCCCAAGGCTATATAAACCCAGGAAGTACCCAATCTTTCTCTCTCAATCTCGCTCTCTCTCTGCTCCGTACGACGCAGAGCAAACCTAGCCGGAACCCGTGTCCGACGAGGCGAACCAGGCCCGGCGAAGGCAAGCCGACGCCGCCACCACCTCGCCTCCCCGCTGCTGCCGTCGGCCACCGCCCTCGACGGCGGCGTCGTCTCTGCCACCGTTCGCCACCGCCGCTCGTCCCGGCGTTGTCCCGTCTCCTCCATCGGGTAAAACCCGCTACTCCCCCTCCCTTCTGAGTTATGTGATTTGTTTATTTTTTTTTATCATTATTTAATTTAGTTAGTTAGTTAATAGTAAGAAAAAATGTGAAGAATGAGAGAACAAGAGTGTTGTTGCCCCAGTGGTTAAAGGGTAGTACTATGTGGGATGTAGGTTCTGGGTTCAAACCTCACAAGAGGCAGGTTTTTTTTTATACAAGTTTAAAATAAAACTTTTTACTCATCTTTATCCCAAAAATAAAAGTGTACAATATGAGTGATAAAAGTATTTTTTTTTTCCTATTTATTTTTATAGACTTATAACAAATTAGAATAAGCTATTTTCCTCAAATAAATTTGTTATTTCTTTTAAATAAAGTTAGTTAGTTTATAACTTATATTCTCTACTAAGGCTTGTTTGGTTGGGAGAAACTACTATTTCAATTAAAAGTGTTTTTGAGGTAAAATAATATGCTTCTCTACTCTAAATAATAAAAATGATATTTTTATTCAATCTTATAAGTTATATTTTTATAACTATAGCTATGTTTTACAATAATAAAGGTTAATTCTATAAAGTGTATTTTTCTATAAAAGAGGTTGTTCGCCTTAGTAAAGGTTGGGGAGAGTTAGTAAGAGATTTATTTCGTTTACCTATAGGACTTCGTGTGCAATGTGTTGATTAGGATACTATTTAATTTGTAGGCGACAATTTCATTGAGGAAGGACACGTCGAGTATTACTAGGAAGTGATTTGCTTTGCTTGAGATTAAAGGTAAGTAAATATGCCAAGCCTAGTTGTGCTTATCTCTTTCGTGTCAAAACGAATTCTTGTATTTCTTTACGTCTCAAAATGTGTTTATGTGATGTGACATGCAATATGTGATTTCTACTTGATAAATGTTTTCTTGGAAATATCACCATGTTAATGATAATGCATTAATACGTAAAGTGGAATAGTTGTGCGGGGACATTTATTATTATTGTGGTATGGTTACCATTGGCATTGGACGGTTTGATCTCGGTCTTCCGTTTCAATTTATTTTTATTTTAATCCGGTTGCAAGTCCCCGGATAGCTCCCTGTACTCACTCCTCTGGACGCTAGATTCTTTTGGGGGTGTCGACACTTAAGGTCTTGGATGCTTGCGAAGTGGTTGGTTGGTTTCCCCCGTCACAACGAATTAATGATGGATTTTTGGTTTTGTTAACCGAAAGAAGTTAACGATGGATTTTGGATTTTCCTAATAATTATGGAAATTGGTTGGAAATGATTTGGAATTGGGAACTCTTATGTTTTAATACAAGAGTCAGCTTTATTACCGCTGTGTTTGCGAAAAACTCTTACTTATAAATGAGTCATTGATTTATAACTATCATATCATCGTTTTACATGTTTGGGTGTTTATTTACCAGTATTTCATGCTGATTTTGTACTGTGGTGTTTCTTTTGATTCCGCACCACAGGTTTAGAAGATGGTTATCTGGCGTAGAAGGGGACGCGCATCACATGGAATAATAGAAGTAGTATTTTATTTGAATTTGAATTCTTTAGTAATTTAAACACTTTAGCTGTTATGCCGGTTTGTGGCTAGGATGTTGGATTTTTAATAATGCAATATTTTCAATTGGATTTAATTATTATTGTGGATGTACGTATCGAGGAATTTTGAAGTACCTACGCATTGGGTTGCTTACAAGTTTTAAAATAATGTAGGAGGAACAAGATGTATTTATATTATGTTCAAGACGATAGTGTTTGAGATATGTTTGGGGACGTGATTTTAATTTGGTGGTTTTAGATACTTCTTAGCCAGTTTGTCGAAGTTTAGACTTTTGGGTGTTTCTACGGAACCATATTGCGGTTGAGTTGACTACTTTGGAGATTTTGGTATATTAAATTGTTATAGAGATTGTTTGAGAGTTTTAATGTGTTGAGAAATGCTAAAATGTTGACATTATACTTGGAGCTCTATTTATCGATAATGTACATGAGGAGTTTAATTTTCTTTCATTGATGACAGTTTCTCACAACCAACTCATTAGAGTCTTGTTTTCCGGGTATAATTTCGAGCGTTTTACCATTTATGATTAACTTAAATTTGGGCTTCAGAGTTTCATTGTTGAACAAGTTTTGGGATCTTAATACATGGCTTAAGAGTTTGATCTCCAATATTGTGCTATCCCTTATAAATGTTGAGAAGTTTCCTTGGGCAAATCCGTAGTTGCCAACCGCTAAGTATATAATTGTTTGGGAGTCAGCCTTAGAATACCCTTGTGGTAGAATAATCCTTATGTTTGTTGTCTAATGAGAGTATCCTTTAACTCGGGTCGATATGGCCGTCAACCTAGTGAATCCAACAGCGGTGAATTTTCAGGTAAGCCACCCAACAAGAACACCTTTCTTGGAGGGAATGTCAAATTGGGAATTTATCGGAGAAGTCTTGGATAGGTGTGAGCATCGGGTTTTAACTTTTGTTGGAAGATGGGTATACAACAACGTCTTGGTTGAGAGTTATTGCATTGTGGAGTCGTTACTTGATGAGAATTCTTTGATTTCCAATTAAGAGATAGTATAACGATTTAGCCGATGAGGGATGCTGGTACCTTCCCAAATAAAAATATTTACATCAAGGACAATGGATGATAAAACCGCACTTCAAGAAGTGTACATTGTTGTTGGCTCACAAGCCTTGTGAGGAACCTATGGAAGACCTATGAGAAATGATAGACTAAAGAGTTAGCCTGGACTATAGATGTTTCCCACCCACCCTCGCCTGGGAAGCGTTTTGAGAATCGTGTCTTTTGATTTTCCTCGAACATTATAATTTATTTTGGAGCTTACTTTGAAGTTTAAGGGATAATGAGATTTGAGATTCTAGTTGGAATAGTCCATCAAACCTGATTGGAGTTTCTCTTTTTGGTTGGAGCATTATTACCTAGTCTTGACGGATCACGTTGCTTTACTAATGCTTTTAGTTGTCCTTACCTTGACTCGTCTATACTTTGTGGAGATTATATTCTACTTGTTTCTATCCGTTATCGTCTATAGATGACCGTAAAAGAATAGGGAAAAAGAGGGAATCACTCATGTGAAACTAAAATTTTGAGGTGAAGGGCTAAGTTTTGTCTGTTATATTTTAGACCATTGGAGATACTGAGTGCGATATTCTAGGTCACTAGAATGTTAACTTTTGCGTTAGATATTTATGTTCGGAGCCTTGTTTTTGCTTGAGGAACGATATATTTCTTTGTTCTTGGTTTGTCCTTGGAGTTGCGCTAGTCGTTGGGTTGTATCATCATTTTTGTGTAAGCGTACTTTATTTGTTATTTTAATCTGATTGGGAGTACCGATATTCAGCCTTGAACAATCTGAAGACCTTGTTTCTCGAGACAAATAGTTTATGATGTTGTAATGATTATCATTGGAGTTATTGATTTAAATTTTGGAAGCTTTCTACTACCTTGGTGCTAGCAATGAGACAAAAATTTGGTATATTCAAACTTATTAGGGTATAATCTCACGTTGGAGTAGTTGGCTTATAACGTTGTTTGGCGTATGTGATTGGAGCATTTTCACTAAACCAATGTTTGAACAATTGAATGGTTATTAACCTCTAAAAGATTTGTCGAGTTTCATGCTTATATTGAATTCCTTGAAGTTACATAAATCAATGGTATACCGGGATAAATGAGTCCGCATAGTTGTTGTAATCTTCTCGGACGATGTACTTGGAGCTTTGTTAACAGAAATATGTTTTTAAGGATTTATCACCAAAGGCGACTTCGGATACTAGCTTGCGAGTCTCGTTATTGTTGAACCTATTTGAATATGAATAAGTTGCTTGGAGTATGTGCCTCAGTATCGTATTATTTTGGATACATATGGTTTATTTTTATTTATTTCCTTAGCTCGAGGCGAATTTTCAGATGACGGTAGGAAAACAACGGTAAAGGGAACCGCCGGGTAACATCATATATCACATGCTATGGTTAAGTGTCTAAGGATAAGAGGAACCATGTCGCTTTGGAGTCTTGTGCAGTATCTCTTCGATTCTCTGTTTTGTTAGATAAGCTGTTTTGTACCATTCGGATGTAGTTCTGACCTTTGGAATCAGTTTTGGAGTTTTGTCACTTACCTATTGTTAAGGGAACGGGATATTTCCTTGTGTATGAATCGTCTTTAGAAGTCATACGAATTGTTTGGACGCGTTTTCATTGTTTAGGGAATTATGGGTTATGTTTACGTTCACTAAGAGTACTTGCTTTGAGACTTGGGAGATTTCTTGACCTTACTCTCTGTGAAGAAAAGCTTATGAGACAATAGCAATGGTTACTTGGGTAAATGATTGAAGCAATGAAAATATTTTCTTTGGCACTGATTAAGTTGTGGACGTGATCTCACTAGCCATGTTAGAATCTAAATCTTGATGTAATTGAGGCACCTTGTCATAGGTTGTGTATTATTGGAGTCTTGTCACTCGAATCATTGTTCGATTCATGGGATGGATGTCCACGAAGGAGCTAATCTAAAAGGTGTATGTTTTTATTGGGCTACTAGAGGTTCTACCTCTTGTTGAGTGGTTGTAAGAGTGTGCTTGTAATCATTTGGAAGGGGGATTATAATAAAGACTATTATATATGATACCAAAGACCGTGTTCAAAGGTTAGACCCAACAACTAAGAGACAAATCCGCATGTGAACTTTCTTTTGACATTGTTGTTATATACTTGAAATACTTGAACAAATAAATTTATGTAGTAATCTTGACTCTGGCTCAGATTATTGTGATTGTTTTACGATGTTACTCCTACGTGGAGAACACTGATAATTCTGTGAGAACTACTATGAGAATGTAAACCCAAGAGCAATATTGTCCTTGGAAGATTGGTTATAAATGACCAATGATGAGCAAATTTTAGTTGCGTGATATATGTGATATTATTGCATATTTGTAGTGCTGCATGATAAGATAGGAAATGATCAATAGGCGATAGTTGTGATCCCGACCCCATAGCCTTACCACCTGATCAGATGATCACGTACGATTATATCTTGAAGAGAAATGTCAAAATTTCGGGGAATACCTTGTCCCATGTGTAGCAACTTAGGAAGTGTGTTCTATACTTTGGACCCTGAACCATAAGTTTCGACCATGTTAAGATTCTAGATATCATGACAAGGGGCACGTGTAACAAGAATGTTAAGCCTTGTACATGTCTTATGGACGAACCACCTCACAAGGGAGGCAAAATGTGAAGCGAGAATTGGTATGAGGAAGAAGCGTCTTCACCTTTTGACAAGATATTTTGAGTTCCGAGGACCTCACTCCTCTGAGGGGGGAAGGATGTAATCCTTCGGTTTTGCAGCACATCATTTTAATACTCCTTATAGAATGTTACTCCTCGTGCATGGCATTAGGTTGCATTTGGTTGTTATACCTAGAAGGGAGACTCATAGTTGAGGGTCGTTTAGAATGTTGTTTAAACTTCGAGGACGAAGTTTTCTCTAAGGGGGGAAGGATGTAATCCTTCGGTTTTGAAGCCTTTGGTTTTGAAGAATGTCATTTTTGAAGCCTTATGTTTGCGCTTAGTTATTATACCCTAAAGTGGAGATCCATACCTTAGTGGTTGTTGAGAGGTTGATTTAAGCTTCGAGGACGAAGCTCTCTTTAAGGGGGGAAGGATGAAATACCCCGTTTTATGGATACAAGTATTTTATGATATTACTATAACTTTTGGGTGTTAATATAATACTATTATAAGTGTTGGGTATTAGCTTTTTATTGGATGTGAGTTAATTTTTATAGTTATTAAATACTTGAGGCTTTTATGTATTTTTCATAACTTTAATAGTGTCTTTAACTTAACTGGTGGGGTATTACTTGTCTTTAACCTAAACTAATGGGGGGTGAAAGTGTCTTTAACCTAAAAATCATCATCTTCTCCATCTCCTGCAATGAGCAGGAGAGTACTCCCGCCTCCTTCGCCGCCTACATCACCACCAACACCAATTCGACCACCAAATCTCTCAATAACCGTCCCAATTCACTCCTACTTCGACAAAGATCGAATCTTTAGCTTCAAGTCACCAATTTCACCCAATTTTGTGGTCCGATTCAAAATCAAAATCAACCCGGAGAAGATTCCTATTCCTCGCCGGATTCCTCAACCCCAAGGCTATATAAACCCAGGAAGTACCCAATCTTTCTCTCTCAATCTCGCTCTCTCTCTGCTCCGTACGACGCCGAGCAAACCTAGCCGGAACCCGAGTCCGACGAGGCGAACCAGGCCCGGCGAAGGCAAGCCGACGCCGCCACCACCTCACCTCCCCGCTGCTGCCGTCGGCCACCGCCCTCGACGGCGGCGGCGTCTCTGCCACCGTTCGCCACCGCCGCTCGTCCCGGCGTTTTCCCGTCTCCTCCATCGGGTAAAACCCGCTACTCCCCCTCCCTTCTGAGTTATGTGATTTGTTTATTTTTTTTATCATTATTTAATTTAGTTAGTTAGTTAATAGTAAGAAATGTGAAGAATGAGAGAACAAGAGTGTTGTTGCCCCAGTGGTTAAAGGGTAGTACTATGTGGGATGTAGGTTCTGGGTTCAAACCTCACAAGAGGCAGGTTTTTTTTTATACAAGTTTAAAATAAAACTTTTTACTCATCTTTATCCCAAAAATAAAAGTGTAGAATATGAGTGATAAAAGTATTTTTTTTCCTATTTATTTTTATAGACTTATAACAAATTAGAATAAGCTATTTTCCTCAAATAAATTTGTTATTTCTTTTAAATAAAGTTAGTTAGTTTATAACTTATATTCTCTACTAAGGCTTGTTTGGTTGGGAGAAACTACTATTTCAATTAAAAGTGTTTTTGAGGTAAAATAATATGCTTCTCTACTCTAAATAATAAAAATGATATTTTTATTCAATCTTATAAGTTATATTTTTATAACTATAGCTATGTTTTACAATAATAAACGTTAATTCTATAAAGTGTATTTTTCTATAAAAGAGGTTGTTCGCCTTAGTAAAGGTTGGGGAGAGTTAGTAAGAGATTTATTTCGTTTACCTATAGGACTTCGTGTGCAATGTGTTGATTAGGATACTATTTAATTTGTAGGCGACAATTTCATTGAGGAAGGACACGTCGAGTATTACTAGGAAGTGATTTGCTTTGCTTGAGATTAAAGGTAAGTAAATATGCCAAGCCTAGTTGTGCTTATCTCTTTCGTGTCAAAACGAATTCTTGTATTTCTTTACGTCTCAAAATGTGTTTATGTGATGTGACATGCAATATGTGATTTCTACTTGATAAATGTTTTCTTGGAAATATCACCATGTTAATGATAATGCATTAATACGTAAAGTGGAATAGTTGTGCGGGGACATTTATTATTATTGTGGTATGGTTACCATTGGCATTGGACGGTTTGATCTCGGTCTTCCGTTTCAATTTATTTTTATTTTAATCCGGTTGCAAGTCCCCGGATAGCTCCCTGTACTCACTCCTCTGGACGCTAGATTCTTTTGGGGGTGTCGACACTTAAGGTCTTGGATGCTTGCGAAGTGGTTGGTTGGTTTCCCCCGTCACAACGAATTAATAATGGATTTTTGGTTTTGTTAACGGAAAGAAGTTAACGATGGATTTTGGATTTTCCTAATAATTATGGAAATTGGTTGGAAATGATTTGGAATTGGGAACTCTTATGTTTTAATACAAGAGTCAGCTTTATTACCGCTGTGTTCGCGAAAAACTCTTACTTATAAATGAGTCATTGATTTATAACTATCATATCATCGTTTTACATGTTTGGGTGTTTATTTACCAGTATTTCATGCTGATTTTGTACTGTGGTGTTTCTTTTTAATTCCGCACCACAGGTTTAGAAGATGGTTATCTGGCGTAGAAGGGGACGCGCATCACATGGAATAATAGAAGTAGTATTTCATTTGAATTTGAATTCTTTAGTAATTTAAACACTTTAGCTGTTATGCCGGTTTGTGGCTAGGATGTTGGATTTTTAATAATGCAATATTTTCAATTGGATTTAATTATTATTGTGGATGTTTTGTGCTTGCGAACCATGTTATAAAATCTCCTTGTATCCGGGCTCCTCTCGGGTACGGAGTGACATCCCCGGGTCTCCGGCTTGGGCCATTTGGGGGTGTTACAGCCGGCTCAAGCCTTAGGCAGCTTAGGCAAGCGCCTAAGGCCTCCAAATCTTTTAATCCCCAAATTAGGAGGTAGTTGTGGATTACTAGAGAATTGAGAGGGAATTCAGGAAAGGAATCAGGGTAGGCATGTAAGCAGTGGCAGAAGCAAAAATTATGGGAGAGTTGAATTTGATAAATTATGATATTATGACTTTTTCATATTACCATGTTATTATTAAAACTTGAGAGACTATAAATTATTAAATTATAGAATAGTGATCGGATTAATTTGTAGAGACTAAATAGGAGAGTGCTCATCGTAGAAATTACTAGTATTTTTTTTTCTTTTCATTGTACTATTATATGAACATATTTTATACCACACTAGATTGAAGCTTGGGTTGTTGGATGGGTCGACATACGAAGCAAAGGGAGCTATGAACTTATACGGTAAAGGATATATCATACTGTAGGATTACATTTGGTGACTTTTTACTCTGGGACTAATGGACTACATAGACAAAGTTACATAGTTGTACGTCAAGGAAGAAGATTATTTGCATTCTTTATGTTTTATCAGCTGTAAGCTTGCCATTGCAGGTCTGCATAGTACAAAAGTTTGGCCTTCAATTAGAGTCATTCCTTTTCTGCAGTGTCAATCCGGTAAATTGTGACATTGCTTCCTCATCTTTTGAACTTCAAGAGTCCTTCCTTTCCATCCTTCATCACAACCAAGCTGCCACATTCGCTCTCCACACACGCCGAAAAACACCCTACACGTTATATTTGTACCAAAATATCAACATTTTTGCAACTCGAGTGACACCTCTTCCAATTTAACAGAAACTGTTGCTAACATTTGGAGTTCTGTACGGTCTATATACAAAGCTTTGTGGGTGGTGTTTGTGTAGTTTCATTGTTTGCTCCTGCTTGTCAAAGTACTTGTACGTTGTTGGTGGGAGATGAGCATATAGGCAACGCATCCATAACTCAGTCATGACAGCTGATGACCGGTAAATGGAAGCTTTGCAACCAATATACTGAAGTATTTACTAACAGCGCAAGTCCTAATTCCAAGCATATTGCAAAGCTTCCATTTACCGGTCTTCATCTGCCCTGACTAAAGCTATGGATGTGTTGCCAGCATAAACATCTCCTCCCACCAGCAGGAGGAAACAATGGAACTACATAAACACCACCCGCAGAGCTTTGTATATAGACCGTAGAGAACTCCAAAGTCAGTTCCATGAAACAAATTCGATTCGTGTTCCAATATTAGCAGGAAAATAGCTTAGTAACTAAAGAAATGTAGGAATTTCAATATCACTAAATTCCACGTAGATTATTCAACTCTAGTCAGTAGTCTCTATCAGCAATTAGACGGAAGCATTGTGAAGCAAACTGGATTATTATCTATCTCTACAACCCATTTTTTGTTTGAACTTAGGGAACGCCATTTAGAAATTGATCACCTAAAAGAGTTCAAGATCAAGACTACGAAGCACAAAACAGATAATCAAGCATCCGACACATCCATGCAGTACAAAAAAAAGATGAGAAAATTGAGAGATTAACTTTTCAGCAAACTATGCAATGGCAGTTACCATGTGTCAACAATAAAGTGAAACCGGGAAAATTCTCGAATTAAGGGTTCCCTTAATAAATTGAGTACAAATAGAGCGAGGTTGAATAAAATGGTGACAAACAAAATAAGGAACGAACCTTCACTTGCTTTACGCTATGAATAGGGACATGATAAATTGAGTACAAATAGAGCGAGGTTGAGTAAAATGGCGACAAGGAGAATAAGGAACGAACCTTCACTTGCTTTACGCAATGAACAAGGACACTAAACTCTAAAATAAATTATATGAGTATTCATAAGGACATGCTCATTCTGTGAGGAACTAAGTGGAACAGACATTACAAAGTTTGCACCAACATAATATAATCATTGGGGATTGAAATTGATGTCAATTCATTTCCAGCTCTAAACCAAAAGGAAATTATAAGTACCAGCTTCCTCTTATGTCCATTAACCACACATTGACGAGGCAATGGAGTTAATGAAAATGAATATCCATTCTCAAGGATAACTGATGACCCTTCTCAAAATCAGTAACTTTACAATCTACCATGTGATAAAGACAAGACATTCATTTGAGACTTTCTAATCTTCTTAATGGCAGAGTTGAATTTTGGCCTCTCAAAGGCAGCTTCCTTTCAAATCTCTTGAGATGTATTGACCTAGACATGATATAATTACATAAATTCCCTAGACAATATCAGGCCTACTCATCTATGATTCAAACCACTCTCTCAGCCATAGTTGCGAATACCGTTCCGGACCCCGTTCCATTTTGCTCCCGGGAACGGAACGACCCCAGATCCGGACGGAACGGCGATCCGTTCCGGATTTACCGCACTTTTATATATATATATATATATAAATAAAAAACATACTCATCATTAACTTTAGAAAAAAAACATATACAATATTAGTGATGCATATAACAACATCGCAATACAAACTTCTCCCAAATACTTACTAAGAGACAACACAAACAAACGCAAGTGCAAGAACATTACACAAATCAACACCAGTCCAAGAACATTACACAAATCAACACAAGTCCAATTGCCCAACAACATTACACAAGTCCAAAAACATAAATAAACTCGAGTACAAGATTAACGACAAGTCCATAACGTTCGCCAAACCAACTAACAAAAGTCTCAACGACAACAAAATAAATTCAAGATTACATCAATCTTGTCAATCATGATACTCGTAGGGATCTTGTGTGCCACCAAACACATTTGTAGTTCCCATAAATGGAGGGAGCTCAACATTTTTAGCAACTTCATCAACGTTCAACTCGTCATCATCCAATCTCAATGCTTCAAAGGGATCATCAATAGTCTCTCATCCTAGATCATCTTCAAGAGTTTCTCCATCAAGAAGTGGGGGTTCTTCCCACACCCATTCTCCCATAACATCAATCGCATCAATACAAATAGGGTCAAGGGCTGCATTAGTTCGACGAATGTTCCTGAAAAAATAATACTAAACATTATGTAATTTTCTAAAGACATATTAGCTAAAAAAATTGCATTGCAACAAATATATGCCTTTCACGAAGTTTCAATTTGTAACGAACAACGACAAGATCATTGAGACGTTTGTGTTATAGCTTGATGATGATAAATATATTCTTCGCTCATGCTTTCTTAAACTGACATAATTACATATTCTTCTATCATACTTTCTTAAACTGACACAATTACATATACTATTACCAGAGAAGTCTGGGGTGGAAAGGACTCATGAAGGCATGACAAATTTGCATTCGATTTTTTAAGAATAATTGCTAATACAGGTCATGAGATGTATATATAAAATAAATATATTTTTGGGTAGGTGTTAAAGTGTATTGTGCTTCATTCTTGGTGGTTTGTTCTTCCAGGTTGTGCATTTCCTCAAACATATGATCTTACCAAGCAAAATCATTATGTAGAAGAACAAACCGTGTAGCTGAAACTTCGACGAAGCTAACAAATTCTTACCTCTGTACCGCCACCAGTATTAAGCTGACCAACTTCACCTCCACTTGCAGTAATGCCTTATCTCCTGATGAAATAATGTTGAACAATGTCTTAGCAAAACAATAGTCGAAATCGATGCAAGAGTGCAGAAATAGAACATACTCTTCAACGTTGCAATCGAGCCTGTGATCTGCTGACGAATAATAGTCACCATCAGCCGATATGCAACGGGAATCACCAACAGATGCAACGGTCCTTAACGTTTCAATATGTGTCAGGCACCACAGCTTTTGGCATGCTTCTCTGAAAAAAACTACTTTCCCTATTGATGTGCCTACATTAATAAGTCCATTCACATAATATTAAGAAAGACAACTCCCACCAAGAAACAAGAACACTTAACATTCTTGAACGAATGATTCATCCGAACTAGGAAAAACATGAACTAAAATATATTGGGTATGCAATTATTTATATTTTAAAACATAGTATGTCATGCTACTCCGTCGCAAATGTGAAAAGAAAAGAGACTACATGAACTCAAAAAATAGCTCCCAAAATTCTATCAGATGCCAATTGGTTTAATAAACAGTTCATAGACTATTTTGAAACCAAGTACTATGTTTAAAACATAGTACCTTATCTGTTGCACATGTGAAGCTCTTCAGGAATCAGTTCAGAGAAATTTACAACAAATGTGAAGGTAATGTTTACAACATAGTACCTTATATGCTGCATAATAGATAAGGTACTCAGGAATCCTGTCAAAGTAGGAAGGTGGCTGCAAACAGTTCATACGTCTCCTAAAAGTAGAAGACCAGGAGAAGATAAGGGTTTTCAACTGATGCATCGCCACTGTCGTCCAGACCAAAGTAACTTAGGTAAAATGTTTTCTACAAAAATGGAGTTGAAGACTGCTTCCATGATGGAAACTCAAGGTCGGTATTTAAATAAGTTCAAGACCCTTTCGGAGAAAATCCCTACTTAAGCGCCCCAGGTTCTTGTCACATCTCAATTAGTCTTAAAGTTAAAAAGTTTATCAACGACACTCGATGTCCTCTGTTCCATAATAACTGCAAAAAGACCTGGTGAAACATACAATAGTAGTAAACTATATGCACTCAATTTACTGACAATCGTTAACATATCAATATCCGATCTTGCTAATGAATCAATAGTCATTTTCTTGGGCGGTGGAGATCAAGCCCCAGACAATGAACTTCACATAACACAACGGGATGAGTGTGTCGTTCTTACTCACAAATGATTTGATAATAGGTTTCATGCTCCACTCAGCAAGACATCATCTGCAAGAACAGTTCTGAATATAAATTTACTTCAAAAAATTCAAAATTATCAAAATGGATAGACAAAAGCAACCATAGCTTGAACCAACCTGGCAACCACTGCTCTAACCAAGTTTGACATGCAAGAAATTATGGAAATAAATATGAGGTTTTCTCCAAAATCAGTAAGAAAAAACCAAAATTAAATCAAACTCCAAATTGGAAGGTCATCGAAGAAATTACCAGCTCGGCATAGTCAGGCATCGTCTGCAAGCGCCAACTTTTCTGTTTGGATCCCGGTGCATATTGAAACCTCCTAAGCCAATCAACAACAGAAGGAACTTCGATCATCGGGAAGCATCTGGGTTTTTTAAGAACCTCTAAGTTGAGTCAGTTGTGTAAACCATAGAGTCATAGGTTGGATAACAAGTAGTAAATAAAATATTGATCAATTGGGAAGCCGAGAATGAATAAAATGACCTACATTATAAATTAGGTGAATAGTAAACATTGTTTGATCACAAAGAGAACATATTCTGCAGCAGCTCATCTAACTATACACAAACATAAAAAGAAAAAAAAAAATAGAAGGTAGACTTACAACATAAAACACTGCAATGATCTCTGATTGCGTTAAAGTCCAGTTTGCAGGATCATAGGTTAGAAATAACATCGTCACCACCATAAGGCAAACACCGAAGAAGTACGAATGAGCGTAATTGTTCACGCAATAGATTAGAACCCTTAAAAGGGTTACATGAAACAACCACCTTAATATGATGATTTGTCACGAAAATTTGACCAAGTCGTGCGAATGTCATGTCATCTTTGTGGCAATACAGAAGTGTTGAAGGCCTGCTCCATCAGGAAAATGCTCTAAAATTATTTAAATTTCTCAATTATATTGTTCTGGAACCTAGAGATTGAGGTTAAATCAGTCTCTTACACATATTTAGGCTTATGTAAAAATAATTTCACACTGCAGGTTTATGCAAGGAGAAACAAACTGGAGCTGCATGTATTGTAGCAAAGAACTAATGAAAAAGAGGGATGGCCAAAATCTTGTTTTCATATGGGATTCATAAACTACATTTCAAGTTTATCTATTTATCTATTACATTCAAGAATAAACCAAGTTGTTAGGGTGAGTTTGGGAATGCTTCTTCTGCCAACACAGTTGCTTTCCGACAGCATAAGCAGTTTTAGCGTGTTTGGTAAAAGTAAAATTTCTGCTTTTCCGGACAGTTTCTTCTATCCCACAAAAGTTTTCAGGAAGCAATGGGGGAGATGCTTTTCCATAAAGTGCTTTTGATTAATTTATCTACAACTGATTTTAACCTTATAATTTTTTAAAGGGTAAAAGACAGTAACCACCCCTGAGTTTAGGACTAATTCCACTCCACTACCCTGTGTTTTGGAAAAAAGACACTTTGCACCATTTTTTGGATAGAGCTTACAGTGAACTAACAGACCCATCGAAAAGACTATTTTACCCCTTGAATTTTATGAAATTACACCCTATATATTACTTTTTCAATTCATTGTCCTCATTTCTAAACCTCTCTCTTCCCCTTTTCCTCCCACCTCATCCATTCTATCTCCTCGCCACCACCACCAGCACTCTGTCGTCAATTTCCCACAACCACCATCACTCTGTATCCCGTTCCCTTTCTCTACCTTCTCTCAAAAACCAATCAGATCTCATCCAAAAACTCACTCTCTCAACCTCAACAAAAATGGCGACCAAGGTATCCGGATCCATCGCCGAATCGAAGGAGCTCCGTGTAGAGGAGCGCAACGTCCTCTTCGTTTCCTACAAGAACGTGATCGTCGATCGAGCAGAAGGAGGAGTCTCGCGGCAACGCCGACCACGTCGCCACAATCAAGGACTACCGGAGCAAGATCGAGACCGAGCTCTCCAAGATCTGCGACGGCATTTTGATACACAATCGATGACAGCCCCAATTACACAGGGCGTTTAGGGTCTTCGATTCGTACTTCTGGAGGCCAAATCGGTGACGGGCAGAGTTTAGATTCCGACGTTGAAAAAAATTCGTCCTTTAGACGATTCCAGCGTTGGCAGAGGTTCGATTCTTCTCTTTCACTGTCTCTGGTTCCTCGCTCTCTGCCTCTCTCTCTCTGTTTGGGTTGAGGTTATGGGTTGAAATTGGGCCAGGGTTCGGTTTTGGGCATGGTTGGATGATGGTGGCGGCGAGGTTCTGGGTTTTCATGGCTGCCAGTGGGTTTGATTGGGGTTTGGTTTGCTCTGGAATCGGTAAAATTGGGTTGGGTTTCAATTAGCCGTCATGGGAGAAACAATGGCGATTCACCGTGTTCAGGTGGTTAAATTGGTGGGTGTTGTTGGTGTTTGATGGAGGTTTAGAGGTGGAGAATGGTGTGGGTTTATGGTTGTTGAAGGAGGTCTTGGGTTGTGGTCGATTGAGATCTGCAGGTTGTTAATGGGTTGACGATGATATTGGCTGGTGACTTTGGAGGTGTTGGGAGCTGGTGAAGTTCAGGGTTGTTTGCAGATTATTGCCGAGGATTTTGATTAGTTCTGGAGACTGGTATTGTTATTCATTTTGTTTTGCTTTGCAGAACGAAGAACAGAAAATTGATGAATGGTAATGATTTGGTGAGGAGATTAATGATTTGGTGAAAGAAAAGGAAGAGAAAGAGACTAGCATTGATGAATTTGGATGATCAAATGCGGAAATTTAATGATTTTTTTTTTTTAGAAACAATTGATGTTCTTGGTATTTTTTTGTAAGAAGGTTGATGAATTTCTTGGTAAGAAGATTGAAGTATATGTTCTTGATGTTCTTGGTATTTTTTTGATAGTCAAGGGCAAAAAAGTCCAAAAAAATACACAAGGGTAATATGGTCCAAAAAAAATCAATCGCCCATTTTTTTAGCGGAACATGACAGAAGGGTGCTAAGTGTCCACGGAATATTCCGTTAAATGGGTGCAAAGTGTCTTTTTCCAAAACACAGGGTAGCAGAGTGGATTAGTCCTAAACTCAGGGGTGGTCACTGTCTTTTACCCTTTTTTAAAATATCAATAGTTATCTTTACGGAAATGACACGTGTCATATATTTTTGTCATTTTACCCTCTCACAGCAACTTCACAGTTAATTTTACCAAACACAAAATTACTATATCAATATTTCACAACAGCTACGTAATATTTACCAAACAACATTTTATCAAGAATTCACATTAGCTTTTCCACAGTATTTTCACACGACATCTTTCTATCACCGCCACAACATTCCCGAACTACCCCTTAGTAGCCCATAAAAGACTCTAGGTCCTGTGACCAAATATTGATCATTACAAGTAGATCGATTCTTAAACCCATTAAACCAAATTTAATGAAGTTTAGTGAAATATTTACCTGTGAAAGCAAATTGCTTCGACCTTCAGCCAGCACCCACCTTAGATAGCGTCGTGTACTTCGAGTCAGCCATTACATGATCTAACCCTAAACACAAAGAGGGTTCAAAGCGCTCAAACTGGGGGTTTTGTTTAGAGGATGAAAAATAAATAAGGGAAACAAAGGCAATCAAAAGTGTACATGTTGGTGGTACGAAGAAGCTCGCTGAATCTCTCTCGCTTCGATGCCTCTGGAAGGAGGAGTCTCCTTGAGGGAGGAGACTTATGTGAATCACCAAATGTTAGAGAGAGATATCAAAACAGGTAGCCAACACCGCCCCACATCGCACATGCCTCCCCCTTTACCGTGCTTGCTCACCAAGGCAAGATGAGGCGGCCAAATATTTCCCCCATTGTTTTGACTTTGAGGAAGAAAGAGTACAAATTCGCAGAGTTTAGTGTACAAAACGGCAATGCTTAACGGAAGACACAAGGGCAACATGGTCATTGCCATTTAAGCGAGAAAACAACCTCGGATTGGGCCACGTGCCCAAACAACCTCTTCTTAATTTAATTAGCTTCTTTATATAAAGGTTACAGAATACCACAAAAGATACTTCTAAGTTATGTAACCTACTTTTCACTTCATTCACTATTTTATACAAAATTTTCCAAGAAACTTCTCTCACCTAAAGACCTCTTCATTTTCTCCTAAAAAGAGCTCTTTATATCACAGTATTCATTCACCTAAAACTCTCGAGTTCGATTCAAGCTCTTTATAATATACCAATAACGAGTTTTATTTCCAACACCTAATACCAAATTTAGTTTAAAAACCTTACTCCACTTTTAAATTATGTTTCTTTCTCTTAACTTTCAAGGTTATTAATTTTCTATAGCTTTCTTTTGTTTGTTTGAAGTGAAAAATATAACTTTTCACATTAAATTTCAAATCAAAGCGTAAGAAATATAATTTAATGGTGTACTGATGCCTCATTTAAAAAAATTGCCTAAGGCCTTCAAAAGTCTTGAGACGGCCCTGGCGCCCCTTGTCTAGAAAACATCCTGTGACATTTGGTATCAGAAGACGAAATGCTGGAATTCAGCAATCACAATTTGAACATCAACAAGCAAGGTTTGAAGAACGCCATTGTGGAAAAATGAACAAGCAAGAAGAGAAACAATTTGAAGAATCTCATGTCAAGCATGGCCGCAAGGGTGGAGAAAATTAAGGCGAAATGGGACGAGATTTTTGCGAAGTTCAAAGATCAAGAGTGGGGTCACACTTGAAGCTCTGAAAGAATTCAAAGGATAAGTTTATGGACTCCTCAATGTCGGACATGGCATTCAACGGAAGGCGATGCAAGAACAAAATAATCGTAGCCAAGCGGAGTTGACAGCGGTCAAGGAGGAGATGAAGTCTCTGAAAGGTGATTTGGCATTATGCAAGGAGGTGACAGTGAGAAAATCCGGACATATAGCGACGATGATTCTGAAGATGGAGGCGCCGAAACCCAATTTTTTCAAAGGACAGATGGATGAAAAGGAAAATCGCACCTTCTTGTGGACCATGGAGACGTATTTAAAACACTTGAAGGTAGATGAGGATGTTGTCAAGATCATTGATGCAGCAACAATGTTCCTCACTAAATATGGGCTTGTGTGGTGGAGGATGAGAAGTACCGAGATCAAGCAAGGTGTGATCACGATCGATACTTGGGTTAAATTCAATGACAACGAAAACTTATTTTACCCTAAAAACGCCATATATGAAGCTAAACAGAAGTTGTGGTATTTGAAGCAACAAGGACAATCAAGGAGTATGTCATGACTTACACTGAATTTGTTGTTCGAAGGGCCAAACATGGGCGATGGGGACAAACTATTCAGCTTCCTTGGTGGATTGTCACATTGGGTGTAGAAAGAGCTCGTTCGACGTGGAGTCAAGAGCGTGGACCATACAATTTGCGTGGCAGAACCTCCAATCGAGTTCAAATGATCGAAGTACTAATCGAGATACCATATAGGGACCGAAGATGAAGAGGCCGACATCGACCTTAAGAAAATGGAAAGAGATGAGGATAGGAAGAAGGTGGTGAAAGCCTTGAAGAAAAAGGGATCGCTAGCTGGTCGTAATTGGTGCTGCATCCCGTATTACAAAATCATGTGCCCACAAATGAAGAAGAAACCTGGGAGGTGCAGTCTTTGCAGCACCAAGAACTAGACGAATGAGTGCATGGACAAGAGCCAGAAACCGTAAAATCAGAAGCCATCGAGGAACTAGAAAGGGTAGGTGCACTCTGGCTACTCAACGCGGTCCAAGCCTATATGGGGAAGCCCCCTGCACATGGAGGTGGGTTGACATATGCGAAGGTCAAGTGAATTGTAAAACTGCGAAAGCCCTCGTAGACACCGGCGTGACTCACAACTTTGTGTCCAGGAAAGAGGCGGGAAAACTTGGCTTGAAGGTGATTCGAGGTCGAGAAAATGTAAAGGCTACTGATTCTCCCATCAGACCCTTAGAAGATGTTGTGCGAGGTACAGTGGTACAACTTGAAACATGGTGAGGACCTATAAATTTGTGGCTGACCCCCATGGATGATTACGCCTTGGTTCTTGGAGCGAAATTTATGAACATATAACGGGCGGTCCCGATGTTTCCACTCAACACCATATGCATTATTGCAACACACCCAAATATTGGGATGCCTCCGCCCAAGGTGATTAACCTAATCGGGGAACGGATAGGACATTCGGTTCATAGATCATGCAAACAATAATCCAAAAATAATAACAATTTATTCCGAAACATAAGAGTTTGATAAAATCTCAAAAAATTGCATTATTTATAGTGAAAAGGAAACTAAGTGACAAGTCTTCATATCCAACGTTGCATGTGAGCGATCCCCACCTTTATTAGCGACCTGCACGTTTTCAAATAGCATCAACCGACTGCAAAAAATGTAATCAGTAAAAGACTGAGTAAGTACATACTACAATGAGTAAACATGAGTTTTGGCTAGTACAACATGATCACAAAATAACACGAATATAAACGAAGTAACACATTATTGGAAAATTCTCGAATTTAACCGGGTATAAACAGAGTACCACTTCCACTTATTAGTTTGGCTGAGGTATGAAAACTCAACGGGTAACGTATGTCCACAGAGTGATCACGATGTAATAAATAAAAAGGTACCTCTTTGGACATTGCACGTCTCAATTCACCAAGAGAATTAGAAAGTAGCCCATCACATACCCCGCTTGAACCATACTATAGGACCTTAAGCGTCGACACCCCTATAGAGCAGTGACCTACGTCAGCATATGTAGTACTCTATAGTTTCCACGCCTTATAAAACCCCGCTACCGCATCACATCGGTGTATGTCGATCAACCACGTGGCTCGGGTATGTAATGTCCTATAAATTAGCACTCGAGGGATCGCTATAAGTGCCATTGGTCGTAGCCTACACACACAATCTCTCTATTGTTCATTAATCATCATTTCAATTGTTTCGCAAGATAAAAATCTTTTCCAAAAATTGTTTTTCACCAAGATACATTTCATAAAAAAATGAAGAGTAACACATGTGATATCGAAATATCATGATAACTCACATCGAAACACATTTTGATAGTTTTAGGAATTGTACATAAGTACTTACCAAAACTAAGAGTAGGGTGGCGCACGAAAACGGAGAGCTATTAATATTCGTAGAATGGGTCTTCTATGAAATTCCCATCTATGAGCTCGGTATCGAAAATGATGAATGTAAAGACGAAGGAGGCGGTGATAATGGCGGTGCCGTCGCTGGTGGCGTCGAGCAGAGAGCACCGAGAGAGAGTGGAGGTGGAGTGAGAGAGAGTTGTTTGAGAATGAGTGAAAAATGAGGAAGATGATGGATGGAGTATTTATAGGTGATGGGTGAGAGGAGGTTATGGATGGGTTGGAGAAGAAAAAGAAATGTTTTAAACGAAACAATAGTACATTTTCAATATAGAGTGCTTGATTGGAGGAGGTTGATTGAGATAATTACTCAAATTGATATGGAGAAATTAAATTGGGAGGGAAATGAAGGATATGGATGTGTAGGAGGAGAAAAAGAAACAATATAAACATGTTTACATTTGTATGAATTGAACCATGATCAGTGGCGGATGCACATAGGAGGGTATGAGGCTATAGCCCCCACTCACTTTCCAAAAATTACAATTTGACCACATAATTTATGAATTTATACGACTTAGCCCCCACTAAAATTATACAATAGCCTCCATTACTTGAGTTTATTCATTATAACTTTCTCACATTAGAATTTAGCCCCAACTCAAGTGAAATCCTGGATCCGTACCTGACCACGATGGTGGGTGATTCATTTGTGTAGTAAATTACTTAGTTTTGAGAATGAAATATGAGATAGAGAAAATCAATTTTCATGAAGAAAATCTCTCGTAGGTTGTTTTGTTTGTGAAAGATGAGTGAGAAAGAAAGAGTTATAGTGTGGTGGGTGCACCAGAGAAAATCGGTTTTGGGTATATTAAGAGTACTCATGGTGTAGATAAAAAAAAGATTATGACGTATAATTGAAAAAAACATTATGAAAAAGGAATAGTAACTTAAAAATCTAAAAAGTATTTTAATAAAATAAAAATATGATTTGAGATAAAATTGTTATAAGAAACTGTCTAAAATACAATTGCTTTATATATATCCATAAGAATTTAATTACTCATAAAATAAAATGTATTTAAAATACTCATAAGATAACATTTGGAAAAATAAATATAGATATCCTAAATGCCCTTGCAAGTTTAGAGAGATTATAGTAATAAATGGAATAGGATTTAAATCTAAATAGATAGAGCATAATTGAAGGTTTAAAACAACATAATATATATATACACACACACACACACACACACACACATCAATTTAAAGACATCTCATGGAAATATACTGATGGAATATATTTAAAACAATATAAACAATTAAAACTATAATTACTAAAATAACATGCGTAATTTAAAAATGACCAAAATAACCCTATCAAAACACGGGGTATTACAATTATGGATGGCGAGGTCTCACATGTAACCCCCTTTATACGAGGGACACAAGATGTAAGGATGTTGTCAGCACTCCACTTGCCTTAGGATTCCAAAGGGGTCGCGAGTCCATGAGAAGAATTGCCAACACATTCGATGAAGACTTCTAAAAACCGTAAAGAAATGCCAACGGGGTAGTTGCAATAAAGAAGAGGATCGAGAATGGCTTCATGGAAAAGACATGGTTTATGGAGGAGGTTGTCAATACACTAAAGAAGTGGGTGAAGCGGAAACAACCTAAAGAAGTGGCGGAAGGAACCTAAACACACCAAGGAGGTTGTCGACACAACAAGGGGAGATATTCCACTCGAGGCAATGAAGGAACAAAAGCCTTGGATTTCGAGGCGCGATGACGGCCCACTGGTGGGACTTGGAGCTAACAATTTACGTGGGGAGAGTCCCCACCTTGGAGATTGTAAGGCGACTCAAGTGGGATCAAGCATGGAACACAAAACTCACGAGAAGTTTTGGAAGACCACTTTGAGCATTGTCAAGGGGTAAGACATCCTGCGGACAAGGGGAACTTCCTTGTGGAAAGGAGGTTAGAACCATCTTAGCGACATTGGAAAGTCGTGCGTTTGGGACACCCAAGTCTGTGGAGTGCATGGAAGATGGATGAGGACAAGCCAGGAAGATACAAGAGAGCGACGACCGTTATCAAGGGGTTGCACGAAGTGCGGTGGACGAGGGCGTCGACGAATTTACACGGGGAGTTTGTGACAGGCTGAGCATTTTGGGACACCATCATGCGAGGTTCATGGTGCTTAGCCCATGATCATGGCCCAATCTATGGGAGATCTATTGTATAAATCCCAATGGAAGCTTATAGAAAGGGTATTATTGTATTTTGTATAGAACATTCTAGAAAGCGATGCGATTATAATTGTAAGAGATGAGATGCCTATGCCCGAGCCGTGATCCACGACCTCTCGATCTCCAACATTGGTCATAGTAGATCTAGACTTTAAATATCGAAATTGACTTGTATATATTCGGGGAATGAGGCCAACACCATCCAACCTTCTGTAATCTCTTGTTGTCTTAACATAAGCTCTCTTCCACCACTGTCATAGCGTTCTTAACTTTGTTCTTCGTGTGTTTGAAAGCAGATAGACTTGCTTCGAAGATCAAGATGGATGATCGACGAGGAGTCGCGCGAGTTTTGGCTAGTACAACAAGCAGCCCCTACCACAATGACAAGATAACAAAAACAACACGAGTATCGTCTGGCTTATTTCTATGGTATGGTTTGCAGACTGTTATACCAGAGTAAGAGTTTACCTAGCGCACATCCACATGGCAGCGGTCGTGGGCTCACACACGTCATAGAAAAAACAACAGGGGGTAGATTAAAATGAATGGACAAATTTATGACCATAAGCACAATTTATCCAATACACACAGGGGACATTCTCAGAATAATCGCGGTGATGAACTGTTGATTCAGAGAAATTCCCAGTACTGCTAAAACCCCGGCATTAAGAGAGACGAAAGAGAAGGGGTTGAAAACAGCATATGACTTGCTGTTGTCGTGCACAATATTTTTTTATTTGATCCGCTTAAGTCCGTTTATAAGTCCATCCATGTCCAAAGTCCACTCCAAGCAAAGGTAAGTCCAACGTCCATGTCCGAAGTCAATTCCAATCAAGGGTAAGCTCCAAGCAAAGGTAAGTCCAAGATTCATGTATCAATTGCAATTTATTATAATGCTATAGCACCCTTGGTGGGTGTTGTGCACAGTATTTTGGTTGTGATGTGCATGACAGTCTCGCTGTTCGGTTCGCAGTTGTGCATGACAATGTCGCTGCTTGGTGCACCAAGTCTGTCCAAGATTCTGGTGGCTCATCGGTTCGTGGCTAATGGTCAGACAGAGCTATTAGAGTTCGATAGAGTTGTAGGGACATGTATGCACAAAAAAACCCGCTAATATCTGCTGTATTTTTTTTGCCTATATAAACCATTGTATAGGCCTTGACTAGGCAGAGTAGGAATAAACCGATATTTGGGTTTCCTTGTTATTGGTTGGGCGCAATAATATGATTAAGAACGGTTCCCTAACATCGTTACCTTACATTATGTAGACTACGTACATTACAAACTTCACCCAACGTGAACTTGACGAACTTAAACCAAATGCTGAACTAAGAATCTGTTCTTGGCGCCGAACGGTGGTGCAAAAAGTTGGTGCACAGATTCCAACCCGGTTACACACTCCACCCTGAGTTATTTATGCATTGACCCCCATAATAAGAAATAATCTCGCATAGGCCCTCAATCACAACACCCAGACACCCACCTTCCCAAACAAGACAAGGGCCACAGTTAGAGTGGTAGCTCAAGCGGTAGAGCGTTGGAAGCCCCTACATGAGATCCCGGTTCAAACCCGGTTGACTACAAAAACCAATTTCTAAAAAGAAAAAAAAAACACAATGCAAGGGCAAGATAACAAAAACAACAAGGGTAGATTAAAATGAAATGAACAAATTTATGACCATAAGCACAATTTATCAAACAAATATACGTGCTCGCCGGTGATGATGAACTGTTGATTCAGAGAAATTCCCAGTCCTGCTAAAACCCCGAGAGAGACGAAAGACAAGGTGTAGATGCAGAGAGACGGAGGATGAAAGAAGATAGCAGCCATTCAAACCCAGAGAAGAGGAACGATGCAAGGACTCCACCACCAGCAACAGCAGCTCGCCACTCTCCTCTCCGCCGCCCTCCCCAAGCCCACCGCCTCCTCCGCCAGAACCGATTCATCTCCGTCTAACTCAGACGGAGGAGACGAGTCTTCGCGTCTCTCCGCCATCAACTCCCTCCACCACGCAATCCTCTACCCTCCCAACTCCTTGCTACTCACCCACTCCGCTTCTTTCCTCGCCCATGGCTTCTCCCAACTCGTCTCCGACAAGTAATTCTCCACCTCTCTCTCTTTGTTGTTGTTATTGAACTCATGGGTGTGACTAATTTGTTGCCTATTGATCTGGGTATGCCTTTTTAGAATCATAGACTTGAAGACTTTTTGTGGGTTTTTGATTATCATGCTTACTGTGTTATTTTGAACTCGTGGGTGTGATTAATTGGTTGCGTATTGATGTGGGTATGCCTGTTTAGAGTCATAGACTTGGAAGACTTTTGTGGCTTTTTTTTGCTTATCATGTTTGATATGTTATTTGAATTTGTGGGTGTGATTAATTGGCTGCGTATTGATCTGGGTATGCCTCTTTAGAATCATAGACTTGGAAGACTTTATGGGTTTTTTTTTTTTCTTTTCTTATCATGCTTAGTATGTTATTTGAACTCGTGGGTGTGATTAATTGGGGGCGTATTGATTTGGGTATGCCCAATGTTAGCTAGAACCCCAATCCTTTCTCTTTGGATGTCATAGTAGGAATGTAGTTGTTTTTTCGTGGATTAAAAATCATTGACGGACCTATATCTACAATAACTTCAGGTTAAAATCTCAGTAATGCACATTGCTCAGAGTATACATTTACTTTCTCCTGCTTCAGAAATATTTAAAGTGAAAATGGTGAGAATTCGTTGATTTTCCACGATGCATACAATTTGCTATTCGCTGGGGTATGAAAAAATTGGGGTTACATAAGGTATGGGTTTAAAAGGAGTCATGGACTTAAAAAATGGCGTGATGGGTTTGAATTCGTGATTTGGTAGCGTTTGTTCGCTAATCATGTTTACAAGTTGTTTGAAGTAGCGAGTGTGGTTAAATGATGGCGTATTGATCTGGGAATGCGGTTCAGGGAATCATGTGCTTAGAATGTGGTACAGGCTCGGATTCTTATTGAAGTTTTTGTCTGGGTAATTTTGTTAGAGTAAATAAAAAATTAATCTTGAAGTTATTCTGTTCGGACAATTGAATCCTGTTGACTACACGAGGGACTTGGAGAAGAAGCATACACTGAAATGTCAAGTTAAGAGTTTCCTTCGACTTTCGTACTGTTTCATATCCTAGTGCTCATTGTGTGTTACTAGTTGATTGTATTAGCATGATATTGTCAATCATTATTTAAGAGCGTGTTACTGGATCGTGTTAATATGGAAGACTTTGTTTGGGTAATTTTAAAAGAGTAAATATGCAATTATATAGGTTGAAGTTACTCCGTTGGGACGCAAATATGTTGTTGAGTACATGAAGGATTTTGGGGAAAAGCATGCATACATATATTAACGGCAGAGTTTGTTTCAAGTTTCTTACTGCTGTCTCTCGCGTTACTGTCAGAAGACTAATGATTTCTTTTACATTATAATTGCGCTTCCCAATCCTTTACTTCTTTAGAAATCACTGGTTATCAAATATTGTTGGGTAAACCTGGCCCTTTTCTCAACTCACTCATTTGGTAATTTTCTGTCGGGTTAATCATGGCTCAAAGTAAAAAAAAAAAACTTAATATGCAATTAATGCGGGAGTACACTGCTGAATACACGAGCAATTTAGCGAAAAGCATACATAAAATAGTAAAGTGCAGATTTGCTTCCAGTTTCATGATGCTTTCTCCCGTGATACTGTCAGAAGATTTCCTTTTTTCTATTACATAGTGTTTTACAATTCCTTTTTCCCTTCAAAATAGTCTGGTAAATCTGGTTATTTTCTCAATTAACTTATTGTTTTCTTCTTCTTTCGGGTGAAATCATGGTTTAGATCATACGCTGTGCGTTGTTCAGCAGCTACTGCCTACGGAGCTTTGTGCTCAGTGGCTTGTTCAGTGCTTACGTCATCAAATGGAAGGCAAAACCAGGTTATACTAGGCAGTGTAGTTGATCGGTTTATAGGTTGGGCGCTGCCATTGATCTCGAATGTGAATGCCGGAGATGGGAAAACGGAATTGGCACTTGAAGCCCTTCGCGAATTTCTTAATGTTGTAGATGTGGGTGCTAGTGAGAGATATGCATTACCCATTCTGAAGGCATGCCAAGAACTTCTGGAGGATGAGAGAACATCCTTAAGGTTACTGCCTCAGATTTTGGGTGTTTTGACTCTGATATCCTTGAAATTTTTCAGAAGCTTTCAACCTCATTTTGTTGATATTGTTGATCTTCTTCTCGGATGGGCTATGATACCGGATCTTTCTGAGGCTGATAGACGCGTCATTATGGATAGCTTCTTACAATTTCAAAAACACTGGGTGAACAGTTTGCAGTTCTCGCTGGGTTTGTTATCTAAGTTCTTGGGTGACATGGATGTATTACTTCAGGATGGGAGTCTTGGAACTCCTCAACAATTCCAAAGACTGCTTGCTTTGCTGTCCTGCTTTTGCACAGTGTTGCAGTCAACTGCCTCTGGTTTGCTGGAGATGAATTTTCTTGAACAGATAATTGAACCTCTTAGCACAATGGTACCGCTGTTATTGGGATGCATATCAATGGTTGGAGCAAAGTTTGGTTGGTCAAAATGGATCCAGGACTCTTGGAGGTGTCTGACTCTCCTGGCAGAAATTCTAGGTGAGAGGTTTTCAACCTTTTATCCCCTCGCAGTTGATTTATTGTTCCAAAGCTTGGGAATGGGTGATTTGAACCAACAGCAGAAAGGACATATTACTTCTCTGCAGGTTCATGGTGTTCTCAAAACTAATCTTCAGTTATTGTCTCTACAAAAACATGGCCTCCTCCCTTCATCCGTGTTTAAACTATTGCAGTTTGATTCTGCTATATCTCAGCTGCGTTTGCATCCCAATCACCTTGTTACAGGGAGTTCTGCTGCCACTTACATATTCTTGCTCCAACACGGGAATAATGAAGTCGTTAAACAAGCCGTGACT
Organism: Linanthus parryae; assembly: GCA_023055425.1. Lineage (NCBI taxonomy): Eukaryota > Viridiplantae > Streptophyta > Magnoliopsida > Ericales > Polemoniaceae > Linanthus > Linanthus parryae. The sequence continues at coordinate 42,311,424 of JALGPY010000002.1, forward strand.
TGCATAACTGAAGAACTAGAATTGTTGAAGGGTATGCTGGAGAGGGATCAATTGAATTGGCATGACATCAACAGTGTAGCCAAACCTAAAACCTACTCCAAGATTGAGTTGGTTGCGCTAATTAAGTTTAACCTGAAAGTTCTTCTAAGCTGTATTTCTTTGGGTGGGGATAAAAGTGTCATTACATCAGAAGAACTGAACAATTTGTTCCTGAATAGATCAATTGAAGTGACTTCTTTTATTGTTGAGAGATTGTATCCTTTTGATTTTCCTCTTCAGGGTTACCCTGTGGTGCAAGCTACTGTTGTCAGCACATTGCAGTATTTAACCATGCATGAATTTTGTACGAAGTGTTCTGTTAGTAAGCAGATTAGCAGAGGAGGATCTATTAGCCCTGCAAGAGAGACGTCTGTGCAGAAGAACTTAATGAAGGAGGGACTGTTAAGTCTGATTTTTGAGTATATGCAGAAGTATGGTATTCTCCTTGTCAAAGCTCTTCAGGTTTCATCTCCTCTGGTGGTGAAAGTCGAGGCCTTCAATTGGATCTACAAATTATGCCAGGTTGTCATCGACATATATGAAAATACAACCGCAGCGGATTATCCTTGCGAATCATTTGGATGTGCTGGAGTTGTTGGGAAATTGGTGTCCTCAGTTTTGCATGCAGCATCAGACAGGGAACCAACAGTGAGATCTCACGTTGCATCAGCTTTAGAGATGCTTCTGCAGGCAAAACTTGTCCATCCTACGCACTTCTACGCCATCAGTGAAGTAGTACTTGAAAAACTCGGTGATCCTATCAGTGATGTCAAAGATGCATTTGTGAGGATGCTTTCCCATGTGTTGCCAATTACAATCTATGCATGCGGACTATATGATTGTGGAATGGGTAACACTTACCAGCTTAGCATTTCTGGTTCAGGTGATAGTTCTAGCTTGCATTGGAGGCAAGTATTTGCTCTGAAGCAGCTTCCTCGACAGCTGCACTCACAGCAGCTGGTTTCCATCTTGAGTTTCATTTCCCAAAGATGGAAGGTTCCTCTTTCTAATTGGATCCAGCGCCTTGTACACACTTCCCGAAGTTCACTTTCTTCGAATCAACAAGTGGAAATGGGGAACAGCTGTGTGGATGATCTAGGATTTGACATTAAAATAGAGGATGATATCCTAGAAAGGATCTCGTCAGTAAACATTCTTGCTGGTGCATGGTGGGCTATACATGAAGCTGCTAGATACTGTATCACTACACGTCTTCGCACCAACCTAGGTGGGCCCACCCAAACTTTTGCAGCATTAGAGCGCATGTTATTAGACGTTGCCCATGTTCTACAGCTTGATACCGAGCAAACTGATGGAAACCTAAATATTTTAGGTTCTTCGTATGCTCACTTGTTACCAATGAGGTTACTACTAGATTTTGTTGAGGCTTTGAAGAAAAATGTATACAATGCATACGATGGATCAACAGTTTTACCTTGCGTCTCAAGACAGAGTTCCTTGTTTTTCCGAGCAAATAGAAAAGTTTGTGAGGAGTGGTTTTCTCGCATATGTGAGCCAATGACGAATGCTGGGTTGGCATTGCAATGTCATCAAGCTACAATCCATTATTGTACTTTACGAATGCAGGAGCTTAAAAACCTTGTTAGTTCAGCTTTGAAGGATAAATCTAGGCATCAGGTGCCCGAGAATCTCCATCATATTAGGGAAAAATATTCTGAAAATGTTTTGAGGGTTCTAAGACACATGTCACTGGCTTTGTGTAGGAGTCATGAATCAGAGGCTTTGATTGGCCTGCAACAATGGGTTACCAAGATATTCTTCTCATTGTTTTCAGATGAGGACCATAGTCTGGGTGATAGGGACGACCTGGGACCATTTTCATGGATCTCTGGGCTTGTTTATCAGTCTGATGGCCGATATGAAAAAGCTGCTGCTCATTTTACTCATTTGTTAGAGCTGGAAGAGTCACTAAGTTACATGGGTTCCGAGGGTGTGCAGTTTGCTATAGCGCGCATCATTGAGTGTTATGCGGCTGTTGCGGATTGGAAGTCTCTAGACTCTTGGTTATTGGAGCTACAAACACTTCGTGCTAAGCATGCTGGTAAGTCTTACTCTGGTGCACTGACTACAGCTGGAAATGAAATAAATTCCATACATGCATTGGCCCGGTTTGATGAGGGTGATTTTCAGGCAGCATCCGCATGCCTAGATTTAACGCCTAAAAGCAGCAATGAACTCACACTTGATCCAAAGTTGGCCCTGCAGAGAAGTGAACAGATGCTTTTGCAGGCAATGCTGCATCAAATTGGAGGAAATGTAGACGAAGTTTCGCATGAATTACAAAAGGCAAAATCAATGCTGGAGGAAGCATTTTCTATCTTACCATTGGATGGTTTGGATGAAGCTGCAGCATATGCCACACAGTTGCATTGTATCGTTGCATTTGAAGAAAACTGCAAATCGAGAGGTAGAAGTGACAAACTTCAGTCATTGCTGAGTTCATATGTCCAGGTACTGAAATCTCCAATGAGTCAAGTTCATCAAGATTGTAACATGTGGGTGAAAGTTATGCGTGTATACCAGAAAATACTCCCAGCTTCACCAGTGACTCTAAAGCTATCCAAAAATGTATTAAGTTTAGCCCGCAAGCAGAGAAACCTATTGTTGGCTAACCGTCTGAATACCTATGTCAGAGATCTCACATTGAATTGTTCGGATGGAAAGTATTGTGAAGTTCTCAAGACAGCTCTACATTATGAGGGCATCTTGCTGATGCATGCTGAAAATAGGTTTCGAGATGCTTTGGAGAATCTTTGGTCATTTTTGCGGCCTTCCCTGGTTTTGTCTGCATCTATAGTTTCTGATCCCGATCAAAATGTTTTAAAGGCCAAGGCGTGGCTCAAACTTTCTGATTGGTTGAGAAGGGATTGTTTAAATGTGAATTTGGAGGATATGGTCCTCAAGATGGTGGCAGACCTCAAGGTAACTGAAGGTTCTCCGCTAGAAAATGGGGTAAGTTTTCCCGATGATGAAAGCTCAAAGGCTAATTTAAATGCCGTTCTTATTGTTGAGGAACTTGTGGGTACAGCTTTAAAGTTCTCCTGTCAACTCTGCCCATCATTGGGCAAGTCATGGGTTTCTTATGCATCATGGTGCTACAATCAAGCCAAAGCATCGATGTCTGCTCAAAGTGAGACTGTGCTTTATTCTTGTTCTTTTTCTTCTATTATCGCCGCAGAAGTACAACCAAACAGATTTAATCTAACAGAAGAAGAGTTATTGAAAGTGGCATCTAATGTTTCGCATCTCGTTCAGAAAACAAGCGATGCAGAGTCTTTGGTTGAGGAAGGGCGAACTAAGAATTATGGGTTTGAGTCTTCCGAAAGTTCAAATAATGAGAACTGTGCCAAGAATTTGGTTCAACACATAGTGAATATTATGGAAGCTGCATCCGGAGCACCTGGGGCTGAAAGTTCTAGGGGCGAGTGCCTTTCTGTGACCTTGGCTTCTCAATTACAGAAACTTTTTCAATCGGCAAATGCTGGTCTTGAAGAATCAAACATAGACTCCTCAGTTAATGGCTTAGTTGATATTTGGTGGTCTTTGAGGAAAAGAAGGGTTTCTCTTTTCGGGCATGCAGCTGTAGCTTTTTCAAATTATCTTTCATATTCATCTTCCACGTGTGGTGACAGGCAGTTAGGTGGGTCTACTGGGGACTATTTTAACCAAAAGACTGCCACTTACAGCCTGCAGGCTACATTATATGTCTTAAACATTCTTCTGAACTTTGGAGTGGAGTTGAAAGAGACCCTTGAACCTGCTCTTTCTGCAGCTCCCTTGTTTCCGTGGCAGGTGAGATCTGGGCTCTTATCAGTGTTCAGATTTTAACTTTTATCACATCTTAATCAACTTCTACTTTTTGAAGGAAGTAACACCGCAACTGTTTGCTCGGTTGAGTTCTCATCCCGAAAAAGTGGTACGCAAACTGTTGGAGGGTTTATTGGTGAGGCTCGCTAAGCTATCTCCTTGGTCCATTGTGTACCCAACCCTTGTTGACGTAAATGCTTACGAACGGGAACCTTCGGAGGAGCTTCAGCAAATACTAGCTTGTTTGGTAACACATCTTCGTTCATTAATTTGTTGATTCGTTTCTATTTTCATTTTTTAAATATGTACAAGCCTTGTTGATAGAATTTCCTTATGTTTTACATGAAAAAAGAGCATAGACAGTCTGCTTGGAACTAGGAAGTCCTTCAAGCAAAGGAGAATGTTAATTATGGTGATATAACAGAATCAAATGATTATTCTTTCTGGTACCAACAAATTAGTTCCATCGATCATCAGTTTCGAAAAGAATGGGTGGGAAGGCAATGCATGTTTCTTTCCTATCTTTTCCCATGGAAAGAGTTCTTCCAGAAACTATAAGGTCGCTTAAACTGTTTCGTAAATATATTATGCAAGAGTCTTTCTGGAGCAGAAGTTTACTTCACAATAGCGAGATACTTTTTGGGGAGGGGGGGGGGGGGGGGGTCTCAGGGATGTGAAGAGTTACCTGCTTTGACATTTCTCAATTAATCTGATATGACAACTCGGGAAATATATTCATAATGTACTTATGTCGCTTTGGACCATTTTCACTTAACTGCTACAAGTTTGATGATCAGAAACTTCTCGTCACTTGCAGAGTGAGCTTCATCCAAGACTGATTCAAGATGTCCAGCTTGTGATAAAAGAGCTGGAAAATATGACTGTCCTCTGGGAAGAACAATGGCTCAGCACACTACAAGATCTCCATTCAGGTACCATTGGCCAGTTCATTTGGATGTTTCTGGTCAACCATGCTCTTTGAATCAAATCAAATGCCTATGGAAATCATTGCAATGATGTACGCTGAGCTTGGGAGATCATTATCAGTGACCATGGATGATAATTTGGTTACTTATGTGTTAAGCCTTACTCATCATAACTTAAACCTGTAATATGAAAGTTTGAGTGGGAATTGTTTAGATTGGTCTATATTCATGTGTCTAACATCATCTTGTTTGCTAAGTAATGCGTGTTATTCCTGGACAGCAGGCGCCATTACTTGGTTGGGGGGTTTTAAACAATACCCATGGATGTCTTCGGATTGGCAAAAAAATTTAAACTAAATTTGTATGTGCGCTCAAGGTGAAGAGAGAGAAATCCATCTCTTCATCCTGACCACACATTCAAACTGGTTTGAAATTTTATATAGTTTTTTGCCAGTCCAAAAAAGCTCCATGAGTCTATTTCATGATGTGATTTTTTGTGTGGTTCATCATCCTTCAGAAGTTATATTTCTCAAAATATACAAGATTGTCCATGAACATTCTTTTGCTGTTTGACTTACATTATCTATTAGTACTGTAGTTTGTTTGCAGCTACGTGTATCACAAGTTCACAACCATAATCTTTTTAGTAATCATTTCTTGCACTTCTTTGTAGATGTGATGAGGCGTATAAATCTGCTGAAGGAGGAGGCTGCACGAATTTCGGAGAATGTTACTCTGAGTCACAGTGAGAAGAACAAGATAAATGCTGCAAAATACTCTGCCATGATGGCTCCTATTGTTGTAGCCTTAGAGCGTAGGTTGGCTACTACATCTCGAAAACCTGAAACACCTCATGAGATATGGTTCCAAGAGGAGTACAATGAACAACTTAAATCTGCTATCTTAAACTTCAAGACTGCCCCAGCGTCAGCTGTGGCACTGGGGGATGTGTGGCGGCCCTTTGATAACATCGCTGCATCTTTAACATCTCATCAGAAGAAGTTGTCTATACCCCTTGGAGAAGTTGCACCTCAATTGGCTCAGCTGTCTTCTTTTAACGTTCCAATGCCTGGTCTTGAGAAGCAAATCGCCTTATCTGGATCTGATGGGAGCCTCATGGGAATCGTCAGAGTTGCTTCTTTCACTCAACAAGTAGCTGTGTTATCAACCAAGACTAAACCTAAAAAGATTGTAATACTGGGGTCAGATGGTCATAAATACACGTATCTACTAAAAGGGCGAGAAGACCTTCGTCTTGATGCGAGAATCATGCAGCTCCTGCAAGCGACAAATGGTTTTCTGCATTCATCTCGTGCAACTCGCGGTAGGTCTCTTTCTATTCGTTATTATTCTGTGACCCCCATAAGTGGTCGAGCTGGACTCATCCAGTGGGTGGACAATGTAACAAGTATATACAGTATCTTTAAGTCATGGCAAAACCGCGTCCAGCTAGCACAACTGCAGGCACTCAGTGCTGGTAATATGAAAAGTTCAGTTCCGCCACCAGTTCCTCGACCAAGTGATATGTTCTATGGCAAAATTATACCAGCACTCAAAGAGAAAGGCATAAGGAGAGTCATATCACGAAAAGACTGGCCTCATGAAGTCAAGCAGAAAGTTCTTTTGGATCTCATGAATGAGGTCCCTAAACAACTTCTTCATCAAGAACTTTGGTGTGCTAGTGAGGGATTCAGAGCCTTCAGCTCAAAATTAAGGAGGTTTGTCATAGAAACTGAATACACATCGATCTGTCGTTCGTTTAGTAAATATATACCCTTATGTCGAGCCTACTTATATTTCTATTGGATACCTTATATGGCATTCTTTATTACTAGACATGCTATAAATTCTAAGACTACTTGTTATTAGGCCTGGTTCACTCGGATCTACTTTAGCTTTGTATAATATTGTGTTTGGTCACCGAAGAAATGTGCCAGTCGTTTCTCGTCTATATTTCCTTCTTTCTTAGCTTCTTGGATTACTTCCTCACCTTTAGGCTACCATTTGTCATTTGATTACTGAGGATGGAAATATTTTAGACAACTTTAGAATGAAGTGAAAATACACCAACTGTAAGAAGAAAGTTGAAAACTGTTTGCTTTCTCTACCTTTAGTTTTTATTAAATGAGAAGTTTTAAAAATAAAAATATGTACAGACTTTTTTATGTTGAAGTTCATACCTGACTTGCAACATATTGAAAGATATTGCTTCTAAGTTCCAAGTAAAGAAGTTGTGAATTTTGTCAAACAACTAATTAGTTGGAAGTAAACACCAATAAATATTTTCCGTGCAACATTTAATGTGTTGCAGAGGCTAGGCATGGACCATTATATATGTTGGAATATGCTGTGAGATCTTCATGGATGTTAGTTTTAATATTGTTGAAAATGGATAAGCTTGAAGACAAAGTTGCAATAGGTGGCTTACTCAGACTTCAGAGGAATGACAAATTTGCTTACCAAAAAAACCCGAAAAATATACTCGTCTTTATGTTTTCTTTTATCCAGCCAATAATTACTGCTAGACGACAAAACCTCACAAGTTTTTTTGTTTGTGCGTGTCTGTGTTTTGTGTGTGTGTGTGTGTGTGTGGGGGGGGGGGGGTGCTTAAGTACCAAGGATACTGCTAGACGACAAAGCCTTTGGTCATTCTCACAGATCAGAATCAGTTAAACTGTATCTGAATAACTAAACTTTGTTAATATTGGACTCAAGTTTATTAAGCTCGAGAACATTTATCTTTATCCTTCAGTAGTTTCTTTCCAGAACAATGCAGTCATTTAGTTTTGATTTGGTCCAACTCATATTTTGTTCTCTCCAACCAAGTTCTCCTTGGTGCCCCTCTAGTTTTTTTTTGCTACCTTCAATATGTATTGAATAACTCTTTTGCACAGACGCTCCAAGGGACCATGAAGGGCATGTCCAGACTGATTATCCGTTTATCCTCTATCAGGACATTCTAGGTTCTTCCTAACAAATTAATGGCTTTAGCCTCTCTAGATGCACCACTCTTTGTCAGTCTTCTCATCCTGTATGCTAACTTCCTTCTTATTTCTCTCTTAAATGCACAAGACCCAATATGATACATCATATCTGGTGTTCCAACCGCTCTCTATAATTTTCCATTAACCTTACCTGCGTTTCTAATTTTACCAAAACCTTCCTCTGCATTTCGCCAACCTGCATTGTTTTGCTATGGGAAAAATGAGAATAGTATTAAATATTCCCAGTCCCCCAATTACCCCCCTCCACACAGGCACACACACACAAACACACTCACGTACCCACACACAAAAAATTGTCTCTTCTCACAAACATCTTTCCTAATCAAGTAATCATTGAAGAATTATGAAATAGAAAAAAAGGGCAAGTCCAGTCCAGATTATGTCATAAACCTTAAGTGAACGCCACAATGGACCAACACACTCATTTTAAGCATGGCCAAACTCATAACAACTACTACAGTTAGGTACAGTATATGCTTGATTTTGATATGACACGGAAGTGTTTTTCATTTCAGTAGATACTTGGGCTAAGTGCTCTGAACTGTTTTGAATGTCATTCCATCGCCAGCTACGTGGTAGATCTTATGTGGTGCTGAACTCAACACTCTTATGATTGAGTTTTGCTCCTTTTGCTTGTGTGTAGGTATTCTGGTAGTGTAGCAGCAATGAGCATGGTTGGACACATTCTGGGACTGGGCGACCGCCATTTGGACAATATACTCATTGACTTTTCCAGTGGAGATATTCTTCATATTGATTATAATGTGTGCTTTGATAAGGGACAAAGGCTAAAGATTCCTGAAATTGTGCCCTTCCGTCTGACCCAGACGATTGAAGCAGCTTTAGGATTGACAGGGACTGAGGGTACTTTCAGATCAAACTGTGAAGCAGTTCTTGGTGTTCTGAGGAAGAATAAAGATGTCATATTGATGTTGTTGGAGGTCTTTGTTTGGGATCCACTAGTGGAATGGACACGTGAAGACTTCCATGATGATGCAGCAATTGTTGGTGAAGAGAGGAAGGGCATGGAGCTAGCAGTTAGTTTAAGTCTATTTGCATCTCGTGTTCAAGAAATTCGTGTTGCATTGAAGGTAATTACCAATCATTATTTCTTAGAGCCTGTTTGGTATCCTTTTAAAAACAAGAAAAACAGTGGAAAAAAACATGCTGAAAAAACACGTTTAAAAACAGAATAATAAAAACTGTTTGGTATGTGCTGAAAAACAGTGTTTAAAATTAAAAACACATTTGGCAACATTACTAAATTTCGATGTTCATTTGCTTGAATAATCATTTTTACGCACAATACCGACACAAATTTGATATTTTATGCATCTAATCATAGTTGAAATATCTTTCAACACCAATAGTATGAAAAAAGCACCAAAAAACACCACATTTGCTGTTGTTTTAAACAGGCAAAAAAACAGGCATATCAATTGAGTTTAAAAAAAACACCCTGTTTTTAATCAAAGTTAATTAAAAACAGGGATGCCAAACATGCACTTAGCTGTCACGTTTCTATAATTTCGTCTATTAGGATGTAACACCTGGATAAAACAAATGAAGATCTCGAAGTCAGATCCTCTCTGATCCTACTAGTGTTTGATGGAGAGGAAAAAGAAAGAGAAACAGAGATGACGAGAGATGTTCTCTCATGTTGCCTTATTTCCTCGACATAACTGTCTGAAGTCTGAATTTACCAGTACTACTAGTTTTGAACCCAACATGGATGCTGGTATTTATTCCTAGTGTAATTATGTTGTGGTGAGTTCCGTTTACCCTTGGATGCATGTAAACTCACAGTTTTCTTCTTTCCATTTTCTTGATATTACCGAATTTGCCTAGTTGGTTTCATTTTATTTAGTAAATCAGTTATATGGATTCTCTCTCTGGATTGTCAAGATTAGTATTTACTTATGTTCACAAATTTACCAGGAGCATCATGATCTTTTACTTGGTACCTTACCAGCTGTCGATGCTGTGCTTGAGGTATGTATAGTATTGTCAACATTTTTGCTGGCTTCTCTTAAAGTTTACTCATCAATAGTACTACACATTTTGAAGAATTTGTGTTCCAGGGGTTCGTGAGCGTTCTGAAACAGTATGAGCATGTTTCTGCTCATTTCTATCATGCTGATCAAGAGAGGACAAACCTTGCTTTACATGAAACATCTGCAAGATCGATCGTTTCCGAGGCCACTTCTTGTTTGGAGAGAATCCATGCCTCACTTGAGACGCAGGCTAAGGATGTAGCTCAAGCAAAAGCTGTAGTTGATGAAAGGGCGCAAGATGCTAGTACTTGGATTGACCAGCATGGAAGGATCCTTGATGCTCTAAGAAGTGGTTCAATTAACGAATTGAAAGCCCACATGCAGGAGACTGTATCGAAGGAAGCTTTATCTCTAACATCTGCAGTTCTTGTGGCTGCTGTACCATTGACAATTGTTCCAGAACCTACTCAAGCTCAATGCCATGATTTGGATAGAGATGTTTCCCAGCTCGTGGCCGAATTGGATCACGGGCTTTTTTCTGCAGCTACGGCCCTCCAAACCTATTCTTTGGCTCTTCAGAAAGTTCTACCACTAAATTACCTCACAACAAGCCCAGTGCATGGTTGGGCACAAATCCTGCAATTCTCATCAAATAGCGTTGCCCCTGATGTCTTATCTGTTGCCAGAAGAAATGCTACTGAGCTGATTGCTAAGGTACATAGAGATGGATTTGATTTAAACCGTAGTAAATATGACGACCTGTGTAGTAGAGTTGAGAACTATGCGGAAAAGATAGAGAAATGTGAAAAGGAGGAGGCAGAATTGATGAACTCTATTGGGTTGGAGACTGAATCAAGAGCTAAGGATCGGCTTTTATCTGCTTTCACAAAGTATTTACATTCTGCCGGGTTTGCAGGGAAAGAAGACACTACATCTATTGTTTGTTTAGGACATATTAAGCATGATGGGACAAGAGATTCCAGATCGCAAGCGGAGCTTAATGGAAAGAAGGAAAAGGTTCTGTTTGTCTTAAATAGAGCTGTAACTGGTCTATACGACGAGGTTAAGCACAGACTACTAAACATATTGAGCCGTTTGGCTTCTACTGGTGATAACAGTACTGGAAACATGCTGCAGTCAGATACTGTATCTATTTTCTGCGAGTTTGAAGAACAAATAGAGAAATGCGTGCTTGTAGCAGGATTTGTCGATGAACTACAGCAATATGCTTTTGGTGATTCACCCGTTGTTGATAAAGATGATGATCACCTGAATTACTTTCTTCCGAGGAACTGGGCTTCATTATTCAGAAACAGTTTACTCTCCTGTAAGAATCTTGTGGAGCAGATGACCAATGCTGTTCTACCAGAGGTCCTTCGGTCTGTTGTGTCATTTAACTCAGACATCATGGATGCATTTGGATCGCTTTCACAAATAAGAGGATCAATTGATACAAAACTGAAGCAGCTGGTAGAGGTTGAATTGGAGAAAGCATCCTTAGTAGAACTAGAGCAGAACTACTTTGTGAAGGTAGGACAGATTACTGAACAGCAGTTGGCTCTTGAAGAAGCCTCTGTGAAAGGTAGAGATGTTCTTTCTTGGGAAGAGGCCGAAGAGCTTGCTTCTCAAGAAGAAGCTTGTAGAGTGCAATTGGACAGACTCCATCAGATGTGGAATCAGAAGGACACACGGACTAATGTTTTGATGAAGAGGGAAACTAGTATCAGAAGTGCTCTCTATGATGATGAAAGTCACTTTCAATCACTGGTTACTTGTGAAGAGAAAAGTGAGCTTCAGATTTTTGGCAGCAGATCTCTTTTGGCAACAGTGGTTCAGCCTTTCTCCGAGTTAGAATCAATAGATAAATCATTGGTTGCACTTGGTGGAGCAGCTTCAACTGACTCTAGTGAGATATCTCTACTTGCAACTTCGATGAGCTCGGGGTGCCCTATATCTGAGTATATTTGGAAGTTCTCCGCTTTATTGAACAATCACTCTTTCTTTGTCTGGAAAATAAGTGTTTTGGATTCTCTTATTGATTCATGCATGCATGATGCAACTTCATCCGCATATCAAACTTTAGGTTTTTCCCAGCTTCTTAACGTCATAAAGAAAAAGCTCGAAATTCAACTGCAAGAGCATGTAGACCAATACCTGAAAGACCGAGTTATTCCAATTCTGTTGGCTAGATTAGAAGAGCACAATGAGATTTCAAATCTGTTGACTGATAGAGCTAAGGAATTTGGTTTTGATCAAGTGAAGAAAGATTCGGCTGCTGTAAGAAGAGTACAAGTTATGCTCGAGGAATATTGCAGTGCTCACGAAACTGTCCGAGCAGCGAAGTCAGCAGCTTCACTCATGAAAAGGCAGGTGAATGAACTCAAAGGGGCTCTTCAAATGACTTGCACAGAAATTATTCAGATGGAATGGATGAATGATGTTCCTTTCAATCCCTTACATAATGTCAGACTTATATCTAATAAGTTTCTTGCAAGTGAGGATGACTTGATTCCTGACATTCTAAATCTCAGTAGACCTCAGTTGTTGGAAAGAATACAGTCTGCTGCTTCAGAAATAGTCAGGTCAGTAGAGGGCCTACAAGTTTGTGAAAGAACATCTGCGACAGCTGAAGGACAACTTGAAAGAGCCATGGGATGGGCTTGCGGTGGTCCAAATTCGGGTGTCACTGGAAATACCTTAGCTAAGAATTCAGGCATTCCGCCTGAATTTCATAACCATCTAATGAGAAGACGGCAATTATTGTGGGAGGCTCGAGAGAAGGCATCTGATATGATTAAACTCTGCATTCCAGTATTAGAGTTTGAAGCATCCAGAGATGGTATTTTGCGGACATCAGGAGAGCTCTACCCTTTTAGAAGTGGAGCTGATGGCCGGGCCTGGCAGCAAGATTACTTGAACGCATTAACTAGATTGGATGTCTCTTATCATTCATTTACACGTTAGTTTCTCTCTTCTTGGTTATTAGTATTTGAGCTAAGTTTGATAAAGTCATTAACAACCATCCGAATATTGTTGTGTATCAGGGACTGAGCAAGAGTGGAAGCTTACACAGACCAATTTGGAACTTGTTTCCAATGGCTTGCTTGCAGCCACTAATGAACTCCATATTGCTTCATTGAAAGCAAAATCAGCTTCAGGTGAATTTTTCTTGGGCAATATATTTATTCGACATTTTTTCTTCACGAATTCTTACATGTGTGTAAAGTTGTTTGTCATTTTCCTACTAAGGCCCTGTTTGGTATCAGCTGAAAATCTGAAAAATCGGCTTAAAAAAATTTGGGTGAAAAATCTAGCTGAAGTGAAAATCCAAATCCGATTGGTATGAGCTGGAAGTTTAGATAATTAATTTGATCTATTTAATAAAATTTAAGAGATATATAGGCAATCGCTTGAATACACCCACTTATAAATGAACTAAGATCACGCTAATGTTAAAAACACGTTAAAATTATTTTTTCCGAGATTTTCAGCCGCATAATCCCCAGTTTTGGAGATTCTATCTGAGATTATTTCAATCTGCAGATTTTCAGTTTAAAACTTTGTATCATGACAAACAGAATTAAATTAAATTGACCGATTTGAATAAAAACGGATTAAAATTCGGGTTACCATACATGCACTTATTGCTCATCATTCATCAACATCGCAGTGACAGTTGGGAGGGTGGATACTCTTACGCATAAGTCTTTCAGTATACAGTAGGCCCAAATTGGAACAGTTTATGGCATTTGTTTAGATATGGCCACTGGACAGTGGAGATGTTATATATCTTCTATTAGGTGGTGACTGCTATCCTTGTATCTAATTAGCTGCAATATATAAAATGTTCACATTCTCAGTACACATAGCTTTGCTACTACAGGTAGGATTGATTCCTCCTCTCTCTCTCTCTCTCTCACACACACACACACATAGAGAGCTCTGAGGTGCTTTGGTTCTCACCGAAATTAACCAATTTCCTGCAGTTGTCATCTGACATGGTATGAATACACATTGGTGCACACCGGTTTTATTTCCTGGGAGCAAAGTACAATTTATACCCTTATGTCACATTGATTGAATATCAGTTTCAGAATGCTCTCTCGTACATGTTTTCTGATGGGGTTTCGTTGGTTTTGTTTCTTCCATAGCTTTGTTCGAAGTAAACATTCAAGGTTTAGTCGGTTTATTTTAAAAACTCAAGACAATGGGTGGGCTTGGTGTGGACTTTTTGGATTTTAAGCTGTCTTTTAACATGGTGTGAAAAAGGTAACAAAAGTTCAAGAAAAAAAATGTATGGGTTTGGTAAAAAAAGCTGGTGCTGTTAGAAAGTCAGTGATGTGACAGTTTTGTTATTCAGTGGAAGTTACCACTATACCCTTTTGTGTATTTGTTGACTTTTTATTTATCTTAATGGAAGTCACTGATGTGACAGTTTTGTTAATTAGTGAGGACAATTTTCATGATTTAAGGAGAAAAAGACACAAAATCCACTCAAACCCAACTTCTTTCTTCCACCATTTCTACACTAGAACTTGAAAATCCAAAATCCACTCAGAAAAGATCATACCAAACCTTTATAAAAAATCCAAAAAGCCAAATGTGGGTTTGGATTAAAATCCACAAAAAAGTTCACACCAAACCCACCCAATGTATATGTCTATAGGGACAAGAATCACAAAGTATGAGGTAACAAACTAGCTAGTCAAAGTCTGCCCATACAGAAGCTGCTATATATTTTTATCAGAGTGAAAAGCGAGATAATTAACAGCTATGGTTTTGTCAGTGCAGGTTGAATGATTCATTTTTGGTAGGATCTAGTTTATAGGTTGCCTTCACCATTTAACACCCCGTGCTTCGCTCCATGGCGTTGTAGTAACTGAATTATCAAGCGTGTGATCCCGTAAAATGCGGGAAAATTAGTTAACTAGCTTAAGCACCGGGATTCGTGACAGCTAGATGGTCGGTTACTAGATGGGATCTGCAGGTCCAATTTACTTGATTATTTAACCCCTGACATTGCTGCACTATTTTTTTTTTGCGAGAACAAGAATATGAAAAAACACATCCATGGGTTTTATGGTATCGCGAGGGTACTTTTGAAGCATGGTACCATGAACACTCTTCAATACGTTATATAACTTGCTGAAGTGTTGATTCCTGTCTTATGCAGAGGATATGCAGAAAACTTTAGTCTCTATGAGGGATTGTGCCTCTGAGGCCAGTGTGGTACTGTCTTCTTTTGGACATATTATAAGGGGTCACACTGCTCTGACTTCTGAATGTGGTTCTATGCTCGAAGAGGTATAATTCTTCTACTCTGGATGTAATATAAAATTGTTCTCTATTGCACTTTTGGTTGCTGGATAAGCTCAGTTAATGCAGTTTGTGGGGTAAAATGGTGGTAGGGATGTGGGATCAGAATTGATTTTAACTATTAAAGAAACATGTTCCTTATAATGTTATGTTACTCCAATCCTTTTGTTACACTTTTTCGGTTATTATTTGTGGTACATATAACCATACTTCACTTCAGGTTCTCGCAATTACAGAAGGTCTACATGATGTTCACAGTTTGGGGAGGGAAGCAGCTGCTGTACATTCTTCCCTAATGAAGGACTTATCTAAGGTTCTCTCTCTCTCTCTATATATATATGTATATATATATATGTGTGTGTGTGTGTGTGTGTGTGTGTGTGTGTGTGTGTGTGTGTGTGTGTGTGTGTGTGTGTTTATAATTGTGTTCTTGCAAGGGAGGTGAAATTTAACCTGTTTATGACTATCATTTAAATTTGCGATTTGACTTGTTTTTGTCAGGCAAGTGCAATCCTGCTTCCTCTTGAATCTGTATTATCTAAGGATGTAGATGCCATGACCGATGCCATGGAAAAGGAAAAAGAAACAAAGATGGAAATAGCTCCAATCCATGGACAAGCTATATACCAGTCGTATAACTCGAGAATCAAGGAGGCAAATCAGGCGGTGAAACCATTGGTACCATCACTTACAATATCTGTCAAGGGACTCCATTCCATGCTGACAAGACTAGCGCGGAGTGCAAGCCTCCATGCAGGAAATCTTCATAAAGTAACGCCTCGCAACTAACTACACTTTATAAACTGTATTACATGTGTATTTATTTTTTGGTAGCAACTTATGGAGACACGGTGAAAAAATGACTCACTGTAAGTATGCTATTTATTCTAGGCTCTTGAAGGACTAGGAGAAAGCCAGGAAGCATCACAGGATATTAAATTGTCCAGGCCAGTCGTTGGAGATCAGGATAGTGACTGCGACAGCAAAGAGGAAGATGTTTATTCCGCATCTGATGCAGAAAGTGGGGAGGTTTCTCTTGATGTTGGTCGACTTTCCTTACAAGACAACGGCTGGATATCTCCTCCAGATAGTATCTGCAGCAGCAGCAGCACAGAGTCTGTTATTACATCCGAAGCTAGTCTAGCAGATAGCCTGAATGAATCAGAAGTCGAACAGCTTGTACATGTTTCAAATAGCACAGAGTCCAAGGATTCTTTGACCTCTGTTGTTACATTGGCTGGAGATGATTTTCACAAGGAGTTGCAGCATGATCGGCCAGAATCGAAATACAACGAGAACATTAACTCTGAAACTGGTTTGGTGGATGAATGTCCAAAACCGAAGGGGGGCTCATCATTATATGATGAATCTACAGATAAGGTCACTCTGACTTCGCATACTGATGTCACCAACATTTCACTGGTTAAGCATGGGCCTAAAGATGAGTCATCTTTATTCAACCAAGGAAAGGAAGAAGATGAAGAACGTGATGCTACATTTCCTACTACCAATGTTGCAAACAGAGTGACCAAGGGTGAGAACAAACTTCCGTTTTCAGATTAACTTTATACACACACACTTCAATAACTTGAGTTTCCTTTCTTGAACCGGATGAACTTTGATTGATGATATGTGCATTGGTATCTGAGGGTTTGATTATATGACTTTGTCTTGTTAGCATGCTTATATTTTCCTTGTCAGTTTCTGAGGGAATTTAGCTTGCTAGTTCAGCTAGAGAGACACTTAATTCTATTACTTTTAATTATCTGGGTTTTCCAGGTAAAAACGCATATGCATTATCAGTTCTAAAGCGGGTCGAGATGAAACTGGACGGTAGAGATATTGCTGATAACAGGTACCTTCATCCTTTGATTACGCTAATATCGATCAATCTATAGTAAAATTGGTGCTAACAGTGTATTCTTCTACTACTACTCCCTTCAGACCAGTGAGTACTGCTGAGCAAGTCGATTATCTACTCAAGCAAGCAACCAGCCTGGATAACCTATGCAATATGTACGAAGGTTGGACACCTTGGATTTGAGCTCCAAGTTAAGCAAGCCTGCTCTGGTTTAGTACTCTAAATGCAAGTCTCAACTCAGATGATAGAGACCTCAAGGCAGAGTTTTGGGTGCTTCTTCTTCTATATATACCTGAAGGACCTGATTGATGCATTGCCTGTGAAGAAGCTGTTACCGCCGCCACTCTGGGTCGGAGGCCATTACAAGGATCATCAGAGGTCTCCCAGAGGCAGCTCTTTGCCAATGCCTGCAGAAGGGTCGGTCAGAGTGAATACTGGCAACCCGCGTGTCAATGCCTTAAAAACATGTTCCAAGCTTCTGGCTGGACATGCTTGCAGCTCTGGTCACCTCCGCTCATAGCTTCACCATTCGATTTACTTCCCTTCCTAGAAGTAACATGCTGTTTCGTTTGATGGGTTTAAGGTGAGCTAAGGTTGTCGTAAATGTCAAATTTGATGGCGGCGTCTGGTCCACTGCCATACCTGTGCTGTGGTGATGAGAATATTATGTCGGCTTGCTTACCTGGAACATGCTGTTTTCCAGCTCCTGTGGTGTAAGCTTACTGCTCTTGCTTTGGTTTCGGATACCACCACCTGGTTTTGCCAAACTTGTGAATTCGTCGAACTCTGTAAACAGAAATGTAAATAAAATAAAATTGCAGTAATATTTTATTTAGACTCAGTAACATTCTGTTGGGGAAAGCTTTTCTCACAGCCAGGAATCTGAACTACAGTAAAGTCTCTGTTTTTTTCAGATTCTAAACTGATGATTGACTGCATAAATTCTAATGGGGTTTCTAATGTATCTATAAGGGCAATTGTGAATGATTGTAAAAGCCAATCTGAATATTTTGATGTTTGCTGTTTTTCATTTTTTAGGAAAGATTAAAAATTGGTTGCTCACAACTGTGCAAGAGCAGCAGTTCAGCTCTGTCTCTGTTTGAGGCATGTCCTCTGTATTTGTTTTTGGCTGTGATGGCCATTTAATGATATCTTCCATTTCCTTCTTACATTCTGTTGGGGAAAGGCCTAGTTTTGTTGCTGAATGCCATGGAAGATTTTGCGATTGCTATAAAATGTGGATGCTCTTATTTCTGGGTTTACCCAATAGAGTACAAGTGTCACCGTATGACGAATCTCATATATAGAGAAACTGCATCTTGTGCCCAGTGAGTTCCACCAGAAAAGATAAATTCTTTAGGATGCGGTGAAGCACCCCGAAACTACAGATATAGTTGTATACTACTAGCAATAGTAGTTATTTCATCTATCCATCTTTTTAAAATATTTTCCTTGTACTAAGAAACAAACTGTGTTCTATATTTTAATGAACACAGTTATGCTCAAAACAAGTTTTGTTAAACTTGTGGGTTGACTTAGAGAATGCTTTTTCCTTCTTTTGCAAAGCCAACAGAGTAACATATTCATCAGATAACTGAGCACAGATTTATAAACCACTCGTGCAATCCGTTATATGAAACAGCATCTTAGTCACCAAAACCACCCTAATCTCTACGCGTGTATACTATTTAACAGTTCAGTGTTGTATCCTTTAGACATATCAACCGCTCGGAAATATCACTAATACTTCTCCGCTGCGAATCGGTAAGTTTGCATCATGTCTGCATTAGTGGATATATGGACAGCTGAGCAAGACAAGCTACGCAACAACGAGGCTACAACAACCGGTGATAACTCCATCAACTGCAAAACCACCACTGAGTCGACTCATCAAGCGGCTCAGGCTGAAGAAAAGAGTCATCTTTGGAGGTTACCGCCCTTGAATAATTTCACGCCTAAGTTCCTCAACTTGCCTTTGGTGGTAGCACACTCCGAGGCTTCGGTTGTGATGATTGTTGATTACTTTAGCGCCTAGGGAGAACTAACATTTTGTCATTTTTACTTCGTTCGCCACTCTTTGATGTGTATAACTTGCTCGCTTTGTTTACCTTCTTCGTGCTTGTGAAAGTTCCAGATAAATCAAATAAATCAGTACTGTTTTAGTTTGATAATTTTTTTGTAACGTTTTCGGTTTGATTCTTATGTACTGATGTTATTCCTGGTATTCGATGATATATCTGGTTATGAACGACACAGACATGGAAACAAAACCGGTTGATCAAGTAAATGAATGCTCTTCTCCGGTGTAAGAGTCGAAACCAGCTGTGTATGCAAACACCGTTTTACCTAGCCTAAAAGACCTGATGCATTTCTGTGAAGCCGTTACAGCCACATACAGAGGCAACATACTCTGCTCTAGGGATGCAAACGGTTCGATTCGGTCGGCTTTGAGCTGAAACACTCTAAACTTAGACGGTTCTGTTTAATCTCGGGGTTGGATATGTCTCAATCTCAGTTTTACATGGTTCAGTTAAAAAACGGAGTTTACATCTATATTATAAATCAGGATGATTGATTTTAAAATGTCTTTTAGACCATTGGATTGAATTAACCTCACCCTTATATTTTACCTACCACCTCTTAACTACCCACTATTTAAATACCCACTTACCCACTCCTTTTATCATAATTAGAAAAAAGGGGTTTCTTTTGTTTCTGATTATTTAATACAATAATTTATGTTGTCATCGTTTTTTGCCCATGTTTGAGATGAAAATACTTATTTTATTTATGATATTATAATAGGCCTTGAAACGTGTTTTTGGGGTAGTGCCCTCGGGCACGGGCAATCCCCTAGTATTTACATATTGTTACTTAAAACTAAATATTTAACCCAAAGAAAGTGAACTCAAGTAAACACAATTCAAATATAGAGTAAAGTAGACTCGATCGAATCTAGAACCGTCTTTTAGATTTTATAAGAATGTTTTTAAGGAAAACACAAACAAGAAGTAAAGCAATATGAACGAACATCAACATTGATATAGATAATAATTGTATTATGTTTTGGGTACACAAATTTTATGCGATATGGTTTTGGTGCGGCTTAAGTGTGTCAGTTTTGCCCGATTTAGCTCTGTTCGATTCCGAATGCGAATTTCCTTATTTTGAACTTGCATCCCCACTTCCTGCTCAACAGCCTAGGCTTCTTCCTGGCCTTCCGGCACCAATACTTATTTATCCGTCCTTTTCAAAATATATTTTTTCCAATTACTAGTAGAGTTATATCTAGAATAAGTAAAGAATGTGGTTTCGATATTTTAATCGCCGCGGTTTTGTTTATAGCCTACCCAGGATACCAGTAACAGGTTTTGGTTAAACTACGTGCCATAGTATTTTGATGAGCAAACCCAGGACATGAGATAGTTACAGGGAGCGTAAACAAAAGTAGTCTTCTGCGGAGAAAGTATATTTTGATTATTGACACTTTTCCAGATCTTATCTTAAAAACAAAGAATATTAATCGTTCAACTAGTGGATTTAACTTTTTAATGATTTTTTATTTATTTTTATTTTGTCTTCAAACCCGCAATAGCCAACAGTAATCTATTCATCAGATTGCTGAGCTCATAGATACACATAACACGCTGCAACTTGTTCGCTTCTGCAGGTTACCACTCCAGTTCTAAGCGTAGTATTTATACATTTCGAGTGTTGTAGACATATATCATTAAACACTCATAAAATCACTAATACTTCTCCTCCTTTGTGAATCTGTAGTTTGAATCATGTCTGCAATAGTGGATATATGGACTGCTGAGCTAGCCAAGCTACGCAACAAGGCGGCCACATCAACCAGTGATGACTCCTCCTTGAGCAAAACCACCACCACCACTGAGTCGACTCATCGCGTGGCTCAGGCTGAAGAAAAGAACTCTCCTCCTCTTTGGAGGTTACCGGCCTTGAATAATTTCTTACTACTACCTAGGTTGGTCAACTCTGAGGCTTCGGTTGTGATGGTTGTTGATTATTTTAGCGCTTAGGGAGAAACTAGCCTTTACTTGTCAGTACTCTTTGATGTGGATAACTCGCTCGCTTTGTTTACCTTTGTCGTGTGCTTGTAATATACTACGTTTTTGTTTGTTGTGAGAGTTTACGATACATATCAAATAAATCAGTACTACTACTCTTTGTATAAAATTTGCTGGCTAGAGCTTATCGAGACAACACCAACTATTTAAAAAAATGTGTCAAAATCAGATATGGATAAAATTGTTACCAAGCGCTCCAGTTGAGCTCGAACAAGATATGTATATGATGCCGGAATAACACTTCCTCTTCCTTGCCGGAATTGGTAAATTAATTTTTTTTTTGATTGATTTTCTCTGCCGGTGGTTTTCGTTTTTAAATTGGTAAATTAATTGCTTGTCAGATTAAATGGAATTGGTAAATTAATCGCTAATAATTGTTTTAAATGGAATCTGGATATATGGACTAGTTTTTGCCTTGCTGAAAAAGCCTGGAACTTCAAAGTTAATTGAGCATCTGATTTTTGATATTCAATACACTGGTTAATAAAACTAAAACGACATAAAATAAACGAGGATTTGAATTTTGATATTTCAATGAATAAATTCATAGAATAAATGGAAAAAAAGAAATGTGTAGTAAATGATTTTTTTATCTTTCTAGATATTAAATTATTGATGAAATGCTGTAAATAAAATTAAATAATGGAGGTGCGGGGAATCGAACCCCGTGCCTCTCGCATGCGAAGCGAGCGCTCTACCATATGAGCTACACCCCCGTTGTTGGTAGACCTCAATTCTAAATTATTTTATCAACTTATAAAATAAAAATCTCATGTTTCAAATTACTTTTCTAATTTTCATTTTCCCTGCTCCTTTCTTGCCCGACCTAAAATGATCTCCCATCCGCTATTTCTTCTATTTTTATTCTGTTTCTCAAAAGCTTTTTCGTCAAAAAAGGCGCCTTACAAATGCGATATATTTGCATATGATATGTTCTTCTTCCACATAAGAGGACAAGGGGTGGCATTATTATCTTGGCCAAAAGGAAAAAGAGTTGTATAACGTTAGAAATATCACAGATATTTTTCAGATATTCCAAAAGTGATGAGCATGAAAATCTCAAGGGGCCAATACCATATCAGCAGTTCCTATCCAACCATTGCTAACTTTCCACAGCCCTCTAGCTAGGCAATGCATGGTTTCCACTTTATTTCTTGGTAATTTCGCAATTATAGATAGTAATTAAATGTTGAAGGTAAAAACTTGGTAGTTTAAGATTTTGATCTGGTGGTTACATCTTGAAATTCTCAATATTCAATGGGTTGAACTTGATGGATAGGATAGTTAGAAAGCATTGAGAAGTCATGCTCATCAATATGAGGTTGATGGATTTGTGATTTTTAATCTGATGTTCTTTGAAGGAAAAAACTTTTCAATGGTGCATTGCATCCTTTTGGGAGTAGTTAAGTCGGTCGGGATAGCATGCTTAAGTACTCAAGTGTTTGTCATGAAGTCTTTATATATTCTGAATTCAACGGCTTCCTAGCTATTGGTTTCTCGGCTGCGAGTCTGTCTGCATTTACTCAATTAGTTCGTTTACCTCTCTGGTGTGGTTTAAGTTGTAGGCTATTGCAATAGAGCAGAGATTTATCGAGTGTGCTTTCTCGTACTCCTTTAAGTACCATTCGAATAGTGACTGCAAATTCCCACGTCATCTGGAAAAATGATTGCATTGCAATAGAAATGGTAAATCCTGCTGCTTTCATAGTGCTTCATAGACGTTTCAATCACCGGCTAGTTTGATTCTTCAAACAAGAGGTGGTCCTCAGCCTCCAAAACCAATGGCACACACAGGTTCCGAGAGTCCAACGTCTTAACATGTGTCCAATTTACATTCACAAAAACGAAACAACAGTCGTCCGTCGTCCTTTGTAAAACTGGGTAAAATGTTAACCCCGTGTGACATGTTAAGCCACTAGTGTATATGATTATAGAATATCCTTTTCATATATACTACTAGCTACCACATTGCTAGCTCATGGTTATGTGTCCACCGTCCATACTACTTGTGTCCACACATAGATTTCTCAGAAGCTTCTCTCATTCTCTCTATATAAATACAAACTCATTCACTTCCACCATTCATCACCATTATAATTACAGAGATTATTTGAGAGAGAGAGATACAAAAATACATATAGGCAGAGTGAGAAGGCGAAGAAGAAGATGGCAACCATTGCAGACACATGGGGTGGTGACCAGCTGAAGAAGCTGAAAGAGAAGGTTCATCTTCAGAACCCTTTCATGATCAAGAAGAGAAAAGAAGGACAAGAGCAACAAGTCCTCCATCTTCATCAAGAAGCCGCCATGAAGCCTGCTGCGGCTGCAGAGAAGATGAAGATGAAGAGCCATGACAATGGACTTACAGATGACACGGTAGCTCTGCTCATGGACCGGTTCACTCCATGCTGATGATCAATAGAGATAATCCTTCTAGGAAATTAAACAAGTGAATTCTACACATGTAGGAATAAAAAAGTAGTAATTTCTAGTTACTATATATGAAGTATTTGTATATAAGTAGTACTTGTAGATTTCATTCCCATTCGTTCCCTGTTTGTAATGAGAAGTTTTCAATGAAATCAAATTGTACGTACGTGTATTTAATCAATTTCAGGGTCCCAGTGCACTTCTCAGTAGGAGTTGATTCCTTCAAACACCAAATATTTAGGGTTGATACCGAAGCACATACGTAGTTGAACTTATGGTTTCAAGATGAGAATCCCCAAATCTGTTGTAAATAGCCACTTGGTTTAGGTAGTGTAAAATTGGGGAAAAGATAAGGCAAGGGTAGGAGTATAATGTTTAGAACTTTAAGCCGTTGGCACTATGGTGGGCAATTCGCGTTTTGCTTCAAAAAGGAAATTAAGAAGCCCCTCTTCCTAGAGATTGCCTTAAGTCTGTCCACAACCATGGGTCTCTGCGTCCCCCGAGCTTGATTAGCGGCTCCATTGGGGGGGGCGGGGGGGCGGGGCGTAAGTATGTGCTCATCTGGCCCCAATGGAGAAAGGGTTTGGGGGAAGACATTCCCTTTGGGAGGTAAATGGTTGTTAAGTAAACCTCGGTACAGCCAAAAGGGTAAAAGACACCTAAAGTCTGATGCAAAAACACTTTACCCTTTCAGTGTGTCAAATTTCAGAATATCTACGCTTCTTGATTGTTTAGTCGTTCTTTTGGTGTGGCTGTACCCGTCACTGATAGAAGTTTTTGCCTTTTTGGGACAAATTTACCTCTTTGGAGTACAAAACAACACAATCAAGGGATGCGAAAATTGACACACTTAAGGATGTAAGTGTCATTTTGCAAACCAGAGGGGATGAAAGCGTCTGTCTCAAACTCAAACCTGAGGGGCTGAAAATGTATCTCTTGTCATAATGCAATCTTCTTAATAATGACGATAAGGCAAACTCTTCTTACGCGGTTACACTTCTCAGGAGATGATATCTACATGTCTACTACTACACCTAATCTTTCTTACAAATTTTACAAGACGGTAGCTCTTTCCCTTTCCTATTCCTATGCTTTGTATTAATACGTTGGTCTACTACAGTCACAAGCAGAATTCAAGAGTTTTGGTATTAGAAGAAATTTAGGAGGAAGTAGCCTCCTCCATGCTACCAGAAGACCACTCCTGCTGAGAACCACCAGAAGGTTTCTTCTCCTCTTCCCACTTTATAATCTCCCCACCATATCTCAGAGCTTCATCAACACTATCCGGCTCCAACGCTGTCGCCGCTGAAACATAAAGCTTCCGGTCAGTGAGCTCACGAAACAGCCTCTTGAACTTCACCGCCACGTAGTGAAAAGCTCGTTGAGCCAACGAGGGGTTCGTAACATTAGTCACTCCATTGACGCTGATCACCGGATCGAAGTCATGAAACCACTCGCACTGAGTCAGGGGAGAAGTTTCAATTTTCTCTTCTAGAAGGTCGAATTTGTTGAGTACCAGAAGGAAGTCCTTGTCCTGGAATGTAGGGTGGGTGACTATCTTCTCAAACAGCGCCTTGCTCGCTAACATCTTGTTGGTGGAAACATCGTCTTGTTCTGAGAATTGGTCGTAATCGGTTAAGGAGACGCAGTACATAACGAGGTCGGCGTCTTCAAACATCTCGATCCACTTGCAGTTCTCTCCGAGGCCGCTCTCGTGTACCTTAATCAGCTGATACCTGAAATAAGCAGCCGAAAACGTTACGAGGACATTAGCTACAAATAGAGCTGTCAAATGGGCCGGTTAACCGCGAAAACCGGCCCGAAATAACCAAGTTTTTCGTACCCGAAACCGAGCCCGATATGACGGAACCAGGGCCAGAACCGAAAAGATTCGGGCTAAGCCGTTTAGACCTTTTCTGGAACCGTGAACCGGTCCGAAACCGGCCCAGTTTGAATTGAACCAAACCCATAACCGAGCCGGGCCCGTAACTGATTGGTTAACCGAACCGGTACCTTTCCCACCACTTTTGACTTGTGACCATCAGAAATTTGACTTTCAATCGGCCCGAACCCGAACCGAACCGAACCGAACCGGTATACCCGGTTACGGTTACACGGCCTGGCCGGTTAGAGGGTATGTGAAATTTTCCGGCCGGTCCGTAATCGAACAACCGGTAACCGAGCCAACCAAACCGAGCCCGATCGGTTCAAGGTTTCCCGGGCCGGTTTCAGTTAACCGAAATTACAGTTCTGACTACAAAGGAATCATTTAACATAAGAGCTAGGCTCGTCAACGGGTCAGGTCAGGCCCGGACGCGACCCTGACCTGACCAGTCAGACCCATAGGGTCTGGGGCGGGTCAGGGTCTACGAACAAACGGGTCTCGTGTTGTGGAGCGGGTCTGGGACCACTGTTTGCGGGTCGGTTTGTTGGGTCCCGGCCCGGCCCATTGACAGGCCTACTAAGAGCTACTAATACTAACCGGTGCAATGGATCATTCTGTAAAGCCGTGTTGATCAGACTATAATTTGCTGGGTTGGGTAACGAGAATTCCATGGAGGCAATGCCGTTAGATGACGTGAGTCCCTCGCAATACAGGATATCCGTATCAGAAGGCTCGTAATCCGCTCTAGAAATCTCAACAGCCTATAACACAACAGTAGTAGTTCTTACATCATCAGATATCAATCAAACAACATATTATTGCATCTCCAATAAATCATAAACCCCGAAATTTTTAAGGATAAACGAACTCACCTGGTCTAAGAAATAACTAGCGACTCTAGGCAGCATATGCAATTCGTTTCTTCGACTGTATGTGGCTTGAAGTGATCTATCCTTCCACAGCTCCTCTACGAGTGGCGCGTATTCACGAGAAGCAGCTGGGAAAATGATCTCCAGATTTCCTGATATCATCACTTGGAGAAGCCAATCGGAGAACGCCTTCATTTTTGGGCTGATGGAATACACACCCTCCTCGATGATTTCATCGCCAGCTTCTGTTTCTACAGAACTCTCTTCCTCAAACTGTTCGCGGCCCTCAAGAAGTATCCCAAGGTAACGGTACAATCTGCTTTGGATCATGTGTTTGATGTCTTGACGCTCATCAGCAGAGAAACTTACGTTATACGTCATCCTGGCCTGAATCAAACACGCATTTCTTTAGCTCATCAACAGACTTATACTACATCCGCTTCTTCTGTATAGTCCTGGTTTGATTTTTCAACCAGTAACTAAGTCACTTCGACTCGGTGATTCAGAGAGCAAAAACTATGCCATTTTTAGGCAATTTTTCTATGGTGTTAAGACCATGCAAAGATTACAAATTTTTTGTATAATTTGCCAATCAAATTACCAGGTCAAAGTGACCAAGTAAATAGTCATAAAAAGTGAAGTAGGCTGATACAGAAGAAACAAATGCAGTATCATCAAATATATGATCGTTTTCACGATTGTGTTCGAGATTTCCTTCACCTGTTTAAAAATGGTACTAGCTCCGGAGTTATCACGTCCAACTAGAAGAATCTTGTTGACTTCTTTCTGCTGAGCGTAGTTTGACGCCGTTGCATTCGTGCTGCCGTCAACTTCTTCACCTGACAGAACTCCACAGTCGGGCGGGCTTGGCAACGACAAGAATGAGCAAACTAGCCTGCTTCCTGTCTGGGGAAAAATAATCTAGTGACTAAAGGACAACTATGTCAAAAAACATTCAAATACTTGGTGACGGTAAATATGCACGCACCTTGCCCCATAGTCGCCCCAATACATTCTGTTGCCCTTCTTCTAAGCACGACCCGTCTGCACTTACCCAGAATGAAGGGCAGCCTTCACATCTGATTCCTGCCCACTGCAATTATTGGAGATTCGGTTAAATAGATACCAAGTTGTAAGAACTAAGTACCATAGTTGTCAAAAACGCCTATAGTTGTTCGTCTGAACAGCTCTATTTGGCTTTTGTGAGAAACTAACCAATACACAATTTCTATTGAAGGTTCCTGAAATGGAAGCAGAATAGTTCCCTCCCAAGGAAGATGGTATCCACCAGAAGGAAGCTCCAACAGATCTCAATATATTGGTCTACGGCGCAATGGTAAGTAAGCTAAATATTAATCTAAAATTAGATTTATATTATTAATAAAGCTTCGAATTAACATGTACGAGTCGACGAGTCGTGAATGATTTCTTATGGCAGGATTTCCTTGCAAATGTTGATGGTCACAACCAAGTAAGTAATTCTACAGTTACTAACTCCTAATTACAGAATGATGGGTACCTATCAAAAAGATTAAGGAGAAAACAGTTGCTTCACATTTTCTATGCAGGTGATTGGTAAATACGGGTTCTACGCCATATACCGCAGCCATTCACGGTCCAAACCACAGAGATTTCCCAGATCCTTCAATATTGAGTATGAGCATAAAAAATAAACCAGAATTGCCAAGTAGAATTGTCACCGGGTCAGAGCGACATGGTTACAGGTGGAAAAAGTCAACTGAGAAGTTACAGGCGAAACAGTAGTACTAGTATTAACTAATACAGAGACTATAATCAATCCAATCCCGGCTAAGACTAATACAAGATAGCTAAAAAAGCTTAAATTCGACCCACCTGCAGCATCCGAAGCTCTGCCTTCGTAATCTCCCGATTGTTTATCAACACATTCGTGTTTCCATTGCTAGCATTCCGCTTAATGGCGTCCCCAACTGCGAGTTGGGCAGTAATAATCTGGCAGGGTTTCTCACCAGCCTGTTCAGTTAAAGCTAAAATTAGTCATATCTCCGAATAATTAGCCTTACGATTTCATTTTTAGGGCATATCGCCAAAAGAGAAGATCATTTACCTTTCCCCAATATCCACACACTTTGTCATACCAATACTTTCCGGCTTTCAACTTCTTCGGCGGATTAGGGCACGATTGCAACAACACTAACTCTTCATGACAAAGCGCCTTATCATTCACATATACAAGCTCTGGTAGTACCTGATTCGCTTCACATGACAACTCCGAATGCATAATCTGTTTAACTTCCGAATATGAGAGAAGTTGCCTAAGCAAACGCGACGATCTTCCTAAGTTTCCGCGCTTGGATTCGTCGATCGGAGAACCAATACAGGTAATACATTTCCTTCCTTCAGGCATTGATCCCATTGCTCTAAGCACGCAATTAGCGCAGTACTTAGCTTCACATACAATACAAGTCTCCTTCTCGCTAAACCGGTTCCTCTTATGACACCGATGACACAAACCTTTCTTTGTAATGGTATTAGTCACCGAGTGTTCTTGAGGAGGAGAGAGCTCATCAACTATAAAACTTGATTCAGGATCATGAAATGTCACTGCGGATTCGTTAACAACGCGACTTTGAGAACTCAATCTTCCTTTATTCGAGCTACCGGTTGACTCTTGTGAATCATCAGAAAACACTAATGAATTGGAAGTAGCTTCTCCACCTTTTGATGAGAATGAATCACTAGTACAATCCAAGAACTGAACTGCACCCGAATCATCGATTTCTCCTAAATCCGAAGAACTGGTGCTTTCTTTGCCCAGTTTGAGCTCCATATGGACATTCTTGCTCAAGCTTTCTTGCGAATTATCGGAAAACCCCAATGTACCGGAGCTACTATCCAAGAACAAAACTGCTCCAGGATCATCAATTTCCACAAAATCAGAAGAAAAGGCGATTTCAGAGCCCAATATGAACTCTTTCTTGATGGGTTGAATCACTGGAAGTGGGAAGTTACTCAATATAGTCGACTTGGAAAGGACTGAAGCGGTGGGGATTCGATTAAAATCCACCGGAATCGCCTGAGGGATATCGTAACCCACCAGAGGACCACTGTACACCGCCGCAAAGGAGTACTCGACGTCGAAATCGTCGTCTTGTTCTTCGGCTACGTCATAGTTCTTGGAGGGTGAATTGGGGGAAATTCTTTGCAGGAGGCTAGGCATGTTTCAAGATTGTTAGAACCCAAAAGCCTAATGGGTCTAATTTCACAAACCCAAATGTAAAAACAACACATTGATCGGAGTGATGAGAGACAGGGGAAAGGAAAGATATAGTAGTGGTAGTAACAGTGTGAAAAGTGTAGCGAATGGATTTTTTGATGGTATTGACTTAGACCAGCAAAGACTGAGAGACTTGAGAGAAGACGACCGCGAAGACTCGTGATGAAACCTAAGTTCGAGAATTCAACTTGACGGACGCGTTTTCTTGGTTTTGAATTTTGCGAGGAAGGTGACGGGAAAGAAAGAGACAAAGAGAAAAGTGTGGATGAAACTTGTAGCTGAAGTTTGTTGCAGAGTGTTTGAATTCCGGAGTTGAATTCAAATTGAAATTGATTTCGCGCAAAATCGCAATTGCATCCCATGTCTACTTCTAAGAGCATCTTTGATGTACTCCAAACTCCTAAAGAAAAGGAAGGTACTAAAAAAAAAAAAAAAAAAAAAAAAAAAAAAAAAAAAAAAAAAAAAAAACAGGGCATGTTTATTAGAGCCTGTTTGGTCCCAGGTAAAATAATTTGGGGTGAAAAGTTGACTGACATTATAATCTAAAATTGTTTGGCAACACTTGTAGTTTTACTACTAAATTTTACGAGAGAAAGTAAATCTTTTTCGAATTTATGATAAGTTTAAGATATTACGTGTTTGCGCAAATTAATAACTACTAGGCGATATCTCGCGTTTTGCGCGGGACTTTGTATTATATCTTATATTTTTTTAGAATATTCTAACAACCTATTTATAGATTCTTTAATTAAGGATAATGGGCAAAGTACAATTTATATACAATCAGATGGATATTTATTTTGTTTTAATGTTTGTAGTTTCGAATGAAAGACTTTTCATTTAGATTTTAATCTTAGCTGAATTAACATTTATGATCAGGGACGAATGTGGAGAAAAAAATAACATAATATACGGAATAGAAAGTTGAAATTCTTTTTCTTGTTTTCTTACTGTTAACTATTGTTTGATAAAAATTATACGTTTTTATATTGTTAGAGATTCATATAATTTTAATCCAAATATCATCAAGTAGTAATTACTAATGAATACATAAAATAGTCCATAGATTAAAAGAAATTATTAAAGTAAATAATGAAAATATTAATACAGACGTTTTACAATATATAAATTGAAGATCTTGCAAATGGAGAAGGGAAAGCCTCAATTGATAAGGGGACATTGTAGAGAAAAAAGTTCAAAAAATGTGAAAAAGTCAAACAATTTTTCTTTTTTTGCTTTCTCAAAAAAAAAAATAAAAAAAAAAATCTTTTTTTGCCGTCAGTCATTGTTGAAAGATGTGTTGGGTTTTGACGTAGGTAACGCAGCGGAATAACAAAAATTAATCCTACTCAAAGCCCACCAAGTAGGGATGGCAATGGATCGGATTCGGATCGGATTTACCTATATCCATATCCGGATCCGATCAAAATAAGTGGATCCATATTCGATCCAAATTCGACCGGATCCTAAACGGATTCGGATCGAATCTGGACCGGATTTAATTTACAATATCCGTATTCGATCCGACAATCCAAATCTCCAGAAACGGATCTGATTCGGATCCAGATTCGGATCCTAAGCATTTCTTTTTACTTATACAAAATACATAACAAATTTAGAAAAATACGTAGAGAGTCATCATACCAAAAAAAAAATAAGCTTAAAAAAATAAAAACATATTAAAAATATTTTATCAATATGACAAACGCAAACTACCAAGAAATATAAGCAAAGCATTCAAAAGTTTAAGGCACCAATAATGTCTAAATATTGTCTACAAATTCAATCAAAACAACACTAAAATTTTTCATAACCATAGTGAAGTATTTTCTCAGACCTAGAAAATAACGTGTAGTGATTGTGTAATGTGTTTATATAAATGTAGGTAAAAACATATTTTTTGTAACTCCAGGGGTATTCTCGTAAAACTATGTGTTCGTATCCTTTCGGGTCGGATATCCATCGGATATCCTAATATATTCGGATCGAATTTGGATACGGATCGGATTTTGATTTTTAATATCCATATCCGATCCATTTTAAAATGGATCGAATTCGGACTTGATCCATTCGGACCGAATCACTCGGATTTCGGATCGGATCGAACCATATTGCCATCCCTACCACCAAGGATCACAGGAAGAGACATCATAACATGATTAAGGACATAGAAGATGTGTAACTTTTGATTTGTGAGATCACACGAAGAATGATGTCCTCGTCTCTACGGTTGATCCACGTCTAGAGGTGAGATCTAGATTCTTCCTACTCCACAAGTGCTAGCTTGAACCCGGAGGAAGAGGGATGAAGATCAAAGCAACAAATCACCAAGGCACAAGGGAGGGGGCGGCCTCTCCTTGCCATCGGGTAGAGGGGCGGACGGGAGGGCTAGGGTTTCGGCCCTAGCTCTTTTGTCTTGCTCTCTCTTTTTCTCTCTCCCACTCTTTATGTGTTATGTCTAATAATAACTCATGTGTAGTGGGAAGGAAGCTAGAGCCTCCTTTATATACTCCAACAACTCCTTGTTGTTTCCATAAAAGAGTTTCCTAATTCTAGATGAACTAGAATTATTCCCTTCCTTGCAAGTTAGTCCTACTAAGTTTACAAGGTGTTGCACATTGATCCTTCTATTAATTAATCCATATTAATTAATCCCAAATCTAGCTCTACTCTATTTGACGTGTGACCCCATAGGTTTCTATATAGTTGGTAGTAACTATTACTAACATGGAGCGGCGTCTAGCAACACATCCATGCCACCCAACCAATAGAAATAGTCAGTGATCCCGACAAACCTTTGTGCCCAATATGTCATATTGCATTATCCCTTTGTCTCCATATCCGGATTGGACACGAGACATAAATAGTCACACTCGTATATCCAATCCATAGTTCCTCGATCCTGGGAATATGCTTATGCAAGCAGATAACATCAATATCTCCATATTGATTTATCTGAGTCTGGCCAGACATTCAATAAGCCTCATCCCTCGAGTGGCCGTGGATATTTACCCCCATTATGTGGGAGGGACAAATCCTATCTACATCACTACGATCTCTAAGCTTGCTTCCTATCACGCCCGATAGCCACCTTTATGATTACCCAGTTACGGCGTAACGTTTGATAACATCAAAGCGCAATATTTCACAACTATTGTATCTAGTGACTTCAAGTCCAAGGATTGCAATAATATTAGCACTACGAAAAGCGATTGTGACTTCACATAATCTAATGTATCCTTTTCTTCGTGGGTCAATCCAGTATGCCATTACTCCTAATGCATACCCATGTGTTAGACTTGATATCTCCATATCAATCTACCCACATACTAGTCTATATTTGATTGTCCTATTAATCAATATAATGGACTAGGGATATTTAAGATAAATAACACAATTTATCTAAGGACTTCATTATATTAAATATCGCCATAAATAATAAATGAATATTCTAGCCAAAACATTGTTCATACTAAATCTACGATTGCCTCTAGGGCATCTATTCCAACAGTCTCCCACTTGCACTAGAGCCAATCTGGCGCATCTCGTATGCCTATAGATCTGGCGTGCCCTTCATGCTTTCGCTGCGCAAGAGGTTTCGTGAGCGGATCTGACACGTTGTCATCTGTCGGAATCTTGCATATCTTCACATCTCCTCGATCGATCATATCACGAATAAGATGGAATCTCCTAAGTACATGCTTTGACTTTTGGTGCGATCTTGGTTCCTTTGCCTGTGCGATTGCCCCAGAGTTGTCACAGTACAACTCTACGGGATCCACTATGCTAGGGACCACACCGAGCTCAGTGATAAACTTCTTTATCCATACTGCCTCTTTCGCCGCTTCCGCAGCAGCTATGTACTCAGCTTCTGTTGTAGAATCAGCAACTGTGCCTTGCTTGGAACTCTTCCAGCTCACAGCTCCTCCATTTAGGCAAAACACGTATCCAGACTGCGATCTGTAATCATCCTTGTCGGTCTGGAAGCTTGCGTCAGTGTAACCCCTTACACCCAGCTCTTCCATTCCTCCAAATATCAAGAATACATCCTTAGTTCTTCTCAAGTACTTTAGGATGTTCTTGACAGCAATCCAGTGACTCTCACCCGGATTGGACTGATATCTGCTCACCATACTCAACGCGTATGATACGTCTGGTCTAGTACATAGCATGGCGTACATGATGGATCCTATGGCCGAAGCATAGGGTATCCTGCTCATGCGGTCCTTCTCCATCTCATTGGAGGGACAGTCATTCTTGGAAAGAGTGACTCCATGTGACCTGGGCAAGAATCCCTTCTTGGAATCTTGCATGTTGAACCTCTTCAACACCTTGTCAATATATGTACTTTGACTTAGGCGAAGCAACCTTTTAGATCTATCTCTATAGATCTTTATACCAAGTATATAGGCTGCGTCTCCTAAGTCTTTCATCGCAAAGCACTTTCCTAGCCAATCTTTAACTGATTGCAGAGTAGGAATATCATTGCCAATGATCAGTATGTCATCCACATACAAGACCAGAAACACTATAGAGCTCCCACTAACCTTCTTGTAAACACAAGGCTCATCTTCGTTCTTGATGAAGCCAAACTCTTTGACCGCGTCATCAAAACGTCGATTCCAGCTCCTAGAAGCTTGCTTTAATCCATAGATGGACCTTTGCAGCTTACAGACTTTATTGGCATTCTCTGGATCCTCAAAATCCTCCGGTTGTGTCATGTACACATCCTCAAGGAGGTTCCCATAAAGGAACGCTGTTTTGACATCCATTTGCCAAATCTCATAGTCGTAGTATGCTGCAATAGCGAGTAAGATTCGAATGGATTTAGTCATGGCGACTGGTGAAAAGGTCTCATCATAGTCAATACCATGAATCTGTCTATAACCTTTGGTCACCAATCGCCCCTTATAGGCAACTACTTTGCCATCCATGTCGGTCTTCTTTTTGAAGACCCACTTGCCCCCTATGGGTCGAGCCCCTTCGGGTGGTTCCACCAAAGTCCATACTTTGTTGGTGTACATGGAATCCATTTCGGATCTCATGGCTTCTAGCCACTTCTTAGAGTCTGGGCCACTCATGGCTTCTCCATAGTTTGCAGGCTCATCTTCCATGAGTGGTACGTCATCGGGCTCAGTCACAAGAAGTCCATACCTCTCTGGCTCATGACGCACTCTTCCTGATCTACGGAGTTCCTGTGTTACCTGAACAGGTTCTTCCACAACTTCTTGTTGTTCCTGTTCATGTTCCATTATCGGTTCAGTGGTTTGTGGTTCATGATTTTCTTCAAGTTCTACAACCCTCCCACTTTCTTCTTTAGAGACTAGTTCTCTTTCTAGAAACACGCCGGTCCAAGCAACAAACACTTTGTTCTCGGTAGGGTTATAGAAATAATATCCTTTAGTCTCCTGAGGATATCCCACAAACTTACACTTATCCGCCTTAGGCCCGAGCTTGTCTGTTTGTAAACGCTTTACATAGACGTCGCAGCCCCAAATCTTCATAAACGACACTATGGGACGCTTCCCAGTCCATATCTCATATGGCGTCTTCATGAACGATTTGGATGGAACACGGTTAATGGTAAAAGCTGCCGTCATTAGAGCATGTCCCCAAAATGATATCGGAAGATCTGTTTGAGACATCATAGATCGCACCATATCTAATAGAGTGCGATTCCTCCTCTCAGATACACGATTCCATTGTGGTGTTCCGGGTGGAGTGAGCTGGGATACTATCCCACACTCTCTAAGATACTCATCAAACTCTTGGCTTAAGTATTCTCCTCCACGATCTGATCGTAGAGCTTTTATACTCTTGCCAAGTTGCTTCTCTACTTCACTCTTGAATTCTTTGAACAATTCAAAGGATTCAGATTTGGCCTTCATAAGGTATACAAATCCATATCTACTGAAATCATCAGTAAATGTGATGAAGTAGGTATAACCACCTCTGGCAGGCGTGGGGAATGGCCCGCATACATCAGTATGTATGAGTGCCAATAACTCACTAGTCCGCTCGCCTTTCTTATTGAAAGGGGACTTTGTCATTTTTCCTAATAAACAAGATTTACATGTCTCATATGATTCCAAATCAAATGAGTCTAGAAGTCCATCCTTATGGAGTCTAGATATGCGTTTCTCATTTATATGGCCTAAACGACAGTGCCATAGATATGTAGGATTTAAATCATTAGTTTTAATCCTTTTAGTATTTATGTTATAGATTGGATTATTTAGATCAAGGATATACAATCCATTAGACAAATGCGCACTACAATAGTGCATACTATCAAAATAAATGGAGCAACATTTGTCCTTTATTGAAATAGAATAACCTTTCTCGTCCAAACAAGAAACGGAAATAATGTTTCTGCTCATAGCAGGCACATAAAAGCAATTGTCTAATTCTAAAATAAGTCCAGAAGGCAAAGATAGCTCATAAACGCCTACAGCTAATGCAGCAACCTTTGCTCCATTCCCGACGCGCAAGTCTATCTCCCCTTTTCGCAATCTTCTACTTCTTTTCAAATCCTGCACATTACGACAAATGTGAGAACCACATCCGGTATCTAATACCCAGGATGATGAAATAGAAAGATTGATGTCTATAACATAAATACCTGGTGGTGGTGGAATCACTATTCCAAGCTTCTTATCCTCCAGATATTTAGGGCAATTCCTCCTCCAGTGACCCGGCTGGCTGCAGTAGTGACATTCACCTTTAGCCACGCCTCCACTAGGCTTTAGGGCATCCTTGGATTTCGCAACTTTCTTGCGTTTTCCTTTTGAAGTAGATGCAACTGAATTGCCCTTCTTCTTGTGTACCATCATTATGGCCTTGCCCTTGCCTTTATTGATGCTTTGCTCTGCCGTCTTTAGCATGTTCAATAGGTCTGGCAAAGACTTGTTGATCTCATTCATATTATAGTTCATAATGAACTGATTATAACTGTCAGGCAACGATTGCAAGACGAGATCTGTCGCCAAGTCCTGGCCGAGTGGGAACCCCAGTCTCTCAAGGTTCTCAATGTACCCGATCATTCGGAGTACATGAGGGCCTACTGGATTCCCCTCTGCAAGACTACTTTTGAACAACGCTTTAGACACCTCATAGCGCTCATGCCTTGCCTGTTCCTGAAACAATTGTTCAAGTGTCTGATCATATCATAGGCTTCCATGTTCTCGTGTTGCTTCTGAAGCTCATCAGTCATGGTACAAAGCATGAGGCAAGTCACGTCATTAGAATCATCAATATGTTTCTGACGTGCCCTTACTTCCGCTAGTAGAGACTCATCTTGTGGTGGGTCTGGAATTGGAGTGTCCAAGACGTACAGCTTCTTTTCTTGCTTGAGGACAATCCTCAAGTTTCTGTACCAGTCAAGGAAATTTGTTCCAGACAATTTATCCTTCTCAAGGACAGATCGTAGGGATGAACTCGATGCGTTGTTGTTTGCCATTTGGAATTCTACAAAACGAGAAATATGCAATTTTAGTATTTTGAACAATTTGACTATATTTAACAATGGCTAGATCATTAAATATAGCTCCCACTATTTTGCTCGGATTAATAGCCCTCACTATTAAAGCGGAAAATATCTTTATACTTTCTAATGGGTCCAAGATCCCTTTTTCACTTCTTCTTGAGCTTGCTTTGGCAAGTCACCCAAGATTTGGTTATTTAGGTAGGAATCATTCCAATTGCATCCCATGCAACTCTTGGTCCAATTAGGTGAATAAATTCCTTTTATTCTTTATCCAATTGGATAACTCCTAATTGTCATGCCTCTAAGCTCATCAATCCAATTGACTCTTGCCTAGTTGCGTCCAACCTCTTGCTTTCAACATACACGCATTACTAGCTTGCGTCGTCCGCAACACATCATGAAAAATTAAAATCGCCTTGCTTTGGCAAGCCCGAATTTTAATAGGCCATGATCATGAAGGGTGTTTTGGCAAGAGAAGGCAAAACGCAATATTTAATTGAGGGATTTCTTTTAAGTTGTTTGGTTGATCTTATCAACATGGTCTACTTATTTGGATTGGGCTATCCACAATAAAAGACCAACCTTGTTTATTATTATCTTGTTATCGTTTTGCTTGTAGCGCCATACACACAAAATAAATAACAAGGCATGAATAATAAACATCCACAAAAATAAAAAACGTGGCATGGATATGGCCTCTAGACTAATGATATTATCAAGCCAATGATAATATCTAATTGCCCTAAAGTGCCGAGCTCATCTCCATGTGCTCCACCATAGCTGCGCGCCTAGGGATGTCTTTTGGCTCCTTTGGTTCTCCGGTCTTCTTCTCCATGTTCTTGGCTATCATCTAAATATTTCTAATTCTAGCCTAACATCTAGAATAAATAAATAATAAAAGCCTCACATGTCGAGGAGAAAAAGAACGACTCGCAGGCCGTAAAACTTAATTAATTATTACATTAATTTGATCAGCTCGCAGGCCGTAAACCAAACCACAAAACAATAAACATCCACAATCCTAGGCCATATCCATCCACCATGCAATAAAGCACATAATACAGTTAAAACCAATTTTTAACGCGCTTGTTTAATTTTAATGAAATTGGGTAACTAGGGTTTCACAACGGTCCAAAGGGTCCAAGCCAACAAGTGGCCCGAACCCTAGGACCGCCGCACGCCTAAGGGGGCCGCGGCCTTGCTTGGCGCGCAAGGGAGGGGCGGGCGACTAGGGTTTCGGCCCTAGTTCCCTTCCTCCTTCCTTGTTGCCCAAGCAAGGTTGTTTCCATATGGATTTATTTCCATTATTTTGTTTCCATAATTGAAAACCCCTTTTCAATCATGTGCCCATGAACTCTAATTTTTCAAGAACCCAATTATTCACATCCTATGTGATTAAACACACCAATTTTAACATCCAATGTTAATTTGGGTCTTGTTTGATTGAATCAAATTCAATATTGCATCTACTATGCCAATTTTTCAGTTTTCGCGTAATAAACAATAATACGGTGTATGAACTGAAAACGTAAACACATAATATCATGTTATGCTCTACGACCTGTGGCTCTGATACCACTGTTGGGTTTTGACGTAGGTAACGCAGCGGAATAACAAAAATTAATCCTACTCAAAGCCCACCAAGGATCACAGGAAGAGACATCATAACATGATTAAGGACATAGAAGATGTGTACCTTTTGATTTGTGAGATCACACGAAGAATGATGTCCTCGTCTCTACGGTTGATCCACGTCTAGAGGTGAGATCTAGATTCTTCCTACTCCACAAGTGCTAGCTTGAACCCGGAGGAAGAGGGATGAAGATCAAAGCAACAAATCACCAAGGCACAAGGGAGGGGGCGGCCTCTCCTTGCCGTCGGGTAGAGGGGCGGACGGGAGGGCTAGGGTTTCGGCCCTAGCTCTTTTGTCTTGCTTTCTCTTTTGCTCTCTCCCACTCTTTATGTGTTATGTCTAATAATAACTCATGTGTAGTGGGAAGGAAGCTAGAGCCTCCTTTATATACTCCAACAACTCCTTGTTGTTTCCATAAAAGAGTTTCCTAATTCTAGATGAACTAGAATTATTCCCTTCCTTGCAAGTTAGTCCTACTAAGTTTACAAGGTGTTGCACATTGATCCTTCTATTAATTAATCCATATTAATTAATCCCAAATCTAGCTCTACTCTATTTGACGTGTGACCCCATAGGTTTCTATATAGTTGGTAGTAACTATTACTAACATGGAGCGGTGTCTAGCAACACATCCATGCCACCCAACCAATAGAAATAGTCAGTGATCCCGACAAACCTTTGTGCCCAATATGTCATATTGCATTATCCCTTTGTCTCCATATCCGGATTGGACACGAGACATAAATAGTCACACTCGTATATCCAATCCATAGTTCCTCGATCCTGGGAATATGCTTATGCAAGCAGATAACATCAATATCTCCATATTGATTTATCTGAGTCTGGCCAGACATTCTGCAACACCCCGTGGTCCCCAAGCCTTCCGTTCCGGACCGGAAAGCCCAGGAGGGCGATGCTAAAGAGTTGGTGGAAATCATAAGCACAACATCCATATATTACAATACTATTAAACATTACATGAGTCTTTACATATTACATCTTATTAAACATAACATCGCTCCAGGGTTTTTCATATTATCACTACTAAAACCTTACGCTTACGCTAGTCACACTAGCTTACTTTACTAATTGTGATCGTATCCTTCTTAGTGCGTCCCGTACCCAGCTACATCGTAGTCCTCAGCCTCTAAACCTGCGATGGGAAGGAAAACAAGAACCGCAAGTCAGCTGAGAAATGCTGAGTAAATAAATACCCTAGCTCGTAAACAGAAGATGATGCATAATTTATTCTCAAAACAGTAATAAGAGGAAATAAATCTTTAAAAGAGTAAACAAAGCACAAAACCAGCTTTAAACTTCTCAATCTTTCAAACCCTTCCTTCTTGACCTTGAAACGGGGAGTAATATCCTAATCTGTCTTCCTTTAAACTCATAGACATTCTTGTCCTTAAAGAAAACCACATTTTGACTTAGTTGGTACGGGGAAGATCTATCCATCTCGCATACTCCAAGACCTTAAGTGCCGGCACCCCCCTAAGACTTCTTGCGGCCAGAGAGGTGAGTACATGGAGCAAACCCGACAGGTTGCGACCGGGTTAAAATAAACGGGTCGGGTGGACGTAGCCAGCCACGACCAATCTTATAAACGGGTCGGGTGAACGTAGTCAGCCACGACCAATCTTATAGAAAAGCCATAACGATCCCCGCACAACTCTTTCCACTTTACGTTATTAGTGGATTAATATTGTTCGTGTGACAGTTCACAGTAAAACAACTTCTTTAACATGTAAAGAGATTCCAAACAAAACATGTAGCTCAAAAATATAATTTTGAGACAAGTATTAAAAGCATACTCTGACACGAACAGGAGCTAGCACGCTAGGCTAGGCATATTTACTTACCTGGATTCCGTAGCGTCAACGTCCTACTTGTTGTCGTTGCTTACGAATCCGTTACCTACAAATCGGAGCTTCTAAATCGTCACAACTCTGTATAATTCTACGAATCTTATTAGTAACCCTAGTTATCGATTCTTAAAATTAGCCCGAACTCGCATACTAATTTATTAGCGTTTCTTTATTTCGTTATATATTCTTATTAGCAAAAATTAATGAACAACGATTATTTATTTGAAGAGCCCTTAAATTTTATGTTACAAAAGTCTCATTTAATTATAGAAACTATTTTTTATAAAATACTAGTAAAAATTATTCGTAGTTTGTATTTTTACATAAAGTAAATATTAATATTATCAACTATACGATATTTGAATTTTTATGAAAGATCACTTCAAAATACTTGCAATGACGTAACGATATTTATAAGCCCTAAAAGTCATTTTATAAGTATTTAAACAACCAATTTTAAAGTTAAACAATTAAACGGAACGTTTGTTTAGTTTTTTAATAAAAATATTACCCGTTTAATTTTTAACGAGCGATCCGTATATAATTTCAACGCCCGAATCACATTTTTGTAACCGGGACGAAATCTATTATTTTTAGAAAATATTTTTAATCCAAAAACATTATTTTTATTTTTCGCGAATAATATAAAGTTTATATAAACTACACTTGTAACCCCACAAGTTATGTCAAAAGACAGCATGACCCCCATCCTACTCACATGGCAGGTTATATAACATGCAATACTACCCACCAAGTTCTCACAATTACAAACAGTTACCCCCTTCAATATAATTAGCATGCTATAAACAGTTTGGGTAAAAGACACTTTAACCCCCCCTTTACATGATTATCAAGTTCATCATTATAAATATGGAATCGAGCATACAAGATGCGATTTTGATTGTTTAAATTGAATCACGGCGAGATTTAGAGCATACCTAGGCCAAGAATGGCTGGAATCGGTCAAGAAACGAAGCTTTCCGGGTTTGCCGACGGTGAGTCGCGCAGTGCTCTTCGCCGCCGGTGATGGAGGACCTCTAAGCTTTGGTTAGGACTTGGGTTCGTCTCCTGGAAGCTCTAGGAGTTGTTTGGTGGTGGTTTTGGTAGGTGGGAGTTGACAGGTTGCTTGGGCCAAGCTTCCCCCGTCGGCAATAATGGTGGCCGACGGTGGTGGTTTTGGCTGCTCTGTTTTTGGTGGCTTGCTGCTGCTGTTTCTCCCTCTAATTATGCCCTGGTCGAGAGAGAGAGAGAGAGAGGGGAATTGAGAGAGATGAGCTGGGAGGTGGTGGGTTGCAGTCGGGTGTCGGGCGGTTGTTCCCGTCGCGAACAGGGGAGGTGGTGGTGGCGGCTTTTGCCGCTGCTGCTGCTTTGCTCTGTTTCTGGGCAGAGGACAGAGAGAGACAGAGAGGGATGGAGGGGAAAGAAAGAGAGAGATGGCAGTGGGTGTTGGTGGTGGTGGTGATCGGTGATGTTGGCGGTGTGGTGTTGGTGTTGGCCGAAGAAGATGATGAAGATGAAGGTGGTGATGATTGTGGTGAACAATGGAGGTGATGACTCATTTTATAGGTAGACAAAAGAAGGGTTAATCATGATGTTGGAGGCGGTGATGGTGATTTTTGTGGCGGTGCAAATTATCTCCGAAGGAGATAGGAAGAAGTAGAAGATGAAGTTCTAGAGAAATTGATACGGTGTGGTTGGCACACCAACTTCGCGGTGGTCGTACCCGCGTGAAAGGTCAAATAATGAAGCTAAATAAAACATCGCGTATTCGCCTACGAATAATAACGTAATATCTTCTAAAATCTTACGAGTATTTCTTGTCAGTAAAATACAATAATTTATGCGACTTTATTTTTCGCAATTAAATTATATATTCATTTCTTTAAATTACTATTTTGTCCTTGTCAATTTTACGGGGTATTACAGTCTCTCCCCCTTTAACAAAGCTTCGTCCTCGAAGCTTAAACAATCTAAGTATTCCCGATATTAAAACTTCTCTCTCGAAGCTAATTCAGTCAAATACTCCTGATGCTAAAACTTTTGCCTCGTAGCTAAAATCAACCCAACACTTCTGATGCTGAAATTTTCTCATAAGCAACTAACGATCACAGTCGCGATCACATAGCAGGCATGAAATTTCACACAGCAAATGATAGCAAGTAATTACCATCTAGTGCATGCAATGCAACAAGTATTGTATCACGTAAAGACCGTATTCCTGTCTATTTTACGTATGTGATTATAGTTCCATTTGGTTACTAAAGGTCAGAGTTAGCTACGTGATAAGGGTACGAACGTGTAAAGGTACTAAATAAAAGGTTGCGTCCTCTCCCCCTTAGAGAGTGACGTTCGCAGAACTTAATTCGTCCTCGAGAAACTACTAGCCTCTTAGTACTGGGTCTATAGGTCGTTAATCCGAGATAGAAGGCATTTGTTCAAATAGCAGGGCTATTGGTTGTTCGTAGGTAGAGAATGTACCCGTGACACTTCCATGAGCGGCTTCCGCCTCAGTCCTTGTTAACACAGCGATTCTTCCCATATTTCCATTATGACCTCCTGCACCTCCTGCTGCACCAGTTCCGTTGTTGACATTCATCCCATGTTCAGCATTGTTGTTCCCATTCCTGGGTTGAGCCCCGTTCTGTCCTGCATATCCCGGGTTGTAATTCTGCTGCCTGCCAAAGCCATTACCTCTATTGTCCTGGTAGTTGCGATTTCCATTCTGCTGATTCTCAATCTGCTGGTTACGACCAAAGCTGTTTCCATTCTGCTGACGGTTCCTCTGGTTGTTGTTCTGTTGTGGCCTTCCAAAATTATCTCCCTGGTTCAATTGCTGGTTCCTGGCTGGTTGTGAACGACATTCGTAAGCTCGGTGTCCCCTCTTACCACAGTTATGGCATATGACTGGAATTCCCATGCAGTCAACTCCAGGGTGATTCTGCTGACACTTGTTACAGATGTAGCGGCGAGGTTGCTGACCTCCCGAATTCTGCTGATTGCCTTGGTATCGTCCCTGATTACCTTCTCCATTGTTGAGTTTAAACTTTTTATTTCCTGTGGCAGGGTTGTTGTTTCTCTCTTCTGCTTCTTCCATCTTGCGTTTCTTGCGTTTTTCATCTTGGGAGACACGGACTCGCCAGATGTCAGCAGCCCTGTCGTACGCTTCGTGGAGAGTAGAATAAGTTCGGCTCAGCAGAGACTCCTGTAGCCTTTCTTGCAATCCACCAATGAACCTAGATATCTTAGAGTCTTCATCAGGCACCATATTGCCTACGAATCGTGTCAACTCCGTAAATTTGCGGAAATACTCAGTCACAGAGTCGTTTCCTTGCTGTAGGTTCTGGAATTCCATTTCCTTGCTCCTCTTCACATGGTGAGGGTAGAAACGCGATCGGAGAGCAGCTTGAAGAGCTTCCCAGTTGAAATTGGGTTTGGCCAATAGAGTCTCTCGGGCATTTCTCCACCAGAGGTTCGCTTCACTCTTCAGATAGAAGGCCGCGCAGTTAACTTTCCTTTCATCAGGGCACTCTACCACCTTGAGGATCTTATCCATTTCCACGATCCAATCCTCCAATTCAACAGGATCCTCTTTTCCTGTGAATTCCTTGGGTTTCATTTCTGCCACTTCTTTGGCCCAATTAGTCACTGCCTGGCCTCCGTTATTTATCATCTTAGTCATTTGCTCGAAGAACTGTTCCATGGTGACGTTCTCAGTCATCTCTTCCTGTCAGGTTTTCCTAAAGTGATATCGTAACAATCTATCAGTCACATCCTATGGTATCATTGGTTATGGTCGCAAAATCGTAACAATTATCTCGTAATATCACAACTAGTAATGTACCTAACACAATTATCACATAAAACATGCACCTTATGGCTAGTTCACAGTAAAACACATCTAACTCACGTTTCCA
This sequence comes from Linanthus parryae, assembly GCA_023055425.1. Lineage (NCBI taxonomy): Eukaryota > Viridiplantae > Streptophyta > Magnoliopsida > Ericales > Polemoniaceae > Linanthus > Linanthus parryae. The sequence goes on from JALGPY010000002.1 coordinate 42,355,825, forward strand.
ATCAAGATATTGCAACTCATCCATACAAAGAAGGTAGTACATCAAGTACAATCCCAATATTTCTATCATCCTTTCATTATGAAAGTATCAAATATCCATAGCCAAGTAAAAATGCATTTCAAATTAACCCAGATATGCAAGTAACGTAACACACAGCACGACTTCAGACAGGATGAGGGTGGGCGGGTAAGACCAATACCTAGGCTACCCATAACCCGAACGGCTTTTCCGATTTTAATTATCTTGTCCTACGTGCATTTTAAGTTACCCTACAGGTTTAATTCCCTTTTCCGGATCAAATGCTCTGATACCACCTGCAACACCCCGTGGTCCCCAAGCCTTCCGTTCCGGACCGGAAAGCCCAGGAGGGCGATGCTAAAGAGTTGGTGGAAATCATAAGCACAACATCCATATATTACAATACTATTAAACATTACATGAGTCTTTACATATTACATCTTATTAAACATAACATCGCTCCAGGGTTTTTCATATTATCATTACTAAAACCTTACGCTTACGCTAGTCACACTAGCTTACTTTACTAATTGTGATCGTATCCTTCTTAGTGCGTCCCGTACCTAGCTACATCGTAGTCCTCAGCCTCTAAACCTGCGGTGGGAAGGAAAACAAGAACCGCAGTTTCTAAAGTCAGCTGAGAAATGCTGAGTAAATAAATACCCTAGCTCGTAAACAGAAGATGATGCATAATTTATTCTCAAAACAGTAATAAGAGGAAATAAATCTTTAAAAGAGTAAACAAAGCACAAAACCAGCTTTAAACTTCTCAATCTTTCAAACCCTTCCTTCTTGACCTTGAAACGGGGAGTAATATCCCAATCTTGTCTTCCTTTAAACTCATAGTCATTCTTGTCCTTAAAGAAAACCACATTTTGACTTAGTTGGTACGGGGAAGATCTATCCATCTCGCATACTCCAAGACCTTAAGTGCCGGCACCCCCCTAAGACTTCTTGCGGCCAGAGAGGTGAGTACATGGAGCAAACCCGGCAGGTTGCGACCGGGTTAAAATAAACGGGTCGGGTGGACGTAGCCAGCCACGACCAATCTTATAAACGGGTCGGGTGAACGTAGTCAGCCACGACCAATCTTATAGAAAAGCCATAACGATCCCCGCACAACTCTTTCCACTTTACGTTATTAGTGGATTAATATTGTTCGTGTGACAGTTCACAGTAAAACAACTTCTTTAACATGTAAAGAGATTCCAAACAAAACATGTAGCTCAAAAATATAATTTTGAGACAAGTATTAAAAGCATACTCTGACACGAACAGGAGCTAGCACGCTAGGCTAGGCATATTTACTTACCTGGATTCCGTAGCGTCAACGTCCTACTTGTTGTCGTTGCTTACGAATCCGTTACCTACAAATCGGAGCTTCTAAATCGTCACAACTCTGTATAATTCTACGAATCTTATTAGTAACCCTAGTTATCGATTCTTAAAATTAGCCCGAACTCGCATACTAATTTATTAGCGTTTCTTTATTTCGTTATATTTTCTTATTAGCAAAAATTAATGAACAACGATTATTTATTTGAAGAGCCCTTAAATTTTATGTTACAAAAGTCTCATTTAATTATAGAAACTATTTTTTATAAAATACTAGTAAAAGTTATTCGTAGTTTGTATTTTTACATAAAGTAAATATTAATATTATCAACTATACGATATTTGAATTTTTATGGAAGATCACTTCAAAATACTTGCAATGACGTAACGATATTTATAAGCCCGAAAAGTCATTTTATAAGTATTTAAACAACCAATTTTAAAGTTAAACAATTAAACGGAACGTTTGTTTAGTTTTTTAATAAAAATATTACCCGTTTAATTTTTAACGAGCGATCCGTATATAATTTCAACGCCCGAATCACATTTTTGTAACCGGGACGAAATCTATTATTTTTAGAAAATATTTTTAATCCAAAAACATTATTTTTATTTTTCGCGAATAATATAAAGTTTATATAAACTACACTTGTAACCCCACAAGTTATGTCAAAAGACAGCATGACCCCCATCCTACTCACATGGCATGTTATATAACATGCAATACTACCCACCAAGTTCTCACAATTACAAACAGTTACCCCCTTCAATATAATTAGCATGCTATAAACAGTTTGGGTAAAAGACACTTTAACCCCCCCTTTACATGATTATCAAGTTCATCATTATAAACATGGAATCGAGCATACAAGATGCGATTTTGATTGTTTAAATTGAATCACGGCGAGATTTAGAGCATACCTAGGCCAAGAATGGCCGGAATCGGTCAAGAAACGAAGCTTTCCGGGTTTGCCGACGGTGAGTCTCGCAGTGCTCTTCGCCGCCGGTGATGGAGGACCTCTAAGCTTTGGTTAGGACTTGGGTTCGTCTCCTGGAAGCTCTAGGAGTTGTTTGGTGGTGGTTTTGGTAGGTGGGAGTTGACAGGTTGCTTGGGCCAAGCTTCCCCCGTCGGCAATAATGGTGGCCGACGGTGGTGGTTTTGGCTGCTCTGTTTTTGGTGGCTTGCTGCTGCTGTTTCTCCCTCTAATTATGCCCTGGTCGAGAGAGAGAGAGAGAGGGGAATTGAGAGAGATGAGCTGGGAGGTGGTGGGTTGCAGTCGGGTGTCGGGCGGTTGTTCCCGTCGGGAACAGGGGAGGTGGTGGTGGCGGCTTTTGCCGCTGCTGCTGCTTTGCTCTGTTTCTGGGCAGAGGACAGAGAGAGACAGAGAGGGATGGAGGGGAAAGAAAGAGAGAGATGGCAGTGGGTGTTGGTGGTGGTGGTGATCGGTGATGTTGGCGGTGTGGTGTTGGTGTTGGCCGAAGAAGATGATGAAGATGAAGGTGGTGATGATTGTGGTGAACAATGGAGGTGATGACTCATTTTATAGGTAGACAAAAGAAGGGTTAATCATGATGTTGGAGGCGGTGATGGTGATTTTTGTGGCGGTGCAAATTATCTCCGAAGGAGATAGGAAGAAGTAGAAGATGAAGTTCTAGAGAAATTGATACGGTGTGGTTGGCACACCAACTTCGCGGTGGTCGTACCCGCGTGAAAGGTCAAATAATGAAGCTAAATAAAACATCGCGTATTCGCCTACGAATAATAACGTAATATCTTCTAAAATCTTACGAGTATTTCTTGTCAGTAAAATACAATAATTTATGCGACTTTATTTTTCGCAATTAAATTATATATTCATTTCTTTAAATTACTATTTTGTCCTTGTCAATTTTACGGGGTATTACACATTCAATAAGCCTCATCCCTCGAGTGGCCGTGGATATTTACCCCCATTATGTGGGAGGGACAAATCCTATCTACATCACTACGATCTCTAAGCTTGCTTCCTATCACGCCCGATAGCCACCTTTATGATTACCCAGTTACGGCGTAACGTTTGATAACATCAAAGCGCAATATTTCACAACTAGAGTATCTAGTGACTTCAAGTCCAAGGATTGCAATAATATTAGCACTACGAAAAGCGATTGTGACTTCACATAATCTAATGTATCCTTTTCGTCGTGGGTCAATCCAGTATGCCATTACTCCTAATGCATACCCATGTGTTAGACTTGATATCTCCATATCAATCTACCCACATACTAGTCTATATTTGATTGTCTTATTAATCAATATAATGGACTAGGGATATTTAAGATAAATAACACAATTTATCTAAGGACTTCATTATATTAAATATCGCCATAAATAATAAATGAATATTCTAGCCAAAACATTGTTCATACTAAATCTACGATTGCCTCTAGGGCATCTATTCCAACAAAATGTGATAGCCTTTCTTGTCTTATCAAATTTACTAATTTGAACAAAAAATATATCAAATCAAAATTACCAGACAATATAGAAAAGAATATATAAAATAAAAAACATTTATAACAAAAATGGAAGTTGAAAATTTATTTCAGAAAGAAAAGGAGCATGAAAATTAGAAGGGGAAGTGAAATGAATTGGAGGAATGAAAAAATTGATTTATAAAGGGAAACTGAAACAACATGATTTATGTAATAAAATGTTGATGTTATTTTTCTTGAATTTCTTCAATTATTTTTTAATATATATGATACGTTTTATTGATTTTTTCAGTTTCATATTAATTTAAAAAAAATACCAAATAATAATTACTATAGAATGCCAAAAATATTACATAGATAAATTTTTTCTTCGCAAAGTGGAAAATGAAGGAACAAATCTGAAGTCTAATAAATCTAAGCTAAAGAACTTTTTTTTTTTTTTTTTTTTGAGGTAATAAGCTGAAGAACTTTGAAATAGGGAAAAAGTAATTGATCGTATTTGAGTTAGTTATTGTTTTTTATTTTAATTATTGTTTGGAAGATATGAGGACTACTGTTAATTTTAGAATTTTAAAAATACAAAGTTGTGGCATTAGTAAGTAATAAAACCGTCCAACATTTGCATAACATTATACTGGAAGGTATTATTTTCTTTAATTAAATATAAACTTGTAATTACTTAGGAGTTACAACATGACATTGTAATTTCATGCCAATTTTTCTGTCATGTTTTTTTGAAAACTACGACAATTTTTACATGGATAATATATGAATTTGTCAACTTTTACATGGCCAATTCTTTTTTTCGTCAATTATTTTTTAAAATTAAAATACGTGATAGTTTTTCTTATTTTTTCCCAGTTTTATATTAATTTTAATTAAAATTTCGCCAAATAATAATTAACACATAACATTTTCATAACATTGAATTAATGTGAGGGGAAAATTTAAATTGAACTAATTTGGAGTATGAAAAATTTAAATTGAAGAACTTGCAAATAGAGAAGGGGTAGCAGAAAATGCTTTGAAAAAAAAATGGGCAATAAACGACGAATTTCGAGGAAAAATAAACCAGTTTATGAATATAGAAAGATGGATTAGTTACTCTTTTTTGTTGATTGAAATCCAAATAAGCACAATGCATGTTAGTCCGTAACGAATATAAGTTGACACCAATGTGACGGGGCAATTACATGACCAATTTTTTGGTCATGTCTTTTTTTAAATATATGATAGTACATACATGGCCAAATATATGAATTGTTCAATTTTTGCATGGCCAATTCTTGATAATTTTTCTTGTTTTATCCTGTTTCATATCAACTTTAGTCAAAATTACATAATTATTACTATATAGTGCAAAATTATTATATAAATTAAAATAAATTGGTCGAAGTGAAAATTTAACTAAATAATCATAAGTATGATGAATTGAAATGGAAGAGCTAGCAATTTGAGAAAAGTGGATGAAAATGTTTTGAAATGAGGGAAATTAAATTGATTTATCGGCAATAAATGTCGAGCAAAAACAACAAAATTTATTAAATAGAAAACGAATTAAATTTTTTCTTTATTGATTGTGAATTGTTTTTTAAGATATGAATATGATTACTTAAGAGTTATAATTTGTATTAATAAGACATAAATATGTAATTACATAGGAGTTACAACATGACATGGCAATTACATGGGCAATTTTTATTGGTCGAAATCCAAGTAAGCACAACACATGTTAATGCCATAGCAAATATAAATTGACACATGTCGATTCTTCATGCAACCTGAGCACTTTTCTGCTAGAAGTTGCAACATGACATAATAATTTCATGCCAATTTTTCTGTCACGTTTTTTTTAAAATATGACAATTTTTACATGGATAATATATGAATTTGTCAACTTTTACATGGCCAATTCTTTTTTTCGTCAATTATTTTTTTGAAATACATGACAGTTTTTCTTATTTTTTCCAGTTTTATATTAGTTTTAATTAAAATTTTGACAAATAATAATTAACACGTAACATTTTCATAACATTGAATTAATATAAGGGGAAAATTTAAATTAAACTAATTTGGAGTATGATAAATTTAAATTGAAGAACTTGCAATTACAGAAGGGGTACCGAAAAATGCTTTGAAATAAGAAAAGAAAAAAATCGGTAATAAGGCGACGAATTTCGAGGAAAAATAACACAGTTTATGTATATAGAAAGATGGATTAGTTATTATTTTTTGTTGGTTGAATTCCAAATAAGCACAATGTATGTTGGTGCATAACGAATATAAGTTGACACCAATGTGACGGGTCAATTACATGACCAATTTTTTGGTCATGTCTTTTTTAAAATATATGATAGTACATACATGGCCAAATATGTGAATTGGTCAATTTTTGCATGGCCAATTCTTGATAATTTTTCTTGTTTTATCCTGTTTCATATCAACTTTAGTCAAAATTGCATAATTACTATAGAGTGCAAAATTATTACATAAATTAAAATAAATTGGTCGAAGTGAAAATTTGACGAAATAGTCAGAAGTATGATGAATTGAAATTGAAGAGCTAGCAAATAGAGAAAAGTGGATGAAAATGTTTTGAAATGAGGGAAATTAAATTGATTTATTGGCAATGAATGTCGAGGAAAAACAACAAAATTTATTAAATAGAAAATTGAATTTTCTTTATTGATTGTGAATTGTCTTTTAAGATATGAATATGATTACTTATGAGTTATGATTTGTATTAATAAGACATAAATATGTTATTACATAGGAGTTACAACATGCATGGCAATTACATTGGCAATTTTTATTGATCGAAATCCAAATTAGCACAACACATGTCAATGCCATAGCAAATATAAATTGACACATGTCGATTCTTAGTGCAACCTAAGCACTTTTCTGCTTTTATAAATAATAATAATAATATATATAGATATAGATTGCATGAAAGAGATTGTAGAGTATGCTTTTTTTTTAAAGTTATAACTAAAAATTCTCTAAAATCAGAGATTATGTAATTTGCTTATTATTAACCGACTTAAATTAAACTTTAACTCAAAAAAATATTTTTTTTAAAGGGAGATGTATTAAATCAAGCTTAAGGGAGTACAAGCGGTAATGCTCTGACACAGCTAGTGGCGTAGTCATGAGCATGTTGAACTACAGAGCGTGAAACATAAGAAATTGTACAGAATGTAAACAAACTCATATCCTGAAGGATTGACGATGTCAGTAGCTTAATATGCAAGTTGCTGGTGGGTTTGCAAAGCGCTTGAACCAATATCTGATAGTCCGTTTGCAAGCGAATATTGGTGTATCCGTGGAAAAGAAGCCATTTGAGAGCTTGAGAGACACCCCGAGCTTCAGCATGAAGGGCAGACGATGCTTGGAAGGTGGTAAAACCGCGAGTGGAGTGATCAGAAGTGTCAACCCAAGCTACACCCGAAGTCTGTCCTTCTGTCCAAGTAGCATCCACCACAAAAGAAGATAAGTTTCGAGGCTGGTCTTGTGAGGGGGTGATGTGGCCATCCATGAAAGTAATAGTAGGCTTAGCATTGGCGTCCGTAGGGGTGGGGATGGTTGGTGAGGAAACTTGGGAACGGAGATTGTGACTTGCAACCGAAGCGGATATGGCTATGAGTGAAGTCGCTGCTGGAATGACACGGTGCGTCATGGTCAACGAGTTCCTAGCGAGCCAAATTTGCCTTAGGACAAGAATTGCATAAATTCTGTCTTCTTTGTGTTGTAGGGATTGGAGGAGTTCATTTAGGAAGGTTGGGAAGGATGTTGGGGGTGGTTGGGGAATACAAAAACCAAGTCGAGTGCCAAACCAAAGTGCACGGGAATGGGGGCAAAGGACTAGACAGTGCAGTGTCGTTTCCTGGTGCTGTTGGCATAAATCACAGATTTCAGAAGTAAGCGGAACGTGCCGACGCGGGAGATGTACTTTAACAGGCAGGGCGCCAACAATAGATTTCCAAGTGTGCACAAGAGATTCCGGCGGGGAGACCTCCGTGTGCACCGTGTGTAGTGGATCAAGGATCGCACAGGAAGAGTGAGGTTGTGTGTAGGGAGAGAGTAAGGCAGTAGCAATGTCTGAGAGAGAGACAGAGGTTTGGCAGAGCTTCCGCGTATGGCAGTGTGTTCTCCTTTGTATGGAAAGGTTGACGATCTATATATACTGGAGAACATGACCGTTGTAGTGTGGTTAATGCGCCCATTAATGGCGGCTTAATTAGCTTAACCATAACGGCACGTTCGTCCGAGTATATAGGAACCGTTAGAGCACGTGGTGCGCGAATACCGGAACCGTTACGAGGTTGACCGGGTTTGACCGGATTGACCGGGTTTATGGAGCTCGTGCCATAAATCTCTCAAAACAGTTACTAAAGGTCGCGTGCGGGCTTGGCTCGCACGCGACAGGGCTTACTCTAGCCTCCAAACCACAAAGTCCCTACAAGTCCCGTGCAGTGGTATGCGAGGGCTCTGTCTCGCAGCCCCCACATGGATCAGCTCGGCTGGTGATCCAGTGTGTGTGGAGCACAATATGGTGTGCTGGATGGCTGCCACGTGGCCAAGATCTGTCATGTCAGAAAGCAGTATCTACATTAGCCCCCTTTCTGCGCGTGAAGACTCATAGCCGTATAGACTTCCATGCTCGGAAACCAACATACGCGTCGCCGCCACGCACCAATTCAAATACGGGTAAATTCAGCCCCCGTGCATGCCATTATGACCGAAAACCCCTAGAGTCGTGCCGTCTGACCTTTAGGGTTTTAGGCGTGACGTCAGCTTGTCCTGTGATTGCGCGATTCGACGGTGACGGTTGCGATTCGACTATCGAAAGGACGCAACCCTTCATTGTTTTGGATAAATACCTTGTATCCCCCATTATTGCAAAGCATCACTTCTTTCTCTTAAAGTGAATGGTACCCAGAGATCTCCGAGAGCAGATCCAGATAATCAATCACCAGTTCAGAACTGCAATCCGTGTTCTTCAATTGTGCTCATCCAAGCAGGCTTCAAAAAGACAAGGTTGGCCTTGTTTACTTTTGATTTAAGATACTAGTGTTTGCTTTGAACTGCGTTGAATCTGTAAACCCACGAAATTTGTGAAGAGGGTTTGGTCTTTGAACCTGCTTTGCTTTAGTCCTTCAACAATATGAGATCTTGCAACTCCCCAATTTCTGAAATTGATACCAGAACTGTTCGTCTTCCTTTGCGTAGATCTTGAATTTCAAAATTCAAACTGAAGTGTGGTATTTCTCCCCCTTTTTTTTTCTTGCTCTTCCGCAGGAATGGCCAAGACAAGAGTAACCAGACCCGTCAAGGAAGATGAAGAGATACCCGACCTTCCGCAGGCCCTGTGGCGAAAAGCCCCCTTTTTAGGCGGCAAAGATTTCTACCATGCGAGGGTAAAGGAGAAGAGGATGCCTGATCCTGTCCCAGTTGAGCGATTGCTGACGCTGACTCGCCCAGTTAACTCAGCCTTGCTCGAGTTTGTTGGTTCCGAGGATGTAGTTCGATTGGGGATCGAGAACGGGCACTTCCCATATACTGCGATTTCTACTCAGGGGTTCGTCCAGAAATTGGACTATATGGATGAGTGGATTGACCACGTGTTGGACCATCACGCCGTGACTCTTAATGAAGCCGGCGTATACTTTGCTATCCGTGCTATGAAGGGTGCTGCCGTGAAGCTGGATCAGTCCATGCTTCTAGACCTTCTGTCCCGTTACTCGCCTGCGACTCATACGTTCCATTTTGCCGAGTTCGAGGCTGCCCCCACACTCGAGGACGTTCAAATGCTGTATGAGCTTTCCCCCATGGGCGAAGTGGACCCTTTGAGTCCCTTGAGGACATCTGCGGAGATTGCTTTATACACGCAGATGGAGGAATGCCTAGCAGAGGTGAAGAAAATCTCCACTCGGTGGACCACTACGAAGCCTTTTCCGAATTGGCAGCTGGTTGATACATCCGCGAAGAATACCTGGAACAAATGGTTGCAGTACTTCTTTCGAGACTATGCGAACAGCAGCATTACTAAAAAACTTCTGAGTGAAGATCCGGAGGCCGAGAATTACGTAGAGGGCAAGGGCTACCATTTGACCCTTTGTGCTTTTCTCTGTGCCTGGCTGTCAAGGTATCTGATTGATGGTCACCCCCATGATGGAGTCTTCTACCATGTGTTGCCACTTGCTGTGAGGCTCGCTCTTGGCCAGAGAGTCGCACTCGGACCCTTGGTTTTGGGCACGCTGTACTATAGGCTTGATCAGCTGGTTCTGGCTATGAGGGAGTCGCGTGGCCGCCTCGATGTACTGACTTTTGTCAATATTTCCTTTTTGACAATGTGGGTTTTCGAGCGCTGGCCGTCTTATGCTCCAACTGCTCTCCAACTTGACAAGTGGTGTCCCCCAGGCGAGACAGAAGCGCGCAACAGCGGAAGAGCTGCGAGATGGTTCGGAACAGGCAACACCAAGTGCGTTTGGAGTTTGATATGCGACAAACGGAAGGAGTTTACTGCCAGGCCGTATGCCACGCGCATTGAGAATGTGCGATGGTTTCCAAAGCTGTACCCCTCTAAAGGCATGGTCTTTTCAGAAGAGCTTCTCTTTGAAAGGGGACCTCATTTCCATGAGCGCTACCGCGAGTTCTTTTGCTGGTGTCTGCGAGGTTCCCTTCCTGCCCTTGCAGAGCATATTCGTGAGCTCGCGCCGAGGTATGAGAAGCTTACCGTGGAAGTTGACCCCACTCGAGTTTCTCCTCAGTTTGGTTTTGATGCGGTGGCCCCATCAATCTGGCCCCAGTCTATTGTCAGAGGATGCTACAAGCGCTTGCTAACAAAGGAGTGCGAGACGGTTTTCATGAACAATCTTCCTTTTGAGCAGCCTGCGGGAACCCGCGAGGGTGGTTGTTCCCAGAACTGGCTCGCATACTGGGTTGCCCAGCAAACGAGGATCGAGACAGAGTCGGCCGCGCAGCCGAGTAGAGCTCCCTTGATCAAAAGAAACTCCTTTCCGTTTCGCCCCACTTGCAGTCTGAGCGAGTCTGAGTATGGTTGCTACTCACTGTTGGATCGTGAGAACCATCTGTGTCCTGACGTCATTCTGAAGGAGCAAGTCGCCGCAGTCAAGAAGAGCGACACGCAAGTCGTCAGATATAGCAAGGCTTTTGCTGAGGTAAGCAATTTCTTCGCATGTGTTAAGTTTCTTGATTTCCTTATGCTGACACTTTTATTCTGTACTGTTGTAGTGTCATGTGCGGAGATTCGCAGCTGGTGATCGCTCCAAGTCGCTGGTCAACACCATTGTCGCCAACAGAAGACAAAAGCAGCCGTTCCGACTTTCATGGAGGATGGACGCTGAGGTTGAAACAAAGGTTCGCGCAGTCATGAATGCTTTTGCTGACTCGCTGATAGACAATCCTCCGGCTCCGTCTCCTCCTGGAGATGACCCGTCCCATCCAGCGACTGCGGCGCCGAGAGTGAAGAGACCTAGGCAAAAGGGAATTACGATTTCTTCCCCTAGAAGTGCTCCAGCTTCTCCTCCAGTGAGGTCCCTTTCTATCAAGGACAAAGGCAAAGGTCGCATGCCCAGCAAAGTGCGGAAAGAGCTCGCAGTTGAGTCTTTCGTTCCATTCGATCAAGAGGAAGAGGAAGAGAGGCAGGAGCCCCAAGCAAGTGATGAAGAAGAAGAAGCAACAGTTGTGATGCATGAGGAAGAATCAGGAGGTACCTCCGTCGCATTTCCTTTCCCGTCATCGTAACTTCTTTGCACTTCTTTTCTTTAAACCATTCGTGTATTCGCAGATGATGATGATGAAACCATTGGCGGCCTTGTGGCCAAGAGACAAAAGAGAGATGCCCATTCTGGCATTCCAGACGATCCCATAAGTGAGGACGTTCTTGCTGAGTCCCGGAAGACAGCCGCGGAGGCTGCTGAGAGAAGAAGGCGGCGGGAAGAAGAGGAGCTGGAGCGTGTGAAACAGCGGAGCCTCGAAGAACAGCATGTTGACGACTTAGTGCGTCCCGTTGGCGAGGAAGACGAGCTTCCCGAAGAAGTGGCTTCTCATGCGGAGGAGGAAGATGAGGTTCCCGGAGAGGATGCAGCAGCCTTGGAGCAAGTCCAAGCGGATTTTGAGGAGATCGCAGGCGGCGATAAAGGTGAGATCTTCAATCTCGCAGTAACTTATAGAGATGTTATTGTGGGTGCGTTAAAGCATGGTGTGTCAAAGGCTGACATTCGCCGTTGGTTAGTAGACAAATGCGGATTACCCTCAGGTAATTATTTGAGTGATACGCATGTACTAGGCTTTAGCAACTTGAGGCAGAATCATGACTGGTTTATTCGCATCCCAGGTCACGCTCCTCTTACAGACTTGCTTAGTGAGGACACACTGATAGGGCACGGTTCCACGTCCTTAGTGTATGATGAAGATACCTCAATCCCACCTTCGCGTGGAGGTGCTTATTCTTAGCTTTAGTAAAGATAGCAAGTTAACTTATAGCGCAAGTTACCTCATATCATCGCATTTAATGTCGCAGGTCATGCTGAGGAGCCTGAGCTGGAGCAGAGAAGTCAGCCTTCTGCGTCCTATGTTCCAATTCCGAGCTCCCATACCGAGAAGCCCGTCGCAGCTGCTGACCACGCGGGTGAGCCTCTCGAGGACATCATCGAACTTTCCGACGATGCTGGGACAGATGCTGTGCTGATGGATGAAAATGTCCATACTGGTGCTGAGGAAGTAAGGACAAGTGCTGCTAATGTTTTCGCATCTGAGAGCGTTCTTCGCCAAGCGACTTCGGCTGTCCCTTCGCCTCCGGCGATGACTGAGTCAGAGGCACCCATTCCTGCGTGGAGCATTTGGGGCTCGCAGGTTGGGAATGCAGTCGCAGCTGGTGCGGCCTACACTCTTCCTCCTGACTACGAGAGATTGGAGCTCGCAGCCGATAGGAGAGCTATGGAGCGAGGGCAATCTTTGAACAACCCGGCAGCCCGCATTCCTTCTCTTCATGAAATTCTGGAAGGAACTGGTAAGTAGAGCTTTACTGTTCGCACGTCGCATTATTCGCTTACGAGTTTTGACATCATAACTTATTTTTGACGCCTCCTCAGGTTTGAAGCAAACCGATGTAGATTGGGTGGTTCGAATGCGTCTGACCTACCCGCAGTCTTTTGTGAGATCTCTGGATAGGGCCCTTCGACAAGAGGCTGTTTCTCACTGAAGCCATCTGGATTTTGGAGCAGCTATCTGCGGCTACGCCTGCGACCATTTCGGTCCAGAGTGCTGAATTACTATGTGGCATGTGCCAAAATCTCGTGACCAAAGTCCAAGGCAGAATGGGCTTCAAGTTTCTTATGAACAGAGTCACGCTGATTCGCGCAGCTGTAACTTTGAAGCTCGGCCACCAGAATCTCGCAGCTGAGAAGCAGAAGGTGGAGCAGCAGAAGCAAAAGGTTGATGAAGCTCTGAAGTTGTATCATGAGATGAATGCTAGGTGCGAGCTACTAAAGCAAGAAGTGGAACAAGTGGAGAAGCTGAGCGAGGAGTTCGAGCCCCAAGATTCCTTAATCAAGAATTTGCTTTGACTTTTCGAATTTCGCAAAAATAGCAAGGAAAATAGCTGAAACATTAATGTAATGTCTTGAAACATTAATGTAATGTTGCTAGGGTTTCTCCCCCCTTTTTTTTAACAACAATCATGGTTTTTTTCGTTTTGCCCTTTTCCGGGATTTGATTGGATATTTCTGTGCATATCCAATTATGACATCAGCAATTGATACTTTGCTTGATTTTCGCGCTAATTTCTCGGCAGATAAGCACGCTTTCGTTGGGAAGTCCATCCGAATCATGACTATCCGTCATTTATTAGGATACGCAACTGAATCGTCGTAGCCTTTAGTAGGGTAATTGATTGTTACCGCTTTTCAAGGCGTAAGTGATTGAACTTACCCTCTTTTTGAATTCTGCTGACTCATCTTTGGCAACCGAAGAGTCTGTACAGGGTCTATATAAACCCTGTCCTTGCTATTTGGGTTCTTTATCCCAAAAATGTGCTTTGCCGTGAGTCCTTACGACTGCTGGCTTCAACGCTTATTTTTCGTTGATTCATGGCAACTTCAAGTTGTGAATCCTGAGTTTGCGCTTTGTACTGTAGAAATAGTTTCCAAGATCCACTTTATGAGGCTTATTGCTCTTTATAACCATCATAAAGAAGATGCAGATAATATCTCATGTGTGTTCGAAGAAATTTCTTCGTGTGTTATGTGTGCAGGTCATGTTTCCGGCCGCCTCGTGGTGAGGTGCAGCGCCGAAGTGACCGTGCTACCGTCTCGTAATGAACGGCGGAATTCTTCTTCAGCATCCCTGTAGAAGAATCCATCGCCTTTACGTTTGTGAGCTCGGGGTGGCGAACTGTCGCGTTCATCCCCGTCTACAAGGAGCCCTTGCCCTTTGGAGCTTCTCCTTGTCTGTGGATCGCCGGAACCGGTGGTTCCTTGGGCAAATGTTATGGGGTGCAGATCTGACAACGGTCTTGTCGAATACTGGGATCTTGAGCGTATGGCTTCATGTGGCTCTTTTAGAGCAAGATCCCCCCTGCTACAGATGTTCACCCGCAGATCTGCGTGTTGCGCAGCCGGTGTTGAAACCGGTAGGTTCATCCTTTTCTAGTCGGAATTCCCATAGTGTGTTTCTGGCTTGTCAGCCACTTTTCGAATGTATTGTAAGCCATGTTGGCTGCGTAGTTAGATTCGAGCTTTTCACTTGTAAGCTGCTATCTAGACAGATAAATTGTAAGTCATTTGACTCGTAATGATAAATAGCCTTTTGTATTATCTGCTGTCTCTTTACAACAAAATACAATTTCGCATTCATTTCGGCATATTTCGCCTTGCATAATGCTATGTAATGGTTTCGCATTTGCGATATATTAATTCGCTGATGCTTCGCTAGATCGTTCGAGATCATATTTTCGCAGCTGTGTCATCCTGGCAGATGGGCCTGTAGTTGGCCTTTGTGGATCGTTTAAGATCATCTTCACAATGTTGCAAGTTGCTATCGTGGCAGATAGTCTTTAGTAGATCAATTGAGATCGTTAAATTGTGCGAGTTGCTATCGTTGCAGATAGGCTTTACTAGAAGATCGATCGGGATCATCTTTTAGCATTCGTACGAGCTATTATCGCAATAGAGGATCAAATAAGCTCATGTGCATGTGAATTGCTATCGTGACAGATAGGCTTTAAAGATTAATTAAGATCGCATTTGTATGTGTTGTTATCGTGGCTGATAGACTTTAGAAGATTAGTCAGGATCGCATTTAGGCAGGCTGCTATCGCAAGAGATAGGCTTATATGATCAATCAAGATCGCATTTGCACAAGCTGCTATCGTAAGAGATAGGCTTTAAATGATCAATTAAGATCGTATTTGCACAGGCTGCTATCGTAAGAGATAGGATTTAAATGATCAATTAAGATCGCGTTTGCACGTGCTGCTATCGTAAGAGATAGGCCTTAAATGATCAATTAAGATCGCATTTGCATAGATTGCTATCGTAAGAGATAGGCTTTAAATGATCAATTAAGATCGCATTGGCATAGGCTGCTATCGTAAGAGATAGGCTTAGATGATCACTTAAGATCGCATAGGCTGCTATCGCGAGAGATAGGCTTAGATGATCACTTAATATCGCGTAGGCTGCTATCGCGAGAGATAGGCTTAGATGATCACTTAAGATCGCATTTGCATAGGCTGCTATCGTAAAAGATAGGCTTAGATGATCACTTAAGATCGCACAGGCTGCTATCGCGAGAGATAGGCTTAGATGATCACTTAAGATCGTATTTGCTGCTATCGCGAGAGATAGGCTTAGTTGATCACTTAAGATCGCATTTGCATAGGCTGCTATCGTAAGAGATAGGCTTAGTTGATCACTTAAGATCGCACTTGGACAGATTGCTATTGCGGCGAATAAACCATGATTAACAGTAATAACAAATTGAATAGAGCAACATAAACAGCTAGAAATGTGAACTTCTCATTTGGGAGAATTCTTTTATTATAACGCTCTCATATGGGAGAGATGGGATTACAATCCTCTCATATGGGGGAGGAGATTGTGTAAATCGTAGCCATACAGGATATCAAGCAACGTTATAATAAAACGCATGAAATGAGAGAAGTCAGGGGTAGTACTTCTTAATCCAGCGCATGTTGACTGAACTCGGAGTAGAAGTTGTGCCGTGCAACCTTCGTATGCTGCAGTAGCCACTGTCAAAGACTTCTGTGACTTCAAAGGGTCCTTCCCCGTTGGCTGCGAACTTCGGGTGAGTCGCTTCTCGCATGCAGTGATCAGATGCGCGCAAGACCAAGTCTCCGACTGCGAAATCTCTTCGCTGGACCGTCTTGTTGTAGGCGCGGGCGATTCTCTCCTGGTATCGCTTATTGGTTCTCTTGGCTTGTTCTCGCTTTTCCTCCAGCAAGATTAAGTCGTGATCGCCTTGATTTTCATAGAGTGCATGGAAGGCCAGCCTTGCCGAGTTGACTCTAACCTCCGCAGGTACTACAGCTTCGGCTCCATAACATAGCAGAAATGGTGAGGCCCCTGTGGGTGTCCTTGGAGAAGTTCGGTAAGCCCACAGAGCTATGCTTAGAGAGTCGGCCCACTTCTTGTGGTCATTTGCGACCATCTTGCTCAAAATTCTCAGCAGCGTTTTGTTAGTCGCTTCAGCTTGTCCGTTTCCCTTTGGGTAATAAGGGGTAGAACATATCTGCCTGATATTGTACTCCGCTAATTTCGCAGCTACCTGGCGATTAACAAAAGGAGTACCGTTATCTGAAAGAATGGTGTTTGGGATTCCGAACCTGCATATGATGCTTTCCTGGATGAAATTGACCACAGCCAGCGCATTTGCCGTCTTTAGCGGTATTGCTTCCACCCACTTGGTGAACAGCTCAGTTGCGGTGAGAATGAAATGATTCCCGTGCGACGTCGGTCGGATGGGACCGATAAAGTCTAGAGCCCATGTGTGAAATGGCCATGGCGTCCCTAGTGCATGTAGATCCACAGCGGGAGCGTGCACTAGGTTCCCTTTGAATTGGCATTCCTGGCAGTGTCGTACTTTGGTGCGGCAATCGACCTCCATCGTGGGCCAGAAATACCCGATTGAGAGGAGTTGTCTGCATAATTTCGCACCTCCTTGGTGTTCCACCTGATGAGAAAGGTCCATGACTTCTTGTGCTTCTCTGCCGTCTAGACATCGCAGCAAGTTGCCATCGTGACCTCTTCGCCAAAGCAGGTTTTCCTGTACCACGTATCGAGACGCTTTCCTTTTCAATTTTTCGGCTTCTTTTCTTGACTCGGGTACGGTGCCCTGGGTGAGGAAATCAAATAGTGGCTTCCTCCAGTCCGTGTCGTCATCGGTCAGGGCGATGAGTAGAGAATCTTTGATTGGTGCGCAACTTTCGCACTTCCCTTGTATCAGGGCTGCGGCTATTGACATGTCTGGCCAATGGATGCCATATCTCTGAGCCTTCCTGTAGATTGACACCTCGCTTTCTCCACAAGCGTGTTGGTGAATCTTTTCTAACAGCTGTTGTCCCTCCTGCTCGGAGACGCATCGCATGAGTATTCCGCCAGGCCCCTTGTAGTAGAGGGTGTTATCGTGGATGCAGTATCCTTTTGTCAGTGCCCAGCTTTCGCTGCTGGTGCCTTTCGTAATAGCTTGTAGGATTGCTTTCCGCCAGTCTGCGTCATCCATGTGTTCGTCGTCGCACGCATCTTCTGTCAATGCCGACGATGTTCGCACTTCAATGGAAATCCTTGCGGGGCATTTGTCTATGCTGACCTTAGACCCCAAGGTTGCTAAGGCGTCTGCGTGCCTGTTGTCTGCTCGGGGCTTGTGCTCGTACTTCACATCGCAGAATTGCTGCATCAGCTTCTCTACTAGGGTGCGATAAGACAGGAGGTTGATCTCCTTCAAACCATATTCGCCCGAGGCTTGCTTAACAATCAGCTTGGAATCTCCCATGACTGTTAGGTTGCTCACTTCCAAGGCTTTCGCCGCACGGAGCCCCACAATGAGAGCCTCGTATTCCGCTTCGTTGTTTGTAACTGCGAAGTTGAGCTTTGCGGACATCTGTATGACTTCCCCATCTGGCTTGGTCAAGACTATCCCAATGCCTCCGCCTTTCCGGGTTGAAGAACCGTCGAAGTGGAGAGTCCAATAGGGCACGTCGATTGCGTAGATTTCAGGGCCTTCGAGCTCTTCTTCGATCACGGGTTCGTGGCTGTCGTCGGGGAACTGTGCCAACAGATCCGCTACAGCCTGCGACTTGATCGCTCGTGGTCGCACGCATGTGATATCGTATTGGGAAATGGTCATGTACCATTTCGCCAGCCTCCCTCCCGGAGTAGTGTGAGTTAGCAAGTATCTTATGGGGTCGCTCTCGGTGACCACTACTACTTTGTGTGATGCAAAATAGTGTTTCAACTTCTCTATCACAAAGAATAAGGCAAGGCAATGACGTTCGATGTCTGTGTACCTTGATTCAGCAGGCTGCACGATGCGAGAGATGTAGTAGATAGGCCTCTCCTGGCCTTCATACTCCTGAGCCAAGAGCGCTCCTATAGATCTCCTCGTAGATGTCAGATATAGCAGAAGCGGTGATCCCAGTTGAGGTGCGATCATTATCTTTGATGACGTGAGTAAATCCTTCAGCTTTCCGAATGCAGCTTCGTGCTCCGGAGCCCAATTGTACGCGGCGTCCTTCTTGAGAAGAGTGCTGAAACAGCATGTGATTTCGGCAATTGCTGGGATGAATCTTCGCAGATAGGATAGCTTTCCTAAAAATGTCTTTAATGCACTCTGATCATGGGGTGGCGTCATGCCAGTGATAGCTGATACTTTCGCGGGGTCGGGCTCGATCCCTTGGCGATGAACCACACATCCCAAGAATTTCCCTGATGTCACCCCGAACGCGCATTTCATGGGATTCATCTTCAGTTGAAAGCGCCTGCATCTATTGAACACCTTTCGCAGATCTGCGAGGTGGTCTGCTTCGTGCTTGGATTTAACCACCAGGTCATCCACATAGAATTCCACTTCTTTGTGCATCATGTCGTGGAATAGAGCCATCATGGCCCGCTGATAGGTCGCGCCCGCGTTCTTAAGACCGAACGGCATCACTGTGTAGTTGAATACCCCTACACGAGTAATGAATGCTGTTTTCCGCGCATCTTCGGGATCCATCTTGATTTGGTTGTATCCGCTGAAGCCGTCCATGAAACTGAACATGCGATGACCCGCTGTTGAATCGATAAGCAAATCGATGTTGGGTAGTGGCAAATCGTCCTTAGGGCAGAAGCGATTGAGGTCTCGGAAGTCCACGCAGATGCGGAGCTGTCCGTTCTTCTTCACCACTGGCACGATGTTGGCCAGCCATGTGGGATGATGATTCGGCTCTATGAACTTGGCATCTAGGAGTTTGACAATCTCCTGCTTGATCTTTACGTTAAGCTCCGGCCTGAAGCTTCTCGTGCTCTGCTTGACCGGTTTAGACCCAGGGATGATGTCTAAACGGTGCATGGTGATGCTTGTATCCAGACCTGGCATCTCATCATACTCCCATGCGAACACATCCTTGTATTCAGTTAGGAGCTGTAGCAGCCCTTGTTCTTCTTCGCTTGTGAGATCTGCGCTCAGGAAGACTGGCCTTTTCTTTTCCTCGTTCGGGCTGAGGAACACTTCTTTCAGCTCTTGCTTTTGCGGTCTTGGCCTGTCTTCCATGCATTCAGGCGCTTCTTTGATTTTCTCGTCTGGAGTGCCCTGTGTTGGCTCTTCCGTCAGCGCAATTTGCTCGATTTGATTGATTTGCCCAGGGATATCCCCATGCCCGCGTGAGGACATCCCCGCGCACCTTCATATGCGGTAGCATTTCTTCCCATTGGCGTAGAAGCTCTCTATCTCCTTGCCCTCGGGGTCATGCTTTGCGATCCTCTTCAGAGTGTACACGTTCTTTCGATGATATGCGATACGCGGCGCCTCTTCGCGTGTAGGCGGCTTTTCCTTGGCATCTTCCCTCGTCACCATTACCCCTGCAGGCGACTGGTCCTTGATGTCCTCCCAGAGAGGCAAAGGAGTAGGGTTGAATGGTCCGGGTGTTTGCTCATCTGCCATCTCAGTGAACCACACCGCCTCGCTGAGATGTGCTTCGTCCAAGTTGAACGGGTTTGTCGAAGCCGGTATCTCGACTATTCTGTCGTTCCAGATAGCTTTCAAAACCTGGTGAGCCGTCGAAGGGACTGCGTCGAAGCGATGAATCCAGGCTCGACCTATAATCATGTGGTATGTGGTGTTCGCGTCTATGACATAAAACTTCGCTGAGCACTTGATTTTGCCAATTTGAACGCCCAGGCGGATCCATCCGATTGTCATTCTAGAGTCGCTTCCGAATCCCACCAGCGGAGATGGACGCCTGACTACCTTATGTTCGGGGATCCCTGCTAGCCTCAGTGTGTGGAGCGGAACAACGTTGACCGCTGCTCCTCCATCGACGAACGCTCGTTTGAACTCGACGCCATTGATGATGGCGGTCACGTACAGAGGTCTCTGGTGGCTCGCATCCGTCTTCTTGTCGCTGGCAGAAAAGGTCATAATCTTTTCCGTAGAGCGGGATGCCCTGATGACTTTCCCGTTGGAGACTACAAGGTCCTCCTCGTAGTCCTCTGCTATCCTCAAAATCGCTTTCGTCATATCAGTCCGGCACTTCTCGGAGAAATTCATCTCGTCGAAGAATTTGTTGAAGCCATGCAACCCTTTCATGCGGTCGGCACGTTCATCCTCTGTGTCCATGCTATAGTCTTCGTCTTCATGAACCTCGGCGACGATGGGTAGGCCATCCTCTGCGACTTCTTCCAAATCGACGATCGAGATCATGGCGACCTCTTTGCCCTTCGAGCCCGGTTCCGCATGCGCGGGAAGCGGGTTGTTGCGCACGTCCTTCCGGTGATCGCTGACGATGAGCTCACCGTTCTTCATCTTTTGATCGAACGCGAACCTGAGTTTCTTGCACTCGGCGGTGGGATGCATGACCTTGCCGTGGTATTCGCACCACTTAGGGTCCCTCACCATCTCCTTGGAGGGTGTTTTCTCGAGCGGTGGCAGGACGCCGTCCTTGCGCCACTGTCTGCAGAGGTCACTCGCTTCCTCTACCGAGCATGGCAGAGGCGGTACATCGAAGTTCGCAACTTTCGGTTGTTTCTGGGGCGAAACTGTATTGACCTCAGCTTCGCGTCCCCGCTTGTAGCTAAACCTCCCGATCTTGTAAGTAGTGCCGCTCACAGGTCGCTCTGGAGCGCTCTTCTTTTTCTGTCTCTCGACTATAGGCTCGATATTCTTCGTGCATTCGATTAGCTTTGAAAATGTAGGTGTTTGCAAATTGATTAGCATACCTTTGTATTCATCTCGCATGCACTGAAGGCATATCTCTACGAGCCGGCTTTCAGGCATTGGATCTTTGCACTCCAAGGATTTCGCCCTGAATTTCTTGATGAAAGTGATTCCGTCCTCTTCGCGCTTCTGGTACATCCGCGAGAGATGGATCATCGTCACCTTTTCTTCCATCTGGAAGAACTTGGTGTAGAACTTCTGGACCATGTCGTCCCAAGTCTTCACGGATCCGGCCTCCAATGTTCAGTACCATTTGTATGCTACGTTCCCAAGAGATTTTGGGAACTCTCGCATCAGCAGTTTGGGATCAGCTCCGTACGGACCCATGACATCAATGAAACGCATGACATGCTCATGAGCGTTTCCGTTGACATCTTCGAACTTATCCCATTTAGGAGCCTTGTACCCCGCCGGGTTAGGCATGAGATAGATTTCCCGTGGAATGGGTGGATCGTTGTCTAGCTTTGGGATAATGGTATCCGCGAATGACTGATGAGCCAGAATAGTGTCCACGCGCTTCTGCAAAGACGTCATGCATTCTGGAATGCCCCCCTCGGTAGCTGACGGAGGGGTTGCCGCAGGCGGTGGCGACACATACGCCGCCGGAGGATTGGGAGCATACTGACTACCCGCATTTCCCCAGATCATCGTTGGGGGAGGTAAAGGGTACTGCAGAGTTGGGTTGGACGCCAAAGCCGAGGGCTGAGGAGCGTGAGCGGCAGGAGGCAGCATCTGTGCCGTCGATCCCTGAACCGAAGGCAGCTGCGTAGCCGACGGTGGAGTCTGCAGATGAGGGTTGGGAGGTGCGGTTGACACTCCCAATCCTGGAGCGGTAGGGGTTCCTCCTCCCTGAGAGACAGCGGCGGCTGATGAAGGGTTTGGCGCAAGGGTACCCAGAACGGCCAAGATTTGTTCTAATTGCGCAGATTGAGCCTTGAGAGCTTTCGCCTGACTTTGGACAGTGGTGTCCAAAGACTCTAACGTCGGTGCCTCGCCGGGAGTCGTTGGAGTACGGCGGGTCTCGTCTCCCGAGGGAGTTTCGGTGGAAGGCGATCGGTTGCTGACATCATCCTCCTAAGACATGGTTGCTTTTGTTGGTAAGTTCACGTCGGGTTCACCAAAATGTGCACAAGAGATTCCGGCGGGGAGACCTCCGTGTGCACCGTGTGTAGTGGATCAAGGATCGCACAGGAAGAGTGAGGTTGTGTGTAGGGAGAGAGTAAGGCAGTAGCAATGTCTGAGAGAGAGACAGAGGTTTGGCAGAGCTTCCGCGTATGGCAGTGTGTTCTCCTTTGTATGGAAAGGTTGACGATCTATATATACTGGAGAACATGACCGTTGTAGTGTGGTTAATGCGCCCATTAATGGCGGCTTAATTAGCTTAACCATAACGGCACGTTCGTCCGAGTATATAGGAACCGTTAGAGCACGTGGTGCGCGAATACCGGAACCGTTACGAGGTTGACCGGGTTTGACCGGATTGACCGGGTTTATGGAGCTCGTGCCATAAATCTCTCAAAACAGTTACTAAAGGTCGCGTGCGGGCTTGGCTCGCACGCGACAGGGCTTACTCTAGCCTCCAAACCACAAAGTCCCTACAAGTCCCGTGCAGTGGTATGCGAGGGCTCTGTCTCGCAGCCCCCACATGGATCAGCTCGGCTGGTGATCCAGTGTGTGTGGAGCACAATATGGTGTGCTGGATGGCTGCCACGTGGCCAAGATCTGTCATGTCAGAAAGCAGTATCTACACCAAGCAAAGAAAAAAATCTTTGGTTGAAGTGATAGCTTGAGTAGCCTGGATAATATGGCCGGAACCGCCGGCGATACCGATATACCTGGATCAAAGACAGTTATTGCAAGGCGATGAGCGGATGCGACAGAGAAAAACCCGGATGACGTTTCCTTCCAGATGACTGTGTCTTGATAAGATGGTCCAAATAGTGGAATGGTACATATGCGAGCAACTTGACTGTCCGTGAAGAAACTCCTGAGAAGCGTTTTGTTCCAAGTGAGCTGGTCTTGGTTGATGAATTGACTTACCCGCAAGTGAGGGTAAATTTTTCTATATATGTCCGGAGGCTCGGGAAGATCTCTTTCCCCTGGAATCCAAGGATGGATAAGTGGGTGCGTGTTGATGCCATTGCCGATCAGCCATTGGGTTCCACGGAGTGCTAAAGCTCGACCCCAGCAGATACTTTGCCAGCCCCAAGAAGAAGACGTTGGTTCCTTAGCGTCCATGAAATCGCTATTCAGAAAGTAGCGGCTCTTGAGGAGCTGGCCAAGAAGGGTGTGAGGCTTGGTGAGAAGGTTGAACGCTGTTTTGGCTAGCAGGGCTTGATTGTGATGCGCAATATTCCGGAACCCGAGTCCTCCTTGTTTGATGTCAAGACATAGATACTTGCAAGACTTCCAATGGATGCCCTTGCTGTTGCCTTTGCCCCAAAGAAACCGTGTAATAATACGTTGAAGTTCATGGTGGAAGGAAACCGGAGCTTTAAAAACCGAAAGCATATATGTGGGAATGGCGAGGAGAGTTGCTTTAACTAACGTGACGTGCCCTGGAAAGGAAAGAGAAGATTGCTTCCAATTCGGGAGTTTGGCTTTGACTCTATCAAGTGTGTGCTTGAAGATGAGATGCTTGGGAAGGGTGAAATCAATGGGGCTGCCAAGGTACTTTCCTGGCTTCGGAACCTGCTGTATTCCAAGGGTAGAGCTGACGAGGAAGGAGTCCTCGGGAAGCATGTTAGGGCTGCAGTAAAGCTCGGACTTGTGAAGGTTGATTACCTGACCCGATTGATTGCAATAATTATCAAGAATGTTGCGGAGATGACAAACTTGGGAGGGTTCAAACTGTTGGAATAGATGCCGTAGAGGCAATCTAGTTTAGTATGAATTTGAATATGGCTAGAAAATTCATTTATTATTTATTAGATATTTAATATAATGAAGTCCTTAGATTTACAATTGTGTTGTTTATCTTAAATATCCCTAGTCAAGTATAATGATTAATGGGACAATCATCTATAGACTAGTATGGGGTTGGATTGATATGGAGATATCACGATCCAACACATAGGTGTGCATTAGGGAATGTTGCACTGGATTGACCCATCTCCGAGAAGGCTACATACACGTTATGTTGAGTCACAAGCGCTTCTCGCGGTGCAACGGTATTGTCATCCTTAGACTTGAAGTCACTAGATATTCTAGTTGTGGATTATTGTGATCTTGGTAGCGTTAAACGCTACACCGTAACTGGGTAGTTATAAAGGCGTGTACTGGATACAATAAGAAGCAAGCTTAGAGATCGTAGTGGACGTAGATAGGATTTGTCCCTCCCACATAACGGGAGTAAATATCCTAGGCCACTCGAGGGATAGTGCTTATAGAATGTCTGGCCAGACTCAAATAAATCAATATGGGATATTGATGTTATTTGCACGAATAAGGCTATTCCCATGGATCGAGAAACTATGGATTGGATATACGAGTGTGACTTGTATGTCTCGTGTCCAATCCGGATATAGGACAAAGGGATGAGACAATTACTTGTACAAAGGTTGTCAAGATGACTATTCTATTAGTTGGCTAGAATGGATGTTTTGCTAGAGACCGCTCCATATTAGCAAATAGTTGCTACCAACTAGATAGAACCTATGGGGTCACACGCTATATAGAGTTGGACTAGATTTGGGAATTAATTAATTGGATTAATTAATTAGAAGGATCACTTTGCAAACCCTTGCAAACTTAGTAGGGACTAATTTGCAAGGAAGGGACTAAATTGAATTCTAGTAGGACTAGAATAAGTCCGTTAGGTAGTTAACAAGGAGTTGTTGGACTATATAAAGGACCTTCCTTCCTCCCTTCCCACATAACTTATGCTCATTAAGTGAACATAACAAGAGTGGGAGAGAACAAAAGGAGAGAGAGCAAGCAACATGGAGGCCGAGCCGCCCCCCTTGCCGCCTCCCCGTCCCCGTCGGCCAAAGGAGGCCGAGACCCTCCTTTGGGTCTCGTTTTGCGTGATTTCTTCTTCATCTTCCTCTTCCGGGCTAGCACCAAAGGAGTTGGGAGATCTAGGATCAACTCTAGGCGTGGATCAACTATAGAGAACGTGACATAACTCGTGTTTGAAGTCATCAAGGAGAACCCAAATGTGTGTTTATGATTTCTAACCCTTACCATCGTTATGTCTCTTGACTTGTGATCCTTGGAGGGTTTTGCATGGTTTTTATGTTTGATTATGCTTCCGTTGTGCGATCCATGAATCAAAACCCTACAGTGGTATCAGAGCCACAGGTCGTAGAGCATAAACGTGGTTTATGTGTTACGTTTTAGTTGTTTTACATCTTAATTTGATTGTTTATCGCGTAAAACAAGACAAATCAAGCATGGGATGCAATTTGTCAACAATTAATCATAACAAGATCCAATTTTTGCATTGGATGCATGAATTGTTGAGTTTGAGAAATTTTAGGATCTTAGATCTAGGGTTTGGGCATCCTTGGGGAAGAAGGAGTTCTCCCAAAACAAGGAAACAACCAAACTTGGGCACCAAGCAAGGGAGTTGTTTTGGAAACAACTCCCTCAAGGAGGTTCGGCCCCCCTAGGGACCGCCCCCTTTGCTTGCCGCCCAAGATTGGCCGCCCTAGGGGCCGGGCGGCCCTAACCCGCGGCCTAGGCTTGCGGGTTTTGGGCCGGGCCGGCCCTAGGGCCTTGTGGTTCACTTTATTGGGCCCGAGCAATTTGATTGTTGGGCCCATGGACCGTTTTAACCCTAGAAATCCTAAAATCAATTAAAATTGACCAAGCGCGTTAAAATTGGATTTTAACTGTTTATGTGCAAATCGCATGGTGATTGGATATGGCCTTAGGATGTGGTTTGATGTGGATGTTTAATTTTGTGGTTTGGTTTTACGGCCTGCGAGCTGATCAATTAATTGTAATAATTAATTAGGGTTTTATGGCCTGCGTGCCATTTTTTTCTCAACTTGTGAGATTTATTTTATTTAGTATAGATATTAGCTAGTGCTAGATAGAGTAGATTGTTAGCCAAGATTGGAGAAAAGAAGCCCAAAGCCAAAGAAGCCACAAAAGATGGAGCATGGAGCATTCCACAAGACTATGAAGGATGGACCAAAAGATCAAGACGCATGGAGATGTGTTTGTTTAGGGTTCATAGATAATTCCATTGGCTTGGAATTATCTTAGTCTAGAAAAGGCCATATCCACATCACGTTTAATTTCTGTTTTGTGGTTGTTTATTTATTGTCTTATTATTTGTGTGGTTGGTGTATGGATGATGCATGCAATTAGGATAATAAGATAATTAGACAACCCGGATCTATTATTTGGAGTTGTGCCCAAACTCAAATAGATAGATTAGTTGATATTGATCAACAAAACAATTAAAATTGAATTTAAAAATCCATCAAAATTCAAATATTGTGTTCTTGCCTTCTCGTTATTTAAACACTCATTATCATCATTATTTATCAAGTTCGTGCGTGCCAAAGCATGACGACTTGGTTCATAATGATGGAATGCGATGGCACGTAACAATGTGCAATTGTTTAGATAAGAGGTTGAACACAACTAGGCTATTAATTTGATTAAGAAACCTAGAGGCAACCAATTGGGATTATCCATATGGATGGATAAATAAGGAGTTATTTGCCCAATTGAACCAAGAGTTGCATATGGGATGCAATTGGAATTGTTCCTACCTAAAGTAGTCAAATTATGGGTGACTTGCCAAAGCAAGCTCATAAGGAGATGAAAGATGAATCTTGGCCCACTAGAAAATATAAGGATATTTTTCGCATTAATATATTGAGGGTTATTAATCCGTAGAAAAATAGTGGGAGCTATATTTGATAAACTAGCCATTATTGAATATAGTCAAAAATTCACAAATACTAAAACTTGCGTATTTTCCTTTTTGTAGAATTCCAAATGGCAAACAACTCATTGAGTTCACAACATTCCCTACGATCTGTCCTTGAGAAGGACAAGCTCTCTGGAACCAACTTTCTTGATTGGTACAGAAACTTGAGAATTTCTCAAGCAAGAGAAGAAACTGTACGCAATAGAGGAGCATGTTCCAGAAGGTCCAGAGAACCAAACACCTGCTGCCTTAAAGGCGTATCAAAAGCGTGTTGATGACGCTAATGATGCGGCCTGCCTAATGCTTTGCACCATGAATTCTGAGCTTCAGAAGCAACACGAAAACATGAATGCTGTCGATATGATCGAACATCTAAAGCAGCTCTTCCAAGAGCAGGCGAGGGTAGAAAGGTATGAGGTCTCAAAGGCACTGTTCAAATGTCATCTGGCAGAAGGGAACCCGGTGGGACCCCATGTACTCCGAATGATCGGGTACTTGGAGAATCTCGCCCGAATAGGGTTCCCGGTCGGCCAAGAGTTGGCAACCGATCTCGTGTTGCAATCGTTGCCCGAGAGTTATGGACAGTTCATTATGAACTATAACATGAACGAGATCGTTAAACCACTGCCAGATTTACTCAACATGTTGAGGACGGCTGAACAGAGCATCAACAAGGGTAGGGGCAAGGCCATAATGATGGTACAGAAAAGAAAGGGCAAAAGGTTTGCCTCTTCCTCCAAGGGCAAAGGCAAGTCAGTTGCCAAGTCCAAGGAACCTGCCCTTAAGCCTGTTGGTGGCATTTCCAAGGTCGTGACTAAAGGTGAGTGTCACTACTGCAGTCAGCCTGGACACTGGAGGAGGAACTGCCCAAAATATCTGGAGGACAAGAGGCTTGGAATAGTGATTCCACCACCACCAGGTATTTTTGTTGTAGATGTCAATTTAACTGTCTCTACATCATGGGTATTAGATGCTGGATGTGGATCTCATATTTGTCGAAATATGCAGGATCTAAAGAGAAGTAGAAGATTGGCTAAAGGAGAGGTAGATCTACGCGTTGGGAATGGAGCAAAGGTTGCTGCGTTGGCCATAGGCGTGTGCGAGCTATCTCTGCCTTCAGGATTAGTTTTAGAATTAAATAATTGCTATTTTGTGCCTGCTATGAGCAGAAACATTATTTCTATTTCTTGTTGGACAAGGATGGTTTTATTATTTCAATAAAGAACAATTGTTGTTCCTTTTATTTAAATAATATTCACTATTTTAGTGCACAATTATTTAATGGACTTTATGTCCTTGATCTAAGCAATCCTGTCTACAACATTAATACCAAGCGGATTAAAATAAATGATTTAAATCCTGCTTATTTATGGCACTGTCGTTTAGGCCACATAAATGAGAAACGTGTATCTCGACTCCATAAGGATGGATTAATAGACTCATTTGATTTTGAATCATATGAGACATGTGAGGCTTGTTTATTGGAAAAAATGACAAAGTACCTTTTCAATAAGAAAGGTGAGAGGACTAGTGAGCAATTGGCGCTCATACATACCGATGTGTGCGGGCCATTTGCCACGCCTTCCAGGGGTGGTTATGTCTACTTCATTACATTTACTGATGATTACAGTAGATATGGATTTGTGTACCTTATGAGGGCAAAATCCGAATCCTTTGAAGTGTTCAAAGAATTCAAGAATGAAGTAGAGAAGCAACTTGACAAAAGTATAAAAGCTCTACAATCAGATCGTGGAGGAGAATACTTGAGCCAAGAGTTTGACGACTATCTTAGAGAGTGTGGGATCGTGTCCCAACTCACTCCACCCGGAACGCCACAATGGAATGGCGTGTCCGAGAGGAGGAATCGAACCCTATTGGATATGGTTCGATCTATGATGTGTCAAACCGATCTTCCATTATCGTTTTGGGGCTACGCTCTATTAAGTGCAGCTTTCACCATTAACCGTGTTCCATCTAAATTAGTCATGAAGACACCATATGAGATGTGGAGTGGGAGGCGTCCCACACTGTCGTTCATGGGGATTTGGGGCTGCAATGTCTATGTAAAACGTTTACAATCAGACAAGCTAGGGCCTAAATCGGATAAGAGTAAATTTGTGGGGTACCCTAAGGAAACTAAGGGATACTACTTCTACAATCCAACCGAGAACAAAGTGTTCGTTGCTCGGACCGGCGTGTTTCTAGAAAGAGAATTTGTCTCTAAAGAAGCAAGTGGGAGGAATGTAGAGCTTGAAGAGGTTCAAGAACCACAAATCACTGAACCGATTTGGAACATGAACAGGAACCACAAGCAGTTGTGGAGCCATCTGTTCAGGTAACACAAGAGCTTCGTAGATCTAGTAGAGTGCCACAGGAACCCGAGAGGTATGGACTTCTCGTAACCGATTCCGGTGACACTATGCTCATAGATGATGAGCCTACTACCTATGAAGAGGCCATGAGTGGCCCAGACTCTCAGAAGTGGCTGGAAGCCATGAGATCCGAGATGGAATCCATGTACACCAACAAAGTATGGACTTTGGTGGAACCACCCGATGGGGCGCGGCCCATAGGGTGCAAGTGGGTCTTCAAGAAGAAGATCGACATGGATGGTAATGTGATTACCTATAAGGGCCGATTGGTGGCTAAAGGATTCAGACAGATTCATGGTATTGACTATGATGAGACCTTTTCACCAGTCGCTATGACCAAATCCATCCGAATCCTACTTGCGATTGCAGCATACCATGACTATGAGATTTGGCAGATGGATGTCAAAACAGCATTCCTTTATGGGAATCTCCTCGAAGACGTGTATATGATACAGCCGGAGGGTTTTGAGGATCCAAAGCAAGCCAACAAAGTCTGTAAGCTGCAACGATCCATTTATGGATTGAAGCAAGCTTCTAGGAGTTGGAATCGACGTTTTGATGAAGTGGTCAAAGAGTTTGGCTTCATCAGAAACGAATATGAGTCTTGTGTCTACAAGAAGGTTAGTGGGAGCTCTGTAGCTTTTCTGTTCTTGTATGTGGATGACATACTACTCATTGGAAACGACATTCCTATGCTGCAATCTGTTAAAGATTGGCTAGGAAGGTGTTTCTCAATGAAGGACTTAGGGGAAGCAGCCTATATACTCGGTATAAAGATCTATAGAGATAGATCTAGAAGGTTGTTAGGCCTAAGTCAAAGTACATATATTGACAAGGTGTTGAAACGGTTCAACATGCAAGATTCCAAGAAGGGATTCTTGCCCATGTCACATGGAATTACTCTTTCGAAGAGTGGTTGTCCTTCCAATGAGATTGAGAAGGAACGCATGAGTAGAATCCCCTATGCCTCGGCCATAGGATCTATCATGTACGCCATGTTATGTACTAGACCAGATGTGTCATATGCCTTGAGTATGACAAGCAGATACCAATCCAATCCGGGTGAGAGTCACTGGGTTGCAGTCAAGAACATCCTAAAGTACTTGAGAAGAACTAAGGATGCCTTCTTGATATTTGGCGGTGAGGAAGAGTTGTGTGTAAGGGGTTACACTGATGCAAGCTTCCAAACCGACAGAGATGACTTTAGATCACAATCGGGATATGTGTTTTGCCTGAATGGAGCAGCGGTGAGCTGGAAGAGTTCCAAGCAAGAGACGGTAGCTGATTCCACAACAGAGGCTGAGTACATTGCTGCAAATGGCGCAGCAAAGGAGGCTGTTTGGATCAGAAAGTTTGTTTCTGAACTTGGTGTGGTCCCTAGCATTGCGGATCCAGTGGAGTTGTTCTGTGACAACACTGGGGCGATCGCGCAATCAAAGGAACCCAGGTCGCACCAGAAGTCCATACACGTGCTCAGGAAGTTTCATCTGATTCGAGATATTATCGATAGAGGAGACGTTCGGATATGCAAGATTCCTACAAATGATAATCTGTCAGACCCGCTTACGAAGCCTCTCACGCAGTGGAAGCATGAAGGGCACACTAGGAGTATGGGCATACGAGATGCGCCAGATTGGCTCTAGTGCAAGTGGGAGACTGTTGGAATAGATGCCGTAGAGGCAATCTAGTTTAGTATGAATTTGTATATAGCTAGAAAATTCATTTATTATTTATTGGATATTTAATATAATGAAGTCCTTAGATTTACAATTGTGTTGTTTATCTTAAATATCCCTAGTCAAGTATAATGATTAATGGTACAATCATCTATAGACTAGTATGGGGTTGGATTGATATGGAGATATCACGATCCAACACATAGGTGTGCATTAGGGAATGTTGCACTGGATTGACCCATCTCCGAGAAGGCTACATACACGTTATGTTGAGTCACAAGCGCTTCTCGCGGTGCAACGGTATTGTCATCCTTAGACTTGAAGTCACTAGATATTCTAGTTGTGGATTATTGTGATCTTGGTAGCGTTAAACGCTACACCGTAACTGGGTAGTTATAAAGGCGTGCACTGGATACAATAAGAAGCAAGCTTAGAGATCGTAGTGGACGTAGATAGGATTTGTCCCTCCCACATAACGGGAGTAAATATCCTAGGCCACTCGAGGGATAGTGCTTATAGAATGTCTGGCCAGACTCAAATAAATCAATATGGGATATTGATGTTATTTGCACGAATAAGGCTATTCCCATGGATCGAGAAACTATGGATTGGATATACGAGTGTGACTTGTATGTCTCGTTTCCAATCCGGATATAGGACAAAGGGATGAGACAATTACTTGTACAAAGGTTGTCAAGATGACTATTCTATTAGTTGGCTAGAATGGATGTTTTGCTAGAGACCGCTCCATATTAGCAAATAGTTGCTACCAACTAGATAGAACCTATGGGGTCACACGCTATATAGAGTTGGACTAGATTTGGGAATTAATTAATTGGATTAATTAATTAGAAGGATCACTTTGCAAACCCTTGCAAACTTAGTAGGGACTAATTTGCAAGGAAGGGACTAAATTGAATTCTAGTAGGACTAGAATAAGTCCGTTAGGTAGTTAACAAGGAGTTGTTGGACTATATAAAGGACCTTCCTTCCTCCCTTCCCACATAACTTATGCTCATTAAGTGAACATAACAAGAGTGGGAGAGAACAAAAGGAGAGAGAGCAAGCAACATGGAGGCCGAGCCGCCCCCCTTGCCGCCTCCCCGTCCCCGTCGGCCAAAGGAGGCCGAGACCCTCCTTTGGGTCTCGTTTTGCGTGATTTCTTCTTCATCTTCCTCTTCCGGGCTAGCACCAAAGGAGTTGGGAGATCTAGGATCAACTCTAGGCGTGGATCAACTATAGAGAACGTGACATAATTCGTGTTTGAAGTCATCAAGGAGAACCCAAATGTGTGTTTATGATTTCTAACCCTTACCATCGTTATGTCTCTTGACTTGTGATCCTTGGAGGGTTTTGCATGGTTTTTATGTTTGATTATGCTTCCGTTGTGCGATCCATGAATCAAAACCCTACACAAACTGCTGAAATAAGAAAGTGTCATCTGCAAATAACAAGTGTGTAATGGACGGGGAAGTTCGTGCAATTCTAATTCCCTGAAGTTGGTTTGATTCCGTGCTTGCCGTGATGGTAGCTGAAAGAGCTTCCGCAATAATAAGGAATAGGAAGGGAGATAACGGATCCCCTTGGCGCAGACCTTGAGTTGGGCTAAAGTAAGCAGTTGGCTGACCGTTGACAAGAACCGCTGAGGAGACCGTCGAAACACACATCATAATATTCCGAAAGAAGTTAGTTCCGAAGCCAAGGTTGTGAAGGCAGGAGCGTAGGAATTCCCAGGAGACCCGGTCAAAAGCTTTATTCATATCTAACTTGACCGCAAAATAAGCTTTGTTACCTTGTTTCTTCTTACGAATGAAGTGGAGTAGCTCGTGGGCGATAAATATGTTATCCGAAATAAGCTTACCTTGCTGGAAAGCCGCCTGATTTACTGAGATGATGGATGAGATAACGGTGGAAAGGCGGTTGGCAATCGCCTTGGCAATGACTTTGTAGATAGTGTTACAGAGACTAATTGGCCGGAAATCATTCGCAGAAGAAACAAACGTTTTGGTTAGTTGGAGGTGAAATTGTAAAAGTTATAAATTTAAGACTTTGCATGATATGTATTTTAAGTGTTTATTTTAATAGTGCCATGCAATTTTCTCTCTGTCGGTATGAGAATCCTATGTCGAGACTAACTCTATCCCTTATGGGTAAAAGTTGCGGCTGGGGTTTGTATAGCCATAGCCATAAACAGCTTTCTACCTCAGATTTTTGCTTTCCTTTTGCTTCCTACAAGAGTAACAATCAGAGGAACGCCATCATTGACGACCGATCTAGACTCTGGTGCCATTGATGAAGAGATAATAATCGATCTAGATGAAAACAACTCTCATGGAAAAAACCGAGTGAATCAACACTCGTGGAAAACTAATGACAGAAAAGCCATTATTGGCAAAAACCAATCTTGACCTTTCAAGAATCTAGAACCTAAAGGTCAAAATTAGAGTGGAGATGTGGCAGAAAAACCAATTTATTCTCCGATTTAGGTAAGAAAACGACTAACAAAAGGTGATTCGAAGAACTCCATGGGTTATAACATATCATATGCTCATCCTCAAACAGTGGCTGGCTGGAATAGCGCTGAAGGATATTGGTTTCTCGGAGATCTCCTTCTGAGTACAGATACATGGACTAACCCCAAATAAGATGACGACGGAGAATGTTACAAATATCGGAACATTTATCAGAAAACTGGAATCCATAGACAAAGAACGGTGGATGAGGAACATTGTTGTTCTTTTATGAGATTCATTGTCGCTATTAAGGTAAATGGTCATCTCAAACAATACTTCCGACCTTTAATGAAGGGAAGAAATTGAAAATGAGCATTAAGTATGAGAAGCTAGGAAACTACTGCTACAGCTGCGGTAGAATTGGTCACAAACATAGAGGATGTGGATATGCTAGGAAAGGGGAAGTTATTCCCTTCTCTATTGGACCGTCGCGGAGAGAAACACCCAGAAAGAAAGTGTTTAAGAACGAGATCCCAAGCTGGATAAAGGAGAAGGAAAATACAGAATTTATTCAAAGATGGGGAGTTCAGGTTTCAATTATTGAATATGAGGACGAACAGGGCTCGCCATTCATCCCTCCAAAGCAACTGGGTAAAGATTCAGACCATGAAAAGCGAAATGAGATTCTAGTATCCTCGATGTTAGCGAAGAAAGGTAACAGGTCAACAGAGAAATCATCAGAATATTCATTGGAAATCCCAAAGTTGGAGGAACATACCCAAATGTGCAGAGGGGCGCGTTCCCAAAACGCGCCGGAAGCTAGTAGAGAATTGAGGACAGAGAATATGAGTGGGCCTATGCTTAATCACCAGGTTCCAAGTCAGGAGAGAGAAGGACAACAAAATCGTTATGCGATTCTCGCACACGACAAATGGGAGTACGAGGATTAGTGGGGAATCGACACGGGGGCAGAGGAATCTTCCAAGTTGAATGATGAAGCGAAATTAATGCTTAACGCGGTGAAAACAATCAGCTTAATCAAGAAGGCTAGAAAAAAAATGAAGGGTAAAGAGGTAATTTCCTAAGAAAAGAGTAAACCCTATATTGTGGAAGAACTTGTAAGCCCAAGAGGAGAGGAAGAAGGCGTTGGGCTTGAAAGATAAACACAAATAAACCAAGACTCTTTATCGCCAACGCCTGAGAAAAGCAAAAATCAGACCCCGAAGGCCCAAGGTCTTGCAAATACTGGAGCCAAACCCGCCCAAAAAGATGGAAATTCAGTGATGGATATCGGGTTATCCAAAGTCTTCGGTCGTTTCCTAATTTTAAAGAGAAAAAACCTATATTTCAAAGAAGGGGAAGACAAACGAAGAAGGTTACTGGATAATCAAGAAGCGGAGAACACAAAAGATGAATTCATGAAGCAAATTTGCAGGGAGATTGATTTTATCAAGGTAGTGGCAAAACAAATAAAGGAAAAAGGGGAAGCGGACAAAGAACAGTGGGAGATCGGGGAAGCAAAACGAGGGAAGGAGTTTTAGGTATGTATTACAGAATTTAGAGGAAGTTATGAACAAGATTCTGACATTAGAAGAGCTCTAGACTATCCCATGAGCTGCTATGATGGAATTTGGGAAAAGCTCACTGGTGATAGAGAAAAGGCGGTGGTGGCTGGCCTCAAAAAGCCACACCACCATTGTTAGCTCTAAGATGGAACTCTCAGGGGTTGGGGCGACCGCTGACAGCTCACGGACTTTGAGAGCTAGTGATAGCTCATCGTCCCTCTTTGATCTTCTTAATGGAGACAACGAATAGAATTTCAAACTTGGAGCAAATCAGAAGATTGCTTCGGTTTTCAAATTGTAATTATGAGGAACCACAAGGCATTGCAGGTGGATTAGCACTATGGTGGGTGGAGGATTTGCAAGTGGAGACAAAAATTAGTTGTAAGAACTACATATGAACTGCTATAGAAGTGAATATGGGTAGAATAGAAAGTTGGATATGGACAGATGGGGATAGTGATGCTACAAAGAGATATAGGGTTTGGCAAGAACTGAGTCAGGTGGGGAGGAAGTTAAGATACCCTATGGTGATGTAAGGAGATTTAAATAATTATCTTCATGAAGAGGAGAAGCAAGGAGGGAACCTAGCTCAACAATGGGACGTGAACAGATTTATGCATTTGATCAACTCTTGTGAGCTGCTAGAGATAAATAACCAAGGTACTACTTATTCTTGTACAAATAATAGACAAGAAGGCACCATTAGATAAATGATTGATAGGGTGTTTGCTTCCTCTTACTGGATGGAGGGTAATCCAATACTAGAGTGAAATTTGACTACATAATGGGCTCGCATCATGCACCCTTGATCTTAGATAATGTGCCTGCTGGCAAAAGGTCACGAAAGAACTTCAAATTTGATGCAAACTGGATCAAGATGGAAGGTTGTGACAGAGTTATTGCTCAAAGTTGCAAATACAATAACAATGGTTCTTCTATGTCCAGAGTAGTTCAGAAAATGAAAGCTTGTAGAAGAGCTTTGGAGAGATGGAAGAAGAATACTAATAGTAACAACAGAAAAGAAGTTGAAAAGATTGAGGAGGAATTGAAAGTTGTGCAAGCCTGCCTGCAACTTTGGAGAGACAAACCAAAATCGGGGATTTGCAAAATAATCTAGCAGTTTGGTGAGAAAGGGAAGAGCTTATTAGAAACAAAAGTATAGAA
The DNA here is from genome assembly GCA_023055425.1 of Linanthus parryae. Lineage (NCBI taxonomy): Eukaryota > Viridiplantae > Streptophyta > Magnoliopsida > Ericales > Polemoniaceae > Linanthus > Linanthus parryae. The sequence goes on from JALGPY010000002.1 coordinate 42,392,230, forward strand.
ATTCATATCTTAAAGAGGGAGATTGGAGTTCTAGACTCTTTCATTTATCCACAATTCTAAGAAGAATGAGGAATGCCATAACAAGGATAAAGGAAAAAGAATGGGAGGTGTCACACAGATGGAAATGGGAAGGAAAGGATTTTAAAGAGTATTAGGAAGATCTTTACACTACAAAAGGAGAGATAAATGTGACATAAGCTCGAATGAGCATAGAGAGAAAAGTCATAGAAGAGAAAAACAGAGATCTAACCAAGATTCAAGAGGACAAAGAGACTGAGGAAGCAATGAAACAAATGGGAGCTCTAAAAGCCCTGGATATGATGGATTCACGGGTTTATTCTTTCAAACAAGTTGGAAGGAGATCAAGAATGGTGGTGCGAGAGATTTCTTCCGAAATGGCTACCTGCTGAAGAGTTTAAATGTGACAAACATGGTTCTCATCCCAAAAGGAAAGTACCCTGAGGAGGTAACACACTATAGACCTATCTCTCTAAGCATTGTCCTTTATGAAATTGTGGCAAAGATCTTACCCAATAAATTAAAATCCATCCTTCCTGGAAATATGTCCCCTGTCCAGTCTACTTTTTTTCCCTCCAGATTCATCTAAGATAATATCCTAATAGCACAAGAGTTCTTCCATGGAATTAACACTCATAAGGGAAATAAAAGAGGCTGGATGTTATTGAAAATGGATCTTAGCAAAGCCTATGACAGGCTAGAATGGGACTTCTCAAGGCTATGATGGAAAAGCTAGGTTTTGACCCCAAGTGGATACAACTCATCAGTCAGTGTGCATCCAAAGTAAAGTACAGAATCCTTGTCAACAATGTTGCTAAAGGGGAAGTCAATCCTTCAAGAGGTTTGAGGCTGGGGGACCCTCTATCAACCAACATTTTTGTCATTATTATTGAAAGAGGACAGATAAAGGTGATTAAACTTAAGAGGAAATGTCACAGTCTAAGTCATATGTTGTTTGTAAATAACTCCCTCATCTTCCTACAAGCAAATGAGAGAGAAACTAGGAAATTCTTGAAGATCCTGAACACTTTTAAGGAGGCTAGTGGTACGTGTATCAACCTTCAGAAATCAGGAGTTATGTTCTCTCAAAGCTTGATGAAAGTGTGAAGCAAGCCATTTCTAATCTTCTAAAGGCCACAACTATTGACTCTGATACTTTCTACTTGGGTATTCTTGCTATGTGGGGTAGAGCAATTGTGAAAGTTTTTGAATATGTCTACCAAAGAGTGTTAGCAAAATTGAAAGGTTGGAAGATTCTAGCTCTCAATTTTGCAGGTAGAGAAGTCCTAATTAAAACTATTGCCAAAGTTGTGCCTTCTTATGTAATGTCAGTGGTTTTATTCCCAAATTATCTTTGCAAGAAGCTAACATCCCTCATTAGGAATATTTGGTGGAGTGGTCAAGCAGAAACTCAAAATATTAGGGGAGTCTCTTGGGAGAAATTGACTAAACCAAAAGGGGATGGAGGAATTGGATTTAGAGTAAAAGTTGTCCCTGCTCTTTATAGGGTAAAAGTTGTTCTATAACACGGTGAAAGAATTATCAAAAAATTGTATCGTTTTGCTATCCAAATCACCCGGTCAAAGTGACCCAAATACGAGTTTAAAAGTAAACTTGGGAAAAAGAGCTGGGACTAAATGGTATGGTCTACTGATTGGCCCAATATCTGATTTTTTTTAAAAGAAACAGAGATATATTGAAATTAAGAAAAAGAGCGTAAGGTTTGTTGGGCTATGTTGTGAGCCATTTTTGTTGGGTAACGAAGTGAATCTATTTTATCCCAATATCTAAATGAAATGCTTGTTGCAAAATGGGGAAACCCTAATTCACTTTTGCACACTCCCTGTTGCTGAATTTCAAATCAGAATGCCAACTTTTCTCTCTGTTTAGGGTTCGCTCGGTCGCTGGCCTCTTCTGTTCACCCACCATGGTCCAAGAATGGGAGCATCCGTTTGGTTAACTCTGGTGTGCTCGGTGGTCGTTGGTTACTTGCATATGATCACCATGGCGGGACATCAAAAGGGTGTCGTCGGCGTGCTCATCACTATGGCTGGTGGAGAACATAAGGCCATCTCCAATGGTGGAGGTCTCCCCCACCCCTAATCTCCTCATAACTCCACTGTTTAACTTCTTAATATTCACAAGATTGCCACTCACTCTCCAACAGTGGAGTTCTCCCCCACCACCTCCACCCACAATCAAATATTATTTATTTACCTATTCAATTACACTATTATTTTTATGTTTTTTTTCATGTTTAATTAATTATTTCTATTAATTTAAAGAAAAATAATTATTAATTCATAATAATTATATATTTTCTTAATTTGATCATTTAAAATTGAATATTTCAAAAAAATTGTAAAATTACTTATTTGTAACAATCAATAATAAATATAACTCAAATTTGAAGCTAAATATTTAATTTCAATAATTATATAAGATAATGTCATATGATATTATAATTATACTAATTCGAAAAATATTACACACGATACTCTTCCATTATCTCCTATTTTTTCTCATCACTTCTTATCTTAACTACCAAAAAAGTAACAAAAATAATTAAAGATGAATAAAATCGGAATCTTCCCCCAATCCTTAGAAATTTTCTCACTAATTTTCCCCAATCTACTCCAAATTTTCCTCTCTAATCATAACTTCCTCCCAATTTTTTCTCTCCCACTACTACATATATTCAACAAACTAACAAACATAAAGGAAAAAAAGAAAAAAGAAAAACGTGGAAAGCAGGAGAGAGGGAGGCGAGAAAGCAGCCGCAGGCGGTCTCTGTGTCGTGCTTGCCGCCCCCGCCCCCCGCCCTCCCACCCTGATTAGCCGCCCCCAGCCACCGAGACCGGACCGTTGGAGCTCTTAATAACCCCCTCAGGCTCCACGGACACCACCGTTGGAGATGGTCTAAGCGTCCCGCCGTTGACGTCCCTATTTACGGAAAAGCCCCTGCCGCCGCTATCGGGGCATCCTCATCCGGCCTTGCTATGCCTCTCGAATCCAAATCGATCGGTTCGTCAGGAGGATTGGTTCCTCAAAGAGTGAGAAGAATATAAGGAAGGTAGAAGGCCATATTCTTATTTGGAAAAGGTAATCTGTGTGTGTGGTGGGTGATTTGGCTTTCTATAAATGAAAAGAAATTTGATTATGTCAAACTCGGTCCTAAATTTTCCATCCCAAGGGTTCATTTTTTAGTGGAATGAAGTTCTCAAGATAAGTAGTTTCAAGAAGAAGAGCACAGTTCCAAAAGTCAAGACTATTAGCAATCGGGCGCATCCTCCTCCTTCTTAGATCAAGGTTAATATAGATGCTACATGGAAAAAAGAAAAATCTACTTATTTTATTGGTTGGATTGGAAGAGATCACAACGGGTGAAAGATTGCTGAAGGGTCGAAAACTGTCACGGACTGACTACTTTGCAATCCCGTGCGGCACTTGAACCTCTCAAGTGAGCCTAGACAACTGAAAGAACACGAGAGCTTTGAGAAAGAGAGAGCTTTGTATTACTTGTAAGATCTTACAATGCTTGGATGTGTTGGAGAAAATGAGCTCCACCCCTTATATACAAGTCCCCTATCCATGGAAGGATCTAGATAATCTACGATCCAACGGATAGGATTGAAGGGCTAGAATCTTCCCCTAGCTTCTAGCCTAAGATATTTTCTGATACAAGGATCTAGAGCCTCCTACACACTGTGCCTACATTACAATGATTGAAGCTTCTAGAAAAGAGGCTACAAAGTGTGCTAAAGTGGGCTAGGTTAATCAGAGGCCCAAAGAGTAAGTGACCCGAGTGGGATAGTGTGTCATGGGCTAGACCATAAGGCATAAACCAAGGAGAAATGAGTCGGCCCATGACATTATCCCCCACTAAATTTGGCAACGTCCTCGTTGCCTCTCGGAAGCGGTCGATCAAAGCTTCTTCAGCTCTTCTTGCAGAGGCAGAGGCTGTAAGACTTGCCTGCTCAAACTTGGAGTCCTGGAAGGCCCCATCATCATTGAAGGTGATAATAGACAAGTTTGGAATGGTTTATTTAATGAGAGTGTACTTGCTGGGAGGTGGATGGTATCATCACAAATGCCAAAGTTCTCGTTGCAAATAGAAATGTCAAGTTCATTTGGACTCCTAGATCTGCTAAGCAGATAGTTTTGTTAAGTTGTTAGAGAGAGAGACAGAGTTTGTAGCATCTAGTGGTAATTTGCTGAATAAAAGTAGGCGTCTTATGGAGCTAATTCTTCTAGAAGATAGATGTAACAGTTAATGGTTTCTCTATAAAATTTTCCCTTCAGACAAAAATATATATTTCAATAGTACCACATATTTCATAAAATTCTGGTTATGTGTTGTTAAATTATGTAAATGTGAAGATGAGAGATGTTGCCTCATCCTTTTTAGTTCGTTAAATATGAGGGGACGAGAAAAAAAGTATGTCTATTAGTTTATAGTCATTGCAAACGTAGGAGCTCGTAAGAAACCGTGCATGGCGTTACATCGGTAAAACCTACCGAAAAGAATGTCAGTGGCAGCGAAAGAATTTACGCATAAAGAGAAACATTGAGTGGCCTTTGAAGATGAGATTTGCAAAGCGGCATAAGGGATTTCAGATACTGCATGATTGGGACTTTCACATCGGAAGTTGATTTTAATACGTTTGTTTTCAGCTTCGCGCAACACTATTGTACGGAAAGAATAGCATCATGTGGTTCTTGGATTTTCAACGAAAATATTCTCCTGCTAGAACCTTAGGATCTTGAGGACCCTACGAAAGATGTTAGTTTCAGAAACTTTGGTGCTTGGATTCATATCCGAAAACTTCCTTCTCATCTGGTTAAATAAGAAGCACGACGTAAGACCGTTGACACAGTTGGCGAAGTTATTGATTTGATCCCCCAGTATTAAGTGTCGACGAGATTAATTATGTACAGGTACGTGCAAGATTACCAATTTAAAAACCGCTGCCTCAATTAATTCATATTGTCGCTCTCAAAAATTATATTTAGTTTGACTTCAAATACGAGCGAATCACATGCATGTGTCAGTGGTGCAAAAAGATTACGCACTTCAGTGCGGATTGCGAAGACAGTGGCTATCATGACAAAACCATGGTTGGGTACGGGGACAGACTCTTGGTCCATCCAATGAGACGAAAGATAGCATCATAAGAGAAAGGGAATGTTGATAGAGGAGCGGTACCAAGCGAGAATGAGATAAACATGGAAGTTGAAAATCTCTTCAAGAATGTTACAGAGGCAACTGAGGCAAAAGCTGATACTGAGACTGGTGAGGCTGGAGTGCTCGACCCTAATGCAAAAAAGGTTACAAACAGGACGTCAAGTATCAATTATTTCTCTGGCTTGAACTCCCAACAGTTGGCTATGCCGACTACAGAAGGGACAGCAGGACTACCTAAAGAGACCCAAGTGCTCGCACTTGTGCCATTATTACCACTGCAGGCAAACAATTTTGATGCGGTAGACTAACTGAAAAGTGGACGGGCCTTGAAATTGTGGCAAACTAGATAAATAGATATCAAGTAGTGGCACAAAATAAGAAGGGGTAAATACTTTGTTTTCTCAACTTAACTCAAGAGTTCATGCTCCCAAAAAAAACCCAAAGATCAATCTAGAACAAATGGCACTTGATGATTGAGCAAAGTAATGATTTTGCGACTACTTATCCCAAAAAGGAAAAGCTCAACCACCCAATTCACGCCCACCACCAACCAAAGCAGTTGAGCCCGGCCAAGCCCAGAGAGGAAGACAACTCGTTCTGATATAGAGGAACGGAAGTAATGGAAGAAGATGGAAAGGAAACTGATCCAGCGGAGGCTGCTAAGCAGCCCCGCCAGCTACAATGGTTCTCTTAAGTTGGAATGTGCGAGGTCTCGGTTGTCTTGGTTGCAGCCTCTAATCTTGGTTGGTCATCAATTATTCCTAAAACCAAGGTGGCTTAAAGTGGTCTTGTACTTGAACAAAATGAATTCTTTGCTTCTTGAAATAAAAGTCAAGGATAAACTATAGTTCCAACCTAACTACCGTAATATTGTTAGATTTTCTTTCAATTTTTTATTTTTTAGATATCATTTTTCAAATCACAAATACACCCCCAAACATAAACGCCTCAGGTAAATAGACTTAGACATGAAAAGTGTTGACCTAAACACAAGTTGGAGCCGATTCACGTGACCAGTGACCACAAGTTTTAACTACATATTCCACACTGTTACGACTACAAAGTTGGAAGGAATGACGATGCAAGCACACTAGAGGCTAGACGAGAGCTGGACTTTATTGAACAATTGGTCCATATCAAGTGGATCAATTAATTACCCACAGTGGGCCACTGATATGAAGGTCTTGGAAAGCCCAAGAGAATTACACTAAACTCATTCTTTAAATTCAGTTTCATACATATCTTTCCACTCTTTTTTTTATAAGAATACATATCTTTCCACTCACTGTATGGACACAATTCAGTTGTTCCAAAAACATTATAGGGGTGTATTACGATTTTTTCCTTGCATGAAACCTTAATTTCTTTTCAAATTCTATCATGAAAATATGAATTTATTATACCAAAACATGCTTTTATTATCTTGTGCTCTCACAAAATCATCACTAAAACGAGAAAGTTTTGTATGCTCTAGAGTAAATGATGTGGCTTTGCTCTAACCATACATCACAGAACTCGTCAAGAAGAAAGAGAATAAGTGGCAGACAAAAGAAAGTGGATTTCTTACATGTTCCTGACGTGTCCTGTGCTGTATTGATTAGAGCACCACGTCATATTTACTCTTAGAGCATGCAATAATTACTCCACTAAAACGGTCATAGGAACGAATGCAATTTCTTTTGAAATGCAAAATCATGAATTTCATTTACCATTTGAAAATATGCTAACAATAATCACGGAAAGCATACACGAAGCAGAAATATAATATATTAATACAAAATATGATCATTTTATTCCCTACAATTAGTCTGAATATATGACAATTATTCTTCAATTGATTCATACAACTTCATATGGTGCTTTGTTTGACTTCACCACCAAGGCACCAACTGTTACTGAAGAGTGAAGAGGTCTTTCCAGCTCCAAACATCAGAGCAAAGGATGGGTGTGAATTAGGGCTGGCCAACGGCCCACTTGCCCCGACCATCCCACCTAACTCAGCCCGGGATGTTACGGGCTTCGGTTCAACAAATTTTTGCCCATCATGTGCTTAGGCTTGAGATTTGAGCCCAACTAACATATATGTGTTGGCTTAATATAATGAAAATTTGGCCAAAGCCCGGCCCGGCCTTAACTCACTATTATGTTAATTATTATAGGACAAATGACACTAAAATTTGTATGCAGTTTGACATCTGTGACAGTAAACTTTCAGCACTTTCAATGTCATAGAATAAACTACATGCACTTTTATTTTGAGACAAATTAATAGGACAATATGCTGTAATCAGCTCATTTCATTCAGACCAGTGGACGGGCCTGTTGATTTGTTCCGAGGGTCTGAAGTTGTTTAAGACACTTTTAAATCTATTCAGGAATTTTCTTGAGACATGAATGTTACAGAGAGTATTTGAAGGACTTGCTCACAACATTCTACCACCATAACTTACAAAAACAAAGCATCACAAGTTCACAACTAAAGTTGCAAAAATCAACGATTTTTCATCACCTCTCAGTATTTATCCCATTTAAATATTTACACGTAGAAGCCAAAATTTAAGTAAAAAGCAAATAAACCTCAAAAGATTATCAAACCATCGTATCCACAAAACTTCATAAACCACACCAAGCAAATCAAATCAAATCCTCATATAGCTTCCAAATCCTTCGCACCTGCTAACCCCAAACGTGTCAATCCCTCATTTGTTAACTCATGTCACGTATCCACAACATCTCCACACGCAATTCAACTGCAACAACGACTTCTACAATTTTTTTAAACAGTGTCCCCCCTTAGGGGAAAGTAATACACAACACTCTTCCTCTTCCGTCGCTGAACCGCGGCGAACGGCGGAGACAAAATCGTTCGTGAACAGTCTCTGTCGCGGCGGTTGGCTTAGTTAAATTGCGGTGTCAGACACCGTCCAAACCTTCACCGACTTGTCGAGACTTCCACTGTAAACAACGAATCTCTGGTCAGCCCCTTTCCACGTTTCCTCTTGATCATCTTCCTCAACGGCCAAACACTTGACGGGCCCACAATGCCCCGAAAGAACGTTCACGCACCGGTGGTCCCCGCCGTCGTCCCTCCGCCACACGCAAATGCTCTTATCCGCCGACCCGCTGAGCACCAGCTTCCCCGCCGTCGCCAAACATAGCACTGCCAGTTTATGCCCCCGGAGAACACCACCGTGCAACAGCTCGTACTTCTCCCTCACCCAAAAGTTCACCAGCCCGTCGGAGGACCCGCAGTACACGGTCACAGCTGAAACGCTCACCGCCACTGACGTCACCGCGTTGCCCTGTTTCAGAAGACTCTGCACCAACACGTGCTTCGTGGACCGTCCCATCAGCTCCCTCCGCCACACCTTCACTGTCCCGTCCGCTGAGCCCGTGAATAACAGCCCGTCGAACCCCGCCACGACGGAGTTCACCGCGTCGTCGTGCGCGTCGATCGATTCTAGACATTTCCAGTCAGAGATTCTCCAAACTTTGACGGTTTTATCCCACGACCCGGAGTACACCAGCCCTTGTTCCTCGTCCAAGCTGAGGCACGAAACGGCGTCGAAGTGCCTGATCCACGGAACGTTCCGGTGGCGTCGAACCCGAACGTAATTGCTCGGGTTCAACGCGCTTTTAACGAAATCTTTGGTCGTGGGTAAGCTGCCAATTCGCCGGTACGGTCTGCGGTAATTCATCGGGGAGCATTTCCACACGCGGATCTTCCCGTCCTGGTGACCGGTCAAAATCCGGTCACCCGAGACGACAATCGCTTTTACTAAACCACTATTCGATTTAAACCCGGAAAACTCCTTCAAATTCTTCCACACCCTAATATTCTTACTATCCGAACCCGTGTAGAGTAAATTGAAAGACACGGCTAACGAATAGACGTGACCTTCTTCCCGGACCAGGGACCCGAAAAGCCCGGTCCGGGAAGGGGTATTCCGGCAATCCTCCATGGACCGGATCCACGGTGATTTCGCGTAGGGCGAAGATTGGATCCACGGTGATAACAGGTAGGGTGAAGGAGAGGCGTCGCCGCTGTTCATTGGAGAACGATTGTAGTAGTAATTGCTAGGACTAGTCATCGTCGAGGCGTTGCTGTTGCGATTCGAGTACGACGAGTATGCCTCGTCGGATGTCGTGGCAATGTTGGGATCCGAATGTAATAGTGCCCCAAATTTAGGTCGTCGGTGACTGCTGCTGCTTTCTGCTGATTCTCCTTTCGCCATTCAGTCAGAAGAATTTTGTGTACAGAAACTGAATAATATGTCTCTTGAAGCGTCTGATTTGATGATATTTAGTGAAGAAGTGTGACAAGAGAGGTTTTTGAGAAATGTATTTGAAATTGTGGGAATGAGAAATATGGAAAGTGAGACACTAGAGGAGGTAGGTATATATACGAATGAGAAAAGGTGAGCTGGTAGGTATATGGAAGGTGGGAGTCGGGACACGTGTTTGGATTATAGAAATGTAAACGATCATACGTGAGCGTTACGAGTGCGAATAATATATTTTGTGGGGGCATGATTGTATAATTCTAGAAGATTTGTGGTGTGAAAATGAAGATAGAGTTTTGTGGATATAAATTGAATAAAACAGTTCTTCACTTTTGAGAATGATGCATCTACATGGGGCGTTTTCCAGCGTTAATGGCTTTGGTGAGTTGACTTTGACATTTAGAAGTTGTGCTCAATTTCTTCAAGGAAGACTTTTTTTGGTTTGGAGGAAAATTTTGGCAGACATTTAAGAGGGGATGATGATGACTATGCTTATGTTTGGGGGTCGTATTGCAAGAATACAAATCCATGATTTGGTGTATAAGATGATAAGGCTTTTTTTCTTTATCTTTTTTAACACTTTCCCATACTTTTTCTATTTTTGCCATTTTATTATTTTTATTCACTTTTCGCGCAATCTTGATTTAAGTTGTAAAATGGCACAAAAACTACTACGTTTTTCACAGCATTTTTATGTCATTCTAAGTCTGAAATATTACGAAAAGATTAAAAGGTTTTTGAGTTGTTTAGTTTAACTACTCAATTAAATGGTTAAAAGAGTAAAAGACACTTTTACACCCTCCATTCTCACACAAAGACACTCTCACCTACTTTTAGCTTAGAAAGTGGCACTCTTACCCTTCAATGTGCAAAACTTCAAGACAATTGCTTCATCTGATTGTATCTTTCCATATTTTAAGAGTGAAAATTGTCCCAAAGCTACTATCAATAACAGACACACACCAACGCGAACTAACGGTGTCACTAACTCACAGTTAAGGAGTGGAGGTGTCTTGAATTTTTGGCACAATGAAGTGGAGAAGATGTCATTTCCCAACTTTAAGGGGTGAAAGTGTCTTTGCATCAAACTTGAGGGGGTGAAAGTGTTTTTTTCCTTGTTAAATGAGATCACTCTAACCAACAATTCTCATAATTGTTAAGTATCATATAAACTGCTAGCTCTTTCGTGGAAACTATTTTCATCAACAATTGTGAAATGTTACTGATAGTAGACAACTATACCAGTTTGAACGAAGGAATTCATTTACTCAAATATTTTTCTCTAGTACATGACAAAAACAAATCAATAAGAATGATGATTTTGGCAATTCCATACAAAATTCTGCATTACGACATCAAAATAGTTGAAAGTTACTACAAGTGCAGATTTCGTTACGTGAAAATTTTGTAAGGTTAACCAGTTCAACTGTGATCAACACAATACGTCAGACATAACAAGAAAGTTCACGCACCGTATGGCCGGTCAGTTGAAATGTTCAAAAGCCCTGGTGTTATTCAATTTAATGCCCTTTTCAAGCATCGAAAAGCTTAGAAACGAAGTAGCATTAGTTGAAATTTCAACAATGCAACAATTACCTTACTTTCACGGCTTCTTTACTACGTGCATGTGGCTAGTTTGGCAGCTTGGACTTTTAGCCATGAACGCTTTACTAGTTCCAAATATTTTTCATACTTACACAGCATGAACCAATTGATTGATTTATAGCAATTTCAAAAAAAGAATGATTTATAGCAACATGTTTTAATGACAATTTAACTGTAACATGCCTATCTCAAAAAACTGTAACATGCCGTAAAAATGCCATATTGTATTAAGTGTGGCAAATAATGTCTTGTCTAGTAGTGCAAATCTTACATTAACATAGCTTGATGGTTACAAATATTTGTGTAATTGTAATAAATTTTGATCAACAACTCATCAATAGATAAATTCGACAATAAATTAAATATGCGATTTGATGTGAAACCTCTTTTAATTGAAGCTTTCATCATATTTGTGAATAAATAAAATCCAACAAAATAAAGCAGTCTCACGAATCATTTACCTTTGTTGTCAAATACCATTGCTTGCTTTGAGAAAAAATTGTTTATTGTTATATGCACGCGCACCTTGTTGAAACTTGCATTCGAAGAACATAAATTAAGGATGTTGCACTTTGTCCTTCTGCTAATTAGTGCTTCTATAGATGTTATCGATTGTTTATAAGTTTGAAAACAGTTACATTTAATAAAAAAAAGTTAGCATACGTTTTCTTTTTTTGAAGTAAAAGAAAGTTAGCATATGTTAATCGTTTGAGTTTGGTTTTGAATTTTCACTAAAAATTTCATTCAAACAACAAGACATGGCACCGCCCTCCCGCCTAAAAACGGAGAATTTTAGTTAACTGTAGCTAACGTACAAGAACCGTGCATGCAACTATTTTCACACATTTTACGCGGAAAAATGTCAACGGTCAATTAACGGACAGCCACCTAAAATTAAAGACCGGTGACCTCGTCCACCGTAACCCGCCCTCGAACACCCCACGTGACGTCCGCTGTCACACAGACGCCTATGTCCAGACCAAAGTGTTTCGTGGCCACAAAATATAGTTCACAAATCACAATGCGACACGTGTACGGTGCCTATTGGAGCAGTGAGACGTCACCTTAGAGAAATCTTTAGTGGGGAGATCTGAGAGGACGTTTCATTGCTAATTGCCAAAAGGGAAAAGTAGCCAGGTGCAATGCCATTCACCACAATATTGACATCATTTTCAAGGGTAAATGACACTTCCACACCATCTAGTTTGTAAATTATATTTTGAACCCTTTTTAGAGTGCCAAACTTTATCACAGTTACACGTCGTGATGTATCCATCCACACTTTAAGAGAGTAAATTTGTTCAAAAGCTATTACGGACTCACACACCAGACTAGGGGTGAGGCTGAGCACAAACCGGTTTGGACGGTTTTGCCGAATAATAAGTTCGGTTTGGAGAATGTTCTATCTAAACCACCCTGTTTATTGGAATATTCAAATCAATCGCAACTTATTGACTCGGCTAGATACGGACCGGTTAAACGGGTTAGGACTTAGACTAACGGCGTCACTGTTAACGAGTGTAGGTGTCTTGAACTTTGGCACACTGCAGGGTGAAAGTGTCACTTTCCAAACTAGAAAGCGTGACAATGTTTTTGCATCAAACTTGACGCGGTGAACGTTTTTTATACCCGTTTTTTTAATGATTGAAAAGCGTTTCCGAACATCGGATAGTACATAAAGGTTGCCTAATAAGAGTAAATTTGTGATGAGTTTCTATCACTAAGAAGTTTAGTCCTTTCGTATGAATTTGGAAATTAAGTTCATGCACGAGGACATAAGTCAAATCGCGTGCATTCGTTATTTCGTTGGCGTTGTACATCTTTCGTTGTAACGTACGCATGGACACAAAATTCAAAGCAATAGTTAATCAAATTTCCATATGACATCTGTAGTTTGAAATAGTCGTACACTCCTACATGTAACATTGAAGTGCAATTACCTGAGACAACGATTTCATGATAACTAATCTCTGATTTGGTTAGTTTCTCGTAGGTTGATAATTAGAAAACTCCTTTCAGAAAAGTAAAAACTGTTAGAAGATATGTCCCTAATTATACAGATTCTTAACTCGTAAGGAATTTTCTCGTCTGGTTTATTTGACATTTCCAGCTAGTACAAACAAACTCCAAATATTTCATAGCAATGTTGTAAATATTGACTTTAAACTCTGCCCATAGACACAGGTTAAATTAATGTGTAAATTAAGAAATTAATTTGTGACGTTGAGGAGATGGTAGCTAGCGAAGAAGTAGCTAGAAGGAAAGGCTACAAATCAAAACCCGCAACATTCCAAGTTTAGGTTTCACTACTGTTTAATGAAAATTTACTTTTGTTGACAGTTGTAGAAAAGGCAAAAAGTACCAACCGACCTGTATACCTAACAATTAGTAGTACCATTAGTTCAAAGTCTCTAACATCAAAATAAGTGCTGGTTTAGAAACTCTGTTTTTAATCAATGTCGATTGAAAACAAAGTGTTTTTCGAAAACACATTTTGGGAGAGACAAAACTGGTCATGTTTAAAAACAAAAAACAGAAAAAACAATGTTTCTGGAAACAGGATGTCAAACAAGCCATAACACTCTTGTTTCCACAAACAACCGTTGACAGTATGATACTTCGCAGTTGCGGGAACAATTACAGACTAGAAAAATTCCATAAAAAAAAACTGATTGTATGCTAAGATGGTACGCGTTGCGTGCACCAATTTTCATATTCGTGACTGCCATCCCAGAATCACCTGTTTATATTTAGAAATTAGAATGATCAAAGTTACCGAAGCCGTCTCCAACTAGCTATCTGCATATATAGCCTAGTGAATAAGCGTAATAACCTAATTCTGTATTCAAATTGAGACAGTATTATGAATATGCATCAGGGCTCACAACCCTCACTTGGCATTTCTTAATATTACTTCTTTTATTAATATTTTATTTATCTTTATTAACTTTATCTTTTCCTTGATAACTTATAGCTTCATTCCATTAAAATTGGGACTATCACAGTCTAACTCGCACTAACTAGTATCCTACTTCATTACCAGATTAATACAATAGATTTAAGACTATGATCATGAAACTGATGACAATAGCATTACATAAGTATAGTGTCATTTTATCCAATCTAGCTAGTAGACAAATATTTATACTAAAACTAATACTATGAAATTACTATTTTAACCACATAAGTCATGGTATTTAAGATCGATTGGGATTTTAGGGTTGACTTCTTGGGCTGTAATTAACAGGTAAGGTAGGTGCAACTTCACAGAATTTTTATGGACCCAAAATCTACAAAAGAAAATAGACGGACCAACTTCATTAATGAGTGAAACTATTTAATGTAGTTGTTTCTTTCTCGTAACTATACGAGGGGGAAACAAATTGATGCTAGTTCAGTGGTAGAGCGTCTGACACCGCTGCATGGGGTCTGGGTTCGAATCCGGCTATAAGATGTTATATCAAAAAAATAAAAAATAAAAATAAAAAACTATCCGAGAGACAGTCAAACGACTAAATTGTCCTATATTTGTTTATGAATTGGTCGTACTTGGAGATCTAAAATGTTAATTTCTGATGAAATAGTTTTAGTACTAGGAAAGATGACACGCATAACACAAGCAACAACACACTATGCCCATCCTTTGAGGTCCTTAACCCTCTGCTCTGGAAGAATTGATGAGTTAAACTCGAGAGGTATATTGCAAGACGTGACTCAGCTAATTAGAGTGGCTGGGCTATTAGCTGATTAGCACCTAAAAAAGATAAATGGTTTAATATTAGTCACTATACAATTAAGTGACACACACTTATGAGTGTTAAAGCACCATTATGCACTCTTTTGGACCCTAAAAATTTCTCTACTTATTAATAGTCACCTAATTATTGTCACACACATAATATATATATATATATATATATATATATATATATATATATATATATATAAAATTTAGTAGTAAGGTGTAGTAGGTAGTAACAACATAATTTCTTTCACATCAATCCGTAAATAGTAAAACACATGCTACTAAATTAGTACCATTTTTTTAAATAAGTACTAACAAATTAAAATGTAAATTACTAGTTAATGTGACATTTGAACTCTTAGATCGCAAAATAAGTCAATAAGGAACCTAATTACGTACTCAGTCACTTAATCATGATGTAACATGAAGAAGAAAAAAAATGTCTATCATTACATTACAGCCACATGGATTTGTGAAATATAATACAATAGAAGAAAAGTGTAACAGCACGATACGCTTAGTACATGCATGATCAAGTTCATAGAATAAGATTACCTTTTACTAATTCAATAAGGTTCTTGCCAAACTATATATAGAAAACATGAATATAGATTAATTACCAGTAATTTGATAATCTGTACGTAAACATCAGTAATCGACCATTAGACACGTTACGTTTGGGGGGACACGAAATGGAGTTGTGCGTTGGACTTCAAACATGTATGCAAATTGTTAAACACGTTTCATGAACACCTCATCAAATAAACATTTGAATTTGATAAAATAAATAGTACTAGAACATAAGACTAGTACTAGTATTCATTGTCGGGTTTATAGAAGCAAGCCATATGTTTATGCAAAGATCATTCTAGTCACGAAAAGACTCTTAAGAAAATAAACTATTTTAGAGGAAAATTTGACTATTTCTTTTGGTCATTTATCTCTTCAAATTCAGAGACATGAGAAGCTGTAGTTATATGTGACTCATTAGATTACTTGATTGTGTGTAAAAAGTTTAGTGTTATAAGTGTCGTACAATCACATAAATATGTATTGAGACTTCAAATTCAGACTTCTGGGGCCGTGATAAAGATTGATAGGAGTACTTGAGACCAACTACGTTAAATGAGTTCATCAAACCGAACAATTATTGTACTTTGTGTTTCATGAACAAGTTTTATATATGTGATATTCTATTTCGTGCAACAGATAACTATGTACGAATATGAAATTCACTACATTTTTATATTTCAGTTCCTTGTTGTGTCATGTAGAACGAAATAGTTTTCTTTTTTTATTAAAAGAACGAAATAGTTATTTTTATTATTGTTGTTGTTGTTGTTGTTGTTGTTATCAGGCTTGGTGAACAATGATAGCTATGAGTTGAAATTGTTAGTGGTGGTGGAATGACTTCGACACCTAGAGGAGATTAATCTACAAGCTTAACCCTACTTAATTTGCATGTTAGAAACAAAAATGCGAGAAAAAAATTAAGAGGTTGTGTTTTGATAATAAGTGGCACGTAAATTCAGAAGGTAGATCAGGTGGGATCCTCATCCTATAGAATGATGGAGCATCAATCTCTTTAAACAGTATTAACAAAAATCCGGTAGACATTGTGGTATGTGATCGATCTGGTGTTGTGCAATGGAGGATCTTCTTTATTTATGGGTGCCCTAGACCGCGAGATAGGAAGAATGTTCAGGCTTCAATTAGCTGTTCTAAACAGAAATTACAATCTACCTTGAGTTTGATTGGAGATTTTAGTGGCACTCAATAGTAATGAGAAGCAAGGAGGTATGCCATTTCTCAAAGCACGACTCAACATTTTACAGATTTCATGGATGCTTGTGAGCAGGATGCCCCTATAACTGATGTAATACAAGAGACTTAAAACTTTTTTAAAACGTGCTTCTGAGCAGGATGGTAGGTCACAATTGTCTCCCAACAAGTGAGAGACTATTTAAAAGAAAGGTGATAGTCTCTCCTGCTTGCCATATTCATTCTGCTTATGAAGAATCAGGGGTCAATCTCTTTCTCAATTGTTCTTGGTAACATGATTTCTGGGTGAATTCGATTTTAGGTCTCATTTCTGTTTTGGCAACCCCAAATGTGGGTTGTTGGCTTCTGGAAAATCTTCAAGAACTCTCTGCAGATAACTAAACCTGTTTGGCTTT
This sequence comes from Linanthus parryae, assembly GCA_023055425.1. Classification (NCBI taxonomy): domain Eukaryota; kingdom Viridiplantae; phylum Streptophyta; class Magnoliopsida; order Ericales; family Polemoniaceae; genus Linanthus; species Linanthus parryae. Next base: position 42,409,243 of record JALGPY010000002.1, read on the forward strand.
CTCATTGTGGCAAATCTGGAAAGCTAGGAATGATTAGGTTTTCAACAAAGCTCATCCCTCAGGTCTTTATTACAATGCAGGTCTATTTCAATATTCAAGAGTACCAATTGATCACCAATAATTCAGTCAAAGGGTCCTCTTCTAAGATCACTGTCTCTAATCTTCCTACCTGGCCAGCACATGAACAGAATTTCAGCAATGCAATTTTGACATACCTTTTGTAGCTTCAAAAAAAAATTGGATTTTCTGAGATGGTGGTTAGAGGCCACTCAGCTAATCCACTTTTTGTAGCTTCGAATGAAGCAGTTAGAATTGCAGTTAATCTTGGTATTCTGGTTTTTGAAACTGACTCCAAGATATCAGCTCTGAGTGGTGAACAAGAAAGATAAACTCCCATGGTCTATCAGGAGAATCATAGAAGACATTTGGGATCTCTCCTACTGTTTAAATTTCAAGTTTCTTTCTGCTCCTAGATCTTGTAGTAGTGCTTCTCATTAGATTGCTTCAAATGACCCTGTCCCCAAATTAGTCATATCTGCTTCCTCAAGGGCTGAAAAAGGAGAAATTTTTGTTTGCTCTAAGAGCAAATGATGTGGATTTGCTATAACCATGCAGCACAGGACACGTCAGGAGGAAAGAGAGTGGCAGACAAAAGAAAGAGGATTCTTACATGTTCTTGATGTGTCCTGTGATGTATTGATCAGAGCACCATGTCATATTTGCTCTTGGAGCAAGCAATAATTACTCAAAAAGGTCTTACAGAGTGAGCGAACAGTGTATACTTTATTTAGTGTATTTGGAGAAATCCGTTTGAGGTTCTGAATTTGCCGAAGATTGTCTGAAATTTGGGATATGTTTGGAGTTTATATATATAGCCTCGTTACCATCATTCGAAGACTATCCTTCCCTGAACTTAGCTACTCATCATCCACTGAAGACCCCCATACAGTATTTTCGGTCCGGACATGTACGACTTTCAGGTGAGCGAAATACGGGTGCTTACACAGAACTTCTCTAGCAATTACCTAATCGGAGAAGGTGGTTTTGGAAAGAGGTGTAGAAAGGGTACCTAGATGATAGTTTGAGGCGGGATCCAAAAAACATGCTGACACAATAATTCTAGTACTTGACCAAATGACTGGAATTTCACATATTCTGCACAGACACATCACTTGTCAAACCTAACGGAATAATTTAACGAAAACAAGGCGACAACACTTAATTTAGACCGATGGAAGCAGATACCTTAACAATAGACATTCAAAACCGTTTATGAAGCCGTTATGAATATTTTTTCGTAAATTTTGTTGTTATTTAACTTTTATAGCAATCAACAATGTTCCAGACCCCAGCTGTACAAGTCAATATTGTTATTATACTACTCATCACTTACTCCAGAAAAATACTTTGATTCTTTGGGGTTAAGACTAACATCCAGTTTACACAATTGAGCATTATACTAACATTATTCTGGGGTAAAAAACTATTTTTTCTCTAGGCGGAAGTAATATTTCTAGGACAGCTTAGGCACCCGCACCTGGAAAAACTGATCTCCTACTGCCGTGAAGAAGAACAGATCCTTGTTTTACGAGTTCAACTTCATGCCACGAGGAAGCCTGCAAACCATATGTTCAACAGTAAGTAATCTCCTTTATTAACATCCATAAGTAGTTCGCAATCTAGTAATATATTTCTTCATACAGGAAACACTTGCAAGTAAAATGAACCATTATATAGTATATGCTTTGCATTACAGGGATTTCTGTCTCTGTGTCTTGGGGCACTAGGTTGAAGATAACTATAGATCCGCCCAAAGGCTTGCTTTCCTACATGGTGCTGAGAAGCCTGTAATATACAGGGACTTCAAAACATCCAACATTTTACTGGATTCGGAATGCTACTCCAATTCTCATACTAAGTTATATACTAGTACTATTTGTTAGTCATTACTGATTAACTATTAATATTCATTAATGAACTCTGTGTGACGGGACTTCAATGCTAAATTATCCGACTTCGGGCTTGCAAAAATGGGACCTCAAGGATCAAAGTCTCACGTAACAACTCGAGTTATGGGTACCTATGGACATGATGCTCCTGAATATATTAGTACATGTAACAAGTATTTGAAGCTTAAAGCACAAAGAAAAGAAAAGAAAAAACACAAGGAAAAATAGTGACATTTACAGTGAGTGATTTGATCAAATGGCAGCCTGACCTCTAAAAATTTAGATCTGATGCAGGGAACTCAACGAAAATGAGTGATATTTACAGCTTTGGGGTCGTCCTACTTGAGTACCGACACAAAGAAGAGCGATTGATAAATCAAGGCCAAGACTGAGCAAATCCTCATTAACTGGGCAAAACCCTACAAGCCAGAGGTTGTGTTGCATCATGGACCCTAGGCTAGGCGCGCAGTATTCAATTAGAGGAGCAAAGGGGCTTTTCTTTCATTACAACGCGTGAGCTTGAATCCTAAAGACAGGCCAAGAATGCCATCTATTATTGAAACACTTGAAGGCCTACAAGCACTAAGGGACATGGCAATCACCAGCTGCGGGAAGGAGAGAATATGGAGGCGGGATGATAAACTGGAGGCGCCCTCAAGCTGCTGCAAACACAAAACCCTAATTCTTTCTTCCTATTCAACAAAACCCTTGTGATGGCTACTATTGTAAATAATATATCGAGATGTTCTATATATATTTCATATAGAGGGTGGATTTGAACCACATAAGTGCACATGCTACATTTGATTAACAAACAGACCAAATGATACCACCCGCTAAGCATGAGAGAAACATGTGGCCGGCAAAGAAATGTGTTGGTGCAGAGTAAAAAACACTGGCTTGTAGTAGTATCTGTTAACAGATTCCGATAAAAATGTTCACCAGTAAGTACAAGGAAAATATCGAACATTCTACAGAAATAATGCTCACTGTTTTTGTTGAGATCAGAAATAATGCTCCATCTGATTGCAATTCAGATACAAGAAAGCGCAAGAAAAAAATCATCAACAATTCTGACTGCATATTTCGAGTAGATGAAACCATACCTCTAAAATTTAAACCCAGAGTGGATGGCAACCACTCCCCCTACTAGATTTTCGTATTCAACCTTCTGAAACCCAGCATCTGCAATCATTGAAGCAAATTTCTCCTGCAAGTAGCCACGGCACAAGTACAAGTTAGCTTATTTCCAATTACGCCCAAAAAAATCGTAGAACTAATGAGGTTTTACATAATCTGAAAGACACTAATAAAACAACCAGCAAATACTCAAAAAGTCTGATGGATGGAGTCATGTGAAGACTCATGCAACCTTCCGTTTCAAGGACATTCTAAGATCAGAGAAAGGAAGACCAGTTGGACCCTAACTAATATCTCAATAACAAGATCAACCCTATCTTCCCTCAACCGGGGTGACAAGGAAATCAAGGTGTGTGTCATGAAACAATATCCAACTCGCTCATCTACCACTTCTGCACTTAGCCCTTACAGATACAGAAGCAATGATGTTTTTATTATTAGATTGATGTATCAACCAATCTTTCACCAAATTTTGAGCCTAAAAAGTACAAGGTTCAAGACAGTATATGGTTTCATAATTGAGCATTACTCTACGGCCTCGTTTATTTTTTTCACTTAAATGAGTGGGATTAGTAATGCCGGTACTATTAGTGATGGGATTGATAGTGCTGGCTCCATAGAACTGGATGACTTCAAAGACGGTCTTTGGTTGATTATAGGATTGTACAAGTATTAATTTTGATATGACAACTTTACCCCTCTTGAATTATTTATGCTCTCTTTTCTCCTCAGTTCCACAATCAAACTACTGGAACACCCGACTGATGTAGAGTGTGGAGAGCTCCATTTTTAGCTTTCTACTGATGAACAACTATCAATGGTCAATTAATTCATCAACAAACAAAAAAACTATCAATGATCGAAATATTGACCTGCAACTAAGCAAAGTAGTCATTGAGCACCCAAGACTTATTAATACCGGGGGGTTGAGGTATTAGATAGTACCATGTATGGGTGCTTATCTGTGGGCCCGGGCATTGTGAATAATTTGTTTGTTTTTCAAACAAACAACACTTAAGCATCACTAATAGTCCAAGCCCTTGCTAAGAGAGAAAACAAACAAGGCTTAAGAGGCTAACAACTTTAAGGATTAAACATCCCTACTCTATTCTGCAGGAAGGGAAGTGGGATGGCATGAGACTACCGAAATTGGCACCTGAAGTTATAACGCCAAACCAATTGATCCAACATCTTCAATTACTAGACCGAAAATGGTAACAGAAAGGAGAAACCAATAAGGGTTGAAGATTTGAATCCATTTAAGCAACTCCAATGATAAATACCTGAGGAGGAAAGCGCCTAATGCTCTCGACTAGATATTGATAAGAATCCCGATCGCCTGCAATCAGCTCTCCAAGTACTGGAATAACCGAAAATGAGTAGTAATCGTACCTGCAGAGAGTTAGGCAGAAGCATATGATTGTTAACTATAAAGCAAACGATGTCGACCATAAAATTAAACAAGTCTTGTCGACATGGAAAACCAACAAACCCATAGGATCATGAGAATATGTGTTTTAAAATCGCAAGCAAAATATTATGGAACTTTTTCTTAATTGAAAGAGCCATGAAAGGTTCCAGTAACATACCCCAAGAATACAGGAAAGTGCTTGAGCCAATAAGTGTTAAAGATACTCACAACTGCTTAAAGCCTGGAACATCAACATGGCTCAGTTCGAGGCAAAGGAATCTTCCTCCAGGTTTAAGTACCCTAAGGAAAGGCAGAAAAGAAAAATCAATAGAGAATCACCAAAGAACTAAGTACAAAGCACAATAATCAATCTACTTGATTCTTTAAGGAAAAAAGGTTTATGTGATTTGCAGTGAAATAGTAGAAAGACAGCACAAGCAAGCTTCATGAATGTCGTAATGCTGAACGAGACAAAGAACCGGTAGCATTTCACAATTGATCCAGACAAAGAATGTGATTGATAATTTGAACGAAGTGCTTCCTGGTCTCACTAATTAAGATTTCAAAATCTGACAAGTGAGTGATTAAATAAGGTTTTTTTTAACTCTTAGATGACAATGTTTCAGTAGGTATTAACCATTGCCTTCCTTTCAAGAGAAGAAAATACCATGTACAAAAATTGAATCCATGAAGTGATTTTTCCAAATAAATGCAGAACAGAGATATAAAAGCTTAAGATTTCCAACACAAAGTAGGGAAAGCAAGCTGATTGATCCTGTCTTATCACGTGGTAGGTTAATAAGATCCCCTAATTGAGTGCATGGGGATTATTAAGGTACTTCATTTCAAGGAAGTTGCAGGCTCATTATTAAGAAGGCTTGGGACATTTTTTTAAAAATTTGGAACGAAGAATGACATTTACAGAATTTTCTCGAAAGGAAGGATGTGAGACTTAAGATTTAATAACATCCACGGAAACAAATAGGAACAAATATAGGCTATAGTTTCAGAAGGAGAATTGTTATGATAACAGAGATCTGGATGGAAGTTATGTTGTGTACAAGGAAGAAGCAACATGGCGTTAAAAGGAGGTGAAGGCTTTAGTACATGTACCTAAATTAGAGGAGATTGTTAAATCCATAAGATAAAGAACTTCGTTGACATGAAGGGGAAAATTAGATTTTTCTATACAATGGAGAAAACTTTAGCCGACTTGATAACATTTCTATAGTTCAGGCAGGGTAAATTCAGATGTGTCAGATTTGTTTTCAAGGAAACTACATTTGGTGACTTTGATGCTACAGTAGAAATAGCTGACCTGTAGGAGTGCCCCGTTAGGCAGGATGTATGCATTATTGAGTCATTCAATTGGCACAGAGCACCAAATTCTGATAGTTTCACATTGAACGAGCCATCTGTATTTTCGATAACTTTTCCAATGTCTCTTTCTGGTTTTATCAAGACCTCATTTCCTTCTAGAACTCTGGTAAAGAGGGGTCCCCAATTTAAGTGTTCTCTTATTTGGTTTTTATTATTGTATAGCTACAAGTTAAGGTAAATTACACTAAAGCCACCTGTGATCCAAGCACATTTAAGTATATCAGTAAAAACTTTAAATTTGATTCCCTTTGTATTGCATCTTCTTCAACACACTTTGACCTGTCCACCATTTCTACCTCCTAATGGAAAAAAACCTAATCTGCCCGGTCGTCGCCCAGGATTTGTTGTCTGGCCTATAAAAAGCACGGCCAGAATTCAAAAATAATAAGCATATGAGTAAACCACATCACAGCTTCTGGTAAAGGAGACTTAGGTTAAATATCAGATACAACCTACATTGGCATATCACATGCCACTTGGCAGAGCCAATAAGTACCACTAAAACCACCATTAAAAGTTGTCTCATTGTTATATGAAGTACTTTGAAATCCTAAAAAGCAATACAAACCATATTAGTCAAACCCATGAACACCAATGCACAGAACTCTAGAAGTCAAAAGTATTTTATATTGGGGTAAAAGACACTTTCCACCCCTGTACTTGGACAAAAGTACACTTTGCACCCCAAACATTTCAAAAATTCCGCCTTGCACCCTTGTAACTAACAGACCCTAACATCTCTACTGAAAAGACAATGTTACCCTAACTTTGAGGCAAAATTACACTACTATGAAAGCCCTTTTCCTCCTCATTTCTAACCCTGGACGCCACCATCATCCTTCGAAACCAATACCCCATCCTCACCGCCTCCAACTAACCCCAACCAATCGCCACAATCTCTCGTCCCCGACCCAATACGCAAAGACCCACCCCCATTATCGCCGCCTCTCTCCTTTTCCTCCAAGATTGAAATCGAGTTTGGATTAAATCAAGAAACGCGGACCTTGAGAACTCGAGCAATTGTCACTCCAAGCCCCAACTTCTCAAGATTTGAAGCTAATTGAAACACCCAATAACTCTAATCCCTGAAATCGATTCCCAAGTAGTGGTGTTTTCAAAGGGGATGAGATGGTGCTCGGTCTTCAGTGGAGGATTTTATCTGATTCCTGTTGAACGCCGAGGGGGAGTGAGGGGGTTCTTAGCTCTGGTTGCTCGGTGAAACAGGACTAGGGTTCCTGGTCAGACCGAGAGAGGGAGTGAGAGAGAATACGAGGAAGAAGAATATATAACAGGACCAGATCTGGACCAATTCAGAACCTGTAGAAGAGAGCAACATGGGTTATGAGGAGATTTCGGAGTCGACCTGTATTAGGATGACGGCAAGAGAACGAGCCACCCGTGTTCTCCGTCTCCATTTCCTTCTTCGTCCCTCTTCTTTATCTTCTTTCTTCTCCTCTATTCCCGTCTTAAGTAGTGGAACACTTCTTTATTGTTCTTTCTTTCGTTTCCTTCCGCAGGTTATTTGGATTTATTAGATTTCTGGTAATTACAAGCGAGGTAGAATGGCCTTGCATATCAGTATGTTGCATCAAAGTTTGATTGCAACAAAGTTGTTATTGATGGTGGTGGGGTGCTATTTTACACGGACTCGGGTGCGGGTATAGGATATGATATGGATCTAGAGATCGGATCCGCAAACTAGGATACGTGGACTCGGCTAAAAATTTAGGGAACGGATGAGAAGATATGGTAAAAAAATTATTGCTTCCAAATATATTATTATAACGTCGTACATGAGAATGTAGAAAATCAAGAAATGTAATTTGTTTAAGCAAGATTTAGTGTACGTAACTGTAATACGGCAAAACTACAAGGACTATAATTTGTTCATTGTATTTAACAGCGAGGGATGGCGATCAAGTCTTTGTCGGAACCACATGCCTCTTCAGTCAACGTTTCCGGTGAAATTTAGCCACACCCGCCACACATCCCACACCCACACCAGTGTTGGATCGTTTCGACACGGATACGGCAGCGATTTAGAAGAGTCCAGGTAACGTAGGACTGGGGTGATTGTTGCGGTGGGTATTGGTGACGTTGGTGGTGTATTTTTTGTTGGTCAACTTGTCTTCTTAATATTGACAGATTCAAAGAGAGATTGATTCGGTAGGTTTGTGGTGAAATATTGTTAGCTTGGTAAGGATAAGGATGAAATTGACTTTCTACACAATGTAGGGGCAATATGGTCCGAAAAACTGGTGTCACGCACTTTCCTAACAAAACATGAAAGAAGGGTGTTATGTGTCCTAACTTCTTTCCGTTTCAGGGGAGCAAAGTGGAATTTTTTCAAATATCAGGTGTGCAAAGTGTTTTTTTGCCTCCTAAGTACAGGAGGGGGGGAATGTGTCTTTTACCCTTTATATTGAGGGGAGAAAATGAAGTGTTGAGACCAGAGGATTATCATAATTTCTTGGAAATCTAGTGCTCAGTGTGATATCTTCTCTGTCAGTATTTTGCGTCAGTTCTTCCATGACAAACACATTTGGATATTTATCACGCATTTTGCAGCTTCTCAAGGTTCATCAGCTAATGAACGTGGCACAAGAGTTGAGACAGTTGCAGACTGGGGAAGATTCACCATCAGATAGACAATCTTTACCACAGGACATTTTGTACTTGTAGGGGATAATCCTATATTATGGTAAGAGTAAGAAGCAACTGGTGATGGCACGGTGGAGTCTCATTATTGAGTCAAGACATATAACACTTGCCAGTTGCCAGTTATTGGTCACACAAACTTGAGAAGCATGGTCTTAGTGATAACCAAGCGATAACCAAGCGAGAGAGAATGAGAAAACGAGTGAACTAAGCACGTCAATGACCTGTGACATCACTCAGTGATAACCTATGATATCACTCACTGAGCGCTAGGTTCCCATCAATGACCTATTACATCACTCAGTGATAACCAAGCAGCTAATCATGCCCCCCAACCAGTTTTCCATGAGGGAACTAAGCATGTCACTATTAACTGGTACTTTCCTCGTCAGAAGGTGCAAGGACCGCCAGAGCCTGTGTTTGTTCAAGATATCATCTTGTGATTGTTCCACAAACCATCAGGGGGAAATCATATTATATATATTCATCACAAGCTTGGAACTCATACAAGCTCAATGTTTAAGGGCAATTTTTTATGTGTTCATGAATACGAGGTTTATTTTCTAATTTTTTTGTTTAGTTGTGCATAAGTAGACAAGCGTACCATTCTAAACTAACCTGCCATTTCAAAGATCCTAAAATGACCCAGGCAATTTCATCTCCCTCTTCATACACAAAGAACCTAATAACTACACTGATGAATTCTTGGTGGCCCGTGAAAGCAGAAAGATTAAGCTACTTTTATTAAAGTAACTTTTCTTTTGTCCAAAGTTCCCTTCAACAACCACAAATGTCTGAACGCTCCCCTTACCTCCTTAACAAACTTAGCAATTAATAAATTACTTGTAACATTTTTTAAATGATACAGTTTTATACTCCCTCCGTCCCACAAAAATTGTCCACTTCTCTATTTTGGGATGTCCCTAACTGAATTTCACTTTCCTTTTTCATGCTTCAAAATGGGATAGATTGACATCAATGTCCAATAAATAGTAATTATAGTTGCATTGGGGATGGAAAAATAAGGGATAATTGTGTCACTATCATCACAAAACCCGATCATGATTGCAATTAATGTATGTCCCCTAAAAAGTGAGAGTTTCAAAATGGAGCAATTTTTGTGGGAGGACGGGAGTAATTTCTTGAGTATACAATAAAATCTACAGGCAAATAGCTAAGTGGCAGGTTAATCATCTGTTACTACACGGGGAGCAATTCTAGTGACTCCCTGTCACATACTCACATCAAATACAAGCACACTCGTACAACCAGACATAGAGCAACAAATTTCTCCAAGTTGGCAGGTTGTCCCAAATCTAGATTCATCATACTTGTTCATAAGCTGCCACTACATGCAATAACCAGGTAACTAACTTATGTAAATGATAACATATAAACAAAGTAGTTAATTACCTATAAGCTTCGGCGAGTACTTTCTCTATGTGTGTGACATTTCTAATCCCGAAGGCAATTGTGTAACCATCCATGGAATTGTTTTCAAAACTCAAAGCTTCTGCATCACCTTCCACCCATACGAGGGATTGTCCGAGACCTAAAACATGACAGAGAAAAAGACATCATTCAGAAAAATGGCGCAGAGAAAGTTTATTCATTTTCCTCTATGAAGTATAGAATAAATTTTCTAGGTCAGATTTATATCACATAACTTGCCTCTTTCTTGGGCCCGCTTTTTACCAACATTCAGCATATTCGGGTTAATATCACACACGTATATCTGGGTTTCATCATGTAGATTGTCTGTATCATCTTCTTGCAACGCTCGTAGGTCCACACGGTTAAGGGTTTCTAGGATCCTGAAAGCAACATCTCCTGTAAAATTCAACCATTTTCACCCAATCAAGGAAGTGAACTGATAGGTTGGGAGAAAAAACAGTCAAAGTACTCTGCGCCAGAATGACAAGTCAAAACCACTTGTTTGAGATGTGAAATTCAAAACATATCACCTACAATAATCAGCCAAAAAAGAAAATTATCTCCATCTCTTTTCTCAACTAGGACTAATTCAAACAATTCTGTAAAAAAAATACATCACAACTGTCTCTGTCCTTGAAATGTTGGTTCGTTTTTCTCTTTAGAGATGAATAACCTGCTGGTTTTCTCAGACAACTTAAAGAGCAAGGTTCTGTCCTTAAAGTAATCAATTCCAATACGCTAACTAAAGCTGTAACATTCAAAAGAAAAAATAAGAGAAAAAACATGCAACAATTTGATTAATCAGAATTTGAATACACCAACTCCTTTCTTCTTGAAAAGAAATTCTAAGAAAAAATGATCATTGTGTTAGGACTGTGGGAATACTCGGAACAAGAGGTATATCTCGCATTTGCTTCATTAACATTTTGTTTATGACAATGTCTATATGGGAAAGAAAAAGTACTCCCTCCCACTTAAGTCACTTTCTATTTTGGTTATCCCAAAATACTATGTATCGCACTTTTAAAAAGCTAACTGGAAGTACTTTTTTCACTTTCCTTCTGTAGCAGATGCTACGCAAGGAAGTTAATTCTGCAGAGTCAATGTTCTTTACATTTAGTATGTTATTTTAATTTGCATATTCTTGATGTTAACTTCCCTATTTTCCTTGTAATCTCTTATAAAAAGAGAACAATTTACAGAAATAAATGATAGGAGAAGCAGATTTATTATATAAAAGATACGAAATTTGGGTTTCTCTCTCATCGACTCAAAAGGTCCTTGCTCCCTTTGATGAGCTTGATTTATTATCATCGTCATAGGTTCGCCCTGTGACATGATCCTTATCCCATACCATCACTATATATCCTTTTTCAAATTCTAACTTTTTCAATTTGCAATAAAAGAATCAAATTAGAAAAAGGACGTTTAGTAATATAACAAGTCAAAACTCATAACACACTGCGAAAGACAAATGAAACACTTATTTTGCGACAGAGGGAGTAGTTTTAAGAGGAATTGGTTTGTGCATATCCAACTGTACACTTTTTTCCTGACAAGTCATTTCACAACTATCTCGGCTTGTGATCTAAACTATCATGGACAACATAGCTTCCTTTACCTCAATTTGATTGCCTAATTAAGTCGGCAGAAGAACAAATCAGAAATATTGAAATCCCCTCCATTAAACAGATTTTGAGTCAATCCTAGCTTAAAAAGTATGAAATAAATAAAAAATGAAGTGGCAATCAAAGCAAAATTCATTGCTTGTCTATTTGAGGGTCCAAAGAGAGTGAATCTCTCCATTGAGGAACATTTGTCTGCCCATATTCCTTGTACAACTACTATCAGTATTGTCATTGATAATAGGTGTCAGAGAATACACATACGGGAAGTTTTTAGAAATATAATTTTTAATAATCAGAAATATGTGTGATAACTAGCATTTGGCCCCTCCAATGAACGTTATACGGTCATTACTTGAAATTTTGTTGTATTTATACTGAGCATTTGTGCAATACTATTCAAAATTGAAATACAGATAATCTAGATTTTAGGTGATAGAAAAAATTAGTTCAGCATCATAACAACTGCTTTAGGAAAAAAGTAGTATAATTTACACTACCATAAAGTTTGAATCAAAGAAACTAATATTTGTTCTCAATTCATAACTTCAGTCAACTATGTCCTTGTTTTTTCTTCCGATAGAGATCAAGAACTTCAATATAAATTCCTTTACATACTGCGGGGAGAGGAATCAAACTCGTGACTTCATTAACCAGCTTAAGGTGCCCTTACCACTAGGGCAAGCTTTAGGTTCAACTATTCCCTTGTTTATTTCTTCTTTTATGCGTGTATCCTTAGCTTGGGAGAATAGAGAATTAATTGTTGTAACAAATCAAACTGAACTTGCTTCTTACACTCTTTGGATAGTTAACTAAGAGCACCCTTAACTTTATAAAATTAAATCCGGGAGAATTATTCAAACTGTTGTTTGGTTACTTAGGTAAGAGTTTTCCGCAAGCGTAGGATTTAAAAACTTCAAGGTTTAAACAATCAATTGTATAAGATATTATGGAGAGCGGATTCGAGCTCTTTTGTTTATGGAAGATTACTGACTAGAGAATCCAGAATATGCCATTCAAAGGTTAAATCCTCTAAGGGAATCATAGTTTAAAAGAGTATACAACCTCCGTCTTTCATTTGTTTTTAACCACCTATCAGAATAGCTGTCAAAATCGAGCGATTCGCGATTCAAAATCAGTTCGATTCATACCCCCTCGATTCAGAATTGTGCATAGAATCAAAAGTAAAGCAGAATCGTGCATCTGAATCGCGAATCGGGATTCGGATTGCTGAACCCTTAATTGTCCAATTCCGAATTGGTGGTTGTCTGGAGCCGGAGCCGGGTTAGATAAGCGGGTCAAGGCAGAAAACGATATGGGTCAAGACGGAAACATCATCTTCTTCTTGCATTGGGCTAGAAACATTGTCTTATTCAGTTATTCTTGCATCATGCAAGTAAATTAAACCAAGTTGAATGGCACCTCACGTTCTCTGTGTACTTGAATGCGATTCATGCTCACTACTTTCACGTGAAACTTATGAAGTTAAATTACTTGGATACCATATATAATTTTATGCTATTTCGTACTCACTAGTTTTGGATCGAACTTATGTAGTAATCTCACTTGGATCCTACTTATGATATATAATATCACATATTCCTCACCACATATTACTACATATTGCTTCAATGACAGTGGATTCATAGATTGGAAACCTAAATGGGTATTTTATAGGAAAGAAAATAATAAGATCGAATATACAATTTACGGTTCGATTCGATTCACGATTCAAAATTTGAGATTTTGATTCACAATTTGACAAATATCAGATAGCTACCAACCTATGTATCATTCATATCCCTCTTCTACCTATTTTGATCTTTCACACAAACAGAAAAATAATAAAGGCGGAACATAGGCTAATAGGAAAGCGTACCTGTACCACCAGCCACATCAAGATGCTTCATCCCAGGAAAAGGATTTAATTTTGAGACTAATCTGAGAAGATTGAGCAATACAACATCAAGATGCTTCATACAACTAAGATAGACGATCACATGCTTAGTATAAATTAAAAGTGAGAACACCACAAAGTCTGACCTCTCTTTCCACAATCTATGTAATCCAGCACTCATCATATCATTCATGAGGTCATAGTTGGAAGCAACCTTGCTGAAGACATTGCCTACCAATTGGCTTTTTTCTTCTTCCCGTACTTCTTTAAAACCTGAGTGTATAGTGAGGCATATCACCTTCCAAATTAAATATATGATAAAACAGGATGCTTCGAGGAAAGCACCTCTCAAAAGAATTTACTTTATTGGCACAGGAAACAAAATAATTCATAATAACTATTTAACTGTTGATGCCTCTGAGCAGAATGGTAAAACTGAGAATCGAGACGCACACCAAATTGCAGGCTACAATATAGGATCCATATAGAACAAAAAACTAACTTGCATATGACATGTATGTGACCTGAACATCAACTTTCAATGGGTCACCCCAAAAGGTTACTCTTCTGTAAGTGGCAAGTGGAAAATAACAGTCACAAAGACAAACGTTTTTTAGTTAAACCGGGGACAAATTAAAGTCAACATTTTAGCTCTTTTGGCGTGCATAAAGTGTGACACTGTATCAGCAATACATAAAGTGTAGGTGCCCTCATGTGGAAATGGGAGAGTAGGTTACAGTGTTGTGTAGGTAGCAATCTATTTGACGAAGAGGAGGAAGAATGATCAGACCTGGTCAGGTAAGTCGACCTACAGAACTCCCTTTGTCTACGTCTCCCCCCAACGTCTCCGAAACGGACACTTTACAGGCTATTTTTAATTTATTTTTTAAATACCATGTGGAATTTCCAATATGTTATGCAGGTGTTAATTTGCCAACTTGTTACACCCACTGAAACTCCTCTTAGGCTTCCAGCAATTAACAAAACAAAAACTAACAGTCTATTCTAATTGTTAGTTGATTACTACTATAATGTAAATCTGTCAATTTGTTACACTTGTACGTTAGTCTATTTTCTTTTCATAATTTTCATGCTTATTCTCCACCAAGGGCATAGCCACATGGAGAGGTGTGGGGGCTATAACCCCTACTAAAAAAATTGTTGCAATTTTACCCTTATTTTCTCAATATTCTAGGATTTAGCCCCCACAAATATTCTGAATTAGGCCTTATTGTGGTTGTAATTTATGGTTTAGCCTCATTTAATTCATTCGTTATCCCTTGATTTCAGTTTTAGCCCCCACTCGCCCTAATTCCTAGATCCGCTCGTCTCCAACTACTATAACGCATTCACATTATGTAAATCACTTTCCTTCTTGCAAAAATGGTCCATCTTAGGAGTCTCATCTAAAATATCCCAGTTATTCCTTTACTTTCTGAGAACAATTACAGATTCGTGTTGGTATTTTTAGAAATCATATAAACACTAAAGAAATCTCAGTTGCTTATATTCTTCATTGTATGAGGGACGTGCATCCTTGGCTCCAGATCTTGTTATTTGCTTAAGGACCCCGTTACGAACCTCTTTCTTTGTGTGGTCTGCAGCTCACGGCAGGATCTTGACAATTCACGACTTGGTTCGTTGTATTGGTGGTGTTTGTGCAAGCCAAGGTCAGACTTCAGAATCAGTTAACCACCTTTTGCTTCATTATCTTGCTGGGTGGTCCTTCTAGGGTCTGATCCTGTTGGCTTTTATCATTGGTTATCTGCTACTGTCAAAATTTGACGTTCTTGATAGCGGACAGAGAGAGGCGGAAGGCTTGGCAATTGACTCTGTTGGCTGTTATGTTGCTCATTTGAAGGGTGCGCAACAAACACACCTTTGATGTGGTTTGAATATCTGATGCTTTCAGAAGAGGTCCTATCCTTCACATTTAGCTTGGCATTCCTTCAAGCCGCTCAGCTCGATTGACGGTCTGCGGGATTTCTTGGATCTTTGGTATAGTTTTTCTTTTGTAGTTTCTCATATTCTTCCACAGTGTTATATGATTATAACCTCACAGCTAATCAGTCAACATTCTCTTCTAGTTTTTATACAGTAACTGTTACCTATTAAAAAGCATACATATCAGTAAATTGAGCCCAAAACATCAAAGATGAAACATACTCGAGAAACTTCAACCATTGCAGTCAATGGTGTTACAAGAGCAACTGAAGACAGTGTATTTGAGGCTAAGTTACCTGGACTCTTCAATCTCAGCACCATACCCATGTCTGATATAATCCTTGCAGATAAGGGTATGGGTAGGTGGCGGATATGTCATCCATCCATCAAACACTTAAAGGTTTTAAAAATGTTCATACAGCAAATTGGTGCATCAGTTTCTTCCTTCTTGTTGATGTTTCCTCCTTCATTTCATCGCCTTCGCCTTGTTCAAAGTTATGGCCATCTAATCTCACTGAACTCCCTACCCTCACGGACTTGTTCCTCTTTCTAATCAATTGATGAGTTGCAAACACTCAAGTCCTCTTTCCAGTAATCATTCAGGTTTAGGCCTAGTTTTCAGCAAGGGGGCAAATCCGATCCTCGGACACACACCTGACATGACACCAGCACCCAAGTCCATGTAACCTAATTCAGAGGTTATCTTCAAGGGTTTTGTCAAAACCAGTCATTCCTTTCCAAAAGGTTCAAGGTCTCCAATCATCTTTAGATAGAAAGAAAGAATCTATGATCATAACAACACAATATATCAGATACAATGCATGCCAAGCTCAGCTACCTTGAAATATTACCACAAAGGGCTAATATAGACAGTATAGTGGCCTGTTTGGTTAGGGGTGAGGGTACAGGGTTTATGATGGCATTAAAAATCGGTGAGTATATTTACTGACCCTATATTTTGATTCCCTGGCTCTCTCCTTTTCAGAGGGCCATGTGATCATCTCTTCAACGTCGTGTGATCTTGATTTCAAACAGACTAATACCATAATTTCCATACCCACTAACACAGAAATCCGTATGACGACACAATCACAATTTCACTTAGAAGTAATCCTTGTTCTAAGTGATCGCCAATATTCTTGTACTTACCGAAACATCAACATACAAAGCCCGTTCTATTCATTCAAGTCAAACGCAATTCAGTAGCTACAACAGTTAATTCTCATGGAACAAGAAGAAAAATGTTGCACCACAAAATTTTCTCGCATAAAGATTCTAGCCTTAGAAATTGTATCAGATCAAATGAGATAAGCACAAAGCATGACGAGGGAATATAATGAGTCCAGAGAACATTACATAGACAAACATTACTTTGAACAAGGCGAAGGCGATGAAATGAAGCCTTAGATAGACAAACAATATTACTTATATAAAAAAAAATTAAGAGATGAAGGAGTACCAAAGCTTGTAGCATGAGAATGTAACATTGAAGCAGCAGAGCGCAAAGGCAACATCTTGCCTCTCATATTCCTTGTGAGCAATCTTAATGCCATTATTGCACCTAAAAAGATATCAGCAACAAACCTGTAAGTTATATCGGGCAATCTCCATCAATCTCGAGCTCCAATTTCAGAAAGGTATGGTAATAACTTTTCGCCCAAATTACAAAACCTTAGATTTGAGATGCGGAGAGATTGAGAACAAGAGTGATACTGGCTACCTGGAGTGGGAGAATCGATCGGAAATTATTGTCAATTTAACCGAGAGATTGAGGGGGCTGAAGAGACCGCGACAGAGGAAAAAGAGAGATAGAGACAGGCTTCCGAAGTGTTGTGATTTTACATTTAGAACATATTGATAGCAAATTTTTTTTTTTTTTTCCAAACTTTAAGCTTCCATTACTAAGAAAAGACCATCACGGTCCAATACAGCTGAACACAGATCAGATCAGATCTGAACAAAGAGAAAGCTCTAGAAAAGAGCAAATAGAAAAAATAAAATACAAAACTGATCATTCCCCATATCTTGAAAGAGATTCCTTCCACCACCAAGCTTTAGAGTTCCAAGGACATCTCGAAAAAACCAATTTGAAACCGTGGGAAGATCACCAAATCAGCCACCTGAAATCACTGGAGGAGCACCAAAGGATTGTCTTCAAGCTTCAAAACTCTCCGGTGAAATCCATCAGCAGAATTGTAAATCTGCCAACCACATCCATCTAAAGATTTGACCAACATAGCTTTGTAGAGGAGGACGGGGATGAACCACAATAGCCAAAAATCAAAATAAAGCTAAAAAATAACCTTAACTACTGCAATAACAAACCCTAATCACACTAACACTAACAGAAAAGAGCATCAATTGAAAGAATTGAGGGCGCCAGCGAGCAAGACAAGAGGGGAGGTGTAGGGTTGCGGCGGCTCAAGGGGAAGAGCCGGAAAAAAACCCGCGTGCCCCTACACCTCCGACGCCGGAGTCACACCGCCACCACCTCCAATCATCCTTTTGATACCCAGATCTGTAGATCTGCAGAATCAAAATAAAAGAAAAGAACAAAAAGCGAGAAAGAAACCATGGGGGCTCGCCGCCGCAGAGAGAGGCGGCGGCGGCGAGCCCATCGGAGACCTCAGCGTCGACTAGTGAGAATTGATCTACGAGAGAAAAGGGGAGATAGGAGAAGAGAAGAGGAAGATGAAAGAACAGGACTCAAAAACTCTCAGATGAGAGTACTTTCTCTCTCTAGCTTTCTCTCACTAGAGAGAAGGCAGAGAACTTAGCATATTGATAGCAAATTAGTGGGAGGGGAGAGTAACAGAGCATTTAAAAGCACATGCATTAAGTCTTGGATTCAAATTTGGTAAAGGATAAATTAATAAGTCTCAAAACATAACATATTGATAAGAACTTTTGACATATAACCCCCTTGCAGTATTGGTTTCCTGACACTTTGGTACATGCACTATGCATTTTTCCACTTATCTACTCTGCAGTATTCAGTTTACTGACATTGAGCTCCAATTGACTAACACCGTTAATTAATTCCGTTAAGTATTGATCAAGTGAAGGTCATTTTAGTCTTTATCTTTTTATTTTTCTTTTTCCCCCTTAATTTTCTTCATCTTTTCTCGTAGCCTTCTCCATCTTATTGTCTCCATCACCCTCCCATTCCCCCACCTCAATCAAGTCCTTACCCAACTCAGACCTCTCTAACTCCCCCAATTTCTTTATCAAATCCTCCTTCATGACTTATTTCCTTTCATAATATACCCAATCTCAAGCACACAATTCATCTACATCACCAGAATTTACAAATCCTCATAGTCCAGCAAGAATTTGAGAGCTTCAACAACCACCACCACCACAGCCACCAATACAACCACAACCACATCATCACCACCACAGCCACAGCCTCCTCCACCTCCACCAGCGAACCAACAACCAGAACCAAATACCCCCACAACCACCACCACCTCCATCGAACTAATCACCACCAAACACCCACACCAGATCTGAGACCCATCACCCCCAACCCAGAAATTGAGAGAGAGAGAAAGAGAGAACTAAAAAAGAGGGAAAACCCAGAAAGTTAACCCAGATCGAGACCCATTGCCTGATTTAATGGGTGGGTTCGAGGGTTTATGTGCATACAAGGAGAGATTGAGAGAGAGAGACAGAATAGAGAAGGAGACTGAGATGGGTTGTCGCGGCGGCGGAATCGGGGGAAGAATAAATTGGCCGGCTGCTGTGTTGTCTCGGGTCGGAGAAAAGAAAGTAAAGACTGATGGTAGTTGCTTCGTTTGGGTTCGGCGTAGCCGCACCGGTGTTGTATTTGTGGTGGCCTGGCAGAGGAATAAGAATGAGACGAAGGAAAAAGAATTTTGACAAAAAAAGAAGAAAAATATAAATAAATGATAAAAGACAATACTGCCCTCCTTTTAGGTTTGAAAAGACTAAAATGCTAGTCATTTATGATGATTTTTTTTACATAACGGAATTAATTAACGGTGTTAGTCAATTGGGGCTCAAAGTCAGTAAATTGAATACTGCAAAGTAGATAAGTGGAAAAATGCATACTGCATGTATCAAAGTGTCAGGAAACCAATATTGCAAGGGGGTTATATGTCAAAAGTTCTATTGATAAAAGAAACAGTGCTTGTTTTAAAAACTGGACCGGATATGGAACCGGTGAAAAAGCTCATAGCCTATGTGGCATCCATTTAAAAGCAATTAAAAGACGGTTAGTGATACCTGCTTCAACAATTTTGAAGCCTACTTTTCAGCCACGGTAAGTCATCTTTCTTGTTGTTGTTGAGGTTGGACTTAGATCCAGTGGCGGATGTAGGTAGGTTAATGTAGGGGCTATAGCCCCCACTCACTTTTCAAAATTTGAAATTTTACCCTTTATATTTCAAGTTTTTTCAATTTATCCCCCAATAAATTACACTGTAGCCCCCACTCAATATTACAGAAATTAAAATGTACCTTTATATTACTATCATTTTCTAATTTAGCCCCCACTGGTATGAAATACTGGATCCGCCCCTGCTTAGATTCAGAATATCTAATCTAATGATTGGTTGCTTACTACTCACCCACCCTTGTGCAGTTAAATAGTAAGAAGAGTCAAGAGTTTCTACCGGAACCAGTGATGGCAACGGATCGGATCCGGATCGAATCAGGCCCTTCCAGATCCGACCAGGAAAAATGGGATCCATATCCGATTTAGATTTGTTCGGATCAGATCGCATCGGTTTCATTAAGCTGATCCAAATTCGATCCGTAAATCCATATAATACGTGTTCGGATCGGATCCGGCTCGAGTTTGCAATAAAATAGAAAAAATAACATAAAAAATAACACAATTTCATACGCTGAGGCATGTTCATAAGTTATCAAGCCTAAAAAACAAAAGAAATAGCTTTGTCGGTTGTAGTTACTATAGTATTCTTCTTGTAAGTGTAAGTGGGGAGGAAATAGGGGTATATTTGTAAAGCACACATATACACCGGATCGGGTCGGAACCCGGTGGATCTGTGCAACAGCCCCCAAACCACACGGCCCGCCGGGCCGCATGTTTGGAGAGATGCCTCTGCCCGAGGTGATGAACCCCATTGGGAACGGAGCAGGATCGCCGATTCACAGTTACTACAACTATCGAATATCCAAATATAATTTATTATACATTCATGATAAACCATTGACATTGTCTAAAGGGTACAAATACATAAATTTACAAAAAAAAAAATGATAGGTGAAGTACTAAAGAGCTAAATACCCTAGCCAGCGGCGTCATGATCGTCTCCCACCTTGAGTTATGACTTGCGGTTTTAAAATGGCAAAAGCCGACACAGTTATGAAGAAAATGATCAGCAAACGGCTGAGTAAGCTAACACCCATAGCAAGTAAACAGATTATGAGGCATGTGACATGAATGATGAGTTCGCTAGTAGATATCACAAACATGTGGGGATAACATTTTTGTTGTTTGCTTTGACAATTTCCATAACAATTTCAATTCCATAAATTTCATATTTTCAATCCAATGATGTGGACCATCTTGGAGAATCACACAAGAAGTACTTTGCAATATTTTCCACGACCCATCACTTTATATCTCAACGAATATCGTTCCATTTCTCATGAATAGGATATTGAGTCCAGGAATTCATTTTATGAATTAGTTGATACGGAGAGTGACCATACCCAATCCACAACCGCTTTCTTATAATGTGCACAAGCACAATCATAATTATATCATAATAACCAGGAGGTTCACATCGCAACGCCTCATAACAATAACCAATTACAATTTGTCGGAACCGTAGCGTATAAGGGATATGGTAAAAACTCACGCACAACAGCTTTCACTTTTCATCATTATAACTGTTCTTTCAAGATTGAAAAATCGAATAAGGAGCTCCAAGTAAAGTCGATGTGGCAGTTATTCATAATATTCGATGTATGATTATGGGAGATGTATGTATGTGACCAACACGTGAGCGGTACTGTACTTTTGGTAATTGTGGCTCGTGAACTAGGTAATCAGGGCCTAATATGGTAGTCGTGTTTGATTGACACTTTCTCATTTTCCAATAGAATTTTGATGTTCTTCTAGCGGGGTCTTTCAGATTCTTATTTTGGATTTGGATTATCATTTTTCATACGATACTTTTAAAGTAGAATTTTTTTAAAGCAAGTAAATAATTCAAATAAAGTATAGTAGTTTTTCACAAATAACACACGAGAAACACGAAAGAATGAAAGGCACGCAACGCTAGGCATATTAACTTACCTTAAGTCAAAACGACAAATAGCTCGAAATATTCCTCATGCATAGATGTAGCTCTCGTCTACGAAATCGTCGCCAACACTTTTATACCTCCTAATCAATACACATATAAATATCGTATTGCTTCTTATTATCGTACCAGTAATTATTTATTCTTGCACAAATTGGTTGGCTAGGTGATTTAGTGATGAAAATTCTTTTCCTAGTCATCAAATTGTACGTAGTTTATACATTCATATTCAAATAAATATATTTAGGCGATTTGTATTAAGTAAATACGTTATTCTAATTAGTACAAAAACATTTGTTAACAATTCAGAAACAAAAACTGCAATTTCATATTTTTCAGTCGATTTAACTGATAGTAAAAGACACTTACCTCCCCTATATTTTGAGAATATACATTCAGCACCCCCACATGCCTTTTAGTTAAATGAAGATGATGCAATCATGCCCTTAGATAAAATACACCTAGCTCCCCCCAAAGTTTTATATCATGCATGAACCACCCCCAAAGTGTATTAACCATTTCATATGTGCCATCTTCCTCATATGTAACTTGATCCAATCATGGATTCTAGCCATCAAGACACAATTTTGATAATTAAAAAGTGAACTAAGAGAGGTTTTATAGCTTACCCATACGAAAAATGATGAAAATTGGTTGAGGAATGAATCGGGTTGGTCTCCCGTCGGTATGTTCGACGATGGTGATGGATGCCGGTGATTTTGGCGACCTTGCCTACGTTTGAGTGGTCCTACGGGGTCCTTGGAGGCTCAGGAGCGCGGAGGAACAAACGGTGAGTGATGGGTGTCACTAGTGGCTCGGTGGTGGAGCTCGTTGTCGTCGTTAATGGTGGCGGTGGTGTTGTGGGTCGCGGCCTACGCCGCCGGTGCATCTTTTTCTTCTCGATAGAGGGAGATAGAGAGGTTGTGGGAAGTGGAGAGAGGGAGTATGTTGTTCTTAGGAGGAAAAAAAGAGGAGTGGTGGTGGTGTGGTGGTGTTGCCGTAGGTGGTTGGTGATGGTATTTGTTGTTGGTGGTGTCGGATTATATAGAGAAAATGGGGGATGCATCATCACTTTGATGAGGATTACGTGGGAGGAGGAGAAAAAATATGTTGGACAAGTGGTGAGGAGGGTCACGTGGATGGTGGAGAAGAAAGACAAGTATGGAGGAGTTTCACTTGGAGAGGGATTACATGGGAGGTTTACGTGGGGGATGAAAAAGAATTGGAAGGAAAAATTTGCAATTAAGGTGTTTGGGAAGAAAAGTATTACAATGGAGGGTTTTACTTAAGTGTATTTGGTCAAAAAAAACTTAAGTGTATTTAGTAGGTACAAATACATGTAAAAATAATTGCATACTTTAACTTTGATAAAAGACAACTACAACTCCCTAATTTCTATGAACTCAAGATTTAACCCCCCAACCAAAAAATTAATTAACTAGTATATATTTTCCGAAACTACAACTACCTCCCTGTTTTTCTAATTTAATGTAATTTGTAACTTTTAAAATAATAACTAAAACCCCCAAAAATTATCAAATTCATTACATAGTTTTTCTATATAAAATCGGGGTATTACAGTCTGCCCTCGGATCCAAATCCATATCTATATTCGTTCGAGTCTAGCTTTCCGGCTCGGATCGCTCGGATCTCAGATCAGATCGAATCATATTGCCATCCCTAACCACAAGATTCCTTACTCTAACTTAAGCAAGGAAGGAAGCCATGGCACCATGTGCGCGTATCTGATCGGTGGTCTGCCCACTAACCTAATTGATTTCTGGAAATCCGGAAATGCTCGAGGGGTGATTCCGCGTTGTCAGTTGAGATTTTACCGGGTGCTTGGAAAAAAAGGTGTGGTAAGTTCCAGACAGATCTGCAAGTATACAAACCACCGTGGAAGCTGCTAAAAGAGACAAAGCCTCCTTCCTGGACATCTTTTTGGGGCAAGACATGCGTGAAACTACCCTAACCACGAGATTCCTTACTCTAACTTAAGCAATGAAGGAAGCCATGACACCATGTGCGCATATCTGATCGGTGGTATGCCCACTAACCTAATTGATTTATGGAAATCCGGAAATGCTCGAGGGGTGATTCCGCGTTGTCAGTTCAGATTTTACCAGGTTCTTGGCAAAAAAGGTGTGGTAAATTCCAGACAGATCTGCAAAGTATACAAACCACCGTGGAAGCTGCTAAAAGAGACAAAGTCTCCTTCCTGAACATCTCTTTGGGGCAAGACATAGGTGAAACTAGTGTCAATCCTCTCAACAATCCAATGGCGGTCGCAACATTTGATGCAATGCACCACGAAATTCTAACATGCGTGTCAGCGGGTGACAATAGGTCGTTTGGACTACATATTTTTTTGTCGCAGTACTGGACTCGGACGTGGTGATCCGTTACAAAGTACAGCTTCGAGGAAGGCTTGACAGCATCAGAGTAAGCAAGCAAGCAATTTACAGATAAATAAAATTTTCCATTGCTATCGTATGTATGTAATTTGGTTTGTTTACCTGCAGGTTTACTCACTAGCTCTTCTGAAAACCAAGGAATACGAGGTGGTACATTTTAGACACGTGGCTAGCGGGTGATTATGAATACCTAAACTAGGTTTATTGTGCGATACATCAAACGTTTAGATGACGGCTGTTTCTTTTTTGGAATTCAGGAAAACGAAGGCTACATCAAGAATAATTGTACGCACTCACGGGGACATGGACCCCTTTTTTTTAGAAGTCCTACATTTGAAGGATCATCGGGTTTCATCATCATACAATCTGAACTAGAGCTTCCGTTTTACGATGATTCAGCGTCAATTTTTTTCTCAACGGATAAAGATGAGGGAAAGAGGCTTCTTGGCCAGATGTATGATTACAAGCATCCATCAGTTACCATGACAATGGAAAAGCTGGTGGATCGCCCGACACATGTTCTTGCCCTGTATTCTCCCAGATTGCAACACGAAATGCTAGCATGTTTTTCAAAGGTAATTCATTTAAAATGTCTACTTACACTACTATTTTTCAGTCAAAAATCACAATTACCTTGTAATATTAATCCCTCTTCCTTGTGGGACGAGGGACTTTTTCAACGGGATAAGGTAAACCTAGACTTTCTTGGGTGTTCCCTCATACCATATCTCTTCGTACGAATACACCACCCCTTAACTTTTCAGATCTGTAAGATTTCAATGATAACGCATCTCGTTGTGCTCTTCCGCCCCGACATAAAGAATGCCAACAATTATATCAAGCATATACTGAGGAGGACGAGACGTAAGAGGGGCAATCTGTAAGACCCCTTGTTTAAAAAATATTCAATTACGTATTTATTTGTGTTAATTTTGAGTTATCGGATATTTAAAAAAGTCAAGACACGATATTTTTGGTGAAGCGTGATTTTTAATGATTATTTCTACTATTTCTATGAGAACGTGTATCTATATAGTCAAATAGCCAAATCATGTTTATACATTTTGAAGTGCTATTTCGTTACTGCATGTTGTTATAATTAAAAATAGCAAATTCATATTTGTTGAAAAGTGACATTTTAGTGATAAACTTGTTTTGGTGTGTGCTTTACGTGGCTCTCATTTAGAGGGTAGTTCATGTTATATGTATTGACTCATTTATTTTAATGATGAAAAATTGATTATTCGTTCAATGTAATAGGTGAATATGCACTATATAGCTTTTGTGGAGGTTGTTAACTTAAGTGTAAAGAAATTGGTTTGTTTTGTTATATAAGAGTTGTTAGTATAAGTTTTCATTTCTTTTGTAAGGCTTACTCAGTTACCTGAACAGAGCAACCATGCATACCGTTTGAATATAATTACCTTCATGTTCTTCTCGGGTAGACTAGAGCCTATCGAAGTTGATAATTTGGGCTTGGCTTTCAACGTTAAGGAGGTCGGAAACATCTAATACCCACATTTACTGTATTTACGGTGTACTGCGTATATATTTTTGCTATTTCACCGTTTTATATCTTATGATTGTTGGCTGGTAAAGCATGTTGTTCGTGTGATTCGTGCTATATAATTGTGTTTATAGCCGCAGTTTGATTGGCTTTTAGATTTTTACACCAGTGGTTAGGCGGTACCTGCTGAGCTGTTTGGCTCACCTCTCTGTTTTACTTGTTGAGCCAGATCGCGACTGGATTGCGGAGTAGTTGTTAAAAAGTAGATTTTTAGCTAAACAATTGTTTTTAGCTGTTTTTAGAGAAAGTTGTAACTTTGTAGCCGAATAGTGTTATTTTATAAAAAATATCATTTTTAACGAGTTGTTGTAATTATTTATTAAATTCGGTCACGTACCAGATTTTCAGAAATATTATTAAGATGTGGTTTCAGAGGACTGTATGTCCTGCAGATGGAGTTTTGGACGTCTGAAAGTGTAAGACGGGTTGACAAAAAACTGCATGTCCTACTTGTTGAGTTTTGGATGTCCGGAGATGCCAGACTGGTCACAACATATCAAAGCCGAGCCCAACCGGTGGTACGGATAGTGTATCTAAGACTGGGCTGTTGTTTTGGTGGGTGTTTGTGACGGGTGTTGTACGAGTAGTACACACTTCTAAGCCACCGCACTGTCGAGCTAGGTGTACAAAGTCTAATATGGCTTGAGTGGGGAATGTGAAGTGTTGTAGTGGTACGTGACATTTTTTTTAAACTGTTAACTGAATTTCAATCAAATTTCGGGACAATTTTTTAAAAATTGGGTAGATTATTTGACCCCATGTTTAATACAATATTCAATTACGTATTTGTTTGTGTTAATTGTGAGTTATCAGATATTTAAAAAAATCAAAACACGATATTTTTGGTGAACCATGATTTTTAATGATTACTTGTAACATATCTGTGTGACCGTGTATCTATGTACTCAAATAACCAAATCACGTTCATACATCTTGAAGTGCTATTTCGTTACTGCATGTTGTTATAATTAAATATAGCAATTTCATATTTGTGGAAAAGTGAACATTTTAGAGATAAACTTGTTTTGGTGTGTGCTTTACGTGGCTTTCATTTAGGGGGTAGCTCATATTATATGTACATCTATTTTAATGATGAAAACTTGATTATTCGTTCAAGGTAATGGGTGACTAAGCACTACATAGCTTTTCTGGAAGTTGTTAACTTAAGTGTAAAGAAATCAATTTGTTTTGTTATACAAGAGATGTCAGTTTAAAATTTCATTTCTTTTGTGAGACTTACTCAGTTAATTGAACAGAGCAACCATGCATACCGTTTGAATATTTTTACCTTCACGTTCTTCTCGGCTAGACTAGAGCCTATCGAAGTTGATAATTCGGCTTAGGTAGGGAAAATCTAATACCCACGTTTACAGTATTTATGGTGTACTGCGTATATATTTTTTGTTGTTTCACCGTTTTATATCTGGTGATTGTTGGGTGGTAAAGCATGTTGTTCGTGTGATTCGTGTTATGTGATTGTGTGTATAGCTGGTGCTGTTTAATTGGCTTTTAGATTTGTACACCACTAGTTAGGCGATACCTGCTGAGCTGTTTGGCTCGCCCCTCTGCTTTAGAGGTTGAGCCTGAGCGCGACTAGATTGTGGAGTAGTTTTTAAAAAGTAGATTTTTAGCTAAATAATTGTTTTTGCCTGTTTTTAGAGAAAGCTTTAACTTTTTTAGCCGAATAGCGTTATTTTATAAAAAAAAAATGTCATTTTTGACAAGCTGGTGTAATTATTTATTAAATTCGGTCACGTACCAGATTTTCAGAAATATTATTAAAATGTGGTTTCAGAGGATTGTATGTCCTGCATGTGGAGTTTTGGACGTCTGAAAGTGTCAGACGGGTTGACAGAAAACTACTGCCAGACTAGTCACAATGTATCACAGCCGAACCCAACCGGAGGTACAGATAGTGTATCTAGGACTGGGTTGGTGTTTTGGCGGGTGTTTGTGACGGGTGTTGTACGAGTGGTATACACTTGTGAGTCACCACACTTGTGAGTCACCGCACTGTCGAGCTAGAAGTACACAGTCTAGTACTGCTTGGGTGGGGAAGGTGATGTGTTGTAGTGGTACGTGACATTTTTTTTAAACTGTTAACTGAATTTCAATCAAACTTCGTGACGAAATTTTATAAATGGGGTAGATTGTAAGACCCCATGTTTAAAAAAATATTCAGTTACGTATTTATTTGTGTTAATTGTGAGTTATCGGATATTTTAAAAAATCAAAACACGATATATTTTTGGTGAAGCATGATTTTTAATGATTATTTGTACCATTTCTGTGTGAACGTGTATCTATGTAGTCAAATAGCCAAATCATGTTTATACATCTTGAAGTGCTATTTCGTTACTGCATGTTGTTATAATTAAATATAGCAAATTCATATTTGTGGAAAAGTGAACATTTTAGTGATAAACTTTTTTTGGTGTGTGCTTTACGTGGCTCTCATTTAGGGGGTAGTTCATATTATATGTATTGACCCATCTATTTTAGTGATGAAAAATTGATTATTCGTTCAAAGTAATAGGTGACTAAGCACTGTATAGCTTTTGTGGGGTTGTTAACTTAAGTGTAAAGAAATCAGTTTTTTTTGTTACACAAGAGATGCTAATGTAAATTTTAATTTCTTTTGTGAGACTTACTCAGTTACCTGAACAGAGCAACCATGCATACCGTTTGAATATTTTTGCCTTCATGTTCTTCTCAGCTAGACTAGAGCCTATCCAAATTGATAGTTTGAGCTTGGCTTTCAACGTTAAGGAGGTGGGGAAAATATAATAACCACGTTTACTGTATTTACGGTATACTGCGTATATATTTTTGTTGTTTCACCATCTTATATTTGATGATTGTTGGGTGGTAATGCATGTTGTTCGTGTGATTCGTGCTATATGATTGTGTGTATAGCCGGTTCAGTTTAATTGGCTTTTAGATTTTTACACCACTGGTTAGGCGGTACCTGTTGAGATGTTTGCCTCACCCCTCTGTTTTACAATTTGAGCCGGAGCGCGGCTGGATTGCGAATAGTTGCTAAAAAGTAGATTTTTAGATAAATAATAATATTTTTAGCTGTTTTTAGAGAAAGTTGTAACTTTTTAACCGAATATCGTTATTTTATGAAAAAAAAAATGTCATTTTGACGAGTTGGTGTAATTATTTATTAAATTTGGCAACGTACCAAATTTTCAGAAATATTATTAAAATGTGGTTTTAGAGGACTGTATGTCCTGCATGTGGTGTTTTGGACGTATGAAAGTGTCAGACGGGTTGACAGAAAACCCGTGTTATTTTTATCGAAAATCGATATTTAATCATTAAAATTGTGACCGGGTCGTCACACAGTCTCATCGGAGAGTGCAATGACGGACATCAGGAATGTATAGGTAACAACACCGAGTTGGTGTCAAGGGCCGCTTTCTTCAACATTCTTGTGTAGCAACACTTGTTGCTGGAAATAAAGCTTACAACTCTTGGATGGTTTTGAGCAAATGAGCCCATCCCCTTTTATACAAGTCCATTTCCCAATCGAAGCCACCATCTTCATCACGAACTTCACCCAATCGAAACTCCAAATCAACGACGGAGAGTGAACAAACTTAGAGATGGAGAGAGAAGGGGGGGGGGGCAGTGTGAGAAAGAGAGAGAGATTGTGGGAGAGAGAGAGAGAGATGAATGAGGGAGAGACTGGGAGTGAATCGAAATCCCATCTGGTTCTGCCTTTCTTCTTCTGCTTCTTCTTCTTCTTCTTCTTCTTTTCATCTTCTTATTTTATTTTATTTTTTTTTTGTTTTTTTATAAAGTAATAATTTTATTTGAGAATGACAATTATACCTTGATGGAGATAAATTTTCTAACAAAATTGTATCCCAGTTGTTGATTGTTTGCACTTAACAACTAGAGGTGGATAATTTGTAAAATCCAAACTGGAGGGGGCACATGGACTATTACCCTATACTGGAAATGGGTAACAAGTAATTGACCCTTTAGTTTTCCACCCCAATTAGATAGTTATGGAATCCATTTCAATATTATTTTTTTCATCACGTGGTGCTACAGGAAATGTTGCTTAAAACGACGGTAAGCAAATTGAAACCGTATTTTTTTATTTTAAATACGGTGGTTTATATATTTTCGTCGTATTTTATGTATTTACGACGCTGAACTATTTCACCGTCGTACTTAATATAGTTTAACAACGGTAAATAAGTTTAGCGTCGTATCAAATCAAAATTACGACGGTTATACCAACTCCCTTCAAATAGTTTCACACTCCCGCCCCCAAAAAGTCAGTACTCATTCAAAAAAATTAATGTCTTTAATTATCCTTTTCTCCCATCCCCTTTTTCTCAACCGAGCCACACACCCTTCTTTTTCACGATTGATGAGGTTCCCGCCATCTGTGAGAAGCTCAGGCGATTGGCGTGCTTTTATTCTTCTTCTCCTCGTCATCAACCGATGTATCAAACTGAATCGGACAATCGGCGTACTAGTCTCAAATCGGAGAACTCAATCTGGTCAGCCATCTGATTCTCTCCCCCCATCTGATTTAGGGCTTCACTAACTGTCTTCTCATTACCGCCACGTACTAGGCGAAACAATTGGGTACGAGGAATGGGTCGGTTGCAGAGTGCTAAGAGCTAATACAACTCGATATTTATCAATTGGAGGGTACTTGGGCAGTAGCAGGTACTTTCTTCTCTTCATTCTTGGAATCATGAAAATTTGCCAGCAAGAGCTACAACAAATTGTGGTGATGTGAGTTATTTGTATGATTTTATAATTTCTTTGGGGTTTATGAATGCAATTTGAGATTTTGATGGGTTATTATCCGTTGTATGGATCGAATTACCAATTTGTGTCTCTTCCTAAGGGGTGAAATTGGGTTATTATCCGCAGTTAGTTTTCAAAATTATGTAGAGGTTGTAAACAAAGTACTAGTGATGAGAAGAAACTGAGTTTTGTAGCAACTTTAATCACCTTCCTTTAGGTCCATACATTCTCACCTAGAAATAAAATTAACTCCGGTAGTCGGTAGGTGTGCTACTACCTTCTAAAGTAGACAAAGTCATCACTTCCGCGGCCCCGTCCATTGAGGTTGAACCCTAATATTGTGTTCCTGAGCTCTCCATACCTTACTATATGTGTGTTCTCATTCTGTGCATTCAATTCTTGAAGTGAAATTCAACAATGCAGTAAGCAATGCAGGTTTATCGACATTCAGTTGTCAGATAGTCGAAACCTTTCTACAATCTGCCAATCAGAAATCTGTTTCCCTTTTGTGAACAAGTTGATTGCTTTATATTCAAAGATGGCATCTGGCTAGTGTTGCACATGCAAGCATCATCTTGATGGTTGTTTTTTACATTCTCTGGATACTCTTGTTAACCTCTCGTCTAGGGTTGCTGTGAGTGTTGTTTGGTTAACTTGTTCCACTTTGCAAAAACAGTTTCCATTTATCATTAGTAGGTGTGATTATCATTTCAAGACTCATGATGTCAATAAAATACAACACAACACAACGACAACGAGACAATACATTATCCTAGGCTAGCTACGCCTTATTCTTCTTCTTCTTCTTCTTCTTCTTCCTCTTCTTCATCTTCTTCTTCTTATTGTTTTATATATATCTGGATAGTTGCTACTTTGACGGTAATGGGATTCTGAGAAGCTGTTTGACTAGCCACTTGTTTGTTTTAATACTTTGTGGCTTTGCTTCATACATTGCTGCATATGTTTCCCCAGCATTTGTTTTTTTCTATTCTTTTGTGCTTTGCTTCTACTTGACAAATTTCTTCTCCAACATTCTGTATTCTGAAGTCTGAAGGATTGAGGCGTTTTCTAGTGGGGTAACATATATTTAGATTAATGAGCAAAGACAACATAGCTAAAGAGACCTACATCTTGGTTGAAAATAGGAAATATTGAAAGTATCATAGAAAGTAAAATGTTAGTTTTTATTCAACTTGTGTATGAAATTGAATTTGTGCTGAACAAAGTAAAACCTGACAAAGAGTGGTGTAAAATAAAATACAGATGATAATAGGATTTAATACAACTCGAAAGTCTATTAAAAGTCAAGCACTCAGCTAGTTGTGATTTACTGCATTAAAGTGCCTATGAATTGAAGAAAAAATACAGGCAAAATCATATAATTATCCAACACGTTAGGGGATAAAAGAGATGCAGAATGGCATAATTACCTACAACTCCCTTCAGAAGATGACCGCATCTTCCTTTTACGGAGGTCGTGGTTGGGGACCATTTTTGAATTAGGACCTAGGGATGTTTTCCCCGTTTCAGGCAGGTTTTCTGAGAGTGGATGTGCATAATGACTTTTGAAACGAGATCACATGGTAAGGAATACTTCCTTCTAAATCTCAACAACCAAGAGACCCAGTGGTTTTAACAAGGGGTGTCATTGGAATAGGATGCATACTTATTTTTTTTACAAACCAGAACTTGAATAAGTGGACTAAGGGAACCTGAAATGAGATCTTATCGGTTTATACCTGCTACGTAAAACACAATCCATGTTTATGCTTGATAAAGTTTCCATTTGTTGATCCATTCACCTCAGCTAGAGCATTCCACCTAGAGGAGATGTGTTAGGTGTAAAGTTAAGGGAGCATACATGAAACAATCTGGTTCCGGTTGGTTGGTTGTTTCTTGAGCATCTTCTTCTTCTTGTTGGGGTTCTTCTTGTGGTGAATACCTAGAGAAGCCACCACCGTCTTTGCGATTTCTGCAAAATATGTTTCAGGTTTTGAGATGGAACTAGTTGTTATTGGTGTTAGTTCAGCTAAAGTGCTATATGAATTAGGAGCTTGAGAAACCAACCAGCCAGTGAGTGTATGTTTGTTACATTGAGATAAAGTATTCCTATGGAAATGGGTACACAAGTTGTAAGCATTCTTTTGCTGCTAAATTGATTAATCTCATGATGGTTGATGTTTGTTTATACCAAATTCACAATTCATATGATCATTGAGAAATGTAGTATTGATAGCAACTGCACTATTTTCTGCACATTTCATATTCGTTTATTCAGTTACATCATGCCTTTTTTCATCAGGTTCTTATGTCAAATATGAGTATTGACGGTCATTTTATTACTATTATTATTTTGCAGCTTGCAGAACATACAAACTGACATGTAAAAACTGGGATCAAAAGAGTCGATGAAAAGGCACGCCACTATTAGATTTAGTTGCATCTCAATATCCAGTGACAATTCCTTTATTTTGTGTAGCAGGTTAGCCAAGTAGGATGGGATATTAGCTGTGTTTTAGTTTGCCGGACATGAGTTTAGTACTCCGTAGTTGTATTTTTTGTGAAATATATTGCAAGAACTGGTTTAAAGTTACTGATGAATGTGAAAACAGTTCAGGAATGAATGGAATTTTTGATATATTGGTGTATGCAATTTTGTACCTACAATTGTTTGCCTGAATTGTGATTATAGATTTGGTGTGTATGTATATCATGCATAGCCATTCCAGGCTACTGTGTTTTGTACCACAAATCGCGTCGTATTTTATATATACGACATTTTATAAAACTGTATTTAAGAATCATACATCAGACAGTAATAATTGTCGTATTTTGCAAAATACGACGGTTACAAGAGACCGTAGTTATAAAAATTACGACAGTTTTAAAAGACCGTCGTTTTTAGTGAAAATATATGACGCCTACAAGTAAATCGTCGTATCACTAGAAACGACGGGATGGTGACTGTCGTTTAGTATTAAACTACGTCGTTCGATACGACGAACGGGTAAAGCGTCGCATTTATTAAAAACGACGGTAAACGATAGAAAAATGACACTTTAAGAGCGTCATTATTATTGATACTTCCTGTAGTGATTTCAAATAGCCAACAAATTAGTTAGATACGTTATATAAGCCATTGCAATGATCTAATTTTTTTTTATTTGTAATTATCTACTAGAAAGTAAATAAACCAAGGTAAAACGATGCTCAAAAGAAGGTAAATTAAAGTAGGTAAAATAAATCGCATAATTAAAAAAAAAAAACTAAAGCAATGCTTGAACCAAGCAAATAATTCCAATGTCCGAAAATACTTGTTCGTTTTACTTTTTTCAGGTGTTGTTGCCAATCTTTGGCCATCCTTTATAAATCTAGACTTGAACCTATATAAGAAGCAACAAAGGTGCTTGGTTTCAAAGGTTGTTGTCCCGTAGCAAACTCGAATGGGCTCCTTCGTATATCTTATGGCCGCTACAAGCGGTAAGACAATTTGGCTATGACCAACAACTTTACCCAGTTCTTTTGGTTGAAACATATGTAGCGCATTCACCTGCAACAAAAATCACCCTCTCTTGCCGGTCGCCTGTCATGTGAATGGTAGTTGAATAATTCATCTTCGTCTTAAGCAAGTTGAAGTGTTCCATCCGAAACTTATGTGTAAAACACACGTCCTTGTCCCTCATTATACTCCATGGAACTCCATAGCACTTGATTAAGTGCATAGAAACTAATTTAGCTACCTCTATAGATGTGCATCGAATTGTAGCTAGATTTCCATCAATCTCGAGCTCCAATTTTAGAATGGTATGCTTTTAAATTTTCGCCCAATTTACGAAACCCTAGATTAGAGATGCAGAGAGATTGAGAACAAGAGGGATACTGGCTACCTAGAGTGGGAGAATCGATCGGAAATTCTTCTCAATTTCGCCGAGAGATTGAGGGGGCTGAACAGACCGCGACAGAGGAAAAAGAGAGAGACAGACGTCCGAACTCCGAAGTGTTGTGTTTTTACATTAAGGAGCATTTAAAAGCTCACACAGTAAGTTTTGGATTCAAACTCGGCAAACGATATTTTTTTTGAGTAAATAAACGTTAAATTAATAAGTTTCAAAACATAAACATATTGATAAAATGAAAGGAGCTGCTAATTACAACACAAAAAACTATAGTTACAGCACAACTAAAATTGAAATGCCAACATTGCCTTCAAATACAACACATTAAAAAAAATCGCATAATTAATTTTGTGTTGACTGTTGAACATTCTGCCCTTTTCATACTCTTCCCCAACTCTTCACAGCCGATACCTCCACCTACACCTCCACCACAGCCGCCCGACATCGTCAACCCCATCATCTTCTCATTCTTTTTTTGTCTCTTGTTCTTCTTATCACCCTCCACAACCATCACCACCATGGCTCTCTCCTATCACCGCAGCCACTGCGATTAACTACCTGCACCCTAAGTGAAACCCAATTCTGAAAGAACAAACATCAAAATTGAAGCCCAATAAGTAACGAAAACAGATAGCGCCACCATCAACACGGTCCCGAGAACAAGCTGGACAATTTTATTTCCGTTCTCATTCTGAAATGTTGGTCCACCAATTTCTTGATATGGGGCTCCAATTTCAACCAGTTGGTTTATCTCCTCCTCTGTCCATTTTCATCTTTTCATTCATCTGTTGTCTCTTCCGCTATTTGTTGTGGTAGTTCTACTTTTTGATGAATATTAGGTTTGGGTTTCTCTTGGTATCTCAATCGGGGATTTGTCTTAGGTTAAAATATGATTTGAGTTTGGCTTGTGGATGTGTGTTTGGCGGGGTAGAGATGATGGTAGTACATCTTGTGTATATTTACTTGAAATATAGCTGAAAATAAGGTCGGGTTGATGATGTTTTTTTTCCGGCAAAGTGAAGAACAAAAAAACAGGTGAGGAAGATGAGAGAAGTAGAAAACGATGTGTCCTCTCGAGTGAATTGTCACAATTAATTTTGCCACTCGGTGTAGTGAGCAACAGATGTAAGTGGACATGGACATCTTTAAGGGTAAAATAGACATTTTATAATAAGTTGTGTTGTAATTAGTACTTCTTGTGCTGTAATTATCAGCACCCTAAAAGAAATTGTGCTTGTTTTAAAATTCGGACCGGATATGGAACCTGTTAAAAAGCTCATAGCCTATGTGGTATCCATTTAAAAACAATTAAAACCCGGTTATTGATATCCGCTTCAACATTTTCGAAGCCAACTTTTCAGCCAGGGTAAGTCTTCTTTCTTGTTGTTGTTGAGGTTGGACTTAGATCCAGAATATCTAATTTAATGATTGGTTGCTTACTACTCACCCACCCTTCTGCAGTCAAATACTAGTAAGAGTCAAGAGTTTCTACCGGAACCACGAGTTGGGATGGCAACGGGTCGGATCCGGATCGGATCAGGCCATTCCCGATCCAGATCCGACCAGGAGAAATCCAGATTCGATCCAGTTCTGTTCGAATCAGATCGCATCGGGTTTCATTAAGCTGATCCAGTCCGATCTGTAGATCCATATAGTACATGGTCAGATCAGATTCGGATCAGTTCCGGCTCGAGTTTGCAATAAAATAGAAAAATAGCATAAAAAATAACACAATTTCATACGCTAAGACATGTTCGTAAGTTATGAAGCCTAAAAAACAAAAGAAATAGCTTTGTAATTTGGAGTTACTTTAGTATTCTTCTTATAAGTGTAAGTGTAGAGGTAATAGGGGTATATTTGTAAAGCACACATATGTGTTGGATCGGATCAGGTCGGAACCCGGTGGATCTGCCCTCAGATCCAAATCCAGATCTAATTCGTTCGGGTATGACTTTCCAGATCCAAATCCGATCCATTTTCAATTGGATCGGATTCACATACGATCCATTCGACTCGGATCGCTCGGATCTCAAATCGGATCGGATCATATTGCCATCCCTAACCACGAGATTCCTTACCCTGACTTAAGAAAGGAAGGAAGCCATGGCACCATGTGCGCATATCTGATCGGTGGTCTACCCATTAAACTAATTGATTTCTGGAAATCCGGAAATGCTCGAGGCGTGATTCCTTGTCAGTTGAGATTTTACCGAGTGCTTGGCGAAAAAGGTGTGGCATGTTCCAAGACAGATCTGCAAAGTATACAAACAGCAGTGGAAGTTGCTAAAAGAGACAAAGTCTCCTTCCTGAGCATCTCTTAAGGGCAAGACGTAGATGAAACTAGTGTCAATTCTTTCAACAATCCAATGGCGGTCGCAACATTTGATGCAATGCACCACGGAATTCTAACGTGCGTGTCAGCGGGTGACAACAGGCCGTTTGGGGAGGTCGAAAATAACTGCATATGGGATTTTGTTGTCGCAGCACTGGACTTGGACGTGGTGGTCCGTTACAAAGTACAACTTGGAGGAAGGGCTGACAGCATAAGAGTAAGCAAGCAAGCAATTTACAGATAATTAAAATTTTCCATTGCTATCGTATGTATGTAATTCTGGTTTACCTGCAGGTTTACTCACTAGCTCTTCTGAAAACCAATGAATACGAGGTGGTACATTTTAGACACGTGGCTAGCGTGTAATTAAGAATACCTAAACTAGGTTTATTGTGCGATACAATCAAACGTTTAGATGACGATTTTTTTTTTTTGAATTCAGGAAAACGAAGGCTACATCAAGAATAATTGTATGCACTCACAGGGACATGAACTCCCTTCTAGATTTTAGAAGTCCTACATTTGAAGGATCAGCAGGTTTCATCATCATACAATCTGATCTAGAGCTCCCGTTTTACGATGATTCAGGGTCAATGTTTCTTGGGTGTTCCCACATACCATATATCTTCGTACGAATACACCACCCCTTAACTTTACTGATCTGCAAGATTTCCATGATAATGCATCTCGCCAGGGCATGAAGAATTACGACAATTATATCAAGCATATACTGAGGAGGACAAGACGTAAGAGGGGCAATCTCACCGAAGAATGTAAAGGTGGGACATCAGGAAAGTATAGGTAACAACACTGAGTTGGTGTCAACGGCCGCTTTCTTCGACATTCTTGTGAAGCACTTACTTGTTGCTGGAAAGAAAGCTTACAACTCGTGGATGGTTTTTAGAAAATGAGCCCATCCCTTTTTATACAAGTTCATTTCCCATGGAAGGATCTATAGATCATCGAATCTAATGGCTAGGATTGAAGGCATAGAACCTTCCTCGACTATCTAGCCTACCTAAGATATTTACAAGAGATGATTCTAGAGCTTTCTACACACTTATGCTTCCTTATAATATGACATGCTCTTAGAAAAGGGCAATAAAGTGGGCGAGGATACTTACTAGGCTCAAAGTAGTCTAACCCCAAGTGGGCTAAAGTGTAATGGGATAGCCCAAACATATTAACAAAAAAAAATCAAGTGAATTTATGCGGCCCATGACATTGGGCAAGCTAACATTTTGCCTAGACAATGCACAAAAGTTAGCGCCAATGTCCATAATAGTAATACATTTTTTTTCTCAAAAACCTTCTCAAAGAGTATCAAGTCATGAAGAAAGAGTAAGTGAGGTAGACAAGGACCCATCTTGGAGCTTTTGATATGTTTCTACATCTTCATGTGGATACGGGCCTAGATGAGGAGAGGTAGGTACTTCATACAGAAAATTCAAGTGTAGTGTGATAAGGGATTCCCGGCCTAATGCTCTTGAGTATAAGTACTCAAATGGGTGGCCATTAAGAAGAATAATCATGATGAAAGTGACAATGAAGTGCATACTGAGACTGATATGGTTGGCAGGGAGGTTGAAGTGTTGGAGCACATCCTAATAAAGTTCCTTCAGGATTATGATAGGACTTTATTGTTAAATGCTTCTCAACCAGTTTAGTTTTGGTTCATTACTAATAAAACACTTCCAATTTGGGGTAATAATTCAGTTAGCACCCTCAATTTCATAATGCTCTTATTACCCCCTGCAATTGTTGATTGAAAGAAAACAACAACTTGGGTAAATTTCGTCCAAAATATTCTGTTAGTCAACGGTTATTGAGGGGTAAAGTGGTCCACTCGAAAAAAATATGAACACTAATAACCTCATCTCACCATCACCATTACCACTATCAGTGCCACTGTAGCACCACCAGCAAACCCATAGTTTGACAATTTTTCGGCATCATCACAACTTACAACCAAATCTATCAAGGGAAGGAAGAGGAAGAGGAGAAAAAGAAGAATAAGAAGAAGAAGAAGTCAGAGGAGGAGTAGGCAGAGAAGAAGAAGCCCATATGACGTGGCTTGTTTATCCAGATAGTTACAGTTGGCACTAAAATTGGTAACAGTTGGTACTAAAGGAGGTTGAAGAAGAAAAGATAAAGACGAAGCGTGTCTTTGGGTAACAGTGGTACTAAAATTGTATCACCGGTCCTTGAACTTTATCTTATCATATGACGTGGCTTGTTTATCCAGATAATTAGATTTTCTCCTTTTTGATTAGGTACAAGCCATTTCTAGGTGAGTAATTCTTAAATAAGCAAATCATACGCGGTGCTTCATTCCACTCACATTTTGACATATAAAATAAAATTAAGGTGATGGGAGATAAACAATAGCCAACTAAGATTCTCATGTTTTTACTATAACTTGTGGAAGTAGTGGTGAATCCTAGTGGACATAAGTGTCAGTTGTTAAATAGTGTAGAGTACCACATGCCATACTGACGTGGTGCTCTTGGAGCAACTAAACTTTTCACCGAATCGCCCAGAATCGGACCGACCTAGTTTAGCACTAATTTGATCAACTTGACTGATTACGATTATAGAATCGCCAACCTAAAGTAAATTCGATCAATCATGATTCTTTTTAACGACGATCATGATTCACGAGTTGGCGATACCATTTTAAATCGAATCGCTCCAACTAAAATTCCATAGGTAAGAATTACATATTTTATTTAGGTACATGTTTTAGAAATTACCTCTTATAATTTCACATGATCATTCACTTAAATTTTCTCGAGTTATTCATCTTTCATAAAAAGATATATATTTGTAAACTCTAAAACTCAATTTAAAAACTTCTCTTTTGATGAAGCCAATTTAATGTGATTTTTTTAAAATCACATTAATGTCCAATAGTTGTAGTTACAAATTTTAAATCATTGCAATTCTCCTATATAACTTACTATACGATATAAAACACAATCTCCCTTAAAAAGTATACAAAATTTTATTTTCTATTTCTCTCTTTCTCTGTCAATATATCTCTTCTTTATCATCTATGTACTATAAATTTACCACAAATAGAGGTTATATTATTCCTTGCAAACATCACATTAAAAGCTAAAATGTGTAGTTTGTGTTCTAACTCAAGAGTATACTAATTCAACCTCTTTTTTGTGTGTTTTTAAATACATGCACATATATGTTTCACTGTTAGTATCATATTAATGCTCTCTCTTTTACATGAGAATTGCTAGTTTTCATATGATGTTGTAGATTAGTAATTGATGAAATAATGTTCCTTAATTCCCTTGCAGGGAGTTCTTTTAAATGGTTGATGATGGAAGGTTTATGGATGAGTTAGCTTCTTTTATATCACTAATTTGATTGTTAACTCTTACCTCAACAATATTTGTTTTTTCCCTGAAAAAACAATAATTTACCATAGACTTATACGATCAAGGAGTAAAACAAATATTGTGGTAAGAGTTAACAATCACATTTTTTTTGTCCCATTTACTAATTACATTGTAAGTATTACATGTCGGATTTTAAGATGAACTCAATGCAGTATAAATGTCTGATAAAACATAAATTTAATACATACTACTTAAACTTACTTTATATTTTTATAAAACAATATTTATATAATTTGGAGTGATCAAACAAAACTAATGATAAGAATAAGTTTTGCAACTAAAAATAATGTCCAACATAATAAAATGTTTAAATTGTAATTCTGCAAAGAATTAAGAAATTATCAGTATATGTCTAAAATATTGTAAGTGCATATGGTCGTGCATCGCACGGGCTCAATGCTAGTTCTTATCTAAAGGCGAATTCATTTATAATGGTAATCTTCTAAGTATCTCTTTGGTCAATTGATTATTTTTAAAAGACACTGACCACCCCCGAGTTTAGGCATAATTCCACTCCGCTACCATGTGTTTTGAAAAAAGACACTTCGCACCTTTTTGGATGTAGGTAAACGTTTGACTGACAGTAGGAATAAAAAGACCAATTTACCCCGAAAAATTTTATAAAATTACCACCTATATATTACCATAACCTCTCCCACATTCATTTCTAACCCAAACCCCCCTTTATCTCTTCCCCTCTTTCTCTCTTCCCTATTACTGTGAAATCAGAGGCCCTTTGTGCTTCTCCTCCTTATCTCCTTCATTCATCTTCTCTCTTCTCTCTCTCGATCTGAAATCCAACCCAGCAGAAACCCACACCACCAACAGCAGCACCAACGTCCTCCAGAGCGCGCCCGCCGCGGAGGAGACCGTTGCAGACGTCTGACACGTCTAACCACAATTGTATGGCCGTCGTGTGTAGTAATATCCGGAAATCCGGGTTTATCGAACCTAAGAGACTTGTCGTGAACCAATTAGGATGATTAACTTTGTGTGGGCTAGCAATTGAGTTTGTTTACTAATCTAAAAATTAAAGTAGCACACTAATTATTGAAATTTAGATTAATGCGAGAGACAAGTATCAGGATTTTCTCTAGGATCACTAGGTATCCACCGTTAACGATTGTTTTGAAACACATAT
This sequence comes from Linanthus parryae, assembly GCA_023055425.1. Lineage (NCBI taxonomy): Eukaryota > Viridiplantae > Streptophyta > Magnoliopsida > Ericales > Polemoniaceae > Linanthus > Linanthus parryae. Next base: position 42,450,525 of record JALGPY010000002.1, read on the forward strand.
GATGATTTAATTTGCCAAACGAGCAACAATACTCACCGAGTTACCAAGTGAGATTTCAATGCCTAGATTGAACTAGAACCGAGTTACCAAGTTCTTAATTTTTCCTAAAACATGTATTAAGAGCATCTAGTTCTACTCAATGTTCACAGTCTGTGGTTGATTCCTCTAACCGGTGACTACGTGCTTAATTCTATTATCCGGGTAATTCGTTGCTTTCACTAACTAATTACATATGATCTTCATATAGGTGATCAAACTACACAAAGATGGGCTAAGAACAAGAATTAAGCATAGCACAACCATTCATCATCAATTAAGTTTAAGCAAAACGTTCAAATTCATATTCCGACAAAACGGCTTCAAACCCTAGCTACCATGGAGAAATCCCAATAATGAACTTAGCTACTGAGATTAATGAGTAACAAGATGAAGTTTATGTTGTTCATGATAAAAAAAACAATGAAAAAGATAGAGAAGAGAGATCAAACGACAGAATCCTTGCTCTCACGACGAAATCCAAGCTCCAAGCCTTCCTCCAATGTCTTCTTATTTTTCTCCAGCAGCCTACTCTGCCCTCTAAGTCTAAAAATCGTCATGTATAGGGCTGGACACTTACACAATCTCCGCAAGTGTACGGTCGTCGTATGTAGTAATAATCCGGAAATCCGGGTTGTCGAACTCAAATGACTTTGTTAAATCAGTTATTATGTCTAACCTTATGTGGGCAAGTCGCAAAGTTGAGTGATTTTTCTAAGTCTACTAAAATGTCTAACCTTATGTGGGCAAGTCGCAAAGTTGAGTGATTTTCCTAAGTCTACTAAAAAGAAAGAACAAATATCTCAATTAATTATGAGTTTCTTCACAATTAACGAAGACAAGAATTGCAAGGGGTTTTCTTATAATAGAGACGAGTGCTGGGAATTCTACTTGTGGACCACTAGGGAAGCTATTTATGGTGTTTTGATCTTTGGAACGCAAATACGCTACTCTTATCAATCGAGCAACCTACGAACTACCAAGTTACCAAGCAATTTGCCTACACTTATGATCAATTTAGACCGAGTTACCAAGCCTAATTCAGTTACAAGCATGCATTATTGTTCATTAATCCGCTCTTTGATCCTAATTAACGCTACCCAGTTACGAGATAACGATATGACTAGGTGATTATCTTGATTTACCGACTAGCTCTCATGGAGTTTCAGCACAAGTTATAATTAAGTTTGCTCCTACATTAGCTACTCGCAAGAACATTGAATAATCAATCACAAGATTATTATAATAAGAGGAAAAACACATAATTTTAATCCAAAGAACGAATCAAAGTATCAAAACATTCATTCAAGCAAACCCTAGCTTTCCAACAAGGAATCCCCAGCAAATAAATACTTAGCTACTACAAATCATGATCAAACTAGCAAATTTCATGATCATGAACACAAAACTACGAAGAAGAGAGAGTAGAGAAAGCAAACGAATGACTCCGGATCGCTCCCAGCTCCCCCAAAGCTCCAAGAACGTTGTTATCCCCTCTCATACCTCAAAAACGACCTGACCAAGTCTAAAATACGTTCCCAAGTGTTTGGGTATAATTAGATTTAATTACAAAAAGTTCCCGCAAAGTTTGAGAAAATTCTGCTCAGACCCAGGTCGCACGACCTCCCTTCCAGGTCGTACGACCTCTGGAAAATGCAGGAGGAGGTCGTGTGACCTCTAAATAGGTCTTGCAAGACCTGCACAAGTGCTGCATGCTTGCTGCCTCATGACCCCCAGGTCCTGTGACCTGAGATTGAGGTCGTACGACCTCTGGCAGTCTTCCACCAGGTCCTGTGACCTCTTTTTGAGGTCCTGCGACCTCCACAAGTGCTGGGACTTTTCCGATTTGCTGTAAAAACCTCTCCTTGTTCTTTGCGCACTTCTCGAGCCTCCTCTTGACATTGAATCATCTCCCCAGCATCACCTCATCACTTCTTGAGCGCGTCACAACCTTCAGAAGTTTGTTTCCTCTTTCCACTTGCTCCTCGCATGCTCCGTTCCTGAAAAACACAACACGAACACTCCGCGAAGATCAAATGTGACAAGATATGAAAAATAACACGTAAAAAAAGATAGAAAATGCCCGGACTTCACAAGTAATGCACAAAACGCTCACATGATCAATTCTCGCTTAAAACGACTATGATCGACTCTAAATTCTCCATTTTCGCACACAAACCGATAGAAAATTATACGAATAAATAAATCTAATGCAGAGTTATCAGACACGATTTTTAATGTATTGTGGCCGAATTTGCTATTCAGCCCCTCTAGTTTGCAATTCTCGGACAGATTTCATAAGGTGATCTTGCGCGGGCCTTTTCTCCCTCATCTGGACTTCGTTTTGGGCCTATCTTATATCGTTAGAAAGCACTGAATGTATACTTTTGAATGGAATAGGGCTTGATCCAAAATTTTATATGTAACTCCATATACAGCCGGAAGAGTGCACAGTGGTCCAGTGAACTTTTCCAACTTTTCTTCGTTTTTGCGTCGTCTTCGCCGGACCATATCTTTCTCGTCCGGCCTTTGATTGAGCTTCGTGACCTACCGTTGGAAAGACATTTGAGTATACTTTCATTAGGAATTGGTATCAGTATATAAGGTCTTGTAGAACTCAATATATCATCAAAATAGTGAAGGTTGGTCAGGTTTGCTCCTCCAACTTTGCTTCTCTTCATTCTTCTTGGCCATTCCCGAGCTTTTCTCATCTTCCGAAGTGTGTTTCATGCCTCCTAGCAATCTTTTAGCATTCTTTCCCATCATGAAAACATGAACAAGCATACCAAGCGATTATAGATGACAAATAACATCTAAAAATGCATAGAAACGCCCGGACTAGCAATAAATCACAACAAGCTCATTCTTTACAAGAATCGGCCTAAATTCCGTAACTTTGCACCGAAATGCACACAAATAGAAATGTTTTACACACGAAAGATGACTCCAACTAAGGAGTTATCAAATACCCCCACACTTACCATTTGCGCGTCCCGAGCAAAGTCTCATCTACTGCATTTATTTGTTTACTAGCCAACAAGACTCAAACGATCTAACATGACTCACAACACAACAATGCAGCAAGACGATGCAATGCAATTCTAGACTCGATCTTGAAACAAGTATTTAACACAAAATATCTAATTTCTCTCTTTTTGGCAAGAATAGACAATCTCCCTCTCATAAACTGAAAATCAAAGCTTTCACTAATCCTTTTTGAAATTCACATACACGTAGCAAGAATTTGAAATAAAATTGATTCTATGCAAAAGCTCACTAAGGCGTCCACTTTCTTCCACCCATTCAAACCAAGACACAAGCATGTCTTAAGATTCATTGGTCTAACTCATATAAAATTTCCCCATAGCCTTTCTTCGCCGAATCATTTGAGGTTTTCAGACCCTCTCAGCCTTTATTGCGTTTGAATGCAAATTATCCCGCTGAAGGGAGTCACAACTCATGTGAAATATGGCTTGACTCTAGTTTTCCTTTCTAGACTCTACAAATTTTTCGGGTGACCGGAAGCACATTAGGTTGTTTCACCTAGAAGCACATTTTTTTTCCAGATTTCTCATTTTCTTTCTTTTCTCCCTTGTGTTTTACAACCGTGCAGTAGAGCTAGAAAGCGTGGGCTTTTCCGGTTAACTCTTGTGACCACCGTAAGGGATGGTGGTGTACGCCCCCCAACTTCACTTAGGCTGAGGCAACCGTACCACATGAAACCAACTCTACACGAAGGTCTACCCCAGATCAACAAGAGACCACGAGTTTCCACTTGAAAACAGAATATTCAGCTACAATAAAACTCAATCTAATTAGCACACTATAGGAAACTTAGGTATACTTTACATGTCATTCTTTCACAACTTATTAAAAATTCACGGGACATCCTTGGTGAAACATCTACACAAAAAATTAAAGAATAAAAGTTTCCCTACTATGGCACTTCCTACTCAAAAAGAATAAAAGATTCATTCACTAAGCTCTCTTCAGTTTCAAGATCCTCAATTGCCTCTTCTCAAAAACTTAAAATTTTATACTTTTTATGGATTTTCTATTTTCTCATTTTTTTTTGTATTTTTCTTAATATCCTAACTCTATATGCAAGACTTTGACTCGAAAAAATTTAACTCTACACAATTTACTTCGTTGGTGGGTATACTTAATGATGTAAAAGTGCAAACAATATGTAACTATACTCAACACAATACGTCAATATATGTAAAAACATGACAAACCACAACACTGACTCACCATACAATCTAAAATCATCCTACGTGTAACTAGCTATGCAAGACATATTTTGGCTAATAGACAGTTAAACCACCCCCACACTGCATGCTTCGTTGTCCTCAACGAATTTAGAGATTATGGAAGAAGACTCAGCAATCAATGTGTAGGACCAGTAGATGAGATGGAGCATGACATATACAAAAGAAACCCATAATTTTAGCTAAAGGAAGAAATACTCACAACCGCCTCAAGGGCAGGGACGAAATCCACTCCAAGCAATCCCCAAGCACTAGTGGTGCCACTGTGCTCCTATATAGTCAGTCTGTTCTGCACACCGGGGTAAACTTCCCTCCTCTGCTAAAATCTGTGTCTTGGTGAATCCCCAACTCGCATACACGAGTCCCCATAAAGGTTGTGTGTGCCGTGGCACACCGGGGTAGACTCTCCCATATCCTGCTCAAATATGTCACTAGGAGACATCATTGGTCCCTCTCTCTCATCTCTCCAAATAACATAATAAAACAAGTGAATTCAAAAAACGACTAAATTAAAGCAAATAAATAGGTTGGGTTGCCTCCCAACAAGTGTCTTGTAATTTAAGGTCGGCGACCCGACCCAGTTACCTCAAATATGATTTATGCAGTTTTTCTCTCCATTTTTTCTTCTTCCACCATCGCTTTTATCTTTGTCTCTTCTCACGTGAGCATGCATGAGATGCATATGGTGCAAAGAAATTGTAGAAGACGGCCTCAAATATTTTTTTTCCTTTTGTGCTTCCACTCCTTGATCACCGATCTTCTCGAAAATTCATTCGCCACATCATGACCCCTTGTACTTTCCTCTTATTCTTCTTCTTCTTCTTCCAATTCTTCAAATCAATATCATTGAGGATCAGTTATGTGGAAACAAAATCCTAGTTGGAACAGTAATGGCAAGGAGTGCCGTCTTGACTGCTTCCTACCCTAGCTCTTGTCTTGGAATCACATGTGGCAATTCATGAACCACATAAAATTGGGATCTTTCTTCATCTCCATGCAACAATTCCCTAGAGCTGTGGCATGCTTCATCTATGCATAGATCTTCAGTGATTGGGGAGAACTCATTATCCATGTACTTATGAGCTTGTTCTTCATTAAAACCTTCTTCAATGTCCTTAGGCCATAAGCTCGCGATGTCAACACTCTCCCATTCATGCCACGACTCCGGAATTATGCGAGGCACAAGTTGTATAGGCTTCACAATATCATTCCGGCGGCGGCGATGGCGGCGATGTACTTATAGGCTTCTTCTTCTTCTTCTTCTTCTTCTTCTTCTTCTTCTTCTTCTTCTTCTTCTTCTTCTTCTTCTTCTTCTTCTTCTTCTTCTTCTTCTTCTTCTTCTTCTTCTTCTTCTTCTTCTTCTTCTTCTTCTCCTCCTCCTCCTCCTCCTCCTCCTCCTCCTCCTCCTCCTCCTCCTCCGCCTCCGCCTCCACCTCCTCCGCCTCCGCCTCCTCCGCCTCCGCCTCCTCCGCCTCCTTCTTCTTCTTCTTCTTCTTCTTCTTCTTCTTCTTCTTCTTCTTCTTCTTCTTCTTCTTCTTCTTCTTCTTCTTCTTCTTCTTCTTCTTCTTCTTCTTCTTCTTCTTCTTCTTCTTCTTCTTCTTCTTCTTCTTCTTCCTCTGTCTCTCTTCTCAGTGACCCATCAAATTGATTGGGTCTTGCTTACTTGGTTGATTTTCTTAGGGGTTTTGGTTACTTCGTGGTGGTGGGCATTTGGTGGGTTTCAATTTTGGTTTTGGGTGAGGATCTGTGGCTTTCGTAGCTCAAGAACAGAGCATTGTTCATCTTGGTTCATCTAGCTCGAGAACATAACAGTGTGCAATTTTGTGGTATGGGTAAGGGTGTTGAAGTGTTGGTAGCTTTCAGTCGATTTTGTGCGATTTATTGTGTTGATTCATTTGTGAAAAAATCTTGAGAGTTAGATGTTTTTGGTATTTTTGGGAATTTGTGGGTGTGTTTTGGGTGTTCTTGATGATAAACATGAGCAAACTCGTCTAAAAAATACACATGGGCAATATGTTCCCGAAAAATTCAATCACCTACTACCTCTGTTTCTCTTCTTTCAAGTGAGAGAAACTGGGCACAGGTTTTAATAAACCTGTGCCATTGACAATTTTACCCTCAACTTTCAATGTTATTACCGTCTGAATATCTACCTCCTCTCTCTGTCCGTCAATAGCCCCAACCACAACCACAACCACACCCACACCCAACGCCACCAGAAGAACAGAGGAACATAGGAAGAATAGAGGACGAACAACCACCAGATCTTCCGCCTGGCCTCACCGTCCTCTTCCTCGTCGATCATTGCTCCGGCGCTCACCGAGTCTTCCTCGTCGTCCTCTCTTGAACCGATTAGAAAGGTCAATTTCGAGAGAAGAAAAACAGATTGAATGAAACACAGATCGAAGGATAGAGAGATCGAAGGAAGGAAAAGAAGAATGAGAAGGTTTACGGCTCTTCGTCGGCGTTTGCTTCGTCTGCGGCGTCCTCTGCGACGGCGGCGTTAGCATCCTCTGGGGCGGCGGCGTTGGCTTCGTCCGCCAGACTCTTCCTCTTCCGTTTTTCTCTCCCTCTTCTTCTTCTTCTTGCTTCCATCCGTCCACCACGACCACCAATCCGGCCGCCTCCTCTGCTGGAAACGAGCCGACGCTTCCGAACCCGAAAACTGCCAAACACCTCAAAATATATTCAAGAGAGATCTTGATGTGAAGAGGAAGACGATCCCAGGGAGGAAATCACCACCAAATAACACGTTAATGATTGAATATGACTAGATCGGACTTTGAAGTTTCATGAAGGTTGGGTTCTCCTTTTCTCTTTCCTCTATCTCTCATACTCTCTCTTCCTATCAATATACAGTAAAAGTGGCCGGTGGGGTTTATTTGGATTGATAAGTTAAGTGGTGAAAGGGCAATCTCGTCATTTAGCTTCAAAACTTTACTAAAAATGGAAAGTAAGGTGAAAGAGAAGAAACTTCCCGTTTAGGAAAGTAAGGTGAAAGAGAAGAAACAGAGGTAGTACTTTTCTAACGGAACATGATTGAAGGGTGCTTAGTGTTCCCGTTAAATGAGTGCGGAGTGTCTTTTTCCAAAACACATGATAGCGGGTAAAATTATGTCTAAATTCAGAGATGGTCAGTTTCTTTTACCCTTTTTATAATGGTAATCTTCCCACTACAACTAGCTCTTGGGCCAATCCATAATTTTAGTAACGCAAAAAAGTGAGAATAATGGTGGGCTGAGCCCAAATAAACAGATTCCAAATCAAGCCCTAACTGCAAAAGAAGAACACGAGAAGATGTTTTCGTGCTCTTCAAGAGTTCAGTGACAGACACTATACAAATCAAACTACACACACACACAAATCACTAGCAACATCTTCAAATTCTTCAAATTCGGCAATGGAATTCGTTATTGAACAAGGCAAGCACCTCCGCGAAGAATGCACCACTCTGGTTCTGGTTAGGGTTTCGCCTCCCTTTCCCTAATTTGGTTCAGTTTCTTTTCCGATTGGTGAATTCATTGTGTCTTTGTTTGATTTGTGGTGTTTAAAGCCGGCTCTTTCGATCGGAAATGTGGGGCAGCTGGCGGTGGATTTGTTGATATCGTCGACGAGAGCTGAGAAAATTGGCTTCTTGGATGATCCCAACGTTCTTCCTTGCGTTGGGAACGATGCTTATTGGCCGACTCCACCTGGAGATCTTGCTCTCCCACTCGAAGGTTCGCACTCACCTTTTGTGAATTTCCTACTTGTATATTGATGGAACATCTGCTAGTTTAGGAATTGTGAGGAAAAAAATTCAATTTTTGTCACAATTTAGGACTTATTTTACTTATTCCTCATTGGTGAGTAGGTCGAATATTTTTGTCTGTATAGTATGATTATATGTTTGGTTCTTCACTGGGATTTATTAGTTCTTCCCCCCATTTAAGTTGAAGAAGTGAAATAAAACACTGAGAGCTATTAGAATGAGAGAGTAACAAGTTTGTATCCGGAGAGGAGAAAAGAGCCATCTAATCCCACACCTTTCCATGCCCCACAATTGTTGCTCAACTTCCTAAAAGCCACTACCTGCGGCGGAGCCAGGAAATCGAACCAGCCGGGGCAAAATTAGGACGTGACGGAAATTTTTAATTCCAGCCGAGGCATTTATGTATTTTTCTAAAGAGTCTTAGTGTAAAATAGCTATAAATAGAGGGGTTCTAGTGGAGTTTTCAAGAAGTCAGGTTGCCATTGCCACCCCTTGTCCTCAAGTAGCTCCGCCCCTGCCACTAGCTAATCTAAATAATCAAGGGAGCCATGCTCAATTATGAGATGTATCAAACAACTTACTGTTTGGCTGCCGATATTTGATATGCTTGAGACGAATTCTGTTGAGATTTTAACTCACATTGGGATGTTCAGAGCTTTGTGTTTAGTTAGTAAGTAGGTCGTGGGATACTCCCCTGATTGCCAATTGGGTTTGAGGTGGAACTCCATGGGTTCTACAACTTTGTTTAGGTGGTATCACCTGTTTAAGGGTACCACAAAGTCACTCATTATCCATCTCTCAAAAACCAACAAACAACATAGTCACTATTCCTAATATTCGAGATGACTTTGTCTAGGTTACATTATTTGCTGAAGTCAGATGGCTAGAAGGTCACCGAGTATCCATCTTTTAAACAGCATTGACAAGAACAACCTGATATAGCCATTACCAACTAACCTTAAGTTCGTAAATTAAGGTTATAGAGTTAATAGCAGGGCCGGGGTGAGCCATGACTTCATGAGGAGGAATTTTTCTGGGATGTATTTCTTGGGTGAGGTATCAGCGACTCATCTTAATTTGCTTTGTTCTCTGGTTTGGAGGGTTGGTGGTCTTTTATGGTTCCGTTTGTGGTGTAGCACAGAGTTACCGAAAATCGTTCAACGGGGTGCGATCTGCGATCCAGATCGGGTGATCCCAATTCGGGACCGTTCGCGATCCAAATCGCTGATTTTGGCGATCCCAAAAGTTTCACACATAGACCCGAGTATGTTGATATCATTACTCTCTGATTCATAAGTTAATCAACTAATTCACCTCTTTACCCCTACTTTTCTTATGTATGATGGAAGTCCATACAAAATTTTACCTTATAATAAATCCATAGTATCAGGCAACGCTAATATGAGTATATATTTAGCGCAGCATTCACAATAAAGCATTCTTCGAATCAGACAAGCGAATATCGTTCCAACTTATCGCTCCGAAGAAGCCTACCCCTGGTGAAACGCATTCCCAGCAGACCGCGCGTTCCAGATCTTGTTCCGCGAACCACAGCGTTCCACGATCCTGGTAACCTTGGTGTAGCATGCGGCTTTTCTCAGGATCTTGATGATTGACTATTCGTTAATGCTTGGTGTTACAAACCACCGTACTATTCTTAAATAGTCTTCCCTTGACATCTTCAAACAATCTTTTCCATTCCATTATTGTAACATCTTTTTGGTCTTCTTCCCTGATAAGAATTCAGTTAGAGGGATCGAAGTTTTCTAATCCCAAATTACTTGTTTTGGGCTATGATAATGAAGTGGGATGGGCAGAGATTATATATCAAGCACTAAGGCTGTTCAATGAACTAACTAAATTCAAAATTAAGTTTTTATGTTAATGGTGGAAACCAGGAAAGAAAAGATTCTTTTAGTGAAAAGATCCTTGGCTATGTTTGAAAGTGTCCTGGTATGACAGTTTCTACTTGTCTGTCATTCAACATTATACATGTTAACCTGGAATCCTAAATTAATGCCCATCCGATGTTCGAAATGGCAGTGAGAGAGCCACCTAATAACACAGTCCATGTGTTATTTATTGATACGACGGAAAAGCCATGTCATAATCACGCATGACCCAGGCTTTTTAGAACTAACCATCCATGTATAACGAACCAGCTTTTCATCAAAAGCCACAAAAGAAGTGATTCTAAGACCTTGCTCCAAGCAAGAAGCTGAGCTATCACAGATGCAAGGTATGACCTTAGAGTATTTGTGGTGGTAGCTGAGTCTCTCCTAAGAAACGGAAAGAGAGAGATGCTTGTCTAGTTGTAGTCCTAGTTTCAAGAGTGAGGGAATCAATCTTATTGTATAAGAAAAAGAAGTCAGCATCATCATAAGGAAGGAGAACATCTAGGTTATCTGTTGTTAGCGGGCTTGAAGAGTTAAAGCTAGAGCTGGAAAAATGTATTATGTGTTTTTGTTGCTATTGGTCAAAAAACTTATTCTGTGCCTCAAGTTGTCAATACTTACCAGGAAAGGGAAGCAGTGGAATACACTTTTGTAGTAGTAGTACCATCGGCCTAGGGCAATTCCTCTGCTTAGTAACAACACTGTCGCCGTAACCGCGCAATCTAAGCTTCTTTCTTCTTCCCACTGTTCTTTCAAGTAGTTATCTTTCCTCTGAACTGGTTGTTTGAGACCAAAAGTCAAGTCACGGGAGAGGAGGATGGTGCATCTGCATCAACATCTTTTATTTTATCACAAGAATTATGAGGGGACATAGCTACCTTAACGAATACATTATCCAAGTGACGAGGAAAGCGCTCTTCATGCCTCTGTTGTCAGTTAGCCACTCTTCTCCATCATAATCCACTATCCACTTGATAATGATGCGTGAGATGTCATAATCCACCTGAATAGTACCCTCCTTGATCAACTCTACCCCACTAGTTTCAATTCTTGATACCTCCCAAATACTTTTATTAGTAAATGCTTCTTTTTATCAGCTAGGGGTCAATGCCTTTCTTGCCAAAGAATTATATTCCTCTGGTTGCTGATATGTCACTGTAATGTTATCCTAACATTTTGTTTTATGTCTCCAGCTTATGACTCGTCTGCTAATGCCTTGACTCTTGTTCAACAAAGGTCCCCGGTTGTGAAGGTAAAATTCAGGGTTCTGTACTGGTTTTGAAATTCATCCATGTGTCTTAAGCCTGATGATCACATCAAGAAATGGAATAATTTGAAAGTATTTATTGGATGGTGATCCATTATAGTTTTGTAATTTTTTCTCGTTGAAGTGCTCCGCCAGTCTTTGTGATGTAGCACATTCCCTGTTAGGCCCTTCCCGCCAAGAAAATAGAGTCATGAAGACATGTGCTAGACCTTTTATAGTTGGTTTGGGGGAGAGCAATAGAGAAGGTTGAAACACGCTGACCACTTCTTCACACGGTGACTTTTTGTTTGGTTCTGTGATACCATTGTAATTTTACTCTCATATCATGAATTGGTTGTTATTTGCTCAGTGAGATGAGATGGGAACAAACCAGATTTTCATTTATCCACATGTATTTTAGATTGTTGACCATCAGCTAGGTTAAATCTGGAGCATTTATCAATTCAAATAATCGTGTTGCCTAGAAGAGGTTTGTTTACATTTTCTATGCAGTTGTATTTATTTCTTATTAATTAGAAAGTTCATAGGACATCAGTATGATGATCAAACAGCTTCTTTTCATCTCAGTGTGTTTATTCAACTCTTGATTATACGATTATTGAGTTTTGCGTTGCTATTTTAAACAGGGAAAGATGATTGAATTCGCCAAGAATATAGCTGATTTTGCTGCCGCTACTGGGAAGAAGGAAGTTGTTATCCTTTCTAGCTTAGATTTTGGACGTTGGCAGACAATTGACATGTCAAGGTACCAAGATCACCATTTTCCCATGTTCAGTCGACCTAAGCCAGAGGCATTTCTTGTAATTAGCAATGGTCTCTTATGCATCTCCTGGATCATGTTTGATTGCTTAATTCTTAATGACCAACCACGTGATTGTACTTATAATAGTTTACTGATTTGAGTACTTTGCTTATGGAAGAAATGAGTTCTTTGTTGAAGAAGAAAAAGAACACATACACGTGGGTCAAAGATACATTATTTTGCACAAGCTCATGATGCCTTGATATCATAATTGTATGGTGAGGGTTTTCTGGCACTGACTGCATTAATTTGAATATTTTGTTACTTTTATCAGTGGTTTGCAGGTATATTACCTTTCTAGTGCCAGTTCGGATGGCACAGATGATGGCTGTGAGAAACTTGGCTGGAAAAGGCTTCAAGAATATAACCCTGCGCAGAGGAGGTGGAAGTACCTTAGTTCCGTTGCTGAAGGAAATGCACAACCTGATGACTTGCTACTTCTTGAAGATGAAATGGAAGAAGAAGATTATTATCCGAGTCTTCCCTTCGCTGCACTGTTTTCATTTTTTAAGGTATTACTTGAATTTTGTTTGCTTTGAAGCATGTAGTTCACTGTTTTTAGGCTTCAGCATTTGTTTTCGACAATTTTTGTATCGGCTTCAATTGGCGGCTTCAGTCTAATTTAGGTTTATGGTTTCTAAATAGGCAAAAGGTTTGAAGGCCACCTGCTTATTCTGTTATTGTTCGGAAGGAGACAATATACCAGAGGCATTCCACCTAGCCGAGTCAGTAAGCAGACTTTTGAATCTGAATGCAACACAGTTTCATGGTAAGTCTTAGTTGCTGATCCTAGTTTGATTTTCCCTGTAAACTATCCTATGAAAAAACAACTAAGAAAATGAACAAAGGATAAATAATGAGTTATAGAAATGTTAGAAATAAATGTACACAATTGTTGGTATCGGGTCATTAGTTTCACTCAAAGGATTCATTACTGTAGCCTAAGTTACCCGTACTCTTCAATCCTGGCACCATAGCGTGTCAGACATGATACTTGTGGATAAGGTTTTGGGATATGTGGTGGATCTGGCCTCCTTCCATCCGACACTTCAAGGTTTCAAATCATGGTCAGCGTTAATTTCTTCTTTCCATTGCCTCCTCCTCCGTGTCATCGCCTTCACTGTGTTTGAAGTAGTTGTCACTTGTCAGAGTCGTGGTCATCTAAATCTCGCTAACCATCCTCTAACCTCATGACATGTTCATCTTTCTTGTTGAGTGATGAGTTGCATACAATCAAGTCCGTTTTGTTCAAAATAATCTTTCGGGTTTAAGATTAGTTTATGAAAATAAACACATACCAAGTAAAATAATTGCAAAGTCACCATATCCCCGCACCGTGTCCAAAATTTTGACTCTTTTTAGCCCAGTCCCAGAATCCTAATTTTCCACGAGGGGGCAACTCCTATTATGAACTGTAGCCGATTTGTGTTTTTTTTTTTTTTTTTTTTTTTTTTTTTTTTTTTATATATCTAGTTGTGTGGAAAAGAGGTCCCATTGTAAGTACTCTATATCTATGAGAACCATCTTGGAGACCATGGTTGACAGTTTAGTGGTGAGGCAGTGAGGAGGTTATCCTGGAATAGTATATGCCCACATCAAATTTCTTCACACCTAAGATTATGCAAGCCGCAAAAATTTCCACTATTTTGTGTACATATTTAAAGTGTAAATGCATTAGAAACAGTTTGACAACCTATGGCATCACTTGGTTTGCAATAATTCTATGATTATTATTCACATATGCTCATGAACATTAGGGCTGATTTGACATTCATATGCCGTTTCCGGATGTACTACTAATGCAAACATCTCTCCTGCATCCGTCTTCCGAACACTAAAGGAAAACAAAATAATTGGTGTACAGAGTTCTCTTCGTAACGCGACTTCAATTTGTAATTCACTCTCAAATTTTTACTATTTCTGGGATGTGGATCTGTGTTGGTATTGCAACCCACTGTCCTTGGCAAAAATAGTGCAGTTTTCGTGAACACGAACCTGGTTCATTTCAGCTAGTTGCTGTAAACATATATGCTACTTGATCTGTGCAGGCAGCGAAGGTGGGAAGTGGACTGTGCCCTTTTCATGGCAGACAGTATACGGACCTCCCCCAGATATGTCGATGTTTTGAACTGGATGTTATGATGGTAAGTCAGCAACCAATGATTCCTTATCTTTTCTATTGCCGTTCTGGTATTTTATGTAATGTAAATCCGTATTTGGTATTTTAGGATAGTTACCCTTCTTTTGATGTTCTTCATGTAGAAGTAACCGTTTTTCTAATACTTCATGTTCGTGTTGTACGCCCGTGACTTATGGTGAAATTTGATGTTGTGTTTCCACTTCGGTTTCTCATTGATTTTGGGCAAAGTAATTTTAATCAGACCAGTGCACTTTCAATGTTTGACCGGGCAGGAGTTCAATTGTTCCTTCATCCACGTCCTGTTTGTAACTGTAAAATTTAGAGCATACTATCAGGTATAAGGGAGCTTAAAGAACTTAATAAAGGGAGTATATTGACCTTAGATGGAATGACTAATTGGCATTTGAACTAGGATGAAATAAACCTCATGGTTGAGTGTTCGGGGGAAGAACTCCATTGATGAAGGTGCTCAAGCTTTAATCTCTCTCAAAATGTTCAGAGTAACCCTCTGATGTTATTGATTTGGAAGAATAAAGAAAATAGCCAATTTGTCTTTCTCATGGAGCTCATCTATCCCTTAAAGCCATATATGTCCTTCAATTTTTAAAAACCATCTTCCTAGTTTAATTAGGACCGGCTACATTGATGAAGCATCTGCACTGGTGTCTATATATATATATATCCCGTGTTATGTGGGGGTATATTTGTTGTTAGACCGTCCACAACCGTTGGGGAGGTCGCACCCGGGACGGTGATTATGGGTGTAACAGGGCGGGGGAGGGGGACTTGCTAATCCGAAGGGGGAGGGGGCGGTGGAAGGCGTGGTGAAGCATCTGGTCGCCACCGCCTGGCCCACACTCCGCGAGGGTTTTCTTTTATTTTCTTTTTCTTTTTTTTTCTTTCTCTGGTGTTGTTTTCTGCTTTTCAACGCGGGTGTATATATTTGTTAGTTTCTTTTAATTACAACACCCCCCTTTATGTATTTTGGTGTAGAATTGTGTTTAGTTAAATTATAAGAAGACCCCCTGAGTCGTGTTGTATATTTTGTTTTATTATTATAAGGATTCAACTCATTAAAAAATGATTATATTTATGTAAATAGCATGTTTTGGTTTACTTTTGTTAGGAAAAAATGTTTCGGTGCAAATAAAAATAAATTTCTAATGTAAATCTTTCAAAAAGTATATTCTCAAAAGTATAACACATTAATTAAGATTATATGTTTTGGATTAAAAAAATCGTTCTAAAAAAATAATAGTGCAATTAATCAAAAAACGGGGTTGTATATGTATGTTTGACTAAAGAAAGAGGCGTTAAGTGTTTTTATATGTACAGTAAAACCTCTATAAATTAATAATGTTGGGACCGGGGTATTTTATTAGTTTAGCGAGATAATATTATATCGATAAATTAATAATTTATTAATTTAAAGAGATTGTACGTATGATCTTTAAATTTTGAAGTCCAATGTACTAGTTACAATGTCTATTATTTAAAAACAAACCAGTTTTTTCCTTTTTTTAATTAATATTACGAGGTTCAAAGCATTGAAGAAGTTATGGCGGATACTATTCCCGTTCGATGAAGATGTTGAGGATGATTCAATAGCATTGGAACCGGTCTCTCGGAAATAAGCATTGCAAGCGGCAACAACTCTTCACAACTTGCAATACGAGAAGACAATGCCCCAACTCTTAAGTGCAATAAGGAGATTTAAAGATGAACTTAGGATAGATTTGGAGTACAACAAAAAATAAGTACTATAGATTCATTTCTCACTAGGCAATATTAGAATTTGGAATATTTTAGCAATTATTAATTTACAGTTTCGTCGAGACCAATATATATACGCTGGGATTTTAAAATTTTTATTATCTTATTATTTTATCGATTAGGGTCCAATTTTGCACTGGTCCCAAGTTGGGACTGGACAAGTTATTAATTTTATCGAAGTTATTAATTTATCGAGTATTAATTTATAGAAGTTTTACATCGAGTATTAATTTATAGAGGTTTTACTGTAATATGAATATATTTGTGTATATACATTAAAATATAATAGGAGGATAGTAATAGTGTTTAATAGTGGGGTAAGGTGGGACAGGTGGGTGAGGGGGAAGCCACGATTGTGGACAGTCTTATCATTTGGGCATCTCAAATGGACAGTCAATGCCTACGACTACGAGTACTAGGCGCTCTTGCTGCTATACTGGGTTCTAGATGTACATTAAGTGCACAGCAGCCTCGGCTTGCATTTTTGGGCAATTTGCAATTTATCCTCTTGTTGCTAGGGAGATGTAGCACTAACAACCCTATCTATATGTTGACATACATGACTGGGAAAGAAACCATGCAACACAACCAACACAAAAGAAATGAACATGTACTCAAACATTGCTGCTAACCGTACCGGATCACCAATAAGAGCACGAGAGGGGATGGCGAGTCATAATACATCATGAGTTCTTGAACTTGGTCATCTCCCCTTTTGGCTAGAAGACAACACAATTGTTGTGTTCATGAGGGATGTGCTTAATGGAACTCTTTGTTAGAATAATCAAATTCTTAATGTGAGGGACAAGGGCATTGTTCGTCCTCATCATAGAGTGTTCCTCGTTAATCATCCTTTCTGCTTCAAAACGGTCAAGTCTCCCCACTTGAACTTAATTATATTCGTACGAATAAATTAGATCATCCTCTTTGGGTTCTTGAAACCTCAGCTTTGATAACAAGGCTATTTTGTGAAAGAGAGATGAACACCCTAGAATGAAGCCACGAACACAACTGCCATGGAAACCCAAGGAAGATGCACCATGGAAACCCGATGCGTACCCTCAACCCAGCACCAAACACATAATGCGCACCCCAAAAAGATGCCATTACCGTGAACATGAGAAGCACAATCACCACCACCACCACCAAGGCACTGTCAATCTGTGCAACCACAGATTGCAACTTTAGGCACTATCTTCGCTGTAGTCACAACTCACAAGAACCATAACGAACACACAAATCGAATCGACATAGATACCTTTGGAATAGACAGAAATTGACTTCCAAATTATAGGAAGGTAAAACGGTTGTGACACTAATAATGAGTGCATAGTCATCGAGTTTAGTGTTCATTCTGTTTAACTTATCCTAGCCGTCAAAAGAACTTAACTTTCGTTAACTAAGGATTATGTTTTGATTGTGTGATTGTTATTCAATAGAGACAAACATTTTCATAGTAACCTTAACCTTGTAAGGGAATGTTGCAACTGGGAAAATATTTGAAAACTATTATCATTGAAAAGTTGAGTCCCTCCCATTGTTCGGCCACAGGCCAGACATAAGTTGGCATAATGGTATAGGCGGCTCTGCCCAGAGGAGGTAACGTGCCACATTTAATGGAAGATTTCAACGATGTGAGGAAGGCAACATCACAAATTATGGAAGGATTTGGTGCTACACGACACGCTAGGCTTTTCTTATCTCGCCAGGAAGTCACCAACTAACTTGCCTATAATGACTTCAATGCATTAACATTTATTGTGTTGTTTACTCTATACACTTTCAATTAACAATTCTTGTATTGTTGTCTTAATCAAATTATCTAACTACAAAATTACTGGGATAAGAGAACACAACATCTATTTTGGGTCTGACAGGATATCTCTTTTGTTCCATTTTCTCGTCTACTTAAAACCGAGAATGGGCAAATTTTAAAATTCCAGCAATGTGAATCAACCCCATAAGCTAGTGGATCTAATTAATTTTTCATTGTATAGAGACGTGTAAACAATTCTAATAAAAATATTCTTGTCCTTGCCATTTTTGTCAACAACTAGATTGCTTTCTTCTTACACTTTACCAACTATTTTCTTGTAATTTGGTAACCATTTGTTGACTAAATAAATAGTAAATACCTTACCCAAAAGGGGATGAATATTGTCACGTAGTACTAATTAAGTATTCAACATCAGTTTTTTGTAGCCTTCGTCCCTACCACATGCCTAGCTTACATACATGCTCTATAAGTAACACATTTACTCCTGCCAATCCCACAGACAACCCCAATGTCGACCTCCTCTTCATCATCTTCTCCGGCGACTATTGGCGGAGGGCCAGAGTCGTCGTCGAACCTTCCAATACAGGAAATACCCGGTGATGTTGGCTTGCCCTTCTTCGGTCCCATCAAGGACCGTTACGACTACTTCTACAACCAAGGCATCGAAAAATTCTTCGAATCCAGGATCGAAAAATACAACTCCACTGTTTTTAGAATGAACATGCCACCCGGTCCCTTCATCGTCTTAAACCCTAAAGTCGTCGTCCTCCTCGACGGCATCAGCTTCCCAGTCCTCTTCGACAACTCGAAGGTCGACAAGTCGGACACCATCGGCGGACCCTATGTTCCGTCCTTGTCCTTCTCCGGCGGCTACCGCATTTGTTCCCACCTCGACACCACCGAACCCAAACACACTCTCCTCAAAAGCTATTTCTTGTCTTTCCTCGCGTCCAAACGCGATGAATTCATCCCTACTTTCAGAAGCGCAGTCTCTAACCTCTTCATCAACCTAGAAGACCAGCTTGCCGCTAAAAATACCTCAAATTTCAACACTATAGCGAATGATATGACGTTTGAGTTCCTCTTTAAACTCTTCGGCGACGGACGCAATCCGTCATCTACAAGTGTCAGATCCGACGGCCCTAAGTTCTTGAAATCGTGGTTCTTTCTTCAAATTTGCCCTCTCGTGACCTTCGGGAGTAAACTCGTACCGAATTTCCTCGAAGATCTCGCACTCCACACGTTTCGATTACCTTTCTGTCTCGTGAAGTCCAAATACAAGCGATTGTACGACTCGTTTTTCGCCTCGGGATCAAAATTTTTGGACGGGCTGGAAAGTTCATGGATAGAAAGAGACGAAGCTTGTCATAACCTAGTATTTGTTGCCGGTTTGAATTCTTTCGCCGGCCTGACGGCTTCCTTTCCGTACATGATCAAACGGGTCGGCGCTGCAGGAGAGAGTTTACACCAACGTTTACGTGACGAGATAAGAGCCGTCGTTAAGTCGGAAGGCGGGGTCACGTTCTCGTCTCTAGATAAGATGGCTTTGATGAAGTCAACAGTGTTTGAGGCGTTCAGGATTGACCCGCCGCTCCCGCGCCAGTTTGCTAGGGCTAGGGATGATATGGTGGTCCAGAGTCACGACGCTGCATTCCTGATAAAAAAGGGTGAGATGATCTTTGGATATCAGCCGATTGCGACGAGAGATCCTAAGATCTTTGAGAAACCTAAGGAGTTTGTGGCAGATAGATTTGTGGGCGAGGAGGGGGAGAAGTTGCTGAAGTATGTGTACTGGGCGAATGGGAGAGAGATTGATGATCCGAGGGCTGAGGATAAGATGTGTCCAGGAAAAGATTTGGCGATGCTGGTGTCGAGGATAATGTTGGTGGAGTTCTTCTTAAGGTACGATACGTTTGAGGTCGAGTTAAACGGGTTTCCTCCTCTGGCCGGCTCGTCTACTACGACTGTGAAGTCCTTGAGAAAAGCCACATGGAGCTGATCAAAATTTGTTTCTGAATTTGTTCATTTCACTTTGTGTTTGCTTAATTTCCTGATTTCGGGTTTTACTGTTTGGGGTTGGTTTCTCGCATTGTGATTTGCGGGTTTGTATTTGATTGTTTAGTGGTACATGGGAAGCAACACCAGCAGCCAGCCAGCAGCAGCGTGTAAACGTTCTTCTCAATTGGGGGTTTGAATTGATTTTGTTTCTTACTTGAATGTTACTGTAAAAGAATTGATTTTGTTTAAGGAAGCAGAAAACTAGTACTACCTCTGTTTCTTCTCTTTCACCATTGACTGGGTCACTTTCATCCGGTAATTTGATTAGTAAAACGACACAAAAAATTGGTAATCTTTGCATGGTCTTGTAGAGTAAATTTTATTCTACAACACCGTAAAAGATTTTCCAAAAAACTGTATTGTTTTGCTATCTAGATCGCCGAATCAAAGTAATCCAATTACGGGTTGAAAAGTCAAAGTAGGACGATCCAGAAGAAACGGAGGTATTATATTAGTACTAGTCTCTTGGTTTCTTTCTTCTACTCGATGTCTTTGTTTGAGGATGGTAAAACATCTGACTATAACTCGAGCAAGTTGGATGGGTTGACACTCCTGTCTTAGCCCAAGTCCAAACGAAAACATTGGACTTAATGAACTAATTAAGTTATTTATCACTTCTCAAAAAAAAAATGTTTTTTTTTTTGAATTAGTAACTTATTGAATACTTATAAAAGTAGATATTAAAAGTATGCATATCAACGTTTGTTATTTAAGATAAAAAATAAATTACTATAACTACTAGTTCGAATCAAAAAAATTATCTAATTAGGAGTATCAAAATAAAAAGATTTAGATTACAAGAGAATAATAAATATTAAGTGCAGAAAATAAATCAACTAGCTCAAGATTTTTTTTTTTTAAAATATTGCTAATAATCAAAAGAAAATGAGTAGATTCATGATAGATATCTTGTATAATTCTCTCCAAATATATTATTTATAGGCAGTGATTATGTAAATCTCGCAATTTCTTGATAGCCCGTTGTTTAATAGTTATACCCAAGCCAGGCATAATTACGATACGGGCTGAGAATTTTTGTCCAAGCTAGTCCAAATTACTACTCCCTCTGTCTGGCAAAGGGAGTAGTAATTTGACATGGTATTTTCACCATTATCCTTAATTTAGTTTGCTCCAAGACTAGGTGCAGTGAATATGAATGGGTAATATTCGAAGTTCATGATATTTTTAACCTTGAATACATGTAAGCGAACAACCATTTTTGTATAACTATTGTATCACTTGGTTTTGCAATAATGCTACGATTTTTATTCACATATGCTCAAGAACATCAGGCATATTAAGATGTTCTTTCCAGAAATACTAATGTGAACATCTCTCCTGCACCTGTCATCCGAACACGTAAAAGAAGATGAAAGAATTGGTGTACAGAGTTCTCTTTGTTACTTGACTCAAAATTTGTACTTCACTCTCAAATTCTTACTATTTCAGGATGTGGATCTGTGTTGGTATTGCAACCCACTGTCCCTAGCAAAAATATGCAGTTGTCGTGAACACGGACTTGGTTCATTTCAGCTGTAGTTGTCGTAAACATATATGCTACTTGATCTGTGCAGGCAGCGAAGGTGGGAAGTGGACTGTGCCCTTTTCATGGCAGACAGTATACGGACCTCCCCCAGATATGTCGATGTTTTGAACTAGATGTTATAATGGTAAGTCAGCAACCAATGATCCTCGATATTTTCTGGTGGCCTTCTGGTATTTTATGAAATGTAAATCCGTATTTGGTATTTTTAGATTATTACTCCTCTTTTGGTTTTCTTCGTGGTAGAAGAACAGTTATTCTAATACTTCATCTTCATGTTGTACGTCCGTGACTTGTACTTCATCTTCATGGTAGATCATATCGGGTATAAGGGAGCATAAAGAACTTGGTAAAGGAGTATATTGATCTTAGATGGAATTTGACTGACTAATTGGCATTTGAATTAGGATGAAATAAACCGCATGGTTGAGCCCCATTATTGAAGATGCTCGAGGTTTAATCCTTCCCCCAAATCTTCAGACTCCAGAATAACCTTTCAATGTTGTTGATTTGGAAGAATAACGAAACCAGCTAGGGCTGTGACACTAATAATGAGACCATAATCATCGAGTTTATTGTTTAACTTATTCCAGAGGCAGGGCTTTCCCTAACTTTCCCGAAGGATTAAGGCGATGCCAACATCCTAGGCCCTCGTTAGAAAAAAAGAAAAAAAGTATAATAGAATTACGTATCTTATTCGTCAAAAAATTTTAATTTTGTGAACTAAGTAATATGTTCTGCTTGTGTTATTCTTGCTCGATAGATTTTGGAGAAGACAGATTATGATTGTAATCTTGCAAGGGAATGCAATTCGAAAAATATTTGAAAACTATTATCATTGAGAATTGGGTCTTTCCTAGGCAAACTATAAGTTGGCCTAATGTTAAAGGTGGCTCGGTTTAGAGAAGGAGACATTTTTATGTGCTCCAAGAGCACCACGTCAGCATGACAAGACACTTGGTGCTTTGTACCAGCCACGGACACCTATGCTCACTTGGAATTGCTCCTGGAGAAGTTAACGTGGCACATTTAATGGAAGATTACACGCTAGGTTTTTCTCATCTCATCAGGAAGTCACCCAACTAACTTCATTGCATAATTTCTATTGTGTTGTTTACTCTATTAATATTTTCAATTTCTTCAAAAAAAATATGGTTAAAAGACATAATCCTTAACCTCCTAATCCCCTTTTAATAACCACTCTACAACCATTCACCTTCAAACAGACCAAAGACCCAACCTGCAGTACACTACCGCCACTTGAGTTCACCCCAAATCACCGCACCACATTCAGGCTGCAAGCCCGAAGCCAACAACCTGCAACTACAACTCACTTGCTTGATAACAAGATCCATGCATATTTATTGTAACTGTATAATGACAGTGTATACAAGTATGTATCTCACCTCAGTTCTTGGAGTATTTCCAAGTACCTTGACCATAGGACTAACTTTGTTTACTCCTCCAAGGTATGTATCCATACAATGAGACGGGTGAACACACACTGTTATCAGGCTTTCAGCTTTTTTGATGTATATAGAATCAAGGCTCCCGCTGAAACACAGATGTCTGAGACTTCCAGAACAAATTTTAATGTGGTTTAAAGTACAAAGGTCGATGGACTCTCAAGTAATGGACAACAGGTAATGAAATATGCAAATGATTTCGCCTCAATAGATTTTGCCTCAATAGTAACATATTTTAACTCTAGACTTTTTTTTTTGAGAAATTGTTTCGTCGACAACCGGGTTCGAACGAGGGACCTCATGCAGGGGCTTCCAACGCTCTACCACTTGAGCTACCACCCTAGCTGCTATTTTAACTCTAGACTTATTAGTTTAGGAAAGCCTCTGAAAATTGATTGAATGCTGAAGTCACACCTATTAATCTTGAGATGTTCAATTACCACAACCTGCAACTACAACCCAACTGAAACGGCTTGCTTTTTCAAGATACTCAAACCCCTAATTTCTTCTTCCATTAAATCTCATGTCCACAGCCGTGGTGGTATCTCCTCCATACCAGTCGGAACCCAACCCCAACAAGCTTCTTGTGAACCCACCCAACCACTGCAGACACAGATCGAAGTCGGAGGAAGAAGAAGACATGACGAGAACGAGGAGGAGGAGGAGGAGGAGAGAGGAGTAAAGAGGGGGGGGGGGGAGAGACGCCGTTCTCCTTCCACCGTCTCTACCCAGATCTACGGATGATGAAGCACATAGAGAGGAGAGAGGGAGGTGCTCTAGTCAGACGTAGAGGTGAATCGGTACAGATCTGGAGAAGAACAAAGCAACGCTGCCGCCGTGCTCTTCCTGCGCCTCGTTAGCCGTCCTTCCACCGTCATTTGCACCATCTCCGTCTCTCCTTCTCCGCTGTCCTCTTCGGCGCCGTGGAGAGGAGGAGGCAGGGAGGTGAAGAAGGAGGCATAGAAGTTGCTGTCCTCTTCGGCGCCGTTGAGGTGAAGGAGGAGACGGTGGGGAGGAGGAGGCAGAGAGGTGAAGGAGGCGGTGGAGGAGGAGGGGTAAGAGAAACAAATCTGTTAGGGTTACAAACGAGGGAAAAAGGAGAATAAGTGAGTTTATATAGTGGTGTAATTTACTTTAATCCCAAGGGTATTTTTGTCTTCAGAGCCCTTCCGTTAGCTCCGTTAGTTAGCAGGGAACCAAATGGTATATATCCAAACACAGGGGGGGGGGGGGGGGAGGGGGGGGGGTGATTGGTCTTTATTCCATACTCAAGGGGTGGTTTTTGTCTTTTACCCGCTAGTAAATGGTACAATCTATTTTTATGACCATTTGCCCCTATTTGTGTTTACTTCATAGTTGCGAAATCCGTTCCGATCGCCGTTCCATTTCACTCTTCGGAACGGAACGATCTCCGTTCCTGATTTACCGTACCTTTTTATATTATATACATACAATATACAAAACACATAAAATATCAAGGATATCTCATAGCAACTACTTCAATGATGATTGCCATTCCAAACTAGTAATTTGAGGTATGTTAACGAACATTGAAGTATTTTTAAAAAAAAGTTGTAGTAACATAGAAAATATATGTTCTTGTATAGGTTATATAAAAATAGTGTGAGGAAAGTTGTTTCAAATAACGAATTTATGATGTTAAGTTATATACTCGGAAAAAGAACATACAAACATATATATAATTATATCATAAGTTGTATTTATATTTTGTATCATTTAAGCATAAACTTTTAAGATACTTATGGAGGTGTGTTAATTGATGGAGGTGTTTTAATTTTTAGTAATTGTATGACTTCATATAATAAATAATTTAAAATCAAATAGTATTAACAACAATTGCCACCAAGCCCAGCGATTAAGCGATTGACTTGTGCAACAGTTGGCTTGGGTTCGATTCCAAGCAGTGTCATTTTTTTTCGTAATAACAACACATGATCCGAATTTGTTGGATTTCGGCCGGATCCGACCGGATTGGACCGAAATTCTGAGTGGTACGGAACATGCACTGTTTCGTTCTGTATTAGGCAAAAAAACGGAACAATCTGCCCCGTTTCGTCCAGAACAGAACGAATCTGACAACTATGGTTTACTTTGTTCATGTTCTTGTGTTCTTGGTGTTCTTGAACACCACCACCAACACCACCAAGACCACACCAATTCTCTACAGCCACTGTCCAACCTAACAACCTACAACCAATTCTCTACAGCCATCATCCTCACCATGCTATCACCTAACCTGCAATTCTTACTCCATAACCACCTGCTATACCATTCACAACCAACCCCTACACCATCTCAAACCCAATTAATTCAGACCAACAAATCCAAACCACCATAACCTGCATTTACTATCCACCACTGCCACCATCAACCAATTCGATCTACTTCCCCTATCCCTCTCCCTCCCACCAAATTACAAGATGAAGAAGAAAAAGGAGGAAGAGAAGAACAGATGAAGAAGAAAAAGGAGAAAGATATGAAGAAGATGAAGAAAGAAAAACAAGAAGCGACATCAGCAGCAGGTGGGTCTTGTGAATCCGCCACCCAAAGAGCAGTGATACCGACACTGAATCTGCCACAGTCGCCGCCTGGTCTGGTCCTCTCTTCCTATGCCGGGGTTTTCATAACCCCGATCTGCCACCGTGACAGAGAAAACAGAGAGAGGGAGGGAGGGAGATATTTGTCGCCACCACACAAAACCAATTCACCATCACCATTTCGAACCACTGCCTTCCTTCTTAACCACCACTACAACCTCCTAAATCACCTAAACCCAGTACAATACAACCCAAAAAACTCCATAGCCAACCAAACTACCGCTGCCACCAATCAATCCCCGATCCTTCACCACTTAAATTCACCATTAACAAACCCAAAAAAGACCCAATCACGACCAAGAAACAACACAAATTCGAACATAGAAACCCGACAAACCACAACAACCTGCCTTCACTCCTCCATCTCCTCTCATTTTGTTCCGATCAAAATCCACACAGAGGCTTAATCACCGACTTGCAATAGACTCAGAACACTACAGAGGAAAACCCAGCAAGAAGAAGCAGAGAGGAGAGAAATGAGAAGAAGCAGAGAAGAAAACCCAACAATCCGTCAGAGAGATACTTGTTGCCACCGCTGTCGACTCCTCTTCCCGTCGTCTCCCCTTCTCTCTCTGCCTCTCTTTTTCTATTTCAGGATTTGAGATGGGTTCTTCTGCTGCTCTGGGTGATGGATGAGAGAAAGGGATTTCATTAGGGAGGAGGAGATGTAGAGGAAGGAGGAGAGGGAGAGGATTGATTGTTTCTGGTCGACGAATGGAGGTGGAGATGGAGTTTGGTCGACTATGTTTGGGAGGTGAAGAGAGAGAGACGAGATAGAGAGAGAGAGAGTTAGATATTGAAAAATAATGGGAAGAGAAAAAAGGGTATTTTTATGGTCTCACGTTTTCTTTAATCTTAGGGAAAATAGTTCTTTTTGCCCCTCTGTTAGGGTTCCGTTACCTTCCGTCCACTGCCAGGATTTTTGTAGTATATCCCAAACACGAGGGAATTTTTTGTATATATTCTAAATACGGAGGGTGATTTTTGTCTTCTACCCAATAAATATATATTAACATTTTCAATTAACAACTTGTATGCTTTGTTAATCAAATTATATACTAAAAAATGACAGTGATGAAAGAGAACACGACGACTCTTTTGGATCTGAGGGATGTATTTTTTCCATTTTCTCCTTTAGTTAAAAACCGAGAATGGGCACACTTAAATATTCCAGCTGTGTGTAGCAAACCCCATAGCCAGTGGATCTAACAGAATTAATTTGTCAATGTTTAGAGACTGTGTAACAAATTCCAATATAATAATAATGATAATAATAATAATAGAGTTTGATAATAATACTCGTGTCCTTGCCATTTTTGTCAACTATTAGATTCCTTTCTTCTTACACTTTGGTACTATTTTCGTGTGAATTGGTTAACGATTTGTTGACTAAATAAATTCCTTACCCGAAAGGGGATGGATATTGTCATGTACTACTATCTTTTTTAGAAAACAAACTTTATATTACCAGCAACTAGCCAAAAGTATTTCAAGTCCACTCAAAAAAAAAAAAAAAAAATCAAGAGGGAGTAGAAACAGTTGGCAATCTACATAATAAGCTGGCGTGGGGAATACTATTCCAAACAATGTGACATATGAAATAGCATATCCCTACTATATCCTAAGAACTAAATACTTCATAATGAGACAATGTCAGGCGTACTTACAAAATTATTATACTTTTGTTGTAGTCGTGTCCGAGAAATGCACTAGTAGTGAAAAAGAGACATGAAGGTAGCCTTTTCGAATCAATTCATTTTCTGTTCCCAAAGATATCCCTTGAGAGATGGTTGGCCTGACTTTTGACTTCCCGAGGAATCCATTTCTAAGAATTATAATAATTTCCACATCCAATTTGGGTAGCCATTCTTCCCTATTTTGAGATGTATTTTCTCTTTCTTAGTAGTTAGATGACAATTGCTCATAAAAACTATCCAACAATATTAATTATGTGAACTCCACCATGTAATTATGTGTGTAAACAAGGAATAAAAATGTGAAATGTACAATTTTCTTAATTCATGCACCTATTCTCTCTGATGTGAAAGAAGCGATACATTGGAAGTACATGCCTAGCTTACATGCATTCTCTATAAGGGCATGTCCACCGAAGGCTTTTAATATTGTCAAGATTAGACTTGCTCCAAGGCAAGAGCATGGACAATTCTAGCTTCTTGCTTTGTCTTCTAGCTCTTTTGCCACATAACTATTTCACCCCTTTTTCATCCACAAATACTCTGTTTTGCATAACATAAAAACAGCCGTTTGTACTAGTGGCAATACAAAAACAGACTACCCTAGTTGCGACCTCCTCTCATTTATTTGACTAAATAAGTACGTTACCCAAAAGGGGCTGAATATTGTCACGTACTAATTATATATTAATAATAGTTCGTCCATTTTACGTAGCCCTCGTCCCTACCATCCATGCCTGGCTTACATACATGCTCTATAAGTAACACATTCACCCTCCTGCCAATCCCACAGACCACCCTAGTGGCAAACTCTCCATTGTTTTCTCCCACAGACAACGCTAATGGCAATTACCTCTCCATTACTCTCTCCGGCGACTACCGCCGGAGAGCCAGAGTCGTCAAAGCTTCCAACACGAGAAATACCCGGTGATGTTGGCCTGCCCTTCTTCGGTCCCATCAAAGACCGTTTTGACTACTTCTACAACCAAGGCATCGAAAAATTCTTCGAATCTAGGATCAAGAAATACAACTCTACTGTTTTTAGAATGAACATGCCACCGGGTCCCTTCATCGTCTCAAACCCTAGAGTTGTCGTCCTCCTCGACGGCATCAGCTTCCCGACTCTCTTCGACAACTCGAAAGTCGATAAGTCGGATGCCTTCGGCGGACCCTATGTTCCGTCCTTGTCCTTCTACGGCGGCTACCGCATTTGTACCCACCTTGACACTACCGAACCCAAACACACTCTACTCAAAAGCTACTTATTGTCTTTCCTCGCCTCCAAACGCGACGAATTTATCCCCAGTTTCCGGAGCGCCGTCTCTAACCTCTTCATCAACCTAGAAGACCAGCTTTCTCCTAAAAATACCTCAAATTTCAACACCATAGCGAATGATATGACGTTTGAGTTCATCTTTAAACTCTTTGGCGACGGACGCGACCCGTCTACTACAAGCGTCAAATCCGACGGCCCAAAGTTCTTGAAATCGTGGTTCTTTCTTCAGATCTGCCCTCTCATCACCCTAGGGAGTAAACTCATACCGAGTTTCCTCGAAGATCTCGCACTCCACACATTTCGGTTACCTTTCTGTCTCGTAAAGTCCAAATACAAGCGATTGTATGACTCGTTTTTCGCCTCTGGGTCGAAATTTTTAGACGGGCTAGAAAATTTAGGGATCAAAAGAGACGAAGCTTGTCATAATCTAGTATTTGTTGCCGGTCTGAACTCTTTTGCCGGCTTGACGGCTTCCTTTCCGTACATGATCAAGCGGGTCGGCGCTGCCGGAGAGAGTTTACACCAGCGTTTACGTGACGAGATAAGAGCCGTCGTTAAGTCGGAAGGCGAGGTCACTTTCTCGTCGCTAGATAAGATGACTTTGATGAAGTCAACTGTCTACGAGGCGTTCAGGATTGACCCGCCGCTCTCGCGCCAGTTTGCTAGGGCTAGGGATGACATGGTGGTCAAGAGTCACGACGCTGCGTTCGTGATAAAAAAGGGTGAGATGATATTTGGATATCAACCCATCGCAACAAGAGATCCTAAGATCTTTGAGAAACCTAAAGAGTTTGTGGCGGATAGATTTGTGGGCGAGGAGGGAGAGAAATTGCTGAAGTATGTATATTGGGCGAACGGTAGAGAGATTGATGATCCGAGGGATGAGGATAAGATGTGTCCAGGAAAAGACCTGGCGATGCTGGTGTCGAGGGTACTTTTGGTCGAGTTCTTCCTAAGGTACGACACGTTTGAGGTCGAGTTAAACGGGTTTCCTCCTTTGGCCGGGTCATCGACAACCACCATAAAGTCCTTGACGAAAGCCACATGGAGTTGATCATGGAATGTCAAATGAAATGCAAGGATGTTGTTCCAAATTTGTTTCCGGATGTTTGTTTAATTTCCCGACTTAGTAGTCTTACTGGTTGGGGTTGGTTCTTCACATTGTGGCTTGCGATTTTGTATTTGATTCGTTTACTTGTAACAAATAAGTGAGTACGTGGGAAGCAGCAGCAGCCAGCAGCGTGTAAACGTCGTACTCAGTAGGGGTTTGAATTGATTGTGTTTCTTACTTGAATGTTCAAAGAATTGATGTTGTTTTAAGGAAGCAGAAAACTATATTAGCACTAGTCTCTTGGTTTCTTTCTTCTGCTCGATGTCTTTGGACGAGGATGATTAACATAGGACTGTAACACGGGTTAGCTGGATGGGGTTATATTGAGCTACAGCTTCCCAAAATACTAATGTGGTAACAGCTGATCCATCAAATTAGAAGATCTTGTATTTCTGCTTGGACTAAATTGCAATCATGTCCAAAGTGATGACATGAAATTTTCGGAGCTACAGATGCCGT
Source organism: Linanthus parryae (assembly GCA_023055425.1). Lineage (NCBI taxonomy): Eukaryota > Viridiplantae > Streptophyta > Magnoliopsida > Ericales > Polemoniaceae > Linanthus > Linanthus parryae. Next base: position 42,480,462 of record JALGPY010000002.1, read on the forward strand.
CGGATCAAGACAGATGATCTAATCCTGGCCGTTGCCTCATCATTAGTATTACGGCAGCGTTTTTTGTATTTCTAATTAGTTACTAAGCTTGTTTCTGATTGGTTGTTGTTTGTCGGCTATTGCTGAGTTGGCAAAGCATTATAAGAGGATTTACTCCTCTCATTTCCGTTGTAACAAACAATTAAACCTTTTCCCTCTTTTCTCATTTTTGCTCTGAGTTTCTTCTTCTTCTTCATGAAGCTCCGTTTCTAGGGTTTGTTGATTTGCAGGTTTGCGAATCTAATAGGTTGACACTCCAATGTTAGCCCAAGCACAGTTATGTCGTGGCTGCCCACGCCCAGCCCAGGGCGAGTTACAGGGGCGGAGCCATGTAGGGGCACGGGGGGCACGTGCCCCCCAATAATTTTCCGAAAACACTAGCTAACCCTTAATCTTTAAAAAAAATAAGCCCGGCCTTTGTACAAATAAAAAAGTGCCCCCCCTCCTAACCAAGCGACCGTCCAGCGTAGTTGGTAAAGTTGTTTGTGTAAATCCAATGTGACGCGGGTTCGAGTCGCCCGACGTCCGATTTTAATTTTTTTCTACAAAAATTTAAAAACAAGATAAAAAGCGCCCATTGAGATTCGAACCCTCGTCACCAAGTCTACAGGGCAGAGCTTTACCAACTGAGACAGTAGGCATATCAAACCATTTGGGATACTTAATTGAATTTATCTTAAATAGCAGTACAAATATTGGATTGTGCCCCCCCCCCCCCCCCCCCCCCCCCCCCCTTCGGTCAAATCCTGGCTCCGCCACTGGCGAGTTAGGATAAGCATCAGTTCATCTAAGCCCAAAGTTACATAAATCAATTCGGACTCGGTCTTAATTTGCGATAGTACATTGGACTTTATGAATTAGTTAAATTATTTATCACTTTCAGCTTAATTGAAATTATTCCGTTAAAAACTGAATCAATAACTTATTAAACGTAAAAGAAGATACTGAAAGTATGCATAAGAAAGTTTGTTATTTAAGATTAAAAATATTACTATATACTACTAGTTTGAATTCAAAATTATTGGAGTATCAAAATAAAAAATTTAAAATACAAGAGAATAATAAATAATTGGTGGAGAAAATAAATTAGCTAGCTCAAGATCAAAATTTTATAAAAAAACATCTCTAATAATCATAAGAAAAGTAGTATATTCATGTTATATTATGTAACTCTCTCCAAATATATTATATATAGGCAGTGATTGTGTAAATTTCCGAATTTGTGATAGCCTGTTGTTTAATAGTTATACCCAAGCCTGACCTGGTTGCAATTCGGGCTGAGAATTCTGTTAAACCTTGTCCAAATTACTAAAAATATGTGCCAGACCTATACTCTAGTTCGGGCTATGCTCGGATTGGTCTTGTTCGGGCGTTCAGACGTCAAATTTGCAGTCCTAGATGAACCTCTTATCGAACCGTCTTCTTTTAACCCTAGAACAATGGTTGACCATTTTTTCATATATTTGCTGGTTTGGAGGAGAGGGTCTAGGCCTAAGTCACCTTGAGAGGGAGCGCGAAAGCGACAAATTCTAAGAAAGTAGTAATTGACAGCGCACTTATAAATTGTATATTTAATATAATTTTAGGTATAAACATTTATATATCAGTATTGAACTTTTGTCTAATCTAGATTTTGTGGCAATACCTACAAAACTTATATATGAGACTAGAACCTCCGATACTGAAAAATGTAATGGAACTTCAACTTGATTAAGTGTTAGCAATAAGAACTCGACACACAGTGAGACAGGGGACTACCTCAGCAAAGAGTTCGTTAGGTCATTTTAGTTGATGTTTTAGTTTGACTTAGCTTCAAATAGGTTTGGTAACTTAGTACTGAGGCCAAATTGCTGAAAATGTACGGAACGTTGGTAAAAACACGCTCTGAAATTTTAGAAACGAGGCTTATAAGCGAATTCGAACCGAAAGCGCTTCTAGAGCGAGGATTGGGAGCGGAAATGAAGCCCCTGCCAAAAGTTTTAGTTGATCTAGGTGTAGGTAGATCTCCTGCAAAAACATTTGCATAGTACTAGTAGTTTCCAAGACAAAGGCCAGCTCTTCCTCAGTAAAGAAACTTACCAGAATGTTGCAGCACATCATTCACTTGGTGAGATCCAGTTCTTTTTTCGGGGATTGCCTTGGATCACTTGGAGGCCACACTTTTATTTCATACAAGGGGAATGAAAAAATTGAACTCATGACCCACATGAATCAGTTTGTATGAGACATTTGGTCGCGTTTTGAGCAGCAAGCCTATTGTGGGGTTGTGTTAGGTCATGGTAGGGAAAAACAAATCGAGACTCATATCAGTTCGTCATATGTTTATGCCTGTTTGGTATTTGTAAGACAGGAAAGCATCTCACGAAGGAACGGATTTTTCCAAAACCGGTTATTTTTTTAGTAGATTAAATCGTCAGACATTTTTTGAGTAAAATCATTTTTTTTTTTTTTTTGAAATAAATCATTCTTCTTAAACAAACCTGTTTAACAACATGGTTGCCGATCCTCTGATAAGAAATGAATCAGCCATTTCAGGAACCGTCAGCGACATCATTGCGCTATTCCAAAACGGTCCACAATTACAAATGCCTGAAACATTAGTTTAGCGGGCCGAAAGGTTTTAGGATAGTCCATAGAATGGTGAACTGAGCCCAACCCAACACGATGAAAGCCCAACAAGGCTATAACCGTGGACACCAGAATTGCAAGTTGCAACCAAGTGGTCTGTGAACTTGAGAAAAGCACCACCACGGAACTTGGGGCTCGTTTGCTTTTTGGCTTATGTATGTAAGGATTTGGAGTGCTGGGATAAATAATACTGGAATTAATAGTGATAGAATTAATAATACCGAATATGTAACAAGATGGTGTTTGGTTTATGAGAAGATTGGAGTGGGACTATACTCCGAAAACCACTATGCCATTCACAAAACCACATGTATTTCAATTTGGCAGACAAAAGTAACAACAGTTACTCCAACATCACCGCCATTCTCACACCATCCACAACAACACCGTCGGCACCTTCACAAAATCACCTCCACACAATCATGATGAAACCCACGACTTGCCAGACTCTCGTACCACCATGAAACCCCCAAATTTTGCATTCCTAAATAATTATTAACAACTTAATTTCAGAACAATTTGGTCCAGCCAACACCACAAATGAAGGTGGTGCTCCAAGTCACTGGAGAATGTATTGGGTGGGTGAGAAGAGAGAAGAACAAGAGTGGTAGTGAGTGAAGGAGAGGATGGGCAATATGGTCATTGTCAACTAGGGCTTATGAATACTTGACCCCCTTAGGTATTCAATAGTCCTGCATACCACTCTGTCTCTTCTCTTTAGTCCCATTTGACTTTTTTGACTCGTATTTGAATCACTTTGACCGGGTGATTTGAACAGTAAAACGATGCGATTTTTTATAATTTTTTCACCGTGTAATGGAGCACCTTTTACTCTACAACACCATGAAAAAAATATCAAAAAATTGTATCATTTTGATAGCCAAATTATCTCCACAAATTTTATTTTACCATTATTCACTGGATCACTTTGATTCGATGCAAAAATTTGATAAGCTTTGCATGATGTGGTATATTAACATTTACACTACAACACCATAAAAATATTATTATCACAAAAAAATTATCAATTTGCTATCTAAATCAAACGGGTCAAAGTGATGCGATTACGGAATAAAAAGTCAAACTATAGAGATAGATAGTACTTTTACTATTTACTTTAGTAATGTTGGACACTTTTTGTGGACACTTCCATGTCACCTATGTTGGGGGAAGTATTTTTGCGAAAGGCCACAAGGAGGTGACTGCAATGTAACATATTATAAGAGCAGCTTACTGCTAAACTCCTACTACGGGTGAGTTTGGTAGAATGGTTTCTGGTGGAAAAACTGGTTTTTAGATTGTGGTGGAAATTTTTTGGTTTTGTTTAGAGATTCTGTTTAAACCAGTGTGTTTGGTGGTAGTTTTTAAACTAGATTAAAACTGGAGAAATGTGTTTGGTAGTGGTTTTGAAACTAGATGATGTAGATTAAATGACAAATATACCCTCAACTTATTTTTCTTTTACAGATTCAAAACGAACAAATGTAATGTAAAAAAGTTCACGATTTCATGAGATTCAACGATTTCATGAAAGTAACAAATTGAAGAACAAATTAACACTATTATGACATCCAAAAAATCAATTTTTTACTTAAATTCAACAAAAAGTTGACAATTTCAAGAAATTTCAGTCACACTTGATGCCACATTGAGTAACGGACAACAAAAAAACAATAAACTAAGAAAATAACACCACAAAATGATTGATCCTAAATAATTAGAAGATCGCATATAAAAGATATCGTCCGAAATATGCGAGAATTGAGTTTTTTTGTAAAAACAAATTATGGCAAAAGTATACAAAAAAATTTGTGCAATATTTTTCATTATCTCGATGACTAAAAATCAAAGAGCTACCAGATTATATAAACCCATGTATAACTCTTTCAATGGACCATTGTTTAACATATAGCAGAAATTTAATCAACTAGGAAAATAACACAACAAAAATAGTTGACCCTAATTAATAAGAACACAACAAACATAGTTGACTCTAAATAATTAGAACATCACATTAAAGCGTGAAATGAGTTTTGTGGAAAAAACTTATGAAGGAAGTATAGAAAAATTTACCAGCGACAAAAAGTGTCAGAGAACTACCAAAATGAGAGATAATTTCCAGTTTAATACGACTACGGTGTGAGGATAATATCGTCTTTGAGTGTTATAGAAATAAACCAAAGAAAAAACCACAAAAAGTTGGTTTTTCTCACCAAGGCAAATGTTGGAAAAAACTGGTTTAAAATCTCGTTTTTAAACTAGTCAAAACAAACACTATAAACAAACCGTTTGGTTTAAAAACCAAAAACCAAAAAAAACCACTTTGCCAAACTGACCCTACATCCCTCCCATCAGGTTCTTCATACTTTACTTTTTACCATTATTAACTGAGTCACTTTCATTCCGTGATTTCATTAGTAAAAGGATGCAAGAATTTGATAATCTTTGGATGGTGTTGTAGTGTAAATTTTACTCTACAACACCATGAAAAAATTATCACAAAGTTATATTGTTTTACTATCCACATCACCGGGTCAAAGTGACCTGGTTACGGATAAAAATGTCCAATCAGAAAGAACTTGTTGAGACGGAGGTGGTATACGTTTTGTTTTTTGGTATAAATATGAGGAATTGATAGTACTCGGCCAAAGATAAGATAGTGTTTGAATAATAACAGGTTAACAGAATTATAAATAATAACAAATTTGTCATTGGGTTAGGAGAAGATGAAAATAAACAATGGGAGCTTGGGCTTGGATGTACCTACTCCCCTCACGTATTGATTACCGTAGATACCAGGTCTTTACAGGTGACTCGGGATTAATCGAGTCTGGGTTTATTTTTGCTACTAAACAACAGACTCATTCAATGCACCTAACTAATATTGGCAATTTTTTTCCTAAAAAATAGAGAGTTGGCAAAATTGCACCACATCTACCAGAGTTTGCTGTTCCCGGCAAGTGGGTATTCAAATTTTAAAATATGCATCACATGTCACAAACTTTGAAAATTCGTTCAGCGGGATACACTTCCGTTAGATTTTCATCCATATCAGACAGAATAATATAAAAAAAAATTATTGTACATTTCATTTTCACTCCTAAATTTGTTTAAAATTACAAGTTTTACAAATAAATAAAAAAAAGATATTAATAATAATAAAATTGTAATTTAGAAATTCAGAGATATGTAAAAATACTTACATATCATTTCAAAAAAAAAAACAAGCTTACATATATTTGATACAAATTATTACAATAAAATTATTTAAGAATGTCAAGTGTCAACTTTTGTGTTAGTTGTTAAAATATACACAATTGTATTTTATTGTTTTATTAAAAAACATGTGAAGTTATTAAATTTTGAGAAACGAGAAATAAAATTTCATAATAACTTTGTTAAAAAAAAGGTTAAATACTTTAAGATTGACGTATATATTAATAAAAATATATTTCATAATTTGAAATGTTGTAAAAATATGTAATTTTGATGAAAATATGACTTTATCTTAGATATATCTAATTATTAAATTAAGATTTTATTATTTTTATTTTGATTAGTTAGTAAAACTTTCCATTTTAGAAAAGATAGAGGTGAAATTGAAGGGTACAATAGTCTTTTTATAATAATCCGTCCAATACTGACGGAAAGTTGACAGAAGAGTATCCCGCTGAACGAATTTTGAAAGTTTGGGACATGTGGTGCATCATTTTAGACACATCTGGTGCAATTTTGCCCTAATAGTTCAATACCATAATTAAGACTGAAAAACAAACATGTCCATAAGTCTGCTTGTTTTCTGGCAAACAAACAGATGTCAGCAAACACTGCTGAATAACAAAGTAGCACAACTTACACAAAATTTTAAATTATGACAATTCGAGCCCCATAAAAATTTCAGTGTGTTACAATATCAATTTCATTATTATCAGTCTCATCGCTATTAATCTTTGTATTATGATATTCTTTTCTTTTGAGTAAAAATGAACTTTTATAGCGCACCGCACTACAGTGGAAAAGAGGCTCGACTGTTACATCCTTCTGAGCTAAATCAAGTATCAAAGTAGGAAACTCAGTGAACCATTCTATCGCTACATTGAATTGCTTTGAAAGATATGTTGCTGAATGCGGCTGTAAAAGGGATAGACTAAGCGTCAAAAAAGCCAACCCTTGAAAGGAAAAATGTAATTTCATCTTCTGTTTCGGTGATATCAGTTGAAGCTAGAACTTTATGACGATCCCAAATCTCCTTGATAAGAACTTTTGCATCTCCTTTAAAAATAACGTTCTTGTACCCAGGGCCGTCTCAAGGTTTTTAGAGGCCTTAGGCGAAGTTCACATATGTGGTCTAAACTCTTACGAGTTCTATCGTGCTATACTAGTACGTAGGTAAAATTTATTTTTCTTCCTTTCTTAAATATTGATATACTAACTAACTTCTCAAATTAAATTTGTTTGATATTTTTTCTCCCATTAACTTTTTAGGATAATGTAATTAACAAAATGTCTTAAAGAACTGCAATATGAAACTGTGGAAGGGTATGTAGCTGAAAGTACGGCGCACAGTAACTAATATAATTTGACAAACACTATATTTTAGAATGAATGCATTACTCAGAATTTCAAATGTGATGAAGAAAAGTTTATACTTCTCTGAACAAGACAGAACATCAAACAACTATAATGGCTAACTAGCAGTCAAGTGCATGTAGTACAATTTAAATAGATGAACTCTTACGTTTATGAGTAAACTAAATTACTTTAACCAATTTTATGGACTATTACATTTTATCCCTCATAATACTATTTTTGGAAAACATAAATATCACTTCCTAATAAGTCATTAAGATCTTTCTAAAAAACACTATTGACGAGTGACAACACCTCTTAAATATCATAATTAACCTCTCATTTAAACCCCACAGTTTTAATTCCTTAATAAAAAGTATTCAACCATTTATACCTTAAATAACTCAACTTTCCTACTTTCTCGCATAATTACCCTCTGTCGCATAATTACCCTCTCCCATGAACAATCAATGCTCGATTTTCTCCTAATCTGTATTCTCTCTATCGTGTGAGGCCTCAAATGGCTACCAATTAACTCAATAACTATAGTAAATCATTTATTATTATATATAATATTCATTAACTCACCTATAATTGGGGGCCTCCGAAATGTTGAGGCCTTAGGCAATTGCCTAACTTGCCTAAGGCAAGGGCCGGCCTTGCTTGTACCCCCTTCGAATCGTTATGTCAATCGCAATGTTTGCCGCTTTGGCTTCCGCTGTTTTTGGCGAGGGACTAACACCCGTCGAAAAAGTGTCGGCTGCCATTAGGGACCCATCCTTGTTACGCGTCACCACCCATGCGACTGCGAAGGAGTTTCTCGTCGATGCGGCCCAAGCACCATCGAAATTTACTTTTACTGTTGAATCCGTTGGAGCAACCCACGTCTTGCTTTGTTGTTGCCCATGGTCTGCTGCTACTCGAGCTCGGGAGAGTTTGTCTAACTCTTCAATACGTTGCTTTAAAGCCTCTGCTACCCGAGATGGTTCAGCACGAATATTGTTGAAGATCAGCTCGTTTCTCGCGTACCATATACCATGTATAGCAGTAAGCACCGATCGAAGGGACATGACACTCTCGGCCACGATACAGCCACTTAGTGAAAGGGTTTCTTAGAGAGAGAGGCGAGAAGATGAAAGGGAAAATTTTATTCACATTAATGAAACGTTTGCAGCTTAAGAGAGACTTATATATGTCTCACTCCAAAGGTAGGATCGTACAGATCCAGATCTAACGGTAGTAATGCAATTTTAGGGTTACAACGGGTGGATTCATAATAAGACTTGGGCTTTGCAGTCATGGGCTTTAATCTCTTGGGCTTGCCAAGTGGGCTTCGTGTAGGGTTTTGATTCATGGATTGCGCAACGGAAGCATAATCAAACATAAAACCATGCAAAACCCTCCAAGGATCACAAGTCAAGAGACATAACGATGGTAAGGGTTAGAAATCATAAACACACCTTTGGGTTCTCCTTGATGACTTCAAACGCGAATAGTGTCACGTCTCTACGGTTGATCCACGCCTAGAGGTGAGATCTAGATCCTTCAAACCCATGTGCTAGCTAGGAAGAATGGAGGAGGAAGAAGAAATCGCCAACAATGGAGTGCCAAAGGTGGGGGCGGCTTCCCCTTGTAGCCGACGGGTAAGGGGGGCGGTCCCATAAAGGGGTTCGGCCCTCTTTTTGGGACTTGCTCTCTCCTTGCTTTGTTCTCTCCTTTCTTCTATCAAATAGATGTGTGGGGTGTGTAGAGAGAAAAATAAGCTAGGAGTGTTCTTTATATAGTCCAACAACTCCTTGTCCTACTACATAAAGAACCCCTTATAATCCTACTCAAGTTCGGATTAGTCCCTTTTGCAAAATAGTCCTTATCATGTCAATACATGGATTAGTTCTATTTGCAAATTAATCCTAATCATGTCTCTACATGAATTAGGCCACCTTGGCAAATCCTAATCATGTCCATACATGGATTAGTCCAACTTGCATATTAGTCCTACTAAATTAGCAAGTTGTTGCGATTTGATCCTTTTAATTAATTAATCATATTAATTAATTAATTCCCATGTCTAGTTCACCCCTATATGGCGTGTGACCCCATAGGTTCTATTTAGTTGGTAGTAACTATTTACTAATATGGAGCGGCCTCTAGCAAGACATCCATTCTAGCCAACAAATAGAATAGTCATCATGACAAACCTTGTGCAAGTAATTGTCTCATCCCTTTGTCTCAATATCCGGATTGGACACGAGACATACAAGTCACACTCGTATATCCAATCCATAGTTTCTCGATCCTGGGAATAGCCTTATTCGTGCAAATAACATCAATATCCCATATTGATTTATTTGATACTGGCCAGATATTTTATAAGCACTATCCCTCGAGTGGCCTAGGATATTTGCTCCCGTTATGTGGGAGGGACAAATTCTATCTACGTCCACTACGATCTCTAAGCTTGCTTCTTATTGTATCCAGTACACGCCTTTATAACTACCCAGTTACGGTGTAGCGTTTAACGCTACCAAGATCACAATAATCCACAACTAGAATATCTAGTGACTTCAAGTCTAAGGATGACAATACCTTTGCACCGCGAGAAGCGCTCGTGACTTAACATAACGTGTATGTAGCCTTCTCGGAGATGGGTCAATCCAGTATGCTATTACTCCTAATGCACCCATGTGTTGGATCATGATATCTCCATATCAATCCAACCCCATACTAGTCTATAGATGATTGTCCCATTAATCATTATAATTGACTAGGGATATTTAAGAATATAACACTTATATTCTAAGGACTTCATTCATGTTAACATATCTCCATATCGATAACATAATGAATCGTAAATGTCACAATTAATTGATTGCCTCTAGGGCACAATTCCAACACTTCGAGGCTGGAGAGCTAATCCATTTAAATCCAAGATGTTGATCCATCTATTACGCCCCCTTAAACTGATGGCGGATGTGGCGCCATCAGTTTATCACGAAAACTGGTAAATTGAGCGGCCGAAAGAGATTTGGTGAAGACGTCCGTAAGTTAATCTGCACTAGGAAGAAAAGAAATAGTAAGTTGTTTTAAAAGTGCTTGTTTGCGGACGTAATGATAAACCATTTCGATATGCTTGGTACGGGCATGAAAAATTGGATTTTGTGTTAATGCAATTGCTGAAATGTTATCAGTATGTAAAAGAGGTGGAGAAGGTAAATTAAAATGTAAATCATGAAGAAGTTGGTGAAACCAAGACAGATTAGCTGCACCCGTGGCTAAGGCCCGGTATTCAGCTTCAGTAGAGGAACGTGAAACTGTAGGCTGCTTTTTGGCGGCCCAATGGACCAGATTTGGGCCCAAAAACACAACTCGACCAGTTGTGTTGTAAGACCCCAAATTCACGAAATGCAAAAAATGAGATTAGTTAAATTAATTTTTATAGTGGGCGATGGACTTAGAATGATTGTGTCTCATACTAATTAAATTTAACATATTCAATTTGTACGTGTGTTGCTTGTTCTTCTATTGTGAATATTTTTATACATATTCTTTGTGTATTGAGAAACAATAATAATCTGAATTGGAGAGAGTAAATAGCTTTCTTTCATGTTAAGAAATGTTGTGGGTGGCCAGCCCACGTGTCTTGTCCATAGTAGTCTCAAATTCCAAACTAACAAATGTTATTCTCCTGACTCTTAGTTACTTATTACTTAGCAGATGCTTTTAGATTTTTAGCTAATATGACTTATCTCCCATTTTTGTTCTCTCTGGAAAGAATGTGAAAAATATGATGGTAGAGAATCAGAGGTGGGAAGGGAGAGTTCCATGAACTATGAGATTAGAGGGATTTGAGAGATCTTTTGTTGTCTCCTTTTAGTTTCCTAGTAAAAAAGGAATAAAGTGCTTGAATTCCCTCATCGAGAATTCAATAGTGAATAAGGGAGTGGGTTAAGATAATCGGGTTGTCTCTAAAACGCAGCTAGACCAGTTTTGGTTGCGCTGGCTCAGAAAAGAGGTAAGGAGAACTCTCATCTTTATATTTCTGTTGTTACAGAGGATCCCTATATAAGGATGGTGTAATTTTAACAACTTTTTGGTTACAGTGATTATAGGCGATTGATAAAATCACGTGTCTCGTGTTTTTGCTGGCTCATGTTTTCATGTGATAATTGGCTATTGTGTTAAGTAATTCACGCCAGTGGTTAGGTACCTACTGGGCAGTTTGATTCACTCCTCTCTGTTACAAGTTGAGAATGATTGGACCAGATTGTGATGTTGATGGCTAATACGTGGATTTGGCTAAAATAGTTGTTTTTAGCATTTTGTGGTGGAATGTGCAATTTTGTTGTTTAACGAGATATTTCATCAGAAATGTCGTTTTTAGTGAATTCAGTCACGAATCAATTTTAAGAAAATTAATTAAAAAAAATGTTTTCTGACGGACTTTTGAGTCCTCCATGTTGACTATTTGGGGTCTGGCAGTGCAAGACTGGTTGTAATAATCCGCTTGTTTATCATAAATCGATAATTTTATAATAAAACTGTGACTGGGTCGTTACAAATAGTATCAGAGCAGGCACCCAATCGGAAGTACGAATAGTTTATTTGGGACTAAGTGGGTGTTTTGGCGGATTCTGTACATGTGGTACGCACTTCTTAGTCGCCGCAGTGTCGATCTGGGGGTAAACTATTTAGTACTGCTTGGGTGGTGGAGATGACGGGCCGTGTGATACGTGACCATTTTTTTGTGAGGTGAAAAGTGAATTTTAGTGATACTAAATTTCACGAGTGCTGATTTTGACATCAAGATTTTACAAATTTTTGACATTACGTATTTATATTACGTATATCTTGACATGGTGGTCTCTATGTTACTTCTTTGTGACTTCTTTTGGAACTACTTGATGAACTTATATATCTCTGAATCTGTCACAGTACCTTTTGCATGAAGTTATATCATCTTTTTACAATAGATGAAATGCACAATGTGCCATCTTGTAAGCATGCATGGACGTGAACATTGAATATTTTCATGTATCTTAGAGTATTTATTTTAAGGGAAGTGATATAGAGTTTCCGAATGTCAGATGTGAATTGAAAGCTAGGTAAATTATAAAGGTTTTGTTGATTTAATTTTTTTTGGTACGACTTGCAGTGAATAATGATATCTCTTAATATAGATTTGGAAGGAGACAAGGGAGAGGTATTTCTTATCTTAAACAACAAGAATGGAGAAGTAAATACAATCAGGAGAGAGAGAGAGAGAGAGAGGGGTATTAGTTCTCTTGGCTAGACATAGGGTGAGAATGAGAGAGTTGTTGTTGTTGTTGTAAGCGTTATGGCTGAGTGTAGTTGTGAAAATTGAGACGGTATGATGGTGAAGAATTTAGGCTTAACTGATGGAGTTCATGCAAAAGCATCGTTTGGCCCCTCAGATTATCATGCCTGGTAACTGGGAAGTTAATATTTTTAACACAAATATTGAACATGGGTTCTTTAATTATTTAGTAATTCCATGAATCATGCAAGGAAGCTACACTTCATTGTAGAAAAAGAAGTTTGGACTTTCAATCGATTTCAAACCTTTGTTTGGCCTAAATATGGATGAGAAAGAGAAAGACCAAAGAGGATTTTCGTGAGAGGGGAGGGTATTTCAGATTTACTTTACCAAGATGAAATACATGAAATAAATGAAAATTTTTGCTAGATAATTCTTATAGAAGGGTTCTCATGAAGAGAAGATTTTTGTGTGAATTATGGTGTTTCAAATAGGAAAACTACGAGTTATAGTGTTTTTTTCATGTTATTGTTTTCCGCAATTGAAACTCCAAATAATTAAACTTCATAAGAAGTGGTAGTAAAAGTTGTTTCTTTACAGATTTTTGTTGTTTGACAAAGAAATTGTTTACCTTAATTCCCATAGATGAAGAAGTTAAAAAAATAGTGGTATTTCACATGATCATTCAATTACTATGGGTGAGTTTGGGAATGCTTCTGCTGCCAGCACAGCTGCTTTCCCACAGCAGAAGCAATTTTAGTGTGTTTGGTAAAAATAAATTTTTTGCTTTTCCGGACAGTTTCTGCTGTCCCACAGCAGTTTTCAGGAAGCAAGGGGGGAGATGCTTTTCGAGAAAGTGCTTTTGATTAATTTATCTACAACCAATTTTGACCTTACAATTTTTTGAAATATCAATAGTTATCTTTCCGAAAATGACACGTGTTATATATTTTTGTCATTTTACCCTCTCACAACAACTTCACAGTTGATTTTACCAAACACAAAATTACTATATCAATGTTTCACAGCAGCTTATACGTAATATTTACCAAACAACATTTTATCAAGAATTCACAGCAGCTTTGTACAGTGTTTTCACACAGCAGCTTTCTACCACCGCCACAGCATTCCCAAACTCACCCTATATTGTCTTACTGGGAAATTATAAATTGGTATTAGAGGAAAATAAATGGGAAATGGGTCGCTGACCTTGCTGTGAAGCACAAGGGAGGCATTGTTTGGTAATTTTGAAATGCTTGTTCATGTTCCCATGAGTTGGGGATATTTAATTTCCAAGTATGTTGCTTTTTTATGTATATTTGTGTAAATATTTCTATTCTACATTTAGTGCTATTTTAGAATTGTATAGTTGTTTTGTGAAAGATAATTCTATTGATGTATTTCATGTTGTATGACGGTGTATATGGTTGGTACTACGTAATTGAATTTCAATTGTGGTAACTCACTAAGCAAGACGTGTACTGCTCAAGTGAGAGGTTGATAGTGGGTTAGTGTGTCCATGTTCTATGTATGCGAGAAACAAAACCGTGAACAACACATCTCATTCTGAATATGAACGGTTGATTTCAGTTTCGAGGGTATTAGTGTGTCCATTTCGGCTTAAAGCCATGAAATATTTTGCTACTAGCGAAGACTACATTCGCTTTAGCAAGGGTTGATTCCAAACTGTATTAGGCGATGTGATTTCCGTCTAATACTGGTGATACTATGCTGTATTAGACGAGGCGATTTCCGTCTAGTACTGGTGATACTATACTGTATTAGGCGAGGTAATTTCCGTCTAGTATTGGTGATTCTATACTGTATTAGATGAGGTGGATTTCGTAGAGTGATTGTGATATTTAAGCAATATATCAGATAATTGGTTGACAATACATTGCCATTTTGATTATGTACGATTGTCTCCAATCGATCAACGTCTTCTTCAAAAATTTGTTTCGCAGACTTTTATAGGTTGCTGGTGAAATTTCGGGTGTCTTCTACTATCCAACTGGTTGGGATAAATTGCGCGTTTATGACTAATCGATGTTTATTATTCAAAGTGTGACGCAGGTCGTCACGAAGTATCTTATTTTTGTAAAATAGATAAATCTATCAATGAGTAGTTCTCTGAGATAAAGAAAGCTGGGAAGTTGAATGTATTCTACAGAAGTGAAAATTCAAAATGATCTTGTGTTTGGACATTTTATTTCAATTTTTTTTCATTTTAACTTTAGCAATTCTCTGCTTATTACGGTGGGGTGACTAGATCATTAATGATTGTGGCATGTCAAATTGGATTACAGTGTCGCTAGATATGGTGGTGCTAAGTGATTATGTAGCTGAATAAATTATAAACAGCTGCATGTGTCATTGTTCTTCATGTAATATATGTGCGCACTTTACTAGTGACCTCCTAGATATGAATAACTTACAGTTTTTTTTTAAACGGGACTTTGTGAGACTTCAAATTAGATGATTTCGGTTGATATATATATATATATATATCAAAAAAAAAACTCTTATGGTTGAACTTTTGTGCATAAATAATGTCGGGACGAAATTTCTATTAAGTGGGATAGATTGTAAGACCCCAAATTCACGAAATGCAAAAAATGAGATTAGTTAAATTAATTTTTATCGTGGGCAATGGACTTAGAATGATTGTGTCTCATACTAATTAAATTTAACATATTCAATTTGTACGTGTGTTGCTTGTTCTTCTATTGTGAATATTTTTATACATATTCTTTGTGTATTGAGAAACAATAATAATCTGAATTGGAGAGAGTAAATAGCTTTCTTTCATGTTAAGAAATGTTGTGGGTGGCCAGCCCACGTGTCTTGTCCATAGTAGTCTCAAATTCCAAACTAACAAATGTTATTCTCCTGACTCTTAGTTACTTATTACTTAGCAGATGCTTTTAGATTTTTAGCTAATATGACTTATCTCCCATTTTTGTTCTCTCTGGAAAGAATGTGAAAAATATGATGGTAGAGAATCAGAGGTGGGAAGGGAGAGTTCCATGAACTATGAGATTAGAGGGATTTGAGAGATCTTTTGTTGTCTCCTTTTAGTTTCCTAGTAAAAAAGGAATAAAGTGCTTGAATTCCCTCATCGAGAATTCAATAGTGAATAAGGGAGTGGGTTAAGATAATCGGGTTGTCTCTAAAACGCAGCTAGACCAGTTTTGGTTGCGCTGGCTCAGAAAAGAGGTAAGGAGAACTCTCATCTTTATATTTCTGTTGTTACAGAGGATCCCTATATAAGGATGGTGTAATTTTAACAACTTTTTGGTTACAGTGATTATAGGCGATTGATAAAATCACGTGTCTCGTGTTTTTGCTGGCTCATGTTTTCATGTGATAATTGGCTATTGTGTTAAGTAATTCACGCCAGTGGTTAGGTACCTACTGGGCAGTTTGATTCACTCCTCTCTGTTACAAGTTGAGAATGATTGGACCAGATTGTGATGTTGATGGCTAATACGTGGATTTGGCTAAAATAGTTGTTTTTAGCATTTTGTGGTGGAATGTGCAATTTTGTTGTTTAACGAGATATTTCATCAGAAATGTCGTTTTTAGTGAATTCAGTCACGAATCAATTTTAAGAAAATTAATTAAAAAAAATGTTTTCTGACGGACTTTTGAGTCCTCCATGTTGACTATTTGGGGTCTGGCAGTGCCAGACTGGTTGTAATAATCCGCTTGTTTATCGTAAATCGATAATTTTATAATAAAACTGTGACTGGGTCGTTACATGTGTTGTGGCGATCAATCCGATCGCCGGCTCAATGTGTCTGTGAAGATTTGTAATGGTAAATGCCCCTTTTTGTAAGACATACCATAAGTTGGAGTACCCTGAAGATAACGAAGAATACATTTTGCCCCACTGAGATGGACATTTGTGGGGGCATGCATAAACTCGCAAAGGTGGTTTACCGCAAATGCGATATCTGGTATAGTCAATGTTAGGTATTGTAATGCGCCTAATAGTTGGCGAAAAACAGTAGCATATGGTAAAAGAGTGCCTTGTGAACTAAGATACTTAATTCCAGACGCCAAAGGCGTGGCGCTGGGCTTACAATGGGACATGTTGAATTTAAGTAGTAAATCATGCACATATTTTTCTTGGGTAACAGAAATACCGGAAGAAGAGCGAGAGATTTGAAGACCTAAGAAATAAGTTAAAGGTCCAAGATTGTTCATATGAAATTCAGTACCTAAATCTTGTAAAAGTTGTGAAATATAGGGAAAGTCATTTCCAATTACAATAATATCGTCAACATATAACAGTAATATGGTTATACAGTTGTTGTGAGGCCTTATAAAAAGAGAAGAGTCAGCAAAAGAAGCCACAAAACCAAGAGAAGATAAATAGGACGTAAATCGCTCAAACTAGGCACGGGGAGCCTATTTGAGTCCATATATGGACTTATGAAGACGACAAACATGTTGTGGGTATTTAGAATTTATGAAACCAGTGAGTTGTTTCATGTAAACTATTTCACGTAAATTTCCATGTAGAAATGCATTTTTAAGGTCTAACTGCTGGAGTGGCCAAGAAAAAGTAGCAACTAAGGCTAAAAGTGTACGTACAGTAGCGTGTTTAACTACTGGACTAAATGTTTCATCAAAGTCAAAGCATGGGGTTTGATGATAATCTTTGGCAACTAAACGAGCTTTGTAACGTGAAATAGACCCATCTGGGTGAAATTTAGTGCGAAATACCCACTTATTACCAATTATGTTTGCATTAGGAGGTGCATGCACCAAAGTCCATGTGTGTTGCTGTGAGAGGCTGTCAACCTCTTCTGCCATTGCTTGGCCAGTGAGGAAATTTGACATCCTCTGTGTAAGAAGCAAGATCTGCTTGTGGTGTGTGTGAGTGAGAAACAGCAGAAAAACCAATAGAAGTAGAAGGAGATGCATAATAAACCAATTTTTTCTTGCTGATCCCATACTTGCTGCGTGTTTTCATTGGATGAGAAGAAGTAGAGAGGGGGAGAGAGGAGAGGGGAAGGGGGGATCATCACAGGGTCACCTTGAACTGCCAGGCCAGAGCTGGGTGAGAGTGATTGTGAGTCAACTGATGTGGCAGAGGGTGTAGTATCTGTTGAATCAGGTGGAGTATCTGTTCTAGTGTTTCCACATGGAGTTGCTGCAGCAGGCACTCTCACTCCAGTCGGATGGAGGGATCATATCCCTCAGATAGGTATGATTCTGGTATAAAACCAGATGGGTGCTCAGTGGAATACTGAGCTTGATCAGGTGGAACCTGAGATGGATATGAACCTGAAACCGAAACACCAATATGCGAGTTTGACAAATATGAAGAAGAAGTAGTAGCATATAGAAATTGAAACTCATCAAAGATGACATCCCTGCTAATGTAAAATCTTTTATTGCAAGAGTCATAACACAAATAACCTTTATATCCTGATGCATAACCCAAGAAGACACATTTTCTTGTTTGTTGATCTAACTTAGAAGAATTGTAATATGTTAATCTTGGATAGCAACTGCATCCAAACACTTTTAAATGAACATAATCAGGTTTTGTTTTAAATAAAAGTTCATAAGGTGATTTATCAGAAGTAACTTTACTTGGCATTCTATTGATTAAATAAACAGATGTTGCTACTGCATGATACCAAAACAGTTTGGGAAGAGATGCATTATGAAACAATGTAACTGCAGTTTCTATAATGTGCCGATGTTTTCTTTCAACAATGCCATTCTGCTGTGGTTTATAAGGGCATGACTTTTGATGCAAAATGACATGTTCTTGAAGAAGTTTCTGAAAAGTAAAAGCTATAAACTCACCACCACCATCTGATTGTAAATTTTTGATAGAGTACCCTAAAAGTATTTCAATAAACTTTTTAAATGTGGCAAAAACAGAGGAGACATCATATTTGAATTTTAATGGAAATAACCAGGTAAATCTTGAAAAATCATCAATAAACAAGACATAATATTTAAATCCATCAAAGTAAATCGTAAAGGCAGGTCCCCATACATCACTATGAAGAAGATGAAGAGGTACTGCAGCATGAGTTTCAGACAGTTTATAAGGCAATCTAGACATTTTTCTAGCTAAACATGATTCACACATATCACCAGCAGTGTTTGCAAATAGTTTAGTAGATAATTTACCAGAAGGAGAAAGACATTTAACAAATTTTGACAAAATAGAAGCAGTAGGGTGTCCAAGTCTTGAATGCCATAATTTGGATTGGACTCTTTGACCCAAAAAGGCTTGTGGTTTGGACGAAGCAGACTCAGAAGATAGAGGATAGAGGCCATTTTTACTGGGTCCTTGAAATAGTATTTGACCCGAAGACTTGTCCTGAACATAAAAGTGATCCTTATCAAAAATAAATCGTGCATTATGATCTGAACAAAATTTGTGCACAGAAAGCAGATTAACAGATAGACGAGGCACATGTAGAGTATTTGATAAAGTGTAAGAGCAATTTGAAGTAGAGATAAAAGCTGTACCAGAGTGCTGTATAGGAAGAGAAGAACCGTTACCGACGGTGACTTAATCATTTACAAGATAGGGTTCTTCCAGAGGGAGATTGTGAAAGTCCGCTGTCATGTGGTTGGAAGCTCCGGGATCCGTCATCCAGATATAAGAGCTGGGAGGCTGAGACTGCTGAGAAGTAGAGGCAGGCATTGCTGAAAGCTGCTCTGGAGGTAGTTTGCATTGATAGGCATAGTCCATACGATGATTGAAATAAATGGCGGAATGGTAATCGTACCCACATATTTGACATTTGATGGGAGCTGACGAGCCTCGACCCGAGCCACCTCTTCCTCAGTAACCGGAGCGTCCCGAACCACGACTCGATCCGTAACCGTTACCCTAACCCGTCCCAGTTTCAGAACCAGATCCATATGATGGGTTGGATCCAGATCCATAACCGGAATACGAACGACCGCCTCTGGAATCTGAAAGGCCACCGCCACTACCTCGGTGACCGAATCGTCCACCACCACCACCACGGTAGTCGGAAGGACTCCGAACACCACCATGGCGGCCACCACCGCGTTGATGATAGAAGGCGGTGGGGTGAGAGGCATCGAAAACTGGGTTCTGGAGAGCATGCATGTGTTCCTCAGCTTTCAACAGAACAACTCTTCAAAGGGAATCGGAGCAGAGTGAATACGCAGAGAGGATCGAAAGGAGTTATACTCCGGTGGTAAGCCGTTTAAGGCATACAGTAAGAGATCCTCATCGGCGGTGACAACCCCATAAACGGCGAGTTTGTCTCGGATGGATTTCACCTTCTGCATGTATAGATCTATTGAATCTGAGCTTTTTTGAAGAGTGTGGAACTCTGATTTGAGAGACAGAATGTTAGATCTCGTCAACGAGGCATATCAGCGCTCAAGAACAGACCTAGCGTCTCTAGATGTGAGAGATACTGTAATACCCCGTCTTTTTAGTATATAATTAATTACTTTTTCGTAACGTTTAAATGTTAATTTTCAAAAATATATGCCTAGTGGGGAGGTTGTTGTATTTTTAGAAGATATTAGCTAGTTAATACTTGGGGTGGTAGTTGTATCTGATGAGAATTAGAGAGACTAGTAGGAAAATAATGTTTAGTAAATAAAATAAACAAATAGAAAATGATTTTTTTTATCAACTATTTCATCTTCTGACAAAATTTCTCAAACCCCTAAAATTTCTCCCAATCCCCAACATCTTTTCTTCCTCTCCCTCTCTCACCCGTCTCTCTCTCTCTCTCTCTCCTCCCTCTTCATCTATATCTTCTCCTACTTCTTCTCCTTCGGCAACCACCCACCCGAGACCACCTCCAACACCATCACCACTCTCTCTCTCTCTCTCCCCTACCTCCCCCTCTACCTCTCTGTCCACCGGAGGCAGCAACAGCAGCCGCTTGGAGCAGCGCCGCCACCACCTACACCTCCGGCGAGAAGACCCACCCCCGAGACCAACACCACCCACCTTCAACTCTCCCTCTTCTCCTTCCTCTCCTGCCGAGACATCACCAGCACCGCCACCCATCTCCCTCTGTCTCTCTCTCACTGTTTGTCCCGACGAGAAGCAGCAGCAGCGGCAATGGCCGCTGCCACCTCCGGCGACCACCACCGTCGCCAACAACGCCATCACCACCACCCTCTGCCTACCTCTCTGCCCTCTGTTTCTCTTTCTCTCCGCCGGACACAGCAACCAGCGACAAAAGCAGCGGCAGAAGCTGCGGTGAGGCATCCACCGCCGCCGGCGTTTCCCCGTCAAGAAACCCACCGGGAGCCAACACCTTCACCTTCCCGTTTCTCTCTTCTCTTGACTCCCCCCTCTCTGTTCTGACCTCGAAGTAAGAAGTAGAAGGAGAAACAGCAGCAGGAGAAGCAGCGTAGCAGCAGCAGGAGCCGAACGCCGGCGAGACTCCATACTTTCCGGCGAAGCTCCGAGCCCGGCAAAATTACCGACACCCAAACCACAATATTGCTTCCCCTCGCTTCCTGGAGTTCCAACGAGACTCTCAGCAAGCTCAATCGCAGCCAAGGTGGCTGTGATCGCCGGAGTCGAGCACCATCACCGACGCCATCGACGGCGAACTCGGCACGACTCGTTTCTTGTCCGTTTCTCGTAATTTTTGGATGGGGTATGCTCTAAATCCTACTCTAAGTCGTTTTCGATTGTCAAAACTTGGTATTTGTTGCTTGAAAGAGAGATTGGATCTAGTTGGGTATGGTGGATTACATGCTTTGCCGTAAAACATGTTCAGGGGGGCGGTTTTGCAGTTTCCAAAACCTTGGGGGTATAATCTATCAAGTCTGAAACTGCCACTTATTAATAGGGGTATCTAGTTGTTGTTTCCATTAAATCCTAAGGGGGCTTGGTGTATTCAGCTAATACTATGCTTATATATAGCTACATATTTTTATATAACTTAAATTTTAATTAAATGGTGTTTCACATAAATACAAAATAAAATGGACAAAAGATGTGTTTTAAACCTTTTTGGAAAAATAAGCTACTGGAAATATTTTCAAGTATTTAAATGTTGTTCTAATTATTTACTAAATGTCGCATTTGTGCTATTCAAATAAATTGTGAATTTCAAATAAGTTATTCATCTTTTACCCACATGATTATTGGTTTAAATAGTGTTGCATCCAAAAATAGCCGTTTCTAGCTAAAACAACTCTTTATTAAGTTACAAATACTCTTTTCTTAGTAAATTGTATTAAATTGTCTTACTTAAATAAGTATTTGTAAGAATTGTTCCAATTATTATTTTATTTTTTTAATTATATGTTTTGCGACGAGTTATATTGGGGAATCGCGAGAGTTGGACTTAGTAATCGACTTACCCGAGCCCTCGTATAGGGCTAGTACATTAATTTATTTAGAAGTATTATCGTTGTGACTAGATAATTGTAAATTGTAGGCGACAAGCTCGTAGAAAAGGACTACAACCACCCGTATGAGCTTTTATGTGATAATCGATATCGGATCAGGTGAGTTATATGCTTAGCCTTGACTGCCTAGCTCACTTCGTGTCAAATGTGCTTTATATTTTCTGTCTCAAATTATACTTGTGAGTTTTACAAGCTTAGCCTTGCGTGCCCGCTTATTTTGTGACCAATACTCGTTTAATTGAGAATGTTTGTCGTGATTCATCCCCCTACTTGACAGATGCGTTTTAATTGTTTTAAATCTGCAAAAATGTTAATTGAGCTTGGAATACCTATCACACTTGATCAGAAATCGGTAATAATGTTATACGAACCAGTGATGTTACTTATATTTGGGTGATGATTCCCTGGGCTTAGTCCCTAAAGAGATAATCGGGTTCAATCCCCGGAGTTACTTATATTGGGTGATGATTCCCTGGGCGTAGTCCCTAAAGAGATAATCGGGTTCGATCCCCGTAGTTACTTATATTTGGGTGATGATTCCCTGGGCTTAGTCCCTAAAGAGATAATCGGGTTCAATCCCCGGAGTTACTTATATTGGGTGATGATTCCCTGGGCTTAGTCCCTAAAGATATATTCGGGTTCGATCCCCGGAGTAAAGTAAAATGATTCGCATGTACCGGAACCAGTTATGTTACTTATTTCGGGTTTCGATCCCTTGGGCTCAGGTCCCTAAAATGCGGGACTCCGTGTGCCCCTCAGGTTTCGATCCCTTGGGCTCAGGTCCCTAAAATGCGGGACTTCGTGTGCCCCGGCTCTTTGCCTTGTTGGATAGGGTCCAGCATCTAGGTACCACTCCTTTGATTGACGCTCTTAGGAGGGTGTTGCAACACTTAAGGTCTAGTATGTCTGATTGTGGTCACTGGTCTACCCGGGTACTGTGAGATCAATAATAATACGATTACTATATTGGAAACAGTTATTTGTAAGTCGTGTTACGAACAGTCATACCATACCTGAAAGAATTAATCGGGAAACTTTTGACGTATCATAAATGTTATTGAGACATCGTGGCAAACGGGTTTGTTGTGGGAAAACTAATCGACACTTGTTATTTGATAACTCGACGTCTTTGTTGGCATTATTAGTTGGCAGACCTTTGTCGGCATTATTATATACGGCTACTGTGCTTAACGGTTGGATTATTGGATTCTATTTTTGGTTTTGTTTCATTATTTAACATCGGTGTTTTACTGTTGTGCACTCTGATAAAGTTTTTACTTATACTCCGTTACTCTTGTTTATTTAACACTTGACCCTACAACCTTTCGTAACCTTCCTGTTTTTACATGCTAAGGTGTAACTCACTCAGCGTTTTTGCTGACTTTCGAAAAACTGCGGTCTTTGTTTCATTCCCCCGCAGGTCTAGGAGCTGGGATTTTGGAGTAGCGGGATTCGAGACACACGTAGATTGTCACACATCATCACTTTACGATGAGAACACTAGTTTAACATCAGTATATTAATGTTGTAGCATGTATTGTAGCCTGAATACGATAATGTAATAACTTGTTCTTTAACTTTTATGGGATGTAATGTTCTCGATTTCCGCTATTCAAGTAGCACTCTCCCGGTCTCTACCGAGCCGGAACAGCGGAGTGTTACAGGTGGTATCAGAGCAGTTCGTTCCAAAAAGGGAATTTAAAACTTGTAGGATAACCTAAAATGAACATAGGGAAAGATAAAATACGGAAAGCCGGGTATTTGGGGTGTGATCCTTATAGACTCCTGCATGGTAAGTTCCTACGCATTACCTGAGATTACCTTGTTTCGTGTTGGGGCTCTAGTGCTGTTTTAGACATATGGTTGTCTTCTCTACCCGATGATTCTTCTTAGTATACCTCGTCGAGATATATGTTATATGGTTGATTGATATTCTCTATTTCCGGCTTGTGAAGTGCTCCTTGTGCTAAGGACCTGAATATGTGGAGAGTATGTGTTGATACTTGCTTTGTGTGCAACTTAATGTTTGTTACTTGTTCAAGTGTTTGCTACTAGAATCAAGGTCGGACTGGGGTGACGATCCCACGTACCGTACCAGCCCGAGGAACTTAGGGCGGACTAGGGTGACGATCCTATGTACCGTACCTCTGGACCCTCGTGGCATGCCCTGAATTCTGCTTGTAGTAACTTGCGAAGTGCTATAGCATTAGTGGTGACTCTAAGACCCGAGACTCTAAAATTAACTCTAGCTTCGAGGACGAAGCCCTTTTTAAGGGGGGAAGGGTGTAATACCCCGTCTTTTTAGTATATAATTAATTACTTTTTCGTAACGTTTAAATGTTAATTTTCAAAAATATATGCCTAGTGGGGAGGTTGTTGTATTTTTAGAAGATATTAGCTAGTTAATACTTGGGGTGGTAGTTGTATCTGATGAGAATTAGAGAGACTAGTAGGAAAATAATGTTTAGTAAATAAAATAAACAAATAGAAAATGATTTTTTTTATCAACTATTTCATCTTCTGACAAAATTTCTCAAACCCCTAAAATTTCTCCCAATCCCCAACATCTTTTCTTCCTCTCCCTCTCTCACCCGTCTCTCTCTCTCTCTCTCCTCCCTCTTCATCTATATCTTCTCCTACTTCTTCTCCTTCGGCAACCACCCACCCGAGACCACCTCCAACACCATCACCACTCTCTCTCTCTCTCTCCCCTACCTCCCCCTCTACCTCTCTGTCCACCGGAGGCAGCAACAGCAGCCGCTTGGAGCAGCGCCGCCACCACCTACACCTCCGGCGAGAAGACCCACCCCCGAGACCAACACCACCCACCTTCAACTCTCCCTCTTCTCCTTCCTCTCCTGCCGAGACATCACCAGCACCGCCACCCATCTCCCTCTGTCTCTCTCTCACTGTTTGTCCCGACGAGAAGCAGCAGCAGCGGCAATGGCCGCTGCCACCTCCGGCGACCACCACCGTCGCCAACAACGCCATCACCACCACCCTCTGCCTACCTCTCTGCCCTCTGTTTCTCTTTCTCTCCGCCGGACACAGCAACCAGCGACAAAAGCAGCGGCAGAAGCTGCGGTGAGGCATCCACCGCCGCCGGCGTTTCCCCGTCAAGAAACCCACCGGGAGCCAACACCTTCACCTTCCCGTTTCTCTCTTCTCTTGACTCCCCCCTCTCTGTTCTGACCTCGAAGTAAGAAGTAGAAGGAGAAACAGCAGCAGGAGAAGCAGCGTAGCAGCAGCAGGAGCCGAACGCCGGCGAGACTCCATACTTTCCGGCGAAGCTCCGAGCCCGGCAAAATTACCGACACCCAAACCACAATATTGCTTCCCCTCGCTTCCTGGAGTTCCAACGAGACTCTCAGCAAGCTCAATCGCAGCCAAGGTGGCTGTGATCGCCGGAGTCGAGCACCATCACCGACGCCATCGACGGCGAACTCGGCACGACTCGTTTCTTGTCCGTTTCTCGTAATTTTTGGATGGGGTATGCTCTAAATCCTACTCTAAGTCGTTTTCGATTGTCAAAACTTGGTATTTGTTGCTTGAAAGAGAGATTGGATCTAGTTGGGTATGGTGGATTACATGCTTTGCCGTAAAACATGTTCAGGGGGGCGGTTTTGCAGTTTCCAAAACCTTGGGGGTATAATCTATCAAGTCTGAAACTGCCACTTATTAATAGGGGTATCTAGTTGTTGTTTCCATTAAATCCTAAGGGGGCTTGGTGTATTCAGCTAATACTATGCTTATATATAGCTACATATTTTTATATAACTTAAATTTTAATTAAATGGTGTTTCACATAAATACAAAATAAAATGGACAAAAGATGTGTTTTAAACCTTTTTGGAAAAATAAGCTACTGGAAATATTTTCAAGTATTTAAATGTTGTTCTAATTATTTACTAAATGTCGCATTTGTGCTATTCAAATAAATTGTGAATTTCAAATAAGTTATTCATCTTTTACCCACATGATTATTGGTTTAAATAGTGTTGCATCCAAAAATAGCCGTTTCTAGCTAAAACAACTCTTTATTAAGTTACAAATACTCTTTTCTTAGTAAATTGTATTAAATTGTCTTACTTAAATAAGTATTTGTAAGAATTGTTCCAATTATTATTTTATTTTTTTAATTATATGTTTTGCGACGAGTTATATTGGGGAATCGCGAGAGTTGGACTTAGTAATCGACTTACCCGAGCCCTCGTATAGGGCTAGTACATTAATTTATTTAGAAGTATTATCGTTGTGACTAGATAATTGTAAATTGTAGGCGACAAGCTCGTAGAAAAGGACTACAACCACCCGTATGAGCTTTTATGTGATAATCGATATCGGATCAGGTGAGTTATATGCTTAGCCTTGACTGCCTAGCTCACTTCGTGTCAAATGTGCTTTATATTTTCTGTCTCAAATTATACTTGTGAGTTTTACAAGCTTAGCCTTGCGTGCCCGCTTATTTTGTGACCAATACTCGTTTAATTGAGAATGTTTGTCGTGATTCATCCCCCTACTTGACAGATGCGTTTTAATTGTTTTAAATCTGCAAAAATGTTAATTGAGCTTGGAATACCTATCACACTTGATCAGAAATCGGTAATAATGTTATACGAACCAGTGATGTTACTTATATTTGGGTGATGATTCCCTGGGCTTAGTCCCTAAAGAGATAATCGGGTTCAATCCCCGGAGTTACTTATATTGGGTGATGATTCCCTGGGCGTAGTCCCTAAAGAGATAATCGGGTTCGATCCCCGTAGTTACTTATATTTGGGTGATGATTCCCTGGGCTTAGTCCCTAAAGAGATAATCGGGTTCAAT
Organism: Linanthus parryae; assembly: GCA_023055425.1. Taxonomy (NCBI): domain Eukaryota; kingdom Viridiplantae; phylum Streptophyta; class Magnoliopsida; order Ericales; family Polemoniaceae; genus Linanthus; species Linanthus parryae. Next base: position 42,507,202 of record JALGPY010000002.1, read on the forward strand.
CCCCGGAGTTACTTATATTGGGTGATGATTCCCTGGGCTTAGTCCCTAAAGATATATTCGGGTTCGATCCCCGGAGTAAAGTAAAATGATTCGCATGTACCGGAACCAGTTATGTTACTTATTTCGGGTTTCGATCCCTTGGGCTCAGGTCCCTAAAATGCGGGACTCCGTGTGCCCCTCAGGTTTCGATCCCTTGGGCTCAGGTCCCTAAAATGCGGGACTTCGTGTGCCCCGGCTCTTTGCCTTGTTGGCTAGGGTCCAGCATCTAGGTACCACTCCTTTGATTGACGCTCTTAGGAGGGTGTTGCAACACTTAAGGTCTAGTATGTCTGATTGTGGTCACTGGTCTACCCGGGTACTGTGAGATCAATAATAATACGATTACTATATTGGAAACAGTTATTTGTAAGTCGTGTTACGAACAGTCATACCATACCTGAAAGAATTAATCGGGAAACTTTTGACGTATCATAAATGTTATTGAGACATCGTGGCAAACAGATTTGTTGTGGGAAAACTAATCGACACTTGTTATTTGATAACTCGACGTCTTTGTTGGCATTATTAGTTGGCAGACCTTTGTCGGCATTATTATATACGGCTACTGTGCTTAACGGTTGGATTATTGGATTCTATTTTTGGTTTTGTTTCATTATTTAACATCGGTGTTTTACTGTTGTGCACTCTGATAAAGTTTTTACTTATACTCCGTTACTCTTGTTTATTTAACACTTGACCCTACAACCTTTCGTAACCTTCCTGTTTTTACATGCTAAGGTGTAACTCACTCAGCGTTTTTGCTGACTTTCGAAAAACTGCGGTCTTTGTTTCATTCCCCCGCAGGTCTAGGAGCTGGGATTTTGGAGTAGCGGGATTCGAGACACACGTAGATTGTCACACATCATCACTTTACGATGAGAACACTAGTTTAACATCAGTATATTAATGTTGTAGCATGTATTGTAGCCTGAATACGATAATGTAATAACTTGTTCTTTAACTTTTATGGGATGTAATGTTCTCGATTTCCGCTATTCAAGTAGCACTCTCCCGGTCTCTACCGAGCCGGAACAGCGGAGTGTTACAGATACAATAACCAAAGTAAGTGATTCTTGAGAGAGGGTGGCGTTAAGGATGGTGAGTACTGCTTGATCTTGTAGTTGCCAAGCTATATAAGCCTGATTTGGTACCGGAACACCATCGGACGAGAGAACAGTAGCCGGAGGACAGGGGATTGTGTCGTCAAGGTAACCATAGAGATTATGAGTGCGAAAAATGGATGAAATCTGGTGCTTCCATAAGACAAAATTGGACGAATCGAGTTTAAACGGAAGAAAATTGTGGATAATTTGATAAGAGATAAAGAGGCTGTGAAGCCGGTGAAGGATTGGCAAGAGCCATTGAAGGGCTCTGATACCATGAAAGAAACCCTTAGGGTTTCTGAGAGAGAGGCAAGAAGATGAAAGAGAAAATTGTATTCACATTAATGACACGTTTACAGCTTAAGAGAGACTTATATATGTCTCATTCAAACGGTAGGATCGTACAAATCCCGATCTAATGGTAGTAATTCAATTTAGGGTTACAACATGTGGATTCATAATAAGACTTGGGCTTTGCAGTCATGGGCTTTAATTTCTTGGGCTTGTCAAGTGGGCTTCGAGACTTCTGTGGGATGGAGAGCTGATCCATTTAAATCCAAGATGCTGATCCATCTATTACTTAGCCAGTCTGAAGCCGTACCTCTAATTGAGCTAGTGAACTCACTGCCGAGCAGTTCTCTCCATACCTCACGAGCCCAGCTGCATCGCAGCCAGAACGTGACCTGACTACACTTCAATCTGTTCGCATAAAGGGCATAGAGGGTCAAGGCCAATTCCTCGAAGGCGAAGGTTCTCTTTAGTGGCTAGTGAATTTGTTAGGATCCGCCAAGCAAAATGAAGAGAACTTTTTTGGAACACGAACAGTCCCCAATTTCTTTAAAACTTTTGATTCCTCGTCCGAGTTTTCTATGTTCCTGCACTCGTATTCACCATTCTTTGTGCAACATCGTAGCCGGTTTTAACAACGTAGAAGCCATCCGGATTGGGCGACTAAACGAGCTTGTCTTGACATCTAATCCTGGAAATATTGATTTTTTGGATAGGTTCACAATCAACCTCCCATAATGTAGTCCTCATTTTCTGAACACCCCCAATGTTTTGATCTTCAACCATAAAGCTTTTGACCTAATCCATATTCGTATCTAAAATAATTGTGATTAGTTTGGAGGAAGGGTTGAATGGAATCCAAGCATCTGTCAGTTTGATACTTTCTACATTGTCAACTTTCAATCTCAAGCCTTGCTTCAGTACTGCACGTCCAGCTAGAATCCCCCTCCACACAAAAGAGGGGGCTTAACCAATTTCGGCTCGCATGAAATCCGAAGTTGGGAAATGCTTAGCTTTGATAACCGACTACAAAGTGAATTCTCATGTTGCATGATCCACCATCCTTGCTTAGCAACCATAGCTATATTAAAAGCTTTAATATTATTGTATTGCCTCCCACTTTTGTTATGCCACCCATGAGATTCCTCTATCTTGATGTGCTTTACTCCACCAAAATCTTCTAATAAGCATCTCCATCTTTATCACAAGTGTCTGCTGAAAACTGAAAGCATGACATGGCATAAATTGGAACGTCTTGTGCTACCACTTTGATCATTACCTCTTTTTTTGCAGCAGAGTTATTCTTTTCTTTCCAGCCTTTGAGCTTACTCGCAAGACTTGATGAAAATAATCTTCTTATTTCTTTCCATGGTAGTAGGAAGACTCAGATACTGCTGATGTTGGCTGACCTCCAGGATTCCGGCCGCATTCAGAACACTTTCCCGAACTGTCTCGAGAACATCGAGAGAGAAAACCACTGCCGACATGTCTATATTGATAAGCTAGCCTGATGCTCTTTTAATATTCTCATATCTTATTAAAAAAATAAATGCCTTGCGACCCTAATGTATGGTGTGCGAGTAGTATCGAATTGCTAGAATTAGATTGTATGAGTATCAAATTATTAGAATTAGATTGTTCAACATACGCTTAATGTACTACTTCATTTTCCATATCAACCACGTATTAAGAAATTGAATTAAAAAGAATAAGATAAAATTCAAATTGAGTGCACAAAGCTATAACCTATAATTTGTTGAAAGGGCCAGTTTATCTTAGTGCCTAGCTCGTTTTATCATTTATCGATTAGTCAACACAACATATATGATTTTTATTTGATTTTCTGAATGATAAGATATAAGCCCTGGTGATAATGGTGATCACATCTGTCGTGTAAAATTACACCTCTTTCTAGTTTCTATAATCATTATAATTTTATTTTATTATTTAATAATACAACACAAAATGTCTTCTACAAGTATACCTTAAGCCGTAAGCGAAAGAACTTGAGACTTTGTCCCGTGGTTAGAGTAGGGTGGACGAAGTATATCTTTTTCTTACAGGTTTCACTCTAGCTAATAAATTTGCATTTTTTTCCTTTTTTATTTCGTTATGCAAATGATTTTTTTGAAGTTTTCTTTGGTTGCTCATTGAATGAGACGACTTTCTTTCCATACATTAAGTGCTCGTTTGGTATGAGCTCGATTTTTATCCATTCGGATTAAAATCGGCATTTTTTCAACAATTACGTTTGTTATGTTATAAAATTTTAATATTATAATCTGCAGATTTTAATTTCTGTGCAATTGTGGAATTTTCAAAATTGGGGATTATGCAGCTGAAAATCTCTACAGGAATGATTTTGATATTTTTTACATTAGCATTATCACCAGTGGCGGATGCATGTAGGGTACAGTGGGGGCTATGGATATAGCCCCCACTCAACTCTTCGAAATTACAATTTTTACCCATATTTTATCAATTAAATTCATTTTAGCCCCCACTCAAATTAAGTAATAACCCCCTCTACTTAGTTTTATTTGTTAAAATATCCTTGTTTTAAAATTTAGCCCCCACTTGAAGTAAAATCCTGTATCCGCTCCTGATGATCACAGTTCAATTATAAAACTTTAAATTAAATTACTTGACTTTAGAGTTATTTAAATTTTATTAAATGAGTCACGTTAGTGGTCTATAATTTCAGCTCATACCAAACAGATACTGATTCTCGGTTAATATGAATTTTCTTTCCAATTGTTTTCAACTAATTATTGAGATTTTCAGCTCGTACCAAACATGCCCTAAATGAAACTTAGTAAAATAATTCTAAAAAAATGTGCTATAAAAAAGTTTTACCACCAATTTAATCGATTAAACTATGATCAGTGTCTCGCCAATTCGATGTTTGTTCAGATTTTAATAACTTTGCCTAAATGGCAGAATTACAGCCAAATGAGAGACAACCAAAATTAAGTTTCATTTATCCTTTTATACACAAGGACCCAACAGTCTTAATTATTTTTTCCGTTTCGATTGGAATTTATAATAGAAATTTTAAGAGGATCCCTAAAGTGTGAAGTGAATGCAAATGAGTGCTGCATGAAGTCTCAAATCTATGCATGAAGTCTGTAATTCCAAAAAAAAAAAATGTGTAAAGTGAATCGCAGCCGAGTCTTTGGGATTTATACTAATGCCCAGAAAACATTTTGGTCCTCCATCTTTTGTTCTTTAAGTTCCAGTCCCGCAGATGTGGTGTTGACTTCACTGTGATCCTTTGACTGTTGATAGGAGATGCCCTAATAATGTAGTCCAGTTCACATATTTGGCTACTAGTACTAAAATAACGTTTTGTACAATCTCCGATCTTTCTATATATAACCAACACATTTTCACATGCTAAGCTCATAAGACAAAACAATGTCTTCTTCCTCTTCTCCTCTATTATCTCCGGCTAGCGACTCTGGCGATACCGCCCCACCAAAACTTCCGCTACGAAAAATCCCCGGCGGATATGGCTTACCCATTCTCGGCGCCATAAAAGATCGTTACGACTACTTCTACAACCAAGGTGAAGAGGAGTTCTTCCTTTCCCGGATCAAGAAACACAAATCCACCATCTTTCGAACCAACATGCCGCCCGGTCCCTTCGTGTCCTCAAACCCTAGGGTCGTCACCGTGCTCGACGCCGCTAGCTTCTCCGTCCTTTTCGACAACTCTAAGGTCGAAAAGAAGAATGTCCTCGACGGGACTTATCACCCGACGTGGACGTTGACCGGCGGCCATCGCGTCTGCGCCTATTTGGACCCGTCCGAACCCAAACACACCCTCCTCAAAAGCTACTTCATGTCATTCCTCTCATCCAAACACGACCAGTTTATTCCGATGTTTCGGAGTTCGGTTTCAACTCTCTTCATAAACCTCGAAGACCAACTCGCTTCAACCGGTTCCTCGATCTTCAACGATTTAAACGATAAGATGGCGTTTGACTTCGTTTTCCAGCTCTTCTGCGACCGTGATGCATCAACTACATGTCTCGCTTCATCGGACGCTCCAAAACTCTTCGACTTATGGCTGTTGTTTCAGCTCGGACCTCTCATGTCCCTTGGTTTGAAATATGTACCGAATTTTATCGAAGATCTGTTCCTGCATGCACTTCCTTTGCCTTCATTTCTCGTGAAATCAAAATACCAATTATTGTACGACGCGTTCTCTGACGCAGGAGCCAAGTTCTTGGACGGAGCGGTGAGTCATGGGATCGAGAGAGACGAAGCTTGTCATAACCTCGTATTCATCGCTGGTTTCAACGCTTACGGTGGCATGAAAGGTGTGTTTACGACTCTGATCAAGTGGGTCGGAGTCGCAGGAGAGAGTTTACACCAGCGGCTACGTGACGAGGTCAGGACCGTTATAAAGTCCGAAGGCGGGATCACATTTTCATCGGTCGAGAAGATGAGTTTGGTCAAGTCTGTAGTTTATGAGTCTTTGAGGATCGAGCCATCTGTGCCGTATCAGTATGGGAAGGCGAAAGCTGACATGGTGGTCCAGAGTCACGACGCTGCCTTTGAGGTCAAGAAAGGTGAAATGATATTTGGATATCAACCTTTGGCTACTAAAGATCCTAAGGTTTTTAAGGATCCGGAGAATTTTGTGGGCGATAGGTTTGTGGGTGAGGAGGGAGAGAAGCTGCTCAAGTACGTGTATTGGTCAAATGGAAGAGAGACTGATAATCCGACGGCTGAGAATAAACAGTGTCCGGGAAAGGATCTGGTGGTGCTGATGTCCAGGTTAATGTTGGTGGAGTTCTTCCTGAGATATGATACTTTTGAGATCGTGTACGGGAAGAGGCCGTTTGGTTCAGAGGTGACAATGAAGTCGTTGACTAAAGCCACGTGGAGCTGATCATGGGCGTCTACTCTGTGGTTACTGATTGATTTCATTTCTAATTATTTTTCAGTATTGCTTGTTTTGCAAAAAAGGTTACACGTTTAGCCTGTCAATTTCTTGCTGTTGTTCTTGTTGTTGTTGCTGCTGATGCTGCCATTTATTTTTTATTTTTAACTACAGTGACATTTCATTCATATTCTCAGTTATGAATTGCTCCAAGACATGAGTTCACACATGGAATTTGCGTCCAAATAGATTAATTCTAAGAGCCTTGACTAAAAATTAAGTTTACAATTTGTGAAGTGACCCCAATTAATGGTAAATGCATGACCCATGAAACATCACTTTGTGTAGAACACTTGATTAAGCGAAATAATACAAGAGTTTAGTATTTTTCTTAGTCGGGCTGTTTCGATGAGTTAGACTAAGTGAGTGGTTTAATAAAAATCTCATGTAATATGATATGGTAAAGTATTGTAGATTATTAGCAATTTTTTTGTTATTTTTTTATAATCTGGAATTTATCCTCAAATAATCCGGAATCCCCCTCCCCCCCAAACAATTTGAAAATCCCCCAAAAATCAAGAATTCACAAAAAAAAAAGCAAATTACTTCTTTCAGGATTTTGCTGATCAAATCCTCTAACATGATTGAAGGTTAATACTCAAACATAACTGATAATAAAACAGATAGGGAATGATTGCTTTTAGAAGTATAGAAATAGGAGTGAGACCTACTCCCAACTAATTGAATACATAAAATAAATAGATCATGATAACACAACAACCAACAATTTTTATACATAAATCTTAGTGCTATTGATAAATACCAGTGCTCAATGAAAATGATCAAGTACGTGGTCAGCACAATGGAGATTGGTAATTGGATGTTTTTGTCAACCACCACCTCTCTCCATCTCCTTAAATATTCACACAATCACCGAGTGCATATATATATACATATTGAGCTACAGCTTCTCAAAATAACAATGTGGTAACAGCTGATCCATCAAATTAGAAGATTTAGTTTTTCTGCTTGGACTAAATTGCAATCATGTCCAAAGTAATGACATGAAATTTCGGAGCTACAGATACCGTTGGATCAAGGAAGAAGATCTAATCCTGGCCGCTGCTTTACCATTAGTGCTACGACACCGTTTTATGTTAGATTTCTTGTATTCCTAATTAGTTACTAATCTTGCTTTTGATTGGTTGTTATTTGCCAGCTGTTGCTGAGTTGGCAAATGACTATAAGAGGATTTACTCCTCTGATTTTCCGTTGTAACAGATAATCAAATCATTTCCCTCTTCTCTCAATTTTTGCTCTGAGTTTTCTTCTTCCTCTTCATGGTGTTCCATTTCTAGGGTTTGTGAATTTGCAGGTTTGCAATTCTAATATGGTATCAGAGCCTGGTTGCGAAGGCTGCTGATTGTCTTGCGAGTCGTTGTTTGGTTCAATTTTGTGTGGATTCGAAGATTTCAAGTCTCAGATCTGGTTTCTGGAAAAATGGTGAATACATCAGAATCGCAGACTTCTTGTTCAGGTTTGGTGGCGATGGATCCACAGTCGCCTTTCTATCTGCATCACGGAGATAGTCCTGGTAATGTTTTGGTTTCTGTTCCTCTCTCTGGAGACAATTTCTATTCATGGCATATGTCAATGATAGTAGCTTTGGAAGCTAAGAATAAGCTTGAATTTGTTGATGGAACAATAGTTTCTCCTGAAATTGGTACTGATATGTATGCTGTGTGGAGAAGGTGTGATAGGATGATTATGTCTTGGCTGTTTAATTCCATTTCTAAGGAGATAGCCTGCAGTGTTGTAGGCAGATCTAGTGCTAGAGAGGTGTGGCTTGACCTCATAGAAAGGTTTTCTCAAGGAAATTTACCTAGGTTGTTTCAGATTTCTATGGCTATTTCTAGTTTGAAGCAATCTGATATGACAGTAACTGCATACTTTACAAAGTTGAAAACATTGTGGAATGAGTTGAGTAATTACAAGCCTTTGCCTAGTTGTGTGTGCAATGGTTGTGTATGTAACACAAATGTTAAGTTGAAACAATCTCAAGAAGAGGAAAGAGTGATGCAATTTCTTATGGGACTCAATGAGCAGTACATGAATGTTAGAGATCAAATTTTGCTTACAGAACCACTGCCTTCTCTCAATGTTGTTTTTGCTAAAATAATACAACAAGAGAGACAGATGCAGCTGAAGAATAGTTCTTCTCACACTCCTAGTATGGCAATGTATGTTCAAGGTTCACATACTCATCATAAATCAGGTGATAGTGTCAATTCAGGAGGATCAGGTCATAGTTTTGGAGGAAGAGGTCCTAATGGGAAATTGATATGTCATCACTGTGGAAATGAAGGCCATGTTAAGGCAAAATGCTACAGATTACATGGATTTCCACCTAATTTTAAAAGTAACAAGCCAAGAGTTCACAATGTTGTTATGAGTGGGTCATCAGCTCCAGTGATCACAGGTTCTACTTCAAATCCTGCTTCTACTCATGATAACAATGGAAAAACAGTTACACTCACAGAGAATCAATGTCAAAAATTAGTGACACTCTTGAATACTCACTTAGGATCAAAGAGTGGTCCAGTTCAGAGTACTTTTAGTGATGCAGGATCAGTTTCTCCATACTCTTCAGTTTCAGTGGATTCACCACTTCATCACTCTGGCACACATTTTGATTCAGCTCACTTTATGGGAGGAGTTATTAGTTCTTGTTCTCTGCAAACTTCTTCAATTGAAAAGGAAGGTTTTATGTTGAATTCATGGATTTTGGACAGTGGAGCTACTGATCATATGTGCAACAATGTTGATATGTTTAGTGATCTCACAGCTGTTGGTGATACAGTTGTTCACTTGCCAGATGGGAAAACAGTTCAGGTTACACATGTTGGATCAGTAAAATTGTCTGATGATTTGATTTTGACAGGGGTACTTTGCATTCCCAGCTTCCAGTTTAACCTAATTTCTGTCACTCAGCTCACAAGAGTCTCAGGGTGTACATGCATATGCCAGGCAGATGAGTGTATTCTCAAAAAGGAGGAAGTGATTTTGGGAGTTGGCAAGAGAGTTGGAGGTCTATATGTGCTACAAATGCCAAAGCTGAATTCAAAAATGAGTTTTGCAGTTTCTGCAAAATAACAAGGCTTTTCTACGGCACCAAAGATTGGGGCATCCATCTTTTGAGAAGGGGTCTTTAATGTTCAAACAACTTGAAGGTATGCCTTATTCACATCAAGGTTTACAATGTGATATTTGTCCTTTGGCAAAACAGAAGAAACTCTTTTATATTTCTCATGGACACATGTCTCAAAATGCTTTTGATTTGATTCATTGTGACACATGGGGTTCCTACAAGGTGCCTACATATTCAGGACATAAGTTTTTCTTGACTATTGTAGATGATGCCACAAGAATGACATGGGTTTATCTCATGAAACATAAATCAGAAGTGGATACTATTATTCCTGGTTTTTACAAGATGATAGAAACTCAATTTCATGTCAAAATTAAGAAGTTTAGAACAGATAATGCACAAGAATTGCATCTATCTGCTTTCTATTTGGAACATGGTATTATTCATGAATTGAGCTGTGTAGAAACAACTGAGTAGAATTCAGTTGTGGAAAGGAAGCATCAGCATCTACTCAATGTGGCAAGAGCACTTAAGTTTCAGTCAAATGTTCCTGTAAGATTCTGGGGAGATTGTGTGTTAACTGCAGCTTATTTGATTAATAGACTGCCTTCTCCTAAAACTCAGAATAAATCACCATATGAGTTGTTGTTTAGGACATCTCCAGATTACTCTCAGTGCAAAGTCTTTGGATGTTTGTGTTTTGCCTCCACACTATTACAGTCAAGAACAAAGTTTGATCCTAGAGCAATCAAAGGAGTTTTTGTGGGATATGTCTTTGGAATCAAAGGTTTCAAAGTGTATGATCTGGCTACTCACAGTTTTGTGGTTTCTAGAAATGTGGTGTTTTATGAAAATGTGTTTCCATTTGCTGATAAGAGTTCACCAACCACTGGTCTTTTTGATACAATGAGTTTGCCAAAGAGTGTGTCTGATACTGGTGATGGCAAGGAGCAGTCACCTTCTTCAGCTTCACAGGAGTCAGTTAACTCTACTGTTCCTTCATTATCTCCAGCTAGGAGTTTTAGAGAAGTTTTGTTACATCCAGTGCCTGTGAGACAAAGTAGCAGAGTTTCAAAGCCACCTTCTCATTTGCAGGACTATGTTCTCTCCAAGAAAAACCCCAGGGCACTAACAGTTAGTGGTTCAAATCTCACTAGTGTTGTCTGTGCACTCACTGAACCAACCACTTATAGACAAGCCTCACAAGATCCAGATTGGGTTGAAGCTATGCAGCTAGAAATACAAGCTTTAGAATCTAACAACACTTGGTTTATTACTCATTTGCCTCCAAATCATTCTGCAGTAGGGTGCAAATGGGTATATAAAATTAAGTACAAAGCAGATGGTTCTATACAAAGGTATAAAGCTAGATTGGTGGCAAAAGGTTACACACAAACTGAAGGGTTAGATTATTTTGAAACTTTCTCACCTGTTGCCAAATTGGTCACTTTTAGAGTTCTACTTGCTCTTGCTATTCAACATGGATGGACTATTCTTCAAATGGATGTTAATAATGCTTTTCTGCATGGTGATCTTCATGAAGAAGTGTATATGAAGCTTCCAGATGGATATGAGCCAAAATTACCAGTCTCTTTCTCTTCAAATTCTTCTCAGCCTTTGGTTTGCAGATTAAAGAAGTCATTGTATGGTTTGAAGCAGGCTTCCAGGCAATGGTTTGTCAAATTTTCTTCAACTCTTCTGCAATTTGGTTTCACTCAATGCAAGTCAGATTACACATTGTTTGTGAAAAGCTCAGGCTCAGTTCTCATGATGCTTTTGGTGTATGTAGATGATATACTTCTGGCAGAAAATGATATTGCTACACTAACCAGCTTCAAAAAGTGCTTGAATGCACAGTTTAAGCTCAAAGATCTGGGAGAGATTGCTTATTTTATTAGTTTTGAGGTTACTAGAATGGATCATGGGTATTTTCTGAGTCAGCACAAGTTTCTTCTAGAAATACTTACTCAGACTGGTTATGATCAATGTAAGGTAGCACACTCTCCTATGGTGCCAGCTTGTAAGCTTAGTCAGTCTATTGGAGATTTGTTGAAGGAAGAAGATGCTAGTGCATATAGAAAGCTGATTGGTAAGCTTTTGTATCTCTACAACTCCAGGCCTGGCATTTCTTATTCAGTGAACAAGCTCTCTCAGTTTGTGGCTCATTCTACAAGAGATCATCTTACTGCAGCTCACCATGTTCTTAGATATCTGAGAGGTACTTCTGAATATGGTCTTGTTTTCTCTTCTGCATCTTGCTCTCCAGCTTCTCTTGTAGCTTATGCAGATGCAGACTGGGGTGGATGTCTTGATACTAGAAGATCCACCTCTGGATATTTGGTATTTCTGGGCTCTTCTTTAGTTTCTTGGAGATCCAAGAAGCAGAGTGTAGTTGCTAGAAGTTCAGCTGAAGCTAAGTACAGAAGTCTGGCTTATTTGGTTTGTGAGGTCAAATGGAATATGTCTCTCTTGCAAGAACTGCTCTTGCAAGAACTGCACTCACCACTTCTTGGCACTCCTCTTCTATTTTCTGACAGTTCTTCTGCCATTCAGATGGCTCACAACCCTATTTGTCATGATAAGACTAAACACATAGAGCTGGACTGTCATACTATCAGAGATTTGGTTCAAGCAGGCACCATCACTTTGCAGCATTTGCCCAGTTCTGAGCAACTTGCAGATGTGCTCACCAAACCTTTAGCTCATCCTCTTTTTCAGAAACTTCTGTGCAAGTTGAAGGTGTTGTGTGCTTCCCCCCCTTCAACTTGAGGGGGCGTATTGAGCTACAGCTTCTCAAAATAACAATGTGGTAACAGCTGATCCATCAAATTAGAAGATTTAGTTTTTCTGCTTGGACTAAATTGCAATCATGTCCAAAGTAATGACATGAAATTTCGGAGCTACAGATACCGTTGGATCAAGGAAGAAGATCTAATCCTGGCCGCTGCTTTACCATTAGTGCTACGACACCGTTTTATGTTAGATTTCTTGTATTCCTAATTAGTTACTAATCTTGCTTTTGATTGGTTGTTATTTGCCAACTGTTGCTGAGTTGGCAAATGACTATAAGAGGATTTACTCCTCTGATTTTCCGTCGTAACAGATAATCAAATCATTTCCCTCTTCTCTCAATTTTTGCTCTGAGTTTTCTTCTTCCTCTTCATGGTGTTCCATTTCTAGGGTTTGTGAATTTGCAGGTTTGCAATTCTAATAATACAAATCAAATTGTCAATGTTAATTATTCGAAACACTACTTTTAACTTTTCGCTAGTTAACCACTTTGTATCTTGCTTTTATTCTCAAATTATATATTCTGAAAGAGGTGAGTTTGCTCTACAAACTCACATTTTCAGAACACTACAACAAACTGTGTCTTCTGCGACAAAATTATAAGTGATGCACAGAAATTTGTCTCAGAAGAAACACTTTGGCAACATAGTTATTTGATTGTCGCAAAATGGAAAACAACAGCGACAAAATGAATATTTTGTCTCTAGAATCGTCACTAAAGAATGGACGCCAAAATGAATTCCCACCAAATTCTTTTGCAACGAACTAAAATGTCACAAAATTATATGGTGACGATTGCTATTGTCGCTAATAGAACATGAAATGGCAACAAAGATATTCGTCTCTTTCTTTTTTTACTTTTAATATACATTTGATACCATTTGTAACAAGAATACAACTCTGCGTTTTACCTTACAAAAGTGCAATGCAACATATCATGGAACGAATAAACTGATTTTCTCAACAAAAAATAAAAAACAAAACAATACACTGCTATAGTGCCACCAAACAGTTTTAATGTTGTAATTCCATCAAAGTATCAAAGTGATGCACATAACTTTACTGTTAGATTAAAAAATAAAAAATAAAAAAATAATAAAAACAGTTTTTTTACTAAGGAAAGAGTAACAATATTGATTTAGTAAAAGAAATAACATTTTTTTATATAAAAAACGTAATACCTTTTAAACTATAAAAACGTAGTGCTGGTTAAAATAATATTTAAAAAAAATATATGGAAAAGTTAATATACTCACAGAGTACAATAATCTCCTAAATAAATATCGCAGTATATTACTATCTCTTGAGAGTAAATAACTTGGGACTAGTTTTACGGGTCACTAGCTCCGGTTTTTTCAGAGAACACAGAAAGTGCGAAACCCTAGCGCCATGGCGGCGACCGTCCCTGATGGTGGTGTTCTCAGGCCGCTCTCGGAAGAGGAGGAGAGAGTAGTAGTGTTCAGCCGATCACGGTATGAGGCAGCAATCAAAGGGTTCGATCACTGTTTGATTGGTTCGTTCCTGTTGGGTGGGAGATCAAACACGTGGTCGATGAAACTTTTGTTCCGCAAGATATGGCTGGATGGCGAGGATATCCTCATCAACGAGACTCGACATAACGTCTTTATCTTCAAGTTTCCGTCGGAGTTTAGCATGCAAAGAGTCCTTAATGGTGGTCCATGGGTTTTTGACAACGACATACTCATGTTGAAACCCTGGAAAGTCAAGGCCAAGGTTGAAGAGGTCTCTTTCGAATCGATTGATCTCTGGGTTCAGATCCGCAACCTCCCACCCTATTTTCTCACGGAGGAAGATGCTTGTCAGGTAGCCCATACAATTGGCAAGATCCTCGACTCGGATGACCGTGTGATGAGCGGCGAAGGAGGCGATTATATGAGGGTTCGGGTCAGGATTAGCACAAAGAAGCCACTGCAAAGAGGAGGTTTCATTGAGGTAGATGAAGAGAAAATATGGCTTGACCTCCGATATGAACGTCTTCCCCAGGTTTGCGAATGGTGCGGTCGCATTGATCACACCAGTTCACAATGTCCGGCGTTTCCTGTTGATGATCCCTCAAAACCACCTGGTTTCGGATCATGGCTTACTTATAAGCCCCCTCCCCGCAAGAAATCTCTGTTCAAGCCACCCTCCCCGTTTGCCGCTAGGAAAGATGATGAAGAGGGCAGTTTCGACGAGGAGATAATCTCGTCCTCTAGCAGTGGTGCTTCAGAGAAGGGAGACAAGGAATGTTCTGAAGAGGAGATGGAGGTTGATGAGGAATCAAGGACAAAAGAAACAATGGCAGGTGCGGTGAAGCTGCATGACAACCCGCTAGCTACCACAAACAAACAGGGGACTAAAAACCCTAGTTTGACAGCTAAAGGGAAGGGACTGGCCCAACCACATGAAGAAAGGAAGAGCCGTATGCTTTCAACAGTTCCTACCACTCCGAAGAAGGCACCGAACAAGAGAAAGCCAAATGAAGCTGCCGTTAGTCCTTTTGCAAAAGAGAAGTCGGATCCCAAAATCCCTAGATCTCGACGTAATCCGAGGGGTGGCAATAGCAACAAGAGTGAGGTTTCAATACCGGTTTCCGATTCTCGGATTCCAACAATGGAGGGGGGCGCCGAAAAAACCCTAAATGCAAGATTGGCAGTGTCTGCGTCGCAGCACTGCGAGGCACAATGAGTATTCTTAGTTGGAACGTTCGGGGGCTTGGGAATCCCCGAAACGTTCTATCTCTTTGCGATCTCGTCCGGAGACGCAATCCCGTGTTAGTGTTTTTGATGGAGACAAGATTGAAGAGTAGAGAGATGGAGGCGATTAGATACAGACTGGGGTTTGCTAGCGGGTTTTATGTGGATTGTGAGGATCGTAGAGGAGGTTTAGCTCTTCTTTGGAAGGCGGATTTCTCTTTCACATTAGTCAAATACTCTAAATTTCACATTCAAGGTTGGGCAAGTTTCTTAGGTGAAAGTATGCAATGGATGTTTACGGGTTTTTATGGCGACCCGGTAAGAAGAGAAAGGAAGCATTCATGGAAGTTACTTAAACGCATATGCCCGATAAACCAAGCTTGGTGTGTCGTCGGGGATTTCAATGCGATCACCTCTCACGTTGAGAAGGAAGGGGGGAGAGAAGTTACTTTTCGACATGTTGAGGATTTTCGACGAGTTATTCAACAACTTGAGCTACGAGATTTGGGCTTCCATGGAAATCAATTTACGTGGGCGAACAATAGGCCAGGTAACTTCATTCGTGAAAGACTCGATCGTGTTCTAGTGAATGATAGGTGGATTGATATGGTGGGTAGGGGTCGGGTAAACCACCTAGTGGCCGATACCTCGGATCACGCACCCCTTGAACTAATTTTTGATCGGATGAGCAGTGTTACGGGCAGGAAGAAGCGTCGTTTTCATTTCGAGACGGCCTGGCTTGAGTCGGCAGATTGCACAAAGGTAGTAGAGGACGGGTGGAGAAGTACAAACGGGCTGGTCCAAGCCAAACAGAGTACGGTAGCTGGGAAGCTAGCCGTGTGGAACAGTGAGGTTTTCGGGTCTGTAAAGCACCGGCTGGCCAAGCTACGCAAGGAGATTCAGGAGCTGGGCATGGTCCAGCAGACCCATGAAGTGTTGGCGGACACGGAAAGGTGCAAAGCGGAGATTTCTCAGGCCTTGGCGCAGGAAGAGACGCTTTGGCGTCAACGGTCGCGTATGCTTTGGCTTAAACAAGGCGACAAAAATACAAGATTTTTCCATCGTAAAGCGAGCATTCGTAAAGCTAGAAACACCATTCGGGGTATAGAGAATAAGGATGGCATCTGGACCGAGAATGAGGACGACGTCATTCGGACATTTGTTGATTATTTTTCAAACATTTTCAAGAGCACTGAGCCACTGCGAGCTGACATGGAAAGGTTCTTGGTTCCGATTGAGGAGCTATTGGGCAGTGAAGATAGGCGGGCTATGGATGAACCTTTTACCTCTACTGAAATTCTGGAATCTTTAAAGAGCATGGCGCCGGAGAAAGCCCCCGGTCCGGATGGCTTTCCCCCACTCTTTTATCAAAAATTCTGGCCATTGTTAGGTGGAGAAGTTACAGATTTTTGTCTCACAGTGCTCAACGAGGATGGCGAAATTGGTCAGTCCAATCATACTTTGCTTGCATTAATACCGAAGGTGAAGCAGGTTCGCAAGGTTTCTGATTTCCGTCCTATTTCGCTTTGTTCTACGATTTATAAAATAATATCGAAGACTCTCGCTAATCGTTTGAAAAAAGTGCTTCCTGGTCTTATATCAGAGAATCAAAGTGCCTTCGTACAAGGACGTTTGATTAGTGATAATGTTCTCTCGGCTTTCGAGTTGCTCCATACTATGAAGAAGCAGAAAGGACGTGTGGGTAGCGTAGCACTCAAACTGGATATGAGCAAAGCCTACGACAGGGTGGAATGGGATTTTCTTCGTGCTGTGATGGAACGAATGGGGTTTGGGTTTCGTTGGATAAACTTAATCATGAAATGTGTCACATCAGCAACGTATAGCGTGATTATCAACGGCTCAATTGAGGGGAATGTTAAACCAGAACGAGGTCTCCGACAAGGTTGTCCCTTATCGCCATATCTTTTTCTACTTGTCAGTGAAACATTGTCTCGAGCTATCTTACAGGCGGTACAAGACGGTCACCTCTCTGGATTATCTGCTTCTCGTGGAGGCCCGATTGTGTCTCATCTTTTTTTCGCAGATGACAGCCTGATTTTCACGAAGGCAACGACTTCTGAACTTCACTTTTTACTCCTGCTGCTTCAAGCTTAAGAAAGAGCCTCGGGTCAATCTCTTAACTTTGATAAATCTGCTATGGTGTTATCTAATAATGTCAGTGAGCTTGATAAACAGTGCTTCAGGGGACTCTTAGGAGTACAGGTGGTGGCGGAACATGAATGCTACTTGGGTTTGCCCTCGTCTTTTGGCAGACAAAAGCGCGCCATCTTCCAGAAATTAACGGAGAAAATCTGCACTTTGTTGAAAGGTTGGAAGGAGAAGACACTATCAATCGCTGGGAAAGAAGTTCTTATCAAGGCCATTGCTCAAGCCATTCCGAACTACGCGATGAGTTGTTTTTTGCTCCCGAAAAGTGTGTGTGAAGATATAGAAAGATTAATTAGAGATTTTTGGTGGGGCAAACCGGAAGGGAAGCGTTCTATGCACTGGATCAAATGGGACCAACTAAAAGAAGACAAGATTGAAGGCGGAATTGGGTTTAAGGATATTCGGAGTTTCAACATAGCTCTCCTTGCAAAGCAAGCTTGGAGACTCCATACGAATCCAAATAGCCTTCTCAGCCGAATTTTGAAACATAAATACTATCGTAATTGTGATGTTCTTGCAGTGGAGCCATCGTCTACGATCTCATATGCGTTTCGAGGCATTCTTGAAGGTCAAAAGTTGTTGAAGCACGGGCTGTTCTGGCGGCTGGGAAATGGGAAAAGCATCAATCCCTTTACGGATCGATGGCTTCCTCGTCCTCTTAGTCATAAGGTAATCACGGCTCCACCGGAGATCTGCACTTTGCGAGTATCGGATTTTATGGTGAATGGACAGTGGCACGAGATGAAGTTACTGACATATTTGTGGGACATCGATGTTCAAGAGATTCTGAAAATTCCCATTCCTTCAGACGGTAGGGAAGATGAATTGACATGGTCACATTCTGAGTCTGGAGTTTATACAGTAGCTTCGGGGTATCAACTACAGAGGAAACTGGTAATTGAAGGTGCGACTAATTCTACAGGGTTGAACAGGGGCTGGCTCAAGATGTTGTGGTCAATGAAGATCCCTAAGAAGATCCCTTTCTTTGTCTGGAGGTTATGGCGTGAATCCCTCCCTACAGCTACGAAGCTTTGCTACAGAGGTGTGCCAACTAATCCGGTGTGTTGTTTATGCGAAAACCAACCTGAAACAGAGGATCATATCTTCATCCACTGTGAGTTCTCGTCCGCAGTTTGGAAGGGGGTGATGGGGGATAACTTCTCTACCGCTTCTTTGTCAATTAGGAGTTGGATAGAGAAGATTTTCATAAAAGAACCTCTGTTTGATCGCAATCTCTGGGCGGTAACAGTTTGGGTCCTCTGGTTTGTTCGAAATTGCGTAAGATTTAAAGGAGAGACACCGGAGGTGGAGCACACGGTGAAGAAGATCAAAGCGCATTTGAGCTTCTTCAATCAGGAAGAAACAAACCCTAGCTCCGGCAATGGGTCCGGTGCGTTGGATGTTGCCAGCAAATGGTCAAAGCCACCGGATATGTGGCTGAAAGTGAACTGCGACGCCGCCCGGTCCTTGGACGCAGGCTACTCAGGCCTGGGCTGTGTTCTAAGGGACGCAGAGGGGGAGTTCGTCGCCGGCAGATGTCTTCGTCGCCCTCTCCACAGTTCAATCCTTTTCTTGGAGCTTGCTGCGGTGAAGGAAGGTATTCAGCTAGCAATTAATGCACATTGTCAGAAAATCGTGGTTGAAACTGATAGCTTGCTGTCTATACAATGGCTTCGAAATTGGAAACCAGACGTAGCATCTTCGGAACTGAGCTTGGAGATCAGAGAGTTGCTGAACGAGTGTAGAACTCTACTGGAGAATTTTTCTGATTTTTGTTTCACTCATGTAGCAAGGTCGGGGAATGAGGCAGCACACCTTTTTGCAAGAAGGTCACTGCTCCTCCAAAACCCGTCTCTCTTTACACAGACACCCGATTGGGTAAGCGATGTAATTGCTTCGGATAGAGAGCCTTTTGGCATCTAAATACAATCCTTTTCCTCAAAAAAATAAAATAAAATAAATAAATATCGCAGTAAATTTTAAAATTTACAGGTCATGAAATGTTTTCATCTTATAAGAAAGAAGAAAACGCATTTTTGCTCAATAAATCAATAGAAGCTATCAAAAAAAGTAAATAAATAAAAGCAAAACAAAAAGCTCTTAGTAGCTAAAATTTAGACCTACCCACGAAGAAACGAGTCCAGAGCCCACAACCCATGTTCTTTGAAACTGCCCCTAGGTTTCCGTTCACTATTTGTTCAAATGTGTAACCCTATACTTCCTACTCAAAAGGGATGAGCGGGGCGTCCAGGCCGAATCAGGAGATCTCTTTCTAGTCAGTAGAGATTCAAGTCGAACCTCTCTCTCTCCTCTCATCCTTAATCTCCCCTATGATACTTGATTACATGTAAGAGCATCTCCCACAGTTCACCAAATCCTATATTTGGTAGTAAAATTTGGTGTTTTCGGCCTCCCACAACAAATCATCAAATCACCAAATCATCAAAAAAATGGTGATTTTTTTGTTGGCCTCCCACAGTCGTTGACCAAAAAAACACCAAATCACCAAATCCTATATTTGGTGTAAGTTTTGTGAAATGGTGAAGTGCATCTCCCACAGTACCCTCAAATCCTATCCCATATCACCAAATCCTATTTTTACCATCAAATTTGATGGCAAAAATAGGATTTGGTGTAATCTACACCAAATTTTTTATTAGTGGTTAGGGCATGTTTTCACATTACTTTCATGGTAATAATAATCTCTAATGTAATAGTGTAGCATTTCGTCTTTACAGTATATACGCCATTCGTTTTTTTTCTCCCACTTTGTATAATATGCTTTTGAGCCATATCGTGTTACATAATATTTTCAGCATCATGCTGTGGGATGATAAAATGAAATAACTAATGTAGTTGCAACAGGTTTGGCCGAACTAATACATTGATGTTAAACTTCAAGAACTTCAGTAATACATATGGGATAATCATGGTCAAATAGATTAGACTGGTTAATTTTAGATTTTTTGAAAGTTTTATTTAATCATTTTGCAGTTTCGTGTAATATTGTTTTGGTAATAATTTTTTTATTTTTATTTTGATAGTTATGAAATTCATGATTTGGTGATAAATTTGATGATTTGTTGTGGGAGGCCAAAAATACCATTCTCTAAATTTGATGAAATGGTGAAATAGCTATTTGACGTAAAATTTGGTGAAAACTGTGGGAGACCAAAAGCTCTTTTTTTCCACCAAAAATGGTGAAATGGTGTTTTTGAGAGTTAACTGTGGGAGGCCAAACCATTTTTCTCCACCAAATATAGGATTTGGTGTGAAATTTGATGTCAACTGTGGGAGATGCTCTAAGTTTCTGTCAAACATCTAAACCTTTATGCGCACGTGTTTTTTCTAGATTTGACATCCCCTTCCTCAAAATCGTAACATACGTGGAGCTGGTGGATTCAAATCACCAACAACACACTGTAAGCATCTGAAAATCACGGTTGCACAAAGTAAAAGAACTCGCTCGTCCGCCGCCGCCCACCGCTCTGATTAGATCCATAAGGTAGTTTTGATTTGCCGTAGTACAAGATATTTTCAATTTCTGGATATTTGTCGTTTCTTCGTGCCCTAATTTGTTCTCTAAATTCTTAGATTATAGTATTTTCGATTAATAGAATTGCTATCGCTGATTCA
This sequence comes from Linanthus parryae, assembly GCA_023055425.1. Classification (NCBI taxonomy): domain Eukaryota; kingdom Viridiplantae; phylum Streptophyta; class Magnoliopsida; order Ericales; family Polemoniaceae; genus Linanthus; species Linanthus parryae. The sequence goes on from JALGPY010000002.1 coordinate 42,527,961, forward strand.
TGGTTATTGTATTACTCAAATCAAGAATCATTTTTAATTGATATGGAGCGAGGTTATTGATTTTACTGATCTAGTACCCACCATTTATTGCGCTACTACAAACTCAAGTTCCCTAAGATTTACATGATTTGGTTTATCTTTGCTGATCCCTGCTCCAGTGTGATAGTTTTGGTTACTTGTCTAGCTTTTCAGGCAGGTTTTGTTGAGGTCAAGCCTCAGAGCTTTGGTAGCATATGGTACTTTCTTTGTATCCATTCGAGCTAAATAATTGTTCCAGGAGATGATTAAGTAACCATCGCCATTCACCTGTCTCTTCTTGATCTTATTTATTGTCCTTGAACCCCCCTTCTTCATCCAGTTGGAGCAGTTCCATGACTGGAACAAAAATAATCGAGTTATTATAATCTAAAACTGACTTAGCAAATATATTAACATATTCATGTAGACATTTTGCCTATAGGGAGTTACAATGGGATCATGCTCTTTTATTTGTAAGCATCCACTTGTTGAATTATCAAATGATACGTGATATTCAGTAGTTTCATCATTTTACTTTTACTTTACAATGAGTTTGCTTTAATCTCACTTAAAACTCATATATTTTATACCAATTCCTCTTGTCTAACCCATATTTTGTTTCTTTCAGTATAATACCCACATGTGAACTACTGTTTAATGAAATCCCTTGTAATTATTTGTTGGATATTTCTTTTGAATGACTTGTTTAATTTTTGTTTGTTCTTTGCAGGCCGCTTCGAAAGAAATTATCGGATTCAAGTTTTAAGAAGAACGGACAAGTTCATTATTGAATTAATATGTTTTCTATGGTTGAAATAGCCATGTCTTTGTGATAGTAGTGAAAACTAAATTACGAAACGGGTGATGTACATACACAATTTGAGCAACTGTTGAATGGAGTCCGCATTATTCATTTTGAGTCAAATTCTTACACTTAGTAAATCATGTTACATTTTTGATAGAAATTATTGCGCTGATTGACAAAAAACTGAAGTAAATTTATCATATAGCATTCAATTCAATAAGAAAATTAATTGTACCTACAAAACCGAATCGTTAAAGCGAGTTTCTTTTAGATACGAATACTAGAAATTCAAATATTTTATTGCACATAATAATATTTTTTCGGATAATAATTGTAAATAGCGATAAAATTGTGCTGTTGTAAAATGTGAACTTTTGCAACAAAAGAACAAAAGGCAACAAAATCCATTTCATTGCTACTGCATATAAATGCAACAAAATTATTTGTTGTTAAAGCCCACTTATATGCAACAAAATAATGAATCGTTGGGGAATGAATTAGCGACGCGGTATAGGCGACAAATGACATGACAAAAAATAATTGTCACGAAACAGTATTAGTGACAATTTTTTTATTTTCGCTAACAATTTGATTTGTTACAAAATACCAAATTTGTTGTAGTGGAATGATAACTTTGAATGCCCTTTCACTTCTACTGTCAACCTTGGGAAGTAAGGAAACCGGTGAAGCAAATTTGTTCCAGTGTAACAGCGTCTAAATTAAGGGGTGCAAATGCATAGCAGATACAACGAATACCTACTAGAATATTATTGTGTTCTGTAATAATATACATACAAATCTAATCTACATACAATTTGATTTGTTTTTCATTTGTCGGAGGAGTTAGGACGTGAGTCAGAGACCCAAAGTTCCATTTTTTATGTTCATTGTTTGTCAAGTCTCATTTTCATTGACTCGTCACTAGTTTAAGACTTCACTTTAACAACTACTTATTAGTTTATCACCAAGTGCTAAAGCCCGAAATTGTGAGGAAACATTCATTAGACTTGGGATGCGGTGACCTTAGTATCTGGAAATATCTTCATTGGTTCAGTTTGATAGTTTGAAACTCTTTCACTTTTACCCGCATAAATTACAGATAACTTACCAGTGATTTAAACTCGGTTCACTTATAATACATCTCCTCCATCTCTATCTTCCTGTACATCATTAGATATTTAGTTAATGTAAGTTATTAAAAAAACATTAGAAATTTAGCATATGTTTTAAGAAATATGTGTAGATGACCATTTTTACCTCACCACTCCGTTTAATTACAATCTCTCTCTCTCCCCCTCAGCCTCTCTGGGTTCATAGAAACAACAACATCACCAGCAGCAAACACAACAACATGCTGCATCAAGTTCGGCAACAAGTAGACAAATCTAAAAATACCAATGTTATAACGGAGGGATCAAGTAAGAACAAATAAACACATCAAATCAAGATCAAGGACACAAGAATTAACATGGCTCACTAGTTTGAATACTATCTACCTCCGCGAACCCTAAAAGCCAATTTTATTGATAGACAAACTCAATTACAACTCACACACTCGTACACATACGCACACAAGATTTGTCACGACCTAGGACCCGTGAACATACATAGGAACACTAAGCTTGTTGGCCAAGTACACCCGGAATATTCCAAATGCAACAAGGAAACAACCAAAGAAGCAGCCCCAAATCAATTCACGCGAACAAAATTCCGATTCTTGCGAATTGCCCAATTCGTGCGGACATGAAACCAATTCGTGCGAATACATGGTCCAGAACCTCGAATGCTGTGAACCTAAATGATTCGTGAGAACATGGACAAAAACTTGTGCCAATTGTTGTCGCCTTCCATAACCTGCAGCGTTGCTTCTCATGTCTCGTTGCTATGCCAATCTAATTGCTAGCTAGGTTTTGGATCATCTCAACAAATTTCCGCATTAATCCAAACACCCTAACAACCAATCTGGTGCTTCTCTCACCAATAAAAACGGATGCGTCTCTAAATGAACACCCCTCCAAAAAATTAGATGTTCCGCAGCTGTATGCGAAATCAGAATCGCCAAACCGCTCCTCATGGAGTGGAATACTACACCATACTCCTCATGGGTGCCCTCTGCTTTGAGGCACAACGTCTGAGTAAGGAGATGGTCTAACAGTTCCATAGAAAACACAAAAACATAAACATAACCAAAACAAGCATATGTATACATACGATAAGTCTGATCATTCACTTACAGGTCTTAGTATTACAACTAAACAAAATACGTAGTCTTCGAAATTTCTCCCCTTCTAACCCGCCCTCTGACCTAGAACCAACACAAGATTAACACATCAATAAACAAACATTTCTATGGGGGTCACGAAAAATAAAGTGCAGCGAAGGTTATATACACTTACTACTTGTGGTTCCAACCGGCTTACCATTCCAAAAACACAATTAGCACAATTATTAATGTAATAATTCTTATTAACTTTTCTCATGTCATATCCATTTGCATTAATTCACCAAGACAAACTAGACCTTAAGTCAGCACGTCCCCCATTGGATCGTCAGTCTAAGGAGTAGTACTAGTCGCCCACAGTCGGGGGCTAGCTACATACCGACTGATAATTCTGTAGATCGGGTCCCACATGTGTCTACAACCGCAACAGTCAGATGTCTAGAGACTATTTAATAACAGACGTCCACAGAAAGCATGTACTATCATATGATTCTCCATCGTTACTTTGTCTATCTCCAAATATCTTAAAACAGTTAAAGCGTATACTATACTTACATGGTCTCTAAATAGTGAGTTGTTATGGTATTAACTCCTTGTAAGGCCTATACAAGTCACAATGAGAATCCTCCAATAATTTATCTTTACTATTAAGATAAGTTGCACGTCTTAGAATCCTGTCTGAGTTCCTAGCCCAGAATTGCTACTTTGTCTTTTACTAGGGGTGTTCACCGTCCAGTTCGGTTAGTCTAATGCCACCAATGACACCAAAACCAAAATGATCGGTTTTGCTAAACTTCAAACCGAAATACGCTCAGTTTGGAAAACAAAAAAAAAAAAATTGCACCGATATATAACGGTTCAGTTCGGTTAATACATACAGTTTTTAGTATTATAATATGCAACATCATGAATTAAGGAAAACTGAAATTCAATGTGCGAAGTTTTCCCATTCTCAGTTCGATGAATACAACTATTAACGTGCTTGAAATTCGTCTTATGTTACTATATATTTTTAGGGAATTTGGGTTACAATATTTGCAGGTAGTGTTCATACACACACACACACACAAAATTACATGAAAATATCGAGTAATCATTAGAAGTACTATATAAAATTGTATATCCAGATTTTAATTACTTTGTAGATTGACAATATATAGACAACATTTTTTAATAATTACCACTTGTAGGGTTTGATGCAGGTTACGCAGCAGAATAAAAAAAATTGTCCTCCAAGGATCACAGGCAAGCAATCGTAACATGATGAAAGTAAAAAACTTTGTACCTTAGTTTTTGTGATCACTACGAAGAATTGAGTCTTCGCCTCTATGGTATCCACGCCTTTGGATTGCAGCTGAAGTCTTTCTCCACGTATTGTGCTAGCAACATAAGAAGGGGAAAGAATCACGCAAATTGGGGCACCTGGTCGTGCACCTCACGAGGCCGACGAAAAGGGGGCGAGACGCCTCTTGCTTTGTCTCTCTCCTTGCTTTAATATGTTCTCTCAATAATGACTTGTCTTCAGAAAATAACAAGGTAGAGTGCCCTTATGTAGTTATAACTCCTTATTAACTACATATTTGCCCTAATACTAATCGTGTTCATACACGGATTAGTCCACCTTGCAAATTAGTCCGACTAACTTTTCTTGTGGTTACGTTATGATCATTTTAATTAATTATTCTAACTAATTAATATCCAAATCCAGAGTAATCTATTCTGTGTGTGACCCTATAGGTTTCTACTTAGTTGGTATTAACTATTATTAACATAGAGCGGTGTCTAGAAACACATCTATGTCACCCAACTAAGACAAATAGTCAGTGATCCGACAGACCTAGTACCCAATGTACCGTATTGTATTATCCCCATGTCTGTACATTCGGATTGGACATATGACATAGTAGTCACACTCCTATATCCAATCCATAGTTTCTCGATCCTGCGAATATGCTTATCCGAGCAGATAACATCAATATCTCCATATTTATTTATCTGAGTTTGACCAGACATTCTATAAGTACCATCCCTCGAGTGGCCCATGGATATTTGCTCCCATTATGTGGGAGGGACAAATCCTCTCTACATCACTATCATCCCTCAGCTTGCTTCTTATCATGCCCGATAATTATCTTTATCGTTACTCGGTTAAGGCGCAACGTTTGATAATATCAAAGCATGATATTTCACAATTAGAGTATCTAGTGAATTCAAGTCTAAGGATTACAGTACCATTAGCACTACGAGAAGCACTTGTGACTTTGACATAATCTAATGTAGCATTTTCGTTGTGGGTCAATCCAGTATGCCATTACCCCTAATGCATATCCATGTGTTAGACTTTATATCTCCATATCAATCTACCCACGTACTAGTCTATAGTGATTGTCCCGTTAATCAATATAATGGACTAGGGAAATTTAAGACAAACAACACATTGTAATCTAAGAACTTCATTATATTAAATATCTCCATAAATAATAAATGAATATTCTAGCCAAATAATATTCATACGAAATTCAGATTGCCTCTAGGGCACCTATTCCAACACCACTCACATCGGCAATGAATCAATAAGTTCATGCACATTATACAAATGATATAATGCAATTTGAATGTATAATAAAGTGTGGTCCGGTCTGGTTTTTAGTCGGTTACCTGGTTTCGGTTCGGTTCGGTGAGGGCCCAGATCAGTTTGACAAAAATAAAAATCGCATAGTGTATTTAAAAGAATCGACAGTTCCGTACGGTTTGGTTTGGTGCAGTCCAGTTCCGCCGGTCCGGTCAGTTCGTGAACACCCCTATCTTTTACTCACATAATCAGTACTTCTCTGGCGAAACAATATTACAAATACTCAACTTAGGGGTACCTAGCTGGGTTCCAATTTCCCTTTGTTTGAATATTCCACAATCTCAGGTGTTCCCAACCTACAGATTAACCCCTGATACTTGATTTATTTAAAGTTTTTAAGAAATTGCTCCTAGGCCCCAAAAGTTTGTTAAATTTTCAGTTGGGTCCCTTTTGTGAGTTATTGGTCTAAATGTCCTATACTCATAATTAGTGAACTATGATGTCAACCAGGGGGTTGACACACTCCAAGATTCCATATGTAGAGAACCATTATATTCAAGTTGGTGAAATTATCAAATTGCCCCTTCTAGCGAATCCAACTGAAAGGTAACACTTCCACAACTTGATATACAAAGAAAAAGAACCAACCCTAAGGCCATGAATAATAGCTTTTGATAGGGGTCACGTATCAATATCATTCAGTTATATAGTTATTTATTAGTTAATGAGTTATTGGTTATTTAATTATAATTATTTAGAATTTAGTTAGCCCGTATAGTAGGCCCGTTAGGTGAGGGTTAGGTTTATCAGTTTATCTATTTAAGCACTGTAATCTTTCAGTATTAAGCAATAAATAAAAAAATATCAAAGGTTGACAGTGTTTTGTGTTCGTATTCGTGTGTGTGGAGACTTGATAGTGTCTAGAATTACTATCATGTTAGGTAAACCCTACCAATTGGTGCTTTCATTGAGTTAATGGCGGACATGGATGCTTTTCCTTGCGGTGTTCTCGTTCTCAAAGATCCCGAATACATCGAGGAGCTCTGCCAGCAAGTGAAAGAAACAATTAATTATCTCACCATGGCAGCCCTAGAATACCTCCAAGCACGTGGGTATCCCACCATGGCAGATTCGAAAGACCTCAAAGCAAGTGGGGACCAATTCCATGTGGTTTCCGTTGAGGAATTGTGTCGCATCCAGGACTTCGTCAGAGGCCAGGAACAACCACCAACCCAGCCGCCGCCGCCACTACCGTTGCAGGTTCGATAGATGAAGCAGTAACCGGTACCAACCCAGCCGCAGCCGCCACTAACGTTGGAGGAACAACGAGTTGCACCACCGCCGTCGGCGACCTAACAGGTCCAACAGCCGCCGCTACCATTTAATGACCAGCAACAGCGCGAGATCCAATCAGGGCCTTTTCCTTCTCCCCAAAAACAAGCTAAACCAGAGGCTACCTCCAGCGACCTCCTCCCGATGGTCTCCAGCCTCCAACATCCGACCCACCACCTCCAATCGGCGAAGCAACCTATCCCACCAATCAAGACGCCAGATCCTCGATCACCACCGGCCTGTCTTCAGGCCATTCTCTCATCATTCAACCCACATCCTTCGCTCCAGCAACCGTCCGGCACAACCAAGAAGCCCAAAGACTAGCATCACGGGTCGATTCAACTGTCGCACTATCTGGTGAAGCTCGATTCCAGGTCAAGTTGCTCTCGACTCACTTTCGAGTTGCGACCGACGACCCGGCTCGCTTACTCTTCGGCGCCGGCAGTTCTGACCTCTGAGCCACCACTTTCGACCACCGGACGCTCCTTACGCTGCCGAATAAGAATACCCAGGTCTCCTTCCCGGACGCCCCTGCACTGCAACAATGGCCTCCACCTCACCAGTTAGGGTTGCAATCCGTTTGGGATGAATTTTTCATTTGGGGCTGTATTCCTCCATTTGGGCCTAACTCTCTGTTGGGCTCACTTCTAATTGGGTTTAATGGTCCAGTTGGACTTAACTTAGTTAATTTCAGCTTTTTCCCTAATGAAATCCAATCTCTGGCAAATTTAATCTTTGGCCCCACTTTCAAATTTCGACCAATTCACTTCTTGGTCTTCAATCAGCTTTTTAGCCTACTTCTCCTGGGTAGAAAGAATATGGATTTTGTGCGGATTTGGGCTACCCACCGTCTAGTATGGGTTAGCCACTCGATATAAGCTACACCAACTTGGACCATTCACTCTTTAACTCAAGTTATCTTCTCAAGCTCACGCACCGTCTATTTGATCTCGGTAAACATCTAGCCCGAGCAACAATAATTGTGGATGCCTTGCCGATTTTACACGATTATCCACCTTGAGGAAAAGACGATTTTCATGCGTGGGGGAGTTGATATGGGTCACATATCAATATTATTCAGTTATTTAGTTTATGAGTTAATGAGTTATTGGTTATTTAATAATTATTATTTAGTATTTAGTTAGTCCGTAGAGTAGGTCCGTTAAGTTAGGGTTAGGTTTATCAATTTATCTATTTAAGCACTGTAATCTTTCAGTATTAAGCAATCAATGAAAAAAATTCAAAGTTTGAGAGTGTTTTTTGTTCGTTTTCGTGCGTGTGGAGACTTGATAGTGTCTAGAAAATATCAAAGTTTGGATTAAATGCCCATGATCAACGTGGAGATGTTAACTATTTTATGAAGTACACATTTGGAGGGATTTTACCCTTCTCAAGGGTTCCACTTTGGGTCTGATTATCTCCTAATCTGTTAAGAACCAACTCAAGCAACTGTTGAGTTAATTGAAAAGTTGGGAATGCTCTAAACCTAGCAATAAGAATCATTCAATTCTTGACAAGGATTAAAGTTTTATATGTATTTAAAATTAACAGTTTATGTTCTTGAAATTCTGCATGCACTTGCGAGTATTTTCTTCATCTTCTCTAAACTGGGTTTCACCCAGTGAATTTGAGCTATAATTGACCCAGCTAGGGTGTTTTTGATTAACCCAAGCCACATGAAGATGACAAACCTAGGTACATGGAGTACCAAGGTACAGGATTCAGGTCCATAACCCAAGAATTGAAGGAGATGATTTCTCACAAAAAATTGACAAAAAGGTGTTTGAGTATGTTCTTCACTGAATAGACAATCCATGCAGCAGAGTTTGAGGGTGAAATTTACACCCTCCTAAAGATGAAATCACGGGTCACAATTAAGATGAAAGTGTAATTTCCACATTTTTAATGTTTCTGAAATTCCAATTAACCCCCCTTACTTTGGGGTTCTAACTTAAATTCCAAAATCCTATATACATTTCCTGATCAAGTTCCAGCAACATTGCTGGACTAGGATTCCAAGTACAGCACACAATTTCAAACTTTACAGTTTAGCCCCTAAACAAAGTCTAGGGTGTTACAGGATGGGTGGTAAGAGATGACAAATGTCTCTCTTTCTGAGAAGAGCTTGGTTTGAGTTAAAAGTCATCTCCCCAACCCAAATTGAAAGTCTAGCTCGAAGAAGAAATATTCAAGGCTTTGATATCTCGTGGTTGAAGATTTATATAGTAGAATCAGAGAACATGATACAAATATCAATCCCTCAACGGCACCAGTGCCACGACGGTGAACATCAATGTAATATCCCGTCCCACATCGAGATATTGTGGATTGGATGTATATATGGTTGGGGGATTGTGACATCATGTCCCACATTGGAGATTTGTGAGTTTAAATCTGGTATATAGTAAACCTGGTGGATTACTACTAGCACCTTCAAGGCTTAAGCATTTTTATCCGGTGGTACGGGTAAAGAAGTTGCTGGGACAGTAATCCGCTCGGGTTGTTACAAATGGTATCAGAGCCGACCCTGGTTTCGTAAGGGCTCCGTGCTGGTTCGCCGCCAGCCATGGGATACGTGACTGGGCACACTCGATGAGGACGTCGAGCATATATGGTGGGGAGATTGTAATATCCGTCCCACATCGAGATATTGTGGATTGGATGTATATATGGTTGGGAGATTGTGATATCATGTCCCACATTGGAGATTTGTGAGTTTAACATTTGGTATATGGGCTTAAGCATTTTTATCCGGTGGTACGGGTAAAGAATTTGTTGGGACAGTAATCCACCAGTGTTACAGCCAACCGCCTAAGTATCTCAAGCATTGTATTATGCATGCATAATTTATTGTATTTTATTTAGTTATTTAGTTGTCGAGTCATGGACCGAGTTTCCTTAACGGTTCTTTTCCCGGGCCCGCTCAGTAGAACCGTCTTAGGTTAGGTCAGTATTTTTCTATTTAAGTTTTGTATTTTACTATTTTATGAATGAATCAGAAACTTCAAGCCAATTGTGTCAACGTGTTCGTGTGTGTTGAAACTTGATAGTGTCTAGAATTACTATCACGTTAGGTAAACCCTAACACAACAAAAAACTTATAGGAGGAAAGAATGGGTTTTCACGTTGGGAAAACAATAGCATTGTTGAAGATACTAAAATGTCACTAGAAGTCTCGAAAGGAAATCCCTAGAAGTGAAATGGATAAGCAGAAATGCTAACAAAACTTCATACAAATTGGTAAACCTAGCCAGAAGGCAGAATCTCAAATTTAATTTCTATTGGGAACATCTTACTCTGGTGAAGGCTATTCAAGATGCTGATGTAGCTAAAGGAATAGGGTCATGTATTTTCTCCTAGTGTCTAGCCTAGTTGAAAAAAAACAAAAAATAAACAAACACTAAGCTAGCCTAAGTTTTGAAGCTTAACAAATGATGTCTTTGGATCACCAAACACTTACACCAAAAGATGTCTTTGGATCACCAAAACAACACAATACCCCCACATAAACCATTAACAGCCCAATAATAGGGGGTTTGGATCCTCTCCAGCCCCAAAATGGTCCAGCCCCTCCAGCTACTTGATCTCGTCCGTTCATTTAATAAGAGCGATCCAGATGTTGACACATCATGATTAGACCAAATGTTCCACTCCACACCCAATCCACTCTCAATCCCCATCTCTTCAGTCGTGGATCTTCAGCAACACGAGTTTCTTCTTCTCTGAAAGCTCCCCTGTTCTTTTTCCGGCTACATAATTTTCATCTACCAGTAACTAATTGCTAACATTAGCAAACTTGACCAAATTTTGAATAAGGCGCATATCATATGCGGCCTTTCTTGCGTGTGTAATTACATTCCCAATATTCATCAAACACTGATCTCTCATTGCAGTCTCATAAACTTCACCATCCAAGGATGGCCCAAGCGCACCCTAACAGATAGCCCAGAGTCGAGCCCAAAAAACCATGTGAAGCAACCTGCACCATCCTCATTCCTCAACCCCAAGCATAAATTGGCTCTCCGGTGGTAAGGGTTACTGGGAAACAAGAAATAAGCTGCAGACCGAAAATTTCTGCCTTCGGCATGAACGGCTTTGCAGTAGAGCCGGCCAAAAATTTCTCCTTTATACTCTATCCAATTTTTGTTGGAATTATTAAAAGACAACTGATTAAACAATATGAAAATATTTTAAATTTGTGGTTAGAATTAATTTAATTTTAATTCTTTGTTCTTAAAAAATCAAATCTCTAAATTACTTCTCATGGAGTTTCATCAGTAAAATTATGAGAAATATATTTTAGTTGAGCGTAAATTTAGATGGGAAATAACATTATGCGGGCCACAAATTTATGCCCGCTTGGGGCCACAGAAAACCTAGAGCCGGCCCTGTTTGTTAGTAAACACATGTTTTAGGAGGAAATTATGATTTTGTCCTGAACGAGTCCATTCGAGGATTAAATTCTCACTCGTGCATTACTTCGTGGCTGAAAATTTACTATATTTTTTTTAGGGAACCTACCATCGGAGCAGGGGTTACTATATTATTCTTAATGAACTGTAATGGTTTTTATATGGGTTAAATAATTATTTTCTTTTGAGAATATGTGGGCTTAATCTGTTTTGTTCGGAAAATGATTTTTTTAATAGCCCAACAAAAAAGACTAGTTTGCAGCCCAACTGTCGAAAATTGGGCTTCCCAATAGCCCAACATATGCATCTTGAATAGCCTTCACCTGAGTAAGATGTTCCCAATAGAAATAAATTTTGAGGTTCTGCCTTCTAGCTAGGTTTACCAATAGTTGGTCTTGCAAATCATCATGATCGGGACTTGGCTTGAATCAAGAAGATTCATCGCCTTGCGCTTGAGTCCAAATTTATCATTTCTTCAAGATCACATTCGGGCTGCTCTCGGCAGTGATTGATTGATGGATGAGTGGGCGAAATAAGCTTTAGACGAGCATGAAAAGACTTTGAGGTGCGCTGGGATTTTTGATGATGTTCGTGTCAAGATTGGTTGCCATGATCGTGTGGATTAGGATGTAACACCCCCCCCCCCCCTTCTCCAACTCTCAGAACTAGAAAATCTACCATACCATAAGAGCATCTCCAACAGGTGGAGCAAAACCTGATGTGGACCAAAATTTGCTCCAAACTGACAAAAACAAAGCTCCAACCGACGGAGCATCTACTGGAGCAAATGCAAAGACTGACTTTTGGAGGAGCAAAGCAGGGACTACTTTTGATAGGAGCAAACATAAAAAAAAAAAAAAAAAAAAAAAAAAAAAAAAAAAAACCTCACTTTTAATCAAACATTTGATTATTTTTTAGAAGATTCCTCCATCTAAACAACAATTGATTCTTGAATTACAAACAACTATTACATAAACTTTCATTATGTAAAATCAGAACCTATACTCTGAAAAATCGTAACGTTTGTATGGACTGCGCGTGTTGGTTTCTTTGATCTGGAAGAGGTATCCAATTAGGGCCCTTGTAAATTCATTTAAGTTTGGTTCAGTTATACTGATTGGGTTGTAGAAATTAGGTTGGGCCATCAATTAGTACTATTTTTAGTTCCTTAAATTTGCCTTTCACATAAATTTATTAGTGTTTATTATAAACTCATTCTTATTATTTTAATATTATATTACTATTAATAAAACCATAAATTTGTTTAAATATAATTTATTAATTTAACTTATATTAATTAATATGAAAAACAAAGTGATTAATAGTAATTTACAATAAAATAATAAATTAATAATAATTGAGCAAGTTTTCTCCTCACTGATGGAGTTCAAGCAACAAACCGGAGGACCAATTTTGGTGCAAATTTTGTTCGAGGACCAAAATTTTTCCAAAGATATTTTTTTTGCTCATCACTGTTTGAGATGCTCTAAGACCCCCAGACTCATGTAGTGTCCTCCGTTAAGGTACATAAATACCCCAGCAAGGTGTGTAATCCGGACGGTTCTGTTACGTGACATAATTTAAGAAACTAAAAATATGAAATTAAAATTACAAACAAACATTTAATTATCTACGGTAGAAATATGATACTCATAGCCATATGTTTGACTCTATTTCCCAATTCCCCGTGTGTTCTCATGCAAAGCTATATAGGGTGAGTTTGATAGAATGGTTTCTGGTGGAAAAACTGGTTTTTAGATTGTGGTGGAATTTTTTTGGTTTTTTTAGAGATTCTGTTTAAACCGGTGTGTTTGGTGGTAGTTTTTAAACTAGATTAAAAACTGGAGAAATGTGTTTGGTAGTGGTTTTTAAACTAGATGATGTAGATTAAATGACAAATATACCCTCCACTTATTTTTCTTTTACAGATTCAAAACGAACAAATGCAATGTAAAAAAGTTCACGATTTCATGAGATTCAACGATTTCATGAAAGTAACAAATTGAAAAACAAATTAACACTATTATGACATCCAAAAATCAACTTTTTTTACTTAAATTCAACAAAAAATTGACAATTTCAAGAAATTTCAGTCACACTTGATGCCACGTTGAGTAACGGACAACAAAAAATAATAAACTAAGGAAATAACACCACAAAATGATTGATCCTAGATAATAAGAAGATCGCATATAAAATGTATCGTCTGAAATATGCGAGAATTGAGTTTTTTTTTTTTGTAAAAACAAATTATGGCAAAAGTATAGAAAAAAATTCGTGCAATATTTTTCATTATCTCGATGACTAAAAAGTCAAAGAGCTACCAAATTACATAAACCCATGTTTAACTCTTTCAATGCAACATTGTTTAACAGATAGTACAAATTTAATCAACTAGGAAAATAACACAACAAAAATAGTTGATCCTAAATAATAAGAACACAACAAACATAGTTGACCCTAAATAACAAGAACATCACATAAAAGCGTGAAATGAGTTTTGTGGAAAAAACTTATGAAGTATAGAAAAAGTTACCAGCAGTAAAGTAACAAAGAATTACCAAAATGAGAGACAATTTCCAGTTTAATACGACTACGGTGTGAGGATAATATAGTCTTTTAGTGTCATAGAAATAAACCAAAGAAAAAACCACAAAAAGTTGGTTTTTCTCACCAAGACAAATGTTGAAAAAAACTGGTTTAAAATCTGGTTTTTAAACCAGTCAAAACAAACATTTTAAACAAACCATTTAGTTTAAAAACCAAAAACCAAAGAAAACCACTTTGCCAAACTGACCCATAGACAATATATTTTGTCAAAAATAGGTTAAGTAGTAGAATAACTCATAAGGAATAGATGTAATATAGAGTTCTTAAAAGTTATCATAGTAATTACAAGTCTATAGTCATTATCCTAATACAATATCATAGCTCATCGAAGAGCTAATTGTTACTTATAACCAAGCGAATCCACAACCATCCATAACTGACTCAACTATACCAGCCTTATACAGAGGATTCTAAATCCCACTACTCAGAGGGTCGCGAGGACCGGATTCACTTCTGACAAGGAATGCTTAATCAATCCACCAAGACAAACTGAACCTTAAGTATGCGTACCCCTACATGTCTGTCCAGAGAGTATTACTAGTTGCCTGCATGTCCGGCGTGCAAGTGCGTGGAAGCCGTTTGAAGCGATAATTGAATATTTATTCTTCTTAAAAATTTATGCGTACCCCTAAATTCTTCCTATGAAATTTTTAATGAAGTAATACGATTCATGCTTGTTTCGACTATTGTAATTGTCCTTGTCTATGATAAATGAGAAATGTTTAGTGCATTTCAAAAAAATATTTAACAAATTAGAACAATTCAAATTTCAGAAAATCAAAATATCTTTGGATCACACCATATAACAAACGGCCTTCGGATCTAAGGTACATAGGTTGGAAAAATTTAGAGCAACTTGACTTGCCAAATGTTGTATTCTGTAATACATATAGTTCGATGGAGTACAAACTGTACATACCAATGTAACAAAGTGGATATTAAGAAAATTGTTTGGGATCGCGACAATGCCCTGGGAGGGCATATATATCAACACTCTGTTTGGCTATTTCAACTAAAATTAGTGGGTGTCAAACTCTCATGCACGTTACTGTGTGTTTCCCTGTGTTTCCCTGCCTAACCTCCCCCTCCCAGCTGTTCTTTATCCTATTCTTTATTTCTTTGTTATCTCTAAAATAAACACTTCACCAGAAGTCAGAAATTAATCCACTGGAAAAAATAATTTACCGTAGTCCTCAGAGAGATTAATTTTAAGAAATTAATTACAAGTCAGTACAACTTGAGACAGAAGGAGAAAGACGGACAAAAAATAAAACTGTACATCTTTCATTTATTATCAGCCAACTCTACATAACACGGGTGCTCCAAAAAAAAAAAAAAAAACACTACATAACTACGGAAACAGTAACAAAATCTTGTACTACTACGGAAATAGTAACAAAATCGTGTATCGTTTCATGCTTCAGAAAAAGACAAATCTTGTATCGTTTCCTAATCAAATGGTGTAGTCAAAGTCTAAAATTCAAACATGATAATAATACTGACCGACCAGGGGCTGCGGTTGTGAGAGTTCGACGACATAGAAATAGAAGAAAAATGAATAACAATAATTAGAAGAAAATCCAGATTTCAAAATCTACAAAAATATTCCAAATATACTCTATGTCAACAACAATGAAATGACATGGTCAGCACAATGAATTAGAGAATCCCTTCTTCCAAAAAAATATAAAACAGATACATTTCAACTCTTTCAAATGCATTTCCTATTTTCTTAGCTACCGGCTATATAAAGCAACTGAAGATCTAAATTTGAAAAGCATCCACATCCTAACTCCGCCGAGCCACAAGGAGAGAAAAGAAAACCTTTCCTTGGAGTCGGAGATGGCTATTTCAATGCCATTGTTGGTAGCTCTGCTCATCTCAGCAGTTGCATTGTACTCAGCTTCTGTCAATGCAAACTTTGCAAGGGACATGTATTTCACCTGGGGTGCTAAGCATTCTTTCATGAGCAACCGTGGAAACCATCTACAACTCGTGCTGGACAAAACATCAGGTATTATAGCAGTTATTTATGATGGCATAAATTGAATACAAGTTCTGGTAGGTATACTAGAGCCTCAAAGCATGTCCTAGAAACGCCTATGAAAAAGAAGCCCTTATTATTCATTGTACATAATAGGAAACTGGGTATAGCAACACAAAATATTTCTTCAAAGAGAACCATCACTACAAATTTGAACATGATAAATTTATTTTGTCACATTGCATATGTAACTTATGTAATGAGGTATATATAACCACAAGTAGTTGATCTCTTAATGGGCTAAACTTCCTTTAGCTTCAGTACAGAATATGTTTTGAGCAAATGTTCGGAATTTGATTTACAGGTTCTGGTGTCATCACGAAGAATGCTTATCTGTTTGGAAGCATTGAAATACAGTTGAAGTTGATACCCGGGAATTCTGCTGGAACCGTCACAACCTACTATGTAAGTCCAGCACTTAGGTTGAGAATG
Source organism: Linanthus parryae (assembly GCA_023055425.1). Taxonomy (NCBI): domain Eukaryota; kingdom Viridiplantae; phylum Streptophyta; class Magnoliopsida; order Ericales; family Polemoniaceae; genus Linanthus; species Linanthus parryae. The sequence continues at coordinate 42,544,407 of JALGPY010000002.1, forward strand.
TTACTTCTTAGTAATGTTACCCAAAGTTAAACGCTAAAACCAGCAAAAAATGAAGCTAATTTTCCACTTTCTTAATTGCTTCTTGCAGCTGTCCTCCACAGGAGACCGGCATGACGAGATAGACTTTGAGTTCTTAGGAAATGTCTCAGGACAACCTTACACCGTCCACACAAACATTTTTGCACAAGGAAAAGGAAACAAGGAGCAGCAATTCTACCTCTGGTTTGACCCAACTGCTGATTACCACAACTACACTATTCACTGGAACCCAACAGAAGTTGTGTAAGTAATTCTTGTACCTATTTTCTTCAAGTCTATAATTTCAGTAACAAGAGATATATGAGTTTAAGTTTAAAGTTTGCTTTCTAGAACACTGTTTTTCGAATTCAAAAGTAGTTTTAATGTGCCTGATACATTTTTATACATTTTCCATAATCAATTTGTAAAATACAGTCTTTTATACAAAGTGACAACATTATCATTTTGACACATATCCTGCTTCATATCCTATACTACCCAAACATGGTATTTCATATCTGACAGCACCCAAATACAGACAGCCAACATATCTTATCAGGGCTTATCCGACAGCATTCATATCCTTGCTCATATCCCAGCATAAACCTTATCCATTCATATCATATCCTCTACCCAAACGAGGCCCAAGTCTATATGTTCCAAAGCAAAAGATATATGGGTTATGAGTTTAAAAAATATTGTTACAGGTGGTATGTTGATACGGTACCAATCCGAGTATTCAAAAACTACGAAAGCCAAGGTATTGCTTACCCAAACCGACAAGGGATGAAGGTATACTCTACCTTGTGGAATGCAGATGATTGGGCGACACAAGGCGGTCGTGTTAAGACCGACTGGAAGAAATCACCCTTTGTGGCCAAATACCGCGGCTTTAAAGCAAGGGCTTGTAAGTGGCTGGGGTTAGTGAGTATCTACGAATGTCCTTATCCAAACAAGGCCAACTGGTGGACTTCACCTTCCTACAAGCAATTGAGTTCAAAAAAGCAGGGACAGATGAAGTGGGTCAGGGATAACTACATGATTTACGATTATTGTAAAGATTTCAAGCGATTCAACGGCAAGATACCACAGGAATGCTATAAACCACAATACTAAAAGAAGCATCTGCAGTGAATTGGACGAGAAATCCAATCATGGTTTTACCCAAAGAAAAATCGTCGAGCTCCATGCCAATTACATTTCATCGAGTTATTTATTTATTTTTTGATCTTGCAAATAATTCTTACCTAATGTATTTCCTATTCGGGAAATTTCTCCACCTATTTATTTGATTCTTGTATTACCTATAAAAAAAAGGCTATTTGATTCTTGCTTCAATTACTATACAGTACTTTTTGTGTGATGGTTACCAGAGCTTTTATTCATTTCAAACTAGAAGGGTGCGATCCAAAAATCAGGAGGCAACCCAAATTCAATATAACTCTCTTCTTGGCCGATTCAAGCTCGACCATAGCCAATCTTCATTCGTCGGAGATGTAAAGTTGATTCTAAACCTCAGTTACCAAATTTCTTGCACCATAGCCAATTGCGAAACGGATGTCATGTGTCTAAAACCACTAGCAACCCAGAATATTTAATCTGGCAACCAGGCAACTTTTTGATACAAATTTAATACACAACCAGAGCATAATCCAGTAAACTGATGAGACATTCAGCAAACAGACGATAGACATCGAGAATTTCAAAGGGGCAGGTAACAAGGGTTTAAGAGGTCTGTCGTCAGAGCCTCACAATGATGCTAAGAACATCGGGGCCGTTAATCATGCTGTGATCATGCCAAAGAAGCTAAGAACAATCCTCTAGGGCTCTGAATGTTACAAAAGAACATCAGGGCCGTTAATCACACTCCGATGATGCGGTCAAGGTTCGTTACCATTTCATGGACTTTTTGATATTAATGTATTTCGTATAGGGGTTCCACCTCAAAACCATTTTGTCAAGGAGGGGAGTAGCCCAGGAACATATAAACTACGCACAAGGCTCTCAACAGATACAAACCCAAATTGAAATAACGTTAAGTAGGGAAATTAATGCAGTTTCTTCAACTATAGAAAATGGGCATTATTGATTAATAAAGTCTCCATAGCCTATAATTTCCTCACCAGTTTACAATTAGGGTTCCAGGTAACATAGTAGTACTAAATTCCCCCTCCTTTTTTGAAGATTCATGCACCAAATTACAGGTATCTTGCGCTAATAGAACAAATACTGGTTGATATATAAATCTAATAGAGCTCAACAGAATTGAAATTTTGAGTTGCAAACAAACAGATTGTCTACCAGTTGCAAATTGAACTAGGTTTTAAACTCATATGGAAGAGAGGGGCAATACAGAATCAGATGAAGCCAAGCCATTGTCGTTGCTCCTCCACAAGGAAACGGCAGCCGACGCCGTCGGTTGAGTAAGGGCGTCGATGAAGATTACGGATTGCGTTAGCCGAGCCGGGTTGAATCAGCACGAAGCCGGTTCAAAATGTAATCAGTTTTTCTCCAATGCGACGCCGTTCCATACTGATAAATCTATATTATAAAATAACATGGTTTAACTAACTTATATTTTTTCAACCGTGAGATTAAATTAACCCCATCACCACCATTAAATCTCACCTACTTATAACATCTCTAACTGATACGGGTCAACCGTATCAGACGGGTCACCCATATTATTATCTTTATTAATTATTTAGAATTACTCGTTACTTGTTTATTTATTTGATTAGTCGTTTATTTAATTAATTAGTAGAGTGGGCCGAGCCCATTAGGTCAAGGTTAGGGTTAGCTATTTTACTATTTAAAGCATTGTAATCCTTCAGTTTAGGGTATGAGATGAATGAATTATTTTGAGTTTTGTTTATTTTCATTGTCTTTTCGTAGTATTTTCGTAGTGTCACGAACTACTGGTAGAGATTCGTAGCCTCTCTCAAGCTACTGGTACGATACTGGGTGTATCATTGGTGCTTTCATTGACGAATGGCGGACTTGGGTGGTCTCCCTTGCGCCGTTCTCTTTCTCGAAGATCCCGACACTACAAGAAATTAACATTTTTGTTAAGAAAATTCTCGTAACAAATGAACAAAATCCCGTAACAAGAGGTTTGGGTTACGAAATTTAATTCGTAACACCGTCGTTGCATTATGTCCGTGGCTAGAAATTAATGTTACAATGAAGTTGTTCGTAACTAAATGTCCAACAGTTTGTTACGACGGTGCTGTAATAGAATATTATATGTATTGCAACAAAGTTTGGTAGCAATTTCGATATACTTTTTTGTTATGAAATTTCCGTCATAGATTATATAGTTTCCACTACAGTAGTCCGTCATAAAATATCCTGGTATACGTAACAAAATTGTACTTATATGATCGAATACTTGTAACAAAAAGATGAGAATTCGTAACAACAAACCAACCGCTACATCATAAACAACAACGAATATGTTATAACAAAAGATAGGCAAAGATGGTAACAAAAAACCCCTCTTTCGAGGGAAATTTCGTAACATTTTCCTCAAAAGAGGACCACTTATTCCAAGCTTAATAATATGAAATAAATAAAATTTGAAAAAATACTACTACTGTTTGCTTACAATCTTCAAATAAATTGCATTAAAAATATCCAAAAATGATAAATATCCATTCTGACTGCAATCCGTACAGTCAAATCATCCATAATTATTATCATCTAACCGTGCTAATACTTAGCACTACATGTCGTTCGGAAATATAAGAAAAACGCAATGAAAAAGACATTGTATCAATTTATTTCCTAACGGATGTGCAAATGGAATAAAAAATTGTTGTTGTTCTTCGTCATTCTTGATTGGTGTCCATCATATCCACGCCATCTGTGGAAATAAACAAACAGTTTGATTAGCGAACTAAACCAGTAGCTATCTTGATTAGATATTCGAGAAACATGGGCTGCGCTGAGTAAGACTGCAACTAAACCAGTAGCTATCTTTCCTTCATAGTCAATGGCAAGAAAAACAAGAAAGGTTGATGACATATCCTTCTCTTTTGTCCACACTTGAAATCCATAGGCTAAAGAAGGTCAATTATTCCAATAGTATGTATCTGATGAATGTCTGCAATCCTGATAGAATGACTTTCAATGGACCTTACTTTTCCATGGAGGAGACGAGTAGTGTTCTTAGATGGGTATGCAAAAAGCAAAAGGGAATTAGGGAAAACACTGAATAACACTAAACCACCATATATATCATAAGTTATGTAACAGAGTTGTGTAGTTGTTGAAGGGATTAGTATTTTCAGACCTCGTACTACTTCATCCACTGCCCCTTCAACAGAGCAAATTAAAGATGTGATTCGCAACATTCCAAGATCAATATCGGCCTAACAAAATGCGAAGCTAGACAAGAAATTTTAAGACTCGAAGTAGAAGATGGGCTTTTTAATATGGCACCACTGATAGCCCCAGGTCTCCATGGGGTTTATGGAACTGTTTATCAAAGAATGTGCCACGTGGTGGGGTACGGAGTCACCACCACCTGCTTGGATGGGAGGAGAAGTATATTTGGGTTCAACCCCAAAGTGATTGCCAATGCTCACCCACCAGACCAGATAGCAAACAAGGTGTTTTTGCATAATTACAATTCATGTATTATCATGGAAATTTATTTATTGCACTTGCAATTCATTAAATGTGGATGAGAATTGTGTAGGGCATACTGATATCCGAATTACAAGGTGAAAGGGGTCTGGAAAATTGAATACTGTAACCCGGGTAGAAACAGAGGCAAGAAGAAGCAACAACTACAACTGGCTGAGATAGAGATTGAGTCATGAATGTGGCCATTTATGGAAGAAATTAAAGAAACCTATGAAGAAAACGAGGCTGCAGAGCATATGTTCTTGGGTGTTCTCTTTCTGTCCGTCTTTCTTGTATTTTTTTGTAAAGGGTGGGTGAATGCTACTTCTCAGTTCAGCGACATCCCCGCTGTGCCCATAGAATGAAATGGATTCTATTGGGAACTGAATAATGATAAGCTAACAGATGAAGGCACGTGCAAAAACATCCGACAGATGGACGGGGAACTTAATACTATCTACTAGGAAATAAATATCACTGTGATCCTTTTCTCTCTTAGATTCTCTTTTCAAAGAGACTGCACTTCACTAATCAGTGCTGTTAGTTTACCTATGTCAACTGACAACAAGAAGGATTTTGGCAACGTTTGCAAACTATGAGATTCCATCTACGCTAAACGTTGGGGTACATTAATAAATTGACCCTAAAAGAGTTTTGGCATTGATCAGGGACTAAGTGGTGAAAGTACTCTTTTACGGGTCTGTGACTGGTGGTAGAGCTCCACTGGATCTACTTATACTAAAAATCTACGCCCAAAGCGTTGTACTGGATGTTCGCAACGAAGAAGAATGTAGTCCGGAAAGTTTATACTCACAGGCTCGAATAAGTATGCTAATCAAACGGGTGAGTTTTGTTGAAGATGGATAAAAGTAGTTGGTGGTAATTTGATTCACAATGGAGGTTCAATTTAGCTTTTGCTTAGCTTAAGTTTCCTCTGATATCACCTAGTTTGTTTATGCTAATTTTGTCAACTGTTTTGACTGAGGATTCAGAATATAGAGGTTAAATAATTAATGTGAAATACTGAATTTATCATAATTCCCCTGATATTATAATAGTTGTGGGCCCTGGCTGGTTGGGGGCCTAAAGCCCAAGCACCAACTGCTTTGCTCTAGGGCCGGCACTGATTTATCCTGGATTATCAGTGAAAATGCAGCATGGTCTAACCTACTTGTTCTTCCTAATAGATCACTACAAGAGGCACAGTAAATGCATAAAGGACATGGTGGAAGCCTGCAATACCAATTCATATTTATTGATGATAAATGAAACTATAACGTATAAATTCAAGTCTGCTACTAGAAAATAATGATGTACCTCTTTATAAGCTCCATAAGTTGCTTCAATGGCCACCGTGTCTGCAAATTAACAAAAATTAGATGAGGACAGTGTGCAAGAGACAATCATGCTACAGTTCCCATATATGATCATTCAAATTATATGACAACAATTATACTTATATAAGGAGGAAAAATTCTCTTACCAGGCACTACGAGGACTACGAGGAGACTCGGATTGAACGTGATTAGGAGTGCTCATCGGAGATATCAGAGCACTGGTATTGGTACTCCGCATACCTGGAATTACAGATCCAATGTTACCTATGAATGAACGGAACTGCTCCACCGTTTCTTTGACATTTGAAAGTTCGGTATGTAAATGATCCACACGCCTCTCTGCCTACTCGGCTCGTCTCTCCGCTGCTTTTGCCAGCCTCTCTGCTTCGTCAGCCCTAGATTTTGCATGACCAACTTCAGCTGCATACTGTTGCCTTAGTGTTGACGAAGCATGTTGTATCTCTCCGTATCCGACCCCCAGCATATACCCTGACTCCTTCCGAAGAACACGCTCCACTATTTCATCCTCAGTCAGGGGTGTTCCTTCCTCTTCAAGAGGAATCTGCTGAAGCTCTATCATTTCGTCCTATAATTGTAAGAAAATTGTTGTCAAAACAATATACGTATATGTAACTTCAAACTAATCATAGACTAAAATTAACTATTTCGTACATAAAGATCCTTTGCACGTTGGCATTTCCAGTTCTTTGTGCGTTTGTCAAAGTGAACTTCCTTCCAGAACTTAATTGGACCTGACTCTTCCTGGGTCTCCTTATTTCTCTACAGAACATAAATTCAGTGTTTTAGTTTGTAGGATATTGAAGAGAAAAACATACGGTCCATGGATTTCATGGTTATTTAGAAAGAAATTACCGTCATATAGCGATGATTAACATATGATCTTGAACCAAGACATCCGTGAATTTGACGCTTTGACCTATTTGCTTTGTTTGTCCTGCTTTTCTTCTGAAAACGTAACCAGTTAACATGAGTGAATTCATTTGCATTTATGAACAAAGGTAGTATTACACAGTAGAAACTCACTTTGAATGCTTCAGTTTCAAAATGTTTACGACAAAGCTTTTCCCAATGTTCCTTAGCAACACCGCGATACGGGTTCTCAATTGCAACTTCCATTGAAGGATACTTCTTGTAGTGCTTGTGCATCCTGTGCATCCACTGCTTGTACAAGATTTCTAATTGTGCTTCCATACCAGTCAGGACATTTAGACTCAATTCGATGTCGAACGAGTTCTACAAGAGGAGTCAATTATATAAAAATATTGTTCGTGCAAATTATAGATTCTTCAAATATAAATGATCGTCTTAATAATTATTATACCTTGATGGCGGCATACAACTTCTCTTTCTCACTAATGGACACTGCACCCCACGACTTTGCTTCAAGATATTTTGCTTTCCGGCAGAGAACACCCAATTCAGAGGTGAACATAGAGGCCCACATTCCAACCGGTTTGAGTTTTCCTTCCGGATAAGTTACCGGTAACTTGTTTCCTCCATTTTTCTTTATACATTTCTTCAGTGACAAGCTACGAGAGACACCACAACCCTTTTTAGCTACGCCAACACCTGCGAACATTTTCACACCAATCTCACATAATGTGCGTTAGTAAATGAAAACATAAATAAGATCAGTAATGGTTTCCCTGAAACCTTCATCACAAACGACATGGCTTATAATGTACTGTAATGTTTCTTACTTCTTACTCAATGACTTCCAGTTATGTGTGGTGATATGTTTTTCAATTCTTTCCACTTTTGCATTTGTTTTACAGTTGGAACTCACAAGTAAATCACATTCCACACTTCATGTCAAACTGAAACTTTAGATATTGGTTTCCATTTTGTTTAAATTGCTTTCAATATCGCTGTAATGATAAAACTCTAGTATTTTTTGCTTTCTGCTTAGGAAAACTCCTCAGCAGCACGTAATACTACTGAAGGTAATTGCACCTAATTCACCTTATATGGTCCAGTTCGTATATGAATTGATGCAGTATTTGTCACGAGGAGCTAAATGCAGAAAAGCATTCTTAAAGTTTGTAGAATTTCTAATAGGATTTGCTGAGAAGTGAGTTTGTGTAGAGATTTCATATTATAACGTAATCTGAAATAAAGAAAGTGCCTGGTACTGAAGGGAGAAAGAACTCTGCAGAAATGGCATCAATAAAAGGCAGAAGAAGCTATAGTGGAACGAGATCTGATAATTGAAGTAACATGACTCCAGGGACTAACAGGACAAAGAAATGGCAATGATCGGTACGTCCGTGTATTTGTTTTCTTTGTTGCGTGGTTCAATTAACCCTGTACTTGCGAATTTAGATTGTGCTAGTCAAATTGATTAGAAATTAGGGACAATCTATTGGCGGCATCCTCATGAATTTTTTCTGTTCCGATGCAGTTCTTGAGATGGGAATTTTCTCAGACAATCTCATCATCGTGATGGGGTTAGAAAATAGGTCGATGTTCATTGCATTTCAACAACTTGGGCTCGAGAAAGAAGCAGAGTAAGTTCTATTTTATGAAATCAGTTTGTTCTTTCAAATCATAATTTCTGAGAAGTGTGAGTCTGAAACAGGTCTCACTATACAGGAGGGAGAGTAAATGTGATGAATGAGCCCTCCTGTCTCCCTAGAATTCTCAATCTCTCTCTAGCCTCCATAGTCTAGCTGTTACGAATCTCCTGTCGAGGCATCTGCTTTTATTTTTCAACCACGTCTCTTTGGATCTTTGAATCTTGTTGTTCCGCTTGCTATGCTTTAATTTTTCTTCCAGCTTTTGTTTTTACAATTCATTTCTTTCTTTGGTTTGATCGTTCTGGATAATGAAAGGTATAAAGAAACATAGATAGAAAAAGACAGCCAACTTCAACTATACTATATCTAAGTATACTTTAAAATGAGTGGCTCTGATAAAGGGAAATTAGCAAGTTTTATTCTCTCCTTAACACAACAAACACAGTTTTCAGATAATTGAAGTAACATGACTCCAGGGACTAACAGGACAAAGAAATGGCAATTAATTCCTCACAAATTTGGTTTTGGTTCTTGTTATAGCTAGCTCAGTAATTTCGAGACTATGAAACCAATGCGGCTGTGCAGATCCAATATAGCATTAATACTTGTTCAGTCCCCAGAACCTAAAGGGGTTGGCATAACGGTAAAGGCCAATTTTTAAGATCCTAACCCATCTATTAACTTATAAAGTAAATAAGCGCATGACATACCGATATTACCACCACTGTCTGCTGAGACGAGTCCATTTGAACTTGCATCTGGAGCTGAGACGAGCCCATTTGAGCTTGAATTTGGAGCTGAGACGATCCTATTTGAACTTGAATCTGGAGCTGAGACTAGCCCATTTGAACTTGAATCTGGGGTCAAGGTTTGGGAACTTGCAACTATAGGATTAGGTTGTACAAGCATATTTGCTAGTTGGCGACGATTGCGAGTTTTCATTCCCGGTGCCATCTGCGTAAAGAAAATAAAGAACGGTACATGTAACACTTTACATGGTAAGAACTAGTTCATAAACAGAAAATAAAGAACATTACATGTAAGAACTAGTTCATAAACAGAAAATAAAGAACATTACATGTAACACTTTAGATAAAAACTAGAAAATGTATTGTTCATCCAAACACAAAATTTGCACTAGTTCGTAAACACAAGTATTGTATATTTAAAATAATTAAGCATTAAACGTAGTATCCTTAATCTTCGTCACTGTCATCGTCTTCATCATTTTCTTCTTCTTCGTCAGCATCTTCTTTGTCTAATAATTCTTCGTCTTCATCTTCTTTGTCAAATATTTCTTCGTCTTCGTCTTCCACTTCCTGTTCATTATTTAATCCATGACCATCAATTTGTTTTCTCATGAACGGCCTCATCATATTTGCATCTACTGTGATTGGTGCGGAACCATCTTTATTCAGAGAGTTGTAGTTTCCAACTTCGTCTTGGACGTGAATTTCGTTACAGGGATCGTTTTGTTGGTATGCATCCTCGTCAGCAACTGGATCATCCTCAAGACGAGGCCCTTGATCCAATTCCACCTCTGGAACATCAAAAACTGCTCGTGGTTGGATCTTTTGTACCACTTTCCAGTCTCCACCCAACTTCATATCATCTAAGTAAAATACTTGCTCCGCTTGAGATGCTAAAATGTAAGGGTCTCCATCATACCATGTCCGAGACACATTCACACTAGTCAAGTATTCGTCAGTCTGAATTCCCATTCTCCTATCACCGACATTATACCAATCACATTTGAACAAAAACACACGCCGCCCACCAATGTAATCTAATTGAATAATGTCCCGTAGTGAACCATAGAAATTAATATCGGTTGAGTCATGCTCGCCAATAGTAAGAACACCACTGTTTTGAGTTTTCCGATTCCTCTCATGATCCTTAGTATGAAACCGTATACCATTGATGTTGCAACCATAGTATTTATCAGCTCGTTGATCAGGGCCACAAGCTAGAGAATAAATATCTTCAGTAACTTCACTAGAACCTTGACTATGCAACTTTGTTATCTACATAAATAAACAATAGATAGTTAAAAATAATAATTTTAACTTTTTAATTGCTAACAGTAACAACGTAGTACATCACATTACTTACATGATCTTCAAACCATTGAGCAAATGTCTCTTCGTGTCTCCGCTGTAAATTGTGAGCACTGATACTTTTAAGTTCTTCTAGGTGTAACCTATATATAATATATATTATTAGAAAAAAACTAAATGTAATTCAAAATAACTACATAGTTATTTAAAAATACCTAAAATTTAGTAAACTTACTTCATATATGAATCTAACTCGGGGCTGTTGTTCAGCACAAACCATTTGACTTTTTCATAATCATCCATGTCTAGAACGAATGGTTTTCCTGATCCTAATGGTCGCACCCTTTGAGAAAAAACTTCCAGCAAACCATTCCCTTGGCTTCCATCTTCATTTCTTTCATCTCGATTGAACTTTGTCTCCACACCACTAAGATACAATGAGCAAAAGGTTAAGCACTCACTATCAATATACGCCTCTGCAATTGAACCTTCCGGGCGAGCTTTATTGCGAACGTATCGCTTCAGGGTTCGCAAGAACCTATGTCAAAATAGCATATATCATACACATGTTTGAAATAAGTAGTACTTACAGTTTCAGTACAATTTTAGTAATGACGAGATGATTCTTACCTTTCAATTGGATACATCCATCTATACTGAACTGGACCAGCAATCTTGGCCTCTTGCGGTAAATGGACTGCCAAGTGTATCATTATATCGAAGAATGCAGGCGGATATATCATCTCCAATTTGCACATGATTAGTACAATTTCTTCCTCTAACTTCCCTATCACATCCATCCGCAAAGTTCTGCTGCACAACTCCTTAAATAAAGTGCTAAGCTCAGTTAACGCACCGTAAACATCCTTTCTCAAGTACCCCCTCATTGCAGTAGGGAGCAACCTTTGTAAAAATACGTGACAATCATGACTTTTCATTCCAGATATCTTTGATCCACCAGAAACTACACATCGACTGATGTTGGACGCATAGCCATCTGGAAACTTAACTGTTTTTAACCATTCACAAAATCGCCTTCTCTCCTCCGCATCCAGAGTGTAGCAACCAAGATTCATGGTGTATCTATCACCCTCTTCTTGCACGTGAAGCTCATTTCTTATTCCCATAGACTCTAGATCCAGACGAGCATTCACATTATCCTTGGTTTTACCTTTGACGTCCAAAAGTGTACCCAAAATGCTTTCACATATGTTTTTCTCCACATGCATGACATCAATAATATGTCTTATTTTTAGTGTTCTCCAATAAGGCAAATTAAAAAATATGCTCTTTTTTCTCCAATTCAAACGTGGATCATCATCACCACGCTTCCTTTTCCTTGTAAATTCATGGGGAGGTATTTTCTCCAATTGTCTTAACACGTCATCTCCTGTGAGTACTCTCGGTCTCGACTCACGTTCCACAGTTCCATCAAATTTATGACTTCTTCTCCATTTGTGATCTGTAGGCAAGAATCTGCGGTGGCCTCTATAGCATTGCTTTCTCCCGTGTACTAATGTTGTAGAGAAAGTTTCTTTATTGCAGTTAGGACATGCAAGTTTTCCTTTGGTGCTCCAACCTGATAGCATAGCATATGCGGGAAAGTCATTAATCGTCCACAAAATAGCAGCATGCAATTTGAAAGTTTGTCCTGGATAAGCATCGTACGTGTCAATCCCCTCTTCCCACAGTTCATATAGCTCCTCAATTAAAGGTTCCAAGTATACGTCAATATTGTTTCCTGGTGACTCTTTTCCGGGTATGAGAAGGGACAAAAATAGAAAGGGCTCCTTCATACACTTCCACGGTGGCAAATTATATGGAGTCAACACGACAGGCCACATGCTGTAAGAAGTACTCATGTTACCAAATGGATTGAAGCCATCACTTGCAAGTCCGAGACGAACATTACGAGGATCTTGTGCAAACAAATTAAAATTCTTGTCAAACTCCTTCCATGCCTCTGAGTCGGCCGGGTGCCTACACATATTATCCTCCTCAACACGTTTCTCTTTATGCCACCTCATATCCTCGGCAATCTCCTTAGACATAAATAATCGTTGCAACCTCGGCTTCAATGGGAAATGTCGCAAAATCTTTTGCGGAACCTTTTTGCGTTGGCCTATAGAATTTTTCTCCCACCTAGATTCTCCAAATTTAGGGCAGGCATCGAGATCTTTGTACTCTTTTCTGTACAAAATACAATTATTTTTGCATGCATGGATCTTGTTGTAACCCAAACCTAAATCTCGCATCATGGACTTAGCTTCATTGTATGACTTGGGCAGTGTTTCACCGGGTGGGAGAAGGTCTTTCAAGAAATGAATTAGTTGATTCCAAGATTTGTTTGTCCAATTATTCATTGTTTTAAGGTGTAACAACCTCACAAGACAAGAAAGCTTTGAATACGTCTGACATCCGGGGTACGCTTCGCGTTGAGCTTCTTCCAGCAATCTACTAAACCTTTTTTCTTCTCCTTCTGGAATAGGGTCGCTCGATCCAACCTCACGCTCACTCGTGTTGTGACCTAGAATTGATCCAGCATATATATTTTGTATCATATCTGCCATACCATCATTTGCATACAAGGAAAATTCTTCATTATCCTCATTATCAATGTCTCCATCATCAACTTCCAAATTTGAGGTTTCCCCATGATGTATCCATAGCGTGTAATCTGATATGATTCCATTTTCAAATAAGTGATCTTCCACAATAGAAATGGGACGAAAATCGACATTGTTGCACACTCGACAAGGACATCGGATCCAATTTCTAATGTCAGCACTTTTCTTTGCAAACTGAATAAAGTTTTCTACTCCATTGGAATACTCCTTAGAGAATTTGTCACTACCACTAAGTTGCATCCAACTCCTATTCATTATTACCTATTACCAAATGATAAAGGATATAGACAAGTCAGAAACGTGTATAACAATATACAATCATCATATAACATGTACATAACTAAGAACGCATACTGCAAATTCGGACCGCAACTAAAAAAACGTTACAAACTCATACAGAATTGAAACCTGACATGAAAGCAAATCAAATAAAAACAAAGCCAAAAAGAAGATTAATGTTCAGGAACCTACGATGAGACTTGTAGTTCCAGAAGAAGCAAAACAGATTGATAACTTATTCGAAATACCATACCAGAGAACACCCAATACAGTTTATTAACATTCCGTGATTTTATTGTTAATTGATATTTTTATTATAAACGTGTGACGGGTCGTCACAGATCAACTTCCTCGTTTGTTTAGAACCCTTTAATATGTAGTCTCCCGCTAGCACTCTCTCCCTTCGCAACTCTCCCTATCTCTCTCTTTCTCCCACTCCCCCCTGCACACCATGACCAACCACCACGAACATGTCCTCATGAGTTGCTATATTCTTTCCTTTTCTCTTCTCCCAGGAAAACCCACACTAAAAGAAAAGGTAAAATAGATATTTTTGTCATATAAAAAAAAAACATGAAACTGAACTTAGTGGAATCATTCAAAGGAGGTTAGGTGACAGATCAGAGTGGGCATGACTAAGGAATGTATTGCTTTCTTTCTAAAGATGATAAATCTTTTCTTCTTTTCATTTACATTGTTTTATCTCTTACAAAAAGAAATCTGTTTTTGATGATAATAATAAATAAATAAATAAAAAGCAAACTTTATCGTTTCATCGGAGAAGAAGAAAGTAAATGGTGTCCACACTGAACATTCGATGAAAAAAAAATAGACTGGTACCAGTCCATCAATTTTTTCACTCACAGTACTATATATGCAAGCTCCGTAAGTAAAAATGAAGAACATGGAGGTTCAAACTCTGTCTTATATAGTCTGGTAAAACTGGAAAATGCTTACAAGACAATTGCTTATCCTATCACTTTCTCCGGTAGGTTGAGTGATCAGTGAAGGTCAACACATTTCAAGGTCGGTGATCAGTGATTGATTATCAGTTTATCACCCAATAAGGGGACACCTATAATCGACCCAGCTAGAAATGGTCAACCAGCCAACTAAAAGAACAAAGATGAAAGCTCATAAAGAACTGCATGGGACAGGGAAGGACTCTTAATTAGCACTAAGTTAACTGAAGTTACAAACAAAGGGGAAGGTGACAAACTTCATTTCATATGCAGAGAGGCAAAACACGTTTGTTGATGACTACTACAAATACACATAATGCATACCATCTATTTACATACCATCTAAATAGATGGAGAAATGATGACATAAAGGGAATCCTGGCAACTAGGTACTGGAGTGGTAGGTGATGAAAACAAACATATGCAACCTGGGTTTAAGAAGAAAGATGCATCTGATCTTAAATTTCTCGTACCACTGTCATTGGAGTGACTGAGTTCAACACAGTTCTTATTCATTGTAATGGGAGAAGGATCGTGGATGTGTTTCGGTTATCCGTGTAACTAACCACGATGAAATACGAGACTCAAACTAGGGATAATCATGATGACCTATGAGACTCCATCACTGAAACTAGGAATGATCCTCAAAATTTGATCAGCAACCATTTCAGATACAGCATTCTCTATGACGATGAGACTCCATTACTAGAACTAGGGATAATCCTCAAAATTTGATCCGTAACCATTTCACAACCTTCACAGGTAACACAGCATTCTCTACGACATACCACTCCATTACTCAAACTATTGATGATCCTCATCCTCAAAATTTGATCAGCAATCAAATGTGCATATAAAGAACAGAAATCGAAGCCAATTATAAAATAATTGTTGATCACATAGATAGGTGAATGGATTAACCATTTGGAATACAAAGTTTCCTCATACAAACCCTTGATTTAACTCAACATGCATGAACAGACCCATACTTGCTTAGAATTCCATTGAAACAGAGTTTGAACCTCCATGTTCTTCATTTTTCGGCGAGTTGCAGAGCTTGTTCTAAGCTCTGTAATTCACTCGTTACTTTACCATTTCATGAACGGATTGCTGCTATATGTTCTTAGTATATTGAGCTACAAATTTCATGTGAATTAGCTCCTTCAATTCAGCCTTTAACCTATGTGCATTCAGTTTCAAAGTTGCTGCAAATGCTGCGTGCCAACTGATTGTACCCAGCTATTAGCGTGACATAAGCTCTATTTCCCATGCGAACGTGCTATTACAGCTTTTAGTGTTCAATTGCAAAACTCAATTCTCCAATTTCTTTGGCTTTATACAATTAATGTGCCGAAACTGTGACATTGCCATCTTTATTACGGAAAAAGCTTCTATCCTACTCTACACTAGTTGTTCCAGACTTCCGCGACGTTTTCTTTGCAGAACGTATACAAGATTCATTGCTTTTGGTTGCTAGATGATGATATAAAGTATCCTTTGGTCGATCTGGTATTCATTGAATTCATGAGGTCAATCAGGGTCTGCCGGGAAAGTCACATTCGGGAATATATGGGCGGGAAGAGTTTACTGAGGTGCGTTGGTCTCTTTGTTCTGGTACTGGAGGGAGTAGTTTTCAGAGAAATTTATGCTGGTTTTAGTTGTTTCAAGTGGCATGCTTAAAGTTGGAGGGGAATGCTTTTGTGTTGGCAGGATATGTGATCATCTTGGTCTGCTGCTTTATTTTGCATAAGATCAGGGTTTCCATGTCGGGTGTCTTGTTCTATATGAGGATATGTAGGAGTTAAACACCTAAACTAATAAACATTTCAGTTATCTGGTGCATCTCAAAACTTGACATGGTTTCTCGCTTTCTGCTTAGTATGATTTCTGTATTTCAACAGACATTATCAGTTCTTTATGATTTTCTATCTGTATTGGCCAGGACATGCTCCTTTATGTTCTAATTGGGTTTCTTTTTGAGTTTCAGTGTTTACTCAGGAACTGTCGCTGGTGCCAGGGAGGCTTTTTTCATTGGAGTCCCTTCTGTCTCTTTCTCTTATAATTGGTAAGCAGTCTTCGTCACCATGACATTACGTCATCTAGTACGTAACAAAGTACGCAAGTGATATAACAGCATAGAGTTGCACCCTAACTCCGAATTCGTTACGTACTGGTTATGAATTGCTTTTTGACAATAAAAAAGAGCTTTTCAGTTTGTAATTTGTTCGAGCTGCTGCTTTTCAGTTTGTAATTTGACAATAAAAAAGATCCAGTTAGAAGTTGCAATTCACCCTTGTATCTCCATCACAAGTTGATGGAATCAAGTTCTGTTCGAACCTGTGAACCCCTCTCACTGCCAGCTGCTGGTTGGTGTTGATTTCTAAGCATAACTGGATTTCTACGGCTTTAGCTACTCCCTCCCTAATTCCAAAAAGAAGGTCCTTCTACATTCTATTGCACTGACTTTTTAGTTGATTCATTGTACTCCTCACAAGTCCCTACAACATCACCCAAGATTTGTGCACCTCTTTAACCTTTAGCTTCCCATTTTTTAGGTGACTTCAAGGGGAACCTTACATGTCCAAGGACAATGACATGCCCGACTTCATAGCTGGCCTCTCTACTGAAACAATAAGGCTCATGTGATACTAAAATTACAGGAATATCCGCGACATCCCGTGTGCCTAATTGACTACTTATATTGAAACATGTTTCCCATTACAAAATAGCTGGAACTGGTAGCAAACAACCCAAAAACTAACACCAGGTTACCCACAAAGATAATCTTCACCCAATACATTGCACCAAAAATAGGACTTAGTCACCTTTATGTATATGGATCAAATTGATTCAGTGTTCTACTCGCATCTTATCAAATTCCTAGCATCAATGACAATAGTTCAACAAACATAAAAAGTAGGTATAATATAATCTAAGTCTCATGTTGTTTAGAACAAGTCTGACAAAATTACTACCAAAACATGAATTACAGAGAAGAAACTTCGAACTAACCTGATATTTGCTTGCTTCAACTTCAACAGACTACCAAAATATCAACGAGATAAGCTACCACAAAAAAACCAAAGAAATTTAACGGAATTAGATGGCTATGACACTGGATATAACTGCGAATCCTGAAATAGTGAACAACCATCAAAATCAATCATACCCTTGATCGTTGAACTGATGAATGCATATGGTTGTATACCGAATGGCCAGAGGGGATTGTAGACCTTGCAGCTGGTCTTTCGTATGAAACAATGACCAGCCCAAGAAACGCCTGCTGAAGATAATGTCGCCTGCTTCAACTACGAACCGAAGATGGACACAGTCGTTGGAGATTTGATAGGAAGATTTTCCAGGATCTGTAGCGTCTATCGACTGCACGAGAATGATGGATTTCACTCCAACACAAACTCCGCAATTGCTAGGGTAGTGGGAGAGGCGGGCTTGTGGAGGCGGTTTTTTCACTTTTTCCTTTTTTTTTTTTTTTTGACCAAATCTTAAGCTACTGGGCAGTACTGGAGATTGAAAATTTTAATAAATATAAAATAAATGTTATTTTTGTTACCAAGTTTTTGTAAAAACTTATCTCTAAAACGTGCCCATAGTTTTAATTACCTCTTTTTTGTAGCTACAAACTACAAATATATGGCGCCACTTTTTCCCACCTCAATTAAAATTCCCACCATATTTTTTTGTTACGCAATTTTAACTTTAGTCACAAAAACTACAATATTTGATATTTGGTTACGAGGATTTCAAATTGTAACCAAAGTGTAACATATAGTTACGAAATTATGCCCGAAACAAAAGAAATCGTAACAAATAAAGTAAATTCTTGTAGTGCGAAGACATCGAAGAACTATGTCAGCAAGTTATTGCAAAAATTACTTATCTCACCATGACAGAGTTGGAACACCTCCAAGCGAGGGAGTATCTAACCATGACAGATCTGGAAGACGTTAAAGCTAGTGAAGGACGTCTCCGAGTGGTGACCACTGAGGAGTTTGATCGCATCCAGGAGCTGATATACGAAGGCCGCTTGCCGGCGCCACCGTTGCAGCACTCAAAGCAAGAACAGCCGCCAATCAAGCTGTCGCCGCCGTCGCGAGATCCGAAGCAGCAGCAGCCAGAGGCGTCACTCCTGGCCTCTGCACCCCCAACCTCGCAGATCCAACAGTCAGAGCACGACGTCCTTCCTTCACTGCTGCCACTGGAGCCGCCGGCCGAAGACGCAATTTCGGCGTCCCAAACCCAGCAGCGACGGGCGACGAATCAGTACCAGGAACCAACGCCACCGCCGCCTTCACCGTCGAACGCAGCCCGCCCCCCACCGCTCCCAGGCGACCGAAGGCCACTCCCAAATTCGTTTCTTCCATTGATTCCGACGGCTCAAACCTCCGCCCTCCAAGCACTGCAATCGCCGCCGCCACTGCCTCAACGGTCGTCGCCGCTTGTCCCACCGGCCTCCCCGACGTTCGACGGCCCCCTCCTCGCCACCAGCGACCGCCATCCCGCCACATCCAGCCTTGGCCGCTTCCACATCGCCGGCGAACATGGCTGCCTTCCGTCATCGCGTCCAGATCCAAAGGATCGGCTTAGATGGCTCGATCTAGCCGCCAAGGACACGATGGCTTGGTTACGGCTTATATTAGCCGCACGCTCGAATTCGGCTAATTTTGAGCCGTCGGCTTCTTTCCGGCTCCACTTAGCCATCGGCTTCCGGTTGGCTCAATCCGAGCCGTCGGCTTCAGATCGGCTCCCACTAAGCCGCAAGTATATTTTTGGCTCTTATTTGAGCCGCGGCTTCAATTTTTTGAGCCACGGGTTCACTCTTAGGGTTTTTCAACCTTCCGAGTCTGTTTCCGGCCTCAATTTTTTAAGATTTGGCGTCCAAAGTACTGTTCCGAAGGTCATCATCCGTCCATTTGATCCGGGCAAACTTGTGCAAAAAAAATACAAGACGTCGCGCATATATTCAACTCATCCACCTTGAGGACAAGGTGTTTTTCGAGCGCGGGGGAGTTGATACGGGTCAACCGTATCAGACGGGTCACCCATATTATTATCTTTATTAATTATTTAGAATTACTCGTTACTTGTTTATTTATTTGATTAGTCGTTTATTTAATTAATTAGTAGAGTGGGCCGAGCCCATTAGGTCAAGGTTAGGGTTAGATATTTTACTATTTAAAGCATTGTAATCCTTCAGTTTTGGGGTATGAGATGAATGAATTATTTTGAGTTTTGTTTATTTTCATTGTCTTTTCGTAGTATTTTCGTAGTGTCACGAACTACTGGTAGAGATTCGTAGCCTCTCTCAAGCTACTGGTACGATACTGGGTGTATCACTAACTACCCACTCTCTTACACATTCGTAACTACCCACTCTTTTTGGACATCCCTAACTAATATGAGAGATGAAGGTGAGGACATCTCTCTATGCACTCCTCAATCACATTCATGGCATGAGAGATGTCCTCACCTTCTTCTGTTCTTCCTCTTATCTTACTTCTTTCCATCCAAAGCTTGACAATATTTTTTGAATCTGTCTCGAACAAGAGATGATTGAGATTCAAAAGTAGTACTAGACGAACACCTTCTATGAGAGCACGAGCTTCAGCTACTTTTGGCGAGATACCAAAAGGGATCTCTGTCACTTTTCCGACGACGAAGATACCAAATTCATCCCTAACGACAATTCCGGCTGTAGATCTTTTACTCTTGATGTCCCAATTCGCATCAGTGTTTACTTTTAGCCAGCCGGACGACGGACTTGACTACGCAGTGGTCGGAGGCGAACGAATCTGATCCGGAACTTATTTCCCCCTATCGGACCAGCTAAATCTGGTAATTTCTCGAACATGCAGGTTATGATCACACTGGTCTTCACTTTTTTCATTTTTAAAAATTAGGTTGTTCCTTCTCCACCAGAGTGCCCAAATTCCTCCGACTAACACAATTCTATGATTTTTCTGCAGAGCTTCAAAAGAATCTCTAAACCAAGATTGGAAGTTACCGGGGTGATTGAGAAAAGAAGCATTACCAAAGCATAGCTTCCAAAATTTGACCACCTTTTTGCATCTCATAAAGAGATGAGTTTCATATTCAAGCTCTTTTCCGCACAAAGGGAAGTATTCATCAATCATCACCCTAGGTTGACTCTAACTGGAAGGCTTTGATGCATCGCTCTCCACGTCGGGAATGCCAACTTCTTCGGTAGGGGCAAGGACCAGAATCGAGTCCACCAGGTACATCCTTCTCTTTTGAAAATCTGAACTCTCCCCGCAACTGATCTCCTGCTGAAGTATTCTAAAGTCAGATCTGACCGAATATTTACCGTTGTCTTCGTAGTGCCAAATGAGTCTATCCGAACTGACCCATAGACAATATATTTTGTCAAAAATAGGTTAAGTAGTAGAATAACTCATAAGGAATAGATGTAATATAGAGTTCTTAAAAGTTATCATAGTAATTACAAGTCTATAGTCATTATCCTAATACAATATCATAGCTCATCGAAGAGCTAATTGTTACTTATAACCAAGCGAATCCACAACCATCCATAACTGACTCAACTATACCAGCCTTATACAGAGGATTCTAAATCCCACTACTCAGAGGGTCGCGAGGACCGGATTCACTTCTGACAAGGAATGCTTAATCAATCCACCAAGACAAACTGAACCTTAAGTATGCGTACCCCTACATGTCTGTCCAGAGAGTATTACTAGTTGCCTGCATGTCCGGCGTGCAAGTGCGTGGAAGCCGTTTGAAGCGATAATTGAATATTTATTCTTCTTAAAAATTTATGCGTACCCCTAAATTCTTCCTATGAAATTTTTAATGAAGTAATACGATTCATGCTTGTTTCGACTATTGTAATTGTCCTTGTCTATGATAAATGAGAAATGTTTAGTGCATTTCAAAAAAATATTTAACAAATTAGAACAATTCAAATTTCAGAAAATCAAAATATCTTTGGATCACACCATATAACAAACGGCCTTCGGATCTAAGGTACATAGGTTGGAAAAATTTAGAGCAACTTGACTTGCCAAATGTTGTATTCTGTAATACATATAGTTCGATGGAGTACAAACTGTACATACCAATGTAACAAAGTGGATATTAAGAAAATTGTTTGGGATCGCGACAATGCCCTGGGAGGGCATATATATCAACACTCTGTTTGGCTATTTCAACTAAAATTAGTGGGTGTCAAACTCTCATGCACGTTACTGTGTGTTTCCCTGTGTTTCCCTGCCTAACCTCCCCCTCCCAGCTGTTCTTTATCCTATTCTTTATTTCTTTGTTATCTCTAAAATAAACACTTCACCAGAAGTCAGAAATTAATCCACTGGAAAAAATAATTTACCGTAGTCCTCAGAGAGATTAATTTTAAGAAATTAATTACAAGTCAGTACAACTTGAGACAGAAGGAGAAAGACGGACAAAAAATAAAACTGTACATCTTTCATTTATTATCAGCCAACTCTACATAACACGGGTGCTCCAAAAAAAAAAAAAAAAACACTACATAACTACGGAAACAGTAACAAAATCTTGTACTACTACGGAAATAGTAACAAAATCGTGTATCGTTTCATGCTTCAGAAAAAGACAAATCTTGTATCGTTTCCTAATCAAATGGTGTAGTCAAAGTCTAAAATTCAAACATGATAATAATACTGACCGACCAGGGGCTGCGGTTGTGAGAGTTCGACGACATAGAAATAGAAGAAAAATGAATAACAATAATTAGAAGAAAATCCAGATTTCAAAATCTACAAAAATATTCCAAATATACTCTATGTCAACAACAATGAAATGACATGGTCAGCACAATGAATTAGAGAATCCCTTCTTCCAAAAAAATATAAAACAGATACATTTCAACTCTTTCAAATGCATTTCCTATTTTCTTAGCTACCGGCTATATAAAGCAACTGAAGATCTAAATTTGAAAAGCATCCACATCCTAACTCCGCCGAGCCACAAGGAGAGAAAAGAAAACCTTTCCTTGGAGTCGGAGATGGCTATTTCAATGCCATTGTTGGTAGCTCTGCTCATCTCAGCAGTTGCATTGTACTCAGCTTCTGTCAATGCAAACTTTGCAAGGGACATGTATTTCACCTGGGGTGCTAAGCATTCTTTCATGAGCAACCGTGGAAACCATCTACAACTCGTGCTGGACAAAACATCAGGTATTATAGCAGTTATTTATGATGGCATAAATTGAATACAAGTTCTGGTAGGTATACTAGAGCCTCAAAGCATGTCCTAGAAACGCCTATGAAAAAGAAGCCCTTATTATTCATTGTACATAATAGGAAACTGGGTATAGCAACACAAAATATTTCTTCAAAGAGAACCATCACTACAAATTTGAACATGATAAATTTATTTTGTCACATTGCATATGTAACTTATGTAATGAGGTATATATAACCACAAGTAGTTGATCTCTTAATGGGCTAAACTTCCTTTAGCTTCAGTACAGAATATGTTTTGAGTAAATGTTCGGAATTTGATTTACAGGTTCTGGTGTCATCACGAAGAATGCTTATCTGTTTGGAAGCATTGAAATACAGTTGAAGTTGATACCCGGGAATTCTGCTGGAACCGTCACAACCTACTATGTAAGTCCAGCACTTAGGTTGAGAATGTTACTTCTTAGTAATGTTACCCAAAGTTAAACGCTAAAACCAGCAAAAAATGAACCTAATTTTCCACTTTCTTAATTGCTTCTTGCAGCTGTCCTCCACAGGAGACCGGCATGACGAGATAGACTTTGAGTTCTTAGGAAATGTCTCAGGACAACCTTACACCGTCCACACAAACATTTTTGCACAAGGAAAAGGAAACAAGGAGCAGCAATTCTACCTCTGGTTTGACCCAACTGCTGATTACCACAACTACACTATTCACTGGAACCCAACAGAAGTTGTGTAAGTAATCCTTGTACCTAATTTTCTTCAAGTCTATAATTTCCGTAGAAAGAGATATATGAGTTTAAGTTTAAAGTATGCTTTCTAGAACACTGTTTTTCGAATTCAAAATTAGTTTTAATGTGGCTGATACATTTTTATACATTTTCCATAATCAATTTGTAAAATACAGTCTATTATACAAAGTGACAACACTGTCATTTTGGCACATATCCTGCTTCATATCCTATACTATCCCAACATGGTATTTCATATCATGCATCATATCTGACAGTATTCAAACACAGCCAGTCAGCCAGCATATCTTATCAGGGCTTATCCGACAATATTCATATCCTTGCTCATATCTCAGGATAAGCCTTATCCATTCATATCATATCATCTACTCAAATGAGGCCCAAGTCTATAATTTCCAAAGCAAAAGATATATGGGTTTTGAGTTTAAGTTTAAAAAATATGTTTACAGGTGGTATGTTGATGCGGTACCAATCCGAGTATTCAAAAACTACGAAAGCCAAGGTATTGCTTACCCAAACCGACAAGGGATGAAGGTATACTCTACCTTGTGGAATGCAGATGATTGGGCGACACAAGGCGGTCGTGTTAAGACCGACTGGAAGAAATCACCCTTTGTGGCCAAATACCGCGGCTTTAAAGCAAGGGCTTGTAAGTGGCTGGGGTTAGTGAGTATCTACGAATGTCCTTATCCAAACAAGGCCAACTGGTGGACTTCACCTTCCTACAAGCAATTGAGTTCAAAAAAGCAGGGACAGATGAAGTGGGTCAGGGATAACTACATGATTTACGATTATTGTAAAGATTTCAAGCGATTCAACGGCAAGATACCACAGGAATGCTATAAACCACAATACTAAAAGAAGCATCTGCAGTGAATTGGACGAGAAATCCAATCATGGTTTTACCCAAAGAAAAATCGTCGAGCTCCATGCCAATTACATTTCATCGAGTTATTTATTTATTTTTTGATCTTGCAAATAATTCTTACCTAATGTATTTCCTATTCGGGAAATTTCGCCACCTATTTATTTGATTCTTGTATTACCTATAAAAAATAAGGCTATTTGATTCTTGCTTCAATTACTATACAGTACTTTTTGTGTGATGGTTACCAGAGCTTTTATTCATTTCAAACTAGAAGGGTGCGATCCAAAAATCAGGAGGCAACCCAAATTCAATATAACTCTCTTCTTGGCCGATTCAAGCTCGACCATAGCCAATCTTCATTCGTCGGAGATGTAAAGTTGATTCTAAACCTCAGTTACCAAATTTCTTGCACCATAGCTAATTGCGAAACGGATGTCATGTGTCTAAAACCACTAGCAACCCAGAACATTTAATCTGGCAACCAGGCAACTTTTTGATACAAATTTAATACACAACCAGAGCATAATCCAATAGTGAAGGTAAACTGATGAGACATTCAGCAAACAGACGATAGACATCGAGAATTTCAAAGGGGCAGGTAACAAGGGTTTAAGAGGTCTGTCGTCAGAGCCTCACAATGATGCTAAGAACATCGGGGCCGTTAATCATGCTGTGATCATGCCAAAGAAGCTAAGAACAATCCTCTAGGGCTCTGAATGTTACAAAAGAACATCAGGGCCGTTAATCACACTCCGATGATGCGGTCAAGGTTCGTTACCATTTCATGGACTTTTTGATATTAATGTATTTCGTATAGGGGTTCCACCTCAAAACCATTTTGTCAAGGAGGGGAGTAGCCCAGGAACATATAAACTACGCACAAGGCTCTCAACAGATACAAACCCAAATTGAAATAACGTTAAGTAGGGAAATTAATGCAGTTTCTTCAACTATAGAAAATGGGCATTATTGATTAATAAAGTCTCCATAGCCTACAATTTCCTCACCAGTTTACAATTAGGGTTCCAGGTAACATAGTAGTACTAAATTCCCCCTCCTTTTTTGAAGATTCATGCACCAAATTACAGGTATCTTGCGCTAATAGAACAAATACTGGTTGATATATAAATCTAATAGAGCTCAACAGAATTGAAATTTTGAGTTGCAAACAAACAGATTGTCTATCAGTTGCAAATTGAACTCGGTCTTAAACTCATATGGAAGAGAGGGGCAATACAGAATCAGATGAAGCCATGCCATTGTCTTTGCTCCTCCACAAGGAAACGGCAGCCGACGCCGTCGGTTGAGTAAGGGCGTCGATGAAGATTACGGATTGCGTTAGCCGAGCCGGGCTGAATCAGCACGAAGCCGGTTCAAAATGTAATCAGTTTTTCTCCAATGCGACGCCGTTCCAATACTGACAAATCTATATTATAAAATAGCATGGTTTAACTAACTTATATTTTTTCAACCGTGAGATTAAATTAACCCCATCACCACCATTAGATCTCACCTACTTATAACATCTCCAACTACCCACTCTCTTAGACATTCCTAACTACCCACTCTTTTTGGACATCCCTAACTAATATGAGAGATGAAGGTGAGGACATCTCTCTATGCACTCCTCAATCACATTCATGGCATGAGAGATGTCCTCACCTTCATCTGTTCTTCCTCTTATCTTCCTTCTTTCCATCCAAAGCTTGACAATATTTTTTGAATCTGTCTCGAACAAGAGATGATTGAGATTCAAAAGTAGTTCCAGACGAACACCTTCTCTGAGAGCACGAGCTTCAGCTACTTTTGGCGAGATACCAAAAGGGATCTCTTTCACTTTTCCGACGACGAAGATACCAAATTCATCCCTAACGATAATTCCGGCTGTAGATCTTTTACTCTTGATGTCCCAAGTCGCATCAGTGTTTACTTTTAGCCAGCCGGACGGCGGACTTGACTACGCAGTGGTCGGAGGCGAACGAATCTGATCCGGAACTTTATTTTCCCCTATCGGACCAGCTAAATCTGGTAATTTCTCGAACATGCAGGTTATGATCACAGTGGTCTTCACTTTTTTCATTTTTGAAAATTAGGTTGTTCCTTCTCCACCAGAGTGCCCAAATTCCTCCGACTAACACAATTCTATGATTTTTCAAAAGAATCTCTAAACCAAGATTGGAAGTTACCGGGGTGATTGAAAAAAGAAGCATTACCAAAGCATAGCTTCCAGAATTTGACCACCTTTTTACATCTCATAAAGAGATGAGTTTCATATTCACGCTCTTCTCCGCACAAAGGGAAGTATTCATCAATCATCACCCTAGGTTGACTCTAACTCGAAGGCTTTGATGCATCGCTCTCCACGTCGGGAATGCCAACTTCTTCGGTAGGGGCAAGGACCAGAATCGAGTCCACCAGGTACATTCTTCTCTTTTGAAAATATGAAATCTCCCCGCAACTGATCTCTTGATGAAGTATTCTAAAGTCAGATCTGACCGAATATTTACCGTTGTCTTCGTAGTGCCAAATGAGTCTATCCGATTGATTTGAGGGCGGAACCTCCACAGAACAAATAGCTTCCACATCTTCATTCCAGAAAAGTTGTTTGATTTTACCCATGTCCCAGGTACGTGAATCTTCGTTAAACAGGTCTGATACTTTCACCGATCTATTAGCTGGGTTAGCGATTGGGGTAAAAGGTCTAAAAGTTGTAGGCCTTAGCAACCAGGGATTTGTAAAAGCATTAATTTGTTGCCCATTTCCTAACACACATCTGGCTCCCCTTAGGAAGACTTTTTGACCCTCAATGATACTTCTCTAAACAAATGAACTCATGTTGTCTGTTGAGGCCTTCAGTAGACCAGAAGTAGCATAGTATTTTGCTCGGATGACACGAGCAAGTAAGGAAGAGGGCCTATAAAGGAGTCGACTGAACAGTTTTGCCAACATCGCTCTGTTGAAATTTCTGAAATTGCGAAAACCCATTCCTCCTTCCTCTTTAGAAGACTTTAGTTTATGTTTTGATAGCCAATGGATTCTTTTGCTACCTTCTTTTGCTCCCTACCAGAACTTTGTGATTGCTGCATCTAACTTATCGCATAAATTATGTGGCAGTAGGAAGCAACTCATCGCATAACAAGGAATTGCCTACACTACCGCTTTTATGAGGATTTCTTTCCCGGCAAAGGTGAGATTCTTCTCCTTCCAACTCTTCAATTTATTCTCCACAAGTTCCAGGATATGGTTAAAATTAATCATTTTCTTTCTTCCAATTGTGGTAGGAAGTCCAAGGTACCCATCATGCAAAGTTTCAAGCTTCATCCCACAGAGATTACTCGGCGTAACTTGGGTCTCTTTCGGAACATTGTTGGAAAAAACCGCAGCAGATTTTTCTAAGTTTATTTCTTGTCCTGTAGCCGCTTCATAGTTCTGTAGTAGGGTGCATAAACTTTTAATCTCGTTTTCATTGGTCTTTGTAAACAATAAATTGTCATATGCAAAAAAAGAGGTGGGAAACACAAGGACCCCCTCTAGAAGCAGTGACCCCCGAAAACAAAACAATATTCATCGATGCCTCTAGAGCTCGAGAAAGGGCTTCTCCACATAAGAAAAACAAATATGGGGAGAGGGGGCACCCTTGGCGTAGCCCCCTCTCGGGCTTGACAAAACCCATCACTTTCCCCTTAAAATTGAACGAAAAGGAGGCTGTAGATATGCAGTCAATAACCAGATTCGTCCACTTAGGCCCAAATCCTAGTTTCAGTAACATTTGACGAATAAAGCCCCATTCGACTCTATCGTAAGCTTTTCTTATGTCGATTTTAAGAGCCATAAAACCTTCTTTCCCCTTCTTCCTCGTTCTCATGGAATGCAGAATCTCAAAGGCAAGAAAAAAATTGTCGGTAATAATCCGGCCAGGTACAAAAGCACACTGGTTCTCAGAGATAATATTGGGCAAAACCTATATGAATCTGTTCGCCATAGTCTTAGTTACAAGCTTGTAGATAACCATACAGAGGCTCATAGGTCTAGATATGTAGTCTTTCGAACTTGTTCAATTTTTCGTATGAGAGTAATAACTATATGATTAAAATCTTCCACACTATTGACACCATTAAGAATATTAAGCACACAGTTACTTACCTCATCTCCAACCACATCCCAATACTTTTGGTAGAAGATCGCCGGAAAACCATCAATCCCCGGAGCTTTGGTTGGCCCCATCTGCTTCAAACTGGCTTCAACTTCGTCCATGGTATAAATCAGCTCCAGACCCTCTATGCCTCTATCGAGATAGATTCCGCCACAAACTGAAGAAGGGAATTCGTCTCTTCACTGGAAGGACGGTTTGATTTGAAAATACCTTGGAAGTACTTTTCTAGAATCTGCACTATCTCCGCATCTTCAGTGGTCCAAGTTCCATTCTTATCTTCTATCCCCCTGATAGTATTTCTTGCCTTCTTCCCAAAGCTTCTTGATCAAAGAATTTGGTGTTATGATCCCCTTTTTCTAGCCACATTATTCTTGAGTGTTGCTTCCAATAGCTCTCTTCTTGTGAAAGAAGAGAGTTTATAAATTTTAGGGTCTCCTTTATCTCTGCCACCGTGACTTTGGTTTGCCTCCTCTCCTGTAAAAACCCAGCTTCTGTTTCAGATTAGTTATCTTTTTGCGCACGCTGTCAAACTTAATCTTCTCCCATGAGGATAAGGACTTCGCGACGGACCCCAACTTTATTGTTGTAGTTGTGTTCCCACTAGGACTGTTCCAAGATTTTTCAATGATATATCTGCACCGCTTCTCACTGATCCACATCTCCTCGAAAATAAAACTTCTTGGGTCTTAACTGATGAGGTCGGACTATATCTTCCGAAACAAATCTCAATCAGCGAATGATCGGACGTAGAAGCTACAATGTGTGTAACTCTGGCGAATCCAGACATCTGCTTCAAAGATTTATTTGCCAAAGCCCGATCTAATCTCTGTCTAATGTTTTCTTCATCTTCCCTGAAGTTATTCCACGTGAATCTATTGCCCGCAAATCCAAGATCATCTAGCTCGCAGTGGAAAAGAGCTTCCCTGAAAGCCGCAATTTGATTAAAATCAACAGAACGTCCTCCATTCTTCTCATTCATAGTTGCTATCGCATTAAAGTCACCACAAACCAACCACGGAACATAATTAGTGGCTTAAGTCTTTAGATGAGTTCCCACGATAAATAACGAAATTGTTTCTCCGGGTCACCATGAAACCCAGTGAAGTTCCACGTATTATCTCCCCCTTCAAAGTCTACTTTGAAATCAATAAAGAATTGCGTAGAACCTCTAATGGAAACATTTAGTTGATCGTTCCATAGTAAGGCTAGGCCCCTACTTCGCCCAACACTATCGACAAAAAAGCCATTTTGCGTACCTACCCATTCACGAATCTCATTCGTTTCATAACTGTAGAGTTTGGTTTCCATTAGGAAAACCAAATTGGGTGACTTTTCCTTCAGAATGTCCCGAAGGGTTAGATACTTTCGAGGGTTCCCAAGCCCTCGAACGTTCCAGCTTAAGGAAATCATTGTTCTAGGCGGTGGTGCACTGCACCCACCGCCTCCTCATTGAAAGTGGTTTCTACGCTCATATCAATCTCAATAAACCATTCGTTCTCCTTATTATTCTCCACCTCAACCTCAACACCATTCTTCTCCTCTAGTGGTATTTCTGAACGTTCTGCATTGCATATCCTCTTACCCCCACATGAGAGAAGTGTTGGAATAGATGCCCTAGAGGCAATCTAGTTTAGTATGAATTTATTTGTGGCTAGAAATTCATTTAGTATTTATTGGATATTTAATATAATGATGTCCTTGGATTTACAATTGTGTTGTTTATCTTAAATATTCCTAGTCCAGTATAATGATTAATGGGACAATCATCTATAGACTAGTATGGGGTTGGATTGATATGGAGATATCATGATCCAAGACATAGGTGTACATTAAGGGTAATGCTTCACTGGATTGACCCATCTCCGAGAAGGCTACATACACGTTATGTTGAGTCACAAGCGCTTCTCGCGGTGCAATGGTATTGTCATCCTTAGACTTGAAGGCACTAGATATTCTAGTTGTGGATTATTGTGATTTTGGTAGCGTTAAACGCTACACCGTAACTGGGTAGTTATAAAGGCGTGTACTGGATACAATAAGAAGCAAGCTTAGAGATCGTAGTGGACGTAGATAGAATTTGTCCCTCCCACATAACGGGAGAAAATATCCTAGGCCACTCGAGGGATAGTGCTTATCGAATGTCTGGCCAGACTCAAATAAATCAATATGGGATATTGATGTTATTTGCACGAATAAGGCTATTCCCATGGATCGAGAAACTATGGATTGGATATACGAGTGTGACTTGTATGTCTCGTGTCCAATCCGGATATAGAGACAAAGGGATGAGACAATTACTTGTACAAAGGTGTCAAGATGACTATTGTATTAGTTGGCTAGAATGGATGTTTTGCTAGAAACCGCTCCATATTAGCAAATAGTTGCTACCAACTAGATGGAACCTATGGGGTCACACGCTATATAGAGTTGAACTAGATTTGAGAATTAATTAATTGGATTAATTAATTAGAAGGATCACTTTGCAAAACTTTGCAAACTTAGTAGGGACTAATTTGCAAGGAAGGGACTAAATTGAATTCTAGTAGGACTAGAATAAGTCCTTTAGGTAGTTGGCAAGGAGTTGTTGGACTATATAAAGGACCTTCCTTCCTTCCTTCCCACAACTTATGCTCATAATTGAACATAACAAGAGTGGGAGAGAACAAAAGGAGAGAGAGCAAGCAACAAGAGGAGCCTGACCGCCCCTCTTGCCGCCGCCCGTCCCGTCGGCCACAAAGGAGGCCGAGACCCCCTTTTGGTCTCGTTTTGCATGATTTTTCTTCCTCTTCCTCTTTCCGGGCTAGCACCAAGGACTTGGGAGATTTACGATCAACTCTAGGCGTGGATCAACCATAGAGAACGTGACACAATTCGCGTTTGAAGTCATCAAAGGAGAACCCTAAGGTGTGTTGTTGATTTCTTCCTTACCATCGTTATGTCTCTTGACTTGTGATCCTTGGAGGGTTTTGCATGGTTTATTTTGTTTCCGTTGCGCATCCATGAATCAAAACCCTACAAGAACCCCTCTATCCGAAATAGATAGAGGGATATTTGACGTTGACTTCCTTTTTGCAAATTCATCTTGTTAGAAAACGATGCGGAAGCGCAATGCCCGTTGTTGGGGACCAAGAAGAGTGATTATACGAAGAACAAGATGAAGAACAACACAACGATATAACGTTGTTCACTAGTTTTTAGTCTAGCTACATCCACGACCAAAACGAACCAACTTATTGATGAGAGAGCCAATTACAATCCAAGACACACCACACATGTCAATAGAAAAGTCCTACACCCATATATAGGCCTAAACTAGTGACTTGTGCCCAAAGTAACGTCGAAACGTTGCCAAAACGAACAAGGAAACAATTCCAAAACGAACAAGGAAACAATCCTTAGCCGCCTTGGAGCAAGTCAATTTTCTATGCTAGGTTTGAATCACCAAAATCTAACAACTCCCCATCTTGATTCAAACACCCTAGCAACCAATCCAATGCTCATCATCAATCCAATTGTGGATGCGCCTCCCAGTCAAGAACGCCTCTACCCAATTCACCAAATCGTTTCTTCGATTGCCATCCGTCTTTTTCAACGAATACGCCAACAGTAGATGCACCTCCAACAATCAAATTTGAATTGCTCCATTCTAATCGAAACGATCAACCAATCAACTGATAGAGCATATTCCCAAATTTGCGGTATTGGAATACATTCACTATGCGCCACAACAAGCGCGTCTTTGCGTGTCAACAAACGCGTAGACTTGTGTGTGTCAACCAACACACTCTAATGCACCATGACACAATGCATCTCCCCAATATCATCACAATGACATTTGATGATGAAAGTGCCTATCAATCAATGTCATGCCAATTGCGTCGCCGATATACCGCACCAAGACGCCAAACGAGACACGCCCAATAACGTGCCACCAATCAATGCGTGCACAATAACACGCCCCCAATCAACACATGCCCAGTGACATGCATCCATCTAAGCACGCCCAACAACGCGCTACCAATCAATTGCATGCCAACAAGACACATCAATTGCTCCATGCCACGAGCCAAATTCGCCGGTTGATCCGAGCCGTCTCTACCTAGACTTCAATCCTCCTAGCAGCCCGAACAAGATCGCTCCATGCCGATGCCCAAAATCTTACGAGCTCTTGAAACGAATGAGCTCAATTTAGATCCACACGCCCAACACTCCATGTTGGAAGCCCGATTGCGCCGGAACGCCAATTGCACGTGAACCTCCAAACTCGCGCTAGAATGCGCGCCCCATGCTCCATGGCAAAGAATCCAATAGCTCCCCCAATAAGGAACCCGATAGCTCCCACAACAAGAACTCAATAGTTCCCCCAATAAGGATCTTGGTGGTGGGTGTGTCAACAAAATTCTCATCAACACGACAGATCTTCATCCCAAACGATTTCGCCATTACTCTTCACCAACAAACCCAACCCAACAAGCAGGCTCTGATACCACTTGTTAGAAACGCACGCGGAAGCACGATGCCAGTTGTTGGGGAACCAAGAAGAGTGATTAGACGAAGAACAAGATGAAGAACAACACAACGAAATAACGTAGTTCACTAGTTTTTAGGCTAGCTACATCCACGACCAAAACGAACCAATTTATTGATGAGAGAGCCAATTACAATCCAAGACACACCACACATGTCAATAGAAGAGTCATACACCCATATATAGGCCTAAACTAGTGACTTGTGCCCAAAGTAACGTCCAAACGTTGCCAGAACGAACAAGGAAACAATTCCATAACGAACAATGAAACAATCCTTAGCCGCCTTGGAGCAAGTCAATTTTCTATGGTAGGTTTGAATCACCAAAATCTAACACTTCTTCATTTGGGCGAGGGGCCTTTGGGTCTAACCCCATAAATGGCTTCCTCTTGCATGCTCTCACTTTTGGATTATCTCTTCTGGTCTTGGAACCTTGACCAGCCGTAAAGGCAAGCTTATCCGGAAGTATTGAAATCTTTGACTTATTTGACGAAAAAGTTTCCCCCTTATTCGAAGGGATCACCAAGATCTTTTTTAAGTCAAACATTTTTTTATTCTCACCTGCGATCTCCTTTCCCTTTGAGATATGTTGTTGCTGATTTTTAGGATCCGACACCTCTGTTCCCTCAAATCACAGGATTTGAAATCATTATTGTTCTGTTTCCTCGAATCATCTGCATGAGGTCGTCGGCTTACGGCGTTCCGTCCACCAGCTTCCGCCAAGGTTTCTTTAGCTCTGTTTGACCAGTATCTGCTTCCTCACCGTCAACCAGTCCCCATACTCGGGAAGGAGGTTTTCTTCAGTCAGACGAGCTCTATCCTTACAGTTCTGAGTAATATGGTTTAAGCGACCACACCACTGAAAAACTTCTGGCAATTTCTCATACTTGAAAGCTATATCCAGTTTGCCTCCATCATCAAGCTCGATCACACCTTTTCTTCAAAAAGGTTTACCAGCAGGAATGCGGACACGAACTCTAATAAATCTAGAGCTCTCGTCCCCTTCCTATATGGTTTCTGCTCTATAAACCTCTCCAAGGGAACTTCCTATTACTTCACCGACTTCTTCGTCAATCAGCGCTAGCGGCAAACCCCATATCTGAACCCATCCCACCGCTTCATTGAAGTTTATATTCTAAGTTCTGCAATTGAGATTCCATGACTTCAGGAGCAGCAGTTGATCATCAAAGACCCAGAGGCCATTAGTCTTATCCCCCATCATACTCTCCCTATTTGGGAACTTGAAAATGAAGGAGTTCTCACCAGTCTCTATAATCTTCAGATCGTCTTCACGACACCAGAGACGTTTGAAGAGCTCCCTCATCATCCATTCATTAACCCTTTTATCGCCCACAAATCTCCCTACCAGACAGTTTTCGAACTTTTCCCTTGATCGATCACTGACGTCCTAATGAATCTTTATCACCCTGCACTCAATCTCTGTTGCCTTTACCTTTTCGATCATCTCCTTGAAGTTGAACTCCCCGAGGATGGTCGCCATTGGAGAGGGAACTCTAGAGCTCTCTCTTTCAAATTTTAATCTTGATCTGTGGCAAGATTAAACTTTATTTGAAAGTGGCATAAGAGTACTATATAAATTAGATATGATTCTAGATGTAAACATATTGGGTGTGTTTGGATGAGCTGACTTATTGATGATAAATAGATTAAAAACCCTCAATCAATTAATCTTGCTCGTTTGGATGAGATAGATTATTTTTTGGGTAGATAAATTAAACCAATTAAACGACTCACCTGTCATTGATCATGAGCAGGATTCGGGTTGAATTTAGTAGGACCGGATCAGCTTCAGCAGGATCCGGGTCATCTTCACCCAATTCCGGCCCAACCACCAATAGAAATTCAGACATGTCCTTCGACGATAAAATTTTACGCTATTGGCCAGTCCCGAGTTGCATGTACCCGTATCTGAATAATTTTGCGCAAAATTTACAAATTCGAACCAGATTATTCAAAGTCTATAAGTCCTAAGATTTAGCAAATCAAGCCATTATAGATTTTACTTGTGTGTAATATATATTTGATTAAATTAATTAAAAGCTTAAATATGAGACTAGAACCTGTCATGCATATTGAAGAATGCAATAGAACCCTAAACAAACCTCAATTCCACAGGGTGAAAATGTTTTAGGGTTTTGGAGCTCCGAGAATATCGGAGAGTACATGGGCGATATATGGCGCAACAAGATTTCAACACCATCGGTCGTCGACCTCTGCCGCTTACTGAGATTGTAGAATCTGTCGAATGTGTCGATGATGACTACGGTAACAAGCAATCCAACTGTTACGAAAGATAAATGAAAAACACTACAAAACTTTTTTCTAAGGAAATCTCCCACATGCAACGCACATACTACTTACTAGTCATAACAAAAGATCTCAATCAAATCACATGTAATCCCACAAAAATCCACACCATCTCAACATTATCTTAACCATATCGACGTATCAGACCCCTGTTGAAGTCGCCAATCTTGTCACAAGCGATGTCCGAGTAAACTAAGTACCAGTTTGGAGGGAATGTTGAGAAAGAAAAGAACAATATTTCTAGAAAGACTACGTAACCTGTTTTTGTTGTTTTTTAAAACTTTTGGTGTTTTTTTTTTGAAAGAAAATAGAATATTTCATTAGAAGGGCATAAGCACAAGCAGTTAACAACTACTAACCCAAAAATAGAGGGCACAACCAAAAGCCCTCATCAAACCCTACCAACTTTTGGTGGTTAAAACATTCATACTTTTGATGAATGCATAAAATAACAAATGTATGTCGTTGTTTTGTGTACAAAATGATGTATGGTGAATTAACACTAGATTTTAATAGTGTTCGCATATTATACGGGTCAACCGTATGATACAGGTCAGCAATATAGTCATTTTTATTATCGTTAATTAGCTAATTAGTATTGCTTAATTATTTTTAGTTAATTTATTTAATTAATTAGTTTAATTTGTAGTTTATTTAATTAGTTAGTAAACTGGACTTTGACTCGTAATAGTTAGGTTAGGGTTTAGAATCTATTTATACGTTGTGAGTCTTATTTTGCATATCATGGAATAAGAATTATTTTTCTTGAGTTTATTCAGTTTATTTTCGTAACGTAGTTTTAGTTTATCCCGTAGCCTCTCAAATCGCTACGTGGTAGATTGAAGCTTCTCCAAATAGCTTTACAAACGATACTAGTACGTATCAATTGGTGCTTTCATTGTTTTCACCATCCAGCTGGTGAATCATGATGAACCTCGAAGAACTGATCAACAATCTGACGGCCACGATGATAGACAAGTTCGGTCAAATTAATAGTCGCCTCACGGCTTATTGAAGATCGACATACAAGTTTGGAACCCCGTCCGCCGATCCTTGCGATGACAACAACCCCGACTTTGGAGACCAACCAGTAGTCGTCTCTGACGGGTCAGCAGCAGCAGACCTGGTGCTCCAAGAGCCACAACAGCAGCCGAAGGGCAACCCAACAGAAACCTCGAATACCTCTGAAACTTCCAGTGAAACAAACGGCGTGCAAGTAGCTGTGGTGAATCACAACTCTGAATATCCACCGCCTCCGTCACCACAGAGGAGTTGATACGGGTTAACCGTATGATCCGGGTCAACAATATAATAATTACTATTATCGTTAATTAGATAATTAGTATTACTTAATTATTTGTTAGTTAGTTTATTTATTTAATTAGTTTAATTCGTCGTTTATTTAATTAGTTAGTAAATTAGGCTTTGGCCCGTAATAGTTAGGTTTGGATTTAGAATCTTTTCATATGCTGTGATTCTTATTTTTCATATCATGGAATAAGAATTATTTTTCTTGAGTTTATTCAGTTTATTTTCGTAACATAGTTTTAGTTCATAAAATAGCCTCTCAAATCGCGACTTGGGAGATTGAAGTTTCTCCAAACAGCTTCACAAACGATACTGGTACGTATCAACATATGTGTTTTTTATTTTAAACACTGTTTCTAACTACATAACAAACTATTTTTTATTTTATTTTTAAACATGTTTTTTTAACATTTTTTTTTTCGTTATTTGTTCTGCTTTTAAATAGATACAGAACAGGCTTGAAGGCCAACGAGCAAATTTCTCGTGTTACTATTCCAACTGTATCTCGAATCCATTATTGAGTTTTCATTAAACCCCAGACATGACTGCTGCATCTCATAATAGAGTCAATGGAGTTTAATATATCTCGAGATGATTTTTAGTTGAAGAAGAAGCAATATGGCGTAGTTGCTACTACTTCCGTTTCTTCTCTATCACACGGTTTGACTTTTGTCACTATTTACTGAGTTAATTTGGCTCGATAATTTGTGTAGCAAAACGATATAATCTTTTGACAATTTTTCATGCCGTTGTAGAGTAAGATTGCTCTATAACACGGTGAAAAATTATTAAAAAATCGAATAGTTTTGCTATCTAAATCACCCGGTGATACGGGTACGTATCCTGACACGGGCACGGGACCGAGACGGGGAACACGCGAGCGAGTCGCACCGGGCTATCTCAAGAACTACGTCACGAAGTAGTCACTTATTTATTTAATTGTTTATTTATTTAGTTATTTATTTTTCGACATTGTTAAATAAAGGGCTGGGTTTTCTTTTCGGTTCTTTCCTGGCCCATTAGAGTGAACCGACTAGGTCTAGGTTTTTACTATTTAAACAGTTGTAGTCTTTGTTTTATTTTTATCAGATGAATTGAGAAATAATATCTTCGTTTGGTCAAACCCTAAAAGTGTCGTAGGCTCAGCTACGTGGTCAGTTTTTGACGATTTTCACAAAATTGTTACAACCCGTTACCTTCTCGGTAACAAATTGGTGCTTTCATTGCTTTCACTATCCACCTGGTGATACGATGACAAACAAAAACACAGTACGAGAGGAAGAAATCAAAGCCAACAATCAAGTGTTAATGGAGGAATTGATGAAGAAGATGATAGAAGAACTGGACAAGAGATTTGCCGTCCTGGAACCGCGACTCCAAGCCCTCGAACAGAGCCGCAGCCATTCGCCCACTCCGCCACCGTCGCTGAACCCCACAACAGAGGGGACCGGCCTCACCAATCGGACGGCGCCGCCATCGCTACCAGCGGCGTCGCAGGACGCCTCCGTCCAGATCGACGATGCTCTCACCCATCCCGTCCGCCAACAACTCCGTACAGGGGCCGTTAACTTCGACCCCCTTCGCCAGGCAATCCTCGCGACTCTCGCCGGCGATTTCACAACCGGAGCAGACGCGGACCACCATCAACAGCGCCGGCTCACTGGTCCTGCGCGTCCTCGCCAAGAGGTCGCTGCCTCCGTCGCCGCCTTTGACGAGGGCGACACTGATGCAAATAACCCACGACCCAGATCTGGGTTTTATCCACAAAACAAAACCCACCCGCGAAGCTACCACCCCACCCGATCCGACTTACCTTATGCGGGTCGGCCACTACAACAGACCCAACGGCTTACGGGAAATCAACCCCCTGTTCCCATACGCTCCAGGCAGCAACACAACCAGGTCACCTTCGACGCCGACGACGTGGGTTGGCCGCCACGGAACCCTCCACGCCAACAGTATGGGTCTGCTCACCATCCTACTCATGTGGTTGGCAACTACAACGTGGGTCGTCAATCGGTGAATTACGACGTAGACCCGTGGGATACCGAGGAACTATCTGATGACGAGGAAGCCGATTTTCAGCCGTATCCAGTCAATCGACACGGCCGTCGCACCGCACTGGACCAGGACAGACACAATCCGAAGTTACGTATGGAGGCTCCCCGCTTTTCAGGTATCGGCCCGCATACTTGGATATACAAAGTTGAAGAATATTATACGTATTATTGGATTAAGCCAGTCGAACGACTTCGCTTAGTTGGTGTATTGCTAGAGGGGGAAGCAGCTGAATGGTTTTGTTATCACCGTAACAATTACGGGTTTGTTAGTTGGGATGCTTTTTTACAGGAGGTCCAAATTCGATTTGATTCCAACTATTATCATGATTACTTTGGCCAATTAGCCAAATTGCGACAGCAGACGTCCGTCCTTGCTTATCAGTCAGAGTTTGAGAAGCTGCTCAATAAGATTGGGCCAACCTCTGACGACCAGTTGATCTCACTGTTTGCTTCGGGTTTGACGGATCCGTTGGGCCGTGAATTGGGATTACGCCATCCTAGTTCGCTGTCCGAGGCCTTTTCCCTTGCTCGTGAGCTCGAAGCCATTCGTTCTCCCGCTCCAGCACAGGCCGTCACCCTGGCTCAGAGGATTACTTCCACTGTTCCCCCCGCTCAGTCCTCAACCACAGCACCTCGTCTCACCTCAGCTGAACGTCAGGACAGAATGAACAAGGGTTTATGTTTTCGCTGCGGTGAAAAATTTGTTAGTGGGCATAAATGCGCGGGTCAGTTCCGTCAGATGGAGGCAGGTACTCAGGGGACACCGCCAGCTGATAATTTATTTGTTGAGGATGACGTTTCGGGTCTCTACAGTATGGTTAGTTCTGATCAGATCAGTGCTCTGCGTCTCGTGGGTACCATTCACGGTACGCCTCTTTCTGTTCTCATTGACGACGGCTCGGCGAAGAATTTCATCCACCCCAATTTGGTCAAACAGCTCAAGTTACCGGTCCAGCCGACATCGCCGTTCATGGTTCGGGTGGGCAATGGGGAGTTCTTGTATTGCGACACCACGTGCGGACGGGTTGAACTTGTTATGCAGGGGTCTTCCTTTTCCGTTGAATTGTACGTCTTGGAGTTCCACAGTTCCCAGGTTGTTCTGGGCATGCTTTGGCTCCAACACTTGGGCGAGGTGATCACCGATTACACCAAGAAGACATTAGCATTCCAGCACAACGGCAAGCGTGTGGTTTTACAGGGACTGACAGCAGCAGCATTGGATTGCCATCGTTCTTTCTTTCGCCTTGAGGACAAGGCGATACTCAACCAGGGGGGAGTTGATACGGGTACGTATCCTGACACGGGCACGGGACCGAGACGGGGAACACGCGAGCGAGTCGCACCGGGCTATCTCAAGGACTACGTCACGAAGTAGTCACTTATTTATTTAATTGTTTATTTATTTAGTTATTTATTTTTCGACATTGTTAAATAAAGGGCTGGGTTTTCTTTTCGGTTCTTTCCTGGCCCATTAGAGTGAACCGACTAGGTCTAGGTTTTTACTATTTAAACAGTTGTAGTCTTTGTTTTATTTTTATCAGATGAATTGAGAAATAATATCTTCGTTTGGTCAAACCCTAAAAGTGCCGTAGGCTCGGTCAGTTTTTGACGATTTTCACAAAATCGTTACAACCCGTTACCTTCTCGGTAACACCCGGTCAAAGTGATTCATATACGAATCAAAAAGTCAAATCGGTGTGAAGGAGATGTAGTAACTTTCACTGCACGTGGTTTGGACAACACAGCCACTTGGTTCGATTCGTTCTACTAGTATGGTAGCAATCAAATGTAACTCTTCCAAAAATATTGTAACCGACGCAACAGATTGCACTTAACCAGAATGCTCAAATTCAGCTACTTTGTTTTGCACGCTACTAAACAAACATTGGTTATCGTATTATATATTGGACCGATTCCACTTGTAATTGGTCTTCAAACGTATCAAGTTTTTCCTCGATGTGAGACTGAGGATTCAGCATTGGCACCTCGAATAAATATATTCAATTTGTCAATTTTAGGATGCATGAACCCTTACGTAGAGACCCGATCTATAAGTAATCATCTAGCAATTTATTTGTTATTTTGTAATACAATAGGATATTGAAGGATTTGTATTCAAACAAATATTGCTAAACATCATATTTAGTTCCACCCCAAACAATATTGAACGACTGAACAAGATACGATGAATTCAAAATCTCAAAAGTTTTTGTAGAAATGTCAAAGGAAGACACTTATTTTGAGGCGTATGATGTACAAATATTAGATATGTTGTTGCAGAAGATCGTGAACATGAATTTAATTACGTCCTTACCACGAAGCTTGCCTTCAGGTTCACCTCGCCCCGTTTAAGTTTCTAGACTTACATAGATAAGAGGTGTCACAGACCCAAAGAGGAAATCTTTCTCTTTAGTAAGTTATGGAATCAAAAAACTTCTAGCACAATTAAGGAATTATATGTCACTATCGATACATAGTGTTCAACCATGTCCAATAAGTGATGTATAAGAGAAAGTAATGAAATTTATCTGTTTAGTATACAAAAAGTTCCCAAATTTTAAGAGCACATTCACGTGTAGTAACCTACACAAGAATTTTCTTTTGCAGCGAATCGACAAAAGAACTTATATGTATTACTGTACCTATAAATTAATTTATATGTATTAATATTGTACCTATAAATTAACTTATCTTCAAAATATAGTGGGACAAATCCATCAATGACTTGATTGTTAGTTGGTTTCTTGGTGAGATTTACTTCTTCTGTTTTTGCTTCTTACTCCAACTTTTTCGGGTCATTTTGATCAAGGTATTTGATTAACAAAATAATACAATAATTTGGTAACTTTATGATGTTGTAAAATAATTAAAAGTTAACGAAATCATGCAGCGTTGTACTAACAGAATCATTCAAAGATGACAGGTAAATAGTGAAATAGGAAGCAAATAAGAGGTAGAGAAGTAACAGAAATACTTCTTACCACTAACGGACTTCTCTTTTTTTCTTTTTTTCTTTTTTTTTGGCAAACTACCACAAATAGACTTAAAATAAGACTATTAAAAGATAAGACTTTTTCTTTTTTGGTTACCTTACCGGTTCTTTTCTTAGGAGAAAAGAATATGGCCACTAAGCAAACCAAAACAAGTCAGTCGTCGTATTCAAATAAATACATCGCGTGCCACGGTCTCTACCGTTTGAATTGTCAATTAAGTACTAATTTCCTTTGACCCACCAGCTTTCATCGATCTACTATATACAGTAACACACTGCCATGCAAATCTTTCAAACCAAATCCTACACGATAAACCAACTAACCAACCAAAGCAATGTCTTCTACCACAAACGCCGCCACTGTCGCCGCCGTGCCCTCCAAGCTTCCGATACGGGAAATTCCCGGTGACGTTGGCTTGCCTTTCTTTGGTCCGATAAAAGACCGTTACGACTACTTTTATAACCAAGGGATCGAAGAGTTCTTCCGTTCTCGCATCAAGAAGTACAACTCGACTATCTTCAGGATGAACATGCCTCCCGGTCCCTTCATGGTGTCCGACGCTAGGGTCGTCGTCCTCCTGGACGCCGTCAGCTTCCCAATCCTCTTCGACAACTCCAAAGTCGATAAGGCTGACGCGATCGGTGGGACCTACGTCCCGTCGTTGTCATTCACCGGCGGCTACCGCATCTGCGGCCACCTCGACACAGCCGAAGAGAAACACACTCTCATCAAGAGCTACTTCTTGTCTTTCCTCGCTTCGAAACACAAGGAGATCATCCCCATGTTTCGAAGCGGGCTCTCTAGCTTGTTCATCAACCTAGAGGACCAGCTAGCCGCCAAAGGCGCGGTTAAATTCAACGACATTAACGATGATATGTCGTTTGACTTCGTCTTCAAGCTCTTCGGCGACGGCCGCGATCCGTCGAGCACGAGCGTCAAATCTGAGGGTCCGAAAATCTTCAACACTTGGTTCTTTCTTCAGATCTGTCCTCTCATGACTTTCGGACTTAAATACGTGCCAAATTTCGTTGAAGATCTAGCTATACACTTCTTTCGGTTACCTTTTGCACTCGTTAAGTCCAAATACCAGCGATTGTACGACTCGTTTAGCGCCGCTAGTTCGAAATTCTTGGACGGGATGGAGAGTTTGGGGATCAAGAGAGATGAAGCTTGTCAGAACCTACTATTTCTGGCTGGTCTGAACGCTTACGCAGGCATGAAGACTTTCTTTCCTTATATGATCAAGCGGGTTGGTGCTGCAGGAGAGGGTCTGCACAAGCGTCTGCGCGACGAGATCAGAACCGTTGTTAAGGCTGAAGGTGGCATCACATTTGCAGCTTTGGAAAAAATGACTTTGACCAAGTCAGCTGTCTATGAAGCTTTCAGGATTGACCCTCCGGTCCCACGCCAAAGCGCTAGGGCCAGAGAAGACATGATGGTTCAGAGTCACGACGCTGCATTTCTGATCAAGAAAGGGGAGATGGTATTTGGATACCAACCGCTCGTGACCAGAGATGCTAAGATCTTCGAGAACCCTAATGATTTTGTGGCCGATCGATTTGTCGGTGTCGAGGGAGAAAAGTTGTTGAAATATGTGTATTGGTCAAACGGGAGGGAGACCGATAGTCCGACTGCGGAGGATAAACAGTGCCCGGGGAAAAATCTGTCGCTGCTCATGTCCAGGATACTTCTGGTGGAATTCTTCTTGAGGTACGACACGTTTGAGGTCGAGGTCAATGGTTTCCCGCTACTGGCAGGGCCATCTGTGACGACTATTA
The DNA here is from genome assembly GCA_023055425.1 of Linanthus parryae. Classification (NCBI taxonomy): domain Eukaryota; kingdom Viridiplantae; phylum Streptophyta; class Magnoliopsida; order Ericales; family Polemoniaceae; genus Linanthus; species Linanthus parryae. Next base: position 42,587,839 of record JALGPY010000002.1, read on the forward strand.
AGTCGCTGACAAAAGCTACGTCGACATAATCGAACGTCGGACCAATGTCAGTGTTGATAAGTTTTCATTTGTGCTCGTTTGGTGTTGTAATACTGCCCATTTCGTGTTGTGCTGGTTCTTGTGTCGTGTCGCAAGCATCTAACAACCTTGTATCTTTTGTTTGATAATTCGTCTGTTTATTTGTTTAATTTATGAAATATTTTGTTGGCAGTCGTTATATGAGTCTTTGTTTAAGACAAAGTTTTTTGTTTTGTTTCTCGTAGTCATAGGTAGGTTTAAGTTAAATGTTAGAATGTTCTTCGTCACAAACTGGACAATTACCTGAAACAAACTATTAAAAGATTGACAAAAAGTCGACTAAACCCGTTGTTATCGTATAACATGTTCATGCCCACACCTAATGTAAAATTTCTTCCCATAATCAACCTCCCCTTATGGAGTTGGAGTTGAACCTATTGGTATACGTCTTTCCCCTCCCCCTCTCCCTCGAGCAACCCCTTCCCCCTCACCCCATGTTGTTGGAGATGTTTTAATTTGCAGGGGTTTTGACACCTCATGCCCGAACCCGCTATTAGACATGCGATTCAGACCCAAACTCACCTGGTATGGGACCGGACCGAACCCATGACCGAACTGCCCTCCCTAGGAACGGGGGAAGTAGTTTCCAAACAAGTACTTAGAAAGAGAATTATCACGTAAGAGTTTCCAATACACAAGTCAAAATATCAATCCTGACAACCAAGTAAAAGCGTTGAAACAAAGGGAAGGAAGATAAAGAGACAATTCTCCCGCTGATGTGCCGAATAAACTTTTTAGGCAAAATTGTACAAGTATCCAAAAGTTTGTTCTTTCCGGTAAGTGGCTACCGAAATTTTAAAACCATGTTGTCATGGTCTCAAACTTTCAAAAATCGTCCAGTTGAGTAACCTTCCATTAACTTTCTATAAATATTGGATGAAATAAGATAAAAAGATTAGTCCTTTATTTTCACCCCTATTTATTTTAATTACAAGTTTTACTAACAAATTCAAAAGTATTATAATACAAAAATATCAACCTCAAAATAATTAAAAAAATATTAAAAACATTAAAATTTTACTTAACTTATAATTCAGTAGCTTCATGCCAAAAAAAATAGCCTCGTCTGAGGTTTTAATCGGACATTGGATAGTTTGGTAATGTTGTGGCGTTTTCTAAAGTTATGTAGTAAGTAATGTGAAAAAAATATTGTGAAAATTTACACAAAAATAGTTTGATAAAATCTACATATAACTGCTGTGGAAGAGCACTTTTGACATTTTGAGTGTGGTAATTAGTATTTTAGACTTGCTCTTAGTGTCGAAATGACAATATCAGACATGATATAATAAATAGTACTATTATAATAAATAATTAATGATAGATTTAATTGATAACAATGTCAAAAATAAATTTATCAAAAAACATGTGTTGAAAGCAGTCCCTTCTATGCTTTTTAAATAAAAAACAAAATTTGCCAACACACATTAATACTACATGCAGATTCGAAACCAGCTTTTAAAATTGCCAACACACATTAATACTACAGTCTGATTCGAAACCAGCGCTCTAGAAAGCAAAAAGTTCGTTCAATACATTAATACTCTTCGACTATGCGTCATTCTTTCCTAGCCATTTTATTGGGTTGATTACCCAATTAAGAAAATTTTCGTTTTGTGAGGCAAACTTTAACGAGGATAGGGATGGCAATATGGTCCGATCCGATTTGTGATCCGAGCGATCCGGGCCGAATGGACCGGATCCAAATCCGATCCAATTGAAAATGGATCGGATTTGGATCTAAAAAGCCAGATCCGATCAGATTTGGATCTGGATTTGGATCTAATGGCAGATCCACCGGGTTCCGACCCGATCTGATCCGACGTATATGTGTGCTTTACAAATATATTCATATTACCTCCCCACTTTCACTTCAAAGAAGAATACAATAGTAATTCCAACATACAAGCTATATATGTTGTGTCTTAGGCTTCATAACTTGCGAACATGTCTTAGTGTATGAAATAGTGTTTATTTCCTATGTTACTTTTTTTATTTTATTGCGAACCCAAGTGGGATCCGATCCGAATCCGATCCGACCATGTATTATATGGATCTACGGATCGGATTTGGATCAGCTGGATGAAACCCGATTCGATCTGATCCGAATCCGGTGATGATCCAAACGGATCTGGATCGGATCTGGATCCCATTTCTCCAAGTCGGATCTGGATCGGATCTAGCCTGATCCGATCCGAATCCGACCCGTTGCCATCCCTAAACGAGGAGTTCTCGACTACATATGTGAAGTGTGATGTGCAAACATGGCCCATCACTTGCGCATTGAATATTGGGACTTCTCTCACTCGTTGGGTGTAGTCCATGGAAAGATTTGGGCTACTCTAAGAGGCTCGCAAAGAGCCCAACAGAAACAATTGGAATACTTTTTTCATTTTGGGATTGGGCTCAAATGAAAGCAATCAGCTTCGCCCATTCTGGCATCTATGTCATAAACTTCCTCTTTCTGGCGAAATTTCATTATCTCACACTGTGCTTGGGTTAAATAATTTGATACGAGAATAAATGAAATTGTGAGAAATAGTTTTCTCATCCATGTTTGGATCAATTTTCATGTGAGAATTTGTGAGAAAGAATAAAAAAAAAAATGAGAAATAGAAATATCAATGCATCTTATTTTTGTTTCTCATCAAAGGTGTTGTTCGGTGAGAAAATAAACTTTTTTTTTTTCTTTTTGAGGAAAATGGACTTTTCATTAATTAACAAGACCTTCAACAGAAACTACATCGTAAATATTCGCCCAGGACGGAAAAGGGCCTAGCCAAACTGTTACATTTGAGGTTTCATATCCTTTTTCTGCAGCTAGTTAGAATATGTCTTGCAGCTATACGAAAACTATCCATGTAAAAAGAATTTAAAAAAGAAAAACACCCAATCGTTTCTCATCATAACGAATAAATATATGATTTCTATTTTACTTCTTTTTTTTTTCCCTTTTGGAGACATTTAATTTCAATAGAGCTGGGCATGATCAAAGGCCCAATAGTAATACACATATATATTTTTTTGAGGAACAGTAATACACATATATTAGACAAACTTGTAACCCAAAAGAAACAGTAGATAATCCCAAACAGTTTTGCCAAATTATGAGCCACACTATTCCCAGCCAGTTCACATACGAAGCCCTAGCATATAAATTCTCCTCCTTCAGTCAGTTACAAGCATTCAACAGACGTTCGACCTTGGTCGTTCCTCCATTATCTTTGAAGTTGCAATCCGATTTCACCATAAGCGAGCAATAATCAAGTGATTTTGCCGGTTGCAGCGATCGTCTCATTGCATTGGCTTCTGCAGTAAGAATTTCAACGGAAAAGTAAAGTGAAGAAATGTCCGGGCAAGTATCGAATCACAATTTTGCGTTTATCTTGGCCTATTTCTGATCTTCATTCTTGTGACATAAGATCAAATTAGTTAGTCTTTTCTTAAATAATTTTCTTAAAATAACCTAAATGTCTGAGAAATTTATTTTTACGAATCCTTCCATCTTTGTAAGCGTGTGGGTTTGTAGAAATAAAATAAAAAGTTGAGAGCTTATTTTACGAACGCGAGTATTGTGTACTACCTCCGTTTCGTCTGTTTCGTCTGCGTTTGACTTTTTAACCCGTAACTGAGTCACTTTGACTTGGTGATTTGGGTACCAAAACGATGTAATTTTTTAATAATTTTTTTCATAGCATTTTAGAATAAACTTTCCTCTATAACACAATGCAAAGATTACCAAATTCTTATATCGTTTTGCTAATCAAATCACCGGAGTTAAGTAACCCAGTGAATAGTGACAAAAAGTGAAGTAGGCTGAAACAGGCGAAACAGAGGTAGTACTTATTATGTGGCATTGTATTATTAAAGGTCATTTTGAGAAATGTATAAAATGGTCAAATTATTTTATTTTTATAAATTGATCCAAACAATGGGTAAGAAAATGTGATCATTTCTTACCTTTTCCCACTTACTCATCCAAATATGTTAGTAAGAAAACGAACTTCATTCTTATCTTTTCTTTTCTCACATAGTTTCTACAATCACTATTTTCATTTCTCATTTGATTCGCAAACATAGTGTTAGAGAAAGTATTTGTCGGGAAATGCCTCATCACGTGGCAGTGGCAGTTAAAATCTGACAAATGTGTCAAATTAAATGGAGTTCATCTAAGAAATGAAAATGAGTTAAAAAAATAAATGAAAATGGAGTTCCTCAAAAAAAAAAAAAAAAAAAAGCGAAATAAAAATGGAAGAAATTTCCTCGACAATTTTCAAAGAAATGAAATGATTATATTTTAATGTATTGAAATGAAACCCAATTTTCACGCTCAGAAGAAATCTTTTGAAACTGCAAAACAGACCTTAAACTCTTCCAGATTTTTAGCTTATGGTCCTACACCTGTTTTACATAAGAGTCTATTTGGCTGGTTGGTCTATCAGATCAACCAAAGCAATCAATTCTTCTTCATCAGAGTGTAGAAAGGCAAAAAGTTTATTATTTAGGGTAAAAGACAATAAAACTCCTATAATAGAGAGAATATACGTTTTGGTCCCTTGTTGTTTGAAAAAATCATCTTTGCACCCTTGTAATGGAAAATATTAGGACACTTAAGTTCCGTCAGAAAAGTGGGTGCCGTCAACTTTCTCAGACTATATTGCCCCTATGTATTTTTTTTGGACTTCTGCCCTTATTTAATGGTCATGGGTCCTAGGAACATTATGAACACCAATTACAACTTCAATACACAACAACCGATAAAAACTCGGAAAATAGAACAAGTATTCATTGACTTGAGACACATGATGACCTGCTCATAATCATCAAATATGGTGATCCAAACTCTTTTTCCATTTTTTTTTCAATCAAACCACACAAACACATTCTTCAAACTCTCAACATCCTCTTCACTTATCGAAACAGGAAAAAAAGCATGGTTTGGGAGAAGATGAAAAGGCTCAGATTTGTATTATCAGGAAAAGATTGGATACTAGAAACTCCTGAATCCATGGGTGCAACAAAAGATAAGATGGGTACTTGTGAGAGGAAGAGACACTAACCCATCACAGATGAAGCATCTCTCTCTGGCCTGCACACACCACCATTGCTGCCCCGCCAAGAAACGAATTGGGAACCCAACTCTTCAATCTGAAACCAAAAAACCCTAATCATCAAAGTCTATGTGATAGAAGAAGAGAGAGACCTCTCTGTCAAATAGAAATAGATAGAGTGGCAAACTCAGATGTTTATTCAAGAAAGTGTTCTTCTTCTGTATCCCCCATTAGTCACGAATCCAATTGACCGAATCAAAACCTTGAATCCCCAAAATCGAGAACAACTAACTCGACGGGAGGTGGTTCTTGGGTTTCGCCGACCAAAAGAGAGGAAGGGCGGATAGAGGGGGGAGAGCATATATTAGCCACAAACACACCAGCACACCCCCCCCCCCCCCCCCCGCCGGTCTCTTCATCTTAGTAATTCCATCCACAAACAAACCACTGGCTCCTCTCTCGATCTTTGCTTGGATCCGATGACGAAGAGAGAGAGATAGAGAGAGAGAAAGAGAAAATGAGGTAACTAGGTTAGATCATCCACAGTGGTGTGCCTATGTGAGCTCGCATGCCTGATTAGGCACTACAATGGCGTAGGCTTGGAGGGGAGCTCGACGCTAATTCGAAGTCGGCGGGCTTTGTGGTTGGCTTAGAGGAGGTCATGTGGGGCAGGGTAGTTGCTGATTTTTTTTTTTCTTTTTTTATCTGTTATTTTCTTTACTTGGTGGAGAGATGGGGAGAATGTTGTAGTTACAATAAAATATAACAGAAGGGGAAGGACAATGTTTTGATTGTTGCAGCTATTATGGTATAATTGTAAATATTAATAAGTTAGGTAAATTACACTCTCATCCGCTCCCAATTTTTTCTAACATTTACACTCCCCTCCCCCAACCAAGTAATGTTTTCACCAACATTTCTCTCTTTCTCCCGAATTTAACATTCTTTTTTGATAAACAGAGGCTTTCATTAAGAATAAGAACAAGAACAAAGAAATTTTTCCTAACAATAAGCCTTACAATTTTTTTTCTGGGACATCCTCCAGATTAATAAAACCAGAGAACTTACTACTTCTAATCCAATTATCTAACTCATGTGCAATAGTATTCATTTTCATGCTACAAAACTTGATCCCAAATTTTTGTGGATCTTCAACCACTCAGAGATAGCTTCAGCTCTTGACCTCCAATTCCAACATGTCTTGATAGGATTTTTACAAGCTTCAACCACACCCTTACAATCAGATTCATTAGGAATTCTGAGATTACTCATTTGCAATTTTCAGATGATACACTCTTATTATGTAAAATTAATCACAATATAAGAATCAATTTGTAAAATATCATTCATAATTATGCTAGACAATCAGGGTTAGATATTAATGTTCATATATCTTCAATAGTATTTATTCCAAATTGTTCTTAAGTTGATAAAATGGACGTTTCTCGGGTCCTCAACATACCTAAATCTTCCCAAGTTGGAAAGTACCTAGGTGTCACTCTAAATGCTAAAGGTAATAATGCTCACAATATTAATGCTACAATTAATAAAATAATTCAAAGATGTTTAGGTTGGAAGGGTCTTCTTCTTAACTTTTTAGGTAGGTGTATCCTTATTAAATCTGTCCTTAATAGCACTCTGGTTTACCCTATGTCTATTAGTGCATTTCATGCTTAAACTTGCAATATGATTGCCTCAATGTTTGCTAGATTTCTTTGGTTTGGTAATTTAGCTAAAAAAGGGATCCATTGGCTTTCTTGGAACTTCATTTGTAACAAGACAAATAGAGGGGGCTTAAGTTTTAAAAACATCTTTGCTTTTAACAATGCTCTGATAGAAAAGTCTAGTTGGAGAATGGTTTCTTCAAACGTATCTTTTTTATCTAAATATTTCACTTCTAAACTGCAATAGAATTCCCTTTACTGCTATTAAAGTTAATCCCAATGCTTCTACTGCCTGGAAGACTATGTGTAAGGTAAGAGAAGCTCTTAATAAGGGGATTAGATGGAATGTTGGAAATGGTGATAAGATTATGATCAGGTCTACTTGTTAGGTTAAATTTGTTCCTGCCTGCTCCATTACAGAAGTTCTTAAAAATACAGATCCCATGAAAAGATTCAAGAAAATGTCCCAGCTGCTGGATACTACCACTGATGGCAGAAATAGATGGTGCTTGAGGACCTTTGGACAGTTATTCCCCCCTTGGCTTGTCAATATTATTAAGGAAGAAAGTTGTGGTGATTTTAGTCGATCTGATACCCCTTTCTCGAATGCCTCTTCTGATGGAGTCTTCTTTGTTTCTTCTGCCTACACCCTTCTTAACCGTAACAACTCTTCTCCTAACTTATATTCTTCTTCTATTCAGTTTAAGTCTATCAGTTATAACTTTAAGTGGAATAATCTGTGGAAATCTGGTTTACCTTTTAATATTATTGGGTTTCTTTGGCGTATTCTCACTGACTCCCTCCCTACTCTTGAAAATATTCATTCTAGAATTTATAATTGTAACCCCATTTGTCAGTTCTGTCATATTTACCCTGAAAATCCAACTCATTTATTTCTGCACTGTGAAAGGGCTCAAGGGATTTGGTATCAGTATCATATTTATATTCCTTCTTCTACTTCTAATGATATTATTTGTTGGATTAAAAGTTGCTTAAGACCCAAAAAAGTCTTGATAACTAACCCAAAATGGCATTGGCTTCCAGCTGTTATGTGGACCTTGTGGATTGCCAGAAATAAACTGGATTTCAACAAGGAATGTTCTTCTTTGGAACAACTATATCACCAAGCTCAGGAACTCATTTTTTCAATTAAAGCTACTATTGGATCTAATCCTAGTACTCTTTGATCCTTTATTCAGACTTTTCAGAGATGGTTGAAGTTGCAGTGGTTGATGGAGCCCCCTCCTGGGTGAATGCCCGGTCACAATTTGCTGCTTGCTCCAGTGTTCAGCCAGTGGTGGAGGCTAGACCCCTTGCTTCCATTCCCTCTGATGTGCTCCCTTTGAGTGAAGCTCCAGTGTTTGGTGTCCCTTCTCGAGATGATTTGGAGGATGATGTGCTCCTTCCCTCCTGCTCAGGTGTTCCTCCTTGTGATGTCTCTGATGTGCACCTCCCACCAGGCTCAACTCAGTTGGATGATGTTTCTCTTCCTCCTCTCCCAGATTCTTCTGTTAAAATCCCTACTAGGAATACACCCGAGGAGTCACGGAACACAGCACCACTAGTACCTCGTTTTACCTCAGCCACCCGTGACCCGTCTGTGTTGCATTTAACCCAGTTCGGGGCCGGTGGTTTCCATATGGGTTCCAGAGACGTCGTACGCTGCTGGTTGTCTTTCGTGGGTCCCGTGGAGGTGGGAAATTCGTTCAGTTCTTGCGAGAAATCCTTGATTTGTTCGGCTATCTTCCAAGGTGGTTTTGATGCGTCGTAAAACACGCCTTCGTTGCGGTTATTCATAATTCTCTATAGCGCCACTAGGAGGGTGTTTCTCTCAGCAGGAGGGAGGTCCAGGACCATTATGGGTATCCATGTTGAGAAACTACCTATAAATACCATTGCACCATGGCTAGGGTTCTCATGCTTTCAGCATTATTTGTATATGATACAATTGCTAGGGTTTTAACAGAGAAAAATTCGAGTCATCCGAGTCCAGTTCGTGAGACAAGATCATTCTTCCTTCCTCCAGCAGACTAGCTTCCGCAAAGAGGAGGTCCAGTTCAGATCGTCCATGTCGATACCGTAGAGGCCATGCAACCTTCAGCGTTCGTGATTGTCACAGGTCAGTGCGAGTGGGGCAAACCTGAAACATCAGATTATGCTCATTCACATGGGTCCTTGGTGGGTATTAGCATAAAATTTTTGTATTTCCATTGTGTTCGATTTTCTAAAACCGAACAAAATTATTAGTTCTCAAGGGAGAAAAGTTTGTTAAAAACCCTATTTTCTGAAACTTATGGCATCTCATATTTCTTGTGATCAAACTAGACACGTAGATGATTCATTATGAAGAATATGGGCATTTTTCCTATTCTCCAAGTAGTAGTAATTTTCCTTCAAAGTTGAAACTTGCTGCCAAACTTGTCTCTGTACAACATTGTTTGTTTATTTTGTATCTTGAGTTTTACAATGGATATTCATGATTTTCTTGATGTTTTTGAAAGTAGACACACGTAGGTTCATCATAAATTTATTTTATAATTTCAAGAGATGTTTTGATATGGTAAATATGCCTCTAAAGTCAGAGCTACAATTCCATCCAGAATTGTAGTTTCACCGTTTTTGGAAAACTTGAATTTGTGAAATTCTAAGTGTTTTCTTGGATTTATTTTGATAAGTGAAAATTATTATATCTGCATTTGTGACATATAGGACTATGTGGCATGTAGGGTTGCATTTTTACCATCGATGTGTAATTGGTTGTAACGAGTACGTTATATGTGTGATTGTAGACCTCCACCCCGTAGGAGAGAGTGGTTCTCGTTGGAGTGCTCGAATTACCTTATCGCTTTTGCTTTTGATTTATCTCAGTGTAAGTACATATGTGAGACTCTTACTTATCAAAATGCCAGTGTTTATGTTATGTCTCGAATGAACTTTTTTTTGTTGATTGAAAAAGTATGCAAAGCATGATTTATACTCGAAATTATTTGAATATAAATTGAATCCTCTTTATAAATCTTGGAACTTTACTTGTGATAAGTTGATAATCTGATTTTGGCTATGGTAAAGAGAAGAAATAAATTATAATAGATTTAGGACGATGTACAGGGTTGTGTTATTTATGGCTCAGGCCTGAGGCGCCAAGCGATCCTCCTATTACTTATGGCTATGGCCATTGAAGCAATGCTTTGTATTATAGGATAGAAATTAAATTTTCAAAAATCCGCCCCCGACGAGCCAAAATGTATCATGTTATTGAGGCCAAGGGGTTTGTATAGCTATAGAGTGCTACTTATACTTGAAACGGTCACTACGGTATAGGGGTGTCGACACTTAAGGCCTTTTAGCTATGAATTATGAGGGGGGATTGACGTATGGGCTCGGGTGAAATAGGGTTTCATAGACCCTAGAAGGAACCCTTTATGATATCCCTCTTTCTACATCGATCCGCTAGTGGCTCTGGACATGCCTCCGCTAAACTTAGCGGTTAATTGAACTTGAAAGAAAGTTGACTACTCTATTGATGTTGTTTGTGGCTCTGGATATGCCATAATCGAATGAAATAAGTCGAAAAAAATTGGCTACTTGTAACTTAATATCGTTATCAGTTCAAAGTAACTTGTTTACTCTTGATATTTTACTTGTATAAGAATATCTCGAATACTCGTGGGTCATAAATATTTTAAAGTTGAAAGTTCTCGTTACGCGATTAATTATAATTGTTCCAAATTATTTCCAACTCTATTACTTATAATTCTTTCAAAACTCTTGATTTATTACAACTTATGCTTGTGTGCGACTCAATGCTTTACATGTCATAGTGTGTATTTAGTCAGTTTTTACTGATCATTTTCTTCAAAATTGCGTCGAATTTTTCCATTTTAAAACCGCATGTTATCAATCAAGGTGGGGGATGGGAACGCTGATCGAGACGAGGACGTTTAGCTTAACTTAGATCACATAGTTTTTAAAAAATATATATATATTGATCTTGTAAACTTGTCTTCTCAAAGATTTTTTTATTCATTAGCTAAATTGTAATATTCGTAAATATAAATCTACTTTTGGTTATCGATTGTCTCTTTAACCTTGAACCGAGATCCCGGGTTGTTTCACAACATCAGCCAGTGCGTGTGCCATCTCTACCATACTTGGTATGTCTGTTGTAAAGATGCTCGAGAAGTGATCCTCGAGCGCCTTCGCAATATCTTCTTCCTCTGTGACCCACTTCCCATCCTTATATTATATGCCTTCTATCGTGTTCTTTTCCCTTCGAATAGTAGCTCGTTGGTGAAAGATACAGGTATTCCTATCCCCGTATTTCAGCCAATCCACTCTTGATCGTTGTTTCCACATAACCTCCTCTGTCTGAAGGACTCTGTTATATTTTTGCTCCACTTGTCTTTTCCTTTGCAGAATCTGCTCCGTGACCTTCTGCTTTTCCAACTGTTCTAGCTCATTTTCTGTATTCCGCTGTCTTTTTCCTTACCGATCCAAAGATACTTATGTCCCACACCTTGCACTCTTCGCCCAGCACCTTCAAGCGATCATGAAGAGCCTTCCCTGCTGATATATCCCAATTGTCCCGAACAAAACTTTCAAAACCCTCGTGGAGCTGCCACATTCAGTCGTATTGAAATCTTCGTCCATTTCTCGGCTGACTTCTTGCCCCCCACAGAATTAGGACCGTCTGGTGGTCTGAGTTAGGCCAAACCAGATTTGTAACTCGAACCCCTCTATGCTCATTCGTCCATCTTGTTGTGACAATGGCTCTACCGAGCCATTCTCGGATATTATCTTCCACTATGTTGTTGTTCCAGGTAAAAGCACCCCCATAGGAACCCAAGTCATGAAGTTCAAGGTCATTAAGAACCTCCTTGAAATCCGCAACTTGACTGTAAGTAACTTCCTTCCCACCCTCTTTCTCGTCTCCAGAGATAATAGCGTTAAAATCTCCGATGACCAGCCACGCGCTGTCCGGGGGAGTCTTGATCCGTCTCAAAAGCTCTCACGAGTTCTTCCGATCCACTCTAATCGGACTCCCATAGAAAACCGTAAAATTCCAAACCCTTCCGTTGTCTTCCTCTAAAATTGCATAATTATGGTGAATCATGGAATACCACACTGTAACTTTAAGTGGGGCTCTCCACATCAAGCCTAGCCCCCCTTTGGTTCCCACCGGATCCACAAAATACCCCTTTGCATACCCTACCTGTTCACAAACTTTCTTCACGGTTGTCCTATTCACCTTGGTTTCCATTAGGAACACCAAGTTAGGACCTTTTCGCTTCACAAGATCGCGAAGCGATAGGACCGTTCTGGGGTTCCCAACCCGGCACGTTCCAACTGAGGAGATTCATTGTGCTTGGCAGGGCTGCACTACAGCCTCCGCCAATTTCGCAGCTAGAGTTTTCGAGGCACTCACCGCCTTGTTGTCTGTTGTGTTACGTCTCTCCTCCCCATCTTTCCTAGCTATGATTGCTCCCCGATATTTCCTTTCAAGCTCTAGTTGTTTGTTTCTTTTTGCATTTGGGCACAAGAGATTCCGGCGGGGAGACCACCGTGTACACCGTATGTAGAGGATCAGAGATCACACAGGAAGAGTTGGGTTGTGTGTAGGGAGAGAGTAAGGCAGTAGTAATGTCTGAGAGAGAGACAGAGGTTCGGCAGAGCTTCCGCGTATGGCTTGTGTGTCCCCCTTTGTATGAAAAGGTTAACGTCCTATATATAGCTGAGAACGTGACCGTTGTAGTGTGGTTAATGCGCCCATTAATGGCGGCTTAATTAGCTTAACCATAACGGCACGTTCGTCCGAGTATATAGGGACCGTTACAGCACGTTGTGCGCGAATACCGGAACCGTTACGAGGTTGACCGGGTTTGACCGGATTGACCGGGTTTATGGAGCTCGTGCCATAAATCTCTCAAAGCAGTTACTAAAGGTCGCGTGCGGGCTTGGCTCGCACGCGACAGGGCTTACTCTAGCCTCCAAACCACTAAGTCCCTACAAGTCCCGTGCAGTGGTATGCGAGGGCTCTGTCTCGCAGCCCCCACATGGATCAGCTCGGCTGGTGATCCAGTGTGTGTGGAGCAAAATATGGTGTGCTGGATGGTTGCCACGTGGCCAAGATCTGTCAGCTCAGAAAGCACTATCTACATTAGCCCCCTTTCTGCGCGTGAAGGTTCATAGCTGTCTAGACTTCCATGCGCGGAAACCAACATACGCGTCGCCGCCACGTACCAATTCAAATACGGGTAAGTTCAGCCCCCGTGCATGCCATTATGACCTAAAACCCCTGAGTCGTGTCGTCTGGCCTTTAGGGTTTTAGGCGTGACGTCAGCTTGTCCTGTGATTGCGCGATTCGACGGTGACGGTTGCGATTCGACTACTGATAGGATGCAACCCTTCATTGTTTTTGGATAAATACTTTGTATTCTCCATTGTTTGCAAAGCATCACTTCTTTCTCTTAAAGTGAATGGTACCCGGAAGTCTTCGAGAGCAGATTCAGATAATCAATCACCAGTTCAGAACTGCAAATCACCTTCTTCAACTGTGTATATCCAAGCAGGCTTCGCGAAAACAAGGTTGGCCTTGTTCAATTTCAATTTAAAATACCAGTGTATGCCTTGAACTGCGTTGAATCGATAAACCCATATTATCTGTTGAAACTTGTGAAGAAGCTTTGACCTTTGAACCCACTTTTGCTTTAATCCTTTAATGATAAGGACCTTGGATAGGGTTTTGAAATCCCTGATAATGCAACCCTCTAATTTCCGAAATTGACAGAAACTGTTCATCTTTCTTTCCATAGATCTTGAATCTCGAAATTCAAACTGAGTGTGGCATATTTCTCCCCCCTTTTTCTTGCTCTTTCGCAGGAATGGCCAAGACAAAAGGAACCAAATCCACCAAGGAGGACGAGGAGATACCTGATCTTCCGCAAGCTTTGTGGCGAAAAGCCCCCTATCTGGGTGGCAAAGATTTCTACCACGCGAGGGTTAAAGCGAAGAAATTGCCTACTTCTGTTCCCAATGAGGGATTGCTAACACTGACTCCCCCAGTTAACTCAGCCTTGCTCGAGTTGATTGGCTCCGAGGACGTGGTTCGATTGGGAATCTAAAATGGGTACTTCCCCTATGCTGCGATTTCCACCCAAGCTTTTGTCCAGAAATTGGACTACATGGACGAATGGATCGACCACATGTTGACCGATCATGCTGTGAATCTTAATGAGGCCGGCGTATACTTCGCTGTTCGTGCTATGAAGGGTGCTGCCGTGAAGCTAGACCAGTCCATGCTTCTAAACCTTCTTTCCCGCTATTCGCCTGCGACTCACACATTCCACTTTGCTGAGTTCGAGGCTGCCCCCACACTCGAGGACGTGCACATGTTGTACGATTTGTCTCCCATGGGTGAAGTGGACCCCTTGAGTCCTTTGAGAACTGCTGCGGAGATTGCTTTGTACACGCATATGGAAGAATGTCTGTCAGAGGTGAAGAAGATCTCCACCCGGTGGACTACTACCAAAGCCCTTCCGAACTGGCAGTTGGTTGATACGTCTGCGAAGAATACCTGGAACTAATGGTTGCAGTACTTCTTTCGTGACTACGCGAACAGCAGTATCACCAAAAAGCTTCTGAGTGAGGACCCGGAGGCCAAGAATTATGTGGAGGGTAAAGGCTATCACTTGACCCTTTGTGCTTTCCTCTGTGCATGGCTGTCGAGGTACTTAATCGATGGTCACCCGCATGATGGGGTCTTCTATCACGTTCTGCCACTTGCTGTGAAGCTCGCCCTTGGACAGAAAGTCGCACTCGGACCCTTGGTCTTGGGCACATTGTATTACAGATTGGATCAGCTGGTTGTGGCCATGAAAGAGTCGCGTGGCCGTCTCGATATACTGACTTTCGTCAACATTGCTTTCTTGACGATGTGGGTCTTCGAACGATGGCCGTCCTATGCCCCGACTGCTCTTAAACCCAACAAGTGGTGTCCCCCAGGCGAGACGGAGGAGCGTAACAGTGGCAGGGCTGCGAGGTGGTTCGGAGCGAATAATACCAAGTGCGTTTGGAGCCTGATATGCGACAAGCGGCAAGAGTTCACTGCCAGGCCCTATGCCATGCACATTGAGAACGTGCGATGGTTTCCAAAGCTGTACCCTTCTAAGGGTGTCGTCTTTTCAGAAGAGCTCCTCTTCGAAGGGGGATCGCATTTCCATGAGCGCTATCGCGAATTCTTTTGCTGGTGCCTGCGAGGTTCCCTTCCTGCCCTCGCAGAGCATATTCGTGAACTCGCGCCTAGGTATGAGAGGATTACCGTGGATGTTGACCCCACTCGAGTTTCTCCCCAGTTCGGCTTTGATGCAGTGGCACCATCAATCTGACCCCAGTCCATTATCAGAGGTTGCTATAAGCGCTTGCTAACAAAGGTGTGCAGGACAGTCTTCATGAACAATCTTCCCTTTGAGCAGCCTGCGGGTAACCGCGAGGGCGTTTGTTCCCAGAACTGGCTCGCATACTGGATCGCCCAGCAAACGAGGATTGAAACACAGTCGGCCGCCCAGCCGAGTAGAGCTCCCTTGATCAAGAGAAACTCTTTTCCGTTTCGCCCTAATTGCAGTCTGAGCGAGTCTAAATATGGCTGCTACTCATTGTTGGATCATGAGAACCATTTGTGCCCTGACGTCATTCTGAAGGAAAAGATCGCCGCAGTTAAGAAAGGCGACTCGCATGTCATCAGATACAGCGAGACATTTGCTAAGGTCAGCAACTTTTCCCGCGTGCATTGAGTTTCTTGATTTCCACATGTTGATGCTTTTATTCTATACTGTTTGTTGTAGTGTCATGTGCGGAGATTCGCATCTGGTGATCGTTCCAAGTCGTTGGTTAACACCATTGTTGCCAACAAAAGGCAAGGACAGTCGTTCCTGCTAGCATCGAGGATGGATCCCGAGGTCGAAACCAGGATTCGCGCAGTCATGAATGCTTTTGCTGACTCGCTGATAGACAATGCTCCGGCCTCGTCTCCACCCAGAGATGATCCGTCCCCTCCAGCGACTGCGGCGCCGAGAGCGAAGAGACCCAGGCAGAAGGGAATTACAATATCTTCCCCTAGGAGCGCTCCAACTTCTCCTCCGGCGAAGTCCCTTTCTGCCAGGGACAAAGGCAAAGGTCGCATGCCCAGCAAAGCGCGGAAGGAGCTCGCAGTTGGGACCTTCGTTCCATTCAACCAGGAGGAAGAAGAAGAGAGGCAGGAACCCAGAGAAGGTGATGAATAAAGAACAATTGTGATACATGAGGAAGAATCAGGAGGTACCTCCATCGCGTTTCCCTTCTCGTTATCGTAATTCTTTTGCAATTCTTTCTTAAACCAATCATTTCTTCGCAGATGATGATGATGATGAGACCATCGGTGGCCTTTTGGCCAAGAGACAAAATAGAGATACCCATTCTGGCATTCCAGACGATCCCATAAGCGAGGACGTTCTTGCCGAGTCCAGGAAGACAGCCGCGGAAGCTGCTGAAAGGAGAAGGCAGCGGGAAGAGGAGGAGCTCAAGCGTGTGAGACAGCGGAGCCTCGAAGAGCAACATGTTGACGACTTAGTGCGTCCAGCTGAAGAGGAAGATGTGCTTCCTGAAGTAGTGGCTCCTCAGGCGGAGGAGGATGCGGCTCCAGAAGAGGATGCAGCAACTCTGGAGCAAGCCCAAGCAGACTTTGAAGAAATCGCAGGCGGCGATAAATGTGAGATCTTCAATCTCGCAGTAACTTATAGAGATGTTATTGTGGGTGCGTTAAAGCAAGGTGTGTCAAAGGCTGACATTCGCCGTTGGCTACTAGGCAAGTGCGGAGAACCTTCAGGTAATCATTTGAGCGATATGCATGTACTAGACCTTAGCAACTTGAAACAGAAACATGACTGGTTTCTTCGCGTCCCAGGTCACGCTCATTTTAAGGACCTGCTTAATGAGGACACACTAATAGGGCATGGTTCCACGTCTTTAGTGTATGACGAAGATACTTCAATCCCACCTTCGCGTGGAGGTGCTTGCTCTTAGCTTTAGTAAATATAGTAAAATAACTTATAATACGAGTTACCTCATACTATCACATTTTGTATCGCAGGGACTGCTGATGAACCAGTGTTGGAGCAAAGAAGTCAAACTTCTGCATCCTATGTCCCAGTGCCGAGTTCCCATACCGAGAAGCCCGTCGCAGCTGCTGAATACGCAGGAGAGCCTTTTGAGGACATCATCGAACTTTCTGATGATGCTGAAGCTGACGCTGTGCTAATGGAGGAAGATGCCCATACTGGCGCTGAGGAATTAAGAACAAGTGCTGCTGATGCTTCCGCATCTGAGAGCGTCCCTCGCCAAGCATCTTCGGCTGTCACTTCGCCTCCGGCGATGACTGAGTCAGCGGCACCTCTTCCTGCGTGGAGCTTTTGGGGCTCGCAGGTCGGGAATGCAGTCGCAGCTGATGCGGCTTATACTCTTCCTCCTAACTATGAGGGATTAGAGCTCGCAGCTGACAGGAGAGCTATGGAGCGAGGGCAGTCTTCGACTACTCTAGCAATGCGCATTCCTTCTCTTCGTGAGATTCTTGAAGGAACTGGTAAGTAGTGATTTGATGTTTGCATCTCGCATTGTTCATTTGCGAATTTGACAGCATAACTTAGCTTTGACATTGCTTTTAGGTTTGAAGCAAACTGATGTGGACTGGCTAGTTCGGATGCGCCTTACCTACCCCCAATCATTTGCGAGATCTCTGGAGATAGGGCCCTTTGACAGGAGGCTGTTTCTTACCGAAGCCATTTGGATTTTGGAGCAGCTGTCTGCGGCCACGCCTGCGACCATTTCTGTCCAGAGTGCCGAATTGCTTTTTGGCATGTGCCAAAATCTTCTTACCAAAGTTCAAGGCAGACTGGGTTTCAGATTTCTTATGAAAAGAGTTACCCTGATTCGCGCAGCCGTAAATTTGAAACTCGGCCACCAGAACCTCGCAGCTGAAAAGCAGAAGGTGGAGCAGCAGAAGCAAAAGGCTGAAGAAGCTATGAAGCTCTATCATGAGATGAATGCCAAGTGCGAGCAATTGAAGCAAGAAGTGGAGCAGGTAGAGAAGCTGAGCCATCAGTTCGCGCCCCATGACTCCTTGATCAAGAATTTGCTTTGACTTTGAATTTGAAAAGTAGCAAGGAAATAGCTGGAACATTAATGTAATGTTGAAACATTAATGTAATGTTGCTAGGGTTTCTCCCCCCCTTTTTTTAACAAAAGAATCGACATACCCGTTTTACCCTTTCCGGGATTTGATGGAATATCTCTGTGCATATCTAATAATGACATCAGCACTTGATACTCTGCTTGATTTTCGCGCTAATTTCTCGGAAGATAAGCACGCTTTCCTTGTGAAGTCCATCCGAATCATGACCATCCGTCATTTATTAGGATACGCAACTGAATCGTCGTAGCCTTTAATAGGGTAATTGATCGTTACCGTTTTTCAAGGCGTAAGTGATTGACCTTACCCTCTTTTCGAATTCTGCTGACTCATCTTAGCAACTGAAGAGTCTCCACAAGGTCTATACAAACCCTGTCTTTTCCATTTGGGTTCTTCATCCCAAAAATGTGCTTTGCCGTGAGTCCTTACGACTGCTGGCTTCAACGCTTGTTTTTCGTTGATTCATGGCAACTCCAAATTGTGAATCCTGAGTTTGCGCTTTGTGCTGTAGAAATAGTTTCCAAGATCCGCTTTATGAGGCTTATTGCTCTTTATAACCATCATAGAGAAGATGGAGATGATATCTCATGTATGTTCGAAGAATTTTCTTCGTGTATTATGTTTGCAGGTCATGTTTCCGGCCGCCTCCCGGTGAGGTGCAGCGCCGTAGTGACCGTGCTACCGTCTCGTAATGAACGGCGGAATTCTCCTCCAGCATCCCTGGAGGATGATTTCTTGCCTCTTCGTTCTTGAACTCAGGGGGCTCGTCAATGCCCTTGTCAATCATGACAAGGAACCCAGTACCAGAGGAATGACTGCTTCCCCTGTTTTGGGCGACTGTGTGCGCCGGAACAGGAGGTTCCTCCGGTACATATCTTGATCAGACAGGGGTCTTGTCAGATCCTGAGATCTTGGACATAGGACCTCCCGGACAATTGCCGCCATGGATGCTGCTAATGGCGAGTTGATCTCTTCGCAGAAGCATCCTACTTGCTACAGATCTTTGGCCGCAGATCTGCGTATCGCATAGCCGGTGCTAGGACCGTTGGGTTCATCCTTTATCAGTTATGATTCCCGTGGTGTGTCACTGCTGGCTTGTCAGTTACTTTTCGAATGCATTGTAATCCATGTTGGCTACGTAGTTAGATTTGAGCTTTTTCGCTTGTAAGCTGCTATCTAGACAGATAAATTGTAAGTCTTTTGAACTCATAATGATAAATGGCTTTTGTATCATCTGCTGTCTTGTTACAACAAAATACAGTTTCGCATGCGTGTCGGCATATTCCGCCTTGTGTAATGCTATATACATACTTCGCATTTGCTATCTGCCTCATTAGTTCGCAGATATCTTACTAGATCGTTCGAGATCGTGTTTTCGCAGCTGTGCCATCTTGGCAAATGGGCTCGTGATTTGCTTTCAGATTCAAATGTAAGTGCTATCATATCAGATAGACTTTTGTAGATCACTTAAGATGATTTCGTATGATGTTGCTATCACAATAGATAGGCTTAAGGACGATTTCTAGATCGCATTCGTATGTCGCTGTTATCACAGCAGATAGGCTTGAAAGATTGTTTCAAGATCATGTTCGCATATGCTGCTATCGTGGCAGATAGGCTTTAGAAGATCAATTAAGATCATTTTGCATAGGCTGCTATCGTGACAGATAGGCTTAGAGGATCAATTAAGATCGCATTTGCATCGGCTGCTATCGTGGCAGATAGGCTTTAGAAGATCAATTAAGATCGCATTTGCATAGGCTACTATCGTAACAGATAGGCTTAAATGATCAATTAAGACCGCATTCGCATAGGCTGCTATCGTGACAGATAGGCTTAGAGGATCAACTAAGATCGCATTTGCATCGGCTGCTATCGTGGCAGATAGGCTTTAGAAGATCAATTAAGATCGCATTTTCATAGGCTGCTATCGTAACAGATAGGCTTAAATGATCAATTAAGACCGCATTCGCATAGGCTGCTATCGTAACAGATAGGCTTAGATGATCAATTAAGATCGCATTTCGCATGGGCTGCTATCGTGACAGATAGGCTTAGATGATCAATTAAGATCACATTTCGCATGGGCTGCTATCGTGACAGATAGGCTTAGAAGATCGATTAAGATCGTATTTCGCATGGGCTGCTATCGTGGCAGATAGGCTTAGAAGATCGATTAAGATCGTATTTCGCATAGATTGCTATCGTAGCAGATAGGCTTAGAAGATCAATTAAGATCGCATGTCGCAAATGGTGCTATCGTAGCAGATAGGCTTAGCAGATCAATCAAGATCGTATTTCTCACAGATTGCTATCGTAACAGATAGGCTTAGAAGATCAATTAAGATCGCATGTCGCAAAGGGTGCTATCGTAGCAGATAGGCTTAGCAGATCAATCAAGATCGTATTTCTCACAGATTGCTATCGTAACAGATAGGCTTAAAAGATCAGTTAAGATCACAGTTTTACACTTTGTTATCGTGGCGGATAGCCCATTGTTAACAGTAATAACAAACTGAATCAAGCAACATAAACAGCTAGAAATATGAAGTTCTCATTTGGGAGAACCCTTTTATTATAATGCTCTCATGTGGGAGAGATAAGATTACAATTCTCTCATATGGGAGAGGAGATTGTGTAAATCATAGCCATACAAGACATGAAGCAACGTTATAATAAAACGCATGAAATGAGAGAAGTCAAGGATAGTACTTCTTAATTCAGCGCATGTTGACTGAACTCGGGGTTGAGGTTGTTCCGTGCAACCTTCGTATGCTGCAGTAGCCACTGTCAAAGACTTCTGTGACTTCGAAGGGTCCTTCCCAATTGGCTGCGAACTTTGGGTGAGCCGCTTCTCGCATGCAGTGGTCAGATGCGCGCAGGACCAAGTCTCCAACTGCGAAATCTCTTCGTTGGACCGTCTTATTGTAAGCGCGAGCGATCCTTTCTTGATACCGCTTGTTGGTCCTTTTAGCTTGTTCTCGCTTTTCCTCCAGCAAGACTAAGTCATGATCACGTTGATTTTCGTAGAGTGCGTGGAAGGCCAATCTTGCCGAATTGACTCTCACCTCCGCAGGTACCACGGCCTCGGCCCCATAGCATAGTAGGAACGGTGAGGCCCCCGTGGGTGTCCTTGGAGAAGTTCGGTAGGCCCACAGAGCTATGCTTAGAGAATCAGCCCACTTCTTGTGGTCATCTGCGACCATTTTGCTCAAAATCCTCAACAGCGTTTTGTTGGTTGCTTCGGCTTGCCCGTTCCCCTTCGGGTAGTAGGGGGTGGAACATATTTGCCTGATATTGTACTCCGCTAACTTCGCAGCTACCTGACGATTAACAAAGGGAGTACCGTTATCTGAAAGAATGGTGTTTGGAATTCCGAACCTGCATATGATGTTTTCCTGGATGAAATTGACCACAGCTAGCGCATTTGCCGTCTTCAGTGGCATCGCCTCCACCCATTTGGTGAATAGCTCAGTTGCAGTGAGAATAAAATGATTCCCGTGCGAAGTTGGTCGAATGGGACCAATGAAGTCCAGCGCCCATGTGTGAAATGGCCATGGCGTTCCCAATGCATGTAGATCCACAGCGGGAGCGTGCACTAGGTTTCCTTTGAATTGGCACTCCTGGCAGCGTCGTACTTTGGTACGACAATCAGCCTCCATCGTGGGCCAGAAATATCCAATTGAAAGGAGCTGTCTGCATAGTTTCGCACCTCCTTGGTGTTCTACCTGGTGAGAAAGGTCCATGACTTCTTGTGCTTCACTGCCGTCTAGGCATCGCAGCAAGTTGCCTTCGTGACCTCTTCGCCAAAGCAGGTTTTCTTGTACTACATATCGAGATGCTTTCCTCTTCAATTTCTCAGCTTCTTTTCTCGATTCGGGTAAGGTGCCCTTAGTGAGAAAGTCAAAGAGTGGCTTCCTCCAATCCGTGTCATCATCGGTTAGGGCGATGAGTAGAGAATCTTTGATTAGTGCGCAACTCTCACACTTACCCTGTATCGGGGCCGCGGCTGTTGACATGTCTGGCCAATGAATGCCATATCTCTGAGCCTTCCGATAGATTGAAACCTCACTTTCTCTGCAAGCATGTTGGTGAATATTTTCTAGCAACAGTTGTCCCTCTTGCTCGGAGACGCATCGCATGAGTATTCCGCCAGGACCCTTGTAGTAGAGGGTGTTGTCATGTATGCAGTACCCCTTAGTGAGTGCCCAGCTTTCACTGCTTGTGCCTTCTGCGATAGCTCGTAGGATTGCTTTTCTCCAGTCCGTGTCATCCATGTGTTCGTCGTCGCACGCATCTTCTGTCAATACCGACGACGTTCGCACTTCGATGGAGATCCTTGCGGGACATTTGTCTGTACTGACCTTAGATCCCAAGGTTGCCAAAGCGTCTGCATGCCTGTTGTCTGCTCGGGGCTTGTGCTCGTACCTCACATCGCAGAATTGCTGTACCAGCTTTTGTACTAGAGTCCGGTAAGACAGAAGGTTAATCTCCTTCAAACCGTACTCGCCCGAGGCTTGCTTGACGATCAACTTGGAGTCTCCCATGACCGTCAGATTGCTTACTTCTAAAGCCTTTGCTGCCCGGAGTCCCGCGATAAGAGCCTCATATTCAGCTTCATTGTTAGTGACTGCGAAGTTGAGTTTGGCGGACATCTGTATGACCTCTCCATCCGGCTTGGTCAAGACTATCCCAATGCCTCCGCATTTTCTTGTTGACGAACCGTCGAAATGGAGCGTCCAATAGGGTACATCGATTGCATAGATTTCAGGCCCCTCGAGTTCTTCTTCGATCACGGGCTCGTGGCTGTTGTCGGGGAACTGTGCCAACAGATCCGCTACCGCCTGCGACTTGATCGCTCGCGGTCGCACGCATGTGATATCGTATTGAGAGATGGTCATATACCATTTCGCTAATCTTCCTCCAGGAGTAGTGTGAGTTAGCAGATATCGTATGGGATCACTCTTGGTGACCACTACTACTTTATGCGACGCAAAGTAGTGTTTCAATTTCTCTATCACGAAGAACAAAGCAAGGCAATGACGTTCGATGTCTGTATACCTTGATTCGGCAGGTTGCACAATGCGAGAGATGTAGTAGATAGGCCTTTCCTGGCCTTCGTACTCCTGAGCCAAGAGTGCTCCTATGGACCTCCTTGTTGACGTCAGATATAGCAGAAGCGGTGATCCCAGTTGAGGTGCGATCATTATTTTTGAGGACGTCAGCAGATCCTTCAGCCTTTTGAACGCAGCTTCGTGCTCTGGAGTCCAGCTGTATACGGCATCTTTCTTGAGAAGGGTACTAAAACAGCAGGTGATTTCGGCGATTGCTGGGATGAATCTCCGCAGATATGATAGCTTTCCCAAAAATGTCTTTAAGGCACTTTGGTTATGGGGCGGCGTCATGCCAGTTATGGCTGATACTTTCGCAGGGTCAGGCTCGATTCCTTGGCGATGAACCACGCATCCCAAGAACTTCCCTGATGTTACCCCGAATGCGCACTTCATGGGATTCATTTTCAGTTGAAAGCGTCTACATCTATTGAACACTTTCCGTAAGTCTGCGAGGTGATCTGCTTCCTGTTTGGATTTGACTACAAGGTCTTCCACATAAAATTCCACTTCCTTGTGCATCATGTCGTGGAATAGGGCCATCATGGCCCGCTGGTAGGTCGCACCCGCGTTTTTGAGACCGAATGGCATCACTGTGTAGTTGAACACTCCCACCGGGGTGATGAATGCAGTTTTTCGCGCATCTTCAGGGTCCATCTTGATCTGGTTGTATCCGCTGAAGCCGTCCATGAAACTGAACATGCGATGGCCCGCTGTTGAATCGATAAGCAAATCGATGTTGGGCAGTGGAAAATCGTCCTTTGGGCAGAAACGATTGAGATCCCGGAAATCCAAGCAAATGCAAAGCTGTCCGTTCTTCTTTACCACTGGCACAATGTTAGCCAGCCATGTGGGATGATGATTTGGTTCTATGAACTTGGCATCCAGGAGTTTGACAATCTCCTGTTTGATTTTCACGTTAAGCTCCGGCCTGAAGCTTCTTGTGCTCTGCTTTATCGGTTTAGAACCCGGGACGATGTCTAAACGATGCATAGTGATGCTTGTATCCAGACCTGGCATCTCGTCATACTCCCATGCGAACACATCCTTGTATTCAGTTAGGAGCTGTAGCAGTCCTTACTCTTCCTCGCTTGTGAGGTCCGCACTTAGAAAGACTGGCCTTTTCTTTTCCTCGTTCGGGCTGAGGAACACTTCCTTTAGCTCTTGCTTTTGTGGCCTGGGCCTATCTTCCATGCATTCAGGTGCTTCTTTGAGTTTCTCATCCGGGGTGCCCTGCATTGGCTTTTCCGTTATTGCAATCTGCTCGATTTGGTTGATTTGCCCAGGGATATCCCCATGCCCGTGTGAGGACATCCCCGCGCACCTTCATATGCGATAGCAATTCTTCCCATTGGCGTAGAAGATCTCTATCTCCTTGCCTTCGGGGTCATGCTTTGCAGTTCTCTTCAGAGTGCACACGTTCTTTCGATGGTATGCGATTCGCGGCGCCTCTTCGCGTGTAGGCGGCTTTTCTTTGGCGTCTCCCTTGTGACCATTACTCCCGCAGGTGACTGGTCCTTGATGTCCTCCCATAGGGGTAAAGGAGTAGGGTTGAATGGTCCCGGTGTTTGCTCGTCCGCCATCTCGGTGAACCACACTGCCTCGCTAAGATGTGCTTCATCCAGGTTGAATGGATTCGTTGAAGCCGGTATCTCGACTACTCTGTCGTTCCAGACAGCTTTCATGACTTGGTGAGCTGTTGAAGGAACCGCGTCGAAGCGGTGAATCCAGGCTCGACCTATGATCATGTGGTATGTAGTGTTCGCATCTATGACATAGAACTTCGCTGAGAACTTGATTTTGCCAATCTGAACGCCCAGGCGGATCCATCCGATCGTCATCCTAGAGTCGCTTCTGAATCCCATCAGCGGAGATGGACGCCTGACAATCTTGTGCTCGGGGATCCCTGCTAGCTTCAGTGTGTGGAGCGAAACGACGTTGACCGCTGCTCCCCCATCGAAGAATGCTCGTTTGAACTCGACGCCATTGATGATGGCCGTCACGTACAGAGGCCTCTGATGGCTCGCATCTGTCTTTTTGTCGCTGGCCGAAAAGGTCATAATCTTTTCTGTTGAGCGAGACGCCCTGATGACTTTCCCATTGGAAACTACAAGGTCCTCCTCGTAGTCCTCCGCTATCCTCAAGATTGCTTTCGTCATATCTGTCCGGCACTTCTCGGAGAAGTTCATCTCGTCGAAAAATCTGCTAAAGCCGTGCGACCCCTTCATCCGATCGGCACGTTCATCTTCTGTGTCCATACTGTAGTCCTCGTCATCGTGGACTTCGGCAATGATGGGTAGACCATCCTCTGCGACTTCTTCCAAGTCCACAATCGAGATCATGGCGACCTCTTTGCCTTTTGGGTCTTGCTCCGCATGGGCAGGAAGTGGATTGTTGCGTACATCCTTCCTGTGATCACTGACGATCAGCTCGCCGTTCTTCATCTTCTGGTCGAATGTAAACATGAGCTTCTTACATTCCGCTGTGGGGTGCATGACCTTGCCGTGGTACTCGCACCACTTGGGGTCCCTCACCATCTCCTTGGAGGGTATCTTCTCGAGCGGCGGTAGGACACCGTCCTTGCGCCACTGCCTGCAGAGGTCGCTTGCCTCCTCCACCGAACATGGCAGAGGTGGTACGTCGAATTTCACAACCTTCGCCTGTTTCTGGGGTGAAACTGCATTAACCTCAGCTTCGCGTCCCCTCTTGTAACTGAAACTCCCGATCTTATAGGTGGTGCCGCTCGAAGATCGCTCCGGAGCGTTCTTCTTTTTCTGCCTCTCGACTATAGGCTCGATGTTCTTTGTGCATTCAATTAGCTTTGAAAACGTAGGTGTTTGCAAATTGATGAGCATACCTTTGTATTCGTCTCGCATTCACTGCAGGCATATCTCTACGAGCCGACTTTCGAGCATTGGATCTTTGCATTCCAAGGATTTCGCCCTGAACTTCTTGATGAAAGTGATCCCGTCCTCCTCGCGCTTCTGATACATCCGCGAGAGATGGATCATTGTCACCTTTTCTTCCATCTGCAAGAACTTGGTGTAGAACTTCTGGACCATGTCATCCCAAGTCTTCACGGATCCGGTTTAGGATCAGCTCCGTATGGCCCCATGACATCAATGAAACGCATGACATGTTCATGAGCGTTTCCGTTGACATCCTCGAACTTGTCCCATTTAGGAGCCTTATACCCCACTGGGTTAGGCATGAGATAGATCTCCCGCGGGATGGGTGGATCGTTGTCTAGCTTCGGGATGATGGTATCCGCGAATGATTGGTGAGCCAGAATAGTGTCCATGCGCTTCTGCAGAGACGTCATGCACTCTGGGATGCTTCCCTCAGTAGCAGAAGGAGGGGTTGCTGCAGGCGGAGGCGACACATATGCCGCCGGAGGATTGGGAACATATTGGCCGCTTGCGTTGCCCCAGATCGCAGTTGACGGAGGCAAGGGATACTGCAACGCCGAATTAAGTACCAAAGCCGGAGGCTGAGAAGTATGAGCAGTGAGAGGCAACATCTGAGCTGTTGACCCCTGAATTGAAGGCAGCTGCGTAGTCGCCGGTGGAGTCTGCAGATTAGGGTTGGGAGGTGTGGTGGACACTCCCAATCCTGGAGCCGTAGGGGTTCCTCCTCCTTGAGAGACGGCGGTGGCTGATGAAGGATTTGGCGCAAGGGTGCCCAGAACGGCCAAGATCCGTTCTAGCTGCGCAGACTGAGCTTTGAGAGCTTTCGCCTGACTTTGGACGGTAGCGTCCAAGGATTCTAGCGTCGGTGCCTCGCCGGGGGTCGTAGGAGTACGGCGGGTCTCCTCTCCCGAGGCAGCTTCAGTGGAAGGCGATCTGTTGCTAACATCATCCTCCTGATACATGGTTGCTTTTGTTGGTAAGTTCACGTCGGGTTCACCAAAATGTGCACAAGAGATTCCGGCGGGGAGACCTCCGTGTACACCGTATGTAGAGGATCAGAGATCGCACAGGAAGAGTTGGGTTGTGTGTAGGGAGAGAGTAAGGCAGTAGTAATGTCTGAGAGAGATACAGAGGTTCGGCAGAGCTTCCGCGTATGGCTAGTGTGTCCCCCTTTGTATGGAAAGGTTAACGTCCTATATATAGCAGAGAACGTGACCGTTGTAGTGTGGTTAATGCGCCCATTAATGGCGGCTTAATTAGCTTAACCATAACGGCACGTTCATCAGAGTATATAGGGACCGTTACAGCACGTTGTGCGCGAATACCGGAACCGTTACGAGGTTGACCGGGTTTGACCGGATTGACCGGGTTTACGGAGCTCGTGCCATAAATCTCTCAAAGCAGTTACTAAAGGTCGCGTGCGGGCTTGGCTCGCACGCGACAGGGCTTACTCTAGCCTCCAAACCACTAAGTCCCTACAAGTCCCGTGCAGTGGTATGCGAGGGCTCTGTCTCGCAGCCCCCACATGGATCAGCTCGGCTGGTGATCCAGTGTGTGTGGAGCACAATATGGTGTGCTGGATGGTTGCCACGTGGCCAAGATCTGTCAGCTCAGAAAGCACTATCTACAGCATTCTATTGCGTTTGTGCCGAAGAGGGGCTCATCTCCGGCGTTGATTTTATCTCCCGGGAGGCTGGTCGAGCAACACTACTCTCCCCTCACTGCTGGTATTCTCCCCTACTGCTAACTTCCCTAAGTCCTTCAGGGTTCCGCTTTTCAGCTCATTGACTTTGTCCCTACCTGTTTTGTCGTTATTCTTGGCTGTAATGTCAACAGTGGTGGATTGTGAAGCCTCTTTGTTCAATTCCGGTTGTATCCCAATCCCCAAAGCTCTGGTACTCTTCTGCATCTGATTCTCAGTCATCTGGGTCGCTTGATTACCCCCATATTCTTTTCCCCCTTATGGCTCGTCCGACACAACATCTTTGAGATTTTGATTCAGGTCAAAAGGCCCCATATCTTCGTCCCTTTTGTCCCTAGTTTTCTCTTTGTCTGTTGTTTTACCACCGGTGCTAGCTTGCTTCACTGGGTTGAGAGTCCCCTTCTTTGGAGGTATGGAAGAACATCCACTCCCCATACCCTGCTTCTCCTTCATGGTCCCCCCTCTTCTATGATTTGGTCATAGTTTCTACTATGATGATCGAGATATCCACACCACTTGCAAAATAGCTGGAATCCTTTCATACTTAAAGTCCAACCAAACCCACTCCTTCTGGATATTGACATAGACATCTCTGGGTAGAGTTTCGAAGATCGGCATGCTAACCCTAACTCTTACATAATTCTCAAGTCCTTCACTATCAATCTTTGGATTGGAATCAATAACCTCTTCGATGTTCTGTACCCCCTTCCGTCTAGCCTCCCCTGTAGTTAGGTGGACATGGAGGCGATGTAATTGAACCCATACGTCTATCGTCTCAAACTTTGGATGTTCCGTTTCATCACCAAGAACCCGGGGTTTCAACATCGTTATAGCACCATCAAACACCCCCGGTCCCCCGGAAGAGATTCTATCCATAAGGTTTTTTATTTGAAAACTTTAAGAAGAAGATATTTCTTCTCACGTAACAAAAGCTTACATGATCTCTCTTATTCCGTACTCTGCAGAAAAAAACTTTCATGGGTTTGGGATTGATCTCCTCCCCAGTTAAGAACTTCGCAGTAAGGCACCACTCAAACCCTGTTCTGCCCTGGTGCAGAACTCATCTTCGAAATCGATTTCTTGTGCTTCTTTCGTCGTTAGGCGGAGAGAGTCAAAGGCCGGCGTTGTCTTTTTCATCGTCTAGGGTTTCCTCCTGCCTCCATACTCTCCGGAGCCTCAGAACAATTCCTTTAAAGTACTTCAAGGCGATTTCATAAACTCTTAATGACAAATCCCATCGACTTTTACTAGATGTTGTCCGAAGTTCTGTCACAATTTCTTTCTCAGACTCAACTTTTGGAGGAGACTGACACTGACGAATAAGGTTAGGTGTGTCCTTTTAACATCGGAAATAAATTAATTCCTTCAACTGCTTAATACTTTTAATATCTCACTCTAATTAAAAATTAGAGGAAACCAAACTGCCTATTTTCATACAATTATGTCCTTCACATGCATCACATGGTAGGTGCCCGCTCTCGTTCTTTGGTTAGCAATGCATGTTTCGTATCAGCTGAAGATTCAAAAGAGTGATTAAAAATAATTTATTTGAAAACATTAGTTGACAAAATTTTAAACTATATGGAGCAGAAAGTATTAATCATTGTTCTCATCAATTTGACGAAATTAAAAGAGGTCAACAATCAACTTTTTGAATACACGCCTTTGTGAATAATTTCTGATCATGAAAAATGTACTACTACTTTTCTTTTTGACACTTTCATCTACAAAATCTCCAAATCTAAAACATTTGCAACTAACTTAAAATTGTGTGTGCTGTCAAAATTTTGTCTGCTGTCAAATGAGTCAAGCTACGATAATATAACTTCAAATATAATTTTCTAACTTTTTGGAGTGTAGTTGAATTTGACGGACTTACATGCTTGGTAAACTTACAGTCGTCTTACCAGCCCTTTTGGATTTCTCAACTCAGAGTCTATCAACTCTAGTTTGTCATACTACTTTCCCTTTCTACTTAGATTTGCAGTAGAGAGCAAATTTACCCATTTCACAATCGAAATGTAGCTGTTGTGGAATCTAACATTATCAAAAGAGATGCCGAGAAGCGGTCGAAAGTATGTTTACAAGATTAAACGACCCAAGCGACCAGACATATAGATATTTTCTCAAACGACCCAAATCATGTTATTCAGTGTGTTTGTAATCATTAGCTGCAAATAAATTTGTTAAATTACAAATATTCATCCAAATGAAATAATGATATGCCAGAAATGCACTATACATATTTTTATATGATAACAGTCTACAGATATAACAAATAATACACTGTATAATGTATAGTACATTATCTTTTTCTGAAACCAAATAATGTGTATATCTCCTGTCTCTCTATTTATAACAAACATATTTGCCTAGCTATCAAACAAAACAAAAAAATGTCTCAATCCTCCTCTTCTCCATCTTCTCCGGCTACCGACACCGCACCACCAAAGCTTCCGCTACGAGAAATCCCCGGTCGCCATGGCTTCCCCATTTTGGGCGCCATCAGCGACCGTTTCGACTACTTCTACCACCAAGGCCGAGACGAGTTCTTCCTCTCCCGGATGAAGAAATACAACTCCACCGTCTTCCGAACCAACATGCCTCCTGGTCCCTTCATCTCCTCAAACCCTAGAGTCATCGCCGTCCTCGACGCCGCTAGCTTCTCTGTCCTTTTCGACAACTCCAAGGTCGAAAAGAAGAACGTCCTGGACGGGACATATTTCCCGTCCTGGACGTTGACTGGCGGACACCGTGTCTGCGCCTATCTCGACCCCTCCGAACCCCAACACACCCTCCTCAAAAGCTACTTCCTCTCATTCCTCGCATCCAAACACGACCAATTCATTCCCATGTTCCGGGGCTCACTCTCCAACCTCTTCATAGACATCGAAGACCATCTTTCTTCCGACGGTCGTGCCAATTTCAACGACTTAAGCGACAAGATGTCGTTTGACTACGTTTTTCAACTCTTCTGCGACCGTGATCCGTCGACTACATGTCTCGCTTCATCGGACGGTCCGAAACTCTTCAACTTATGGCTGCTGTTCCAGCTCGGACCTCTCATGTCCCTTGGATTGAAATATGTACCAAACATCATCGAAGATCTAATCCTTCATGTACTTCCACTACCTCCATTTCTAGTGAAACCAAAGTACAAATTATTGTACGACGCCTTCTCTGAAGCCGGAGCCAAGTTCTTGGACGGCGCAGTGAAACACGGGATCGAGAGAGACGAAGCTTGTCATAACCTCGTATTCATCGCCGGTTTCAACGCTTACGGTGGCATGAAAGCTTCGTTTCCGGTTTTGATTAAGTGGGTTGGCATCGCAGGAGAGAGTTTACACCAGCGCTTACGTGACGAGATCAGGTCCGTTATCAAGTCCGAAGGGCCGATCACGTTTTCATCGGTCGAAAAAATGACTTTGGTCAAGTCTGTAGTTTATGAAGCGTTAAGGATCGAGCCACCAGTACCGTTCCAGTACGGGAAGGCGAAAACTGACATGGTGGTTCAGAGTCACGAGTCTTCATTTCAGGTCAAGAAAGGTGAAATGATATTTGGGTATCAGCCATTGGCTACGAAGGATCCGAAGATTTTTGAGGATCCCGAGGCGTTTGTGGCCGATAGATTTGTGGGTGAGGAGGGAGAGAAGCTGCTCAATTATGTGTACTGGTCGAATGGGAGAGAGACTGATGATCCGACGGCTGAGAATAAGATGTGTCCGGGGAAGGATCTGGTGGTTCTGATGTGCAGGTTAATGTTGGTGGAGCTGTTCTCGAGGTACGATACTTTTGAGATCGAGTGTGGAAAGACCCCGTTGGGTTCATCAGTGACAGTGAAATCGTTGACTAAAGCCACGTGGAGTTGATAATGGTTGTCAGTGTGATGGTCACTGATTGTTTTCATATCTCTCATTTCTATATTTGATTCTCTCATGAGCGTCATGTTACATGTTCAGTCTGTCAATTAAATGTTGTTTGTGCAAGTAGGAAATAAATTTGTGTGATAAAAAATAAAAGATGAATCTTCTTTTTTCTGGAGTAAATCTGCTTGTAGTAATGCAAACTGGAAATTGTTACATCATTATCAAGCAGTGCACTGGTCCATTCGGGCTCTACATAAATCCAAACATGCGTATTAGCGAGAGAAAGACCACGTTTTTTTAATGGTCGGCAACCTTATTTTGTCCACGACCCACATGTTGAAAGATGATTGTGATGAATCTCTCTGACACATTCAAGCAATCTCTAATGATCTGATCCCAATCCGAGTTGAGAATGTCGCAAGACTCCCTTCCTGAGTTCAGTTTACGAATGATGTTAAGCATGTCAGATTCGATGACAACTTGTTGATAGTCTTGGCGTGATGCAAGTTTCAAGACTTCCCAAATGTCTAAAGCTTCGACTTCAGTTGGAGCGGATGTCGTAGCAAGTGGTGCAGCTAATCCCGCAAGAAACTTCCCTGTATGGTCTCTAAACACTGCCCCAGCAACAGCTACCTTGGAGTCCGCAGCCCATGTGCCATCGGTGTAACACTTCACCCAATTTAGCGCGGGTGGGATCCAAGGACAAGGTGGTTGAGGGGCTGACTGTGCCGGGGCTGCGGGCTTGGCTGTGTTGCCCTGGACTTCATCAAGTTGCGCAAAAAAAAAAAAAAAAAATAAGAGTACTTGGCCTGCAAGTTCCTCGGTGTAATAATCCTCGATTTTTACACGTTTGTGAGCACTCCATGAAGAGATGTTAGCCGATTCTGGTACTCGGTGGCATAATGGGCATGAAGTGTTCATATTTTGCTTGAACTTGCTTACTTTGTCTTTTGTAGCAAGAGAGTTGTGCCAAGCTCGACAAGATGGGTAAATACACTTCTTCGGGATCTTTATTTTTCACACCAACTTTAACCAGTTCCCTGTCGTATTCGAGCCCGTACCTTGTTGTAGAGGAGTGGACTGTTTTTGTTGTTGGATAAGATCGTAGCTCGACTTTGTTGAGTATACTCCATCATGTTATAGTGCTAAATAATGCGATCTAGCCTTGGGAGAAGAGGGATGTTAACCATTTGTACTTCGTCTACATCAATGTGAAGCAATATACTTTCAGCTTTCCCAATGTTCCAATACCTATCATGCGTGATAAGTTCATAAACTCGAGTAATCAATGGCTCATTATTGGCTATCTATTCAAATGTTTTCGACCCTACCATAATTTATAAGTTGTGGAGTGAGAAATTTGCAATATCTTGTCTAAGTTTTAGGAAAACTACAAATAATTTGGGGTAAAAGATATTTTTCACCCTCCAAATATGGTGAAAATACATTTTGCCCCCTGTTTTATGGATAAATACATTTTGCGCCCTGTCAGTGGATGGAGGGTGGACATATACCACCCTTCTGTTACAATCCGTTGGTAGAGGGGTGCAAACTGACTTTTTGTGACCATTTTACCCTTATTGATTGTGGACAAATACCACCTTTTTTTGTGTATTATAGTGTTCATAATTGTTCTTGATGTTCTTGAACACCACCTCCCCTACCAGCAAATCTCCACCACCAACAACAACAACAACTTTACACAACCAACAAAAATAATAAGAACCAGAACATACTCATTTCTAGATGTTCCCTCAACCAACCGTGCCCTGGATTATGGAATAGCAAACTCAGCTAGAGCTCCAGATCCTAAAGAACACATTCATAAACAAAGCTAATGATGGTGGGACTTTAACTACAACGTAATTGGAATTGCAACCTGGAGTTCAAATAATTCATATCTCTGAACCCACAATAGAAAGAACATGGAATAGCATTCATAGACTTAATGAAGATGGTTTCACGGTAATGAACTCAAAGTTTCTTCTTTTTCTTGAGCTCCCCACTTATGCTACCAAGTAAAAAGCAGTACTTCTAAAATTTGTTTCCTCTCATATCCTACTATAAACATTCGCTGCAATCAATCAATGGTTGTTCGCATTTGTGGGTGTTCTTCCAAACCCACATACCCAAATAGAGTGGAAGAGACGGAGAAACCGACAGTAGAATACCTCTTCATCTTCTACTGCTCCGGCCTCTTGATGGTTTGGTCGCCGTTCCAGCACCAATCGAAGGAATTCTATGAGAGGTGGACTTGTATCATCTTGGTCCCCTTTAGTTTCGATGATGTTCAAACAGGTGTGCTGTTGATGAGTTTTTTTTTATACAAAGCTAGGAGCTCATGATCCGACGACCGTTCCGGCCTCCCTATTCTTATTCGTCATTTGTGTTTCATGTATCATCTTTGTCTCCGTGATGGGTATTTGATCTAAGGAATACTTGTAGGTAGCAGAGGGAGAGTGAGAGAGAGAGAAAACAGATCTGTGAGGGAGGGTGGCATGCGATGGTGGGTGAGGAAGAGAAGAGAGGGATGAAGAAATAGGGTTAGGGTTTGAAAATGAGGAGAAGGAAGGAAAATGTATTTATAGTGGGGTAACTTCTCAACATTTCAGGGGTAGTTTAGTATTTTATCCCGCTGTTAGCTAACCGTTAGTTTTTAACTCTCACAGGAATGTAAAATGTATTTATCCATAAAATATGGGACAAAATGTATTTTCTCCATAATCGGAGGGTGGAAAATGTCTTTTACCCAATGAACCAAGCTCATGTGATTGTCAAGCGAAATCTTTCTTGTCCCAAATCAGAGACTCGTGTTTTTTTTTTTTTTCAGACACATATAATAATGCATTTGGGAGATTTGGCTCAACAACAAGTAAAGATTCTGTGTAATTTAATATCAACAACAACAACAACAACCTCAAGACTAGAAGACCTACAACATGATTACAAGATGAACGTTAGAACATAAACTAAACGTTGTTAATTGTTAAGTATTCATTCAGTCCACGAATTAGAGGGCATCTTTTTCATTTAAGAAGGCCGGAAAAAAGTATATATTATAATTTTTAGTGTTACTTCTCAAATTTTGTCCTAAGAGACTACCTCACTTTTTATTGGATCTCCACACTTAATTTTTTGTGATTATTCACATGAATACTTTAATCCCATGATTTGATTAATAAATTTTCAACTTTTTGATAATATCTTCATAGTGTTGTGGAGTAACTTTACTCTCCAACACCACAAAGAGTTTACAAAAAAATGCTTTGTTTTATTATTCAAATCACTGGACCAAAGTGACATGAATACTGATAAAAAATAATCAACCGAAAAGATTCCATAAAAATAGAGATAATAACAATTGACAGTATTCTCAAAAGGGTAAAAGTAATATAGAAAAATCAACAACCGAGTCATTTTTAGTGAGTAAATGACTTGTTAAACGTAAATTGTCGTAATTGACAAGAACACCACCGTAATATAGAAAAAAGAAACATAAATTGTCGTAAATTTTCGTTTCAACACGGAAGCAACACCATAACTTCTGGACACAAGGGAGATGTCTTGGAGTCGTCCCGAGAAAACAGCCTCGGAGGTATCATCACAATGAGAAAATTTTGTTTATTTTAAAGCAAATGATGTGGCATGACTCTAACCATACAGCACGGAACACATGTTGAAGAAAGAAAATGAGTGACAGATAAAGGAAATTGAATTTCCTACATTTTTACGTGTTATGTGATTTATTGATTATAGTACAATGTCAAATATAATATTGGAACAATAATTAATCGGACGACAAGAGAGATCCCGGGTCCCTTTCTCATACCACTTTGTCTTTGCTCTTTCTACCCATTTGAATTTTTGTCACTATTCACTTTGTCACTTTGACCCGTTAATTTGAATAGCAAATAGATGCAATTTTTCGATAACTTTTTCATGGTGTTGTAGAGTAAAAGTTTCTCTATAATACGGTAAAAAAATTATAAAAAAATTGTATTATTTTGCTATCAAAATCACCCGGTCAAAGTAACACAGATACGAGTCAAAAAGTCAATTTGGATAGAAAAAGTAGAGACGGAGTGGTAGTCACGATGGACCTTAAGATAGCCCATATCACATGGGAAAACGCAAATCCCTTTCATATAATCAATCATAATGGACCCATCACGGTTTAAATAGGGGGACCCTTAGGATAGTCATAATTTCGCAAGAACTCGTCTCTTTCAC
Organism: Linanthus parryae; assembly: GCA_023055425.1. Classification (NCBI taxonomy): domain Eukaryota; kingdom Viridiplantae; phylum Streptophyta; class Magnoliopsida; order Ericales; family Polemoniaceae; genus Linanthus; species Linanthus parryae. The sequence goes on from JALGPY010000002.1 coordinate 42,623,668, forward strand.
ATTGTCTTAGTACATGTTTGGTAATCCCCGTTTGTAATCAAAATTGATTAAAATTGAGGTGTTTTTTAAAAACTCGTTTAGTATATTTGTTTTTTTGTCTGTTTAAAATAAAAATATGCTGAAAAAATGATGTTTAAAACAACATCAAATGTTATGTTTTTAGTGTTTTTTTTATACTATTAGTGTTTAAAGACATTTCAACTATTATTAAAAAAAATTAATTATATGTCGGTATTGTACGTAAAAATAATATTCAAGCTAATTAACATTGAAATTTAATAATGTTGCCAAATGCGTTTTTGATTATAGACACTGTTTTTAAACAGATGCAAATAGTTTTTTGGTTCTGTTTTTAAACATGTTTTCAGCTCGTTTTTTTCCACAATTTTTCTTATTTCTAAACGAATACCAAACAAGCTCTTACTTTTTCTCCAAGGTATCTTGAAAAGATAATGGGCTTGTTTGGATGAGACGAAGTAGGGAAGAGGAAAAGTTAAAAATCCAGAATAATCAGTCAAAACCTGTCCCAACGTAAAACAATTCTGGTTTCTGAAAAAGAATCCGGAATTTCGGCTTGAAATCCGGATTTCCGGATTTTCCGCAGGAAATCCGGATCTTTGGGCGGAATTTTGGATTTCTTTTGAGAAATTACATGCTTTTTAACGTGATTTGCAAATATGTGTTAGCTCAGTGGTACAGTGTTTGAATTCTTTGCATGAGGTCTTGAGTTCAAGCCTTGCTATCAAAAAAATATTTTTTGCTAGTAATCTATCGCATTCAAACACTACAGATTAAATGAGTTTTTAAACTCAACATCTCAATTATTTCAACTCATCCAAACAGCCTCACTAGGGCTAATATTACAATGTAAAGAGGATCCCACCCTATTCTACAACTATATTTCTACAACTATATTTCTCCACACAAAAAAAATCCATTCTCCATTTCACCTCCTGGAGAATGCAGTTTTTTTCTCCACTTCATTAACAATCATAGAACGTGATTATTATACCCAATTATTTATTTTAAGCTAAATAAAGAAAATTAGATATGATAGTATTGTTTAATCTTAATATTGCTCACACTTTTTAAGGAAAATTCATTGGATTAAATCATCAATGGAGCACCTTGGCCCAAAACGTCATTATACAAAGCATCATAAGCCCAGTCAGGTTCCACGTCTGTTCAAGGCCCAACTCCTTCGCGAAAATGTGCGCCGGTTTATTAGCTTCTCTCAAAACATGAACCTTGTGGTAGTGGTTCGTTGACTGCAGATAATATGTCCCTTCTTCGAGACACCTCTCCACTTCCGTATTATCTTCTAGTTCTTTCCCCATTTCTCTGTTCTGCATCTCTCTAGCTAGAGATAGAGAGAATCTGTCTCAAATTGAACGTGCTTCAGGTTCATTTCCATGGCGAGCTTCGCACCCTCTGTGATAGCTTTAGCTTCTGCAACTTTTGCTGAAAAGACAAAGGGGATGGATTTGGAGCCACCAAGATGAAGATGCCCTTATCGTTTCTTACCACCACTCCGGTTGCTGCTTTCTTTTGGATATGATTCCATGCGGCATCTGTGTTGGTGTAGAGCCATCCCACAGGCGGTAAGTTTCTTGCCGTCATCGTGGGATTTAGATAGGTCCGAGTCGGTGCTTCTTCCGATCTAACATGCATGACCTTTTTGAGCTCCTCCAGAAAAAAATTGACTTGTGCGGTAATCGTTTCAAAATTGGGTTTTTTCTGCTTAATGATTTGGTAATTTCGACTATTCCAGATTTTCCACACCAGCACACACATCAAACGCCTTTTCACAGTTTTCTTTGATAAATGCTGTCGGGAACCAAACATGGAAAGGCCCTTTGATGGTTTTTGCAAAATCAGTTCCAAGGAGCTGTTTCCAGCACTTCCGAGCTAAATCACACTCTAGAAAGATATGTGTCTCGGATTCATCTTCTTTCTGGCATAACTCACATATTGGACTGACATCAATCCCACTTCTGCTTAAGATTTTTCTAACAGGAAGACCCATGTTGATAGCTCTCCAAACTGGGTACAATTTTTTTTTTTGGATTGTTTGGTTCCAAAACCATTTACACTAGTTAGTTATGGGGTCGAATGCATGCACAAAGGGTTCACTTCTTCTCTTTCTCTTTGTTGCACTCGTAATTTGGTATCCACTCTTGACTGTGTAATTGCCACTTTTCTGAGAAGTGCAAGATTAGTCTATCTGGGAGATCAATAGACGAAATATTTATTCTTCTTATTTCTTCTCTATATTCTTCCCAAAAAAACTTGTTTAACAGATCCTCGTTCCATTGTCTATCTTATGTTTTCAGATCTGCAACATAAATGGCTTGCCCACTGGTATTGAGGGTGAAGGGTTTGAAGATGTGAGGCCTAAAGAGCGAAGAATATTCAAAAGCATTCAAAGTGTTCACCGTTTCCCAATCGGCACCTACATCCGCTGAGGACCATCGCTTTGTAGATAAAATGCTCTTCCACAGATAAGAACTGTTGTCCTTCGCTTCAGCTTGCAATAGTGATGAGTCTTTGAAGTACTTGTGTTTCAGAACCCTTGCGTGAATCGCATTAGGATTCATGATTGATCTCCAGATTTGCTTTCCTAACAGCGTTGTGTTGAACAATTGTAGGTCGTGGAAACCGATGTCGTCGTCCGCCTTACTTCTCTTCATGCGCTTCCAGGAAATCCAGCTCATTCTTCGACAATGTTCATCAGTGCCCCACCAGAACTTTGCCATCGACGCTTCTATTTTGTCACACAGCCCCGCTGGAAGCCGAAAACATCCCATAGCATACATTGGAGTCGCTTCAATCACTGCCTTCAACAAGACTTCTTTACCTGCTGGAGTGAAGTATTTCTCCTTCCAACTCCCCATCTTGGAATTCACTCTTTCATCAATACTTTGGAAACTTGACCCTTTCTTCCTTCCCAACTCTGTTGGTAATATCCATGTTACTTTCGTGCAGAGTATCCACCTTCACTCCGATGAGTTGGCTTAGGAGCTGTGTTGTCTCGGGTTTGACGTTGTTGGAGAACACTATTGAGGATTTGTCCAAGTTGACCATCTGCCATGTTGCCTTCTCGTAGCACAGTAATACTGTAGCTAGGTTTTTAATTTCTTATGTATTTGCTTTAGCAACGAGTCTGTTGTCGTCCGCAAAAAAGAAATGAGACACCCGTGGTCCTCCTCCCGACGCAGCTGCTCCTGTAACAGTTCCACTAGAAATACAAAATGTGAGAGCTCGTGATAGAATTTCACCACAAAATAAAACGACTTGTCCCTTAAAAGAAAAAGGAAAAAGAAGTGATCGTAAGGCAATCCATCACCGATGCAATCCATATTGGGTCAAAATACCACTCCACCCAGTCCTAAGCCTTGCTAATATCCGTTTTTAGGGCCACTACACCGTCACGCCCCTTCAATCTTTTCCTCATAGTATGCAAAACTTCAAAGGCCGTACTAATATTGTCAGTAATTAAACGGCCTGGAACAAAGGCCCCCTGACTGTCGGAGATAATGCCCAGTAGAATCTTCTTCAATCTATTTTCTATTGTTTTGGCCACAAGCTTGTAGTTACCGTGCAGAGGCTAATATGGCGAGATCTGTAGGTTTTCTCACTTGCTTAACTTTGGGGATAAGGGCTAGCAAAGTATGGTTGAATTCAGCAACGCTTTTTTCACCATTTAAATTTTTCACAACACGCCCTCCTACATCTTCTTTGAGGAAGTCCCAATTCTTTTTGAAAAAGATGGCCGAGAATCCATCTATACTAGGGGCTTTTAAGGGGCCCATCATCATCAAATTATATGTGACTTATGCGCGACTATAGGGACTATCCATAAGGTCTCGTTGGGTCGCTGAAATCTTCTCAGTAATAAAGCCAAGGATATAGTCCATATAACTCTCCAGCGGGCAAGACCTATCAAACACGTTCTCAAAGTGAGCGGTGAGGATCTGCATGATCTCTTGGTCATCTGAATGCCACGAACCATCTTTTTCTTCCAAACCTTTGATGGTATTCCTGGATATCTAGCGGAAGCTTTCTTATGGAAGAACGTTGCATTTCTGTCACCAATCTTAAGCCATTGACACTAGATCTCTGGGGCCACATGTCTTCTTAACACTTAGTAACGAATTGAGCTCCTTTTTTTGCTTTAAGTAATCGGGTTGAAATGCATTTAGATTGCTTCTTCTTTTCAAAATAAGCAGTGGATCTATTCAGTTCACAAATCTTTCTCTTTACATTGGCGAATTTCTCGTTGCTCCAGACTTTCAGCTTCTTGGCGCAGTTTTTGAGCTTTTCGGTAATGTTGTTGGTACCGCATTTCCAAACTCTTTCGACTTCAGTAGCACGGTCTTCACTTTTTAACCATGCAGTCTCAAAGAGGAATCTGCGTGGCCCCAACTCCTCTTGGCGTTGGTTAGTTTTGTCAAGCCGGAGCTCAATCGGATTGTGATCCGAGGTTAAGTTGACAAGGTGATTAACTCTTGCAAAGCCGTAAATATTCCTCCATTTCAAGTTGCCCATCACACGGTCTAGCCTTTCACTAATATTAGCGTCATCATCTTGGTTGTTGTTCCAAGTGAACGGATTTCCCACAAATCTGAGATCCTTTAACACGCACTCTTGAAGAGTGTTTTTAAAAAGATTAACACAGTTTGTTGTAACATCCTTCCCTCCTTATGTTTCCTATTGAGCCAACACATTGTTGAAATCGCCCATCACACACCATCGGGCGTCCCTTGTTGGTTTTAGGCGTCGAAGGACATTTCATGAATGCCTTCGTTCTTATTTCTCTGGGTCTCCATAAAAACCCGTACAGAACCATGAATTGTTGTCATCCATCCCATGAATTAAGCAATGAATGACATGATAGGAACGATAAGTTATTTTTACCTCTAATTGATCGTCCCACAGAAGAGCTAGTCCACCACTTCTTCTGATGCAGTTGATGTACTCTCCATTTGCATACCCCACCTTCCTTCGAATAAGATCCATTTCGTAATTAAACTGTTTCCTTTCCATAAAGAAAACGAGATTTGGGCGGCAGTCCTCCACCATATCGCAAAGAGTTGTGACGTGGATAGGGTTGCCCAATCCCCGCACGTTCCAGCTTAGGGCACTCATTGCTCTAGGCAAAGATGCCTAGCAAAATCCGCCTCTGGTTCGATAGTGTTACCCTATCCATATCCGTTGCTTTTTATTGCCATATCTGACTAGTTGAATTTCCACCAAGTCTTGATTTTTTTCCTGAAATTCCCTCCAACACCCGATTTTCCAGCTTAAGAATTACTCTTTATGTCCTTCCCCTGCTCTTCGCTTGCCGTCCATGGCGTTTTGATCGGTGTTCTTCCTCTTCTCCGATCCATGGTCCATATTCAGGGGCTTGCTCTATGTCGATCATCTCACTACGTTTACGACATTTTGATAAGATATGATCATTTAGACCACACCATTGACAAACCTGTGGGTTCCTCTCATATTTGAGATTAACCCATTATTGCTCGCCCTCCTCTGTTTTCACAAAAGCTCTACGGCAGAGTGGTTTGTATGTATTGATCCGTACCTTTGCTGGAATACAACGGTCCTTATTTTCCCCATCATGACGGGCTATAACATTGTCCACTTCGCCAATTGACGCTGCTACCACTTCACCAATGTCTTCATTGATTAAATGGGTTGGTAACCCAGTAACCTGGATCCACACCCATAAATCTGTAAACATGACATCCAATGGCTTCTTCTTGATGTCCCACTCTCTTAAGAGTAAAAGTTGATTGTCAAAATTCCACGGTCACCATAGAGGGCTTTTTCCATTGAAACTTTGGTGCTTAACCGGAAGATGAATGTTTTGGATTCAGCAATCATCACCTTCAAGTCATCATCCGGGCTTCATAACCTTCTAAAGGGTTCTTTCATGTCTTGACTATTGACTTTTGATTCCCCCACTAAATGCCCAATAAGACATAACTTCCATTCCGCTTTGACTTTCTCACAGATCTCCTTCCGTACTATCACCTATGTTCTCTTCTGTCGAGAGATTAATCCTGTTAATCTATCCATCTTCATCGAGTTCGACCGCCATTGAAAGACCTCTGACTTCATTCTCTAGAGAGAGGTTTCTAGAGAGAGTAAAAAATTAAGTGGATGATGATACAATAATATTGCTCACAATTAAAAGACAACAAAAGATACTTGAAATTAAAATACATAATTAAATTACTACAAACAGACATAAAAACGTACAAAAGAAAACACACCCGGAATTCCTTTTGAATGAGCTAAATACGTGAGTAGTTTAGCTTAAAATCTCATTTAATTCTCAAATGAATCTGATTTAATCAGTAGTGCTCGGATGCGATAGGTTATTGTAGATTATAGGCAATTTTTTTTGTGCAATTCGCATTTTATCTTTACAATTCATAATTTCTTCCCAAAACAATCTGGAAGTCACCCGAAAAAATTGGAATTTCCCCAAATAAATCAGGAATTCCAAATAAAATCCGAAATTCCAGCTCTGTTTTTATGGTATGGAGAAGTTTGACCGAAAATCTCTAACATTGACGTTCATCTACCATTCAAGTCTCAAGTTAAATCTCATCCAAACAGGCCTAATATATCTTACCAACTTTATACAATCCCTATTTATAACAACCATGATGTGATTCACAAACAGGAAATGTCTGCATCTAGTACACGTTATATGATTATTGTAGTAAATTTGAAAATAATTGTTGAATTTCCTTTTTGAGAGAAACTAATTGTTGACTTATTAGAGGGGTGAGATGTGTCTGTCGGGATTAGGGAGTGACAGGATCCTACTTAGAGTTGGAACGAAATTGTGGCTCCACCCTGATACAGATGGGTCAATTATTACGGTTTTCTTTCACATTTGGCTAGCAGGTTTTCTTTCATACATTTGGCTAGCAGCTTAAACTATTGGTTTTCTTTTATATAGTTTACTCTTAACTTAACATATGATTTCATTACCATGCTGTTTTAGCTCAACGTAGTTGATGGGACTTGCAGCCTAACTGCTAGAAAGAGTAAGGGTTAGTTTAAGAATATTGTGGTTGTGCTCGATACTATTAGTGCGATAATTACTATATGAAAAACTGATGTGGATTTTAATTTCCTGGTTGGTACAGATAAAAAAAAATCCTGCTTGGTGAATAAACTGAATGGGGTGAGAGAATAAAATGACAAAAAAATATGACATGCATTAATTCCGTAAAATAAATGTTGAAAAATTAAAAAAAAATATAACATTAAAACTTACCGTAGATAAATTAATTAAAATCAGATTTATGAAAACCTTCTCCTTCCTCGCTTCTTGAAAGTTGTGAGGCAAGCATAAATTGTCCAAAAAGTCAAAAAAAAATATTTTTACCTGAAAGTGTGTAATGTAGACTAAATACAGGACCTAAATACTCTAGGGGGGTTGAACAGAGTATGGAAACTTTATGCAAAACTCAGAACTTAACAGATTAGCTTTGTGTGAAACTCAAATCTCAAGGCCTTGAGATTTTAGAAAACTGTCTGAAACTTTCAAAGGCAAAATAGAAAGCTTCAAGGCCTTGAACTATTACCTGTTCTAAGCAGCTTATAAACCCTAGTTTGATTTGAGTTGTGTGCAACAGATAATAATAAAACTGTAAAGTAATGAACACAAGCAATTTACAGAGTTCAGTTCCAATGGACCTAATCTCTGCCTGAGGGATCTAATCCCACCAGGATTGGGCAAACACTTCTTATTACTCACACAGAAACAGCCCTAGATCTTCAAGCCTAAGTGATTTCCCTTACACCTATACAGCTTGTGGTTCCAAACCCTATCTAGTTCCAGCTACTAACTGTTGAGCTAACAAGAACCTCTTGTTGTTCACTTGAACAACCAACCACTAGGTTAAGTGAGGCTTAAGATATTTAAAAGATACACAGATTACAAAATAAGAGAAGAACACAGTAGAAAAGATAAGGTATTGAAGCCTGGATGTGTTCTTCTGGAAACTGGAATGACTTGATCTTCTGAAATCTGGAATTGAAGCTTGAATCCCTGTGTGTTTGAATGAATGATCTCCCACGAATTTTTCACACCTCTCTGAGTATTCTGCAAGCCTCCTTTTCTTTCAAAATTCAAACCAGTCTCTTTTATCCAAAGCTGCAACTGAATGAGAGATTTTAGGATCTCAGTTCCTACAAATCCTCCTTCTGTTTTCAACTGAAATTCAAACAGCTCTAAGTGGATATCTGTTGGAGTTTGTTGAGATTGAACGTTTAACAAACTTGCAACAACATTAAAACACAGCAACAACAAAATCCAGAAATATAACAGTACTATGACTGTTTGGTTTTCCAGTTTCTGATAAAACTGGTTAAAAGATTAGAACAGTAATCTGTTTAACTTCTGACACATATAAATCATGAAAAACAAGCTTAAGACTCTTAGAAGTCAATGAATAATCACAATAATATAAGAATCAGAACCTGCAAGAAAGAATCAACTTCATTCTGTAAAAACTGTCAGCAGCTCAGGGCACATCTTAAGGCCTTGTAGCTCTGATCCTGCTTCACAGATATTCAAAGTTAAATCCAGAAAACTTTGATTCTCCCTGTTCTGATCATCTACAATTGTGTTAGATATTTGGATAATGTAAAACATGAATATATGCAGCAAATCCCTGATCTGTATAATCAGATATTCAATCTGCAATACAAAACTGTTAGAACATTCAGCAGGTGTAGATAGTGTTTTCTGAACAGACAGATCTTGGCCACGTGGCGATCATCTAGCACACCATATTGTGCTCCACACACACTGGATCACCAGCCGCGCTGATCCATGTGGGGGCTGCGAGACAGAGCCCTCGCATACCACTGCACGGGACTTGTAGGGACTTAGTGGTTTGGAGGCTAGAGTAAGTCCTGACGCGTGCGAGCCAAGCCCGTGCGCGACCTTTAGTAACTGCTTTTGAGAGATTTATGGCACGAGCTCCATAAACCCGGTCAATCCGGTCAAACCCGGTCAACCCCATAACGGTTCCGGTATTCGCGCATAACGTGTTGTAACGGTCCCTATATACGCGGACGAACGTGCCGTTGTGGTTAAGCTAATTAAGCCGCCATTGATGGGCGCATTAACCACACTACAACGGTCACATTCTCCGTTATATATAGGACGTTAACCTTTCCATACAAAGGAGAACACAACAGACATACGCGGAAGCTCTGCCAAACCCCTGTCTCTCTCTCAGACATTACTACTGCCTTACTCTCTCCCTACACACTACCCAACTCTTCCTGTGCCACTCCCGATCCTCTGCTCTCGGTGTACACAGAGTGCTCCCCGCCGGATTCTCTTGTGCACAGCAGGATAAGAATGACTCTCAAGGCTTTGAAGCTCTGTCAGTATCTCAAGGCCTTGGAGTATCTGAAATGCTTTGCTGCCAATGTCTTTGTCTTTGTCTTTCATCACTCAAAACAATTACCATTCAAAACACATTCAAATGTCTTTGAATCAACATTACCCAACACACTAAAAACTATTTTTGTTGTTGAATAACAATTGTATTTACAATAGAAGCATTCACGAACCAATCAGATGTTGTAAAACACTGAGGAAATAATATTAATTACGACAACGGTAATAATTTAAACTAACGACCAACTAACCCTAAATCTTAGAGATTCATTCTTTACGTACGAGTAAACTAAACTTACAAATTTTGGGAGAAAAAATACGACTAGCTCTGTACAATTCAGGGCCTAAAGAAAGAAGTGTTTGGTTCCTGAATTGAGGAGAAGCCATTCTTTTTCATTAAGCCACAGTATGGTACAATGGTATTTGGTGAAACAATCTATTTCTAGTTTATGTTTTAGCAAATAAAATGACCTATACATCGTTTCGTTGCTTTAGAGAGTGATTGTTTATGAAACCAAAACAAAATAATTAACACATCTTCAAGATAAAAATATATAAGACTAAGGCCAGATGAACTTGAAAATAAACAATATCAAGTTCTAGACACTTGTCTTCCACATTTCACAAAATAACGTCATAAATTTATCGCAACAACAAAAAGATAAATGATGAGCATGTTTTACTAAAAATACAACTTGAATAAACACGATAGTCCACAACATGTAAAACTTAAAAGGAGTGGATTGAGAAGCTTTTCTTTCTAGAGAGAGAAAGGCGAGAAAAAACCCTAGCAAACCCTAGAAAACCCTAGAAGCACATCGCGACCGACGAAGTATGGCGGAAGAGGATCTTGGCGGACGGAAACTCCCCTCAAGAACAGTGGAAGAAGAGGAGACGATAGTTGAGTTTGACAAGGAGTACTGCGACAAGGCCGTCAAAGAGTTAACAAACTGCCTCGCCGGCAAGTTCATGGGTGCTAAAACTGTGCATGGAGGAGATATGGTCCAATTTTTCCAGAGAATATGGATCGATGGCGAAAAGATAAACTTTTTTTAGGTAAAACCCAATACTTTCATTATTCGCTTTCCTACAAAGACAGCACTGAAGAGAGTCCAGGGAGGGGGGCCGTGGTCATTCGAGGGACAAATCTTGCTACTACAACACTGGGAGATAGGTATGGAGATTGATTCAATAGATTTCAAATCTACGGATGTGTGGATTCAGGTTCTTCAATTACCAATCCATCTGGTAAAAGAAGAATCTGGAAAAAGAGCAATACAGGCCTTTGGGGAGATCCTGGACTCCGACCCAAAACCCTACTACGATGAAGTCTCCAACTACATCAGAGTTAGGGCACGGATCAGCTGCGAGAAGCCTCTACGTAGAGGTGTATACATACAAACTGAAGAGGGAAAGATCTGGTTGGATTTCCGATACGAGAGGATCCCTAGAATTTGTTGTTGGTGTGGCCTCCTCAATCACACGAGCGATGAATGCAGGGAGAGACAACAGAAATTAGATGAAGGGGAAGAACCAGGCTATGGGAGCTGGATGTTATTCCAGCCACCAACAAGGAAGAAAGATCAGGCGCAGAAAAACAAGGACCCCAGAAACAATGAAGCAAATGCAAAGGGAAATAAGGAGAAGGAAGGAGTTGCTGTGGATGAAGCTAATGGAGAAAGACCACAAGCTGAAAATCCGACCCAGTCCGATGATGTAGAAATGGGCACGAAGGGGACTACTGATACAGTGGAAGGAGACGGGGGACATATGAAGAACAGTGACTACGAGGGGGGGATCGAGAATGCTGAAGTGCAGAGCCAAAACGAAGATAGGGGGGATGAGACAGACGAGCCAAGCCGGGGAGTAGCTGCAATTATCAACAACATTGAAACAGGAAGCAGTCCAAAGAATTCGGTGAATCTGAGTAGAGAGAAGGGGCTTAGAGTTAACACCGGAACGAATTGGAAGGATGCGGCAAGGAAGGCGATGCAGGCAAGAGACAAGGCTCCTTCTTCACCAAAGAGAAAAGTGGGAGAGTTTTTCAACCTAAGCCCTCCCCCAAATAATGATAGCAGTTCAAAAAAGGGACACAAGAGCCGAGCAATAAACCTAGAGAAGAGTTTCCTGACAGCCATGACCAAGAAAAACACGGAGGATGAAAGCTCCTCTACCAACACCAATGCGTTAACGGCGGTGCCTACGGTGCAGGACCGCCGAGCACAATGAGTCTATTAAGCTGGAACGTACGTGGCTTGGGGAAGCCACGTGCGGTCCGAGCCTTAAAGGAGCAGTTGAGTCTCCTCTCCCCAAATATTGTCTTTCTCATGGAGACAAAACTCAACAAACATGAGATGGAAGCAGTTAGAGTGAAGGTCAAGTATGCAAATGGTGTCTTTCGTGAAGCACAAGATAGAAGAGGTGGGTTAGCACTGCTTTGGGATTCCAAGGTAAATATTACGCTAACAAAGTTCTCGGATTATCATATTGATGCTTTAGTAGAGGAAGAGGGAGGATTTGTGTGGAAGTTAACTGGGTTCTATGGTGACCCGAAGCGAGAACAACGTCATAACTCTTGGGATTTATTGAGAAGAATAGCTCCTAAAGACGATACGCCTTGGTGTATTTGCGGGGATTTCAACGAAATCAGGAATAATTCCGAGAAGTAAGGAGGAAGAGAGCGACAATATAGCCAAATGCAAGCTTTTAACAATGTTTTACAGGAGCTAGGGGTTATAGACCTTGGCTACGAAGGGTCTCACTTCACTTGGTCAAATAACCAAGAAGAGGAGACACATATAAAAGTCCGGTTGGATAGAATTGTAGCAACGGTGGGGTGGATGCACAAGTTTCCGGGTGCGAGAGTATCGCACAAAATTGGGCTCAGGTCAGACCACAAACCTATTCTGCTGGAATGGTGTACTGCCAATCGGGCATCGACTAAACGTAGAAGGAGATTTCTATACGAAAAAATGTGGAATTTTCATGAGAACTTCGCAGAAACTATTGCCAGTGGGTGGAATATGGGGGAGGGCAGCGAGCTAGACCAAAAGCTGCTAAAGCTCGCAAGACACTGTCAAAGATGGAACCGAGACATTTTTGGGAATGTGAAGCAGAAGATAAAGAAATTAAGAGAACAAAAGGAAGTGCTAGAAAACTGCGCTCAGACAAGCAGTGTGCGCATGGAGTTAGACATAATCACAGAAACATACGACGAGTTATTGAGAACGGAGGAAGTTATGTGGGCTCAAAGGGCAAGAACGACGTGGCTGAAATATGGGGACCGCAATACGAAGTTTTTTCATTCCAAAGCCACCATAAGAAGAGCTCGAAATACTTTCAGGGGGATTGAAGACGAAGAGGGCAGATGGCTTACAGATGAGCAAGGTATTACGCAGTGCATCGAGAAACATTTCACAAAAATCCTCAGGTCGGATAATCCAACACACGAAGAAATCAGCAGCTCCCTAAATGAGGTACAAAACTCAATTGACAGTAATATTTCAGATGAGTTAGATTTTCTATTCACTGAAAAAGAAGTTAGAGATGCTTTATTCCAAATGCACCCGGACAAATCTCCGGGCAAAGATGGATTTTCAGCTGGATTTTATCAAAAGTCCTGGCACGTAGTAGGCGAAGATACAACCAAAGCTTGCCTCAAAGTCCTCAACGAAGGAGCGGATCTGGGTAGCTTTACCAAACTATATTGGCTCTAATACCAAAATCAAACAACCCAGAAAACCGGCGGATTACAGACCTATCAGTTTATGCTCTGTTATTTATAAAATTATTGCAAAGGCTGTTGCGAATCGTTTGAAACGGGTCATGGGACAGGTGGTTTCGGATAATCAGTCGGCTTTTATTCCGGGTCGATTAATTACAGATAACATTTTAACCGCTTTTGAGGTTATTCACTCCATCTAGACAAGGAAGAAAGGTAGAAAAGGAGCCTTAGCTCTCAAAGTGGACATGTCGAAGGCGTACGATAGAGTTGAATGGTCATTCTTGAGTAAAATCCTTACTAAACTTGGGTTTGGCCCGAAGATCAGATCTGTTATCATGCGATGTGTAACCACTGCAAAGTACGAGTTTGTCAGGGAGGGGTCTTTGTATGGCAGCATTAACCCCGAAAGGGGCTTGAGGCAGGGGTGCCCCCTATCCCCTTACCTTTTTGTACTAGTCTCTGAAGCTTTATCGAGTGCTATTACATCCGCCATCACTTCCAAGAGATTGACGGGTGTAACAACCTCAAGGGGAGGACCAGTGGTCTCCCACTTATTTTTTGCTGACGATTCGATTTTCTTTTTACAGGCAACTACTCATGAGATACTACAATTACAAAGTATTCTAAAGATCTACTGCAAAGCATCGGGTCAGCAAATAAATTTCGAGAAGTCCGCAATTGTATATTCTCCGAATGTTCCAGCAGAAGTCAAAGAGCAGATCCAGAACGCTTGCGGTGTGCCTGAAACAGAAAAGCACGAAAAATACCTCGGATTACCAACAACTATTGGTAAACAAAAAGTCACTACTTTCTATTATCTACTAGACAGAATAGACAGTAAACTTAAAGGGTGGAAGGAGAAATCTTTGTCCATTGGTGGAAAGGAGGTATTAATAAAAGCGGTAGCTAATGCAGCGCCTACATATGCAATGTCGTGCTTTAGACTGCCAGAAAGCATTTGTGAGAAAATTGAAGGCAAGATTAGTCAATTTTGGTGGAGCAATTCAAAGAAGGACACGGGGATAAATTGGATGTCTTGGAACAAAATGCAGGACTCAATAGAGAAAGGGGGGTTGGCCTTCAGAGACTTCAAAATCTTCAACCAAGCGATGTTAGCAAAACAAGCTTGGCGAATAGTTGACAATCCCCAATCTCTCATGAGTCGTGTTTTGAAGGCAAAATACTTCCCCAACGATGTGTTCTGGGAAGCTAAGGAAGGAAACGCACCGAGCTTTTCCTGGCGCAGCATAATTCACGGCAGAAGGTTGTTAGCCAAAGGGACTCGATGGCAGCTTGGGGATGGAAAATCAATTGTTATCACAGCACCATGGCTCATGAGAGAACCAACCTTCAAAACCATCACAGACAATAGCATGGTGAATCATATGAAGGTAGCAGAGTTTATCACTCCAGAAACAAACTGCTGGAACAAAGAGAAATTAAAGGAATACCTGTTAGATGTAGATATCCAAGAAATTATGCAGACTAAAGTCCCGGAGAGACCAACTGAAGACAAAATGCGATGGCACTATACAGATCACGGAGTATATACAGTTAAATCCCGCTACCAATTAGGCCTGCAAAACAAAGCCAAACAAGAATGTCAAGGTGAGGCCTCTACAAAAAGCGTAACCCCTTTCTCAGTGCTATGGAAACAGAAAATTGAGAAGAAAATAACTCATCTAGTATGGAGGGCATCCCAGAACATCGTCCCCACGACTGAGAATCTACGGAGGAGGAGCATCAAAGTGGAAGACTGCTGCATTTTATGCGGAGAAGAATCCGAGACAATCAATCACGTCTTTTTCTCATGCCACCGAGCTTTAGCAGTGTGGGAAGCATTGGGCTGCAGATCCATGGCGGAAGATGCAAATGCTGGTGGTCCGGAGAAAATAAAGTCAGATCTGTTGAAGCTACAGAGAGAGGACATAATCAGATACTGTGTAACAATTTGGGGCATTTGGCAAGGAAGAAACCGCAAGAAGTTCCAAAACAAAGATTTCAATCCAGAAGAAGTAAAACTTTTGATAGAAAGGAAGATGAAAGAACAAGCAATCAGAAGGGGGGTAGAGGATAACCTGGAAATCAGCGTGCCAAAAGACATCAAAAATTCCACAGAAGATCTATTTCTTCACTTCGATGCAGGATGGAATCCGGTTACAAAAGAGGCCTCTGCTGGTTTTGTGCTCAGAAACAGAGATGGCTTGTGCCTTCTTGCCGGAGCTGAGTATGGTTACCGATGTGAAAGCGCCCGTCACGCAGAAGCAACGGCGTGCCTCGAGCTCTCAGATCTAGCTCGAAGTGGAACACAAACAAGATACGAGTGATAGGAGATGCTGTGCAAGTCATCGGAGATTTGGTAGAAGCCAGAGGTGGAAGACGAATAAGAGAGGAAGGAGAAGTGAAAGAGATAATGGAGGAGACGCTCCATCTGATGAGTCAATTCTCGCAACTCGAGCTAGACGCGTGGAACAGAAAATTAAATGCGGTGGCCCACCTGCTAGCACGCCACGCATCAGCTACGAGAAGCAGTCAAACTTGGACAGAAGATTTCCCGAGATGGCTTATCAAAGCTTTAGATAAAGATGTATCTTTGGTGAATTCTTAATTTTAATACAAATTGGTTCCTCAAAAAAAAAAAGGAGTGAAAAATTGCTAATGAAAATTTGTAAATCATCTGGAAACAAAAAAATTGTTAATGATGATACATGGTTACAGTTAAGAGAATGTTTATTTCCGAGATATACCTATCATTCTTTGTAGTTGATTGCATCTTTCTCTGTCGCCCACTAAATTTATTATTCGGTGGCACTACCTAATCAAGAAATCCATCTTGTAAACCTTGTGTGTCGGATAAGAGCATCTCCAACAACAAAGTTGTCATTGGACTAAATTTATACCTGTTCTAAATTTTACACCAGCACTTTTTGAGTTTTTGTTCCAGCAGATGACCTAAATATAGGCCACTAGCATTATTTTATTATTTTATAGCTTCATTATTAAACAATCATGTTTATTACATATGTTTAATAACTAATTAAGTTTTGCAAAAAAATAACGAATTAATTAATTTGTTGAAGTAAGAGAATTTACTATTTGTTTTTATTTATTTATTTATTATAAATAACGAATTAATAAATAATAAATCGTTTTTTATTTTTAAATAACGTATTAATTAATTTATTGAAGTGAGTAAATTCATTAATCCAAACGTTATATTTGCAGGAGAAGTGGAGAGGAGGAGGGCAGTAAAACTGACTTTTTTAAGTTTTTTACACCAGGTCCAATTGTTTTTGATTTAGGTCAGATGTGGTCTAAAAATAGGCCAGGTCCAAATATAGGCCAGATTTTGCACCAGCTATTGGAGCTGATTTTTGGGTAAATCTGACATATATTTGTGCCAAAGACAATTTTTCCACCATCTCTTGCAGATCCTCTAAGGCTTTCAGGATAGACTTGGAAACGTGAAGAAAAATAAGACAAAAAGGTTTTTCATCACGGTCAAATGGCCGAAATTAATTTATAATAACTTTCTAAACCACTGATAAACAGAACAATTTTTAGTGATCCATTTGATTTTTAAACCAAAAAATCATACCGCTGACTCTAAGAAAAAATAAAAAACATATCTTTGAAATTCAAATCACATTCATTGTTTCCTACTGAGTTAATAAAACTATTCCTTTTTTTTTGAGAGAAAGGAAAATCATTCGTTTAAAGTATAACTGCTATACATAATTAATCTTGTTATTATTATAGAGTTATGGGATCCGCAGGGACGGATTCACTAAGGGGGGAAAGGGGTGGCATTTCACACAGCCCACTCCTTCAAATTTGCACTTTTGCCTCAATTATTATGATTTTTGATTAAAAATGTCCTTTTTAAATACACAAATTTCTCCCGGCGAGGTTCACATTTGTCACAAATACCTTACAAACATACATTAGTCTTTTTACCCATTTGTTTCAGTTTTCTGGCTCCGCCACTGCCTTCATGATGGGCGAGGAGCCGAAATTGACTATTTCGCCATTCACCATCAAACTCAGTGTCATTTGCCCAGTGGCCCAGGAAATTTGTCCAACCCAGCCCGCTTTGAGAAGGGTTTGGGTTTTGAAAATACAACCCATCATGTGCTTGGGTTAAGAAAATGAGCCCGAACAATTTATGGGTTGAGTTTGGGTTCTATCATCCTAGCCCAGGCTCAGCACAGCCCAGCCCGCATACGTCATAAATATGAATACAGAATTAATTAAACATATCATGTATAGTGTATACTTGTAGTAGAACAAACTTCTATTGCTTGTAATGCATACTAACAAAATAATTATGAATGTTAAAATACAACCCATCATGTGCTCGGGTTAAGAAAATGAGCCCGAAGGCCCCGAACAATTTATGGGTTGAGTTTGGGTTCAATCATCCTAGCCTAGGCTCAGCACAGCCCAGCCCAACCCGCATACGTCATAATTATGAATACAGAATTAATTAAACATACCATGTATAGTGTATACTTGTAGTAGTAACAAACATCTATTGCTTGTAAAGCATACTAACAAAATAATTATGAATGTACTTTATACTTTAAGACTAGCGTAGTTGTGTTGTGATGGTAATGAAAGTAGTGTTATAGAAGATTACATGTTGCGTTAGCCATAATTTTTTAATTATTTCACATCTTCCTTTTTTTTTTTTTTTTTTTTTTTTTTTTTTTTTACATTTCAAGCATTTTTTTCGTATAGATTTCTTTTTTGAACAACCAAATTTCAGGCAATATATGGGTTACGACAAAAGTAGATATTTTTTTCGTATAGAGTTGCCCATTAGCTGGGCATATGCTACGCATTTGACAGATGACCACATGGTTGGGCTTGATTCAGCCTCCCAAAAGTCTAGCCCGATTAAGGCCCAACCCAGCTCGACCTTTGACTACCCCTACTCCAACCCTTAGGCTTCCGCACACTTGTCTAAATTTCCATTATTTCCAGTAGGGATGGCAATATGGTCCGATCCGATCTGTGATCCGAGTGATCCGGGCCGAATGGATCGGATCCGAATCCGATCCAATTGAAAATGGATCGGATTTGGATCTAGAAAGCTAGATCCGATCGGATTTGAATCTGGATTTGGATCTAAGGGCAGATCCACCGGGTTCCGACCCGATCCGATCCGACGTATATGTGTGCTTTACAAATATATTCATATTACCTCCTGACGCGTATTCTTAACGCGTATGCGCAAGTGCACGGTCAAGTAATATAGGGGTGGTATTTCAACCCCGAGTTATCGATCCCACGAGGACACGCTTGAGATATTTAATTAGTTATTTATTTTAGAGTACGGTGCAGGAGGAAAGATTTGATTGATTTTTAGAATTGAAATAACAACTAAGCTAATGTTTTTATATTTTTTATGTTTAAGATATAAGTTTGGAGAAACTAGGCAATCTCTAGATCACCTAGGGTTGTAGACGATTTCCGGATTATCTCAGCAACACGTTAACTATATTCTAATTAAGCCGGGTAACAGCGCTGACTATCTCCTATCGGTCTCAAGTCATTCTACTTCACGGTAGAATACAATCTCCTATCGGTCTCATGTGTCTACCGGTCCGTTCTAATAGGCTAACGACATGCACGAAAACGGGTCATGTCGGTCCACCGTTGCACGAAACAGTCGAATTTCACCTACCGAATCTACCCACACTAGTCAATCCTAACACGTCTCTTCTCAGTCTCAGTGATACGGGATTGATGCTCATATCTCATCCTATCTATTTAAAGTCACTGTCGTGCACTTCACTAGCCAACTAATGGTTCCGGTTAATTACTCCATCCCCATTAAGAATTAAGCATAGATTATGAACAATTGAATTAAAGTATTGTTAACTTTAAGCATGAATCAACTATTGAACAAACCCTAGTTCTTGAACCCTAGTTTATCTCCCAATCGTGTCACTCAATTAGGATTACTAACATAAACAAGAAACTACAGTTGATTCAAAAGAAGAACTCAAGAAATCATGAAGCAAAGATCAAATCCGGAAAAATATCATCGTTTACATAAACCCTAGGCTCTCAAAGAGACGCCTAGCAAAACGTCTAGCTAATACTAATAAACCAAACAAGACTTACTAGTTTCTCCATAGAAAGATTGAGAGAGAAGAAGAAGAAATCAAGCTTCGAGCTTCAATGGAGGAGGAATCCTCCTCTTGTGCGTGGCTCTCTCTTTCTTCTACGTTGATGGCTTCCTCCCTCACGTCTCTTTTTTCTTTTGTTTTTCTCTCTTTTTTTATCTTCACTTAGGGTATATTAATTAATAATCAAGAAATATTAATTAATAACCCTAATTTTCTTGGCTTTTCCCGTGCATTGCTGGGTCTGCTAGCAGATCGACTTGATCGTGCGATCTGCTACTTGGTCGTATGATCTGCTACTTGATCCTATAAGTCAGTGAGTTCTCCCCTAGCAGATCGTACGATCACGAAAGTTGATCGTGCGATCTGCTTTGATCCTAGGATCAACTTTTGATCCTACACTTCAAACTTTCTAAAATGACACTTTGACCCCCTTTTTCCATCTTTGTCCTCTTTTCTTCCAATTTCTTTCTCTCCCAAGCTTCCGCATATGTTCCGAAGTTCGTTTTCCTCCTCCTCTTGATCCATGAGCTCCGTTTCCTGTCCAACACAACACGAAAACACCCCGTGCGATCAAAAGTGACAAAATAAATGTAAATAATGTGAAAAACCGCCCGGATTAATAATTTATCACTCAAAGCTAAACTTATCCAATTTCCTCAAGTTCATAGTGTATTTCTAATATATTCAACCCGGAAATTACACAAAGCGGTACACAAACGCAGAAGAAATATAACTCTAATATAGAGTTATCAAATCCCCCCACACTACCTTTTTGCGCGTCCCGAGCAAAATCAAAAACACTTCTCACACTATGATTTTCAATCCACCGAATTGCATTTAACTTCACTAGCCATGTGACACAAACAAAACACACACCCATGCAACCTACATGACTATACAATGCAACTCGATTATTTCACAATGCAAAAATTGAAACAACACCAATTTTTTTTTTAGTTAGAGATTTGGGCAATCTTAAAAAGTAAACCGGCAAGTCATAAGGCTCTCATAATCCCTCGGAAGTTCTATAACTTTGGTGATCGGTAGAACTTGCGGCCAGTTTCGTTAGACAGAACGGGCACGAACACAAAAAATGTTGCTTCCGCACACTCATCAAACGTATCCCTAGCACTTACCTTCCGAGCTATTTATCCACAGGTTAAATTGCTGACGTTTTAGGACGGGTAGGATAGGATATTTAGAAGCGTAGTCCTAGACGTCATAATCTAACTCACGAAACCCGATTCTCACACTCCCTCACCAAAATCCAAGGAACCACACCGAATCTCACTACTACGGCCCTCATTCCCTCAATCTTGGTGCAACGCCGTTCTCGCAGCCACAAATGTGAAGAAGTGATCTCGAACAATAGCTAATCTCCCCGGTCTTCAATTTCAAGCTTGCTCCTTTATTCCCTTTCAATTTCACTTTCACTTTCTATTTTACTTTTTTTTTCTTTTTTTTTTCATTTCCACACAATAACATTAAGCACATGGAGCCGACAATACGATAGTAATATCCGAGGAGATCAAATATCAGAATTAGATAACATGGGGGTGGAATGTGTCAACTTAGTGATGTAACATAGATGTCGACACCCCCACACTTGATGCAAAGCAAATCACGAACCCAGTAGTCAATGTGTAAACGTGCTTTTCCAACCGATCCTCCTCATCACCTAAGATATAGAGAATATAAATAAAGCATAAGCACGACCTCCTATAAGATCAACCAACCCCCACCCCATGACGTGCGGAAGAAATACCACGCACTACGGTACTCCACCTGTGATCGTGGTGTAAGGACACGACTCACCGCCACACCGAAGTGTGCTACCGTCTCTAACTCACCCTCACATCCCCTCAAAAGACGACATGTAAGAGAATCCACATAAGATGTATCAAATCAGCTCACCCTCATCAAACCTCCCTAACTCAACTCCCTCTATCATGACGCATAGGAAAGGACCATTCTAACAAGTGATGAAAATCACAATAAAAGGCTTCCTAGGCTAGAGGCTGTGAATAAAAGGGGTAAACGGATCAATAGGGGTAACTAGTGGACCTAGGAGATGGAGACGGGACGTGAGGCCCCCATAAACATCACTCGCACAGCTGTTCCGTTGCCACTACGAGGAGGGTTGACGACTACCTAAGTGACGGTGGTGTAGCGCTAGTAGGATAACTAGTCTGAGAGGCAGCTACTCGCAGTTCTAATGTGCATTAGCCCTATAAGTCTTCCTACTCCAGATTCTCGCGTCTACCTCACCTCAGATTTTCATATTCCTAAGGAATTCTATCATTAAGCCCTCTCCACATTCACTCTCTTCGATTGCCCTTTCTCAAAAATTTAAAATTTTATGATTTTTTTTTTTCATATTTTCCTAGACTCTATATGCAATGGCCAACTCGACTAATCACACGATTTGGTAGGGAACTCAATAAAGTAAAAGTGCTAAAAAAATGCATACTAACAATCCTAACACAATACGACACTATATCAAACACTCTACACTAACCACATGTACTCCACAATACGACACAACTGCATGTAACTGGCGATGCATAACTGACATGGCTAGCAAAATATACACAAACCCCCCCACACTTAAGCGTTTCGTTGTCCTCAACGAATTTAGAGATATAATAAGAGGACTCATCGCTTAAATGTGTAGGCGGTGGATCTACACTATTATGGCTCAAAACGTAGAAACAAGAGAGAAAGTTAAAGGTACCTGGGGTGCCCGGACCTACATGGGCACCGTTGCCGCGAAACTGCAACAAGAAGGGGTCTTGTGGACCGTTGACAGTTTCCGAAAAAGTCTCACCTCGCGTCCGGTTTCCGATGCGCCTACTCAACATTCTATCACACGCATCAAGAAGGGGAACCCGAAGCGTCTTATGTACCTGTGTCCCTGCACACTGATTGAAAGTATTAAAGCAACTCTCTCTCACCCCTCAAATATGGAGAACTAAAAGCAAAAACAGAAACAAATTGCATCCTACTCTACGTTGGGTTGCCTCCCAAGCAGCGCTTTGTAATTTAAGGTCGACGGCCCGACCATGTTACCTCAACCTTCTAGGATAGTGGAGACTGCTTTATCCCTCCACTTCTTCTTCTTCCACCATCTCTTCTCAATAACTTCACGTGCACCCCTGTGCTCTGAAGAAGGTGGACAATTGTGGAAGCTGACTCCTTTCATTTTGCAATTGATCTTCTTGAGAAACTTCCACCAAGTACCACTGGGCTCAAATGAATATCTGGCCATAAAATCATCCCAGTAGTACTTCCTTGATGCTATATGCTCTTCAAATGACCCATGAAAGTTATCCACACCCCCACACTTGCTGACTTCCAACTCCTTGACTATGGCATATGGATGATCAATAGAATCGCCCATAGAACAAGAGATTGGAAGTTGCTCATCAAATTCTTCCCCATACGAATCCCCATACAGTAATTGTTCCAGCTCATCGCAGACTTGCGTGACATAAGATATGGAGAATTCATCATTAATCAGAGTTGGGGCTTTTACCTCAATAGGTATGGAAACAAGTGCTTCATCAGCTTCATCGTCGACACACCACAGACTTCCAATTTCGGTGTCTTCCCATTCATACCAAGGATGTGAGGGAACATGCGGTCTTGGCTCACAATACGGCAGATCTTCCCATCTTCGGCACACAGGTCCACCCCAGTCTGAATCAGAGTCTGAGTCCTCATATATGGCAGAGTCCACCAATGGTTCCTGGACACTGCAGTCTTCGTTCGGCTCAGGTATCTCCTCTTCCACTTGTGGTGGGGATGATGAAGGTTCAATGTGAGGCTCACTGTCATGTGGCAAGGGCTCCTCTTGTGGCTCTTGAATGCTTGATTCCCCTGCTGTTGACAGTTTTTCTATTCGTTTCTTTATCCTCTCCAACATCTCCCTCACGTATTCCCTACCTGTGACTGAATGCTCTTGTGGTAATTGTGCATCTATGGACAAAAATTTGGCGCAAACTTCCATGTCATTCATAATACTACGCCGTTCTGCCATATCCGCTGATGAGTCTTCCTGGTGCTGATGAAGCTGGGGGGCATGTACTCGACATGAGTCTCTACGTTCGTGCGAAATACCGCATACATAGCACCAAATTACGCATGCGTCCTCGTCTTCATGGTTACCCCTACAGTGGAAACAGTAGGGGGGACCCGAATAACAGTCTTCGCTCCACATGCTTATATTTTCTCTTGCTTCCTGCGTTCCTGAGAAACAAACTCACAAGACACCCGTGAAGCACAGAGATATAGAATAAGAAAAAATTAAAACTAAAATAAAGTACTCTAAACTAACACCTAACTAAATAATCTACCGCTGTCCCCGGCAACGGCGCCAAAAACTTGACGCGGATTCTTAACGCGTATGCGCAAGTGCACGGTCAAGTAATATAGGGGTGGTATTTCAACCCGAGTTATCGATCCCACGAGGACACGCTTGAGATATTTAATTAGTTATTTATTTTAGAGTACGGTGCAGGAGGAACGATTTGATTGATTTTTAGAATTGAAATAACAACTAAGCTAATGTTTTTATATTTTTTATGTTTAAGATATAAGTTTGGAGAAACTAGGCAATCTCTAGATCACCTAGGGTTGTAGACGATTTCCGGATTTTCTCAGCAACACGTTAACTATATTCTAATTAAGCCGGGTAACAGCGCTGACTATCTCCTATCGGTCTCAAGTCATTCTACTTCACGGTAGAATACAATCTCCTATCGGTCTCATGTGTCTACCGGTCCGTTCTAATAGGCTAACGACATGCACGAAAACGGGTCATGTCGGTCCACCGTTGCACGAAACAGTCGAATTTCACCTACCGAATCTACCCACACTAGTCAATCCTAACACGTCTCTTCTCAGTCTCAGTGATACGGAATTGATGCTCATATCTCATCCTATCTATTTAAAGTCACTGTCGTGCACTTCACTAGCCAATTAATGGTTCCGGTTAATTACTCCATCCCCATTAAGAATTAAGCATAGATTATGAACAATTGAATTAAAATATTGCTAACTTTAAGCATGAATCAACTATTGAACAAACCCTAGTTCTTGAACCCTAGTTTATCTCCCAATCGTGTCACTCAATTAGGATTACTAACATAAACAAGAAACTAGAGTTGATTCAAAAGAAGAACTCAAGAAATCATGAAGCAAAGATCAAATCCGGAAAAATATCATCGTTTACATAAACCCTAGGCTCTCAAAGAGACGCCTAGCAAAACGTCTAGCTAATACTAATAAACCAAACAAGACTTACTAGTTTCTCCATAGAAAGATTGAGAGAGAAGAAGAAGAAATCAAGCTTCGAGCTTCAATGGAGGAGGAATCCTCCTCTTGTGCATGGCTCTCTCTTGCTTCTACGTTGATGGCTTCCTCCCTCACGTCTCTTTTTTCTTTTGTTTTTCTCTCTTTTTTTATATTCACTTAGGGTATATTAATTAATAATCAAGAAATATTAATTAATAACCCTAATTTTCTTGGCTTTTCCCGTGCATTGCTGGGTCTGCTAGCAGATCGTACGATCTGCTACTTGATCGTGCGATCTGCTACTTGGTCGTATGATCTGCTACTTGATCCTATAAGTCAGTGAGTTCTCCCCTAGCAGATCGTACGATCACGAAAGTTGATCGTGCGATCTGCTTTGATCCTAGGATCAACTTTTGATCCTACACTTCAAACTTTCTAAAATGACACTTTGACCCCCTTTTTCCATCTTTGTCCTCTTTTCTTCCAATTTCTTTCTCTCCCAAGCTTCCGCATATGTTCCGAAGTTCGTTTTCCTCCTCCTCTTGATCCATGAGCTCCGTTTCCTGTCCAACACAACACGAAAACACCCCGTGCGATCAAAAGTGACAAAATAAATGTAAATAATGTGAAAAACGCCCGGATTAATAATTTATCACTCAAAGCTAAACTTATCCAATTTCCTCAAGTTCATAGTGTATTTCTAATATATTCAACCCGGAAATTACACAAAACGGTACACAAACGCAGAAGAAATATAACTCTAATATAGAGTTATCACCTCCCCACTTTCAGTTCCAAGAAGAATACAATAATAATTCCAACCTACAAAGCTATTTTGTTGTGTTTTAGGCTTCATAACTTGCGAACATGCCTTAACACTTGAAATAATGTTTATTTCTTATGTTATTTTTTGTATTTTATTGAAAACCCAAGTCGGATCCGAACCGAATCCGATCCGACCACGTATTATATGGATCGGATTTGGATCAGCTGGATGAAACCCGATCCGATCTGATCCGAATCCGGTGATGATCCGAACGGATGTGGATCGGATCTGGATCCCATTTCTCCTAGTCGGATCTGGATCGGATCTAGCCTGATCCGATCCGGATCCGACCCATTGCCATCCCTAATTTCCAGTCCTTCGCCACATTTAATTTCACAATTTTCCTTTACTTTTTGTTGCTTTTTGGGGAGGGCTCGTTCCTCACACTTGGCTAAATTATCATTTGGGCTTGTTTTGAGTTTCACTGTGGCTTACCATGAAATTAGATCAAAGGTCTAAATGCGAACGCATAAGAGGCCCAAAGTGTTTGTTTGTTTGTTTTGTCGAAAGTTAGAAATTTTATAACTCAGCTAGGCAAAACCCTGTTACAAGCATCCTCATCAATAATCCTAACAAAACTAGGAACAGAAAAAATATCATCAAAATTAACACAGTTCCTTTGCATATTTCTCACTATCCAGTCAGCAGCTCTATTGGCCGTTCTTCTTGCCCAACTAACTTCAGCAGCATCAGCACTCAAAGCCATATTTATGTCTTCAATCACCAGCTTCACTCTCCAATCACAAGGATATAAACCTTTCACCATATCAATTAGGCCCTTACTATCTCCTTCAAATTGAATGTTACCCTGCCAGGGCTTTGTTTGGTACACTGTCATTCTAAGAGCAATGGCCTCTGCATGAAGAGCTGAAGCAGCTGTAACTTCAGACCAGTTCCCAGCTAGAACTTCTCCTCTATTATTTCTCAGAATCCAACCCACTACAGACTTCAAAGAGTTAGCTTTCCAAGAAGCATCAAAATTGCATTTAAAGCAATTTTGTCTTGGGGGAGACCAAATAATATCAATTGGGGGCAAGGTGGCACTAGAATCTGGGACTGGGTTACTCTTTTTTAGCACAGAGGAGTATTCTTGAATCAGGTTCTGGATTTTGTGAACCACTCTAATAGGATTAGCATTCTCATGGTTGAAAATCACCCCATTCATTTCTTTCCAAATTTCCCAGCAGATAAGCACTAATCTTTCCACCATACCACTCTCCCCTGCAGCACTCAGAAGATCAACAATCCAAAGCTTCCATTCATTAAAACTCTTTTGTCTTCTATCTACTACTGCAACACTCATACCCATACTAAGCCAAATTGGTCTAGTCCACTGACATTCAATAAAGAGATGAAAAAGGTCTTCAGCATGTTGACCACAGATAGCACAAGTGTCTCCAGGAGCACACCCTCTTCTATACAGACCTTAATTCACAGCTAGAGCTCTTTTACTAGCTCTCCACCAGAATTTTTTTGATTCTTGGAGGAACATTCAAGCTCCAACATTTTGTCCAATAAGACTTAGGAAAGTTAAAAGAGGAGGAACCTCTAGAATCAATAAAGTCCTTAAAGCCTTTTTTTACCTCTACTAGCTTCAGCTTCAAAGAACTTCCTAGCTGCCCAACACCCTGACTTGACTGAATATACACCATCTTTTGTAAATGGCCAAATCAGTTCATCATGCTTTGTATGGAAAGAGAGGGGAGTAGCCAAAATAGCATTCACTTGAGAAGTAGGAAATAGGTTTGTAAGCAGATTGACTTTCCAGGACCTACTCCCTGCATTAATTAGATCATGAACCTGCAACTCTGTGACTTGAATATCTGACCTTGGAGTAAGAATGTTTGTAAACAGTTTAGGAACCCATCTATCTTTAAGAGCTCTTATGTTTTTCCCATCACCAACTATCCAAAGACCAAACTTTTCTATAATCTTCCTGCCACTCTTCCAAGCCCATGAAAGATTAGTCCCCAAATTTGCTTTCAGAAAAGATGACTCTGGATAGTGAGAAGCCTTCAAAATCTGGGCACACAAAGAATTGGGATTATGCATAATCCTCAAGCAGCTTTTTGCAAGTAGGGAAGTGTAGAAGCATCTAAGATCTCTCATAGCTAAGCCTCCTTCTTTCTTGGACAGAGTAATGTCTCTCCAATTAACCCAACAGATTTTGCTGTCACCAGGGCCTCCTCCCCACCAAAATTGTCTCACAACTTTGGTAATTTTTGAGCAGAGAGAGATGGGAAAAATCAGACAAGACATCACATGGCAGGGAACTGCTAAAGCAATTGTTTTAAGCATGACTTCTCTGCCAGCTGGGGAAAGACAAAAAAATTTCCAGCCTTTAAGCTTAGTCACAACTTTATCATATAAGAAATTGAGACATTGAGGTCTAGACTTCCCCCAGAAAGCAGGCACTCTCAAATATTTAGTCTCTTTATCTAGAACAGGGACTTTGCAAAGCTCTGAAAGCTATTTAGAATCAGTATCACTGGTATTGGGTGACAGGATAATGGCATATTTTTCTGTATTAATTTCCATACCTGAATTGTGGCAGAAATTACTCAAAATTTGAAGACAGTTGCTCATCTCCTCCCCTGTGGCCTCCAAGAATAGAAGTGCATCATCTGCAAAGAATATGTGATTAAGAGGTCTTGCAGATCTACCAATCTTAATTCCCTTCAACAGGCCTTGCCCAAGAGCTAGATTAAATTCTTGAGATAGGACTTCCATCACAAGCACAAACAGGTAGGGGGATAGGGGTTCCCCCTGCCTTAGGCCTCTCTCTGCCCTAAAATTTCCCCCCTCAACTCCATTTAGCTTCACAGAAAAAGAGAAAGTTGATATGCATTGAAAAATAATGCTCCTAAACTCCTCAGAGAAGCCAAGCTTTGGGAGAACTTGAATCAAGAAACCCCATTCAACCTTATCATATGCTTTCTGGAGATCAAGCTTCAAAGCTGCAATGCCTTTCTTACCTGTCTTTTTTGTTCTTGATTAAATGAAAGAATCTATGAGCTATAAAGATGTTATCTTGTATCATCCTTCCTGGAACAAAAGCTGATTGCTCCTGAGAATCAACTTGGGGAGAAGCTCTTTCAATCTATTTGCAATAAGTTTTGCAATGATTTTGTATAGAAAGGTGCAGAGGGATATGGGCTTGAACTGCTTCACTTCTTCTGGATGTTGAACTTTTGGAATAAGGGAGATCACAGTTCTGTTGACACACTGTAACATAACTCTATTTCTGAAAAAAACTTTGGACTGCTTTGACCACCTCTTCATTAATTATACCCCAATGGGCTTGATAGAAGAGACCATTTAAACCATCGTACCCAGGGGTCTTGCTTGGGTTGAGAGAAAAAACCACCTTCTTGATCTCTTCAAAAGATGGGATTGCAACCAACATATCATTCTGAGTTTCAGTGACAGATTTCTTGGGACTATTAATCTCACTATGATCAGCTGCAATGAAATTTGATTTGAAGAGGGATTGAAAGTAATTTTTTACTAACCTTGCCAAATCATCATCTCCTTCAACCCAGGTTCCATCATCCTTTCTAGGCTTAATGATTCTATTGTAATTTATTCTTTTGATAGTAGAGAGATGAAAGAATTTTGAGTTCTTATCACCTTCTTTTATGTAGGAGATTCTGGATTTTTGTTTCCAGAAAACTTCTTCTCTATTCCAAGCTTGTTGAAGATCTTGTTTTATCTGGTCTTGAGCAGCTATATTAGACTCACTCCAAGGTTGCAGCTGCACATGAAGCAGTTTGTCTTTCAACATCTGAATCTCCTTAGCATTATTATGGACAGTACTTCTACTCCATTCTTGAAGTTTGTGCCTGCAAGCTTATAGTTTCCCACTAGATTAGCCATGGGCTGGTGGCTCTTTTCTTGACCCCAGACATTAGCCACTGTACTCTTACATCCCTCATAGTCTAGCCAAATTGAGCTGAATTTAAAACCATGCTTTTTCAAGTTTCCTCCTATCTGTATCTAGGAGTAGAGGTGCATGGTCTAAGCCTATAAGGGCTTCTCTTTTCAAAAAAGCATTTTGATGGAGACAACTTTAGTCAGGGCTATAAAAGACCCTATCAAGCATTTCTCTCACATTGCCACAACTTCTATTATTGGACCAACTATAGCTTAGACCTTGGGCTGGTAGCTCTTGTAGATTGCACTTGGAAGTGAATTTCCTAAACTGACTCAACCTCCATTGACACACAATATTACCACCTTGCTTATATACTTGTTCCAACATATCACTACAATCACCCGCTATGATCCAAGGAGTAGATAAACGTTTTGTAACAGCAGCTAACTCTTTCCAAAATTTGACTCTTCTTTCAACCTTAGCAGGAGCATAAACCAAAAACCAAGTTTCCTTTTTACCCAAGATAAGCTCAATCCCAATTTGCAGCAAGTGATCAGAGCTCTAATCAATAGTAATATCCAAATTATCCACCCACCATAAAGCAATACCCCCTAACTGTCCTCTAGGCTCCACATAAAAAGCATTTGGATAATGGAGAGATCTCCTTATTCTTTCAAGAACCATATTTTTGTTTTTTTTTTTCTGATAAAAAAACCAACGAGGGACGATGATATCTTATGAGATCTCGTAGTCTCTGGACTGTCAGGTTACGCCCCACGCCCTGACACTTCCAGATAAGGCTCAGAATGGTCCTTGTGGCTGATCTTGGCCAGCCACCACCGTCGATTCAGTACAGGTTTGAGGTTTTTCAGACAAGCTTTCTTCAAATTCCCTCATAAACTTACTATGCAAATACAATCTAGAGCCCGGGACTTCAGACATTACCTCTTCTCGTATAGTCCTTTCCACTTGAATTTCTTGTAATCCCACTTCTTTGATTCCTCCATCTGATCCTTCAAAATCCGCAATGGACTTCCTTGATCAACCTTGACCTTCAATTTCATGTCGTTCAGAACCTCCCTAGCATACAGAGTGTTGTTCATTAACTCCCTCTTCATTGCTATCGTTGAGGGGTCGTCGATCAGACTAGCATCTTCCCACTCGCCAAACCCAGTTTTCTTCGTTCTTTTGGCCATATTTGATTCCTCACTGACGTTCCTCTTTCTCTTGAGGTAAACAAAACGATTGAAGACTTTAGCCAAGCCTATGTCCAGAAAAGGGTTTTCGAGAACTTCTCTCTCATCCCCCGAAATCTTCCCACCATCTTGTTTAGCAGGCTTATTCATCCTTTTTGATATTGGGCTTTGTTAAGGCGCTTGAATTTCTTTGGGCTTCATGGAGTCCAAGCCCATTCATGAAAAATTGCCACCGTTTTATCTGGGCTGTTGGGCCCTTTAACTATGTACTTTTGGGTTGGAATAGGGCCTTTTTCCCGACCCGAATTTTTATTTTCCACGTCAGATCGGGTTTGTGGTTCCAAGCGAGAATTTGAAGGAGGTGAATTACATAGTGGTTCTACCTGATCTTTCGTAGAAACTTCCTTGGACACGATGGTATTAATTGATTTTTCCTCTCCACATATGACACCTGTCCCTCTCCCGTCTTCCTGCGAAGCTTCCTCAAGGGACGTGTCCACCGTGCTCATATTTCGTGGATGGGAAGATAGCTGTGATTGGTTGCTTAATTTTGTCCTTACCCATTCTGGGATTCGAAATCCCGTAATTTCGTCCTCATAATGAAAACTTGTCCGATTTGATTCCGCCACGTATTCCACTTTCTTTTTCACAACTGTGTCTTGTCCTTCCATACACTGAATACCCTGTCCTTCTGTACTCATCACGCGCCTTTCTTCGTCCTCCATACTTCCCGGGGCGTCGGTTCCACCGTCCCCTTGAAGAACTGCACAGAGTCTAACTCTATGGTGCTTGAATTACCATTTTTCTGTGGTTTTACATCTGTTCTCAAGAAAGGGCCAAAGGAATTACATCCTCTTCGATCCCTTGGGAGGAATCTGCAGTCCCTGTTCTCGTGACCCAATCTCCCACAATCATAGAAATAATCGCCGATTTGCTCGTAGTTTATAGAATGGCGCAGATAGTAGTCTTCCTTCTTCTGTTTAAACGCCGGAGTGAGTGGTTTCTCGATATCAACCAGGAACTTCAACCGAAGAAATGCTAGAACCCTTGTTTCATCCACAGAATATGGATCTATTTCTAGAACTTCACCTGTTGTATTCCCTATTTTCCTTGCGTTTCCATATGTCATCATCGAGGGAGGGAGGCCATGGATCTGAATCCAAAATGGCGATTTCTGGAAGGAGATCTCTTTCAAAGCTCTGTTCGCCGGCCATTTCTTCAACACAAGTAGGTTGTTGGCTATTGTCCAAGGCACATCTCTCATAACTTTCCCACAATCATTTTCATCCTCAAATCGAAAGATGAAATGATTTTTCCCCCAAGCTTCCACCTCAATCGTTCCTTTTGGATTCCAAATCCCTTGAACAATAGAGCAGATTGTCTTACCATAAAACCCTTTCTCACACAGAAGTTTTCCGACTAAGGTCGTATTTGTAATTTTTCCGGCTAGCCGGAAATCATCTTCTAGGTCTACTACTTCAAGCTCAAACTCCGGTAACGAATTCATTAGAAAGTTTTGAAACAAGAAATCAAGCGAGGATCAAGAAAAGAACGACGGAGGGTGAAGCGAAGTGAAGAAACACTAATACCGTACAAAGACGGACGGCGGCGAATTTCGCCACGATTCAACTGCTACTAGAATTTCTCAAGAGAGAAACCTAGAGAGAGAAAACTTGGCCCCCAAAGTGTTTGTTGGAATCCAGAAAAAAAAAGAGCATCCGTTGGAAGTGGAACGGGTAAAAGACACGTTCACCCCTTTAGTTTGACTGAAGGACACTTTCACCTCTTCTTGTTTGGAAAAGGACACTTTCCCCCCTTTTGTGTGCCAAACTTCTGGAAAAATTACACCCCTTAGTGTGATATTATTGTTTGGAGTTGTGATTTGTCACCAAAAATAGTGTTCGGGACGAATTTGCCGTCATATTATGCAAAATATAGCGCTACTCAATGGTATAATAGATTTTTTGCATGATATAAGAGCAACTTATCCCTCCCCCCCCCCCCCCCCCCCTAACGGTTTTACAACAAGGGTGTGTAAGTAGTGTGATGTTCGGTACACTAAAAGAGTAAAAATGTCATATCTCGAACAAGAAGGGGTGAAAGTGTCTTTTACCCAAGTGGGAAACAATGAAGCTTGTGCAAGCTTCCGAAATTAGATAGCCAACGTGTTAGAATATGCGACTTGCATTTTTCCAATTTTATATAGAAAGATAATGCGTGAGAATTGTGAGGAAAGATGTGGCAGATTTGAAAGAAACATTAATATTTTTTTAATAAAACTAGATAAGGTGAAGTAGATCTGGCTAAGACTTCACAAGTGGTGCTCCACAGAAGAGCAGATTCATGATTTTGCGTAAGTAGGGAGATGTAATATTTTGGCAAAATAACTTAAGTTGTGTGCTATGGTTTTTTTACCTCATATATGGGGTCCGAACTCGAGACTTCGTGCATGAGTTTCAAATACTTCATCACTAAGCTATCATTCATATGTGGTAGTAGTACTGTTTAGTTATAGTGAACGTTAAAATGAATTTAACGAACAAAATAGAAGTTAAATTGCAACACTATAATTTTTGTTATTTTGGGCTTCTTCTTTGCTTCAAGACAAAGCAACTTTTTTGTGTAAGAATTTCTCGAACTACCACTGTGTTCCGACTCTTTCTATCCTATTTGACTTTTTGACTTTTGTCTGGTTCACTTTGATTAGGTGATTTGGACAACAAAACAATAAAAATTTAATAATTTTTTCACCGTATTATAGAGCAACTTTTATTCTACAACATCTATTATTAAAAAATTACATCATTTTGATATCCAAATCGCCGGGTCAAAGTGACTTAGTGATAGTGGCAAAAGTCAAATTATATACAAAGAGCTGGGACATAGTGGTATCACTCCGTCTCTGCTCTTTGTTTCCATCCTGACTTTTATCACTATTCACTGTGCCACTTTCACCCGATAATTTGGATAGCAATATAAAGTAACATTTTGATAATCTTTTCATGGTGAGGTTCTCCATAATACGGTGATAAAAATATTAACAGATCGCATTGTTTTACTATCCAAATTACCCGGTCAAAGTGACCCAGTTACGAATCAAAAAGTCATAATAGAAACAAAGAGCAGAAACTCGTTATTCAATCAAAGTCAGTTCAAGAATCAATCCGGAGTGCCCGACATGCCCGATATGGAGATTATTAAAAGACGGTTGTTAATAAAGAGAACCAACAACCATGTACATGAAGTGCTCCAAAACCACCCTAGAACTCCTTAATGTTGCCGACATCAAGCCTTCCCTGACGAATGGTGTGCATCCAAAGGCCAGCCAATTATATCGGGTCCACGTGTCACCACGTCCTCAGATCTCGCTATTAAGACCCGTCGTTGCTACCACATGATCATTTCTCTTCGCTGTCTTCCCTT
The DNA here is from genome assembly GCA_023055425.1 of Linanthus parryae. NCBI lineage: Eukaryota > Viridiplantae > Streptophyta > Magnoliopsida > Ericales > Polemoniaceae > Linanthus > Linanthus parryae. The sequence goes on from JALGPY010000002.1 coordinate 42,657,585, forward strand.
GCGTCCGGATATCATAAAATACAGCTATCACTATAAATCACGTAATTGACATAGTTTGATACTACTTGATTCAAAGCTTTTGATTTCATTTGAAGAAAAAACAGATGGGAAAGAGCAGTTTCTTGGCTATGAAGACGGATCAATCCGGTGATCTGATCGGTTCTGATCTACGTGAGCTGGGACAGTCTGCCCAGAAACTGGCCAGCCATGCCTTGCAAATGACGTTGGGGCTCGGCCTCGGGGGAACTCTGTTCCAGTGGATAGCTTCTGCTGCTGCTATGTAAGTAATCCAATCAAAGTGATGTCTACTTAGTACTACATGTTTGGCATATCAGATACTAGATTTTAGCAATTTTGTTTGTTCTTGCACAAAATTGTAAGCTGATAATATACAAATTAGAATAATGTCTCAGCAAATTTCTAAAAAAGATCTCTGAGCAATTGTATATTTGTCTCCAAAATAAAATTGAGAATTCCGCAGCTGAAGTTGTTTTAGAAAAATATATATATAATTTTGATGTGCATTTGACATTAGCGCGATCACAGTTCATTTATAGTTTGGTGCATTCAAGTAGTTGATTACCATTCTGCTCCCTCTCTTTCTTCCCAAATTGACTTTTACCACTATTCATTGGTTTGATCCGGTAATTTGGATAGCAGTATGATGCAATTTTTTGATAATATTTTTATGGGGTTGTACAGTAAAAGTTGATCTTAATACGGTGAAAAAATTGTATCGTTTTGCGATCCAAATCACCAAGTCAAAGTGACTCGAATACGAGTTAAAAAGTCAGAATGGGGAAAAGATGAACAGAGTGGTATAGTGTTATTTAAATTTTGTTCAATTGGTGAAATTAATTATCTACAATTTCAGTTCATACCAAACAGATCATGATTTTCTATTCAGCTGGAATTTTCTGCTAGATTATTTTCAGCTGATACCAAACAGGTCCTAATAGTAGTTCTGTATGATCCTAGTATTGAATGAATTTGTTGTTTATGTTTGTTTGCAGTTATTTGTTGATATTGGATCGGACCAACTGGAAGACGAACATCCTCACGACGCTGCTAGTCCCCTACATATTCATGAGTCTGCCTGACATCATTTTCCACACCGTTAGGTAATTGAAAAGTTCCACAACTGTGAGTGACATGATGTTCTTGTTGATGCTCGCTATTGATTTTCTGTATCTGATCTTGCTGACGATGGATTTTTCTTACCAGGGGAGATGTTGGTAAATGGGTTGCTTTTGTTGCTATCGTGTTGCGTCTCTTCTTCCCTAAACATTTCCCAGGTCAGACTCTCTGATCCATCTGGTTGAATAATTGGGTTTTGTGGAGTATATTGATTTTGGATTGATTTTGAGATGTTGTCCAATTGTGCTAAATCCTAGAATGTAGGAGCACTACAAAAATAGAGTAAGTACTACGACTATTAAACACTAGTTAGTTGGTCCAATTGGCAATGAAGAAGGTAATCCAGAATTTTATGAGGTTTATAAGGTGCAGATAAAAGAGACCAAATCCTGATCTCATTAGAGCATCTCCAACCATGATGGGGGGGAGGGGGAAAACCGTATAAAAAATACGGACCATGTCCAACCATGAGGGGGGAGGGGGAGGGGGAGGGGGAGGGGGAAGGTGGGGGGAGAATTTAGGCATGGGTGGGGGATAGTTAGGGTGCATTTCCCCCCTAACATCCCCCTCCCCCTCCCCCCTCCCCCTCCCCCTCCATTATAGCTAATTAATCCAATTTCGGGTATGTTAATTACACTTAATACTATTTTATTATTATAATGTGCTTCTTACTTACGATTAATATATTTTAATTATTATTTTTATTATTAAAAATAAATAATATTTTTTCGATAATTGAACAAAATATTTACAAAAAATTATCGATATGTTATCTTGTTGTCAATTTGATATATATTTCTTTATATTTAGCAATTATATTTATTAAATATTTTGAAAACACGGTAAAAAAGATGCCAAGTTTATTGAATCATAACTAAAAGTGTTTTTTTTAAAATAAAAGTGTTCGTTTTTTATTATTGTTATTATTATTATTATTTTTTTATCTTTTTTTGAATAAATATATATGTTTATATTAATATTATTTCAGATTTATTTTTTACAAAATAATTTATTTTAAATAATTAAATATATTTTAAAAATAAACCTAATTAGGTGGGGGAGGGGAATGGTTGAAGATGAGTAGTAGTTTGGGGAGGGGGAGATTGGTGGGCCCGTGGGGGGAGGGGGAGGTGGGGGAGGGAGAAATGCGACATGGTTAGAGATGCTCTTAGGCGCAGATAGAAGGGACAAAATCACTGTGTACTTGTAAGGCCTTTGGTTATAAATTCTGCAAATTACTGTTTTAAGATGCTTTGGAAGTTGGAACCATGGATTTTGTTGGAGATAGGGAACAAAATTCTTTCAATTGCTTGGAGACTATTGTAACAGAACTAAGTTTTTTGTGTCTAAAATGAGCAAATGTAGGGTTCTCAGATTCTTTTGCAACACCATATACCTTCTCGCCGCGCACAAATTCTAGGGTTTCAAGGATAGTCTAATGGACTATGGGTGAGTTTGGGAATGCTTCTGCTGCGAGCACAGCTGCTTTCTGACAACAGAAGCAGTTTTAGTGTGTTTGGTAAAAATAAAATTTCTGCTTTTCCGGACAGTTGCTGCTGTCCCACAGCAGTTTTCAGGAAGCAAGGGGGGAGATGCTTTTCCAGAAAGTGCTTTTGATTAATTTATTTACAACCGATTTTGACCTTACAATTTTTTAAAATATCAATAGTTGTCTTTCGTGAAATGACACGTGTCATATATTTTTGTCATTTACCCTCTCACAGCAACTTCACAGTTGATTTTACCAAACACAAAATTACTATATCAATATTTCACAGCAGCTTCTACGTAATATTTACCAAACAACATTTTATCAAGAACTCACAGCAGCTTTCTACTTTCTACTGTGTTTTCACACAGCAACTTTCTACCACCGCCACAGCATTCCCAAACTAGCCCTATGTATACCACGCACCTATAGTGAATCGATCAATGGGTAGGAGAGAAGCTACCTATGTTTGAATCACACCTTGACATGGAGGTTGGAGAATCAATCGAAAAATTGTGGAAAACAAGCAGAAAAATGAACTTAAAATAAATAATGAAAAAATAAACTTGTTTCCTTAGATAAGAACCTCTAGCTAATGCATGAACGATGTACTTATTAAGGCTTTGTTCGTCCACTCATTTGGTGCTCACCTTATCCGCATGAATAGCCTCCCTGAATAATCTATACCCACACGAGTCAGTGAAGCACTTGCTTCCCATTCCCATCAAACAAAAATGTGTTATATCCCTCTTGGAAGGCGTAAAATTAAAATCGGAATAATAATAGAAGTCAGAAGTTTGATAATTTGTAGAGTTTGGAACTATAGGGCAATTTTTTAGAAAAGTTAGAGGAGCAAGAAGAAATGTTGGAATGATCCAAATTGGTGGTTAAAACCACCTATTTCTGACAGAGTATGACTCTTCTGATAGAGTAGGCGACTCTTCAAAAAAGTGTCAATGAACAGTTGAGTATGTTTGAATTTTCGTACATTCAGAACTTTACCTACTTGTTTGGGTACATTCGTAATTATAATATTGTCCCAACTGCATTCAACAAAAGAACTTATTCTTAAACCCATATTAACAATAATTTTCATTCACCCATTTTACCAACTCATAATGTCTCGAAATGATGCATGAACAGACCTGGATTGCTTTTGACGAAACCAATTTCTATAATTGTCAGGAATGTGAAATTTTCCAGCAATGGAAACTTATGGTTGTATTGACCTGTTAAACTCGTAGTTGCACGATGACAACAATGTAGTAGTTCTCATCATGGCTATGTTTTTTTTTTTTTTTTTTTTTTTTTTTTTCTCATTTTGTTCTGCAGATTGGCTTGATATGCCTGCCTCATTGATTCTCCTTGTGGTTGTGGCTCCTGGATTGATCGCTCACACGATAAGAGGTAGCTGGATTGGGATTGGTATATGTCTCGGCATTGCCTGCTATTTGCTTCAAGAACACATCAGAGCGTCTGGCGGGTTCAGAAACTCCTTCACCCAGAGCAAAGGCATCTCCAACTCGGTTGGTCTCGTCCTCATCTTGGTATTCCCTGTCTGGGCTTTGCTCACCGACATCCTCTAGAGCCTCTTACTCTTCGTTCCCTCACACTCCAACCACGTATGATCTCCTGGCAGTTCAATTTGTGAGCATGTATGTTTGGACTCATTCATGTTCATCAAAAATTGTATGTTGGTTTGGCTGTTTGGTTTGCAATTTCTGGGCATTGATTTATTTTGTTGTGCCATCTCGTTGTTAATAAGAAATCAAGTGGCTTTGCCATTTTCTGTTATAACTTGTGTGAACGGAAGAATAATAGTAAGGGCCAACCTTTTGCTCTTAGCTCATGTTTGGGAACTCGGATTTTAATCAGTTTTGATTAAAACTGGTCATTCTAATTTAATTATGTTTGTTATGACACAATTTTAATCAGACAATCTACAGATTAAAATAACTTCAGTGCAATTGTAGAATCTCAAAAATTGAGGATTATGCCGCTAAAAATCTAAGAAAACATAATTTTAATTCTTTAGGACACTAGCCTAATAATAGCTCATTTATAAGTGGGTGTATTCAACTAATTGGTTATAATCTCTTTAAATTTTGTCAAATGGATGAAATTAACTATCTACATTTTCAGCTCATAGCACAGGAATTTTAATTTCAGTTTGGCTGGATTTTTCACCCATAATTTTTTAAGCCGATTATTTAAATTTTCAGCTGATACCAAATCGGGCCTTATACCCGAGTTGTTACAAGGTTAGATGTAAGAGTAATCCCTTGGGGTGAAGTTGAGCTGACTGGGCCGGCATGTTTTTTTAAGTCTAAAAACCGATTCCTTAGAGCTCTTGAATTCAAAATTTGGGAAACCCAAGAGCTATCTATTGACCTCTCACCGACGAGCTTGCCAGTCTAGCTTTTCTCAAATCGGTTTACACTAGAGTTGGTGTGTATGTTGCGCACACTCAAAAGACAGCTGCTACAGATTCTCTCGTCATTAAAAGAATATCGAGATATCATTGAAACGAGTAGTTCTTTGATCATCTCTTTCTAATAAGAAAATACAACACGAAACAGACAGAAAAACAGTAAACCAAATGTCATTCATTGTCTTCCCATTTGTTTTCTCCTGCGATTATTGAAAACTACCAGGAGTCATCCGTTGTTTTTCTGGAACAACACAGGTTCCTTACTTCTTCACCTTTGCTTCCTCGTAAAGTTGCTCAACCCGATCCTGCAAGTAAATAAGAATGAGAACCGTGAGGGCACACTTTGAATCGAAAAAACTGGCTCATGAACCTGGCACATATCAACCTATTACCTTGTAGTATTTGAGCAATTGTGGCCTCTTGAGCTTGAATGTCGGTGTTATGAGATCCCTTTCAAAGTCGAAAAGATTAGGCTCCAAATGAACCGCTCGTAACATTTCAAACCCTCTCAGTTGGTTCTTCTGACCGGCGCTATTGAGTTCGTCCAGAACGAATTTTCTTGCTTTTGAATTTTCACACAGCACCTTGAAATCATCTCCTGTTTCGATATCATTAGTTGCTGCCCATTCTTCTAGTGCCTTTTTATCAGGAACCACCACGGCCACAAGGAACGACTCGAAGCTGTTTCCGTATACCCAAATCTGCGCCACCAGAAAGAAACACTCGAGTCAAAGGTGTGTTTGGCGACAACAAGATAAAAAGGGGGAAAGAAGAAGTAATATGATTAAGACTCACAGATGTCACGAGAGGGCACCGAGAGTAGACATTTTCAATGTTCTCAACAGCAACGTATTCCCCCTGAGACAACTTGAAGATGTTCTTCTTCCTGTCAATTATCTTCATTGATCCGTTTGGTTGCCATTCTCCGATATCACCTGCCAATCACATCTCTTCTTGTCAGTCATTGCTTGCAGAGTAAATTTTACTACTACCAAACACCAGTTTCACGGATTAATGTCCCAACATCTTATTGATTCGTACTTCGCGGTTTCAGGGGTCTGTCCGGGCAGAAGGGGACGGGTCGGGCTGCGGGTTAGTGTTAAAGGGGACGGTGCAGGGCTGGTTTTTTTTTAGGGGGGGGGGGGGGGGGGGCCATTCGGCAATTTTTTTTTTTTTTTTTTTTGGTTTCCCAACTGGTTCGGCGGCGAAGTAATCTAGCCTCGACCCGGGTCGCATGCCTGGTATGGCAGGTGAGTCTCCGAAGTCCGAAGTGGGATTTTTCTGCATACACAAGATTTTGAACTCTAGACCTGCTTAAGCAGAAGTAGTGACACAATCACTTTATTATACATTATTATCACATTTTTAATATAATTTATACTTATATATTTATGTATATTATATATATTGATATTTTATTGTCCTGTGGACCAAATTGCCCTCCGAAGTAGTAGCCATTTAAAAAAATAGAGGGCAAAGTGGTCATTTTGGTAAAAAAGTAAATAGGGGTTAGAGGGGGGCTGGCCCGGCCTGGAGCGGTCGGGTTGAACCTGTGGGGGCGAGGGAGTTTTAGATGCGGTGGTGGTGGAGGGGGCCGGCCAGGCCGCTTCTGGGAAATCCTACCCGGGCCGGTCCCAGTCCTAGTGGAGGGGGTTGGGGGCCGGGTTAGGGAGGAAAGAGGCCGGGTGAGCCGGTTTGGACTATGGGCCGGGCCCTTGACACCACTATTCGTACCACCAGATCAAAATTCCTAAGTCTAGTTCACAATATCCGGATGAGAAACAGGATATCACAGATTTGCTGCATGTTTGAAGCTTCTTAGTAGTTCTTTTACCTGTATGAAACCATCCATCCACAATGACTTCGTCATTTAGATCTTGCCTCTTATGGTAGCCTGAGAACAAGGTTGTCCCCCTCAAGCATATCTCTCCACGTGGCACGCTAGCGAGCGAGTCGTATCCGAGTTCGGGAACAGATTCGAGCCTCGCCTCAATAGTTGGCATAGGAACTCCAACAGTTCCGATCATGGGGTACACGTTAGCCACCGACGCAAAACATCCACCGGAACTCTCAGTAAGACCTGAATGTTCATAGAGATTTTAGAAAACCCCAGAGGGATAGAAGTTAGAGCATCTCCAAGAGATGGAAAAAAACCTGGCCTAAATTAAGCCAGTTTGCCCAAAAAAAAAAATGCTCCAACAACAGGTGTAAAAGCTGCAGCAAATACACACTAGGCCTAAATTATAGAGGAAACTGGAGAAAACTTAGTTGGAGGAAAAAGATAATAAAACCAAATTTAATCATGCTGCTCCTCCAAAGTTCTGATGACAACTAGAAAGTAATAAAATAATACTGGTGGACTAAATATAGGCAAGCTGCTGGAGCAACGACTCAAAAAGTGTTGGTCCAAAATTTAGGATATGAATAAATATAGTCCAAGGAACGTTTTTCTGTTGGAAATGCTCTTACAGTTGTTAATTTTTCTCCTTACCATATCCTTGAGATAAGACGCTGCAACATGTGACCCTCAAAAACTCCTCTACATGTCTAGCCAAAGGTGCAGCTCCGGATAACAATAAACGAACTCGTCCTCCAAATGCTTGCTTGATCTAACAGGATTTAGGTATCCAAAAAAGTTAATTTCTTTCGCGATTTCAACTTAGAGATGCTTAAAAAGGATCACAAACCTTGTCAAAGACGATACGGTCAAAGAAAGGGGATGCTTGGTCTTGTGGTAGTCCCTTCTCCAAATTACCCAATTTACTGTGAATTTGAACTTCAAACATCAGTAGCAGTAGGATAGCAAGTACAAAGGTAGGAAGTTCTAGAAAATTTAATGTCACGACGTACTAGTTGTACGCATATTGAAACAGTGCCTTCTTCAATGCACCTCCCGACGCAATTTTATCCATTATGCCTTCAATAAGAAACCACTCGTCACATCACTACAACACTCAAACTAAACAAAATAAGGATTTGCACGGTTGAAGAATGCTACTACCTGTGTATATCCTATCGTAAACTCTGGGGACCCCAGAGAAGAGGGTTGGTTTCATCTCAACAAGATCATCGACAAGATATCTGACATCCTGTTTAGACAAAATATGAAATAAAATAAGAAATGGTGGGTATTTTTTCGAAAATGCAAATCTGAAATGGAGAAATTGAAGTTGAATCTTACGCCTCGCCAGAATCCTATTGAAGCACCCCTGTAGATGCAGTAGGTTTCGATTATCTGGTCGTATATGTGGGCTAAAGGAAGGAATGAGAAGTAACTATCATCTTCTGTAGCCTGCAAGTGAACAATTTTGTTAGCGTCATTTGTCTTATTTTACTTTGTAACTCTGTATACTGGTAGTTTAGTCTTTTTGCTCTTTAGCCTATATAAGACTCGTTTTCATTCTGCACCATCATACTGTTATTTTCTGTCATGTACAGTATTGCAGAACCCTAGTTTCCTTCTCCAACAATAAATTATTCTTTTTGTTCTTCCACAGGTTTGTGCTTGATTATCAATCTAGGTAACAACTCAAGCCTCCTCAAACCAAGACTTGTTTGATTTGCAATACAACAAAAGAACATAAAAATCAAAGGTTTACCACTTTGTCGGTTAGTTCTAGCATCTTATCCGTCGCTAGCACTCCTGCCATGAGAGCTTGGTTAGTTAAGATAACACCTTTTGGCTCTCCGGTTGTTCCACTGGTGTACATGATTGTACAGATATCAGTTCTCGCTTTTGGTGGAAGCTCATTATCTGAACTTTCCTGAAACCACAGAAATGAAAATATCAATGAGATCTCACCAACAGAGTGAAATGAAAATATACTACGCGGATCGTGAAATGAAAATATCAATGAGATCTCACCAATAGAGTGAACTCTTTCAAAGAGAAAAGAGATACACCATGTTCTTCGGCTTCTTTCTTTTGTGCAGCAGAAACTTGTCCAAAGCTAACAATAGCTTCACAGAGGAATTAGACATGTTTAGTCAGAATTCAAGAGTGATCGAAGAAATCCAGTTCAATTTGCGACTTCAGTTTAGGCGACAAAGTAACCAACATAATGCTGAAAACATCCAGATGAAATCACCACACCATACTGTTATCTCTATCTTAAGAACCTTGGGGTTCCTCCTCGAAACAAAAAAACGGCCTACTTTAAGACCCTGGGGTTCCTCAAGGAACTTATTAGGCCCATGCGAAACACAAAGGGCATAAAAGGACTCCAATGTGGGACAGACAATGTTTCTGAACACGCTTCCACACGCACAGATAGATTCAGAATTTGATTAACATTGGATTGGCATAAGGGCACTAGCCCTGGAACTTATTAGGCGTAGACGCAACATGAAGGAGCCCAATGAGGGGACAAACTTTGTTGAGAATCTTTGTCTTTCCCACATTTGGGACTCTGGTTGTTTCGCATATGCCTAATAAGATACTTGGGCGACTCCCTTCATTGCCAATTGGTTTTGAGGTGGAACCCCATGATTCATAACATTACTTTTGTTCTGTTTGTTTTGCACACTCGGCTTGTTTCGCCTGTGCCTTATTGCTAATTGGTTTTGAGGTTGAAACCCATGATTCTTCAACAGGAAAAAATGTAGTTACACACACAACTTACTTTTTAGATATGAAGTACACCTCGGGAGGCAGGTTAGCACCTGCACGAAAAGGAACATTAGTAGTAAACAACGAGGATTTGAATCACTTTGCAAACAGTAGCATTATCGTTCCATAAAAACAAATTTCAGCACGAGTGATGATGGAATGGAGAGAAAGGAAACCATACAGAGGATATCTTGTTCTCTTGAACAAAAGCAATAGAAACTTCAGCATGATTTATTATGAACTCCACGGCATTAGGCCCTAAAACATCAGTAGAATCCCATCAGAACTAATGAAACAGCACCGCCACTCAACTGATTTTACAAAGCAGAAAAGAACATACCAAGTGTGTCGTAAAGGGGCACATATGTTATAGCTTGGCTGTTACATGCCTGTTTCAAACACTTGTATTTATCAACAAGAACAGAACATGGGGAAAATACCAAGAATCCAAGTAGAGTTTCTTAATTGTATATATAGAATCAAAAAAGAGTACCTCCATTGAAATGATCCATTCGGGGCAATTCGATCCGTAGATACCACACTTATCTCCCTAAAGAAAAGGACCTAGAAAACTCAAAAACAAGCCATTTCATAGAGTGGAAATAGGAGTTTACAGTGTAGAGCTTACAGGATTAACACCACGGCTGCGAATTGCGGAACCAATTCTCAGGACAGCATCATAAACCTCTTTATATGTAAGCCATGCATAGGGACCAACCTGACCAGAATCATAGTGAGTGATCGTTGACTTGAAGGGTGTTTCTTGTTCTAGGTTTTGAGTATTTGAAAATTGATATCTTATTGATCCAGGAGCTAAAAAAAAGAACAGTGCATTCTAGGGGGAAAGAAGAAAAGAAGAAGAAGGGTACCTTAGAATCATTGAGTTGACGACGTCCAAGCATCAGGTTGTTCGGATTTCTCTTCACAGACTCGCTGTCAACAACAACCCAAATTTTGAACACTAAAATATAATTACAATCTATTTCAGTTTTCAAACAACTGGCCTATTAGCTCAGCTGGTTAGAGCGTCGTGCTAATAACGCGAAGGTCGCAGGTTCGAGACCTGCATGGGCCACTTTTTGAAATGTTAAACCATTTTTTTTTAATATTTATTTTCTAGGGTTTTCCTTTAATTTTTTTTCCAACATGGGCCATTTTCGAAATCTTTCTGTTTTAGGGTTTTCTGTAAAAAAAAAATCAGTTTTCGAAATCCTTTTTTTAGGGTTTTCTTTTAAAAGTTGCCATTTTAAATCTTTTTTAGGGGTTTCTTTTAAAAACTGCCATTTTTTGAAATCTTTCTTTTCTAGGGTTTCGTTTAAGTTTTTTTCCAAGTACCTAGTCTCTGCTCTAATCTTTTTTTTTTTTGTCCAACTTTTTTTTTTTGTCCAACGTCTCTGCTCTACTCTTTTCATATGATAGAGGTAAACAAGTGCATTCTCGCTTGCTAGTATTGGAAATTAAATATTTTCAATTCTACAATGTCCTAAAATACGAGTTTATGTATTTAAAATGTCTTACACGAGTAGTGGGGTGACGAATCTGATACGATTCGCCAACTAGGTATGATAATTGTAGCCAAATGATCAATAACTACAACGCAAACAACACAGTATTATACTACTACCAAGAGTAGTAGTTGCTCAAATCTTTTCTGCTTATCTCGTCGCAATACTTTCCCAAACTAATAAGACTTAATTCCTCCTATGGGGGAGAGGGAAGAGGGGGCCTTGGACCCAAATCCACCCTAACCACTGGGACAACCGCCAAGTTCTTCTAAACAACAATTTTTCTAATTCAAAATTGATGATCTGATTTGCTGATTATTCTGTAATTTTACGTCGCACCATTTTAAAGAGCACATATTTTTTATTACTTTTTTTATTTTTAGGTCAAAGAGCACAAATTATAGTGTTCCTCTCATAAAAAGAGATTATGCTGTGGCAGATCAAAGTGAAGTGATACTACTGTTCAGAAGCTAAAATAGTTCAAAGAAACAAGTACAATTACCTGAAAAAGTCCCAAGGGGAATGCAAACCGTCCGGCAACTCCAAGAGACCATCTTTGGCGTAGATGCACCTGTACACAGCTCCGGCCGACGGCTTGTCTCCGGTCACCGGCCTCGATCCCTCCACCTCCACGGTATACATTTTTCCGACAGCAACAACTTGCCTGTATCAGTGATGATGGAGGTTGTAGCCTAGTGAATCATGGTATTTTTTTTTTTTTTTCTTTTATTAGTGCTAGGACTCAGATGCTCAACTAATATGAGAGAGAAAGAGAGGGTGATCAGTTGGTTGAGTGTGGTGGTATATTGAATTGAAGATTGGAGATAAATAGGAGGCAAAAGATGGTAGTACGTACTGACGCAGTACTCACCAGCTAAAATCAGCAGCCTGCTTTAAATGAGACTTTCCAACACCTCCCTCTCACCAAACTAAATGACCTGCCTGCAACAAGTCTTGTGCAGTTCCATGCAAAACATTAATTGGACCACGACCTACACCACGACATTAGTTTTTATTTCATTGTCATATTTTTTTATGTTATGACCAAGGAAGGAAACTAGCTATCGACTGCGTACCACAGCAGCTTCTAGCACCGTCGCAGCAGTCCCAAACCAGCCATAATTATATTCTCACTAACATTTTATTGATTAGTAGATCCTATGGCGATTTCAATTTAATTAGCTGCTGCGAAATTAAATGGTGGTTTTGAACCGCCATTTGCTGATTTGCTACACTTAGTTTAACGACAAGTATGTTGCCGCCGTAGAAACTGTTGTAAAGGTTGCTAACTGCGGTTTTAGGAACTTTAAGGTGGTTTTAACCTGTCATTTAAGTCAATATATCATGTAGTGTACTTATTTTTTCATAAGCAAATTGAAAGTATATACTCACGAGTAGTTTATCTTGAAGAATTGATCTAGTTCAAAGTTTGCAGGATGGACTAAACTGCAAGCATTGCCAAAGTAATGACATGAAGTTGTGTGCAATAGTAGCCGTTTGATTAGATGCAGAAGTGTTTCTCGACTGTTGGATCAATCTTTCCGTTAAACTTTCTTTATTATCCTAATTACTTTGTATTAGCTAAACATTGTCGTTTTAACTCTGAGTCAGCAGCTTATGACTCGATTAGTCCATGTGTCATGGTCTGATTGGTCAATAGTGCTGATTCTGTTATCTCGGTTAATGCCTTCTTTTTGCTGAGATAATTTGGGGGTATAAACCCTAGCTTCAATTTCCTTTCTCTGTAACAATTGTCTCTTCAATGAAATGGATTCATCTTTCTCAAATCCTCTTCGTTTTGCATTTTCTTAATATGGTATCAGAGCTCAGGTCGTGAGTTCTTCTTCTTCTCGGAGGTCCGAGAGTGCTAGGGTTTGTTTACCACAACACCGATCTAGCGATTTCATTTTCTCTGGATATCAATGGTGCTTCCGGTTTATTCTAGTTTTTCACCGTCTCCGATGTCAGGCGGTTCTGGTTCTAGGTCTCCACTAGATGGATCTTCGCCGTTTTTTCTTCACAACTCAAATTCACCAGGTATGGTCATGGTTTCTCAGGTTTTGAATGGAGACAATTTCAATATCTGGTATAGATCTATGGTTGTTGCTCTTGAGGCTAAGAATAAGCTCGACTTTGTTACTGGTGTTATCACTAAACCTGATTGTAATTCTGAGATATATTCCTTGTGTAAGAGATGTGATAGAATGGTTCAGTCTTGGTTGCTAAACTCTGTTAGCAAAGAAATTGGATCTAGTGTGGTTTATTACACCACTGCCAAAGATATTTGGTTTGATCTTATAGAGAGATTCTATCAGAAAAATTTGCCTAAGGTGTTTCAATTAACTAGTGTTATTGTTAATTTGAAACAAGGTAATATGAGTGTTACTACCTACTTCACTAAGTTGAAGTCCTTATGGGATGAATTGGATAATTACACTCTCAAACCTAGTTGTGTTTGTGGTGCTTTGCATAACTGCTCTTGTAACATCTTAGGGTTGCCTCATAGCAAACTACAACAAGAACATGTTATGCAGTTTTTGATGGGATTGAATCCTCAATTCTCTTCAGTTAGAGATCAGGTATTGCTGTTGGATCCACTACCTCCACTCAACAAAGTGTTTGCCAAAGTTGTGCAACAAGAAATGCAAAGCTCTATTAGTGGTTCTGGTTCATACTATGTGCCTACAATGGCCATGAACTCTGTTACACCAGCTACAATTATGTATTCATCCTATGGGAGAAATCAGTTTCAACACTACTAGAAAAGTAGCATGTTACGGCAGTTTTACATACGGCGGACACAAAACCCGTCGTTTATGAGCCTAGTTACGGCGGTTTTTAATAAAGCGACGTATATTTTATTTTTAACGGCGGTTATTAAAAACCGCCGTATAATTGATCCACTATACGACGAAAAATTAGCCAACCGCCCTACTTTTACGTCGGTTAGTGAAATTGCGCCGTTAACTAAACGGCAGAAGATATAATTGCGACGTTAAAATTCGCGGTGGTGTAGAAAACCGCCTTAACTAAATTTTTTATTCGTTTATTAATATTAATAAAATATGTGTATTGTATTTACTAGATTTAATATGGGTTGTTGTTTAGAATCTCACCAGATTAAATCTGGTCCAACCATTTTCAACCCTATCTTTATAACCCACTAAACATATCCCTTACCTCTCACTCTTCATCCGCCTCCTCCACTACTTCCCCGTTCTTTCTCTCTCTCTCTCTCTCTCTCTCTCTCTCTCTCTCTCTCTCTCTATCTCTCTCTCTCTCTCTCTCTCTCTCTCTCTCTCTCACGTCGTGATTCATCGACTTCTTGCTCTCTGTGGTTGTGCATCGACTTCTTCCTCCCTCTCCTCCAAACAATCTCTTCACCTTCCAGCCATCTTCGGCCATCGATGAACCACCACCTGTTATCTCAGTCTGCCGGTGAGTTTCTCCTCCCTCTTTTCTTCTCTCTTCGATCGGACAAGGAAGAGGCAACGGCATCTGAAGCTCCCCTCTGCTGCTACCTCACTTTACCGGCGTACCAACACCGACATAAAGTCACCTTCTATCACTCACTCTCGCTCTCACGTTGTGCTTTATCGATCAGATCCCCCTACCCCGATCGATCTGATCTAGGTTCACTTGATCTTTCTTCAAGTTCAGGTTGAAGATTGGGTTTTGTTTTGAGGATATGGATATGTAGTTTTTTTTAAATGGATATGGATCTGATGTTTTTTTTTTTGGAGAAATGGATATGAATCTGGAGTTGATTCAGGATTTTTTTAAGGAGAAGTTGATTCTGGACTTGATGGTGAAAAACTAATAAATTTAAAATATGAAATAATTACAAAACAGACATTACGGAAAACTGGAAAAAGAGAAACTGTAACACCCCCAAAACGACCAAGCCGGAAGCCCGGGGATGTCACTCCGTACCCGAGATTAAACCCGGATACAAGGAGATTTTATAACAGAATAATCAACCCAAAATCCATAAAATACTTAATTAAAACTTTAAAACTTGTCTCGCCACAAACATGGACATTATTCCAATCTAAAATTCAACTACTAAATAAAACAAGTCTAAATGTGAAATTTAAATTTACTAAAGTGATGTGTCTCGATTTCCCCCAAAAGCCATGCTTCCACCTAAACCTGTGGTGCAGAAAAAAAAAGAAACACCACAGTTTCCAAAGTCAGCGGAAAATACTGAGTAAGCAACACCCAAGCATGTAAACAGATTATGAAGCAGTTTAAAAACGACACATGAGTTTGAAGAGTAAAGAATTCGAGTAAGAGTATAAGTATGAAATAAATTCACAAATCTTTTCCTTTATCACCTCACTTGTGGGGAAACATTCCCAAACTTCCTCATTTGTCCAATCGGGACTTCCAAATCTCAATCATAAATGTCCATCATTCAGAAAACATATATTACCATGTTGACACAGGGAAATCTACTAATAACTGGTTACCAGACCATAAGTGTCGACACCCCCCTAAGACTTCTTGCGGCCAGAGAGGTAAGTACTGGAGCGAACTCGGGGCGGTTGCGGCCGAGCAAAATAACATAAAGTGGGTCGAGATACCGTAGTCCACATCGACCAAAGCTCAAAATATTGATCCCCGGTACAACTATTCCACTTTACGTCTTTACGTCTTATTATCATCTCATGTGATAGTTGTGATAGAATCACCTTTGTGAAATCAGTAAACTTTCTCAAATAAACTGTTCAAGTAGATATTCAAATTTTGAGACAATAAATCACAAAAGCAGTTTAGACACGAAAGAAGGTATGGGCGCTAGGCCTGGCATGTTTACTTACCTTGAATCTCAAGCCAAAGCAATTCACTTCCTAGTAATACTCGACGATCCTTCGTCAACGAAATTTGTCGCCTACAAATTTAATAATATCCTAATCAGCACATTGCACACGAAGTCCTATTGGTAATTGAAATAAATCCCTTACTAACTCTCCCCAATCTTGCTAACGTGAACAACCTCTTTTATAATAAAATACGC
The DNA here is from genome assembly GCA_023055425.1 of Linanthus parryae. Taxonomy (NCBI): domain Eukaryota; kingdom Viridiplantae; phylum Streptophyta; class Magnoliopsida; order Ericales; family Polemoniaceae; genus Linanthus; species Linanthus parryae. The sequence continues at coordinate 42,673,776 of JALGPY010000002.1, forward strand.
TTTATAACGCTAACGTATATTATTTGTAAAAAGATAGTAGGCTATAATTATATAAATATAACTTATAAGATTAGATAAAATATCCCTTTTATTATTTAGGATAGAGAAGCATATTATTTTATCTCAAAAACACTTTTAATTCAAATAGTAGTTTCTCCCAACCAAACAAGTCTTAGTGGAGAATATAGGTTATAAACTAACTAACTTTTATTTAAAAGAAATAATAAATCATTTATGGAAAATAACTTATTCTAACTTGTTACAAACTTATAAAAATAAATAAGAAAAAAATATACTTTTATCATCCTTATTCTATACTTTTATTTTTGGATAAAGATGAGTAAAAAGAATAAGTGACTCTTGTGAGACTTGAACCCAAGACCTAGTTCACATACTTCCCAAGCTTTAAGTGTTACCCTCTAACCACTAGGCCAAGCCCCCACTTGTTCTCTCTCACCTACAACTATTAATATTAACCAACTAACTAGATTAATTAATAAAAACAAAAAACAAAACATAACAAAACAAAAGAAATGGAGAAAGGAAGAGAGAAAGTGACGGGTTGTACCCGAGAAAGAAGAAGACGACGGGATGGTGGCGACCGCCGGCGGGGACGACGCCGGTGACGGATGACAGCGGCGCTGGGCGGCGCACGGCGACGGGAGCGGCGGCGGGCAGCGGCAGCGGCGGCGGTTGGGACCTCTAGACAGCCAACGGCAGAGAGAGAGTTTGAGAGAGAGCTCTAGGGTGAGGGAGATTGAGAGAGCTAATGTTGGTGTGAGAAATCTCTGAGATTGAGGGGGTTTTTATAGGCTTTGGGTGTAGAATTTGCCGCCATGGAGGAGACCGACTTGTTGTTCATCGATTCCGAATTGGGACCAAAATTTGGCGAAATTGGTTTACTTGTTGCTAGATTATCGATCTTTGAATAGTTTGGATCGAATTTGTAGTGTATTGGGACGAAAATCAACAAGTTTGATGAGGATTTAGAGTGGTGATGGTGGTGGAATAGTACTCTTCCGTCCGTGGAAGAGTTGGAGAAAGAAGATGACTAATTTTAAGGTTAAAGACACTTTCACCCCACTAACGTTAGGCTTAGTACAACTACCACCCCTTAGTTTAAATAAAAGACACTATAATAGTTATAAGAAAATACATAAAAGCACCTAGGTAGTTTGTAACATTAAAAATTAACTTTCTAAATAATAAAAACTAATACCCAAACTAATCCCAATGTCATATTAACACCAAATAATATCATAAAATATAATAGTAGCATATTAACACCCAATACTTATAATAATATTATATTAACCCTCAATAATTTCATAAAATACCCGTTTCTAAATAACAGGGTATTTCATCCTTCCCCACTTAAAGAAAACTCCGCCCTCGAAGTTGAAACCACATTCTAAACGACCCTCAACTATGAGTCTCCATTCTAGGATATAACTTCCAAATGCAACCCAATGCCATACACGATGAGTAACATATTATAACGATGTACTAGAATGACGTGCTTAAAAATCTGAAGGGTTACATCCTTCCCCCCTTAGAGAAGTGACGTCCTCGGAACTCGAAATATCTCGTAAAAAAATGTGAGGACACTTTCATCCTCATACCATCCCTCGCTTCACATGTTGCCTCTCAAAGATGTGGTCTATTAGCTATAATCCTACACTCTAACCAATTGTATCATCCATACAATACCCTAAAGTATAAGTAAATAAATAAATACAATACATGGCATGTAATGAGCAACTAATCAAGTAACACATTGATCATCAAAAAATAAGTTTCACATGCATTTGCACACAAGCCTAATTTCTAAAGACATAACAGCCCTATCCAAGATTACCCAAATCCCCAACGGCTTGTCAAATTTTTATTTCTTTCCCTATGTCCATTTTAAATTTCCCTATAGGTTTTAGATTTCCCTTTTGGATAACCTGGCTCTGATACCAACTGTAACACCCCCAAAACGACCAAGCCGGAAGTCCGGAGATGTCACTCCGTACTCGAGATTAAACCCGGATACAAGGAGATTTTATAACAGAATATCCAACCCAAAATCCATAAAATAATTAATTAAAAATTTAAAACTTGTCTCGCCACAAACATGGGCATTATTCCAATCTAAAATTCAACTACTAAATAAAACAAGTCTAAATGTGAAACTTAAATTTACTAAAGTGATGTGTCTCGATTTCCTCCAAAAGCCATGCTTCCACCTAAACCTGTGGTGCAGAAATAAAAAGGAACTCCACAGTTTCCAAAGTCAGCGGAAAATACTGAGTAAGCAACACCCAAGCATAGGAGGGAAGGAAGGAAGGAGTGTCCTTTATATAGCGTGGGAAGGAAGGAAGGAAGGAGTCTCCCACTCAAGTTATGATCAATAAGGTCATAAGTGTGGGAAGGAAGGAAGGAAGGAGTGTCATTTATATAGTCCAAGAAATCCTTGCCAACTACCTAAAGGACCTATTCTAGTCCTACAAGAATTCAATTAGTCCTTTCCTTGCAAATTAGTCCCTACTAAGTTTGCAAGGGGGTTGCAAAGTGATCCTTCTAATTAATTGATCCAATTAATTAATTCCCAAATCTAGTTCAACTCTATATAGCGTGTGACCCCATAGGTTCTATCTAGTTGGTAGCAACAATATGCTAATATAGAGCGGTTTCTAGCAAAACATCCATTCTAGCCAACTAATAGAATAGTCATCTTGACAAACCTTGTACAAGTAATTGTCTCATCCCTTTGTCTCTATATCCGGATTGGACACGAGACATACAAGCCACACTCGTATATCCAATCCACAGTTTCTCGATCCATGGGAATAGCCTTATTCGTGCAAATAACATCAATATCCCATATTGATTTATTTGAGTCTGGCCAAACATTCTATAAGCACTATCCCTCGAGTGGCCTAGGATATTTGCTCCCGTTATGTGGGACGGACAAATTCTATCTACGTCCACTATGATCTCTAAGATTGCTTCTTATTGTATCCAGTACATGCCTTTATAACTATCCAGCTACGGTGTAGCGTTTAACGCTACCAAACACAATAATCCACAACTAGAATATCTAGCGACTTCAAGTCTAAGGATGAAAATACCATTGCATCACGAGAAGCACTTGTGACTTAACATAACGTGTATGTAGCCTTCTCGGAGATGGGTCAATCCAGGGCGCCATTACCTTAATGCACACCTATGTGTTGGATCATGATATCTCCATATCAATCCAACCCCGTACTAGTCTATAGATGATTGTCCCATTAATCATTATACTGGACTAGGGATATTTAAGATAAACAACACAATTGTAAATCTAAGGACTTCATTATATGAAATATCCAATAAATAATAAAATGAATTTTCTAGCCACAAATAAATTCATACTAAATTAGATTGCCTCTAGGGCATCTATTCCAACAGTCTCCCACTTGCACTAGTGCCAATCTGGCGCATATCGTATGCCCATACTCCTAGTGTGCCCTTCATGTTTCCACTGCGTAAGCGGCTTTGTAAGTGGATCTGACAGATTCTCATCTGTAGGAATCTTGCATATCTGAATGTCTCCTCTATCGATAATATCTCGAATCAGATGAAACTTCCCGAGCACGTGCTTGGATTTCTGGTGTGACCTGGGTTCCTTCATTGCGCGATCGCCCCAGTGTTGTCACAGTGCAACTCAACTGGAACCGCAATGCTAGGAACAACACCAAGTTTAGAACTGATCCAAACAGCTTCCTTTGCTGCGCCATTTGCAGCAATGTACTCAGCCTTTGTTGTGAATCAGCCACCGTCACTTGCTTGGAACTCTTCCAGCTCACCGCTGCTCCATTCAGGCAAAACACATATCCCGAATGTGATCTAAAGTCATCTCTGTCGGTTTGGAAGCTTGAATCAGTGTAACCCCTTACACGCAACTCTTCCTCACCGCCAAATATCAAGAAAGCATCATTAATTCTTCTCAAGTACTTTAGGATGTTCTTGACTGCAATCCAGTGACTCTCACCCGGATTGTATTGGTATCTGCTTGTCATACTCAAGGCATATGTCTGGTCTGGTACATAACATGGCGTACATGATTGATCCTATGGCCGAGGCATAGGGGATTCTACTCATGCGTTCCTTCTCAATCTCATTGTAAGGACAACCACTCTTCGAAAGAGTGATTCCATGTGACATGGGGAAGAATCCCTTCTTCGAATCTTGCATGTTGAACCGTTTCAACACCTTGTCAATATATGTACATTGACTTAGGCCTAGCAGTCTCTTAGATCTATCTCTATAGATCTTTATACCGAGTATATAGGCTGCTTCCCCTAAGTCCTTCATTGAGAAACACTTCCCTAGCCAATATTTAACAGATTACAGCATGGGAACGTCGTTTCCAATGAGTAGTATGTCATCCACATACAATACCAGAAAAGCTACAGAGCTCCCACTAACCTTCTTGTAGACACAAGACTCATCTTCGTTCCTGATGAAGCCAAACTCTTTGACTACTTCATCAAAACGTCGATTCCAACTCCTAGAAGTTTTCTTCAATCCATAAATGGATCGTTGCAGCTTACAGACTTTGTTGGCTTGCTTTGGATATTCAAAACCCTCCGGCTGTATCATATACACGTCCTCGAGGATATTCCCATAAAGGAATGTTGTTTTGACATCCATCTGCCAAATCTCATAGTTATGGTATGTTGCAATCGCAAGTAGGATTCGGATGGATTTGGTCATAGCGACTGGTGAAAAGGTTTCATCATAGTCAATACCATGAATCTGTCTGAATCCTTTAGCCACCAATCGGCCCTTATAGGTAATCACATTACCATCCATGTCGATCTTCTTCTTGAATACCCACTTGCACCCTATGGGTCGCGCCCCTTCGGGTGGTTCCATCAAAGTCCATACTTTGTTGGTATATATGGATTCCATCTCGGATCTCATGGCTTCTAGCCACTTCTGAGAGTCAGGGCCTTTCATGGCCTCTTCATAGGTAGTAGGCTCATCATCTATGAGCATCGTGTCACCGGAATCGGTCACGAGAAGTCCATACCTCTCGGGTTCCTGGCGCACTCTACTAGATCTACGAAGCTCTTGTGTTACCTGAACAGGCTGCTCCACAACTGTTTGTGGTTCCTGTTCATATTCCATAATCCGTTCAGTAATTTGTGGTTCTTGAATCTCTTCAAGTTCTACAGTCCTCCCACTTGCTTCTTTAGAGACAAACTCTCTTTCTAGAAACACGCCGGTCCGAGCAACAAACACTTTGTTCTCGGTTGGATTGTAGAAGTAGTAACCCTTAGTTTCCTTAGAGTACCCCACAAACTTACACTTATCCGATTTTGACACTAGCTTGTCTTATTGTAAACATTTTACATAGACATCGCAGCCCCAAATCTCATGAACGACAGTGTGGGACGCTTCCCACTCCACATCTCATATGGTGTCTTCATGACTGATTTAGATGGAACACGGTTAATGGTGAAAGTTGCACTTAATAGAGTGTGGCCCCAAAACGATAATGGAAGATCGGTTTGACACATCATAGATCGAACCATATACAATAGGGTTCGATTCCTCCTCTCAGACACGCCATTCCATTGTGGCGTTCCGGGTGGAGTGAGTTGGGACACGATCCCACACTCTCTAAGATAGTCGTCAAACTCTTGGCTCAAGTATTCTCCTCCATAATCCGATCGTAGAGCCTTGATACTTTTTTCAAGTTGCTTCTCTACTTCATTCTTGAATTCTTTGAACACTTTAAAGGATTCGGATTTGGCCCTCATAAGGTACACAAATCCATATCTACTGTAATCATTAGTAAATGTAATGAAGTAGACGTAACCACCCTTGGCAGGCGTTGCAAATGGCTCACACACATCAGTATGTATGAGCGCCAATTGATCACTAGTCCTCTCACCTTTCTTATTGAAAGGGGACTTTGTCATTTTTCCCAATAAACAAGCCTCACATGTCTCATATGATTCAAAATCAAATGAGTCTAGTAGTCCATCCTTATGGAGTCTAGATACACGTTTCTCGTTTATGTGGCCTAAACGACAGTGTCATAAATAAGCAGGATTTAAATCATTTATTTTAATCCGCTTGGTATTAATGTTGTAGACAGGATTGCTTAGATCAAGGACATACAGTCCATTAAATAATTGCGCACTAAAATAGTGAATATTATTCAAATAAAATGAACAAAAATTGTTCTTTATTGAAATAATAAAACCTTCCTTGTCCAAACAAGAAATAGAAATAATGTTTCTGCTCATAGCAGGCACAAAATAGCAATTATTTAATTCTAAAACTCATCCTGAAGGCAGAGATAGCTCGCACACGCCCACGGTCAACGCATCAACTTTTTCTCCATTCCCAACGCACAGATCTATCTCCCCTTTAGCCAATTTTCTACTTCTCTTTAGATCCTGCACATTTCGACAAGTGTGAGATCCACATCCAGTATCTAATACCCATGATGTAGAGATAGTTAAATTGACATCTACAACAAAAATACCTGGTGGTGGTGGAATCACTATTCCAAGCCTCTTGTCCTCCAGATATTTTGGGCAATTCCTCCTCCAGTGTCCAGGCTGACTGCAGTAGTGACACTCACCTTTAGACACACCTTTGGTAACGCCACCAAAAGGCTTAAGGGCAGGTTCCTTGGACTTGGCAACTGACTTGCTTTTTCCCTTGGAGGATGAGGCAAACCTTTTTCCCTTTCCTTTCTGCACTATCATAATGGCCTTCCCTTACCCTTGTTGATGCTTTGTTCAGCTGTCCTCATCATATTGAGCAAATCTGGCAGTGGTTTCACGATCTCGTTCATGTTATAGTTCATGATGAACTGTCCATAACTCTCGGGCAACGATTGCAACACGAGATCGGTTGCCAACTCTTGACCGACCGGGAACCCAATTCGGGCGAGATTCTCCAAGTACCCGATCATACGGAGTACATGGGGTCCCACCGGGTTCCCTTCTGCCAGATGACACTTGAACAATGCCTTAGAGACCTCATACCTCTCAACCCTTGCCTGCTCTTGGAAGAGCTGCTTCAGATGCTCGATCATATCGACAACATTCATGTTTTTGTGTTGCTTCTGAAGCTCAGAAGTCATGGTGCATAGCATAAGGCAGGCCGCATCATTAGCGTCATCAGCACGCTTTTGATACGCCTTTAGGGCTGCAGGTGTTTGGTTCTCTGGAACATGCTCCTCTATTGCGTACAGTTTCTTCTCTTGCTTGAGAACGATTCTCAAGTTTCTGTACCAATCAAGGAAGTTGGTTCCAGAGAGCTTGTCCTTCTCAAGGACATATCGTAGGGAATGTTGTGAACTCGATGAGTTGTTTGCCATTTGGAATTCTACAAAAGGAAAATACGCAAGTTTTAGTATTTGTGAATTTTTGACTATATTCAATAATGTCTAGTTTATCAAATGGGCTCCCACTATTTTTTCTACGGATTAATAACCCTCAAGATATTAATGCGGAAAATATCCTTATATTTTCTAGTGGGCCAAGATCCATCTTTCATCTCCTTATGAGCTTGCTTTGGCAAGTCACTCATAATTTGACTACTTTAGGTAGGAACAATTCAAATTGCATCCCATATGCAACTCTTGGTTCAATTGGGCAAATAACTCCTTATTTATCCATCCATATGGATAATCCCAATTGATTGCCTCTAGGTTTCTTAATCAAATTAATAGCCTAGTTGTGTTCAACCTCTTATCTAAACAATTGCACATTGTTACGTGCCATCGCATTCCATCATTATGAACCAAGTCGCCATGCTTTGGCACGCACGAACTTGATAAATAATGATGATAATGAGTGTTTAAATAACGATAAGGCAAGAACACAATATTTGAATTTTGAGGGATTTTAAATTCAATTTTAATTGTTTTGTTGATCAATATCAACTAATCTATCTATTTGAGTTTGGGCACAACTCCAAATAATATATCCGGGTTGTCTAATTATCTTATTATCCTAATTGCATGCATCATCCATACACCAACCACAAAATAATAAGACAATAAAATAACAACCACAAAACAAAAATAAATCGTGATGTGGATATGGCCTTTTCTAGACTAAGATAATTCCAAGCCAATGGAATTATCTATGAACCCTAAAAGCAAACACATCTCCATGCGTCTTGATCTTTTGGTCCATTCTTCATAGTCATGTGGAATGCTCCATGCTCCATCTTTTGTGGCTTCCTTTGGCTTTGGGCTTCTTTTCTTCAATCTTGGCTAACAATCTACTTTATCTAGCACTAGCTAACAACTATACTAAATAAAATAAATCTCACAAGCTGAGAAAAAAATGGCTCGCAGGCCATAAAACCCTAATTAATTATTACAATTAATTGATCAGCTCGCAGGCCGTAAACCAAACCATAAAAATTAAACATCCACATCAAACCAAATCCTAAGGCCATATCCAATCACCATGCGATTTGCACATAAACAGTTAAAATCAAATTTTAACGCGCTTGGTCAATTTTAATTAATTTTAGGATATTCTAGGGTTAAAACGGTCCATGGGGCCCAACAATCTAATTGCCCGGGCCCAAAAGAGAACCGCAAATGCCTTGGGCCGGCCGGCCCCTAGCCCACGCGGCTAGGCCACGGGCTAGCGCTGCCCCGGCCCCTAGGCCGAGCCTTGCTTGGGCGGCAAGCAAGGAGGGGCGGTCCCCTAGGGGGGCCGAACCTCCTTTGCGAGTTGTTTCCAAAACAATTCCCTTGCTTGGTGCCCAAGTATGGTTGTTTTCTTGTATAGAAAGAACTCCTTCTTCCCCAAGGATGCCCAAAACCCTAGATCTAAGATCCTAAAATTTCTCAAACTCACTAATTCATGCATCCAATGCAAAAACTAGGTCTTGTTATGATAGATTATTGACAAATTGTATCATATGCTTGATTTGTCTTGTTTTACGCGATAAACAACATTTTTAAGGTGTAAAACTATCAAAACGTAACACATAAACCACGCTTGTGCTCTACGACCTGTGGCTCTGATACCATTGTAGGGTTTTGATTCATGGATGCGCAACGGAAACACAAACAATCATAACCCATGCAAAACCCTCCAAGGATCACAAGTCAAGAGACATAACGATGGTAAAGGAAGAAATCAATATCTTCCAATCCTTGGTGCTAGCCCGGAAAGAGGAAGAGGAAGAAGAATCACGCAAAACGAGACGAACAAGGAGGTGTTCGGCCTCCTTGTGGCCGACTTGGACGGGCGGCGAGCAAAGGGGGGCGGCGGCTCCTCTTTGCTTGCTTGCTCTCTCCTTTTTTGTTCTCTCCCACTCAAGTTATGATCAATAAGGTCATAAGTGTGGGAAGGAAGGAAGGGGTGTCATTTATGTAGTCCAACAAATCATTGCCAACTACCTAAAGGACCTATTCTAGTCCTACTAGAATTCAATTTAGTCTCTTCCTTGCAAATTAGTCCCTACTAAGTTTGCAAGGTGTTGCAAAGTGATCCTTCTAATTAATTGATCCAATTAATTAATTCACAAATCTAGTTCAACTCTATATAGCGTGTGACCCCATAGGTTCTATCTAGTTGGTAGCATCAATTTGCTAATATGGAGCGGTTTCTAGTAAAACATCCATTCTAGCCAACTAATAGAATAGTCATCTTGACAAACCTTGTACAAGTAATTGTCTGATCCCTTTGTCTCTATATCTGGATTGGACACGAGACATACAAGACACACTCGTATATCCAATCCACAGTTTCTCGATCCATGAGAATAGCCTTATTCGTGCAAATAACATCAATATCCCATATTGATTTATTTGAGTCTGGCCAGACATTCTATAAGCACTATCCCTCGAGTGGCCTAGGATATTTGCTCCCGTTATGTGGGAGGGACAAATGCTATCTACGTCCACTACGATCTCTAAGCTTGCTTCTTATTGTATCCAGTACACGCCTTTATAACTACCCAGTTACGGTGTAGCGTTTAACGCTACTAAAATCACAATAATCCACAACTAGAATATCTAGCGACTTCAAGTCTAAGGATGACAATACCATTACACCACGAGAAGCACTTGTGACTTAACAAAACGTGTATGTAGCCTTCTCGGAGATGGGTCAATCCAGTGCGCCATTACCCTTAATGCACACCTATGTGTTGGATCATGATATCTCCATATCAATTCAACCCCATACTAGTTTATAGATGATTGTCCCATTAATCATTATACTGGACTAGGGATATTTAAGATAAACAACACAATTGTAAATCTAAGGACTTCATTATATTAAATATCCAATAAATAATAAAATGAATTTTCTAGCCACAAATAAATTCATACTAAGTTAGATTGCCTCTAGGGCATCTATTCCAACAGGCGTTGGTTGCGACATCTTCGGAACCGCCGGAAAAACCGTCGTAGTTGTGTTTAAGGCGATTTTTTGTTAGATTTAAGGCGGTTTTGAACCGCCGTTTGCAGCTGTTTTTCTAGTAGTGCAAGGACCTCCTATTCAATACATGAGTGGTAATGCATCTTTTGGGGCACCCAAACCTAAAGTCACTTGTCATCACTGTGGTGGTACAGGACATATCAAGGCCAAATGCTGGAAGCTACATGGTTACCCAGCAAACTTCAAAATAAGCATAAACCCCAGGCTCATTGTACAGCTGCAGAGGTTAATGTTCCTAATATGGGAGTTTCTTCAGCAGAGAATACTGGATTTCCTTTTTCTCAAGCTCAATGTCAGCAGATGATGAGTTATATTAACACTCAGATGCAGCAATCTCAAAATGGAACTGCAGGTGATTCTCATTCAGGTTCTCCTTCTCACAGTTCTAACTCTGTAGAGAGTCATCTTCATCATTATTCTAAGGCTGATTCAATGTATGGTTCACACTTCATGGGAGGTGTTCTTAGTTATGGTCTTGCCTCTTTTGATATTGGCAATGGTGATCAATCAACTTGGATCATTCATAGTGGTGCCACTGATCACATGTGTTGTGATTTGGCCCTTTTGACACTACCTGTTGAGGTGAATGACCTCTTTGTGTATTTGCAAAATGGAAGAAGGGTTCAAGTCTCTCATATTGGCTCTGTTCAATTGAAAAATTCCTTGAGTTTGACAGAAGTTTTGTATATTCCAGACGTTAAAATCAATCTAATTTCTATGACACAGCTAGCCAAAACACAACAATGTGTGTTTGTTTGTGATAATAATGGATGCCAAGTGTTATCAGGTGATTCCAAGAAAGTGGTGGCAGTGGGACAGAATGTTAATGGACTTTATTTGCTGCAGACTATATCTCATATATGTCATTCTGTATCTACTTCTAATCCTATGTTCACTAATGAAATTTGGCATCAAAGGCTTGGTCATTTGTCTGAAATGAAGCTTAAAGGGTTAACTAAGGTTTTAAACACTCAAGGGGTGATATACAATTCACTATTTGACATATGTCCCCAAGCAAAACAGAAAAAGTTGCCATTCCCAGTATTGGCAAAAGATAGAGTAAACCATTTGTCTCGGTGCATTGTGGGGGCCCTATAAAGTCCCAACTTATGCAGGTCACAGATTTTTTCTTACCTTGGTTGATGATGAAAGCAGGATGCCTTGGGTCTATTTGTTAGCTCATATATCAGAAGTTCAGGTTTTGATTCCACGATTTTATACCATGTGGAGACTCAGTTCTCAGCCAAAATTCAGAAGATTAGGAGTGACAATGCCAAAGAGCTGGCATTGGTGGATTTTATGCTCCAGAAAGGCATCATTCATTAGCTTAGTTGTGTTGAGGCTCATGAACAAACCTCTGTAGTAGAGAGAAAGCATCAGCATTTGCTCAATGTGGCTAGAGCTTTAAGCTTTCAATATTCTTTTCCTTTGAGGTTTTGGGGGGATAGTGTGTTAACAACCACTTATCTTATTAATAAAGTGCCTACTCCAGTTTTGGGAAATAAGTCACCTTATGAGTATCTCTTCAAGGAAATGCCACACTACTCCATACTTAGAGTATTTGGTTGCTTATGCTATAGCTCCACACTTCTTCAAGGCAGAACCAAATTTGACCCCAGAGCAGCTCCTTGTGTCATCTTGGGCTATGTTTTTGGTGTGAAGGGGTATAGACTTTACAAAATCAAGGAATGCAGCTTCCATATTTCCAGAAATATGATCTTTCATGAAGCTGTTTTTCCTTTCTCTTCAACCCTCAACTCTTCCCCATTTTACAGATGACATTGTACTTCCTGCAGTATTTGATGAAGACACCAGTCTTAATTATGGGACATCTCTTGAGATAAAACCTAATACTGTAACTCATGTACCTGATCCACCTTCTGAGGACTTAGTGTTTGTTCCAGCTGAGTCTCATGCACCTGGTGAAGAAGAGTGCCAGAACTCATAAAGTGCCCACCTATCTTAATGACTATATAGTTCAACAACCCAAAATGATGTCTGCAAATGTCACACCTGTTATCTTTGACTCATCTCCAGACCCCACTTCTTTATATTCCCATTTTTTGGCCACAGTTAATGGCATCACTGAACCTGAAAGTTATCAAGAGGCTAGCAAGCATCCAGAATGGATTAAGGCTATGCAGAATGAACTTCTTGCTCTTGAAGTTAACCATACTTGGGAGTTGACTACTCTGCCTTCAGGACATGATCATATTGGTTGCAAATGGGTTTATATAATTAAGCTCAGGTCTGATGGAGAATTGGAAAGGTACAAGGCTAGATTAGTGGCCAAAGGTTACATTCAAACTGCAGGGGTTGACTACACAGAGACTTTTTCACCAGTTGCAAAGTTGCCTACAGTGAAGTGTCTATTAGCTCTTGCTGCAACTAAAGGTTGACATTTACTACAGTTAGATGTCAATAATGCCTTCCTTCATGGAGAATTGGATGAAGAAGTTTACATGAGTATACCTCCTGGATATGTTCCACCTCCTAGTTCTCATTCTCAACAAGGAACTCTGGTCTGTCATCTCAAGAAGTCACTCTATGGCCTCAAACAGGCATCCAGACAATGGTACAGCAAGTTTTCAATCACTTTATTGGATCTTGGCTTCATTCGGTGTAAGACAGACTATACTCTATTTGTCAAGCATACTTGATCTTTGTTTGTTTGCATTCTTGTCTATGTTGATGATATTGTCCTTGGAGGTAATGACTTAGAACACTTGAATTCTCTCAAGAACACTTTGAACTCCAAGTTTCAGCTTAAATATTTGGGTTTCCTTAGATATTTCTTAAGTTTTTAGATTGCCAGGAATGATAATGGCATCAGCTTATGTCAAAGGAAGTTTGCTCTCGACATTCTTGCTGAATGTGGGTACAGCAATTGTAAGCCAGCTTCTGTTCCTATGGACCCTTTGGCAAAGTTATCAGCTGGAGTGGGGGATATCTTGTCAGAATTGGATGTACAAACTTACAGGAAATTGGTTGGGATTACTTATGCAATTCCAGACCAGACATTTGTTATGCAGTCAGCAAGCTCTCACAATTTGCGTCAAAACCTACTGCATTGCATCTTGAAGCAGTTCACCATCTTCTTAGATATCTGAAGGACTCCCCTGCACAAGGATTGTTCTTTTCTTCATCCTCCTCAATTACTCTTCTTGCATATTCAGATGCTGACTGGGCTGGGTGTCTTAATACTAGGAAGTCAACTAATGGGTATCTAATTTATGTTGGTTCCTCTCTAGTGCATTGGAGGTCTAAGAAACAGAGTGTGGTCTCCAGGAGCTCTACTAAGTCTGAATATAGAGGATTGGGTGCAGTTTCTTGTGAAGTGTTATGGTTCTTGTATTTGCTTCATGATCTTGGAATATCTCTGCTCAAAGCTCCTGTAGTGTATACAGACAGCAGTCCAACTCTTCAACTGGCAGCTAACCCAGTTTTTAATGAAAAAACCAAGCACATTGGTGTTGATTGTCATTTGGTAAGAGATTTGGTACAAAAAGGTACATTTCTGCTACATTATGTCCCTTCTTCTCATCAGCTAGCTGATATTCTCACAAAGCCTCTACATCCTGCTGTATTCAATTTTCTATTGTCCAAGTTGGGAGTTAGACTGATCTACTCACCAACTTGAGGGAGGCTCTTGAAGAATTGATCTAGTTCAAAGTTTGCATGATGGACTAAACTGCAAGCATTTCCAAAGTAATGACATGAAGTTGTGTGCAGCAGTAGTCGTTTGATTAGAAGCAGAAGTGTTTCTCAACCGTTGGATCAATATTTCCGTTAGCTTTGAAATGCTAAGTGGAACGATGGCGTTTGATTAGAGTTTTTCAAATAACTAGACGTTAAACATTCTTTATTATCCTAATTACTTTGTATTAGCTAAACATTGTCGTTTTAACTCTGAGTCAGCATCTTATGACTCGATTAGTCCATGTGTCTTGGTCTGATTGATCAATAGTGCTGATTCTGTTATCTCGGTTAATGCCTTCTTTTTGCTGAGACAATTTGGAGGTATAAACCCTAGCTTCAATTTCCTTTGTCTGTAACAATTGGCTCTTCAATGAAATTGATTCATCTTTCTCAAATCATCTTCGTTTTGCATTTTCTTAATAGTTTATGTTTACATGCAGAAATATAGTAGGAAAAATGTCATCTTCCGAAGGCATTGCGCATGAGAAGGTTGCGGAACTTCATATTGTTGAAGAAATCCTCGAAAAACTTAAAAATGTGCAGAACCTCAATGGCGTGCTCTTCCGTCGTCTTCTTAACTCCTTCCATGTCATCAGGCTCTCCCGAGCACGTTCCACATCTGCAGTCATCTCTTCGTTGTCATATCCCTCGCCCATAGTCGCATTTGGATTAGAGCACTCGTGAGCATGAACAACTTCTTTGGCTGTAAAATTGCACGGGTGGGGCGAGGCTCCCCCATACTTAATGTCTTGAATATCGTTAAGAGAGTCAGTTGCTAGCAGCTCCCAAGTCGCACAATGCATAGCCAATGTAAGCATCTCCCAAAGTGACATGAGTGAAAAACAGTCGGGATCTTTCTTCTTTGCTAGAAAACAATTCTCCACACAAGCACTCGCCATTGGAGTTAGATGGTAGTCTCAAAGTTACCAATGCACAACCTCTCATACTTACATGTCCTTAAATAAGTTAGTATTAGTAGGCATCTTAGCTAAAGGCCTCACCAAAAGGAATGTTAATGTGGAGCTTCTTAAAAATCTCCACGAATCTGGGAGCTCATGGGAAGCAGGTAACTTGCCATGACTAGCTTCTTCTTCTTGTTGCAAGCTTCCTTCCCATTCAACCCACTTTTTTTGTTAAGAATGTCATTTATTTGAATTCTGAATCTTCTTAAGTTCTTTATGAATAATGAGTTGGGATAAGTAGCGAATTCCTTTCGAGTGCAAAGGATTGCAAGTCACAAAGAAAAATAAGGGTGAAATTTCGATTTCGAATAGTTGAGTAGGGGCCATAGCCCCCATTACTCTCTAAGTAGATACGCCATTGCTTCCACTACGAATTCAGGTAATGTTTAATATCCCATACACCTATTAAAAGACTCAATGTTGTTTACGATACGGTTGTTACTTCTTAGAATATTCTCATTGCTCAACTACGTATTAAAGACTAGTAGCCGACTTTTTATTATAAAATTATAAACGTAGCTACAACATCTATGCATACTAATTGTAACATTGTAAAAAGAAAAATAATATTTCTATTGAAAGGGTGGCCTAGGGGTGTTCACGAACCGACTGGACCGGCGAAATCGGACCGCACCAAACCAAACCGTACCGAACCGTCGGTTCGTTCCAATTTTCAATACACTAAGAGCCCGTTTGGTAATGCTTTTGCTTTCCAAAACGCTGCTTTTCGAATTCAAAAGCAGTATTTTTGTGTTTAGTAAATTTTTATCTTTTTGTTTTTTAGAAAGCAACTGCTTCCCCACATCGAAATTTAAAAAGCATGGGAGGGGTTACTTTCTACGACCTGTTTTTTTATTAATATAATGTTAGACATAATTATCCACAAGATTAATAATATTTTTATTATAATATAGTAATATTAAAATGGTCGTTTCGACATTTACAACAAGTCTAAGGGCTAGTTTGGGAATGTTGTGGCGGTGCTAGAAAGCTGCTGTGTGAAAACACTATGGAAAAGCTGATGTGAATTCTTGATAAAATGTTGTTTGGTAAATATTAGGCAAAGCTGCTGTGAAATATTGATATAGTAATTTTGTGTTTGGTAAACTCAATTGTGAAGTTGTTGTGAGAGGGTAAAATGAAAAAAAAAATATATGACACGTGTCATTTCTGTAAAGATAACAATTGATATTTTTAAAAATAATATGGTTAAAATCGGTTGTAGATAAATCAATCAAAATCACTTTTTGGAAAAGCATCTCCCCATTGCTTCTTGAAAACTGTTGTGGGACAGCAGAAACTGTCCGAAAAAGCACAAATTTTATTTTTACCAAACACACTAAAACTGTTTCTGCTGTCAGAAAGCAGTTGTGCTGGCAGCAGAACCATTCCCAAACTGGCCCTATAGCACTAATTGCCAAGCACAAAATGTCAAAAGTGCTTTTCCACAGCAGGTTGTATACAGAGTTTACCAAACACTTTTTGTGTAGATTCTCACAGCAACTTTCTCACAGTACTTTCTACACAACAGCTTTCTAAACCGCCACAGGATTACCAAACTAGCCATAAGCGGTTTTTGTTGTTGTAAAAGCGAACCGGGCCCTCACCTAACCGGATCGAAACCGGATAACCGACTTCAAACCGGACCGGATCGAAACATTATTTTATATTTAAATTGTATTATATTATTAGTATCTAATGTGTATGAATTTATTAATTCTTTGCCGATGTGAGTGGTAATTACAAACACCAATCAATTTATTATCAATCTGCAAAGTTATTTGAAATCTTGCTATGTTATTGTCAAAAAAAAATCTTGCTATGCAATCTAAACCAATACTTCTAATGTTCCCTCGATATTTTCATGTAATGCAAATGTAGTAACCACGATTCCATACAAAAATGTAGTAGCATAGAGAATTTTAAGCATGTTAATAGTTATTTTCATGGAACTGAGATTTGAAAAAATTAGCATATTGAAGTTTAGTTTTCTTAATTCATGATATTGCACATTATAATATTAAAACCGTAAGTATTAACCGAACCGGGTATATATCGGTACGGTTTTATTTTTTTAGTTTTCAAACCGAGCCTATTTCGGTATGAAGTTTAGCAAAACCGATCATTTCGATTTAGGTGTCATTAGTGACATAAAACTGACCGAACCGGACCGTGAACACCCTTACATTGGCCCCTAATAGGCAGAAATTCTGCGTCCGCCACTGTCTCCGCCCACTTTTATGTGTTATGTTTTTTCTTCTAACATTTTGAGTGACTTGATTTACTACCGAAATAATACCAGAATGACTATTATAATATCGTTTTTTCCTACTCACCCTCAAAATATTAGGGGGAAAGTAGTAGGTTCTAGAAAACTAGACATCGACCTTCAAGCAACATATTCACAATTTGAGAGCAAGCAACTGATCTGTTATTAGTGCTTTCTCTTTTGAAGTTCTTGAAAAGTGCACATCGATCTCCAACCCAATCTTATACGGTAGGTGAAATTAACTTGTCAAGGAGCGATTCTTATATGCTCCGAACTAGCTAGATGTGACATGTGCTCATGCCGAAATTTAATAAAAACACACATATAATAATATAAGAGTAGGAATAAAATATAAGAAATTTAACAAAATACAAGAAATTTTATAAAGTTGGTTAGACTAGGATAGCATCAATTGCTAGGGGTAAAATACATTTTCACCACCTCAAGTTTGACACAACGATACTGTCACCCCTTTTTGGTTTGGGAAATGAATCCAACGACACTTCCGTCATTTTTGTGTGTTAAAATTGAGGACATTTACAATCCCTCGTTGTATCATTTCATACTTTATGAGGACACATTTGTTCTTGAATTCGCTATCAGTGACGACTATACCCTTAGACTAATGGAAACACAATTACGGAGTGTAGGTATATTGAAACTTTAAAAGAGTGAAAAAGTCATTTTGCTTACTAAAATAGGTGTAAGTGTCGAGGTGAAAAGCCTGACCAGATGGAAGTGTCTTTTATCCCAATTACTAGTACTAAAATACGTAAGAATAACTACTACATTTGTTTCTTTTGAATTGTTGGGATACTCGAATCGACTAGCAAATCAAGAAAAGCAACCAAGGCGAGGAAGGCGAGGAAACTAAGTTGCAGCATCTGGCCGGTCGTACGAGTAAGGGGCTGGCCGTACGACTAGGTTGGGGGCCGGGTGTATTGAAATGTTTCCTTGTCCGTTTTAGAAGGTTTGCGGGTTGCTTAGGCATAATGTTAATGTATAGGTCATGGCATAACTTGTGTGGGGTGTATTGTGAAGTGTATTCGGGTTGTAATTATGGGGTTCTCTCAATAAAATATCAGGTTCTGACCGTGTAGGTTGTTAACGGATTCATTAGTGAATATGTTAGTGAACCACGTTAAATTTGTATCTCGTTCTTGATTATTTGTTCATCGTTCTTACTCGATACCCTCTTTTATAGCAAATTGGTATCAGAGCCAGGTTACACGATCCAGGTGGAGCCAAGTGCAAGGGTTTCACAATATGGTGGAATTACTGAGCTAGGGTTTTGAGATTCCGTCAAGAACGTGGTCTGGTTTAGCAATCAAGATCGTTCTGTTCCAGAAGAGAAACATGTTTAGTTCGTTGGCCTCTGACAAGGGGACATGTGTACACCCACCATCTGAAAGCACTTGGCATGGGGGGAGGGGGCATATATGGGATTCTGTTATGAAGCAATATGGTGCGCATCTATTTCGAGCATGCAATCTGTCGTGCTGGTGCTTCTGGCATCTGGGACGCATTCGGTTTTGGCCCGATTCTGGCATTCACACACAATCTAGTTGGTTCACCTGTTGCAGGAACTCGTAGGAGTTGGAGCAAAGGCATGGAGTATCTGTCGCGTGAATTTCGTTTTGGCGTGTAGTCTGCACGAGTATGATTCAGACGTGCACTTGTTTATAGGCGTTTATCGTGATATGCAACTGGCTCGCATGTGGCGTGATATGTTTCTGGCGAGCATCGCGTTTCTGGCGCATCCAAGGTAATTTGGGCGCATCTAGCACGCCAATATGTTCTTGCACTAGTGATGGTGCATCTGGTCCTTCATCACTATTGACACTTGTCGTGGTGTGCTGGTTCTTGTGCAATTTGGAGCGCATCGGAATACATTCGGTCCCGTATCATTGAATGTATATGAGTCTGGTTCAGTGTGATGCACTTGTTTATGTTTCTATAAGCGTATCCGCGCAATTGACACATTCGTTGCTGGGAAAAACATGGTAGTCAGAGCAACGTTTGGCGAATCTGGTCTCGCATACAGCTACAAAACATTTGGGTATGGGAGGCTTGCTCGTTTATGATTCTGGGAGATGCATCCGTATCAGGTTTAAGGAGAGAAGCTTCAGGTTCTGGTTCAAGTGGTTGAGAGGATTCAAGGTAAGGTAAATCGAAGCAACCAAGACCCGACAAGGATTCAGGATGCTAGGACGAACCAAGTTAAGGTGGAGATTTGCTGAGATAACTCGAATCAACTAGCAAATCGGGCAAAGCAACCAAGGCGAGGAAGGCAAGGAAACCAAGTTGCAGCATCTGGATGGTCGTACGACCAGTTCGAGGGCTGGGGTGTTTTGGAATGTTTCCTTGTCCCTTTTTGGACGGTTTCCGGGTTGCTTATGCTGCAAGTTAATGTCTTAGGTGTATATAAAGGCTATAGGTCGTGGCATAACATGTGTGGTAGTAATTATTGCTTCCTCCAATAGCAAATTTGACATGGTGCTCTAATCAATACATCACATGACACGTCAAGTGGTGTCTTCATGTTGTAATTTCGGGTTTCTCTCAAATAATATCAGATTTCGGTCGTGGAGGTAGCTAACGGATTCATTAGTGAACCACGTTAAATTTGTATATCGTTCTTGATTATTTGTAAGTATTTCTTGCTCGATACCCTCCATTATAACACGATTCTTCTTTGTTGACTATTTGAGAGTCACTTTAATCAATTCAAAATGTTATAAATTAACAATACTGTAAAAAATTACCAAATAATTGTACTATTTTATCAACCAAATTACCATATTAAAGTGAACTGTTAAATATACACTCAAATTCTACAACACCATAAAAAGACTATCAAATGATTGCATAATTCTTTAAATCAAATTACATGTTGAAAATTATCCGGGAAAATCAAAGTATGAAGTAAGAGAAAAAACATAACTAACTAAATTACCAGATTAAAGTTAAGCTAGGATGGTAGCTCGAGCGGTAGAATACTCAAAGCCCCTGCATGACAATCCGGTCAAACTTAGGATTTTTTTTTAATTTTTTTTTTTTTTTTTTTTTTGAGAAATGGTCAAACTCAGTTGACGACTATAACAATCTCCAAAAATAAATTACCATATTAAAGTTAAGGAAAAACGGAGACGATAGTGGTTGACTAATGACTGGTTGTTCCGAAGAACCCATATAACATGGGAAAGATGACCCCTCCGAATTAATGTTGTCATTCTTTGGTGATGGACATTTAAAGCTGACAGTAACAAGACTTGGAAAACATTAAAGATGGTCGTTGACTCTTTCTCCGGCCAAACCCCAATGTTAGTGCCTGTTTGGCAAACTGGTCTTAAACAAATTTCGGCTAATGATGTTTTAGTCAGATTATTTTTATCAGACCGCTTGTAAGTTTTTAATTTGGGTAAAAGACACTTTCACCCCTAAAGGTTTGAGTGAAGGACGCTTTCACCCCTTCAGCACGCCAAATTGCCTCGCAACTACACTCTCAAATCGTTGAACCGTTAATTTGGGAGTGAGATCAATGTACTTTTTACGTGAATTTTGCTCTCTTAGAGTATAGAACTAGGCAACCAGAAAGGGTAGGTATATAAAGTTCAACACACTTAGAAGGCGTGAAAGTGTCTTTGTATCAAACCTAAGGGGTGAAAATTGTTGAAGATCAATCGATGTTTCCTTTGGCGTGTTTACAATGGTGGAGGTCTCCCCCACCCCTAAACTCCCTCTGACCCCACTGTTTAACTTATTAATATTCACAAGACTGTCATTTATCCTCCAACAGTGGACGTCTCTCCCACCCCCTCCACTCATTTTCACTTATTATTTTTCAACTATTTCAATTACATTATCATTTTCATATTTTATATACTTCAATAAGTATTTACATTAAGTTATATATATGTAATTATTAATTGGCAATAATTAGTTTTTTTTAATATAATAATTTAAAAAAACATATTAATATAAAAAAAAGTGATTTTTTTTTTAGAAATTTTAATCATCGAGATGATCCCGTGGGTATATATATTATGTAAAAGAGAATTTATAAATGAACCGGGAATGTTTTTTAGGAAGTTAATAAATCGAGATTTAATGTACTATTGAGGATTAATTTTTTTAGATGAGCTACTAAAAAATAATTACTAACACTAAAAAAAATGTGTTTCTAAAATAAACAAAATTTCTTATCAATTAACCAAATAAAGAAAGAAAAAAAAGAGAAGATGTAAACAAATACACCGTTCTTTATCAACTGAGAGATTTTTTTGTGAGGGATGTAGTCAAAGATTAGTTCTAACAAAACAAATCTTATCAGTTTACATTAAAAAAAAAAGATTAAACAAAAAAAGACGTTAGCGGTGAATCTTCTCCTACAATTTCTCCTAAATTTCGGCAATTCATCCAATTCAAACAATGAAACGACCAAAAAATAAAACAACGCAATCAACTAAATCGAAAATTGAGGAGTTTCCCCACAACTCCGACTCCAACGGCGGGGCAAGGGCGTGCGCGCCGAACCCGCCACCGCCCCTGTTTTGCTTGATTAATGGGCTCCTCAACCACCGCCCCTTCTTATTGGATTCACTAATTCACATCCCAGGCGCGCCTAAGTCAACTGTTAGAGTTGGTCTAAGGTAAAAGACACTTTCCACCTTATACTTGAGAAGTACAATATGTTACCCTGACGTTTGAACAAATACACTTTGCACACTTGTAATGGAAAAAACCGTTAGGACACTTACCACCTTTCTGTTAAGTTCTGTCTACGAAGTCCATCTTTGAACATTTTTGACTAATTTACCCCTATATTTTCAGTTTGTTTGGGTTCATGTCCTTGGTGTTCATGTTGAATATCAAGAACAATGAGGAAGATAAAAATCTCCACTCTCCACCAACACCACCAAATTTACAGTACAAACATACAAACATGATTCTTAAATCAATTTAGGATTCCAACTTCACAAAACTGTACATGAATAGAAATAACTCAAACACATCATAACCCAAATTCAATTGAAGTGGATGATGGATGTAAATGAAGAAAACCCATTACATTTTTTTTTGAGCAATAACAAGATGATATAAGAATGAGAGAAAGATGAATAAATTTGGTTTGGGTGAGTTTTCTCAGATTTATGAGTTTTGACACTCAACCAAATTCAATACTATTTCTATAACCATGGTTCGTGAAAGATAAATCCGAAAGATAAATCCTACAACACGAATTTCACAAATTACACAAACCCAACAACATCAAAAGGAACCAAATATGTAGAACACGGACATAAAAAATAACCATTTGAAAATAGACAACAATGACTTTGGTGGGTTTGAAAGTTGAATATAGAGGCAATCTACACCACCATTGCCGAATACAGCCCAACCTGCACCAATTCTTGCTAACTCACCATCATTCTCCTTCTTCTTTGCATCTAGAGAGATAAAGAAGATTGACGAGAAGAGGACCACACCACTAGCAGGGGAGGGCTCAATCGAGCGAAGGAAGAACAATCAATCGACAAGGAGAAGAGGATTGCCGACCTACCTCTTCTCAAATCGACCAACACACACCCACCACCACTCCTGAAATCGATCATCGCCGACCCACCACCAATGAAACCAACGGCCAATCCACCACCAAAAACCGAGCGCCAGATCGACACCCAATTCCACCAGGTCGACACCCACTCCAACGAAACTGAGGGAGAAGAGTTCTTGTTCTGGGTCTTCTCCAGATCTGGTAATAAGAGGAATAGGAGAATGAGAGAAGGAGAATAAGATCGAATATGGAAGAACAAGAAAGGGCGGTTTTGTTTTGGTATCATCAAATTGTGTTGAGGAGAGAGAGGTGGGTGTGGTAGCGCGTATGGATGGTGAAGAAGAAGAAGAAGAAGAAGAAGAAGAAGAAGAAGAAGAAGAAGAAGAAGAAGAAGAAGAAGAAGAAGAAGAAGAAGAAGAAGAAGAAGAAGAAGAAGAAGAAGAAGAAGAAGAAGAAGAAGAAGAAGAAGAAGGGAAGGAGAAGAAAGGCTCATCAAATTGTATTTGTTTCAGGGAGAGAAAATTTCACAGGAGGAGCAGGGGAAGAGAAATGGAGGGGTATAATGGACCTTTAAAGTGATTATTTAGCTTCGTTAGAATCTGTTACTCTCTGAGGGTGCAAAGTGTATTTGTTCAAACGTTAGGGTACACACTCCAAAACCAGAACAGATGCACGCCAGAACTAAACCACGTGTAGAATGCGCGCCAGAACCAAGATCAGATGCGCGTGCCAGAAATCTCATGCGCCAGATGCTCCATGCCGTTGCACAAACTCCAACGAGTTCCTGCAACGCATGCGCCAGAACCATTTTCAATTCACACGCCAGATACTCCATGTTGGGAGCCAGATTGCGCCTGAACGTCAATCGCCAGAACGCCAGATGCGCGTGAACCTGCTTGATTCGCGCCAATATGCGAAATGCGTGCTGGATTTTCCAGATCACTTGCACGCCTAATCAGATGCGCGCCAGATTGCTTCCACAGGAGCTCATATAGCCGCCTCCACGAGGCTTCAGATGGTGGGTGTACCTGCTTCTCTCTCACGAACAAATCGATCTTGATCGACAAACCAGACATCGTTCTTGGCAGAATCTCGATACCCAACTCCGGATAGCCTGCTCTACTTGAAACGCGAAACCCTAGCTTTGAGTTCCACCAAAATGTGAAGCCCTAGCTCTTGGCTCCACCTAGATCTTAGAACCTAGCTCTGATACCAGTTTGTTGTAACATAACTTCTGTTTCAGAGCTCTGATACCAGTTTGTTATTACCTGGGGGTAATCGAGCAAGAACGACGAAAGCAAAATCAAGAATGAGACAGATATTTAACGTGGTTCACTAACGAATTCGTAACGAACCTGCTAGCTACCTCCACGGCCAGAACCCGATATTTTATTGAGAAGAGAACCTGATTAAAATGTACACCGTGTGGCCATGGCGGCCACCCGATTACACCCATGCCCGACACACACCAGAGAACCTCCCAAAGCACTAATTCCCAAAGAAGAAAGTCACTGTGTGTACTCTGTGTGTGCTTTTGTGGTGAGTACCAAAAGATCCTTATATAGCCACATGTGGTGGCGGTGGTATTCACCCAAAGAAATTATGTCTCCAAGTTAAATCACTATGCCAACTTCACACAAATCTGCACCACCGCCTTTGACTTTGACATTTGGACCCAACTTCCTAATTTGATACAAGTCAAACTCTAACAGTTTCAGATGCATCTCACGATTTTAGAGTTGTGGGAAGTTTGAAGAAATCACTTTACTATATAGCTTATACTTACTCCCTTCTCTTTGTTGCTTTCCATTTTGACTTTCACGAGTCACTTTGACCTGTTGCTTACCAAATTACCGGGTCAAGGTGACTGTGGTGAATAGTCAAGTAGGAAGCATAATAGAAAATGGAGGAAGTACTAATTATGGTGGATTATGCTGTGGAAATTGCAGATATACAACAACTACAATTGGCATGGTTGTGCTCTGCCAATAACCCAATTCAGTATCACTCCGATTCTCTTCTTTCTCCCCATTGGGAAGTGGCACAGATAATAAGAAATGGGTACTTTTGTCTAAAATGCCCCCTAATACAGCTAATATTTACACTAAAGTAACCATCACTTCAAAGAATGACATCAAAAGTAAACATCACTAATGAGTTTTCTTCACCCCCAGTAAGTTTTTTGGTTCCCTCCAAACAAATTACCAAAATACATTAGCCACCAAAAGTTTTAAAAATCTGAAGCCAAAACCAATTTCACCAGGCTATAAATACAACATACAACACAATTCATATTGCATTTACATTAAAAAAAAAGTGTTCTTCATGAACACTACATATAAACCCAGAATTCAGAGAGAAGAAATTGAAGTAAACTGCTGCAAGCTATAACAGCACCAACATCAGCATCTGCAGCAGAAAAAGCAGCACAAGCAGCAACAGTGGCAGCAACATCAACAGTATCCACCACCATCAGGCCTTCTCCATCTTCACCTGCAAAATCAACAAAATTAGTATACGATGCCTGCAAGTAGAAGATTGAGTACTGGAAAAAGATATGCAATTAAAGATTATTTGCTCCATGGATGTACTGAAATGAAACCCATAAAAGGTTTGATGAACGAAGCTGTTATTCACTTTCAAGTTGACAGGAAAAAAATTTACGAAATATGGAAGACAATACAGAAATGTGTTCAAGATGGAGTCATATCAATGTGAAGTCCAAGCAAAGAGGAAACCACAAACCAAAGACAAAGCTGGATATTACGAGGTTATTATTAATTCTACCGGAATTCAGACACAATATTCGGAAATTAGCAGGTACCACCTCTCAGCCATTGTTTTTTATGTTCGTCATTGAGATGGTTGATTGAATGAGGAGTTACATTAACGTTAATGTCCTTATCAACCCCGACGGTTTTCTGGATAGGTCGAACTATTTGAAGAAAATATAAAAGGAAGACCAAGTAGGATCCATTGGTCTCGTCGTTAGCTTAGCCCGACACGTACGTACTCCTCATTCAGAAAGAAATACCGGGGCGATAAGGCCCTCGGCCCCTAAAAAGGCAGAGAGAGGGTTCCCGGGGTTCAGTATTAGAGATTCAGTGAGAAGAGTGTCGTGCCTAGCCACTGGCACTAAAAAAAGGAAACGAAGGCCTTACCTTAGCCTAGCGAGGTTGCTACCATTTCGCACGGTTCGGGGGATATAACTCAGTTGTTAGAGCTCCGCTCTTGGCCCATACCTCAGGAGCGAGGCCCGCTCTGAGAATCGGGAGCCGTCGAGCTTCCGAAGATCAGAGTGGAAGCAATTGGAAGCGCGCGACGGGAAGAAATGGCATGTACCATGTATTTCAGAAAATTATAAGACCAGTTATTCAAGCGTTTAAAGATGGACGAAAGACGGATCACTAAAGCTCAAAAGTTCTTATTTGAACCCTGCAATAAATGAAGATAACAAATTTGCAAGGCTGAAATGGTGTCTCAAAGCTCTTCTAATTAATGCAGAGGGTGTAATTAGCTACGAGTCATTTTCCAACACGGTTCATATCGATGATAAGTGGTTTTACATCAAACAAGTGAATGAGAAATTCATATTGTTGCCGACGGAAAAGGTGCTACATTGAGATGCACAATCAAAGCATTTTAGTCCCAAAATTATGTTCATGTGTTGTGTGGGGAGACCTATTTACGGACCAGATGGGGAATTAATATTTTATGAGAAAATTAGTGTTTGGCCATTTGTGGAAGAAGTTGCAGCAATAAGGAGTTCGAGCAATAGGGTAAGAGGCACACTTGAGGTAAAACCAATTGCTTCAGTGAATAGCGAATCACAACAAGATATGCTCATAAATATGATCATTCCAGCAGTAAATGAGAAGTGCCCAGAATCGCTGTCAAAGAATATCGTCATTCAGCAAGACAATGCAACTCCACTTGTAAAGGACAGTGACGCTTGTTTTATGGAGGCCGCAACAAGTGATGTGTTCAACATGATGTTAGTTAATCAACCAGCCAAGTCACCAGATTGTAACATCAACGACCTACAGTTCTTTAACTCAATTCAGAGTAAACAAAGTATAACGCAGACAAGATGCTTTGAAGAGGTGATTCAAGCTGTTGAAATGGCATTCGAAGATATGGAAGCAGACACTCTAGATGATGTGTGGATCACAATGCAAAGCTGCAAGATAGAGATTATGATACACAAAAAACATACTGACTACCAAATTCCATATATGGGGAAGGCCAGACTGAAGAGGCAGGGGATATTGCTGAAATATCTTACAGTGAGTAATATGCTTGTAATGGACACAATTGACTATATTCAAGACTTGAAACAAGTCATAAGACAACCCCCCCAACTCATGGAAAGGTTAGGTTATCAAGCAACTCAGTAGGTGAAGGGGTGGTTGCAAGTCTTTTGGTAAATGTAAGTGAACTGTGTAGCTAGAAACTCAGTAGGTGAAGGCGTTGTTGCAAGTATTTTGGTACATGTAAATGAATTGTGTAGCTTACAATCACCAATCAGTGTAATGGTGAAGGGGAGTTTTCACTATCTGAATGTAACTGTTTTGGTAAATCTATATAACAAGAGGGATTTACAAAGTGTACACTATCATACTCTCAGTTCACGAGGAACATCAGCGACATTTGATCATGAACACAACAATTTATTAACCACTTATGAAGAACATGAACCCAGAAAATCATGAACCCAGATCGACATGAATCATACCGGTGGTGAACACATACAATAAATAAGTTTAGAAGATGAACCTCCCTTCCGGCAGCAGCAAGTACATGGGAATGTAAATACCACAGAAAATCTTGATAGTTGCTCGAATCTCCTCGATTTCGAACAGAACCACAGCAAGTACGGGTTCCTCTGGAGTAACTCGAATCGGAGTCTTGGCGCCGAGTCTTGGCTTTATCTCGCCGGAGTAACTCGATTCGGAGTCGGAAACGTAGAAGGGATTTGGGTCTTCCGAATCGGGAACCCACGAAGATGAATCGAGAACCCACGAAGAGGAATCGGAAGACATCGCCGCCGTTGAGTGCAAACCCACGAAAACCAAACAAATTTAGGGTTGAGTGCAAACCCAGAGAGATAGAGCAACCGTACATACGGTTTCGATCGGAGAAGAACCAGAGTAACGGGAGCAACCATAGCGAGGGTTTCGATCGGACAAGAACCAGAGAGATGGAGTAGAGGGGTAGAGCGACAGAGAAGAGAGGAAGAGATGAGATGAATGTTGACGATGATTCCAGAGAAAGAGAGGTTTAGATCGGCTCCTATGGTTTGTTTGGTTTGGGGAGATGTTCTGGGTTGGGGTTGGGTGAGTTCATTAACTTGGACAATTACATGTATAATTGGCTACTAATATGAGATGATTAGTGGTCCAATCTGATTACCAAAAATGATTTTGTAAAGAGTGGGGTCTTTTTCAAGAGACTAAAATTGTCATTTGTGTTCATTAAACTTGTCAAATAAGGAAATAGGAAGAAAGAGAAGAATCGTCTCAAAAAGGAAAATGGGGAGAAGAGAAGAATCGGAGTGGTAATTCTTTAGTGAGAAGTTGGCAACAGGGGAGAGATGAATACGGGTTTTTTTTAAAGACACTTCTTTTATTTTTGTTTCTTTTCTTCTATATTTGATTTTAAACTCTCCCAAATGCATATTCCAAATATTGTTTGAAAAGAACGCAATAATTAAACAATTTATTTAACAACAGTTATTTCAGTACCAATCACCCCAAAAGAAAATATTTGATGCATTCAACGTAGTCAAGTTAAGACGCACGAGTACAGTAGATGGTCAATATTGAGGGATAAACAACGATCCCTCAGCAACTAGGTTCCAAACATGCTCTTAAATGTTTGAAGATCGAAACAAACTCAATAAAGAAATCCATGACCATTTCATCATCAACTCTCTCTCAATTCCAACAAAATATTATTACTCAAATCAAATTCCATCTCAAACAAAACAAACACTACCCAACTGCACACTAGTAGTGAGAAATTGAGATAGAGGGATACAGAGGTGCGCACTACAACAACAACAAGTGAGGAATCATCTCATCTCTCACTCTCTCTATCCATCTATCTCATCCTCACATTAATTGCTTTCCCCCACCACCCAACGTCCTCCAACAAGCATTAAATTCCCACCCAAAAAAAATTTATTTTCCCACCAAAGCCTACTCTGTTCTTGTTACTCCCCCTACCCTCCACCATTAATTCCCACCATTAAAGCACCTGACCCCATCTCTCCTCCACCACCACCAGGCCGGAGCTACTTGAGAACTGTCGCCCCTGACTTCTTGAAAATTCCACTAATACTTCTCTAATTATACTATTTTACATTACGACCCTTCAAAAAATACATAAATGCCCTCCGTGGAATTAAATTTTTCGGTCACATCCTAATTTTTGGCTTGGCTAGGCTGGTTTGATTTCCTGGCTCCGTCACTATGACCGCGCTCATTTCCACCGTCTATTAAACCTCTCCGGCGACAACAACGCCTCGGGATCCCCGCTCCTCATCCTGCTCGACACCCCGGTCACCGACCACCTCGCGAACATCGGGCTCGCCATCGACTTGCTCCGCCGCGACGACCCTCCTCCGCCTCCACCGCCGCCAACGCCGCCGCCGGCGTATCTTGAGCTAGACTCCGACAAAGGGTAAAACCCACCTCGCCGTCTCGAGAACGGCGACTTCAGTCCCCTGTAGTACCGGAACGAGAACACTCTGTTTTTCGAAACAGAGCTGAAAGGAGAAGGCCGTTTGCTCCAGAACCCGCCGCTTCCGCGGCGGTACCGCCACGGAGACGCCGTCGCCGCCTCCAACACCAGCCTCTCCGACCCCAGATTCCGCTCGAACCCGAACGAGTACGATCGCTTTAGTAAAAAATCGCGGCGGTTTTCCGATTGGAATTGCTCTTCTTCGACCGTCATAGGTTCGATTTCGGCCAATATGCTATCGGCGATCATATCATCGAGGCTGGGTCTGATCCGCGAGGCCATCACCGGAACGAAAGGCGAATCGGAACGGAACACCCCAGCTCGGCAGAGAGGGCAATTGGCGTGCGAGCTCAACCAGACGTCGATGCAATCGACGTGAAACGCGTGGAAACAGACCGGGAGCGTACGGACGTACTCGTCTTCTTCGAATTCGAGTAAACAGACGGCGCACTCGTGGTCGGCGCTCTTTCGAGTGTAGACGGAGAGAGGAATCGTTTTAATTGCCGACTCGTCAAGCCCGTACGGGGAAAAGAATTGATACCCGGCTTCGATTGATGGGTCGTAGGGTGGGGATTCGATGTCGCCGGAGGAGGGGACGTAGGAGCGGATGAGGCGGCGCCGCCGCCTCCAGCGGCGGTAGCGGCGGCGGAGGGAGATGAATGAGCGGGAGATGAGGCGGAGGTAGGTGACGACTACGAAGGCGGTGGCGATTATTACGACCATGGCTATCAAAGGTGGGCTGAAATCGAGTGGCGCCTTTGATGGCGGCGGAGGGGAGAGTGACGGTGTTCTGTGTGGGACCCAAGTAGTGTTTCTATGTGAATGATTTGGGGATGGAGATGGGGCGGGGGAAGGGGAGGTTGGGGGCATGATCTTGCGGCGGCGATGGTGGCGTTGGGTGGTGGTGGTGGTGGCGGTGGAGAGGGGGCTAAAACGTTTGAGGGGTTTTGAGTTGTTGAGGAGGAATGAAATTTTGATTCTGGGGGTGTGTATTCTCGTCGGTCGGCCCCGTGTATGTTACGATTTGTCGAAAAAGGGTTTTAGAGGGAGAGTGACACGTCAACGTTGATGAATTTAATGCTCGCCAGAGGTGTGATCACCTGTGTGGTAGACACCAGTAGGTCCAGTATTAAGACTAGTGTTCGATGAGCTCATTGGTTGTTATACTGGTAGGGGTTAAAAGACACTTTCTCCCCTCATGTTTGATGGATGGAAAAATACCTTCACCCCTTCTTGTTTTGGAATAGACACCCATAATCGAGACACCGTCAGTCGGGGTGGAGTTTGTCACTACTTGTAGTTTTTGGAAAAGAATTGTCCTGCTGAGAGGACATTATCGGGGTCTTAGGGTTCATTTGAAAATGTTTGTGCAGCATAACTACTCTCCGATAGTAGACTCAATTGTTAGTGCATTTAGTACAAAATATTTTTATATTTTAATCTAATCTTTAAAAAGTTAAACAATCACTTTTATGAAACTGATACAAGTCATATATTTTTTCATTATGTCCACTTAATTAAGGTTTACAATTAATTTTACAAATGTGAAATTACTATCCGTAACTTACACGTAATATTTATCAAATATTTTAATTAAAATTTACACCAGTTTTCTCACAGTAATTTTCAAACGGCATGCGAAAAATTTACTCTTAGGGTCCTCTAGTTTGGCATGCTGGAAGTATAAAAGTGTCTTTCTCAAACTAGATGGGTAAGGGAACATTATATCAAACTTGAGGTGCTGAAAGTGTCCACTACAAATTAGATAAGCTCTTTTTTATTTTATTTATACTTTTTCGGATTCAGAATGTGTAGTGTGGAAGGTGAAAAGTTAACGTGGATTTTGGCTGCGGGCTTATTCAAAAAGTGAGAGTTTGAGACGCCAATACACCTTTTCTTTTGCTTTTTAAGTGGTGGTGAGAGGAAGAGACAAGTTTGTTATGTCACTGTATCATCAATTTCGGGACATGACTCTGTAATCTTTGTTATACAATTGACTAAAAAGCTTTGGAACTTCGTTCTAAACAACATTAATATAGTTTGAGATTGATCACCTTGTAAACAGATTGTTTAATTCATCGGAGTCAGCGTGAATAGATGGGGTTGGAATGCATCAAATGTCAAATAGTGGGCAGATCCAGGAATGTAATCGAACAAACTAGAACAGTGGGTGAAATAATTCCGTGAACACTTAACACCCTTGGGTTTTGGATAAAGACACTTTGCACCCATTTAACGGAATATTCCGTGAACACTTAACATCCTTCTGTTATATTCCGTTAGAAAAGTGGGTGAAATAATTTTTTTGGACAATAATGCCCCCATGTATTTATTTGGACTTTATTGTTCTAATCCATGAGTATCCTCAATCATCAAGTAGGCTAATAACATCAAGAACATTGAAGTTGAATCATCAAGAACACAAAAAATCCGATCAAAGAAAAATCAAAAATTACAACTTCAAAACACAAGCATAAAAACTCATAAATTAAATCGGTCAATGGCTTGAAGTTGCATAGTTCTTTTTCACCTAAACTGACTAGCTATTTCAACAACATCCACATGGAGATTGATATGTATACATATGGAGGTTTGAAGAAAGAAATCTGATACTTCGCCACACACCTCACACCCAAGTGAGTAGATGCACTAGGATTATCCACCGATTTGGAATAAACAAGCACCAAATTCAAATGGAACTCACAGACTACCCAATAATAATACAGATAAAGTATATAAAGAGGGAATAAAAGGAAACAAAAAAGATGAATTGGGGGCTAATCATTCCCCGACTATGAAGAAAGAAGGGGAAGATGAAGAAGAGAAGGGCACCACCAAGGAAGACGCCGCCAAATGAAACGCTCGTTCCTGACCCAACAAAACCTAGATCGCGGAAATCGGGGCGACGCCTCTGCAATCAACAGGGGGCGACGACAACGACGGTGGCTCTTATCTTCTCCGACGACGGTGATGTCCAGGTCCCTCACTAACGGTCACTGTCCAGGTCCGTCCTCGCCGTAGTCGTTTCTCAGCTCAGTCGTTGTCCAGGCCCGACGTTCTTCTCTTCTCCGATGACGTTGGGTCTTCTTCTCCGACGACGGTGGGTCTTCCTCATTGCTTTTCTCTCTCTCATCCTCATCCTTCCGCCTCCCTCCCTCCCCTTGATCTGTTCCATATCGTGTCTGGGGTTGTGTGTTGAACGAGAGAGACCTCGTCACCTTCAATCGAAGAAACATACACCTTCAATCGAGAGAGATCGACTGAGGTTCTGCCTCAGATCGAAAGAGAGAGAGAGGGAGAGAGAGGAGAATATGAAGGCTCTGCTTCAGATCTCAACGAGAGACAACAAATTGGTGGAATAGAGAGGGACGGCTGCGTAGGGGAAGAGAGAAAGAGGGGAAGAGATAGAATTAGGGTTTGAAATGAATGAGACAGAGGGTAGGGTGATATAAATAGGAAGTAATTGTATAGCATTTCAGGGGCAAAATGGTCTCTTCTCTCATGTTGTTAGTCTACTGTCAGCCTCCATCCAAAAAAGGTGCGGAGTGTCTTTATCCAAAACCCAGGGTAGCGGAGTGGAATTTTCCCTAAACTCAGGGGTGGTTAGTGTCTTTTACCCAAGTTTTTAAGGTAGTGAATGGACGCACCGAGTGAAGGGAAAATTCGACGAGATTTGTCCCGGACCACGTGATTTATGCATAGAATTAATCATAGACATTCAAAAAATTTATTGTGGTAAGTTAGCTTGCGAATTAAAACTTACCACAGTCCATCCGGACTGGGACGTCGCGAATCCCGAGACTTTGACCAGCAACTGACGAAGCTCTGTCCTGAATCTGACACTGGGACTTGTGTCATTGCGTCCGTATCGTCAAGATACACGATTTTCATATATGACTTGTCTTCATCCGACATTTGTAGCTCCAGTAATGCTCCGAAAACCGAATTCAGATCCTGCTGAAAATCAACTTCGGACCATAAATTTTTACCGGCGATATCTGGAGTTCTACAACTCCGATCGACACCTTGTATCTTCCAGTCTCTTCATTTTTTTGAGATCTACGACTTTTGTGTTTTACCAAAAACGATCCGAGATCGTTATCTCGGCCTAAACACCTTAAAAATCAAATATGGTGTGTACGGAAGCCTTCCGACGTATGATCCAAGCTCTGATTCAAGTTCAATGGTGATTCGAACATGAAAGCTCATGGATGCACATCTAGGATTTTCTCTCTTGTGTGGAAAAGATGTAAGATCAATCATCATCACTTAAGAACTATGGTGGACTATTTATAGAGACATATTACTAACCCTAATATTAGGAATACCCATAATTGCACACAAGTCCCTTGTAGGAAAACTTTACACAGCAAGTCCCTCCCTACAAACTTTAGTGTAGCTGCAATCAAGTCCTAGTCATATGGTTTAGTAATACCCATCAACTATAAAATATCAAACATAACCTCAATTTACATTCCACACACTTGAGACTCAAAAACACTTGTGAATCACATCATCACGCTTATGTTGGACTACGTCGAGGACCTCTGGAGAAAATAAATGAATCGACTCCCAATAATATATTTGAAATCATAATTCAACATGAATTAAATTCAAAACTAATAATTAATTATAGTTTACTCCACCATAAAATTATAGTTGCACTCCGACATTTATTCTCATCATTATGTATGAGCTCCTGTCATTAATATCATATAACTCCCCACGTTAAGATTACAGATACCCGTTAATGCTGATCTACTCTTTCTGACAATTTTGATCTCATCAACATCTTATGTATTCCCTGATCTAAACCACTCAACCCTTATTCGTTATGTCTGGTTACATATAACGTGCTCGCCATACTTGACACAACAAAACTTAGTGAGCTCCCAGGAGGGTACATCATTCTCATACGATACGTGGATTCCATGATTCGTTTAGCTTTCACCATATCATAACAATCATTATCCAATATACCAGGATTGTTGACTCGCATTTGAATCTCACTCAATATATCAAAATAATGATTAATCAAGATTTGTGTCCACATAAACAATCATAAATTAATAGTTTCCAATATTACCAATATTAATGAAATATTATATTATCTCACTTCAGTCAATCCGAGATAATTATATTTCATATGGCGGTCCTGTTCAACATACACAAAGTATGCTAGTGCAACAAGTTGAAACTATACCGTTTCCTTGATCGAGATGTATCACTATAATGTTACACTACAGTCGTTCCGATCATTTTTCCAAAATCATCTAGACTATGAACCCTTACTTATATTCCATAAATAACTGACAATCAATCTCGCGCATGCCCGAACTCGTCTGCATGTCCGATTATCTTAGGTATGGAACATTGGACTTTATAGTGCATATTTTTATGGCAAATAATAAATAGCATTTGCATACTCACGTGTTTGCTAAATTAAGATGCAAATAGTTATCTATTGAGAATTTTATTTCAACTATAAATATGGCTTTCTAAATACTATTCCCAACACCAAGTTTGGCCACTGTATGTGATTATGACAAAAGCGGATGTACTGTAATTGGAGAGTGATGTTAATAATTATTACACCCGTTTTTTTTTTATCATACTGGTTTGACTTCTTGACTCGTAATTGAGTCACTTTGACTGAGTAATTTGGAAGGCAAAACAATGTGATTTTTTGATAATTTTTCACCGTGTTATAGAACAACTTTTACTCTACAACACTATAAAAAGATTATCAAAAAAATGTATCGTTTTACTACCCAAATCACCGGATCAAAAGTGAATAATGATAAAAGTCAAACCGGTGTGATAGAGTAGAAACAGAGGTAGTACGACTTACCTAAAAACGATATATACACACACGAATACTTGATGAAGTTTTCAACTCGTACTTAATATTATAAGAAAACTATATATACACACACACATTGAAATACATGACTCCAAAGCCTGTCATCTATTCTATAAAACAACACAATTGACTTTTTTTCAGCATTTAGATTAAATCAGCCTCATCCCTTAGATCTCACCTAATTTAGGATATGAATTTTGAAAAAATAAATAAAAATAAACACACAACCCCAGAGAATTAAACAGACGATCGGGTAATCAGAGAGAGTGAGAGTTGTAATGAAAAATTGTTTGAGTGCATTAGGTGGAGAAAGAAATTTTACTATGATGTTTTTTGGAGTATGTTTAAGTTATAAAAATTATATTATAGGCCCCTTATGTTTAGAAAATGATGATAAAGTTTATGAAACATAAATTAATAAGCCCTATAAAATTAGGAGTATTACACAATATCTAGATATGATAACCATACAATACGATTTCTCTTGGAAGTGGCCTCGGCCACGGGTCATCCCCTAGTGTTTGATATATATATTTTGTCAAAAAAAATGTTTTATTATGTGTGGTACACAATTTTTATGAGATGCCCAATTATATTTCAATCTACGACTACTCAACACTTTGACAGTAAATGGGAGCTAGCTCAGTGGTAGAGCATTTGAACATGAAGTTTTGGGATCGAATCTAGCAATATGATGTAATTCTAAAAAAATCACTGTGACGTAATTCCCCTAAAAAACACCGTGACGTAATCCCAATTTTAACTTAATCCGAGAAACAAACATGATCAGACCAATTTCGCAAATGGATGCTAGCTCAAGTGGTAGAGCGTTTAAAAGCCACTGCATCAGGTCCTGGATTCGTAGACAACAAACAGGTAAATCTAAAAAAAAAACATGAGCAGACCAATGTTAAAAAATAAATAATAATAATAATAACAAGCAAATAATTTCTATAGCTGATGGGCTTAAATAAAATTAATGGGCTTTCAGCCGAAAAAGTAAAACCGACAACATAAAGGCCTTCACTAAACCGGCCTGTTATTTTATTTGATGTCCAAGTCCAAGCCCTCCGTGACGGGCAGTACTCGGAACAGCAACAAAAAAGTTTAGCAGCTAGGGTTACAGTTTCAGAGGAGAGATTTCTAGAGCTGCAGAAGAAGAAGAAGAAGAAGAAGAAGGATGTTTCCGTCAATGTTCGCCCGGAAACCGGACAAGCAGGTGGCCCTGAAGCAGCTGAAAACCCACGCAGCCATGTTCGGAGCTTGGGTCGCCGTCGTTCGCCTCACCCCTTTCATTCTCCACTACTTCTCTGATCAGACTGATGAACTCAAGCTTGACTTCTGATCTGACTCATTCATTCCCTCCCTCAGGTAACCCTAAAGTTAAAAACCAACCTTTCGTCCTTTAGTTTCAGTCAAATGATTTCAGTTTCCCATACAAAGATAGATCGATCGATCGATCTCAGTTGATAGTAACACTACCCTTGATTGTGAATTGAATAGTTTTGAATATGCTATATGCTAATTTTGAGCTGATGATGTTACTCTTACTAGTAGTAGTAGTTGAAAATTCCAATCCAAAGGCCTGGAGTGAAGTTCTACTTGCAAGGACTTGTGTGAATCATCTTCTCTGATTTATATGTGTTTTAGAAATTAAAATGTATGCCCAAGAGTTTATCCCATGCCTTAGAAGACAATAAAGAGCTGCTTCCATCAACCAGCATAAGTGAAGCTTATTACAAGGTATGAAGGAAGGGGTTAGAATATTTTCTCCTGGTGGTTTTTTGTGCGTTTTTACTAGTGTGATTAAGGTACTCATACATAAAAGCATATAAAATTTAAAAGTAGTCTATGTCAAGTTTGTGCTCTATGAAACAAATTATTGAAGATCACAAGAAGAAAACAAGAAAAAAGTGGTTAAACCATTCAGTGTTGAAAGTGTGATCCTAACTGCACACCCAGTAATTTGCGTTATGTCAAATACCTCCATTTCTCTTTGTGCATTGATGGTTGTGTTCACTTTACTCTCGGACCGTTTTAGTTTCAACTTTCTTCAGCATTCTCAGCGGGTGTAGCTCTAGGATCTCTGAACATGCGCTCAACACTCATATGCCTGATGGTTATGTAGGTATTATACTGGTCTTCTCAATTACATGGTATAGGGGTTGGTCAAAGGCTGGCTTACTACAAAATGTTGCGACTATCAAACTTTATAACAATGAAACTGTAGAAGCTCCAATGTTCTTGTTAGTCGGTGTAGTGTAGGTAACTACTTGGATGGACCCGCAAAAGTTTTGGTACTTAATTGTATAGTAGTAGTATAAAGCCAAAGTGGGAAGTGGTAAGACCATTGTACCAGTTGCTTTTTGCCTGGTGAATGTGATGAAATAGCTTTTGCGACAAGGGTATCAGATGAAATGCTATGCTTGGAGAAACTGAGGACTTTAGGAGCTTTCTTGTCGATATATTGCTCAAGTGTAATGGGTTGTTCATGGTTGTTGGATCCCCTCAGATGAAATGCTATGCTTGGAGAAACTGAGGACTTTAGGAGCTTTCTTGTCGATATATTGCTCAAGTGTAATGGGTTGTTTATGGTTGTTGGATCCCCTCAGATGAAATGCTATGCTTGGAGAAACTGAGGAGTTTAGGAGCTTTCTTGTCGATATATTGCTCAAGTGTAATGGGTTATTCATGGTTGTTGGATCCCCTCTGAGCCAATGGGCGTGCAGGTATGTTCTTGATTACGGTGGGTTTGAATGATTTGCATGGCACTCAAAAGATTGGTTTCAGTGACCTCCGTAGATTTAAGATTGAGCATCCGCTATGAGAGATTTTGGTTCATAGTCAATTTTGAACGGTTCAAATTATCTTGCTTGACATACTGGTGCTGTTTGGATAAGAGTTTTACGAGAGGATCGGATTGGTCAAAAATTTGTAATTTTTGGTCAAAAATCTTGGAAATCGGAATTCCGGAGGAGAAAAATCAGAATTCCGGAGATGAACACGAAATTCCGGGTAAAGTAGTTCATATGACATGAACAGTGCAGAGTGAGTACATGTGTGGATGTACTATTGGACTATGGCCTTACTGCTAAGGAATTTATTGTACTAGGATACAAAAGTTGTTCAAATATTGTCCGGAATTCCTCTCTTAGTCCGAAATTCGGGGTGTGATTGAGATTTCAACAATTTTTTTACCGGAATTCTCTTTTGATTTTGAGGATTCTGGTATTTATATTAATAAAAAAATATTTTGAACCCACTTGTAATATAAATTACATTAAAAGCAACCAATAATCTACAAAAATCTATCATATCAACTTTTTAGCTAAACCCCTCAATTACTTCCGCTCATCCAAACAGCCCCACTGTCATTCATGGGATTATATGAAAGAAGGCAACCACATGGTTATTGAATGAGAAAACCTATCTGAACTCAGAACCACATCTGCCAATTGCTTGAAGTGCTATTGACTAGTCACGAGCAATTAAGACATTGATCTTCTTACTGAAGTTTTGTGATCATATTAGACTTATGTTTCTCATGGCGTCAGGGGTGGAGCGACAATGTGACCAGGGGTGGCAAGTGCTACCCCCTGAGTTTTCAAAAGCTCCACGAATACCCCTCAAATTTTGAATATATGTGCATTTGTACCCATTCATTGACTACACAAGTTTCCCTGCTTTCCGCGGACCCTTATAGTAGTGCCCTTGTTATTGACTTCAAATAAAATTGTGCTCTGGCTGTTCCCGTTTCCTGTCTCCGCCATTGGTTGGCGTGGTGACGATTGATTACCAATGAGATCATGATCTGAATAACAAAACACACATTCTTTCTCTCTAATACCTTCTCATCTATCATTCCTGTTGTTAAAAAAACATCATGTGTATCATCACTGCCGCTTTCCCCCCTACACTGTTGGCTTTAAAATTGAAATGGTGTATATATAGGATTGAACAAAAGGAGAATCACGGCGTGTTTATTTGGAGGGCGAGTATCAAACCTAATTCTAACCAGACCTCTTACACCAAGTACATACTCACTCTACAAGCCATTGTTTTATCTTGTGCAATATATGTTAACCGGCTCTTATGTTTTCATCCTGAATTATTACGGTTACAGCCCTTTACCATTACGGCTCTTACGTTTTCATATGAGAACCAAACTCGAATGCTTGTAACAGTGTATCATCTCCCTCTGATGTCACTGCAATGCTTTTGAGATTGTACAAGTGTGCAATCATTTTAAACCCAGCAAACACCTCGCTGGTCAAGAGATTATACAAGTAATATGACCACACTTACTGAAGTTTTTTCTAACTAAATATGACATCAAGAAGCTCCCCTCTGTCTATCTTCTTCCATTTCCAGATTGAAGCTTTGTCCGCAGTCCGTACCAAAACTTATGCTTAGGAATTCTGAGAATAAGAGTCACTTTGAGTTTACAAGCTTAGCTTAACAGCCTTAGCTTTGATTACATGAAATTTAAAGCTCACAAGGAGTTTGTAAAAACATGCAATACTAGATATCCTATACTTAACAAATACCACCACTAGATGCAAGAAAGTTGAAGTCATAATGTTTCATCAAAAGCTTTCTTATGTTCAGAGATGGGGTTAAAATGTGAGCTCATGAGGAAGATGTTAGTGGCGCCTCAAGGATAGTGTGTCCGCAGATACAAGTTTATCACCTTATAAATGGAAGAAACGTAATCCTGAAGAAGTTTTGGCTAGGAAAAAGCTTCCATTCACAAATGGAAGAAGAGATACACGAGTGAGCTCTTGCTATTGTCATTAATGACGTCAGTAAAAAAACTTCCAGTAAATATGTTTATATTTATGAACTATTTATTAATTAAACAGGTATGGTGTCTGGCTATGCCCAATTTTGGTGAAGGGTTAGACATGATTATTGCAGAAGAGGGAACATATATGGTGGGTTTGTTAGGAGTGAAGGCTACTTGTTGGGAATGATTTCTCAGGTTAGAAAGATGTAAATACACATCATTCTAAAAGGATTTAAATACTCGCTCTAATATTAAATACTATAGTACTTAATAGTTAATACTAAGTTTTATGTAGCTAATTTCCTTGTAAGATACTATCCCTACGGACTATATATTTACAAGCGCTTTTTAATTTAGTCACTGACTACCCATAAATATAACATGATCATGAAATTAAATGCAATTCTCTAGTTGTTATAGGAAGAGTACAATTTTCATGATTGTGTGGCTAATACAGTGCTAGCGCTTCCACATGTCACGAGGAAATTGTTATGTGCTGGATGATAAACCTTGCAGGAGGAATCAGTATTATTACTATTATGTTGCATAGTGTAGAATACCCAAGTCACCTAAAGTGCTAGAGCGGCTAACTTTAGAAGGATTGTGGTTGAGAGTGAATATATGCTATTTTTATTTATACTAGTTTTGTGATATTTCGACGAACTCCAACTTTTAGTAGATATTCAATACAATCTATTTGTTAAATTGGTGAGTGAATAGTTCATCTTTAAGACTCT
Source organism: Linanthus parryae (assembly GCA_023055425.1). Lineage (NCBI taxonomy): Eukaryota > Viridiplantae > Streptophyta > Magnoliopsida > Ericales > Polemoniaceae > Linanthus > Linanthus parryae. Next base: position 42,714,862 of record JALGPY010000002.1, read on the forward strand.
CACATCGGGCAAGGATATCATCTCCTTCATTGTCTATATTTTAAGACCTGTGAGCTACTATTTTAAAATAACTTGTACTTACCACAGGCCAATATTAAATTCTTTTCATTTTGAACCAGTCATAGACTCATAGTTAGCCCAATCTAAGCTTCTCTGCTCAACTGGTCAAAATCTTGGTCAGTTTCACATTCCATGAGTGTCAACTTTTCCCATGTAAAACATTGCCATCTCTACGAAGGATGTGAAAGTGAGCTATGGACTAAGCATGCTTTGTGCAGTTGTCACACTCCAAATTTTCTGGTAAAATAATTAGCTGCAAAATAATTAAAAAAAGGAGGCTGCTTGTGACAATTTCTCATTGTAAAGGAGTTTGCAAAATTGGTTTGGTGGGCTCTATTTTCGTACATCAACTGAGACTGAACTCTGATGAACGAGAAAGCAACAGCTCGGACAGAAAATGAAGTTGTCACTATTTTTTTCATGGGGGCATAAAAGCTATGAAATTTATTTGTCTGAGATAGTTTGTAACAAATCTAATCAAATTCACTTAGCAAACTTGTCAACTTCTGAAGCTTACACAGGCGCATTGTTTGAATTTTTCCACTCTATGCTGTCTGGCCCTTCATTTCAGTCGGCCCTCTCGGGTTTTTCTGTCAGCTGTTAGACTATATGAGAATTGGGGAAGCTGGGCACACGTCTCGGTCCTTTCCTTATTGTCACGCGTAAACATTCCCCATTTTTTTTATGGAAGTGTTTATGATATAAGAGATTAAGTTTTTGGTCATTTTCCAATATTTTTCCTTCCTCCGTGGAGTGATTTTAACCTTTGCCACTATGTGCTGTTCTTGTGCAGAGCATCAGCCACGTAGGAATTGGTGCTGTGCGATGGAGTCATCAGTAATCTTCATCCTGCTCAATTATATTTTGAATAGTTCTAGTATATCTATCATGTTGCTTTAGGCCTTATGCTTCATACTGAATTGTGCCAGAGGATTATAAATGTAAAAGAGGAAGGATTTATTCCAATAAAGTCCATTTCATTTGTGAAATCTAATTTTTGATTTGTATTTGGTTCGGTGATTTATTCCGTAGATAGACCAATTTTTTTCCGTTTAACACATGTGCTGTTCATTGTTTAGAACTGTTGTGACACAAGGTATTGCCCACTTTCATACCTTAGAAAACATTAACAACCTTCATGTCAAACAATGAAAGTGCAAATCATCTACATGATGCTATTGTATCTCACTAGTATGAAAACTAACGAGACCTTATCTACATTTAAGTTGCTCGTCATATATCTTCTTAAAACATTAGGGGGAGCAAGCAAATATCAGTACACATCTGCAACTACATAGAGAGATGGATATGAGCTGTGATCCTGAAATTCCTTCAGTACACGAGGGAGCATCCGTACCAAACAGTTGCCATTCTGCAAGCAGCTGTGAACCATGATAAATGATGGAATTCAATTAGTACATGTTCAGAATTGCCTACAAATAACCTCTGCTAATGCTATTGGAGCATCCGTACCAATCAGTTGCCGACGTTACATTTTTTTTGCATCATCACGGACCCAGTTTCCAGCAAATCCAAGGATAGAAAATACAGTAATATTTCCACAAGAAACAACAGTATGCCCAACTTATTTGTGGATATTCTCTTGTGAAGAAGAGATAATGACCAAATTAACATTGTTGGGAGATAACTTACAACCTGATACTTCTTAAAGTTTAGTCTGTCTGCCGTCTGGATCAAGATCTTGTCCGTAGATTCATGTACTAGGGTGTCAAATTTAACTGAAGGTGGCCGTCACGCCATAGGCGTTGGGACATCAGAACAATTTCCATACAGAAACCAGGCCATAGAGTTGTACGGCGAGGAAGGCTCTGTTGCTTAGCACCCGGGTAAAAGAAATGGTTAGACAAAGGAGAGCAAGCTACATCCATGTGTATAAAACGGAAACGATGGGAATGGAAAAGAAGTCAAGTTAGGGATGTTGAGAATACCAGTTTGAGTTACAAAGTTGTACCAAAACAGATGTCTGATTCAAACCACCAGGTATAGGCCGTATAGCATCACATTTGACACCCAAAGAAGGTACAACCCATCTATACATCAGCAAATGTTACATAATACGTAGATGAGTTTTTTTTCCTAGTACAGCCACTCTATTGTCCACTTCTAATAAACCCAATTGACCCAATTCTAGATCATCTTCTGGAATTATGTAACGGTCAAAAGTGAGTGATTGTTCATTGGAACTGTTATAGCCCTCAAACTAGTGTTCGAGTCCTTCGGCCCTCTCCTGATAGTCGAGTGCTATAACCAACCCTGTCATGGTGCAAGCCCCCCTCGGTTGCGCCCCATTCGAACTGAGTGGCAGCGTCAAGGTTTGAGCTGATGGCGCTATACTTCGAGAAGAAATCCCCAGCCACAAGCATAGATGCTACGAATTCATATCCTTTTCCACAATTGTTTCAAGCATTTCTTTCCTCAACGTGTCAGCGAGCTCATAGTTCCCTTGTTCTGTATTCGCATCAATGAAAGCACAATAGATCTCCGAGCTTGGTTCAAACCCTTTAGCTACCATCTCAGATTGAAGTTTCAAAGCTTCTTCCATCCTCCCTTCTCGACACAACCCCTTAATCAAAACCTCATAACTCTTCTCACTCGTTAACAAATCGTGTTTACTCATTGCATCTCCCAGAAACACCAAAGCCTCAGAAACCCTCTTCTTCTCGCACAACCCCCTAACAACAGCATCAACGACACGATTCCCCGTCGTGAAACCTCTCCTACACATATCCTTATACAACGTCAAAGCCGAGTCCACATCTCCAATCAAACAATACCCACTTACAAGATGCTCAAAAGTAACCGAACAAGCCTCCAAACCATTCAACCCCATCTCTTTGAAGAACTCTTCCGCCCTCCCAACCTCCCCAACTCTACAAAACCCACCAATCATGTTGTTGTAAGACACAGCGTCGCGCTTCCACCCCTTCATCCCCATCTCTTCCCACAACTTCACCGCTTCATCCATCTTTCCACCCTCACAATAGCCGGCCATCAATATATTATAGCTATACGCATTCGGTACAAATCCAAACCCTCCCATCTCCTCCCAAATCTCCCCAACTCTCTCTACCGAATCGTCTCGATAAAACGCAAGCAGTATAACATTAAACGTTTGCTCATTGGGAACTATCACACCACCATCAAATCTAGCTTTTTGCATGTCATCATGAACTCGGAAAACCTCTTTGAACAAATCATACCCAGCAACACATCCACAAAATTTGGAAACAGTTTTAATAACCGAATTACACGTACTAACAGTCGGGGAAATACCTCTCGAACGAAGCAACCGCACGATTTCAATACCCTCTTCGATCCTTCTCGCTCTCAAACAAGCTTTGATTAGTAAATCGAAAACGAACGGAGCGGAGTCACACTCACGGTACGTCTTCACCAGCACTTCAAAGAGTTTTGGGGCTTTTTTGTCATTATCGGGGAATTGGATTAGGGCGGATTGGATTAGGGTTAGGGCATGGGGTTTGAGGCGTGAGCGAGCGAGGGTGTGGATGAGGGCGGCGTAGGAGGCGGTGGTGTGGTGGCAGAGGTGGCGGCGGAGGGTGAAGTGGAAGAAGTTGAGGGCGAGGTGGGGGTTGTTTCGGACTTGGAGGATGATTTGGGAGAATTCCGATGGGGTGAATCCGGTGGGGTAGAGTGTGAAGATCTCGTTCCACCGGGACTTTGAGCGGTGGTGTTTGAGGATTGAGACGACGGAGGAGACTATGGTTTTGGACGGTGATGGGAGAGAGGAGAGAGAGCGTTTGATGATTGGAGACGCCATTGAAGGAGGTGGAGATACTCTGTCTCGGTGACGGCTGTTTGTTGTCTCTGTTTTGGTCTCTGTTGATCTGGACGGTTGATTGGTTATGAGGTGGTGACGTGGCATCTTGAGGACTGTGGGATTTGTGAGACGCCAGTTTCTGTTGAGACGCGGTCACTTGAAGTGTTCGTTAACGTCGTTTATGGATTTTGGGGGAGATGTAATAATATGATAAATTACACTTCCACCCCCTTAGTTTTTTGAAAGCTCTTTATCGTCCCAGGTATGCCACTAAATCTCTAATTTTACTCCATTATCAAAATCCCCCGGGTTTTGTTCTTCCATTGTAGTGACCCTTGTTTTGGGGACCATAAAAGGGACTAGACTAAGCAACCACATATCCACCTACGGGCGCCGAGATAAGCTGAATATCAGTTTTAAGTTGTTACAGTAATTTATATTTCTATACTGGAAGAATATGAAAATCTGATGCAAGTTCAATCTAATGATTACGTACAACTTTGACTGTGATTCACTGCGGATTCTATTGCCCCTCTAAAATGGCTGATACTAACTTTAGAGGTTGCCTTAGTAGTAATAACCTGTGGAAGTAAAGGTGGCGGAGGCCCATGGAGGCAAGAGGTGACACTGCGCCCCTGAATTTTTCATAATTCCACTAGCATATTTTAGTTGTTCGTGATTGTGCCTCGGATATTTCAATTTTTCTGCTCCGCCACTGGTTAAAAGTGTGCTTGAAGTATCTAAGGTTCAACGTTTTCAAACCCTGCCCAAAAAACAAACAATCAAAAAACAATACTGCGAGTGTTCAAATGGACTGTAATTCAGGATCTCGTGGACTTAACCGAGTTGTGTGCCTGTCTTAGTCTTGAAATATCACAGCTATCAAGCAAACAAGAGATAAAACAAGGGCAAGTGGGCAAAATGTCACAAGCAGGGTGAAGAAAAGACACTCTATAACAAGTTGAAACATTGAGTTCAGAACAAGCAGAACAAAGAGGAGTAAAATGCTTTTGTGTCCCTTGTTTCATGTTATGGTTTGAAGTAAAAGTCTACAACTGAGTTTGAGTAAGAGAAACAAACAGCTTTTTTAGTAAAAGAGATTCTTGAATGTGTACTTTGTTAGTTTGAGTACTCCACCTGCTACCAAACAAGAAAAGAAGGAAACACTGCAAGAAAAGAAGATCAAGAGACACTCTCTCATTGATTATTCTCTTTTGATCATCTAGTCATCAGGGAACTTCCAAATTAAAGTTATCAATTGTGACACTTCAATGGCTTATGATCATCTACTCATCACTGAACCCACTGCAGTGCTGTGGGTAAACCTATTCTGGGACACATGTCAATATTAATGCTTGTGTTTGAGCATATGGATGGTAAAAAGCTGCCAACTTTCTCGAAAAAATTCTCTGTTATTGGCTTAAGCAACATCTTCTCCATATCACACAGAATATATTCCAATACATACATCTGTCAAAATAGGGATATATCGATTATATCCATCTTAAAGCAAATAGTCATTTATAGATTTTAAAGAAAGAAAAGCGGGTCAGATATGAAAGTATATCTTGTTTGGTTGCTATATATGTATCGGATCAAAGTAAAAATTGGGTTAAGTAATGGAGACTGGTGATCTGAAGGACGGGTCAAATTTTATATCTGATTTTTCAGCTAAAGTCTTTCATGGTTATGGCAACGGGTCGCATAAGGAAGTAATTTTCTTCCTATCCTTCCTTTACCTTAACCTTCCATGAGGTGAAAACCTTGGTCAGGTCCAAACACCACTTCAGGGACTTGAGAAACTCAAATAATGGCTAAGGAATTTGTTCCTCTTTGAAAAATCAAACAACAATCCTTTAACAAAGCAATTGACTTTAGATGGTGAAATTATTCTCCTTCACCCATGGGCCATTTCAAAGACTCAAACTGCAGTAATTGGTGATTCTTATTTCATACTTAGCCTCGTAATCGATTCCTCCACATTGCGATCATTAATAGTCAATTATCCAGTTCCCAACATTTTGAGCAAGTATCAAACCATCTCTTCCGTGAATCATTTAGATGAGGCACTAGGGTAGGGGTCTAGAAAATTGGGGTGATACATTGTTCATGCATCTTTTTGTGTGATTTTCGAACGGTTTGAAAAAGTTATAAGAAAGAGACACTGATGCACTTTGAAGTACCTGTTTGATAGTTTGGAGGCAAATGAAGTGCCCAACTGGCTCCCTGGGCCACTTCCTTGCACCCTGCTAGTACTGGAGTGAGGTGGTGCTTAGGCAGCGAGACACTGGTGAACATGCTCTTATATAATTAACGTGCTTGATCCTCGTATCAACTTCACATGCCCATACCTAATAACATCAGTGCAATGAGTCATTATGCTTTAGATTCTAAAAAAAGATGCCATATTTTCCATATCGTTATTTCCTTTCTATAAAAGGAAGCAATTAATTTGTAATTAAACATTTCATTTTGTAAATCACATAAAGAGAAAAGCTTTATATTCCCATGGTGGGTCATGATCAAATATGCCCATCTAAAACCTGTCCCAACCCACTCTAGAAACTGGTTGATTCCTTGTGCAAAAATCCCTCAACTTGCTTCAACAACAAGCAATTAAAAACTGGGATTTCCCCTACTAATTACATTATCATTGAATGTGACTTTAAAGAGATTCTAACCATTCCCTCAAGAAAACCCCCAACCCTTCATATAAATCACCCCCAACAACAACATCTTCACCAGTGCCTGTAAAGCAAAGAAAAAAAACAATGAAGTACAATGAAGTTTCTCACTTCAGCCACCCCCAACATAAGCTCAAATTCGACTACTCAGAAATCCCCTTCAAATGCGACGGTTGCAAGGAAGTAGGCATAGGATCAAGCTACAAGTGCACTTCTTGCGACTACGATCTTCACCTCCACTGTGCCCTCCCTACCCCAACATTTTCCCATCCATTCTACCCAAAATGCACATTCCAGTTCCTCTCAAAGCCACCTGGCACCACCGCACGCTATTGCAATGCTTGTGAGAAGGGTATTTCTGGTTTCCTCTACCACTGCAAGGACTGTGGTTTTGATCTCCATCCTTGCTGCGCGAAGCTTCCTGTGGTGCTTGATGATGGGGAGATGAAGCTGTATTTGCATAGGAAGTTGAGTGATCCTTGCCATAGGTGTGGGAAAAAGGGGAGGAGTTGGAGCTATAGGTCAAAGTGCAAGGAGTATAATTTGCATGTTGCTTGTGTGAGGGAGATGTTGGTGGAGAATTGGCCTGAATTGTATTATGGGGGTGGCGGCAATGGCGGCAGCGGCGGGATTGGTGGCGGGGGTGATAGGAAGTGGGAGAGGAGAGTGATTCCTAGGCTTAAGGGGACTCTTGAAACACATAATCATAGGAAGAGTAAAGGGAAGGTGAAGAAGTGCTGTGAGATGGCTGGTTTGGCTGTGCAGTTTGTGATTTCGGCTGTTCTTGGTGATCCTACTACTCTTATTGCTGGAATTGTAGGCGCTTTGATGTCCAAATAAGTACAGTCATCTGTTGTATGTACATGAACTTGTGTAATATTTGAATCTGAAACGACTATTCAAGATCAAAGCCATTGTTGCAAGTTATCTCTTCATCTGTGGATTAATCGCGAAATGATAACATGTAGTTCATTTCATGAATCACCGTGTCCTTCCTTATTCATTCTATCCTGATTTTCTTGGGATATACTATCCTTAAGTCTATGGAACTAATCTGGAGAGATAATGAGCAAATAAAAAAGAGGCGGCGAGTGGAGGCAAAGGCACACCTCACCATAATTTTGGAAAAGACTAAGAGCCCGTTTAGTACTGTTTTTGCTTTTTTGACGCTTATTTTTCATGTCAATGCAGTATTTGGTGTGTTTAGAAAATCAGTACTTATTTATCTTCTTTCTGGACAATTCTTTTTCCAATGTAGCTTTTGAGAAGCAGCGAAAGGGTTGCTATGTTCGGTAAATCAATAATAATTATCTCCTTTCTGGACAACTGTTTCCCACTGCAGCTTTTGAGAAGCAGGGGAAGGGTTGCTTTTTATCTGGGGTAGTGATGTCTGTTATTTAGAAATTTTTAATAGTGCATCAGTATTTTATAATTCCTGGCTCTGCCTCTCTCAAAGGAAGAAATGGCCATGGACCAACATACTTGGCATTCGGCGAGCTTCAGATCAGTAGCTGCAATATCTGCTCGGGGTTGCACAGGGTACCTAGTCAAAGATGAGAGGTTGCAAAATGACACTTCTTTCTTATCCACTTTGTTTTAGTTTCATAAGAAAGGTACATACAACCAGAAGAAGACATTGCAAATACAACAACAAGAATCCTAAATGTAACAATATGATCCTATAATGAGGAGGAAACTACCTCCAAGTTTTCCTATTAAGCTTTATCTCGCAGTAACTAAATGTAAGTATTTGAATGAATCACCCTCTAATTTGATCCGAAATGTCTTATTACCTTGGAGTGTGGATCAAGTAATCCGAACACGCCTGCCTAGGAAAAAAACTCGTATGGAATCACTCATCAATTAAGACCTTTTCTAGTCGAAAACAACAGTAACTCAAAGGGAATTTGCTCTATTTTATTCTCCAGATGCGGTTGAACCAAAGAAATGTCATTAGTTTAAGTCTTTAATATGCAGTGACACACAATATATTCCAAATCAAGAAACGTTTGTTTACATTCAGTTGTTGACTACACTAGTTGCTGCAGACAAGAGTCCAAAGAGCGGCGACAAACACGACGATTGAACGAACTAACTGAGAAATTTCCCTGACAAATCTCATTTCCTTGTAATAAACAGGTGATTATGACATAAAGTAATCATAGTATTATATAAATATACATATGTGTTTTAGTGTTTATGTCTCTTCTTATAGTACATTTAAATTGTTGAATACAAAAAGGTAAATTTTACATATCTGGGTGATGGGTAATTGCAGTTCATGGGAAACAATACCGGCTGCAACAGCGAAATTGATATTCCAAGACGGCGAATTTGAAGAATTCTCGTCGCCAGTGAAAGTGTTTGATGTATTCAGGGAAATCCAAAAGATTGTTTCATTTGTGATTCTGATGAATTGGACTTCAATGAAATTGTTCCAGCAATGGGTGGTGATGAGGAGCTTCAGTTAGGGGAGCTCTACTTTGCTCTGCCGTTGAGTTGGCTGGATCAGCCGCTGCAGGCGGAAGATATGGCTACTTTGGCGGTTAGGGCGAGTTTGGCTCTATCCAGGAGTGGCGGTGATGGTGGTGGATGGTGTGGATGTTGTGGGAGAAGGGTGAGTCCTCACCCTTCCATCTTGGGAGGAGATGGTAGTGTGTTGATTGGGGCGAAAACAGCTCGGGAACGTGGCGGCAAAGGTGGAAGTAGTGGTGGTGGTGGTGGTTGTGGTGGGGGGAAGCTGAGTGTGATATTGGAAGAGTAAAGAGCTCACTGTCATCTGCCTATGGGAGATGGTTAAGGTTTGCTTTTGTATGGTTTGTAAATAAAACTTCTTTATTAGGGATGCGATCATTTGTTTAACCAGGGAGGAAAAGTGCAGGAAAATCTAATGATAATCGTTTCATTTTTCAACATGTGTGTTTAGTAGTGGCAGGAAACTTGTTTCATCTATCATAATTACTTTCCTGTAGTAAATTTTACTGCAATGTACGTACTCCCTCCGTCCCCCCCGTTTCTTCAAAAACACTATTCACCGATCACTTTGGTATGATGATTTTAGTTTGTAAAACAATACAAGAATTTTGTAATTTTTTCATGGTGTTGTAGAGTATACTTAACTCTACATCACCAAGTAAGATTACCAAATTCTAGCATTGTTTCGGTTACCAAATCACCGGGTCAAAATGACTTGGAAAAGTTAATTTTGAAGAAACGGGTGGGACGGAGGGAGTAACTAGTAAAGGTCATATATAAAGGGGTACACTGAGATGGTATAAAACAAACAGTAAAACATATCATCCCTCCAACATCATAGGTCAAATAATGCTAAAATTTTACTACTATCTAAGGTATTATCTGATTTGTTACAAAAAAGAAGTTTAATAGGAGAGAAGACTCCTACATCTCAGGCTCACGATAGACCTCCTGGTTACATGTTTACCCTCCAAAGAGAGTCCTCCTTCCAGTAGCAAAACACGGACCAGAACAAAACTTATCAACTCAACCAACTCTTATTGGTTTTTTGACTTTTTTCTGTTTAGGTTATTACTCGCCTACCGCAACTATTACTTTTAAAAAGCACCCTGAAAACATGTGAATGATAAACTTGAGAAGAAACAAGAGATTCCACGGTGCTGAAAAAATTGCATTTCTGTGATCTCATCTCTGGAAGAATATTGTTGCCCTGCATATGATCAGTCTTTAACTTATATAACATATTACATCAACAATGGTAAGAGATTTTGTTAATGACTGGTATATAACATCTCTATAACATTGATACGGGTCACCATATCATTATCATTATTATTATTATTATTATTATTATTATTATTATTAGTTATTTAATAATTAGTATTTAATTACGTTATTTGGTTATTTAATAATTCGGGCTTGGCCCATTAGGTTAGGGTTAGCTTAATTGTCTATTTAAGTATTGTAATCTTTCTCAGTTTATCAATCAATAATAATATCAATCTTTTCCCTTAAACTCTGTCTCTCTATTTTGTCTATCTTTCTCTCAGTTCTTCACCTCGTCTTCTCCCTCAATTTCTAATTTCTTCATCTAATCTATCTATTTCTTATTTCACGATACTCTTACGTATCAAACATCTCCTTATTGCTGCCTGCCACCTTGGCTCCGTTTTGATCAATTTTTTGGCTTGTCCATTTTGAGCTATCCGTATTAGCAGGTTTTTACCCGCATTTGTGTACCACCTTTAGCCCATCAAACCACTGTTTCTTTTCAGCATTGGGGAGTAAGATTCACACCAGGACTAGTGTTATAGGCGAGTAATAACCTAAACAGATACCCCGTTTGAGTAGCTGAAGCCCTTTTGGTTTAATTCCTCAACACTTCTCCTCCACCAAAATAGGAAGACTATTTGCTAAAATTGGAAGGGAGACAATTCTGGGGTTTTATGAACACAAATTGTATGCTGAAAAGAAACAGTGGTTTGATGGGCTAAAACTGAAATATGTTTCCTATGGGCCCTTAGTACTGGGCTGCAGTTCTTGAGGTTCGAAAAACCCAATTTATGAAGTCCAAGATCTAAAGATTGGCAATTACATGTAGGATCATCATGTATCTGCAAGTTCTATTGACAAGAAAACAGAAAATGAAACCACATAAATATTTTAGATTCAGGATTGTTATTTTTAGTAATCAAATCATCATGTCAACTTTTTCTTTTTGAGATAACCGTGATGTTTGGGTCAGTTTGCACGCACCTCAACTCACCATGTTATTGAGGAGAAATAATTGATTTGATTTTTTTAGCTCTTTTATATATTTTTGTAGGGAAACCTCTTTCATATTTTAGTGACGTGTTATTCGTAGTTGTTACTCTTCGCGAGTGCACAAGTAAATTGCACACATATTGACAGTTTGCACACCACACTAGAGAGATAAACCAGTCTGAAAAAAAGTAAAACTCAAACACTCAACTAAAAATACTAATAGGCAACAATTAAATTACTCCAACTTTTAAAAACTGAAGATCTGGAGAAACATTCGAAGACTCAAACATCCATATTACCAACTCAATTACACTTTGAAGGCTCTCCTTTATATTTTCTCTGGTAGAATGGTGTCATATGGTAACAAATTATACTTTCAATGATAGTAAAATAATGTGCCATCAAGCAGTTGCTACTTGCTATTTCGGTTGATGCTTTTTGGACCAAGGTGAATGCATGAACAAAATCTTCATAGGATAAAAGGATGTATTATTTTATTTTAATTCACTACACTTATCCAATAACTTGCAATAAAGTATTATAACTGCAGTTCAATCACATGTCTTCAATGGTGACTGCTGGTCTATTTTACATTTTTTAATCACATTACTAAATATATTATCATTACATTAATCCCTCAGTACTTGATTTCCACTATGTCATTATGCTTGCTGATCATTGTACTTTATTTTGCATTAGCATTATTATTCTTCTGCAAATACAAAGATAAATCAATTGAGATTTGAAGTCTCTGACCTTAGGATTATCTTTTTGAGCCACCATCTCTCAGATATAGAGATTCTTCTTTCTTCTTTTCTTTATCCAATGACTAAATCTCCTCCCAGGTAGATTAAACAAAGTCCCTTTCCACTAATTAGTTTTAATTTTATGTTTTATTCATTTTCAAACTAAATAGCAACACATGGTCGTCATTATAGACATTTAATTTGGCTGATCAATCAAGGTTTTGTTGGCCTACTGGTAATTAAGTGCTTGAGTAATCTCACTCAAGTAATCATTTGAATTTCACCATGGCGTGCATAGAACATCATTTATAAATTTTAAGTTACAGCAATGCCTCTCATTCCCGAAACCTCGTGCAATAGACAGTCTCATACTCTGTTTATGTGTACTCTTATTCTCTAGAGTTTGATCGGAGATTAGTTTTCTCGTTTGTGTTACTGTTATATCTAGCTTTGATTTGATAGAGTATTCAATTGCAATACCTCGTGTTTAAGAAAAAACCATGCATGTACTAGTTGTGTCAAAAATCGTTGACATATGTTTGTAACTTTGCACTATTGAAGGTCGAAGCAACTCTATTGTTAATATAGATTTATAGTGGTAGCGATAGTTCTATGATATGGCTTTGAGTTGTGCCATTGATTGAGCAAGGAAAAAAATACATAAAAAGCAAGGAAAATTAAGAACCCATACTAGAATGTTAGACTTGGAAATCAAATAGTGGACTCGCGCTCTCATACACCTCATAACAATAATGATGTTGCATACATACTATAATAATGTTATTATTATCATCAAGCAGCTGGCAAATGCAAATAAAACTCATTCAGATAGGGTTGCGCACGGTTGCATTGTCTCTCATCCTCATTAACAACAACAACAGCATCCTAATACATTAATGAAGGAGGTATCTATCTATTTATCTATCTGGTGATGGTTTGAATGAGATAGATATAGATGAGGGGTTTTGGTTTGTGTTTGGCATTAATCAAATGACCTTTTGTTGTTGATAAGTCACATCCTAAGAAGGGGCTGCTCAAGCGGTGCCAATGAATGAATTGGCTAGAATGAATGCTCTACTCCATGTGTATACCTAAGATGACGATCAGCATCATAAAGCAATTAAGGCGTGGTGTTATTGTATGCGTTTAAATAATTGAATAATAACTAAATACATAATTCACCGCTTAGATCTTGCAAATCATCTACAACTAGTAGATAGCGTAGTAGTAGGAACTAGGAAGTGCCTGTTTGTCAACCCTAATTTGTCTTAAAACTGTATTTTTTATCAATGCGTATTTGGCAGTATATTATTAAGTGTTTGTCATGTTGTTTTCCAAACTGTACTTGCACAGAAGAATTAACGTGTAAAATAAAAAATATGACTTGATGTTTCTTTTAACTAGTATTCTCAAACATGCTCAAGGTAGAGTTGAGCAGTGCATGAATGCATGTAGTCAAGGGCGGATCCAGGAAAGACCCAAGGTGGGCCTAGAGCCACCCTCAAATTCGGTTGTTACGTTCCATTTCTAATATTTTTCAAACAATTCATATAGGAGCCCCTCTATTATCTAAAAACAATAAATTATGACCCCCTAAAAAAATCAATGACCCAATATGTATGAAAATATCCCCTATCTAACCCTATAGAATTAGAAAATGATTTTTTAAAATGCCAAATAGTTCTACAATTTGTTAAAAGACCACAATTATATAAGATTTAAGGCAAAACATAATAAAATTAATCTTAATTTAATAATAAATGTACTTCAATTTTTTTATACATACGGTTCCATCGTAAAAAAAGTTATGACAAATTTCTAGTGTAAATTGTGTCCCCCTAACAAAGAATCATCCGTCCGCCCCTGCATGTGGTGGATAGAAGAGAAGCTAACAGACAAAAGTGCTACTAAATCAAAAGCTCTCTTTACTAGTTTGGTGTAGTCTAGCCAGGCTGTGGTCTTTTGGATCATCTATCATAAATGATGGGAGATATAGAACTGTACTACCTAACTATCTAGCTATTGCAACTACTACACTTAGATCTATAGAAGATGGTTTGGTGTCTAGATAATGGCCTCAGGCGTCTCCAGCCGATAAAGGGGAAGGGAAATAAGTTGTCGTCTCCAAACCGATGAAGAGGAAGGTGAAAGAAAATTAAAAATGAGACTTGTTGTACTGGCGTATTGGAATGTGGTAGTGTATTAAATTTCAGTTTTTCAGTTATATGTAGCATGATATATAAGATGCAATATTTGAGTTGAAAAGTGTCTCCACGAATGAGGATGTTATGGTCACTCTTAAATCTTCAGGGACATTTTAGTCTTTTTCCACCACTCAGTCTCCCCCCTCAAACCCGTTGTAATGGCTTATACACAATGCTATGTGGTATAAGTTCTTAGGTAATAATCCTTCTAAAAAGAAATTTTTAGGCCAAAGCAGAAGCCGAATAAATTGTATATGTCTCTTATATCGCATCCAAACGTGGCATATAGACATCGTGTATAATTTATCCATGTACATTTCTCCTTATACTGGAATATTGACCTGAGCGGGACTTATTGAACCGGTTGGTATTTTCCAATAAATACTGTTATTTTCTCGTGGATAATGATAGTTTGCCAACTTGAAAATGGACAATTTTCGGAAAGTCCAAGGAAAGGCCCTCCTTAGACGGAGATTACCTGCAAATTTCACACGTAACCTCATAGCTGTGCATCATCCTGTAAGAATCTGTCTTCTAGTTTTGTGATGACCATGATGGTCGGACGACTTCGAAAAGCTGAAGTTTTAGAAAGGCGGTGCTGTTTGACGAAAACTGAATACATTACTGTCTGGTTCAGTTTACAACAACACACGATAGTTGAAATATTATTTACGAACAATTGATTCATTCGCAAATCGTTTCACAAATGCTCTAGCAGGAGCAATGTATTGCGTCGCCTTGCTAAATAATGGGATTACATTCAACTCTCAACACCGCCTTTTACCATCTTGAGCCGGCTTCTTGATCCGAAACTTGACGCACGTTTGATAATTCTAATCATAATTAATTCGGAAATAATGTCTTAACAATCATTAATTAACGACATATCACTTTATCAGTGTCATATGACACTGCACATATATTAAAAACACAAAGCTTAATGACTTTAACCTGTGATTTGCTTAAATCTTCAAACACTAAGCCAATGGGTCACACAGTGTTAAAAAAAGAGTTCTTCAATGATCGAATTCAATTAATCTAGCTCAATTTTACTCTTTTTTTTCACCAAATAAGTAACTGCTCCCACAAAATGGATAAGAGACAAAGATTGAAACAGTTTAGTGGCTGCTCGGCACATCTAAGCACTAGAATCCCAACTTGTTTCAGTGTCAGATTGATTTACCTTGGAAACTGTAGATAGTCCAAAATACAGTACTAGTCCGCAACCACGTGGACCGATCACTAGCCCGTAGCTGGCTATCCTATCATACTCCATGCGCATCCAATCATGCCACGTCATTATATTAGGACTATGAAAAAGGGTCCCTTCGCATATTGCAGCTCGCACGGTAGCCAGGGGATCAAGTGATTAGGAGGCATGAATTATGCTCGTAGCAGGTGGTTGTTGTCCCGTCGTGATCCTTGTATGTCATAAAAGAAGACTTGTTCAAGCCATTTATATGCATTTAACGATCTCCCGAGATTTCTGCTTTGACCATTTAATGAGGTGCACGATAAAGCTCACACCTTTGTTTAGCTTACAGGTATTGTGAGCTCCAGAACGACTCACTGTCTCAATTAACTAGATCCATGACCTGAAAGCCTCACAAGCCTTAACTGAATTTTGGAGAAGAGGTTGATAGGTTTACCGATTGGTGTTGTTGAGGGTGTAAAGTGAAATTGATCAAAATACGAGGGTGTCAATTATCTTTTGCCTAAGCCTAGACATAAGGGTGTAAAGTGTCTTTCACCCAACCTTGGGCTTTATTAGAAATGAAAGAAAAAGTCGTATGATAAGGCCTAATTGTTTGTAGCCTACACTCATGTGGGAGGAGATAAAGTTCATTTCACACCCATGTCATATGTCATAGTTATATCTGTCGATGATAGGACCATCACAAATGGTGTGCCCTTAACAGTTGCACATTTTCACATATGATTATGCACAAGTGCAGATCTAGGTTACTAGTTCATTACTTAAGAACTCTCCTCTGGTTAATGGTCCAAATCCTGATGAAGTAGTAGTCATATTTCTATGACTGCTATGTTATTGTTGGGAATCAACATCAATACTCAAAGTCAAAAGTAAAATAGTGTACTATCACACTTTTTTCTTGAAAAAGATAAATCTTAAACTTATCAAACACTGATATAATTGTTGATGATATTGAGATAACAATTATCTTAGTACACTAGTATCGATAGTGCTCTGCAGACACGAAATTAGAACTAGTACTTAACTAGGAAGTATGGTAGTCACTATAGTCGAAGCCAACATCTATCGATATGTTTCTCACTCTGCCTTCCTCTCTCTCCAAATCAAATCAAACCACAATTAGATCTCGATTCAGATGGAGAGAGAGGGTGAGAAAATAAGAAGCACAAGCACTACCGATATGTTTCTCTCTCCCTCCCGGTCTATTTTTCTCCCTCCCTTCTTCATCTCTCCCCTTCCATTTGTCGATCCCCCTTCCCCCTCGCAATTTGTCTCTATTATTAGCTGTGTAAATAGGTGTGTGGGAAGGGTGGGATTAACATGTGTGGGTGGGAAGGGTATTTAGGTAAAAGTTGAATGAAAACTTGCATAAATAAGAAAGTATAACAAACATTGCAGAATGTCCCAATAAGAAAAATATGACAAACGGAATGAGGAGCATCTTATTATACTAGTATGACAGTGCTCCGCAGACACCAAATTACAACTAGTACTTAACTGGGAAGTACTACCTCTGTTTCTTCTCTTTCACCTTACTTCACTTTTTGACACTATTCACTGAGTCACTTTGACCCGGTGATTTGGTTAGCAAAACGATATACGAATTTGGTAATCTTTACATGATCTTGTAGAATAAACTTTACTCTACAATAATATGAAAAAATTATCAGAAAATTACATCATTTTGCTATCAAAATCACCGAGTCAAAGTGACCCAACTACGGGTAAAAAAGTCAATCGAAGGGGAAAGAGTAGAAACAGACCTAGTAGTCATTAACTCCATTATTAAAATGGAGATGGAGAGATACTTCTAGAGAGTGAACTTTTTGGTCTCTTAAGTCCTCCCTCCCATGCCCTATCACTTTCCTTTTCCTCCTATAAATTGCAACCCACTTCCCACTCAACATTCCCAAATTCCCCATCTCTCTCCCAAGTTCTCTCTCTCTCTCAATCTCTCTCCCTCTCTCTTTAAGGCATTGATAATGGGTGTGTGTGCATCAACCCAAATGATGAGAAGAAATGGAGGCTCAACATGGCCACCCACAGCCATAGTGATAGACTCATCAAATGGGAGCCTCCAAGAATTCAAGAAGCCCACCAAAGCAGAACAAATCCTCTGCCAACACCCAAACACCTTCCTCTGCAACTCAGAGACCATGTTCGTCGGCTCACATGCCCCCCACGTGCCCGCCGGCGACGACCTCCAGTTGGGACAAATCTACTTCCTCATGCCAATTCCCAATTATACCCACAAACCACTCTCTTTGCAAGACTTGTGCTCTCTGGCCATCAAGGCCAGTTCTGCCCTCAATCACTATCTCATTGCCACCCACAAGACGTTTCCCACCGCCGCCAGAGCCGCTTGCAAGGGTTCTCTGGCCGCGGGGGAGGGTGGTGGCCGGAGGGTGGAGTTGTATTATGGTGATGATCAGAAAAGATGAATGGCCCACAAAAGTGGTGGTGGGTGTGGTGGTGGTGGTGGTGGTTGATCCTCCCAATTGTTTGTAGGAGATAATTGAGGGGTAGTTATGGAAATATATTATATTTTTATGGGTTGTGTTTGGTTGGATAAAAGCCAGCTCATGAAGACACCAAAGTAGTAGTAGCAAGTGTATTAGTGTACGATATTTCAAGAAAACGATTGTAGTTATTTGTGTATTAATTTTGATGATCATGTTAAAATGTTATGGTGTCTCTTTGATTTTGTTATAGGTGTATTAGCGTTGTGCTAAATTTTCAAAACCTAATATGATGAATATGGTATATGTCTGCATGTGAAACAAATGAAACAAAGTCAAAAGGATAACAGGAGTGAATATTCACGTGACTTTTGTCACTAGTTTTTCATGCACTTTCTATTTTCTGACCATTTGCTTTTCTCTTTCTCTTTTACGGAAAATAGTTCAGTTTCTAAATCACTACGTCGTCACTAGTATATGCATAAAATCTGAATGACATGTCACGTTCAGGTTAGGTATAAAAAATCATGAAGACAGAGACACGAGGAGATATATTTGATTTACATAGAATAACTGAATATGCTAAAATATGAAATTTTGTATTCTTACAATTATTTACGAGTTTAGGCTATCACCGGCAGTAGTCATTTAGGGTGCCCAAAACCCCTGATCAGCACACTCAAAAGCACAGGCGAGGGAGCGTTAATCTACCATATGGTAGTTAATTTTTAGCTCATAAATATAATTTTTTTTATCAAGCTCATAAGCTTAGTTATACGACCTTGTGGCGGTATATGATTTTACGCAAAAACGACTAGGAGAGGGATAAATGGAGAAATTTGATATACACGTTTCATATCCCAACTCAAACATGGTATGCATCATCCTTGTCGCCTCTTTTTATACTTTGTTTACCCAGACATGTGTAACGGGCCAGCCGTCCGGCACCCCGAGAACCCGCAAGCAATGAGTCACGAGGGTCACGAGGTCAGCCGTCCCCAGCCCTGAACCAGCAAGCTTGCCATATGCTACACGATACTTTGGGGTAAAGGATACGAGCATACCTGAAATTAGACCACCAAGATCAGTACCAACAGATATGAAGGCCACACATTCCACACATGTCAACCCTGCCACGCGCAGGGATGGGGCACGAGCGCTGAGCCCGTGACACATGGCTTCCTATCATTTAAACCAAAACTTTTGACTGTCTTTTGCACTGCATTGAGTTTTATTTTTCCGGATTTCGATGTATCGTAAAAGTACATCAGCCAGATAGATACATCACCTGCAGGACATTGTCCTTCGCCATAACTAGGGGAACGACCCCGCACAAGCAAGCATTTTTATGAGTCTCTTTTTTAGCGAATCAGCCAGCAATATACAATAAAGGCGTCACTGATCAGTACGCCTCACATTAACTGCTAAAGCTATACGACGCCAACCTTCACCTATGAATCTCCATGAAAATAAATTTCATGCCTACAGTTTGGTCACAATCACCTGTTTGATCGCTCAAATATAAGTTTGTTAGAGAATCATTGGTACCGGTAGAGTAACTAGAGTCGGGTTCTTTCCAAATGTCAGATGACGAACAGTAGACTTTTCTAAAAGTGGATATGCTCACTCGTTTGGGGGAAGAAGCCAAAACTACAAACCCTACCCACTTCAAATCACTTGCTAAAGTTTGCTAAACTTCACCAAATCCAAAAATTAACGCGGGTTGGAAAAGTTATTTAGGACAAAATGCAATACGAGACAGATTGGCTACTGTAGAGACACGGAAGTAGTTTTATTATCATATTATAGCTAAAATGTTTACACCAGATTTGCACTTTGCAGTGTGCGAAACTATTTGCACAAACTCAAGTGCTTCAGATAGCTCGCTGCAAGATTTATTCACCTAACAGACCAGAAGGAAGAAAGTGATAAAAACTAACAGAAGAGGCTTCAGAGAAATAACTGGTAATAGTTAGCAGAAAACACTTCACTGAATTCATCATCACCATCACCTGGATTACAGTGGTCTGCTTGCAGAGCGATGAGTATGGATCATTTATGCACAGAATTCGATTCGGACCAAGGAGATGTGAATTGTAACTTCCCAAAGCTGATGAACTTCGTAGGCTTTCACCCGAAACTCCAAGAAAACAGAAAGCAAAATCCTGCACTAAGTTGTTCCCTGCCAAAATTGAAACAGAAACAGAACTATTCAATTCCTGGTTAACCAAAGCATAAAGCTGCATGGCCTTCTTGTAACAAATATAGAGGGTAAGGATGAAGGAAAATCTCAAGGAAAATCAGAGGAAGGTTTTCGAATAGTAATCAAATCACAACCTTAATACATTATTACATAAGCCTTCAAAGGCAAATTCAACAAAAACATGTCGCCATATGAATAGAGATGGGAGAAATTACCGTCTCATCCACACCCGTAATTTACATCAGGCGTTCCAACAACAGACTGGAATGGAATCTCAACTCTCTCTTTCACAAGGCAGCGCTCCACACCATTTTCCACCACTAAAACCCTACCAGGCGGACACTGGACCTTATTTCCTCCTCCATCTTCATCTCCTCTTTGCTGCTGCTTCTGCCAGAAGCCAAGAAGCTTGAATTTTGAGTCCCTCTTCTGAAGCTTAGGTTCAAATCCAGCCAATGACAGGATAGTTATCACGCCAACAAGAGTAAGCACTGACTTGGCCGCCGTGTTGATGAAGAATCTCAACCCTTTTGGTGAATTCTGAGATGTGGGTTGAGCTTTATCCTTCTCTGTTTTCATGTCACCACCTGTGAAGCCATTTTGGAGAAGTTTGTTTGTTGAAGGGATATGATGAGAAAGGTAGCCATTGTCTGACATAAGAGACCGTGAAGGTCGACTTGGATATGGTGGAAGGAGGAGATCATTATTGCTGTCCTCAACTGTTTCACTAGCAAAAGCGGCGGCTTCGTGTATGACTTCCAAATCCTTCCCTTTGTATTCCTTCAGCTTCTTAAGCAGCTTCTTCCGACTATCATCAATTTCCCCCAAGGCTGCTTCCTTCTCATACCATTGTTGTTGTTGTAGAGCCTAACAATGAACAAAGGAAGGTCAATCCACGAAGCTAAAAAAAACATGACAAACAAACAAAGATTAAATTGGAATTATGATATAGCAATGGGAATATGGTAAATAATTGTTTCCTTCTATACTGGTGCAGAATTGGAAATAAATAAAATATGCCGACAATAAGAAGAAAGCCATTCTCTTGCAGTAGAGCTGGGAGTTACTGCACCATCGGTTCTGGGACATTGGACTAATTGAGGGACAAATTGGGAAACTTGTATAGAGAAAATGCAGCTTGAGTTCAATAGATTGATGCTCTGCCCTATCCTTTCCCTGAAAACTTTCTTCTTCAACTGAAGCATCCACTTTAAATTAGACAAGGGTGGGGTTTGGGTGATTAAGAAAAAGGACCTTCAATTAGGTCTGCCATGTCAGATACTTATATGCACAATACTTATATGCATATACGCATAAGCTGATTTTTCAATGTATAGAAAACAATACCGTTAAGGACTACCAGGTACGGCTATTGTAATAGTTGAAGTTCAAATATATCTCACCTGATAGACTTACTACCATACAAATTCAATATTTTAAGGTACGTACGCTGATAGATGAACATTTAAATTGTTGCGAGTCTTCAAAAAGGTAAATCTGAGATTAAAATATATCAAGAACTTGGGAAAGAAAATGCAACATGTGAATTAGCAAACGGGTGTTAGCTCATGTGGTAAGAGCGCTAATAGCTCCCAAGTAGCAGTAGATTAGGTTTAAGAGTACTAGACTTGAAAAGAAAACGCAAATAAAAAATAAGCTAAAACTTCAGGAAGGACACCTAAAAAGCAGCACATTTAAACTGAAAAGTAGGTTTAGCCTTCTTCTGTCTCTTTGATGATCTGCTAACAACTTCTCAGATTCCACCTCCCTTCTCATCTCGATATTCATCTGTCTCGTAGTCTCATAGGAGTACATGATTTACTTGCCACTTGATTTTAATTAAAATATAAGTTGATGGGTTTGATTAGGTAAAAAAAATAACTGGAAACTCACATCAGCAACTTTTCCCAGATTCGACCTCATGAGTTCCCAAGGTTTGCTCAAAATAAATGATTACGCTTGAATCTAAACATTTTAGCAGTCTGTTAACTGTTTGGTCATGTTATAATAGGACAGAAGAGACTACCTGTGTGACAGAGAATCATGTGTATTAGCTTCCTTGAACATCAACTTTGACCAGAAGCAGACACATTGAATGAAGTCAAAAGCCATTATCCAGGCTTATTTGTGGGTGAACTGATGGTCTTTTGATAGTCTTCTTATCCAATAGTACTAAGGAACAAGGTCTGGTTGTGAGGATAACGATACTTCTTGTCTTTACTCTGAGCAGGTTCGCAGACAAAAAAAAAATACTACCTTCTATACACAGCAGAGAACCTTATACACTGCCCTCAAAAATCATAAAGAGGGGGCGGAAGTGCAACTTACCACAAAAACACTCAGGCAGTATTTAATGGAAGAAGAAATCCAGTAATGAGTTTTGCAGTTGCTAATGCTTCAAAGGAAACTTTTAACATATTTCGACTCACGGTATGGATTGATCTAGTATCCTGATAGTTACACCACAGCAATAGTTGCATGTATTATATGCTGATGTTGCAATCCTGAAACATGGTCATAAGTAACCTTCTCCGGGATTGGAACATCCTAAATTACTAGTATATATTAATATCATTTTTTTACCGGATCGGCAGATCCCTTTTGATCAACTGATCGAACCAGAACTTAGTGCTCCTGTATACGAGCCAAACAGTGTGTTAACCGTTTAATTGTGTTAACTTAAATTCCAAAACCAAACAGCGTATACCAATATTTAATTATCCATTGTAGGTTACACAATCTTATGGCCCTTGAGTTGTGGCATCTTTTTTCTTTTTTTGCAGAATTAAAGATTTGGAAAAAATGGGAACAATAATCTCATATTTTAATCATAGGTTACACCATCGAAAATGGGCATAATGAATAAAAAGAGATTAACCGTCAAGGAAAAGCATGGTGTAAGTAAATCTTCGACAAGGGTAAGTAATAAAAAGGGTAAATCGAGAGTAATTTTTCAAGCAGAAACTTCCATTGGATATCAAAATCTTGCAAATCGTGTAAGATGAATTAACAAACGGGATGTAGATAGCATGTGACGTACATCACTTCCATTTCGTAATAGAAATGGCACATCGTGTACTCCAATAATGCAAGGCCCGAAGATTTCTAATTAACAATGTCATGGTTCTAAATATAGCTGTTAGGTAACATGAGGCCTCTGATACCGGATCTTACCGTGAGAACTGAATTCACACAGGTAACCGGACAGTTCTTGACCATAAGGGTAAGAAACCAGCCAATAATCACAAAAACCGGGATAAAACAAATTTCATATGATGAGATCTGTATGTCATAATTGTTTAACACTTCAATAATTAGCATTTAAGCACGCACAAGAACTCAAAAAAATTAGAAGTAAGTTATATGCACAAAAGGTCACAAGGGCCTTTTTGACATGTTTCGATGATTTAAGAGATTCACGCCGTGGTTGCAGATTAGGTTGAAAGTGTTTTGTTTACAACACAGCCCGAGGCTGTTAAACCACAACTGCAGCCATTACATCGCCATTACCAATGTTCATAACCATGAATAATATAGGTATTGACAAGCCCTTTGTTCTGCTATCCTATACAGCATAACAGCTGATACACACTATTACACAGGATCTAAATATCAGCTGGTCAGTAACATAACATTATCGGAGGCCTCTGATACCGGATCTTACCTTGTGAACTGAATTCACACAAGGAACTGGACAATTCTTCATCACAAGGGTAAGAAACCAGCCAATAATCACAAAAACCGTGATAAATGATGAGATCCGTATGTCATAATTGTGAAGACATCAAGAATTAACATAAAAGCACTCACAAGTACTCAACAAGACTAGAAATAAGCTATATGAACAAAAGAAGGTCATCAGGGCCTTTTTTGACATGTTTTGATGGTTAAGAGATTGACGCCGTGGTTGCAGATTAGGTTGACAGTGTTACAATAAGGCCACGTGCTGTTACACCATAACCGTGGTCATTACATCGCCATTACCAATCTTTAGAACCATCAATAATGTAGGTAGTGACAAGCCCTTTGTCCTGCTATCCTACCCAGGATAACAGCTGATACACAGGATCGGACAACAGCACATAGTAAGAAACTGACTTAGACTTCTTATAAGATCGTACACTCTGTCTAGCCAAACATTTGAGATGCCACAATAACGAAAACGATTGCATTTAGTCAAGAAGCTCCCAACGATTCAGATTTCAGACATTTGGCAATCATTTTCAAATGAATGAAACAATGGGTATAAATAGCATCCAATGTCAAGAACAATATAGGACTCCTCAATTGAATCGAGGGTTATACAACCATTAAAGAATAGGTGCAAGCAACAATCCGACCGGGGAAATTTGAAGAATTCAAGCACGATACTTCACAATTCCAAAAGGGCAGCCAACACAGCAAATTAGGATTATCCAAAGGAAATGACACACAAGAAGCACAGTGATGAGAGCAATCAAACAGAACAATTACCCCCAATCATGGTCCTCATGAGGGTTTGCCATGAGTCATAATCTCAATTACCAGAAGAAGAAGAAGAAGAAGAAGAAGAAGAAGAAGAAGAAGAAGAAATGCTGTAATTTGGGAATTGAAAGGTAAAGATTACACATTAAAGCACTAAGGGCACATTTGATGAAAGGATAAGGAAGGGGTACAGTATACCAGTAGGGGGTAATAAGTGGTGTTTGGTGCATGTATACTCCTTATATGCCTAAAATCTAATCCCACCATGTAAGTGAAATTGAATACTAAAGTCTTAATACCCATATTTATACTGGTGCAAACAAACATGTTACATTATCTCCCTATATAATTATTACTCTATTAATATTAATACACCATATAATACCGTAATTTTCAATCCCAACACCAAACGTGTCCTAAGTTTGAAAGAGGTGAATGAAATTAGGGTTTCCAATAAACCCTAGAACTAGTCACTGACCTGCAAAGAAGAGAGCTGGGCCTCGAGAGATTCAAGAGCATCGCGAATATTCAACAGGCTCTCATCTTCTTCTTCGTCCTCATCGCCTTCCGCAACTGCTTCTACACCAGCCTTGTCCTCCTCCGAGAGATACCCATTAGTCTTGTCTCCAACGCCGTCGTCCTCCGCCGTCGATTCTCGACGGTTATTAGGGTTTTGTAGGGTAGATGCCGTGTGGATGCAGTTGGTAATCTTGGACCTGAGCTCGGAAGCTCGAGCCAAGATTAAGCCGATTGAGTCTGCGTCCATTGCTCTCTCACTCTCTCTCTCTCTGTGGAGTGTAGAGAAGAGGGATTGAAGGTTTTGGGTGTTGGAAATGGAAGGTTTTGGAGGGTTGAGAATGCCGCCAAAAAAGGAAAGGGGAGAGTAGGGTGGGGTTTAATGCACAAGTAGTGATGCAGGAGCTCTCTCAAGAGATGACGCATAACCTTTTTTCTATTTTGCCAAACAAATTTGCATCTTCCAAAACCCTATCTCCCCCTTTCCAACAAATTCACATATTTTTCTTCCCCCAAAATGTTTATTGTAACTACATGAGTGTTCTTTCCAATTTGGGCTTGTTTTTTTTTTTGTCGAAATTATGATTGAAATTTGGAATAATGTGTTTTGCTAGAGGCGAAATATGGATGTAGATTTGATAATTTACGGGTGTTCTCGTATCAGATCCGTGTGAATTAAGGTTGCCTTCAATTCGAACTATAATATTTTAAAGAGCAAAACTACAGAGTTGATGAGATTAATCTGCGGATTGAAAAAGATTCAAAACATTTTGAAATACGTTTAGATAATACAGTAGAAGTAATTGCCGTTTAATATTTTTTAAGTTCATTTATGAAATATTGTCTTCCATTTATCAAAACTATTAATTGACTAGAAGGGTGGTCAAACAGATAGGTTTATTGAATTTGGTTTGGATTTGGTTTGGTCCTAAATAGATATTCCATTCGATTCTCATGGTTCTTCACAAAATTAATCGGGTGTTATTTGGGCCTAGCGATTTGGTTGGCAAACAAAGAAAAAATTTAGTAATTTTTTGTGGTATTGTAGAATAAAGTTTATTTTGCGACACCGTAAAAAGATTACTAAATTCTTGCTTCGTTTTACTAACCAAATCGCTAGGCTCAAACAATACACATACAAATTTGTGAAGAATCGAGAAGATCGCAGGGAGTACAACCCAAATGAAACCCTAACAAATCAACTTTATTGGATCGGCACTGGGCTACATGGTCTAGATTTTAAAAGAAATATGGATTGGGCCAACCCAACAAAGTCATTTGGATGTATGACGAACCAAGTTGGGCTAGTACCGCTATCTCTAACTAGGGACGTCGTTTTTCCGAGCCAAGAGAATGGTTCACAACCGCCTCTTTGCATGAATTCAAATCCCCTTTTACGGACTTCATCTCCTCCCTGACAACAACGACCTCGACCATCGCGCTATTGAGTTGGGCCTCCAAGTCCTCCATCAAGGTAGCCAACGAAGAATTGAGAAGTCCTTGCATTTCTCCCTTATCTCTAAGGTTGTAAAAGTTTCACCATGGCTAATTAACGAAGATTTTCTCTCACAAAAGAAACGGGTTAAAAGATCTACAAAAGAAAATAAATTAAATTTTTCATCAGATCCTAATCTCAATTGGTATTATAATCCCAAACCAAACATGCACTGAAATGAACTCCTTCGGTGTTGCAGCTTTGAGCTTTCCATGACTACACCGTTGAAGGAACTCCTTCCATGTAGCAGCTTTCTATGACTACACACTATCTTACGCGTACATAAACACGCCCAAAGGGTCAGAATCTCCAGAGCAGAAGCCAGAGAAGATATCCAAATCCAGCAATTAGAGAAAGAAAGATAAAGCTTTTCATTGTACATCTCTTTTCTTGTCTCTGTGTGCACAGAAGATATAGGTGGCTGAAAGAATAATCAGTACTTACTTCATAGACATTATGCTTTCCATCATCATAACCCCAGTAACAAAAAGGTTTAAAGTTTAAATGATTATATCCAAGAACTCCTGAGAGAATTATCTGTTCAATTCAGACGACAACCAAAATAAAAGAAACCCATTATTGGGCTTATGTACAGATACAATTATCATATACCAAAAAAATACTAGCATTTAGAAACAAAAAAAGTCCTAGTTTCTCTACCAGGGGGGTGTATCGGAAAAGGATGGACGGGGAGTTATCCAATGAAGGCGGAACAAGAACGGAGACAAAATATGAGGGTTTCGTCCACATATGAGACGACCATATCGCAAAGAAAGACTTAGGATGCACTCCTCTTTAAGTTAGGACTGTACACTAACTATATCTGTAATCACCTGCTGCAAACTCTTCAACATCAGTCAAGATTGATTATGGGTATGTTGAGGTCGAAAACGTGGCTGCCGCGATTTCCAGCTCTACGACGCTTTCGCGATGATGGTGCACTTGTATCAAAACGCCCAGAAGTTGATGGTTGGTCGGGTTCGTTCTCTGTTCCTGCAAACAGAAACATAATAAGATCACAAACAAAAACATAGTAGCTTTGAAGAGTTTGTAAGAGATCAATGTTATCAGCTCATCAAAGCTTTATTTTATTCCCCCCGCTCTCTCTGTTGAGCTACATGGTCCAACTTAGGGATGCAAGTTCAAACTGGGGAAACCGCAAGCAGAAACACGCTAAATGGGCCAGTTAAGGTCTGGACAAATTCCAAACTGTAAGGCTTTAGGTTTAGAAAACCTATTAAACCAAGCCGAACCGTTTAACCGATATGCATACAGTATGTGCACCCAAAACATATACTAATACTTGTTCTCTGCTATAACATAGTATAAATCCTAATCTAGCCTGTGTCTAGCAGGGTAAGAACCATGCAACTCATGCAGGGGATTTCAATGCTCTATTACTGAGCTAGCACCCATTTGCTAAAGAAAAAAATATGCACTTCAACTTTCTCTGTGTTTCTGTTCTGCTAAAGAACACCCATGAAATGTCCGAGCCTAGCACTTCAACTCTTTTTGTGTTTCTGTTCTGCTAAAGAACACCTAAGAAATGTCCGAGCTGAACTTTTCTGGTCCCATATTTACCAACATGCAAAGGCAAACAGAATCTCAAAGGTCTCCTGCTACAGAAATGATACTATTATCTAACTCATTATTGGTCACAGGCTCGCAATGCAATTTCCGTGTAAAATGTTACCTGGGCTTGGGTGTGGGGATCACATTCTGTGCGGATCCAAGAGTTGGAATCGCCTATTCCCGGACTCGGGAACTTGGCTAAAAGGCAATCAGATTTTGGACACGGGAGGGGGATACGATCTTTATGTTTATATTATCATGTTTGAATAGCTTATTTCTGGTACATGACTCTGCTAAAAGGGTTATCTTTTTTATAATATCACGATTGATTTGAGATGGAGTTACATTTGAGGGTCTTTTGCACTAATAAATTGTTTTTCTGGGTCCGGCTGTGATATTATCTTATATTCATTAGTTATATAGTAAATGATATCGGGCTGGGCTTTTGTTTTCATTACTATACACACTGTTGATTTAACATGTTAATTTCAGAAGTCCTAGCGCAATCCAACTAGTAATGAGTCTAGTGGCAGCTAAAAAAGTAATTACAATTACAGTCTCCAGACATGAAAGACAATCTTTGGTTGGAAAAAGAGAGAAACTGCAACAATTATTCCAAGAGGGATAGGATGCAATACGAAGCCAGATCGAGGAGAGTTCCTTCGCATACGACACCATGTTAGTCGGGGAGCCACGTCGGAAAGAAACCTACCCTATCCAGCCCAGGCCACATACCCGCACTCGCGTTGTGACGCATTGATACGGGTTCTCCAGTGATTTCGGCGAGTTCGGATAACATAAGAAAATATGCAAAACGTCAACTTGCAACCCTCAATGTTGGGTTCTCTGTCAAAATGGGACCCAACATTCAAAAGTTGTCTACACCCTAAACTTCAGTTTCATCTGCAGAGGGGCTCCTTCCTGATACTCCATCAGATGGTTATGTCTGCTTGCCTGCACAAGACCACTGGATGCTTGACAGTTGAGACATGGCACCATCTAAATGAGCAGACGATTCATATCCAATCTATATACTTTTGTACAATGTTTTATCTGTTTGTTAACCAACTAGTTTATCACCATAGCAAACTACGCCTCATCATCTTTCACGTCTCAGCTCAGCCCACTTCCACCACTGCAAACCCCCCAATACCACTGTCACGACCCTCATCACCATCAAAATTCCAGGCAACATCCAACATTACCAGTGGAAATTGCAACCCCATGGCCACCTGAAATCTCAGACAATATCTATAACCACTGTCAGAATCCCACCACCACTATAAACCCATCTCTAATATCTGTTTTTGTTTACAAGTCCAATTTCTCCCACTTCTCTTTTAAGGACTAAGACAATTAATTTCGAACTCTTAAATCTCGGATCTAATGTTTAATATTTGCTTAGGACTTTAAGTTATAAATACATCGGAAATCACATGAGATTCCAGTTTTTTCTATAATGGACTCTTCGGTTGAGTCTGAAGCATTTGGTTTTTTGGGAGTCGTTGCAGGTGGTGGTTGTGGTTGTGTTTTTCTTGTGGCACTGCAAATGGTTACTTGTGGCAGTGGGTGGCAAGTTAGCAGCATTTGTTCAGCGGATGATTTTTGGCTTTTGTCGTCAATGGTATGATTGTTCATAGTGGCGGCAACAGGGGTAGCGGTAACATTACAGACTCTATAGGATGAGAATCAGAACCTCCTGTAGCACCCCAGGTGGAGCGCTGGCATGGCTGGAGAATCATGTTTTTGCTGAGTCCAAGTTGTTTATATCTATATACATACAAGAAATCATAAAACGGAAGATACAAGATGCTTTGCTGACACAACAAACATGATTCTCTAATGCTGTTCATTGCCTTCAAAGGAAAATATGATGCAACCTGAGAGTTGTTTATCCAATCATCAGAGGGCACTTTAGTCATTTGAACTTCTGTGATATGACACGTTTATATTTCATTTACCATCATTACATCATAAGTAGGAGAAAATGTTTAATTTCATTTAACCTTCAATGAATACTTGCTCATATATAAATTATCAAAAAAAAAAGAATACTTGCTTATATATGGTGAGTGCACTGATCCTCAGTAGTTCAGTAAAACACAAGTAAGGCGAAACCAGTCAGTTTCTGCAGCATTGCACAAACATTTGGAGGGTCAATGTGTAGTTTTGGAATCTCGACTTGGCAAGGTCGATGTAGTACATCCCTATGTAAGTACCCAAAGTTGTATTATGGCATTAAGAAGTTTCCAGACAAAACTGGAATAATGCAAAAGGAAGCAATGCTATTACTTTCAGACAAACAACTAACCAGACACATTTTAGAGCTTCATAATGAAAACATTTATCCAATTAGACTAATCTATGTATATGATGAAACATAATAAATTAGAAATTGGCAGAAAATTGACTCAAAGCACCTAACCTGTCGTCTGATTATCTGAAGGAAGACATATCTCAGTGCTGGTAACAGAAGGGTTCCAAGGCACCGAAAGTTCTATTGCCTTTTCAATGCCTTTTGAGTGGTAAGGAGCTATGCTGTGTATTCCAAATTGGAGCGAACCCAATAGATCATTCTCGATACATTCATACCTAATAAAAGTCACAAATGCATGAGTGCAAAGCATTGTACAGAATATCAGGGACCAAGCCACAACCGTACTCACATTTTCTTGCAGAGGTTATCAATGATAACAGTCAGATTGATGATTTGCATCCTTGTCTCCATAACTTGGTCTTCTGGAAATTCATCAAATTGTTCTTCTAGGAACTTAGATAGCTTCTCAACATTTGCCTCGAGTTGCTGCTGCTGGTCCTCAAATAAGTTTTGCTTTATTTCTCTCTCCTCATTTGTCATTTCATCCTTGAACATATCATCACCAAACATATAAAATGCAAACGGGTACGAATAAGAAAGCACGCGCCTTGATCTGAAGAGCCTATAAAGTCCATTTGCAACCCAGCTGAAATCCCTAAGTTTTAAATCCTTCTTCTCCAAGTTAGCAACCTTCTCTTTGACGGTCTCCTTTAGATTGGATTCAAGCTTAAAGGAATCTGTATGACCTTTGTAGCGATTATGATAGTGCATATAACGATAGAGGTCCCTCTTTGCCCGCTCAGACTTCTTCGCTTGATCTTCTTTATACCGACCACAACTGTGACCACTTATACGTGTCCAAGTATGATCACGGCCAGTAGCTCCACCGCAAAGCCAACTACAATAAAAGTAAGATGATCCTTTTAACTCCACAAGCAGAGACGACAGATATGACAAAACCATTGTGAAAGTACATATAACAACAAAAATTGCTTTCAACAGGTATGAATGCACGATATGAAAAATATCACCACCAAACTTCCGGCTCGACGTATCAAGTCAAAGCAATAAAGCATCTTCAAGGTACACCAAGATTAGAGACTACATGAACGACACAAAGGGAAACTCAAAAACAATAAACATTTGAGGAGTGAGCTACAGTTCTACTACCCTTTCAATGAGAAGAAACTTTGTGTAGAGCCGAACTTACATACTATCAAAGTAGAGATGATTAGCAGCATAACTGTGTCTAGGTCCAACAGCTGCATAAAATACTATGCAGTAAGATTTATTGAGCATTACAGAAATTAACTAAGGCTATCTGGGAGTTCGATATGTTCAACTTATTATAACTGTCTCCAAAATTAGTATGAATAAGGCCAATAGTCAATGAGATTAGGAACCTCGGTGTTGCAAGAACAAGTTTGTATATGCATAGAAAAAGTAACAACTTTATAATCACAAGCAGTGTAGATAAACCAACCCAACAGTCACACGGTTTGAGACAACAAGAAAAACCATACCTGACGCAATCTACCAATGCAGCCGGTGTCCTATCCCTTTACCTAAATTTTTCCTTTTGGGGGACAAATTCTTCGCCATTTTCATCCACAATCTGATGATTCTTCTCTTGCAGTATCTAGCTTCCCCAGGGAGAAGTGAGAACAATAAACATTCTACAGCCTCAATGCCCATGCAGGAAATTATAGTCAATACGCCAAATAGAGTGGTTACAGAAAGACATCTGATTAATGTGGGTGTTTGAATGTTAGGATTTTGGGGTTTAGGTTTAGAAAGATTGGTGGTGTTGGGATAGGAGGGTTTAATTTTATTTTATTTTCCGGTAACCAGTTCAATTCTAGCTGGTCACCAGGAGTTTTTTCAGCATTTTCTTTGTACGAAGAGGATGAGCATCGCACCGGAGGCATTGAACCATGCACCAGTCAGAAATCCGGTGCCCCGGCAACACAAACTGGTGCCCAGGTGACTTCTTGACCGGTGCCTGGCAACACAAACCGGCATTGAACCATCCACCTTTTTGCACTATATATAGTGCAGGCACCTCTTAGCCACATTGTTACACTTTCAATTTTCAACAATTCTTGACCAAGGACGTTGGTAAGTTTCTATGCCATTTTTGTGTTTTGAGAATT
This sequence comes from Linanthus parryae, assembly GCA_023055425.1. Lineage (NCBI taxonomy): Eukaryota > Viridiplantae > Streptophyta > Magnoliopsida > Ericales > Polemoniaceae > Linanthus > Linanthus parryae. The sequence goes on from JALGPY010000002.1 coordinate 42,747,490, forward strand.
GGATGCAACGTTCAATATCGTTACTAAACAATCCTTCAATACATGTTATGCACTACATCAATGGGGAACAACGGAGGCACCTCTTAGCATCATTGTTACACTTAAGGGTTTCAAAGATTCTTGACGTGGAGGGCGTTGGTAAGTTTCAATGCCATTTTTGTCTTTTGAAAATTTATCGGAGGCGACGTTCAATGTTGTTACTAAACGATCATTCAATACGGTTTATGCACTACATCACTGGCGAACAACGTACAACCAAGCTCACTTGCACGTAATGCGAGAATGAGGGTTCGTGTTGTTCAAATAATATGGATGAGTGGAGCATTTTCATTGAGTTGTTAATCATACAAAAGGCTGAAGCCTTATGGAGGGTCGTGCGCTCCTTCAGACCGGGTATGACAACTTGAGTGTGGGTTTGTGCAATTGCACGGGGCTGTTCTATAACCGTGTTATTCTGCGGAATCGTTCCGAACACCTGTTGTTGAACTTCAACGAATGGATAAGGTGGCATGACAGTGAGCACGCCATGGAGTAGGACTCATGGAATTCATCAACGAGCTCGAAGGAGCTCACGGATGTCATCAACGAGCTTAAGAGATTTTTCTGGTTGAAATTGGTCGGAATGTAAGCTCGACAAATTTCAGCCTTTCCAACATAGTAGGGTAATGGATTATCAATGTGTCGGTGATGTAGTTCGGCATATTGTTCGAGGGACGGCAACGGGCAATTCAAGACCCTCTTAGGTTTGGACTGTGGAAGGTTTCCTATATGAAAGAAGGTTGGAGTATGAAAAGAGAAGTGAAGTGGTGAAGGAATTCAAATAGAAATGAGAGTTGTGAGGAATGGACAGAGAAAACCCGATTGCACAGCTTAAATGAACCCCTCCTCCTTCAACCGGTCAAAGAACATTGAATTGGCATTTGGCACACAAATACATAGGAAACAAAGCAACTAAATGACAGTCTTTAATTTGGTCATATTTTGACAAGTGTGCAGGAAGAAAATGGACTGACACGGGATAAAAACTCGGCAAAAAATGGCAGCATTGAAGCCGGTCCGGCTTTTTAATACAGTTGTCAACCAGACGTGACTACCCGGGCACCGACAATTCCCCATGTAATATCCCGTCCCACATCGAGATATTGTGGATTGATGATGTGGATTAAATGTATATATGGTTGGGAGATTGTGGGTTTATGTCCCACATTGGAGATTTGTGAGTTTGACATCTGGTATATGGTATACCTTGTGGATTACTACTAGCACCTATGAAGCACCGGAACGTCATATACCCCGTCGTCCCCGTTTCGTACCCGTCCGGAACGCCGGAACGGCAGCGGAACGCCCCGGAACGTTCCCGGAACGACAGGTGGCGTCTCCAGAAAAACTAAGATTCGGTACTTGCCTGGAACGGCGCCGGGACGCGTTCCAGCGTTACTGGAACTCCTGGGGAACGTCCGTAGCCAACTTTCAAGAGATCGACGAAACTATCGGCGGCCTTCACGACGTCAGCCGACTTCGACCTCCACCAGATCTGCACCTTCAGGTGACTTCGATCTCCACCAGATTCTCCGGGATGACTGGCGACGTAGCTGTTCATTCACCGGCGAGAGGAACGACGAGTTTTGCGGCATGGTAGGTCGCTCACAGTCACAGAAAAAAATGAGAAGACTGCGGCCATGGCTGTAACAGCCGCCTCTAAACGTTGGAGAAGACAACACTTTTCTTGCATAGTTTTACCATATTACCCATGCTTTGTCTTGAGTTTACAACCATGCCATTCCTCATTAAAGCTTGAATGGGCTTCTGTGGTCTTTTTGATTGGGCTTCTCTATTATAAGTGAACAGCCCAATGAGTTGGGCTTTCTAATTACATATTTTTATTTCATATATATATATATATATATATATAAATATAAATAAATAAGAAACTTATATATATATATATAATATATTTATATATATAAAAATCGCCGTTCCCCCGGCGTTTCGTCTCCCAAAATTTTTGAAAATTGCCGTTCCGGCGTTCCCGTCCCCGTTTCGTCTCGTCCCCGTCCCCGTCCCCGTTTCGGTGCTACATAGACTAGCACCTTCAAGGCTTAAGCATTTCTATTCGGTGGTACGGGTAAAGAAGTTGTTATGACAGTAATCCACGGGTGTTACAAATGGTATTAGAGCTAACCCTGGTCCCGCAAGGGCTCCGTGGCGGTTCGCCGCCAGCCAAGGGGATACGTGACTGGGCACACTCGACGAGGATGTCGAGTATATAAGGTGGGAAAATTGTAATATCCGTCCCACATCGAGATATTGTGGATTGATAATGTGGATTATATGCATATATGGTTGGGAGATTGTGGGTTTATGTCCCACATTGGAGATTTGTGAGTTTGACATCTGGTATATGGTATACCTTGTGGATTACTACTAGCACCTTCAAGGCTTAAGCATTTTTATCCGGTAGTACGGGTAAAGAAGTTGGGACAGTAATCCACGGGTGTTACACCCCACCTGGGCACCGGACGCAATAAAGTCGTCTATTGGCCCCACCCACCCGGACACCGGTCTTTAACGTAAGTTCCTTATTGGGTTTTGATTTCCCAAATCCCGCTATCCAAACACCGCCATTCTGTGGTCGTCTTGTTGGATTCCACTCATGCTAAATCAAGAAAATGTAGATGTCAACCCTAACCTAAAACTTCTTAGTTGGAGATGAGATTTCTTTACAAGGAGCTTCTTAAAAAACTTATTGGGGTTAGCAGGGTTTGGGAAACCTAACCCCAAAAATGAAATGCGTTGAAACCAGTGTCCTGGGTGGGGTCGGGGACGGCTTTAATGCGCCCGATGCCCGGGTGGGTAATTGTCGGTGCCCGATTAGTCACGCCCGGCTGTATAAAATAGCCGGGCACCAGAAAGCTGCCTTTTTTTATGTTCCTTTATCACGCGTCGCCCATTTTTTTCCAACACACCGATCAAAATAAAACCCAATTGAAGGTTGTCATTTATTTTTCTTTGTTTCTTCTGTTTTGTTGTGGCAATTCAATGTTCAATGACCGGTTGAGGGAGGAGTACCAGAAAGCTACCATTTTTTATGTTCCTTTATCACGCGTCGCCCATTTTTTTCCAACACACCGATCAAAATAAAACCCAATTGAAGGTTGTCATTTATTTTCTTTGTTTCTTCTGTTTTGTTGTGGCAATTCAATGTTCAATGACCGGTTGAGGGAGGAGTACACGTGAATTCGGGTTTCAGCTCATCCTCCTCACAAACTCATTTCTATTGTAATTCCTTCACCACCTCACTTTTCTTTTCATAATCCAACCTATGTTCCAAATGGGAACCTTCCAAACCTAGGAGGGTTTTGAAATGCCCGACCATCACCGTCACTCTAACAATATGCCGCATTACATCACCGACATTCGTAATCCATTTCCAACTCAATTGAAAAGACAGAAATTTGAAGAGCTTGCATTACGACCTATCTCCACCAGAAAATCTCTAAGCTCGTCGATGACTTCCACGAGTTCCTTCAAGTTTGGTGGTGACTTCCATGAGTCCTACTCATGGCATGCTCACCATTATACCACTCTATCCATTCGTTGAAGTTCAACAGCAGTATTCGAAATGATTACACAGAATAACATGGTTACAGAACAACCCCGTGTGATTGAACAAACCCACGCTGAAGTTGTCATACACAGTCTCAAGGAGGATACTACCCTCCATAATACGGAGGTCGTCAGCCTCCGTCAGCCTGTTGTACGATCAACAACTCAATGAAAAATTTACCACTCGTTGCTACCCCGAATTCCCAAAACCGTCCTAACTGCACAAACCCTCGTTCTCGCATTACGCGCAAGTGAGCTTGGCCTTCCGATATTTGTTGCTGAGCACCGAATTTCTGGCTTCCAAAGCCTCCGGTGCACTGCTCATCCGCTTCGTACAAAAACAAATATAAAAGGTCCCAGTGTTCAAGTAGAATCAAACCGGATGAATACATCCGACACCCATAACACCAGAGAGATACTAAGGCCTTATTTGGGTTGGGGTTGGTGGGGGGGAATGAGAGATGTTATCCTTATAGACTTAAGAGTTGCGTTTGGTTGGAGGACACGAGGGATATCCATGTTCCTTATCACTAAAATTGTATATCACCTTTCTCTATAGGTAAGCAAAACATATGAAACTGAAGAAATGTGATTAGAGAGGAATCGATAGGTATTACTCTCATAACCAACACGGTGAAGTAAAACTACTAAACCTAACTATGGGAAGGAATCCACAAAATCCAACAGATGATCAAGCGAACTAATCGACCTGCAGTCCGCCACTCCAACTGTCCAACAACTGAAGGATTAACTCTTTGAAAAAAGCATCAGACATACGAACCCTGTCAAAGAATTCTCTATTCGCACCATCCAACTGATCCACACAACAGCCAAAGGAGCCAGCAGCAAAACCTTTCGCCTCTCTATATCCAGAAGGACTGCACAGCAGAACGATGAAACAAATGTGCTTAACCGCAGAGCCAGCCAATGGCAAGGCGGGGTGCAAAGGCTTTAGACCCACGCTTTCAAAGGGCCCACGAAAGCTTTTACACTGAAGCTACATAAGTAACTTGGTCACATATCCTGTTATACTTGTATGTCAATGTTAATGGACAAGTGGTTGTTTAAGGAATTGGCCCAAAATATGATATAAGTACTCCAAGACTCCATTTTAATGGCTCTTCCAGTTAAATCCCTCATGCTTGTATTCTTTGGCCTTGTTTGGGACATATTTTAGTTTAAAGTTTTATACTGTTTCCTTCTCTCTGCATCACAACCACCAATCCCAAAAAAGAGTTCAAAATTAATCTAAAAAACGCTTCCAAAACAAGGCCTTTCTGCCGAGATTTCCACATATATGCTTCGTCTGTTTTGTTTAATTATCTTTTTGTTTGAAGTAGTAATAGTATTTATGTTTGGTCTTGTCTTGTTTTCTTTATTTGTGAAAGAAGTAACATAAATATGTGCTAGATAAACAAAAATACTAAAATTTAATCTCTAATTTTAAAGTAAAAGCATCATTGATTTATTATGTAGCTCCTTTGAAAATTGTTAGCTATAGGCCTCCGAAATGCCAAGGCCGGCCTTGGTTAACCCACTCTGAACTGAACTTAAACATACAACGCCAGCGCCAATTGACTAACACCTGACAAGTGACACAACACGGGACCAAGTTGTCAAATGTCAAGATCCTGGCGTGAGTTGCACGCCAAACGGAAAAGGAGGCCCTTAAAGGAGTCCCTACTTTTCATATCAAAGGAGCTGGAATCAAGGACACACACGCCCCCACACAAAGAAGAATAATAAGATCGGGAAGTAAACAAACTATTTGGAGACAAGAGCCGCTCCAAAGAATGTGATCCCCCCTGACCGAGTTCCAAAACGATAAAAATTACTGAAAGGAAGTTAGTAAGTCCTTCACCTATCATGCAACTTTCGCACAAATATAATATCCCACATAGCCACATCACACTCCCACCCCCTTCTTCTTGGCTCAGCACAGAATCACTAAAGCCTTAGGGTCCTCAACTAAATTATAAAGAGAAGGAAACTGGGGAGATAGAAAAACATCCCCTGCCCACCTATCCTCCCAGAAGTGAAGACAATTCGCTAAACCAACCTTAAACCTCATCCTATCCATCAACCTTTCCCAATCCGCTCAAATCTCTTTCCACAGCCCATACCCAAAAGAACGGACAACCACGTTAGAGCACCAACCCCCTTTCGTGAGCCAAACCTAGCATCAATCACCCTCCTCCAAAGAGTCCCTCGCTCTATACCAAACCGCCACAACCTGTTGCGATTATACGCAAGGAAGTTAATGACTGGGCTTAATTCTTTTGAGTCAATAATCTTACTTTTGGTATGTCCTGTATTTTAAATTGCAACTCCTGGGATTAGGAATCTTTATTTCTAGCAACTACATTTAAGCAATCAGGCTTAATTATGAACAGGATTTGAGTTCCGTGATGTTAGCTTTCCTATTTTCCTTGTAATCTCTTATAAAAAGAGACCATTGCAGCAATAAAAAGTAGGCAGAATCATCATAAAAAAGATGGGAGATTTGGGTCTCTCTCAACGAGTCAAAAGGTTCTTTCTCCCTTTGATGAGCTTGATTCCATTATCTTTATCACGGGTCACCCTGTGACACGATCCATATCCCGTGACCATAACACAACCACTTCCCCAATAAGGCCTTATTAAAAAGGGCCAAGCACGCCACATGTATAACATATCCTTATGACCATCTCCTTATACCTTACACAAACAAGTACATACACAACATTGTATCAGTCGTGCCACATATCCTACCTGACAAAACACAGGACCACAATTTTATATATCCTTATCCCCCATCAATCAAATCCCTCATATCGCACCGTATGACATATCCCACCTCTTCTTATACCCAACCAAAACAGCCTGAAGACTACAGCAAGCAGGTATTTCTTTCAACTCATACAGACACCACTGGCTAACTGGCTACACATGCACTTCAGAGAGAGAAGGGCACATAAAAATGACTAAGCAATTGGACACATGAAAATAAAAAGGAGCGCACAATCCAAAGAAAAAATAGCCAGATAACCACCCACCACGGCTGTCATACCATCCTAATGAGTTGTTGAAAGATCAAGAAAATTTCATGGACGGCGTTAAAAATCACCTCTTAAATAAACAGATGAAGGCAACCAGAAAAAAAATCTTACCAAAATGCCTGCCCACAGATGCAGGCAACGAGGTTGCAGCCACCATTCTTTTCCACAGGTTTGTGACACTTCGGACAAGGCTTTGTATGAACCGTCATCCAGTTTACTGTTTCCGATTCATCACGACACTTCTTTATCCATAGTTGCCACATTAAACACGAACAGGGTGAGTGTGCCTCACCCAGGCAACTGAAACAGAACTGTGAACCACACGAACACTCAACCTCGCAAAATTCATCATCCTCAATACGAATAGCATTTCCACAATGAGGAGTGCTTGGGCACCACTTCACCATTTTATTATCATCTATATATGACTCAAGAAGAAAACGGTCAAACTTATCAGCTAAATCTGGGTGCCTTTTTCTAACAAGATGTCTGACAACAGCTTCATCACAAATGGCATAACATTTGTGAGCCATGCATCTAATCCGCTTACTTTGACCCTCATTTATCTTGACAATAAAATGTTCTGTCCAACCTAATAGAGAAAGAAAAAGAACCAATAAATCCCTTTAAAACATCGTTATGAAACTCAAAATTAAAATGTAGATCATTGAACAATAACAACTTCCAAAGCATACAATTGTAAAGACAGCAGAAAATACAAAGTATCAAGAATAACATCAACTATATTAATATTCATTGTTAATTTGATATTCATCATTAATAATATCTATCTTGTCAGTGTGGATTTATTTGAAGGAGTTTATCTGATGCTGATACATAACTTTATTGGTACTGGGGATTCAGGATAGGCAGAAAGACTTCCTTAGAAAAACACGAAGTACCTAGAATAACTTCCAAAGCATACAATTGTAAAGACAGCAGAAGATACAACGTATCTAGAATAACATCAATTATATTAATATTCATTGTTAATTTGATATTCATCATTAATAATATCTATCTTGTCAGTGTGGATTTATTTGAAGGAGTTTATCTGATGCTGATACATAACTTAATTGGTATGAGGATTCAGGATAGGCAGAAATACTTCCTTAGAAAAAGGTGTGCAGCCAAAATATCATCTAGGTTTATGAGCCTTTGCATCTTTCTTCGCTCCATAATGCATCATCATTCAAATTGATCTTTTAGGTTGTAGTGTGTATCATTGTCGTCAAAATATAAAAATTCATGAGTCCCCTATTAAAGTTTGCTCCAATCCACCCATAAAATTATGTGATCCATACATGAATATTAACTTTAATTTTCCTGATACCATATGCTGCGTTCACAATCAGAAGTGATCAAACAATCCATACTTGTCAGTTCCACTGGTTGGGCCTAACTGATCCAGAAATAACCCAAGGGATGATCCTTGTTTCCTGTCAACTTCGCTAACTTATTTGTTTCAAATGTTTATAAATCCTTCTAACAGGCTGATTTTTCAATTTTGTTTTCCCTTCATTTTTCCCTTTTCATAGTCTCCATCCAGTCTCTCATATATTTTCCAGATCACTATATATTGCTTTCATTCTCTTAAACAGGAGATTCTTTATTGTTGATAGTTTGATACATACATATACTGCCTGCTATAGTTTTATGGTATGTCACATGTGTTATTTAACCTACATAAAAATGAAGCAAACTAATCTTACCAACTCACAGTTCTTTAAAACAGGATGTCCATTTATGATACATATCTGCATACGATAACTTTCTATGAAGCTCCTTCAACTTTATAAGAGTATGGGGTAATTTGAGGGAGTCAGCATAGACTACAATATACTCACAGTTGTTGCAGAAGTCGTGACCACAGTCCATTTTTGTCATCTCAGTAGCAGGTATGTCTTCTATACAGATATTACACATTGAAGTGGAAGAAGAAGCTAGTGAACTGAGATGACTTTCAACCTCAGTGACCCCTGCTTCAGCAAACAAGAAAGACTTGCCTCTATCCACGAGCACCGCAAACAACTTCTCCACATCCCAACGATAATGAATAAGTAAAGTCCGCGCATGGTGCTCCCTTAGGGATAGCAAATCCATCACTCTGCGCAAATCCTCCCTCTACAAGAACATGCAATAACTAAAAGAGTAAGCCTTAGGATCACAGATATATACTGACAATAGTAACGGAGGAATAAACAAGCATATCTTTTTACCTGTGCAGCCAAAAGGGACTCTTTTGTGATTACCTGCCAAGGAACCAAAAATTGATTATAACAGCAAATCAACAAATATAGTACATAACAACGAATTCCTAACAGTATTCTCAAATCCCTGATGTGAAACAAATAAGAGTACTAAATCAAGCCCTTGGTAGGATTTGTAACAAGGAACTCTTCATATTTTCTAAACTAGTGCATATCCCGTGCCCGAGAGCACGACCACAAAAGAGTATGATAGTTTTCTAAGTTTGAATGAGTGAGATTGTCTATTATGAAGTATATAGTTCTTAAGATATGGTGGGGATAAACTATTCCATATGTCACATTTTTGGATGGCATACTCACCATAACAGCTTTTATGTATTTGGGGATAAGCAATTCCACATGTCACATTTTGGGGAATAGCTTATTCCCCATAGCAGCTTATTATGTAGATAACCATCGGTGTTCATGTCAGCTTGCAGACATCTCAACTAACCCCACCGAATCCAGAAGTTAACGACTTGATAAGCCTCAATTGGCTCTCGGGAAACTTCAAATGCCAACCCAAGGTCGAGAGCCACAAAACAGAACACCCCCCATCTATATTGAATTTGTAAACAACGAGAATCATTTCAGCTCTATAGAAATGAAGTTCAAATGCAATGCACCCCCAAAGCTATAGAGATGAAATTGTACTTGGAGAGACATCACCGGAAAAGAGAAAACAGATGTTTCTGGAACATCTCATAATAACCTGCTATGGGGAATAAGCTATCCCCAAAATGTGACATGTGGAATAGCTTATCCCCATCAATATAAGTAAGATGTTATGGGAAATAATTCATCCCCAAAATGTGAAATGTGGAATAGTTTATCCCCACTATATCCTAAGAACTAAATACTTCATGATAAGATAATCTCAGCCATTGCAACTTAAGGAATTATCATACTTTTATTGTGGTCATGCACTAGTGGACAATAAATTGTCATGAACTAATTAAGCAAAGCACTCTCAGAAATAAGAAGATACAATAACAATTTCACAAGTTCTGCAACTCAAACTTAGATCAATTGAAGCAATAATTCGACTCCACCACACACACACAGAGCTATAACCAAAGAGTACAGAGACCAGACAATTGAAACAGTAACAAAATTGAAAACATTTCTCAATAATCAGATTCACAAACACAATTCATCAAAAACAAAACCTAAAGAGCTTGCAATTGAAGAAGTTTACCTTACAGGAAGGGCCTTTGGAAGTGACCCACTCGGTATCGGCCTCTTCGTTCTCGAGCCCTTCGACTGAGTCTCGATCAGAGTAGTAGCAATCGTCGTCACTGTTTGCGTAATCGTCCTCCATAGCTCAATCTTCGAGCTGATTTATTTGTGGTGTGCCCTGATTATTGATATGTTCAGAGGTGCAATCGAACGAGAAATTCGATAGCCCGATCGGCGGTGGAGGAGAGAGGGGAGATTGTGTTCTCAGGCGAGATCGCGGCGATTTCAGGCGAGAATCGCCGGCGAGAGTCGACGGAAGCCTGGGTTTCTACAGAAGGGCCATACGAATACGAAGAGAGAGAGAGAGAGAGAGAGAGAGAGAGAGAGTGCCCGAAGAAGGAAGTCGTAAAAGGAATCGAAAACACCGAACGACGTCGTGTGGATAGATTTTGTGAAACTAGTGATTGGAAAAGTAGGATACCCTCCTATTACACTTACAAAATCCGAACTGTATCTAGCTTTTTCACCGTACTTGATTTTTCACAGTACTTGATTTTTCACAGTAGTACTTTTTAAGGGAAGCTTTTATTTATTTTTTTAGAAGAGGAAGCTTTGATAATTGAAAGTCCTCTTCCTTTCACATTCACCGTATTTTTTTTACGAAAATTTGTCTGGTTTGGGTATGGTACAAAAATTGTTTCAATAAACTAATACTTCCCTAATGATACGTAATTACATATGTTTCTTCTCTATCAGATTACTTCATTTTTTAACACAATTCACTGAGTCACTTTTACATGGTGATTTAGTTAGTAAAAAAGTACACAAATTTGATAATCTTTGCATGATCTTGTAGAGTAAAGTAATAAAAAATTGTCAAAAACTTACATTGTTTTGTTATCTAAATTACCGAGTCAAATTGACCCTGTTACGGGTAAAAAAAGTCAGCCTAAGTTGAAAGAGAAGAAACAGATATAGTAGGAGTAGTTGGTTTCAAAAAGAAAACTAACAATTACCAAATTTAGAGAGATCAAACTCCATCAATTTTTCACAGTGACCGCTAGGAGAAGACAGAAACACTTTATTAAAACTATCAAACTTACAATGTTTAGCTAGAGCATCACCAACCTAGTTGTTGTCTTTGCAGATATCCACTAGAAGCTCCTTAACCAGCAACACCATTCCATTAAAAATGAGTTGCAGCACCCTCCTCCATAACTAACAACAATTTTTTTTGTAGAATTAGATTCAGCAATAGCCTGATGCAGATCCAGTTCTTTCAGCATCAACAAACATTCCAATATAGCTCACATCTGAGTTACAGAAGTAGTGTGAGACCCCGAGTTCAAAAATAAATTTAAACATTCGATAAAGCATGATTTATTGGTGATTATTGAGACGCGATCTAATAATAAGGGAAACTTGCTTCGTAACAACCAATTTGTTGTTTAATATTTTCGAGTATGATAATTAGCATTAAGATAAAAGAAAAAATTTGTAGAGAATTTTGATGGTGCAATTGTCTGCTACTCTAAAGATTATCTAGTATGGTTACATGTACATACTGTGTATCAATACAGTTGATATATGTTTATATGTGTATCATGCAAAAGGCCAAATGTCATGTCGATATGTACAATGGGACTAGTTAAATCTACTTTTGTTGTACATAATCTGTACACTTTAGTTTTGTAAGTGGATAGGTATATGAAATGGATTTTCCTGATACTAATTTTGGTGTCCTAACCATCTACTTAGTTGGACACGTGGTTTGCCTTTGTAGCAAATGAATTATGACTAGTCTAGTTAAGGAACATCAATACCACCCTTCGGGGTGTAGTTGAGTTGGTCGGGTGAGCATTCTTAAGACTTTGGGCATTTGCCTTGAGGTCTTGAGTTCAAACCTTGGGACAACCCAAGGGCAGCCTATTGGGCTTCTCAACTGCGAGTCTGTCAGCCCGGGTTTTCTCAGGCTGGTTTGCCTCTCTAGTGTGATTTGCAGACTATTGCACTAGAGCGGGGGTTTACCCAGTGCGCACCCAAAGAGTAGTGGCTGCGGATTCCCAGGTCATCCAAAAAAAAGGAACTTCAATACCAAGTTTTATGTATGCTAGGTATGTGAGTGCATGGATGCATGTGGGTGTAGTTGGACTTTGTTATTTATAGTTAACTAAGATAAATACTCATATTTTAACAACTGAGTATTTCATTTTGGTTATGGGTGACACTCGATAGTGAAGATCAGAAAGAGAGAGAGAGAGAGAGAGAGAGAGATGTATCTAGACTATGGAGATTGAAGTGTTCTTAACATTTGCTTGTTAGGGGGTAGTAGTTTCCCATTGCCACCATAGAATAAACATCAGAATCCTTTTAGAGTTGAATTCCTTGGAGCGTAAAAGTGAGTTCGGGGAACTCCAATCCCTTGTTTTCAATCCTGTAAATTGATGCTCTTGGCACAGTTCGACTCGTAAGAGGTAGGGGAAATCTAGTCTCCATGTCTACTTTTGTTATGGTGTATATGTGTTCATATGTCTGCTGAGATATTGAATGTAACACCCCGTCTTTTTCTAAATATAATTGACGTCTTTTTCTTCAAGTTTAAACGTTAATTTTCGAAAATAGATGGCTAGTTGGGAGGTAGTTGTATTTTTAGGCAATGTTAATAGTTATGTTAGGGGTTATTTATAAAGTTTATGTTAACTAAGGGGGATGTGTTTGTCTTTACCTAGAAACTTACTTAGGAAAACAAAATTTTTGTTTCCCAATCATTCTCTCTCACCCCCCCCCCCCCCCCCCGTACGTCTCTCTCCCTCTCCCTATTCTTCTCCTTCTCTCTCTCTCTTCTGTCTTTACTAAAATTTGGGTTTAAATGTTAATTTGATATTGTTTGATAATTGTATGTATGGTTATTATAATTTGATATTTTTTTCTCTTGTATAAAAATATCACTTTTTTAAACTGAGTGTCACATACCGCTCTATCAGCTTTTGTGAAGTAAATGAATAAGTTTTTATTGAAATACGATATTGTAATTTGTACCTGAGTTGGTGGCTCAGACGGTATCGGTATGGCATACGAGTCTTTGTTTGGTACTCGTGATGAGCCGCAGGTTGTGCCGGTTGGATCGTTGTGCCGGTTTATATTGGTCACTATTTTATCCTAAAACAACCCCCTGGGTTTGGGGCGTTACAAATGGTATCAGTGCTATACTTTGGGACGACGGGCTAGATTGGGTTTATTTGCGCTGTGTTTCTAAATATTTTTGAGTTGCAGATCCGATGACATAGCTCTACCAAAGCGGGAAATGGAGCGGACTCAGTGCTTAGTTGAGGCTGTTGAGTCATGGACTCGGTTTATTGTTGATTGTGATATCAGCTGATTAGAGATTAGTGTTGCGCAACTAAGGCTGTATATGACACATTCCCCAAGTTTGTACGAGTTTGTCAAAGGTGATGACTCAGGTACGTGACCGATTTACAAATAAAATATTTGACTCTTATTTTAAATTTCGAGACGAAGTTTCTTTAAGTGGGGTAGATTGTAATATATCCGATTTTTAGAAAGTGTGAAATACTTGTATTTATTTTGAATATGTGTTTCGACATGATTTGTTAGAATGCTTATTTGCTATTATATGTAGTCCAGTCGTTGCATTGTCTAGAAATGTAATGGTTGTGTTTCTTAAGCTTATATTACTCTAGTGAGTTCTATTTAGTATCTTGATAGATGAGCTCATAAGTCATAATTTAGAAACTATAATAGTTAAGCTTGTCCATAAATACTCCGAAAGTCTTAATATCTTATTTAGTCGCTAAATTAAGGATAAAAATATTTAGGGAATATTTAGTACTAATCATTTGTGTAAGTTTTAATTAGCTTAATTTATCATGATTAGTACATATTGACAAGTATTGTGGAGTATGTTAGCTTGTATACACGTTAATTGCAGGAAAGACACGTAGGGGGACACATGTCATGCTACTGGGCTAGTCTTTACATGTTTGACACATAGTGGGACACATGTCATTGTCTTGTGCATTGCTCTGCATCCGTGACACATAGGTGGACATGTGTCGTCATTCAGTAACTTGCTTTGCATGTCTAACACATATGGGACATGTGTCAGCGTGTGGCGCTCTGCGATGCATGTGTGCCATGTGTCATGATAACTCATCGCAGCCTGATTGGTCGATCACTTCTATAAATAGAGCCTAGTGCATCAGTTATTTCTCATTCCATATTTTAGTCAATTATTTATAAGTGTGTTAGAGGATTGAGTCAATGAGACTCTCAGAGATACTATTCAGACATTCTGGATATTCTCGTAGCATTGTCGGAGTTGAGGTAGGGGAAATCTAATCTCTAAGTTCATGCAGTTACAGTGTATTTCTATATATACTGCTAGTGTGATTTTATAGTTTCATAGCTATCTGATTATTAACTGGTGATTGATAAATCACGATGTTTGTATATTTGGTGTCGCATGATATTGTGTGATAACTGGCTGATGTGTAAGTAAATTTTAGACTACGTCATTGGTTAGGCGGTACCTGCTGGGCTGTTTGGCTCACCCCCTTTCTTTTACAGGTTGAGCAGGATTAGACCAGATTATGGTGTTTATTGCTAAAAAGTGGATTGTTTAGCTAAAATAGTTCTTTTTAGAAATTTGTTGTAAATTACTATTTTTTTAGATATTTATAAAAGATGTCATTTTTGATGAGCTGGTGTAACTTTTTAATAATTTTAGTCACGTACCAGTTTTTCAGAAAGGTTATAAAAATGTTATTTCAGAGGACTGTGTGTGCTGCTGATGGAGTTTTTGACGTCTGAAAGTGTCAGACGGGTTGACAGAAAACCGTAATTTTATCGTAAATTGATAATTTTTATAATAAACGTGTGACGGGTATGACAAGTCGTCACAGTGGTATCGCTCTTAGAGATACTATTCAGACGTTCTGGATGTTCTCGTAGAATTGTCGGAGTTGAGGTAGGGGAAATCTAATTTCTAAGTTCATGCAGTTACGGTGCATTTCAGTGTATACTGCTGGTGTGATTTTACAGCTTTATAGCTATCTGATTATTATCTGGTGATTGATAAATCACGATGTTTGTGTATTTTGTGCTGGATGCTATTGTGTGTAACTGGCTGATGTGTTAAGTAGATTTTAGATTTCTACGCCAGTGGTTATGTGATACCTGCTGATCTATTTGGCTCACCCCTCTGTTTTACAGGTTGAGCAGGATTAGACCAGATTGCGGTGTTAATTGATAACAAGTTGATTGTTTAGCTAAATAGTTGTTTTTAGCTATTTTTAGCATTTTTTTTTGTAAATTATTAATTTTGGACCAGATATTTATAAAAAATATTATTTTTGACGAGTTGTTATTAAAAGTGTGACGGGTCGTTACAAGTAGGACCCACACTCCTCTGCACACCCAACAACCAAGCACTCTGCAAATCCCTACACACCATGCCAATAGCACAGAACTTTCTATAAGTAAAAATGGCACAATTGTTGGAATAGATGCCCTAGAGGCAATCAGATATTTAGTATGAACATTGTTAGTGGCTAGAATATTCATTTATTTTATATTGTGATATTTAATATAATGAAGTCATTAGATACAATGTGTTGTTTATCTTAAATATCCCTAGTCCATTATATTGATTAATAGGACGATCAAATATAGACTAGTATGTGTGTAGATTGATATAGAGACATCAAGTCTAACACATGGGTATGCATTAGGAGTAATGGCATACTGGATTGACCCACAACGAGAAGGGTACATTAGCTTATGTTAAAGTCACAATCGCTTCTCGTAGTGCTAATAATATTGCAATCCTTAGACTTGAAGTCACTAGATACTCTAGTTGTGAAATATCGTGATTTGATGTTATCAAACGTTACACCGTAACTGGGTAATCATAAAGATAGCTATCGGGCATGATAGGAGGCAAGCTTAGAGATGGTAGTGATGTAGAGAGGATTTGTCCCTCCAACATAATGGGAGTAAATATCCACGGCCACTCGAGGGATGAGGCTTATTGAATGTCTGGCCAGACTCAGATAAATCAATATGGAGATATTGATGTTATCTGCTTGCATAAGCATATTCCCAATATCGAGGAACTATGGATTGGATATACGAGTGTGACTGTATATGTCTCGTGTCCAATCCTCTGAGCCTTGCATGTGTAGATCTAGGAAAGTTAAGTACCCCAGAACTTCCTTGAAATACCCCGTTTTGTGACTACGGGTATATTGTAATATTATTATAAGTGTTGGGAAGTTAATGTAATTATAGAGAGTTAATTATAATGCTTTGAGAGTTTGGGGAGAACTTTGTGACTTTAATCAAAGGTTTTAGTGTCTTTTACTTGAGTTTGGGGGAGGTGTTTGTCTTTTGGCAAAACTAAGGGGAAATAAGTGTCTTTTGACCTAAATTTCTTCCTACGTAAAAGTTTCCTAATCCAAGAGGGTTTCCTACTTATGAAGTTGATTTTATTTCTAACTCTCATAAAATCCTCACTCTCCCTGTTTTTCTCTAACTCTCTCTCACGTCCCTCACTCTACCCGTCTCTCTCTCACTCTCTCTCTCGTCCCTCTACCCGACGGCAGCCCCACCGCCGCCGCCGTCTCTCTCTTTTCCGGCAAGGTAACTCTCTCTCTCTCTCTCTCTCTCTCTCTCTCTCTCTCTCTCTCTCTCTCTTTTTCTCTTTTCTTTCTTTTTCTTTTTTCTTTCTCTCTTTCTTTCTCCCTATCCCCGTCCGTCTCTCTCTCTCCGTCCGCCTCCATGGGCGGCGGGTTTGAGCGGGTTTGGGTGTTTTGTTTCTTCTTCTCTTTTCTCTTGTTGATCTCTTGATCTTGTGATCACTTGTTCATGATTCATGTATGTTGCATGTAATATTTAATTTTCAGTTTGTTATTGTTAGGATCATTGTTCATGGATTCGTAGGATTGATAATCAAGTTTTAGGGTTTATCATGTTCTTGGGTGTTGGGAAGAAACCCTAGTTTGAAAGAGAAGTTTGATTGAATGATTTGGGAGTTTGAATGATCATAATAGGTGGATAACAATCTGATTTGAATGTGGGAATCATGTTATATTAGGTTTAGTATGGATATAGGATGAACCAGATGCTTGGGGGAAAAGTTTCATGAAGATTGACAATTCCCGTATGGATATTTTGAATGAAGTTGGAAACTTGAAACTAGTGTAACTTTTGATTCAGGAATCGAAATTAAGATCCGTTTGAGGCTAAACTTATTATTTCGTGTTTTGAATCCAATGGAACTGTTTTTAGATCATGATCTGTTTGGGAAACTAGAGTAATATATTTGGTGGAGTTATGATAGATTATGTATGCTTTAGGTTAGGAAATTTTGAAGCAAAGCTTTGGGCTTATTTTGGGGCATGATTTTAATGAGATGTTGGGGAAGTGTTAGAACCCTAAACCATGGACTATCATATGCATGTAATTAGTATAGCAAGTATATTGCTAGAATATTGGTTTGATTAGCATATTGTTATGTGTAGGTAACGAGTTCGTCGACGACGAGTACGTGGAGTACGTTGATTGATTGCTATTGTTGGAATTTGCTTTGAGGTAAGTAAATGTGCCAAGCCTAGTGTGCTTATCTCTTTCGTGTCAAACGAATATTTGATTTGTTACGTCTCAAAATGTGTTTACATGATACATGACTTGGAATATGCGATTTCTACTTGTTAAATGTTTTTGATGAAAACATCACCATGATAATGAATGAACTATAACGTAAAGTGGAAGATGTTGTGCGGGACTCTATTATTCTCTTTGGGCGGTGTTGGATGCGGTCCCGTCTCTCTTTTGATCCGGTTGCAAGTCCCCGGATAGCGGCATGTACTCACTCCTCTGGCCGGCGTAGTCTTAGGGGGTGTCGACACTTAAGGTCATGGAAGCTGTGGTTTATTTGGTTTTCCCCCGTCACAACAAAGTAATAATGGATTTGTTTGGTTTTGTTAACGGAATGAAGTTAACACTGGATTTGGATTTTCCTAATGATTATGGAGTTGGTTTGGAAATACAATATGGAAATTGGTTTGGAAATACTATGGAATTGGGAACTCTTATGTTTTAATACAAGAGTCAACTTTATTACCGCTGTGTTTGCGAAAAACTCTTACTTACAAACGAGTCATTGTTTTGTAACTAGCCATCATCGTTTTACATGTTTGGATGTTTGCTTACCAGTATTTCAATGCTGATTTTTGTACTGTGGTGTTTCTTTTTCATTCCGCACCACAGGTCTAGAAGAAGGTTATCGGGCATAGAAGGGGACGCGCATCACATGGAACATTATTAGTAGTATTGTTTTATTTGGAATTGAACTCTTAGTAGTTTAAACGCTTTAGTTGTTTTGCCGGTTTGTGGCTAGGACGAAGGTTTATGATAATACATTGTTTTTATTTTGGATTTAATTAATATTGTGGATGTTTTGTGCTTGCGATCCATGTTATAAAATCTCCTTGTATCCGGGCTCCTCTCGGGTACGGAGTGACATCCCCGGGTCTCCGGCTTGGGCCATTTGAGGGTGTTACAGGTGGTATCAGAGCCGGCATTCTAAAAAGAAATTTGAAACTTGTTAGGGCAACTAAAATGAATATAGGAGAAATAACTTAAAATTTGACAAGCCGTGGGAATTTGGGTAGTATGGATAGGATTGTTATGTGTAAGTGTTTAGAAAATAGGATAGAAAGCAAGTGCCTCCATCCACCCAATCGAATTTTTGAAGTATTCCAATTGGATTCTAAGTTAAGCCTACTTTTAAGAGACTTAGTTGGGAAATTTCTTCAAGAGTCTTATAACCATCGATTTGGAGTCTTGGGAATGATTATTGGATGCGAAGAGTAGTTATTTGGATTACGGTCTATGACTTTTAAATTAGAGATTTATTAAGTTGTTTCCTCTTGTAGATGGCTAGAACTAAGCATACAGCAAGGAAGCGTGTGTTGACAGTAGAGAAGCATCCTGTTGTGACACGTTGGGTCGAAGGTGAAGATTTTCCAGATTTTCGTGACCGTGTGGTTCAATATTGTGAAGATAGATTCCAAGCCTTAGATTTTCCTCGATATAGAAATCCAGCTTTTCAGGCTTACTGTATGGTGAATGCATTACCTATGAAACCCATGTTTGGGGAAATTATTACGAAGTATAGCAACATCATGGGCAGGATGAATCGTTTGAATGATAGGGATTATCGTTGCCAAGGTGAATGGACGGTAAGTGCAGATTTCATATGCAAGCTATTGATGGAGACTTATCTTAAGTGGCAAAGTTATACAGTTATTGAGATAGAGTCTAGTGATGAAGAAGACGTGATCTACATAAGCTCTAGTGATGAAAAAGAGGTGATTATTATAGACTCTAGCGACGATGAGGAAGTTGAAGAAGATCAATGGAAGACGTCGATGAATACCCCGAGATGGAAGAAGATCCCATGGAATATGAAGAAAGTGAAGAAGACCCGAGTGAAGATGAAGAGCACGAGTATGATTCCAATGAAGAGGAAGAGATGGACGAAAGCGATGAGGACAACGATTAAGCTTGTTGGAGTTCTTTAGATTTCTTAGACTAGATGCTTTTAAGTTTTATTTATTGGTTTGAATAAGGCTATGGAGCCACGCAACATTCGAAGTTTTAGAACGATTCTTGAATAGACACTTTTGGGCTAGAGTTAAATTCTTAGCGTTTTGCTTTGGGATGATGAATAATGTTTATGCTTTGAGGACCCGATTTGGGGAGTTTATAAATTTAGCTTTCTGAATTTTGGAGTATGATTTGATGGATTAAGGTTGTGCTATGCCTTGTTATTATTGATTGAGGGCTTAGAAAGTGTTCATGGAGTTAGAACGCGAAAGCTTTGATTTTCGGTGTTGTTGAATCTGCGCAGCAGTGACTTTTCGATGTAGCAGACGTATTTTATTTTGGAGTTATTTTTCCCTGAATTTTTACCAGAAAGTAGACATGCCCAGGTATCTTCCATAAAAAATTTCAACCCCATATGAGTTCTGTAGAATTAGCTACGAATTTCCAAAGTTGACGGTTCAGTAGCAGAATTGCAAAGTGACTAGCTGTAGAATTTTTAATGTTTACCTATCTTCCAGATCTTTTTTTGACCCCAAATTTTTATGGCGACTATTAGACATGTTTGGCTAACTCTGGGAGAAATCCTAGCTCATTTTGAGAATTTTAAAGTCAGGTTAAGACTTTTCAAAGTCAACGTTTCTGTTCTGGTGGGCTGTGACAGCAGCTGTGGTATTTCCTTTATATTTTGAGTTCTACAATTGATTTTGAGTTGATTCTTCTTGATTATGAAAGTAGACTCAGAGAGGGTGTTGCACACCAAAATTCGCAATTTTTGCTTGATCTATTGATCCTTTTTCCAATTTTGGAAGTAGATGAAAAGCTGTGACGTGATCAGCCTATGTGGAAATACATGAGTAATTGAGTTAAATGATGATCAATGTGTGACATTACTTGTTTAATTGTGCACTACATGCCACATATGCATGATTGTTTGTACTTCTTGGTACTTTATAAGTAATACAATAGGCTATGGTTTAGGGATTTTGACTGATAGAACACATCAATACTACACCAGGAGAAATCGCCAAGTACCAATGGCCGCACCAAACAACAACAACAACAACGACATGGAGCAGTTCTTCGCGCAATTTGCTCAGATGGCGCAGAACGCAAACCAGGGAGAGCAGAATAACGCTAATTGGGCTAAGAAAGTGGCAGACATGAAGCCAGGGAACTTCATAGGCAATGAGGATCCTGTTGAGCTCGAAAATTGGATCGATGAGATGGATAAGATCCTTGAACTAGTTGAGTGCCCCGAAGACCGCAAGGTGGTTTGCGCGGCATTCTACTTGAAGAATGAAGCTAATACATGGTGGAGGAGTACGCGTCAGAACTTTTTGGCGCAACCCAATTTCAATTGGGAAGCTCTTCAAACCGCACTTCGCACTCGATTTTATCCGGACCATGTCCAGGATCAAAAGTACTTAGACTTCGTGAATCTGACACAAGGGAACGGTTCCGTGACCGAGTACTTCAAGAAATTCATGGAATTATCCCGATTCGCAGGTCAGCTGATGCCTGATGAAGAGACTAAAGTCAGGAAGTTCATGTCTGGTCTCGAACTTCATCTGCAGAAAGACTTGATGTGCAGGACGTACGATACTCTACAGGAAGCTTACGATAGAGCTGCAGCCGTTTGGCGTATTCAAGAGGCACAAGATGAGAAGCGTGGGAAACGCAAGGTTGAGAACGCTGTGGGCTATGGAAACAATCAGGGTAGGACTAACCAAGGTGGTAAGGAAAAGAGATTTAAGTCTAACCACGGAGGAAGTAACCAAGGACAGTATCGTGGTAACAAGCAGAATAATGGAGATGAGCAATCTCGCCGTTATATCTGCAAGAAGTGTCAACAGAATCATCCAGGAAAGGACTGTCAAGGAAACCTTGTCACTTGCTACCACTTTGGCAAGAAGGGTCATCGTTCGTTTGAGTGTCGATCGAAACCAAATGGAAACCAACTAGGGAACCAAGGTGGCAATTACCAAGGAAACAGACAGTTCAACAACAACAATCAGGGCGGAAACCGGAACTATGGGAACTACAACAACAATAATGGAGGCAACAATTATGGTAGACAACAAGTGAACAACCAAGGCAATGGAAGGAACAATGGAGTTCAGAACGGGAATAGAAACAACAACGCTCCAGCTAACGCCAACAACAATGGGACTGGTACGGCAGGAACTACCAC
This sequence comes from Linanthus parryae, assembly GCA_023055425.1. Lineage (NCBI taxonomy): Eukaryota > Viridiplantae > Streptophyta > Magnoliopsida > Ericales > Polemoniaceae > Linanthus > Linanthus parryae. The sequence goes on from JALGPY010000002.1 coordinate 42,769,383, forward strand.
ACAACATGGGAATATTGCAAGGATCGCTGTCATGAGCAGGACTGAAGCGGAAGCAGCAAACGGAGTAGTCACTGGTACATTTCTTGTTCATGATCAACCAGCTTTTACTCTATTTGATTCCGGAGCTTCGTATTCGTTTATTTCATCATCGTTTGTGGAAAAATTGAGTCTCAATAAGCCGTCCAAAATATCCATCCCCGTAGCTACCCCAACCGGTCATGTAACAGTATGTGACGCCATTTTTGAAGGAGTAGAAGTTAAGATTTCGGCTAGTACCCTACCAGCAAACCTGATACAGTTTGATCTTGGAGGAATAGATGTTATATTGGGAATGGATTGGCTGGGTGAATATCGAGCAGTCATAGACTGCCACGATCAGAAAATAAGCTTAAAGGTCCAAAAGGAGAAAGAGTTTCTTACCGTGGTATCACAAAAGAACCATGTATCCGACTAGTGTCAGCTTTGACCATAGTCAACCAAGTGAAGAAGGGGAATAGTGCTTATTTGTGTTATGTTCAAGACATATCTAAGAAGGAGAATGTGCTAGAAGAAATACCAATAGTTAGAGATTTTCCCGATGTGTTCCCGGACGAAATTCCAGGAATGCCACCTAGAAGGGAGATTGAATTCACTATGGACTTAACACCTGGAACAGCTCCAATTTCAAAGGCACCGTACAGAATGGCGCCCGTAGAGTTGAAAGAACTAAAGGATCAGTTGCAAGAGTTACTTCAAAAGGGTTATATAAGGCCGAGTGTTTCTCCTTGGGGAGCACCGGTACTGTTTGTGAAGAAGAAAGACGGAAGCTTGAGGTTGTGCATTGACTATAGAGAGTTAAATAGCGCAACAATCAAGAACAAATACCCTTTACCCCGAATTGACGACTTGTTTTATCAGTTACAAGGGACGAGTGTTTTCTCAAAGATAGACTTGAGATCAGGTTATCACCAGCTTCGAGTAGCCGAGAAGGACATACCGAAGACAGCCTTTAGAACGCGGTATGGACACTATGAGTTTACCGTTATGCCTTTTGGTCTAACCAATGCTCCTGCAGTATTTATGGATCTAATGAATCGTGTTATGAGAACGTTTCTAGATCGTTTCGTGGTCGTCTTTATTGATGACATCCTTGTTTATTCAAAAAGCGAGGAAGAACACGAAGAACATCTCAAAGAAGTGTTAGAAACTTTGAGACATGAGAAGTTATATGCTAAACTCTCGAAGTGTGAGTTTTGGCGAAAACATGTTCCATTTTTGGGTCACATAATCTCCAAGGAAGGAATATCCGTGGATCCAGGAAAGATCTCAGCAGTGAAGGATTGGCCTACTCCGAAGAATGTGTCCGAAGTAAGAAGTTTTCTCGGATTAGCAGGATATTACAGACGTTTCGTGAAAGATTTCTCGAAGATCGCTAGACCGCTTACTACACTAACCAAGAAGACGATAAGGTATAAGTGGAGCGAAGATTGTGAAGAAGCATTCCATACATTGAAGGAAAAGTTAACGACGGCACCTGTCTTAGCTTTACCCAATGATTCTGGCGAGTTTGATGTTTACAGTGATGCATCGAAGAAGGGTAGGATGCGTGCTTATGAAGGAAAGAAGAGTCATTGCCTATGCTTCAAGACAACTGAAAACTCATGAAGAGAACTATGCTACGCATGATTTAGAACTTGCAGCTATAGTTTTTGCACTGAAGATATGGAGACATCACTTGTATGGATCTGTGTGTAGATTGTATACGGATCATAGCAGTCTCAAGTACATCTTCACGCAGAAAGAGCTAAATAACAGGCAAAGACGTTAGTTAGAAGTCATAAAGGATTATGATTTGCGTATCCAATACCATGAAGGGAAGGCAAACGTAGTAGCTGATGCGTTAAGCCAAAAGTCGAGCCATACTTTGGATACTATGCTAGTTTTGCCAGATCGGCTATGCCGAGAGTTCCGAAAACTTGGAATTGAAGTAGTGAAACAAGGAGGAGTAAAGAGTATCCTTGGGAATATGACAATTGTGCCAGATATCTTGGAAGAAATAAGGAGTAACCAGCCAGGAGATGTGAAGCTGGAAAGGATAAAGAAGAAGATTGCAGAAGGCCAAGCAAAAGATTTCAAGATCCATGAAGATGGAAGTATCCGTTACAAGGGAAGATGGTGTGTACCACATAAGTGTACGGAAACTAAGGAGAAGTTGATGCGGGAAGCGCACAACTCACCCTACTCAGTACATCCAGGAGGTGACAAACTTTATAAGGACATGAAGAAGATGTTTTGGTGGCCTAACATGAAGAAAGAAGTGGCAGAATTTGTGGCAAAATGTCTAACTTGTCAAAAGGTGAAGTTTGAACATAAAAGAATGGGAGGCTTAGTACAACCCTTAGACGTCCCAGTTTGGAAGTGGGATTCTATTTCGATGGATTTCGTAACTGCGTTACCGACATCAAAGAATGGACTGAATCAGATTTGGGTCGTAGTTGACAGATTGACCAAGACAGCAAGGTTTATTCCGATGAAAGACACATGGAATATGGAACAAAGAGCTGATGCGTATATGAAGAACATCGTGAGATATCATGGAGTACCAAGCTCTATAGTTTGCGACAGAGATCCCAATTTTCTTTCTCACTTCTGGAAAGCACTCCAGGAGGCACTGGGAACTCAGTTGAAGTTTAGCACGACATTTCACCCGGCTACAGATGGACAAACCGAAAGAACAATCCAAACTTTAGAAGATATGCTAAGATCGTGTGTTATGGATTTTCAAGGTTCATGGGTTGATAGATTACCTTTGATAGAATTCTCCTACAATAACAGTTATCACGCCAGTATTGGAATGGCACCACATGAGGCGTTGTATGGAAGGAAGTGTAGAACACCGTTGTGTTGGAACGACATAAGTGAAACAGTAGTAATTGGTCCACAACTTATCGAAGAGATGACAGATCAAGTGAGACTTATAAAGCAACGAATGAAGGCAGCCCAGGATAGACAGAAATCTTACGCTGATCAGAAAAGAAGACCGTTGGAATTTCAAGTTGGAGAAAAAGCATTTCTTAAAGTATCGCCAACTAAGGGAGTCATGAGGTTCAATCAGAAAGGGAAGTTGAGCCCGAAATTCATTGGACCATATGATGTTATAGAGAAGATTGGAGAAGTGGCTTATAGATTGGATTTACCATCGAATTTAGGTCGTGTTCACAACGTATTTCACGTATCGCAACTGAAGAAGTATATGCATGATGCATCTCATGTATTAGATCCCGAACCAGTAGAACTGGACCCGTCTTTGAGTTATGAAGAACAGCCTGTCAAGATTTTAGATACCAAGACAAGGAACACCCGTAACAAGAGTGTCAAGATTGTAAAAGTCTTATGGACAAACCACCTCACTGAAGAGGCAACTTGGGAAGCGAAAGATGATATGAGGAAGAAGTACCCTCACCTGTTTGACGAGGTACGTTGAGTTACGAGGACGTCACTCCTCTAAGGGGGAGAGGATGTAAACCGAAGGATTACACGTAATTCGGTTTTTATTTATTTATTAAAGTACTACTTATAGTATATTGCATATCATTCATGACCTTAGGTTGCATTCAGTAGTCGTACTATTGAGGGGAGGTGTGTACCTTATTGTGGTTAAAAGTTTAGTTTAAACTTCGAGGACAGTTTCTCTTTTAGGAGGGAGGTTTTTGTTTAAACTTCGAGGACGAAGTTCTCTTTAAGGAGGGAAGGATGAAATACCCCGTTTTGTGACTACGGGTATTTTGTAATATTATTATAAGTGTTGGGAAGTTAATGTAATTATAGAGAGTTAATTATAATTCTTTGAGAGTTTGGGGGGAACTTTGTGACTTTAATCAAAGGTTTTAGTGTCTTTTACTTGAGTTTGGGGGAGGTGTTTGTCTTTTGGCAAAACTAAGGGGAAATAAGTGTCTTTTGACCTAAATTTCTTCCTACGTAAAAGTTTCCTAATCCAAGAGGGTTTCCTACTTATGAAGTTGATTTTATTTCTAACTCTCATAAAACCCTCACTCTCCCTATTTTTCTCTAACTCTCTCTCTCTCACGTCCCTCACTCTACCCGTCTCTCTCTCACTCTCTCTCTCGTCCCTCTACCCGACGGCAGCCCCACCGCCGCCGCCGTCTCTCTCTTTTCCGGCATGGTAACTCTCTCTCTCTCTCTCTCTTTTTCTCTTTTCTTTCTTTTTCTTTTTTCTTTCTCTCTTTCTTTCTCCCTATCCCCGTCCGTCTCTCTCTCCGTCCGCCTCCATGGGCGGCGGGTTTGAGCGGGTTTGGGTGTTTTGTTTCTTCTTCTCTTTTCTCTTGTTGATCTCTTGATCTTGTGATCACTTGTTCATGATTCATGTATGTTGCATGTAATCTTTAATTTTCAGTTTGTTATTGTTAGGATCATTGTTCATGGATTTGTAGGATTGATAATCAAGTTTTAGGGTTTATCATGTTCTTGGGTGTTGGGAAGAAACCCTAGTTTGAAAGAGAAGTTTGATTGAATGATTTGGGAGTTTGAATGATCATAATAGGTGGGTAACAATCTGATTTGAATGTGGGAATCATGTAATATTAGGTTTAGTATGGATATAGGATGAACTAGATGCTTGGGGGAAAAGTTTCATGAAGATTGACAATTCCCGTATGGATATTTTGAATGAAGTTGGAAACTTGAAACTAGTGTAACTTTTGATTCAGGAATCGAAATTAAGATACGGATCGAGGCTAAACTTATTATTTCGAACGTTTTGAATCCAATGGAACTGTTTTTAGATCATGATCTGTTTGGGAAACTGGAGTAATAGATTTGGTGGAGTTATGATAGATTATGTATGCTTTATGTTAGGGAATTTTGAAGCAAAGCTTTGGGCTTATTTTGGGGCATGATTTTAATGAGATGTTGGGGAAGTGTTAGAACCCTAAACCATGGACTATCATATGCATGTAATTAGTATAGCAAGTATATTGCTAGAATATTGGTTTGATTAGCATATTGTTATGTGTAGGTAACGAGTTCGTCGACGACGAGTACGTAGAGTACTGATTGATTGCTATTGTTGGAATTTGCTTTGAGGTAAGTAAATGTGCCAAGCCTAGTGTGCTTATCTCTTTCGTGTCAAACGAATATTTGATTTGTTACGTCTCAAAATATGTTTACATGATACATGACTTGGAATATGCGATTTCTACTTGTTAAATGTTTTTGATGAAAACATCACCATGATAATGAATGAACTATAACGTAAAGTGGAAGATGTTGTGCGGGACTCTATTATTCTCTTTGGGCGGTGTTGGCTGCGGTCCCGTCTCTCTTTTGATCCGGTTGCAAGTCCCCGGATAGCGGCATGTACTCACTCCTCTGGCCGGCGTAGTCTTAGGGGGGTGTCGACACTTAAGGTCATGGAAGTTGTGGTTTATTTGGTTTTCCCCCGTCACAAAAAAGTAATAATGGATTTGTTTGGTTTTGTTAACGGAATGAAGTTAACATTGGATTTGGATTTTCCTAATGATTATGGAATTGGTTTGGAAATACAATATGGAAATTGGTTTGGAAATACTATGGAATTGGGAACTCTTATGTGTTAATACAAGAGTCAACTTTATTACCGCTGTGTTTGCGAAAAACTCTTACTTACAAACGAGTCATTGTTTTGTAACTATCCATCATCGTTTTACATGTTTGGATGTTTGCTTACCAGTATTTCAATGCTGATTTTGTACTGTGGTGTTTCTTTTTCATTCCGCACCACAGGTCTAGAAGAAGGTTATCGGGCATAGAAGGGGACGCGCATCACATGTAACATTATTAGTAGTATTGTTTTATTTGGAATTGAACTCTTAGTAGTTTAAACGCTTTAGTTGTTTTGCCGGTTTGTGGCTAGGACGAAGGTTTATGATAATACATTGTTTTTATTTTGGATTTAATTAATATTGTGGATGTTTTGTGCTTGCGATCCATGTTATAAAATCTCCTTGTATCCGGGCTCCTCTCGGGTACGGAGTGACATCCCCGGGTCTCCGGCTTGGGCCATTTGGGGGTGTTACATTCCTCCTTTAGCTGATTTGCATCTTTCTTTTTGTTATTATGAACTGCTTGGTTTCGATTGTGCCAGATAGATGAGATACCCAAACAGAGTTTAACACGGTCTTGTTTTTGTAGATGCTCGAAGACGGTTGGGAACCACTCCGTAAAGGTCACAGAAACATTGTGACAGCTCGGGAGGTGAAGGATGCTTTTCCACAAGTCCTTTGACGTTTGACATCTACGAAAAAGATGAGCCTCAGTTACTTCTTCTTCTCCGCAGATCGGGCATGAACCAGGTACCACAATACCTCTCTTTCTTAGATTCGATCTGGTAGGGAGACCTTTGTGCATGCATCTCCAGATAGGGAAGAGGAATCTCTTCGGAATTTGTAATTTCCAGAAACTGTTCCACCAAGTTCTTTCGGGAAACGAAGAACTTTCTATTTTGTCTGCAACTTTTCTTTCCAACATTTTTTACCCAGATCTGACCGAATAAATTCCATTCTCTTCGTAGTGCCAAAGAAGGTGATCCGGTTTTGGATTTGGAGGAATGGTAATCCGAAGCACTTTGTCAATATCCGCTGGTTGCAGATGAGTATGGAGAGCCGCCACATTCCAGGTATGAGACTCTTCATCTATTAGGTCAGAAACCCTTAAATTTGGATTATGTGTGGGAGGGGAGATTACTTTGAAACTGTCTTGTCTCAAAATCCATCTATCTTGGAAAACCCTTAGATTTTCACCATTACCAATGCACCATCTGGAGCCCTGCTTGATAATCTTCTTTCCTGCAATAATGCTCCTCCAAGCAAAAGAACAGTTTGAACTTGCTTTTGCTTTCAGGAGCGTCGAGTTTGGATAATATTTGGCTTTAAAAACTCTAGCCATCAAGGACTCAGGATTGAAAATACATCTCCAGGATTGTTTGGCTAGTAAGGCCAAATTCTGATTTCGTAAATCTCTGATGTGGAGACCCCCTGTTGCTTTTGGTTGTTTCATCTTATCTTTGGCTACCCAGTAGATAGATTTCACTTTATCTTTCTTTCCCCATCAGAAATTTGAAATAAGAGATTCAATTTTTTGACACAATTCTTGCGGAAGCAAAAAACATAACATTGAATAGCTCGGTATTGCTTGAATTACCGATTTAATGAGAACTTCCTTACCTGCAAAAGAGAGGGATTTTTCTTTCCAATTCTTTAGTTTGGTGGCTATCCGCTCAATAATATGTTGGAAATTTGACATCTTCTTCCTCCCTATCATCGTAGGTAGCCCAAGGTATCTTTCGTGGAGAGATTCAAGTTTCACGCCGCAAAAGTTACTCAAGAGGGCTTGCTGTTCCGGGGGCGTATTAGCTGAGAATACAATTGCAAATTTTTGTAAATTAACTTTTTGACCTGTTGCTTTTTCGTAGAGATGTAGTAGGTCTTTGATTCTTGTAATCTCCTCTGTATTGGCACTAGAAAACAACAAAATGTCATCCGCAAAAAAGATGTGGGAGATAGTAGGGCCCCCTCTTGAAGCGGATAGACCCGTCAACAAACCGTCGTTAGTTAGCTTCGTGAGGGCACACGAGAGAGCTTCCCCACAAAATAGAAATAGGTATGGAGAGAGCGGACAACCTTGACGAATACCTCTTTGGGGTTTGATGTAGCCCATATGACGACCCTTATAGTTCACGGAGAAAGTAGACGTAGTAATGCACTTCATCATAAGTGTGATCCATCTCTGACCAAACCCCAGCTTTTCAAAAACAGCCTTTAGGAAGGACCATTCGACCCTATCGTAGGCTTTGCTAATATCAATTTTAAGGGCAAAGCAGCCTTGCTTCCCTTTTTTCCGGTATTTCATCGTATGGAGTAACTCAAAAGCAGTCAAAACATTATCGGTGATAAGTCTGCCCGGGACAAAAGCTGATTGAGTCTCCGATATAATCCCCGAAAGAATTTTCTTCAACCTATTCGCCATCGTCTTTGTCACCAGTTTATACAAAACTGTGCAAAGGCTAATGGGCCTGAAATCAGCAGCATTTCTAGTCTGCTTAATTTTTGGGATTAAAGCAAGCACCGTGTGATTAATGTTCCATTAAGGATATTAAGCACGTATGTGCTTACCTCATCGCCGATGCTATCCCAAATTTTTTGGTAGAAGAGGGCTGGGAATCCATCAAATCCAAGAGCCTTTGTAGGGGCCATCTGACTAAAACTTTCTTCCACTTCCATTCTTGTGTACTCCCTATCCAGCCAGTCCCGTTGAGCTTCCGAGATTTGGTTGGTAGAGAATTGGAGTAAAGTTTCAATATCCTGTGTCGAGGGGTTCTCCGAAGTGAAGAGATCCCTAAAGTACTCTTCTAAGGCATTGATAATTGCTCCATCATCCGTTAACCAAGCTCCATCTTTATCTTCTAGTCCCGTAATTTGATTTCGGGCTCTTCGGGCCGAAGCTTTCTGGTGAAAAAACCGTGTATTCCGGTCTCCTTCCCGCAGCCACTGAATACGAGAACGCTGTTTCCAGAGCTGCTCTTCTGAGATCAGAAGATCATTGATCTCCTTTTTTAACTGGCGTTTCCTGTCCAGATTCCTTTGAGTCTGGCGTCCTTTTTCCAGCTTCTCCAGATCGGTCCGAAGATGTTTTAGTCTCTGTTTGACATTCCCAAAGACTTCCTTATCCCACTGTCGAAGCTTCCTCCCCAAGCCTTCGAGTTTCTTGGTACAGTCCCCTTCGGATGTATTCTGCCAATTCTCCACTACAAATTGTTTGAAATCGCCGTTTCGGAGCCAGCAGGCCTCGAAGTGGAATCTTTTTTGCTCTGGCACGTGGGCTGTGTCCACCTTCTTTAGAATGATTTCTAAAGGATTATGGTCAGATGTGGTGGTGACCAGGGTATTTACCCTGGCGTTGCCAAACATTATTCTCCATTCCACATTAGCGAAAGCTTTGTCAAGTCTCTCGCGAATGAAAGTGTCTTCTTCTTGGTTGTTGCTCCAAGTGAAAGGGCATCCATATGAACCCAAATCTTGAAGGTCACCAAAATCAATTGCCTCACGGAAATCTTCAATTTGACTGAAATTGACCATACGCCCACCTTCCTTCTCATCGGCGCTGCTAATAGCATTGAAATCCCCAGCTACTAGCCACGGGAATGAGTTCGAAGGTTTGAGTCTTTTCAGCAAATCCCACGAGTTATGACGTTCCATGCGATTTGGATCGCCATAGAAACCAGTAAAGATCCAAGGGTCCCCTCCCTCGGCTGTATCCACATGGCAGTGGATGTGATAGAAGGACTGGGATCGCACTGTAATGGTGAGATCCTCCGTCCAGAGGAGAGCAAGCCCCCCACTCCTTTCCATGCTGTCAACAAAGAAGAAGTTTTGCATACTCAACCTGAGTTTTATCTCCTCCATCTCTTCCGAAGATCGTTTGGTCTCCATTAAGAAGACCATGGTCGGGCGCTTTTCCTTGACCAGGTCGATCAAGGCTAGAACGTTACGGGGGATCCCAAGCCCCCGCACGTTCCAGCATAAGAGACTCATTGAACTAGGCAGTGGTGCATCCATTAAGAAGATCGCACCCACTGCCTCTGGTTCTGTAAGTTTGCCTTGCTCCAATTCCATTTCTTGACTCGGGTCCGACGCCTCTTCGCATTAAATATTGGGCGAGTTTAGGTCCACAAGAGGTGAATCCTCCGTATTAACTGCACATTGCTTCTTTTTAGAAACCCCACCATTCTCCTTCTGCTGGTTGGGAAAAGAAGCTTTCCTCTTTGAGAGAATGATTTTCTCTCTATTTTCCGGTTTTGACTTCTTTGAGGGGATCTTTTTCCCTTTCCTTTCCCATTCCCGTGATCTTTTCCCGCTGAGAAAATTATCTCAGACGGAAGAGGATTCAAAACGGAATTGTCCTTAGCAAATCCCTTCTCCACAGATTTTGGGATAACCACGATCTGTTCCAAATTAAAATTAGGACCAATCACGTCCTTATCTCTAGTCTTTGATTGATATGATTTGGATCCTTCCTTATCCGCCTGTAATTTTGACTTTCCTTTCCCAGCCTTCCCCTTCCCGCCTCCGGGCTTCACCGGAGTTTCCGATCGACGGTCCTCCCGCTTCCCGTCATCGGTTCTTGGCCAGGCCTTTTGGGGCTGAGGCTGATTGGGAATTTTCCATTTTCCGGGCTTTCTTTCTGTTTGAAAGAAGCCAGAAACCATACTCACGGTGAGAGGAAGACAAAGTGTCCGTTGGCTTCTTCTAACAAGCACTCTGTGGATGGTCCACGCAGCCACACCATTCACAAATTGATGGAAGCTTTTCGTACTTGAAATCAACCCAAAGAGATTCGCCTCCCTCAATTTCCACCGCTCCTCTTCGCGGTAAGGGTTGGTTCGATGGCATACGAATCCGCACCCTTATATAGCGATTACTTTCAGATCCTTCCTCCCTTGGATCTACAGCATAGACTTCTCCTATAGTGGATCCAATGATTTCCCCAACCTCTTTGTTGATTAGATGAAAAGGGAGGCCCCAGATTTGAACCCACACTGAGACGTTGTTAAAAGACACATCTTTTGCCTTTTTTCCAAGACTCCATTCTTTCAACAAAAGCAATTGATCGTCAAAAACCCAGTAACCTCCTCTCTTTGCACGGTGCAGCGTATCTTCATTTCAAACTTAAAAATGAAAATGTTGGGTTCGAGGTCAATGATTCGAAGATCTTCATCTTCTCGGCACCAAAGTTTCTTGAAAAGATCATTCATAAATCCACCATTGATGATCTTCTCACCGACGAACTTGCCAATAAGACAGTGCTCAAAACTTCCGATTGCTCTTTCGTACAACTCTTTACCGATCTTTGTTGACCTTGTTTCCTTCTCTGTCAGTTGAATCCGCCCCAACCACTCCGGCAGGTTCACCGCCATCTGTGAACAAGGGTTTCTCTCTCTAGACTTTTAGAAAGAGAAGAAATTTCGACTGTTATGAAGATAATTAGGTATTTAAAATTAATTCACATTGCTCATACTTTAATAAACATATTGCCAGTTGCCGGTTGGGCATATTTAGGCCCTTGCCAAGTAAATGATACCACAACGCAAAATGCCAATGGCTGCTCCATTTTATTTGTTATTAATTTTCTAAGAGGAAAACGTTGCACAACCAAATTTGGCCAAATATTAATTTTGCTGGGTAATGAATACTGGCAATCTGATGCACGTAGAAAGTGACATGTGCATTTAAAACAATTTTTTTTTACTTATTTATTTCGTACTACAAAAGACTAAACAATCAAGGACAAAATTTGGCGATATACCTGTATGTCATTCTTTTCTTCCTTCCAATAACATATTATATTTTCTTAGATATAAAATATGTTACCATATGTCTCTGGTCGTTCTTTCTATCTTGACTTTTACCGCTGTTGAATGAGTCATTTTGGTCCGGTGATTTAGATTGTAAAATGATGCAAATTTTTTTATAATATTTTCCGTAGAACAATCTCTACTCTATAACACTGTGAAAAAATTATAAAAAATTGTATCGTTTTACGATCAAGTTCATCCGGTCAAAATAATTCAAATACGAATTAAAAAGTTATGATGGAAAGACAAAAGACATAGTAATATACATCATGGGAACACATGGGACAATACTTCAATTCAGTTGTGGCAACTCATGAGTGTTAAAAAGGAAAATATTTAACATCATTTTGGATGGAATTTCAACAAATATTTTTGCAAAAAATATGCTCAATTGATTTGTTTGAGAAATGAGTTAATTAATCAACTTATAATCACAAGAAAAATACTTCGTCATAACCTTTTATTTAGAAGCTAAATTAGACTCATATAATCTACACATATTTTTTGAAAGTAGTACCACACTCTTCTTAAAAAAGAAAGTAGTATTCAAGACAACTTTAAATACTGGATTAATCCATAAGTATGTGTTAAAAAAATTCACCACAATGAATTATCTTGCAACCAAGCAAAAACACACCACATAAGTACTCTCCTCTAGTGCTTCTCTTGCCAACTAGAGTTTTGTCGTCCTCCACAAATGCAACACTTGATAAAATCCCGTATTGCCTTCTCAACACAGCAGCCACACAACCTACACACACCAACCAACCACCCTTGGGACATATGCAGACAAAACCATAAGCTCAGGCTTGACATCGTCGACCTTTGATTTCTTGTTCCTTCTCGAAATTTTTCTTCATCCCTTCTCTTCTACTGATTCACCAAGCTAGATCGTGAAGCTAACTTTGGAATTACTTAGTTCCATCACCTTTTTGTCCCTTTACCCAACCGAACACAGTACTTTTGCGCTCATTCGTGTTTAAAATGTGATGGCAATTGAAAAAAAGGAAAATAAAAACCGTCATATTTCCTGCAAGTGAGTACAGTTGATGCGGAAAATTTGTGGAATTCACCATGTGAGTTTCCTGTATGAAATATCTTTGTCTCCTCATTGAAGTACATAAATTTGCAGAAATTTTTTAATAATACTTACTTTCGTATGAAATGAACACATACACTAAAAAAAAAAAAAAGAAATGAACACACATATAAAAAGGAAGCTTTTCCCTAAAAAAGAAAAGAAGAAGCTTCTTTAGTTATTTTACTTTATTTTTCTTTAAATTTGTACGAAAATCATTTTTCTCACATATTTTTAATTCCAAATCATATAGGAAACTGAAATTAGGAAAATCAAACGTGGCTATTATTGAAACCTGAAATCAGCCCACAACCACCTAGTGGCATTTGTATAATTAGGTAAACCTCCTTTTCCACATGCAAAATGCTCTTTAAATTTGGGATGCTAAATAAGTAATTGATATATATTATCAGCACGAGCTAGTGAGTGACTTGTTTTGTTTATAAGATAAATAATAACCAGTTATTACCCACAATAAATTATTATTATTATTATCATTATTATTATTATTATTATTATTATAATTATTATTAGTTTGAGATTATTATTATTATTATTAGTTTGAGAATATTATTATTATTATTAGTGACCAATTCTAAAAAAAGAGTGACTAATTGGGGCATAAAGTAAGTCCATTCGGTATCTCTTAAAATATGCCACGTCTCGTGGCAAAATATTGAGCTTTGCATCCTCTAAAAAACACTTATAACTTAATTTGAGTAGAAACAGAATATATATGTCATGAAAAAACCCAAAATGTACGAAGCCAAATCCTCTCCAACATAGACGAAAAATGTTGGAGTCGTGGAATGGGAATGGGAACGGTGAACATTTATTATTTAACTTCATAACGTACATATTTTTTGAGGAAACATACATTTTTTTAGATAATACGAATAATGTCATACATACTTCCAAATCATATGAAAATGTATAATTTATGAACGCGTAATGTAATTTTATCATGTGATACTCAACTTGTGTCCCTCAACTTAAATGGTCGAGTTTATTTCAACATGAGAAGGACCTCATATCGCTCTACCCCGTCCTAAAATTGTCGAAGCAACAATAATAAGATGAAGAGTGAAAATGATGGACATGATTTGGACATTCATAAAAAAAGATGGACATGATTTGGATGGTAACAGGGCCGGCCCATCCACTAGACAGATTAGGTGTTCGCCTAGGGCTCCCAATATCAAGGGGCCCCATAGTATTTTTTCAGGAGTAGTGGGTAAGGTTTTATGTCCCTCACATTTTGTTTACGGGTTTAAAAACTCGAACTATTAGTAAAACGCGGGATATATAGCACTTTACAGTTGAGTAATATTTTTTATTCACAGTTATACGTATGGTAAAAGGGGCCTCACTTTCAACTATCGCCTAGGGCCCATGAAAGTCTAGGGCCGGCCCTGGATGGTAATTCAGAAAATATTTCCAATTCTCATATTAATTCAAATGCATATTCCACCTAATATTTCAATTACTATTTCTCTTTCTAAATTCATCTGCTAACGTAATTCAAATAAAAAAGAAGAGATATGGAGATGATATAAATGCGACATGGAAGACGCTCAATAGCGTTTGGCATTTTCTCTCCTCCAAACACTTCGCTACCAACACCTACCCTGCGCTTCACTGACGACTCTCCACCATGGCGATCTCTCTGCAATTCACTCGTTTCTCTCCCCCTACCGACCTCCTCTTGTCGCCGGAGTCCAAACCCTCACCGTGCCGGAGATCTCTATCCGTCCGATGCGCCGCCGGAGATACCTCCTCGCCGGCCGCCGTCGAGTCCGATTTCGACGCCAAGGCTTTCCGGCATAACTTGACCCGGAGCAAGAACTATAATCGGAGAGGGTTCGGCCACAAGGTGGAGACTCTCGAGCTCATGAACCGCGAGTACACCAGTTAAGCCCCAATCTCTCTCTCTCTCTCTCGCTCTGAATTTGTGTATTTTTGAATTTCGATGTTTGGTTGTGTAATCGAGCTGAGTTTAGGTAGGGTTTCAATTGGATTGGTCTAGGAGAAAATTGAGCGAGGAAATGAAAGTTCATCACCTGTCCTTGAAATTGGGGTTTATTAATTTAATTTAATTTAATTCCGAGGCGTGATATGTAAGGATTGGGATTAAATTGGGAAGATTCGTTGACTGAAGCTTTGGAATCATCAGAAGTAATCATGTTCTGGTTTAATTCATTAGCTGTTTATTGGTGGATTTTTTTCTTAATTTTGTTTCTTTCACATACAAGTGGGAACTGGACCAGACCAGAAAAAACCAACTTAAGGGCATGTTTGATGCAATGATAAAGGAGGGGTAAAGTAATAATAATACCAGTAGGGGGTAATAAGTAATAACTGGTGTTTGGTGCAGATATAATTCAAGGGAGATTCAATCCACCCTTATTATCTATACCCCTATACGCCTAAATTCTAATCCCACCATGAAGGTGGGATTGAATACTCAAGTCTTAATACCCCTATTTATACTGGTGCAAACAAACATGTTACATAATCCTCCCTATATGATTAATATTCCCTTAATATCAATACCGTCTATAATACTATAGCCCCCCACCTCCAATTTCCAATCCAACACCAAACGTGCCCGAAAAATAATCAATAATTTTTGGGTAAATAGTTATTGAATACCAATTTGGTAGCTCTACCGAAGTTTTGTATCCATGAAAGATTGTTCTGTAATAATTTTCTTCAGTTTTATCAGTCGATATTTAGAATTAGTCATTTCAGGGATGAGTAAGGCATGTGTTTCTTGTGCTAATTAAGTTTCGAATTTTCAGGTGACGTTATAAAGACTTTGAAGGAGAGTGGAAATGAGCATACATGGGGAAACGTGACCGTGAAACTTGCAGAATCCTATGGTTTCTGTTGGGGTGTTGAGCGGGCTGTCCAGATTGCCTACGAGGCCCGAAAACAGTTTCCTCAAGAAAACATTTGGATCACCAATGAAATTATTCACAACCCAACAGTCAACAAGGTTTATGTTCTTCTGTTGTTTTACATCTTTAAAGGCTTGACTAAGTTTTGGAGAAACCTTGTTTGCTAATAGTTTGGTACTTATATTCACTTGCTACGTATTTCCTTTATGCATCGCCTAATCACTTCGTTCGGTTAATTTAGCAATAAAAAGAAAATTGGGAAGGATTGTACCCAACTACACATGAGCTGGTGTGTAGATAGAAAAAAGGCCGATCTTTGGTCTTGTGGTAAGGTTGCTAAGGTAGGATATATTCAAGTGGTTTAATGTAACATGAGCTTGTGCAGGGTAACTTTACCTTGGTTGGAAATTTGATGAGCTGAGAACTTCAGGCCGTGTCAGACTTGTGATATTTATGTCTGTTGGTACGATATTGGGCTTGATTACACCACTTCACTTGTGGTGTAATCAAGCGAAGTGGTGGAAATTGTTGGGGGTATTAACCCCAATAATTTCCACCTCACACATTAGGTTCTAGGTTAGATAACCATGGACTGTTCTCAACCTGGATCAACCGAAGATGTGTTGGTAAGGTGGTCTGAGATATAACCTCGAAGTTACATGTTGTGCATATCCGCAGGGGCGGATTCCGGAAATATGCAGCGGGAGCTAAATAAAAAAAAAATTATGTGTAAAATTTGAAATTTGTGAAGTCCAATGGGGGCTATATTGTAATTTTTATGGGACTGAACTGAAAAAACTAGACAAAACAAGGGAAAAATCTCAATTCTTAGAAGTTGAGTGGGATCTTTTGGGTTGAATGATTCTGATTAACAATGTGATGGGTCTTTGGGTTCTTATATTTGTGGCTTATTAAGTTATTTTTCAGTCTGGTGGAGGGGGGATGTTTTAATGAAATGGAAGACCTTGGGTCCAGGTTTAGTGTTTATCATAGTAGTTACCTTGGAACTGAGGGTTGCTGCTGCTACATCTTTGACTGACTTTTCTAGTAATTCTCAGTATTTAATAGGAAGTTCAATGGTTTATAGGAGGGTAGGAAGGAAGTACATTTAAGACTTCTCCTTTACAAATCCATTTTGAAAGGCAAATTTTGAAGAATACTAAAAGCTCTCTTGCATTTTTTATTCAGACTATGAGCCGAGTATTTTCCGTCCTTATTTCCTTCATCTTCTAGTTATCAGTTCCATTCGTCTCTGCATTATTTGGTAGCAGAGCAGTGATCCTGTTCTGCTGTGTTATTTAACTAAAATGCAATACATCAGTGGAAAACTGGGGAAGATGCAGATAAAGAATCACACTGATTTGTGTACGGGTAGTGGAAATTTCTATGAAGGTACTCAATTTGTTGATGCCAAATTGGATGAAGTCTTCAATGGAGCCGATGCACATCTTCCTGAACCAAACAGAGATTGGGATGCTTTACCTGTTTACGATGAATACACAGAAGACGGGCGGTTGATTCCTAAAAACACAATTCCTTCATTATTTGAGCGGTTTTCTGATGAAAACAAGAGCTATTCAATAGAAAGTGGTAGTAGTTGTTTAACTGATGGTGAGCTGCCCTATGACTGCTTGTCCAGAATTGAGCCTACTCATGAATGGTTTCAAGATTGCATTAAGAAGGAGGTAGTTCCTAACAAGAAATATGCAGTTGAAATTCCATGCGTTTCTCTGCATTATGTGCTTAAAAAATTAAGTATCTATCAATATAGCTGTACTCTTTCCAGGTTCCTCTGCATCATACATGCAGTAATTAACATTCCTAATTATATATCCTATTCCTGGTCCTTGTATTGCACCAACTTTCTGATATTTCTTTTGTTCATCATAAAATTAGAGAATCAGTATAGATGACACACACATACTGAGTAACATAGTGTCATAAAGGGCATTCCTCTCTTGTCTAACCACTCACGCTGAATGTATATTTCTATTGTTTTGCCAGCGGTTGGAAGACATGGAGGTAAAAAATATTCCCCTTGAGGATGGGAAGAAACAGTTCGACGTTATTGAGAAAGGCGACGTCGTGGTATTACCAGCTTTTGGGGCTGCAGTGGACGAGATGTTGACTCTAAATGACAAGAACGTGCAGATTGTTGATACAACTTGCCCATGGGTGTCTAAGGTATACCCTAATTATCACTTGATACTTTCTTGTCATACTACTTTGTCTACACGCTTTAAATCTTCCACTTGTGCAATGTAAGTGCTAAACATTTATAATTTTCATGAAGGTATGGAATACTGTTGAAAAGCACAAGAAGGGAGAGTACACTTCGATTATCCATGGAAAATATAGTCATGAGGAGACTGTAGCAACTGCCTCTTTTGCAGGAAAGTATATCATCGTGAAGAATATGGCAGAGGTAAACTTTCTCTACGGGTTCTTGTCTTTGTTTTGACGTGCAAAGCTTCTGCAAGCCTTTTACATTCAAAGTGTTTTATATTAGGGTAAAAGACACATACCACCCCTGAGTTTAGGGAAAAACCCACCCCGCTACCCTGTGTTTTGGATAAAGACACTCCGCACCCATTTAACGGAATATTCCGTGGACACTTAGCACCCTTCTGTTATGTTTTGTTAAAAAAGTGGGTGATTGAATTTTTTGGACGGTATTACCCCTGTGTACTTTTTTGACCTACTTTTTTTTTGCCTCTTTTATCATCAAAAACATCTCATTTTGAATCTAAAACATCAACACCAATACACCAACTGACTTACCCCTATGGTGTCATATTTTTTGTGTTGATGTTCATGGTTCAAGAACACGAAGAACACCAAACTAGTAATTTCACTACACTAAAACCTGCCCTAAATCACCATCTTCAAACAACACACCTATTTGTTCTATTTCAAAATCATCATATGCCACAAACTAACACAAAAATTGGAACTGAACACAACAACCTGGAAATCAATGAACCCAATGAATAATCTAGATTCATCAGGCTAATATAAAATTGCTACAATCCAACACACAGACAAATTGGTAGTAATTGGTAGTAATTGGCTGCTTTCACACAAAAGTCTATTTCCTCTAACAATCAATTCATGATCTTCTTGCTCAACTCTTCAAACCCCAACTGTCTCTTTTCATCTGAGACCCAACAAAACTACCAATTCACCAACTTCACACCAAAATCACCACTCTGTTCCCTAAACTCACAAACCCAGACCCAACATACCTCTCTCTTTCCCTTCTCCTCTATCCTTTTTTTTTTTTTTTTCTTTCTCTAAACAAACATCATCACTTGGAAATATCTCTGTATTTTTTTTTGAGTTTGAAAGAAGGGAACGAAGCAGGCAAACCCCGCTTTAGGTGTACTCTCTTCAGCTCTAGATCTTGGTTTTCTCCATCTTTGGCTATCTCCTGCCAAATCATCACATCACTCAGAAGAACTTTAATTTCACTTCAGAAATCAGACCGTTGTTCATCGCCGGCGAATCTCATCGTGGAGTACGATCGTTGTTTATCGCACGTTGAAGATCAAAGCCTTCATCTCGCCGCCTAGATCCGCCAAACAGATCTCGCCGCCTCCTTCTTCAACGGATTCGCCGAGCTCGATGTTCCAGAGCAGCGACAGCGGTTATGGATCTAGGTAACCAGATCGGTGTATGCACCAGAAGCTATGGAGGACGACGAAGGAGAGGGAGAGGAGAAGAAGGAGGTTGTGGTTGCGGTGATGGTGGCGTTGTTGGTTGTTGGTGTGGGTTTTAAATCTAGGGAAGTAGTAGAAGAGAGAAAGGAAAAAGTGAGGCGACTGTGCACTCAGGGGAAGAGAGAAATAGGGTAAGAGAGAGAAGGTTTAGGGTTAGAAATGAAGTAGAATGAGAGATGAGGGGAATATATATGAGGTAATTTTATCATATTTCAGGGGTAAAATAGTCTTTCATCCCGTACCGTTACTCAACTGTTAGCCTCCGTCCAAAAAAAGGTGCAGAGTGTCTTTATCCAAAATACAGGGTAGCGGCGTGGGTTTTTCCCTAAACTCAGGGGTGGTCAGTGTCTTTTACCCTTTATATTATCAATTTGTTGGGAGGAGAAAACTACTCTACTAAGGTCCAGGAAACCAAATGAGCTGTAAAATTAAAGCAGAATTCAAATGAGCTGTAAAATTAAAACAGCATTTCTTACATGGACAATATGTAAAGATAACCCCTTTTCTAGCAAGTCTTTAATCATCTAAACATCTTAACTTAATGCAGGCTACATATGTTTGTGACTATATTCTTGGGGGCGAACTTGATGGGTCTAGCTCAACAAGAGAGGCATTTTTAGAGGTAAATTCAATTCCTAGTTGTTCCTTAGCTTTCACATAATCTTGAAACAATTTCAAGATACATGTATGACTTGTTCTTCCGGCAACAGAAGTTCAAGAATGCAATTTCTGAGGGATTCGATCCAGACGTTGACTTGGTTAAAGCTGGAATTGCCAACCAAACTACAATGCTTAAGGGTGAAACTGAAGAGATAGGTGAGTTGTGTTTTTTCTGTATGTTTATTCAGAAATATTTGCTTGCACATGAGCAGATTGGTTTAATAGTATTATTTCATGTCTGGCAGGGAAACTAGTTGAAAGGACTATGATGCGTAGATATGGAGTTGAAAATGTCAATGAGCACTTCCAAAGTTTCAACACCATCTGTGATGCCACCCAAGTATGTTCTTCTCTGCTATCAGATTTTTGGTTATTTATGCCATAAAAATAGTTGCACTGGATAGCCTTGGATTCATCTCTCTCTCTCTCTCTCTCTCTCTCGTATTGACCTAACCAGCTCAATGATCTCTGTTGCAGGAGCGACAAGATGCAATGTATAAACTGGTGGATGAGGAGGTCGATCTTATATTAGTTGTTGGTGGTTGGAACTCGAGTAACACTTCTCACCTACAAGAGATTGCAGAATTACGAGGAATCCCTTCTTACTGGATTGACAGTGAAATCAGGGTTGGTCCAGGAAACAAAATAAGTCATAAGTTGATGGTATGTTCATAATAACTGCACCCAAAAGAAATGAAGAGAATTATTGTTTGAGGTTTCTGGTTCTCATTTTGTCTTAATTGTTACAGCATGGGGAACTCGTTGAGAAGGAGAACTTTCTACCAGAGGGTCCAATCACTATTGGAATTACATCTGGTGCCTCTACTCCTGACAAGGTACATCTGCATTTAACTTGTTCAACTATATATATATATATATATATATATATATATATATATATATATATATATATATATAGCCGTGAGGGAGTAAAATGACAAAAATATGACATGTATCAGTTCCGTAAAGATAAGTACTGAAAATTTTAAAATTGTAAGGTTAAAATCAGTTGTTGATAAATTTATAAAACCACATTCCAGAAAAGCATTTCATCCTTCCTGAAAACTGCTGTGAGACAGCAAAAATTGTCTGAAAAGTCAAAACATGATTTTTACCAAACGCACTAAAAATTGGTTCTACTGTTGGAAAGCAGATATGCTGGCAGCAGAAACATTCCCAAACTAGTCCTAAGCTGGCGTACAATTAAATGCTAAATTGTTTCACCAGGTTGTTTGGCACCCTAGCCTATAAGCAAATCTTCACCGAATTAATGTAATGGTTTCTGCAATATTTGAAACCTAATTAGCTCCCTCGTTTGGGTAAGGTATAAGAAAGAGGGGTACAAGGCATGTAACGGTAAATGAAGTAAGTCACTCTTAGATTAGTTTACGGGGTATTTTAGTCTTTTTCTACCATCCAGTCTATCCCCCCCAACCCCTTATACTGGCTTATACCCCCCACTTAGGCATCTAGGGGGTGTAAGTTTTTGGGCAAAGATGGCAAGGTGGGATAAATTGTTTCTGTTGGTTTTACCACACGGAAACGCGGTAATGAGACATGTATAATTTATTTCCATACCTCCCTCCTTGTACATTAAACCAACCAAGCACATTGGCGTTTCCAAACAATTCGTTTGTCTTCTGTTTAATCACGATTGTTCCGCTTTGTGATTTCACTGCGGTACTAAAACTAGAGAATTAATTTTTGGGAATGTTTGATCAGGTTGTGGAAGATGTTCTGATCAGAGTGTTCGACATCAAGCGCGAAGAGTCCTTGCAAGCGGTTTAGTTTGGAAAATGTCATTTGTATGTCTAAATAGACAAATAATATTTCATATAGAGAAGCATAATGTACGCCGACACTGCTATTTAAATAATTGTTGCAGTTTTATTATAATGCTGAAGCCACAGTTTCATAGTTATGTATTCTGCTACAACATTTATTTAGTTTCCCATAGAACATTTTAGGTCTTTTTCTGTTGAACCATTCAAACGCCTGTGGTCGTAGAATGTTGTTGAAGCTCATCCTCACCACCACCACCACCACCACCACCACCACCCCATTCCTTAACACGGGCGTCGGCCTGTGAAGCCTGTATCATTCAGCGGGAGGTCTGTTAGTTCTTGTTTGTCTGCATCATTCTTGTCACAGTTTAAGAAAATAGATTTACCTCGTGACTCCATTTTGTTCGGACTGTGATCATAACCAAGATAACAGTCTGAAGTAAGGTGCCAATCAACATCCCTGTCCAGATGCCTTTTGTACTGAGATTGAAAACATAACCAAGCACTGCTCCTACAGGAAGCCCGACAACATAGTAGCATCCTATGTTTATCAGTGCAACCTGAAACTGCCACCCTGCACCTATCGCCACACCTGCGAGCCGAAGAAGATGAGAGAGAGAGAGAGAGAGAGAGAGAGAGAGAGAGAGAGAGAGAGAGAGAGAGAGAGAGAGAGAGAGAACCATGTATAACTGGCTGGATGCTGTTGAGGAAGATGGTTGCTGCTAAGAAATAACCCAACTTGGAAGTTTCGGTGATAACAAGAGGCTTTTCTGTGAACAGTTTCGGGAATTCGTTCTTTGTTGCTAGAATCACAGCAGTGAACACGGTTCCAAAAACGGCTGACGTTAAGACCGTTACGAATATAGTGGATTTCGCTGCTTTTGGATTCCCAGCTCCAAGTTCAATGGAGACTCTCACACTGCCAAAGAACACACAAAAACAACCTCAAGGGCATGTTATCCGTAATAACTGAAAAAAATTGATATTTTTTGTAACAACTGAAAATCTAAATAATTAGTTGAAAAAAATAGGCTGGCTGAAAATCTATAGTAGTTAAAAATTTTATAGGTGTTTTGTATGAGCTTAAAATCTGAGGAATGTGAGAGAAACCGCAAACTTATAGATTAAATAATTTGCAGATAATTAGTCTAAAATATATTTTAATTGGAATTGTAAAATAGTGTAACAAATGAATTAAATTAAAATGATCGATTTTAATGAGAAGTGATTAAAATACTAGTTCCCAAACAGGCACTTAATAGTAGTACCATAACCATCTCCCTCTCCATTAAACTCATTATAGAGAAAGAGCCTTTACCTGACTGCTGCATTGAAGCCAATGGCAATCATCAGAGTCCATAGTTGCACGTTCATGCTAATCATATTCACAGAAAAATCTTAAGTTCAGAAATCAACAAGCCAGTGTTTGGAATAAGACGGCTTAATTCAAAGAGTTCAAAAGAAACACTCACCAGATTGAGATTGCATCAACTGCAATTGCTGGATCCTTCAGTCCTCCCACCATAAGAATCAACGCGGTGTTATACCATAGCTCCAAGCTGTCACATAACCAAATAAAATTCCAATTTTTCACATTACCAAAACCAGAACTTGCACGCACTTAGATCGTGATATAGAGTATTGGTTTACCTACCACAACATAACAGCCGATGCAAGAGACAGCTTCAAGAAGCTTGTCAATGACTTGAAAGCCAACATTGAAAAACCAGTCCAAGATTCAGGGAAGTACCCAGAAACAACATAAGCAATCTGAGCCAAGATTAGTATCCACCACGTTATGTTCCCCGCCATGGCAGCACCAAGAAGGCCATGTCCAAGCTTCACTACAAGAACCCAATTCAACAAAACATGAACTCCCAAGGACAGAATTGAAGCCACTGTGATGAACCAAACTTTGCGCTGAGACTGGAGGAACTTCTGCACCGGAAAATTGAGGGCGTACGCGAACAGTTTGGGGATCACCCATCTGCAATACTTTCCTGCAAGATCAGAGATCTCTTTGTTTTGGCGAAGGAGTTTGAGCAATGGCGTCGCGAAGAAGTAAAATGGTAGCAAGACCAATGCGGTGACTAGTGTGATGATCCATGATCTTTGCAAGTAGATGCCGAGCATGTTGAATTGCCCCGCGCCAACTGCTTGGCCGCAGAGTGTCTGGAGAGCGCTCCCCATCCCTAGCTATTTGATTAAGAATTTAGGAAAATGATTAGTAATTTTGCTCAAGTAGTATATTTAGGCTCTGATTGGTATCAGCTAAATATCTGAAAAATGACAAATCAACTGGGCGAAGAATCTAGCTGAACCGAAAATCATAATATGTTTAGTATGAGCTGAAATGTAGATCATTTGATCTGATTCATTTAACAAAATGTAAAGAGCTCTATAGTCAACTACTTTAATACACTCACTTATAAATGAACTGTAATCATGCTAATGTTGAAAACACTTTAATCCCTAATCTTGGAGACTCTACAATCGCCCATATATTATTTGAATCTGCAGATTACCAGCCCAAAATTGTGTCATAACAAATGAAATAGTTCAAGAGGCAGATTTTTGTCTAACTTAAATTAAAAGTTGCAATGTCAAAGAGACAACAGGGCTGTTTGGATGAGCTGAAGTAAGGGATCGGTTTAAGCTAAAAAGGTCATCTAATCAGGAGTATTTGGATATGATAGATTATTGTAAATTAGTAATTTTACTGTTAAATTTATAATAATTTTTACAATCCGGAATCCCCCCACAAATAATCCGGAATCCTCCAAATAACTTGGAAGTTCCTCAAAAACAATCCGAAATTACCTTTAAATAATCCGTACGAAAAAGTCTGGGACTTTTAGCCGAAAATCTGATTTGTTTTTGCAATTTGGAGAAGTTTGACCAAAAACTCAAGTTTTTTTGATATTCCTCTACCTCTAATTTTAAGCTCATCCAAACAGGCCCAATATTATTAATTAGCCAATGTTTTGCTTACCATGACACCGTAAACAAAGCCTTCTATGACACTGGTTACCACTGAGACTGCAGCTAGCTCAAGGTCTCCCAGATGGCCGACAAACGCGGATGTCACTAACGAGATGGAGAACTGAGTAACCGTAGCTAGCATGACCGGTGCTGCAATGCTCCACATCTTCTTTGATTCATCCCAAAATCTTCCTGGAACCTCAATCTTCACTCCCCTAGATTTGTCGGCGTTTTCTTCCATTTTTGCAACTTCTTGCTTCCCCATCCCCCCACAATGAAGTTGCTAACAATTTCTCTCCTTTCAAAGAGAAGAGCTAGAAAAACTGACTTTGCAATAATAAGTGTTGTCCTGTGGCACTATTATGTTTTGCTATATACTGTAGCCACCTACTTGGAGACACAAGTTTGTTTAATTGGGATTCAGTATAATCTAGCACTAGATAGTAAAACTTGTGGGCAACTACTAATATCTTCTAGGCATAGTAATTCACTTGACTTGTTATAAATGATTATGAGAGCCAATTTGATCCGGTAAGAACTCCCTGGCGGTGCGCAGTGGAGAAGTAAACACCTTGGATAGAGGTAGGGCCTCGTAAGAAGCTGATATGTTACCACTAATGTCTCTCATGGCTCATTGTTTGCAATTTGACTAACCGATAAGGAGAAAATCGTAGATAATACATGATGTATTCTGTTCTTGTTGTTTATCTATTTGGCCTTTCTATTAACAGATGATGATGATGTCTGATCTCATTAGTTAGTAGTACGAGTAGTTTTTAATATTTATGGCTGTTATGGGAAGAAAAAATCACGATACTCCATTATTGGAAGGGGAAAGGTTTGGTGGAACTGGTCCAGCTCATTAGTTAATGTTGCAGTACTACTATGTGAATAAATTCACACTCTACTATATATAAATGGATTCAACAACCTGAATATTCACGAGATACATGACATGGGTAGCTGATATGAGGGACCAATTTGTGGACATATGTAAACAAATTTGATTAATAGAATCAATCGGAAAATTTTCAGATATCTTTCCCTAGGGTGCGATTCTGTTTCATTGCTTCCTCTTACATGCCTTCTTGGTATATGGTTCTGCCGGCGGCACCTATGCTATTATTTTCACTTGATTTTATTACTGTGTTTCTTGCTTTGTTTCTTCTTATTACTAGGAAAATACATGTTCCTCTAGCCGTCGGAAAATTAGCCATTGATGTCGGCTAATCCAATGGCTAGTATTAAAACACTGCTACTAAAGGAACAGTTAAAGATTGCTGCTATGTTTCACTATTTTTTCTTCACACTTTTCGTGTCTCTAGATATGATTGTTGATAAATTATCCTATCTATCTAAATATGATTGTTGATAATTGAATGTGGCGTTTAACACTGGGAATGAATTGTGCATGATTTACATACAAAATGAACTGTCAATACTGTACCAGTGTACCCCAAAAAAAAATTTAAAATTGTACCTACCTATCATTGCCAGTCCCCAAACTTTATAGAAGTATTACATCATAACCAAATGCTACTTAGACTATTCACAAGGTGAAAAGACACTTTCACCCCCTCAAGTTTGATGCAAAGACACTTTCACCCCCTCTAGTTTGGAAAATGTCACTCTTTTGAAAAGAGTCTTTTCCCTTTAATGTCCCAAATTTCAGAACTCCGACATTCCTTAATTGTGATCCGGGGTGGAATTCCTTCACCGATACTAGTTTCTGGAACAAACTTGCCCTCTTAGAGTACCGAATGACATAATCAGGGGGTGTAAGTGTCCTGACGTTTTGGCGTATTGACAGGGTAAAAGTGTCATTTCCCAAACTAGAAGGGGCGAAAGTGTCTTTGTGCCAAACGTGATGGGGATGAAAGTGTCCTTTACCCACCCCAACTTTGCTATATGATGATCATTAGAGTTTTATAAGCATGAAGTCACTGTCTCTGAATTATGCATTTTGCTACAACAATTTATTGAACTTTTCAACTGCTTGTGGTAATAGAATTTTGTTGAAGCTCAATCCCACCACCTCCACCACCACCACCACCACCACCCCATGCTTTAACACGGGCGTCGGCTTGTGAAGCCTGCATTTATACGACGATCTGTTAGTTCTTGTAACACGTGATTGCAGAAAATTGAGAAGTGGAGTTTAAGAATATAGTTTCACCTCGTGGCTCCATTTTGTTCGCATCGTGATCACCAACAAGATAACAGTCTGAAGCAAGCTGCCGATCAACATTCCAGTCCAGATGCCTTTTGTGCTGAGATTGAAAACGTAACCAAGAACAGCTCCAATAGGAAGCCCAACAACATAGTAGCATCCTATGTTTACCAGTGCTACCTGAAACTGCCACCCTGCTCCTACTGCCACACCTGTCAGTTCAAGAAAATTTGAGTGAGCTGTCGTTTCACTCTCCCATTACATTTATGGGGACTCCCTTTGTTCGTGATAGTTGTTCGAGAGACTATCAAGTCTCCACACACACGAAAACACAGAGTTTTTAACCCACACACACTTTTAATATTCTTCTTCTTTGATTAATTGATAAAAAATGAAACTACAATTGTTTAAATAGAAAACAAAGCTAACCCAAACTAGACGATTGACCTAACAGGTTCGGGCCGGTCCTACTAGCTAATTAAATAAAAACTAATTAAACTATTAAATAAATAAACTAGCAAATAAATAAGGCTAGCTAACAATTAAATAAAGAGTACTACTACGTAACGTTGAAAATACGGTTAACCGTATCACCCTTCTCGTGGTTCAGTCAGTTCTTGGGATCATGGCTTTTTCATGGTGTATTTATGTGTTACTATATTAAATTTAGTCATCTACTTTTTGGTGCACAAATATCACACACTGACTGAGAAGGAAACACCGTTGCATATTCTCTTGCTTCTTTTGGGGAAGGACTTAGCTTCCAGGCCTGATATTCCATTTTATCGTTTGCTCTAGCTATGTTTAGTACCTATTTCCGTTCTTTTGTTTCGCAGATCTTATAGTGTGTAAGACTTTATGTCCGCCACCTTTTTACGGGTTGAAGTCCGATATAATAAAGATAATATTATGCAGAATAAAAAAGTGTGTGGGTGTGAGAGAGAGAGAGAGGGGAGAGCGAGTACCCAAAAAAACGGGTTGGATGCTGTTGAGGAAGATGGACGCTGCTAAGAAATAACCTAACTTAGATGTTTCAGTGATAACCAGAGGCTTTCCTGTGAACAGTTTTGGGAAGACGTTCTTCGTCGCCAGAATCACAGCTGTGAACACAATTCCAATAACGGTGGACGTTAAGACCGTTACAAATACATAGAATTTTGCTGCTTTCGGATTCCCTGCTCCAAGCTCGTTAGAGACTCTCACACTGCCCAAAACAAACCCAAGAACAACCTTAATACTAGTATATATACCAGCTATGAGCATGTGCGTTGCACGCGAAATTTTATTTAGGCCTTTTATTTATTACAATTATTAATTTATTATACTTAAATGATGTTTTTATAAACGGATTCCAACAAATAATACTAATGAAGTATATATAATCAAACTGGAAAAAAAATCAAGACAAAAAGCACCGTAATATTTTAAAGTCGATGAGTAATATATTAAAAAACTCAGCAAATAAGTGGAAAATGAAATGTGTGTAAAGCAATTTGACATACTCAAATCATTCTTAAGACATATATGTCCCTCAACGATGCAAATGAGTTTGGAGAAACGTCTCCGATGATACATGCTTCATTCTCCACTTAAGTCGTATAATGCGGTCCACTTGGGTCTTGCTAAGCCTCCAATGTTTGCTATAGTCTAAAAGCTGATCACCAAATTCTCGAAAGAAGACAATAAATATTGAAAGAAGATGTGGAAGAGAGAGTTAGCATGACATGGTAAAAAGTTTGGACACTGAAGACTTCCTTTTATAATTATAATGGTGAAGGTACCCATTCAAAGAGGCACAAATCGAATAATCACAACTATTCCGGTATGATGACGATACGTGTCAGAAATGGCATAAATTGAATAGTTACAACCGTTGGTGTTTAAATTCAGTTATAACAAAAGTTTAAATCTCAATTTTAATTTGAATAGTTACAACTCCTTTGGCAATGGTTTTATTGTAAATTTTCTATTTTAAAAGGGCCAAAAAACTGTCAAGATACTAAAATAACTGCACATCTTCACATTTTTTTTAGAATACACATTTTCACATTTTTGGAGAGTAGTGTATATTTATAAACACACACTTATACACACACAATAATCATCTCACTCTCCCTTCAACTCATCATAGAGAAAGACCCTTTACCTGGCTGCTGCAAGGAAGCCAAGGGCAGTCATCAGAGTCCATAGTTGCATGTTCATGCTATCATATTCACAGAAGGTCCAAAATTTCAGAATTTAACAATGCAATGTTTGAAATAATCAAGCTTTGTTTTAAAAGTGCAAAACAGAAAGAAAGAAAGAGAACACTCACCAGATTGAGACTGAATCAACTGCAATTGCTGGATTCTTTAGTCCTCCTACCAAAAGAATCACCGCAGTGTTATACCATATCTCCAAGCTGTAACATAACAAATGAATCCGATTTTTAAACAGGAAAAACAAGGCCTTACACGCATTTACAATGAGACAATGTGTTTGATTTTACCTACCACAACATAATAGCCGAGGCGATAGACAGCTTCAAGAAGCTTGTCAATGATTTGAAAGCCAACATTGAAAAACCATTCCAAGCTTCTGGGAAGTACCCAGAAACAACATAAGCAATCTGAGCCAAGATTAGTATCCCCCACGATATGTTCCCTGCCATGGCAGCACCAAGAAGGCCATACCCGAGCTTAGTCAGAAAAACCCAATTCAACAGGAGATGAACACCCAAGGTTAAAGTTGAAATGATCGTCATGAACCAAACTTTGCTTTGAGACTGGAGAAACTTCTGTATTGGGAAGTTGAGGGCGTACGCGAACAACTGAGGGATTGCCCATCTGCAGTACTTTCCAGCAAGATGAGAGATCTCTTTGTCTTGGCGAAGGAGATTCAGCAATGGCGAAGTGAATACGTAAAATGGTAACAAAACCAAAGCAGTGACTGATGTGATGATCCATGATCTCTGCATGTAGATTCCTAGCATGTTGAATTGCCCCGGCACCAACTGCTTGACCGCAGAGAGTCTCAAGAGCGCTTCCCATCCCTAGCTATTGCAGAAAGAATGAAACAAAACAGATCAGTCAGTAGTAATAAAAACCGAGTTAAGAGTCATGGGGTTCCATCTAAAAACTAGTTAGAAATGAGCCCAAGTATCTTATTAGGCACAAACGCAAGAGACAGAGTCTTGATATGGGACAACCAACGATTCTCGACGCACAGCGTGCGAAAAATACATACATGAACAGATTCAGATGGATCGACAGAACACGACATTAATACTATGTCAAGATCCTGGGGTTCCACCTCTAAACCAATTGGCTATGAGGGGGTGGAACCCCATAATTATTGTTGAGGAGGTGCCTTGAATGTGTTGAATTAGTCAAAGGCGGTGGAATTGTTTCCATATCAAAGATGGAAACTTATGGGCAGCAAGTTTGTTTCCAATTTGGTTTTGGAAACCTTTGGCCTGTGGGTTTTCTCTAGGAAACTATATAAAGAAGCTAGTAGTCTCTCTACTAGGTATGCAAAAACATTGTAATTGTTCCTCTTAAGTGAATAAAGAGTGCTTTTCCGCCGTGGAGGTAGTTAGCAAATATTTTGCTAGCGAACCACGTAGAATATTCGTGTTCTTCTTTTATTCGTTCTTCGTTCGTGAGGTGGTTTGTCATAACAAACTGGTATCAGAGCCTGATTGACGGTGTTTCAAGATCAAGATCAAGGCGGAGCAAAGCTAGGGTTTCACAACTTGGTGAAATCAAAGCTAGGGTTTTGCGATCTAGGTGGAGCACGCGACTAGAGTTCAAGATCCACCAAAAACGATGTCCGGATCGATGTTGAAGCTCGACAGGTTCACAGGAGGGAACAGCTTCAGTCTGTGGAAGATAAAGATGGAGGCTTTGCTCAAATCGCAAGGCTTGTGGGCACCTTTGACCGCGGACAAGGGAGGCATGAATGTTGCATCAGCGGAGTTCAAGGCAATGGAGGAGAAGGCACACGCAACGATTATGATGTGCTTATCGGATGACGTGATCATCGAGATCGCAGATCAGAAGGAAGCAGCGAAGCTCTGGCTCAAGTTGGAGAGTCTCTACATGACGAAGAGTCTAACTAGCAAGTTGATGCTAAAGCAAAGGCTCTTCACCCTGCGGATGCTCGAAGGTATGGCTCTCAAGGACCATCTTGATCAATTGAACACAATTCTGTTAGATTTGCGTAATATTGGCGAGAAGGTGGAGGATGAGGATGCTGCACTTTTGTTATTGATCTCGTTACCTCCATCATATGAGAACTTCGTGCAGTCGTTCATTGTGAACAAGGACGACTTATCCCTAGAGGAGGTGAGATCGGCGCTCCATGCTAGGGAATTGCGCCATAAGGGTGCAGGCACAGGTATAGAGGACCATACTTCCGGACTGATGGCAACGGGGGGAAGCAAGAAGGGTAAGAAGAACAAGAAGAAGCAGTTCTCAGGTTATAAGTTACCCAAGGATGTCTGTGCCTTTTGCAAGGAAAAGGGGCACTGGAAGAGAGATTGCCCGAAACGAGGTCAACAGGGGCAGAATGGATCCGCAGCCGTAGCAGAACAAGGTAACTCGTCCGACGATGATTACGTTCTAATGGCGGATGTTGTCACGCACTCTCAAGATGCGTGGGTCCTTGATTCCGGAGCTTCCTATCATATTTGCTCTAACAAGGAGCTATTCTCGACGTACAACCAAACGGATGGAGGGTCTGTCTACATGGCAAACGGAGCCGTCTGTAAGGTGATTGGGAGCGACTCAGTTAGATTGAAGACGAATGAAGGGAAGTTATGTACTTTAGAGCAAGTCAGGCATGTACCACATATTAAGAAGAATCTGATCTCCTTGAGTCTACTCGACAGCAATGGATACAGTTTGAAAGGTGAAGGTGGAGATCTACAAATCTGCAAGGGTTCTAAGGTGATACTCAAGGGAGTCAAGAGCGGGACTTTGTACATGTTGCAAGGTTCGACGATCACAGGTTCTGCTGGAGATGTCTCAGCCGAGATTAAGGAAGCCGATCTAACCAAGCTGTGGCATATGAGGCTCGGTCATATGAGTGAACGTGGAATGCAGGAACTTCACAAGAAGGGGTATCTCACCCGGCATGCGCCCAAGAGCCTAGGGTTTTGTGAGCACTGCGTGTATGGGAAGCTACAGCGTAGCAAGTTCCCTAAGGCGGTTCATAGAACGAAAGGTACTCTTGATTATATCCATTCGGATTGCTGGGGTCCATCTCGAGTCGAGGCGATTGGCGGGTATAGGTATTTTCTGAGCATCATAGACGATTACTCCAGGATGATTTGGATATTCGTGATGAAGCACAAGAGTGAAGCCTTCGCAAGATTCAAGGAGTGGAAGACACTAGTAGAGAATCAGGTGGGAAATAAGGTGAAGCGGCTGCGCACGGACAACGGCTTAGAGTCTTGTTCATCAGAGTTTGATGGATTCTGCAAGGATCAGGGAATAGCACGCCATTGCACCGTTCGGTACACACCGCAGCAGAACGGTGTAGCCGAGAGAATGAATCAGACACTTTTAGCGAAAGCAAGGTGCAT
This sequence comes from Linanthus parryae, assembly GCA_023055425.1. Lineage (NCBI taxonomy): Eukaryota > Viridiplantae > Streptophyta > Magnoliopsida > Ericales > Polemoniaceae > Linanthus > Linanthus parryae. The sequence goes on from JALGPY010000002.1 coordinate 42,801,628, forward strand.
GCTTTCGAATGCAGGTCTTTCTAGATGTTTCTGGGGAGAGGCAGTTTCCATGGCATGCTATCTCATAAATCGGAGCCCGCACACAGGTATAGGATGCAAGATTCCTATGGAAGTCTGGACCGGTAATGCAGTGGATTACTCGGAATTGAGAGTTTTTGGTTGTGTTGCCTATTATCACGTTGATGATGGCAAACTAGAACCAAGAGCTAAGAAGGGAGTATTCATGGGTTTCGGAACAGGTGTGAAGGGATACAAGATATGGGCAGACAACATGATTACACTTAGCAGAAGTGTAGTCTTTGATGAGTCTCATATGTTGAAAAACTCCGTTGAGGTGGAGCTTGGGGATGCAAAGAAGAAGGTGGAGGGAGAGTCGGATCCTACTGATCCTAAGGATTCCGAAATCCCTACACCTCCGCCAGAAGCAGAAGAGGAAGAAGCAGAAGAGTCTGATAATGAGGATGCGTCTACACCAGAGGAACCGGTTCATCAAAGTATTGCTGAAGGAAGACCAAGGAGAGTCATAAAGCCTCCGGCGAGACACAGAGATGACGGTATGGTGGTATATGCATTACAGGTAGCGGAAGAGGTAGAGGACGAACCATCCTCCTACAAGGCCGCTATATCTAGTTCTAAGTCAGCACAGTGGATTGCCGCGATGGGAGAAGAGATGGAGTCTCTTAGGAAAAACTCGACTTGGGAGCTTGTTAAATTGCCAGCGGGAAGGAAGATAGTCAGCTGCAAGTGGGTTTTCAGAAGAAAGGAAGGAACTACATCTGGAGAGGGCGTCAAGTATAAGGCAAAGCTAGTTGCAAGAGGGTTCAGTCAGAAAGAGGGAGTTGACTACAACGAGATCTTCTCACCGGTGGTCAGACATACTTCTATCCGGGTGTTACTAGCTTTAGTGGCACACCACGACCTAGAGCTTGAGCAATTGGATGTCAAGACAACTTTCCTACACGGAGAGTTAGAGGAGGAAATATACAATAGCCAATCGGAGGGGTTACAAGTTCCCGGAAGAGAGAACCACGTGTGCAAGCTGAAGAGATCTATCTACGGACTTAAGCAGTCGCCGAGGCAATGGTACAAGAGGTTTGACAGCTTCATGTTGAAGATTGGTTACCACAAGTGCGAGTATGATTGTTGCGTGTATCACAAAGAGTTGCATAGTGGATCACGTATTTACCTAGTTCTATATGTGGATGATATTTTGATTTCAACTCGAAATATCAAGGACATTAGAGAACTGAAGAGGTCCCTTAGTGCGGAATTCGAGATGAAGGATCTGGGAGCTGCTCGGAAGATATTGGGAGTTGAGATCTATAGAGATCGGAAGAAGAAGAAGCTTTTCCTATCACAGCAGGGATACATCAAGAAGATCTTGGCAAGATTCGGGATGTTATCAACTAAAGCTATAGATACTCCAATGGCAACTAACAGCAAGCTAGGAATGTACACCGTTCAGACCGAGGAGGAGAAGGAGTACATGTCCAAGGTTCCATATGCTAGCGCAGTTGGAAGTCTCATGTATGCTATGGTCTGCACTCAACCGGACATAGCATTCGCTGTTAGTGTGGTTAGTCGTTTTATGGCTCATCCAGGTAGGGACCATTGGCAGGCGGTGAAGCGAATATTCAGGTACCTTAAGGGTACGTCAGACATTGGCCTATTCTATGGGGCTAGTGAAGACATCTTGGTAGCTGGTTTCTCGGATGCGGACTATGCAGGGGATATTGACAGTAGAAGATCAATGACAGGCTATGTATTTGCTCTGGGAGCATCTGTTGTGAGTTGGAAGGCGACGCTACAGCCGATGGTGACTTTGTCCACCACGGAAGCGGAGTATATGGCTCTAACGGAAGCAGCAAAGGAGGCAATTTGGCTTAAGGGAATGGTCAATGATCCAGGGCTACTTCAAGATCAGGCGATAGTCTACTGTGATAGCTTGAGTGCGATTTGCTTGACTAAGGACCAGGTTAATCATGAAAGGACCAAGCATATCGACGTCAGGTATCATTTTCTGAGAAACGAGAGAAGGATCAAGGTGATGAAGGAGGGGACCGCTGAAAACCTCGCGGATATGTTCACCAAGACGGTTCTGGAGAGCAAGTTCCAGCATTGTCTGGAATTGCTCAACATCTTGAGCCAGTGAGGCCCTTAGGGGCCATGTCGGACCCGGTGGGGGTCCAGTGAGTCTCTGTGACGAGAGACAATTGGGCGCGGAGAACACGTAGCTTTGTTTACGAGAAGAGGAGCAGCTGCTGTTGACAAGAGAATTCAAGTCGAGGTGGAGATTTGTTGAGGAGGTGCCTTGAATGTGTTGAATTAGTCAAAGGCGGTGGAATTGTTTCCATATCAAAGATGGAAACTTATGGGCAGCAAGTTTGTTTCCAATTTGGTTTTGGAAACCTTTGGCCTGTGGGTTTTCTCTAGGGTACTATATAAAGAAGCTAGTAGTCTCTCTACTAGGTATGCAAAAACATTGTAATTGTTCCTCTTAAGTGAATAAAGAGTGCTTTTCTACCGTGGAGGTAGTTAGCAAATATTTTGCTAGCGAACCACGTAGAATATTCGTGTTCTTCTTTTATTCGTTCTTCGTTCGTGAGGTGGTTTGTCATAACAATTATTAAATGGTTTGTATGTGTTGGTCTTATTCCTTGAATCGGTTAGCAGATAGGTCAACCAGCAAGAGGAAGGCAAGGAGACAAAGTGCAGCAACTCAGGGCCTACAAGGAGCTCGCACGAGCAGCAGCAGGGCTCGCACGAGCTCAATCAGCTCGCACAAGCACTCGATGACTCGCACGAGCAGGATGGTGTGCAAGCAGGATGGGGCTGTCTTCTTTTTGGGGGTGTTTCCTTATTGCATTATGGAAGGTTCAGGTGTACTTGGGCAGCAAGTTTAGTGTTCTTAGGTCTATTTAAGGATTCTAGGTCGTGGCTAAATTTCAGTATGAATGTGTGGTCTGAAATTGGGTTTATCTCTCAATGAAATCGGGTTTTCGGGTTTGTAAAGGTATCTAATGACCGTGTTAGTGAACCGCGTTTATTCTTGTGTCTTGATCTTTATTTTCTGCGTATAATTTGTTCTCGATCGATACTCGGGTTATAACAAACTTCTATTAGAGCCTAGTTAGGGTTTCGAGAAGAATGATACCGGATTCCATGCTCAAGATTGATTAGTTCACTGGGAGAAACATCTTTAGCCTATGGAAATCAAGATGCGTGCTTTATTGAAGCACCAAGTTCTTTGGTTGCCGTTGGCGGCAGACAAGAAGGGCACAAACACATCATGTTGTGCCTCCCAGACAATGTGGTCTCGGAAATCGCAAAACAGGAGACAGCGGCTGCATTGTGGATCAAGTTTGGGAGCCTCTACATGACGTAGTCGCTTACAAACAAGTTGATGCTGAAGCAGGGATTGTTCAGTATGAACGTCTAAAGGTACGCATATCAGAGATCACTTAGACAAGTTAAACACTATTTTTTTTGAATTGCGCAATAGGGATGAGGTTGTACGTGATGAAGATGCAGCCTTAATTTTGTTGGGGGTCTCTGCCTCCATCGTACGAGGGTTTCGTGCAATCTCATTGTTGGTAAAGATTCGGTAACCCTAGAAGAGGTTTGGTCATCTCTCTACACCAGAGATTTACAGTATAGGGCTATAAGTACAGGTTCATACGACCATGCTTCCGAGTTGGTGGTAAAAAGAGGCAAGGGTAAGGGTTACAGGCGGTTTGCAGGCTCCAAGTAACCGGTAGATGTCTGTGCCGACTGTAAGGAGAATGGCCACTGGAGGAGGGAGTTTCCCAAGAAGAACCTAGCATCTACAGATTCACTGCAGGTGGAGGGACTTCCGATGATGGCCTGGTTCTCTGAGCCCCATGAGGGGCTATTTGGCTCCTTGCATGGAGCATCTGGCGCGTGAGACTTCTGGCACACAATCAGGTTCTAGCGCGCATCACGTTCTGGCGCATTGAGGCAATTCGGGGCGCATCTGTCACGACACGTGTCTAGCACTCGTTAATAGTCATTGATTCTGGATTTAACATCTGGCACTTGTCGTGGTGCATCTTTCATGGCGCTATTTGAAGCGCATCGAGAATACATGCGGTCCTGTCTCACTAAATGTATTCGAGTCTGGTTCAAGGTGGAGAACTTGTTTTTGTTTCTGGAAGTGTATCCGCAAATCTGGCGCATTCGTTGTCGGAACTCGTTGGAGTTGGAGCAACATCCGGCGCATCAAGGAGTCGTGCTCGGTTTGGTTCTTGGAGACGCATCCGTATCAAGTTTAAAGAGAGAAGTTAAGGAGAAAAGTTTTGGTTCCGGTTCAGGTTGCTAAGAGGATTCGAGACACGGTGGAGATTTGTTTAGTTAGTGCCTCGAATCGGTTATCAAAGTGATCAATGAGCAAGAGGAAGGCAAGGAGACGAAGTGCAGCAACTCAAGACCTCTAGGGAGCTCGCACGTGCACTAGCACGACTCGCACAAGCTCAATGATCTCGCACGAGCACCCGCTGTGAGCAGGATGCGTCTGGTTCTTTTCGCGTTGTTTCCTTATTGCATTATGGAAGGTTCGGGTGTACTTGGGCAGCAAGTTGAGCGTTCCTAGGTCTATTTAACGGTGCTTGGTCGTGACAAATTTCAGTAAGAATGTGTGGGTTGAAATCGGGTTTCTCTCTCAATGAAATCGGGTTTTTTCGGGTACGTGGAGGTAGCTAACATTCATGTTAATGAACCACATTAATTATTCTCTCTCAATGAAATCGGGTATTTTGGGTTTCTAGGTCTTGATTTTTTGAGTACAACTCGTTCTTGCTCGATGCTCAGGTTATAACAGTATGATTTGATAAGGCAACTATTGTACTTACCATGACACCATATGCAAAGCCTTCAATGACATTTTGTACCACTGAGACTGCTGCTAGCTCGACGTCTCCCAAATGGCCTACAAACGCGGATGTCACGAACGCTATAGAGAATTGAGTCACTGCAGTTAGCATGGCGGGTGCTGCTATCCTCCACATCTTCTTTGATTCATCCCAAAATCTCCCTGATTCTTCGCGCTTCTCTTCCATTTTTGCAACTTGTTGCTGCATCATCCCACACACTAGTTGCTAACGATTCTCTCCTTCTGAACAAGAACTGAGTTGGTAAAACAAGTTTGTTTATACAACCACCTACTTAATTAAGGACAAAAAAGAATAATTAAAAATTATATGCATTATAAGTCAATAGTATTTCCTCAATGAATAGAAGAAAATAATTTGAATTTGCTTGCTAAGCATCTTTCAGGCTGAGTATGCTTTTACAGATACTGACAACTCATTTTCTGATAAAAAGAACAGAAAAAAAGAAAAACAAAATACATGACAAAAGCATGTGATGTCGCGCCAAGATGATGCACTTAAACTTTTATAATTTTCGTAATTAAGTGGCATTTTCCTTGTTTATCATTGCCAAGGCAGTTTAGCATGGATCTTGGCTCGACATCACTCTGTGGTTCTCAATCACAGTCTGTTACAAAATCACAAAGTTAAGCGTCTATCAAAAGCGTAACTAGCTACAGTTGAGAAGTTCACTAAAAAAGAAGATTCAAATTTGTGAAAAGTTGCGTTCATTACAACTAAGTCGTTTAGGCACACATATATAGGTCGATTAACAGTCCCAAACTAAATCGGCTGACGTTGATTACTCCAATACAAATCTACATAGACATGATCCAGTGCTATCCAGCACTAGATGCAATAATATGCAAGAACTTTGAAGTATTGTTACAAATTAGATCAAAAGACTTATCTCAATATCCAAGATGATGATCAGAACTGGATGTCAATCTTCAATCGTAGAGTAGAATGGCAAAACAACTTCCCACCGAGGTTACACTACGCTTTAGCTCAAGCTTTTCATGATCTGGGAACTCCAACATGGAGTTTGGGGCTGTTCTTGTGATCCCAAACTCAAGTCCAAAAATGGAGTTTCAGAGACAGACAGAGAGAGATCTTTTTCTATTGCCACCTTCTGTGAGAGAAATTTCATATGAAAATGTGGATGCTGCAATGTTGGAGGAAAGAGGAAGATAGTAAAATGTAGTACTATTACTAATCTAGTTTACTCCCAAATAGAACTGTGGTTGCTTCAAAGTTTCACCTTAGATAAGTTTAGTTGATATACAATAGTTTATAATTTTATAATTTAAGTAAAGGGCGAAATTTTCTCCCTACTGCATCAAATTTACAAGTGTATGGAATTTTCACGCGAACTTAATAATATAATGTACCCCAACTTCGGTTAAAAGACAATTTCACCCCCTCAAGTTTGATGCAAAGACGCTTTCACTCCTTCTAGTTTGGAAAATGTCACTTTCTCCCCTTTAATGTCCCAAATTTTCGAACACCTGCATTCGTTAATTGTGAGGCAATGAGTCTAGGGGGGAATGCCATCACCGATTCTAGTACGAAATGACACAATCAGAGGATGTAAGTGTCTTGAAGTTTGGCATATTGACAGGGTAAAAGTGTCATTTCCCAAACTAGAAGGGGGTGGAAGTGTCTTTAAGTCAAACCTAAGGGGTTGAAAGTGTTTTTACCCACCCCAACTTAGCTATTTGAATGATCTTTAGAGTTTCATAAGCATTTAGCCACTGTATCAGAATTATGCATTTTGCTACAACAATTGATTGAACTATTCAAGTGCTTGTGGTAACAGAATTTTGTTGAAGCTCAATCCCATCATCACCACCACCACCACCACCCCATGCTTTCACACGGGCGTCGGCTTGCGAAGCCTGTATTTATACGGCGATCTGTTAGTTCTTGTAACAGGGTGATTGCAGAAAACTGAGAAGTTGAGTTGAAGAACAGAGTTTCACCTCGTGGCTCCATTTTGTTCGCATCGTGACCATCAACAAGACAACAGTCTGAAGAAAGCTGCCGATCAACATTCCTGTCCAGATGCCTTTTGTACTGAGATTGAAAGCGTAACCAAGCACCGCTCCAATAGGAAGCCCGACAACATAGTAGCATCCGATATTTATCAGTGCAACCTGAAACTGCCACCCTGCTCCAACTGCCACACCTGTCAGTTCAAAAAGATTAGAGTAAGCTGTGTTTACATACTCCCAGGCAGTGGCGGAGCCAGGAATTAGAAACAATCGGGACAAACTTCTATATAAAGTCAATAACAGGGGCATTATTGCAAGGATTCAGAATCAGCCAGGGCATTTTGTGTAATTAATAAAAGAGTATTACTATCAAAATACTTTATGTCCCCCACCTTTTACAGGTTGGGAGTCCGACTTTTTTAAATAATAATAAGCAATATTTATGCCGCCCTACCCATGTATAGGTTTTTCTAAAAAAATAGTGTCAGTGTGTGTCAGAGAGAGAGGGTACCATGAAAAACTGGTTGGATGCTGTTGAGGAAGATGGATACTGCTAAGAAATAACCCAACTTGGATGTTTCAGTGATAACAATAGGCTTCTCTGTGAACAGTTTTGGGAAGTCGTTTTGTGTCGCCAGAATAACAGCTGTGAACACAATTCCAACAATGGTGGAAGTTAAAACGGTCACAAATACTGAGAATTTTGCTGCTTTCGGATTCCCTGCTCCAAGTTCATTCGAGACTCTCACACTGCCAAAAAAAATACAAGAACAACCTTATTACTAGTATCGTAATCTCTTTCTCTCCATTGAACTTATTGTAGAGAAAGACCCTTTACCTGACTGCTGCATTGAAGCCAATGGCAATCATCAGAGTCCATAGTTGCATGTTCATGCTAATGATATTCACACAAAGTCCAAATTTCAGAATTTGACGAGGCAGTGTTTGAAATAATCAAGCCTAATTCAAAAAGATACTCACCATATTGAGACTGCATCAACTGCAATTGCTGGATTCTTCAGTCCTCCCACCATAAGAATCACCGCGGTGTAATACCATATCTCCAAGCTGTAACATTACCAAATAAAAATCAAATTTCACACAAGAAAAAACCATAACTTGCACGCATTTAGAACGCGATAACATGTTTGATTACCTACCACAACATAACAGCCGAGGCAACAGACAGCTTCAAGAAGCTTGTCAGTGACTTGAAAGCCAACATTGAAAAACCATTCCAAGCTTCTGGGAAGTACCCAGAAACAACATAAGCAATCTGAGCCAAGATTAGTATCCCCCAAGATAAGTTCCCCACCATAGCAGCACCAAGAAGGCCATACCCGAGCTTCGTCACGAAAACCCAATTCAACAGGAGGTGAACACCCAAAGTTAAAGTTGAAACAATTGTCATGAACCAAACTTTGCTTTGGGATTGGAGAAACTTCTGTATTGGGAAGTTGAGGGCGTACCCAAACAACTGAGGGATCGCCCATCTGCAGTACTTTCCGGCAAGATGAGAAATCTCTCTGTCTTGGCGAAGAAGAATCAGCAACGGCGAAGTGAATACGTAAAATGGTAACAAGACCAATGCGGTGACTAGTGTGATGATCCATGATCTCTGCATGTAGATGCCTAGCATGTTGAATTGTCCAGCGCCAACTGCTTGGCCGCAGAGTGTCTCAAGAGCGCTTCCCATTCCTAGCTATTGCAGAAGAAAAAACAAAACATATTAGTAAGTAATAAAAGACAGAGTTAAGCATCCTCGGGTTCCATCTAAAAAATCAATTGGCAATGAGGGGAGTAGCCCAAGTATCGGCACACACGGAACAGACATAGTCCAGAAGTGAGACAAACAACAATTTTCAACGCGCAGGCGGATCATGTGGAGAAAAGAGGGGTCTATAGCCCCCACTCAATTTTCGAAAATTACAATTCAGATAATTTTTTTTCAATATATTCATTTTTAGCCCCCACTGAATCGAGCAATAACCCTCATTAATTATATGTTTATTCATCAAATTATTAAATTTTTAAATTTAGCCCCCAATGAGACAAAATTCTGGATTCCCCCCCCCCCCCCCCCCCCCCCCCCCACACACACAGACAGACACACACACACAACGTGTGGAACAGTCAGACAAGAACAGATTCAGACGCATCGACAGAACACTGCTCTGATACCAATTGGCTATGAGCCAATTGTTTTTTAGGTGGAACCTTAGAATTATTAACAAATTGGTATGATTTGATGAGGCAAATGTTTTGCTTACCATGACACCATATACAAAGCCTTCAATGACATTTTGTACCACTGAGACTGCTGCTAGCTCGACATCTCCTAAATGGCCTACAAACGCGCATGTCACGAACGAGATAGAGAATTGAGTCACCGCAGTTAGCATGGCTGGTGCTGCTATGCTCCACATCTTCTTTGATTCATCCCAAAATCTACCCGATTCGTCGCGCTTCTCTTCCATTTTTGCAACTTCTTGCTGCATCATTCCTCACACTAGTTGCTAACAATTTTCTCCCTCAGAACAAGAACTGAGTTGGAAAAACAATTTTGTTTATCCAGCCACCTACTTGGAGAAAAAAAGATGAACATTTTCAATGCATTACTAGTCAATAGTATGAGTCATATATATGGATTTCAACAACTTTCTGTCAATAAATAGAAGAAAAATACTTAAATTTGCTTGTTTAGCATCTTTCAAGCTGAGGAAGCTCTTACGGATACTGACAACTCATTTTCTGAAAGAACAAGAAAAAAACATAATACATTGCAGAAGCATGTCAGAACCACATAAGGATGTCGCGCCAAGATGACAAACTTGAAATTTTTATAATTTGTGTACAGACTGTAACCCAGTAGCATATTCCTTCTTCATCATTGCCAAGGCAGTTTAGCATTGATCTTGGCGCGACATCCTTCTGTGGTTCTCAATTACAGTCTGTACAAAAATCACAAAAAAATAAGTTGTGCATATCAATAGCATAACTGTTAGCAGTTGAGAAGTCCACTAAATAGAAAATTAAAATTTAGGAGAAGTTGCATTTTCCGGAAGTTAATATTCACTACAACTGCATAGCTTAGGCACAGATGAAAGATTCATTTACAGTCCCAAACTCCATGTCATAGCTTCTAAATTGGTTGAGATTACTGGCATACAAAGCCACATCCATGATTTACACCAAGTGCTAACCATCACAAGATGCAAGAAGATGCAAGAACTTTGAAGTATTATTACAAAGTAGATCAAAGGCTTACCTCAATATCCAAGAATGATAACCAAAAGTGGTTTTTAAGCTTCAATCCTAGAGTAGAATGACAAAACAACTTCCCACCGCGGTTACTATATGCTTGAGCTCAAGTTTTTCATGATCTGGGAGCTCCAACATGGAGTTTGGGGCTGTTCTTGTGAGGCCAAACCCAAGTATGAAAATTGAGTTTCAGAGAGAGAGAGAGAGAGAGAGAGTTTTTCTCTTGCCACCTTCTGTGAGAGAAATTTTTATATGAAAATGGGGATGCTGCAATGTGGGGAAAAGAGGAAGATAATAAAATTGTAGTAGTACTATTCTAGTTTATTCCCAAATGGAACTGTGGTTGCTTCAAAGTTTCATCCTACATTAAGTTCAGGTGGTAGCTAGACAATAGTTTGGAGTTTCAAGTAAAGGGGGAACTAATAAAGAGGAAGAGAGATGGAGATTTCTCTCTAGCTGTAGCATCTAGTCAAACAAATGAAAGTAGGTCAGGAAAACTAATTTATCGCTCTTGCAGTGGATGAGACGGCGCTCCCTACTGCATCAGAATTACAAGTGTATGAAATGTTCACGCAAATTTAAGAATACTACATCAGTATTTGCAAGAGCACCAGAAAAATCTGGTATGCGTGAGAGTAAAGGTTGTCATGAGCTGGGCCATCATCCGGTCGAGATTAATAGTTGTAGGACTCGTCTTGTAATTACTAGAGGACTAATTTGTGTAATTAGTGTTGTAATTACCTATTTAAAGATGAGTCCTACAACTATTAGAGATAACCTTTACCAAACTTAAGCCCGACCCACTCGTCAGACCAAACTTGAAGGTCCAAACCCATTAAATTTACAAAATACAATTTCTAGAGCCTCAACCCCGAAATCCGAGTCTGTCATTCTTAATGTCATGCAATTATAGTAAGAACAATGCATTTTTTCCGACATTAAACTCGATATGTTAATAGAAATTTGTACATAAATGAAATTAGGACGTACCGGAGTCGACCCTACCCCGAATCTAGAAATTTTCAGGCCAAAATAAATACATTGTTTTTACTAGGGCCTCACCTCTAAAACCCAAACCCGGCCCTAGAATTTTCCGGGCCAAAGTTGATCCCACAACAAAATACATTTTTATAAATTTAGCGATTCAAAATCACATCATGTTTCTATAAAATGTCCACATTAACACTCAAATTTGTGACATATGGAACACATATTTTCTGCAGATAACAACAAAAAGGAACTTCATGTTCATGCATATAAAATCGTGTAAGTCCTTACTTGCTCTAGTTTGCAGTTTCGGGTGTATTTGATGAACAAAATCAAATAGGCCGAAAGTAGATGGAGAAGAGAGACAGACGTCTCTTAGACGGATGACGGTAGAAGAAAGTGCCAAACCTTCGTCTGAGAGCACCACCGAAAGCAACGTGTCAAGGGAGGGACAAATGTGAGGTGGCACGTCTTGTTGCTAAGGTGTTTATGCGAATCAGGAACTACACAATACCAACAGTCTGAGTTCGATGGATTTAGTCAATTTATAAGTTTATGTAAAATATACAAATTTTAGCTACTTGGCCTGAATTAGAATAGTCCAGTATAAAGTTAGTTTAAACGGGTCTTACAGAAAACTATAATATATAGTAGTAGTACTTAATATTATAGTATACAGCACCTCTATTTCTCTAGAGAGAACTGGACTGCCAGTGCCATGAATCTTTTTCATTATCAAACTTAATCGACTAACAATAGTTTCAGAATTTTCCTATTAAGTTTTAACATCTTACATCTGTTACAAATTTACAATTACAATGGAGAGCAATCACAAAAAGAAAGAAAGAAAGAAGATTAAGAAGAAGAGAAGAAGAAGAAATAGTGACCGTGTTATAAAGGGTGGTTGATGAATAAATCTACAAAATCTTCTGATGAGCCTGATCACAACCGTTGATCTCCTCCTCTAATGAGCGCGATCTGCACCTTTTCGTCGTCTTGTGGCAGAGGGGATGCAGCGTATGATTTCACACGCTCCGCAGCTTGCATTGCCTGCATCATCATCATCAGCTCAATGCATGTACTCATTTGTAATTACGTTTCATTTATGCATGATTAATTAATTAGATGAACTTGGTAATAATACATAATATCTTCAGTTTGGTTCTAGGATTATTATAGCACTGAGTCCACTTACCTCCTTTTGCCAATTAGCCGTGAACACGTTCACTAACAAGATGACTGTCTGAAGCAGCGAACCAGCTAACATCCCCGCCCAAATCCCTTCTGCGCCAAACTCGAATTCGTAACCCAACAAGGCTCCAAAAGGCAGTCCGATGATGTAATAACATCCGATGTTTATCATTGCAACTGAAAACTGCCAGCCTGCACCTACCGCCACTCCTGCAATTTTGAATGCAGTTTACTAAACTTCATTTGGTTCTTCTTGCTATAAAATTCAGATTTTTTTTTTTCGAAATTTGTAATATTATTAGTTACCATGAAGAACAGGCTGCACACTGTTAAGGAGAATCGTGGCAGCCAAAAAGTAACCGAGCTTTGTGGTCTCTTCTATGACTTCGAGTTTTCCAGTGAACAGCCTAGGGAAATAGCCCCTTGATGCAAGAACGACAGCCGTGAAGAGAATGCCGAAGAATAAAGACGTGACGACCGATACAACCACTGAGAATTTGGCGGCTTTGGGACGTCCTGCTCCAAGTTCATTGGAGACCCGAACACTGCAATGGGGATCATGGGAAGTCGTAAAACACCAAATGAAGAGCAAAAGGGAACACAGACCAACGATGCAGTAGAAACTTCATGAGACCCCAATAATAATAGCATGTCATGTTTACAGGGGTAGTACTAATGGGTTCATTTCCAACATGTTTACCCGTTAGAGCTTTTGCGAAGCGACTCTGGAGCACAAGGGCGATGGGACAAGACATGTTTCTGTTCATAATGGGTATTTTCAGAGTTCTTGCACAGGTCAATGTGTACGTGGCAAAGGGGCAAGAGAGGGGCACTAGTGTCACGGGCTGAACGTCTATGACCCACCTCTGTGTGCGGCAGGATTGACATGTGTGGATTGTGTGGCCTTCATATCTCAATGGTACTAACGGCTGGCTGTATTTTCACGTATGTCCGTGTCCTACCCAAAGTATCGTGTTGGCATATGGCAAGTCTGCTGGGGAGGACTGACCTTGTGACACTCGTAGGAGCGCCCTTATGAATTCTCGAGGGGGCGAACGGCTGGGCCATTAAGGGCATTTCCAACCCATATCATTTTCCCCTCCCCACACCTCCCCTCCCCCCACGGGCCCACCATTTTCCCCTACCCATCCCCCAAATTACTACTCATCTCCAACCAATCCCCCTCCCCCCCCCCCCCCCCCCCCCCCCCCATTTCAACCCCAGTAGGGGGAAGGAGAGGGGGGCATGTCCATGGAAAAATCCCTCCTAACCATCCTACACTCAAGGCAAAAAGTAACCCCTAGCACCCCCTCCCCTCATGGGATTGGACTTGAACCGTTTTTTTATACGGTTTTCCTCATCACCCTCCCCTCCCCCATGGGGTTGGAGATACCCTAAGGGCCTCCGAGTTTGGTGAAAAGATGAGGTGGTGTCTAAGCAGTAGGATAATGATGAACATGCTCTAACAAACATAAATCCCAATTTTAGGAACTTGTTGAGAAATTTCATACCTGATCGCGGCATTGAAACCTAGGGTAATCATCAACATCCAGAGTTGCACATTCATGCTGCAATAGCGAAAAGTGATGTCAGGACCAAGCTCCAAGAGTTATGGAAAGTTGATTATACAGTTGAGAAAGACAGCTAACCAGATGGAGATGGCATCAACAGCGATTTCTGGATTCTTTAACCATCCCACCATAAGGATCACAACAGTATAATACCACATCTCCAAGCTACAAAAAAGATGTTCCACACAGTTTATCGCCGAGTCTCTAGCTTTTCTTCACTGCTGTAAAAATTCAAAGACTTACCATAACATTATAGCCGAGGCAAGCGAGAGTTTCACGAAACTAGCCAGAGACTTGAATGCCAATGAAGAAAAACCAGTCCAAGATTCTGGGAAATACCCACCGACAACATAGACTATGTGTCCTGCAACGATGAGCCACCAAGAAATGTTCCCAACTACGGCGGCTCCAATCAGGCCGTACTTAAGCTTCACCACAACCACCCAGTTCAAGAACACATGAAATGCTAAGACCACGAGTGAAATTACAGTCATGACCCAGACTCTGCTCTGAGATTGGAGAAACTTCTGGATTGGGAAGTTGAGGGCGTAAGCGAACAATTGTGGGATAACCCATATCGCGTATTTCCCTGAAAGTTCTGAAATGGGTTCACTTTGATGAAGCAGATTTAGCAGAGGCGAGGTGAAGATATAAACCGGTGTCAGGAACAAAGATGTGGTTATGGTGATGATGAGTGATCTCTGCAAGTAGATCCCCAGCATGTTCAATTGGCCTGCACCAACAGCTTGGCCACATAGTGTCTCCAGAGCGCTTCCCATTCCTAGCTTCAAGTAAAAGAAAAAAAAAAAAAAGGTCCACAAGAACACACGAAAAGAGTTAGTTCAGTGATTCTTGAAATATGGAGAGATGATTCTTGAAACATGATATGAAAATGAGTAATGACGGGGGGTTATTTACCATGATTCCATAAACAAAGCCTTCAATGACATTTTGAACAACAGAGACAGCGGCGAGCTCAAGGCCTCCAAGATGGCCAACAAAGGCGACTGTTACAAACCCAATAGAGAATTGAGCGACTGCAGTTAGTATTGCAGGACCTGCTATCTCCCACATCTTCTTTGATTCATCCCAGGTTCTTGCACATTGCTTCTGCTTCTGAAGAAGATCACCCATCTGCCATTCGATTTCCATTGGTACTAACTGTTTCTTGGTCTCCTTTTCTTTCACCTTCTATTGCTACCTTTGTCCATCGATTCCTCTCTCTCTCTCTTCTCTCTCTCTCTCTCTCTCTCTCTCTCTCTCTCTCTCTCTCTCTCTCTCTCTCTCTCTCTCTCTCTCTCTCTGTTGTAGAAGAAGATCTGCTGGGAAGTGGTTGGTGCTGGGCAATTTTTAGGTCTATGTAACTCAGAGATGGTTTATATGGTGAGTTACAGAATTATTCCACCTTCATTGCACGATCCATGTCTTCAATATTCATTGAACAGGCGAATTGGCAGGGTACAACTAACCATGATATGATTTCAAGATTTCTATTGAATATAATATGGTGATTCAACATAAAATATCAGGAAAATTATTCAGCGCCAATGATAATCCAGACATCTGAAAATTTTGTATTATCTAGGAGATTAAGGTTTTAATCTTTGAACCTTAAGAGCCACAACTTGTAGTAATCCGACCACTAAATCAAACTTCTCACTTGTCATGAAAAATGAAAGAACTAGGATTAATATGTGATTATCAATGAAGCGGGGTGTAAACACATTAGTGGGAAGATGAAATTGATTTGGATTTGATACAAACTCCGCAATTATAATAGCCATCAAAGTCAACTGAAGTTGGCAGTATCATATAAACTCTATGTAGCCAATCCCACCAACATGAGTTGCAAAACAGTGCATTGAATCTATAAATAAACAACCCAATCATAGTTATGTTATATTATTGACTAATAAAGAGTTTTGAGACAAAAGCTAAAGTGCGATCGCCGACTAAAAAAATGAGATTTTTTTCTTTTATAAAATTGATAATTATTTATATTCAATCTTGACAAAATTTTACATAAAAGTATCCGTACAATGAGACGTTGTAACGAATCAATATGATGGACACAGAGAAGAAGCGAACGTACAGCCTCAAAGCCAGAGATCCTCAGCCTCTTGGACCTCAATGTCTGTGAGCTCAGGAATCAAAAATGAATGTAATGTGTGTGATGTTGCTGCTTTCAGTTGCAGCCGCAAAACTAGCACATCTGATGTATAGACACAGCGGTCGATATCTCTGTTTCTTGTCTTTTGAAGCCATGAAACTAGCCACTAGAGCTATTATATTGCTCGACAGGAGAAGAATTCACAATCTCTGGTAGACGATCTAAATAATTGTCCATCTCTTCTGAAAATTCGCCCTTGGCACGGTTAGTCTTCCCACCAATCACAACAGTTGTACCGTCTTGTAATGCCCATATCTTTGATGTGTCCAATGAAAGAAAGCAATGCAACATGTCAGTAACTTGATTTGGATGGTACAATGCAACATGTCAGTAACATGATTTGGATGGTAATCACACATTTTTTTATTTTCTCAAATTTTTTTCTTCTACAGAAGTGAGAACTGTGTGTGTGTGTGTCTATATATATGTATAAATCTTACGATTTACTCGATTCACCCATGAAACAATGTGAGTCCCTTAGTGGATCTTTAATGGACAAAAGTTATTTGAATCCCTATTCAAAAGTCCGATTCTAAGATTCACCTTCGATTCACCTTCCTACATTTATGTCTATTTTGCAACATGCATTTGTTTTAAATTACTAGTTCATTTTTCTCAAGTCTAAGGCTAATAGTTTTCAATTATTTTCAGTCTCCTTGGCATCTTGTAGTTCCTTGCTCCACATGCCTATCTATATCTAGACTATTCTTTATCTTTTAGATGTGTGAAACTCCTAATCACTAGTTATGGATGCGAGTTTCGAATAATTGAGCTTGCTTTTGTAGAAATATGAATATTTTGTTCAATAATGTTATAGCTTTATGAAACATTTTATTATATCTACATAAAAATATTGCAAGCTGAATCTTTACGCGAAACGCTTTGATCCGATTACGACTCAGTCAAGGTGAATTTCGATTCACTATCTGAATTCTGATTTGACAACTACTCATCAAATGATCAATACCCACATGAGAGTTCAGTTTCCGGTCTTCCTAACAGAAAAATTGGCGAAAAAGTACGAAGACAAAAGAACATCACCTGTGCATGAGACAGGAAACTGATGGAAGTTGTGAGCATAAGAGCACCAAAGCCCGCATAAACAATTGGAACTCCTGGATCGGTCTGGTTAGAAGACAGACAGAGATTAGATAGAAAAAAGAAATGAAACATCGCTAAGTCAAATACTGAGTACATAGTTTTCAGTTTTTCATCACTCTTGCATCACCTTCAACTCAAGGCCTGTACTGCCAATCGCATCCACAATTACGACCTTTGTGCCATCAATCTCAATAGGAAGTTTAGAATCTGGGCGTCGAATCCCCACAAATTTCCCTTCTTGATCATACAAAACAACTGATTGTAGGTCCCGCGCAAGCATTGATCTATGATTTCGTGAAAAAAAAAAAGAATTAGTGTACAACCAATTTATTTCAGAAGATTAACATTTGAAGAGATGATATTACGTACATGCCCTTGACGTTAGAAGAACCAGGATTGTCAATGGGTAGAAAAGTGCCATAAAGCCGCTTGTCACCACCATTGTTTTGTAGTGGTGCCAATGCCAAGTTAAAAGGCCCTTCGCCATTCTTCACTACTTGTAAAGCTGAAAGACTCCAATCTGTCTGATAGATAGTGAACCCGTTGAACCTTAGAGGGTCGTTTACTTTTATTGTTTTTCTCATCACCTCTTTTCCCTGGGTGTCATATAGTGAGAGATCGGAATAGAACTGCTTCACCTGGAAAAGAAACCAGGAAAACAAGAAACAACCATTTTGATTTGGTGAAACTCTGTGAAATGGCACATCTCATCATTTGTGAGGGTGTAATTAGAAGTTTATGTGATCACATAAAAGCCCTTAATTAAAGGCGTAAAACCTAACAGTTACTATGTGCTGATTTGTACAAAACATGCTAACTTCTCGTGATTAATTTAATTGATATTTAACCCAAAAACACGGAAATTTCCCTGATCTAATAATGAAGACGGTATTAAAATCTGTTTTAACCCTAAAATTTATGGAAGTACTACAATTCTTAACAGTGTATGGATTTCTAGAAATGTGGCTAAGGAAAACTAAGAAGTTTTCAAGCTCAAGGTAAGAGATTTGTCTTTGTTTCCGAACAAATGCAGAGACCAAAAAGTATGCTAAAGTGGCATTTGGACCATGCCTCCCAACAGTATTAGCAAATATAATATCACGTCTAATATTTATACCCACAGACTTCAAGAAAGGCAGATTTTCCGAACAGAAAACAATAGCCTTGCGTCCTAAGAGTTTATAACCAATCCGTTTAATTGGAATACTCTATCAATTACTTTTCAACTTCCTCGAAAAGGAGGATAAAAACAAAGATAAATATTTTCCTTCAGAATTTCTGTGTCATTATCAGTCAATAAACTCAACCCAAATGCATTTAAGTTCTTGATTTATTTGTAGTACCTCCTACCTCTCCACTGTCGTAGTAGTCCATGTAGAACTTGTTGACATGGACCTCAGTGTTGAAAGCATCCGATGGAAAAGATAGAAAGCCACTTGGTTCAAGAACATCTCCCACCATGACATTTAGACCCTGAGGAATCATCACTGAACCTCTGAAACTCCCAGCAGCACTCATAGTTCCACCAACCATTACAAGTAGCATCGCTAAATGCACGCCAATAGGAGCAAATCGGCCCGCCAGTCCCCTAAAAGCATATAGAGATGGTCCTTTTAAGAAAACCTGTAGAACCACAGTGCGGCATATTAGGTCAATTGCAATATTTAAAAAAGAAATACACTTGACTGAAATTAGCAACTCATAGTCCACGTTACTCGCCTAATTTTGCACCAAATCTTTCAGTTTTCCCCTAAGTTTATTTGAATTTGATTAGAAGATGCGGGGCATCATGAGTGGCGGTTGGTATCTCCTCTATAAGTTCAATAATTGAAAATAAAATCATCCTACAATAATAGTCACCCAAGGTTGAGTTCTAGGTCATCATTCTTGGAGAAATGATAATAGCTGTGTAAAGAATGGTAGCAAAAATCTTTTTGCTGCTGCATTTACCTTCAACTTTCATCGACTCTTGGCATCTTAAGAGCATCTCCAGCAGTACGAGGTGAAAAAAATGTAAAATTTACATGTTTTAAACTTCCCATGAGAAATATTTTAAGGGTTAGTTCCAGCAGTAAAATTTATTCTGTGAATTAACTAGTCAAATTATGCAATTTCGAAATGCATGGGAGGAGAGAGATAGACAACAAAATTGCATTCCTACTCTCTAGTTCTTTATATATAACAAGGAAGATGCAAGTTTTGTAAAACGCATGTTGATTTGCATAACCTATTGGACCTCAATATTTTACAAATTTAGATATCTTACCTCAGTTATCCCTACTTGCAGTATTTCACCAAGGTTATCTAAAAATATTCTAGGGCTGTTGATTAAAGAGACAGCATACATTTTTGACAGATGATACAAAGAGCGATGAGGGTTATAGAAGTATCCATCAGTAAATGGAAGAGGAACACAACCAATGAAACAGCAGATATTCCAAAACTCACAGCATAGAAAGATGAACAGAGAATTGAAAAAACTGTGTACTATCACACCTCGTAGCCGGCACCCATCAAGATGACACCCAAATCACGAACAGAGGCACTGGGAAGACTGTCCGTAAATTCCTGCTTTTTAACAGCCTCAGCTGTGTTTAGAAAGGACCATCTGCAGGTAACATATTCATAGTCAATATCTTGTTTTCATAAACATCTCCACATAACTCTGTGCTCAAAGACCAGTTTGTTTTCAGATTAGGCAGACCTTCTTGCTACCTTAACCAGAGGGATCTGTGTTGTATATGTGCAAGCCATGAGTGATGCTGCGAGGAGAACCAGACTTGCAAGGAACACCGGAGCTGAGAACATATGGTCAAAGCCAAGGGCGAAAATCCACTTCCACGTGAAAAATCCAAAGATGGGATTATCTTCTGAGTATTTCTGAAAATAGAAATCTGGTTTCTCTCCTTGTTCAATGAGAGTACCTGCACATAGACATATCAAAGTTGAGAGTTTGGTTAGAAATGAATTCTGAAGTACAATGAATTTTAGGTGCCAGAAGGAAAAAAGTTGATAAATACACGATTTGTAAACAAGGATAAGGTTTATATGAGAGTGGTTAAGTTTGCTTGTTTCATACCTGCGGACCTTTTGATTGCATTAGGGATGACTAAGTTATACCATTGGTGCATTAAATATGTTCAACAAAATATGACAATTGACAACTATTAGTTCTATTACACTAAGTGTCTAATCTTTTTTTTTCCCTCGAATCCTCAAACTTGAGAGTTTATCGAATCCTGATTTTTGATGTACGATAACATTGTGCATCAAGTTCTTGTTAATAGATTAGAGGTATATATTACAGTACACTAAAGTGAGTACATTGCTAACAGTTTCATGTGTAAGTTGTAATTATTCCATGAATATAGTGTGCTCGCAAACTTGCACAGTTCAAGCTATCTGATACCATGCACAGATCTGTGGACCTGCTCAAAGAGGATCAAGGACATAACGACGATGCACAGTGATCATTCAGGGGCATAGATTTGTACCTAAGTATTCATAGAAACTGCAAATTTTTTAAGTTGGACTACAGCTTACTCTGACTTTTATTACAGGGTAGCTGCATTCTTTTTAAACCATGTGCTATGAACCAGATACTGTACGGTGAACTAACAGTTAGGATGCACAGACTTCCTAAACGTGTTTGTGAGTATCTAACGGTTTGAAATCCTCTATCTGTGTGTGTGCCTGCCTCATGTAATTGGAACTCATTTCTTTTGTATATGACGGCCCAAACGGTATTGGTGTAGCTCTGTATAACTTCCCATTTCAAGGTGCACAAAAGTGCCTTGACAAGGATCAGGAAATGCCACATCACTAGCGTAGCCAAATATCTCAAAAGTCTCGGCAGCCCTGGGCATTCTCAACAAGGGGTGTATCAGACAATGAAGCTCAGTAGATAATCGCCTCCGACAGTCACCTATTCTTTTTTCTGTCTCAGTGAGAGTGACGATGAACACAGAACACGTGAGGAAGACAATCAATGTCAATTAGACACCATGAAAGATGTCTGGTTTTCTACCTTTTCTCGGCAAGTAGATGATATGGATGTATAATTCGTGAATGTCATGTTCGGTTTAGCTCATGAAATGTATGGTTTCTATTGATCTTACTAATCTTGTACGCAGTTCTTTGGCAAATGATTTAGTAAGGATATTAGTATTAATGTATCATATAACTACTGTAATATTTTCTCTGTCATGGCGTGTCCCAACTCCTCAGCATGTTCAAAGTTCTAGGTCACAGATGTGTTTGTGTTGCTTATCAATGTTTCATAACTTAAACTGATTAACTGATACTACTAGAAAAAGTTCACTATGACCATTGATGTAATGGAAAGTGGCCGACTAGGCTGAAAGGTAAGATCCTATTGTTGTATGATACATTGTGCCGAGGGTGCTAAAAACTATAACAAGTAGCAAAATGTGAGATGGATTAGTGATGTAAATACACCACAAAACAATTAAGAAGTTGCCACAACAGAAGACAAAAAGAGATCATATTTGATGTCGTCTAACTATTTTTATTGTAGGCCTTAGGTCACAGCAATTATTAGAAGTTGCACCAAGTATCGGAAGTGATTCAATCAAGATAGATGAGAGAGAGATACCAACACGAACATGGGTAAAACTAATTATATAAGACTCAATCGAATCAAATCCAAATAAGTGAATGGCTTAGGAAAGATTGAACTGAATGAGATTGATCCATGTAGTCGAGCCCGGTTAAAAGGACTCATTTTGTTCTTTTTTATTACCGAAGTCAAAAGAAGCATACAAATAAACCTACCACTAAACCCTGCAACTAAGAGGGAAAGGAAGGAGTTGAACACAAGGCGTTCCTGTCAACAAGGGAGAGTCTTTATGTAACAACCCGAGCGGATTACTGTCCCAACAAGTTCTTTATTCGTACAACCAGATAAAAACGCTTAAGTCTTGAAGGTGCTAGTAGTAATCCACAAGGTTTGCCATATACGAGAAGGCAAACTCACAAATCTCCAATATGAGACATGATATCACAATCTCCCAACCATATATACATCTAATCCACAATACCAGTCCACAATACCTCGATGTGCGACGGGATATTACACTTTAAGCAAAATGACATTGTTAGTTAAAGGCTTGGTGTGTTGAGTTGAATTAAGTTTCTTAGTGAAAGGTGTCTTCCCATAGGACTTAGTTATTTACTAGGGCTGGCCATCGGCCCAGTGGGCCGATCAACCCGCCCAACCCAGCCCATGATATTCGGGGTTTGGGTTCGACCAATTCCAGCCTGCCATGGGCTTGGCTCAACATTTGAGCCCAGTCAACATATAGGTTGGGTTTGGGTTCGTGCTTTTGGCCCAACCCGGCCCGGGGCGAACCGTTTCTTATACTATTTTATATTAACATAAATAAGTATAGATACTTATGTTACTGAACGTATATTACAAAAGATGTGTTTAACATGTAATGCTAATTAGTTGATATATAAAAGTTGTTCAAAATAGCTAAAATGCATGATAAGTTTCAATCATATTTGTATTTAACGTAATATTAATCAACTTTTAAATTTTTAGTGATAGTATTTGAAATAAATAATGATATTTGGGCCCACGGGTTGGGTTTGGGTTTAGAGTTTTTTCAAATGGGTCAGGCTTGGGTTCGAGTGTTGGCCCAGTCGATGGGTTGGGTTGGGCTTGGGTTCATGTTTTCAAATCTCCGGCCTGATTTGGCCCGACCCAACCCAGCCCGGCCCATGGCCAGCCCTAGGACTTACTATAACTTCAATAGAAGGTTCTAGAAATACAAAACATGGGTTATGTGCAAAAGTGAAAAGAAGCTCTTTTAGCCACCATTACCCTCATATTATCCTCTAAGAAACAACTCTTCTGCAGAATTCCAATCTAATCATCTATCTATATTATAAATTAGGACGGTTGACTTTAAAATGTATTTTAGGCCATTAGATTGAATTAACCCTAGCCCTTAGATCTCACACACTTATACTTACGATTCCCAAAAGTTTAGAGATAATGGAGAGGATAATGGGTAGTGGTTTATTCAACCACTCCCAAAAATCACCCGTCCCTCTTCTTCATCTCTTTCTCCTACTTTCTCTCTCTTTAATCTGGATGAAATGGGGATAATGGGCAGTGGTGGCTGGTGGGAAATTTTTAACTTCCTCTATAATCTTGATTTTTTGCTAAATTCAAGAATTAAGCGCTAATATTATTGTCAGCGATTTGCTGTTAGTGTTTTTTCGGGTAGTGCCCTCGGGCACGGGCAATCTCCTAGTCCTCACTAAAATAGTACTTATTGCAAACATAAATCTTCTCCTAAAACACCCCCAAAAAACACCAATTGAGGTTCCAACAATAGGAAACACCAAAGAGCAACTCACCAAGTGCCATGAGACCAGCAATGAAAGCCATTTCTCCAATTGCTAAGGGCAGATTGGACAAAACAGACAACACCTTCTTCGAAAACCTCTTCAGCAACAACTTGGAACTTCCGGGTCTCTTCCCTTCTTGTTTCACCCGCACCGACCCATTTCCGCCGTCATCCGAGAGCGGGGGAGGCCTGTCGGAGAGCACAATCTTCTTGGCCACGTCTCTCTCCTTGTCCTTGTCGTAGTTCTCTCGAGTGGTCTTGACCTTGCAATTGATAACATGGGATCGAGAAAGGCTTGAAATTCGGGAGTTGTAGAGAAAAGGAGGGGGTTTAAGGAGATGGGTGTGGTGACGGAAAGGGTTAAGAGTGGGTGCAGAGGAGGATAGATACAGAGCTCGAGTCTCCATTGGTGGTGGAGATGGTTTCTGGCGATTCTTGAGCGTGTGTGTGTGTGTTAGCACAATTGTCCATTGAATAAATAAATTTATCCAGAAACCAAGAAGATATTTCTCATTTGTTTTCAAGTGATTTTTGTTAAGAGAAAATTTTCTTATCTTGCTAAAAAAAAATTGCTCAATAGAAGTTATTATCCACTGTGGTGATACAAATACCTTTTTAAAGTCTTTAAGAGCATTTTCAACCATTATCTCTATTTTTTCCTCTATTCTCAATTTTTTGTGGAAAAAAATGTAGCAGCCTTCAACCATTCTACCTCCATTTCTCCATTTTTAGAGGAAGAATGGAGATT
This sequence comes from Linanthus parryae, assembly GCA_023055425.1. Classification (NCBI taxonomy): domain Eukaryota; kingdom Viridiplantae; phylum Streptophyta; class Magnoliopsida; order Ericales; family Polemoniaceae; genus Linanthus; species Linanthus parryae. The sequence continues at coordinate 42,825,917 of JALGPY010000002.1, forward strand.
TTAGTCTCCGACAAATACAACCAAATTTTACTCTAAATAATAAAATAATTTATATCTCAATTTCTCCATTTATGAAGAATGGAGATTTCAGTCTCCAATGGTTAACACCAAAATTCCTTCAAAAAATTATTAATGCTAGTTTCAACATAATTTTTAGCAACTTAATTTCAATACGATAATCTTAATTACAATTTTAATTAAAGCATATCACACAATACATCTCATTCACCATCATTTTCTGATCACGCATATCCCATAAGTGTACAACGAGTCTTCTTCGTAGTTTCATGATGCTCACCCTCATTTATCAAATCTCGATGGCGACCAAGGAAATCCATGAATGTTGTCCTATTATATTCTCTGGAAAGCACAACAGGAGGCACCGAAGATGAAATTTCGTAGTCTAGGTTATTGGGTTGTTGCTCATCATCAAAAGTGTAACCATTCAGACATTAATCGCGCTCTCGTTTCACTATCATGTTATGCATTATGAAGCAACCTAGCATAATTTGATGTAAATCATATTTATCCCAAAAACGAACTCGTCCTCTTACACAAATCGAGCCTGAAGGACCCCAAATGCTCGTTCAACGTCTTTGCGATATGATTCATGTATATCATTTTCATTTAATGTCTTTATGTTTTTGTTTTTATAATATTTATATTTAGTAATATTTGTATGTGTTCACTTTTTTATATTAATGTTTTGTCCGAGATGTTAATTTTAATTTTTATTTATAAGTTAATAGAATGAATATAAACTTATATTATTATTTTTATTCGTAATAGTTAACAATTGTCAATATATCATACTTTTAACAATAATATATATGTTTTAAGTCACTAATATACACAATTAGAGTTAAATTATTCATTTTACACGCTAATCGATGGAATAGAGATGAATCTCCATTCTCCATTTTTTTCTCCAATTCTGGAGAAAAAAATAGAGAATGGTGATTTTTTTGGAGAAATGAAGGATGGTTGGAGATGAACATCTCCACCTACAAATAAATGGAGAAAAAAATAAAGAATGGAGAAATAGAGATTTTTTGGTTAAACATGGTTGGAGGCCTAAAAAAAATCTCAATTTCTTTAGAGAAATAGAGAAATGGAGATTTGAGGTTGGAGACTAAAATCTTCAAAAAAGTCACCAAATATGGAGAAATGGAGGATGGTTGGAGATGCTCTTAACCTCATCTAATGTCATGTTCCCGAAATTTTGTTTAGAGAGACTTCCGTGTTGGTTTTTCGAAGGAGCCGTGCTAGAGGGACAAAAAAATCAAACAAAAATTCAAACAAAATGTGATGTGAGATACGCCACATCAGAAGATGTTAAAAAATCACTCTGATTTATTTTTTCTAATTTTTTCATAATGAGATTTTATTTATGACATATTTCCATTCACGTCGTTCTTTGTTCAACTTTTGTACATTTTTTTGTTTACATAGACTTTTCCTTTTCAAAATAACCAGATTGTACAAAATGGATTTGATTAAATTGTTTGCATTGGGTGGGATTGCGTTGGGTTAGCTGGATCGTAAGTAATTCGTGAAATATAAACTCAAAATTACATCAAATACAAATAGGCGCTAGTTTAGTGGTAGGCGTTTGAAACGCCAGCATGAGATCCCGAGTTTGAGCTTGGCTATATGGCGTAATTATCAAAAGCATTACATCACACATAGTCAAATCCAAATAATTTCATTATAAGGGGGGAAACTAATTCATAATATTTTCTGGCAAATACAGTATTGGCTGAGTTCAATAAGCCAATACTTTGACTATAATTTAGTCCAGCCGCAACTAATACGACGAATACCTTATTCAAGTTGTGAACTCTTCACTAGCACATAACACTGAAAAATAAAACGAACTTAACCAAACGAACTTGAAAAGGCCACACAATAACACTTTTTTTTTCTTGTTCTGCTCTCATCATCATAAAAAGGATGTGGTACAGGCTCCTCTAAGCCCTCACAAAATGACCACAAAATTAGCTGGAAGATGAAACGAACACCAACAAGCATAAACCAATTAGAGGAAGTTTTAATGAGTTTACAAGCCTAAAATTAGCTCAATAAAAACCCTAAATGGAAGTTGGCTGCCAAACACCCCCAAGGCTCTAATGGCTTCTTACCCTTTTACACCCAACTCACCTTACATAGACTACACAGTACCATAAGCTGAACCACACATATTGATCATTGTTCTTCAGAAGCTAACTATCAGAAGAAGAATCAAAAGATAACAGCACCGAAAAGATTCAAAATTTATATGTATATAGTGGTGAAACAAGAACCAAGGTCTAAGCCAGTGTTAACAGAGACATGGACTCGTTGCGAGTGCTTACAATTATTCGCGATACAATATACAAAATACCTTAAAACACTATCTTATGGGACATGCCTAGTGTGAACTGTGAAGGGAAGCTTCCAGAACGAGTCATTACGACGAGAGAAGGTATAAGACAACAACCACGCCCAGAAACCAGAAGAACATCTTTGAAACCGAACCCCTGTTGTGGTGTCTGTGATTCAGGTGGTGGTGAAACCCATGAGCATGTCCACCATGAAATCCAGCTGGACCAAAATAGGGAAATCCGGTGGCGGCACCGTAGGCATTGGCGTAGTTGTATCCGTGCACCTGAAAGTTCAGAAAAGGGATAAGGCCGCCAAAAGATGCAGACAGAGACAAGTTTCCGCCTCTAGCAGCTCCCATGGGCATACCGCCTCTAGCAGCTCCTCTTATGGGCATAAAGCCTCCCATGAGACCGTCTGGAGCAGGCGGCGGAGCTGTGTCAGGTCTTTGGCCGGTGGGCCGGTGGGGGATATCGTCGCCGGGGATCGACCTACGACGTGGGTCCAGGCTCGACTTCCCCCTCCCGTATATAGGAACCAACTTTTCTTCCTCAATGAGAGCCTTGCAAACCGGGCATTCATGGGATTGGGAATGGCTGTGTAGCCACCGGTAAAGACATGGCCAGCAGTAGAGATGGCCACAGAGTGTCACTATGGGGTCTTCGGCTAATTCGAAACAAATGTTACATTCGAATTCGCCCACATCGCCGGGATTTGGATTTCCTGAAGCATATGATGAAATCCCAGCAGATTCACCAAACCCGCCTTCCATCTTCGAACCCTAGAACTTGGAATTGCCTGTTCATATACTGGCATCATAAAGAAAAGATGCAGAAGCCAGTTAATAGATCATGCACATTTTATGCAAATATAAAGGATTTTGTAAAATATAGGAGTCCTGGGAGGCAAAATACAAAACATGCAAAAGCCTCGCCATACCTCGCGAAGACAATTGATTCTGAATTTTTTTTTAAGCATGTTTCCTATTTTTTCTCCATGTTTTCTCCTACATTTTATATATGATGAAACTAAAATTATATTTTGCATAACTTTTAGTAAGACTTCTGGTGCAAAATGCAAAACACCACTTTCATGTATTATTTGCATTACAATTGCATATCACTATTGGAGATGCTCTTACAAACTGCACAAGACTAAATTTTTACAATACAAGAAACATTAATCAAGAGAAAACAACCATACCCAATGAAACTAGTCCCCAAATATGTAGCAAGAACAGACAGATGTGAGCTCAACAGCAATATATAATCAAGAAACAACCACAATTTTTATTTTTATTTTTGATGAACTGGGTATTGAAATTGAAGATGTGGAGATCCTAATGAAAAGGGGGCAGATAAAGAAAACCCTCGATTCAATTCAAGAATCAAAACACGGCACTCAACTACCCAGATAAAGAAATTTGCTTTAATTGTTCTTGATTCGATAACCCAGCAACCGAATCGGCCGAATTGATTGAAATCAATCGATTCTGGGAGATGGGTATTCATAATTGAAGATGGGGAAATTAGGGTTTCTGATCTGATTAACAGCATCGGAGAACTAACCTGTTGAAACGGTGAATCGAAGGGCGTCGTGAAGTGATCGCTTTCAGGTCGGTGAGGAATTGAACCGCACGGACGGAGGTCACGAAGCAATCTTGTAAATGCTATCAGCTTTCTTTTGAAGATTCAACCATTTAATCAATTTGGTCAATCTTCACTTAGACCCCTACTAGTTTGGAAACTTCACTTACACCCCTTATAACTACCAAACATGGTGTCACCACCCCCCCCCCCCCCCCCCCCCCCTATGCGTTCACCATGCTACTTCTTATGGTAACTTCTCTCAAAATTAGTTTTTCGGACAAACTTACTTTTGCAGAGGCTGCATATCACGGTGGCAACGAGCCGTGTGGGCTAGGGGAGGAACACGACCCGCTCGTGCCACGGGCAAGGCACACCTTTGAGCAGGTCGTGCCGTGTCGGGCGGGGGAGGGGGCCATGCTCGGGCCGTGTCGAGGGCGGGTCATGTCGGGCCGTGCCAAAATGGCACGTGGGTCGGCCTGAATTGACACCATGAGCTGCAAAGGTCAATCCAACCCGATGTGTATTCTTAACACATGCAAAATATTAGTATTCTATCACATGTTTCAGTGAACATCTTTTCAGTGTTTGTGGCACGTCAAAGGCTTCTATGGAGTCTTTGGGAATACCTCCACCCCAACAGCCTTTTTCACAATGGCTCCGCAGTTCAATCCTAAGCTCGGAAGCTTTATTTCCAATCATTCCATTACTGTGGTCAGGTATGGAAAATGCGTAATGTGGTGGTGTTCCGTCAACAAACGTGGTCCTCTGATCAAGTGCGGGAATTCTACTACATGGCCACTCATGAATTAACACTTATCAAGCTTCTCTAACTCCCACGGTAAAGCCTCATGACGCAAGCGAAGCACTGCATATGCCAATTTTCTCCATCACCCAATGGAGGGAGTCGTCTAGCATTCCACAAGACCATATCAAAGTTGATGGCGCATGGAGGCATACTTTACTTGATGGAGCAGTCGGCGTTTATCTTCAAACTTCTCAGGGAGCCACCACTTCTTTTAATAAATACTGCACGGCGGAATCTCCCCTTCAGATGGAACTTCTTGCTTTTACCACGGTTTACTTATGGCACGTTATTACGCGTTGTCACATATCATTATTTTCTCTGACAACTTACTCGTTTTCAAATTTTTACAGGGGAGTGAGCATCCGTCGTATCGGGATTTACCAATTTTGAAGTATATAGTACATGCGGTAACATGGTTTGCAGATTGTCTCGTTGTTAAGGTCTCGGGTGGTCAAGTAAGAAGCCCATAATCTAGCAAGGTTTGTAATTAGTAGCGCGGCCTAGACATGCCTTCGGTGATATTTTTGTTTGTTTATATTTCGCCGTTGGTTGTAGTTTGTGTATATGCAAGTAGCTTGTAGTAGGGCTTTTCGTCTTTTGGTTGTTCTGTTTGTAGTAGGGCTCTAGTCTGGTTTGTTGGCTCGTCTTTCTATACGCATGGTGTGTTCCCGTTTTTTAATGATATTTTTTACTTGAGATAAACAAAACCATATCTCGACGTCTAGCTCTTGGAGAAATATTTGTTTGTTCTAAAACAAATGATATGGCTTGCTTTAATCCATCACCACCATCACCATAACCACCATCACGCCATTACCCACCTCCTCTATCACCTCTACCTCTATTCCTCTCACACTCTCTGCCTCACTCCCTCGTTGTCGCACTCACCGGACTAGAGCAGTAGCATCAGCAACAGAGCCATGGTAGCAGAAACAGGAACCGGCAGGAGCAAACCCCCGACACCGCCATAGCCGGTTGTTTCTCTATAGCTGTTCGCCACCACCACCGGCACTCCCTTACCCTTACCGTGAAAGTATATGTTTTCTTAAAGCAATCTTCTGGATTGCGCTGTTTCAAACTATTCAAGTATTTCTGAAACAAACCCGGGATCTCGGTTTAGGGTTAAAGACACAATCGATAACCAAAAGTGGAATTAAGTTTGCGAATATTACAATTTAGCTAATAAATAAAACAATCTTTGAGAAAACAAGTTTACAAGATAAATATGTTAAGAAAAAGTACGTGATCTAAATTAACCTAAATGTCTTCGTCTCGATCAGCATTCCCATCCCCCACCTTGATTGATGACACACAGTTTTAAAATGGCAAAAGACGACGCAGTATTGAAGAAAATGATCAGTAAAAATTGAATGAATACACACTGCGACATGTAAAGCATTGAGTCGCACACAAGCATAAGTTGTAATAAATCAAGTGATTTGAAAGAATTATAAGTAATAGAGTTTGGAACAATTTGGAACAATTATAATTAATCGCGTAGCCGCGTAGCGAGAACTTTCAACTTTAAAAAATTTATAACCCACGAGTATTCGAGATATTCAAAGACAATTAAAATATCAACAGTAAACAAGTCATTTTGAACGGATAACGATTTTAAGTCACGAGTAGTCAATGTTGTTCAACTCATTTCATTCGATTATGACATATCCATAACCACAAACAACATCAATAGAGTATTCAAACTTTCTTTCAAGTTCAGTTAACCGTTAAGTTTAGCTGAGGCATGTCCAGAGCCACCTGCAGGATCGATGTAGATAGAGGGATCACGAAATAATCATAAAAGGGTTCCTTCTAGGGTCTATAAAACCCTTATTTCACCGGAGCGTTAAGGGAGCCCATACGTCAATCCCCGCTCACAACTCATAGCTAAAAGGCCTTAAGTGTCGACACGCCTATACCGTAGTGACCCTTACAAGTATAAGTAGCACTCTATAGCTCTACAAACCCCTTGGCCTCGATACCTTGGTACATTTTGGCTCGTCGGGGGCGGATTTGTGAACATTCAAGTTCTATCCTATAATAAGAAGCATTGCTTCGATGGCCGTAGCCATAAGTAACAGGAGGACCGCTTGGCGCCTCCGGCCGGAGCCATAAATAGCACAACTCTGTACATCGTCCTAAGTCTATTAGAGGTATCTTATTGCCTTTATTCTCATAACCAAAGTTGGTATACAATCTTTCACAAGTCATTTCCAAGAGTTCCCAATATAAATCAATAATCATAATTTTCAGTATAAATCATGATTTTCATATTCTTCCAAATAAGACGATATTCATTTAAAACGTCACACACATGGGCACAATTGATAATTAAAGCTCGCACATATGTACTTACCACTGAGCCAAGAAAAGCGAAAAGCAAAGCTAGCACTCCAGGGAGGACACCGGTCTCATACAAAGTTGGGTCTCACAGTCAATGCGACAGCACGAATACATATGTCTACTTCGAAAGATCCTTAACAACGGCTGGATTATACACAATTAAAGTATACAAACTATTAGCATATACCCTCTATATGAGGTTGTATGCAAGAATGCAATTAAATGTAGGTCATGCAAGTAGGGCGGGCAATATTCGACACGACACAACAACACGACTCGAAAACGACACGAAGTTAGCGGGTTTGGGTCGACACGAACCCGCAACGGGTCACTAACGGGTCGACACGAAAACGACACGGAAATAAACGGGTCGGGTTAGGGTCCACCCGCTCAACTCGAATCTGACCCGTTACAACCAGCATAAAATAACAGTTTTTTTCGAGAATAGTACATTATTTTTTAATGACCACTTCTACCATTATTTAACCTGAAGTGGAATAATAAAAAACTTAACCTAATCTAACACAGCCCCAGTTAATATTTTAACCAGGGTTATATAATAGTATTTTTTACTCTCAATCCCCATTTCATACTTCCCCAATCTTCAAACCCTACCATCGCAGGGAGACTTCTTCGCCTCACTCCCATCTCTCTCATCTAAGCACCCTCACCATTCTTCTTTGCCCATTTTTCTCTGTATACCATCTCTCTACCTCACACAAACACACAGAACAAGAAGCCTCGTCTCGTCGTTGTCTCGCCTCGCCGTTGTCTCGCCTCAGTGATGTCTTCATCCCGTCGTCGGTCTCGTCTCTGTGAATCTCCTTCTTGCCGTCGGTCTCGCCCTCTCTCTTCATCTGTTAGTTGTGGATCTGGGTGTTCTCATTTTAGGTTTTGAATGTAAAATGCAAATAAACTCCTGTTAACACACAATTGTAATATTTTTTTATAAAATTTCAATTATTTCAGTTTAATTGAAGATTCAATCGACCCTTTTGGTTGGGCCGTTGCCTATCCAGTTTTTGGGTGTTGTGTGTTCTTCTCCTTTGTTTCTTCTTCATTTTAATTTCTGCAAAACAGGTCACGGTCGAGTTGAAATCAGGTGACCCGACACGACCCAAATTTTTAAATGGGTTACCCGGGTCGTGTCGGGTTACCCGATTAATAATCAGGTCGGGTTCGGGTTCAGTAGATGGACACGATTATAGACCCGGGTCAGCATCGGGTCAACCCGCTGTCGACCCGTCACGTGTCAACCCGACCCGTAACCCGGCGGGTTGACCCGAATTGCCATCCCTACATGCAAGCTAACTTGACCAAAACGCCCCTAATACTCCAAAACTATCCTAGACAGTCCCTGACTGTGCCTGGACCCCAAATTATACTCACATTAAAAACATGCGATAATGACTCAATCTCTATCATTTGAACTTAGCATCGAAATCTACAACTTTTAGTAAATTACACTTAGGCCCCTAAAGTTTAGTAGAGCTGCAAAAAGGCCCCAACTATCGATTGGTCAACCCTAGCCGAGAATAACATACGGGTACTCCAAATATCATACAAGACATGCTGAAAAACTCCAAGTTACTTAAAGATTCTCAATTCAAAGCTTAGTGAAATTACTATTTTGCCCCTCCTATACAGTTTAGTCAAACTAGGGTTTTTGAAAAGTCAAACTTGGTCAACCTTGACATTTAGACTCAGAATATGAATATGAATAAGTTTCATGAAGAACGGTAGGGCTAGAAATGTCATTTAGAATGATAAAATTGATAGTTAAAGGTAGAGCGAAATCATCTCAACTAGTCAACTTTGGAGTTGATTTGTGGTATAATGAGAACGATATTTGAAAATCTAAAACAAGTGTTTTGAAGATGGTAGTTCAAGGATTCCCGAACATTTTTGAACTCCTAAAAATTCCAAATTAACAACAAGCTATGCTTGTTCAAAGTTGGGTCAAATGATTCAACACTTGGAAAAATTCAAGTGTTTCTTATAAGTTTAGAGTAGCAAGTTTAGGCTCGATTTGTGAGCAATCTGTTACAAAATTGAAGATGACCCAGAGAGAGTGAAATGAAGTATATGGGCCATCTTCACAAAGGAGAAAGAAACACAAGAATTCATCGAGAATTGAAGGAGTTATAAATGCCACAAAATGTGTACTTCAACACAATTCTATACTTAGAAAAAATTTAGCCATAAAATCTCAAGAACACAAATTTTTTCCTCAACTTTAGGCTAAGATTCAGATGAGTTAGAGTGGAAATTAGCTCAAGAAATTCAAATAGAAGTTGTAGACCTAAGTCTAAGAATTCCAGAAAGCCAAGGATCACACCAAACGCATTGAAAACAAGGAAGATACAAGATTTCAAAGTTGGGTGAATATTCAGATTCCAACACTTAAGAAAAATTATGCATTTTTAAGAACACAAATGCATCAACTTTAACTCGATTTTTAGGTGGTTTAGAGACCAAATCTGACAAAATTTAAAACACAAAAGTTGTATCCAATCATTCGAGGTTGTCAGAAAGCTAAGGCTTGCCTGATTTCAGTGAGTAACGAGGGAGATAAAAGCCCGCGAACAGGGCATCAATAGGTTGTCGAACACAACTCAAAACCAATTCTGGGCAGATTAGAGGTTGCTAAACGTGTTTTTCGTGTCGTAGGGATCATTTTGATGCAATAGCCAACAAAAATGAACAAGAAATGAGAGATTACCCACAATCCGGTGGCTATGGAGGTTTGGCGGCGGCGGGGGTTCGGCATGCATGGTGGCCGGAGCAAAAATTGTCGAATTGGGGGCAGTGCTTTTGCTTCCCAGACTCACCTCGACACAAGGAGCAAGAATATGGCAATTAATTGTGCTGAAATGCAAATAGGAAGGAGAAATCGACGAAAAACCGCAACTAGGGTTCTTACCTTTGAATCGGGTTTTCTCTCTCGGTTCTCCACGAAATCCTAAATCGATTGGGGCGTTTTAATCCTTGAGTTGAGGGCTACTATGACCAGTAGCAGCTCTTGAAGAGAGGTGATGGTGATGGGGGTTTCAACTTTGTAGTGGTAGTAGTTCATTGGTGTTCTTGGTGGTGATGAAGGAGGGGGAAGGAAATGATGAAGGAGGAGAAAGAGTGCTCTAGCTCATTCTAGTTGGTGTTGGGGTGAGTATGAGGCTGCCCTTTAGAGTGTGAGGTATCACAAGAAGTTTGACAAGTGGAACACATGCATAGAGGGTGAAAGTATAGTTTTCCAAACTTTTAGGGTATAAACTAGAATTAAAGGTTCTACTTAATTTCCGAGAATTGCACAACCACCCATAATATTTCTAGTGCCTCAAAATCATTCTAACAACTTCCAAATATTGCCAACACTCCAATATGCCCGCTTTCAAGACATGAAGAATTATCTACTCATTTGGCCCCAAAGTCTCGATATTGCACTAAGAACTCTCTCGGTAATTAGTGGTGTCATACTTTCAAACTCTGAAGGACTTCAGAAGCTTTTCTCAATTCGATTTCTCAAATTAAATAAATAAATAAATAAATAAATAAATCTGAAACTCTTTCTTTTACTTTCTTTATTTTAATTTAAATTTTCACTTAGACATTGTCTGAAAGCGAGATTTTTGTTCTTCAAACCCCCGCAGGTGAGCGCACGGGATTCAGAGCTTAGTCACACTAGTATAGTAAGCATGAGCTGTCACTTTATCATTTTTATTAAACTTTCTTTAAATTACAAATTAGTTATTCCTGATTCTGTTTTGTCATGAATCATCTGAGGTTAACTCCTTGTTGTGCCATTTTTGCGCCTTAGCGGAGGACACTCATGTGAGTTCGTGAATTTTCCGTTAGATTTACAGACTCAGAGAGATTGGCGTGTTACACCTGACATATTTTCTCTCTATTTGCTTTTGAACCAACGGCTGACATTAATTCAATCTGATGATGTAGGAGACCACGAATGGCTTGACCGAACGTTATTATATACATATATAATATATATATATATATATATTGATGTTTCTTCCACATCAAGGACCATAACCTCGCAGGATATTGATGTTTGTTTTCTTGGATATTCAAAGCAATATTCTCTTGTATGAGCTTCGACTCTATTCCCGAGAGCATACACTCCATGACATGAATCACGAATTGCCGGATATGTTTGAAATTCTCGAACGTTGATGCGCCCCCGGATGCACTTTGGGAACTAGTCAATCAGATATTCCTTGTGTTTTGTGTACTCCGTGACATGAATCACAAGAATGTCTGATTAAGATATATTAGTGCATGTCTGACAACTCGCCGGATAGGTTTGAAATTCTCGAACGTTGATCCGCCCTCCGGATGCACTTTGGGAACTAGTCAATCATTCCTTGTGTTTTGTGTCTTCTTCCATGGGGTTTGGGTCGTACACCCTGCAAACCCTCGTATCCAGACAAATCACAAAAATTCCACCGACCACCTAATTCTGAGCAATGAACCATTTGCGTCCCGTGAAGTATAGGGTGATATGGCTGTACACCTCTTGTTACGTTGAAGAAAACCCAAGTGGTTTCGGAGAACTCGAAGTTTTACTAACAAGGGAGGATTTCATTAGCTTCACCAACAAGCAGCAACACAACCAGAAAACAAACAAAGATGGGGCACCAATCTTGCAGTCACGAAAGGCGAAACGACTGCGAGAACCCCAACTAGGCAGTTAACATAGCATACTAGAGTCTGGCACAGATCATACTACAAGTACCGACTAACTGCTAGCTAGCCAACATTGTACTAATAATTAGATTATACAGGCTTGCCAAAGCTGCTTCCCATATCATCCTTTGCTTCAGTTCTGTCAAAATACTGAAGCAAACATGCCCTGAATGGCATCGATCAGCGACGTCGAAGTACTGTCAGCTAGAGCTGGGAAGGAAAAAGAGGCTTGAGGGTCCACCCGCCGTCTCTAACGTGGGGGCTGAATCGACGACACGTGCAGGCGATATCTCAATCCTCTCCTCCCTCGTATCTGCAGTGGATGTGGGTGGAGCTGTTTCGGACCTGTTGGCGGTCGGGCGGCGGGGGGTTTCGTCGCCGGAGAACGACCTACGATGTGGGTCCAAGCTCGATTTCCCAATCTTGCATATATGAATCAACTTCTCTTCCTCAATGTAAGCCCTGCAAACTGGGCATTCATGATACTGGGAATGGGTGTGAAGCCACCGGTAAAGACATGGCCCGCAGTAGAGATGACCACAGAGTGTCACTACAGGGTCTTTGACCACTTCGTAACAAATATTACATCCGAATATACCGACAACGCTAGAATTTCCTGAAGCATATGAAATCCCAGCAGATTCCCCACACCCACCTTCCATCATCAAACCCTAGAACTTGGAATTGCCTGTTGAATGTTGATAGTGGCATCATAAAAGAAAGATGCAGAAACCAGTCACAAACTGCACAGGACTCAATTTTTACAATAGAGAAACATTAATCAAGAGAAAACAGCCATACCCAATGAAATTAGTCCCCAAGAATGTAACAAGAACAGAGGAGCTCAACAGCAATATGTAATCAAGAAACAAGAAATAACCCAAAAGAGCAATGTTAATGAGTTGGGTAAAGGAACTGAAGAACATGGAGATCTTATTTAAATCACAATTGAAGCACAAGAATCAAAACACGCACTCAACTACCCAGATAAAGAAATTTTCTCTAATTATTCTTTGATTCGATAACGCAGCAAGTGAATTGATTCAAGTCGAACGATTCTGGGAGATGGGTTTTTGTGGATGAAGATAAAGAAATTAGGGTTTCTGGTCTAATTTACAGCAACATGTCTATGCAGAGAGAGTGAGAGAATGAGGGAATTAGAGAAATAACCTGTGGAAACGGTGAATCGAATGGCGTCGTGAAGTGATCGGCTTCAGGTTGGATAGGGGTTGAACCGCATGCACGGAGGTGACGAAGCCCTGAATGGCTGAATCGTCTTGGCCCGACTCTTTCTGTTTCTTAGCTTCTTGGGTAAAGTTTCAAGGGTACAAGACAATTTTCACCACCCTCACTTTGCGTAACGCAAAAATAGAGCATGGATGAACTACACACGATTTTTCAATCCACATATCAAGTTATGTCTATCTTCCTCGCTATCTTCCCTTTATATCATTCATTTTATCGCCAACCCTCCAAAATATAGTTGCACTTTTCCATGGCCGACAAATCTATGACTTTAACATGCAGACTCGATGCTTTCAAGCCCCATTGTTGCCGAAGAACTTAAATTTCTCGGAGGTTAAGAATTTAATTACTGTCCATGATATTTATCAGAAATGTCAAGAGAGCTCAAAACGAGGAAAAATCTAAGAAACAACACACAGAATGTGTATTTATACGCCAGTCAAATAGTCATGTATTCATAACTTGCTGATATTACAAACTAACCCCCATATTTTAAACTTATTACAAGAAATTATGTTTTCTCTACTTTTTTATAGACCCCTTGAAGTTGGAGAGTATAGATTTCTAACTCCCAACTTACCAACAATAAATTAAAACTGCAGCACTCCATGATTGGTTAACATGAACAGCTTGAGTACCCCAGATTGTAGCTTGTCCCTAATCAAATGGCAATCTAATTCTATGCGTTTTGTTCTCTCATGGAACACATAATTGGTTACTAGGGGTAAGCAAAACCCGGCCCAACGCGCCTCCCCGAACCAGCCCGCACCAAATTGGTCCGAATTTAGCCCCGATCAATGCTAATTGATTTATTATGGTTATAGATTCGTCAATCCGAACAAAGTTCGATTAATCATGGGTTTGGAAGTGGAAAACCCGTTAAAAAAAATCGAACTGGTCCGACTAACGTTATAAATCTAAAAATTACAAATTTTATTTAGATACATGGTTTCGAAATTAAGTTTTACTAGTTATATCTCTTTCGTAGAAAATTACTTTATGTTTCCAACTTCAAATTTTATACAAACATATATTACCAAGATAATTAACCAAATAAATGAAAGAATTCTCAAAAAATCATGAACAGAGCAGAGGATTCTAGAGAGAATATGAACTAGAGAGAGAAATATTTACATTCCATTAACCTTCCCAAAGGGTGAGATGAAGAGATAAATACAAAGAAGCTAAAGAGTCGTTCTGATCTCTTAGAGAGGATCGAACGGCTGTGATTAACCCAGTACAAAACCCTAACGGTCATAAGCTGAATGGGCTAGAAGAAATGGGCTTGATGAAGAACAGCAAGATGGGCCTTATAGAACAGCCCATTTATACAAGAAGATAAGCCCAAATATTTAAAGGCCAAAATATACAATATTGTCTAATATCCCCCTTTAAACTGATGGTGAGTTGCACACCATGAGTTTAGCTTTGAATTTGTCAAAATCAGCAACGGGCAAAGACTTCGTGAACATATCCTCAACTTTAGATTTCCCTGAAACAAACGACACAATAAGTTATTTGCGAAGTGCTTTTTCACGAACGTAATGGTAATCTATTTCGATATGTTAAGTTCGGGCATGAAATAAAGGATTAGCAGTTAACGAAAATGCACAATAGTTATAAGTCCATATAGTAGGAGGATGTGGCGATGTAAAGCGTAATTCAGTAAAGAGATATCGAAACCAGGATATATCAGCAGCTGCCGTAGCCAAAGCACGGTATTCTGCTTCGGTTGAGGAGCGAGCAACAGTTGGTTGCTTCTTAGCAGACCAATGAACCGGATTTGGGCCAAGGAAAATAACTAGCCCAGTCGTGCTACGTCTATCGGTTGGATCACCGGCCCGGTCCACATCCGTGAAGGTTTGGAGGGGGTGGTGACCCTTTTGATAGAATAAACTGTGGGTTTTAGTACCTTGGAGATACCTTAGAATGCGTTTAGCCCCACTGAAATGAATTGTTGTGGGAGAATGCATAAATTGGCATAAATGGTTGACTGAAAAATCCTAAGTCGGGGCGACTGAAAACGAGATATTGTAAAGCACCAAGTAGTTGACGAAAAACAGTGGGATCAGTGGAGGATCTCCCTGATTTATATGATACTTGATTCCAGCCGCTAAGGGTGTAGGGCTTGGTTTACAATTTCTCATGTTGAAAAAAGCTAAAAGATCCGTAATGTATTTTTCTTGATGTAGTAAAATGCCTTAGGTCGTGCGAGTACTTGGAGGCCCAAAAAATATGTGAGAGGGCCCAAGTTTGTCATGTCAAATTCCGACCCAAGCTGTGCAACCAATGTAGTAATGTAGGAAAGATCATTTCTAGTAACTATAATGTCGTCTACATATAACAATAAGATATTAATCTTGTTGTTTGAACGAAGAATAAATAAAGAAGTGTCGGCATAAGACGCAATAAAGCCTCACGAAAGCAAATAGGTAGTAAAACGTGTTTGTTTGAGGTCGTAAATTGACTTATGTAGTTTACAAACGTAATCTAGAAATTGGGGGTCAATAAAGCCAGATGGTTGTTTTATGTAAACTGTTTCACGCAAGTATCCGTGAAGAAATAATTTTTTTACGTCGAGTTGTTGTAGGGGCCAGTCAAAGCTGGCAGCAAGGGAGAAAATGCATCTAACAGTTGTGTGTTTGACCACGGGACTAAAAGTCTCATCGGACTCAATTCCAGGGGTTTGATGGAACCCCTTGGCTACTAGACGAGCTTTATACCGAGAAACAGTGCCATTTGGGTGAAACTTGGTTTTGAAAACCCATTTATTTCCAATGATATTTTTAAACGGTGGAGAAGGGACAAGACTCCACATATGTTGTTTGTTTGAGACTTGCAAATTCCTCAGCCATTGCATTGTGCCACTGAGGGTATTTGGAAGCGTCAGTAAAACTAGTAGGTTCAGTGTGTGTTGTGTGAGAAGAAGTAAAGCAAGATTTAGGGACAGAAAGTAATTTAGAATGATACATCAACTTTTTCTTGGAAATGTCTGATTTGATGCGTGTCTGCATATGGTGACCGGCAGGGGGAGCGGGGGAGTTCATCATTGGGTCATGGTCCTGGGTTGCCAAGCCACTGCTGGGGACAGTGAGCCCTGCAGAAGTGGGTGGTGGTTCCACTAGTGAAGGAACTTGAACCCCAGTTGGCTGCAGGTCAGGACTACCCTCAGCAGAGTGTTCTGGGCCCTGGTTAAAACCAGGTGTAGTATTTGTTCTTTCAGTGAGTTCTGTGCCCAGGTTAAAACCAGATGTAGAAACTATTCTTGGAGTGGAGTTAGAGCTAAGAGGAGGTGAAGTATATGTTCCTTCAAAGTTAGGAGATCCTGAAAACAGAAAAGTAGAAGAATGAGTCTGTTGTTGAGGTGGAGAAGAAGTAGTGCAAGTAGAGTGTGAATAAGGAAAAGAAAATTCATCAAATACTACATCCCTACTAATAAAGAATTTGTTAGAGGATTTGTCAAAACAAATATAACCCTTATATCCTTCTGCATATCCAACAAATTGCTTGGTTTTAGGATCAAGTTTAGATGTTATGTAAGGTCTAAGACATGGGTAACAAGCACAACCAAATACACGAAGATGACTATAGTTAGGAGTTGTTTTAAACAGAAATTCATACGGAGATTTGTTGTTTGTAACTTTGCTAGGCATGCGATGAATCAAATAAGTAGCAGTAGCAACAACATGGTACCAAAAATACTTAGGCAAAGATGCATTTTGAAGTGAAGTCACTGCTTATTCAACAATATGTTTATGCTTACGTTCAAAAATACTATTCTGTTGAGGCGTGTGTGGACAACATTTTTGATGTAATATTTTTCCCTTAGTAATGTCCTGAATGCAAAATGATGTTTTGTCAAATATAAATCTAACATTATGCTCAGTGCAGAGCTGATTAACAGAGAACAAATTAACAGATAAATTCGGAACATGTAATGTTTTAGATAAAGTAAAAGAGTGGTTAGCAGTTGTAAGAAGAGCTGTACTAGAGTGTTGGATAGGCAGAGAGGAACCATTACCAATGGTTACTTGTTCATTACCAGCATAGGGTTCGATCAAGGAGAGGTTGGACAGCTCAGATGTCATATGGTTGGATGCTCCCGGTTCCGTGAGCCATAGCTCTGAAGATGGTTGACACTGTTGGTTAGAAGAGGCAGCCATGGCGGAGAGCTGCTCTGGTGGATGTCTCCCATGATACGCGTAGGCCATCCGATGGTAACAGTCGAAAGCTGAGTGAAAATCATAGCCACAGGTTTGGCATGTGACCTTTGAAGAGCCTCCTCGACCCGAACCAGACCTGCCTGTTGGAGCTCCATAACCTCCACGACCCGAACCTCCGCGACCCGATCCGGTACCCGAACCGGATCCATAACCAGATCCGGACCCGTATCCATATACGCCCGAAGAACCATAACCGGATCGGGATCCAGGGTTAGAACCGTACCCAGGTCCATGACTCGAGTTAGGGTTTCCTCGGCCCCCTAGACCGCCGCCGTGTTGACTCGGACGTCCACCACGATGACCGGAGGGAAAACGGACACCACGTCCAGATCGGCCGCCATAGGAATAGAAGGCGGAGGGGTGAGAGATGTCGGATGAAGAGATCTGGGACTCTAGCATTTGTTCTTCGGATTTAAGCAACACATGCAACTCCTCAAAAGAGATCGGCGACGAGTTAATCCGGATCGAGGACCGGAAAGAGTTGTATTCTGCCGGAAGCCCGTTGAGGGCGTAGAGAAGCATATCCTCGCCAGGAATCAACACAGAGGACACAGAAAAGGCGGTTGCAAAGTGAGGTAAGCTTCTGCATGTAGAGATCGATGGAGTTTGATCTCTTCTTGGTGGTTTGAAGATCCAATTTCAACTGTAGGATGTTGGATCAGGTGAAACGACCCGGGATCTCGGTTCAGGGTTAAAGAGACAATCGATAACCAAAATTAGAAATATATTATTAAGATTACATTTCGTTTAATGTACATAACAAAATTTCAATGATAAGTACAATTTAAAACAAAACGTTTGTGATCTACTAAGTGATCTAACTTAAACTAAACGTCTTCATCTCGGTGCGCGTTCCCATCCCCCACCTTGAGTGTTGACCTGCGGTTTTAAAATGGCAAAAGCCGACGCAGTTTTGAAGAAATTGATCAGTAAAAACTGAGTAAGTACACACTACGACATGTAAAGCAACGAGTGGCACGGAAGCATGAGTTGAAACAAATCAGAAGATTTAAACAGTAAAACTATCATATTGGAGAATTTGGATCAACTTGAAGTAACCGAGTAACAAAAACCTCTCAATTTAATGACATTGAGAAACCACGAGTAGTTGGTAAAATATCCAGAGTAAACAATTCATTTGAACTGATAACGATAGTAGTTCATGAGTAGCCAAGATTTACAATTCCTTTCAATCGCTTAGGGCATATCAAGAGCCACATACAACATTAATAAGTAGTCAATTTTTAATTTCGACTTCAATCAACAGTTTAATTTAGCTGAGGCGTGTCAAGAGCCACCAGCAGGATCGATGTAAATAGAGGGATCACGAAATAATCACCAAGGGTTCCTTCTAGGGTCTATCAAACCCTATTTCTGTTGGGTTTTGACGTAGGTAACGCAGCGGAATAACAAAATTAATCCTACTCAAAGCCCACCAAGGATCACAGGAAGAGACATCATAACATGATCAAGGACATAGAAGATGTGTACCTTTTGATTTGTGAGATCACACGAAGAATGATGTCCTCGTCTCTACGGTTGATCCACGTCTAGAGGTGAGATCTAGATTCTTCCTTCAATCAAGTGCTAGCTTGAACCTTGGAGGAAGAGGGATGAAGATCAAAGCAACAAAGCAACAAGGCACAAGGGAGGGGGCGGCCTCCTCTTTGCCGTCGGGTAGAGGGGCGGACGGGGGCTAGGGTTTCGGCCCTAGCTCTTTGTCTTGCTCTCTCTCTCTTTTCTCTCCCACTCTCTTTGTTATGTTTAATAACAATTAACATCAAGTGGGAAGGAAGCTAGAGCCTCCTTTATATACTCCAACAACTCCTTGTTGTTTCCATAAAAGAGTTTCCTAATTCTAGATGAACTAGAATTATTCCCTTCCTTGCAAATTAGTCCTACTAAGTTTGCAAGGTGTTGCACAATGATCCTTCTATTAATTAATCCATATTAATTAATCCCAAATCTAGCTCTACTCTATTTGACGTGTGACCCCATAGGTTTCTATATAGTTGGTAGTAACTATTACTAACATGGAGCGGTGTCTAGCAACACATCCATGCAACCCAACCAATAGAAATAGTCAGTGATCCCGACAAACCTTTGTGCCCAATATGTCATATTGCATTATCCCTTTGTCTCCATATCCGGATTGGACACGAGACATAAATAGTCACACTCGTATATCCAATCCATAGTTCCTCGATCCTGGGAATATGCTTATGCTTGCAGATAACATTAATATCTATATATTAATTTATCTGTGTCTGGCCAGACATTCAATAAGCCTCATCCCTCGAGTGGCCGTGGATATTTACCCCCATTACGTGGGAGGGACAAATCCTATCTACATCACTACGATCTCTAAGCTTGCTTCCTATCACGCCCGATAGCCACCTTTATGATTACCCAGTTACGGTGTAACGTTTGATAACATCAAAGCGCAATATTTCACAACTAGAGTATCTAGTGACTTCAAGTCCAAGGATTGCAATAATATTAGCACTACGAAAAGCGATTGTGACTTCACATAATCTAATGTATCCTTCTCGTCGTGGGTCATCCAGTATGCCATTACTCCTAATGCATACCCATGTGTTGGATCATGATATCTCCATATCAATCCAACCCCATACTAGTCTATAGATGATTGTCCCATTAATCATTATAATTGACTAGGGATATTTAAGAATACAACACCTTATATTCTAAGGACTTCATTCATGTTAGCATATCTCCATATCGATAACATAATGAATCGTAAATCCATATATTTGTCACAATTAATTGATTGCCTCTAGGGCACAATTTCAACAGTCTCCCACTTGCACTAGAGTCAATCTCCTGCATCATATGCCAATTGATCTAGCGCGGTCCTCCACGCTTACACTGCATAGGGGCGAGACATATGATGGCACCTTGCAAATATTCTTATATCCTCCATCAACAATTTGATTGAGATTGAATATTCTGAATAAATGCATCTTATGCATTAACTTACTCAGTCCTCTATGTTAGAATCAATGACTGAATCTTGCCTGGAACCTTTCCAGCTCACAGTCATTCCCTCTAGCACAAAACATAAAACTCGACTATAATCTGAAATCTTCTTTATCAGATGGAAGTTCTCATCACTGTAACCCCTTACAGTAAACTTTTCCTATCATCCATTATTCAAGAGTTCATCCTTTATTCCTTCTCAAGTACTTAAGGATAATCTTGATAATTATTAAGTGACACCTCACTTGGATTTGATTGGTATCTTTGTGTCATGCTTTATGACACGTCTGGCCTAGTACATCTCATGGCGTATCTCGTGAATCTAATTCATACGGTCCATTCCCAATCTAATTGGTAAGACAATTAGCCTTCCAAAGACTAATTCCATGTGACATGGGTAAGAATCAATATTCTTTTCACGTTGAACCATTTCAACACCTTGTCAATATATGTACCATGACTCAGGCTGAACAATTACTTTAATCTATCTCCATAGATTTTATAGATTGTCTCGCCTAAGTCAATTATTGGAAATCAATTTCTCTAGCCAATCTTTAATAGATTGCAGAGTAGAGACATTATTCCCAATATTTAGTATGTCTCTACATACAAGACCAGAAACTTAACTATGCTCCCACTAACCTTCTTGTAGACACAAGTATCATTTTCAATTTTTTATGGAACCAAACTCCTTTGATTGCATCATAAATTCGAAGAATCCAATCTCCAAGAAGCTTGACTCAATCTATAAACAGATTGCTACAAGCAAGATGCGAATGGATTTAAGCATCACAACTGGGGAAAGATTTCGTTATAGTCTATACTATGAATTCTCATGAAATCCTTTTAAACCAGTTGTCCCTTAAAAATAATCATATTACCATCCATGTTGGTTTCCTCATAACCTACTTGCACCCTATGGGTCCTACCCATTCAGGTGGTTCCACCAAAGTCCATACTTTGTTGGTATACATGGATTCCATATCGTATCCTATGGCTCCAAGCCATTTCTGAGAGTATGGCCCACACGTGCCTTCTCATAGGTTGTAGGCTCATCTCGATGAGCAATATATCACGGGTTATGAGAAATCCTTATTTCTCTAGTCCCTTGACATATCCTACCTGTCCTACGAGGTTCTTGTGTTATCTGAGTAGGTTGCTCCACAACACCTTGTGATCCTGCTCATGTTCCATCAAACGGATTAATGTTCTATTGTGGTTCTTGAACTTTTCAAGTTCTACTGTCCTCCCACTGTTTATTTTAGAGACAATCTCTTCCTAGAAACACTGTGGTTCGAGAAACAAACAGTTTGTTCTCGATTAGGTTGTAGAAATAATATCCTTTTCAGGATATCCCACAAAACATTTATCCGACTTGGGTCCAAGTTTATTTGTAAACTCTTTTACATAAACATCATAACCCCAAATATTTATGAATGATATACTAGGGCACTTCCTAGTCCATATCTCATATGGTGTTTTTCATAATCCGTTTTTGATGGAATAAGGTTAAGGGCGAAATTTGCTGTAATTAGAACATAGCCCCTAAAAGTAAACTGGAAGTTCTGTTTGACTCATCATGGTCCGAACCGTGTCCTACAAGGTTCGAACTCTCCTTTTAGACATGCCAAACCCATGTGGCATGCTAGGTGGAGCGAGTTTTGGATCATATCCAATACTCCCATAGATTCTTGTCAAACTCTTGGCTCAAGTATTTTCTTCTATGATCCAATCGTAGAGTCTAAATACTTTTGCCAAGTTGGTTCTCTACTTCATTCCTGAATACTTTGAACAATTCAAAGGATTCTGATTTGTTTCTTCATAAGATACACAAATCCATATTTCTCTGATCCTATCAGTAAATATGATGAAGTACTAAAACCATCTTTAGTATTTGTGCTTAGTGGCCTTCATACATCAATATGTATGATTCCCAAAAGATCATATCTTTGCCTAATAAGTCTTACATGTCTCATATGATTCAATAATCAAATGAGTCCCAGAAATCCATCCTAATGGAATTCTAGATATGTATCTCTTATTTATGGGGCCTAAACGATAATGCTAAAGATAAGTGAAGTTCATATCATTATATGCAAACCTCTAGGTATTGATGTTATAGATGAAATTATCATGATCATGGATATAGAATCCACTTAGACAAAATTGCATTACAATAATGCATACCATAATAAATGGAACAACATTTGTCCTTTCATTATGATAAGGAGCTTTCTTGTCCAAACAAGAAAATATGATAATGGTCCTACTCATAGCAGGGACATTATCCCTTTTGTCTAATTCATGAACAATTTCTGAAAGGTAGAAATAATTCCCTACGGCTTTTCAGCAACCCTTTGCTTCATAGCCACACGTGTAGGATTATTTCTTCCTTATCCAATTGTCTTCGTCTCTTGAGATCCTACACATTTCTATAAATGTGAGATCCTCATCTAGTATCATATACTTTTGATGATGAGATAGACACATTGATTTTTTTTTATAATAAAATACCTAAGTCGGAATTCATAATTCCTTTATTATTTACTTCCATGTACTTTGGGTAGTCTCTCTTCCTCTACACCACCTATGGGACTTCGAGGCAACTTGGTTTTAGCAACATGCTTGCTTTATACTCATGGGTTCGGCGCAAACCATTTGCCCTTACCCATGCTGTTAACAATTAACAGTTTTTGCCCATGCCCATTATGAGTGTTTTGTTTAGTGATTTTTCAATCATCTTTAACACAAAACTGTAATTGCATCCAATGCAATTCTTGGTCCACTTGGGAGAATAACCATATATTCTTTATCTATCTTATAGATAACTCCCAATAATTAGCTTTCAATCCTATTGAGATAGTTTAGTTTGCGCTTCACCTCTAGCTTCAGCAGCCACACATTACTAACTTGTGTCGTCGCGTCATATCTCGATGAACTAAGTCGCCTTGCTTTGGCAAGCCCGAACTTATTCCATCTTGACCATGACGAGTGCTAAGCAAGAGATTGCAAAGTGGAGCAACACCTCAAGCCTTTCATGACAAGCTCGTATGATCATATCATATGCCTCCAAATTTCTCATCTTGCTTCCAAAGCTTAGAGTCCATGGGAGCTTGACATAAGACAAGTTACATCCAAAGAACCATTCTTTGATGTTCCTTCCATAGGGCTTTAGTGTGTTTTGGTAGTTGGTGGGAAGAGAAATTTATGCTCTATAATGTACAACATATTTCCTTTACTTGAGAACAATTCTCAATTTTATACCAATCTAGAAAATAGATTCCAGACATCTTGTCCATCTCATGGACATAAAGTCGGGTTTGTTTGTTTAATGCGATGGGTATTCAACACTTATAGGATTATGCAAAGCATTGTGACGTATAACTATATTCAACAAGGATTTAAATCATTAAATATAGCTCCCACTATTTTTCTCGGATTAATAGCCCTCACCATTAATGCGAAAAATATTTTATATATTTTCTAGTGGGTCCAAGATCCCTTTTTCACTTCTTCTTGAGCTTGCTTTGGCAAGTCACCCAAGAATTGGTTATTTAGGTAGGAACCATTCCAATTGCATCCCATGCAACTCTTGGTCCAATTAGGTGAATAAATTCCTTTTATTCTTTATCCAATTGGATAACTCCTAATTGTCATGCCTCTAAGCTTCATCAATCCAATTGATTCTTGCCTAGTTGCGTCCAACCTCTTGCTTTCAACATACACGCATTACTAGCTTGCGTCGTCCGCAACACATCATGAAAAATTAAAATCGCCTTGCTTTGGCAAGCCCGAGTTTTAATAGGCCATGATCATGAAGGGCGTTTTGGCAAGAGAAGGCAAAACGCAATATTTAATTGAGGGATTTCTTTTAAGTTGTTTGGTTGATCTTATCAACATGGTCTACTTATTTGGATTGGGCCATCCACAATAAAAGACCAACCTTGTTTATTATTATCTTGTTATCGTTTTGCTTGTAGCGCCATACACACAAAATAAATAACAAGGCATGAATAATAAACATCCACAAAATAAAAATAACGTGGCATGGATATGGCCCCTAGACTAATGATATTATCAAGCCAATGATAATATCTAATTGCCCTAAAGTGCCGAGCTCATCTCCATGTGCTCCACCATAGCTGCGCGTCTAGGGATGTCTTTTGCCTCCTTTGGTTCTCAGTTCTTCTTCTCCATGTTCTTGGCTATCAACTAAATATTTCTAATTCTAGCCTAACATCTAGAATAAATAAATAACAAAAAGTCTCATATGTCGAGGAGAAAAGAGACGACTCGCAGGCCGTAAAACCTAATTAATTATTACATTAATTTGATCAGCTCGCAGGCCGTAAACCAAACCACAAAACAATAAACATCCACAATCCTAGGCCATATCCATCCACCATGCAATAAAGCACATAATACAGTTAAAACCAATTTTTAACGCGCTTGTTTAATTTTAATGAAATTGGGTAACTAGGGTTTCACAACGGTCCAAAGGATTTACCAAAGAATGGCCGAAATCAACTAAGGAACCGCCACACTAGGCCCGGGCCGGCCGGCCCCTCTTGTGCCGTGTGTTACTTGGGCGGCAAGGAGAGAGAGGGGCGGTCCCTACATGGGCCACACCTCCTCATGGAATTGTTTCCATAAACAATTCATGGAATTATTTCCATAAACAATATATGGAATTGTTTCCATAAACAATTCCTTCCTTGTTGGGTTGTTTTCAAAACACCCTTATGGTATTGTTTCCAAAATAATTCTTTCCTTGGTTCCCAAGTTTAGTTGTTTCCATAAACAACTTCTTACTTGTTTCCCAAGTTTAGTTGTTTCCAAAACAACTTCTTCCTTGTTGCCCAAGTTTAATTAATTCCATACTTGGAAA
This sequence comes from Linanthus parryae, assembly GCA_023055425.1. Taxonomy (NCBI): domain Eukaryota; kingdom Viridiplantae; phylum Streptophyta; class Magnoliopsida; order Ericales; family Polemoniaceae; genus Linanthus; species Linanthus parryae. The sequence continues at coordinate 42,851,069 of JALGPY010000002.1, forward strand.
ACCCCTTTTCCAAGCATGTGCCCATGAACCCTAATTTTTCAAGAACCCAATTATTCACATCCTATGTGATTAAACTCACCAATTCTAACATCCAATGTTAAATTGGGTCTTGTTTGTTTGAATCAAATTCAATATTGCATCTACTATGCCAATTTTTTAGTTTTCGCGTAATAAACAATAATACGGTGTATGAACTGAAATCGTAAACACATAATATCATGTTATGCTCTACGACATGTGGCTCTGATACCATTGTTGGGTTTTGACGTAGGTAACGCAGCGGAATAACAAAATTAATCCTACTCAAAGCCCACCAAGGATCATAGGAAGAGACATCATAACATGATCAAGGACATAGAAGATGTGTACCTTTTGATTTGTGAGATCACACGAAGAATGATGTCCTCGTCTCTACGGTTGATCCACGTCTAGAGGTGAGATCTAGATTCTTCCTTCAATCAAGTGCTAGCTTGAACCTTGGAGGAAGAGGGATGAAGATCAAAGCAACAAAGCAACAAGGCACAAGGGAGGGGGCGGCCTCCTCTTTGCCGTCGGGTAGAGGGGCGGACGGGGGCTAGGGTTTCGGCCCTAGCTCTTTGTCTTGCTCTCTCTCTCTCTTTTCTCTCCCACTCTCTTTGTTATGTTTAATAACAATTAACATCAAGTGGGAAGGAAGCTAGAGCCTCCTTTATATACTCCAACAACTCCTTGTTGTTTCCATAAAAGAGTTTCCTAATTCTAGATGAACTAAAATTATTCCCTTCCTTGCAAATTAGTCCTACTAATTTTGCAAGGTGTTGCACAATGATCCTTCTATTAATTAATCTATATTAATTAATCCCAAATCTAGCTCTACTCTATTTGACGTGTGACCCCATAGGTTTCTATATAGTTGGTAGTAACTATTACTAACATGGAGCGGTGTCTAGCAACACATCCATGCAACCCAACCAATAGAAATAGTCAGTGATCCCGACAAACCTTTGTGCCCAATATGTCATATTGCATTATCCCTTTGTCTCCATATCCGGATTGGACACGAGACATAAATAGTCACACTCGTATATCCAATCCATAGTTCCTCGATCCTGGGAATATGCTTATGCTTGCAGATAACATTAATATCTATATATTAATTTATCTGAGTCTGGCCAGACATTCAATAAGCCTCATCCCTCGAGTGGCCGTGGATATTTACCCCCATTATGTGGGAGGGACAAATCCTATCTACATCACTACGATCTCTAAGCTTGCTTCCTATCACGCCCGATAGCCACCTTTATGATTATCCAGTTACGGTGTAACGTTTGATAACATCAAAGCGCAATATTTCACAACTAGAGTATCTAGTGACTTCAAGTCCAAGGATTGCAATAATATTAGCACTACGAAAAGCGATTGTGACTTCACATAATCTAATGTATCCTTCTCGTCGTGGGTCATCCAGTATGCCATTACTCCTAATGCATACCCATGTGTTGGATCGTGATATCTCCATATCAATCCAACCCCATACTAGTCTATAGATGATTGTCCCATTAATCATTATAATTGACTAGGGATATTTAAGAATACAACACCTTATATTCTAAGGACTTCATTCATGTTAGCATATCTCCATATCGATAACATAATGAATCGTAAATCCATATATTTGTCACAATTAATTGATTGCCTCTAGGGCACAATTCCAACAATTTCACCCGAGCGTTAAGGGAGCCCATTCGTCAACCCCGCTCACAACATTAGCTAAAAGGCCTTAAGTGTCGACACCCCTATACCGTAGTGACCCTTACAAGTATAAGTAGCACTCTATAGCTCTATAAACCCCTTGGCCTCAATATCTTGATACATTTTGGCTCATCGGGGGCCGATTTTTGAACATTTACGTTCTATCCAATAATAAGAAGCATTGATTCAATGGTCTTAGCCATAAGAAAATGGAGGATCGCTTGACGCCTCCCACTAATAACAGTACTCCGTACATTGTCCTAAGTCTATTAGAGCTATTTTATTTCTTCTCTTTCACATAACCAGAATCGGAATATCAAAATTTCACAAGTAATTTCCGAGAGTTCTCAAAGGAGATGAATAAAATAGTTTAACAACTTTTGAGTGGAAAACATGCATTCTCATACAATTTCATATAACAAACATTCATTTGAAACATCAAGCACATACGCAGATTTTGATATGAAAAGGCCGTACATATGTACTTACCTATGAGCCAAGAACGGAGAAAATCAAAGCTAGCACTCCGGCTATAACGCTCATCTCATATAAATCCGGGTCTCACGGTCAATGCAGCAGCACGAAATAATACGCCTACTTGGTACGAGCACAATGACTGGATACAAACAAGTCAAGTATACAGTCTATTAGCATTTACCCTCTACATGAGGTTGTATGCAAGAATGCAAATGGAAATGCGGGTCATGCAAGCTAACTTGACCAAAATGCCCCGATACTTTGAAATTGTCCAGTACAGTCCCTGACTGTGCGTGGACCCCAAATTACACCCATACTTGCCCAAAAACATCCAAGAATGACTCTTAACTCTCCCATATGAACTTAGCATCGAAATCTACAACTTTCTGTAAATTACACTTAGGCCCCTAAAGTCTGTTAAAATATTACAAAAAGACCCCCACCATTGATTTGATAACTCCCGAGTCAAATACTTCCTTATTGAGACTTCAAATATCCTTCCAAGTCAGGTTGTTGCTCTCAAAATATTAATCTAGTCTCAAGTAGTTCAAGTGTGAAGTTTTAATTAAATGCACATAGGCCCCCGAAGTTTTGTAAAACTGCAAAAATGCCCCAACTGTTGACTTGGTCAACCCTAGCCCAGAATTACATACAAGTACTCTAAATACGCATACAAGACATGCTGACAAACTCCAAGTTACTAAACGAATCTCAATTCAAAGCTAAGTAAAATTACTATTTTGCCCCTCCTATACAGTTCAGTCAAACTAGGGTTTTCAAAAAGTCAAACTTGGTCTAACTCGATATTTAGACTCAGAATATGAATACGAACAAGTTTTGTGAAGAACGCTAAGGCCAGAAATGTCATTTAGAGTGAGAAAATTGAAAGTCAAAAATAGAGTGAAATCATCTCAATTAGTCAACTTTAGAGCTGATTTGTGGTAAAATGAGGGAGAGTTTGGGAAATATGAAGGTGGGGTATTGAAGAGGGTATTCCAAGCTTTCCAGAACATATTTGAACTCCTAAGAAATCCAAGTATTCAAAGAGATATCGCTAGTCAAAGTTGGACAAAAATTCCGATTCAATACTTAGAAAAATTCAAGAAAATTTCATGAGTTCAAACTAGTGACTTTAGGCTCGTTTTGTGAGAAATCCGTTACAACTTTGAACATGACCCAGAGACGATGATTTGAAGTATTATATACCAGCTACACATAGGAGAAAGAAACATAAGATTTCATCGAAAATTGAGGGAGTTATGATGGTTTAAAAATGAGTGTTTCAATCTAAAACTCCAACACTTGGAAAAAAAACTGCTCCGGACAGCTTGTACAACACGAATCGCAGCGACTTCAACTCGATTTTCAGATGAGTCAGAGATCGAATTTGACAAAAGTTAAAACACAAAAGTTGTAGAAAATTGTCTGAGGATTCCAGAAAGTCCAAGTTCACTCAAAACGGATTAAAAACGAGGGAGATACAAGCCCGCGAACAGGGGCAGTTTTGCATGCCGGAAAATGACGAAAATTGAGAAAATTCGAACCAAATCCAACTCAAAACCTATTCCGGGCAGATTAGGGGTTGCTAGAAGGTTTAATCGAGCCCTAAGTATCATTTTGATGCAATACCCAACAATAATGAGTAAGAAATGAGAGCTTACCAAGAATCCGGTGGCTATGGAGGTTTGGCGGCGGAGGGGTTCGGCATGCATGGTGGCCGGAGCAAAAATTGTCGAATTGGGGGACATGCTGTGCTTTCTGGACTCGCCTCGACACAAGGAACAAGAACATGGTGATTAACTGCGCTGAAATGCAACGAGGAGGAAGAGATCGACGAATAACCAAAACTAGGGTTCTTACCTTCAAATCGGGTTTTCTCTCTTGTTACTCGTCGTTTTCCAAAATTAATTTGTGTGTTTTACTCCTGGGGCTGGTGGCTACCTCCGGTAGTAGCAGGTCGGGGAGAGGTGGACACATGGTGGAGTTCTTTGGTGGTGGTGGTTGTTCTTCATAGTGAAGAAAGAGGAAGAAGAAGAGAATGAAGATGATGGATGAGAGAGAGATTTTTTTTCCCACATTGTGCTGTTGAAGTGGGGAGATAATGTTGTTGCTACCTCACTAGAGTGTCAAAATGGAGTGGACAAGTGTCTCTCATGCATTGGGGTGAAAGTGTAATTTTCTTAAAGTTTGGGGTACAAACTACAATTAGAGGTTCTACTTACTTTCGGCGAATTGCCCAACCACCCCAAATATCTCTAGTGCCTCAAAATCATTCTAACAACTTCCAGATATTGCTAAAACTCCAAAATTCCAACTTTAAAGTCGTGAAAAAATTATTTACAAAATCGCTCCCAAAGTCTTGATATTGCACTAAGAACTCTCTCGGGAATTAGGGGTGTTACAATCTACCCACCTTAAAAGAATCTTCGTCCCCGAAGATCTCATACTTTACTTACCCATATACATGATATGCAACAATGTGACTTAGTCTATTTGACTTAGTCAGACAAGTACATAAACCGCTCTCGTCGTATGTTCTGCTCCCAATAGATGGCTTCCTTAGTTGGTCAGTAAGCAATACATTAACAGAAAGAAATTTCTCATTCTCACTCTCCGCACGACGGGGTCTATACTACATACCAGCCTAAACTCGTATCACATTAGGGTTTCATCTAAAATTACCTCAAGTAAAATGTCGCACATAATTTTAAAAAGTTAGACCAAAATGCGACTTCTCTTGTCTACAAAGCAATCCAAAAATTTTCTAGCATTTAAACAAATATCGACTTTTAGGAAATACTTTGATCGCCACAAACATATCATTTCGCTTGGCTCATCCTCATGAAAAATGTTGTCTTACCTTTACATGATTAGGTAAACCAATCACCTCAAGTGTTCCACACATACGAGGGAGAAAGAACACTATGTGTCGTCACACATCGTGCCTCTCAAACACAACTCGCATGTGTTTCAAATGTTCCAACTTAGTCTACACAACGGGTACAACTTATAGTACCGTCGTACTAAGAGTCGCGCCAGCGGACTGATAAACTAAGTGGTCCATATCACTTGGCATTTGGTAGCTCGACACCCCAATAATTTTGGAAAACTATTTTTGTTTAAACAAATAATTTTATTGTTTACACTTCCTAATTTGGAAATGATCGTGTCAAATAAACTCAAAATGAAACAAAACAAAATATAATCTTAAAAGTCACGCTCATAGGTATAATATGAATGGTCTCACGGTCTTCTTAATTAAAGCGTCGTTACTCTCTCGTCTACAAAGTAACATAAAAGCATAAAGAGTCATACATACGCATCACACAACTATAGCAAACATCTTGACATACATAAGCTTGTCACATATGTGCTTATCATGTAAATAGGCAAGTAAATTGCATGAATCACATCTCAGTTAGTTGTTAACATCAACAAATATGGTACAAATCGAGATTAATGACAGGTAAGTACCCCAATTCCCAACGGCTTGCTTACTTTGTTATTACCAAATTGAGATATCCTAATCAATTTTAAAATTTTGAAAACGTGTTATCTTTCTTCTTTATCTACTTAAGTAAATCGAAAAGTCTCATTAACCGGAGAACCGATGCTCTGATACCATCTGAAATGACCCGGGATCTCGGTTCAGGGTTAAAGAGACAATCGATAACCAAAAGTAGAGATATATTATTAAGATTACATTTCGTTTAATGTACATAACAAAATTTCAATGATAAGTACAATTTAAAACAAAACGTTTGTGATCTACTAAGTGATCTAACTTAAACTAAACGTCTTCATCTCGGTGCGCGTTCCCATCCCCCACCTTGAGTGATGACCTGCGGTTTTAAAATGGCAAAAGCCGACGCAGTTTTGAAGAAATTGATCAGTAAAAACTGAGTAAGTACACACTACGACATGTAAAGCAACGAGTGGCACGGAAGCATGAGTTGAAACAAATCAGAAGATTTAAACAGTAAAACTATCATATTGGAGAATTTGGATCAACTTGAAGTAACCGAGTAACAAAAACCTCTCAATTTAATGACATTGAGAAACCACGAGTAGTTGGTAAAATATCCAGAGTAAACAATTCATTTGAACTGATAACGATAGTAGTTCATGAGTAGCCAAGATTTACAATTCCTTTCAATCGCTTAGGGCATATCAAGAGCCACATACAACATTAATAAGTAGTCAATTTCTAATTTCGACTTCAATCAACAGTTTAATTTAGCTGAGGCGTGTCAAGAGCCACCAGCAGAATCGATGTAAATAGAGGGATCACGAAATAATCACTAAGGGTTCCTTCTAGGGTCTATCAAACCCTATTTCACCCGAGCGTTAAGGGAGCCCATTCGTCAACCCCGCTCACAACATTAGCTAAAAGGCCTTAAGTGTCGACACCCCTATACCGTAGTGACCCTTACAAGTATAAGTAGCACTCTATAGCTCTATAAACCCCTTGGCCTCAATATCTTGATACATTTTGGCTCATCGGGGGCCGATTTTTGAACATTTACGTTCTATCCAATAATAAGAAGCATTGATTCAATGGTCTTAGCCATAAGAAAATGGAGGATCGCTTGACGCCTCCCACTAATAACAGTACTCCGTACATTGTCCTAAGTCTATTAGAGCTATTTTATTTCTTCTCTTTCACATAACCAGAATCGGAATATCAAAATTTCACAAGTAATTTCCGAGAGTTCTCAAAGGAGATGAATAAAATAGTTTAACAACTTTTGAGTGGAAAACATGCATTCTCATACTATTTCATATAACAAACATTCATTTGAAACATCAAGCACATACGCAGATTTTGATATGAAAAGGTCGTACATATGTACTTACCTATGAGCCAAGAACGGAGAAAATCAAAGCTAGCACTCCGGCTATAACGCTCATCTCATATAAATCCGGGTCTCACGGTCAATGCAGCAGCACGAAATAATACGCCTACTTGGTACGAGCACAACGACTGGATACAAACAAGTCAAGTATACAGTCTATTAGCATTTACCCTCTACATGAGGTTGTATGCAAGAATGCAAATGGAAATGCGGGTCATGCAAGCTAACTTGACCAAAATGCCCTGATACTTTGAAACTGTCTAGTACAGTCCCTGACTGTGCGTGGACCCCAAATTACACCCATACTGGCCCAAAAACATCCAAGAATGACTCTTAACTTTCCCATATGAACTTAGCATCGAAATCTACAACTTTCTGTAAATTACACTTAGGCCCCTAAAGTCTGTTAAAATATTACAGAAAGACCCCCACCATTGATTTGATAACTCTTGAGTCAAATACCTCCTTATTGAGACTTCAAATATCCTTCTAAGTCAGGTTGTTGCTCTCAAAACATTAATCTAGTCTCAAGTAGTTCAAGTGTGAAGTTTTAATTAAATGCACATAGGCCCCCGAAGTTTTGTAAAACTGCAAAAATGCCCCAACTGTTGACTTGGTCAACCCTAGCCCAGAATTACATACAAGTACTCTAAATACGCATACAAGACATGCTGACAAACTCCAAGTTACTAAACGAATCTCAATTCAAAGCTAAGTAAAATTACTATTTTGCCCCTCCTATACAGTTCAGTCAAACTAGGGTTTTCAAAAAGTCAAACTTGGTCAAACTCGATATTTAGACTCAGAATATGAATACGAACAAGTTTTGTGAAGAACGCTAAGGCCAGAAATGTCATTTAGAGTGAGAAAATTGAAAGTCAAAAATAGAGTGAAATCATCTCAATTAGTCAACTTTAGAACTGATTTGTGGTAAAATGAGGGAGAGTTTGGGAAATATGAAGGTGGGGGTATTGAAGAGGGTATTCCAAGCTTTCCAGAACATATTTGAACTCCTAAGAACTCCAAGTATTCAAAGAGATATCGCTAGTCAAAGTTGGACAAAAATTCCGATTCAATACTTAGAAAAATTCAAGAAAATTTCATGAGTTCAAACTAGTGACTTTAGGCTCGTTTTGTGAGAAATCCGTTACAACTTTGAACATGACCCAGAGACGATGATTTGAAGTATTATATACCAGCTACACATAGGAGAAAGAAACACAAGATTTCATCGAAAATTGAGGGAGTTATGATGGTTTAAAAATGAATGTTTCAATCTAAAACTCCAACACTTGGAAAAAAAACTGCTCCGAACAGCTTGTACAACACGAATCGCAGCGACTTCAACTCGATTTTCAGATGGGTTAGAGATCGAATTTGACAAAAGTTAAAACACGAAAGCTGTAGACAATTGTCTGAGGATTCCAGAAAGTCCAAGTTCACTCAAAACGGATTAAAAACGAGGGAGATACAAGCCCGCGAACAGGGGTAGTTTTGCATGCCGGAAAATGACGAAAATTGAGAAAATTCGAACCAAATCCAACTCAAAACCTATTCCGGGCAGATTAGGGGTTGCTAGAAGGTTTAATCGAGCCCTAAGGATCATTTTGATGCAATACCCAACAATAATGAGTAAGAAATGAGAGCTTACCAAGAATCCGGTGGCTATGGAGGTTTGGCGGCGGAGGGGTTCGGCATGCATGGTGGCCGGAGCAAAAATTGTCGAATTGGGGGACATGCTTGTGCTTTCTGGACTCGCCTCGACACAAGGAACAAGAACATGGTGATTAACTGCGCTGAAATGCAACGAGGAGGAAGAGATCGACGAATAACCAAAACTAGGGTTCTTACCTTCAAATCGGGTTTTCTCTCTTGTTACTCGTCGTTTTCCAAAATTAATTTGTGCGTTTTACTCCTGGGGCTGGTGGCTACCTCCGGTAGTAGCAGGTCGGGGAGAGGTGGACACATGGTGGAGTTCTTTGGTGGTGGTGGTTGTTCTTCATAGTAAAGAAAGAGGAAGAAGAAGAGAATGAAGATGATGGATGAGAGAGAGATTTTTTTTTCCCACATTGTGCTGTTGAAGTGGGGAGATAATGTTGTTGCTACCTCACTAGAGTGTCAAAATGGAGTGGACAAGTGTCTCTCATGCATTGGGGTGAAAGTGTAATTTTCTTAAAGTTTGGGGTACAAACTACAATTAGAGGTTCTACTTACTTTCGGCGAATTGCACAACCACCCCAAATATCTCTAGTGCCTTAAAATCATTCTAACAACTTCCAAATATTGCTAACACTCCAAAATTCCAACTTTAAAGTCGTGAAAAAATTATTTACAAAATCGCTCCCAAAGTCTTGATATTGCACTAAGAACTCTCTCGGGAATTAGGGGTGTTACATCAGGTGAGAGAGGCGTACCGGCGTTCTAGGGTTAGCCAGGTGGCGCGTGATGTGGAGGAACCAATGACCTGAGTCAGGGCGTCGGTGGAAAGAGTAGCGTTGAGAATTGCAGAGACCGCTTGGTCTTGTAAAACCCATGAAACAGCAGCCGGATTTGGAACCATACCGGCGTCTGTAGTGATAAACTCAGGCGGACACTCATAGGTGCCATCGAGAAAGCCGAAAAGAGAGTGTGTGCGAAAAATAGTTTGGATCTGGTGTTTCCAAAGAACAAAATTGGAACTATCAAGTTTGAAGGGTATAAGGTTGTGTATATTTGCAAGTAAGTAAACCGGCGGTGAAGCCGAAGGTGTGGGTATGATCGACATAGGGCTCTGATACCATGAAAGAATTCTCAAGAAATCATGAACAAAGCAGAGGATTCTAGAGAGAATATGAACTAGAGAGAGAAATATTTACATTCCATTAACCTTCCCAAAGGGTGAGATGAAGAGATAAATACAGAGAAGCTAAAGAGCCGTTCTGACCTCTTAGAGATGATCGAACGGCTGTGATAAAACCAGTACAAAACCCTAACGGTCATAAGCTGAATGAGCTAGAAGAAATGGGCTTGATGAAGAACAGCAAGATGGGCTTTATAGAACAGCCCATTTATACAAGAAGATAAGCCCAAATATTTAAAGGCCCAAATATACAATATTGTCTAATAATAAACATATCTTTTCTAGTAAAATTTAAAGACTTTTCAACCCGTTTAACCCGTCCGAACCGGACCGAGTCGATAAGTTATGATTGGTTTGGGTATTTCAAATCATTGGGTAGGTTTGGGTTGAACATTCTCCAACCCGTACAATTGGGTCGGGTAGAAATACTAAAAAAAGCTGGTGCAATCCGGTCCGTGCCCACCCCTTTTGATCTTTCAAAAGATATCCCAACCATTTCAACTCACAACTAATGGAAGTCAAGCCTCTATATTATGCTTCCGCAGAAATTCTGGACACAGTGCCATGTTTCTTATATTTTCAAGATATGAGAGAATCATCCAAGAAGACCATAAACTCAGGGATTGATCTCCTGGAATCTGAAACTCATCCCAATCACTGTCGGAGAGTGCCTCTAACTCAAAAGTAGACCTTGTTGGGAAGAAAAGACCTTGGTCTGGAGTGGCTTCAAATAGCAGGAAGAACAGAGCACCCAACTGTGCTGAAAAACATATGGATGATGAATCAAAAACGTAACCAACCGATTATCTTGGGTTAATTGGAGGTTACTAAAGTGTTTCTGAGGTTTAAAGGGTCGATTATAAACGAACTATGAAGGAAAACTACCAAGAACAGGTGTTTTTACATGCCTCATGCATCCGCACCAAATTCTCGATGGAAATGGCATAATCAGGTGAGATTCTGCCCATCTGCCTATGAGTTCAACGGACTCTACAAACTACTGGGAAGCGGGGAATTAAAACGGCCTAGAAAAAGACATTAACGAAGGCTCCGATAGAAAAACGCTTGAACCGGCGAGTAACTGCCCAGTTTCCAGCGAGCTCCTCTGAACTCAACGAGATAGGAGCCAAGTTTGGTACTCACCGGTTCGCCTGAGAGTGGGGATCACGAATTCACTAATAATTTTCACCAATTCACAGCAAGGAATGAGAATTTTGCTTCTAAGCATGCAACAAGGGGGTGCATGTGTCAATTCCACAACATTAGGGCAAAAGTGTGATTAGGGAAAATTGAGCTTTCTAAAAATTCAAATTTGGCCCCTATACTTTAAATTAATCCAAAGTACCCTCACAAATACTAAAAATCTCAAATAGGCCAAGATTTAGCCAGACATTCAATTTGTAAGAAATTACAAATGAACCCAAATTTTCTCAGATATTGCATAATAGCCCCATTATGAATTCACATTCTAAATATTCTCTGCGGAACAAATGTCAACAAACACTGCTAAGCATGTAAATTTGCACCACTGACCCAAAATTTTAAATTATTGCAATTTAACCCATATTCGGGTGTTACCAATTACATTCGGAACAAAAAACAATTCATTCATGAAGTCTTAGAACTTGATTTCTTCCCGATGCACAAAGGTAACAGTTACCACGATTAAAATGAATTGTAAAACACCTAACTTTTCCTAGCATATAATTGTTAATAGCCACCTGAGAGAGATTGTTCTTCTTTTATTCGAGACTCATGAAATGACTGTGGTCGAAGTCACTCTTCAGCAGATCAAGTTCTTAAATAATAATAGAAAAGATATGAAGTCTCATTATGAAGGCAACCCTAGTATATTCTAATTAGCCTTGTATATAATGACAGAGAGAGAGGGAGAAGCAATTCAATTCTTGGGATTAGTCGACTGATTAAGACAAAAGTACTAATTGACAACCTTAATGATGAGTACAAGTCAAATGCAGTACCTAACTCTTTCATCCCTAACTTACTTTCATAAGACTAATGACTTTTTTGAATATTACTTCTTTAAGAGTCATGGGATGACAGGTTTTTTGGACCCATGTTCTGACTGATTCATGCATTGCCACAAACCATATGGGTTCTATCTATGGTGTGTAGTGTGTACCAAGTCCAGAAGGCAGAAGCTGAGAGCTTCCTTTGACACAACCTATAGTTCCACTAATTTCATTTTCAGAAGCAACACCATATCACAAACCTCATCAAAACAAGCAAATCTCATGGCAAAAATAACTTAAAGAAAAAAAGAAATTAATAAAGAATCCATTGAAATAAAAAAGATAACATTACAAACACAAGAACTTTGAGAATGTTCCATGTCCTTGTCTCCCATCTGTTATTTCTTCCCATAACATTAACCCTAAATACATATCCTGAATGAAATCAATACTTGAACATCATACAATGTAGTAACCAGGAAGAAAGAAAGAAAAAAACATCATTCATTTGTTAGGGTTTCTGATGATCCTCTGCAGAACAACGGTCCTCGCCCTCCTGATATCGCGGCTACACATATCAGCTTGAACCCCTAAATCCTCCACATTCTTCATAAACACCCCAAGCCTCTTCTTTATCTCCCCTATCCCAATCTTCACAGCCTCTTCTTCCACTGCAAAACCTGCACTCTGCAACAGCCCTTCGATTTCAACCTCCAACCGGTCAATGAGCAGCCGAATCGTGTCCAAGTCCTTGATAGCAACCACAGTACCCACTTGCATTGAGCTAATCACATCCTTCTGTCCTTTCACAGCATTCTCATAGTTCTTCAGGAGTGAATCAATCCACTTCCCCATTGATCCCAACGGAATAGAAGTGGCGGCAGCCAATGCCGCCGCGACTGGTGGCGCCGCCATGGCGGCAGCCACCACCGAGCAAATCAACACCGCCGCGAATGTAGCTGCAAAGATTATACTAGAGACCTTCCTCCAAGCACCAATGTACTTGAGCTTCTTGTCCAGCTTCTTCCTCTTGAGCTGAAGCTTGTCAAGCATCATAATCTGTTGCCTATAAACAGATTGAAAGATCTGGATGAACTCTTCGTTGAACGGATCTCCAGCAGCTTTGAAGTTCTTGAGCTCTTCCAATGTCTTCACATACCTATTCCCTTCAACCCCATCTTCTTCTTCAAACTGTTGAAGCGCCACTAAGATAAGCAACTGGCTATCGCGTGCGCGTTTCAGGCATTTCTCTAGCGCAGTACAGAAGTCCAGAGTTTGCAAGCTGTTCTCAAAATACTCCTCCACGAGCTCGAACAATTCCTGGTTCTTCCATATGTCTTTCTTGCATTCTAGGATCACTTTCACTACTTCTTGGTTCATTTCCAAGAGACATTCTGTGATTTCTTTCAGGGAATCGAATGAAAGTGCACGGACCTCGACGCCAACCGCGAGTGTGCTTATGACATGATTGGTTCTAGCTTGGAGGCCTTCGTCGAATGACTGCAAGTCCACATCAGCCTTGCATGCCGCTTCGTATGAATTCAGCTCGGTCGCGTAGTGGAGATTGGTGTTGAAGTTGATTGCAGTTGATGGCCCTGGTGGTCTGCTTGGATGATTCCCCATAGTGTTTTCAAATATCCCAGTTCAGTTAAGTTCAGATCTGATCAAATCTATAGAGAAAAGCAAAGGAAACAAAGTTTATAAGATTTCAATACAAGAAAGCAACACAAGAAAGCAAAAGCCTTGTTACTTGTTAGGCTCACAAGACTTTAGTACAAAGGCATTTTGTCAAACACATGGTAGGCAAAAACTACCCATAAGGAGCCAAACCCATAAATTTTCTTCATCAGTTCATGGAGACAAAAACCCTAATTGAACAGGAGAATAAGCACAAAACCCAATTGAATTCCTACAGGACTTAACTAAAAAAGGTATAGTCTTTAACAATCCATACCCAAAATGAGCAAAAGCCTAGTTACATTTCTGATTTCCCAGAAATGCAAACATCAATCAAGTGCAATCAACAGCATACCCAACAGATCCACTACACTCTAAATCAATTGAAAATCAAGATCAGCAAGATTTACTAATTACCCACAATACCCAGAAGGAGAAAGCCCTTAAAGTCATAAGATTTGAGCTCAAGAACTGAAATTGAAAGCAACAGAAGCAAGATCAGCAAAATCTGAAGCAAGATTCGCTAATTACATAGAAGACCCAGAAGCATAACATCATTAAATTGCACAAATTGGTCGCCAACAGAGAGAAATTAACTGAAATGGAAAGCAACCCGAGTCGATTGAAGTCGAAAACTCACCTGATTGCAGACAAAAGAAGCGAATCCGTGATGGGTATTTTTCGAATTTTGTTTCAAGAAAGGAAAGTGATTTGTAGATGGATAATGAAGAGGAATGGGAAGCTTATAGAGAGAGAGAGAGAGGGGATTAAAAGGGCCGTTAGGGGCCAAGGAAAATGTGGAGGGCTGAGATTAAAAAGAATAGCTTGCACGCATGAGAGAGAGAGAGAGAGAGAGATTAGAAGATGGAAAACGCGGGAAGCAATGGCTTTAGTTATGGCTTTGTGTCTCTAGAACTGCAAGGTGGAACCATGTCTCTGTATATACCATACTAATTTATTTATAAAAGAGGAATTGGAAGGCGCAAAGCAATGGGTTTTCTAGGCTGAAATGAGGAGTGGGAGAGACTTCGGGTTAAAGACTCGGTTGTGTGTGTGGAGTGAACAGAGAGAGAGAGAGAGAAAACAGAGGTCTTCGCTGAGCTTGAAGCTGTTGTGAACGAAAGCTACAAAGATGATGACGTCCTGTGACATAAATGACCTAAATACCCCTCCCCCTATTTCAATTTCTAATTTCTGTTAAAGAGTTTATTTGGTACTAGTAACAGTTTAAGAAACAAGATTAGATTTTTCTCAACAAAAAAAAGGAGAAAATAAAGAAACAATATTAGGTTCTGTTTGGTAAACCAGAAATATAGCTCAAGAAAAGAATAAAAAAATCGATTATTTTTGTCAATAGCTCATCCGTGATTTTTTAAAATGCATTTTTTTAAAAGAAATTCAATTAAAACGGGCCACCGTGCCTTCTAAGGGCATCTCCAACCATTTGAGGGAGGGAAAGGAGAACAAGTTCAATCATATGAGGGGATGGGATGCTATGGCAAGAAATTTTGTCTTGATCGTGTACATGTACATGGAGAAACCCCCCTAACAAGTTTAATACTTATCAGTTTAAAGATAGGAAAAACAACTCAGAATAAAATCTCAAATTTAATGTTTTTATTGGTCGTTCTCAATTGACAAAATAGTCTAGAGAATAGATTACATGAGCTACCAAATGTGTTTCGGGCATGTTTGATGCAGGGATAAAGAAGGGCTACAGTAATAATAATTCCATTAGGCGTAATAACAGGTGTTTGGTGCAGGGATAATTTCAAAGGGTATTCAATCCCCTCTTATTATCTGTACCCCCTATATGCCTAAAATATAATCCCACCATGTAGGTGGGATTGAACACCAAAGTCTTAATATCTCTATTTATACTGGTGCAAACAAACATGTTACATAATCCTCCCTATATAATTAATACTCCCATAATATCAATATACCATACCTTATAATACTGTAGGATTCCCTATACCCCCAATTTTCAATCCAGACACCAAACGTGCCATTAGAGTAAAAAATACGTTTTTAGACAAAGCAGAGCCGTCTCAAGGTTTTTGGAGGCCCTAGGCGAAATATTTGTAGGATGCCTAAATTACACCTTATTTTTTCTTCAGATCCTAAACTATGTCGGCCAATTATACATATACATTATCTATTACAATTCTTTTCCTTACTCCTTCATGAAAACATTCTTAAAAATGTAAATATATTGTTTTCAGTTCTCAAAACATGTATGAGTCTGGATAATGTTGGCCCAAAGTCAAAACAGCTTTAAGAATTGAGGTAATAACACATAATTTTTCTTTCTTTAAGATTTCTTAATTTATTCTTTAAGAGTATCAGAATGTATATGTAATAATAGAAAAAATGAAGATAATACAATACATTAAAGTGGTCTGAAGGAGGTTTGTAGTATTCTAGCGAGTTAATTGTGATCTATTACAAATTAGCCTCTACATTGTAATTTCTCTTCTTCTTTATCTTCTCTACTAACTACTCTTTAATCCTAACTAATATCCTCTTTTTGTGCCCATAATCTCTCTCTAATTTAATATCTTCTCCACTTATTTATCTCCTACTTTTACTCTCAATAATATCTATTTCTCCTCCTAAATTACTACGGTTAATTATTCTCGATATTAACCTATAATTTTCTCACAAATCTAATTTTGAATAACTAATTTTTCATAATTTGAGGCCTTCCTAGATTTGAGGCCTTAGGCAATTGCCTAAGTTGCCTAGGGGAAGAGCCGGCCCTGAGACAAAGGTTGTCAAACAAGCGCTTAGTCATTTAATATCTAAACACCAATATTTTTGTGATGAATTCTATTGTGCTCGAATAAAAGACTAGTTAGTACTTGGAACACGATGATCACATACTTCGAGTTCATACTGACACGCGATCTAGGGGAGTGGTTGCTATTCTTGTGAATTTCATGATGATTTCGTAAGGTTGCCCTTGCCTAATTTGTGAAATGATGAACGGAAATGCACAATTGACCTGATCTAGTTTTGGAAAGTATGAACTTTAGTAGTTTTATTAAAGGGCTATATAAGAATATGCTACTACTATGATATCTAACCTAAGAGTCAAGAGTACTCTAAACCGGACAAATGCGTCCTTATAACTAATTAAGCACCCGATTCTCTTAATTAGTCATAAGATCAAATGCTTGAATTTCCAGTATTCTTACATTTTACGTATCATAAGACAAAATAGAAAAACACACTTGACAAGAAACGTTCAAACAAAGTAAGCGTATTGCGAGGAATGACAGAATGAGATATAAGTTGTCGATCAACAAGATCTATTATCGCCAGGGTGACTACATTATTGAAAGTTTCCCTTGGCGGGCACTAAATGGCCTTAAGGTACCATGACTTTATCTAAGATTATACTAAAAGTTGCAATGGGTAAAGAGACTCAGGCAAAAAAATAAAAAAATAAAAAAAAATCACTACATTTGAACCAGTAGATGGAAATAAACATAATTATGAGAGATGTTATCATTGGTTCTGCCACTCTTTGGGTAATACATTATTCGACTTTATATCATTCATACGATTGTCTGAAAACGGTAAAATGTGTTAAATGAGTGAATAATGTGCAAAGAGAACTTAAAGTTTTTAATGGTGCAGGAAAGGACTTTGAATTTGAGCTAGATGTGAGGAAACAAGAGGGACATGGTCTCCGAATTGTGAAATAGTTTGAAGGAAAGTTTTAGTAATAATCTACCTTTTCAGAAGATAGATCGTGAATAGTAAAAAGTTTTATCAAAATTCTAAGTGAAGTAGTATATTTTTTCAACACTCAATTCCAAAGCTCTTAGCTCAAAATTCTCATTCCCAAATTGTTTCCAGTTTCACCTAAAGCTCTCCTCGATTTTCAATTATCTCCCTTTAATTAAAGCTTCTGATAAAATTGATTCTTCCCGGTATACAAGAACTCTTACAAGAAGAGTGCTTTGATGTTTCCGAAATCTAATTGGAATAGCAAACTTCGATCTGCGAGGAACCGAACTCACTCGTATTTCCATAATCAATTCAAATGCAATTGAGAAAAACTACATACAAACACCAAGCGTTAGCTGCCATGAAAGAATAAACTCACCTGAGATTGAGAGAGTTTCCTGAATTCTGTAAATCTAGGTTTTTGAGTTGCTGCAATGGGAAATGGTAATCTTCAATGATATGTTACTGCATTTTCATTCCCTTGTTACCTATTTATACTATTTTGAACCTCAAAAACACATTTCTTGTCCACAAAGTAACAGAGAGTGAACACAAACTTTATCTGGATATGTCTGCAAAAATAAAAATTGAAAATTAACATTTCATGTAAGTAATGGGGTTGGATTAGTTAATAAGCGTATGAGGGAAGCTCCTAAAAGTTAGAGCAACGTGCAATTGTTTGTTGATTCACACTTGTAACTGTCCAAAGATTAATGAATTGTCAAAGTGTCAATCATATATTAAGTAACTATTAACTCGGAGCTTTAGTTTGTTAATTTTGTATTTGATTTTCGATTTTCAAAAATAATTTAAAAAAATAAGTAAAGTGTAAGATGCAATGTTGTTTTACCGAATAAATCATTTTCATAATTAATATGAAATCATTCTTCATGGATGTAGATGCAAGTTCCACCGAGTTTGTTTGTTTTAATCAAATCATTCTTCATCGAGCTTGAGTTAATCACATAAATAATGAGTCGAGATTAATGTTCTTCTCTAGGTTGAGATTGGAACAACTTAAATTTCTATATATTAAGAGATATACATGAAGACGAAAATGTCAACGGAGTGTTTAAAATGTAAATTGGATAATACGTTGTTCAAGTGCCGGGTGGATGCACCTTAGGATAAGAGATTACACGTGTCAGTCATTCGTTTTTAACGTCACTCCTTTAACTTCTACCACATATTATAAATCAAATACGTACTAAATATTGCAGAAATATAGCGATTTCAATTGTTGTTATAGTTGTTCTTATTATTATTATTATTGAGATGATAAACGAAATGGTAGTTAGAGTGGAGATTTATGCTTACTAGAAGCTGTTATCCGGATAAGATTTGCTTATGGAAAGCATAAAATTTCTAAAAATAGGGTCATAAACTTGATGGCAGTCTTGTTATTTCTTACAAAGTTAGGTCTAGTTGTTAGCGATGTCGACGGCAAATCCGGAAATAAAAGCGGGTTTGTTTTCATTAAACATATCCGCGTGGCCCGACCCACCCATCTTGATTTTCGTGCTGTTTTCTGTTCAATGACGTGGAGACAACACGTCATCCAAACCGATACGTGTCACGAGGCTACTGGTTGCCGCCTTTGGGAGATTTCAAAACAATTTTACGCTACGTCAATGGATTCTCCTTTTTCCATCAATCACGTGCTCTGTAACGCTCGGTTTGAATTCCTCATGAAGACATCTTCAAGCCTAACAAGGCTATAACTACTTTAAAATCCCTCCAATAACCGCACATTTCATATTAGTCCTTTTCTAAGAATTAAGTACATTACATAGACTCGAACCCGAGACCTCACACAGAAATTTCAAACGCTCTGCTAATGAGCTGGGACCTATTTGCTATTAGTCGTTTTTCTAGAAACAGTTATGCTTGAATTCTCTTTCGGATGAAGAATTAATTATTTTGTATTAGCCAAGCTAGGTGTTTATAAGTCTCAATTCTCAAAATGAAAGTCATCTTTTCTCTAACAATTTTGAAGTAAAAATTCTTCTTTTGCATCTTATTATCTTATTTAGGAAATGAATTTCAAACAAAAAATACAAAAGAGAAAAAAAATAGAGACATGTCAAAACATGTTACTAAGAAACTGTTTTATATACCCATGTTAAAAAAAAAAAATCAGCACATTTTATTCTCTGTGCAAAGTCAAATAAGACTATAAACACAGATGGGTATATAACTTGTTCACTACGTTGGATGGAGACACGGTACAAGTTGTGCGATCGGAGCTAGCGTTTGAGTTTGACCTCCTACCTTATCGAGAACAGTGTATTGTGCCTCGCGTAGTTTCCTACCTTATCGTAGATCTTTTTGTCGTATTCCATAAGTTGCCTGAAAGAAGGAAGAATGGTTCATGAATTGTTAAATTATTATGTCTTTCGAACAGTTATTATAACAATGATAAATGGTATCGAAAAATTAAACGGTTTACAATCTAAATGTTTAAAGTTGAATAGCGCTCAGAGCAAAAATGGGTCAGTTCTTTAAAAAAAAAAAAGAATTGCATCTCTATCTATACACATACTAGTCTATGTTTTACACTATGCAATGTATTTGCTCTATAATTATGATGACAATTTATTCATTGCAGTTAACATTTTTTTCGAAAGAAAATTTCATAAACAAATTACGAATTATAAAAGCAATGAATAGTCCGAACTATACAATGTGCGGCGGCAACAACAACTGCCTAGCTACAAACGAAATACTACATGGGGTAAAAGTTGTCACATGATAATATTTGCATGGACGTGTAGAGTAAACTTTAATCTACAACACTATAAAACATGCATTAAAATTGCATTGGTTTGCTATCGGAATCTCCGAGTCGAAGAGTGCCAATTTTGGGTTGAAAAGTCAAACCAGAACTGTACCAAAGAAACATAGTAGTATCATAGCAACACGACTTTTAGTTTTAAGAAAGAAAAAAAATATTCCCAATTTTTTTATCCACCAAAGACAACCCAACCTATGATAATATTGTTATTTTATATTTTATTAGTTCGGTACAATTCTGTCCAGTTCTGGTGTCCAAATGAATTGTGCAGTCTAGATTAAGCGTTTTATTGTTCATAAAGGAAGTTTCTTTTTTGACCATGCAATTGAACATTCTATAGTCGTGAGATTTCACCCACTATCCTAACATTTTACTCCAGTAACACACTACTGGATAATATTGTTATTTTATATTTTATTAGTTCGGTACAATTCTGTCCAGTTGTGGTGTCCAAATGAATTGTGCAGTCTAGATTAAGCGTTTTATTGTTCATAAAGGAAGTTTCTTTTTTGACCATGCAATTGAACATTCTATAGTCGTGAGATTTCACCCACTATCCTAACATTTTACTCCAGTAACACACTACCCCTCTTTCTCTGCCCTACTCTCTTCGAATAGATATTCCTCATTATTTCACAAGACAATCTCTCTCGTGATAATTTTACGCAACAAATTCGTAGTGATTTAATCAATTGGAGAGAGGGATAAACTTTCTTGCAAATTCTATTTTGGTGGTTTTTAAGTATGGTCTGTTGGGCTTTTGGAGTAGACAACATTGGAGGGAGGGAGTGAGGTTAGGTACGGATGTAATTTTTTGTAATTGTTGTTAAAGGTGGTGTTGTGGTACCGGATGTGACTGAAAATCTTCACCCCAAATTAGAGTTGCACTTTCGGTTAACCGTAACCGAAACCCTTCTGTTCGGGCTTGGTTACCGGTGGTTCGGGCTCGGTTAATCGGCCCGAAATTTTTCACAATACGTCTAGCAGCAGGGACCGTATAATCGTAACTGGGTCGGTTAAAACCGACGGTAACAACTAAAAATGGTGAGAGCTCCAGTGGGGTCAGCTTTAGGTCAGTTAATCGGCATGCTCAATTTGGTTACTGGCCGATTTCAGCTACGGTACGAATAGGTTAATACTTGGCTGATTTTCGGCCGACTCATGGTTTGGCATAAGGTCTAATTGGCCCCATCCCGCTAAAACTCGGTTTTGGTCCCGGTTTGGTCCTTTCGAGCTCAGGCTCTGGCTCAGATTCAGTTACTGCATAATCGGTTCAAAACTGGGTCGGTGCCTCTCCTAACCGCAGTAGCCGACCCACTTTGACAGCTCTATCCCAATAGGCCTATGATTCTCTAGCTGCTCACAACATTCTCTCAATTCTTCAACATAGTGTCAATGACACATGTCATATTCGACTAAAATTAAAGTAATTGGTGCCCATGTATCAAAACAATATATTATACATTATTTTTTTTTGAGAAACTATTATACATTATTTTAAGGAAAACAAATATCATCCAATCAACATGGTTTTTAGCTTAAGAAGAGCCAAGAAGCCATAATTGGAAGACAGTCAACGGAAGATAACATTGCTATTTTTGATTTTTATTAGTTCAGTAAAATTTGTTCACAAATGATATCTAAAATTATTGTCCAATAAAATAATTGGTGTTCAGATACCAAACCAGTAGTCCAGATATTTTTACAAATAAAAGATAGGTAAAAATTACCATACAAAGAACATGGTTTTTTTTAGGAAAATAACATGATTTTTTAGTTTAGAAAAAGGGAAAAGCGCCCCATATAAAGTTAAAATGGTTCGGGGGTTTATAAGTGTCTGGGCCTGACCCGAGCCATTGAAATTTTCGACAGGCCCAACCTCAAGGTCGGTTCGTCAGTTTAACGCAAATAATTGTACCGTTAAATACGCCTATTGATTAGCTTTCTATCTGTACAGTCTTCAGAGAGAGCACGAAGAGATGTTTCCATACGAGTCACAGAGAGGGAGAGAGAGAGAGAGAGAGAGAGAGAGAGATCGAGAGAGAGAGAATTGGCGGAGGAGTTCACAGACAACATGGAGGAGGAAGAAGAAGAAGAGAGAAGGGGTTTAGGGTTCTGGGATCACGGCGGAGATGAAAGCCGGCACTGCCCTGTTCCCACTAGTAGTGGATTGCCGATCTGAAGAAGTCGCCCACCAGGTTTCCCTCTTAACTCTCTCTCTCTGTCTTTCAAGTTGCTTCTCTCTATCTGTTATCAATTTTGGAAAACCCATCTGTGCCGTTTCCATTATATTGTGGGTATGACTGAACCATATTGTTGTGGGTTTGTTAGTTTTGGAAAAACCATCTGTGCAGTTTCCACTATGTTATGTGTATGACTGAATTGAATTGTGGGTTTGTTAATTTATGGCAGATATAGTGTTAGGGTTGCTGTTAGATTTAATTGGTTATTTATACTGATTGTAGTGAGTGAATGATTGTAGTGAGAGACGACGACGACAGAGAATTGGGGGGGAGAGGAGTGCACAGACAACATGGAGGAGGAAGAAGAAAGAGGGGTTGAGGAGTAGTAGGCTGAGAGAAGGGTTTAGGGTTCTCGGACTGAGAGAAGTCGGTGCCGCCCACCCACGCCCAGCGCCAGCCCCGATCTGAAGAAGTCGCCCTCCAGGTTTCCCTCATAACCCTCTCTCTCTGTCTTTCAAATTTCAAGTTGCTTCTCTCCATCTTATATCAATTTTGGGAAACCATCTGTGCAATTACCACTTTATTGTGTGTGTGTGACTGAATCGTATTGTTTGTGGGTTTGTGAATTGACGGGTTTATTTTGGAAAACAATCCGTGCAGTTTCCATTATATTGTGTGTACGACTGAATTGTGAATTGACGGGCTAGTTTTGGAAACTCATCTGTGCAATTTCAATTATATTGTGTGTATGACTGAATTGAATTGTGGGGTTGTTAATTTATGGCAGATACAGTTGGGTTGCTGTTAGATACAGTTGGGTTGCTGTACTGATTGTAGTGAGTGAATTTATTTCCATGTCAACACAATTAATAATTTATCAAAAATTAAATAAACCCATGTTTCGATTGAAATTTGGAATTTCAAATCAAGGAGATTTAATGTAATGAGAAAATCAGATTAGTGTTTGAGGCTGTCAATTAGTAATTTTCCAGAATTAGATCATGAGTTTACTAGGTAAGACTGTCCGAAACTGAATCAGGTTAGGGTTGAGAATTTCACTTTAAAAATGATGCGATGGATGTTGTCCTGGAAGGCTGGATAAGTTTACACGAGTCTTATGAGAATGGAAGACAGTGGAAATTATATATGATTAGGGAGCGGCGTGTCGAAGAGGCAAGTAAAAGAGGGACACATTTTGATGCAATATCTGCCCTTTATCATTCTGAATATAAACGGTTCAATCTTTGGATCTACAGGAATTACTTAAAAGTGAAGTACATATCGTGTTGGAATTTTTTGTACTTGGGATTCGATGGCGTGGGTTACGTGATTGTCAGGATTGCTCTAAGATAAACTGTTGTGATTGTTTGGCGGCATAGATGTGATGTTGAGATTTGTGATATACTAATTTGATGACAAAGTTGTGTAAGGCGATGAATTTACTAGGGTCAACAGAATAAGATACTAGAATTGTGGAGAAAAATGTGATTGTTTGGTGGTATAGATGCGATGTTGAGATTTGTGATATACTAATCAATTAATTTGGGGACAAAGTTGTGTGAGGCCATGAATTTACTAGGGTCAACAGAATAAGATACTGGAATTGTGGAGAAAAATGTGATTGTTTGGTCGTATCGATGTGATGTTGGCAGTGTTTCATCTCAGTCTATCATCTATTTGGGAGTGAGGGCCCTTATGATATTACGTGGTGCAAATAACAATGGTGTATTTTATGTTATTTCCTGTGGACATTTCAGTGAACGTGTGGGATTGTTATTTTAGTTGCCTTTCATTTTCCTGATAATCGGTGTCATGGCCCAGAAGATCCATTTTAGTCATGGTGATATGAATATACATTGATTGTCATATTAAAAATCTTGGTGTGATCATTATAAATCGAACCTTATTATGACTTGGATCTTTGGAGATGGTGAAGGTGAGGAAAAGATGTGTCTAAATGGTGTTAGGTGTATAGTTTATTGGTAGGCTCTAACATACTCCTTATTCTCCCTGATTTGATTAGTGTTTGAGGCTATGTGTAATTTTCCAGAATTTGACTAGGTAGGACTGTCCAAATTGAATCAGGTTAGGGTTGAAAATTTCACTTTAAAAAGGATGCGATGGATGTTGTCCTGGAATGCTGGATAAGTTTACACGAGTCTTATGGAAATGGGAGACAGTGGAAATTATAGAGAATTAGGGAACGGCGTGTCGAAGAGGCAAGTAGGAGATACATGGTTTAGGCAAGTAGGAGATACATGGTTTTGGGAAGTCAGAGGAAAAATGTTGGTTTTGGGAATCTATATCTGGAACTTCTGTTTTGGGAAGTCAGAGGTAAAATGATCTGGAAATCATGGTTGGTAAAGAACCCACTTCAATTTAAGTTACTGTGAAGATTGATAATCACAGCTTGTGGAGAATCCAGTTTAAGTTACTGTGAAGATTGAAAACTTTTCTTCGTAGTTTCGAGTTAAACTTTTGAGTAATTAGAAGGAACTGTCAACTGTGGTCCGAACACTATTGATGTAAAAGAGGGACACATTTTGATGCAATATCTGCCCTTTTATCATTCTCAATATAAACAGTCCAATCTTTGGATCTACAGGAATTACTTAAAAGTGAAGTACATATCGTGTGGGATTTTTTTTCCCCGTAATTGGGATTCGATGGCGTGGGTTACGTGATCTTCTTGAGAAAGCCGTTTGGTAATTGATTCAATAGAGTAAAAAGAATGAGAAGTATGAAGTCTTTGAGAAAGAGAGGAAGCTTGAGAATACGGTATTTTTCACAGTGGGTATTAGAGAATTAGTTTCTGATTATTTAGAAGAAGAGGGTCTTGCGTATTAGGGTTGGAAGAGGGAACAAATGGAAACCCAGGCAAGCCCATGGGGGGTTCTGTGGAGGAAAGTGCTAGAACTGTTTGCCGTCTTTTGAACAATTTGGGTTTATTTGATATCGTTATTATCTTCTTTTTATTTTCACATACGGTTTGGTGGTTTGTTGTAAGGCCATTTTGCTGATGATGTTTCTGTAAAATTTACTAAAAGTCTAAACTATTGCTTAATGGCGGAGATGGTTTGGCTTTTAAGAAAGAGATGAAATTGGGGGTTCAACATCGCTCATTTTTTGGTATGGTCTCATGTCAAACTTTTGATTAGTTAGAAGGGGCGTATCGATTATTAGTTCCGCCGGGGTAATATTTCAGTTTAAAGAGACATAAGCGGTGATATCCATGTAACTATGGGAGGGGGAATTCACTTTTATGTAAGCATAGCTAATACGTGGGGTGTTGGATTGGATCTTGGGAGATTTATGTAACTATTTCAGGAAGTGTTAATGGTTTATACTTTGAGGGAGAGGTGGATGATAGTCTATAACCTATCCAACATGTCTGAATAAATTACAATATAGATAGATTTTCGTGCAGCGAGGCGAGTAAGAATGATTCTGAATGACAATGGCCAAATCTGGATAGATGGATTCGTTCAAAAAGTTAAGTGGGTAAAATCGTTGGGTATTTTGTTACTACAGATGCTAAGAAATTTGGATTTGATTACTGTGGGCGTGGTAATATTCTTGAGGCAGTTTTGTGCAAAATAAAAATTGTTTTTAGTATTGGTGTAGGCAGAGGAGTTGAAAGGCAAGGTGGTAAGCATACAAGATAAATGGGATGTTATCTTCTGTAGATATTCAGATGTGTATGCTTTGTGTTCGGTTTTCTTTTGTGGTGTTGTAGTCTGTTTGGCATATAAAGATCCAGTGTGTATTTTGTTGATATAACTTGGTGATATTGCGGGCTTTATGGATGTCATCCTACTTTGTGTTTTATTAGTGAAATAGTAGCAATGGTTTTATTGTAAACCCAACATTTGTTTGTTGTGCTTCATAATTGCTGGTGGCTATGCATCCGACAATTGTTTAAGATTTTAGGAAGATATTTTTATGTTTGGACATTCTGCATGCTTTGGAGATATGTGTGTGTATACATGTTAATCATACTATCTAGAAGTAGATTGTCTCTATCCGGTAGATTAGGAATTGTCATCTGAGGCCTCAGGAAAGTAGGTGTTGGGATCTAGAAGCCCCAAATTTTCAAATCCAAACAACCACTTCTAAATCCAAACATCATGAATTAAATTTACCTTTGCCAATTTTAACAATCCCATGGAAGATGAACTTTATGGTTTTTAGTTCCAGAGGGTCCAATTTTTGTTGTCCCAAATAACCACCACAGACATATGCCCCAATATTCACAAAGCCTTATCTCAATCATATTTATCCCATATGAAGCATCATTTCTAATTCCAGAACACCCAAACTTTTAGAAACTAAATAACTGTCTCAAGATTATTTTTCCTTACCAAGTTAGAGCAGTCTCATAGAACTATACCTATATATAGCCTTTTCAATTAAAAAATCCCAACACTTCTTGAACTGAAATAACCTCCACAGACATGGTCATCCTAAATTAACAAAACCACTACGCCTTGCACAATTGAAATAATCCCATTGGAGTGATGACCTATATCGCTCTAATTCTAGAAGGCTGAAATTTCAGACCATAATTTCCAGAAGCCTCAAATTACCCCAATTTTTTACTGGTCCCAAATAACCACCACTAATATATGCCCCAACCTTCACGAACCAATTTATCTTACTCAATTATAATTATCCCATGGAAAGCATGCCCTGCATCATTCCCATTTCAAAACACCCACATTTTAGAAAACGATCTCAATATTAATGTTTTCCTTACAAAGTTAGATCAGTTTCATTGAATGATGACCTATATCATTCTAGTTTCATGAGTCTCAATTTTCGATTCAATGTATCAACCATAGGAACTATATACCCATGGAGTGTAATCCTGTTTGAGTGATATCCTATATCATTCTAATTCAACAAACCTCGATTTTAAATTCTATTTTGTCCACCAAGAGAGAAACATAAACATAAACAATTTGTTAGAGTGATACACATATATCATTCTGATTCCAAACTCTCAAAATGTAAGTCATATTGGAGTGATGACCTATATCATTCCAAGTCCAAGAGCCTCAATCTTTGATTCTGTGTATCCACCAATGAAGAAACTGATATAGTCATATAATATAATTCGGTTGGTGTGATGTTCTATATCGTGCTAATTCCAGAAACCTCAATTTTAGATTCTATTTATCAACCAATGAAGAAACAGATACACTTATAAAACAATTCCGTTGGAGTGATAGAAATATAGCATCCCGATTCCATAACTCTCAAAATATTGTAATCTTATTGGAGTGATGACCAATATCATTCTAATTCCATGAGTATCAATTTTCAATTATGTATATCGAACAATGAAGCCTCAACTATTCTAGTCATCCTCCAACGAGGAACCGGATATACTCATGATATAATCCCATTAGAGTGATGACCTCATCATTCCAATTCCAAAGCTCCCGAGATGTGATAATCCTATCAGAGTGAAGACCTGTATCAGGCGAGCATCAATTTTTAATTCTTTATATCCTTAACTAAAGGTACTTTGTGTATGTTGGAGTGATGCCCTATATCATCTAATTCCACAGACCTCAATTTTGGATTTTATTTTTCCACCAATGAAGAAACAAAATGCACTCATAAAACAATCCAATTGGTGTGATGACCTATATCATTCCATACCATAACTCTTAAAACGTAATAATCCTATTGGAGTGATGACCTATATCATTCTAGTTCCATGAGTCTCAAGTTTTGATTCTATGTATCAACCAGAGAAACTTGTATACCCATGTAGTGTAATCCTGTTTGAGTGATGTCCTATGTCATTCTAATTCAACAAACCTCTGATTTTATATTCTATTTTATCCACCAAGAGAGAAACATAAACAAAAACAATTTCGGTGGAGGGATACACATATATCATTCTGATTCCTAACTCTCAATATGTAAGTCAAATTGGAGTGATGACCTATATCTTTCCAAGTCCAAGAGCCTCAAGGTTTGATTCTATATATCCACCAATGAAGAAACTGATATAGTCATATAATATAATTCGGTTAGTGTGATGTCCTATATTGATCTAATTCCAGAAACCTCAATTTTAGAATCTATTTATTCACCAATGAAGAAACAGATACACTCAAATTGGAGTGATGACCTATATCTTTCTAAGTCCAAGAGCCTCAACCTTTGATTCTGTATATCCACCAATGAAGAAATTGATATAGTCATATAATATAATTCAGTTGCTGTGATGTCCTATATGGTTCTAATTCCAGAAATCTCAATTTTAGATTCTATTTATTCACCAATGAAGAAAAAGATACACTCATAAAACAATCCGGTGGAGTGATAGAAATATTGCTTCCCGATTCCATAACTCTCAAAACACAGTAATCTTATTGGAGTGATGACCTATATCATTCTAATTCCATGAGCATCGATATGTATATCGAACAATGAAGCCTCAACAAATCTGTTCATCCTCCGACGAAGAACCGGATATACTCATGATATACTCCCATTAGAGTGATGACCTCATCATTCCAATTCCAAAGCTCCTGAGATGTGATAATCCTATCAGAGTGAAGACCTATATCAGCCGAGCCTCGTTTTCGATTCTTTATATCCTTATATGTAGTTTTTGTATGTTTGAGTGGTGCCGTATATTATTCTAATTCCACAGACATCAATTTTGGATCTAATTTGTCAAATGACAAAACAGATTCACTCTTAAAACAATCCAATTGGTGTGATGACATATATTAATCCGATTCCATAACTCTTAAAATGTAATAATCCTATTGGAGTGATGGCCTATATCATTCTAATTCCATGAGTCTCAATTTTCGATTCTATGTATCAACCAGAGAAATGTATATACCCATGGAGTGTAATCCTGTTTGAGTGATGTCCTATATCATTCTTATTCAACGAACCTTAATTTTAAATTCTATTTATCCAACAAAAGGGAAACATAAAAAAAAAACAATTTCGTTGGAATGATACACATATCATTCTGATTCCAAACACTCAAAATGAGTCATATTGGAGTGATGAACTATATCATTCCAAGTCGAAGATCTTAACCCTTTGATTCTGTACATCGACCAATGAAGAAATTGATAGTCATATAATTTAATTCGGTTGCTGTGATGTCTTATAGCGTTCTAATTCCAGAAACCTCAATTTTAGATTCTATTTTTTCACCAATGAAGAAACAGATACACTTACAAAACAATTCTGTTGGAGTGATAGAAATATTGCTTCCCGATTCCATAACTCTCAAAACACAGTAATCTTATTGGAGTGATGACCTATATCATTCTAATACCATGAGCATCAATATGTATATCGAACAATGAAGCCTCAACGAATCTGTTCATCCTCCGATGAAGAACCGGATATACTCATGATATACTCCCATTAGAGTGATGACCTCATCATTCCAATTCCAAAGCTCCTGAGATGTGATAATCCTATCAGAGTGAAGACCTATATCAGCGGAGCCTCGATTTTTGATTCTTTATATCCTAAACTAAAATAAAAATTGTGTATGTTAGAGTGATGTCCTATATCTTTCGATTCTGTATATCCTAAACTAAATAAAAATTGTGTATGTTAGAGTGATGTCCTATATCATTCTAATTCCACAAACCTCAATTTTGGATCTAATTTGTCCACTAATGACAAAACAGATTCACTCATAAAACAATCCAATTGGTGTGATGACCTATATCATTCCGATTCCATAACTCTTAAAACGTAATAATCATATTGGAGTGATGTCCTATATCATTCTAATTCCATGAGTCTCAATTTTCATTTCTATGTATCAACCAGAGAAATGTATATACCCTTGGAGTGTAATTCTGTTTGAGTGATGTCCTATATCATTCTTATTCAACGAACCTCGATTTTAAATTCTATTTATCCAGCAAAAGGGAAACATAAAAAAAAAAACAATTTCGTTGGAATGATACACATATATCATTCTGATTCCAAACTCTCAAAATGTAAGTCATATTGGAGTGATAACCTATATCATTCGAAGTCGAAGATCTTAACCCTTTGATTCTGTACATCCACCAATGAAGAAATTGATATAGTCATATAATTTAATTCGGTTGCTGTGATGTCTTATATCGTTCTAATTCCAGAAACCTCAATTTTAGATTCTATATTTTCACCAATGAAGAAACAGATACACTTATAAAACAATTCGGTTGGAGTGATAGAAATATTGCTTCCCGATTCCATAACTCTCAAAACACAGTAATCTTATTGGAGTGATGACCTATATCATTCT
The DNA here is from genome assembly GCA_023055425.1 of Linanthus parryae. Lineage (NCBI taxonomy): Eukaryota > Viridiplantae > Streptophyta > Magnoliopsida > Ericales > Polemoniaceae > Linanthus > Linanthus parryae. The sequence continues at coordinate 42,881,633 of JALGPY010000002.1, forward strand.
AATACCATGAGCATCAATATGTATATCGAACAATGAAGCCTCAACGATTCTATTCATCCTCCGACGAAGAACCGGATATACTCATGATATACTCCCATTAGAGTGATGACCTCATCATTCCAATTCCTAAGCTCCCGAGATGTGATAATCCTATCAGAGAGAAGACCTATATCAGCCGAGCCTCGATTTTCGATTCTTTATATCCTAAACTAAATGTAGTTTGTGTATGTTTGAGTGATGCCGTATATCATTCTAATTCCACCGACCTCAATTTTGGATCTAATTTGTCCGCCAATGACAAATCAGATTCACTCATAAAACAATCCAATTGGTGTGATGACCTATATCATTCCGATTCCATAACTCTTAAAACGTAATAATCCTATTGGAGTGATGACCTATATCATTCTAATTCCATGAGTCTCAATTTTCGATTCTATGTATGAACCAGAGAAACTTATATACCCATGGAGTGTAATCCTCTTTTAGTGATGTCTTATATGATTCTAATTCAACGAACCTCGATTTTAAATTCTATTTATCCGGTAAAAGGGAAACATAAAAAAAAAACAATTTCGTTGGAATGATACACATATATCATTCTGATTCCAAACTCTCAAAATGTAAATCATACTGTAGTGATGACCTATATCATTCCAAGTCGAAGATCTTCAACCTTTGATTCTGTATATCCACCAACGAAGAAATTGAAATAGTCATATATTATAATTCGGTTGCTGTGATGTCTTATATCGTTCTAATTCCAGAAACCTCAATTTTAGATTCTATTTATTCACCAATGAAGAAACAGATACACTTATAAAACAATTCGGTTGAAGTGATAGAAATATTGCTTCCCGATTCCATCACTATCAAAACACAGTAATCTTATTGTAGTGATGACCTATATCATTCTAATTCCATGAGCATCAATATGTATATCGAACATTGAAGCCTCAACGATTCTATTCATCCTCCGACGAAGAACCGGATATACTCATGATATACTCCCGTTAGATTGATGACCTCATCATTCCAATTCCAAAGCTCCTGAGATGTGATAATCCTATCAGAGTGAAGACCTATATCAGTCGAGCCTCGATCTAATTTGTCCACCAATGACAAAACAGATTTACTCATAAAACAATCCAATTGGTTGATGACCTATATCATTCCGATTCTATAACTCTTAAAACGTAATAATCCTATTGGAGTGATGACCTATATCATTCCAAGTCCAAGATTGATTCTGTATATCCACCAATGAAGAAATTGATATAGTCATATAATATAATTCGGTTGCTGTGATGTCCTATATCATTCTAATTCCAGAAACTTCAATTTTAGATTCTAATTAGTCACCAATGAAGAAACAGATACACTCATAAAACAATCCGGTTGGAGTGATAGAAATATTGCTTCACGATTTCATAACTCTCAAAACACAGTAATCTTATTGGAGTGATGACCTATGTCATTCTGATTCCATGAGCAGCAATTTGTATATCGAAGAACCGGATATACTCATGATATACTCCCATTAGAGTGATGACCTCATATTCCAATTCCAAAGTTCCTAAGATGTGATAGTCCTATCAGAGTGAAGACCTATATCAGCCGAGCCTCAATTTTCGATTCTTTGTATCCTTAACTAAATGTAGTTTGTGTATGTTAGAGTGATGCCCTATATCATTCTAATTCCACAGACCTCATTTTTGGATCTAATTTGTCCACCAATGACCAAACAGATTCACTCATAAAACAATCCAATTGGTGTGATGACCTATATCATTCCGATTCCATAACTCTTAAAACGTAATAATCCTATTGGAGTGATGACCTATATCATTCTAATTCCATTAGTCTTAATTTTCGATTTTATGTATCAACCACAGAAACTTATATACCCATGGAGTGTAATCCTATTTGACTGATGTCCTATATCATTCTAATTCAACGAACCTCGATTTTAAATTCTATTTATCCCGCAAAAGGGAAACATAAACAAAAACAATTTCGTTGGAATGATACACAAATATCATTCTGATTCCAAACTCTCAAAATGTAAGTCATATTGGAGTGATGACCTATATCATTCCAAGTCCAAGATCTTCAATCTTTGATTCAATATATCCACCAGTGAAGAAATTGATATAGTCATATAATATAATTTGGTAGCTGTGATGTCCTATATCGTTCTAATTCCAGAAACCTCAATTTTAAATTCTATTGATTCACCAATGAAGAAACAGATACACTCATAAAATAATCCTGTTGGAGTGATAGAAATATTGCTTCCCGATTCCATAACTCTCAAAACACAGTAATCTTATTGGAGTGATGACCTATATCATTCTAATTCCATGAGCATCAATATGTATATCGAACAATGAAGCCTCAACGAATCTGATCATCCTCCGACGAAGAACCGGATATACTCATGATATACTCCCATTAGAGTGATGACCTCATCATTCCAATTCCAATGCTCCTGAGATGTGATAATCCTATCAGAGTGAAGACCTATATCAGCCGAGCCTCGTTTTCGATTCTTTATATCCTTATATGTAGTTTGTTTATGTTTGAGTGGTGCTATTATTCTAATTCCACAGACATCAATTTTGGATCTAATTTGTCAAATGACAAAACAGATTCACTCTTAAAACAATCCAATTGGTGTGATGACATATATTAATCCGATTCCATAACTCTTAAAATGTAATAATCCTATTGGAGTGATGGCCTATATCATTCTAATTCCACGAGTCTCAATTTTCGATTCTATGTATCAACCAGAGAAATGTATATACCCATGGAGTGTAATCCTGTTTGAGTGATGTCCTATATCATTCTTATTCAACGAACCTCGATTTTAAATTCTATTTATCCAACAAAAGGGAAACTTAAAAAAAAAAAACAATTTCGTTGGAATGATACACATATATCATTCTGATTCCAAACTCTCAAAATGAGTCAGATTAGAGTGATGAACTATATCATTCCAAGTCGAAGATCTTAACCCTTTGATTCAGTACATCCACCAATGAAGAAATTGATATAGTCATATAATTTAATTCGGTTGTTGTGATGTCTTATATCGTTCTAATTCCAGAAAACTCAATTTTAGATTCTATTTTTTCACCAATGAAGAAACAGATACACTTATAAAACAATTCGGTTGGAGTGGTAGAAATATTGCTTCTCGATTCCATAACTCTCAAAACACAGTAATCTTATTGGAGTGCTGACTTATATCATTCTAATACCATGAGCATCAATATGTATATCGAACAATGAAGCCTCAACGAATCTGTTCATCCTCCAACGAAGAACCGGATATACTCATGATATACTCCCATTAGAGTGATGACCTCATCATTCCAATTCCTAAGATCCTATGAGAGTGAAGACCTATATCAGCCGAGCCTCGATTTTTGATTCTTTATATCCTTAACAAAATGTAGTTTGTGTATGTTAGAGTGATGCCCTATATCATTCTTACTCCACATACCTCAATTTTGGATCTAATTTGTCCACCAATGACAAAACAGATTCACTCATAAAACAATCCAATTGGTTGATGACCTATATCATTCCGATTCCATAACTCTTAAAACGTAATAATCCTATTAAAGTGATGACCTATATCAGTCTAATTCCATGAGTCTCAATTTTCGATTCTATGTATCAACCAGAGAAACTTATATACCCATAAAGTGTAATTCTGTTTGAGTGATGTCCTATATCATTCTAATTCAGCGAACCTCGATTTTAAATTCTATTTATCCAGCAAAATGGAAACATCAACCAGAGAAACTTATATACCCATGGAGTGTAATTCTGTTTGAGTGATGTCCTATATCATTCTAATTCAACGAACCTCGATTTTAAATTCTATTTATCCAGCAAAAGTGAAACATAAAAAAAAAACAATTTCGTTGGAATGATACACATATATCATTCTGATTCCAAACTCTCAAAATGTAAATCAATTGGAGTGATGACCTATATCATTCCAAGTCCAAGATCTTCAACCTTTGATTCTGTATATCCACCAATGAAGAAATTGATATAGTCATATAATATAATTCGGTTGCTGTGATGTCCTATATCGTTCTAATTCCAGAAACCTCAATTTTAAAATCTATTTATTCACCAATGAAGAAACAGATACACTCATAAAACAATCCGGTTGGAGTGATAGAAATATTGCTTCCTGATTCCATAACTCTCAATACACAGTAATCTTATTGGAGTGATGACCTATATCATTCTAATTCCATGAGCATCAATATGTATATCGAAGAACCAGATATACTCATGATATACTCCCATTAGAGTGATGACCTCATCATTCCAATTCCAAAGCTCCTGAGATGTGATAATCCTATCAGAGTGAAGACCTATATCAGCGAGCCTCAATTTTCGATTCTTTATATCCTTAACTAAATGTTGTTTGTGTATGTTAGAGTGATGCCCTATATCATTCAAATTCCACAGACTTAATTTTGGATCTAATTTGTCCACCAATGACAAAACCGATTCACTCATAAATAAATCCAAGTGGTGTGATGACCTATATCATTCCAATTCCATAACTCTTAAAACGTAATAATCCTATTGGAGTAATGACCTATATCATTCTAATTCCATGAGTCTCAATTTTCGATTCTATGTATCATCCAAAGAAACTTATATACCCGTGGAGTGTAATCATGTTTGAGTGATGTCCTATATCATTCTAATTCAACGAAAGTCGATTTTAAATTCTATTTATATTGCAAAAGGGAAACATAAACAAAAACAATTTTGTTGGAATGATACACATATATCATTCTGATTCTAAACTCTTAAAATGTAAGTCATATTGGAGTGATGACTTGTATCATTCCAAGTCGAAGATCTTCAACCTTTGATTCTGTATATCCACCAATGAAGAAATTTATAGTCATATAATATTTTCGGTTGCTGTGATGTCTTATATCGTTCTAATTCCAGAAAACTCAATTTTAGATTCTATTTTTTCACCAATGAAGAAACAGATACACTTATAAAATAATTCGGTTGGAGTGATAGAAATATTGCTTCCCGATTCCATAACTCTCAAAACACAGTAATCTTATTGGAGTGATGACCTATATCATTCTAATTCCATGAGCATCAATATGTATATCGAACAATGAATCCTCAACGATTCTATTCATCCTCCGACGAAGAACCCGATATACTCATGATATACTCCCATTAGAGTGATGACCTCATCATTCCAATTCAAAGCTCCTGAGATGTGATAATCCTATTAGAATAAAGACCTATATCAGCCGAGCCTCGATTTTCGATTCTTTATATCCTATATCTAAAATTGATATATATATCCTATATCTAAAATTGATATAGTCATATAATATTTTCGGTTGCTGTGATGTCTTATATCGTTCTAATTCCATTAGAGTGATGACCTCATCATTCCAATTCCAAAGCTCTTGAGATGTAATAATCCTTTTAGAATGAAGACCTATATTAGCCGAGCCTCGATTTTCGATTCTTTATATCCTTAACTAAATGTAGTTTGTGTATGTTAGAGTGATGCCCTATATCATTCTAATTCCACATACCTCAATTTTGGATCTAATTTGTCCACCAATGACAAAACAGATTCACTCATAAAATATTCCAATTGGTTGATGACCCATATCATTCCGATTCAATAACTCTTAAAACGTAATAATCCTATTGGAGTGATGACCTATATCATTCTAATTCCATGAGTCTCAATTTTCGATTGTATGTATCAACCAAAGAAACTTATATACCCATGGAGTGTAATCTTGTTTGAGTGATGTCCTATATCATTCTAATTCAACGAACCTCGATTTTAAATTCTATTTATCCAGCAGAAGTGAAACATAAACAAAAACAATTTCGTTGTTCTGATTCCAAACTCTCAAAATGTAAGTCATATTGGAGTGATGACCTATATTATTCCAAGTCCAAGATCTTCAACCTTTGATTCTGTATGTCCACCAGTGAAGAAATTGATATAGTCATATAATATAATTCGATTGCTGTGATGTCCTATGTCGTTCTAATTCCAAAAACCTCAATTTTAAATTCTATTTATTCACCAATGAAGAAACAGATACACTCTTAAAATAATCCGGTTGGAGTGATAGAAATATTGCTTCTGGATTCCATAACTCTCAAAACACAGTAATCTTATTGGAAGTATGACCTATATCATTCTAGTTCCATGAGCATCAATATGTATATCGAACAATGAATCCTCAACGATTCTATTCATCCTCCGACGAAGAACCGGATATACTCATGATATACTCCCATTAGAGTGATGACCTCATCATTCCAATTCAAAGCTCCTGAGATGTGATAATCCTATTAGAATGAAGACCTATATCAGCCGAGCCTCGATTTTCGATTCTTTATATCCTATATCTAAAATTGATTTAGTCATATAATATTTTCGGTTGCTGTGATGTCTTGTATCGTTCTAATTCCATTAGAGTGATGACCTCATCATTCCAATTCCAAAGCTCTTCAGATGTGATAATCCTATCAGAATGAAGACCTATATCAGCCGAGCCTCGATTTTCGATTCTTTATATCCTTAACTAAATGTAGTTTGTGTATGTTAGAGTGATGCCCTATATCATTCTAATTCCACATACCTCAATTTTGGATCTAATTTGTCCACCAATGACAAAACAGATTCACTCATAAACAATCCAATTTGTGTGATGACCTATATCATTCCGATTCCATAACTCTTAAAACGTATTAATCCTATTGGAGTGATGACCTATATCATTCTAATTTTATGAGTCAATTTTCGATTCTATGTATCAACCAGAGAAACTTATATACCCATGGAGTGTAATTCTGTTTGAGTGATGCTTTATATCATTCTAATTCAACGAACCTCGATTTTAAATTCTATTTATTCAGCAAAAGGGAAACATCAACCACAGAAACTTATATACCCATGGAGTGTAATTCTGTTTGAGTGATGTCCTATATCATTCTAATTCAACGAACCTCGAATTTAAATTCTATTATCGAGCAAAAGTGAAACATAAAAAAAAACAATTTCGTTGGAATGATACACATATATCATTCTGATTCCAAACTCTCAAAATGTAAATCAATTGGAGTGATGACCTATATCATTCCAAGTCCAAGATCTTCAACCTTTGATTCTGTATATCCACCAATGAAGAAATTGATATAGTCATATAATATAATTCGGTTGCTGTGATGTCCTATATCGTTCTAATTCCTGAAATCTCAATTTTAGATTCTATTAATTCACCAATGAAGAAACAGATACACTCATAAAATAATCTGGTTGGAGTGATAAAAATATTGCTTCCCGATTCCATAACTCTCAAAACACAGTAATCTTATTGGAGTGATGATCATTCTAATTCCATGAGCAGCAATATGTATATCGAAGAACCGGATATACTCATGATATACTCCCATTAGAGTGATGACCTCATCATTCCAAAGCTCCTGAGATGTGATAATTCTATCAGAGTGAAGACCTATATCAGCCCAACCTCAACTTTTTATTCTTTATATCCCTAACTAAATGTAGTTTGTGTATGTTAGAGTGATGCCCTATATCATTCTAATTCCACATACCTCAATTTTGGATCTAATTTGTCCACCGATGACAAAACCGATTCACTCATAAAACAATCCAATTGGTGTGATGACCTATATCATTCCAATTCCATAACTCTTAAAACGTAATAATCCTATTGGAGTGATGACCTATATCATTCTAATTCCATGAGTCTCAAGTTTCGATTCTATGTATCATCCAGAGAAACTTATATACCCATGGAGTGTAATCCTGTTTGAGTGATGTCCTATATCATTCTAATTCAACGAACCTCGATTTTAAATTCTATTTATCCAGCAAAAGGGAAACATAAACAAAAACAATTTCGTTGGATTGATACACATTTATCATTCTGATTCTAAACTCCCAAAATGTAAGTCATATTGGAGTGATGACCTATATCATTCCAAGTCAAAGATCTTCAACCTCTGATTCTGTATATCCACCAATGAAGAAATTGATATAGTCATATAATATTTCGGTTGCTGTGATGTCTTATTTCGTTCTAATTCCTGAATCCTCAATTTTAGATTCTAATTTTTCATCAATGAAGAAACAGATACACTTATAAAATAATTCGGTTGGAGTGATAGAAATATTGCTTACCGATTCCATAACTCTCAAAACACAGTAATCTTATTGGAGTGATGACCTATATCATTCTAATTCCATGAGCATCAATATGTATATCGAACAATGAATCCTCAACGATTCTATTCATCCTCCGACGAAGAACCCGATATACTCATGATATACTCCCATTAGAGTGATGACCTCATCATTCCAATTCCAAAGCTCCTGAGATGTGATAATCCTATTAGAATAAAGACCTATATCAGCCGAGCCTCGATTTTCGATTCTTTATATCCTAAACTAAATAAAAATTGTGTATGTTAGAGTGATGTACTATATCTTTCGATTCTTTATATCCTAAACAAAATAAAAATTGTGTATGTTAGAGTGATGCCCTATATCATTCTATTTCCACATACCTCAATTTTGGATCTAATTTGTCCACCAATGACAAAACAGATTCACTCATAAAACAATCCAATTGGTTGATGACCTATATCATTCCGATTCTATAACTCTTAAAACGTAATAATCCGATTGGAGTGATGACCTATATCATTCTAATTCCATGAGTCTCAATTTTCGATTCTATGTATCAACCAGAGAAACTTATATACCCATGGAGTGTAATCCTGTTTGAGTGATGTCCTATATCATTCTAATTCAACGAACCTCGATTTTAAATTCTATTTATCCAGCAAAAGGGAAACATAAACAAAAACAATTTCGTTGGAATGATACACAAATATCATTCTGATTCCAAACTCTCAAATTGTAAGTCATATTGGAGTGATGACCTATATCATTCCAAGTCCAAGATCTTCAACCTTTGATTCTTTATATCCACCAGTGAAGAAATTGATATAGTCATATAATATAATTCGGTTGCTGTGATGTCCTATATCGTTCTAATTCCAGAAACCTCAATTTTAATTTTATTTATTCACCAATGAAGAAACAGATACACTCATAAAATAATCCGGTTGGAGTGATAGAAATATTGCTTCCCGATTCCATAGCTCTCAAAACTCAGTAATCTTATTGGAGTGATGACCTATATCATTCTATTTCCATGAGCATCAATATGTATATCGAACAATGAATCCTCAATGATTCTATTCATCCTCCGACGAAGAACCGGATATACTCATGATATAATTAGAGTGATGACCTCATCATTCCATTCCAAAGCTCCTGAGATGTGATTATTCTATCAGAGTGAAGACCTATATCAGCCGAGCCTCGATTTTTGATTCTTTATATCCTTAACAAAATGTAGTTTGTGTATGTTAGAGTGATGCCCTATATCATTCTTATTCCACACACCTCAATTTTGGATCTAATTTGTCCACCAATGACAAAACAGATTCACTCATAAAACAATCCAATTGGTGTGATAACCTATATCATTCCGATTCCATAACTCTTAAAACGTAATAATCCTATTAGAGTGATGACCTATATCAGTCTAATTCCATGAGTCTCAATTTTCGATTCTATGTATCAACCAGAGAAACTTATATACCCATAGAGTGTAATTCTGTTTGAGTGATGTCCTATATCATTCTAATTCAACGAACCTCGATTTTAAATTCTATTTATCCAGCAAAACGGAAATATCAACCAGAGAAACTTATATACCCATGGAGTGTAATTCTGTTTGAGTGATGTCCTATATCATTCTAATTCAACGAACCTCGATTTTAAATTCTATTTATCCAGCAAAAGTGAAACATAAAAAAAAACAATTTCGATGGAATGATACACATATCATTCTGATTCCAAACTCTCAAAATGTAAATCAATTGGAGTGATGACCTATATCATTCCAAGTCCAAGATCTTCAACCTTTGATTCTGTATATCCACCAATGAAGAAATTGATATAGTCATATAATATAATTCGGTTGCTGTGATGTCCTATATCGTTCTAATTCCTGAAATCTCAATTTTAGATTCTATTAATTCACCAATGAAGAAACAGATACACTCATAAAATAATCTGGTTGGAGTGATAAAAATATTGCTTCCCGATTCCATAACTCTCAAAACACAGTAATCTTATTGGAGTGATGACCTATATCATTCTAATTCCATGAGCAGCAATATGTATATCGAAGAACCGGATATACTCATGATATACTCCCATTAGAGTGATGACCTCATCATTCCAAAGCTCCTGAGATGTGATAATTCTATCAGAGTGAAGACCTATATCAGCCCAACCTCAACTTTTTATTCTTTATATCCCTAACTAAATGTAGTTTGTGTATGTTAGAGTGATGCCCTATATCATTCTAATTCCACATACCTCAATTTTGGATCTAATTTGTCCACCGATGACAAAACCGATTCACTCATAAAACAATCCAATTGGTGTGATGACCTATATCATTCCAATTCCATAACTCTTAAAACGTAATAATCCTACTGGAGTGATGACCTATATCATTTTAATTCCATGAGTCTCAAGTTTCGATTCTATGTATCATCCAGAGAAACTTATATACCCATGGAGTGTAATCCTGTTTGAGTGATGTCCTATATCATTCTAATTCAACGAACCTCGATTTTAAATTCTATTTATCCAGCAAAAGGGAAACATAAACAAAAACAATTTCGTTGGATTGATACACATTTATCATTCTGATTCTAAACTCCCAAAATGTAAGTCATATTGGAGTGATGACCTATATCATTCCAAGTCAAAGATCTTCAACCTCTGATTATGTATATCCACCAATGAAGAAATTGATATAGTCATATAATATTTTCGGTTGCTGTGATGTCTTATTTCGTTCTAATTCCTGAATCCTCAATTTTAGATTCTAATTTTTCATCAATGAAGAAACAGATACACTTATAAAATAATTCGGTTGGAGTGATAGAAATATTGCTTACCGATTCCATAACTCTCAAAACACAGTAATCTTATTGGAGTGATGACCTATATCATTCTAATTCCATGAGCATCAATATGTATATCGAACAATGAATCCTCAACGATTCTATTCATCCTCCGACGAAGAACCCGATATACTCATGATATACTCCCATTAGAGTGATGACCTCATCATTCCAATTCCAAAGCTCCTGAGATGTGATAATCCTATTAGAATAAAGACCTATATCAGCCGAGCCTCGATTTTCGATTCTTTATATCCTAAACTAAATAAAAATTGTGTATGTTAGAGTAATGTACTATATCTTTCGATTCTTTATATCCTAAACAAAATAAAAATTGTGTATGTTAGAGTGATGCCCTATATCATTCTATTTCCACATACCTCAATTTTGGATCTAATTTGTCCACCAATGACAAAACAGATTCACTCATAAAACAATCCAATTGGTTGATGACCTATATCATTCCGATTCTATAACTCTTAAAACGTAATAATCCGATTGGAGTGATGACCTATATCATTCTAATTCCATGAGTCTCAATTTTCGATTCTATGTATCAACCAGAGAAACTTATATACCCATGGAGTGTAATCCTGTTTGAGTGATGTCCTATATCATTCTAATTCAACGAACCTCGATTTTAAATTCTATTTATCCAGCAAAAGGGAAACATAAACAAAAACAATTTCGTCGAATGATACACAAATATCATTCTGATTCCAAACTCTCAAATTGTAAGTCATATTGGAGTGATGACCTATATCATTCCAAGTCCAAGATCTTCAACCTTTGATTCTTTATATCCACCAGTGAAGAAATTGATATAGTCATATAATATAATTCGGTTGCTGTGATGTCCTATATCGTTCTAATTCCAGAAACCTCAATTTTAAATTTTATTTATTCACCAATGAAGAAACAGATACACTCATAAAATAATCCGGTTGGAGTGATAGAAATATTGCTTCCCGATTCCATAGCTCTCAAAACTCAGTAATCTTATTGGAGTGATGACCTATATCATTCTATTTCCATGAGCATCAATATGTATATCGAACAATGAATCCTCAATGATTCTATTCATCCTCCGACGAAGAACCGGATATACTCATGATATAGTTAGAGTGATGACCTCATCATTCCATTCCAAAGCTCCTGAGATGTGATTATCCTATCAGAGTGAAGACCTATATCAGCCGAGCCTCGATTTTTGATTCTTTATATCCTTAACAAAATGTAGTTTGTGTATGTTAGAGTGATGCCCTATATCATTCTTGTTCCACATACCTCAATTTTGGATCTAATTTGTCCACCAATGACAAAACAGATTCACTCATAAAACAATCCAATTGGTGTGATGACCTATATCATTCCGATTCCATAACTCTTAAAACGTAATAATCCTATTAGAGTGATGACCTATATCAGTCTAATTCCATGAGTCTCAATTTTCGATTCTATGTATCAACCAGAGAAACTTATATACCCATAGAGTGTAATTCTGTTTGAGTGATGTCCTATATCATTCTAATTCAACGAACCTCGATTTTAAATTCTATTTATCCAGCAAAACGGAAATATCAACCAGAGAAACTTATATACCCATGGAGTGTAATTCTGTTTGAGTGATGTCCTATATCATTCTAATTCAACGAACCTCGATTTTAAATTCTATTTATCCAGCAAAAGTGAAACATAAAAAAAAAAACAATTTCGATGGAATGATACACATATATCATTCTGATTCCAAACTCTCAAAATGTAAATCAATTGGAGTGATGACCTATATCATTCCAAGTCCAAGATCTTCAACCTTTGATTCTGTATATCCACCAATGAAGAAATTGATATAGTCATATAATATAATTCGGTTGCTGTGATGTCCTATATCGTTCTAATTACAGAAATCTCAATTTTAGATTCTATTTATTCACCAATGAAGAAACAGATACACTCATAAAACAATCCGGTTGGAGTGATAGAAATATTGCTTCCTGATTCCATAACTCTCAATACACAGTAATCTTATTAGAGTGATGACCTATATCATTCTAATTCCATGAGCATCAATATGTATATCGAAGAACCGGATATACTCATGATATACTCCCATTAGAGTGATGACCTCATCATTCCAAAGCTCCTGAGATGTGATAATTCTATCAGAGTGAAGACCTATATCAGCCCAACCTCAACTTTTTATTCTTTATATCCCTAACTAAATGTAGTTTGTGTATGTTAGAGTGATGCCCTATATCATTCTAATTCCACATACCTCAATTTTGGATCTAATTTGTCCACCGATGACAAAACCGATTCACTCATAAAACAATCCAATTGGTGTGATGACCTATATCATTCCAATTCCATAACTCTTAAAACGTAATAATCCTACTGGAGTGATGACCTATATCATTCTAATTCCATGAGTCTCAAGTTTCGATTCTATGTATCATCCAGAGAAACTTATATACCCATGGAGTGTAATCCTGTTTGAGTGATGTCCTATATCATTCTAATTCAACGAACCTCGATTTTAAATTCTATTTATCCAGCAAAAGGGAAACATAAACAAAAACAATTTCGTTGGATTGATACACATTTATCATTCTGATTCTAAACTCCCAAAATGTAAGTCATATTGGAGTGATGACCTATATCATTCCAAGTCAAAGATCTTCAACCTCTGATTATGTATATCCACCAATGAAGAAATTGATATAGTCATATAATATTTTCGGTTGCTGTGATGTCTTATTTCGTTCTAATTCCTGAATCCTCAATTTTAGATTCTAATTTTTCATCAATGAAGAAACAGATACACTTATAAAATAATTCGGTTGGAGTGATAGAAATATTGCTTACCGATTCCATAACTCTCAAAACACAGTAATCTTATTGGAGTGATGACCTATATCATTCTAATTCCATGAGCATCAATATGTATATCGAACAATGAATCCTCAACGATTCTATTCATCCTCCGACGAAGAACCCGATATACTCATGATATACTCCCATTAGAGTGATGACCTCATCATTCCAATTCCAAAGCTCCTGAGATGTGATAATCCTATTAGAATAAAGACCTATATCAGTCGAGCCTCGATTTTCGATTCTTTATATCCTAAACTAAATAAAAATTGTGTATGTTAGAGTAATGTACTATATCTTTCGATTCTTTATATCCTAAACAAAATAAAAATTGTGTATGTTAGAGTGATGCCCTATATCATTCTATTTCCACATACCTCAATTTTGGATCTAATTTGTCCACCAATGACAAAACAGATTCACTCATAAAACAATCCAATTGGTTGATGACCTATATCATTCCGATTCTATAACTCTTAAAACGTAATAATCCGATTGGAGTGATGACCTATATCATTCTAATTCCATGAGTCTCAATTTTCGATTCTATGTATCAACCAGAGAAACTTATATACCCATGGAGTGTAATCCTGTTTGAGTGATGTCCTATATCATTCTAATTCAACGAACCTCGATTTTAAATTCTATTTATCCAGCAAAAGGGAAACATAAACAAAAACAATTTCGTCGAATGATACACAAATATCATTCTGATTCCAAACTCTCAAATTGTAAGTCATATTGGAGTGATGACCTATATCATTCCAAGTCCAAGATCTTCAACCTTTGATTCTTTATATCCACCAGTGAAGAAATTGATATAGTCATATAATATAATTCGGTTGCTGTGATGTCCTATATCGTTCTAATTCCAGAAACCTCAATTTTAAATTTTATTTATTCACCAATGAAGAAACAGATACACTCATAAAATAATCCGGTTGGAGTGATAGAAATATTGCTTCCCGATTCCATAGCTCTCAAAACTCAGTAATCTTATTGGAGTGATGACCTATATCATTCTATTTCCATGAGCATCAATATGTATATCGAACAATGAATCCTCAATGATTCTATTCATCCTCCGACGAAGAACCGGATATACTCATGATATAGTTAGAGTGATGACCTCATCATTCCATTCCAAAGCTCCTGAGATGTGATTATCCTATCAGAGTGAAGACCTATATCAGCCGAGCCTCGATTTTTGATTCTTTATATCCTTAACAAAATGTAGTTTGTGTATGTTAGAGTGATGCCCTATATCATTCTTGTTCCACATACCTCAATTTTGGATCTAATTTGTCCACCAATGACAAAACAGATTCACTCATAAAACAATCCAATTGGTGTGATGACCTATATCATTCCGATTCCATAACTCTTAAAACGTAATAATCCTATTAGAGTGATGACCTATATCAGTCTAATTCCATGAGTCTCAATTTTCGATTCTATGTATCAACCAGAGAAACTTATATACCCATAGAGTGTAATTCTGTTTGAGTGATGTCCTATATCATTCTAATTCAACGAACCTCGATTTTAAATTCTATTTATCCAGCAAAACGGAAATATCAACCAGAGAAACTTATATACCCATGGAGTGTAATTCTGTTTGAGTGATGTCCTATATCATTCTAATTCAACGAACCTCGATTTTAAATTCTATTTATCCAGCAAAAGTGAAACATAAAAAAAAAAAAACAATTTCGATGGAATGATACACATATATCATTCTGATTCCAAACTCTCAAAATGTAAATCAATTGGAGTGATGACCTATATCATTCCAAGTCCAAGATCTTCAACCTTTGATTCTGTATATCCACCAATGAAGAAATTGATATAGTCATATAATATAATTCGGTTGCTGTGATGTCCTATATCGTTCTAATTCCAGAAATCTCAATTTTAGATTCTATTTATTCACCAATGAAGAAACAGATACACTCATAAAACAATCCGGTTGGTGTGATAGAAATATTGCTTCCTGATTCCATAACTCTCAATACACAGTAATCTTATTAGAGTGATGACCTATATCATTCTAATTCCATGAGCATCAATATGTATATCGAAGAACCGGATATACTCATGATATACTCCCATTAGAGTGATGACCTCATCATTCCAATTCCAAAGCTCCTGAGATGTGATAATCCCATCAGAGTGAAGACATATATCAGCCGAGCCTCAATTTTCGATTCTTTATATCCTTAACTAAATGTTGTTTGTGTATGTTAGAGTGATGCCCTATATCATTCAAATTCCACAGACCTCAAATTTGGATCTAATTTGTTCACCAATGACAAAACCGATTCACTCATAAACCAATCCAAGTGGTGTGATGACCTATATCATTCCGATTCCATAACTCTTAAAACGTAATAATCCTATTGGAGTGGTGACCTATATCATTCTAGTTCCATGAGTCTCAATTTTCGATTCTATGTATCATCCAAAGAAACTTATATACCCATGGAGTGTAATCATGTTTGAGTGATGTCCTATATCATTCTAATTCGACGAACGTCGATTTTAAATTCTATTTATATTGCAAAAGGGAAACATAAACAAAAACAATTTAGTTGGAATGATACACCTATATCATTCTGATTCTAAACTCTTAAAATGTAAGTCATATTGGAGTGATGACCTATATCATTCCAAGTCGAAGATCTTCAACATTTGATTCTGTATATCCACCAATGAAGAAATTGATATAGTCATATAATATTTCCGGTTGCTGTGATGTCTTTTATCGTTCTAATTTCAGAAAACTTAATTTTAGATTCTATTTTTTCACCAATGAAGAAACAGATACACTTAGATACACTTATAAAATAATTCGGTTGGAGTGATAGAAATATTGCTTCCCGATTCCATAACTCTCAAAACACAGTAATCTTATTGGAGTGATGACCGATATCATTCTAATTCCATGAGCATCAATATGTATATCGAACAATGAATCCTCAACGATTCTATTCATCCTCCGACGAAGAACCCGATATACTCATGATATACTCCCATTAGAGTGATGACCTCATCATTCCAATTCAAAGCTCCTGAGATGTGATAATCCTATTAGAATAAAGACCTATATCAGCCGAGCCTCGATTTTCGATTCTTTATATCCTATATCTAAAATTGATATAGTCATATAATATTTTCGGTTGCTGTGATGTCTTATATCGTTCTAATTCCATTAGAGTGATGACCTCATCATTCCAATTTCAAAGCTCTTGAGATGTGATAATCCTATCAGAATGAAGACCTATATCAGCCGTGCCTCGATTTTCGATTCTTTATATCCTTAACTAAATGTAGTTTGTGTATGTTAGAGTGATGCCCTATATCATTCTAATTCCACATACCTCAATTTGGGATCTAATTTGTCCACCAACGACAAAACAGATTCACTCATAAAACAATCCAATTGGTGTGATGACCTATATCATTCCGATTCCATAACTCTTGCAACGTATTAATCCTATTGGAGTGATGACCTATATCATTCTAATTTTATGAGTCTCAATTTTCGATTCTATGTATCAACCAGAGAAACTTATATACCCATGGAGTGTAATTCTGTTTAAGTGATGCCCTATATCATTCCAATTCACTGAACCTCGATTTTAAATTCTATTTATCCAGCAAAAGGGAAACATAAACCAGATAAACTTATATACCCATGGAGTGTAATTCTGTTTGAGTGATGTCCTATATCATTCTAATTCAACGAACCTCGATTTTAAATTCTATTATCCAGCAAAAGTGAAACATAAAAAAAACAATTTCGTTGGAATGATACACATATATCATTCTGATTCCAAACTCTCAAAATGTAAATCAATTGGAGTGATGACCTATATCATTCCAAGTCCAAGATCTTCAACCTTTAATTCTGTAAATCCACCAGTGAAGAAATTGATATAGTCATATAATATAATTCGGTTGCTGTGATGTCCTATATCGTTCTAATTCCAGAAACCTCAATTTTAAATTCTATTTATTCACCAATGAAGAAACAGATACACTCATAAAACAATCCGGTTGGAGTGATAGAAATATTGCTTCCCGATTCCGTAACTCTCAAAACACAGTAATCTTATTGGAGTGATGACCTATATCATTCTAATTCCATAAGCATCAATATGTATATCGAAGAACCGGATATACTCATGATATACTCCCATTAAAGTGATGACCTCATCATTACAATTCCAAAGCTCCTGAGATGTGATCATCCTATCAGAGTGAAGACCTATATCAGCCGAGCCTCAATTCTCGATTCTTTATATCCTTAACTAAATGTAGTTTGTGTATGTTAGAGTGATGCCCTATATCATTATAATTCCACAGAGCTCAATTTTGGATCTAATTTGTCCACCAATGACGATACAGATTCACTCATAAAACAATCCAATTGGTGTGATGACCTATATCATTCCGATTCCATAACTCTTAAAACGTAGTAATCCTATTGGAGTGATGACCTATATCATTCTAACTCCATGAGTCTCAATTTTCGATTCGATGTATCAACCAGAGAAACTTATATACCCATGGAGTGTAATCCTGTTTGAGTGATGTCCTATATCATTCTAACTCAACGAACCTCGATTTTAAATTCTATTTATCCAGCAAAAGGGAAACATAAACAAAAACAATTTCGTTGGAATGATACACATAAATCATTCTGATTCCAAACTCTCAAAATGTAAGTCATATTGGAGTGTCATATTGGAGTGATGACCTATATCATTCCAAGTCCAAGATCTTCAACCTTTGGTTATGTATATCCACCAGTGAAGAAATTGATATAGTCATATAATATAATTCGGTTGCTGTGATGTCCTTTATCGTTTTAATTCCAGAAACCTGAATTTTAAATTCTATTTATTCACCAATGAAGAAACAGATACACTCATAAAACAATCCGGTTGGAGTGATAAAAATATTTCTTCCCGATTCTCGAAACACAGTAATCTTATTGGAGTGATGACCTATATCATTCTAATTCCATGAGCATCAATATGTATATCGAAGAACCGGATGTACTCATGATATACTCCCATTAATGTGATGACCTCATCATTCCAATTCAAAGCTCTTGAGATGTGATAATCCTATCAGAGTGAAGACCTATATCAGCCGAGCCTCAATTTTCGATTCTTTATATCCTTAATTAAATGTAGTTTGTGTATGTTAGAGTGATGCCCTATATCATTCTAATTCCATAGACCTCAATTTTGGATCTAATTTGTCCACCAATGACAAAACAAATTCACTCATAAAACAATGCAATTGGTGATGACCTATATCATTCCGATTCCATAACTCTTAAAACGTAATAATCCTATTGGAGTGATGACCTATATCATTCTAATTCCATGAGTCTCAATTTTCGATTCTATGTATCAACCAGAGAAACTTATATACCCATGGAGTGTAATCGTGTTTGAGTGATGTTTCTATATCATTCTACTTCAACGAACCTCGATTTTAAATACTATTTATCCAGCAAAAGTGAAACATAAACGAAAACAATTTCGTTGGAATGATACACATATATCATTCTGATTCCAAACTCTCAAAATGTATGTCATATTGGAGTGATGACCTATATCATTCCAAGTCCAAGATCTTCAACCTTTGATTCTGTATATCCGCCAGTGAAGAAATTGATGTAGTCATATAATATAACTCGGTTGCTGTGATGTCCTATATTATTCTAATTCAAGAAACCTCAATTTCAAATTCTATGTATTCACCAATGAAGAAACAGATACACTCATAAAACAATCCGGTTGGAGTGATAGAAATATTGCTTCCCGATTCTCTAACTCTCAAAACACAGTAATCTTATTGGAGTGATGACCTATATCATTCTATTTCCATGAGCATCAATATGTAAATCAAACAATGAAGCCTCAAGAATCTATTCATCCTCCGACGAAGAACCGGATTTACTCATGATATACTCCCATTAGAGTGATGACCTCATCATTCCAATTCCAAAGCTGCTGCGATGTGATAATCCTATCAGAGTGAATCCCTATATCAGCCGAGCCTCAATTTTCGATTCTTTATATCCTTAACTAAATGTGGTTTGTATATGTTAGAGTGATGCCCTATATCATTCTAATTCCACAAACATCAATTTTGGAAACATCAATTTTGGATCTAATTTGTCCACCAATGAAAAAACAGATTCACTCATAAAACAATCCAATTGGTGTGATGACCTATATCTTTCCGATTCCATAACTCTTAAAACGTAATAATCCTAATGGAGTGATGACCTTATATCATTCTAATTCCATGAGTCTCAATTTTCAATTCTATGTATCAACCAGAGAAACTTATATACCCATGGAGTGTAATCCTGTTTGAGTGATGTCCTATATCATTCAAATTCAACGAACCTCGATTTTAAATTCTATTTATCCAGCAAAAGGGAAACATAAACGAAAACTATTTCGTTGGAATGATACACATATATCATTCTGATTCCAAACTCTCAAAATGTAAGTCATATTGGAGTGTCATATTGGAGTGATGACCTATATCATTCCAAGTCCAAGATCTTCAACCTTTGATTATGTATATCCACCAGTGAAGAAATTGATATAGTCATATAATATAATTCGGTTGCTGTGATGTCCTTTATCGTTTTAATTCCAGAAACCTGAATTTTAAATTCTATTTATTCACCAATGAAGAAACAGATACACTCATAAAACAATCCGGTTGGAGTGATAAAAATATTTCTTCCCGATTCTCGGAACACAGTAATCTTATTGGAGTGATGACCTATATCATTCTAATTCCATGAGCATCAATATGTATATCGAAGAACCGGATATACTCATGATATACTCCCATTAAAGTGATGACCTCATCATTCCAATTCAAAGCTCCTGAGATGTGATAATCCTATCAGAGTGAAGACCTATATCAGCCGAGCCTCAATTTTTGATTCTTTATATCCTTAATTAAATGTAGTTTATGTATGTTAGAGTGATGCCCTATATCATTCTAATTCCATAGACCTCAATTTTGGATCTAATTTGTCCACCAATGACAAAACAAATTCACTCATAAAACAATGCAATTGGTGATGTCCTATATCATTCCGATTCCATAACTCTTAAAACGTAATAATCCTATTGGACTGATGACCAATATCATTCTAATTCCATGAGTCTCAATTTTCGATTCTATGTATCAACTAGAGAAACTTATATACCCATGGAGTGTAATCCTGTTTGAGTGATGTTTCTATATCATTCTACTTCAACGACCCTCGATTTTAAATACTATTTATCCAGCAAAAGGGAAACATAAACGAAAAAAATTTCGTTGGAATGATACACATATATCATTCTGATTCCAAACTCTCAAAATGTAAGTCATATTGGAGTGATGACCTATACAATTCCAAGTCCAAGATCTTCAACCTTTGATTCTGTATATCCACCAGTGAAGAAATTGATGTAGTAATATAATATAACTCGGTTGCTGTGATGTCCTATATCATTCTAATTCAAGAAACCTCAATTTCAAATTCTATGTATTCACCAATGAAGAAACAGATACACTCATAAAACAATCCGGTTGGAGTGATAGAAATATTGCTTCCCGATTCTCGAACTCTCAAAACACAGTAATCTTATTGGAGTGATGACCTATATCATTCTATTTCCATGAGCATCAATATGTAAATCGAACAATGAAGCCTCAAGAATCTATTCATCCTCCGACGAAGAACCGGATTTACTCATGATATACTCCCATTAGAGTGATGACCTCATCATTCCAATTCCAAAGCTCCTGCGATGTGATAATCCTATCAGAGTGAAGCCCTATATCAGCCGAGCCTCAATTTTCGATTCTTTATATCCTTAACTAAATGTGGTTTGTGTAAGTTAGAGTGATGCCCTATATCATTCTAATTCCACAAACCTCAATTTTGGATCTAATTTGTCCACCAATGACAAAACAGATTCACTCATAAAACAATCTAATTGGTGTGATGTCCTATATCATTCCGATTCCATAACTCTTAAAACGTAATAATTCTATTGGAGTGATGACCTATATCATTCTAATTCCATGAGTCTCAATTTTCGATTCTATGTATCAACCAGAGAAACTTATATACCCATGGAGTGTAATCCTGTTTGAGTGATGTCCTATATCATTCTAATTCAACGAACCTCGATTTTAAATTCTATTTATCCAGCAAAAGGGAAACATAAACGAAAACAAGAGACTAGCAGCCAAACCACTGTTCTTGTTGCTGTCCCCTTTTGCTTCTCTTTCAGATCTGGGATTCTACACCTACTTCAGGTTTTCTTAAACTTCCTGTTTGTAACAAGGTTATGTTTGAGTGATTCCTTGATGGTTTATTTCTAGTACAAGAGTTGATCCTTGTGTCTGTTTTAAGATTTGCATCAACTGGTATCAGAGCCAGGTTCTTTCTTGTGGTTGTATTTCACTGGCTGTTGCCTGGTTAAGCTACTATCGTAATGGCTCAGCGAGGTGGAAGAGGAAATCGTGGTAGAGGACGTAGAAATAACTATGCGACAGTTGAGATGATTGATGAGTTACGAGGTAGCATTCAACAACTTACTCAGCTAGTGACTCGACTGACAAATGGTAGGCAGAATGAGGAAGGAGAACAAGCAGATGATGCTGAAGCTGCTGAAAGTACGCAACAACTTTCAGACAGTGGAAGTGAGGGCTTTGATGAAGATAGAAGGTCTGCTCAGGGGCGAGGTCACGGCGTCAATGGAAGACATGAACGATGGGAGGACCGTATTGTAAGTGCTCTACAAAACTCAAGGGAGTATGGTGTCCAAGTTCAACTTTCAGAATTCAATGGTGAGATGGAACCAGAAGAATTTTTAGACTGGATTGACAGTATTGATAGCTTCTTTGAGTACAAACAAGTGACAGAAGAAAGGAAAGTTAAGCTCGTGGGAACAAAATTAAGAGGACCAGCATCTACTTGGTGGAAGCATTATCAAAATGATCGAGAGCTCAGGGGCAAAGGGAAGATAAGAAGATGGGACAAAATGAAAGGGAAGCTAACAGATCAGTTTCTGCCTCGAGATTATGAGCAAACACTTTATCAACGGTTGCAAAATTTGAGACAGCGCGATAAGTCAGTCAAGGAGTATACCCAAGACTTCCATCGTGTTACGTTAAGAAGTAGTTTTGCTGAAACAGAGCTGCAGAAAGTAGGCCGATACGTGAATGGTCTCCGTTTGCCTATACAAGATCAAGTGAGTCTCCATCGGACGTTCAAAGTCAGCGATGCTTATCAGCTTGCCCTAAAAGTTGAGAGTCAATTGAATCGCGGATCTTCAAGGAAACAATTTGGTCCATCAACAAGCAAAGTTACTAATCCTTCTCGTAGTGTGCAACCAGCTGCAGCTGCTCCTACAAGACAAAGTGCGGTAGAGAAAACTGGACAGATAAGGACTAACACTCAGGGCAGGGAGTTATCAAGTGCTATAGGTGTTCAGAACTTGGGCACAAGTCTAACGAATGTCCAAAAAGGCGAGCTGATGGTCGGGTAAACTTAGCAGAAGATGAAGAACAAGATTGTGAGAACTTCGTGGCTGAGGGAACTCAAAACCAAAGTAATGGGTCTGATCTCGAGGAAGAGGGGATTGAGGGTGATGTAATTGGGGAAGTTCTTGTTACTCGCAGGTCAATGCTTGCACCTGTAAGTGCAAATGATGATAGTTGGCTCCGCAAGAACATTTTTCGGACGCGCTGCACGTCAGGCGGGAAGCTCTGCAACCTAATTATTGATAGTGGAAGTAGCGAAAATCTGGTATCCCAAGAAATGGTGAACAAACTGAAGCTAGAGACAGTCAAACATCCACAACCATATCGTATTATTTGGTTCAACAAAGGGAATGAGGTCATTGTCTCAATGAAATGTCTTGTTAACTTTTCCGTTGGGACAGTCTTCAATGAATCAGTATGGTGTGATGTTGTGCCAATGGATGCATGCCATATCCTCTTAGGACGCCCTTGGCAATTTGACAGGAAAACAGTGCATTATAGTGACAAGAATACATATTCATTCCTCTTAAAGAACAAGAAACTTGTGTTGAAGCCAATGAAAGATGATATTATGGTGGCAAGGAAAGAGTATTCAGAATCTTTGTTAAGTTTTAGCGACTTTATCAAGGAGAGTAAAGAAACTGGAATTATATATGCGCTAATGGGGAAAGAAGGTAGCATTCCTGACACAAGACCGAATAGCGTGAAAGCACTACTGGAAGAGTTTATTGATGACATGCCCGGTGAACTTCCTAATGGTCTACCTCCTGCTCGTGAAGTTCAACATTCCATTGATCTAGTACCAGGGGCTGCACTTCCAAATCTGTCTCACTACAGACTAAGCCCTAAGGAACACGAGGAGTTGCAAAAACAGGTTCATGATCTTCTGGAAAAGGGTTTCATCAGAGAAAGCTTAAGTCCTTGTGCGGTGCCTGCCTTATTAACTCCAAAGAAGGACGGTACTTGGCGAATGTGTGTGGACAGTCGAGCTATCAATAAGATAACAATTAAATACAGATTTCCGATTCCGAGGTTAGATGATATGCTTGATATGTTGTCAGGGGCTGAAGTATTTTCCAAAATTGATTTGAAGAGTGGCTACCATCAAATAAGAATTAGAGGAGAAGACGAGTGGAAAACAGCGTTCAAGACCAAGGAAGGGCTCTATGAATGGTTGGTTATGCCATTTGGCCTTTCAAATGCCCCTAGCACTTTTATGAGGTTTATGAATCATGTACTTAAGCCATGCATCGGAAAGTTTGTGGTTGTGCATTTTGACGATATTTTAATCTACAGCAAGGACTCCAAGTCTCATATTCAACATCTAAGAAGTGTTTTGCTCCTTCTACGACAACACCAGCTTTATGCTAATGCAAAGAAATGTGCATTTGTGGCAGAAAAATTGGAGTTTCTTGGTTTTGTACTCTCAGCTAAGGGTGTGGAAGTTGATTCGACTAAAATTGCAGCAATCACAACTTGGCCTACCCCGAAGACACTAACTGAAATACGAAGCTTCCATGGCCTGGCTACATTCTATAGGAGATTCATTAGGAACTTCAGCACTGTAGTTGCTCCTATCACTGAGTGTCTCAAAGGTGGAAAATACAGTTGGAGTTTGGAGGCCGAAGAGAGCTTCAAGGAGATCAAGAGAAGGATGACACAAGCACCCATTCTTGCACTTCCAGATTTTAGTAAATTGTTTGAGGTGGATTGTGATGCTTCAAAGGTTGGAATTGGTGGAGTTTTGAGTCACGAAGGTCGGCCAATTGCATTCTTTAGTGAAAAACTCAATGGACCTCGTCAAAATTATTCCACCTATGATGTTGAGTTATATGCTGTTGTACGAGCTTTGAAGTTCTGGAGACACTATTTGATTCAACGAGAGTTTATCTTGCATTCAGATCATGAGGCCTTGCGGTACCTCAACTCTCAGAGAAAGCTTAACTCGAGGCATGCAAAATGGGTCTCTTTCTTGCAAGAATATTCTTTCATGTTGAGGCACAAATCGGGTCAGCAAAATAAAGTGGTCGACGCTTTGAGTAGGAGGGTTCATGTGCTTATGACTATGTCTACCAATGTTGTTGGTTTGGAGATGATTAAAGAGCAATACAAGGATGATCCATACTTTAAGGGTGTTATAACGGTAAAGACACTGAAGTATGCGCTGAATTTGCTACTACTGATGATTATTTGTTCAAAGGGGTTCGATTGTGCATTCCTGAAGGTTCTTTGAGAAACCTTCTGATCGCTGAATTGCATGGTGGTGGTTTAGGTGGCCACTTTGGTAGGGACAAGACTTCTGAATTGGTGGCTGCCCGGTATTTTTGGCCTTCCATACGTCGTGATACCTACAAGTATGTTGACCGGTGCTACACGTGTCAAACCTCGAAAGGGCAGCAGCAGAATATTGGTTTGTACACCCCTCTACCAATCCCGACAAGCCCGTGGGTGGACATTAGCATGGATTTTGTGATGGGGTTACCAAAAACAACAAGGAGTTTTGATTCAATTTTTGTTGTTGTTGATCGGTTCTCCAAGATGGCACATTTTATCTCATGCAAGAAATCGTTGGATGCTACTCATGTTGCAAATATCTTCTTCAGAGAGGTTGTTAGGCTTCATGGAATTCCAAAAACCATAACTTCTGATAGGGATGTGAAGTTTTTAAGCCACTTTTGGAGGACTTTATGGAAGTTGTCGACTAAATTGCAGTACAGCAGTGCATTTCACCCTCAAACAGATGGTCAAACAGAGGTTGTAAATCGTAGCTTGGGAAATCTCTTACGCTGCCTTGCGAAAGATAACATACGATGTTGGGATCTGACTTTGCCACAGGCTGAATTTTCTTACAATAGTTCAGTAAATCGATCCACTGGGAAGAGTCCATTTGAAATTGTTTATGGACGAGCTCCCTGTCAAGTAGTGGATCTTGTTGATGTCTCAAACCAACCCCGTATTAGCGATGACGCTATCGCTTATGCAGAGAACATAAAGGAAATACAGGAACAGGTCCGTCAGAAGTTATTGAAGATGAACGACCACTACAAAGCCGTCACTGACCAGCATCGGAGGTTCAAAGAATACCAAGTCGGAGATTGGGTCATGGTTTTTCTAAGGAAAGACAGATATCCTGTAGGAACTTACAACAAGCTGAAATGCAAGAAAATTGGTCCGTGCAAGGTTTTACGCAAATTTGGGGCAAACTCCTATGAAGTTAAGCTACCACGTGGCCTGAATATATCTCCTATTTTTAATGTTGCTGATCTGTACAACTTTCATGGTGATTTAAACATCAAGCTCAGCAATAATGTGGAGGATGCGTCGAACAACGATGCTAGAGAAGAAGCTGAAGGTATTGAGAGGGTGGTTGAAGTTCGAGAAGTTAAAACCAGGGGTCGTAGTTACTTCAGATTTCTCGTCAAATGGGCTGGAAAGGATGATATCGAGAATTGTTGGATAAGTGAGGAAGACTTCATGAAGATCAATGAAGAAATGTGCAAGGATGCGAAGCTGACAACTCGAACGGAGTCGAGTTCTTTTTAACCGGGGGAGAATGATGCACTAGCATATATATATATATATATGTACATATATTATCTCTGAAGTCCTTGGTTTAGGTCTGATGGGTCTTTTTGTCTTTCTCCCCTCACTTATCCAGAAGATTGGTTGGTCCAGCAGCCTTTGTTGACTTTTCAACTGGCTATTTTGTCACATATGTAAATTTCAGGGGGTTTCTTGCAATATTTTGGCAGAAACTTCTCTTGGAAGTTTCAGCTCTTTAAGGGTAGTCAGCTAGCAGAGGGAACTTCACTTTTTGCTTTTGGAAAACACATATGCGGAGCAAAGCTCAGCAACAAAGCCAGCTAGGGTTGAAGCATTGGAGTTTTGGGCTTGAGGATTCACCCGTGGTGCCTACCGATCTCTCTTGGTTGCAGGAGTGCACAAGAGACTAGCAGCCAAACCACTGTTCCTGTTGCTGTCCCCTTTTGCTTCTCTTTCAGATCTGGGATTCTACACCTACTTCAGGTTTTCTTAAACTTCCTGTTTGTAACAAGGTTATGTTTGAGTGATTCCTTGATGGTTTATTTCTAGTACAAGAGTTGATCCTTGTGTCTGTTTTAAGATTTGCATCATATTCCCAAGCTTTTTGGATTGGAATAACCACCAGCAACATATTCACCTAAAAGTAACAAAGCCATATACCTTAATTAAGATAATCCTATTGGAGTGATGACCTATATCATTCTAATTCCATAAGCCTCAAATAGTAGCTTCTGTAGATCCACCATCGACATATTATCCGAAATTAAGAGAAACCGATATACTTGTACAAACTAATCCCATTGGAGTGACGACCTATATCATTCTCACTCCATAAGCCTCAAATTTTAGATGTATTTTAGACTCTAGATATCAACCACCTATATAGCAAGGCCAAATTTAAATCGATACACACTTTTAAAAAATAAACCCTTTGGAGTGAGTGACCTACATGATTCTAAATCAATAAGCCTCAAAGTTCCAATCCCATATATCAGCCACCAATGTATTATAAACCCAAATTTGAGAAATCAGTGCACTGATAAAATAATGCCATTGGAGTGTTAACCTTTATCATTTTAAGTCCATAAACTTCAAAGTTTAGACACATTTCCATTTAGGAGTGAAGATGATGGTTTTGTCTTGGGTCAAGCATTTGGTCAAGGGCAATGGAAAAAGTGTGATGGATATTGTTTTGGTAGTATCGTTTTTTAAGCATGTATACTGGATGTTTTCAACAATTTTTGGAGGCGTGCGAGGAAGTTCGATGGTAATAGAGATAGTAATCTTTGTCGTACAAGTATGTGTGGAAGCTTTTATGTCAAATGGTTTCTTATGTGGAGGAAGAGAAGTTAAGGACCATTTGGGAAGTGATGTGAAGAGGTCTGATGGAGACTTGAGAAGGGAACTTTAAAACCATGGTAGTGTTACTGTTGATGGTTAGGATATTATTTTGGTAGTATAGTTTATAAATGCTTACAATTTTTTTTTGGAGGCGTGGTGGAAGTTGGATGGTAATACAGATAGTTATCATTATACTGCGAATATCTGTAAGTTACAACCTACATGTTTTGCTCAATTGATTTCTTAGGTGGAGGAGGAGAAGTGTAACAGCTTTAGGGGAGTGAAGGGAAATGTAAAGGTGAATAACTTGTTACTTCGCGGACGGTGTGATTAGGTAGTTTAATGGAAGATAAACCAGCTGCCCAACACCGCAATTAAAAATAATAATCCCTGATTCAGCCCTTTGATAAGTGCAAGTTTTAAAAGTTACCCTTCATTGATATGTTTGAATTGTATTATTTCAATTAATATTGCAATATTTCTGTTTTTGTTTGTGATTCAGCAGTTGCAAGTAATATTTCAGCTTTTTTCTAACTATCGTTTTTACAATGTACAGTCATTTCAAACATCAAATTTACGTCGACCTTCTTACCTAGCGAATTAGCCTTTTTAGATCTGCCATTTGTTATGTCTGTCAGCTATGTTGTTTGGGTTGAATTATTTATCAGGAAGTTGTGAAGTGAGGCGGCATGAATGGATTCTTAATCTCTTTGGGGAATCTGGCCTCAGAATGATGTTGAAGTTGTTGAGATTCATTAGTGTTTATGAAAAAGCTGTGGTTGTACGGAGTTCTTGAGGAAAAAGACCTAAGAATTCAGGGAGATAGTGGGATATAGCGAGGAGAGAAGGAAGTTGTTGGACCGTCATTTTATGGAGGAAGGAGTTAACTATTTTTGGTACGCAAAGCAGGAATGCAGGGAATGCAGGATGGTATTTTTTGTGTTTGTGCGTGGGTGTGTAAGTTGCTTAGTGAATTAGCCCTTACGCCTTACACCAACTAGCTCTTATAACTGGAAGTTGTCATCATTGATATTTATATTTTTACTGACGTAAAATTAGAGTTGGTTAGTTTTGTCTACTCTTTTAAAATGCTTATTTTTTCCAACAATTCCTTACTTTAGTCTGTAATATATCACTTACAATCGTTTTCTTTTCTCCTAATAGTGTAAAATTCCAGTTTTTCTTATTTAATTGAGCTGTTAGTGATATTTTAACTCTTTTTTGGCGAGGTCTTTTTGCAAAATTCATTTGGCTTAATACATTTTCTTACTTTTCTACTTCAAACAACACATTTACATCTACCTTGCTGCCTAGCGAATTAGCAGTCTTCCTCGTAAGTCGTATGGGCCTCACTGGTGTTAAAGGCGTTGTTGTGAAGTATTGACGGAAGGATGACTAAATGGATTTTGAATTTCTGGGGAAATCCTGACTCATAATGACGTTGCGTTTTTTTGGGATTTTAATATTCTTCGTGACAGCTGTTTTTTGTGATGAATTTCTTGAGTTGGTATTAAGAAACTTAGAAGAAATCATTGTGAAAGAGAGAGGTAACCCAGTCAATGAAGTTCTTTGACTGCTTCAGTTTAATGAAGAAGCGAGTAATTGTTTTTGGTAAATATAGTTGGAAGCTGGGAATACGATTTAGTCTTTTATGTGATTAGGTGTGTGAGCTGTGGATGTCTTATAGTCTTTATGCACGACAGATGGATAAAGTTGTTGAGACGTTGAGATTGGTGGCAGTCGTAGTATCTTTTGCACTTTTGGAGTGAAGATGATGCATTTGTTTTGGGATAAGAATCCGGTGTAGAGCAATGGAAGAGATGTGTTAAAGACTTGGGAAGGGAATAATAAGGTATGGCTGTTTGGTTGTTGCTGTGTAGGATATGATTTTGTAGTATAATCATCGGATTGTGTTCACCAGATGATTTGACAATTTTTGGAGGCATGTGTTGAAGTTGGATGGTGATAGAGATATCTTTATGCTATGTTTTCCTGTAGTATTTTGACAGGGTTCAACTAACATGTTTTGCTATATTGGTCGAACGGTTTTTCAGGTGGAGGAAGAGAAGTGTAGGAGCATAGGTAACAGCTAGTTACACCGCGAGTCCGCGACAGTGTGGTAATATTTTTTAATGGCGGATCAACCAAAGGCCCACCACCATCACCACCTAACTTCTGCAATCAATCATGTAAACATTACTTTTTATCCAAATCAATAATTCCCTGTTTCGGCCCTCTAGCCAGTGTTACGTTTTTTGAAATTTACTAGTTGTCAATCTATTCTTATCATAATGGCTCTTGTTTTTAAATCCGTTTTGACGTGCCCTTGATTTATTTTTATCCAAATGGTTCTTAGATGGAGGGAGAGAGTTGTAGGACCATGTGGGAAGTGATGGAAAAAGTATAGGGTGAATAGCTTGTTAGTTCGTCTTCATTGTGATGATTTAGTTTTAAGAAGGAGCAGCCAGCTGCCTAACCAGCACTTTTAATGCAATATTTAATAAATAAATAAGAATCCTCGTTTCGGTCTTTAACAAGTGCTAGTTTCAGAAGTTACCCTTTGTCAATATGTTGAACCCAATTAACTTTTTTTTTTTTTTTTTTTTTTCTATTTATTCAGTGGTGGATCAAACATAAACCCACCGGAATCTACTTCCCTACCCACCATGCTTTTGCAATCACTCTATGTAAAGTATTTTTTTCAAAACTAAGACTACCACTTATTAACATTTTTTGTTTCAGTTACCTATGCCCATCCACTTACAATTTACCATATTGCCTGAGTTATGGTTCCCTTACCTTAAGACCTTGTTTCTGCCCCCAATCAGTTTTACGTTTCAGAATTGACCTTTCTCAATCTGCTTGAATCCAAAAGGGCTCTTGCATTACCATCCTTTTTTTGATGTGCCTTTGATATCTATTTTAATTTAGTGGTATTCGTTATATTTTCTTCAAAAGCTTCTCTAATCTTTGGCCTTTACACTAAATAATTGTTATACCTTTAAGTTTTTCTCTTTGATATTTATACATTATGTTTTTTCTTTTGTAGAATGTAAGGTACTGAGAGATGTTTCCACGCTTTAAACAACATACGTTCACCATCTCCTCTTTAATATGTCTGCAAGATATCTCAGTTCTATTATGTGCACCTGATATTTCCATATTTCAGTTCTTGTTTGTAGTTTAGCAGTTGTAGGTGATATTTCAACTCTTCTCCAACTGGCTGTTTTTTTTACAACATTCTTCTTACGCTATCGAATTAAAACCATTTTATGAATCTTCTATGTCAAACAAAACATGCATTGACCTTACAAGCGAATTAGTTCTCTTAGATCTGTCATTGGTAATATCTCTCGCCCATTTTGCTTGGTGTTAAGTTAGTTTTATATGTAGTTGTGATGCTAAGCTGCTTAAATGGATTTTAAATTTCTGTGGGGATATCTTGACTTGTAATGAAATTGAGTAGTTTTCCGACGAATTTCTGGAGGGAGATAGTGAGACATTCATTAGAAATGATGGAGAAGAAGGTATAGACGGAGATGGTAGTTCTTGGATTATCATTCTATGGAGGAAGTGGGTACTTGTTATTAGTTTGTAAAGTTGAAATGCAGCTATCCTATGTTGGTCTTTTACATGATAAGTGTGTCGGAGTGGATTTTTTATAATCGTCATGCACTAAAGATGGATGAGGTTTTCGAGACTCAGAGATAGTTTATTTTAGTGTGTTGAATTATGGCAAGAATAAAATTAGTGACCTGGATTTTCAATCCAATATGGTCAATTGGGGATCGAGGCTGTAATTATGGGGTGAATAAATCATTAGTATGGATAATCAATGCAATCCTGTCAATCGGGATTTTGGGATATTAGAAAATTAGATATTTCTAATTTTATTTCATACCACATTTGAAATAAAGAGAGAATGAAGTGAAGGCAAGTCCGTCTTTTATGATATTAAGTAGGGTGGTTGTGGATTCTAGACAGTCTACATTGACGAAGGTTGGTTGTAGTTGTCTCTAGACAGTGTTTTTGCATGCTTTAATTATGTTAGTTAACTTCAGTTATCGAGTAATAGACATTTTTTGCCAATCAGCAATGAAGATAATAGTTTTGAGTTGGGTTAAGAAATTGCAAGGGAAAAGGAAGTGGTGTGTTGGAGAGTTCGGAAGGAGACGGGAAGCATATTTCTTAGTAGGCTTCCTTCCTTTTGGCCTTTTTGGGTTGTACAATAAGCAAAATGTGTTTATTAGCTTAATTTTGACAATCCAAGCAATTGTGTGGAAATTTGATTGTAAATGAGACTGTTTTCATTACTCTGTAATATGTAAGGATAATTTTGCTGTGTGGTTTGCAAAAAAAAAATGTTTGGTGGTGCTAACGTGTTTCTAATTTGGGTGAAGTTGACTTTATTGATCTTTGTTTAGATTGAAAAATGGTTTCTCAGGGAGAGGAAGGGAAGTGTACCAGCATTTAATAACTGAAAGAAAATATATAGTGAAATAGCATTTTTTATTGGTGAACAGTGAAATAGCTTTTATACTTAAACTGAAAGATCGATTAAGTTGTTTAGGGATTGAGATAGTTTTCAACATGCTATAACTTATGTTAGGGAAATTTGGTTGGCGATTTGAAGCATCTTTTGCCATTCAGGAATAGAGATGATATTTTTGTGTTTGTTCAAGATAAAAGGGAAACGGGTGTTTGGGACTTGGCTAGGGAATGGGAAATATATGGCTGAGTGACCTTTTCAGTATGTGGATACAATTTTGGTGGTATGATCTTGGAACTGTGTTTTCTAGTGTTATTTGGACAATTTTCCGTGTGGAGGTGAGCGAGTGGCAGATGAGATTGTTTCCATTATGCTGTTATTCTATGCTGAAGATTGTGTTGGGTGGTGCTAGCATGTTTTGCTTATCTGGGCGAAGATGGGTTTATGTTTCTGGGGCAGTCCAAGGAAGCAAAGTCTCCTTCCTCGCTGGCGAGGAGGAATGACTTGATGCTATTCCTATTCCAGAGGGGACTGCTAAATTAAGGGCAAGTAACAAAAGACGCTCTAAAGGGATCAGAATTCTTCCTATTAATCAAGCATCTTCTTCACTTCTGAGCTTCTTTTGTCGACTTTAACAAGGATATGTCCCTATAAAGGAAGGGGAGGCCTCAAGTAGGCTGCCTTGGCCTGCTCCTACTCTGATTTCTTATCCAAAGATTTTATCATCGCTAAGCTCATGTTGAAACAGAGTAGTTGTTGGAACATTAGGTATGAAAAAGCATTGTTAAACTACTCCGCTATGATAGGGTTTCTAATCGATTCTCGCCACATACTGAGGCTCATGGAGATCCCTTTTCAATATATTTCTTTATCATCTACCTGGAGCACTCAGCTCTCTAGAAAAGAGCCCTCCATTTCTTTGCAAATGATGTTTGTTTGCTTTTTTCAAACCATCCATTCCCTTGTAAGTGCTCCTAGTAGCTTGCTTTAGTATGGTTTTCCGTCAACAGATCAATGGGGTCAAAATCCACATTCTTTCCTCAGCCTGATTACCGACCCCGAGCTTGGTCAAGTCTTTGCCCAGTTGTTTGATGTTCAGGTAGCTGAAAACCAGGGGCCAATCTTGGTCTTCCACCGACTGTGGCGCTTGGAAGCGGCAGGAAATTTTAATTTAACATAAGATAACTTTCCACTAATGAATATTCGAGCCATGTGCTGCAAAATTGCAAAGGAATATCCAAAACCATAATACTAAACGTTTATAACTACTAGTAGTAAATTACGCCTTTGTGTACCGATTAATGCATGAATCTAGAGTCTAGAGTGTACTCACTGAACATGAAACCTAAAGACCAAGACATTCAAATTTTGCATTACTTTTGAAGAGTTGACGTAAATGTGAAAGTTTCACTTGTCATCCTAAAACATGTTAGTTACATGCATATCGTAGTTTTACCATTTCTAGAATTGGATTACAGAAGATTGGTCTCTGACTCTAAAAAACCCTACTACCGTGTAACTTAAATATTCGTCTTAGGGTAAAAGTGGTGTATGAGCTTATTTGAATCTCTCTTCCTTTTTAATTTGTATTAATTTTTTGAAAAGCTTGTCTTATTGCTTGTTCGTTGTGGTAACGTGTCTGCTACAAGGCTTTAAGCACAATTCAAAGCGCTGTAGTGTGCAGTTTGTTGGGGGCAACAAATTCAGCCTTTAGAATTATTTATTTTGCTTCTAGACAATCCCTTCGAGCACCTTTTCATTTCTTTTTTTGTTTTTTCGAGAAGCCAAGTTTTCATTTTTATTTTTATGCGAGTGATTTATATATTTTGTACTTGTGTACATGATGCTAAAAGTAATAGTTTCATATTTGATATCCCAAATAGCCTTTTTCTGCTATTGCAATAATATGATGTCACGGAAAAATGTCAATAAAAACTGTTGCATTTTATTTTATTTTTGGTAGAAGGAGAAATTAAACCAAAGCAGCAAGGAGTCCAGTACACACAAGCACAAAAGAGACTACAGAAAAGCAAGGAGTGCAGAATTTGGCTAGACCAAAGAAGTGCAGCCGAAACAGAAACAAAACAGGATCAAACAACAGCTCTTGCTGCTCTTCCATCACCAGCACCTACTTTGTCAGCTTCAATCCAGATGCTCAGAACTTGGGGAGGTGACTGAATAATAGAGAACATTTGGTCTCTGTCTTTGGCCAGCTTAGCCATTAGATCAACACAGTTATTTGCCTGCCCCTGTGGGATTCCTGCCAGATTACCTTGCCGCTCAAAAAATTTGGTTCTGATTTGATCAACATCCATTCTAGCAGGGTGGCCCAACAGAGCTATGATGAACATCAAAATGGTTATTCGCAAAAGCTTTGTTCAAACAGTGAGCATAAGAATTGAGTTTTGGCACAGAAAGAAGAAACGGATGGAATGTGATTAGATTGAGAAGTTTATCTTGGAATGCCAGCAGTGCAGTGGAGAAGGTTTTTTTTTTTTTTTTTTTTTTTTTTTTTTTTTTTTTTTTTGAGAATGATGTGTCTTCACAATGGTGTTGACATTGGGCCATCCATAGGTTGCATTTGCTAATCATGATTTGAATTTGAATTTAGATTTGAATTTCAAATCCTAAAATTTAAAATCCGGAGGGGTTTGAATTTTTCCGTTTGGATGCTATTGGTAGTCCAGAATTTGACATTTTGAATTTGGATTTTATCGCTGGATTCATTATTGGATGTCAAAATGGTGAACATGTGCTGGCTTGCCTAGTGGCACAAGACTAACTTCAAAGAGTTTCGTTCCTCGTTCCTGATTTAGGCAGAGGTGTAGGGTTAGAACCCCTGGACAGTCATTTTTTTATTCACAACATACAACTGGAAATTTGATTTTGCTCGCATGATTACCAGTTGCCTCCACGGACAGAATTTCAAATGACAACTCGTCCATAGGAATTTCAAATTATTATCAACTTGGGTTGTTGGATTTTTTCCAATTCAAATCCAAATCCCTAAAATGTATCAAAACACCGGATTTCCTCCGAAATCACCTCAAATCCAAATCCTCTAAGAAAACTCTGCATAGTTATTAAGTTCTGTTCTCTCTCTAAAAGCGTTTCCTCTGTAAACCTAACAGAGCATTCCTCTCCGGCGGCGGCTCCTCCTACCCCATGGAGCTGCCGCCGGACTTCCCCCCTTCTCCCCCGCTGTCCCGTTGTTGTTTCCCCACCCTAACGCCTTCCTCTCAGTTGTAAACCGCTACCCTCCGGCTCTCTCACGGGATTCTCCTTCCCTCGCCGGTTTAGCAGCAAATCTGGACGCCTCACCGGCCTTGCCGCCGGTATCGAAGTCGGGACGCCCCTCTTCGCTAGTCCCTTCACCCCCTCCGGCTGATAGGGACTCCGGTTTGTGTTTCAAACTACCCCGCCGTCCACATCAAGACCCTCTGTTCTTGCCCGTTTTCCGACGCCGCCGCTTTCGGAACCCCTGCCATGGACCGCGGTCCCCTGACGCCACCACCACCATCGGCGCTGCTCCTCTCCACCGCCGATCTCCTCTGCCGCCGCTCCCGCCCCCGATCGGCTTGGGTGATGGAACCCCGGTAAGTACCCCCTTCCCCCCTCCCCCTGGTCTTTGGAGCTCCGCCCGTGGTGGCCGTTCCCCCCTCCCCCGGTTGTGGGGCTGCTCCTCCCCCCTCCCCCTCGGACAGGCCAGATCTATGGCCCGAATGAGTTCCCCGGAGCAGTCCTCACACCGCCCACCAACACTACCACGGGTTACCTCCATTTGCTGGGCTTTGGTACTGAAATTGTTCCTCCACTGGAGTCGTAAGGGTTTGCCCCAGTAGACGGGTTTCTCGCGACGGGACGAAGTGTTGCCGCCGCCGCCCACCGCTGCCGCCATCCACAGCTGGTGTATTAGGGTTGGACTTGGGCCTGGCTTGGGCCTTTTGAGCTGCTAGGGTTTTGGGTTGTTCTTTTTTTTTTTGGGTTTGTTTGAGGAAATAGGAGGCTCTTGAACCATACTGGGTCTTTTCTCTGTTTTGGGTAGTTCTTGGGTGCCTTTGAGCTTTTATCCCATTAGGTTTTACTGTAGGCTATAGGAAGTGTTATGTTTGAATTTTCTTTCTTTCTCGTAGGGGTATGCCCCTATTGTTTATGTAATCGTTTTTTCATGAAATGAAATCTTTCGTTGCCGGTGAAAAAAAAATCCTCTACCAAATTTGCTGCTATCCAAACAGACTGCTAGTGAATAGAGGTTCGAATTCGGTTCGATTCAACCGAGAAATCGAACCGAAACCGAGAGATTTGAACCGGTGTGGAGGGACCGAGAACCGAACCGATTAATCGAGGAACCGAACCGGACCCAGACCCGGTAGTATCCCGGGTACGGTTCGGTTTCTCATATATTTGGAACCGGAACCGGCCCGGAACCGACAAAACCAACGGCCATTTTTTTAAAAATTCCGAACGTTGTGACTTGTCACATCCGGTCAGTGACCGTTTGGCACAAACGGCCGGATGTTTTATTTGGTTTTTTTTTGACTTTTTTTTTTTTTTTGGTTTTTTTTTTTACAATTACCCCCCCCCCCCCCCCCCCTTCAACACCTATAAATACCCCATCACTTCCACAATTTTTTTCACACTTTCTCATCAAACACTCATCATATTTCTCACAATTCTTCACTCAAAATTCATCATACTCTCTCCAATTTCTTCATCTTTACTCTCTCAAAAGTTACAAAAATCCTCCAACTTCCTTTAGTTCTCGACGGCTAAGTTCTCATCTTCAACATTCGACAAGCAACGTTCTTCAATCTTCGACAAACAACGCATATTCAATCTTCGACGTTTCACTTCACCTCAAGAATTATTCTTGGAGTTTGTAAGTTCTATTTTTTGTTGTTTGCTATTTGATTGTGTTATTATTTGTGCTTTATTTGTAAAATTTTATTTTTTTTCATCAAATTTCTCTAAGAAAAAATGGCTTCTTCTTCTTATTTTGATGACCAAAACAACCAACACGTACCCGTAATCGACATGACTATTGATGATGAAATGGACATTTTATTTGGCGATGGTGCCGCAAATGATTTTGGTGGTTTAGAGGAAAATGATCCGAATTTAGGTCGTAATAAAAGAACATGTAAGGGGGAAAAAAATTAAAAAGCCCCGTTTGGGAACATATGGATAAAATACCCGATGGCTTAGACGACAAAGGTAAACAAAAATTTAGGGCTGTTTGCAAACATTGTCAAGCAAGTTTTGTATTCGATGCCACCGGTGGATTAGGATCAATGAGAAAACATTTACAAAATAAACACAACTTTTTAAAAGATACACCCGCCGTAGGCGACGCGATGCTCCAAACCCAACTAGGATTCGACGCACACGGCAACGTAGTTACTTTTGTCTACGATGAAAATAGGGCAATAAGAGCATTATCTCATTATATCGCCACTACCGAAAGGCCTCTTAATATGACCGACGACGTAGAGTTTGACACATTAGTACAAACCGCTTTTTGCCCGAGTTATAAGCATATTAGTAGACACACTGTTAGGAAAAATATAATTGATATATATATATATATAGTGAGAGGAAAGTGAAAATTATGCGAACTTTTTTAAATTCTAATTTCACAATTGCTTGCACTTCGGATATGTGGTCAGGTAGAAATAACAAAGGATATATTTCCGTCACCGCACACTACATTGACACAAATTGGACTTTACAAAAACGTGTTATTGCATTTCGAGAAGTTCCATATCCTCACAACGGTGTAAACATGGGAGAAACCATACTAGATGTTTTTGAAGAGTGGGGTATTAGTGAAAGAATTACATCAATGACTTTTGACAATGCATCGTCATGTGATAGTGCGATAGATCATATGCAAACTTTGATACAAACACCATTTCACGAAGAAATTGACCATGTTCGTTGTGTATGTCACGTTATCAATTTAATTGTACAAGATGGTTTGAGACAACTAGATGAGCATGTTACTCCTATTCGTGATGCTATTCTCTTTATTGCGTCTTCAAACAAAAGAAACAAACTTTATGAGGATTATTGTGTTAAAATCGGCAAGGAAAAAAGAAGGTTTGGAGGAGATTGTAGGACAAGATGGAACTCGACTTATTTGATGTTAAAAAGTGTTAAAGGTTATGAGAACACAATCACACGTTTTTTGAATGAAAATGGCAATCCTGTTTCCGTTTCACTTAATGATCAGAAGGCCGCCAAGGTCTTAAGAGATTTTCTTGAACCATTTTATAACGCAACTAATATTCTTTCGGGTGTTTATTATACTACTACTAACAACG
The DNA here is from genome assembly GCA_023055425.1 of Linanthus parryae. Lineage (NCBI taxonomy): Eukaryota > Viridiplantae > Streptophyta > Magnoliopsida > Ericales > Polemoniaceae > Linanthus > Linanthus parryae. The sequence goes on from JALGPY010000002.1 coordinate 42,920,918, forward strand.
TTGTTCCACAACTAATGTTTTTAACTATGGCTTTTAAAGAGTATAGGGATAATGATATTTTATCCGTCGCAATTGCGGACATGGAAGAAAAATTTCTCAAATATTTTGAAACGATCCCTAAATTTTTTGTTTGTCAAGTATTTACCCAAGGCAAAGGGATGCTTCCCTAGGTTTTATGCTAAACGCAATTTCGAAAAACATGACTACCGAGTATAGAGATGTAGTGATATCATCAACTATTGAACAAGTTAAACAAAAACTTAATGTTATGTATGATAAATATGTTGTTAAACTTGGTATTGGTGGTCAAGGTTCTCAAACATCATCGAGCGATCCGAATGGTAAGGGTAAGAGTAAGAGTAAGTAGGTATTGGTTCTTTATTTAAGAGTACACAAACCACACCCACCGGGTCGAATTGCGTCTCGGAATTATTGTTTTTTCTCAACCAAAATTATTTCTTAAATGTATCGGAGCAAGAAATAGAAAATGTAGATATACTTGATTGGTGGAAAAATTATGAAATCCATTATCCAATTGTTTCTAAAATGGCACGTGATTTACTAACCCTCCCCGCTTCTACAGTCCCTTCGGAATCAACTTTTAGTGCAGGTAAACGAGTTTTGTCGGAGAAAAGATCGTGCCTAACCTCGGAGATATTGGAGGTACTCATATGCTCGAAGGATTGGAGCGACGCCAACAACGCACACAAGACCTACACCCTTTGGACGTGGCTGTGACCGAACTTTACCAAGAATTGGGAATATACCGGGACACTCCGCTAGATGAAGACGAATTGCCTACGACTAGGCGTTGAAAAATGAAGACTATTATTGGGTATTTTTGTTCATTTCAATAAGTTTGTATGTAAGTTAGAAAAAATGCAAATGATTGTTAGTTAAGTGGGTGCCAACCTAGTTGGGATATACTTAAACTATAGTGATGCAATTTTTTCTAACATTTGATATTTTAATTAATAATACAAGTTTGCTTGTTTTTTTTGTTTTTTTCAAATTAAATTTTTATTAGTACTAATACAATAAAAAAATATTTGATATTTTTTAATGTACAAATTTAATGTACTTAAACATTAAATTTGTCCTACAATCTCACTTTAAGTACATTAAATTACGGGCATTAAATTACGGCCATCTTTAAGGACAAGATGGAACCCAAACCCTAGTTTTATTAATTAATAATACAAGTTTACAATTACCACAAAAAAAAAAACAAAACTACGAGCCGGTTCTGAAGCGGAACAGAACCGAAACCGAACCGGTCAACCAACCGGTTTCGGTTAACAGTTCCCGTTCGGTTCCAGCCGAACCCAATTACCCGGTTCCGGTTCAACCGAACCGAATGCCGTGCACTAACCGAAAAACCGAACCGAAACCGACCGGTTTGGCTCCAACCGTTTCAGTTCCGGTTCGAACCGAAATCGCACCTCTATTAGTGAATTTGCTATTGTTAAAGAGAAGTTCATCTTGAAATGCCAGCCAAAAGAAGATCTTGATCTTTTGGGGAACATTTAACTTCCAAATCCAACGCATGTCACTAGCGTCAGTGTCATGGTTGTTCCTAATAGCCTCCCAAGTAGAGGAGATAGAAAAAATAACCGGTGTTACTAAAGATCCAACAGAGCTCATCCTTAGGACCATCATCCTTAGGAGGAGGTAAACTGATGATTTTGTTAGCTAGAAAGTGGGTAGGCAAGCATTCAAAGCATTCTGATCCCAATCCATGTGTGGTGGTGAAATCCCTCACATTACGGTTGTGATTGTTGGGGGTGGAATTATCATCATTTCTCAGGATGAGTTATCAAGCCAATTATCATTTCAAAAGTTGACTTTCTTACCATCATCAAGAAGCCATTGTGATCCTTTGGTGACAGTGCATAATGAATGATGTGAGCTGGAGAAATTATTTAATGCTCTATTAGAGCACCACGTGGTTCTTTACGATAATTAAAGACACTTAAACAAAGACACTCATTGATGTAGAGCACCACATCGTGCTCTTTTGTAGCACTAAAAAATTTCTCTGTGAGCTGTATCATTGATACAACATTTTTTTTTTCCGTTTCTTTTCATTTTTTTCGTTTGAGCAAGTTGTTAGTAGTTACTTGAGCCTAGTTTTTTTTATCAAATGGTTCAGATGAAGTTGTTGAATGCTTGAGCCAATTATCCACTCGGATAGGTTACAACTAGTACTAGAGTCAATCATAATACGGGATGGGTTCCTCGGCGTGTGCACTGGTGGGCCATGTGCCCAAAATATGGGTTGTAGTATGTTTTGCCATTTTGGATTGAAGACGATGCATTTGTTTTCGGAGTAGAGCAGTGGAAGAGAAGTATGTAAGACTTGTACTTTGGTTGATTTCCATTAGTAGAGAATAAGAAAGATCACATGTTTTTTGAAACTTTAAAATTAACTAGGATAACTCAATTTGTTAATAAGAAAGTAAAAAAGCCGCTGGGAGTTGGGGTACTTACCTATTATTTATCTTGTTTTGTACAGTACTTGTCGATTAAATGTTAACGAATATTTGAGATGTGAATCTTGCAAAATTTACTAGCCTATTTACATGCACAGTACGTATGTGACATGCTTATTTTATATGGAAATGTTTTTTTTTTATAGTTGTGTGATGCGTATATATGAATCTTTATGTTTCTATGATATTTTGTCGACGAGAGAGTAACGACGTTTTGACTTAGATGACCATGAGACCGTTCCTTTCATACCTACGAGCGTAACTTTTTAGATGATACTTTGTTCATTTCATTTTTTTTAGTTAATTTGACTTGGTCATTTTCAAAATTAGATTTTTTTTTACAATATACTATCTAAAAAAAGGTTTCTGAAAATTATTGGCTTGTCGAGCTACCAAATGCCAAGTGATATGGACCACTTTGTTGTGACTCTTAGTTCACGGTACTATAAGTTGTACCCGCAGTGTATACTAAGTTGGAACATTTGAAATACATTGTGATGGAGAGGCACGTTGTGTGACGACACATAGTGTTCTTTTCTCTCTCATATGCGTAGAACACTTGAGGTGATTGGTCTATTTTATCCTATACAGGTAAGATACCATTTTTAATGCGGATGTGTCAAGCAAGATGACATATTAGCTTTGATCCAAGTATTTGTCTAAAATTTTCGAGATTTGTTTAAATGATAGAAAATTTCGTAGCGCTTCTAAAATTGGGAACTTGTATGTTGGTATTGAACTTTCAAAATTTTGTTTCGAACTTTTACTTGTACTTATCGTATATGAAACCCTAATGTGATGTGAGTTTAGACTCGTATGTAGTATAGACCTCGTCATGCGGAGAGTGAGAATGAGAAATTTCTTTCAGTTATGGGGTTGATAGCAGACCAACTTAGGAAGCCATCTATTCAGATCAGAACATCCGACGAGAGCGGTTTATGTACTTGTCTGATTAAGTCAAATAGACTAAGTCACTTTGCTGCATTCATTCAACCTGCATTATATGTATATGGGTAAGTATAGTATGAGATCTTCGGGGACGGAGATTCTTTTAAGGTAGGTAGATTGTAACACCCCTAATTCCCGAGAGAGTTCTTAGTTCAATATCAAGACGTTGGTGGCAAATTTGTAAATAGTCTGTCACGACTTTAAAGTTGGAATTTTGGAGTGTTGGCGATATCTGGAAGTTGTTAGAATGATTTTGAAGCAATATAAATGTGGGGGGTGGTAGTAGAATTCTTCAAAAGTAAGTAAAACCTTTAATTCTAATCGTACCCTAAATTTTGGAAAACACCACTCCCCCCTATGCACGAGTGCCACTTGGCAACCTCATTTTAACACATCAAGAGCTAGGTGGCAGATCCACTCTCCCACTTCACCACCTGCTGAGAAAGATAAGAGAGAGAGAGAGAGAGAGAGACTTCATCATCTTCCTCATCTTCTCCTACACTACTTACACCCAAGAACAACCACCATCACCAGCGTAGAACCACCACCACAGCCCTCCTCTCTACGAGCTGCTATAGCTGGAGGTAGTGGGTAGCCTGGGGAGCAAAAGGCACACATCAATTTCGGAAGGCAGTGACTATCGAAGGAGGATTTGTCGTAAGAATTTTAGAAACCCTAGCCTCTAAATCCTTTGATTCTCTCTCCCTGCTAACTTTCATCTACTAATCTTGGCTTCCTCGTGTTCGTGAGACCTAGGCGCTCCTGGAGGACCTATAATTTCAACCTAGTTCGCCGGAATTTTTTGTCTGCCGGATTCTCGGCTGTGCACTTCGCTGGAAAACGACCATTAACGTCTGAACTGGTAACTTCCTGTTCCTTCATTGTTTCTTGATGTTCGAACCATTTTATTGGTTGCTGAGTCATTTTGAACACGTTGGTAGGATTAAATTATTCCCATATTCACGTTCCATTAGGTTTTGATTCGTTTTCCATCGGTGTTCATAGCTTTTTCCGACGAGTTTTTACACCGTGAAAACATGGGTCTAGCTCCTTCGTTAGGATTCCGTTTTTAATGATTCTTGGCTTTTTGGAAAGCCTGGACATAGCTCTACAACTTCCATGTTAATTTGAATGCGCGATTGTGCCTCTAACCTACCGAGTTTTGGCTTGAAATTCGCTGCCTAGCCATAGTTTTAACTGTTGTGTTTAAGCTCGGGTTTCATCCTGCATTTTTCTTCAACTTTGAAGTCTTGCATCTCTCTCGTTACTCACTCAAATCACGCAAATCTTAGCTTTCTGGAATTCAGAGATGATTGAAATAAACTTTCATGTTTTAGCTTTTCTCAAATTTGGTCTCTAAACCACTTAAAAATCGAGTTGAAGTCGTTGTGTTTCGTGTTCTTGAATCTGTCGAAGTGCAGAATTTTTCTATGTGTTGGAATCTAAATTTTCACCCAACTTTGAACCTCATTATCTCTCTCATATCTTGATAGTTTGAGCTTTCGTTTCTTCCTATTTGTAGATGGTGATGAGTTATTCAACTCCATATATAGCATACCCCAGGAATCCCTACCAATTTCTCAGAATTTGGCTTCAAAGTCTCTGCATACTGATTTTCACTTGTAAGAACACATTTTTTCCAAGTGTTGAAAGCTCATTTTCACCTAACTTTGATTTGCTTGATCTCCCTCAATACTTGGAGTTTATTAGGGTTTCAATATGTTCTGGAAATCTTGGAACACCCTCTTCAAGACTCTACATTCATATTTCCTAAACTCTCCCTCATTTGACCACAAATCAGCTCTAAAGTTGACTAGTTGATATGATTTCGCTATACCTTTGACTTTCACTTTTAGCATTCTAAATGACGTTTCTGGCCCTAGCGTTCTTCATGAAAATTTTTCGTATTCATATTCTGATTCTAAATAACAAGTTTGACAAAATTTGACTTTTCGAAAACCCTGGTTTGAACGATCTAGATAGGAGGGGCAAAAATAATAATTTAACTTAAGCTTTGAATTGAGATCAAGTTAGTAACTTGGAGTTTGTCAGCATATCTTGTATGATAATTTGAGTAATCATATGTCATTCTCTGTTTGTGTTGACCAAGTCAATAGTTGAGGTCGTTTTTGCAGTTTTACTAAACTTTAGGGGCCTAAGTGTAATTTACTAAAAGTTGTATATATCAATGCTACTTTCATTTGGGAGAGTTAGGAGTCATTTCTGCATGTCATTGGACCAATATGAGTATACTTTGGGGTCGAGGCACAGTCCGAGACTGTAATGGACAATTTCAAAGTATTAGGGGCATTTTAGTCAAGTTAACTTGCATGACCTTCACTTCATTTCATTCTTGCACAACCTCGTATAGGGGGTATATGCTAATAGGTTGTATACTTTACTTGCATGTATCCATCCGTGGTTAAGGATCGTTCCAACTAGACGTATGTCTTCGTGCTGCCGCATTGACTGTGAGACCTAGCTTCGTATGAGACCAGTGTCCTCGCTGGAGTTCTAGCATTGCTTGTCGTTGTTCTTTGACTCAGTGGTAAGTACATATGTGCTAACTTTAAATATCAAATTGTGCATATGTGTATGACATTTTAAATGAATACCGTATTATTTGGAAGAGTATGAAAATCATGATTTATTCTGAAAATTTTGATTATTGATATATATTTAGAACTCTTGGAAATGACTTGTGAAATTTTGTATACCAACTTTGGTTATGAGAAATAAAGGTAAGAAGATACCTCTAATAGACTTAGGACGATGTACAGAGTTGTGTTATTTATGACTCTGGCTGGAGGCGCCAAGCGATCCTTCCATTACTTATGGCTACGTCCATTGAAGCAGTGCTACCTTTTATTGGAAAGAACTTAATTGTTCACAAATCCGCCCCGATGAGCCAAAACATACCTAGGTATTGCAGCCAAGGGGTTTGTAGAGCTATAGAGTGCTACTTATACTTGTAAGGGTCACTACGGTATAGGGGTGTCGACACTTAAGACCTTTTAGCTATAAATTGTGAGCGAGGATTGACGTATGGGATTCCTTAACGCTCCAGTGAATTAGGGTCTGATAGACCCTAGAAGAAACCCTTTATGATTACTTCGTGATCACTCTGTCTACATCAATCCTCTGGTAGCTCTGGACATGCCTCAGCTAAACTTAAATGTTAATTGAAGTTGAACGAAAGTTGAATGCTCTATCGATGCTGTTGATGGCTCTGGATATGCCCCAACCAAGTTATATGAAATTGAAAGAAATTTGGTACTCGTGAATTAATACGTTTTCATTGAAACATGATCTGCTCTCGTGAAATTTTACTGGTCTAAGAATTTTTTGAATACGCGTACTTTATTAACGCTTTAAGGTCTGGATGTTCTTGCTACGCGATTACTTATACTTGTTCAGAAATTTACATCTCTTTACTTATTAATGTTTCAAATCTCTTGAGTTATTTCAACTCATGCTTGTGTGTCACTCGTTGCTTTACACGTCCTAGTGTGTATTTACTCAGTTTTTACTGATTCTTTTCAAACTAAGGTGTCTGTGTTTGTTATTTCAAAACCACCACAAGTTAGTGCTTGTCGGGATGGGAACGTGGAACAAGAAGAGGACACCGAGCATAAGATTAGATCACTTAGCATATCACAAACACACTTTACTTTTGTAAACTTATCTTTTCAAAGATGGTTGTGTTTATTAACGTAATTTTAATCTACTTAAATAGGTTATACTTTTGGTTATGGATTGTCTCTTTAACCCTGAACCGAGATCCCGAGTTGTTTCAATACCTCTAACTGGCCAGGAGCGTATTACCGTAACCGGGTAAATCGGTTCGGTTAGGTTTCGGGCTGGTGTCAACTCAAAATGGTGGGAACTTAGTCGCTGGGGTCAGTTAACCGGCGGGCTTGGTCAGTTTCCGGCCAATTTCGATTACGGTCAGGGTCGGTTAATATCTGGCTAGTTTTGGGTCGATTCAGTGTTCGAAAAAAGGTTTAACTGTTGGAATATGTGCCCTAGAGGCAATCTATATTTATTACGAACATTGTTTGGCTAGAATATTCATTTATTATTTATTGAGATATTTAATATAATGAAGTTCTTAGATACAATGTGTTGTTTATCTTAAACATCTCTAGTCCATTATATTGGTTAAACAGGACAATAAACTATAGACTAGTATGTAGGTAGATTGATATGGAGATATTAAGTCTAACACATGGGTATGCATTTGGAGTAATGTCATACTGGATTGACCCACGACGAGAAGGCTACATTAGATTATGTTAAAGTCACGAGCGCTTCTCGTAGTGCTAATAGTATTCTAATCCTTAGACTTGAATTCACTAGATACTCTAGTTGTGAAATATCATGCTTTGATATTATCAAACATTGCGGCTTAACCGGGTAACTATAATGGTAGTTTCCGGGCATGATAGGAAGCAAGCTTAGAGAACGTAGTGACGCAGACAGGATTTGTCCCTCTCACATAATGGGAGTAAATATCCATGGGCCAATTAAGGGATGGTTCTTATAGAATGTCTGGCCAGACTCAGATAAATCAATATGGAGATATCGATGTTATATTAACGGATAAGCATATTATCAGGATCGAGGAACTATGGATTGGATATACGAGTGTGACTAAAATGCCTCGTGTCCAATCTAGATATGGAGACAAAGGGATAACACAATACATGAGCATTGAGCACAAGGTTTGTCGGGATCACTGACTATTTCTATTAGTTGGGTGGCATGGATGTGTTGCTAGATACCGCTTCATGTTAGTAATGAGTTACTACCAACTAAGTAGAAACATATGGGGTCAAACACCGGATGAATTAAATTGGATATTAATATTAATTAGTTGGACTAATTAATAAAAGGATCATAACGCAACCACAAGCAAAGTTAGTTGGACTCATGTACTCTGCATGATCGGATACATAGAGAACCTCGAGAGGTTAGGCTTCCCATTCATCCAAGAGTTGGCAACATATCTCATCTTGCAATCGTTGCTTGATAGTTATAATCAGTTCATCATGAATTATAACATGAATGAGATCAACAAAGCTCTGCCAGACTTGCTGAGCATGCTAAAGAAAGCTGAACAAAGCACCAATAAAGGCAAAATCCAATGATGCCTTAAAACCTTCTGGGGGCGTGGCTAAAGTTGAGTGTCACTATTGTAGCCAGCCGGGTCACTGGAGGAGGAATTGCCCTAAATATCTGGAGGATAAAAAGTTTGGAATAGTGGTTCCACCGCTACCAGGAATTTTTGTTGTAGATATCAATCTTTCTATTTCTTCTTCTTGGGTATTGGATTCTAGATGTGGATCTCACATTTTTTGAAATGTGCAGGATTTGAAAAGAAGTAGAAGATTGGCTAAAGGGTAGATAGACTTGCGCGTCGGGAATGGAGCAAGAGTTGATGCATTAGCTATAGGCGTATATGAGTTATCTCTGCCTTCAGGGCTTATTATAGAATTAGACAATTGCTATTATGTGTCTGCTATGAGAAGAAACATTATTTCTATTTCTTGTTTGGACAAGAAATGTTTTTCTATTTCAATAAAGGACAAGTGTTGCTCCATTTATTTTGATAGTATGCACTATTGTAGTGCGCATTTTTCTAGTGGATTGTATGTCCTTGAACTAAATAATGCCATCTATAACATAAATACCAGGAGGATTAAAACTAATGATTTAAATCCTACTTATCTATGGCACTCTCGTTTAGGACATATAAATGAGAAACGCATATCTAGACTCCATAAGAATGGATTCATATACTCATTTGATTTGGAATTATATGAGACATGTGAGTCTTGTTTATTGAGAAAAATGACAAAGTCCCCTTTCAATCAGAAAGGTGAGAGGACTAGTGAGTTATTGGCACTCATACATAGTGATCTATGGGGACCATTTCCCACGCCAGCCAGGGGCGGTTACACCTACTTCATTACATTTACGGATGACTTCAGTAGATTTGGATTTGTGTACCTTATGAAGGCCAAATCCGAGTCCTTTGAATTGTTCACAGAATTCAAGAATGAAGTAGAGAAGCAGCTTGGAAAAAGTATTAAGGCTCTACGATCGGATCGTGGAGGAGAATACTTGAGCCAAGAGTTTGACGAGTATCTTAGAGAGTGTGGGATAGTATCCCAACTCACTCCACCTGGAACGCCACAATGGAATGATGTGTCCGAGAGGAGGAATCGAACCCTACTCGATATGGTTTGATCTATGATGTGTCAAACAGATCTCCCGATATCATTTTGGGGACATGCTCTATTGAGTGCAGCTTTCACCATTAACCGTGTTCCTTCCAAATTAGTCATGAAGACACCATATGAGATATGGACTTGGAAGCGTCCCATAGTGTCCTTTATGAAGATTTGGGGTTGCGATGTCTATGTAAAATGTTTACAAACAGACAAACTATGACCCAAAGCAGATAAGTGTAAGTTTGTGGGGTATCCTAAGGAAACGAAAGGATATTATTTCTATAATCCAACCGAGAACAAAGTGCTTGTATCTAGGACTGACGTGTTTCTAGAAAGAGAGTTTGTGTCTAAAGAAGCAAGTGGGAGGACTGTAGAACCTAAAGAAATTCAAGAACCACAAAACACTAATCCGATTATTGAACATGAGCACGAACCACAAACGGTTGTGGAGGAACTTGTTCAGGTAACACATGAACTCCGTAGATCGGGTAGGGTGCGTCATGAGCCAGAGAGGTACATACTTCTCGTGATGGAGCCCAATGACGTGCCACTCATGGATGATGAGCCTACTACCGACGGAGAGGAAGTGAAAGGACCAGGCTCAAAGAAATGGCTTGAGCCATGAAATCCGAAATGGAATCCATGTATACCAACAAATTATGGACTTTGGTGGAACCACCCGATGGGGTTGGGCCTATTGGGTGCAAGTGGGTCTTCAAGAAGAAGACCGAAATGAATGGAAAAGTAGTTGCCTACAAGGGGCGATTGGTGGCCAAAGGGTATAGACAGATTCATGGTATTGACTATGATGAGACCTTTTCACCAGTCGCCATGACTAAATCCATTCGGTTCCTACTTGCTATTGCAGCTTACTATGACTATGAGATTTGGCTGATGGATGTCAAAGCAGCGTTTCTGTATGGAAACCTCCTCGAGAATGTGTACATGAGACAAACGGAGGGTTTTGAGGATCCAGAGAATGACAATAATTTCTGAAAGCTACAATGTTCTATCTATGGATTGAAGCAAGCCTCTAGGAGTTGGAATCGACGTTTTGATGACGCGGTCAAAGAATTTGGCTTCATCAAGAACGAAGATGAGCCCTGTTTTTACAAGAAGCTTAGTGGGAGCTCTGTTGTGTTTATGGTCTTGTATGTGGATGACATACTACTCACTGGAAACAACATTCCTACCTTGAAATATGTTAAAGATTTATTAGGGAAGTGTTTCTCAATGAAGGACTTTGGGTATGCAGCCATATACCTGGTATCAATATCTATAGAGATAGATCAAGGAGGCTGCTCGGCCTAAGCCAAAGTACATGTATAGACAAGGTGTCGAAACGGTTCAACATGCAAGATTCCAAGAAGGGATACTTGCCCATGTAGCATGGAGTCACCCTCTCAAAGGGTGAATGTCCCTCCAATGAGATTGAGAAGGACCGCACGAGTAGAATTCCCTATGCATTGGCCATAGAGTCTATCATGTATGCCATGTTGTGTACTAGACCACACGTGTTATACGCATTGAGTATGGCGAGCAGATATCAGTCTAATCCGGGTGAGAGTCACTGGATTGTTGTCAAGTACATACTCAAGTACTTGAGAAGAACTAAGGATGCGTTCTTGATATTTGGAGGAGAATAAGAGCCAAGTGTAATTGGTTACACTGATGCGAGCTTCCAAACCGACAAAGATGACTACAGATCGCAATCGGGGTATGTGTTTTGCTTGAATGGAGGAGCTGTGAGCTGGAAGAGTTCCAAGCAAGAGACAATTTCTGATTCTACAACTGAAGCTAAATACATTGCTGCTGCAGGCGCAGTAAAGGACACTGTTTTGATAAAGAAGTTTATCACTGAGCTTGGTGTAGTTCCTAGCATTGTGGATCCCATAGCGTTGTACTTTGACAACTCTTGTGAAATTTCACAAGCCAATGAGCCTAGATCACACCAGAAATCAAAGCATGTACTTAGGAGACTCCATCTCATTCGTGAAATGATCGATAGAAAAGATGTGAAGATATGCAAGATTCCAACGGATGACACGGATCCACTAACTAAGCCGCTCGTTCAGCGAAAGCATGAAGGACACACTAGATCTATAGGCATAAGAGATGCACCAGATTGGCTCTAGTGCAAGTGGGAGATTGTTGGAGTAGGTGCCCAAGAGGCAATCTATATTTGGTTCGAACATTGTTTGGCTAGAATATTCATTTATTATTTATTGAGATATGTAATATAATGAATCCCTTAGATACAATGTGTTGTTTATCTTAAACATCCCTAGTCCCTTATATTGGTTAAACAGGACAATCAACTATAAAATAGTATGTAGATTGATATGGAGATATCAAGTCTAACACATGGGTATGCATTAGGATTAATGTCATACTGGATTGACCCACGACGAGAAGGCTACATTAGATTATGTTAAAGTCAAAAGCGCTTCTCGTAGTGCTAATGATATTGTAATCCTTAGACTTGAAGTCACTAGATACTCTAGTTGTGAAATTTCATGCTTTGATATTATCAACTGTTGCACCTTAACCAGGTAACAATAAAGGTAGTTATCGGGCATGATAGGAATAAATCTTATAGATCATAGCGACGTAGACAGGACTTTTCCCTCCCACATAATGGGAGTAAATATCCATGGGCCACTCGAGGGATGGTGGTTATAGAATGTCTGGCCAGACTCAGATAATTTATAATGAGATATTGATATTATCTACACGGATAAGCTTATTCCCAGGATCGAGGAACTATGGATTGGATATACGAGTGTGACTAAAATGTCTCATGTCCAATCCGGATATGGAGACAAAGGGATAACACAATACATGAACATTGGGCACAAGGTTTGTCGGGATCACTGACTATTTCTATTAGTTGGGTGGCATGGATGTGTTGCTAGACACCGCTTCATGTTATTAAGGAGTTACTACCAACTAAGTAGATGCATATAGGGTCACATACCGGATGGATTAAATTGGATATTGATATTAATTAGTTGGACTAATTAATAAAAGTATCATAACGCAACCACTAGCAAAGTTAGTGGGACTAATTTGCAAGTGGACTAATCCATGTAAGGACATGATTAGTATTGGGACTTTTGTGTAGTTAATAAAGAGTTATTACATGTATACAGGAGGATCCTTTGAGGAAGATCCAAGTGTACACCAGGGGTAGAGAATAGAAACACAAGGAGTGTAGGTTGTGAGTAGGGAGAGAGCAAGACAATGGTAACTGAGAGAGAGAGAGAGAGAGACAATATGCAAAATGGCCAGAGCTTCCGCGTAGTTAGATTAACGATCCTATATATAGTGGGAATGCGACCGTTTTAGTGGGTTAATGCGTCTATTAATGGCGGCTTAATTACCTCAACCATAACGACACGTTCGACCTCATATATAGGGACCGTTATGCACTTTGACCGTGTATACCGGAACCGTTATGAGGTTGACCGGGTTTATGGGACATGTGGCCATAAATATCTCAAAGGAGTTACCAAGGGTCGCGCGCGGGCTTGGTTGTCGCTCGCGCGCGACAGGTCTTACTCTAGCCTCCAAACCACTAAGTCCCTACGAGTCCCGTGTGGAATGATATGCGAGGGGCCCTGTCTCACAGGCCCCATATGGATAAGCATGGAGACATTTATCTGATAGACTTCAATGCGCAAAAACACACTATCTACATTAGCCCTCTTTTTTGCGCGTGGAGACACTTATCTGATAGACTCCAATGCGCACAAACTAGCACGCGCGTTGTAGCTACGCACCAATTCAAATGTCTGAGAAATAAGCCCCCATGCGTGTCATTATAACCTAGAATTCCTAGAGTCGTGCCTTCTGTTCCTCTAGGGTTTTTAGCCGTGACATCAGCAGAGGCCTGTGATTGCGCGATTCGGCGGTGACTGTTGCGATTCGACAACTGAAAGAACGCGAATCTTCAGCAGATTTGAATAAATACTCCTCATACTCCATTGTTTCAAGCTACTGCTTTTCTCTAGAGTGAATGGTTACTGAGAATCTCCGAGAGCAAATCCAGATAATCAATCACCAGTTCTTCTTGGCGAATCATCTTCTTCAAATTGCTTCAACAACACAAGGTTGGTTCGCCTGATTTTTTATTAATGCTTCCAATATGAGTATCCCTCTCTTGACATGCTTTTATCTGTTGAATATGAAACCCAGAAACATTCAAAAGACCCACCATTGCTTGTAACTGTCGAAAAGGTTCTTAAAACCTAAAAGATTGCAACTTTGAAACAATGGTATCCTGGAATTCTGAATCCAAGGAACTGGAACACAGAACTTGTAATTTCCAAAATTGAGGCTGATACGACACCAACTTAAAACCCATAAACTTGGAACTCTTAAACCTGAAGTAGACAGTTCTTCAAGTATCCAAAACTTGTAAATTTGCTTGAAATTTTTTCTTGAACTTCTGCTTGTGTCAAATCTAAAAGTGGATATATTTCTCCCCCCCCCCCTTTTTCTTTGCTGTAGAAATGGCCAGAACAAAGGCAACTAAATCTGTGAAGGAAGCTAATGAAATTCCTGATCTTCCCAAGTCTTTGTGGAAGAAAGCTCCTTACCTGGGTGATGAAGACTATTACCATGCCAAAACAAAGTTAAAGAATTTGCCTGAACCTGTTTCTGAAGACCTTTTATTGCTAACCCCTCCACCTAGTCGAGCAGAGTTAGACTTAATTGATGCCATGGATGTGGTCAGATTGGGTCTTGAAAATGGATTCTATCCACATACTGAAATCTCGAAACAGGCTTTCGTGAATAAGCTGAATTTGATGGATGACTGGACTGACCATATATTGACCTATCATGCCGTCAATCTGACCCATGCTGGGGTCTATTACACCATCAGGGCGACGAAGGGTGCTGCTGTGAAGCTGGATCAAACCTTGCTCTTGAATCTCTTTTCCAGGTATTCACCCATAACCCATACCTTTCATTTTCCTGAGTTCGAGGCAGCCCCCACCTTGGAGGACGTGCACATGCTATATGACCATCCTCCCATGGGCGAGGTCGATCCTTTGGCTGCACTGGAGACCGATGAAGAGCTTGCTCTATATGTGCAGATGGTCGAATGCATTGCGGAGGTCAAGGAGATTTCTACTCGCTGGACATCTGCGGAAGCCCTTAAAAAATTCCAACTAATCTATACCTCTGCGAAGAATACTTGGGGCAAGTGGGTGCAATACTTCTTCCGTGATTATGCAAATAGCAAGATCACTGAAGAGGGATCCCAAGGCGAAGAATTACGTAGAAGGCAAAGGGTACAACTAGACCTTGTGTGGCTTTCTTTGTATTTGCCTTTTGCGATACTTGATCGATGTTCATCCTCATTATGGAGTCTTTTATCAAGTTTTGCCTATCGTTGTTCGCCTATCCTTAGGCCAGAACGTCGCACTCGGGCCTCTGGTTTTGGGAACTCCTTACCATTGACTAGATCAGCTTGTGTTTGCAGTGGAAGAGTCGCGCGACCGACTTGATGTTCTGAATTTTGTCAACATTTCTTTCCTCACCATGTGGGTTTTTGAGAGGTGGACTTCTTATGCTCCTACTCCTTCAAGAGCCGGATCATGGAATGTTCCTGGTGATCAGAACGCGCTTCGATGTGGGAGGGCTTCACGATGGTATAAGGCAAAGGATCCTAAGTGTGCGTGGAGTTTGATCTGCGGTGATCGATCCAAGTTTGTTGCCAGACCTTATGCCACTCGCATTGAAGAGGTGCGATTCTACTCGCATATGTACCCACTGTAGATGGCCCTATCTCTAAGGACGACCTCATCAAAGGGCCTAGCTATTTCAGAGAGTTTGTTTGCTGGTGTTTGAGAGGCTCACTGCCCGCTCTTGCTGAACATATTACTGAAATAACTCCCAAGTATGATCAGATCACAGTTGATGTTGATCCCACTCCCGTATGCCCCCATCTAGGCTATGACATAGTGGCACCTTCCCTATGGCCCAATTCAGTGCGTAGAGGCTGCTACAGGCGACTGCTGACACCAAAGTGTAAGTCTGCTCTGCTTGCTATTCTGACTTTCGATCAACCTTCAGGGAAGCGCGAAGGTCGCCCTACCAAAAGCTGGATCTCCTTCTGGAATACTCAGCTGGCAAGGTTTGCAAAATCTGCTTCACCGTGCATCAGCAGGGCTCCCTCTATCAAAAGGAGTTCCTTCCCATCCCGTCAAATCTGCAGCTTGGATGCCTCTGCCTATGGGTTTTATTCCTTGCTAGACAAGGAAAATCACTTATGTGCCAATGTGATCCTTTCTGAGAAGGTGGCCGCTGTTAAAGAAGAACTTCAAAGCATGATTGAGTACAGTGAATATTTCGCTAAGGTAAATAACACCTCTTTGTTTCTCCTAAAATGCATCTTTTTGTGAGGTGCGATGTCTTACATAAATTTCCCTCTTTCAGTGCTTCCTGAGGAGGTTCGCATCTGGAGACCGATGTACTGCGCTAGTCAATGCTATCCTTCATGCAAAGAGAAGTAAGAAGGTCATCTCTTTGACTATGAAAATGGATCCTCAAGTGGAGACTCTACTGCGTCAGGAGATGGATGTATTCGCCCGTTCTCTGATAAGCGAGAGTGCTGAAGCAGACACAGAGGTTGCTCCAAGGGCCAAAATGCAAAAACAAAAGTCAATTGTGATTTCTTCACTGCCTATGGAAGCCCCAGCTTCGCCGCCCACGGAAGCTCCTGCTCCCAAAGGCAAAGGTAAAGGCCGCATACGCATCAAGTCTCGAAAGGAACTTGTAGTTGAAGATTTTGTCCCATATGACCAGGAGGAAGAAGATTGATAAGAAATAGAAGAAGATGAAAGATAAGAAGAAGAAAGGCAAGAAAGTTCAGAAGGTAACTGAATGAACTTATTTTTTCTTCAATCAAAATTTTCAACAACAATGTTGTTAAAACAAATTCTCTCTTAACACATGATGATGCTGAGACCATCAGTGGCCTTTTGGCCAAGGAACGTCGAAGGACAAAGGGCTCTTGCCCAGATGCGTCAAGTGAATTAATAGATGCGGCCATAATCGAGGAGTCCAAGAGTATGGATGCTGAGGCAGAAGAGAGAAGAAGGAAACGCGAGGAAGATGATGTGGAAGAATTTAAAAGGAGAAGTCTAGAAGAGCAACATGCTGGCAGTATGAGTGTGACTGCTCTAGAGCAAGCGCGACATGATTTCGAGGAAATCGCTGGTGGTGAAGAAGG
The DNA here is from genome assembly GCA_023055425.1 of Linanthus parryae. Taxonomy (NCBI): domain Eukaryota; kingdom Viridiplantae; phylum Streptophyta; class Magnoliopsida; order Ericales; family Polemoniaceae; genus Linanthus; species Linanthus parryae. The sequence goes on from JALGPY010000002.1 coordinate 42,937,837, forward strand.
TAAGATTTTTAATCTTTATGTAACTTACAAAGAGGTAATCTTTGGTGCATTAAAACATGGTGTATCTAAACATCACATTCGCCGATGGTTAGTGGGCAAGTGTGGCGAACCCTCAGGTAAGCATTTGAACAATGTTTGCAAGTTGAGTTAACAAGTCATTGCGTATTGTAACAAGTTTTCACATAACGTCAGGTCATGCACACCTTAAGGATGTGATAGATGAGGGAACATCTGTAGCATATGGTGTCGCATCTATAGTATATGGTGTTGGAGCTGCAATCCCACATGAGTGTGGAGGTGCTCACTTTTGATCTAAACATAGAACAGAACATAATAATTAGTTCATAACTCAAATTACCTCAATGACTTAATCCAAATTCGTCCTGCAGGTGGTTGAATGAGCCCGCTGTTGCTTCAAGTGAGCCTGTTGCTGGTTCAAGTGAGCCTACTGCTGCGCGAGGCATGATCGTTGATGCTCCTGCTGTGAGCTTGACCACAGGTGAGGCAGGTGTTGGTATTCCTGCTGCTGACTCAGCCAACAATGAGCATAGTCACATAATTCCTCAGACTTTTGAGGGCTTAGGTGATCTGGATCCTTGTGACCCCTTTTTGTGCGAGGTTCAGCTCATCTCTCATCCTAGAAATTATGCTAACAGGTCTGGCTTCTTAAGAAGTGCCATTGTTCCTACTGCTGAGGTAATCGCTCAGAGTAGCTCTGAGGATGTTATGGTGCTTGAGCAAAGAAGTCAATCTCCCATGGCTCGCGTTCCAAAGCGAAGTTCATACACATAGAAGCCTGCTATGGCTACAGATGATGCAGGGGAGCCCTTAGAAGATGTGACTGAGACATATAAATATGATGGCCTTGACACCGAGATGCGAGAGGGAGGCATTGAAGAGGAACGTGCGAATGAGGGTGGCATGGGCGAAGAGATGGAAGCAGAGGGTGTTGGAGCTGAAGTTCACACAAATGAACAAGTCATCGAAGACCACGCGTCTCATGAGAATGTCGATGCCCCAATAGTAGCTCCTGAGCCAAGTGAATCTCTTGAAATTGAACAAGTCTCTAGGCAAACAGAAATCAATCAAAATGCTCTCCGGTCATCGCACGCGAATGTGGATGCCCCCATGGAAACTCTTGAGAAAGTAGGTCGTCTGAAGAAGCTATGATTGCTAACAACAGTGGTACTCCTCCCCCAACTATCAGTCCTGCTGCTGAAGTTAGCGGTGTTAATACTCCACCAATTTCTTCTAGCCCTGCTGCCTCAGCTGGCGTTTCAAGGCCCCTCAGCAAAACCCTGCTATCCCTTCTGTTGAAATAGACTTCTCTCAAGTACCCGATGCATGGAGTTTGTGGGGTTCGCAGGCTACAACGGCTATTACAGGTGTTGACACTTATGTCATACCAGCTGATTACGACGAGCGCGAAGCTTTAGCTGATAGTCAAGTAATGCAGCAAGGGAATGATTCATCATCCCAGGCTATGCGCATCCCTCCATTGCGCCAAATTATTGAGGGAACTGGTATGTCGTGTCGCATCTCATACTCGTTGATTTTCTTTGTTAATGTTCGCATACTTAAGCTTGTCATTTCTGTAGGCATGAGGCAATCTGACTTGGACTGGCTTATGAAGATGCGTCTCTCATATCTGAAGTCATTTGCAAGGGCTTTGGAGCTAGGCCCCTTCGATAGGAGAATTTACCTGACAGAATCCATCCACCTTTTGGAGCAGATATCCCTAACAACTCTGGTTACCATTTCTCCACAAAATTCGCGATACTTCTTTGAGACATGCCTATTACTTCAAGCTAATTCCCAGGGCAAATTGAACTTTGGTTTCCTTCTTCGGAGGCTCAACCAGATCCTCAATTCTGTCATGCTAAAGTATGGCCATCGAAACCTTGCCATCGAGACCAAGAAGTTGGAAGAGCAGAAGAAGAAGGCTGGTGATGCTGCCAAACTCTTTTATGAAATGAAAGCTAGTGTCGAGCAGCTGAAGCAAGATATTGCCAAAGCAGAGAAGGCTTCGATCTTTTTATCACCATAGGACCCTTTAGACAAGGATTTGTTTCAATAGCTATATGTGCTGTGACGCTATTTTGTTTTTTTTCAAACATTTGAACACTATGTTGGATTTTTCTGCAATGAAAGGTATCATTTCGCGTTTCAATATTTATTTCTTAATGTGAATAAGGATTTTGCAGTTGTTTTTGCTGCTATCTAAACAGATAGGCTTTGAACCACATCGGATCATGTTTTGTTATCGCTGCTATCTAGGCAGATTGGCCTTGGATCACATAGGATCGTGTTTTGTTATTGCTTCTATCTAGGCAGATAGACTTTGGATCACATAGGATCGTGTTTTGTTATTGATGCTATCTAGGCAGATAGGCTTTGGATTAATTATCAGGCATAAGTAATATGAGCAACTAAATAAACGAAACAATAAGGCCATAACTTGATAAAAGTTCTCTCATATGGGAGAGTTATTATCATTAAGCAGGCATCCTCATATGGGAGGAGCATGAAAACAGATTCCTCATATGGGAGGAAGCAATGCGAAATACATATGAATTGAGAAGAGATAAAACATATGAATATGAGAGTAATAAGTTAAGCTAAGGATATTACTTCATAATCCAGCACATGTTGATTGGACTTGGAGTTGTTGCAGTCCCATGAAGCCTCTAAATGGTGCAGTAGCCACTGTCAAAAACCTCTTTGACCTCGAATGGTCCCTCCCAGTTAGAAGCGAACTTAGGATGAATTGCTTCTCGCATACAGTGGTCCGAAGCTCGTAAGACCAGATCTCCAACTGCAAAGTCCCAGTTTTGGACAGTTTTGTTGTAGGCGCGAGCGATCCTTTCCTTGTACCTTGTGTTAGATCTCTTAGCCTCTTCACATCTTTCTTACAGCAGGATAAGATCGTGGTCGCGCTGATTTTCGTACAAAGTGTTGAAGGTGAGCCTTGCAGAATTAACCTTTATTTCAGTAGGAAAAACGGCCTCCGCTCCGTAACACAAAAGGAAGGGAGAGACTCCGGTGGGGGTCCTTGGCGATGTACGATATGCCCATAGAGCTAGACTTACGGAATTCGCCCACTTCTTATGATCATTTGCGACCATTTTACTTAGAATCCTCAGCAACGTCTTGTTCGTGGCTTCTGCTTGTCCATTCCCTTTTGGATAATAGGGTGTGGAGAACATGTGTCTGATATTGTACTGTGCTAACTTCGCAGCCATTTGACGATTTATGAAAGGAGTCCCATTTTCAGAGAGAATAGAATTGGGGATCCCAAAACGATATATAATATTCTCCTGAATGAAGTTAACAACAGCCAGTGCGTTTGGTGCCTTGAGTGGCACTGCTTCCACCCACTTGGTGAATTGCTCAGTTGCGGTCAGGATGAACTAGCTTCCATGTGAGGCTGCTCGAATAGGGCCTATAAAATCCAAAGCCCACGTGTGAAATGGCCAAGGTGTTCCCAATGCATGCAAGTCTACAGCAGGAGCGTGTACAAGGTTGCCTTTAAACTGACATTCTTGGCACCTTTTGACCTTGGTGTGACAGTCTGCTTCCATTGTGGGCCAAAAGTAACCAACAGTGAGGAGTTGTCTGGCATCAATTCGCACCTCCTTGGTGTTCCACTTGATGGGACAAATCCATTACTGTAATACCTCGTTTTAATACGAAGGGTAAATTAGTAATTGAGGCAATAAATTCGATTTTATTTGCGAGTGACGGATTGAATAATTTTTGGGTTAAAAATATGGTCGAGAAGTTTGTATATTAATTCTATATTTTCTTATCTAACGATATTTTTGTTGTGTATTTCTTTTTGACATTTTATGTAGTTTATCTAAATAAAGCCTAGTGTGTACCCAATCCACTAGATGATCCATCATATGGGTGCTCCTAAACCACACTTGCATAACAAGTGATTTAGTGGTACACCCAAAACACTCAAACCTATCTAGTACAAAAAAATAAAAAAATAAAAAAATAGGGTCGGTAGAGAAAGATGACTTCTCCAAGCAATAATAACTATTTAATAAATCATTCTCTCTCTCTCTCTCTCTCTCTCTCTCTCTCTCTCTCTCTCTCTTACATAACACAACTGAACTCTCTCTCTTTCTCTCTTAAAAACATTCTGCAGAAACAACAAAACCCACACCACCACCGGCGCCAACTCCACCGCCCCAGCCACAACTTCCACCCCCTCTCTCTCCATCTTCCTCCCCTCTCCCTCTCTGTCCGGAGCCGGAGCAGAAGAAGCTCCCGACGAAGACGCCACCATCCACCAAAGCAGCCAGCGGGAACCACCCCGACGGGTGAAACACCGCCATCACCCTCTAGTTTTTCTCCCTCTCACTCTGTTTTGACCCCCATACCCTCTTCCCATTACTGTTTCGACCCAAGGAGGAGGAAAAGCAGCAGCAGGTCGCTGCAAGACATCCCAGAACCGCCACCATCGCCGCCGCCACCATATTTTCCTGCGAGAAGCTCAAACCGAGCTAACCGGAGCGACCCACCCTTTGATTTTGGTACCAAACAGCTCCTGGAGGTCCAAGGAGTCTAGATTCACCAACAAACAGAGCATATAACGTCGGATTGTTCGTTTTCAATCAACACCGCCGACCATAAACTTCGGAGCCGAGACCCGCTTCGTCTCTTGACCGTTTCTCGCGATTTTTTGCAAGGGTAAACTCTAAATCACCCTCTAGTTCATTTCTAATCATCAAAATCGCATCTTGTTAGCTCTAAATCGAATCGGGCATGTTGGGTTGACGTTCTATGCATATGTTCTTGAAGGGAGGTTGTTTATGTAGTTCCTAAAAGTTAAGGGTGAGATGTGAACTGCATGTATACTTTCTGAAAAGTTGGGGGTGATTTGTGTACAAAGTGAAACTGCTTATAGTGGGGGTGTAACTAATTGCCTTTTATGATAAGTTTGGGGGATCTAGTTGTTGTTTATGTAAACTGCATATAATATATGAAATTAAAAATGTGATTTTTGAATTAAATTTATATCCTCATATTTCTAGATATTATTTTGACTATATAAAAGTAAAATGGTTGTTAAAATTACATAGGACTTTATTTGTATGAAATATTGTTGTTTCTATTGAAAATAAGCAAGATAAAAATACACTTTGAGTAAAAGATATTATTTGGGTAATATTGATACAATAAAATAAGTTTGGAGTTAATTTGTGAAATAACTAGTAACTAGGCTCTTTAAATAAATATCTATACCTTTTTATCTAATAGTACTTGATTATTTTTCCTAGATACTAGAAATTATTTATCCAGCATAAATCTATAAATGACTTGTTTTTATTTGAATTAACATTTTGTGAATTTCATTTTTGAATTTAACTCTTTTATAGTATATACACGTTCTAATAAATAAATAGCTATAATTGAATTAGTATGAATTAATTTTTATAGTCACTTATGAATAAATAGTTTGTTTATTAAATTATTATTTCCTAGATAAAAAGAGTGTATAAACTTAGTATTGGATTTATTGCTCAATAACTTTACGAATTTATATGTATATAAGTTGTAATGTTTTAATGAGAAAAATATAAGTTTTAATGTCACAAGTTTATTAAATAATTGTTGCATGCTAATAATTAATGGGGTAAAGGGGATAAGTTCAAATGACACATTAGGAGTTATAGCATTTTGCATATCATACTTGCACAATTAAGCTTGTAATTAATTTAGGAATTATAAATTGTAGGAAGCAAGGGCTACGTATATCCATAGAAGCATTTTCGTGATATTTGCTTTGCTACTTGAGGTGAGTAATAAATAGCTATGGCGATGTTGGTTTTGATTACCATTGTTCCTTGCACCCGGGAGCGCTATTGGGTGCGGAGTGGCATTTCCGTATTTCTCCCACGAAGAAGTACGAGGGTGTCACAGGTGGTATCAGAGCGGGTAGTCCAATAAGGGATTAAAACTTGTAGGGAAACTTAAAATTGATATAGGAAAAGATAATAAAACTGGAAAAGTCGATCGGGTTATGGGTAGTCTAAGTGCTGATATTGATCTCACCCACGTTCTTTCTTGCGAATTGTTATGTGATAAATGGTGCTTGGATTACTTGTTTAAATTGGTAACCTCATTTATGATGGATTGAATTACCAGTGTTACTCTTGTTGTGGAGAACGAGAAATATGGATTATTGAAACCAAATTTTGGATTATAAGTGATTTGAAAAGATGGGTTATATGTGGAAATAACTATATCCTGCATGATTTGACCTCTATAAGGTCGTTGATACTTGGATTATGTGGTGTCTTCATTTCGATTGGTTGTTAAATAAATAATACTCTTTAAATAAGAGAAAGTTGATTATGAATTATAGAAATTGGATTGTGAATTATGAATGATGCATTGCCATATTTGAAAATTTATATGTTGTGTATGAGATTCAAATGAATTGCTAAATGTGACATGATAGTTATGCATTTATAATATGATTTAGATCCCTGAGGCTGGGTTATAACAAACAAAGGTACAATAAGTGAATACAAGAGAATGTAACTGATAAACCGCAACGGTAATATACTAGGAGGACCCGATAAGGATAGACGGTTCATAGCAATAACCACATGGAGTAATTCTTCGTCCGATAGTAATGTTGTAGGAATACATGACTCTTGTGACAACTTTGGGGGAGAAGTATTAGATTTTGACCGTTTGAGATTTTGGGTTAAAGGAAACATAACGGAAATGTTTAAATACTTTGACTGGCGAACCCTAGTACCATTAACAAGATATGTGAAGATTTTGATGATATATTTGAAGTACCGATCGAGATATTAATTTAGACTCAATGGTCGAGAATAAATTCATTTTTGGAGACTTTTCTAGTGATCAAAGAAATTTATTCGAGGAAAGGTCCCACCCACCCACACCTGAGAAACTAAGAATTCAACCCGTTGAGTTTTGACTCGTTTTAAATACAGTTTTACAGCCTTGGTGATTGGAGATATTTTTCTATTTAAATGGTTGATTGGAGTCTACTTCCTCATTATTTTATTCTGAGAATTGTGCTAGACTGCTTTGTCATTTGAGGATACCAATGATATATAACTATTTGAGGCGTTACTTGTATTCTGGTTACTCTAATGTTGCTTAATGATTGGGATGTCTATTCGATTACGTGTTATTTTAGGAATTTTAGGATTCACTTGGGAGAAATGGTAGATAAATTTGTGAACGAAGTATTGCTAGTTCATTGATGGTCGCTTATAAGATTTGGACGCACCCTATGACAGATCTAAGCAGGTTTATAATGAAGTCACACATTTAGTCTTGCATTGGAGTTTTGACTCAAATTTTATAAATTCATGTTTAGAGCCTAGTAAATTTATATTCGGAGCCTCCTATTTCAGGAAAATTGTTCGGAAAATATTATTTCATGAGAAATTATCGAAGATTCTTATATTTAACTATCGCATACTTGGAGTGTCGTCGCAATAGTGTTACCCATGGTTGAGGAATGTGTTCAGTGATGAATTTTCTCTAAAGGGATGTTTATTTTAGCATATGTCATTCTAAAGTTCTAACGTTTTGTTGGGCTTAGGGAAAAAGTTGTACATTTTTCAACTTCGCGTTATTTGGTTTAGTGTGTGATACGAACTTTATGTAGATAATACTACCAGTTACTTAGGAAAAATATGTTAAGAAAATCTTGGAGTGCGTGTAAGAAATTGGAGGCATATTACAACTTTACGTTTGGGGATTTGTTTCAATATAGGCATGACGTCAGTGTTTCAGGTTATTTGGTTGAATTTGCATGAATCCACATTTTTCATTGGAGTAACAAATTTAGACTAAGAAGAGTTATGGATTTAAATGGTTGATTGGGGTCAATTAGAATACTTGGTAGAAGCAAACGGGTAATTAGAACCAATTCGAATATGAATACTTTAGTACCCTCTGTGTACAACAATTGGTTATCAAAGTACTACCCTAAGTTCTCTTAGGTACTGAACACATAGAAGAATCTAGCGTAACAAAATCAGCTCCGGGTATGACCATAGGACATAGTTAGAATCTTAGAGAGTAATTACTTCGGTGCTTGATTAGATCAACATGATTTGAGGTATATTTGGGTAAGATACGATTAAAATGGGAATCTGTCATGTGGAATTTTGGAGGAACTTTGAAGAAACGATGGCAGTTGGATCAAAAGTCAGACGACCAATCCAATAAGTTTTAGATTCCATAGGCTAATTTGGTTTGGAGACACTAAATTCGGTTTTGAGATGCCTATTTGGAGTTTTATTTTTTAGATCAACTACCCTGAAGAATCTGGTTATTTATGTGGTCGAAAATTCTCCATTATGTTTGTGGACCAGTAAGTTTTTGTAAGCTTTCTGGAGTCATGTACTTGAATAATATGTTTCGGTAGCCTTACCTTTCCTTACTTGGGGTACATACGATTCCCTTAAATCTTAATTGAGGTCTTGTTGTTAGTGTTTGTTGTGGTATAAATTGTTCGCTTGATCGAGGTTTGGCCACGGGTATTGAATCGTAATAAATTTCTTGGGAGTTCGTCTTTCGAATCGAGCCTTCTCTAATCATTTGAAACAGTATTATGGAATTCATGAGTGGCATCGTGGAATTTGGGTTGGTAGCTAGATTTCTAAGATTAAGAAGAACTATTTATTTAAAGTCTTGTTTGTTACTTTCTTAAGTCATGTTTGGGATGAATAAAGCGCTTTGCGTATCTAAGAAGTTGATAATTCCTTTGGCCGTTGTTGTATGCAGTTTTCTCACTTGTCACCAGAGGAGCATAAATGTTGAGTCATGAATTACTATTGGAGTCATGGAAACAGTAGGATTATGTGTTGTGTATCTGGGGAATACATTTTAAGTCCTTTTTTATTTATGTTCGAGACTACTGGCAATATCAAGTACGTACTAAAGGTGAATTTAGTAATTTATCAAGATTTTGGAGGTTTATTGAAATATTTCAATCACTTGGTGCAATTAGGCTATGTCTATATAATTATGGTACAGATTCGGACTTCAGATAGTTAGTATGATTCACCAGTGCAAGGGTGCAAATGGGAGTGTTATCACCAAATAGATACTTGGGTCCATGGGATGTCCGTTCTCTTATTTACTATTTTTGGGTGTTACACGAGTTTATGAGGTTACTCAAAGTCTTATTTGTTGAACCAAATGTTATAAATTTTCCTTAACATACCTTGTGGAACGAGTTATCTAGAGGAAATGGGCTAGTGGAAACGATATATTACGTCGTATTCGGGTGAAGAAACCTCCGACCGGATGAGCATGTACGGGTAGACGATATAGGTTTCAATAAGAAATAGAAATAAGAAAAACGACTTCTAATTGTCATTTAAAGCCGTAGGATCTTGGAGGGTACCTTAATTTCCGGCTCAACCTATTTTGGAAGATAGACTTCATTTCAAATAAGGATTTACTCTAGAACAAAAATAATACGGTCCATATGCTACAACTAAAAAAGTATACGCACAAATTGTACTCGCCAAGTATGACCATCCATCGTGGAAAATTATATTGAGTTCCGGGGACGTCACTCCTCTAAGGGGGAGAGGATGTCACCCTTTGATTAGCACCCTTCGTTTAGAACTGCTACGTGAGACCACTACATGATTAGAACCTTAGTATCATTATGTTGGATCTAGAATTTTCATTTTTGTAACTTAAATGAGTTATAGCATCACTTGATATTTCATATACATTTCATATCACACTCTGCGCGTAAAATGGAGGTTTATCGCTTATGAGAGATTTCATATTTTTAACTTTGAGAAATAGAGGTTGGTTTCGGGGTTTTAGCATCACATATATTTGTTTGATTTTAGCTTCGAGGACGAAACTCTCTTTAAGGGGGGAAGGATGTAATACCCCGTTTTAATACGAAGGGTAAATTAGTAATTGAGGAAATAAATTCGATTTTACTTACGAGTGACGGATTGAATAATTTTTGGGTTAAAAATATGATCGGGAAGTTTGTATATTAATTCTATATTTTCTTAGAAAACGACATTTTTATTGTGTATTTGTTTTTGGCATTTTATGTAGTTTATCTAAATAAAGCCTAGCGTGTACCCAATCCACTAGATGATCCATCATATGGGTGCTCCTAAACCACACTAGCATAACAAAGTGATTTAATGGTACACCCAAAACACTCAAACCTATCTAGTAAAAAAAAAAAAAAAAAAACATGGCCGGTAGAGCAAGATGACTTCTCCAAGCAATAATAGCTATTTAATAAATCATTCTCTCTCTCTCTCTCTCTCTCTCTCTCTCTTACATAACACAACTGAACTCTCTCTATCTTTCTCTCTTAAAAACATTCTGCAGAAACAACAAAACCCACACCACCACCGTCAGCCTCCACACCACCGGCGCCAACTCCACAACCCCAGCCACAACTTCCACCCCATCTCTCTCCATCTTCCTCCCCTCTCCCTCTCTGTCCGGAGCCGGAGCAGAAGAAGCTCCCGACGAAGACGCCGCCAGCCACCAAAGCAGCCGGCGGGAACCACCCCGACGGGTGAAACACCGCCATCACCCTCTAGTTTCTCTCCCTCTCACTCTGTTTTGACCCCCATGCCCTCTTCCCACTACTGTTTCGACCCAAGGAGGAGGAAAAGCAGCAGCAGGTCGCTGCAAGACATCCCAGAACCGCCACCATCGCCGCCACCACCATATTTTCCTGCGAGAAGCTCAAACCGAGCTAACCGGAGCGACCCACCCTTTGATTTTGGTACCAAACAGCTCCTGGAGGTCCAAGGAGTCTAGATTCACCAACAAACAGAGCATATAAGGTCGGATTGTTTGTTGTCGATCAACAGCGCCGACCATAAACTTCGGAGCCGAGACCCACTTCGTCTCTTGACCATTTCTCGCGATTTTTTGCATGGGTAAGCTCTAAATCACCCTCTAGTTCATTTCTAATCATCAAATCGCATCTTGTTGGCTCTAAATCGAATCGGGCATGTTGGGTTGACGTTGTACGCATATGTTCTTGAAGGGAGGTTGTTTATGTAGTTCCTAAAAAGTTAAGGGTGAGATGTGAACTGCATGTATACTTTCTGAAAAGTTGGGGGTGATTTGTGTACAAAGTGAAACTGCTTATACTGGGGGTGTAACTAATTGCCTTTTATGATAAGTTTGGGGGATCTAGTTGTTGTTTATGTAAACTGCATATAATATATGAAATTAAAAATGTGATTTTTGAATTAAATTTATATCCTCATATTTCTAGATATTATTTTGACTATATAAAAGTAAAATGGTTGTTAAAATTACATAGGACTTTATTTGTATGAAATATTGTTGTTTCTATTGAAAATAAGCAAGATAAAAATACACTTTGGGTTAATCATATAATTTTAAACTAGTGTTTTGAGTAAAAGATATTATTTGGGTAATATTGATACAATAAAATAAGTTTGGAGTTAATTTGTGAAATAACTAGTAACTAGGCTCTTTAAATAAATATCTATACTTTTTTATCTAATAGTACTTGATTATTTTTCCTAGATACTAGAAATTATTTATCCAGCATAAATCTATAAATGACTTGTTTTTATTTGAATTAACATTTTGTGAATTTCATTTTTGAATTTAACTCTTTTATAGTATATACACGTTCTAATAAATAAATAGCTATAATTGAATTAGTATGAATTAATTTTTATAGTCACTTGTGAATAAATAGTTTGTTTATTAAATTATTATTTCCTAGATAAAAAGAGTGTATAAACTTAGTATTGGATTTATTGCTCAATAACTTTACGAATTTATATGTATATAAGTTGTAATATTTTTATGAGAAAAATATAAGTTTTAATGTCACAAGTTTATTAAATAATTGTTGCATGCTAATAACTAATGGGGTAAAGGGGATAAGTTCAAATGACACATTAGGAGTTATAACATTTTGCATATCATACTTGCACAATTAAGCTTGTAATTAATTTAGGAATTACAAATTGTAGGTGACAAGTTCGTAAGCAAGGGCTACGTATATCCATAGAAGCATTTTCGTGATATTTGCTTTGCTACTTGAGGTGAGTAAATATGCCTAACCTAGCGTGCCCGTCCTTCTTTCGTGTCCAATTATTTTTATGATTTTTATGTCTCAAAATGTGACTTGTGATATACGTGCTTGACTTGAGATTTCAAATACTTGTCTAAATGATTCTTTTGGGAAATATCACATGAAATTAATAATACGTAATAACGTAAAGTGGAAACAATTGTGCGGTGAAAACATATGCGAATTACTATTTAGTGTGATTATGATATTTTGCTCGGTTGCAGTTGCCCCGGGCTGCTCCATGTACTCACCTCTCTGGCCGCAAGAAGTCTTAGAGGGGTGCCGACACTTAAGGTCTTGGATGCATGAGATATGGTTGGTTCTATATGTTGGATTGGTTTATTCCCCGCTACAACTAAATAATAAATGTAGGATTTTCATGTGGAAAATGGAAGCAATTGATATTTTGGAGAATACGGAATGGATTGAGAATGCTAAATAATGAGTTGGATAAATTACATTTGGTCATTTGAAATAATATGTTTGTTTATCTCCTCATTATTCCTCTTTTATTAAATTAAAATATGCCTCTTTCCTATTTACATGTTGGGGTGTTTACTTGCTCAGCTTTTGTGCTTACTTTGGAAAAACTGCGGTCTTGTTTCTTTCCCCCGCAGGTCTAGGTGAAGGAAGCTTGGCTTAAGGGATCGCGGACTCACTTAGTTGTGTTAGTATTAAATAATTGAAACACCTAGACAATGTTTCATCGTGTTTAATAGTATGTAATATTTCACTGTTAAAGAATTATGGTTTGTAATAAATAGCTATGGCGATGTTGGTTTTGATTACCATTGTTACTTTCACCCGGGAGCGATCTTGGGTGCGGAGTGGCATTTCCGTATTTTTCCCACGAAGAAGTACGGGGGTGTCACAATTACTTTCTGTTCTTCTTGGCTATCCAAACATCTGAGCAAATTCCCCTCGTGACCTTGTGTCAATCTTATTCTCTGTGCAAAGTCAAATGAAACTAGTAAACACGGATGGAGAGAACAGTAGTAAATAACTTGTTCACTACTTTGGATGTATACACGGGACAAAGTTGCGCGATCAGAACTCCTATATGAGTTTGACCTAGTAGCGAAAGGCGAGAAGCGTGTATTGTGTCTCTCGTGGTTTCCTACGTTATCGTAGACCTTTGTCGTATTTCATAAGTCACCTGAAAGAAAGAAGAACAGTTCCTGAATTGTTGAGTTATTATGTATTATGAACATATATTATAATAATGTCTAATTGTAACAAAAACTAAATGGTTTACAATCTAAATGGTTAAATTTAAATAGCGCTAAGAGCAAATATGGACAAGTTCTTTCAAAAAGCAGATTGCTTCTCTATGTATATACACACAGTAGTCTATGTTTTACTCTATGCTATATTTTTGCTATACAATTATAACAGAAAACTATTCATAGGGGTAAACTCTTACTTCCTCTGTTTCTTCTCTTTCTTCCAGTTTTGAGTTTCACCATTACTCATCAGACCGCTTTGACCCGATGGATGATTAGCAATACGATGTAATTTTTTTTGGTAAATTTTCATAGTTTTGTACAGTAAATTTTACTCTACAACACCATGAAAAATTATCGAAAATTGCATCGTTTTGCTATCCAAATTGGCGGGTCAAAGTGACATGTCTACCGATGAAAAAGTCAAAACCGGAAGAAAGAGAAGAAACCGACCAAGTATGTTTTATCCAAGAAAATGTAATAAATAAATTACGAATAGCCCGAGCCATATGTTCGGCCACCACAAACTGCCTAGCTACAGAAGAAATACTTTATGAGGTAACAGTTGTCATATTGGCGCGAATGTTTTTTAGCAGCATGCAAATTTTCGCAGGAAATGACTAATTTTTCAGATGAAGTACCAGCACTTGGCAGTCAACTTTAAGGTGAATGTCAAAGTACTCATGTGAAAGAATCCATTTAAGAGCTTCGAAAATTGCTCTTGCTTTGTGCCTGCAGAGTAGAAGAGACAGCAAAAGAGTAGAGATCTGATATGATGGGATTGTCTTCTTGAATCCAAACCCCAACGAAAATTTTCTCTTCTTTCCAAGCAGCATCAATAATGAAAGAGTTTGTCACTGAAGGACAGCCCAAGCTCTTACTCAGAGAAAAAACACATTGATTGGCATTAAGTTTAGTGTAGTTTGTTGTGGTTAGGCGATGAGGAGGGGGTGGTGTTTGAGATGAGGTGGTTGTAATCGGTATCATGGCTGTCCCTAGCTTTTATGAGGCCCTAGTCGACTTCTATACGTGAGGCCCTTATAAATAAATAATACATTATTTTTCATGTAGATCAAGTTATAAAATGCAGTAGTATGTGTATAATTTGAACTCCAATAATTTATTTTGACATAATGAGTAATTAAAAATATGAGAAAAATATCAGTAGTCTGTTAAAGTAATGCTCTACCATCTTCTCAAAAAAAAAGTATGCTCTAGCACTGAGTTGGCACCCATTTGATCAATGGTTTAGTACTTTTTTTTATTTGAAAAATAGCTTATTAATTGTTTCTTGTTGTAAAAAAAAAAGTAATAACCATTGTTCAAATGGGTGCTAGTTTAGTGGTAGAGAATTTGAAGTCACTGCATAAGGTTCCGGTTTGAAACCGACTATATGTTATAATTCTCAAAAATAGTAATAAGTCATATTTATGTATGATAGTTTGCCAAAACATTCATCCCTTTACCCCATCTTTTTTTTTTGAGAAATTGTTTTGTAGTCAATCGGATTTGAACTCGAGACCACACACAGGGGCTTCCTAACGCTCTACCACTTAAGTTACCACCCTAACTGCATCCCTTCGCCCTTTCAGTGTCATGTTGATCAATATATATGGTGTATGTGTTTCTATCTCTTCAATTTTATATTTGTTGTATTTTTTACATTTATTTTAATATTTAATATTTAGAAATTGGCAACAAACATAGTGATCAATATTACCAAAAAATAGACAGAATGTATAAATTTAGAAGAACGTTTGGTCGACTGCAGAGTTCATAATTGTATGAGAAAATCAATATTTTCACATAATGCCCCCATATGTTTGTGAAATTTTGAGGCCCTCCCCAAGTGGGGGCCCAATAGTTTGCCTAAGGGTGGAGACGGGCATGATCGGTGTTAACGGTGGTGTCGTGGTGGTCGGATGTGACCAGAAATCTTCACCCCAAATTAGAGTTGCACTTTCGGTTAACTAGAACAGAAATCGGCCTGAGATTCCTTCAACTGACTTGGTCACTGGTGATTCGGGCACGGTTAATCGGCCACGAGATTTTTCACAATATCTCTAACTGGCCAGGACCGTATAACCGTAACCGGGTAAACCGGTTCGGTTAGGTTTCGGGTCGGTGTCAACTCAAAATGGTGGGAACTTAGTCGTTGGGGTCAGTTAACTAGCGGGCTTGGTCAGTTCTTCGCCAATTTCGGTTAGAGTCGGTTAATATCGGGCCAGTTTTGGGCCGGTTCAGTGTTCCCGCTAAAACTTGGTTTCGGTCCCGGTTCGGTCCTCTTGAGCTCGGGCTTGGGTTCGGTTACTGCAAAACGGGTTCAAAACTGAGCCGGTTCACCGGTTAAGCGACACCTGTGACATCTCTACTAGGCCTATGACTGTCTGGCCCCTCACAACTTTCTCTCCATTCTTCAACATAGTGCCAATGACACATGTCGCATTTGACTAAAATTAAAGTAACTTGTGTCCAGGTATCAAACCAATATATACCATATATTCTTTAAGGAAAAAACAAATATCATCCAAAACAACATGATTTTTATTTTAAGGCCAGGAAAGCCAAAAAGCCATCTGGGCCTGACGCTTTGACAGGCCCAACCTCAAGGTCGGTTCGTTACTCGTCGTCAGTTTAACGCAAATAATTGTACCGTTAAATACGCCTATTGATTAGCTTTCTATCTGTACAGTCTTCAGAGAGAGCACGAAGAGATGTTTCCATACGAGTCACAGAGAGGGAGAGAGAGATCGACGGAGAGAGAATCGGCGGAGGAGTTCACAGACAACATGGAGGAGGAAGAAGAAGAAGAGAGAAGGGGATTGCCGATCTGAACAAGTCGCCCACCAGGTTTCCCTCTTAACTCTCTCTCTCTGTCTTTCAAGTTGCTTCTCTCTATCTGTTATCAATTTTGGAAAACCCATCTGTGCCGTTTCCATTATATTGTGGGTATGACTGAACCATATTGTTGTGGGTTTGTTAGTTTTGGAAAAACCATCTGTGCAGTTTCCACTATGTTATGTGTATGACTGAATTGAATTGTGGGTTTGTTAATTTATGGCAGATATAGTGTTAGGGTTGCTGTTAGATTTAATTGGTTATTTATACTGATTGTAGTGAGTGAATGATTGTAGTGAGAGACGACGACGACAGAGAATTGGGGGGGAGAGGAGTGCACAGACAACATGGAGGAGGAAGAAGAAAGAGGGGTTGAGGAGTAGTAGGCTGAGAGAAGGGTTTAGGGTTCTCGGACTGAGAGAAGTCGGTGCCGCCCACCCACGCCCAGCGCCAGCCCCGATCTGAAGAAGTCGCCCTCCAGGTTTCCCTCATAACCCTCTCTCTCTGTCTTTCAAATTTCAAGTTGCTTCTCTCCATCTTATATCAATTTTGGGAAACCATCTGTGCAATTACCACTTTATTGTGTGTGTGTGACTGAATCGTATTGTTTGTGGGTTTGTGAATTGACGGGTTTATTTTGGAAAACAATCCGTGCAGTTTCCATTATATTGTGTGTACGACTGAATTGTGAATTGACGGGCTAGTTTTGGAAACTCATCTGTGCAATTTCAATTATATTGTGTGTATGACTGAATTGAATTGTGGGGTTGTTAATTTATGGCAGATACAGTTGGGTTGCTGTTAGATACAGTTGGGTTGCTGTACTGATTGTAGTGAGTGAATTTATTTCCATGTCAACACAATTAATAATTTATCAAAAATTAAATAAACCCATGTTTCGATTGAAATTTGGAATTTCAAATCAAGGAGATTTAATGTAATGAGAAAATCAGATTAGTGTTTGAGGCTGTCAATTAGTAATTTTCCAGAATTAGATCATGAGTTTACTAGGTAAGACTGTCCGAAACTGAATCAGGTTAGGGTTGAGAATTTCACTTTAAAAATGATGCGATGGATGTTGTCCTGGAAGGCTGGATAAGTTTACACGAGTCTTATGAGAATGGAAGACAGTGGAAATTATATATGATTAGGGAGCGGCGTGTCGAAGAGGCAAGTAAAAGAGGGACACATTTTGATGCAATATCTGCCCTTTATCATTCTGAATATAAACGGTTCAATCTTTGGATCTACAGGAATTACTTAAAAGTGAAGTACATATCGTGTTGGAATTTTTTGTACTTGGGATTCGATGGCGTGGGTTACGTGATTGTCAGGATTGCTCTAAGATAAACTGTTGTGATTGTTTGGCGGCATAGATGTGATGTTGAGATTTGTGATATACTAATTTGATGACAAAGTTGTGTAAGGCGATGAATTTACTAGGGTCAACAGAATAAGATACTAGAATTGTGGAGAAAAATGTGATTGTTTGGTGGTATAGATGTGATGTTGAGATTTGTGATATACTAATCAATTAATTTGGGGACAAAGTTGTGTGAGGCCATGAATTTACTAGGGTCAACAGAATAAGATACTGGAATTGTGGAGAAAAATGTGATTGTTTGGTCGTATCGATGTGATGTTGGCAGTGTTTCATCTCAGTCTATCATCTATTTGGGAGTGAGGGCCCTTATGATATTACGTGGTGCAAATAACAATGGTGTATTTTATGGTATTTCCTGTGGACATTTCAGTGAACGTGTGGGATTGTTATTTTAGTTGCCTTTCATTTTCCTGATAATCGGTGTCATGGCCCAGAAGATCCATTTTAGTCATGGTGATATGAATATACATTGATTGTCATATTAAAAATCTTGGTGTGATCATTATAAATCGAACCTTATTATGACTTGGATCTTTGGAGATGGTGAAGGTGAGGAAAAGATGTGTCTAAATGGTGTTAGGTGTATAGTTTATTGGTAGGCTCTAACATACTCCTTATTCTCCCTGATTTGATCAGTGTTTGAGGCTATGTGTAATTTTCCAGAATTTGACTAGGTAGGACTGTCCAAATTGAATCAGGTTAGGGTTGAAAATTTCACTTTAAAAGGATGCGATGGATGTTGTCCTGGAATGCTGGATAAGTTTACACGAGTCTTATGGAAATGGGAGACAGTGGAAATTATAGAGAATTAGGGAACGGCGTGTCGAAGAGGCAAGTAGGAGATACATGGTTTTGGGAAGTCAGAGGAAAAATGTTGGTTTTGGGAATCTATATCTGGAACTTCTGTTTTGGGAAGTCAGAGGTAAAATGATCTGGAAATCATGGTTGGTAAAGAACCCACTTCAATTTAAGTTACTGTGAAGATTGATAATCACAGCTTGTGGAGAATCCAGTTTAAGTTACTGTGAAGATTGAAAACGTTTCTTCGTAGTTTCTAGTTAAACTTTTGAGTAATTAGAAGGAACTGTCAACTGTGGTCCGAACACTATTGATGTAAAAGAGGGACACATTTTGATGCAATATCTGCCCTTTTATCATTCTCAATATAAACAGTCCAATCTTTGGATCTACAAGAATTACTTAAAAGTGAAGTACATATCGTGTGGGATTTTTTTTCCCCGTAATTGGGATTCGATGGCGTGGGTTACGTGATCTTCTTGAGAAAGCCGTTTGGTAATTGATTCAATAGAGTAAAAAGAATGAGAAGTATGAAGTCTTTGAGAAAGAGAGGAAGCTTGAGAATACGGTATTTTTCACAGTGGGTATTAGAGAATTAGTTTCTGATTATTTAGAAGAAGAGGGTCTTGCGTATTAGGGTTGGAAGAGGGAACAAATGGAAACCCAGGCAAGCCCATGGGGGGTTCTGTGGAGGAAAGTGCTAGAACTGTTTGCCGTCTTTTGAACAATTTGGGTTTATTTGATATCGTTACTATCTTCTTTTTATCTTCACATACGGTTTGGTGGTTTGTTGTAAGGCCATTTTGCTGATGATGTTTCTGTAAAATTTACTAAAAGTCTAAACTATTGCTTAATGGCGGAGATGGTTTGGCTTTTAAGAAAGAGATGAAATTGGGGGTTCAACATCGCTCATTTTTTGGTATGGTCTCATGTCAAACTTTTGATTAGTTAGAAGGGGCGTATCGATTATTAGTTCCGCCGGGGTAATATTTCAGTCTAAAGAGACATAAGCGGTGATATCCATGTAACTATGGGAGGGGGAATTCACTTTTATGTAAGCATAGCTAATACGTGGGGTGTTGGATTGGATCTTGGGAGATTTATGTAACTATTTCAGGAAGTGTTAATGGTTTATACTTTAAGGGAGAGGTGGATGATAGTCTATAACCTATCCAACATGTCTGAATAAATTACAATATAGATAGATTTTCGTGCAGCGAGGCGAGTAAGAATGATTCTGAATGACAATGGCCAAATCTGGATAGATGGATTCGTTCAAAAAGTTAAGTGGGTAAAATCGTTGGGTATTTTGTTACTACAGATGCTAAGAAATTTGGATTTGATTACTGTGGGCGTGGTAATATTCTTGAGGCAGTTTTGTGCAAAGTAAAAATTGTTTTTAGTATTGGTGTAGGCAGAGGAGTTGAAAGGCAAGGTGGTAAGCATACAAGATAAATGGGATGTTATCTTCTGCAGATATTCAGATGTGTATGCTTTGTGTTCGGTTTTCTTTTGTGGTGTTGTAGTCTGTTTGGCATATAAAGATCCAGTGTGTATTTTGTTGATATAACTTGGTGATATTGCGGGCTTTATGGATGTCATCCTACTTTGTGTTTTATTAGTGAAATAGTAGCAATGGTTTTATTGTAAACCCAACATTTGTTTGTTGTGCTTCATAATTGCTGGTGGCTATGCATCCGACAATTGTTTAAGATTTTAGGAAGATATTTTTATGTTTGGACATTCTGCATGCTTTGGAGATATGTGTGTGTGTATACATGTTAATCATACTATCTAGAAGTAGATTGTCTCTATCCGGTAGATTAGGAATTGTCATCTGAGGCCTCAGGAAAGTAGGTGTTGGGATCTAGAAGCCCCAAATTTTCAAATCCAAACAACCACTTCTAAATCCAAACATCATGAATTAAATTTACCTTTGCCAATTTTAACAATCCCATGGAAGATGAACTTTATGGTTTTTAGTTCCAGAGGGTCCAATTTTTGTTTTCCCAAATAACCACCACAGACATATGCCCCAATATTCACAAAGCCTTATCTCAATCATATTTATCCCATATGAAGCATCATTTCTAATTCCAGAACACCCAAACTTTTATAAACTAAATAACTGTCTCAAGGTTATTTTTCCTTACCAAGTTAGAGCAGTCTCATAGAACTATACCTATATATAGCCTTTTCAATTAAAAAATCCCAACACTTCTTGAACTGAAATAACCTCCACAGACATGGTCATCCTAAATTAACAAAACCACTACGCCTTGCACAATTGAAATAATCCCATTGGAGTGATGACCTATATCGCTCTAATTCTAGAAGCCTGAAATTTCAGACCATAATTTCCAGAAGCCTCAAATTACCCCAATTTTTTACTGGTCCCAAATAACCACCAGTAATATATGCCCCAACCTTCACGAACCAATTTATCTTACTCAATTATAATTATCCCATGGAAAGCATGCCCTGCATCATTCCCATTTCAAAACACCCACATTTTAGAAAACGATCTAAATATTAATGTTTTCCTTACAAAGTTAGATCAGTTTCATTGAATGATGACCTATATCATTCTAGTTTCATGAGTCTCAATTTTCGATTCTATGTATCAACCAAAGGAACTATATACCCATGGAGTGTAATCATGTTTGAGTGATGTCCTATATCATTCTAATTCAACAAACCTCGATTTTAAATTCTATTTTGTCCACCAAGAGAGAAACATAAACATAAACAATTTGTTAGAGTGATACACATATATCATTCTGATTCCAAACTCTCAAAATGTAAGTCATATTGGAGTGATGACCTATATCATTCCAAGTCCAAGAGCCTCAATCTTTGATTCTGTGTATCCACCAATGAAGAAACTGATAGTCATATAATATAATTCAGTTGGTGTGATGTTCTATATCGTGCTAATTCCAGAAACCTCAATTTTAGATTCTATTTATCAACCAATGAAGAAACAGATACACTCATAAAACAATTCCGTTGGAGTGATAGAAATATAGCATCCCGATTCCATAACTCTCAAAATATTGTAATCTTATTGGAGTGATGACCAATATCATTCTAATTCCATGAGAATCAATTTTCAATTATGTATATCGAACAATGAAGCCTCAACTATTCTAGTCATCCTCCAACGAGGAACCGGATATACTCATGATATAATCCCATTAGAGTGATGACCTCATCATTCCAATTCCAAAGCTCCCGAGATGTGATAATCCTATCAGAGTGAAGACCTATATCAGGCGAGCATCAATTTTTAATTCTTTATATCCTTAGCTAAAGGTACTTTGTGTATGTTGGAGTGATGCCCTATATCATCTAATTCCACAGACCTCAATTTTGGATTTTATTTTTCCACCAATGAAGAAACAAAATGCACTCATAAAACAATCCAATTGGTGTGATGACCTATATCATTCCATACCATAACTCTTAAAACGTAATTATCCTATTGGAGTGATGACCTATATCATTCTAATTCCATGAGTCTCTATTTTCGATTGTATGTATCAACCAAAGAAACTTATATACCATGGAGTGTAATCCTGTTTGAGTGATGTCCTATATCATTCTAATTCAACGAACCTCGATTTTAAATTCTATTTATCCAGCAGAAGTGAAACATAAACAAAAACAATTTCGTTGTTCTGATTCCAAACTCTCAAAATGTAAGTCATATTGGAGTGATGACCTATATTATTCCAAGTCCAAGATCTTCAACCTTTGATTCTGTATGTCCACCAGTGAAGAAATTGATATAGTCATATAATATAATTCGATTGCTGTGATGTCCTATGTTGTTCTAATTCCAAAAACCTCAATTTTAAATTCTATTTATTCACCAATGAAGAAACAGATACACTCTTAAAATAATCCGGTTGGAGTGATAGAAATATTGCTTTTGGATTCCATAACTCTCAAAACACAGTAATCTTATTGGAAGTATGACCTATATCATTCTAGTTCCATGAGCATCAATATGTATATCGAACAATGAATCCTCAACGATTCTATTCATCCTCCGACGAAGAACCGGATATACTCATGATATACTCCCATTAGAGTGATGACCTCATCATTCCAATTCAAAGCTCCTGAGATGTGATAATCCTATTAGAATGAAGACCTATATCAGCCGAGCCTCGATTTTCGATTCTTTATATCCTATATCTAAAATTGATTTAGTCATATAATATTTTCGGTTGCTGTGATGTCTTGTATCGTTCTAATTCCATTAGAGTGATGACCTCATCATTCCAATTCCAAAGCTCTTGAGATGTGATAATCCTATCAGAATGAAGACCTATATCAGCCGAGCCTCGATTTTCGATTCTTTATATCCTTAACTAAATGTAGTTTGTGTATGTTAGAGTGATGCCCTATATCATTCTAATTCCACATACCTCAATTTTGGATCTAATTTGTCCACCAATGACAAAACAGATTCACTCATAAAACAATCCAATTTGTGTGATGACCTATATCATTCCGATTCCATAACTCTTAAAACGTATTAATCCTATTGGAGTGATGACCTATATCATTCTAATATTATGAGTCAATTTTCGATTCTATGTATCAACCAGAGAAACTTATATACCCATGGAGTGTAATTCTGTTTGAGTGATGCTTTATATCATTTTAAATTCTATTTATCCAGCAAAAGGGAAACATCAACCAGAGAAACTTATATACCCATGGAGTGTAATTCTGTTTGAGTGATGTCCTATATCATTCTAATTCAACGAACCTCGATTTTAAATTCTATTATCGAGCAAAAGTGAAACATAAAAAAAACAATTTCGTTGGAATGATACACATATATCATTCTGATTCCAAACTCTCAAAATGTAAATCAGTTGGAGTGATGACCTATATCATTCCAAGTCCAAGATTGATTCTGTATATCCACCAATGAAGAAATGTATATAGTCATATAATATAATTCGGTTGCTGTGATGTCCTATATCGTTCTAATTCCTGAAATCTCAATTTTAGATTCTATTAATTCACCAATGAAGAAACAGATACACTCATAAAACAATCTGGTTGGAGTGATAGAAATATTGCTTCCCGATTCCATAACTCTCAAAACACAGTAATCTTATTGGAGTGATGACCTATATCATTCTAATTCCATGAGCATCAATATGTATATCGAAGAACCGGATATACTCATGATATACTCCCATTAGAGTGATGACCTCATCATTCCAATTCCAAAGCTCCTGAGATGTGATAATTCTATCAGAGTGAAGACGGGCATTCCGATTCCGGATATACTCATGATATACTCGCCAAGTGGGGGCCCAATAGTTTGCCTAAGGGTGGAGACGGGCATGATCGGTGTTAACGGTGGTGTCGTGGTGGTCGGATGTGACCAGAAATGTTCACCCCAAATTAGAGTTGCACTTTCGGTTAACTAGAACAGAAATCGGCCTGAGATTCCTTCAACTGACTTGGTCACTGGTGATTCGGGCACGGTTAATCGGCCACGAGATTTTTCACAATATCTCTAACTGGCCAGGACCGTATAACCGTAACCGGGTAAACCGGTTCGGTTAGGTTTCGGGTCGGTGTCAACTCAAAATGGTGGGAACTTAGTCGTTGGGGTCAGTTAACTAGCGGGCTTGGTCAGTTCTTCGCCAATTTCGGTTACAGTCGGTTAATATCGGGCCAGTTTTGGGCCGGTTCAGTGTTCCCGCTAAAACTTGGTTTCGGTCCCGGTTCGGTCCTCTTGAGCTCGGGCTTGGGTTCGGTTACTGCAAAACGGGTTCAAAACTGAGCCGGTTCACCGGTTAAGCGACACCTGTGACATCTCTACTAGGCCTATGACTGTCTGGCCCCTCACAACTTTCTCTCCATTCTTCAACATAGTGCCAATGACACATGTCGCATTTGACTAAAATTAAAGTAACTTGTGTCCAGGTATCAAACCAATATATACCATATATTCTTTAAGGAAAAAACAAATATCATCCAAAACAACATGATTTTTAGTTTAAGGCCAGGAAAGCCAAAAAGCCATCTGGGCCTGACGCTTTGACAGGCCCAACCTCAAGGTCGGTTCGTCAGTTTAACGCAAATATTGTACCGTTAAATACGCCTATTGATTAGCTTTCTATCTGTACAGTGTTCAGAGAGAGCACGAAGAGATGTTTCCATACGAGTCACAGAGAGGGAGAGAGAGAGAGAGAGAATTGGCGGAGGAGTTCACAGACAACATGGAGGAGGAAGAAGAAGAAGAAGAGAGAAGGGTTGTGGAGGCTGAGAGAAGGGTTCACCGCCCTGTTCCCACTACTTCCGTCAACCAACGCCGCCGTTAGTAGTGGATTGCCGATCTGAAGAAGTCGCCCACCAGGTTTCCCTCTAACTCTCTCTCTGTCTTTCAATTTCATGTTGCTTCTCTCTATCTGATATCAATTTTGGGAAACCATCTGTGCGATTACCACTTTATTGTGTGTGTGACTGAATCGTATTGTTTGTGGGTTTGTGAATTGACGGGTTAATCCTGGAAAACAATCCGTGCAGTTCCCATTATATTGTGTGTATGACTGAATTCAATTGTGGGTTTGTTAACTCATGTGTTAGTTTTGGAAACCCATCTGTGCAGTTTTCAAAATATTGTGCATGATTGAATTGAATTGTGGGTTTGTTAATTTATGGCAAATATAGTTTGGTATCTGTTAGATTCAATTGGGCATAGATACTGATTGTAGTGAGTGAATTTATTTCCATGTCAACACAATTAATAATTTACCAATAATTAAATAAACCCATTTTCGATTGAAATTTTGGAAGTTCAAATCAAGTAGATTTAATGTAATGAGAAAATCAGATTAGTGTTCGAGATTATGAGTTTACTAGGTAAGACTGTCCGAAACTGAATCAGGTTAGGGTTGAGAATTTCAGTTTAAAAAGGATGCGATGGATGTTGTCCTGGAAGGCTGGATAAGTTTACACGAGCCTTATGAGAATGGGAGACTGTGGAAATTATAGAGAATTAGGGAGCGGCGAGTTGAAGAGGGAAGTAGGAGACACGTGGCTTGCTAGATAAACACTTGGGTTCCTTGGTCTTCGAAAGTCAGAGGTAAAGTGTTCGTTTTGGGAATCTAGATGTGGAACTTCTGTTTACTTATACTAATGATCTGGAAATCATGGTTTGTGGAGAATCTGCTTCAATTTAAGTTACTGTGAAGATTGATAATCACAGCTTGTGGAGAATCCAGACTGTGAAGATTGAAAACGTTTCTTCGTAGTTTCAAGTTAAACTTTTGAGTAATTAGAAGGAAATGTCAACTATTGACCGAAACTAAAGAGGGACACATTTTGATGCAATATCTGACCTTTATCATTCTGAATATAAACGGTTCAATCTTACAGGAATCACTTAAAAGTGAAGTACATATCGTGTTGGAATTTTTCGTACTTGGGATTCGATGGCGTGGGTTACGTGATCTTCTTGAGAAAGCCGTTTTTGGTAATTGATTCGTTAGAGTAAAAAGAATGAGAAGTATGAAGTCTTTGAGAAAGAGAGGAATCTTGAGAAGAGAACACGGTATTTTTTACAGTGGGTATTAGGGAATTAGTTTTTCATTATTTAGAAGAAGAGGGTCTTGCGTATTAGGGTTGGAAGAGGGAACAAATGGAAACCTAGGCAAGCCCATGGGGGTTCTGTGGAGGAAAGTGCTAGAACTGTTTTCCGTCTTTTGAACAATTTGGGTTTGTTTGATATCGTTATTATCTTCTTTTTATTTTCACTTATGGTTTGGTGGTTTGTAAGACCAATTTGCTGATTATGTTTCTGTAAAATTTACTAAAGGTCTACACTATTGCTTAAGGGCGGAGATGGTTTGTTTTTTAAGAAAGAGATGAATTGCTGGTATTGTCTCATGTCAAACTTATGATTAGTTAAAAGGGGCGTATCGACTATTAGTTCCGCCGGGTTAATATTTCAGTTTAAAGAGACATAAGCCGTGATATCCATGTAACTATGGGAGGGGGAATCCACTTTTATGTAAGCATGGCTAATACGCGGGGTGTTGGATCTTGGGAGATTCATGTAACTATTTTCGGGAAGTGTTAATGGTTTATACTTTGGGGGAGAGGTGGATTGCAGTCTTTAACCTATCTAACATGTCTGAATAAATGATTATATAGATACATTTTCGTGCAGCGAGGCGAGTAAGAAGGTTTCTGAATGACAATGGTGAAATCTGGATAGATGGATTCGTTTAAGAAGTTAAGTGGGTAAAATCGTTGGTTATTTCGATACTACAGATGCTAAGAAATTTGGATTTGATTAGTGTTTCGTAGTAATATTGTTGAGGCAGTTTTGTGCAGAATAAGAATTGTTTTCTGTATTGGTGTAGGCAGAGGAGTTGAAAGGCAAGGTGGGTAAGTGTACTAGATAAATGGGATGTTATCTTTTGCAGATATTCAGATCTGTATGCTTTGTGTTCGGTTTTCTTTTGTGGTGTTGTTGTCTGTTTGGCATATAAAGATCCAGTGTTTATTTTATTGATATAACTATGTGGTATTGCAGGCTTTATGGATATCATCCTACTTTGGGTTTTATTAGTGAAATAGTAGCAATGGTTTTATTGTAAACCCAACATTTGTTTGTTGTGGTTCAGAATTGCGGGTGCCTCTGCATCCGACAATTGTTTAACTTTTTAGGAAGATATTTTGATGTTTGGACATTCTGCGTGCTTCAGAGATATGTGTGTGTGTAGATGTTAATTATACTATGTGCATGTATGTATGCTTTATTCAGCTGGTCTCACGCCTTTTGCTTTTCTAGAAGTAGATTGTCTCTATCCAGGTAGATTAGGAATTGTCATTTGAGGCCTCAGGAATGTAGGTGTTGGGATCTAGAAGCCCCAAATTTTCAAATCCAAACAACCACTACCAAATCCAAACATCATGAATTAAATTTACCTTTGCCAATTTTAACAATCCCATGGAAGATGAAATTTATGGTTTTCAGTTCTAGAGAGTCCAATTTTTGTTGTCCCAAATAACCACCACAGACATATGCCCCAACATTCACAAAACCTTATCTCAATCATATTTATCCCCTAAGAAGCATCATTTCTCATTCCTGAACACCCAAACTTTTAGAAACTAAATAACTGTCTCAAGATTATTTTTTTCCTTACCAAGTTAGAGCAGTCTCATGGAATATACCTATAGCCTTTTCAATTAAAAAATCCCAACACTTCTTGAACTGAAAGAACCTCCACAGACATGGTCATCCTAAATTAACAAAACCACTACGCCTTGCACAATTAAAATAATCCCATTGGAGTGATGACTTATATCGTTCTAACTCCAGAAGCCTGAAATTTCAGACGATAATTTCCAGAAGCCTCAAATTACCCCAATTTTTTATTGGTCCCAAATAACCACCACTAATATATGCCCCAACATTCACGAACCAATTTATCTTACTCAATTATAATTATGCCATGGAAAACATGCCCTGCATCATTCCCATTTCAAAACACCCACATTTTAGAAATCGATCTCAACATTAATGTTTTCCTTACAAAGTTAGATCAGTCTCATTGAATGATGACCTATATCATTCTAATTCCATGAGTCTCAATTTTCGATTCTATGTATCAACCAGAGGAACTATAGGAATTTCCCCTACTTCATTCTATGTCTATATACCCATGAAGTGTAATCCTGTTTGAGTGATGTCCTATATCATTATAATTCAACAAACCTCGATTTTAAATTCTATTTATCCACCAAGAGAGAAACATAAACAAAAACCATTTGTTGGAGTGATACACATATATCATTCTGATTCCAAACTCTCAAAATGTAAGTCATATTGGAGTGATGACCTATATCATTCCAAGTCCAAGAGCCTCAATCTTTGATTTTGTGGATCCACCAATGATACACACCAATGAAGAAACTGATAGTCATATAATATAATTCGGTTGGTGTGATGTCCTATATTGTTCTAATTCCAGAAACCTCAATTTTAGATTCTATTTATCAACCAATGAAGAAACAGATACACTCATAAAAAACAATACCGTTGGAGTGATAGAAATATATCATCCCGATTCCATAACTCATAATATAGTAATATTATTGGAGTGATGACCAATGTCATTCTAATTCCATGAGAATCAATTTTCAATTATGTATATCGAACAATGAAGCCGCAACGATTCTATTCATCCTCCAACGAAGAACCGATATACTCATGATATAATCCCATTAGAGTGATGACCTCATCATTCCAATTCCAAAGCTCCCGAGATGTGATATCCTATCAGAGTGAAGACCTATATCAGCCGAGCATCAATTTTTGATTCTTCATATAGTTAACTAAAGGTACTTTGTGTATGTTGGAGTGATGCCCTATTCATCTAATTCACAGACCTCAATTTTGGATCTTATTTGTCCACCAATGAAGAGACAAATGCACTCATAAAACAATCCAATTGGTATGATGACCTATATCATTCCGATACCATAACTCTTAAAACGTAATAATCCTATTGTAGTGAAGACCTATATTATTCTAATTCCATGAGTCTCAAGTTTCTCTTCTATGTATCAACCAGAGAAACATATATACCCATGTATTGTAAAACTGTTTGAGCGATGTCCTATGTCATTCTAATTCAGAAAACCTCCGATTTTAAATTCTATTTTATCCACCAAGAGAGAAACATAAACAAAAATAATTTCGTTGGAGTGATACACATATATCATTCTGCTTCCGAACTCTCAAAATGTAAGTCAAATTGGAGTGATGACCTATATCATTCCACGTCGAAGATCTTCAACCTTTGATTATGTATATCCACCAATGAAGAAATTGATATAGTCATATAATATAATTCGGTTGCTGTGATGTCCTATATCGTTCTAATTCCAGAAACCTCAATTTTAGATTTTATTTATTCACCTATGAAGAAACAGATACACTCATAAAACAATCCGGTTGGAGTGATAGAAATATTGCTTCCCGATTCCATAACTCTAAAAACACAGTAATCTTATTGGAGTAATCTTATTGGAGTGATGACCTATATCATTCTAATTCCATGATCATCAATATGTATATCGAACAATGAAGCCTCAACGATTCTATTCATCCTCCGATGAAGAAACGGATATACTCATGATATACTCCCATTAGAGTGATGACCTCATCATTCCAATTCCAAAGCTCCTGAGATGTGATAATCCTATCAGAGTGAAGACCTATATAAGCCGAGCCTCGATTTTCGATTCTTTATATCCTTAACTAAATGTAGTTTGTGTATGTTAGAGTGATGCCCTATATCATTCTAATTCCACAGACCTCAATTTTGGATATAATTTGTCCCCCAATGAAGAAACAGATTCACTCATAAAACAATCCAATTGGTGTGATGACCTATATCATTCCGATTCCATAACTCTTAAAACGTAATAATCCTATTGGAGTGATGACCTATATCATTCTAATTCCATGAGTCTCAATTTTCGATTCTATGTATCAACCAAAGAAACTTATATACCCATGGAGTGTAATCCTGTTTGAGTGATGTCCTACATCATCTTAATAAATTATATTTATCCAGCAAAAGGGAAACATAAACAAAAACATTTTCGTTGGAATGATACACATATATCATTCTGATTCTAAACTCTCAAAATGTAAGTCATATTGGAGTGATGACCTATATCATTCCAAGTTGAAGATCTTCAACTTTTGATTCTGTATATCCACCAATGAAGAAATTGATATAGTCATATAATATAATTCAGTTGTTGTGATGTCCTTTTTCGTTCTAATTCCAGAAACTTCAATTTTAGATTCTATTTATTCACCAATCTGGTTGGAGTGATAGAAATATTGCTTCCCGATTATAATTCTAATTCCATAAGCATCAATATGTATATCGAACAATGAAGCCTCAACGATTTTATTCATCCTCCGACGAAGAACCAAATATACTCATGATATACTCCCATTACAGTGATGACCTCGTCATTCAAATTCCAAAGCTCTCCTGAGATGTTATAATCCTTTAAGAGTGACGACCTATATCTGCCGAGCCTCGATTTTCGATTCTTTATATCCTTAACTAAATGTAGTTTATGTATGTTAGAGTGATGCTGTATATCATTCTAATTTCGGACCTCAATTTGGGAATTAATTTGTTCGCCAATGACAAAACAAATTCACTCATAAAACAATCCAATTGGTGTGATGACCTATATCATTCCGATTTTGTAACTCTTAAAACGTAGTAATCCTATTGGAGTGATGACCTATATCATTCTAATTCTATGAGTCTCAATTTTCGATTCTATGTATCAACCAGAGAAACTTATATACGCATGGTGTTTAATCCTGTTTGAGTGATGTCCTATATCATTCTGATTCAACAAACCTCGATTTTAAATTCTATTTATCCAGCAAAATGGAAATAAAAACAGAAACAATTTCGTTGGAATCACACACATATACCATTCTGATTCCAAACTCTAAAAATGTTAGTCATATTGGAGTGATGATCTATATCATTCCAAGTCGAAGATCTTCAACCTTTGAATCTGTATATGCACCAATGAAGAAATTGATATAGTCATATAATATAATTCGGTTGCTATGATGTCCTATATCATTCTAATTCCGGGAATCTCAATTTTAGATTCTATTTATTCACCAATGAAGAAACAGATACACTCATAAAACAATCCGGTTGGAGTGATAGAAATATTTCTTCCCGATTCCATAACTCTCAAAACACAGTAATCTTATTGGAGTGATGACCTATATCATTCTAATTCCATGAGCATCAATATGTATATCGAACAATGAAGCCTCCACGATTCTATTCATCCTCCGACGAAGAACCGGATATACTCTTGATATACTCCCATTAGAGTGATGACCTTATCATTCCAATTCCAAAGCTCCTGAGATGTGATAATCCTATCAGAGTGAAGACCTATATCAGTCGAGCCTCAATTTTCGATTCTTTATATCCTTAATTAAATGTAGTTTGTGTATGTTACAGTGATGCCCTATATCATTCTAATTCCACATACCTCAATTGTGGATCTAATTTGTCCACCAATGACAAAACAGATTCACTCATAAAACAATCCAATTGGTGATGACCTATATCATTCCGATTCCATAACTCTTAAAACGTAATAATTCTATTGGAGTGATGACCTATATCATTCTAATTCCATGAGTCTCAATTTTCGATTCTATGTATCAACCAGAGAAACTTATCTATCCATGGAGTGTAATCTTGTTTGAGTGATGTCCTATATCATTCTAATTCAACGAACCTCGATTTTAAATTCTATTTATCCAGCAAAAGGGAAACATAAACAAAAAAAAATTTCGTTGGAATGATACACATATATCATTCTGATTCCAAACCTCTCAAAATGTAAGTGATATTGGAGTGATGACCTATATCATTTTAAGTCCAAGATCTTCAACCTTTGATTCTGTATATCCACCAGTGAAGAAATTGATAAAGTCATATAATATAATTCGGTTGCTGTGATGTCTTTTATCGTTTTAATTCCAGAAACCTCAATTTTAAATTCTATTTATTCACCGATGAAGAAACAGATACACTCATAAAACAATCCGGTTGGAGTGATAGAAATATTTCTTCCCGATTCTCGAAACACAGTAATCTTATTGGAGTGATGACCTATATCATTCTAATTCCATGAGCATCAATATGTATATATCGAAGAACCGGATATACTCATGATATACTCCCATTAAAGTGATGACCTCATCATTCCAATTCAAAGCTCGTGAGATGTGATAATCCTATCAGACTGAAGACCTATATCAGCCGAGCCTCAATTTTCGATTCTTTATATCCTTAACTAAATGTAGTTTGTATATGTTAGAGTGATGCCCTATATCATTCTAATCCACAAACCTCAATTTTGGATCTAATTTGTCCACCAATGACAAAACAGATTCACTCATAAAACAATCCAATCGGTGTGATGACCTATATCATTCCGATTCCATAACTCTTAAAACGTAATAATCCTAATGGAGTGATGACCTATATCATTCTAATTCCATGAGTCTCAATTTTCGATTCTATGTATCAACCAGAGAAACTTATATACCCATGGAGTGTAATCCTGTTTTTGAGTGATGTCCTATATCATTCAAATTCAACGAACCTCGATTTTAAATTCTATTTATCTAGCAAAAGGGAAACATAAACGAAAACAATTTTGTGGAATGATACACATATATCATTCTGATTCCAAACTCTCAAAATGTAAGTCATATTGGAGTGATGACCTATATCATTCCAAGTCCAAGATCTTCAACCTTTGATTCTGTATATCCACCAGTGAAGTAATTGATATAGTCATATAATATAATTCGGTTGCTGTGATGTCCTATATCGTTCTAATTCCAGAAACATCAATTTTAAATTCTATTTATTCACCAATAAAGAAAGAGATACACTCATAAAACAATCCAGTTGGAGTGATAGAAATATTGCTTCCCGATTCCGTAACTCTCAAAACACAGTAATCTTATTGGAGTGATGACCTATATCATTCTAATTCCATTAGCATCAATATGTATATCGAACAATGAAGCCTCCACGATTCTATTCATCCTCCGACGAAGAACCGGATATACTCATGATATACTCCCATTAGAGTGATGACCTTATCATTCCAATTCCAAAGCTCCTGAGATGTGATAATTCTATCAGAGTGAAGACCTATGTCAGTCGAGCCTCAATTTTCGATTCTTTATATCCTTAATTAAATGTAGTTTGTGTATGTTACAGTGATGCCCTATATCATTCTAATTCCACATACCTCAATTGTGGATCTAATTTGTCCACCAATGACAAAACAGATTCACTCATAAAACAATCCAATTGGTGATGACCTATATCATTCCGATTCCATAACTCTTAAAACGTAATAATCCTATTGGAGTGATGACCTATATCATTCTAATTCCATGAGTCTCAATTTTTGATTCTATGTATCAACCAGAGAAACTTATATACCCATGGAGTGTAATCCTGTTTGAGTGATGTCCTATATCATTCTAATTCAACGAACCTCGATTTTAAATTCTATTTATCCAGCAAAAGTGAAACATAAACAAAAACAATTTCGTTGGAATGATACACATATATTATTCTGATTCCAAACTCTCAAATTGTAAGTCATATTGGAGTGATGACCTATATCATTCCAAGTCCAAGATCTTCAACCTTTGATTCTGTATATCCACCAGTGAAGAAATTGATATAGTCATATAATATAATTCGGTTGCTGTGATGTCCTATATCGTTCTAATTCCAGAAATCTCAATTTTAAATTCTATTTATTCACCAATGAAGAAACAGATACATTCATAAAACAATCCGGTTGGAGTGATTGAAATATTGCTTTCCGATTCTCTAACTCTCAAAACACAGTAATCTTATTGGAGTGATGACCTATATCATTCTAATTCCATGAGCATCAATATGTATATCGAACAATGAAGCCTCAACGAATCTATTCATCCTCCGACGAAGAACCGGATATACTCATGATATACTGCCGTTAGAGTGATAACCTCATCATTCCAATTCCAAAGCTCCTGAGATGTGATAATCCTATCAGATTGAAGACCTATATAAGCCGAGCCTCAATTTTCGATTCTTTATATCCTTAACAAAATGTGGTTTGTATATGTTAGAGTGATGCCCTATATCATTCTAATTCCACAAACCTCAATTTTGGATCTAATTTGTCCACCGATGACAAAACAGATTCACTCATAAAACAATCTAATTGGTGTGATGACATATATCATTCCGATTCCATAACTCTTAAAACGTAATAATCCTATTGGAGTGATGACCTATATCATTCTAATTCCATGAGTCTCAATTTTCGATTCTGTGTATCAACCAGAGGAACTTATATACCCATGGAGTGTAATCCTGTTTGAGTGATGTCCTATATCATTCAATTCAACGAACCTCGATTTTAAATTCTATTTATCCAGCAAAAGGGAAACATAAACAAAAACAATTTCGTTGGAATGATACACATATATCATTCTGATTCCAAACTCTCAAAATGTAAGTCATATTGGAGTGATGACCTATATCATTCCACGTCCAAGATTTTCAACCTTTGATTCTGTATATCCACCAGTGAAAGAAATTGATATAGTCATATAATATAATTCGGTTGCTGTGATGTCCTAGATCGTTTTAATTTCAGAAACCTTAATTTTAAATTCTATTTATTCACCAATGAAGAAACAGATACACTCATAAAACAATCCGGTTAGAGTGATAGAAATATTGCTTCCCGATTCTCAAAACACAGTAATCTTATTGGAGTGATGACCTATATCATTCTAATTCCATGAGCATCAATATATATCAAAGAACCGGATATACTCGTGATCTACTCCCATTAAAGTGATGACCTCATCATTCCAATTCCAAAGCTCATGAGATGTGATAATCCTATCAGAGTGAAGACCTATATCAGCCGAGCTTCAATTTTCAATTCTTTATATCCTTAACTAAATGTAGTTTGTGTATGTTAGAGTGATGCCACATATCATTGTAATTCCACAGACCTCAATTTTGGATCTAATTTGTCCACCAATGACAAAACAGATTCACTCATAAAACAATCCAATTGGTGTGATGACCTATATCATTCCGATTCCGTAACTCTTAAAACGTAGTAATCCTATTGGAGTGATGACCTATATCATTCTAATTCCATGAGTCTCAATTTTCGATTCTATGTATCAACCAGAGAAACTTATATACGCATGGTGTGTAATCCTATTTGAGTGATGTCCTATATCATTCTAGTTCAACAAACCTCGATTTTAAATTCTATTTATCCAGCAAAAGGGAAGCATAAACAAAAACAATTTCGTTAGAATGATACACATATATCATTCTGATTCCAAACTCTCAAAATGTAAGTCATATTGAGTGATGACCTATATCATTCCAAGTCCAAGATCTTCATCCTTTGATTCTGTACATCCACCAGTGAAGAAATTGATATAGTCATATAATATAATTCGGTTGCTGTGATGTCCTATATCGTTTTAATTCTAGAAACCTCAATTTTAAATTCTATTTATTCACCAATGAAGAAACAGATACACTCATAAAACAATCCAGTTGGAGTGATAGAAATATTGTTTCCCGATTCCCTAACTCTCAAAACACAGTAATCTTATTGGAGTGATGACTATATCATTCTAATTCCATAAGCATCAATATGTATATCGAAGAACCAGATATACTCATAATATACTCCCATTAAAGTGATGACCTCATCATTCCAATTCCAAAGCTCCTGAGATGTGATGATCCTATCAAAGTGAAGACCTATATCAGTCGAGCCTCAATTTCCGATTCTTTATATCCTTTACTAAATGTAGTTTGTGTATGTTAGAGTGATGCCCTATATCATTTTAATTCCACAAACCTCAATTTTGTATCTAATTTATCCACCAATGACAAAACAGATTCACTCATAAAACAATCCAATTGGTGTGATGACCTATATCATTCCGATTCTATAACTCTTAAAACGTAATAATCCAATTGGAGTGATGACCTATATCATTCTAATTCCATGAGTCTCAATTTTCGATTCTATGTATCAACCAGAGAAACTTATATACCCATGGAGTGTAATCCTGTTTGAGTGATGTCCTATATCATTCTAATTCCACGAACCTCGATTTTAAATTCTATTTATCCAGCAAAAGGTAAACATAAACAAAAACAATTTTGTTGGAATGATACACATATATCATTCTGATTCCAAAATCTCAAAATGTAAGTCATATTGGAGTGATGACCTATATCATTCAAAGTCCAACATCTTCAACCATTCCAAGTCCAACATCTTCAACCTTTGATTCTGTATATCCACCAGTGAAGAAATTGATATAGTCATATAATATAATTCGATTGTTGTGATGTCCTATATCGTTTTAATTCTAGAAACCTCAATTTTAAATTCTATTTATTCACCAATGAAGAAACATATACACTCATAAAACAATCCGGTTGGAGTGATAGAAATATTGCTTCCCGATTCCCTAACTCTCAAAACACAGTAATCTTATTGGAGTGATGACCTATATCATTCTAATTCCATGAGCATCAATATGTATATCGAAGAACCGGATATACTCATGATATACTCCCATTAGAGTGATGACCTCATCATTCCAATTCCAAAGCTTCTGAGATGTGATAATCCTATCAGAGTGAAGACCTATATCAGCCGAGCCTCAATTTTCGATTCTTTATATCCTTAACTAAATGTATTTTGTGTATGTTATAGTGATGCCCTATATCATTCTAATTCCACAGACCTCAATTTCGGATCTAATTTGTCCACCAATGACAAAACAGATTCACTCATAAAACAATCCAATTGGTGTGATGACCTATATCATTCCGATTCCATAACTCTTAAAACGTAATAATCATATTGGAGTGATGACCTATATTATTCTGATTCCAAACTCTCAGCGTACTGATAATCTGCAGGAATGTGCAACACGCGAAGCTGACCCAATCGAACCTTCTCACGAACGAAGTGTAGATCAATCTCAACATGTTTAGTACGCTGATGCTGAACAGGATTACCAGAGAGATAGAAAGCACTCACATTGTCACAATACACCACAGTGTCCTATATCATTCTAATTCGCCGAATCAACGACATCAGCCGTGCACTTCTGGCACAAGCGTCGCTCCCTCCTCTTTTTGGGTCGAGTCTCTTTTGACCGTTGTCTACCTTCATAATATTCTTCCCACTAAAGCCCTGCAGGACAACATTCCCCTGGCTGCTCTCTATCATCGTGTTCC
This sequence comes from Linanthus parryae, assembly GCA_023055425.1. Classification (NCBI taxonomy): domain Eukaryota; kingdom Viridiplantae; phylum Streptophyta; class Magnoliopsida; order Ericales; family Polemoniaceae; genus Linanthus; species Linanthus parryae. Next base: position 42,975,160 of record JALGPY010000002.1, read on the forward strand.
ATCTTATGATCACCTTCGCACTTTTGGGTGTTTCTGTTACCCCAACCTGTCAGCCACATCTCCACACAAACTCGCCCCTCGCTCTACCCGGTGTGTTTCCTCGGCTACCCCCTCAATTATCGAGGGTTCCGGTGTCTTCATTTTAGCTCAGGACGTGTCTACACGTCTCGTCATGTCACTTTTGATGAGACTGTCTTCCCTTTCTCTGTCCCTGATTCGATGTCTCCTGCTACTCATAGGTCCTCTGATCCTGATGATAGTCTTCCTCTTCTTCCTCATCAGTTCCATAACCTTGTAGCACCACAGTTCCAATACACTGTGGTGTATTGTGACATCCCCACCGAACACCTCTCCGGCACCTACCCAGCCCTTCCCCCTGCACTATGTGCGTCGCCCAACCCAGCCTCGGTCACCCTCGGCCCTCCCTCGGTTGCCCTCGGCAGCGCTACCCGCTGCCTCGGCAGCTCCACTGCCGGCTCTCCCTGCGGTCGAGTCTGCTCCTTCGCCTGTGACGCCCCCCCCCCCCCCCAACCTCCTTCTCTCTCACCCCAAATGACTACCAAACCTGTGCAGCGCCTCACTTTTGCAACCCAGTCCCCTGCTACTATCTCACCTCTTCCCAAATCCCCTATCCTAGCCTTGTCGGGTCCTAACTAGAAAGCGGCCATGGATGATGAGTTTGGACCTCTGGTGAAAAATAATACCTGGGATCTGGTTCCTTGCCCATCTGGGGCCAATGTACTTCGTGCTATGTGGTTGTTTCGTCACAAGTTTCGTGCAGGTGGTAGGTTGCAGCGCTATAAGGCGCGTCTTGTGGCTAATGGTAAGTCTCAGCTTGTTGGGGTGGATTGTGAGGAGACCTTCAGTTCGTTTGTGAAGCCATCCACTATTCGTACTGTTCTCACTGTTGCCGTATCACGTTCTTGGCCTATCCAGCAGTTGGATGTGAAGAATGCGTTTTTACATGTGATCTTGCAGAGACAGTCTACATGCACCAGCCCCTGGATATCGTGACCCACGACATCCTGATTATGTGTGTCGTCTGCGCAAATCACTCTATGGTCTGAAGCAGGCCCCTCGTGCTTGGTTCCAGCGTTTTGCCACGTTTCTTACAGATGTAGTGGGTTTTTCCAGTTGGGTGACCTTATTGCGCGTCTTGTGACCTGAAATTGGTTAATAAAAATATAGACAATTACTTGTAAGGGTATATGAGGAATTGATCATCATTAAATTTGTCAAAATAAGAAAGAGAGAGAAAGTAGGGGAACGTACCAAAATAGAAAGGGAGAGAAAGAGAAGGAGCGGAGTGGTAGCAAGGAAGCACTTTTACTGTTCACAATTGTGTTTGTGGCTAATTATAAGCCATAAATTTACACCTCACCTCCCAAAGCTGTTCAGACCTAGCCTATCAATCAAGTTCTGAGCACAATGATTACTAAGGCTATCTTCAATGTATGTCATCATTTTTTTTTGTCTTTTGTGTTATACTGCCAGTGATATGCTAGTCATTCTAATAACAGAAGCCTCAAAGATCAAATATCAGACCCACATCATTTCCAGAAGCCTTAACCCCAATTTTTTTTTGTCCCAAATAAATACGACAAACATATGCCTCGGCATTCACGAAAGCATGCCCTGCATCATATCCCATTTCAGAACACTCAAACTGTCTCAACATTATGTGTTCCTTACCAGGTTAGAGCAGTCTCAAGGAATGATGACCTCTATCATCTTCAGTTAAAAAAGTCATCCCCCCCCCCCAACAGACACACACACACACTCACACAACATGTTCACCCAAAATCAACGAAACCACGAATCTTCAGTTAAAAAACTTGTTTAGGGTTTTTGAGACGGGATTAGTGCCCCGCTTTGATACTATGTAAGAATCCATGGGGTTCCACCTCAAAACCAATTGGCCAGGACACTTAGTAATCCAAGAGACTTATTAATTCTTTACCTACTATATTTTTTTTACCAGAATAATGTTAAACCCAAATTCAATGTTTTCACTTTTCTTGCCCCATCAAAATAGTCCTAAGGGTCGATAACCTATCTCTGATTCCGGACATTTTTGAACCACAAACATATGCACCCAGCATCCACAAAATTAATTTACCTTACCCCATTTCAAACTCAAATGACTGCCTCAAACATAATTACCCAACCTTGTTGAAATCAATTGCCCTTGCCCAATTAAAATGATCCCGTGGAAATGATGACCTATATCATCTCAATTCCGGATGCCCCTACTTTTCGAACTTGTATAACCACAACGAAAATAATTATCCAAACTTCAGAAATTTCATTCTCCTTGGCCGATTAAGACAATCCAATGGAATGACGACACATAATTTCTACTTCCAGGAGGCCAATATTTTCAGTCCAAAATGACGATGGAAAACATATGCCCCAATAATATTTGATGGGACCGATTTATTTTACTCAATTATAATAATCCATCACCATTTCTTACATAAGCCCCTAAACTTTTGAAACTAAATAAACACTTTTCCCCAAACTTCACGATTCAATTTTCTTTTCCCAATCAATCTCATGGAATGGAATGGTGGCCTATTTCATTTCCTATACAATATTCTGATGCACTAGCATATCTATATATATATATATATGTACATATATTATCTCTGAAGTCCTTGGTTTAGGTCTGATGGGTCTTTTTGTCTTTCTCCCCTCACTTATCCAGAAGATTGGTTGGTCCAGCAGCCTTTGTTGACTTTTCAACTGGCTATTTTGTCACATATGTAAATTTCAGGGGGTTTCTTGCAATATTTTGGCAGAAACTTCTCTTGGAAGTTTCAGCTCTTTAAGGGTAGTCAGCTAGCAGAGGGAACTTCACTTTTTGCTTTTGGAAAACACATCTGCAGAGCAAAGCTCAGCAACAAAGCCAGCTAGGGTTGAAGCATTGGAGGTTTGGGTTTGAGGATTCACCCGTGGTGCCTACCGATCTCTCTTGGTTGCAGGAGTGCACAAGAGACTAGCAGCCAAACCACTGTTCTTGTTGCTGTCCCCTTTTGCTTCTCTTTCAGATCTGGGATTCTACACCTACTTCAGGTTTTCTTAAACTTCCTGTTTGTAACAAGGTTATGTTTGAGTGATTCCTTGATGGTTTATTTCTAGTACAAGAGTTGATCCTTGTGTCTGTTTTAAGATTTGCATCAACTGGTATCAGAGCCAGGTTCTTTCTTGTGGTTGTATTTCACTGGCTGTTGCCTGGTTAAGCTACTATCGTAATGGCTCAGCGAGGTGGAAGAGGAAATCGTGGTAGAGGACGTAGAAATAACTATGCGACAGTTGAGATGATTGATGAGTTACGAGGTAGCATTCAACAACTTACTCAGCTAGTGACTCGACTGACAAATGGTAGGCAGAATGAGGAAGGAGAACAAGCAGATGATGCTGAAGCTGCTGAAAGTACGCAACAACTTTCAGACAGTGGAAGTGAGGGCTTTGATGAAGATAGAAGGTCTGCTCAGGGGCGAGGTCACGGCGTCAATGGAAGACATGAACGATGGGAGGACCGTATTGTAAGTGCTCTACAAAACTCAAGGGAGTATGGTGTCCAAGTTCAACTTTCAGAATTCAATGGTGAGATGGAACCAGAAGAATTTTTAGACTGGATTGACAGTATTGAGAGCTTCTTTGAGTACAAACAAGTGACAGAAAAAAGGAAAGTTAAGCTCGTGGGAACAAAATTAAGAGGACCAGCATCTACTTGGTGGAAGCATTATCAAAATGATCGAGAGCTCAGGGGCAAAGGGAAGATAAGAAGATGGGACAAAATGAAAGGGAAGCTAACAGATCAGTTCTGCCTCGAGATTATGAGCAAACACTTTATCAACGGTTGCAAAATTTGAGACAGCGCGATAAGTCAGTCAAGGAGTATACCCAAGACTTCCATCGTGTTACGTTAAGAAGTAGTTTTGCTGAAACAGAGCTGCAGAAAGTAGGCCGATACGTGAATGGTCTCCGTTTGCCTATACAAGATCAAGTGAGTCTCCATCGGACGTTCAAAGTCAGCGATGCTTATCAGCTTGCCCTAAAAGTTGAGAGTCAATTGAATCGCAGGTCTTCAAGGAAACAATTTGGTCCATCAACAAGCAAAGTTACTAATCCTTCTCGTAGTGTGCAACCAGCTGCAGCTGCTCCTACAAGACAAAGTGCGGTAGAGAAAACTGGACAGATAAGGACTAACACTCAGGGGCAGGGAGTTATCAAGTGCTATAGGTGTTCAGAACTTGGGCACAAGTCTAACGAATGTCCAAAAAGGCGAGCTGATGGTCGGGTAAACTTAGCAGAAGATGAAGAACAAGATTGTGAGAACTTCGTGGCTGAGGGAACTCAAAACCAAAGTAATGGGTCTGATCTCGAGGAAGAGGGGATTGAGGGTGATGTAATTGGGGAAGTTCTTGTTACTCGCAGGTCAATGCTTGCACCTGTAAGTGCAAATGATGATAGTTGGCTCCGCAAGAACATTTTTCGGACGCGCTGCACGTCAGGCGGGAAGCTCTGCAACCTAATTATTGATAGTGGAAGTAGCGAAAATCTGGTATCCCAAGAAATGGTGAACAAACTGAAGCTAGAGACAGTCACACATCCACAACCATATCGTATTATTTGGTTCAACAAAGGGAATGAGGTCATTGTCTCAATGAAATGTCTTGTTAACTTTTCCGTTGGGACAGTCTTCAATGAATCAGTATGGTGTGATGTTGTGCCAATGGATGCATGCCATATCCTCTTAGGACGCCCTTGGCAATTTGACAGGAAAACAGTGCATTATAGTGACAAGAATACATATTCATTCCTCTTAAAGAACAAGAAACTTGTGTTGAAGCCAATGAAAGATGATATTATGGTGGCAAGGAAAGAGTATTCAGAATCTTTGCTAAGTTTCAGCGACTTTATCAAGGAGAGTAAAGAAACTGGAATTATATATGCGCTAATGGGGAAAGAAGGTAGCATTCCTGACACGAGACCGAATAGCGTGAAAGCACTACTGGAAGAGTTTATTGATGACATGCCCGGTGAACTTCCTAATGGTCTACCTCCTGCTCGTGAAGTTCAACATTCCATTGATCTAGTACCAGGGGTTGTCTCACTACAGACTAAGCCCTAAGGAACACGAGGAGTTGCAAAAACAGGTTCATGATCTTCTGGAAAAGGGTTTCATCAGAGAAAGCTTAAGTCCTTGTGCGGTGCCTGCCTTATTAACTCCAAAGAAGGACGGTACTTGGCGAATGTGTGTGGACAGTCGAGCTATCAATAAGATAACAATTAAATACAGATTTCCGATTCCGAGGTTAGATGATATGCTTGATATGTTGTCAGGGGCTGAAGTATTTTCCAAAATTGATTTGAAGAGTGGCTACCATCAAATAAGAATTAGAGGATGAGACGAGTGGAAAACAGCGTTCAAGACCAAGGAAGGGCTCTATGAATGGTTGGTTATGCCATTTGGCCTTTCAAATGCCCCTAGCACTTTTATGAGGTTTATGAATCATGTACTTAAGCCATGCATCGGAAAGTTTGTGGTTGTGTATTTTGACGATATTTTAATCTACAGCAAGGACTCCAAGTCTCATATTCAACATCTAAGAAGTGTTTTGCTCCTTCTACGACAACACTAGCTTTATGCTAATGCAAAGAAATGTGCATTTGTGGCAGAAAAATTGGAGTTTCTTGGTTTTGTACTCTCAGCTAAGGGTGTGGAAAGTTGATTCGACTAAAATTGCAGCAATCACAACTTGGCCTACCCCGAAGACACTAACTGAAATACGAAGCTTCCATGGCCTGGCTACATTCTATAGGAGATTCATTAGGAACTTCAGCACTGTAGTTGCTCCTATCACTGAGTGTCTCAAAGGTGGAAAATACAGTTGGAGTTTGGAGGCCGAAGAGAGCTTCAAGGAGATCAAGAGAAGGATGACACAAGCACCCATTCTTGCACTTCCAGATTTTAGTAAATTGTTTGAGGTGGATTGTGATGCTTCAAAGGTTGGAATTGGTGGAGTTTTGAGTCACGAAGGTCGGCCAATTGCATTCTTTAGTGAAAAACTCAATGGACCTCGTCAAAATTATTCCACCTATGATGTTGAGTTATATGCTGTTGTACGAGCTTTGAAGTTCTGGAGACACTATTTGATTCAACGAGAGTTTATCTTGCATTCAGATCATGAGGCCTTGCGGTACCTCAACTCTCAGAGAAAGCTTAACTCGAGGCATGCAAAATGGGTCTCTTTCTTGCAAGAATATTCTTTCATGTTGAGGCACAAATCGGGTCAGCAAAATAAAGTGGCCGACGCTTTGAGTAGGAGGGTTCATGTGCTTATGACTATGTCTACCAATGTTGTTGGTTTGGAGATGATTAAAGAGCAATACAAGGATGATCCATACTTTAAGGGTGTTATGCAGAGACTTAACGGTAAAGACACTGAAGTATGCGCTGAATTTGCTACTACTGATGATTATTTGTTCAAAGGGGTTCGATTGTGCATCCCTGAAGGTTCTTTGAGAAACCTTTTGATCGCTGAATTGCATGGTGGTGGTTTAGGTGGCCACTTTGGTAGGGACAAGACTTCTGAATTGGTGGCTGCCCGGTATTTTTGGCCTTCCATACGTCGTGATACCTACAAGTATGTTGACCGGTGCTACACGTGTCAAACCTCGAAAGGGCAGCAGCAGAATATTGGTTTGTACACCCCTCTACCAATCCCGACAGGCCCGTGGGTGGACATTAGCATGGATTTTGTGATGGGGTTACCAAAAACAGCAAGGAGTTTTGATTCAATTTTTGTTGTTGTTGATCGGTTCTCCAAGATGGCACATTTTATCTCATGCAAGAAATCGTTGGATGCTACTCATGTTGCAAATATCTTCTTCAGAGAGGTTGTTAGGCTTCATGGAATTCCAAAAACCATAACTTCTGATAGGGATGTGAAGTTTTTAAGCCACTTTTGGAGGACTTTATGGAAGTTGTCGACTAAATTGCAGTACAGCAGTGCATTTCACCCTCAAACAGATGGTCAAACAGAGGTTGTAAATCGTAGCTTGGGAAATCTCTTACGCTGCCTTGCGAAAGATAACATACGATGTTGGGATCTGACTTTGCCACAGGCTGAATTTTCTTACAATAGTTCAGTAAATCGATCCACTGGGAAGAGTCCTTTTGAAATTGTTTATGGACGAGCTCCCTGTCAAGTAGTGGATCTTGTTGATGTCTCAAACCAACCCCGTATTAGCGATGACGCTATCGCTTATGCATAGAACATAAAGGAAATACAGGAACAGGTCCGTCAGAAGTTATTGAAGATGAACGACCACTACAAAGCCGTCACTGACCAGCATCGGAGGTTCAAAGAATACCAAGTCGGAGATTGGGTCATGGTTTTTCTAAGGAAAGAGAGATATCCTGTAGGAACTTACAACAAGCTGAAATGCAAGAAAATTGGTCCGTGCAAGGTTTTACGCAAATTTGGGGCAAACTCCTATGAAGTTAAGCTACCACGTGGCCTGAATATATCTCCTATTTTTAATGTTGCTGATCTGTACAACTTTCATGGTGATTTGAACATCAAGCTCAGCAATAATGTGGAGGATGCGTCGAACAACGATGCTAGAGAAGAAGCTGAAGGTATTGAGAGGGTGGTTGAAGTTCGAGAAGTTAAAACCAGGGGTCGTAGTTACTTCAGATTTCTCGTCAAATGGGCTGGAAAGGATGATATCGAGAATTGTTGGATAAGTGAGGAAGACTTCATGAAGATCAATGAAGAAATGTGCAAGGATGCGAAGCTGACAACTCGAACGGAGTCGAGTTCTTTTTAACCGGGGGAGAATGATGCACTAGCATATATATATATATGTACATATATTATCTCTGAAGTCCTTGGTTTAGGTCTGATGGGTCTTTTTGTCTTTCTCCCCTCACTTATCCAGAAGATTGGTTGGTCCAGCAGCCTTTGTTGACTTTTCAACTGGCTATTTTGTCACATATGTAAATTTCAGGGGGTTTCTTGCAATATTTTGGCAGAAACTTCTCTTGGAAGTTTCAGCTCTTTAAGGGTAGTCAGCTAGCAGAGGGAACTTCACTTTTTGCTTTTGGAAAACACATATGCGGAGCAAAGCTCAGCAACAAAGCCAGCTAGGGTTGAAGCATTGGAGGTTTGGGCTTGAGGATTCACCCGTGGTGCCTACCGATCTCTCTTGGTTGCAGGAGTGCACAAGAGACTAGCAGCCAAACCACTGTTCCTGTTGCTGTCCCCTTTTGCTTCTCTTTCAGATCTGGGATTCTACACCTACTTCAGGTTTTCTTAAACTTCCTGTTTGTAACAAGGTTATGTTTGAGTGATTCCTTGATGGTTTATTTCTAGTACAAGAGTTGATCCTTGTGTCTGTTTTAAGATTTGCATCATATTCCCAAGCTTTTTGGATTGGAATAACCACCAGCAACATATTCACCTAAAAGTAACAAAGCCATATACCTTAATTAAGATAATCCTATTGGAGTGATGACCTATATCATTCTAATTCCATAAGCCTCAAATAGTAGCTTCTGTAGATCCACCATCGACATATTATCCGAAATTAAGAGAAACCGATATACTTGTACAAACTAATCCCATTGGAGTGACGACCTATATCATTCTCACTCCATAAGCCTCAAATTTTAGATGTATTTTAGACTCTAGATATCAACCACCTATATAGCAAGGCCAAATTTAAATCGATACACACTTTTAAAAAATAAACCCTTTGGAGTGAGTGACCTACATGATTCTAAATCAATAAGCCTCAAAGTTCCAATCCCATATATCAGCCACCAATGTATTATAAACCCAAATTTGAGAAATCAGTGCACTGATAAAATAATGCCATTGGAGTGTTAACCTTTATCATTTTAAGTCCATTAACTTCAAAGTTTAGACACATTTCCATTTAGGAGTGAAGATGATGGTTTTGTCTTGGGTCAAGCATTTGGTCAAGGGCAATGGAAAAAGTGTGATGGATATTGTTTTGGTAGTATCGTTTTTTAAGCATGTATACTGGATGTTTTCAACAATTTTTGGAGGCGTGCGAGGAAGTTCGATGGTAATAGAGATAGTAATCTTTGTCGTACAAGTATGTGTGGAAGCTTTTATGTCAAATGGTTTCTTATGTGGAGGAAGAGAAGTTAAGGACCATTTGGGAAGTGATGTGAAGAGGTCTGATGGAGACTTGAGAAGGGAACTTTAAAACCATGGTAGTGTTACTGTTGATGGTTAGGATATTATTTTTGTAGTATAGTTTATAAATGCTTACAATTTTTTTTTGGAGGCGTCGTGGAAGTTGGATGGTAATACAGATAGTTATCATTATACTGCGAATATCTGTAAGTTACAACCTACATGTTTTGCTCAAATGATTTCTTAGGTGGAGGAGGAGAAGTGTAACAGCGTTAGGGGAGTGAAGGGAAATGTAAAGGTGAATAACTTGTTACTTCGCGGACGGTGTGATTAGGTAGTTTAATGGAAGATAAACCAGCTGCCCAACACCGCAATTAAAAATAATAATCCCTGATTCAGCCCTTTGATAAGTGCAAGTTTTAAAAGTTACCCTTCGTTGATATGTTTGAATTGTATTATTTCAATTAATATTGCAATATTTCTGTTTTTGTTTGTGATTCAGCAGTTGCAAGTAATATTTCAGCTTTTTTCTAACTATCGTTTTTACAATGTACAGTCATTTCAAACATCAAATTTACGTCGACCTTCTTACCTAGCGAATTAGCCTTTTTAGATCTGCCATTTGTTATGTCTGTCAGCTATGTTGTTTGGGTTGAATTATTTATCAGGAAGTTGTGAAGTGAGGCGGCATGAATGGATTCTTAATCTCTTTGGGGAATCTGGCCTCAGAATGATGTTGAAGTTGTTGAGATTCATTAGTATTTATGAAAAAGCTGTGGTTGTACGGAGTTCTTGAGGAAAAAGACCTAAGAATTCAGGGAGATAGTGGGATATAGCGAGGAGAGAAGGAAGTTGTTGGACCGTCATTTTATGGAGGAAGGAGTTAACTATTTTTGGTACGCAAAGCAGGAATGCAGGGAATGCAGGATGGTATTTTTTGTGTTTGTGCGTGGGTGTGTAAGTTGCTTAGTGAATTAGCCCTTACGCCTTACACCAACTAGCTCTTATAACTGGAAGTTGTCATCATTGATATTTATATTTTTACTGACGTAAAATTAGAGTTGGTTAGTTTTGTCTACTCTTTTAAAATGCTTATTTTTTCCAACAATTCCTTACTTTAGTCTGTAATATATCACTTACAATCGTTTTCTTTTCTCCTAATAGTGTAAAATTCCAGTTTTTCTTATTTAATTGAGCTGTTAGTGATATTTTAACTCTTTTTGACGAGGTCTTTTTGCAAAATTCATTTGGCTTAAAACATTTTCTTACTTTTCTACTTCAAACAACACATTTACATCTACCTTGCTGCCTAGCGAATTAGCAGTCTTCCTCGTATGTCGTATGGGCCTCACTGGTGTTAAAGGCGTTGTTGTGAAGTATTGACGGAAGGATGACTAAATGGATTTTGAATTTCTGGGGAAATCCTGACTCATAATGACGTTGCGTTTTTTTGGGATTTTAATATTCTTCGTGACAGCTGTTTTTTGTGATGAATTTCTTGAGTTGGTATTAAGAAACTTAGAAGAAATCATTGTGAAAGAGAGAGGTAACCCAGTCAATGAAGTTCTTTGACTGCTTCAGTTTAATGAAGAAGCGAGTAATTGTTTTTGGTAAATATAGTTGGAAGCTGGGAATACGATTTAGTCTTTTATGTGATTAGGTGTGTGAGCTGTGGATGTCTTATAGTCTTTATGCACGACAGATGGATAAAGTTGTTGAGACGTTGAGATTGGTGGCAGTCGTAGTATCTTTTGCACTTTTGGAGTGAAGATGATGCATTTGTTTTGGGATAAGAATCCGGTGTAGAGCAATGGAAGAGATGTGTTAAAGACTTGGGAAGGGAATAATAAGGTATGGCTGTTTGGTTGTTGCTGTGTAGGATATGATTTTGTAGTATAATCATCGGATTGTGTTCACCAGATGATTTGACAATTTTTGGAGGCATGTGTTGAAGTTGGATGGTGATAGAGATATCTTTATGCTATGTTTTCCTGTAGTATTTTGACAGGGTTCAACTAACATGTTTTGCTATATTGGTCGAACGGTTTTTCAGGTGGAGGAAGAGAAGTGTAGGAGCATAGGTAACAGCTAGTTACACCGCGAGTCCGCGACAGTGTGGTAATACTTTTTAATGGCGGATCAACCAAAGGCCCACCACCATCACCACCTAACTTTTGCAATCAATCATGTAAACATTACTTTTTATCCAAATCAATAATTCCCTGTTTCGGCCCTCTAGCCAGTGTTACGTTTTTTGAAATTTACTAGTTGTCAATCTATTCTTATCATAATGGCTCTTGTTTTTAAATCCGTTTTGACGTGCCCTTGATTTATTTTTATCCAAATGGTTCTTAGATGGAGGGAGAGAGTTGTAGGACCATGTGGGAAGTGATGGAAAAAGTATAGGGTGAATAGCTTGTTAGTTCGTCTTCATTGTGATGATTTAGTTTTAAGAAGGAGCAGCCAGCTGCCTAACCAGCACTTTTAATGCAATATTTAATAAATAAATAAGAATCCTCGTTTCGGTCTTTAACAAGTGCTAGTTTCAGAAGTTACCCTTTGTCAATATGTTGAACCCAATTAACTTTTTTTTTTTTTTTCTATTTATTCAGTGGTGGATCAAACATAAACCCACCGGAATCTACTTCCCTACCCACCATGCTTTTGCAATCACTGTATGTAAAGTATTTTTTTCAAAACTAAGACTACCACTTATTAACATTTTTTGTTTCAGTTAACTATGCCCATCCACTTACAATTTACCATATTGCCTGAGTTATGGTTCCCTTACCTTAAGACCTTGTTTCTGCCCCCAATCAGTTTTACGTTTCAGAATTGACCTTTCTCAATCTGCTTGAATCCAAAAGGGCTCTTGCATTACCATCCTTTTTTTGATGTGCCTTTGATATCTATTTTAATTTAGTGGTATTCGTTATATTTTCTTCAAAAGCTTCTCTAATCTTTGGCCTTTACACTAAATAATTGTTATACCTTTAAGTTTTTCTCTTTGATATTTATACATTATGTTTTTTCTTTTGTAGAATGTAAGGTACTGAGAGATGTTTCCACGCTTTAAACAACATACGTTCACCATCTCCTCTTTAATATGTCTGCAAGATATCTCAGTTCTATTATGTGCACCTGATATTTCCATATTTCAGTTCTTGTTTGTAGTTTAGCAGTTGTAGGTGATATTTCAACTCTTCTCCAACTGGCTGTTTTTTTTACAACATTCTTCTTACGCTATCGAATTAAAACCATTTTATGAATCTTCTATGTCAAACAAAACATGCATTGACCTTACAAGCGAATTAGTTCTCTTAGATCTGTCATTGGTAATATCTCTCGCCCATTTTACTTGGTGTTAAGTTAGTTTTATATGTAGTTGTGATGCTAAGCTGCTTAAATGGATTTTAAATTTCTGTGGGGATATCTTGACTTGTAATGAAATTGAGTAGTTTTCCGACGAATTTCTGGAGGGAGATAGTGAGACATTCATTAGAAATGATGGAGAAGAAGGTATAGACGGAGATGGTAGTTCTTGGATTATCATTCTATGGAGGAAGTGGGTACTTGTTATTAGTTTGTAAAGTTGAAATGCAGCTATCCTATGTTGGTCTTTTACATGATAAGTGTGTCGGAGTGGATTTTTTATAATCGTCATGCACTAAAGATGGATGAGGTTTTCGAGACTCAGAGATAGTTTATTTTAGTGTGTTGAATTATGGCAAGAATAAAATTAGTGACCTGGATTTTCAATCCAATATGGTCAATTGGGGATCGAGGCTGTAATTATGGGGTGAATAAATCATTAGTATGGATAATCAATGCAATCCTGTCAATCGGGATTTTGGGATATTAGAAAATTAGATATTTCTAATTTTATTTCATACCACATTTGAAATAAAGAGAGAATGAAGTGAAGGCAAGTCCGTCTTTTATGATATTAAGTAGGGTGGTTGTGGATTCTAGACAGTCTACATTGACGAAGGTTGGTTGTAGTTGTCTCTAGACAGTGTTTTTGCATGCTTTAATTATGTTAGTTAACTTCAGTTATCGAGTAATAGACATTTTTTGCCAATCAGCAATGAAGATGATAGTTTTGAGTTGGGTTAAGAAATTGCAAGGGAAAAGGAAGTGGTGTGTTGGAGAGTTCGGAAGGAGACGGGAAGCATATTTCTTAGTAGGCTTCCTTCCTTTTGGCCTTTTTGGTTGTACAATAAGCAAAATGTGTTTATTAGCTTAATTTTGACAATCCAAGCAATTGTGTGGAAATTTGATTGTAAATGAGACTGTTTTCATTACTCTGTAATATGTAAGGATAATTTTGCTGTGTGGTTTGCAAAAAAATAAAATGTTGGGTGGTGCTAATGTGTTTTGCTAATTTGGGTGAAGTTGACTTTATTGATCTTTGATTTAGATTGAAAAATGGTTTCTCAGGGAGAGGAAGGGAAGTGTACCAGCATTTAATAACTGAAAGAAAATATATAGTGAAATAGCATTTTTTATTGGTGAACAGTGAAATAGCTTTTATACTTAAACTGAAAGATCGATTAAGTTGTTTAGGGATTGAGATAGTTTTCAACATGCTATAACTTATGTTAGGGAAATTTGGTTGGCGATTTGAAGCATCTTTTGCCATTCAGGAATAGAGATGATATTTTTGTGTTTGTTCAAGATAAAAGGGAAACGGGTGTTTGGGACTTGGCTAGGGAATGGGAAATATATGGCTGAGTGACCTTTTCAGTATGTGGATACAATTTTGGTGGTATGATCTTGGAACTGTGTTTTCTAGTGTTATTTGGACAATTTTCCGTGTGGAGGTGAGCGAGTGGCAGATGAGATTGTTTCCATTATGCTGTTATTCTATGCTGAAGATTGTGTTGGGTGGTGCTAGCATGTTTTGCTTATCTGGGCGAAGATGGGTTTATATTTCTGGGGCAGTCCAAGGAAGCAAAGTCTCCTTCCTCGCTGGCGAGGAGGAATGACTTGATGCTATTCCTATTCCAGAGGGGACTGCTAAATTAAGGGCAAGTAACAAAAGACGCTCTAAAGGGATCAGAATTCTTCCTATTAATCAAGCATCTTCTTCACTTCTGAGCTTCTTTTGTCGACTTTAACAAGGATATGTCCCTATAAAGGAAGGGGAGGCCTCAAGTAGGCTGCCTTGGCCTGCTCCTACTCTGATTTCTTATCCAAAGATTTTATCATCGCTAAGCTCATGTTGAAACAGAGTAGTTGTTGGAACATTAGGTATGAAAAAGCATTGTTAAACTACTCCGCTATGATAGGGTTTCTAATCGATTCTCGCCACATACTGAGGCTCATGGAGATCCCTTTTCAATATATTTCTTTATCATCTACCTGGAGCACTCAGCTCTCTAGAAAAGAGCCCTCCATTTCTTTGCAAATGATGTTTGTTTGCTTTTTTCAAACCATCCATTCCCTTGTAAGTGCTCCTAGTAGCTTGCTTTAGTATGGTTTTCCGTCAACAGATCAATGGGGTCAAAATCCACATTCTTTCCTCAGCCTGATTACCGACCCCGAGCTTGGTCAAGTCTTTGCCCAGTTGTTTGATGTTCAGGTAGCTGAAAACCAGGGGCCAATCTTGGTCTTCCACCGACTGTGGCGCTTGGAAGCGGCAGGAAATTTTAATTTAACATAAGATAACTTTCCACTAATGAATATTCGAGCCATGTGCTGCAAAATTGCAAAGGAATATCCAAAACCATAATACTAAACGTTTATAACTACTAGTAGTAAATTACGCCTTTGTGTACCGATTAATGCATGAATCTAGAGTCTAGAGTGTACTCACTGAACATGAAACCTAAAGACCAAGACATTCAAATTTTGCATTACTTTTGAAGAGTTGACGTAAATGTGAAAGTTTCACTTGTCATCCTAAAACATGTTAGTTACATGCATATCGTAGTTTTACCATTTCTAGAATTGGATTACAGAAGATTGGTCTCTGACTCTAAAAAACCCTACTACCGTGTAACTTAAATATTCGTCTTAGGGTAAAAGTGGTGTATGAGCTTATTTGAATCTCTCTTCCTTTTTAATTTGTATTAATTTTTTGAAAAGCTTGTCTTATTGCTTGTTCGTTGTGGTAACGTGTCTGCTACAAGGCTTTAAGCACAATTCAAAGCGCTGTAGTGTGCAGTTTGTTGGGGGCAACAAATTCAGCCTTTAGAATTATTTATTTTGCTTCTAGACAATCCCTTCGAGCACCTTTTCATTTCTTTTTTTGTTTTTTTCCAGAAGCCAAGTTTTCATTTTTATTTTTATGCGAGTGATTTATATATTTTGTACTTGATGCTAAAAGTAATAGTTTCATATTTGATATCCCAAATAGCCTTTTTCTGCTATTGCAATAATATGATGTCACGGAAAAATGTCAATAAAAACTGTTGCATTTTATTTTATTTTTGGTAGAAGGAGAAATTAAACCAAAGCAGCAAGGAGTCCAGTACACACAAGCACAAAAGAGACTACAGAAAAGCAAGGAGTGCAGAATTTGGCTAGACCAAAGAAGTGCAGCCGAAACAGAAACAAAACAGGATCAAACAACAGCTCTTGCTGCTCTTCCATCACCAGCACCTACTTTGTCAGCTTCAATCCAGATGCTCAGAACTTGGGGAGGTGACTGAATAATAGAGAACATTTGGTCTCTGTCTTTGGCCAGCTTAGCCATTAGATCAACACAGTTATTTGCCTGCCCCTGTGGGATTCCTGCCAGATTACCTTGCCGCTCAAAAAATTTGGTTCTGATTTGATCAACATCCATTCTAGCAGGGTGGCCCAACAGAGCTATGATGAACATCAAAATGGTTATTCGCAAAAGCTTTGTTCAAACAGTGAACATAAGAATTGAGTTTTGGCACAGAAAGAAGAAACGGATGGAATGTGATTAGATTGAGAAGTTTATCTTGGAATGCCAGCAGTGCAGTGGAGAAGGTTTTTTTTTCTTTTTTTTTTTTTTTTTTTTTTTTTTTTTTTTTTTTTTTTTTGAGAATGATGTGTCTTCACAATGGTGTTGACATTGGGCCATCCATGGGTTGCATTTGCTAATCATGATTTGAATTTGAATTTAGATTTGAATTTCAAATCCAAAATTTCAAATCCTAAAATTTAAAATCCGGAGGGGTTTGAATTTTTCCGTTTGGATGCTATTGGTAGTCCAGAATTTGACATTTTGAATTTGGATTTTATCGCTGGATTCATTATTGGATGTCAAAATGGTGAACATGTGCTGGCTTGCCTAGTGGCACAAGACTAACTTCAAAGAGTTTCGTTCCTCGTTCCTGATTTAGGCAGAGGTGTAGGGTTAGAACCCCTGGACAGTCATTTTTTTATTCACAACATACAACTGGAAATTTGATTTTGCTCGCATGATTACCAGTTGCCTTTGCATTTATCGCGCCCTCCACGGACAGAATTTCAAATGACAACTCGTCCATAGGAATTTCAAATTATTATCAACTTGGGTTGTTGGATTTTTTCCAAATCAAATCCAAATCCCTAAAATGTATCAAAACACCGGATTTCCTCCGAAATCACCTCAAATCCAAATCCTCTACGAAAACTCTGCATAGTTATTAAGTTCTGTTCTCTCTCTAAAAGCGTTTCCTCTGTAAACCTAACAGAGCATTCCTCTCCGGCGGCGGCTCCTCCTACCCCATGGAGCTGCCGCCGGACTTCCCCCCTTCTCCCCCGTTGTCCCGTTGTTGTTTCCCCACCCTAACGCCTTCCTCTCAGTTGTAAACCGCTACCCTCCGGCTCTCTCACGGGATTCTCCTTCCCTCGCCGGTTTAGCAGCAGATCTGGACGCCTCACCGGCCTTGCCGCCGGTATCGAAGTCGGGACGCCCCTCTTCGCTAGTCCCTTCACCCCCTCCGACTGATAGGGACTCCGGTTTGTGTTTCCAACTACCCCGCCGTCCACATCAAGACCCTCTGTTCTTGCCCGTTTTCCGACGCCGCCGCTTTCGGAACCCCTGCCATGGACCGCGGTCCCCTGACGCCACCACCACCATCGGCGCTGCTCCTCTCCACCGCCGCTCTCCTCTGCCGCCGCTCCCGCCCCCGATCGGCTTGGGTGATGGAACCCCGGTAAGTACCCCCTTCCCCCCTCTCCCTGGTCTTTGGAGCTCCGCCCGTGGTGGCCGTTCCCCCCTCCCCCGGTTGTGGGGCTGCTCCTCCCCCCTCCCCCTCGGACAGGCCAGATCTATGGCCCGAATGAGTTCCCCGGAGCAGTCCTCACACCGCCCACCAACACTACCACGGGTTACCTCCATTTGCTGGGCTTTGGTACTGAAATTGTTCCTCCACTGGAGTCGTAAGGGTTTGCCCCAGTAGACGGGTTTCTCGCGACGGGACGAAGTGTTGCCGCCGCCGCCCACCGCTGCCGCCATCCACAGCTGGTGTATTAGGGTTGGACTTGGGCCTGGCTTGGGCCTTTTGAGCTGCTAGGGTTTTGGGTTGTTCTTTTTTTTTTGGGTTTTTTTGAGGAAATAGGAGGCTCTTGAACCTTACTGGGTCTTTTCTCTGTTTTGGGTAGTTCTTGGGTGCCTTTGAGCTTTTATCCCATTAGGTTTTACTATAGGCTATAGGAAGTGTTATGTTTGAATTTTCTTTCTTTCTCGTAGGGGTATGCCCCTATTGTTTATGTAATCGTTTTTTCATGAAATGAAATCTTTCGTTGCCGGTGAAAAAGATCCTCTACCAAATTCGCTGCTATCCAAACAGACTGCTAGTGAATAGAGGTTCGAATTCGGTTCGATTCAACCGAGAAATCGAACCGAAACCGAGAGATTTGAACCGGTGTGGAGGGACCGAGAACCCAACCGATTAATCGAGGAACCGAACCGGACCCGGACCCGGTAGTATCCCGGGTACGGTTCGGTTTCTCATATATTTGGAACCGGAACCGGCCCGGAACCGACAAAAGCAACGGCCATTTTTTTAAAAATTCCGAACGTTGTGACTTGTCACATCCGGTCAGTGACCGTTTGGCACAAACGGCCGGATGTTTTTTTTGGTTTTTTTTTGTCTTTTTTTTTTTTTTGTTTTTTTTTTACAATTACCCCCCCCCCCCTTCAACACCTATAAATACCCCATCACTTCCACAATTTTTTTCACACTTTCTCATCAAACACTCATCATATTTCTCACAATTCTTCACTCAAAATTCATCATACTCTCTCCAATTTCTTCATCTTTACTCTCTCAAAAGTTACAAAAATCCTCCAACTTCCTTTAGTTCTCGACGGCTAAGTTCTCATCTTCAACATTCGACAAGCAACGTTCTTCAATCTTCGACAAACAACGCATATTCAATCTTCGACGTTTCACTTCACCTCAAGAATTATTCTTGGAGTTTGTAAGTTCTATTTTTTGTTGTTTGCTATTTGATTGTGTTATTATTTGTGCTTTATTTGTAAAATTTTATTTTTTTTCATCAAATTTCTCTAAGAAAAAATGGCTTCTTCTTCTTATTTTGATGACCAAAACAACCAACACGTACCCGTAATCGACATGACTATTGATGATGAAATGGACATTTTATTTGGCGATGGTGCCGCAAATGATTTTGGTGGTTTAGAGGAAAATGATCCGAATTTAGGTCGTAATAAAAGAACATGTAAGGGGGAAAAAATTTAAAAAGCCCCGTTTGGGAACATATGGATAAAATACCCGATGGCTTAGACGACAAAGGTAAACAAAAATTTAGGGCCGTTTGCAAACATTGTCAAGCAAGTTTTGTATTGGATGCCACCGGTGGATTAGGATCAATGAGAAAACATTTACAAAATAAACACAACTTTTTGAAAGATACACCCGCCGTAGGCGACGCGATGCTCCAAACCCAACTAGGATTCGACGCACACGGCAACGTAGTTACTTTTGTCTACGATGAAAATAGGGCAATAAGAGCATTATCTCATTATATCGCCACTACCGAAAGGCCTCTTAATATGACCGACGACGTAGAGTTTGACACATTAGTACAAACCGCTTTTTGCCCGAGTTATAAGCATATTAGTAGACACACTGTTAGGAAAAATATAATTGATATATATATATATATATAGTGAGAGGAAAGTGAAAATTATGCGAACTTTTTTAAATTCTAATTTCACAATTGCTTGCACTTCAGATATGTGGTCGGGTAGAAATAAAAAAGGATATATTTCCGTCACCGCACACTACATTGACACAAATTGGACTTTACAAAAACGTGTTATCGCATTTCGAGAAGTTCCATATCCTCACAACGGTGTAAACATGGGAGAAACCATACTAGATGTTTTTGAAGAGTGGGGTATTAGTGAAAGAATTACATCAATGACTTTTGACAATGCATCGTCATGTGATAGTGCGATAGATCATATGCAAACTTTGATACAAACACCATTTCACGAAGAAATTGACCATGTTCGTTGTGTATGTCACGTTATCAATTTAATTGTACAAGATGGTTTGAAACAACTAGATGAGCATGTTACTCCTATTCGTGATGCTATTCTCTTTATTGCGTCTTCAAACAAAAGAAACAAACTTTATGAGGATTATTGTGTTAAAATCGGCAAGGAAAAAAGAAGGTTTGGAGGAGATTGTAGGACAAGATGGAACTCGACTTATTTGATGTTAAAAAGTGTTAAAGGTTATGAGAACACAATCACACGTTTTTTGAATGAAAATGGCAATCCTGTTTCCGTTTCACTTAATGATCAGAAGGCCGCCACGGTCTTAAGAGATTTTCTTGAACCATTTTATAACGCAACTAATATTCTTTCGGGTGTTTATTATACTACTACTAACAACGTTGTTCCACAACTAATGTTTTTAACTATGGCTTTTAAAGAGTATAGGGATAATGATATTTTATCCGTCGCAATTGCGGACATGGAAGAAAAATTTCTCAAATATTTTGAAACGATCCCTAAATTTTTTGTTTGTCAAGTATTTACCCAAGGCAAAGGGATGCTTCCCTAGGTTTTATGCTAAACGCAATTTCGAAAAACATGACTACCGAGTATAGAGATGTAGTGATATCATCAACTATTGAACAAGTTAAACAAAAACTTAATGTTATGTATGATAAATATGTTGTTAAACTTGGTATTGGTGGTCAAGGTTCTCAAACATCATCGAGCGATCCGAATGGTAAGGGTAAGAGTAAGAGTAAGTAGGTATTGGTTCTTTATTTAAGAGTACACAAACCACACCCACCGGGTCGAATTGCGTCTCGGAATTATTGTTTTTTCTCAACCAAAATTATTTCTTAAATGTATCGGAGCAAGAAATAGAAAATGTAGATATACTTGATTGGTGGAAAAATTATGAAATCCATTATCCAATTGTTTCTAAAATGGCACGTGATTTACTAACCCTCCCCGCTTCTACAGTCCCTTCGGAATCAACTTTTAGTGCAGGTAAACGAGTTTTGTCGGAGAAAAGATCGTGCCTAACCTCGGAGATATTGGAGGTACTCATATGCTCGAAGGATTGGAGTGACGCCAACAAACGCACACAAGACCTACACCCTTTGGACGTGGCTGTGACCGAACTTTACCAAGAATTGGGAATAGACCGGGACACTCCGCTAGATGAAGACGAATTGCCTACGACTAGGCGTTGAAAAATGAAGACTATTATTGGGTATTTTTGTTCATTTCAATAAGTTTGTATGTAAGTTAGAAAAAATGCAAATGATTGTTAGTTAAGTGGGTGCCAACCTAGTTGGGATATACTTAAACTATAGTGATGCAATTTTTTCTAACATTTGATATTTTAATTAATAATACAAGTTTGCTTGTTTTTTTTGTTTTTTTCAAATTTAATTTTTTATTAGTACTTATACAATAAAAAAATATTTGATATTTTTTAATGTACAAATTTAATGTACTTAAACATTAAATTTGTCCTACAATCTCACTTTAAGTACATTAAATTACGGGCATTAAATTACGGCCATCTTTAAGGACAAGATGGAACCCAAACCCTAGTTTTATTAATTAATAATACAAGTTTACAATTACCACAAAAAAAAAAAAAAAAAAACAAAACTACGGGCCGGTTCTGAAGCGGAACAGAACCGACACCGAACCGGTCAACCAACCGGTTTCGGTTAACAGTTCTCGTTCGGTTCCAGCCGAACCCAATTACCCGGTTCCGGTTCAACCGAACCGAATGCCGTGCACTAACCGAAAAACCGAACCGAAACCGACCGGTTTGGCTCCAACCGTTTCAGTTCCGGTTCGAACCGAAATCGCACCTCTATTAGTGAATTTGCTATTGTTAAAGAGAAGTTCATCTTGAAATGCCAGCCAAAAGAAGATCTTGATCTTTTGGGGAACATTTAACTTCCAAATCCAACGCATGTCACTAGCGTCAGTGTCATGGTTGTTCCTAATAGCCTCCCAAGTAGAGGAGATAGAAAAAAGAACCGGTGTTACTAAAGATCCAACAGAGCTCATCCTTAGGACCATCATCCTTAGGAGGAGGTAAACTGATGATTTTGTTAGCTAGAAAGTGGGTAGGCAAGCATTCAAAGCATTCTGATCCCAATCCATGTGTGGTGGTGAAATCCCTCACATTACGGTTGTGATTGTTGGGGGTAGAATTATCATCATTTCTCAGGATGAGTTATCAAGCCAATTATCATTTCAAAAGTTGACTTTCTTACCATCATCAAGAAGCCATTGTGATCCTTTGGTGACAGTGCATAATGAATGATGTGAGCTGGAGAAATTATTTAATGCTCTTTTAGAGCACCACGTGGTTCTTTACGATAATTAAAGACACTTAAACAAAGACACTCATTGATGTAGAGCACCACATCGTGCTCTTTTGTAGCACTAAAAAATTGCTCTGTGAGCTGTATCATTGATACAACATTTTTTTTTCCGTTTCTTTTCATTTTTTTCGTTTGAGCAAGTTGTTAGTAGTTACTTGAGCCTAGTTTTTTTATCAAATGGTTCAGATGAAGTTGTTGAATGCTTGAGCCAATTATCCACTCGGATAGGTTACAACTAGTACTAGAGTCAATCATAATACGGGATGGGTTCCTCGGCGTGTGCACTGGTGGGCCATGTGCCCAAAATATGGGTTGTAGTATGTTTTGCCATTTTGGATTGAAGACGATGCATTTGTTTTCGGAGTAGAGCAGTGGAAGAGAAGTATGTAAGACTTGTACTTTGGTTGATTTCCATTAGTAGAGAATAAG
Organism: Linanthus parryae; assembly: GCA_023055425.1. Classification (NCBI taxonomy): domain Eukaryota; kingdom Viridiplantae; phylum Streptophyta; class Magnoliopsida; order Ericales; family Polemoniaceae; genus Linanthus; species Linanthus parryae. The sequence goes on from JALGPY010000002.1 coordinate 42,997,578, forward strand.
AAAGATCACATGTTTTTTGAAACTTTAAAATTAACTAGGATAACTCAATTTGTTAATAAGAAAGTAAAAAAGCCGCTGGGAGTTGGGGTACTTACCTATTATTTATCTTGTTTTGTACAGTACTTGTCGATTAAATGTTAACGAATATTTGAGATGTGAATCTTGCAAAATTTACTAGCCTATTTACATGCACAGTACGTATGTGACATGCTTATTTTATATGGAAATGTTTTTTTTTTATAGTTGTGTGATGCGTATATATGAATCTTTATGTTTCTATGATATTTTGTCGACGAGAGAGTAACGACGTTTTGACTTAGATGACCATGAGACCGTTCCTTTCATACCTACGAGCGTAACTTTTTAGATGATACTTTGTTCATTTCATTTTTTTTAGTTAATTTGACTTGGTCATTTTCAAAATTAGATTTTTTTTTACAATATACTATCTAAAAAAAGGTTTCTGAAAATTATTGTCTTGTCGAGCTACGAAATGCCAAGTGATATGGACCACTTTGTTGTGACTCTTAGTTCACGGTACTATAAGTTGTACCCGCAGTGTATACTAAGTTGGAACATTTGAAATACATTGTGATGGAGAGGCACGTTGTGTGACGACACATAGTGTTCTTTTCTCTCTCATATGCGTAGAACACTTGAGGTGATTGGTCTATTTAATCCTATACAGGTAAGATACCATTTTTAATGCGGATCTGTCAAGAAAGATGACATATTAGCTTTGATCCAAGTATTTGTCTAAAATTTTCGAGATTTGTTTAAATGATAGAAAATTTCGTAGCGCTTCTAAAATTGGGAACTTGTATGTTGGTATTGAACTTTCAAAATTTTGTTTCGAACTTTTACTTGTACTGATCGTATATGAAACCCTAATGTGATGTGAGTTTAGACTCGTATGTAGTATAGACCTCGTCATGCGGAGAGTGAGAATGAGAAATTTCTTTCAGTTATGGGGTTGATTGCAGACCAACTTAGGAAGCCATCTATTCAGATCAGAACATCCGACGAGAGCGGTTTATGTACTTGTCTGATTAAGTCAAATAGACTAAGTCACTTTGCTGCATTCATTCAACCTGCATTACATGTATATGGGTAAGTATAGTATGAGATCTTCGGGGACGGAGATTCTTTTAAGGTAGGTAGATTGTAACACCCCTAATTCCCGAGAGAGTTCTTAGTTCAATATCAAGACGTTGGTGGCAAATTTGTAAATAGTCTGTCACGACTTTAAATTTGGAATTTTGGAGTGTTGGCGATATCTGGAAGTTGTTAGAATGATTTTGAAGCAATATAAATGTGGGGGGTGGTAGTAGAATTCTTCAAAAGTAAGTAAAACCTTTAATTCTAATCGTACCCTAAATTTTGGAAAACACCACTCCCCCCTATGCACGAGTGCCACTTGGCAACCTCATTTTAACACATCAAGAGCTAGGTGGCAGATCCACTCTCCCACTTCACCACCTGCTGAGAAAGATAAGAGAGAGAGAGAGAGAGAGAGAGAGAGAGAGAGAGAGAGAGAGAGAGAGAGAGAGAGAGAGAGAGACTTCATCATCTTCCTCATCTTCTCCTACACCACTTACACCCAAGAACAACCACCATCACCACCGTAGAACCACCACCACATCCCTCCTCTCTACAAGCTGCTATAGCTGGAGGTAGTGGGTAGCCTGGGGAGCAAAAGGCACACATCAATTTCGGAAGGCAGTGACTATCGAAGGAGGATTTGTCGTAAGAATTTTAGAAACCCTAGCCTCTAAATCCTTTGATTCTCTCTCCCTGCTAACTTTCATCTACTAATCTTGGCTTCCTCGTGTTCGTGAGACCTAGGCGCACCTCGAGGACCTATAATTTCAACCTAGTTCGCCGGAACTTTTTGTCTGCCGGATTCTCGGCTGTGCACTTCGCTGGAAAACGACCATTAACGTATGAACTGGTAACTTCCTGTTCCTTCATTGTTTCTTGATGTTCGAACCATTTTATTGGTTGCTGAGTCATTTTGAACACGTTGGTAGGATTAAATTATTCCCATATTCACGTTCCATTAGGTTTTGATTCGTTTTCCATCGGTGTTCATAGCTTTTTCCGACGAGTTTTTACACCGTGAAAACATGGGTCTAGCTCCTTCGTTAGGAGTCCGTTTTTAATGATTCTTGGCTTTTTGGAAAGCCTGGACATAGCTCTACAACTTCCATGTTAATTTGAATGCGCGATTGTGCCTCTAACCTACCGAGTTTTGGCTTGAAATTCGCTGCCTAGCCATAGTTTTAACTGTTGTGTTTAAGCTCGGGTTTCATCCTGCATTTTTCTTCAACTTTGAAGTCTTGCATCTCTCTCGTTACTCACTCAAATCACGCAAATCTTAGCTTTCTGGAATTCAGAGATGATTGAAATAAACTTTCATGTTTTAGCTTTTCTCAAATTTGGTCTCTAAACCACTTAAAAATCGAGTTGAAGTCGTTGTGTTTCGTGTTCTTGAATCTGTCGAAGTGCAGAATTTTTCTATGTGTTGGAATCTAAATTTTCACCCAACTTTGAACCTCATTATCTCTCTCATATCTTGATAGTTTGAGCTTTCGTTTCTTCCTATTTGTAGATGGTGATGAGTTATTCAACTCCATATATAGCATACCCCAGGAATCCCTACCAATTTCTCAGAATTTGGCTTCAAAGTCTCTGCATACTGATTTTCACTTGTAAGAACACATTTTTTCCAAAGTGTTGAAAGCTCATTTTCACCTAACTTTGATTTGCTTGATCTCCCTCAATACTTGGAGTTTATTAGGGTTTCAATATGTTCTGGAAATCTTGGAACACCCTCTTCAAGACTCTACATTCATATTTCCTAAACTCTCCCTCATTTGACCACAAATCAGCTCTAAAGTTGACTAGTTGATATGATTTCGCTATACCTTTGACTTTCACTTTTAGCATTCTAAATGACGTTTCTGGCCCTAGCGTTCTTCATGAAAATTTTTCGTATTCATATTCTGATTCTAAATAACAAGTTTGACAAAATTTGACTTTTCGAAAACCCTGGTTTGAACGATCTAGATAGGAGGGGCAAAAATAATAATTTAACTTAAGCTTTGAATTGAGATCAAGTTAGTAACTTGGAGTTTGTCAGCATATCTTGTATGATAATTTGAGTAATCATATGTCATTCTCTGTTTGTGTTGACCAAGTCAATAGTTGAGGTCGTTTTTGCAGTTTTACTAAACTTTAGGGGCCTAAGTGTAATTTACTAAAAGTTGTATATATCAATGCTACTTTCATTTGGGAGAGTTAGGAGTCATTTCTGCATGTCATTGGACCAATATGAGTATACTTTGGGGTCGAGGCACAGTCCGAGACTGTACTGGACAATTTCAAAGTATTAGGGGCATTTTAGTCAAGTTAACTTGCATGACCTTCACTTCATTTCATTCTTGCACAACCTCGTATAGGGGGTATATGCTAATAGGTTGTATACTTTACTTGCGTGTATCCATCCGTGGTTAAGGATCGTTCCAACTAGACGTATGTCTTCGTGCTGCCGCATTGACTGTGAGACCTAGCTTCGTATGAGACCAGTGTCCTCGCTGGAGTTCTAGCATTGCTTGTCGTTGTTCTTTGACTCAGTGGTAAGTACATATGTGCTAACTTTAAATATCAAATTGTGCATATGTGTATGACATTTTAAATGAATATCGTATTATTTGGAAGAGTATGAAAATCATGATTTATTCTGAAAATTTTGATTATTGATATATATTTAGAACTCTTGGAAATGACTTGTGAAATTTTGTATACCAACTTTGGTTATGAGAAATAAAGGTAAGAATATACCTCTAATAGACTTAGGACGATGTACAGAGTTGTGTTATTTATGACTCTGGCTGGAGGCGCCAAGCGATCCTTCCATTACTTATGGCTACGTCCATTGAAGCAGTGCTGCCTTTTATTGGAAAGAACTTAATTGTTCACAAATCCGCCCCGATGAGCCAAAACATACCTAGGTATTGCAGCCAAGGGGTTTGTAGAGCTATAGAGTGCTACTTATACTTGTAAGGGTCACTACGGTATAGGGGTGTCGACACTTAAGACCTTTTAGCTATAAATTGTGAGCGAGGATTGACGTATGGGATTCCTTAACGCTCGGGTGAATTAGGGTTTGATAGACCCTAGAAGAAACCCTTTATGATTACTTCGTGATCACTCTGTCTACATCAATCCTCTGGTAGCTCTAGACATGCCTCAGCTAAACTTAAATGTTAATTGAAGTTGAACGAAAGTTGAATGCTCTATCGATGGTGTTGATGGCTCTGGATATGCCCCAACCAAGTTATATGAAATTGAAAGAAATTTGGTACTCGTGAATTAATACGTTTTCATTGAAACATGATCTGCTCTCGTGAAATTTTACTGGTCTAAGAATTTTTTGAATACGCGTACTTTATTAACGCTTTAAGGTCTGGATGTTCTTGCTACGCGATTACTTATACTTGTTCAGAAATTTACATCTCTTTACTTATTAATGTTTCAAATCTCTTGAGTTATTTCAACTCATGCTTGTGTGTCACTCGTTGCTTTACACGTCCTAGTGTGTATTTACTCAGTTTTTACTGATTCTTTTCAAACTAAGGTGTCTGTGTTTGTTATTTCAAAACCACCACAAGTTAGTGCTTGTCGGGATGGGAACGTGGAACAAGAAGAGGACACCGAGCATAAGATTAGATCACTTAGCATATCACAAACACACTTTACTTTTGTAAACTTATCTTTTCAAAGATGGTTGTGTTTATTAACGTAATTGTAATCTTCTTGAATATGTTATACTTTTGCTTATGGATTGTCTCTTTAACCCTGAACCGAGATCCCGGGTTGTTTCAATACCTCTAACTGGCCAGGAGCGTATTACCGTAACCGGGTAAATCGGTTCGGTTAGGTTTCGGGCTGGTGTCAACTCAAAATGGTGGGAACTTAGTCGCTGGGGTCAGTTAACCGGCGGGCTTGGTCAGTTTCCGGCCAATTTCGATTACGGTCAGGGTCGGTTAATATCTGGCTAGTTTTGGGTCGATTCAGTGTTCGAAAAAAGGTTTAACTGTTGGAATATGTGCCCTAGAGGCAATCTATATTTATTACGAACATTGTTTGGCTAGAATATTCATTTATTATTTATTGAGATATTTAATATAATGAAGTTCTTAGATACAATGTGTTGTTTATCTTAAACATCTCTAGTCCATTATATTGGTTAAACAGGACAATCAACTATAGACTAGTATGTAGGTAGATTGATATGGAGATATTAAGTCTAACACATGGGTATGCATTTGGAGTAATGTCATACTGGATTGACCCACGACGAGAAGGCTACATTAGATTATGTTAAAGTCACGAGCGCTTCTCGTAGTGCTAATAGTATTCTAATCCTTAGACTTGAATTCACTAGATACTCTAGTTGTGAAATATCATGCTTTGATATTATCAAACATTGCGGCTTAACCGGGTAACTATAATGGTAGTTTCCGGGCATGATAGGAAGCAAGCTTAGAGAACGTAGTGACGCAGACAGGATTTGTCCCTCTCACATAATGGGAGTAAATATCCATGGGCCAATTAAGGGATGGTTCTTATAGAATGTCTGGCCAGACTCAGATAAATCAATATGGAGATATCGATGTTATATTAACGGATAAGCATATTATCAGGATCGAGGAACTATGGATTGGATATACGAGTGTGACTAAAATGCCTCGTGTCCAATCTAGATATGGAGACAAAGGGATAACACAATACATGAGCATTGAGCACAAGGTTTGTCGGGATCACTGACTATTTCTATTAGTTGGGTGGCACGGATGTGTTGCTAGATACCGCTTCATGTTAGTAATGAGTTACTACCAACTAAGTAGAAACATATGGGGTCAAACACCGGATGAATTAAATTGGATATTAATATTAATTAGTTGGACTAATTAATAAAAGGATCATAACGCAACCACAAGCAAAGTTAGTTGGACTCATGTACTCTGCATGATCGGATACATAGAGAACCTCGAGAGGTTAGGCTTCCCATTCATCCAAGAGTTGGCAACATATCTCATCTTGCAATCGTTGCTTGATAGTTATAATCAGTTCATCATGAATTATAACATGAATGAGATCAACAAAGCTCTGCCAGACTTGCTGAGCATGCTAAAGAAAGCTGAACAAAGCATCAATAAAGGAAAAATCCAATGATGCCTTAAAACCTTCTGGGGGCGTGGCTACAGTTGAGTGTCACTATTGTAGCTAGTCGGGTCACTGGAGGAGGAATTGCCCTAAATATCTGGAGGATAAAAAGTTTGGAATAGTGGTTCCACCGCTACCAGGAATTTTTGTTGTAGATATCAATCTTTCTATTTCTTCTTCTTGGGTATTGGATTCTAGATGTGGATCTCACATTTTTTGAAATGTGCAGGATTTGAAAAGAAGTAGAAGATTGGCTAAAGGGTAGATAGACTTGCGCGTCGGGAATGGAGCAAGAGTTGATGCATTAGCTATAGGCGTATATGAGTTATCTCTGCCTTCAGGGCTTATTATAGAATTAGACAATTGCTATTATGTGTCTGCTATGAGAAGAAACATTATTTCTATTTCTTGTTTGGACAAGAAATGTTTTTCTATTTCAATAAAGGACAAGTGTTGCTCCATTTATTTTGATAGTATGCACTATTGTAGTGCGCATTTTTCTAATGGATTGTATGTCCTTGAACTAAATAATGCCATCTATAACATAAATATCAGGAGGATTAAAACTAATGATTTAAATCCTACTTATCTATGGCACTCTCGTTTAGGACATATAAATGAGAAACGCATATCTAGACTCCATAAGAATGGATTCATATACTCATTTGATTTGGAATTATATGAGACATGTGAGTCTTGTTTATTGGGAAAAATGACAAAGTCCCCTTTCAATCAGAAAGGTGAGAGGACTAGTGAGTTATTGGCACTCGTACATAGTGATCTATGGGGACCATTTCCCACGCCAGCCAGGGGCGGTTACACCTACTTCATTACATTTACGGATGACTTCAGTAGATTTGGATTTGTGTACCTTATGAAGGCCAAATCCGAGTCCTTTGAATTGTTCACAGAATTCAAGAATGAAGTAGAGAAGCAGCTTGGCAAAAGTATTAAGGCTCTACGATCGGATCGTGGAGGAGAATACTTGAGCCAAGAGTTTGACGAGTATCTTAGAGAGTGTGGGATAGTATCCCAACTCACTCCACCTGGAACGCCACAATGGAATGACGTGTCCGAGAGGAGGAATCTAACCCTACTCGATATGGTTTGATCTATGATGTGTCAAACAGATCTCCCGATATCATTTTGGGGACATGCTCTATTGAGTGCAGCTTTCACCATTAACCGTGTTCCTTCCAAATTAGTCATGAAGACACCATATGAGATATGGACTTGGAAGCGTCCCATAGTGTCCTTTATGAAGATTTGGGGTTGCGATGTCTATGTAAAATGTTTACAAACAGACAAACTATGACCCAAAGCAGATAAGTGTAAGTTTGTGGGGTATCCTAAGGAAACGAAAGGATATTATTTCTATAATCCAACCGAGAACAAAGTGTTTGTATCTAGGACTGACGTGTTTCTAGAAAGAGAGTTTGTGTCTAAAGAAGCAAGTGGGAGGACTGTAGAACCTAAAGAAATTCAAGAACCACAAAACACTAATCCGATGATTGAACATGAGCACGAACCACAAACGGTTGTGGAGGAACTTGTTCAGGTAACACATGAACTCCGTAGATCGGGTAGGGTGCGTCATGAGCCAGAGAGGTACATACTTCTCGTGATGGAGCCCAATGACGTGCCACTCATGGATGATGAGCCTACTACCGACGGAGAGGAAGTGAAAGGACCAGGCTCAAAGAAATGGCTTGAGCCATGAAATCCGAAATGGAATCCATGTATACCAACAAATTATGGACTTTGGTGGAACCACCCGATGGGGTTGGGCCTATTGGGTGCAAGTGGGTCTTCAAGAAGAAGACCGAAATGAATGGAAAAGTAGTTGCCTACAAGGGGCGATTGGTGGCCAAAGGGTATAGACAGATTCATGGTATTGACTATGATGAGACCTTTTCACCAGTCGCCATGACTAAATCCATTCGGTTCCTACTTGCTATTGCAGCTTACTATGACTATGAGATTTGGCTGATGGATGTCAAAGCAGCGTTTCTGTATGGAAACCTCCTCGAGAATGTGTACATGAGACAAACGGAGGGTTTTGAGGATCCAGAGAATGACAATAATGTCTGAAAGCTACAATGTTCCATCTATGGATTGAAGCAAGCCTCTAGGAGTTGGAATCGACGTTTTGATGACGCGGTCAAAGAATTTGGCTTCATCAAGAACGAAGATGAGCCCTGTTTTTACAAGAAGGTTAGTGGGAGCTCTGTTGTGTTTATGGTCTTGTATGTGGATGACATACTACTCACTGGAAACAACATTCCTACCTTGAAATATGTTAAAGATTTATTAGGGAAGTGTTTCTCAATGAAGGACTTTGGGTATGCAGCCATATACCTGGTATCAATATCTATAGAGATAGATCAAGGAGGCTGCTCGGCCTAAGCCAAAGTACATGTATAGACAAGGTGTCGAAACGGTTCAACATGCAAGATTCCAAGAAGGGATACTTGCCCATGTAGCATGGAGTCACCCTCTCAAAGGGTGAATGTCCCTCCAATGAGATTGAGAAGGACCGCACGAGTAGAATTCCCTATGCATTGGCCATAGAGTCTATCATGTATGCCATGTTGTGTACTAGACCACACGTGTTATACGCATTGAGTATGGCGAGCAGATATCAGTCTAATCCGGGTGAGAGTCACTGGATTGTTGTCAAGTACATACTCAAGTACTTGAGAAGAACTAAGGATGCGTTCTTGATATTTGGAGGAGAATAAGAGCCAAGTGTAATTGGTTACACTGATGCGAGCTTCCAAACCGACAAAGATGACTACAGATCGCAATCGGGGTATGTGTTTTGCTTGAATGGAGGAGCTGTGAGCTGGAAGAGTTCCAAGCAAGAGACAATTTCTGATTCTACAACTGAAGCTAAATACATTGCTGCTGCAGGCGCAGTAAAGGACACTGTTTTGATAAAGAAGTTTATCACTGAGCTTGGTGTAGTTCCTAGCATTGTGGATCCCATAGCGTTGTACTGTGACAACTCTTGTGCAATTTCACAAGCCAATGAGCCTAGATCACACCAGAAATCAAAGCATGTACTTAGGAGACTCCATCTCATTCGTGAAATGATCGATAGAAAAGATGTGAAGATATGCAAGATTCCAACGGATGACATGGATCCACTAACTAAGCCGCTCGTTCAGCGAAAGCATGAAGGACACACTAGATCTATAGGCATAAGAGATGCACCAGATTGGCTCTAGTGCAAGTGGGAGATTGTTGGAGTAGGTGCCCAAGAGGCAATCTATATTTAGTTCGAACATTGTTTGGCTAGAATATTCATTTATTATTTATTGAGATATGTAATATAATGAATCCCTTAGATACAATGTGTTGTTTATCTTAAACATCCCTAGTCCCTTATATTGGTTAAACAGGACAATCAACTATAAAATAGTATGTAGATTGATATGGAGATATCAAGTCTAACACATGGGTATGCATTAGGATTAATGTCATACTGGATTGACCCACGACGAGAAGGCTACATTAGATTATAATAAAGTCAAAAGCGCTTCTCGTAGTGCTAATGATATTGTAATCCTTAGACTTGAAGTCACTAGATACTCTAGTTGTGAAATTTCATGCTTTGATATTATCAACTGTTGCACCTTTACCAGGTAACAATAAAGGTAGTTATCGGGCATGATAGGAATAAATCTTATAGATCATAGTGACGTAGACAGGACTTTTCCCTCCCACATAATGGGAGTAAATATCCATGGGCCACTCGAGGGATGGTGGTTATAGAATGTCTGGCTAGACTCAGATAATTTATAATGAGATATTGATATTATCTACACGGATAAGCTTATTCCCAGGATCGAGGAACTATGGATTGGATATACGAGTGTGACTAAAATGTCTCATGTCCAATCCGGATATGGAGACAAAGGGATAACACAATACATGAACATTGGGCACAAGGTTTGTCGGGATTACAGACTATTTCTATTAGTTGGGTGGCATGGATGTGTTGCTAGACACCGCTTCATGTTATTAAGGAGTTACTACCAACTAAGTAGATGCATATAGGGTCACATACCGGATGGATTAAATTGGATATTGATATTAATTAGTTGGACTAATTAATAAAAGTATCATAACGCAACCACTAGCAAAGTTAGTGGGACTAATTTGCAAGTGGACTAATCCATGTAAGGACATGATTAGTATTGGGACTTTTGTGTAGTTAATAAAGAGTTATTACATGTATACAGGAGGATCCTTTGAGGAAGATCCAAGTGTACACCAGGGGTAGAGAATAGAAACACAAGGAGTGTAGGTTGTGAGTAGGGAGAGAGCAAGACAATGGTAACTGAGAGAGAGAGAGAGACAATATGCAAAATGGCCAGAGCTTCCGCGTAGTTAGATTAACGATCCTATATATAGTGGGAATGCGACCGTTTTAGTGGGTTAATGCGTCTATTAATGGCGGCTTAATTACCTCAACCATAACGACACGTTCGACCTCATATATGTTGGGTTTTGATGTAGGTAACGCAGCGGAATAACAAAACTTTAATCCTACTCAAAGTCCACCAAGGATCACAGGAAGAGACATCATAACATGATTAAGGACATAGAAGATGTGTACCTTTTGATTTGTGAGATCACACGAAGAATGATGTCCTCGTCTCTACGGTTGATCCACGTCTAGAGGTGAGATCTAGATTCTTCCTTCAATCAAGTGCTAGCTTGAACCTTGGAGGAAGAGGGATGAAGATCAAAGCAACCAAGCAACAAGGCAACGAAGGAGGGGCGGCCTCCCTTCTTGCCGTCGGGTAGGGGGCGGACGGGGCTAGGGTTTCGGCCCTAGCTCTTGTCTTGCTCTCTCTTTTGCTCTCTCCCACTCTTTGTGTGTTATGACTAATAACTCATCTTATGGGAAGGAAGCTAGAGCCTCCTTTATATACTCCAACAACTCCTTGTTGTTTCCATAAAAGAGTTTTCTTGTTCTAGTAGGACTAGAACTATTCCCTTCCTTGCAAATTAGTCCTACTAAGTTTGCAAGGTGTTGCACAATGATCCTTCTATTAATTAATCCATATTAATTAATCCCAAATCTAGCTCTACTCTATTTGACGTGTGACCCCATAGGTTTCTATATAGTTGGTAGTAACTATTACTAACATGGAGCGGTGTCTAGCAACACATCCATGCAACCCAACCAATAGAAATAGTCAGTGATCCCGACAAACCTTTGTGCCCAATATGTCATATTGCATTATCCCTTTGTCTCCATATCCGGATTGGACACGAGACATAAATAGTCACACTCGTATATCTAATCCATAGTTCCTCGATCCTGGGAATGTGCTTATACTTGCAGATAACATTAATATCTCCATATTAATTTATCTGAGTCTGGCCAGACATTCAATAAGCCTCATCCCTCGAGTGGCCGTGGATATTTACTCCCATTATGTAGGAGGGACAAATCCTATCTACATCACTACGATCTCTAAGCTTGCTTCCTATCACGCCCGATAGCCACCTTTATGATTACCCAGTTACGGTGTAACGTTTGATAACATCAAAGCGCAATATTTCACAACTAGAGTATCTAGTGACTTCAAGTCTAAGGATTGCAATAATATTAGCACTACGAAAAGCGATTGTGACTTCACATAATCTAATGTATCCTTTTCGTCGTGGGTCAATCCAGTATGCCATTACTCCTAATGCATACCCATGTGTTAGACTTGATATCTCCATATCAATCTACCCACATACTAGTCTATATTTGATTGTCCTATTAATCAATATAATGGACTAGGGACATTTAAGATAAATAACACAATTTATCTAAGGACTTCATTATATTAAATATCGCCATAAATAATAAATGAATATTCTAGCCAAAACATTGTTCATACTAAATCTACGATTGCCTCTAGGGCATCTATTCCAACAGTCTCCCACTTGCACTAGAGCCAATCTGGCGCATCTCGTATGCCTATAGATCTGGCGTGCCCTTCATGCTTTCGCTGCGCAAGAGGTTTCGTAAGCGGATCTGACACGTTGTCATCTGTCGGAATCTTGCATATCTTCACATCTCCTCGATCGATCATATCACGAATAAGATGGAATCTCCTAAGTACATGCTTTGACTTTTGGTGCGATCTTGGTTCCTTTGCCTGTGCGATTGCCCCAGAGTTGTCACAGTACAACTCTACGGGATCCACTATGCTAGGGACCACACCGAGCTCAGTGATAAACTTCTTTATCCATACTGCCTCTTTTGCCGCTTCCGCAGCAGCAATGTACTCAGCTTCTGTTGTAGAATCAGCAACTGTGCCTTGCTTGGAACTCTTCCAGCTCACAGCTCCTCCATTCAGGCAAAACACGTATCCAGACTGCGATCTGTAATCATCCTTGTCGGTTTGGAAGCTTGCGTCAGTGTAACCCTTTACACTTAGCTCTTCCATTCCTCCAAATATCAAGAACACATCCTTAGTTCTTCTTAAGTACTTTAGGATGTTCTTGACAGCAATCCAGTGACTCTCACCCGGATTGGACTGATATCTGCTCACCATACTCAACGCGTATGATACGTCTGGTCTAGTACATAGCATGGCGTACATGATGGATCCTATGGCTGAAGCATAGGGTATCCTGCTCATGCGGTCCTTCTCCATCTCGTTGGAGGGACAGTCATTCTTGGACAGAGTGACTCCATGTGACATGGGCAAGAATCCCTTCTTGGAATCTTGCATGTTGAACCTCTTCAACACCTTGTCAATATATGTACTCTGACTTAGGCCAAGCAACCTTTTAGATCTATCTCTATAGATCTTTATACCAAGTATATAGGCTGCATCTCCTAAGTCTTTCATCGCAAAGCACTTTCCTAGCCAATCTTTAACAGATTGCAGAGTAGGAACATCATTGCCAATGATTAGTATGTCATCCACATACAAGACCAGAAATACTATAGAGCTCCCACTAACCTTCTTGTAAACACAAGGCTCATCTTCGTTCTTGATGAAGCCAAACTCTTTGACCGCGTCATCAAAACGTCGATTCCAGCTCCTAGAAGCTTGCTTTAATCCATAAATGGACCTTTGCAGCTTACAGACTTTATTGGCATTCTCTGGATCCTCAAAACCCTCTGGTTGTGTCATGTACACATCCTCAAGGAGGTTCCCATAAAGGAACGCTGTTTTGACATCCATTTGCCAAATCTCATAGTCGTAGTATGCTGCAATAGCAAGTAAGATTCGAATGGATTTAGTCATGGCGACTGGTGAAAAGGTCTCATCATAGTCAATACCATGAATCTGTCTATAACCTTTGGCCACCAATCGCCCCTTATAGGCAACTACCTTGCCATCCATGTCGGTCTTCTTCTTGAAGACCCACTTGCACCCTATGGGTCGAGCCCCTTCGGGTGGTTCCACCAAAGTCCATACTTTGTTGGTGTACATGGAATCCATTTCGGATCTCATGGCTTCTAGCCACTTCTTAGAGTCGGGGCCACTCATGGCTTCTCCATAGTTTGCAGGCTCATCATCCATGAGTGGTACGTCATCGGGCTCAGTCACGAGAAGTCCATACCTCTCTGGCTCATGACGCACTCTTCCTGATCTACGGAGTTCCTGTGTTACCTGAACAGGCTCTTCCACAACTTCTTGTGGTTCCTGTTCATGTTCCATTATTGGTTCAGTGATTTGTGGTTCATGAATTTCTTCAAGTTCTACAACCCTCCCACTTGCTTCTTTAGAGACCAGTTCTCTTTCTAGAAACACGCCGGTCCGAGCAACAAACACTTTGTTTTCGGTAGGGTTATAGAAGTAATATCCTTTAGTCTCTTTAGGATATCCCACAAACTTACACTTATCCGCTTTAGGCCCGAGCTTGTCTGTTTGTAAACGCTTTACATAGACGTCGCAGCCCCAAATCTTCATAAAAGACACTTTGGGACGCCTCCCAGTCCATATCTCATATGGCGTCTTCATAACTGATTTGGATGGAACACGGTTAATGGTAAAAGCTGCAGTCATTAGAGCATGTCCCCAAAAGGATATCGGAAGATCTGTTTGAGACATCATAGATCGCACCATATCTAATAGAGTGCGATTCCTCCTCTCAGATACACCATTCCATTGTGGTGTTCCGGGTGGAGTGAGCTGGGATACTATCCCACACTCTCTAAGATACTCATCAAACTCTTGGCTTAAGTATTCTCCTCCATGATCCGATCGTAGGGCTTTAATACTCTTGCCAAGTTGCTTCTCTACTTCACTCTTGAATTCCTTGAACAATTCAAAGGATTCGGATTTGGCCTTCATAAGGTATACAAATCCATATCTACTGAAATCATCAGTAAAAGTGATGAAGTAGGTATAACCACCTCTGGCAGGCGTGGGGAATGGCCCGCATACATCAGTATGTATGAGTGCCAATAACTCACTAGTCCGTTCACCTTTCTTATTGAAAGGGGACTTTGTCATTTTTCCCAATAAACAAGACTCACATGTCTCATATGATTCCAAATCAAATGAGTCTAGAAGTCCATCCTTATGGAGTCTAGATATGCGTTTCTCATTTATATGGCCTAAACGACAGTGCCATAGATATGTAGGATTTAAATCATTAGTTTTAATCCTTTTAGTACTTATGTTATAGATTGGATTATTTAGATCAAGGATATACAATCCATTAGACAAATGCGCACTACAATAGTGCATACTATCAAAATAAATGGAGCAACACTTGTCCTTTATTGAAATAGAAAAACCTTTCTCGTCCAAACAAGAAATGGAAATAATGTTTCTGCTCATAGCAGGCACATAAAAGCAATTGTCTAATTCTAAAATAAGTCCAGAAGGCAAAGATAGCTCATAAACGCCTACAGCTAATGCAGCAACCCTTGCTCCATTCCCGACGCGCAAGTCTATCTCCCCTTTTCGCAATCTTCTACTTCTTTTCAAATCCTGCACATTACGACAAATGTGAGAACCACATCCGGTATCCAATACCCAGGATGATGAAATAGAAAGATTGACGTCTATAACATAAATACCTGGTGGTGGTGGAATCACTATTCCAAGCTTCTTATCCTCCAGATATTTAGGGCAATTCCTCCTCCAGTGACCCAGCTGGCTGCAGTAGTGACACTCACCTTTAGCCACGCCTCCACTAGGCTTTAGGGCTTCCTTGGATTTCGCAACTTTCTTGCGTTTTCCCTTTGAAGTAGATGCAACTGACTTGCCCTTCTTCTTGTGCACCATCATTATGGCCTTGCCCTTGCCTTTATTGATGCTTTGCTCAGCTGTCTTTAGCATGTTCAATAAGTCTGGCAAAGACTTGTTGATCTCGTTCATATTATAGTTCATGATGAACTGATTATAACTGTCAGGCAACGATTGCAAGACGAGATCAGTCGCCAAGTCCTGGCCGAGTGGGAACCCCAGTCTCTCAAGGTTCTCTATGTACCCGATCATTCGGAGTACATGAGGACCTACTGGATTCCCCTCTGCAAGACTACTTTTGAACAATGCTTTAGACACTTCATAGCGCTCATGCCTTGCCTGTTCCTGAAACAATTGTTTCAAGTGTATGATCATATCATAGGCTTCCATGTTCTCGTGTTGCTTCTGAAGCTCACCAGTCATGGTACAAAGCATGAGGCAAGTCACGTCATTAGAATCATCAATATGTTTCTGACGTGCCCTTACTTCCGCTAATAGAGACTCATCTTGTGGTGGGTCTGGAATTGGAGTGTCCAAGACGTACAGCTTCTTTTCTTGCTTGAGGACAATCCTCAAGTTTCTGTACCAGTCAAGGAAATTCGTTCCAGACAATTTATCCTTCTCAAGGACAGATCGTAGGGATGAACTCGATGCGTTGTTGTTTGCCATTTGGAATTCTACAAAAACGAGAAATATGCAATTTTAGTATTTTGAACAATTTGACTATATTTAACAATGGCTAGATCATCAAATATAGCTCCCACTATTTTTCTCGGTTTAATAGCCCTCGCCATTAAAGCGGAAAATATCTTTATACTTTCTAGTGGGTCCAAGATCCTTATTTCACTTCTTCTTGAGCTTGCTTTGGCAAGTCACCCAAGAATTGGTTATTTAGGTAGGAACCATTCCAATTGCATCCCATGCAACTCTTGGTCCAATTAGGTGAATAAATTCCTTTTATTCTTTATCCAATTGGATAACTCCTAATTGTCATGCCTCTAAGCTCATCAATCCAATTGATTCTTGCCTAGTTGCGTCCAACCTCTTGTTTTCAACATACACGCATTACTAGCTTGCGTCGTCCGCAACACATCATGAAAAATTAAAATCGCCTTGCTTTGGCAAGCCCGAATTTTAATAGTCCACGATCATGAAGGGTGTTTTGGCAAGAGAAGGCAAAACGCAATATTTAATTGAGGGATTTCTTTTAATTTGTTTGGTTGATCTTTATCAACATGGTCTACTTATTTGGATTGGGCTATCCACAATAAAAGACCAACCTTGTTTATTATTATCTTGTTATCGTTTTGCTTGTAGCGCCATACACACAAAATAAATAACAAGGCATGAATAATAAACATCCACAAAATAAAAAAACGTGGTATGGATATGGCCTCTAGACTAATGATATTATCAAGCCAATGATAATATCTAATTGCCCTAAAGTGCCGAGCTCATCTCCATGTGCTCCACCATAGCTGCGCGCCTAGGGATGTCTTTTGGCTCCTTTGGTTCTCCGGTCTTCTTCTCCATGCTCTTGGCTATCATCTAAATATTTCTAATTCTAGCCTAACATCTAAAATAAATAAATAATAAAAGCCTCACATGTCGAGGAGAAAAAGAACGACTCGCAGGCCGTAAAACTTAATTAATTATTACATTAATTTGATCAGCTCGCAGGCCGTAAACCAAACCACAAAACAATAAACATCCACAATCCTAGGCCATATCCATCCACCATGCAATAAAGCACATAATACAGTTAAAACCAATTTTTAACGCGCTTGTTTAATTTTAATAAAATTGGGTAACTAGGGTTTCACAACGGTCCAAAGGGTCCAAGCCAGCAAGTGGCCCGAACCCTAGGACCGCCGCACGCCTAAGGGGGCCGCGGCCTTGCTTGGCGCCCAAGGGAGGGGCGGGCGGCTAGGGTTTCGGCCCTAGTCCCCTTCCTCCTTCCTTGTTGCCCAAGCAAGGTTGTTTCCTTATGGATTTAATTCCATAATTTTGTTTCCACAATTGAAAACCCCTTTTCAATCATGTGCCCATGAACCCTAATTTTTCAAGAACCCAATTATTCACATCCTATGTGATTAAACTCACCAATTCTAACATCCAATGTTAAATTGGGTCTTGTTTGATTGAATCAAATTCAATATTGCATCTACTATGCCAATTTTTCAGTTTTCGCGTAATAAACAATAATACGGTGTATGAACTGAAATCGTAAACACATAATATCATGTTATGCTCTACGACCTGTGGCTCTGATACCACTGTTGGGTTTTGATGTAGGTAACGCAGCGGAATAACAAAACTTTAATCCTACTCAAAGTCCACCAAGGATCACAGGAAGAGACATCATAACATGATTAAGGACATGGAAGATGTGTACCTTTTGATTTGTGAGATCACACGAAGAATGATGTCCTCGTCTCTACGGTTGATCCACGTCTAGAGGTGAGATCTAGATTCTTCCTTCAATCAAGTGCTAGCTTGAACCTTGGAGGAAGAGGGATGAAGATCAAAGCAACCAAGCAACAAGGCAACGAAGGAGGGGCGGCCTCCCTTCTTGCCGTCGGGTAGGGGGCGGACGGGGCTAGGGTTTCGGCCCTAGCTCTTGTCTTGCTCTCTCTTTTGCTCTCTCCCACTCTTTGTGTGTTATGACTAATAACTCATCTTATGGGAAGGAAGCTAGAGCCTCCTTTATATACTCCAACAACTCCTTGTTGTTTCCATAAAAGAGTTTTCTTGTTCTAGTAGGACTAGAACTATTCCCTTCCTTGCAAATTAGTCCTACTAAGTTTGCAAGGTGTTGCACAATGATCCTTCTATTAATTAATCCATATTAATTAATCCCAAATCTAGCTCTACTCTATTTGACGTGTGACCCCATAGGTTTCTATATAGTTGGTAGTAACTATTACTAACATGGAGCGGTGTCTAGCAACACATCCATGCAACCCAACCAATAGAAATAGTCAGTGATCCCGACAAACCTTTGTGCCCAATATGTCATATTGCATTATCCCTTTGTCTCCATATCCGGATTGGACACGAGACATAAATAGTCACACTCGTATATCCAATCCATAGTTCCTCGATCCTGGGAATGTGCTTATACTTGCAGATAACATTAATATCTCCATATTAATTTATCTGAGTCTGGCCAGACATTCAATAAGCCTCATCCCTCGAGTGGCCGTGGATATTTACTCCCATTATGTAGGAGGGACAAATCCTATCTACATCACTACGATCTCTAAGCTTGCTTCCTATCACGCCCGATAGCCACCTTTATGATTACCCAGTTACGGTGTAACGTTTGATAACATCAAAGCGCAATATTTCACAACTAGAGTATCTAGTGACTTCAAGTCTAAGGATTGCAATAATATTAGCACTACGAAAAGCGATTGTGACTTCACATAATCTAATGTATCCTTTTCGTCGTGGGTCAATCCAGTATGCCATTACTCCTAATGCATACCCATGTGTTAGACTTGATATCTCCATATCAATCTACCCACATACTAGTCTATATTTGATTGTCCTATTAATCAATATAATGGACTAGGGACATTTAAGATAAATAACACAAATATCGCCATAAATAATAAATGAATATTCTAGCCAAAACATTGTTCATACTAAATCTACGATTGCCTCTAGGGCATCTATTCCAACAATATATAGGGACCGTTATGCACTTTGACCGTGTATACCGGAACCGTTATGAGGTTGACCGGGTTTATGGGACATGTGGCCATAAATATCTCAAAGGAGTTACCAAGGGTCGCGCGCGGGCTTGGTTGTCGCTCGCGCGCGACAGGTCTTACTCTAGCCTCCAAACCACTAAGTCCCTACGAGTCCCGTGTGGAATGATATGCGTGGGGTCCTGTCTCACAGGCCCCATATGGATAAGCATGGAGACATTTATCTGATAGAATTCAATGCGAAAAAACACACTATCTACATTAGCCCTCTTTTTTGCGCGTGGAGACACTTATCTGATAGACTTCAATGCGCACAAACTAGCGCGCGCGTTGTAGCTACGCACCAATTCAAATGTCTGAGAAATAAGCCCCCATGCGTGTCATTATAACCTAGAATTCCTAGAGTCGTGCCTTCTGTTCCTCTAGGGTTTTTAGCCGTGACATCAGCAGAGGCCTGTGATTGCGCGATTCGGCGGTGACTGTTGCGATTCGACAACTGAAAGAACGCGAATCTTCAGCAGATTTGAATAAATACTCCTCATACTCCATTGTTTCAAGCTACTGCTTTTCTCTAGAGTGAATGGTTACTGAGAATCTCCGAGAGCAAATCCAGATAATCAATCACCAGTTCTTCTTGGCGAATCGTCTTCTTCAAATTGCTTCAACAACACAAGGTTGGTTCGCCTGATTTTTTATTAATGCTTCCAATATGAGTATCCCTCTCTTGACATGCTTTTATCTGTTGAATCTGAAACCCAGAAACATTCAAAAGACCCACCATTGCTTGTAACTGTCGAAAAGGTTCTTAAACCCTAAAAGATTGCAACTTTGAAACAATGGTATCCTGGAATTCTGAATCCAAGGAACTGGAACACAGAACTTGTAATTTCCAAAATTGAGGCTGATACGACACCAACTTAAAACCCATAAACTTGGAACTCTTAAACCTGAAGTAGACAGTTCTTCAAGTATCCAAAACTTGTAAATTTGCTTGAAATTTTTTCTTGAACTTCTGCTTGTGTCAAATCTAAAAGTGGATATATTTCTCCCCCCCCCCCTTTTCTTTGCTGTAGAAATGGCCAGAACAAAGGCAACTAAATCCGTGAAGGAAGCTAATGAAATTCCTGATCTTCCCAAGTCTTTGTGGAAGAAAGCTCCTTACCTGGGTGATGAAGACTATTACCATGCCAAAACAAAGTTAAAGAATTTGCCTGACCCTGTTTCTGAAGACCTTTTATTGCTAACCCCTCCACCTAGTCGAGCAGAGTTAGACTTAATTGATGCCATGGATGTGGTCAGATTGGGTCTTGAAAATGGATTCTATCCACATACTGAAATCTCGAAACAGGCTTTCGTGAATAAGCTGAATTTGATGGATGACTGGACTGACCATATATTGACCTATCATGCCGTCAATCTAACCCATGCTGGGGTCTATTACACCATCAGGGCGACGAAGGGTGCTGCTGTGAAGCTGGATCAAACCTTGCTCTTGAATCTCTTTTCCAGGTATTCACCCATAACCCATACCTTTCATTTTCCTGAGTTCGAGGCAGCCCCCACCTTGGAGGACGTGCACATGCTATATGACCATCCTCCCATGGGCGAGGTCGATCCTTTGGCTGCACTGGAGACCGATGAAGAGCTTGCTCTATATGTGCAGATGGTCGAATGCATTGCGGAGGTCAAGGAGATTTCTACTCGCTGGACATCTGCGGAAGCCCTTAAAAAATTCCAACTAATCTATACCTCTGCGAAGAATACTTGGGGCAAGTGGGTGCAATACTTCTTCCGTGATTATGCAAATAGCAAGATCACTGAAGAGGGATCCCAAGGCGAAGAATTACGTAGAAGGCAAAGGGTACAACTAGACCTTGTGTGGCTTTCTTTGTATTTGCCTTTTGCGATACTTGATCGATGTTCATCCTCATTATGGAGTCTTTTATCAAGTTTTGCCTATCGTTGTTCGCCTATCCTTAGGCCAGAACGTCGCACTCGGGCCTCTAGTTTTGGGAACTCCTTACCATTGACTAGACCAACTTGTGTTTGCAGTGCAAGAGTCGCGCGACCGACTTGATGTTCTGAATTTTGTCAACATTTCTTTCCTCACCATGTGGGTTTTTGAGAGGTGGACTTCTTATGCTCCTACTCCTTCAAGAGCCGGATCATGGAATGTTCCTGGTGATCAGAACGCGCTTCGATGTGGGAGGGCTTCACGATGGTATAAGGCAAAGGATCCTAAGTGTGCGTGGAGTTTGATCTGCGGTGATCGATCCAAGTTTATTGCCAGACCTTATGCCACTCGCATTGAAGAGGTGCGATTCTACTCGCATATGTACCCACTGTAGATGGCCCTATCTCTAAGGACGACCTCATCAAAGGGCCTAGCTATTTCAGAGAGTTTGTTTGCTGGTGTTTGAGAGGCTCACTGCCCGCTCTTGCTGAACATATTACTGAAATAACTCCCAAGTATGATCAGATCACAGTTGATGTTGATCCCACTCGCGTATGCCCCCATCTAGGCTATGACATAGTGGCACCTTCCCTATGGCCCAATTCAGTGCGTAGAGGCTGCTACAGGCGACTGCTGACACCAAAGTGTAAGTTTGCTCTGCTTGCTATTCTGACTTTCGATCAACCTTCAGGGAAGCGCGAAGGTCGCCCTACCAAAAGCTGGATCTCCTTCTGGAATACTCAGCTGGCAAGGTTTGCAAAATCTGCTTCACCGTGCATCAGCAGGGCTCCCTCTATCAAAAGGAATTCCTTCCCATCCCGTCAAATCTGCAGCTTGGATGCCTCTGCCTATGGGTTTTATTCCTTGCTAGACAAGGAAAATCACTTATGTGCCAATGTGATCCTTTCTGAGAAGGTGGCCGCTGTTAAAGAAGAACTTCAAAGCATGATTGAGTACAGTGAATATTTCGCTAAGGTAAATAACACCTCTTTGTTTCTCCTAAAATGCATCTTTTTGTGAGGTGCGATGTCTTACATAAATTTCCCTCTTTCAGTGCTTCCTGAGGAGGTTCGCATCTGGAGACCGATGTACTGCGCTAGTCAATGCTATCCTTCATGCAAAGAGAAGTAAGAAGGTCATCTCTTTGACTATGAAAATGGATCCTCAAGTGGAGACTCTACTGCATCAGGAGATGGATGTATTCGCCCGTTCTCTGATAAGCGAGAGTGCTGAAGCAGACACAGAGGTTGCTCCAAGGGCCAAAATGCAAAAACAAAAGTCAATTGTGATTTCTTCACTGCCTATGGAAGCCCCAGCTTCGCCGCCCACGGAAGCTCCTGCTCCCAAAGGCAAAGGTAAAGGCCGCATACGCATCAAGTCTCGAAAGGAACTTGTAGTTGAAGATTTTGTCCCATATGACCAGGAGGAAGAAGATTGATAAGAAATAGAAGAAGATGAAAGATAAGAAGAAGAAAGTCAAGAAAGTTCAGAAGGTAACTGAATGAACTTATTTTTTCTTCAATCAAAATTTTCAACAGCAATGTTGTTAAAACAAATTCTCTCTTAACACATGATGATGCTGAGACCATCAGTGGCCTTTTGGCCAAGGAACGTCGAAGGACAAAGGGCTCTTGCCCAGATGCGTCAAGTGAATTAATAGATGCGGCCATAATCGAGGAGTCCAAGAGTATGGATGCTGAGGCAGAAGAGAGAAGAAGGAAACGCGAGGAAGATGATGTGGAAGAATTTAAAAGGAGAAGTCTAGAAGAGCAACATGCTGGCAGTATGAGTGTGACTGCTCTAGAGCAAGCGCGACATGATTTCGAGGAAATCGCTGGTGGTGAAGAAGGTACGATTTTTAATCTTTATGTAACTTACAAAGAGGTAATCTTTGGTGCATTAAAACATGGTGTATCTAAACATCACATTCGCCGATGGTTAGTGGGCAAGTGTGGCGAACCCTCAGGTAAGCATTTGAACAATGTTTGCAAGTTGAGTTAACAAGTCATTGCGTATTGTAACAAGTTTTCACATAACGTCAGGTCATGCACACCTTAAGGATGTGATAGATGAGGGAACATCTGTAGCATATGGTGTCGCATCTATAGTATATGGTGTTGGAGCTGCAATCCCACATGAGTGTGGAGGTGCTCACTTTTGATCTAAACATAGAACAGAACATAATAATTAGTTCATAACTCAAATTACCTCAATGACTTAATCCAAATTCGTCCTGCAGGTGGTTGAATGAGCCCGCTGCTGCTTCAAGTGAGCCTGTTGCTGGTTCAAGTGAGCCTACTGCTGCGCGAGGCATGATCGTTGATGCTCCTGCTGTGAGCTTGACCACAGGTGAGGCAGGTGTTGGTATTCCTGCTGCTGACTCAGCCAACAATGAGCATAGTCTCATAATTCCTCAGACTTTTGAGGGCTTAGGTTATCTGGATCCTTGTGACCCCTTTTTGTGCGAGGTTCAGCTCATCTCTCATCCTAGAAATTATGCTAACAGGTCTGGCTTCTTAAGAAGTGCCATTGTTCCTACTGCTGAATTAATCGCTCAGAGTAGCTCTGAGGATGTTATGGTGCTTGAGCAAAGAAGTCAATCTCCCATGGCTCGCGTTCCAAAGCGAAGTTCATACACATAGAAGCCTGCTATGGCTACAGATGATGCAGGGGAGCCCTTAGAAGATGTGACTGAGACATATAAATATGATGGCCTTGACACCGAGATGCGAGAGGGAGGCATTGAAGAGGAACGTGCGAATGAGGGTGGCATGGGCGAAGAGATGGAAGCAGAGGGTGTTGGAGCTGAAGTTCACACAAATGAACAAGTCATCGAAGACCACGCGTCTCATGAGAATGTCGATGCCCCAATAGTAGCTCCTGAGCCAAGTGAATCTCTTGAAATTGAACAAGTCTCTAGGCAAACAGAAATCAATCAAAATTCTCTCCGGTCATCGCACGCGAATGTGGATGCCCCCATGGAAACTCTTGAGAAAGTAGGTCGTCTGAAGAAGCTATGATTGCTAACAACAGTGGTACTCCTCCCCCAACTATCAGTCCTGCTGCTGAAGTTAGCGGTGTTAATACTCCACCAATTTCTTCTAGCCCTGCTGCCTCAGCTGGCGTTTCAAGGCCCCTCAGCAAAACCCTGCTATCCCTTCTGTTGAAATAGACTTCTCTCAAGTACCCGATGCATGGAGTTTGTGGGGTTCGCAGGCTACAGCGGCTATTACAGGTGTTGACACTTATGTCATACCAGCTGATTACGACGAGCGCGAAGCTTTAGCTGATAGTCAAGTAATGCAGCAAGGGAATGATTCATCATCCCAGGCTATGCGCATCCCTCCATTGCGCCAAATTATTGAGGGAACTGGTATGTCGTGTCGCATCTCATACTCGTTGATTTTCTTTGTTAATGTTCGCATACTTAAGCTTGTCATTTCTGTAGGCATGAGGCAATCTGACTTGGACTGGCTTATGAAGATGCGTCTCTCATATCTGAAGTCATTTGCAAGGGCTTTGGAGCTAGGCCCCTTCGATAGGAGAATTTACCTGACAGAATCCATCCACCTTTTGGAGCAGATATCCCTAACAACTCTGGTTACCATTTCTCCACAAAATGCGCTATACTTCTTTGAGACATGCCTATTACTTCAAGCTAATGCCCAGGGCAAATTGAACTTTGGTTTCCTTCTTCGGAGGCTCAACCAGATCCTCAATTCTGTCATGCTAAAGTATGGCCATCGAAACCTTGCCATCGAGACCAAGAAGTTGGAAGAGCAGAAGAAGAAGGCTGATGATGCTGCCAAACTCTTTTATGAAATGAAAGCTAGTGTCGAGCAGCTGAAGCAAGACATTGCCAAAGCAGAGAAGGCTTCGATCTTTTTATCACCATAGGACCCTTTAGACAAGGATTTGTTTCAATAGCTATATGTGCTGTGACGCTATTTTGTTTTTTTTCAAACATTTGAACACTATGTTGGCTTTTTCTGCAATGAAAGGTATCATTTCGCGTTTCAATATTTATTTCTTAATGTGAATAAGGATTTTGCAGTTGTTTTTGCTGCTATCTAAACAGATAGGCTTTGAACCACATCAGATCATGTTTTGTTATCGCTGCTATCTAGGCAGATTGGCCTTGGATCACATAGGATCGTGTTTTGTTATTGCTTCTATCTAGGCAGATAGACTTTGGATCACATAGGATCGTGTTTTGTTATTGATGCTATCTAGGCATATAGGCTTTGGATTAATTATCAGGCATAAGTAATATGAGCAACTAAATAAACGAAACAATAAGGCCATAACTTGATAAAAGTTCTCTCATATGGGAGAGTTATTATCATTAAGCAGGCATCCTCATATGGGAGGAGCATGAAAACAGATTCCTCATATGGGAGGAAGCAATGCGAAATACATATGAATTGAGAAGAGATAAAACATATGAATATGAGAGTAATAAGTTAAGCTAAGGATATTACTTCATAATCCAGCACATGTTGATTGGACTTGGAGTTGTTGCAGTCCCATGAAGCCTCTAAATGGTGCAGTAGCCACTGTCAAAAACCTCTTTGACCTCGAATGGTCCCTCCCAGTTAGAAGCGAACTTAGGATGAATTGCTTCTCACATACAGTGGTCCGAAGCTCGTAAGACCAGATCTCCAACTGCAAAGTCCCAGTTTTGGACAGTTTTGTTGTAGGCGCGAGCGATCCTTTCCTTGTACCTTGTGTTAGATCTCTTAGCCTCTTCACATCTTTCTTACAGCAGGATAAGATCGTGGTCGCGCTGATTTTCGTACGAAGTGTTGAAGGTGAGCCTTGCAGAATTAACCTTTATTTCAGTAGGAAAAACGGCCTCCGCTCCGTAACACAAAAGGAAGGGAGAGACTCCGGTGGGGGTCCTTGGCGATGTACGATATGCCCATAGAGCTAGACTTAGGGAATTCGCCCACTTCTTATGATCATTTGCGACCATTTTACTTAGAATCCTCAGCAACGTCTTGTTCGTGGCTTCTGCTTGTCCATTCCCTTTTGGATAATAGGGTGTGGAGAACATGTGTCTGATATTGTACTGTGCTAACTTCGCAGCCATTTGACGATTTATGAAAGGAGTCCCATTTTCAGAGAGAATAGAATTGGGGATCCCAAAACGATATATAATATTCTCCTGAATGAAGTTAACAACAGCCAGTGCGTTTGGTGCCTTGAGTGGCACTGCTTCCACCCACTTGGTGAATTGCTCAGTTGCGGTCATGATGAACTAACTTCCATGCGAGGCTGCTCGAATAGGGCCTATAAAATCCAAAGCCCACGTGTGAAATGGCCAAGGTGTTCCCAATGCATGCAAGTCTACAGCAGGAGCGTGTACAAGGTTGCCTTTAAACTGACATTCTTGGCACCTTTTGACCTTGGTGCGACAGTCTGCTTCCATTGTGGGCCAAAAGTAACCAACAGTGAGGAGTTGTCTGGCATCAATTCGCACCTCCTTGGTGTTCCACTTGATGGGACAAATCCATTACTGTAATACCTCGTTTTAATACGAAGGGTAAATTAGTAATTGAGGCAATAAATTCGATTTTATTTGCGAGTGACGGATTGAATAATTTTTGGGTTAAAAATATGGTCGAGAAGTTTGTATATTAATTCTATATTTTCTTATCTAACGATATTTTTGTTGTGTATTTCTTTTTGACATTTTATGTAGTTTATCTAAATAAAGCCTAGTGTGTACCCAATCCACTAGATGATCCATCATATGGGTGCTCCTAAACCACACTTGCATAACAAGTGATTTAGTGGTACACCCAAAACACTCAAACCTATCTAGTACAAAAAAAATAAAAAAATAAAAAAATAGGGTCAGTAGAGAAAGATGACTTCTCCAAGCAATAATAACTATTTAATAAATCATTCTCTCTTTCTCTCTCTCTCTCTCTCTCTCTCTCTCTCTCTCTCTTACATAACACAACTGAACTCTCTCTCTTTCTCTCTTAAAAACATTCTGCAGAAACAACAAAACCCACACCACCACCGGCGCCAACTCCACCGCCCCAGCCACAACTTCCACCCCCTCTCTCTCCATCTTCCTCCCCTCTCCCTCTCTGTCCGGAGCCGGAGCAGAAGAAGCTCCCGACGAAGACGCCGCCATCCACCAAAGCAGCCGGCGGGAACCACCCCGACGGGTGAAACACTGCCATCACCCTCTAGTTTCTCTCCCTCTCACTCTGTTTTGACCCCCATACCCTCTTCCCATTACTGTTTCGACCCAAGGAGGAGGAAAAGCAGCAGCAGGTCGCTGCAAGACATCCCAGAACCGCCACCATCGCTGCCGCCACCATATTTTCCGGCGAGAAGCTCAAACCGAGCTAACCGGAGCGACCCACCCTTTGATTTTGGTACCAAACAGCTCCTGGAGGTCCAAGGAGTCTAGATTCACCAACAAACAGAGCATATAACGTCAGATTGTTCGTTGTCAATCAACACCGCCGACCATAAACTTCGGAGCCGAGACCCGCTTCGTCTCTTGACCGTTTCTCGCGATTTTTTGCAAGGGTAAACTCTAAATCACCCTCTAGTTCATTTCTAATCATCAAAATCGCATCTTGTTAGCTCTAAATCGAATCGGGCATGTTGGGTTGAAGTTGTATACATATGTTCTTGAAGGGAGGTTGTTTATGTAGTTCCTAAAAAGTTAAGGGTGAGATGTGAACTGCATGTATACTTTCTGAAAAGTTGGGGGTGATTTGTGTACAAAGTGAAACTGCTTATAGTGGGGGTGTAACTAATTGCCTTTTATGATAAGTTTGGGGGATCTAGTTGCTGTTTATGTAAACTGCATATAATATATGAAATTAAAAATGTGATTTTTGAATTAAATTTATATCCTCATATTTCTAGATATTATTTTGACTATATAAAAGTAAAATGGTTGTTAAAATTACATAGGACTTTATTTGTATGAAATATTGTTGTTTCTATTGAAAATAAGCAAGATAAAAATACACTTTGAGTAAAAGATATTATTTGGGTAATATTGATACAATAAAATAAGTTTGGAGTTAATTTGTGAAATAACTAGTAACTAGGCTCTTTAAATAAATATCTATACCTTTTTATCTAATAGTACTTGATTATTTTTCCTAGATACTAGAAATTATTTATCCAGCATAAATCTATAAATGACTTGTTTTTATTTGAATTAACATTTTGTGAATTTCATTTTTGAATTTAACTCTTTTATAGTATATACACGTTCTAATAAATAAATAAATAGCTATAATTGAATTAGTATGAATTAATTTTTATAGTCACGTATGAATAAATAGTTTGTTTATTAAATTATTATTTCCTAGATAAAAAGAGTGTATAAACTTAGTATTGGATTTATTGCTCAATAACTTTACGAATTTATATGTATATAAGTTGTAATGTTTTAATGAGAAAAATATAAGTTTTAATGTCACAAGTTTATTAAATAATTGTTGCATGCTAATAATTAATGGGGTAAAGGGGATAAGTTCAAATGACACATTAGGAGTTATAGCATTTTGCATATCATACTTGCACAATTAAGCTTGTAATTAATTTAGGAATTATAAATTGTAGGTGACAAGTTCGTAAGCAAGGGCTACGTATATCCATAGAAGCATTTTCGTGATATTTGCTTTGCTACTTGAGGTGAGTAATAAATAGCTATGGCGATGTTGGTTTTGATTACCATTGTTCCTTGCACCCGGGAGCGCTATTGGGTGCGGAGTGGCATTTCCGTATTTCTCCCACGAAGAAGTACGAGGGTGTCACAGGTGGTATCAGAGCCGGTAGTCCAATAAGGGATTAAAACTTGTAGGGAAACTTAAAATTGATATAGGGAAAGATAATAAAACTGGAAAAGTCGATCGGGTTATGGGTAGTCTAAGTGCTGATATTGATCTCACCCACGTTCTTTCTTGCGAATTGTTATGTGATTAAATGGTGCTTGGATTACTTGTTTAAATTGGTAACCTCATTTATGATGGATTGAATTACCAGTGTTACTCTTGTTGTGGAGAACGAGAAATATGGATTATTGAAACCAAATTTTGGATTATAAGTGATTTGAAAAGATGGGTTATATGTGGAAATAACTATATCCTGCATGATTTGACCTCTATAAGGTCGTTGATACTTGGATTATGTGGTGTCTTCATTTCGATTGGTTGTTAAATAAATAATACTCTTTAAATAAGAGAAAGTTGATTATGAATTATAGAAATTGGATTGTGAATTATGAATGATGCATTGCCATATTTGAAAATTTATATGTTGTGTATGAGATTCAAATGAATTGCTAAATGTGACATGATAGTTATGCATTTATAATATGATTTAGATCCCTGAGGCAGGGTTATAACAAACAAAGGTACAATAAGTGAATACAAGAGAATGTAACTGATAAACCGCAACGGTAATATACTAGGAGGACCCGATAAGGATAGACGGTTCATAGCAATAACCACATGGAGTAATTCTTCGTCCGATAGTAATGTTGTAGGAATACATGACTCTTGTGACAACTTTGGGGGAGAAGTATTAGATTTTGACCGTTTGAGACTTTGGGTTAAAGGAAACATAACGGAAATGTTTAAATACTTTGACTGGCGAACCCTAGTACCATTAACAAGATATGTGAAGATTTTGATGATATATTTGAAGTACCGATCGAGATATTAATTTAGACTCAATGGTCGAGAATAAATTCATTTTTGGAGACTTTTCTAGTGATCAAAGAAATTTATTCGAGGAAAGGTCCCACCCACCCACACCTGAGAAACTAAGAATTCAACCCGTTGAGTTTTGACTCGTTTTAAATACAGTTTTACAGCCTTGGTGATTGGAGATATTTTTCTATTTAAATGGTTGATTGGAGTCTACTTCCTCATTATTTTATTCTGAGAATTGTGCTAGACTGCTTTGTCATTTGAGGATACCAATGATATATAACTATTTGAGGCGTTACTTGTATTCTGGTTACTCTAATGTTGCTTAATGATTGGGATGTCTATTCGCTTACGTGTTATTTTAGGAATTTTAGGATTCACTTGGGAGAAATGGTAGATAAATTTGTGAACGAAGTATTGCTAGTTCATTGATGGTCGCTTATAAGATTTGGACGCACCCTATGACAGATCTAAGCAGGTTTATAATGAAGTCACACATTTAGTCTTGCATTGGAGTTTTGACTCAAATTTTATAAATTCATGTTTAGAGCCTAGTAAATTTATATTCGGAGCCTCCTATTTTAGGAAAATTGTTCGGAAAATATTATTTCATGAGAAATTATCGAAGATTCTTATATTTAACTATCGCATACTTAGAGTGTCGTCGCAATAGTGTTACCCATGGTCGAGGAATGTGTTCAGTGATGAATTTTCTCTAAAGGGATGTTTATTTTAGCATATGTCATTCTAAAGTTCTAACGTTTTGTTGGGCTTAGGGAAAAAGTTGTACATTTTTCAACTTCGCGTTATTTGGTTTAGTGTGTGATACGAACTTTATGTAGATAATACTACCAGTTACCTAGGAAAAATATGTTAAGAAAATCTTGGAGTGCGTGTAAGAAATTGGAGGCATATTACAACTTTACGTTTGGGGATTTGTTTCAATATAGGCATGACGTCAGTGTTTCAGGTTATTTGGTTGAATTTGCATGAATCCACATTTTTCATTGGAGTAACAAATTTGGACTAAGAAGAGTTATGGATTTAAATGGTTGATTGGGGTCAATTAGAATACTTGGTAGAAGCAAACGGGTAATTAGAACCAATTCGAATATGAATACTTTAGTACCCTCTGTGTACAACAATTGGTTATCAAAGTACTACCCTAAGTTCTCTTAGGTACTGAACACATAGAAGAATCTAGCGTAACAAAATCAGCTCCGGGTATGACCATAGGACATAGTTAGAATCTTAGAGAGTAATTACTTCGGTGCTTGATTAGATCAACATGATTTGAGGTATATTTGGGTAAGATACGATTAAAATGGGAATCTGTCATGTGGAATTTTGGAGGAACTTTGAAGAAACGATGGCAGTTGGATCAAAAGTCAGACGACCAATCCAATAAGTTTTAGATTCCATAGGCTAATTTGGTTTGGAGACACTAAATTCGGTTTTGAGATGCCTATTTGGAGTTTTATTTTTTAGATCAACTACCCTGAAGAATCTGGTTATTTATGTGGTCGAAAATTCTCCATTATGTTTGTGGACCAGTAAGTTTTTGTAAGCTTTCTGGAGTCATGTACTTGAATGATATGTTTCGGTAGCCTTACCTTTCCTTACTTGGGGTACATACGATTCCCTTAAATCTTAATTGAGGTCTTGTTGTTAGTGTTTGTTGTGGTATAAATTGTTCGCTTGATCGAGGTTTGGCCACGGGTATTGAATCGTAATAAATTTCTTGGGAGTTCGTCTTTCGAATCGAGCCTTCTCTAATCATTTGAAACAGTATTATGGAATTCATGAGTGGCATCGCGGAATTTGGGTTGGTAGCTAGATTTCTAAGATTAAGAAGAACTATTTATTTAAAGTCTTGTTTGTTACTTTCTTAAGTCATGTTTGGGATGAATAAAGCGCTTTGCGTATCTAAGAAGTTGATAATTCCTTTGGCCGTTGTTGTATGCAGTTTTCTCACTTGTCACCAGAGGAGCATAAATGTTGAGTCATGAATTACTATTGGAGTCATGGAAACAGTAGGATTATGTGTTGTGTATCTGGGGAATACATTTTAAGTCCTTTTTTATTTATGTTCGAGACTACTGGCAATATCAAGTACGTACTAAAGGTGAATTTAGTAATTTATCAAGATTTTGGAGGTTTATTGAAATATTTCAATCACTTGGTGCAATTAGGCTATGTCTATATAATTATGGTACAGATTCGGACTTCAGATAGTTAGTATGATTCACCAGTGCAAGGGTGCAAATGGGAGTGTTATCACCAAATAGATACTTGGGTCCATGGGATGTCCGTTCTCTTATTTACTATTTTTGGGTGTTACACGAGTTTATGAGGTTACTCAAAGTCTTATTTGTTGAACCAAATGTTATAAATTTTCCTTAACATACCTTGTGGAACGAGTTATCTAGAGGAAATGGGCTAGTGGAAACGATATATTACGTCGTATTCGGGTGAAGAAACCTCCGACCGGATGAGCATGTACGGGTAGACGATATAGGTTTCAATAAGAAATAGAAATAAGAAAAACGACTTCTAATTGTCATTTAAAGCCGTAGGATCTTGGAGGGTACCTTAATTTCCGGCTCAACCTATTTTGGAAGATAGACTTCATTTCAAATAAGGATTTACTCTAGAACAAAAATAATACGGTCCATATGCTACAACTAAAAAAGTATACGCACAAATTGTACTCGCCAAGTATGACCATCCATCGTGAAAAATTATATTGAGTTCCGGGGACGTCACTCCTCTAAGGGGGAGAGGATGTCACCCTTTGATTAGCACCCTTCGTTTAGAACTGCTACGTGAGACCACTACATGATTAGAACCTTAGTATCATTATGTTGGATCTAGAATTTTCATTTTTGTAACTTAAATGAGTTATAGCATCACTTGATATTTCATATACATTTCATATCACACTCTGCGCGTAAAATGGAGGTTTATCGCTTATGAGAGATTTCATATTTTTAACTTTGAGAAATAGAGGTTGGTTTCGGGGTTTTAGCATCACATATATTTGTTTGATTTTAGCTTCGAGGACGAAGCTCTCTTTAAGGGGGGAAGGATGTAATACCCCGTTTTAATACGAAGGGTAAATTAGTAATTGAGGAAATAAATTCGATTTTACTTGCGAGTGACGGATTGAATAATTTTTGGGTTAAAAATATGATCGGGAAGTTTGTATATTAATTCTATATTTTCTTAGAAAACGACATTTTTATTGTGTATTTGTTTTTGGCATTTTATGTAGTTTATCTAAATAAAGCCTAGCGTGTACCCAATCCACTAGATGATCCATCATATGGGTGCTCCTAAACCACACTAGCATAACAAGTGATTTAGTGGTACACCCAAAACACTCAAACCTATCTAGTAAAAAAAAAAAAAAAAACATGGCCGGTAGAGCAAGATGACTTCTCCAAGCAATAATAGCTATTTAATAAATCATTCTCTCTCTCTCTCTCTCTCTCTCTCTCTCTCTTACATAACACAACTGAACTCTCTCTCTCTTTCTCTCTTAAAAACATTCTGCAGAAACAACAAAACCCACACCACCACCGTCAGCCTCCACACCACCGGCGCCAACTCCACAACCCCAGCCACAACTTCCACCCCATCTCTCTCCATCTTCCTCCCCTCTCCCTCTCTGTCCGGAGCCGGAGCAGAACAAGCTCCCGACGAAGACGCCGCCAGCCACCAAAGCAGCCGGCAGGAACCACCCCGACGGGTGAAACACCGCCATCACCCTCTAGTTTCTCTCCCTCTCACTCTTTTTTGACCCCCATACCCTCTTCCCACTACTGTTTCGACCCAAGGAGGAGGAAAAGCAGCAGCAGGTCGCTGCAAGACATCCCAGAACCGCCACCATCGCCGCCACCACCATATTTTCCTGCGAGAAGCTCAAACCGAGCTAACCGGAGCGACCCACCCTTTGATTTTGGTACCAAACAGCTCCTGGAGGTCCAATGAGTCTAGATTCACCAACAAACAGAGCATATAAGGTCGGATTGTTTGTTGTCGATCAACAGCACCGACCATAAACTTTGGAGCCGAGACCCACTTCGTCTCTTGACCATTTCTCGCGATTTTTTGCATGGGTAAGCTCTAAATCACCCTCTAGTTCATTTCTAATCATCAAATCGCATCTTGTTGGCTCTAAATCGAATCGGGCATGTTGGGTTGAAGTTGTACGCATATGTTCTTGAAGGGAGGTTGTTTATGTAGTTCCTAAAAAGTTAAGGGTGAGATGTGAACTGCATGTATACTTTCTGAAAAGTTGGGGGTGATTTGTGTACAAAGTGAAACTGCTTATAGTGGGGGTGTAACTAATTGCCTTTTATGATAAGTTTGGGGGATCTAGTTGTTGTTTATGTAAACTGCATATAATATATGAAATTAAAAATGTGATTTTTGAATTAAATTTATATCCTCATATTTCTAGATATTATTTTGACTATATAAAAGTAAAATGGTTGTTAAAATTACATAGGACTTTATTTGTATGAAATATTATTGTTTCTATTGAAAATAAGCAAGATAAAAATACACTTTGGGTTAATCATATAATTTTAAACTAGTGTTTTGAGTAAAAGATATTATTTGGGTAATATTGATACAATAAAATAAGTTTGGAGTTAATTTGTGAATAACTAGTAACTAGGCTCTTTAAATAAATATCTATACTTTTTTATCTAATAGTACTTGATTATTTTTCCTAGATACTAGAAATTATTTATCCAGCATAAATCTATAAATGACTTGTTTTTATTTGAATTAACATTTTGTGAATTTCATTTTTGAATTTAACTCTTTTATAGTATATACACGTTCTAATAAATAAATAGCTATAATTGAATTAGTATGAATTAATTTTTATAGTCACTTGTGAATAAATAGTTTGTTTATTAAATTATTATTTCCTAGATAAAAAGAGTGTATAAACTTAGTATTGGATTTATTGCTCAATAACTTTACGAATTTATATGTATATAAGTTGTAATATTTTTATGAGAAAAATATAAGTTTTAATGTCACAAGTTTATTAAATAATTGTTGCATGCTAATAACTAATGGGGTAAAGGGGATAAGTTCAAATGACACATTAGGAGTTATAGCATTTTGCATATCATACTTGCACAATTAAGCTTGTAATTAATTTAGGAATTATAAATTGTAGGTGACAAGTTCGTAAGCAAGGGCTACGTATATCCATAGAAGCATTTTCATGATATTTGCTTTGCTACTTGAGGTGAGTAAATATGCCTAACCTAGCGTGCCCGTCCTTCTTTCGTGTCCAATTATTTTTATGATTTTTACGTCTCAAAATGTGACTTGTGATATACGTGCTTGACTTGAGATTTCAAATACTTGTCTAAATGATTCTTTTGGAAAATATCACATGAAATTAATAATACGTAATAACGTAAAGTGGAAACAATTGTGCGGTGAAAACATATGCGAATTACTATTTAGTGTGATTATGATATTTTGCTCGGTTGCAGTTGCCCCGGGCTGCTCCATGTACTCACCTCTCTGGCCGCAAGAAGTCTTAGAGAGGTGCCGACACTTAAGGTCTTGGATGCATGAGATATGGTTGGTTCTATATGTTGGATTGGTTTATTCCCCGCTACAACTAAATAATAAATGTGGGATTTTCATGTGGAAAATGGAAGCAATTGATATTTTGGAGAATACGGAATGGATTGAGAATGCTAAATAATGAGTTGGATAAATTACATTTGGTCATTTGAAATAATATGTTTATTTATCTCCTCATTATTCCTCTTTTATTAAATTAAAATATGCCTCTTTCCTATTTACATGTTGGGGTGTTTACTTGCTCAGCTTTTGTGCTTACTTTGGAAAAACTGCGGTCTTGTTTCTTTCCCCCGCAGGTCTAGGTGAAGGAAGCTTGGCTTAAGGGATCGCGGACTCACTTAGTTGTGTTAGTATTAAATAATTAAAACACCTAGACAATGTTTCATCGTGTTTAATAGTATGTAATATTTCACTGTTAAAGAATTATGGTTTGTAATAAATAGCTATGGCGATGTTGGTTTTGATTACCATTGTTACTTTCACCCGGGAGCGATCTTGGGTGCGGAGTGGCATTTCCGTATTTTTCCCACGAAGAAGTACGGGGGTGTCACAATTACTTTCTGTTCTTCTTGGCTATCCAAACATCTGAGCAAATTCCCCTCGTGACCTTGTGTCAATCTTATTCTCTCTGTTGATCAATATATATGGTGTATGTGTTTCTATCTCTTCAATTTTATATTTGTTGTATTTTTTACATTTATTTTAATATTTAATATTTAGAAATTGGCAACAAACATAGTGATCAATATTACCAAAAAATAGACAGAATGTATAAATTTAGAAGAACGTTTGGTCGACCGCAGAGTTCATAATTGTATGAGAAAATCAATATTTTCACATAATGCCCCCATATGTTTGTGAAATTTTGAGGCCCTCCCCAAGTGGGGGCCCAATAGTTTGCCTAAGGGTGGAGACGGGCATGATTGGTGTTAACGGTGGTGTCGTGGTGGTCGGATGTGACCAAAAATCTTCACCCCAAATTAGAGTTGCACTTTCGGTTAACTAGAACAGAAATCGGCCTGAGATTCCTTCAACTGACTTGGTCACTGGTGATTCGGGCCTCTTGAGCTCGGGCTTGGGTTCGGTTACTGCAAAACGGGTTCAAAACTGAGTCGGTTCACCGGTTAAGCGACACCTGTGACATCTCTACTAGGCCTATGACTGTCTGGCCCCTCACAACTTTCTCTCCATTCTTCAACATAGTGCCAATGACACATGTCGCATTTGACTAAAATTAAAGTAACTTGTGTCCAGGTATCAAACCAATATATACCATATATTCTTTAAGGAAAAAACAAATATCATCCAAAACAACATGATTTTTATTTTAAGGCCAGGAAAGCCAAAAAGCCATCTGGGCCTGACGCTTTGACAGGCCCAACCTCAAGGTCGGTTCGTTACTCGTCGTCAGTTTAACGCAAATAATTGTACCGTTAAATACGCCTATTGATTAGCTTTCTATCTGTACAGTCTTCAGAGAGAGCACGAAGAGATGTTTCCATACGAGTCACAGAGAGGGAGAGAGAGATCGACGGAGAGAGAATCGGCGGAGGAGTTCACAGACAACATGGAGGAGGAAGAAGAAGAAGAGAGAAGGGGATTGCCGATCTGAAGAAGTCGCCCACCAGGTTTCCCTCTTAACTCTCTCTCTCTGTCTTTCAAGTTGCTTCTCTCTATCTGTTATCAATTTTGGAAAACCCATCTGTGCCGTTTCCATTATATTGTGGGTATGACTGAACCATATTGTTGTGGGTTTGTTAGTTTTGGAAAAACCATCTGTGCAGTTTCCACTATGTTATGTGTATGACTGAATTGAATTGTGGGTTTGTTAATTTATGGCAGATATAGTGTTAGGGTTGCTGTTAGATTTAATTGGTTATTTATACTGATTGTAGTGAGTGAATGATTGTAGTGAGAGACGACGACGACAGAGAATTGGGGGGGAGAGGAGTGCACAGACAACATGGAGGAGGAAGAAGAAAGAGGGGTTGAGGAGTAGTAGGCTGAGAGAAGGGTTTAGGGTTCTCGGACTGAGAGAAGTCGGTGCCGCCCACCCACGCCCAGCGCCAGCCCCGATCTGAAGAAGTCGCCCTCCAGGTTTCCCTCATAACCCTCTCTCTCTGTCTTTCAAATTTCAAGTTGCTTCTCTCCATCTTATATCAATTTTGGGAAACCATCTGTGCAATTACCACTTTATTGTGTGTGTGTGACTGAATCGTATTGTTTGTGGGTTTGTGAATTGACGGGTTTATTTTGGAAAACAA
Organism: Linanthus parryae; assembly: GCA_023055425.1. Taxonomy (NCBI): domain Eukaryota; kingdom Viridiplantae; phylum Streptophyta; class Magnoliopsida; order Ericales; family Polemoniaceae; genus Linanthus; species Linanthus parryae. The sequence continues at coordinate 43,035,285 of JALGPY010000002.1, forward strand.
TCCGTGCAGTTTCCATTATATTGTGTGTACGACTGAATTGTGAATTGACGGGCTAGTTTTGGAAACTCATCTGTGCAATTTCAATTATATTGTGTGTATGACTGAATTGAATTGTGGGGTTGTTAATTTATGGCAGATACAGTTGGGTTGCTGTTAGATACAGTTGGGTTGCTGTACTGATTGTAGTGAGTGAATTTATTTCCATGTCAACACAATTAATAATTTATCAAAAATTAAATAAACCCATGTTTCGATTGAAATTTGGAATTTCAAATCAAGGAGATTTAATGTAATGAGAAAATCAGATTAGTGTTTGAGGCTGTCAATTAGTAATTTTCCAGAATTAGATCATGAGTTTACTAGGTAAGACTGTCCGAAACTGAATCAGGTTAGGGTTGAGAATTTCACTTTAAAAATGATGCGATGGATGTTGTCCTGGAAGGCTGGATAAGTTTACACGAGTCTTATGAGAATGGAAGACAGTGGAAATTATATATGATTAGGGAGCGGCGTGTCGAAGAGGCAAGTAAAAGAGGGACACATTTTGATGCAATATCTGCCCTTTATCATTCTGAATATAAACGGTTCAATCTTTGGATCTACAGGAATTACTTAAAAGTGAAGTACATATCGTGTTGGAATTTTTTGTACTTGGGATTCGATGGCGTGGGTTACGTGATTGTCAGGATTGCTCTAAGATAAACTGTTGTGATTGTTTGGCGGCATAGATGTGATGTTGAGATTTGTGATATACTAATTTGATGACAAAGTTGTGTAAGGCGATGAATTTACTAGGGTCAACAGAATAAGATACTAGAATTGTGGAGAAAAATGTGATTGTTTGGTGGTATAGATGTGATGTTGAGATTTGTGATATACTAATCAATTAATTTGGGGACAAAGTTGTGTGAGGCCATGAATTTACTAGGGTCAACAGAATAAGATACTGGAATTGTGGAGAAAAATGTGATTGTTTGGTCGTATCGATGTGATGCTGGCAGTGTTTCATCTCAGTCTATCATCTATTTGGGAGTGAGGGCCCTTATGATATTACGTGGTGCAAATAACAATGGTGTATTTTATGGTATTTCCTGTGGACATTTCAGTGAACGTGTGGGATTGTTATTTTAGTTGCCTTTCATTTTCCTGATAATCGGTGTCATGGCCCAGAAGATCCATTGTAGTCATGGTGATATGAATATACATTGATTGTAATATTAAAAATCTTGGTGTGATCATTATAAATCGAACCTTATTATGACTTGAATCTTCGGAGATGGTGAAGGTGAGGAAAAGATGTGTCTAAATGGTGTTAGGTGTATAGTTTATTGGTAGGCTCTAACATACTCCTTATTCTCCCTGATTTGATCAGTGTTTGAGGCTATGTGTAATTTTCCAGAATTTGACTAGGTAGGACTGTCCAAATTGAATCAGGTTAGGGTTGAAAATTTCACTTTAAAAAGGATGCGATGGATGTTGTCCTGGAATGCTGGATAAGTTTACACGAGTCTTATGGAAATGGGAGACAGTGGAAATTATAGAGAATTAGGGAACGGCGTGTCGAAGAGGCAAGTAGGAGATACATGGTTTTGGGAAGTCAGAGGAAAAATGTTGGTTTTGGGAATCTATATCTGGAACTTCTGTTTTGGGAAGTCAGAGGTAAAATGATCTGGAAATCATGGTTGGTAAAGAACCCACTTCAATTTAAGTTACTGTGAAGATTGATAATCACAGCTTGTGGAGAATCCAGTTTAAGTTACTGTGAAGATTGAAAACGTTTCTTCGTAGTTTCTAGTTAAACTTTTGAGTAATTAGAAGGAACTGTCAACTGTGGTCCGAACACTATTGATGTAAAAGAGGGACACATTTTGATGCAATATCTGCCCTTTTATCATTCTCAATATAAACAGTCCAATCTTTGGATCTACAAGAATTACTTAAAAGTGAAGTACATATCGTGTGGGATTTTTTTTCCCCGTAATTGGGATTCGATGGCGTGGGTTACGTGATCTTCTTGAGAAAGCCGTTTGGTAATTGATTCAATAGAGTAAAAAGAATGAGAAGTATGAAGTCTTTGAGAAAGAGAGGAAGCTTGAGAATACGGTATTTTTCACAGTGGGTATTAGAGAATTAGTTTCTGATTATTTAGAAGAAGAGGGTCTTGCGTATTAGGGTTGGAAGAGGGAACAAATGGAAACCCAGGCAAGCCCATGGGGGGTTCTGTGGAGGAAAGTGCTAGAACTGTTTGCCGTCTTTTGAACAATTTGGGTTTATTTGATATCGTTACTATCTTCTTTTTATCTTCACATACGGTTTGGTGGTTTGTTGTAAGGCCATTTTGCTGATGATGTTTCTGTAAAATTTACTAAAAGTCTAAACTATTGCTTAATGGCGGAGATGGTTTGGCTTTTAAGAAAGAGATGAAATTGGGGGTTCAACATCGCTCATTTTTTGGTATGGTCTCATGTCAAACTTTTGATTAGTTAGAAGGGGCGTATCGATTATTAGTTCCGCCGGGGTAATATTTCAGTCTAAAGAGACATAAGCGGTGATATCCATGTAACTATGGGAGGGGGAATTCACTTTTATGTAAGCATAGCTAATACGTGGGGTGTTGGATTGGATCTTGGGAGATTTATGTAACTATTTCAGGAAGTGTTAATGGTTTATACTTTAAGGGAGAGGTGGATGATAGTCTATAACCTATCCAACATGTCTGAATAAATTACAATATAGATAGATTTTCGTGCAGCGAGGCGAGTAAGAATGATTCTGAATGACAATGGCCAAATCTGGATAGATGGATTCGTTCAAAAAGTTAAGTGGGTAAAATCGTTGGGTATTTTGTTACTACAGATGCTAAGAAATTTGGATTTGATTACTGTGGGCGTGGTAATATTCTTGAGGCAGTTTTGTGCAAAGTAAAAATTGTTTTTAGTATTGGTGTAGGCAGAGGAGTTGAAAGGCAAGGTGGTAAGCATACAAGATAAATGGGATGTTATCTTCTGCAGATATTCAGATGTGTATGCTTTGTGTTCGGTTTTCTTTTGTGGTGTTGTAGTCTGTTTGGCATATAAAGATCCAGTGTGTATTTTGTTGATATAACTTGGTGATATTGCGGGCTTTATGGATGTCATCCTACTTTGTGTTTTATTAGTGAAATAGTAGCAATGGTTTTATTGTAAACCCAACATTTGTTTGTTGTGCTTCATAATTGCTGGTGGCTATGCATCCGACAATTGTTTAAGATTTTAGGAAGATATTTTTATGTTTGGACATTCTGCATGCTTTGGAGATATGTGTGTGTATACATGTTAATCATACTATCTGTAAGTATGTATGCTTTATTAAGCTGTTCTCACGCCTTTTGCTTTTCTAGAAGTAGATTGTCTCTATGCGGTAGATTAGGAATTGTCATCTGAGGCCTCAGGAAAGTAGGTGTTGGGATCTAGAAGCCCCAAATTTTCAAATCCAAACAACCACTTCTAAATCCAAACATCATGAATTAAATTTACCTTTGCCAATTTTAACAATCCCATGGAAGATGAACTTTATGGTTTTTAGTTCCAGAGGGTCCAATTTTTGTTGTCCCAAATAACCACCACAGACATATGCCCCAATATTCACAAAGCCTTATCTCAATCATATTTATCCCATATGAAGCATCATTTCTAATTCCAGAACACCCAAACTTTTAGAAACTAAATAACTGTCTCAAGATTATTTTTCCTTACCAAGTTAGAGCAGTCTCATAGAACTATACCTATATATAGCCTTTTCAATTAAAAAATCCCAACACTTCTTGAACTGAAATAACCTCCACAGACATGGTCATCCTAAATTAACAAAACCACTACGCCTTGCACAATTGAAATAATCCCATTGGAGTGATGACCTATATCGCTCTAATTCTAGAAGCCTGAAATTTCAGACCATAATTTCCAAAAGCCTCAAATTACCCCAATTTTTTACTGGTCCCAAATAACCACCACTAATATATGCCCCAACCTTCACGAACCAATTTATCTTACTCAATTATAATTATCCCATGGAAAGCATGCCCTGCATCATTCCCATTTCAAAACACCCACATTTTAGAGAACGATCTCAATATTAATGTTTTACTTACAAAGTGAGATCAGTTTCATTGAATGATGACCTATATCATTCTAGTTTCATGAGTCTCAATTTTCGATTCTATGTAACAACCAGAGGAACTATATACCCATGGAGTGTAATCCTGTTTGAGTGATGTCCTATATCATTCTAATTCAACAAACCTCGATTTTAAATTCTATTTTGTCCACCAAGAGAGAAACATAAACATAAACAATTTGTTAGAGTGATACACATATATCATTCTGATTCCAAACTCTCAAAATGTAAGTCATATTGGAGTGATGACCTATATCATTCCAAGTCCAAGAGCCTCAATCTTTGATTCTGTGTATCCACCAATGAAGAAACTGATATAGTCATATAATATAATTCGGTTGGTGTGATGTTCTATATTGTGCTAATTCCAGAAACCTCAATTTTAGATTCTATTTATCAACCAATGAAGAAACAGATACACTCATAAAACAATTCCGTTGGAGTGATAGAAATATAGCATCCCGATTCCATAACTCTCAAAATATAGTAATCTTATTGGAGTGATGACCAATATCATTCTAATTCCATGAGAATCAATTTTCAATTATGTATATCGAACAATGAAGCCTCAACTATTCTAGTCATCCTCCAACGATGAACCGGATGTCCTCATGATATAATCCCATTAGAGTGATGACCTCATCATTCCAATTCCAAAGCTCCCGAGATGTGATAATCCTATCAGAGTGAAGACCTATATCAGGCGAGCATCAATTTTTAATTCTTTATATCCTTAACTAAAGGTACTTTGTGTATGTTGGAGTGATGCCCTATATCATCTAATTCCACAGACCTCAATTTTGGATTTTATTTTTCCACCAATGAAGAAACAAAATGCACTCATAAAACAATCCAATTGGTGTGATGACCTATATCATTCCAATACCATAACTCTTAAAACGTAATAATCCTATTGGAGTGATGACCTATATCATTCTAGTTCCATGAGTCTCAAGTTTTGATTCTATGTATCAACCAGAGAAACTTATATACCCATGTAGTGTAATCCTGTTTGAGTGATGTCCTATGTCATTCTAATTCAACAAACCTCTGATTTTATATTCTATTTTATCCACCAAGAGAGAAACATAAACAAAAACAATTTTGGTGGAGGGATACACATATATCATTCTGATTCCTAACTCTCAAAATGTAAGTCAAATTGGAGTGATGACCTATATCTTTCCAAGTCCAAGAGCCTCAAGGTTTGATTCTATATATCCACCAATGAAGAAACTGATATAGTCATATAATATAATTCGGTTGGTGTGATGTCCTATATTGATCTAATTCCAGAAACCTCAATTTTAGAATCTATTTATTCACCAATGAAGAAACATATACACTCAAATTGCAGTGATGACCTATATCTTTCCAAGTCCAAGAGCCTCAACCTTTGATTCTGTATATCCACCAATGAAGAAATTGATATAGTCATATAATATAATTCAGTTGCTGTGATGTCCTATATGGTTCTAATTCCAGAAATCTCAATTTTAGATTCTATTTATTCACCAATGAAGAAAAAGATACACTCATAAAACAATCCGGTGCAGTGATAGAAATATTGCTTCCCGATTCCATAACTCTCATAACACAGTAATCTTATTGGAGTGATGACCTATATCATTCTAATTCCATGAGCATCAATATGTATATCGAACAATGAAGCCTCAACGAATCTGTTCATCCTCCGATGAAGAACCGGATATACTCATGATATACTCCCATTAGAGTGATGACCTCATCATTCCAATTCCAAAGCTCCTGAGATGTGATAATCCTATCAGAGTGAAGACCTATATCAGCCGAGCCTCGTTTTCGATTCTTTATATCCTTATATGTAGTTTGTGTATGTTCGAGTGGTGCCCTATATTATTCTAATTCCACAGACATCAATTTTGGATCTAATTTGACAAATGACAAAACAGATTCACTCTTAAAACAATCCAGTTGGTGTGATGACATATATTAATCCGATTCCATAACTCTTAAAATGTAATAATCCTATTGGAGTGATGGCCTATATCATTCTAATTCCATGAGTCTCAATTTTCGATTCTATGTATCAACCAGAGAAATGTATATACCCATGGAGTGTAATCCTGTTTGAGTGATGTCCTATATCATTCTTATTCAACGAACCTCAATTTTAAATTCTATTTATCCAACAAAAGGGAAACATAAAAAAAAAACAATTGGAATGATACACATATATCATTCTGATTCCAAACACTCAAAATGAGTCATATTGGAGTGATGAACTATATCATTCCAAGTCGAAGATCTTAACCCTTTGATTCTGTACATCGACCAATGAAGAAATTGATAGTCATATAATTTAATTCGGTTGCTGTGATGTCTTATATCGTTCTAATTCCAGAAACCTCAATTTTAGATTCTATTTTTTCACCAATGAAGAAACAGATACACTTATAAAACAATTCGGTTGGAGTGATAGAAATATTGCTTCCCGATTCCATAACTCTCAAAACACAGTAATCTTATTGGAGTGATGACCTATATTATTCTAATACCATGAGCATCAATATGTATATCGAACAATGAAGCCTCAACGAATCTGTTCATCCTCCGACGAAGAACCGGATATACTCATGATATACTCCCCTTAGAGTGATGACCTCATCATTCCAATTCCTAAGCTCCCGAGATGTGATAATCCTATCAGAGTGAAGACCTATATCAGAGTGAAGACCTATATCAGCCGAGCCTCGATTTTCGATTCTTTATATCCTAAACTAAATGTAGTTTGTGTATGTTAGAGTGATGCCGTATATCATTCTAATTCCACCGACCTCAATTTTGGATCTAATTTGTCCGCCAATGACAAAACAAAACAGATTCACTCATAAAACAATCCAATTGGTGTGATGACCTATATCATTCCGATTCCATAACTCTTTAAAACGTAATAATCCTATTGGAGTGATGACCTATATCATTCTAATTCCATGAGTCTCAATTTTCGATTCTATGTATTAACCAGAGAAACTTATATACCCATGGAGTGTAATCCTCTTTGAGTGATGTCTTATATCATTCTAATTCAACGAACCTCGATTTTAAATTCTATTTATCCGGCAAAAGGGAAACATAAAAAAAAAAAAAAACTATTTCGTTGGAATGATACACATATATCATTATGATTCCAAACTCTCAAAATGTAAGTCATATTGGAGTGATGACCTATATCATTCGAAGTCGAAGATCTTCAACCTTTTATTCTGTATATCCACCAATGAAGAAATTGATATAGTCATATAATATTTTCGGTTGCTGTGATGTCTTATTTCGTTCTAATTCCTGAATCCTCAATTTTGGATTCTATTTTTTCATCAATGAAGAAACAGATACACTTATAAAATAATTCGGTTGGAGTGATAGAAATAGTGCTTACCGATTCCATAACTCTCAAAACACAGTAATCTTATTGGAGTGATGACCTATATCATTCTAATTCCACGAGCATCAATATGTATATCGAACAATGAAGCCTCAACGATTCTATTCATCCTCCAACGAAGAACCGGATATACTCATGATATACTCCCATTAGAGTGATGACCTCATCATTCCAATTCCAAAGCTCCTGAGATGTGGTTATCCTATCAGAGTGAAGACCTATATCAGCCGAGCCTCGATTTTCGATTCTTTATATCCTAAACAAAATAAAAATTGTGTATGTTAGAGTGATGTACTATATCTTTCGATTCTTTATATCCTAAACAAAATAAAAATTGTGTATGTTAGAGTGATGTCCTATATCATTCTAATTCCACATACCTCAATTTTGGATCTAATTTGTCCACCAATGACAAAACAGATTCACTCATAAAACAATCCAATTGGTGTGATGACCTATATCATTCCGGTTCCATAACTCTTAAAACGTAATAATCATATTAGAGTGATGACCTATATCATTCTAATTCCATAAGTCTCAATTTTCGATTCAATGTATCAACCAGAGAAACTTATATAAAGTTATATACCCATGGAGTGTAATCCTGTTAGAGCGATGTCTTATGTCATTCTTATTCAACGAACCTCGATTTTAAATTCTATTTATCCAGCAAAAGGGAAACATAAAAAAAAAACAATTTCGTTGGAATAATACACATATATCATTCTGATTCCAAACTCTCAAAATGTAAGTCATATTGGAGTGATAACCTATATCATTCCAAGTCGAAGATCTTAACCCTTTGATTCTGTACATCCACCAATGAAGAAATTGATATAGTCATATAATTTAATTCGGTTGCTGTGATGTCTTATATCGTTCTAATTCCAGAAACCTCAATTTTAGATTCTATTTTTTCACCAATGAAGAAACAGATACACTTATAAAACAATTCGGTTGGAGTGATAGAAATATTGCTTCCCGATTCCATAACTCTCAAAACACAGTAATCTTATTGGAGTGATGACCTATATCTTTCTAATACCATGAGCATCAATATGTATATCGAACAATGAAGCCTCAACGATTCTATTCATCCTCCGACGAAGAACCGGATATACTCATGATATACTCCCATTAGAGTGATGACCTCATCATTCCAATTCCTAAGCTCCCGAGATGTGATAATCCTATCAGAGGGAAGACCTATATCAGCCGAGCCTCGATTTTCGATTCTTTATATCCTAAACTAAATGTAGTTTGTGTATGTTTGAGTGATGCCGTATATCATTCTAATTCCTTCGACCTCAATTTTGGATCTAATTTGTCCGCCAATGACAAATCAGATTCACTCATAAAACAATTCAATTGGTGTGATGACCTATATCATTCCGATTCCATAACTCTTAAAACGTAATAATCCTATTGGAGTGATGACCTATATCATTCTAATTCCATGAGTCTCAATTTTCTATTCTATGTATGAACCAGAGAAACTTATATACCCATGGAGTGTAATCCTCTTTGAGTGATGTCTTATATGATTCTAATTCAACGAACCTCGATTTTAAATTCTATTTATCCGGTAAAAGGGAAACATAAAAAAAAAACAATTTCGTTGGAATGATACACATATATCATTCTGATTCGAAACTCTCAAAATGTAAATCATATTGGAGTGATGACCTATATCATTCCAAGTCGAAGATCTTCAACCTCTGATTCTGTATATCCACCAACGAAGAAATTGATATAGTCATATATTATAATTCGGTTGCTGTGATGTCTTATATCGTTCTAATTCCAGAAACCTCAATTTTAGATTCTATTTATTCACCAATGAAGAAACAGATACACTTATAAAACAATTCGGTTGAAGTGATAGAAATATTGCTTCCCGATTCCATTACTATCAAAACACAGTAATCTTATTGTAGTGATGACCTATATCATTCTAATTCCATGAGCATCAATATGTATATCGAAGATTGAAGCCTCAACGATTCTATTCATCCTCCGACAAAGAACCGGATATACTCATGATATAATCCCGTTAGATTGATGACCTCATCATTCCAATTCCAAAGCTCCTGAGATGTGATAATCCTATCAGAGTGAAGACCTATATCAGTCGAGCCTCGATTTTCGATTTTTATATCCTTAACTAAATGTAGTTTGTGTATGTTAGAGTGATGCCCTATATCATTCTAATTCCACATACCTCAATTTTGGATCTAATTTGTCCACCAGTGACACAACAGATTCACTCATAAAACAATCCAATTGGTTGATGACCTATATTATTCCGATTCTATAACTCTTAAAACGTAATAATCCCATTGGAGTGATGACCTATATCATTCCAAGTCCAAGATTGATTCTGTATATCCACCAATGAAGAAAATTGATATAGTCATATAATATAATTCGGTTGCTGTGATGTCCTATATCATTCTAATTCTAGAAACTTCAATTTTAGATTCTAATTAGTCACCAATGAAGAAACAGATACACTCATAAAACAATCCGGTTGGAGTGATAGAAATATTGATTCCCGATTTCATAACTCTCAAAACACAGTAAGCTTATTGGAGTGATGACCTATGTCATTCTGATTCCATGAGCAGCAATTTGTATATCGAAGAACCGGATATACTCATGATATACTCCCATTAGAGTGATGACCTCATCATTCCAATTCCAAAGCTCCTAAGATGTGATAATCCTATCAGAGTGAAGACTTATATCAGCCGAGCCTCAATTTTCGATTCTTTGTATCCTTAACTAAATGTAGTTTGTGTATGTTAGAGTGATGCCCTATATCATTCTAATTCCACAGACCTCAATTTTGGATCTAATTTGTCCACCAATGACCAAACAGATTCACTCATAAAACAATCCAATTGGTGTGATGACCTATATCATTCCGATTCCATAACTCTTAAAATGTAATAATCCTATTGGAGTGATGACCTATATCATTCTAATTCCATTAGTCTCAATTTTCGATTTTATGTATCAACCAGAGAAACTTATATACCCATGGAGTGTAATCCTGTTTGACTGATGTCCTATATCATTCTAATTCAACGAACTTCGATTTTAAATTCTATTTATCCCGCAAAAGGGAAACATAAACAAAAACAATTTCGTTGGAATGATACACAAATATCATTCTGATTCCAAACTCTCAAATGTAAGTCATATTGGAGTGATGACCTATATTATTCGAAGTCCAAGATCTTCAATCTTTGATTCTGTATATCCACAAGTGAAGAAATTGATATAGTCATATAATATAATTTGGTTGCTGTGATGTCCTATATCGTTCTAATTCCAGAAACCTCAATTTTAAATTCTATTTATTTACCAATGAAGAAACAGATACCCTCATAAAATAATCCGGTTGGAGTGATAGAAATATTGCTTCCCGATTCCATAACTCTCAAAACACAGTAATCTTATTGGAGTGATGACCCATATCATTCTAATTCCATGAGCATTAATATGTATATCGAACAATGAAGCCTCAACGAATCTGTTCATCCTCCGACGAAGAACCGGATATACTCATGATATACTCCCATTAGAGTGATGACCTCATCATTCCAATTCAAAGCTCCTGAGATGTGATAATCCTATTAGAATGAAGACCTATATCAGCCGAGCCTCGATTTTCGATTCTTTCTATCCTATATCTAAAATTGATTTAGTCATATAATATTTTCGGTTGCTGTGATGTCTTGTATCGTTCTAATTCCATTAGAGTGATGACCTCATCATTCCAATTCCAAAGCTCTTGAGATGTGATAATCCTATCAGAATGAAGACCTATATCTGCCGAGCCTCGATTTTCAATTCTTTATATCCTTAACTAAATGTAGTTTGTGTATGTTAGAGTGATGCCCTATATCATTCTAATTCCACATACCTCAATTTTGGATCTAATTTGTCCACCAATGACAAAACAGATTCACTCATAAAACAATCCAATTGGTGTGATGACCTATATCATTCCGATTCCATAACTCTTAAAACGTATTAATCCTATTGGAGTGATGACCTATATCATTCTAATTTTATAAGTATCAATTTTCGATTCTATGTATCAACCAGAGAAACTTATATACCCATGGAGTGTAATTCTGTTTGAGTGATGCTTTATATCATTCTAATTCAACGAACCTCGATTTTAAATTCTATTTATCCAGCAAAAGGGAAATATCAACCAGAGAAACTTCTATACCCATGGAGTGTAATTCTGTTTGAGTGATGTCCTATATCATTCTAATTCAACGAACCTCGATTTTAAATTCTATTATCCAGCAAAAGTGAAACATAAAAAAAACAATTTCGTTGGAATGATACACATATATCATTCTGATTCCAAACTCTCAAAATGTAAATCAATTCGAGTGAGGACCTATATCATTCCAAGTCCAAGATTGATTCTGTATATCCACCAATGAAGAAATTGATATAGTCATATAATATAATTCGGTTGCTGTGATGTCCTATATCGTTCTAATTCCAGAAATCTCAATTTTAGATTCTATCAATTCACCAATGAAGAAACAGATACACTCAAAAAACAATCCGGTTGGAGTGATAGAAATATTGCTTCCCGATTCCATAACTCTCAAAACACAGTCATCTTATTGGAGTGATGACCTATATCATTCTAGTTCCATGAGCATCAATATGTATATCGAAGAACCGGATATACTCATGATATACTCCCATTAGAGTGATGACCTCATACTTCCAATTCCAAAGCTCCTGAGATGTGATGATACTATCAGAGTGAAGACCTATATCAGCCCAGCCTCAATTTTTGATTCTTTATATCCCTAACTAAATGTAGTTTGTGTATGTTAGAGTGATGCCCTATATCATTCTAATTCTACATACCTCAATTTTGGATCTAATTTGTCCACCAATGACAAAACCGATTCACTCATAAAACAATCCAATTGGTGTGATGACCTATATCATTCCAATTCCATAACTCTTAAAACGTAATAATCCTATTGGAGTGATGACCTATATCATTCTAATTCCATGAGTCTCAAGTTTCGATTCTATGTATCATCCAGAGAAACTTATATACCCATGGAGTGTAATCCTGTTTGAGTGATGTCCTATATCATTCTAATTCAACGAACCTCGATTTTAAATTCTATTTATCCAGCAAAAGGGAAACATAAACAAAAACAATTTCGTTGGATTGATACACATTTATCATTCTGATTCTAAACTCTCAAAATGTAAGTCATATTGGAGTGATGACCTATATCATTCCAAGTCGAAGATCTTCAACCTTTGATTCTGTATATCCACCAATGAAGAAATTGATATAGTCATATAATATTTTCGGTTGCTGTGATGTCTTATTTCGTTCTAATTCCTGAATCCTCAATTTTAGATTCTATTTTTTCATCAATGAAGAAACAGATACACTTATAAAATAATTCGGTTGGAGTGATAGAAATATTGCTTACCGATTCCATAACTCTCAAAACACAGTAATCTTATTGGAGTGATGACCTATATCATTCTAATTCCATGAGCATCAATATGTATATCGAACAATGAAGCCTCAACGATTCTATTCATCCTCCAACGAAGAACCGGATATACTCGTGATATACTCCCATTAGAGTGATGACCTCATCATTCCAATTCCAAAGCTCCTGAGATGTGGTTATCCTATCAGAGTGAAGACCTATATCAGCCGAGCCTCGATTTTCGATTCTTTATATCCTAAACTAAATAAAAATTGTGTATGTTAGAGTGATGTACTATATCTTTCGATTCTTTATATCCTAAACAAAATAAATTGTGTATGTTAGAGTGATGTCCTATATCATTCTAATTCCACATACCTCAATTTTGGATCTAATTTGTCCACCAATGACAAAACAGATTCACTCATAAAACAATCCAATTGGTGTGATGACCTATATCATTCCGGTTCCATAACTCTTAAAACGTAATAATCATATTAGAGTGATGACCTATATCATTCTAATTCCATAAGTCTCAATTTTCGATTCTATGTATCAACCAGAGAAACTTATATAAAGTTATATACCCATGGAGTGTAATCCTGTTAGAGCGATGTCTTATGTCATTCTAATTCAACGAACCTCGATTTTGAATTCTATTTATCCAGCAAAGGGAAACCATAAAAAAAAACAATTTCGTTGGAATGATACACAAATATCATTCTGATTCCAAACTCTCAAAATATAAGTCATATTGGAGTGATGACCTATATCATTCTAATTCCATGAGCATCAATATGTATATCGAACAATGAATCCTCAACGATTCTATTCATCCTCCGACGAAGAACCCGATATACTCATGATATACTCCCATTAGAGTGATGACCTCATCATTCCAATTCAAAGCTCCTGAGATGTGATAATTCTATTAGAATAAAGACCTATATCAGCCGAGCCTCGATTTTCGATTCTTTATATCCTATATCTAAAATTGATATAGTCATATAATATTTTCGGTTGTTGTGATGTCTTATATCGTTCTAATTCCATTAGAGTGATGACCTCATCATTCCAATTCCAAAGCTCTTGAGATGTGATAATCCTATCAGAATGAAGACCTATATCAGCCGAGCCTCGATTTTCGATTCTTTATATCCTTAACTAAATGTAGTTTGTGTATGTTAGAGTGATGCCCTATATCATTCTAATTCCACATACCTCAATTTTGGATCTAATTTGTCCACCAATGACAAAACAGATTCACTCATAAAACAATCCAATTGGTGTGATGACCTTCCGGTTCCATAACTCTTAAAACGTAATAATCATATTAGAGTGATGACCTATATCATTCTAATTCCATAAGTCTCAATTTTCGATTCTATGTATCAACCAGAGAAACTTATATAAAGTTATATACCCATGGAGTGTAATCCTGTTAGAGCGATGTCTTATGTCATTCTAATTCAACGAACCTCGATTTTGAATTCTATTTATCCAGCAAAGGGAAACCATAAAAAAAAAACAATTTCGTTGGAATGATACACAAATATCATTCTGATTCCAAACTCTCAAAATATAAGTCATATTGGAGTGATGACCTATATCATTCCAAGTCCAAGATCTTCAACCTTTGATTCTGTATATCCACCAGTGAAGAAATTGATATAGTCATATAATATAATTCGGTTGCTGTGATGTCCTATATCGTTCTAATTCCAGAAACCTCAATTTTAAATTCTATTTATTCACCATTGAAGAAACAGATACACTCGTAAAATAATCCGGTTGGAGTGATAGAAATATTGCTTCCCGATTCCATAACTCTCAAAACACTGTAATCTTATTGGAGTGATGACCTATATCATTCTTATTCCATGAGCATCAATATGTATATCGAAGAACCGGATATACTCATGATATACTCCCATTAGAGTGATGACCTCATCATTCCAATTCCAAAGCTCCTGAGATTTGATAATACTATCAGAGTGAAGACCTATATCAGCCCAGCCTCAATTTTTGATTCTTTATATCCCTAACTAAATGTAGTTTGTGTATGTTAGAGTGATGCCCTATATCATTCTAATTCCACATACCTCAATTTTGGATCTAATTTGTCCACCAATGACAAAACCGATTCAATCATAAAACAATCCAATTGGTGTGATGACCTATATTATTCCAATTCCATAACTCTTAAAACGTAATAATCCTATTGGAGTGATGACCTATATCATTCTAATTCCATGAGTCTCAATTTTCGATTCTATGTATCATCCAGAGAAACTTATATACCCATGGAGTGTAATCCTGTCTCACTGATGTCCTATATCATTCTAATTCAACGAACCTCGATTTTAAATTCTATTTATCCAGCAAAAGGGAAACATAAACAAAAACAATTTCGTTGGAATGATACACATATATCATTCTGATTCTAAACTCTCAAAATGTAAGTCATATTGGAGTGATGACCTATATCATTCCAAGTCGAAGATCTTCAACCTTTGATTCTGTATATCCACCAATGAAGAAATTGATATAGTCATATAATATTTTCGGTTGCTGTGATGTCTTATTTCGTTCTAATTCCAGAAACCTCAATTTTAGATTCTATTTTTTCACCAATGAAGAAACAGATACACTTATAAAATAATTCGGTTGGATCGATAGAAATATTGCTTCCTGATTCCATAACTCTCAAAACACAGTAATCTTATTGGAGTGATGACCTATATCATTCTAATTCCATGAGCATCAATATGTATATCGAACAATGAAGCCTCAACGATTCTATTCATCCTCCAACGAAGAACCGGATATACTCATGATATACTCCCATTAGAGTGATGACCTCATCATTCCAATTCCAAAGCTCTTGAGATGTGGTAATCCTATCAGAGTGAAGACCTATATCAGCCGAGCCTCGATTTTCGATTCTTTATATCCTAAACTAAATAAAAATTGTGTATGTTAGAGTGATGTACTATATCTTTCGATTCTTTATATCCTAAACTAAATAAAAATTGTGTATGTTAGAGCGATGTCCTATATAATTCTAATTCCACATACCTCAATTTTGGATCTAATTTGTCCATAAATGACAAAACGGATTCACTCATAAAACAATTCAATTGGTGTGATGACCTATATCATTCCGGTTCCAAAACTCTTAAAACGTAATAATCATATTAGAGTGATGACCTATATCATTCTAATTCCATAAGTCTCAATTTTCGATTCTATGTATCAACCAGAGAAGCTTATATAAAGTTATATACCCATGTAGTGTAATCGTGTTTGAGCGATGTCTTATGTCATTCTAATTCAACGAACCTCGATTTTGAATTCTATTTATCCAGCAAAGGGAAACCATAAAAAAAAACAATTTTGTTGTTGGAATGATACACAAATATCATTCTGATTCCAAACTCTCAAAATATAAGTCATATTGGAGTGATGACCTATATCATTCCAAGTCCAAGATCTTCAACCTTTGATTCTGTATATCCACCAGTGAAGAAATTGATATAGTCATATAATATAATTCGGTTGCTGTGATGTCCTATATCGTTCTAATTCTAGAAACCTCAATTTTAAAATCTATTTATTCACCAATGAAGAAACAGATACACTCATAAAATAATCCGGTTGGAGTGATAGAAATATTGCTTCCCGATTCAATAACTCTCAAAACACAGTAATCTTATTGGAGTGATGACCTATATCATTCTAATTCCATGAGCATCAATATGTATATCGAAGAACCGGATATACTCATGATATACTCCCATTAGAGTGATGACCTCATCATTCCAATTCCTAAGCTCCTATCAGAATGAAGACCTATATCAGCCGAGCCTCGATTTTCGATTCTTTATATCCTTAACTAAATGTAGTTTGTGTATGTTAGAGTGATGCCCTATATCATTCTATTTCCACATACCTCAATTTTGGATCTAATTTGTCCACCAATGACAAAACAGATTCACTCATAAAACAATCCAATTGGTTGATGACCTATATCATTCCGATTCTATAACACATAAAACGTAATAATCCTATTGGAGTGATGACCTATATCATTCTAATTCCATGAGTCTCAATTTTCGATTCTATGTATCAACCAGAGAAACTTATATACCCATGGAGTGTAATCCTGTTTGAGTGATGTCCTATATCATTCTAATTCAACGAACCTCGATTTTAAATTTTATTTATCCAGCAAAAGGGAAACATCAACCAGAGAAACTTCTATACCCATGGAGTGTAATTCTGTTTGAGTGATGTCATATATCATTCTAATTCAACGAACCTCGATTTTAAATTCTATTATCCAGCAAAAGTGAAACATAAAAAAAACAATTTCGTTGGAATGATACACGTATATCATTCTGATTCAAAACTCTCAAAATGTAAATCAATTGGAGTGATGACCTATATCATTCCAAGTCCAAGATTGATTCTGTATATCCACCAATGAAGAAATTGATATAGTCATATAATATAATTCGGTTGCTGTGATGTCCTATATCGTTCTAATTCCAGAAATCTCAATTTTAGATTCTATTAATTCACCAATGAAGAAACAGATACACTCAAAAAACAATCCGGTTGGAGTGATAGAAATATTGCTTCCCGATTCCATAACTCTCAAAACACAGTAATCTTATTGGAGTGATGACCTATATCATTCTAGTTCCATGAGCATCAATATGTATATCGAAGAACCGGATATACTCATGATATACTCCCATTAGAGTGATGACCTCATCATTCCAATTCCAAAGCTCCTGAGATTTGATAATACTATCAGAGTGAAGACCTATATCAGCCCAGCCTCAATTTTTGATTCTTTATATCCCTAACTAAATGTAGTTTGTGTACGTTAGAGTGATGCCCTATATCATTCTAATTCCACATACCTCAATTTTGGATCTAATTTGTCCACCAATGACAAAACCGATTCACTCATAAAACAATCCAATTGGTGTGATGACCTATATCATTCCAATTCCATAACTCTTAAAACGTAATAATCCTATTGGAGTGATGACCTATATCATTCTAATTCCATGAGTCTCAAGTTTCGATTCTATGTATCATCCAGAGAAACTTATATACCCATGGAGTGTAATCCTGTTTGAGTGATGTCCTATATCATTCTAATTCAACGAACCTCGATTTTAAATTCTATTTATCCAGCAAAAGGGAAACATAAACAAAAACAATTTCGTTGGATTGATACACATTTATCATTCTGATTCTAAACTCTCAAAATGTAAGTCATATTGGAGTGATGACCTATATCATTCCAAGTCGAAGATCTTCAACCTTTGATTCTGTATATCCACCAATGAAGAAATTGATATAGTCATATAATATTTTCGGTTGCTGTGATGTCTTATTTCGTTCTAATTCCTGAATCCTCAATTTTAGATTCTATTTTTTCATCAATGAAGAAACAGATACACTTATAAAATAATTCGGTTGGAGTGATAGAAATATTGCTTACCGATTCCATAACTCTCAAAACACAGTAATCTTATTGGAGTGATGACCTATATCATTCTAATTCCATGAGCATCAATATGTATATCGAACAATGAAGCCTCAACGATTCTATTCATCCTCCAACGAAGAACCGGATATACTCGTGATATACTCCCATTAGAGTGATGACCTCATCATTCCAATTCCAAAGCTCCTGAGATGTGGTTATCCTATCAGAGTGAAGACCTATATCAGCCGAGCCTCGATTTTCGATTCTTTATATCCTAAACTAAATAAAAATTGTGTATGTTAGAGTGATGTACTATATCTTTCGATTCTTTATATCCTAAACAAAATAAAAATTGTGTATGTTAGAGTGATGTCCTATATCATTCTAATTCCACATACCTCAATTTTGGATCTAATTTGTCCACCAATGACAAAACAGATTCACTCATAAAACAATCCAATTGGTGTGATGACCTATATCATTCCGGTTCCATAACTCTTAAAACGTAATAATCATATTAGAGTGATGACCTATATCATTCTAATTCCATAAGTCTCAATTTTCGATTCTATGTATCAACCAGAGAAACTTATATAAAGTTATATACCCATGGAGTGTAATCCTGTTAGAGCGATGTCTTATGTCATTCTAATTCAACGAACCACGATTTTGAATTCTATTTATCCAGCAAAGGGAAACCATAAAAAAAAAAAACAATTTCGTTGGAATGATACACAAATATCATTCTGATTCCAAACTCTCAAAATATAAGTCATATTGGAGTGATGACCTATATCATTCTAATTCCATGAGCATCAATATGTATATCGAACAATGAATCCTCAACGATTCTATTCATCCTCCGACGAAGAACCCGATATACTCGTGATATACTCCCATTAGAGTGATGACCTCATCATTCCAATTCAAAGCTCCTGAGATGTGATAATCCTATTAGAATAAAGACCTATATCAGCCGAGCCTCGATTTTCGATTCTTTATATCCTATATCTAAAATTGATATAGTCATATAATATTTTCGGTTGCTGTGATGTCTTATATCGTTCTAATTCCATTAGAGTGATGACCTCATCATTCCAATTCCAAAGCTCTTGAGATGTGATAATCCTATCAGAATGAAGACCTATATCAGCCGAGCCTCGATTTTCGATTCTTTATATCCTTAACTAAATGTAGTTTGTGTATGTTAGAGTGATGCCCTATATCATTCTAATTCCACATACCTCAATTTTGGATCTAATTTGTCCACCAATGACAAAACAGTTTCACTCATAAAACAATCCAATTGGTGTGATGACCTATATCATTCCGGTTCCATAACTCTTAAAACGTAATAATCATATTAGAGTGATGACCTATATCATTCTAATTCCATAAGTCTCAATTTTCGATTCTATGTATCAACCAGAGAAACTTATATAAAGTTATATACCCATGGAGTGTAATCCTGTTAGAGCGATGTCTTATGTCATTCTAATTCAACGAACCTCGATTTTGAATTCTATTTATCCAGCAAAGAAATACCATAAAAAAAAAATAACAATTTCGTTGGAATGATACACAAATATCATTCTGATTCCAAACTCTCAAAATATAAGTCATATTGGAGTGATGACCTATATCATTCCAAGTCCAAGATCTTCAACCTTTGATTCTGTATATCCACCAGTGAAGAAATTGATATAGTCATATAATATAATTCGGTTGCTGTGATGTCCTATATCGTTCTAATTCCAGAAACCTCAATTTTAAATTCTATTTATTCACCAATGAAGAAACAGATACACTCATAAAATAATCCGGTTGGAGTGATAGAAATATTGCTTCCCGATTCCATAACTCTCAAAACACAGTAATCTTATTGGAGTGATGACCTATATCATTCTAATTCCATGAGCATCAATATGTATATCGAAGAACCGGATATACTCATGATATACTCCCATTAGAGTGATGACCTCATCATTCCATTTCCAAAGCTCCTGAGATTTGATAATACTATCAGAGTGAAGACCTATATCAGCCCAGCCTCAATTTTTGATTCTTTATATCCCTAACTAAATGTAGTTTGTGTATGTTAGAGTGATGCCCTATATCATTCTAATTCCACATACCTCAATTTTGGATCTAATTTGTCCACCAATGACAAAACCGGTTCACTCATAAAACAATCCAATTGGTGTGATGACCTATATCATTCCAATTCCATAACTCTTAAAACGTAATAATCCTATTGGAGTGATGACCTATATCATTCTAATTCCATGAGTCTCAATTTTCGATTCTATGTATCATCCAGAGAAACTTATATACCCATGGAGTGTAATCCTGTTTGAGAGATGTCCTATATCATTCTAATTCAACGAACCTCGATTTTAAATTCTATTTATCCTGCAAAAGGGAAACATAAACAAAAACAGTTTCGTTGGAATGATACACATATATCATTCTGATTCTAAACTCTCAAAATGTAAGTCATATTGGAGTGATGACCTATATCATTCCAAGTCGAAGATCTTTAACCTTTGATTCTGTATATCCCACCAATGAAGAAATTGATATAGTCATAAAATATTTTCGGTTGCTGTGATGTCTTATTTCGTTCTAATTCCAGAAACCTCAATTTTAGATTCTATTTTTTCACCAATGAAGAAACAGATACACTTTTAAAATAATTCGGTTGGAGTGATAGAAATATTGCTTCCTGATTCCATAACTCTCAAAACACAGTAATCTTATTGGAGTGATGACCTATATCATTCTAATTCCATGAGCATCAATATGTATATCGAACAATGAAGCCTCAACGATTCTATTCATCCTCCAACGAAGAACCGGATATACTCATGATATACTCCCATTAGAGTGATGACCTCATCATTCCAATTCCAAAGCTCCTGAGATGTGGTAATCCTATCAGAGTGAAGACCTATATCGGCCGAGCCTCGATTTTCGATTCTTATTATCCTAAACTAAATAAAAATTGTGTATGTTAGAGTGATGTACTATATCTTTCGATTCTTTATATCCTAAACTAAATAAAAATTGTGTATGTTAGAGCGATGTCCTATATCATTCTAATTCCACATACCTCAATTTTGGATCTAATTTGTCCACCAATGACAAAACAGATTCACTCATAAAACAATCCAATTGGTGTGATGACCTATATCATTCCGGTTCCATAACTCTTAAAACGTAATAATCATATTAGAGTGATGACCTATATCATTCTAATTCCATAAGTCTCAATTTTCGATTCTATGTATCAACCAGAGAAGCTTATATAAAGTTATATACCCATGTAGTGTAATCCTGTTTGAGCGATGTCTTATGTCATTCTATGTCATTCTAATTCAACGAACCTTGATTTTGAATTCTATTTATCCAGCAAAGGGAAACCATAAAAAAAAAAAAAAAAAAAAAAAAATCGTTAGAATGATAGACATATATCATTCTGATTCCAAACTCTCAAAATGTAAGTCATATTGGAGTGATGACCTATATCATTCCAAGTCGAAGATCTTCAACCTTTGATTCTGTATATCCACCAATGAAGAAATTGATATAGTAGTCTTATATCGTTCTAAATTCAGAAACCTCTATTTTAGATTCTATTTATTCACCAATGAAGAAACAGATACACTTATAAAACAATTCGGTTGGAGTGATAGAAATATTGCTTCCCGATCCCATAACTCTCAAAACACAGTAATCTTATTGGAGTGATGACCTATATCATTCTAGATCCATGAGCATCAATATGTATATCGAACAAGGAAGCCTCAACGATTCTATTCATCCTCCGACGAAGAACCGGATATACTCATGATATACTCCCATTAGAGTGATGACCTCATCATTCCAATTCCAAAGCTCTTGGGATGTGATAATCCTATAAGAGTGAATACCTATATCAGCCGAGCCTCGATTTTCGATTCTTTATATCCTAAACTAAATAAAAATTGTGTATGTTAGAGTGATGTACTATATCTTTCGATTCTTTATATCCTAAACTAAATAAAATTGTGTATGTTAGAGTGATGTCCTATATCATTCTAATTCCACATACCTCAATTTTGGATCTAATTTGACCACCAATGACAAAACAGATTCACTCATAAAACAATCCAATCGGTGTGATGACCTATATCATTCCGGTTCCATAACTCTTAAAACGTAATAATCATATTAGAGTGATGACCTATATCATTCTAATTCCATAAGTCTCAATTTTCGATTCTATGTATCAACCAGAGGAACTTATATAAAGTTATATACCCATGCAGTGTAATCCTGTTTGAGCGATGTCTAAGTCATTCTAATTCAACAAACCTCGATTTTGAATTCTAATTATCCAGCAAAGGGAAACCATAAAAAAAAAAAACAGTTTTGTTAGAATGATACACATATATCATTCTGATTCCAAACTCTCAAAATGTAAGTCATATTGGAGTGATTGACCTATATCATTCCAAGTCGAAGATCTTCAACCTTTGATTCTGTATATCCACCAATGAAGAAATTGATATAGTAGTCTTATATCGTTCTAATTCCAGAAACCTCTTTTTTAGATTCTATTTATTCACCAATGAAGAAACAGATACACTTATAAAACAATTCGGTTGGAGTGATAGAAATATTGCTTCCCGATCCCATAACTCTCAAAACACAGTAATCTTATTGGAGTGATGACCTATATCATTCTAGATCCATGAGCATCAATATGTATATCGAACAATGAAGCATCAACGATTCTATTCATCCTCCGACGAAGAACCGGATATACTCATGATATACTCCCATTAGAGTGATGACCTCATCATTCCAATTCCAAAGCTCTTGGGATGTGATAATCCTATAAGAGTGAATACCTATATCAGCCGAGCCTCGATTTTCGATTCTTTATATCCTTAACTAAATAAAAGTTGTTATGTTAGAGTGATGCCCTATATCATTCTTATTCCACAGACCTCAATTTTGGATCTAATTTGTCCACCAATGACAAAATAGATTCACTCATAAAACAATCCAATTGGTGTGATGACCTATATCATTCCAATTCCATAACTCTTAAAACGTAATAAGACCTATATCATTCTAATTCCATGAGTCTCAATTTTTGATTCTATGGATCAACCTGAGAAACTTATATACCCATGGAGTGTAATCATGTTTGAGTGATGTCCTATATCATTCTAATTCAACGAACCTCGATTTTAAATTCTATTTATCCAGCAGAAGGGAAACATAAACAAAAACAATTTCGTTGGAATGATACACATATACCATTCTGATGCCAAACTCTCAAAATGTAAGTCATATTGGAGTGATGACCTATATTATTCCAAGTCCAAGATCTTCGACCTTTGATTCTGTATATCCACCAGTGAAGAAATTGATATAGTCATATAATATAATTCGGTTGCAGTGATGTCCTATATCATTCTAATTCTAGAACTCTCAATTTTAGATTCTATTTATTCACCAATGAAGAAACATATACACTCATAAAACAAACCGGTTGGAGTGATAGAAATATTGCTTCCTGATTCCATAACTCTCAATACACAGTAATCTTATTGGAGTGATGACCTATGTCATTCTAATTCCATGAGGATCAATATTTATATCTAACAATGAATCCTCAACGATTCTATTCATCCTCCGACGAAGAACCGGATATACTCATGATATACTCCCATTAGAGTGATGACCTCATCATTCCAATTTCAAAGCTCCTGAGATGTGATAATCCTATCAGAGTGAAGACCTATATCAGCCGAGCCTCGATTTTCGATTCTTTATATCCTTAACTAAATGTAGTTTGTGTATGTTAGAGTGATGCCCTATATCATTCTAATTCCACGAACCTCAATTTTGGATCTAATTTATCCACTGTTGACAAAACCGATTCACTCATAAAACAATCCAATTGGTGTGATGACCTATATCATTCCAATTCCATAACTCTTAAAACGTAATAATCCTATTGGAGTGATGACCTATATCATTGTAATCTAATGAGTCACAAATTTCGATTCTATGTATCAAACATAGAAACTTATATACCCATGGAGTGTAATCCTGTTTGAGTGATGTCCTATATCATTCTAATTCAACGAACCTCGATTTTAAATTCTATTTATCAAGCAGAAGTGAAACATAAACAAAAACAATTTCATTGGAATGATACACATATACCATTCTGATTCCAAACTCTCAAAATGTAAGTCATATTGGAGTGATGACCTATATTATTCCAAGTCCAAGATCTTCAACCTTTGATTCTGTATCTCCACCAGTGAAGAAATTGATATAGTCATATAATATAATTCGATTGCTGTGATGTCCTATGTCGTTCTAATTACAGAAAACCTCAATTTTAAATTCTATTTATTCACCAATGAAGAAACAGATACACTCATAAAATAATCCGGTTGGAGTGATAGAAATATTGCTTCCCGATTCCATAACTCTCAAAACACAGTAATCTTATTGGAGTGATGACCTATATCATTCTAGTTCCATGAGCATCAATATGTATATCGAACAATGAATCCTCAACGATTCTATTCATCCTCCGACGAAGAACCGGATATACTCATGATATACTCCCATTAGAGTGATGACCTCATCATTCCAATTCCAAAGCTCTTGAGATGTGATAATCCTGTCAGAATGAAGACCTATATCAGCCGAGCCTCGATTTTCGATTCTTTATATCCTTAACTAAATGTAGTTTGTGTATGTTAGAGTGATGCCCTATATCATTCTAATTCCACATACCTCAATTTTGTATCTAATTTGTCCACCAATGACAAAACAGATTCACTCATAAAACAATCCAATTGGTGTGATGACCTATATCATTCCGATTCCATAACTCTTAAAACGTATTAATCCTATTGGAGTGATGACCTATATCATTCTAATTTTATGAGTCTCAATTTTCGATTCTATGTATCAATCAGAGAAACTTATATACCCATGGAGTGTAATTCTGTTTGAGTGATGCCCTATATCATTCTAATTCAATGAACCTCGATTTTAAATTCTATTTATCCAGCAAAAGGGAAACATCAACCAGAGAAACTAATATACCCATGGAGTGTAATTCTGTTTGAGTGATGTCCTATATCATTCTAATTCAACGAACCTCGATTTTAAATTCTATTATCCAGCAAAAGTGAAACATAAAAAAAAAACAATTTCGTTGGAATGATACACATATATCATTCTGATTCCAAACTCTCAAAATGTAAATCAATTGGAGTGATGACCTCTATCATTCCAAGTCCAAGATTGATTCTGTATATCCACCAATGAAGAAATTGATATAGTCTTATAATATAATTCGGTTGCTGTGATGTCCTATATCGTTCTAATTCCAGAAATCTCAATTTTAGATTCTATTAATTCACCAATGAAGAAACAGATACACTCATAAAACAATCCGGTTGGAGTGATAGAAATATTGCTTCCCGTTTCCATAACTCTCAAAACACAGTAATCTTATTGGAGTGATGACCTATATCATTCTAATTCCATGAGCATCAATATGTATATCGAAGAACCGGATATACTCATGATATACTCCCATTAGAGTGATGACCTCATCATTCCAATTCCAAAGCTCCTGAGATGTGATAATACTATCAGAGTGAAGACCTATATCAGCCCAGCCTCAATTTTTGATTCTTTATATCCCTAACTAAATGTAGTTTGTGTATGTTAGAGTGATGCCCTATATCATTCTAATTCCACATACCTCAATTGTGGATCTAATTTGTCCACCAATGACAAAACCGATTCACTCATAAAACAATCCAATTGGTGTGATGACCTATATCATTCCAATTCCATAACTCTTAAAACGTAATAATCCTATTGGAGTGATGACCTATATCATTCTAATTCCATGAGTCTCAATTTTCGATTCTATGTATCATCCAGAGAAACTTATATACCCATGGAGTGTAATCCTGTTTGAGTGATGTCCTATATCATTCTAATTCAACGAACCTCGATTTTAAATTCTATTTATCCAGCAAAAGGGAAACATAAACAAAAACAATTTCGTTGGATTGATACACATTTATCATTCTGATTCTATACTCTCAAAATGTAAGTCATATTGGAGTGATGACCTATATCATTCCAAGTCGAAGATCTTCAACCTTTGATTCTGTATATCCACCAATGAAGAAATTGATATAGTCATATAATATTTTCGGTTGCTGTGATGTCTTATTTCGTTCTAATTCCTGAATCCTCAATTTTAGATTCTATTTTTTCATCAAAGAAGAAACAGATACACTTATAAAATAATTCGGTTGGAGTGATAGAAATATTGCTTACCGATTCCATAACTCTCAAAACACAGTAATCTTATTGGAGTGATGACCTATATCATTCTAATTCCATGAGCATCAATATGTTTATCGAACAATGAAGCCTCAACGATTCTATTCATCCTCCAAGGAAGAACCGGATATACTCATGATATACTCTCATTAGAGTGATGACCTCATCATTCCAATTCCAAAGCTCCTGAGATGTGGTTATCCTATCAGTTTGAAGACCTATATCAGCCGAGCCTCGATTTTCGATTCTTTATATCCTAAACAAAATAAAAATTGTGTATGTTAGAGTGATGTACTATATCTTTCGATTCTTTATATTCTAAACAAAATAAAAATTGTGTATGTTAGAGTGATGTCCTAAATCATTCTAATTCCACATACCTCAATTTTGGATCTAATTTGTCCACCAATGACAAAACAGATTCACTCATAAAACAATCCAATTGGTGTGATGACCTATATCATTCTAATTCCATAAGTCTCAATTTTCGATTCTATGTATCAACCAGAGAAACTTATATAAAGTTATATACCCATGGAGTGTAATCCTGTTAGAGCGATGTCTTATGTCATTCTAATTCAACGAACCTCGATTTTGAATTCTATTTATCCAGCAAAGGGAAACCATAAAAAAAAAAAAAACAATTTCGTTGGAATGATACACAAATATCATTCTGATTCCAAACTCTCAAAATATAAGTCATATTGGAGTGATGACCTATATCATTCCAAGTCCAAGATCTTCAACCTTTGATTCTGTATATACACCAGTGAAGAAATTGATATAGTCATATAATATAATTCGGTTGCTGTGATGTCCTATATTGTTCTAATTCCATAAACCTCAATTTTAATTCTATTTATTCACCAATGAAGAAACAAATACACTCATAAAATAATCCAGTTGGAGTGATAGAAATATTGCTTCCCGATTCCATAACTCTCAAAACACAGTAATCTTATTGGAGTGATGACCTATATCATTCTAATTCCATGAGCATCAATATGTATATCGAAGAACCGGATATACTCATGATATACTCCCATTAGAGTGATGACCTCATCATTCCAATTCCAAAGCTCCTGAGATTTGATAATACTATCAGAGTGAAGACCTATATCAGCCCAGCCTCAATTTTTGATTCTTTATATCCCTAACTAAATGTAGTTTGTGTATGTTAGAGTGATGCCCTATATCATTCTAATTCCACATACCTCAATTTTGGATCTAATTTGTCCACCAATGACAAAACCGATTCACTCATAAAACAATCCAATTGGTGTGATGACCTATATCATTCCGATTCCATAACTCTTAAAACGTAATAATCCTATTGGAGTGATGACCTATATCATTCTAATTCCATTAGTCTCAATTTTCGATTCTATGTATCATCCAGAGAAACTTATATACCCATGGAGTGTAATCCTGTTTGAGTGATGTCCTATATCATTCTAATTCAACGAACCCTGATTTTAAATTCTATTTATCCAGCAAAAGGGAAACATAAACAAAAACAATTTCGTTGGAATGATACACATATATCATTCTGATTCTAAACTCTCAAAATGTAAGCCATATTGGAGTGATGACTTATATCATTCCAAGTCGAAGATCTTCAACCTTTGATTCTGTATATCCACCAATGAAGAAATTGATATAGTCATATAATATTTTCGGTTGCTCTGATGTCTTATTTCGTTCTAATTCCAGAAACCTCAATTTTAGATTCTATTTTTTCACCAATGAAGAAACAGATACACTTATAAAATAATTCGGTTGGAGTGATAGAAATATTGCTTCCTGATTCCATAACTCTCAAAACACAGTAATCGTATTGGAGTGATGACCTATATCATTCCAATTCCATAACTCTTAAAACATAATAATCCTATTGGAGTGATGACCTATATCATTCTAATTCCATGAGTCTCAATTTTCGATTCTATGTATCATCCAGAGAAACTTATATACCCATGTAGTGTAATCCTGTTTGAGTGATGTCCTATATCATTCTAATTCAACGAACCTCGATTTTAAATTCTATTTATCCAGCAAAAGGGAAACATAAACAAAAACAATTTCGTTGGATTGATACACATTTATCATTCTGATTCTAAACTCTCAAAATGTAAGTCATATTGGAGTGATGACCTATATCATTCCAAGTCGAAGATCTTCAACCTTTGATTCTGTATATCCACCAATGAAGAAATTGATATAGTTATATAATATTTTTGGTTGCTGTGATGTCTTATTTCGTTCTAATTCCTGAATCCTCAATTTTGGATTCTATTTTTTCATCAATGAAGAAACAGATACACTTATAAAATAATTCGGTTGGAGTGATAGAAATATTGCTTACCGATTCCATAACTCTCAAAACACAGTAATCTTATTGGAGTGATGACCTATATCATTCTAATTCCATGAGCATCAATATGTATATCGAACAATGAAGCCTCAACGATTCTATTCATCCTCCAACGAAGAACCGGATATACTCATGATATACTCTCATTAGAGTGATGACCTCATCATTCCAATTCCAAAGCTCCTGAGATGTGGTTATCCTATCAGTTTGAAGACCTATATCAGCCGAGCCTCGATTTTCGATTCTTTATATCCTAAAAAAAATAAAAATTGTGTATGTTAGAGTGATGTACTATATCTTTCGATTCTTTATATTCTAAACAAAATAAAAATTGTGTATGTTAGAGTGATTTCCTATATCATTCTAATTCCACATACCTCAATTTTGGATCTAATTTGTCCACCAATGACAAAACAGATTCACTCATAAAACAATCCAATTGGTGTGATGACCTATATCATTCTAATTCCATAAGTCTCAATTTTCGATTCTATGTATCAACCAGAGAAACTTATATAAAGTTATATACCCATGGAGTGTAATCCTGTTAGAGCGATGTCTTATGTCATTCTAATTCAACGAACCTCGATTTTGAATTCTATTTATCCAGCAAAGGGAAACCATAAAAAAAAAACAATTTCGTTGGAATGATACACAAATATCATTCTGATTCCAAACTCTCAAAATATAAGTCATATTGGAGTGATGACCTATATCATTCCAAGTCCAAGATCTTCAACCTTTGATTCTGTATATACACCAGTGAAGAAATTGATATAGTCATATAATATAATTCGGTTGCTGTGATGTCCTATATTGTTCTAATTCCAGAAACCTCAATTTTAATTCTATTTATTCACCAATGAAGAAACAAATACACTCATAAAATAATCCAGTTGGAGTGATAGAAATATTGCTTCTCGATTCCATAACTCTCAAAACACAGTAATCTTATTGGAGTGATGACCTATATCATTCTAATTCCATGAGCATCAATATGTATATCGAAGAACCGGATATACTCATGATATACTCCCATTAGAGTGATGACCTCATCATTCCAATTCCAAAGCTCCTGAGATTTGATAATACTATCAGAGTGAAGACCTATATCAGCCCAGCCTCAATTTTTGATTCTTTATATCCCTAACTAAATGTAGTTTGTGTATGTTAGAGTGATGCCCTATATCATTCTAATTCCACATACCTCAATTTTGGATCTAATTTGTCCACCAATGACAAAACCGATTCACTCATAAAACAATCCAATTGGTGTGATGACCTATATCATTCCGATTCCATAACTCTTAAAACGTAATAATCCTATTGGAGTGATGACATATATCATTCTAATTCCATTAGTCTCAATTTTCAATTCTATGTATCATCTAGAGAAACTTATATACCCATGGAGTGTAATCCTGTTTGAGTGATGTCCTATATCATTCTAATTCAACGAACCCTGATTTTAAATTCTATTTATCCAGCAAAAGGGAAACATAAACAAAAACAATTTTGTTGGAATGATACACATATATCATTCTGATTCTAAACTCTCAAAATGTAAGTCATATTGGAGTGATGACCTATATCATTCCAAGTCGAAGATCTTCAACCTTTGATTTTGTATATCCACCAATGAAGAAATTGATATAGTCATATAATATTTTCGGTTGCTGTGATGTCTTATTTCGTTCTAATTCCAGAAACCTCAATTTTAGATTCTATTTTTTCACCAATGAAGAAACAGATACACTTATAAAATAATTCGGTTGGAGTGATAGAAATATTGCTTCCATAACTCTCAATACACAGTAATCTTATTGGAGTGATGACCTATGTCATTCTGATTCCATGAGCAGCAATTTGTGTATCGAAGAACCGGATATACTCATGATATACTCCCATTAGAGTGATGACCTCATCATTGCAATTCCAAAGCTCCTAAGATGTGATAATCCTATCAGAGTGAAGACCTATATCAGCCGAGCCTCAATTTTCGATTCTTTGTATCCTTAACTAAATGTAGTTTGTGTATGTTAGAGTGATGCCCTATATCATTCTAATTCCACAGACCTCAATTTTGGATCTAATTTGTCCACCAATGACCAAACAGATTCACTCATAAAACAATCCAATTGGTGTGATGACCTATATCATTCTGATTCCATAACTCTTAAAACGTAATAATCCTGTTGGAGTGATGACCTATATCATTCTAATTCCATGAGTCTCAATTTTCGATTCTATGTATCATCCAGAGAAACTTATATACCCATGGAGTGTAATCCTGTTTGAGTTATGTCCTATATCATTCTAATTCAACGAACCTCGATTTGAAATTCTATTTATATTGCAAAAGGGAAACATAAACAAAAACAATTTCGTTGGAATGATACACATATATCATTCTGATTCCAAACTCTCAAAATGAGTCATATTGGAGTGATGAACTATATCATTCCAAGTCGAAGATCTTCAACCTTTGATTCTGTATATCCACCAATGAAGAAATTGATATAGTCATATAGTATAATTCGGTTGCTGTGATGTCCTATATCGTTCTAATTCCAGAAATCTCAATTTTAGATTCTATTTATTCACCAACGACCAACTGAGAAGATTGTCTCCGTAGAAGACACAGTAACCAGAAGTGGAGCGGCGTGTGTCGGGGCAACCAGCCCAATCGATGTCTGTATAGGCCGTGAGGGAATCAGCAGTAGAGGCAGAGATCCGTAAACCATACTCAAGTGTGCCACTGATGTAGCGTAAGATACGCTTCAAGGCATGAAAATGCGGCTCACGGGGATCATGCGTGAAGAGACAGACCTGCTGAACGCCATACTGAATATCGGGTCGAGTGAACGTGAGATACTGCAGGGCACCGACAAGACTGCGGTATAGCGTAGGATCCACAACCGGTGGGCCAGAGGCAGCTGTGAGTTTACTACCAACCTCAACTAGGGTGGCAGTAGACTTACAAGCGGACATAGAGGCACGACGAAGAATGTCGGTCGCATATTGATTTTGTGACAGGAACAAGCCGGACAAATCACGGGTGACAGTAATGCCCAGAAAGTGATGCAGATGGCCCAGATCGGTCATAGCAAACTCTCCAGAGAGAGCTGAGAGATCCAAGACGATCGGAGACGACCCAGTGATAACAATATCATCCACAGAGAGCAGTAGGTAGACGATGTCCGAACCGCGACTGTAGACAAAAAGGGACTCATCACACGAGCAACCAGAGAAACTAATAGTCTGCGTGAGGACAGTGGCGAATCGCTGAAACCAAGCACGGGGAGCCTGCTTCAGACCATATAAGGATTTGCGCAACTGGCAAACAAAGTCAGGGTGGCCCATGTCGCGATAGCCAGGGGGCTGATGAATGTAAATCGTCTCAGAGAGATCACCGTGAAGAAAAGCGTTTTTGACATCCAGCTGACGGATAGGCCAAGAACGTGTGATTGCAATGCTGAGAACGGTACGAATAGTAGTCGGTTTGACAACCGAACTGAAAGTCTCCTCACAATCAATCCCAACCATCTGGGACTTCCCGTTAGCTACCAGTCACGCCTTATAGCACTGCAGACTACCATCAGAGCGAAACTTGTGTCGAAACAGCCACAGAGCTCGCATAACATCAGCCCCTTCCGGCCTTGGAACAAGATCCCAAGTGTGGTTCGCAACCATAGCTCCAAACTCATCATCCATGGCCGCTTTCCAGTGAGGATCCGACAAGGCTAGGATGTGGGATTTTGGGAGGGGCGAGACGGGATCAGGTGTCTGGCAGCTAAAGTAAGACGAGTGATGGGTTTGACAATGCCATGTTTGGATCTGGTGGTCATCTGAGGAGAAAGAGGAGTAGGAGTGGCCACTGGGCTCAGTGTGGGTGACGCCGGCGCGTCAGGCAACACAGGCACATAGGGTATAGGAGGGGGACGAGATGATACAGAACGACGCACATAGTGGTGAAGAAAATGTTCCATAAGTGGGAAGCTGCGGGGGTGACCGAGTAGTGGTGGGTGGTGATAAAGGTGCTCTAGGGGTGGTGGATGATGATGTGGGTACCACAGGGTTATGAGTACGATGAGTGAAAAGAGGAGATGAGAGACTATCATCAGGATCAGACGTCATGTGAACAGAGGGAGAAACAGATCCAGGGACGGAGAAATGGAAGACCGTCTCATCGAAAGTGACGTGACGGGACGTGTGAACCCGACCAGTACTCAAATCAAGACACCAGTACCCACGGTGATTGTGAGGTGAGGTGGCAGAGAGGTTCGGGTAGCACAGACAGCCAAACGTGCGGAGATGTTCATAGGAGGGTGAGCGATGATAGAGGGCAACAGTAGGAATATTAATGTTGAGGACTGTGGTGGGAAGGATGTTATGGAGGTAGACCGCAGTCAGAAGAGACTCAACCCAAAAAGAAGCTGGAAGGGAGGCATGGGCTAACAGGGCACGACTGATGTCATTGATTCGGCGAATCATGCGTTCAGCTTTGCCATTTTGAGATGACGTCTGAGGACACGCAAATCGAAAAGCAAGCCCATGAGTATTGGCGTGAGAAAGAAAAGCGCCTTTGTCAAATTCTTCCTTGCCTTCTCATTCACTATTCACATTCACTATTCACATTGCTCTGATACCATGCTAGTTGGGAAAATCTTCCTTGCCTTCTCATTCACTATTCACAGTGTTAAATAGTAATTACAAATATCCCTAATTACACAACTAGTCCTCTATTAAGTATAACTATACAAAATCGTCCTATTAATATATACTACTCATATTTCTTCTCATGTGCATGCAATTTTTAGCTGGTATTCTAGCTGATAGCTGTTTTGGAAGTAGATCACCCGTAGATTAAGTTCGTAGCATTGAGTTCGAAGGAAAGTAAGTGTGGTATCCTTTGGGGATGGGTAGAAAACAAAATGATTCTTGGTTTCCTTGTGGAAATTTGAAACTTCCTTTGATATAGTTTGCTTATGTATTACATTGTCGCTTATTTGTATAATATGCATGTTTTTGCGGTGGTTAGTACTATTGAGTTTCAGAAGTTCGGATTTATAAATGCAGGTTTAGTAAATGTCCTTGAGGCAGTTCTGTTTCATTGATGTCTATACTATGGGAAAAAGAGTATTAAGTGTCTTTTGAATTGTGGTTGGGTGAAGAAATGGAAGGTAAGGTTGCTCAGCATACAAGCTTAACTGGATGAAAGGAAAAAGGTTCATTTGATGTTCTCATGCAGATATTTGGATGATGATACGTGGGTTTTTGTATATACTTGTCTTCTTCTTTTGTGTTGTAGTTAATTTGGTGGAGGATAAGACCCTATGTATATGTTATTGGTACGAGGAGATAGCACTTGTTGAAAATTGGTTGAATGGCAGATTTTATGAATGTCTTGCTAATGAGACGCCTTAGTGAGATAATGGCAACAGTTTTATTCTGAACCCGTTTTGGGTTAATTGTGGTTGGTGTTCACCTGAAGCAGCTGGCAATTTGGGTATTTGTAAGTTAGCAGATTTGGAAGATTGTTACAAGGGAGGGGAAGAGAGGTGGATAGGTATATTTTCAAGCAGTTGAGTTTGTATTGATGTTGATATTTGAATATCCGAGGCGAAGAATATGGAAAAGAGGGGATAAACCAATCAAGTTGATAAGGTTCACAAATGAAGACCAAATTGGATGTCTAGGAGTGGGGTGTTTGATGTGTGCATTCCAAGGACAGATACAGGGAATTAGAATGTGGAGCCAAAGCGTTCTTGTCTAAGATGGATATGAGAAACACCGGGGATCCAAGGCGAAGAAGATGGAAAAGAGGGGATAAACCAATCAAATTGATAACGTTCACAAATGAAGACCGAATTGGATGTCTAGGAGTGGGGGTGTTTGAGGTGTGCATTCCAAGGACAGATACAGGGAATTAGAATGTGGAGCCAAAGCGTTCTTGTCTAAGATGGATATGAGAAACACCGGGGAATTGAGGGCTAGAATAATCTGGTTTCCACTGTTACGTCATGGGGACATAGAATCTGTGATTTGTCTGAGCTTATCTTACTATTTTTGGGATCTGGAATCTTACAAATTTCTCTTGGGATTAAAGAAATAACATATTTGAAGGTCTGAGTTTGAGTTTTTTCCTGAATTGGTGATGATACATAAATTTCAAATTGGATCCAGTGAATTGACAATGGCTTGAGCTATAAGAAGGGGTATGGCTAGGGGGAGAGAGAGAGAGAGAGAGAGAGAGAGAGAGAGAGAGAGAGAGAGAGAGAGGCTGTTAGTTTCTCAGAATTGTATTGGAGAAGAGAATATTTTCTAATGGCCGTGGAATGGGATAGTAGACCATGTGGGTGGGAGAAAAGATCTAGTTGAAGATTTGTGTGACTTTTGATTTAAGCTATACGGAGTTAAACTGGAGGCTGTTAGTTTTATAAAATTGTATTGGGAAAAAGAGAATATTCTCTGATGGATGTGGAACACGGTAGTAGACAAGAAGGGTGGGAGAAAAGATCCAGTTGAATGACTGGTTTTTTTTGCATGCATTTCGAAGGTGAAATCTTGGATCATATCCCTTTTTGTCATTTCTTATCCGGAGGTCTAACAGTA
Organism: Linanthus parryae; assembly: GCA_023055425.1. Taxonomy (NCBI): domain Eukaryota; kingdom Viridiplantae; phylum Streptophyta; class Magnoliopsida; order Ericales; family Polemoniaceae; genus Linanthus; species Linanthus parryae. The sequence goes on from JALGPY010000002.1 coordinate 43,071,257, forward strand.
GATTTGGTTGTAGTCATGTTTACAGTATTGGATAGCAGTTTGAGATCTAATGCAGATTTTTGTGACATGTTTTCAGTGAAGTGGTAGTACAAGGTGAACCAAGTGTCAGTGGGTGGGGTATTAATGTAGTTCAGAAGTGCCAAAGGCAACCTGGTACTACAATTGGTGCAAAGATACACCTTGAAGGAGAGTAATCCTAGAACTAGAATATATGCCGATAAGACGATTAATTGAAGTGGGAAATAGAGAAACTCATGGTTTCTAGGGTTAAAACCCAATAGAACTCTAAGTTCTTTTACCTTTCAAGGTTTTGATACAAAATTCACTAACTAAAACATAATACTATAGTCCTATTTATAGAAATACTGCTAGTTGTTGTCCTAAGGTCTGAAAGACCAACATACCCTCAAAACTACCTTACTTCATGGCAAAGTAAGATGTACAAGTATGTTACTTCATATCTAAGTAAACTAAGTAAAAAGTATCAAAAGGGTGCAGGTTAAAGCCTGCACTAAGCTGCAGGTTGAAGTCTGGACATTGGATAGAAAGGCTGCAGCTACAGGGACCCACTAGTGAACTTGGTTGTTAAGAATGCTCCTGCATCTCAAACATTGAACCAGTAAACCCAATAGGTTGTGTTAGGATCTCCCTGCATCATACTCCTCTTGTTAGAGAAAATTCGTCCCCGAATTTTGCTGCGACTAATGATTCTTTTGCCATTCAAATTTTGTTGCTTTTGGAAACTGGCATACATCAACGTGCATGATGCATCTTTGAATTCCTCTACTCCGGTCTTCTTCTTCACATATTCTCGGTAATTTCTAAGGGTAAGCAATATTGTTGAAGAAGACAAGCAGCACATATCTTTTGACACGTAATCCTTTTGACACCCAAGCAAGAATGGATCAACATAGAGGGTTGAGGGCCTAAGCGAGTGCTCAATGAAACTCCCAATTGTCTTACATGTAAAAGATCCAACTTCACCCAATAAATGAGTTTCTTGGCCACTGTATTCATCAAACAAAATCTGAGAACAATCATCACTGACCTTACTAAGAATTTGAGGGATTTTGGTGGCAGGTATACAGTCTAAACCCTCCAAAGTCTCGGCTTCGTCATCTCCTTCATACTCATCGTAGATAGGAAGAGTTTCCCAATCCACGAAGCTATCTTCAAGTGCAACACTATCCATGTTTACATAAGAAGCATCATGGAACAGGTTTTCTTGAAATTCTTCACAGTGTCCATCCTCTTGACTACCTTCCGGTATGTCAACAGGTTCGCTATTGCCTTCGGGAACCTCCCAATGGGCTGTAGCTCTTCCCCGTCGCTGAAGTGCTTGCACAGCTCGCGACAGTTCTTCAATCTTCCTTCGCATCTCAGCTAGCTCTTCACGTTCTCGATTTTCTCTTTCACCGTAACCTCTGCAATATGCAGTCATAGTCTTATATCGAGAACTCATGCTCTGATATCACTTAATGTAGTTCAGAAGTGCCAAAGGCAACCTGGTACTACAATTGGTGCAAAGATACACCTTGAAGAAGGAGAGTAATCCTAGAACTAGAATGTATGCCGATAAGACGATTAATTGAAGTGGGAAATAGAGAAACTCATGGTTTCTAGGGTTAAAACCCAATAGAACTCTAAGTTCTTTTACCTTTCAAGGTTTTGATACAAAATTCACTAACTAAAACACAATACTATAGTCCTATTTATAGAAATACTGCTAGTTGTTGTCCTAAGGTCTGAAAGACCAACATACCCTCAAAACTACCTTACTTCATGGCAAAGTAAGATGTACAAGTATGTTACTTCATATCTAAGTAAACTAAGTAAAAAGTATCAAAAGGGTGCAGGTTAAACCCTGCACTAAGCTGCAGGTTGAAGTCTGGACTTTGGATAGAAAGGCTGCAGCTACAGGGACCCACTAGTGAACTTGGTTGTTAAGAATGCTCCTGCATCTCTAACATTGAACCAGTAAACCCAATAGGTTGTGTTAGGATCTCCCTGCATCAGGTATATACAACAACAAGCCTTTTTTTAGCGGGGTTGGGTACATGGATTAAAGTATCTCCACTCTATTGGCGTATGTTTACACTCTTTTCCTCCCTTAGTTGTATTATCGCTACCGACATCCGTTTTGGTCTCCCACATCTACAACCATCGATTGAATCATTTCGCTTCCCCTGATCGGTACAGTTGACCAAACCACCTCAAACAAGTCTCCCTCATTTTGTCAGGTGTAATACCTGGATTCTTTCTAATTAATTCATTTATCGTTACTAGTTACACCACTCATCCAACCTACCATTCTCATTTCCGGTACACTCATTTCTTCATTAGATTTTTTCTTAATGGCCCAACACGTCGTCCCATCCATCAAAGCGGGTCTCACATTGGTTCTATAGAACCCTTTAACTTAGTCGGGACCCTACAGTCACACCACTCTAAATGCACTTTCCACTCTGTACACCCTTCTCTTCATCCACCCTGCTTTTATCGTATGGCTAACATCAACATCTATCTCTCTATCACTTTATAGAATCGACTGTAGAAATATAAAATATTCCTTCTTTGGCGCCTCTTGCCGAGTAATAGTTATTGTGTCCTTTCCGAGTGTCCTATGGCCAGTGAGATTGCACTCTATGTCTTGGCCCAACTAATCATGAAAGTTTTTTTGAAAGGTTAAGTACAAAAACATGGAGGAAGAAGAAGAAAGAGGGTTGAGAAGGCTGAGAAGGGTTTATGGGACCACACGGGGAGGTTAATCTGAATATGAAAAACTACACTGCCCTGTTCCACTACTTCATCAACCGGAAGCCATGGCACCCTCCCTCTCTCTTACCCTCTCAACCAACGACGCTAGAGAATTGCCGAGCTCACCCACGCCCAGCGCTAACCCCGATCTGAAGAAGTCACCCGCGAGGTTAACTTCATAATTCTGTCTTTCAAATCTCATGATCTAATTTCAATTTGCTTCTCTCTGTCTGATATTAGTTTTCTGAACCATCTGTGCAGTTTCGATTATTGTGTATGACTGAATTCAATCGTGGGTTTGTCAATTGATGGCAGGTAGAACTGGGTTGCTGTTAGATTCAATTGGGCATTTAGTGATTTTAATGAGTGAAAATATTTCATGTCAACAGAATTAATAATTTACCAAAAATAAAGAAACCCCATGTTTCAATAAGAATTTTGGAAGTTTAAATCAAGGAGATGTAATGTAATGAAGAAATCAGATTAGTGTTTGAGTCTGCTTATTGCTATCTGTAATTGTCTAGAATCTGATTGCGAATTTACTAGATAAGAGTAAGACCGTCCAAAACTTAATGAGAAAGGAGACATGATAAGTGAGTAACAATGGTAGGAAGCTTAGGGTAGACAGTTGCGAATAAAAAAGGATGTGATGGTCTTTGATGTCGATTGTTTTACTGGAAGGCTGAAAGTAAGTTTACATGAGTATTATGAAAAGGGGAGACTGTAATGTTCAAGAATTATGAAACGGCGAGTCGAAGAGGGAAGTGGGAAGGCACATGGCTAGATGAACGCTTGGTTTCCTTGGTCTTTGGAAGTCAGAGGTAAAATGTTAGTTTTGGGAATCTTGATCTAGAAATTCTGTTTAATTGTACTAATGATCTGGAAATCATAGTTTGGGGAGGCTCCACTCCAGTTTAAGTTACTGTGAAGATTGATAATCATAGTTTGTGAAGAACCCACTTCAGTTGAAGTTACTGTGAAGATTGACAACATTTGTTCTTAGTTTCATGTTAAACTTTGGAGTAATTAGAAGGAATAGATACCAAGGTCAACTATGATGGGAGACAAAATTGATGTAAAAGAGGGACACATTTTGATGCAATATCTGCCCTTTATCATTCTGAATATCGGAGGTTCAATCCTTGGATCTCCAGGAATTACTTAAGAGTGAACTAGATATCGTATTGGAACTTTTTTCGTACTTGAAATTCGAGAAGTAGAAAGTCTTTGAGGCAGAGAGGAAGCTAGAGATGAAGGCGAGTTTTAACAGTGGGTGTTAGCCTGTTAGGGTATTAGATTCTCATTATTCAGAAGAAGAGGGAACAGATGGAAACCCAAGCAAGCTCATGGGGTTCTGTGAAGGAAAGGGCTGGGAACTGATTTGCTTCTTTTGAATCTTTGGGTTTATAGACCCATTTTGTTGATGATGTTTCTGTAAAATTTACTAAAGGTACACACCGCTGGTTGATTGCATATTGGATTCAAGTTGAGGAGATGGTTTGGTGTTTAAGAAAGAATGATACCGAGGATTGAACAATTGTTGATTCGGGCTCAAGTCAGACTGGCGATTAGTTAGAAAGAATGATATCGATTATGAGTTCCACTGAGTTAATACTTCAGTATAAAGGCGATATAATTCATGATAGTCATTTAACTATGGATCAGATGGACTTGTTTAAAAAGTTATGGGTATAATGGTTGGATATTTGTTACTATAGATTATAAGAAGTTTGATTCGATGTTGGTAGTGGTAATATTCTTGAGGCAGTCCCGTACAGAATAAGAACTGTGTTTTCTGTATTGGTGTAGGCAGACGAATTGAAAGGCATGGTGGCATACTAGATAAATAGGATGTTATCCTTTGCAGATATTCGGATATGTATGCTTGGTGTTTGTTTTTCTTTTGACAACTTTTTTTTTTTTTTTTTTTTTTTTTTTTGAGGAATTGTCAACTTCTTTCATGTTGTAGTCTGTTTGGCAGATAAATATCCAGTTTGTATTTTACTGAAATGACGAGGTAGCTCTGGCCAAAACTTGGTGCTATCGCTGGTTTTATGAATGCCGTATTACGTTGTGGTTCAGTATTGTGGCTGGCGCTTGCATTCAATAACTATTGAAAGAACCACCAGACAAGCTCAACCAAAACTAACAAAACCAATATACCTTACACAATTGAAATTATCCCATTGGAGTGATGACCTATCTATATACCACTCCGTTCCCTCTCTTTCTCCCCCTTGGAGAAGGCACGGAGATTAAGAAATTTGTCTCTTTTCCTATTTTAACCCTTCCTTTCTTCTAATTTCCTCTTATTTTCTATTTCCCTCTCTAGATTATGAACAACAAACACCACCACCACAACCAGACCTCTTCCACCACCAGTCAACCACCACTACCACCAACATAAAGTAACAAATTTTACAATAAAACTACAGATCCAATAGTAATTTAACAGATCCAAGAAAAAAATTACAAATCCAAGAAAAAAATCGCAGAGGAAGAAGAGAAGAGGAGGAAGAGGAAGAGCACATGCCGGAGAGCACAGATCAAAGGTCACCACCACCACCGCACCGCCTTGCCACGCCTCCTCGCACCGTCAGATCTGCGACATAGGTCGCCGCCTCCTCCACCGGCGTCCTCATATTCCACGGCTTCGATCTCTCTGTCGGTGTTTCTCTCGATCTCTCTCTCTCTGTTCTGGTGTCGGTGTTGGTGTCGGTGGTCTAAGGAGGTGGGTCTTCGGGTGGTTGTTTCAGTTGGTGGATGTTGGGTGGGTGTTGGGGGGGGTGTCGGTGGTCTACTGGTCCATGGAGGAGGTGATGGGTGTGATGGTGTCTGGCGATGTTGAAGGAGAAGATAAGATAGGGTTTTTGTTTCAGTGGCAGAGAAGAAAATGAAGAAAATAGTAGAGAACAAAGTGTTGGGTGGGTTGGTTTAAGTGTTAGATTGCGTTGGTTTCTTGGTTTAGGTTAGTAGTTCATGGATCTGAGCCGCTAATTTGTGTAATTGGTGGCCCAATCTGATTATGAAATTGGTTAATAAAAATATGGAGTATTATTTGTAAGGGTATATGAGTAATTGATCATCATTAAATTTGCCAAAATAAGAAAGGAGGAGAAAGAAGGGGAACATACCAAAATAGAAAGGGGGAGAAAGAGAAGCAGCGGAGTGGTACTAAGCAGGGAAGGACTTTTACTGTTCACATGTGTGTTTGTGGCTAATTATAAGCCATAAATTTACACCTCACCTCCCGAAGCTGTTCACACCTAGCCTATCAATCAAGTTCTGAGCACAATGATTACGAAGGCTATCCTCAATGTATGTCATCATTTATTTTTGTCTTTTGTGTTATAGTGCCTTTGGCACGGGTGAAGAAGCGAGTAATTGTTTTTGGTAAATATAGTTGGAAGCTGGGAATACGATTTAGTCTTTTATGTGATTAGGTGTGTGTGCTGTGGATGTCTTATAGTCTTTATGCACGACAGATGGATAAAGTTGTTGAGACGTTGAGATTGGTGGCAGTCGTAGTATCTTTTGCACTTTTGGAGTGAAGATGATGCATTTGTTTTGGGATAAGAATCCGGTGTAGAGCAATGGAAGAGACGTGTTAAAGACTTGCGAAGGGAATGAGAAGGTATAGCTGTTTGGTTGTTGCTGTGTAGGATATGATTTTGTAGTATAATTATCGGATTGTGTTCACCAGATGATTTGACAATTTTGGGAGGCATATGTTGAAGTTGGATGGTGATAGAGATATCTTTATGCTGTGTTTTCCTGTAGTATTTTGACAGGGTTCAACTAACATGTTTTGCTATATTGGTCGAACGGTTTTTCAGGTGAAGGAAGAGAAGTGTAGGAGCATAGGTAAACAGCTTGTTACACCGCGAGTCCGCGACAGTGTGGTAATATTGTTTAATGGCGGATCAACCAAAGGCCCACCACCATCACCACCTAACTTTTGCAATCAATCATGTAAACATTACTTTTATCCAAATCAATAATTCCCTGTTTCGGCCCTCTAATCAGTGTTACGTTTTTGAAATTTACTAGTTGTCAATCTATTCTTATCATAATGGCTCTTGTTTTTAAATCCGTTTTGACGTGCCCTTGATTTATTTTTATCCAAATGGTTTCTTAGATGGAGGGAGAGAGTTGTAGGACCATGTGGGAAGTGATGGGTAAAGTATAGGGTGAAAAGCTTGTTAGTTCGTCTTCATTGTGATGATTTAGTTTTAAGAAGGAGCAACCGGCTGCCTAACCAGCACTTTGTATGCAATATTTAAAAAATAATAATAAGAATCCTCGTTTCGGTCTTTAACAAGTGCAAGTTTCAGAAGTTACCCTTCGTCAATATGTTTGAATCCAATTAACTTTTTTTTTCTATTTATTCAGTGGTGGATCAACCATAAACCCACCGGCGTCTACTTCCCTACCCACCATGCTTTTGCAATCACTTTATGTAAAGTATTTTTTTCAAAACTAAGACTACCACTTATTAACATTTTTTGTTTCAGTTACCTATGCCCATCCACTTACGATTTACCATATTGCCTGAGTTATGGTTCCCTTACCTTAAGATCTTGTTTCTGCCCCCAATCAGTTTTACGTTTCAGAATTGACCTTTCTCAATCTGCTTGAATCCAAAAGGGCTCTTGCCTTACCATCCTCTTTTTATGTGCCTTTGATATCTATTTTAATTTAGTGGTATTCATTATATTTTCTTCAAAAACTTCTCTAATCTTTGGCCTTTACACTAAATAATTGTTATACCTTAAATTTTTTCTCTTGGATATTTATACATTATGTTTTTTCTTTTGTAGAATGTAAGGTACTGAGAGATGTTTCCACGCTTTAAACAACTTACGTTCACCATCTCCTCTTTAATATGTCTGCAAGGTATCTCAGTTCTATTATGTGCACCTGATATTTCCATATTTCAGTTCTTGTTTGTAGTTTAGCAGTTGTAGGTGATATTTCAACTCTTCTCCAAGTGGCTGTTTTTTTTTTTTTTTTACAACATTCTTCTTACGCTATCGAATTAAAACCATTTCATGAATCTTCTATGTCAACAAAACATGCATTGACCTTACAAGCGAATTAGTTCTCTTAGATCTGTCATTGGTAATATCTCTCGCCTATTTTGCTTGGTGTTAAATTAGTTATGTATGTAGTTGTGATGCTAAGCTGCTTAAGTTGATTTTAAATTTCTGTGGGGATATCTTGACTTGTAATGACATTGAGTAGTTTGTGACGAATTTCTGGTGGGAGATAGTGAGACATTCATTAGAAATGATGTAGAAGAAGGTATAGACGGAGATGGTAGTTCTTGGATTATCATTCTATGGAGGAAGTGGGTACTTGTTATTAGTTTGTAAAGTTGAAATGCAGGTTTCCTATGTTGGTCTTTTACACGATAAGTATGTCGGAGTGGATTTTTTATAAACGTCATGCACTAAAGATGGATGAGGTTTTCGAGACTCAGAGATAGTTTATTTTAGTGTGTTGAATTATGGCAAGAATAAAATTAGTGACCTGGATTTTAAATCCAATATGGTCAATTGGGGATCGGGGCTGTAATTATGGGGTGAATAAATCATTAGTATGGATAATCAATGCAATCCTGTCAATCGGGATTTTGGGATATTAGAAAATTAGATTTTTCTAATTTTATTTCATACCACATTTGAAATAAAGAGAGAATGAAGTGAAGGCAAGTCCGTCTTTTATGATATTAAGTAGGGTGGTTGTGGATTCTAGACAGTCTACTTTGACGAAGGTTGGTTGTAGTTGTCTCTAGACAGTGTTTTGCATGCTCTAATTATGTTAGTTAACTTTAGTTAGCGAGTAGTAGACATTTTTTGCCAATCAGCAATGAAGATGATAGTTTTGAGTTGGGTTAAGAAATTGCAAGGGAAAAGGAAGTGGTGTGTTGGAGAGTTCGGAAGGAGACGGGAAGCATATTTCTTAGTAGGCTTCCTTCCTTTTGGCCTTTTTTGGGTGGTACAATAAGCAAAATGTGTTTGTTAGCTTAATTTGGACAATCCAAGCATTTGTGTGGAAATTTGATGGTAAATGAGACTGTTTTCATTACTCTGTAATATGTAAGGATAATTTTGCTGTGTGGTTGCAAAAAAAAAATGTTTGGTGATGCTAACGTGTTTCTAATTTGGGTGAAGTTGACTTTATTGATCTTTGTTTAGATTGAAAAATGGTTTCTCAGGGAGAGGAAGGGAAGTGTACCAGCATTTAGTAACTGAAAGAAAATATATAGTGAAATAGCATTTTTTTATTGGTGAACAGTGAAATAGCTTTTATACTTAACTGAAAGATGGATAAAGTTGTTTAGGGTTTGAGATAGTTTTCAACATGCTATAACTTATGTTTGGAAAATTTGGTTGGCGATTTGAAGCATCTTTTGCCATTGAGGAACAGAGATGATATTTTTGTTCAAGATAGAAGGGAAACAGTTGTTTGGGACTTGGCTAGGGAATGGGAAATATATGGCTGAGTGACCTTTTCAGTCTGTGGATACAATTTTGTAATAGAGTTAGCGTAGTTTAGCTGTTAATTTAGCGTAATTATAGGGTCTGGATTGTAATTACCTTTGTATGTATTTTGGGTATATATTGCTAATGAATATCGTAGTCCGGGGAGGACAATTTCACTATCGACCATGGTATCAGAGCTAACCTAGCCGCCGCCGCCGCCCAAGCCGCACATCTTCCCGTGCACTACCGCCGCCGCCCAAGTGCTCTGATCTCTCTCTCTCTTCCGCTCATTCCGCCGCAATCCTCCGCGGAGATCTCCCACCCAGTCGCAAACCCAGTCGGTGAAAAGCCAACCAGGTTCGTCGCATCGAAGCACCGCAGTTGGTCCTCTCACGCTGCCGTCGCATCATCTTCTTCACCATAACCGGTCGGGCCTCGCAATCCGTGCTCTCTCCTTCTGACTATCTGCTCACCGTCGACGTCTTCTATCGCCGAGTCAACAGCCGCAAATCAGCGACTCACTTCTCTGGGTCTGTTCGTTTTTCCAGATCGATCGTCATCAGCGCCTCTCTTCGCTGCGATTTCTGGAACCACCTGGCGTGACTCCTCACTTCCGTCTGTTACTTCGCCGTCATCTGCAAGTCACGAGACCACCCTCTGTAGACTCCCTAGTCGGCACAGTAACCATATGTGTTCTCTTTTGGCCTTCTTCATCAACAAAAGTGAGATATGGGTCTTAACTGGGCACCCACAGATTATTATAACTCATTTAATTATTTGAGTTTGTCCTTTCTTTGGCCAATTCTATGAAGTGTTTTATACCCCACCAACCGACTACTTACCCTTCCCCTTTTTCAATGACGAATAAGGAACCACTTCACCCGGTCTTTCTTGTCACCAATATTGAGAAGAAGGTCAGATTTATTCTTGACAACGAGAAGGTACAGTATGATCACTGGGTCATTTTCTTCCGACTTCAGACAGATTCGTACGGTGTCACTGATCACCTTACTCAGGATGCTACAGCTGATGAGAAAAAGGAATCTCTCTGGAAGTCGATTGATGCGGTAATCCTCTCATGGATCTACTAGACTATCTCTGACGATCTTGTTCTAGCTATTCTCACGTCGGATCAGTCTGCTCGTGAGGCGTGGGTAAAGCTGGAATCCATGTTTAGGGACAACCAGTCAGCTCGCCTTGCTGAACTCGAAATTGAGTTTGGCTCCCTTCGTCAGGATCACTGCTCGTCTCTTGACGACTATTGCAGTCGCCTGAAGACGCTTGCTGATCGTATGGGTAATCTGGGATCTCCTGTCAGTGCTGCGCGACTGATTATTCAGCTCACTAACGGTCTCACTCTTGCTCTTGGTCACATCGCCATGCTCATCCAGAAGACGTCTCCTCGACCCACTTATCTCGCTGCTATGTCTATGCTTCGTCTGGAAGAACGTCGTCTAGCACGACAAGTTTTGGCTCCTTGCGGTGCTCATCATGCCCTCATGGCTGCTCCCACTGTTGAGTTCGCCCTCAGCAGGCTCCTGCACCCCACACCCCTCCCCCCCCAGCAGCCCTCCCCACACGGCAGCTGGGTTTGGTGTCCCTCTCCACCACCCTGCCCATATCCTGCTGGCTCGGGATGGGCGTCGCCTCCATATCGTCCTCCTCATGCGGGCGTCTTGGGTGCTGGACCAAGACATCGACCACAGGCCTTTGCTGCTACATCTGGGTCGTCTCCTCAACCTATTGATCTCAACACCGACTTCTCCAGCTTGTCTCTGACTGCTCCAGACCCGACATGGTACATGAACTCCGGTGCATCTGCGCATCTCACGTATAATACAGGTAACTTGTCATCTATCTCTGCTCATTCACCTGTTTCTCGTATGATGGTTGGTGATGGGTCCAGTATTCCAGTGTGTGGTTCCGGTAACCAAACCATCCAGACCACTACCCGCCCCCTACACCTAAAACATGTTCTTTTTACTCCTACCATAGTCAAAAACCTTGTGTTTGTTCGTCAATTTACTACTGATAATCGTGTCTCTATTGAGTTTGACCCGTCTGGTTTTTCTGTGAAGGACCTTCACACGGGGAGTATTTTGCTCAGGAGTAATAGCTCGGGGGATCTCTATCCACGTCCATCTCGTCAGTCTGTCGCGTCTGCTCAGTCTTTTGTTGTCCTTCCTGCACCAGTTTGGCACAATCGTCTAGGTCATCCAGAGGCTCAAGTCTTGAAGTCTCTTAGTTCTCGTCAGTTTATTTCCATTAATAAAACCGAGCAGGCCGGTTTGTGCCATGCATGCCAAGTTGGCAAACATGTTCATCTTCCTTTTTCATCTTCCACTTCTTGTGCTGTGGCTCCCTTTGATATAATTCATAGTGATATTTGGACTTCACCTGTTCCTAGCAAGTCTAATTTTAAGTATCATCTACTTCTCCTTGATGATTACTCTCACTATCTATGGGTTTTCCCACTTAAACTAAAATCAGATGCCTATACTCACTTTAAACACTTCCACGCGTATGTGCGTACTCAGTTCTCTCGGGAAATCAAGTGTTTTCAGTGTGACTTTGGGGGGGGGGGGGGGGGGAATTCGACAACTCCGTTTTCCATACGTTTGCCAAGACTAATGGCCTTGTATTCCGGTTTGCTTGTCCGCAAACGTCTCCTCAGAACGTCAAAGCCGAACGTATGATCCGTCGTATCAACGACATCTCTCGTACCCTTCTCTCTCAGGCCTCCATGCCTCGCAGCTTCTGGGTTGAGTCTGTTCTCACTGCTGTCTATCTTCACAACATCCAACCCACTACAGCACTAAACGGTGATATTCCTACAACCATTCTTTACCATCGTGTTCCTACCTATGATCATCTTCGTACCTTTGGGTGTCTATGTTACCCTAATGTGACAGCAGTGTCTCCTCACAAGCTTGCTCCTCGGTCTACTCCCTGTGTGTTTCTTGGCTACCCTCCTGATCATCCGGGGTATCGGTGTCTAGATATCTCCACGGGTCGTGTTCACATCTCTCGGCATGTCACGTTTGATGAACATGTCTTTCCCTTTGCCCACACGAGTCCTGTGTCTCTTCCCAGGCACACTATCGCCGACCCTGATGATGTCCTTCCCCCCATTGATCTGTCCGGTCATGCCCATAACCCGACACCTCCCCCACGTCTGACACCTCCCTTTCCTCTCCATTACACGAGTCGTCAGGCCGCACCGCCTCCTGCCGCCACGACCCCACCTCCTGCTCCGGCCTCTCCCCATGGTGTTGTCTCTCCCCCCGTCTCTCCTGACCCACCAGCCCCACCCCTCTCTCCTCAAAGGAGAACCCGAGCCCAGCATGGTATACACAAACCAATCTCTCGCCTCACTTTTCATGCCCAACTCCCCCCTACTTTGTCACCATTGCCTAAATCCCATGTGTCCGCCCTCTCGGACCCGCACTGGAAAGCTGCGATGGATGATGAGTTCCAGGCTATGATCACGAATCAGACTTGGGAGTTGGTACCTCGCCCGTCAGGGGCTAACATTCTTCGGGCTATCTGGTTATTTCGTCACAAGTTTTGGGCTGATGGTACTCTTCAGAGGTATAAGGCTCGCCTCGTGGCAAATGGCAAGTCTCAGTTAGTGGGGATTGATTGTGATGAGACATTTAGTGCTGTGGTCAAACCGGCCACCATTCGCACTGTTCTCACGCTTGCTGTTTCGCTTTCTTGGCCCATCCTTCAGTTGGATGTCAAGAATGCTTTCTTTCATGGTGATCTTGATGAGGTTGTGTATATGCATCAGCCACAGGGATATCGGGATCCCCGTCCGGATTATGTCTGCCGCTTACGTAAGTCCCTGTATGGGCTAAAGCAGGCACCTCGTGGTTTCAGCGGTTTGCTACGTTTCTCACCGGCTTCGTGGGTTTCTCAGGTTGCAGATGTGACGAGTCTTTGTTTGTTTACAGTCAGGGATCTAATATTGTCTATCTCCTCCTCTACGTTGACGATATCATCATCACCGGGTCCTCCCCTACAGTCGTTTAGCGGGTTATCTTTCAACTTTCGACTGAGTTTGCTATGACCGATCTTGGACCTCTACACCACTTTCTGGGCATTGCAGTTACTCGGACAGATTCTGGTATGGTTCTCTCGCAGCGTCAGTATGTCTCTGAGATTCTGCAGCGTGCATCGATGGTGGGTTGTAAGCCCGTTAGCACTCCGGTTGAGACTGGCTTCAAACTCACTGCAGGTTCGGGTCCTTCGGTTGATGATCCCACTCTCTACCGCAGCTTAGCTGGTGCGCTTCAGTACCTTACCTTCACTCGTCCGGACATCTCTTATGCTGTTCAGCAGATCTGCCTCTTCATGCACGATCCTAGAGAGCATCATTTCCGTGCGTTGAAGTGTGTGCTTCGCTATGTGAGTGGTACTCTTGATCTTGGATTTCACATCTCAGCTACTGCCTCTACGGGACTCACGGCATACACAGATGCTGACTGGGCTGGTTGCTCGGACACGCGTCGCTCCACGTCTGGCTTTTGCACTTTCTTCGGGGACAACCATCTTAGTTGGTCGTCCAAACGGCAGACCACCGTCTCTCGCTCCAGTGCCGAGGCTGAGTACCGTGGCGTTGCCAACGCCGTTGCTGAGCTTTGCTGGCTTCGCAACCTTCTCCTTGAGCTCAGGGTTCGTCCTCTGAAGACCTCTCTTTGCTATTGTGACAATGTTAGTGCGGTATACTTATCAGGTAACCCGGTTTAGCATCAACGCACTAAACATATTGAGATTGATCTTCATTTTGTTCGGGACAAAGTTCGCCTCGGCCAACTTCGGGTTCTTCACATTCCTGCTGACTTTCAGTATGCGGACATCTTCACCAAAGGCCTTCCTCGTCAGCTATTTGAGAGATTCCGCTCCAGTCTGAACGTTCATCCTTCTCCCGTTCCGACTGCGGGGGTGTAATAGAGTTAGCGTAGTTTAGCTGTTAACTTAGCGTAATTATAGGGTCTGGATTGTAATTACCTTTGTATGTATTTTGGGTATATATTGCTAATGAATACAGTAGTGCGGGGAGGACGATTTCACTATCGATTATTTTGGTGGTATGATCTTGGAACTGTGTTTTCTAGTGTTATCTGGACATTTTTTCGTGTGGAGGTGAGCGAGAGTCTGATGGTAGATGAGATTGTTTCCATTATGCTGTTATTCTATGCTGAAGATTGTGTTGGGTGGTGCTAGCATGTTTTGCTTATCTGGGCGAAGATGGGTTTATGTTTCTGGGGCAGGCCAAGGAAGCAAAGTCTCCTTCCTCGCTGGCAAGGAGGAATGACTTGATGCTATTCCTATTCCAGAGGGGACTGCTAAATTAAGGGCAAGTAACAAAAGACGCTCTAAAGGGATCAGAATTCTTCCTATTAATCAAGCATCTTCTTCACTTCTGAGCTTCTTTTGTCGACTTTACTAAGGATATGTCCCTATAAAGGAAGGGGAAGCCTCAAGTAGGTTGTCATCCCTTTTAAATATATTTCTTTAACATCTACCTGGAGCACTCAGCTCTCTAGAAAAGAGCCCTCCATTTCTTTGCAAATGATGTTTGTTTGCTTTTTTCCAAACCATCCATTCCCTTGTAAGTGCTCTTAATAGCTTGCCTGAATACCGACCCCGAGCTTGGTCAAGTCTTTGCCCAGTTGTTTGATGTTCAGGTAGCTGAAAACCAGGGGCCAATCTTGGTCTTCCACTGACTATGGCCAGGAATGCGGCAGGTTTTTTAATTTATCATAAGATAACTTTTCACTAACTTTTCACTAATGGTTATTCGAGCCATGTGCCGCAAAATTGCAAAGGAATATCCAAAACCATAATACTAAACGTTTATACTACTAGTAGTAAATTACTCTAGCCTTTGTGTACCGATTAATGCATGAATCTATGAGTCTAGAGTATACTCACTGAACATGAAACCTAAAGACCAAGACATTCAAATTTTGCAATACTTTTGAAGAGTTTGACGTAAATGTGAAAATTTCACTTGTCATCCTAGAACATGTTAGTTACATCATACATGCATATCGTAGTTTTAACATTTCTAGAATTGGATATATAGCTAGTCTCCATCAAAATAAATGATTACAGAAGATTGGTCTGACTCCAAGAAACCCACGACTGTGTAACACAGTAACTCAAGTATTCATCTTACTATCTTAGGGTAAAAGTGGTGAATGAGTTTGTTATAATCTTTCTTCCTTTTTTAATTTTTATTAATTTTTTGAAAAGCTTCTGTTATTGCTTGTTCGTTGTTGTATCGCGTCTGCTACAAGGCTATAAGCACAATTCAGAGCGTTGTAGTGTGCAGTTTGTTCGGGGCAACAAAGTCAGCCTTTAGAACTATATGTTTTGCTTCTAGACAATCCCTTCAAGCACCTTTTCATTTCTTTTTTCTTTTGTTCGAGAAGCCAAGTGTTCATTTTTATTTTTGTGCGAGTGATTTATATATTTTGTACTTAATCTACATGATGCTAAAAGTAATCTTTTCATATTTAATATCCCAAATGGCCTTTTTTGCTATTGCAATAATTATCACGGAATAATGTCAATAAAAACTCTACATTTTTTTGGTAGAAGGTGAAATTAAACCAAAGCAGCAAGGAGTGCAGTACACACAAGGACAAAAGAGACAACATAAAAAGCAAGGAGTGCAGAATTTGGCTAGACCAAAGAAGTGCAGCCCAAACATAAACAAAACAGGATCAAACAACAGCTCTTGCTGCTCTTCCATCAGCAGCATCTGCTTTGTCTTTGGCCAGCTTAGCCATTAGATCAACACAGTTATTTGCCTGCCCCTGTGGGATTCCTGCCAGATTACCTTGCCGCTCAAATAAAATGGTTCTGATTTGATCAATATCCATTCAAGCAGGGTGGCCCAACAGAGCTATGATGAACATCAAAATAGTTATTCGCAAAAGCTTTGTTCAAACAGTGAGCATAAGAATGAGTTTTGGCACATAAAGAAGAAATGGATTGGTTAGAATTGAAAAGTTTATCTTGTAATGCCAGCAGTGCAGTGGAGAAGGACGTGTCTTCACAATGGTGTTGACATTGGGCCATCCGTCTAGTGAATTTGTTGTTGTTAAAGGCCCTGTTTGGATAACAAGGTTGGGCTAGTTTGGTTAACAAAACCAGGTGGATGTTTGGATTTAATAGTTTTGATTTTGAGAGTTTGACTTTTATGTGAGTAGAAAAATGAGTGGAATGTGGGTCCTATAAATTTTGGGTTGAAGTTTTGGTTAATTTTTTGTGAGAGTTAACCAAACTATGGTATCCAAACAGGGCCAAAGAGAAGTTTATCTTGGAATGCCAGCCAAAAGAAGATCTTGATCTTTTGGGGAACATTTAACTTCCAAATCCAACACCTGTCACTAGTGTCAGTGTCATGATTGTTCCTAATACCCTCCCAAGTAGAGGAGACAGAAAAAAGAACAGGTGGTGTTACTAAAGATCCAACAGAGCTCATCGTTAGGACCATCATCCTTAGGAGGAGGTAAACTGATGATTTTGTTAGCTAGAAAGTGGGTAGGCAAGCATTCAAAGCATTCTGATCCCAATCCCTGTGTGGTGGTGAAATCCCTCACAGTATGGTTGTGATTGTTGGGGGTGGAGTTATCAAGCCATTTATCATTTCAAAAGTTGACTTTCTTACCATCATCAAGAAATCATTTTGAACCTTTGGTGATAGGAGAAAGTATTCATTGGGGCTAGCTCCACCACTGTGGCATGTCTGCGTGGTGGCATGACAGTGTATAATGAATGATATGAGTGGAGAAATTATTTAATGCTCTATTAGAGCACCACGTGGTTCTCTACGACAATTAAGGCGCAACACTTAAACAAATTGTCAGACAGACACTCATTGATGTAGAGCACCACATGGTGCTCTTTTGGAGCACTAAAAATTTTTCTGTAAGCTGTATCATTGATACAGCAACATTTTTTTTTGTTCCGTTTCTTTCCATTTTTTTCTTTTGAGCAAGCTGTTGCTAGTTACTTGAACCTAGTTTTTTATCAAGTGGTTCAGATGAAGTTGTTGGATGCTTGAGCCAATTATCCACTCGGATAGGTTACAACTGGTATTAGAGTCAACCATAATACGGGGTGGGTTCCTCGGCGTGTGAACTGGTGGGCCATGTGCCCAAAATATGGGTTGTCGCTGCACCATCCAGCCTGAAGGAACTTTGACGAGTACGAGTCTTCAAGGTGCTGGGTAGGTAGTGAACTATGCAAGTTATTTCTAGGCTGCTAGCAGCTGGTACTTTAAACACTTTGGTACAGTGGTTCGATCAATAATTGTTAGGCGGAGGACCAAAGTAATTGGTCCAAACCGCGATAAAGTTGCAAGAACCACCTTATGAGCTAACAAGAGGCAACCTTATGAGCTAACAAGAGGCAACCAACGTTATAGTAGTGGTGCAGTTGCCCTATTATCCTATATGACGTATGTATCTGAAAGGAAATGCAACCAACTCAATAGGGACGGTCACTAAGGTTAAAAATTATCAGATAGTGTTTTAACACTGAATTAGTGCAAAAATCAAGTCATTTCAGTCATAAACACAACGGAGAATAAGGAAAGTCAAAACACTTTGGACTTTTCAAAACTCAAATTTTCTGTCTTACTACTTGGCCTTGGCAGCCCAACCAACTCCCTGAGTCAGATCACGAGAAACATATAGGATGAAGATAAATGAATTGGTTTGAAAATCAAGAGGAATCAATTGCACTGCTATTACAGGTTGAGAGAAACAAGTCTAGTGCCATTGTTGTGCAGAGTAGGAAGTCAGCACAATAGGGTGGGGAGCGTGCAGGCATATCTCCCACTTCTCAAACTCATTTTGGGCTAGTTTTTGATTTAGATAAAGGTCTTAATCTAGTTCCTGTCATAAAAATGAGGGAGTCAAAATCTTTCAGGAAGGTAGAGATATTTCAGTTTTACCAAGGTTGGTCAAGAAATAAGTCAAATATGCATAGTCATTTGAGAACTTGCAACTATTTTTCTACAATAGGGTGATTCTTTTTGGATATGAAAGCCCTGATAGTCTAATTTAACACGATGTTTAGTAAGGTTCTTAAAAAAGCGATTAAATTTGGAATACTATCCGAGACACACAATTCAAACCCAATAAGAGTAGTTAATTTAGAAAAATCATAATGAAATAACCAAAAATGTTAAGAGGTTAAGTCAACTTGGTGAATGCTCCTATTTGAGTCTAGTTTCTGTTGAAATAAGTGTTGAGGTCATTGGACAAATTAAGTTTTAGGAATCATCCGAGAAAACCGAATGCACATAATAAAAAATGACAAGACCAAACATATCTTCAAAGAAATCATAAAACGGTACATGGGATGAGCTTGGGAGATGGAGTTACCTTATTCCTAGCTTAGATGGAGATGAAACTAGAGAAGTAGAATTGGGACATGATTGAGATGTTCTCGGGACGCACTTGTAATCAAAAGGTGGGCAAAATTAAATAAAATTTTTAAAATTTAGGTTAGGGGGGGGGGGGGAATCGACCCCTTGCCCCTCCATGCCTCTGCCCATGCCTAGGGGTGCGATTTCGGTTCAACCGAACCGGAACCGAACCGACCGAAGCCGGAACCGGTCGGTTTCGGTTCGGTTCGGCGGTTCATAGCCGGATTTCGGTTCGGTTGAACCGGAACCGAAAAAATAGTTATGCTAGAACCGAATCCGACCCGATAACCGGAACCGGATCCTTCACCGGTTCGGTTTTCGGTTCGGTTCGGTTCCAGAACCGGTCGGCATTTTTTTTTTTTGTTTTTGTGTTGATATTTAAATAATGTGTTGTAGTTGTAATTAATAAGTGTTAGGTATTAAATCAGAATAGTTAGGGTTAGGTAGGGTTCATTAATTAAATTAGGGTTAGGGTTTAGGAATTGTTATTAATTAATACTAGTCTTTTTTTAATATTAATGTATTTAGGGAATGTTTTCACAAATATTTGAAAAAAAAAGCAAAACTTGACAAATAAGTGGAAAAAACAAAGTAAACTTTTATTATTGATTAAAAGTAAAAACATCAAATGTTAGAAAAAATTGCATCACTATAGTTTAAGTACATCCCAACTAGGTTGGCACCTACTTAGCTAACAATCATTTGCATTTTTTCTAACTTACAAAGTTCGGGTCTACTTAACTAGGTTGGCAATTGGTCTACATCAAGGGGAGTGTCCGGTCTATTCCCAATTCTTGGTAAAGCTCGTTGACCATAACGTCCAAAGGGTGTAGGTGTTGTGTGCGTTTGTTGGCGTCGCTCCAATCCTTCGAGCATATGAGTACCTCCAATATCTCCGAGGTTAGGCACGATCTTTTCTCCGACAAAACTCGTTTACTTGCACTAAAAGTAGATTCGGAAGGGACTGTAGAAGCGGGAGGGGTTATAATCACGTGCCATTTTAGAAACAATTGGATAAGTTCTTTCATAATTTTTCCACCAATCAAGTATATCAAAATTTTCTATGTCTCTCTCCGACACGTTTATGAAATAATGTTGGTTGAGAAACAACGTTAATTCCGAGACGCAACTAGTCCCGGTGGGTGTGGCTTGTGTACCCTTAAATAAAGAACCAATAGCGTACTTACTCTTACCCTTGCCCTTACCCTTCGGATCGCTCGATGATTTTTGAGAACCACCACTAACACCAAATTTAGCAAGATATTTATCGTACATTAAATTAAGTTCTTGTTTAACTTGTTCAATAGTTGGTGATATCACTACGGGTCTATATGGGGTAGTCATGTTTTCCTGTATTTGGTTTAGCATAAAACCTACGGAAGCATCCTTTTGTCTTGGGTCCAAAATACTTGACAAACAAAAAATCATAGGGATTGTTTCAAAATATTTGAGAAATTTTTCTTCCATGTCGCTAATTGCCTCGTATAAAATTTCATTCATCCTATACTGTTGAAAAGCCGACGTTAAAAACAATAGTTGTGGAATAACGTTGTTAGTAGTAGGATAATAAACACCCGAAAGAATATTAGTGGCGTCGTAAAATGGTTCAAGAAACTCTCTTAAGACACTTGCGGCGTTCCATTCATTTTGTGTAACGGATCCGGATTGCCATTTTCATTCAAAAATCGTGTGATTGTGGTCTCATAACCTTCAACACTTTTCAACATCAAATAAGTGGAGTTCCATCTAGTCCTACAATCTCCCCCAAACCTTCTTTTTTTCTTGCCTATTTTAGCACAATAATCCCCAAAAAGTTTTTGTCTTTTGTTTGAAGACGCAATAAAGAGAATAGCATCACGAATAGGAGAAATATACTCTTCTAGTTTTTTCAAACCAACTTGTACAATTAAATTGATAATGTGACATACACAACGAACATGGTCGATTTCTTCGCGAAATGGTGTTTGTATCAAAGTTCGAATATGATCTATCGCACTATCACATGCCGATGCATTGTCAAAAGTAATTGATGTAATTCGTTGATCAATTCCCCACTCTTCAACAATATCGATTATGGCTTCTCCTATGTTTACACCGTTGTGAGGATATGCAACTTCTTGAAATGCAATAACACGTTTTTGTAAAGTCCAGTTAGTGTCAATGTAGTGTGCGGTGACGCAAATATATCCCTTGTTATTTCTACCCGACCACATATCCGAAGTTAAACCAACTATGAAATTAGAATCAAAAAATGTTTGCATAAGTTCCGCTTTCCTCTCACTATATGTTGCCATTATATTTTTTCTAATAGTGTGTCTACTAATATGCTTATAACCCGGACAAAAAGCGGTTTGTACTAACGTGTCAAACTCGGGGTCGTCGGTCATATTTAGGGGTTTTTCGGTTGCCACCATATAATGAGATAATGCTTTTATTGCCCTATTTTCATCGTAGACAAAAGGAACTACGTTGCCTTGTGCGTCGAATCCTAGTTGGGTTTGGAGCATCGCGTCGCCTACGGCGGGTGTATCTTTCAAAAGTCCGTGTACATTTTGTAAGTGTTTTCTAAGTGATCCTAATCCACCGGTTTTATCCAACACAAAACTTTTTTGACAATGTTTGCATTTAGCCCTATATTTTGGTGTACCGTTGGCGTCTACACCATCGGGTATTTTATCCATATGTTCCCAAACGGGCCTTTTTTAGGTTTTTCCGCCTTACGTGTTCTTTTATTACTACCTAAATTCGGATCATTTTCCTCTATACCGTCAAAAGCGTTAGCGGCACCTTCGCCAAATAAAATGTCCATTTGATCATCAATATCAATTTCTTCGATTATGGGTACGTATTGGTTGTTTTGGTCATCAAAATTTGCACGAGAAGAAGAAGCCATTTTTTTCTTCTGGAAATGTGATTAAAAAAAATTAAGTTTTACAACTAAAGCGCAAATAATAACACAATCAAATTAAAAACAACAAAAATTAAAACTTACAAACTCCAAGAATAATTCTTGGAGGTGAAGCGAAACGTCGAAGAAGATGCGTTGCCGAATATGGAAGATGCGTTGCTCTTGCTTGTCGAATTTTGAAGACGAGAGCGTATGACGATTTTTGAGTGATTTTGATTTTTGAGAGTGTGTGTGTGTGGAAATTGGAATTGAGGATTGAGGAATATGGAGATTGGAGAATGAATTTTGGAGAGTGTAGGATGATTTTTGAGTGAAGAATTGTGAGAAGTGTTGAGAGAGTTTGTTGATGAAGTGTGAAAAAAATGGTAGTGTGGGTTGGGTATTTATAGGTGTAGAAGGAAGAAGAGGGGAAGTGAAAAAAAAAAAAAAAAAAAAAAAAAAAAAAAAAAAAAATCAGCAACGGTCGTTTCAACCGTTGGCAAACCAACGGATAGATTTTTCAAAAAATCCGACCGTTCGATCGGTTCTCGGGTCGGTTCCGGCCCGGTTCCGGTTCTACCGGTTCCGGTTCCGGGTCGGTTCCCGGTTACAAGATATCACTAAACCGAACCGGAACCGAACTACCCACGGATTCGGTTCGGTCCGGGTAGTCGGTTCTCGGTTCGGTTACGGTTCCCCTCCTTCCCGGTTCCCTTTCTTCTCGGTTCGGGTCGGTTCTCGGGTCAACCGACCCGAATTCGCAGCTCTACCCATGCCCCTCCACCTGCTCTACTTTTTTTCTATAAAAGTATGAGAGTATCCTTATTTTTGTAACATATACTCCTTCTGTTCCACCCGTTTTTTTAAAATTTTCTTATTTAGACATCCCACTTGTTTCTTCATACTTTCCTCATATGAACATGTTTTACGTAGAAATTACCATCTTAACCTTTTTATAAAAAAAACACCACCCCATTTAATTGGGCATAATTAAATTAGATTAGCTAAGTAACCCAAATTTAATTAGGCCCAATCTAATTACCCTTGCAACAAATATCATCTTCAGCTTACCTTATCCTCTCATTTCTTATCCTCCCGTGTTCTTAATCTCAGCCGAGCGAGAGAGAGAGAAAGAGAGGGAAGCGGAAGAATAGAACGAAGTAGGTGAGGAGGAGGACGATGTCCCGTCGTCCAACAACTTCCAGCCTCATGGTGGAAAAGCCGACAGTTTCGATTCCGGCGATTTGGAGCATCTGACGGTATCTCTGTTCGAGGACGGTGTCTTTTGCCCGAATCTTGCCAGATCCTCCCTCCATCTTCTGCTTCTCTTCACATTTGTATAATTTCTTTGCTGGATCTTCTCATGCTACTCCTCTCACTCTTCATTTAGTTCTGGTGTGATTAACTCATGGTTGGGTTCGATTTGAGAACAAGTAATCCCTTTTGGGGGTTCGATTTCTCATATTTTCCAATGTTTTGGTTTAATGTTTGCCCTTTTAGGGTTCAATCTGACATGTGCAAAGAAGACAAATGATGCAATGAACATTGATTTTCATTTGTGTTTTTGTTGGAGTTTGGGTTCAAGATTTGGGTTCTGTTTTGTGTTGGGTTCAAAAACACAAGTGGCGGTGACAACTTGTCTCTAATCTAGACAGAATTTTAGAAAGAAGATAGAATTAGAGGGGCAAAATAGACTTTTCACATGTTTTTAATAAAGCAACTACTACTTTACTCATACAAAAATACCGAAGTGTCCATGTACGTAATTATGCTCAAACAAAAAAGACTTTTCAATGGAGTACTGTGCATTTCACAAGAAGATAATGGGTTCCGGCGAAAGAACTGAAACAAGTTGTGTGCAAATCGAAGTTTAGAGAAGTTGACAGGGACCAAGTAGCAAAATCCAATAAGATGAACAACGACAATGACAGAAATTAGGGTTTGGCCGTCTTGCCTATATAAACATCAGAAGCACCGTACCTTCTTCAAAACACACCGCTTCGCCGATATTCGTTTCCGTCGATTCCATCTCTTTCTCTTTATAATATCTCTGATCTGATTATTTGAAGTATGATTGTGATTATAGTGTGTATCTGTATAGGTTTAGATTTTGGTGGATGAATGAAAATGCCTTCATAATCCCAGATAAGCTGAATAAAAGTGCTTATCTGATTCATGGGAGGCAGAGAGTGAACTCTGTGGAAGTTTCGCTGATAGCGCCTTTTCTTATTTTTATACACAAGAAGGCGTCTACTAGTAGCTTTATCACACATTCGATTTTCTTGACTCTTGATTTTTGACTCTGATTTATTTGGGATTGTGTCGGTGAAAATAATCTGAATTTTTGCGTTTCGGAGTCCAATTTTTTTGCCTTGAACTCGTTGATTTGTAGTTCATTGAACACAGTTTATTTGCGATTTCGTTTGTCTGATTGCAATCAGTGCTTTTTTCTGATGTCTGGGTTTAGTTATGGAGGGTTGTTTAAAAATTACAATTTTTTACAGTGAAAAAATATTTTCTTGGGGAATGGCGATGGCATCTCTTACTGGTATTTCGGATCAGCTTGCATTTGTTTTTTGAGCTTGTTGTAGACACGTGACTAATTTTTTTGAATAACACATAGGAAGAACACAGCCAGATAACATAAAGATGAATGCTAAGAATTACACTTGCTATAAATGTGAATTACTTGGTCTCTTCTATTTGTTTTAGTTTTGACTTTTTCATCCGTAGTTATGTCACTTTGACTTGTAGATTTGGATAGTAAAACGATGTAATATTTTGACAATTTTTTCATGGTGTTATAGAGTAAAGTTCACTTTACAACACAATGAAAATTCACCAAAAAATTACATTGTATTACTAATCAAATCATCGGGTCAAAGCGATTTGAAGAGTAGTGGTAAAATTTAAAACTGGAAAAAATAGAAGAAACAGAGAAAGTAACGATTTGTAGTACCAGGTCTTGTAAACATTTTTTCTATATGCAACATGAGAATGGGTGAGTGAAATAGTATCTGGGATGAAACTAGGTAACATCAACTATAACCCGTCTTCTTAGTGAAAAAGTATCTGGGGTGTAGACATAATGATAGATAAAAAAAACGAGTGCACGTGAGGTCTAAAAGTTATCTACACCAAATAACCCAGGGTATAAGAAAAGTAAAATTTGCAAGAAATTTAAACCCCAGAAGTGGCTAAACAAGCATTTAAAGTGAGAGAAAGAGTACGGTACTTACCGAAGTACCGTTCTTACGGGACTGGTTTTGCAAGAAATGGTCAAGAAAGGATCGAACCAATCGACCAATTTTTCGAACTTTCGAGCAAGTCGAGGTATGTATACTAGGGGTGAGCAAAACCGGCCCAACCCGCCTCTCCGAACCGCCCCGCACCAAATCGGTCCGAATTTACCATCGATCAATGCAAATTGATTGATTATGGATATAGATTCGTCAACCCGAACAAAGTTCGATCGATCATGAGTTTGGAAGTGGAATACCCGTTTAAAACCGAATTGGCCCGATTAACATTTTATATGTAAACATTGTAAATTTTATTTAGATATATGGTGTAGAAATTAAGTTTTACAAGTTAAGACCATTTTAATACGACTTTTCTCACGTTATTTCTCTTTCATAGAAAATAACTTTATGTTTCTAACTTCAAATTTTACACAAACAATATTACAAAGAGAATTAACCAAATAAATGTCTTTTTTCAAGTAAAATTTAAAGATTTTTCAACCCGATTAACCGGTCCGAACCGGACCGAGTCGATACGTTACGATTGGTTTGGGTATCACAAATCATTGGGTAGGTTTGGGTTGAACATTCTCCAACCCGTACATATTGGGTCGGGTAGGAATACTCGGCAAAACCGGTCCAACCCGGTCCGTGCTCACCCCTAAGGTATACCTCCTTGTGCTCCTTGTTGTCTTCGTCGAAAGTCTCTTCATGAGCTTTGGCCGAATCCAACTCCAAATCGACGAATCGGAAAATTTGTGTTCTTGGAGCTCATCCTCTTCTTGAACACAATTTTTCCGATTCGTCGATTTGGAGTTGGATTCGGCCAAAGCTCAAGAAGAGACTTTCGACGGGGACACTTAGGAGCACAAGGAGGTATACTTGTCTCAACTTACTTGAGATTTCGAAAAATTAGTCGACTGATTCGGTCCTTTCTTGACCAATATTTGGGAAACCGGCCCCGTAAGAACGGTACTCCGGGATTGTACGTATCGTACTCTTTCTCTCACTTTAAATGCTTACTTAGGTACTTCTATGGTTTAAATTTCTCGCAAATTTTACTTGCTCTTTACTTGTACCCTGGGTTACTTGGTGTAGTTCACTTTAGACCTCACGTGCACTCGTTTTTCTTTTCTCTATCATTATGTCTACATCGGGTAGTAATGCTAAGAGGAGACGGGGAATAGTTGTTGATGATAACCCCATATTTAATCATGAGGAAGATGTGAACGAGGGAGACGGTTCTGGCTACCGCCGTCAGGTGCCTCCGTCTCCAATTCTTTATGAATTGAACCAAGATATGCCTCCACTTCCGGAGACTGGGTTGAGGGGTAAGGCTGCAAAGGAGATTGACCTCGATGCTGTCTGCGCTATCAAATTCTGCAGCTTCAGGTTCGTTAGTGCGAATGCCCATAAGGCATACTACACTGATTTGTTCTTGAAAAGAGAAGGGACTCCTGAAAAACCCTTCCTGGAAAGCTCTAAAATGCCCAACAGCTTAAGGATCTCTTTAAGAACGTGGCAAGACAGATGATTTAAGATTTAGAAGAAGTCTAGCTCCGCTCTTGCAAGAGAGATCCTTGAAATGCTTTTTTCAAGGATTATAGGGGCTGCCATGAACTTCAAGCCTCTAAAGGAGACTTGTGCCTACCATTAGACTATCCGGATGTTGGATGTTGTTGAGGTCGTGAGTGCCTTTTGTTTTGAGGGGTGCCTAGAGCGGGATGGAATGAGAGACCCACTTTACCTGAGTGGACTATTTTTAGGAAGATCGTGCTTCCACATGCAAGGTGGATTTACGAGCTTCTTGAGAATTGGGTTTTTGGCGTTACAACTCAACCAACGTACTTCTTCCAACTTTGCACTATGGCTTACTGTTTGTGAAGCGGTAAACGTATTAATGTCCCGTACTTCATTTATCGTTTTATCATGGAGAGGACATGACGCACTAACCGTAGATCTCCCGGGCACACTTGCCTTATCCTAAAGCTAGCAAATGATGCTAGCGCTGTTTTGAGTGGTCTCGATTATGACCACAAAGCTAAGAAGAATGATGGTGAGTGCAAATCTTACAAACTAGATGATTACTATTACACAACAGCTTAACTATCATTACTAGATACTAAGTGACATAGACCGTCTAGGTGTGTCTCGCGCCCCTTCTACTTTACAGTCCCAACTCCTAGACCTGCGGTGGGAAGAAAAACAAGAACCGCAGTTTCCAAAATCAGCTTGAGATGCTGAGTGAGATACACCTTAGCATGTAAAACAAGGAAGATGAAATAGTTGATGATTCACGAGTTAAGTAAAATAGTGACAGAGTACGAGTAAAGCATTATCAGAGTCTGCAGCAGAAATAAGCATTTAAGAATGTCCCAGGAACAAATCCATTTATCGAAATTATGTTCCATTGCACATTTCCAAACACAGAAGCAAAGATGTTCAGTTATTATCTCTTCTCGCTGTACCAGGGTAGACCAGTGACCACGGCAGACATACTAGACCTTAAGTGTTGCAACACCCCCCTAAGAGCGTCAATCTTAGGAGTATTATCTAGATGTCAGGGCACATGAAGCCCCTAAGCATATGACCGTAAAGATCCAAGGCGTAGAAGCCAAGGGGAACTAGCTGGTATCGGTGTTCCCGGCCGGAGCCGATCAAAATAAGTCCAAGGCGTGAAAGCCAAGGGGAACTAGCTGGTGTCGGTGTTCCCGGCCGGAGCCAACTATAAGTCCAAGGGCTAAAAGCCAAGGGGAACTCGCTGGTGTCGGTGTTCCCGGCCGGAGCCAACTGTAATAGTTCAAGATCCAAGCCTACAAAAGTAAGCAGGGGGAACTCGCTGGTGTCGGTGTTCCCGGCCGGAGCCGATCAAAGTAAATCTACTTGTTCTGGTACATGCGATTCTTTCCATCTTACATAATGAGCGAATTAAGATTGCGTGACAGTTTCAAAGAATCATTTCAAAAATGTAACCAACTCAAATAAAGCGTGTGAAGCACAAAACACATTTTGAGACAAGAAATACAAGTAACACAATTCGACACGAACGAAGCTAGGCTCGCTAGGCTAAGCATGTGAACTCACAAATATAATTTGAGACAATATTAAAATCATGTATTGACACGAAGGAAGCTAAGGCTCAAGGCTAGGCATGTAACTCACCTTGATCCATATCAATTCGCACGTTAAAGCTCCTACGGACGTTTGTAGTCCTCGTCTATGATCCCGTGCCTACAAATTGCCATTCTCTAGTCACGACGATAATATTTTCAAATGAATGAGCGCGCTAGCCCTATATGGTTGCTCAGCTAGGTCAACTACAAAGTCTTTCTCACACGATTCCCGATGAAATCCGACTTTTAGTCTTATAAATATATAAAGAATTACTTTGAAAATACTTATAAACATTTGTCGAAGTAAACGAGTAATATTACAATTACTAGCGATAGTAAGAAAATAATATTTTGCTATATACTTATAAAGAGTTATTTAGCTAGAGAAACAATATTTGATTCTTTTTAATAAAAGCTTGATAAGTAACTATTTTAAATTCACCATACATGCAACAAAACATTGACATATTCAAAAATATTTTTATTTAGCTTATTTTCCCAAGAAAATTATTTAATATAACCAAAAACATATTTTTATAACTAAAATATTTATTCAACTTCATTTTATTTACCCCAAAATATAATTTAGTAAAACTTAATAAGTTGATTTGAACAAATATATAATATGTAGTACATAACTATAATCAGCCCCCATATGTTTTAGTTAAACTACAACATGTACCCCCAACATTCTAGAAAAGACAAGTTGACCCCCCAATATTGATTCACGATGAACACTCCTTCTTGTCCTATCAAATCATGAATTCAAGCTTCACAAACAAGATTTTGATTACTAAAAACGACTTAGGAGGTTATTTAGGACTCACCCACACCAAAAATCGCAAGAAATGACCAAGAGGTGAAGCGGGTTGAGTTTCTGTAATTGCCGCCGGTGATGGTGGCCGAGGAAGCTTTCTCCGGTCACTTTTGGGTGCGGCTGGTCCCTCCTAAGGACTGATCGGGACCTGTGGAGTCTAGAGACACCAATATTGGATGGTGGGTAGCTCTGCCTTGGCTGGCCGAAGCTTCGCCGAAAGCTATGGAGCTTCGGCGTCGGAGGTGGCGGCTGTGAGCTTTCTCCGTTGTTTGGTGTGGCTTCTTTCTTTTCTGGGTTCGAATTAGATAGGGAGAGGTTAAGAGATCGAGAAAAAGAGAAGAAACAGATGAGTTGGGGGTTTCGGGTCTTCTTCCCCGACGACGGCAGCGGCGGTGATGGTGGCGGCCTTGGGCCGCTGCTAGCTGCTGCTGGTTCTCTCTGTTTTCAATTCACAGAGTGAAAGAGAGTGAGAGAGAGGGAGATAAGAAGAGAACGGGACAAGAACAGAGAGGTGGTGATGGTTCGGGTTGTTGTTCCCGTCGGTAACGACGACAGTGGTGGTGGCGGCAGCTGGGTTTCCTCACCTGCTGCTGCTGCTGTAGTGCTCTGTTCTCTCCAGAACAGAGTATGAGAAAGAGAGAGATGGTGAAGAAACAGAGAGTTGAGAGGTGGTGGTGATGGAGAGCATGAAGGCGGTGGTTATGGCGGTGGCGTTGGCGGACGGAGAGGAGGAAGAAGATGAGGGTGAAGATGATGATGATGATGAGGGTGACTGTGAGAAGAGAGGGAGAGGGTGAGTTGGTTTTATAGGTGACAAAAAGGTAGGGGGATGATGTTGATGGTGGTGGCGGTGGCAAAATCTTGCCAAACAAGATGAATGCAAAAATCTTGCTGGAGAAGATGAAAACTTGAAGGTGATAAGTATTGTGAGAAAAACTAAGGTGTGGGTGGCACACCAAGAGATAATGTGATCTAGTGTAGCACACACACCCAACCTCGCGGTGGCTGTACACGCGATCAAGACTACATTATAGAAAATACTCGCGTGTTTACTTTACGAATATTAACCCGATATTTTCTAATATTTTAACCGAATTTCTCAATCATAAAAACACGAAAATTTACCAAATTTTGTTTTGTCACAACTCAATATTATTTAGCTCCAAAATTTTCACGCGAGTTTCTTAACGAATAAAGATTTTAAATTCCAAAACATTTCTCAAATCACTTCTGGGATTTTAAAACTTAATTGTCTCGTCTCCAATTACCAAATTATCCCTGATAAATGTACGGGGTATTACATCCTCCCCCCCTTAGAATGAGCTTCGTCCTCGAAGCTTGGACTAGAATATAGGGTTCCGGATTCTAAAGTCACCACTGGTGCTATAACGCTTAGCAGACCATCAATTCAAATGAAATACAAGGTCACTGCACGAGGTACGGTACATACGATTACTACCCTAGTCCGTTCTTAGTTCCTAGCAGAAAACACTTGGAAAAATAACACACATTATCAAGCATCAATCCTGAAGTATCCACATACTCATGTCTCTAACACGATAAGCAGGTCACAACCTGTGAATAGGATATAGCAACGAATCTCATGACACATCTGGAAGAGAAACACAGTGAAGAGTCCATAAATAGAAAGGTCAACCCCACGACATGAACATCACTAGGGCCCAACATGAAACAGAATAAGGTCAGATAGTTCATAGCAGCTTGTCAAGAAAAAGGGAAGTAACCAAGAACTCCCCAAATACCCGGCTTCTCCGTATTTTATCTTGCCCTATGTTCATTTTAAGTTGCCCTACAGGTTTTAATTCCCGTGTTGGAACGAACTGCTCTGATACCACCTGCAACAACCCCCTTATCCGGCTCGGGACAAGACCGGGAGGGCGATGCTTAATAGAAGTGGCGGAGATCAAAAGCAATACATTTCACAACAAATAGTTATAATATTAAACAAACACTTTAGGTCTTACAAACTAGATGATTACTATTACACAACAGCTTAACTATCATTACTAGATACTAAGTGACATAGACCGTCTAGGTGTGTCTCGCGCCCCTTCTACTTTACAGTCCCAACTCCTAGACCTGCGGTGGGAAGAAAAACAAGAACCGCAGTTTCCAAAATCAGCTTGAGATGCTGAGTGAGATGCACCTTAGCATGTAAAACAAGGAAGATGAAATAGTTGATGATTCACGAGTTAAGTAAAACAGTGACAGAGTACGAGTAAAGCATTATCAGAGTCTGCAGTAGAAATAAGCATTTAAGAATGTCCCAGAAACAAATCCATTTATCGAAATTATGTTCCATTGCACATTTCCAAACACAGAAGCAAAGATGTTCAGTTATTATCTCTTCTCGCTGTACCAGGGTAGACCAGTGACCACGGCAGACATACTAGACCTTAAGTGTTGCAACACCCCCCTAAGAGCGTCAATCTTAGGAGTGTTATCTAGATGTCAGGGCACATGAAGCCCCTAAGCATATGACCGTAAAGATCCAAGGCGTAGAAGCCAAGGGGAACTAGCTGGTATCGGTGTTCCCGGCCGGAGCCGATCAAAATAAGTCGAAGGCGTGAAAGCCAAGGGGAACTAGCTGGTGTCGGTGTTCCCGGCCGGAGCCAACTATAAGTCCAAGGCCTAAAAGCCAAGGGGAACTCGCTGGTGTCGGTGTTCCCGGCCGGAGCCAACTGTAATAGTTCAAGATCCAAGCCTACAAAAGTAAGCAGGGGGAACTCGCTGGTGTCGGTGTTCCCGGCCGGAGCCGATCAAAGTAAATCTACTTGTTCTGGTACATGCGATTCTTTCCATCTTACATAATGAGCGAATTAAGATTGCGTGACAGTTTCAAAGAATCATTTCAAAAATGTAACCAACTCAAATAAAGCATGTGAAGCACAAAACACATTTTGAGACAAGAAATACAAGTAACACAATTCGACACGAACGAAGCTAGGCTCGCTAGGCTAAGCATGTGAACTCACAAATATATTTTGAGACAATATTAAAATCATGTATTGACACGAAGGAAGCTAAGGCTCAAGGCTAGGCATGTAACTCACCTTGATCCATATCAATTCGCACGTTAAAGCTCCT
Source organism: Linanthus parryae (assembly GCA_023055425.1). Taxonomy (NCBI): domain Eukaryota; kingdom Viridiplantae; phylum Streptophyta; class Magnoliopsida; order Ericales; family Polemoniaceae; genus Linanthus; species Linanthus parryae. Next base: position 43,103,123 of record JALGPY010000002.1, read on the forward strand.
ACGGACGTTTGTAGTCCTCGTCTATGATCCCGTGCCTACAAATTGCCATTCTCTAGTCACGACGATAATATTTTCAAATGAATGAGCGCGCTAGCCCTATATGGTTGCTCAGCTAGGTCAACTACAAAGTCTTGCTCACACGATTCCCGATGAAATCCGACTTTTAGTCTTATAAATATATAAAGAATTACTTTGAAAATACTTATAAACATTTGTCGAAGTAAACGAGTAATATTACAATTACTAGCGATAGTAAGAAAATAATATTTTGCTATATACTTATAAAGAGTTATTTAGCTAGAGAAACAATATTTGATTCTTTTTAATAAAAGCTTGATAAGTAACTATTTTAAATTCACCATACATGCAACAAAACATTGACATATTCAAAAATATTTTTATTTAGCTTATTTTCCCAAGAAAATTATTTAATATAACCAAAAACATATTTTTATAACTAAAATATTTATTCAACTTCATTTTATTTACCCCAAAATATAATTTAGTAAAACTTAATAAGTTGATTTGAACAAATATATAATATGTAGTACATAACTATAATCAGCCCCCATATGTTTTAGTTAAACTACAACATGTACCCCCAACATTCTAGAAAAGACAAGTTGACCCCCCAATATTGATTCACGATGAACACTCCTTCTTGTCCTATCAAATCATGAATTCAAGCTTCACAAATAAGATTTTGATTACTAAAAACGACTTAGGAGGTTATTTAGGACTCACCCACACCAAAAATCGCAAGAAATGACCAAGAGGTGAAGCGGGTTGAGTTTCCGTAATTGCCGCCGGTGATGGTGGCCGAGGAAGCTTTCTCCGGTCACTTTTGGGTGCGGCTGGTCCCTCCTAAGGACTGATCGGGACCTGTGGAGTCTAGAGACACCAATATTGGATGGTGGGTAGCTCTGCCTTGGCTGGCCGAAGCTTCGCCGAAAGCTATGGAGCTTCGGCGTCGGAGGTGGCGGCTGTGAGCTTTCTCCGTTGTTTGGTGTGGCTTCTTTCTTTTCTGGGTTCGAATTAGATAGGGAGAGGTTAAGAGATCGAGAAAAAGAGAAGAAACAGATGAGTTGGGGGTTTCGGGTCTTCTTCCCCGACGACGGCAGCGGCGGTGATGGTGGCGGCCTTGGGCCGCTGCTAGCTGCTGCTGGTTCTCTCTGTTTTCAATTCACAGAGTGAAAGAGAGTGAGAGAGAGGGAGATAAGAAGAGAACGGGACAAGAACAGAGAGGTGGTGATGGTTCGGGTTGTTGTTCCCGTCGGTAACGACGACAGTGGTGGTGGCGGCAGCTGGGTTTCCTCACCTGCTGCTGCTGCTGTAGTGCTCTGTTCTCTCCAGAACAGAGTATGAGAAAGAGAGAGATGGTGAAGAAACAGAGAGTTGAGAGGTGGTGGTGATGGAGAGCATGAAGGCGGTGGTTATGGCGGTGGCGTTGGCGGACGGAGAGGAGGAAGAAGATGAGGGTGAAGATGATGATGATGATGAGGGTGACTGTGAGAAGAGAGGGAGAGGGTGAGTTGGTTTTATAGGTGACAAAAAGGTAGGGGGATGATGTTGATGGTGGTGGCGGTGGCAAAATCTTGCCAAACAAGATGAATGCAAAAATCTTGCTGGAGAAGATGAAAACTTGAAGGTGATAAGTATTGTGAGAAAAACTAAGGTGTGGGTGGCACACCAAGAGATAATGTGATCTAGTGTAGCACACACACCCAACCTCGCGGTGGCTGTACACGCGATCAAGACTACATTATAGAAAATACTCGCGTGTTTACTTTACGAATATTAACCCGACATTTTCTAATATTTTAACCGAATTTCTCAATCATAAAAACACGAAAATTTACCAAATTTTGTTTTGTCACAACTCAATATTATTTAGCTCCAAAATTTTCACGCGAGTTTCTTAACGAATAAAGATTTTAAATTCCAAAACATTTCTCAAATCACTTCTGGGATTTTAAAACTGAATTGTCTCGTCTCCAATTACCAAATTATCCCTGATAAATGTACGGGGTATTACAGATCCGGTCAGGTAATAAGACTGTTCATGCACCAGAACCGGGCCACGTCATCTGAACCGGCGGTTTAACCGCCGAACCGGTCGAACCAGCCGGTTTCTGACTGGCCGGTTCTGTCCTTTAATTAAAAAGAGATAGTGTTGTGGCGACGAATCGAACCTTGCACCTCACAGTTATGACAAGCGAGACTTACCACCACACCACAACGAACTTACAATATGAACAGAGCAATCATTTTACTTAACCTTCATTTGTAGTTAATACTGGTAACCAACTTTTCTTCCTTTTTTAGTTATTTGTGTGTTTGTGTTTATTTTTTAAGCATAACTATTACTATAAAAAATACTACTTCAACGCTAAGTAAGCTTCAAATTACAACATCTATATAATAAATTAGAACGGTGTTTCCCGCCAAAACAAATTCAACTGGGCAATCTTTACCGTTGATTTTCTCAATTTTTAATCTCGGCCGCTCTTTGTCTCTTGATATATTTTATAATCAACCATCAATTTAAACTAAACTACGATAGTGCCATTGAATATGAAATGGAAATTCCATAAATACATTCGTATCTTTATTTCACCCATCAATACATCCTTAATTATCTCTTTTGAAGAGGAAGGTTCAGTATTGCGTTATAGTAATATATCTAAAATTTCTCTACCAAATTGATTAGAGAAATATTCTTAAAGAAATCAATCATTTTCTTCAAAAAAGAACGTAAGTAAAGGCTATTGTATAGCATGCACAATTCAATATGGAAATCACATGTTAGATAAATAATATGAAACAATATTTTTTAGCAGGTCCTTCCGGTCAATGTTGATGGAAAGAATAAACAAATGGTAAGTTCTAATTTTGGCGAACTTTGTATGTAATTGTGTATGTCTTTTAATTTTATTCTCTAATTGAAAAATTTATTTAGTTGAGTTACTACATGTAGATGTTTCCCTTCAAATTTTTGTTTTGTTAATTTACTTAGGTAGTGCATACAGTGCCCTACGGGCACGGGTAATTAGCTAGTTCAAATATATTTTTAGCTATTTTCCATGGTGTTTACTATTTTCGTATAAAAATTAACAAATATATATTATTATATAAATGTGCGATTGAACCGGTCCGACCACCGGTCCGACCATGAATCGGTGCCTCACCGGTTCGATGGCCGGTCCGGTTTTTAAAACTTTGGGCAGACCGACTGCTAGACAATGGGTTAATATTCCATCGGGTCAAGAGAAGACCCGGGAGTGTAAAAGCCGCCCGAAGAAGATTCGTCGCTGCAAGAAAAGACAAAATGACCCCTGGATTCCTCTTCCGTCATTGTTGCGCCGCCAGAAGAGTTTGAAGCATCTACTAACTTCACATTTGTTGTCCGATTCGGACAAACAGCACTGAAACCCCCCCCCCCCCCCCCGATTTCAGGCCGCGACAAAAGCGGGTCGATTTCGACAACGTGTAGAGTGACACCGGGCGGATAACCCATACGATTCGCCACCAGCGCAATTGGGGCTGCTAACCGTTGTCCAACCGTGTCTACCTACGAAGACTTTTACGACGACCCACTACCGTACGCAAAAGTTGCTTTCGACCTCCTGACCTGCTGATTTACAAGCCACGCGACACTTACCGCAGTCGGTCAATCGCCGCGATCCGCCTTGTGACATGGCGATATTCAACCGCGAGGGAGTTGATACGAGTGACCCGTATTATTAAAGTTATTAATATTATTTATTTAATATTAACTGTTAATTATTTATTTTATTTAATTAATCGTCAAGTAGTTAACGGGCTAGGTTTTCTTTGCGGTTATTTCCTGGTCCGTCGAAGTGAACCGTCTAAATCTAGATTTTCATTATTTAAAAACTTGTAGTATTCATTTATTTTTCATCAGATGCATAGAAGAGTATACGTTTGATCAAACCAATTAGTTTGTTAGAAATAGTAACGTAGACTAAAATTTACGTGAAAAAATTTGTCAATTTTCACAAAATCGTCACATCCCTACACATCCACACTCCCCCACAATACAAACCCGTCATAAAATTTGTGATTGACATCCAAAATTCCTTTGTTGTGGATGACTCTCGCCGACGCAAAGGCCAAGTACACCAAAAAGCTACTACCTCCGTTTCTTCTCTATAGCACCGGTTTGACTTTTAGACTCGTATCTGGGTCACTTTGATCGGGTAATTGGGATAGGAAAACGATGCGATTTTTTGATTATTTTTTCACCATGTTATAGAGAAACTTTTACACTATAACGCCATGAAAAAAATATCAAAAAATCGCATCGTTTTGCTACACAAATCACCGGGTCAAAGTGACCCAGTGAATAGTGACAAAAGTCAAAATGGTGTGATAGAGGAGAAACGGAGGTAGTACCTTTTTAGCTAACCCCTTACGCTTTCATATTCCTCCTAATCCAATCACTTTCTCTCTAAAATCTGCCTACATCTATCTCATTCCCGTACTTCGTTTTGGACTTTCTCACTGTTTCCATTTCATCTCTGTCTCCGCTTATTTCAGCCACCAGGTAAGTTCAAGCTTCATGATCTTGCTATGAGCAGCCTCTTTCTTTGATGGGTTTTTATCTTAGATGCAGAATAGTGAATACCCAGTTCTATTTTATGCTTTAATTGATGGTTTGATTGGTTTGGGTTCTGGGTTTTTGATCAGTTTCTTCCAATAGCTGGATATGGGTTTATCTTGCTTTTAAGTTTGAATTTGTACTGTGATGGGAACAGGTTCTGGGTTTCTGATCAAGTTATTGATGGATCATCCATTAATTGGATATGGGTTTTGTTTTGCACAATTTTGAGGGTTTTATGGATACATAATAGATATAGAAACCTTTTTTTTTCCGGTCAATCTCTCATTATGATATTTGGATTTGAGTTCATATTCAGCATATATGGGAAATTATATAAGCAATTCCCTTTTATTGAGGTTTCCTGATTGTTATCTGCATCTGTGTTGAATGTTTTTTCCTGCCTCTAAACTCGGGCTGGTTTTTTCTTCATATCAAGCTAGTGTTAAACCCCAAGATCTTTTTACTCCCCAAGGGAGTTATATAGTAGAAAAAGTTGTCTATGCATAGACCTAAATTGTTTAAGAGTAAGACAGAGAAAACTTAGAGACCGGGAATTCTGATGTTGAAGTTTGAGCTCTAGACAACTAGAGCATAGAGGTTACGGAATAGACATCTTTGGTTTATGTGTAGCCTTTCTGGCGGTTGGAAGCAAGTAAGAAGTTTTTCAGTGTGATTTAGACTAGGTTAATGAGCAAGGAGATTCAGCCATTCAGGGGGTACTGGATTGGGGTATAAGCTAAAAGGTATGCGAGACCCACGACAGTGAGGGTTAACACATGTTGCAAAATCAAAAGAACCCGAGGGAAAAATTATTTTAGGTGATTAGTCATATCTGGCATTTAGTGTAGCAAAAGAGAACATAAGCGAAATTAAGTAATTTGTCAAAGAAAAAGATGATCCGAGTTTGTGTGTATTGCTAGATCAAAACCAATGTGCAAAATAAGCTCCAACTTTGTGTAGATACCGCGTGTATCAAAAATGTTAACTCTTAGTGGGCATGATATCACTCTAATTCATTTACCAGGGGGTCCTTTAGCGCGCTCATAAATGGACAGTTAGTTCTGCTCCATGCCCCTTCATGGATCGACTCCTTGACTCATTCTTGTGTTGTTCCTTCTCATTTCATCATGTTGTGGGTTGTATTGGGAAATACGAGAAAAAACTTTTGGTTTATACTGATTTTATCGGACCTCAAACGTAAATAGTTCTTGAGTATATGGACGCTGCCTTTTGGTTTGTGTCTGCTGCTTGTTTGGAGCAATTTGTGTCCGTTTATATATAATTGAAAAGGTACTCTGTAGAGTAAGATAAGAAGACCATCCAAAATATATGGAGGTGGTCACGCTGGCATAAGTCTTTTTTCTTAAATGCAATTTTAGCCGCTTTCTTGTCTGTGTTTGGCAACTGTTATTTGTGTTGAGAAGTCCCACATCAGACATACAAGAAGAAGAAATATAATCAATAAGTGTCCTGGGCTACAGCCCTCATTGCCAATTGGTTTTGAGGTGGAACCTCATGGATTCCTTACATGGTATCAGAGACTCGGCTCACACACGTGAATGGTCTAACAACCCACGTGCTCAGCGCCACCCGTAGACAAAAGATCTACGTGTAGGCCAAAGAATGCCACACGTGAGGGGGCGTGTTGAGAAGTCCCACATCAGACATTCAAGAAGAAGAAATATAATTAATCAGTGTCCCGGGCTACACCCCTCATTGCCAATTGGTTTTGAGGTGGAACCCCATGGATTCCTTACAATTTGTAACTGGATGAATGCTTGCTCATCAGTTGGGAACTCATGAAGGCTTTCTTATTTGCATGCAAAGGGAAGAACCGTTGTTTGTATGGAATACTTTTTGAGTTTTTGTTTCTTGTTTCCATCAAATTAAGGATTTATGCTCCAACTATTTTAGTTATTTCCACCCGTTGTTGGCTGAGTTATATACTTGAAAACATTAAGTTTGTGATTGGGTTTCGAATCTCTAGAATGCTCCACCAGTTTATTGCATTGTAGGATGATAAATAGTAGGAACGAAAGCACCACCAAGGTTCAAGGCAGGAAAAGACAATGACAGTAAGTCGGTAACAATAAATCACCTGTCTTGGGTGGTACTTGGGGAGTCGGGCTTTGAAGGTCATTCCTGTCTGAGAGTGACTCTGAAAAGAATGTAAATATCCCGTGTATTGAGTCATATCGTTTAGTGAAGTGTTCGTAACTTTTCTTATTAATAGAAACTTGGAAGACTTGGGCTTTTTTATGGCGATACACAACTTAGCAACTTGGTCTTCCCAAGAGGCCTACTCACTCTTAGTTATAGAGATGCACACATTAGAGGATGAAGATGGAGAAGAGTGGCTAGGGTTTTTGCTACAAATGAACTTAATTATGATGTCTGTCATAACAGCAGAGTTTCTTTTACTTGATTTCAGTGCTTGGTTCAACTCTTAAAGGTTTTTAGAATATTTCCATGGTTGTGTCTTTGCATGCATATAGTTAATTATTTCATTCCTTCGTCCCTCTCTGTTTCTTGAAGTACATTAATATGTTATTGAGGCGCTCTGCCATTGTTGTGATTTGCAATTTTAGTTCTCGTGATTGATAATTTCTTAATGGCTCTGTAGGTACTAGGAAGTATGATCAAGCTCTTTAAAGTGAAGGAAAAACAAAGGGCTGAAAATGCCAATGGGACAGCGCCTGTCAAGAAGCAGAGTGCTGGAGAATTACGTCTTAACAGGGGTGGGCCATCATATGTGTTAATATTAGCCTTTCTAATCTTTTCTTGACGCCATTGTAAGCCGTTGTCTCGTAATTCTCTCTGGTTTACAACTTAATTACTGCAGAATACAAGCCCTAAATTTATGTTATGCTCCGAGCAAAGGGATTTGTATACAACCATGGAGGCTAGTGTGTGATATCTCCATTGCTTTCTTGAGTTGCCAAACAACATTTGAATAAGTTGTTGATGTTGCGTTTCTTATTGCCTCAATGACATTATAGAATGTCCTTCCTTTCTTCTCCAGCATGCCTATATTTGTGTAATTTCCTACTTCTCCGTATTAAACTGTATTCTACCTTCTCGCTCTTTGGCACACGTTCTCCTTGGTTGTTACTTATTAAAGATCCAACTATGAGGTAATTTTTCTTGTTGCATAATGATGTACTCCTTAGATTTGTTTTCCTATGACTTTTTCATTCATCTTGAATTACTTTGGTAAGTGCTAGGATCTGTGACTTTGTTTGGATACGAATTAGAAGTTGATCTTTTTCTCTATGCTTAATGTGTTTGCAATCCATGCTCGAGAATATCTTTTATTGATGAACTCGAACTACTAATTAGAGGCATTGTGTTGGAATATTTTGTCTGCTTGTTCTCTTGGTGAAGTCAAATAATTAATATGTGCAAATAATTGCAAAAAGCATTTCCCTTTCCTTTCTTTCTTATAGTTGTCAACCTTGTTTACTATGGTTCTAATGCTTATTTTTCACATGATCTGGCAATTTATTTACAGATATTGGTGAGTTAAACCTACCAAGCTGTTGTAGCATAGCATTTCCAAATGGCAAGGATGAGCTGATGAATTTTGAGGTTACCATTCGTCCTGATGAAGGATACTACGCGTAAGTCAATAGTATACAACGTGACTTACTAATCATGTGTAGGACGAAATGAATTTTTGCTCCTACTTGCCTGCCTGCTGATTTCAGCAATTTGAAGGTTCATACCAAAGGTTTTAGAATTTAGATTCGGGTTTATGGGTAGGTCTTGGGTTTTAGAATTACCGAGCTAGGGTTTCTGGAGCAAGAGTGGTGGCTTTTTAGAGCTGTGACCAGTAGCTTGTCAACAGATACAAGCAAGTAGAAACAAGAAATAAAGGAGATAGGATTCAGGATTCCTGCCTAGATGTCCATAGGAATAAAAACCTGAAATAAAGCTGCAAGCTGCATCAAAAAGTTTTCTTCTAGTAGGTCGCTAGCTGCATCAAGAAACTAAGCTCCAGGACCAAAATCTCCTCCAAAAGTACAAGAAAAATGGTCCTCACTCTTGGAGACGCTCTTTGCTTTTTAAGCTGTATCAAAAGGCAGCATCTCCAATAGTGAGGACCACTTTTTTTGTACTTTTGGAGCGAAGTTGGCTCCTGCACTTGAAAAGATTTAAAATGCTGGAGCGAAAATTGCTCAGAAAGTACAAAAATGTGCTCCACACTCTTGGTATTGGTCCTATAGCTTCGCTCCTGGAGCGTTTTTGCTCCACCTTGGAGCTGTATTTTGGCTTTCTGGAGCAAATTGTGGTCCAAAATGCATTTGCTCCTACTCTTGGAGATGCTCTAAACAAGATCAAAATGTTTTATTCGTTCATTCATGACTGCACAATCAGAAGTACATAGAACATTCTAGGAGTTGAAAAGTTACCTAAATACCCTTACTGCTGAAAGAAACCAAAGAAATGTGAGTAAATCTCATCGACAAATTTATGACTCAAGAGAAAGACAATATAAGACCGATGAACTCTATATTTGTAAGCTTAGAGAAAACTGTAAACCTCGAACAAGTGATCCGCTATCCCATGCTTGTCCTTTGAGTTCTTCCCATGTGCTTGATCAATAACCTTTAATTATTCAGTTTTACTTTTGAGTTCCCGGGGAGCATTGGATTCAACCTTTCTGGGTTCTGGAAACTGCCAGTTGGGAGCATTGGATTTGTGGTGGGGTTCCGCCAGAAATCTATTATACTTAGGCCCAGAATAATCAAAGTAAACAGGGGGTTTCTCTGTAAAAGTCAGACATTATGTCATCAGGATGGTAAGTTTGGGTAAATAAAAGTTTGGAAGTCACGAGCACCAGCAATTATGGGAAACTAGGAAGAGATCTAGGCAAGTATGCTTTGATGCTAGATAATCCTTGAAGTTGACCCATGTTTCTCCATAAATGAAGTGCACTAGTGAGCTTCTAGCTTTACCTTTGTGCCGAGTGGGGAAGTGAGCGGGGAAACTCGACAGTGTCATTTCTGTTTTGTTTTTTGAGAGAATGGTGTTGAAATATTTGCAATATTCTATCCTGGATCAGATTTGTATGGAACTTATTGATAACAAATTATCGTGATTTGGACTTAATAAAATCAATGTAGCGGTCCAGAAAAGTAAGTTGTGGGTCAGTTGGGGTAATTACAAAATACAAAAATTACAGTTGGAATTCATCAAGTAGTTTAGAGAAATTTGATCATTCAACTCTATGCTCGGCATCACTAATACAACTCTGTGCTTGATTTTATTGTGGGTTCGAGTTAACTTGGATCATTGGGTTCTTTTGATAGGGGTGGTACATTTTTATTTACTTTCCAAGTTCCCACTGTGTACCCACACGAGCCACCAAAAGTCAAGTGTAAAACAAAGGTAACCTAGCTGCATCATTGTTTTCTTTTCAATTCCTTAAATATTTCTATGGTGTTTTTGTTCTTACTGTAAGCAATATTTTGCTATGTTGTAGGTTTATCATCCGAACATTGACTTGGAAGGAAACGTATGCCTTAACATTTTACGAGAAGATTGGAAACCCGTTCTGAACATAAATACCTTAATCTACGGCTTGTTTCATCTCTTCACGGTAACTTTTCTTTTTCCAAGTAGGTTCTCTTCCCGGCTGGTTTTGGCAGATTGTATTTACCAAACACTTTGTTCACAGGAACCAAACTATGAGGATCCACTAAACCACGATGCTGCTGCTGTGTTAAGAGACAATCCCAAGATGTTTGAATCCAACGTGAGAAGAGCAATGGCTGGTGGTTATGTAGGGCAAACCATGTTTGTGAGGTGCATTTAGAAACTAGTATAGCACCAAAATTATACAATCAATCTCACCTCATAGGTGTGTATTATGGTATTTGTCGTTAGAGCTTGGTGTATTCTTTCTGAAGTGAATCAAACAAGTGTTGTTGTTGTCCACTTAATAGTGCTGTTGTTGTCCACTTAATATCCTCCTGTAATATGTCCCTCATGTTTCTGAGGATGAATTTGTTTATCCCTCATGTTTATGCAGATGAATGAAATGGTTGATTCCCCTAATTTAATTCTTGAAATCACAGCCTTTTTCCTAGCTTATTTTGTCCTCTAGGGCCTTGTTTAGGTTGGGGATAAGATATTGTAAGAGCATGTTTGGTTCCAGCTTAAAATCTCAATAATCTGATGAAAATAATCTGGGGTGAATAAGCTGGCTGAAATTATAATCTGAAAATTGTTTGGCATGCACTGAAAATCTTGAATTAAAATTTAATTGCGTTTGGCAACACTTGCAACTTTTACTATCAAATTTACAAAAAATGTCATTATTTGAACTTATGATACGTCTTAGATGTTATGTGTTTGCACAATTTAACAATTCATGCATTAAAGATATGGTAGAGTATGGTATTTCAGACACTATACCTAAAAAATCTCCAGAATCGGAGATTATATAATCTGCAGATTTTTAGCCAACTTAAATTAAAATCTGACTCAAAAAATCTACGAAACAAACGAGATTAAATTTTTTGGCAGATTTTAATCTCAAATCGCGAACCAAACAAGCACCAAGACATGACATAAATTGGGACATAATTGATGAAGTATAAGGTGGGATATGTCATTTTGTGTTCCTATGGTATGATATGAGCCGAGAGATTGGATTGAACTATTTAACCTGCAGATTAATGGATTGGATTCAACCAGAATCTACACAATTGTCCATGGAAATCAAACCATTTACTGTCCAAACAGTATAAGCAAATGTTTATATCCACAAAACTATATACAAATGACAAAAAAGCCAAACCTGTCATCTCACCCTCTATACTTCAATGACAAGAGAAAATCACAAGAAATTTACAGAAAATCGCTAAAAGGAACTAGAATAAGGGAAGAAGAATCGAATCAAGCAAAAGAGAGTGAAAGTTATCTTTTCCTATGTGCAACCAGATAACACCAGAAGGAGATATGGTATAAAGCAATACTTGAATAGCATTTTTTTTTCCAGCGATGTTGCTTCAAGTAGTGTAATCAGGGGCAAGTGGAAGAGGCCGGTGCAAGTCTCTTAACAATCGAAGCCATGTACTTCCCTTGATGTTCTGCGAGTGATAGCTCAGTTTCAGATGGTTCTCTGGTGCCATCTCCAGAGAAGACTCCAGCACCGTAAGGAGAGCCTCCTCTGATGGAGTCCATTCTGAACATTCCTGCCCCAAAGGTGTACCCAATTGGGACATAGAGCATACCATGATGGACTAACTGGGTGATTGCTGTCCAACTGCACCCAAAAAAACGAATCTCGATGAAAATGACACCTTTAACCTATACTCAAGATAATATAAAATAATTTAGTGGAGAGTATAAACAATATGATGTGTTGTAATCCGGAAACTCGGATTGAGAGGGAGGCATTTGCATCCCCTTTTTTCATGTCCCTAATTGTCCCCTGCAATTACTTTACAATTTACTAGTCCTGGACCTCCTGGTACTATCACGAGGAGACCAGGGCAGATTCATGAATTTGTTATAGTAGGGGTTAAATTGAAAGATTAAACAAAATAGATATAAAAAATAATTTTTTAAAGCTGAGTGGGGGCTTTATGCAATTTTGGTATGGGGTAAACTGAAAAGATCTAACCAAAAAAAGGTAAATTATGAATTTTTAGAAGTTGAGTGGGCTATATGTGACCATGTACATTCCGCCCTTGCAGGAGACGACTGTGTTTATCCAGCAAGGTGAGAATAGGAGATTAACATGGCATCAGAAGAGGCAGTACGTCGTATTTTGAGATTTGGAGTAATGATTGCGAATCATCGAGTAATTCAAGATTCCAAGTCAAAGGGGGCTACAAATGCAGACCAGGAGAACTTGAAGGTGTGTTCAACAGAGGAAAAAACGGTCAAATGCATCATACAAGATGTTGAAGTTAAGGGGAATAAGAAAAGGTTGAGTTGATCTAATTCACAGGAGAACATAACTACTTGCCTCTAACCATTTGGGAGCTAAATACTCCACAAGAATGTTCCATCAATTTGGTGAGCACACGACTCGATCGAATCAAAGTAACTGATAAAGGTGTTCAACCATGAATTGGCTCCATGGAACCTAGTAGACCCAATATGGTGAAACACCCTACTTCAAGAAGAAAGAAGCTGCAAAGACCACTTTTCCCGAAAAATGAGTAAAGGGCCTTTTGACCATTAGATATCCAGTGATTCCGTCATTGCAAGAGATTCACAAGAGTGTGCTACAGACTCAAACAAACTAGAGTTTTCAACTTAAAAAATCTGCCTGAGCAGTTGCTCGAGCAAGTGGAACTCTTATGCAAATGCCCGAAAACGTAGTGAATCATTCTCTACCAAGAAGAAAGCAACTAAAGCATGCACTGGGGCCATGGTCAATTTACAAAAGAGATTGTAGAATGCAAAAGAAAATGCACCCGAAACCTGATATATTTCTTACTCAAATGAACAAGCCTTTTCCCAGATTAACTAACCCCCCCCCCCCCCCCCCCCCGCTACATGTCCAAACCATTCCTTCAATTGTTCAATTGTTCAATTTGATTACATGTTTCCCATTGTCTCTACCGATGTTCGCTTTAGTTTCCACCTCCCTTGTCCACCACTTCTGATTTGGGTTACATTAAAGCAAGACTAAAAAAATTTGAGCGGTTAATATAAAAGGTAAGAGTCAAATCAGACCGAGCATCTCAAAGGATTTATATTCAGTAATTATCTTGAATAGTTCTTATGAAACATGGTAGACAAGCTCAATATTTGTAAAGAACCAATGCCAAAAGATGGGAAATATGCTCAAAGCTAGCGCAAACTCATGTAGATATCTGTCTGTTCATTTGCTGACATTGTGATAAAAATGTACTATTTACGCCAACAATGTTCCTGTTCTTTAATGTTCAATGTAACAGATTAGCTTGGTCTATGCAACTCTTAGCCCCATACAATTGGCGAATCATGTCACATTGTATACTCACTATGTGATAACCGTAGTGGCATGGTCAACTGCATCAAAGTCAGTACAATGATCTATAACCTCGTTCTGAGTGATTAAACTTGCTAGAATAGGAGGGTTCATATCATCCAGGTCATTCTTTGATTCATTTTAAGTTCAACATTGGTGGTAAGCAGAATTTTAAAACTTAAGTGGCGATCTAAATCGTATGGAAGACATTTCTGATACATGATCCATACAATGGGCGAGGCGAAAACCACCTTTTTTTCAACCAAACCTAATACTAATTCGTAGACATTGGTTCTTATTAGTAGGCCAGTAACATTGATCAAGTATATCACTGAATGAACAGATTACTCATGTTAATAGTCAATAAAATTCATCACAGACAAAAACAACAAAAGAGCAAAACCAGACTTACGCAGTGGTCTCCTGGCCACCTCCCTGCGTACCGGTACTAACAAAGAATCCGGCAGGCACTCCGGCCAGCTTCTGTTCCTTCCACAACAACCCTGTCGAATCGAAAAACGCCTTCATTTGAGATGACATACACCCAAACCTAGTAGGAAACCCAAACAACAACCCATCAGCCTCCACCAACTCCTCAGCAGATATCACAGGAATCTCATCTCCCTTCTCTGGCACCTTCATTTGCTCCAACACTTCCTGAGACAAAGTCTCTTCAACCCTGTACAAAAGCCCTTCAACCCCATCAATCCCATCAACCCCTTTCTTCATCCTCCTAGCTAAACCCTCCACATGACCATACATTGAATAGAACACAATGAAAACCTTCAGTTTCTGACCCAATTCTTGAAATGGGGTTGTTGAATTGGTTACATTGCTATGACTGACTGAAACTGAATCATCATCAACATGATCCTCAAGTGGGTTTTGAGGGGGGTGATTAGGAACACCCAGAGGTGGTCTGTTCTTGCTGGGTATGCATCCTCCTCCTTTACCCATCAAAGGATTTGCACAAAAGATGAGTTAAATCGAATTGGGTGTTGGTCTAATTGCTCTCTTTGGTTATTCCCAGAAGAGGGATTCAAAGAAGTGGAGATTGAAGACTTGGCATTGGTCTTCCGAAAGACTAGATTGGGTGAGCGAAGTGGGTTTCGGAAACTTTTTGCTGGCACTGTGTTGACCAAGGTTTGATGAGCTGTTGTTGTGAGAATTAGTAACGAGCAGTGAAGGTGTGAGCTCTCTCTCACATGGATTCTTCGCTGGCAGCAGCTTCTGAAATCTGGAGAATGAACCTTATACATCTTTGGTTTATGTGTAGCCTTTCTGGTAGTTGGAAGCAAGTAAGCAAAAGTTTTTCAGTGTGATTTAGACTAGGTTGATGAGCACGGAGATTCAGCCATTCAGGGGGTAATGGAATGGGGTCTAAGCTAAAAGGTATGCGAGACCCACGACAGTGAGGGTTAACACATGTTGCAAAATCAAAAGAACCTGAGGGGAAAATCATTTTAGGAGATTAGTCATATCTGGCGTTTAGTGTAGCAAATGAGAACATAAGCGAAATTAAGTAATCTGGCAAAGAAAAAGATGATCCGAGTTTGTGTGTATTGCTGGATCAAAACCAATGTGCAAAATAAGCTCCAACTTTGTGTAGATACCGCGTGTATCAAAAATGTTAACTCTTAGTGGGCATGATATCACTCTAATTCATTTACGAGGGGGTCATTTAGCGCGCTCATAAAAGGACAATGAGTTCTGCTCTATGCCCCTTCATGGATCGACTCCTTGATTCATTCTTGTGTTGTTCCTTCTCATTTTATCGTGTTGTGGGTTGTACTGAGAACTACGAGAAAAACCTTTTGGTTTATACTGATTTTATTGGACCTCAAACGTAAATAGTTCTTGAGTATATGGACGCTGCCTTTTGGTTTGTGTCTCCTGCTTGTTTGGAGCGATTTGTGTCCGTTTATATATAACTGAAAAGGTACTTTGTAGAGTAAGATAAGAAGACGATCCAAAATATATGGAGGTGGTCACGCTGGCATTAGTCTTTTTTCTTAAGTGTAATTTTAGCCGCTTTCTTGTCTGTGTTTGGCAACTGTTATTTGTAACTGGATGAATGCTTGCTCATCAGTTGGGAACTCATGAAGGCTTTCTTATTTGCATGCATAGGGAAGAACCGTTGTTTGCATGGAATACTTTTGTTTCTTGTTTCCATCAAACTAAGGATTTATGCTCCAACTATTTTAGTTATTTCCACCCGTTGTTGGCTGAGTGATATACTTGAAAACATCAAGTTTATGATTGGGTTTCAAATCTCTAGAATGCTCCACCAGTTTATTGCATTGTAGGATGATAAATCGTGGGAAAGAAAGCACCACCAAGGTTCAAGGCAGGAAAAGACCAATGACAGTAAGTCAGTAACAATAAATCACCTGTCTTGGGTGGTACTTGGGGAGTCAGGCTTTGAAGGTCAAATATCCCATATATTGAGTTATATCGTTTAGTGAAATGTTCGTAACTTTTCTTATTAATAGAAACTTGGAAGACTTGGGCTTTTTATGGCGATACACAACTTAGCAACTTGGTCTTCCCAAGATGCCTACTCACTGTTAGTTATAGAGATGCACACATTAGAGGAAGAAGATGGAGAAGAGCGTCTAGCGTTTTTGCTACAAATGAACTTAATTATGATGTCTGTCATAACAGTAGAGTTTCTTTTACTTGATTTCAGTGTTTGGTTTAACTCTTAAAAGGTTTTTAGAATATTTCCATGGTTGTGTCTTTGCATGCATATAGTTAATTATTTCATTCCTTCGTCCCTCTCTTTTTCTTGAAGTACATTAATTTATGTTATTGAGGTGTTCTGCCATTGTTGTGATTTGCAATTTTAGTTCTCATGATTTATAATTTCTTAATGGCTCAGTAGGTACTAGGAAGTATGATCAAGCTCTTTAAAGTGAAGGAAAAACAAAGGGCTGAAAATGCCAATGGGACAGCGCCTGTCAAGAAGCAGAGTGCTGGAGAATTACGTCTTAACAGGGGTAGCCATCATATGTGTTAATATAAGCCTTTCTAATCTTTTCTTGAACGGCTCACAATTCTCTCTGGTTACAAGTTAATGACTGCAGAATACATGCCCTTAATTTATGTTATGCTCCGAGCAAAGGGATTTGTATACATCCATGGAGGCTAGTGTGTGATATCTCCATTGCTTTCTTGAGTTGCCAAAACATCATTTGAATTATAAGTTGTTGATGTTGCGTTTCTTATTGCCTCAATGACATTATAGAATGTCCTTCCTTTCTTCTTCAGCATGCCTATATTTGTGTAATTTCCTACTTCTCCGTATTAAACTGTATTCTACCTTCTCGCTCTTTGGCACACGTTCTCCTTGGTTGTTACTTATTAAAGATCCAACTACGAGGTAATTTTTCTTGTTGCAATGATGTACTCCTTAGATTTGTTTTCCTATAACTTTTTCATTCTTCTTGAATTACTTTGGTAAGTGCTAATATCTGTGACTTTGTTTGGATACTAATTAGAAGTTGATCTTTTTCTCTATGCTTAATTTGTTTGCAATCCATGCTCGAGAATATCTATTATTGGTGAACTTGAACTACTAATTAGAGGCATTGTGTTGGAATATTTTGTCTGTTTTTTCTCTTGGTGAAGTCAAATAATTAATATGTGCAAATGGTTGCAAAAAGCATTTCCCTTTCCATTCTTTCTTATAGTTGTCAACCTTGTTTAATATGATTCTAATGCTTATTTTTTAAATGATCTGGCGATTTATTTACAGATATTGGTGAGTTAAACCTACCAAGCTGTTGTAGCATAGCATTTCCAAATGGCAAGGATGAGCTGATGAATTTTGAGGTTACTATTCGTCCTGATGAAGGATACTACGCGTAAGTCATAGTATATAACGTGACTTACTAATCATGTATAGGACGAAATGACTTTTTCTCCTACTTGGCTGCCTGCTGATTTCAGCAATTTGAAGGTTCATACCAAAGGTTTTAGAGTTTAGATTGGGGTTTATGGGTAGATCTTGGGCTTTAGAATTACTGAGCAAGGGTTTCTGGAGCAAGAATGGGGGCTTTTTAGAGCTGTGACCAGTAGCTTGTCAACAGCAACAAGGAAGTATAAACAAGAAATAAAGGAGATAGGATTCCAGGACTCCTGCCTAGATGTCAATAGGAATAAAAACCTGAAATAAAGCTGCAAGCTGCATCAAAAAGTTTTCTTTTAGTAGGTCGCTAGCTACATCAAGAAACTAAGCTGCAGGACCAAATTTCCTCCAAAAGTACAAGAAAAATGGTCCTCACTCTTGGAGACGCTCTTTGCCTTTTAAGCTTGTATCAAATGCAGCATCTCCAATAGCGAGGACCCTTTTTTTTGTACTTTTGGAGCGAAGTTGGCTCCTGCACTTGAAAAGACTTAAAAATGGAGCAAAAGTTGCTCAGAAAGTACAAAAAAGTGCTCCGCACTCTTGGCTTTCTGGAGCAAATTTTGGTCCAAAATGCATTTGCTCCTACTCTTGGAGATGCTCTGAGCAAGCTCAAAATATTGTATACATTCATTCCTGACTTATCAGAAGTACATAAATGCCCTCCTTACTGCTCAAAGAAACCAAAGAAATGTGAGTAAATCTCATTGACAAAATGACTCAAGAGAAAGACAACATTAAGACTCTGATGAACTCTATATGTGCAAGCGTAGAGAAAACTGTAAACCTCGAACATGCGATCCGCTATCCCATGCTTGTCCCTTGAGTTCTTCCCATGTGCTTCATCAATAACCTTTAACTATTCAGTTTTACTTTTGAGTTCCCGGGGAGCATTGGATTCAACCTTTCTGGGTTCTGGAAACTGCCAGTTGGGAGTATTGGATTTGTGGTGGGGTTCCGCCAGAAATCTATTATACTTTGGCCCAGAATAATCAAGTAAGCAGGGGTTTCTCTGTAAAAGTTGACATTATGTCATCAGGATGGTAACTTTGAGTAAATTAAAGTTTGGAAGTCACGAGCACCAGTAATTATGGGAAACTAGGAAGAGATCTAGGCAACTATGCTTTGATGCTAGATAATCCTTGAAGTTGACCCATGTTTCTCCGTAAATGATGTGCACTTGTGAGCTTCTAGCTTCCTGTGTACCGCGTGGGGAAGTGTGCGGGAAACTCGACAGTGACATTTCTGTGTGTGTTTTTTTTTTTTTTTTTTGAGAGAGAGAGAGAGAGAGAGAGAGAGAGAGCGGTGTTGAAATATTTGCAATACTCTATCCTGGATCAGATTTGTAGAATTTAAGTCTGATTGATAAAAAATTATCGTGATTTGGTCTTTTAATTTCAATGTAGCGGTCCAGATGAGTAAGTTGTGGGTCAGTTGGAATAATTACAAAAATTACAGTTGGAATTCATCAAGTAGTTTAGAAATATTTGATCATTCAACTCTATGCTTGGCGTCACTAATACAACTCTGTGCTTGATTTTATTGTGGGTTCGAGTTAACTTGGATCATTGGGTTCTTTTGATAGGGGTGGTACCTTTTTATTTACTTTCCAAGTTCCCACCGTGTACCCACACGAGCCACCAAAAGTCAAGTGTAAAACAAAGGTAACCTAGCTGCATCATTGTTTTCTTATCAATTCCTTAAATATTTCTGCGGTGTTTTTGTTCTTACTGTAAGCAATATTTTGCTATGTTGTAGGTTTATCATCCGAACATTGACTTGGAAGGAAACGTATGCCTTAACATTTTACGAGAAGATTGGAAACCCGTTCTGAACATAAATACCTTAATCTATGGCTTGTTTCATCTCTTCACGGTAACTTTTCTTTTTCCAAGTAGGTTCTCTTCCCGGCTGGTTTTGGCAGATTGTATTTACCAAACACTTTGTTCACAGGAACCAAACTATGAGGATCCACTAAACCACGATGCTGCTGCTGTGTTAAGAGACAATCCCAAGATGTTTGAATCCAACGTGAGAAGAGCAATGGCTGGTGGTTATGTAGGGCAAACCATGTTTGTGAGGTGCATTTAGAAACTAGTATAGCACCAAAAATATACAATCAATCTCGCCTCATAGGTGTGTATTATGGTATTTGTCGTTAGAGCTTGGTGTATTCTTTCTGAAGTGAATCGAACAAGTGTTGTTGTTGTCCACTTAATAGTGTTGTTGTCCACTTAATATCATCCTGCAACGTATGAAGTTGGTGGCAATATGTCCCTCATGTTTCTGAGGATGAATTTGTTTATCCCTCATGTTTATGCAGAATAATGAAATGGTTGATTTCCTAATTTAATTCTTGAAATCACAGCCTTTTTCCTAGCTTATTTTGTCCTCTAGGGCCTTGTTTAGGTTGGGGATAAGATATTGTAGGTCATGACATAAATTGGGACATAATTGATGAAGTATAAGGTGGGATATGTGATTTTGTGTTCCTATGGTATGATATGAGCCGAGAGATTGGATTGAACATTTACTGTCCAAACAGTATAAGCAAATGTTTATATCTACAAAACTATAAACAAATGACAAAAAAGGCAAACCTGTCATCTCACCCTCTATACTTCAATTACAAGAGAAAATCGCAAGAAATTTACAGAAAATCGCTAAAAGGAACTAGAATAAGGGAAGAAGAATCGAATCAAGCAAAAAAGAGTGAAAGTTATCTTTTCCTATGTGCAACCAGATAACACCAGAAGGAGATATGGTATAAAGCAATACTTGAATAGCATTTTTTTTTCCAACGATGTTGCTTCAAGTAGTGTAATCAGGGGCAAGTGGAAGAGGCCGGTGCAAGTCTCTTAACAATCAAAGCCATGTACTTCCCTTGATGTTGTGCGAGTGATAGCTCAGTTTCAGATGGTTCTCTGGTGCCATCTCCAGAGAAGACTCCAGCACCGTAAGGAGAGCCTCCTCTGATGGAGTCCATTCTGAACATTCCTGCCCCAAAGGTGTACCCAATTGGGACATAGAGCATACCATGATGGACTAACTGGGTGATTGCTGTCCAACTGCACCCAAAAAAATTTAAAAAATTAAACCAAATCTCGATGAAAATGACACCTTTAACTGATACTCAAGATAATATAAAATAATTTAGTGGAGAGTATAAACATGTGATATGTTGTAATCCGGAAACGCGGATTGAGAGGGAGACATTTTCATTCACTTTTTTCATGTCCCTAATGGTCCCCTGCAATTACTTTACAGTTTACTAGTCCTGGTACTATCACAAGAAGACCAGGGCAGATTCATGAATTTGTTATAGTGGGGGTTAAATTGGAAAGATCAAACAAAATAGATATAAAAAATAATTTTGTAAAGCTGAGTGGGGGTTTTATGCAATTTTGGTAGGGGGTAAACTGAAAAGATCTAACCAAAAAAAGGTATTTTATGAATTTTTAGAAGTTGAGTGGGCTATATGTGACCGTGTACATTCCACCCTTGCAGGAGACGACTGTGTTTATCCAGCAAGGTGAGAATAGGAGATTAACATGGCATCAGAAGAGGTAATACGTCGTATTTTGAGCTTTGGAGTAATAATTGCGAATCATCCGAGTAATTCACGATTCCAAGTCAAATGGGGCTACAAATGCAGACCAGGAGAATTCGAAGGTATGTTCAACTGAGGAGAAGACGGTCAAATGCATTATACAAGATGTTGAAGTTAAGGGGAATAAGAAAAAGTTGAGTGGATCGAATTCACAGGAGTAAGAACTACTTGCCTCTAACCATTTGGGAGCTAAATACTCCACAAGAGTGATCAACTACCTCAAGAATTCATATGTTCCATCAATTTGGTGAGCACACGACTCGATCGAATCAAAGTAACTGATAAAGGTGTTCAAACATGAATTGGCTCCATGGAACCTAGTTGACCCAATATGGTGAAACACCCTACTTCAAGAAGAAAAAAGCTGCAAAGACCATTTTTCCCGAAAGTGAGTAAAGGGTTTTTTTGACCATTAGATATCCAATGATCCGTTATTTCAAGAGATTCACAAGAAAGTAATACGGACTCAAACAAACTAGAGTTTGCAACTTCAAAAATCTACCTGAGCAGTTGCTCGAGCCACTGGAACTCTTACAATCTGCCCTGGAGCCAAAACATTGTGAATCGTTCTCTACCAAGAGGAAAGCAACTAAACCATGCCCTGGGGCCATGGTCGATTTACAAAAGAGATTGTAGAATGCACCAGAGATCAGATATATCTGTTACTCAAATTAACAAACCTTTTTCCCAGTTTAACAAACCTACATGGATCAAAATCCCTCACTGGTTTTAAATTTCAATATATTTTTCCCATTGTCTCCACCAATGTTTCCCTAGGTCTCCCCCTCCCTCGTCTACCACTTTCGATTTGGATTACATTAAAGTAAGACTAAAAAAACTTAAAGAGGTTAATCTCAAAGGTAAGAATCAAATCAAACCTAGCATCTCAAAGAATTTAGATCCAGTAATCATCAGTGTAATCTTGCTAGTTCATAAAATTGGGAAACTGTCTTGAATAATTCTTATGAAACAAGCTCAATATTCGTTAAGAAGCAATGCCCAGAGATGGGAAATATGCTCAAAGTTAGCGCAAACTCGTGCAGATATCTGTCTGGTCATGGTGACTTTGTTATAAAAAGGTAATACGGGCATGAGTTGTCTATGTCCAATCACAATTACATAGCCCAAAACTACAAAACACTAGGTACGAATAGATGAGGATTGAGGGATATGCTCAACCAGTATGGGATTCAATCAACAACTCATGCCTCAGAACACTCGAGAAATAGATACTCTAGCAGATCATGTATCACCATTATTTGTACCATGATTGTATACTACCATGGTACATGATCTAAATCGGTGGAAAGCATATGATACACGATCCATACAATGGGAGAAGCGAAAACCACCTTTTCTCAATCAAACCTAAGACTAGAATCGTAGACAATGTCAATTAGTCTGCAATAACCCAGTAACATTGATCAAGTATTTCATCCATGAACAGATAACTCATGTCAATAACCAATCAATTCAACACAGGTAAAAAACAACAAAAGAGCAAAACCAGACTTACGCAGTGGTCTCCTGCCCACCTCCCTGTGTCCCGGTACTAACAAAGAACCCAGCAGGCACTCCGGCAAGCTTCTGCTCCTTCCACAACAACCCTGTCGAATCGAAAAACGCCTTCATTTGACAAGACATACACCCAAACCTAGTAGGAAACCCAAACAACAACCCATCAGCCTCCACCAACTCCTCAGCAGATATCACAGGAATCTCATTCCCCTTCTCTGGCACCTTCATTTGCTCCAACACTTCTTGTGACAAAGTCTCTTCAACCCTGTACAAAAGCCCTTCAACCCCATCAATCCCATCAACCCCTTTCTTCATCCTCCTAGCTAAACCCTCCACATGACCATACATTGAATAGAAAACAATGAAAATCTTCAGCTTCTGACCCAATTCTTGAAATGGGGTTGTTGAATTGGTTACATTGCTGTGACTGACTGAAATTGAATCATTTTCATCATGATTCTCAAGTGGGTTTGGAGGGGGGTGATTAGGAACACCAAGAGGTGGTCTGTTCTTGCTGGGTATGCATCCTCCTCCTTTACCCATCAAAGGATTTGCACAAAAGATGAGTTAAATCGAATTGGGTGTTGGTCTAATCGCTCTGTTTGGTTATTCCAGAAGAGGGATTCAAAGAAGTGGAGATTGGAGACTTGGAATTGGTCTTCCGAAAGACTAGATTGGGTGAGGGAAGTGGGTTTCGGAAGCTTTTTGCTGGCACTGTGTTGACCAAGGTATGAGCTGTTGTTGTGAGGATTAACGAACAGTGAAGGTGTGAGAGCTTTCTAACATGGATTCTTCGCTGGCAGCAAGCAGCATCTGAAATGTGGAGAATGAACTTATATTAATTTGCACTTTGACCCCATTAATATATTAATTTGGGTTTGGGAAGCTATTTCTACCCTAGTGCTACCTCTATCCCGCCATGTTCTGCTAAAAGAGCTGCACTAACCAAAAGACTACATAAGCCTATATACCCGACCTTTTGAGGAACAGAAACACCAACATGAACTACCAGGGATTAACATACTTAACTGTTACTCCCTCTGTTTCTTCTGATTCATCATCATTTTTTATCTGGCCGGTTTCATCATACTTTCCTTTTTTAGAAACACTTGGAAGTGAAAGTACCATCTTGCCTTTAATGAAGAGTTGTGTAGATCACTGTAATGTAGAATCCACTAGCAATTTAGTGAGTCACAAATTTACTTCCAGCGGCAGTGTTATAAAAATCACTTAAATTATTAATAAAGCAACATTCTGAGCTCATGAAGAACTAGGAAGAACGGAGAGAGTATATACAAAGCAAGACTACCGAAAAGACCCACTAGACAGACCCACAGCAAACCAAACTGCAACAGCAGCACTGTTTCTGGAGTAGCTAGATAATATCATATCTAAGGAGTTTTGCCTACTGCTGGAGAGGCTCCTTTGTTGATGGGTTATAAGAAGACAAGGCATAGTTCAAATGCTTAAATTTAGTATAATAATAAGAACGAATAACGAATTGAATTCATGTATTTGCCTAGGTAAATATAAACGAGCACATCTTCGAATTGCCTTGAAAATCTCATGAGGTGTTCATAAATGGTCGAAGTAGTTGAATAGGACAGTTACTATGACTATAGCCCTTGGTAAATTTACCAAAGATGAAGAAGATATATTTGAACTGGGGGTTAGGAGTTTGGTGGAATAAATAAAATGTTAAAACGAGCATTTCAGTATTTTTTGTTATTGCTTACAACATCTAAATATCGGACTGGTTCAACCCAGTTGACCCGGACTTGGGTCCCCGAGTTTGACTGTATTTGACCAGGTCATCTGCAAATACGAACTGGCCAGGTGGTGATTCTGACTGTTTTAGAGTCCGGTTCGCCGGGTCACCGGTCCTACCAGCCAAGCCGGTCCAAGTTTCATAACTACGATTTCTTATTTTCGAACCGGTTAATGCTACATAGTTTTTCTTCTGAAATAGAGAAGTCTACTGGCTATTCATCTCTAATTTTCATATGGATGTCCAAAAGAAGAAAGAACTGCAATCGCGGCTGTAAGATAAATTGGATAGAACCAGGCAAGTTCCATGAAGATACAACAATCTGTATTTGTTCTGATTCTGTGCATCAAACATTTCAGACAACAAGACAACCTCATCTTCCTCCTCAAAAGAGAAAAAAGATCATTTCGACAATCACAAAAATAGACCGCAGGAGGCGGCACACCCACAAGAAGCTTTCTAACATTCAATCTCCTTACAAAAGCAACAAGCTTGTACACATTCTACAACACCTAGGTGCCTAAAGACGAGAGCAAACTCGACACTCAAAAATATTCCTTCCTCTCGACAAGCTTTCAGTCTCAGCCTTCCTTGAATGAAGAACTCCGCGATGTTTTCAGCTCCCATGGGGGTAGGCAGCCTTTATAATGAGAATGTAGAAACAATGAGGATATCGATACCTCCTTCTCCTTTGGCATCAATGAGATTGATGAGAAACAGCTAAAGGAGCTTCTTAGTCTCTTTTTGTCCGACTCGCACGCTTGGAAATTGGTGTCATCTGGCACCGCAGAAGCTTTAAGGGCCTCAGGAAGAATACAGTTGCAAACTGAACCTGAGAGAAATTAAGAGAGAGCGAGCTTAACGCAACTTCCAACAATTACAGAAGAATAAAAGCTGCCAAGTAACAAGTTCTCTGAGTTATCTGGAAAACTTGGGTTTCTAGCAACCTGGTATACTTCCAAGCTCATAAAAAGGAGAGGATAAAAAGTTGTTTAACAGACGCTATAATGCTTGCAACATTGACCTTTCACCAAAATGCTAAGTGGTGATACAGAGGTGTATGAGGATTTCCAAGCACAAGAATTCAAGAAGAAAATAAAAACAACTTGGGTCTAATAGAGGAGTACTTTAAAAAGGTATGTGAAGCAAAATAATACCTATTCTTGCCAGACGATTTACCCATTTTGGGATCTTGTTTCCTGTCAGCTTGTGACAGAGATCTTCGCAGAAATGGTTGCAGTTTTTGGTAACCAAGTGATATGTGTCGCCGTTGTAGTTTGAAGAGTGATACTCCATGAATTCTCTAATCTGGAAAGGGTCCAAGTATGTTGTTCCCATGTATATTGACTTCCTGTACTTGAAGCCAGGGCATTGCCGGGGTTCAACCTCAAAGACACCACTTGTTGGATGGTCGTGGGCTCCAAATGCATATTCTACGCCGTGGACTGTAAAATGAGTATAATAAGGCCAGTCAGAAAATCTTTTTTCCGCCAAGTTTAACGATTTCATAAAGCATAAAGGAACAGATATAGTTTCATTTCAATCACAAACAGATACATTGGGGGAAGTAACATTGTTCCACATTTGTTCTCTTTGGTCCTGCTCTATTTCTTTATGATGCTCCCTTCACATGGATTCTTCAACATTTCACTGGTATGATATCTCCTAGAAGGTACAGTTCTTGTGTCATCTGAGTTTGAGTATTCACCTTGCTATTATTAAGCAATAACTGTGAACGAGCATAAGAGGTTAAATTCCAACTGTATGTAAAGAAAGAGTTCACTGATTGCAAATCCCCTAAAGCTTGAAAGATC
Organism: Linanthus parryae; assembly: GCA_023055425.1. NCBI lineage: Eukaryota > Viridiplantae > Streptophyta > Magnoliopsida > Ericales > Polemoniaceae > Linanthus > Linanthus parryae. The sequence goes on from JALGPY010000002.1 coordinate 43,129,338, forward strand.
TTTGTTTGTTTCTACTTCACTCCAAAAATTTCTACTTTAGCCTAACTTCCAATTTGTTTTCGCCTCTTAGGTTACTAGTCACATCCTCATTAATAAGCATATAAATCCTTCTGGTAATAAGGATCAAAACATGGGACTTCGCTAGTTTAGGGACAGGCATGCGGCATGCCAATGCCATAATCCACGAGGATGGCAGTTGATCATCATAACCAAACCAAATACAGTGTCAGTTAAGCACAGAGGTCTTCCAATATATAATGTGAGAAACCATTGAGGTAAAAATCGTTAGCGAGGGACTGAGACATGCAGCAAAGAGGAAGGAAATAAGACAACAAGAAAACAGTTCTAAGCTTGTAAAACAGGAGAGCAAAAACCACTTTACTAAGAACTATTCATTGAAACAGATACGCTTTCATGTATGTTGGCAAACTAGAATGCCAGCCTACTTCAACTCTTTACAATCATGATTCATGCATATAGCATATTACTTCACAAAAACCTAACTAATGTTCGAATGTAATGATTGTACATTGAAGTCTACTTATATAAGAAGAGAAAAACTGAGAACTGGAAACACTATTGATCAATAGAGAGAATGAAAACAGATAACCTGACCTTCAACACCAGTGTGAAAAACACCAAGGCCTGCCCAGTAAAAGTACCCATTTGCAGGTGTCAAATCGTAGACATTGAGGTACACGGGTGCTCCGCCTGAATCATAGTCCTCTGATTTCACTTTTGGGAAAATGCAAAACTTGGTTGCTGCTGATTTTCCTCGCAAAGGAAAAGGCACGACTGATCGCCAGCCTTTATTGGATCTGGGTTTCATATTTCTTTGAGTCTAAGAGATGAAACTAGGAATCAGTCAACACCTGGTCATGACCTGCAACATAGAAAATTATTAGCAACAATTACCGCCTGAGACTTTGCACCTCATCGAACTGTAGAAGAATATCTGATTCAGTCACTGAAGGAGGCACTTTATCGCCACCAATATCACATCAACGCACTGATTTCGAACTTGCTAACACCTTCAATCTATTTATTTTTAAATTAATCATCCATAGACGTGAAACGATGCAGTCAGCTAGTTCAATTCACACAATGCATACAGAAAATAGGTGGCAACACTAATCATCGACTGAAAAAAAGCAGACTAATAGCACAGAGACGTTGATAGCGAAGTAGTAGGCATTTCGAAAGCACTACAAATGAAACATTTTCCTTCATATTGTATGGTCTAGCTACTTCCAATAAAACTCTCATTCTACATTACTACACCATGTCTCAGCTGGAGTACCCTTAAGACCTTCAAAAATCCTGAGTATAGAGGATCCCACAGGTCCATAGAGCTGCAAACAAGCATCAACCTAAGCCTCATTTCAGGATTTATTTTGAGAGAAATAGTTAACCAAGTTGGTGAACTCTTAAAGAACATAAAACCCAAGGGACATGGACAAGAAGAAACTGAGGCTGGAGATTACAAAAACCACCACATGCAGTGGAGTCAAAAGCTCCAACTACTTACCTACTGTCTCCAAGTTGGTTCCTCCACTCCTTAATCAAAACTACTTTTTATTTATTTTTTCTGCTTCTGCAATGGTGAAGCAATTCTACAGAGCACACTTGGAGACACAGATCCATCATCAAGAAAAGCATAACATCAATCATTAAATCGTACGGCTAGCAAACCCAGGAACCCTAGATCTCTAAGCATTCAGCACAAAACATGTTGAATCATGACACCAAAGCAAGAACCAGATTCATGAAGAAACCCAGATGAAATCAAGAAATGCAGCTTCCAGAAAACCCCCAAATATCAAGAATTACGCAGTGAAACATCAAGAAACATCAAGATTCGAGTAAATTGAACAAAACCCATTACGAAAAATGGAAAATTGGAGAGACCCATTTACCTTTTTCAGAGAAGACATTCATCAGAGGAGATTCAGCAAGAACCCACCATTCTCATCGGAGAGAGAACACCTGGGAGTGGAGTAAATGTACCTGAAACCTACACATTTTTGTGCTCTAAAAAAGAATGGTAAAGCAACAAGAGCACTACTATCACTGTCCCTTTTAAAGCTCCGGTCAAAGACACAAAGGTGAAAGCAAAAAAAGAATTCTATTCTTGATATTCTTGATGTGAAGTGTCATTTTTTTGGGATTTTTCAATTTCTAAAATTCCAACTGTTTAGAAAATTATTTTAAATTTATTTTTCCAGTAAGGTTGACACGACGAATAATTGAATATTGGTCAATAGTCCCTACAACACGATGTAGTGTCCTAATTCCTTTAATAAAATAATAATATTTAATTAGCTGGATATTTTATTAAATAATAATTCTTTTCCGTTTTTTTGCATATTATTAGTTTGTTGTATTTGCTAATGGGAACAAAAGTTTGCATCCTCTCAATTTTCGTTTCTGTTTCCTAATAAATTAGTAAGGCTATGATTGAAAACTTGGAATTTAGTTAACTAGTCAGTGGTAATTAGCCAATAGGGAATGGCCATGTCGGCAAGTACAGACATGAGTTTTACTTTTATTTCTTCCAAGTAAAAGCCCCTGAAATGTTTGTATTTGTGTCGATGTGACTACATTATTGTTGCCTTTGCAGGAAAAAGCTTTTTGGGTAAAAAACACTCTCACCTACTTAAGTTTGATGCAAAACACTTTCAGTTTCCCAACTTTGGGAAATGACAGTTTCACTCCATTTGTTGGTCAAATACCATAACATTTATACTCTTCAATTCTGATAACGTTAGTCTAAGGGCAGTTGTTCGTCACTATATTAATTTCGGGGACAAATTTGCTCTCAATGACACAATCAGGAGTGTAAGTGTCTTGAAGTTTGGATTACAGAAGGGGTGAAAGTGTCATTTTCCAAAAAAGAATGGGTGAATTATATTTGCATAAAAAATGAGGGGGCGAAAGTATCTTTTACCCAAGTTTTTATACTTATCCCTTTTCGGGGTAAAGGACACTTTCAACCCTCGTTTGATTGAAGGACACGTTCACCCCTTGTTGAAATACCCCATTTTGTGTCTAAGGGTGTTTTTGTGCTGTTAATATAAGTTTTGGGAGTTTAATTTTTTGGGGTTTTGTGACTTTTACATAAAGTTGTTAGTGTCTTTTGCCTAAACTAGGGGTGTGAAAGTGTCTTTTTCAACAGATTGATATAATTTTGACACCCAAAAATCACACATTGACGTGATTTCTTCATCAATCGGATCTCTCTCACGACTCTCTCTCTTTCTCTCACGTTCACGAAGTCAGAAACCCTTCACCAGCTCTCTCTCCCTCACGATCTCACTCTCCCTCTGTCTGTCGCTCCTCTGATCTTCGGAAGCAGCGACCAGCAGCAGCAACAGCTGCGTCCAGCTGCCGCCGCCGCCTCTCTCTGTCCAAGTTTCTTCTTCTTCTTCTTCTTCTTCTTCTTTTTCTTCTTCTTCTTCTTCTTCTTCTTGGATTCTATCAAAGTGTTGGGTCGTTTCTGACCTGATTGATTTCGACTGATTTATCGTCGTCATCTCCACTAGCAAGCTTCAACCCCCGCCTCTCAATCGTTTCGAATCACCTCCTCCAATTGTAAGTCTTGATCAATTAGTAATCTCAGTTCTTTATCGCGAATTTTCAGATTTATATTGTTAGTTTCATCATTCATGAAGTCGTAGGATTAATAATCAAGTTTTGAGATTAATCATGTTCTTAGTTTATGGGAAAACCCTAGTTATGGAGGGGACGTTTGATTAATCGATTAGGAGGATTTGATGATCCTAGTATGTGGGTAGTAACTTGATTTGAAGTGGGTATTCATTGTGCGTTGAATTTTGTTTGAATACGGGATGAACTAGATGCTTTGGAGGATAGTTTATATGAAAATCAATAATTCCCGTATGGGTAATGGGAGTGTGACTATAAAGTTAAAACATGCACATATTTTGATCCGGGAATCGAAATTCGGTCCGTTTGATGCTAGACTTATTTTTCAAAGTGTTTTGAATCTATTGAGACTATTTTTGAGTCATGGTATGTTTGTGAAGTTTGAGTAATAAATTTGTAAAGTTATGTTAGGTTATGTGCACATTAGATTATAGGATTTTGGGACAAGACGTTGGGTTGTGTTTTGAAGTATGAATTAAGGGGTGAACTAGAAACTTAAAAACTAAACCTTGTAGGGTCATTATCTTGTTAAATAGGCATTGTTTATTTGTTTTAGTAGTGTATTTTGATTTTGTGAATTATTAAATTTGTAGGCGACAATTTCATTGACGAAGGATACGTCGAGTATTATTAGGAAGTGATTTGCTTTTGGTTGAGATTCAAGGTGAGAAAACATGCCAGGCCTAGTGTGCCTACCGCCTTTCGTGTCAAATGACAATTTCACTTCTTGTCTCAAAATGAATTTACGTGTTATGTGCATTATTTCCCATTTAGATATATGATTCTACTTGTTAGATGTTTTTCTTGAAAATATCACAAAAAATATAATAATGGATGATAACGTAAAGTGGAAGAGTTGTGCGGGGTTATTACTTGGTTACTTTTGGCTTGCGCGTGTTGACTTCGTTCACGCGTCCAGTTATTTTTATTTAATCCGGTTACAATACCCCGGATAGCTCCTTGTACCCACCCTTCTGGCCGCAAGAGTCTTTAGGGGGTGTCGACACTTAAGGTCCTGGATGCTTGCGAGATGGTTGGTTCTCTCCCCGTCACAACAAATGAACAATGTGGTTTTGGATTTGATAATATGAATGGAAAATAAATAATATGTGGTTTGGATTCCCATCTTGGATAATAAACTGGTTTTGAGAAAATACAATGGAATTGGAAACTCTCAGATTTTCTTACAAGTGTCAAACTTTATTTCCGTTGTGTTTAAAGAGAAAATACTACATGAAAAGTTGGTTTATGTTTTTATAAATGGTCTCATAATCATTTTACATGCTTGGGTGTTTGCTTGCCAGTATTTATTGCTGATTTTGTACTGTGGTGTTCTGTTTTTGTTTTCTGCACCACAGGTCTGATGATGAGAGTTTGGTTTAGCGAGGAACGCGAATCATCCCCTAGATATTTAGTAATTTCATTTCAATAAATTAGAACTCATTTGTTAGTTAATGATACTCTACTTTGTTAAGCGCCATGTTTGAGGCAGCATTTGAATTGTAATAAAGTTTTAATGTTTAACTTTTAATTTAGTTTGCTTGGGATCCACTGTTTAAATCTCCTTGTATCCGGGCTTCGTCTCGGGTACGGAGTGACACCCCTTGGGCTTCCGGCTTGGTCATTTTGGGGGCGTTACACTTGTAGTTCAAAATTGACACTTCTACCCCTTCAGTGTGCCGAACTCCAGGATCCTTATGTAACACCCCCAATTTTAAGAGCAGCCGGAGACCAGTTGGTGCCCTGCGTACATGAGATTTTACCCTTCCGTACAAGTATTGGTAGCAGCAAACAAGTGGAAAGAAACATCCAACACCGATTTCATTACGTTAAGAGTTAACAACATCTGTGACTGGTTCCAAATTGGACACCAAGTCTAACAAAATACTTTAACAACAACAATCGGCTTTTCGGTTAATTACTAAGATAACTACTGTTTGCATTAAAAGTTAACAACATATGTGACTGATTCCAGCGCGTTACCCCAGTCAACTCAGTCATACACATGTCGTGGGGAATTAAAAGGAATATAAACACCACAGTGAGGGTATCAGTAAATATTGAGTGAATAAACAACTTAGCATGTAAACAGATTGACTTAGAAAGGTTACAGGGTTTCGCGTTTAAGGTAATGGATGCAGTCTCGGACAACAAATCATTTGTCCCGCGTCTCCACCTATTCTCTGAAATGAACACCCTCACTCCAATTTTCTTCTATGAGCAGTTTGAACATGTGATGGATTCCCTTGATATGAGATGATTTAATAATTTACTATTGGGTAAAAGACAAAATGCACCCTCCTTAGATTGGTTTTATACAAAAACAACCTCATTGTTCGGGGATATACATAAACCCCCATGTTAGAGACAAAAAAAAACCCATGTCAGTGGATGGTCGTTAGACAAATAGCACCCTTCTGTTAAATCAACTTTTTTGGACCATTACACCCTTCAAATCGTGAATTTACACAAATGTCTATACATTTATTGTTTTTGGTGTTCTCGGTGTTCTTCAACACCACCACAATACCACCACCACCCCACCACTACCACCACCACCACCAACCCTTATAAATCTGGCAAGAATCACTCATAGAGTCTTAAAGGTTCCAATTAAGAACTAACCGGTACTTACCATAGAATATGACCAATTAAAGAAGATGACTTTCCTCAAAATAGGGGGAGAGGAAACCTGAAAAAACATAACCATGGAAAGGGACAAAATCTTAGAAGTTCCTGAATGTGAATAAATGGTTGAAAAATTAACAAATTGGGACAACACATCATCACTATGCGAGCACTGAGCAGTAAAAAATATGGCTTTCAACAAAAAACGAGTGAACAGAAACATGAGACTCAACAAAGAATGTGCAAAATTGGCGTGCTGGTTCCTGGTCGCCAGGTACGACGGTTGTGGTGGTGGACGGCGATTCAGAATAACCACCCACAACCCACCAATTTTCTTGTTGGTTGGCGGGTTGCTGTCGAGAAGAACAGAGACCCAAAACCACCACCGTAGACCAACCCAAAACTCGCCGAACGAAAACCTCCACTGCCGCTGATTTTAGAAGCGAACCCACAATCAGCACCGTCCTCCTCTAAAACCTACCCCAAACCTCCGAAACCCAACCACCCCGCAACGCAGAACCACCATCGGCTGGGTTGGTAATTGGGTTGGTCTTCGGTACAGGTTGTCCGTAAGAGAGACAGAGAACGAGAGAGGGACCAGATCTTTTGGTGGTTGGCTGTGGGTGTTGATGATTGTGATGGTGGTCGATGGGGATGAACATAGGTGAAGGGTAAGAGAAGGTGGGTGGCGGCTAGGGTTTGGAGAGTGAAAGAGAGAGAGAGAGAGAGAGAGAGAGAGAGAGAGAGAGAGAGAGAGAGTGGGAGTGGGAGAAGAGGAGAGAAAGAGAGAGAAAGCAGAGATGGTAGAATGGAGGGATAAGAGGAGAAAAATTTATATAGTAGGGTAATTTTTTTCTTCATTTGAGGGTAAAATAGGTATTTAGTACAAGTTTCGTTAGTTGCCGTTAGTCACCATTATCTGACATAGGGTTTTTGTATATCCCCGAACAACGAGCTTGTTTTTTGTATATAACCCATCTAAGAAGGGTGCATATTGTCTTTTATCTGTTACTATTTAAGCGGAGATTTCCAACATGATGTAAAAGAGGTGGAAGTTGTGTGTCAATCTCTGCCTACAATATGGGGTTGCTAAGCTGGAATTGTAAGGGGTTGGGACAAGACTTTACAATTCTGGCGCTAATAAATCTATGTTCATCAAACAAGCCATGTATTATGTTGTTAATGGAAAACAAGAAAAGAGTGGTCGATCTTTTTGTTTTTAGAAAACTCTCTTGGTTATGATAGTTTTAGTGGTTAAGATTGTTTAGGTACGAAAGGAGGGGTTGTGGGTAGCTTGACACCCCTCGTTAAATATCATGCCTATCTATGCTTATACTTGGTTTGCTATTTTGCAAATTATCAATATGAAATGTGGCTCGTGGAATCTAATCCTTTTCTACGGCCACGAAAGCATGTCTTATGTCTTTTGCAGAATTACTTAGATTTCTTAGTGAACCCTATTCGAATAAGAGTATTAACTCATGGTAAATTTTAAATGAGTTTAAATATTAATAGTCGCGACTTTGAGTTCATACATTTTTGGACTTGTATCTTCATCATTCATGAATGGTATGACTATTCAGTTGGTGTCTTTTCCAATGGATGTATTCACAATTATAATAGGGAGTCGTTAGTCGCTAATTTTTTCACTCAATATTGCCAACTCTCTCTCTCCCTCATTTATTTCAATACGTGTTGTCTTCTTTGGAGAATTGGAGTTCATTTTGAGACTACACCATATATTGACGGCTTAGTAAGACCTAAACAGACGACATTGTCTGACTTAAGTGGAAAACGAAGCAACTATCATCGAAGAAGTTCTCCAGGTTCATTTGCAGCATTGAAGGGCATATAAACTGTAAAGAAATCATTTGTATGTCAAATATTAATTTACACGAACTTCATTTTCATTTATTTGCAGAGTCGATTATTAAATGTTGAAAATAAATTATTCAATCGATTTTGAAATATTGAAGTACTTTTTTTTTGAGGAAAAATATTGAAGTACTTATGTCTTATTTTTATCTTCCCTATTAGGTTATAGTTCTCATTAATCTTATTTAATTTGTTAGTATTTTATTTAATATCATCATTTAAGTTTATGTATTATGAAAAATTCAATGTCAAGTACTACCTCCGTTTCGTCTGTTTCGTCTGCGTTTGACTTTTTAACCCGTAACTGAGTCACTTTGACTTGGTGATTTGGGTACTAAAACGATGTAATTTTTTAACAATTTTTTCATGGTATTTTAGAACAAACTTTCCTCTATAATACCATGCAAAGATTACCAAATTCTTGTATCGTTTTACTAATCAAATCACCGGATGAAAGTAACCTAGTGAATAGTGACAAAAAGTGAAGTAGGCTGAAACAGGCGAAGCAGAGGTAGTATAACGTAGTACAGTAAAACCTCTATAAATTAATACTCGATATATTAATAACCTCGGTAAAATTAATAATTTGTCCAGTCCCAACTTGGGACCAGTACAGAATTGGACCACAATCGATAAAATATTAAGATAATAACTTTTTTAAAATCCCAGTATGCATATATTAGTCCCAATGAAACTATAAGTTAATAATTACTAAAATATCCCAAATTCTAAGATCGTCTAGTAAACATGAAGATATATTCGCTTGTTTTTTTAAAATTCAAATCTATATCGAGTTCATCTTTAAAACTCCTCAGTTCACTTAATATTTTTTGCATTGTCTTCTTATATTGCAACAAAAAGTTGTGAAGAGTTGTTGAAGCTTGCAATGCTTCTTTCCGAGTGACCGGCTCAAATCATCTTCAACTTCGTCATCGACCGAAATTCGAATGGTATCCACCACAATTTCTTCAATGCTATGAACCTCGTAACATTCATTATTTTCACCAGGTTAATCTAGCAAGTGATTCACATCCATTTTGTGCCGATAATGCATACCCGCAATCAGGTTTTCAACCTCACAAATGACTTCTCTAGAACTTACATGGTTTAAATCAATTCACCCAGTTGGATTCGTATAACGAATTTTATAGTGTTGATAACAATTTGATATGGCCTCTTGTGAACATTTCTCCAAGCTGAGACGGCTAATGCTAGCATCTAAAACATTAATATTTTTCGGAGAAGAAATGTTCAACTCATAACCTTCCAAAGTCTTACGGTACAACCTTTTTGCGGCAATAAAGTTTAAATGCTCTAATTATCCCAGCATCACATGGTTGAGTTTTTGAAGTCATGTTTGGTGGTAGAAAAAATAACTCAATGTTTTGCAACCCTAAATTTAAAGGTCATACGAAAAACAAATTTAAATTAATAAATTATTAATTTATCGATATAATAATATCTCGCTAAATTAATAAAATATTCCGGTCCCAACATTATTAATTTATAGAGGTTTTACTGTAACTAGATTCAGTAATAACCCTCTAACTAATAGACCATAGCCTAAGGATGAGAATTGATGGTGCCATTATTATTTTTTTCTTCATAATACCTTTTTTTTTTTTTTACTATGTTCTTCAAAATACTTTTTTTTGAGGGATTCTTCAAAATACTTTTGTAAGGGTGTATACCAGAATGTATCTTCTACATTTTTCCTTTGAATCGTTCATTCCCTTTCCGCTTCATTTCAGAGTAGTGAATGATATTCTTTGCGGGTAAAAGACAATTTCACCCCCTCTAGTTTGACTAAAGGAAATTCTCACCCCCTTCCAATTGGAAAGACACTTGCCCCCCTTCAGTGTGCTGAACTTTAGGAATCTTACACTCACTTACCATCGCACCGTCAATCTAGAGTTAGAGTGTGTCGCTAAAAATAGTTTTTGGGACAATTTGCCCCATACTATGCCAAATACAGGGGTTACCCAAGGATATAATAGACTTCTTGCATGACATGAGGGGCAAATTTGAATCCAAAACTATTTCAGCGACTCCACCCCAGACTAACGGGGTGGTGAAAGTGTCTAATGAAAGGGGTAAAAGTGTCGTTCAATCAAAGTAGAGGGGATGAAAGTGTCCTTTACCCAATTTTTCGCCTGTAAAACACCCAGGGATGCCTACCAACATAACAGGTCTCAGGAAGTAGGGATGGCAATATGGTCCGATCCGATCTGTGATCCGAGCGATCCGGGCCGAATGGATCGGATCCGAATCCGATCCAATTGAAAATGGATCGGATTTGGATATGGAAAGTCAGATCCGATCGGATTTGGATCTGGATTTGGATCTAAGGGTAGATCCACCGGGTTCCGACCCGATCCGATCGACGTATATGTGTGCTTTACAAATATATTCATATAACCTCCCCACTTTCACTTCTAAGAAGAATACAATAGTAATTCCAACCTACAAAGCTATTTCTGTTGTGTTTTAGGCTTCATAACTGCGAACATGCCTTAGCGTATGAAATAGTGTTTATTTCTTATGTTATTTTTTGTATTTTATTGCAAATTCAAGTCGGATCCGATCCGAATCCGATCCGACCACGTATTATATGGATCTATGGATCGGATTTGGATCAGCTGGATGAAACCCGATCCGATCTGATCCGAATCCGGTGATGATCCGAACGGATCTGGATCGGATCTGGATCCCATTTCTCCTAGTCGGATCTGGATCGGATCTTGCCTGATCCGATCCGGATCCGACCCGTTGCCATCCCTATCAGGAAGGAACATGAATGCTGGTTCATCGGCAAACGCAAAGAGCTCAAACCTCAGTTTAGTATTATACATGAATAGCGGATTCGAGCACTTCCTACTCAATAAACTTACTCCATTGGAATACCATTTCATATCTTTCACAATCCAATAACAGCAAGTTAACTAGTACAGGATAGTGAAAATAGGGAAAATGGAGAGGAGCACAACCAGACATAAAATTGCCGCTCACAAAACGCTCAGGCGAGCGGAGACACCCTTCTAAGTTCTAACCACACACAAAAAAGCTAGCTGTTTTACAGGACAAATACGTCGTAGTACCCAGACCGTGAAAACTCGTGTTCTTCCAAAAAATAAAAAAAGCAGTGTCACCATCACTAATCTGAACCTTCAGGAAAGGGTTTCAACGCGTCGACCTTGCCATTAACATAGAACTCCACCACTGCTTTCATTCGCGGAAGCTTATCAGGATGATAGTTTACATGGACAATCACTGGTTTCACCTTCCTCAGGTTAGCATCATTCCTCACTGTTTTAAACAGCACCTTGCTGTTCATAAACATATAGAAATCCATAGTTCTTCTAGCGGCATGAAGACCATCATATCCAGGATGCGAAGGGAAGAAAAGTTCCTCGTTGAAAACTGCTTGGTCCCAAGCATTGGACTCACTAGAGAGACGACTAGCCACGCGATCAAGAAGCTCAATAGAAGGTAAAGTTGGCCTTATGTAAAAAAACCCAGAATTGTAAACCCATATTCGCATCGTGTGAGCATAACGAGCCCAACCCATTGAAGGCTCGTCGAATACGTCGTTATATCCATAAGCTGTCATGTTATCATGGCCATCAGTCATGGATTCCACATCAGAGTCGCGGTAGAGATGATCAAAAGGGTTTTGCAAATACACGATGTCGACATCTGAGAGGAGCACGCTGTAACCCAACTGCAAGAACTCTCTCAAGATTCGGAATTTGAGTCCAGAAACAGCGTGGTTTCCTCCACTTTTAGCGACGGAGTCAATGCCTTCATCTGGATCTCTTTTATAAAAGGGAACATCATTTGATTGACAAAAAGTGGATATCTCTTCGTCGAGAGCAACAACCAAGTAGTTCTTGATTCCTACTCTCTTGATGTTGGCGAACCAGACTTCCAACATCTCTTTCACATTTGAATTCGCGAGAGCAACTATGAGCTCTCTGTTGATAGCAACTTTCGTTAGTATCTCCGCAAGTCTTGGATTGACAGACTCATCGGGTATAACAGTGGGATTGGTTCTTATACTTTTCACAGTTCCGAAAGGGCCAGCTTTGTGTTGTTCACCCAACACCAGGACCTGCTTTTGTGCACTGTCTTTCCCTTGCTCGGCTAATTTAAGCTTTTCAGTCATCTCTCTTATCTGCTTTTTCAACTCGGCGTTCTTTTCTGAGACAGATATGAACTGTGACTTCAACATGTTGACTCTTTCAGACGACTCACAAGACGGTTTACCCACCACCTATAAAATGAAAATGATGATTCAAGAGCTGTCAATAGGGTTACTAAAAAATTAGAGCTGGGACCAATGTAAGCCAGAGGATTGTTCATTCCAATCTAAATATGTCACCCTATGCAGCTAACATTAAACCCTCAAAGTATCAAGAATGCATTTACGAAACTTAGTGCATGATTGATTCCAGAAAATGCACTAACATCTTAGCCGTATCATAAGTTCAAATAAATATCTTTTTACTGAATTTAGGTAAAAGCTACAAGTGTTGCCAAATGTAGTTAAATTTTATTCCAGAATTTCAGCTCATACTAAACAATTTTCAGATGCTCTTTATTACATAGATAGCCGTGAAACACGGCGTTATCAGGTGCGAAGCAGCAATAAGTTGGTTAGGGAAAGTAAACTGATCCAATTCTATCATTTATGATTTGCTGATTTCTTTCCAAACAACATTGTTGCATCAGCCGAATTTGACAGCACAAATTTCTTGACAACCCTACCAAAAAATTATTTTGAATTAGTCTGAACTCATACTTGTCGTGATCAACGTCGCTTGAAGCTCCAAGATATTGCTTCAATAGGAATGCGAGAAACTGAAAAATTTGACATAGATCAAACAGCTAATGCAAAAATTAAAATCTATTTACTTCTTCTTGTCATATTGAAATAGGTTAAAACCAAAGCTCAATCTAATAAAAAATGACCAACTTTAAATCACAGGCATTCCTCAACACTAGCGGTTCAAAGTCAAGGGCACAGCCCAATTCCAGTCAACGGCACAGACTTGACTGGTTCCCGATCAGAAATTTCTCTCATCACATTGACAACAAAAAATTGAAATGTTGCGAAGGAAATGAGAGAGTAATGGAGCTGAATTGCGTACCCGGACATTTTTGGCCGTCGGATGGGGGTCAATCGGAGGATTAGAGACGAAGAAGCCGTGAGGGAAGAGGAAGGCGCAGAGGCAGCCGAGAGAGATTCCGATTGCCACCGCCATCGCGATTCTCGATCCGCGGACTGAATGCCCGCCTCCGCCGCCGCTCTTCAGGTCCCGGCGAGTCATCATGGTCGTTGACGCCGCCGCGACTACAGAGAGAGAGAGAGAGAGAGTGGGCGACTACTAGTTTGCAGATTCTCTAGAGAGAAAACTGGTAGGCTGGAAATCCCATGTTTCTCTCTGCTTCATATCGGGAAAGCAACGGCTTTACTAAGTGGTAGGTGAAGACAAACAGCACTGACGTCCTCGTTTGACTTTGCCGTCACTAAATTGAATAAATACAAAAACTGCCCCCCCGGAGATTCTGGCTTCTTTTTGTTACCAGCAGCATTATCCTTTTGGGGCATGTTTGTTTTTGTTCTTAAAGATGTGGGATGGGAATGGAATTGCTAAGTCCAAGCTCGTCAAGAATGGTGTTTGTTGAGTAAATCGGATTGCTTCATTAAATGTCCTGGCCCGCCATAGTCCATCTATGAAGGCTTGAAACAATACCTAGGGGTACTAGGTATTAATAAGGATTGTGACGTGGCTTGGCTGTAAAAGACATATGTATTCATACGTTTTTGTTCTCCTCTACACTTATTTGAATTAGGAAGGGTAAAGTAGACATTTTAGTATTTTATCCTATACTAATACTATCTCCCACCAAACACCACCTTATATCATATTCGTCACTATTAATCCCATCACTATTAGTCCTACACCCTTAAGCCAAAAAAACAAACGAGGCCTTGCTACCCAGGTAAGGTACACAAGTACACAATACTTCCAACAAGAAGCCTTCTCAATAAGCGGCTTGAAATCTATATGGATATTTACCCCATTTGTGATCAACATCCAGAAACTCGTGATCATTTCTTCTTTGGATGTCGTGCTACTTTACAACTCTGGACCTCATGTGGTTACCATCCAAATACAGAGATCTCTCTTGAGAATAACTTTTAGAATATCATCAAATATAATACTAATAAGAATGTCATTCATATCTTTGGACTATTTGGAGGGATTCTTGCGGTACTCACTTTAATAACTTGGTTTTCTCCTTGGATACCATCCGAGCTACTATTGACAATGAAAAGGCTCTCTCAGCTCAAAATTCGACATGCATAAAGGAGAGTCATGTTCCCGCTCCTCTTCCACAACAATGGGTGGAGGTTCAAAGACACTCAAGCGCCACTCATGCTTGTGTTATGGATATCTATGTCGATGGGGCCTGGAAGGCCTCTAATCTCTCTTTAAGCACTGACTTGTTTACTCAAGGGGCTGATGGCACCGAATGGATTATTGCATTGGGAAGAAATGTTTTGCCTCTAGCGCCTTCCAAGACGAGCTTGTTAAAGTGGGGCATAGGGCTACTTTTGCTTTACATCATGATATTGACTGCATTAATATTAATATTGACTGCTCTTCTATCCTATCGCTGTTTCGGGAAAGGAGTAAGGTGGCAATCCAGAATGCTCCGGTCTTTCAACCACTCAAAAGGGCCATGCAACATCTCGCCTTTTGTTCGATTTCAAAGATGTCGCGAAGTGCATAGGCTAAAGCTCATAGAGCAGCCAAAAATGATATCTATGATAATCACCCAATGTAATAGTTTTTCTATTTATTCGTTTAGAGGTCTTAATTGGAGTCTTTGCACTGCTCAGTTGTTGTATTCTCCAGAAGTTGTTTGTACTCTTGTTCTCTATTTAATGGTTGCAATAATATGACATTTTTTGTTCAAAAAAAATGATATGACATTTTCATAAAAAAGTACACAATACTTTTTTCTACACCCACGTCACTAGAGTGTTTGATAAATTTAGATTTTTTTACTTCAAAAATTTAGTTTAATTATGCACTATTCCTATCTTCACCAAAGACCCGGTGCCTGGGCTAGAATCGTCGGGGGCTTCAAAGCAAGGTTGGGGTAAGAACTCCAAACTGGGATTCAAATGAAGCGGTGGTGCCGAGATACAATGGAAATCGGTATGTTCTAATCTTTTTAATAGCACAAAAACACTCACATTTACACCACTTTTAAGATCGAATTATGATAATGATATCTTAATACAAATTTTTCTATGGGCCCATATTTCTTTTTCAAAGAGATATCTATAGAAGTAACTGTTAGAAACAGTGGACTCGTTTTGTTCTTGTTAGAATAAAGCAGTAACTGAAGAAGAAAGAAAAGACGAAGCGGAGAGAACTTACAGATATACAGACGACTCAGAGACGCAATAATCTGGCGAAGAGAAGTCTCGTGCATCCACGATCTCCTTAAGGCAATATTCGCTGGGTACCTTAGGTGCCTTGGTTCTTGCTGTAGCGAACTGCCTCCCAGGATGAAAGCTCTTCCGATGTTGCAGACGAAGCACCGGGCTGCAACACCCAACGAACGAGACTAGCAGTTGGAGAATTTGGTAGAGATTGATAGCAGAGAATGAACGAGTTCGGAATGAGGAATCTGAGGGAGGAAACTTCCTTTTATAGAAGCTGAACGGGTTGGTTGAGGAGACACAACCGTTCGAACGGTTGCAACTGCTGGGTTGACAGTTAATTAACCGCTCGGTTAATTAACGACTATTTAACGAAATTTTAACGACTATTTTAATTACTGAAAACAATAATTTGTCTGTTAATTTTCTGGGCTAGAAAAAGTTAGTTTCTGGCCCAAAAAAGAATTAGTCCATAGTAAAGCCCAACAACCCAAACCCAAGCCCACGCACACGACACGACACGACCCGGCCCGTGCCCGTGCCCGAACCCGAGACCGAGACCGAGCCGAGCCGAGCCGGCCGGACAGACGGCGGCGGCGGCGCGCGCGCGCGCGTGTGGTGGTTCGAACCGTGTCTAGGTCCTCCCTCCTGCACAAAATGTGCTTCGCCCTAAGGGCGTGCCCTTATAGGTCAATGTTGAAGTATATAAACACTTCAAACTCTCTCTTCCTAAAGATGTGGGTTCATTTAATTTGGGAACATAAACCCAACCTCAAAACCCCAACTTCTATGGCTTATTGTTCATTCATTTCTCAATGGTTTTCGACGAGTGAGTAACCAAAACGAACACCAAGTTACCCTCTATGTGTTGGTGTGATTAGTGTGGTTAACTCTCGAATGAGCCGGATGAAAACCGGGCTCAAAGTCGGGCAAAAACCGACTTGTCGAAGACCATTTTCCAACAATCCCCCACATGAATGACCAATCAGCGTTAAAGCCGAAAGATCAAGTGGGTATTTATTTTTAATTCCCTTTGTTGGTAATTAATTGCCTAAAGAAAAGTAGCCTTGGGCCTTGAACTTTTCCATTAGTGAGATACTATAGGGTATATTGGCTTAGTCAGTATGCGAAGCGCTTTGAACTGCCTTGCCGCGGTGTATACCTAGTCGATAGTAACCACACAATTAATACCTGAGCATAGTCTGTTCTCATGGTTGTGCTCATTTTGGCCTTGAGACACTATTGCCTGGTTTCATGAGTAGTCTTAGAGGATTATGCCTTATCATCCTCCTAGAACCGGCCCCAGTTCCTACTCACATAGGTGAGATACATTTAAGGGTATCTATCCATACTCATCTTAACATGTGATCTCATTAAAAGCATAGCTTACCCTAGTCCTATCACTCGTCGCCCTAGGAATGGGATTGAAACATAGTTTCTTTCATGAGTGATCTTAATATTTGCACAAATAGTTAGGTTGTCCCTTTTGAACCTAGTTATTGGGATCTCCAATCTCCTAGGTTGGGTTTTCCGCTATCGTGCAACTCTTTACGAGATTGGCATTAGCCCCATTCCCCTTGACGAACTTGCAACTAATTCTCTCGATAGACCTTTGGTCAGCGGATCCGCTAAGTTTTCTTTTGACTTCACATAATCGATCGATATTATCCCTTGTGAGAGAAGTTGCCTAATGGTATTATGCCTTCGACGCATATGTCTAGACTTACCATTATATATACTACTTTGCGCCTTGCCTATTGCAGATTGACTATCGCAATGAATGCAAATAGATGGCACAGGCTTTGGCCTTATTGGAATGTCCTCGAGGAAATGGCGAAGCCATTCAGCTTCTTCCCCTGCATTGTCTAACGCTATGAACTCCGATTCCATAGTAGACCTTGCAATGCACGTCTGCTTTGAGGATTTCCAACATATTGCCGCTCCTACGAGGGTAAATACATACCCACTCGTTGATTTGGAATCTTTTGTATCAGATATCCAATTAGCATCGCAATATCCTTCCAATACTGCAGGATAGTTGGAATATTGTAATCCTAGATCTTTAGTGTATCGTAGATACCTTAATACTCGGATTATAGCTGTCCAGTGATCCTTTCCAGGGTTACTTGTGAACCGACTAAGTTTTTCCAACCGCTTGTGCGATGTCTGGCCGAGTACAATTCATAATGTACATGAGGCTTCCGATTATTTGAGCATACTCCAATTGCTTGATAGCTGTGCCACGATTCTTGGCGAGATGCATGCTCACATCGACTGGTGTCTTTACTGGCTTGCTGTTAGTTTGATCGAACTTTTCGAGAACTTTCTCAATATAGTGAGATTGAGTTAGCGCATAGCCATTTTGAGTTCTAGAAATTTTTATTCCTAGAATAACATCAGCCTCCCCTAAATCCTTCATATCGAAGGTTGTGGACAACAACTTTTTGGTGGCACGAATTATTGTCTCGTTACTTCCGAGAATTAACATATCGTCTACATAGAGACATATTATTACACATCCATTGTTGACAGTTTTAGAATAGACACATTTGTCACATTCATTTGTTCTAAAACCATTGGTTGTCATAACCCTGTCGAACTTTTCATGCCATTGTTTGGGAGCCTGTTTTAATCCGTATAGGGATTTCTTTAATCGACAATATTTTCCTTCATTTCCTGGGACACGGAACCCTTCAGGTTGTTCCATGTAGATTTCTTCGTCTAATTCTCCGTTAAGAAATGCAGTCTTGACATCCATTTGATGGATTTCAAGATTAAAGATTGTTGCAATAGCAATTAACATAGGGATGGAAGTTATCCTTGTTACAGGAGAATAGGTATCGAAGAAATCTATTCCTTCCTTTTTCTTATAACCCTTGGCGACTAGCCTCGCCTTATATTTGTCGATGGATCCGTCGGGTTTTAATTTCCGCTTGAAAACCCACTTGCAACCTAGAGGTTTGCAAACTTGAGGTAGGTCCACTAATTCCCACGTATTATTGTGCAATATCGATTCTATCTCGCTCTTAACAGCCTCTTTCCAGTAAGGAGCGTCCACACTTGCCATTGCTTCCTTATAGGAAGTAGGAACATTTTCAAGCATGTAAGTAAGGAAATCAGGTCCGAAAGATTTTTCGGTCCTTTGTCTTTTGCTCCTCCTTGGCTCTTCATCTTGATCGTCTCCAAATGTAGAGTCGTATGTCCGTTTTTCTTTTTCAGACGTTTTTTCTTTGTAAGGAAAGATGTCTTCAAAGAAAAATGCGTTTGATGATTCGATAATCGTATTTTCGTGAATATCTGGTATTTCCGATTTATGAACCAGAAATCGATATGCACTACTATTCAAAGCATATCCGATGAAGACGCAATCGACTGTTTTGGGACCGAGTTTCACTTTCTTAGGAAGTGGTGTAGCTACTTTAGCGAGACATCCCCAAACTCGTAGATGTTTGTAAGAGGGCGTTCGTCCTTTCCATAATTCATATGGAGTTTTATCAGTCTTTTTCTTAGGTATTCTATTGAGAATATAATTGGCACTAAGTAAGGCTTCCCCCCCACAAATTCTGGGGCGATCCAGAACTTAGAAGTAATGCGTTCAGCATTTCTTTTAAGGTTCTATTTTTCCTTTCGGCTACACCGTTTTGTTGCGGTGTGTAGGGCGCCGAATATTGGTGGATTATTCCACTTTGCGCACAAATTTCTGCGAAGGGAGAATCATACTCTCCTCCTCGGTCACTACGTAGAATTTTAATCCTTTTGCTAAGTTGGTTTTCTACCTCTGCTTTGTATTGCTTAAAAGCGTCCAAAGCCTCATCTCGACTATTTAATAGATAAACATAGCAGTATTTTGTACAATCGTCGATAAATGTAATAAAATACTTCTTCCCACCTCTTGTTGGTGCAAACTTTAAGTCACATATATCGGTGTGAATTAATTCAAGAGGACTAGTCGTCTTTAAACCAATAGGTTTAAAGGATTGTCTTGTTAATTTTGCCTCAACACAAATTTCACACTTGTGATTAAAGTTAATTTCACTTTTTGGAAGATGGTCCAAAGTCATTAGTTTCCGAATTGATTCATAATTAACATGACCAAGTCTTCCATGCCATAAACATGAAGAAATAGAAGAAGTAGAAGAAGTAGACGACTCAAGCACGTAGTTAATAGCTGCATTCTTATTCATAGCCGAGACAATCATTACATTGAGTTTGAACATCCCATCCTTCAAGTAACCCCTACCCACATACTCTCCTCTCTTGGTTATTACACATTTGTCGGATTCAAAGACTAGTCTGAATCCTTTCTTGCTAAGTACAGAACCAGAGACTAAGTTCTTCCTAATGTATGGAACATGGAGAACATCATTGAGTATTAATTTCTTTCCGGAGGTCATCTTGAGGATTACCGCTCCTTTGCCTTTGACGGTGGATGTTGCTGAATTCCCCATGTAGATTTGTTCCTCGGTATCAACAGTCTCATAGGAAGCAAACATGCTTTCATCCGAACATATGTGGCGGGTGGCGCCGGTGTCAACCCACCATTCTCGAGGATTTCCTTCGGCAAGGTTCACTTCTGAAATCACGGCTGCGAAGTTGCCGCCTTCATCATCGTCCTTGGCTTCGGCCATGTGAACTTCGGGATTCTTTCCTTTAGAGGTCTTTCGCTTCTTTCGACAATCCTTGATCATATGGCCCGTCTTGCCACAATTGTGACACTTGCCCGTAAACCTCTTCTTCTTTTCGGTAGGAACGCCGTGTTTCCGTTTGAGATTGTTGGATTCCAAACCTCCCTCCACCATATTTGCTCTAGGTTGGTGGCTAGTCAAGGGTCTTTCGTCGGCAATCCGATTTCCTTCTTCAATACTGAGACGGACAATCAAGTCTTCCATGCTCATCCCCTTTCTTTTATGCTTTAGGTAGTTTTTGTAGTTTTTCCATGCCGGCGGCAACTTGTGGATCATGACTCCAACGAGAAACTCTTCGGGAAGGATCATACTCTCGGATTGAACGTCATGAATTAGGCATTGGAACTCTTGAACCTGCGACATGATACTTTTGTTATCTACCATCCTAAACTCTAGAAAATTTTCCACTACGAACTTTTTGGCTCCCGCATCTTCTGTTTTGTATTTTTTCTCGAGGGATTGCCAAAGTTCTTTAGCAGTCTTTACAGCGGAGTACACATTATACAACTGATTTTCTAGGCTGTTTAATACATAATTTCTCGCTAAAAAATCAGAATGATGCCAAGCATCAGCCGCTAAGACTGCTTCTTTTGTTGGATTTTCAGAGAGTTTAGGTGCGTCCTCCGTCAGGTATTTTGCAAGACTTAGGGTGGTAAGATAGAAATACATTTTCTGCTGCCACCTTTTGAAGTATTTTCCGGAGAACTTTTCAGGTTTTTCAACCGGATGAGCATTGACTGGTATAGTCGGCACTGCCGCATTCGTGGTCGCCGTGCTAGTCTCGGTTCGTCCGTCTTCCATTGCTAAACAAGAAAACAGTTTGTCTAGATACAATATAGAAGCGGACTGACTGCCAACAGATTATAAAATAAATCTGTCCGTAATAACTAGAAACAGATATGAATAAAAGATATTCTTTCTGAAAAATAATGTTTCTGAAAATAAATTTCAGTTACTGTTTTGAGAACAGAACAGAGTCCGGGTATTTCCTTAAGACTCTTAGAAACAGTGGACTCGTTTTGTTATTGTTAGAATAAAGCAGTAACTGAAGAAGAAAGAAAAGACGAAGCGGAGAGAACTTACAGATATACAGACGACTCAGAGACGCAATAATCTGGCGAAGAGCAGTCTCGTGCATCCACGATCTCCTTAAGGCAATATTCGCTGGGTACCTTAGGTGCCTTGGTTCTTGCTGTAGCGAACTGCCTCCCAGGATGAAAGCTCTTCCGATGTTGCAGACGAAGCACCGGGCTGCAACACCCAACGAACGAGACTAGCAGTTGGAGAATTTGGTAGAGATTGATAGCAGAGAATGAACGAGTTCGGAATGAGGAATCTGAGGGAGGAAACTTCCTTTTATAGAAGCTGAACGGGTTGGTTGAGGAGACACAACCGTTCGAACGGTTGAAACTGCTGGGTTGACAGTTAATTAACCGCTCGGTTAATTAACGACTATTTAACGAAATTTTAACGACTATTTTAATTACTGAAAACAAGTATTTGTCTGTTAATTTTCTGGGCTAGAAAAAGTTAGTTTCTGGCCCAAAAAAGAATTAGTCCATAGTAAAACCCAACAACCCAAACCCAAACCCAAGCCCACGCACACGACACAACCCGTGCCCGTGCCCGAACCCGAGACCGAGACCGAGCCGAGCCGGCCGGACGGACGGCGGCGGCGGCGCGCGCGCGCGCGTGTGGTGGTTCGAACCGTGTCTAGGTCCTCCCTCCTGCACAAAATGTGCTTCGCCCTAAGGGCGTGCCCTTATAGGTCAATGTTGAAGTATATAAACACTTCAAACTCTCTCTTCCTAGATGTGGGTTCATTTAATTTGGGAACATAAACCCAACCTCAAAACCCCAACTTCTATGGCTTATTGTTCATTCATTTCTTAATGGTTTTCGACGAGTGAGTAACCAAAACGAACACCAAGTTACCCTCTATGTGTTGGTGTGATTAGTGTGGTTAACTCTCGAATGAGCCGGATGAAAACCGGGCTCAAAGTCGGGCATAAACCGACTTGTCGAAGACCATTTTCCAACAATCCCCCACATGAATGACCAATCAGCGTTAAAGCCGAAAGATCAAGTGGGTATTTATTTTTAATTCCCTTTGTTGGTAATTAATTGCCTAAAGAAAAGTAGCCTTGGGCCTTGAACTTTTCCATTAGTGAGATACTATAGGGTATACTGGCTTAGTCAGTATGCGAAGCGCTTTGAACTGCCTTGCCGCGGTGTATACCTAGTCGATAGTAACCACACAATTAATACCTGAGCATAGTCTGTTCTCATGGTTGTGCTCATTTTGGCCTTGAGACACTATTGCCTGGTTTCATGAGTAGTCTTAGAGGATTATGCCTTATCATCCTCCTAGAACCGGCCCCAGTTCCTACTCACATAGGTGAGATACATTTAAGGGTATCTATCCATACTCATCTTAACATGTGATCTCATTAAAAGCATAGCTTACCCTAGTCCTATCACTCGTCGCCCTAGGAATGGGATTGAAACGTAGTTTCTTTCATGAGTGATCTTAATATTTGCACAAATAGTTAGGTTGTCCCTTTTGAACCTAGTTATTGGGATCTCCAATCTCCTAGGTTGGGTTTTCCGCTATCGTGCAACTCTTTACGAGATTGGCATTAGCCCCATTCCCCTTGACGAACTTGCAACTAATTCTCTCGATAGACCTTTGGTCAGCGGATCCGCTAAGTTTTCTTTTGACTTCACATAATCGATCGATATTATCCCTTGTGAGAGAAGTTGCCTAATGGTATTATGCCTTCGACGCATATGTCTAGACTTACCATTATATATACTACTTTGCGCCTTGCCTATTGCAGATTGACTATCGCAATGAATGCAAATAGATGGCACAGGCTTTGGCCATATTGGAATGTCCTCGAGGAAATGGCGAAGCCATTCAGCTTCTTCCCATGCATTGTCTAACGCTATGAACTCCGATTCCATAGTAGACCTTGCAATGCACGTCTGCTTTGAGGATTTCCAACATATTGCCGCTCCTACGAGGGTAAATACATACCCACTCGTTGATTTGGAATCTTTTGTATCAGATATCCAATTAGCATCGCAATATCCTTCCAATACTGCAGGATAGTTGGAATATTGTAATCCTAGATCTTTAGTGTATCGTAGATACCTTAATACTCGGATTATAGCTGTCCAGTGATCCTTTCCAGGGTTACTGGTGAACCGACTAAGTTTTTCCAACCGCTTGTGCGATGTCTGGCCGAGTACAATTCATAATGTACATGAGGCTTCCGATTATTTGAGCATACTCCAATTGCTTGATAGCTGTGCCACGATTCTTGGCGAGATGCATGCTCACATCGACTGGTGTCTTTACTGGCTTGCTGTTAGTTTGATCGAACTTTTCGAGAACTTTCTCAATATAGTGAGATTGAGTTAGCGCATAGCCATTTTGAGTTCTAGAAATTTTTATTCCTAGAATAACATCAGCCTCCCCTAAATCCTTCATATCGAAGGTTGTGGACAACAACTTTTTGGTGGCACGAATTATTGTCTCGTTACTTCCGAGAATTAACATATCGTCTACATAGAGACATATTATTACACATCCATTGTTGACAGTTTTAGAATAGACACATTTGTCACATTCATTTGTTCTAAAACCATTGGTTGTCATAACCCTGTCGAACTTTTCATGCCATTGTTTGGGAGCCTGTTTTAATCCGTATAGGGATTTCTTTAATCGACAATATTTTCCTTCATTTCCTGGGACACGGAACCCTTCAGGTTGTTCCATGATTTCTTCGTCTAATTCTCCGTTAAGAAATGCAGTCTTGACATCCATTTGATGGATTTCAAGATTAAAGATTGCTGCAATAGCAATTAACATACGGATGGAAGTTATCCTTGTTACAGGAGAATAGGTATCGAAGAAATCTATTCCTTCCTTTTTCTTATAACCCTTGGCGACTAGCCTCGCCTTATATTTGTCGATGGATCCGTCGGGTTTTAATTTCCGCTTGAAAACCCACTTGCAACCTAGAGGTTTGCAAACTTGAGGTAGGTCCACTAATTCCCACGTATTATTGTGCAATATCGATTCTATCTCGCTCTTAACGGCCTCTTTCCAGTAAGGAGCGTCCACACTTGCCATTGCTTCCTTATAGGAAGTAGGATCATTTTCAAGCATGTAAGTAAGGAAATCAGGTCCGAAAGATTTTTCGGTCCTTTGTCTTTTGCTCCTCCTTGGCTCTTCATCTTGATCGTCTCCAAATGTAGAGTCGTATGTCCGTTTTTCTTTTTCAGACGTTTTTTCTTTGTAAGGAAAGATGTCTTCAAAGAAAGATGCGTTTGATGATTCGATAATCGTATTTTCGTGAATATCTGGTATTTCCGATTTATGAACCAGAAATCGATATGCACTACTATTCAAAGCATATCCGATGAAGACGCAATCGACTGTTTTGGGACCGAGTTTCACTTTCTTAGGAAGTGGTGTAGCTACTTTAGCGAGACATCCCCAAACTCGTAGATGTTTGTAAGAGGGCGTTCGTCCTTTCCATAATTCATATGGAGTTTTATCATCCTTTTTCTTAGGTATTCTATTGAGAATATAATTGGCACTAAGTAAGGCTTCCCCCCCACAAATTCTGGGGCGATCCAGAACTTAGAAGTAATGCGTTCAGCATTTCTTTTAAGGTTCTATTTTTCCTTTCGGCTACACCGTTTTGTTGCGGTGTGTAGGGCGCCGAATATTGGTGGATTATTCCACTTTGCGCACAAATTTCTGCGAAGGGAGAATCATACTCTCCTCCTCGGTCACTACGTAGAATTTTAATCCTTTTGCTAAGTTGGTTTTCTACCTCTGCTTTGTATTGCTTAAAAGCGTCCAAAGCCTCATCTCGACTATTTAATAGATAAACATAGCAGTATTTTGTACAATCGTCGATAAATGTAATAAAATACTTCTTCCCACCTCTTGTTGGTGCAAACTTTAAGTCACATATATCGGTGTGAATTAATTCAAGAGGACTAGTCGTCTTTAAACCAATAGGTTTAAAGGATTGTCTTGTTAATTTTGCCTCAACACAAATTTCACACTTGTGATTAAAGTTAATTTCACTTTTTGGAAGATGGTCCAAAGTCATTAGTTTCCGAATTGATTCATAATTAACATGATCAAGTCTTCCATGCCATAAACATGAAGAAATAGAAGAAGTAGAAGAAGTAGACGACTCAAGCACGTAGTTAATAGCTGCATTCTTATTCATAGCCGAGACAATCATTACATTGAGTTTGAACATCCCATCCTTCAAGTAACCCCTACCCACATACTCTCCTCTCTTGGTTATTACACATTTGTCGGATTCAAAGACTAGTCTGAATCCTTTCTTGCTAAGTACAGAACCCGAGACTAAGTTCTTCCTAATGTATGGAACATGGAGAACATCATTGAGTACTAATTTCTTTCCGGAGGTCATCTTGAGGATTACCGCTCCTTTGACTTTGACGGTGGATGTTGCTGAATTCCCCATGTAGATTTGTTCCTCGGTATCAACAGTCTCATAGGAAGCAAACATGCTTTCATCCGAACATATGTGGCGGGTGGCGCCGGTGTCAACCCACCATTCTTGAGGATTTCCTTCGGCAAGGTTCACTTCTGAAATCACGGCTGCGAAGTTGCCGCCTTCATCATCGTCCTTGGCTTCGGCCATGTGAACTTCGGGATTCTTGCCTTTAGAGGTCTTTCGCTTCTTTCGGCAATCCTTGATCATATGGCCCGTCTTGCCACAATTGTGACACTTGCCCGTAAACCTCTTCTTCTTTTCGGTAGGAACGCCGTGTTTCCGTTTGAGATTGTTGGATTCCGAACCTCCCTCCACCATATTTGCTCTAGGTTGGTGGCTAGTCAAGGGTCTTTCGTCGGCAATCCGATTTCCTTCTTCAATACTGAGACGGACAATCAAGTCTTCCATGCTCATCCCCTTTCTTTTATGCTTTAGGTAGTTTTTGTAGTTTTTCCATGCCGGCGGCAACTTGTGGATCATGACTCCAACGAGAAACTCTTCGGGAAGGATCATACTCTCGGATTGAACGTCATGAATTAGGCATTGGAACTCTTGAACCTGCGACATGATACTTTTGTTATCTACCATCCTAAACTCTAGAAAATTTTCCACTACGAACTTTTTGGCTCCCGCATCTTCTGTTTTGTATTTTTTCTCGAGGGATTGCCAAAGTTCTTTAGCAGTCTTTACAGCGGAGTACACATTATACAACTGATTTTCTAGGCTATTTAATACATAATTTCTCGCTAAAAAATCAGAATGATGCCAAGCATCAGCCGCTAAGACTGCTTCTTTTGTTGGATTTTCAGAGAGTTTAGGTGCGTCCTCCGTCAGGTATTTTGCAAGACTTAGGGTGGTAAGATAGAAATACATTTTCTGCTGCCACCTTTTGAAGTCTTTTCCGGAGAACTTTTCAGGTTTTTCAACCGGATGAGCATTGACTGGTATAGTCGGCACTGCCGCATTCGTGGTCGCCGTGCTAGTCTCGGTTCGTCCGTCTTCCATTGCTAAACAAGAAAACAGTTTGTCTAGATACAATATAGAAGCGGACTGACTGCCAACAGATTATAAAATAAATCTGTCCGTAATAACTAGAAACAGATATGAATAAAAGATATTCTTTCTGAAAAATAATGTTTCTGAAAATAAATTTCAGTTACTGTTTTGAGAACAGAACAGAGTCCGGGTATTGCCTTAAGACTGTTAGAAACAGTGGACTCGTTTTGTTATTGTTAGAATAAAGCAGTAACTGAAGAAGAAAGAAAAGACGAAGCGGAGAGAACTTACAGATATACAGAGGACTCAGAGACGCAATAATCTGGCGAAGAGCAGTCTCGTGCATCCACGATCTCCTTAAGGCAATATTCGCTGGGTACCTAAGGTGCCTTGGTTCTTGCTGTAGCGAACTGCCTCCCAGGATGAAAGCTCTTCCGATGTTGCAGACGAAGCACCGGGCTGCAACACCCAATGAACGAGACTAGCAGTTGGAGAATTTGGTAGAGATTGATAGCAGAGAATGAACGAGTTCGGAATGAGGAATCTGAGAGAGGAAACTTCCTTTTATAGAAGCTGAACGGGTTGGTTGAGGAGACACAACCGTTCGAACGGTTGCAATTGCTGGGTTGACAGTTAATTAACCGCTCGGTTAATTAACGACTATTTAACGAAATTTTAACGACTATTTTAATTACTGAAAACAATAATTTGTCTGTTAATTTTCTGGGCTAGAAAAAGTTAGTTTCTGGCCCAAAAAAGAATTAGTCCATAGTAAAGCCCACGCACACGACACGGCCCGTGCCCGAACCCGTGACCGACCGAGCCGGCCGGACGGCGGCGCGCGCACGTGTGGTGGTTCGAACCGTGTCTAGGTCCTCCCTCCTGCACAAAATG
The DNA here is from genome assembly GCA_023055425.1 of Linanthus parryae. Classification (NCBI taxonomy): domain Eukaryota; kingdom Viridiplantae; phylum Streptophyta; class Magnoliopsida; order Ericales; family Polemoniaceae; genus Linanthus; species Linanthus parryae. The sequence goes on from JALGPY010000002.1 coordinate 43,157,099, forward strand.
TGCTTCGCCCTAAGGGCGTGCCCTTATAGGTCAATGTTGAAGTATATAAACACTTCAAACTCTCTCTTCCTCAAGATGTGGGTTCATTTAATTTGGGAACATAAACCCAACCTCAAAACTCCAACTTCTATGGCTTATTGTTCATTCATTTCTTAATGGTTTTTGACGAGTGAGTAACCAAAACGAACACCAAGTTACCCTCTATGTGTTGGTGTGATTAGTGTGGTTAACTCTCGAATGAGCTGGATGAAAACCGGGCTCAAAGTCGGGCAAAAACCGACTTGTCGAAGACCATTTTCCAACAGTAACTACAATATATGCAGATTGAAGAGTCATAAACGCGTTGTTAATATTCGGTTAAAAATTGTTCTGACGAAGAATAGAGAGCAAAAAATGCTGTCCATAATTCTTTTTCAAAGAGATCTCTATAGAAGTAACTACAATATATGCAGAGTCATAAACGCGTTGTTTATATTAGGTTAAAAATTGTTCTAACGAAGAATAGAGAGCAAAAAATGCTACTACTACAAACTTGTACATCTAGGTTTCTATTTACAGGGTAAAAGTCTACATGGGAGTAGGTAAACTATTGTTGTCGACATTTATCACACCAAAATTATGGTAAAAAGGAGATGATTACCTATCCAGAGAGAGGAGTGAATACAACAACTCCCCTAGATCATAGCATGTGATATTATGTTACCAATTTCAGACTAGTCTTGTGGCAGGTTCCTGTCACCCCCCAGAGTGCTAATTTAGGAGATAGACAAAGAGTGTTCAAGTAAATTACTATCTACATTCATTTTTTTTTTTTTTTTTTTTTGTCAAGAATCTACATTCATTCAACAATTAGAGTTCAGAACAACAGTTATGTGACAAAACGAACCCATCTTATTGTGTACAAAATCTGTTTCTTCTTTTTCACCCAACTTCACTTTTTGTTTCCCTAAGAAATAACTTTACTTTTTGTCACTATTCACTGATTCACTTTTGACCCGGTGATTTGATGAGCAGAACGATACAAAAAATTTGGTAATCTTTGCATGGTCTTGTAGAGTAATGCCATGGAAAATTTTCCAAAAAATTATATCGTTTTGCTATCTAAATCACCGATTTAAAGTGACGCAGTTACGGGTTAAAAAGTCAAACCATGACATTCGAGAAGAAACGGAGGAAGTATGTAGCAAAGAGCTAATATTGATGAATGAAATTCACATATTCATCAGAGCACCACTTAACATGGTACATAAGAAAGAAGAACAAAAATGCAAGAGCTAATATTGAATTTCTTTTGCTCCTGGGCCGGCCATATGTATGGAGAATCACACATTCATCAGAGCGACTACTATGTGCTTCTGCATGCGTGTTGGAGCTCTGGTCTTTGAGTTGCACCATTAGCTAGCTTCTAAACAAGCAGCGTCCGTCATAAACACTATTTCTGTTTGGTTTTCACCTCAAGGATCAGTTTCCAAATCCATCTGTGCTCAGCTTGACAGTTGAGAAGCCCGTCTAGTTGGGTGATTTGCTTCCATATTGGCCTGCAAATTTGTGCATATCTGCTCACAGTTAATTTCAGAATTCTATTTCAAACATACAAAAAGCGATGACAATAATAATATATGCACAAGGGTTGGTAGTTACTGGCTGCGTAAGAATCCAATTCCAAACGCGGAAAGGCACAAGAGCCAAAACCATACTTTACATGAAGCAACACATCGTTGCTTCACATTATAGGCTTATTATCATTGTCACTTGCCAGTCTCCATTCATCGCTTTCGTAATGCTACTTTACCACCAGCCTCATTTGCAGTATTGATGCTAGCAATATACTCCAAGAAGTTTTCATAATCTTCTAGGTTTATGTAACTGGAAACAATGTAGACATCATCATGTGACACTATCTACATGTCAGTGGAGACTTTTTGTAAGCTAGTCATAATATTCTTCTCCGTTTTGGAACGTCATCCTACATATCTAATCTTCATGAGCTTTCTCGGGGAAACAAGACCAAGCTCTACAAACTTTATCAATTTTAACGAGGGCTCTACTTAAACCCTTAAGGGATCAAGCACAAGGACAGCAAGAAAATTCAACTTAAAGCACCTTACTTCCCTTTGGTGGCTCAATACGGAAGAAGCTAAAGGGTTTAACTTTTATGAGGACCCAAGATGGTTGGTTCTCAACCTGATAAAATGCAGGCCTTATGTGACCCGCATGAAACCAAAATGGGCGGAAGTTAATTGAACTTTGAACTGAAATCAAACGGAATGGAAATTAGATGCAAAAAATGATTTCATGTTTGGATGTTTATAACGATAAATAAATGAGTAATTCTGTTAGTACCTCTAGCCATTCCAGATAGAATGTATCCGTAGATGAGCCAAGTGAAGCTAAACGAGACATGTCTTGCAAAGCACTCTTCAAAGTTGACTTGATTTTCTTCACCTGTTAAGCACCTCAATCTTTCCATGCGAAACCTGAATCATCAACCAACTGTAAAGCTCATAACTGAAAAGATAAAAGGCATTACGTACAGCAAAAGAGAGTGGAATTATTGCGGCAGACACATGCACTCTAAGACATTAAAACAAATGGTTCAAAGTTGCCACTAAGTATTCGAGGACAAAGAGAAAGGAGATCAGTAAGGAAGTTGTTTAGCTCGATCCCTTTGTTAGAAGTAGTATGGTCTGGGGTTAACAAAGAGTGAGAACATGGACGCGTTTGTCACATTCATTCTTTTGAAACTATTAAAAGAAAGGCTTCAGTTACATTGAACCAGGGGCGGAGCCATGTAGGGGCATGGGGGGGGGGGGGGGGGGGGGGGGCACGTGCCCCCCCAAAAAATTTCGAAAACACTAGGTAACACCTAATTTGTAAAAAAAAATTATCTGTTTCTCTATAAAAACGTAAAAGTGCCCCCCCTAAGCACAAGGCTTCTCTAGCAGAGATGGTAAACTTCGGTGATTTCAACTTTGGAGTCGGGCGTTCGAGCCTCCCACTGCGCGCGTATTAATTTTTTTCCACAAAAACTTAAAAAACAAAAAAATTAAAACATGCCCGAGACTCGAACACTGGTGGACATAGAGTTTAACCCAGCGCTTTACCAACCAAACTAGATTGCATATAGTGCTTGCACTGACTTTGTTAATATTTAATGCGTCTATCGCTACTAGCCGAATTGTGCCCCCCCCCCCCCCCCCCCCCCCCCCCCCCTTCAATAAAATCCTGGCTCCGCCACTGCATTGAACTGCAACAAAATCTTCACAAACTACTGAAATGACACAATCATGCCCTCTTGTTCAAAATTCATGGAGGTTGTGGATGTCTATGAACCACTACATTCGTAAATTTCCATATCTTAACACTTATCACTCTAACAAACTCAAGACACGTGAAAAGGAGGGAATAAATATTTCCTAATGAATCATTTTTCACCATACTAGATGGTTTCCCATCCTTCCCACAGTCAAAACTAGATCATGGCGTCTTAAATTGGGTATGATACAAAAGTACGCTGTAGAATATAGAATTAATAGTCAATCAGTTATTTCAATCTGATTCCCTTGAGAGTCTGAAGACGTATGGTAAATGAGGATGCACACATTCCTTTCAACACATTAATTACAATTTACAACACAATTCTCAACCGGATTGGTTTGCACAGTAATAATACTCTGGTATGAAACCTGTAAACAATAATGCGAAAGTAAACCATAGGAAAAACTAGGCAAGATAGATAATCTTACTTGGCACATTTCACCCACAATGGAGCTAACTTCAGTCAAGGATGGCTGAAGAAACAAGAGTATGCTTTTTGCTATTGTAAAAGGAATACTGGAGGGCAGTGCAAACAGGTTTTCAAGCCTTCAATCATGAATACAAATATCATGCCTTCACCCGAATCAATACATGAGACATGGCTCTCCTATCTTTCATCAACAACCTCTTGCTTGAGCATAGGCGTCCAATTATCACTTCGATACAACCAAAACTAAATTGAGATCTAAGTAGTCTCCAATACTTCCTTCAATCATGAATGCGAATATCATGTCTTCCACCATTTGAAGCAGCCATGGATCGCACCTTGGTAATTTCTTCTTGCATTCCAGACTTAGAGAGGTCATCAATCAAGAAAGTATATGTTGATTTGTTAGGCAAACACTTATCCTCCAACATCTCTTCCAAAACTCTAACTCCTTCTCTAGGATTCCCAGCTTTACAAAAACCCTTAATCAACACGTCATATGTAAAAGCATTCGGTTTGCACCCCTTCTCCACCATGTCATCCCACAACCTCCCTGCCTCACACAACTCTCCTCTTTCACACATTCCTGCAATAAGCGCGTTGTATGTCAATACACTAGGGATTGAACCCTCCTCAAACTCATCAAGTAACTTCCTCGCTTCCAGAGTTTTACCCTCCTTACAAAGCCAGTGTATAAGAGTGCTTGACACGGAAACACCTGGGGTGCAGTTGTTCTTCAAGAGCTTCTTCCACAGTATCTCCGCATCCTCTACTTTCCCATCTTGGCACAGAACATCGATCACTTTACAACAAAGTACAGTACTAGGAACATAATCCTTATTCACCATGTCTTTGATCAAATTAACTGCTTCCCCCGACATCTTCTCTTTACAATAAGCTTCAATCATGACTCCATATATCGCCTCATTCGGCTCAACCCCATTCTCCTCCATAACATCCATGACCTTCACAGCATCACTCAACCGTCCTAGTTTGCAAAACCCATCCATCAGTATCGTGTACGTAGTCGCATCAGGACACCAACCTCTGTCGACAATTTCATCAAACACCTTCTCTGCATTAACCATGTCACCCCTAGCCACATACCCACCTAGTATACTTGTATAACTCCCCAAATTCGGCACCAATCCCATATCTCCAATTTCATCAAAAACCCTAATAGCCCCTTCAACATCATTGTTCATACACAATCCTCTCATCACAATATTGCAAGTGAACACATTAGGAACCACACCAAACCTCTCCCTACACTTCTTAAACAAACCATAAACTAAACTGTATTTACTGTTCTGAACCAAACCATTCAAGAGTGTGTTCAGAGACATTACAGTGGCTTGTATTCCAAACTCCTTGACCCTCAGGAACGTCTTGAGGGCTTGTTTAGGCTTGTTCGCGAGCAAATAGTTCCTTATAACGACGACGAACAGGTGTTCGCAAGTGAAAATCTCCGATTTCTGCAGTTCTGTCAAAAGGGTCTCCATAGATTCGAATTCGCGAGCTTTAGAGAGCTTTTGGATGATGGCGTAGTAGGTGTGGCTGTTGTGGGTGAAACCCTTGTGGTAGTTTCCGGCGTGGTGGAAGATTTGGAGGGCTAGGTGGAGGTTTTTTTGGGTGGTGATCATGGAGATGAGGCGTTTGTGGAGGAGGGTTTGAGGCCAGGGCTTGATTGGGGGTGTGATTGTGTAGGATTTGAGGAGTTGGGGTTTGGAGTTTATGGTGGAGAGGTTTTGGTGAGATGGGTCTGGTTGGAAGGGGTCGATGGTGGTGGTGGTGGTGGAGAGGTGGGGTTTAGTGGTGGAGATTGCGGCGGTGGTGAGGCGGCGGTGGGTGAGGCGGAGGGTTGGGGCGGCCATGTTGGGGAGGAGATGGTGATCGGCGATTGGGAGGGGAGAGGAGGGTTTTTGAAGTGCTGATTATTTTTAGTATGACCCCTGGAGTTTGGGAAATGTTTGTAAGTCCCTTATGTGAAACTATATTTGCAATTAGACCCTGTCTAAGACTAGAGAGAATAGACTGAAAACTCTATTCCTTCTTGGAAATGAAGAATCTGAGGGATGGAATGGTAAAAGACATTTTCCACCCTCCGACTATGGACAAAAGACATTTTGCCCTCTAATTTATGAAAAAATACATATTGCACCGTATATGGAAAAATACAAATTGGGTAAAATGGTAAAAAATATCAGTTTGCACTTTGCACCCCTCCATAAACAAATTGTTACAGAAGGGTGGCATTTGTCCACTCTCCATCCGTTAACAAAAAAACAAAATGTATTTTTCCATAAATCATAGAGCAAAATGTCTTTTGTCCATAATCAAAGGGTGGAAAATGTCTTTTACCCATTAATCAAAAGCAAGTTCTGAAGTTCTTGAAAACAGTAAAAACTGTATGAAATTAAAAAAAAAACACACATTTACTAAACGCAATAAAATTGTTTCTACTGTCGGAACACAATCGTGCTGGCAGCATAATCATTCCCAAACTTGCCCTTAAACGAATGTGAGGGAGCAAATGAGATTGGACATAAGCAATTCGTTCATGTAACCGACCATGGTTAATATGGGAAAGGATTGTGGTTGGCAGAATAAACAAGAATGCCAACCATCATCCAAGTCACACAAAAAGAAAAACAAAACTTGACAATGGACACAGTTCACATCTTTATTTGATATATTTAAGAAAATAACGTGCTCCTATGACATTATGGTTACAAAACTAATGAGCTAACACACCTGTGATATATAGTACACTAATGTTACAAGGCTCTACTCGGGCTATATCTGACTAAAAAGAAAAATTGAAAAAAAAATGAATTCATATTACAGGGTATAAAGGCAACTACTATCAAAACATCAGCCAGTGCTGCCAGACATCTCTCCGGAAAATGCACTCCCATATGATGCTGATCCCGTTTGAGAGGAAGCCCCTGCCCCTCTGCTCGCCCCTGCCCCTCTACTTTTTTGTAACTGCCGTAACTTAAATACATCTCTAGGCAGTGGCTGGCTCTGTACAGTTGCAGTATCATCATCATCATGTCCTACAAATAATGTACAAACATCATTTAGTCAGAGTGATTTCCATAAAACCCTAAAATAAATAGAAGGGTAAAAGACACTTTCACTCTCTAGTTTGATTGAAGGACACTTCCGCCCCATCTTGTTTGGAAAAGGACACTTTCAGTTTTTCACCCCTTCAATGTGCCGAACGTCAAGAAACTTACACCCCATATTGTGATACACTAGTCTGGAGTTGAAATTTGTCATTAAAAATAGTATTTGGGGGCAAATTCGCCGTCATATTATGCAAAATGTAGGAGTTACCCAATGGTATAATCGACCTTTTACATGATATGGGGGTATTTTCAATGACGTACCCAGCGTCCAGACTAGCGGTGTCAATCAGTGGGTGTAGATATCTTGAAGTTTGGCATACTGAATGGGTGAAAGTGTGCTTTTACAAACTAGAAGGGGGTGAAAGTGTCTTTTACTACAACATGTTGGACCTTATCTATCCTCGTATGCAATGATGCATAATACCGCATTTCTCATAGTATGTTTTTAAATGGATAAATTTCAGTTTTTGTCATCAAAACTAATTGACCAAAGAGAAGAGGTTTGAACATACTATCTGAATGTCTTCGTTTCCCTGGCTGTCTATCTCTTGCTGTCTTGTAAGATGAATTGCTTTGAACAGGCTGAGGTTTGCTAGATCCAGAGAGGTCACTCGTACTTGGGGCTGGTCCACCATGCAAATGTGCTCCAGGAGTAGCTGATTTCCCAGTTTGCCCTGTTGGTATGTTGCTTTGCAGACATATTGATAGTACAAAATCAACATCAGGAGATGGACCTATGAATGCCGACATGAAATCATTAGCTCTTGCATTAGTAATACAACCGGTGCTTAGATGAAATTAAATGTTCAGGCAGAAAGTGAAGAGTTTTTCTATGCCCAAAAAGGAATGCACCTATTCTATTAACTCCTACAGTATACATGATCGTTGTAGAGCTTCTTTGGTTAAAGAAAGATGAGTTTGCTAGTACCAGTTTTTGCAGCATCTGAGGAGGGGCATATGCTAAGGCGTTATTTTCTTAAAACTTGTAGAGCTACCATGATAATTAATACAAATTTAATGGAAAAAAGGCAAAAATTCTCAGGCTTCATACTTTTGTTCTTTGGATGGGCTCAGATCACTCACGTGGAATAGAATAGTCAACAAACAGCAAAGGCTCACGAGTATGACTCTCAACCAGGTTTAGAATTCCAAAAGACATGGTTTCTAATAGGAAGGACTCACTATATCTCAGTTACAGCAAAGCCTACACTTCACTTCACTTCACAGTAGAACTTGCAATACAAACCTGAACCGGCAAGAACCCACCACACTCGTGGGATTGGATCTGCTAATGACACTAAATGGATTGTTGTAGGTCGTGCATTTAACGGAAAAACAAGATCTGGATGATGGGTAAATATGCAAACTCAAATACTGCCGAATTAATTCCTCTCATTAGTGAAAGCTAACAAGCAAATCTGCCCTCTCTCAGTTACCACCACAGAAAAACACTGGAATTAACTTAATCCTTCTACTTCTCTTCGGTCTCTCATAGAAACTTTTTCCAAAGTTATTGGGGAAGAGCTAGTACAAAATGATACAGTTAACAAAGATTTGTCCATTATGTATGTACACAGAACTATAAAGTTACCATACAATTGTCAATCTTGTACACTGATACTTATCAAGTTCATTCCATTGTTAGCATTTAGAAAGGAAATTATAAGCATCAAATAACTACCATTGAAATATTTTTGCCAATTTTATCACTGAAAAACAGATTTTACAACAAAGGTAACGGCACTACAATATGTTTTTTCCCTAACTAAGACGGCCCGCATAAGAATATGGACACTGAAACCAGACTTCGGATATTCTTTTGAGCTTTGATCGATCATTTTAATATCTATTTCCAAGAGGAAGATAAATGTTTCATTGCCTGTTTTAGATATCGTTGCATATTTACCAATTAGTAAATTTGCACTTAAAAGATTAAGAACTGGGTTGTTGTCAGAATGCAGGGGATAATAGATACTACCCAACCAGCCTCTTACAACTCTCATGCTTAATGTGTAGAATGGCTGGCTAAGTCCTGCGTCTAAGCTGTTTAGCAGGATAATTGAGATAACAATGCATCCAATTTTCTAGCGGTAAATATGACTCTCCTGTTTCCATTGTCATGAATAATGCAAGCTTTCTAACTGAAAACCCTTTCTCCATCTTTCAACACCAATGAAACCTGATGACCATCACTTTCTTCCCGAACTCCACAATATCAACTGAGTTAACAAACCTAGCCTTCAAACTGTTGAACCTAGTGACAAACAAATCATGAAAGTGAAAGGGAGGTTCTTTTTATCGTCATTCTATCTCACAATTTGCTCTGATCAAATATGTTCAATAAAGAGGTGTTCACATTCATCTTCATTATACTGGAGTCCATTTTTCATGAATTCACAAGTGAACCGCAACTTTCCCCATACCAGTATATGAAGCTTGTGGTTGCACTTTGTTTAAGGCGACTTTGAAACTTATTTTCTGAAGCCTTTCTTTAATGAGGAGTGTTCACGTTTTTCTCTGAACAAACAAATGCATATTGAGCCACAACTTAGTTTTCTAGTTCAAAGCCGCGCGCGCACACACACACACACACACACACACACACACACACACACACACACACACACACACACACACACACACACACGAGCTTAACATTACCATCAACTGCAGGCAAATTCGCTAGAAATGCTAGTAATGCAGGCGGAGGAGGGGTTACTTTCATGGGTTCATTAAGGCCACTGGGTGTCCCACTACTGATTAGTGGAACAGTTGACGGGGTGGATGAACTGGGAACTATTGGAAGTCCAGATGCAGATGGTCCTGGAAAATGACAACACCTTCAGTAAGATATGGTTGGAGATTGCAAGCGGAAATATCCTTAGAAACAATGTAACAAATAGCTGCGTACCAGATATTTGCCTTGGATCATATACTGCCATCCTAGATGTATCTGGATATACTACTTTTGCTAAGCGGTTTGTATTTGTTGCCAATCCTAAGGCGCTCTTATCTGTAACAAATGCGTTCGATTCCACCAGATATCCCCTCAGAAAATAAAGACATTGGAAATAGGAATCAAGAAAAATTATGAGCGTACATAGCGTATCAATTACCTGATACAGCAGCTTCATTAGGCAGAGAAGACCTCTCATTCCTTTTATTGACATTTTTAGCAAGCCACTGAAACATATTTTAGTTTGAGTACAAGAATCAAAAGTAGATAGAAAATTATGTCAACATGCCCATGACAAATAAATTGTATATAGATCAAACATACATATTATGTGAGTATTATTAACTACCGAAAAATATAAGCATAGTTAGCCAGGCATGCCGGAATGCTTCTTTACCAGGGGAATTATATATAAATAAAAACTAAATCCATGGGTCCACAACCACCTAATCGACAGCTAAACCCAACAGCACCGACTAACTCCAACACCATCGTCTGTACAAGAGAGTAATATAGATACAGAAAAAGATTAGCAATTTCGATTGGCGAACCATTATGAACCCACAATCAAAGTCATTGAATCCATAAATTAATTAATTGCCAGCTCCGTACCAGATAAAACCAAGAATCTCAGTATTTCCTTAAATTGGACATCACATCAGCACCATCACCAATACCCTCACAAAGTCAACTAAGAAACACCCGAATAACAGCTTTCTCAAAACCAGACCCGAAAAACATGTAGCTCATATCCTAATAAATTTAAAACCCTAAATCAACACCTACAAAAAGCTGTCAACTGTACAGAACAAGATGACAATAGAAGAATTTCAGATCCTGGTGGTCTTACCGTCTCGCTACAAAATCGAGAAAACATTAACCCACCTTCACCTATTCATCAAACCGATAACAGACGATACCCACCCACCTTTGCCGATTTTTCTTCACCAAATAGGAGGAATCGTAATCCAGTTTCTCTAGCTTCCTCTGTTCAACTCAACGATATGACCTGATAAGCTAAAATCCGCGCCATCAGAGAGCTTGAATTTGTTCGAATCCTCAGTACCGAGAACAGAATGATGGTAGTAGAGATCGATGTTCTGTGGTAGTGGGGTCGATTGATGGTATCTAGAACAAGAGGCTGGAATTTTTGCACGTTGTTTCGATAATTTTTCTGGCTCTGGTGACCTTTGATATAACTAGTGTGGATTATGAGGGGCGAGTTTGAGTAGAGAGAGAGAGGAGAGTGGAAATGATGGAGGATTTTTCTAGAGAATAGAAAATTAAGCTAACAAAATTTTGTGAGCCACTTACGGCTGTAACAAACAAAAGAGACAGATTGTTCGCAGAATTATAGCATAGGCCTGTTTATTACCAAAATATAAGTATAGGGTTGTTTCTGACTTCAAAGTGAACGTTCAAGTGAGTAAATTAATTTCCTGCCTTTCCATGTTGGCCTCATTGGCTACTACAGGTAACTATCCAGCCATTCAGAGATAGGAGGTAAATTCGACCAGGCGTTCAGCTTTAAGAGGAGCTCCAATTGTTCTCTCCTTTCTGAGCAAAGACTGAAGCTTCTTTAGTGTTGTCATTTCCATCTTCCTTCTGGTTCTTTTTGTTATTTTCTCATCAATTCGGCATCACCACATATCCATCAATATTGCGTTTCAATATCTGGCCATGGTGACTTGTTACGTTTTCGTAGCGATCTGATGTGAATCGAGCAATTAGCTGTAACATGGATTTCGGCGGATATGGGCGCTGGTGAAGGTTGGTTGAGTTGGGTCTGAAATAGAGGCTGGCTAAGTTTGTTTGATGATTGGTGTATGAGAGGTTCTGACAGCACTCTGGTCGAAAGCAAGTGGATACATAGTAATTTCATGCTAGTACTACTTTAGTCCTATCATTAGTCAAACACCATGCTTAAGATTCACTCAGTGACAAATCCCATCATTCTCTATTCCAGCATTCCTAGTGACTGGAAAACAGACTAGGCGGTTCCATAAACCTGAAGATGTCAAGGCGTAAACAAGATCACGGGTAACAAATTCTCATTCTAAAGTATAAGGGGCTAGGCACTCCCTTGAAATCCCACATAAGGCATAACTGCAGGTTACCCAGTAAATAAATATTAAGCCAGTACATAGTATAGAAAAACATTGATTTTAATTTATTTTTTCCTTCAACCACTTTATAGTAAATCTGTAATTTTTTAAGTACCTCTACTCGTGCGAGATGATCTAAATCCATAGAAGAGCAAGGCCAAAGATCCATGAAGCTATAACGCGATATCACATCTTGCAACGAACTCTCTAGAGCTGACTGACAATCTTCACCTGTTCTGTTAAGTGCTTCTTTCCTTCTTTGCTCAACCTGTATTGACCAAACAACCATTAGCTCGCATCTAAAATAATAGAAGCTTATGACTTCTCCAAATGAAAAAAACAAAAATTAAGAAAAGGAAAAAACATGCAGCAACAACATTTAGACCAAATATCAAGGAGAATGTAAATGATTCATGTCATGAAATAGCTATCAAATTAAGCCAATAATGAGAGCTGATTTTGACACGAACTCAGCATGGTTTTCGCTCACTAACAATCAGCGGTGCGTCCCATTAAAGAAATACAATCTATACTAGGTGATAATTTTCCATAACTGGTTTAAAACCTTTCTTAAGATGTACCTACATATTTTTTCTTGGATTACATAGCTTGATACAATGAAAGAAGGAACTGTCTGTTCTGTTAGAGCATCCCCAATAGGTCATGCAAAATGCATTATTAGTAAATATATAAAAAAGTTAATGAAACATTGAGGTCCAATAGCTTATGCAAGTGACTGTGCATTTTACAAACCGTGCATCCTCCTTTCCATATTTAGCGAACAAGAAAGAGGGAGGGAAAATTTTGCAGAATTTAACTACCCTACACTACAAAATTTTAAGAAGATGCATTATACTATTGGAACAAACACACAAAATAACTGTCATGCAAAGTTTAAGAGCTGCAACATTTAAATTTTTTCACCTCCTACTACTGAAGATGCTCTTACTAAATGCAAATTACTGTATAATTAGCTTTATTTTGCTGAGCTATATCATTACAGATGAGAACCCTGTTCTGTAAAATTACAACTCAGACCAGAGAGAACATTCACACAAACCAAAATTTAAATATGAAGTTCCCCACAGTAAAGTATACTAAAAGCATACTGTTTAGACTAGATTATACGCCTAACGGCTAAATTAAGGGAATTTAAAAAAGAACATCCAATCTCAAAAGTGATGGATAAGTTCAGGAACTACCTTCAACATGCTAGCAAGATCTCCATATGTCTGCTCAAATTGCGCAAATCTTTTCCAAACCTACAAAAGTTAAGGCACTGAAGCTATCCATTAAACATAATTTAAAAACAACTGAAATTGAGATTACTTATGCTGGACACCACGGATTTCAACAACTACCACAACAACAACTACAAATGTTTTCCCAGATTACCCAGTGCAGTCTACATGGATCAAGCTTCTCCAGTTGTGTCTGTTCAGACACATTTCCGCCCTTAGGTTTAATTTGGCTAAGCCATGACTTATTGTCTCCGCCCAGGTTCATTTTGGTCTCCCTCGCCCTCGTCTACCACTGTCGATCTGAACTGTATCACTTCTCCAAACCAGTGCATCCAACAATCTAAGACAGATGACCAAACCACCTCAAACGTCTCTCTTATTTAGTAACACCAAGGATTTCAGCATACAAAAAAGTGGATGTGAATAATGAGAAGCTGAAACTCATTTTCACCGACTTATTTTGGGTAAAAAGCTTGTCATATTTATCATTCCAGTATTATGTTGTCTAGTTTGGAAAGTACAAAAGCTGAATAACCGAGCGGCATCGCAATCGACACCGGAGTAAATAGCAGTCTAATCATGCCATAGTAAAAGTACCTTAACCACTCGATGACTTCTGCAGACAAGTGACATATTCGGTGACTAGCCTTGCAAAATTTAACCATGGGTGGTCAGTTGTCAGGTGACTTATAAGTTTGGGTTATTAGATAATCTAACTAGTAACTACTATCAGGTGTCAATACAATTTAAGTTTCTCCAGGAGCCGACATATGGGTTCTAAAGTTCTAAAGCTAAGGATACAAATTGGGGTATTGTGGACAGGAAATATTGCATTTTCTCCTTCTTTAAGCAAAGACAATTTATCGTAGGGAACACACCACAGCATCACCCCGCAACAAAATCATAAGCTAAGGCCAGAACCATATACTCCAAAATATAGTCTACATTTCTGAAGAGTATTCAGAACAATATCAGAGTTACGAGATTATAAGCTTGTAACTGAAATGCCAAAGAGTCGTGTACAGGTGAAGTCGCATATACAGGAGAACTTAAAAACTATATCTGATGTACCTCAACAGATTCCTCCGGTGGGAGCGAGCTCAATGCCCGTTCAAACAGTGCCCTGATATTTCTGTCGTCATTCAAACGTGACAAGAAATCTGCATATCTGCAAAATTGACACATTTCAATAGTTGAATGTTTAGTGGCATAGCATAGGTCTATACTCAATACCTACATGCCAAGAGCAAATACATTACAAAAGCTTAAGAATAAGATGACAGCAACCTTGAATATCCATGGACCACACACCTAGAAAGCGCAAGAAGACATACACATGTGTCTCCCATTCTACAACATGAGGAATTGATGTATCTCTTGTCTATCTACATATGCTATATTTGATAACAGAGGATAGTTATATTTTTAAGGGTGTTGAATTAACACACAAAAGGATTTTTGATAATATCTCTCAAATCTCAACTGAATGGCAAGATGAGATCTGACTCTGAAAGTTTGTAAATACCCGAATCGACATTTAACTACACGAACCTTTACCCACGTTGATCAGGAAGTACGGTAAGGTTAAATCTTTTCCATTTCCGTGCCATTTTATCATTTCAGTTTACTTTGACCGGGTCTTGTTTGACTGCTGCTTTGGTCTCTCCCTCTAGTTCTTTTACCACCCATATGGCTTTTTAAGTTACTCCTAATTCAGACGTCCAAGGGCCCAGATTGAAATGACAAACCACTGTCTAACTGTAAGGCTCTATGGGGTTCCACCTCAAAACCAATTGGCAATGAGGGGAGTAGCCCAGGATATTTATTAATTCTCTTTCTTTTTCTTAAATGTCCGATGTGGGACTTCTCAACACACCCCCTCACGTGTGGCATTCTTTGGCCTACACGTGGATCTTTTGTCTACGGGTGGCGGCGAGCACGTGGGCTGTTAGACCATTCACGTGTGTGAGCCGTGGCTCTGATACCATGTAAGAATCCATGGGGTTCCACCTCAAAACCAATTGGTAATGAGGGGAGTAGCCCAGGATACTTATTAATTCTCTTTCTTCTTCTTAAATGTCCGATGTGGGACTTCTCAACACTAACGCTTTTCTCTCATTTTTTTAATAACTGGGGAAAAGGTCCTTTTGTTGTTCTCTTCTTTTTCGTACATTAAATTTCTGATCATATTTTCTTTATGCCACACATGAATAGCGTTCAACATGGCGGCTTTATGGCTTTCCTTGAATAATTCTCTTCTTGACTTTCCAGATCACGCAATCACAAAACACCGTATATTTACTTTCGAACTGCATCCAGGTCTTTCCCCGTAAGTCTCTCTTTCTTTGTATCTGCGATCTCAATCTATAATTGAACCCATATATCCAAATCAATCCCTCGTTGATGTTATTCACACTGAATGGAGCCCAGAAATGTAGGATTTCAAAGAAAACAAGAACAGAATCAATATATAATCAAATATGACCATGAGTATATTGTAATCTAGTATAGATCATACCTAGGGCCCGTGTTTTAGAAAGCCAGCGAATTTCTTAAATTGAAAAGGGATACAGAAAATGTGAGTTTTCTAAACCTGATGCAACCAGAAGCTAAATTCACCAAGAAAGAAAGAACCCTTTTATTCAGGTTTTTAATTGTGACTCATAACATCAAAATACAAGTATTCAGTCGGCCATTTATTCTTTCAATATTACGTGGCAAATCTTACAGTGTCGACATATTTATACTACTTTTTATGTGTGTATGAATTGGCTGTTTAGTGAAAATTGTATTTTCAGAGTTGTCCATGCCTTCCCTCAAAATATGTCCATGCTCAAGGTTTTTAATTGTAAGGATACCCATCCAAGCATCCACATTGTCATAAGGCATAACCGTTAAGATACCCCATTAGCGTGGTCTTTTCTAAAAAAGAAGAAAAGTCTCTGGGTATCAAGCCTTAGCCAGGCAATAAGTACAAAAGAATTCTTTTATATATATATATATATATATATATATATATATATATATATATATATATATATATATATATATATATATATATATAAATATAAGTATATACATGATGTATATATATACACATACATATATGATTTATTGATTCAAGGAAAGTAAGATGATTGACAACTCACTCAAGAATGTATCCAGGCTCGTGCATAAACCGTTTGATCCCTGCTTCAAAAACATTATGAGCCATCTGCAAGAACATGCAACAGTGAGAAACATGACCGCCATGATAGACTCCTGAACGTATGTAACTAATGCGTTCAATAGACTAGAAGTGACTATACCATGTATGTATATCTAGATTTTAGAGTGCTTATACTTCCCCAAAAAAAATTTGGGGTGATGAACTTCTAAAATAGTTGATAATTTCCTAGATGCATTTGAGGGGTAATATAATCCTCATGTCACAAGTAAGGTTATCAGGATTCAGTAAACAACTCAGACCGTTCTTTAAAAAAAAAAAAAAAAAAAAAAAAAAAAAAAAACTCAGACTGCTAAAATCACCAATTACCTTTGGATCTTTGTCAAGACAAAAGGCCATCATCGCATATGCTACATAAACATGATAAGTGCAGTTGGGAGATTTACGTGCGTCTAGAAAGTACTTGCGAGCTGCTTCCACTCCCTCAGTTCTTCTTAGAAAGCGAATGAACTGTAGTATCAGCAACACAAAAACGTCAGATCTCTTTGAATAATACTCCGATCAAGAAATAATTCAGATAAGTGACTAACATGTTCAGATGAAAATGAATAAGAAATAAAGGCCTGTGGCAGATGGAAGTGGTAACTTTAACCATGGATCATCAGCCAAAATACAGAGAAAAACAACTGGCAGGCACAGTAATTAATGTCTTTTTTTCTTTTCTAAAAACAATGACAGTGTTGACACCCCAACATGACAATGGAGTAATAATATTGTTAGTTTGTATATAGCCAGTTATTTGGAAAAGAAAGCACTACTCTTCTATTTTTGATTGGTACACAAGATCTTTAAAAAAAGGGATACCACTTTGGGTAAACAGCTTAAGGGAGACAAATCTAAAGCATACCAGGAAAGCAGGAAAATAACGCAGAGAATATAAAATGACTCTTGGAAGGCGAGAAGTGAATCCACCAAAAGGGTAGGTTCCAGGTTACACACCAAAGAAGCCAATTCCATACAGGAAAACCCTTAAGTTCAATAACTACCACTCTACATGTTTTAAAGAACTTCGAATCCTCTCCCTAAAAAAAAAGAAAAAAAAAAAAAAAAAAAAAAAAAAAAAAAAGAGAGAGACGTAACTGTAGCAGTATTGATTTCTTCCTATGATTTTCGTCCATTCTCCCTCTCTTTTCATTCGGTCTCCATATGTTCTTACTCTCTCTTTTGCTTTTCCAACCCCACTCAACCAAGAACGCGATAGATTTGATGATCTAAAACGGTGAAAACTATGAAAGACGTCAGAGACATTCTCTTGCCATGTTGAGGACACAACTCAAGCCACAGACCACACTGGCAAAGCATCTCTCCTCTGGAAGCGATGAAAAGTAACGAAGGAACAGAAAGACGCACTTTGAGGATTCCTCCAAAGCTACTTAATTCAACGCTCAATCTAATTTTGAGTCAAATCGAAGCTCCATCTTTTCCAAAAGTTCGATTTCTTCACCAATAATAACTTACCGCTGCAGAAGTAAACAATAGAAATTCATATAACAGTGAGATCTGAGTTATTTTCCCTCTACTCTTCGACCCCATAACCCGGAGCCCTAAAATTTGATAAATCTAAATCTAGAGAGTCTAAAATCCAAATCTGTTTTCCATGTCTACTTCCAGATCTAGTTTTGAACTCATTTTGTTACCTGTAGTGCTTGAATGTTCAGAGCATGAACTAGTGGTACTGAAATCTCATTAAGCATCTCAAGAATTTGGGTCTGATAGGGTAAGATTGGTAGAACTGATTTCATTCGGGTTTGGAGCTGAATGGCCCTGAATTATGAATGGTGAGAGTGATGTATACCGAGTCCGGCTTGGCTTTGAGATTTTTCTTTTGCATTTGCGCAAAAACGTTTCCTAACAATAGAATGCATGTGCAAGATGAGATTATCAGAGTGTACGAACTTTTCGAAAAGAAGCACTCGAAAGAACACTTTTGTGGAGCAAATAGGCTTTCCTGAAAAGAAGTGTCTAGTCGCACCGCTTCACCCCATTTTATACATCTTTCTAGCATTAACCGATTCATCTGGGATAACAGTGGGATTGGTTCTTATACTTTTCACAGTTCCGAAAGGGCCAGCTTTGTGTTGTTCACCCAATACCAAGACCTGCTTTTGTGCACTGTCTTTCCCTTGCTCGGCCAATTTAAGCTTTTCAGTCATCTCTCTTATCTGCTTTTTCAACTCGGCATTTTTTTCTGAAACAGATATGAATTGTGACTTCAACATGTTGACTCTTTCAGACGACTCACAAGACGGTTTACCCACCACCTATCAAAAAGATGATTCAGGAGCTGTCAATAGGGTTACTCAAAAATTAGAGCTGGGACCAAGGTAAGCCAGAGGATGGTTCATCCCAATCGAAATGTGTCAACCCAAGCAGCTAACATTAAACCCTCGAAGTATCAGAAAATGCACTAACATCTTAGCCGTATCATAAGTTCAGATAACTTTTATTTTTCTGAATTTAGTAGTAAAAGCTGCAAGTCTTGCCAAATAAACATAAACGTTATTCCAGAATTTCAGCTCATACTAAAACAATTTTCAGATTATAATTTCATCCAGCTTATTCACCCCAGATTATTTTCATCAGATTATTGAGATTTTAATTTGGAACCAAACAGGCTCTTAAGCAGAAGACTGTTGAATGCACATAGATAGCCGTGAAACACCGCTTTTTCAGCTGCGAAGCAGCAATAAGTTGGTTATTGTGATCCAATTCAACCATTTACAATTTGCTGATTTTCGTTCGAAACAACATTGTTGCTTCAGCCCAATTTGACAGCACAAATTTCTTCACAATCCTACCAAAATATTTTGAATTATTCTTAAGTAATAGGAATGCGATCGAACGGCTAATTCAAAAATCTGTTTACTTGTTCTCATATGCTGTCATATTGAAATAGGTTAAAAACCAAAGCTCAATCTAATAAAACATGAGCAACTTTAAATTTCAGGCATTCCTCAATTAGAACATGAGGATGGTTCGGGAATCACTAGTGTTTCAAAACCAATTGCACGACTCATTCCAGTCAACGTCACAGGTTTGACTGATTCCCGATCAGGAATTTCTCATCACATTGACAAAAAAAATTGAAAAATATTCGAAGGAAATGGGAGTAATCGAGCTGAATTCCGAAATGAAAGGGGAGAGTGATCCGTACCCGAACATTTTTCGCTGTGGTATCGGGGTGGATGGGAGGACTAGAGACGAAGAAGCCGTGAGGGAAGAGGAAAGCGCAGACGCAGCCCAGAGAGATTCCGATTGCCACCGCCATCGCGATTCTCGATCCGCGGACTGAATGCCCTCCGCCGCTCTTCAGGTCCCGGCGAGTCATCATGCTTGTTGACGCCGCAGGCGACTACAGAGAGAGAGAGAGAGAGGAGTGGGCGACTACTACTTTGGAGATTCTCTTGAGAGAAAACTGGTAGGCTGGAAATCCCATGTTTCTCTCTGCTTTTCATATCGGGAAAGCAACGGCTTTAGGAGGTGGTAGGTGAAGACAAACAATAATTACGTCGTCGTTTGACTTTGCCGTCACTAAATTGAATAAATACAAAAACTGCCCCCTCGGAGATTCTGGCTTCTTTTTGTTACCAGGGCATGTTTGTTTTTGTTCTTAAAGACGTGGAATGGGAATGGGATTGCTCATCAAGAATGGTGTTTGTTGAGTAGTAAATCGGATTGCTTCATTAAATGCCCTGACCCACCATAGTCCATGTATGAAGGCTTGAAACAATACCTAGGGGTACTAGGTATTAGTAAGGATTGTGATGTAGCTTGACTGTAAATTGTAAAAGATATAGGGTGGGTTTGGTATGACTTTTTGGGCTTTTGAGTCGACTTTTAAGTTGTTGTGAAAAAAGTTCGTGACAAGAAAGTTGATGAAAAAAGGTGTATGGGTTTGGTGAAAAAAGTTATGCTGTAAAAAAACTAGGATGCAACACTTTTGTTTGTTAGTGAAAATTATCATTTTATATTTTTTATATTTACTAATAAAATTATAGTAGGTCTAATTTGATGTCAAAGTATGTTGGTACAAAAAAAAAGTAGAGGTAATTTGGTCATTTTTACTGTTTAGGAAGAAAAAAGTCCAAAAAAAGTTCATGAAACCCAACTTTTTTCTCAATTCAGTTTTACACTACAAGACAAAAGCCAAAATCCAAAAGCTGGCACAGAAAAAGTCATACCAAACCTTTCAAAAAAGCTCAAAACAGATTAAAAGTCCAAAGTGGATTAAAAGCTGAAAATAAGTCATACCAAACCCACCCATAGGTACCCATAGGTTTTTGTTCTCCTCTGCACTTATTTGAATTAGGAAGGGTAAAGTAGACATTTTAGTATTTTATCATATACTAATACTATCTCCCACCAAACACCACCTTATATAATATTCGTCACTATTAATCCTATCACTACAAATCTCATCACTATTAGTCCTACACCCTTGAGCCAAAAAACATGCGAGGCCTTGCTACCTAGGTAAGGTACACAAGTACACAATACTTCCAACAAGTAGCCTTCTCAGCAAGTGGCTTGGAATCTCTATGGATACCTGCCCTATTTGTGAACAATATCCTGAAACTCGTGATCATCTCTTCTTTAGATGTCGTGCTACTTCACAACTCTGGACCTCATGTGGTTACCATCCAAATACAGAGGTCTCTTTTGAGGAGAATCTTTCGAATATCATCACAGATAATAATAGGGATGTCATTCATATTTTTTGGGCTATTTGGAGGGCTCGTTGGAGTACTCTCTTAATAACTCGACTTTCTCCTTGGATACCATCCGAGCTACTATTGACAATGAAAAGGCTCTCTTAGCTCAGAATTCGACGTGCATAAAGAAGAGCTATGTTCCCGCTCTTCTTCAACAACAATGGGTGGAAGTTCAATGACACTCAAGCGCCACTCATGCTCGTGTTATGGATATCTATGTCCAATGGGGCCTGGAAGGCCTCTAATCTCTCTTCAAGCACTGGTTTGTTTACTCAAGGGGCTGATGGCACCAAATTGATTATTGAATTGGGAAAAAAATGTTTCGCCTCTAGTACCTTCCAAGCCCAGCTTCTTGCAGTGGAGTATGGGGTTACTTTTGGTTTAAATCATAATATTGACTGCATTAATATTAATACTGCCTGCTCTTCTATCCCATCAGTATTTCCTGGGAGGAGTAAGGTGGCGATCCAGGATGTTCCGGTATTTAAAAGACTCAAAATGGTCATGCAACATCTCGCCTTTTGTTCGATTTCAAAGGTTTCATGAAGTGCATAGGCTAAAGCTCGTAGAGCAACCAAAAATGATATATATGATAATCACCCAATGTAGCAGTTTTTCTGTTTAATTCGTTTAGAGATCTTAGTTGGAGTCTTTGCCCTGCTCAGTTGTTGTATTCTCCACAAGTTGTTTGTACTCTTGTTCTTTTTTTAGTGGTGGCAATGATATGACATTTTCATAAAAAAAAAAGTACACAATACTTTGTTCTACACACACATCACTAGAGTGCCTGATAAATTTACATTTGTTTTTATGATCAAAGCAAGGTTGGGGTAAGAACTCCAAACTGGGATTCATATGAACTGGTGGTGCCGAGATACAATAGAAATTGGTATGTTCTAATTTTTTACTAGCAAAAAAGCTTTCACATTTACACCACTATGTTCTAATTTTTTACTAGCAAAAAAGCTTTCACATTTACACCACTTTTAAGATCGAATTATGATATCATAATTCGAATTTTTTTATGGGCTCATAATTCTTTTTCAAAGAGATTTCTATAGAAGTAGTTACAGTAATTGCAGAGTCATAAACGCGTTGTTTATATTCAGTTAAAAAGCACATAGAATAGAAAGCAAAAAATGCTACTACTACAAACTTGTACATCTAGGTTTCTATTTACAGACTAACAGTCTACATGGGAGTAGGTAAACTATTGTTTTCGACATTTATCACACCACAATTATGGTAAAAAGGAGACTGATTACCTGTCTTATGCTCTATACCAGAGAGGAGTGAATACAACAACTCCCCTAGTAGATCATAGCATGTGATATTATGTTACCAATTTCAGACTAGTCTTGTGGCAGGTTCCTGTCACCCCCCAGAGTGCTAATTTAGGAGATAGACAAAGAGCGTACAAGTAAACTACTATCTACATTCATTCACCAACTAAAGTTCATTCCCTCAAAAAAAAAAAAAAAAAAAAAAAAAAAGTTCAGAGCATCACTTGTAATGTTACAAAACGAACCCATCTTTTCACCCTGCTTCACTTTTTGTCACTATTCGCTGGTTAACTTTGACCTGGTGACTTGATTAGCAAAACGATACAAGAATTTTGGTATCTTTGCATGGTCTTGTCGAGTATAGTTTATTCTACGACGCCATGGAAAAATTTCCAAAAAATTATATTGTTTTGCTATCAATCACCGAGCCAAAGTGACGCGGTTACGGGTTGAAAAGTCAACCAGGACATTCGAGAAGAAACGGAGGAAGTATGTAGCAAAGAGCTAATATTGATGTATGAGATTCACATATTCATCAGAGCAGCACTTATCATGGTACAAAAGAAAGAAGAACAAAAATGCAAGAGCAAACATTGAATTTCTATTGCTCCTGGGTCGGCCACATGTACAGAAAATCACACATTCATGAGAGCGACTATGTGCTTCTGCATGCGTGTTGGAGCTCTGGTCTTTGAGTTGCACCATTAGCTAGCTTCTAAACAAGCAGTGTCCGTCATAAACACTGTTTCTGTTTGGTTTTCACGTCAAGGATCAGTTTCCAAATCCATCTGTGCTCAGCTTGACAGTTGAGAAGCCCGTCTAGTTGGGTGATTTGCTTCCATATTGGCCTGCAAATTTGAGCATATCTGCTCAAAGTTAATTTCAGAATTCTATTTCAAACATAAAAAAAGGGATGACAATAATACTACATGCACAAGGGTTGGTAGCTATTGGAGGTGTAGGAATCCAATTCCAATCATGGAAAAAGAGCAAAAAAAACCTTACAAGAAGCAACACATCGCTGCTTAACATTATAGGCTTATGCTCGTTGTCACGTGCCAGTCTCCATTCATCACTTTCGTAACGCTACTTACCACCAGCCTCATTTGCAGTATTCATGCTAGGCAATATACTCCAAGAAGTTGTCATAATCGTCAGGTTTATGTAACTGGAAACAATGTAAACGATAGACATCATCACATGACACTGTCTACACGTCAGTGGAGACTTTAAGTAAGCTAGTCATAATATTCTTCTCCGTTTTGGAATGTCATTTCACCTACATATCTAATCTTCTTGAGCTTTTTCTTGGGGAAACAAGGCCAATCTCTTATTCTATTTACAAACTATATCAATTCCATATCATAATTATGCAGAACCAAGTGAGTAATAATGCATAGTATAAAACTTCCATAATTGATACTGACTGCACATGGTGCTTTTCATCACTTCCATAAATCTATTAAGCATCTATTCACAAGATAATCTTCAAGAAAGACGTAACTATATGAATTCATGCATCGGAAATCGTAAGCTCCACTTAACCCCTGAAGGGCCAAGCACAAGGACGGCAAGATAATTCGACTTAAAGCACCTCACTTCCCTTTGGTCTCTCAATCCTGAAGAAGCTAAACGGTTTTACTTTTATGAGGACCCAAGATGGTTAATTCTCACCCTGACAAAATGCAGGCCTTATGTAGCCCGCATGAAACCAGAATGGGCGCAAGTTAATTGAACTTAAAACTGAAATCAAACGGAATGGAAAATGGATGCAAAATATGATTTGATGTTTGGATATTCATAACGATAAATAAATGAGTAATTCTGTTAGTACCTCTAAGCATTCCAGATTGTATGAATCCTTAGATGTGAGCGAAGTGAAGCTAAACGTGACAAGTCTTGCACTGAATTCTTCAAGTTTCACTTGACTTTCTTCATCTGTTAAGCACCTCAATCTTTCCATGTGGAACCTGAATCATTAATCAACTGTGAAGCTCATAACTGAAAAGATAATGGCATTACATACTGCAAAGAAGAGTCGAATAATTGCGAGTGAATAGTGAAACTAAATGTCACATATCCTAGGTAGGAGGCAGACATATGCAGTCTAAGACATTAAAAACAAATGGCTCAAAGTTGCCACTACGTATTCGAGGACACGAAGAAAGGAGATCAGTATGGAAATTGTTTAGCTCCGTTTGTTGGAAGTAGTACAGTCTGGGGTTAACAAAGAGTGAGAACATGTACTCGTGTTTTACATTCGTTCTTTGGACACTATTAAAAGAAAGGCTTCATTCCCGTTGAACTACAATGAAATCTTCACAAACTACTGAAATGACACGACCATGCCCTCTTGTTCAAAGTTCATGGAGTTAATGGATCTCTATGAACCACTAGCATCGTAAATTTTCATATCTACGCTTATCACTTTAACAATCCCAAGACACGTGAAAAGGGGTGCATAAATATTTCTAAATGAATCATTTTTCACCATACTAGATGGTTTCCATCCTCCCCACAGTTAAAACTAGATCATGTGTCTTACTTCGATCTGATTCCCTTGGGAGTTTGAAGACATACAAAATGAGGATGTACTCATTGCTTTCAACACATTAATTACAATTATACAACATAATCCCTAACCGGATATGTCTGCACAGTAATACTTTGGTATGAAACCGGTAAAATATAATCCGGAAGTAAACCTTTGGAAAAGCTAGGCAAGAGAGATAATCTTACTTCCACATTTCACCCACAAGGGTCCTAACTCCGGTCATGAATGGCTGAAGAAACATGAGTATGCTTTTTGCTACCATAAACAGGAATGCTGGAGGACAGTGCAAATACGGTTTCAAGCCTTCTTTCAATCATGAATACGAATATCACGTCCGCCACCAAATTGATACATGAGACTTGGCTCCCCTGTCTTACAACAACCTCATGCTTGAGCATAGGCGTCCATTTATCACTTGGATACAACCAACATTAAATTAAGTTTTAAGCAGTCTCCAACACTACATTTCCTATTAAAACATGTCAAGAATCTGTCTGGATTCCACCGTTTGAAGCAGCCATGGATCGCACCTTGGTAATTTCTTCTTCCATTCCAGACTTAGAGAGCTCATCAATCAAGAAAGTGTAAGTTGATTTGTTAGGCAGACACTTATCATCCAGCATCTCTTCCAAAACTCTAACTCCTTCTCTAGGATTCCCAACTTTACAAAATCCCTTAATCAACACGTCATATGTAAAAGCATTCGGTTTGCATCTCTTCTCCACCATGTCATCCCACAACCTCCCTGCCTCACACAACTCTCCTCTTTCACACATTCCTGCAATAAGCGTGTTGAATGTCAATACACTAGGAATTGAACCCTCCTCAAACTCATCGAATAACTTCCTCGCTTCCAAAGTTTTACCCTCTTTACAAAGCCAGTGTATAAGAGTGCTTGATATGGAAACATCTGGGGTGCAATTGTTCTTCAAGAGCTTCTTCCACAGTATCTCCGCATCCTCTACTTTCCCATCTTGGCACAGAACATCGATCACTTTACAACAGAGTATCGAACTAGGAACATAATCCTTATTCACCATGTCTTTGATCAAGTTAACTGCTTCCCCCGACATCTTCTCTTTACAATAAGCTTCAATCATGACTCCATATATCGCCTCGTTTGGCTCCACCCCGTTCTCCTCCATAACATCCATGACCTTCACAGCATCACTCAACCGTCCTAGTTTACAAAACCCATCGATCAGTATCGTGTACGTAGTCGCATCAGGACACCAACCTCTGTCGATAATTTCATCAAACACCTTCTCTGCATTAACCATATCACCCCTAGACACATACCCACCAAGTATACTTGTATAACTCCCCAAATTCGGCACCAATCCCATATCTCCAATTTCATCAAAAACCCTAATAGCCCCTTCAACATCATTCTTCATACACAATCCTCTCATCACAATATTGCAAGTGAACACATTAGGAACCACACCAAACCTCTCCCTACACTTCTTAAACAAACCATGGACTAATTTGTATTCCTTGTTCTGAATCAAACCATTCAAGAGTGTGTTCAGAGACATCACAGTGGCTTCTATTCCAAACTCCTTGATCCCAATAAACGTCTTGAGGGCTTGTTTAGGCCGGTTTGCGAGCAAATAGTTCCTTATAACGACGACGAATAGGTGTTCGCAAGTGAAAATCTCCGATTTCTGCAATTGGGTCAAGAGGGTCTCCATAGATTCGAACTCGCGAGCTTTGGAGAGCTTTTGAATGATGGCGTAGTAGGTGTGGCTGTTGTGGGTGAAACCCTTGTGGTAGTTTCCGGCGTGGTGGAAGATTTGGAGGGCTAAGTGGAGGTTCTTTTGGGTGGTGATCATGGAGATGAGGCGTTTATGGAGGAGGGTTTGAGGCCAGGGGTTGATTGGGGGTGTGATTGTGTAGGATTTGAGGAGTTCGGGTTTGGAGTTTATGGTGGAGAGGTTTTGGTGAGATGGGTCTGGTTGGAAAGGGTCGGTGGTGGTGGTGGTGGAGAGGTGGGGATTGGTGGTGGAGATTGCGGCGGTGGTGAGGCGGCGGTGGGTGAGACGGAGGGTTGGGGCGGCCATGTTGGGGAGGAGGTGGTGATGGGCGATTGGGAGGGGAGGACAGGGGTTTTGAAGTCTAGATTATTTTTAGTATGACCCCTGGAGTTTGGGAAATGTCTAAAAGCCCCTCATGAGAAACTATCTTTGCAATTATTTATTTATTTATTTATTTATTTTTGTAAACAACTATCTTTGCAGTTAGAGAGAAGTGTTTAGCAAAATGAGAGAGTGATTTGAGGTGGTGGTTTCGTCGCGTTATCTCAAAAGTATGAGGGATGGTATGGTCAGCGTGGGAGACTGAAAACTCTATTCCTTCTTTGGAAATGAAGAAATTAAGGGATGGGAATGCTCGCGGTGGGAGACCGCTCCATTATCATACCAATCAAATATGGAGAATGGAGGAAGAAATGGAGTCGAGAATGGGGGATATTCTTATGTCTTTTGTACGCAGTCAGACGTAGAGAAGTAATGCGGTACCGGCCTATGTTGGTAGGCCAGAATCAGGGAGATCAAAACAAACCTAGGTACAGATAAATAAGACACCATTAGGACCAGTGGCTGAGCTGGAAGTTGTTTTGTGAGAATTGACGTGGAAAAGTTATAAATTTTAAATAAAATATTGTTTGGTAATTATTACGTGAAAGTTGCGGTGAAATATTGATATAGAAATTTCATGTTTGATAAAATCAACTGTGAACTTGCACTCTGCTTGATTTATCTAATCGGATAATCTTATAATTTTTTGAATATATATTGATAAAATCGACTGGGAACTTGCTTTGAGAGAGCAAAATGACATAAATTATAAAAACTATAAGTTCCGTAAAGATTAGTATTGATTTTTTTTTAAATTATAATATTAAAAAAGATAAGATAAATCAATCATAAAGTAAGTTCTGAAAAAACATCTTCGACAGCAAAAACTATATGAAAAGTCAATAAAAATATTTACCAGACACACTAAATCATTCCCAAACTTGTTATTAGAGGAGCTCACAAGGGAGCAAATGAGATTGGACACAAGCAATTTGTCCATGTAACCGACCATGGTTAATATGGGAAGGGGTTCGTGTTGGCAGAATAAACAAGAATGCCAACACACAAAAACAATAACTTGGTCTTGACAATGGACACAGTTCACATCTTTATTTGGTATAAGGAAGAAAATATTGTGCTTCTATAACATGACGGTTACAAAACTAATAAGCTAACACACCTGTGATATATAGTACACTAATGTTACAACGCGCTACTCTGAGCAACGACTATATCTGACTAGAAAGAAAAATTGAAAAAAATTATTAATTTTACAAGGTATAAAGGCAACAACTACAAAACATCAGCCAGTGCTGCCGGACATCTCCCCGGAAAATGCACTCCCATATGATGCTGATCCCGTTTGAGAGGAAGCCCCTGCCCCTCTGCTAGCCCCTGCCCCTCTACTTTTCTGTAATTGCCGTAACTTAAATACATCTCTAGGTAGCGGCTGGCTCTGTACAGTTGCAGTATCATCATCGTCGTGTCCTACAAATAATATCCAAACATTATTCAGTCGATTGATTTCCGTATAAACCCTAAAATTAAAATAAGGGTAAAAGACACTTTCACCCCATCTAGTTTAATTGAAGGAATGACACTTTTGTTTGGAAGAGCGATTGGCTCATGGTCACCCTACAATGTGCTGAACTTCAGGAAACTTACACTCCATATTGTGATAACAATAGTCTGGAGTTGGAATCTGTCACTCAAAATAGTATTTGGACAAATTAGCCGTCATGTTATGTAATTTGTAGGAGCTATCCAATGGTATAATAGACTTTTTACATGATAACGGGGTCAAATTTGTCTCCAAAACTATTTTCAATGTCGTAACTGGCCTCCAGACTAGCCGTGTCACAATCAGGGGGTGTAAATTTCTTGAAGTTTAGCACAGTGAATGGGTGAAAGTTTCCTTTTAAATCTAGAAGTGGTGAAAGTGTCCTTCAGTCAAACTAGAGGGGTGAAAGTGTCTTTAACTACAACATGTTGGACATCATCTACCGCAGTTCTCATAGTATGTTCTCCAACGGATATATTTCAGTTTTTAGCATCAAAACTAATTGACCAAAGAGAAGAGGTTTGAACATACTATCTGAATGTCTTCGTTTCCCTGGCTGTCTATCTCTTGCTGTCTTGTAAGATGAATTGCTTTGGACAGGCTGAGGTTTGCTAGATCCAGAGAGGTCACTCGTACTTGGGGCTGGTCCACCATGCAAATGTGCTCCAGGAGTAGCTGATTTCCCGGTTTGCCCTGTTGGTATGTTGCTTTGCAGACATATTGATAGTACAAAATCAACATCAGGAGATGGACCTATGAATGCCGACATGAAATCATTAGCTCTTGCATTAGTAATACAACCGGTGCTTAGATGAAAATAAATGTTCAGACAGCAAGTAAAGAGTTTTTCTATGCTCAGAAAGGAATGCACCTATTCTATTAACTCCTACAGTATACATGATCGTCGTAGAGCTTTTCTTTGGTTAAAGAAAGATGAGTTTGCTAGTACCAGTTTTTGCAGCATCTGAGAAGAGGCATATGCTAAGGCATTATTTTCTTAAAACTTGAAGAGCTACCATGATACTTAATACAACTTTAATGGAAAAAAGGCAAAAACTCTCAGGCTTCATTCTTTTGTTCTTTGGATGGGCTCAGATCACTCACCGTGGAATAGAATATTTAACAGACAGCAAAGGCTCACGAGTATGACTCGCACTCAGGTTTAGAATTCGAAAAATACATATGGTTAGATTGGTTTCTAATAGGAAGGACTCACTATATCTCAGTTACAGCAAAGCCTATACTTCACTTCACGTCACAGTAGAACTTGCAATACAAACCTGAACAGGCAAGAACCCACCACACTTGTGGGATTGGATCTGCTAATGACACTAAATGGATTGTTGTAGGTCGCATTTAACGGAAAAACAGGATCTGGATGATGGGTAAATATGCAAACTCAAATACTGCCCAATTAACTCCTCTCATTAGTGAAAGCTCACAAGCAAATCTGCCCTCTCTCAGTTACCACCACAGAAAAACACTGGAGTTAACTTAATCCTTCTATTTCTCTTCGGTCTCTCATATAATTTTTTTCCAAATTTATTGGGGAAGAGCAAGTACAAAATGATACAGTTAACAAAGATTTGTCCATTATCTATGTACACAGAACTATAAGATAAAGTTACCATGTCTATCTTGTACACTGATAATTATCAATTTCATTCCATTGTTAGCATTTAGAAAGAAAATTATAAGCATAAAAAAACTACCATTGAAATATTTTTGCCAATTTTATCACTGAAAAACAGCTTTTACAACAAAGGTAACGGCATTACGACATGTTTTCTCCCTAACTAAGACCGCCCGCATAAGAATATGTACATTGAAACCAGACTTCGAATATTATTTTAGAGCTTTGATTAGTCATTTTAATATATATTTCCAAGAGGAAGATAAATGTTTCATTGCCTGTTTTAGATATCGTTTCATATTTACCAATTAGTAAATTTGCACTTAAAGGATTAAGAACTGGGTTGTTGTCAGGGTGCAGGGGATTATAGATACTAACCAACCAGCCTCTTACAACTCTCATGCTTACTGTGTAGAATGGCTGGCTAAGTCCTGCGTCTAAGCTGTTTGGCAGGATTATTGAAATAACAATGCATCCGATTTTCTAGCGGTAAATATGACTCTCCTGTTTCCATTGTCATGAATTGGGAAGATTTCTAACTGAAAACACTTTCTCCATTTTTCAACACCAGTGAAGCCTGATGACCATCACTTTCTTCCCGAACTCCACAATATCAACTAACTTAACAAACCTAGCCTTCAAACTGTTGAACCTAGTGACAAACAAATCATGAAAGTGAAAGGGAGGTTCTTTTTATCTGTCATTCTATCTCACAACTTGCTCTGATCAAATATGTTCAATAAAGAGGTGTTCACATTCATCTTCATTATACTGGAGTCCATTTTTCATGAATTCACAAGTGAACCGCAACTTTCCCCATACCAGTATATGAAGATTGTGGTTGCACTTTGTTTAAGGCGACTTTGAAAATTATTTTCTGAAGCCTTTCTTTAATGAGTGTTCACATTTTTCTCTGAACAAACAAATACATATTGAGCCACAACTTAGTTTTCTAGTTCAAAGCGCGCGCGCGCACACACACAGAGCGAGAGAGAGAGAGAGAGAGAGAGAGAGAGAGAGAGAGAGAGAGAGAGAGAGCTTAACAATACCATCAACTGCAGGCAAATTCGCTAGAAATGCTAATAATGCAGGTGGAGGAGGGGTTACTTTCATGGGTTCATTAAGGCCACTGGGTGTCCCACTACTGATTAGTGGAACAGTTGACGGGGTGGATGAACTGGGAACTATTGGAAGTCCAGATGCAGATGGTCCTGGAAAATGACAACACCTTCAGTAAGAGATGGTTGGAGATTGCCAGCGGAAATATCCTTGCAAACAATGTAACAAATAGCTGCGTACCAGATATTTGCCTTGGATCATATACTGCCATCCTAGATGTATCTGGATATACTACTTTTGCTAAGCGGTTTGTATTTGTTGCCAATCCTAAGGCGCTCTTATCTGTAACCAATGCATTCGATTCCACCAGATATCCCCTCAGAAAATAAAGACATCGGAAATAGGAATCAAGAAAAATTATGAGCGTACATAGCGTATCAATTACCTGATACAGCAGCTTCAGTAGGCAGAGAAGACCTCTCATTCCTTTTATTGACATTTTTAGCAAGCCACTGAAACATAATTTAATTTGAGTACAAGAATCAAAAGTAGATAGAAAATTATGTCAACATGCCCACGACAAATAAATTGTATATAGATCAAACATACACATTATGTGAGTATTATTAACTACCGAAAAATATAAGCATAGATAGCCAGGCATGCTGGAATGCCCATCCTTACCAGGGGAATTATATATAAATAAAAACTAAATACATGGGTCCACAACCACCTAATCGACAGCTAAACCCAACAGCACCGACTAACTCCAACACCATCGTCTGTACAAGAGAGTAATATAGATACAGAAAAAGAATAGGAATTTCGATTGGCGAACCATTATGAACCCACAATCAAAGTCTTTGAATCCACAAATTAATTAATTGCCAGCTCCGTACCAGATAAAACCAAGAATCTCAGTATTTCCTTCCATTGGACATCACATCAGCACCATCACTGATACCCTCACAAAGTCAACTAAGAAACACCCGAATCACAGCTTTCTCAAAACCAGACCCGAAAAACATGTAGTTCATATCCTAATAAATATAAAACCCTAAATCAACACCTACAAAAAGCTGTCAACTGTAAAGAGCAAGATGACAAAAGAAGAATTTCAGATCCTGGTGGTCTTACCGTCTCGCTACAAAATCGAGAAAACAATAACCCACCTTCACCTATTCATCAAGCCAATAACAGATGATACCCACCCACCTTTGCCGATTTTTCTTCACCAAATAAGAGGAATCGTAATCCAGTTTTTCTAGCTTCCTCTGTGCAACTCGTCGATATGACCTGATAAGCTAAAATTCGCGCCATCAGAGAGCTTGAATTTGTTCGAATCCTCAGTACCGAGAACAGAATGGTGGTAGTAGAGACCGATGATCTGTGGTAGTGGTGTCGATTGATGGTGTCTAGAACAAGAGGCTGGAATTTTTGCACGCTGTTTCGATAATTTTTCTGGCTCTCGTGACCTTTGATCTAACTGGTGTGGATTATGAGAGCGAGTTTGAGTAGAGAGAGAGAGAGAAGAGGAAATGATGGAGGATTTTTCTAAGAAACAGAAAAGTAAAGCTAACAAAATTTTGTGAGCCACTAACGGCTGTAACAAACAAAAGAGACAAATTGTTCGCAGAATTATAGCATAGGCCTGTTTTTATACCAAAATATAAGTACAGGGTTGTTTCTGACTTCAAAGTGAACTTTGAAGTGAGTGAATTAATTTCCTGCCTTTCCATGTTGGCCTCATTGGCTACTACAGGTAACATCCATCCAGCCGTTCAGAGATGGGAGGTAAATTCGACCAGGCGTTCAGCTTTAAGAGGAGCTCCAATTGTTCTCTCCTTTCTGAGCAAAGACTGAAGCTTCTTTAGTCTTGTCATTTCCATCTTCCTTCTGGTTATTTTTGTTAGTTTCTCATTAATTCGGCATCACCCACATATCCATCAATTTTGCGTTTCAATATCTGACCATGGTGACTTGTTACGTTCTCGTAGTGATCTGATGTGAATCGAGCAATTAGCTGTAACGTGGATTTCGGCGGGTATGGGCGCTGGTGAAGGTTGGTTGAGTTGGGTCTGAAATAGAGGCTGGCTAATTTTGTTTGATGATTGGTGTAAGAGAGGTTCTGACAGCACTCTGGTGGAAAGCTAGTGGATACATAGTAATTTCACGCTAGTACTACTTTCGTCCTATCATAAGTCAAACACCATGCTTAAGATTCACTCAGTGACAAATCCCATCATTCTCTATTCCAGCATTCCTAGTGACTGGAAAACAAACTAGACGGTTCCATAAACCTGAAGATGTCAAGGCGTATACAAGATCACTGGTAACAAATTCTCATTCTAAAGTATAACGGGTTAGGCACTCCCTTGAAACCCCACTAAAGGCATAACTGCAGGTTACCCAGTAAATAAATATTAAGCCAGTACATAGTATAAAAAACATTGATTTTTTATTATTTTTTTCCTTCAACCACTTCTATAGTAAATCTGTAATTTTTGAAGTACCTCTACTCGTGCTAGATGATCTAAATCCATAGACGAGCAAGGCCAAAGATCCATGAAGCTATAACGCGATATCACATCTTGCAACGAACTCTCTAGATCTGACTGACTATCTTCACCTGTTCTGTTAAGTGCTTCTTTCCTTCTTTGCTCAACCTGTATTGACCAAACAACGATTAGCTCACATCTAAAATAATAGAAGCTTCTGACTTCTCCAAATGAAAAAAACAAAAATTTAGAAAAGGAAAAAACATGCAGCAACAACATTTAGTCATTTAGACCAAATTTTCAAGGAGAATGTAAATGATTCATCATGAAATAGCTATCAAATTAAGCCAATAATGAGAGGCTGATTTTGACACGAACTCGGCATGGTTTTCGCTCACTAACAATCAGCGGTGGGTCCCATTAAAGAAATACAATCTATACTAGGTGATAATTTTCCATAACCGGTTTAAAACCTTTCTTAAGAAGTACCTATATATTTTTTCTTGGATTACATAGCTTGATACAATGAAAGAAGGTATTGACTGTTCTGTTAGAGCATATCCCCAATAGGTCATGCAAAATGCATTATTAGTAAAAATATAAAAAAGTTATTGAAACATTGAGGTCCAATAGCTTATGAAAGTGATTGTGCATTTTACAAACCGTGCATCCTCCTTTCCATATTTAGCGAACAAGAAAGTAGGGAGGGAAAATTTTGCAGAATTTAACTACCCTAAACTACACAATTTTAAGAAAATGTATTATACTATTGGAACAAACACACAAAATAACTGTCATGCAAAGTTTAAGAGCTGCAACATTTAAATTTTTTCGCCTACTGGAGATGCTCTTACTAAATGCATATTACTGTATAATTAGCTTATTTTGCTGAGCTATATCATTACAGATGAGAACCCTGTTCTGTAAAATTATAACTCAGACCAGAGAGAACATTCACACAAACCAAAATTTAAATATGAAGTTCCCCACAGCAAAGTATACTAAAAGCATACTGTTTAGACTAGATTATACGCCTAACGGCTAAATTAAGGGAATTTAAAAAAGAACATCCAATCTCAAAAGTGATGGATAAGTTCAGGAACTACCTTCAACATGCTAGAAAGATCTCCATATGTCTGCTCAAATTGCGCAAATCTTTTCCAAACCTACAAAAGTTAAGGCACTGAAGCTATCCATTAAACATAATTTAAAAACAACTGAAATTGAGATTACTTATGCTGGACACCAAGGATTTCAACAACTACCACAACAACAACTACAAATGTTTTCCCAGATTACCCAGTGCAGTCTACATGGATCAAGCTTCTCCAGTTGTTTCTGTTCAAACACATTTCCGCCCTTAGGTTTAATTTGGCTAAGCCATGACTTATTGTCTCCACCCAGGTTCATTTTGGTCTCCCTCGCCCTCGTCTACCACCGTCAATCTGAACAGTATCACTTCTCCAAACAAGTGCATCCAACAATCTAAGACAGATGACCAAACCACCTCAAACGGTTCTCTCATTTAGTAACACCAAGGATTTCAGCATACAAAAAAGTGGATGTGAATAATGAGAAGCTGGAACTCATTTTCACTGACTTATTTTGGGTAAAAAGCTTGTCATATTTATCATTCCAGTATTATGTTGTCCAGTTTGGAAAGTACAAAAGCTGAACAACCGAGCGGCATCGCAATCGACACCCGAGTAAATAGCAGTCTAATCACGCCATAGTAAAAGTACCTTAACCACTCGATGACTTCTGCAGACAGGTGACATATTCGGCGACTAGCCTTGCAAAATTTAACCATGGGTAGTCAGTTGTCAGGTGACTTATAAGTTTGGGTTATTAGATAATCTAACTAGTAACTACTATCAGGTGTCAATACAATTTAAGTTTGTCCAGGAGCCGACACATGGGTTCTGAAGTTCTAAAGCTAAGGATACAAATTGGGGTATTGTGGACAGGAAATATTGCATTTTCTCCTTCTTTAAGCAATGACAATTTATCGTAGGGAACACACCACAGCATCACCCCGCAACAAAATCATAAGGTAAGGCCAGAACCATATACTCCAAAATATAGTCTACATTTCTGAAGAGTATTCAGAACAATATCAGAGTTACGAGATTATAAGCTTGTAACCGAAATGCCAAAGAGTCGTGTACAAGTGAAGTCGCACATACAAGAGAACTTAAAAACTATATATGACGTACCTCAACAGATTCCTCCGGTGGGAGCGAGCTCAATGCCCGCTCAAACAGTGCCCTGATATTTCTATCGTCATTCAAACGCGACAAGAAATCTGCATATCTGCAAAATTGACACATTTCAATAGTTGAATGTTTAGTGGCATAGCATAGGTCTATACTCAATACCTACATGCCAAGAGCAAATACATTACAAAAGCTTAAGAATAAGATGACAGCAACCTTGAATATCCATGGACCACACACCTAGAAGGGGCAAGAACACAAACACATTTGTCTCCCATTCTACAACATGAGGAATTGATGGATCTCTTGTCTATCTAATATGCTATATTTGATAACAGAGAATAGATATATTTTTAAGGGTGTTGAATTAACACACAAAAGGATTTTTGATATTATCTCTCAAATCTCAACTGAATGGCAAGATGAGATCTGAAACTGAAAGTTTGTAAATACCCGAATCGACATTTAACTACACGAACCTTTACCCACGTTGATCAGGACTTACGGTAAGGTTAAATCTGTTCCATTTTCCGTGCCATTTTCTCATTTCAGTTTACTTTGACCGGGTCTTGTTTGAATGTTGCTTTGGTCTCTCCCTCTAGTTCTTTTACCACCCATATGGCTTATTAAGTTACTCCTAATTCACACGTCCAAGGGCCCAGATTGAAATGACAAAAACGCTTTTCTCTCAGTTTTTTAATAACTGGGGAAAAAGTCCTTTTGTTGTTCTCTTTTTTTTTCGTACATTAAATTTTTGATTATATTTTCTTTATGCCACACATGAATAGCGCTCAACATGGCGGCTTTATGGCTTTCCTTGAATAATTCTCTTCTTGCCTTTCCAGATCACGCAATCACAAAACACCGCCTATTTACTTTTGAACTGCATCCAGGTCTTTCCCCGTAAGTCTCTCTTTCTTTGTATCTCTGATCTCAATCTATAATTGAACCAATATATCCAAATCAATCCCTCTTTGATGTTATTCACACTGAATGGAGCCCAGAATGTAGGATTTCAAAGAAAACAAGAACAGAATCAATATATAATCAAATATGACCATGAGTATATTGTAATCTAGTATAGATCATACCTAGGGCCCGTGTTTTAGAAAGCCAGCGAATTTCTTAAATTAAAAAGAGATACAGAAAATGTGAGTTTTCTAAACCTGATGCAACCAGAAGCTAAATTCACCAAGAAAGAAAGAACCCTTTTATTCAGGTTTTTAATTGTGACTCATAACATCAAAATACAAGTATTCAGTCGGCCATTTATTCTTTCAATATTACGTGGCAAATCTTACAGTGTCGACATATTTATACTACTTTTTATGTGTGTATGAATTGGCTGTTTAGTGAAAATTGTCTTTTCAGAGTTGTCCATGCCTTCCCTCAAAATATGTCCATGCTCAAGGTTTTTAATTGTAAGGATACCCATCCAAGCATCCACATTGTCAAAAGGCATAACCGTTAAGATACCCCATTAGCGTGGTCTTTTCTAAGAAAGATAAAAAGTCTCTGGGCATCAAGCCTTAGCCAGGCAATAAGTACAAAAGAATTATTTTATATATATATATATATATATATATATATATATATATATATATATATATAAGTATATATATATATAAGTATATACATGATGTATATATATACACATAGATATATGATTTATTGTTTCAAGGAAAGTAAGATGATTGACAACTCACTCAAGAATGTATCCAGGCTCGTGCATAAACCGTTTGATCCCTGCTTCAAAAACATTATGAGCCATCTGCAAGAACATGCAACAGTGAGAAACATGACCGCCATGATAGACTCCTGAACGTATGTAACTAATGCGTTCAATAGACTAGAAGTGACTATACCATGTATGTATATCTAGATTTTAGAGTGCTTATACTTCCCCCAAAAAAAATTGGGGTGATGAACTTCTAAAATAGTTGAGAATTTCCTAGATGCATTCGAGGGGTAATATAATTCTCATGTCACAAGTAAGGTTATCAGGATTCA
Source organism: Linanthus parryae (assembly GCA_023055425.1). Classification (NCBI taxonomy): domain Eukaryota; kingdom Viridiplantae; phylum Streptophyta; class Magnoliopsida; order Ericales; family Polemoniaceae; genus Linanthus; species Linanthus parryae. The sequence continues at coordinate 43,195,110 of JALGPY010000002.1, forward strand.
GTAAACAACTCAGACACTTTTTTCAAAAAAAAAACAAAAACAAAGAAAATTTAAAAAAAAAAAAAAAAAAAAAAAAAAAAAAAAAACTCAGACTGCTAAAATCACCAATTACCTTTGGATCTTTGTCAAGACAAAAGGCCATCATCGCATATGCTACATAAACATGATAAGTGCAGTTAGGAGATTTACGTGCGTCTAGAAAGTACTTGCGAGCTGCTTCCACTCCCTCAGTTCTTCTTAGAAAGCGTATAAACTGTAGTATCAGCAACACAAAAGCGTCAGATCTCTTTGAATAATACTCCGATCAAGAAATAATTCAGATAAGTGACCAACATGTTCAGATGAAAATGAATAAGAAATAAAGGCCTGTGGCAGATGGAAGTGGTAACTTTAACCATGGATCACCAGCCAAAATACAGAGAAAACAACTGGCAGGCACAGTAATTAATGTATTTTTTTCTTTTATAAAAACAATGACAGTGTTGACAACCCAACATGACAATGGAGTAATAATATTGTTAGTTTTGTATATAGCCAGTTATTTGGAAAAGAAAGCACTTCTCTACTATTTTTGATTGGTACACAAGATCTTTAAAAAAGGGGATACCACTTTGGGTAAACAGCTTAAGGGAGACAAATCTAAAGCATACCAGGAAAGCAGGAAAATAACGCAGAGAATATAAAATGACTCTTGGAAGGCGAGAAGTGAATCCATCAAAAGGGTAGATTCCAGGTTACACACCAAAGAAGCCAATTCCATACATGAAAACCCTTAAGTTGAATAACTACCACTCTACATGTTTTAAAGAATTTCGAATCCTCTCCCTAAAGAAGCCAAAATGAAAATAAAAAAAATGACGTAACTGTAGCAGTACTGATTTCTTCCTATGATTTTCGTCCATTCTCCCTCTCTTTTCATTCGGTCTCCATATGTTCTTACTCTCTCTTTTGCTTTTCCAACCCACTCAACCAAGAACGCAATAGATTTGATGATCTAAAACGGTGAAAACTATGAAAGACGTCAGAGACATTCTCTTGCCATGTTGAGGCCACAACTCAAGCCACAGACCACACTGGCAAAGCATCTCTCCTCTGGAAGCGATGAAAAGTAACGAAGGAACAGAAAGACGCACTTTGAGGATTCCTCCAAAGCTACTTAATCCAACGCTCAATCTAATTTTGAGTCAAATCGAAGCTCCATCTTTTCCAAAAGTTCGATTTCTTTACCAATAATAACTTACCGCTGCAGAAGTAAACAATAGATATTCATATAACAGTGAGATCTGAGTTATTTTCCCTCTGCTCTTCGACCCCATAACTTGGCGCCCTAAAATTTGATAAACCTAAATATAGAGAGTCTAAAATCCAAATCTGTTTTCCATGTCTACTTCCATATCTAGTTTTAACTTCCAACTCAAAATTTGAATTTCCTCTCAATGTCAGATTGTGGTTTTGAACTCATTTTGTTACCTGTAGTGCTTGAATGTTCAGAGCATGAACTATTGGTACTGAAATCTCATTAAGCATCTCAAGAATTTGGGTCTGATAGGGTAAGATTGGTAGAACTGATTTCATTCGGGTTTGGGGCTGAATGGCCCTGAATTATGAATGGTCAGAGTGATGTATACCGAGTCCGGCTTGGCTTTGAGATTTTTCTTTTGTATTTGAGCAAAAACATTTCCTGACAATAATAGAATGCATGTGCAAGATAAGATTATCAGAGTGTAAGAACTTTTCGAAAAGAAGCACTCGAAAGAACACTTTTGTGGAGCAAATAGGCTTTCCTGAAAGAAGTGTCTAGTCGCACCGCTTCACCCCATTTCATACATCTTTCTAGCATCAACTTTATGGTAAATTAAATTTACATTCCTTGAGGTTTAATGTAAGTGCAACTCCACCCCCCCCCCCCCACCCTCCACCACCACCTCGAGAAATTACTGACCCCTTATTTGGTAACACCACTAGTGTCAAACAAAAAAAGACTATTATATCCTCTCATCGAAACAACATTTAGTTACTAACTTAAAAATGATCAATTAACCACCCAAACTAATTAAAAAATCATACATAATTCAGTTTGAAATTGGAAACTGCATCAAGGATTTCATTGTTATAATTATAAATTGTTTTATTTATTTATTGTATTGATGATTAATATTGACAATATATGTAGAGTTGTTAACCTCCGTCCTCCACTTTAATGGATTATCTTCCTAATAAAAACAGAAATCTATATCAATGTATCCCGATGATGCAATAGAAGTTAGTAATATGTACTTTCTCATACTATGATATCATTTTTCAAATAAAAAATAATTTGCTTTGTCCATGGCTGTCCATGCTGTTTAATAAACTTGATTTTCTCTACTTATTTGTCTATGGAATCGCCTCTAATTTGTTCGTAAATTAAACTAAGAGAGTTTATGACTTTTACATTGCAATTAAGTTCATACTTCTATATTTTGTTGTTACTCTTAATTGAACTATGATATACTAGAAAAAAAAATTGTTGTTCTGTAATATGTACAGTATAATTGCGGTACATTAGTGACTTCTGCATAATATTGTTAGTTATTTTTCATAGTCCAAGATAGATAGCTAATTGGTAATAAAAAACTCAGTTTCAATATAACTAAGTTAATTTTCAAAAATTAGAAATTTAAAAATTAGGTTCCATTGTATAGGTCAATCAAATCGCTTACTCTTAGAACACAATAGCTTAGATATCGTGAAATCCTTTAGCCCTCTTTCTTATATTTCACAAACACAAACTCCATTTATGGAGTCAAAGAGGGCGAATTGGGTATTAAGATACCTGTATCTAACTGTGCTAATGGAGAAACTATGGATGGGGATGTTATACACATTTATCATGGGAGATTTTCGTAGTTGTTGACAGCAGGATGAAAATTGTATTTGGCTCAAAAGTCGAGGGATGTAGACGTAATTAGCCTTAACTTTAAAAGCCAGAAGGTAAGAACAGCGAAGTCTATGAGTTGACGAGTTTCCCTATGATTAAAAATCTCGCTTACAAGGACTTCCCAGAAAAGCTCACCCTTATGAATGAAAAGATTATCACTTGACCATTGCCATTGCCTTTCATGTGGCTTTCTAGCCTTAACAGAGAAGAAAATACTCTAGAGAGTTGACTATCACCACACCAACTATGCTTTCTAAACAAAACAATGTTATCCCCTACCCGTTTTAAAGCTAATGAAAGGCTCAAAGTTCAAATTCAACGTATCACCCCTATGACATAAGTACTCCTGGGTGGATCATCCCATCAAATCTCTTGGAAGAGGTCCAATAACGTCTTTTCAAGCACAACACTGATAAACTACTCAGCACTTCTTCATCAAGTAAGTAACGTAAGTTGCTTTTCAAATTTCTCAACCACTCGGGGCAAAGCAAATAAATCATCATAAACAAACTGGAGACTAGTAACAACATGAACCAATAGGATCGTAGTGTTAAACGATGGTCGTTTCCTCTTAAGGAAAAATAATACCACAACAGATTAAAAATAAAAAACTTGTTCCTGAAAGCATAATCAAACATACTTGTATATGTGACAGTGCAGTTGCGTTGGTGCCATCTCCCAAAAGAATTTCATAAACTTTCTTAGCTGGCTGCATAGACAGAGGATCACATTGGAAACATATACTCAAGGAATCAGGCAGTAAAAAGGAGCATATATCACTTGCTTTACCTGAATGGCACCACGAGATTCCTCAAGTTCTGCATAAGCATACTTAAGCATTTCCGAATCTAACATATAAAAGAAAGAAACTTGAAATAAGAAATAAAGGCATGAGCTTAAAACTGAATTCCGACAGAAATTTAAATTCAAGTTTTTTTAGGAAGAAAATTTAAATTAAGGTACAATACAAAGCTGAGATGGAATTCTGAAGATGAACAACAGAAGAAAAAACAGGATTCAGAATTTTGGGCTTCCGGCCCTGGAGAGAGAGAGAGAGAGAGAGAGAGAGAGAGAGAGAGTACCAGGAAGAGCCTTCAGAGCCCGGTTGAACACTTTGATAGCCGAGTCAACTGAACCACTTTTTGCATGCCACGAAGCATAGTCATACCATATATCCGGATAGTGATATAAATACATTAGGCACTGAAAATGGGAATCGTATCAATAAGTTTTTATTTAAACTATATAAATAAACAAAAAATATGGATAAAAAGATTTTAAAAATGGATATGGGAAGTGCTCATTGCTAAGAAATTGCACCTTCTGCAGGATTTCAGATGTTATTTTGCTATGGTAAAATATGGACCACAGGAAGCGTAAAGAATAAGGGCAGGATCAATCTTAATATACTAATGACACCCGACATAGATAAAGAGAGATGATCACAAAAGAAACAAGAAAAATATGCATGAGTGTGAAAATGGTAAGAGTATCGGCAAGGTTGCGTGTAGATAAGAAGCTGTTCAGACCAATGATGACACTGCCCTCTCCATCCACCAATAAAAAACAAATGGCTTATTGGAAATCTCCCTAAGGATCATCTACTTGTTCACTTGGACCAGAAGACACAGGCGGCAGCCAAATTTTGGTGATTTCTTACACTGAAGAAACTTCATAACCGAATGCATTTGCGACTGACGCCAAAACTGCTCATTGACATTTGACAGGCAATAGGTTCGGAAGGTACCCAATAGTCAATACGACTCATGGTCGATAGATAGCCAGAAATGTATTGGTTTATTCAACAATGATATGACACAACCCTCAGGGAGAAATCGTGGCAGAGAGGAGATTAGACAATCCTACGATGGTATAGAGCTCACCATGCGGCAATAGAAGCCCAGAGGAAGATTTCTCGATATTTTACAGCAATGATAACCTGTGATGTGTTGTTTCAGAAGAATATCTTTATGAAAATTCATTCCATTCAATTTGTTATCTTGATTCCTTTTATTGGTGGAAAAACTAATTTAACATCTTTGTATTGGCTATCAAGTACCAACACCGGAGGTGCTTAATCAAAGTTGAGTAACTTGCAACCAAAAAAAAAAAAAGGGAAGATGCCCCATAATTTCTTTCAATGATATATCAAACCTTCACGATCGTTTATACCGGTTCAGTAAGAGTTTCCAATAAGATTTACTAAAGACCATGTGTTTTGTTAAAAATATAACTGACTTGTTTTTGTTCTTGGTCAAAAAAGTAGTGTGCACTGAAGTGTACTAAGTTCAGAAACTACCCTTTTTGGTTAGGGGTGTGTGCCAAAACACCCCCCCCCCCCCCCCCACCACCACCACCACCACCACCCCCGGCCGTGCGCGCGAGCGTTGATTTTGGTGTGGAGGGAGTGACTTTATGTTAACTACATTGGAAAAACACATAACCCTGCGTGTCAGGGATGAAGATGAAAATGAACAACTTGATTAAGGCGAACAAGGAGATAAAGTCTCAAATTGAACTCAACAAAACCCAAAGAAATCCCAAATTAATCTCAGCATAAATACTATACAAAACACTAGTTTTGTCCACCTGATCTCACATTCTTCAATTCAATGCTTGAGAGTTCATTTCTTTGCGGTGACAGCCCATCAACAAACCCTAAAAGTGTACTATTTCTTGGCTAATTGATCTATTACCATCAATAATCATCAGATCACCGAACAAATCAGATAAACATGGATAACATCCGACCCACTTCAAGATTATTCCTTTCTCGAAATTTAAATGTTCACTTCCCAACAAAAAGTCCCACATAAAACAAGTAACATTTTAGTAAATCTACCACGTCAAAAGCACCTCCTAAAACACCGTGAAAAGTCCACCCCCCCCCCAACATTCTTCAATTCAATTGTTCTGTGGGTGGGTGTTCGGTCTCGATTGGTTTCCAGCTACAAGACGATGTCCTCTTTTCACACCACAGGGGGGTGTTTTGACACACCCCAAACCACAGAGGAGTTGAGTGAAAATAACCCTTTTATATATTGCATTTGTATACATTTCAAACCTTGATTTTTTTTTTTTTTTCAAATTTCGTTAGTTCTTTAAAATAGGATTTCCCTACAAATCAAAGCCACTCAATGATCTTTTGAAAGTACTGAAACTACACCACTTAAAAGTAATGGAATACACTGGCAAAAAAATGGATTTGCAATAGACAACAGATAAGCTAGAACAAATTCATTGGTCATGGAACAGTATCTGGAACGGCCAGAATGGCCAGATAATTAAACATAACATTCTTGGTGAAAAATGACAGGCCAATAGTCATAGAATTTCCTGCTTTACGCGAATCGGTCTATTCAACTAATAGAAACGGAATTCTTCCATCATAAATCAGATTGGAGTCAAGAAATGGTATACACAGAAGAGTGAAGAATATTATTATTCAGGATTAAAGCACACATAAAGAAATCACTAAGTACACAGCTTTGGTTATATCTGTACATTCAGCATAGATAATCACCATACCGAAACAGACACTCGAAAGAACATCAGAAAGTGCAATTGAAGTACCTGCTCAAATACGAAAGCAATTCTTTTGTTGGCAGAGGCAGCCTCTATTCTTTGAGGATTTCCCCTGAATCATACCAGATCAAAGACAGAAGTATTTCAACTTAGACGTATAGTACATATGAGATAGTGAAACATTCATAAACAGTAGTCATTAATCATGATCTAATGTGGTCTCCACAGAAACATGAATTCATCCATAATTCTTATATTCAATATTTACCTAAACAATCCTTATATTACATGTCTCCTCCCAATGACAGTTTTCAGATGAGCCATTACATAGTCTTTTAATTTTTTTACGGGAAGCAAAGATAGTCGGAAGACTAAAACCAAGACCAATTTTTTATTTCAAAAGAAAACTGCAAAGCTTTCGTAGTACTTTAAGCCTGCCCATACCAAAATCTGGTTCAACCATTTCATGTTTTGGCAAAACAATTACAGGAATTTTATAAAAGCTCTCGCTGAATAATACGTTAAAAAATTTAAAGGAAAAAACACATCAGATCAGAATAATTGTTCCAATTCAAAAGGTAACTTAATGCAAATAAAATATCAAGGGAAGTTGATATTTCAACTTACTTCTCAAATTCTAGAAACTTCTTCCATGCCACATATTGTAGTTCTTCCTGTAGAAGCACAAAATGAATTGAACTCTACCATTAAGGCAACTAGAGATACAACTGCACTACAAATCATTATGAAGTCTACAATCTAATGATTCTGAAATGATCGAAAAGGAGGAAGGAGCGACATATAATACTGTAAAACTAGTAGAAATAATGACTATTTAAGCAAGCACTGTGTAGAATGGTAGATCTTTTGAACAAGATACAGTAGCTCCTCCTGTTTCTGACAACTAAGTGATCAGGAATGCACAGGTGTTCACTACTCCAAAGTAAGATACACTTTTTTTTTTTTTTGAGAAATGCTGTCTCAAAATTTCCAGATCATTTCAGTGTATGGAAATTTTAAGTTAACAGTTTGTAGAAATTGGGAAATTGGCAATTAGAAGTTAGATAGTTTGGGGAAGTTACTTCTTTCCCAATAAATATGCTGTAAACTCCAAGAACTGATTAAGGAGAGCATCATATTTCTTCTCTCTACTTTGCTGATATGGTCATAGAGCCATATTGGATCCAACACAACTATGATGGGACAAGTTCACACCTAGGAGAGAGTTTGATAGCCACCAAGAGTAATTACCTAAGGATGTTGGTTGCGGATTATCAAACTTATGTCTGCGTGTATACAGACTCACCAAGAGCAATTATAGAAGACTTAATATTCTATAGTTTGTATCACCGTGGCTGGAACATCTAGTAGAGAAGCCATTTTAGATACTTCAATCATAATGGATCAGATAGCAACCCAATCATCCAGATAGCTACTCTTTAGTGGGGAAGGGCTGGTTATTTAATAAGTCTGGTGGGGCTCCAAAAGAAGATGATCAGGCATGAGCTTTGGGATGCAAAAAAACTCAGACATCAGCCATGGTTGGAGATTACCATAAGTGAAGTGGAAATTTGATTACCATAAGTGCAAGCTGGAAATTCAAGATATTGATCAAGTAGGTTAGATAGTTAAGGGAAGTTACTTAGTTCTCTAGACAATATGCTGCAATTTTCCAGAATTGATTATAGGAGAGTATTGCGTTTCTTCTTCTTTTCTGATATTTTTTTCCTTGGAAAGTTGTTTTTTTTTTTTTTTATGTGCAAATAGCTAAATACATAAACAACAATCATAAAGATCACCTAACATTACTTGACCGAGGTGCAGTATGTCACAATATGGTGGAGTTTCAAATCAGAGTGGTTGTACATGATCCATTGCCGTGAGTATGTCTATTCTCTACAGATGACATACTAGTGTTCAGTCATTTTTTGTTTCTTCAGAGAGAATTTTCTTTTGTTTACAACCTCTTTTGGGGCTGTTTTTTTGGTTGAAGGTCTTTCAGGCTGATTTAATTTGTATTATAGAATAGCAAGAAATCAATGGCTTAGCTTTGATGTTGGATGTTCAAGTACTGCCCGACTTTTTAGGTCTTACCTCAGGAACTTCTATCAAGGAAGTAATTATGTGGCACAGTGCATTCGAGTAATATGAACTTAATCAAGAGTAAGCCATATTTTTCTGCAAGAGGTCGATTAATACAGTACTGTCTTGCTTCCAACTTATTTTAAATCTTTGTTCTTCATATGAACTTCAGAGTAAGAAGGGCCAAAGTGGGCAGTCTCAGTTAGCAACATATTTGTCCATTTGATGCACTGATGAACCCAACTGTTGCTCAACTCTTCGTCACTTGGCAGATGGAGGGGTCTGTTTCACAATTTTCCGGGATGTGTACAAACTGAGATGGTGTATGGTAAACACACACACACACTCAGACCCAAGTTGATGATTAAAAGTAGGCACAGAAATTGAACTAACTACATTTGCTTGTTAATAATACATGGGATACAGTCAGGTGAGCGTGTGATTGTAGGTAATGGTCTTCCCCAAGTACTACCTGTGTCTGATCTTATTTTGCCGTCACTAATCCCACAAGTGTCTCAAATTAACTTGATGTGCAGCTCATCACCTAATTCTCAATACTTACATTATCATCAGATGCAGAGTGTTTCCAGTTAATGGTAGTGTATGAGCAACGTAAAGATAAAGTCAGCTTCTCATTTATTGCTTATTGCTTTTTACCTTTTTATTTACACCCCTCCAGGATCCAGGATGGTTAAAAGTTTTTTGTGCCTTCTTCAGCAGTGAGAGCAGGTGGATATCAATGATACTTCAAAGTGGACTATTAATAGGTAGAGACCACCAGAATTGCAAAGGAAATGGAATTTATTGCAAACATCAACAGTACTACAGTGTACTATTAGTTTGCTTGAAAAAAGTTCTGGAGCTATTTCTACTTCAATCTGCTGATTTTCTTGATTCTCCTCAAATTTCCCTCCTTAAAGTTTATCAGTTTATCTTTCTGTCGGTTTCTGTTTCTGAACTCTTCTTCTTTCTTATCAATAAATTGTACTTATAAAATCTACGAACATAACATAAATGTAAAAGGAGAGCAAGAGGGAACTATAAGAACATAACGGCTAGTTTATTAAAAAAATCTTTTAGTATACATTAATATGTATACAAAATGGATGGCACCTTAAAATGAAACATAAAGAGTGAGTAAACCGTGTCCATGTCATCTTTTCCTTGTACAGTTAATATAAGCTTTTCCTTGTACAGTAGCAAAGGTTTCTCATAGTCATGAGAAAATCAAGCAAAACATTTAGTCACTGTTTGATTGTACATATACTCACGACAGCCTCACATGGATTTTTACATAATGCAAGAGTTGTGAGACATGACCCCAGGACCTGTACATAGTAGGATAGCCTCTGCCCTGTAGCAAGTTTAACATCCGATGCATGTGATTTTATAATATTATTAAATATATGCCTCTCGGAAAATCAGTTGCAGATGAGTGATCTTAGACAAAGATAAGAAGTACACAACTAGATTGAAAGAGTATAACAATTAGCTTGCAAGGTCGTAGCCACATGCTAAATAACACAATCTCAGACAGGCACCTTCAACTTTTCAAGTACATTGGAATACGAAAGACTGGCAAAGAGAAGTACATATATGGCAATTAAAGCTATGTATCAACGAGTAAAAAATAAAACAAGCAAAAGATTGCCTTGGAGGAACCAGATGGCGGCGCTGCAAGCATATTCCAATCAATTTCATCAGCATATTTCTTCAGCTCTCTATAAACAGCCCTTGCACTATTATATTTTGGTTGATATTCAGATACTAATCCTTTAGCCTGCATCACAAGGTATCATCAGACTGCGATTTCTACATTTCTATGACATAAATACGGGCATGGAAAAGGGATCCATCATGAATTCAAACAAGCATCTCGTGCAACATCTTAAATCTTACTGACTTCTTTTCACAAGATATTGCTTGCAGAACGCAAAATGAAACTGGCACAGTTTTGCTAAGGATGAGCATAGATTTAAAAGATACACAAGCACGAAATGGATCCTGCTATTATCCTTACAATAGATAGCTGTATTGCAAAGCAAATAAAAAACCACAAGCACGTATGAGCATAGATTTAAAGATTACACCGTTATGCTAAGGATCTTTCTAATATCCTCATCACAGAAAAACTAAATCACTAGTCATGGTCCAGGAAGCTATTTTAACAAATCAAAACAGAGGTGTGCATGAAAGCAATATTTTTTCAAGTGAGCTTACCTAGTGCAGACAAAGAGAAACTGTGTGGGTCCATAAAAACAAATACATACACGGATGTATAAAACATGCATATATGCATACATACACCAACAAGCTGCATTCACGGAACAACAATGTCATAACATAAAACTTCTAAAGCCAAAGTTTTACCAGGGCACGACTGACAGAATTTTCAAAATTTTCATACTCCCTCCATAGCTGTTCAAGATTATTTGTCGGAGTAACAATGGCTTTTTGATATGCCTTTCTAATGGAAGTCATTCGTTGGGATTCATCTTGTGCTGTTTGAACCTGGGCCACATGATCCATAATGAGAAACAGTGAAAATTTAATAAGGGGTTAATTCAATTAGTAACATGTGATTTAGGTGTTTTCAATTCTAATAGCTTTCACAATAGTAACTTGAGGTATCACTGTTGAGATCCATCAGCCGATTTCACTCACTTTTCATTAATTTCGCATATGAAGTAACAAAACTACATTAACATCTCAAAACTTTACCTTGTTTCTATTACATTCTCTTATAATTGTTCGGTGATAAAACGGTGCAAAATTTATTTGAAGTAAAATTCAATCAAAAAAAACAAAAAAAAAAATGAAGAGGATGAGGACTCTCCCTCTTATCCATCACCATCAACCCTCACCGCCGCCCAATTCCAGACAAACCAGCGGCTAATTTCTTATAAGCTACGGGCCCAGTAGCAGCAGTAGACCAACCGCCAACAAGAGCCACCCACACATCACTGCAATTACCTCTCACTTACATCTCATCATGACCGAGCCCCAATCTAACTCTACAACCTCAGGCTGCCAGCGACAAACATGGAATTCATAAAATCAATTAGACGAACCCAAATCAAGGCCTAAAGTGACTTCTTGACAATCTAGAATGGTAGTTTAATGTAGGGTTAGATTTAAGACTCAATCAGGTTGTGGTCTGCTTAAGGGTTTGATTGTGGTTATTCGTGGTGATGATGGCTAAATGATCGTCGCAACGGACACGGAAAGGAAATTACAACAGATAAGTTAGTAGGATGTTAATTATGGTGGTTTGCGTTGGTATCCTTGTAAGGTGTTGTGAAATGTGAGGTTCCATGGGAGACGAGGAAGATGAAAAGTATCTCGTTCTGCCTATACCATGTTTTGTTTTTCATTCTCTTTCTTTTCTTTTCAATTATTTCTAAGTAGTTGTGATGTTACTTTAATACAATGTCAACAAAAAACTGTGATGTTAGATTATAATTTAATGACCTCCATGTGATAAAATGACGTAAAATTAGTGAAGCTGGCTGATGGATCTGAACGCAAAACCTCGGGTTACTAAAACGAAAGTTTTCAAACACAGGTTACTAAAGTGAACAACCCTTAAACCACAGGTTACTAATTTGAAACTAACCCTTAACAGAAGTGATAAATTTCTTAAATGAGTCATGAGGACAAACCGGCATGGACTTCAAAAAGGTAATGTACTCCATCCATACAGGCCCAGATGCAATGTCAGCTCCTGTTAGCAAAACCATAAAAACAATCATTAAAATACAGTGACGAGATTTTGAATAAAAAACAAACAAATTTTATTCAAAATGCATTTGAACAAATTCATTTTGGTATAATTACAATCAGCAAATAAAAACGGACCTCATACGCCCACCCAGAAAACGTATTTCTTGATAGTTCATTTATTTTTGCCTACAATTAAACTCAAAAACTCCAATTACTGATAAAACACTCAAATTTCAAGAGGGATATGCCCACAGTCCCACACACAAAATAATCTGTCACACCAAACAAAGGGAAGGCGGCTGTTACAAACCCCGACCTCAATCTCCTCACACCAACACCCATACTCATACCAACACACGCATTAACATGATTATCAACCACGAAACACAAGTATGGATACATGGCCATGGCAGGACCGCAGGGCACTAAAAGAAAACTAAAAGAGTTTTCTAAGACCCATACCCATACGAATAATAATCGATAAATTTAACTTACATGAAAAAAGACATGTTCCAGTATACAGACAAAATCTTCCTAGTGTCAACATTGGGATTATAAGGCTTAGCTTTTCCCTGTATGTTTGAAGAGTTCTCTCTTTCGTCATGCAATCAACACAATTCTTTTGAAGAGAGTTGACTTATTTAAGTATCCATTAAGAAACTATGCGGATATGCCTCATTTGGGTAGAGTATATAAAAAAGCATTATATGTGACTTGATGGATGAGGTCGGATTTCCCCTTGGAAGCATGTACTTCAAAATAGCGTCCGTAGCCGTACTGGACACTCGCATCCGACACACCAGAATATGAGTCGGACAAGCCAAAAGCGTACATGCCGATGTATGAGCCACACCCGCCAGCCGGAAGTCAGGGTACCTGGAGTGGAGAGGCACTATTGAGTTACCCGAATTTGCTGATGTTCTGACAAACTCCGTACTAGATGGCAAAACAAAGTTTCTAACGTTCCGGTTCATAGAAGAAAAGAAGAGTGAACTCAGTGGTCGCGGCTGGTTTGCATGATTGCATCTGTCCCAGATAAGATAGATTGGAAGTTTTGCTGAGAGAGAATGAGACTGAGAGGAGATTTCAAAGGAGAAGAAGACGATGGTCAAGTTCTCAGCCCTAATTCAGCGGAGAAAGAGATGAATAAGGAGCATATTTCGAAAAATATAATAAGTATTAATTGACTGATTGACCAAAGAGACAATTCATACATCTTATTTATGGGAATTCTATCGGATGACCTTGATAATTGAGGTATTCACAATAATTGTGAAAAAAAAAAACTTTCAAACAAATTAGGAAGAAAAATAGCTGTTGTTCAAAATTGCATTAGTATCATAATGTCATAAATGCAGCAAACAAGCAAAAATGAACCCAAGTAACACACCATGATCCGTGATACTGATAGACGAATATTGCCCAGTTGGGGATAGCTATTTGTAATCCATTAGTAAGCATAAAAAATCAAATATATATGCAATAAGTTAATATTGACGTATCTCTGAGGTGTCAGTATCCTCATTTTTTTTAAAGGCGTGTCCAGTGTCATTCACGTATATCATATCCAACACCCACATCTGTGCTTCTTTAGAATTTGATTGATGGGAGAGAAAAGGCAAGATGTGAAATTTTGTGTTTGTGTTCGGGTGATGCAGGATAAAGATTGCTTGGTCAGTAATAACATGTTTGGATAGACCTATAGGATTATTTTGTCAATTCATGATTGTCTTAGCGCGGTATCATCTTTTTAACATGGCACTCATATCCCACACCAACCAAATCTGAATTCTACCACCCCAAAGTGATATAAGATCTTTGTTGTAATTGAAGAGGAGGGATACGTAAGGGATTTGATATCCCATCTCGTATCTCCTACCCAAAGAAATGATTTGAGGCCATGGGGATACCAAATCATATCCCATTTCCCTTATCCCGAACCCAAACAAGGCTTGGGAGTTCTGAAGGCAACATGTTAGGAGTAGCCCTTTCGTGTTTTGATGCTGTTTCTTAATTTTAGAATTGTGTTTCTTCATAAAAAAGATTGTCAACCAAACTAATGATTTCTCGACGAAAGCGCTCCAAACAATTTTAGGAATCGCACCAGATCCTATTATCAGACGTTAGTTTCATTTCATCTTCTTTGAAAAACATCAATAAGTAGATTTCAAGCCCATTGCTATTCAAATTCCCATTGGTCTTTCCAGTAAATAGCTTTCCGAGAAAGAAAGGAAGTCTCCATATTGCCTTAACAAGTCATTACTGGCTCAAACTCTATCCTTTACTACTTGGTGCACTTAATATCATTCAAGTACTGGTCTATTCTCTTCACTTGCTGATATCATAAGCCGTTTTTCTCCATTCTTAGAATTTAGTTTCCAGAGAGATCTTTTGCCTACTATTTTATAACCTTCTTAACTATTCGCTAGCTCAAGGTTTTAGTGGCGTATATTTCTTGAATTATCGTTCTTGCAAATACATTTATTCGTTTGCTTACTCTTTTCGTTATCTTAACTTTGGCACCCTATTTATTAGTGGGTGAATTGCTTTGCTTAGACTCACCCAATATGTACAATTATTTCGGAACAGCCGTTCAATTAAGGTCATATAAGAGCCTTCAAAATTCCTAGCAATAACTTTTTGCTATTGAGGAATCCTTCTATTTGAGGTACAAAAAAAGTTATCACAGCCTACAGTTAACTAATCCTTTCTATTCTTGGAGTCACTGTAAATAACGGTGGTTTGTTTCACTTCTTAGTTCTGATTTTACTGTTCTTCAGATTACAAAAGCTTACCCTTCCTTGAATTTGGGATGCAACACCTATTGGCGGCAAATGTTTGACTATCCAAAGAAAATTAATATTGCCCAAGTCATTAGGAATTAAGAAATAAGACCATAAAAGAAAAATGTAGAACATTAGTACTCCCTGAGTCCCATTTTATATGTCCACCTCTCCTAAAAATAAAATAGGTGTCCCAAAATATACATCGTCTTACACAAAAGGTACTTTATCACTTTACTTCCTTCCATGCCCTTTCTTAAATTCTTACTTTATCACTTCACAAGAAAAGTGACGCATTAAACAAAGGACAATTTTGTAAATCTAACAAGTCAAAAGGATCTCCTTATTCCACTTGAAAAGTAAAACAGGACACACAGAATGGGACAGGGGGGAGTATGATACGAACCAACATAGCCAAGCATGAAATCAAAAGCTTTCCTAGTCTCTTCCTGGCCCTCTGCACCCTTCCTCTCATTGACTTTCCTGATGAATTGGATATAACACCGCCTACAATGTAAAGAAAAATCCAGAATGTCTATCAATCATGATGCTTTGGATACTGAAAGAGAGAGTAGAGCAAATATGACCTAGGAAGGCGATTTTAAGATGTGGAACCAACCTATAACAATAACATTGTACCATTGTGAAACTTGAGGGATGAATGTAGAGAAGGACAAAATCTTATATAAAATTGATTTATGGCTGACTCCATCACTCCGTACATCCTCTTTTTCAAGTTAACATAAAATTATATTAATTAAAGAAAATAAACATATAGTTTGCAATTTTACACAACTGGGATGCCACCTGTACAGCATCCACCCCAGCAATTAACACTGCCAACTTAACTGCATTCTCGGCCCCTTGTGTTCTTCCACAATCTAAACCATGAATCCCTCGATATGCGAATAACATGGAAATTCCAGATTCCCATAGTTTGAATGGGTTTGTGGTAAACACATGGTAAAGTCAACCTGGATAAGAGGATTGAGCATTGAGGGTATAAAGACACCACCTATTCTATACGGGTACTGATTGTAACTTGCAAGGGTTATTACTTATTAGTTAGCAAGGGTACGATTGTGTTACATGTTTTTGATGATATGTGTTAAATGTTTTTGATGATAATGTCCTTATGATCCTTCTTTCTCTGTTGTACATATCACCATCACTATCAAGAAAACTACCACTTCGCCTTTCAAGAAGATTTGCAGTGACAGAATACAGCAAGATATTTTCCTCTTGCTAGAGTACTTATTCCTGTCCCATCCAAAATACTACAACAATATAAGCAGCGGGAAACATAGGAGTAAGCAACACTATCATCCTAACCTGACCCCGAACTAACACAAAAATGATGGAGCACCAAAACATACTAAAAGTCTACAACTGGACCTCGTTTTCATCCCCTTAGATGGAAACAATCAGGGTCAGATGTATTAAGGGAGTTAGGCCCCACTTCACTTTCCGAAGATCTGAGAATATAGGGGTACTCTCAACCTAAATCCACACGTAACCCCCCACAAGTATCTCCATTCAGTCTTAATAATCTAATATTTTTGACCTGTTTTCGTCTCCCACCTTTGTCTCCAAATAATGAAATGCATCTTTTTGTCTCATATGTATTTTAGACTTTTCAAGTATGTGGATTCAAGAAGAAACAAGTGGAGGTCTTCCTGAACTTTACATGCTTATGTGAAGGTTGAATAATCATCTCCCTTGTCTCTGAGTAGATTCTTACTGGGGAACCCTGAATATCCAATGAATACTTGTGTATAATTAGTACATGGTGCAAACTAAAGGCATGTACATATATAGGAAACGGAGGAGTATATGAAATTAAAAAGATGTGGTTTTTAGAGATGTCAAGAAACATAGAAGACCAGAATACCGAAGGGCATCAATAAAGAGAAGAAAGAGCATACCAAAGTGGAATTTGCAAACAGTTCAACAGACAGCGGCTAAAGATTTGTTTTGTAGCCTCATCATTGTTCACAGCCATGTGTGCCTCCACATATTGCTTCCAGAATTTCGCCTGAACAAAAAGAGGTAGTTTAACGATCCATAGTTCATACAGGACAAGAAAACTACAGGGAAGGAGCTAAAATAAAACATGAAACAACTTCGTTTTTCTAAAAAATTCCGCATAATAATTATCACATGTTCACTGTAATTAAAACCACGAATTAACATAAACACAATGAACAGGCTCACCGCTGTAGGGAATGTGGCCAACAGTTGCTCGTAAATTGGAGTAGCATCCGTAATTTTCAATCTCTGGACGCAAATAATCACATTAGACAAAAACTACAAGAACAACTTGGAAGGTGAACAATTCATCAAAAAGAAAGAAAAGGAACACACCAGTGCCTCTTTGGCAAGTATCTCAGCAGCTTCAACACTATATTTGTCTGCCATGAACCTGTTCAATTTCCCCTGAAAAGTTGAATCTTTTATGAACACTCCAAAGAGTCCAAACCAATTATACAATTAATAAACGCATAATCCCAATCAAAGCTCAAAAACTGCATGTGACAACTTCTAGGGTTTCTCAAATCCATCAATTTTGTTTCTGAATGAATGCCGCAGGTAAAATGGGTAAAACTTCGTGGAATTAGAGAGAGAGTTTCATGGTTACCGACCTGGAAGTGGACGAAATCGCCAATGTTGGGCGAATACTATCTGATTGACGGCAAAGCTATTATTGAGTTGATTCAGGAAATATGAACCCCGAAGCACAAATTGTCGTGAAATCGAACGGAAAGGCTAATCATGCCGGAATAAGCTAATCATGCCGGTGACTGTGGCATACCGTATCAATTTGTCTTGCAGAAGAACGGGAGAAGCGAATGGTTTCTTGTTCCGAGGTGTTGATGAAACTGAAGAGATTGTGCTGCAGGGAAACGCCACTCACACTGGTTTAACAAGTGGTTTGGTTTTGAAATTTTACATTATTAGAGGGTTATTATAGGGTCATTAATGATTTTGGTGTGTTACTTTGATCCGGTAATTTAAGTGACAAAACGTCATTTCCTGCTAATTAGCAAAACGATGCAATCAAATTACCTGCAAGTCAAAGTGACCCTCAAAAATATTATTATGAATGACTTGATGAAACTTGGGGTTGTAGTGTTGCGGAATCTGGCGATATCCGCTTCACGCCACAGTCATCCGTGTACTGGTGAAACCAAGTTTACACACAATTCACCGAAAGAAAAGATTGGACGCAGATATTTACGTGGTTTGGCTGAAAGTCTACGTCAACTTAGCAACCAGAAACTAGGACTGCAACTCGGGCGGGCTGGGCGGGTTGACACCCTTGTCCAAGCCCGAGCCCGATTTTTGTCGGGGTTGCCCAAGCCCAGCCCAGCCCGGGTTAGGAGCATCGCCAACCCGTCTAAGCCCAAATTCGAACAAACCAATTCGGGTTCGGGTTGAATTCGGGCTAGCCTATTAAACTAAATAAATTAAAATAATTATCACATTCAACTTAATTAAACTTGTCCCTTAAAGTAAGTTAATTAACTTACATGTAAAAACAGATATGACACTTCAATTTTTAATTTATATAGGGCTGAAAAATAACTACTATATATTGTTAAAGTGAATTAAAAAATTATCCATTTATACAAGAGTATACTTCATATTTTGTGGAAAACATATTTAGATACGAACATAAACATAATTGAAAATATCACTAATAATTAATAAAAAGATAATATATTCTTGATGAATATGCTATATAATACTCTTCAAATGTAACATTTATAGGTAATGAGTATACAAATCGGGCAATTCGGGCTAGCCCGTTGTTTAATATTCTTACCCAAGCCCGACCCTAATTGCGATTCGGGTTGGTAATTTTTGCTCAAGCCCGTCCAAATTACTCAAAACATGTGTCCAAACCCGGATTTAGTCCGGGCTGGGTTCGGGTTGGTCGGGCTCAGCCCGTCCAAGTTGCACCCCTACCAGAAACCAATATACTTCACTCAGAGAGAAGATTACAATTCGAGAAGTGTAACACACTGCGACTCACTCACTCTCTGTAATTCTCACTGTTTTCTCTCTTGACATTGCTTACTTCATTCAGTATAACTATGAGAATTATATAGAGATGAGTGGTAGTCTTCAATTTATTTTTCATCCAAGAACAATCTCGGCGCCGCAATTTACTTCGACGAAAAATCTCACGTGCTTGAGATTCTTGACTTTCGACAGTGGCCAATTTGTCGAAGATTGTGAATCACCGCCCACGTGCTTACATGTAGTTGTTACAGAAAGTCAACAATGTACTAACTAAATATTAACAAGCGGTCGATTGGCTCTATCCTAACTAGTCCAAATCACACACAAATTGTCTATTGCACGATTACATTATTTTTTTTGAATTTTTTTATATTCAGTTAAACTGTAAATATTTACGCTATATCAAGCGAAAATGAAGGCTATTGTTTCCAATTGAAACAAGAGAAGAAAAATAACTCTTAAGGGTGTAGTTTTTTTTTTGTTGTTTTTTTGTTTTTTTTTTGGACCCAAAGAGAACATCATATTAATACTTAACGAGGATAGATACAACGGAAACTTAACACAACGAAAGAGGGGCGCTGCCCAAAAGAAAAAACAAGCCTCGAAACTTAGAAGGCCAACCGAAAAACAACCTCTAAAGGTGCAGGGAATACAACATAAATGAAGGTCAGACTAATAGCTAAATCAAGAGAAAATACATCATAACGGAGGCAAATTCCATAAGGCAACTAAGCATCGATGAACGGAATGATGGCTGCAGAAAGCTAATCTCCAGGGAGGGCATCCACAACTGGAGCAAGAGAAACACCAACTTGATACTCCACATAAAATTCCAGGGGAGGGGATCTGGCCAGCCACCACTAGAGCATCAAAAAGCGCAGACGAAGCCAAGCCATCACCACTTGAGGAGCAAGGAAAACCAGTAGGAGCCAGAACAACTAGTGGGGAAGCATTAGAACCATGCACAATAGCAGAAGGAGCAAATTGAACACAGCGGGCACCCAAGCCGTAGTCTCAACACCAACATCAACCTCCACTGAATCAGTCACATCTATATCAAAGAGGGAAGCAACAAGGAGCTTGTTAAGAAGATTAGTTTCTTAAAGTACAAGCTGAAAAAATAGAAGCTGACATGGCACAAGTTTGCTGCAACAAACTTTCTCTGGTGAAAAACTGCTTATCAAAGATCATTTTATTTCTGGTGGTCCAAAGAATCCAAAGAATAGCAGCAAACCAATGCCGTTTTGGCGTACACTGCAATTTTTTTTTCTTAACCACCCTTTGATCCATAATTGAATATTAGTGTTTGGGTGTGGAACAAAATTTCTAGAAGCCACTTCCCAAAGCCCTTGAGCTTTAGAGCATGCAAAGAAGATATGAGAGGAGGATTCAGCAATACCAGGACAAAGATGGCAATAGGGATTAATGGACTTTCAGGGTGTAGATGAGTTTAGTCGGGTTAGTATTTCTTAAAATTTTGGACATTTGTCATGCGGTCTTGAATTCAAACCTTAGGACTGCAACTCGGGCGGGCTGCCCGAGTTTTGTCGGGATTGTCCAAGCCCAACCCAGCCCGGGTTAGGAGCATCATCTGCCGATCCAACCCCAAATTCGAACAAACCAATTCGGGTTCGGGTTGAATTCGGGCTAGCCCATTAAACTAAATAAATTAACATAATTATCACATTAAACTCAATTAAAATTGTACTCATAAAATTAAGATAATAACTCACGTATAAAAATAGATACCGAATGTAGATACTTTAATTCTTTTATTATTTAAGGCTAAACAACAATGACTATATATTATTATAGTGAATTAAAAAAATTATCCATTTTACTATATATTTTTTGAAAAAATCTAGTAGTTGAGAACATAAAAAAATTAAAAATCGCTAATAGTTAAGAGAAAAATTAACAGATTCTTATAAATATGTTATATAATACTCTCCAAATATAACATTTATATGCAATTATTATACAAATCGGGCAATTCGGGCTAGCCCATCATTTAATATTCGTACCCAAGTTCGACCCTAATTGCAATTCGGGTCGAGAATTTTTGCACGAGCCCGTCCAAATTACTCAAAACATGTTCCCAAGCCCGACTTTAGTCCGAGTTGGTCGGGTTCAGCCCGTCCAAATTGCACCCCTATCAAACCTTGGGACAATTGAATGGCTGCCTATTGGCCTCCTTAACTGAAAGACTATCAGAATGGATTTTCTCAGACTGGTTTACCTCTCTAGTGTGATTTGCAAGGTATTACACTAGAGCGCAGTTCACCCCGTGCGCATCCGAATGATAGTGACTACGAGTTCTCACGTCATCAAATATTATATATTGATGAAACGATAGGATATGTGAATTGTAATATGATTATTTGTACTTTAAATAAACATATTTGGTAACAGTTGATATTATGTTACTTTTACAGGGCTATGATTTTGCATGATAGACGGCTCCATGAACTCATGTCACTTATCCCTGGAAAAAACTCATGTCACTTAGGTGTTGTGACAATTATAGTTTAGGCCTTAAACAGGTCCTTGTCCTCAAAAAAGTATGCCAAGTATCCTACCCAACAAAATTATAACATAATTTGTTTTTCAACATCACCAACCTTTTTTAATTGAAAATGAAGAAAGAAAACAACATCGACATTTTCAAACAAACACACTCACATTTTCCGCATCAAATCAACATGCACTATCAAAAGTATTGCCGCACAGTAAAACCTCTAGAAATGAATGCTATTGAGACCGAGAAAATTATTCAATTGGCAAGATTTATCAAATATTTATTTAGCCCATTTTCCCAAGTCGGCATTGGAGAACACTATTCATTTGGCGAGATATTCGTTTATCGAACATTCATTTATCTAGATTTTACTGTAATAGTAGCTAAAATTTTATAACAAACACGTCTCAAATCAGGATGGAAGGACATAATTCATTTGGCGATGATAGTCGTTTAATCGAACATTCATTATCTAGATTTTAATGTAATAGTAGCTAAAATTGTATTCATAACAAACACGTAGAAGGAGAAAAATCAGTAGAATCAGTTACATTATTGTCGGAAATTTTTGTAATTAAACACGTCATTAGTATTTTTATGATTATACTAATTATACGTTTCTTAAACTTATCTTTCTAGTGCTCTCTTGGAGCCAAGGTGTGAGCTTGCGAGGTCTCACATTGAATTAAAAATAATGTTGCATAGTTTCCCTAAAAAATGTTGAATTATAAAATTACATCTTAAATCACCCTATGTCAACTGCAGTGCACACATTTATAATAGGACACATTAGTCCCATGTTATCACTTCTTTTTACAAAAAACAGCTAGACTGGTACGTGAAAACTGAAAAGTCCTCTGTCACTCAAGAAATAAAGAGGCCAATCCGACGCTTTCAGTAATACATTAAAGAAAGCAAAGCTGCAATGTTCAAACCACAAATAAGTTCCAAGCTCTTCACGAGGGTACTTTTCAGCGAGCAAATACAAATGTGTGTTCAATCTGACTAGTTCCAAGCTCTTCTTCGTGTAGAAACCTTGAAGCCGCCATGTATATCCTTATTTGCATCAAGCTTTACAAAGAATGGCAGGGCTGGCTTATGGAAACTTCTATGACTTGTCATGAACTCACGTCCGCCTCAATTTCGATTATTTTTTTTTCTTCTTTTGCTGCTGGTTTACACTTTACAGCATCGACTGGCAGAAGAGAATTTTGGCAGCAGAATAAACCGTCTGGGCTTCGTCTGCATAGGAAGCCACATTAGCCTGCTTCAGAAGTGAATAAATCTCGCACACATGAACAACACATTCTACAGATTATGCCAAAATGTGCACAAGACGTAAAAATAAAAAGACACATTTAATATTAATTTCGATTTCTAAGTTCTAACATGCATGCAGGAGACGGATAGTCTCGTAACCCAAACATTTATATGTTCGCTAACAATGCGATACATGCACTATGAGAATTGAATGATAACCCCTCCCTATGCAGACTGCAGTATTAATTTTACTGATATCGCGCACAAACATATTTCTATTTCACAGACATCGCTCACCAACTCTGGTTTTTGGGGCGTGATGTCAGTAAAATGAATACTGCATGGGGTTATCAATCAACTCTCATAGTCAATGTATTGCACTGTCACCAAACATATACTGCATGGGAGCTATATGTCAGAATTTCTAAAATAAACAGAAGGGGGAAGAAAAGAAAACCCAGGAAAACACTTCTTTGATTGATAAGAAGTCAGTTCAAAGTAAATAGCGCATTACTGACCTGTTAGTCTACTTAGGGTGAGTTTTCAGGTTGATAAAGTATTTTGCCTCGAACGTGAGAAGCTAATACGAATGGAGGTAACAAAACAACCTCTATAACTGAGAACACATTTACGAGCCCCCAAGCAATCCAATGTACTAAAGGTTGAACAAACAGAGCATATATAGGCAGCCTTCAAATATCCACAGGATATGGTCAGAACTTCATACCTGCAACTTTGGACAGGTTGAACTCAGCAGGGACATTGGTCTCCACCTCAACAGCAGCTTTAGCAGTCGCGATACCAACTGCTATGCTTTGCATGAGATCTAAACCTGCACAAATAGACGCTAATGCCCCACCAACTAAGCAATCACCTGCGCCAGTAAGCCCTAATACTGATGCAGGAAGAGCAGGAAAGTGTGCGGCAAATAGCTTAGAGCTTCCCTTGTAGTGTGAAGCTCCAAAGATTTGGTTTGGCGGACATCTTGAATTTACAATGTTATACAAATCATTGCTAAAGCCATGAGGTTTGCGTCTTCTCTCAGAATTCATGAATTCAGGCACTCCTCTGAAACATAATAGTACTCCTTCGGCTCCAAGAGTTACAACGAGTACTTTAATACCTTTATCCAACAAGACACAGATTGCTGGCCTGAGCATCCGGAATAATGCTTCTGCTGAAAGCTTAGTCATACTACCATCCGTATGAATCGGACAGAAGGCACCTTCACTAGACACAGCATTAGCCATGGCAATGAGTTCATCCTCATTAGGCGAAGCAATGGTTACCTGTAAAGAACTAAGGGCTCAGTGGCAAAATGATTTTGAAAGCATGTTAAAAACAGAATGAAATAATCAACCTTGTTGCAGACAATTATCATATTTCTACACTTACAAAGAGAGTAAGCACTAAGGATGCGACTGTATTCAGATAAATCAGGGGAATCAGGTCTGACAGGGGATGCAACACTTGGGTAGAAAAATACCACACATCTAAGTGCTAACTATTAGACTTTTAACTGGACAGGACATTGACCAGTTAAAGTAAAAGAGTCCGCAGATGGATTATTGGTCAAATCACTACTAAAAATTTATTATGCAATCAAGTTCAATAAATGAGATTAGTAACCTGAAAAGATAAATAGTAAAGTATACTTTTGAGGGAAAATAAGTGTATCAAACAATCATGTAAATATCAACAATTACACTTACTACAACATAAACAAACTAATTTAGGGAAGTACTTGCTTGTCCATTCATTCTTTAATCTTCTTTATAATAGATTTTAGTGTTGCACAAGTACACAAGCAAAGTTGGTTGCTCATATTCTAACAGGTGCATTAGCAAGTTCACGTGGAGTTGCTTCGAGTTGCTGGAACCATCAAACTTTGAGTTTTTAGACACCATGGAGCAAAACCCAACTCTCTGCTCTAGTTGACATAAAATTCTGACTGGGAGTACACTGATTTTCAGTTGAACAGGCTGATCAGTCCAGCTTCGGGACTGTCACACTAATACAATATATTTAGCTAGATTAAGATGAGGGTCAGGATGAGAGCAATCCGAACGGTGTAAATTATTGAAGGCAATATTTTTACCTCACCATGGTCTTACATATTCCCTCAGTCCCCCTCAAAAATGTCCCCTTTTTAAGCTACACCTTTTTAAGGGACATGCATCAATTGCACACATGATTGGATTTTGTGGTGATATTGGCACAATTTGTCCTAATTTCTCGATTTCCAATACAACTATAGTTACTTTTACTGGACATTGTTGTCAATTTATCCATTTTCAAACAAAAACAAAGGAAAGTGGACAACGACATCCCAACATAGAAAAGTAGACAATCTTTGGGAGACAGTGAGCATGAAGCATCGACACTCCAAAACAGGAGCAATACACTTTTGGACACACAGACGTGCTAGGATACTCCAAATTATGTCAGACAAGCTACCTAATGTATCTAAAAGATTTCATGTTATTTTCATTGATGAAACAAGTGGTAGCACACCTTCAATCAGCATTCTTCTATTGTAATCTCTGAAATCGTTAGAGTGCAAGTCGTGAACTTAAAACAATCAGAATCAGAAGATACTGACAGTAAGATTGAGACAATTAGAAGAAAAATCAGGGTAAGACATATAACACGTACTAGTGCAAGTAGTTTCTCTCCCACTCACTGACTCTATCTTGAAGTTTGTTTCTCTTTCTTCCGTCCCTCTATCTCTAAATCTCCGGTACTCGAGGAAAATTTATTTGAAAGCTCGTGCAGTTGAGTTGAAAATTTTAATGAGATTGATAAGCAATATAACTATAACCCAGTTAGAACAAGTAAGGCACATGTCATAGTTTTTCAACCTGACAGGACACTGACTTGTTGAAGCGATAGAGTAGCCAGATGGATCATTTGTCGAATCACTGTCAAAAATATATAAGTAATTATTAAGTTGACTGAATTATTTAAGTGACCTTCAAAAATAGTATATTACCTTGTCAATATACTTTTGAGAAAAATAAGCGTGCACCAAAATCATCAAGTTATCAACAATTCAATTAAACCACTTTAGGGGTGTACTTACTTGTCCATACATTCTTTAATATTGATAATATAATTTTTGGTACAAGTACCCATATACAAGCAAAGTTTGTTGCACAAAATCAAACAGGTACACTAGTGAGTTCAAGTGTCTGGTCTAGGCGACTTGGAATCATGACTATCTTTCTCTATATTTCACCCTAAAATCCAATTCTACTCTTGGAGGGGGGTGTGTGCTCGGACTCCACCTGATGAATAGCTACTTCATTGTTTTTTCAATTGATCGGGCTGATCTGGTCCAGTTTATGAACTGTTAGTTGCATTAAGATGAGTGATGGCGGATGCACCCAGAACGAAACCCAAACAACGGTTCAAACAGAATAAACCACCCTAGATTCACACAATACTCTCAAATCACTCAAGTTCTATTCATAAATCAAAGATTCCTAATAATCTAGAATGAGAGCCTATTTATAGGAGAGATTGTAGGCTCCTAAAGGCAATGGACTCCAAAAGATAAGGCAACCAAATAATTCAAATCCTAGATAGCCATAAATAAATTTGAAAGCTATCCTTAATAAAATAAAATCTGGAATCCCTTATTCTGTTTTCGTCAATTATTTCTGTTTGTTACTTGGTCTCCATCAATGAAGATCGGACAAGAGCAACCTGCAGGATTTGGGCCCTTTAAGGCAATCTCTTTAACTCATGGCAGTCTTCTATATGAAGCATTGACACTCCAAAACAGAGCCATGCACTTTGAGATGCACAGACACACACGGATACGCCAAATTACATGTCACTATGTCAGACAAGGCACCTGACGTATAATCATATTTTTATTGATGAAACATGCTGCGACATGCCCTCAATTGACGTTCTCTACTAATCTTAGAAATCACCAAAGTGCAAGTCATGAACTAAAAACAATCAGAAACACTAGAACTGAGAGAACATTGAGAGGATTCAAAGAAAAATCAGGGGATGACAAATAAGACATACTAGTGCAAGTAGTTTCTCTCCCACTAACTCGTTGACTCTATCTTGACTGTGTCGCTACTTCTTTTCTCCCTCTCTCTATCTCCTGATCTATAGTACTTAAGGAAAATGAATTGAAAGCCTTGCGCAGTTAAGACAAAAAAGAAACTGATAACCAATATGACTTGAAAGTTGAAACCAGTTAGAACAGGAAAGGCACATGGTGTCTTGTACTGGATCATTGGACTATTACAAAATGCAACTTCTGACTTAACATTTGATAACATTTTCATTAACTTAAAGTTGAAATTAAGTAAAATAATATTTTTTATTTATGGTGCAATCTACCATGTCCATTGATGTTATAGGACCGGACGAGATCGAATGCCGTCAGCTGCTGCATCGTTTATGACACCCGTGTCTGTATCAGTGCTTCAAAGGCCACTATCAACGATGTATTCACTATACACCTCCACTGACATGTTGTGGAATTAGGGGAACAAAACAGGGGAAACCCACAGAACTGGACCGACACCCATCCTCTTGAATCAAGGAACAAACAAGGTTCTAAGGATTGCTTAAATTTAATTTACCTACATGACTACATCCACAAACAAAGGCTATAGCCTACAGGGGCCAAGACATCTAACCAACTACCATTTTAATAAGCAAAAGAGGTACTAACAACTTAACTAGGCGCCAATTGGACACTCAATTATGACCATTCAAGAATATGTCAGTACTTACATAGTTCGCAACAGAGGCAACCCTTCTGGACTTCACAACTGAAACAGGCTCAAACCACATAGGGATGCTGGATTCGGCTGCCACTGAAAATTATCATAGTGAAAATGAAGAGGAATTTAATGATGCTGCAGAAAAACAGTCTACTGAGTTCTGTTTTATTCAGCTCAAAGTACAAAAGTATAAGAATGACTAATGAATTAAGTCCTGTGAAATGGAAGTATCAGTTCCTAGAGCATTGCACATCAGAAAAACAAACACACGTGACACGACTAACGAAACGGCTAAGGTAAGAAATCAAAACGAACAGTAGAACCAGAAGACCAAGAACAGGTAACATTCAATTCAACTCTCAATCACTCAATATATCTGAGGAATATAATCACTTACGTAATTTTTAATCATCAAATGCTGCCCAACAAATTTAGACTGAACCCGTATAAATAGGCATCAGTGAATTGAGTCCAAAACAAACTAAGGCTGTTTAATTAGGTAAACTCCTAACATGGTAAAGGATAAATATAGGACTAGAATCCCAATCAATATACTATACTTAATAAATCTAATATCATTAAATCTTCTTCTTCTCTGGATCCCCATCACACTACCAATATACCCTGCCACCAATTGGAGAGGTGAAGTTAATTATACAAATCATAATCATTATAAAAAATTTGGATCTTGCGAAGTCTAGACTCTTTGTTCACCACTTTTATTGAAATTGACAATCATATGTGAGTCTGTACATGTATTTGTGTCTGTTCATGTGATTGTGAATGTGTGTGTGTGTGTGTGTGTGTGTGTGTGTGTGTGAGAGAGAGAGAGAGAGAGAGCATACTTTTGCAAGATGCTTCCAGAGCAGGAAGACTTAAATTTGCATCTACCATCAATACTGGAGCTGAACTTAATTTAAATTTGAATTTCTGAATCCACTCAGGTATAAGAAATTTTTCCTGCATCCAGATTATGAATAAAGAAGCCTCAGTCGAACTGCATGTAACTGACCATTAATACAAATATGCTGGAGTCCGTTCGGCGAAGGAGCAAAGTGCAAGATACAAAAACCAAGAAGTTCTAAACAACCTACGATGGATTCTACAGAAGCAACTCCAGCTGCCACCTCTCCATTAATATCAAATATGTTGCATACTATAGCAGTCTCAATATCTTTGTTCCTTAGAATTCCTGAAACGAATTAACATTCAGTTAATATGGGATTCCATGAAAGTTTACCATGCAAGATGCTTACTACCTGGCACCTGCAGACAGTAAGAATCTTATGCTTCCTACCCCTACCAGATGCTTTGTTTTTCATGCTGTTAAGAAGCCAGTTTCTTCTATGCACAGCATGTTAGGTATCATGCGTGAGTAGGTTGTCCCACATTGGAACGGTGAAGAAGATGTGAGTTGTTGATATAGTAAGACTTAGGCCTTAAATCATAAGGTTAACCTTTTCAGTAAACGAGTGATCTCAAATCATACATTGAGGCTCCCTCGCAGCAGCAGTATAAGAGCTGATGGTCCGTGCGCGCGCGTGATGAATCAAAAAGGTGATGTGGTGCGTTATTCTCATCGATGGGTGTTCCATGAGTGGTGGACCAGGTGTTCCACGTTGCATGTGGTGAATCAAAAAGGTGAGGCAGTGCTTTATTCTCATCGATGGGTGCATGAATGGTGGACCAGGTGTTCCGAGTTCCTATAGACGGTCAAATTGATGCGGTGCCCAGATGGTGGTCCTGTGCACCCTCATGAGGTCTTTCGAAAGAAAAAAGGGCAAATGTTTCTGGTCAACGGGGAGCATTTTAAGGGCTCACACATGAGGGGTGAGATAGTTAGGTGTCTTATCATGTGTAAGCAGGTTGTCCACTCAGAAAAAATAAACTTCAATCATCAATCAAGATTTTGGAAGTATGAAACTGCATGCAGCTAAATGATTCTGAACTCATCCTCATAATGTAAGTTGACACAAAGAGTATATATACGTATTTATGTGTGTGTACGTACGTATTTTTACACGATATACCTTCTAGGGATAGTCCAACAGACCTCCAGTGCTCCAGCAGCAGATCTCCTGTCAGCACCATGTACATAATTCAGCCGTAAATAAGTTGTGATGTTTCTTATTTGTGTCATTGACTGTACAACAGACTAACGGAGCTATAAGACTGAGTATTGCCAGGCAATAAACTACGCCGTTCACTCAACAAAGCAATTGGCAACATATTCTAAAATAGAATTAGCATCCATAGCTTCTAAGTTAAATAGCCTTACCTTTTAGCTACACCAAAATTCAATGAAAATCGATGACGAGGGTTTGTTAATCAAACAGTCAGAAAAAGCCACTCCCAAAAAAGCAGTTGGGCTCAACTTTATGAACAGTCGCATTGAAAGAATGTGTTACCCAGTAAGCCAGTAGTTTCACCATATATAAAGGTAGACTAAGTCTCAGTCCTCACCAGTCACCACACTAACAAGTCTACGACAGGAGCATGTTTATTTACCACTCAGTTGTCAGCTTGTCTTGTTTATAAGGACAAGAGTTGTGTTACTACAAAATTCACCCTGGATTTCGACGTATATGTAACGTTTTCTCTTGCCTCATAAAAATAGACGGATTAATATTAGTTAACTCGTACGGATATGGTCATTAAGAGCATCTACTTTGCGGATGTTGGTTAATTTCTGGACAAGGAAACATTGCTTATCACTATGATAGATATGGAGAACACAACAATTAAGAAAACCATGCATGATATTCAAGTAATCACCTGCCATGTCAAATCCAACAGCACTTATCATGTAAGGCCTGGTCCCAAGTTTCGACATGCACTCAGCAATGTTCCTTGCCACACCTCCAAGAATGTACTTCACCTGGTCATGGAACATCTCATTATAGGTAGGTAAGGCTGATCTGAGAAGTATATCTCGTCTTTCCGAGATGTGGATCCTATAGTACATGATATATGTATTGAAACTTGGAACAAAAACATAATAGATAGGACTTGGTAAGCATATAATATATATATGAAGAAGATGCTAAACTATGAGAGCGCACTGTTTTCAAATGACGTTTTCCTGATAATTAGCATTTTAGTTCTATGTAAGCCTTTGCCCCAAACTAATAACTAGCAGTTATAGTATTAAATGCTTAATACTGGCCATTTCTGCAGTGGCAATATTGTTCAAAATGTCTTTTTATAAGCATAGTGGGCCACTTCCTGTATTTCCGCAATCCAAACTCGCCGTTTTCTTACAAAGTTTTTATATTTGACCTTTCTCACACTAAGACGAGAAATGGTTTCAGATAATAGATCGGAAAATTAAAAGTTCAAATGTGGGCTCATACGTCTTCAAAGTATACCCAAACTTTAAAATCTTGGTAACACTACTTGAAATTGCCAATCTTCTTGAGCGATACTTGATTAATGTATTTGAAACCCAAAATACATTATAGAGATTGAACCCTCCCAAACACACAGTGGACAGAGAGAGAGAGAGAGAGAGAGAGATAGGAATCAAAACCAGAGATATAAACAATAAGATAATCATTGGGGGCACGTGTTGCACGATTTATCTTTCAGTCTAGGCAAAGGAAGAGAAGTTTTGAGCAATAGTTGCAATGTGGGCCTTAGCATTCTCAGCTAAGAGTTCCCATAGTTTTGATGGTAGAAAAGTTTCCCAGATAAAGCAATGTGGAAACATGGGGTTCCAAAGAGAAGTTGTTCTTCACATTCGCTGTTGGCTTTAGAGGCTGACTCGACAAGAATTTTCCACCCAAATAGGCCTGTTTTGGCCGCCAAACACAAAAAAGTAGTCCTCTTTGGAACAACGCACACAAATAGACTAAACCATTCTATTCCCCTGAAAGATTCTACAAGATGATGAGTTCAAGATTACAAAGGCAGTTGAAGAACGGGAACATATGGGTAAAACTCCATATGCCTCATCTATTGGTTCATTGATGTATGCTATGGTTTGTACTAGGCCAGATATTGCCCATGCAGTGCGAGTTGCGAGCAGGTACATGGATTATTATACTAGAAAGCAGTATTGGGAGGCAGTTAAATGGAACTTGAGATGCTTGAGAGGTTCTTCAGAAACGTGCTTATGCTTCAGCGCAGGTGCTTTGAAACTTAAGATTACTGTTGATACTGGTCTTGTTGGTGATGTTGATAAGAGGAAGAGTACTACAGGGTTATGTTCACCTTGGGTGTTACGGTTTTATCGTGGGGTTTTAACTTACAGAAGGTTGTTGCTCTTTCAAGTTTCAACCACAGAAGCTGAGTATATTGTCGTCTCGGAAGCTGCAAAGGAGATGGTATGGTTGCATAGGTACTTAAGAGAGGTGGGAAAGATGAAGGAGAATGGCACGCTTTACACTGACAATCAAAGTGCTCTTTTTCTTGTTGAAATTCCAGTCTTACACTCTAGGACCAAGCACATTCAGACCAAGTATCATTTTATTTGAGAGTACTTGATGATGGTCAGTTACATCTTGACAAGATTGGCAGAATTGAGGACCCGACATACATGTTGACGAAGGGTGTTACCCTTGAGAAATTAAAGTTGTGCTCAAGTTGGCCTTCTTTCTTGAGGAAGATGATTAAAGTTGCAGGGATGGAGTTTGATCATGTTAGGAAATGTGGTTCTGGTACATGATCAGTCTCCAAGTTGGAGCATTGATGGGGTGGAGCCTGGTTTTGGCGACCCGTTTTTATAACGAGATCACGTTCATGTTTTGTTGCTACCCGAAGAAAGAGACATGATTCGTGGAGCGAAGGCCTGGGCCTAGCGATCATGAACGTGTCTCGCTGGGGTTCAAGAGCAGGGCCCCGAAAAAATATTCAGACCCATTTGGGCTTGGACCTGACCCTGTCTAATGAATTGTCTATTTACACAACTATTAGGGTTCATTTTCTGATTTCGCTTATAATTCTCACTGAGACGTTGTCAGTTTTAGTGAAATCTCTGCAACTCCGTGGATACAGGCTGGTTTGCCGAACCACATAAATCGATGTTTTGATTATTTCTTATCTGCGTGTTTTTCCATTTTTATAACACAACAGGCATCACGACATCAACTCACTGCCAACCATGGCAAGACGTGCCTAGCGTCATCAAGCGCAGTTTCTGTATTCTACCCATTTCGTTCCAATATGTTTTCTAGACATCCGAACATGGTTTTAAAAAACGGTTTCCATCGACGTATCGGTTGCGGTTGCATGTAATGTAATCGGCCCGTATCGGAGAGACTGTAACAAGAATCGGGAATCATATGCGTGAATCTTAAGAACGTTAAAAGATGTACAAAATGCTTATGAAACCTGGTTTTGTACATCAAACACATTTATAGTATTTTCACTACTTGTTTAAAGCATGTACACTTTATTATCCAACACTTGATATCAGGGGCGGACCTATGTAGGGGCAAGGGGGGGCAGTTGCCCCCCCTGAAATTTGAAAATTTCTACTAGTAACCCAAGTTTTATAGATTTTTTATGAATAATCCGAAAGGAATATAGAATTTTGCCCCCCCTAAAGTTTCAAACTGCCCAGTTGTCCAAGTGGTTAGTTGTTGTAGTTGGTGAATCACACTACACAGGTTCGATTCTCCTCCCGGTCAACTATTTTTTTTCATTCTTTTTTTTGCCAATTTACCATTTACCATTACAAACTCATTGTCTCCTCGAAAAAAAAGTACAAATTGTGACTTGTGAGTATTGTGTTCATTATTAATTTGATGTTTGTGTGTATAATTGCTTATGAAATATAACGACGTTTGAATGTTGACTTTGACTTTTAACTTTGACTTTTGACTTCTCGAATCTTGCCCCAGCTGGGTTGATTTCCTGGCTCCGCCACTGCTTGATATTGCACGGTTAAACAACCTTCATAATCTCTTCTAAAGCTCAGTGAACCAAACATGTCCTAACTCCTAAGATCTAGACTCTTCAGTTATTATTACAGATTATTTTACAGATTATTCCAGAAAATTCATAATACATAACTACAGATACATACAACTTTACTCTTTACAAGAAGATAAACATAGGACTTCACTCTTGAAGGCTATGGCGGTCGATTTCAAGACCGGTTTCTAGGGAATACTCATATTTCGGATTAGGGCTTTTCTTCTCCTACAATCATCCATCTTTACCTGTTCATTCATGAAACGGAGTGGATCGTCCAATTTTCACCAATAACGGTGTGAATCGGTCATTACGAAAGTAATTCCCATTCACGTACAATGTATCGGGTGAATCGCACTCGGGCACTTCCAATTCAGTTACGTATCGCCCGTAACATAACAGTAGCGGACGTTTTTTTAAACATGCATCCGAACAAGTCTAAACCAACTACTAGATGGGGAAAACACATAAATTCATCATTCATCATCCTACATGCTTGGATGACCAGCCAGAAAGATTTAAATAACTGAAGACGACATCGTTTGACATCTCTTCACTCTTTACAGTTGAAACTCTTGGTAATCTTGAACTCATCATGTTCATAATGTAAACTCTTTTCAGGGAAAAGCATGTTTAGTCTATATTTCATGGATTGCTTGGTTTGAATCTATCAATTTCAATGAAGACTTCAAGTTATGTCAATTGAACGTGTTCTTGTTGTTGATTTATATTTCGGATGATATATGTGAAGATTCATGTGTTTATGTAACAATTCAATTATGTTAGACTTGAATGAGTGATTGAAAAATAAAAATCGTTCACATGAATAGTTGCACAATGTTTTAGTTCGTAATCCTCAATTTAATGTTAAGTAGTG
This sequence comes from Linanthus parryae, assembly GCA_023055425.1. NCBI lineage: Eukaryota > Viridiplantae > Streptophyta > Magnoliopsida > Ericales > Polemoniaceae > Linanthus > Linanthus parryae. Next base: position 43,229,494 of record JALGPY010000002.1, read on the forward strand.
ATTGACAAACAATATTTCATTGAATTTGTAGACCTCTCTCATCGCATGAGAGAGTATGAAAATTATGTTTATTTTCCATAAGTTGAAGTCGGAATTTAATTATTATTCAATCAGTCGAAAGTAGGCTAATTCAAGTGAAAACCCAACACGTTTCAAATTGAAAAATAATTTAACTTCAGCCACTTAATTCACTTTTTGTGATTTCACACCTCGACCACAAGCTAAATTTTATGTTGAAAGTTTTTCTCAAAAAAAATATATATCTATATGTTGAAAGTCAACATCTTTGCTCGGGTAAAGTAAGTCCCGGTAAAATCTACAATGTTTATTACTCCCTCTATCCCAATATTTTAGTCCCCTGTTCCATTGCTACATTTTTGGCTGTCCCAAAACTTTTGTCCACTTTCTTTTTTCGTAGCTCATATTATTGTACTTTCTCTAATTTGCCCTCAAAAAAGTAAGAGTGGCATCATCAAGCAAAAAAAAGTGAGGGTATTCACGTAATTGACTTAACAAAAAGGGAATGTAATGATTACATCTCCCCTTTTGGATTCCTAAATTGGGACTAAACTTATGGGACAGGGGAAATTTGAAACGGAGAGATGGTCCTTGGGTACTTGCCAGTAGAAAGGAGTCAACACCTGTGCTCACCTGAATATGGTTGCCAGTGGGTTCCAATGAGAGGCACGGGGGAAATTTGAAATTGAGAGATAGTCCTTGGATTTCAAATCTCAAAATCTGGCTTCTCTCTTCCGTCTTCAATAGCAGAAGCCATTGGGTTTCAATTTCAAACAAGGAAACCAAGATCTCAAAATACGGCTTCTCCCTTCGATCTTCAAGTGCAAAAGTCAAGAGTTCCTCTCTCGGTTTCCTTAAACCGTATTTCAAGTCTCGGTTTCAAGCACAGATGGACCTATGCTCAGCTTAAAAAAACATGCCTATTTAGGTATTCAAATTCTATGGGGACAAAATTGGTGTTTGGCGGACTTAAGAGGTTCATTTGGGGCGGTTTGGGTGGAAAACTCGTCTTTATATCTCAAAATATGTAGAAGGGATTTTGTTAGCAAGAAAGTTCATTTCATTGAGACTATGCATGCATAAAGCACGAAATCTATTTTAGCATTGTGAGATTGTTGGAATTCGTGAGAGTTAATTTATTCAATCATCTAATTCAACTGGGTAATGCCAGCAACATTTCATAATTTATTATTTTAATGGTAGGGATTTGTTATGCAAAAAAAAAGAGTCCGTACATTAGGACCGACGGCTTCCTTCAGTCCGTCTTTCAGAATAAGCTATTAATATATCCATACCAACAGAAGGTTCTTTTTTAGTAATAACTTTGCTAAATGACAATGCATGAGTTCTTCTCTAGCGAGTTCTTTGCCAGATTGCAGTGAACAAAAAAGTGGGTGCTTTCAATTTGCATTTGTATATTGGATAGGAAGGTCTCATCCCTCCCCCTCCCCCCCCCCCCCCACCCCACCCTCCCACCTTCACCAGAAATGTGCAGAATCCATAAGTTGGTAAAGTCAAAATGTGGAACTTGTTGGGCATAGTCTTTGGATGGAGCATCAGAAAGCCGCCACGGAGGCTCATCTGTAACCATATTGGGGGCCTTGGGCGTGCTAAGGCAAATAACCTACGAAGGAATTTATAGATGATATTCATTTTAGCAGAGGTAGCTAAAAATGTATCATCTTTAGCGTTCACTAATCACCGCCCCTTTTCTCCCTCCTCCGGACGCCTTGCCACCCATTTTCCTCGTCTGTTTTCTCACCTTTCTTCTGCCTTCTTATTTCATTTCATTAGGGTATTAATAGAGCATTAGAGCTACGCAAATAGGATATCATTAACTTCTAGTAAACCAATGGACCAGACATCACAACAAACAACTCAACAAGCATTTTCTCTAGTTTAACCACGGTCAGCTACATGGATCAAACTCCTCTAATTCCGTACTTTTCAAACAACAAATCCATCTGTTTGGGGAAAAACAACAACTATCAACTGATGTGCCACACTACTTCACCAAGGCAATTAAAAAGTTATGAGGAATGAGAATGACATGTATTTCAAAATACATTGATAAGGACATCTCAAAAACTGCTATTTTCTCAACTTACATCCAAACAAAAGATGCCCAATTGCACTAAGGCTCCGTTTGGTTGGTGGTAAAACATTTTCCTGTCAAATGTTTTCCCTTGTTTAGGTGTTTTGGTGCTGTTTGATTGGAGGTAAAATATTTTCCTGTAAAATGTTTTCCCTCAAATGATGTGAAATGATTTACACGTGTCAAATCAGTAAGCCATTTTCCGGAGAGTGAAGGAGCACAACAACTCATACTAACACCTCCACCACCACTACCACCCACCTTCATCGCCACCCATAACTGCCATTTCCGTCACGGCCCACTAATTTGGCAAGAGTCAACCAAACACGAGAAAGTAATCGCAGGGAAAGCTTTTTCAGACAAAACATTTCACGCGTAGAATATTTTCCCTTGTAAAACATTTTACTGTGAACCAAACAGAGCCTACATAAAACAAATTTGCAGAAATAGTTGAATCAAAACCTTGCCAGGAGTGGTGGTCCTCGGATTCGCCGGAATCGAAGGAGTGGCCTGTATATCCAACACCATGCCTCCGACGATTACCGGCTCTTCTGTCTCATCTCTGACCTAGAACACCATACTCAATTTCAAACTACATTCCCCAAAACTTGTCAATTGATAAATGAAATCAGATAAACATAGTGAAATCGTGGAACTGTACCAAACGAACGGCGTCACGGTGGTTGTTCGGCGGCGATCGGCGGCGAAGGCCTTCCATCTAATCTTTAAGCGCTCCGGCGATCGGCGGTGCACAGAGTCTACTGACGACTCTACTGCTTCCGGCTTCTAGTGCTCGTCACTGGTCAGAGTATTTTGGCGTAATAGCAAGTCTAGTCCCTGAAATGTAGATCAAGAAGCGTGTTAAGTCTCGGAACTCTTAAAATTTTACTTTAGGCCCCGTGAACTATGAATAGATAACAATTTGACCCTTGAACCAACGCCGAAAACTCACACTTGCATGATTGCAGGATTTGGGCTTTCTCTGGCCCATATGAGAATGGCCTTCGATGAGTAAGTGTTTGTATACGTCAGGCCCATTGACTAAAAGCACAAATAATTTTGAAGAAAGCCCAGAGGTGAGACTTTTTTGGAGGGATTTTTCATACGTGCAATGAGGAGGGGTATTCTGAAATTAAACGTGAATCCAAAATAAGCGTTTGTACGAAATGGGTGCTAGCTGAAGTGGTATGGCATTTTTTCTCATAAAAAAAAAAGTGGTATGGCGTTTAAAAGTCTGTGACTCTCTGCATGAGGTCTTGGGTTCAAATCCGGTAGAACGACAAACAGGAAAAAAAATGTTTGTATACGCTCCGTTTCTCCTGGTTTTTCGTGAATTCAAAATGTTATTTTATTAGCAATTGAGGTGATTTTACACCGCTGCACTTGAAAGTAAACATGTGACTCAACAAATTGCTAGGGGATTCAATTCATGGTGGCAGCGGGCCGGGCCGGGCCTAAACCCGGCCGTGCCTAGCCCCTCTGGTCCGTGCGCGGGTCGTGCCGAGTAGAGAAGCGGGCCGGGCCGGGCCGCGCTCGAAGGAGGAGGAATAATGACCCGTGTCGTGCACGGGTCGCTTGCACGCGTTGACCCGTGCAGCGGGCCGGGTCGACGGGTAATATTTTTTTTTTTATAACTGTTAATAATTATTTCAAATTTAAAAAAAATAAACTTTTAAAAATAAGAAGAAAACTAAATATTAAAAACAATTTATTAATATGGTAATACCTTAACTTTTGAATTTTGGGCTTACAATTGTTAGAAATAATGCATCACTATAGTTATGGTACATCCCAACTAGGTTGGCACCTACCTAACTATCTATCATTTGCATTTTTTTCTAAACTATACATGTAGAAAAAATTAAGAAAAATGTCTATTGTTTATTTTCTCTAAAATAACTTCATTCGTCGTCGTCGATGTCTTCGTAAATAATACCATCTACTTCGTCTATTGTCTTTCCCTCGGCATCGGCTTGGAATATTGCATTAGTGAGTTCGTCCTCCTTTCGAATATCTTGTGTTCTCATCTTCGCATCGTCCCAATCCTTGGTGAGAATGAGCACCTCCAACATCTCCGGCGTCAATCTTGAACGCTTCTTTGATAATACTCTTTCACCTTAACTAAAAGCCGACTCGGACGGGCTAATTGAAAAAGGAGGGTTAGTACATCACGTGCTAGTATTGATAAAACCGGGTAGCTTTCGGCATTTTTTTTCCACCATTTTAATACATCTAATTCGTTAATATTTGGAATATCATAAGTATGCTTAGTGTTTAAATATCTTTCCAATTCGGATACACAAGGGTCATAAGAAGTAGAACAATCCGTAAATGTGGCAAAATCAAATATTGGATCAAGAAAATTACTTTGAGAAGTAGATGGAGGCACATTTTGAGGTTGTAGTTCTCCATGTATTGAAACATATTTGTCAAATTTCCTTTTTAATTCACTAGAAACCTCATCAATTGTTGGCTTTGGATAATCCTCACCCATGTTATGCGCTATTTGATTAAGCGCTTTTTCTACCGCTTGAAGTTTTTGGCGTGGATTAAGACCCGCGGCTAAACAAAAAATCATTGGAATTTTCTTGAAATATTTCATATATTTAGCATGCATATTAATTACGGCCTCTTTTAATTGCTCGTGAAGCCTACAAGCATTTATAATACTACTCATTTTCATCAATTGAATTAGTGCCCAATTAGTTGTAGTATAATAAACGCCCGACATTTAGTTTGTAGCATCGTAAAAAGGCCGTAACATTTTCATCAACTCTCTAGCACTTTTCCAATCACTCATAGTAAGTTCAACATCGCGAGCATCATCTCTAATAAACCTCGTTATCACGTTTTCGTACCCTTCACAACCCCTAATCATCAAATAAGTACCATTCCACCTACTTGGACAATCCACACTAAATTTCCTAACTTTTTTGTTAGCAAGTTCACATGCTTCTTCAAATTTCTTTAGTCTTTGGCTACTACTAGAAATATACAAAAGTGCGTTACGAATATTTTCAATACTTGAGCCTAGAGTTTTCAAACCATCCTTCACAATAAAGTTAATAATATGACAAAAACATTTCATGTGATGAAGTCGTTCGCCGTTATATGGAATTAAATTATCTCTCAAAAGAGGTATACATGCATTGTTTGCCGATGCGTTGTCAAAAGTAATACCCATAATGCGGTTTGAAATTCCGTATTCAATAGAAATATCATATATGCTATTACTAATATTTTTTGCGTTATGTGGATAGTCTATTTGTCGAAATGCAATAATTCGTTTTTGAAGAATCCAATCATCATCCACAAAGTGCGCGGTAACACAAATAAAACCACGATTAGTTCTACTAGTCCACAAATCGGATGTGCATGAAATAGAGTAATTATTAGTTTGAAAAAGTTCTAAAATTTCAGTTTTGTAGCATTTAAATTTTTTTATAATGTCGGCTCTAGTAGTGTTACGAATAACCATTGTAAAAGATGGATTAAAAGCGTTTTGAATCATTCTTTCAAATCTAACGTTAGAAGCGGTGTTTATAGGCAACTCACTAGTGGCTATCCATAATGCAATTTCGTGTCTAGCTCTAACATGCGTATATTGGAATTTTTGGCCAAAATTTAATTGTGATTGTGTACTACTACCCATATTCAAATTTGGGTCATTAAGTTTATGTTTACTAACTAAATGTCTTCTACAACTACCGGTTCCATCTTTACTTTTAGTATAATGGCGATCACAAAGGTTACAACATATTTTTTCGGAAAGTTTACCTTCAAACATCATAGTTTTAATCATCATGTGATGTCAAATATAAGAAGTTTGTTTACCCGTAGTGCCCGAACCCCTATTTTTTTTCTTAGGTCTATTAATATCATCGTTTGTTCTAGCCGTTGGCATACTTTGATCTAAATCATCTACATTTATAACATTATCTTCGCTATCAATTTGATTACCATGAAAAGTAGTATTCTCTTCATAAGCAAAATCCTCTAGAGGATTCTCAAATTGTTCATTAAAAGTACGATTATTAGACATTTTTCAAACACCTAAGTACAAAATTAAAGCTTACTAAAACTACAACAAAAAAATAAGTGCTAAAAATTAAAACTTACAAACTTTCCGACGATGTTGTACGATCGAAATAGCTTGTAGCCGTGGGAATGGAAGTGGAAGATGAGATGAAGCCTACAATGTGATCTTCAAAAACTGCCAATTAGGAAAATTACAACACTTTGAGAGAGCTTTGTGGAAGACTAGAAGATGAGATGAAGTTTTGTGGGAATGAGATGAAAAAATTCATAATAGTGTAGTGGTATTTATAGGAGGACTAATTTTTCATCTTTCCATTTTTACCCCTAAAACTAGCCGTTATATGGCTGTTGGGAGGGGCAAAATAGTACTTTGTGAGACAAATACTCAGATTTCCACTTATCTCCAACTAGCCGATTTTTTTTCAAAAAAAAGGGTCAAAAAGGACATTTTGGGCTTTCTAGCCGTTGCTGTGTTTGAAGAAGGAAAAAAAAAAAAGGGGGGAGGCACGTGGGCCGACCCGTGCTGCACGTGCCGGGTCAGACCCGTGCGGGTCAGCAGCAGGACGGGCCGGTCCGTGCACGGGTCGCCCTCCTCCGAAACATGAACCGGGGGTGCACGGGCCACGGCACGGCCGGACGCGGGGCGTGCTCGGGTCACGTCCGTACCGGTCCGTGCTCGGGTCGTGCCCACCACCGGACCGTGCCGGGTTCGTGCAAAAACGACCCGCGGGCCGGACCCGTTGCCACCATGAGATTCAATATGACAGTGATTTACATAACTCTTCATTAAGAGCAATGGTGTTTTCACTTCCTAAAGTTTTTAAAAAAGAAAATGATGAAGAATCAGAAGGAACGACCCAACAAAAAAAGATTATGAATGAGAAGGAAGGAAGGGAGTATGTAATTATTATTTTACCATTTGAGTTGAACTAATAATACTTCATTCTAATAATCTAGCTGTTTTGGTAAATAAAACCCAATTTATGAAAAATAAACGTAACAGGAAGAAAAAAATAGAAAAGGCTGCTAAAAAGACCACAAGAAAAACAGCATAGCACCAAACCAGTTTTCATAAGCCACGCTATTGTCAACAAACCTGTTTCAAAGCAGGGTTTCAGATGTGCGCTAAGCATACATTGCTCTAACGGTATCGTTGTTATGCATTTTCATGTAAATGTACCACATGTTTGTAGAAAATATTGTCCTAGTTCCAATTTTTTTTCCGCTGCTTCGAGTATGTAATTAAATGCTTATGTATCTTGAAGTTAAAGCTTGTGTGATACTTAGATGTATATTTTATGTCCAAATCTTCTCAAGTCCGTGCAGTTCAAATTTTGAATGTCCACCAATTTTTTAATTATCACAAAATTAATCTTTGATTGATCTTCATTATTTTAATTTAATTTATCCTTTCATTGTGATTGATATGATGATCATATCATATCAATTATATGTAGCACTGCCAGGGGCACTACTACCAGTCTACCACCATCAAAAAACGCCCCACAGCGTTGTCTTGATGATGAATCATGTCATAACCTATACCACAACCATCATGTGTCGGAGTCGCGTGGTTACCCGGAAATATGTACATAATCTTTTTTTAGGAAGTGAACATACTTTTGATTTGGCAGATTATGAGTTCTTTGTGAAATTGACATGAACGCTAAAAAAATCAAAACTATGTTTAGAGAAAATAATTAGTTGTTGTATTGACACTGGATTTTTTTGACAAGTTTGAGCGGAGTTTAGTGTAACTTTTTCTGAAATGAATATTGAAAAGATATAAACTTTCTACAAATATAACAAAATGACTGTATTTCATAAAATCGTAAGTGACAAAAGGTCTGATTATATTAAAAATATAAAAAACTTCCCAAAATAAATGATCACAAATTAAAAAGAGAAATATTGCTAATTGATATAAGAGGGTAATAAACTCATGATAGCTTAAATCCGGTGTAAGCATCAATACTAACCGGTGTAAGAATCAATTCCCATAAAATAAATAAAATAACTAATGCCACGTGGCGATTCCTCACACAGAGCTGAAGAAGACATTCTCAAATAGTATATATATAGATAAGAACATAAATTCATATGTTGAACATAACTTTTTTTAAATAATAATCTAAGTTTTAATAGAAAACATTATGACAGTATGTTGAACATACTTCTCTAAAACAAATTAATTCTGTAACTTTCAATACGAACTTACTTTTTATTAGTTTTTTTTAGGAAAATACAATTTTAGAGTTGAATAAAATAGTTAAATTCCAAAATTTATACTACACAGCATAATTTCACGACAAGGTAATAGATAGATGGTCAAATAAATGTGTCTTTCAATGTGTGGAGACACAAAGAGTTACTCTAAAAGAGGGTGATAGTTTGACAGAAAAAAAAGGCATGTGTCAAAGGTGGTGATAGCTTTAACATACCTCTTCTAGTGTATATGGGTTGGGGCCCTAGTGGCTGGTGGGCCTAAAGCTGATGCACCACCTGCTTTAGGGTTGGGCCGGCAATGATACCCATTTACAAGAGATAGGCTTTCTGTGTGGAGGAAGAGATACTAATTCTCAAGTACCTTGATTAAGAAGAGCTCATCCATGGCTGACTTCCACTGAGGAGAACAAACTGCTTGAGAGTAAGAAGTTGGCTATGAGTCTTCAGACCGAGTTACAGAGTGATGAACCACATATTTAGGGTTGGATTTAACTATACCTGCTCTGGCTCTTGTGGTCATTGGATGAGAAACAGGGATAGGAGAAGGTGAAGCTATAGAAGAAGAATGTGAAGCAGAAGAAGACAGCTGTGAAGAAGCTGAAGGGGGGGGGGATCCTAAAATAGAATGTGATGAAAAAAAAGATACCAAAGGAACATAAATGTTTTTATTAGGAGAACGAGAAGGTGCGGTGAGAAAGACTGGTTGCAAAAAAGACCAAGTAGAAGTGTAATTGGTGGACTTGAAAGAAGAAGAAGTAGTCATGGATAAGTAAACATATGTTCATCAAGCACTACATGTCTAGAAACATACACTTGATTACTAGAAACATCCTAGCACCTATAACTTTTTGTGTGAAGACAGTAACCCAAAAACACACAAGGGGTAGATTTATGTTGCAATTTTGAACTAGTGTATGGCTTGAGCCAGGGATAACACAAACAACCAAAAGTTTGTAAGTGAGAATACTCTGGTTGGGAACCAAACAAGGAAAGAAATGGAGATTTGTTATGAAGAGAAGGTTTTGAAAGCATATTACTCAAATATTTTGCAGTCATAAAAGCTTCAAGCTAAAAAAATTCAGGTAAAGAAGCATGATGCAATAAGGAAAGAGCTGTTTCTGAAAGATGTCTATGTTTTCTTTCAGCTTTCCCATTTTTTTGAGGGGTATGGGGACAAGAAGTATGAAGTATTGTCCCCTGGGATTGCAAGAATAGAGCAAATTCAGTATTAATATATTCTGTGCCATTGTCTGATATGAAGACATGAATAACAACATCAAATTGATTTTTGACAAGAGCAACAAAATGCAAGTAAGCAGAATATGCATCACTCTTGTTTTTTAGTGGGTAAACCCAAGTATACTTGGTGCAGTCATCAAGAAAGACAATTTAGTATTTATAATTTTGAAAAGAAGCACAAGGAGAGGGTCCCCGTACATCTGAGTGGATTAGATCAAAAGACTTAGATGCTACAGATGAAGATAATGAAAATAGTTGTTGATGACTCTTAGCTACCTGACAAGCATTACACAAGTGTTTGGAAGTCGAGGAATTACAATGCAAAACAGGAGACATAAACATCAACACATAAGGGGATGGATGACCCAATCTGCAATGCCAATCATGAGCTGGAACTTTGTAATGGCAGAGAAGGATTGGGGCTGAAAAAGACTTGGGGACCCTAACTTTGAAGCACGTATAGACCTTGCTCACATTGGCCCTTGTAGAGAATAGCCTTGGTGAGGTTGTCCTAAACCACATAGCCATGTGAATCAAAGATGAGAGTGCAGTTATTATCTAGTGTAAATTGATGCACAGACAAAAGACTAGCAGATAAAGCAGGAGAATACATGACATTAGAGATATTAAACAGACCACAAGAGTGAGCCATAGAAGTATCACCAACATGAGAAACTAGAACATGATGTCCAGTACCAACCATGACAGTGTCTGACCCCTGATAAGGCATAGCATGAGTCAAGTGATCCAATGAGCCAGTGACATGGTGATTTTCTCCAGAATCTAATAACCAAGTCTGAACTGGTGAAGCATTGAATGAGGAAGAGTTTTGAGAAGATCCATAAAGAGGAGACAACAGTCCAGGAGAAGAAGAAATACCAACTGCAGATCTACCCTGAGTAGAAACAAAGTGTGCTTGCCTAGGGACATAACCCCAGTTATGATAAGAACCTTTGAGAGGAGCATAACCAGTGAGATTAGTTCTATGCCAGCAATCCCTAGCAGAGTGCTTAGTTTTGCCACAAATTTGACATTGAATCAGCACATTGTACTAATTCCCAGAGCGAGAACCATTGGAGTTAACCTGAGAACTGTGAGGCGTGGGTAACAAGCCTCCACTAGGCATCGAAGAACCAAAACCAGTAGCAGAACTAAAGCCACTTCCATAATATGGAAACCTATTCTTAGCATAAGACTTGTTGTTGGAGAAATATCGTGTGATTTCTGAGCTTGAAAAGCAGTAACAACAGATGTGGTAGCATAAGTAAAATCAGGCTGTAAATGAAGTGATTGCAATATCAAGAGTGTACACAACTCACTAACAGACAGAGGAGTTCCTCTCACTCTAATTGTACTCTTGAAAATATCATACTACTTTGGAAGACCGAGCTAACTGATCAGAAAGCATCCTAACATGATCAAGATACTGGATTATAGTCTTTGATCCTTGAGTAACAGACATCAATTGTTCTTTAAGTTGATGAATGTGAGACCTAGATAATGATGTAAAACGCTGGGCTAGAGCACTCGAGATTTGACTTGAATGTGGAAGATGCAAAATCAGAGGTAAAATAGAAGCAGAAATTGAAGCAATTAAAGCACTCTTCAGATGTTGATCGGTCATATACCAGTCATTATACACGGAAATGACTGCCGGAGATGAAGAATTTGACGCCACCGTAGACGACGGTAGAAGAATTGAGGCAGTGGAGACAGATCCATCAAGATAGCGGAGGAGATCCTTAGCCTGTAGTACTGTAATCATCTGTCCACGCAATGAAAATTTTCAAACCAACCGGAAGAACAGAAATCAACGAATTCGGCATGATCGAGAGAGAAATTGAGATCAGAAATGACGAGTAGAAGGACCAAGAGATGTGCGACGAGCTTTCACAGGCTCTGATACCATGATAACAAATCAATACTCATCAAGAAGATGAGTTCTAGGGTTCATAGGAGAAGAAGAAGATGGACAGAAAGGGGAAGAAGATGAAAGGCGGGAAATTGAATTAGAACAGAATAATAGTTTGTTACAACCTAACTCAGTATTTATACATAGCTGAGTATTCCCTAATTACAAAGTGACCCCAGACAATATCTGTAACTACACATTTACACAAAAGTAATATAGAACATATTCAACATGAAGTCCGAAGTAATTGAAATCTTGAAGATAAGTATTAGCTCAAAATCCTTAAAATAAGAAAGAATTCGTAGATCCATACAACTTTTCTTGTCGGTCACGTATCCTCATCTTACGGGTATCACGTGTTCTAATAAATTATTTAAGAGAAAAGTGTTATAATAATTTTAGTTGTTAAGTACTTCCTCCGTTCCACCTCTCTCTTTCCCGTCACTTTTCACACGTCGTTTCGACCTGGTAATTTGGTTAACAAAACGATACAAGGATTTGGTAATTTATGGTATTGTAGAGCAAATTTTACTCTACGACACCATGAAAAGATTAATAAATTCTTGCATTATTTTGCGAACAAAATCACCGGATCAAATTGATCCAAAAAGTCAAAGGGAGAAGAGAGAGGTGGAACGAATGGAGTAGTTAATTTTTTTATTTACTTAAAAGCATTATTTATTTTATCAGAATGAAATTATGCATAACCATCTCCTCAACAAAAAAATGCATATGCAGCATATCTTTTGATGGTCCACATGGTGGACTACATAAATATAAGACAGCAAATCCTTAACTAAACAACAAACATAAACCACATGCAACAAGTATAAGATACTGTTAAATACAAAAAATCATTGAGATTGGAGAAATATTATATATATGTACATATTTAATCTTTCATTGACTAGAATAAATAAGATATTCAAATATTGATAAATAAAACTATATTCTAGCTCTTGGAAATGCGAAACTTGAATGGATTATATGACAAAAAGTGTGGGGCACATTGGAGTCTTAGAAGTCAAGAAGCCCAAGTCATTAGGCAACTTTGTGGTCCTTTAGTCATAATTTAAAGTGTGGCCTTGATTTATACAATATTCTCTCATCCAACCCATGGAAATATCGTAGCAACCAGCATGGACTACTGCAGTGTCCCTCTCAAAAGACTTTGAACTTTACCTAGATTGGTGACCACAATCATAATTCCCCAAGTCAAAAGATGGATTCTCTAGTCGTTGATTCTTTTTTGAGACTTATCTATTTATCTATGGTTCATTCTTAAAAGCTGATCAATATGACAGTAATCACAGTATGATAATAATACCGAATAACAAAATATTCAATTATCAGTTTATAAACCTGCCAGATGCATTTGACAATTAGATGGATCCGGCCTCATGAGTAATTCTAGACATTTCTGTAATTAGTTCAATCTGGTATCGTGAATGTTACGGATGCAAAATCGAAATATATGATGTGGCTAAGATCTGGCAAAAACAAACATGCCTAGTGAAAACGAAATGTTTATTTTTTCTTAAAAAAATTGAAGTTTATTTCATAGTATCACCTTCACTTTCCCTTTATGGTTACAAAATCAAAACCATTCCATGTTTTTCCTCATATAAAAAAGGTGATAGAAAGTTCAAAAACAACTTTTGTGGCTCTTTAGGTTTCAACCTGGCTTTTCTCCTGTCACATACCATTCCAATGGTCTTATCAATGTTTTTCAGTTGAAAGCCACTTGCCAATTACAAGTTCAAATCAAAAGCCTCAATTGTGTTCTTCTGATAGGAACTTCAAAGAGTCGTGAGAGGCCAAGTTGGAGCCACCCACCAAAAATAAAATTCAAAATACGTGCCCTTAGACTTGGACTTCAGTTGAGTAGCATAGTCTCTCTCTGTTCCGTGAGAATTCTGCGATACTTCTTAATTACGCGCTGATTGAAATTCAGTAATCATGTGCAAAACACTCATCAACCATCTTACATTGCCTCGCACACTCAGTACTCCAAAACTTTTGATTTTTGGAGGGTTTAAATGTGTGACATGGATCTCATGACCAATCCCTATTGGATGCAAGTCTCTCTCATGCCAGAAATTATAAGGAAGCTTGTCATGAGTAATTGGAATGACGATATACGATGTTGTAGATACTATCAGGGGCATTTGTTTATGATACGCTGTGTTTAGCAATGTATAATTTCTAAGACATTGATGGATTGAACAATTGTCGCAAACTCCTGACAATTTGCTGGTAAACTTTCAATAAATATAGACAAAAATAGTAGTAAAATAGCAAGTTCAATAGTATATATGCATAATGGAGTTTCGGGCTGCTAATTATACTACATGATTGCATGAATTAAACTAAACGACAAAAGCATGTTTTTTATATAAACCTTTGTAAAGATTGCTTGGTGCATGATAGTAATATTCTTCGTGTTATAGGCTAATCATCCATGGCTAATAATCCAATTACAACACGACACTATTACACAAGTAACACAACAACATTGATGTTGACACAAATGTATCGTAAATACCTACTATTTGGTTTTATTCTTAAGAATGTTAATTTTGTTTAGGTGCATATTCAGATACACCGCACGAATCATATATGTATTGTCCACGATAACCGACAGAGTTGTTGTGACATCTCTTAATTGGGACATAGACAACACTTCAAACCTAACAGCAGCCAGCTGTTCATTTTTTATTTTTATTATTTTTTTCCGAGAATATTTATTTGTTCCTTTATGTTAAAATTAAAGGAATAAAATACACAATTCTAGCATTAGTGTATGTTTAGGAGAGATGTTACATTGCCTTCTCTCTAATTACATACGTAATATACTCCATCTATCTAGTGTTTATTAGTCCCGTTTCACCATGCACAAAGAATGAAAACATATAAATTTTGTGTATTTTTTACAATGCCTTGACATAGGTAGTATGTACTTTTTTGAAATGACTTAATTGACATATATTCTAGAACTTCTTTTAAGGGATCTTTTACTTTCTGGTGTAACTTTTAATTTAAACTTATTGTCCATAAAAGGCAAGAATGGCAGAAAAAGATAATCTCAAATTTTAAAGTAGGTTAAATTTAAAAAGACGGTTTATTTTTGTGGACATTCCAAAATAGAAAGAGGGAGCACGTAAACACAGACATGAGAAGTAAAAAAATTAGAGTTTTGGGACTAAATCATAGAAATTGATAGATGTTAAAAATTATTAGGTTTTCGAGACCAATCACGGACAATATCTTGCATGAGGCTCACTTGTGCATTGTAGAACAATATCTTACATTTGACTTGTGTTTTTTTTTTTTTTTTTAATCTTACATGTTTGTCGTATATTGGGTTCGAACCCATGATCCAATGCAGGGACTTTTTAAATACTCTACCACTTGAGCTAGCACACGAAGAACACGTACAATGTTTAGGAGAAAACATGTAACATGACTTATTTCCCAGTACTTTTACCGCACATACTTAGAGTGACTTGCAAATTAACACGAAACATATACCATTCCCCGTGTCAGTTTACTTTTACAATAATTATGTGAACAAGACAAATATCAGGTCCCATATTTTCTTATAATCCCATATTCCCATGAATATGTTATCTTCATTAAGTTTGAACTTAACAAACAACATTAACTAGTCTTTGATTCTACAATTATTTAAACATCATGATAAAGTTCGTAGTTTATTTAGTACTTAATCATATGCTAGCTAGCTAATACATGTGATATCAATAATAATGTGGACTTGTGCAATGAAAATTGTTTAATTGCTAGACAATCATAGATATCTTGACCAATTGATTTGGATAAAATTTTATAATACAATGATAATAGCGAAATTTGACCTGATTAATGGGGTTCCACTCCTCTATACGTAGACACCTGTTACTGAAAGAATTGTTATTTTTGTTAGCTTGTAAATTAAATATAACTTTGGTTTGTCCACACCCGATCGACATGCAATGAATTATTTTACGAGTTAGTTTGCGTTATTGTCTCAAAGTATTTAGTTGAATATGGTTTCGTTTATCAATAGTTGGTGCACCCAAGGGTTAAGGGTTTTTGTTGCTCTTATTTGGTTTACAAGATTCACAACTCTTCCTCCTTTTCTCAACTAAAATATAGTTAAATAAAGTTTATAGGTATTTAAGCGGTTAGACCAAGTAATAAACGATTTGTGACCGTGGGTTCGATTCCTAATCCTATTAGATCACACTAAGGAGGGATCCTCGTTACCAGGGGCGGAGCCATGTAGGGGCACGGGGGACACGTGCCCCCCCAAAATTTTCCGAAAACGTTAGGTAACTCTTAATTTGTAAAACAAAATTTACCAGACCTTTGTACAAATAGAAAGGTGCCCCCCCTCACTACGAAGTACTGTCCAGCGCAGTTGGTGAAGTCTTTTGTGTAGAAGCAAATTGACCCGGGTTCGAATCTTCCTTGTGCGGTTTTGATTTTTTTCTAAAAGAATTAAAAAATTTTGATAGAAAGCGCCCCTTTTGATTTATTTCTAAAAGAATTAAAAAATTTTGATAGAAAGCGCCCCTGGAGAGTCGAACCCGCGTAGTCTTGGTCGATAGAGCAGCGCTTTACCAGCTGAGCCCAAAGGCTTATCAAATGTTTTTGGATATTTACTTGAATTTATCTTAAACAACTGTACAAATATTGGATTGTGCCCCCCCTTCGGTTAAATCCTGGCTCCGCCACTGCTCGTTACGCGACCCGGCCCAAAATTTTGAAAACAATCATGGATTGGGGATGCATATGATGAGATCCCAAGATTTTGTAATCATTCTAACAGATAACCTCACGAGCAGTAAAAAAGACAAGACAAAATATCATAGCACCGCCCAATATAGGGAGGTCATCCGGACCTATTTAATATGATTATTTTTGGAGAAAATTTGGTATTTTAACTAAGATATATGGTAATGACAAACTTTTGCTTTTGACGCTGGAATAGCTTGAGATAACCAAGTGCGAGAGTTAATTTGGTACAGACAAAAAGATACTAGTAGTTTAGTACCATCTCTATTTCGCTAGAATCTTTCCAATGCACTATCTATCAGTTCACTTTAATCGACAAATTTAGCTAACGATAAAATACGCAAACGTGTTAATACTTTTATAATATAGAAGATCCTTCCTAGCATTATAATATTATGAAAAAAGTTATAAATTTTTATATTATATCATTCGTTAAACTTGTCGGTCAAAATGACTTCTCTAATGTCAATTGAAAGCTTTATGGCAACCCACGTCAAGTAGTATTGAGATAGTACCAGTATGCAAGTAGCAAATGAGGAGAAGAAGAGTCAAAAGGTTGATGATCGCCGATTAGTCAAACCGGATCAAATATGGGCCGCACAGAAAGAGATGGGCTCGGATTTTTCTCATCACATGCTGATGAGTGATGACAGCTAATAGTATTAAATAATTTTATAATACTAATAAGTTGAACCCTATATATTATAACATTATTTTTTTTCTATACTCCTAAACTAAAATTTTATTGTCTTTTATATAAAATTAATTTGTTATATGCTCGAAATTAATTTGCATGTAATGATTGCGTAGCTGTATTTCTTCTTTTGTTTTGCATGGAGGAGTTGTACTTATAACGTGAGAAGTTGTCACTTTTCTCCTACCACCGCAATATAACAAGTATGTAATCTGTTAACCCAAAATAAGCATGTAACTCATGACCTTCTTTCAAGAAGGTAGAGTGAGTACGTATTGTGAATTTCATAGTCGCCTTAGTTTTATTTGACAAGTTATGATTATGTTCTCTATTAGTTCTTACAAGGATAAGTAATCCGACAACTAATATATTTTGCTACCGACATGAATGATATTACTCAAGTCCACTTGTATTATGGCTTATGGAATCTGTTAGAATTACATAAGATACCAGTATTATGATATATGTACTCATATCTCATAACGCAATTTATATATATCACACCAACTTGCTAACGGCCAACACCAATGTGAAACTTGCTAAATCAATCATAGTCTTATTTAAAATAGAACAAATAAATGTTTATGCCACACTACTGATAGATGGCATTCCTTTATTTATCATGACATTGACTAAAATACAAAGAATTCTGGTGAAGAAGGCCTCAAAAACTGGAAGTAGGGCTACTCCTTCAAGTGGAGGATTAGCCACCCTTCTTGACTATACAAAGTTATTCAACTTTTATTGGTTTGAGCCACATCTTGTAGACTACCTATGCTTCGCCTGAAATTTTACAGTTATTTTTTTTTATACTATTTGTCGGGTCATATTCACTCGATAATTTGGTTAGCAATCTGATGTAAGGATTTATTAATTTTTTTTCTTATTTTTTTTCTTTGCATTGTAAGATACAAACTACTCTAAGACACCGTACAAAATTATTATCCAAAAAATTGGGTCAATTTCGCATGGTTACGGGTGAAAAAAGGTCAACTGAGAAGTTTCAGGTGAAACAGATGTAGTATTAGACTGTTTTTTTACCTAATTTAGGTGACTTTTTACTTCTGTAAAATAAAAATAAAAAAGTGCTTACTTTGGTATTGCTAAACTTTTTAAAAGGTTTTAGGTAATTTCTTTTAGAAAATGTTGTTTACGTGTGTTCTATTTTAACTCTTAAAAAGTAAATTTTATAAATAAAAAATAAGAAACGTTGAAGCTAGAAAACCTAAACATTTGGTCTTATAAAAAGGTAAAAAGTTATCTAAAACAAGTTGTAACGATAATGAGTAAATTAGAACTTTTTTATGACTTAAAAATGTGTAAAATTACCTAAAATTAAGAAAAGAAGCCGGGCTTAAATTTGTGGTCACTGGGTACTGAAAAATTATACTATCAAACACGTAATGGCGTAAGTCTTCCGTTAATGCCTACTATCTGGTCGAATAATTGCACAACTTTTATTGGTGAGGAGCACCTTGTGTCATCTATGAGACTTGTATGTAGATGCAGTAGTGAAAATTTCTACTATCAGACATCAGACAAATAATAATGACATAACTCTTAAAACGGTCTCATATTGCTTGTCCTTCATTAAAAGGGAGAGAAAAACTAACATGTTTGCAATAACAACATAGTAGTATATCTTCGGAATAGTATGTGATACTAACGTCAGCTTGCATTATTTTCATTGGTTGATCATGGGAAGTTGAAACTACCATTATCCCTCTCATCTGATTCGAAATGCAAGCTTTGGGTTCTTGATTCGAAATGGTTCACTCCGGATTTATCCCTCTCATCTGCAATAGTCCGTAGAGCTTATTTCGATAAATTAAAGCTCTGTACTTGGCTATCACATCTGATTGTTGTTTCACTTCAAAAGCATGGTTGAAACTTGAAACAAGTGTTGTAGTACTTTTTTGTGAATTGTGAAATTCAGTGGGGGCTTTTCTCCTGGTAATGTTTGCTTCGAAACAACAGTTCAAGATGTCTGTATTTAAAACTTTTATCAGATGGGAAGGAGAAATTCTAGCCGGAATCTGGGTAGATAGATAGTCGGTGATGGTGGTGGCTGATTTAAAGCTTCGTCAATGGCTGTGGTTGTATTATACTCTTAATTTTAAGAGGTGGACATTTATACCCTTAAAGAAATGGACTTGTTTGTCAACTAACAAAATATTCTGTTAAGTAATGGACGGATTTTTTTTACCAGTGACATTGACGTATTTCTTGCAAATGGGGGTTACAATAAGCTCGTTTTAGAAAAAGCGGATGTAAAGTGCTAGTTTCGACATACTGGGGGTATGCATTAAGTAATTAAGCCTTTATTCTTTTAGTTGCTGTGAAAAAAGATCACGAAAAAATTAGTGATGCAACATTTTTGTTTGTTAGTAAAAATTATTGAAAGTGTGCAATGTAGACTAATTACAGGACCTAAATACTCTAGAAGGGGGGGGAGGGGGGGGGGGGGTTCCAAACCTATCTAGTCACAGCTACTAACTGTTGAGCTAACAAGAACCTCTCGTTGTTCAGTTGAAAAACCAACCACTAGGTTAAGTGAGGTTTAAGATATTTAAAAGATACACAGATTACAAAACAAGTTAAGAACACAGTAGAAGAAATAAGCTATTGAAGCCACGATGTTTTCTTCTGGAAACTGGAATGACTCGATCTTCTGAAATCTGGAATTGAAGCTTGAATCCGTGTGTGTTTGAATGAATGATCCCCCACAAATTTATCACACCTCTCTGAGTATTCTGCAAGCCTCTTATCTTTTAAAATTCAAACCAGTCTCATTTATCCACAGCTGCAACTATGAGAGATTTTAGGATCTCAGTTCCTACAAATTCTCCTTCTGTTTTCAACTGAAATTCAAACAGCTCCAAGTGGATATCCGTTGGAGTTTGTTGAGATTGCTCTTGCACGTTTAACAAACCTGCAACAACATTAAAAAACAGCAACAACAAAATCCAGAAATATAACAGTACTATGACTGTTTGGTTTTCCAGTTTCTGATAAAGCTGGTTAAAAGATTAGAACAGTAATCTGTTTAACTTCTGACACATATAAATCATGAAAAACAAGTTTAAGACTCTTAGAAGTCAATAAATAAACACAATAATAAGAATCACAACCTGCAAGAAAGAATCAACTTAGTTCTGTAAAAACTGTCAGCAGCTCAAGGCACATCTCAAGGCCTTGAAGCTCTGAACCTGCTTCACAAATATTCAAAGTTAAATCCAGAAAACTTTGATTCTCCCTATTCTGATCATCTGCAATTATGTTAGATATGTAGATAATGTAAAGCAAAACCCTGATCTGCATGATCAGATATCCAATCTGCAACACAAACTTGTTAGAAAATTCAGCAGAATAAGAATGACTCTCAAGGCTTTGAAGCTCTGTCAGTATCTCAAGGCCTTGGAGTATCTGAAATGCTTTGCTGCCAATGTCTTTGTCTTTCATCACTCAACACAATTACCATCTAAAACACATTCAAGGGTCTTTGAATCAACAATCTCCCCCTTGATGAAAGACAAAACCTACAGCCTTGTGTAGATATTCCTGTCACTCCTTAAAAAATTAGATAACCACATATTACAAATACAAAAGACAATAATACCACAGGTAACCAGTAAACCACAGATAATCAGCAATAACACAACTGATTTAACCAAAACAACTGATTCTTATTATTACTCACTCAAATATTCAAGTACTGCAAGTAACACAAAAAGACATAATTTCTCCCCCTTTTTGACTTTCATCAAATAAGGATGAAGAAATGTTGGATCATTACTCAGAGTCTAAAAAGAAAAACTTAAAATAAAAATTATTACTAAAAGTCAAGGCCTTGAGAACAGAAAAGAAGAAGAGAAAGAGATAGAAGGTCAAGGCTTTGGTCTTCTCTGATCTTCAATTCTTCTTTGATGTCTGGCCTTTCTATGAGCCTTCTCCAACTTCTTCCTCACTTCCAGCATCTTCAGCAGACTGATTTCCTTCTTGTTCAGCTTCCACTTCTGCAACAACTTCTTGAATTATCTCATCCACTTTCCTCTTAACCTGCACTGAATCCCCCTCTGTAACTGCATCAACACCTCTGTCTTCACCAGCATCTTCTTCATCAGTTTGTTCATACAGATCCTTTGAAGTAAGCACCACTGGAATTGGCTTCTTTTTCTTCTTCAAGAAATCTCCCAGCCTTTAATCTGAATCTACATTGGTGTCATGACTAGTAGTAGAAGGTATCTTCTACAAGTTCAAACCATTGATTATAACATCTAGCTTTCCATTCATAACATTCATCAAGCCCTTGAACTGGTTAAATTCAGCTGACAGATCAAATAATCTTTGTCTGAGATCTTCAATCTCAACCTGCTGATCTTCAAACTTCTCAACCAACAAAGAATAATCCTCATTGGCTTGTCCTTTCCCTGATGTATCCCCGTTTGGCTTCACAAACTCCTTCTCTCAAAGTTTCTCCTTTGACAAATCTGAATAGAACTTCCAATGTCCTTTCCCAGTCTGGACTACCCCAATCCTCTGTAATGCAGTCTCATTAATCAACCCAAAACCTCCAGTAATCTTTTCCTCTCCTTTCACAGGTACATAAAAATACTCAAAGAAAAGAGGTAACATGTTGGCATATGGAAGAGGATGGTTTCTAGTTCTGGTTGCACAATAAATCATATGCTCCATAACAGCTGTTGGCAAGTCTATCTCAAACCCTTGAGATATCAGATACATCAAAATAAGAACCTTATCAGTAACCAACTCCCTTGAGTTCTCCCTAGGAACTACACTTCTCATCAGAATTGTAAACAGGATTTTGGCTTCACAGTTGAGCACAGAGTGTGTCAACTGCTTTGGACCAGAGGGTACACCATCAATGAAAAACATCTCTTTTGCCTTTTCCAGACACTCCTTCCTATCAGGGTAATCTCCAACATTATACTTCCTAGGAATGCCCAAGACTTTGGCAAAAGTCCTATGATCTAAATTCAAATCTACCCCAGCCACTTTTGAAGTTAACACCATCTTATCATCACCTTCAGAAACCAAATTCAGATAAAATAACCTAGTTAACCTAGGATAAGCTTTTGAACTAGGATTTAACACCTTCCAAACTGCATTTTCTCTTAATTCTCTCATACAATCAATATCCAATTTGTCCAACAAATCCTGAGAAACCATAATACAGAAAGCTACCTTAGATGAAGCATAACCTTGCATCCACACAGTTCTAACCTCAGAAACTAACAGACCAATCTGAAGGAAGTGCATTCTTACCTTGATAACCCTTTTTGGTTGCAGCAGCAACCTGCTTAACCCTAGTTTTATTCTCTGTGGGTTTGCTCTTCTCTTGTTCTCCTTCAGTTGGCTTCTTCTTGCTTTCTTGAACAAATTTCCCTTTTTCCTCTTCTACAGCATTTTTCTTCTCTCCTCCTTTCTTCTTTTCTGACCTAGGTTGATCACCACCCCGAGCCTCTGTCTCCTTCTGTGGATCAATACTCGAGCCTTCATCTCCCTTTTCTGTTCTGGACTTCTTTGCAGGAGGAGTGTCCTCATGCAAGCTTTGAGTGTTTTTTGAATCTAAATCAGAAATCACAATCTTTTCCTTCGTATTTGCCCTCTTCTTGGATCTGCCAGAAGGCTTCCCTTGTTGCTGAATTCTGGCTGATTTGCGCTCCATTTTGGGTTTAGGGTTTTGAGAAGGGAATGTGATTGAGAGAAATTGAGAGAGAGAGAGGAGAGTCGTAGAGAATTGAGAGAGAATGAGAGGAATAAGCCCTGACTTTCAGCTTAAGTAGGTTGAAAAGGATGAGTCATAAAAGGACTATGCTAAATCAACATGCGAAAAGGATATTGAAAAAATATTTTTTGGGTATTTTAGAAAATTCTCTGAGTAATTCAAATATTATACAGTTATCTAAAAAGATAAGATATAATATTTGATGATCCATTTTTTTTTAAAAAAATACAGATGTTTTCAAGACCTGGAGAATAATCTCAAGGCCTTGAGATTTTCTGCAGTTTGAGAAACTTCAAAGCTTTGAGCTATACTTTCAAGGCTTTGGAAAGTATAATCTCAAGGCTTTGAAATTTCAACACATAACCACATATAAGTACTAATACTCCCCCTAAACCAATGCATCCTTGTTTAACATCCTCAATTCAAGCCTTAGAGATGAAAACCTATCATCTGGCAAATGTTTAGTGAAAATATCAGCAATCTGCATTGAATTAGAAATAAAAGTTAAAGCAACATCACCTTGTTCTGTATGATCTCTAAGGAAATGATGTCTCACATCTATGTGCTTGGTTCTTGAGTGTTGGACTGAATTCTTAGAGATTGAGATAGCACTTGTGTTGTCACAATGAATGGGCACATTTCTGAAATTGTAGTCAAGATCTCTAAGTTGCTGAGCAATCCATAACACTTGTGAACAGCAGCTCTAGCTGCAATGTATTCAGCTTCTGCAGTTGATAATGCTACATAATTTTTCTTTTTGGAGTGCCAACTGATCAATGAAGATCCAAGAAACTGGCAACATCCAGAAATATTTTTTATGTCTACTTTATAACCTGCAAAAATCTGAATAGTCACTCAACATAAAATTAGATCTCCTTGGATACCAAAGCCCCAAGTCTCTGGTTCCATTCAAATATCTAAAAATTCTTTTGACTGCAGTTAAATGACTTTCTTTCCTTAGGATCTTCTTGGAATCTAGCACACATACAGACACTGAACATAATATCAGGTCTACTAGCATTTAAATACAAAAGTGATCCAATCATACCTCTGTATTCCTTTTGATTCACACTCTTACCATTTGAATCCTTGTCTAAAGAAAGTGATGAACTCATAGGGGTTTTAAGCACCTTGGACTGTGACATATTGTACTTGTTCAATAAGTCCTTGGTATACTTTCCTTGATGTACAAAAATTCCTTTCTTCATTTGTAAGATATGAAGTCCAAGAAGAAATTCAGTTCACCCATTAAGCTCATCTCAAACTCCCTGCACATCAGACTAGAAAACTCTTTTGAAAGAGCATCATTAGTAGCACCAAATATATCATCTACATAGATCTGAACTACTAACAAATCACTTTGATGATGTTTAATGATAAGAGTTTTATCAACTAGGCCTCTTTTGAAATTATTTTCAAGTAGAAATTTTGAAAGTCTATCATACCAAGCCTTGGAGCTTGTTTTAATCCATAAAGAGCTTTGTCTAGTTTATAAACATGATCAGGAAAGTTTTCATCTTCAAAACCAGGAGGTTGTGCTACAAAAACATCCTCTTGTAAATAGCCATTCAGAAAAGCACATTGACATCCATTTGATAAAGCTTTATGTGATTGTGAGATGCAAATGCAAGAAGTATTCTAATAGCTTCTAACATGGCAACAGGAGAAAAGTCTCCTCATAATCTATACCTTCTTCCTGATTATATCCTTGTGCCACCAGTCTGGCTTTATGTCTTACCACTTTTCCATTCTCATCAAGCTTGTTTCTGAATACCCATCTGGTTTCAATAAATGATTTCTCTTTAGGTCTGGGAACCAGATTCCATACCTTGTTTCTTTCAAACTCATTCAGCTCACTCTGCATTGCAATGATCCAGTCTGCATCTTCTAGTGATTCCTTGGTATTTTTAGGCTCATTCAAAGATACAAATGCACTAAAAGCACACAAGTTCTTCAACTGTCCTCTTGTCTGAGTTCCAGTTGATGGATCAGATTTGATGTTATCAGCTGGATGATCTACAAGGTACTTAAACTTCTTTCTTGGTATCCAGGAATATTCTTCTTCAAGACTTTGAGTTCTTGAAACAGTAGAGAGAGCATCATAGAAAGTTTCAGCTTCTGTCTTAAGGCTTTGAGATTTTGGTTCTGCAGGAGGTTCAAGGGCTTGAGATTTTGCTGATTGATTCTGCACATTAGTTTTGCCTTTGTCTTCTTTCACAGCATCATCATCTGATTCATGCTTGTTCATATCTAGATCTGCAAAACTTTCACTCAGAGAATCCTTAGTACTTTCATCAAAGATTACATGAATACTCTCTTCCACAATCTTGGTTTTTCTATTGTATAAACTCTATAAGCTTTTCTAGTTTGAGAATATCCAAGAAATACACCCTCATCACTTCTAGCATCAAACTTACCAAGATTGTCTCTACCATTATTATGCAGAAAAAAGATACAATCAAAAGGTTTAAAATAAGAAACAGTAGGCTTTCTACCTTTAAACAGTTCATAAGGGGTCTTTTTCAAAATAGGTCTAATCAAGCATCTATTCAGCACATAATTGGCAGTATTAACAGCTTCTGCCCATAAGAACTTTGGCAATTTACTTTCAAGAAGCATGGTTCTATACATAAGTGTCCTATTTTTCCTTTCAACTATTCCATTTTGCTGTGGAGTTCTAGGTGCAGAAAAGTTGTGTGAAATGCCATGCTTTGTACAAAACAAATCAAAGTCAAGTTGATCAAACTCCCTACCATGATCAATCCTAATAGATGCAACAGGTAAATTTTTCAAAGTTTGAACCTCTTTGCACAATCTAGAAAATTCAGATAAAGCTTCAGTTTTGTCTCTAATAAACATCACCCAAGTAAATCTAGAATAATCATCTATTATAACAAGCATATAACTCTTACCTTTTGGGGTATGAACTCTCATAGAACCACGCAAGTCCATATGCAACAGTTCTAAGGGTCTAGAAGTACTTACAAAGTTCTTTGGCTTGAATGAGCTTCTGGTTTGCTTACCTTGTACACATGCTTTGCAAACCTAATCATCTGAAAATTTCTGTGATGGTAAACCTCTTACCAAATCCTTTGATATGAGTTTATTCAAGGTATTTAGACTAATATGCCCAAGTTTTCTGTGCCAAAGCTTTGAATCTTCCTTCAAGGCCTTGAGGCATTTTAGCTTGTCACCTGCAACACTGTTAGTACTCATAGCATATAGATTATATGATCTAGGAGCAGTGAGTATGCAATCACCAGTTTTCTCATCTTGCACCACACATTTCTCCTTGTCAAATATAGCTTTATAACCTTTATCACATAACTGAGAGATACTAAGCAGATTATACTTAAGTCCATCTACAAGTTAAACATCAGAGATAGAGTTAGTAGAACCATTACCAATACTACCTATACCAATGATATTGCATTTTGCTTTGTCACCAAGTGTGATTGTTCCTCCAGATTTTTCTGTAAGTTCAGTAAAGAGAGACTTCTTCATATGTCTGGAACATCCACTGTCTAATATCCATTTCTGATCTTTCATGGCCTTGGTGACATCCTGCAAAAATAAATCATTGCCTCAACAGGCTGTTAGACCAAGTGCAGAACTTTGAGTCATACTCAGAATCAGCCATGTTTAGTGGCCTAATTCCTATTGGAACCCAAATCTTCCTAACCTGTCCCTTAAGTTGATAAAGATAAGTATTCCTCATAATGTGACGTTCTGATCTTCTCAAGGGACAAGTTAATCTGACATGACCAATTTTTCCACAGTAATGACATTTTGGAGAATGTCTTCTACCGGATTTGACAAAAGTAGTTTGGCTTTTATTTGGAAAATTTGGATTATAGCCAATCCCACTTTTATGCATTGATTTCAGACTTCCTCCAAGAATGAGATTCAGATTATGTTCTGAGCCTGTAAATCTAGCTAGGACCTTCTTAGACTCTTGAAGTTTCTCAGTCAAAGAGCAGATTTGTTGTCTAAATTCTCAGAATGAGTCTTTAGATCAACATATCTTTCAGTCAAAAGAGTGTTTTGATCAACAACCTCTTTTATCTTTGCCTTCAAGGCTTTGAACCTGCTGTCCAAGGCCTTGAAGTCCTTTTCAAAAATTCTCTTAGAAACTTCAACAGTTTTGTTTGTAAAAACTAGGTCCAGGTTTTCTTTTACCTGCTCATGAATCTTAATCTTTAAAGCAGAAATCTCATTTCTATAATGACACGTCCAAACCACAAGTGTATGGCTGTCGGTGCAGTAATAATCGGAAAAGTCGGGATTGTCGAATCCCAAGAGACTTCTTTGTAAATTAGCTATTAGTTCTTAACCTTGTGTGGGCAAAGCGCAGTGGTTTGTTCTACTAACTCTACTGAAACTGAAAGACAAAGATCTCAATTAATCAGGTGAAAAGCTTCACGATTAACGAAGAATGATTTTTAAGTTACTTAACAAGTGGACAAGTTCAGGATATCTCTACGGGTTCACTAGGGAATTCACACTACTTAGGATTTATGTTCATGCGACACGGATATTTTCTACTTAGCCAAACGAGCAATTTCACTTTGAAGATTCCTCAACCAAAGCCTATATTCAAACTCTTGTACCTGATTCCTCTAGCCTACTCAAGTTTAAATACGCATTATGATCTTGATATCAACTCTTAGTTCTAGTTAACTAGCAAGATTCCTCAACCCTAGATTCGACTAGTGCAAGATTCAAGTTGAAGCAATAACTATTGATTCCTCTAATAATTATCACCTAGATCAATCTTATTGTGACGTCAAACAATATGAAAGATAGGATTACGCATATGAATCAAGCATAACTAAGCATAAACATTCAATTAAGCTAATAAGCATGAAGCATAATCCATAAATCACCAAAATATGGTGTTCAAAACCCTAGTTCCCTATGAGATATCCCGAATAGAGAGTTTAGCTACTAAAACACATGATCAAAGTACAAAGTTTCAATGATCATAAACAAAAACTAGAGAGGGGAAGAAAATAGAGAATCAAACGATGGTCTCCAAGCTCCCAAGAATGCTCCTTGCTCTCCAATGGCGTAGAAAAGATGAGTCCTCAGCCCTAGGTCGTTCTCTACTATTAAACCCGTTCCTTCTTTTTTAGTTTTCAGAAATAACACTTTTACCCCTTTCTACTCACGCCAGATCCAATAATGTGATCTTGTGATCACCTTTTGTGATCCTAGGATCACCTTTTTTAGTTGTAGAGTCACGGTGATCTTCTATGTGGTCTTGCACTTGATCTTGTGATCATAGGATCACATTTTTTAATTGTAGGATCACGTTGATCTTCCATGTGGTCTTGCACTTGATCTTGTGATCACAATTTGTGATCCTCTACTTCCAGTGAGTTGCTTCTTTTCACTCCTCTTGAATTTTGGCCAAGTCTTTTTCTCCTCTTAGCTTCTACTCTCCTTCGTCCATTCTCTCAAGCATTCGTTGAGTTTCTTTCTTTCCGAAATTCGCTTCCGCTCCAAAATCCGCACTCCAAGCTTCCGGTCCCTGAAATCCACAACACGAACAAATACCGGAAGATCAAATGCGACAAATAAAGCCTAAAACATGCATAAAACGCCCGGATTACACAATGAAGTCTAAATACTCAAGTATGCTCAAAACATATAAGAATTGGTCAATTTCTCATACAAATCTCTCTAAACGCACGCAAATCGATGGTGAATCCTATAAGAATATAACTCCTAAAGTGAATTTATCATATAACTTTCCTCATTCAAAAATATACTCTTGAGAATTTCAGGAAGCACATCAGAAGGACTAGCAAGTAGATTTTTTACAATATCTTCAATATGTCTGTCTGATGATTTTTTCCTCATCATGCTTTGCCATGAAGCATAAGTTTGCATGATCTTCTTCTGTGTCTGAGTCACTTGATGAATCAGAATCACTCCAGGAAGCCATCATGGCTTTCTTCCTTCTGTTGTCACTATCTTTCTTCTGAAAGTTCTTGTTCTTCTTCTTTTGTGGACAGTCCCTTACTAAATGATCTGCATCACCACACTCAAAACAATTCATTACTTTAGTTTTATGTGAATGTGATGAAGGTTTACCTTTGTAGTCCTTGCTTCCTGGAGGTCTTGATCTCTCTCTGTTGTAATCCCTGTTACCAGAATTTCTTTTCTTCTTGAGAATCCTGGGCAAGGCCTTGGAGACCAATGCTAAAGCCTCTTCATCATCATGCTCGTCTTCAGTCTCAAGGCTTTGAGACTTTTCACTGTCTTTTGCCTTAAGTGCTAAGTTGTTGATGTTTTCACTCAAATCTCCTTCCACATTATTTCATGAGTGAGCAACTTTCCTTGTAGATCATCTAGCTGAAGAAGACTTAAATCCTGAGCCTCCTCAATGGCTGTTGTCTTTGGCTCCCACTTGGCCTTTGGCAAGTTTCTCATAATTTTCCTGACCTTCTCCTCATTTGAGAACTTCTTTCCCAATGACTCCAGATTATTCACCACATCAGTGAATCTTTTGAACATTTCCTTGATGGTCTCATCTGAATTCATCTTGAATAACTCATATTGCCTCAAAAGTATGTTGATTTTGGTCTGCTTAACCTGGCTAGTTCCTTCATATGTCACCACCAGTTTATCCCATAATTCTTTGGCACTCTTGCAATTTGACACTCTGTTGAACTCATCTGCATTAAGAGCACAGTATAATAGATTCATAGCCTTGTAGTTTTTTGATACCTTTTCCAGTTCAGTAACTGAAAAATTTTCCTCAGACTTGATACATCTGACTCCATAAATTGTAGTATAATACTCATGAGGACAATTCTGAACTATTGACCACAGTTCCATGTCTTGATCTATGATGAACATCTTCATCAATGCCTTCCAGTGCATGAAGTTATCACCACAGAACAATGGAGGTCTGTTGGCTGCCCTGCCTTGTGAGAATTTACCATCTCCTACATTACTCATAGTCACCAGATTGTTAGATCTATATCAGTGACACAAGCTCTGATACCAATTGAAAGTGTGTAATGTAGACTAATTACAGGACCTAAATACTCTAGAAGGGGGGGGGGTTGAATAGAGTATGGAAACTTTTTGCAAAACTCAGAACTTAACAGATTAGCTTTGTGTGAAACTCAAATCTCAAGGCCTTGAGATTTTAGAAAACTGTTTGAAACTTTCAAAGGCAAAATAGAAAGCTTCAAGGCCTTGAACTATTACCAGTTCTAAGCAGCTTATAAACCCTAGGTTGATTTGAGTTGTGTGCAGCAGATAATAATAAAACTGTAAAGTAAAGAACACAAAGCAATTTACAGAGTTCAGTCCCAATGGACCTAATCTCTGCCTGAGGGATCTAATCCCCCCTGGATTGGGCAAACACTTCTTATTACTCACACAGAAACAACCCTAGATCTTCAAGTCTAAGTGATTTTCCTTACACCTATACAGCTTGTGGTTCCAAACCTATCTAGTCACAGCTACTAACTGTTGAGCTAACAAGAACCTCTTGTTGTTCACTTGAACAACCAACCACTAGGTTAAGTGAGGTTTAATATATTTAAAAGATACACAGATTACAAAACAAGTGAAGAACACAGTAGAAGAAATAAGCTATTGAAGCCAGGATGTGTTCTTCTGGAAACTGGAATGACTTGATCTTCTGAAATCCGGAATGAAGCTTGAATCCCCGTGTGTTTGAATGAATGATCTCCCACGAATTTGTCACACCTCTCTGAGTATTCTGCAAGCCTCTTATCTTTCAAAATTCAAACCAGTCTCATTTATCCACAGCTGCAACTGAATGAGAGATTTTAGGATCTCAGTTCCTACAAATCCTCCTTCCGTTTTCAACTGAAATTCAAACAGCTCCAAGTGGATATCCGTTGGAGTTTGTTGAGATTGCTCTTGCACGTTTAACAAACCTGCAACAACATTAAAACACAGCAACAACAAAATCCAGAAATATAACAGTACTATGACTGTTTGGTTTTCCAGTTTCTGATAAAGCTGGTTAAAAGATTAGAACAGTAATCTGTTTAACTTCTGACACATATAAATCATGAAAAACAAGTTTAAGACTCTTAGAAGTCAATAAATAATCACAATAATAAGAATCACAACCTGCAAGAAAGAATCAACTTAGTTCTGTAAAAACTGTCAGCAGCTCAAGGCACATCTCAAGGCCTTGAAGCTCTGAACCTGCTTCACAGATATTCGAAGTTAAATCCAGAAAACTTTGATTCTCCCTGTTCTGATCATCTGCAATTATGTTAGATATGTAGATAATGTAAGACAAGAATATATTCAGCAAAACCCTGATATGCATGATCAGATATCCAATCTGCAACACAAACTTGTTAGAAAATTCAGCAGAATAAGAATGACTCTCAAGGCTTTGAAGCTCTGTCAGTATCTCAAGACCTTGGAGTATCTAAAATGCTTTGCTGGCAATGTCTTTGTCTTTGTCTTTGTCTTTCATCACTCAAAACAATTACCATCTAAAACACATTCAAGGGTCTTTGAATCAACAATTATAATTTTATATTTTTTTTTACATTTACTAATAAAATTATGGTAGGTCAAATTTGTTGGCATAGTATGTTAATACAAAACAAATATGGATAAATTGGTCATTATGTTAGTATGTTGTTTAAAGAAAAAAGCCCAAAAAAACCCGTGAAACCCAACTTTTTCAAAATTCAGTTTTACATTATGAAGTCAAAAGAAATAATCCAAAAGTTGGCACTAAAAAGCCATACCGAACTTTTTAAAAAAGTTTAAAACAGATTAAAAGTCATCAAAGCGAATTAAAAGCAATAGAAGTCATATTTGTAGAAGAGAAAACCAAAGTTGTATCACATAATCTCCTAAAAAAAAAAGTTGTATCACATACCAATATTTTCGTCATACTAAACAATTATTTTTTGAACGATACTAAACAATTATTGGTGGTATATCATATCAATATTTATGTCATACCTAAACAATTATTGGTGAAATATCTACTTCTAGCCGACCGTAAGCGAAGCTGGGGATAAAACAAAAAATATATATACGACTATACGTCGTCATTGTTGTGTTTTTATGAGTTCTCCTCTTCATCTCATAACCGAAAGACTATATTTCAATTGTCACCACCATTTAATTTATTTACACCCCACAAACGACATACATCAATTCCCAGTAGGAGTGTTCGCGGGGCGGTTTGGGTGGGTAAAATGTAAATTTCTCCCCCAACCCAACCATCTCGGGTTGAAAAAATCGCTACCCGAACCTACCTAAGTAATCGCTAAACCCAAACCTAACCGACTATCTCGGGTCGGCTCGATTTGGCTCGGTTTTGGCGGGTATTTATTAAGAAAATATAGAACAATGAGCAAACGATGAATCAACATTGAGTAAAAAATCTTACTCGCCTAGATAATATTCAAAATAATTTCTACTAGAACAATACGTTTCTTTCAAGCGGCCTAATATTAACGTTTATGGGACATTTTGGTGGTATCTGACTTCTTGAGAAAATAAAAAAGCTAAACGTTTAAGGGTGATTTGTATATTAGATGTCGATATGATGAAAGGCTTATTGATGATTTTCTTGTGCACGAAGATATTACTATTGCGATCACAAATTATTATGTTATATTAAGTCATTATATAATTGGTTATTACGATAAATAATTTTGATTACAACTCTATAGCTACAAATATATATAAAAAAAGAGGATATTATGTTGGGCAGGGCGGTTTGCGGCTAAACGGCCAAATTATTTTGATACCCCTAACCAATCGATAATGGGCGGGTTGAAATTTTATAAACCCAAAATCAATCGTTTAACCCAATCCTCTTTATATATTGGGTAGCTTCGGTTTGGGTCGGCCGGTTTGGACGGGTCGCTCGGGTTTTTGAACGCCCTAAATTACCAGTCTCAAAGAAGAAAAAAAATGCATATAATCGGGTGAGATAAGATAACAATAAACAATCAGAGTAGAAACATAATATTGTAATGTGATAATGACTTGGTAGTAGGGGTGCAACTTGGACGGGCTGAACCCGACCAACCCGAACCCAGCCCGGACTAAAGTCGGGTTTGGGCACATGTTTTGAGTAATTTGGACGGGCTCGGGCAAGAATTCTCAACCCGAATTGCAATTAGGGTCGGGCTTGAGTACGGATTTTAAAATACGGGCTAGCCCGAATTGCCCGATTTGTTTACTCATTACCTACAAATGATATATTTGGAGAGTATTATATTGCATTTTTATCAAGCATATATTATTTTTCTATTAAATATTAGTAATATTTTTAATGATGTTTATCTTCTTAATAAATAATTTTTTCTCACAAAATATTTAGTATTGTCTTGTATAAACTGATAATTTTTGAATTCATTCTAACAATATATAGTCATTCTTGTTTAGCCTTAAATAAAAAAAATTAAAGTATCTACATTTAGTATCTATTTTTATATGTAAGTTATTAACTTAACTATAAGGGCACAATTTTAATTGAGTTGAATGTGAAAATTATGCTATTTATTTAGTTTAATGGGCTAGCCCGAATTCAACCCGAACCCGAATTGGTTTGTTCGAATTCGGGCTTGGACGGGTTGGCGATGCTAGTAACCCGGGCTGGGCTGGGCTTGGGCAATCCTGACAGAACTCGGGCTTGGGCTTGGACAAAGGTGTCAACCCGCCCAGCCCTCCCGAGTTGCAGTCCTACTTGGTAGGTTCTCCATTATGTTGTTCTTGATGAATTATTTTGAACCGTCGAATGAAGTAATTAATTGGACACTACTTTGAAACAATCATGCAGCGAACCATTAGATTTAGAGTTCATAAAGTATGATGTCCATTGCAAATGTAGTGTTGAAAAGTTTCTTATAAGCCAATATTATGTGCATAAGATAATATTGTAGTCAAGGACGGATCTAGAAATTTGGCCCAGTGGAGGCTAAAAAAATTTCAAGTTATTGACGGTTATTTTGATAAATTTTGAAGTATGTAATGATTAAAATAACGACTTTAATAGATTGCTGAGCTGAATATGTAACACGAGTGGGGGACAATGTAATTATATTAACGGAATGTTGGGTAAATATTATAAATATCAAAACTTGAGTGGGACTAATATAATAAAATAAACAAAATATAGGATGAAAATTGCAAATCTCAAAATTTGAGTGGGGGCTATAGCCCTCACTTGTCTCCATATAGTTCCACCACTGATTGTAGTGTGGTCGATTTATACGAACAATTCGGTTGAGCAGTAGTATATCTCCCAAACGAAAAAAAAAAAATTAAATATTAATACATGTAATCGTATATGATAGACGAGAAAGTATTCTTTGGGGCAAGCCCCACCACTGTAGCATGCCTGCGTGGTGGGGCGCGCCATTCAACTTTTGACAAATATGCACTTAGTCAGATGGAACCCACCAAATTTTTTAATGACCATCAACTTCCTAATCTTTTCATCATACCGTATTATTGGTCTTGTTTGGACGAGAGTAAGTAGAAATGAAATTAAAAGTCAAAAATCTAACATAATTGGTCCAACCTCTCAAAACTCAAATGAATACCGGATTTCCGCCAAAAGTTCCGGAATTCCGACTTTACATCCGGATTTCCGGATTTTCAGCCGGAATTCCGGTTTTTTAGCAGAATTCCGGATTTTTTTTTTTAACTTCCAGACCTTTTATGGTAAATTCTGTACATTATTTGTGTAAATTTGTGTTAGCTCAATGGTGAATTCGAGCCTCGCTATCTCAATAAAATTTATTTTTATCAATAATCTAGAATACTCTACCGCATTCAAACACTACAGATTAAATGAGCTTTTAAGCTCAACCTCTCACTTATTTCAGCTCATCCAAACAGCCCCATTAATACACCAAGAAAAAGAAAATTGCGAATTCATGTATCATTTTACAAGCGAAACCCACACTTTAAAATGCGTTGAAAAAAGTTAACAATACCAATATTTTAGGACATACCACTCTGTCTCCTCTCTTTAGCCTCAAATTTAGTATCATTTGACTTTTTTGACTCGTATCTGAGTCACTTTGATCAAGTAATTTGGACAACAAAACGATGCAATTTTTTAATATTTTTTTCACCGTGTAATAGAGCAACTTTTACTGCACAACACAATGAAAAAAATATCAAAAAATTGCATCATTTTAATAGCCAAATCAACGGATCAAAGTGACCCAATGAATAGTGACAAAAGTTAAAATAGGACTAAAGAGAAGAGAAGAGACAAAGTGATAGGGATAAAGAGAAGATTTTTGTTCAAGACTTTGGGACATTGTGTTCGAAATTGGTAAGAGGAAATATATAGAAGATAAGATTGATGACTAATGCATTTTGAATTAGCCTCACATTATAGAAGGTGTATGTGGACTTTGCTAAATTGGAGAGCTATTCAATGCATTATTGCAAGATTTTGACGAAATTAACTCTTCTTGAAGAATTGGTTTAGGGATAAAATGAAATAAAATAAAATATTTGCAGTATTAATATTAGAAACTTTTTGGATATTGTTTTCCTAATCTGCACAGTCTATATTAGGCAGAATAATATTCAATAATGGGGGTCCACTATTTTATTTACTTATCCGATTTATCAAATTACGAGTTAAGTAATTAGTTATATAACAGATACATGTGTCATTTACCATACTCACAAGGCCGAAAAATGCACGTGACACCTAACGGATGATAGATATCACTATTTGTCTACAAGTGAGGAGAATACATAGCCTCACTCACTAAATTAATCGAACCACAACATCAAATTAACCATGAAAATGTTTTTTCACTCCCACCATCACGAACGTTCATGAACCACAATAAACCGCGCTCCCACAAATCGGGATCTCCAAAAGAAAAAAGCTCCACCTGTCGCTAGCACGAGAGCGCTATTAATATTTATAGGTCCGGATCAAAACCAAAGTTTCTTCATAAGGTTTTTACCAAAATAAAGAATTGAGTGCCATTTCTCGGAAGATGGATCAACATAGAAAAATAAAATGTGAATTAAGTTGAGAAGCAGTGAATCCAACGCCATAATAAGAAGGATAATATCATCATCTCAATAAGGAATTGTAGTGATTACATTGCCGTTATGAGTCCAACACATTCTCTATAAATCAAACTAAATTTTAACTATCAAAAAGTAGAAAACACCACCACCTTCATAGAGATCTGTTTGTGTTCATGTCCATTGGAACACTGTCTCACACCCAAAACCTTCCCTCTTCCTCCTATTCTCTTTGATTTCTCGATCTCTCTGAAAATATGGTTGCGGCGAATCAGACGAATGGCTCTTCGGTCAGTTCTAAGATCCCCGATTTTGATCCTCCACAGAAGCCCAAGAGGAACAAGTATGCTTTTGCTTGTGCCATCTTAGCTTCCATGACTTCTATCTTATTGGGTTATGGTAAGTTTTAACATCCCCACGGTGATTTGATTTTTAAAATATCATTCGAATCAATGTAGGTTATGTTTTGATGAACTGTTTTTTATTCGGGTTATGAAATAGTTTGTGGTTGGTCGAATTGTTTTTTATTCGGATTATGTTAGAACATTTGTTTGATACCAGTTGAAAAAGATCTGAGCAAGAGGTTTTCATGTGAATAGAAAAAATATAATAATATGTTTTTTTTAATGTTTGGTTGAACTTTATTGCAGATATTGGAGTGATGAGTGGAGCAGGGATCTTCATACAAGAGGACTTGAATCTAAACTACGTCCAAATTGAAATCCTGTTTGGAATCCTCAATCTTTACTCCCTCCTCGGATCCGCCGCCGCCGGGCGTACCTCTGATTGGATAGGCCGCCGCTACACCATAGTCCTCGCCGCTGGGATATTTTTTGCCGGAGCGATCCTAATGGCATTCGCCACCAATTATGCCTTCCTCATGGTCGGTCGGTTTGTTGCCGGCATCGGAGTCGGCTACGCCCTCATGATTGCCCCCGTTTACACCGCCGAGGTGTCTCCCGCCTCCTCCCGTGGATTCCTCACATCGTTCCCTGAAGTGTTCATCAACGCAGGTACATCTCACATTATTTCGATATGTTACGTTCTAACTGTGAAGCATCACGTGTCAAATTGAGCAACTAAAAGTTTCTATGCTAATGGACATAAACTAAGCTTTTCATAGAAGTACTACATTTTGGCCCCTTTTAAGAGTTTCGAATAATCGATTTGGTCCTTCTAAATTATGAAATTAGCTTTTAGATTTGATGTCTCTGGATGAAATTAATCATGTTGCGAAATTTCAAAGCAATATATTTCGCAACTGTTTTCGTTACATATTCCAACTAACACTTTGTACATTTAACTACTATCAAAGAATGTACATGTCAACAAGGCTGACCCCGCTCGTCTACAAGACTGACCCCGCTCGTCTACAATCCAGCCTCTGTCACTGCTGCTAATGGATATGCTTCTGCTTATGCAGGAATTCTGCTTGGATATGTTGCTAACTATGCTTTCGCGAGGCTTCGATTAGGCCTCGGGTGGAGACTAATGCTCGGTGTTGCGGCAGTGCCGGCAGTATTCCTAGCAGTCGGAGTGCTCGCCATGCCGGAGTCACCGCGATGGCTGGTCCTCAAAGGCCGCCTCGGAGACGCCAAGATAGTGCTCGAAAAGACATCCGACTCGAACGAGGAGGCTCAACTCCGCCTCGCCGACATCAAGGAAGCTGCCGGGATCCCGCAGGAATGGGACGACGACCTCGTGGAGGTGCCAAAGAAGAAGAACCAAGAGCCAGTCTGGAAAGAACTCTGGATTCACCCGACCCCAACCGTCCTCCACATCTTCATCGCTAGCATCGGTATACACTTCTTCCAACAAGCCTCTGGCATTGACGCCGTTGTCTTATACAGCCCGAAGATTTTCGAGAAAGCCGGCATTAAGAGCAAATCGGGGTCCCTACTCGCGACGATAGCCGTTGGACTAGTGAAAACACTTTCAATTCTCGTCGCGACCAATTTACTGGACCGGGTTGGGCGGAGACCGTTGTTGCTGACAAGCATTGCAGGAATGGTTCTTTCGCTCGGGACACTTGCCACCTCTCTCACTATCGTTGACCATTCTAATGAGAAGCTCACGTGGGCCCTAGGGTTGGCTATCGCGTCGGTGTTGGCCTACGTGGCGAGTTTCTCGATCGGGCACGGGCCCATCGCTTGGGTCTACAGCTCAGAGATCTTTCCGCTGCGGCTGAGAGCACAGGGGACCAGCATTGGAGTGGCTGTGAACCGTGCGATGAGTGGTGTCATATCGATGACTTTTCTCTCTTTAAGTAAAGCTATCACCATAGGAGGTGCATTCTATTTGTTTATGGGCTTCGCGTTGTTGAGCTTTACGTTTTGTTTCACTTTCCTCCCTGAAACTCAGGGCAGAACCCTGGAGGATATGCAGGTGCTCTTTGGAGGGTTTTTCAGGTGGAGGACGACGGCGAGAGATTTGAAGAAGGCGGAGAAGTCGTCGCCTACCGTCAACGACAACAACGGTGGTCAAGTTGAGATGGGGTCTGCTAGTAGTTAAGAAGAGGTGCCGGAGTGACTTTATACTAATCTATGTGAGGGTATTGCCGAAAGAATAAGGCATTTTTTGGGGTGCCAATTAGTAATATTAGATGATGACTATGAGGGCATAGGTGTGTTTGTTCTTTTTTGAAACAACAACCAATGAATCCTAGTCTACCCTATTTTGTTGGTACTGATCGAACATTTTCTCTCTTTGGTGATGATGAAGAGAGAAATTAATCCGAGTGATCATTTATGTATGAACTTATTCAAATATCTACATGAATGAATTGCTATTGGCTGGCTTTATGTTTAAATTTTGTCTCTGTGATTGTTTGATGGCATATCATTAGCTTTTATGGGTAAATGGCACATTAACCCCCAAGGTTTGACAAAAAGACAATTTCACACCTTCCAGAAAACTGACACTTTCTCCCCTTTAATGTGCCAAACACCCCCTGATGAACCCTTGTTTCAATTCATACTCTAAGAGGACAAAATTGTTCCAGAAAGCACTATCAGTGACGAAATCCATCATTAGACAATTTGTCTAATCTCAATCTGAGGAGGTGGAAATGTCTTTTTACCCTTTTTTGTGCTAAACAAATAAATTCAATGTGCACTCGAGCAACTGGTGACCCCCAGAAGGATGATGTTTGTGTGTTTGACTCCCCCGAACCATCACCGTGAAGATGGCATGTTTCTCAAAGAAAATATTGAATAAGATAATATTGCACGACCTGACCTAGAATTTAAATGGCATGTTTCTTTTTGTTAATACTAGCTGCTAGTTGGGGCCTTTTTTTGAGAAAAAGGATTCAACTTTATTCAGGGGTAGTCTCACCCAAACAGTCTTTAAAAATTACATCCATAGCTCAAGATGGTGTTACAAGTAAATATTAGAATCTCATTCATCTAATCCTCTACTGGAAAAACGATGGGCTGATTTGCTGCCTTCGCGATAACATGCTTCACTTCGATTGCTTTAAATTTTGTAATCAAATTTCTGGCCTTCTGTACGAGATCACGCAATTCTGATAGGGCTTTAAAGCCTTGAAGTCGCCAGCAGAAATTATTGTTAAGAATAGCCGATCCAATCAGCTGATCCAATCAAAGAGTCTATTTCCAATTGCTATATTTAATCATTCTGAATATAGTCCACATATAAAACTAAAGCCGATTCTCAAAAAAAGATTCTCAAAAAAAAAAAAAAAAAAACTAAAGCCCCTGCATGAGGTCCTGAGTTCGAGCCCGGTTGACAACAAAACAATTTCTCAACAAAAAAAAAAACACTATTACTACTACATTTAATTATTCTAAACTAATTTTAACATTTGTACTTTGTAGTACTAAATACTGAAATAATGTATTGAATACCTTAAATTAGTATCCTCTTACATAAAAGGATTTAGCTAATTGGACAATTTGTAGCGTAATTGGATTGCTACTGCACAAACCAAACAAAGTAGTAGCCTTAAATATATAGTTCAGACAGGCCAATTCAAACTATATTCGGCTAATATAGTCAAATCCGGCAAAAAACTAAACGTGCCAGAAAGGAACAATATCACTAAAATCAGATACCACATCTCCAGCACTAAGATGCATGGCGTTATAATGATACCTCAGATTTAGTTAAGCGGCAAGCAGTGAAAAAAATGGTTGAGGAGAAGCAGTGCTTACTACTTAAAGTACTTTTTCCATTTCTTTCAACTTATCTTATTCAATGTTTCTCAAAAAAAAAAAAAAAAAAAAAAAAAAGACTTCTCTTATTCAGTACCACTCCGTCCCAGCTCTTTCTACCCATATTGACTTTTTGACTCGTATCTGGGTCACTTTGACCGGGTAATTTGGATAGTTAAATAATACGATATTTTGATAATTTTTTCACCGTAGTATAGAGAAACTTTTACTCTACAACACCACGAAAAAATTATCGAAAAATTGCATCGGTTTGCTATTCAAATCAACGAGTGAAAGTGACCAAGTGAATAGTGACAAAAGTCAGTTTGGGTAGAAAGAGCTGGGACGGAGTGGTAAAAGTTTGCTGTGAAATGATTAATCTGTCATCACAATTATTATGTATTGACACTATTTTTGTGTTTAGTCAGTCATAATTTTTGTGTGTACACACGGTTTTTAAAGACGGAATTGTTAATAACACTTCTCTCATAATATCTGTGCGAATTTTGTCTAATCTAATTCAGAAGAAACAAATATAATAATATTTAAAGAAAGCTCACGGTTGAACTAAGTGAGGTAAGCTGCGAAAACAATGCCGTAGCAAGACCGATAAGAAGAAGAATAAGCAGCAACAAAAGAGTCACCAAGTTGACGTTATGGGGGTCCTAAAGAACACTTTTCTCCTCTATAAATATAACCACCCACCACTGCATTTGAAACCACAGCTAGCTCAAATCTACAAGAAAACACCCACCTTTGATTGATAGATCTCTATCTATCCATCCATCTAATTTCCATGTCCATTTGAGCTCTGTCTTTCTCTCACCCAAAACACCCTTCCCTCTTCTCCTTCTCTCTCACCCCCAAAACCAAACATGGTTGAGGAGAAGCAGAATGGCTCCTCTGTCCAAAAACCCAGCTCCAAGATCATCACAACAACAACAGCTTTTGACCCTCCCCAGAAGCCCAAGAGGAACAAATTTGCTTTTGGCTGTGCCATTTTGGCTTCCATGACTTCTATCCTCCTTGGCTATGGTAAGCTTTTACTCTCTTTTGCGCCCTGCTTGGCCAGACTTGTCCTGATTCGGATTATTTGAAAAGAGTTTGTACTCCATTTTGGCATCCGGATTTCCAATTTCTTTGTGAAAGTGCTCGATGATCCATATACCCTTCCCAGTTAGTATATGTATCTGTGAGAACCTATTCTGATTCGGAATTTTTAAAAAAGTATGTACTCCATTTTAGTATCCGGATTTCCAATATCTTTGGAAAAGTGCTCACTGATACTGGCGCTACACGTATATGGATATACTGTGCTGGATCAGTATATCCATATACCAGCGCCAGTCATTACATGAATCAGTGAGCACTTTTCTTTTCTGATCCATATACCAGCTTTATACGGATCAGAATATCGTTGACTTTTAGTTGACTGATTTGGGGATTTCATTGATTTGTGTGGGCAGATATTGGGGTGATGAGTGGAGCAGGGATCTTCATACAAGAGGACCTGAAAATCACAGACGTCCAGCTGGAAGTCCTGATGGGAATCCTCAACGTCTACTCCCTCCTCGGATCCGCCGCCGCCGGGAAAACTTCCGACTGGATCGGCCGTCGCTACACCATCGTCCTCGCCTCCGCAATCTTCTTCGTCGGAGCTCTCCTCATGGGATTCGCCACCAACTACGCCTTCCTCATGGTCGGCAGGTTCGTCGCCGGCGTCGGCGTCGGCTACGCTCTCATGATTGCCCCTGTTTACACCGCCGAGGTCTCCCCTGCTTCTTCCCGTGGGTTCCTCACTTCCTTCCCCGAAGTCTTCATCAACGCTGGTACTTTCTTCACTATTATCTTCGCTTTTCCTAAATCCATACGCCTCCGAGATTCGCGGAAGCTCTTGAGCTGAGAGAATGTTGATGTTGAAGTGGGTTGAATTTTGTAGGTATTCTGCTAGGATATGTATCGAATTTCGCCTTCTCGAAGCTGAGGTTGGACCTAGGGTGGAGACTGATGCTCGGAATCGGAGCAGTTCCGGCGGTGTTCTTAGCCCTCGGAGTGCTGGCCATGCCGGAGTCTCCGCGGTGGTTGGTCCTCCAAGGCCGTCTTGGTGACGCCAGGGACGTGCTCAACAAGACCTCCGATTCGGAAGAGGAGGCTCAGCTCCGACTCGCCGAGATCAAGGAAGCCGCCGGCATACCGGCGGAGTGCGATGAGGACGTCGTGGTGGTGCCGAAGCGGAAGAACGAGGACGCCGTGTGGAAAGAGCTCATCCTCCACCCGACGCCGACCGTCCGCCACATCCTCCTCGCCGGAATCGGAATCCACTTCTTTCAACAAGCCTCCGGTATAGACGCCGTCGTTTTGTACAGCCCGAAAATATTTGGAAAAGCAGGTATAACTGATAAATCTCATGTCCTGCTCGCGACGATAGCCGTCGGATTGGTGAAGACCGTCTTCATCTTGGTCGCCACGTTTTTATTGGACCGGGTCGGGCGGAGACCGTTGCTCTTGACGAGTGTCGCGGGAATGATTCTCTCGCTCGCGACACTCGGTGTTTCTCTCTCCATCATTGATCACTCGGATGAGAAGGTGATGTGGGCCTTGTCGCTCGCGATCTTGGCCGTTCTGGCATACGTGGCTACATTCTCGATCGGGATGGGACCCATTACTTGGGTCTATAGCTCAGAGATCTTTCCCCTGCGGCTGAGAGCGCAGGGGACCAGTATGGGAGTTGCTGTGAACCGTGTGATTAGTGGTGTCATATCCATGACTTTCCTCTCCCTCAGTAAAGCCATCACGATTGGGGGTGGATTCTTTCTATTTATGGGGATTGCGATGGTGGGTTTCGTGTTCTTTTACACGCTGCTCCCCGAGACTCAGGGTAGAACTCTCGAAGATATGCAGGTTTTGTTTGGAACGTTTTTTGGGTGGAGGGCGACGGCTAGGGAGTTGAAGAAGGGAAATCGATCGACCGTTGCTGACGGGAACGGTACCGGAAAAGGTCAAATTCAGATGAATTGAATATGACTATATATAAGGGGCTAGATGTGAATATAATTTGAAAGAAGGCCTTCTGTGCCAATAAGTAGTAGCATTAGATGACGATGATAAACTATAGGCTGTCTTATGTTGTTGTTGAAGTGTTGTAAGCAAGAAAATGAGAAGGGAAGAGAAGATGTAAGTCCAATTTCCAAGTCATTGTTATGGATGAAACAGATGAGAAATGATTACAAAGATCTATAAAAAAAAGTTATGGCTTTTTTCTCAAATGAATGTTCCTGGGTTTCTTTAGGTTTTGTATTTGTTATTATTTGAGTGTTTAGCATGATTAAGGCAATTTGTGTAGGGATTTTCATAATCCGAAGTTGCATTACTCTCAAAACACACACACACAAAAAAAACATCAACACTTTAGTAGCGAGTTGGTGTGTCTCGATTCAAAAGTACATATTTCAGTAACTATTTGCTTAACAACTTGAAGTTATATCTTTGTGTGATACGTAGAACGTATCAATTGATTGAACAAACAGATAAAAGAGAGGGGGAGATACTGATAAAGGAAGATAAAGGGAGAGAGAGATTAGAGAAGAAATGTAAACCTAATTAAGATATTTAAGAGTCTCTCATTCCACAGATTGGGCCAATTCCATAGGCCGATTAATGCCACAACTAGGCTTGATGTTCGTGGTAGGTGGCAAATAATTATTTTAGATATTATATGAACAGAGTATAATTTGCAGATCTGTCATCAGTTAAGATGTGTGCTAGCATTAAACTAATGTGGCACAATCTGTACGCATCAGTCGTT
Source organism: Linanthus parryae (assembly GCA_023055425.1). Classification (NCBI taxonomy): domain Eukaryota; kingdom Viridiplantae; phylum Streptophyta; class Magnoliopsida; order Ericales; family Polemoniaceae; genus Linanthus; species Linanthus parryae. Next base: position 43,273,286 of record JALGPY010000002.1, read on the forward strand.
TGATACTGAAGAAGATACGCATCCAATTATTGAACACAACTTCAGAAAATTAGAGTGGGCCTAATGAGAAAAGTGGTGGTGGTTCTCCAAAAGTTCTCATCTATGGCTATTATCTTTCCTTTGTTTGCTTTCATTTGGGTCATGTTAAGCATGGTCTTATTCTCAAGTTTGTTTCTATATTTAATTACATCAACAAAGACAGAGATCTCAATGTTGAAAAGTATAATTGTTGTGCTAATGTCAAGGACTTGATGACACAATGTAGGCCAATGTTAGTACTTCTCTTTGGATTATTACTATGAAAGAGCTAACATTGAGCTCACATTTGTTGGGATGTCACACTTAAAATAAGAAATAAATAAATAAGATTAAACTGACCAGATAACGAACGTTCTACATTGCGCCTAATAATTATTAATCCTATAGCCATGTTACAAGAGTCATAATTAAGATGTGAGTCGAATGTGCAGAGAGAGATAGATAGTCCACATAAAGTGCATGTTTATGTCATTTCAATTACTATATAGTTTGGACCAATTTAAGCCTCTGATCTTCTGGCAGCTAAGCCCTGGCTTCCGTGTGGTCGGTTATTTATTCTGGTTGCTACTTGTTTGGTTTGTTTGATGTTTCCATGTTTTGTTTCAGGTCATGATGTCTCTCTTGACAGTTCTTGTTAGCATCCGCATTTGTTTCGTGGCGACGAGGTTGGAAGTTTTAGTCTGTTTTCTTGTTGGAGGTTTCCCATAGTTTGTTCTTGTCATCTATGTTCTTCCTGGAGGTGTAGTTTGGTTTGGGTGGTTCCATTTATTTCGCTAGTTGTTTAGTACGTAGTTGATAGTCTTTAGCGGTTTGTATTGTCTGAATTCCCTTGTTCCCCTTTGATATTAATCTGATATTCTCCTTGATTGGCTAAAGAATAATAAAGACTATCAACTACTAAACAACATACTACTCGCACAGAAATGAAACAACAAAACAATAACAAACCATTAATCTGCAAATTATTATTTTTTGGAGATTCTCTCAAATTCTGCTTTTTTAAAAGCTCATACTACCAAACATCTTTAGGATTTTAACTACTTTAGATTTTCAATTACTTTGAATTTTTAACCAGTTTATTTTCTTCAAAAAGATTCAGCTGATTATCTCAATTTTCAGTTGGTACTAAATGAGCCCAAATTATCATGATTCTAGCGTGAAATCTACCAAAATCTTGAAAAAAGTCACCAGAATCACACAACAACAAAGTTTCTTGAAAATTTGAGATCAAGAACATGCTCTCTCTTAAAAGGGAAGAGGTCAAGACTCTTACTCACAGTTCTCTACTTGCCAGATTCCAAATTTGTCTGGAAAGGTTGAATCTGCCTGCCTACACTAGAAAATATTTTCATGCCTTCCAAATGCAGTCAAGAATATCACCATCACAGAGTTTGGCAAGATGTCAGCAAATAGATACATCGCATATATGTCTGTAATGTAGGACCGATAACTAAAAGTGGCAGAACTAATGATAATTGAATTACAAAGTAGTAGTGGTAGTTCTTGTTTGCAAAGTGAATCCAATTGATAGTTGTGTTTTGCAACTCTGGAAGAAAGAATCAAAATGATCTTTTCTGTGCAATATCTAAAGTGAGGAAGTGACAGGCAATCGATAGCTGCCTACTTATACACAATGGAGTGCGCGAAAAAGGCCGAGGAGGATGGACTTTTTCTCAGCACAATTTCGTGTACTTTCTTTTAAAAGTACACTGTCTATTAAGGAAATTTGGTTAGAAATGCAATACGTCGCTATGAAGAGATGAAGACAACAACCGAAGAAACTTCAATGCGCTCTCTAAGACTACATAGTTTCTGAAACAAGTGACAAGGACATGTTAGCTTTTCGAATGCGATAGCTCACAACCATGAGCCGCTGGGTTCTTTAATAAACAATCCGCAGTGAGAATACGTGGATAGTTAGATTTAACAGTTGAAAGCTGACATGAACCCCAACTAACTAATGAGCTGTAACTTCAAAGATTGTCATAATCAATGGATAAGTTGGTCCAAGTTGCTCTTGGCCACTCAGATTTTTCTCTATTCCGGAAATCACAAAAGAGCTTCTAGTCACAAACAGCACTGAAATGTTACAACTCGTAAAATTACAAAACCGAGCATACGTAAGTTGCAAATAAATGAAACAGCGCAACAATAACAAACCATAATGATACTGCAAAACCTACACCAACTTTTGAACTCAATGACCACAGCGCGATCTCAAGTACTCTGTGTCGGTGATGATGATGGGAAACAAATAGTCATACAACATGGTTTTTTTATCACGAATCTATCAACAAAAGATTATACAAGATATACAGTTCGTAGTAATATATCCTTTGGAATCCAATGGATGTTACACCACACGGTGCTTCTCAGTAGAAAATTGCAGCAACAATTGTGTGAAACAATAAATTGAATCATAACAGATCAACGTACAACTGGGGCTTGTTTGTTTTCACTGTACTCATGGGATGGGGTGGGGTAACTATCATAATCCATTGTTTGGTGAAAAAAGTGAAAGGGCTTGCTTATTTAGGAGCCCATCAATTCATTACCCTCAAGCCCTCAAATGGGGAATTATGTATACCGGGGGGCTGGGGGTACCAGGTATTAATGGGTTGCGGCAAAAAGTCAAATTTGCCCTTAAATGTTAGTTCTTGTTTTCCCTCTTCTCTTTAATAATGAGGGTGATTTGGTCAATATCATTGGTTACTCCCATCCCATCCTACACTATCACTGTTAATCTCAGTACAACCAATCCCATCACTATTAATACCATCACTACAAATCCCTTACATCTAAGCCGAAAAACAAACTCAATGCCTTGCTGCAATTACTGTATCAAATCGTACCCACCAGTAGTCCACTTGTTGTAGGCGTCAGTGCAGGTGCGTATCATGAAATTAGCAGCCTTGCGCTCGCTCATTTCCGGATGGAACCTCTTCCGAAGATTTCCAATTGGGTCACCTCTGCTAAAGCAAGGCAATCCACTGTCAGACATCATCATTACCGTGTTGATTGTGCCGTCCATGTAGCGGCGAGCTGCCAAGTAACCCTTCACGCACAAGCTATGTCGAAAAGTAAAAAGTAAAAAACAAAATAACAAACATCACAAGATGATACCGCGAAAACAGGAACACTGGTGATATTAAAAAGAAAACCTTTGCCTCACGAATTGATACCAAGTTTCACTTTTCATCACCCCGGATGGATCAAGTAACTCAGCTTGAAGTGGGCACTTTTTTTAGGTAACCTACAAGGTGGTAGGGCAGCATAACCCCGCGTATTATAAAAATTTTGAAATCGAGCTCCCAACCCGTAAAAGACACAATGGGGGGACATTAGACCTTACCCACTAACAACAATAAAGAAAACAGTGAGAATTGAGAAACTCAAGGAGGACAAAAATACAAAAGGTTTAGCTCATCTTGCCTACAAAGACTACGAACTGTTGAAGGAAGCTCCATCTCATATTGGAAATTTTGGAAGGATAAACAAGTATGGCCATGAGCCGCCACGGCATCATCAGCCATATTACCCTGCCGGTAAGTGTGATGGACCGAAGCGCCAAATAAAAGAGCACAACAATCTATAATTGTTGGGAAAATACCCCATGGAATCGTCACAGTGCCTAAAATAGCCTGGATCACCAATATAGAGTCTCCAAATACCAAGTCAACATGGATGCCCTGACTATAAGCAAAAGTTAAACCAGTAAAGAGAGCATTTGCCTGGGGCTCAATTGAGGAAATCTGGTTAAAGCTACAAAAAAATGAAGCTATACAACGACCCTCATGATCACGAAAGTTCCTCTCCCAGCTCCCTGCCCTAGCCGCACAGACCCGTCAAAATGAAAAGCAGTTTCACCAGGGCCCGTTCTGGTCCACCGAATCTATGAGACCCTCTTCACTGAAGCAAGAAGGCATGGAGACGGAGTTGTGCTATGATAAGCCGGTCCAGGAAACACATGTATCTCGATGGAACAAACATAGGTAGTAGCTCACGAAGCCACCGAAAGATATTTCTGGTGATCGAAGACGAGGACATCGACTTTTGCTCAAAAATAACCCGATTTCGAGCTGTCCAAAGTTCCCAGCAAATTATAGAAGGGGAGATATTTCGAAGGAAATAAATTCGAGAAGTCGAACCTGCATGGCCCCACCAACGATAAATCCAAAATCAATATGAACAAGCCCACCCACACTGCAAACATAGGGAATTCACATTATTCTGCAACTACTTAAATACAGTTTCTTTAAGTAACTAGTAGGTAGCACGTGCGTTGCACGTGAACAGTATCATTAGAACCGTTTCTTGTTGCATTTTTTATTCAAATCTTGTAATGCTATTATGTATGCATAAGTCAGAACTTAAGATTGGTTATCCAATGTCATCATATAGCCTTCCTTCTCCAATGACGAAACCAACGTCTTCAACTCTTCATAGTCCAAAGTTCATTACATCTTACATCTTTAATTTACTAACAATCAGGAACATGCAAGAAATTACACATCAAGTCACATGGGAGATATTGGTGGGTTCCCTCGAGAAATGCTAGGGAACCCACCAATATTTCCCATTTAGCTCCCACCCAAGTGTAAAATTGACAACATAAGTATTCATTTGGCATGATTGCATTTTTGTAGAAGGAATGTGGGAGATGAGTGGGAGATATTGGTGGGTTCCCTAGCAATCTCACATATACATCTAAACATGAAGAAATACCATTAATTGGAAGATCACACCATCAAGAATCCAGGCCGCCAAAAAATCCTAGATCTAGATAATTGACCACTTCATTTTTCAGTGATTTCTCAAGGTTGTCATATCTTCTTCTCATTTCCACCGATAGAAATTGCATTTTGACTTGGACGACATCTCAAAAGAGTATATGTTCAGTAGTAATATAGCTAATAGCCACCATCTTCGACTATGAATAACTATTTTTCTCAACCAAATATAACATTTTGTGTTAAATATAGATTGGTGTTTCAAATAGTCTTACTTAAACTGGAAATCTATAACTAAATTTGTTAGAATTGGCTATAACTAAAAACATTAAAGGAGAATGTAGTCACAACTAATATATTCTTTCCTATATTCCGGCAGAGGAGGAATTATGGAGCAAGCTTTAATTGTAGACATGTTTACAGTCGAGATTTGCCCACAGAATCGGTGATTTGCCCACTGAAAAGTCAGCCAACATCAATCTTTATGCCCACAGCATTGAGGAATTTCACATTTCGGTCAGCTAACATCGATAAATTCCAGACTTTACTCAGCCAACGTCCAGCTTTTCCCATGAGTTCGCCGATTTGGCCACGCAATCGATGACTTTCCCATGGCGGTCAGCCGGCATCGATGTTTTTGTCCACTGCATCGAGGAAGGTTGGTCATGCTATAGAAAAGCTCTGCACCAGCTATAGCAATTTGTACGCTCAGTTGGGGTTAATATCTTTGCCAGCTCTGCTACCACAAACCTATGAGTTACCATAGCAACTTAATCCATTATTCACAGCAATGACAGTCCAAATAGGCCACAAAGCAACACTCCAAATGAAAACCTGTAAATTCAACACGCTTATCTACTTGACTATTAAAGCAGCAGATTCGCCAATTTCAACTTACAGTGGGTGTCATTGAATGTTGATGAATCTGCTCCAGCCAAATCCAAAAGAGCGAACATTACTGGTATGCGATGAACCACTCGCCGGATCCAATATGCATCTCATTAGAATATGGTTTCAAGTGGGTGATTAAATTGTTCAAATTAGAGATATGCAAATGCAATATCTGAAAATCACCCAATGTTAGAAATTGCAATTATTTGAATTTAGTTGCAAGCATTACACATAAACCATGCATATTTATCTAAACACGAAAGCAAGTTAAAGAGTATGTACCTTGTCGTTGATGGAACCGATGACCTAATCAAACTCCATTGGAACTTTTGAAACAGGTCATGCCATTTGAGCTCATAAGAATCACACTTTACCATGGACAACAATGAAGTTTGCTCTCTTCCTGGAAAAAAGTTATGGCCGTCAGATTGAGAATCAACTCTGATAAGCGGCGGCGGCGGTGGTCACCAGGACTCTCTAGTTTCGTGTCAGAGAGGTAAAGAATTGCCACAGTTTCCGCTCTCAAAATCTCTGTATCCAATCAGAGTGGCTACGACTAAAAATGCATTCGATCGAAGAGCCGCAAATTACTTATTTCATTTGGAATTTTCAAATCGTAAAAATCGTATCATAATTCAGTTGGGAGGGAGTAATGAGAAAGTTGTACTAAAGTTATTGCAAATTACAGAAAACAAGATGACGTGATTAAAAGTATATTGACATCAGTCAAAGACTACCCTATACAAATACCAACATGCCTAAATTACAGTTTTGCTAAAGCACCAAAACGACAGCAATTCAAAAACTGCAAAAGCGCATATTTGGGAAATAACAAGCTTAAAACTGCATAATGATGAGTGACTTCTTTTTACTAAATATTAGATTCATCCAATTTGGCAAACACAAATTGTGTAGTGTCTCCACATAGTTTTAATGACCAAAGAAACTTACTGATATGTCTGGTTAACATGAAAGAATTGTTTTATGTTACAGGATAACTATCCAAAGCATTCTGCAGATCACGAATGCAATATTCTATCTGAAGAGAAAGTCCTACCTCAAGCACGCAGGGAAAACACTAATATAACATAAAAACTCTAGAATTCTGGACTTCTTCTAGACTAAGTGTAGCATTTCAATATGCATTCCCTACACCAATGCTAAGAAAACCCTTCTTAATGGAATGCAGTTAATCAATAGCACCATGAATAGTCGGGGAATTCCTTTTAAGCTCCTAGATACATGGAAAAGCAGAGCATTATCATTAGCTATATATGCAATTTCACACCTGTGACAGATGCCTTCTTGATCTAAATGTGAGACACATAGGGTCATTACTCATTAGTAACCTTCTGAATCCAAGAGAAGACATGGACGAAAAGAAGACAGAGAATTCATCGTCGCATTTATCAAACCATTCGTGCAAAATTCCAGAAACCAAAAGGTGATCCCAGATGAGTCTCATGTTGCAATTGGGGCAGGCAGGCAAACAAGCCCGTGAGGACACCAGAAAAATGAATGGAAAGATGGATACCATTATTGTTAGGTTATTGGATTCTCAAAAGAAAAGATTCTAAAAAAAATATTATTATTATTATTAGGTCGTTCTACTTTGAGAATCAATTGAAGAAGCTTGTCGAGGAAGATGGTACAGTAATACAGAAAAGAGCGCCACATACAAATACGCTTATTCAAGTCGTAGGAGATGATATGAGCAATAAAAAAGTTCCATGAATTTTCCAAAAACACTAGGTAACCCTTAATTTTTTTTTTAAAAGAATGACCATTTGTTGTTACTTATATAAAAGTGGCCCCCCTAAATGCAAAAGCATCTCTAGCGCAGTTGGCAAAGCGCTTGTTCTTAAAACTGTAATGTAGAGGGAAGGTCGAATGTTCGATCCTCTCTGTGTGCGCTTTTTTATTTTTTCTCACAAATATTGAAAAACAATGTAGAGGGAAGGTCGAATGTTCGATCCTCTCTGTGTGCGCTTTTTTATTTTTTCTCACAAATATTGAAAAACAAAAAAATTAAACGTACAAAAGGAGACTCGAACCCTGGCGGCTTTAGTAAACAATGGAGAGCCTTACCAACTTAGCCAGAAGGCTAACAATAACATTTTTGATATTTAAATTATTTAAGCTTTAAAATAAGTGGACAAATACTGACTTTGCTACTACCCAAATTGTGCCCTCCCTTCGATGGAATCCTGGCTCCGCCACTGGACAAGCACAAACCTGCAATATATAAATTGGAAGTGTAGATGGATTGCCTTGATGATTCAGGGTTGTCACTTGTCACAATGACGACAATCAGGTTTAAAGAAATTCCTTTACTCGCAACATTGAATCATCTCCGTACCAAAACTACGCACAACAATTAGGTTAGCAAAATCATCGTTTTGGACGGAAGAATTTCGAAATTGAAAGGAAACTGTAAACTGAAGGGACGCATCTATATGAAACCTAGATCGGGCATCCTCAGGGCGACGGTGAGGGAGGGAGTCATGGGTGGGGTGATTGCGGTAAAACAAAGCAGGGGATGAGTGCTTTGGTTGGGTTTTTCTGTCAGAGATTTCACGAGAGGTTTTTGAGGAGACGTGAGATAATCCAATGACTCTTTTTTACTATGGCTTTCAGCGGGTTTTAGTGATTAAATTAACACACAAGGGTAGGTAGCATAAAAGTATTAGTGTCAAAAACCAGCTCTGTAAACTTTTAAATAGTAGAGATAAAAAGGTCCCTCTATCAGAAAACCATAAAAACCTCTGAGCAGTAAAGAAATCTCATCTCATGGTCAACATATAAGAAGATTAATAATGTAATGCAAGTCCTCAAATTAATGAAATTGTGATATGTGCGTGGAGATACCTCTGGAGGATTTGGAGAGGGGAACGAACGTCAAAATTGATCCAACAGGAGGAGATGCGGAAACATCTCTACATATAGCTTCAGTCAGCATCCCTTCGCCAAAAAATCTAACATGAGCAGCATGAATGAATGCATATGGTTGCACATAATACCAATTCAATATACAGGGCGTGGTAATGCATGCCATCATTCCATGAACATACAGTCACTCTGTCTGTGGGATATCCTTGATAGTCCCAAATTCAGAGCATGTAGTTATGTCCAAATTGAATTGGATGAAGATTAAGTGCATGATACTTTTCAGTACTTGACCTAAAGCAAGCATTTAAAATGACGACGGGCACTGCGTCTTCAAGATAACCCAAAAGCTGCAATTTCATATTAGCCCAAAAGCTAGTACGAATTGCAGACTCAAAATATACTTACAAGCAATAAATACAAGACAGATAGACAGAAAATATTAGATATATAAACCCTTATCAAATGTTACCTGAGAGAGACGAAGACGATAAATCAAAGTTAACAAGGACAGAGATTCGAGAGATGGATTAGGGTCGGGTGTCAAAGAGGCTGTGTATGCTTTCGCCGATGAGAGAGGGAGCGAGATACATAGAGAAGGTTAGCCCAGTTTTCGCCGATGGCAGTGACTGTCGAATGTGAAGCCTAATGCTAGGGGATCTCTGTTTAGGCAAAGAGGTCCGTACGTCAGAAGGAGAGTCGCCAAACGTTGTGATAACCAAGTTTAACAGAGGCACTTTGGTAATAAGCAATTTTGGCGAGGTACTTTCATAATAAGTAATCTTAGGAATCAATTAAGATCATTCACTCTTTTAAAATAGTAAAGATTTAAAATAGTAAAGATATGGACAATGTTTGACAATCTGGCAATTGATAAGGTCTAGTTCTTGCATACATATGAATTGTCAGAACACAATAATCAGCTCGGTAATACATCAAAAAAAAAAGAACTAGAAGAACGTCGTAAGTTTGCTTACTTGTCGAATAAAAGATTTCCGTTGTGTCTGTCCTTTGGTTGAAGCAAGAGACTGGCAACTGCATAACCAGCACTGCTAATTATGAAGTTCTCACGAGCTGCTTCGAAGCTGGGAGAACCAACGGGTCCATAATCTTGTTGAAAAATTTCGTATAACCCACCATCAGTGGTTTCACCCATCTGACTTCTGCTTCGTGTATTAGGCACAACCTTCAGAATACAAAGTCAGATGACTTAGAACTACATGGAAATTGCAATTTCAAGCATGATCATCAAACAGAAAGAGAGATACGCAAGAATCATTCAATGTTAACTTGCACATACTAGCAAAAATATTTAAGTGTCTAACAATCGACACATAACTACCTTAAATTGTTACCTAATTGACACTCAGATACGCGCAGTGTCAATTTTGACACTTGACTACACACACTATAAGAAATTACGACATTCGCTTTGATTGACTAACATCGTTAGTAAAATTGGTTAGGTGTTAGCACATTAGAGGGATACATCCATCATTCGCCTACCCCACACCCACCACCACCACACACACCCTGTACCACCAGCAACCACCGCCACCCTCCTCCGCCGCCACCACGTCTATTTCATCCCCTATGCTCTCAACACTCGCAAAATTGTACCAAAAAAACTCATTCTACCTTGTACCCTATACACGGTCACCAACACCACAGAAACCCACACCACCACCACCACCACCACCACCACCACCATAGAAAGCCACAACAATTGCTTACAGAATCAAACTCACCTTCGTACTAAGAGATGGAAAATAAACATACCTCAATTATTCCCCTCTCTGGACCAGTTAGAAGAAATCCTTAAGGAAACAAAAGAGTTTCAGTCCAACTGCTTCAAATATGTCTTTCAAAAGTGATATTACTTGCAAAGCAAGTACATCTTGTCGACATTCATCTCCAACCTAGACCAAAGAAAAATTTCTTAGTCATGCAAACACATAGTGCAGAAATCAAAACCGGTAAGGCTATCTCATTTTAACCAAGAATGGATTAATCTGAAATCGATACTATTTTAATGCTTTTACTTTTAAAACAAACCAAAATAAAGATAGGATAAAGACAAGCGGAAGAAACTGCAGCTCTCAGTTAAATGAAACCCCTCTCGGGTTTTGGTTCCACTTAAAATTTGGGATATTCGATTTGGTCATCAATTTGACAATAGACTTGACAATTTGCATATTTGGAACTAGTTTGTGGAAAACTGGAGTATCACACTTGTCGTTTCCTTCCAATCCATGTAGAAGATAGATAAAGGCAAAAATGAAAGGCATAGACCACTGTAAGTGACATGGAACTTGCAGGTCGAGCTTCAGTCAATAATGATACGATAGTTAAATATTCTAAGGTCCTTCATGCTAGAATCAACTACAACTCAACTTCACAAGCATACAGAGTGGTAACCGAACAGGTCTACCTTGAAGATGCAAGCTTGGGGTTTTAAAACATTCTGATCCCCATCTCGATCCACCACATTGAAAGTGATCATAATAGGAACCTTAGCTGCTGACTGTAAGGGTATTCCACTGTCAAACTGAATACCTCTAACAAGTTTATCAGTAGCTGTGGGTAAGTAAAGATCTTCTCCTTGCATTTCGATCTTCTCCAACTCCCTGTTCAATGGAGAAGATTACATACCATGTCCAAGATTATTAAGATATCATGGAACTTGAACTTATCAACACATTTATAACCAGTATACACCCTCGAATACCAGCTCGTCTTTCCTCCTTTGGCAGTGGGAAAAGCACACCAGATATAGAGGTCACTTTATCGAAGAAATCAAATTCTCTCTGAAACACGTCACCAGCCCTCTGATTGAAACCATCAATTATCTTTTGCCTAACAACAGGCAGAAGTGCTTGAAAAGAGCTACTCTGAAAAGTCGCGAACAAAGGTGTTACAATGAGAAAAGAGAGGTGGAACTGTGGAAGAATTAAAGGTAAAATGACAGATTACTTACTAAAACAAGGAAGTCATACAAACTAGAATACTGAAAGTACGATGCAAAATGGTTCTCTTTGTTTCTAAGAGCATCTCCAAGAGATGACCTATAATTTGTCTTCGGCACACATTTATGCCAGTTTTGCTCAAAAAACCAGCTCCAACAGCTGGTGCAAAATCTGGCATAAACTTGAGCCAGACCTATTATTGGACCAGTTCTGACCTAAACTGAGGACAATTTGAAGCTGGTGTAAAAAATAAAAGACTCTGATTTATTACTCTGCTCCTCCTCTAATCCTCATCCTAATCTTCCACTGCTCCTCCAACGTTCGTATTCACCGTCGCAACGGTAAATTTATAAATACTTGTCAACAATCAAAGTGAAAAATACAAAAAAATTACAAAAATTACCTTTAACTCGCTTCAGTAGTATAATTGATTTGTTGTTAATTTAATAAAGTGTGATAATTATTAAATATAGTAACATTATTATTTAATAATAAAAACTATAAAATAATAAAATAATGCTGGTGGCCTATATTTAGGCCAGCTGCTGGAGCAGAAACTCAAAAAGTACAGGTGTAAAATTTAGGACAAGTACAAATATAGTCCAATGCATAGTTGTCAAAACCATACGATTCACGATTCTTATCCTACGATTCGATTCGATTCAGCCATGAAACGATGTGAATCCCTTAGTGAATCTTTAATGGACAAAAAATTATCTAAATCCCGATGCAAGAGTCCGAATCTTACGATTCAGTTGCGATTCAGACCGATTCTACGATTCACCTTCGATTTATCTGAATGTCTAATTGAGTTGCAGCATCAGTCTAAGAAATAATACTTCCTACATTACTTCCTACATTTATGTCTGTGTTTCAACATGCATTTGTTTTAAATTACTAGTGCATTTTTCTCTAGTCCAAGTCTAATAGTTTTCTATTCTTTTCAATCTCCTTGGCATCTTGTAGTTCCTTGCTCCACATGTCTATCTATATCTGGATTAGTCTCTGTCTGTCTTTTAGATGTGTGAAACTCCTAATCACTAGTTATGGATGCGAGTTCCCAATAATTGGACCTTTCTTTTTGTAGAAATATGAATATTGTTGATTCAAGATCCCTGAATGTGTTTTGGTTGGTAATTGTTTTGAGTGATGAAAGACAAAAGGCTAAGACATAAGCAGCAAAGCATCTCAGTTATCTCAAGGCCTTGAGATTGACTGAAATTCAAAGCCTTGAGTTATTCTATTCTGCTATATGTTCTAACAATTCTGTGTTGCAGATTGGATATCTGATTATACAAATCAGTGGTTTACTGCATATACTTTTGGATTATGCTATTTATATATCTAACACAATTGCAGATGATCAGAACAGGAAGAATCAAAGTTATCTGGGTATATCTTTGAAATTCTGTGAAGCAGGTTCAGAGCTCCAAGGCCTTGAGATGTGCCTTGAGCTGTTGACAGTTTTTACAGTACTTAGTTGATTCTTTCTTGCAGGTTGTGATTCTTAGTATTGTGATTATTTACTCACTTCAAAGTGTCTTAAACTTGTTTTTCATGATTCATATGTTTTAGAAGATATACAGGTTATTGTTCTAAGTCTATTAAACAGTTTTATCAGAAACTGTATAACCAAACAGTCATAGCACTGTTAGCTTTCTGGATTTTGTTGTTGCTGTGTTTCAATGCTTTTGCAGGGTTGTCAAACGTGCAGGAGCAATCTCTACAAACTCCAACGGATATCCACTTGAAGCTGTTTGAATTTCAGTTGAAAATAGAAGGAGGATTTGTAGGAACTAAGATCCTAAAATCTCTCAATCAGTTGCAGTTGTGGATAAAAGAGACTGGTTTGAATTTTGAAGAAGAGAGAGGCTTGCAGAATACTCAGATAGGCGTGAAAAAATCGTGGGAGATCATTCATTCAAACACATAATCATTCAAGCTTCATTCCAGATTCCTGAAGATCAAATCAATCCAGTTTTCCAGAAGAACACATCCAGGCTTCAACAGGTTATCTTCTTACTGTGTTCTTCACTTGTACTTCTTTCTGTGTATCTCTAGATTATATTAAACCTCACTTAACCTAGTGGTTGGTTGTTCAAGTGAAAAGCAAGAGGTTCTTGTTAGCTCAACAGTTAGTAGCTGGAACTAGATAGGTTTGGAACCACACGCTGTATAGGTGTAAGGGAAATCACTTAGGCTTGAAGTTCTAGGGCTGTTTCTGTGTGAGTAATAAGAAGTGTTTGCCCAATCCTGATGGGATTAGATCCCTCAGGCAGAGATTAGGTCCATTGGGACTGAACTCTGTAAATTGCTTTGTGTTCTTTACTTTACAGTTTGATTATTATCTGCTGCACACAACTCAAATCAAACTAGGGTTCAGAAGCTGTTTAGAATTGTTTACAGTTCAAGGCCTTGAAGCTTACTATTTTGCCTTTGTAAGTTTCAGACAGTTTACTAAAATCTCAAGGCCTTGAGATTTGAGTTTCACACAAAGTCTTTCTGTTAAGCTTTGAGTTTTGCAAAAAGTTTCCATACTCTATTCAACCCCCCCCACTTCTAGAGTATTTAGGTCCTGTATTTAGTCTACATTACAAACTTTCAAATATTTTGTTCAATAATGTTATAGCTTTGTCAATATTTTATTATATGTACATAAAAATATTGAAAGCTGAATCTTTACGATTCACGATTCGAGTCGATTTACGATTTGGTGAAGGTGAATTTCGATTCACTATCTGAATCCCGATTTGACAACTATGGTCCAATGACAATTCAACTGTTGGAGATGCTCTAAGGTTTCTTTGTTCCTGTAAATCTCTTACCCTTATTTTTTTTGAGAGAAATTGCTAAACTGCATTATGGGCTTTGAAGCCCAACAAGATCCGCATAAAAGGTTTTACAAGCCCATTCGGGCAAAACATGATGCCATCTGCTAGGATTTTCTAGGCTCATACCGTATTTAGCAAATGAATCGGCTAGGCGGTTGCCTCTTCGTCTGCTGTGTGAGACAGCTGTCTCGTTTAGCTCCCCCAGGTGTTAAATGCTCTCCACTAAATTCATATCTCCTTTCTGATGCATCTCACCTGTCTCTCTCTTCCGTTTCATCTTCTTATTCTCTTCAACCACAGAGAAAGAGTCCGTTTCGATTATTGCATGAGTGTTCTCCAATTCTCCGGCGAGCTTGATTCCGGCAAGGATGGCTTCCCCTTCTGCTGATATTGCAGATCTGCCAAATGGGATTGGAGATGACAACCCGGCGATGAAGACCCCCAATTCATCTCGTACCACCATCCCTGCTGCTGCTTTTCCTCGGCGAGGATCCCATGCGGCGTCGATCTTCACCCAGCAGATTGGAGGAGCTCGCCATAGGGTGTCTAAAGAGGTCTCTATCTGAGCCGTACCTCCCACCTTTGACTTCTTCGCATAATCTTCCACCACAGCTAAGTATTCTTGAAGCTCAATAGCTAAATCTTCTTCATTCTTCTTGTTTTCTGAGAATACTAATTGATTTCTGTGAATCCAGATCGCCCACGCGCCGCCACATAGCAGCTTACGATCTTCCATTGATAGATCTACAAAGATCTGGGGGAACCATCCGACAAAATTACCATTGATACGATCGACGAAAGCCTGACCGAGTAAGGCCTTCCAGGTCCTCTTCGTCGATTTACAGTACATCATCACATGATCTACATCTTCTGGTATTTTTCCACAACAGGGGAATTCGTAAGAGGTCTGTATCCCCCTTCTTCTCAAATTCTTTCTTGTGGCAAGGCCATTTTGAACATCTCCCCACGCTGGGATTAGAATTTTTTTGGAACTTTCTGTTTCCAAAAAAATTCTAACCAGTTGCTTTGCATTGCTGTTGACGAATTGCTTCCATGCACTGAATTTTTGGTAGCTTCTTCTATTTTCTTGAGTAGATCATAGCCTTAGTTAACACTATAGTTGCCGTCATCACTATAATGCCAGAATAAACGATCTGGTAGGTCGAAACTGGGAATTGATATTCGCATAATTTTTGTAACATCATCTGACCAAAAAACCTACTTTAATTTCTGTGTATCCCATCTTCTTTCTTCGGTGATGAAATCCGTAACCCTATACTCCGTTTGGGAGGAATTAGGAGTAAGGGGTTTTAAATCCATCTCACGAAAAAGCCACGGATCTGTGTGAGCGTTAAGGTTCTGACCATTCCCTAAGCTCCATCGTCTTCCTTTGATAATTAAATCTTTACTTGAGATGATACTTCTCCAAGCAAATGACGATTTATTATCTGCTTTAGCTCGTAAAAGACTAGTAGATTGATAGTATTTGTGTCTAAACACTCTCGCTACCAAGCTATCTGGTTTTGTTAAAAGGCGTCAGTATTGTTTTCCCAGTAAAGCAGTGTTGAACTTACTAAAATAACAGAAGTTTAACCCACCTCGTTTTTTCTCTTTTTGAAGGTTTTTCCAAGAGATCCATGCCATCTGTTTCTTCTCTATATCTCCCTTCCACCAAAACTGCGATATGATAAATTTCCAGCTTTTCACAAAGCTTCTACGGTAATCTGAAACAACCCATCGGATACGTCGGAATTGATTGCAGAACCGCTTTTATTAATACCTCTTTGCCCACAAAGGTCAAATGTTTTTCCTTCTAATCTTTGCATTTTCTTTCAACTTTTTTGACCACATATTGAAAATTGATCATCTTGTTTTTCCCCCATGGTGGTAGGGAGTCCCAGGTAGCGCTCGTGGATGGCCGCCAATTTCACACCGCCGAAGCTGCTAAGATCCAATTGAACTTGTTTTGGGACATTGAAGCTGAAGACCATAACAGATTTCTCAAATTGATCACTTGACCACCAGTAGCTTCGTATTTCTTTAGTAGATTCATAAGTGTTGTAATCTCTTCTTTTGTAGATTTTGTAAACAATAAGCTATCGTCCGCAAAAAAGAAGTGGGAGACAATAGGACCCCCTCTTGACGCGACGATACCTGATAGTGAACATGTACTAACACAACTCGAGACAGATAGTGAGAGTACTTCCCCAAAGAGGAGGAAGAGATGCGGTGAGATTGGACAGCCCTGACGAAGCCCGCACTCTGTCTTAATAAAACCAGCAACTTGACCTTTAAAAGAGAAAGAAAAAGTAGGAGTTGAGATACAATCCATTACCAGGTTCACCCAACCCGGTCCAAATCCATGTTTGGCCATGACTTTGCGTATGAAAGGCCACTCGACCCGGTCGTAGGCCTTACTCATGTTTTCCTTTAGGGCTAGATAACCCTCTTTTCCTTTCTTTCTGGTCTTCATTGTATGAATAATCTCGAAAGCTGTGAGGACATTATCCGTAATAAGTCTTCTGGGAACAAATGCGCTTTGGGTTTCAGAGATGATTGAACCCAAGCCTTGTTTCAATCTGTTCTCCATTGTCTTGGTGAACAATTTGTATATGACCGAACACAGACTGATCGGTCTAAGATCCGTAGTATTCCTGAATTGCTTGACCTTGGGGATTATTTCTAGAAGAGTGTGGTTATACTCTTCTACACTAGCTTCCGCGTTGTGAATCTTCAGCACGGTCTCTCCCTATTCGTAGCCGAAAATATGCCAATATTTTTGGTAAAACATCGTTGGGAATCCATCAATTCCCGGGGCCTTTTCCGGGCCCATCTGTTTTAAGGCCATCTGTAGATAGTGCTTTCTAGACAGGCTGATCTTAGCCACGTGGCGATCATCCAGCACACCTAGCTGTGCTCCACACGCACTGGATCACCAGCCGCGATGATCCACGTGGGGGCTGCGAGACAGGGCCCTCGCATACCACCACACGGGACCTGTAGGGACTTAGTGGTTTGGAGGCTAGAGTAAGTCCTGTCGCGCGCGAGCGATAACCAAGCCCGCGCGCGACCCCTAGTAACTGCTTTGAGAGATTTATGGCACGAGCTCCATAAACCCGGTCAAACCCGGTCAACCTCGTAACGGTTTTGGTATACGCGAATAACGTGTTGTAACGGTCCCTATATACGCGGATGAACGTGCCGTTGTGGTTAAGCTAATTAAGCCGCCATTGATGGGGCATTAACCTCACTACAACAGTCAAATTCTCCGTCATATATAGGATCGTTAACCCTTCCATACAAGGGATAACCACCTGAGATACGCGGAAGCTCTTCCAAAATCCTGTCTCTCTCTCATACAGTGCTATTGCCTTACTCTCTCCCTACACACAACCATATTCTTCCTGTGTCTTTTATATCCTCTACTCTTGGTGTATATTGAATTCTCTCTGCAGGATTCTCTCGTACACATTTGGTGAACCCGACGTGAACTTACCACTGCAAGCAACCATGTCTCATGAAGATGATGTCAGTAACAGATCGCCCTCCACGGAGACCACCTCGGGAGAGGAAACCCGCCACACTCCTACGGCCGCCGGTGAGGCTCCGATGCTAGAGGCCTTGGACGCTACCATCCAGAGTCAGGCAAAGGCTCTCAAGGCTCAATCTGCGCAGTTGGAACGGATAATGGCCATCCTGGGGACTCTCGCCCCGAATCCCACTGTGGCCACGGCTGTCTCTCAGGGAGGAGGAGCTTCCACCACTTAAGGGTTGGGAGTATTACCCACGCCACCTAACCCCAACCTTCAAACTCCACCGGCAACGGTGCAGTTGCCCTCGGTTCAGGGGCAAACGGCTCAAATATTGCCTCTTACCGCTCATATTCCTCAACCGCCAACCCTGGCACCCAATCCGCCTTCACAATACCGTTTTCCTCCTCCGCCGGTGGCGTGGGGCAATGCGAATTTACAATATGTTCCTAGCCCTTCCGCGGCATATGTGTCGCCTCCAACTGCAACAACCCCTCCTCCTGCTGCCGGGGGAAGTGCACCGGAGTGCATGACGTCACTGCAGCGGCGCATGGAAACTTTCTTGGCCAACCAACTATTCGCTGATACCATCATCCCGAGGATTGACAACGATCCCCCTATCCCACGCGAGATCTACCTCATGCCTAACCCTGCTGGGTACAAGGCTCCTAAATGGGACAAGTTCGAAGATGTCAACGGAAACGCTCACGAGCATGTCATGCGTTTCATTGATGTGATGGGGCCATATGGGGCTGATCCCAAGTTGCTGATGCGCGAGTTCCCGAAATCTCTGGGGAACGTGGCCTACAAGTGGTATAGGACACTGGAGGCTGGATCCATGAAGACCTGGGACGACTTGGTCCAGAAGTTCTATACCAAATTCTTCCAGATGGAAGAAAAGGTGACGATGATTCATCTCTCTCGCATGTACCAGAAGCGCGAGGAGGATGGAGTGACATTCATCAAGAAGTTTAGAGCCAAGTCCTTGGAATGCAGAGATGAAGTGCTTGAGGGCAGGCTCGTGGAAATATGCCTGCAATGCATGCGAGACGAGTACAAAGGTATGCTTATCAACCTACAAACTCCTACGTTTTCGAAGCTAATCGAATTCACAAAGAACATAGAGCCTATAGTGGAGAGGCAGAAAAAGAAGCACGCCCCTGAGCGATCCCCGAGCGGGACTACCTTCAAAATTGGGAGGTTCAGCTACAAGAGGGGACGTGAGGCTGAAGTGAATGCGGTCTCGCCCCAAAAGCAGCCAAAGGTCGCAAACTTCGATGTGCCACCTTTACCATGTTCGGTAGAGGAAGCGAGTGACTTGTGCACACAATGGCGTAAAGATGGTATCTTGCCGCCGCTCGAAAGGATACCCTCCAAGGAGATGATGAGGGACCCAAAATGGTGTGAATGCCACGAAAAGATCATGCACCCCACGGCCGACTGCAAGAAGCTTAGAAATATGGTGAGCCGAAAGATGAAAGACGGCGAGTTGATTGTCAGCGACCAGAGGCAGGATGTGCGAAATAATCCACTGCCTGCCCACGCGGAGTAAGAGCCGAAGGGCAAAGAGGTTGCCATGATCGCGATTATGGACCTCGAAGAGATTGTGGAGGATGGTCTACCCATCGTTTCCGAGATCCACAATGACGAGGATTACAGCATAGACACGGAGGACGAACGTGCCGATCGGATGAAAGGGTCGCACGGGTTCAGCAGGTTCTTCGATGAAATGAACTTTTTCGGAGAATGCCGGAAGGAAATGACAAAGGCGATCCTGAGGATAGCGGAAGATTACGAGGAAGATATCGTGGTCTCCAACGGGAAGGTTGTCAGGGCATCCCGCTCTACAGAAAAGGTCATAACCTTCTCTGCAAGCGATAAGAAGACAAATGCGAGCCACCAGAAGCCTTTGTACGTAACGACATTAATCAATGGTGTGGAGTTCAAAAGAGCGTTTGTCGACGGAGGAGCGGCAGTTAACGTGGTCTCGCTCAACACTCTGAAGCTGGCAGGAATCCCGGAGCAGAAGATTGTCAGACCCCCCCTCCCCGCTGATGGGATTTGGAAGCGACTCCAGAATGACGATAGGATGGATCCGTCTGGGTGTCTAGATTGGCAAAATCAAGTGTTCAGCCAAATTCTATGTCATCGATGCGAACACTACGTATCACATGATCATTGGTCGGGCCTGGATTCATCGCTTCGATGTAGTCCCCTCAACAGCTCACCAGGTGATGAAAGCTATCTGGAATAACAGAATAGTGGAGATACCAGCCTCGATAAATCCTTTCAATCTGGATGAGGCGCACCTCACCGAGGCAGTATGGTTCACTGAGATGGCAGATGAGCAAACGTCGGGGCCATTTAACCCCACTCCTTTGCCTCGATGGGAGGACATCAGAGATCAGTCACCCGCAGGAGTGATGGTGACCAGGGAGGAGGCCAAGGAAAAGCCGTCCACGCAAGAAGAGACATCACAAATTGCTTATCAGCGAAAGAATGTGTACACTCTGAAAAGGATAGCAAAACACGATCCCGAGGGCAAAGAGATAGAAAGCTTCTACGCTAACAGGAAGAAGTGTTACTGCATATGAAGGTGCGCGGGGATGTCCCCACGCGAGCATGGGGATGTCCCTGAGCAAATCAATCAAATCGAGCAGGTAGTGGAATTAGACAAGCCGACACCAGGTGTTTTAGACGAGAAGCTAAAAGAGGCGCCCGAATGCATGGAGGAAAATCCCAAACCGCAAAAGCAGGAGCTGAAGGAGGTATTCCTAAGCCCAAACGAAGAAAAGAAGAGGCCAGTCTTTCTGAGTGCAGACCTCACGAGCGAGGAGGAGGAAAGATTGCTGCGACTCCTGACCGAGTACAAAGACGTGTTCGCATGGGAGTACGATGAGATGACCGGTCTGGAAACGAGCATCACCATGCACAGGTTAGATGTAATTCCAGGGTCTAAGCCGATAAAGCAGAGCACAAGGAGCTTCAGGCCAGAAATCAACGTGAAAATCAAGCAAGAAATTGTCAAGCTGCTAACTGCCAAATTCATCGAGCCCAACCACCATCCAACATGGTTGGCTAACATCGTGCCTGTGGTGAAGAAGAATGGACAGCTTCGCATTTGTGTGGACTTTCGATACCTTAACAGTTTCTGCCCAAGGACAATTTTCCGCTGCCCAATATTGACCTGCTCATCGATTCGACCGCGGGCCATCGCATGTTTAGCTTTATGGATGGCTTCAGTGGATACAACCAGATCAAAATGGACCCTGAAGACGCACGGAAAACCGCGTTCATCACGCTAGTGGGAGTCTTCAATTATACAGTTATGCCTTTCGGTCTCAAGAACGCAGGCGCGACTTATCAGCGAGCCATGATGGCCCTGTTCCACGACATGATGCATAGAGAAGTGGAATTTTACGTTGATGACTTAGTTTTCAAGTCCAAATAAGAGGCGGATCACTTAGGGGACCTGCGGAAAGTATTCAATAGATGCAGAAGTTTTCAGCTAAAGATGAACCCCATGAAGTGCGCATTCGGGGTGACCTCGGGGAACTTCTTGGGATGTGTTATACATCGTCAAGGCATCAAGCCTGATCCCGCAAAAGTATCAGCCATCACCAGTATGACGGCGCCGCACAACCAAAGTGCCTTGAAGACATTCTTTGGGAAGCTATCTTACCTGCGAAGGCTCATCCCGGCGATCGCAGAAATTACCTTCTGCTTCAGCGATCTTCTCAAGAAGGATGCTGTGTACAACTGGACCACAGAGCATGAAGCTGCGTTCGGAAGGCTAAAGGACTTGATGACATCGTCAAGGGTAATGATCGCACCACAGCTCGGATCGCCACTTTTGCTATACCTTACATCGACAAAGAAGTCTATAGGGACACTCTTGGCTCAGGAGTATGAAGGGAAAGAAAGGCCAATTTACTACATTTCCCGCATAGTGCAGCCAGCAGAATCAAGGTACACGGATATCGAGCGTCATTGCCTCACTCTATTCTTTGTAATAGAAAAGTTGAAACACTACTTCGCTTCGCACAAGGTGGTAGTGGTTACAAAGAGTGACCCTATACGGTACCTCTTGACTCACACTAATCCTGGGGGAAGACTGGCAAAATGGTATATGACCATTTCTCAATACGACATCACATGCGTTCGACCCCGGGCAATCAAATCGCAAGCGGTGGCGGATTTGCTAGCACAATTCCCTGATAATAGTCATGAGCCTGTGATTGAGGAGGAGCTGGAGGGACCTGAGATCTATGCAGTTGAGTTGCCCTACTGGACGCTCCATTTCGACGGGTCGTCGACAAGGAAAGGTGGAGGAATTGGAATAGTTCTAACAAAGCCCGATGGAGAAGTCATACATATGTCCACAAAGCTTGACTTCGCAGTCACCAACAATGAAGCAGAGTACGAAGCTCTCATTGCAGGTCTTCGCGCAGCAAGGGCACTAGAAGTAAGCAATTTGACGATTATGGGGGATTCCAAACTAATCGTCAAACAAGCCTCGGGCGAGTATGGTTTAAAGGAGGTGAACCTATTACCTTACCGAACTTTGGTACAGAAGCTAGTGCAACAATTCTGCGATGTCAGGTACGAGCATAAACCCAGAGCAGATAATAGGCATGCTGATGCTTTAGCCATCCTGGGATCCAAGGTTAGTGCGGATAAGTGTCCCGCAAGAATCTCGATTGAAGTGCGAACGTCGTCGGCGGTTGAAAGAGGACGCGTGTGAGGATGAATGCATGGACGATGCAGACTGGAGGAAGCCAATATTGCGCGCCATCGCAGAAGGAACGAGTAAAGAAAAGTGGGCATCCACTAAGGGGTACTGCATACATGACAACACTCTCTTTTACAGAGGCCCAAGTGGGATACTCATGCGATGCGTCTCACATCAGGAGGGACAAGCACTGCTAGAAAAGATTCACCAGCATACTTGCGGGTAAAGTGAAGTACCAGTCTATCGAAAGGCCCAGAGGTATGGGATTCACTGGCCGGACATGTCAGCGGCTGCGGCGTTGATTCAAGGGAATTGCAAGATTTGTGCACTGATCAAGGACTCTTTATCAATTGCTCTGGTTGATGATAACATGGATTGGAGGAAGCCACTCTTCGACTTTCTCACACAAGGAATCTAGCCTGAGTCGAGAAAAGAAGCCGAAAAGCTAAAACGGAAAGCAGCCCGGTACGTGGTGCAAGAAAACATACTCTGGCAAAGGGGTCACGAGGGTAACCTACTTCGATGTCTAGACAGCAAGGAAGCACACGAGGTGATGGACCTCTCTCACCAAGTGGAACATCAGGGAGGTGCGAAACTATGCAGACAGCTTCTCACAGTGGGTTACTTCTGGCCTACCATGGAAGAAGATTGCCGCGCTAAAGTAAGAAGATGCCAGGAGTGTCAATTCAAAGGCAACCTCGTACATGCTCCTGCCGTAGATCTACATGCGTTGGGAACACCATGGCCGTTCCACACTTGGGCTCTGGATTTTGTTGGCCCTATCCGACCAGCCTCGCATGGGAATCAGTTTATTCTCACCACGACCGAGTTGTTCACTAAGTGGGTAGAATCAATACCACTAAAGACAGCAAATGCGCTTGCTGTAGTCCAATTCATCCAAGAGAACATCATATACCGGTTCGGAATTCCTAACACAATTCTCTCGGATAATGGTACCCCCTTCGTCAATCGCCAGGTGGCTGCGAAGCTGGCGGAGTACAACATAAGGCAGATATGTTCTACTCCCTATTATCCAAAAGGGAATGGTCAAGCGGAAGCAACCAACAAGACGCTGCTGAGAAACCCGAGCAAGATGGTTGCAGATGATCACAAGAAATGGGCTGACTCTTTGAATATAGCCTTGTGGGCGTATCAAAATTCTCCAAGGATTCCCACAGGAGTCTCCCCATTTCTTTTGTGCTACGGAGCTGAAGCTGTAGTACCAGCGGAGGTAAAAATCAACTATGCAAGGTTGGCCTTCCATGCACTATACGAGAATCAGCGCGATCATGACTTGGTCCTATTAGAAGAAAAGCGGGAGCAGGCTAAGCGGACTAACAAGCGATACCAGAAAAGGATCGCCCGCGCGTACAACAAAACAGTCCAACGTCGAGATTTCGCAGTTGGGGACCTGGTCTTGCGGCATCGGATCACTGCATGCGGGAGGCGGCTCACCCAAAATTCGCAGCCAACTGGGAAGGACCCTTCGAAGTCAAAGAAGTCTTTGACAGTGGCTACTGCAATATACAAAGGCTACATGGGACGACCTCAACCCCAAGCTCAGTCAACATGCGCTGGATTAAGAAGTATTATCCTTAACTCCTCTCATTACATGCATTAGATTACAATGCCTACTTTATGCTTTGTATTGTCATAGACTCATGCGTCTTCTCTCCCATATGAGGGAATTGTAACCTCAAATCTCCCATATGAGGGTGTTTATAATAAAATACTTCTCCCAAATGGGAAGAATTTTATAATTTCAGCTGTCTTTATCGCTTCATTTACTTCTCCATTGCTCAATAACGAAAGCTTATCTGCTCAGATAGCAGCATTAATCAAACACAATCTTAATTGATCCTAAGCCTATTTGTCGTGATAGCAGCACTATGCGAATATGATCTTAATTGATCTCAAGCCTATCTGTCGAGATAGCAACCATACTTGAAACACGATCTTAATTGATCTCAAGTCTATCTGCCGCGATAGCAGCACTATGCGAAAATGATCTCAAGCCTATCTGCCGCGATAGCAGCACTATGCGAATATGATCTTAATTGATCTTAAGCCTATCTGCCGAGATAGCAATCATACTTGAAACACGATCTTAATTGATCCCTAGCCTATCTGTCGCGATAGCAGCACTATGCAAATATGATCTTAATCGATCTCAAGCTTATCTGCCGAGATAGCAGCCATACTTGAGTCCAGCCTTAAGTGATTTTCAAGACTATATGCTGAAATAGCAGCACTACGCGAATGCGAGCTCAAACGATCTAAAAACTTACCTGCTAAAAAAATATATATAGCAACTCTAATGTATGATCTTTATGATCTGCGAATCTATCAATTAGATAGCCAACTATAGTGACAACGCATCGCGCGAATGTAAAATTTGTCAAGCGCACGTTCAAGCACAAAAAGGGCAAAGTTTGCCGACACGCATGCAAGATTATAATTTGTTGTAACAAGAACAGCAAATGATACAAAACGCTTTACTATGAGTCAAAATGACTTACAACTTATCTGTCTAGATAGCAGCTTACAAGCGAAAGCTCAGACTGAGCTAATTACATAGTCAAAATGACTTACAATTCATCTAAATAGCAGCCTACAAGCGAAAGTTACACAGAAAGGAAATCCTTACTGTAAAATGATCGGCCTATCCTAACAAAAGCTATGCGACATAATAGTTTGTGACCAAAGATCTGTAGCAAGTAGGGCCTTTCTATAAAATGAACGGCCTACAAACACTACAAAAGCTATGCGACGCCATCTTCAAGATCCTAGGATCTGACAAGGCCTCTGTCTGATCTTCTGCCCAAGAGACGTGCCCGATGAACCATCTGTTCAGGCGTATGTGGCGGTGAAGAACAGGCAAGCAGCAACTCCTGGGGCAAGAGGCTCCTTGTCCACGGAGACGAGCACAATGGCTCGCCACCCCGAGTTCAAGAACGTGGAGGCAAGAAGTTCTCCTCCGGGAAAGCTAGAGGAGAAATCCGCCGTTCATTACGAGTTGGTAAGAAGGTCAGTACAGTACTGCACCTCGCCGGAAGGCAGCCAAAAGTACGACCTGCGAGCATAATAGACGAAGAAAATTCTTCGAGCAAGCATGAGGTATTATGTGCATCCTCTTTACGATGGCTATGAAGATCAATAAGCTTCGTAAAGAAGATCTTGGAAGCTATTTCTATGGCACAAAGCACAAACTCGGGTTTCACAACTTGAAATTTCCATGAGTCAACAAAGAACAAGCATTGAAGCCAGCAGTAGTAAAGGGGTAAGAATCAATCACTTACGCCTTGAGATAGGTAACATTCAATTACCCTACTAAAGGCTACGACGATTCGGTGGCGTACCCTAATTAATGATGGAAGGTCATGATACGGATGGACTTCCCAAGGAAAGCGTGCTTATCTGATAAGCAGTTAGCGCGAAAATCAAGGCGGACATGTCACTAGCTGACGTCATAACTGATACGCACAAGATATTCGAGAAAATCCCAGAAAGGGGCAAAACGGGCATTCAATCCTTGAATAAAAAAAGGGGGGGGGGGGAGAAACTCTAGCAACATTACAATAATGTTTCAACATTTTGTTCAAAACAAATACTTGCTATTTTTCAAAATAAATCTTTGATCAGGGGGTCATCAGGGGAAAACAAGAGTGACAAATTTGTCACTTGGTCCACTTCTCGCTTCAACTGCTCGTAGTTGGTGCTCATCTCATGGAAGAGCTTCACAGCCTCTTCAGCATTCTGTCTTTGCTTCTCTACCTTTTGCCCCTCAGCTGCGAGGTTATGGAAGCCGCACTTCAAATTCACAGCCGCGCCAATCTGGGTGACTCTGTTGACAAGGTACCCGAAGCCCAGCTTGCCCTGAACTTTCGCTTGAAGGCCTTGGAACATGCTGAAAAGCAGCTGCGCGCTCTGACGAGAGATGGTCGCAGGGGTGGCCGCAGACAGCTGCTCCAAAATCCAGATGGCCTCGGTCAAGAACAGTCTTCTATTGAAAGGTTTTATCTCCAGACACCTCACAAATGACCGAGGGTAGGAGAGACGCATCCGAATCAGCCAGTCCACATCAGCTTGCTTCAAACCTAATGATGTTGATTCAAGTTTTGAACATGAAGCTTGCAAATGAAAAGTGCAAGATGCGAACATAAAAAATGAATGATAGCATACCAGTTCCTTCAAGGATCTCGCGCAAATAAGGGATGCGCATTGCTGGGGCAGCTGAAGACTGTCCTCGCTCCATTGCTCTTCTAGCTCTTCATAATTGGCAGGAAGGGTATAGGCCGCACCAGGTGCGATCGCAGCTCCTACTTGCGAACTCCAAAAGCTCCATGCTTGAGGAACCTCTGGAGACTCAATTACTGCTGATGGAATGGCAACAGTAGAAGCTGCTGCTCGATCAGAAACTCCTTCAGGCGCGAGGGGCTCGCGAGGCTCGGGAGCACTCATCCGAACATTCACATTCGCATGTGATGCTACATTCCGTGACGTGCTCATGGATCTCATTCTCAGCGGCATCTGCTCCATTCCTTCGGCCGCATCATTAGTATCTTCCTCCATCAGCACGGTGTCAGCTTCAACATCATCGGAAAATTCGATGATATCCTCTAAGGGCTCTCCTGCATACTCAGCAGCTGCGACGGTCTTCTCGATATGAGAACTTTGCTCTGGGACATAAGATGCAGAGGGTTGGCTCCTTTGTTCCAGAATGGCCTCATCGGCATCACCTACGATACAAGACAGGACAATGTGAGGTAACTTGTATCATACAATATTTTATTATTTTTGATAAACCAAGGGCGAGCACCTCCACGCGTAGGTGGGATTGTGGCATCTTCATCATGTGCTAAAGACGCGACACCATATCCTATTAATGTATCTTCGTTAACCACATCCTTAAGATGAGCGTGACCTGGGGTGCGAAGAAACCAGTTATGATGGTAATTGGGTTGCTAAGCCTAATTTACAGACATCGCTTGGATTATTACCTGAGGGTTCACCACATTTTCTTACTAGCCATCGACGAATATCGGATTTCGATAAGCCATGCTTTAACGCACCAACAACCACTTCTCAGTAAGTTACCGCAAGGTTAAAAAACTCACCTTCTTTGCCGCCTGCGGTCTCCTCAAAATCCGCTTGAGCTTGCTCCAGAGCAGCCGCATCTTCCTCTTGAGCCGCATCTTCCTCATCGATTTGAGCCGCATCTTCATCTTGAACCGCATCTTCCTCATCGGTTTGACGCACCAAGTCGTCAACATGTTGCTCTTCCAAGCTCCTTTGTTTTATGCGTTCAATCTCCTCTTCTACTTGCTTCCTTCTTCTTTCAGCAGCCTCCGCAGCTGTTCTCCTGGACTCAGCAAGGATGTCCTTGTCTATGGTTTCGCTGGAAGCACCAGAGTGGGAACCCCTCCTCTGCCTCTTGGCCAGAAGGCCGCTGATAGTCTCTGCATCGTCATCTGCAAAGGAACAAACTGTTCAGCAAAAGACTGCGAAAGTTAAGATAATGAGAAGACAAGTACGTCTGAGATACCTTCCGACTCTTCCTCTTGTATCTCACCTCTCTCTTCTTCTCTTTCATCTTCGACTCTCTCTTCTTCTTCATCATCATCTCTTTCTCTTACTTCCCTTCTCTCATCCTCCTCTTCCTCCTGAACAAACGGAACAAAAGTCTCGACTGCGAGCTCTTTCCGTGCCTTGATTGGCATGGGACCTTTGCCTTTGTCCCTGGTAGTAAGGGACTTCGCAAGAGAGGAGGCTGGAGCACTCCTAGGGGAAGAGATTGTGATTCCCTTCTGCCTTGGTCTCTTTGCCCTTGGAGCAGCAGTTGCTGGAGGAGACAGATCGTTCCTGGGAGGAGACAAGGCTGGAGTGTTGTCTATCAGCGAGTCAGCAAATACGTCCATGACCTCGCGAATTCAGGCCTCAATTGCGGGAGCCATTCCCATTGCTAGCCGAATCGGCTCATCCTGCCTTCTCTTAGCAACAATGGTGTTGATCAGCGACTTGGAACGCTCACCAGATGCAAACCTCCTCACATAGCACTATAACAGAGAAGGGAGTATAAGTTTCGATATATCAAGATAAAGGAATTCGACATGCACAAAGGAGATTGTTTACCTTGACAAAATCTTCGCTGTATTTGATGATATGCGAAGTACCCTCCCTAACTGCAGCCATCTTCTCTTCAAGGATGGTGGAGGGGCACAGGTGATTCTCGTGGTCCAACAATGAGTAGCAGCCATATTGGGAGTCGTCCAAGCTACAATTAGGACGGAAAGGGAAGGAATTTCTCTTGATCACAGGAGCTCTGCTTGGCCGAGGGGTCGACTGTGTCTCAAACCTTGCATGTTGAGTATTCCAATAGGCAACCCAATTCTTGGAGTAGCCACCTGCGCGGTTACCTGGGGGTTGCTCGAAGGGAAGATTGCTCCTTAAGATCGTTTTGCATTCGTCAGACAGTAGTCGTTTGTAGCAGCCTCTTATGATGGACTGCGGCCAGATTGATGGTGCCACCGCATCAAAGCCAAACTGGGGAGAAACGCGAGTGGGATTGACATCCACCGTGATCCTCACGTACCTAGGAGTAAGCTCGCGAACATACTCCGCAAGAGCAGGAAGAGAACCTCTTAGACACCAGCAGAAGAATTCGCGATAGCGCTCATGAAAACGCTTATGACCCTCAAAAAGAAGATCTTCCGAGAAAGCAACAGACCTGGCAGGATACAACTTTGGGAACCATCGCACATTCTCAATGCGCGTGGCATAAGGCCTAGCCGTAAACTTGCTGCGATCGTCGCATATCAGGCTCCAGGTACACTTAGGAAAGTGAGTTCCAAACCATCTTGCAGCCCTTCCGCTGGATAGCTCTTCCTCCGCACCTAGGACACACCATTTGTTGGGTCTAGAAGGAACAGGAGCATATGAGGGCCATATCTCAAAAACCCACATGGTTAAGAATGCGATGTTAACATAGGTTAACACATCCAGGCGACTGCGGGAGTCCTTGGTCGCTACAATAAATTGATCCAATCTGTGGTACAGGGTACCCAAGACTGGCGGCCCAAGCGCGACTCTTTGACCAAGGGTAAGTTTCACAGCAAGAGGGAGGACATGGTAGAAAACCCCATCATGAGGGTGGCCATCGATCAAGTACCTCGATAACCAGGCGCAGAGGAAAGCACACAGGGTCAGATGATAATCTTTCTCATTCACATAATTTTTAGCCTTCGGGTTCTGGCTCAGGAGTTTCTTGGTGATACTACTACTCGCATAATCGCGGAAGAAGTACTGCACCCACTTGCCCCAAGTGTTCTTCCCAGATGTATCAGCTAGCTGCCAGTCAGGAAGAGGCTTCGCAGATGTCCACCTGGTTGAATTTTTCTTAACCTCTGACAAGCACTCCTCCATCTGCTTGTAGAGAGCAAGTTCCGGATCGGTCCTCAAAGGGGTTAGAGGATCCACCTCACCAACAGGAGAAAGATCATACATCATGTGTACATATTCCAGAGTGGGAGCAGCCTCGAACTCAGCAAAGTGAAACGTGTGAGTCGCAGGCGAGTAACGCGAGAGAAGGTTTAGAAGTATGGACTGGTCCAACTTCACGGCAACACCCTTCATAGCACGAACGGCGAAATAGATGCCAGCATTGTTCAATGTGATGGCATGGTTGGTCAACACGTGGTCAATCCACTCATCCATGAAGTCCAATTTCTGAACAAACGCCTGGGTACAAATTGCAGTATGGGGGAAAAACCCATTTTAGACCCCTAATCGAATCACATCCTTGGAATCGATCAATTTTAGCAGGGCTGCGTTAACAGGTGGGGTCAATGTCTGCAACTCTTCAGATGGAACAGGAGTCGGCAGGTTCTTCACCTTAACCCTAGCATGATAAAAATCTTTTCCGCCCAAATAGGGGGCGTTCCTCCATAGGGTACGGGGAAGATCAAGTATTTCTTCGACCTCTTTAACGGATTTTGTTCCTTTTGTCTTCGCCATTCCTGCGGAAGAGCAAGAAAAAAAAGGGGGGAGAAATACACACACTTTCAGTTCGAATTTCAGGAATCAGTTCGAGTATCAGTTTTGCAATAACTATGTTTTGTCAAGAGAAGACGAACAGTTCAGTGTTGATTCTAGGTTTCAAAGTTCAGAATCGTTTATGTTACTTGGAATCTCGGAGGTCCCACATTCAAAATCGTTGCAACCTGGCGATTAGCTTAGTTCTGGGTTTAAAGAAGAAGGGATATTTTGCTTTGCAATACTGGGTTTAAAGAACAAGGTCTTCTTTTGTAGTTTTCAACAAATATCATGTTTCAAATAATCATGGGTTCACAGATCCAATACATTTCAAAGCATATATCGGTACATTAAATGGAATTGAGCAAGGCCAACCTTGTTTTGGTAAAGCTTGCTTGGATGCGGACAGTTGAAGAAGATGATTGACAAGAAAGAATTGATGATTGATTATTTGAATCTGCTCTTGAAGGCTTCCGGGTATCATTCACTTTAAGAGAAAGAAGTGATGCTTTGCAACAATGGATAGCATAGAGTATTTATCCAAAAACAATGAAGGGTTGCGTCCTTTCAATAGTCGAATCACAACTGTCACCGTCGAATCGCGCAATCACAGGACAAGCTGACGTCATGCCTAAAACCCTAAAAGACCAGACGGCACGACTCTAGGGATTTTAGGTCATAATGACACGCACGGGGGCTGAATTTGCGTGTATTTGAATTGGTGCGTGGCGGCGACGCGTACGTTGGTTCCTGCGCATTGAAGCCTATCCGGCTATGCGTCTTCACGCGCAGAAAGGGGGCTAATGTAGATAGTGCTTTCTAGACAGGCAGATCTTAGCCACGTGGCGATCATCCAGCACACCTAGCTGTGCTCCACACACACTGGATCACCAGCCGCGCTGATCCACGTGGGGGCTGCGAGACAGGGCCCTCGCATACCACCACACGGGACCTGTAGGGACTTAGTAGTTTGGAGGCTAGAGTAAGTCCTGTCGCGCGCGAGCGACAACCAAGCCCGCGCGCGACCCCTAGTAACTGCTTTGAGAGATTTATGGCACAAGCTCCATAAACCCGGTCAGACCCGGTCAACCCGGTCAACCTCGTAACGGTTCCGGTATACGCGGATAACGTGCTGTAACGGTCCCTATATACGCGGACGAACGTGCCGTTGTGGTTAAGCTAATTAAGCCGCCATTGATGGGCGCATTAACCACACTACAACAGTCACATTCTCCGTTATATATAGGATCGTTAACCCTTCCATACAAGGGAGAACCACCTGAGATACGCGGAAGCTCTGCCAAAATCCTGTCTCTCTCTCATACAGTGCTATTGCCTTACTCTCTCCCTACACACAACCTTATTCTTCCCGTGTCTTTTCTATCCTCTACTCTTGGTGTATATTGAATTCTCTCTGCATGATTCTCTCGTACACACCATCATAACCTCGTAAATAACGTACGCTGCGTCCAAGTAGTCTCGAAAGTCTGGGCTGATCCCATAATTGATACAACTTGTAAAGTTTTCCATCTCTTCGTCATGAGGTTGAGTGGACTTAAAAATATCAGAAAAGTTGGCTTGAAGGATACCAATAACGTGATTGCGTTCCGTCTTCCAATTTCCGTCCTTGTCTTCTAAACCATGAATCGTATTACGAGATTTCCTTGCCGAAGCTTTATTATGAAAAAAGAGGTGTACTGGTCACCTTTTTCAGCCATTCGATACGGGATCACTGTCTCCAAATTAAGCTCTTCCTCCCGCAAGAGTAAGGTGTTAATTTTGATTCTCGTTTCCTTAGCTTTGTCAATCACCTCCTTTGTTTGTCTACGGAGCTGCAACTTCCTTAAATCATTCTTTAAGGCTTTGAGTTGTTTACGTACCTTACCGAAGACTTCTCGGTTCCAATTCCTCAGGTTGTTCGAGACTCTAGCAAGTCTCGACCCAACATTGCTGGGATATTCCATCCCTCTCCACGCATTCCTGATTTCATCTTCGCAGCTGTCATGGGTAATCCAAACAGATTCGAAATGAAATCTGGGTTGACTACCTTGCCTTGATTGATACGTATCTCTAGAGGAAGGTGATCTGACGTGGAAGCCACCACATGATTGACTTTGGTGTTACCAAACCGGTAGCCTCAGTCGATGTTTGTAACCACACGGTCGAGTCTCTCCCATATGCAATCCTCATCAGCTTGGTTATTAGACCAAGTTAAATCGGGTCCTACAAACCCTAGATCCGAAGGTCCACACTCCACACGATTTTGGTTGAAGGCTTCCAATTGACCACCTTCCTTCTCTGTGGTAGTAGAAACTGCATTAAGGTCACCTACTACGCACCAAGGGGTGCCGTCAGTAGGTTTCAAACGGCGGAGTAGATTCGATGAGTTATGTCTCTCCTCCTTCATTGGGTTTCCATAGAAACCCGTTAGTTTCCAACGTCCTGAGCCATCCGCAGGTTTGACCATACAGTCTATGAAGTATAATGAGCATCGTCTGATTTCAATCTCCACCATATCGTCCCAAAGGAGCGCGAGACCCCCTTTTTTGCCGACACAGCTTCTTGCCGCACTATTCCTCATACCCAACTTGGCCTTTATCTTCTCAATCTCCCTGTGGCTGGGTTTAGTTTCCATTAAAAAGCAATATTTGGCGGCTATCTCTTACGAGATCTTTAAACGATAGAACGTTACGTGGGTTCCCAAGCCCCCGTACGTTCCAGCTCAAAAAAATCATTGATCCCGGCAGAGCTGCGGAGCAGTCTCTGCCGATTCGATGGTCATTTCATCCATCTCTTGAGCTTTAGCCAAGTTGTTATTGCATACTTCTTGGTTATGAGTCTTCTATATATCTAGAGGGGGCTTTACACATAAATATCATTAATGAGCCATTTAGCCAATCAACTTTTTTTGTACAGACTTTACTACAAAATGTCAAAAGTATAACAGAAAAGGGAAAACGATGAAGCTAGATAAATTTTCAAAGTTAAAAACTTAAACTAGGATAATTATAGAATAAAACTATAGTATAATGACTTGGCGCAGGTTTTCAAAGTTAGCAACTTCACTAGCAATTTTCATAGTTAGGAATATTGTATGAAGCAAGTCAAGCTTCACAGAATGTTACGAAATTTAAATTTGCTAAGGCTCTTGAAGAACAGGAGCGGGTTTTGCATTAAAATCAGGCAATTGCATATGTCAGACCATGCATATTATTATTTTAGTTTTTATGGGTAATTGGGTTTGGTATGACTTATTTTCATATTTTAATTCACTTTGAACTCTAATCTGTCTGAACTTTTTTGAAAGGTTTGATATGATTTTTTTTGTGTCAGCTTTTGGATTTTGGCTTTTAGCTTTATAATGTAAAACTCAATTATGAAAAAAGTAGGGCTTCATGAGTTTTTTTGGACTTTTTTCTTCTTAAAAAATAAAAACGATCAATTTACCCCTACCTTTTTTGTATTAACATACTATGGCATCTAATTAGATCTACCAAACCTAATTTTATTAGTAAATATAAAAGATGTAAAGTGGTAATTTTCACTAACAAACAAAAGTGTTGCATCACTAAGTTTTTAACAGCATGATTGTTTTCACCAAACACGTGCATCTTTTTTCTTGAACTTCTCTGTCACGAACTTTTTTCACAATAACTAAAAAGTCGACTTAAAAGTTCATAAATTCATACTAAACCCACCCCTAATTTCAGAAACCCCAGCCATCTCAAAACATTGTATACACATTCTACATCTGGAAAGGGCATAGAATAAAAGTATATACAATATTGAAGCCAGTGCGAGAGATTGATGTGTACATCTGCTAATCTACATCTTATCTTATCTTATATATATAATTTAAAAGAAGAAAAGTCCCGAGGTTGAACCACATTCTGCTATTTGTATTAAAATATTCATTGTTTGAGTAAGACATTTGTCATCCTACATGTTTATTTTATCTAAATCAACCAATTACAAATCGACACGTACTCAAATATTGCTTTGTCATTATAATTTGAAGGTTACTTTTATAGTTTGTAACTCATGAGCAATTAATATTCATTTTAGTATTGCAATGTTAAACTAGTAATGAATGCTCACCCTTGATTTTATTACCTGAATATAAACATGTTTTATATCTAAGTCTAAAATATGTAATAATAGTATAATTTGTTTTGGCAATAACATATTATTTCAATGATTTGATAGGGTATGTGAACTTTGATATAAGTATTGATATAAGTATTTCTTAAATTAATAACATAAATTGTGATCTCTGAAAGGGGAGTATGCAGATATATATGCAGCACATATACTCTAGAGGGGGGGGGGTTGAATAGAGTATGCCAACTTTTTGCAAAATTTGTGGAGGAGAAGAGTTTTTATGCAGTTCAAAGCCTTGAAAACAATTTCAAGCCTTTGGAAATAAATACAGTTTGAAATAAAACAGACAAGTCTTTTTCACGGCCTTGAAAAGAGTTTCAAACCCTTGAAAACAGACTAGTTTGATGCTGTGAAAACTAAGTATGTAAATCAATTGTAAATGCAAGAGACAATTGATTTATAGAGTTCAGTCCACTTGGACCTACGTCTCTACCTCGGGGATCTTCTCCCTGCAGGATTTTCAACACAATTCTTATTAATCAAAAGCTAATCGCTAGATCTCAAGCACAAAGAAATGCCTTACTCTGTTACATCTTATGTTCTCTCTAACCTATCTAGTACCTTCTCTAGCTAACTGATTAACTAAGAATTCTTTATCGTTCGCTTTGAACAATCCTTGAGAATAAGAGAAAGAAGTAGTATAAGAATGATCTACAAATGAAGTGCAATTCAGAAGAACACTGAAGTGTAAAGCTGCAGTGAAGAATGCAGTGATCTTCTGTAAGATGGATTGTGAGAATGATGTGCTTCTTTGATGCTTCTCAATCCTGGAATATGTCTCTATTTTTTCCCGTTGAGTGTTGCATCTTTTTGCTTCAAAATGAGCTCTATTTATACAGCTAGAGGCTCTGCAAATCTTCCCAGATTTTCAGCAACAACTTCCTGTTTTGTAGGCAACAAACTTTGACTCTCTTAACAGCCTTCTCCAACGGATAGTTGATCATAATATTCAGAGATATTATTGTGATCTTGTCTTGAAAAAAATTGAGAAGATGTCATGAATGTCTGATTGATCACAAAATCATCTTCTCTTAATGTTTCCTTTCCTGCAAAAGTCAGATTAGGAAACTAATCCTGCAAACTTTAGGAGATAAAATTTCCCTGCAAAACTGAGTCAAACAGATGGATTAAATGAAGTTAGATATATCAAAACACTTTGTATTTCATCATCAAATAATAACATATCAAGCATAGGGGTGAGAGAGATAGAATCAAATCAGAAGAGTTTAGAAAAACTCCCCCTTAGAGCATGCATACAAGTCAGACAGTTTCAAGGCTTTCAATCCTGGTTCAAGGCCTTGAAATAGCTCATGTGAAACCTGATTCAAGGCTTTGAAAACTGTTTCAAGGCCTTGAAATAACTTAGTATTTCAAGTCCATGAAACCTGTGACCTTACAATCTCACATACAAGTTTAACATTCACGTAAATGTAGTTGCGTAAAATTATATGCAATTGGGGGAAAGAAAATATGTTATTAAAAACATTTAAGTTAGTGCATCTATATGTATGTAAATGACATTAGTGATTTTTTGAGAAATATTTCTCGGTATATAGTCATTGGAAATTGTTTCAACTTTCATCTTGGTTAATCTTATGTTAGATGATTCTCTAAATATTGTTTGATTTTTATCTGAGTATATTTTTTCATATTAGTGTAAAATATATATTATAATATCATAATAAGTTCATTATTAAGGATGTAGTCCTTGAAAAGATATCAGTGGATGAGTTCCAGATTGTGAACCTAAATGAACAGGTTAGTTCATGTGTTTTTCATGGGCTGCCTAAGAAGAAGAAGGATCCAGGTAGTTTTCTCATTGAAGCTACATTGGGTGACGCCTACACTGGAAGAGCTCTGTGTGATCTGGGAGCGAGCGTGAATTTGATGTTGTTGTCGGTATTCAAAAATTTAAGTGTGGGGGAGCATCGAAAAACCTGGATCACTCTCCAATTTGCAGATAAATTATCCAAGAGAGCATGTGGGATGATAAAATGTGTGCTTGGGAGAGTTGGGATCCTGATAATTCCAGCTGACTTCGTCATACTAGACATGCCAGCAGGTGATGTGCCTAACATTGTGGGCAGGCCATTCTTGGCGACTGGTCGTACTCTCATTGACGTAGAGAATGGAGAACTAATTATGAGGCTACACGATGACATCGAGACTTTTTGAGTCTTAAAACGTCACCCTAGTGCTCATGGGAGTATCAGCCAGGTGTGCCATTTGTTGTACAAGTGAAGCGCCAAATCCCAAAATTGTCGCAAGGGGATCTACCTGACTATTGGGAAAGAAATAAGCCATTAGCTGTGCACGCACATGAAGCAGTGCTTTTAATTCAGCACAGGAAAGCAAAGCTGGAAGCGGTGCCAGACCACCCTCGTGAGGTGGCAGAGGTAACATGGTCGAGCCGTCGACCGTAAATTATAAGCGCTTGTTGGGAAGCAACCCAACATATTTTTATGCTTCAGTGTAGAGAGTTGTTTTAAATACTGTTGTGTGCGTTTTAATAATTTTTCTTATTTGAGGGGTGAGAGAGTAAGGATCTCACGTATTGAGTCGTTGCAGGCATACAAGTTGGAGACGCAGAAAAACCGAGAAAGCGACGTAACGATCACGGAATTTGAAATAATAAATTCGGAGTTTACACCGGAAAGTTTATAGTCACTTTTGCGGAATCATAACGTGCGTGAAACGGGCTTTCCGTCGGTATATTATATGCGTGCATCGGGGTCTGGGGGCAAAAACTAGAAGAAAAAGAAAAAGAATAAAAGAAAAAATTGGCGCCTGATACTTACAAAAAATTATAGAGGATTTTTTTGTGCAACCCACTGCTTTTGCACGATCAAAATAGGTGATCTTGTGATCAAAATTTTGATCGCAAGATCAATTCTTGCTCCTCCACGTTCATTAAAAGGGGGGCAATTTTGTCTTTTCATATTAAGTGAAATAAAAATAGGAAAAGGAGAAGAAGAAGAAGAGGAAGAAGAGGAATACGCAAACATCAGAACAGGGTCATAATTCTCTTGTTCGCCAGAACCCCCAAGACAGAGCTCTCACAAACGCTCTCACAAACACCGCCGATCAAAAAATCGCCCGAGATCGACAAAAATTTATGGGTTATGCTGGATAATCAGTGTCGAAGACCTCCGGCGTGGATTTTCTGAAGATCCGGTGAGGTAAGCTTGGGGGATATCCTCCTCTTCTTGCGGCTTTTCCATGGTTTCTGTGCGGGTCGCGGTTTCAAACTGAATCAAGGAAGATTCAGCATCTGTTCTTCGCTGCTCCTACTGGGGTACTTGCTCGGTTTTCTTGAAATTGAACTGGTTTTGTTGAGATTGCAGTGACTATGGAGTGGTAACGATGGTTCTGGGTTTAGGTGTTGGCTGGTGGGTTTGATGGTGAAGATGTGAGGTCGAATTAACTGTGGTTTTGGTACAATAGAAGAGCTGGTGATGGTGAATGAGGTGGTGAAAGGTGTAGGCAAGTGAAATCTAGGGTTTTGTCAAGATAAATTTGTCAATTCGTACTCACCCTCTTGGAATTAGAGAAAACCGTTTGCGGGTTTGTAACAGGGACAACAAGGAGAAGCCGTTGAGCTAAAAATATCACATGGCGAAAGTTATCGAAAAATCAGTCGACCGTACGATCCTTTCTTGTCTGATTTTGTTGATCAAGCCCCGTCAGAATGGAATTCCAGGGCTTCAGGTATATCTAAATTCGCTCTTTTAATTAAGTTTCAGCACTTGCAATGGATATACTAAATCAGTTGTTGAATTTGCCTGAAATATGTGCTTAATTTCTCAAGTGTTTCTACACTCCTTGTCACGGGCACACGTCAAAGATAATCTCTAAATTTTAATTGCTACTTTCTTGTGAAAAGAAATCGTTTAAGAGTAAGAGGATGACGATGATCCTGAGTAGATGCACCACCCGTCGCATTAGAATTTTCGTCCTTTTGATTGATCTCTAAATTCGTTGAGGACAATGACACATTCTAGTGTGGGGGGATTTTTAGTCTTGACTAGCTGGTCAGTGTCTGCATTAGCCTGTCACATATAGATTGTTAGTTCGTATTGTTTCGCATTTGTGGTCCGTGTCATGTTTATTTATAGTGTCGTATAATGATGTATTAGCGGCGTATATATGTGTTAGTTGTTTAATTTTTGCACGTTAACTTAATTGAGTCCACCAACCCGAAATGAGTCAGTTTCAAGTCTTCTTTCGTGTCTGGCCTTCATATAGAGTTAGGATTAGTGAAAATTTAAAAAAATGTAATGAAAAATCCATAAAATTAAAAAATTGCTTTTTTTTATAAAGGGCAATCAAAATGATTTGAACTTTGCGAGGGCTTAATAATAGAATTTCATAGGAGTATGATGATCCAAAGTGAGGCAGACGGGAGAATCTGGAGTAGGAAGACTTATAGAGCTAATGCACACTAGAAATGCAAGTAATTGTCTCTCAGACTTAGATACCCTCCTAGTACTACGCCGGCGTCATTGAGGTAGTCGTCAACCCTCCTCAGAGTGGCAACGGAACAGCTGTGCGAGTGATATTTTTGGGGACCCACTGTTCCCGTCTCTAACTTGTAGGCCCACTAGTTACCCTATTTGATCCATTTACCCATTTTATTCACAACCTCTAGCCTAGGAAGCCTTTCACAGTGACATTCATCACTTGTTAGAATGGTCATTTCCTATGCGTCATGATAGAGGAAATCGAGTTATGGATGTTCTATGAGGGTGTGCTGATTTGATACAATCGTTGTGGATACTCTTACATGTTTCGTCTTACGAGGGGATGTGAAGGTGAGTTAGAGACGGTAGCACACTTCGGTGTTGCGGTGAGTCGTTTCCTTACACCACGATCACAGGTGGAGTACCGTAGTGCGTGATATTCTTTGCGCACGTCATGGGGTTGGGGTTGATTGAGCTTATAGGAGGTCGTGCTTTGTTTTTCAAGTATATTCTCTATCTTAGGTGGTGAGGAGGATCGGTTGGAAAAGCAAGTGTTACATTGGCTTTCGGATTGCGAGAGTTAGTTTAGGTCGAGTGTGGGGGTGTCGACATCTATTTTTTATTACATCATTGATATGACACGTTCCACCCCTACGTTATTTTCTTTGACAGATTGATCTCCTCGATATTTACTACTATTATAAGCCCCATGTGATTTATTGTGTTGTGAAAAAAAAAGAAAAAGAAAAAACACGAATTAGAAAAAAATAGAAATAGAAAGTGAAATGAATAAAG
The DNA here is from genome assembly GCA_023055425.1 of Linanthus parryae. Lineage (NCBI taxonomy): Eukaryota > Viridiplantae > Streptophyta > Magnoliopsida > Ericales > Polemoniaceae > Linanthus > Linanthus parryae. Next base: position 43,313,338 of record JALGPY010000002.1, read on the forward strand.
GAGCAAGCTTGAAATTGAAGACCAGGGAGATTAGCTATTGTTCGACATCACTTCTTCACATTTGTGGCCGCGAGAACGGCGTTGCACCAAGATTGAGGGAATGAGGGCCGGGATAGTTAGATTCAAAGGGTTCCTTAGATTTGGTGAGGGAGTGTGAGAATCAGGTTACGTGAGTATATCAAGACATCTACGAATACACTTCTAAATAGCTTATCCCGCCCATCCTAAGTCGTCAACAGTTTTAACCTGTGGATAAATAGCTCGGATGGTAAGTACTAGGGATATGTCTGATGAGTGTGTGAGTGCAAAGTATTAAGTGCCCTTGCTTGTTCTGTCTAACGAAACTGGCCACAAGCTCTGCCGATCACCGAGGTTGTAGAATTTCTGAAGGGGATGTGAGAGCCTAATGACTTACCAGTTTGCTTATCGAGATTGCCCAATCTAAACCAAAAAGAAATAGTTTTGTGTGCGTTTGTAAATATATGTTGTGTAGGATCGAGTTGTATCTTGCATTTTCATCATATCGTCGCATTGTTGAGTCGTATTTTGTTATTGAGTTGGCTAGTTAAGATGTGTATGCAACGGTGTCTCGAAAAGTATGCAATTGGCTAGACTCGTATCATGTTGGGGGTGGAGGAAGATGTGCGAATGTGGTTGGAATTTGATTTGGTTTTCCAGACACGCAATAGGTGAGTGTGGAGCTATTCGATTTTTAGTCTTTTTAGCCAGTCTATGTCTACATTAGCCTCTCACATATAGATTGTTAGTTCGTATTGTGTCGTGGTCCGTGGCGTGTTTATTTATAGTGTTGTATAGTGATGTATTAGCGGCGTATATATGTGTTAGTTGTTTAATATTTGCATGTTTACTTAATTGAGTCCACCTACCCGAAATGAGTAAGTTTCGAGTCTTCTTTCGCGTCTGGCCTTCATTTAGAGTTAGGAATTAGTGAAACTAAAAATTAAATTTAATGAAAAATACATAAAAATTAAAAATTATTTTTTTCTGAGCAAGGGAAATCAAAATGAGTTGAGCTTGGAGAGGGCTTAATGATAGAATTCCCTATGAGTATGATGATCCAAAGTGAGGCAGACGTGAGAATTTGGAGTAGGAAGACTTATAGAGCTAATGCACACTAGAAATGCAAGTAATTGTCTCTCAGACTTATATACCCTACTAGTACTACACCGCCGTCATTGAGGTATTCGTCAACCCTCCTCGTAGTGGCTACCAGATTGCGAGATTTAGTTTACGTCGAGTGTGGGGGTTTCGACATCTATTTTGATTACATACTTGATTTCACACGTTCCACCCCTACGTTATTTTCTTTGACAGATTGATCTCCTCGGATATTTACTACTATTATGAGCCCCATGTGATTTATTGTCTTGTGAAAAAAAGGAAAAAAACAGAAATTATAAAAAATATAGAAATAGAAAGTGAAAGGAATAAAGGAGCAAGCTCGAATTGAAGACCGGGGAGATTAGCTATTGTTCGAGATCACTTCTTCACAATTGTGGCCGCGAGAACGGCGTTGCACCAAGATTGAGGAAATGAGGGCCGAGATAGTTAGATTCGAGTGGTTCCTTAGATTTTCGTGAGGGAGTGTGAGAATCGGGTTACGTGAGTAATCTTGACTAGCCAGTCCGTGTCTGCATTAACTTGTCACATATAGATTGTTAGGGCGTACTGTGTCGTATTCGTGGTCTGTGTCATGTGTTTTGTTTTAGTGTCGTAATGTGTGTGTTAGTTATATATATGTGTTAGTGTTTGATTCTTGCACGTTTATTTAATTGAGTCTACCTACCCAAATTGAGTCAGTTTCGAGCCTACTTCCGCTTTTGGCCTTGCATGTAGAGTTAGAATAAATAAAATAAAAATATAAAAAAATTAAAATTGTTTTAAAAAAAATAAAATTTGAGAAAAGGCAATCAAAAGAAGCTTAAAATTTGGTAGAATCGAGGAGTGTAAGAATTTTAGGCGTAGGGCATGACTTGTGACCGAGAAGGACAAATTGAGTTCCCCCTAGTACGTATAGAGAGACTTCTTTTACGGGAATGTCTACCTATTTTATTACACTTACTTGATTAGCAAATATAAAGTGTGTGTCGTTTTTTTACAAGAGTTGAGCTAGGTGTGAGCTAAACAAGCCGCACGTTCATGTGTACGTCTTAGGTAGTCGCCAGCCCGCCTCGTAGTGGCACACAGAACAGCTGTTCGAGGGTGCGTATTAGAGCACTCACTGCTTGATAAATCTCACCTTGTAGGACCATTAGAAAGCCCAATTTGAACCTTGGTTTTATTCATAACCTCTTGACCTAGGGTGACGATTCTTGGCCTTCATCATAAATCGTTTAGAATCACCACTTTAGTGCGTCACGAGGGAGTCGTAGTTGAGGGGATTCGATGAGAGAGAGTTGTACTACATATACTTGTGAGTTTTACATGATCGCTTGCGTATAATTACATATCTTCGAGGGGATGCAAGGGTGAGTGAGTAGGCTTGCGCACTTCGGTGTGGCGGTGTTCCATGTCACTACACGATGGACACATTTGTGGAGAGTTGTGAGTGTGTGACGTCTAATCCACACAACAATGGGGTGGTTGATCTTAATTGGTGGATCGTGCTAGGTATCGTTTCTTTTCATCATCACGGTGTAGGAGGATCGGTTGGATTAGGCACGAGACTTACATACATTTGATTACTTGAGAGGGGGAATGTTTACATTCTAGTGTGGGGATGTCGACTTTTGACTACGAACATCGAGATTGAGCTTCTGACGACTCCATCCCTACACACGCGCTTTGACTATTTGGCGGCTTTGTTTGGTGACACCGTGTACTTCATTGAGTTAGGGGGCGATGAATTTTACTTGTGATATACATTCATTGGATCGTCTATTTCCTCCCCTTAACATATTTGCTTTGCTTGATTCTTGGAAGACCACTCGGATACATTTTGTGGTAATGAGAGAAAAAAAACAATATATACAAAGAAAAAGAAAAAAAAAAAAGAGAGAGAGAGAAAGGAGAGACTGAATAAATGAATAAATTCGAACTTATTGGAACTTATTGGAAATTTGAACTTATTGTGAGAATGTGACGCTTAGGACTTGTTACTACATAATTATCCTTTGTCCCTAAGCCTCAACATTCTAAACCGTTTGCGGAATAGGAGCTCGGACGTTGAACGTGGCTTAGCCTAGCGTAGCCTCTTATTTTTGTCGATACATGCGAAGAGGTAGGTATTCCTTTACATAGTAACGCTAGGATCTCTATACTAACTAGGGGAAATTCTCGCTGTCGAGTCAATTCACGCCTTGTCCCTAGATTGATCATCACTTCATGAGAACCGGTTTGAGCTAATTGAGAATTGCCCAATCTCGCAAAAGAAAAAAAATGTTATTTCGTATGTGCATTGTATATATTTCATTTTCATATTGTTGCATCGTTGAGTCATGTATCGAGTTGTGTTTATGTCGAGTTGGCTAGTCTTGGGTTGTATGCAAGTGGTGTTTCGAAAAGTATGCAATTAGTTAGACTCGTACCATGATTTGTTGGGAAGAAAGTTTGGAGATGATGGCCGGCTTTGATAGATTGCTCGGGACGCGCAAATAGTAAGTGTGGGGGTATTTGATAACTCCATAATTGGAGTTATATTCTATTGTGATTACTTGTCGTTTCGCGTACTTTCCGACGCATTTATGTGTGTTTTAGGCCGTGTTTTGATAGTTTTAAGCATACTTGAGTATTTGGACTTCATGGTGTAATCCGGGCGTTTTACGCATGTTTTATGATTTATTTGTCGCATTTAATCTTCCGGTATTTGTTCGTGTTGTGGATTTCAGGAACCAGAAGCTTGGAGTGCGGATTTGGAGCGGAAGCGAACTTCGGAAAGAAAGAAACTCAAGGAATGCATGAGAGAATAGAAGAAGAGTGAAAAGAAGCAACTCACATGGAAGATCAATGTGATCCTACAATTAAAAAAGGTGATCATATGATCACAAGATCAAGTGCAAGACCACATAGAAGATCAACGTGACTCTACAACTACAAAAGGTGATCCTAGGATCACAAAATGTGATCACAAGATCACATTATTGGATCTGACGTGATTAGAAGAGGGTTAAAATTGTTATTTTAAAAAACTTAAAAAGAAGGAACGGGTTTTAATAGTAGAGAACGACCTAGGGCTGATGATATTCATCTTTGGAGGCCATTGGAGAGCACACAAGCATTCTTGGGAGGTTGGAGACCATCGTGTGATTCTTTATCTTCTTCCCCTCTTTAGTTTTTGTTTATGATCATTGAAACTTTGTACTTTGATCATGTGTTTCAGTAGCTAAACCCTCTATTCGGGATATCTCGTAGGGAACTAGGGTTTGAACACCGTATTTTGGTGATTTATGGATTATGCTTCATGCTTATTGGCTTAATTGGATGTTTATGCTTAGTTATGCTTGATTCATACGCGTAATTTTATCTTTCGTATTGTTTGACGTCACAATAAGATTGATCTAGGTGATAATTATTAGAGGAATCAATAGTTATTGATTGAACTTGAATCTTGCACTAGTCGTATCTAGGGTTGAGGAATCTTGCTAGTTAGCTAGAACTAAGAGTTGATATCAAGATCATAATGCGTATTTAAACTTAAGTAGGCTAGAGGAATCAGATACAAGAGTTTAAATATAGACTTTGGTTGAGGAATCTTCAAAGTGAAATTGTTCGTTTGGCTAAGTAGAAAACATCTGTGTTGCATGAACGTAAATCACAAGTGGTGTGAATTCCCTAGTGAACCCGTAGAGATATCCTAAACTTTTCCACTTATTAAGTAACTCTTAAAAATCATTCTTCGTTAATCGTGAAGTCATTCACCGGATTAATTGAGATTTTTGTATTTTAATTTCAGTAAAATTAGTAGAACAAACCACTGCGCTTTGCCCACATAAGGTTTAGAAATCAGTATCTAATTAGTAAAGAAGTCATTGGGTTCGACAAACCCGGATTTACCGGATTATTACTACACTGACAACTGTGCACTTGCAGTTGGAACGCGTCAAGTTTTTGGCGCCGTTGCCGGGGACTTCGGCTAAATTAGTTATTATATCTAGCCTTAGGGATTTTATTTTATTGTTTATATCTATTACTCACCTACTTTCTGTGTGTAATTTGTGTTTTCAGGTTGAATTTCACGGTGCATGTCCCGTTCTCGAGACGAGCCTTTGCACCCAACACTTGAGGACCCGGAAACTTTGTTACGCCCACAACGTAGAGATAAGAGGAAGACAAGCTCAGTTGCTATGGATGACCAAACTAGAGCTGAGTTTGAGAGGATCCTCAAAGGTATGCAGGATGCGGAGGCAGCTAGAGCAGCAGCTGTAGAGGATGAAGCCAATAGAGAACGAAAACTGAGCAGCTGAGGGTTCAAATGGCTGAGATGCAGGAAATGATGGATCGCTTTCCCCCCCCCCCTCCCAATCCACAACCACGTCCTGGTGTGGGGGCACAAGTGGCGAACATCGGTGGGAACAATGGTGGCAATAATGGGGGAAACAACAGGCAGAACGCCGAGGCACCAGTTAACAATGTCGATATTGAAGAACGCCCTATGGTGGATTATTTCAGGACTACTCCAGCATGTTATCAACCTACCATTGTCAGGCCGCAGATCAATGCCCAACACTTCGAGTTGCGCCAACATATGATCAATATGGTTCGTGATGAATGCGCATTCAACAGAGCTCCAGGAGATGATCCCAACCACCATCTGCTGGTATTTGAGCAAATCACATCAACATTGCACGACCAACGAGTTCCAGATGAAACAGTTAAGCTATTACTGTTTCCCTTCTCCTTATCTGGAAAAGCCAAGAAGTGGCTTATGGAGCTGCCAGCTAGGAGCATAGTGACATGCGCGGATTGTTGTCATGAGTTTCTGAGGAAGTATTTGCCACCATCCAGAGTCGCTCAGTAGATGGCTGAGATTGCAAAATTCACTCAGGAAGAAGACAGCTCATTGGGAGATGCTTGGAGGAAGTTCAGCCAAATTCTCCGTAGATGTCCGAATCATGGGGAGCCATGGCACAAGCTTCTGCATTATGTCTACACTGCATTAGACAAGGAGACAGCTGACCAGTTAGATATGCTAGCTGGAGGTAATTTTATGGGGCTTGGGGCACAGCGAGCTCAAGCCTGCTGAACAACGTATCAAAGAGGGAGACTACACGAGCTGAAACTCGTAGGTACTCCAAACCGGGGGATGCAACCTTAGTTAACAAGATTGAGTATATGGAGCAAAAGCTTGAATCCATGACCTCAGCATTTCACGGCATGCAACCTCCATCACAAGTGAAGCCCATGGGTGAGTTACTCGCGGATGAGAATCAGGGATATGGCTCCATTGAAGATGTGAATTACATGGGTCCACCACTAGCAGCAGTGGACTAACACTTATCATCCCAACAACCGCAATCACCCCAACTTTATCTATGCTAACCCTAACAGTGGGTTATATGCGCCCGGACAACAGCCGAATTCTCAGTATCAAGCTCAAGGAAAATTTCAACAGCAACAGGCTCAGCAACCAGAAGAGCAAGAGACAAATGCTTTATTGAGAAAGTTACTAGCTAATCAAGACATGATGGAGAGCACGATTGTCTCAATGCAAGCAACAATAAAGAGCCATGAGACTCCGATTGGGCAGATTTCCAATCAGAATGCTAAATTTCCGCCAGGTATGCTTCCTTCCAATACCATTCTTCCTACTGAGCAGCTCAAAGCTATTACTACTCGCAGTGGTGTGACTACTCAGGATCCTTCATATCCTAGCCATGCGAGAGCCGAAGCTACAAAAGCTACAGAGAAGGAATTGGGTGAAGAGTTGCCCAAGGCCGTGAGTCCCCAATCAAAGGACACGGTTGAGAAGAAAGAAGAGTCCAAGAGCACTCCACATCCGGCTACTTATGAGCCACAAATACCATACCCGGCGGCAATAAAGAGCAATGATGAGGAACACTTTGGGAGATTTATGGATATATTCAAACAATCGCATATCAACATTCCTCTTGTAGAAGCACTTGCTCAGATGCCCAGGTACAAGAAGTTCTTGAAGGAAATCCTATGGGGGAAGAAGAGCATAGAACCCTATGCCACAGTAAAGCTAACAGAGACGTGTAGCACTGTCATACAAAGAGACATTCCCAAGATGAGAGATCCAGGCAGTGTCATCTTAGGCTGCACTCTTGGGGGTGGATATCATACACATGGTCTCTGTGATTTGGGCGCGAGTATTAATCAAATGCCATTGTCTCTATTTTATAGATTGGGCATTGGTGCGCCGACCCCTGTGAAGATGGGTATGTAATTGGCAGACAATTCTATAGTTACAGCAAATGGGGTGATAGAGAATTTGCTAGTCAAAGTGGGTGAATTTGTATTTCCAGCTGACTTTGTGATAGTGGATATCAAGGAGGATCGCGATGTTCCACTCATATTTGGAAGTCCGATGTTGAAGACAATGCGCGCAAATGTGGATCTAGAGACTGAGGAGCTGACTATCAAGGCTCTAGACTCATCACTCGTGTTCAAGGCATTTGTTCCGAGCAAGGGGAAGAATAAATTGGTCATGATCAAGTTTATATAAGATCGTGTGGATCCTTATATTGGGTTGCCTACCGTTTTGCATTCCGATCCACCCGAATCAGAGAAGAAACCAAATGTGGTGAGTGCACATGATGTGGTGAAAAAGATTAAGAGTAAGAAATTGAAGTAGGAGGCACATCTTGCTAGACCTCCTTAACATCTTTTGAGGTAACTGGGTCGGGACATCGACCTTAAATTACAAGCGCTTGTTGGGAGGCACCCAACGTATTTTGATGCTTTAGTGTCGAGAGTGTGTTTTAAATATTGTCGTGTGTGTTTTTCTTACTGTTTTTTTATCTGAGGGGTGAGAGAGTGAGAATCTGACATTTGAGTTGAGTCGTTTCAGGCATACAGGTTGGAGGCGCTATCCGGGTTCCCTTCTTGATGCATGTGAAAGAAACGAACAAAAACCGAGAAAGCGATGCAGCGATCACGAAATTTGAGGTCATAGGTTATGAATTTCCCTGCGGAAAATTGTAGTCACTTGTGCAAAATCAGTACGTGAGCGAAACGAGCTTTCCAACGGTATATAATATGCATGCATCGGAGCCCAGGAGCGCAAACTAGAAGAAAAAAAAGAAGAAAAAAAAACGCCTGGTACTTAGAAAAAAATGGAGAAGAAATTTTGTGCAAGCCACTGCTTTTGCAGGATCAAAATAGATGATCGTGTGGTATCTTTTGCTGATCACATGATCAGCTTCCTTCATCAACCTCACGCCTCATTAAAAAGGGGCACTAAGGTCTTTTCACAAAAGTTAAAAAAGAAGAAGAAGAGAAGAACAGAAGCACGCTGCATCGAGCAGCGACGGGGTAGCTCTCATCCAGAACCACACAGTGCTCTCACAGAGCACGTGCTCTCACAGAGCACCATCGTCCTCCTCCAGAACTCAAATTCATCGGGAAATCGCCGGAACGTTGCGAAGTTTTGTGGGTTCTGCTCGGCTCAACAACGCCGACGACACGCAATCAAGCAGCGACGGGTTGCTTTTCACAGACCCACGCAAGCTCCCAGAACGCAGCGACGAGCCTCCAGACCCTCTGATCGGGAAAAAATCGCCAGCACTCACCGGAGTTTGGTGGGTTCCGGTCGGCTCAGCAACGCCTACAACCTCTGGCGTTCAAGTTTTGAATATTCTGTGAGATTAGTGTGGGGGAAGCAAGTGAAAGCTAGGGTTTCCTCAAGACAAATCGGCCAATTCGTTCTCAACCGGTTGGAATTCACGCAAACCGTTTGCGGGGTTGTGACGGGGACAATGAGGAGATGATATTGAGCTAAAAATGTCACATCGCGAAAAGTATCAAAAAATCAGTCGACCATACGGTCCTTCTTGACTGATTTTGTCGATTCAGCCCCGTCAGAATGGAACTCCAGGGCTTCAGGTATCGCTAATCTTTCTCTTTCGCAATTTAATTTTATCGAGTCTAGGCACATTGAGTAAAAGCCCAATTTTTTTAATGTTGTAGCTTAGTTGCGACGTTTGGGCGATTTCCCGTGCAATAGTTATTAGAGCTAACTATGCAATCTTGAAGTGCTTTGCATCCAAAAACTTGACACGTTCCAACTGCAAGTGCACAGTTGTCAGTGTAGTAATAATCCGGTAAATTCGGGTTTGTCAAACCCAAAGGACTTCTTTACTAATTAGCTACTGATTTCTAAACCTTATGTGGGAAAAGTGCAGTGGTTTGTTCTACTAATTTTACTGAAATTAAAAGACAAAAATCTCAATTAATCTAGTGAATGACTTCACGTTTAACGAAGAATGATTTTTAAGAGTTACTTAATAAGTGGACAAGTTCAGGATATCTCTACGGGTTCACTAGGGAATTCACACCACTTGTGATTTACGTTCATGCAACACAGATGTTTTCTACTTAGCCAAACGGGCAATTTCACTTTGAAGATTCCTCAACCAAAGTCTATATTTAAAATCTTGTATCTGATTCCTCTAGCCTACTTAAGTTTAAATACGCATTATGATCTTGATATCAACTCTTAGTTCTAGTTAACTAGCAAGATTCCTCAACCTGATACGACTAGTGCAAGATTCAAGTTCAAGAAATAACTATTAATTCCTCTAATAATTATCACCTAGATCAATCTTATTGTGACGTCAAACAATACGAAAGATAGAATTACGCGTATGAATCAAGCATAACTAAGCATAAACATCCAATTAAGCCAATAAGCATGAAGCATAATCCATAAATCACCAAAATACGGTGTTCAAACCCTATTTCCCTACGAGATATCCCGAATAGAGGGTTTAGCTACTAAAACACATGATCAAAGTACAAAGTTTCAATGATCACAAACAAAAACTAAAGAGGGGAAGAAGATAGAGAATCACACGATGGTCTCCAACCTCCCAAGAATGCTCCTGTTCTCTCCAATGGCCTCCAAAGATGAATATCATCAGCCCTAGGTCGTTCTCTACTATTAAAACCCGTTCCTTCTTTTTAAGTTTTTAAAAATAACACTTTTAACCCCCTTCTAATCACGTCAGATCCAATAATGTGGTCTTGTGATCACATTTTGTGATCCTAGGATCACCTTTTGTAGTTGTAGAGTCACGTTGATCTTCTATGTGGTCTTGCACTTGATCTTGTGATCACATGATCACCTTTTTTAATTGTAGGATCACATTGATCTTCCATGTGAGTTGCTTCTTTTCACTCTTCTTCTATTCTCTCATGCATTCCTTGAGTTTCTTTCTTTCCGAAGTTCGCTTCCGCTCCAAATCCGCACTCCAAGCTTCTGGTTCCTGAAATCCACAACACGAACAAATACTGGAAGATCAAATGCGACAAATAAAGCATAAAACATGCATAAAACGCCCGGATTACACCATGAAGTCAAAATACTCAAGTATGCTCAAAACTATCAAAACTCGGCCTAAAACACACATAAATGCATCGGAAAGTACGCGAAACGACAAGTAATCACAATAGAATATAACTCCAATTATGGAGTTATCAGTGAGTATATCATGACGTCTAGGAATACGCTTCTAAATAGCCTATCTCTCCCGTCCAAAGTCAACAACAGTTTTAACCCGTGGATGAATAGCTCGGATGGTAAGTACTAGGGATATGTCTGATGAGTCTGTGAGTGCAAAGTATTAAGTGCTCGTTCTTGTTGTGTCTAACGAAAATGGCCGCAAACTCTGCCGATCACCGAGGTTGTTGAATTTCCGAAGGGGATGTGAGAGCCTAATGACTTACCAGTTTGCTTATCGAGATTGCCCAATCTTACCAAAAAGAAATAATTTTGTGTGCGTGTGTAAATATATGTTGTGTAGGATCGAGTTGTAGCTTGCATTTGCATCATATCGTCGCATTGTTGAGTCGTATTTTGTTTTTGATTTGGCTAGTTAAGATGTGTATGCAACGATGTCTCGAAAAGTTTCAATTGGCTAGACTCGTATCATGTTGGGGTGGAGGAAGATGTGCGAATGTGGTTGGATTTTGATTTGTTTCTCGGGAAGCGCGATATGTGAGTGTGGAGGTATTCGATTTTTAGTCTGGACTAGCCAGGCCGTGTCTGCATTAGCCTGTCAAATATAGATTGTTAGTTCGTATTGTTTCGTATTCGTGGTATGTGTCGTGTTTAGTTCTAGTGTCGTATAGTGATGTATTAGCGGCGTATATATGTGCTAGTTGTTTAATTTTTGCACGTTAACATAATTGAGTCCACCTACCTGAAATGAGACTTCTGGCAATAAGATTGGGCAATCTCGATAAGCAAACTGGTAACATAATTGAGTCCACCTACCATAATATGTGTCGTATTCGGCATGCTCCTCAAGCTTTTTTGGCAATAAGACTTCTGCAGACACTTGGCATGCCCGGTTAGGGCATCCCTCTTCCACTATTATGCACAAAATAATTCATGATTTGGGAAAGATGATTAATAATATATGTCAGTCTTGTTTACGTGGAAAAATGCATCGCCTGCCTTATACTTCTTCTCAAAATCACACCACTACACCTTTAAATTTATTGCACAGTGATGTTTGGGGTCCCTCTAGTACCCTATCTTACCACGGATATCGTTACTACGTGCTTTTTATTGATTATTACTCCAAATTTGATTGGTTGTTTCCTTTACAAAACAAATCTGATGTATCATCTATTTTTCCCGCATTTAAATTACAAATTGAAAAGCTCCTTCAACATCCAATTCGCATCTTGCGAAGTGATGGAGGGGGTTAATACACTTCTTTCATTTTTCAACAATTGTTATCTGACAGTGGTATATCTCATCAGAAGTCTTGTCCTCATACCCCTCAGCAAAACGGTGTTGCTGAAAGGAAACACCGTCATATTGTAGAAACAGCTGTTACTTTACTACAAAATGCTTCCTTGCCTAACAAATATTGGTATCACGCCGTGAAAACTGCAGTCTATTTGATCAATCGTATGCCAAGAAAAAATACGCAAAATAAATCACCTTTTGAATTACTTTTCAAATCTACACCTGATTACTCGCGTTTAAGAATTTTTGGTTGTCTGTTTTCCTTATTTGTGTCATTATTCTCAATCTAAACTTGATGCTAAAACTAAGTTGTGCGTATTTCTTGGTTACGCAGATGACTACAAAGGTTACTGATGTCTTGACAAATCATCAAATAGAATATATATTAGTCGTGATGTTATATTTGCTGAGAACTCTTTTCCTTTTGCTACTGACAAATTTGTCACTGTTTCAGGACCGCCCAACAATCCCCCTCTCGGTGGGGGACCGCCTCCATCTGTGATGAGCTGGGAGTTACCGAGTATGGAGGTACCGGTAACTGCAGAACCCTTGCAGCCTACTGGTTCTCCTGAAACAGACCCTACACACCAACCAGATACTACAAACCGAACAGATATGGTTCCGGAAGCCGGTTTAGGCACGGCAGCTTCGCCACTCACCGCGGTACCTCCTTCGTCCCAAACAGCGTCTGAGATGGCACCCCCAACTGGCGACCCTATGCGAACTCGCAGCAAATCAGGCATAAGTAAAAGAAAAGCAGGTTTTTCTGTAACTACTTCCTCTACTACTTCTGATCCTACATCCTACACTGAAGCTAGCAAACACTCGGAGTGGCGTCAAGCAATGACTGACCAGTATGCCAGCCTCACAAAACAAAACACGTGGACTCTTGTGCCACCACCACCTAACGCAAACATAATTGGGTGTAAATGGGTCTTTCGTACTAAATTAAATCCTAACGGTACTGTTTCTTGTTATAAAGCGCGTCTGGTCGCCAAAGGGATCCACCAAAATGCTGGAATTGACTATGACAAAACAATTAGTCCGGTCGTTAAACACTCCACGGTTCGCACCATTCTTTCTCTTGCATCCAACTTTAACTGGCCCCTACAACAACTAGATGTCAAGAACGCCTTCCTACATGGCACACTTAAAGAACGTGTTTTTATGTCTCAACCCCAAGAACCCACAATTTCCCAATTATGTTTGTCGTTTGCACAAGTCAAACAAGCTCCAAGAGCTTGGTTTGAGCGCTTCACTAATTATTTACTCTCTCATGGTTTTTCTTCTTCTTACGCATATTCTTCCTTGTTTATTCGTCATAATGGCAATAAATGTACCATCTTATTACTTTACGTAGATGATATCATATTGACTGGCAGTGATGATGTCTACATACCTCGTCTTGTCCACAATTTACATTCTGAATTTTCAATGACTAACCTAGGATCTCTCACATACTTATTGGGACTAGAGATCAAGAGGAACAGTACAGGAATTTTTATCATTCAGGCTAAGTATGTTTCCGACTTATTAACTCGCTTTCACATGACTCATTGCAAATCATCTCCTACTCCTCTCTATGCAGGTACTAAATTTCATGTTTTAGACGGCAAAAAATTAGATGACCCCACTCCCTACCGCCAACTCCGAGGACCCCTTCAATACCTAACGTTTAGCCGGCCCGATATTTCTTTTGCAGTTAATCATCTTTGTCAGTTCATGCACACACCCACGGATTCACATCTTATTGCCGCCAAGCGCATCTTGCGCTATCTCCAAGGCACCAAACACCACGGTCTTCTTTACCAACGAGGGCACAAGCCTATTAATGCTTACTCGGACGTCGATTGGGCTGGCAACCTAACAGACCGTCGTAGTACCTCAGGTTTCATCGTCTTTCTTGGTCCTAATCCTATACATTGGGGCGCCAAAAATCAAGCCACCGTCGCACGGTCCTCAACTGAAGCCGAATACAGAGCCCTAGCATCTACGGCTGCTGAACTAGCATGGCTTAAAATCCTATTTAGAGACCTTCACATCCCAATTTCCGAAAAACCCATCCTTTGGTGCGACAACTTGTCCGCCATTCCCATGACCGCCAACCTAATCATGCACGCACGAACCAAACACATTGAAATAGATTACCACTATATTCGTGAAAAAAGTTCTCTCTCTTGACTTACGTGTTTTATTTGTTAATAGTGCAGATCAGCTTGCTGACATCTTCACCAAAGGTCTCTCCACTCAACATTTCACGTCTCTCAAAGAAAAACTAATGGTTCAAACTCCATTAGTTTGAGGGGGAGTGTAAGAATACAGCCCAATCAATCTATTTATCAAGAACTGGAGTGTCAAGAGTGGGCTGCCTCCAAGCCCAATAACGATAAAGGACCAAAGTGAAAGCCTAAAGCTTCTGAAGACTCGCTGGAATGAAGTGCAAAGGCTGAGGACTAACCATGCAATTAACAACGGCCACACAATCTTCCTCATTAAGATATGTTTGACCATTGAACGGTGAATATAATAACCTTGGTGTATTTATGTCTCTGTAATCACAGAGACAATCAATTCAATTGAAATCATTTTCGTCTTCATCCTCCTTGTCCCTCTTTTGCGTGTTTACAGTGGTTCACAATGATCCCAGATTTATGATTGTCAAACTGTTTTCATCACCATTGGTTCAGACAGTGTCAGTACTATTAGTTGAGTTTAAATTCATTGAACCAAATTTTAGCTTCATATATTGACTTCATTCAATTTGGCTTCATTTAATGGAAATCTTAATTTTGGTTTGAGAGAAGTGTCATTATGAAGATAGTAGTAAATTTCTTGAAAATTGGGAGGCCACCTAAGAAGATTACATGCATCAAAATGTGATATGGCAAGAAATGATTGGCACACGTATGATATTTGTTTGCCACATAATGATTTAACTGACAAATGTCATTTAAATAAGGCTTTTCAAATGACATGTGACAAAAAGATAAGACAATTACTTAACTTTTATATCTATATATATAGATAGGTGATCAAAACCAAAGTTTCTTCATAAATATCATCATCCCAATGAAATGTGAGTTAAGTTGAGAAGCAGTGAATCCAATGCCATAACAAGAAGGATAATATCATCATCCCAATAAGGAACTGTAGTGATCACATTGCTGTTATGAGTCAAAAACTTCTCTATAAATCAAACTAATTTAACTTTCAAGAAGATAGAAAATACCAACACCCTCATAGGGATCTGTTTATGTGCATGTCCATTGGAGCACTGTCTCACACCCAAAACCTTTCCTCTTCATCTTCTCTTTGATTTCTCGATCTCTCTGAAAATGGTTGCGGTGAGTCAGACGAATGGCTCTTCAGGCAGTTCTAAGATCCCAGATTTTGATCCTCCACAGAAGCCCAAGAGGAACAAGTTTGCGTTTGCTTATGCCATTTTAGCTTCCATGACTTCTATCTTATTGGGTTATGGTGAGTTTTAATTTCTCTACGATGATTTTGTTTTCAAAATTATAATTTGAATCAACATAGTTTATATTTTGATGAACTGTTATTTCTTGGAGTTATGAAATTGGTTATGTGGTTGGTCGAATGGTTTCTGTTTCGGATATGTTACAACATATGTTTGGGACCAGTTGAAAAATTAGAGTAAATGAGAGTGTTGGGAGAATTTGTAATTTTCCTAAAGTGTTTGGAGGGGTTTCTGTGTAATTTCCTTAACTTATGTTGCCAGCTTGTAATATGTGTAACGGTCAGTTACCATAGTTAGGTAAGTGACCATGGTTAGTCTGTGAGTATAAATACTCACTGGAATTGTGGTTAGGGTTTATGCCGATTCATTATCAATCAAACATGTTTTCTTCTCTGCATCTTCATCTTCTTCGATTGATTTCTGCAAAACCCTAAAGGGTTCTTTCATGGTATCAGAGCCAGGTTGCTCTGATGCTACCTACTCAGTTTGATACCCAGATCACTCATACTCCTCCATCCCTCTCCATGAGTAACCCAAACAACTCGGGGAATCAAAACCCCCTTTATCTTCTATCCAGTATCAATCATCTTATGCCTTTCAAGTTGGATAATACCAACTTTGTGATCTGGAAACACCAGATTTCTTCAATCTTTCGTACTCAATATCTATTTGGTTACCTCGACGGTTCGATTCCTTGTCCTCCTCAGTACCTGACGGCCGATGATGGTTCAGTTTCTTCGGTGATAAACCCAGCCTTCTCTGCATGGCAGATCCAAGATCAAGCGATCCTGACTCTTCTCAACGCAACTCTGACCCAGGAAGCCCTAACTCTAGTTATTGGCCGTACGACTTCTCGAGAGGTATGGTTAGCCCTAGAACGCAGGTATGCCTCTTTGACTCGCTCTAATATTCTGCAATTGAAGACAGAACTGCAAACCCTAAAGAAAAAGGGTGACTCTATTGATGTGTATATTCAGAAACTCAAATCTCTTAGAGACAAACTACAAGCTGCTCTTGTTATAATTGATGATGAAGATATGCTTCTGTTTACTCTGAATGGTCTGCCACCTGAATACAATTCTTTTCGTACCACTCTCAGTATAACCCTTGGTTCTGGATCTATGTCTCTTGAGGAATTGCATGTTCTTCTTAAAACTCAAGAACAAATGTTTGAGGCTCAGATAAGTGCTGGAAATGATTTGAACTCTACTGCCTTTACTGCATCTATGTCACCTGTGTCTAGTGGTCAAACAAGTCAAAACCCTAGTGCCAATTATAGTAACTCTAGGGGTGGCTATAGAGGAGGAACAAATAGAGGTGGCAGAAATGGTGGAAGAGGTAATGGACAGTCTAGAGGTAGAGGCTATCAAGGCTATAACAATGGAGGGAGGAATCAAAATGGGTATAGACGAGGTAACAATAGAACTGGAAATGGAGGTAGAGGAAGGTCCAATGGATCTAACAATGCTCCTGTAACTTGTCAAATATGTGGCTATGATTACCATAGTGCCCTTGATTGCTGGCACAGGATGGACCATGCCTATCAAGGCAAGACTCCACCTGAAAGTTTGACAGCAATGTCTGCTGTCACTAATCAGTCTCACTTCTCTCACCCATCTTGGCTCACTGACACTGGTGCTACCAATCACATGACCTCAAATTTGAGTCATCTCTCCTTGGTGGAACCTTATAATGGTTATGATCAAGTCTCTGTTGGGAGTGGCCAAACTCTTCCCATAAATCACTCTGGTACTGCTCATATCACAACCTCTTCTCATGTGTTTAAACTTTCTCAAACCCTTCATGTGCCTTCCATAGCAACAAATCTTCTCTCAGTTCATAAAATGTGTCTTGAACACAACTTGTTGGAATAGATGCCCTAGAGGCAATTTAGTTTAGTATGAATTTGTATATGGCTAAAAAATTCATTTATTATTTATTGGATATTTAATATAATGAAGTCCTTAGATTTACAATTGTGTTGTTTATCTTAAATATCCCTAGTCAAGTATAATGATTAATGGGACAATCATCTATAGACTAGTATGGGGTTGGATTGATATGGAGATATCACGATCCAACACATAGGTGTGCATTACGGAATGTTGCACTGGATTGACCCATCACCGAGAAGGCTACATACATGTTATGTTGAGTCACGAGTGCTTCTCGCGGTGCAATGGTATTGTCATCCTTAGACTTGAAGTCACTAGATATTCTAGTTGTGGATCATTGTGATCTTGGTAGTGTTAAACGCTACACCGTGACTGGGTAGTTATAAAGGCGTGTACTGGATACAATGAGAAGCAAGCTTAGAGATCGTAGTGGACGTAGAGAGGATTTGCCCCTCCCACATAACGGGAGCAAATATCCTAGGCCACTCGAGGGATAGTGCTTATAGAATGTCTGGCCAGACTCAAATAAATCAATATATGGGATATTGATGTTATTTGCACGAATAATGCTATTCCCATAGATCGAGAAACTATGGATTGGATATACGAGTGTGACTTGTATGTCTCGTGTCCAATCCGGATATGGAGGCAAAGGGATGAGACAATTACTTGTACAAGGTTGTCTAGATGACTATTCTATTAGTTGGCTAGAATGGATGTTTTGCTAGAAACCGCTCCATATTAGCAAATAGTTGCTACCAACTAGATAGAACCTATGGGGTCACACGCTATATAGAGTTGAACTAGATTTGGGAATTAATTAATTGGATTAATTAATTAGAAGGATCACTTTGCAAACCCTTGCAAACTTAGTAGGGACTAATTTGCAAGGAAGGGACTAAATTGAATTCTAGTTGGACTAGAATAAGTCCTTTAGGTAGTTAACAAGGAGTTGTTGGACTATATAAAGGACCCTCCTTCCTTCCTTCCTTATAACTTATGCTCATTAGTGAACATAACAAGAGTGGGAGAGAACAAAGGAGAGAGAGCAAGCAAC
The DNA here is from genome assembly GCA_023055425.1 of Linanthus parryae. NCBI lineage: Eukaryota > Viridiplantae > Streptophyta > Magnoliopsida > Ericales > Polemoniaceae > Linanthus > Linanthus parryae. The sequence goes on from JALGPY010000002.1 coordinate 43,331,667, forward strand.
AAGGAGGCCGAACCCGACCCCCTTGCCGCCGCCCTCACCCCGTCGGCCAAAAGAGGGCCGAAGCCCCTCTTTTGTCTCGTTTTGCGTGATTCCTTCACCCTCCTCTTATTCCGGGCTAGCACCAAGGAGTTTGGGAGTTCTAGGATCAACTCTAGGCGTTGATCAACTATAGAGAACGTGACACAATTCGCGTTTGAAGTCATCAAGGAGAACCCAAAGGTGTGTTTATGATTTCTTACCTTCACTATCGTTATGCATCTAGACTTGTGATCCTTGGAGGGTTTTGCATGGCTATTTGTTTGATTATGCTTCCGTTGCGCGATCCATGAATCAAAACCCTACAGTGGTATCAGAGCCACAGGTCATAGAGCATAAACGTAGTTTATGTGTTACATTCTTGTTGTTTTACACCTTAATTTGATAGTTTATCGCGTAAAACAAGACAAATCAAGCATGGGATGCAATTTGTCAATAATTACTCATAACAAGATCCAATTTTTGCATTGGATGCATGAATTGGTGAGTTTGAGAAATTTTAGGATCATAGATCTAGGGTTTGGGCATCCTTGGGGAAGAAGGAGTTCTCCCAAAACAAGGAAACAACCAAACTTGGGCTCCAAGCAAGGGAGTTGTTTTGGAAACAACCCCCAAGAGGAGGTTCGGCCCCCTAGGGGACCGCCCCCTTGCTTGCCGCCCAAGCTTGGCCGCCCTAAGGGGCCGGGCGGCCCTAACCCACGGGCCTAGCTTGCGGGTTTTGGGCCGGGCCGGCCCTAGGGCCTTGTGGTTCACTTTAATGGGCCCAGGCAATTGGATTGTTGGGCCCATGGACCGTTTTAACCCTAGAAATCCTAAAATCAATTAAAATTAACCAAGCGCGTTAAAATTGGATTTTAACTGTTTATGTGCAATTCGCATGGTGATTGGATATGGCCTCAGGATGTGGTTTGATGTGGATGTTTAATTTTGTGCTTTGGTTTTACGGCCTGCGAGCTGATCAATTAATTTTAATAATTAATTAGGGTTTTATGGCCTGCGTGCCATTTTTTTCTCAACATGTGAGATTTATTTTATTTAGTATAGATATTAGCTAGTGCCAGATAAAGTAGATTGTTAGCCAAGATTGAAGAAAAAGAAGCCCAAAGCCAAAGGAGCCACAAAAGAAGGAGCATGGAGCATGGAGCATTCCACATGACTATGAAGGATGGACCAAAAGATCAAGACGCATGGAGATGTGTTTGCTTAGGGTTCATAGATAATTCCATTGGCTTGGAATTATCTTAGTCTAGAAAAGGCCATATCCACATCACGTTTAGTTTCTGTTATGTGGTTGTTTATTTACTGTCTTATTATTTGTGTGGTTGGTGTATGGATGATGCATGCAATTAGGATAATAAGATAATTAGACAACCCGGATCTATTATTTGGAGTTGTGCCCAAACTCAAATAGATAGATTAGTTGATATTGATCAACAAAATAATTAAAAATTGAATTTAAAATCCCTCAAATTTTAAATATTGTGTTCTTGCCTTCTCGTTATTTAAACACTCATTATCATCATTATTTATCAAGTTCGTGCGTGCCAAAGCATGGCGACTTGGTTCATAATGATGGAATGCGATGGCACGTAACAATGTGCAATTGTTTAGATAAGAGGTTGAACACAACTAGGCTATTAATTTGATTAAGAAACCTAGAGGCAATCAATTGGGATTATCCATATGGATGGATAAATAAGGAGTTATTTGCCCGATTGAACCAAGAGTTGCATATGGGATGCAATTGGAATTGTTCCTACCTAAAAGTAGTCAAATTATGGGTGACTTGCCAAAGCAAGCTCATAAGGAGATGAAAAGATGGATCTTGGCCCACTAGAAAATATAAGGATATTTTCCGCATTAATATCTTGAGGGTTATTAATCCGTAGAAAAATAGTGGGAGCTATATTTAATAAACTAGCCATTATTAAATATAGTCAAAAATTCACAAATACTAAAACTTGCGTATTTCCCTTTTGTAGAATTCCAAATGGAAAACAACTCATCGAGTTCACAACATTCCCTACGATCTGTCCTTGAGAAGGACAAGCTCTCTGGAACCAACTTTCTTGATTGGTACAGAAACTTGAGAATTGTTCTCAAGCAAGAAAAGAAACTGTACGCAATAGAGGAGCATGTTCCAGAAGGTCCAGAGAACCAGACACCTGCTGCCTTAAAGGCGTATCAAAAGCGTGTTGATGACGCTAATGATGCGGCCTGCCTAATGCTTTGCACCATGACCTCTGAGCTTCAGAAGCAACACGAGAACATGAATGCTGTCGATATGATCGAACATCTAAAGCAGCTCTTCCAAGAGCAGGCAAGGGTAGAGAGGTATGAGGTCTCAAAGGCACTGTTCAAATGTCATCTGGCAGAAGGGAACCCGGTGGGACCCCATGTACTCCGAATGATCGGGTACTTGGAGAATCTCGCCCGGCTTGGGTTCCCGGTCGGCCAAGAGTTGGCAACCGATCTCGTGTTGCAATCGTTGCCCGAGAGTTATGGACAGTTCATTATGAGCTATAACATGAACGAGATCGTTAAACCACTGCCAGATTTTCTCAACATGTTGAGGACGGCTGAACAGAGCATCAACAAGGGTAAGGGCAAGGCCATTATGATGGTGCAGAAAGGAAAGGGCAAAAGGTTTGCCTCTTCCTCAAAGGGCAAAGGCAAGTCAGTTGCCAAGTCCAAGGAACAAGCCCTTAAGCCTGTTGGTGGCGTTGCCAAGGTTGTGACTAAGGGTGAGTGTCACTACTGCAGTCATCCTGGACACTGGAGGAGGAACTGCCCAAAATATCTGGAGGACAAGAGGCTTGGAATAGTGATTCCACCACCACCAGGTATTTTTGTTGTAGATGTCAATTTAACTGTCTCTACATCATGGGTATTAGATACTGGATGTGGATATCATATTTGTCGAAATATGCAGGATCTAAAGAGAAGTAAAAGATTGGCTAAAGGGGAGGTAGAACTGCGCGTTGGGAATGGAGCAAAGGTTGCTGCATTGGCCATAGGCGTGTGCGAGCTATCTCTGCCTTCAGGATTAGTTTTAGAATTAAATAATTGCTATTTTGTGCCTGCTATGAGCAGAAACATTATTTATATTTCTTGTTTGGACAAGGAAGGTTTTATTATTTCAATAAAGAACAATTGTTGTTCCTTTTATTTGAATAATATTCACTATTTTAGTGCGCAATTATTTAATGGACTTTATGTCCTTGATCTAAGAAATCATGTCTACAACATTAATACCAAGCGGATTAAAATAAATGATTTAAATCCTGCTTATTTATGGCATTGTCGTTTAGGCCACATAAACGAGAAACGTGTATCTAGACTCCATAAGGATGGATTACTAGACTCATTTGATTTTGAATCATATGAGACATGTGAGGCTTGTTTATTGGGAAAAATGACAAAGTCCCCTATCAATAAGAAAGGTGAGAGGACTAGTGAGCAATTGGCGCTCATACATACCGATGTGTGTGGGCCATTTGCCACGCCTGCCAGGGGTGGTTATGTCTACTTCATTACATTTACTGATGATTACAGTAGATATGGATTTGTGTACCTTATGAGGGCAAAATCCGAATCCTTTGAAGTGTTCAAAGAATTCAAGAATGAAGTAGAGAAGCAACTTGGCAAAAGTATCAAGGCTCTACGATCGGATCGAGGAGGAGAATACTTGAGCCAAGAGTTTGACGACTATCTTAGAGAGTGTGGGATCGTGTCCCAACTCACTCCACCCGGAACGCCACAATGGAATGGCGTGTCCGAGAGGAGGAATCGAACCCTATTGGATATGGTTCGGTCTATGATGTGTCAAACCGATCTTCCATTGTCATTTTGGGGCTACACTCTATTAAGTGCAGCTTTCACCATTAACCGTGTTCCATCTAAATCAGTCATGAAAACACCATATGAGATGTGGAGTGGGAGGCGTCCCACATTGTCGTTCATGAGGATTTGGGGCTGCGATGTCTATGTAAAACGTTTACAATCAGACAAGCTAGGGCCTAAATCGGATAAGTGTAAATTTGTGGGGTACCCTAAGGAATCTAAGGGATACTACTTCTACAATCCAACCGAGAACAAAGTGTTTGTTGCTCGGACCGGCGTGTTTCTAGAAAGAGAGTTTGTCTCTAAAGAACCAAGTGGGAGGAATGTAGAACGTGAAGAAGTTCAAGAACCGCAAATCACTGAACCGATTATGGAACATGAACAGGAATCACAAGCAGTTGTGGAGCCACCTGTTCAGGTAACACAAGAGCTTCGTAGATCTAGTAGAGTGCGCCAGGAACCCGAGAGGTATGGACTTCTCGTAACTGATTCCGGTGACACGATGTTCATAGATGATGAGCCTACTACCTATGAGGAGGCCATGAGTGGCCCAGACTCTCAGAAGTGGCTTGAAGCCATGAGATCCGAGATGGAATCCATGTATACTAACAAAGTATGGACTTTGGTGGAACCACCCGATGGGGCGCGACCCATAGGGTGCAAGTGGGTCTTCAAGAAGAAGATCGACATGGATGGTAATGTGATTACCTATAAGGGCCGATTGGTTGCTAAAGGATTCAGACAGATTCATGGTATTGACTATGATGAAACCTTTTCACCAGTCGCTATGACCAAATCCATCCGAATCCTACTTGCAATTGCAGCATACTACGACTATGAGATTTGGCAGATGGATGTCAAAACAGCATTCCTTTATGGGAATCTCCTCGAGGACGTGTATATGATACAGCCGGAGGGTTTTGAGGATCCAAAGCAAGCCAACAAAGTCTGTAAGCTGCGACGATCCATTTATGGATTGAAGCAAGCTTCTAGGAGTTGGAATCGACGTTTTGATGAAGTGGTCAAAGAGTTTGGCTTCATCAGAAACGAAGATGAGTCTTGTGTCTACAAGAAGGTTAGTGGGAGCTCTGTAGCTTTTCTGGTCTTGTATGTGGATGACATACTACTCATTGGAAACGACATTCCCATGCTGCAATCTGTGAAAGATTGGCTAGGAAAGTGTTTCTCAATGAAGGACTTAGGGGAAGCAGCCTATATACTCGGTATAAAGATCTATAGAGATAGATCTAAGAGGTTGCTAGGCCTAAGTCAAAGTACATATATTGACAAGGTGTTGAAACGGTTCAACATGCAAGATTCCAAGAAGGGATTCTTGCCCATGTCACATGGAATCACTCTTTCGAAGAGTGGTTGTCCTTCCAATGAGATTGAGAAGGAACGCATGAGTAGGATTCCCTATGCCTCGACCATAGGATCTATCATGTACGCCATGTTATCTACTAGACCAGATGTGTCATATGCCTTGAGTATGACAAGCAGATACCAATCCAATCCAGGTGAGAGTCACTGGATTGCTGTCAAGAACATCCTAAAGTACTTGAGAAGAACTAAGGATGCCTTCTTGATGTTTGGCAGTGAGGAAGAGTTGCGTGTAAGGGGTTACACTGATGCAAGCTTCCAAACCGACAGAGATGACTTTAGATCACAGTCGGGATATGTGTTTTGCCTGAATGGAGCAGCGGTGAGCTGGAAGAGTTCCAAGCAAGAGACGGTAGCTGATTCTACAACAGAGGCTGAGTACATTGCTGCAAATGGCGCAGCAAAGGAGGCTGTTTGGATCAGAAAGTTTGTTTCTGAACTTGGTGTGGTTCCTAGCATTGCGGATCCAGTAGAGTTGTTCTGTGACAACACTGGGGCGATTGCGCAATCAAAGGAACCCAGATCGCACCAGAAGTCCAAGCACGTGCTCAGGAAGTTTCATCTGATTCGAGATATTATCGATAGAGGAGACGTTCGGATATGCAAGATTCCTACAGATGATAATCTGTCAGACCCGCTTACAAAGCCTCTCACGCAGTGGAAGCATGAAGGGCACACTAGGAGTATGGGCATACGAGATGCGCCAGATTGGCTCTAGTGCAAGTGGGAGACTGTTGGAATAGATGCCCTAGAGGCAATCTAGTTTAGTATGAATTTGTATATGGCTAGAAAATTCATTTATTATTTATTGGATATTTAATATAATGAATTCCTTAGATTTACAATTGTGTTGTTTATCTTAAATATCCCTAGTCAAGTATAATGATTAATGGGACAATCATCTATAGACTAGTATGGGGTTGGATTGATATGGAGATATCACGATCCAACACATAGGTGTGCATTACGGAATGTTGCACTGGATTGACCCATCACCGAGAAGGCTACATACATGTTATGTTGAGTCACAAGTGCTTCTCGCGGTGCAATGGTATTGTCATCCTTAGACTTGAAGTCACTAGATATTCTAGTTGTGGATCATTGTGATCTTGGTAGCGTTAAACGCTACACCGTGACTGGGTAGTTATAAAGGCGTGTACTGGATACAATGAGAAGCAAGCTTAGAGATCGTAGTGGACGTAGAGAGGATTTTCCCCTCCCACATAACGGGAGCAAATATCCTAGGCCACTCGAGGGATAGTGCTTATAGAATGTCTGGCCAGACTCAAATAAATCAATATATGGTATATTGATGTTATTTGCACGAATAAGGCTATTCCCATAGATCGAGAAACTATGGATTGGATATACGAGTGTGACTTGGATGTCTCGTGTCCAATCCGGATATGGAGGCAAAGGGATGAGACAATTACTTGTACAAGGTTGTCTAGATGACTATTCTATTAGTTGGCTAGAATGGATGTTTTGCTAGAAACCGCTCCATATTAGCAAATAGTTGCTACCAACTAGATAGAACCTATGGGGTCACACGCTATATAGAGTTGAACTAGATTTGGGAATTAATTAATTGGATTAATTAATTAAAAGGATCACTTTGCAAACCCTTGCAAACTTAGTAGGGACTAATTTGCAAGGAAGGGACTAAATTGAATTCTAGTTGGACTAGAATAAGTCCTTTAGGTAGTTAACAAGGAGTTGTTGGACTATATAAAGGACCCTCCTTCCTTCCTTCCTTATAACTTATGCTCATTAGTGAACATAACAAGAGTGGGAGAGAACAAAGGAGAGAGAGCAAGCAACAAGGAGGCCGAACCCGACCCCCTTGCCGCCGCCCTCACCCCGTCGGCCAAAAGAGGGCCGAAGCCCCTCTTTTGTCTCGTTTTGCGTGATTCCTTCACCCTCCTCTTATTCCGGGATAGCACCAAGGAGTTTGGGAGTTCTAGGATCAACTCTAGGCGTGGATCAACTATAGAGAACGTGACACTATTCGCGTTTGAAGTCATCAAGGAGAACCCAAAGGTGTGTTTATGATTTCTTACCTTCACTATCGTTATGCATCTAGACTTGTGATCCTTGGAGGGTTTTGCATGGCTATTTGTTTGATTATGCTTCCGTTGCGCGATCCATGAATCAAAACCCTACACAACTGTCAATTTGTGTTTAATGATGATTTCTTTTATATTCAGGACAATGCAGCAGGAACAATTCTCTATCAAGGCAAGAGTGAAAATGGATTATATCCAATTCACTCAACTCCAAGAAATGCTTTTCTTTCTAAGTTATTTTCTGAAACAAACAGTCATAGTTCTAATTTATGTAAGAAAGTGAGTAACTCTTTGTGGCATTCCAGATTGGGACATCCCTCTGATGAAGTTTTGAAACAAGTTCATGTTAATCTAGATCTTAAATCATGCTCTTCTGTTATGTGTGAATCTTGTCTAAAGGGAAAGATTACAAAGTTACCATCATCTGATGATGTTCATCATACCACTCAACCTCTGCATTTATTGCATAGTGATATGTGGGGTCCTGCCTCTGTTAAATCCTATCATGGTTACAGATATTATGTGCTCTTTGTTGATGACTACTCAAGGTTTAGCTGGATCTTTCCTCTTGTTAACAAATCTGATCTCTATAATGTTTTTCCTGTCTTCAAGAATCAAATTGAGAAATTATTGAATTGTCCTATTAGAATATTGAGAAGTGATGGTGGTGATGAGTATATGTCTTATGTGTTTCAACAATTGTTGTCTGCAAATGGGATTACACATCAAAAGTCTTGTCCCTATACACCTCAACAAAATGGTCTTGCTGAAAGAAAGCATAGACACATTGTTGAAACTGCTGTCACACTCATGCATCAAGCTTGTCTTCCAAAATACTTTTGGTATCATGCTTTTCAAGCTGCTGTGGTTCTCATTAATAGAATGCCAACAAAAGTGTTGAAGTTTAAATCTCCATTTGAAGTTCTGTTTGGATATAAACCTGATTATTCTTGGCTTAAAGTTTTTGGTTGTGCTTGCTATCCATACTTGAGACACTATAACACTTCAAAACTTGACAACAAAACTACTAAGTGTGTGTTCTTAGGTTATGAATCAAATTACAAGGGATACATTTGTTTTGATCCCAACACCAAAAAAATTCATGTTAGCAGACATGTGGTGTTTGATGAATCTGTCTTTCCTCTTTGTACTGTCTCTCATGACTCCTCAAATGTTCCTGCTACTTGTGATCACTCACATTGTCCCTCTGTCTTTCCTGTTTCAGGACAAGACATTAATGATACCACAATAAATGCTGGTATCTACTGTCCTACTACACCTGCATTTAGTGAGTCTATTGGTGTGCTGGATGTACCAGAGACCACCACTGAGCTGCATCCTGCTGATCTGGCCACATCACCAACAGATACTGCTGACATGGAGTCTATCAGTCCAGGTAGGGCACCAGTGGTGCCACCTGTGCCTCACCCCACACCAGTCAGACATCCAATGCAAACCAGAAGTAAGTCTGGCATCTCAAAGAAAAAGGTATATCATACTGTGTTTAATGCAGCTTTAAATCCTGCATTTAAGGACAATGAATGTATTGATTGTACTGCTTCTCTTGATGATCCAACTAGCTTCAGAGAGGCTCAAAAACACTCTCAGTGGATTAATGCCATGACTGAAGAGTTTGAGTCTCTCATACAGCAAAATACATGGACACTTGTGCCACCTCCTTTAAATGCAAACATTGTTGGAACTAAATGGGTGTACAAAACCAAATATAACCCAGATGGCACCATTTCTAGATATAAGGCTAGGTTAGTTGCAAAAGGTTTTCATCAAACTGCTGGTCTAGATTTTGAAGAAACCTTTAGTCCAGTGGTCAAACATGCAACAGTTAGAATTATTTTAGCTCTAGCAGCAACTTTTGGTTGGCAACTCCAACAATTAGATGTCAAAAATGCTTTCTTACATGGAGTTTTAAAAGAAACTGTCTACATGAGCCAACCTCAAGGTTTTGTACATCCCAAATTTCCACATTATGTTTGTAAATTACACAAGTCCATATATGGTCTCAAACAGGCCCCCAGAACTTGGTTTGAAAGCTTTAAAACTCATATTTACTCTCTAGGTTTTACAAATACAGCTGCTGACACTTCACTCTTTCTCAAGTGTCATAATGGCAAGGTTATCATATTATTACTCTATGTTGATGACATTATTATCACTGGCAGTGATCCTGAATATATTGCAACTCTTGTCACACAACTTCAATCTGTGTTTGACATGAAAAATCTTGGTGATCTCACTTATTTTCTTGGTCTCCAAATTCAGAGATCTGATTCTGGTATTGCTATACATCAATCTAAATATATTTCAGATCTCTTGCTTAAGTTTAACATGCAGGATTGCAAAACCAGTCCTACTCCTCTCCCTGCTGGTACTAAATATCATGCTGCTTCTGGTGAGACCTTTCCAAACCCTACTTTGTTTAGACAATTACTTGGTTCTCTTCAATATCTTACATTCACTAGACCTGATATTAGTTTTGCTGTCAATCACTTATGTCAATTTATGCATACACTGATCTTCATTGGATGGGTGCCAAGAGAATCCTTAGATATCTCCAAGGCACAAAAAATTATGGTTTATTTTATACTCCTGGTTATCTACCTGTTCATGCCTTTAGTGATGCTGACTGGGCTGGTAATCCCACTGATAGGAGAAGCACCACTGGATTTGTTATTTTTCTTGGCAATAACCCCATTCATTGGGGTGCAAAAAAACAACCTACTGTTTCTAGATCTTCAGCTGAAGCTGAGTATAGGAGTTTAGCTACTACTGGAGCTGAAATTTGTTGGATAAAAATGATTTTATGTTTTCTTAGAGTTCCAATACCACAAGCACCTTCTATTCAATGTGATAGTAAATCTGCCATTGCCATGTCAGCCAACCCAGTTCTTCATTCAAAAACTAAACACATTGATTTAGATTACCATTTTATTAGAGAAAAAGTGTTTCTTAAGCAGCTTACTGTTAATTTTGTGTCAAGTGCAGATCAGGTAGCAGACATCTTCACTAAGGGGCTGCTAGGTGATCATTTTGCACATTTGAGAGCTCAACTCATGGTGAGGCCACTTCAGCTTGAGGGAGGCAACTTCACTGCTGCTGCTGCAACTCAGATTTCAAGAAATTCAAGACCTCACAAGCTTCAGCCACCACACCCAGAAATCCAGAAATGTTCAACTAATGTTCAAATTGACAAATTGACAAAGTGGTGTCCAAAAATCACATACATGGCCACATTGCAACAAGGAAGTAGAAGTCCTCCTCAGAAGCTGCACAGAACTTCTTTCAACAATTACAAGAAACCAAAATGTCAAACTCAACAAGGTACTGCTTCCAAGTCCTTCAAATTTGGTTTCTTTGATGGTGTTGCTCCCAGCTGCAACAATTATCTTACTGCTTCTTCTCCCAAGTCACCATATTTGACTTTTGGAACATTCAGTCCCATTTTTGTTCATGGATTAATTTACAACAAACAATAGTCACAAACTGACTAGTGTTTGAGAGGGCATATTAGAGTAAATGAGAGTGTTGGGAGAATTTCTAATTTTCCTAAAGTGTTTGGAGGGGTTTCTGTGTAATTTCCTTAACTTATGTTGCCAGCTTGTAATATGTGTAACGGTCACTTACCATAGTTAGGTAAGTGACCATGGTTAGTCTGTGAGTATAAATACTCACTGGAATTGTGGTTAGGGTTTATGCCGATTCATTATCAATCAAACATGTTTTCTTCTCTGCATCTTCATCTTCTTCGACTGATTTCTGCAAAACCCTAAAGGGTTCTTTCATGGTATCAGAGCCAGGTTGCTCTGATGCTACCTACTCAGTTTGATACCCAGATCACTCATACTCCTCCATCCCTCGCCATGAGTAACCCAAACAACTCGGGGAATCAAAACCCCCTTTATCTTCTATCCAGTATCAATCATCTTATGCCTTTCAAGTTGGATAATACCAACTTTGTGATCTGGAAACACCAGATTTCTTCAATCTTTCGTACTCAATCTCTATTTGGTTACCTCGACGGTTCGATTCCTTTTCCTCCTCAGTACCTGACGGCCGATGATGGTTCAGTTTCTTCGGTGATAAACCCAGCCTTCTCTGCATGGCAGATCCAAGATCAAGCGATCCTGACTCTTCTCAACGCAACTCTGACCCAGGAAGCCCTAACTCTGGTTATTGGCCGTACGACTTCTCGAGAGGTATGGTTAGCCCTAGAACGCAGGTATGCCTCTTTGACTCGCTCTAATATTCTGCAATTGAAGACAGAACTGCAAACCCTAAAGAAAAAGGGTGACTCTATTGATGTGTATATTCAGAAACTCAAATCTCTTAGAGACAAACTACATGCTGCTCTTGTTATAATTGATGATGAAGATATGCTTCTGTTTACTCTGAATGGTCTGCCACCTGAATACAATTCTTTTCGTACCACTCTCAGTATAACCCTTGGTTCTGGATCTATGTCTCTTGAGGAATTGCATGTTCTTCTTAAAACTCAAGAACAAATGTTTGAGGCTCAGATAAGTGCTGGAAATGATTTGAACTCAACTGCCTTTACTGCATCTATGTCACCTGTGTCTAGTGGTCAAACAAGTCAAAACCCTAGTGCCAATTATAGTAACTCTAGGGGTGGCTATAGAGGAGGAACAAATAGAGGTGGCAGAAATGGTGGAAGAGGTAATGGACAGTCTAGAGGTAGAGGCTATCAAGGCTATAACAATGGAGGGAGGAATCAAAATGGGTATAGAGGAGGTAACAATAGAACTGGAAATGGAGGTAGAGGAAGGTCCAATGGATCTAACAATGCTCTTGTAACTTGTCAAATATGTGGCTATGATTACCATAGTGCCCTTGATTGCTGGCACAGGATGGACCATGCCTATCCAGGCAAGACTCCACCTGAAAGTTTGACAGCAATGTCTGCTGTCACTAATCAGTCTCACTTCTCTCACCCATCCTGGCTCACTGACACTGGTGCTACCAATCACATGACCTCAGATTTGAGTCATCTCTCCTTGGTGGAACCTTATAATGGTTATGATCAAGTCTCTGTTGGGAGTGGCCAAACTCTTCCCATAAATCACTCTGGTACTGCTCATATCACAACCTCTTCTCATGTGTTTAAACTTTCTAACACCCTTCATGTGCCTTCCATAGCAACAAATCTTCTCTCAGTTCATAAAATGTGTCTTGAACACAACTGTCAATTTGTGTTTAATGCTGATTTCTTTTATATTCATGACAATGCAGCAGGAACAATTCTCTATCAAGGCAAGAGTGAAAATGGATTATATCCAATTCACTCAACTCCAAGAAATGCTTTTCTTTCTAATTTATTTTCTGAAACAAACAGTCATAGTTCTAATTTATGTAAGAAAGTGAGTAACTCTTTGTGGCATTCCAGATTGGGACATCCCTCTGATGAAGTTTTGAAACAAGTTCATGTTAATCTAGATCTTAAATCATGCTCTTCTGTTATGTGTGAATCTTGTCTAAAGGGAAAGATTACAAAGTTACCATTTTCTGATGCTGTTCATCATACCACTCAACCTCTGCATTTATTGCATAGTGATATGTGGGGTCCTGCCTCTGTTAAATCCTATCATGGTTACAGATATTATGTGCTCTTTGTTGATGACTACTCAAGGTTTAGCTGGATCTTTCCTCTTGTTAACAAATCTGATCTCTATAATGTTTTTCCTGTCTTCAAGAATCAAATTGAGAAATTATTGAATTGTCCTATTAGAATATTGAGAAGTGATGGTGGTTGTGAGTATATGTCTTATGTGTTTCAACAATTGTTGTCTGCAAATGGGATTACACATCAAAAGTCTTGTCCCTATACACCTCAACAAAATGGTCTTGCTGAAAGAAAGCATAGACACATTGTTGAAACTGCTGTCACACTCATGCATCAAGCTTGTCTTCCAAAATACTTTTGGTATCATGCTTTTCAAGCTGCTGTGTTTCTCATTAATAGAATTCCGACAAAAGTGTTGAAGTTTAAATCTCCATTTGAAGTTCTGTTTGGATATAAACTTGATTATTCTTGGCTTAAAGTTTTTGGTTGTGCTTGCTATCCATACTTGAGACACTATAACACTTCAAAACTTGACAGCAAAACTACTAAGTGTGTGTTCTTAGGTTATGAATCAAATTACAAGGGATACATTTGTTTTGACCCAACACCAAAAAAATTCATGTTAGCAGACATGTGGTGTTTGATGAATCTGTCTTTCCTCTTTGTACTGTCTCTCATGACTCCTCAAATGTTCCTGCTACTTGTGATCACTCACATTGTCCCTCTGTCTTTCCTGTTTCAGGACAAGACATTAATGATACCACAATAAATGCTGGTATCTACTGTCCTACTACACCTGCATTTAGTGAGTCTACTGGTGTGCTGGATGTACCAGAGACCACCACTAAGCTGCATCCTGCTGATCTGGCCACATCACCAACAGATACTGCTGACATGGAGTCTATCAGTCCAGGTAGGGCACCAGTGGTGCCACCTGTGCCTCACCCCACACCAGTCAGACATCCAATGCAAACCAGAAGTAAGTCTGGCATCTCAAAGAAAAAGGTATATCATACTGTGTTTAATGCAGCTTTAAATCCTGCATTTAAGGACAATGAATGTATTGATTGTACTGCTTCTCTTGATGATCCAACTAGCTTCAGAGAGGCTCAAAAACACTCTCAGTGGATTAATGCCATGACTGAAGAGTTTGAGTCTCTCATACAGCAAAATACATGGACACTTGTGCCACCTCCTTTAAATGCAAACATTGTTGGAACTAAATGGGTGTACAAAACCAAATATAACCCAGATGGCACCATTTCTAGATGTAAGGCTAGGTTAGTTGCAAAAGGTTTTCATCAAACTGCTGGTCTAGATTTTGAAGAAACCTTTAGTCCAGTGGTCAAACATGCAACAGTTAGAATTATTTTAGCTCTAGCAGCAACTTTTGGTTGGCAACTCCAACAATTAGATGTCAAAAATGCTTTCTTACATGGAGTTTTAAAAGAAACTGTCTAGGGTTTATGCCGATTCATTATCAATCAAACATGTTTTCTTCTCTGCATCTTCATCTTCTTCGATTGATTTCTGCAAAACCCTAAAGGGTTCTTTCATAAAGGGATTTCATGTGAACAGAAAAAATAAAATCATAAGTTATCTTTTTTATGTTCGGTCCAACTTTATTTTTGCAGATATTGGAGTGATGAGTGGAGCGGGGATCTTCATACAAGAGGACTTGAATCTTGACGACGTCCAAATCGAAGTCCTGTTCGGAGTCCTCAATCTTTACTCCCTCCTCGGATCCGCCGCGGCCGGGCGTACCTCCGATTGGATCGGCCGCCGCTACACCATCATCCTCGCCGCTGGGATCTTTTTTGCCGGAGCGATCCTAATGGCATTTGCCACCAATTACGCGTTCCTCATGGTCGGTCGGTTTGTCGCCGGTGTCGGAGTAGGCTACGCCCAAATGATTGCCCCCGTTTATATTGCCGAGATGTCTCCTGCCGCCTCCCGTGGATTCCTCACTTCCTTCCCTGAAGTGTTCATCAATGCAGGTACAAATCACATTCTCGATACGCTACGTTCTAACTCTGAAGCATCACATGTCAAGCTGACGTGGTGCACTTGGAGCAACAAAAAGTTTCACTGCTAATGGACAAAAATAGATTTCGGAATTTTCAAATAATCGATTTAGTCCTTCTAAATTTCTGAATTTTACATTAGCTTTTAGATGTCTTTGGATGGAACTAAGACTGTTGTGAAATTTAAAAATTTATTTTCAGTAATATATTTCACAATTGTTTTCGTTACATATTCCAACTAACACTTTGTACATTTTGTGCTAATGATATATGCTTTTGCTTATGCAGGAATTTTGCTTGGATATGTTGCTAACTATGCTTTCGCGAGGCTTCGGTTAGGCCTCGCGTGGAGACTAATGCTCGATGTTGGGGCAGTGCCGGCAGTATTCCTAGCAGTCGGAGTGCTCGCCATGCCGGAGTCACCGCGGTGGCTGTTCCTCAAAGGCCGCCTCGGAGCCGCCAAGAAAGTGCTCGGAAAAACATCCAACTCGTACAAAGAGGCTCAACTCCGCCTCGCCGACATCAAGGAAGCCGCCGGGATCCCACAGGAATGGGACGACGACATTGTGGAGGTGCCGAAGAAGAAGAACCAAGAGCCAGTTTGTAAAGAACTCTGGATTCACCCGACCCCGACCGTCCTCCACATCTTCATCGCTTGCATCGGTATACACTTCTTCCACCAAGCCTCAGGCATCGACGCCATCGTCTTATACAGCCCGAAGATCTTCGCGAAAGCCGGAATTAAGAGCAAATCAGGATCCCTACTCGCGACCGTAGCCGTCGGACTAGTGAAAACGCTTTCCATTCTCATCGCGACCTATTTAGTGGACCGGGTCGGGCGGAGACTGTTGTTGCTGACAAGCATTGCTGGAATGATTCTTTCGCTCGGGACCCTTGCCACCTCTCTCACTATCGTTGACCATTCTCATGAGAAGCTCACGTGGGCCCTAGGGTTGGCTATCGCGTCGGTGTTGGCCTACGTGGCAAGTTTCTCGATAGGGCACGGGCCCATCACTTGGGTCTACAGCGCAGAGATCTTTCCGTTGCGGTTGAGAGCACAGGGGACCAGCATTGGAGTGGCTGTGAATCGTGCAATGAGTGGTGTCATAGCGATGACTTTTATCTCTTTAAGCAAAGCTATCACCATAGGGGGTGCATTCTTTCTGTTTATGTGCGTTGCGATGTTGAGTTTTACGTTTTGTTTCACTTTCCTCCCTGAAACTCAGGGCAGAACCCTCGAGGAAATGCAGGTGCTCTTTGGAGGGTTTTTCAGGTGGAGGACGACGGCGAGGTAGCTGAAGGAGGCGGAGAAGTCGCCTACCGCCAACGACAAAGGTGGTCAGATTGAGATGGGGTCGGCTAGTGGTTAAGAAGAGGGAGGGGCCATGGTGAGTTTATATTATCCATGTGAGGGTCTTGTTGAAAGAATAAGGTATTTTTGGGGTGCCAATTAGTAGTATTAGATGATGAATATGAGGGCATACGTGTGTCTGTTCTGTTTCGAAACAACAACCAAGAATCCTAGTCTACCCTATTTTGTTTGTAATGATCGAACATTTTCTCTCATTGGTTATGTTGAAAAGAGAGATTAGTCAGAGTTGCATTTTGAAATATTTGTTTCCTTAAAGATAGTTTTCTCTCTCTAACATTTCTCTCTGACTTGGAATCCGTGCATGGAGAACACTCCGGACAATTCCATCGAAGAGATTGATCAATTAGATCGGAGCGTACGGAGGATCAAAGGTAAGGATCCAAACCCAGTTGTTACTAATCTGGCTTCTGTTTTCGTTTCTAGCAGGGAAACCAACACGAACAGCATGATGGAGGAAGACACCGGAGATGGAAAGGAGAGAAACACATACAAAGAAGGGGAACAGAATGGTCAAGAAGCAAATTTCAAGAGGGCTTTGATTGGATTGGGAGAACAAGGAACATTGGAAGAACAGACGATGGAGATGGAAGAGATTGGGGATGAAACAGAAGAGATCCGAGAGATCGAGGAATACAACAGGGCCAATCCACTGAGACCAAAGATTTTCATACCCAGATCTATCAAAAAGAGCATTGCTTTACCATTTGCTAACAGCATAATCATCAAGATGTTGGGAAGAACTGTTGGCTTCAAAGTCCTTCAAGAGAGAGTGCTTAAACTTTGGAAACCCAGGAGTGGGTGTAGGTTCCGAGATATGGCAGAGGGTTTCTACACGGTGGACTTCCAAGACAGAGACGACATGAACAGAGCTCTCACCGGAGGGCCGTGGATCATCCTGGACCACTATCTTACAGTTAGGAAGTGGGAACCGGAATTCAGACCCCTGGAAGCACATCAATCCTTCACCGCGGTTTGGATCCGACTACCGCAGCTCCCGGCGGAATACTACGACGAAAGAGTTCTCAAAATTATCGCCAAACAATTTGGGGAACACATACGCAACGATATGGTTACGATCAAAGGCACACACATACGATACGCCCGGATCTGTGTGAAGATCGATCTAAACCAACCTCTTATACCCGAATTCAGTGTGGGAAGACATAGCTAAAAGGTCACCTATGAACACATCTTCAATCTCTGCGTTGACTGCGGCAAGATTGGTCATAGAAGGGAGTGGTGTCCGATCAACCAGAGGAGAGAAGAGGCGAATCAAACGCCGGCGCCGGAGAAGACGAACAACAGAAACAACAGAAACGACGGCAAAATCCTCGATCAAAGTGAGCAACGGGCAAACGAAGAGACAGGTCAAAGTGGGTCAAAGGAGATTGCGGGTCAAAATTACCCGGGTAAGGAGACGGGTAATAACCAATTGGGTTGGACCAAACCCAAACAAAAAATCTACAGGGGAAACAAGAAGGCAGGGGGGGTGAATTCTGAGCCCAATAAAGGTAGTGGGCTTCAAAACAGATTTGGGCCTTTAATGGATCACAGCAACAACCCTACTAACCCAACTTCTAACCCAAGTACCAGCAAGCCCACTACAGCCTACAGGCCCACCGGGAGAAGCTTCCCGAACCACAATAAAGACGACGTGGCAAGCTTTAATTCTCACACGGCTTCAGTCACAGAGAGAGAAAGGGGAACGAGTTCCAAGGAGATAGAGATGGGAGAAAGTTCTGGGCTCGAGGACTTGGAAGAAGATGAAGCAGGAAACAAAGATAGAGAGGAGATCCCGTCGATTGGACTGCAGGACAGAGAGAGAGATGATGATGATGAGATGGAACAGGGATTTTAATTTGGGGAATCAAGATTAAGAAAAGCTGATGGAATTAAAGGGGAGAGATTTTTCAGCAGAGGAAGGTAAGGTGCAAATCTCTTGTCAACCTCTCTTCTCTGATCTCCAAAATATAAATGATCAACTCCTGAGAAGAAAATCTTCAAGAAGGAAATCGGAGAACAGAAAAGCTTTAGCCTCCCCCTATTTCTCTGCTTCTCTCTCTCTAAACAATCTCAACCTGAATAATACACAAGATGGAGAACCTAGAAGAGACGATGTTGGTTCTTGCGGAGGGCCATCATTCGATCTTATGGGAAACCAAGGAGAAGAGGAAGCAGATATGGGGAGTGCCATGGTGGAGGAAGGATGCGGTACTAACAGTAAGGTTGAACCAATTCACATCAAGGAAGGAACCAAGCATGCACCTGCTCATGATGGAGGAACTGAGGAAGATGGAGGTGGACCAGGGCAGAGTCAAGAAGCTGGATCCGTACCTGAAGGAGACTTCATCCTT
This sequence comes from Linanthus parryae, assembly GCA_023055425.1. Lineage (NCBI taxonomy): Eukaryota > Viridiplantae > Streptophyta > Magnoliopsida > Ericales > Polemoniaceae > Linanthus > Linanthus parryae. Next base: position 43,350,338 of record JALGPY010000002.1, read on the forward strand.
CGATATTGAAAAGTTCTCCATGTCGCTAAAACTTCTGACTTGGAATGTCCGCGGTGCGGGCAACATCACTTTTGAGAACACGTTTACTGAGCTCCTGAGAACTCACAAGTTTCAAATTTGTGCTTTGATCGAGCCCAAGGTTCCTATTTCCAGCATGGGGGATTTCTTCAACAATCTCAATTTCACTGGTTGCTCCTTCTCTGATCCGGACGGGAGAAAGGGCGGGATTTGGCTTTTTTGGGATCCAGAGCATGTCACGGTGACGACTCACAAGATCAACAAACAGTTTATACATGCAACGATCAAAAGGAACAATTTCGCCAACTGGGTTTTCTCGGCTGTTTATGGGAGTCCCAACCCGACGGTTAGAGAACAATTGTGGAATGACCTTGAGGACGAGATGGGAGATTCTGACGAACCGTGGCTGGTTGCTGGAGATTTCAGTGATTTCAGTAGCGTCAATGAGAGGAGAAGCTTATCTAACAATGACACCACTGGACGCATGCACAAGTTTCAGAATAACTTGAACAGGTGCAATCTTATTGATCTCGGGAGCACTGGGTCGAGCATGACCTGGCCCAACAACAGGGCTGGCTTCAAAAGTCCCAAAGCAGGTGCTATTGTCATAACCTTTTCTTACTGGAAAAAGAGCTTATTGCGAAGTATAATGTTATCCTTAACCAGGAAGAAATTCTCTGGAAACAAAAATCTAAAAGTAATTTTGCTTGCAAGGGTGATAGAAATACTAAATTCTTCCATCTCTCCACTATTATCAAAATGAAGAGAAAAGAGATTCTTGTCCTTAAGAATGATGATGGTGTTTGGATTGACGACCCCCCTAGTCTTAAAAATACTGTCTCTAAGTATTTTTTTGATCTTTTCACTGCTGACCCGAGACCCCCCCCCCTTTTTTTGAATTCCTCTTGGGGGGAACAAATTTGTCCGAAAATTGGGTTGGATGATTTATTGGAAATTAACAAGAATCTGACTTTGGAGGAAGTTAAAACTGCTTTTTGGGGAATTAACAGTAACAAGTCGCCGGGCATTGATGGGTTTAATGGGGGTTTTTACAAGAAGTACCGGGACAGTATGCAATCGGAAGTTTTTAGGTTTGTTTCTAACTGTTTCTCGGAGGGAAATATTCCCCATGTCATTAATAGAACCCTTATTTGCCTTATTCCTAAATGTGATAATCCCGAGTCTATCAAACAGTTCAGACCCATTAGCCTGTGTAATGTTCTCTATAAAGGGGTGACAAAGTGTGTGGTTAACAAAATCAGACCCATCCTGAATAATATTGTCGGCCCTTTCCAAAGTAGTTTCCTGCCTGGGAGATCCACTAAAGATAACATTATCATCACCCAGGAGATCATCCATACTCTTAAGAAAAGGAAAGATAAAGTGGGGGGTATGATTATTAAAATTGATCTTGAGAAAGCTTACGACAAAATTTCTTGGAACTTTATTCACGAGACCCTTAATTTCTTCGGTTTTCCCCATATCCTTACCAAACTTATTATGGATTGTGTCACCAGCGTGAACACTGCTATTATTTGGAATGGGGAAATCCTCCCTGAGTTCAAGACAGGAAGAGGTCTGAGACAAGGAGACCCTTTGTCCCCCTATCTTTTTGTTCTGTGCATGGAAAGACTCTCCCACAAGATTATGGAACATGTCAAGAACAAGAATTGGATAGGCATTAAGGCTTCTAGTAATGGTCCCATTATTTCTCATCTCTTCTATGCTGATGACCTTATGTTTTTTGGAAAGTGCGATGATAAAACTTGTCAAACTATGAAAGACACCCTTGATGATTTTGCTAATATTTCGGGTTTGACCATTAGTAAGTCCAAGTCTAAAGTGTTTTTCTCAAAAAACACCAGCCGGAGTAATAGAAACAAAGTGATCAGTACTATTGGGATGCCTGAGACACTGGACCTTGGCAAATATCTGGGTATCAACCTTGTTCACGGTAAATTTAACAAAGAAAGTGTGGCTGACATTATTACCAAAATGAATCTCAAAATGTCTGGGTGGGCTAGCAAGATCCTGTCCTTCGCTGGTAGAGTCACCCTTTGCAATAGCATGCTCTCTACCCTCCCCTCGTACACTATGCAGGTTCTCCCTCTGCCTAAGGGTACCAACGACAAAATCGACAAAATCTGTAGGGATTTCATTTGGGGAGACACTGAGAATAAAAAGAGAACTCATCTTGTCAAGTGGGATACGGTTTGTCTCCCCAAGACCAAAGGGGGACTGGGTATTAGAAAAGCTAAGTACCAAAACCTAGCCCTCATTGCCAAACTAGGGTGGGGTGTGTGTTTCGAGAACAATATTTGGAGTGATGTTATTAGAAAGAAGTACCTTAGAAACCCCCATTGTGATAGAAACAAGAACAAGGGTAATTCTTCCCCCATTTGGAAAGGGATTCTGAGCACCAAGAACTTTATTACTAAAAATACTAGGTGGAACATTGGGAATGGTAAAAATATTTCTGTCTGGTATGACTGGTGGTGTGGGGAAAAGGCTTTTGGCCCCCCAAGTGACCCTAACCTTAATAAGTTGAAAGTTGCTGATCTCATTGATACTAACCTGAATTGGAATTTAAGTAGCATTTCGCCTAATCTGTCTCTGGAACAGATTAATGACATTAACAATACCATTATCCCCTCTTTGAGTTCCTCGGAGGACTCCCCCTTTTGGAAAGGATCCAACGCTGGATCCTTCACTACCTCTGCTGCCTATGATGCCATTGCGTTTGATGGAAACCAACAAATGGATATAGGGAGTGGGGACTGGATAAGGCTTTGGAAACTTAGAGTTCCAAATAAAATTATCCACTTCACATGGACTGTCCTTCATGGGAAAATCCTTACCAATGTCCATAGAAAGAAAAGAGGTATGACCACTGATGAGAATTGTAATATTTGCAATCTGGACAAGGAGGATATTAACCATCTTTTCCGTAGTTGTAGCAAAGTTAAAGGCATCTGGGAGAAGATTTACCACCCTAACTGGATTAATGTTAACTCTAGCTTTAGCACCACTGAGTGGATTTTGAAAAATATCAAGATAAAGAGCAAGGTGGGTGCGGTGGACCATAATGTCTTATTCACTGTTACTTTATGGAATATTTGGATTAGAAGAAATTGTAGAGTGTTTAATGATACAATTGATACTGACTTGGTTTATATGCAGACTATCAGAAAGCAGTCCCAACTCATACAGGGAGCTTTCAACTCTAACCCTAACCTTGTCAATTTCAATACTATCTCTGATAATTGTAAATCTAATTGGATCATTCCTCCTACAGGTCAATTCAAGTTGAACGTTGACGGTTGTGTTAGATTGGACAACAATAGAACAGGGATTGGAGGAGTCTTTCGGAACAGTCAAGGGGACTGGAAGCTTGGTTTTATTGGAAGAATCAGGGGAGGATGTACTAGCCTTGAAAGCGAGATCTGGAGCATTTACAGGGGGCTCACCGTGGCCTACACCAACAACTGGATCAACATCGTGATCGAGAGCGATTGCAAGGCGGCTGTGGAGATTTTCCAAGGAAACGCCAAAGGCCCCACATCCATGACTACTCAGATTAATGATGGGAAGGTGCTCCTCGGACGGGTTGTGGGAAGAATCAGACATATTGGAAGAGACGCCAATGAAGTGGCCAATGCACTTGCCAACCTCGGAGCGGAACAAAGTGAACCCATCAAGATGATAAACGAAGCACCGGATGCGGTCAAAGGCCTTATCATTGCGGACAAGATGGGAACTGGAATGTTCTTTTAAGTGTACTGTTGTGTGTTTTTCTTTTAGTCTTTCGCTTTGTTGTTGTTTGTTGCAAGACTTTTAATTTCCGTCGAATCGAAAAAAAGAAAAGAGAGATTAGTCCGAGTGATCATTTATGTGTGAAACCATTCACAGATCTACTGAAAGATTTGCTAATGGCTTCCTTTATGTTTAAAATTGTGTCTTTGTTATCGTTTGATGGCATGATAACATTAGTCTTTTTGCTAAAGAATAATATACGGTGAATGAGTGGCTTCGTATTGCTACAATGTTTGTGTGTTTGACTTCCCCGAACCATCACTGGGAAGATGGTTTCCTATTGCCCGACCTGACCTAGACTTGGGTTAGCAATCTCTCCCTAACCCCGGGAAAATATTAATATTATTATTATCATTATTATTGTTGTTATTATTATTACTATTATTATTATTATTATACAAGCTAGAGAAATGCCATGTCCATGCGCCATGTGTGTTGTGAGATGTGGGTGTTTGACTGACATTTGGCAAGCAATTTTTTTCATGTGGCATGACTAGCCAGAAGTTGACCATTCGTACAATTTTCTCCACCTGAATTTTCTTGGGGCCATGCATTTGTTTTTCTTATTCATTCCATAGAAAGTTGTACTAGGACATTTGAATTTATTCAACATTTATTGGTGTATATGCATGTATCATAATATGTATGCATGTATTAATTCAATTGATGAAAATTTTTCATCTTCACAAGTAAAACCTTCAATTTACCAATGCATCCACATCAATTTAAGTAGTCTGAGAAAAATATTTGTATCAACTTCTCAAAGATTTGTAGTGTCTGCTGGGAGTATGAATCGAAAAAGTGATGCACACTCTCATGAAAGCAGGTGGTTAATCTTACAATACATTTATTTTATCTGTTCACTGTTTTCATAGATTTGTAGTGTCTGCAGTGAGTATGAATCAAAAATTGATGCACACCTTCATGAAAATCAGGTGAGCATTACCATATCTCTTCGTTGTTTTCATTAGTTAGATCGACGTACCAAGTTTGGCCTTCTTCTATGCAGATATCATATTTATTCTGGTGTTTTCATAGATTTGTAGTGTGTGCAGTGAATATTAATCGAAAAATCGTACTTTCCAAAAAAAATCGAAAAATCGATGCACGCCGTCATGAAAGTATGTGGTTACTCTTACCGAGCATTAGCATATCTCTTCGATGTTTTCATTAGCTGGATCTATGTACCAATCCTGACCTTCTTTTATGTAGGTTCTGCTTTCCAAATTTTTCGAGAAGATCAAATATAGAGCATTTGGCACCACATTTTCCCTGGACTTTACGAACCCATTAATAAGTGAAAATACGACGTCATTGTTATAAAGTCCAATCAACTCACGGAGCTTCTCATTTTGCTAAAATCTTTAATACATCGAAGTGTATCTGTTCACTATTGCATACCACAAGTATTTGGATAGTTTGCTCACCTCACCATGAGTCCAGGATGCACATTCCAATTGCTTTTAGTAGATTCACAAAAAAAAAGGGCTTCGATAATATTGTGCAGTCATCATTTGCCTGATAATCGTGATTAATCTGTATCCCAAAGAAGTGCTAAAAACTTCCCCATTTTGTGAATATATTCGGCATTATGTCAAACTTAAACACTTTCGTATAAAATGGTGCTTCGTTAGTTAGACTTGAATTAGATGTTAGCATAAGACCACCCAGTCAAACTTAGCTCAGGAACCTCAGTTAATTGTTTTATAAACTACCAGTTCCCGTTGAAATCTGTTGACATGGATAGATGATATCAATATAAGACTAAAGTTTCGCTAGGTTTTTGAGCTCCGAGTGATTCGGAGGCGATTTGGTGAAAACTAGGGTTCACTAGCAGCGAGAACAGCGGCATTACTCGATAGCGACGGCAGTGACTGATTTTTTGGCCGACGAGCAACTCTAAAGCTTTCTCCAGTTCCTTACTGCCATGGCGATGGGTATGGGTTCTGCACTCGACTTTGGCAAGCTCTCAATCGAGGAGGAAGAAGTTGAAATCTTTGATAGGGATTACAGTTAGGTTGCTATTAAGGGCAGAGGGCCATGTCTGATAGGGAGATTCCTTCTTCCCATTAGATTCAACATCAGGGCAATGAAACTTTTATTCAAGAAAATATGGCCGGGAGGGGAAGAGGTCAGTATTCACGAAATTGGTTCTGATATTTTTGTCTTTCAATTTCCAAACAAGGAAGCCATGGACATGGTAGCTTCGGGAGGCCCCTAGATTTTTGACAAGAATGTACTGGTGCTAAAACCTTGTGATTTAACCACAGATTTAGAGAAAATTTCCTTCGTTACGATCGATGTCTGGATGCAGGTGAAGAACATTCCGCTGTATCATCAAACTGAGGATGATCTCCGGAAGATTTTGAAGAATGTGGGCATGATCATTGGAATTGATTCCAAAATCTCATCGGGTCCGGGTGGAGATTATATGCGTGCTAGGGTTAGGCTGGGTCTTCAAACCATTACGTCGAGGCCGTTATATCGAAGTATTGGATAAGAAGATTTGGTTGGATTACAGATTTGAGCGAATATCGTGCCTCTGCCACTGGTGTGGAATGATCAACCACCTCGAGGAGAACTGTTTGATCGTACTGATTTAGAGAAGACCCAAAATCAAGCCGGATTTGGAGATTGGTTGCTGTATAGACCTCCACCGAAGAAGAAATTATTTGACGTGTTTAATGATATTGAGGCTGACATGCAAGATAATAAAGACATGGAAGGGGATGGACTACCAGTAGATGACACAGCAAATGTAGCTATGGATGTTAACAGCGGAACAGAGAGCCATCATTCAGACCAGGATACAAGGTCAGATTGTTCGATCAAGTCAGTAAGTAAAGCGGTTATGAACGTTGTAGATAATCCACTTGCTAGTCCAAACAAAGGAGATCGTTTCTAGGCCCAAGATAAAGGCAAAGGAATTACAGTGGCTTTGAACCAATCAGTGTATGGCGGTAAGAGGAAGATAAGCGAAATTAATACAAGCCCGCTGCCAATAGAGAAGGTGAAGAGCAGAACCTCAGTTCTCGGGGAGAAATTCCAGTTCTACTGGTAAAGGACATGGAGGTGCTTCGGGTGGACAAGAAGGTAGAGATGGTGGTCAAGGGGGTCGAGGGGGAAGAGGTGGTGCTAGGGGAGGACGAGCTAACTCCAACGCAAAACCAGGTCGTGGTACCAGTGAGGGTAATCGGGTTAAAGTTCAAGCAACTCACGCAGTGCATACGAACCCAAAGTCGAACAAGAAGGACGAGTTGTCAGGTGAAGCAAGGACTAAACAGGTTTCTGCTGCGCGGATTCCGACACAGGAAGAGGATGCCTCAAAGACCCTACCATCTATTCTGGCTGAGACTGGTGACCAGTCCAGCCAATTGCAATGAGTCTCCTAAGCTGGAACGTGGGGGGGCTTGGGAACCCCCGTAGCGTTACCTCTCTTTGCGATTTAGTGAGGAGACAGAAGTCCAATATTGTCTTCTTAATGGATACAAAACAGTATGCAACGGAGATGATCAGGATCCAGGACAGACTTGGATTTCGTAACGGGGTCTTTAGAGATTGTGAAGATCGTAGGGGAGGTTTGGCTCTTATGTGGAATGACGAGGTATCTTTCGCGCTCGATAAGATGTCCAGGTATTACATTCACGGCTTTTTCAGTATTCATAGTGAGAACAAACACGGTTACTTGACAGGCTTTTATGGGGACCCAGACAGAAGTCAAAGACACCACTCTTGGACTTTGATGGAACGTCTTCGTCCACATAACCAGACTTGGTGTGTGATTAGCGATTTCAATGCTTTCTCGTCTATTTCTGAAAAGGAAGGAGGAAGATCAGTCTCCTATAGTCAGATAGAGGGATTTTCGGGCGTTATTAATCGTTTACAGTTACGTGATATCGGCTTCTCCGGAAGGAGATATACTTGGTCTAACAACCAGAGTGATGATCTTAACATCAGAAAAAAGACTTGATAGATTTCTAGTTACAGATGGTTGGATTGATACGTTTGGATGGGGCAAGGTGGACCACCTTATTGCAGAAGTTTCAGATCATGTGTCGCTTCAGGAAGTGTGGCCTTCGGGTATTCTACGAAACGTCCAAGTTAACCGTCATTTTCAGTTCGAAACGATGTGGTTACAGGATCATCGCTGTGGCAGATTTGTTGAAGAACTTTGGTCAGGTTTTCATGGGCCGGTCAGGGGTAAGCTAGGTAAAATGGTGACAGCTCTCAAATCGTGGAATAAGGAAGTGTTCGGCTATGTGAAAACCGAACTTGGCAAGTTGAGACTGAGACTTCTTTAGCTAGCTGATGGTGTGCAGATGGCAACAATAGTGACTGAAGCTAAAACTATTCGATCGAGGATTCTACAACTTCTCCTTCGAGAGGAGGATATGTGGAGACAGCGCAGTCGAGAGCTTTGGATGAGGAAAGGGGATCAAAATACGAGTTTCTTTCATCGCAAGGCTTCCGTACGACGAAACAGAAACAATATAGCTGGTTTATAGGAAGCGGATGGATCATGGACAACAGACAAAGGGAGAGTCATTTCTATACTGGAGGATTATTTTGCGGGTATTTTCTCTTCTAATTCCCCTTCTAGAGTTCAAATGGAAAATATGCTAGTTTATATTGAGAACTTGGTGTCGATGGATCAAAGAGTATCTTTGGAGCAACCGTACACTGTGGAGGAGATTCGGGCAGCCCTTAGTCAGTTGGCACCGACCAAAGCTCCGGGTCCAGATGGCTTCCCGACAGTATTTTTTTCAGCGCTTCTGGAGTTTGGTAGGAGGTGAGCTGGAGGATCTCTGTTTGAAGTTTCTCAATGGAGATGGGGATATTACAGAGTTCAACCACACTCTTATTGCGTTGATTCCAAAGGTAAAACAGGTTAGAAAACATTCTGACATGCGCCCAATCAGTTTATGTTCTACTGTTTACAAAATCATAGCCAAAGCTACGGCTAATCGTCTTAAAGGCTGTCTTGATTCGATTATATCAGAAAATCAGTCTGCTTTTGTTCCGGGCAGATTGATTTCTCATAATATTCTTATTGCTTTTGAGATGTTACATACTATGAAGACTCGTAAGAAAGGAAAAACACGGTTTTCTCGCTCTAAAGGCAGATATGAGTAAAGCCTACGATAGGGTGGAATGGGACTTCTTGCGAGCTGTTATGGAAAGGATGGGCTTTGGTAACCGTTGGATTAGCTGCGTGATGAAGTGTATCTCTACGGTCTCTTACAGTTCAATTGTAAATGGAGCGGTACATGGACATATCTCTGGAGAGAGGGGATTACGACAGGGTTGTCCTCTCTCACCCTATCTTTTCTTACTTGTTTCAGAAACATTGTCTCGTAGTCTAACAGTTGCCGTGCAGGAAGGTCGCTTATAAGGGATGGCAGCTTCTCGTAGTGGTCCCAAAATATCTCATCTCTTTTTCGCAGATGACAGCTTCTTCTTTACCTAAGCAACGCCAGAAGAGATTGTGGAGTTAAGGAAAATTCTTCATGACTATGAAATCGCGTCGGGTCAAATGCTTAATTTGCAGAAATCTTCAGTCACCTTTTCAGAGAACATTGAAGCAGAGGTCAGGGTCACCCTTAGTAACTTGTGCGGAGTGCCTTTGGAATCCCATCATGACAACTATTTGGGACTTCCAACACGGGTAGGAAGAAGTAGGACAGCCACTTTTAGTCCACTTGTTGAGAATATCTATAAAAAGATGAAAGGATGGAAAGGTAATTCTTTATCCACTATAGGACGAGAAGTATTGATTAAGGCTGTTGTTCAATCTATCCCAACATATACTATGAGTTGCTTTTTGTTGCCTACTAAAACCTGTAATGATCTAGAGAAAGCTGTGAGACAACTTTGGTGGGGTGGTGATGATAGGAAGAGGAAAATACACTGGGTAGCTTGGGACAAATTAAAGGAATACCTCGAAGAGGGTGGTCTGGGGTTCCGTGATTTCCATGATTTTAATAGAGCTATGTTGGCCAAGCAGACTTGGAGATTCTTGCAGAAACCGAATTCGTTAGTTTGTCGAGTTTTCAAACAGAAATACTTTCGCAACTCTTCAATAATGGACTATGTTTGGAAGAAAACAACCCAAATTTCATATGTTTTTAGAATCATTTTAGCGGGGAGAGATGTATTGAAAAGAGGCCTGGTGTGGAAGATTAGAGATGGTTCTAATGTAAGAATTTTCAAGGATAAGTGGTTGTGTAGGCCGAATACATTCAGTGTTATCACCAGCTGTCCCCTTGGGCTTGAAGACATGAAGGTTGCCGAGCTTATCAACGTTGAAACTGGGTATTGGGACGTCGAGAAAGTGAAGCAACTATTGTGGGCAATGGATAAAGAATCAGTTCTCGCAGTTCCCATTTTCCCCCATGGGACTGCTGACAGTTGCTACTGGGTTCACTCTGAAGATGGCGAATACTCAGTGAGCACAGGTTACAAGGCACAGAGGGCGTTATCTCTGTCCAACCCCTCCTCGTCTAATTCACACAGCAGCAGAGATTGGTTAGCTAAGTTGTGGAGCCTCAAAGTTCCGAAGAAAGTCATAATGTCGTGTTGGCGGTTATGGCTCAATTCCCTTCCAGTAGCAAGCAACTTGAGAAGTCGAGGAATCAATGCCAATTTGAACTGCAAGCTCTGCAACAACAGCGTAGAATCACTTCAACATTTTTTTATAGGTGCCCCCACTCTCAGGCACTATGGAACAACATTTTGGGGTCAAATTTTTCGACTAAGAAAATGGATGATTTGAGAATTCTCATTCCGCAGTTTATGAAATCTGAAGGAAAGGATCGTTGTGAGCTTTTTATTCTCGCTATCTGGGCAATTTGGATGAACCGTAATGAGGTTGTTTTTAACGAGAAAGGAAAAGAACCTGATTTGGTTGCTAGCAACAGTTTGGAGTTCTTGAATTGGCACAAAGAAGCTAGAATGGCAGGGAAGTTTGTGTTGGAATAGATGCCCTAGAGGCAATCTAGTTTAGTATGAATTTGTATATGGCTAGAAAAATTCATTTATTATTTATTGGATATTTAATATAATGAAGTCCCTAGATTTACAATCGTGTTGTTTATCTTAAATATCCCTAGTCAAGTATAATGATTAATGGGACAATCATCTATAGACTAGTATGAGGTTGGATTGATATGGAGATATCACGATCCAACACATAGGTGTGCATTACGGAATGTTGCACTGGATTGACCCATCACCGAGAAGGCTACATACATGTTATGTTGAGTCACAAGTGCTTCTCGGGTGCAATGGTATTGTCATCCTTAGACTTGAAGTCACTAGATATTCTAGTTGTGGATCATTGTGATCTTGGTAGCATTAAACGCTACACCGTAACTGGGTAGTTATAAAGGCGTGTACTGGATACAATGAGAAGCAAGCTTAGAGATCGTAGTGGACGTAGAGAGGATTTGCCCCTCCCACATAACGGGAGCAAGTATCCTAGGCCACTCGAAGGATAGTGCTTATAGAATGTCTGGCCAGACTCAAATAAATCAATATGGGATATTGATGTTATTTGCACGAATAAGGCTATCCCATAGATCGAGAAACTATGGATTGGATATACGAGTGTGACTTGTATGTCTCGTGTCCAATCCGGATATGGAGGCAAAGGGATGAGACAATTACTTGTACAAGGTTGTCTAGATGACTATTCTATTAGTTGGCTAGAATGGATGTTTTGCTAGAAACTGCTCCATATTAGCAAATAGTTGCTACCAACTAGATAGAACCTATGGGGTCACACGCTATATAGAGTTGTACTAGATTTGGGAATTAATTAATTGGATTAATTAATTAGAAGGATCACTTTGCAAACCCTTGCAAACTTAGTAGGGACTAATTTGCAAGGAAGGGACTAAATTGAATTCTAGTAGGACTAGAATAAGTCCTTTAGGTAGTTAACAAGGAGTTGTTGGACTATATAAAGGACCCTCCTTCCTTCCTTCCTCATAACTTATGCTCATTAGTGATCATAACAAGAGTGGGAGAGAACAAAGGAGAGAGAGAGCAAACAACAAGGGCCGAACCCGTCCCTTGCCGCCGCCCCCTCACCCCGTCGGCCAAAAGAGGGCCGAGCCCCTCTTTTTGTCTCGTTTTGCGTGATTCCTTCACCCTCCTCTTATTCCGGGCTAGCACCAAGGAGTTTTGGAGTTCTAGGAGCAACTCTAGGCGTGGATCAACTATAGAGAACGTGACACTATTCGCGTTTGAAGTCATCAAGGAGAACCCAAAGGTGTGTTTATGACTTCTTACCTTTACTATCGTTATGCATCTAGACTTGTGATCCTTGGAGGGTTTTGCATGGTTATTTGTTTGATTATGCTTCCGTTTGCGCGATCCATGAATCAAAACCCTACAGTGGTATCAGAGCCACAGGTCATAGAGCATAAACGTAGTTTATGTGTTACATTCTTGTTGTTTTACACCTTAATTTGTTGTTTATCGCGTAAAACAAGACAAATCAAGCATGGGATGCAATTTGTCAACAATTAATCATAACAAGACCCAAGTTTTGCATTGGATGCATGAATTGGTGAGTTTGAGAAATTTTAGGATCATAAATCTAGGGTTTGGGCATCCTTGGGGAAGAAGGAGTTCTCCCAAAACAAGGAAACAACCAAACTTGGGCTCCAAGCAAGGGAGTTGTTTTGGAAACAACTCCCAAGAGGAGGTTCGGCCCCCTAGGGGACCGCCCCCTTGCTTGCCGCCCAAGCTTGGCCGCCCTAAGGGGCCGGGCGGCCCTAACCCGCGGGCCTAGCTTGCGGGTTTTTGGGCCGGGCCGGCCCTAGGGCCTTGTGGTTCACTTTATTGGGCCCGGGCAATTGGATTGTTGGGCCCATGGACCGTTTTAACCCTAGAAATCCTAAAATCAATTAAAATTGACCAAGCGCGTTAAAATTGGATTTTAACTGTTTATGTGCAAATCGCATGGTGATTGGATATGGCCTTAGGATGTGTTTTGATGTGGATGTTTAATTTTGTGGTTTGGTTTTATGGCCTGCGAGCTGATCAATTAATTGTAATAATTAATTAGGGTTTTATGGCCTGCGTGCCATTTTTTTCTCAACTTGTGAGATTTATTTTATTTAGTATAAATATTAGTTAGTGCTAGATAAAGTAGATTGTTAGCCAAGATTGGAGAAAAAGAAGCCCAAAGCCTAAGGAGCCACAAAAGATGGAGCATGGAGCATGGAGCATACCACATGACTATGAAGAATGGACCAAAAGGATCAAGACGCATGGAGATGTGTTTGCTCAGGGTTCATAGATAATTCCATTGGCTTGGAATTATCTTAGTCTAGAAAAAGGCCATATCCACATCACGTTTAATTTCTGTTTTGTGGTTGTTTATTTATTGTCTTATTATTTGTGTGGTTGGTGTATGGATGATGCATGCAATTAGGATAATAAGATAATTAGACAACCCGGATCTATTATTTGGAGCTGTGCCCAAACTCAAATAGATAGATTAGTTGATATTGATCAACAAAAACAATTAAAATTGAATTGAAAATACCTCAAATTTTAAATATTGTGTTCTTGCCTTCTCGTTATTTGAACACTCATTATCATCATTATTTATCAAGTTCGTGCGTGCCAAAGCATGGCGACTTGGTTCATAATGATGGAATGCGATGGCACGTAACAATGTGCAATTGTTTAGATAAGAGGTTGAACACAACTAGGCTATTAATTTGATTAAGAAACCTAGAGGCAATCAATTGGGATTATCCATATGGATGGATAAATAAGGAGTTATTTGCCCGGTTGAACCAAGAGTTGCATATGGATGCAACTGGAATTGTTCCTACCTAAAAGTAGTCGAATTATGGGTGACTTGCCAAAGCAAGCTCATAAGGAGATGAAAAGATGGATCTTGGCCCACTAGAAAATATAATGATATTTTCCGCATTAATATCTTGAGGGTTATTAATCCGTAGAAAAATAGTGGGAGCTATATTTAATAAACTAGTCATTATTAAATATAGTCAAAAATTCACAAATACTAAAACTTGCGTATTTTCCTTTTTGTAGAATTCCAAATGGCAAACAACTCATCGAGTTCACAACATTCCCTGCGATCTGTCCTTGAGAAGGACAAGCTCTCTGGAACCAACTTTCTTGATTGGTACAGAAACTTGAGAATTGTTCTCAAGCAAGAGAAGAAACTGTACGCAATAGAGGAGCATGTTCCAGAAGGTCCAGAGAACCAGACACCTGTTGCCTTAAAGGCGTACCAAAAGCGTGTTGATGACGCTAATGATGCGGTCTGCCTAATGCTTTGCACCATGACCTCTGAGCTTCAGAAGCAACATGAGAACATGAATGATGTCGATATGATCGAACATCTAAAGCAGCTCTTCCAAGAGCAGGCGAGGGTAGAGAGGTATGAGGTCTCAAAGGCACTGTTCAAATTTCATCTGGCAGAAGGGAATCCGGGGGGACCCCATGTACTCCGAATGATCGGGTACTTGGAGAATCTCGCCCGGCTTGGGTTCCCGGTCGGCCAAGAGTTGGCAACCCATCTCGTGTTGCAATCGTTGCCCGAGAGTTATGAACAGTTCATTATGAACTATAACATGAACGAGATCGTTAAACCACTGCCAGATTTGCTCAACATGTTGAGGAAAGCTGAACAGAGCATCAACAAGGGTAAGGGCAAGGCCATTATGATGGTGCATAAAGGAAAGGGCAAAAAGTTTGCCTCTTCCTCCAAGGGTAAAGGCAAGTCAGTTGCCAAGTCCAAGGAACAAGCCCTTAAGCCTGTTGGTGGCATTGCCAAGGTCGTGACTAAGGGTGAGTGTCACTACCGCAGTCAGCCTGGACACTGGAGGAGGAACTGCCCAAAATATCTGGAGGACAAGAGGCTTGGAATAGTGTTTCCACCACCACCAGGTATTTTTGTTGTAGATGTCAATTTAACTGTCTCTACATCATGGGTATTAGATACTGGATGTGGATCTCATATTTGTCGAAATATGCAGGATCTAAAGAGAAGTAAAAGATTGGCTAAAGGGGAGGTAGATCTGCGCGTTGGGAATGGAGCAAAGGTTGCTACGTTGGCCATAGGCGTGTGCGAGCTATCTCTGCCTTCAGGATTAGTTTTAGAATTAAATAATTGCTATTTTGTGCCTGCTATGAGCAGAAACATTATTTCTATTTCTTGTTTGACAAGGAAGGTTTTATTATTTCAATAAAGAACAATTGTTGTTCCTTTTATTTGAATAATATTCACTATTTTAGTGCGCAATTATTTAATGGACTTTATGTCCTTGACCTAAGCAATCCTGTCTACAACATTAATACCAAGCGGATTAAAATAAATGATTTAAATCCTGCTTATTTATGGCATTGTCGTTTAGGCCACATAAATGAGAAACGTGTATCTAGACTCCATAAGGATGGATTACTAGACTCATTTGATTTTGAATCATATGAGACATGTGAGGCTTGTTTATTGGGAAAAATGACAAAGTCCCCTTTCAATAAGAAAGGTGAGAGGACTAGTGAGCAATTGGCACTCATACATACCGATGTGTGTGGGCCATTTGCCACGCCTGCCAGGGGTGGTTATGTCTACTTCATTACATTTACTGATGATTACAGTAGATATGGATTTGTGTACCTTATGAGGGCAAAATCCGAATCCTTTGAAGTGTTCAAAGAATTCAAGAATGAAGTAGAGAAGCAACTTGGCAAAAGTATCAAGGCTCTACGATCGGATCGTGGAGGAGAATACTTGAGCCAAGAGTTTGACGACTATCTTAGAGAGTGTGGGATCGTGTCCCAACTCACTCCACCCGGAACGCCACAATGGAATGGCGTGTCCGAGAGGAGGAATCGAACCCTATTGGATATGGTTCGGTCTATGATGTGTCAAACCGATCTTCCATTATCATTTTGGGGCTACGCTCTATTAAGTGCAGCTTTCACCATTAACCGTGTTCCATCTAAATCAGTCATGAAGACACCATATGAGATGTGGAGTGGGAGGCGTCCCACACTGTCGTTCATGAGGATTTGGGGCTGCGATGTCTATGTAAAACGTTTACAATCAGACAAGCTAGGGCCTAAATCGGATAAGTGTAAATTTTTGGGGTACCCTAAGGAAACTAAGGGATACTACTTCTACAATCCAACCGAAAACAAAGTGTTTGTTGCTCGGACCGGCGTGTTTCTAGAAAGAGAGTTTGTCTCTAAAGAATCAAGTGGGAGGAATGTAGAACTTGAAGAAGTTCAAGAACCACAAATCACTGAACCGATTATGGAACATGAACATGAATCACAAGCAGTTGTGGAGCCGCCTGTTCAGGTAACACAAGAGCTTCGTAGATCTAGTAGAGTGCGCCAGGAACCCGAGAGGTACGGACTTCTCGTAACTGATTCCGGTGACACAATGCTCATAGATGATGAGCCTACTACCTATGAGGAGGCCATGAGTGGCCCAGACTCGCAGAAGTGGCTTGAAGCCATGAGATCCGAGATGGAATCCATGTATACCAACAAAGTATGGACTTTGGTGGAACCACCCGATGGGGCACGACCCATAGGGTGCAAGTGGGTCTTCAAGAAGAAGATCGACATGGATGGTAATGTGATTACCTATAAGGGCCGATTGGTGGCTAAAGGATTCAGACAGATTCATGGTATTGACTATGATGAAACCTTTTCACCAGTCGCTATGACCAAATCCATCCGAATCCTACTTGCAATTGCAGCATACTACGACTATGAGATTTGGCAGATGGATGTCAAAACAGCATTCCTTTATGGGAATCTCCTCGAGGACGTGTATATGATACAGCCGGAGGGTTTTGAGGATCCAAAGCAAGCCAACAAAGTCTGTAAGCTGCAACGATCCATTTATGGATTGAAGCAAGCTTCTAGGAGTTGGAATCGACGTTTTGATGAAGTGGTCAAAGAGTTTGGCTTCATCAGAAACGAAGATGAGTCTTGTGTCTACAAGAAGGTTAGTGGGAGCTCTGTAGCTTTTCTGGTCTTGTATGTGGATGACATACTACTCATTGGAAACGACATTCCCATGCTGCAATCTGTGAAAGATTGTCTAGGAAAGTGTTTCTCAATGAAGGACTTAGGGGAAGCAGCCTATATACTCGGTATAAAGATCTATAGAGATAGATCTAGAAGGTTGCTAGGCCTAAGTCAAAGTACATATATTGACAAGGTGTTGAAGCGGTTCAACATGCAAGATTCCAAGAAGGGATTCTTGCCCATGTCACATGGAATCACTCTTTCGAAGAGTGGTTGTCCTTCCAATGAGATTGAGAAGGAACGCATGAGTAGGATTCCCTATGCCTCGGCCATAGGATCTATCATGTACGCCATGTTATGTACTAGACCAGATGTGTCATATGCCTTGAGTATGACAAGCAGATACCAATCCAATCCGGGTGAGAGTCACTGGATTGCTGTCAAGAACATCCTAAAGTACTTGAGAAGAACTAAGGATGCTTTCTTGATGTTTGGCGGTGAGGAAGAGTTGCGTGTAAGGGGTTACACTGATGCAAGCTTACAAACTGACAGAGATGACTTTAGGTCACAGTCGGGATATGTGTTTTGCCTGAATGGAGCAGCGGTGAGCTGGAAGAGTTCCAAGCAAGAGACGGTAGCTGATTCTACAACAGAGGCTGAGTACATTGCTGCAAATGGCGCAGCAAAGGAGGCTGTTTGGATCAGAAAGTTTGTTTCTGAACTTGGTGTGGTCCCTAGCATTGCGGATCCAGTGGAGTTGTTCTGTGACAACACTGGGGCGATCGCGCAATCAAAGGAACCAAGATCGCACCAGAAGTCCAAGCACGTGCTCAGGAAGTTTCATCTGATTCGAGATATTATCGATAGAGGAGACGTTCGGATATGCAAGATTCCTACAGATGATAATCTGTCAGACCCGCTTACGAAGCCTCTCACGCAGTGGAAGCATGAAGGGCACACTAGGAGTATGGGCATACGAAATGCGCCAGATTGGCTCTAGTGCAAGTGGGAGACTGTTGGAATAGATGCCCTAGAGGCAATCTAGTTTAGTATGAATTTGTATATGGCTAGAAAAATTCATTTATTATTTATTGGATATTTAATATAATGAAGTCCCTAGATTTACAATGGTGTTGTTTATCTTAAATATCCCTAGTCAAGTATAATGATTAATAGGACAATCATCTATAGACTAGTATGAGGTTGGATTGATATGGAGATATCACGATCCAACACATAGGTGTGCATTACGGAATGTTGCACTGGATTGACCCATCACCGAGAAGGCTACATACATGTTATGTTGAGTCACAAGTGCTTCTCGGGTGCAATGGTATTGTCATCCTTAGACTTGAAGTCACTAGATATTCTAGTTGTGGATCATTGTGATCTTGGTAGCGTTAAACGCTACACCGTAACTGGGTAGTTATAAAGGCGTGTACTGGATACAATGAGAAGCAAGCTTAGAGATCGTAGTGGACGTAGAGAGGATTTTCCCCTCCCACATAACGGGAGCAAGTATCTTAGGCCACTCGAAGGATAGTGCTTATAGAATGTCTGGCCAGACTCAAATAAATCAATATGGGATATTGATGTTATTTGCACGAATAAGGCTATCCCATAGATCGAGAAACTATGGATTGGATATACGAGTGTGACTTGTATGTCTCGTGTCCAATCCGGATATGGAGGCAAAGGGATGAGACAATTACTTTTACAAGGTTGTCTAGATGACTATTCTATTAGTTGGCTAGAATGGATGTTTTGCTAGAAACCGCTCCATATTAGCAAATAGTTGCTACCAACTAGATAGAACCTATGGGGTCACACGCTATATAGAGTTGTACTAGATTTGGGAATTAATTAATTGGATTAATTAATTAGAAGGATCACTTTGCAAACCCTTGCAAACTTAGTAGGGACTAATTTGCAAGGAAGGGACTAAATTGAATTCTAGTAGGACTAGAATAAGTCCTTTAGGTAGTTAACAAGGAGTTGTTGGACTATATAAAGGACCCTCCTTCCTTCCTTCCTCATAACTTATGCTCATTAGTGATCATAACAAGAGTGGGAGAGAACAAAGGAGAGAGAGAGCAAGCAACAAGGGCCGAACCCGTCCCTTGCCGCCGCCCCCTCACCCCGTCGGCCAAAAGAGGGCCGAGCCCCTCTTTTTGTCTCGTTTTGCGTGATTCCTTCACCCTCCTCTTATTCCGGGCTAGCACCAAGGAGTTTGGGAGTTCTAGGAGCAACTCTAGGCGTGGATCAACTATAGAGAACGTGACACTATTCGCGTTTGAAGTCATCAAGGAGAACCCAAAGGTGTGTTTATTACTTCTTACCTTTACTATCGTTATGCATCTAGACTTGTGATTCTTGGAGGGTTTTGCATGGTTATTTGTTTGATTATGCTTCCGTTTGCGCGATCCATGAATCAAAACCCTACAGTTTGAGGAACAGGTGGCGGCGGCTGGGGATAGTAACAATAAATGGAATTACCGAAACAGGGCTTCGTCAAAGCTAACAGCGATGCATCCTGGAGGAATTTCCATCCAGCTTCTGGACTTGGATGTGTCCTCAGAGACAAGCAGGGCAATTTATCGCAGCAAGTGCTCGACAGAGGTCGCCTTTAATGGCGGAGCTTGCGGCGGGAAAGGAAGATCTAAAGTGGGCAGCGGAATTAGGCTACTCTTCGATACAACTGGAACTCGATAACGCTGTGGCAGTCTCTTTACTTCAGGGCGGCAGCTCAGGGAAGATCAAAGAAGCTAATGCAATCTCAGACCTCAAGGAAGTTCTCGAAGAGTGCAGAATAAACCTGGCTAAATTCAACATGGTCGAGATCCTTCATATTCTTAGATAAGGAAATGTCTTTGCAGATTTAGTTGCTTCAAGAGCCTTAGAAGAGGATGACATTACTTTCTATTCGCAAACGCCAATATGGGCGCAAGTTGTTCAAAATTCTGACTTACAGGGGCTGACTTCCCCTTGATGAATGAAATTCTTTTCTCAAAAATATAAGAGATGTATTTTTTTCTCAGTGAGCTGATTTTGTATAACAAATGATTTTGTTTACACAATTATCTCACTCCATTGATGAAGCGAAATCTTACAAAAGATTCTTTACTCTACTCTTTCAGTTATTTATATTACAAGTTATGTTTACACCTTTCATATACTTTGCACTTTGCAGTGGCTGTATAAGAAAGAAAACACAAATATGAGATACCATAATTTTGATTCTCACTTCCGATGCACAAATTTTGATGCAATTCATTCATAGCAATAGTTATTTTCGAACTCTACTTTTGTGATGCATGAGATGATGCTGTTTTTAAGTGTTCCTTTGTTCTGGGCAGTACCAAATGTTTTGTGTAACTTGACTACTAAAGTCTGAAAAAAGCTTCAGATCAATTCAACATTGGACTGCAATGAAAATAGAAGATAACATTGTTCAACAAGCCCCGAGTTTAGTTTGTATGCTAACTCTTTGTCAAAGAGTCACGTTTCTTTCATGGTTAATATTGTGAACGAAGGGCGTTGCTTCAATATGCTGCAAAATAATTTTATAATATTCCTAAAATGCAACCTAGATTTACTATTTCATGATCTCCGAATTAATAAGTCGAGTACGAGTTTGAAACCATAATGTTGAGTACAAAGCAAGTGATAAGAACCATATGAAAAATAGCAATTCCACGATTTGTCTTGATTTTTTGTAAAAGATCTGAAAGTATGATTATAATAAGGACCCAAGTTCAAACTTCAAAAATAGTGAATCGTCATGTGCTAAAAGGTCTGGTATAGGTTGGGGAAATCCCAAAATGCAATGGTAGGTGGCAATCTGTGTACAATTCAACCAAATAAGATCTAATATTACATGGAATGTAAGGATTAGTGAATTTGGATCACATAGGATGTGAAAATTTTGGATTTAGAAAACTAGGGTTTGGGCACAAGTTGGAAAAAGGTGTTTTTCAAACTTGGAAGCAACTAAACTTGGGCAACAAGGAGGAAGTTGTTTGGGCCCCCCTAGGAGACCGTCCCTCTCTCCTTGCCGCCCAAGGAGGCCGTGTGGGCTAGGGGCCGGCCGGCCCAAGGGACATGTGGCGGTCCTTTGATGGTTCGTCCATGGTGATGGTGGGCCTCTTGGACCATTTTAACCCTAGTATGTCCAAAATCAACTAAATTGGTTAAAATTTGATTTTTAACTGTTTATGTGTTTTTTTCATGGTGATTGGATATGGCCCTAGATGTGGATGTTGTGAATGTTAAATTTTGGTAGTTTGTTTTTACGGCCTGCGAGATGATAATAGTAATGTAATAGTTAATTAGGTTTTACGGCCCGCGATCCGGTCTTCTTCTCAACCTGTGAGATCTTTTTATTTAGTATAGATGCTGGCTAGTATTAGATAAAATAGATGATAGTCAAGATGGAGAAGAAGAAGCCTAAAGAATTAAAGAACAACGAGATGGAGCATTCCACAAGGCTAAGGAGCATGGAGCATTCCACAAGCTATGGAGCATGGACCAAAAGATGGAGGCACATGGAGATGAGCTTGCTATTTTAGAGTTCATAGATATCATCATTGGCTTGAGAATATATTAGTTTAGAGGTCATATCCATATCGCTTGTTTGTGGTTGTTTATATATTTTCTTATTATTTTATTGTTGGTGTATGGTTGATGCATGCAAATTGATAATAAGATAATTAACAACCCGGATCTTTTATTTGTGAGTTTGCACAACTCAAAATAAGTAGATTAGTTAAGATGGATCAACAAAACATCTAAAATTGAAAAACAATATCCCTCAATTTAAATATTGTGTTTTGCCTTCTCGTTACTTAAACACTCATCGTGAACATGATTATCAAGCTCGTGCGTGCCAAAGCAATGCGACTTGGTTTGTCATGATTGTGATGTGATGGCACAAACAATTAGTGTTCAATTATTTAAGTAAGAGGTTGGACGCAACTAGTTGAGTTAATAAGATTAAAAGCCTAGAGGCAACCAATTGGGATTATCCATGGGATGGATAAATAAAGAGTTATTTGCCCAATTGAACCAAGAGTTTCATATGATGCAATTTGGACTGTTCCTACATAAATAACTGATTTTGGGTGACTTGCCAAAGCAAGCTCAAAAAGGAAATGAAATATGGATCTTGGACCCACTAGAAAATATAATTGATATTTTCCGCATTAATATTGAGGGTTATTAATCCGAAAAAAATAAGGGGAGCTGTATTTAATAATCTAAACATCATTAAATATAGTTATTTGTTCAGAAAATACTAAAACTTGTATATCTCTCATTTTGTAGAATTCCAATGGCAAACAACTCATTGAGTTCATCACACTCCCTATGTTCTGTCCTTGAGAAGGACAATCTTTCTGGAACAAACTTGCTAGACTTGTACATCAACTTGAGAATGGTTCTCAAGCAGGGAAAGAAACTGTACACTCTAGAGGAAGAAGTTCCTGAGGGTCCGAAAAATAATTCCCCTGCAGCCCTAAAGGTGCATCAGAAGTTCGTTGACGATGCTAATGATGCGGTCTGCCTAATGCTTTGCACCATGTCCTATGAGCTCCAGAAGCAACACGAGAACATGGCTGCGTACGATATGATCGTACACTTGAAGCAGCTCTTCCGAAAGGAAGTTAGGGTTGAGAGGTATGAAGTTTCTGATGCATTGTTCAAATGGGACATCATGTACTCCGAATGATCGGGTACTTAGAGAATCTCAATAGACTGGGGTTTCCGGTGGGTTAAGAGTTGGCCACATATCTTGTTTTGTAATGTTTCTTGAGAGTTATGGACAGTTCATTATGAACTATAACATGAAAAGATCGTAAAGCCTCTGCCAGACCTACTCAACATGTTGAGGACAGCTGAACAAAGCATCAACAAGGGAAAGGGCAAGGCCATAATGATGGTGCACAAAGGGAAAAGAAAAAGGTTTGCTTCTACCTCCGAAGGAAAAGGCAAGGCAGTTTCCAAATCCAAGGAAGTTTCTCTTAAGCCTGTTGGTGGCTTTTCCAATGGCATGACTAAGGGTAATTGTCACTACTGTAGTCAGCGTGGACACTGGAAGAGGATTTGCCCAAAGTATCTGGAGGATAAAAGTCTTGGAATAGTGATTCCACCACCACCAGGTACTTTTGTTATAGATGTCAATATAACTTGCTCTTCATCTTGGGTATTGGATACTGGATGTGGATCTCACATTTGTCTAAATGTGCAGAATATAAAGAGAAGTAGAAGATTGACTAAAGGGGAGATAGACATGCGCGTTGGGAATGGAGCAAAGGTTGTTGCATTGGCCGTAGGCGTGTACGAGTTTTCTCTGCCCCCAGGATTAGTTTTTAATTAAATAATTTCTATTTTGTGCCTGTTATGAGCAGAAACATAATTTCTATTTCTTATTTGGACAAGGAAGGTTTTATTATTTCAATAAAGGACAATTGTTGCTCCATTTATTTTGATAGTATTCACTATTGTAGTGCACAATAATTTAATGGATTGTATATCCTTGATCTAAGTAATCTTGTCTATAACATAAATATCAAGAGGATTAAAATAAATGATTTAAATCCTGCTTATCTATGGCACTGTCGTTTAGGCTACATAAATGAGAAACGTGTATCTAGACTCCATAAGGATGGATTTTTAGACTCATTTTGATTTTAAATCATATGAGATATGTGAGGCTTGTTGAAACAACCCGGAACATACGGTTGCTTGCTAGTACAACTTAACGATATCCAAATAGTAATTAATGAAACAAAAGAGAAAGCTCCAACGAAGTTTAAAAGGAAATAAAGACGACAAAGTTTAAATTTCCAAAAGTAGCTAATACTAACAAATTAACTAAGTGATTCCTAGCTTGTTATTCGCTTTCAGCTATGTGTGCGCGTTCCCCCACCTTTATTCATAATCTGCGGGTTTTCAAATGACAAAAGTCGACGCAGAAAAATATCTTGTCAGTGAAAACTGAGTAAGGATATACCACAACATGTAAAGAAGGAGTTTTGGCTGAAAGAAATAAAGATAAACTACCACGGTAACCAAGTTTTAATCACGTATTTGGTTGAGGCGTAGCCTACGAGCCCCAACAAGTACGATGTGGACAGAGAGGTCACGTTGCAAGAAATCATAATAATAGTGGGACTTCCTTGAAGATACAAATTGTCCAAGGACGTTAGTAGATAGCCCTTCGCTATCCCGCCCAAACCATTCTAATGAGACCTTAAGTGTCGACACCCGTATACAGTTGTGACCTAAACATGCATAGGTCGTACTCATAGATTCCACGATAAATAAAATGTTATAATCCCTGAGGAGAATCAACGCATGTGTGTCTCCGGCCGTAGCCTTCGCGCACTTCCTCTGTACATCGTCCTAATTCCATTATTGTTTATTTTCTCTTTATTGTATCATGTGTAATGAACCAGAAGTTTGAAATATAACCACATGCTTTCATAAAATTTTGCTAGAAAACTCCAAATATTGCAAAACGGATTTGAAGGTGCTGATTTAGATACTCACACGAAAACAACACATTTTGATGGATGAAGGTGTTGTGCATATAACTTACCTGGAAATAAAGTGAGAACTTCACACACACAAGCTAGCACTGAACAAGTAGTAGGGGTCCACGATGAACTCGCCTCCTACGAACTCGGTATCTACAATAATCACATAATCCTATATTAACACATATACATCACACGACATATTGCAGTTAAATTTTCCTATATGAAATGCAAGTGAAGTCCCCAGTTAATCCCCAAGAAGTTATATTATACTAGCTTTACACATTCAGAATATACGAGGAATAAGAAAATAGTGACTTATAATTATAAAGGTAATAACTAAGGTAAGAAAACTTTAAATAAAATTATAAATATTAATAGTGGCTAATATTTATAAATATACAAGGTAACTATTATAATTAAGCTAAAAATTGACTATCTTTATCATAAAAGTTATATTAGTGAAAACGATGTTATTAAATGAAAAGAAAACATTTTCAATATATATACAAAGCAATACTATATAGTTGTTAAGAAAATATAGTCCAATTACTATTATTTATTTTTATTTTATTTTTTTTATAAAATACTAATATATCACTTACAATGTTATATCTGCTTCAAAAAAATGGTCTGTCAATTGTAAAGTTTAAGGAAATAGTAGCTTAACTTTTATTATAAAAAAACTAAATTAGCACCCATATAACTTTTTTTGTAAAAAAAAATAATAATAAAATTTCTCGTTCAAATTCAGGTACTGGGCAACAACCCAATTACATGCCCATAGCAAGATTATGTAAACATCAAGTTCACCCCCATAAGTTTCAGATCACCCAAAAGCTACCCCCACAATTATAACAAAACTCATTTTCATTTACTCTCCCAACTTGACCACCCCCTGTAACTCATAACCAAAAAAACCCATTACACCATTTTTGTTCCAATGCTTTAATGAGACAAAAAAAACTGAAATCTAACCCCCCCAACCTACTGTAATCATCATCATAACCCACTATACTACTCAATCTTAAGAAATCAAGGAGCAATTTGGAAACCGAGAACTGAATTTGAATTTTCAAGACAAAGGGGTCGGTATTTACCGAAAGAATCAACGGAAGGGCGGGGACGACGGCATCGATGGTGGCGACGGCGATTTGAGCGGAGGAGGACAGTGGAGGCGTCGCACGAGACAGA
Organism: Linanthus parryae; assembly: GCA_023055425.1. NCBI lineage: Eukaryota > Viridiplantae > Streptophyta > Magnoliopsida > Ericales > Polemoniaceae > Linanthus > Linanthus parryae. The sequence goes on from JALGPY010000002.1 coordinate 43,375,930, forward strand.
GGACGGCGGCTTTGGGTTCGGTTGGACCCCGCTGGGTTTGCTTCGGCGACCTGAACAGAGGGCAGAGAGATTGAGAGAGATTGAGAGAGGGTGTTGATGGTGGCGAAGAGCTTTATGAGTTTCTCATGTGGGTTTATATAAGCTTTGGGTTTGTGTTTGAATTGAAGGAGAAATCCCGTCGGCGAGATTTTCGGGTTCATTTTGGTATGGCAACAAAGTATGGACTTTGGTGGAACCACCCCAAGGGGCGCGGCCCATAGGGTGCAAGTGGGTCTTCAAGAAGAAGACCGACATGGATGGTAATGTGATTACCTATAAGGGCCGATTGGTGGAAAAATGATTCGGACATATTCATGGTGTAGACTATGATGAAACATTTTCACCAGTCGCAATGACCAAATCGACCCGAATCCTACTTGCTATTGCAGCTTACTACGACTATGAGATTTGACAGATGGATTTCAAAACAACGTTTCTATATGGAACCTCCTCGAGGATGTGTACATGACACAACCTGAGGGTTTTGTGGATCCAGAGCATGCAAATAAAGTCTGTAAGTTGCAAAGATCCATTTATGGATTGAAGCAAGCTTCTAGAATTCAGAATCGATGTTTTGATGAAGCAGTCAAAGAGTTTGACCTCATCAAGAACGAAGATGAATCTTGTGTCTACAATAAGGTTAGTGGGAGCTGTGTTGCTTTTATGTTCTTGTATGTGGATGACATACTACTCATTGGAAACGACATTTCCATACTGCAATCTGTGAAAGAATGGCCAGGAAAATGTTTCTAAATGAAAGACTTAGGGAAAGCAGCTTATATGCTTGGAATCAAGATCTATAGAGATAGATCGAGGAAGCTGCTAGGCCTAAGTCAAAGTACATATATAGACAATGTGTTGAATATGTCTACATGCAATATTCAAAGAAGAGATTCTTGCCCATGTCGCATGGAATCACTCTTTCAAAGAATGATTGTCCTTCCAATGAGATCGAGAAGGAACGCATGAGTAGGGTACCCTATGCTTCGGCCATAGGATCAATCATGCACGCCATGTTATGTACTAGACCAGATGTGTTATACACGTTGACTATGACAAGCATATATCAGTCTAATCCGGGTAAGAATCACTGGATAGCGGTCAAGAACATCCTAAAGTACTTGAGAAGATGCGTTATTGATCTATGGAGGGGAGGAAGAGTTGCGTGTAAGGGGTTACACGGATGAAAGATTCCAACCCGACAGAGATGATTTCAGATCGCAGTCGGGATTTGTGTATTGCCTGAATGGAGGAGTTGTGAGCTGGAAGAGTTCCAAGCAACAGACGGTTGCTGATTATAGAACAGAGATTGAGTACATTGCTGCGAGTGGCTCAGCAAAGGAAGTTGTTTGGAGTAGGAAGTTCATTACTGTGCTTGGTGTGGTTCCTAGCATTGTGGATCCAGGAGAGTTGTATTTAGACAACACTGGGGCGATCGCACATTCAAAGGAACCCAGGTCACACCAGAAATCCAAACACGTACTCAGGAAGTTTCATCTTATTCGAGATATCGTCAATAGAGGAGATGTGAAGATATGCAAGATTCCTACATATGAAATATGTCAGATCCGCTAACAAAGTCGCTTGTTCAGCGCAAGCATGAAGGACACACTAGGTCTATTGGCATACGAGATGCACCAAATTGGCTCTAGTGCAAGTGGGAGACTGTTGGAATAGATGCCCTAGAGGCAATCTTTTTAGTATGAACAATGTTTTTGGCTAGAAACATTCATTGTGTTTATGAAGATATTTAATATAATGAAGTCCTTAGATTACAAATGTGTTTGTTTATCTTAAATATCCCTAGTCAATTATATTGATAAATAGGACGATCAACTATAGACTAGTATGGGGTTGGATTGATATGGAGATATCACGATCCAACACATGGGTATGCATTAGGAGTAAAAGCATACTAGACTGAACCACAATGAAAAGGCTACATACATGTTATGTAAAGTCACAAGTGCTTCTCGTAGTGAAAACGGTATTGTCATCCTTAGACTTGAAGTCACTAGATCCTCTAGTTGTGGAATGTCGTGTTTTGACATCGTCAAACGCTACACCGTAACTGGGTAGTAAGAAAGGCGTTAGTTAGACACAATAAGCAAGCAAGCTTAGAAATCGTAGTAGACGTAGATAGAATTTGTCCCTCCCACATAACGGGAGCAAATATCCGAGGCCACTCGAGGGATAGTGCTTATGGAATGTCTGGCCAGTCTCAAATGAATCAATATGGGATATTGATGTTATCTGCATGGATAAGATTATTCTCAGGATCGAGAAACTATGGATTGGATATACGAGTGTGACTTATATGTCTCATGTCCAATCCGGATATAGAGACAAAGGGATGAGACAATACTTACACAAGGTTTCTCAAAGTAATGACTATTTCTATTAGTTGGGTGGCATGGATGTGTTGCTACACACTGCTCCATGTTAGTAATAGTTACTACCAACTAAGTAGAAACATATGGAGTCACACGCCATAAGGATAAAATTAGACTTGGGAATTAATTAATATGATTAATTAATGTAATGACCAATACGCAACTACTTGCAAACTTAGTAGGACTAATTTACAAGTTGGAATAATCCGTGTATGGACAGGATTAGGATAGGCCTTTATACAATTAAAAAGGAGTTGTTGGACTATATAAAGGACATTCCTAGCTTATTTCTTCTACTAATGCTCATAACATACTTTGACTAGGAGAGAAAAATCAAGGAGAGAGAGCAAGACAAGGGCCGCCCGACCCCGTCCGCCCCCTCTACCCCGTCGGCCAAAAGAAGAGGATGAGCCCCTCTTTTGGTCTCTGTTGTGTGATTTTTCCTCTTCCTTCCTCTACCTTAAAAGCACAAAGGTATGGGGGAATCTAGTTCTTAATCCTATGTGTGGACTAGCTATAGAGACGCGAACACAATTTTGCGTTTGAAGTCATCACAGGAGACAAACAAGGTAATCGTTACTTGAACATTCACTATCATTATGATGTCTCTTCCTGTGATCCTTGGTGGACCTTGTGCGGATCTTATTTGTTTAATTCCGTTGCGTAATCCGTTACAAAACCCAACATGAAATGATTTTCTCTTTTTTTCATAATACCTTAGCTCTTGCTTGAATTTCTTGCTGAAGTAAAATATTAAATATTAGTTTTTCACCGAATATTGTCCTTTCAAGTAACATATCGTTTTTTTGGGAGATAATTTTGGTGGTTTGAGCCAGCTTACGCGTATCTCGACCATTCTTAGAGGTAGCCACATGAATATCAAGTGACCCCAAACGTTATTGGTTCCCGTAGGATTCAAACTTCGGATCTCAAGGACATGGCCAGCTCTATGTTTTCTTATGCCCTAAGCGAACAATAATTTTGAGGCCCTATATATTTTTGTATAAATTTATACTTCCGAATTCATATGTAGAATTTATCAAATTTCACATTATTTTTTAAACTCTAACTCTAACTACTAGTACTTATTTCCCTAAAAAAAAATTACTACTTCTGAATAATGCGTAGCTATATTGAACTTTTCTCGTTTGTTACCTACAATAAACCTTCATTTTGGTTATGAATAAGGTCACATCGAAGCACAAAACTATTTAAATAAAATACATATAAAATGAATTAGGAGACATGATCTATCTATATTATATGACGAGTTTGCGAAAATTCTAACCCGTTAATTAAAAAATAACTAATCTAATAATTTATCTAAATTGAGAAAAAATACATGCACAAGTGACTGCCAAAAGATCAATTGTTACATATCAGAGAAAATCGTTCAAGCCATTGAAAATCGTTCAAGCCATTGCTGCTCGAATTCGGACAAATCAGTGAACCCGGTGGCACAAATGGACGAGAGCATTGACTAACAACTATTCGATTTTGCTCGTTCTAGAGTTGATCTTTATTCTCTCTCCCAACCCAAGTACTTTTTTTTTTTTTGCAAATAACCCAAGTACTTGATAGACAAGTTAAGATCCGTATGAATAAAGAAAAAAATATATAAATATTTAGTGATATCATGGATTCATAAAATGTCTGAAGTGAAGTACTTTGGTTTTAGGTAGTTCCTAACTGCGACATTGCGTAAATCACTTCGATAAGGACTTTCTCTATGAAAAGTTAACCTAATTAAGATATTTAAGAGTCTTTCATTCCACAGATTGGGCCAAGTCCATAGGCCATTAATGTTCGTGGTAGGTGCCAAATAGTTATTTTAAATAGTATTATATGCACAGAGTATAATTTGCAGGTCTGTCATTTGTTAAGATGTGTGCAAGCATTAAACTAATGTGGTACAATATGTGTAAGCATCGTTTGATACTGAAGAAGATACGCATCCAATTATTGAACACACCTTTTTTGAAATGAGAGTGGTCTAGTGAGAAAAGTGGTAGTGGTCCTCCAAAGATCCATCTATGGCTACTATCTTTCCTTTATTTGCTTTCATTTGGGTCATGTTAACTTAAGCATGTCTTATTCTCAACTTTGTTTCTATATTTAATTACATCAACAAAGACAGACATCTCAATGTCGAAAAGTACGATTGTCGTGCAAATGTCAAGGACTTGATGACACAACGTAGGCCATTGTTAACTAATTCTCTTTGGATTATTACTATGATAGAGCTAACATTTAGCTCAGATTTGTTGGGATGTCACACTTAAAAATAAGAAACAAATAAACAAGATTAAACTGAACAGATAAAGAACGTCCTGCAGAGTGCCTAATAATTATTAATCCTAGAGCCATATTACAAGAGTCATAATTTAGATGTGAGTCTAATGTGCAGAGGGAGAGAAAGAATATTGTCCACATAAAGTGCATGTTTAGGCCATTTTAATTTAATTACATTTGTTAAACTGTTTTAGAATTCAACTTAACCTATATTTTGGACCAATAATTTGCAAATTATTTAATCTCTAATTTTGCATATTCTCTCAAATGCTGCATATTTTGTGCCCATATTACCAATCATCTTTATGATTTTCAACTAGTTTAGATTTTTCAACTAGCTTATTTTTTCTAAAAAAGATTCAGCTGGTTATTTAAATTTTCAGTTGGTACTAAATGGGCCCAAATCATCATTATTCTAGCGTGAAACCTACCAAAATCTTGAAAAAGGTTGCGCATGTTACCAGAATCACACAACAACAAAGTTTCCTGTAAAAATGAGATCAAGACCGTGCTCTCTTATAAAATAGAAAATTTCCTCAAAAAAAAATGGAAAAGGTCGAGACTCTTACTCACAGTGCTCTACTTGCCAGATTCCATATTTGTCTGGAAAGGTAGAATCTGCCTGCCTACACTAGAAAATATTTTCATGCCTTCCAAATACAGTCAAGAATATCACCATCACAGAGTTGGCAAGATGTCAGCAAATAGATAGTACAACACATATATGTCTGTAATGTAGGACCGATAACTAAAGTGGCAGAACTAACGATAATTGAATTACAAAGTAGTAGTTGTAGTTCTTGTTTGCAAGTGAATCCAATTGATAGTTGTGTTTTGCAACTTTGGAGAAAGAATCAAAACGATCTTTTCTGTGCCATATTTAAAATGTGAGGAAGTAACAGGCAACCAAAAGCTGCCTACTTATACACGATGAGGTGCGCGAAATCAAGCCGAGAATGATGAACTTCTTTCTCAGCAAATTTCATGTATGTTCTTTCAAGTACCGTTTCTATTAAGGAAATTTGGTTAGAAATGCAATACAACGCAATCATGAGATGAAGACAACAACCGAAGAAACATCAATGCGCTCTCTTAAAACTACATAGATTCTGAAACAAGTGACAAGGACATGTTAGCTTTTCGAATGCGATAGCTCACAACCATGTGCGGCTGGATTCTTTAATAGACAATCTGCAGTGACAAGGATGATTTTACATTAATTACGCTGCAACTTCAAAGATTGTCATAATCAATGGATAAGTTGGTCCAAGTTGCTTGGCCACTCAGATTTTTCTCTATTCCGGAAATCACAAAAGAGCTTCTAGTCACAAACAGCACTGAAATGTTACAACTCGTAAAATTACAAAACCGAGCATACGTAGTTGCAAAGAAATGAAACAACGCAACCATAACAAACCATAAATGACACTACAAAACCTGCATCAACATTGGAACTCAATGACCACAAGCGTTATCTCAAGTTCTCAGTGCAACATATTATATAGCCATGCCACAGTTCTTTTATCACTAGCTCATCAACAAAAAATTATACAAGATATACAGTTCGTAGTAATATCCCTTGGAATCCGTTGGATCTCATCAGTAGAAAACTGCAGCAATCAATTTTGTGAAACAATAAATTGAATCATAACATATCAATGTACAACTGGGGCGGAGACTCTAAAAGCTCGGATTTATTTCTCAATGCCTTGCTGCAAATACTGTATCAAATCGTACCCAGCAGTAGTCCACTTGTTGTAGGCATCAGTGCAGGTGCGTATCATGAAATTAGCCGCCTCACGCTCACTCATTTCTGGATGGAACCTCTTCCGGAGATTTCCAATTGGGTCACCTCTGCTGAAGCAAGGCAATCCACTGTCTGACATCATCATTACCGTGTTGATTATGCCATCCATGTAGCGACGAGCTGCTAGGTAACCCTTCACACACAAGCTGTTCAAAAAACAAACAAACATCACGGGATGATACGGTGAAGATAGGAACAGTGGTGACAGCAAAAAGAAAACCTTCTGTTAGTTACCTCACGAATTGATACCAAGTTTCACTTTTCATCACCCCAGATGGGTCAAGTAACTGAGTCATCTCATGACTCAGCTTGAAGTGGGCACTCTCGAAACGCATATTTCCACCCGGTGAAGTTTCCAGGATAAACCCAAAATCAATATGAACAAGCCTACCCACACTGCAAACATAGGGAGTTTCACATTATTTTCTGCAACTACTTAAATACAGTTTCTTAAGTAATCTGGACAATGTTTGACAATTTGGCAATCGATAAGGTCTAGTTCTTGCATACATATGAATCGTCGCAACACAATAATCAGCTCGATAATATATCGACAAACAGAACTAGAAGAACGTTGTAAGTTTGCTTACTTGTCGAATAAAAGATTTCCGTTGTGTCTGTCCTTTGGTTGAAGCAAGAGACTGGCAACTGCATAACCGGCACTGCTAATTATGAAGTTCTCACGAGCTGCTTCAAAGCTGGGAGAACCAACTGGTCCATAATCTTGTTGAAAAATTTCGTATAAACCACCATCAGTGGTTTCACCCATCTGACTTCTGCTTCGTGTATTAGGCACAACCTTCAGAATACAACGTCAGATGACTCAGAACTACATGGAAATTGCAAGTTCAAGCATGATCATCAAAGAAAAACAGAGATGGCATGAGTCATTGGCTTTTAACTTGCACATACAAAAATAGAGAACAGTCGACACAAAACTACCTTACATTTTTAACTAATTGACACTCTGATACACGCGGTGTCAGTTTTGAGTTTTGACACTTAAATACACACACTATAAGAAATAAAGACATTCCGCTTTAATTGACCAACACCGTTAGAAAAATTTGTTAGGTATTGGCAGTTTGGCACATTTGAGGGATACATCCATCATTCGCCTACCCAACACCACCACACACACCCTTTACCACCAACAACCACCGCCACCACCACGTCTATTTCATCCCCTATGCTCTCATAAGAACATTCACAAAATTCTACCAAAAAACTCATTTTCCCTTGCACCCTATACACCGCCACCACCAAAACAGAAACCCACACCACCACAACCATAGAAACCCACAACAATTACTTACAGAATCAAACTCGCCTTTGTACAAAATTGAAGAACCCACATACCACAGTCACACCCAAAAAACCAATTACTTTAACAGCAGCCAAAACCAAACCACCCACAATTTATCAACCTTTTTGCAAGTTCTCAGGCCTGCACAATTTATTTATTTTTTTTATCGCTATCTTCTCTAACATCAAACACCAATCTCTTTTTCTTTTCCAACAAACCCAGTCAACACCCGGCGAAATTGACGACATCTCCTTAGAAGAAGAAATACCAGGCCGTCGGATATCAGCTACTTCAGAAATGGCCAAACAACATAATCATAATTGAGGAAGTATGCTGATCAGATGCATACTTTCTGCTTTTTCAAAAGAAAACATCAACGATAATATATGCAATTATGTATAGATAAAAGACAACTGTGCCGGACCACATGTTCTGCCAAAGACATTCTTGTAAATACATTTTCAGAATGGCTGAAACACATTTAACCTTCCTGCCTTATCCACTCAAGACTAGGGATGATAATTTGGTCCAGTCCGATCGAGTGATCCAATCTGAACGGATCAAGTCCAAATCGGATCCAATTTAAATGGATCGGATATGGATTATGAAAGCAAGATCCGAATATGAATCATAGTGCCCGGGATCTCCCCTTCTTACTCAGATATGGATATGGATATTGGATATAGATCCGAATCCGACCCGCTGCCATCCGACAGGACTGTTATCACCATTCTGGTCCAAAATTCAAAGGCTCACTCACTTTGAATGATAAAATCTCAACTTTCTCAGTTTCATTCAAGGAAGTCTGCTTTATCTCTCTACACTCACACTTATACAATGAGGCCTGCCAATGATGATTGAAGACTTCTCTCTCAGATTTTTCCCATTGAGAGTGTGATGTCTTAATTCTAATTGAGCACTGCCAAGGAAACAATAACCCTGGAACAGGAAATCATTGGAGTGAAACTGAAAATCAGACATGATTTGTAATGTTTCAGGCTGGGTAATTCTTTACACATCCCCTCACATATGCCATCATTTAAGACAAAATATGGATGTGATAATGGGTGCTGGTGGGATTTATGAGAACATGGGCCACGTGATGGAAGAACTTGGCTCTGAAACCATCTTAAAAATGGGTTCCCACTCTGCACCAATTAGCAATGGGTGAGTAGCAAATGATCGTAAAATTACAAATATAAATGGTGATTTTTTGGCATCATTTTGGTATCGGATTTAAAACGTTCACGACCAATGGGGTTCCAAGCTCAAGAACAATTGGCAATGAATGGCTAGACTAGATCTTCTAAACGAACATATATTGTGATGTTTCGACATGTTCACAACAGGTCCCCTTACATATGGCATCATTTAAACCAAATAAGTGGATGTCATAACAGTACCGTTTGACCAGCACATGATGCAAGAGCCAGGCTCTGATACTGTCATAATGATCCATGGGGTTCCAACTCTAATGTCAAAATCTATGTTGCACGGGTGCTTCTGATTGGTCGCGCACCCGCACCGGGTGCTTCTGGGAGCTTCGTGGGTGCGTGGGTGCTTTGTGGGTGCTTCGCGGGTGCTTTGTGGATAAGGCATGTTCATTTTTGAAAGTTTTAGCTGAGAGGTCTTCCAAATACAACTAGAATTTAACAAAGAAATGTGCATCTATGTGAACATTTTTAACCCTTAGATTACTCATCTCTCCACAGCTAAGAACAACATCATGAAGAGATTATACTATTGATATAGTAACCTTGTATCTTTGAATGTGCGTATGAATTTCTGTTCGATTATAATATGATCCCTATTAGTGTCGTTATTATATTAGTATAATGGTTTCACTAATAATATCAGATAAAGATATAAATAATGTGGCCGCACCCCCGCCGCGCCCGCACCATTGATTTTTGGGAATTTGCCGCACCCGCACCCAGTTCCCGAACCAGCACCCGCACCGCACCCGCACTCGTGCTACATAGGTCAAAATTGATAGAATGAGAAGAATAATATTATTGAATGTGTGTTATAAACGACTACGTCGAGCCTATAAAGCAAACTAAACTTGGAGAATAAACTAACCCTCTAAACTAGAAAACAAATCAGAATCATATAATCTATACTACGAATCTAAATTTTGTAAGAATAATATAATATCTCTAACATCCCCCTCATACTCAATGTGCCAATATTGAGTTTGCAAACAGACACCAGAGCAACAGCGGTGAAGGCAAAGTAGGTGTGAAGGCCAATACGAGAAGGCTAGCCTGCAACTGAGAATATGAGAAAAGAAAGGCCGGGTTTGCCCGCTGCTTGAGAAGAAGAGGAGTAATTTTCCGACATTTTGTGTAGAGAAGAGGAAAACAAAGTTGTACGACGAAGAAGAAGAAGTTTTACACCTTGTTGGTTGAAACAAGACAGTATAACATGTCGGGTCGAATAGGAACTTCAGGGGTAAAACTAGAAACTGTAGAAATTTATGACCCTGTAAGATAACAAGAGGTTAAGGTGGGGCTCATGTGAAATTTAAGAAACTCTAGAAAGCCAAAGCAAATCACTTGTGTCTCTGGGTGAGTATTTGTAATTCCTGAGCACCAAGGGGTCCTGGACTCCAGAGAGAAATAACCCATGGGCACTACTCTTTTTCACACACAGTCACACCAACGTCAGTGACGAAGAACGATCAGCACAGACCGGTTAAGGAGTTGCCAAAGGTGAAATATTGAAGAATCTCTGGGCTTTAGGTGACAAGATTGCTGAAATCTCTTGTCCTGATCGATTGGTGGTGGGGAAATTTCTGGCAGCAAGCTGATCAGCGGCGTCATGGTGATGTATCTCCCGGAGAAATAGAGGCGGCAGATGAGGCGATCCAACTCTAGGAGGATGAAAGCGGTTTCAGCCGATGTAGACCAGGGTGATGAAGAGACAAATCGCTGGCAGTAGCGACGGAGACGGTGGTGATTGAACTGCTCTTTGTAGGATTTGAATAGAGGCTCCAATGATCTGACGAACTGAGGCAAACCACTGCCTTCAACACTCGATTTAGGTAGAGGACAGTGATCACAAGCGTGTAGATGAATCAATCCCATGAAACCGGGGCAGACTCACTGCTTAAAGCACTTAGTAAAAAGAAACAAAAGGTGTGGTCTGGCAGCTGGACTGGTATGGAATGTAGGTGGAAGAAAATATAGCAGAAATAAAGGCCAGTGTGTGGCAACTGCAACATGAAGTGCAAAGCAGACGAAGCAAAGCACCTATTGTTGCACAAGTTCTTCTTAAATGTCACGCACCCGCACCGGGTGCTTCGTGTGTGCTTGGGTGCTTCGCGGGTGCTTCGTGGATATTGTAGGGTCATTTTGGAAGTTCAAGTTGAGACTTGAGAGGTCCTCTAAAATACAACTACAGTTTAACCCAAAAAATGTGCATCTGTGTGAACACTTCCAACCATTAAATTACTCGTCTATTCAAAGCTAAGAACAACGACAAGAAGATTATATTGTTGATATAGTAACTATGTTTCTTTGAATCAATGTATGAATTTCTGCGTGATTATAAGTTGGATTACTAATATTATTTTTTATGTTAGTATAAGGTATAGAAAATAATATAAAATAAAAATATTTTTTAAAAAAAAGTCGCCGTCGCACCCCCGCCGCACCCGCACCTGTAACGCACCCGCACTTGTGCAACATAAAGCACACTGAAAGGAGAAAAACTGTGAGGCCCTGCGGGCGGCTGCGGCTAGTGGGGGTGCCACCCACCAGAGGAGCGGAAGCGTTAATTAGGTCACCAAGAGCGATAATGTTCTGTTACCATGATAGAATGAGTAGAGTACATTATTGAATGCGTGTCATAAACCATTACGAGCCTATAAATAGCCAACCTAAACTTGAAGAGTAAGCTAACCCTCTAAACTAGGAAACAAATTATCATATGATCTATACTAAGAAACTAAATATTCTAAGAATAATATAATATCTCTAACAAAATTCACTTGGCAATTAGCGGATAGCACAACATCTTATAATCGCATACGTGATTTGTGATGTTTCAATGTGGGATGATTCTCAATAGATCTGGAGAATCTTTCCCACCCCTCGATAAAACACTATTGTTTAATAGTTTTCAGTTTCCTCATAGTGCTTGTACTTGTTCTGATTGTCTCAATTAAACATCTTTCTAATTGCCTAGTTGCCCTACTAAAACTATGGTTAAATGATAGTTTGTTGATCACAGTACTATACATATGTGTCTACAATTTTCATTCATTGCAACATTTGATATTATTGTTTTCATTTTTATCAGTCTCATGTCAAGGGATATGCTGTTGCCCCTTCGGGACGAGCATGAGGAACTACTGGCTAATTATGACCATGTCACGACAAGTTTTGAAGAAAAAAAAAACACGCCGCCGCTTCCATAAAATGACAGCCAACTAGACATCTTTAAACTAAATCCAAACATAAGGACCCAAGAACATATCAGATTAGCAAACAAACTTGCATGTTTTTTTCATAAGTGGGAATATATTGTGCTGCTTTGACCAGCAACATAGTTTGCAAAAAAGAAAACAGGCCAACTGCCATATACTAAGAGATGGAAAACAAACATACCTCGATGATTCCCCTCTCTGGACCAGTTGGAAGAACTCCATAAGGAAACACATAGAGTTTCAGTCCAACTGCTTCAAATATGTCTTTCAAAAGTGATATTACTTGTAAAGCAAGGACATCTTGTCGACAATCATCTCCAACCTAGACCAAAAAACAAATTTTCTTAGCCATGCAAACATACATATAGTGTAGAAATCAAAGCTAGTAAGGCTATCTCATCCAACCAAGAATGGATTAATCTAAAATCGATAATATTTTAATGCTTTCACTTAAAAACAAACCAAAATATATATATATGATAAGACAAGCCAAATATATCGCAGCTCTCGTGGGTTTTGGCTTCACTTAAACTTTGGGATATTCGATTTGGTCATCAGTTTGACAATAGACCTGACAATTTGCATTTTTGAAATTAGTTTGCACACTAGTCGTTTCCTTGCAATCCATGTAGAAGATAGATAAAGGCATAACATGAAAGCCATAGACCACTGTAAGTGACATGGGACTTGCAGTCGAGCTTCAGTCAATAAAGATAGGATAAAGGACAAAAACCACCCTCCGAGTATGGATTATATACAAAACAGCCCCTCGTGTTTGGGGATATACGAACCCCCCCCCCTGTCAGAATTAAAAGATAACGGTGCACTAACGGAGGGGGGAGTCAAAAATACCCCTAAAATTTAAGGAAATTACCCCACTATAAAACAATTTCCTTCCTTCTCTTCATTTCCTAACCCTAGCCACCAACCTTATCTCTTCCTCTCTCTCTTCCTCCTCTTCAACAGACGACACCATCACCGCCTCCTCTCTTCTCTCCGACCACTGAACCCCAACATCGACCATCACCGCCTCCTCTCTTCTCTCCGATCACTGAACCCCAATATCGACCATCACCACCTCCTCTCTTCTTCGGATCTACGGTCGTCTACGAAGGCTGCGACCAGTCCAGACCGGTGAGTGCGGCGGCTGTGGGGGGTTGCGGATCTGGGCAAAGGGCGGTGGCTCTGCCGTACACTTCTGTGTGCAGGTGGTAACAGTTCTGGTGGTTTAGGTGATGTAGGTGCAGGTTGTGGTCTAGGTAATTTACTGGTGATTTAAGGACTGGGTTTATTTGTGTTGGTGATGGAACTGGTAGTTGTGGTGGTTTGCATTGGTTCTGAGGGAGAAATGAGGTAGTTAGTTTGGTGTTTGAGTCTCAGGTGTTAGCATGGGTTGTGGAGTTTAGGTTGGTGTTTTGGTGGTGATGAAGGTAGGCAGGTAAGTTGGAACAGGAGTTTAGGTTGGTGGTTTGGGGGTTTGGAGTACAGGTGGGTGAATGGTTGGTCATAGCAGTGGTGGTGTTGGGTTTATGGCTGGTGATTGAAGGGGTTGAAGACATTGAGGTGGAATTGGTGATGGTTGCAGGTAGTTATGCAGGTGGTGGTAGTGTGTAATGAGTGCAGGTTGTGATTGCAGGTGGTGGGGAAGGTGGTGGTGTTGTTGGTGGTGAATCAGTGGTGGTGGTGGCGACGGCGGTGGTGGTTGTGGTGGTGGGGATGTGGTGGTGGTGGAGGTGGTGGCCAAGAACACCAAAAACGAGAACAAAATAAACACAAAAACACAATTAAGGGCAAAATGGTCATTAAAAGGTAATATTGCACCCCCCCCCCCTACTAACTGACATTAACAGAAGGTTGGTAGTTGTCCAGCGTCCGTCCACTGACAGGGGGCTGTTTGTCTTTGACAGGGGGCTGTTTGTCTTTGACAGGGGGGTTTTCGTATATCCCCAAACATGAGGGGCTGTTTTGTATATAATCCATACTCGGAGGGCGGTTTTTGTCTTTTACCAATAAAGATATGATAGATAAATATTATAAACTACTTCCATGGTAGAATCAACTATAACTCAACTTCACAAGCATACGGAGTGGCAACCGAACAGCTCTACCTTGAAGATGCAAGCTTGAGGTTTTAAAACATTCTGATCCCCGTCTCGATCCACCACATTGAAGGTGATCATAATAGGAACCTTAGCTGCTGACTGTAAGGGTATTCCACTGTCAACCTGAATACCTCTAACAAGTTTATTAGTCGCCGTGGGTAAGTAAAGATCTTCTCCTTGCATTTCGATTTTCTCCAACTCCCTGTTCAATGGAGAAGATTACAGACCATGTCCAAGATTAGAAACATATCATGAAACTTGAACTTATCAACATATTCATAACCCGTATATTACCTTCGAATACCAGCTCGCCTTTCCTCCTTTGGCACTGGGAAAAGCACACCAGATATAGAGGTCACTTTATCGAAGAAATCAAATTCTCTATGAAACACGTCACCAGCCTTCTGACTGAAACCATCAATGATCTTTTGCCTAACAACAGGCAGAAGTGATTGAAAAGAACTACTCTGAAAAATCACGAACAAAAGTGTTACAATGAGAAAAGAGAGGTGGAAGAATTAAAGGTGATTAAAAAATGACAGATTACGCAATAAAACAAGGAAGTCATACAAACTAAAATACTGAAAGTACAATGCAAACTGGTTCTCTTTGTTCCTGTAAATCTCTTACCCTTATTTTTTTGGATTATTTACCCTAAACCTACCTGCATTATTGTGACACTTAACCTACTAAATTATCAATTTACCATGAAAACCACCTGCATTATACAAATTTGTGAAACTTAACCTACTGCATTACGAATTTACCATGGAAATCACCCGCAGTATCTAAATTTGTGACAAATAGCCTAGTCTAAGCTACGGAAAGTAACGAGAATTGTGTAAACGTGACGCCATGACGCATTTGCATCATTCACGTACCTCTTCATTAAATAAGGGCAAATGCTCCATTGCATTAATTACCGTTATTTCCCGTAGCTCAGACTAACTGAAATGTTGCTATTTGTCACAAATTTGAATAATGCAGGTAGTTTTCATGGTAAATTGATAATGCAGTGACACAAATTTGAATAATGCAAGTGGTTTTTATGGTAAACTGATAATGCAGTAGGTTAAGTGTCACAAGTTCAATAATGCAGGTAGGATTAGGGTAAAAAAATCCTATTTTTTAAGTCTTTGATATGATATAGAAGGGAATATACACAGAAATATCATTAATGAGCCATTTAGCCAATCAAATATTTTTGAACAGATCGCTTCACTACAAAATGTCAAACGTATCTGAGAAGAGGGAAAAAGATGAGCCTAGATAAATTACAAGCTTAATTAGGACTTCTATGAAGCAGGTCAAGCTTTACAGAATGTTACACTCAATTTGAATTTGCTAAGGCTCTTGTAACAGGGGCAGGTTTTGCATTAAATCGGGCACTTACATAAGTTAGACCATGCATATTATTATTTTATTTGTTACAGGTAATCTAATTTCAGAAAACCCATCCATCTCAAAACAATGTATACACATTCTACATCTAAAAAGGTCATAAAACAAAAAGATATACAATGTTGAACCCAGTGCAAGAGATTGATGTGTACATCTGCTAATTGTAATTAACAGCTATGATGAATCAAATAACTTGAGACAGCTTTAAAACATCACAACTTAGTTAGGACATGATGAAGAGTTACGGGGTGTAAAAGCTGATGCTAAGTGTAACTACAATAGCGCACCTTAACAGAGCCTGCATCTTTCCCTGATTCTGGCACTGACTCACCCTGTTAATGTCAAACAGACAATCACTACTTGTAAGTTCAAATTCATTTCCATCAGGAGCATAGTATCCACAAGTTCATGATTTCAACACTGATAAGCAAGTGTTGTCTATCTTTAACAATGTTATGAAAGCATCATCGACCAACCTGTAAATGCCAGATCAAAATATGGGCAAATATGTCACTTCTTTGAGCAGCTCTAAGCAAATAACCTTCTACTAATAGCTGCAAGAAAGAAAGAAAAAAAGTTTAGTAGAGCATTCGGCTATACAAAGTTACAAACACTATCACTTAATCGAGCATGCGGTGATTTATTGTTCATTATTATAAAGCTGCAGAATGTAACACAATGAACACACCAACAGAACATGTAACTTGACAATGGGGCATAGCTTCAGTATGTCAGCACCTCAGTATGGTGACATGCCATCCATTTAGTAGCAACAAGCACACAAATATTTGCATAGTTATCAAAGTTTGATACGTATCGTGTATCGATATCAGGATTTTCATATCGTGTATCGTATCGTATCGTGTATCGGAACGATACGCACACCCTTCTGAAAGCAACTTAAAAAATATATACTGACTCTTATAGTGAAGAGTTTATTGGTTGCATCTGGCATTTACTTAGTCTAACCAGCACGTATTAACATTTTTGGTATGCACCTAGATTTATAGAGTCCCATTATAAGGGGATGTTAATATATTTTAGACTCATGTCCAATAATGAATCACATATTCACATTACATAAGTGAGAATAATAATGAATTAGAAGAATTGAGCGGACTATCAGTTATATGTAGGGTATCTATGTGGCATCGTATTAGTAGTTAAATAATCTTGCTTAGGTGTGGCAAAAGCACCCAATTAAATGGAACATAGAAACTGGAATACTAAAGTTAGGGATCTCTAATCAGTACACACTAGGAACACAACCGTATTCCACTAGAGTCTTGTAAATAGAACAATTTGTCTTGTATATGGCATTTTCTTCTTCAGTCTTTCTCTTCTAAAGGCTAGATCAATTATCAAGAATTCAAGACAACTTAGTTTTTTGACTAGCAAGATTGAGGCAAGCCTAGAGAAGTAGGACCATCTAACAAAATATTCATATAATCCATGTAATACTAAGTTCTATATCAATAGGTTCTAACAACCTAGACCAGTTTCAGTTCTCAAACGTATCGTGTATCGCTCGATACGTATCGTATCGGATGTGTATCGCTCGATACAGTTTGATACACTTTCATTAGCGATACAGTGAACGATACGTAACGCTGATGGCATTTATCGTGTCGTATCGTACGATACGTATCGAGTATCGCTCCATACTGATAACAGAGAATATTTGCAGGATTTTAGTTCCTGCGCCTGTTTGCTCTCTGCCCAATAACTTGTTCCCAATAAAGGAAAAAGTAGACAAATCTATAGAAAGAATAGTGGCTTGCAATACTCTAAAATGGTTACTAGGTAAGCTATCTGCCAGAAACGACAGAATGCATTAGTTTTAACACTAAATCCAAGTTTGATAAAGAAAGAACCATGTGATATTCAAGTCTGGATAGTATTTAATATCCCATTTGGTACTTCTTACTACGCTTGAAAATCTTCATCCCACCCAAAACCGGGAAGCACACTAGCATTGCGAAGCCAGTTAGACAAGGCTTAATAAGGGGCAGAGACTTCCTGCTTAAATATAATCAATGCCAGACATGAGTTGTCTCTAAATAAGTTGCCTTAAAAATGTTTTTGCCACTTCACCACAAATGGTAGGTCGAGTTTTCTATTCAATGTTTTTGTTGTACACACGGGATAGTACAACTATAGAATCTCAAAACCCACACTTAAATTAGGCAAACACATAACTTAAATTACCATGTACCAACAACTAAGTGCACCTAAAGCATACAAGACCAGTGTTACCACAATTCACTCATACCCCCGCGAACTGCGAATTGGATCGAGCGTTCCGAAACGTGGAACACCAGCGATCCAGATCACTTAATTTGGCGATCCCCTTTTTGTTCACTACTTTCATCTGAAGTATCTATGTAGAAGGGAAAATTAAATTTGGAAATATTAAGTTACATCTATTTTTAGAGTACTGACTTTTAAATACTGTATAAATTGAGCAGTTCTATACTTCATTATTTTGTGGAAAATGGTAAAACTCCTATAAAGGTATCCAAAGAAACCTACCGTTGGCGTACCGAATTCCATAGGGTATGGCGTTCCGCGATCCCGTTCACGAACCGGAACGATCCGCGTTCCAGGTAACTTCGACAGAAAACCCCCTTGCAGTTTCAGTTTCCTGACATCCCGCACCAGCAGTTTCAATTTTGACACATAACCCCACTGCAGTTTCTTTTTTGCTGACAGCCCGCACCAGCAGTTTCAATTTTGACACATAACCCCACTGCAGTTTCTCTTTTGCTGACATCCCGCACCAAAACTACTACTAACGACTGTCCAAATTTTGGTGCGGGATGTCAGAAAAAAAGAAACTGCAGTGGGGTTATGTGTCAAAATTGAAACTGCTGGTGCGGGATGTCAGCAAAAAGAAACTGCAATGGGGTTGTGTCAAAATTGAAACTGCTGGTGCGGGATGTCAAGAAACTGAAACTGCAAGGGGGTTTTCTGTCGAAAACTCTATAATAAATGTGTAATAGATAAAATGAGTGACAATCAGATTTAGCATGCTAGTTAAAATATAAACAAAAACAAAGTACGTATCACTGATGACACCTGAACAAACACCTTGGAAATTGGGGTCAGACACTACAATTTTTTTCTCCAAAGAAGAAATTTCAGTGTATTCCAATGTGACATTCGCATTTTCAATCATCTTCCATATCATCTTTTAGCGCCAAGGGATTAATAAGAATTATCGAGGAAATGGTACAAATACTAAGTAAGTGCTACCAAATATAAGTAATGTTTAGAGAAGGTGACAGCCAAGCAAGCTGTCTATCACCAAAACAGGGCTTCATAAGAAAGAAAGCATCACATGCATCCTCCTTACCAGAAGGCTATGCTCGACTCCAGCCACTTTTTTCATTTCATCTTAGACAATGGCCGAAGTGCCGGAAGTGACCATCATCATTTCATGCCAAATAAGTAGTACAAATAGAAGAGTGTAATAAGACGTTATAATGTCCATGTCACATCTCCTTCTATGTTAGATACTCATCAACTATCTCGAATCCAGCCTCAAGTAGATCTACATCCTGCTAGAATCCTAGAAGAGCAATAAATTGTTGGCTGAAAGCACAAGACTCAAGGGCCTGCTACTTCTTTTCAGGAACACTTGATTGTTTGTGCCTTTGGAAGGTCGGGTCAGGTCAAAGATTCGAGTCGAATCGACCCTCCTAATCTCAGAGCATCTCCAGCCAGATTGGCCAGCTGCTCTTGTTAGAGTTAAAGTGTGCTCCCACTGAAGCCCAAATCCACCACTGGAGGGGACGGGAAAACTACAGTAATGTATTAGAAAAGCTTAGGTTCTCGCTGAAGGTGAATGACCATAACATAAACAAGGACAGACATGATAGTACTATCCATAAGGATGGATAACGACCTCTAATAAGTTGGAATTCTAAACTTACAGTTCAATTATCTTCTCGAACAATTGATAATCATATATATCTGAGAACTCTTTAAGAAACATCTAATAGTGACTGGGTTGAACTTTTAAAGTAGAGACTTATTATGTTCCGGAACACCTATGATTAAGATGTATATTCAAGTTATCATCAAAAAGAAAAGATGACTATTCAAGCTAAAAACTCGGTTTCCGAAATACCAACTCAAACTACAAGAAGAGTAGAAATTTATGCAGAAAAATAAGCACTGAATTTCTGTAAAAACTCCCACACATTGAACATTGGCTGAATTAAACATATTAGCGTACATTAGTGCTTCCTCAGACAACATACCTCATCATCATGTCGTAAGGCCTGAACAAGCTGCGGCATGAAAAATGTTACTCTCTCGGGAGGATAGGACTCCAAAACTCTGAGAATGTAAGCCATCACACGAGGATGACCTTTATATGATGGACTAAGAAATTCAAGAGCTTGTGTTATTGAACAGGCAGCCCAATGTGGCAATTGTTGCAGATACGGAGAATTTTCATCAACAGCCCTTGGGGTGACAAAATAAGGTAACGCCTCAGGAATGCAGCGGAGTTCCAAAATATTTGACTGCGATGTAAGACATCTCATTAGAATCAGAAAAAACAAACTAGTTTTCAAAGAGATAAGAAATTGCACGTTCCATTAGTCGTTTCATTAAACAGTTAACATGAACAGGCACCCCCTTGTCACCAAATTAGGAATTAAGCTTATTCCCGTCTTGTCAACTCTCTTGCCATAATATTTATCATTTTGATGTTGGTAATAAATAAGGTTCAATGTACATCGTTGACTAGAAAAGTAATGTCGAAAGAAGCCTGATACTGAAACATTTGGAAACACCAAATCTGAAATGCTATATCAAAGAGCTGCCAATGGCATATCTGAGTCATACACATGTGTTAATCAATGAATATGGATGAATTAGTGTTCAAATTGTCGATAATTCTACAGAGCTCAAATATACAAAGATCCTTGGAACACCTGGGGAAAGAAAGACGCGTCAAAGTGCATCTGTGCCCTACCAAAAAGCAGCCCATGGCAACAAAATGTTGAGTCATAGACAGTTTATTAATCAATGAGAAAATGGATATAACTCAGCACTTGATTCGACTACCAGTTTACTAGTCATCATCCGGAACCATTCTGCTTACAATCTGGAAAGTTTTGAAAGAATATAAATCACACTACTCGCCACGTTTTTTGTACTTGAATAATCCAAAGTGGACTACTTTTTCAATATTCTAACTATGAAACATAACAACAAAGTTGTAAAGTCACAACGTGGGCACAACACGACTCTATAATTTAAACAGGAACAGTGATCATAACATTAAGACTATGGCATTAATGAACAGTCAGGAATAGTCAGGAGGTTGGGAAGACAAAATGAAACATCTCTTGAAGTAAGCAAGGACTTTGGTGACGTCTCTTGCTCTCAAAAGTTTTCTGTAACGTAATATTTCATGTATGAAACCAGTTGCAACTTGGAAATCTCCCAAGTACTATAGGTATTTCTCCCACTACTCCTATGGTCACTAAACTGCGTACAGCCACGTCCAAGAAATAAAGTCCACCTGCCACAAGTCTTGGCAAATATAAATTTCATGGATTTCATTCCGAATATTGAGAGATGGCATTGTTCTGATGTAAAGAAAACGAAACAGGGAGTACCATCATATCTATAGAGTATCAACATGGAAAAGATTTTTTCTTGTTTCTACCAACCACTGCAACAAGTTACATGTTCTTTTAGACCACAGAACTATCTATGTTCCAAAACAAGCTAATTTGACTTAACAAATATCTACATATAAAGGGTAGAAGACACTTTGCACCCTTGTGTTTAGGCAAAAAGACACCCGACAACTCTGTGTTTCGGATAATTCCACTTTGCACCTCGTAATGGAAAAAAAGTTGGGATACATACCACCCCTCTGTTATGTTCCGTCTTTGAAGCCAATCTTTGGACATTTTTTGACTAATTTACCCGTGATTGTGTAAAAATTTGTCACACCCTTGACTACTCCATCTCAATCTATTATGAACTCCAAGAACATGAACACCAACAATATCACCACAACTATCACAACAATATCAACCTCAAATATAGCCTACAAACTCATCCTTCACAACCACCCATCCACAACCAACAAACAAAATTCCCAAACAACAGCACCCACTCTCCACCAACACTACCTAATCAATGATGAATATCGAGAGCAATGATGAATGTCTTGAAGGGCATTTTCCTTGTGGTTACCCATGAGCAGAAAAGAGCAAAACACATTACCGAGCAAGAGCAAAAGCAAACAAACGCAGAACATTCACTCACACACCAGACCCAAAATCAGCCGAAATCACTATACTGGACCTGAATCCCAATCAACAATATCAGTAGAACAGATTCTGGAGAGAAACGCGATGGTCTTCTCGCTGGCGGTTCTGGCACCCACCGGAAGACCCAATTGCTGCTCAAGCAAGACCATCAAGCCCACGCCCTCCACTCTCGGGTTCCACCTGAGCATCACCGCGAACCAGTCCAGAGCTGCCTTCTCTCCCTCACATCCTCGACCCCGCATCGCCGAACCAACCACAAACAAACCCAAACCAACGAACTACCAAACCCCCCAAATCAGCCCAACTGAATTGAACAAGAATCAAATTAAACCAACCACAGCCAAACTGAACAAGAACCAATTGCTATCGCCAGCCAGGAGCCTCGTTTACAACCTCCATCCATCCCGATCGGTGAACAAATCCCAATAATCTGAAGAAGACGAGTTTTCCGCGCTCCAACTTGGGGCTCAATTCTGTACATGCTCGATTAGAGTTGTTTTACTCCTCTTTGGGTTTGACTTGAGAGAGAGAGAGGGGTTCTGGTTGGGTCTGAATCTGTGTTTCAGGTTTAGGTGTGTGAGAGAGAAAACAGGGCAGGGGATGGTGGTGGCAAGGTTTAGAACAAATGAGGAGGAAAAGATGAAGAAAGGGTATTTATAGTGGTGTAATTGCTAGGGGTAGGGTTGTCTTTTCAGTGGAGACGTTAGGGGTCTGTTAGTTACGAGGGTGCAAAGTGAAATTATCTGAAACACGGGTGTCGGGTGTCTTTTTACCTAAATACAAGGGTGCAAAGTGTCTTTTACCCACATAAAAATGATCTCAACGAATAAGATATCCCCAAAATATGATAAACATACCAAACGAAAAACCAACACCCACCCCCCCCCCCCCCCCAAACAATAATCAAACATGGTTAGTAGTGAGGAGAATAAATAAGTTTTCCCCACGTAACTTATATCATAAGGACGTTGAAATTTCGCTATTCGAAAACAAGACAACCTTTTGATAAAGCTTCGGATCCACCTGCCTTTCCCCAGTTCAAAACTCAAACACACAGTTTACTCACGGAACCTCTCCGCCATATCTTCTCATAAACGGAGCTCCATATCAGAGAAGGTGCGGTTGCGATCATCAACTCTGTCCGGCTAGGATAACTCCGATTCACCAGGGACGAGTATTTCGGTAAACTATGATTAAAACTCACACTCTTTAACCTTATTAGTGCGGACGGATATTCGTTTGGTACTTTTTGCGGCTACTCGTACTACTTTCTCTCATGAAAAAACAATTTTGCTTTGAACCAGATTAAGGATTTTGTTGGACTTAGAAATCTCAGAAAGCATGTCCCTTCCCATATCTATCAGTATATATAGTCTACAAAAGGTGTGTTCAACACAATAAGCGAGTTACTGAATAACATAATTTGTTCAATTTCAAGATTAAAAGGGATTGAGTTGTAAATATTAACACAAATATGTCTTCTATCTATGCAAATTTCAAGAAAACAGAGTTTTAATATGTAATACGAGTTTCATTTTGACAACTATGGAAAATACTCAACCTCTGATGAATAGTACCTTTGGAGTAACCACTAAGCACACAAGCAAAATTAATTTATTTTCTGCGGGTACAAAGTACACTGTCAAGTAAATATTAAGTAATCAGGATTCACAAGTTCACTCAGTCGTATCTAAATTCAGATAGTTCTTTGGTGTTTCTATAAAGATGTCTAAGTCAATTGTCGCAACCAATTGTTCAGTATTTTTATAAGTTTCCCGCGTTGACAATTTCATAAAAAATCTAGCATAAGGTTACTTCATCTATTTGCTTATGCTCTTCTTCATAAGAATATTTTAATTATAAAGCACATCTTAATTATGCATTCAACAAATGATGTAATATCCAAACCTGAACTAGATGAGTCATCTCTGCTTTTAAGAAAGTATTTGTGGGAAACCTCGAGGCCAAGGACAATGCTATTCGAGGATCAACAGAAAATGCGGTTCGTGCATATTCCATCCATTTCTCTGCGGTAATTTTAGGCCGAGCGGCTGTATTGTCCCTGATATGAATGTGAATGAAATAACAGAACTTAGTGCAGTCATGATATAAAATGATGCTAACCAAAACTAATTAAATATGATAATAATAAATGACCATTACTTCGAGATTACAGGTTGAGCCCAAATTTCCAGTCTATCAGCCTCAAGTTGGCATAGCATCAAAAGTAGTTGCTTTCGCTTCTCCCTTTCAATACCATAGTTTTCTACGTGGCCCCAAACAGGGTGATATTGATCCTTCTGCATACAATCAAAAGTACATGTATAAGCAATTTACACGAATAGAAGCAACAAGATAATGCTTAATCTTTGGCCGCCTTGATACATATTAAAGTTTTCATGTGCTGCTGCCACCATCAGCTTACCAGATCACTCAAAGAGCTCCCACTTTCACGCCCCTGCCCTTTTGAATCAAGTTGAGAAGCATCCGGTCGTTCATTCAAAAGATGATGAACAAATATGGAAACGGATTGAGCTTCACTCTGGGCAAAATTCATACTGTTTAAATCATACCATTCAGGTTCATGGGAAAACCAGCCCAAAGAAGTCCTGCAAGATCCAACAAGAACACTCTTAATTTCAAGGTCAAAAACAGACTTTAATTGATAATACAATAATCACTGACCACTTGAATCTGAAGGTACATTTTGATTCAAATTTGAAAACTCAATTCTTTATTTGTTACCACAAATACATTACGAAACAGATGACACTTAGCCAGTCCGGTTACGGAACATCTATGGTGCTGGCAATGGCACAGATGAATCTTGCACTTATATAGCCAATCAAGCATGAGCCTAACTTCTGGTGTTTCTAGGTCAAATAAAAGTAGGACTTGGTCAGTGCATAACAGACTACAATTCGAAGTCTTAAAGCCACGAAATCTATCTTATACTAATAAATGGCAAATCACATCTAAGAATATCCTGTTCTTGTTTATCAGAACTAATATTACTTGTGTTAATAAAGAAGGCCAAACCTCGAGAATTATCTTAAATATGCGGAGGTATTTAAGTATTTCCTTATGGTAGATAAAGAAATTCAAATCACATGTCATTAATTAGAGTACACAAAATAAAATTGTATTAGCTGGTATGCAAAACTACAAAGTAGGTAATATGACCACAAGAATTCCTGATACTTAATACAATACACTTTATAAGACAGCAATAACCCCAGAGGAAATTGACAGTAACAAAATATGTATTGCAAGCTCACTGCAAAATTAGTCATAAAATGTGCCAAACTGATCTGATCACATGACTCTCAACATTTAGCCATTAATGCTGTGATATTTTTCCTACAAATAAGTGTTCTAACCTCAATTGTAACTGAATACTACGAAAGTAACAGAAAAATAACAGTCCCTGCCCATATTAGATCGATGTAAGCAAGAATATTCAAGTAATGAAATCCAAAGATACTAGGAACATCTGTGAAGGACGTTTCTTAACTCAGGCAACCAAATATTAATATATCGGAAAATGATCAGCCATCCTCCTTAATTATTCAATCCTCTCAGAAGATAACTGGATTTGGGAGAAGCGGAAGGATTTCATACGATATTGAATTAAATAATGATAACCGAAGCTACCTCTATATGGCATATTGATCTTTTAAAACCCACGAATCAACCAATCAAGCCAACTAAAATGGCGAAGGATCCAGTCAATTGAAATTGATTGAATCAACAGAGATCATGTAAGATAGCCAGAGTCTCAACTGTGTGCAGTTAACTCATAGACATTAAAAGAGGAAAAAAACAATAATATAAATAACTATAAGGGCGCGAAGAAATGCCAATGCAGAATATGAAAACATATATAGATATCTATGAGAGATCTGCAGAAAAAATACATCACCAAACGCTAGATATCTACCACCTGATGCCAGAATCCTATGCATTAAGAGGGACTACAGAATATTCTCAGTGTAAACCCAAGAATGAAACGCTCTTCATGTGCATGCAAAAAAGGGGAGATGGATCCAAAGAGAAAACAATAACCAATCTTAGTAAAACTAATAGTATCAAAACAACAAACAAGTTGAAATGCATAAATATGTTTTTCCTTTTAAAAGTTAATGGGTATTTTGGGGACAGTTGTCATTTGGTGTGTTCTTTTATGTTCTGCGAAAAATCAAGTACGGTCAGTAAGGTTTTGGAAATTGCCTGGATCACTTGATGGAAAATCAATGTAACGGTTGTGTTAAAAGTAAAAAACTGTTATTGTGTTTGTGTATATGAACTCACCATAGTGGGATTGCTGGTCAAACGTACACCAAACAAACAAACAAACAAAACTGCAGTTCTTTGTTTTGAAGAGAAAAACAAATACTAAAAACAATTAAACAACCTGTCGGCCAATGTGCACACTGCCACATCGGATAAGATGTAAATGATACAAAATGGCATGATGGAGAATGAACACCAGAAACACGCAAAAGTTCGATTTAAGTCCGGGATGAACAAAACTTATAGATTTGCCCACTTACTTAGAAGAAAATAAGAAAAGAAAATTAGCTACAGATAAATTTTAAAAATATTCACCGATATATTCGATCTTCTAGCAGATTGAGGCCTGCTCTGAAGTTCTGAAGATTGCCCTGGGACTGGCATGAGCAGAATTTTAGACCGAGCAGCATAAAGGTAAAAAATGTCCCAGTAGCCGCTGGATGACGTGTAAAATTCCATGGAAGCTTTGTGGTTCCTTGTAACATTCGACCAAGAAGCAAGAGTTGCTCAACGCTTTCATGCCGAACTACCTGCAAAAAGATAAGTTCCTAGGTCAAGAGCAGAGAGAAGGAAAACAGAAAACTGGGCGATAACCTGGACTACCTCATATTTTAACTGCCAGCATGATGAAAATTAAATGAAGCCAATCCAATTTACTATTCCTTATTCTCCCCTTTTACAAGTTGCCTTCAAAGATTAACTGAAGGCATTAATCCCTGCTATTACCTCATCACAACTCAAACTCCCATCTGTTGTTGATACTTAAGGAAAGTAACAAAAGAATTATGCTTTGATTCCAGAAAGATGGCTACCATTTCAAGACTTCCAAAATGGAAGTGGCTAGGGATGCAAGTTCAAACTGGAAAAAAACGCAATCCGAGCCGAAGAGCGGTTTGGTTCGGTTCGGTTCAGTTCGGTAGCTATTACGGTTCGGTCCAGGTTTGCAAAAATCCCAAACCGTATAATACGGTTTTGTTTTTGCTTGAGATACCTGAAAACCGTAAAAACCGAACCATTTATGTAGCATATTAGGCTATACAACTGCCACGCTTGATAAATTCTACAGATATATCATATATAGTAGGTACAGGAAATGATGTAATGTTTGCTACTTTACTTCTAAATTGCTTCACATTGAAATTTTAGCAAATATTTAATTGGTGAATGAACTTTTAAGAAATTTCAAATGAAATAATATATTTCCAGGAACCCCGGTTTAAAACAGAACCAAACCGGTCCTTCACGGTTCGGTTCGGTTTGGAGCCATGAACGGTCCGGATTAGGTTTAGGTTTTGCCCAAACCGTTACATGCGGTTCGGTTCGAATGAGTGCCGAAACCAGACCGAACCGAACCGTTTTCATCCCTAGAAGTGGCCAAGAGAATGAGGAGAAACGGGAGTATAAAACCAAAATCAGTTTCCCGAATATATGATAGAGTTGTTTATTTCTAAAGTTACTTAATCTCACGCTTATTTTAGTTATTAGCTAAAATCACTCTTTCACGACATTAGGTCCTTAATTAGTCTTGCTAGCATTAAGTCAATCTCTTCGGTTCAACCCTTGAGATCATAATTGCACGTCACTCGGAGGAGTGTTTAAATTGTGACCAAAGCATCAATAAATTGATGAGCTTCAGAAATATATGCTTCGCACTTTGTTCAAAACTTGAGACAGTCTGCTAGGGATGGCAATATGGTCCGATCCGATTTGAGATCCGAGCGATTCGAGCCGAATGGATCGGATCCAAACCCGATCCAACTGAAAATGAATCGGATTTGGATCCGGAAAGCCAGACCCGAACGGATTTGGATCTGGATTTGGATCTGAGGGTAGATCCACCGGGTTCCGACCCGATCCGATCCGACGTAGATGTGTGTTTTACAAATATACCCCTATTACCTCACCACGTACATTTATAAAAAGAATACTATAGTAACTACAACCTACAAAGCTATTTCTTCTATTTTTTAGGCTTCATAACTTACGAACATGACTTAGCGTATGCAATAGTGTTTACCTTTTTATATTGTTTTTTCTATTTTATTGCAAACTCGAGCTGGATCCGATCCGAATCTGATCCGACTATGTACTATATGGATCCATGGGTCGGATTTGGATCAGCTGAATGAGACCCGATCCGATCTGATCCGAATCCGCTGATGATCCGAACGGATCTGGATCGGATCTGGATCTCATTTATTCTGGTTGGATCTGGATCGGATCTGGCCTGATCCGATCCGGATCCGACCCGTTGCCATCCCTACAGTCTGCCAATAGTTGAGAAGCTTGACGGGCAAAACAATTCAGATTGATCAGGAAACATAAAGAAAACAAGTACAGAAGTAGTTGGTAAATTTCTCTAACGCTTAAGTGACTTTCGATTCTCTTTCAGATTAAAATAAAAGTTGAGTTTACAACATATCAATTTGCAGCGGACGTGGTCTAAGACCCAAACATGTCTTTTTTGGGACAGTGGCCTAGGTATGAGGGGATCAAGTTTCACACAACTTTGCAAAAGAGTATGGAACCCGGCTCTACTCATGAATTTGAGGATAAATAATTTATAGCGACGGAATCCGTTGCAAAAATTGGTGGAAAGTTCAGGCTCTAGAACAAAATGTCTTTTTAAAATTAGTCTTTCATGCTCGACCCCGTTCAATTAATCATGGTATGACAGGAAAGTAATGCATCGTCTCTATATAGGATTCAGGCGGTTACCTCAGTTCAATCACTGTATTTCTGCAAAATGCAGAACATATGGCTTGACCAAATCTAATGCAATGATTGGAAATACAGATCATGCCAGAACAAGCAGTGAAGGACACCCATAACACTTCATCTGAGTACAACAAATGGGGCTGCAATGGCTCAACACCAGATAGGAATTGGCTCATCTTAGGTAATGCAAGTCATGGATTAAAACTTGGTCAAACTAACTTTTGGCTAAGTGGGAGTAGGTAGACTTGCCAGGAGAAGTGACATCCAGTATAATGGAAATTGGAAATCCAATCGTGAGTGAGGCGATAAGAAATTGCCTTTCAGCAGAGATTAAGCTCAAGCTTAGACCTAAGGCTAGACAAGAGTCAACTTCTAATCTTCAGGGTAAACAAGGCTAACAACTAGTAAAAATTGACTTTGGCGACACAAATGGAGTATGAATTGGGAAAGATACCAAGGAATTGACGAAGTCTCGGCGACTGTACCGGAACAAGTGAGATAAACACTCAAATCTCTCCAACCGGAACCAGAAAGAAGTTGGTTTTGGATAAATTAACTTTCAAGGCTGAAACAGCCTGATGAAATGTCGAGAGGCTCTAAGTAGCCCCAGATTTTCTCCTTTGATGGCCAAAAAAGGGCTATCAGCAAAGACCATGGGAGATATGGAGAACGACTTTCTGCCTCCCCACCCACATTGACACTTCTAATCAAATTCTCACTCCCTGCATTCCTAGTCATTTAGTATATCTACTGGAAGCCTACATTACCACCAAATAAGCTGCGGAGAAGGCCCCCTTATCTCAATCACCCCAAAAGCTGGGAAGAAACCACAGAGGGTTCATGAAAAATGTGATAAAGCTGAAGCGGAAAAGATTCAAAGAAAAGCTTTTTCCGAAAATGCAAAATATCCATGTGGGGGCTATTACTTGTCGACTTTATACCACTTAATATTTGGCTTAAATCCGTATACCATCACATGGCACGTAAATGTAGTACATATTACGAGGACTCCATAATTGAGGTAATAAAGTAGGTAGAATCACAGTCCCACTACCGCCAATATATGAAAAGAAATGCAGGTGCACCTCTAAGGTGTTCCATGAACAAAACCAGCAGACATCCGCCAATGCAAGTACACATATTTCTTCTTGCTATTATTATTTTAATCCGTAATCTGTATTTAGACGGACAACGGGAATTGCATGTGAATGTCAATTGAACTCCATGAAACATGCTCTGATGTCTTCTAAATAGTTTTTAATTGACTGTAGCTGACACGGCTATAAAAATTTGCAGATCACAAGATATGATATCAAGTTTAATATAATAAAGCGATAATGTGCTTTTTTGTTGTATTTCATAGCTATTGTTTCTTCTTAATAAAACGCTAGTGTCCTTAAACATAAGATGCACAAAATCCACACAATTTCCTTGATCTTATCGTGGCCATATGTCAAGTTCTTAATATCAAATCCAACACGTAATACTTTTACAAGAATATTTCATTTGTATGGGGGTTACAGTGTACACCAGTGCCCGTAGCATTATCATTAACTTGTACAACAGGTAAAAGACAAAGGTAAACCCTAGGAAGCACGGATGCTTCTGGGCGTGAGTGCTTGGTTGCTACGGGGTGCTCTGTGGGTGCTTCGTGGATAAGACAGGGTCATTTTTGAAAGGTATGGCTGAGAGGTCTTCTAAAATATAACTACAATTTAACCAAAAGAACGTCCATCTATGTGAACATTTCTAACCCTTAGATTGCTCGTCTCTCCACAGCTACGAACAATGACAGATATTGTTGATATAGTAACTCTCTATCTGTGAATCTGTGTACACATTTCTGTTTGATTATAATTTGGATCACTAGTAGGCTTAATTGCTGATTGCATACACTCAATATCATAATTGGCTGATTGCATCCCCCTGTTCTAAAATTGCCTGATTGCAATCCCCATTTGCAATTATACCGTCTTATTGCAAATGGTAAAATAACACCGTTACATCGATTAGGGAATATTCCGTTACTTGGCAGATGTGTCCCTTTGTTAGAGGGCAAAATTGTCAATGCCATATTATATTAGTAAGGTTCTCCTTTAGGGAGAAATTATATTTGGAAATTAATATAGCAAGCAACGCAGCCTCATTCTCCTCTCTCTCCTTCGAACCACCCTCGTCCCTCTGCTATAAATCCGCCGTCATCATATATAAATCATTCCTTTTTCGAATTCGAACCGCTCTTTTCTTGTTCTTTCTTTGTAGTTAATTGAATCGATCCACCAAAAGGACCCCGAATCAAACTGTCAAATCGTTCGCTCTAGGGTTCTCACTGTCTCAAAATCCCCAAATCGATTCTTGCCAACCATTGAATCTTCTTTTCCATCTCCCTTTTCATCAGCCATCTTCTCCTTCAATTCATTTCTTTCACATGCCTCTGCACAAACCAATCAAAAAACCTGGAAAATTTGAGTGTGACCCATGTAAATAACTACAACAAAGAAGAGAGTTTTGTACTCACACTTTGTGCTGATTGATCTCCATAGCTCATGGCACTCAGCTAAGGACATCCCACCCTCCAACTTAGCCTACCTCAAGAAATCCGATTTAGCCAACTCATTCTCTTCGGGATTCAGTCTATCGGTTGGTCGGCAAAGTGGCAGTACTCCATCCGCATCCTTCGCACGGTCGGCTCCCACCCAGGGCATCCGCCTTCCGCGTGATCGACTGATCGGTTATCTCCTGGACATGGGTTGATGTCAGTTATAATTTTCAAAGGCCATGGCTGGGATCAGTTCGGCCTCATTTTCGATCTCCTCCTCGGCTTGGAGCTACTACTGTGGGTCTCCTTCGACCTATGTTGTTATTCTGGGTCATTCTTATCCCTTCAAGTTCTGTTCTTGAATCTTCTAAATAGTCAAAATAAATACATCTAATGATCAGTTAGTAGTTGTTGACTGTTTTTGGACAAAAATACCCTCCGACGGTGTTAACTACATAATGGTGTTATTTCACCATTTGCATTAAGACGGTATAATTGCAAATGGGGATTGCATTCAGGCAATTTAAAAGAGGGGGATGCAATCAGCCAATTATTGTACACTGGGGGGTATGCAATCAGCCAATTATTGTACACTGGGGGGTATGCAATCAGCAATTAAGCACTACTATTATTGTTGTTTTTTTTTAGTATTAGTATAATGGTATCACAAATAATATAAAATACAAATATAAATAAAGTGCAGCACCCGCACCCTTGAGTTTTGGGAAATTGCTGCACCCGCACCCTGTTTCTTAGGGTAAATATATTTACTCTGCTATCGGAAACAAACATCGTTAAGTAAGTCATCTGAAGCGGGTAAGTATGATAAGATGTCATAACTTGGACCACCGTCTTGCAAAATGAAACCAGGTTCAACATGTAGGTTTAGTGCAGTAGTAAGTTGGTGTAACCCGAGTTAATCAGCACCAAACTTCATTGCAAATCTGTAGTTGAAATCTGTAATTGTATGTTCATGAATCAGACAGGAGTTGAAGGGTGTAATAAAGTCTCACCTCAAAGCGATCAATAAAAAAGCCAATCCAGAGTCTGTGAGCAATTATTTCTTGCACGGGATCCTTTTCTGGTTTAGTTTCCGGCTCTCCGGGAGCAAGGTGTGGCCTCAATTTCGCAGCAGGTCCAGCATACCTCGTCTCTGATGCAAACAGACCTCGTTTCGTATCGATGGTCCACAACCACGCATCAACAAGCTCAGCAAGGACAATAGATCCCAGTTCAGGAGCTGCAGAAACTAGCCAAGTCCAAACAAATATACCAACCTCCATGGCATCAGGTGTAGAAATGTAAGCCGGGCACCAGCAAAGAAGGCGTAAAAGTTGTGAGAAGCTCTCTATATTTGATGTCGAATCACAATCCTGAAGAATCATGCCACCATATTTATTAAGAAAATGAATCACATTATTCGTCAGTACTAAGAAAATAAAGATGTGATGCCGGCAAGCATGATTACCAGATTTGAAAGGAGCAGTGCCGTTGCCTGGGAACAAGCTGCACGAAATGATGATTTATCCACGTCCTGGCCTTTCTCAGCAATGTTAACGAACTGTTGAAGTAATAGTACAAACTTGGTCAGCATAATTTCATTAAAGGAATCACTTTGCCCGGGTAATGGCTGAGGAAATATTCCCGATGTCAAATTCTGAAGGCTGAAGCCGTTTCCAAAACCAGTTTGTGCAACACTTGGTTGAAGTCCACCAATGCTTTCGTACAAATTTCTCATGCCGGCAATTTCTCCTGCATGATTAGACTTGACTGTCGCGCTAACAACACCGGTACTGAGAACCTCCAAGTTAAAGGCCTCCATCAACTTAAAGTTTGCTCCTGATGCTGCCGCTGCAGCAGCCATTACTGCAGGAATGTTTGCAGTTTTTGTGCCACTCCAGTCATTCTTACTAGTACCAATTCGAATCTCAGATAGAAGTGAGACAACATCAGTGGCAGGCTGAGCTTTTTGCCACGTGTTAGCTTTGCACAGCTTTTCCTGATGTGAATGAAAAAGAAAAGTTACAAACATAAACGGATAATGGAAATGCAGATTGTGGGAAGATTCCAATAGCACAACAGTGTATGAATGACTACCAAGCCTGTCTTATGTAAGTTGTGATTGATAGTTGTTACTCGATAACAACAATAAAGCCTTTATACACATCTTGAGGATCCTAAAACATTAAAGGCACCACTGGGATCTCTGAAAGAATTGAGGAGCTACCAACATGAGGTTGCTTCTAAGTTACTCCCTCCGTTCCATTTTTGTAGTCCACATTTCCTAAAATAAGGTGTCCCAAGTTATGTGTCCACTTTCCATAAAAGTTACATACTTTTTTACCTTACTTCCCACCATACCCTCTTTTAAATACTTGTTTCCCAATAAAAGTATCCCACGATACAAGGACAATAGTACATCTAACAAGACAAAAGTATCTCCTTAAACCACGTGCAAAAGCAACATGAACTAATTAAATGGGACGGAGGGAGCATAAATTAAAGAGCTAAATTAATGATAGCGTAAGTAGCTCCATTGTGTCCAGCACGAAGTATTAGTTGGTACCTTTGATGTGGAAGCAGTAAAGGTGGTATTTCAATTAGAATTTTAGAAGTACTATGTTGTACAATGCTGTACACAAATGTTCTATTTGTAAGAACTGCATCATGTGGTCTGGTGGTGATAAAAGTCATATCCAGTTTGGGGTCTCAGTTTTTGCGAACAGCAATTTAGTGCTTTCACGATAAAAATGGCCACCAGGGTGGATCAGGTAATTTCCGAGTTTCCTGAATACAGAGAACACGTCGCACAAATAGTGGAATAGAAGACAATCTGAGGGAAGTTTAGCTCACTGTTCTATAAGCTTTAAAAAACAAACATATAGATATATATATATACATATATATATATATATATTTATATTACATGTCGCCATTTAAGTAATGATAGGATGAATGTAAAACAAAATTAGTTTGCTACTACCACAAATAAGCAGGGGTGAACTCCAAAAGATAAGTACACACGTCAACAAACCTGAAGGAGACCCTGGCTAGTGCATGGGGCATATGAAAGTGAAACAATTATCCACTCCCGAACGATTCGTTGATACAAAGAGCGAACAGTAGCTAGCCATCCAGGATCATGGATGCCGGTTGGGGCTGGGTCATTATAGACTGAAAATAGAAGGGAATCTACGCACAAGGAGTTCCACAAGATCTGCAAGCGTACAATCAATTAGACAAACGCCTCATACCAAATAAACAAAGCATCACAAATAATAGACTGTAATTTCCTTTGGAAAATATGTTTTGAACCACAGAGAAAGAGATAGAGACTTGACCTGTGGAAACTTATCTCTAAGTCGAGTCAACAACTGAACAGAGATATCCCTGATATGTCCGTCTCTTTGAGACAAACTTTTTATGAGAAAGCAGGCATGTGATGAAAGAGTGGACTCTCTAATCAAAGCTTCACTGCCTGTCCCAGATGTCCGACCCTCCTGCAATAGGTCCACAGTATAAGAAAGTTCTAACAAGAAACATCCTACGATAAATGAACAAAATATGTACAACTTCTGGACTTTTATGCAACGCGATGTTGATGCACATAAGCAGCTAAGGAATGAGAAGTAATATTTTACAACTCAACACATATGGCTGTGAGTCAATAAAAAAAATACCAGCCATGATACTCCAGTTTCAAAAGCCTGGTGCACAATCGCAGTCAAGCACTGTGAAATAGCCGGCATAAGGTTTGGCGTTTTCAGGTATTCAAACACACAGCTAAACGCGCTTCTCGGAGCAGTATAAGTGGAATCAGCATTAAGAATGCCACCATTGCTACTGAATCGTATTATTTCAAGATAGGCTACTGCAAGAAGATAGGTCGCCTTCACACCTGCAAAAGTTGAAATGAACAGAGAAGAAAGATTTCTTAGAATAAGAGATTACTGCAAGATTCTCTTCTTAACTTCATTTTACTGAAGCCAGCCAGTAGGGTAGCGAAACAATCAGAAATTACTAGGACCAGAATCAAAATCTCCTCCAAACCGAAAACTAAGAAATTCAGCAAACCTGAGATGTTGCTCATCGCTGCAACCTCAACTCTCCCTCCCAAAGCTGCCGAAAGAGCACTTCTCTGGGTTACAGCTGCTTTCTCATTGCCACTACCTTGACGACTACCAGGATTATGAAGTGTATTAAGTTCCAACTCATCTTCAAGCCATTTCACAGAGCTAACAACCTGAGTTGATATAGCTTGTTTTGTCAAGATCTCAACTTCAAATTGCCAAATAATCAGTACAAAAGAAACGAGGTGATAAAAAGAGAATCAGCAGGGATTAAAATTATTCATCCAAAACCAAATACTCCTAACTCGCGTGTCGATTATTTTTTTACAGGAACGGCTTCATGTGTGAATCGGATGGCATTTGAACCTCATAAGATATGCCATAGTCTTAAAATAGCCAAACAAATTGGACATTAAGGAAGAAATAACTAAACACATGGACAAAGTAAGCTTCAAGGGAAAGGGATTTTCAAGAGCAGGGGGTCAATTCAGAAAGACAAACTAAGCGGCACTGTTATCAAAATGACAAACTGTTTCAACTAGAAGTTCTTCTATTTTACCAACATACTTTATTTCATTATTCCCTCTGCTGCACCATGTACGCTTCTTCCAAAGATTAAAGTATTATCCAAGGATGTTGGTTATACTAAGCATATGATTCAGACTAAGGTTTCAAATTTTGTGGAGTTGATCACAGCCAAATTGTAGTTTAATACAACCTTTTTACTGATGACAATACTGTTTTCGGGGACAATTCAGACGAGTTCGATATTGGGAACTATTAAGACAAGTTCAATATTTATAGTTCCTTTTGCTTGCTGTTATTTGCTCTGAAGCAGAGCTTTGGAAGCACATTATTGGTAGGAGATTAGATATGAAACAATAGTCATTGAAAATCAATTTGATTTTATGTCGACTGCGGAAGCCATATTTTTTCTTACACCATCAACGGAGGAACATATTATAAAAATGTGAAAGACTATCAGAATGCATATGACAGTGCCTAAAGAACTAATGTGTAAGTTACGGAAAAGCAGGGGATACATATTCAAAATATTAAGACGATTAAGAACATATATGAGGGTGGGGTGAGGAGGAGAAGCAAGATAATTCTCCATAGCAATAGGTTCACACGAAGCGTGTTTAAGATGACACCTCGCGGTGCATGTAACTTGCATATGATGAAGTTTGATAGATGAAACAAAGAGTGAGCTAAACTGTAGGTGACAATTACGGAGGGATAATTTAGAATATAAAGGGTCTAGAATAATTAGGAGCTAGACAGACTATATGGAAATTAACTGTAGTGTTCACAGGAATATAATAGAAACTGGTGGGTAAGAGGTGCCGAAGAAGGATCATTCTAGATATCTTGGGTCAAAATTATAAACAATGATTAAGAGACTGGCAAGGAGGAAACGGATAGGAGAAGAACAAGACGGTGAAGTGGAGACATAAAGACACGTATGGGGGTAGGGTGAGGAGGAGAAGCAAGATAATTCTCCATAACATTAGGTTTGTTGGGCATCATGTGTGAGCGGTTTGACCCACATCGGGATGGTGGACATGATGTCCATGGTTAATATAGTATGATTTGGGCCCTAACTCATAAGGTTGACCTTTTGAGCAAGTGGGTGTCCCAAATCATACTATGGTGCTCCTCTCTCGCGGTGCTTAATCTTCCTACAAGGTTCACACCAAGAGTCATTGCTGAATCTTTATATTTGCTTCAGTAGAGGATGAAGTTACAAGAGTGCTTAAGATGAGATCTCGTGGTGATACAACTTGCAGATGATATTCTTTGATGGATGAAAGAAAGAGTGGGCTATACAAACTAAATGGAATTGAACTGTAGTGTTCACAGGAATATAAGAGAGAAAGATACATTGGTGGGTAAGAGGTGCCAAAAAGGATCGTTCTAAATATCTTCGATCAATTATAAGCAATACTAATAGATTGACAAGGATTAAGCCCAAAGGAGAAGAACAAGTCGGTGAAGTGGAGGACGCCGAGGGGGAGGGCGCGATTTGGGACCTGGTGGTTCTTGGGCAGTTGAATTTGCGAGGTACAAATTTGGGTTGTTCGTCCGCCGTGAGTGAGGAAGACGATGGCTGGGGTAGTGGCGATTTATTGGTGGTGGTTGAGGAGTTTGAGATATAGATGTGATGGTGAAGGATGAGTGTAAATTGGTTTGGGTTGTGCTATATTGGATCATACAGAGGTTGAGGGGTTGTGGTGTCGATTGGAGCATAGGTATTGTGTTGATAATTTGATATTGAACAAGAGTTTGGGCGAGAAGCGGAGGCAATTATTTGGGTTGTCCAAATAAAACCCATTCACTGGTGGTGGTGAACGCGTCGTGGTAGAGGAGGGGAGAGAGAGCTCCGGTGGTGCTGCTGCTGGGTCATGAAGGAAAAAGTCACACAGAGAGAGGGGGAGAGATTTGGTGGAGGAGGTGAGTCGGGAAGGAGAAGAGAGAGAGCTTGAGGTGGTGGTGGTGGTGGTGGTGGATAAGTGGCTGTGGAAGGGGAAGAAGATGACTGCTCTGTTCGAGAAAAACAAATAGGGACTGGGTAAAAGACATTTTCCACCTCCAACTATGGAAAAAAGACATTTTGCCCCCTGATTTATGGAAAAATACATTTGCACCCCTGTCAGAGTTAAAAACTAACACCATTCTAACGGAAGGACAAAAAGACATAATTACCCTCAGGTTTTAAGGAAATTACACCACTATAAACCTTTTCTTTCCTTCTCCTTAATTCCTAACCCTAGTACACCTCCCTCCTCTTTCCTCTGGTTCGTCTCCCTCCTCCTCTGTCCCTCTTCTTCGTCTCCCTCCTCCCTCCTCCTCTGTCTCTCTGGTTCGTCTCCCTCCTCCCTCTCCACCTCAGCCATCTCCATCTCCCCCTCTCTAATCTCTGATCTACCAAAATCCGAACCAGATAGTCCCAAACAGAGACAGAGGAAGGGCTCCAGTGTTGCTACGGTCTGGGCAGCTTCGAACGGCGCAGGCGAACGACCGGCGAATTGGGTCGCCGGTGAGCACCCATATCTTCCTTCCCACCTAATGGGTTTCTCTCTCTCTCTCTCTCTCCGACTCTCTCACGCTCTGGTTTCATCATCAGAGGGGAGGTGTTAAGATTTTGAATCTCCCTCCCTCCCTCCCTCCCTCCCTCCCTCTCTCTCTCTCTCTCAATTCCAGATTGAGAAATAGAGTTACAGAGAGACGTGGTTTTGGGTTCAGATTTCGGGTTCCGATTGGTATGGAGGAGTGCTCGAATCAGAGTTTAGAGTTATGTTAGGGAATGACCAATTTGCCGAAGACGGAGGGTTTGAATTGGGTCTGGTGATTAGTGGTTTTTGGGTGTTGAACTGGGGAAGTTTCAGGTTGTATTGTTGTGGCTATGGAGGTTCTATTGGTGGCTGCGGTGGTTATTGTTCCTGTGGTTATATGGTGATGGCTAAGAGATATCAGGGGTCATGAGGATGTAAATGGTGGTTGATTGTAGCAGGGAGTGTTATGGTGTTGGCTGAGGTATTGGCAGGGGCTGTTTATGGTGATAGTGGGTAATTGTTGCAGGTGGGTTGAAGGTTGTAATTGGCAGTGGTGGTGTACTGGGTGTTTAGGAAGGCAATTGAGGTGTTGGGTACTTGGGTTTGATGGAGTCAGGTGTTGTTTGGTTGTGGAGGATGAATTGGCTGGGTATTGGTTGAGTAGGAGGTTAAGAGATCGATGGTTTGATTGCTACTGTTGGTGGCTAAAAGTGAAGTTAGTAGTTTAGGTGGTTAAGAGGTAGGATTTTCAGGTGGGTTAAGTGCTTGGTAGTTATAGTCTGAAGGCAGGTTGCTATGGAGTTTTGTTGGAGGCACAAGGTTGGTTATAGGCAGGTTGGTTGTGGGTCTGAGGGTGAGTGATGGTTTGGGAGGTTTATGACTGTGGAGATTGGCAGGTTGTAGGAGGCATTGGTTCGATGGTATAATGGTGAAGGAGGGTACTGTGATGGTGAGGTAGGAGATGATTGTTAAGTGCAGGTGGTCAATGGTGTTGGTGGTGGTGGTGATTTGGTGGTAGTGGAGGTGGTGCTCAAGAACACCAAGAACATCAAGAACATATGAATTCAATAATAAACAAAAAAAGGGTGTTATTTGTCCACAAATTGCAAGGGTAAATGGTCACAAAAAGTCAGTTTGCACCCCTCCACTAACGGATTGTAACAGAAGGGTGGTATCTGTCCACCCTCCATCCGTTAACAGGGGTGCAAAATATATTTTTCTATAAATCAGGGGGCAAAATGTCTTTTCTCCATAGTCGGAGGGTGGAAAATGTCTTTTACCCATAGGGATAAGAAGATTAAGGGAGAAAGAATTATGTCAATTAACCCATTGTTAGAGACTAAAATGGTCTTTTGGTGAGCGTCGTTATTGGCTATCAGTTGTCAGGGGGCAGAGTGTCATTTGTCAATCAACGAGGGGGGTCGGTGTCATATGTCTAAACAAGAGGGGTGAAAGTGTCATTTACCCTTAATTTTATCCAACCTTAGTTCCAAACTTTTAAAAGGGTCTACTACCATTGTTTGCCCTAAAATATCTCGATAAATGACATAGATCACTGATGACATTTCACCGGTGATTTTCACCACTCGTGTTGCGTATCAACCAGAATATCATTATTTGATTTATTTATTTTTCCTTTAGTTGAATTGCCACGTAGAAAGTGAGAAATCTGTGAGATGTTTTCGATGACATATACAGCATGCCTCGAATGATCTAAGTGTATCCAGAGACAAACACATGGTCGGGCCTACCTAATAGGGGGCCTAAAGCAAACTTAGAAACAGGGGAGCAGTGTATGTATCATACTTAAAAACATAGTTTGATTACTTAAGTAAATACAGTATCTTACTAGATTCAAACTCTATACCAAATATCAAGTTCTATATGCAACTACTAACCCTTCACAAGCTGAAAATAATATTTCTACAAGGAAGTTTGACAGACCTATGGAAGTTTGACAGACCTATCAAGTTCATTTTCATTTTTTTGTCGGAGAACACTACTTCTCCAGACAAAGCACTGTTCACCAATTTACCAAATGAAACTTAAACTCGTCCCCTTTCCTCCCATTGAAATCCGCTGAATCTTCTCCAACCGTCGATACTCTAGCAAAACACAAAGATACATAAAATAAGAAGACTGCACAGAGTACTCTTGTAAGATTGATCCAACCATACTTAACAGATTTTGTCTCTTCCATGACGCATCACAATCTCTTTAGTCAATAAAAACATCCAAGTCTTTACAAGCAACCCCAAGGGTAAACCTAAATACTTACTTTGAAGTTGGGCAACTTTACAACCTAGGATTCTAGCAAACTCGTTGATGCAAAGCACATTCCAAATGCGAATCATCTCA
Organism: Linanthus parryae; assembly: GCA_023055425.1. Taxonomy (NCBI): domain Eukaryota; kingdom Viridiplantae; phylum Streptophyta; class Magnoliopsida; order Ericales; family Polemoniaceae; genus Linanthus; species Linanthus parryae. The sequence continues at coordinate 43,417,038 of JALGPY010000002.1, forward strand.
GAAATACTAAGATTGACCCGCAACCAGAAACCCCTCAAAGCAATAACAGATAACCCATGCAAACTCTCGCCTCAGAGAGAACCAAAGTTTCATCGATATATTTAGAAGAAAAAAATCTTCACTTGGGTACTACCCTCCCATTTCATGATCATAAGCCTTCTCCGTATCAAACTTAAACAGAATGCATGCACCATTGCTCTTCTTTCTTTGATCCCTGCATTCAGGAGAAGCAAAATCCCGTACAAAATACACCCCATATGCCACAAAAGCATTATGATTTCTGAGACCTAGATATGAGAGTCGATAGCACTCGTTTTGACCTCAAAACCTTAGCATTTAGTATTCACCCAGATAGGAGCTACAAGAAGACTAATAAACTGAAAAAAAAATCGTGAATAATTATCACCCCAGGGTTCTTCAAAGACACAAAGTAGCATTTAGGCTCTTTTCGAATCTCCCTAAAATGCAAACCTAATGCGTTGTGGCATCTGGTCTAACAACATCCTGATTGTGCTGTAAGAAGGCAATCATTAAACCTTCTGACCATGTTGCTAGAACTTGAGAGAGAGAGAGGAAGAAAACAAAAGGAAGAGGCATAAAGTGACGGAGAGTTGTTATCAAAAGAGATGGAGACCCTGAGCGATGTATTTTCTTTTGATTGGCGTGAAACATTATTCTCACAGAAGTAGTAAAAACTAATAAGCTGTGTTAAGTAGAGGTGCATAAATTTATAACGAAAATGACAAACATGCCCTTCAATAATGAAAACATGAGCCTTCCTATTTAGCGTCCAGATCAAATGCCATTGCAGCCTTCGTATTTTGGGCTACAAAGATTACAAGGTATCCAAAGAGATTTCTTATACTGAAAAATTGGCAAGGCTTGTAATGATAAATAAAAAACAGTCAGCCATAGTTAAATACTCCGTCGGTCCTATTTGAGTGCCTTCCTTTCCTCACCGCGAAGTCCCAAAATAAGTGTAATACTCTTCAATTTCGTAAGAAAAGCTGTTTGCTAGACAAGAAACTGAGAGGTCCGCCCCTACAAATTGGTTGGTGATTGACGTGCCAATTTGTCAATTTCGTTGTTTGATTCAAGAAATAGGACTTGTGCTCTAATCTTCAAAGCCTAGAAATCCTATATTATGGGCTTCTTCTCCTGTTTTCTTCCTTTTTCATTCTGTAATTGGGACACTGATAGTTCAGGTTAACAAGATCAAAGACTCGACAGTGAATTATCGGGTTCCTAATAGTTCCGGTGAACAAAATCTCAAGAACCAATTGATGGAATTGGGTTCCCCTGTATTGAGTGTATAAATTTGGGCTTCCAGTGAAGCGGCGGCAGATGTGGTGTCGGTAGATTTGCAGTCTTGGTGTTCAAGGATAATCTTCTGGCATGGGCTCTACCAATAATTTGTCGAGCAGAGAAACTGAAAAGGGGATTGAGAAACAATAAAGGTTGAGAAGATGACAGATGTGAAGGCGGTGGTGGGTTGGGGTTGGGGTTGGGGTTGGACAATTTGTTGCATAGGTTTTGCCACTGATTATTTCAGCAGAGATTGGAATAAAGAGAGGGGAGATTGACGGTATGGGAGCTTAAAGGTGTTTGGAAATTGGTATGGTGGCTGAACAGAGTAAAGGGGCCAAGTGGAGGTCACGGAAAAGGTTAAGGCATGGGAAAAATGGACATTAGACATTGTTATAACTAAGTTTGAATTTATTTCATATAGGAAAGTACATAATTTTTGTACACCTCAGATTTACATTGAGAGTTAACCGATTAATTGGATGTAAACACCAATTGCGGGCATATACTAACGATAGGGATCAAACCGAGAATTTTAAAACTTCCAAGTACCGAAATGAGATTTACCCCATGATTTAGGGGTGTAAAGAGCTTTTTTGCATAAAATGGAAAAATTATAATTGAAATATCTTGGCCATAATATTGGCATTCGCACACTTAAGATTCATTTCTTCAACTCTTGTCTTCTTGCCTCCTACAATGTTCTCCTTACAGCTCATCTGCCAGACTACCACCCGCGAATTTAATCAAACCGCCCCTCGTAAGTCCTAACTGGTGCAGCCAATGTCCTGTGACAAACCTGATTAGACCACCAAAAATATTTTCTCACTCTGCCCTTCTATTGGTGCAGCATCAAAGTCCTCACTCTTTCATTACATGTTCCGTCTTTGCTAGTCCTAATAGTCGTCCATCAAACATTGATTAAGAGACGGTAAGCCAAGGAAAAGGTCTTTACATGTCTTTAATACAATGGAGCTTCGGGATACTTAAACATGATGTCCTAAACCATATAACAGGAAGCTCTCAGCAAAAAATTCCTTTTTACACACCCCCAGAGCGGAGAAACTGTCACGATGCCACCCCCACTTCCAAAACTGTCTTTTTGCCCTCCCAAGTTGCAATGGGTGTGTTTGGATCTGGGTCACCTAAACGCCAGGGAGGGGCTTTCTTCCCACTCCCAATCCTCTCTCCTGCGCTTTCAGCTCGATTTTGCTTATAATTCGCGCTCAAAATTCTAGAGCGTGTTTGCCCCAACGCTCTGTACTTTCTCAGCATTTGGCCTGAGTACTAGTTACCAGGCGTATATGAAACTCAGCCAAACCAAAATTTCAACTGAAATGACCTAACAAACCCTTTACGAAAATTTCAACTGATATGTCAAGTTCACATTGCTAACAACTCAGTCGAGTTGAACTTTCATTACATTCATCAATATGGGAGGTTCTAGTCTCATATATAAGCTTTGTTAGTTATTGACACAACATCCTAGATTACACAAAAGTTCAATCTCTAATATATGTATATCTAAAATTATATTAAATGTATAATTTATGGATAAAAGACAATGACCACCTCTGAGTTTAGGATTAATTCCTCTCAGCTACTCTGTGTTTTGGAAAAAGACACTTTGCACCCACTTAACGGAATATTTCGTGGACACAAAGCACCCTTCTGTCCTATTCTGTTAGAAAGGGGAGAAATATACTTTTTTCGGACAATATTGCCCCCGTGTATATTTTGGACGACATTACCCATTGTTTATCATCCAACACGAAGAACACACCCAGAAAATACCCAAAAGTTCTTGTTTCGCCAATCCGCGACAATGTTTATAAGAAGCTACCCTAAATATTTCAAGCACACTGCCTCTCATTTCAATCACTAACTCTCATTTGGCCTCAAATTGCCACTGCTGCAACAAGAACACCACCACCATCCTTGTCGTGGCCACCGCCATCTCAATGACAGAAAACGTAAATAGCTAAAACTGAAAGTATCGAACCACAAAAACCTGCAATTTCTCCTTCAAACTTTACCAAATGGCCAAGGAAAAGAATACAATTGATTTCTAAACCTAGTCAAATACATAACAAATAGTAGCAAAATCCATTGGAAACAAATCTTCATAAGAACCAAGAACACCGCCGCCATCTCAACTCACCCCGCCGCATCCAACTCCACCAACACAACCCATCCCCAAATCTAACTCCACCAACCCCTCCAATTTGTACTGAAATCAAATAAAAAAAACCATTCCTAACCCAAAAACCCAATTGGTACTGAAATCAAACCCAATTGATACTGAAATCAAATAAAAAACAACAATCTGGTTGAAGATGAACCCCATAACCCAGAACCCTAGTTGTAACCCAGAACCTCTGTTCACCATCACCGTCCATCGTCTTGCCTTACCAGAACCATCGCCGACGTCGTCGTGACTTCGTCCTCGTGTCTTCGTCATCGTCATTGTCGTCTTGTCTTCGCCGTCGTGTCGTCTTCATAGCCGACGTGCGGTGGCGGTGGCGGTCGGTGTCGATTCGAGAGGGGGCAGTGAATGGGTCAGATCAGGAAGTTTTTCCGCCTCTGTTCAGCGCCGCCTCCGCCGCTCGTGATGTTCGTGTGGTGCTCCTTCATCAGATCGAGAGAGAGAGAGAGGAGAAGATGAAGGAGGAGGATCGGTACTGGTGGTTGTTTGCTGAGGGGGTGATTTCTAGTTGTTGTTTGCTGGTGGGGATAGAGGAGAAGATGAAGATGAAGGAGAAGGATTCAATCGACAGAGAGATTGGGGAAGAAATGAAGTAGAAGGGGAAGAGAAAAAAGAGACGGCTGTTGAGGGGAGAGAGGGTAAGAGAGAGAGGGATTAGGGTTATGAGAGATGAGTGCAATATATATAGGAGGTAATTTTCTCACATTTTAGGGGTAAAATAGTCTTTTTATCCGTGCTGTTAGTCAACTATTAGCTTCCATCCAAAAAAAGGTGCAGAATGTCTTTATCCAAAACCCAGGGTAGCGGGATGGAATTTTCCCTAAACTCAGGGGTGGTCAGTGTCTTTTACCCATAATTTATATACACGCTCTCATGACAATCTCAAAAACAACTTTTTTAGAATTTGTCGCTTTCTCGTTCCAGCTGACTACCGTTTTGATACCTTGGTTTTTAGGGTGTTTGGAAGGACATGGTTTTTTTTGCTTTAGTTTTTCTTTTTAGAAACCAATCCAACCAGGGCCCTGGTTAAGGAAGCATGGTCCTGGTATGTTAACCGACCAATGAGCTCTTGTTTGCGGGTAAATACGTGATTTTTTGAAAACCATGCTTTTTTATTCCAAGAGGGTCCAGGGGCCCTGGTTGGTTTGATTTTTCTTGGATTCCAAAACCCTACAGACGATTTTTTTTATTAGGACAAATGACATTAAATCTACATTAACTACGCACTTAGTTACACAAAACATCCGACACTTTCAGTTTACCAGTAAAACCCCTCTTCAATTTAACTATTGGTACAAATCGCCACAATTGGCAAACCGCTTTACTAATACCTAAAGGAAATACGGGCAAAACGGTATTTTCCCAACCAGCCACTAACACCACCATCCACCTCCTTCCCTGGCAACTGGGTTTCTAAACAGGGATCCGATTGGGTAACGATTCTCTGCGACTTGCGGTTTGTGTTCAATTGGTCTTACTGTGGGTTTGTTAGGTGAGGTGGAGGGCTTGAGACCGATTGTGCTTAATTCGGATGTAGTTGGGTAGTTCGAACAGAGGACATGGTGGGTTTCCGATCTGAGCTCAAGAAGATGGTGGTTGGTTGCGAAAAATGCAGTTGTGCCCATCTCTTTGATATAATAACACCAATTAAACAATCGCTGCAATATGTACCAATAGTTGAACTGAAGCGGTTTTACTAGTAATTGAAAGTGTCCGAGGTCTTGTGTAGCTAAATGTATAATGCATGTATGTTTAATGTCATTTGTCCTCTCTATTTTTACAACAAAAAAAAAAAAAAAAAAAAAAAAAAAATAACGTACAACAAGTTTCCCAAACACCGCCAATATGCATGAATCAACTTTGTGTCCTTTTCAGTTCAACACTTTCCTGTTAGTTTGCAATTATGTCCTACATGCGGAGGATTAAAATGCTTCAATGAATAAAAATAAGAACGCCAGCACTATTACGTTTTCGAAACCAGATTTGACGACCAACCCTAGATTCTGGCGATCAAAAGGAACAGCATCGTCCCCACCTCCACTTAAACAGACCCCCACCCTCAGTGCCACCAACACCACCACCGCATCCACCTCCACCCAAGTCAGCGACCAAACCACCACACCCAACCATCACCCTCTCACTCCATGGCCCAGACCCAACCACCACCTTTTCAATCTAGCCCAGACGATGCAACCGCCACACCCAGTCACCACTGAACCATACCCACACCCAACCCACCTCTCTCACTCGTAATTTGTTGATTCATTACCAGATTCAAGCCAACTAGAACACCAACAGAACAACACTGATACCACCATCATCACCATCGCCGCCCAAAGCAAGCAAGGAACACGTTACCACCTACATCTCAAGCCAAACACAATCAAAATCAACAAAACCAAAACCTGAAACCCATATCCGAGAGAGAGAGAGAAGAGACGAACGAGAGACCCAATTGATGGGCACCGACCAAACCAGAGACCTAGCCGAACCAACATCCAGCTTCAATTCATGAACACCGACCAAAACCCACAACCAAATCGTCCCATGCCTGAATCTCCAAATCTTTATAGGTCTCACCCACCCGGAAAATCACCATGGGAGTCACCCAAATCCGATGGAAGTAGTTGAATCGAACCCAATTCTTGGTTCAGACAAAGAAATTAACTCGAACACCAACTCGTCGAACCTCGTCATGGAAATTGCCACAAATCTGTTCTTGGTCCAAGAACTTCTCTGTTATGAAACACGAGAGAGAAGAGAGCGATGGAAATCGAGAGAAGTCTCCTGTGTGTTTATCTCCTTCTCCATCCACTACGTTTTTTGTAATTCTACAGAAGTTGATTGCCGTACCTTATAAATTGGTGAGGGCATTAAGGCAGTTTCTATAATGGAGGGGGCATTGTGACATTTTCCCAATTCTGGGGGTGGGTAGTAAGGAATTTAGCCCCAAAAAACTATGGCATAACAGGTTGAAATTTAAGAGTTAGAACGGCACTCAACAACTGGACACATCACACATATTTGCCACAAGGTGAGTCTGCAGCATGCATGTTCGAATACCATAGAAACATGAAAATATAATCATATGAAGTTTTTAAAACTAATTTCCTAATTATCAACAGAAGCAATTCCTTTAACGAGTAAGCATCTAAATAATCAGAGACGGCATATAGGTCAAAACGGTAGAAAAAATGGAAATATAAAGAGTAAATCCTGTGCGAGACAAAATAGCAATTTTTATGAGATTGAGACAAAACTTACAAGTGGTGGAGTCCCTTGAGAAAGGCGCTCGACAGCAGAAGCCCACTGAGCATTCCACATATATGGTCCACCCACAGCTTGAAGGGCCATTACACCCATACTTCCAACACTATTCAATGTGGTGGACACGGACTTTGTTGGAACTACAGTTTTCTGTATAGGGGGGGCAAGCCCGAATAGAGCAATATAGAACCACAAGTTGCGGAACAACTTTTGAAGTGAAGGCTCTACATCTACACCAGGAATAAAATCTGAACATATTTCAGCTACAGCAGGAAGTAGAGGTCCTAAATAATCAGCCCCACTTCTGCACAATTAAATTCTTAGTTCAGAGAGATCATTCACATAAAGAAACAGGAAGATCAAACTGATGCAGTAAGTAAAAACATTAAGAAGATATTTGCATATGGGAATAGGACATGCCGGTGACCATACATTAACCAAAGAAGACTTTACCTTCCACTTTTGGACTCCGCAGCCAAGCCCACCTCTGAACATAAAGCTAGCAAACGATGACGATATTCTAAACGGAGCTTTGCATTGGTAAGATCTCTAGCAATTACAAGGAATCCTGAAGGTAGAGTCTAGAATAATTTACTAGTGAGAATCGGATGGTAAGATGACTTTAATCAGATCAGTAAGATGAAATTAATAAAAACTTGAAACATGATCACTTGAAACTTCTGATACCTCAACGCGTTCTGTTGTTGCTTCTGGTGCCAGAGTTTTACTATCAGCAGAACCCAGACTGGAAAGCTTACTCAAATAGTTTCTCGTCATCAAGACAACAGTTTCACGAAAAGATTTTTCGAAACCTAAACTAGCCACCCGAGAAACAGCATCAAGAAGCTGCATAAGTCAACACGTAAGGTTGAGAAACCATGTCAAATAGTTTGAAATTAATATATTATGTCAAAACAATTCGAGGTTTAAGTATAAGAACCTAAGGACAGATATAAAGATGCCTTACTCGGAGACGCAACAGGGAAGGAATTGAAGCATCACCCTCTTCTAAACTTTCAATGAATATTGGTAATATCATATCTACCACTTCAGGCTTCTTGACTGTAACATTCAGGTCAGCCAGCAAGCGTATAACATTAAGTTGCACAAGAGGAATTGGTGGCTTCTGTTTCTCATCCTTAATCATTGATTCAAAAGAAAACACATAAGTACAGAAACTCTAACTTAGAAAATAACAATAATTCTGGTCTTCCAATTGAGTCAAGCACAACAAAGTTTACTAATCCTAGAAGAATACAAATTAATGTACAAGCAGTTCAACAGGTGACTGATGACAATGTGCATATTATCTAATTATCTATCACGAACGTACAATATAGCAAAACTCCGGTACTACCAGCTACAGCACAATATGGTTTACTGTATTGCACACACAATTACAATAGCGGTAGCTCCTCGAAAAGGTGGATAACATGATTTCTCACTACAACTACAGTAACCATAATATTTAACCAGCTTTGAAATGCAAATTCAAGTGATGAGCTCTAAATGCCATGTTCCCATATCCATCATGGAGAGGGGATTCCAAAACTTGATAAGTGAACCAATTATGTGTCACAATATAAAGTTGAGTTCTATGATTTATATCAATCAAATAGCATACCAATGCACTTCTATTTTGTACTTTCCTGGGAAGCCATACATAATGGAATTTCATGAAACATCACAGTGAAATAAATAAATAAATAAATAAATAACTTTGATCATATAAACTGGCTGGAGACTAGACGACAGCAATTCTTCCTTCCTAAGACTTTCGTCTACCCTATTTTATGTCGACTAGACCACGGCACAGCAGTACTTTGAATAGAACAAGTATTTTACAGAAATTTTCAAAGATCACTTTTATTAGTCAAAAAATGTTATTTGTACTTCATAGTTTTAAGAACGGAAGCTGTTGTGAACCTGTGATTTTGTGTTGGCAATTGGTATGAAAGAGAAGAAGGTTTATGTTAGATGTTGTCCTTTTTAGCTGATTTTGTTCCATCTGGCAGTGCCTCTCTGAGCTATCTATCGGATGACAGCTAGCTCGGCACTCTACGTGTATGCCACTTGTGTGTTTTCTAAGAATGTTTACCAGTGCACTTCTATATTGTATTTTCCTGGGAAGCCATGCATAATAGAGTTTCATGAAACATCACAGTGAACTAAGTAAATAAATAATCACCCTGATCAAATAAACTCGCTGGAGACTAGAAGACAGCAATTCTTCCTTTTAAGACTTTCGTCTACCCTATTTTATGTCGACTAGACCACGGCACAGCAGTACTTTGAATAGAACAAGTATTTTACAGAAATTTTCAAAAATTATCACTTTTCATTAGTCAAAAAATGTTATGTGTACTTGATAGTTTTAAGAACGGAAGCTGTTGTGAACCTGTGATTTTGTGTTGGCAATTGGTATGAAGGAGAAGAAGGTTTATGTTAGATGTTGTCCTTTTTAGCTGATTTCGTTCCATCTGGCAGTGCCTCTCTGAGCTATCTATCGAATGACTAGCTAGGCACTCTACGTGGATGCCACTTGTGTGTTTTCTAAGAATGTTTAAAATTTTGAACACAACTCTGGCATTATGTACTTGTAAAGATTAACACTTTGCTACCATTTAACAGAGGGCTCTTTGTTTGAACTTGCCTGTTAGTAGATGGCAGCATAGATACACCTTTTTCTCTATATACTTGGGAGCCCAATTTTTCCGTGTCCCGGGTTATTTGGATTGTTGTACTCATAAATTTAGCAAAGGGTAGAATTGTTCATGGGGTGGAGCTGTGGAGCAATGTCAGGTCAAGCTCCTAATATGGTGTTCCAAGAAAAGTTCATAACGGTCTACAAAACCTCTGGCATGTAGTAGCTGTGCAGCAAGGTCAGGTCGAACTCCTAATATGAATTGGCTAGTTCCTCTTCTTCCTCCTCCCTTTTCTTGTTTGAGTTCAGTTCCTTTTTGCATGACATTCTGATGATTGATAACTAGGTCTACCAGTTTCGTATTGAAAATCGAAATCAGCTGCGCATCTATTACTTCATTGGACCGCTGTCGTCTTTCAATAAGCCTAGATGGCAATCTTTAAGGACCTATTTGTTCACGCATTCCATGGTCTCCTGTGCTTTAATTACTTGAATGGGTGAGTGTACTGCAAGGATTGTGGTAACCCAGCAATTTGGTCTTACGGTGGGCCATTGGAAGGAGCAGAATAAACATTGTTCTGAAGGCAACGAGCAGTATCTCAATACTGTCAGTGATTTGTTTGAGCTACTGCAGGAATGTAGTTCAAAGCATGCAGGTAAACAAATTAGAATCTCTTATGTCCTAATTCTCTTTCTGTTTCATAGTACTTGCGCTACCTATCACAAAAATTATTGCAAATCAAACATTTAACCAACTTCTTTTGTCATGATCTTTGCTTAAAGAATACATTTCCACGTATTCTAGCGAGACAGCTATCGCGGAATACATATTTGTGTATTCCAAGTATTGGTAAGTAGATGCATTGTTACGAGGTCCATCTTTAACAAAAAAAACACCGTGTAAGTTGATATGTCAACCAGAATTCTGAAGCTTAGTTGATTTTTGATGCACAGAGCTGGATGCTTACCTTTATGGTTCTTGTTTGCCACTTAAGAATATTACATAGTTCATGATTGGTTTCATTCCTCCGATAAGAACTCCTCACTAGTACCATCAAGTCATATTTTCTCCTTCCCAATTACCGACCAACATAGAAAGCAGAAGATAGGCAAGAAGGCAATCACATGATATGTTGAGAACAGAAGAATTTCCTAGTGGAAAATGATAATCACGAAGCACCAGATATTCTTCAGATCCCACAAGATATATACTGACCTAGACCGCTGCCTCCTTTCTTAAGGGTGCCACACCACCTCTGCTCTCAGGGTAAGACATTACGTGAGAAGACACCTTCCTCAACACTAGGGTCTCTCCTCCTCGAAGGTTGCACCACTTGATTGGCGTGCAAACAGTAATGTGACATATCTTTACCACTCGGTCTATAGAAGATAGTTACACGATTCTTAGTCCACTTATATCTGTGGATACATGAATCTGACTTCTTCTCCGTGAGTTGTGGAGGGATTCTCAAACTAGAGATTAGAATTAGATAATAGTGAAGAAAGCATGTTATTTGTCTCACACTAAAAAATTTATGCCCTGCCTGCCATAGTAGATTCTTTGGACTGCCTTAACTATCTTGCCTTCGCCTCCAAGCAATTCTCCTGTACTCTTACCTAGCATGATTTTCTTACGTTAACATATTGCACAACAGAACGCATACCCTCCACATACTAAGACTCTTTATTCATTGCTCTCCTACCTTCATTATCATTTATTTTTTTCTTTTGTAGAAAAAGGGATCGATGGATGTCACAGGTACTGAAAGATAGCATTAGAGTTTACAATCTTACAGGAGTATAAAATACCAATATAAAGGTTAATTAAAATGAACTCCTTCAGGACTAAAAGTAAACTAAAATGAACAAAAATCATTCTTTGCTGGCTAAAGTTAGATATATCTATTTCAGAAAGCTCAGCTTGTGCAATCCTAGAAATGTCAGGCTGACAAAGATCCAGGACAGGCCTAAAAATCCTGTCTACAGAGGGCCTTGTTTGGAATACATCAACTCTCTCCCCACCACCTCTAAGCAATCCTTCTCTATGCAAAGTACCCAACATTATTTCAAATTTCGTCATATTATACTGCAATACGCATTTGATATCAAACCACCCCACTTGGAATACTTCAATCATATACTCATTATTTTTATTGGCTAATGTCTAATGATATGCTTGCGCATGATTATCGCACCAGCATTCATATACTTACACTGCAGTAAAAAAATGAACAAGTGAAAAACAGATGCACCCTTAAAATTCATGTACAAGTAAATAAAAGTTATGCATGTGTATTTGTGGCGCATGCATTCTTTCCATATCTTAGTGTTCTAAGTACACGCCTCTAAATGACAAGCAATATAAAGCCAACCTCGTCGCTATAATCATTCCTGCCACGAATGCTTGTTGCTAATCCCATGATGAATGTGTCTACAGGAGATCGGTCCTTGCTCCAGCCGAACTCAATAATATCACAACATGCTTTCAGCACACTCTCGAACATAGCTGCCTGACTGTTGCTCCAAGTGTCAGCCTGTTCGTAAAAGAAATAAGGCCGGGATATAAATGTACCTTGCGCACTAATCAGAGAGAAACGCTTCCAAGCATTATAAGAATACTTACCTGGGCACATGTGGCTAGCACAAGTGGTTTAAGGCGAATAAGCAAGACTCGCAGCAGCTGGCCACCACGAGAGGTCGCGATTTGGGAGATTCCAGCAAGCAAACAGCTGAATAGATCCTCACAAATCCTCAGTTTTCGCCACACAGATAAGAGACATGCTTCAGCGGCATCCACCAACAAGGCAAGGGTACCAAGCAGTAGTTTCTTTGATGACTTTCCATCAGAGTCAAGGGATGCAAGACTTTTCACCTTTAACCTAGCTGCAGCTTGAAAGACTGATAACTTTGTGTTGATTCTAACTTTAAGTACTGAACCCTGCTCCGTCCAGTCGCGCTTTCTTATCTGCACACGTATGGAGAACATTTAACTAGCTATTTTCAGTTAATTTTCCTTCAAGAAACCTTACTATTCCACATTTTCACGCTAATTATCATTATAATCAACAGCCAATAGTCTTACCTTTAGAAAAGTAGACATGGACTGAAGCTGCTCCTTAGCAATCGACCGCACCTGCTCCAACAGTTTCGGATCAATATGTACTTTATCTAGAATGTGAAAGATCAATTTAAACGCAATTTCCTGCTTCTCAAGACTCTCCACAGGCTCTTCCTCAAAAGAAACAACCAACCGCCTAAGAGCCGCACCAGTTCCTCCTCCATCACTGAGCCCGCCACTCCCAATACTAGTAGCCAACTGATCAACGCTGCTCTTCCATGCAACACTTCCACCATTCTGAACAGATCCTCCTGACAATGGCGTGTTAGCATCATCAGCAACTCTAGACGCCGAGCTACTCGCAGAACCCGACCCATTGCTCACATCATGTTGCGGACTAAAGCTCTCATTGGGCTGGTACTGGTTAACCGTAATGGGCGAACTCTGAGACGACGATACACCAGGCGTCGGTGGAGCAACTCCCCGAGGCGAATTCGGGAGGTAACTAACAAAATTATCAAGCAAAACCGAAACTAACTTATCCCCATCAGAGGGAAGAATTGGCAGGAAACTCTCCGACAAAGCTCTTAAAAAGGCTCTAGAAATCCCCAAATCCCCACCCACATTATCAACAGCAGAGATCACAACCCCTCCCATGAACCCCTTAACATCATTAGCCAAATTCGCCGACAATTCAGCAGCTAACGAAACGTAATTCAATAAATTCGCATAGAATAAAGCAATAGCATCAACCTCAAACGACTGTGGCCAGAAAGATTGGCTGAATGAAGCCGGAATCGCCCGTAAAAACTCCAGAACCGCCACTTCGGGACGGTTGTCGCTGTGATTAGGGCACTTTGAGAGGAACCTAGCCACTGCAACCACGGCATTGAGCTGAGAACGACTAACCCTAGGAGATCCGTCAACGAGAGACCCCGACGGTGGGCATCTACTACACATCCAGGTGAGTTTATCGGCGAATTTCGCCGGATTCTGTGCGACTAAGTCGCATAGCTCGATCAGAGGCTCCATTGCCGTACAAAGTCAAATCTGGCGAGAGAGATTTCAACAGAAACGAAGTGATTGCATGTTCTTAGTTATACAGCGAAGGAATGCGACATAGATATACAGAGAATTTAAACAATGGCTTCGAATGTACCTGGTGAATCGATTGCCGGAGATGAATTTTAGGTTCGGGAAGCCAAATCGGAGACGTGGATTTAGAGGAAGGAGTTAGGGTTTCGATTGAAGGATGGCTGTTGGAGTCGATGATCGTGTTTCATCTGGTCCGGTGCCGTCTCGTTACGTCGTTGTGGAGTCCCTCTTTCACTCCAATTGGGTCTTTTTTCTTCATAGAGAAGAAAATTACATTTGCTGATTGAAGGGACCTTTTTGCAAATAGATTAGTTGTTTCGTTTCCAATGCGCCGAACGTGTACCAGTTGTATCTCTTTTTGTATTTTTATGACGTGGGAACCGGCAGCCGCTACTTTTGAGGTGCGCTCTCGGTAAATCTCCGCTCCAGTGCAATAGCCTGCAAACCAGACCAGAGAGGCAAAGCAGCCTGAGAAAACCCGGGATGACAGGCTCGCAATTGAAAATGTCAATAGGCAGCCCTTGGGTTGCCCCAAGGTTTGAACTCAAGACCTCAAGGCAAATGTCCAAAATCTTAAGAATGCTCACCCGACCAACACAACTACACCCCGAAGGGTACCAGTTGTATTTCTTTGAAATAGGCGAACAAGTCGGTTGAGTAGCAGTCTTTTCCACTTCCGATCTAGATCTTATCTCTCTAAACTAGCTCCATTTTCCATCTTCGTAGGAGTTCTGTGATAGCTTAGATTGAATATGATTCCACGGTACTCTTTTCGAGCTTCAAGTGTGTTGCAAGAATCAAACATTGGTCGATAGCTTTGATCCCGATGTGTAAAACCGGCTGGAAGTTCGTGATTTTTCTTGTTCCACCGGTGACAAACTCACCTTCACTGTTCCTGATGAGGAAGCCAGCCCCAACTTGTTCAAATCTCGATCGAGCGCAGCATCAGAGTTGATTTTTAAGGATTGGGGAGGAACCGGAAGCCATCGGCCTGACCCCATATTTTTTACATGCATTCATCACCTCCCGCGTCGGTGACCTCCCTGTACTCAGATAAGTAACTGGTTGCCCTCTCTGCTATTTAATCTGTTGTCAATCTTGTCCCATCAAATCTGTAACACCCCCTCATTTCGTATCCGGCTCGGGAGAGACCGGGAGGGTGCTACTCATAAAGAAATGGCGGAATCGTGAACAAAACATTCCATGCTTAAATATATTACAAACGATGATTGTCTTCAACATGAAACATACTATTACACAAGTCGCGATTAGTCCACTATTAAACAGGATACGATTACGCTAAGAGTTGTCTTAATCAAAGTACTAATAGGTACTAGGTGAGTCCGCGATTCCCTTACGCCAATCTCCCAGCTCCTACACCTGCGGGGGAATGAAAACAAAGACCGCAGTTTTTTCGAAAGTCATCATGAAATACTGAGTGAGGTACACCTTAGCATGTGAAGCAGGAAGATGACAACCATCACAGTGTTACGCTTTTAATAAAAACGAGGAATAATAGATTATGAGTAAAAGTGACACAAAATCAGAGTTTGCAGCGTCATAAACAACATTGTTAGCCAAATTACGATTGGCAATATCCATCTTCAAACATTTCCAATTAAATCCTTCACAAGTGTCAATTTCAAATATAATATGAATCCAACCATCAGTTTTCAAACATAGAATCAAATGAGCCAATTATTAAGCACAGTACCGGAAACAGTAATGGTCAACAAAGGACCTCCTTGATGGTCAACAAAGGACCTCCGTAATGGTCAACAAAGGACCTCCTTAATGGTCAACAAAGGACCTCCCAACCTGCCAGACTAGACCTTAAGTGTTGCAACACCCCCTTAAGAAGCAAAAGGCCAGAAGGGTGAGTACTAGCTGGGACTCCAGCCAACAAGGCGAAGAGCCATGGCCAACAAAGGGCCTCCCAAATAATAATGGTCAACAAAGGACCTCCCAAATAGTAACAGAGTCCGGTACGTGCGATTCCACTTTACGTTATTAACGTGTTATTATTATCGTGTGACAGTTCCAAAGCAATCATTTCGAAACGTAATAAATAACAAGTAAAACATGTGTATCACCAAATACATTTTGAGACGTATAATAAAATCATGTTATGACACGAAGGAAGCTAGGCTAGCTAGGCTAAGCATATAACTCACCTGATGTTGACTTAGCAGTTAGTACGTAGGATGGTCGACAAAGTCTATGTCCACAAATCCGTCGCCTACAGTTTATCAATCAACTAGTTACAACAGTGATATTGCTAAGCAAATAATGTACTAACTCTTTATGTATGCTCGGCTAGGATGAAACGCTAGACTCAATCCTCACAATCCCCATTTGAAGATGACATACTTAGTAAATTAAATATTGACTTAAATTATTTATTAATAAAGGATTACTAATCATTTATAATTTAAAATAAGTGACACTACTAAATAATTAACCAATAATTTAAAATATTGATAAGATATTATTTTCCAACTATTTGATAACAAGTACTAATAATGAAATCCATAAAACAACTTAGAAGTGCTATTTTTAGTTTATGAAATCATTTCTTAAATTCTCTAATTTTCAACTAGCAGTATTTAATTTTAGCGAGTTCACATGTTGGTAAAGAAATTATAGTTATTTGAAACTCTCTATTTGTTTAAATAAAAATTAAGGTGACATTTATAATCTTTATTAATTATATACTCATATATATACAAAACAATTATTCTTTTGTTAACTTATTTTTAAGAGAAAGTGTTATAACTCTAATTATAACTAATTCATTCTATTTCAAGAAAATAATATTTTACTTTAACAATTTCACTTAATTATTTGTAAACTTACTATTTGTTAAAATAAAAGTGACATTTAATGACAAAATGTTTCTGAAAAGACAAAATCACCCCCCCCCCCAAAGTTTCAGTTTTAACACTTTGTACCCTTAAAGTTTCTGAAAAGACAAAATCACCCCCCCCCAAGAACACATCAGTGTCTTCTTCTCAACCCACCCAAAAATCAAATCGTGATCTTTCAATTTAATGATACCCATGAATTTTAGATTGTCCAGAACTCTAATTCAAGTCGAAACATGTGGATTCAAGCCAAAAATAGCTAAAAACCGTTACCGAATGAGGGAGAAATCACTCGCCGAAATCGGGTCGAAACCTTGCCGGAATTTATGGCGTTCCGGCGGCGTTGGTGGCCGGTTCTGGGTTCCTCTGGGTTCGTCGGACCTTAGAGAGGTTGGGGAAGTCGCCGGAGAGTAGGAAGAGAAGCGGGGGAGTGGCGTTGGAGGTTGACCCGACTGGGTTCGGGTCTCCCGTTGGTGATGGTGTTCGGGGTCGATTTCGGCGGTGGCTCTGGCCACCGCTGCTTCTTCCCCTTCCTCTGTTTTTGGGCGTCGAGAACAGAGAGGGTCAGAGAGGGAGATATGGAGAGAGAAGTATGGTGGCAGTGGAAGGTGTCTCCCGTCGGGTTCGGGTCGCAGTAGTGGTGGCCTTTGGCCGCTGCTGTTGCCGGCTCTGTTCTTCTTCGGACGAGACAGAGAAGAGAGGGAGGGAGATAGGGAGGCAGGGGCAGAGAAGAGGGAAAGAGAGAACAGATGGTGGTGGCGGCGTTACTGCTGCCGTTGGTGGTGTTGGCGATGGTGAGGGTGGTGATGATGGAAGTGGTGGTGTCGGTAGTGGTGTTGATGGTGGTGATGTTGCTGCTGCTCTGTTTTTAGCAGTGGAAGGGTGAGAGATTGAGGGAGAGATGGTGATGGTGGTGGTGGTTTTGTTGATTGCCGAAGGCAAAGAAGAAGAGGAAGAGATGGGATGATGATGGGGGGTTGTTGTTGTGGTGTTGTTGTGGTGTTTGTGATGAGGAGGCAGGGGGGTTCTTATAGAGAAGGGAGGTTTTGTGAGTGTGGGTGTGTGTGTGGCTTGGCCGTGAGGGAGGAGAGAGTGAGAGAGAGGGGGATGTGTCTTTTTTTTTATTGTGAGGGTGAAATTGTGAGTGTGTGGGTGTGTTGTGAGGGAGGAGGAAAAGAAAACAAGAGAGAGAGAGAGGTGGGGGTGTGTTGGTACGGGGAGAGAGAGGGAGATAGAGGGGGTGAGATGTTTTGTGATGGAAAAAAAGATGAGTGTGTGTGTCAGCCGAGAGAGAAAAGAGAGAGAGAAATGGAAGAGTAGTTTTGTGAGAGGAGAAAAAAAATGTGGGAAGGGGGAGTGGATGGTGTTGTAGGAGAAAAATAGGGGAAGGAGAGAGAGAGAGAGTGTTTTGCTAGTATTTTTTTTTTTTACTATTATTTATTATAATTATTATTACCATTATTTTACTATAGCATTTATACGTATGTAAGTCTCGTACTATACGGGTATAGGAATACGGTATCATTATACAGTATAAATACACTATTATTTATATTTGTTTATGTAAAAGACAACTACTCCCCCCTTAGTTTCTAAAATGCATGGCTCAGCCCCCGTATTTGTAATAAACGTTTTAAAGAAATTGCACAATCACCCCCATTAGATAAATTCGGGTATTTCAGAATCGATTTTTGTTTATGTTTGTCCAAATGGCCCAAAAAGTTACTGCACGCGCTTCTTTACCAATCGATTGTTTCTTTGAGAAGATTTCCTCAATACAGATCTTGTAATACCCCGTTTTTATATGGGTAAATTAATAGCTATTCGTGAAGTTTAAATGTAAACTGGGGTGATATTTGTAATTTAAGAAAAGATAAACTAGTTAACTTAGGGGGGTGGTAGTTGTAGTTTGAAGAAAGTCAAACACCTAAAGCATAAATTAATAAGAGAGAATTAAATAATATATATAAAAAAAAAGAGAATAAAATAATGGAGAAAACTTTCTCCCAATCTCACGCAAATACACTGTTGAATCATCTCCCAAAAATCAAGGAGAACTGTCCTGTTCTCCATCTCCTTCTTCAAAAAACTCTCCCTCCCTATTCTCTCACCCGTCACCACCACCAACACCATCGCCACCTCCACCGGCAACACCCCCATGGCCACCACCACTTCCTCCTCCAACTCTCTCTGCCTGTCTCTGTCTCTCTCTCTCTCTCCCTCTCCCCTGTTCTGCCCGGCGAGAGACACAGCAGCAGCAGCGGCACAAGGCCGCAGCCTCCTCCGACGAGGAGACCCACCTCCATCACCGGAAAAACCACAGATCCCTCTCCATCCCTCTTCATCCTCCATCGATCTGTCCCTCTCTCTCCCTTCTCTCGGTTCTGCGCGGCGAAGGAAACCCAGCAGCAGCAGCGGCATCAATGGTCGCTGCCGCCGTCGGAGAAGACCCACCACCAAGACCACTTCGCTTCTCCCTCTGTTTCTCGTTCGATCACCCTCTCAATTCCGACCAGAAGCACGACGAAGAGAACACAAAGATAGAAACAGAAGCAGCAGCGGGCCACCACCGCCGCCGGAGAAGGGCCGACGGGAACACCAACCCCCACCACCAACGCTCTGTTTCTCCCTCGACCTCTCACTCTCTGAGCTCGCCAATCTTGTCCCCTCTCTCGGACGACCAGAAGGGGAACAGAAGCAGAGGAGGCCGCAGCTGCCTCCGCCGCCGGCGCCACCTCCATTAACGCCGCCACGAAGCTCAGCCCGAGCTATCCGGCGCGACCCGTCCCCTCCCGTTGATTCCAAACGACTCCCGGAGATCCAAGGAGATCATTAGCAGCCTCAATCGGAGCCCAGAACGCCGGTATCATCGCCGACGTATAGCACCGCGGCCACCATCGACGGCGGACTTGAACCGCCTCGTTTCTCGTCCGTTTTTAACGATTTTTGGCTTGGGTAAGCTCTAAAGCACTCCCTAGTTCATATTAGATGATCAAAATCCTATCTTGAGGCATGAATCAGCGTTTAAGTTGATCGATTTCATAGTTTTTGGTAAAAGGGGGTAAAAGTGTCATTTCTTGAAACTTAGGGGTATAAAGTATCTTTTCACTAAACTGTATATAGTTTTGAGAGGGGGGTTTGTTGTCTTTTGAGGAAAATATGTTTACACACAAGTATTTATTCACACACACCTATATACATGAAATTAAAGAAAGATGATTTGGAATTAAATTAATTCAAAATTTTATAATTCTTATTTAAGTATGAAAAATAAATAAATAAATAAATAAATAAATAAATAAATTTAGTAGTAAAATTTTACAAAAAATAATTATTACAAAGTAAACTAGAGCCGTTTAATATAATATGCCTACTTATTCGATAATCAATGTCGTTATGTTTAACTAGCTAATCTCAAAGTATTGTGAATCGACTCTATAAATAAATAGCTTGTCTAAATATTATTTTAATAATAAAATAAGTTTATGAATAGACTGTTGACTTAATGTTACCTTTCTCTAAATTAAAATAACTATTTCTCATACATTTAAATATATCTTAAATAATACTTATTTTCCCAATATATATATATGTGTGTATGTATTTTTTTAAAGTATCATCTCCTAAACGAGTTAGTATATAGTATTTTTATTAAGAGTCAACATTCAATAATAAATTTTGCTAAACCAACAATTTCGTTTTTAAAAATAATTTATTCTAGAAGAGTTAAATACAATTGTTAGAATATTTAGAATAAAATGCGGCTCTTTACAATGAAGTCCAAGCTAATATTTTCCTATTGAAAGAGTTTATACTTAGGGAAATTTTGAAAGTAAATATATTGTTCTCTCACTATTTAAAATACAAGTGTATTATTTATGAAATTTGAATGTCAATATTATATAACCATAATTTGAGAATGTTGTCATTTTTATGTAGAAATTAACGTGTTCGTCATGAGTATAGCAAGATAAAAAGAATCGGGGATGTATTAATATCAAATAAGACACTCTTTGAACTCCATTAGAAACTATAGTGTTTCACGTTGGATTATACGTGCTAGTTGAGCTTGTGACGGGGTAGGAATTATAAACTTGTAGGTGACGAGTTCATCGACGAGGGCTACTTCTACCCGTCGAAGCTATTACGTGCTATTTGCTATTTTATTGAGGTAAGTAGACATGCCAAGCCTAGCGTGCCCTAGCTTCTTTCGTGTCGAAATATGATTTTATATCTGTCTCAAAATGTGTTTTATGCCTTACATGGTTTAGATTAATTACGTTTTGAGATAAATGTTTTGAGAATGTCACACGAGAACAATAATTCGTTAATAATGTAAAGTGGAAAGAGTTGTGCGGGGATTAATATTATTATTGTCGATGTTGACTTCGGTCACTCGGCCTGTGATAGATTGTCGTGTTGACTTTGTGTCACTCGACCGTTTTTATTTTAAACCCGGTCGCGACCTGCCGGGTGTCTCCATGTACTTACCTCTCTGGTCGCAAGAAGTCTTAGGGGGGTGCCGGCACTTATGGTCATGGTAGCTAGTGAAAGGAAGGATAGAAGCTCCCCGTATCAACAAGTTAATAATATGAAGTTCTATGAGAAAGAGATTTTTATGAAAGAAAAGAAGAGATAGATTGGGAATAATATTCCCCGTTACAGATACAAGAGAAGGATTGAGATGCAAAGTAAAAGAAAGAGAATTTCACATGTGTTTCCAATATTCATACTTTATTCTCCAAGGATTTATTCAGTTATTGTTCATTCCCATTTATGATTGTTTTTGAAATAATATTCCTCTTCATCTGTTTACAAGCTTGGGTGTTTGCTTACTCAGTATTTCATTGCTGACTTTAGAAAAACTGCGGTCTTTGTTTCATTCCCCCGCAGGTCTTAGGAGCTGGATTATGGGGTAGCGGGATTCGACACTCATCTAGAATTTATCCGCACTCTTAAAAAAAAAAAACTCTAGACAATATGGATCTTTTGTATAATGTACAAGTCAATGTAAGGTTGTTCTAAAGTATGTAATAAATAACTATGACAGTGTTTGTTCTCGATTTCCGCCACTTCATTTTGAGTAGCACCCTCCTGGTATATCAACATGTTTCGTGTGAAATATATGTCAATCCATATATTCCTGTTATTGTCACTTTGTATGCTATTGTGTGCTATCTGATTATTACGTGAAATGTGATATTACGTGTGAAATACCCCGTTTTGTGACTATGGGTATTTTGTGATATTATTATAAGTGTTTGGGAGTTAATTTAATTGTCGAGAGTTAATTATAATGGTTAAGAGAGTTTGGGGGATCTTTGTGACTTTAATCCAAGAGTTTTTTTAGTGTCTTTTACTTGATTTTGGGGGAGGTAGTTGTCTTTTGGCAAAACTAAGGGGGGGAATTGTCTTTTGACCCAACTTTTCTTCCTACATAAAGTTTCCTAATTCAGGAGGGTTTCCTTCTTTATGAAGTTGATTTTTTTTCCAACTCTCAGGAAACCCTCACTCTCCCTATTTCTCTCTATCTCTCTCACGTCTCTCGCTCTCTCACCCGTCCCTCTCTCTCACTCTCTCGGTCTCTCTCTCTTCCCCGACGGCAGCAGCAGCAGCCACACCGCCGTCGCCGCCGCCTCTCTCTGCCTTCGGTCGCAGGTAATCTCTCTCTCTCTCTCTCTCTCTCTCTCTCTCTCTCTCTCTCTTTTTCTTCTTTCTCCTTCCGACTCTCTCTCCGTCCGACCCTCCATGGGCGGCGGGTTTTGATCATGTTTCTTCTTCTTTTCTTTTTATCTTGATTTCTTTTGTTCTCTTGATCACTTGTTTACGATTCATGTACGTAGCATGCAATCTTTAATTTCCAGATTTGTATTGTAGGTTTCATCATTCAAGAAGTCGTAGGATTAATAATCAAGTTTTGGGTTTAATCATGTTCTTAGTTTATGGGGAAAAAACCTAGTCATGGAAGGGACGTTTGATTAAGCGAGTTGGATGGTTTGATGATCATAGTATGTGGGTAGTAACCTGATTTGATGTGGGTATTCATGTTGCATTAGGTTTTGTTTGAATACGGGATTAACTAGATGTTTTGGAGATTAGTTGTATAGAAATTGATAATTCCCGTATGGGTACTATGAGTGAAATTGGAAACTTAAAACTAGCTAACTTTTGATCCAGGAATCGAAATTCGGATCCGTTTGAGGTTAAACTTATTATTCAGAGTGTTTTGAATCTAATGAGACCGTTTTCGAGTCATGGTCTGTTTGGGAAGATGGGGTGATAAAATTGGTGAAGTTATGTTAGCTTATGTACACATTAGGTTATAGGATTTTGGGTTTGGTTTTGAAGTATGAATTAAGTGGGAGGTTGGGTTGGTGTTAGAGACCTAAACCGTCGAGTGTCATATGCATGTAGATAGTATAGAAATTATATTGCTAGAGTATTATGTTTAATTAGGGTATTGTTACGTGTAGGTGACGAGTTCTTCGACGACGAGTACATCGAGTACGTCGACTGATTTGCGATAGTTAATTTGCTTCGAGGTAAGTAAACATGCCAGGCCTAGTGTGCCTAACTCCTTCGTGTCAAATGAATTGTTGTATTTCTTTACGTCTCAAAATGTGTTTATGTGATGTGACATGTAATATGTGATTTTTACTTGCTAAATGTTTCGTGAAAATATCACCATCATAATAACAATGAATTAATACGTAAAGTGGAAGAGTTGTGCAGGGACATTTATTATTGGTTACTATTGGCATTGGGCGTGTTGACTTCGGTCTTTCGTTCAATTTATTTTTATTTAATCCGGTTGCAAGTCCCCGGATAGCTCCCTGTACTCACTCCTCTGGCCGCTAGAGTCTTAGGGGGGTGTCGACACTTAAGGTCTTGGATGCTTGCGAGATGGTTGGTTTCCCCCGTCACAACAAATTATTAATAATGGATTTTAGTTTTGTCAATTGAAAAAGAATTTATGTGTGGATTTTTGATTTCCTAATGATTATGGAATTGGTTTGGAAATATTATGGAATTGGGAACTCACTTGTTTTATTACAAGAGGCAAACTTTAATTCCGCTATGTTTGAGAAAAACTCCTAATTGTAAATGAGTCGTTGTTTTATAATTATCCTATCATCATTTTACATGTTTGGGTGTTTATTTACCAGTATTTCATGCTGATTTTGTACTGTGGTGTTTCTTTTTGATTCCTCACCACAGGTTTAGAGGATGGGAATCTGGTATAGAAGGGGAACGCGTTCATCTTTTAACTCATTAGTTTCATCATTTGGATCATTAGTGTTTTCATTTTAAATTGGAACTCTTTAGTATTTTTAATACTTTAGTTTGTTTATGCCCGGTTTAAAGCTAGAATAATTTGGATTGTAATAACGGATAGTTTTAATTTATTATTGTGGATGTTTTGCTTGAGAACCATGTTATAAAATCGCCTTGTATTCGGGTTTAACCTCGGGTACGGAGTGACATCCCCGGGCCTCCGGCTTGGGCCATTTGGGGGTGTTACAACGTGTAACATGCTATAATTATATTGTTTATTTCATTTCACCCTATTGTTGCGGTGAATGACATACTGGGCGCGAGATCACCCCCTAACAGTGTTTGCAGGTTACGACGGACGAATCGGATGGTAGAATCACCGAGATAGCTTATTGATAGAGACGTGCTATATGGATTATTGTAATCATTTATTTGTCATCACTTGTATATAAAGATCACTTTTTGAACTGAGTGTCACGTACCGCTCTATAAGCTTTTGTGAAGTAAATGAATAAGTTTTTATTGAAATACGATATTGTATTTGATACATGAGCTGGTGGCTCAGACAATACCTGTTTGGCAGACGAGTCTTTGTTTTGGTACCCGCGGTGGTGGTCCGCAGGTGGTGCCGGTTGGATCGTCGTGCCGGTTTTGTTTATTATTTCCTAAAATAACACCCTGGGTTCTGAGTCGTCACAAGTTGCAAGTCGGTGAAATCATTACCCCTCTTATTATCATATTCGTGGCAACGGGTAAATCTTTCTGCATGCTTTCCAAACTATGAAGATGATTTTCTTGAGTATTTTTATTTTCCAAATCCTCGCTAACCAGTCATTTGCTTCATATCTATTCAAACTTTTCGGCAAAATGACCATTGTAGCCTGTCCTCAGGTCAGTAGGGTGTACATCAAGCTTATTTCCTTGTTCTATGTACACATTACACACTCCAAAGATAATTGTTTAATTTCTGCACATCCCATTTCACGTTCTATAAATTCATCGAATATGTTACCTTCATTCAATACCACAATTTTTCATATTGCATTGTAGCTTCTTTCAGCTATGGATTTATTATTCGATTAACTTCCCCACCCATATTATCTAACAAGTCTTTCAATCTCATCACTTTTACCCATAGGAATTAATAAACAGCTTTATCGCATAATTTGGAATAGCATTTGCAACATATTTCATCACTACTTCTTTTGTCGGCCAATAATTGTAGGTAGTCCCAGATAGTTGTCATGTTGTTCAACTAACGGTACACCAAAAGGCCACTGCTATTGATCTGTGGGGGGAAATTACTTGATAACAAGGCCGCTATAGTCGTGTCAACGGTCACCATGTGCATCGTTAGAAGTAAAAATCTGGCCTCATTAGAAGTAGTTGTTCAATCATGTGCATCGTGCATGTACATATTATTGTCATAACTGGTTCAATTTTTTTCCTTCGTCCTAATTGACTTCTCTTAATCTCATATCCCTAAATACTGTAGTCGTGTCAACTGTCACCATGGCATTCATATTATCCGTCTTTTGGAGGCACATGTTTATGCATATGTTTGGATACTGATCATAATTATTGGCCTACGTGCTACCTTGTGTTAGTTGCAATTGAAATTTTTTGTTCAAAAATATTTTCATATGCGCTTCATATATATATATATATTTCTATAGTTGTATCTTTTCACGAGTACTACTCATTGCGACGCATTGGATGAGCTCATAGCATCAACTACCCCTCAAAAGGTATTTGTCGTTCCTGAGAAGATTAGCAAGCCTAATGTTGCTGTTGTTCATGGAGATGTGGACTACTTGGGTGTTGAGATTATCAAATACCGGACCACCAATTCATTGTATTGTCTGCATATCCCGTCCCTGATTATGAAAAAATTAGAACATTATTCTGAATTACATTTGAGATGATGTAATAAATTAATTCGTATGAGGTATTTTCGAGTTTTCATTATTTCAACTTTTGACCCTTACATTTTCTTGAGAATGAAGCTAGAACCTATAGCACAAATAAATTCAATAAATTGAAGATTCACATGAAAATGTAGAACATTCAATGTATTATTTATTGGATATTTAATATAATGAAGTCCTTAGATTTACAATTGTGTTGTTTATCTTAAATATCCCTAGTCCAATATAATGATTAATATGACATCATCTATAGACTAGTATGGGGTTGGCTTGATATGGAGATATCATGATCCAACACATGGGTGTGCATTAAGTGTAATGACGCACTGGATTGACCCATCTCCGAGAAGGCTACATACATGTTATGTTAAGTCACAAGTGCATCTCGTGGTGCAATGGTATTGTCATCCTTAGACTTGAATTCGCTAGATATTCTAGTTGTGGATTATTGTGATTTTGATAGCGTCAAACGCTACACCGTAACTGGGTAGTTATAAAGGCGTGTACCGGATACAATAAGAAGCAAGCTTAGAGATCGCAGTGGACGCAGATATAATTTGTCCCTCCCACATAACGGGAGAAAATATCCTAGGCCACTCGAGGGATAGTGCTTATAGAATGTCTGGCCAAACTCAAATAAACCAATATAGGATATTGATGTTATTTGCACGAATAAGGCTATTCCCACGGATCGAGAAATTATGGATTGGATATAAGAGTGTGACTTGTATGTATCGTGTCCAATCAGGATATAGAGACAAATGGATGAGACAATTGCTTGTACAGGGTTTGTCGGATGACTATTCTATTAGTTGGCTAGAATGGATGTTTTGCTAGAAACCGCTCCATATTATCAAATTGTTTCTACCAACTAGATAGAACCTATGGGGTCACACGCTATATAGAGTTGAACTAGATTTGGGAATTAATTAATATGATTAATTAATTAAAATGATCACTTTGCAACACCTTGCAAACTTAGTAGGACTAATTTTCAAGGAAGGGACTAAACCGAATTCTAGTAGGACTAGAATGGGTCCTTTAGGTAGTTGGCGATGATTTGTTGGACTATATAAAGGATTCTCATTCCTTCCTTCCCATACTTATGAGCCTTTAGTTCATAACTTGAGTGGGAGAGAACAAAAGGAGAGAGAGCAAGCAAGCAAGAGAGGCGTCCGCCCCCCTTGCCGCTGCCCCCTTCCCGTCGGCCCAAACAAGGAGGCCGCCCCTCCTTGTTTCCTCGTGTTGTGTGATTTCTTCTTCCTCTTCCTCCATTCCGGGCTAGCACAAAGGAGAAGGAAGATCTAGATCTCAACTCTAGGCGTGGATCAACTATAGATAACGTGACACAATTCACGTTACAAGTCATCACAGGAGAAACCCTAAGTGTGTAACTTGATTTCTTCCTTTACCATCGTTATGTCTCTTGTCCTGTGATCCTTGAAGGGTATTGCATGGATAATATTTGTTTTTCCGCTGCGTATCCATGATCAAAACCCTACACACTTTTCATCCTTTTAAGTAAACTTTTTTTTCATGTTGTTAACTTAGCTAATGTTATATTCAATGCTTGTAGGTGAACAACGCTGCTAGAGGTGGTCCATAAACTTCAGATTATATTTTATGTAGGCTACCTAGAGGTTCCGCTACTTTGCCGTGGAGTCTATTTTAAGATGGTGGTAATCAAGATGTAATTAAGAAGGCAAGAACATGCTTTTTGTGAGCTTTGATTTATCATGTAACCAAGATGTAACATGGCTTCATGCCCCTTTTTGTACACAACTTTCTGGTCTGGTGTAGTAGAAATGTAGGTCAGCAATTGTGTATTAAGTACTAGCTCGGTAGGAGCAAGATCTTATTCTAATGGCTTCAATGCCCTTTTGTATATGTATGACACGAGCAATTGAAATGTTCGTTGTAATCTGACTTTGTAAGAGCTATGACAAAGTATTATGCAATGACATCGTGACCCTCTTTTGTGTATGTATTGCACGAGCAAGTTAAATTAAACTGGTCAGCAGATTATGGCCTAATTCAATTTGTTTGTGCTGTAGATACTCTTTTTTATCACAACAATTGTTATCCTAAAAGCCAGCAGAAACTCTTATTAAGTAGCCGTACAAGTTATACATACTAGTTGCGAGCATTAGCTCTTAGACAAAGAAAAAAGGAGGAAAAAAATCGCAATAGCGATTATGAGCATCAAAACAAGCACATGAGACTTCATCGTCTTTTGTTTAGCTTCCAAACGCAACACTCGCTTCTCCAACTTCTTATACTTGTTTTGTGAATCCGGTTGCTAAGACGAAGCACTACCGGTTCGTAACTGACTGCTTCAGTGACATCCAAAAAAACTCAATCGAAAACTCACATTTTCAGCCTGGACAAACAACGTACAAACATCCCTTGTGGGCATTGGCATTGAACTTCGTAACTAGAATGGTGGTTGCTTTCTGACAATGGCTGCAACAACCCCCTTATCCGGCTCGGGACAAGACCGGGAGGGCGATGCTTAATAGAAGCGGCGGAGATCAAAAGCAATACATTTCACAACATTTATTCATATTATTAAACATCAAAATTAAAAGTCTTATACAAACGGTGCTTACTATTACACAATAGTTATCTAATAACATTAGATAGTCTACCGATGACGATCACAGTCTAGGTGTGTCTCGCGCCCCTTCTATTCCATATCCCAACTCTTAGACCTGCGGTGGGAAGAACAACCAGAACCGCAGTTTTGAAAGTCAGCAAGAAGTGCTGAGTGAGATATACCTTAGCGCGTAAAACATGAAAGGTTATATAGACAGCTAGGATAAGAGTTGAAAATAAAAATAACAGAGGAGCAACAAAGTGTGAGTGGAAAAATTATCAGAGGATGCGACAGCGTGAACAACAAAGTCAGGAATGAATCATCAAGAAATAGATTTCAAGAACAAATGCCATGCACAGTTACTGGATAAAGAAATGCCGACGGAGGGCCTCTCAAATAATATCTCTTGCCAACAAAACATAGCGTGGAAACTCCCGAAACGGTGTTTCCGGCCGGAGACAATAAGTCCAAGACTTCAACGAAGTCAGGGGAAACTCCAGAGTCTGTGTTTCCGTCCGGAGCCAACTTTAAACTTAGTCCATGACCACAACAAGTAGTCAAGGGGAACTCCAAAGTCTGTGTTCCCGGCCGGAGCCGACTTAGTCCAGGACTACAACAAGTAGTAAAGGGGAACTCCAATGTCTGTGTTCCCGGCCGGAGCCGACAAAGATCCAAGACCCAATCAGTCAAGGGAAACTCCCTGGTATCGGTGTTTCCGACCGGAGTCGATCATAATAATAGTCCACTGGATACGGTACAAGTGATATTCGACGAGTATAGAGATTTCATTCGACACGCATAAGAACATAGAAGCCATATCGTGACACAGAGGAAGCTAAGCGTACAAGACTTAGCATGTATAACTCACAAGCATATCTTCAAACAGAATATAAGATCACAATTTGACACGAATGAGGCCAGACAAGCAAGATTAAGCATGTAGCTTGGAAGTATATAATGAGTGAGGATAGAAATCACATCAGGACATCAAAGAGGACAGGTACACGAGGCCAAGCATATAACTCACAAGTATTTTTAGACAAGAAACACAAATAGCAAATTCGACACGAACGAAGCATGCAACTCACGAGTATAATCTGAGACGGATATAGAATCACACGGTGACACGAAAGGAGCTAGGCGTGCTAGGCTAAGCATGTGAACTCACAAAAATATCTTGAGACAGAAAATTGAACCACATATGGACGCGAAAGGAGCTAGGTGTGCTAGACTAAGCATGTAAACTCACGAGTATATGCTGAGACATACGGTGAAATCGTTCATTGACACGAAAGAAGCTAGGTGTGCTAGGCTAAGCATATATACTCACCTGAATTCGATATAGCAGCTAGTACGTCGGATGGTCGATGAAGCCTATGTCCACGAATCCGTCTCCTACAATTAACAAGTCTCTAGTCACAACGGTGTTATTTTCGGATAAACGAATACACTAGCCTTATACAACTACTCGGCTAGGTCGTATACAAATTATATCTCTCACGATCCCCAATATAATCCCGTCTCCCATTATATGCTTATAATTATACAAAAAGTAGATAAGTAATATTCGTAAGCTATTATGTCGATAATAAGAAATATAATTTCATCGTGAGAGGAGTACTTTAATACTGAGTTATTTTAGCTAGAAAATAATATATAGTTTATACAAGCGTACTCGATAAAAGATTAGTAAATATTTAAGAACTCATCTCATTTTGTTTTTGGGTTTAAAAGACATTTATTTAGCCAATAAGACAATATTTCCAAATTATGAAAATATAAATTTATTAGTTTATTTTCCAAGAAAATAATTATGAATGTTGAAATAATGCTTTACAAAACATTTTCTATGCTCAAATAATAATTTTTACTAAGTAGAGTTTTAATAACAACTAATTAAGATTATTTTATAAAACAAAGTATGTAAACTACTTTAGGGCAGCCCCTAAATAGTTTTGTATAAAGGACAAATCTCTCACCACAAGTTTTAGGAAACTACAATTCGACCCCAAGCATAAACTAAACGATGAATACCCAAACACACCAAATCAAAACACGGATTCGAGCTATAGAAACACAATTTTGATTGCATAAAACAACTCGGGAGGTGATTTAGGGCTTACCCACACCAAGAATCGCAAGAATTGACCAAGAGACGAAGCAGGTCGAGTCGCCGAAAGCTTCGCCGGAGGTGGAGCTCGACCGGACGGTTTACGGTGGTTCTTGGCCGCGACTGAGAGTTCCAACAGCTCAGTCGGACCCTAGGGAGTCGAGAGAGACCACCAAAATGGCCTGGGTGTCTCTGATTTGGGTTGGCCGAAGCTTCGGCCGCAAAAATGGAGGTTTGACCGGCGGCGTGGCTTCGGCTACTGCCTCTGGGGCTCTGTTCCGGCTTCTATTCTCTTTCTAGGTTCGAAATAGAGAGAGGGGATGAGAGAGAGAGGGACAGTGGTGGAGAGGGAGGAGAAAACAGAGGAGAAAAAGAGGTGGTGGTGGCTTCGGGTCTTCTTCCCCGATTGGCGGCAGCGGCAGTGATGGTGGCGGCTTTGGCCGCTGCTAGCTGTTGCTGCTGCTGTTTCTCTCTGTTTTCGAATCACACACACACACACACACAGAGAGAGAGACAGAGGTGAAGAAGTGAAACAGAGGAGCGTGTGGCTCTTTTGCCGTCGGGAGCAGCGGCGGCGGCAGTGGCTGGGTTTCTCCGGCTGCTGCTTGCTGCAGTTGCTTGGTCGCGGGAAAAAGAAACAGAGGAAGAAATAGGGAGAGGCAGAGGGATAGAAGGCATTGAGTTAAGAGGTGTAGGTGTTGGTGGTCGCGGTTGTGATGGTGTGGTGAACGGTGGTGATGATGAGGTTGAGGATGGGGATGGAGATGATGGTGATTGTGGTGGTGACTGTGTTGTGAGGGAGAGGAATAGGGGAATGATTTATAGCAGAAGAGTAGTGTGGAGGAAGGAAGTAGGAGAAGCTTATGATGGAAGAGAGGGTGTACGGTGGCGGTGGAAACAATCTTGCTGGAGAAGGTGAAATTTTTTGAAGGTGATAAGCAATTGGGAGAAATATTAAGGTGTGGGTGGCACACTAACGGGTATTGTGATCTAGTGCAATTCACACACTTAATTTCGCGGTGGTTCTACCCGCGTTAAAATTCAAAATAAAATTAACTCTCGCGTATTTACTTTCACATACTAATTCGATATTTTTCTAAAATCTTAGACAAATCTCTTAGTTACAAAATATAGTATTTTACCTGAGTTTCAATTTAAAATTGTATAACGCTTTATAAATTACTGAATTACCCCCAACAATTTATCGGGGTATTACAATGGAAGTGGCGCGCCGTGTACCTTATAGCACATCTCGAAGTTCTTCGCATCCTACCCGAAAAAGCCAACCGAAAAACTCACATTTTCGGTCTCGACAAACAGCGTACAAAAAACCCTTATTCCCATGGACATTTGACTCTGTAACTATGATGGTGGCCACTTCCTCATATTAGCATCGACTCAACGTGTACCTAAGGGCACAACCCGACATTTTGCTCATGTCGGACATTTGGCTACAACTTGACATTCTTGGAGGTCTTGGCAAGATGGAACCTGCAAAAACATAATAAATGGGATGGTAATTTTGTTGAGGAAAAACATATAATAAAAATCTACAATAAGAAGAAAAATGGAGGAAAGACTAACATGCTTGATAAAAATTGGAAGGAAATGATGTAGATAATAGAGTGGAGGAGGCTAGAGCTATATAGAGACACGCAAGCGTATTTTGGTCTTTGGTAACGATTGCATTATCCGTATATATACAATACAAGGTTAAAATAGGCACAAAGAGTATTAGAGTGCAAAAAGGGGAATGAAAAACAACTCCCACATGAAGCCACAACCAGGTCATAGCTTACTGACAACGGTTAACGGAGGGGTGAAAGTGTAATTAGTTGACAAAAATTAGAAATGTCCCCTATCAATCGATGAGCAGTAAGGGTAAGAATTGCCTGTTTACATAAATCCGGGGTATAAAATGTAAATGACCCCTCAAAAACTGCAATAGTAGTAGAAATACATTCGGACCTGTTATTATTACAAACTCGCCTACTGTTAATAGTCTTGTACTGACTTCATCTCCTTTGTCGCAACTTTTGGAAACTTCACGAGTGGCGAGAGGAAGCAAAGAACAACAACCGCGCCACTAGACAGCCGCAGACCAATCGCCGGCGTCGGCCCATTTATACAGCCCTCTATTCTTCTCTCCATCCTCCTATTCGTGTTTTCTGATCGTGGTTCGCTCCTGCTCGCGTCTTCTCCAATCGATTAGCTTCTGGTAAGTTCAGAAACATCAATTTTGTCCATTCTCTATGTATTACACGACTTGTAATTGAAAGTTCAATGTCAATCTGATTATAGATTGTGACAGCGTGCATATTGATTACATGAATTGGGTTTGTGATGGTAGACTAGGGTTTTGATTCTTCGAATTTGGGTATTTTTATTGTTATGTTATTCTTGGGTTATAAGATTGGGGATTTGGGGATTCCTATACATTAGGCTACAGGGATGTTGTAGGTGTTTATTGTGGTATTTTTGCAGCTAGCTCTTGAATGTTCTTATATGAACTTGTCCATGGGTGTCTCTTCTGTGTGAAAAAAACTGGGATGAATGTTTTTCGGAATTTGGAGATAGAACAGACAGTGAACTTTTATAAAAGATAACAAAGATCATTCTCAAAAGAGAAGAGAGGCTTAAAACAGGTTAGATAGAATGCTCAGTCTTTCTTGTTTAAATATCAATATAATCAGCTAAGTTTAACTGACAAGGAAGACACCAGGACGAGAATGACACTAACAGTTGATGTGTTGGTAAAAGCTAAGAAAAGCAAAAGGTGTTTGCTAGTGTGGCAATGAAGGAACATGCTTGTAACTTTGATGCTGGTGGCCAGATTGTACAAATTATGTCGACCATCAAGTATGCAACGAAATAAATGTGTTGAGACATTGCTTGGGCATATGGGTGTGAAGTGTGAGAGCGAATTGCCGAATTGGTTTAAACCAATATGTTTCTTGAATTGGCTGTCCATAATACTAAGTAAGAAAACATGGGTTGTGAAATTCGTATCAACTAACAAAATGTACTTTTGGTTAGATTATGAAAAGTTTGTTGCTCATCCAAGTATGCAACGGAATAATGGCTGGAGACATTGATTAGACATAAGGGTAAAGAAGAGGGAGCCAATTGTCGATATGGGAGTTCAGGGACTCTTTCGACTATCAAATTTAACTAATTAGGTGCTGGAAATTGGCTGTCCCCAGAAAGCTAACTTAAAAGTGCAGATTGTAATATTTATAGCAATTAACAAAATCCTATGGTGTCAGCTGTCAAGCTATAATTTGTGGGGTTTTGGATGAGAACCTTTTAAATGAGGGTTCTTGTATATTTTAGCAAGGTAAAGATAAATGAGGGTTCTTGGATACTCACCCGACATGACACCCGCACCTGACTCCAGGTAACATAGTTGACCAGTGATGTTAAATAGCTGCCAGTCGTTTGTGATCCTTGTTGAGTGCATATATTTTAATTTGTTAGAGACGAGAAATACTCATTTCTGCTGATCTGCCTTTAAAGTTTGTAAACAGTTGGAAAAAAAGTGACTCGCTTTCCCTAAGAAGGAGAACGGGATGTTGAAGTCTAAACTTCCTTCTATTTCTCATGTTTACACTATATCTTTGACTCACTTTATTACTTTAAGTTTTAACTTCAGTTTATGTCAAGCACCCCTTATCCTTTTTTTTTTATGTCAAGAAACTTAAGGTCAGTCCTTTTAATATGAAAGGAAAGAAAAATGATTCATACAAAAGTTCAATTCTTTTGAAGGAGCTAGAAATTAACTAAGAATTGAAAGAGTGTGCAATAATGTAATATGATGCATTCGTGCAAAACTGCAAATGGTTGCTAGCCTAGTCGGCAAAGGCCTTGTAAGCACCATGTATTGTTGAGTGTTAATCCTCCACACACACACGTTAGATGGCAGGATTACAATTGATGTTCTATGTACTTGGCCAAAAAGACAACTTGAACTTTCGTGCTTTCGTGACGTTCCCCCCTCCAGATGGTTGGAGAAGATACTAGGATAATGCTTGCCACTGCATTTCTTACTTTCATTCTGACATGGCTTATTGCTCCTTGTGTTTGGAAGAAAACTCGGTGTTCTTCATATTCTTTTTGGAGCATTTATGCATTAATTGTTACTCCCTTCGTCCTGCAAACTGCAAAGACAGTCCATATTTCAATTTTGATCCGTCCCAAAATGTTTGTCCACTTATATTTTCAATATTAAAAATATAATGAAGTTCCAATACTACCCCTTCACATAGTTGTTAGAATCTTACGAGTCACGCTTCGTCTCCTACAATCCGATTCAATTCACCCATGAAACGTTGCGAATCCCTTGGTGAATCTTTAATGGACAAAAGAATTATTTGAATCCCGATTCTAGAGTTCGAATCTTACGATTCGGTGCGATTTAAACCGATTTGTACGATTCACCTTCGATTCATCTGAAGGTCTAATTGAGTTACAGCATAAGTCTAAGAAATTTTACTTCCTTCTTTAATTCCTACATTTATGTCTGTTTTGCAACATACATTTGTTTTGAATTCTTAGTGCATTTTGCTCTGAGTCCGAGTCAATAGTTTTCTATTATTTTTTATATCCTTTGCATCTTGTAGTTCCTTGCTCTACATGCCTATCTATATCTCGATTCTTCATCTTCTTTAGATGTGCAAAACTCCTAATCACTAGTTATGGATGCAATTTTTCAATAATTTGAGCTTTCCTATTGTAAAAATATGAATATTTTGTTCATCAATGTTATAGCTTTATGAAGTATTTTATATTATCTTCATAAAAATTTTGCAAGTTTAATTTTTTACGATTCATGATTCGATTCGATCATGACTCATCGAAGGTGTAATTCGATTCTGTGTATAAATCCCGATTCGACAACTATGCCCCTTCATATACAATGCACCTAGTATTGGAGAAAACAAAACCAAGGGTAATAGTAGAAATAGCATGTCAAAACTTGTGGGATGCATTAATTGCATGTCTCTAAAAAAAGTTGTAGTTCCAATAATGGACTGTCTTTGCCGGACGGAGGGAGAGGGAATATAACATTCTTTCGCTTTACTGTGCTCACAAGACACAAGTATGGACCCGGTCGCTTTTCCCCGAGACAGTAAGGTTTGTTTGGAAGTGTTTCCTTGAACTTTTGTGTCATTCGCTCAGATTTTGTGCTCGTATCAGTCATAACAAATGCTTGTAATTTTTTTTCCTAGAACCTATTGATTTACCCAATACATTTGCCAGATTTGTTCTGCACAGGACTGAACTATCTCTAGATTTGTAGCAAATGGACAACTATGTCGATTCTCTGACAACTGCATACCACGAGTTCTTCTCTGCAGCCGCAAGCCTACTCGAAGCCAGGGCGAATTCAGATGGCCAGAAAACAGCAGCCACTGATGCCGCCCTAGAAGCCTTTAAGCAACAGTGGGAACTATTCAGAGTGGCTTGTGACAAAGCCGAAGAGTTTGTGGAGTCAGTTAAACTAAGGATAGGTTCAGAGTGTCTGGTCGATGAAGCAACTGGTTCAGTGATTGCAAAGCCTGGGCAGAGCGGCGGTTCAACAGGTATTCCGCCGATTAGTGCGGTACGGTTGGAGCAGATGAGTAAAGCTGTGCGGTGGCTTGTGATTGAGTTGCAGCAGGGCTCTGGAACAGCTTCTGGCACTTCACATCCACATACTTCCGCTCCTTTTGATGCTAGATTTTCTGAAGATGCAGCTCAGTGATCGCTATCAATGTTAGTCTTTTTTTACTGTGTCGATTCGAATACTTTGCTTATTTTGGTTGTTCTTGTGTATCTGATGAAAATATTGATTTGCTTGTATGAAGTAAACGGTACTGTATCTTAGTGCCTGTTTGGCAATCCGATTTGTTGAAAAACAGTGTTCTCAGTAAAAACAATACGTGAGGTTTGCTGAAAAACAGTGCTCTCAGTAAAAACAATTCAGTGTATCCAAACTACCCAATACGTGAAATCCGCATTTTAGACATGTAGTGGTTTGCTAGGTTGGGGTATATTCTTCTTTTCCCACTTATTGAGTACAATTTTTCATTTGAAAGCAACTAATTCATCAAAACTGTATGAAATTGCTTTGATGTCTTTGCTTTGCAATATGACTTCTCAAATCGGATCTAATAATATTTATCTTTGTACCACACTGTCTACATTTATGATCAAGAGCGAATTATTAATCTTATCATCATCGACAATTTAATACTTTGTATTGTAGAGAAAAATGAATCAACGCGGAGGCGATAGTGTAATTACCAAAGATAAATCGAATAAATTTCACTTAAGTTAGCCAGACATGTATTCAAATTGTAGTTTCAAATCATGACATCTCATTTTCTGGGACAGACCTCACTGTGTTTTTAACTGTTGTTTTCAGTTCTACCCAATCGTGTATTAGAAAATATATTCCAAACACTTTATATATATGCGTAAAAGTTATATTAAACTCTTCATCCACCTGTGCAAATAGCAATGTCATTTTGATTACAGCCCCGGTCAATGTTTAGCTGCTTACCTATAGAAGACATGCATTTGAACATCATAAAAAAAGCTTACGTGAAGAATACATGTACTCAACATAATAGAACACTCTCTAGAAAACAACCCATTTTTTTGAAAACCCTATCTTCCTCTGTCTCTCGGTTCTTAGCCGCAGCCGCCGCCGAGAGTTATCCCCCCCTTTTTTCCGTTCTCTTTTCGTTTTTCTTCAGATCCGTTCCTCCTTTAGGTCTAGCTCTGGTGGGTAGATCGGACCTTCGCTCTCTGTTTTTGTTGGTTTTCGCCGCCGGCGATTTCTGTGCTTTCAGGTAGATCACGTTCAGATCCACATCTTGTTTGTTTTATCCCTCCTGGTCACAATCGGGTTTCAGGCGAAGTCAACCCCTCTGCTTCGTCTTTGTTCTTGTTTTTTCCTCTACGTTTTCAGCCTCGGCGGTTTCCGTCTTGCATCAGCCGGGGTCGCCAAACAGTCGCTCCTCCAGTTTCGGTTATGTTTGTTCGCATCTTACCCCTATCGTTTTAGTTTTCACTGGGTTTTGTTTTAGTATTCTTTTCTTAATCTATCTCCTTTGCACTGAGTGGTTCTCTTGAGTCCTATCCAAACTTACATATTACTTTAATATTCCTTGTTGAAGTTTCATCATCTATTATTTTACTCGGTCTAGGCAGACCCTTTTTAAGGGTTTCGTCTTCTTCTTATTTTCCATTTCTCTCTCTGGCCTCTCTTTCCTGATTTTATCTGTGTGAAATTGCTCTTTTTTATCATGAAGCGAGTCAGAACGTCTGCCTTAACTAAAGTGTGGGCTTTGAGCTACCAGGAACAACCGCGATCTCTTGCGAATTTGTTCCGATCAGATTTTCAGGAACCCACAAGGAAGAAAGTGCGCTTTTTCTCCAAGAGGTTCAGATTCTGGGCTGAATCAGGTCAACAGTGCAAAAGGACTCGGATGAAAGGCGAGTTTCATCAGGCTATCCATGGGGTTCAACTGGTCAAATATAAGTATAGTCGGGAGGAACTTTTAAGTCTTCGCTTCTCTCCAGTTAAGATTTGTGTGCCTGATCATACATGCAAGGAGATCACTCGCATCCTGACAACCTCCAATACCGGTACCAAAAAAGGCAAGTTCAGATTTGTCAATCCAAGGACCAATCAGGTGATCCTTGTTGATCAAGACTGGTATTGGAAAGCTGCGAAGAGATCACCTCATCTGGCTGCTGAGGGAAAAGGATCTGTTCAAGTTCCTTATCGCCTGCTCCGTCGTCGTTTTCTCACTCCACACGAGCCTCACAACTCATCGGATCGATCAAAGCCGTGCAAATCGGAGGAGACCCGTTGCTCGAGATCTTCATCAGGTCACTTTACGCCAGTCGTTCCTATGAAGGGTCACGAGGAACCCTCTTGTCCGCCTGGGTCCTATGTTTCTGTTTCGTTTCAACAGCACAGGGATAATGGGAGTAGACCGCACTCTCCAACTCATCATCCGAACAAGAAATTGAGGCCGCACTTCAATTTTCGGGAACCACCAGACTCGAGGACTCATCTTTTTTAACCTTTATTTTTCGATCCCTCTATGTTATATGTTATCTTCTTATTAGCCTCTTATGATCTCTCTCCTTGTCTTCTCCACAGGTGGTGTCCTCCAGTCTCCAGTTTGCTTCTTGAAACCTATTGCTTCGTTAATTTTATGTATTTTATTCTGTTCTTGGTCTTGTAGCTTTGTTTGTCCTCTTAGCTGGATGTTATAGGTTTCGTTTGTATCTTATTAGCCTAATAGTTGTTGCTATGCTTGTAATAGTATGTAGGCACTGTGTACTTTGCTTTATATTAATTGATGTTCTTCTTCTCCCGCAAAAAAAAACATAATAGAACACAAAATCATGTGACATTTAAAATGCGGAGGAACGAAAGGGTGGGATCATCTGGGTGTAGTTGAGTTGGTCGGGTATACATGCTAGAAGTAGTCTTGAGTTTGAAACTTGAGGAAATTTTGAGACCGTCTATTAACTTTCTCAACTGCGAGCGTGTCAGCCCGAGTATTCTCAGGCTGATTTATCTCTCTGGTGTAATTCGCATTCTATTGCATTAGAGCAGTGGTTTATCCAGTATACACTCAAATGGTAAGGCAGCAGGTTTATAAAAAGTGTCATACATCGATGTTTTAAAGACAAAACATGTACTCCACCCACTGAGTTTTCTTGTATCTTGCAAAAAAAAAAAAAAAAAAAAAAAAACTAAAACTAACTAACTAACTGATACATTCCAATGGACTGTGTTGTTACAGTCATGATTGCACCATTTACAAAATGGGTTACAGTGTTGGCAAATTTTCAAAATCCATGTCATTCAAAATATGCAAAATTTACATTTTTTACCTATTCGGTCGGGGGCACTCTAAAGTCTTTATTATTCTTAGTATTTCTTTTACCATGTACTTAGAACTTCATTACTAGAAATTCATAATTTAACCTACAACTACTGAGTTTGAACTTGAGAAAAGCAGTGACTATTCAGACTACATGCTTAGAGAATAAATGCTCTCCCAGAATTAGCCGCTAGGTTGGGGGATTTCCAGAGTTTCACTCATTGAGTCCAAGTTTTCATTTCAAAGCAACTAATTCATCACAACTTGGACTCACAGTGAGTGTCATGCATCGACGCTTTGCTGTCTTTGCTTTGCAGTTTGAATTCTCAAACTGGATCTCTTTGCTGCAAGCAACTCAATAATATATAACTTCGTACCATACAAGCAATACACTGTACAACTTGCTAAAAAATAAATAAAAATACACTGTCAACATCTATGATCCAGAGCTAATTATTAATCTTATCATCATCGACGAATTAAAACTTCGTATCGTAGAGAAGAAGCATTGAACTATTTTGAAGGCAGTAGTATCCAAGAACCAGTAAACCCTTCTGTATATTTGAAAAATACCCCAAAGACATTGTGTTATTGACTAATGTAATTTTCAAATCAGAGTTTATCTGTATATATAATATATGTATGTGTGTATACATATATTGTCAGGAGATCGTTTCTCCGATCGACCCTGACCTAGCCGGAGACGGTTACCGGTGATTAAGAAAAGAGAGACGGAACTACAGAACGTGAGAGAGAGAGAGTTGAAGATCGAAGATAGACTTCTGGAAATGGTTAATTACTTCATTCATTAATTCATTTATTTGATCTTGTTCAGTAGTTAGGTAGCATAATCAACAACAATTGTCAAATAAGAAAATAACACCTTCAATATCATTTTTTCTGCAAAACTAGCCTCAAATATTTCTTTGTTGCAATTACCCCCCATATTCATGCCAAACCCACCCCCTTATAGAATCCTTGTCCTCAAGGATCTAGTAAAGGTAAAGCACAAAATCGGTATGAAGTTCTTGAAAATCATGCTGAACTTGGTAGAGCGCAATGTATTTCGAAAGTACCTGATATGTTTTTACCTGGGCTGTATCTTGAAGTGACAATACTAAACTTTCATTCATGTACACTAGTTTCAAGTGTAGCACCATGAAGAATTGGGGATCATCCATAAGAACGATAATCAAAAGTTGTTTCTCTTGGAATCCCTGAACCACCTTGGCCAAGTACCAGCTCTGATTATGGTTGCGATCATGATATGAATCTATAGCCCAATAAAGCTATCAAGAAGACTATGTTCTCTGAAAGTTCCTTAACCATCTGATTTCTCTCCCTGCAACAACTTGGGATTTTAAAGAAAAATTTGGTGGAACCAGCATGGTTGAGCTGAAATGAAAGCAGCACCCCAGAAGTTATTTTTGAGAACTTCAGCAAGGGATTAGAAACATCTTTCAACATAAGCACATTTATATCCTCGTGTATAAAATCTAAACTATGTCTCTAGAAAAATGCCATAAACCTCCTACGGACAAGCTCCAACCAATTGTGTTTTATTGACTTGAAGAAGAACCAGCACTTGGAGGAAGTAGGAGATGACATCAGGCCTAACACCAATAATTTACACGATTTTGTCCCAAGTTCTCCAACGAAACCTGAAATCTTACCACATAAAGATGGAATGCTTCGACGAGTTTTGGGGCAGCTAATGTGCTTGGTACCAGGACGAAGTTCAGTTCCTTAAACCCAAGTCCATTTAGCGAATTGCCCATATTAGACGCATATAAGCATCTGTTATTGGCAAGGACCCCAAGCTTTAATTAGCTCTACGTTACATAAACTGTAACTTTATAAGTCTTCGAGTATTAACCAAACACCTGTAACTTTATGATTGTCAGGAAAATCTTTTCACAACAACTATTTTAAGTGGAGAATATTTCACTGCCAACCAAACGGAGTTTACATGCAGGTACTGTATGAAATTGCTCTGTTGTCTTTGCTTGCATGACTTCTCAATTCGGATCTCTTTGCTGCAAGCAACTCAATAAAATATAACTTCCTATCATACAAGCAATACACTGTCAACATTTATGATCAAGAGAGAATTATTGGTCTTATCATCATTGACGATTTAAAACTTTGTATCGTAGAGAAAAAGTATCAAGGTGGAGACACTAGAGTAATTATCAAGATTCAATTTAAAAAATAGTAAACCCTTCTGTATTTAGAAAAATATCCCAAACACATTGTGGTTATGCCTCAAAGAGACTATATGTTTCTAAAAAAAAAATCACTTCATAAAAAAATGTTGTATATCTTGATCAATTGGTAGGAAAATAAACAACTTAAAAAATAATAATTCCCATTAACTCGAAACTATAATTTTAAATATTTATAGCCGGAGTTGCTTTATTTCTATCAAGGGTAAAAGACAAAACCTCCCTTCGAGTATGGATTAAATACAAATACACCCCTGCTGTTTGGATACCGACAATATGGTCTCCTGTAAACCGAAAATCAATTTTTGACTATTTTGTCCATTGTTCTGTCATGTTCCAAACAGCAAGGGTGTATTTGTATTTAATCCATACTCGAGGGGAGGTTTTTGTCTTTTACCCTCCCATCGATCATAAAAGACTGAGTTTCCACCCTCTATGCCTACTGATGATTGCATCGCAAACAAATCTTGGTGTCAGGGCGGACGCTCACATCCATGCATCGCATTCACTGTTGATGCCTTCTGGGCCTTATGTTTCTTTGTTGCAGCCGTGCTCGGATGCGCACGTATGGAGTGGAAAGATGGAGCGACTCGGTTCAAAACAAGCTCCCCTCTTCAGGCAGAAACTTTTGAGATTTCAAAAGCTTTAAAATGGATCCTTTCTTATGGTTATAAGAATGTGAAAATTCTCATGGATTCTCTAAAAGCAATTCATCATCTTAACAACACTTTGATGTACCATTCCATTCACACCATCATTAGTGGATATAGTGGAGGATAGTAGGTATTTTGATTGCATCTAAGTTTGTTAATCGTGAGTTTGTGCAGTAGATTCATGACAAAATCCGATGCATAAACGAACATTCCTTGTATCTTTTGATTTAATGTGATGCGCTCTTTCAAAAAAATTAAAATAAAATAAATAAAACGCTGTTTC
This sequence comes from Linanthus parryae, assembly GCA_023055425.1. Taxonomy (NCBI): domain Eukaryota; kingdom Viridiplantae; phylum Streptophyta; class Magnoliopsida; order Ericales; family Polemoniaceae; genus Linanthus; species Linanthus parryae. Next base: position 43,459,438 of record JALGPY010000002.1, read on the forward strand.
TTATGCCAAAAGTAGTTTTTGATATGTTCGGTCAATTGTTATTTATTTGTTTTTAGGACATCAACAACTTTCCCACCACAACTTTTGAAAAACATAGCAGGGGTATTTTCGCATATGTTTTTTTGATCATTTTATTAATGGACTTTTTATCCATCCCACAACAATAAATTCTGAAAATACCTATCTAGTTGTAGTATGACTCTACATGTCTGATTTTGTCATTCGATAACAGTTCTAAAGTAATACTTACCAAACATAAAATGTAAAAAGTAATGTTCTACAACAGGTTATTTATGAAATTTCTAGAGCAACTTTCTCACAACACTCTTCACACGGCTGTTTTCTAAAGCACTGCAGCATTCTTAAACTGACCCTAAGGTAGGGATTTGCCTAGTGTCCATTCAAATACCAGCGGGCGCGTTCATACCTATCACGTTAAAGTAAATAAATAAGTGGTACACTAAAGCCCCTCTAAAGTGATACTCTTGAGATCCAGAAAAATATCACTTTTAGAAGGTTATCCTAAAAGATGTTTACAGTTTTTTTTCACTCAAAATTAATTAAAATTTTATTTTTAGTAACTAAATAAATATACATGTTTTTTTATATATCCAATTAATCCAAATCACCAACACTGAATAATAACCATTTTTTTTCCTGTAATCAACTCACTAAAATTTTAACAATTTCTTAAATTTGTAAACGATTACTAACATTCATGTATCTGAATAAAAGAACTCTTTGTGCCTCTGTTGTTGAAAGAGTTGGTCAAAGGCTAGGTGGTTGGGAAGAAATATATTTGAGTATAGCTGGAAGAGAGGTTTTAATCAAAGCAATTATCCAAGCAATTCCAGTTTATATTATGAGTTGTTTTCAGATTCCTTCAACCATGTGTAAAGAGATGCAAAGCAAGATGACTCAGTATTGGTGGGGTGGTACTGCAGACAAGAAGAAACTTCACTGGTGCAAATGGGATAAACTCTGCCTTAATAAAGCTGAAGGTGGTGTGGGCTTTAGGTCCTTAGAGTCTTTTAACCTTGCACTGCTTGCTAAGCAAGGGCTTGCTAAGCAAGGTTGGAGGGTCTTGTGTAACCCCTCATCCTTAGTAGCAAGAGTCTTAAAAGGAAAGTACTTCCCTCAAGAAACTTTTTTAGAGGCTTCTTTGGGTCACATACCCTCTTTTCTGTGGAGAAGTATAATTGCTGGCAGAGATATCCTTTTAGAAGGTTGCAGGCATGCTGTTGGGGACGGGAACAGTACTCTGATCTACAAGCATAAGTGGATCCCTTTAGGTGGAGGAAGAAGAAGTTATAGCTTTCCTACTTTGGGCCAGAATGCCAAGGTTTGCAACTTATTTACTGAGTCTGGACAATGGGATATTGATAAGATTGTTCAAAACTTTTCTGAGGAAGAAGCTCAAAGCATCTTTCAAATTCCTTTATGTTCTGTCAAACAACCAGATAGATTGGCTTGGGGTTTCTCTAAGAATGGGCATTACAACGTAGCCTCTGGTTATCAAGTGGCCTTCAAAGCTAGGCATCGTGATTTGGTAAATTCTTCTTCTGAAGACAGTAGTAGTGGGAGTGATATTAAGATAAACAAGATCATATGGAATCTACACATCCCAAACAAGTTAAAAATCTTTGCGTGGAAGTCTCTGAAAGGGTATCTCCCGACTCGGCAAAACTTGATAAGAAGAGGGATGAGCGTACCTAATTATTGTCCTTGTTGTGAGAAAGAAAAGGAAGAACTCCAACACTTGTTCTTCAGATGCAAAATGTTTAAGAACACTTGGAGATTGGACCCAATACTCAGTCAGGTGGAAACTTGGATGGACCTCAACATTGTACGCCGGGCCGTCCTCGAGTTGACTTGTTCAGATCTAAGAAGATTCTTATGCATCTGCTGGCTAATCTGGTCAAAAAGAAATAAATTTTTAATGGAAGGTCAGAAAATTGATGGGGGAAACATATTAGAGTGTGCAAATCAGTACTTACAGGAGTTTGACTTAGCTCAAATGGTGGAAAAACCCAGTACTGATCATCATGCAACGGCTATTGAGAGATGGATACCTCCGGAAGTTGGGATGGTGCAATTAAACTCAGATGTTGCCATTGATAAGCACAATCGAATAGCTTGGGCGGGTTGCGTTGTGAGAAACCATCAAGGAGATTTTATTGCGGCTCGAAGTCAACAGATTGAATTCCATCCCAGATCGAGAGAGGCAGAAGCAAAAGCCTTATCAGCTTCGATTTGCTGGTTTAAATACTTGTCATCTGCAACCCTAATGGCCGAAACAGATTCCAGAGAAGTGTATCTCACCTTGAAGAACCCAGAGGCTGCAAACAATGAACAAAGCTGGTTCATGAATGAGGTTGGAAGATCGGTAGCTGCTGGTGTGGGGAATCGGATTCGGCATATTCGCAGGGAGGCGAACCAAGCGGCGCATGAGGTGGCTCAGAGAGGTCTTCTGGAGAAGATGAATACCTCGTACATAAATGAACCTCCGAATTTTCTTGTGGATTTATTAGTACATGATGCATTAGGCTTAGAAGATGGGCTTAGCCCAAGGTAGCTCTGTTACTGGGCTTAGCTTTCTGGTTTGTTTTTTATTGGACTTTTTTAGTATGTTTGTGTGGGTTTGGTTTATGTCCCCCCAATTTTTACGGGTTGGGAGCCCGATTTTTTAATAAAAGCGGGGTTTATACCGCCCTACCTCAAGGTAGGTTCCTTCAAAAAAAAAGATGTATGTTATTCCAAAAAAGTACTATAAATTAAATAGAATTCTATAAGTTTATCAACAACTTCAATAGGTGTGACACCAAAATAATATCCTCACATTACAATGACCGACACGATTCATAAAAAAACTATGTCAATGCAAAAATTACAACTCGGGTGTTATTAAAAAGGTCTTGGACAATTGCCAGAGGGGAAGCATAATCTCAAAGTAAACCAATCTACCATTTCCAAAATTATTCGTAGTAGTACAAACTACGTTAGTATTCATTGGATGTGTTTGGATAAGCGGAAATGAGAGGAGAGTTTATGAGACTATTAGGGCCGGCCCAAAACATTGGGAGGCCTGAAGCGAAGAATAAAATTGAGGCCTCTTTAGTCAATAAATTGGTTTATTTGAAATAAAATATTTTTAATTTTTAATACTTGTGTCTAATATATTAGGTTGGTTTTAGAATATATTAGGCCAGTTTTATTTACTGTTCTTTACCTATGGTAAGTAAAAAGTAATTTTTTTTGTACACATGAGATTCGAACTTGGGTCAATTTGAGGCAAAAAAATTAATTACCACCGAACTATCACACTTTCTTAAAAAAAAATTCCATTAAAAATATTTAATGAACTTAAATATGGGTATCCGTAAAAAAACTACATGTATAAAACACGTGGGCCTGTCGGCCCGGTAGTCTAAGGCGGCGGCCTCAGCTGCCTACCTATATGGCCGGCCCTGGAGATTATTAGAAAGAGTGGCAGAGAAATGAGAATCTCATAAACTCTCATCTCATTTTAAGTTCATCCGAACATACCCATTATTGAAAAAAGGGAAGTCTGGGGTGTTTCGTTGAAATGTTCAAAGTATGCGATGTCAAGTGATATTTTCGAAAAACAATGGGGGTACTAAACAAAATTATCAATTTTTAAAGTGAAATCAAAAGTCACAGCTCAGGGGGAGTGGGGTTGAGTGTTCTTTGCGAAAACACAAATCGCCTTCTGCTACAAATTAGCAGTCTCCGGAACTACTACCACCACCACCCCTAGATCTCGTCGGAGCTGCACTCTCTAGTGAGAGACGACAGAGAGATTCATGAAAGCCGAGCTATAACACGAACCCAATTCGCGGAGAAGAAGAAGAAGAAGAACTCACCTCCGTATGAATCAGAGGACGAAGTACAGGTGAATTTTTCAGCACAACTCTCGATCCTATTTTTTCTCTGTTCCCTCACTCTTTGCGCGGTTCAGTTTCATCCATCTTTCTTGTGTTCGATGCCTTTCCTTGCCTAAATCACATTGCAATCACTGTGTTTATTTTCAATTTTGAATTTCAATTTGCTTGATAGTTCCTGTTTGTATGCAGAATCATGGATTTAGTTGATGAGATTCAGAAGATGTTTTCCTTCATTGCTCAAGTAAGCCTCTTCTTTTTTCATTGAGCCACCCAATTTGTTTAATTGATGCTTTGGGATTCTCAATACCACTCCGTCCCACCTCTTTTGATTTTTTCACTGATTTAGACCGCAAGACGATGCAATTTTTCGATAATTATTTTTATGATCTTGTAGAATAAGAGTTACTCTCCAACACTACGAAAAAATTATCTAAAAATTGCAAAGTTTTGCTATGCAAATCACCGGGTCAAAGTGACCTAGTGAATAGTGGTAAAAGTCCAAATGGTGCAAAAGAGGTGGGACATAGTGATATTTGGTTCTGGGGTGGGTTGACAAACGGTTAAGTAGAAACTTGTGTGTTTAAATAGATACTGTACTGAAGGATTTATTTAAGATGACTCCTCTTGTGATGAATGACCTAGCTAATCATTATGGACAAATTTGGGAAGCTTTATCTGAATGTTGGAGGAATTGAAGAATGGTTTCTTTCTGTTAAAATGGACGACACTCTTGCTAGTTTGCTTCTGCAGGGAGCATTCAACCCCCCTTTATTTTCACAGCTCAGTTGATGATCAAGACTGGACAATTCATAAGTTGGGTCAAAACTAGGGGTGCAAGGACGGGCTGAACCCGACCAACTCGAGCCCAGCCCGGACTAAAATAGGGCTTGGGCACAAGGATTTAGTAATGTGGACGGGTTTGGACATAAATACTCAGCCCGAATTGTAATTAAGGTCGGGCTTGGGCATAAATATTAAAGAACAGGCTAGCCCGAATTGGCCGTTTTATATAATCACTTCCTATAAATATCTTTTATAAGTGAGTACATAGCGTATTTTACACGAATCTGCTACTTTTCTTTTGATTATTAGCTATGTTTTAATAATATTTTTTTCCTTGAATTAGTTAATTTATTTTCTCCGCCACAATATTTATCATTCTCTTGTAGTTAAAAAAGGTCATTTGATACTCCTAAATGACATTTCTTATTTCGATCTAGCAGTATACAATCATTTGTTTTTAGTCTCAAATAACGAACTTTGAAATTTGTTAATAATTTTAAGGGTGAAATTTAAATTGAGCTTAAAGGTATAACTAAATTCATTTATTAAGTTCGATGGGCTAGCCCGAATTTAGCCCGAACCCGAATTGATTTGTATGAATCTGGGCTCGGGCAGGCTCACAATGCTCCTAACTCAGGCTGGGCTTGGGCAGCCTCTACATAACTCGGGCTTGGGCGCGGGTGTCAACCCGCCCAACCTGCCCGAGTTGCAGTTCTAGTCAAAACCCGTATGATTACCTTGGGGGGGGGGGGGGGGTGATTTTCTGTGTTCTTATGACAGTGGAATTTCTATATGCTTAATGACATTGGGGGCATGTCCCTCTGAATAAAATGTTCATTTTCTCTTTTTTAAGTTTTCTGCAGATCGGCAGTCTTGTGCTTCTACTACTATGGCATATTCTACATGCTATTGTCAACCTATGGTGCTTTGTAACACGTGTATCTCATGTGGTCGAGAGCTCTCTCATCGACAGCGGCTTTTTGAAGAGGTACAAAGACCTCAATTTAGATAGTCTGCACAACCTGGCAATTGTTGTAGACAGTGAAGAAGCTCACAAAACTTCAGAGGTTATTCAACTTTTACGGTGGGTAGCAGCCATTGGCGTGAGGAATGTCTGCCTTTATGATGCTAAAGGTAATGGCATCTCTGTGAAACTGTGCATGTTGGTGGTATATGGATAAATGTTTCTATGAAGCTTTTGGACCAGTAACACATTGCTCGAACTTTTTGATGTTGAAGGTGTACTGAAGAAATCAAAGGAAATAATCTTGGAGAAACTGCGTGTCCCAAAACTGTCCGAGGTATCATCTCCATCTCTGGAGTCCCAGTTGTTCTTTAGGTGGTTAATCACTAAATGTTTTTACTTGATGCATTTTCCTAAACTTTTGGAGGATCTTTGTATGATGACTATTTTAGGGAGTTCTCGTAATGAAAGCTTCAGTAACAACAAATTTCCAAAAGATTTTCTGTATGGTTAATACAAGTCGACCTGATCTTGAACAAACTATGATCTGCTTCTTATTTTTAAACTATACTTTTCTGGCTTACAATTCGTTTATATAATGGGAAGTTCGGTTATGTAATAGAAATTTTTGTAAGTTGCGTTGTTTGTATAACTTATAATTCAAATCCAGTTGTAGGAGTTGCAATCCAGTCCACTCTTAATTTTTTTGAAAAATCCAGTAACCGTGTCTCCTCTCCCAATGTACTTATTCTAATCCATTTCATGCAGGACGTTACGACACAACTACTAGAGCAAAAAGATATGAACTTAGACTTTGCTTCCTTCTCTGATGGGAAAGAAGCAGTGGCCAGAGCTGCTAACACTCTGTTAGCAAAGCATTATTTGGGTGGAGAGAAGGCTCCAGTTTTCACAGAATCACTGGTAGCTGAGGCACTAACGACAGTTGGTATAACCCTATGCCAATTTTCCCTCTTCTCTTGCACTGTTACGACAAATCTTCGGCGTATCTAACTGAATGTTTTGATGTTTTTGCATATTTAGGTTCGGGAGGACCAAACCCTGAATTGCTATTAGTGTATGGGCCTGCAAGGTGCCACCAAGGCTTTCCATCATGGCGAATTCGGTACACTGAGATCATGTAAGTGATTTAATTAATACTTTGGGACCAAGGATATACCATTAGCTGTAGTTGATAACCCTCAGAGTCAGGATATGAAAAATAGAAAATAACTGCAGATATTTCTGCTAACATTCGAGCAGGATGTTTGGAAAATAACTAAACTTTGGCTCCTTAGAGCTTGATATATTGTTTATGAACATGTATCTTTTGAATATTTTACTTTTGAGGCAAACAGAAACCAAACGCCAAAAGCCTCTTGGCCCAGCAATACACAGATGGATCCCTAGATCCGTCCACCCATGACTGGGGCTTCGGAGCCCCCTTGCCTAGCTGTCTAAAAGTTAGTGAGACCTATACAGAAATACTTCATGTTGCGCTAATGAAGTCCGGATTTTGTAAGCAAACTCACTGTTACAAGGCAACTGAATGTGTAGTTTAATCTGGAAGCCACTTTGCGTCGTGGATGAACTCCTTCACCATACAATCTCTCTTCTGTTCATCCTTGCAAACTGCGTGGGTTGTTCTTTCTATTATGAAAACCATTGTAACCATCAAAACATATCATCAATTAGAGTTCCCTACTAGAGTCGCCTTGAGAAATTATCAATATTTTCCCTTGTGATTAGGTTGCTAAGAGTATTAAAATTTAAAACATCCCCTTTTCAGGCTCCTTCAGACTCGACTTTAGTTCGATCCAGAGTTACCAGAAATCGCTCAACATAATCTGCGATCCAGATCGCGTGATCCCAATCAGGGGTCGTTCGCGATCCAGATCGTTGATTATGGCGATCCCTTCTAACTTTACAAGCTAAATATTTTAATATTATTACTCTCTTGCCCCATAACTTCATCAAATAATTTGCGTCTTTACCCCAAACTTTTCTTTTTATGATGGAAGTCACTACGAAACTACAAAATTTTACCTGACAACAAATCCATATTACTAGAAAATGCCAACAAGTTTTCTTTGAACCAGACAAGCGAATCTCGATCCAACTAATCGACCCAAAGAAGCCTACCCCCGGCGAAACGCATTCTGACCAGACTGCGTACTGGGTTCCTCACAGCGTTCCGTGTACCACAGCGTTCCGCGATCCCAGTAACCTTGGTCTGATCTTGGAAACATGAATTTACACTCCTGAAGGCATCTTAGTGTGCTTTAGAAGAGTTAGGCTTGTCTGTGACACCGTAGACAACCAATCAGCACTCTATGGATTGTTTTGATGATGTCCACTCTTCTTTCCAAGTTTTCGTGTTTAATCTAAAGCACGTCAATTATGACCTTAAGAAACACGAACATATGCATGTACTGGACTTTAAGTGCAATGACTTCTAATCCCATGGGCGACGCATGGTTTTCGAATTCGTCGCCCTTTTCACGAATAAATGAATTAGACCCTGCTTTTTTAAGTACTTTAGGAACTGAATGGTGAAAGTGTCGTTACTCGTATATGACGGGTTTATGATTTTTGTTCAGTAGTAGTTTAGTTCACTACTAATGTACAGAGTTCAGTTTCTTCAACAGTAATCTTCTCATTGTCTGCTTACATTCAGTCGATTGAGTGATGCATTCTAAATATAAGGGTCCTTATATAAGGCATGTGAAACTGAGATTTAGCTGTTTGTTTGTTCCAGACACATGGGACCATTGAAGTCGATGAATCATGGTTCCCTAATAAAAGCCATGTGGAAGTTCTCAAATGTGCACCAAAACTACGGTAAGAAAAGCTCCTGGAAGCTTATGATGGACTTCATTCTCTAGTCCTTAGCTGTTTTACATACTCAGTATATATTTTGGAAACCATACAGCTGTTTAGATGTCCCCTGACCAAAGAAAAAGTCCCATAGAAACCATCTATCTTCTGAGGTTCTGTAATCTGTAGCTCTGCATGCACGTTTGCTCTGTCTAACGGTACTTATAAATTCTAAACCCATTCTCGAATTGAATGGAAGCAGGATTTGAAGTTCTTCCTTTGATTAAAAAAAAGAAAAAAAAAACTGTTTGTATAAAGCTTTTTTACGCCTCAGGGCTTGATGTTTGGACCAATTTTCTTCTAACGAAGGTCATGATTTTTGTTTCTCGAATAATGTGGTTTTTCCTCATTGGCTAGAATGACGAAACATTCCTAATGTTTCATGAAAATAGATGGAGTAATTAGTACTCCTGTGTTTGCTAGTTTCTTACTATAATGATGGTCACTGATAAAATATTTTTCGTTTTACAACAGGTTTGTTTCTCCTAATGTTTCATGAAAATAGATGGAGTAATTAGTACTCCTGTGTTTGCTAGTTTCTTACTATAATGATGGTCACTGATAAAATATTTTTCGTTTTACAACAGGTAAATGACATGTTGAATTTCCCGAAGCTGGAGAAAGTATAGATACAGAGAAACGTCGGACATTTCCTAGTTGAAGTATAACATTTTGTTAACTGTTTATTGTAACACTTCATATATAATGTATTTTGTTCAACTTCCCTCGTCCAGAACTGATACTGTTTCGGTTATAATCAGCAGCTTTTGTTATTTTGTTTGCCAATAAAACTACTAGCTTAGGTTTTTGATGTAATGGTTTATAGAGTTTTGAGGCCAAGTTGAAGACTCTACTAAGCTCCGTGTTCTGCACCTCTTTTTTGGCGCTGATAAGGGCTCCATTAAGGCTCCGTTTGGTTGGTGGTAAAACATTTTCCTGTTTTGGTGTTGTTTGGTTGGAAGTAAAATGTTTTCTTGTAAAATGTACACATTTCAAATCCGTAAGCCATTTTCCGGAGAGTGAAGGAGCACAACAACTCCACCACCACTACCACCTACCTCCACCATGACCCATCACCGCCACCCATCACTGCCATTTCTGTCAGGGCTCACTGTTTTGACAAGAGTCAACCAAACATGACAAAATAATTGCACGGAAAGCTTTTTCACGCCAAACATTTTACGCGTAAATTTTGCCTTGTAAAACATTTTACTGCGAACCAAACAGAGCCTAACTTGCGACATTTTGTTTAGGCATAGAACTTCATTAGGTAGTACTAGTAAGAAGCAACAAGTCCAACAAAAGATGCAGAAAACAACCTAGAAAACAACCTGGTACAAAAAAAGCACAAAAGAACATGCAAGAAAGAACCTACTGCAAACATCACAAAAGCTCTGAGGAAGGAACCAATAAAAAGTCCAAAAACCGCAAAGAAGCAACCAAACTAGGCGTCAATGGGTCGGTTCTGAGCCGGAACCGACCCGACCCAAAAACATAGTTACCCAGAACCGTGAAACCAAACCCGGAGTTATACCCAGTAGTTTCAGAACCGATGAATTTACATTTAGCCGGTTCGGTTCCGGGTTGAAACCGAATACCCACTGGGTGACCCAAGTCCCACTGTAACTGTAGCAAAGTTCAAAAACCCAAAACAAAGGGTTCTGGGTCATCTGAGGACACAAAGGGATCGATGTTGGTAATCGCCGGAGACAAACGACAAACAACTTTGTCTCATGAATTGTTTAGTCATGGGTCTTAATTGGGGCATCGGGTCAGAACCGACGGTTCTGGTTTCGTGGGTCGGCAAAGTTGGCGGTTCGGGTTTGGTCAAGGTCAATCTCTATCGGTTCTCGGTCGTGTGCATCGCGGTTCGTGGGCCGGTTCTGGGTATACCCGTGTCGGGTCTGATCCGAACCGATAACATTTGACCCGGACCAGAACCGGCCCACGATGCCAAAGAACCAATGGACACAGAACCGTGGGAACCGAAAACCGGTGGTTCTAGAACCGAAACCCGTTGTATTTTTTTTTTGAGTTGCTGTAAGCCTGTAACATGTAATTATTTTGACAAGATTAACTAGGATTATTAGAGAAATCACATTGATCTTCTTTCCAAATTCATGTTGAATTAATAATTTGAGGAGAACAAGGCGTGTGAGAGATTTACTTGGAAGATTAGAGTGAGAGAAAGAGAGAACTAGGCAACTATTGTTTGAGGAATTTGAGGAAGAGCAGAGACATGAGATATTTAAGGATGATATACTTTTGATTTGATTAATGATGCATCCATTGAGGGATTAATTCAACCGAGAGAGACTTAAAACAGAGCATACAGAGAAGATGAAGTGGTTTCACTCAGAAACAGAGCATATAGAGAAGATGACGAGATGCTTAACGGGTCTGGGTAAACCCAGAACCGAACCGAAATAAAGTGGTTCCCTCGGGTTTGGAACATCTGGCATTTTGTCCGGGTTAGGTTCTGGCGGTTCGGGTCAGCTGGCATTTTGTCCGGGTCGGTTCTGGGTCGGAACCGACCCCTTGACAGGTCTACAACAGACCCGCTTCATTCTGGTTCGGTTCTGGGTTTACCCAGACCCGTTAAGCATCTCGTCATCTTCTCTATATGCTCTGTTTCTGAGTGAAACCACTTCAAAGCTGATCTCTGGGAAAGCAAAGTATAATCTGATCTCTGGGAAAGCAAAGCTCACCAGATAAGAATACTTGATGCTAGCTTAAATCAATGTCTAAAGCCTGTGATTTGAGCTTTATCGCCTCCTTCATTCTCACAAACACTGCTGTATCATTTTTAAATCCTTCAAAAACCATTAAAAGATTCAACAATTAGAAGCGCCATTGCAAGATGTTTGTCAAGAACGATGAGAGCTAATTTTGATTTTTCAGATACGATATTGTGTAATACTTATCTGTAATATATATTTTCCTTATCTGTAAGATTTTTTTTTCTTTTTATTTCATTTATTAATTTTTCTTATCATTAGGTGATGTGGCAGCCCACATCACTTTCTGGCTATAATGTGGCTACAAAAGTGGGCTACTTATCATTATTGAAGTTGCAATTCCCCTCAGCTTTCTAAGTTCAAACGAGTTTCTGTTCAAATCATCAGCGCTCGCTCCTTCATTCATCAATCCAGACACTGCCCCATGAGTTACTCGCGGGTCTCCAACGGGTACCGCGGGTTTCAACCCAGCGCTTCACGGTTCTGGAGCTTCACGGGTCGGTTCTGGGTTTGGGTCTTGTTCTCATGGGTCGGGTCGGTTCTGTCTCGGGTCTACCCAGAACCGGCCCATTGACAGGTCTAGTCTCTTGGTTTTGGGTCTAAGTGGGTATGACCCCTGTTCTAGTTCTGTGGGTTTGGGTGCTTGGGTCGGGTCGGTTCCGGGTTGCAACCGTCCCATTGACAGCATTTCAGAATAGCCTGATTGTGAGACTCTTCGGAAATACTTCATGTTGTGCTTTCAGAATAGCCTGATTGTGAGACTCTTCGGAAATACGTCATGTTGTGCTAATGAAGTTCGGATTTCGTAAGCAAACTCACTGTTACAAGCCAACTGAATGTGTAGTTTAATCTGGAAGCACTTTGTGTCGTGGATGAACTCCTTTACCATACAATCTCTCTTCTTTTCATCCTTGCAAACTGCATGGGTTGTTCTTTCGATTATGAAAAACATTGTAACCATCAAAACATAAAATCAAATAGAGTCCCCTACTAGAGTTGCCTTGAGAAATTATCAATATCTTCCCTTGCGATTCAGTTGCTAAGAGTATTAAAACATCCCCTTTTCAGGCTTTTACTAACTCAACTTTAGTCCGATCCAGATTTACTATAAATCGCTCAACATGGTGTAATCTGTGATCTAGATCGCGTGATCTCAATCAGGGATCGTTCGCGATCTCATTGATTATGGCGATCCTTCTTAAACTTATTACTCTCTTACCTTGTAACTTCATCAAATAATTCACTCTTTTCCCCAAACTTTTTTTTTTCTTTTTTATGATGGAAGTCACTACAAAATTTTACCTGGCAACAAATCCATATTACTAGGAAAGGCCAACAAGTTTTCTTTGAACCAGACAAGCGAATATCGATCCACCTAATCGCCCCAAAGAAGCCTCTTCCCGGCGAACCGCTTTCCGACCAGACTGCGTATTGGGTTCGTCATCCCGTTCCGCGTACCACAGCGTTCCGTGATCCCAGTAACCTTGGTCTGATCTTGTAAACCTGCATTTACACTCTGAAGGTATCTTAGTGTGCTTTAGAAGAGTTAGGCTGTCTGTCACACCATAGACAACCAATCAGCACTCTATGGATTGTTTTGATGTCCACTCTTCTTTCCAAGTTTCCGTGTTTAATCTAAAGCACGTCAATTATGACTTTAGAAACACGAACATATGCGTGTACTGGACTTTAAGTAGAATTATTTCTAAACGCCCTCTTCATGAATAAATTAATTAGACCCTGCTTTTTTAAATATTTTAGGAAATGGTGAAAGTGTCGTTACTCATATACGACGTATATGACGGGTTTATGATTTTTGTTCATTTGTGTAGTTCACTACTAATGTACAGAGTTCAGTTTCTTCAACAGTAATCTTCTCATTGTCTGTTTACATTCAATCGATTGAGTGATGCATTCTAAATATAAGGGTCCTTATATAAGGCATGTGAAACTGAGATTTAGCTGTTTGTTTGTTCCAGACACATGGGACCATTGAAGTCGATGAATCATGGTTACCTAATAAAAGCCATGTGGAAGTTCTCAAATGTGCACCAAAACTACGGTAAGAAAAGCTCCTGGAAGCTTATGATGGACTTCATTCTCGAGTCCTTAACTGTTTCACATACTCCAGTATATATTTTGGAAACCATACAGCTGTTTAGATGTCCCCTGACCAAAGAAAAAGTCCCATAGAAACCATCTATCTTATGAAGTTCTGTAATCTGTAGCTCTGCATGCATGTTTGCTTTGTCTAACGCTACTTATAAATATTCTAAACCCATTCTCGAATTGAATGGAAGCAGGATTTGAAGTTCTTCATTTGATAAATAAAAAAGAAAAAAAAAATGTTTGTATCACGTTTTTTTACGCCTCAGGGCTTGATGTTTGGACCAATTTTCTTCTAACGAACGTCATGATTTTTTGTTTCTCGAATAATGTGGTTTTTCCTCATTGGCTAGAATGACGAAACATTCCTGATGTTTCATGAAAATAGATGGAGTAATTAGTAGTCCTGTGTTTGCTAGTTTCTTACTATAATGATGGTCATTGATAAAATATTTTTCCTTTTGCAACAGGTAAATGACGTGTTGAATTTTCCTGAAGCTGGAGAAAGTATAGATACAGAGAAACGTCCGACATTTCCTAGTTGAAGTATAACATTTTGTTACCTGTTTATTGTAACACTTCATATATAATGTGTTTTGTTCAACTTCCATCTCTTCCAAAACTGACACTGTTTCGGTTATAGTCAGCGGCTTTTGTTATTTTGTTTACCAATAAAACTACTAGCTTAGGTTTGTGATGTAATGGTTTTTAGAGCATAGTTATTAAACTTGGACCGCAGGTTGACCCGGCAAAGATGGGTCACTGGTCCAATCGGTGAGTCACTTGTCGGACCGGTGGGTTAATAACAAATTATTAATCATATATATTAATGTGACATATAGTTCAAATTATTAATTTTATGAGTTGTTCTAACATTTATTACTAATGAAATCACACAAATTTTCTATATAATGTTTAAATAGACATTTAATATTTTTGTTAATGCTTAAAATATATATGAACATTAGACCTGTTCAACCCAGTTAACCCGGACCGGGTCACCAGGGTGTTCACAAACCTGTCGGATTTGACCGGGTTTGGCTGGATCACTGACATATGCGAACTGGGTAGTGACCCAGAACGGTTTTGGGTCCGGTTCACCGGGTCACCGGTTGGACCGGCCGGACAGGTCCGGGTTTAATAACTATGGTTTTGAGGCCAAGTATAAAGTTGATGGTTCTACTAATTTGTGTTCTGCAGCTCTTTTTTGGGGCTGAAATGAGGCTCCACTAACTTACAACATTTTGTTTATGCCATAAACATAAAACTTCATTAGTAGTAAGAAGCAACAAGTCCAATAAGAAGATGCAGAAAACAACGTAGTACAAAAAAGCACAAAAGAAGATGCAAGAAAGAACCGACTACAAACATCACAAAGTTTGACAAAAAAAACATCACAAAGCTCTGAGGAAGGAACGGATAAAAAGTCCAAAAACCGCTAATAAGAAGAAACCAAACTAGGTGTCAATGGGTCGGTTCTGATCCGGAACCGACCCGACCCAGAAACATAGTTACCCAGAACCGCGAAACCAAATCTGGAGTTATAATGTAAATGAGTCGGCTCTGGGTCAGAACCGACCCGACCCAGAAACATAGTTACCCAGAACCGCGAAACCAAACCCGGAGACTATACCCAGTAGTTCCAGAACCGATGGATTTACATTTAGCCGGTTCGGTTTCGGGTTGAAACGAATAACCACTGGTTGACCCAAGACCCACTGTAACTGTAGCAAAGTTCAAACCACGCCACTCGGCCATGTCTACATAAACTGATCCATCTCACTCTCTCCAAAGTTCTCGAACATGATGATCAGAGTTGCAAATGTGTTTTACAGAATATCAATACTCTCTCTCCCACTATATATCTCTCTCATTAATTTTCTCTCTGGTTTCTAAAAAACAATTCTCTCTCGTCATCAATCTCTCTCATGATACTTACGCAGAACCGCGATAAGGCGTGGGTCAGAACCGACGGTTCTGGTTTCGTGGGTCGGAAAAGTTGGCGGTTAGGGTTCGGTCCGGGTCAATCTTTATCGGTTCTGGGTCGTGTCCATCGCGGTTCTACCCAAACCCGGAGCATTGACAGCCAAACTAGACCTGTGAATGGACCGGTTCTGTGTATACCCGTGACCTGTATGACCCGAAACGATAAGATTTGACCCGGAACCGGAACCGGCCCACGAAGCCAAAGAACCAATGTACACAGAACTGGAACCGAAAACCGGTGGTTATAGAACCGAAACCCGTTGCAGACCCAAGAGTAAACCACAGGTTTGTTATATTCTGGAATTGGTTAAAGTAAACGAGACTAAAAAATTGTGGGTCGATATAGATGGTGGGTTTGAAGTCGGAGAGATACACGATTAATGGGGGGAGAGAGAAATACATGGTGCATACAGAAAGATGATCTGAAAATTAATTACAGAGAAAGATATTAGTATCAATGGAGTTGGAGATCTTGATGGAGATGATTAAAGTGGAGAGAGAGAATAGAGAGAGGCGTGATTAATGAGAGAGCGAAGATTTAAGAGAGAGGCGTGTTGAGGTCGCAATCAGGCAAAGAGAGAGAGAATTAAGGAACAAAGTGACGGGTGTTGGAGATGAATAAGGAGATAACGATTAATGAGGGAGATTGAAGATTAGGATAGAAAATTAAGGAAGATCAAGATCAAGAGAGAGACTTGATGAAATAGGAAGATTGAGGGGAGAGAGAGTCGTAATCAGTCGATCGAGGGAGAGAGAGATTGAGAGAGAGAGAGAGAGTGCAATCAGGTGGGAGGGAGAGACAAAGTATTAACGATAGAGAGAAAATTAAGGACAAAACAGAGAGACCGTTTTTTAACCGGGCTTATTAGCAAGAGAAATTAAGGACGAGAAAATTCATTGGAAGAGGAAAGAGTGAAAGTCAGGTGGGTTGTGGGACTAAGTGGTTCGAACCCAGAACCGAACCAGAATGAAGCGGGTCTGTTGTATTCGTAGACCTGTCACTGGGTCGGTTCCGACCTAGAACCGACCAGGACGAAATGCCAGATGACCCGAACCGCCAGAACCGAACCCGGACTAAGACCCAGAGGTTCCTAACCCGACGGAACCACTTCATTTGGGTTCGGTTCTGGGTGAAACCACTCCACTTCTCTGTATGCTCTGTTTTTCGTCTCTCGTTTGACTTAATCTGAGATGCATCATTAATCAAATCACGTTATATCTTCCTTAAATATCTCATCTCTCTGCTCTTCCTCAAATTCCTCAAACAATAGTTACCTAGTTGTCTATCCCTCTAATCATCCAAAGAAATCTCTCTCACTCTTATCTTCCAAGTAAATCTCTCACACGTCACGTCCTTGTTCTCCTCAAATTATTAAGGGAAATGATTCTTTTAATATAAATTATTTCTTACAAAGTCACTATCTAAGTTAGTACGGTAAGTTGATTCTCAATAAAAAAAGTTAGTACGGTAAATTAAAAATTTAACCTTTTTTTCTCATGAATTCTTCTAAGCTCTAATTTATAGTTTTAAAAAACTTATAACTTTTTATAACTTGTCTCTCTCATTCTTTTTTTTCCCTCATTTTTCTCTCATAATCCATACCCACCTTTGACTATCTCCTTTTAATTTTTTTCAGAAAAAGTGAAGCTTTAATTAACTCCAAAATAGGTAAGGAAATTACAAAACAGATGAGTAAACTCCCACTGGAACAGGGAGGAAAATTACAAAACAGAAAGGAGACCACCACTTACTATCACCACTCAATCACCATTTCTATTCCTTCTTTTCTAGAAACCATCTTCATATTTTCATGGACAAAGACAATTATGCATCACCTTCTTTTAGCTTTCTTCTTATCCGATGTTCCATAAAATAAATACACCACTGCTTCTACCAAGGAAATTTGAGAAAGAAAGAGACCTCGTCACTTATCATGAAACCTAGTAGCAAATTAGCATACCTCTGTCATGAATAGTTTGTTTCATGGACATTCATGGCTTCTATTTCCAGCGCTACGACACGCACATGTGTAAAATAGTGTTGTGATTTGAGGAGAGCGCCTTATACTAAAAAGAAGACAATGTTTTCTTGATGTTGCAGTTGTGGTGCTATGATGGCGTTAGACCGCAATATGCGAATTCACGTACATGTCTTCAACAAGATCGTCTCAAGCAGCACATGTTAACAGACCGCCACTCTCTATGTCTAAAAAATTAGAGTGAAGTAGGGTAGTATCTGTGGAGCTCTCTTGATAACAAAGGTTGATGCAACCATTTAACCATTTGGACTGTGATGAGATGACTGCTGTACTTAATTTTTTGAGCGATTTGTTCATATAATTATTTTTGTTCTTGCTATGGATGGTGGTGATGGTTAGGCGATGATTACGTTTTTAGAACATACTTCCTCTGTTTTCTCTGTTTCTTCCTAGTTGACTTTTTTTATCCGTAATCTTGTTACTTTGACCCGATGATTGGATAGCAAAACGATGCAACTTTCTGGTAATTCTTTCATAGTCTTGTAAATTACAAAATTCTTGCATCGCAATGCTAATCTAATCACCGGATCAAAGTGACCCGGTGAATAGTGTCAAAAGTCAAACTAAGAAGAAACAGAAGAAACAGAGGAAGTAAGAAGCATTTGAGTTTATCAAAGAAGAAGAGTTCTTGGAACTCTAACTTAGCATAACAGTTTTAATTATAGAAGGACAGTTTTGTCAATTTAAACCTACAAATTATTAGTGGCTTTGTAAACATCATTATTTATTTTGTAAGAATTAACTCTCATTATTAATTCAACATTAATTTTTTTGAGATATTAATTCAACATTAATTTGGAAATGAAGATCAATGTTTTTTTTTTTGAAAAGAAATGAAGATCAATGTTATTCTCTAATAATCCTAGTAATAATTAAAAGAAATTACCTAAAAGAAAAACTAAAAAAAAAAAGAATTCCATGCCACCTGTTTCCTTAATTTTCTCTCCCTTGTTGTCAACCCAAATTCTCCCTCCATAGTTCCTTAAAAAAAAAATCTCTCTCCATAACTACCTTATCCATAATCTCCCTCAGTTAATTAAACTTCTCTCTCAGAGTTAAATTTGTAACGCCCACTTTTCTCTATCTTAAAACGTATCTGCAATTATTTTCTCTCCCTCTGTACCGATCAAAGTTACAATTCCCCTCACCTTTCTCAGTTCAAACGAGTTTCTTTTCTCCTTCATTTATCAATCCAGACACTGCACCATGAGATACTCGCGGGTCTCCAACGGGTCCGCGGGTTTCAACCCAGCGGATCCTGGTTCTGGCGGTTTTGGATCCGTCGGTTTTCACGGGTCGGTTCTAGGTTTCGGTCTTGTTCTCATGGCCTCATGGGTCATGTCGGTTCTGCCTCGGGTCTACCCAGAACCGGCCCATTGACGGTCTAGACTCTCTTGGTTCTAGACTCTCTTGGTACAGTGGGTATGACCCCGATTCTGGTTCTGGTTCTGTGGGTTTGGGTTTTTTGTGTTTGTGTCGGGTCGGTTCCGGGTTACAACCGGCACATTGACAGCAACAAAAGAAGATGCAAGAAAGAACCTACTTTTGTAGAAAGAACCTACTACAAAGATCACACAATCTCTGAGGAAGGAACCAATAAAGAAAAAGCCCAAAAACCGCTAAGAAGAAACGAAACTAGGCGTCAATGGGTCGGTTCTGACCCAGAACCGACCCGACCTAGAAGCATAGTTACCCAGAACCGCAAAACAAAACCCGGAGTTATACCCAGTAGTTCCAGAACCGATGTAGTTACATTAAGATAGTTCGGTTCCGTGTTGAAACCGAATAGCCACGGGGTGACCCAAGACCCACTGTAACTGTAGCAAAGTTCAAAAAACCCGAAACAAAGGGTTCTGGGACACAAAGGGATTAATGTTGGTAATCGCCGGCGACAAACCACATAAACACTTTGTCTCATGAATGAATTGTTCAGTCATGGGTCTTAATTGGGGCATCGGGTCAGAACCGACGGTTCTGGTTTCGTGGGTCGGCAAAGTTGGCGGTTCGGTCGGGGTCAATCTTTATCGGTTCTGTGTCGTGTCCATCGCGGTTCTACCCAAACCCGGACCATTGACAGCCAAACTAGATCTGACTATGGGTCGGTTCTGGGCATAACCGTGTCGGGTCTGACAGAACTGATAAGATTTGACCCGGAACCAGAACCGGCCCACGAAGGCAAAGAACCAATGGACACAGAACATTGGAACCTTTCGTCAAAAAAAAAAAAAAAAAGACTTGGAACCGAAAACCGGTGTTTCTAGAACCAAAACCCATTGCAGACCCACGAGTAAACGACGCTAAAAATGGTGGGTTTGAAGTCCGAGAGATACACGGTTAATGAGGGAGAGAGAAATACATGTTGGTGCATACAGAAAGATGATATGAAAATTAATTACAGAGAGAGAGAGAGAGAGAGAGAGAGAGAGATTAGTATTATGGGGTTGGAGATCATGATGGAGATGATTAAGTGGAGAGAGTCGCAATCAGGCAAGGAGAGAGAGAGAATTAAGAACAACGAGACGGTTAGTTATGGGATGATTAAGGAGAGAGAGATACACGGTGGTGTTGGAGATGATTAAAGAGAGAGAGATACGCGATTAATGAAGGAGATTGAAGATTGAGGGAGAGAGAAATCAGTCGGGAGAGAGAGAGAGAGATTGAGGGAGAGAGAGTGCAATCAGGTGGAAGGGAGAGAGAGTGCAATCAGGTGGAAGGGAGAGACAGAGTATTAACGATAGTGAGAAAATTAAGGACAAAACAGAGAGACTGACGAAAGAGAAAATTCATCGGAAGAGCAAAGAGTGAAAGTCAGGTGGGTCGTGGGAATTTTAAGTTGTTCGAACCCAGAACCGAACCAGAATGAAGCGGGTTTGCTGTAGACCTGTCAAAACCGACCCACACCAAATGCCAGATGACACGAACCGACAGAACCGAACCCGGACTAAGACCCAGAGGTTCCATACCCGACGGAACCACTTCATTCGGTTCGGTTCTGGGTGAAACCTGAACCAATAGGTTTATCCAGACCCAATAGGCATCTCTAACCGCAGGTTTCAACCCAGCAGTTCCCAGTTCTGGAGGTTTTGGATAAGTCGATTCTGGGTCTTGTTCTCATGGGTCGGGTGGGTTCTGCCGTGGGTCTACCAAGAACCGGCCCATTGACAGGTCTAGTATGTTGGTTCTGGGTCTAAGTGGGTATGACGGTGGTTCTGGTTATGTGGATTTGGGTTTTTTGTGCTTAGGTCGGGTCGTTTCCAGGTTGAAACCGGCCCATTGACAGCAACGCAGAATTTGAGAAAATTTTCAGTGCTCCATTGTGGTGCTTTAAGTCCAATTAAAATATCCCATTGGATGTGTGCTCTATTGGAGCACTAAAAAAATTCTCTCAGAATCGACGGTTATAGCCTGATTGTGAGCTTCTGCAACCAGACTCTTCGGAACTTTACTAATTACACTGAAGGTAAGGTTTGCTGCAATGCTGCTACTTCTAGAGACAACGGGCTCATTCTCATTAGCGTGCTTCAAAATAAGTGTGCTTCTTAGTAAAATATTAATACTAATTACACAGAAGGTAAGGTTTGCTGCAATGCTGCTAATTCTAGAGATAACGGGCTCGTTCTCATTGGCATGCTTCAAAATAAGTGTGCTTCTTAGCAAAACATTGAAAGTTGTGAGACAACCGATGTATATATGAACAGTGTTATAATGGAAAATTGAAGCAACCGGACATGCTTTTGGTCTTCAGGAGCCTGAGCCTGAGCCTGAGCCGGAGCCTGCTATATAAAGCTCTAATAGAGCCTGAGCTGAGTTCGAGCCTACTACAGACTATAGAGATGATCTCTGGATCTGGACACCCAGAAGTCGGAACCAAAGCATTTCCTTCATTTATAATACTGACCAGAATATAACATACAGAATTCCATTCACAAAGTTTGCAAGGGTAACTTACATCCACAACTCAAGCTTAAAGAAGCTCCTTCCACTAAAGTGAACCTGAAGGGGTACATCAAATAATGTCCTAACAACTAGTGTGGGACACTTCGCACTTGGGTTGGTATAACAAATTCTGCAAACCCTCAGTGAGGCATGTAACAAATGCAGACTTCCACTTGGAGCTGTTCTTATAAGTTATAACATGATCAGAAATTCACAGATCACCGAGTATGATTCCTTGGTTTAGGTTTAGTATTCTGTTTCCAGCACGCCGTCGATGAGACCAAATTCCATCGCCTGCAAATGAATCGGCAGAAAATCAAGTCGGTGTGTCTCCACATAAATCCCGTCAAAAGCAAGAATTGGAGAGTGACATTCAAGTCGCACAAGACATGGAAAAATAAGTCAGACATCACAAAAATAATTAGGACCATAACGCATCGAGACCAAGATAGGCTATAATAGCCTGGGGAGTAACAAATAAATGACAGATAATCACTGAGCAAAAGGACCGGAGAGAGTTGTGAGCACCTATTTTTTTTTTTTTTTTTTTTTTAGTGTAGATACACTGGCTAAACCTGGCCACTACTGTTTTTTTGATGGCAGGTGAGGAACAAGAGATACCATGAGAAGGAAAGACCTACTGAAGTTATTAACAGATAAATTACTAGTTTTTTGAAATATCAGATTGCATACTTCAAAAACTGACGCCCAAACAACATTGTTATCTGGGATGTACATTGACTAGTTTGGTATTCTACCAAGAGCAATGATCTGATTTACTAAGGGAATAAGAGTAGCGTAGTTTTTACACTAAAGCATTTTTGACTAGGTGATAATAATAATAATAATAATAATAATAATAATAATAATAATAATAATAATAATAATAATTATTATTATTATTATTATTATTATTATTATTATTATTATTATTATTATTATTATTTGATAGGTGCTAGAAAGAAATTCCTTTATGCTAATTAGATTCTCTTATGTCAACTAACATAGTTACAGCTCACGAGTCCGAATTGCTCTTAACGTCTTGCAAATGAACTCCCAAAACTTCAGCGAGGGACTAGTGTTGTCTAGGCAGGTATGGCCTCCCTTTATGTGGAATGCATGTTTCCAAATGTAATAATGTCTTTTAAGCTCACTTCTGTAAATAGAAGGGCGAGCACGGATCGGCAACGAGAATCAAATTTCTACGCGTCTTCGTATTTTTGAGAGAAAAGGGCATCTTATGCTCAGAGGTAGTAGTGTTGTCTAGGCAAGTATGACCTTTCTCTATTTGGATTGCATGTTTCCAAATGGTATAATGTTCCATTAAGCTCACTTCTGTACATGCAAGGGCGAGCTCAGGTCGGTAACAAGAGAGTCAAAATTTTCACGTCTTCGTATTTACAGGTGTATTTTTTCTACACGACTACAGCGAGGGATGGATGAAACAAAGAGTCTCACCTCTGAAACAGACATGAAACGATCCCTCTCGGTGTACTGTTGCACCTTCTCCAGAGATTGCCCAGTAAAAGCAGAGTACATTTTGTCAATTTTCTGCAACAAAAAAGAAAGAAGATAACCACACCGAGAGGTAAGAATAGGATCTAATCCATACGCATTCCAATAAAATCTCACATATAACACAACAAGAGCTATAGAATCCAGTCCAATAAGAAGTTTGGTCAGTCTAATACATGTCACCAAATATTGCATCTAAGAAACGTAAACTGGAAACAGATAGATACAAGTAAAAGACGATATGCTCAAAAACTTGAGATATCGTGTGCTTTGGTGGAGTGGGTCTTCGGTTGTTTAGGCGCCTTATGTTGGCCATATGGTGGTCTTTGGGTTTGAAAGTTGCTCATTTCATGTACTTACATTCTAGTAATGCTATGTTTTTCCTTTGAGTAAAAAAGAAGATACAACTGAGATTTATTTTGCTAGAATTCACGTTATATATTTCATGCCACACCAATGTGAATAATAATATATGATGATGGCTATTTAAGCCACTTGTATATCTCTGCTCAATTTTTTTTCACACTTGCAATATCCACTTGTATGGCAACTTAGAATCAAGCAAAGGCATAACAATGTCTTCTATATCTGCTCAATTGCTGAAAGATGCCTCTTATATCTGCTCAAACTCTTTCCATTCTTACAATAGCCACATGTATTGGCAACTTAGAGCTAAGCAAAAGCATAAAAATACAAGATTAGAGAAGAGAGACTAACATGGCGAGATTGAACAGCTTCATTCACTTGTCGCCTTACATCCTCCACATGCCCCTACATGCAGCAAAAATCATCATTAGATCAGCATGGTCAAGACACAAAGCTGTCTGAGGATGTACCATACTTACTCTTAAATACTTAGCCAGGACACACTTCCTACACATAGATTTAGCTTACGTAGATACTAAATAGAACCATCATGCAGGGACATGATATTAATTGAGCACATGAACATCCTGCTTGCTTCAAAAGATAAAGCCTAGATTTCAATCTGAATGGTTTCTGATAAGCTTTAGCATTGCGACGAGCAGTGGTGTAGAGAAGAATGGGGGTTATAGCCCCACTCAAATTTTTAAAATTGCAATTTGACCCTTTACCTTTTTTGATAAATTCATTTTAGCCCCCACTGAAATCGAGCAATAACCCTCACTAGTTATGTTTATTCATCAATATGTCAAATTTCTAAGATTTAGCCCCCACTGAGACAAATTTCTGAATCTGCACCTGGTCACAAGTATTTAATGCAAATATGACCTGGTCTGCTGATTTTCATGCAAATTTGCAGATTGCCACATACAAATTAGATCAATATAAGAAAGGACAAGTTTAACCAACGGGAGTTATCCGGTTTTTCCTTATATAAGATTTCCATCATTAATTGGTGAATGTTGCAGTGAACAAATATTAAACCCGAATGCATCAAGCTAGTCTTGACCGACAAAGAAGGCTTCAAATTTGACAAAACGTTTATTTTTTGGAAAAAAAAGTAACAACTTCATTCTAGAGGAGACTAAAGGGGTAAAGAAAAATCACCCCACGATAAAAAGTTGAATAAAAAAACTGAACATTTTGCAAACACGATATTCATATTTTCACTAAATGAGTGTACAACTGAGTTGAGACTTGAGACAGTTTTCATTGCATGTTGTGAGGCTAAGTCATAAAAATTAATGTCATTCTTATATAACTTGGAGCAAAATACTTCATAAATTAATGCAACTTGGGCTAAAACCTGAAAATAACAAAGTATGAAGACTAATAAAGCAATAAACCAGATAGAGTATAAATCAATAATGGCTCTATCATGCTCTGTAAGGCAATACACGAATGACCTATTCATTACGAGTAATTTAGACTCAAGTACAGCATATACCCCACATCCACTCTGCGGTTGATGAATCATGATACGGGCATTCGGCATGGCGTACCGCATTCCCTTTTCACCCCCGGCAAGAAGAAGAGCTCCTTGGCTCGCAGCAACTCCGAAACATACGGTTCCAACCTTTGGTTTTATCTGAAACATTAATGACCCAGGAAAATTGTCTCACAGAATTAGCATGAGTTTGCATACCAGACTGTCGCAAAAAATAACGAATGTATGTTTTGAATGTTTCGGAAAAGTGCCATAAATGATCACTGTGAATTGATCTCAATTGATCAACAGTTCTAGGAATTCTTTAGTGCTTTACAATGTCTAAATGCACTTTATGAAAAGAACACCTACCTAATACTCCGTTTAACAACACATGCAAAAAGCGAGTAATATGCAAAAGACGAGTATGTATTTCGACGCAAATCTTTAAAAGTAGCAGTATCAGCAAATTGGATACTAGGCAAAGTAAACTACGTGATCTCTATGAACGTACCCAAGACATGCAGTCATATATTGCCAACACAGAATATGTGCTCCCACCTGGGCAGTTCAGATACACCTGATGTGATAAAATAATAATTCAGAAAAGTAAGGTAACAACACATTCCAGCTAATTTTTTTTGGGATCTGAGTTCAACAATGATAAACTATGTGAGAAGTCCAGATATACCACACCAGAATATCTGCATTTTCATCTATAGTTGCCAGGGTCACAAGCTGTGTTATAACTCTCTGGGCAACCTGTGAGTTTACAGGCTGCCCAATGAAGATAATCCGGTTTCTAAATAGAACAGTTGAAAGATCCATTGGTCCTCCCGGAGTAAGAACTGCGGGCATCACTGGTGGATTTCCTCTTCTTGCTTGTATTGTTGCACCATAACTGTTCAAAATCCAATGCTATGAAGTTATACATCTACTTCGTTGACACAATAGAAGCAACAACAATAGCATCAACAAAGCCTTCTCCCAGTTTAACCCGGGTCGGCTACATGAAAAACTCCTTGAGCTGTATGTTCATTGTACACATTAGAAGAAAAACAATATAATTGTTTGTAGTGGATCCAACAATAACCAATGGACAACGGGAAATTACAACAACAATGACAACAAGCATTTTCCCAGTTTAACAAGGGTTAGCTACACTGATCAAGCTTTTCTTCAAACTCATTTCCTTCCCTAAGTTTATTTGACAAAGAGAAGTCGTGTCTTACTGTCCCTACCCAGGTTTGTATCGGTCTCCCTCTCTCTTGTATACCAATGTCTATGATACTCATAGGGCTGGCACTAGAATTTTAGAGCCTAAAGAGATGATAAGAAGTGAGGCCTTGAGCTAAAGTGTGAACCTTTCTTATACGATGTATAATGTAATCATTATAATACATGCTTAAGATCGTTAACCTAGATTTCAAATACTAGTAAGTCCATTAACTTTAAGTCTTTAACTTTGAATACACCTGAAATCTTTCAGAACATGTTGAATATTATAGCACAACTCATAGAGTATTTGCAAAAGGAATGAATTTGCAGAAGCTGTTTTTAAGATACAACAATACCACTACTAAAACTTAAATGAGTTTGGGCCTAGCTAGTAGGTGGGCCTAAAGCAGCCGGACCAGCTGCTTTATGGCTGGGCCGGCACTGGATACTCAAGACCAAATCACTCAAACGATTCTCTATCATTTTGTCTTTTATAGGTGCATGTGAAACATATATATTCAATCTTATTGTGTCCTTGTGTAGTCTATCTTCCGTACTAACACCATTCATCCACCTTAGCATTCTGATTTTGCTACACTCATTTTATGGTTAGACTTTTTTCTTAATCGCCCAACACTCGATCCCATACACCAAAGCGGGTCTTACAGTGGTTCTAACAAATTTACACTTCAACCTAGCCGACCTCCTACAGTCACACAACACTCCATATGCACTCCTCCACTTTGTTCACGGTCCACCCTTCTTTTATCCTATCGCTAATACCACCATGGCACCATTTATCTCTCCATCACAACATAAAATCTACCCAAGAAATCTACTATTCTTCTTCTTGGGCACGTTTTGCCCACCAGTAGCATTGCCTCCTCATCTTTCGTCCGGTGACCACTAAAGTTACACTCCATATGCTCTGAATCAGTCTGACTAATCTTACATCCTATAGATTCTAAATTACTCCTTCAGAACCTTTAGATTCTAAATTATTCCTTCAGAATTCTTACTTACCATCTAGCCTACTCCTTATATCAACTATCAAAACTAATAATCTGCAAAGAACATGCACCACAGACTATCATCTTGGATATTCCATGTAACCTCATCCATCACCAAACTGAACATGTACGAACTTAGCACCGACCTTTGAGAAAAGCTTTTGTTATGGAGAATTCTCTTGTGTCTCTTCCCAAGTTCCCCACACTAGTAATTCGGACTAGTAACTGCTCCCTCGTAGATGCCTATATCACCTCAATATATTGGAAGGGTACACCTTTTTCTCCAAGGCTTTCCACATTAGCCGTCTAGGCACTCTATCACGTGCCTTATCAAAGTCTACGAGCATTAAATGGAAGTTTTCATATTTCCTCTGTACTTCTTCATTAAGTGCCGAAGTACGAGAATAGCTTCCAAAGTCGATCTCCCTCCCTCCCTGGCATAAAACCAAATTAATTTTGGGTGATTGTTGTCTCACATCTTAATCTTCTCTCACTAACGCACTCCCAAAGCTTCATTGTGTGACTCTAAAGTTTGATACCTCAATAGTAGAGCAACTTTGAACATCTCCCTTGTTCTTAGATAAAGGCACACAACATGAAATTGATCTTGAATAATGGCACTACAAGAGCGGTTAAAGGATCTATACTACTCTCTAAAAGTGTGAAGGTGTTTTAATGTTTAGTGTTTCAACAGTTTTTTTTGGCCCTTAGATTAAAACAAATTTACAATAAAACCAAATCCGAAGAGTTGTGACTATTCAAATTAGAAATGTAATTTAAGATACAATCTGTGGCGAGTTTAAACATCAACGGTTGTGACTATTCAGTTCGTGTCTTTTCTGAATAGTTGTGACTATTCAGTTTGTGCCTTTTTGAATGGGTACATTTACCATTATAAAAGGAACTCTCCATTAACCAAAGAAATTCCACATCTTGCCAACTCTCTCCCCCTCATTTTCTTACAATATTTGTTGTTTTCTTTGTAAAATTTGGTAACCATTTTCAAGACCGTACCATACATAATAGGAAGCATAGCAAGACCCAAGTGGGCTGCACTATGCAACTTAAGTGGCGAATGAAGCAGCTATCATTGGAGACGTTTTTCCAAACTTAGTTGCATCGTTGAGGGGCTTATAAGTCTTCAGCATATTTTCAGTATCTCAAATTGTTTTACACACATTTCATTTACCACTATTTGCTAAGTTGAGTATATTACTCATCGACTTCGAAATATGTGCGTCTTGTCTTGATTTTTTCTCCAGTTTGAATTATATTCCTCATTAGTCTTATTTGTTGAAATAATTAACACCATTTAAGTGTAAATATTGTAACAAATATAGATCCACATGCAACGCACGTGCTCATAACTAGTAGTAGTATCAGTAAGGGCTGGAAGGCATCTAAGGTGAAATAATTAGGGCTTTTCCAATATCCCAATTCACTTAATATAAGTTGGTATAAATAGTTCAACCCAAAAAATCAAGGTCAATATTGCTATGTCGAACGGATGGACTTTGCCCGGCAGGCAAAAGGTAATACTGGAAAGCAGTATCTGGGGTGATGAAAGTAACGATATCCACGTTCGCAGAGATTAAGCTTTTACATGATTCCCAATGAAAAAGAAAGAAACGATAAAGCATGAGCTTACAAGGGATCCAGAACACAAAAGGTGGAATAAATGGAAGTATCAGGATGCAGTAGTAACTTCAATAATCCCACAACCACAACTTCCGGATGAAAAGCTCAGAATTCTGAAAGAAAACTGGTTTCTCCTCTATAAAGTCTACAAGATAATGATAGACACAAGACTTGCTCATGTTTCATGCTGAACATCTGATTAAACATAACAAACAGACAGAAGATGAACCAGACAGAAATCGATACACAGCAAAAAAAAAAAAAAAAAAGATAAAACTCTCTCATTGACTGTCCAAAATCTTAGTCTACCCATGAGAATTTCCATGGGTATCTCTTGTCTCGGATAGCAAAAGGAAAAGGGGCAGCTTTGGATGGAGCACCTACTTTCCAAATGTATTGTACAGATATAAAGTTCACATTTCCATTGAGAAATTGGAAAAAAAATTACAGCTAAAAGGTCTTTAAAGGTTAAATTCAAAACACCACCCTCGTGCAGAAAACTTAATTTCGTAACCAAATGAATCATATGCAAAATAAAGGCCCAATTCTCGACCATTTAAGTCTCTCCTAAGAATAGGCCTAATAATTGGTCGACCATGTTAATTAGATAATTGCTTGATGAAGCCTTTATTATTCCTGACGAAATAGAACATCAATTTGCAAAATGGAGCATATACATTGAACCATTCATGATTCCAAACCTCAAGTTATATGACTTTTCAAGGAGGGAGACGTAGATTCCTTTCACCACCAAATCATCACCACCACTCCCTTGGTAGTTAGTACATAGTACCCCCTTAAAACCCCAATTGCAGAAACTAGCACCACCGATCACCTTCCAACCCTTTTCGCATTGGAGGTCTCAGACCGTCTGCCTCACTCTTCCCATCAATGAGCGAGCACCGGATCTCATAGCTCATCCGAGACCATGATACCATCCTTCATCTGTAACAACACCCTGACGTTGTTTCGCATTTGTGCTACTGCTTCCTGCATTTTACCCACCTCTGTTGCTATTTTAGAGACCTTGGTCTATACTTCTGCGATGATTCTTTCCAAATCAGCCAAATGACCAAAGCCAACGTAAAGAAGTGCCTCGCCGTCTTTTTTCATTACTCCGAATACAATCTCCTCATACAGCTCAATTAATCATGGAAGAGACATTAGCCAATTTAATCTCTTGCCCCCTTAATATTGGTCAAGGAAATACGGAACTAGTACAAAAAAATAACAGAAGCATAAAACGTAAGTTATTTTTGGAATATGGAATACGCTATTTGCACCCTTTTATGTCATTTACCACGGGGAGTTTTAATTTGTGGGCAGTTTCTCATAGAAAAAATCCAAGAAAATAATAATAACCAAAGTATTTTGACATACAAGGGGTGTAACGGTGAAGCATAGCAACACTCCTAGACTATATACTGTTATACACATTTAGAGCTATTGATAGGGATATTCTTGTTATCATAAAAGTCAATGTAGCCACTGTACAAATAATAAACGCACTTCCATTTCTCAGTCATACGGTCATACCCACTCTATTAATTAAAAAAAAAATAGTGCTGAATTTCCTGATGCCTTATTGTCGATGCTGTGATGTGTGAGCTCCTCCAGAACACAATGATCCATTGTTTTCATCTTTACCTAATCGATTTATTTCCATCTTTAGCTATGGCTCAATTACGGCAATAAATTTCTATATGTAGCATAGTTAATAATTTTCAATTTTAGTTGGTTGTGCTGATTTAATAGTTGGGTTTACATCATTATGCTGAATGCTGACAATCACTTGGTTCTTTACACTAAATTTAAGTGTAGCCGTAGGATACCATAGGTGCGTTTAGGGTATTTTAACCTAACAAAATTTCCCATGGCTTAAGGAATACACACATCTTACTAAACCAAGGATGACCAACATCTTACAAATATAAAAACCTTCACAAAAAATTTACTGTTGATTGTAGATCGCCAAATAAGCATTTCTACACATCTACGCTCTTAATACAAGACATGACCAGTTGAAAGTGGGTTAATCTTATTGCTTAAGCTATAATTCAGAACTTAATAATACAATGTAGTCACAAACATAGATCAATTCAGGTGTTCATCGTATCCAAAAAAATATTAGGGCCAAGGCAGAAGCAGAATGATTCACCTCAAGCCAAAACCTAAAAGTGTGAACAAACTGGGCCCTCATTTGTGAATTGAAATTTCATGGTCATCGAAATACACAAATTTGCTCGTTCCAAACTGGTGAAATTAAACACAGAGGCACTACTTGCGATCTTCCTTCTCATAGAAACTTTACGACCTATTGGCCAATATAGAAAATGGACCCTTAACAGTCTCCAGAAGTCCTCTGGCCAGTGTACAGTGCAGCTAGAAGTATGAAACTGATTCACACGCCTCTTTGCTCTAAACTGTCAACTACTGAGATAGCATTTTCAACAGCAGTTCGTTCAGAAAAGCTTGCTTTCGTTGGAGTCCCAGTGTTCCAAATAACTCTGAATGGGTAAGTTCTCCTAAGAGGAACTAGATGTAAGAATAAGCTGAGAACTAATATTAAACCCCTGCCCAGTAAACCTTATCATTGTTTCCCACGTCCACCGGTTCTGCATACAACTCTGTAGAAACTGTTGCAATAGATAGATTATGCAGTCCTGCAAATTATGGATAAACGCAAGTTCCCGAACTGAACTTCAAAAATTTCAATCTATTGTCTTCAAAAACCAGGTAACCTTGGCTACTTTCTTAGAAAAAAGCTGAAAAAAACCCGAAGACATAGTACAGAAAGACTCATTTTCACAATATATATCCTTCCAAAAGCTTATTTGGACTAGGCAGTTACGGCCATTGACCTACCCTTTGACTAATGGCTCTACCAAATTGCAGGTCGGGATAAAATATTGACTTAGAATGAACCTTTACCTGGATATATATAGAATTGCCATCTGATGAACGTATTTCAATCTAAGTTTCAGATAACTAATAAAGTTCATATTGAAAGGCTATAGCGTATGGAACCTGATATTACACAGTTATTTGGGGTATCTCATGCAAAAATGCCTTATTTTTTTTAGAACAATGATCGGTTGATCCATAGAAATATACAGCTATTGTATGATATTTGGCAAACCACAACGAAATGCAGTCCATATTAACACAGGTTGAGAGCAATGTCAACAGTTATTACTGAATACTAATCGAGCTCTTTCATTTAAGTATCTCTACACAGCCCGTTACATGAACTAATAGAAGAACATCAGAAAATTCACTCAAAATTTGGAGATCGCGTGTACGGGATATTTTAGGGGGTGTAGGGTAAATTGTGAGACAGTATGAAGCACTTCATGTTCAAGCGCACAAATCATCCAAAGGTGTGCCTACTTGGTAAAGGTGCTCACTTAGGTGCCTGGTGCCACAGCTAGAGACTGCCTAACCTAGGCCAAAACTATCCATGAGTGAGAGCCTCTCATCCATTGAAAATTCACAATTTTACATATAACACACACTTGGTCATATTGTGTAAACTAATATAATCCTCTATAGCAGCAGAGACTGCCTAACCTATGACAAAACTATCCATGAGTATAAGCCTCTCATCCATTGAGGACATCGGGTAACTTCAGGTCTCTTCGGACTGCAATAGGGATGATTCACAATTTTACATACAACACACACTTGGTCATATTGTGTAAACTATATCAGTTAATCTCAATATGTCTCATGTATCCAGGTACAAAGAAACATATATAATACAAAATATCAAGACTGATGACAGAATCAATAACCTCTGTTTTTCCCCAAGCCCTTGTCCATCGAGTTGAAGAGGCGGCCGACCTGTTTTACTCGAAAGCCCTGGCATAATGACAATAGTAAGCTCAAATTAATTCAAAGTTGGGATAACTCCACACACATACAGAGCTGATAAAAAAAAAAACACTAGACATGCATTGGTTGAAAAAGTCTGAAACAGGTAGCAAACAAAATGCCAATGACATCAGAAATTCGACAAAAATTCTCAAAAAATTAGGGCAAAGTTGAACTAGATAGATAACAAGAACAGACTAAACTTGAAATGTACCGATTGTTGACGAATCGCCGTAAGGACTAGCCAAGACACAAGCAATCGAATTCTTCGATCTTCTGCGTCGATTAATTGAACAATTCAGGTATTGTATCTCCAAATAGGAAGCAAACTAATTGTGAAGCAGATATATGAGAACGAGTTGATGGGAAGTACCTGTGCGTAAGTGATGGTAGAGATAGGACTCTGTTACGAGAAGCGACTGAGGAGAAGCTGAATGAAGCGGAGATGGCTGAAGCCATTGTTTCTGCACAGCTTCAGTGAGAGAGAGAGAGAGAGACCTCGTGGATTGAGGATGAACTCGAAGAACAACTGGGGTTATGTGGTTTCTCTAATTGACGAGATTTGGGTCAAGTAGATATATCCGGACACCGGTTCACCTCGGGCCGTTGTCGTTCGGGGAATCCGTTCGTATGGACTTAGGGCTAGTTTGGGAATGTTGTGGCAGTGCTCGAAGCTGCTGTATGAAAACACGGTAGGAAATCTGATGTGAATTCTAGATAAAATGTTGTTTGATAAATATTACGTAAAAGATGTTGTGAAATATTGATGCAGTAAATTTATGCTTGGCAAAGTGAACTTGCTGTAAGAGAGTAAAATGATAAAAATATATGACACATGTCATTTCTGTAAAGATAACTATTAATATTTAAAAAAATTATAAGGTTAAAAGCGGTTATAGATAAATTAATCAAAATCACTTTCTTGAAAAACATCCACCTTGCTTCCTGAAACCTGTTGCGGGCTAACAGAAACTATCCGAAAAGCAGAAATTTATTTATATCAAACACACTAAAACTGCTTCTGGTGTTGAAAAGCAAATGTACTGGCAGCAGAAGCATTCCCAAACTCAGCATCTCCAACAGCTAAATTGTACTACCTCCGTTTGTTTTCTATCACACCATTTTGACTTTTGTCACTATTCACTGGGTCACTTTGACCCAGTAATTTGTGTAGCAAAACGATGCAATTTTTTGATAATTTTTTCATCGTGTTGTAGAGTAAAAGTCGCTCTATAACACGGTGAAAAAATTATCAAAAAAAGGCATCGTTTTGCTATCCAAATCACCCGGTCAAAGTGACCCAGATACGAGTCAAAAAGTCAAACCGGTGTGATAGAGAAGAAACGGGAGTAGTATTTTTTTAGATTTATTAGTTCGTCGTCAACCGATTTGAACTCAGAACCTTTTGCATGGGCTTTTAAAGGCTCTACCGCTTGAGCTAGCACCCATTTGCAACAGCTGAATTGCCTTTGGACTATATTTGTACCTGTCCTAAATTTTACACCGACACTTTTGGGTTGCTGCTCCAGCAGCGGAGCCTAAATATAGGTCATCAACATTATTTTATTTTTATAGTTTTCATTATTGAACACTTATGTTATTATATCTAACCATTACCATAGTTTATAAATTTAATATCGAATTAATTAAAGAAGCGTTGTAACATTTGTATTATTTTTTCACTTTAGTTGTTGATAAGTATTTATAATTTTGTTAATTATCGGGCTTGAGCTTGCCGGATTCCGAGTTCTCGACTTCGATGAGTTGTCTCTCCTCTTGCCCTCTCTCTCTCCTTCGATCGGGTTGGGGTTTGAGATTGCCGAAATCTAGACTAGCTCGACCTCGTAGAGATCTAGACTTGAACCCACGGAAACCTGAGTCAAAGGAGAGAGAAGGGGTTTGATTTAATGCTATATGCCCGAATATAGCATTCCAAATACTACCTCTGTTTCTTCTCTTTCAACCTATTTCATTTTTTGTCACTATTCACTGAGTCACTTTTTGTAGAGTAAATTGTACTCTACAACACCATGAAAAAAGTTTCAGAAATTAATATTGTTTTGCTATTTAAATCACTGAGTCAAAGTGACCTAATTACGAGTTACAAAGTCAAAGTAAGACAATACAGAAGAAACACGGAGTAAATACATCTCATGTTGCCCACATCACCCAAATAGTTCAACCACTTAAGAAAAAAAATATTTAATTCTAATTAGTGGTGGGACCATTTATATAATGTGTTCAATTTGGGAGTATTTGGGATGATATATTTGGGTGCTTGTGTTGTGCTTGGTCGTGATCGATTTGAGGAAGATGACGAATATGGAGTTTTTGAATTAGGCTTCTAAAAGAAGAACGTGAATGATGAAGAAAATCTTAAAAATTTTTTTTTTCTTCTTTTTTTCTTTTCTTCGAGGTTAAAATGACATTTTTTCCCTTTTGTTGACATAATAGTAGTCAACTAATATCGAAGTATGTTAAGGGTGAGTTACGTATAACGGTTTCTGGTGGAAAAACTAGTTTTTAGATTGTGGTGGAAATTTTTTGATTTTTTTTAGAGATTTTGTTTAAACCAGTGTGTTTGATAGTGATTTTAAACTAGATTAAAAACTGGAGAAATGTGTTTGGTAGTATTTTTAAACTAGATGATGTAGATTAAATGACAAATATATCCTCAATTTATTTTTTCTTTAGATTCAAGAACAACAAATGTGAGGCAAAAAGTTAACGATTTCATATGTTGCAACGGTTTCATGAAAGTTAACAAATTGAATAACAAATTAACGATATTTTTGTCATCTAGAAAATTAAATTTTCATACTAAATAAAAAGTTAACGAAAAAATCAAACTTCATACTCAACAAATTCAAAAAAATGTTACTGGTACAATTGAAGCAGCCATGGTACTGGAATGAAGGGTCAAGTTGTTGTCTACTTATAAAAATTTTCTAATATTTGAAGGATAAAATTAAGAAAGTTTAGATATGAGTTTGGTAATATGAAGAATATATGAAGGTATTATGGGGTTACCAAGAAGTAGGAAAAAACTGGAAAAAAACCACAGAAAGATGATTTTTTTCACATGCCTAAACTTGAAAAAAAACTGATTTAAAAACCAGATTTTAAAAACCAGATTTTAAACCACTCCAACCAAACAGAAAATAAAAACCATTTGGTTTTTCCACCAAAAACCAAAAAAAAATCAATGTGCCAAACCAAATAAAAACCAAATAACGTGTTGATTACAAATAGGGCATCATATTCTTTTGAAATTAGCAATTTGGTAACAGATGGTTTTTTTTTTTTTTTTTTTTTTTTTTTTTTTTTTTTTAGCAATTTGAAATTAACGTGTTTATTACAAATAGGGCATCATATTCTAAAGTAGTTGCAACGTTTCGACATATTAGAGGAATACAGTTAGCAATTACATTTCAAATCATATGATGATTACATTCAAAATATATGTACAACTTGGTATCAATTCTGTTTAGTATATTTTTATTGGAGAAACTTATTAAGTAATCTTTATTGTACCAAATCAAAGGTCCTTAACTCAATTTATTTCATAATCAGATTATGATAATCTAGTTGGGTTTTGAGCATCTTTCTGTCCATTGGGAATTAATTTCAGTTCAATTTCTACCATTCAACTATGGGTAGCCTTTCTTATGTGCAGTTGGATGCTTGTAATCGTACTTATGTTCTTGCTTGTATCTTTTCGATATTTCGATATTAATATGAGGTTCTTCTGGTTCCGCAAAAAAAATTTCTACAGTTCAACATGTTACATTATATCAATTTTGTATTATTGTAGGAAAAAGTGTCTTGAAGAAAGTATAAAAAAATGTTAGTCACAATCAGATATGCCTGCGTCCGCCCTCATTGTCGTAACTATACTAATTGAAAACCAAAAAAAATCTCTTAAAAACCCGTAAATAGTTATACAAAACACATTTTTAAGATCTAAGGGAGTAAAAACACAATTTTGACAGAACGCGATTTAATCTGGTGCATGAAGCTTATAAATACTGCTACAATCTGAGCTAACCGTCATTAGTAGCAGCTTATTTTGAACACAAAAAAATTCAAAAAAAAGTGAAATAATCATAAATCTAAGAAATGTTGCAAATCCAGCCAAAACAACGTCTCTTTTCTTCGAGGAATCATCATGTCTTTCATGGAATCTTATGTTTAGTGGTGTTAACCGGTTTTAGTACCTTGCCCATATTGTAACCCAGAATATGCCGTTTGCATAATAGTAAGGATAAAGAGAAACGCCGCCGCAACGATAGAAATAAGTGCCCAGGGACTCCTCATATACGTGTGACAAAAACTAGCACGATGTTTCTTCCACGGCTTCTGGCAATACTTGACAATCTCATGTTGGACGCGGTTTAGCTCACTGTGAGGATGCATGGTCAAATCCTTAGACATCGTATTAAACAAGTCCGCTGCATTCTTGTCGCTGCCAATAACATTCCGAATAATTCCTTTGCCACTAAGAATACTAACATCCTGTGAATTGTCAATGAGATTGTCCATCAGATAGATGAAAGATGTTATGTCGTGCCCTGCACCGACATGACATCGTTCAAATGCTAATAGGTTTAGGAATATGAACTCTGTCGAGTCGTCTACCACGAATGCTGGAAGTCTCAAGTAACCTCCTTCGAATGAGATGTCTCTGAGGCTTTTGGTCTTGCTTTTTCTAAAGTGGATGCTTGCTCCGCGAAGCTCGGTTGCCGAACGGACCACCACGTAATCAGCGTTGTCACCGTCTTCTTGGTAGTAATTTGGAGAAGTCCCCGGAGCTGCCATTGGTTCCGGTAGGAGAAGGCTCTTCCGGTATAGTTCTAGTACGTGCGAGCATTTGCCCAATTTTGCAAAATGGGAAATCGTACCAGGGTTGCAAAAGCTTAGTATGTCTCCATAGAGCTTATCTATGCACGTCTAAAAATAAGATATGTTAATTTAACATTAGAATATCAAACTTTGGCAAAAAAAAAAAAAAAAAAAAAAAAAGAAAATGAAAAGCATATTGAAAAACATAGAAAATTTTGCTAGGATTATGGGATATTCGATAAAATTGGAACAATATTTACCTGGTCGTTGTCACTAGGTATGCACGAGAACAACATCGAGAGCACTAGCATGGGGAGTTGATTCTCCAACATCAACATGTCGCGCCTAACGAATGGCATAACGTAACTCTTACCATGGTCTCCAAACACGGGATCATCTTTATTGTCTGTCGTCTGAGCTGCCCGAATAATTTGAAGGATGAAACAGCCATCAATGATCATCATTTCGACAAATTTCTTTGTCGTGTCATTCCATATTAGCGATTCGTAAGAATCCATCAAATCCTGTGCCACGGAAAGAAACATGTCGTATACTGACTGAAGAGGTAGATTTGACCTGTCGAGGAAGTGGATTAGGGTGCGCTGCTTGTGAGTCTCCATTGGCATAAGATGATCTGTCATGTGGTGGAACGGACCAATCGACACCACTTGAGGCATGTAGACTTTTTTGTTGAGATCTGAAATAAGGCGAGGGACTTTGTAAATGGAGATCTTTTTCCATTTCTCTTGCTCTTGGCTATAGACTTGGCTTTTGTTGGCAAATTTGAGGTTAATATCCATCACCCAACTCTCAGTGATTTTTTCCTCTCTCATATTTGGTTTGGTTTCTCTTTTGGTATGGACTCCTAACTTCTCTTGAACCATTTCACTAGTAGTACTACTTGTTATAGATAGAATTTCCGATTCTAAGAGAAAAGCAAAAAAGCAAAAGACATATTCTTAGAAGTGTGACACAAGTTATTTATTATTGCTAGCATTCTCTTTTGGGCAATCTTCACTTTACACTTTCTTTAAGCAATTCCATAAATTAAATTCCAACATCAACTTTCATACTTCCCTTTACGAGCTGGAGGTTGAGTAAAAGTTTCCCATGCATAGTGCGGTAGGGGGGCGGGGGTCGAACTCATGACTTAATGAAATAGTTTGAAGTGCAATGTAACAAGGGATAACATGTATGTCTTTGATGTGATTTGTAACCGTTGCATTGGAACTTGTGTCCATTCAGTACACACTTATAAAAAAGCGGCCGCGTTAAGATACTTTTGTAAGTTCAGAGTTATTTTTCAAAAGCTTTGAAACTGATTTCAAAGTCTTGAAACTGCACAGCACTTCACAACATGAACTAAGGAAGGGGGGGGGGGGGTTTCTTACTCCTAATCATGCCTTAATCTCCTGCACTTGATCACACTATATTATATGGTGAAAGACAAACTAATTATGTGTTATGACATGCCTTGATCTTATCATTTGCCTAAGCTGTTTGCTGGGATTGTTAGCCAACTCTGTATTGCAGGAAGTTCCTTATTAGCTAGTTTGCAGAGTAGGAAATCCAAGCCAGCAGATTGGTCCTACTGTTATGGAAAAATATTTGGACTTACCTTAGGCTTGAAGATTAAAGATCATATCAAAATCAATTGAGGAAATCAACCAGCTAGCCGTTGGAAGCAAGCTGTTGAGAGTCAAAGATCTGCAGAGGATTTTTAGGGAATTCTGTTGAAGCTTCCCATATAGTCTGCAATTCAAATTTCCAAAGACACCAACTAATTCAGAGAGATTGAGAAGTACAGAGATTTACAACAGATATTCATACACTCTCACTGATTGACAAGCATCATTGAAGAAGATCATTCAACCATTCAATCCATTCTAGGTTCTTTAAGAACACTTCAAGCTTTACTGCTTCACTGTTTTCACAGTGTTCTTCATCTAGAGCTTAATTTGTATATCATTTTGTTATATTACTTAATCATCTATTCTCGTGAGTTTTTCGAGAGGAACAACAAAGATTCTTATTGTATCAGTCTGTTACTAGATAGGTTAGGAAGAACCACAGGCTGGAAAAGAGTAAGACATTTCTCTTGGCCTGAGATCTAGGGCTTATCTTCTGAAAAAGAAGAGGTTGTTGAAATCCTAGAGGGATTAGATCCCTCATGTGGAGAGTGGGTCACTTGGGACCGAACTTCGTAACAAATCACTGTGTTCATTGTCTTACTTTACTGTTATTTACTTGTCTTCATAACTGTTTCAAAATATATTTCTATTCAAAGCTTTGAACAACTTTGAAAATACTCAGTTTCTTTTAAAATGTCTATCTTGATTTCAAATCCTTGAAACTGAGTTCAAAGCTTTAAAATACTCCATGTCCTTTTCATTTGGTTTTAAAACCACACTTTTGGAAAAAGTTGCGATCCTCTATTCAACCCCCTTTCTAGAGTATTTGATCTTGTAATTGCGTACCTACTTACAATATTCAAATTTAATTTAATGTACTGAATTGTGCTGATTGTGTCCTGTTAGTTGTGGTTATATGACGATGTCGGTGGATTTGTGGGATATATTTTCGATTTGGTGGTTTTTCTAATAACATTGCCTAGTCTTCCTCTGAAAATTGGTTGTATAGACAATCCTGGTGGGTGGCGACGTGGTGGTGAATTGGTTGTACTAGTAGTATTGGTTTGCGGTGATGTAAGGTCATGGCTGAAAGGGAGAGAGAGGAGAGGAAGAGGGATGTGTCAACCAAGATTTAAGGGATGGTGTTTTCTTTACTATCATTGAGGGAGTGTCTTGTGCTCTAGGTTTATTATAAATTTTCCTCTCTAGATGGGAAGCTTTGTCTTGATTTCGGTGTCCAACAATGCTCTAACTTTGTTCATGCCGGGGGTCTACTTCCGGCGTGGCCTCCGAATCAGGAGGAGGTTTGTGGATTATGATCTATGAGTCTCCTTTGTCAATCCCAATCACATCTCTTTTGTACGTTTTTGATGCAGGATACGCAGCGAAAATACAATAATAATTTCCTGATCAAGATCCTCCATGAGTCGCAGGTTAAGCCATCATTACGTGAAATAAATATTGAAATGAATAATCAAGTGTATTCAAATACTAACAATTAAATTAAGTTATAGCACTTCTAGTTCTATAAATAAAAAGGGTAAAAGACAAAAACACCCCTCGTGTTTGGGGATAATAACAATACCCCCTGTTAGGGACAATTACCCCCTGTTAGTGGACGAACGTTGGACAAGTACCACCCATATGTTAAATCATTTTTTTTGGACCATTCTACCATTTGAAAGGTTGAACTTACATAAATAACCATACCACATTTTTCTTGGTGTTTTAACTTGGTTTTCTTCACCACCACCAGCAACCAACCGTTCTCCTCCTCCTCCTCCTCCTCCTCCACCACCACCACCAGCACCACCACCAGCACCACCAAATTCAAGAGCACCCCAAATTTTGAACACCTTTACTCATCATTTTGCCAATCGCAAGAAATCATCTGGTTGAACCATCATCTTCGTCCCTACCGTTCAACCCAACCGGCACCTCACTACTACTCCGTCGGGCGAGTACAATCCCGAAAACTCGCCTAAAATCCAACAAAAACATTGCAAGAAACAAGAACACTACGATTTAAAATTATTAGATATACACTAAGGTCAGACATGTCTGCCCTAAAAAACATTCAAATCTTAGCAAAAAATACAAAAAAGAAATAGAAATGAAGAAGAAGTTCAGAAAACAGAACCGCCGGCACCGGCTCGTCGCCGCCAAATTTTCAACCATCTCTACGAAAAAATGGATCTTGAATAATAGAGATCTATAGATGCCAAAATAGGAAAAAAAATGGAGAAACAACACATATGGACTCCTCGTCCCGTTTCGGTCGGACTCTTCGAAAATCGAAAATTGGGTCCGCCACCACTGGCAGAATCCAAAATTGGGTCCAAAAACAGATCAAGAAGGAGGAAGAAAGGGAAGAAGAAAAAGAAGGAGGAGGAGGAGCCACCACAACTAGCGGAGTCATCGTCGTTGTCGATTGAAGCCACTTCACACCCAGATCGGAGTGGTCATCTACATCTTCATTTCAGCCAGCGAAAACCAGAGCACATGGTTTGCTTCAGCTTGATCTTCATGCTTCCGGATAGGGGTGCAACTTGGGCGGGTTGAACCCGACCAACCCGATCCCAGCCCGAACTTAAATAGGGCCCGGACACATAGTAAAAATTTGGACGAGCTTGGACATAAATTCTCAACCTGAATTGCAATTATGGTCGGAATTGGGCACAAATATCGAACTACGGGCTAACCCGAATTGCCCGATTTGCATGACCACTACATTTAAATATTAAATTTGAAAGAATTATGTAGCATATCTAACATGAATATACTATTTTCTTTTAATTATTAGCGATGTTGTAATCATTTTTTTTGTTCTTGAACTAGTTGATTTGTTTTTTCATCAACAATTTATTATTCTCTTGTGCTTTTAAGAAGATATTAAGTTTAATGTACTAGTCCGAATTCAACCCGAGCCCGAATTGATTTATACGAAGTTGGGCTCGGACAGGTTGACAATGCTCTTAACCCGGGCCGGGCCGGGCTTGGGAAGCCATGACAGAATTCGGGCTCGGGCTTGGACGAGGGTGCCAACCCGTCCAGCCTGCCCAATTGCAGTCCTGTTGCCGGAGAAGATGATCCAGGGGGGCTCCGTCTGGTTCACGACGTGCCGGAGGGTGCCCGGGGTGGGGTTGGTCACGTCAAGGTCGGAGGAGTCGGTGATGACGTAGATCTTGCCTACCTTTCCGCCGAGGGAGGAGGCGCTGAAAATGAAGCTGCAGTCGGCGAGGCGTTGGCGTTTCTTGGCCCAGTTGTGGTCGCATTTTCAGCAGTCGTCGATTGAGTTTTCGGTGAGGCATGATTGTTGGCTATTTGGGAAAACCCAGAAACGAGAGGGAGACCGGCGAAAACCAGAGCACATGGATTGCCTCCGACACTCCTCCAGAGGACGAGGCCACTAGAGACCCGTCTCTCTCTCTGGCGGCTGGTGAATTGGATTTAGGTTAGAGGAGGAAGAGAAAGAGATAGATATTGAGAGAGAAGAGAAGAGATGGTAATGAAGGGATATTGAGAGAAAAAACATATGTAGTAGGGTATTTGTTTTTCATTTGAGGGTAAAATTGTTATTTAATGTGTTTAGTTAGTTGTCGTTCGTCACCGTTAACTAACAAGGGGGTTTTCGAATATCCCCAAACACGAGGAGTGTATTTCTAAATAAGCCATACTCAAGGTGTGGTTTTTGTCTTTTACGCATAAAAAAATTAACTCTTTAGTATATTTTGAATAGGGAAATGCTATGCATTATCCATTTTTCTTCACCCTTTATTTCCACGCCCATGTGAGGTTCTTCCATTGAAGAGTTTTAGAAAGATATCAGAATAAATAATTATAATGGTGACAAAAGCAGATCAGTCAATAAATATGATGTGAGGTTAAAATGAATAATCAAGTATCACTAAACACTAATAACTACATTAAATTACAGCATTACTGGTTCTATAAATAAAAAATTAATGGCTATTATTGTTTTAATATCAATTTTTTGGGAGGATTTAATCATAATTATTCACGATAGTTACCGGGCTTTATTGTTATTGTTGTATTTTCTACTTTATTGTTATGGTTATATTTTCTATTGAGATGATGGTAATAATTCACC
This sequence comes from Linanthus parryae, assembly GCA_023055425.1. Lineage (NCBI taxonomy): Eukaryota > Viridiplantae > Streptophyta > Magnoliopsida > Ericales > Polemoniaceae > Linanthus > Linanthus parryae. The sequence continues at coordinate 43,502,456 of JALGPY010000002.1, forward strand.
GAGTGTTAATGAAGTGGAGACGCTCTCATCATTATGATGAACCAATGTTTTTGAAAACTATAATATTAACCTTGTAGCATAAGTGCCCTATATATTTTTGACATCGCGCATCAGCGCTCTGGTGATTTTTAAATCCGGGTTCCGCCCTGATGACACGGGTAACTGAAGCACTTGTTTTTCATTGTACGAGGACAACCCGTCAACGCCCACCAAATTAACAAAAGAATGCACATTCTACTCAAGCTCCTATAGTAGTCTTACCTATCAAACTGTAATGACGCCCTGCCTGTCCGGTAGGTTCTAACAAATAAACACAGCAGGTCGAAGGTATTTAAACAACACATGAACATCTTGCGTGATATAAAAGTCGGGTCATATCGCCTCAAATATATAATTATAACTTGGAGCATTTCATGCCGAAAACAGTATACTGCAGTGTTTTGACCTTAAATGACAAATCTTTGAACATGACAATCTTTGAACATTGGAGCAAAAGTTAAACTTTCCTCATTGTTATGACTTCTAAGATATCTTAGGGTGACTCCACTGATAATAAACTGAGATGTTGCATGATTTGTGAGGTAATAGAAAGAAACTCATGTTCCATTACACATGCCGTTCTAAGGTATTCATCTGCCCTATGCCTAAATGAGCCATAGCCAATAAGTGACGGGGAGGTTGTCTTGATTTCTGGATCTTCTGCATGCTCACTTAGGATGATACATCTCTCGGATGGTTGTTTCTGCGTTTGACCGGTTAACTATTTTGCATAGCCTCTTCAGCTAAAGGCCTTGTAGGGTAATCTCAGTTTCTTGGGGCTAGGGATGATTTTGCCTAGTTGTGTAAAGGGCTATTTGACATTGTAGAATTCCTATCAGGTTCCACCTCAAAACCAATTGACAACGAGGGGAGTAGATCATGACGTACACTTATTAAATCTTTTTGCTCATCTTGAATGTCCGATACAAGACTTCTAAACAAACACTTTGTTCACTAAATACTGAAACTATGCGCGTAATTGACGTTGAATGATATTATCTCTCCTATCCCACAAGAAGTCTCTATAAAACATGTCATTAAAATTTTACAGACACCGGCTTCACAACAGCTAAAAGTTTACAGATCAACACGCATGAAGGTAATTGTATCAAGAGCTTAATTTATACCAAAATATGATATAAAATAGTTCGATTATTATTTCATTACAAGGTCATTGATCAAAGTACATAAAAGAAATATTCTTGAGCCTGCATGACATGACAAACAGTTGCTCCTGGCTTTGTCTTCAACATTTGGAAGACCTCGTCGTCGGGGGTAAACGAAGCAGTGTCCCTGTGACAAGCACCGACCGCCTCTATTCTCTCTCCATCGTCGCCAACCAATGGAATCTTAAAAACTAGGTGAGGTTTCACTTGGGTATGGCAAAAATAAACCCTGTAAGGGTAAGGCATAATGTGACACCCAATCTGTTTATGAGCCTTCAAAGCCTTTGGCTCCTCCAAAACGGTGTAGTTTTGGAGTTTAATCCTATGCTTCGGGGACAACTTGGTGGTCAAGACATGGATATGGGATTCCGATCCGAGGACCCCACGTACGGATTCGATCAAGGATTCTAATGAGGTGAGACAGAACTTGATCTCCCCCGGGGAAGGTTTACGCTCGCATACTTTAAGCGTGACTGCCATTTCCAAGGCTTGCTTGGAGTTATTTGGGAAGGAGAATAAGTTGAGAAGTTGAGGAAGGCGTTTAGATGAGAAAGGAATGGAGTCGGCTTTTTCTTTGGGCAAAAAGTGCTTTTTGTAAGGGCTTTTCGGCTTAAAGTAGGCGGGGATTTTGTTCCCGACTTTCAAGTCTTCGATTTTAAAGAAGACATGCACTGCAGGGTCCTTTAGGAGTTCCGAGATATCGCTCGTGCAATTGGTGTCAGAGAACTACAATTAACAGATATAAGTGTTAATTACTACTTCGAGCATGAACGTACGAACTAAAAATCTTAAGAAGTATTTTACCGAAAAAATAAACTTAGGTAGTAATTGAAAATAGTTCGACTTTTTTTGCTCAACGGAAAATAAAAAATTGTTTGACATGATATGAAAAAAGAACATTCGTTTTGTCAACAAATAAAACGATCTGAAAGGCGTATAGATTCCGGGAAAGACATCTGACAGAACTTAAAAGATTAAAAACACTTTTCGTAAAAATCATGCGAAAAGGAAAGTTGGCGACAATTAGTCCTTTCTCTGTGTGTGTGAGAGAGAGATGGTGGTTTACCTGTGAAATGAAGAAAACACAAAGGAGAAGAAAGAAGAATGAAAATCTGGAAGCCATTTTTGTTCTATTTGAAGTTCCCAGAGGTCTTCAAGCAGGTCATATACTTTTGTTGCCAGTGAATCTCTGCAACATATATCTAACAAAGGGGATTAGAAGTCCATGCTAATTACTGAATTGGTTAATGAGTTGGGTGAGTAAATAAACCTCATCAATATGCCACATTAAATGTGGTAGCAAGTGACAATAAACTCACATTATATGAAGTGAATATGGTTCTCTTTGCGTGTCATTTGAAAAACATTCTCATAATGTCATTTATTAGCAGTTTTCTTTTGTTTCAATTGGCGTATACTCATGTGCAATTTAAGTGCCAATCAAATATTGCCACGTCAGTTTCCATGTCATATAACGTAACAAGTGAATTTTACAATAAGTACCACTCCGTCTCTACTCCTGCTACCAATTTCCATTTTTGTTTGTCTCTACTCTTTCTACCCATTTTCTTTTTTGACAACCTTAATGTGATGAAATGCCAATTTACCCTTTAAAAATACCTCACCTGCCTCTACCCATTCCCAACCCCACCCACTGATCTCAAACTTTATCTTCTCATCTCTCAGAACCCCTCACAGACCACACGTTAGAGAGAGAAAGAAAGGGAGAGAGACAGTGGTGGAGGCGGTGGTTCTGGTGGAAGATGGGCGGAGAGACGACGGAGAGGACGACGGTGATAGGCGGAGAAGACGACGAGCGAAGATAGGCGGAGAAGACAACGGGCTCGTTGCTGGTGGAAGCCGATGGCAAAGACGACGCGAGGACGTCGGTGACAACGGAGGCGGCGGGGGAGGCTGATCCAGGTAGTACTCTCCCTATCTCTCTCTCTCTCTTCTTCTTCTCTTCTCTTCTCTTCTCTTCTCTTCTCTTCTCTTTTCCTTTAGATCTACTCTATTTTCTTCAAGATCTGCTTATTTCTGCAGATCTTGCGACGAGGAAGTGGCGGCGTAGCTTCGATCCGGTATAGATCGACACTCTCCCTCTCTCTCTTTATCGACCTGTTGCCTCTGTTTATTCTTCTTCTTCTTCTTCTTCTTCTTCTTCGCAGAAAGAGGGTGAGGCGTTGGTAGTGGTGGGCGACGGTGGTGAAAGATCAACGATTAGGGTTCCGATCTGAATGAGGAGGACGAGGATGAGGACCAGTACCAGTGGCTTCTCCGATCTTCTTCTCCTCTTCCTTTTCTCTTTTCTCATGTTATTTTGACTATGGTGTTTGGATCTGTAAAAATTATGAATCTGTTGTGAAAATTTGATTTATCATCTGTAATTTTTTAGATCTGTTGGTGTTCATCTCTATGTAGAATTGTTATTGGTGGTGGGCTGCTGGTGGTGGTGGTGGTGGTGGTGGTGGTGGGTGTGGTGGTTGGTGTTGTGTAATTATCAGAGTTTGTGAAGGGCATTTTGGTCATTCTGCCTATACTCTTAAAACCCACTCCCAGTCGCAATGAGTAGAAAGAGTAGAGACAGAGTGGTATGACCCATGCACAACTTCAAGATTTCCATGCGCATTTAACTGGGAAGAAGTTTGATAAGATTGACGTTCATGCTTCTCATTGTTTTTAAATATATTTTTTCGCATTGAGCTAGGAGTTATAATGATGCAATGAATTTAAGATGAATGCATGACAAGAATACTCCCTCAGGATTGAAAATATATGTTGTTTTGAGGATTAGGAAAAAAAATTGCAAAAAAAAAAAAAAAACTATAATTATCTATAGATACCTAACAATTTTCAATTTTTTAATGGACGGGTCCTAGGAACAATTACACCCGTAAATGATAAAAATGAGTTCAATGGCGCCCTTAAGGTCGTACATAATTATGTTCTTAACACTACATTTATCTTCGCCAACCCCTTTTCTTCTACTACTATGAAGGAAGGTGGCTTATAAAATTGGGCATAGTATCTCGATATTCTTTGCGGGCATGTAAATGATATGAAGTTGTATAATAAACCCTTGCATTTATTTATTTATTAGTACTTAAAGTTCAGAGTCCTTTAATTATGAGCTACGCGTAAGTACTTATCTATTTATTATCATATTTCATTATATTTTTTTGTTTTACTGTCGTAATCCTCATATTTATGTTGCACGTTTATGTTTTAAGTGATATTAGTATCTTCTAAATATGTGTGTTAAGATTTAATATTTTTATTAAGTATGCTAGACTATGAAGAAAGCATTTCAAGAATGTTATGTTTGTGCCAACTTATTAGTTAGTATTAAATTCATAGCACGCCCCAAAACTGTATGTAAATTTGTATTTTTTCCAAACTTTATGTTTTTTTTGCATCTATCTCTCCATTATTAGTTTTTACATCACTTACCCAACTAACAATTACATCCTAAAGCCCTCTTTCATCATACTCCCTCCGTCCCTGCCAATTCTTTAAAACTGCAATTGGGTATTATATGGGCATGGCGATTTGGTTAACAAAATAATTGAAGAATTTGATAATTATTGCATTGTCAGGTAGAGTAAACTTTACACTACAAGACATGTAAAAATTATCAAATTCTTACGTTATTTTGCTAATCAAACCGCTAGTCCCGTATAATAACCAATTGTAGTTTTAAAGAATTGGCTGGGACGGAGGTAGTACAAGTCAAGTTCATTATAATATCGTAATATTTATATGCTAGCATGATATGTGATCATTTTTATACATCACCAACCTCCACCATCATGCACATGTCTCTCAATACATTTCCTTTGCATCTTCCTCATCGAGAACACTTCTTGAATGCTCTCTTCTCTCTCTTCAAATATTATTCTCGGATTTGGGGGTGGACCCTCACAAAACACCCCCAAAACTCCATTTTCCGCCTCTCAAATCATATGAGAAACTCAAGCCCAATGTTATACTATACATTGGGGGAGTCTTTTCCCTCATCTTGTTCAAGAATCTAAGCTCCTCCAACCTCCAAGAACCCTACATCAATCTCTAATCCCTCTTAAGGCTTACAAGTAAGCAATCTTTCTACTTTATGTGTTCACTTTGTTGATAATTCATGAATTGGTATGAAAAATGCTTGATCTTGAGTTGCATGTGTGATTTGATATATGATTGGCAACTTTTGAACTTGATCATCCTCATCTCCAAACATGCTTCATCATTCTCATGGCTAGATCATAATATTGTTACATGAATGTTGCATATTTCATAAAACCCACATTAGAACATACATGCATGTCATCAAAAACAAGTTTTTTGCTAGAATCATGTAAGAAAATGTTGTGGATAGTGAGACCTTGTGTTAGCTTGATTTCATATTTTTGTGGAATGATTCTTGCATGCAACAAGTTTTTCAAGTATAGAAAACCATAAAGTACATGTTTTGAGCATATTTTTACGAATTGAGAAAAATACAAACATTATATAAAATTATGAAAAATTCATGGTTTGTGTATTTCTATATGCCATTTGTACAGAAAAAATTTCAGAGTCACTGTACTTATATTTAATTTTTAATAGGCCAAAAATTAGAACTGTTTTTAGTACTCTGTTCAACTCTGAACCAGTGCGTTTTTTTACACATTTCATGTACTTATTCGAGTCCAATGCTTACTAAATTTGTATATTTTGTTACCAGAGATGTTATCTACTTTCTGTTAAAATTTCATAATTTTTGGAGTTTATGAATATATTATGAATTTACTCTCAAGACCTCTTTCAACCAGCCCTTTATACGTATACAGATCTTAATTTTTAATGTTTAAAAATACTTAGAAGTTTTAATTTTTGATATTTTTATATGTTATGGGTAAACTCTTTGTCTATGTTGTGTCAAACTTTTTTTTATTCCAAATAATTAATTTTAGTCACATATGAATTTTTGTACTAGCGATAGTTACTCTTTTCTTATGACATAATTTAGAAATTTATCAAGTTTCTTAATGCTTGTTATGTAAGTTACTTTTAGTTCATTATATGTCATCTTGAATTTATGTGTTAAATTAAACATGTCATATGCATCTAATAAGAAATATAAGGTCCTAGATATGATATGGGTAAAGTTAGTTCATCTTGCATTAGTAAGATTAGTGTCGTTGAGCTAAGTAATTTAGGCATGTGTTATATTTGGAATGATATTGTGCTAAGTGATTTTATGTGTGATTAGCAGCCTAATTTGCCATCTATATGACGTCGGAGTTGATGCTTATATGCTTAAAGTTCTTTGAAATTGGATTTAGAAGAATCAATTAAATGAATTAAGCTCGCAAGGTGAGTTACCCTACCTTCCGAAGTTTGTACATACCCTCCATTTTCTTAGTAGATTATGTATGTTTACGTCGTCCCTCCTATTATGCATGTACGATTTCTACTTAAGTAAGTGCTTTATACCCCCCATGAATGCTAACAAAGAAAATGAATTTTTCATAAGATAAAATACGTTTTCAGAAAGGCCACAGTTACCAGAGTGAAATCCCTTGTCGGGTATAGGCAGGCTATTGCCCTTTTGCCGGGGCAATATAAGCAGGCACACGTCGCCTCACGAGCCGTCGCGATGGACATGTCCATACGTTATGTTAAGTCACGAAGGTTACCACAGGCCAATAAGATAAGAAACTAAGCAAGCATGTTCAAGTATCATAAGATCTCTACGCGAGACAAAGCAAGGTTCCTACCTGGAAGAATATGATTTCTCACGACTCAAGCTATGCTTTCATTATATTAAAAATTTTGTTTTATTAACACCGTGATATTTCAAGTTTCACAAGTATATGTATGTATGACTATACCTTATGTTCATGATGCTCCATAGAAAGTAGCCCTTGGTAGTTTTCCAAACCTACAGAGTAGTGTAGATGTAACTCAGTGAGCTGGTTGAGCTCACCCTTTTAAGTTATTATTTTTTCAGGTTTTAAGGACATGTAAGAAGCAAGAAGTAGCATGGCGTTGAGTTGAGATGTGATAACGTGCTTCATGATGCTTATGTGCTTAGACATTGTTACCATGCTAGATGACTTGGAGCTATTGTAGAATACATGTTCGTAAATTGTTTAAGAATGTAAGATTTGTGTTTTTATGTATATAATACCTTGTATGAGCCATTGTATGATACCTAGAACATTTCCCTTGTTATACTCTGTTTACATTATGAGTCGACATGGCTAAACAATACTGGTTTTTAAGTTCAAACTTTCTTTTCTTAACAAGTCAAATTGTTTATCATGACAACCCCAAGTATTGTTATTTACGCTCCCGCAAAGTTTCAAAAAGAAATTTCAATCACGACTTTAATTAATTACTTGTTTGGCTTCTCGACGATTGGAGGTCTCACCGACATGTCGCGCCCTCCTCCCGTTAATGAAAAGTTTTATCGTAGCTTATTGGATTCGACGGGAGGGGTATGTGACACTTACCCTCAGGGGTTTGAACAACCCATGTTCCAACAATGCTCTGCATCATTTTGTGCGAAGCAATGCTCCGGCTATTGTTTTCCTCTCGGAAACAAAACTCAAGAAGGATAAGGGAGAGCGATTGAGGTTGAAGATGGGGTATCAAAACTTGTTGTGTGTGCCTAGAAGGAATCAGGCTGGTGGTCTCATACTAATGTGGTCTGGCGATATTGATGTTTCCATTATAAATTATAGTTTCTATCATGTTCATTGTTGGGTTTCGGATGTTAATGTTGCTGCTGGGGGTTTTTTATTGACGGGTTTCTACGGGAATCCAGATGCTAGCAAGAGATACCGGTCATGGGAGTTGTTGCATTGGCTTAAGCCTCACACGAATCGCCCTTGGTTGGTGTGCGGTGATTTTAATGAGATCATCTCAATGGATGAGTATGATGGTATATGTGTGCCAAATAGAAATCAAATGAATGACTCTTTTGATGTTCTTACTGCATGTGGGTTATTGGATCTGGGTTTTTGTGGACACAAATACACGTGGTCGAATCGCAGAGAAGGAGAAGCTAATGTCAAGAAAAGATTGGACAGAGCGGTTGGGAATGACCGATGGTGTGAAGCATACCAGTTTAATTCTGTCCAACACATTGTTTCTACTGTGTCAGATCATTCCCCTCTATTGGTGAATGCTCAATTTCAGAAGAAAAAGTTTACAAAGCAGAAAATGTTTAATTTTGCAGCTCAATGGGTAAAAGAAAGTGAATGTGGTGAAGTTATTACAAATTCTTGGCATAGGGAACAGGCTCCCTGTTCTACAAACGATTTTTTAATGAAGTTGTCAACAACTGGGGAGGCGTTGAGAAGCTGGAGTATAAATAAGGAAGTCTTCCACCGAGAGGCAAAAGAGAAGATTCTACAGGAGCTTCAAGTTGCAAAGGAAAGATACCCCAGTAGTGATAACCTGCAGCAAGTGAAGTTGTTAGAAACTCAGTTTAATCATATTCTAGAAATTGAGGAGTGTAAATGGAGACAATTATCTATACAAGTTTGGTTGAATGAGGGGGACAAAAATACAAAATATTTTCACAGAGTTGCTGCTGATAGGAAGAGAAGAAACACAATTCATGGTATATGTAACCACCTTGGCCAATGGACTGAAGATGCTACACAGGTTCAAAAATGTTTCATTGATTACTATACTGAAATTTTCACTTCTGTTGGCTGTGAGATGGAACCAGTTATTGACGCTATTCAGAGAAAAGTGACTGAGGAGATGAACTTGGAACTTATCAAGCCTTTTCAAGCAGATGAAGTGAAGACGGCTCTGTTCCAAATGCACCCCATAAAATCACCGGGGCCAGATGGGATGCCTCCATTGTTCTATCAGAAATATTGGGACACGGTGGGGGTGGATTTTACGAGAATCATTCTACAGGTTCTTAATGAGGGTATGGATTTTTCTCCCATAAATGTGACTAATATTGCTTTGATTCCTAAAGTGAAAAATCCTAAACTTGTCTCAGAGTTTAGATCAATTAGTTTATGCAATGTGTGCTAAAAGGTGGTATCTAAAATGTTAGCAAACAGTCTAAAGAAGATTTTAGATGCTGTAATTGATGTGTCGCAGAGTGCTTTCGTTCCCGGGAGATTAATCACGGATAACGTTATTTTTTCGTTTGAGACAATGCATACTATTAAGAAGTCTAAAGCAAAGAAAGGCTATTTTTCTCTGAAGTTGGACATGTCTAAGAACTATGATCGAGTAGAATGGAGCTTCTTGCATGCAGTTATGATCAAATTGGGATTTCATGAGATTTTTGTCAAACATGTGATGAAATGTGTTACTTCAGTTCAGTTTTCTATTCTCTTGAATGGAAATGCAGTCGGAAATATTACCCCCTCTAGAGGGATTAGACAGGGTGACCCAATTTCACCCTATCTATTCCTTCTTTGTACTGAAGGTTTGACAAGTCTTATGCACAACTCAATGCGTGGTGGAAGATTACGGGGGGTTAAAGCTGGTGGTTCAGGCCCTGCCGTATCTCATTTACTATTTGCTGATGATAGTGTTCTATTCTGGAGAGCTACTGTTCTGGAAGCCATAGAATTCAAGAACAACCTATGCTTGTATGAGAGGGCGTCTGGCCAGTGTATTAACTACGACAAATCAGCACTTTGCTTCAGTCCGATGGTACCTCAAGAGAGAAGGATGGAAGTTGCTAGTATCTTACAGGTGTCTACGGTTTCCGGCCATTCTAAGTATCTAGGTCTTCCAACTGCTGTGGGGAGGGATAAGAAGTCTGTTTTCGCTCATGTTGAAGACAAAATAACAATCCGGACGGGTGGTTGGATGGAAAAGGGGTTAAGTTGTGCTGGTAGGGAAGTTATGTTAAAGGCTGTGGTGCAGGCGATACCAACTTATGTTATGACTTGCTTCTTGCTCCCAAAATCTATGTGCAATGATTTACAATCCAAATTAACTGCATTTTGGTGGGGGGGGGGGTACTCCTAAAGCTAGGAAGATGCATTGGTGCAAGTGGGAGAGAATTTGTCTAAATAAAGCACAGGGTGGTTTGGGATTCAGGTGCTTTGAGGCTTTTAATTTAGCTCTATTGGCTAAACAAGCCTGGAGAATTCTTTCTTCTCCTAACTCATTGGTGGCTCAGGTGCTGAAAGGGAAGTACTTCAAAAATGAGACCTTCCTGTCAGCTCATCTTGGTAGTAAACCGTCTTACTTGTGGAGATGTATATTAGCTGGGAGACAGATTATTTACAGAGGTGCTAGAAATGCGGTGGGGGATGGTCAAAGCACGTTGATATATGGGCATAAGTGGATTCCTACAGGGGGTGGAAAGAAGGTGTATAGTTATCCCTCTTTAGGGGTGAATGCAAGAGTCTGCGATTTGTTTGATCAATCGGGAAGATGGGATAGACAAAAGATTAATCAAAATTTTGCAGAGGACGAGGCCCAACAAATATTACAAATCCCTCTATGTCAAGAAAAGGGTACTGATACAATTTCGTGGGGTTTTACTTCTAATGGTCATTACAGTGTGGCTACTGGATATCAGGTTGCTTTCCAATTCATATATCCCCATTTCATTAGTGATGCTTCTGAAGGGTGTAGTGATATTTCTGTGCAGAGTTGGTATAAAAAGATCTGGTCTATTCCAATTTCAGAAAAAGTCAGGATTTTTTCATGGAAATTGATTCAGAACTATTTGCCTCTAAAGCAGAATCTCATTAGGAGGGTTATACAAGTACCTGGTTGGTGTCAATGTTGTGAACGAGCAAAAGAAGAGCTCCAGCATTTCTTTTTTGAATGTAGTGCTACTAGAGCTGCTTGGATGTCCTCTGGTATCACTAGTGTTGTGGCCAAAAGACTGAATCGGACCCTCAATATTTCTGTTGCTGGGGATTTAAAATCCCTTGAGCTGCGGTCTTTCTTTACAATTGCCTGGGTCATATGGAGAAGAAGGAATAAGTTAGTGATGGAGGGTGTGAAATTTGAACAAGACACAATTACAGAGGAGGCGATGAGATATGTGGAAGAATTTGACTTATCTTCTCAATTGGAAACCCAGAGGGTAGCGCCGATAATGGTCGATCCAGTTAAGTGGATCCCGCCGCCAGTTGGGGTGCTAAAATTAAATACCGATGTTGCTGTTGATGCTGCGATGGGAGTTGCGTGGGTCGGCGGTGTGGTTCGTGATCATCATGGTGGCTTTGTGGCGGCGATGTGTGGGCAAGTGGATCTGTTGAGTGAATCGACGGCGAACGAGGCGGTAGCTCTGCAAAGTGCCCTTCGGTGGTTCAGTGATGTGTCGTCGCAGAGGTTTGCTGTGGAATCAGATTCAAAGGCTTTGGTGCAGACAATTCGTCAGAAGATTTTGATGAACAATGAGTTTGGATGGCTTACGAATGAGCTCAGAGCATTGATCGATCGGTGTTGTGGCGGAGTTATTGAGATGGTGAGGCGGTCAGGTAATTTGGTGGCTCACAAATTGGCTAGGGTTGGGCTGAGGGAGAAGAGATGGGCCTCATTTGTTGCTGTTCCACCAGATTTCATCTATGAAGAGCTAGCCCATGATATAAATGGGCTGGTATGACGTTTATGTGGTTTTTGTTAAAGTTGTGGGCTTATGTTGTAATGGTTATCTGCATATTTAATACAATTCAGTTTTCCTTTGCAAAAAAAAAAAATGCTGTATTTTCATTTCAAGCCTCCCTTTGCCGTATTTTCTTATGTAATTACATTTTCATCTTGCTCTCTCATCGCATCGGACAATTGTCATTTTGGGAAACAAAGTCAGGTTTCGGTGTGTTTTTGGGCTATTCAGTAATTCTTTCTGTAAATTTCAGATAAACATCATATGACACTATGTTTTATGAAGATTACATGTTGAATAATGTTTGTAGTTTTGTGTATGTAGTCATATGATTATTATGGTAGACTGGTAGTGGTAACTGGTAAGTGGTAACGATCTTCTACAGTTGTAAGTCGGAGGTATAGTGTAAGATTGAAGTTATACATCTGCTCAAGACCTACACTCATGATTTCTAAACATGACTTCTTAAAATCTTCGTAGTACTTAGCTAGGAAGGTTGGCAATTGTCATGTTACTATTAAAGTAGTCAAATTTGTCTCTAAAACACTGCAACGAAATTTCTAAATAGTTACACTATTTTTAATTACACTTAAAAAAAAAGTTGTTGTTATAACAAAGATATAATTACACTTTTTAAAAATCATGACTATAAATGTTTAATGGCCACACATTTTTAATTACTGTAACTAAAGAGATGTTATAGATAAACTTTTCTTATATGCATAGTATTTAGTTTCCATATAAGTTACACTTTTTTCCAGAAATCTGTAGCTTCAATTAAACGGAAAGGCTATCACAGCCAATACAAAACCAGAAAACATCTGGTAACATGAACAGAGTGGTACAACCCACCAACTCTGAAACGGAGAACAATGCTCTAGAAAAGAGCAAAAGATAAAAAGAAAAACATTGAAAAAGTACAATGGACATTACAATAGATCTTGAAAATACGGCACCAACACGCTTCAACAAGCTGACTTTTGAGTTTCCCAAAAATCTGAGAAGAGGAAACAGCCGGAATCACCGGTGCACCTCCGCCATCGAAACGCAAATGGAAACTCAAAAGTAATCTTCAAACATTCAATGATCTTCAAACATTCGAACGGCTTCAAAAAAACCTCCTGCAGAATCCTCCAATGATGTCTCTTGCAAAATTTGCCCTTGAAAAGATTGACTCCATATCATCACCGTTGAACTGAATCGACAACGGCACATGAAGAGACCTAAAAACACAAAAGAGCTAAAGAGAAAAAAAAAACCTTAAGAGAACACCAACAAACAGATCTAGGCCGAAAATTATGGTGAAGGTGCACAACGGGTAGGCCGGAAAAGCAGTGCAACCTTCAAAGAATGCCCTCCAACGAAGCTTAGTGCCAAGATCTGAGAAGGAGAGACTAGAAAACAGTGGAACAAGGATGAGGGGGATCGCCGCCGCCAGGAGGAGCGGCGGCGGCGAGCCCCGCGGCAAAACCAGCGATGACCTCAGAGACCGGCGCTGCAAGAAAGGTAGAAGAGGTGATTGAAGAAGAAGAGGACGATGAAAACACTGCCGGAGCAGTACCTGTTAAACCCACAGGGGTACTCTCTCTCTCTCTAGCTTCTCTCTCTAGAGAAAAGCAGAGAACTCAGGAACATATATAAGTTACACTTTTCTATGATCTTTTTTTCTTATGTTTCAACAAAAAAAGAGAGTTTAATTAGGAATATTTACTTCTTTTTATTATAAATATTTTATTGATAATGATCACACATCTTTTTAGTAATTGCCACCCCCGACTTGTTGAAAACTCCACTAGCATCCCTCTAATTACAACCATTTTACACTAAGACATTTTTATTTGAGGAAAAAAACTTTTCATAGATCAAAAATGGGAAGAAGTTACATCAGCTAAGCAAACATCAAAAAGCCAAGAAGGGCAAGCTCCTATCCACTGTTCTGAGTAAATTCTACCCTTAGCTCTTGCTGCTAAAGTGTGAGTTGCTCGGTTTGCCTCGCGGTGAGCCCACTTGAAAGAAACATAATCTTGTTGTATAGCACCCGAACATATTTGCATCATTATATCCGCGGCTCGTGAGCTATCTGAGGTCACACTCTCATGAATAACTGAATGCCTTGCGGTAGTACCATATCACCTCCTTCAATAATAATTTTACTGTATCCCAAGGCAGTAGCCATGGAAAGCCCCGAGAGAAGGGCAGAGGCCTCAGCTTGACGAGCACTCTCTGCTTGTACTCCGGAAATTGATCTCGCAGCTACAAATTTCGCTTCGTTATTTCTAATGAACACACCCCCACTTGCAACTTCGGTAGTTGGATCAAATGCACCATCAAAAATTCACTTTGACGAATCCAAACGGTGGCTTTGACCAAGCCTTATCTGGGTTGGCGTAAGTAGCGAGAAACTTCCTATCTGCAACTACCCAGTCAAGTTCACGAAGTCTCCATTCGATATCCTTGCAGATTTTGTGTGGGGTTTTCAATCTCCCCTCGTAGACTTTTAGATTGCGAGTACACCAAATCTCCCAAAATAGCAAACACAGTCTGCTTCTATCCACGCCCGGGGCTTTCGTTATCAAATTAGCAAACCAAAACCTGAGTCTCTGCTCGATTTTCAGCACCCTTGGGTCAAAATTCATCATAATCCATACCTTTCTCAAGAAAGAGCACTCTGAGAAAAGATGGACCTCCGATTCACCATCTACACCACACAAACCACATTGATTGTTAACTTGGATGCCACGACGAACTAAATTTGCAAATGTTGGCAAAACTTCATGGAACAGCCTCCATAAAAAGTGCAGGACCTTCTTTGGACACTTGATCTTACACAAAATCTCAAAAAACTTTCCCCATGGCTCTTGATGCGATCTTGAAGCACTATGATCACCACCAATTGCTAACAAGTAATCTGAATGAACCGTGTAGTTAACTTTCTCATCATAATGCCAAACAATTCTATCGGGTGTAGGAGTGGCAGGGATAAGAATGTTGGCAATGGCATAACAGCTACATCCCATACGAACATCTTTAGGTAGGGGATATTCCATGTACGATCGGGGATAATAAAATTACCCACCAAAGGGCCATGATCAAATTCAGGAGTGATAACTTTAAAATTATTATGGCTTGGAATCCATGGACCAAAAATTAAAGTTGAACTACCGTCACTAATGATCCATCGAGTACCTTTCATCAATAACTTTCTCCCAAAGAGGATTCTTCTCCTAGCAAAGGAAGGCGCATTACCAAGTTCAACCGTCCAAAAGTGAAAGTTCGCGAAATGCTTCGCTTTCAGTACTCTACTAAGGAAGGAATTTAGATTTTTGAGGATCCGCCATCCTTGTTTGGCTAGCATAGCTTGATTGAATTCCTTCATCTTCTTGAAGCTTAAACCTCCTCTTCTTCTAACATTCTGCACTTTGTCCCATGAATGCCAACAAATACCTCTGTCTTTGCCTTGCATGGACCACCAGAATTGTCGAATCAAAGATTCCATCTTCTCACAAGTTCCTTCAGGTAGCATGAAGCAACTCATCGCATAGGTAGGAATGTCTTGAGCCACTGCTTTCACAAGAATTTCTTTCCCTGCAATTGATATTTTTTTTTTCTTTCCATCCTTTAAACTTACTGCTGAGTTTGTTGATCAAAGACTTGAAAGTGATAGCCTTGTTACGCCCCATTGTAGTTGGAAGTCCCAAATATTTATCGTATTTTTCCACTTCTTGAAAATCAATTAATTCAAGAAGGGATGCCCGAACCTCTGCTGGTACACCGGCAGAAAAAGACCAATGCTGATTTTTCGAAGTTTACTTGTAATACCCCGTATTTTCGCTAAGGGTTATTTTGTAATTTCGATAAAATAAATACTTGGGTTGTAAAAAAATGATAATAGTAATATTTTAAATTTACTCTTGACGTGTTTCCTTTAATTTTATAAAAGTGCATTTTGACATTTAAGGACATAATAGTTTATTTGGAGTTATTTTGTAATTGTATTTTAGTGTAAAATTTATCTTTTATGTGCTAGATAGTAGATGAAAATTTCATTTTTACCCCTCTTGTTTGTGTTATCTTGTACTTACATCAATTTCTAGTATTTTCATGGAAACCCTTATTTTCTTGTTAATACAATCTCTCCCCCAACTAACTTGTTGGGAGACTTTTAATTTCACACTCAAACCCCTTACCCACTACCAAGTCAACTCAATTAAAATATTACTCTTACTAGTCATCCTATGACTATATGATGCATACCATCACACCTACCCTCACTTGATTCTCTCCATCACTCTCAATACCCAATCAATTCAGCTCCAACATCATCTTCTTCATATCCTTCATTCATTTTCCTCTTTTTCTTCAAATCCTCCATGGAAGCATCTTAAGCTTTCCAAGGCCTCCAAACCCTTATAATCCTTCTTGGATATGGTATTGTAAGTTCTATTTACCCTACATCTTTTTTATATCTTGTGCATGTTTGGTTTAACATCATGTCTTATTCGTGATTTCTTGGGTTGTGATGCATGTGTGTCTAGAACATGAATTGGAGACTTTAAACTTGTTTTCTTTCAAATTCTTCACATGATTCCCCAAAATTATTGTTTGATCTCTTTTTGTATGTCTAATTGGTTCTATTTGAGTATAAAAACATGTTTCTCCAGTTGCATGTATCATAGGATTGATTTGATCATATTTTGAGTGTTCGTGGTAAAATTGCATGTTGTTACAATCTGACCAGTTTGTCAAAAACGTAGTATAACTTCAAATTTGTCTCTGTAAAATTTTCAAATCTTACGTTTTATAAAACTAGACTCAGAGGGGGTCATTTTGAGAAAAAAATAAACTCCATAGCTATTTTTGTTAGGGAGATATGCTCATTTTAAGTTGCATGTTTTCTGAAAATCAGTTTCTGGACCAATCTTTCCATTTTTATTAAAACCCTCATTTTCAAAAACTTATAGCACCCAATATTTTTTGTGAATAAACTAGACGCATAGGGGATTCGTTCAGGAGAAGATGGGCATTTTTCCTATTCTCCAAGTTGTAGTAATTATTCTTCAAAGTTGAAAGTTTATGCCAAAAACTTCTATCTACATCAATGTTTGTTATTTTTGTAACTTGAGTTTTATAACAGCTATGCATTAATATCATTATATGTGCATTATTGACACTTAGAATGATATTAATGTAGAGCTTGTATCCGACACATGAATACACTACTTGAAAACCGGTTTATTAGGATAATTTGGGAGAGACTTAGTACCCGACCTAGACAAACATCCATGCACTAGTTTACTTGGAAGTAGCATCATTGTGACTAGATACTTGTAAATTATAGGCGACAGTTTCGTAGACATAGGCTACTTCAACTATCCGTGAAGATTGTGAATTGCTATCTCGACTTAAGGTGAGATTACATGCTAAGCCTTGTGTGCCTAGCTTCCTTCGTGTCGAATTGTGATTTCTATTTCCTGTCTCAAAATATACATGTTAATATGTGTTTATACTTGTCAAATGTTTTAATTGTTGGCTACTGTACTTGAAATCTCTCATGCGATGATTAATAATTCGTTGATAATGTAAAGTGGAAAGAATTCGCATGTACCGGAACCAGTATATCGGGTTTAATCCCCTGGGCACAGGTCCCTAAAATCATTACGGGTAATGATTCCCTGGGCTTTGGTCCCTAAAGATATGGCAGTACGTGCACCCCGACTCCTTTCATCGTAGGCTGGAGTACTGCTTCTAGATACCACTCTTTTGATTGACGCTCTTATGAGGGTGTTGCAACACTTAAGGTCTAGAATGTCTGATGTGGTCACTGGTCTACCCGGGTACTGTGAAACAAGTAATTCAACTGCCTTGTTGTCTTTGTTATTATTGGGAGGCCCTTTGTTGGCAATACAATATCCAGTTACTTTACATATAACGATTGAATTATTGATTTATATTTTTGGGGTGGTTCTTAATTTGTACTTCTGTTTATACCGTTGCGAACTCTGAAACTGTTTTCACTCATACTCTGTCAGTTTTACTTTATTTAATTTGTGTCCTAGAAGTTTATATTCACTTTCCTGTTTTACATGCTATGGTGTATCTCACTTAGTATTTATTGCTGACTTTGAAAACTGCAGTTTTTGTTTTCCTTCCCACCGCAGGTCTAGGAGTTGATTATAGAATAGAAGGGGAGCGAGACTCACTTAGAATATGAATGCCACTATTAGTTGATATGGAAATGTTAATTAATTAGTGTGTAATAGTAATCAGCTAGTGTGTACGACTTAAAGTTTAATATAGTTGTTTCATGTTATATATATGTGTTGTGGATTGTATTGTTTTGATCTCCACCGCTTCTATTAAGCATCACCCTCCCGATCTCGTCCCGATCCGGATAAAGGGGGTTGTTGCAGGTGGTATCTGATTAGTTCTTTTCACTATGGGATTAGAACCTGTAGGGTAACCTAAAATGAACATAAGGAAAGATAAAATACAGAAACACGAGTATTTCAGGAGTTTTCGTTTACTTCCTCTTGCACGATGGATTGCTTTGTGTTATTTGATATAATCATGTTTCATGTTGGTGTCCTAGCACTATTTCAGAAGTATGGTTGTCCTTTGTAAATGCGAATCTTATTTTTATGTGTCTCGACGAGACATCCTATGTGGTTGTTCGCATTGTATGCTTATTCGTTGTGAAATATTCATTATATTAGTACGTGCGTGACGATAAGGACTATGTAGGAAACCCATTGAGACTTTAGTGACCCGTCCAAGCTACGAGGATGAACCTTTTTCTAAGGGGGGAAGAATGTAACACCGTATTTTCGCTAAGGGTTATTTTGTAATTTCGATAAAACAAATACTTGAGTTTTAATATAATGATAATAGTAATATTTCAAATTTACTCTTGACGTGTTTCCTTTAATTTTATAAAAATGCATTTTGACATTTAAGGACATAATAGTTTATTTGGAGTTATTTTGTAATTGTATTTTAGTGTAAAATTTATCTTTTATGTGCTAGATAGTAGATGAAAATTTCATTTTTACCCCTCTTGTTTGTGTTATCTTGTATTTACGTCAATTTCTAGTATTTTCATGGAAACCCTTGTTTTCCTGTTAATCCAATCTCTCCTCCAACTAAATTGTTGGGAGACTTTTAATTTCACACTCAAACCCCTTACCCACTACCAAGTCAACGTAATTAAAATATTACTCTTACTAGTCATCCTATGACTATTGTGCGCAAGAGATTCCGGCGGGGAGACCTCCGTGTGCACCGTGTGTAGTGGATCAAGGATCGCACAGGAAGAATAGGGGTGTGTGTAGGGAGAGAGTAAGTCAGTAGCAATGTCTGAGAGAGAGACAGAGGTTTGGCAGAGCTTCCGCGTATGGCAGTGTGTTCTCCTTTGTATGGAAAGGTTGACGATATATATATACTGGAGAACGTGACCGTTGTAGTGTGGTTAATGCGCCCATTAATGGCGGCTTAATTAGCTTAACCATAACGGCACGTTCGTCCGAGTATATAGGAACCGTTAGAGCACGTGGTGCGCGAATACCGGAACCGTTACGGGGTTGACCGGGTTTATGGAGCTCGTGCCATAGATCTCTCAAAACAGTTACTAAAGGTCGCGTGCGGGCTTGGCTCGCACGCGACAGGGCTTACTCTAGCCTCCAAACCACTAAGTCCCTACAAGTCCCGTGCAGTGGTATGCGAGGGCTCTGTCTCGCAGCCCCCACATGGATCAGCTCGGCTGGTGATCCTGTGTGTGTGGAGCACAATATGGTGTGCTGGATGGCCGCCACGTGGCCAAGATCTGTCATGTCAGAAAGCAGTATCTACATTAGCCCCCTTTCTGCGCGTGAAGATTCATAGCCGTATAGTCTTCCATGCGCGGAAACCAACATACGCGTCGCCGCCACGCACCAATTCAAATACGGGTAAGTTCAGCCCCCGTGCGTATCATTATGACCTAAAACCCCTAGAGTCGTGCCGTCTGACCTTTAGGGTTTTAGGCGTGACGTCAGCTTGTCCTGTGATTGCGCGATTCGACGGTGACGGTTGCGATTCGACTATCGAAAGGACACAACCCTTCATTGTTTTGGATAAATACCTTGTATCCCCCATTATTGCAAAGCATTACTTTTTCCTCTTAAAGTGAATGGTACCCGGAGATCTTCGAGAGCAGATCCAGATAATCAATCACCAGTTCAGAACTGCAATCCGTGTTCTTCAATTGTGCGTATCCAAGCAAACTTCAAGGAAACAAGGTTGGCCTCGTTTACTTTTGATTTAAGATACCAGTGTTTGCCTTGAACTGCGTTGAATCTGTAAACCCGTGGGATTTGTGAAGAGGTTTTGGTCTTTGGACCCGCTTCATTGCAATCTTTCAACAATATTGGATCTTGCAATTCCCCAATTTCTGAAATCAATAACCGGAACTGTTCGTTTTCCTTCGCATAGATCTTGAATTCCCAAAATTCAAACTGAAGTGTGGTATTTCTCCCCCCCTTTTTTTCTTGCTCTTTCGCAGGAATGGCCAAGACAAGAGTAACCAGACCCGTCAAGGAAGATGAAGAGATACCCGACCTTCCGCAGGCCTTGTGGCGAAAAGCCCCCTTCTTGGGCGGCAAAGATTTTTACCATGCGAGGATAAAGGCGAAGAGAATGCCTGATCCTGTTCCCGTTGAGCGCTTGCTGACATTGACTCGCCCAGTTAACTCAGCCCTGCTCGAGTGGGTTGGTTCCGAGGATGTAGTTCGATTGGGGATCGAGAACGGGCACTTCCCGTATACTGCGATTTCTACTCAGGCGTTCGTCCAGAAATTGGACTATATGGATGAGTGGATTGACCACGTGCTGGAACACCATGCCGAGACTCTTAGCGAAGCCGGCGTGTATTTTGCTATCCGTGCTATGAAGGGTGCTGCCGTGAAGCTGGATCAATCCATGCTTCTAGACCTTCTGTCCCGTTACTCACCTGCGACTCACACGTTCCATTTTGCTGAGTTCGAGGCTGCTCCCACGCTCGAAGACGTGCAAATGCTGTACGAGCTTTCCCCCATGGGTGAAGTGGACCCTCTGAGTCCCTTGAGGACATCTGCGGAGATTGCCTTGTATAAGCAGATGGAGGAATGCCTAGAAGAGGTGAAGAAAATCTCCACTCGATGGACCACTACCAAGCCCCTTCCGAACTGGCAGCTGGTTGATACGTCTGCGAAGAATACCTGGAACAAATGGTTGCAGTACTTCTTCCGAGACTATGCGAACAGCAGCATCACTAAGAAACTTCTGAGTGAGGACCCAGAAGCCGAAAATTTCGTAGAGGGCAAGGGTTATCACCTGACCCTCTGTGCTTTTCTCTGTGCTTGGCTGTCGAGGTACCTGATCGATGGTCACCCCCACGATGGAGTCTTCTACCATGTGCTGCCACTTGCTGTGAGGCTCGCTCTTGGCCAGAGAGTCGCACTCGGACCCTTGGTTTTGGGCACGCTGTATTATAGGCTCGATCAGCTGGCTCTGGCTATGAGAGAGTCGCGTGGCCGCCTCGATGTTTTGACCTTTGTCAATATTTCCTTCTTGACAATGTGGGTTTTCGAGCGCTGGCCGTCTTATGCCCCAACTGCTCTCCAACTTGATAAGTGGTGTTCCCCAGGCGAGACAGAAGCGCGCAACAGCGGAAGAGCTGCGAGATGGTTCGGAACAGGCAACACCAAGTGCGTCTGGAGTTTGATATGCGACAAACGGAAGGAGTTTACTGCCAGGCCCTATGCCATGCGCATTGAGAATGTGAGATGGTTTCCAAGGCTATACCCCTCCAAAGGTATGGTCTTCTCAGAAGAACTTCTCTTTGAGAAGGGACCGCATTTCCACGAGCGCTATCGCGAGTTCTTTTGCTGGTGCCTGCGAGGTTCCCTTCCTGCCCTTGCGGAGCATATTCGTGAGCTCGCGCCAAGGTATGAAAAGCTTACAGTGGATGTTGACCCTACTCGAGTCTCTCCTCAGTTTGGTTTTGACGCTGTGGCCCCATCGATCTGGCCCCAGTCCATTGTCAGGGGCTGCTACAAGCGCTTGCTCACAAAGGAGTGCAAGACGGTTTTCATGAACAACCTTCCTTTCGAGCAGCCTGCGGGTACCCGCGAGGGTGGTTGTTCCCAGAACTGGCTCGCATACTGGGCTGCCCAGCAAACGAGGATTGAAACGGAGTCAGCGGCGCAGCCGGGTAGGGCCCCCTTGCTCAAAAGGAACTCTTTTCCGTTTCGCCCCAATTGCAGCTTGAGCGAGTCTGAGTATGGTTGCTACTCATTGTGGGACCGTGAGAACCATTTGTGCCCTGATTTCATTCTGAAGGAGCAGGTCGCCGCAATCAAGAAGGGCGACACGCAAGTCGTCAGATACAGCAAGGCTTTTGCTGACGTAAGTACTTTTCTCCGCATGTGTTAAGTTTTCTCGATTTCCTTGTGCTGACACTTTTACTGTACTGTTGTAGTGTCATGTGCGGAGATTCGCAGCTGGTGATCGCTCCAAGTCGCTGGTCAACACTATTGTTGCCACCAGAAGACAACAGCAGCCGTTCCGGCTTTCATGGAGGATGGACGCTGAGGTTGAAGCAAAGGTTCGCGCAGTCATGAATGTCTTTGCTGACTCGCTGATAGACAATCCTCTGGCTCCGTCTCCTCTTGGAGATGACCCGTCTCCTCCAGCGACTGCGGCGCCAAGAGCGAAGAGACCTAGGCAAAAGGGAATTACCATTTCTTCCCCTAGAAGCGCCCCAGCTTCTCCTTCAGTGAGGTCCCTTTCTATCAAGGACAAAGGCAAAGGTCGCATGCCCAGCAAAGCGCGGAAAGAGCTCGCAGTTGAGTCTTTCGTTCCCTTCGATCAAGAGGGGGATGAAGAGAGGCAGGAGCCCCAAGCAAGTGATGAAGAAGAAGAAGCAACAGTTGTGATGCATGAGGAAGAACTAGGAGGTACCTCCGTCGCACTTCATTTCCCGTCATCGTAACTTCTTTGCACTTCTTTTCTTTAAACCATTCGTGTATTCGCAGATGACGATGATGATGAGACCGCTGGCGGCCTCGCGGCCAAGAGGCAAAAGAGGGATGTCCATTCTGGCATCCCAGATGATCCCATAAGCGAGGACATTCTGGCTGAGTCCCGTAAGACAGCCGCGGAGGCTGCTGAGAGAAGAAGGCGTCGGGAAGAAGAGGAGCTTGAGCGTGTGAAGCAGCGGAGCCTCGAAGAGCGGCATGTTGACGACTTAGCGCGTCCAACTGTTGAGGAGGACGAGCTTCCCGAAGAAGTGGCTCCTCATGCGGAGGAGGAAGATGAGGTTCTCGGAGAGGATGCAGCAGCCTTAGAGCAAGTCCAAGCGGATTTTGAGGAAATCGCAGGCGGCGATAAAGGTGAGATCTTCAATCTCGCAGTATCTTATAGAGATGTTATTGTGGGTGCGTTAAAGCATGGCGTGTCAAAGGCTGACATTCGCCGTTGGTTAGTAGACAAATGCGGAGAACCTTCAGGTAATCATTTGAGTGATACGCATGTACTAGGCTTTAGTAACTTGAGGCAAAGTCATGACTGGTTTATTCGCATCCCAGGTCACGCTCCCCTTACAGACTTGCTTAGTGAGGATACACTGATAGGGCATGGTTCCACGTCCTTAGTGTATGACGAAGATACCGCAATCCCACCTTCGCGTGGAGGTGCTTATTCTTAGCTTTTAGTAAAGATAGCAGAATAACTTATAGCGCAAGTTACCTCATATCATCGTTTCTAATGTCGCAGGTCATGCTGAGGAACCTGAGCTGGAGCAGGGAAGTCAGCCTTCTGTGCCCTATGTTCCAATTCCGAGCTCCCATATCGAGAAGCCCGTCGCAGCTGCTGACCACGCGGGTGTGCCTCGTGAGGACATCATCGAGCTTTCCGACGATGCTGGAGCTGACACTGTGTTGATGGATGAAGATGTCCATGCTAGTGCTGACGAGGTAAGGACACCCGCTGCTAATGCTTCCGCATCCGAGAGTGTCCTTCAACAAGCGACTACGGCCGCCTCTTCGACTCCGGCAATGACTGAGTCAGAGGCACCCATTCCTGCGTGGGGCTTTTGGGGCTCGCAGGTTGGGAATGTAGTCGCAGCCGGCGCGGCCTACATTCTTCCTCCCGACTACGAGAGATTAGAGCTCGCAGCTGATAGGAGAGCTATGGAGCGAGGACAGTCTTCAACTGCCCCTGCAGCGCGCATTCCTTCTCTTCATGAGATTCTGGAAGGAACTGGTAAGTAGAGCTTTACTGTTCGCGCGTCACATTATTCGCTTGCGAACTTTTGACATCATAACTTATTTTTTTGACATCTCCTCAGGTTTGAAGCAAACCGACGTAGACTGGGTGGTCCGAATGCGTCTCAGGTACCCTCGCTCGTTTGTGAGATCTCTGGAGATCGGGCCCTTTGACAGGAGGCTGTTCCTTACTGAAGCCATTTGGATACTGGAGCAGCTGTCTGCGGCTACGCCTGCGACCATTTCGGTCCAGAGTGCTGAACTGCTATGTGGCATGTGCCAGAACCTCGTGACCAAAGTCCAAGGCAGACTGGGCTTTAAGTTTCTGAAGGACAGAGTCACGCTGATCCGCGCGGCCGTGACTTTGAAGCTCGGTCACCAGAATCTCGCAGTCGAGATGCAGAAGGTGGAGCAGCAGAAGCAAAAGGTTGATGAAGCTCTAAAGCTGTATCATGAGATGAATGCCAGGTGCGAGCAACTGAAGCAAGAAGTGGCACAGGTGGAGAGGCTGAGCGAGCAGTTCGCGCCCCAAGACTCCTTAATCAAGAATTTGCTTTGATTTTTCAAATCTTGCAGAAATAGCTGAAACATTAATGCAACATTTTGAACATTAATGTAATGTTGCTAGGGTTTCTCCCCCTTTTTTTTAACAAGAACAATGAACTTCCCGTTTTGCCCTTTTCCGGGATTTGATTGGACATTTCTGTGCATATCCAATTATGACATAGCAATTGATTCTTTGCTTGATTTTCGCGCTAATTTATCGGCAGATAAGCACGCTTCCGTTGGGAAGTCCATCCGAATCATGACTATCCGTCATTTATTAGGATACGCAACTGAATCGTCGTAGCCTTTAGTAGGGTAATTGATTGTTACCGCTTTTCAAGGCGTAAGTGATTGAACTTACCCTCTTTTTGAATTTTGCTGACTCATCTTGGGCAACCGAAGAGTCTGTACAGGGTCTATATAAACCCTGTCTTTGCTATTTGGGTTCTTCATCCCAAACATGTGCTTTGCCGTGAGTCCTTACGACTGCTGGCTTCAACGCTTGTTTTTCGTTGATTCGTGGCAACTTCAAGCTTTGAATCCTGAGTTTGCGCTTTGTGCTATAGAAATAGTTTCCAAGATCCACTTTATGAGGCTTATTGCTCTTTATAACCATCATAAGGAAGATGCAGATAATATCTCATGCGTATTCGAAGAAGTTTCTTCGTGTATTATGTGTGCAGGTCATGTTTCCGGCCGCCTCGTGGCGAGGTGCAGCGCCGAAGTGACCGTGCTACCGTCTCGTAATGAACGGCGGAATTCTTCTTCAGCATCTCCGAAGAAGAATCCGTCACTTTCATGTTTGTGAGCCCGGGGTGACGAACCGTCGCGTTCATCCCCGTCTACAAGGAGCCCTTGCCCTTTGGAGCTTCTGCTTGCCTGTGGATCGCCGGAACCGGTGGCTCCTTGGGCAAATGTTATGGGGTGCATATCTGACAACGGTCTTGTCGGATAGCGGGATCTCGAGCGTATGGCTTCATGTGGCTCTTTTAGAGCAAGATCCCCTCTGCTACAGATGTTCACCCGCAGATCTGGGCTTTGCGTAGCCGGTTTTTGAAACCGGTGGGTTCATCCTTTGCAGTCCGGGTTTCCGTACTGCGTCTCTGCTGGCTTACCAGCCACTTTTCGAATGTATTGTAAGCCATGTTGGCTGCGTAGTTAGATTCGAGCTTTTCGTTTGTAAGCTGCTATCTAGACAGATAAATTGTAAGTCATTTGACTCGTAATGATAAATAGTCTTCTGTATTATCTGCTGTCTCTTTACAACAAATACAATTTCGCATGCGTTTCGGCACATTTCGCCTTGCATAATGCTATGTAATTGTTTCGTATCTGCGATATATTGATTCGCGGGTGTTTTGCTAGATCGTTCGAGATCGTATCTTCGCATCTGTGCCATCTCGGCGGATGGGCTTGCAATTGGCCATTGTAAACCATTTAAGATTATGTTTACAACATTGCTATCGTAACAGATAGTCTTTAGCAGATCAATTAAGATCATTAAATGGTGCGAATTGCTATCACAAAAGATAGGCTTTATTAGCTAACTGCTTGAGATCGCTTCTCGCATAAATTGCTATCGCAACAGATAGACTTTTAGAAGATCCAGTAAGATCATTTTTGTGCATGCGTTGCCATCGTAACAGAGGCTTTGGTGATCAGCCGAAAATCACTTCGCATATAAGTTGCTATCGTAACAGATAGGCTTGAGATCGCGCTTGCATAGACCGTTATTTTGAGAGATAGGCTCAGATGATCAATTGAGACCGTATTTGCGTTTGGCCGCTATCGTAAGAGATAGGTTTTACGAGATCAATTAAGATCGCATTTGCGCTTGACCGCCACCGTAAGAGATAGGCTTTACATGATCAATTAAGATCGCATTTGAATTGGCTGCTATCGTGAGAGATAGGCTTTAGACGATCAATTAAGATCGCATTTCTGTCGGCTGCTATCGTAAGAGATAGGCTTTAGATGATCACTTAAGATCGCATTTGTGCTTGGCCGCTATCGTAAGAGATGGGCTTTACGAGATCAATTAAGATCGCATTTGAATTGGCTGCTATCGTGAGAGATAGGCTTTAGATGATCAATTAAGATCGCATTTGCGTCGGCTGCTATCGTGAGAGATAGGCTTTAGATGATCAATTAAGATCGCATTTGCGTCGGCTGCTATCGTAAGAGATAGGCTTTAGATGATCAATTAAGATCGCATTGCATTGGCTGCTATCGTTAGAGATAGGCTTAGATGATCACTTGAGATCGTATTTGCATTGGCTGCTATCGTTAGAGATAGGCTTAGATGATCACTTAAGATCGTATTTGCATTGGCTGCTATCGTTAGAGATAGGCTTAGATGATCACTTAAGATCGTATTTGCATTGGCTGCTATCGTTAGAGATAGGCTTAGATGATTACTTAAGATCGTATTTGCATTGGCTGCTATCGTTAGAGATAGGCTTAGATGATCACTTGAGATCGTATTTGCATTGGCTGCTATCGTTAGAGATAGGCTTAGATGATCACTTAAGATCGTATTTGCATTGGCTGCTATCGTTAGAGATAGGCTTAGATGATCACTTAAGATCGTATTTGCATTGGCTGCTATCGTTAGAGATAGGCTTAGATGATCACTTAAGATCGTATTTGCATTGGCTGCTATCGTTAGAGATAGGCTTAGATGATCTCTTAAGATCGTATTTGCATTGGCTGCTATCGTTAGAGATAGGCTTAGATGATCACTTAAGATCGTAGTTTGTATAAATTGCTGTTGCAGCGCATAAACCATTGTCAATAGTAATAACAAATTAACTAGAGCAACATAAACAGCTAGAAATATGAACTTCTCATTTGGGAGAATTCTTTTATTATAATGCTCTCATATGGGAGAGATGGGATTACAATCCTCTCATATGGGAGAGGAGGTTGCGTAAATCATAGCCACATGAGACATTAAACACGTTATCGTAAAACGTATGAAATGAGAGAAGTCAGGGATAGTACTTCTTGAGCTAGCGCATATTGATTGAACTGGGAGTTGAGGCGGTACCGTGCAACCTTCGTATGCTGCAGTAGCCACTATCGAAGACGTCTGTGACTTCGAAGGGTCCTTCCCAATTAGCTGCGAACTTTGGGTGAGTTGCTTCTCGCATGCAGTGGTCGGATGCGCGCAAGACCAGATCTCCGACTGCGAAATCCCTTCGCTGGACTGTCTTGTTGTAGGCGCGAGCGATTCTTTCCTGGTACCGCTTGTTAGTCCTTTTGGCTTGTTCTCGCTTTTCTTCCAGCAAGATTAAGTCATGATCGCGTTGATTTTCATAGAGTGCATGGAAGGCCAGCCTTGCCGAGTTGACTCTGACCTCCGCAGGTACCACAGCTTCGGCCCCATAACATAGCAGAAATGGCGAGGCCCCTGTGGGTGTCCTTGGAGAAGTTCTGTAGGCCCACAGAGCTATGCTGAGAGAGTCGGCCCACTTCTTGTGATCATCTGCGACCATTTTGCTCAATATTCTCAACAGCGTCTTGTTAGTCGCTTCGGCCTGTCCGTTTCCCTTTGGGTAGTAGGGGGTAGAACATATCTGCCTGACGTTGTACTCCGCTAATTTCGCAGCTACCTGGCGATTAACAAAAGGAGTGCCGTTATCTGAAAGAATGGTGTTTGGGATTCCGAACCTGCATATGATGCTTCCTGAATGAAATTGACCACAGCTAGCGCATTTGCCGTCTTTAGTGGTATTGCTTCCACCCACTTGGTGAACAGCTCGGTTGCGGTGAGAATGAAATGGTTCCCATGCGACGTCGGTCGGATGGGACCGATGAAGTCTAGAGCCCATGTGTGAAATGGCCATGGCGTCCCTAATGCATGTAAGTCCACGGCGGGAGCGTGCACTAGGTTCCCTTTGAATTGGCATTCTTGGCAGCGTCGCACTTTGGTGCGGCAATCGACTTCCATGGTGGGCCAGAAGTATCCGATTGAGAGGAGCTGTCTGCATAATTTCGCACCTCCTTGATGCTCCACCTGATGAGAAAGGTCCATAACTTCTTGTGCTTCTCTGCCGTCTAGGCATCGCAGCAAGTTGCCCTCGTGACCTCTTCGCCAAAGCAGGTTTTCCTGTACCACGTATCGAGACGCTTTCCTTTTCAATTTTTCGGCCTCTTTTCTTGATTCGGGCATGGTGCCGTGGGTGAGGAAATCGAACAGTGGCTTCCTCCAGTCCGTGTCGTCATCGGTTAGGGCGACGAGTAGAGAGTCTTTGATTAGCGCGCAACTTTCGCACTTCCCTTGTATCAGGGCTGCGGCTGTTGACATGCCTGGCCAATGAATGCCATATCTCTGAGCCTTTCTGTAGATTGACACCTCGCTTTCTCCGCAAGCGTGTTGGTGAATCTTTTCTAACAGCTGTTGTCCCTCTTGCTCGGAGACACACCGCATGAGTATTCCTCCAGGACCCTTGTAGTAAAGGGTGTTGTCGTGGATGCAGTATCCTTTTGTGAGTGCCCAGCTTTCGCTGCTGGTGCCTTTCGTAATGGCTTGCAGGATTGCTTTCCGCCAGTCTGCATCATCCAAGTGTTCGTCGTCGCACGCACCTTCTGCTAATGCTGACGAAGTTCGCACCTCGATGGAAATCCTTGCAGGGCACTTGTCTATGCTGACCTTAGATCCCAGAGTTGCTAAGGCGTCTGCGTGCCTGTTGTCTGCTCGAGGCTTGTGCTCGTACTTCACATCGCAGAATTGTTGCATCAGTTTCTGTACTAGAGTACGATAAGACAGGAGGTTGATCTCCTTCAAACCATATTCGCCCGAGGCTTGCTTAACAATCAGCTTGGAATCTCCCATGACTGTTAAGTTGCTCACTTCTAAGGCCTTTGCCGCACGGAGCCCCGCGATAAGAGCCTCGTATTCCGCTTCGTTGTTTGTGACTGCGAAGTTGAGCTTTGCGGACATCTGTATGACATCCCCATCTGGTTTTGTCAAGACTATCCCAATGCCTCCGCCCTTCCTGGTTGACGAACCGTCGAAGTGAAGGGTCCAATAGGGCACGTCGATTGCGTAGATTTCAGGGCCTTCGAGCTCTTCTTCGATCACAGGTTCATGGCTGTTGTCGGGAAACTGTGCCAGCAGATCCGCTACCACCTGCGACTTGATCGCTCTTGGTTTTACGCATGTGATATCGTATTGAGAGATGGTCATGTACCATTTCGCCAGTCTCCCACCCGGAGTAGTGTGAGTTAGCAAATATCTTATGGGGTCGCTCTTGGTGACCACCACTACTTTGTGTGATGCAAAATAGTGTCTCAACTTTTCTATCACAAAGAATAAGGCAAGGCAGTGACGTTCGATGTCTGTGTACCTTGATTCAGCAGGCTGCACAATGCGAGAGATATAGTAGATGGGCCTCTCTTGGCCTTCATACTCCTGAGCCAAGAGTGCCCCTATGGATCTCCTTGTTGATGTGAGATATAGCAGAAGTGGTGATCCCAGCTGGGGCGCGATCATTATCTTTGAGGACGTGAGCAGCTCTTTCAGCTTTTCGAATGCAGCTTCGTGGTCCGGAGCCCAGTTGTACGCGGCGTCCTTCTTGAGAAGAGTGCTGAAACAGCATGTGATTTCTGCAATTGCTGGGATGAACCTCCGCAGGTACGACAGTTTTCCCAAGAATGTTTTCAAGGTACTTTGGTTATGGGGTGGCGTCATGCTGGTGATGGCTGACACTTTCGCAGGGTCAGGCTCGATCCCTTGGCGATGGACTAAGCATCCCAGGAACTTCCCCGAGGTCACGCCGAACGCGCATTTCATGGGGTTCATTTTCAGTTGAAAACTTCTGCACCTGTTGAACACCTTTCGCAGGTCTGCAAGGTGATCCGCTTCGTGCTTGGATTTGACCACTAGGTCATCCACATAAAATTCCACCTCTTTGTGCATCATGTCGTGGAATAGAGCCATCATGGCCCGCTGATAGGTTGCGCCCGCGTTCTTAAGACCGAACGGCATCACCGTGTAGTTGAATACCCCCACAGGAGTGATAAATGCAGTTTTCCGCGCATCATCGGGATCCATCTTGATTTGATTGTATCCGCTGAAACCGTCCATGAAACTGAACATGCGATGGCCTGCTGTTGAATCGATAAGCAAATCGATGTTGGGCAGTGGGAAATCGTCCTTAGGGCAGAAGCGATTGAGATCCCGAAAGTCCACGCAGATGCGAAGCTGTCCGTTTTTCTTCATCACCGGCACGATGTTGGCTAGCCATGTGGGATGATGGTTTGGCTCTATGAATTTGGCATCTAGGAGTTTGACAATCTCCTGCTTGATCTTCACGTTGAGTTCTGGCCTGAAGCTTCTGGTGCTTTGCTTGACCGGTTTAGACCCTGGGATGATGTCTAAACGGTGCATGGTGATGCTTGTATCCAGACCTGGCATCTCATCATATTCCCACGCGAACACGTCCTTGTACTCAGTCAGGAGCTGCAGTAGTCCATGTTCCTCTTCGCTTGTGAGGTCCGCGCTCAAGAAGACCGGCCTTTTATTTTCCTCGTTCGGGCTGAGGAATACTTCCTTTAGTTCTTGCTTTTGCGGTCTTGGCCTGTCTTCCATGCATTCAGGCGCTTCCTTGAGTTTCTCGTCTGGAGTGCCTTGTGTTGGCTCTTCCGTTAGCGCGACTTGCTCGATTTGATTGATTTGCCCAGGGACATCCCCATGCCCGTGTGAGGACATCCCCGCGCACCTTCATATGCGATAGCATTTCTTCCCGTTGGCGTAGAAGCTCTCTATCTCCTTGCCCTCGGGGTCATGCTTCGCGATCCTCTTCAAGGTGTACACATTCTTTCTATGATATGCGATACGTGGCGCCTCTTCGCGCGCAGGCGGCTTTTCCTTGGCATCTTCCCTCGTCACCATCACGCCCGCAGGTGACTGGTCCTTGATGTCCTCCCAGAGAGGTAAAGGAGTAGGGTTAAAAGGCCCGGGTGTTTGCTCGTCCGCCATCTCGGTGAACCACACCGCCTCGCTAAGATGTGCTTCGTCCAAGTTGAACGGGTTAATCGAAGCCGGTATCTCGACAATTCTGTCGTTCCAGATGGCTTTCATAACCTGGTGAGCCGTCGAAGGGACTGCGTCGAAGCGATGAATCCAGGCTCGACCTATGATCATGTGGTATGTGGTGTTCGCGTCTATGACATAGAACTTCGCCGAGCATTTGATCTTTCCAATCTGGACGCCCAGGCGGATCCATCCGATCGTCATTCTAGAGTCGCTTCCGAATCCCACCAGTGGAGATGGACGTTTGACTACCTTATGCTCGGGGATCCCTGCTAGCTTCAGTGTGTGGAGGGGAACAACATTAACCGCTGCTCCTCCGTCAACGAATGCTCGCTTGAATTCGACGCCATTGATGATGGCGGTCACGTACAGAGGCCTCTGGTGACTCGCATCCGTCTTCTTGTCATTGGCAGAAAAGGTCATGATCTTTTCTGTGGAACGAGACGCCCTGATGACTTTCCCGTTGGAGACCACGAGGTCCTCCTCGTAGTCCTCCGCTATCCTTAAGATTGCTTTTGTCACATCAGTCCGGCACCTCTCGGAGAAATTCATCTCGTCGAAGAATTTGTTGAAGCCGTGCGACCCTTTCATGCGGTCGGCACGGTCGTCTTCTGTGTCCATGCTATAGTCTTCGTCTTGA
The DNA here is from genome assembly GCA_023055425.1 of Linanthus parryae. Classification (NCBI taxonomy): domain Eukaryota; kingdom Viridiplantae; phylum Streptophyta; class Magnoliopsida; order Ericales; family Polemoniaceae; genus Linanthus; species Linanthus parryae. The sequence goes on from JALGPY010000002.1 coordinate 43,534,752, forward strand.
TGGACCTCAGCAATGATGGGTAGACCATCCTCTGCGACCTCCTCCAGGTCTACGACCGAGATCATGGCGACCTCTTTGCCTTTCGAGCCTGACTCTGTATGGGCAGGAAGTGGGTTGTTGCGCACGTCTTTCCTGTTGTCGCTGACGATTAGCTCGCCGTTCTTCATCTTCTGATCGAACGCGAACCTGAGTTTCTTGCATTCGGCGGTGGGATGCATGATCTTACCGTGGTACTCGCACCACTTAGGGTCCCTCACCATCTCTTTGGAGGGTATTTTCTCGAGTGGTGGCAGAACGCCGTCCTTGCGCCACTGTTTGCAGAGATCACTCGCTTCCTCTACCGAGCATGGCAGAGGCGGTACATCGAAGTTCACAACCTTCGCTTGCTTCTGGGGCGAAACTGTGTTGACCTCGGCTTCGCGTCCCCGCTTGTAGCTGAACCTTCCGATCTTGTAAGTGGTGCCGCTCGCAGGTCGCTCTGAAGCGTTCTTCTTTTTCTGTCTCTCGACTATGGGCTCGATGTTCTTCGTGCATTCGATCAGTTTTGAAAACGTAGGTGTTTGCAAATTGATGAGCATACCTTTGTATTCATCTCGCATGCACTGTAGGCATATCTCCACGAGCCGGCTTTCGAGCATTGGATCTTTGCACTCCAAGGATTTCGCCCGGAATTTCTTGATGAAGGTGATCCCATCTTCCTCGCGTTTCTGGTACATCCGCGAGAGATGGATCATCGTTACCTTCTCCTCCATTTGAAAGAACTTGGTATAGAACTTTTGGACCATGTCGTCCCAAGTCTTCACGGATCCGGCCTCCAATGTCCGGTACCATTTGTATGCTACGTTCCCAAGAGATTTTGGGAACTCCCGCATCAGTAGTTTGGGATCGGCTCCGAACGGACCCATGACGTCGATGAAACGCATGACATGCTCATGAGCGTTTCCATTGACGTCCTCGAACTTATCCCATTTGGGAGCCTTGTACCCCGCCGGGTTAGGCATGAGATAGATCTCTCGTGGAATAGGTGGATCATTGTCTAGCTTCGGGATAATGGTATCCGCGAATGACTGATGAGCCAGGATGGTGTCCACGCGCTTTTGTAAAGACGTCATGCACTCTGGAATGCTACCCTCGGTAGTTGCTGGAGGGGTCACCGTGGGCGGTGGCGACACATATGCCGCTGGAGGATTGGGAGCATACTGAGTACCCGCGTTTCCCCAGATCATCGTTGGGAGAGGCAAAGGGTACTGCAGAGTTGGATTAGACGCCAAAGCCGAGGGCTGAGGAGCGTGAGCAGCAGGAGGCAGCATCTGTGCCGTTGATCCTTGAACCGAAGGCAGTTGCGCAGCCGACGGCGGAGTCTGCAGATGAGGGTTGGGAGGTGTGGATGGCACTCCCAATCCTGGAGCGGTAGGGGTTCCTCCTCCTTGAGGGATAGCGGCAGCCGGTGGAGGATTCGGCGCGAGGGTGCCTAGAACAGCCAAGATTTGTTCTAGCTGCGCAGATTGGGATTTGAGAGCTTTCGCCTGACTCTGGACGGTGGCGTCCAGAGACTCTAACGTCGGTGCTTCGCCGGGAGTCGTCGGGGTACGGCGGGTCTCGTCTCCCGAGGGAGTTTCGGTGGAAGGTGAACGGTTGCTGACATCATCCTCCTGAGACATGGTTGCTTTTGCTGGTAAGTTCACGTCGGGTTCACCAAAATGTGCGCAAGAGATTCCGGCGGGGAGACCTCCGTGTGCACCGTGTGTAGTGGATCAAGGATCGCACAGGAAGAATAGGGGTGTGTGTAGGGAGAGAGTAAGTCAGTAGCAATGTCTGAGAGAGAGAGACAGAGGTTTGGCAGAGCTTCCGCGTATGGCAGTGTGTTCTCCTTTGTATGGAAAGGTTGACGATATATATATACTGGAGAACGTGACCGTTGTAGTGTGGTTAATGCGCCCATTAATGGCGGCTTAATTAGCTTAACCATAACGGCACGTTCGTCCGAGTATATAGGAACCGTTAGAGCACGTGGTGCGCGAATACCGGAACCGTTACGGGGTTGACCGGGTTTGACCGGATTGACCGGGTTTATGGAGCTCGTGCCATAGATCTCTCAAAACAGTTACTAAAGGTCGCGTGCGGGCTTGGCTCGCACGCGACAGGGCTTACTCTAGCCTCCAAACCACTAAGTCCCTACAAGTCCCGTGCAGTGGTATGCGAGGGCTCTGTCTCGCAGCCCCCACATGGATCAGCTCGGCTGGTGATCCTGTGTGTGTGGAGCACAATATGGTGTGCTGGATGGCCGCCACGTGGCCAAGATCTGTCATGTCAGAAAGCAGTATCTACAACTATATGATGCATACCATCACACCTACCCTCATTCTCTCCATCACTCTCAATACATCTCTCTCTCTATTTGGGGCTGAATTAACCCAATCAATTCAGCTCCAACATCATCTTCTTCATATCCTTCATTCATTTTCCTCTTTTTCTTCAAATCCTCCATGGAAGCATCTTAAGCTCTTCAAGGCCCAAGCTTTCCAACGCCTCCAAACCCTTCTAATCCTTCTTGGAGATGGTATTGTAAGTTCTATTTACCCTACATCTCTTTTATATCTTGTGCATGTTTTGGTTAACATCATTTCTTGTTCGTGATTTCTTGGATTGTGATGCATGTGTGTTTAGAACATGAATTGGAGACTTTAATCTTGTTTTCTTTCGAATTCTTCACATGATTCCCCAAAATTATTGTTTGATATCTTTTTGTATGTCTAATTGGTTCTATTTGAGTATAAAAAAATGTTTCTCAAGTTGCATGTATCATATGATTGATTTGATCAATGTTTTGACTGTTCTTGGTAAAATTGCATGTTGTTACAATCTGACCACTTTGTCAAAAACGTAATATAACTTCAAATTTGTCTCTGTAAAATTTTCAAATCTTACATTTTAAAAAACTAGACTCAGAGGAGGTCATTTTTAGCTATTTTGGTTAGGGAGATATGCTCATTTTAAGTTGAATGTTTTCTGAAAATCTGTTTCTGAACCAATCTTTCCTTTTTTATTAAAACCCTTATTTCCAAAAACTTATAGCACCCAATCTTTTTTGCGAATAAACTAAACACATAGGGGATTAATTCTGGAGAAGATGCTAATTTTTCCTATTCTCCAAGTAGTCGTAATTGTTCCTCAAAGTTGAAAGTTTCTGCCAAACACTTCTCTCTACATCAGTGTTTGTTTTTTTGTAACTTGAGTTTTATAACAGCTATGCATGATTTTCTTGATGTTTTTGAAATTAGACACATGTAAGTTGAACCTAAATTAATTTCATAATTTTAGGAGATGATTTGATATGGTAAATGTGGCTCTAAAGTCAGAGCTACAATTCTGTACAGAATTGTAGTTTCACATGTTTTAGAAAATTCGAGTTTTTGAATTTCTAAATGATTTGTTGGAATTATTTTGATATGTGAGCATCATTATATGTGCATTAGTGACACTTAGAGTGATATTAATGTAGAGCTTGTATCCGACACCTGAATACACCACTTGAAAACCGATTTATTAGGATAATTTGGGATAGACTTAGTACCCGACGTAGACAAACATCCATGCACTAGTTTACTTGGAAGTAGCATCATTGTGACTAGATACTTGTAAATTGTATGCTACGGATTCGTAGACATAGGCTACTTCAACTATCCGTTAAGATTGTGAATTGCTATCTCGACTTAAGGTGAGACTACATGCTTAGCCTTGTGTGCCTAATTGTGATTTCTATTTCCTGTCTCAAAATATTACTGTTAATATGTGTTTATACTTGTCAAATGTTTTAATTGTTGGCTACTGTACTTGAAATCTCTCACGCGATGATTAATAATTCGTTGATAACGTAAAGTGGAAAGAATTCGCATGTACCAGAACCAGTTATATCGGGTTTAATCCCCTGGGCACAGGTCCCTAAAATCATTAAGGGTGATGATTCCCTGAGCTTTGGTCCCTAAAGATATGGCACTACATGCACCCCGACTCCTTTCGTCGTAGACTGGAGTATTTCTTCTAGATACCACTCTTTTGATTGACGCTCTTAGGAGGGTGTTGCAACACTTAAGGTCTAGAATGTCTGATGTGGTCACTGGTTTACCCGGGTACTATGAAACAAGCAATTCGTCTGTCTTGATGGCTTTGATACTATTGGGAGTCCCTTTGTTGGCAATACAATATCCAGTTACTTTACATATAACGATTGGATTATTGATTTATATTTTTGGGGCGATTCTTAATTTGTACTTCTGTTTATGTCGTTGCGAACTCTGAAACTGTTTTCACTCATACTTTGTCACTTTTACTTTGTTTAATTTGTGTCATAGAAGTTTATATTCACTTTCCTGTTTTACATGCTATGGTGTATCTCACTCAGTATTTATTGCTGACTTTGAAAACTGCGGTTTTTGTTTTCCTTCCCACCGCAGGTCTAGGAGTTGTGGATTATAGAATAGAAGGGGTGCGAGACTCACTTAGAATATGAACGCCACTATTAGTTGATATGGAAATGTTAGTTAATTAGTGTGTAATAGTAATCAACTAGTGTGTAAGACTTAAAGTTCAATATAGTTGTTTAATGTTATAAATTTGTGTTGTGGATTATATTAATTTGATCTCCGCTGCTTCTATTAAGCATCACCCTCCCGATCTCGTCCCGAGCTGGATAAAGGGGATTGTTGCATTACTGCTTGACCTGTAGCCCTACCATACTCAGCAATGATTTGTAATACTGTATTGAGATTCTCCTGATTAGCACCTGTAAAAAACAACGAGTCATTAGCAAAAACAACGTGGGAGACCACTGGTCCTCCCGTTGACGCCGAAACACTTTCCAACCTTCCCTCCATAACTGCTTTTGACATTGCACACGAAAGAATTTCGCTGCAGATTATAAAGAGATATGGAGATATAGGGCCCCCTGACGAAGGCTCCTCTCCAGCACCACCTTACCCACCTTAACACCATTCCTGACAAAGGAGTACGAGACAAGAGATAAACAGTTATGTATCAAAGAAACAAATCTGGGCCCGAATCCTCAGTGGAGTAGGGCATTCTTGTTGAAAAGCCATTCGAACCTGTCGTAAGCCTTGCTCATATCCATATTTTGGGCTGCATAACCCATCTTCCTTTTTTTCCTTGTCTTCAAAGAATGAATTACCTCAAAGGCGGTGAGTATATTGTCATCAATAAGTCTTCCTGGAACAAAAGCACTCTGATTTTCAGTAATAATATCAGGAAGTAACTTTTTTAATCTATTTGCTGCTGCTTTGGCCACAATTTTATAAATTACTGAACATAAACTGATGGGACGATAATCACTTGGCTTTCTTGGCTGCTTCGTTTTTGGGATAAGGGCAATAAGAGTAGTCTTGAATTTGGACAATTCGACGCCGTCATTCAATACACTCAAAACTGTCTTGGTAATCTTCCCACCCACTATCTCCCAGTATCTCTGAAAAAACCCTGCATATAACCATCAGCTCCTGGGGCTTTATCCGGTGCCATCTGGAACAAAGCCGATTTAACCTCTTCATCCGAATAAATCTGATCCATCATATCACAATCTGCAGCAGAGATCTGTCTATCCATGGCACTAAGAGTGAAGTCTATATCTTGTTGGCTAGGATTAGAGGAAGTAAATAGATTTGAGAAGTGTAGCTCTAGTACCTGAGTAATCTGACTCGAATCTGTAACCCATATACCCGCTTCATTCTCAATCCCTTGAAAGCTGTTTCGAGCTCTACGAATAGACGCCTTCAGATGAAAAAATCTATTATACTGATCACCTTCCTTGAGCCATTCTGATCTAGCTCGTTGAGACCAAATGATTTCCTCCATGTGAAGCAATTCGTTGAGCTCAACGCACAAAGCTTCTCTTTCATCAATAACCTCCTTCGTCTGGCTTCTACCTTGCAAGACCTCCAATCTCTGTCTGATCTGTTTCGACTTACCCTTTACGCTTCAAAAATAGATTTTTCCCACTCCAAACAGTGAGTAGCCGTCACGTGAAGCAGATGGTCAGCCGAAGAATCTGGGTGATTGGTCTAGCAGTTACAGACCAAAGTTTCAAAGTCTTCGTGCCTTGTCCACATTTTTTTAAACTGAAATCGTTTCCTCCCCTTATACTGGTTCGTACTCCAATCCAGAAACACTGGAATATGATCGGAATTAGGTTCAGTCAAATGCTGAACACGTGCACTTTGGAATCTATTCATCCATAAAGGATTCGCTACAAACCGATCTAATCTCTCACGGATGTTGCCGTCGTCCGCCTGATTGTTATTCTACGTATAAGGATTCCATGAGAATCCTAAATCAAGAAGATTCAAGTCATTAAGAACAGATCTAAACTGGTGAAGTTGAATGAAACTTACCACCGAACCACCCTCCTTTTCCGTAAAGGTTGTCTCCGCGTTGAAATCACCAGCAACAGACCATGGAAAAGACGATTCTGGTACAATCCTTCGAAGCAACTCCCAGGAATGATGTCTATCCTCTCTTATTGGGTCTCCATAAAACCCGATAAGCCTCCACGTAAAATTATCTGTCGAATCGACAATAGTAACATCAATGTAGCGAAGATTACATTTATTGAAGAGAACTTGCATACCTGCCCTCCACAGTAAAGCCAAACCTCCGCTCTTGCCTCTACTGGCGACCGAAAAAAAAACTGCATAACCCAACTTGTGTATGATCATCTCCATCTCACTATCACTTGACTTTGTCTCAATGAGAAAAATTAAGTCGGGATTAAGTCTCTTAACAACGTCAAAAAGCGACAGGAACATGATCGGGTTCCCGATACCCCGCACGTTCCAACTGAGTAGACATGTTCTTGGCGGGGATGCACCGCATCCGCCGCCAATATCGCAGTAGGGATCTTTGAGGCGCCCTGTTCCGGTGTTTCTTCCCCAACGCTGTCTAAAGTCTTACCACTTCCCCTTCCTTTTCCTCTCCCTTTTCCCCTTCTTCCTCCCCCGAAGCTGCTTGTTCCATCTCCGATTTTCAACTTCGGATTTGGGCTTAGGCCAGCATCACTTGCTGTTCTTTTTGAGTTGTGTGCCAAGCGGACTGAACGTGAGGTAGCAGACTTACCACGATCTTGTACATTGGCCTCATCAGAGGGCTTTGCAGCTCGGTTTGCAGCTGTCGAATTAGGGTCATCTTGAAACCCCTCGGTCGAGCCTAATGGGTTATCAAAAATAGCAATTTTTTCCGTGGGAGTCTCATCTTCAGCATCCATGTCTTCATCTACAAAATCTGTGCCCTCCTACTCATGGTTACGATCGTAATCCCCGGAGAGCTCATTCTCCCCATCAGACCAGTCTTCATTAGAATTGTGACTGCTAACGCCCTTCCCTTTCGTATTCGTAGCCCCAGTAGGTGACTCTGACTCCGCTGTTGTACCTTTAGCAGCTCCTTGGTCAGAAACAACACCATCCTTTGGCTCAGAAGCACCACCAGTAGATTGTGTTTGATTCAGACCAATATCATCATAGACCACTTTTTCTACGTGGTGGTGGCTGGAAGGTCAGCCAAGGCCCATACCCAGGTTGTCTGCGATGTTTGTCCTCCTCCGAGATCGATTTACATCCCTCACTATAGTGAGTTAAACGCCCACATCAGTCACAAAGAGATGGTATTCTCTCGTAACGGTAATCAAGCCAAAGTCTTTCATTGATAACTTTGAAATAGCCACCACGTAGCAGAGGACGATTAACCTTCAGTATCACCCTCGCACGTACATAGTCACCACCCGATCTCGAGCGCACTTTTAGGTCAACCTCCTTCACAGTTCCAACCCTACGAGCAGCTACACGAATATCTTCTTCTATACGAAGTTGAACAGACAATTTTTTAATCTGTAGCCATACTGCGATCTCTTCAAAAACGATCTTGTCAACATTAACCTTGCCATCCCAAATCATCTGAAACAAGATATTACCATTAAAAGTCCAAGGAACCCCTTCTAGCACTCCCTCCATAGCTTCCTTTGTTTGGAACTCAATAATCAATCTGTTATCGTTAACCTCGCTAATGGATACCTCTTTACCTCCCTTCCAAAGTTTCTTGAAAAGTTCCTTCATAGCCCACACATTGAAGTTAATGGGAAAGAGGAAAGATCCAATCAAACAAGGACCTAACTTCTGTAGGGCTTGCCTACAATGTTCATCACCGAAATCATCCAAGGCTTCTTTCTCCGGCGTCAATTGGGGAGCTGAGAGTTGAGACCCAGTCGACATGTTTGAGAGAAGAGACACTTGCAGGGAATCGCCAGCAAAATTGAACGATGGCTTTGCTGGGACGTGAACGGCGAAACCAAAACCCTAGAGTCGTCTGGAGATCTCCGACTTATCCGGAGCTAGAGGAAACCTTGTGAATTTTTTTTCTCACCCACTAAGACATTTTAGAAAGATAAATATATAAATACTCCGGTTGGAATTAAAAATTTTGGTCATATCTTGTCCCGGCTGGTTCGACTTTATGGCTCCGCCACTGTCTATGTATTTGCCAGTCCGGAGTCCGGACCGGACTGGAAATGATAACTATGGATGTGATAAATTACTAAAAAGCTGATGGTTGCTACAGAGAGAGTTAGCCAGTTGAAACTCTTTCAGTTAGCGTTCCATCCATGACGTCCTCGGAGTCCCTCATGCCGTTGAGAGCAACACCCCAATCGGACGTTAGACTCATAATATTTTTTATGAAGAACTTCATGTACTCACGATTAAGGAAAGCTGTATAATTTAACTTTCAACTTCACATTACACTTTCACATCGTTGAAGTAGTAAACAACTAAACACAATAAATCGCACATATTATAAATTATTTCGATTATTAATCCATTCATTACACGGTGCTTGGTGAACGAATAAAGATGTAATCAGAAGCCGGTATGAAATGGCAAACAACGGATCCAGGCTTAGTCTTCAACACTTTGAAAATAACGTGCCTGGGGTCGAACTCAGCAGTGTCCGAGTGACAAGCACCAATAGCCTCGATTCTTTCTCCATCTTCGCCAACCATAGGAACCTTAAAAATCATATGATCCCTCATTTGGGTATGGCAAAAGAAAACCTTATAAGGGTAGGGCATGTTGTGACACCCTAGCTTCTGATGAGTGTCCACCTTCTTCGGCTCCCCCACAACGGTGTACTTTTGGAGTTCAGTTTTGTGCTCCCGGGACAACTTGGTTTTCAAGACTTCGATATGAGCGTCCGATCCAAACACATCACGTATTTTTTCGGTCAAGGATTCTCTTGAGGTGACACAAAATTTGATCTCTCTAGGATAAGGTTTACGTTCACAAGCTAGGAACGTGAACTCCATTTTTTTGGCATTTGTGGAGTTTTCTGGGAAGGAGAATAATTCGAGAAGCTGGGGGAGGTATTCGGATGAGAAAGGGAAAGAATCGGCTATTTTTCTGGGCAAAAAGCGCAAAGCTTTTTCAGAAGGGCTTTGAACCTTGAAGTAGATGAGGATTTTGTTACCAACTTTTAGGTCTTCGAGTTTGAAGAAAGTTTGCGATCCTGGTTCATTTGGATCGACGCTATCGAAGTCATACTCTTTGCAATTGATGTTGGTGCACTACACAATTAACAAAAGCTAGCGTGGATATTAGTACTTGAACATAGAATTAGACATATCAATTGATGGATAGAAAGGTTGGTAATTACCTGTAATATGAAGAAAACACAAAGGAGGAGAAAGAAGGTTGAAAATCTGGAAGCCATCTCTGTTCTGCTTGAAGATTCAGAAGTCTTCAAGTAGGTGGTTTTTGTTGAAGATCTCAGAAGTCTTCAAGTAGGTGACTTTTGTTGCTGTTGAACTTTGGAATATATAGAATAAACGGGATAAGTAGCGGACAAAGCTAATTACTGAGGTCTTGGAGTTATTGTAAATCTTATAAATGAATGAGTATGAATGCCCCATCATAAATGTGGTGGAAGGAAATTACATTTTGAGAATTACTAATACAGTATTAATTTCAAAATAATAATAATAACATTAAAAAAATAAATTATCATAAATAGAAATTAATTACATTCATCTTAATTTAATCGTAAGAAATTAAATTTATTGTCAATATTATATATATATATATATATATATATATATATCATTTGAGATTGAGCTAGATTTGTTTCTATGAGAGTTAGGATGAGATGAGGACACTCTCACACAGTGGCGGATCCACGAATCCGTTACATGCAGATTGAGTTTGGGAATGCTTCTGCTGCCAGCACAGTTACTTTTCGACAGCAAAAGCAGTTTTAGTGTGTTTGGTAATAAGAAAATTTCTGCTTTTCGAGACAGTTTCTGCTGTCTCACAGCAGTTTTCAGGAAGCAATGGAGGAGATGCTTTCCCAAAAAGTGCTTTTGATTAATTTATTTACAACCGATTTTAACCTTACAAAATTTTAAAATATCCATAATTATCTTTACTGAAATGACACGTGTCATACATTTTTGTCATTTTACCCTCTCACAGCAACTTCACAGTTGATTTTACCAAACACAAAATTACTATATCAATATTTCACAGATGCTTTTATGTAAAATTTACCAAACAACATTTTATCGAGAATTCACAGCAGCTTTTCCACAGTGTTTTCACATAGCAGCTTTCTAGCACCGCCACAGCATTCCCAAACTAGCCCTGCGAAGTGGGGTTAAACTAAAAACATTAAACAAAATAAATGTAAATTTTAAATTTTTAGAAAATTGAGTGAGAGGTACAGTACAAATTTTGTGGAGGCTAGGCAAACAAATCCAAACAAAGTGAGTGTAAAATTCTATCGGTACAAAGTTGAGTGGGACTATGACCCCCACATGTCTCCTTGTAGATCAGCTCTTGCTCTTATCTTATTATCACAAGGCTAACTTAATAAAGCTGTTGTAACAAAACTCCTGTTTCAGAGCTCTGATACCAGTTTGTTATAACCTGGGGGTATTCGAGTAAGAACGACGAAAGTAAAACAAGAACGAGACAAATACTTAACGTGGTTCACTAACGAATTCACAACGAACCCGCTAGCTACCCCCACGACCAGAACCCGATATTTTATTAAGAAGAGAACCCGATTATAATGCACGGCCACCCCGATACACCACCAACCGACACACACACTAATTATTCTAGCTAATACCCCATAAGTGTGTATACAGTGAGTACAAAAAGAATGAGACCCCTTTATATTGGTGCAGAGGCGGTGCTCCAATGTTGGATATCACCAAGTTTCCTTTTTGGAAACAACATGGCCTCCAAGCAAAGGCAAACAAACATCTGACCCACCACCTCACCTTTTCTTCTTTTGTTGACTTGACTCAAGTCACAATTCTAACAAATCTCCACCTTGACTTGAATCATCTTAACAACCCAAATCAGAACCTGATGTTCTCTCCTCAAACCTGAGCTGAATGCGTCTCCCAGAACCAGGAAAGATCACGCCTCACCAAACAGATATTCCGCAGCTGATGCGAAACCCGTCGCCAAATCGTTGCTCCAACTACCATGCGTTCCTGCAACGAATGCGCCCGAGGCAGATGCACTTCCGGAAACAGAAACAAGTGCTCCACCCAGAACCAGACTCGAATACATTCATTGAGAAATCAGGACCGAATGTATTCCCGATGCGCCCAATTGCGCCTGACAGATGAACCATGACAAAATGCCCTGATGTCATCTAGACCAGATGCACCGATGACGAGTGCCACAAATTTTCATGCCCGATGCGCCCCGTATGCCTCAGATGCGCCAGATGCTCGCCAGAAACAGATCGCGTTAGATGCGAGCTCAATGCGTGTCATGGTACACGCTCCAAAAATAGAACAGATGCACGCCAGGACAAACTCGTGCATAATGCGCGCCATAACCAAGATCAGATGCGCGTGCCAGAAGTCTAACGCGCCAGATGCTCCATGCTGTTGCTCCAACTCCAACAAGTTCCTATAACGCATGATCCAGAGCCAGATTCAATTCACACGCCAGATGCTCCACGTCGTGAGCCATATAGCGCCTGAACGTCAATCGCCAGAACGCCAGATTCGCGCCAGTACCAAATGCGTGCTAGATTTGCCAGATCGCATGCACGCTTAATCAGATGCGCGCCAGATTGCTCCGACAGGAGCCCGGATAGCCCCCTCTATGGGGCTTTAGATGGTGGGTTTACCTGCTTCTCTCTCACGAACCTATCAATTTTGATCGCCAAACCAGACATCGTTCTTGGCGGAATCTCGAAACCCAACTCCGGATAGCCTGCTCCACTTGAATTTTGAAACTCTAGCTTTGAGTTCCTCCAGAACGTGAAACCCTAGCTCTTGGCTCCACCTAGATCTTGGAACCTCGATTTTGATACCAGTTTGTTGTAACAAAACTCCTATTTCAGAGCTCTGATACCAGTTTGTTATAACCTGGGGGTATTCGAGTAAGAACGACGAAAGCAAAGCAAGGATGAGATATATATTTAACGTGGTTCACTAACGAATTCACAACGAACCCGCTAGCTACCTCCACGGTCAGAACCCGATATTTTATTGAGAAGAGAACTTGATTACAATGCACGCTATGGCCAAAAGGCCATAGCGGCTACCCCGATACACCACCTACCGACACACACACACTAATTATTCTAACTAATACCCCCTAAGTGTGTATACAGTGAGTACCAAAAGAATGATACCCCTTTATATTGGTGTAGAGGCGGTGCTCCAAATTTGGAAATCACTAAGTTTACCTTTTGGAAACAACTTGGCCTCCAAGGAAAGGCAAACACACATCAGACCCACCTCTTCACCTTTTCTTCTTTTGTTCACTTGATTCAAGTCACTATTCTAACAAAATCATATGATTTTCTATGTGACAAATAATTGATCCAAGCTTGAAAAAGAAATCTTGGGAGTTAAGGGAAGAGGGTGTGTTCGACTTCTGCTAGAACATCGCCTCAAAGAAGAAAGAAGGTTTTTTACTGTACGAGCAATGTCCAGGGTGCCTTTTTCTTTAAGTGGTGAAGGCAAGCCAGCTAGGGCTAAGAAGGGAGGGGATCCAATTTTTCAAAAGTCATCGGTGAATGTAGTTAAAAAGCTTAGGTACTAAATCCATGCCTCCAATGAAGTAAAAGTGTCACATTGCAACACTCATTTAAAACTCCAGGCTGCAACTGCCATTTACACAACACTAGTCAATTTCAAACTTCAGACATTACTGCGTTAGAAAATTAACATAATTGCGGGGTGTTATCTCACACAATGGGGCTTGACAAGATGCACCCATGGTCTTAAATTTGGCTGCTGCACATTGTTGCAAGTTTGACATTGATTGATATTGTAATTGTTGGAAGTAAAGGTTTTTGACCCGACTTTGAGCTCGGTTATACCGCGCTCAAATGAAGAGTTGTCAACTACAAATACGTCTTTGTAAAGAAGGCACCTTGGTGATCGTTTTGATAACTCACATGTCAAAAACCGTTGAGAAATGAATGATCAAATTACCCTCTCAAAATGAGTTCTTGAGTCTTGAGAAGAAAAGAACACCACATCATAAGTTGAGGGAGGAAAAGAAGAGTATATCTACTCAAAGTTTAGACTATAAGGGCACGCCCTTAGGGCGAAGCACATTTTGTGCAGGAGAGAGGACCTAGACAATGGTCGAACCACCACACGCGCGCGCGTGCCGCCGCCGCCGTCCGTCCGGCCGTCTCGGCACGGGCCGGGCCGTGGTGTGGTGTGGGTTGGGCTGTCTAGTTAGTGGGCCTCATTAATTTTTTGGGCCAAATGCTAACTCTTAATTAATTTTACTAACAGAATTTTATTTCTGTTTAAACAAAATTAATAGACACCAACCAACAGATGCAACCGTTCTCCAACGGTTGCAACTGCTCCTTTGAAAGGCCAACTGCCCTCTATAAATGAACAGTTCATTTCTCATTCTAACCAACGAAATTTCATACCAGACATTTTCAAACTCCAACAGAAACTTCGTCGTAGTTCAGTTCGTCGTGTGCGGCGCTGTACGCAGTGCTTTCCACCGCCGCACAGGGAAGGCTTTCATCCTAAGAAGCAGTCGTCCGATCGTTCCATAGCAAGCACGTGTGGGGGACGAATCTGCTTTAAGGAGCCTCGTTCTACATGAACGAAACTGTCTTCCAACTTTGTACAGCGTTCGGGAATCTCACTATCAGTAAGTTCGTTCTATGTTTGTTCATTTTTTTGGGTACTTATTGATTATACACATCTGTTCAGGTCAGTAAAAATTGCTAACAATCTTAAAGCAGATTCCTGATTTATGTTATAATCTATCTGTACTCTGAATTTTTTTGTCTGTTAATTTGTTCTGTTAACTACAATTCTGTCCTACAGTACCATTTTCAGTCGGTACAAAAACAATCGTTCATTTCTACACCTATTTTTCTTGCGTACTGACTGTTCTGGTTTTGTAACCAAAATTGGTCCCTGCGTTGGGTTTATAACCCTCTGTTACCCAATTCTGTTGTTACTTTTCACCCTCTGTTGCTTGTTTTGCATTTGGTTATTAAACAATCATTTCAATATCTTCCTTTATTGGTCTATGCATTGTGTTAATCACTACGACCAAATACTGTATTGATGATTGTTTGCTTTCACTTTTAGTTGATTCCATTTAATCTATTTTTTTTGTATCCTGTTTCTGATTCATTTATGTTAAAGCGGTACATCAACCTACAAGTTCACCAGCTGTTTCATTAACAGTTATATGAGTTACAGTACTGTATCATTTTCTGATTTCCAGTTTCAGTATCAAATTTTGTTTAATTACAGGTTATCCTTCAGTTTTTTTTTTTTTTTTTTTTTTTTTTTTTTTTTTTTTAGCCTTTAGACTTGCTCTTATAAATTCAGCAAGTTTTCTTTACGTTTTATACAGTACTATCTGCCATTAAATTTATAGTACTGTCTTTTCAATTCAATATTCAGTTTTATTATCAATTCTGTCGATAGTAACAGAAACATTTCTATTTGTAGAAATGGGAGACAATTCCGGAAAAGAGGCGGGTGAAACGTCAAACTTGACTTCCGTTACCGCCAACCCCGTTGTACCAGTGGGTTCGCATCTCGTTGAGAAGCCGGAGAAATTTACGGGCAAAGACTTCAAACGTTGGCAGCAAAAGATGTTGTTTTACCTGACGACTTTGAGTCTTGCGAAATTTCTTAACGAAGATGCTCCTCCATGTCCAGAAAATGCCGATAGACAAACCGTTGCAGCGGTGGAAGCTTGGAATCACTCCGATTTCCTTGCAAGGAACTATATTTTAAATAGTTTAGACAACCAGTTGTATAACGTCTATTGTGCTGTAAAAACGGCTAAGGAACTTTGGCACTCGCTCGAAAATAAATATAAAACCGAGGATGCTGGTGCCAAAAAGTTCGTAGTCGAGAACTTCCTAGAATTTAGAATGGTAGATTCCAAGGGGATAATGCAACAGGTGCAAGAATTTCAGTGTGTAATACATGATGTAATAGCGGAGAAAATGATTCTCCCTGAAGAATTTCTTGTAGCCGCAATGATACACAAACTACCCCCCTCGTGGAAGAACTACAAAAATTACTTGAAGCACAAGAGGAAGGAAATGAAGATGGAGGAGCTCATCGTTCGACTTCGGATTGAAGAAGGCAATCGACTAGCCGAAGACAAGCCGTCAACAAGCTATCAGTCTAAGGCAAACGTCGTAGAGGAAAAGCTGAAGAAAAATCTGAAGAGGAAGGCTACGGATGAGAAGAAAAAGTTCACGGGTAAATGTCACAATTGTGGCAAGGTCGGACACAAGATAAAAGATTGTCGGAAAAAGAAGAATACCTCCAAAGGGAAGAAACCCGAAGCCAACATGGCCGAGGATGGAGAAGACGGAAACGACTTTGCAGCCGTAGTCTCGGAAGTGAACCTCGCCGGAGGAAATCCCAAGGAGTGGTGGATCGACACCGGTGCTACAAGGCACATATGTTCCGACAAGTCTATGTTCTCATCGTTCGAGCCGACTGAAAATGAAGAACCATTGTACATGGGAAATTCAACAACTTCTGCCATAAAAGGGAAAGGGAAAATAACGCTGAAAATGACTTCCGGAAAAACCCTTACCCTCAATGATGTTCTCTATGTTCTCGATATTAGGAAGAACCTAGTTTCAGGATCAGTGCTTAGCAAGAAAGGGTTTAAGCTTGTATTTGAGTCGGACAAATTTGTTCTGACCAAAAATGGGGAATATCTAGGTAGAGGGTATCTCAAAGATGGGCTATTTAAGCTCAATGTAATGACTGTGTTTCCGACTATGAATAAGAAAGCGCAAGTTAATTATTTGTGGGATTCTTCTACTTCTTGTTTATGGCATGCACGATTATGTCATGTTAATTACGAGTCGATTCGTAAATTAATGAAAATGGACCATCTTCCCAAAAGTGAGATTAATTCCGATCACAAGTGTGAAATATGCGTAGAGGCAAAATTGACAAGTAAGCCATTTCAACCTATCGGTTCGAAATCAACGAGCCCTCTCGAATTAATTCACACCGACATATGTGATCTAAAATTTGTGCAGACAAGAAGTGGAAAGAAATATTTTATAACATTTATCGACGACTGCACTAAATACTGCTATGTTTATTTATTGCATAGTCGAGATGAAGCGTTAGACGCATTCAAGAAATACAAGGCCGAGGTGGAAAATCAATTGAATAAAAGGATTAAGATCCTTCAAAGCGATCGAGGAGGAGAATATGACTCTCCATTTGCAGAAATTTGTTCGCAAAGTGGAATCATCCATCAAACCTCGGCACCCTACACACCCCAACAAAATGGGGTTGCGGAAAGGAAAAATAGAACATTAAAAGAAATGCTCAACGCATTACTTTTAAGTTCATGGGCTACCACAAAACATGTGGGGGGAAGCTTTATTAAGCGCCAAATATATTCTAAATAGAATTCCTAAAAGGAAATTGGACAAGACCCCATATGAAATGTGGAAAGGCCGAAAACCCTCATACAAACACTTGAGGGTATGGGGGTGTCTTGCTAAAGTAGCAACCCCACTACCGAAAAAGGTCAAGTTAGGACCTAAAACAATAGATTGCATCTTCATAGGATATGCGGCTAATAGTAGTGCTCACCGATTTCTGGTTCACAAATCAGAAATACCGGATATTCACGAGAACACTATTATTGAATCAGCCAATGCCTCCTTCTTAGAAGATATATTTCCTTGCAAGATAAAGGAAGTAGAAGCGTGTGCAAATTGGTCGCATGATACCGCCATTGGCGAAGACCAGGAGGAAGAGGTAAGGCGGAGTAAACGAGCTAAAACGGCAAAAACTTTTGGACCTGATTTCCTAACATATTTAACGGAAAATGATCCAACAAGTTATAAAGAGGCCATGTCCAGTGTCGATGCTCCTTATTGGAAAGAAGCTATAAATAGCGAGATTGAATCCATCTTACATAATAATACTTGGGAATTAGTAGATATTCCACCAGGCTCCAAGCCCCTAGGTTGTAAGTGGATTTTTAAGAAGAAGCTTAAACCCGATGGTACAATCGACAAGTACAAGGCAAGACTTGTCGCAAAAGGGTATAGGCAGAAAGAAGGACTAGATTTCTTCGACACATATTCTCCTGTGACCAGAATAACGTCTATTCGGATGCTTATCGCAATTGCTGCATTATTCAATTTTGAAATACACCAAATGGACGTTAAAACGGCTTTTTTGAACGGAGAACTAGAGGAAGAAATCTATATGGAACAGCCGGAAGGGTTTAAAGTTCCTGGAAGCGACAACAAATATTGTCGGCTAAAGAAGTCCCTTTATGGACTAAAACAGGCCCCCAAGCAATGGCACGAGAAGTTCGACAAAGTCATGAGCAGTCATGGATTTCGAACTAATGAATGTGATAAGTGCGTATACTATAAGAAAATAGGAAAGGAATGTGTCATAATATGCTTATATGTCGACGACATGCTAATTATGGGGAGCAGCAAGGCAATAATTCTTGACACCAAGAAATTATTGTCCACAAAGTTTGACATGAAAGACCTAGGAGTGGCGGATGTGATTTTAGGGATTAAAATTACAAAGACTCCAGATGGTTACGCACTTTCTCAAACTCACTACATAGAAAAGGTGATCGAAAAGTTTGACAAAGGGAATAATAAACCGATTACCACACCAGTAGACATGAGTTTACATCTCGCCAAGAATCGTGGCGAAAGTGTTAGGCAATTGGAATATGCCCAGATAATTGGAAGCCTCATGTACATCATGAATTGTACAAGGCCGGACATCGCACAAGCTGTCGGGAAATTGAGTCGCTTTACTAGCAACCCTGGTAAGGATCATTGGACAGCCTTAATTCGAGTGCTGAGTTATCTTCGTTATACCAAGGATATGGGTCTACAATACTCGAACTATCCAGCTGTCTTGGAAGGATATTGCGATGCCAATTGGATCTCTGACTCAAGAGACTCCAAGTCCACAAGTGGATATGTATTCACTCTTGGTGGAGCGGCAATATGTTGGAAATCTTCAAAGCAGACGTGCATTGCAAGGTCTACTATGGAAGCGGAATTCATAGCGTTAGACAAGGCAGGGGAAGAAGCGAAATGGCTTCGTCATTTCCTCGAAGATATTCCAACATGGCCAAAACCAGTGCCTCCTATCTGCATTCATTGCGACAGCCAATCAGCAATAGGTAGAGCACAAAGTAGCATGTATAATGGTAAGTCTAGACATATACGTCGGAGACATAATACCATTAGGCAACTTCTGTCAAGAGGAATAATATCGATCGATTATGTAAAGTCAAAAGAAAATATAGCGGATCCGTTGACTAAAGGTTTATCGAGAGAATTAGTTGCAAGTTCGTCAAGGGGAATGGGATTAAAGCCAATCTCGTAAGAGTTGCACGTAGCGGCAAACCCAACCTAGGTGACTGGAGATCCCAAGAACTAGGTTCAAAAGGGACAACCCAACTACCAGTGCAAATAAACAAATCACTCACCCGGAAATAAAGTTTCCAAACTCATTCCTAGGGCGAACACCGAGTGATGGGACAGGGTAAGCTAAAGGCTTTTAATGAGACCACATCTCAAGGTTCCTTGAGAAGAGTATGGTAAGATACTCGTTTTGTGTCTCACCTATGTGAGTAGGAACGGGCCGGTTCTAGGAGGATGACGTGGCTACACTCCTCTAAGTCTACTCATGAAACCAGGAAAAGTGTTTCAAGGCCGAAATGAACACAACCGTGAGAACGGACTACGTTTAGGTTGTTAATTGTGTGCGATCTACCGACTAGGTATACAACGCGGCAAGCAGTTCAAGGCGTCTCGCTCACTGTCAAGCCAGTACACCCTGTAGTATCTCACTAAGGGGAAGGTTCAAAGTCTATGACTACCTTTCTTTACGCAATTAACAACCACCAAGGGAGTTTCAACCACATAAAGACATTTTCAGCTTTCAGACGTGAATTTTTCATTCATGTGGGGGATTGTTGGAAGTAAAGGTTTTTGACGCGACTTTGAGCTCGGTTATACCGCGCTCAAATGAAGAGTTGTCAACTACAAATACGTCTTTGTAAAGAAGGCACCTTGGTGATCGTTTTGATAACTCACATGTCAAAAACCGTTGAGAAATGAATGATCAAATTACCCTCTCAAAATGAGTTCTTGAGTCTTGAGAAGAAAAGAACACCACATCATAAGTTGAGGGAGGAAAAGAAGAGTATATCTACTCAAAGTTTAGACTATAAGGGCACGCCCTTAGGGCGAAGCACATTTTGTGCAGGAGAGAGGACCTAGACAATGGTCGAACCACCACACGCGCGCGCGCGCCGCCTCCGCCGTCCGTCCGGCCGTCTCGGCTCGGGCACGGGCCGGGCCGTGGTGTGGTGTGAATTGGGCTGTCTAGTTAGTGGGCCTCATTAATTTTTTGGGCCAAATGCTAACTCTTAATTAATTTTACTAACATAATTTTATTTCTGTTTAAACAAAATTAATAGACACCAACCAACAGATGCAACCGTTCTCCAACGGTTGCAACTGCTCCTTTGAAAGGCCAACTGCCCTCTATAAATGAACAGTTCATTTCTCATTCTAACCAACGAAATTTCATACCAGACATTTTCAAACTCCAACAGAAACTTCGTCGTAGTTCAGTTCGTCGTGTGCGGCCTTGTACGCAGTGCTTTCCACCGCCGCACAGGGAAGGCTTTCATCCTGGGAAGTAGTCGTCCGATCGTTCCATAGCAAGCACGTGTGGGGGACAAATCTGCTTTAAGGAGCGTCGTTCGACATGAACGAAACTGTCTTCCAACTTTGTACAGCGTTCGGAAATCTCACTATCAGTAAGTTCGTTCTATGTTTGTTCATTTTTTTGGGTACTTATTGATTATACACATCTGTTCGGGTCAGTAAAAATTGCTAACAGTAATAATGAGGGCTGCAATCAATGAGTTTAGAACGCAGCGGTTACAATATGCCAGTTTTTGTTAAACTGAGGATGTGCAACTTGTAATTAAGCCTTAAATATATTATTATGCAAATGAGTGCCAGCTCTGTGATAGAGCGTTTAAAGCCCCGGCATGAGTGATACGGGTTGCCGTATCATATTATTTAGTTAATTATTAGTTATTGAGTTATTTGTTATTTAATTATTATTTAGTATTTATTTGTAATGTTATTCATTTATTTAATCATTCGGGTTTGGCCCGTTAGGTTAGGGTTAAGGGTTGCGATTTATCTATTTAAATGAGAAGGTTGCGAAGCCAGTAGAGCTCGGCAACGGCGTTGGCAATGCCACGGTACTCAGCCTCGGCACTAGAGCGAGAGACGGTGGTCTGCCGTTTGGACGACCAACTAAGAAGGTTGTCCCCGAAGAAAGTGCAGAAGCCAGAGGTGGAGCGACGCGTGTCCGGGCAACCAGCCGAGTCAGCATCTGTGTATGCCGTGAGTCCCGTAGAGGCAATAGCTGAGATGTGAAACCCAAGATTAAGAGTACCACTCACATAGCGAAGCACGCGCTTCAACGCGCGGAAATGATGCTCTCTAGGATCGTGCATGAAGAGGCAGATCTGCTGAACTGCATAAGAGATGTCCGGACGAGTGAATGTAAAGTACTGAAGCGCACCAGCTAAGCTGCGGTAGAGAGTGGGATCATCAACCGAAGGACCCGAACCTGCAGTGAGTTTGGAGCCAGTCTCAACCGGAGTGCTAACGGGCTTACAACCCACCATCGATGCACGCTGCAGAATCTCAGAGGCATACTGACGATGCGAGAGAACCATACCAGAATCAGTCCGAGTAACTGCAATGCCCAAAAAGTGGTGTAGGTCCAAGATCGGTCATAGCAAACTCAGTCGAAAGCTGAGAGATCGCTGAACAACTGCAGGGGAGGACCCGGTGATGATGATATCGTCAACGTAGAGGATGAGATAGACAATATCAGATCCGTGACTGTAAACAAACAGAGACTCATCACATCTGCAACCTGAGAAACCCACGAAGCCGGTGAGAAACGTAGCAAACCGCTGAAACCATGCACGAGGTGCCTGCTTCAGCCCATACAAGGACTTACGTAAGCGGCAGACATAATCTGGTTGACGGGGATCCCGATAGCCCGGTGGCTAATGCATATACACTACCTCATCCCGATAGTTCTCGTTCTTATTGATTGATAAATTGAAAAGATTACATCATTTAAATAGATAAATCGGGAACCCTAACCCTAACCTAACGGGCCAAGCCCGAATGATTAATTAAATAAATAACATTACAAATAATTACTAGATAATAATTAAATAACAAATAACTCAATAACTAATAATTAACTAAATAATATGATACGGCAACCCGTATCAATGAGATCCTGAGTTCGAAACCGGCTATATGATGTAATTCTAAAAGAAATTATACTATTATGAAATTTGTACTTGTACACAGATGGTTAGAACGGTGATGATTATAATAAGTTGTATGACATACATCACCCTGTATAAGTCTACCGGAGTCCAAGCACACCAGCTGATATTCCATTACAATATATAGCTTTCACAATGAGCTTCAAGTGCGGTCAACTTGATCACTCAAAGAAAAACTGTCAGACGAAGTACAAGTAACATAGGGGAACTGGTATAGAGATGTTTCCGTACTTGGTTGCTTGTTAGTGGAATTACCACCGGAAGGACAAGGTGGGAAATGGTAAAATGGAATTACCACCGTACTCCTGCCTTTTCCGCAGATTCGGCGTCAAATTTTCTGCCGATTTCAGTGTCAATGGGAGGACAGACTACCCAAAGAGGCCGAGGTAGAGGAATGAGGCATGGATATTCCCTCTTTACAATAACGATTTTAATAAGATAATGGAGACCCGATCGTGGCGTATTCTGTAGATATGCCCACTCTTTTAGGTATTAGTGGCGGCATTTTGGTTAATGAAGATAAATGTGGGCATTTCCAGTAGTAGGAGGTGAAAAATGTAAAATTTATATTTTTAGAGCATCTCCAACACATGAGTTATTTAACGGTTATAGTTAAAACATAAAGAGCGAGGGTGAAATGGTTGTTCCGATAGGCTATCTACTCCTTTTATTTTAATGGATCTTTATCACGTTGATATGGGTCAATTGTATAGTAAATGTCAACCGAATTATTATTATCGTTAGTTATCATTAATTAATTAATTAATTAATTATTATTAGTTAGTATTTAGTATTAATTAGTTAGTATATCGATTTTCTTGTCGATTCTTTCTCGTTCCATTAGGTCGAACCGTCTAGGTTACGGTTGCATATTTTTTTTTCTATTTAAACAGTTGTAATTACCCAGTTTTAATCAAACCAAGAGAAGATTATTAAAACGTGTCGTGCATTATTTTCGTATTTACCGTGTATTTCCGTGTCGTGTGGAGATCGGAGGACTTCAAATCCCTGCATTTATCGATTCTTTACGTATCAACTGGTGTTTTCATTGACTTCCACCATTCGATTGGTGATTTTAATTTTCTGAATGACGAACGAAGCAGGAATTTTCGCAACTCTTGGCGAACGGTTGCTGGCTGCAATCGAACGCCTAGAGACCCGAATCGGCAATCTTGAGAACAAATTCGACGCGCTCAAAGCCCGCTACCAGTAACCGCTACCTCTGGCGGACCTGCCACAATACACACCACCAGCCATTTCAACGCAACCTGCGAAGAACATGGGGGAAGATGAAGCTGTTACTGAGGCTAAGATCGTTGACACCTCTGTAACCCCAAAAGACAACTATGAAAGCTTTGTGGAAAGAACGATCTACGGTTGTGAATCGCAATTCTGAAACTCGTAACGAAGGGAAAGCAGCGGAGCAGTGTCCAATAAAGCCCAGGCCGCCACAAAACTCTTCTTCTTCCCCGACGCCGATGAACTCTACCCAACAGTTCCCAGAATCTGCCCCAACCTAACAGACCATCGCCTCCTTCGACAACTCACTCCAGGCGGTGCCAACACCGTACCAGCAACCAGCCGCCGCCCCTTCGCCGTCCCCAGTGGAACCACCACCGGATCCAAACCCACCATCGACATCATTGGCACCAAATACACCGCCTTCCGCGGTCGACGCGACCGTCCAGGCTATCAAAGCCTCCCTCCAAGCTCTTCGGCCGCCACATCTCAGCCCACGGCGCCCCCGCCACTACCACCGCCACCGCCCTCTCTCTAGTCGGCCTTTCCCTCGTCAAGTCCGCCCCAACCACCGCTATACACCTACCACTACTACAACCACCACCATTCTCCCACAGCGACGTACTGGTCTCCTACTCAACCACCTACCGCAGATCACAACAAAGCCACCTTCCCGCATGTTTCTTTCAAGGGTAAAAAACATTTTCCACCATCCGACTATGGACAAAAGACATTTTGTTCCCTGATTTATGAAAAAATACATTTTGCACCCTTGTTAACGAATGGAGGGTGGAAAAATACCACCCTTCTGTTACAATCTGTTACTGGAGGGGTGCAAACTGACTTTTAAGGACCATTTTACCCTTTATTGATTATGGACAAATAACACATTTTTTTGTTTATTATTTAATTCTCAAGTTTTTGATGTTCTTGAGCACCGCCTCTACTACCTCGAAAACCCCACCCACCTACCCACCACCACCACCCCCAGACACTAAAACCTGTTGCAAATTCAGGTTTTGTCCATTTTTTTCATTTGGGTTCATCAATACCAAATGAACTCAAATCATGAATTCAAAGTTTCAAACTCAACTAAAAGGAATTAGCACAAACTGAAAAATAACTACCCACTTCTTTTTGCAGGTCCCTCAAACATTATCAAAAAAATTCTTATTTGTTTTCGATCAAAATCAAATATGGACATAGAAAGAATAAAAAAATAGCCTTCCTGCAGATTACTGTTGGGATTTAACACGTCGAAATCCCGCGCAAAGGAAAATCAAACACGACCACTACACGAACACGCGATATGAAGAACGAGAAAATAAATAACACAATATTTAACGTGCTTCGGCAAGTTTCCTACGTGCACGGGGCAAGAAAGAATTTTCACTAGTACGAAAAACCGTACACCCACAATTCTCTCTACAAGCATCTCAACTCTCCTACACACTAAACTTGTGTGTCACTCATGAGTTGAACTTCGAAAATAAAATAATAGCTAGCACCTCTATTTATACTAACCTAGAGGAGGTGGAAAAGCCCACCAAGCCCAAGCTATCACCTCCTCAGAGATCACCTCCTCAGAGGAGAAATCAGACGCATCGGGTACACGACTCGTCTTGCGGAATTCGAGACAAACCCAACAAACTCCACCTTGGCTGGAATTCTGCAAGCCCCAGCAAATTCCTTAGCCAACTCTGTGTTTATGTAACTCCGCCGCATCTGCCATGCTCGTCATGCACGGCCCCTCAAAGCACCTCTACCGAGATGCTCCCATTCGCGCCCCCTCCCTGGGCGCCTCCTCGCACCCCTAACCCGGGTGCGTAAGTCTGCTACTTCGGGGAGCGGTGCGGCTCCACCTCTCCACCTGCTCGAACATCATTGGAGAGACCACCACCATCCAGGTCTAGTGCAAACGAGACTCGCTTCTTCTTCACTTCTGCAGAAGTTTTCTTCATCGATGTTCTCATCAACGGTGGATCGTCAACCTTCATATGTGTCTCGATCACTTTAACTGGACAACCTCCGTGAACAACCTGCAACTCTTGTGTAGCCTGCACCTTCTCCGTCTTGCGCTTGAACGTCCTTGCACGTCCACCTCGTGCTCCTCTGCGTCTGTTCCCGGTGCATCTCCTTAGTTGCTTCCCTTGTTTATTCATACGCCCCGCATGCGTATCTCGCCGATCTATACTCCTTGTATCTTGTGTGACAGAAGATCCACATGTCACAACACTCCCCACAAGTTTGTATAGACCATCAACCAATATCCCATGCAGCACAGTCTTGTCTGTCGTTGACACAACCTCGATTCCTCCACCTTGAATCGAGACTCAACAACCCTTACTGTCCAACATCCCCAATGAAATCAGATTCTTCCTCAAGTCTGGCACATGTCTCACCCCTGTCAGCGCCAAGATGCTCCCATCAAGCTTACGAAACCTTACTGTACCCATACCAACGACTTTACTAGTCGGGTTGTTAGCAATCTTGAAAGTACCCCCATCACAAGCTTGATAAGTTGCAAACTGCTCCCTGACTGCACACATGTGAAACGAACATCCAGAATATAAAATCCAATCTGACTTCTCATTAACTGAAGTGACTGTCATCATATCCACTGGTTCTTCATCATTTTTGGACTTCTCAATGACTGCTGCCTCTGATGGTTGATTCATCTTCCTCGCCGCTTTGTACTTCTCACAATGCTTTCGAATATGGCCTTTTTGACTACAAAAGTAACATCGTGGCTTGTAGTCATCACCTCTGGATTTGGAACGTCCCCTCCTATGAGCCTCCTTCTGTTGCCTCCTTCCACGATCTTGACTTCTCTCTGATGTAGCCATGATTCCATCAAGTTGCGTCTTGTTTCTCTCCTTTTTCCTTACTGACTCATGGGAAATCAGAGTAGCAACCACCTCATCTAACTTGATAGTATCATTCCCATACATCAACGTAGTCTTGATGTGCTCGTACGAAGGAGGTAGTGAAACTAACAAGAGAATCGCTTGATCTTCTTCTTCAATCTTCGCATCAACCGCATTCAACTCTGTTAGAACCCTGTTGAACTCATCCAAGTGTTCCATAAAATCCTTTCGCCATATGCAGTGCATACAACTGTTGCTTCAAGAATAGTCGAATCATCAATGACTTAGACTTATACCAGCTCTCCAACTTCATCCACATCTCGTATGGATCCGTCTCATTGATGACTTTCGGGAGTGTACTATTGCCCAAATATAGCTGAATCGTGCTATTTTCCATCTCTCGCATCTCCTCCCACTTGTCATTTGTCACACCCGCGGGCTTTTCGAACTTCTTATTCATGAGAGCCTTGATAAGACCTTCCCGTGTCAACATATTTTTCACTCGTTGCTGCCATAGAGTGAAATCGTTGTGGCCGTTGAATTGTTCAATCACGAAACTAGAACTTTTCACCGCCATCACACCAATATGCAAACTTCCATTCACAATCTACAAAATCCGACACCGCCAATGTGCCGTGAACGCCCAAAAACCTAGGGTTTGACTCTTGTTTCAAGTCAAACGGGTTCCTGGAACCCAAGATACGTCCAAAACAATTTGAACCACACAAGCACATCTTGTACACTGGATCTCCGCGGGCGCAATGCACTGGATTACTCCTCTAGCTGCTGCCCCTTTTCTTCCTCACGTGTACAGCACCAGGAGCTGACTTTTCTTCCTTCAATTGTCACAAACCACTTTGAAGGAGAAAAAGAAAATCACAAGCAACAATAATTGGTGCTCCTTTTGGCCAGCGGCAATAGACCCAAACCAAGAATTGTTCTTGGTCGGCGATAGTGATCCACAACGAAGCCGAACCAATTAGGCGACAATCAAATTAACCCGATTCCTTGCTGCTCAAGAAAACTTGCCCTTGTGGTCATCCTCGCGCTACCGTTGCTCCTGCTCCGCCTTCTTGCTGCCGCTTTTCTCCGTCGTCGCCGGAACTTTATAATCTCGTCTCCGTTCTCGTTGCGTGTATAACCCCAATCGTGAACCACACTATGATACCATTTGTTGGGATTTAACAAGTCGAAATCCCGCGCAACGGAAAATCAAACACGACCACTACACGAACACGCGATATGAAGAACGAGAAAATAAAAATCACAATATTTAACGTGCTTTGGCAAGTTGCCTACGTGCACGAGGCAAGAAAGAATTTTCACTAGTATGAAAAACCGTACACCCACAATTCTCTCTACAAGCATCTCAACTCTCCTATACACTAAACTTGTGTGTCACTCATGAGTTGAACTTCTAAAATAAAACAATAACTAGCACCTCTATTTATACCAACCTAGAGGAGGTGGAAAAGTCCACCAAGCCCAAGCTATCACCTCCTCAGAGATCACCTCCTCAGAGGAGAAATCAGACGCATCGGGTACACCGACTTGTCTTATGGAATTCGAGACAAACCCAACAATTACAACCCAGAAATTAAGCAAAGCCGTCGCCGCCATCGTTGTGACGCCACCCACGGGCCTCTTCTTATTCCCCATTCGACTCAACCTTACCCAAAACAGATCCGCTTGAAAATTCCTCTGTTTGGCTATTCTTCGTGTTCTTCTTCCGTCCCTTTGCTGAGTCTGAAATCAATTTTTCCGATTGACGATATACCCTGAAACACTAGAACAAAACAGTGACATTAGCAACCTTTGAATACTCTCTGAAATGGCATTCTGAAAATCGACAATAATATAGGTGAAAGTGTAAAGTTGTGAACTTTTCTGGCGTCTCCATATACTGAACATAGTAGCTTCATGAACATCAATTTAGAGTAAAAAACAGAGTGAAAACACAGAATAGCTTCATTAGCATGGAAACGAAACAGTCGATTGGGAAAACCAAACTGTAAAAGTGATTTCAGATTATGTGAATTGGGTCACTTGACGGTGGAGGGTTTTCCAAAATCGGTGGGAATCCCAAACCCTAGAATGGGAAGTGAAGTCTGTGGAACAAATTCAAGCTAACCCAAAATTTTTCGTAACTGATGACTCGTTATAGAGAAATGAAAAATTATAACCACCTGAAGTCGCATCCCATCGCTAAATTCAAAATGATGGACTAGTGGAGCATCTGAAGTATTCGTGGAGGCCATCAGAATTGCTGCTAGAGGAATTGACAAAGAAACTTACATTAGCAGCCTTCAACCTCCTGGATCTCGAACGACCGAACAACAAGTCGGCGACGTTGACTTCAATCTATGGATCTGATTGGATTCAGTTTACCAACAAGTCGGCGGCAGACAGGAGTCGAGGCCATCCGAATTCGTCTCCACCTACTTCGCTGTGTGAGAGAGAGATAGGAGGCTAGAGTGAGTGACAGAGAAAGATGAGGGAGATGAAGTAGAGGGGAGGAGGGGGAGAAGACGCAGGTGTGAAGGAGACGGAGGTAGAGAGAACTGATAGAGAGAGAAAGAGGTCAAGAGATAGTGGCTAGGGTTAGAAATGGGAGGATAAGGGAAGGAAAGGATTTATAGTAGGGGAATTTCATCAAATTTTAGGGGTATTTATGTCTTTTTACCCCTCCGTTAGCGTGGTGTTAGTTTTTAACTCTGACAGGGGTGCAAAATATATTTTTCCGTACATCAGGGGACAAAATGTCTTTTGTCCATAGTCGGAGGGTGGAAAATGTCTTTTACCCTTCTTTCAAAGAGGGTTGACAATGGGCTCTGCTCCACATTTGGGCTCAACTCTCAAATTGGATTTAAATCTTATTATGGCTTGCCCTCACTTGGGCCCAATTCTCCAACCAGACCCAATTCAAATTTTGGGCATAATTCTATTAGGTATACTATAACAATTGCGATACGCCTCGAGCACAAGGCGTTTTCCAACCACGAAGGAGTTCATAGGGGTTTTAGTATGCGTCAACCATATTATTATTATCATCATCATTATTATTAATTAGAATTAATTAATTGTTAGTACTTAGTATTTTATTTTAATTAGTTAGTAGACCGGGTTTTTTTGTCAGTTCTTTCCAGGCCCCTTAGATTGATCTGTCTAGGTTAGGGTTGCACATTCTTTCTATTTTAGCAGTTGTAATCGCTCAGTTTTAATCAGTCAAGACAAAAATTGAAACATGTCATATTTTATTTTCATGTTTTCCGTGTGTATCCCTGTCGTGTGCAGTGACGAAGGTAGCAAGAGGCACGGGGTGGCACGTGCACCCCTGAAGTTTCAACAAACTACTAGTATACCCCCTATAAACTGTAATATTTTGAATTGTGCCCTTCATTAATTTGTACTGTGCACCCCAAAAAATGTTGTTTGTGCCCCCTACCTGTTTTAGAACATTCAATCAGACCCCTCATATAAATACTAACCTATTATTTTTTAATCACTTTTTAGGTTCCTTTCTCACACTACCAAACTTCTCTGCGGATTTCACCGAAGCCACGATAGTCAGCTTCAACTTCGACGAACACAAACCCGTAGATTCACAAAGGGTTCGAATCAGAAACGAGTGAAGCAGCCTATCTGCAATGTTGTCGCCGCTCACTTCTTTTCCGTTGGTCGCCGCCAGCCGCTTCTCACGGTGCGAAACTGCCTCTGGCTCCAGGAATGAAGCTTCCAGTTTCAAGTATGGCTTAATTCCTCTCTCTGGTTCATCTTAATTCGTATCATCTTCTTATAATATTCTTATCCTGTCCTTATGCTCTTCAAGTTGAATTCAGTTCTTCTCACAAGTGACAAGAACTAGGATTCATAGTATGTATGAATTGGATAACTTGTCAATTTGACAATTTCGGTTAGTTGTGCATGAAATCGTTACTCTAAGTTGGATATGAATCCATTAATCTGATTTAGTACTGCTCTGATTTGTTTTTTGTATATGAATTCATTACTGTACTTGTCAATTTCACATAAAAAACAAGAACTAGGTTGCAATGTTGGTGCATTTGATCCTTATGTACTTATTTATTTGTGAATTACATGTTTGCAATGTTGAATTGGGCTAGAACTCAATTGTGTGTGTGTGTGTGTGTGTGTGTTTTTTGTTTGTTTGTTTGTTTGTTTGTTTTTTTTTTGTTTTTTTTTTTTTGCACTTAGGCATTATAGTTTAATAAGAAACGAAGAGTTGATGAAAGTGTTCCAATCTCAAGTCAGTGATTTGTATATTTGTGTATGAGTTTGTCAATTTCACATCAAAACATGAAGTAGGATAAATTTGGGGCTTTTGATTTGAATGCATAAATTTGGGGATTTTGATCCATTTGCACTCTTTTATTTGTGAATTACATGTTTTTTATATCGATTTTGATGTTGGGCTGGAATTGAATGGTATGCGATTTGCACTCCTTTATCTAACATATTTGTACTTTTGATTTGTCGCTTTGTTTTGCAAAATTGTGCACCCCGCTAACGAAATCCTGGCTCCGGCACTGGTCTTGTGGATAGCGGAGGATCTCGAATCCCTCCAAGTACCGATAATTTACGTATCACCCTCTCTCTACATTTAGAGATCCAAGTAGAGAAGTTATTGATCTTTATAATTTCTTTAAGTTAATGGTTATCGTCCAAATTCCTAAAAGTTCTATTGCAAAAATAATTAAGTGTAACATTCCTTATTTTTGGAGGAGCCGGACACCGTGGCCATGTCCTCCATACATGGAATTTACCATTTCGTACAAGGAGTAGTAGTAACAAACAAGTGAAAGGAAGCATCCTCTACTGATTCATAATATAAAAGTTAACATAGTTCACAGCTAAGTCCAAACTGGCCAATAATCCTAAAAGCTGACATTCCTGTTAATTATTAAGTTCTACTATTTTCATGAGAGAACGAGTTTGTAATTTACATGCTAAGTTGTTTATTCACTAAGTTTTTACTGATACTCTGACTGCAGTGTATGTCTTCCTTCTTCATCACCACCGAAAGTACAAGACTGAGTTGCTTCGGGTAAGGCATGGGGATTAAAAAGGAATACATACACCGCAGACTCACAAATCTGTGTTTATGGCCGGAGCCGACACAGTAATAGTCCAAGACTCCAACACGTAGTCATGGGGAACTAGTAATATGTGTTCCCGTTCGGAGCCAATATAGTAACAACTGATTGATTTTAGTACATGCGATTCTTGCACTTTACGTTGTAATATGACTTTTGATTTAGTGTGATATTTTAACAATAGAGTTTTCCGAGTTCGAATACAAGTAGTAAAGTGAGGATTTGAATAAAGTAAAGCTCATTACCAAGCATAGAATAAAGTATGACAATTATTTTCAATGAAAACAAGTAGTTTACATGAAAGAAGTATGCAATGCTATGAATGTATATCCATGCGAAGAAAGAATAAGGCATATTACTCTAAGCATGTAAGATCACCGTGAGAGCCGAAGATACGCTAGCTAGCTCTTTACTCGTACACCATGCCTGGTTCTAAGTCAGACTCTATAAACACACACATAGTCCTAATTACAAATAATTTCACGTCGCAAATTGATAATGCACATGTCCCACGTGATATGCAAGTGATAGCCCTAATTGGATTTCCCTAAGATAAATTATAAACTCCTAATTATTTTACATAAAAATTTCTTAACTGATACTAAGTCAACATCCACAAAATGATCAATGACATTAAAGAATCAATTTTAAGAAAATTAAAAAAATTATTAAATAAAATTTTAACCCATTTACTAACAAAATAAAAGGCGATTATTTTATTTATATCATAGAGAAACCTATTCGGTGTCATTTACTGGAGTGGAAAACTCTGCAAGCCTCCTCCGTAGCTCGTGAGCCATCGTGGGTGAAGAAATGTGAATAACAAAGGTCCCAACAAAGATTATGCATATGGAAATATCTACTTACTTCCAAACAGTAGCAGTTTATATTGATAGCAAAAGAGATACAACAGAGTCCGAAAGGAGTTACAATCAACAAACCTCTAAATCAGAAAGTTTTCCGATTAACTTTTTTTTTAGAAAACCATTTCCGAATCATTTAAATGTAAAAGGTTCCCTATAAATGTGACATTGAGACCTCATTTCTTATTAAGAGTAGATATTGGAAAGAAAAGCTGACACATGATGGTATGAAATTTAAACTTTAAACTTAAACAAACGTCATCGAGACGTCATTTCTTATTCTTATTCAAGATCCTAGGATTACATCACTTCAATTATTTGTCCACTAATTACACAGCGGTTGGTGCCGCCACAGAAAGGTAATCAATCGCCTGCATAAAGTGACAAATACGGGACTCGTGCTCAGTCTTCAAGACAATGAACGCCAGATTTTCAAGGCCTACTATCGTTGTATTGCTATGACAAGAACCGATGGCCTCTATTTTCTCTCCATCATCACCAACCATTGGAATCTTATAAATTAGATGACCTCTCTTTTGGGTATGGCAAAAGTAAACCATAAGGCATGATGTGACACCCAATCTGTTGAAGAGTATCCACTTTCTTCGGCTCCCCTAAGACGGTAGAGTTTTGGAACATCTTGTGCACTGGAGACAACTTTGTTCTGAGGACAATGATTTGAGCGTCTGATCTGAAGATGCCATGTACTTGTTCGTTCAAGGATTCCCATGAGTTGGCGCAGAACTTAATCTGTCCCGGGCAAGGTTTAGACTCGCATGCTTTATGTGTAAGGGCCATCATAGTATCCTGTGGTGAGTTTTCCGTGAAGTTGGATAGTTTGAGAATCCCAGGGAGCTCTTTGGATGAAAAAGGGATGGAATCGGCTTTTTCTTTAGGCAAAACTGTTCTGCTAGAGGTCTGGACTTTAAAGTAGGCGGGTAATCTATACCCATTTTTCATTTCTTCAAATTTGAAGAACAGTTGCATTTCTGGATCCTTGGAAGCATCGAATTTGGACTCATTAAACCTTGCACAATACTACAAACACTACAAGAAATTAACATTTTTGTTAAGAAAATTCTCGTAACAAGTGAACAAAATCCCGTAACAAGAGGTTTGGGTTACGAAATTTAATTCGTAACACCGTCGTTGCATTATGTCCGTGGCTAGAAATTAATGTTACAATGAAGTTGTTCGTAACTAAATGTCCAACAGTTTGTTACGACGGTGCTGTAATAGAATATTATATGTATTGCAACAAAGTTTGGTAACAATTTCGATATACTTTTTTGTTATGAACTTTCCGTCATAGATTATATAGTTTCCACTACAGTAGTCCGTCATAAAATATCCTTGTATACGTAACAAAATTGTAGTTATATGATCGAATACTTGTAACAAAAAGATGAGAATTCGTAACAACAAACCAACCGCTACATCATAAACAACAACGAATATGTTATAACAAAAGAGAGGCAAAGATGGTAACAAATCACCACTATGAGTGACATTTCGTAACCTCAATTTTGTAACAAAACTGCAACTCGCATAACAAGATACAATTTTTTTGTCACCTAAATCGTAACAAAAAACCCCTCTTTCGAGGGAAATTTCGTAACATTTTCCTCAAAAGAGGACCACTTATTCGAAGCTTAATAATATGAAATAAATAAAATTTGAAAAAATACTACTACTGATAGCGCACAATCTGCAAATAAATTGCATTAAAAATATCAAATAATCGTAAATATACATTCTGACTGCAATCCGCACAGTCGAATCATCCATAATTATTATCATCTAGCCGTGCTAATACTTAGCACTACATGTCGTTCGGAAATCTATGAAAAACGCAATGAAAAAGACATTGTATCAATTTATTTCCTAACGGATGTGCAAATGGAATAAAAAAGTGTGCAAATGGAATAGAAAAGCTGGGGATATCTACACCCTGAGCACTTGAGTCAGGAATAGGGTATCTATCAGGGGCTTGCATGGGCTGATTCATAAGGGACTCCAACGAATACTGCACAGGGGGCACATTTCCGTCTCCTGCTGGTATAGGCTGCTCTCTAGTCTTCAGGTTCTGCAAAAAAAGAAAAAAAAAAAAAAAAAAAAAAAAAAAAAAAGAAAGAAACACGATTCAGTGATCCATCAGTATTCATGACATTGAAGATAAATCATAACATACCAGTATAAATCAAAATAAATGTAAGAGATTGCTGTATTGGACATGAACATCAATCTAGACTCTAAGATTATAGACAAGTGTTTAAGACGCAACCAGATACCAAGCCTCCCACTTCTTCAGATATTAGAAAACAAGTAAAACATAAAACCCATATAACTTGTGTCTCTGATTCATCTGCACATATTTTTCGCTGCGCTGCTAAGCCTCCTATGCCATGAATAGTTCTTTTTTATGCAAGTGAAGTGAAAAACTAAACGCAGCTCCATGAATCACAGCCTTGGAATCACATAGCTTCACGATATACTGTTTCATGCACAAAAAAGTCTGCAGTGATTGAAGCTAATTATTTGATCTAAAATTTTGACATTGTGTGAATGGTTGTTACCCACTCAATCTGCAGGTAGCACACCACATACATTCTGAACGTCACTGAGACAAAGGAAGTAAATGAATGATACTTTAGGACCTTAGACTTTAGATGAATCATATACATAATACTCCCTCTGCGCCATAATTTTAGTCCCCAACTCTTTAAAGAGGCCAAGTATTTACGATGCAACTTCAAGAAATATAGCTATGATATTTTAATATCACCAGAAGTAAGATAGGGCATTTGAGCTTCAATCCTACCCCATAATCTCCAGTTAACAATTAATCATACCTTTGAGTGAGGCATAATCACTGTGGTATGTTGGCGACGGAGATGTTTGATCTTGCCAGAGAGCAGGCTACTGTCTTTAGTAATTTCCTTTATAGTTTGGAAGCAGTTGATTCGCAGCAATGTAGTCTAATGCTAATATTACTCATAAATTCAATGGCAGGAGCCTTCATGGTTGTTCTGCGCATTAGTGTTTGGTGGTATTAGCCAGTCTGTGGCACAATCTCACATTTACATCTCTCTCGAGTTGGGTAGACCCTCAAGTTCACAGAAATTATTGACTTACAGATCTAAAGTTCTAGCCTCAATTCAACAAGTCCACAGAGTGATCTCATCCAACGTGCGACTTGATTTCACCTGCTCCAAGCACACCATCAATACATGTTCATCAACAGAGGGTTATATTTATCTTGGGCATTCTGGCCAAGGAGAGTCCAGGTACTAAGTGGGAGAACTAGCCTATAAGCAACACGGAACAAGGGTGGCACAAGCCATATGGTATACAGATACAGTATAAACAGTGACCTACAAAACAGATTGCAGATGCTGCAAACCACTAGCATTAACAATTATATTTTCATTTCTCATTGACCTAAATTTAGACTATGCACAGCATAAATTTGCCCAACAAAGCTAATTCTGCTACGATTCTCTAAGATGTTAAAAGATCCATCAGATGTTTACCAAAAAAAAAAAAAAGAAGATCCATCAGATAAATGATCATGCAATTGACAATTTAACCTATACATCATAGATAAAACAGTACACTGAGCAAAGAGAATCACACATATAATACCAATCCAACAACATATGCTTGAATTCTAGCAACAAATCGCCATAGTTTACTATGAGGTTATTACGATATGGAAGCATTTAATTGAGGTTCGTCCCAGACCCATAATAAGTAGGAAAATGCGCACTCAGAAATCAAAAAAGAATATGTTATTCACCATATGGAAGCCCTTTGGACCTCTTGTGACACGCATTCAGATCACTGCTTGAATAGCAAAAAAGAATGCCGCTAAACCATCATGATGTTGAAATAATCACTAGCATAATATCATGTAGATACTGAACATGGTATTCTCAAGTGGACATATTGCTGCAATATGAATGTGAATGTTCATCTTTGGTTGTGAACCATTTGTTGTTATTTGGTCAGACATTGTATCAATTTATTTCCTAACGGATGTGCAAATGAACCGTGTCTGCAAATTAACAAAAATTAGATGAGGACAGTGTGCAAGAGACAATCATGCTACAGTTCCCATATATGATCATTCAAATTATATGACAACAATTATACTTATATAAGGAGGAAAAATTCTCTTACCAGGCACTACGAGGACTACGAGGAGACTCGGATTGAACGTGATTAGGAGTGCTCATCGGAGATATCAGAGCACTGGTATTGGTACTCCGCATACCTGGAATTACAGATCCAATGTTACCTATGAATGAACGGAACTGCTCCACCGTTTCTTTGACATTTGAAAGTTCGGTATGTAAATGATCCACACGCCTCTCTGCCTCCTCGGCTCGTCTCTCCGCTGCTTCTGCCAGCCTCTCTGCTTCGTCAGCCCTAGATTTTGCATGACCAACTTCAGCTGCATACTGTTGCCTTAGTGTTGACGAAGCATGTTGTATCTCTCCGTATCCGACCCCCAGCATATACCCTGACTCCTTCCGAAGAACACGCTCGACTATTTCATCCTCAGTCAGGGGTGTTCCTTCCTCTTCAAGAGGACTCTGCTGAAGCTCTATCATTTCGTCCTATAATTGTAAGAAAATTGTTGTCAAAACAATATACGTATATGTAACTTCAAACTAATCGTAGACTAAAATTAACTATTTCGTACATAAAGATCCTTTGCACGTTGGCATTTCCAGTTCTTTGTGCGTTTGTCAAAGTGAACTTCCTTCCAGAACTGAATTGGACCTGACTCTTCCTGGGTCTCCTTATTTCTCTACAGAACATAAATGCAGTGTTTTAGTTTGTAGGATATTGAAGAGAAAAGCAATAGGTCCATGGATTTCATGGTTGTTTAGAAAGAAAGTACCGTCATATAGCGATGATTAACATATGATCTTGAACCAAGACATCCGTGAATTTGACGCTTTGACCTATTTGCTTTGTTTGTCCTGCTTTTCTTCTGAAAACGAAACCAGTTAACATGAGTGAATTCATTTGCATGTATGAACAAAGGTAGTATTACACAGTAGAAACTCACTTTGAATGCTTCAGTTTCAAAATGTTTACGACAAAGCTTTTCCCAATGTTCCTTAGCAACACCGCGATACGGGTTCTCAATTGCAACTTCCATTGAAGAATATTTCTTGTAGTGCTTGTGCATCCTGTGCATCCACTGCTTGTACAAGATTTCTAATTGTGCTTCCATACCAGTCAGGACATTTAGACTCAATTCGATGTCGAACGAGTTCTACAAGAGGAGTCAATTATATAAAAATATTGTTCGTGCAAATTATAGATTATCAAATATAAATGATCGTCTTAATATTTATTATACCTTGATGGCGGCATACAACTTCTCTTTCTCAGTAATGGACACTGCACCCCACGACTTTGCTTCAAGATATTTTGCTTTCCGGCAGAGAACACCCAATTCAGAGGTGAACATAGAGGCCCACATTCCAACCGGTTTGAGTTTTCCTTCCGGATAAGTTACCGGTAACTTGTTTCCTCCATTTTTCTTTATACATTTCTTCAGTGACAAGCTACGAGAGACACCACGACCCTTTTTAGCTACGACAACACCTGTGAACATTTTCACACCAATCTCACATAATGTGCGTCAGTAAATGACAACATAAATAAGATCAGTAATGGTATTGACATACAACAGTGTATAACATCCAGCGTTATGCCAAGAACGATTCAGTTTCACGTCAAGCAGTTCAAGGCTAAAGGAAGAAATCTTGAGATTGGGCTTGCAGAACAAACAAGATGTAACAAATCTAGGTTATGGGAACCAAGACAAAAAGCTATGTAACATACATGATTCTCAAATTTGCTGTTCTGTGAGCTCACAAATAACAGGACCTAACACAAGCCGCAACAAAGAAATTCGCCAGAATATAGATATAGAATCCAAGCAGTAAAAAGCATAACATAACAAGATTTTCAGAAAAGGATCAAGACTTCATTCTCGAAGTTCCTGTTCATTATTTAATCCATGACCATCAATTTGTTTTCTCATGAACGGCCTCATCATATCTGCATCTACTGTGATTGGTGCGGAACCGTCTTTATTCAGAGAGTTGTAGTTTCCAACTTCGTCTTGGACGTGAATTTCGTTACAGGGATCGTTCTGTTGGTATGCATCCTCGTCAGCAACTGGATCATCCTCAAGACGAGGCCCTTGATCCAATTCCACCTCTGGAACATCAAAAACTGCGCGTGGTTGGATCTTTTGTACCACTTTCCAGTCTCCACCCAACTTCATGTCATCTAAGTAAAATACTTGCTCCGCTTGAGATGCTAAAATGTAAGGGTCTCCATCATACCATGTCCGAGACACATTCACACTAGTCAAGTATTCGTCAGTCTGAATTCCCATTCTCCTATCACCGACATTATACCAATCACATTTGAACAAAAACACACGCCGCCCACCAATGTAATCTAATTGAATAATGTCCCGTAGTGAACCATAGAAATTAATATCGGTTGAGTCATGCTCGCCAATAGTAAGAACACCACTGTTTTGAGTTTTCCGGTTCCTCTCATGATCCTTAGTATGAAACCGTATACCATTGACGTTGCAACCATAGTATTTATCAGCTCGTTGATCAGGGCCACAAGCTAGAGAATAAATATCTTCAGTAACTTCACTAGAACCTTGACTGTGCAACTTTGTTATCTACATAAATAAACAATAGATAGTTAAAAATAATAATTTTAACTGTTTAATTGCTAACAGTAACAACGTAGTACATCACATTACTTACATGATCTTCAAACCATTGAGCAAATGTCTCTTCGTGTCTCCGCTGTAAATTGTGAGCACTGATACTTTTAAGTTCTTCTAGGTGTAACCTGTTTGTAATATATATTATTAGAGAAAAACTAAATGTAACTCAAAATAACTATAGAGTTATTTAAAAATACCTAAAATTTAGTAAACTTACTTTCTATATGAATCTAACTCGGGGCTGTTGTTCAGCACAAACCATTTGACTTTTTCATAATCGTCCATGTCTAGAACGAATGGTTTTCCTGATCCTAATGGTCGCACCCTTTGAGAAAAAACTTCCAGCAAACCATTCCCTTGGCTTCCATCTTCATTTCTTTCATCTCGATTGAACTTTGTCTCCACACCACTAAGATACAATGAGCAAAAGGTTAAGCACTCACTATCAATATACGCCTCTGCAATTGAACCTTCCGGGCGGGCTTTATTGCGAACGTATCGCTTCAGGGTTCGCAAGAACCTATGTGAAAATAGCATATATCATACACATGTTTGAAATAACTAGTACTTAAAAGTTTCAGTACAATTTTAGTAATGACGAGATGATTCTTACCTTTCAATTGGATACATCCATCTATACTGAACTGGACCAGCAATCTTCGCCTCTTGCGGTAAATGGACTGCCAAGTGTATCATTATATCGAAGAATGCAGGCGGATATATCATCTCCAATTTGCACAAGATTAGTACAATTTCTTCCTCTAACTTCTCTATCACATCCATCCGCAAGGTTCTGCTGCACAACTCCTTAAAGAAAGTGCTAAGCTCTGTTAATGCACTGTAAACATCCTTTCTCAAGTACCCCCTCATTGCAGTAGGGAGCAACCTTTGTAAAAATACGTGACAATCGTGACTTTTCATTCCAGATATCTTTGATCCACCAGAAACTACACATCGACTGATGTTGGACGCATAGCCATCAGGAAACTTAACTGTTTTTAACCAT
Organism: Linanthus parryae; assembly: GCA_023055425.1. NCBI lineage: Eukaryota > Viridiplantae > Streptophyta > Magnoliopsida > Ericales > Polemoniaceae > Linanthus > Linanthus parryae. Next base: position 43,574,581 of record JALGPY010000002.1, read on the forward strand.
TCACAAAATCGCCTCCTCTCCTCCGCATCCAGAGTGTAGCAACCAAGATTCATGGTGTATCTATCACCAACTTCTTCCACGTGAAGCTCATTTCTTATTCCCATAGACTCTAGATCCAGACGAGCATTCACATTATCCTTGGTTTTACCTTTAACGTCCATAAGTGTAGCCAAAATGCTTTCACATATGTTTTTCTCCACATGCATGACATCAATATTATGTCTTATTTTTAGTGTTCTCCAATAAGGCAAAGTAAAAAATATGCTCTTTTTTCTCCAATTCAAACGTGGATCATCATCCCCACGCTTCCTTTTCCTTGTAAATTCATGGGGAGGAATTTCCTCCAATTGTCTTAACACGTCATCACCTGTAAGTACTCTCGGTCTCGACTCGCGTTCCACAGTTCCATCAAATTTACGACTTCTTCTCCATTTGTGATCTGAAGGCAAGAATCTGCGGTGGCCTCTATAACATTGCTTTCTCCCGTGTACTAGTGTTGTAGAGAAAGTTTCTTTATTGCAGTTAGGACATGCAAGTTTTCCTTTGGTGCTCCAACCTGATAGCATAGCATATGCGGGAAAATCATTAATCGTCCACAAAATAGCAGCATGCAATTTGAAAGTTTGTCCTGAATAAGCATCGTACGTGTCAATCCCCTCTTCCCACAGTTCATACAGCTCCTCAATTAAAGGTTCCAAGTATACGTCAATATTGTTTCCTGGTGACTCTTTTCCGGGTATGAGAAGGGACAAAAATAGAAAGGGCTCCTTCATACACTTCCACGGTGGCAAATTATATGGAGTCAACACGACAGGCCACATGCTGTAAGAAGTACTCATGTTACCAAATGGATTGAAGCCATCACTTGCAAGCCCGAGACGAACATTACGAGGGTCTTGTGCAAACAAATTAAAATTCTTGTCAAACTCCTTCCATGCCTCTGAGTCGGCCGGGTGCCTACACATATTGTCCTCCTCAACACGTTTCTCTTTATGCCACCTCATATCCTCAGCGATCTCCTTAGACATAAATAGTCGTTGCAACCTCGGCTTCAATGGGAAATGTCGCAAGATCTTTTGCGGAACCTTTTTGCGTTGGCCTATAGAATTTTTCTCCCACCTAGATTCTCCACATTTAGGGCAGGCATCAAGATCTTCGTAGTCTTTTCTGTACAAAATACAATTATTTTTGCATGCATGAATCTTGTTGTAACCCAAACCTAAATCTCGCATCATAGACTTAGCTTCATTGTATGACTTGGGCAGTGTTTCACCAGGTGGGAGAAGGTCTTTCAAGAAATGAATTAGTTGATTCCAAGATTTGTTTGTCCAATTATTCATTGTTTTAAGGTGTAACAACCTCACAAGACAAGAAAGCTTTGAATACTTCTGACATCCGGGGTACGCTTCGCGTTGAGCTTCTTCCAGCAATCGACTAAACCTTTTTTCTTCTCCTTCTGGAATAGGGTCGCTCGATCCAACCTCCCGCTCACTCGTGTTATGACCTAAAATTGATCCAGCATATATATTTTGTATCATATCTGGCATACCATCATTTGCATACAAGGAAAATTCTTCATTATCCTCATTGTCAATGTCTCCATCATCAACTTCCACATTTGAGGTTTCCCCATGATGTATCCATAGCGTGTAATCTGATATGATTCCATTTTCAAATAAGTGATCCTCCACAATAGAAATGGGACGAAAATCGACATTGTTGCACACTCGACAAGGACATCGGATCCAATTTCTAATGTCAGCACTTTTCTTTGCAAACTGAATAAAGTTTTCTACTCCATTGGAATACTCATCAGAGAATTTGTCACTACCACTAAGTTGCATCCAACTCCTATTCATTATTACCTATTACCAAATGATAAAGGATATAGTCAAGTCAGAAACGTGTATAACAATATACCATCATTATATAACAATATACGATTACATAACATGTACATAAGTATGTATGCATGAACTGAAAATTGGGGATTACTAACATCTCATATGGGAATTGAAGTGATGTGAAAGAGATAAAAATATGCGTTTTTCATCAAATCCCATCAGAATGGAAGAACACGAACAAAATGTGACATCCGGGTAGAAGAAACTGTAATGATTTTAGTGTTTGCATAAGACTTTAAAGCCTATGTTAGTGAACATGTGCATGTGGGCTATGTTGAGCAGAATTTCGAGAGTTCAAATTGTTACCTTTATGGATTGTAGGGAATGGGGTTTTCAAGTAGCTGAATTATGAGAGTTCAAACCTGGGTACTGCTGGAATAAGCCTTTTTGGTTTTCCGATAGCTGCTCATTAGCTAAATTACAATCTGGTTGAAGTAGTCGTGTTTCATTAGTTTAGAGGAAGTTCTCAGATCCAGTTTCCAGTGATTTGGTGAATTTTTACTGGGTTTAGCCGTTTGGGAAGGAGCCAGTCTTTTTTGGGAAGGAGCCATTTTGTTGATTAATGTTTAAAGTTCTAAATTTGTATACAAAAATTCATACATATGAATCCACACACACACATATGCAGACATACACACGCGCTAGTGAGTGACCCATGTCTTATTCCTGTTTTCTAACCCCAACTTTAGTTATTTGGTATGTGAAATTGTGTTTGGTAAAATTTGTATACTTTTGGGATAAGCCTAACTTCCCACCTGATCTCTTATTAGTAGTTTATTGTGGTACGCCCATGAGTGTTGGTGTTGTGTGCCACTGTACAAATGCTTTGGGGTATCTGAATGTAATTACCGCAGAGTCTCTCTATATCATGAGAGCTATGGACTATTTTTTTGGTACTCCGACGTATATATCTGTTTTCACCACATTCGCCCCCTTTGCGCATGAGGCAATTTACATTTCATAGATCAGAGACACCAGCCAAATGAAGTTTGTGTCCAAGGCTCAAGAGCTGTGTTCGTAGGTAGCAGACTGAGATCAGGAAGGCCCAGGATTCTATCTAAGAAGTTATTGTCAAATGATAAGAAAATGGTCCAACTTATTAACAAGTCAACTACGCATGGTTATTCTCACAAAAAACACACACACATGTTGGTCCCTCCAGACAACTAAAATAACACTTCTATCTGACCTTGTCGAAGATACAGAATCAGTCGTCTCTATATATTATTTGTACTTGTGTTAGAAATTAAAGGCTACTTGACAGAAATAGCATGACATAAGATGGTAGACTATGATAAACAATTCAATCATTCAAAGAACATCAAATAAAAATATCTGGTAACAGTAAGGCAGCCTGCAAATTTATTTAACAAACCTTTGAATACCATATCAGTTGTTATGCTATTTGATACCATGGAGAAAACGAAATTCCACTAACAAGGATATAATCAAATGTGACGAGAGCAACACATGATGCATACAAAGAAAGAAAAGAGAATGATAAACCCGCTCATTTGCAGATTTTGATTGCTCTACGGCAAACACCATATTCAAAATTTGCCAAACTCTCGCTGGAAGTGATGGAATGTATTCTATTTTGGAAGCAAAAGGTTTCAAGCCTCCAACTAAGTTCAAACAACTAGGTGACAGTACTAGAGCATCTACAGTGGCGCTAATTACATTCTAGCTACTCTTATGTTTAAAGTAAAAATAATAATTTGTTATTCAGTTCACCTATCTTATTTTTCCATGTTTACTCCAGTACTTATATACATAAAACAGTCAAATATTAGAAGTTTAACTACCTATAATAGTATAAACTATATTAGCAAACAAGTATGTTCGACTTGACGCATCTAGTCGAATATTTGTAGTCATCTTTTTTGTTAAGGCAATCCATTCTTTGTGTTGTTTCCGCAGCAGGCTCACCTTTCAATGGTGTTGTTTAATATCAGGTTCATACATGCACCTACAAATTATGGGTGACAACGTTAAAGGATCGACATAACCAATTTCTCGAAATTCCATAACGTAGCCTGCCAGCCTGGAGCAAGAAACATGATTTGGTTAAAGTATACATAGAGTCTGCTGCACCAAGCACCTGTTTGTTAGATGTTGGAAAGGCAGAAATTTCGGAAACCATTTGATGTTGGAAAAGTCCTCTGTCTATTCCCTTCCCCTTCATTCCATTTTATTAGGTAGGCTGAGAAACACTGTTCGAGCCACCTTGAGTTAAGTTCAATGAAAACTAAGTTGATTCGGAATTATGTATATGGAGGTTGTGTAGGTCTTCAATGAAAACTAATCTGATTCTGGACATAATTTAGTAGGAACTATGTTTCTTGAAAAAAGTATATGGAAGGTTATGTTGGACATCTGCAGTGTTTATACTCTTCCGCTCAAATCTTTATGTGACCGTATTACGTGCTTTTAACATCTCTATGCCTTCTATCATTTTTTCCCTCAGTAGCCAAATAAAATGAAAGATATCGATCCCTTACCTTATAATCTTCTGTGATTTTCTTTCTACAGATTGTCTTGGGAAATAGAGAATACTTAAAGAGGAACATTGGACGCAATGAGCTTCCTTTTCCTCCTTCTCAGAGGAATTCGTCTGTAGCTACTCTCAGGTTCTTATTTTTTTCAGTTTATTCATTTTTCCTACTTGGTTGCTGAAATGTGCTTCTTTACTCATCTGTCTGTGCATTAACTTCAAGTCAGTTCAAATTTTAGGATGAATAGACAAGTTAGGTTTGTGAAATCATTGCAAGTGTGGTCTAACTTTGGGCCAGTTCAACTTTTGCAGCCTGATACAACCAAGAACTTGAGCTAGCAGTACTCTGGATTTCTTTTATTTGATGATAACAGTATTGATGATAAGAGTTCTTTTCTAAACTAAATCCCTAGACTACTGAGAAATAACCACACACATGATGTTGTCTGGTAAACCTGATTTGAAGGTGGTGGCTTTCTGATGTTTAATTGCACATAAATACATGTTATGCCTAGGATTTTTATTAGTTTACAGAAACATGAGTATCTTCAAACTTGAATACAAGGAAAGTGTCTCTAATGTGTTTTTTTTTTTTTTTTTTTCCAGGTTGATACACCACCTTAAAGGATCAACAAAACCATATTCTTAAAATTCCAGAACGTCTCACATAGCCTGAAGCACCTCGCCAATGTCTTCTGTCTTCATTGACATAGCTTAGGTAAACTATGTATCTCAATAGTTTACAGAGAAACTAACAGGTTTCAGAATAGATTGGTTACTCAATTTGATGTCGATAGAGGAGGAAACTATATTTGCATAGGAGTTGAGACAATGCTCATCAATTCGAGATTGATAATTATTTGGGATTACCCTATTTGCTTACTCGCAATAGTCGTGTCTTTGATGTTGTGTGTTCTCTGCGATGATATACACTCAATCAAAAATACCTGGAGTCCAAATCTTCGAACCCAGCCCGAATTGATACTCTATTAAAGGTTGATTGGAGGTTCTTCCTATTTCTTTTCTTTTACTGAAGTAACCTGGAGTCCAAAAATACCTACATCTATCTTATAGTTCAACCATATTTATTATTATCTCTAGAAGAAAACCCTTAATCAAAGGGGACTCCTTTGTAAACTAACCAACGGAAATTTCGAAGTGCACAATCAGTCAATTTTCAGAATCAATCAAAATAATATGGCTACCCAAAGAAAAGCCCTCCTATATACATTGACAACAACATCAGAGAACAAAATGACGGTACAACAACTGGCCAGATTGGTCTTTGCTAAACCCAATTAAGCATCACCATTGATGATTCACTCAAAAACCATAAAAGCAACAAAGGTAGCATCACAATAACTTGGAATAGTGATAATAAACTAACCTGACCTTCGCTCAAAAGAGAGAGTGTAAGAGACAAGAAGCTTCCCACAGAGGAGAAGCTATCCCCCAAATCAAGTGATCCTGATTCGAACAAAGAATTTCACGAACGAATAGCTAGGTTAGCAGATAGTCAATCAAAACTCAGTTACGGGGTTGTACGATTGAATCCCCTTCAGTGAATGTATTGGACGAATAAGGGACAAAGGGAGATCGATTGAAGAAAAGGAAGAATAGAAGATCGCGTACCTTTTCTCACCAGAGGAGGTAGATCGTGAAGTCTCTTCGTCCGACGGACGTTCTTCTCGAGGAATTCTGAAGAATTGGAAACTGCTCATTAATATTTGTTTATATATTAATGTATAGGCATTAAAAGATATGCACAGGAAAAACAAAGATAAGCACATGAAAAAAAAAATTGAAAATAGTGTCCTCATTTTACACGTATGGTTCAGTTGATTAAAAAAAAATGTGATGTGTTGATTTGTTACAAAATTATTGTAACTAATATATTGAAAACACATACTAATTTATTTGTTACTAAATTTTGTGTTTAAAACATCAACTTTGTTGGCGCTAAATTTCCCGCTACTCCAAAAAAATCCCGCCAACTTTTTTTGTTACCGTCCTTGCTTTACCAAATCACATTGGTCACAAAAAAATATGTTGTGTGATAATTTGTTACGAAGGCAGGTATTGGTAACTAATGAGTGGTCTTTTGTTACCAAAATTAGGCAGTAATAAAATAAATTGTAACAAATACTATAAATTCTTGTAGTGAAAATTAACAGAACTAGTCTGAATCCCGCGCCATGGCGCGGATGGGCAATGAAGAGGTAATTTAGTTTTATTGTTATGGTACATCCTTGTAGGACACGAAATTATAATGTGACTATTCATAAATTACATAATTGAATTTATATGAATTTCATAACTCGTAAGTATAAAGACTTCTGTGAGGATATTAGTCCGACAATAGTGTGCTTCGTAAAGGTGTGATTGGTGGGTTGATGAAGAGGTAATTTAGTTTTATTGTTATGATACATCCTTGTAGGACACGAAATTATAATGTGACTATTCATGAATTACATAATTGAATTTATATGAATTTCATAACTCGTAAGTGTAAAGACTTTTGTGAGGATATTAGTCCGACAATAACGTGCTTCGTAAATGTGTGATTGGTGAGTTGTAAAATTTGTTTTAGTAGAACTGGTTTTGTACACGAACACATAGTTTTAGTATTATTTGTTAGTTACATGTATTAAGTATATTCCAGAGAACCATTTGTCAATATCGGAATTAGAGTCACTACTAGAAAAACTGTCAGAAAAGGCGCTTAAAAAGCGCCGTTAAAAGCAAAAAAAGCGCCGTATTGGGCTTTTACGGCGGTTATTACGGCGGTTGTAACTTTGCCGTTAAACCAAGTGTCGTTTGTGTGCTAACGGCGGTTATAACCGCCGTTTACTTTAACGGCGGAATGAAGCAAGCGCCGTACGTGTTTAGGGCAGGTTTTCTTAACCGCCTTAACCCTGAAAGGCTGTTCACAAAATAAATCGCCCTGTTACATATTTTAATTTTTTTAATAAATTCAGAAATTTAATAATATGTTCTTCTAACTTCGTTTTTTATTTCAATTCAATGAACTCTTATCCTTTATTTAGAATTTTTTTAGTTATTATATTATCAATTCACTGAATTTGATTTTTCCCAGTTCCATATCCAAATTTTTCAACCATATCCAAAATAAACAGATCCCTAATGCTTGCAATCGTCCTTGTATTTCTTTCAACATCTGTACCTTCAAAAATTTTCAGATCTGAGGTAGAAATAGAGTGGGATTGAGATGGATCAGAAAAAGAGAGGGTGGAGATGAAAATTGACAAAGTAAGCAAGAGAGAGTAGACGGATAAACTGGGGGATATGAAGAAGAATAACGAGTGGATAGAGAGAGGGAGAGAGATGTGTAACAGGTTGGGAAGAAAGAGATTGATGGAGGATTCCGACCGAGGCATACCTTGATAACAAAATAACAAGCCACACACGAACGACCATCACCGTCGAGCACCATCACGAACCACCATTACCGTCGGTCGAGAGGAAGCGCAGGAAACCATCACCGTCGAACGAGAGGGAGGGAAGGAAACTATCACCGTCGGACGAGAGGGAGGGATGGAAACCACCACCGTGCGAGGGAGAGAGAGAGAGAGAGACGTAAGAACAGGGAGAGTGGTTTCAGATCTGAAAAAAAGAGGCGGAGGGTGGAAGTCGGGTAAAGAGGGAGAGCGGGCTTTTATATTGTAGGGTTACAGGATTGGACGGTCCAGATCTAATCTGGATAATAAATGACACTAACGGCGGTTTAAAGATTTGCGTCGTTAATTTTAAGGCGCTTTTCTCCACAGCTGCCGCTTAAAGTAACGGTGGTTCACAAAAAACCGCCCTATCCACTATATGACAGGCGGTTTAACATAAGCGCTGTAACAAGGATAACATATACGGCGGTTTTTCAGAAATCGCTTTATGTAGGTTCTACAAAACGGCGGACCTATTTAAAACCGCCGTTTCTGGCAGTTTTTCTAGTAGTGAGTCATTGCAGTTGTTGCACTGAAGAGTTAGTGCTTGCACTGAGATGGAATTAGAGTCATTACAGTAATATGAAAAGCAAAACAAAATATCATATTAAACATTCTAGTTTTTGTAGAGCAATATATTACATCAGGAGAAGAGTGAAAATTTGGTAAAATATCAGTTCTTGCATTCATATTCATTTTGGTGGTCTAGAGGCGTCCTTTTGGTTTTGTAGAAAGGAAATAATGTTGCGTGACTATTTTTAGTCAAAATTAGAAAATAATGTTTCCCAAAAGAAATGTGTAAGCACTAAAACGTTAAAAGGCGTGGTTTTTACTAAATTTTTATGTTTTTTTTGCCCATATTCGGCACATTCTTTGTAAAAAAAAATCTTAAAAAAGACAATGTGACACATTAAAATATTTAAGACTATTATTTTGATTTTTTTTTTTTTTTTTTTTTTTTTGTATTTAGACATGGTTACGATTAGCCCTCTCTAAAATTGAATAATAGTAAAAAAGACAATTTGATGCAAAAGAATATTGCATCTGCATTAACAAAATTAAAAATAATGATACTCCCTCCTTATTTTATATTTGATAGAAATTGCACATATCTAGCATTTTGAAAAAAAATATATTATCCTCACAAAATAAAATATTCTGTTAGACGTAAAAAAATCATTAAGATTCACTGAACTTGTCAGTACAAAATAAATAGTTGTTGTGCACCTTTGAATTGTCAATGCATATAGAAGTTAAAAGTAAACATTCAGTAGGCACGCATATTGGGCGAAAAAAGTGTCGAAAATGGCACCAAAATTATAGTTAAAGCTGTCCAAAAATTCGCCAGTTTGTTTTTTTTGGCCAAAAAAAATATCTTTTTGTGGCAGCAAAAGTCGACGCTACAACGAATTTTTTTTTAGCGCCAAAATTTCTTTTGCGGTGGTAAAGGTTTTAGTGGCGGGTTTAATGTGATGTAACAAAGTCAAGATTGGCGCCAAATTATTCTTACTGTGGCAGCTTTCAACCACCACAAGTACCGTCACAAACAGTATTTGTGGCGGTTTCTTACCGCTGCAAAGTATTTACGACCGAAGTTGATGAGGCGGACAAAAACCGCCACAAAAGCCGCCGCAAATACTTTTTGTGACGGGTTTTGTTCTATTAATGGCGGCAGTTACCCGCCACAAAAACCTCTATTTCTAGTAGTGGGTAATGCATTGAGATGTAAAAAGTAAAGAGAAAACATTGTTTTTAATGTATATATCACTGAAATTTTATTGTTGGGTCCTACATTTTTTTATATGTCAATGAAAATTGAGTTTTCATCGCGTAATTTGCCGATTATGCAACATAAGATGACAAATGCTATAATTAGAATTCTTTTGAAATCCTATGTGAAATAAAGACGATGGACAGCTCTCATAGTTGAATATATGATACATGTATGCACATGTATATACATATCTGTATATACGTACGTGTGTGTGTTTGCGTGTGTCTTCATGTGTGTGTACACATACATACATACATACACACACATACATACATACATACATACATACATACATACATACATACATACATACATACATACATATATGCACATGTATGTATATATGTATATTAACATCATTATGCCTAAATACGTTAAATAATTTCTCTATTTTGAATTATTTGTGCGATTTTTTCTCATATTAATAACAGTTTCAATTAAAGCAAAAACATTGTTGTGCCAAAAAAGAGTTACTGGTTAGGTTTTGCTGCCAGTTTGTATACTTGTTGGTCATGTTGAGATACTTCTAGCCGCCATCATACTTTTTTTTTAAATGTATGGTTTTCACTTTTTTTTTCAAATTTGTTTTTCCATATTAAGCAGATTATTTTCAATTTTCTTATAACACGTAGTTACGAACCCCAAAGTGTAACGGTTTAATTTCAGTCATGCTTCAATTTCTCAGAGAAAACAAATCAGTCACGCTTCAATATGCTTCGCCCCTTCTAAATGGAATAACAAAAAAAATATGTATCTAAAGAACAAACATGCCTGATTTTCACTGCTAGTTTGTTTGTATACTTGTCTGTCGACGTTGATGATCACTTTTTTTTTCACAGTTGATGATCACTTTATTTTAAGTATTTTTGAGGTATCACTTTATTTTAAGTAAATAAAAAAGAATTATACATGTACATAAAATATTGAAAGTTTAGTGATCTGTTTCTTTACTGCATGTTTGCTTGTCCTTTTTTGCATTTCCTAAAAAGAAACTCTTAGACAACATTGTTATGTACTAACATAATAAATACTCCGATGTTTTTAGTTCTATTTTTATTTCTCAAATGCTTCTATTTGAATATTTCATTTTATGCAAACTTTTGTACTCATGGTTAGCACTTTTCTAAAATTTAAAAGTAAAAACACTGTATTTGAAGTTAAAAAGTTAAGTGTATGATTTTCACTCACTCTATAATTTTGGTTGCCTATATTTAGCATTTCAAAAAAAAAAAAAAAAATCTACTTTCAGATGAAACAAAAATTATTTTCAAATAAGATTCATTGAACTTGTCAATAAGAAATAAAGAGTTGTTGCACATTTTTAAATTTTCAATGCATGGAGAAACTAAAAATGCACATTTCAATTATCAATGCATAGATATGTGAAAATAGTAAGGAAAAATGTGATTCTAAAGTAATACATTTTATTAAAATTAAGTGTCAATATGTAATTGGCTCTTTCATATCTTACATGTCATTGAAAATTGAGTTGGCAAAATAACATTGATCAATCATACCACATAAGATGACACATGCCATGTTTAAAATTCATTTCAAATCCTATGTGACATAAGAATGGATGAACCTCCCATTTGCCTTGCTTTTATATATAATATATAGATATAACATTAGTCATTAGAGTATCTCTAATGCTAGTAGTTCAAAATTATGTTCATTTTAATCAAAATTTTCATTCATTTTTTAACTATACAATTTTTTGATAGGATAAGCTAGCTAAAATGTAATAGTTCTTTTAGGTCAAACTTAAACAAAAGAAATAATTGAAATATAAAAAGAGGAGATAGGTAGACATGAAATTTTTTGCAACTCTTTAAATGTAGAAAACAAGATAGCCATGTGCTAAAATAAAGAGCGGGAGAGAATTAAGTGGAGACGATATTTTTATCATTTTTTTCATATTATAAAGATAAGCGCTATTTAATGTTCCACTGGAAATGCTACTAGAAAACAGTGATGTTGTTCCGCCAGAAACTGTAATAACAAGGGAGTAAAACTGTAGTAATAAATTTACCTACGGTTAATATTTTCGTAGTTAGAAGTGGCGTCGCAATAAGTTATAACTACGGTTTGAGTGACCGTAGGTATAGAGTTTATATTACTACGCATTTGTTGCTACGGTTAGTGTGTCACTACAAATGCTTTTTGCTACACTTTACTTGTGTAACAATAATATTTTTTTCCATTTTTATATCATTATTATTACGCTTACCATGTGTTGTTATATGGCATAAAGTTACACATATATGTATAACAATAGACATACATATAATTACATATTTATGTACATATATCATTGATGGACAACATTATGATATCGAATACGATATCATACACAATTTTGTACAAACTGTTGCATGGACTGCTAATAAAAAACAATCAAGAAGGACAACTCAAACAATACAAATAATAAAATTTGAACGATAATATCTGGAAAAAAATGTCATTTATAGCAGAATTATCTTCGAGGTAACACTCGCATATAATACCATCCAAAATGACATCCAAAAATTATGTCCCATACAGAATGTTATCGAAGAAGATTTCAGTCTTGAAAAAAGGAAATTACAGTTCGCCGAAACTTAATAAATAAACGGTTTAGATTTAAACTTCAACGTCATGACTCGTGCACTCGGGATCATAGCATACCATGTGGCCTACCTGCAAGAATAAAAAAACAAGAAATTAATCAATAGTAATCTCAAAGGTTAGTCTCAACCAGAGAGAAAACAAGTAACACCAGGCAACAAATTACGACATACCAAATGACGAGCGCTTGTTCTTTGGCAAGGAACTTGTATTAGAATTGACGTCCGCAAGCTTGAAAACATATAACAAAAGTTATTAGAAAAACACATATATACTCTATATCCAGTTAAGTTAGTAAAAAAATATCAATACTCACTAAATCATCCTAAAGGTTCGTTTGACAATCTTAGATAACAGCACATATGAACATGAAGAACTGAGAGTTGATATAAGTGATTAAAAACCAATTAAATTCATAGCCCAATGGAGATTATGAATTGACATTGCAACAGTGATAAATTCATGGGGTTATTATACACTAAGTAGAAAATTTAACAAATAGTACATACTTTTCCTTCCCTGCCACTTCCCCTGTCAAAAGGATGAGAATGATGGAGAAAGGATGTGAAGTATTTCAAGTCTAATATCTTAAACTAAAATAATACTGGTTAAATGAGGGAATAAGAGAATATATAAGAGGAAAACAACATAACCAAACCAGAGAAGACCACGGAGTAAACCACTGTCAGGCAACAGAATAAGGACACTTTGAAGAATTAACAAAGAAGATTAAAGCTTTGACAACCAGAACATATTAGAACAACCTGAAGCTTGTTAACTCACCACCTGTAAAAATATCAAGAAAGAAGATGTAGCGATGAGTAGGAAATCCCATTGACATAGGGTCAATTTATATACAATGTAAAATTAATCAAGGCAAACATGAAAAATTGTGACTAAACAATAACATAGAGAAGATATCAAAAGAATAAATAGATATTGGAGCATTAGGAGATCCATGGACAAAATATGAAAAAAAAACATTCAAGTACCAACATTGGATATAAAGGCCTGTTGCAATATATATTGTACAAAAAATATCAATTATCGTCATTGTTTTCAATGCCATTTTCTATCAAAGTCCTGGAACTTAATCTGACTTTGAATTAGCAAGCATTTCATCTTTTATTAACTAGTATTAGAACATATTTTACTGAACCCTGAAAACAATCTCCAATATATGTACTATCCATGCAACATTTCAGTCATCGTATCTAATCAGAACAACAATGTCAATTAACAAGATTCAAATTCGAATGCTCTTCTTCCCCATAGTTGAGAACTACATATTTTGAAACAATTTTAGAATGACACATTTCGCTGACTAGAGATATTATTAATCCGACAAAAAATAGTCGATACAGCTGATTTGGAACATAAATTATTCAAATTCGGGCCTGGAGATCACATTTTTCATGAAGCAGACATGAAATTCACCTATCCTATTTACCAATAAAGCACTTTCTATGTTCATGTGGTTAATTTGATTTCTTTAAAAACACAAAAAGTCATCTTGCTGAGCTAATCCAAAGAATATTAATGAAAAAAAAACCATGAATAACCTAAAAGACCCAATCAAGTCTTTTCCGAGTTCCAATGATTTGATTCATGAGTTTCACAAGTCTGCATTCATTTTGTGAAGATATACATGAGTGGGCATGCAGATGAGACTTTTAGAACTCCATATGTTAGTCTGAATCCCCAATTTAAGTTTTTCAAACGGCAATACAAGAGACTTGATTGAAGAATAGAATATATAATTGAGAAATCAAATACCAAATTCGTTAGTTCCATGGCTAGAAACAACAACAAAATTGAAAAGCATACCTACAGACTTCTACAGAAAGGGTTTTCTTGGGCTTGTGGTGTAGTTTATACGGGGAGAGAGCAACAATCAAGTATCTAATAGTAAAGCTCACCTCTTATCGAAAACCCAGTACGACTTAGAACGTCACAAACAAATATAGAGGATTCTCAGAGATTCAGATCTTGATGGTTCAAGTAAAATACACAATCCGTTCTGAAACAAGAACGAACATGGATTAGGGATCTGGCCTAACCTGGCTTCTTCCAGAATATCAATTAAGATCGTCGATTTCCACCGCTTGTGTCGTTGCTCTGGAGAGAGAGAGAGAGAGATATGTTTGATGGGTCAAATCCCTAGGTTTTATAAAAAAATAATATTGCCGATTAAAATTCCTAAAAAAAGATGGCGCACCACTTTTGAATCTATAAAATAGGTTTAGCGGGAAAAATAATAAAACTTTTAAGAAAAGAAAGTGTAACTACAATGGAAATAAAATATTACGGTAAATGTAAGTATGGTAAATGTACTATTTTTAGTTACAATAATTAAATTGCGTAACTATTGCAAAATTGTTACTACAGTTACTGGAAAGTGTAGTAAGTTCCACGTTTTTGCTTACAGTTACACCAACCGTAACAATAAAAAACTGTAACTATTTAGCACATTTGTTGTAGTGTAAGTCTTTTGAAAAAACGAAATGCTCTAATTAGAGAGAGAGAGAGAGAGAGAGAGAGAGAGAGAGAGAGAGAGAGAGAGAGAGAGAGAGAGAGGTTTACCTGTGAAATGAAGAAAACACACAGGCAGAGACAGAAGAATGAAAATCTGGAAGCCATTGCTATTCTATTCGAGGGGAGGGGGAAGGGGAGGGGGAGGTGAGGGGAGGGGAGGGGGAAAATGCCATGGGTTCGAGATGCCCTAATGGAGGGGGGGGAGGGTGATGTTAGGGGAGAACTGCACCCTAACAATCCCCCACCCATGCCTAAATTCTCCCATGCCTCCCCCCCCCTCATGGTTGGACATAGTCTGTATTTTTATACGGTTTTGCCCCTCCCCCTCCCCCCTCATGGTTGAAGATGCTCTTATGGGATTGATGATATCCCCTTGATGAAGCTTCCCTGCAAGTAGAGATCATATTAATGGGTAATCTAAACATGTCAAATAAGTTAAGTAGTAAGGATCAAAGATTTGGAAAGAAGTCGATTAAATGAATAAGTTAGTGACTAATTTAATCGACATATATCTGCAATCTTAATATGGGGAGATAATAAGTATTTAATAACAGAAGATTGAAATATTATTTTTGTGAATATGAAACGAGTGAAATAACAATTATTTAGTGATGTTAACTGTTATTAATTTTTTATTTTGGCTAGGTTCGGGTCGAACCAGAAGTTCTAATAATGTTGGTAGCAGGATTCGTATTTTATCATCCAGGTCCCTCACGTAGCCTATATAAGTGGCAATAGTCTTCAGAATTTTGTACGCTTCAGATATAAACCAAAATCTAGGGTTTCAAGAGTGCAGAAATACATCTGGAGGTCAAGAAGAAATTTTGAAAGAACCAAGCCCGCACTTGCTGTCAGGAGGAACTCCGCGAATACGGGAGAAGATCTAGGAGACAAGGTTGGTTCTTTGTGGTAGAGGCATTTACTCTATAGCCAATTTGATAGCTGCACATGGTTGCCTCAAGATGGGAGATATGCTTTTGACCGAGGAGATGCCTGATTGGCTTGTCAATGAAGTCGGAAGCGATAGTGTAACCTTTTTGGATTAGTTTGTTAAGGAGAGATTTTTCCAAAATAAGTGGTAATAATATTCGAAGAGCCATATATTATGGATAACCTAAAACGAACAAATATCTTGAAATGACAGTTTCAAATTTAAACTTTTCACTTGATGAAACCTCCTTGCGATGTAATTTCTTAATCAAAATCGCAAGATACAAATTACTTCTTCAATTCTTTCTACATTAATTACGGTACTGCAACAAAAAAGTAATCAATTGCCTGCATAAAGTGACAAACACGGTCTCCAGGCTTACTTTTCAACACTTTGAACGCCACATGTTCAGGGTCAAATCTCGCAGTATCGGTGTGACAAGCACCGATCGCATTTATTCTCTCTCCGTCATCCCCAACCATTGGAATCTTATAAATTAAATGATCTCTCATCTGGGTATGGCAAAAGTAAACCATGTAAGGGTAAGGCAGGATGTGACACCCAAGCTGATTATGAGTATCCACTTTCTTCGGCTCCCCCAAAACTGTGTAGTTTTGAAACTCTATCTTGTGTCCCGGGGACAACTTTGTTCTGAGGACAAGAATGTTAGCGTCCGATCCGAGGACGCCACGAACTTGTTCGTTCAAGGATTCCTGAGAGTTAGCGCAGAACTTAATCTCTCTCAGGGAAGGAGGGCGCTCACATGCTTTATGCGCAATGGCCATCTTACTAGCCTCTGTTGAATTTGCCTCAAAGGCGAATAGTTTGAGAACTCGGGGAAGATCTTTGGATGAAAAAGGGATGGAATCGGCTATTTCTTTAGGAAGAAAATGTGTTTTGGCATTGCTTCGGACTTTAAAAAAGGCAGGTACTCTGTTCCCAACTTTCATTTCTTCAAGTTTGAAGAACAGTTGCATTTCTGGAGCCTTTGAAGGATCTTTTTCTGAATCACTCAAGCTTGCACAACTAGTCTTGGTACACTACAAAATTAACATAAGATAGCGTTAATTCACTGAGAGAGAGAGAGAGAGAGAGAGAGAGAGAGAGAGGGAGAGAGAGAGAGAGAGAGCGAGAGGTTACCTGTGAAATGAAGAAAACACAAAGCAGGAGAGAGAAGAACGAAAATCTGGAAGCCATTTCTGTTCTGCTTGAAGATCACAGAAGTCTTCAAGTAGGTTATATATTTTTGTTGCTACGGAAAACTTACAATATATACAACAAAGGGGTTTGTTAGAAGTCGATGCCAATTACATTAAATGTGGTAGTAAATTGCACTAAAGAAGTACTGGAAATAAAATTGAACAGTGAGGCTACCTGCATATATCAGTGAAAACGAAACGCTCAACTTCTTCTAAAAAAATAAATTGATGAATCATGGTACATAGACATCATATGACAGTAATTTAATTAAATAAGATTTAATTAATCATGTTACGGAACAATTAATTTAGTACATTTTTTTTTACCAAAAGTCAATTAATTATTCAGCAATCTTAAAGACAAAATGACCCATAATTTAGTTCTCCTCAACGATTTTTCTTTATGAATTCAAAGAGAACTTAATTTATTAATATGCGCTATGTTTGAGCCTTAAAACAATCCCTAAGGTTATGCAAACTTCATTTCTTCTTAAATGAATTAATTAAAAAATAAATTACATTTTCAAATGTTTTAAATCTTCTTCAGTTACTAATAAAATCTTGATCAAAATTTCATTTTCTTAAACGACTTTGATATTCATCCAAATGTAAATGGAATGCAATTTTTTTAAATGCGGTAGAACTTCTTAATTTACAGATCAGGTTGTTATTTCTCTTTTTCCAAAAAATGTGCACGAAAAATAAGTTCATTTTTCACAAATAGGATGGATCTGTTTGCGTATTATTTACTTTCTCCTTAATGACTTGATTTATTTACAATTTAATAAAATATCCAAATGTTTGAAATTACAGGCATTTATCAGTAAGACAATATTGATCTTCTTAAATGGTTTTGAAATGTTTAAAACATTAAATTAACTTTTTCCTAGAAATCATCAAATTAAATGTACGTCGTTAAAAGCTCCAGAACTTTTGAGTTGATGGTGATCCGAGATCGTGTTCTTATGTACATGTATAACTTAAATTTAAGTAAACGATTTATCAATTTGCAAGAAGTGTTAAAAAAATACATATTCGTGGAAAAAGCTAAATTTCACATCACCAACCTCCTTTGCCGTGAAAATATCACATACCCCCCCCCCCCCTTTCAAAACCATTGATTCTCCAGTTTTGAAGTCAATGCAGACACCTAAGCTAGCCCAGCCCATTTACATCATAAGCAAGTTCACTAGCAATGCTAACTGCTAGCTGGTGCGCAACTCGGTTAGCTGACCGACACAGAACTGACAGAAGTCTCACAGAAGCTTCATTGCAGCTTCCCAGAACGCTTCGGAGCTCTTCCATGAACCATCCGATTTCGTTGCTTGAGGGGCTCTTCCCTTCAATCCACTGCACCAACTGTTTTAATCAGTTTCGACGATTAGGTTAGCCGACGATAAATATTTAAACCAGATGAGAGCACCTTTACATGGCCTTTGCTTCATTCTCTGTGGATTTTGACATATATTGCACTGGAGCCGCCCTCAGCCGCCACAAACGGACCTTTGTTGTCACGAAGAACGCATCCCATGAAAGGAATCAATGATTCCAAAAAAGACTCAAAGATTGAACAGATCAAAACCCAGAAAAAGTGAAGAACACAAAAGGAATTTCATTGATAATTTCGGCAGAGCTTCGCTGCCATTTGCAGAGAAGCCGAATGAGAGAAACCCTAGAGCCGCAAAGGCTTAAATAGTACTGAATCCAAACGGTCTTATTTTGGACCGTTGGATGAACAGTCAAAAGATCTCAGCCATAGGTGAAGATCACTATATTACAATGCTGCCACAAACTTAGAGAAAATTGTAAAAGAGCCCAACAAGGATGAGAAGAGTTTTAAACAACTCTTGATAATATGAAAACAGACATCTCAAGTCTGGAAACATACCAAATTGCACCATGACATTTGAGGAAACTGTAGATAGATCTTCAACCAGAGTTTTGACTTCTTTTCCAACCTTGACTTTGACTTCTTCTTTAATCTTGACTTCATTTTGACTTCATCTTTGACTCTTTCTTCATCTTTGACCTTTGTCTGCTAATATCCCATCCATGTTATTCTCCTTCCGGCGTCAACCGCAACATCTGAGTTGGTAATACAATTTACGGATATGAAAAATGTAAAAATGTGATTTTTTTGTAGAATCTACATTATTTTTACGTAACATTGTTAGAGATGCTAGTAGGTAATGCAAATAA
Organism: Linanthus parryae; assembly: GCA_023055425.1. NCBI lineage: Eukaryota > Viridiplantae > Streptophyta > Magnoliopsida > Ericales > Polemoniaceae > Linanthus > Linanthus parryae. Next base: position 43,593,682 of record JALGPY010000002.1, read on the forward strand.
CCACATGTTTTACAACCATGCATAATCCTGTATATATTAAATAATCAAAAAATAGGAAAGCAAATAAATGTGTTTATCTCTCTCCTCTCATGCGCTCCACACTTGCATACTTTATCTTTTGAGTACTAAACATCTCCAATAGTCATGCTAAATGCAAAAATCTATAAAATATTAGGATCCGACATGTTATGAAATGAGCATGTGTCTTTGCAAATCATGCATCTTGCCCTTTACATTTAGAGTTTGATAACTATCTATCTAATAGTTATTTTAGGTCTTTTCTTGTGAAAGGTATAGTCTAATTGCAGTGTAAATGAGGCATCTACTCGCTGATTTTGAATTATTCAAGTTTGTTACTGTTTCATGAAATTGTGTTATTTTTGTGCACTTTTGTGTTTTTGTGTATGTTGTGAATTTCATGTATAAAATTAGGTGTGTACTGCATGTAGTTGTTGAGGAGTGCATTGAGAAGCCATGAAAACTTAAGAGGACACGGAAGTGATGTGGAAGCTAATTTACGGGTTTTAGTGTCAACGGGATGAATTCTTAGGAGCTATAGCATTATTTCTCAAATGTCTTGGGTCTGTTCTGTCTTTTCGATAAACATATGATGCTGCATGTGGCTCAATGCAAGGCCACAATCAGAGTATAAGTTGGCAAAACAAGAAGAAAAAAAGAGGAATACGTCGCAGGAAAAGGAAGAGGATTGATTGGAGGAAATGGAGGCAAAGGGGTGGCAAGGAACGGAAGATAACTAGGCAGCGAAGAAACCTTAAAAGGAGGAGAGGAACAGAGGGAAAAGCCAGCAGAAAGAGGGAAAAAGAGGGGGAGATAACTGGGAAGAGAAAAGAAGCGAAGAAGGAAGCCAACAAGACACAAACCTGGGTTGTTCCCAAGCAACAAAACCGCAGCAGTGCAGTGCAAAAATCTGACCTAAAACACTGCAGGGCAGCGGCAAAAACAGTGGAGAAAATACACCAGTTAGAGGGGAAATCAGAGGACGAAAGGTACACATACCGGGGATGTTCTGGAGCAACAAAAACGCAGCAGTGCAGTGCAAAAATCTGATCTGGGCAGCAGCAAATTCAGACCCGGACAACAGCAGTTATGGAGGGTAAAACCCATCAGTAGCAGCGTCATACGGGCAGAGAAAGAGAGGGAAGAAGAAGGGCTTGGTTGGGGGCACAACACCAACATAAAATCGTTTGGAAGTCACACAAAATGAGCAATTTCTCCCCTTTATATTCTCAATGTTATTTCACTATTGCTTTAATTTCCATGTCTAGTAACTAAACTTACTAAGGTTTAGGGTATTGATGAATTTTTTAGTTGATCGGGTTGTTGTGCAATCTGGATTCCAGTGAAAGCATTGCACTCTCAGAATTTAGTGTTTAGAGAACACAATATTGCGTTTGGTTCAAATTCTTAGCAGCCTTATCATTAATTATAAAATTGTGACTGTCTCTCACAGGCTTTGTATTCAGTTTAAGGATTGCATGCTGCATTTAGTGCCTAAATGCGAGTAACAGATTGTTTATGATAGGATGAGTCATTCTGTTAGATGATTTATGCAATGAGAACAGTCTGTTTACCTTATAAGTGAACTTTTCGTAGAGAACACATGCTCTATGATCTTTGAGATAGATTAACCTACATAATAGTTAGTCTATATTGTTGGTATGGAGCATTGTCTTCATGCTTATTGGATTGTTATACCGGTGATTGGTGCCAATAGCCTAGTCTGGATTTGAATATTTGAATTGAACATCAACACGAAATACCTTAAAAGGATCCAATACCCTACCCCACGTTCTCACTATTTTCTTAAACTCAAATCAAAGAGTTTGCAATCTTGTTAGAAGCTTTCTTAGAACTAATTAATTAATTTATATTGCTCTTTATTTACTTAGTTCAAAACACTCTAAATCAACCGCTCTCACTCTTGTATCGATTTATAATATTTAAATTAGCTTAATTGCATTTACCCCGATCCCTTAGGTTTGATTCTTGAGTGACATTAACGTGTGATAGAGGAATATTTGAAGTTGGTTATTTTGCATGTTTTACTAACACAGCAATTGCGCGATTAGAGATCTAACAAGTAACAAATTTTATACATACATACATACATACATACATACATACATACATACATACATACATACATACATACATACATACATACATACATACATACATACATACATACATACATACATACATACATACATACATACATACATACATACATACATACATACATACATACATCTCCCTGACCACAACCAAACCCAGATTCCGGCTTATATAAAATTCTTCTCCGCCCAACTAAACCAACTCGGTTTAGACAAAACAACATAAACAAGAAGAGAGATAACTACATCAAACATGAATCAAGAATGTCTTCAGTCAGCTCTCAAGAATTTGGTTTGTTATTAGCCATCGGAACAACAACCAAATCAAAATAATGATTGGTCTGTACCAACCTGGATTTCCTGTCTGATCTTCTTCTCCATCTCTCTTATTTTTTTCTTGACTATTTTACGGACATATCAATCACTCTTTGGATTATTTTTGCCAATGTGGGGCTGATACGGGTCGGCTGGATAATTACTATTCTCGTTATCTAGTTAATAAGTTATTTATTTTTTTAGAGTTAATTCGTTATTATGTTAATTATTTAGTTAAATAATTATCGGGCCTTGCCAAGCCCCTACAGAATCAAGGGTTAGGGTTTGATTTATCTATTTAAACAAGTAGTAGTTCCCGATTATTTTTATCATATGAATAAAACAGAGATTTCTTCGTTTGATCACACATTCAGTTTATCTATTTAAACAAGTAGTAGTTCCCAGTTATTTTGTCGATTTCTCACAAAATCGTCAACATGATACCTTTGCGTATCAATTTGGTGTTTTCATTGATTTCACCATCAACCTGGTGAACGCATGATGAACATCGAAGAAATTTCAGTATATCTTTTCGTACGATTGATGGCGGCAATCGCACAATTCCAGACTCGAATGGACGCTCGATTCGACAGAATCGATGCCATATTCGACCGAATCGAAGCTTCCTCCTACCCACTGCCATCAACCCAACAACAGCCGCCACAGGAACAACCTGAGCAAGAGAAGCCAGCCCTTCTCCAAAGCTTCCCACCGCATGACACCCAGGAGGTACCAGACCCGCCATCACCCCCGTCCTTGCCTCTGGTTTTGCAGAAAGTCCGCAGCCAAGACCTCCTGCACGATCCACCACCGTTGGTGTTACCACAGCTGCAGCAGCAGGCGTCTCAACCCACGCCGCCAAACCCACAGAATTCCCAGATCCAACAATCGACAACAACCCAGATTCCGAGGGAGATTCTCGCTGCGATTCCGGCGAACAAGCCGCCGGAAAACCTCAGGAAGCAGCGCCACAGCCGGTGCTGAATTCGCAGACCACTCTGCCGACAACTCCGCTGCTCAAGAACTCGGCCGGCCAATCAAAGCACTCCAGAGACAACCTCCGCCATTCGCCATCCAGTGCTTTCCTTCCGATCGGCGACTACATCACCTACCCCAGCCGTTCGCGGACGTACTCTAGCTGGCCACTATCTCTGACGACCCCCGGTGGCAGCGATGGCCTCCCCCCTCCTCCTTCACGGTTAGGGTTAGGGATGGCAACGGGTCAGATCCGGATCGGATCAGGCCCTTCCCGATCCAGATCCGACCAGGAAAAGTGAGATCCAGATTCGATCGAGATCCGTTCGGATCATCGCCGGATTCGGATCAGATCGGATCGGGTTTCATTCAGCTGATCCAAATCTGATCCGTAGATTCATATAGTACGAGGGTGGATCGAATTCGGATCGGATCCATCTCGAGTTTGCAATAATTTAGAACAAATAACATAAAAAATAGACACTATTTCATACGCTCAGGCATGTTTGTAAGTTATGAAGCCTAAAAAAAAAGAAATGCTTTGTAGGTTGGAGTTACTATAATATTCTTCTTGGAAATGTAAGTGAGGAGGTGATATATGTATATTTGTAAAGCACACATATACATCGGATCGGATCGGGTCGGAACCCGGTGGATCTGCCCTCAGATCCAAATCCAGATCCAAATCCGTTCGGGTCTGGCTTTTCAGATCCAAATCCGATCCATTTTTAATTGGATCGGATTTGGATTCGATCCATTCGGCTCGGATCGCTCGGGTCTCAGATCGGATCGGACCATATTGCCATCCCTAGTTAGGGTTGAACCCCCGTATGAGATGACTTCCAATTTAAGATTCCCTCTCCCTTTGGGCCTGTGTTTTCTCTTCAAAAACAAAACAAGCAAAAGAAAAATTGGGCTTGATTCTTCTGTTTGTCTAACGCCATTGGGCCTCATTCAGATAATGTCTCTGGGAAGCTGGAATCACATAGATCCACTACAACCTGTGGGCACTATTCCAATTTTGGATATACTTCTCCGATCCGCCTTGAGGACAAGGCGATTTTCAACGGGCGGGGAGTTGATGCGGGTCGGCTGGATAATTACTATTCTCGTTATCTAGTTAATAAGTTATTTATTTATTTATTTAGAGTTAATTAGTTATTTACGTTAGTTATTTAGTTAAATAATTATGGGGCCTTGCCAAGCCCGTAAAGAGTCTAGGGTTAGAGTTTGCTTTCCCCAGTTATTTTTATATGATGAATAGGACAAAGATTTCTTCGTTTGATCAAAAATTTAGTTGATTAGAACAACGCGGTAGGCTATAAGCTACTTGGGAGTTTTGTCGATTTCTCGTCAACCCGATACCTTTGCGTATTAGGGACATACAAGAAGACAAATTAGAAAATAACAATGTGGGAGTTTTGGCAAATTGGGAGAATGTAATATGTATTTTCCTGAATTTAATAGATTAAAAAGAAATTGTATATAGATGAAGTGGATAAACTAATCAAGTAACTAGAAACTCTAGGAGATACATCTCCATCCATTTTGTTGGAGAATTAGTCTCAAAATATCAACGACAATAAGAAGTGGAGAAGAAGTAGGAACATAAACTAAAATAAATAATGAAAAACATACTTACTTGTATGCTTGGATAAGGTGTCGCCCATACTTGATGTGTTGAAGGTCGTACATAGAGTTTGAGGGACGATCTCGTGTATTTACAAGATGTCCTTAAGGCTTTATTCGTCCACCCATTAGGTTCTTACAATATCCGAACGAACAGCCTTCCAGGATAATCTTCCCTCTACCTACACGAGTCGGTAAAGCACTTGCCTCTCATCGAACATAATTGTGTTATGATATCTCTCTTGGAAGACGTAGAAATAAAATTCGAATAGTAATGGAAGTCTCAAGTTTGATTGCTTGAGAAACTTTGACTATATTATAGCATGGTAGAAAATTAGAAGAGTAGGAGGAATGTTGGAATGATTTAAATGGTTGGAGAAGTCCTCTATTTGTAATAGAGTAGGTGACCCTTCATAGGGGCGTGATCTTTCATAGTGTAAATACCAATAACTAACTTTGGTCGATAACTAACTTTGGTTAATAACTAATAAAATGTATTAGTAATTCCATAAAAACTCCTACTAGTAATGCAATTACTAATTTGCGACTATACTTAATATCGCACCCAAAGTTATGTTGTGTCCATCAAAGGACCTATTTGTACACCTATATATAACAACAATTTTCATTCACCCATCACTTATTTTGGGCAATTACGAATTGTAGAACCAAACACTACATAATAATTATGTCCAAAATTCAAAGTTTTACAACAATCCCCCACATGAGTGACAAATTGGCATAGAGCCAGAATATTCAAAGAGGAGATTTAGAGATACAAAATAGAAAGATATCAAGCGGATAGTAACCGCATCGAGCAAGGTGGACAAGGACCTTTAACCTTCCTCTAGTGGAACACTATAGGATATACTGGATTGTCAATGAGCGAAACGCCTTGAACTGCTTTTCTTGGTGTATACCCAATCAATAGTATCCCTCACAATTACAATCCTAATACAGTTAGTTCTCATTGTTGTGTCCGTTTTGGCAATGGAACACTTATTCTTGGTTTCATGAGTAGACTTCGAGGAGTATAGCCACGTCATCCTTCTAGAACCGGCACGTTCCCACTCACATAGGTGAGACACATTTAAGGATATCGATCCATACTCTTCTTAACATGTGATCTCATTAAAAGCATTGCTTACCCTGGTCCTATCACTTGATGTTTTCCCTAAGAATGATTTTGGAAATCTTCTTTCCGGGCGAGTGATGTACTTATTTGCACTGGTAGTTAGGTTGTCCCTTTTGAACCTAGTTCTTGTGATCTACAGTCACCTAGGTTGGGTTTGCCGCTACGTGCAACTCTTTCGAGATTGGCACCAATTCATTCCCCTTGACGAACTTATAACTTGCTCCTTAGGGTACCCTTTTCAAGATAATTTAGATCGATCTTATAATATCTTCTTCGAAGCAAGTATTTGATGGAAATATGTATGTGGTTTTCATAAACATATTACCATACCGATTTATGACTAATAAAGTCTTCTTGGATCATCGAAGTGGGCAGCTTCTTCACCCATTACAGACTTTTTCCGAAGTTATTTATTTTCATGTTGTCATAAAATCAACCAAAGATCTCACACATTCAAAATACACAGGTGTATTTTTATGATGTACTCAAAAGACTATGTACAAATTTCATACTTCACACTGTTCGCTTATTTATTTATTTATTTATTTATTTATTTATTTATTTATTTATTTATTTATTTATTTATTTATTTATTTATTTATTTATTTATTTATTTATTTATTTATTTATTAAACAAAATCTCAATAAGCGACTGAAACCAAATTATGAGCAAAGAGCTCATAAATCTTACGTTATGTGAGATCTCAATTAACTCTTACTATTTCAATATAACACACATCAGTTAGTATTGATCTACATTCACCAAACCATCTTTCATGAGTTGAGAAAAGCATGTCTATTACATAAAAAAAATCAATACATAGTATGTCCATTCCAATAATCACTTCTTTTCCAAAACAATGATGTTTCTTTATGTCTTGCAATTGACGTATTTACAGTTCTTGGAGAGATGTGAGTTGGAAACTTAATTATTCTTTTTGAATTTCTCAAGATTTTTTTCAACATATTGCGCTTCACATGACGGTATCCATTTATTGTTCTTGAGATTTTCATCCCTATGATAACATCAGAAATACTCATTTCTCATATCAAACTTTGTTGTCAACATATTAACAACATAACCATCACGGGTGGTTTTGGTATAAATTGTATGTCGCATTTATTGATATGAATATCAATTGATATCATAGTGTTATCAAATTTGACACACCGGTATTTTGGTACTGGTTTAAGCCCGTAAGGAGATTTCACCAAACGACATACCATATTTTCTCGTCCAGGAGCGATGAATCCCTCAGTTAGTTACAAGTAAATATCTTCGTCTAATTCACCGTTCAAGAATGCAGTCTTAACGTCCATTTGATGAATTTCAAGATTATTTATAGTTGCAATAGCTAGAAGCATGCGAATGGACGTTATCCTTGTAATTGATGAGTAGGTATCGAAATAATACATACCTTCCTTTTGGTTATATCCTTTTGCGACAAGTCGAGCCTTATACTTGTCAATTGAACCGCCAGGTTTAAGCTTTCGCTTAAAAAACCTACTTAAAACCTAACGGTGTACTTCCTGGTTGAAGACTAACCAATTACCTGTATAATTCTGAAGTATGGATTCAATCTCCATATTCATGCTTCTTTTAAATATGACGCCTCGGTACTAGACATAGCTTCTTTGTAGGTTTAATGTTCATTTTCTATCAAGTAAGTTAGAAAATCCGGTCCACATGTTGTATCAACATTTTCTCGCTTGCTACGTCTAGGTTTCTTTTTCCTTTTCAGACTCTTGGGATGTCGAATCCCGAGCTCTTTTATTAGAACTATGTTCATGATTCTCTTTGTACGGAAATACGCCTTTGAAGAATGAAGCATTGCATGACTCAAGAATAATATTTTCGTGTATATCTTCGAATCACAATTTGATAATCAAAAAGCGATGTGCACTACTATTACGAGACTCTAGATAAAGACGCAATATATCGTCTTCGGTCCAAGTTTCACCTTTCTAGGTACTGATATTACCACCTTTGAAAGACACCCCCACACTTTGAGGAATTTATAGGATGGTGATTATCCTTTCCATAATTCATATGGAATTTTGCCAACATTTTTCGAGGTATACTATTAAGGATATGGCTGGCCATTATATAGGGTTTCCCCCCACAAGTTCCGTGGTAATCTCAAACTTTGGAGTAATGCGTTTAGAATCTCTTTTAAAGTCCTATTCTTCCTCTTGGCTACGCCATTTTGTTCACGCGAATAGGGTGCTGTAGTTTGGTGGATAATTCCACTTTCTAGACATATGTCCTTAAGTGGTGATTCGTATTCTCCACCACGATCGCTACACACCATTTTGATTTTCTTTCCCAATTGATTTTCCACTTCAAATTGTTTCGTCTTTACTTCGTAGAAGATAGACATATTAATATCTTGTATAATCATTCATAACAGTGACGAAGTACTTCTTTCCACCTCTTGTTTGAACAGAACATCAAATCACAAATATCTATACGGATTAGTTCAAGAGGCGAAATAGTTTTATTTTCAATTGGTCTAAAGGATGTCGAAACATAAGTGATTCCAAAATTTATGATTTTGTATGCCTGATTCAAGTACATATACCCATTGATTAAATGAATCATAAGTGTTATAAAACTCTTGATTTATTTACCAATGTCCATGACTACTTTGAAACTCTTGATATATGTACCCTAACAAATGACGTCGTGATTTAGTTTAATAACAAATCATAAGTACTATAAGAACTCTTGATTTGCTAGAAACTAAATCGACAACCCATGAGTACTTTAAAACTCTTGCATTTCCATGAGTGCTTGAAACTATTGGTATGTCCAATAATTGATCTATTGAAAAAGAGACCCCCACAAGGCATACAACATGTTTCCGTTTTACAACTAAAATATTTCAATATGTAAATATTCAAGATCAATATGCTTTAAACCTAACGGACCACACCATCGTACATAGGCTAGTTTAAATCATCTCATACGAAACTTCTATTTCGACATATCCTAAAACATTGAATAACCACATTCAATGAATTAGCGAATCGAGTCAAAGTTAACATGACATGACCTACTATGCAATAGAGTATCACATTCATTTTCTTAATTTTGAACGTTCCATTGCCTACATGTCGTGCGTAACAACTACAACTTTTCCGGATTCAATACTAAGTTTGAATCTTCTCTAAGCTGTCACCTATTTAGAAACAAAATTCTTACGTGACAACTTTCTGAAATCTAATCGTATAGACTATTCGACTTGGTACAATATTATTTTCAGAAACTTTGACGATGATTCAGGAAGCGTTCCGTTGTGAATCTAACATAAAGACCATATACAATGGATTCGTCTTGTCGAGATACACAATTTTCATTATGACTCGCCTTAATCCGAGGTCTATAGCTCTAGTTATACTCTGAACACCGAAGTCAATTTTTTTCAGAAAATCTGTTGCGAACCAGCAACTTTGACAAGCAATATCTAGAGTTTTGCAACTCCGATTGATGCACTGTTTTCTCCCAGAGCTTCATTTTTTCGTTTTCTACGACTTTCATGTTTTACAAAATATTATCCGAGATCGTTATCAATGCTTAAACGATAGAAAAAAAAATATGCTTTAACTTATACATGCTGAATTTTTCACTCTCCAATTACACACATTGGAAAAAGTGATTATCCTGCAATGAGTACTATATAAACTCTTTTGGAATCGGTTGTGCTAATGAGTACTATAGAAACTCTTTAGCACCACAGTATGTGAGTACTTTAAAACTCTCATATTACAAGATGGAATAAAGCCTTAACATTGTTGGAGAATTAGTCACAAAATATCAACGACAATAAGAAATGGAGAAGAATTAGGAACATGAACTAAAAAAAAATAATAAAAAACATACTTACTTGTATGCTTGGATAAGGCGTCTCCCATATTTGATGTGTTTAAGGTCGTACATAAATTTTTAGGAACGATCTTGTGTATTCACACGATATCCTTTAGGCTTTATTCGTCCACTCATTAGGTGCTTATGGTATCCGAACGAATACCTTCCAGGATATTCTTCCCTCTACCTACACGAGTCGGTAAATCGCTTGCCTCTAATGCCTATTGAACATAATTGTGTTATGATATCTCTCTTGGAAGGCGTAGAAATAAAATCCGAATAGTAATGAAAGTCTCAAGTTTTATTGCTTAAGGAACTTTGACTATATGATAGGATGGTAGAAAATTAGAAGAGTAGGAGGAATGCTGGAATGATTCAAATGGGTGGAGAAGTCCTCTATTTATAATAGAGTAGGTGACCCTTCAGAGGGGCGTGACCTTTCATAGTGTAACTACCAATAACTAACTTTAGTCGATAATTAACTTTGGTTCATAACTAATAAAATTTATTAGTGATTCCATTAAAGCCCCTACTAGTAATGCAATTACTAATTTGCGACTATACTTAATGTCGCACCCAAAGTTATGTTGCGTCCATCAAAGGACCTATTTGTACACCTACATAAAACGACAATTTTCATTCACCCATCACTTATTTTGGGCAATTACGAATTGTAGAACCAAACTCTACATAATAATTATGTCCAAAATTCAAAGTTTTCCAACACATTTTATGTAGGTAACATTTTCCATGGTTCTCATAGTTTCTTTCTCACCATGGAATGCTAGATTTTTTCAAATGCGATCTCAGGAGAACAACTTAATGATTCCTCTACCACGACCTGATTAACAGGGTTTGCATTTCTAACTGTTTCTCAAAGACTTGTGAAGGCATATGTATTGTTGTTTGGTTGATTAGCTAGACTGGATGTTGATTAATTATACCAAAGATCGGCAAGGTTAGTTAACAGAGTTCCGCTATGAAAAGCGTTAGTAGTATTCAAACATTGAAATTCCCCTGGAAAAAAAGAGAAAAAAGACACTGCAGTCGAAACTCTAAGACCGTGTGACTTGTTGCTTCATCAATTATAGTCGGAACTCTTGGTGTAAGTAACAAGGACATATCAACAGTTTCACCAGTTATGGTTATTGCATCTATAATCTTTTTCCATCATTCAATCCATTTGCCGATAAGTTAGGTTAAACTCATATGGTTAGACAGTGGTCTTACTCAATTGGGGAGAAACTTATGGATAAGAATGTTTCTAATTGTAGCAAACAAAATGTCTGTTACTTTTGAAAGAAATATAGGCTTAAAGTATTTATTATGTACACCGTGGTGAATCTATCAGTTCTTCCAAAACAAATAGTAACAGAGAGAGCTGCGAAATACTATGTAGTTCATAATATGTGATAAATTGGATGAAAAACTGTAAAATCTTCATGGCACTATTTTAAGGTCGAACATAGACATGGGTCTCTCATCTCTTTCTCTCTTCCTCGTAAATGAGTTAGGAACCCAATAAATATTTGCAAGAATTATCTTTACCGAATTGGGAAAAGATACATTTAGACACACAACACGCGCAATGTTGGGTTTGTCCCAACACAAGCACAACATGTTCGTCCAATTAAATTGGTAGAAATGAGGTAAAACTCGGTAGGTGGGATAGAGTGGTCTTAAGATGACAATAAAAATAATAAAACTTTTAAAATTAAAGTACAAGTGTAGTTATCATTTATGTATTTTACCACATTCATCAAATTCTTAATTATCCTAGCTTTACGGATAAGAAGGGGGTCATGACCTCGTAAAATAATTTATAAGATTTTCTACCTTGCAAACAGGCTTTAGTAAGAGTGAATAATAATTTAAAAGGATACCTAGGTATAAGTCTGTCTTTTTTGCGATATGAGTTTTTGAGAACTAACCAAATAATGCCTACAGGCCACATGACACTCCCTGGCTAGATTTTGTCTTCCTGCAAAGGTTTGGTACGATTGCCAAATTGCAATAACGATTGCGCTTCGATTAACTCATAGTTAATAGAAGGATGATGCTTAATTGTTCCCATTAAACGACCTGAACCTATGTTCAATGAAAAAACATCCATGTGAAGCATCGATGGATTAATGAGAATGAAATCATCGTTCTATAGCTTTTAAGAGAACCTTATAACACCACATTTTGCCACAAAAAAAACCAGCGAACCAGCACATTAAATATATTTCACCTGTCATTGTAAAAATTATCAGAACAAAGAGAGATGAGTAAAATCAATTCCAGATCATATAAGACAAATTAAATGCCAAATAAAAATGCCCGCAGGCCGGAATTGATGAGACGACCAGCTAGAGTGTTACGGAGAAAGAACAACAATACTCCTGTAGTTACCAGAAATGAAAGAACTTGCCATTTAACTGAATCATGAGAAGAATAAACAAATCCATCCACAGAGAGGAACACATCCATCTTCCAGCACCTGAAAAAAGTTTATTTGAATGAAACATCAAATGGTTTCTACCTGGTTACACTTTGTTTAGTACATAACAAAACATAATCATGAAACCCTATCATTGAGAAGTCCTATAAGTTAAGTAATTTTCATAACCATATAGAACTTCACATTCCAATGACCATATGTGGTTTAACCAAAAGAAAATCAAATGCACTTCTCTTATCTATCCACTGGAAAAATTGTCATCCACAATTCAGACCATGCCAAAATTGCTTCCAACTAACTTAGTATTACTACTTATCTCCTCGTGTAAAATCAAGTTTGGTAGTTTAAAACAGTACACAGAAAGACCGAATACCCGTAAAAGTCTGAATAAGAACTTCATCGCTTGGACGTAAACCCATCAAAAAATAGGGTTTTAATTGTTACCTAATTGATGAAGCACGCCAATTTCAAAACCGAATTTCTCCAACGGCCTATTAGTTATGCTTGGAAAGAGAGCATGAACAAAATGTAAACAAATCCCCGGGCTCATCTAGATTATACACCTGCAAATCTAAATCAAACATGGACTTCCCAAAGACGGCTCAACCATCAGGATGCGATTGGAACATGACATAATCGAAGAATTCTATTACAACAGGAAAGAAGGATTCTGTCAGAACATGAGCAAGAGGAAGTGTGTGCTTTCCTGCAAGAGAAGCGAAAGCCAATGGATCCGCCGGACATTCACAAGCGATATGAGAGAAGAGAAACGATGAATTGTGACACAGCGTATCTTTGCATGGTTCAAGTGGCGTATTTTATCAAAGAACAAAACAATTATTTTTTTTCCATGCGGGGCATAGAAAATGAATAAAAACAAAATTGTAGAGTCGAGGGGATAACAAAACAATATAGATAAAGTGGGGGCGAAAAATATAAAATTTAAGAAATCTTGTGTCAAAAAGTCGACACCCCCACACTCAGTGAAAATAAAAACTATCAAGAAGTCAAAACGTCACGTGCTCAACCATCCTATCCTCCTCAACACCAAAGCTCAACAACTTACCCCATATCGTGCATAAAGGATGTCACGCACTACAACTCGCCTCCTGATAATCCTGATGTAGGGACACGAATCATCAGTATACTAAATTGTGTTGTCGTCTCTAACTCACCCTCACAACTCCCCCCCCCCCCTCCAAATACAAAAACATGTGAGAATTCATTATATATAAAATCAAGAAGACACCCTCAACGAACGTCCCTAACTCATACGAAATGAACATTCTAAGAAGTAATGAAAGTCACAATGAAAGGCTTCATAGGCTAGAGGCTGTGAATAACAGAGGTAAATGGATCAAAGGGGATCCATAGTGGACCTACGGCTCGAGAGGGGACAGTGGGTCCTGGGTCCCCATATTAAATTACTCACATAGCTATTCCGTTTCCAGTACGAGGAGAGTTGACGACTACCTAAGTGACAGTGTTCTGGCATTGGTAGGATATCTAAGCCCAAGAGACAGCCAAACAAACTTCTCATGTGCATTCTCCCTATTGACTACCCTATACAGATTCACGCTATAACTGCCTCACTACGGTCTTCCTACTGTGCGGGAATCTGTCATCCAACTTTCGCCACGTTCAGACCACTTCAATTGCCATTTCTCAAAAGTTTTTAATTTTTAGGGATTTTATGTATTTTTTTTCAATAATCCTAACTCTATATGCACATCCAAGTCGATAAGTTTGGTTGGGTGGACTCAATAATTTAAAGTGCAAAAAAAATGCAGAGTATTAAGATGTGAAAACACAACCACACTCAACACGACACCATTGACATCCTGACTGACGCCTATATGCATGTACGAGACACTACATGTAATATGATATGCAAAGACACAAACTGGCTAGCAAATTGGCTAAATTCCCCCCACACTAAGTACTTCGTGTTTGCTCAATGAATGTATAAATCAAACACAATGACTCGACACTTAAGTGCGGGTGGGGGGTGTCTCATCAGAGTGGCTTTCCTCGTCCTTGCCTCATCCTCATGACAAGACTCCTCATAATCACTCGATGCATAGTGGAAGGAAGATGGGACTGCCCGTTGTGTGCGGTCCAACTAGACTCTCTAGTGGTCAGCTAAGGACTTGATTCGCCAGTCCTGTTGGGCCTGATCCAAGATCAACTGTCAGATCCCCTACCCAAATTGATGCAAACTACCGTGAAAATGCTCAAATTTTTTTCCGGATGGGGCTCTAGCCATAGCCGACTGCTCTCTCGACTCAAGCATCAGATGGTGCATGGCAAACATCTCGGCCTCTATGTTGTAAGTCGAACTCGACCCACAAGCCTCACTGAATGACTACCCCTTCTTGGACGTGGGTACTCTATTTGGTTTCGAAGGCTCTAGAGGGTCAGGAATATTATCCCACTTACGACCTATGGCTTGCTTTAAATCCTTCTCGGATTCGCTCACTTTCACACCAGCCTTTATTCCCATTTTCTGTAGCAAGTACATATATCCTAGGGCTTTCCTGCTCTCATAATGCATCCTATCCATGAAAGAACGATAAATAAACTTAGGAATATAAATGAATTCGCCAGTAAACCAACAAAGAGACAGTGTTCACAATTTAAAGGTGAACTTAGGCTGATGTGCTATTCCTTACACTCAGTTCTCAAGAAACTTGCAAATCCACCTCGCTCATGGAATCAAATTTTTCTTGTGCACAAGCCACTGAGGAAAAATTGCTCTACCCTCCCAGTGCCCCCCTCTACACCCTCATGAAAGAAATTTTACTCACAATCTCAACACCATCCGACCTCCTCATTGTGCTATTACAGGCACACGATTCTCGCAATATTCTACAACCAAATGTTGTACCAATAGTCTCTAGCATGAAGAATACGAAGGTGTTTCGACAGTAAATTAGGCGCTCATCATCACACTCACCATGCTTCCCGTGGCGAGCATTTACCACTATCTCTCTGGAAAAATCAAAATTCGACTTACCTTACAAAATTTTGAACCACTCATCAAATTTCTCCTCAACAAAAATGACCTTAGACTCCGAAGTATCTTTCTATCAACATAGAAGAATGGTCTCTCAAGTGTACCCTCCCGTTTCAGGTATTGGTCATTAAAGAATTCCTGATGATCCTTGTAGTACACGAACTGAAAACTACAAAAGTTCATAATGTTGAAGGAGGAGGGGTCAATGTTCACCTTCCTAGTCGCTTTCCATGGTCTTAAATTAGGCATATGAGGTACCGGTCTCCCCAACTCAGCATGAATGGAGAGTCTTGCACCTGAAAGAAGTTCACACCTCCAACTACCTCATCGTCCTCGGAAATAACATCTTCCTCAACCCCCCTGTCCTCATCGGGATTAAAGTGCGAATCATCATCTACTTCATTCCCCAGTGTCCGCTCATCTCTACCGGATTAGACGACACTGTAAACAGTGAGGTAAGTGTGTAAGAAATGAAAAAGTAAACATAGAACCTATCACAATTCAGAATAGGTAGCGCAATTCCAGACATTCAAAAAACTTTGGCGCTTTATTAGGGTTTCTGGACCCCTCTGGATGTCCCCGGAAACCTTTCCTCAATTGGTCTTAGCAAATTCCTCATGAAATTGCAAAAATTTAAGATTTCTTACAGAACCCTAGCCTCCTCTTTCCCCTCCTCCACACTTTTTCTAGGCCTAATTTATGAAAACTCCAAGATTTAATCTTAGAGAGGCTTATAATGCGTGAAAAACCCCTCATAAAGAATTGAATTTGGATGAATTTCATATTTGGTGGTTGTTCGAGTCGATAATCCCAAGTATAGGATATCGCTACAAGTAGTACCCGAGTAAGAACGGGGTCGATTTCCACAAGGATTGGGAAAGAGAATAAACACTCTAGAGCCAACTAGTAAACTAAGCAACTAGCTAAAAATTAAAAGGCAAATTTCTCATAGGCTTTTTAGCTAGCCAAGCTTCGAAATCCACGAGCAAGGATTTTGTTTAACAAATTAAAGAAACTAAGCAAATACTTAAAGAAAATCTAAAACTTGAAAATAGTTTGTAGGATTGAGAAAAATAGTTGGTCTCAGTTGAATCATCTAGGAGTGTTGTTGAATCCAACACCCAAATGATATTACAAGGAGATGTGTGGATTCTAATGTCAAATCCAAGTATGATTCATGAGGAACACTAGTGGAATCCAAAACTAAGTTGTATCAACTATCAAGTATGTGTATTCAAGCATGAATCCACATACAAGATGAAGCTACAAATCGGATTTGTATTCCAACGCTTGTTGAATCATGAATCACAAGAGGAACTTCTCAACTCATTGATTTTAACAATTGAATCCACACCCAACACACCTAGATTCATCAACTTCAACCAACAATAAACTTAGCTACTCATGTCTAAGAGAGAAACACAAGAGATATCAAGCATATTCATGAACATTCTCATTCAATTCAAGTTCCAACTCAAGAATACACAAGTTATTCTCCAATTTCAACTCAAAATGATGAACAAAGTCACTAATACTTGATTCTAACTACTAAATTTGATTCCAAGCTACAATAAATCAACTACTAATAGCCAAGTAACCCAAAATCATCAACTAAAAGTAGCCAAGTAACCCAAAAAATGAAGAACAAACTAAGAAAAATGAAGAACACTATGAAGAACAACCTTGAATCTAACTCAACTCTTCCCTTAGGTGTTTTTGGCTCCGAATTTGCTCCAAACGAGCACGGAATCACCAAGAACTACCCAGAAATTGGCCAAGGCCGAGAGAGAAGAGAGAGAGGCAAGGGTTTGTCTTAGAAATTTCGTGAGGTGAGAGAGAGGTTCTTCAATCTTCAAGTTCGGCTTATATAGGCGGTTGGGAAGGGTTTCTTGGCCTCCAAGGATGAATCCCCACCCTCCAATTCATCCCAATCCATATCTATCATTGATATTTGGAACCTTCATGAACCCTAGGTCGAATTGGGGCTTTTTGATTTTCTTTGTCTTGGGCCGAATTGAGAGGATATATAGGTAGAGCTCGGTCTTAGGAGCGTTTTGGGACCAATTTTAGCCAATTTGGTGAAGAATTGAGGTCGGGGTGAAGCTTTGAAGAGCTTGGGTGAAGCAACCATGGAGGAGAACGTGGGTTTCTTCATTGTGGCGTCGGGGAGAGAGAGAGGACGAGCTGGGGGTGAGCTGGTTCGGTGAAATTGCACCCGGCTCCCCCTAGCTTGCTGAAACCTTTTAAAATACCCCGTCTCTTACTTAAAACCTTCTGAAAATGGCAATCTGACCCCCAATCCGTTAAAAACTCATCTCTTTTGTCCTTAAAAACTTTATAAACTTGCCTTTAGCTCCCCATTCCGTTAAAATCTCTTCACATGAGCCCTCTAAACATTAGAACACTTGACTTTGGCCCTTGACTTTGACTTTTAACTTGCAATTTCTTCAATCTTGACCTCTCAAATCTTCAATAATCTTCTAATTAAGCGCTCCAAGTACCTTCTTCTTGTCTCTTAGCCCTCCAAGTCTTTTCAATTCCTCATTCAAGCTTTCCCAACTAGCCCCTTTCGTTATAAATCACGTCTTTGCCTACAAAACAAGTTAAAAGAAACCAAAACTACGAAAACATGCATAAGTCTAGAAAGAGAGATAAAATAGATAAATTACACATATTAGCAAGTTAAGAAGAGTTTGTTAACATACTAAAATATGCAGTTTTAATTCATCAACAATGGTCTTGAGTGTTCTTGGGTGTTTTGAAAGATTTGAAGAGAGAAGAAAAAACTCGATCCTAAAGATAGGCCATGGAGTTTTGTGTATTGCTTTAAGATTTCATACTTCACAAGTGCACGAATGAGAGTTTCATCAGTTCATGAATTCCGAAGTTTCATGAACAAAGGCATCCACACAAACAAGACGGGTGTTCGTAAGAATGCATTTTGTGCTAATGATCTTTTTCTTCCTACAAATGGACCATTCGTGCGAAGATGCAGTCCTTGTTTTTCGTACGTATGAACACATTCTGCAAAAGAAGTATGAGTACCCTCATTCATACGACTTGGGTACTTTTTTGCATCCGACTGATGTTTTCCATGAATTTTTTGCATTTTTCCTCGTTTGGACTCCGTTTTGAGTGACTTCTGCACCTACGGTTTCCTTTGAATGTATGGAATACACTTTTGAAAATTCCCAAAAATCCGGAAACTTTCTATTCGAGCTATTCTTCACGCTTTTGTGAAAAAATATTTTTTCCCTCCAATCCTTGTCCATTCTTCTCGCGTCCAGATTCGAATGCGCACAAATTACATAACACCATAAAGCTAGTTTCGTGTAAATTGTGGTTTTGATGATATCACTCCTCGACCTCGAGTGATAATCTGTTTTTGCCTCATTGAGCCTTTTGCAATGCTACTTTCTCGGTTTACAGTCATTATCTATCAAGGGCGCATCAAGAAGAGCATCAGAGCGCGATCCCGCACATGTGTTTCATAAAAATCAATGAAAATATCAAATCCACTTTCTCTCACCACCTAAATAATATCGTATGGAGACTATGAAATAAAATATTACTACACTAAATAATTAGTCGTACTCCTAAGTTGGGTTGCCTCCCAACAAGCGCCTTCTAATTTAAGGTCGACGACTCGACCAAGTTACTTCAGATAGTCACAGAGGTCTAGCACAACATGTCATCTTCATCTTCTTGTGATGGATCTTCGAAACACTTCGTGCGCTTGTATAACTGATGCATTGCCTTTTGTATCTAGCAGACCTCCTGGAATCAATTCTCGAAGTTGGCGCTCAAACTTCATGGTGCATAGTGCATACTTCTCGAGATCATATGGATGCTGGGAAGTCAGTTTGAAAACCGGGAAGGTCTTTATAGTATCATTGACCTTCATAATCATCTCCATATTCTTCACATCAATAAATTTGTCATCGGTAGCTAAGAACTGCTTACCCATAACGATCGGCACACACCTGCTGGCATGTCTAGGAACACAAAATCTGCAAGAATGACGAGATCACCGACTTTCATAAGAACGTCCTCCACCAAGCTACCTACCTTTTTGAATTTATAGAAAACTAAATATTAAAGAAAGTCGGCCGAGCATCCCCCCTACCTACCTTTTTGAATATCGAGAGCGGCATCAAATTGATACTAGCTCCTAGATCACATACAACTCTCCCAATGTAGGATCCACCCACTATTGAATCAATTATGAAGCTCCCATGATCCTTCTCCTTCTATGGTAAACTATGCAATACATAAGAGCTCACATTCGACTTCAAATTCACCGTCTAAAAATCACCCAGTGTTCTCTTCCTCATTATTATATCCTCGATGAAGCGATCATAAGAGGGAAATTTTTGAAGTGCCATGATCAATGAAATACTGATATGCAATTTAGAGAACACACTAAAAAAATATTATAGCCCTCTTGAATTATCCTTCTTCTTCATTGTGCAAAGATGAAATAGAAGTTCCTTAGAAAAAGAAGGGGCACATGTCACCTCATTTTTCTGCTCCACGCCCTTTTATGCTAAATTCTGAGACTGGGAAGGGAATCCACCATAATCCATGATGGGCGTCTTCTCATAATCAAAGATGTTATGCTCCTTAGCCTTGTAAGCATTCGTCTTGGCATGAGTGGGATATGGCGGATCCTTACAGACAATTTCGCTCCGAGTTGTAATGGCATTAACTTGATGAAGTTGATTTTTTGAAGACGGGAGTGATCCCAGAGCTCTACCTGTCAGTTGAACTATTTTCCCTACTTGCACTTACAAGGTCCAAAGTGAAGTTTTAGGTAGTGACTTGCAAGTCAACACCCGTAGCAGTTACCCGTGCGGACATGTTTCTCATGAGTTGTCACATCTGCATCATCATATTCTTCAGATCTCTCATCATAGCGTAAGGTGCTATAATATATGGTGGTGCGTGTGAAACTGGCAGTACTGAAGGTATGTGTTGAATCCTTGGCGCATATTTGTCTTTTATTGGGTCCCCATACATGAACCTTGAACGATCTCTAGTGCATGGTCTGTAGTATTTGGCATTCCAATTATGCCACTATGCATGTGCCCCCACCTAACTCACGTATTTGTTAACTATATAGGTCAAGGATGCTTCCAAATCTGGCTCATCCACCACCGTGACTGTTTTCTTTTTCCTTATAGAGTTGGTTGACCAAATCATAAAAAAATTTGGTCATATCATCTTTCATCTTGTCAGCTACCGATTCTTGAACTATAGAGAGCCTCCTTCCATCATATAGATGGGTAATCTTATTTGGATATTTGCTTCATCAGCTCATACTTCCCACATTTTTCCACACGATAGAGAAAATTACCACTTGCCTCTCTATTAACTAGCTCATCGTTAGATCGATCCAGTCCATAAAAAAAACACATGTAAGATTTTATCATCCACAAATCCATGGTTGGGTTTTTTTTGAGCAACCTCGTAAAAATATCCCAGGCCTCTACCACAGCTTCATCATATTGTTGATTAAAAGCCAAAATTTCAACTTGGAGTGTGATCACCTGTTGGTAAGGATAGAATTACTCTTGAACTCTTCAACCAATTGGTCACATGTTGTAATAGAACCTGGCTCTCTGGACTCGAGCCAATCCTTTGTTGCACCCTCCAGACAATAGGGGAACAAAATCAGCTTTAATGCTTGAGGTTCACATCCTCGTACTTGATGTTCTTGCAGTAGGCATTAAAGTTTCTAATGAAATCATTGGGGTCATTCTTAAATTTTCCAGCGATGAGAATTGTTGTTGCACTGTCGAAATGGCGGAAGCCTTATGTGAAAGTGCTCTGCCTGGACGTTTGGCACTACAGTTGCCGGATTGTAAACGCACGTAAGCTTCTGGAAGCTCTCAATCAAAGGCCTACCAAGTTTGTTTTAGGGCATTGGGTTTTTACACTCATTTAAGCGCGTTGTTAGCTCAGCAAGCTGCTCGTTGGTCAACTGCTCAGTCATCTTTCTATTTCTATGACGTCTACTCTAATTCTTGAATAATTGTTCCAGGTCTTCAAGTGGGGGCACAATCTCACAAGGGGTCCTGGAAATACACTGAATACGTGCAAACCACATATTTAGAACAAAGTAAGAAATCAAAGTATAGTACATAAAAAATATTTAAATTAATTTTTAGCTAAGATAATCAACTGTTATCCTCGGCAATGAAGAAAAAAAATTAATATTTAATTAAACGTACCCTAGAAAGTATGTTAGGTCATCAAGTAGTATCGATGCACTCAAACTTAACTCACGTAATCGAATCTACCCTCAAATAGCCCATCACACTTCAATCTCATGTCGGTCTCAAAAAACATACAATGAACCTGCGTTCGTTAACGATTTTGGGTTTGAATCACTCTCGTGCATTCAACATAAACATCTAACATGATTGGGGGTGATCAAGCCATACATGCATGAAAATAACAACAAGAACACAAGTACTGAACTAGAGCATTACATGGAATTAAGTCTTCAAAACATGAATCAAAACATTATTACAAAAGAAACCTCTAAGCATGAAACCTAGGTTCGCCAAAGACCCAGTACAAAATTTTTAGCCAAAAGTAATAGCGTTTAACGTTGCAAAGGTTGCCATACGGAAGAAAAATAAAGGGAACGGACGGTTCAAACGATCACTCTCGTGAATTCAACCAAAACATCTAACATGATCTGGGTGATCAAGCCATGAAAATAACAACAAGAACACAAGTACTGAACTAGAGCATTGCATGAAATTAAGTCTTCAAAACGTGAATCAAAACATTGTTCCAAAAAAAGCCTCAAAGCATGAAACATCTAACATTATCTGGGTGATCAAGCCATACATGCATGAAAAGAACAACAAGAACACAAGTACTGAACTAGAGCATTACATGGAATTAAGTCTTCAAAACGTGAATCAAAACATTATTCCAAAAAAAGCCTCTAGTCATGAAACCTAAGGTCTCTAAAGACCCAGTACAAAATGTCTAGCCAAACATAATAGCGTTTAACATTGCAAAGGTTTCCATCCGACAGAAAAAGAAAGGGATCCGATGGTTCATATGATGCGATCTTCGAAAACTAATGAAATCATTCCTCTTGCCCATTCCCATACGTGCCTCTCTGCTCCTTGTCGTGAATGAATGTGGTTCTAATCCCTAGGTTGCATTTTTCCATTTGAGTTGTTTCCTTGTAACAAACTCTTCAAAAGTTTACTTTAGCCCCTTCACATATGTGCAGCCTTCAAGGACCATTCTTGCAAAAGGGTTGGTCATTCGTACAAATAGGTAGCTTTCCAGAATTTCTCTAAGTGTTGGAATTCGTACAAACATGCAGTTGGCCTTTCTTCATACCTGCGAAAGGTCTTCTCCAAATTTCTCTGTGTGTTGACATTCGTACGAATGAAAAAGGACATGCGTACGATCGGTTCCTGCATTTTAGCATCTAATCTACCTCTCTTCAATCTAAGCCTCTTTCATTGAGTTTCTTGGTTTTTGAAGTTAATTTTACGCTCTAAATCAACTGCCAAAGTCTTGTTCCTGTCCAAAATAGCAAGTAACTATACCGAGCACTTATATTTAACAAATAAGCTCAAAGCATGCGTAAAAACGTTCCCAAAATAGAATTCAGCATGCAAAGCTACAAGTGTCAAAACAATCCAGATTCACTGAAATTAGGCTTTAAATTACTCTAATTTCTCACAAGACGGTGGCAAATATTGTAAAAACATAACACCTAAACAAGGTGTTATCAGGAGGGGCATACACAATCCTCTATCTACAAGAAACAATTTGACAAGGAGAGTGATATAGATGTTGTTTTTTTGTGGACTCGAGAAAGAAATGTTATTCATTTCATGTATTTCAAAAGGGATCTACAAGTTTCGGATGAAGTACTCGATATCAAATTTCTCATATGTAGAACATGGGACTTCCCTTTTTGGGTACACTGGATGTTTCATGATAGATTTATTACACTATGCACCAAAGGGGGATGCTTGGTAATATCTATAAACCTAAGGGGGGGGGGGTTAATATCGCAAACCCTAGAGGAGATACTTACTCTATATATAGATTTAAATTCTATATATATGGAAAAAGACCAGTGACATACTTTTCTCTCTACAAATTTCTCTCTCACATATCTTAAGAGTGGTTTGTGTTGTGGAAATCAGTGTTTTCCCAATAGGTACGTGTTTCTGTTCGAATCCGAAGCATGTGAACATCAACGCCAAACATCAGGGACATTGTTCGAGGAACGATCATGCTACAAGAGGTAAACCTAATTGCTTTCGCGATTAGGTCATGCTATGATTTACTTGTAGAGTCCCAACATTCCACCACCCTAATATCACAAAAAATGGAGATTTTATGTATTACTATATGGTCTATGTGGAGAAAAGTAATTTAAGGAAAATAAATCAACCTCTTGAATCGAAAGACATGGTGCTAGATCTCCAGAAAAAATATTGTAGAGTATACATACACCCGCTAATCCAGCCAAACCTCTACATTGGAGAGATATAAAAGACTCAATCCATCCTTCACCGAAGTTAATTTTGGCGAGTCTTGGATTATAGAAATGCGTGAAGCAGGTGCACATGTGATATTTAGGAACACATTCACCTCAAGATGCCGGCCATAGTAGTGGAATATTTGGCTATACATGAAGCCTTGGTCACTGCAAAACAAAGCAACTTCCGTTGATTGTATAAGGCGACTACAAGATGTTGATCGGTTGGATTAACATAGACGGGTAAGTGGAAAATAGATTTGATATGGGACTCATTGTCAATGGATCAAGACATTGTTGGATTAAATAAAAAATCCTATTTTAAGCTTATAAGTTTTGATTATGTCAAACCATGCACGTAGAGATTACTCGGTAATTTGAACATGTCAAATAAGTTAAGTGGTAAGGATCAAAGATTTTGAAAGAAGTCGATTAAATGAATTGGTCAATGATTAATTAATCGATATATATTTGTAATCTTAACATGGGAGATAATAAACATTTAATAACACAACCTTGAAATATAATTTTTGGGAATATGGAATTGAGTGCAATAACAGTTACTTAGTGGTGTTAACTGTTATTAGCTTTATTTCGGTTAGTTTCGGATGGAACCAGAAGTCCTAATAATGTTGGGAGCATGATTCATATTTTATCTTACAGACCCCTCACGTAGCATATATAGTGCTCCTAGTCTTCAAAATTAAATACACCGAAATAAAAGGTTTCGAGAGTGAGAGAAATATGTTTGGAGCCCAAGAAGAAATTCTAAAAGAACCAAACTCACACTTGCTGACATGAGGAACTTCAAGAATACGGAAGAATATCTAGGAGATAAGGTTGGTTCTTTCTGGTAGAAGCATAAACTCCATAGCCTATTTGATAGTTGCACATGGTTTCCTCAAGGTGGGAGATGTGCTTTTGATAGTGAAGATGTTGGATTGGCTTCTCAATGCAGTCGGAAGCGACAGTGGAACCTTTTTTGATTAGTTTTTTAATGAAATATTTTCCCTAAAAAAGTGTCAATAATATTCGAAGAGACTTAGACTGTGGAAAACCTAAAAACGAACAAATATCGAGAAATGACAGTATGAAATTTAAACTTTTCACTTGATAAAACGTCCTTGCGATCTAATTTCTTAATCAAAATAGCAGGATGCAGATTACTTCTTCAATTATTTCTACATCAATTATGGTGCTGCAACGAACAAGAAATCAATTGCCTGCATAAAGTGACAAATACGGTCTCCAGGCTTATTCTTCAACACTTTGAACGCCACATGTTTAGGGTTAAACCTCGCAGTATCAGTGTGACAAGTACCGATTGCATCTATTCTCTCTCCATCATCACCAACCATTGGAATCTTATAAATTAGATGATCTCTCATCTGGGTATGGCAAAAATAAACCATGTAAGGGTAAGGCAAGATATGGCACCCAAGCTGGTTATGAGTATCCACTTTCTTTGGCTCCCCCAAAACAGTGTAGTTTTGAAACTCTGTCTTGTGTCCCGGGGACAACTTTGTTCTGAGGACAAGAATGTGAGCGTCTGATCCGAGGATGCCACGTACTTGTTCGTTCAAGGATTCCTGCGAGTTAGCGCAAAACTTGATCTCTCTCGGGGCAGGAGCGCGCTCACATGCTTTATGTGCAAGGGCCATCTCACTAGCCTCTGTTGAGTTTTCCTCAAAGGCGAATAGTTTGAGAACCTGGGGGAGATCTTTGGATGAAAACGGGATAGAATCGGCTTTTTCTTTAGGTAAAAAATGTGTTTTGGCAGTGCTTCGAACTTTAAAAAAGGCAGGTAATTTATACCCAACTTTCATTTCTTCAAGTTTGAAGAACATTTGCATTTCTGGAGAAGGATCTTTTTCTGACTCATTCAAGCTTGCACAACTGGTCTTGTTACACTACACAATTAACATAAGATATCATTAATTAACAGAGAGAGAGAGATAGAAGATAGAGAGAGAGATACAGAGAGAGAGAGAGAGGTTACCTGTGAAACGAAGAAAACGCAAAGGAGGAGAGAGAAGAACGAAAATTTGGAAGCCATTTCTGTTCTGCTTGAAGATCCCAGAAGTCTTCAACTAGGTTATGTATTTTTGCTGCTACTGAACCTCAGCAATATATACAACGAAGGGCATTGTAAGAAGTCAATGTTAATTAATGAATTTGGTTGATGAGTTGAGGATAGTAAATGAACCTCGTCAATATCCAACATTAAATGTGGTGTAAACTGCACTAAAGATTTACCGGAAATATAGGTAAAGAGTGAGATTACTTCTCTATTTGCATATATAACTCATCTTTTAGATAACACTTCTGGAACTTTTTTTGAAAGGTTGATATCAATAAAACAGGCAAAAAGTCACAGCCCACTACACCTCATCTAGCCCAGCCCATTTCCATCATAAGCTAGTTCACTAGATATGTAGCCCGGAGGATCTACAAGAAAAGAAGCCCAAGTGTGATCTTGTAATCCTCTAATTGCCAGCTGATGCACAACTCTGTTAGCTGCCCGACACACAAATTTCATAGCAGCTTCATTGCAGCTTCCCAGAAATGCTTTGGAGTTCTTCCATGAACCATCCGGTTTCAATGCTCGAGGGGCTCTTCCCTTCAATCCACCGCACCAACTGTTTAGAATTAGTTTCGACAATTAGGTTACCCGACGACAATTAGGTTTCAATGTTTCATTCTATGTGGAATTTGACATATATTGCATCGGAGCCGCCCTCAGCCAACACAAACTTATTTGTTAACGACTTCATTTGTAAGAATCATTTTCTGTTTTGTAAGAATCATTTCCCTTTGCAAATCATGTCTATCTCTCTAATCTTGTGCATTTCATATTTTCGAAATTTGACTACCCATGACTATATAACTCACAAAATAAATTATACTATTAGAGTGAACATTCAAAATGTATATCACTCACATTTTAAAATTTCTTTTCTTTCAGTCTGTTGTCGGGAGATTGATTTTTTTTGCTTGGAAAGTGTTTAACAACTTCATTCTTCTACATTGCAATTTGGTATAGCGACGATTGCCAATACCTAATAAATGCCCGTGTTGTGAAATGGTGGATGAAAATGTTAACCAACGATTCTTCTGGTGCAAAAAGGTTAAACAGATCTGGAAGGAGCTAGGCCTTAAAAAAAAAAGATCCAACACAATTCCGGAGACCGTCTGAGATATTCAACGGCTACAGATCTCCCTCGGTAGGATTTACACCTTTTAATTTATCTGAAATCGGCGAAATCGATTAGTTACCATCAATCATATCTTGACACGTAGGAGGTGAACTTGAAGGACGAAAAAAATGGTGAAACATAGCGGCCCTCTACAAAAAAGGTTCATCTTGCTCTTGTCGGACACTTAAAACTGAAGAAACCAGTTTCTCTATCAAGTGTTGTAGTTCCAGAAAATGTATGCCATATTTTTACTCAATATAGTGCATCAGAGTGTGATGAAGACTCTTGTATATATTTTCTAAGTTATGTAATAGACTGTAGTAGACTAATAGCTTCACAAATACTTTTGTGTGTGTGGTGGGTTCAAGAATTCCAATCCTTGAAAGTTAATGTACACATTTAATTTATTAATATTTATAATTGTATTGAATATTACATAATATGTGCACACACTCTCTAATGGAACTTGTATCGGGGGATAGTTGATGTAGACAATCTCAAATCTAATTAGGCAGCGGTTCTAGTGAAAAGATATTGCACATTCTATTTTGTGGTGGGAGATCATTTTATTGTGGCGGGAGGTTAGTGTTGCCAAAGAAATTATTTGACGCCAAATAATTTCTATTGTGGCGGTTCCAAACCGCTGAATCGACCACCACAAAGGTATTTGTGGTGGAAGGAAGCCACCACTGACTTTTTACGACGGAGGCAGATGAAGAACCGCCACAAGTCCAACCACAAAAACCTTTGGTGGCGGTTTTCACTCCCCGCAAAAGCTATTATTTTTGGTAGTGCTAATTTTCTTGGACAAATAGCCCCACTTGACCTCAAAAACCCTATCCCATTTTAATTTTGAATTATAATCCCATTCGCTTTAAAAGTACATTATGTTGGTATACAAATTCCAATTGACACCGTACATTTTCCTAAAGCCTAAGGATTTCAATGAGACATTCATGATATGCTGCACTTTAGAATGTGCATGTTGTAAGTGGGACAAAATAAAATACATGAAAGGAGACGAGCGAGAATTAAAGTAGGCATCGAGAATGTTATGGTTTTGGGTGATCAAAACTCTAGCATTGAATTGGAGAAGCGGCGAAGCAATTGGCGAAGCCAGGAAGCGGAGAACGAAGCTATTTTTTAAGTTTGTTGTTTCTGTTCATGCGAACACCATAAGTGCTCGTACAAACAGTGTTCGTGTGAACAGTCTGGGTTTGGGGCAGTTTCGTTGTTTCCTTGTTCGATTTTAGAATGTTTCTTCGTTTCTTTGGGCACAATTCAGTATCTTAGGTCTATATAATGACCTACGATCGAGAAAAACATCGTGTGGTTGATTGTGTTGGCTTCTCATCAATAAAATTGGTTAATTTTGTCCATGGAGGTAGCTAGCCTAAAAACTAGTGAACCACGTTAATTCTCGTGTTGTTTCTTCATCGTGTTCATCGTCTCTTCAATCCTCTTGGGCTTCCGCTGTCGTTTTCAGACAAGTGGTATCAGAGCTAGGTTGTTGGATCTCGAGTTTGTGAGGAGTGATGTCGAACATGATGAAGATTGATCGTTTTGATGGGAATAATGGGTTTAGCTTGTGGAAAATCAAGATGCGTGCTTTGTTGAAGCAACAAGATATGTGGTTGCCACTAGCTAACAAATCGGGCATTGACAAGACTAAATCGGAGTTTGTGAAGATGGAGGAGAAGACGCATTCGACGATCATGTTGTGCCTCGCGAACTACGTGATTGAATTTCAGATCAGACCTTGGCGGCTGGATTATGGAAGAAATTGGAGGATCTCTACGCAAAGAAATATGTGGCCAAGAAGTTGATGTTGAAGCAGCGACTCTTTGGTCTTCGGATGGTGGAAGGTACACATATTGGTGATCACCTAGACAATATCAACATTATTTTGCTTGAATTGCGCAATAGTGACGAGACTGTTAGTGATGTTGATGAAGCTGTGATCTTGTTGGTCTCTACCTCCTTCTTTTGAGGGTTTCATCCAATCGTTTTTTGTTAGGAAGGAGACGATAACCCTAGAGGAAGGTCGTTCGGCGTTGCACACAAGGCAATTGAGACACAAGGCGTCAATGTTTGAAGATCATGATGGTGGCGCATTCTTGTTCAAGGGAGGAAAGGGTAACGGAAATTGGAACTATGGTAGATTCGACTTACCATTGGACGTTTGTGCGTTTTGTTGTGAGAATGATCATTGGAAGAGGAATTGTCCAAACAACAAAGGATTTGCGGGGTGGAGGTACAAAGTCAGAGGACGACTCCACTACAAAAAGTATTGCCTCCGTTGACAGCAAAAACTGTCGCTTGAAAGGCCAAATATGTCAGTAGAAATTCTATCGACAATTTTCTTTGACGCTCTGTTGTCACTACTTCTCGGTCGTTA
Source organism: Linanthus parryae (assembly GCA_023055425.1). Taxonomy (NCBI): domain Eukaryota; kingdom Viridiplantae; phylum Streptophyta; class Magnoliopsida; order Ericales; family Polemoniaceae; genus Linanthus; species Linanthus parryae. The sequence goes on from JALGPY010000002.1 coordinate 43,623,323, forward strand.
GTATTAAAGCCGACAAGCGCTAAGTATGTCGGCCAAAAAAAAGGCGCGACATCAATGTTTTTCGACAGTTTATATCTATCAACAAACATTTTATGTCGCTTTTAAAACTACCAATAAACAAATTTACTAGTTTTTGTAGACAAGTGACAACAAAATTTGTCACTAGAAGATAAGTTTCTCACCAATACATCTTCATGGCGACAGACATGATTGTCGCTTGCATCACGACCAAATAAAAAAAATACATGCATCCAAAATCCAAACACTACTCATAAACAAGCACAACTGTGCTCAAATCCATGATCAACCCTCCAAAACTGGGATTTTTTACATCAAAAACAAAAACAATAGTGCATAATAAGAATTTTGCATCCACAACCGAGTGATTGACTGTCAACGAGTTCACTCTAATTAAAGAGTTGTACAAAGCAGAATTTAGTTAACAAAACAGCTAGCTAACGTTATCAACTTCAAAAACTCATGTCCTACCCAGTTAATAACAAAAGAGAAGTAGATGCAGATTCTAGATAACAAAAAGACAAGTAGATGTCGTGCCATCACCACCGGTGACTCCTTCCATTCCCTCAACCATACCACCAACTTGCCCAAACAGCTAGCCTAATTCATTCACGAAATAATGCAGACAAATGATATACAGAATCAGAGACAATATAATTGCGAAATAGTTGATCAAAAAGAGAGACATACAATTTACTTGACAGATCTCCTAATGAAACTCTAACCGTTGTCTTTACTGGACTAGGGAATCTAATAGAAAATAGATATCAAAAGAATTGTACTACTTATTCGGCTTTGCTGCCACATTGTGTTAGTAGAGATAAAAAAAGTCTAATTTGTTCTCACACCAGTTCAATCAAGTATAAATTGAATGTGATTTTGTAACTAACATCAATATGTGGGAAGGTCACGAGGTTTGTGGACTCTAATCAAAAGCCCTATAATCTCTCACTTTCAGAATTATACATGAAATTGTAAAAAGGAAAAGGAAAATACAAAGTTCACCTTCAAGGATATGTCAATGTCTTGAAACCTAGTTAGACAATTTCAAACTCTAGATAATTGTGTAAGAGTTTCATAATTGCCAGAGAGGTCATGATAGAGCCAAGACTAGATCATGTTCAACTCAATTTAGTTCCGACTAAGAGCAATTTCATTTGTACTCAATTCCAATTCAAGACTTAATTCATGATAAATACATTGTGTCTTAGAGATTAAAGTGGGAGGACTTCATAAATAATTGAGGTACTACCCAGAACTAGGTTTCGTCAAAAGAATGTTTGACATATAAAAAATAAGTCCTAAAATAACAGTGAACAAAAGATCATCAACGAAACACAGTTTGATCTCAAGCCCGAAATTATCTCATCCCTAATAGTCTTGCCCATTCCCAACTTTCCCAAGCCAAATTTTGAGGAATTTAGGTATTGTTGTAGCATTATCCATTATCATCTATAACCCTTATATAAAAGCATAAGCTTGTTTTAAACATCTGGCATATATATTTTGAAAATTTGTAAGCTTTCTTTGAGTTTCCACTGGTTATCAGGCATATACATTTAAGCATCTGCTCTGCTCTTGTTCGAGTTCATGTATTTGGAATTGCCATCTCGAAAGAAAAGACTATGCATATAAATTTTACAAACTTATGATGGCTTGAGGTTGAAGGTTTGTTAGAGAACTAGAGGAAAACCAAATAGATTCCGGGTATAGAAGATAAAAACGTCTTATTAATCATAATCAATACAGAACTGAAATATTTTACTTTGACTGAAATAGTTAGTTTCAAATTACATCCTATTTTTTTGGTCTTTTTCTGTTGTGTCCTTAGATTGTTTTACTTACCTCACCTTCACATGATTCAGACATCTCTCCTCTCTATATCGGTCGTGGAGGATGGTTTGGCAATGAAGATATATATGTTGCAAATCCATGGTCTAGGTTAATAGTTTCTACCATTTATGGTGAGGCAAACCCTTTTTGCAGCTATGATGGTAGGAAGCTTGCCTCATATTGTGATTCCAAACATGCGCCCCGACCCCGATTACCGATGATAAAACCTTGCGTTAACAAGAGGATGGCGCGACATCCCGGTGCGACCTAGACTCGTCGAGAGGCTAAACGAGTAATTTATGAAAGTCGTGATCAAAGTTTCTTAAAATAACTTTTTGAAAACTTTGTGGAAGCGTAAATAACGATTTACTTGGGGTCGTCATGAACATAAACAAATTGAATTGTAAAGAAAAGAAAGTTGAAACTTGAAAATCAATATCATTTAGTCCTCTCGACTCATAGCGTAAACAGAGCATAACTCGGGAATGTCTCTAGGTATCATACAATGGCTCATATAAAGTCTTATATACACACATAATTATACAACTCTTGCATTCTTAAAACAATTTACGAACATGAGTTACATAAAATCTCTAAGTCGTCTAGCATATTAACAACATCTAAGGCACATACGCTTCACCATGCACGTTGCCACATATCAACTTAACACATTGCTAGTTCTTGCTTCTTACATGTCTTTAGAACCTGAAAAAAGTAACTTAAAAGAGTGAGCTCAACTAGCTCAGTGAGTTACATCTACGCCCCTCCGTAGTCATACATACATTTACTTGTGAAACTTTAAAGATCATGACATTCATAAAAGTGTAACATGAATCATAGAGAAATCATAACGTAAAGCATAACTTGAGGCTTGTGAAATCGTATTGTTCCAAGTAGGAACCTTGCTTTGTCTCACGTGGAGACCATAACGTACTTGAACATGTTTGCTTAGTTTCTTATCTTATGGCCCGTGATAACCTTCGTGACTTAACATAACGTAGGGACATGTCCATCTCGACAGCTCGTGAGGCGACACGTTGCCTGCTTATATTGCCCCGGAAAAAGGGCCGTAGCCTGCCTATACCCGACAAGGGGTTTCACTTCGGTAATCGTGGCCTTTCTAAAAGCGTGTTTTATCTTATGAAACGTTCATTTTTCCTTTTTAGCATCCATGGGGCATCAACATTTTACTTGAGTAAAGAAAGCATACATACATAATATAGGGACGGCATGAACATACATAAGCTTGTAAGAAACTTGAGGTTCGATACAAACTTCGGGAGGGAGGGTAACTCACCTTGCGAGCTTAATCCATTTATTTGATTCTTCTAAGTCCAATTTCAAACAACTTAAGCATGTTAGCTCTAACTCCAATTTCATATAGGTCGCAAAGAATGCTACAAATAACACATATAATCACTTAGCGCGAGTTCAATCCAAGCATAGCACATAATCACTTAGCATGAAGACATTCCAAACATAGCACATAATCATTTAGCACGAAATCACTCCAAACATAGGGCATGCATAATTCACTTAGCTAAATGATACTAGTCTTATGGATGCAACAAGAACTAACTTTTCACATACCATATACTTCTAGAGCCTTAAACGTCTTATAGATGCATATGAGGTGTCTAATGCGGCACATGAATGAAATATAACATATAATGAACTAAAGCATAACTTACATAGCCTTAAGAAAATTTTATAAACTTCTAAATTATGCTTATAAGCAAAACGTGACTACCGATAGTTCAAAATTCATAAATAATTCAAAATAATTATTCATAACCTAAACTTTTGACTTAACATAGATAAAGAGCTTACGATAACATATAAAAGTATGATAAATTATAAGAGCTTCTAAGTACTTTTAAACATTCAAATTTTGAGTTGTTTAGGTGTAAAACAGAGGCTGAAAAGCGGTCATGGGTGTAAATTCATAAAATATTCATTAGAAAACTCCAAAAATTATAAATTTTAACTGGAAGTAAATAACACCCCTGGGAACAACATATCCAAAATTAGTAATCATTTGAGTAGAATAAGTACATAAAATCGATGAAATACTTCTCTGGTCTGGGGTTGGACAGATTCGTAAAACAGCCCCAGTATTTGGACGATTACGAAATAAACATAAGTATAATGACTCTGAAAATTTTATTGTAGAAATATCGCATATAAATATATACACTGTAGTTTTTTCATAATTTTCTGAAATACGTAACTATTTTTCTCAATTTCTTGAAGGTAAGCACAAAACATGAACATTATAATTTTCTATACTTCAAAACTTATTGCATGAAAGAATTGCTCTACCAAAATATGAAATTACACCACCACAAGCTCTAAATCACATACATACCACTACTCATAACATATTCTTACATGAATCAAAGAGTTTTTCCCCAACAAATTCACTTTTGCACATGCATGTACGAAGATCATGAAGATGATGATGAATCAATAACATGCAATCATGAATCCACAATGCTTTCATATAAATGAAATGATGAATAACTAACAATCTGCTAAGGATCAAGCACTTTTCATAACAAGAACATGACTATCAACAAATTGAACACATAAAGAAGAAAATAGTGCTTACTTATAACCCATGAGGGGAATTAGGGAATGATCTTGGATTCTTGGAGATTGGACGAGCTTGGATTCTTGAACAAGATGAAGAAAAGGCTCCCCCAATGCATAGTATAACATTGGACTTGAATTTTTTATGATTTGAGAGGTAGAAAAGTGAGTTTTGGTGGTGTTTTGTGAGGGTCAACACCCAAATCCGGGAATAGTATTTGAGGTAAGAGTAGAGAGCATTCATGGGTGTTCTTGATGAATAAGATGAAAGGAAAAGGAATGAGAGACATGGAGAGTGATAGAGAGTGATTTGATGGAGGTATGAATGGTATACATGGAGCCATACATGTAATGAGAGCACACAATATCATATTATAGTTGACTAGTATAGTGGAGGAAGAATTGAGATGTTAAACTAAATGGAAAGACATGCTAGTTTGGGTAAATGATGCAAAATCCAAAAATGGAGATGTTAATGCATAAAATTTTAAAGTTTAGAACACAATTGCAAATTTACATAAAGTTTGGGACAAACTAGAAATTTGATACTAACTAAAAAGTTGGAACAAATAACATACTTAAAACATTTTCTTTAAAATCTAACATATGTAATAAAATTTTTAATCTTAACACACAAATTTAGAAGATAATAATATCGCTTACACATAAACATGCAACATAATTATGCGGGTTACTACAGCCTGAGCCTGTGAAGATTCCTTCATTTTCATGTTGTTTTCATTCTTAAAATAGGGTTGACTTATGAGATTTCATTAAATTCCCGCATAAGGTTTAAAACCCATGGCTTCATTGTTGCTTGCTATGAAATTATTGCATACATTAGGATTTGCCTACAAGCTTTCTCTCATTGTGTTGCTTTTGTACCTTCATGCTTTTAGTTATTCACTAGTATATCACAACCTGATTCTTGGCAGTTACCCTTTCTGAACTGTGTTTGATTGTTTGTTTAGCCGTTTCACCCTTAAATCCACAACTACCCTTCTACTGCTGTTGTTTACAAGAAGTATACGATAGGAAAATACTACCTTTCCGGAAACCAAATAGGCATTGTCAAGCAAGGCAAATGAATGTATTAGTAAAGATTAAAGTAAACTTTAATCCTATGTCTGATTAAATTAAACATCAAATGAATCTACTGTTTGAATCAGGCTTAGGATTTCTTACCGATATGGAGCAATAATGTACTGGAAACAAATCAAAATAAATAAGTACCTGAAACTCCAATGCACGCCTGAACCATGCAAAAACATGTGGTTTCTGCTTTCAAAATCGAGAGCGCTCCTTCCCAAATCTGGTTTGTTGTCTGCAGCAAAATCCCTTTTGAGTGATTTCTGATCTCTTCGCGAAATCCTAATTGATTCATTACCTCATTTTCAGCGAGAGTTAATTTTGTGGTCAATTGAACGATTGCACGCTGATTTTGAGCAATAATCGATTAAAATACGTACCAGGGGAAGCTCACGAAACCAGGTCATCGAGTGGGAAATCAACACCGCTCACAGCCCATGAAAATCAGATGCAAACACAATTAATTTCAAACACAGTGTAAGCAATCACAATTAGCTACCCCGAATTCATACGCCCTAAATCGATCTAAAATCTACCCAAATTAAGAACCCCGACCCATAAATCTATCTAACCATTTGCTACCTCAATTCGAGGCAGAAACTACCATATATCGATCCAAAATCGAAACAAATCAAGAACCGCGGCCCATAAATCGATCTATGCATTCTCTAACTCACCTGAAAGAAACCCTAAAAATTGAGTGTAGGAGAAGAGCATACCAGGTTCGACAGGATTCAGAGAGCAAGTGGACAGAGACTGTCGGGAGAGATCGTTCGATTTCTTCAATCATACCAGGCGAGTCAATGGATCTTGTTGGGGTTGCGGTTGCTGTTTGAAAAGATTGAACAGAGAGCGAATTTGAATAGGCAGAGGAGACGGTGAGGAGAGACAGCCCTTTTCGGTGGTTGATCGTCGATTGAGATGGAGATAAAGAGGTTTTTGAGAGTCCAAGTCTGATTGTGTCGTGGTAGTCTCAGTCTTTCGGAGTGTTTTTTTTAGGAAGTGTTTAGGAGTGTTTAGGTGTGTGATTGAAAGTGCTTTTAAATTTTTTAATTCCCTCTATAGAATTTGGTAGTGCGGGAAAATTTTAATGTATATCTCCCAAATTTTGGTGTATTTTTTTAGAGTTGACAATCATGAACGTCAACAAAATATATAGATTGTCAACTTAAATAAATAGTCACAACGCTTGACTAAAATTTTTGCGTAAGATAAATAAATTGAAACAATGTCGACAAACAACATTACATACATTGACAAACGCAAATATTGTTGATAAATCATATAACTAGCTAACACAAAACTGTTTGTCGACAAATTGTTTTTCAATAAAACTCATAGTTGTTGTAGTGTTCGTTCTCTAAGTCTCATGTGCAATCTTGGGCTCCACGCGTAGGAGCATGGGTGTGTGATCTGTGACACACGGATTGTTTGGTTGATTGGTTGCATGTTATTGATCATGCATTGATTGTTGGCATGTTATTGGGCATGTCTCATTTGACGTATTGGTGAGGTAAGTATTGGCGGCGCAATTGAAATGACTTGATTGATGGGCACTTTTGTCGTTAAGTGTCATTATAACGGCGTTGGGAAGATGCATTGTCTCATGGTGCATTAGGGTTTGTTGATTGAGACACACAAAGTCTTTGCGTTTATCGAGATGCAAAGACGCGCTTGTTGTGGCGCATAGTGAGTATATTCCAATACTGCAAAATTTGGGAATATATTCTATTGATTGATTGGATTGGTGAGAGCATTGGATTGGTTGCTGGGGAGTTTTTGATCATGGTGGAGATTTTTTTATGTTTTTGGGTGATGAAAACTCTAGCATTGAATTGGAGAAGCGGCGAAGCAATTGGTGAAGCGAGGAAGCGAAGAACGAAGCTGTTTTTTGGGTTTGCTGTTTCTGTTCGTGCGAACACCAAAAGTGTCCGTACGAACAGTGTTCGTGCGAACACTTCGGGTGTTCGTGCGAACAGTCTGGGTTTGGGGCAGTTTCGTTGGTTCCTTGTTCGATTTTGGAATGTTTCTTCGTTTGTTTGGTCACAAGTTAGTATATTAGGACTATATAATGACCTAGGGTCGAGACAAACATTGTGTGGTTGATTGTATTGGCTTCTCATCAATAAAATTAGTTCGTTTTGTCCGTGGAGGCAGCTAGCCTAAAAACTAATGAACCACCTTTAATTCTCGTGTTGTTTCTTCATCGTGTTTATCGTTTCTTCGCTCCTCTTGGACTTGCGTTGTCGTTTTCTAACAGAGAAAGATAGTCTATGTATTATTTGTCCGATTTTCTTTATAAAAGATTTGTTTCGGCTTTCCTGTGTCACTGAAGTTGCATTGTATATATTCCATCAGCCAAGAATCAAGCATCCACCCGTTAAACAAAAAGTATTATACTCACCCAAGAAATTGATATCAAGGTTGTATCATATGAAATGCCCATCTTGTACCATCAAAAAGCTAGAGACTACTCTTGTACATTTTCACAGTATTTCACAACAGGATTGGAAGAGTCTTTTTTTTTTTTTTTTTTTTTTTTTGAGTTTGGTAAACAACGACACAAATGGGAAACCACGCCTGCATAGCTAATCATCATATTTATTCGTTAATTACCACACTTATTACACGCTGGTTGGAGTTGAAACAAAAAAGAAATCAACAGCCTGCATAAAGTGACAAACCATTGCTCCAGGCTTAGTCTTCAACACTTTGAACGCTATATGTTCAGGGTTAAACAACGCCGTGTCAGTGTGACAGGCACCAACAGCGTCTATTCTCTCTCCATCATCCCCAACCATAGGGATCTTATAAATCATGTGATCTCTCATTTGGGTATGGCAGAAGTAAAGCTTATAAGGGTAAGGCAAGATGTGACACCCGAGCTGCTTATGAGTATCAACTAACTTTGGTTCCTCCAACACGGTGTAGTTTTGGTAATCATTCTTGTGCTCTGGGGACAACTTCGTTGTTAGGGCACTGATGTGGGCGTTCCATCCGAGGATGTCACGTACTTGTTTTCTTAGGGATTCCCTCGAGTTGGCACAGAACTTGATCTCTCTTGGTGCTGGATCGCGCTCACACGCTAAAAGGGCAATGGCCATCTTTTTTGCCTCTGTGGAGTTTTTTGAAAACGAGAATAAGTCGAGGATCTCAGGGAGCTGTTTGGATGAAAAAGGAATGGAATCAGCTTTTTCTTTAGGTAGAAAATGAATTTTGCTGGCGCTCATGACTTTGAAGTACGCCGGGATTCTGTACCCAACTTTCATGTTCTCAAGCTTGAAGAATACTTGAACTTGTGGGTCTTTTGAAACATCGTGCTCATCCGAGCTTGCACAATAGGTGTTGGTACACTACAAAATTAAGGAAAGACAGCGTTAATAAGTCCATACTAAGTGTGCGTGTGTCTGAATGAGAGGGAGAGATAGAGGTTTACCTGTGACATGCAGAAAACGCAAAGGAGGAGAAAGAAGAATGACAATCTGGATGCCATTTTTGTTCTGGTTGAAGATCTCAGAAGTCCTCAAGTAGGTTCTATATATAATTTGCCTACTGAACCTAAGCAATATATTCAACAAAGGAGGTTGTTAGAAGTAAATGCTAATTAATGAATTAGCTAATGAGTTGGGGTGAGTAAATGAACCTCGTCAATATCCTACACTAAATGTGGTAGTAAATCACTATAAACAAAAATAACACAAATCAATTTTATTAGAAAAAGAAAGAAAATCACATTAAAGAATCTTTATGTTTATTACATATAAAAAAAGTCTGAATCCTTTGTATCATTTGTATCTGTCTTGTATACTATATATGAGTAGTTAATGTTATATTTTTTTATTCAATTTAGTTGTTCAAAATTTTTATCAAATCTCTTTGCGCCATGTCTTATTTGATTTATTCCTTCAACGCCATTTGTTTGAAGTTTCTTTTTCAAATCGCATACACGTCGTATATGTGCCAATCAAATATTGTCACATTAGGAATGGCATGCAAAATTCCAAGATTTCCATGTTTGTCTAACTAGGATGAAGTTTGACAAGTTTGATGTTCATGCACCTCATTGTTTTTAAAAAGTGAAATATTTGGGAATCAACAAATATCTCCCACTCATCTCCCACATTCCTTCTAAAAAAATATAATAATGTCAAATGAATATTCATGTTGCCAATTTTACAGTTGGATAGGCAATGAGTGAGAGAGATATTGGTTGAGTCCCTAGCATTTCTCTTTTAAAAATATTTTCATCCATTGAATTTAGAGTAATTATGATACAACTCATGACAAGAATACTCGCTCAGGAATGAAAATATTGTTGTTTTAAAAATGAGAAGAAAATGAAATTATAAAAAATTATAGTTATGTATAGATATCTAACAATTTCCACATTTTGTTAATGTGCAAGTCCTAACAGAAGTTTCACCCATAGGTGTTAAAAATAAGTCCAATGGTGGTCTGAAAGTCAATACATAATTATGTTCACTACATCTATCTTCAGTCTTCTCTTATAGTAAGGGGTCTTCTAGCAGAGAAATTTTTGTTTGCTCTAGAGCAAATCATGTGGATTTGCTTTAACCATACAACACTAGACACTTCAGTAAGAAAGAGAATGAGTGGCAGACAAAGAAAGTGAATTTCTTATCTGTTTCTGACGTGTCCTGTGATGTATTGATTATAGCACCACGTCATATTTGTCCTTGGAGCAAGCAATAACATTGAGCATAGTATTTCGAAATCTTTTTTGGGCATTTCAATGATCTGATGTTGTATAATAAACCTTTACAGTTGCTCATTGATGAGTACTTACAGTTTAGGGACCTTTTAATATGAGCTACATGTAAGTACCACTCCGTCTCTGCTTCTTCTACCTAAACTGACTTTTTGACTCGTATCAGGGTCATTTTGATCGGGTGATTTGGATAGCAAAATAATATGATTTTTTGATAATTTTTTCACCGTATTATAGAGAAACTTTTACTCTACAACACCATAAAAAATATATTGAAAAATGACATCGATTTGCTATTCAAATCAACGGGTCAAAGTGACTAAGTGAATAGTGTCAAAATTCAAATTGGATAGAAAGAGCAGAAACCGAGTGGTACTTATCTTTTCATTATTTGATTTCATTATCTTTTGTTTTACCGTCTTCCTGTTCTCCTTCTTCTTAGCCCTTCGATTGTCAAAAAAGAAGATACACAACCAGACGTGCCTCTTTGTGGTTGTCATTGCGTAGCCGGAGTTTGACCCTAATTTACGGCTCTTCTTAAATCAAACATATAATCTAAGTCCTAAACATAGTATGCACAATCTGTTTAAAGTCCATAGAGGCCAATCTTACTGGATCTTATATTTTGATTCTTTTCATTAATTCCGTCTTATTTGAAGTTCTTATTGTTGATTTTCCCAACTTCCCCAGATTACAAGAGTCCACACATACATGAGAAACTCATGGTTTACCATTATTACCAGAGTTTTCATGCTTAAAGATGTTTCTATTAAGGTAGCTCACACGATGTCCCTTCCAAAGGTACTATGTGTCGATTATCTCTTAAATTTGTTACTTTTCCACTTACTTAATGATGGATGCATGGACGGACCCAGAAAATATTTGTTGGGGGTGGGGGCACAGTAAAAAACGTGACCTTAGTTTCACTTAAAATTAAATATGTAATATTTAAATAATCTAAAAGAATAAAATAACAAACAACTTGCACACAATTTAGACTTATTTATATAGCATTATATAATACTTGAAGGGTAGTCTTATACGTGCTAGCTCATGCAAAGTTCATTACACAGCATCACAGAATGACAAGGGGGGGTCATACAGAATTTTGTACTTCTACATTATGTAGTCTGTAACATCAATAATGTAGCACAGTTGGTCCCTGGTTGGATGAATAAAGTAGCGGAAACAAGAAGGGGCATACGTGGGCCACAATCCCTCCAAAGTATCGTATTTTCATCCTTACCCTTACATATTCCTCTGACATGCCTTGCTCGCGACTCACCAAATGTGATCACGATGTAATGACATAATTCACCTCCAACACCAAAGTACGTTGTTACCTCTAGCTCCCCATTCCATACCCTCAAGACATATAATGAATATATCCACAAGAATATAAAATGAAGCACAACATCCTCATCCATCCTTCCTCTGTCATGACTCATATGAACGGACAATTTGAACAACCGATGCAAGTCATAAGGAATATTTCCTAGGGTCAGAAGTGACGGATAAAAGGGATAAATGGATTAAGCGGACTCAGTAGTGAACCTAGGGATCGAGACAGGCGAGTGGGCCCAAAAAGTCATTCACGCCGATGTTTCGTGTGATCAAGTGAAGATAGGTTGTTTTTTACCTAAAGACGGTGGTCATGCGCTATCGACTAATTACTCGGAAAATATCAAAATTATCAAACATTTTATAGTTTTTTTTAAGTTTATAAAAATGACTCGGTATCCGAGTCACATACTTTCTTTATAGATTCGAATGAGTCCTCACACTGTGTGTCGGCTTCTTTAGATTTCAAACACCTACGCCTTTTCTCTATAAATTCAATCTTCTCACTTCACCACTGAGATCTCTCCACGTTCGAGTCACTTATTTTTTCCTTTCTCAAGAACTTTCAATTTTAGATATTTTCAACTTTTTATTTATACTAGTTATTTGCACGTGCGTTGCACGTGAAACCTGTAATGTATAGTTGAGATAAAGAAATGTTAACATGATGTGGAGTGGATAAAGCTCCATTTTGCACGAATGTTCACATGATATGGAGTGCAAAGAGCTCCATTTTGCACGAATAATTTTGAATCTTTACTTGAACCTTTTAATATGTTTTGTAAGCTAACTATTTCTTTGTTTAGTTTGATTTTTGTAAGATAATTATTTCTCTCCTTTCAAATTTAAGCAGTTGATTTGTAACATTTTCTTTGAATGGAATAATTCAGCCCCAGACAATAATTAGTTCTTTGTTAGAAACTTATATTTATAATCCATACAGATCATTCGGCACTTATGTATGTAAAGACAGGCTCTACTATCACTCTCAAATTGAATTTGACATCAAAAGGTAAACATATGCATGGTAACACATGTTTTACTTTTCGTACAATATTTGACATATCTAAATTTTTATTGACTTTACGTCATAGGCTAATTAGTTTATTGATCGAGTTGGACGTTTTCTTCAACGATTAGTTCTCTTAATTGAATTTGCATGTAAAGTGTTTCTCCCTTGACAACCGAATCTAGTATGTAATCTTTGTACACTTGAAATTTATGGTATTGAGTTTTGGTTACGGTATGCCACACCTGGATGGAAGGAAAAAAATGACAAATCAGTAGTGAAGATTCAATTATCTCTTTATAATTCATGTAATGAGATTCATGCAAAAATGAAAAAAAAAAAAGAAAAAAAAAACAAAACAAAAAAACAGTCATGTACTACAATATTTAGTTTGACTATAAGAAATACAACTTTTTTACTTTATGATTTCTAGTGTTCGAAGCGTCTCATAGTTGTGTTGTCGTCGTCATTACATCAAAGTTTCAGACATTTAATTTTAGTTGTTCTTGGTTTGTTGATTTATCGAATTCTGCTGATTTGCTATCCGTCTTGAAAAAATAATGTTTAGTCGCTAAGGGAACAGTAGACAGTAAACAATAGCATGAGCATAAGATTATGAAAATTAAGTTCACTGAGAATATTATCTGCATAAAGTCCAAAATAGTTATTTGTAACTAAAAGTACAAATCAATATAGAATTCGACCAAAAAACATGATAATTCACGATAAAAATTATAAGCTTCCAATATATGTGGTGTGCACCGTTAAGTTAGTAGCCGCATGGTTGACCACTACCTTATCACATTCTATATTCATCCACCCGTCATTAAGTATTTTTATATTATCTTTTGTTTTGATCTTTAGGTAATGTAGAAATGTAAATAAGTCAAAAACTCAGAAAAAATAAATTCACAAAACTTAAAGAATATGTCGAATTCTATCTTAAACGTGAATAAAATAAAAGAAACTTCTCGACAAATTCAAAATCAGAAAAATTGAATGACAAGGCTGGTGTGTAATCGTAGCCTTGTCCATGTTATAATACCATCATCAGTAGACTTTTTAGGGAACAACACGTACACAAACTATAAAATGTAATGTTTGAAAAAATCATTAATCAAACTAGCGATCGAATCTACAAATCAACAACACTTTCCATGCAATAAGGTCTAATTTTTTGGCCTGTAGATCCTTCAAGTAGAGTCTAAAGTATGGTCTAAAGAAAATGATGACAGTAATACTAAAAAGATGGCGATGAAGTTAAAAATATTAGAAACACGTATTTTATGGACCATGATTTCTACAATTGCTTGAAAAATAAATTGACAAACTTACATTCAATGTTCTTAAAGTTCTTCTTTAATGTAGAAAATCGATGATGAAGACAATAGGAAAATAAAACGTTTATGTGTAACAATTTAAGACTAAAAGATTTTAGTGTCATGGAAAAGAAATGGACTAAAATCGTTATCGATTCACATGAATATAGATTTTCCAATTTAACTGCAAAAAAAATAAAGTGTAATTTAATTAGTTAGTCTATCTGTAAAATATTTTTTCTACAAGAGAAATATTGAAACACAAACGTTGACATATCATATCCTGTCAGAGACTAGAGTAGATGTATGATATGTCGGGATTTCAGAAAACAAAAAATTCATAAAAAAAAAAAAAAAAAAAAACTAAAAATCCAAAATCACTGTCAAACAGTTAGCGAAGGAAAGACAGAAATTTTGTAAACACATTCGTCTTGTTTTTCTACATGTCAAAGAAATTGAAAATGGATGTGGCAACAATTAATTTTAAAAATGTTGCAATAAAGTAAAACCATTCCATACCTCAATTAGAAGGCTCACGAATATGAACCCTCAATATTTTCTTTGGGATCAAGAAAATTAAATCAAACGAAAATAGTGATGAATAACGACGAACGGATAATTCATAAGACTACACGTGCATCATTCAATTTTTTGAAAGTGATTGTTCTGAACAAAGATCATATGAAAGTAGCCCTTAGTTTACATTTTTTGTGATGAAATACCCTTAGATTACCTTGATAGTAACATTGATGGATAAGAATCTGTTGTCACCAAAATAATTCAAAATTACATAGTCTAACCCAATCGAAAAACAAAGACATGAAAGAGAAAAAGAAGTGAGGGTTCAAGTGATACAAATAACAAAATACATAATATAAAAGTAAGCAATAAAATATGAATACCTTACCATTTGGAGTACTTCTTCTTGATACCCAAAATACATCTAGACATAAGACATTGAACAGGAAGATCAACAACCAAAAAAAAGAGAAAAGAAGATAAATCGGTGAAAGATCATGAAAAGTTTTGTACAATATCTAAGAGAGTTTGCCCCTTACTCTTTCAAATCATCAACCTGCAACAACATAAAAATACAAGAGCAAAACTTACATATTATAGAAAGTTCTCAAAAACGTTGAGACTTCATAGATGATTGTGAAGACGAGCATTATAGAATTTTGGCGAGAGTGAAAAATAAAATTGGGAGAGAACAATTTATGTACTCAATAAATACAAATATATAAATATACAGTTTTAAATGGTGACTATGAGATGAAACGGTAGTAGAAGTTAGAAATACCCCCTATTGTGATTAAAATATAATATTTATTACACATGCAACATATGTGATTTTTTTTATTAGATAAGGGTATTTGTGGAAAAAAAATGTAAGAAACGGAGAAAATAGTCCAAAGTGTTAAACACTTTGGAGCTCTTCACATTTTATAGTAGTAGAGATTTCTAACTCTACATGCAAGGCCAACTCCACTATACATTGATAATTGGGTGGGTAGACTCAATAATTCAAAAGTTAAAATAATAATAATAATCTAGATAAACATAATACAAAAATATAATAGTATAATAAAAACATCACATTAACCACGAATACTGGCTCACAATATGAAACAAACAACCTGAACTCAATGTATCTTGCTACGCGACACAGACTTGGCCACACAAGGCTAGAAATCCCCCCAGACTTGACCATTTCACTGTCCACAATGAATTTAGAGCGCACACATACGACCCAGTGTCCTCCTCATCTTCTCTGTTCTTGTCTCCATAGTAAGCACTAGAAGCGTACTCATAAGAACCGTGAGATGGATCAAACTGAACCCAAATCTTATCAGCCATCTTTCCCATTGACTTCATTTGCCGAGCTTGCTCAAGAAAAATCTGTCACAAACTTTGGCCCAAGTGCTCAAACTTTATCTAAGACCGAAAAACTTCCCTTGAAGGGGCATTCATCCACATCGTCCTCGTCGATATGAGCTATGCGCTAACACAGACTCAGATTACATGCCGGCTTTCCAAATATGAAGATGAATAAACCCAAGCAATACCATTGCTATACTCAAGCTCATATAGGTGGTTGAAGAGACCAGCAGAGTCTCTACCCCAAGACCCCATGTCTACATTATGAAGGAGACCCATCCCACAATACCGGTATAGTATCACAGACGGTTCTCATGATTCCATAGAACTCAAATATGTTCCGGTACGATATTTACTTTGTAAACAGAGATTACACATATAATAAAGTAAGCATACATATGCTTACTTAACATATTGCTTAGAACTTCTAATCGGCGGAGCTGTTTCTTTAATCGAGCAACCTCTACACAATTGAACTATATTCACTATGAACGCATGTCCTCTCAGTGAGCTAGCTAGAATGCACTGTGCATATATCATGCTTATTGCATAACCACATTTACTCTTTGGCCATAGTAACCCAATATCTTCAGTATAGTCTCTTATTGTGCGTGAACCCTCCAGTCATATTCATACAATTCTATTAACATACAAACATGATATATATCCCTCCATGATATATTCATTATTAAATTATACAACTTTCACTTAATTGCATTCATGCCCTTTGTTTAAATCCCTTAAACACGACTTTTAGTAAATCCCAACCAAGATTGGTATAGGCTGATCCCAATCTCAAGAAACCGATAGAGAGACATGAGGTCATGCCCTGAATTATGATTAGGTTGTTCAATCAAGTTATTGCAAATTATCCGTTTGCCCCTCATATACAACTAACTTAGATAAGGCTTTCAAGAAAGTCTAATTTTGTCAAACTTCACCCGTAGACTTAAAGTTGAAGATCACATCTATAGGATTACAGTGCACCAAACATAGTCCAATCGCACCAAGGGATGAGCATGGTTGACAAGAATGTCTAGAACAAGAACATGCAAACTAGACAAGAGAAGCAAAAACGTTCAACTTGGATGTTGGCAACCTTAAATATGAATTCATGCGATGCAATTTGTATGAATGTTACAGTACTCAGTGCAAGGAACATACAAGGCTAAAGAGCTAACATCTTGAAAAACCGTAGAGAGATGCAGGGCCATGAACATGCCCTGTAATCCCATCAAAAAGTAAGTGAATACACAGATCAAAGCATGTTAAAACATGATTCTAGGCATACTTTAACGCGGAATGATGTTTACTGAATGCGCAGTGATTACACTGAGGTAATTAGCAGCAAATACAGTAGATGGTTCAATGAATTACCAATCCCAGTCAGTCATGGTAGTTTTCCGGCGAGGGAAACCTCCCAGAATCTGATGACTTGAAGTATTCTAGCGACTTAGACACTAAAAACAACTCCTCATGTTTTCCTTCCTTGCAGGAACATGTTGGTAATAGTTAATTCAACGTGAATTACACCATGGAAGGAAGAATCATGCTACAAAGCAACTAGGGTTCCCACAGGTTTTTTTTCCTGAAATTTGATTTCATTACTTGTTGAATGCCTAAATTGATTTAGGCCTCTTGGTCACACGTTGAGGAACACCTGCAGTAGCAGCATCTCAGGGTTTTGAATTCTTGAGTGATATGAGATTTCGTAGGGAAGGAGGTTGTATGAGTATGTGAAGATGGTGATTGAGGAGAAAGGTGGAGATGTGTATGCATGGTTGTGATTTCGGGGGGTGAATCATCATATGTTCATTGAGGTGAAACCTATATGTATGAGAAGTTAAAGGAATAGAATGTGAATTCAAAGCTATGTTCACAACCGAGGGGGGGGGTTATGTGTAGATTTAAAAATTTTGGGTAGATTTTGGTATTTTAAGACTTTGTAAGAATTTGAATTTCGACCCCTTGATTAATATTTAATTACGTTCTCACCCTTAATTTTCATGATCTTCCCAATTCGCCCATATATCAACTTGCACTAATTTAGAAATAGTTACACATTGGCCCCAAGTTTAAGAAAAATCCCTTTTTACCTCCACATCCTCAAAAGTATTGCTCGATCAACTTTCATCATCCTAAAGTCACCTCCCAATCTATACCCAGTTGGTGAAATTAATATTTCCATTATTGCATTCAAACCCCTAGAATTTTCATGGTGTTACAGAAGTGTTCGGTTTCTGTTTCTAGCCACTCGAATAGCTGGCTCATGTCTACCAATTGGTGTCTCAAAATTCTCCACAAAAACTTTGCCATATTTTTTGTGTATCCTCTTGTTACTCTGCTCCACTATGTGAGCAACTACTAAGTCATGCCCATATTTATCATCTGTTCCGAGGTACGAGCCGGAGCAGGCGCTTGAGTCTCTGCCTTTTTATTACCCCTCTGTGTCCTTCCCTGATGTCTGGGTAGCCTCTATGGGTCGTCTAGCGGGGAAATAGTTCTCAAAAGATCCTTGGCATACACTTTACACCTGAAGAACAACTCAAAGTGGAATATGATAAAATATAATGGCAAACTTAAATAATAAACTAATATAAAAATACGTTAAAATAATTTCTAACTAAATAATTACTATTATTCTCCGGCAATAGCGCCAAAAACTTGACATGCGTGATTAAGCAGCGTATATAGGCAGCACACGTTTAAATAATAAAGTTCGCATATTTAAACTCTATTTTTTGGGAAATTCTTTTGTCGTCACGGGAGTTGAACCCGTTGATAACTCTCTATTAGAGTAATATTTCTTGCACATTTTGTACCGTTTTGCGTATTTTTCGAGTTGATAATCTTAGTTTTATACTACGAATAGAGAGAAATATAGCATGCGTGAGCGTTTGAGAATAAATGTGTAATCCGGACATTTTTGTGTAATTTCGAGCTTTTTTTGTCATATTTGATCTTCCGGTATGTTACGTGTTGTGTTTTTCAGGAACCGGAAGCTTGGATATGTGCATTGGCACGAGGAAACGAACTTCAGAATGTTGGAAGGCTTAAGAACGGTGTGTGGAATGGAAGGCGGGTGAAGAAAAGACCAAAGGAGTGAAGAAAAAGGCTTTATTTCCCAGACTGGTCGTACTACCACTATACTGGTAGTAAGACCAGTCCCATACTAGAAATTTTGGCAGTCAGCAAAAATATCACCTTCTGCTGGTAATCTACCAGTAGGACTGGTAGTACGACCAGTCTAACCACCAGGACGGATAAGTGCGGGGTTTTATGCAATTTTTAAGACTTTTTGGGCAACAAGTAATAGAAATTACGTGCTAAAAGACCAAGGGACAAGGAGGATCGATCATTCACGTCGTTTTGGAGGAGAACAACATTGGAGAGCAAGCTTGGAGGTGGAGAATCATCAAGACTTGAAGATTATTCGTTTGATCTCCTATCTCTTTCATTCTATTGTATGATTATGGAGATTTCTTCTATGCTAAACAAGATTATGTCTAGCTAAACTTCTTTTTGCTAGATAATCTATGGATAACTAGGGTTTTGATCATGATTTTTCTGGATTATGACTTGATTCATGCTTCTAGCTTAATTCTATGTTTATGGTTGGATTATTCATTGTGTTTTTGTTCTTATCTATATGTGTGCTTGGCTTGATCACCCGTAGCATGCTAGTTACCCTCTTAGTTGCACGATAGTGAACTAATCCGGGCGTGTTAAGAACACAATTGACATTCTTGTAGTTCTTGGAGACCGAGAGGAGAAAAGAACTTGAGTGACCAAGTGTGGGTTGTTTCGGTTGGGATTGGTTAGGTTTTAGTGAAAGCGGTGGACCGATAGGACCCGGTGAACGGACCTAACAAGCTAACTTGAGTGGAAAGGTAAGCGTAGGTGGACCGAAAGGACCCGAAGTTAACCGTAAAGAAAATTTACATGAGATCGATAGAAGAGTGTAATCTGTGTGACCCGGTGTAATAAATCATAACTAGAGTGTCTTAAGCTTAGTCCGGAAATCACATTCAACCCCAGGGACCCTAGTTATCTAGTTCTTCTCCATAATCGTATCTTAATACAATCACTCTTTTAAATTGAAAAAAAAAATAGTTAGCTTAATCTGTCTTTTAGTTTCGGTCACTTGTTTGTGGGTGACGTACCTCGAAATCAAACACTTTTTACCGATTACTTAGGTATCATATTAATTCTTAATTGACTATTAATCGTCTAATTCCCTTGGGTTCGATAATTCGGAGTCTAAAATACTCCACTTACTACTTGACTGTGCGCTTGCGTTTAAACGTGTTAAGAATTCGCGTCACCCGTGACATCATTCAGGGGCTTCCAACGCTCTACCACTTGAGGTACCACCCTAGCTGCGAGTATTTAAACTCGGGTTAATGGTTCTTGCGATGACTAATTGAATATGTTTAACTATAAATGTAATCTAAAGTATTGAAGTGACGAGGAGGAGGATTTGATTGTCTTGGTGTTTTAAACTATAACTAAAAGTAAAAGTTAAAGACAATTATTTTTGGAATTTTTGGATTTATAGAGATTATAGTGTAATAAATGTGATAAAAGAGTCTAGGTTTCCTACGGATTCACTAGGGCTTAAATAGTTCCTGTAAGTCTTCCTAACAACACTACGTATGGGTTCTATCTATGCCACGTCAATTAGCTAGTGAGAATCTCTCTGGGTAACACACAACGTTACGTACCGGTCAACACAAAGCCTCTCCGTCCACGAGCCAAAAAGTTCATACTCATGAAGCCCTCAGGTATGTTTTCCCCACTCAAAATGGTTTGTGTCCTATCATTGGCCTAACTTGTGAGTCCCTTTCTCATTAGTTTAAGGATTTTCCCTTACTGATCAATCTATGGAATCTACTAAACCCTCCCAAGAACTTCAATTAGGACCTCTACATTCCTTTTCTTTCTTGGTTGATTGATAATGATTCTTCTAATTTCAACTTAAAGAGTCATTGGCAAACAACTATCACCTTTGCGTGTTGGAGGATTTGGAAGATGAGAGATGATTTGGTCTTTGGTAAATGTATTTTGCCATTGTATTGTGAGTTTTCTGGCTAAAACTGTTAAAGATTATGTGGGTAGTTGTCTGTTTTATAAGGATGACTATAGCACCAACCCCTAACCATGTTCCATGATCTTTTATTGGTATATAGAATCCTTCTGTAGGGTTTCGTAACGGATTACGCAGCGAAATAAAATAGACAAATATCCGCACAAGACTCTCCAAGGATCACAGGACTAGACAACATAATGATAGTAAAGGATTTAGTATCAAATACCTTGTTGGTTTCCTTGGATGACTTCAAACGCGAAATATTGTTCACATCTCTACGGATAGTTCACTCCTTGGATTGTCTCCGGATCCTCCACACCTTTTTGCTAGCTAGGGATGAAGGAGGAGGAAGAAGAGTCACGCAAACTGGAGCAAAAGAGGGGTGGCACGCTTCTCTTGAGGCCGACGAGTAGAGGGGGGGGGGGGGGGGTTCGGCCCTCCTTGTCTTGTCTCTCCTTTCTTTGTTTCTGTCACCCAATGTGTGTTATGAGAATTAGTTGAGAAAATAAGCTAGGAGTGTCCTTTATATAGTCTAACAACTCCTTGTTAACTACATATTAGCCCCTCTCCTAATCATGTCCATACACGAATTAGTCCAACTTGAAAATTAGTCCAAATAAATTTGCAAGTAGTTGCGTATTGATATTTATATTTAATTAATCATATTAATTAATTCCCAAGTTCACTTTAATCCATAGGAAGTGTGACCCCTTAGGTTTCTACTTAGTTGGTAGTAACGATTAGTAACACGAAGCGGTGTCTAGCAACACATCCATGCCACATAACTAATAGATATAGTCAATAATCCGACAAACCTTGTGCAAGTATTGTCTCACCCCTTTGTCACTATATCCGGATTGGAAACGAGACATACAAGTCAAACTCGTATATCCAATCCATAGTTTCTCGATCCTGGGAATAGTCTTATCCATGCAGATAACATCAATATCCCATATTGATTTATCTGAGTTTGGCCAGACATTCTATAAGCACCATCCCTCGAGTGGCCGTGGATATTTGTTCCCGTTATGTGGAGGGACCAATTCTATCTATATCACTACCGTCTCTAAGATTGCTTCCTATTGTGTCCGATAAGAGCCTTTATTGCTACCCAGTTACGGTAGCGTTTGACGATATTAAAACACAATATTCCACAACTAGAGGATCAAGTGACTTCAAGTCAAAGGATGACAATACCGTTTTCACTACGAGGAGCACTTGTGACTTTACATAACATGTATGTTTCCTCCTCGTTGTGGGTCAATCTAGTATGCCATTACCCTTAATGCATACCCATGTGTTGGGTCGTGATATCTACATATCAATTCAGCCATATACTAGTCTATAGTTGATCGTAATATTAATCAGTATAATTGAATAGGGATATTTAAGATAAACAACACATTTGCAATCTAAGGACTTCATTATATTAAATATCTCCATAAATAATACAATGAATATTCTAGCCAAAATAATGTTCATACTAAATAAGATTGCCTCTAGGGCATCTATTCCAACACCTTCTACCATCTGGGTGAAGATTAATACTAATGAAGCATGGTCCCGAAAAGGAGTGGAGGTTTGAAGTATACTATGGAATTCTAATGCTTCATGGCTTGCTGGTTTCAGGTTCAAGGCCTTTTCAGCTTCTCCCATTATTGCTGAAGGTTTAGCCCTGCTGATTGGAGTGACCATGGCCAGAGATTTGATTCTCCGTCATATCACTTCTAGCACTGACTGTATTGAGCTTGGTAAGCTGTTTTATGTTTGTGATCCCCATTATAGTGGTGATATTACTTTTCTTAAGTGCATGATGTTATCAAATGTTCTCCAACTTTACACCTGAAACATGAACACATAGGTTCATACAAAGCTGCAGACTCCCTGGCCAAGAATGCTGCTCATTGCACTAGTTCTACTTAGTCTTTTCCATGTATTTCTCCTTTAATTTCACACAGTGTTAACTATTATTGGATGATTAGTGCTCCTTAGTTTATTACAGTTGGTTTTTTTTTAGGATTGTAGCAGCATTTCCTCCCCACGCTGGTTGTTCACCCTTAGCTTTGTTAATGAATCCATTTGATCAGAAAAAAAGGAATAGGGAATGCGACCCAAGAGTACTCATAGTTTTTGTACAAATTAACATCTTTAATAGTAATACAACCACCTCCCAAAGATGTTGGATGCCTGGTTTGTCAATAATTAATCATTAAAATAAGTACTTCCTTGAACTTCAAACTTTAAATCTCAAAGAGTAAATATTACGAGATTCCACAAACTTAACCTAAGATTATTACATGGTTGGTGGTGAAGCAACAATAAAGAACTCATCAGCTTGAATAAAATGACTATTGGATGTAAAGGTTTTCGACATTCACGTTTGACCCGACTTTGAGCTCGATCCTAACCCGACTCAATGAAGAGTTGTCAACACCAAACACATCTTTCCAAAGTAGGTACCCTGGTAATCGTTTTGATAACTCACACGTCAAAAATCATTAAGAAATGAATGGTCAAATTGCACTCTCAAAATGAGTTCTTGATCTTTGAGAGAAAAAGAATACCATATCATGAGTTGAGGAAGGAAATGAAGAGTATATCTACTCAATGATTAGACTATAAGGACACGACCTTTGGGAGGGAAAATTTATAGTAGGACACAGGACCTAGACAAAGGTCGAAACACCACGCGCGCGCGCTGTAGTCCTTCTGGCTCGATCTCGGGCACGGGCCGTAGTGTGCTGTGGGCTGGCTTATTAGTGGGTATTATCTTTTTGGGAAAAAAATTAACTGATTGATTTTTTAATAACCGAAATTAATTTTAATTTATGTTAACAATTAAATGACGTAAATTATTCAATGGTTGCAACTGTCGTTCAATTTGAACAGACACAATCGCTCCAAACCGACATATCTCCTTCAATAAATATTCTGATTTGTCCCTCATTTGTTTCATCTGAAACTGACGAATTTCTCCAGCACTCAAAATTTCGAACACCAAAACAGAAACATCTCCGTAGTCTCAGTTCTTCGTGTGCGGCGTGTACAGTGCTTTCCACAGCCGCATAGGGAAGCTTTCATCCAGGGAAGCAGACGTTCCAGCGTTCCACATCAAGCACGTGTGGGGGGTGAATCTGCTTTAAGGAGCCTCGTTCTACATGAACAAAACTGTCTTCTAACTCTGTACAATGTTTGGAAATCTCACTATGAGTAGCGGAGCCAGGATTTCATCTAGGGAGGGTGCAGGGGGGGGGGGGAAGGGGAGGGGGCACAATAGCCAATATTTTTACTCTTATTTAAAAGGTATCAACAAAGTTCTCGATAGGTCTTCAGGCTTAGTTGGTAAAGTGCACCATCATAGCCTTTGGCCACGAGGGTTCGAGTCTCGGGCACGTTCAAGTATTTTGTGGAAAAAAATTTAAAAGCGCATATTGGGAGGGTCAAAACCCCGACGATTTAGTTATAGGGCCGCGACTTTCCCATTTGTGCTGGAGATGCTTGTTGGTTAGAGGGGGCACTTTTATATTTTTATAAAGAAAGGGTTAATTTTTTACAAACTAGGGGTTATCTAGTGTTTCAGAAATTTTTTTGGAGGGGGGGGGCACGTTCCTTCGTGCCCCTACATGGCTCCGCCCCTGCTTTTATTATTTTCGCGTACTGTTTAAATTACTCACGAACTGTTCGGGTCACTTAAATTGCTAACAATGACGAGCAACAGCTCCAGGCTTAGTTTTCAAAACTTTGAACAACACATGATCAGGATCAAATAGAGAGGTGTCCAAGTGACAAGCACCCACAACCTCTATTCTCTCCCCATCATCACCAACCTTAGGGATCTTATAAATTATGTGATCTTCCATCTGGGTATGGCAAAAGTAAACCTTGTAAGGGTAAGGGAACATGTGACACCCGAGCTACTTATAAGCATCCACAGCCTTTGGTTCGCCCAAAATAGTGTAGTTTTGGAAACTAATCTTGTGCTTCGGGGACGGCTTGGTGGTCAAGACATCGATATGGGCGTCCAATCCGAGGACGCCAAGTACTGAGTCGATCATGGATTCTAGTGATGTGGCGCAGAACTTGATCTGTTTTGGGCCAGGTACATGCTCACAATTCTTGAGCGTGAGCTCCATTGTTTTGGCCACGGGGGAGTTTTCTGAGAAGGAGAATAGACGAAGAAGTTCTAGCAGATGTTTTGATGAGAAAGGGATCGAATCGGTTTTTTCTTTGGGCAAAAAGTGCTTTTTAGAAGAGCTTTTCAAGTAGATGGGCATTTTGTTCCCAACTTTTAAGTCTCCAGGTTTACGTTAGGGTCCATTGCAATGTCTGAGTCATCCCTTGCACATTTGGTGCTGGTGCACTGCACAATTGATAAACACGGTGTTAAATAGAAATAAATTAAGAATAATAAAAATACTAAGAAATAGAGTGATATAGAGAAAGAGAGAAAAGCTCCCTTTGAAATGAACCGAACAAAAATAACGAAAAAGAAGGACATAGAGCATGAGGCCATTTCTCTTCTGCTCGGGGACCTTATTTTTCCTTTTTTTTTATTTCAAACTCGGGGACCTTAGAATTGTTCAAGAATGCAAGAGCTTCGCTGTGGAAAGGATAAAAATCAGAGTTGACAGTGTCTCTCCCTAATTGAGCGAAGGTGAAGATTGGGGATAAACAGAATCTTCTTTCAGCAACCAGAGAGAGATTCACGAGAAAGAGCAATTTGTAGAAAGAAATAGAGATTGTTCTAGCCTCATGTTCAAGTTTTCCATCTCTCGGAGTAATTCCAGAAAGCGTGGGTCGCATTATCTACTCTTCGTAGGGTTTATGTCACGAACGAATTGTAGAATCAGTTTAGAGTCCATAATTAAGTTCCAATTGAATCGACCTGTATACTAGTCATCGATAACATCCCTTCTCCAACCTCACTGTCTCATCAAACCCAGCAATCACAGAATAAATTGGTCCTGTAATGCAACCAGATCCACGGTATCAACAACGTTCGAATGCCACGATATCTCGGATTGGTTTATGTCAACTAACCCCTGGTTCTTTCCAAAATGCAATTTACAATTTGATAAAAAGTCTCATTTAACACCATATATTTACAGAAGTGCAGGCTTCTTCAAAAGTGACATTTGGATGTTAATACATGGATAGTATGTGTGATTTAATTCTTGAAATTTACTAAACCTGTCTTTCTTTCTTGTGTGTATCATTCCCTATTTCATTTTCCTGTCAACCGAAAGTCGGCAACCACCACCATGACACCCATTCAGTAAATGGATCCTGTTTCACCCCTCAATCGGATTGACATGTACACATTACGATGGGAAGTCGAGACCATACTGGGCCATACTTCTATAATTCTTGCAGAATTGAAGACTTTCATATTTTGCAATCAGTGCCAAATTGATGACATGAAGCAAGAAGGAGCGCAGTTGCCGTTCGATTGGCTTCATCTGTTTTAATCTAGGCCGTAGATTACTTTATCCGTTAGGTTTCAAATTTCCTAAGTGGAACGACGGCGTTTTGGCTAACGTTCCACACTTAGTTGTTTTAAACTTTGTTTACTTACCGTTAATCCTTCTCATTATGTCGTTCCAGTACACGGTGGCATCTCTGACCTGTTTTGTGTTGCGTGGCACATCACGATTGGGTATCAGAGCACCGGTTTTGATCATCGGCGTCTCTTCTTTCTAGGGTTGTGTTTTCTGCACCTTATAACCAGTTATGGATACTTCACAGATCTCAAGCGAGGCTGTTTCTCGCACGGCGATGGATGGATCTTCTCCATTTTTTCTTCGTCAGGTATGCTCCTGGTATCTCAGCCTTTGAATGGTGACAATTTCAACATATGGTATAGATCAATGGTTGTTGCTCTTGAAGCTAAGAACAAACTTGATTTTGTGACTGGGGTCATTACTGAGCCTGGGCGTACCTCTGAATTGTACCGTCTTTGGAAGAGATGTGATATAATGGTGTTGTCATGGTTGCTTAATTCTGTTAGCAAATAAATTGGCTCTAGTGTAGTTTATTATACTACTGCTAAAGATATTTGGTTTGACCTCATTGAAAGGTTTTCTAAGAAAAATCTCCCAAAGGTGCTTCAATTGACTAATGCTATTGTTAGTTTGAAACAAGGTACCATGAGTGTCACTACCTACTTTACTAAGTTGAAGTCTTTGTGGGAGGAATTGGAGAATTATGCTCAGAAACCTAGCTGCACATGTGGTGCATTACATTCTTGTTCTTGCAATATCTTGGGATTGTTACATAATAAACAACAACAAGAACATGTTATTCCATTTCTTATGGGATTAAGCCCTCACTATTGCTCTGTTAGGGATTAAGTTCTGCTTATGGATCCATTACCACCTTTGAATAAGGTGTTTTCTAAGATTGTTCAACAGGAAATGCAGAGTTCTCTTAACCACTCTGGTACTATTGTGCCTGTCATGGCCGTGTATTCCTCTCCATACCACGCTCCTGCAGTTTAATACTCACAACATGGACAGTCTTCCTCTCAAGAACGAAGTGCCTCTCTTAACCGGAACAACCCTAAACCTAAGGTCACCTGTCATCACTGTGGGGGTACATGACACATCAAAGCAAAGTGATGAAAGTTACATGGCTATCCAGCAAATTTTAAGAACAAACACAAGTCTCAAGTGAACAATGTGAATGCTGGTGAAGGTATCACTCCTACTTCCAGTGATCAAGCTGCAATCCCTTTCTCTCAGGCTCAGTGTCCAAAAACGATGCACTATATCAACACTCATATGCTGCAACCATCACATGGAGCTTCTAGTGATTCAAACTCCATTTCCCCTTCACACAGCAATCACTCCACTTCTCTTGAAAGTCCAGTACATCAATACAGCAAAGCAGATTCTGTTTATGGTTAACACTTCATGGGTGGAGTGGTTGTCTATGGTTTGACTTCTCTTGAGAAGAAGGGTTATATTGCTAATGTCTGGATTATAGACTCGGGGGCAACTGATCACATCTGTTGTGATTTACAACTATTAACTCAAGTTGTTAAAGTGCCTAATTTTTATGTCTATCTTCCAGATGGGAAGAAGGTTCAGGTCACACATACTTGTCATGTGAAGCTTGCAGAAGGTCTTGAATTGACAGAGGTAATGTATGCACCCGATTTCATGTTCAATCTGTTGTCTATTGCACAATTGGCAAAATGTCAAAACTGTGTTGTCATTTGTGATAATGAGAGATGCAAAATCATAGAGAAGCATACCGACAGATTGCTTGGTGAAGGTCTTAAGATCAATGGTTTATATTTCTTGGATATGTCATCTACTTCTTCTCTTGTCTGTCATACTTCTTCTAACAATGTCTTGTTTTCTGGAGAAATATGGCATAAAATAATGGGTCACCTCTCAGATGTAAAGCTCAAATGGCTAACTCAATTCTTGGGTACTCATGGAGTTATTGATAACTCTTTGTGTGATGTTTGTCCACAAGCAAAGCAGAAGAAGAAGCATTTTCCTTATATTGACAAAAAGGAGAAAGCCCTTTTGTGTTGGTGCATTGTGATATTTGGGGTCCTTACAAGACTCCCACTTATGCTGGACACAGGTATTTCCTCACTCTTGTTGATGATGCAAGCAAAACAACATGGGTTTATCTATTAACACACAAGTCTGAAGCTCAGACTTTAGTACCACAATTTTGCACCATGGTGGAGACACAATTTGCAATCAAGGTAAAAAAGATCAGAAGTGACAATGCCAAAGAGCTAGCCCTAGTTGATTTTATGCTTGAGAAGGGTATTATTCATCAATTAAGTTGTGTGGAGGCTCATCAACAAAACTCAGTAGTAGAAAGGAAGCATCAACACCTGTTGAATGTGGCAAGAGCTCTAAGTTTTCAATCTTCTTTACCTAAGTGGTTTTGGGGTGACAGTGTGTTAACTGCTGCATATCTTATCAATAGAGTGCCAACTTCCATCTTGGAAAACAAGTATCGTTATGAGTATCTCTTTCATGAAACAACAGACTACTCTCCTCTTAGAGTTTTTGGCTGTTTGTGCTACAGCTCTACCTTACTTCAAGGGAGGACAAAGTTTGATCCTAGAGCTGCAGGATGTGTCTTCTTAGGTTATGTCTTTGGCATGAAAGGATACAAGCTCTACAACATCAAAGAGTGTAGTTTTCACATTTCTAGAGATGTTGTTTTCCATGAGACTGTATTTCCTTTTTCCAGTACCACGTCTGCATTGCCTCACTTCACAGATCATTTTGTGCTCCCTAACATGGTTACTGAAGAAACCACTCTACACTATGGGGTTCAAACAGAACATGATGTTTCAGCCTTTGATTCTTCATCTTCAGAACCTGTTTTGCAAAGAAGAAGCACAAGGACATGCAGGCACCTAGCTATCTGAGTGATTATGTTGTGCCAAGGCCAAGAGTTGTGTCTCTGCAGTTTTCTTTGATTCTCAGGTAGGCAATGTGTATGTGAGTTCCCATTTTCTTGCCTCAGTAGACTATGTCACAGAACCTCAAAACTATAAAGAAGCTAGCAAAATCTCACATTTGGTGCAAGCTATGCAGACATAGCTTCAAGCTCTATAAGCCAATCACACTTGGGATTTAACTACATTACCTCAAGGACATGATCCTGTGGGTTGCAGATGGGTCTACAAGGTGAAACTCAAGTCTAATGGTGAGATAGAGAGATATAGGGAAAGATTAGTTGCCAAAGGATATACACAAACAGAAGGCATAGACTATACAGAGACCTCTCTTCAGTAGAAAAAATACCTACAGTGAAGTGCCCTTTAGCTCTTGCAGCTGTTAAAGGTTGGCATCTTCTCCAATTAGATGTAAATAATGCCTTCTTACATGGTGAGCTGGATGAGGAAGGCTATATGAGTCTTCCACCTGTGTATGTTACGCCCTCCACTCTTACTTTTCCTTCTAATGCTAATTTGGTATTCCATCTCAAGAAATCTCTGTATGGGCTTAAACAAGCCTCTAGACAGTGGTACAGCAAATTCTCCACCACTTTACTGAATTTGGGATTCACTCAGTGCAAGACTGACTACACACTGTTTGTTAAACACTCTTATCTTTCTTTTACCTGCATTCTTATTTATTTTGATGACATAGTCCTTGGAGGCAGTGATCTTGATCATTTAAACTCTTTAAAGAGCTTTTGAATTATAAGTTCCAACTTAAAGACTTGGGTTTTCTCAGATACTTCTTGGGTTTTGAAATTGCTAGAAATGACAATGGCATAACTTTGTGCCAAAGGAAATTTGCTATAGACATATTAAAGGAGAGTGGTTACAGTTATTGCAAGCTAGCTTCTGTTCCCATGGATCCACTGAACAATTTGGCTTCAGATGTTGGTGATATTCTGTCAGAATTTGATGTGGGGATTTATAGAAAGCTGGTTGGTAAACTACTTTACTTGTGTAACTCTGGCCCTGACATTGCCTATGTAGTCAACAAGCTCTCTCAGTTTGTATCCAAGCCCACTTATTTTCATCTCAAGGCAGTTCATCATCTTCTCAGGTATTTGAAGAACTCACCATCTCAGGGTCTCTTCTTTGCCTCTTCTTCTCCCTTGAGTCTTGTAGCCTAAGCGGATGCTGACTGGGCAGGGTATTTGGATGCCAGAAAGTCTACAAGTGGATATCTCATTTACATTGGGAATTCTTTGGTTTCTTAGAGATCTAAAAAGCAAACAGTGGTGTTAAGAAGCTCTAAAAAATCAGAATATAAAAGTTTGGATTTTGGCTTCTTGTGAGATTATTTGGATTCTCCATCTCGTGACTGATCTGAACATTGTTCTTTCCACCACACCAGTGCTTCTCGGTGACAGCAGCTCAGCTCTTCAACTGGCGACCAACCCTGTCTACCATGACAAGACAAAACACATTGATGTGGATTGTCACTTGGTGAGAGATTTAGTTCACAAAGGCAAGTTTTCTCTTCATCATGTTCCCACTACTCATCAAATGGATGATATGTAGACAAAGCCCCTGCATCCATCTGTCATCAATTTTCTGTTGTTCAAGTTGGGTGTTCGATTGATTCACACACCATCTTGAGGGGGGATCTTGCATAATTGAAGACTTTCATATTTACAGCTGGACCTATTTGCAATCAGTGCCAAATTGAAGACATGAAGCAAGAAGGAGCAGTTACCGTTCGATTGGCTTCATCTAGTTTAATCTAGGATGTAGAATACTTTATCCGTTAGCTTTCAAATTCCCTAAGTGGAACGGCAGCGTTTTGGCTAACGTTCCACACTTAGTTGTTTTAAACTTTGTTTACTTATCGTTAATCCTTCTCATTACTCGAACGATGTCGTTACAGTACACGCTGGCATCTCTGACGTGTTTTGGGTTGCGTGGCACATCACGATTGGGTTTTAGAATCACCAATTAGGTTTTTCTATTTTATTTATCTTTTCCGTTGTATTTTTGGAGTAGGTGATAAAAGCTTTAGCTGGGTTTTCCTCTTTTCTCAGATCTTCATCTTTAATCAATGGAATAGAAATTTTTCCTTTCCTTTTTTCTCGTTTATTCAACAATAATCCAGCATGTTTCGTGAGTATCAGTTTTGAAAAATGGTCAACTTTTACTTAACTACTATTATCACCAAAAAAAAGTTTAAAATTGTCAACCGGAGAAAACTGTTATGAAATATGTAATTGGTTTGATGTGAATATCCACCACATAGTTTGTGTATTTTGTATGATTATATTTTGACCTAGAAGGCCCCCATAATGTCTATTAAGGAGGCTTGAGGTTGAGTCAATAACACATCTCAATACAGTTCTCCCTACATCTTGTATCTCTTTATTTATCATCTCTCGTATTTTCTCGATTCACAACATGTTATCAGCACGAGTCTTTGCCGTTTTACAGCATCAATTCGAGAGAAGAGACGATATCCAAGGTTAACAAAGGTTTGTCGCAAGTAGCACCGCAGTGCCAATAAGAAAATAAAACACATAACAAATTGAGGTATTTTGATTTTTTGTTGCTTTATTTATTTTTTTTCTAAAAAAGCTTTATATGATTGCATGGCTAGATCAGCAAAGAGCACAAACAAGAAACAATTCTATGGCTTGAGACAACTCAAACAGTGAGCCCCTCGACTGAAAAGTATTCTGATTACGGTCATGATTTATTTTTTCACACGTTTGAATTTGGAACTTCTTATCCCATAGTGCAAACTTTGATCCCACAGTGAGGGTTGTAGTTACATGGAAAAAGAAAAATCTTTGACCCTCCAACAACAACTGAAGCAGATTACACATTCAGATTTTTTGCTCGGTTTCAATTTATTTGATAATCTTTAAAATTTTCGTAATCATTTAACCCTCGAGAAGAGGCGACGTTTCATTCATGGTATTTATTTACTTTCACGCATTAATATTTTTGTCGGAACAAGTTTCCTTTGTACTTTAAATTTATTAATAACAGGACTTCAAAAGAGGATTTGTTTTCGCTATAGTTACATATTTTTTCTATCTAGCCATGTAACATGTACCTGAAGTACTATATTACATGAAGCTATGTTTGCAACTGAAGTTGCGACAATTTTATTATTAGAATTAATCGTAACCTGAAGTTGCGAAATTAATTTTTTTATATGACGCGATGTCATGCCAGATCTTCAGAAGAGATGTATGAAACGCCCAATACGCTTGTTAATATCAACTACCAACTGAGCTATACACCCCCAAAATAGTGAAGAGGCAGCGTTTCTTGTACCTTCAATTTATTTCTTTTATGCACTTTAATCTTTTGTACTCTAATTTTTTATTATGAACAAAAAAAACGAATCTCCGGAAGAGGTTTCCTAGGGCTGTTGACACTCATGTATAGCCATGTAATTTGTTCTTGTAGTAACAATTTACATTACATCAATCATAACCCGTAGTTATGACTTTCATAACTTGAAGTTATGGAATATAATAATTAGCAATCTGCTGAAGAGATTACTACATTTTAGAAAATTGTCAACCGACATTAAGATGTTATATAGTGTTAAGTTTTTGTATCCTATACGTATTTTGTTTTTATCTTAATTAGTACTTTGCCGTTATACGCTAGTTATTGAATCAAGTAATATGCTCAAACAATTTTTTTCGTACAAGAAACTATGGAAAATATGAAAATACTTATAATATGGTGTTATAAAGTTATGTCAAAGTATCTCCATGAAGAGAGAATCTACACTCATCGAACCCTAATTTTCGATTGCGTATTTTTTTTGTTAATTTACATTTTCTAGTATTTTATATATTTTTCTATAATTTTTAGTATTTTAAAGGATGAAAATAAGGATCTCGTGAAGAGATTTGCATAAAGGATCATACAAGGGTAATAAAAAGAAAATGGTATTGCAAGCGGGTGCAAAAGAAATATTTCACACTACACGTTGTGAAATAAAGTTACAATTTTCAATAACTTGAAGTTATGACATGTTTTTTTTTTTTTTTTTTTTTTTTTTTTTGAGGATAAAACATTTCCATAAGATCAAGAAATACCAGAGTTTACATCATTTTGACAAAAAATCTGAAGCCCCTCTAGGGAAAATCCTAGCCATTGTTCGGAAGAGCTTGTTCCCTTGGCTCTTGCCGCCAACTCGTGTGCCGCTTGGTTTGCACCTCGATGGATCCACCTGAAGCTCACTTGATCTTGCTGAGCCACCAAAGACTTTATTTGTTCCAAAAAATCCGCTGTACGGGATATGTCAACACTGTCTTATGTACGAATGAGCAATTGGAGGTCTTGAAGAAGTACAAGAGCATCACCTTCAACAATAAGATTCATGTGTCCCAGCTCGTTTACCAGCCTGATTCCCGAGAGCAATGCAGTGGCGTCTGCTTGCCGAGGATTTTGAGCGAGAACCCCATCAATGGTCTTAGCACCCACGAATATCCATCAGACCCTCGAATGATAACCCCACCTCTTCCTGCACCCGAATCTGCTTCAAAGGCTCCATCAAAATTAAATTTTACCGAACCTGTAGGGGGGCAACACAATTTGTTCTCCCGCCTTCTAAATGCAGCATTAAGAGCTCTATCAGATTCTACCCAGTCCAGTTCGCGAATCCTCCAAGAAATTTCTTGACAGGAACTAAGAGCACTCTTCAATCTTCCTTCAAACAATTTGGTATTGCGTGTACGCCATATTTCCCAAAAGAGCAAACACATTTTACTACGATCCTCTCCAGTGGATGTCGAGATAAGATTTGCTAACCAAAACTTGAAACCCAAATTGATTTTCAAGAGTTTTGGGTCAAAACCCATCAAACTCCACACCTCCTTAATGTGTCTACATTCCGAGAAGATGTGGGATTCGGATTCCCCATAATCGCCACACAAACAGCATAAATTGTCAACCCGAACATAACGGCGAACTAAATTAGTTTTTGTTGGCAGCACCTCATTAAACAGTCTCCACACAAAGTGCAGAACTTTTTTCGGACAATTAA
Organism: Linanthus parryae; assembly: GCA_023055425.1. Classification (NCBI taxonomy): domain Eukaryota; kingdom Viridiplantae; phylum Streptophyta; class Magnoliopsida; order Ericales; family Polemoniaceae; genus Linanthus; species Linanthus parryae. The sequence continues at coordinate 43,657,701 of JALGPY010000002.1, forward strand.
TCTTCCATAGTATGTCAAAGAACTTTCCTTATGGTTCTTGTTGAGCAAAAGAACCATGCGTATCTCCTACGGTTTCTGGATCGAACCGTGTAAAACCCCTTCTCTTCATAATGCCAAACAATCCTATCCGGCCTAGAGATGGACGGGATAGGAATGTTTGCGATAGCATTTACATCAACATCCCAAAGAAACATCTTGAGGTAGGGAATGTTCCATGTTTGATCATTATTTATAAAATTCCCAACTAACGGACCATGAGCATTATTAGGAGTTATTACCTTGAAATTTTGATGACTTGGGAACCACGGGTCAAAAATTGAGGCCTTGCCTCCATCGCCTATGCTCCATCGCGTTACTTTCATCAAAAGATTTCTACCAAAAATAATACTTCTCCAAGCAAAAGAAGGAGCATTACCAAGTTCTGCCGACATAAAATGAGAGTTCGCGAAATATTTCGCTTTCAGCACTAGGAATTTGGATATTTGAGAATCCTCCATCCTTGTTTTTCCAGCATTGCTTGATTACATTCCTTCATCTTCTTGAAACCGAGTCCACCTCTTCTTCCATTTCCTTGCACTTTGTCCCAAGATTGCCAACAAATATCTCTTTCTTTGTCTTGCTTTTCCCACCAAAATTGCCGAATTATCATCTCAATCTTATCACATATTCCTTTAGAAAGCATAAAACAGCTCATCGTGTAGGTTGGAATTGCTTGTGCGACAGCTTTGATTAAAACTTCTTTTCCTGCCACAGATAAAAGTTTTTATTTCCGACCTTTTAACTTACTATTGAGCTTGTTTATCAAGGATTTGAAGGTAATTGACTTGTTGCGCCCCATAGTCGTTGGAAGTCCCAAATATTTGTCATATCTTTCTACTTCCTGCACTCCAATAAGCTGTAAAAAGGAGGCTCGGACATCTTTAGCGACTCCAACCGAGAAAAGAAGAGCAGGCTTGTCAAGATTAACAACTTGACCTGTTGCTCTACCATAATCAGATATAATCTGTAGCAGACTATCAAGATTCTCCTGAGTAGCATCTGTTATGACATGTTATCACATAAAAATGTTTGACTAAAACTATTACCATTGTTAATGACCGATTGATTCGACCACATTCCCAGAAGTGAGTGGTAGTTCATTCCCTGTAGCGAATCACTTTGTTATATACGGTCTAAATCCACATGACTATTGAGGCGGTCAAGGTTGTGGACATGAAAATCTCTAAGAGAGATTCTTTTAAATATGGGTGTTTGTTATTTTTACATAAGTACAATTATGCCAGCAGCATAATCGATGAATCTTCGTAATCATGGTCACAATAATCACGTCATGAGGGGGAGAATTGGCTCTATTGCATGACATGGACCAAAATAGTATTGTCTCTTTCGGGTATGTACAATTCTAAATTTAAAAATTCCAACAAGATGAATAGCTTCTTGACTAATGGGTATTAATTTTCGGTATACACTTTGTTCATTAAAGGATTGCTTGTGTAAATATTTTGATCCTCCAGAAGAGGAATAAAAAATCAAAGCATCCAAAATTATGTTGGGATATGGTTAAATCATTGCTCTGCAAATTAAGAACACTAGATTCTTGAGAAATATTGGGGGTTCATAAATACATCATCATTAATGGATCAAAACAGACGTTGGTAATTTAATAGCCCTGGAAGAGACTAATAGCTCTGGAAGTAGCTAAAGGTACCTCAAATATAATAGTATGATCATATTAATAGCGATCATACATTTGAGGAAGCGAGTAAAATTACATGGTTATTTTATGGTAAGAATGTCGTCTATGAAGTTATTGGCCAAACATAGCGATGATACATTTGAGGAAGCGAGTAAAATTACATGGTTATTTTATGGTAATAATGTCGTCTATGAAGTTATTGGCCAAACGAAAGTCAACTGATGCATACGAAATTGTTGGGGTAAATAAATTGAATGTGTAGAGCAAAATATATAGTACTTAAAGTACTACAACCCCAAGCATAATTTACAATCTATGCATAAATACATATCTGCTTTTAAGCGTGGAACTTATGTAGATATTTTATATCCGCTATTAAGCGTGGGAATTGAGACTACATATCCGCTAGTATACGTGGGATTTGTCTCGAGGTAAGCGTGAGACTTGACATGTTTTGGATCATGATAAATTCTCATAAATACAATTATCTTGTGGTAAGAATGATGATAATGTTGTACTAGTCTTGGGGACTAAGGCCAACAAAACATGGGTTGAAAAGTAAATAGTTACAAATACAATCGTATGAATCACAAATTTGTGAGAATCCATGGAGGTTAGTACCCATGAGAATGCTTGAAGCAAATCAAAAGTGTGTACACTCGCGAGTAGTTATATGTGCATATACATTTTACTGAGTTTGATTGTTAATTGGTTATTGTTAGATTTTTGTATTGCAATTGATTTATTTGTCAGGTACAAAAGTGTTAGAAATCGGGAGAGATCCAATCCATATACTCTTTTTCCTTCGCTATGGTTTTTGTCCCACATGATTTTTCCAAGTAAGGTTTTAATGAGGTTGCAAAAATTATCTAGATGCGTTACAGAAGAATGTCATCACCAATGCTGAGCAAATAGGATTCACCGATGTACACTTTTTCCTTAGTCATTGATTATTCCCACTGGTTTTTTCATGACAAGGTTTTAATGAGCCATTGTAGTGATGATGATATTGAAGGGGGAGTGTTATGAAATATGTAATTAGATTGATGTGAAAATGCACCACATAGTTTGGTGTATTTGTATGATTAAATTTTGACCCAGAAGGCCCACCTAATGCCTATATAAGGAGGCTTGGGGTTGGGTTAATAACACATCTCACTACGATTCTCTCTATATCTTGTCTTTCTTTATTTCTGATCTCTCGTCTTCTCTTGATTCACAACAAAAACATCATTTCTTTTATTAAATTAAAAAAAAATATTTTAAAGGAAGACTATTTAGAAACAATGTAACTAGAGATACATATCACAAGCTTTTTCACGTACTTAGTAACTTAGATTTAACATTACTCCATTACAGGACTTAGTAACTTAGACTAATATTAGTACTTCATTACACGGAGTTTGTTGAAACAACAAAGAAATAATCATCAGGGGCCATAAAATGACATTCCTGCTTCTTAGGTTGAGTCTTGGACGCCTTGTGAGCGTGACAAACACCCACAGCATCTACTCTTTCTCCATCATCACCAACCATAGGAATCTTATAAAGCATATGATCCCTCATTTTGGTATGGCACAAGTAAACTCTGTAAGGGTAAGGCATGATGTGACACCCAATCTGCTTATAAGTATCCACAACCTTTGGCTCCTCCAAAACGGTGAAGTTTTGGAAAACACTCGTGTGCTTTGGAGACAGCTCGGTGGCGAGGACATCAATAGGAGCATCTGTTCCAAGGACGCCACCAACCGAGTCTAACAAGGAGTCTACTGAGGTGGCACAGAATTTTGATTCCCCCGGGGCAGGTTTGCTCTCGCACATTTTAAGTGTGTACGCCATTTGTTGGGCTTGTTTGGTGTTTTCTGAGAAGGAGAATGTGCGAAGAAGCTGAGGGAGGTGTTTGGATGAGAAAGGAACCGAATCGGCCTTCTCTTTTGGCAGAAATTCTCTCTTATCTTTCAATCCGATGTATATGGGCATTTTGTGGCCAACTTTCAAGTCTTCGACTTTGAAGAAAGCGAGCAATGCAGGATCTTTGACGACATGTGAGTCATTGCTTGCACTGTTGGTGATGGAGCACTACAATTATCAAAAGCTGGTGTTAATTGGTACTTAATCAAGCTTAAAGACACAATAGAAATAGAGTGATCTCGAGAGAGAGAGAGAGAGGTCAATTACCTGTGAAACGAACAAAACGCAGAGAAGGATAAAGAAAGATGGAATGTTGGAAGCCATTTTCTTCACCTTGTGAATTCAGAAGTGTTCTCACCTGATTTATCTGTACCTCTACTATATGTATAACTATAATGATAAGTCGAAGTCAAAGGTAATTACTGAATTAGTCAATGAGTTGGTATAATTAAATGAACCTTTTCTGTATTCTCCATAAATGTGGCAGTGAATTCATTTTTATCTCTTTTATAACAGTGATAACTTTAAAAAGTAATAATGTCAGTCGCGATATGTATCGTAGCTTTCAATTCCGGTTTGTTCCGCTCTGGAATGGGTGGATCGTTCCGTTTGGGGACAATACCGGGACGGATCAATTAAAGTTCCGTCCTAGCCAAATTCAGGTCTTTTCCGGCCAGCTCCATTTGGGGACAATATGAAGTAAGTGTTAGTTTGAAAAGGATCAGACGTTCTGAATTTCGATCCGTAACTGTTTGTCCTCTAAGACATTTTTAGTTATACTTCGTTACCATATTTTAAGTATAGATGTTATTATACGTCATAGATACATTAGTCTCAGAAGGTTTTTTTCATCCTAATGCCTATACTTTACCGTCAGCTTCACTTTTCTGAGGATTCAATCATGAGTAGAGGTTCGGTGATTCATGTCATGTCGGATGAGCAAGATAAGCGGACGATGAAAGAGGGCACCTTTGACGACTCACACGTAATTCAACATCTGAGACACGGTTTCTTCTACCTAACCAAGAAAATGTTTACCTATTCGGGAATCTCAGGATCTCTGCTTATTAGGCTGCTTCCGCGCCGTTGATCTTGTCCCTTCAGTGAGGACTGTGGATAACAAGTAACTTTTCTCTTGTGCATAATTAATTAACATCTTTTGTCATGAGATAAGTATGTTTGTTAAAAAAAAAATCAAAAAAAAAAAAAAAAAAAAATCAAAAGAAGGAGGAGTAGGAGGAGGACATATAATCGGAGTACAAAAAAAAAAAAAAGAGCAAGAGGAAACTTCAATTAATTACTTTAATCTACTTGAAGATTCTACAACAACCTAGCAGCTACCAGCTAGTATCATGGTTTATAATCTATTTTGATTTGGCTAACGTACTTCAAGTTGGTGCATGAAATCAAGCACCAACCAGCATGGTCTCAAGAACCGTGAAGAAAAGCACAAAGAGAGGGAAGGGGGAAGACGAGGGCGACAACGGGACTGGTGGCAGGAAGACGAAGAAAATGAAGCTAGTGGCGGTGATTCGATAGACAAACGTCGAACACACATGAGAGTCGGTGAGGGAGATAAGGTAGATTGATAGAGCACAGATAGTGAATAGTAGTTATTGGTGAGTATTTATGTCTTGTACTTTGATGACGTTGGTGAGGACTTTTCGTCAAAAATTAAAGCTCAATTTTTATCTTAACTTTTACTGGACGGGGGATGGGGTTTACAAATTTGAAGGGGGATGATAAGGGGGTACGATTTTATCCCGTACCCAAGCGCATGATAAATTTCATGGGTATAAATTATCTCTATCCCACATATATATTGCCGCTGAATTGAATCAATCATTTCTTGGAGTAGCAAGAAGCAACCAACAGAAAAGGGAAATCATGAAAGAAGCTCCAGGAATTCATAGAAAACTACATAATTTCTAGATAAAACTCAATAATCAATAAACTGTTGAAATCAGTCCACAAACAGGACTTAAATAGTTTTGCCAAAAATTACAAAATCTAGAAAACAATCTTAGAATAAATTTTTAAATAATAAAAAGATACACTCAAATCGGAATCAAAACTTAGAAAAATATAATTTCCCAATATGAGCATGGTATAGATGTAATAATAAAAAGAGAAGATAATATCTACACGCATGTGAAAATTTTTAACCCACACGACGGAAGGTGGCCTAATGGACATAAGAAAGACTAGCGAAGACAATGCAACAGTTGCAAGGAGTTTGGGTACAACATGCATACATCCCGCAATCTGCCAATTAACTGCGTTGAAGATGTACACGAAGCGAAAAGGTAAATCTCAACAAATACAATCAAAGTTTGATGTCAATGGAATCTTCTTCTGGTCTCAATCAACTAATCAATCATGGAAATGACATTTTGACTATTTGTGGTCTAGTAACTTGTTATTACTCTAAGATAATGTTATCCGGTGTTGTAACAGAACTCTTATTTCAGAACTCTGCTAACAGAACTTTTGTATCTTAGAGTTTCAGAACTCTAAGATAATATGGGTATTCGAGCAAGAACGATGAAAGCAAAACAAGAACGAGACATATATTTAATGTGGTTCACTAACGAATTCGTAACGAACCCGCTAGCTAATCCACGGCCAGAACCAGATATTTTATTGAGAAGAGAACCCGATTACAATGTACGCTGTGGCCACACCGGCAAACGACGACCACTCGAAACCAAACACCCACACAATAAAAAACCCACTGGACACACTCTCAAGATTCTCTATTAATTATGTGTGTGTGTTTTCAACCAAGACCAAAACTACATGTGTATTTATATACACATTGTGGTGGCGGTGAACTACCAAAAAACAACAACTTGGATACCAAGTTAATTCCAAATATGGCAACACCGCCCCAAAGACTAGAGACTTGACTTTTTTCCAAAATTGATTCAAGACACACCAACAAATCTCCACCTTGTCTTGAATCATCTCAGTAACCCGAACCTGAATCCGATGCTTCTCTTCTCAAACCTTAACCGGAGGCGTCTCCTAGAACCAGAAACGAGCACGCCTCTCCAAACAGATGTTCTGCAGCTGTATGCGAAACCCGAATCGCCAAATCGTTACTCTAACTGCCATGCGTTCCTGCAACGACTGCACCCGATGTGGTTGCACTTCAAGTGCTCCACCCAGAACCAGACTCGAATACAGTCACTGAGAAAACATGACCGAATGTATTCGAGATGCGCCCAATTGCGCCAAAGAGATGCACCGTGACAGAATGCTCAGATATCGCTACCAGACCCGATGCACTTCGCGATGAGTGCCCCAACAGTTTTCATGCCCGATGTGCCCCGTATGCCTCAGATGCGCCAGATGCTCGCCAGAAACAGATCGCGCCAGATGCGAGCTCAATGCGTGTCAAGGTACATGCTCCAGAATCAGATGCACGCCAGAAGAGACCCGTGCATAATGCGCGCCAGAAGTAGAACCAGATGCGCGTGCCCGGAATCTCACGCGCCATATGCTCCTTGTCGTTGCTCCAACTCCAACGAGTTTCTGCAACACATGAGCCATAACAAGATTCAATTCACACACCAGATGCTCCACGCCAGGAACCGAATTGCGCCTGACCGTCAATCGCCAGAAAGCCAGATGCGCGTGAACTGCCAGATTCGCGCCTGTACCACTACAACAATTCTGACCTGTGCCGACCATTTTCTTATCGACAAGCAATTCTGTGTCGACAGTTATATGATTTATCTACTGAATTTGTGTTTGACGATATAACTTGTCAATACTGTCAACTTTTACAAATTTCAAGTAAAAAAATTGTCAACAATTGGATGCGCTAATTTTCCCGCTCCCGATAATAAAATAGGTGACAAACATAATATCTAATGACTCACAAATTCGTCAAAAAATCAAAACACATTATTTTGGAGGGTAATGATAAATTATTCCCGCACTTCTAAAATGTTGGAGGTAATCTGAATAAACAATTAAACAAAAACATTAACTCTCTCACACACACGTTACTCATCACTCTCAACCCCCGTCTCTCAAACTCCCTTTGAAAACCTCTCTCATCTCTCCCGTCTGTCTCAAACTCTCTCAATGTCAATCTCAATCTCAATCTCAATCGTAATCAGTCTCAAAATCGCGTGATTCTCTCTGAAAATCCTTCGATTAATCCCCTTCATCACTCTCAATCTCATTATCTTCTCCATCGGGCGATCCCCTTCATCAGTTTGTGAACGTGACAGTCTGGGTTTCTTGTGGGTCGATCCCCTTCATCAGGTATGATGTTCTCTCACTATTTCCTCTTCTTTTCCTTTCATTGTGTGTTCAATTTATTCTGGTTGATGAACTAGGGTTTCCTAGATGAGATCAACACAGTTTGAATGGGGGAAATCGGGGGTTTTGCAGATTTAGGTTAATTTTACAGATTTATGTTAATTACGAAGTGACTGCGCACATATTTGACCCAATTTTCAGATTGCATGTTCAATTTATTTTGGTTCATGAACTAGGGTTTTCTGCTATTTCTTAAAAATTGGGGCTTTTATGTTTGTTTTGGAGATTGGACTGATCATTTTTTTTTCTGAATGATTTGGTTTGTGTTTGTTCAGGTTGCTGAGGTTTTTTGATGAGAAGCTCATTGCGTTGGACCCGATAAAGGTGGGTAGTTAGACTTGTACTTGTTTATATGTTTCGTGGAAACTGACAAATTTTGGACTTGTACTTGTACTTGCGGCTATTGCTGTTTTGGTTATGATATTTGTCAAAGTAAACTGACAAATTTTGGACTGAAACTGCTCATATTTGTAAAGGGTTTGATTTGTGATATTGTCGAAGTGAACAATTAAACTGAATAGTCATAGCTGCATATACAATATTCTGCATAGTTGTATTGTTGTTGACTTTGTTATTTTATTGTTGATTCCGTTGGTTGCACAAATAAACTGAATACTCACTGCGCATCTGCCTTGGCAAAGTGTTATCGTTGTAGCTGCTTTTGTGTCTTTGTTAGACATTAGGAAAATCATAGGCCTCCTCTTGTCTGCAGCGGATCGTCTTGCCTTTCAGCTTGTGGTATTCAATGTGCATGTGATAGGATTGTATTTGCGAGTGTATTATTTCTGCGGTCCACTTCTGAAGTTGGGAAGTGTAAGGATACTGAGATTTCTTTATTCTTTTGTGATACTTCAAAGAGGAGTTCTATATTTCACTGTATTTGGTAATTGATTGTTAGTAAATTTTTCAATATTGCTTCGATTTGTGGATCTTAAGCTCTGTTATGGTTCAGCCTGTTCTGAAAGTTATATCATGTGTTTTGGTTCTTCATTACTTAATTACAGTTCACGTTTGCCTCTTTTTAATACTCATTGGCCGTAGAGTATCTGTTTATTATGCTCATTTGCTCGCAGTTGAGTTTGTTTCCTTACGACAATCTGTTGTATCCACAATGTGTAATTACTGTATTCAGATTTAATTGACAGCATAAACAATGTTTTCTGATGTATTTCGATTGTACTTGTCTGTGTTAACTCTGTCGTTGAACTGCAATTAATGTATAAGTACTAATCGTCATGTACTGTATGTCAGGTTATAGATATAGTTGAGCACAAGGAAGCGATTACTAGTGGATTTGGTGAAAGATCTTAATTAACACCTGCTTATAAGGTTATTTGTCTCTTCATCTCGCATCAAAGGTAATTTTTCTCACCTACTCGCGGAAAAGTATGTGTTACTTTATACTGGTTTGTGCATTTTTTACAATGCTCTTTCATAGCTTCATACTCCTTATCTGTTGTAGTACTTGATGACTCTGTATTCTACATTTGTGTGTTAATTTGCTTAACACCAACTGTCGTATAAAAACTTACGACGTATAAACTGCATATATGTATTGATGGATCGAAGTTGGATTGGTTTAAATGATAAATGGTGTCAGGAATATGTTGATGGAGTGTCTGATTTCATTTCGGTTGCGAGTCGGCACACTGATGAAAGGAATAGAATACGTTGTCCGTGTTCTAGCTGCAATAATGTTTACTATTTACCGGTTAACGTTGTAAGAGGACATTTTCATGCAAATGGTATGCTTGTAGATTACAGAAAGTGGGTTTTTCATGGGGAAGATTACGGTTTACGTACGGTTGATGTGAATGATACGAGGGATGTTGTAGACGACATCCGTGGAAAAGAGGATGAGCAATGTGGAGGCACTGATACTCAAGACTCTCCCCCTTCCAGAGAAATCTGAATCTGAGCCGGAATATGAGCCCGAATCTGAAGAGGAATTTGCAGAGGAATCTGAGCCGGAGTCCGTGTCGGAATCGGAGTCGGACACTTCAGACAGAGAATGAGGTCAGAGACTTGGTACTTAAATTTGTATTTGAATAGAGTCCTAATATTATCGGGTTTCTGATCTTCTGTCATGATTCGATTGCATTATTGTGGTTAATTAGGGAGAAGGTTTTTTAAATGCATGCTGTTACTGGCTTGAGCAACCTGCACTTAGTCGTCACTTGCCTGGGGTTTTTTCCATCTGACCTTTACCTAACTTGACTGAAATTAGAAGTTGTAACAAAGTGTCTGTTGTTGGATCCCTATTTACGTGGATTGAGTATGCAGTTAACCTGTCTTCATTTGCCAGTTTCCATTCTTTGAATACGTATCCAGTTATTACCAATTTATTAGTTTTGCCCTTTATGCATTTGAGGTTCTAACAAATACTTCCATGGACTTATAACTCCAGTATCTGGACATCTGACTTGTGGTCCGAGATGAAAATGTCCCAATCTGTTAGGCGAATCTTTAATTATCGTAGTAATTTGAACATTGAATAGGATTGTAGTACTATGCGTATGACTGGTTTTGAAGTTCACTAGGATTCGGTTCCTATTTCCGTCGTTCAAGTAACTGGTGAATGGCAATGGGATTCAGTTTAATTGAATAGGATTTCAGGCATCTGCACGAGTCTTTAGTCACGAATTTCTAGAGTTTAGAGCTGATTACATTATGTGAAGTTGATTACACTCAGTCTTGGCACAATCTGTTAGGCGAATCTTTACTTTGCTCCGGGTTAGCTGAGAAATTACATTTCATAATTTCAGAAGTGTTTGATGTGTGTAACTTGCAAAGGCATGTTGCTTTCGACTTAATTCAGCTATCAAACCCAAATATTAGAATGTTTTGATCAATTCACAGATGTTGAATCCTTCCCTAATCATAATCAAATTCTGTATTTGTTCTTACGCAGTCGGAATTTGCTGTTTGGAAAGCACTTCATGCCATCCAGAAATCGTTATTCTCAACGGTACCAAATTCTCCTCGATACTTTGTCCAAATGCTTAAATATGTTTCTGAATTTAAATTATGTCATCAATTACAGTGTCTTTAGGAATCAAGTGCGCAAGTGACTTCATGTATGAATATTTGCTGCAGGGGTTCGTGAATGGATCGAGTACGTACGTTAGCTTTTTCGACGACCTGTTCGTGAATGGAGTGTATATATGGTTCATGCCACGGAGTTTTGGATCCACTATGTCTGCTATGTCTATTATTTCTGTTAACTAGACTACGAACCGGAATGACTTGTGTATATGTTGAACTTATGTCTATCAGCTCGAATCTGCTGCGACTGAATATTTTGAACTGGGATGTGTGATGTTAAGTTTTATGCTGCTGTTTTGGGCAATATGTGACATGTTGCTGAATGCAACTACTGTTTATGTTAAGTTTTATGTTAACTGCCTATTTATGGCATCTTGTTTATTTTGGACACCATGTTTGGATGGTCTTCAAAAGTGCTTTTTTTATTAAGTTGTGATAAAGGTGACAAGCACGAAGGTCACAAGAAAGATGAAGTACCGTCAAACTTCTCTTCTACTGACTATTCTGGATGTCATCTATCTAAATAAACATGAATATGTGTTTGTCGCCAGTTTTAAAGGTGACAAAAACACATAGTCAGTAGAACGAAACTACCGACAGAAATATATGTCACTGCTTACTCTTTCTGCAAACAAACATGACGTTTGTCGGCTATCACTCTAACGACGGAGCTATTGTGACTACGGATCGACAAACCAATTTCTGTCGGTAGAATAACTGCCGACAAATTTAAGCTATCTACCGACAAATTTTGCTGTCAACGGAGGCAGTATTTGTTGTAGTGTACCGAATGCGTGCTGGATTTGCCAGATCCCTGGCACGCCTAATAGGATGCGCGCCAGATTGCTCCAACAGGAGTCCGGATAGCCCCCTCCACGGGGCTTCAGATGGTGGGTGTAGCTGCTTCTCTCTCACGAACAAATCGATCTTCATCGCCAAACCAGACATCGTTCTTGGCGGAATCTCGAAACCCAACTCCCTGCTCCACCAGAACCACGAAACCCTAGCTTTGAGTTCCACCAAAACGTGAAACTCTAGCTCTTGGCTCCACCCTCATCTTGGAACCGCAGCTCTGATATCTGTTTGTTGTAACATATCTCCTGTTTCAAATCTCTGATACCAGTTTGTTACAACCTGTGGGTATTCGAGCAAGAACGATGAAAGAAAAACAAAAGCGAGACAGATATTTATCGCGGTTCACTAACGAATTCGTCACGAACCCGCTAGCTAATCCACGGCCAGAACCATATATTTTATTGAGAAGAGAACCCGATTACAATGCACGATGTGGCCACAACGGCCACGACGGCCACCCGAAACCAAACACCCACACATTACAAAACTCACTGGACACACTCTCAAGATTCTCTATTATACTCGTGTGTGTGTTTTCAACCAAGACCAAAACTACATTTGTATTTATATGCACATTGTGGTGGCGGTGAACTACCAAAAAACAACAACTTGGATACCATGTTAATTCCAAATATGGCTGCACCGCCTAGACCGAGACGTAACTTTTTGCCAAAATTGATTCAAGACACACCAACATCCGCATTTGTAACAATTGTTATGTACTTATGGAATGAAATTTTCTTTGTTACACAGGTTGTTCTCTAAAGTACTATTTTGTTTCTATAGCTGGTCCACATATTTTTTGTCAGACGCCATCTAATTTCATAGTGGGTTTATCTTGGAACCCAGTGAAAGGAAAAGCTAACCCTCATAGCTGAACGCATGGTAGACAATCCCCAACTTTTAAGTTGTACGCCAAGCCTGAAGAAAACATAACGGAGGGGTCCTTCAGAACATACGAATCAACAATTTCATAATCGGCATTGGTGCACAACAAGTAAGAAAATTAAGTTTAATAAGTACTATATTAAGGCTATGGGCAGATATTAAAAGAAGAGGCACTTTTACTAATTTGAGTGAAGTAATAACATATTGGCTTAATTGCTGATTGCATACCGCCTGTTTCTCATAATTAGCTTATTGCAATCCCCAATCTTTTTTATTGGCTGATTGTTCTCGCCATTTACAATACTACTAGTTTGCTGCAACTGGATAAATTTTCCATCCAACTACCGTTAATGTTTGAAGGTAAAATTGTCATAACCAAGATCTGATAACCTAATAGTTATGAAGGGTAGAATTGTCTATGCTTATATAGATAATTAAAAAATGATTGAAAAATATAAAAGAAGAAGAAGATAAATAAGAAGATAAGAAGAGTTCGTTTCCACTTTGTGCGTCTTCTTCTCCCTCTCCTCCTCCTTCCTTTCTTCCTCCACCGCCTTCACTTCTACGGGTATTGTGAGCCCTCATATGGATGATGATGGCACTGACGAGGATTATACATGGACGTTCAGATTACGGAACGGCCTAGGCGCAGTGTTGCTCCACCGTCGTATTTAAAAGATTATGTTCGTTAGTTCTTAGTTTTGATTTCACATTGATTGTTTTAGTCATTATTTAAAGATTTGGGGGTCAAGTTGAATTTTCAATTTTATCCGGGGTTTCTTTAGGATTCTTTACTCGGATTAGGATTATGTCGAACCGTCAGGGTTAATGATATAAAAAAGGGTGTAATTTTTCAGAAAGCAATAAGAAAAGTTTTAGCCCTAAATCGTTTGTGTTGTTCTCTGTTCTTGGCCGAGAACTTGGAGTTACCGGACGGTAACAACTGGTTTCTTTCATTGACTTGCGTTAGACGTACCCGTGCAATGCCCCTGTTTTCTTCCCCTGCCATGGTTGAGGAGACAAGCACACCGTCAGGCGATAAGCCCGTCTTCTCCCAAGAAGATATGGTGGCCTCCATTACACACCTTCAAGCTGACATGTACAATCGTGACAAGAAGCACGAGACAGAAGTTGGAGAGATTCGCGATGCTCTCCGCCAGCTGCTCAACGTGACTCTGGCGCTCCGCTGTCGCCCCAAATAGCGCGCCCAACCCCGGCACAGACTGCCACCACTTCGCCGCCGGTTTGGAAGCCTCCTCCTTCGCGCACGAACCCGAGGAGAACCGCTGAACCAAACCCCGTATGCGGGTTGATTCGCCATGACTCAATGGGGAAGATTCGGTAGGTTGGATTTTTCGCATGCAAAAATACTTTGATTACTATCGCACATCTGATGTTGATAGCCTAAAACTTGCTGCCATCTTGATTAATTACCCGGCTTCAGATTGGTTTCGTTATTACCTATCTAATAACCCTCATGCGACTTGCATGGAATTTCTAACGGCAGTCAAGCTTCGGTTTGATCCGGGGCATTATGAAGACCACATGGGGAAAATTTCCAAAACTCAGCAAACTACTACGGTGGTGGCTTATCAAACCGATTTCAAATGGGTTCTCACTAAGGTTACTGGAATTGAAGAATGGGTCTTAGTTTCTTTGTTTTGCGCGGGATTATAACAGCCCCTCAAGAGGGAATTAACTGTGCGCAATCCTCATACATTACTGGAGGCTTTTGCTTTGGCACGGGAACTATCAGCCGGTCAAGAGGAATTACTACAATCTTTTGTTCCCAAACTTTCCTGGACACCTCAGATTGCGAAAGCCGCAACGCCCACTGCCTCTATCACTGGTTCGGGTTCGGCCACAACACCGGTCACGGCCAAAGCTCTCACTCTTCCCAACCCTCCAGTCAAGATGATTACACCCGCCGAACAAGCAGAACGGCGACGGCAAGGACTCTGTTTTAATTGCGATGATAATTTTTTTTGTGGCCACAAGTGCAAAGCTCAGTTTCTGTTACTATGCACTGAAGACAATGATACCACCGACCAGCCTATCCCTATTAACGAGGATGATCCCGGCATCGTCGCGAATAATCTCTCACATTTGCACACTTTGGCAGGTAAACCACACCCTCGCGTTCTTAAACTAGCTGGCACTATTGGTGATGTTTGCGTACAGGTTCTCATTGACGGGGGAAGTACTCATAACTTTATCCACCCTACTATGGCGGAACACTGACATTGTTGCTACATCCGATTTCACCATTCCGTGTCTGTGTGGGTAATGGTGAGTCTTTATGCTGCAGATACTATATTCCCAAGACACCACTAACTATTCACGGTACGACATTTGAGGTGGATCTTTATGTCTCGGCTATTCATGTCATCGATGCCGTCTTAGGCGTTCAATGGTTGGAGACGTTAGGAGAAGTTTGGCAAGACTACAGTAAGCTCACAATGAAATTCGTCTGGCAGGGTAAAAATTTAATGTTAGATGGGTTGATCACGGCCCTCGTGGTACTTCTCATAATTCCTTGTCCACTCATTATTCGCCTTCTTCAGAGGTTGATTTTTATGAAATGGTAACCATGCCTTTGGAACAGGAACAGCAGGCACCCACAGACGAGTTCCCTCCCAGTCTACCCGACCATGTGCTTCGGTTTTTGACTCAGCATCAGAGCGTGTTTGCTCTACCATCTGGCCTACCACCGCCTCGCCAGTGGGATCATCGGATCCATCTTCAGCCCGGTACCAGCCCGGTCAACGTTTGGCCATATCGCTATCCCTATTTTCAGAAATCGGAGATCAAACAGCAGGTGCAGGATATGCTTCGGCAGGGGGTAATTCAGCCAAGAAGCAGTTAATTTTGTTCTCCAGTATTATTGGTCCGAAAGAAGGATGACACTTATCGTTTCTGTGTTGATTACCGTGCCCTTAATGCGGCTACAGTACCGGACCACTTCCCTATTATGATGCCTGATGAGTTATTTGATGAGCTTGGCGCGGACCGCTTCTTCTCCTATCTTGACTTACGTTCTGGGTACCATCAGATTCGGATGCACACTGCTGACATTGAGAAGGCCGCCTTTCATACTCACGATGGCCATTTTGAGTTTTTTGTCATGCCATTTTGCTTGACCAATGCTCCTTCTACTTTCCAGGCGGATATGAACCAGATCTTCCAATCTTTATTTCTTTGTGACCGTGTTCTTTGATAATATTCTGAACTACAACACGACTTCGGAGTTCCATGTCAAACACTTACATCAGGTTCTATCTCTCTTGGCAGACAATTGTTTTTATGTTAAGCTCTTTAAGTGTTCTTTTAGCATGACAAGCGTAGATTACTTGGGACATGTCATTACAGTCGGTCAGGTACATGCCGATCCTCAGAAACTTGACGCCATGGCTGCATGGCCGACACCAGTGTTAGTCAAACAGTTGCGCGGATTTCTGGGGTTGACATGGTACTACATACGTTGTATATGCGATTATGCCACGATTGCTTCTCCTTTGACTGATCTTTTGAAGAGTGACGCTTTTGCTTGGTCCAGTGACGCCGAGCAGAGCTTCGCGGTATTGAAACAGGCTATGACTTCTGCTCCAGTGCTCCACTTACCTGATTTTGCGGAACCGTTTGTACTGGAGACAGATGCGTCAGACAGTGGGGTTGGGGCGGTTCTAACACAGTCCGGATACCCGTTGGCTTTTTTTAGCAAGAAGCTAGGCCCCCGGTTGCGCGCTACTTCTACATATCCCGAGGAGCTTTACGCTATCGTTGAGGCAGTGCAGAAGTGGCAGCAGTATCTATAGGAATTGAAAACGGATACGCAGCAGAATAAAGAATAATTAATCCATTCAAGACCCTCAAAGGATCACAATTCTAGATCTTATAACGATAGTAAGGGTTTAGTATCAAAATACCTTTTGGTTCTCCTTTGATGACTTCTCACGTGAAAAAATATTCACGTCTCTATGGCTAGTCCACTCCTAGGACTGAATCCGGATCCTTCAAGCCTTTTCGCTAGCTAGGATTCAAGGAAGAAGAAGAAGAAGAAGAAGATCACGTCAACGCAAAACGGAGCAAGGAGGGGGCGGTCCTCCTTGGTGGCCGATGGGGTGAGGAGGGGCGGCAAAGGGGGGCTTCGGCGTCCTTTTGTTTCTTTCTCTCTCCTACTCAAAGTATGTAGATGTGTAGAGAAAATAAGCTAGGAGTGTTCTTAATATAGTCCAACAACTCCTTGTCCTACTACATAAAGAACCACTCTCCTAATCCTACTCATGTAAGGATTAGTCCAACTTGCAAATTTGTCCCACTAAGTTTGCAAGTAATTGCGTATTGATCCTTCTATTTAGCTAATTAAATTAATTAATTCCCAAGTCCTGTCTAATCCATAGGGAGTGTGTCCCCATAGGTTTCTACGTAATTGATAGTAACAATTTACTAACATGGAGCGACCTCTAGCAAGACATCCAACTTACCCAACTAATAGAAATAGTCATCCGACAAACCTTTTGCAAGTATTGTCTCATCCCTTTGTCTCTATATTGGGATTGGACACGAGACATACAAGTCACACTCGTATATCCAACCCATAGTTCCTCGATCCTGGGAATAGTCTTATCCATGTAGATAACATCAATATCCTATATTGATTTATCTGAGTCTGGCCAGACATTCTATAAGCACCATCCCTCGAGTGGTCGTGGATATTTGCTCCTGTTATGTGGGAGGGACAAATTCTATTTACGTCACTACCATCTCTAAGCTTGCTTCCTTATTGTATCTGACTAACGCCTTTATAACTACCCAGTTACTATGTGGCGTTTGACGATATCAAACAAAACATTCCACGACTAGAGGATCTAGTGACTTCAAGTCTAGGGATGACAATAACGTTGTCACTACGAGAAGCACTTGTGACTTTACATAACCTGTATGTAGCCTTATAATGGGTCAATCCATTGTGCCGTTACTCCTAATGCATACCCATGTGTTGAATCGTCATATCTCCATATCAATCCAACCCCATACTAGTCTATAGTTGATGGTCATTTTAATCCATATAACTGACTAGGGATATTTAAGAATGTAACATTTATATTCGAAGGACTTCATTCATGTTAACATATCTCTATATTGATAACATAATGAATCGTAAATCCATGAATGTCACAAGAAATAGATTTCCTCTAGGGCATATTTCCAACAGTATCTGTTGGGACGTGAGTTCATCATTCGCAGTGACCAACGTAGTCTGAAGGAATTCTTATCTCAGGTGATTCAGACTTTGAATCAGCAGTTCTATGTCCGCAAGCTCACGGGGTTTCAGTTTTGGATTTAGTACAATCCGGGACCGGCAAATCGTGTGTCGGATGCTTTGTCACGTTGCTACACTGAGGAGGCGTCAGGTTCCTTATTGGTGGCGGCCAGTCAGCCTTTGTCTTCTGTG
Source organism: Linanthus parryae (assembly GCA_023055425.1). Taxonomy (NCBI): domain Eukaryota; kingdom Viridiplantae; phylum Streptophyta; class Magnoliopsida; order Ericales; family Polemoniaceae; genus Linanthus; species Linanthus parryae. The sequence goes on from JALGPY010000002.1 coordinate 43,675,886, forward strand.
ATGCATGTGATTCGCCGGGAAACTCCGACCATGCCTGACCTTCAGGCCCTCGTTACAGCGCTTCAATTAGAGTCGAAGCCGCCCAAATTTTGTTTCGTCGATGGTGTTCTGTATTACCATACATAGATTTGTATCAGTCGCGAGTCATCCATTCGCGATACGTTGTCACAGGAGTTCCTCAGTTCACCAGCAGCAGGTCATCCAGGTATTGATCGCACTTACCGTCGTTTGGCAGTAGTATTCTATTGGCTAGATATGCGTACGCACGTTCGCCTGTTTGTGTCTTCATGTCTTATTTGTCAGACCACCAAATACTCTACACAAAAACCGGGTGGGTTACTGCAGTCATTGCCTATCCCCGACCGCGTATGGGATGCGACCTCTATGGACTTCATCACGGGTCTTCCTTCCTCTCAGGGTTCACCGTAGTGATGGTCGTTGTTGATCGTTTGACCAAGTATGTGCATTTTGGGCTACCTTCGGCTAATTTTGATGCACCGTGTGTTGCGCGCTTGTTTCTGGATGAGGTGGTGAAGCACCATGGCTTTCCGGAGACGTTGGTTTCGGATCGAGACCCGGTATTCAGGAGAACTTTTTGGAAGGAGTTACTGAAGCTCAGTGGCACTACGCTTAAGTTCAGCACAACTTATCTCCCTCCGACCGACGGTCAGGCTGAGGGCCTGAATCGTGGGTTGGATGAGTACATCCGAGCTTTTACGTCAGAACAGCCTCGTCGTTGGGTGTCTTTTCTTTCCTGGGCTTAACTTGCGCTGAACTGTAGTCATAATGAGAATATTAATACGTCCCTGTACCGTGCTCTCTACGGCCGTGATCCTCCGTCCCTTTTTCCCACCATGCCGTTGGCACGTAAGTCCCCCACTGTGGATACATTGGTTCACGAACGTCATGAGTTGCTCACTGCTCTGAAGGGGAACCTAGGGAAAATGAAACAGCGAATGCGTGATCAAGCTGACAAACACGCCGTGACGTCTCTTTCCAGGTTAGTGATTTACTATTATTACGTCTGCGGCCTTAACGGCAACAGTCTCTGGCTAAGACTTTATCTGCGAAATTGGCTCGTCGTTATTACGGTCCATTTGCGGTCGTGGAGTGTGTGGAACTGATGGCCTATCGTTTACAGCTGCCCGACTCGTGTCGCTTACATACTGTTTTTCACATTTCCTTTTGGCCGTTTGTTGCGAAGCAAACTTCAGTGCCCACGACTGCTCTTCCCGATGAGTTTTTCAAAGGGAAAACCGTGGCGGTCCCTATCTCGGCATCTCAAGAGAGGACGGTGCTTGTTGCAGGCATTCCTCAGCGTCATTGGTTGGTCTCTTGGTCCGATGGCGCACCCTCTACCTGGGAGCCCGTTCAGGAGTTGCAGGTATCTTTTCTGAATTTACAGCTTGAGGAAAAGCTGGTTTTCGAGACCAGGGGAGTTGATACGGTTATGATGAACCCTCCTATGGATGTTGATGGCAGCGACGAGGATTCGGTTGACATGGACGTGCAGATTAGGGAACGGCCTAGGCGCAGTGTTGCTCCACCGTCGTATTTAAAAGATTACGTTCGTTATTTCTTAGTTTTGATTTCAGTTTGATTGTTTTAGTCGTTTTTTAAACATTTGGTGGTCAAGTTGAATTTTCAATTTTTTCTGGGGCTTCTTTACGGTTCTTTACTCAGATTAGGATTAGGTAGAACCGTCAGGGTTAGTGATATAAAAAGGGTGTAATTTTTCAGAAAGCAATCAAAAAAATTTTATCCCTAAATCGTTTGTTTTGTTCTCTGGTCTTGGCCGGGCACATGGAGTTACCGAACGGTAACATTCACTTACAAGTTGAATTTTTAGCTTTATCCGGGGTTTCTTTACCGTTCTTTACTCAGATTAGGTTTATTTCGAACCGTCAGGGTTAGTGATATAAAAAGGGTGTAATTTTTCAGAAAGCAATAAGAAAAATTTTAGCCCTAAATCGTTTGTTTTGTTCTCTGGTCTTGGTCGGGCACTTGGAGTTACCGAACGGTAACATTCACTTACAAGTTGAATTTTCAGCTTTATCCGGAGTTTCTTTACGGTTCTTTACTCATATTAGGATTATGTCGAACCGTCAGGGTTAGTTATATAAAAAGGGTGTAATTTTTTAGAAAAAACAAGAAAATTTTTAGCCGTAAATCGTTTGTTTTGTTCCTGGTCTTGGCCAGGCACTTGGAGTTACCGAACGGCAACATTCACATACCTGTCCTCCTTCAATTTCAGTTCTGATTTAAACTTCAAGGAGTTCGTACCGATCACAATCGGGGGTTTGTTGAAACCAGCCCTCGGTGACAGTGATGACGACATCGTGGGTGGTTCCCTCTTCAACAAGTTTTGCAAATTCCCATCGTTTCTGGATATGTTTGGGAGGCTGGCTTCTGGAGGCCGACCATCAACATCGACGGAGAAGAAGGTGAGAACAGGGTCTTCTATTGGCGATTCGATTGCGTCTTGTTCCAATTGAGGATCTATGGATGCCTGGAATCCATTATGTCGCTAAATCTCGTGTTTTGGATTCAATTTCATGTTACAAACAAAAAGGTTTCTGATTGAAGCGATTCAAACGGTCTCCTTGGGTTCGATTTCCGGGTTTGACTGAATGAAGAGTTTATTTGCTAAAAAATGCAACCTTTGGTTTTATCGTGGTACAGGATCATTGGTGGTTGACTTGATTTCCTCTGGAATTTCCGGTTTTATTTGCTCGCACTCATTGATTTTTGATTCATATGTTTTCATTCTTTTCTGGGCTGGTTTGGGAAGGCAATAAAAATGACCGGGTTCGGTTAGGATGACGAAGAAAATAGATGGTGGCTCTTCGCCAGAATCTGGAAGGTAAGGTTTGTAGTGAAGGATATGGCGGTGATGTGGCGGAGATGGTGGTAGTAGCGGTGGACTCATATTTTTCTTATGAGTATAAGGTTGACTCTTTTGCCCTTACAAAATAGGACATACATGTCAACTAATGGAATATTTCGCAACGTGGCTAGCGGGATTTTTTTTTACCATTTGCAATAAGCCAGTATAATTGTAAATGAGGAGTGCAATCAGCCAATAAAAAAATTGGTGGTTGCAATAAGCCAATTATGAAAATCTGGGGGTATGTAATCAGCAATTAAGTCTAACATATTTATCCATAATTTTCATTCAACAAAAAGGGAAAACCGTTCTCTTTTTCACATGCATTTCTTAAAGTTATTGGATTAGTGCTCTTAAAATCTATATTATAAATAACATTTAGTAGCCCTTATGTGTTTAAGTTCCCCTCCCTTCTTTATTTTGTAGCTCTGACACTAAATGTGTGTGACATAGTAAAAACTAAAAAGAAGCAGAGCATAGAATATAATATAATTTCACATGAATGAACTATATGTAATTGAGCAATGCTGTACGTACCAAAAAAGCATTCCAATAACATCCCAAAAACCCACATCATCTACACTATTTAAAGTAAGTTTCAAGATATTAGTCAGTAGAGCAGAAGTGGCAAATTTGGGACACTTTTAGGACATAATTTTTGGGATATATACCATTTTTGTATGTAATTCTGATGATTTTTGTCGATGAGCGGGCTTGGTTGATATTCAAACATTGAATGCCGATTTAGTGTGATTTGTCTTTATTTATCCTATTTAATTGTGATGACACCAATCACTTGGGCTCTGTTTGGTTCGCGGTAAAATGTTTTTCATGGGGAAATATTTTACGCGTAACATGTTTTGTGTGAAAAAAATTTCCCTGCAATTATTTTCTCGTGTTTGGTTGACTCTTGCCAAAACAGTGGACCGTGACGAAAATGGCAATGATGGGTGGCGGTGAAGGTGGGTGGCGGTGATGGGTCGTGGTGGAGGTAGTTGGTAGTGGTGGTGGAGGTGTTAGTATGAATTGTTGTGCTCCTTCACTCTCCGGAAAATGGCTTACGGATTTGAAATGTGTAAATCATTTTACATCATTTGAGGGAAAACATTTTACTTCCAACCAAACAACACCAAAATACCAAAACAAGAAAACGCATTTTACAGAAAAATGTTTTACCACCAACCAGACAGAGCCTTGGTGTCACAAGTCTATGTATTGGTAAAATGCAAAAGAAAAATGCTAAAGTGTCCACCAATATCTCCCACTCATCTTCCACCCACATATAAATTCAGGAACATAAATATTTATTTGGTATGATTGCATCTGTCTAGAAAGAAGGTGGGACATGTGTGGTAGATATTGGTGGGTTCCCTATATGCAAGAATATCATTCCAACATGTGGATCTAGAAATTGTTTGGTAGCAACAGAAACTTCAGTCACGATTCGAATACATTAGCAATCTCTGTTGTTATTAGGGCGAAAAATGTTATAAGAGGAAACGTCAGTGTTTTTACACAAAAAAAGAAATGTCAATCTATTGGCAGATTGGCATTGTTACCAAATGCTTTTAGTGGCCGTAAAAGCTTACAATTTTGTGACAATTACTCTAAAGTTGGTGCCATCTGTCACAGAATTTTTTGTTGACAGATGGCACCAACTTGCGTACTACATGATGAGATTTGTTGCGGTGACATACTACATGATGAGATTTCATTATTTCTCCATTACACGGTACTTTGTCCCTTTTACTCAGATCTGTTGCAGTGACTACTAGTACATGATAAAATTTAGTATATTTGGATTATTACTCCATTACACGGTGCTTGGTAAGGCAACGAAAATAATATCATCAGCCTGTATGATATGACAAACAATCGATCCAGGCTGAGTCTTCAACACTTTGAACGCCACATGATTAGGGTCAAACGATGCAGTGTTCGTGTGACAACTACCAACTGCCTCTATTCTCTCCCCATCTTCTCCAACCAATGGAATCTTATAAATTATATGATCTTTCTTTTGGGTATGGCATAAATAAACCTTATAAGGGTAAGGCAGGATGTGACATCCGATCTGCTTTTCACTATCAATAAGCTTCGGCTCCCCCAACACGGTGTAGTTCTGGTAGGCAATCTGGTGCATTGGGGACAATTTTGTGGCCAATGCATCTATATGGCCATCCAATCCGAGGAAGCCACGTACTGATTCAATCATGGCTTCTGATGAGGTGGCACAGAACTTGATTTCAGCCCTACCAGGTTCGCGCTCGCATGCTTGTAGCGCGAGAGCCATCATCTTGGCTTGTGGGGAATTTTCTGAGACGGAGAACAAGTCAAGAATCTGAGGGAGCTGTTCGGATGAGAAAGGAATGGAATCCGCTTTTTCTTTTGGTAAAGAGTGGATATTTTTGTAAGGGCTGTTGGCCTTGATGTAGATGGGCACTTTGTTCCCAACCTTTAAGTCCTCAATTCGGAAGTAAACTTGCGATACAGAATCATCATCCTTTGCACAATTGGTATTTGGGAACTACAATTAAAAAAAAAAAAAAAAAGAGTTATCAAGATGAAATTAGTTGAAACAGACGCAAATTAAACGTGATAAAATATGAAGATTACCAGTGAAATGAAGATTACACAAAGGATGAAAGAGAAGGATGAAAATCTGGAAACCATTTTTGTTGTTCTTAAGAACACAGAAGTCTTCTAGTGGTTACTGATTGGTTACTGATTGAACCTCTACATTATATACAATGAAGCGATGAAGTATACAACAAAGCTAATTACTGAATTGGTTAGTGAGTTGTGATGAATGAATGAACCGTGCCTCCGTCATCCATAAATGTGGTAGCAGATTAACATCACAGAATTAAATTACTTTTGAAATGAAATGTAAAGAAATTATTAATTAACAGGCAATAATTAATTTAATATACTCATTAGGTTCTGCATAGACAATTCATTGTTGAAGCTATATTCTTTTTTTAGGGGTCATGCAATTAATGCACTCCATTAAAAGTTTTGACAAGTATTTCCTCTCGTTCCTCTGTTGTTCTTGGCCCACTTTTATCACTATTCATCATGCAATTAATGCACCCCATTGATAATCTTTGCAAGGTATTGTAGTGTAAATTTTACTCTACAACACCATGATAATATTATAAAAAAATTATATTATTTTGTTATCCAAATCACCGGGTCAAAATGACATGACTACGGATAAAAAAAAGTCAAACTAAGAAGAAACAGAAGAAATAGACGAAGTAATTATCATTATTTTTTCATTTTTCCCATTATTTTGTGTTTTTTTTTTTGAAAATCATAACAGTCAGAACCACACAAAAGAGCTAAGGAACATGGGTATCAAAGTCAATTGCTAATAATGGCTTTAACCACGCCGGGTCATCTTCCAAAAAGTGAGACTGTCCTCGCGTCCTGCGCTTGCTTTGCCACGTGGTCGGCTGTGTGGTTGAGTAGACGTTGAATCCACCGAGCATTGATTTCTTCCATCTCTCGAAGCGTCTTCCTCATCAAGTCCAGTTCATCACCAAAATTCGACAAGTCCAACAATTTCTCTCCGAGTATTGCTCTGTTGATGCTTCTCCTCACTGTTGCAGAAACCCCCTCCAGAATCACTCGCCGGAGACCTCTTTCTTTTGCCATCTCCAACCCAAATCTCTCTGCCTTCATTTCCGTTTCCCTCGGTGTTTCGCATATGCTGAGATCTCGAGCTCTGGCTACAACAAACTCTCCTCTGTCGTTTCCGGTGATGAAGCCTGCTCTGCCTGCCTTCGAAAGTGGATTCCAAGATCCATCATAATTGATCTTTACTCGTCCATTTGGAGGATTTTCCCATCTTGTTGTGCTTACTAACGCCCTCTCTGGTACTTCCCTTCGCTCTGAATTGTGCACTTCTTCTAAGTCTTCGAAGTATGAGATAATTTCAGCTAGTAGTGATTTGAGATCTGGTGTGTCCCCTTGGTGGATTATTTTGTTTCGCTTGGTCCAAATTGTCCAGAGAGTTAAACATGTCGTGATTTGGTGGTTCAGATCATGATCTGGGAACTGACATTGGATCCATGCGCTGAAGCTTGTAGTTGCCATATCTGTTACAAATTTTGTTCCAAACAACCTTTCCCAAACTCCACCTGTCTTCTTGCATCTCTGGAAAAATGTGACTACTAGAGTCTTCATACTTGTTGCAGAAGGGGCATGTTCATCTAACATCAATTCCTCCCTTTTTTAGTTTTTCTTGTGGTTGCTATGTTGTCGAAGTTTGCTCTCTACACAAAATGCTTTATTTTTTATGGGATTTTGAGCTTCCACGCTTTGGATATGGGGTTGGGTTTCTGCTCTGAAGGCCATCCTGTTTTGGTATGCTTCGCATCGATCGCCATTTCATAGCCTGATTTGACCCTGTAAACTCCATCATCTTCATAGTGCCACCTCAATCGATATTTCCTCTTTGTCTCCGGGAGTTGTATTTCTAGGACCTCTGCTGTATCCAATGTTTTTAGTTTCTTCCTAAATTTCTCTTCATCCGATTCGTTTCTTCCTTTTTTTACCATGTCACAGACCCTTAAGTACTCTGTTTCTGGGCTTTAAGTGATTAATGAGAAGGATGAACCCTCGACACCCATCTATCATGGAGCTTGATAGATTTACTGTCCCCTATCTTCCACCGAAGCCCTTTCATCAACAGTTCCTTCCCCTCCATTATACTCCTCCAGGCAAAGGAGGGATTGTGTCCCAGCTTGTCCTCAAGGAAGGTTTCGTTCGCGAAATATTTGACTCGGAGGACTCGTGAAAGGATCGAATCTGGATTCTGGATGATTCTCCTGCTTTGCTTCACTACCATGGCAGAGTTGAAGACTTTAAAATCTCTGAAAGCTAAGCCACCATCTCTCTTTTTCTGTTGCATTTTGTTCTAGATTACCCTCGAGATGCCTCTGTCTTGGCTTGCATTACTCCACCTGAATTTCCTTATGAGCCTTTCCGTTTTGTCGCAGATGCCATCCGGGAGTCTGAAGCAGGACATCACATAGGTTGGGACAGCCTCAGCTATTGTTCGAATCAAAATCTCTTTACCACCCGGTGTGAGTGTTCTTTCCTTCCAGCCCTTCAGAATACTTGACAACCTTTCTAGTAAATTGTTGACTGAAATTGATTTATTTCTCCTCATTGTTGTAGGGAGGCCAAGATATCTATCGTACTTCGCCACTTCCACAATGCCACAAAGCTCCAGCACTTGTTTCTTGATTTATGTCGTAGTGTTTGAGGAAAAGACGATCGCTGACTTTTCCACATTTATTTTATGTTCTGATGCTTCGCTATAAATATGTATAGTCAGTAATAACGTATATAGGTCATTTGTATCAATCTGTACAAAAAATAAACTATCGTCAGCGAAAAAAAGGTGGGACACCCCCGATCCCCCACGTGAAGCGGTAACTGTAGCAAGATCTCCTCGGTCAATTGCCGCATTTACTGCTCTCGAGAGAACTTCACTACATATGAGGAAGAGGTAAGGGGATAATGGGCACCCTTGCCTCAATTCTGTCTCGGGTACTAAACGTCCCGAGACAACTCCGTTTTGAACAAAAGCGAACTCCACCGTGCTCATACAGTTCATAACTTGCGCCATAAATTTAGGGCCAAAACTGTTGGAATAGATGCCCTAGAGGCAATCATAGATTTAGTATGAACATTGTTTAAGGCTAGAATATTCATTTATTATATATTGTGATATTTAATATAATGAAGTCCTTAGATAAAATGTGTTGTTTATCTTAAATATCCCTAGTCCACTATATTGATTAATAGGACGATCAAATATAGACTAGTATGTGGGTAGATTGATATGAAGATATCAAGTCTAACACATGGGTATGCATTAGGAGTAATGGCATACTGGATTGACCCACGACGAAAAGGATACATTAGATTATGTCAAGTCACAATCGCTTTTCGTAGTGCTAATACAATTGCAATCCTTAGACTTGAAGTCACTAGATACTCTAGTTGTGGAATATTGCGCTTTGATGTTATCAAACGTTACACCGTAACTGGGTAATCATAAAGATGGCTATCGGGCGTGATAGGAAGCAAGCTTAGAGATCGTAGTGATGTAGATAGGATTTGTCCCTCCCACATAATGGGGGTAAATATCCACGGTCACTCGAGGGATGAGGCTTATTGAGTGTATGGCCAGACTAAGATAAATCAATATAGAGATATTGATGTTATCTACAAGCATAAGCATATTCCCAGGATCGAGGAACTATTGATTGGATATACGAGTGTGACGGCGTATGTCTCGTTTCCAATCCAGATATGGAGACAAAGGGATAGTGCAATATGAGATAATGGGCACAAGAGGTTTGTCGGGATCACTGACTATTTCTATAGGTTGGATGGCATGGATGTGTTGCTAGACACCGCTCCATGTTAGTAAGAGTTACTACCAACTATAAGGAAACCTATGGGGTCGCACGTCAAATAGAGTAGAGCTAGATTTGAGATTAATTAATATTGATTATTTAATAGAAGGATCATTGTGCAACACCTTGCAAACTTAGTAGGACTAATTTGCAAGGAAGGGAATAGTTCTAGTTCATATAGAATTAGGAAACTCTTTTATGGAAACAACAAGGAGTTGTTGGAGTATATAAAGAGGCTTTAGCTTCCTTCCCACACTAATGTTATTAGACATAACAAAGAGAGTGGGAGAGAGAAGAAGAGAGAGCAAGACAAGAGCTAGGGCCGAAACCCTAGCCCCGTCCGCCCCCCCTTTCCCGTCGGCTCAAAGAGGAGGCCGAACCTCCTCTTGTGCCTTTGTTGCTTTGATCTTCTTCCCTCTTCCTCCGGGTTCAAGCTAGCACTTGTTTAAAGGAAGAATCTAGATCTCACCTCTAGACGTGGATCAACCGTAGAGACGAGGACATCATTCTTCGTGTGATCTCACAAATTCAAAAGGTACACAATACTATGTCTCTTATCATGTTATGATGTCTCCTCCTGACGATCCGTGGTGGGCATTGAAGTAGGAATTAAATTTTTGTTATTCCACTGCGCTACCTACTTCAAAACCCAAAAGCGGTATCAGAGCCACAGGTCGTAGAGCATAACATGATGTACATGTTACAATTTCAGTTTACACACCGTTTTATTGTTTATTACGCGAAAACTGAAATTAATTGGCATAGTACATGCAAAATTGAATTTGATTCAATAGAACAAGACCCAATTTAACATTGGATGCTAGAATTGGTGTGTTTAATCACATGAGATGTGTATAATTGGGTTCTTGAAAAATTAGGGTTCATGGGCACATGATTGAAAATGGGTTTTCAATTATGGAAATACATTTATGGAATTAAATCCATAAGGAAACAACATTGCTTGGGCAACAAGGAAGAGGGAAGGAAGACTAGGGCCGAAACCCTAGCCATCCGCCCCCTCCCTTGCGCGCCAAGCTAAGGCCGCGGGCCAATGGGGCGGCCGACCTAGGGCCTAGCCTCGTGGAGGCGGCGGTCCTAGGGGTTCGGGCCCCTTGTTGGCTTGAACCCCTTGGACTGTTGTAACCCTAATTTCCCAATTTCATTAAAATTAAACAAGCCCGTTAAAATTGGTTTTAACTGTATTATGTGCTTTATTGCATGGTGGATGGATATGGCCTAGGATTGTGGATGTTTATTGCTTTGTGGTTTGGTTTACGGCCTGCGAGCTGATCAAATTAATGTAATAATTAATAAGGTTTTACGGCCTGCGAGTCGTCTTTTTCTCCTCGACATGTGAGTCTTTTGTTATTTATTTATTCTAGATGTTAGGCTAGAATTAGAAATATTTAGATGATAGCCAAGAACATGAAGAAGAAGACCGGAGAACCAAAGGATCCAAGAGACAAAGAAGGCATCCCTATACGTGCACCTATGTTGGAGCACATGGGAATGAGATCGACACTTTAGGGCAATTGGATATTATCATTGGCTTGATAATATAATCAGTCTAGGAGCCATATCCATGCCGCATTTCTTTTTTGTTTGTGGATATTTATTATTCATGCCTTGTTATTTAATTTTGTGTGTATGGCGATACTAGCGAAAATAATAACAAGATAATAATAAACAAGGTTGGTCTTTTATTATGGATTGCCCAATCCAAATAAGTAGACCATGTTGATGAGATCAACCAAACAAATAAAAGAAAAATCCCTCAATTAAATATTGCGTTTTGCCTTCTCTTGCCAAAACACCCTTCATGACCATGATTAATTAAAATTCGGGCTTGCCAAAGCAAGGAGATTTTAATTTACCATGATGTGTTGCGGACGACACAAGCTAGTAATGTGTTTATGTTGAAGCAAAAGGTTGGACGCAACTAGGCAAGAATCAATTGGATTGATGAGCCTAGAGGCATGACAATTAGGGGTTATCCATGGGATAAAGAATAAAAGAGTTATTCACCTAATTGGACCAAGAGTTGCATATGATGCAATTGGAATGGTTCCTACCTAAATAACCTATTCTTGGGTGACTTGCCAAAGCAAGCTCAAGAAGAAGTGAAAAAGGAATCTTGGACCTACTAGAAAATATATTGATATTTTCCGCATTAATAGTGAGGGCTATTAATCCGAAAAAAAAATAGTGGGAGCTATATTTGATGATCTAGCCATTATCAAATATAGTTAAATTGTTCAAAATACTAAAATTGCACATTTCTCGTTTTGTAGAATTCCAAATGGCAAACAACAACGCATCGACTTCATCCCTACGATCTGTCCTTGAGAAGGATAAACTGTCTGGAACAAATTTCCTTGACTGGTAGAGAAACTTAAGGATTGTCCTTAAGCAAGAAAAGAAGTTGTACGTTTTGGACACTAAAATTCCTGCACCACCACAAGACGAGTCTCTTCTAGCGGAAGTGAGGGCACGTCAGAAACATATTGATGATTCTAATGACGTGACTTGCCTCATGCTTTGTACCATGACTCCTGAGCTTCAGAAGCAGCATGAGAATATGGAAGCCTATGATATGATCGTACACTTGAAACAATTGTTTCAGGAACAGGCTAGGCATGAGCGCTATGAGGTGTCTAAAGCATTATTCAAGAGTAGTCTTGCAGAGGGGAATCCAGTAGGGCCTCCTGTGCTCCGAATGATCGGATACATAGAGAACCTTGAGAGACTGGGGTTCCCATTGGGCCAAGATTTGGCTAGTGATCTTTTCTTGCAATCGTTGCCTGAAAATTATAATCAGCTCATCTTGAACTATAATATGAACGAGATCAGTAAGACTCTTCCTGACTTATTGAACATGCTAAAGACAGCGGAACAGAGCGTCAACAAATACAAGGGCAAGGCCATAATGATGGTGCATAAGAAGAAGGGAAAGTCAGTTGCCTCTACTTCAAAAGGAAAGCGCAAGAAAGTTGCGAAATCCAAGGAAGCCCTACAGCCTAGTGGAGGCATGGCTAAAGGTGAGTGTCACTACTGCAGCCAGCCGGGTCACTGATGGAGGAATTGCCCTAAATATCTGGAGGATAAGAAGCTTGGAATAGTGATTCCACCACCACCAGATATTTATGTTATAAACGTCAATCTATCTATTTCTTCATCTTGGGTATTGGATACCGTATGTGGTTCTCACATTTGTCGTAATGTGCAGGATTTGAAAAGAAGTAGAAGATTGAGTAAAGGGGAGATAGACGTGCACGTCGGGAATGGGGCAAAAGTTGCTGCATTAGCTGTAGGCCTTTATGAGCTATCTTTTGCTGCATTAGCTGTAGGCCTTTATGAGCTATCTTTTCCTTCTGGACTTATTTTAGAATTAGACAATTGCTATTATGTGCCTGCTATGAGCAGAAACATTATTTCCGTTTCTTGTTTGGACGAGAAGGGTTTCTCTATTTCAATAAAGGACAAGTGTTGTTCCATTTATTTTGATAGTATGCACTATTGTAGTGCGCATTTGTCTAATGGATTGTATATCCTTGATCTAAATAGTCCAATCTATAGCATAATTACTAAAAAGGATTAAAAAATCCTACATATCTATGGCACTGCCCTTTAGGCCATATAAATGAGAAACGCGTATCTAGACTCCATAAGGATGGACTTCTAGACTCATTTGATTTGGAATCATATGAGACATGTGAATCTTGTTTATTAGTAAAAATGAAAAAGTCCCCTTCCAATAAGAAAGGTGAAAGGACTAGTGAGTTATTGGCACTCATACATACCGATGTATGTGGACCATTCCCCACGCCTGCCAGAGGTGGTTGTGGACCATTCCCCACGCCTGCCAGAGGTGGTTATACCTACTTCATCACATTCACTGATGATTTCAGTAGATATGGATTTGTATACCTTATGAAGGCCAAATCTGAATCCTTTGAATTGTTCAAGGAATTCAAGGATGAAGTAGAGAAGCAACTTGGCAAAAGTATTAAGGCTCTACGATCGGATCGTGGAGGAGAATACTTAAGCCAAGAGTTTGATGAGTATCTTAGAGAGTGTGGGATAGTATCCAATCTCACTCCACCCGGAACGCCACAATGGAATGGCGTGTCCCATAGGAGGAATCGCACTCTATTAGATATGGTGCGATCTATGATGTCTCAAACAGATCTTCCGATATCCTTTTGGGGACATGCTCTAATGACAGCAACTTTTACCATTAACCGCGTTCCATCCAAGTCAGTCATGAAGACACCATATGAGATATGGACTGGGAAGCGTGCCATAGTGTCGTTTATGAGGATTTGGGGCTGGGATGTCTATGTAAAACGTTTACAAACAGACAAGCTCGGGCCCAAAGCGGATAAGTGTAAATTTGTGGGATATCCTAAGGAAACTAAAGGATATTATTTCTACAATCCCATCGAGAACAAAGTGTTTTTTGCTCGGACCGGCGTGTTTCTAGAAAGAGAGTTTGTCTCTAAAGAAGCAAGTGGGAGGGCTGTAGAACTTGAAGAGATTTAATAACCACAAATCACTTAACCGATGATGGAACATGAGCAGGAACCGCAAGAAGTTGTGGGAGAACCTGTTCTGGTAACACAGGAACTCCGTAGATCAGGAAGAGTGCGTCATGAGCCAGAGAGGTATGGACTTCTTGTGACTGAGCCCGATGACTTACCACTCATAGATGATGAGCCTGCAACCTACGGAGAGGCCATGAAAGGCCCAGACTCTAAGAAGTGGCTAGAAGCCATGAGAACCCGAAATGGATTCCATGTACACCAACAAAGTATGGACTTTGGTGGAACCACCCGAAGGGGCTCGGCCCATAGGGTGCAAATGGGTATTCAAGAAGAAGACCGACATGGATGGCAAGGTAGTTGCCTATAAAGGGTGATTGGTAGCCAAATGGTATAGAAAGATTCATGGTATTGACTATGATGAGACCTTTCATCAGTCGCCATGACTAAATCCACTTGAATCCTACTTGCTGTTGCAGCATACTACGACTATGAGATTTGACAAATGGATGTCAAAACAGCGTTCCTCTATGGGAACCTCCTTGAGGATGCGTACATGACACAACCGGAGGGTTTTGAGGATCCCTAGAATGCCAATAAAATTTGTAATCTGCAAAGGTCCATTTATGGATTGAAGCAAGCTTCTAGGAGTTGGAATCAACGTTTTGATGACGCAGTCAAAGAGTTTGGCTTCATCAAAAATGAAGATGAGCCTTGTGTTTACAAGAAGGTTAGTGGGAGCTCTGTAGTATTTCTGGTCTTGTATGTGGATGACATACTAATCATTGGCAATGATATTCCTACTTTGCAATCTGTTAAAGATTGGCTAGGAAAGTGCTTTGCAATGAAGGACTTAGGAGACGCAGCCTATATACTTGGTATAAAGATCTATAGGGATAGATCTAGAAGGTTGCTATGCCTAAGTCAAAGTACATATATAGACAAGGTGTTGAAAAGGTTCAACATGCAAGGTTCCAAGAAGGGATTCTTGCCCATGTCACATGGAGTCACTCTTTCTAAGAATGAATGTCCCTCCAATGAGATTGAGAAGGACCGCATGAGTAGGATCCCCTATGCTTCGGCCATAGGATCCATCATGAACGCCATGCTAAGTACTAGACCAGACGTATCATACGCGTTGAGTATGGTGAGCAGATACCAGTACAATCCGGGTGAGAGTCACTGGATTGCTGTCAAGAACATCCTAAAGTACTTGAGAAGAACTAAGGATGTGTTCTTGATATTTGGAGGTAAGGAAGAGATAAGTGTAAAGGGTTACACTGATGCAAGCTTCCAAACCGACAAAGATGACTACAGATCGCAGTCTGGATACGTGTTTTGCCTGAATGGAGGAGCTGTAAGCTGGAAGAGTTCGAAGCAAGGGACAGTTGCTGATTCTACAACAGAAGCTGAGTACATTGCTGCTGCGGAAGCAGCATAAGAGGCAGTTTGGATAAAGAATTTTATCACTGAGCTCGGTGTGGTCCCTAGCATCGTGGATCCCATAGAGTTGTACTGTGACAACTCTGGGGCAATCGCACAGGCCAAGGAACCAAGATCACACCAGAAATCAAAGCATGTACTTAGGAGATTCCATCTTATTCGTGATATGATCGATCGAGGAGAAGTGAAGATGTGCAAGATTCCAACGGATGACAATGTTTCAGATCCGCTCACAAAACCTCTTGCGCAGCGAAATCATGATGGGCACGCCAGATCTATAGGCATACGAGATACGCCAGATTGGCTCTAGTGCAAGTGGGAGGCTGTTGGAATAGATGCCCTAGAGGCAATCATAGATTTAGTATGAACATTGTTTTTGGCTAGAATATTCATTTATTATATATTGTGATATTTAATATAATGAAGTCCTTAGATAAAATGTGTTGTTTATCTTAAATATCCCTAGTCCACTATATTGATTAATAGGACGATAAAATATGGACTAGTATGTGGGTAGATTTATATGGATATATCAAGTCTAACACATGGGTATGCATTAGGAGTAATGGCATACTGGATTGACCCACGACAGAAAGGATACATTAGATTATGTCAAGTCACAATCGCTTTTCGTAGTGCTAATATAATTGAAATCCTTAGACTTGAAGTCACTGGATACTCTAGTTGTGGAATGTTGCGCTTTCATGTTATCAAACGTTACACCGTAACTGGGTAATCATAAAGATGGCTATCGGGCGTGATAGGAAGCAAGCTTAGAGATCGTAGAGATGTAGATAGGATTTGTCCCTCCCACATAATGGGGGTAAATATCCACGGCCACTCGAGGGATGAGGCTTATTGAATGTATGGCCAGACTCAGATAAATCAATATAGAGATATTGATGTTATTTGCAAGCATAAGCATATTCCCAGGATCGAGGAACTATGGATTGGATATACGAGTGTGACGGTGTATGTCTCGTGTCCAATCCGGATATGGAGACAAAGGGATAGTGCAATATGAGATATTGGGCACAAGAGGTTTGTCGGGATCACTGACTATTTCTATAGGTTGGGTGGCATGGATGTGTTGCTAGACACCGCTCCATGTTAGTAAGAGTTACTACCAACTACATAGAAACCTATGGGGTCACACGTCAAATAGAGTAGAGCTACATTTGGGATTAATTAATATTGATTAATAATAGAAGGATCATTGTGCAACACCTTGCAAACTTAGTAGGACTAATTTGCAAGGAATGGAATAGTTGTAGTTCATCTAGAATTAGGAAACTATTTTATGGAAACAACAAGGAGTTGTTGGAGTATATAAAGAGGCTTTAGCTTCCTTCCCACACTAATGTTATTAGACATAACAAAGAGAGTGGGAGAGAGCAAAAGAGAGAGCAAGACAAGAGCTAGGGCCGAAACCCTAGCCCCGTCCGCCCCCTTTCCCGTCGGCTCAAAGAGGAGGCCGAACCTCCTCTTGTGCCTTTTTTTCTTTGATCTTCTTCCCTCTTCCTCCGGGTTCAAGCTAGCACTTGTTTGAAGGAAGAATCTAGATCTCACCTCTAGACGTGGATCAACCGTAGAGACAAGGACATCATTCTTCGTGTGATCTCACAAATTCAAAAGGTACCCAATACTATGTCTCTTATCATGTTATGATGTCTCCTCCTGACGATCAGTGGTGGGCATTGAAGTAGGAATTAAATTTTTGTTATTCCCCTGCGTTACCTACTTCAAAACCCAACAAAATCCCAATTGTTTTATTGTCTCCCTCACAAACCTCCACTCCACCCTATCGTACGCCTTGCTCATATCGACTTTCATGGCCAAAAAACCGGTCTTCCCCATTTTCCTCTTCTTTAGTGAGTGGATAACCACAGACGCCGTCAAAATATTATCAGAGCTCAGTTGCCCCGGGACGAAGGAACTCTGATTCTCGCTAATAATATTAAGGAGGATCTTTTTAGCCTGTTAGCAATCGCCTTAGATACAATCTTTTATATTATAGTGCGGAGACTAACAGGTCGGAAATCACCTGGTTTTCTTGGCTGTTTCACTTTGGGGATCAAAACTAATAGAGTTTTGTTTTGTTCCTCAAGGCTCTTCCCTTGATTTAAAACTTCAAGACAAGTGGTTGTTACTCCCTCCCCGACTTTATTCCAATATCTTTGAAGAACCCAGCATGGAAGCCATGGATCCCAGGGGCCTTGTCAGGGGGCATCATAAACAAGGCTGTAGGTACCTCCTCCGCCGTATACCCAGCCTCCCGCATCTCTCTCTTCACTGTTGATGCTGCACTATGTATCTACCAGCGCCGCCTCAATCGCTCCCAAGCTCAGTCTGTCCGAGTTAAAAATCTCTAGAAGTGATCTTCGAGCACTTTTGCAATATCTTCTTCCGTTGTAGCTCACTTCCCTTCCCTATCTTTAATTCCAATTATCTAATTCTTGATTTCGGATCGTGTCTTTTTGGTGAAAAAGTCGGGTATTTCTGTCCCGTGTTTTAACCAATCAATCCTTGATCTTTGCCTCCACATGACCTCCTCAGAATGTAACAATCTATTGTAATGTTCCTCAACCTGCCTCTTTTTCCTATTGATGTGTTCAGTGGTCGGTTGCCGCTCTAACTCCTCTAGCTCCTTCCTGCACGCCACTGTTTGAGTTCTAACGGACCCAAAAACTTCTTTTTCCCATCTATTGCATTCCTTTCCTAGCCTCGTATTCTATCATGGAGTGAGACTCCTGCTGAGAGATCGCAGCTTTCCCGCACAAACTCCTCAAATCCCTCGTGGCGTTGGCACATTTTCTCATACTGGAACCTTCGCTCTCTAGATGGTTATGGGTCCACTTTCCCCCATTGCAGCCACACGGGGTTGTGATCTAAGTTGCGAAAACAAGGTCGGTCACCCAGGTAACCTTGTGGTTGTTCATCCACCTTACAATAGCCACTGCTCTGTCCAACCGCTCCCTTATGTTCTCACCCGCCCTATTATTATTCCATGTAAATGCACCTCCTTGACAGCCCCAGGTCGCGGAGCTCTAACTCATTCAGGACTTCTTTAAAGCCTGAGACTTGGCTAAATGTTACTGACCATCCACCCACTTTTTCATCTTCAGAAACTATGGTGTTAAAGTCTCCCAATACTAGCCACACGCTATCTTGGCTCGATTTCAGTCGCCTTAGTTCCCACGAGTGCTTCCTATCTTCTTTTGTCGGATTCCCATAGAAGCTTGTAAAGTTTCAAACTAACCCATTCTCTTCCTCTATTATGGCATCAATGTGGTGAATAGTGGAGCCACAAATTTTTACCTTTAGGGAGTCTTTCCACATTAATCCTAATCCTCCCTTAGTTCCGATCGGATCCACGAACAACCCTTTTGCATACCTACCTTCTTTCTTATCTTTCTCATTGTTTCCTTATCAACCTTGTTTTATATTGGGAACACCAATTCGGGCCCTTGGCGCCTCACAAGGTCGTGAAGCGATAGGACCGTGCAGGGGTTCCCAAGCCCACGCACGTTCCAGCTGAGGAGACTCATTGTGCCTGGCGTGGTTGCTTAACAGCCTCCACCAATTTCACATTTAGAGTTTTAGAGGCAATCCCCGCCCTATTCACTGACATGTCACTTCCCTCTTCTCCACCCTTCCCGGCCCTTATAGCTCCCAGGTATCTACGCTCCAGCTCAAGTTCCTTGTTTCTTTTTGCATTCTCCTGAACCTGTAGTGAAGACGCCCTCATTTCAGGAGCTATCTTCCTTTTTGGAGATGCGGGTCTCACTCCCGTTACTCCTTACCTCGCATTCATGTCCTTCACAACCTTGTTTCCTTGTCTTGATGGAGGCTTTTCCTTAGCCCCACTTTGCTGCTTGGATTCACCTCTTGGGATGGTTTCTCCCACCCCCTTTGTTGTACCGATCCGTCAGGTTGGGGTTCTTGGTCCCTCTCTGTTATTGCCCCCTTGATCATTAACTTCATTAATCTCCACTTCCTCTACTGCCGCCTCCCTCTCCACCGTGTTGAAATCTTCAGCCACTATATCCTCCAGGTTATGGTTTAAATCAAATACCCTTGCGCCTTCATTCGTTTCCTTGTCTCTTCACTGTTTGTTCCTTTTGGTTTTTCTTACCTGTGTTTCTCCTTGTCACTATTCTTCCATTTTTTGGTGGTTGAAAGAGCATCCACTTGCCATATCCCGTTTCCTCTTCAGGGTTGATACTGGAGTCCAGATGATTACAGTTTCTACTATAGTGGTCTAATTAGCCACACCACTTTCATATGGACGGGATGCGCTCATAATTGAAATCAAGCCAACCCGTTCCTTCTTGATGTTAATGTAGACTCCTCTTGGTAGAACTCAAATAGTGGCATTTGCACCCACACTCCCACATAATTCTCCAATCCCTCACTATCTATCTTCGCGACAGACTCAAATATTTCACCAACATTACGCACCGCC
The DNA here is from genome assembly GCA_023055425.1 of Linanthus parryae. Classification (NCBI taxonomy): domain Eukaryota; kingdom Viridiplantae; phylum Streptophyta; class Magnoliopsida; order Ericales; family Polemoniaceae; genus Linanthus; species Linanthus parryae. The sequence continues at coordinate 43,695,659 of JALGPY010000002.1, forward strand.
TTTCGTATGTCTTCCTCTGTCACTAGGTGAACAGGAGACGGTGAACTTGTATCCATACATCCATCGTATCAAATCGTGGCTTTTCCGTTTCGTCGACTAGGGTCCAGGGTTTAAGTGCCATGATTGCTCCTTCGAACACCCATGACCCAAGCTGCTATACGATCCATGCGGCCCTTGTTTGGGAACTTGAGCACAAAGGTATTCCGGCCAACACATAGAAAATATATCTGATCGCCTTCGGTCCAGATCCGGCGAAAAAAGGTCTTCACCGTTCTCGGATCTATCTCCTCGCCTGAAAAGAACCTCGCAATCATACACCATTCGAATCCCTTCTCAGCTTGAACACATAAGTCTTATTCAAAGTCGATCACCGCCGTCTCCTTCTCCGTCAGCCTCAGGGTCTCAAAATCCGCCATAGTCTTCTCTATTGTCTAGGGTTTCTCCTTTGCTCCGATTTTCTCGGATGTTTGAGGTACTGGGCATTGAGTATTGTTAGAAGTTCATTGTCTTTAGAAACTTTAAAAAGAAAGTGATATCCAGAAAAAGGAATGTATCAATCACCACAGTCACTATTACTATCATTTCTCATTTTAGCAAATGAGCCTTGATTTACATTAATCTTGATTCGTACCTTAGCTTGTAGATACGATGTATGTAGTCATTATTTTTTTGAGAAAAAAATATATATTAGAACCCACTAAGGGTGAAAAAGAAACTTCAGGTACATCTTTAAAATCTAAGTCTGAAATCTAGGTGGGAAAGACATCTACTATTCTAATGCATGATCATCTAGACGTTGGTAAACTGAAAGAGTGATGTGGGTAACTCGTATCAATATTATTTATTTATTTATTTATTTATTTATTAGTTTATTAGTTATTTAATTATCATTTATTATTTAGTTAGGCCGTAGTGTAGGCCCGTTAGGTCTAGGACTACGTTAGTTTATCTATTTAAAGAGGTGTAATCTCCAATTTATGGAATCAATACGAAAATCATTCTTTAAACCCTAACTCTTGACTCTCTTTCTCCCTCTTTAATCTTTGTCTCTTAATTATTTTATTTATCGATACGTTTATCGTATTAACTGGTTCTTTCATTGTTAATGGCGGTCAAATATTCTCTGCGTCGTTCGTTTCTCAATCTTCATCACCATAGACCGTACCTTCAAACCCTTCACCATAGAGGGTTTCTTGTACTGCCACAACAACCCCTCAACGACAAAATGGGCAGAATTCGCAGACTGGGTACGGGAAAACGTTACGCGATACAGGGCAAACGAACAAGAACTTGCAGAAACCACTGCAGCAAATCAACAACCACAGCCGCCATAACAGGCGGATGTGTTGCAGGAGACCCAACCACCTCTAGTTCAAGACACGCAGCAGCAGCCGCCGGTACCAACCCAGCCGCCATCGCCGAATCTGCACCAGCAGCATGACCAGGCAAAGACACAACCTCAAAAGGTGCAGCAGACCACACAATCACCGCCGCCGCTGCCTTCACCTACGCCCAAACCCACCACAGCACTCTCCGAGATGTCGGACCCGTTTCAGAAAGCCGAACACAGTGACGTGGCTTCCAAGAATCTCCAACACCTTGAATAGACCATAGAGCCTCAGCCCACGCCGGAATTCCCGTGCAAAAGCACCTTCGTTGCTGGTCTGCCGCTTTGAGCAACAACAGCGGCAGCAAAACACAACACCGCCTATGATTTTTCGATGAAACCCGTCTCGTTGAAGCCAATGGACAATCCAGCACTGTCGCAAGAGCCATAGTACCAGGAGGTACACTTCAAGCCAACTGCACCACCAAACTTCAAATTTGCCGAGCCCTCCATCGTCGTTCTTTCCGGCGCTCCAGGATCCAACATTGCAGGACTTTCAGTTGGCAATTACGACCGCCGAAGTTCCCGTCATCCCATCAACCAGCGACCTTCGAGCGACCAAATCCTTCCTCTACAACCCCCAACAACCACCAGCCGTTTCCTAAACTTTCGCCGCACACCAGCACCAACCACCACCAAATGGTAATTTGTTTTCTCTTCTGATGGATGCTAAGGCTCTAAACACCTTTGGACCCAACTGCAATTTTGGGCTTCCTCCCACCTTTTGACCAGCTTCCACAGTTCGGCCCAATCCATCTGGAATTTATTTAGCCACACTTGGGTTCAACTCCACACATGGGCCAAGTTATTTAATTAGTAATGCTGCTTTGTTCCACCCATATGTGAGTCAGGACACTCCTATAACTTCTGTTTTTATTTTGATTTGGACTCGAAAATAGTGTTCTCTTGTGCCGTCAAACGGATCTGGAAAAACATATGGACACGAAACGGACATCAACTTGTAAGAGATTGAATAATTCTCTCACAATCACCTTGAAGACAAGGTGGTTTTCAAGCATGAGGGAGTTGATACGGGTGACCCATATGAATATTATCTATTTATTTATTATTTATTTATTTATTTATTTATTTATTCATTTATTATTCTATTAGTTAAATTATTGTAATTATTATTTATTATTTAGTTAGCCCGTTGTGTAGGCTCGTTAGGTCTAGGGTTATGTTAGTTTATCTATTTAAAGAGATGTAATCTCCAGTTTATGGAATCAATATGAAATCATTCTCTCAACCCTAACTCGTGTCTCTCTTTCCCTATTTAATCTTTGTCTCTTAATTTTATTTTATTTATTGATACATTTATCGTATCAAAGAGCCTGCGCTACATTAATACATTTCCAAAAAAGTAAAAAAAAAAAAAAACTCCTTTTTTAACAATAATAATGTAATTTCATCTTCCTCAGTTGTGTCAGTCGGCGCTTTCCCCATCCTCCTGTTCTAAATCTCTTGGAACAGTACTTTAGCATCACCTTCAAGAACTATCTGTCGATACCCCTTTTGGATTTCCAAAGCAATTTTTTCGTTTGCCTCCTTAGCTTTGTTTTTGTTTTTTTGTTTTTTGTTTTTTTTTTGTTTTTTTTTTTTTTTTTTGTAGAGTGGCCAAAACCGGTTAAATAAGAACCCGCCACAGTGATCATCCCCGTCTCATTACAGAATACAATTCCATCACGAGGGCAACCCGTTGTTTCCGTCCATATCCCATCAAAATTGACATTAACCTTGGGTCCAACCGGTGTCGTCCATTTTGCTGAGTTATGCATTGAAATCCTTGTGAAAAACCTGTCCTCTTCAAAATTATAAAGCTCCTCTACTCTATGGAAAACTGTATGGGGAACCGAGCACTGATTGTGGAATACCATTGCATTCCTCGAAAGACATAAAGAGCTGTAAACACAAACTATAAATTCTTGTTTGCCATTGGGAATGAAGAGCATTGCATCAGGAATGTTTTTTCTTTTGTTTTAGTGAATTCAGTCAATTCTAGTTCAAGTTGGAGCACTTTATGTTTTTGGAAAAGTATACATGGATCTGGCACATTCGTTGTAGGAACTCGTTGGAGTTGAAGCAACATCAACTAGGAGACATGCTCGTTTTGGTTATTGAGACACATCCGTGTTATGTACTGGGAGATACATTGGTTCTGCTGCTAAGAAGATTCGAGGCAAGTTGGAGATTTGTTAGATTTGTGCCTCGAATTAATTAGTAACATGGGCTACTAGCAAGTTTGGGATAGGAAACAAGTAAAGGAGGAAGGGTTGAAAAAATGCAGCAGCTAGAAGGGACAGGACTTCATATAAAAAAGTAACCTATTCGCATGAACAAGTTCGGGGTGGAACAAATCAGGTTGTTTCCTTAATGCTTTGGGGCGGTTCCGTGTTACTTTGGCAATAATGAATGTTTCCTGCCATAAAATAACCTGCAATGAATGTACTCGTGGTGCGATCCAAATAGAGCCAGAACCAGTTCACCACGACAAGTGTCAGATTTTATTACGAGACTAGATGCACCAATGACGAGTGCCTAATATATTGTTGTACTAGATGCGCCTGAATTACCTCAGTTGGGCGCACACCAGAATTTGTGTCAGATTCGAGCTAGATGTATGTCATGGTACACGCGAAGAAACATGTGCATGCCATAAATAAACTCACGAAGAATGCGCACATGATCGCGTCCTAGAAACCTACTCACATGCCAGATGCTCCATGTCGTTGCACTAACTCCAAGGAGTTCCTACAACAAATTATCCAGAACCAGATGCATCTGAATGGGCGTCAGGATCGCCAAAAAGCCAGATGTGCGTCAGATTGTCATATTTGCACCGTAATCGAATGTGTGTCTGATGTGCTAGTTGCACATTCATGGTATATTTCACGGCCGAACCAGATGTGCGCCAGATTGCAACGTAATAGGAACCCGCCCTCCAAGGGCTTTAGATGGAGGGTGTAAGGGCACCCCTTCGCAGAGGCAACAAACTCGGCATGTTTCTCCCCATGAACATATCTGAGCCAAACATCGTACTTGGCGGAATCCCCTAACTCCAGATAGTCTGTCTGAATGCTCAACCTTTATCGCGAAGCCCTGGCTTTAAGTTCCACCAATTGTGAAGCCATAGCTCTTAGCTCCAACAGGATGTGAAGACAACGATTAACAATTCTATGATACTAGTTTATCATAATGGAGGTATCGAGTAATAACGAATAAGCGCAGAGAAACAAGATCGAGAACGCAAGAATCTAACTTGGTTCTCTAACCGATTCACTAGCGAATCCGTTAGCTACCTCCGCGGCAAGGATACCCGATTTATTGAGAGAGAAACTCGATTACACGCCACTTGGTGCACAAACACGCGCACTAGCTTAGCCAGGACCGTAGACTCTTATGTAGTCCGAAGATACTCTAAACTTGCTTCCCAAGCAACCCTAAGCCTCCCTAAGAGAAGAAGGAAACAACCCAAAATATTGCCCAGCCTTACCCTGCTCGTGCGAGCAGAACATGTGCTCGTGCAAGCCCTGCTTGTTTCCTTTCCTTCCTCTTGGTTATTGACCGCTGTGCTAATCGATTGGAGTTATTCCCACACGAACGATGTACATGCCTTATACTAGTAATACAAGAAATATGAAATAGTGAATACAATTATTTTGACACTAAAGAATGAGATCAAGCTTAACATCAAACATCTTCATTCACAACTAAAAAATGACAATATTAGAATATAGTTAATTTTCCTTGCAGTTGCTTTTCTCATTGAAGAACACTAGTAGCACATATCACAAGATCATTCAACGAACTTTAAATTTACTTAGATTTACCACTACATTACAGTGTGGTTTGGTGACATAACCCATAACAAATTATCGGCTGGAGTAAAATGACAAATAGTCGATTTTCCAGGCTCAGTCTTCAACACTTTGAAGGCCACGTGGGTAGGGTTCCACTGAGAAGTGTCCGTATGGCAAAGTCCCGGCGACTCAATTTTCTCTCCGTCATCTCCAACCAATTTAATCTTATAAACCTTTTGATCTTTCAATTGGGCATGGCAAAAGTAAACCTTAAAAGGGAAAGGCATGCTGTGACACCCAAGAACTATTTCGGTTTCAATGGGCTCGGGCTCCTCCACAATGGTGTAGTTTTGAATGTCCATCTTGTGGTCTGGGGACAAGGTTGTAGTTAGGATATTAATCTTGGTATCCTGTCCAAACACACGACGTGCTTGTTCCAGCATGGATTCTAATGAGGCGGCACAGAAAGCCATGTCTGCATGTTTATGTGCGCTCTCACACGATCGAATCGTGTAAGCCATTCCTTTTGCCTGTGGGGAGTCCTCTGCGAAGTTGAATGCCTTCAGAAGGAGAGGGAGATACTTGGATGAGAAAGGAATGGTATCGGCTTTTTCTCGAGGCAATAACTTGATTTTTCCTTCCGCGGTTATTAATGGATAGTAGATTATAAATTTGTTCCCAGCTTTCAAGTCTTCCAATCTAAAGAATATTGTTGACTTTCGGTCATCGCTAATAGTCTTTGGTTCTATGTGCCTTGCGCAATTGGGGATGATCTGCAATTAACAAAGGCTAGTGTCAAGTGTATGATGGACGAAGTATACTGGACTTTCGGTCAGTGACAAATAACTACATTGATAACGCTGCATAAGATTAGTCATGCACCATAAAATTCAAATTTAAAAGAGAGAAATCTAACGAGAAAGGCTGGCTACCGGTGAAATGAGAATGACACAGAAGAGGGAATATAATGACGGAAATCTGGAAGCCATTACACTTCTGCTTGAGGGTTTCAGAAGTCTTCAAATGCAAATTGTTTTGGGTTCTAGTTAATAGGATATATAAAGATCATGAAGGCATAAGATGAGGACAAAGCCAATTAAATGAGTTGGTTAGTGATTTGGGTTAAGACAAGACTTTTTGGTACATCCTCCATCAATGTGGCTGTAAAGTAATTTCATTCAATATTTTGGTTGACAAAGTAATAACTTCCTTCTCTTTTTAATCGTCATTTTTAATGGTTTTTTTAATCGTCATTATAGTTGCAATTAATTTTTTTTTTTTGCAAGCAAGCTTGTATTATTTAGTAGTAGGCTAAGTCTTGGGCCCAAGAGTTGTATAAGCTTATTGGGCAGCAAACGGCCCAAAAAGAACAAAATCAAGCATGATAGCATCTATAAGGCGGTGAAACTCGTTCTTAACCTCATATCAGGTTCTCTCCTTCTCAGACAGATCGATAGTCGCTACTCTCTGTTGGAGACGAGAGTCCAGCACTTGTGAGTCCGACTCAACTCAAAAGTGTTGGGTTGTTGATTCAAACAACATTTTTTTTGAGCAAGCTTCAGAGGTGTAGCCGAGAGATTGAAGCACTAACCAAATTTGGTTTGTTGGGGCTTGTGTGCATGTGAACTACATTGTTTCAAGTGGTTTAGTGTTTGTTTAGGTCGGCTGAATATGGGTCAAAGGTGGCCGGTGGTTTCGGAAGTAATTATATTATTTTGGCAGCAAGGAATCTCTTTGATTTCTTGCAGGAGTCTACTTTGACTAATATTTTGGTAGTGTCCTTATTGGGTTGGGAAACAATTTTGGACGGATGTTTTTCCTTGTTTGTTTCGGATTAGTTTTGGATATTACTTTGGCTCCAAGTTTTGTACTAGGATAAATAGATACTAGGGTCATGACTTTGAGTAGTGGTGCTTGTAATTGGTTTTGACTTCTTATCAATAAATTGATTTGATTTGGTCGTGGGCGTAGGTAGTCTCAAAACTAGTGATCCACGTATTTCTTGTGTTCTTGATCCTACTCTTTTTTTTTTCTTTCTTTCTCTTGTCTCTCGCGTATTGGAATCCTAACAAGTGGTATCAGAGCCTGGCTTCTTGATTTCCAAGAGAAGCAATGGCGAGTTCCTGATCAAGATATGTCGCGTTTGATGGGAAGATTGGGTTTTCGCTGGTTGGTCTCTGAAACTGGGGTGCAAGCACACCAAGCCTTTGTTGGCAGGCTATCGGGTTCCTTTTTAGGGGAACTATCGGTCTCTTGTTGTGGAGCATCGGAATTGTGAATCTAGTTTTAGTACATCGGCCACGCTTTCAGTTCTAGCATGCATCAATCGATATGGTGTGCTCAACCGGAGGAGTGATCTGGATCATATCTAGATTTGGCAGCTAGGAAGATTCAAGCCTAGGTGGAGGCGGATCGAATCAACTAGCGAATTGAGGGAGAAACGTCATTGGAAGAGTGAGTGTCCCAAGAATCGTTCACCTGTAGATATTGCTTCAGGGGGAAGAGGACGGACGCTCGAGGACGATGAAACTCCCTAGGCCCCTTGGGGGCGGTTCGGGCTCCAGGCATGGATCATGAGCGCGTGTTATTGGGCACGCGGATTGGTAGCATGTTATTGTGCACGCATTTTTTGGTGGCGCGATTGGATCTTGGATTGGCGCACTTCGGTTATTGGTTTTGTGCGCATTGGTGACGATGGCGACGCAAATTGGCATGCCATCGTTTGATACGCACTTTGTCGCAAAGTGTCATTGGCGCGACTGACACGATTTCTTAGGTGTATACGCAAGTGCACGGTCAAGTAATATAGTGTAGTGTATTTCAACCCCGAGTTATCGAATCCCACGAGGACATATTGTAGGTTTATTGTTAATTAGAGATTAAATCTAAAGAGTGTAATTGAAATAACAGGAAGAAAGTTGTTGATTTGAGAAGTTGCCACCCCCAATCAAGTGACTGTATTAAACTCACTAAAAGACAATATTTATGGATTTTTATAATTAAACAATGTTTTATCAAATAAGGAGAAGGACTAGGCCATCTATGGATCACCTAGGGCTGTAGAAAATTTCGGATATTGCTTTGAAACATGTAATATTGAATATGCTCTTGATCACGTTTCAGTACTCACAATCTTCTGACGATCTCAAGTAAGCCTATGCTAGATTCAATAGTCGTCATCTATCGATCCATAAACTATATCACCTAACAAGCACTAAGATTAATCCTACGTTTTGATCCAAACCCTAACACTTTGCCTTTGGGTCCATCACGATACGGGGTTGCTAGCAATCCTAGATTCATAAGCTAATCAATCTTCACCTATCAGTCCATCGATCTTTCACCAAGTAGATACCCTAGTTCATGACGCTAAGGTAGCATAAAATTAAGAACAAGATTACTAGAAGAAGCAAATTCATTATTACTTTAAGCTAAGATAAACGTTATGTATTGAAACATATCATATGATCATTCATATCCTACCAAGCACGTGTCAATAGTGCAAGTTCAATAATCCATCAAACGAGATAAAATCAATCCATCACATGAATCCATAAGCATGAATCAAACAAACAAATCCGGAAACGGTGTCTAACAAAACCCTAGGCTCTCCATAGAGCCTAGCAAAGCAAACTACTCAAATATACTGAAAATAAAAGCTAACGAGTTCATAGTATTTAGAAACGATAGAAAAGATAGGAGGGATAGTCAAACTCGTGACGAAAATCGCGTTCGGGCGACTCCGGCGTCTTTCTCCATGTCCCTCACGTCCCCTAGACTCCCTCCATCGTTCCCCAGCAGCTTCTCTTGTGGCTCTTGAATACTAGATTCCCCTCCTGTTGGCAGTTTTCCTATTCGTTTCTTTATCCTCTCCAACATCTCCCTCACGTATTCCCTACCTAAGGCAGAATCCTCTTGTGGCAATTGTGCATCTATGGACAAATATTTGGCGCACACTTCGATGTCATTCATAATACTATGTCGTTCTGCCATAATTGCTGATGAGTCTTCCTGGTGCTGATGAAGCTGGGGGGCATGTACTCGACATGAGTCTCTACGTTCGTGCCAAATGCCGCATACGTAGCACCAAATTATGCATGCGTCCTCGTCTTCGTGGTTACCCCTGCAGTGGAAACAGTAGGGGGGACCCGAATAACAGTATTCGCTCCACATGCTTATATTGTCTCTTGATTCCTGCCTTCCTGAGAAACAAACTCACAAGACACCCGTGAAGCACAGAGATATAGAATAAAAAATAATAAAACTAAAACTAAGATAAAAGTACTCTAAACTAACTCCTAACAAAATAATCTACCGCTGTCCCCGGCAACGGCGCCAAAAACTTGACGCGATTTCTTAACGCGTATGCGCAAGTGCACGGTCAAGTAATATAGGGGTGGTATTTCAACCCCGAGTTATCGATCCCACGAGGACAGGCTTGAGATTATTTAATTAGTTATTTAATTTAGAGTACGGTACAAGAAGAAGGGTTTGATTGATTTATGAATTAAAATAACAATTAAGCTAATATTTTTGTATTTTTTATATTTAAGAAATAGATATGGAGAAACTAGGCAATCTCTAGATCACCTAGGGTTGTAGACGATTTCCGGATTATCTGAGCAACACATTAACTATATTTTAACTAAGCCGGGTAACATCACTGACTATCTCCTATCGGTCTCAAGTCATTCTACTTCACGGTAGACTACAATCTCCTATCGGTCTCTTGTGTCTACCAGTCCGTTCTAGTAGGCTAACGACATGCACGAAAACGGGTCCTGTCGGTCCACCGTTGCACGAAATAGTCGAATCTCACCTACCGAATCTACCCACACTAGCCAATCCTAACACGTCTCTTCTCAGTCTCAGTGATACGGGATTGATGCTCATATCTCATCCTAGCTATTTAAATTCAATGTCGCGCACTTCACTAGCCAACTAACGGTTCCGGTTAATTACTCCATCCCCATTAAGAATTAAGTATAGATTATGAACAATTGATTTAGAACTTAATAAACTTTAAGCATGATCCATCCTATGCCTATCTTAGTCGTGTCAATATACTAAGATCCTTAACAAGATTCAAGAACTAACATCCATTCAATAGAAGAAATCAATAAGCATGAAACAAAGATTAAGAATCCGGAAAAAAAATCATCGTCTACATAACCCTAGGCTCTCTAGAGAAGCCTAACAATGGAGTTTAGCTAATAGTAATCAACCAAACAAAACTTACAAGTTTCTCCATACAAGGTTTGAAAGAAGAAGAAACCCTAGATCTTCAATGGAGGAGGAATCCTCCTCTTGTGCGTGTCTCTCCTGTTCCTCCTTGCGTGAGTCACTACTAGAAATATTAGCAAAAACAATATTAGATTAATGCGGTATTTACTAAAATTAATGCTGTTTTTTAGCAAAAACAGCATTAATTGCAGCATTAATGCTAATGCTGCATTAGCCAGTGCTGTTTTTTGCATTGCAGCATTAGCTTAATGCTGCTAGCAAAAACAGCATTACTTGCAGCATTAACAAATGCTGCAAAGTTATACTCACACCCTGTAGCATTAACACACTAATGCTGCATTTTGGAAAGAAATTGCAGCATTATTGAACTTTAATGCTGTATTTTTACACATATTTTTGCAGCATTTTGTTGATTAATGCTGCATTTTTATTGCATTTTTTTTTTGCAAAATTCCTTTGTTTTATCTCATACTTCAATTTATTCTGCATTTTTGCACTATCATTACCCCTCAAAAATCTGCTTTATTAAACATTCTTCATCCAAAATCAACAAGAACACAAGAACAGGAACACAACAACAACATATAATAAACACACAAAAAATTAATATAACAATTTCTCATTACAAATTTATATCCATGTACAAAATCACCATACATCCCCAATTCTACATCACAAGAACAGATTGAATGTCCATAAAAAAACACCTAAACTAACAGATTTAAACAAAATTCGATCACTGGATACAACATTCATACATCAAAAACCCAGAATTTTGATCACTGGGACTTGTAAACTAATAATGATTATCCATTTGTCTTCGAATTTGATCACTGGGACTTTTCTTCTGGGTTCACTTCCAAAAACCTAAACAAAAAAACATCAAAAACCCATAATCACAAACTATACATCACAGTTCCAGAAACAAAATCCAGTGATAAATCAATTGCAAGCCATATATGATATAACATTCATACATCAAAAATGAAGACCATATACAAGAACCCAGAAACTCAATCCTCACCTAACAAAAACGCAGAAACACCAAATTCATATAATAACCGGCCGAGAGACACCGTAGATGCTCAGATCTGGAACGCAGAGGGATTCGGAGCCACCAGCGTCCGAACCACCGCCGGAGGCGAAGAGGACGGCAGATGCTCCGATTTTCAAAGAGAGAGAGAGAGAGAGACGGAGAGAGAGAGAGAGACGGATAGAGAGAGACTCACAGTAAGTACCACAGCCGGAGGAGAAGAGGACGCAGATGCTCCGAACCACAGCCGGCGTCCGAACCACCGCCGACGTCCAATCCACAGCCGGAGGCGAAGAGGACGCAGATGCTCGGATCTGCAAAGAGAGACAGAGAGAGAGACGGAGAGAGAGAGAGACGGAGAGAGAGAGACTCACGGCGTCTGTGGTGGAAGGTCGCCGCCGCAACTACCTCTGTCGCCGCCGGATCTGGAGATCCATCGCCAATCGCCACCGTCTCTCAGATCCGTCCATCTTCTTCTTGAATGGACAACAACGGGGACGACTAAGGAGGTGCCAAATCGCCACCAGCAGCTCTCAGATCCGTCCATCTCTTCACCATCTTTGCCGGCGGCTTCGGACCTTCCACCACAGACGTCCATGGCGACCTCCACCAGCAGATCTCTCTCTCTCTCTCTCTCTCTCTCTCTCTCTCTCTCCTCTGTGTGTGTGTGAGTATTCAAATGGGGCTGCTGTGTTTGGTGTGGGTGCTGTAGTTAGGGTTTTGTATTTGTTAATTTTGGTTAATTTTGAATTCCCCCCCAAATGTTTAGTGAAAATTTTGAATTTTCCCCAAAAGGTTTGAGATAGCAGCATTACTTTTTGTAATGCTGCAATACTAAGCTTTTTTTTGTTAAAAACAGCATTAATGCGGTTAATGCTGCAAATGATTTTTTTTTTCAACTTTTTTTATTGCAGCGTTAGTTTGTTAATGCTGAAAAGTAAAAAAGTAGATTTGTGAAAAAGCAGCATTAATGTGATTAATGCTGCAATTTGTATGAACATTGCAGCATTATTGGATTAATGCTGCAATTTTTATGCTGTTTAGCCAAAAATTGCAGCATTATTGGATTAATGCTGCAATATTACAGGACTTAGTTTGCAACATTAATATTAATGCTGCTTTAGGGTACCAATTACCGCATTTGTTCAAATGCTGCAAAAAAATGTATTATTTGGTAATATTTCTAGTAGTGAGTAATGAATAATAGATGAAAAGTGTCTCCTTGAATCACTATTACGTGTATTAATTATTCCCCAACTAGGTTAGGAAATAACATAACACTAAACGACGTAGTTTTGGCTCAAAAACAAGAAAAATCACATATCTAGCTTCAGCAGATCGCACGATCTCCTTTCTCTGATCGTGCGATCAGGGTTGATCCTACGATCACAGAGGTGATCCTACAATTCAGTGGGTTTTCTTTTTTTCTTTCCTTCGTGTATTGGCCAAATTTTGCTTCTGATCGCACGATCTCCTTTTCCTGATCCTGCGATCTACTTCTGATCCTAGGATCAACTTTTGATCCTACAAGTCAGTGAGTTTCCCCACTTTTCTTCCGCTCAATTTTTCTAAGTCTTCTCTTCTATTCTTCATTGGGGTGTTAAGTGTCAATACCCAAACTTATGAAAATGACACTTTAACCCCCTTTTTCCATCTTTGTCCAATTTTCATAAGCTGTGCAAGTGTGGGTGTGGAGAACAGTCAGCACCCATAAAATTGCTCATGGCTCCGAGGTTCAAACCTCTTTCCCACACTTTCATTCCAATTGTCTGTCACGAGACTGTCACTCTTTTTTAGCTCAATATTTTTCCACACCTCGTCCCGATCAGAATAATGCCATGAAGGAATGTCACCCTTAGTGTGGGGGTGGGAGATTCGATGGAGTCGTGTCTGCATAGCCTGGTCTGCACGTTTTTTTTTTCATTTTTATTTGTCATTTGTTATTTTCATTTTTATTTTTATTTTTGATTTAGCACGTTTATTTATTTAGAGTCAACCTACTTATACAAATTTTAGTTAAAGGCCTTGCATTGTAGATAGATTACTATTGAAAAAAAGGGAATTTAAGAAATCTATAAAATTTGAAAAAGTAGTTTTTTTTTTAGGTTCGGTAGAAGATTTAGCTAAAATCTGAAGAGATCTTTATGATAGAAAAATTTTCGAAAGTGGGTAAACTTAGGTGAGGAAGAGCTATAGGAGCTTTCTAAGGGAGTAAATAAAAAAGAGCATAAAAAAATGGGTAAATTTTCGAAAGTGCAAGGCCTTTAACTTAAATTTGTATAAGTAGGTATAAGTACGTTATTATCAAATTAGTAATAACGTAAAGTGGAGGAGTTGTTCGGGGAACACTTTATTGATCTTTTGACACTCAAATCATTTTTAATATTTTGACCTTTCAAACGCATCAAGGAACGAGGGAGTTGAGTGGAGGGGGATTGAAGGGTTAGAGCGAATTTTTCATATGTGTTAGTGGGGTGATAGTGGATGAGGTTCATATTTTATACTTGAGGGTGAGAAAGGGAGAGATAGTGATGGCATCACGCTTCGGTGTGGCGGTTACTCCTGACATTACATGTAAGCACATGAGGAGGGCCGTAGTGCATGACATTTTTTTGCACGGCTAGGGAAACTTGGGTTGACATGATTTTACATATGGGAGATTGCAATGTGTTAGCTAGACATCCTTGGAGTGAGGAGGATCGGTTGGAAAAAGCCCGATTATTTTACAATCAGAAATGTCATTTCTGATTTTATTTATAGTTTTTTCTTAAAACCACCCCACATTTTAATTCATCGCTGAACCGACTCGGTTATATTTTTGTCAATTACTATACTTCCCTCATTGGAAAAAAAAATAGAAAATAAAATATAGAGAAAATAAAAAAGTCGGCAAAGGCAGAACTTTTCGGGTTCATAATTGATTTTTATTTCAAAACTACAGGCAGGAAAAACTTTATAGCTGTTTCACATTCTTTTACAGTTGTTGCCGCAAGAACGACATTCACACAAGGTTGGAGAAATTGAGTGTCTAGAATCTTAGGTGATTTAGGTCACTTTGAATCTTCTTTGTGAGAGAGTGTGAGATTGGGGAATGTGTGAGTGTGATGTGGCGTTTAGGAAATCTATTCTAAATGTCTTATCCTACCACTCCGAAGTCGGGAGATTTAGATTACAAGCGGGGTAAAAGAACAGAAGGTGTGCGTTTGGGATACTGTAAGTTCAGTTTGTTCAAAGGCTTGAAACAATAACATTGTTTAAAGGCCTTTAAACAACTTTCAAAGGTTTGAAATATACAACATGAACTTAGGGGGAGCTTTTCATTTTAAATCTCACTCCTGATCCCCTACACTTGATTATATCTTATTTGATCATGAAAGACAAACCTTTTTGATACTCTAGAATGTAGCTAATCTCTCTGTTTGACTAAGATTTTTGCAGGTATAACTAGTGACCTATGTTGCAGGAACTATTTCCTAAACTGTGTTTGCAAGAAAGGAAATTGGATTGCCAAATTTTTTCCGTGTTTGTGATAACATAACAGGACCTTCCTAACATACTCAGCTACAAGATCAAGTCAGTATCTTTGAAGATACTAAGGAACTATCCATTGGGAAGAGCTGTTAAAGAATTCAATATATGCTGCTGGCTTTTAGGAAAGTTTGTTACAGAAGATCCTAAAAGATTTGCAAATCAAACTAGCTTCATAAGAGGTAATTGGATGAGGAAATTCGAAGAGAGACACACAAAGAAATACTCAGACATTCACAGGGATTGACAAGCAACACAGAAGGAGATTCATTCACTCAATCCAATCATCTGAAGATCACTGCATACTCAACTGCTTCATCAGTTCTCAGTGATCTTCTTTCTTGTACTCTATTTGTATATCATCTAGATAATACTTCTCATATCTTATTCTCATGAGTTTTTCAAGTGAACAACAGGGAATTCTTGTTGAATCAGTTATCTATAGCATGTACTAGATAGGTGATTGAGAACCACAAGCTGTAACAGAGTAAGGGAACTCTCTGTGCTTGAGATCTAGGGATAAGCTTTTGATTAATAAGAATTAAGTTGAAAATCTTGCAGGGATCAAGTCCCTAAGGTAGAGGAGTTGGTCCAACTGGCCTGAACTCTATAAACCTTGTGTCTCTTGCATTTCACTTACTGTTCTGCTCTTATCTTATTTAATGCACAAAACATGATTTCAGTTCAAGGACATGAAACCCATTTCAAGGCCTTGAAAACTATTAGCAAACTTTTAACTCTCTATTTTGATTCCAAGGACTTGAAACTCATTTCAAGGCCTTGAAATACTCAGTGCTTTCCACAAACTTTTTGAAACCACTCCTTTGTAAAAAGTTTCCATACTCTATTCAACCCCCACCCCAGTATAGAGTATTGATCATGTTTACTGCCTACATTACTGTCTTTCAGATATGTTCAGATAGCGTGCAAAAATAAAAGCATGTCGTGTTCGTGCTTGTTCCTAACCTAGGCTGGCTGCGGGTTCTTCCAATCACTGAGTAACCCTAGGGGAATAGCTCGAGGATATTTCACTTTATGTTGAAGAATTTGCCCCCACACGCAAAAGAAAAAGAAAACTTTATTGTTTTATAACTTGTAGAGTCATTTGGTTAATTGAGTTAGTTCGAGTTAGTGTATAGTTGAGTGAGCCGTATAGCTGATTCAATGAGTCGGTTATGTCATATGGTATCAGTCTAGTTCAGTAAGGTACGACGAGCAATGTGTGCAAAGATTGCTCGAGACGAGCAAAGTTAAATGTGGAAGTATTTGGTCACTCCCAAGTAGGATTTATTGTGGAGTTCTATTATAAATGTGCTAACATACATTTCTATGAGAATACGTCTATTTTAGTCATTTCTGCCTTGGTATGTTACAAATATTGTGTAGGGTTTTGATACGGATTCTAAGCGGAAGGGTACAATAACTATCATCCATTTAAGACCCTCCAAGGATCACAAGTCAAGAACTCATAACAATGGAAAAGGATGAGAACATCAAGTACCATGTTTGTCTCCTATGATAACTTCACTCGTGAAAAAGTATTCACGTCTCTATGGATAGTCCACTCCTAGGATTGATTCCGGATCCTCCACACCTTTGTGCTATGTAGGGAAGGAGGAAGAAGAAGAAGAATCATGCAAACCGGAGCAAAATAAGGGGCGGCACCCTCCTTGGGGCGGACGGGTAGAGGGGCGGCACTAGGGGGTTCAACCCTCTAGTGTTTTGTCTCTGTCCTTGATTTGTTCTCTCTTGTGTGATAACAATTATGATAAAAACTTTGAGAAATAAGCTAGGAGTGTCTTTTATAAAGTCCAACAACTCCTTGTTAACTACATATTAGCCCCTCTCCTAATCATGTCCATACACGGATTATTCCAACTTGCAAATTAGTTCTACTAATTTTGCAAGTAGTTGCGTAATGATCCTCCTATTCAATTAATCATATTAATTAATTCCAATTCCGGATTAATCCATAGGGAGTGTGACCCCATAGGTTTCTACTTAGTTGGTAGTAACAATTACTAACATAAAGCGGTGTCTAGCAACAAATCAATGACACCCAATTAATAGAAACGGCCATTCGACAAACCTTGTGAGAAATGTTCCCACATTAATTGTATTATCCCTTTGTCTCCATATTTAGATTGGACATGAGACATACATGTCACATCGTATATCCAATCCATAGTTTCTCGATCCTGAGAATAGTCTTATCCATGCAGATACCATCAATATCCTATATTGATTTATATGAGTCTGGCCAGACATTCTATAAGCACTACCCGTCGAGTGGCCATGGATATTTTCTCCCGTTATATGGGAGGGAAAAATCCTATCTACATCACTACCATCTCTAATCTTGCTTCCTATTGTGTCCGATTAAAGCCTTTATTGCTACCCAGACACGGTGTAGTGTTTGACGATATCAAAACACAATACTCCACAACTAGAGGATCTAATGACTTCACGTCTAAGGACCACAATACCTTGTCACAACTAGAAGCACTTGTGACTTTACCCCAGATGAATACCCATGTGTTGGATCGTGATATCTCCACGTCAATCCAGCCCCATACTAGTCTATAGTTGATCGTCCTGTTAATCAATATAATGGACTAGGATATTTAATAATATAACATTTATATTCTAAGGACTTCATTCATGTTAACATATCTCCATATCGATAAACCTAATGAATTGTAAATCCATGAATGTCACAAGATATAGATTGCCTCTAGGGCATATTTCCAACATATTGATGATGAGCTTAGTTGTGAAATTAGAGTAATTTTGTGATATTTTAAGTTTTTTTGGATATTATCTCGGTGTGCACAAGAGATTCCGGCGGGGAGACCTCCGTGTACACCGTATGTAGTGGATCAAGGATCGCACAGGAAGAGAGGGGTTGTGTGTAGGGAGAGAGTAAGGCAGTAGCAATGTCTGAGAGAGAGACAGAGGTTTGGCAGAGCTTCCGCGTATGGCCAGTGTGTTCTCTTTTATATGGAAAGGGTAACGTCCTATATATACTGGAGAACATGACCGTTGTAGTGTGGTTAATGCGCCCATTGATGGCGGCTTAATTAGCTTAACCATAACGGCACGTTCGTCCGAGAATATAGGGACCGTTACAGCACGTGGTGCGCGAATACCGGAACCGTTACGAGGTTGACCGGGTTTGACCGGATTGACCGGGTTTATGGAGCTCGTGCCATAAATCTCTCAAAACAGTTACTAAAGGTCGCGCGCGGGCTTGGCTCGCACGCGACAGGGCTTACTCTAGCCTCCAAACCACAAAGTCCCTACAAGTCCCGTGCAGTGGTATGCGAGGGCTCTGTCTCGCAGCCCCCACATGGATCAGCTCGGATGGTGATCCGGTGTGTGTGGAGCACAATATGGTGTGCTGGATGGCCGCCACGTGGCCAAGATCTGTCAGCTCAGAAAGCAGTATCTACACTCGGGTAGGTTTGATGTTGTCTATGTAGGAAAATGATTGAGATACATTTGGAATAGCATAGTAGAGATTCGGGAAGGAATTCACCAAGGCAAGATTCAATGAATGAAGAAACAGAGAAAAGTTGGAGAAGCTAGAATGACTTGTCTTCACTCTTTTGTTCCTATCTTTAATTCTGCTAAGAATTTTGGAGTGAGATTGGTTGAAAATGAAAGTAGACTTCAAGAGCTTTCTAACCATAGGTCACAGAGCCAAAACATGGTTCATATGAGAGAGATATGGCCTTGCAAAGTTAAAGTAGTCCAATGTCTGAGCATGTTTTCGCATCATGTCTGTGAATTTACGCAGTGGGCTGCTAATTTACACGTCCAGAGAGAAAAGCTGAAGAAAAACATCAAAAACTGACTAAGGAATGGAGCAAAAATCCCACTATCTGGGTAGCTACGCAATTAGCAACGCAGAAAAATAAGACGAATGAAGAAAATGACTAAGGCAGGAGGACATATCTCATTGTGCATAGCTACGCATACGCATAAGCTATGTAGCAGTCTGCGTAGCTACGCAGCAGCTACACATGCAGAGAGAAAGAAGGAAAAGCAAAAGCTAAGGTAGGATTACCTAGTTTACTATATGTGTAGCTACACAGGTACCGACGCGCATATCTATAGATATATCGACGCACGCACCAACGCATACATGGGGAAAAATGGATATTTAAGACACCATCTACGGGGCTATGCACAACTATGCAACAAGACCTGCACAGCTACGCAGCAAGACATGCGTAGGTACGCGTGTACCGATGCAGACATAGAAATTTCTGATGCGGTTTAGATAGTGGCATATGGGTAATTTCTAGGAAGTGTTTTGGCAAATCTCCGCAGTATATAAGGACACGTTCAAACTCTATTTATGGACACACAAGAGAGAGCTCTACTCATTCTTGGAAGGCGCGAAAGCAAGTATTCATCAACATCACTTAAGACCACTCATTTGATTATCATTCTCTTATTATTTTATGAAAAATAGTATTTAGGCTATGTTACTTTTGTAAGTAGCTACACTCTTCGCCTAGGTTCTCGGCGAATATAAAGTTTATTATCCTGTATTCGTTTCTTTGCCTATGAATTCGTGATCTTTGGATCTTAATACAATACAACACGGTTTATTTATTATTCTCGTATTTGATTATACTGTTATTGCATGAATAGAGTGATCAACCAAAATTGCAATAGACTCGATCATCAATTGCTACAGGTATAAATTTTTCGGGTTTCGGAGGCACAAAACACAAATTTCTGCTCCGATATCAATAAAGGAATAATTTCAGCATTATACTCAATTAATTGTATCAGCGGAAGTTAGGGTTTACTTGTTGTAGCATGATAGTCCGCAAACAATGTCTCTGATCTTGTTGAGATTTTTGTTCACGTGCTCGTCTCCAGCAATAAATATGCGTGTACCTAATGGATCAAAGTCGATGATCTTGCGAGTGAGGAATAAGTGGTCTACGTATGTGTATTCGCAGTCTCACTGATTTCCATGGAATACTCTAGTACATATAGACAAATTCCAGTTATTTTCAACATTTACCCTTGAGGTTTGTGTTAATTATAGTGCAGCCCCCTGAACGCAATGCATATTATTTCTAACAATTATGTTATGTATGGTTTTATTACAATGAGGGGAAATGAAGCGGATTATCACATGTCAGTAGGGGTAGTTTTATCTAAAAAAATATTATAAACACCCAATGGTTTGGAACCCATTTGGTTAGGCGTGTTGAGAAGTCCCACATCGGACATTCACCAAGAAGAAATATAATTAATAAGTGTCATGGGCTACTCCCCTCATTGCCAATTGGTTTTGAGGTGGAACCTCATGGATTCTTACATGGTATTAGAGCCTCGGCTCACACACATGAATGATCTAACAACCCACGTGCTCACCGCACCCCGTAGAGAAAAAAGATCCACGTGTAGGCCAAAGAATGCCACACGTGAGGGGGCGTGTTGAGAAATCCCACATTGGACATTCAAGAAGAAGAAAAATAATTAATAAGTGTCCTGGGCTACTCCCCTCGTTGCCAATTGATTTTGAGGTCGAACCCCATGGATTCTTACAATGACTGGATTGTGAGTTTGGGATCTTCCATTTGGTTTGACAGGAAGAATGGAAGGAGATGTTGGAGAGGGTTGAGATACTTCAAGGAGGGTGTTTAAGCTTGCAGGTTTATGGCTCTGATACCATGAAAAACAAGCTTGAATTGGATGAATTATGTGTGTGTATGTGGTGCTTATATACATGAGCCTATTGTATAACTTAGGAAATTACATTTAAAGAGAATTATATGAAAATATTCGTTTGACCCAGTGATGGTGGAACGGGCTGCTGTAGTTTTGGGTCAGTTGATATCCAATTATGGAATGATTTGCTACTGCTAGTCTGGACTTTGGATAGGTTTTCCCATTGATTCTGATTCTTCCTTCTTGTTGATGCTCTTCTTCCTTTTTGAGAGATACTGGTATTCCTTATCAAGGAACAGTTCAAAATATAGACAAATTCCATTTATTTTCAACATTTACTCTTGCAGTTTGTGTTAATTATAGTGCAGCCCCCGGACACAATATATATTATTTCTAACAATTATATTATGTATGGTTTTATTACAATGAGGGGAAATAAAGTGGATTGTCACATTTGAGTAGGGGTAGTTTTATCTAAGAATATTATTATGAACACCCAATGGTTAGGAACAGTTCGAACCTTTTAATAGTATATATTATTAATATCAAATTTTCCAATTACAATAAGTATTCGCATTTTGAATTAAAGAAAATTATAAGAGAAATACAAAGAGTGAAGTAGAATTATTTTGACATAATCGATGAGATCAAGCTTATCAAACATCTTCTTTGACAATGACAATATGAGGATATAGTTAATTATCCTTGCAGCTTCTCTTCTTATTTAAGAACACAAGGAGTAGTACATATCACAAGATCGTTCCAGGTCTTTAGATTTTACATTGATTATCTACGACACCATTACACGGTGGTTTGGTGATGCAATCCATAAGAAATTATCGGCCGGATAGAAATGACAGATAGTCGATTTCCCAGGCTCAGTGTTCAACATCTTGAACGCCACGTGTTCGGGGTTCCACCCAGAAGTGTCTGTATGGCAAAGTCCCGGAGACTCAATTCTCTCTCCATCATCACCAACCAATGGAATCCTAAAAACCATGTGATCTTTCAAGTGGGCATGGCAAAAATAAACCCTGAAAGGGAAAGGTACTATGTGACACCCAAGAACCTTTTCAGTTTCAATGGGCTCGGGCTCCTCCACAATGGTGTAGTTTTGGATGTCCATCTTGTGATCCGGAGACAACGTGGTGGTTAGGATATTGATCTTAGTGTCCTCTCCAAAGACACCGCGTACTTGGTCCAGCATGGATTCTAACGAGGTTGTACAGAATTTCGCCTCATCATGATGGCGTTCACACCATTGAATCGTGTAAGCCATTTCTTGGGCCTGAGGGGAGTCCTCCTCGAAGTTGAATGCCTTCAGAAGCAAAGGGAGGTGTTTGGATGAGAAAGGAATAATTTCGGCTTTGTCTCGGGGCAATAACTTGACTCTCTTTTCAACAGGTATACGCGGGTAGGAGATCTGAAACTTTTTCCCAATTTTGAAGTCTTCAAATCTGAAGAAAAAACTCCCTGAAAGGTCGTGCAGGATGTCTTCGTCATCGCTGCTAGTCTTTTGTGCTATGTACCTTGAGCAATTCGGGGTGATCTGCTAACAGAACAGTAACTTTTCAGTGCATGGGACAAGATGTTTTGAATCAAGTAATGTGGTGCTCCACCTCCACAACAGGCTTTTTAGTGTATGTTGGACAAAATAAATTGTTCTTTTGGTCAGGTCAAAATTATTATGTGCAGAGAAGTGCATACTATACGCATGGTGCATAAAATGTAAAATAGAAAAAGAGTGATCTGAAGAGAAAGGTTGGATACCTGTGAAATGAGAAGGACACAGAGGAGGAAAAGGAAATACGGAGTGCTAGAAGCCATTTACCTTCTTCTCAAGGGTTTCAGAAGCCTTCAAGTACTGCATATTGGATATTGTTTATGGTTGTGGCTTTATAATAAGAAGGCATATAAAGAGGACAAAGCAACTTAATGAGTTAGTTAGTGAGCTCGGGTAAGTCAACTCTCTTTTATACATCCTCCATAAATGAGGTAGTAAGTAATTTGATTTAATGATGTATTGACTATTTTGGTTGTAAAAGTAATAACTTTTCACTATTAAATATGCGTTACTTTCTTTATTTTTTGGATAAATGACCATACACCCCTATACAGTTTACCATTTATGACCTTAAACCTCTAATAGTTTACAATTTCTCCTAAAAAATTTCTGCAGTGTGCATTTTGGGTCCAATTGCCATCAATTACTAACGGGAATAATTGTTTTTTACATCAATATAGGCATTACTGTTATTGTATTACTATATTATTGCTAATATAGCCTTCAATTACCCTATTGCCATTGAAAAGTTAACCCATTCCTAATTGATAGCTATTGAGCCCAAAATGCAAACTGCGGGAGTTTTTTTTGGAGAAATTGAAACTGCTGGAGGTTTAGGGTTACAAATGGTAAACTGCATAAGGGTTTAGGGTCATTGTCATGATTTTTTTTTTTTTTTTTTTTTCGGGGAATTTACTTTCTTTAGCTCCACCTTTATATCTGAACACCGATGACCAGGCTCTGATACCATTTTGTTATGACCTGGAACGAGCAAGAGAACGATGAAAACGCTGAACAAATAGTAATCTGCATAGGAGTTTATGGTCATTTGTCATGATTTTTTTTTTTTTTTTTTAAATTTACCTTCTTTAGCTCCACCTTTATATTGGAACACCGATGACCAGACTCTGATACCAGTTTTGTTATGACCTCGAAAGAGCAAGAGAACGGTGAAAACGATGAATAAGAATACACCCGATATAATTAACGTGGTTCACTAGCACGATGCTAGCTACGTCCACGGCCCGAAAATCTCGTTTTATTAGAGAGAAACACCATGAATACAACCCACACATTATAGAGCAGGACCAATAGCCTTTATATAGGTCTACTATACAGCTTGTGCCCAAAGAAACGCCCCAAACCCACCTAGAACGCCTATGGAAACAATTCCAAAATT
Organism: Linanthus parryae; assembly: GCA_023055425.1. NCBI lineage: Eukaryota > Viridiplantae > Streptophyta > Magnoliopsida > Ericales > Polemoniaceae > Linanthus > Linanthus parryae. The sequence goes on from JALGPY010000002.1 coordinate 43,719,311, forward strand.
GTCAGCTCCTCGTTCAGGTCGTGCGACGTAGCCCAGAGGTCGTACAACCTCCCCCAGGTCGTGCAACCTAGTTTTGAGGTCCTGTGACCTCTGGTCACTTCCTGATGCTGCAACTTTGTTCTTTGTCTTCTTTGCTTTCGTCTTGATCCTCCGTTTGGCTCGTTTCCTTGCTCCTCATCTTCGCCTAACTCCTCGCCAAGCTTATCGAGCCTATTCAAGGCATCGAAAATGATATATATATTCGAGCTATCTCCTCAATCCAATCCAGAAGTTGGCCTAATCTTTCAGAAGCAGGCCCAGTCACAGTCAAGCTTTCCATCTCAGATAAAAGCCCAATCTATTCATGTAAGCCCATTGTATTATGAGGGCACTTTAGTCATTTCTAGAGTATAACCTAAACCTAATCCTCCTCCTTAGCTGATAGCTGCGGTAGCCTGTTAGCCGTTAGATTAGTCCTGTCGTTGATCAGATGGTAGGATCCATTAGTCTCTTTATATGCTTCTCCTTCTCTCCGTCTTCTGTAGGGTTGTATAGATACATAGCACCGCCGTTAATATGATTCATCTCTCCAAGGTTTTACCGTAGTCTCTGTGACTTCTTTCAAATTCCGTTCATGGTATCAGAGCCTGGTTCGATGCTCTCTACCACCACACCATCTTCTCCGGCAGCGGCTTCAAATCCGCTCGCCATAATCTCCAATGTACACAACCTTATACCGTATAAACTTGACTATACAAATTATGTCCTTTGGCGACATCAACTCTCTTCGATCATTCGAAGTCAGTATTTATTTGGTTTTGTTGATGGATCTCACGATTTTCCATCCCAGTTTACCGTCGCCAACGACTGATCTGTTACTACTGTTGTCAATCCAATTTATATTGCTTGGCAAATGCAAGATCATGATATTATTACTCCGATCAACGCGACGTTTTCTCATGAAGCTCTCTCTCAGGTGATTAGTCTTACAACTTCCAGGTCTGCCTAGGTGACTCTTGAAGCTCGGTATGCATCTCTCTCTCGCTCCCACATTCTGCAACTAAAATATGATCTTCAAACTCTCAAAAAGCAATCTGACTCCATTGATGTTTACATGCAAAAGGTTAAATCCCTTAAGGACAAATTGGCTGCTTCTTCTGTTATTATTGATGATGAGGATATGCTCCTCTATGTTTTAAATGGCATACCACCTGAGTATAAATCTCTAAGATCTACTCTCCGTGCTACCTCAAATCCAATTTATTTTCAAGATCTGCACGTTCTCCTTCGTGATGAAGAAAAAATGTTGGAATCCCAAAATGTTTTAACGGATTCAAACCCTACTATTTTTTATGCGTCTCAATATCCTTCACGTGGTTGTGGAGGGCGTCACAACTCAGCTGGTTCTCGTGGTTATGTAAATGGCTCTGGAAATGGTTTGAATGGTCGTTTTGGCTCTCGATCTGGTCATTTTGACCAATCTATGTCGATCCGGGTTTACCTGTGGTGGTGGTTGGAACCCTAATTTCTCTGGAGCCGGTCGGTTTAAAAACAACAATTTCTCTTCTTCAGGATCTGGTGGCTCTGGCTCTCGCTCTCAATCTTCACCTATTACTTGTCAAATTTGTGGGAATGACTACCATTCTGCCATCGATTGTTGGCATCGAATGGATTATTCATCCAAGGGAGGAACCCTCCGGAGAAACTTGCTGCTATGGCGGCGCACACTTCACTGTCTGATCCCAATTTTTGGCTCACCGACACTGGCGCTTCCAACCACATGACATCTGAGCTCAAAAATCTCTCCATCTCATAGTCCTATACCGGTTCAGAACAGGTTCAAGTCAGTAATGGAAATTCTCTTCCTATCCAAAACACTTGTACTGCTCTTCTCTCCACTAATTCTTGTAATTTGTCTATGTCAGATACATTACATGTCCTTCAATTAGCTGAAATTTTTTTATATGTTAATAAGCTTTGTTCTAAACATAATTTACGAGCTGTTTTTGATGGAAAATCCTTCTGCCTTCAAGACATGGATACCTGAAAAATTATATATCAGGGTTGAGTAAAAATGGTGTTTACCCCATTTTTGCATCTACTTTTTCTACCCAGTTCTCTCCTCAAGCAAATATGGGTCAAGAATTCATCTCTCCTCTTTGGCATGCCCGTCTATAGCATCCCTCAAAAAATGTATTAAAACAATGAGTTCATACTTCTCGTTCTTCTAGTACTATATGCACTTATTTTTTATCTGAAAAAATGACCAGAATTCCTTATATTCAGCCGACTTCTTCAGTTTTTGCACCTTTAAAATTATTGCATAAAGATGTTTGAGGACTTGCTTCATTGAATTATTACAATGGTTTTAGATATTATGTGTTGTTTGTGGATGATTTCTCATGTTATACATGTTTGTTTCCTCTTCACTGTAAATATGAAGTAGTTACAGTTTTTCCTAAATTCAAATCCTTTGTTGAAAAATTACTTGGTTGTGCCATAACTGTTTGAAGGTCTTATGGGGGATGGTGAATACACTTCCTTCCTTTTTCAAAAAATACTTTGTGATCATGGCATTAGTCACCAAAAATAATGTCACAACCCCCTCGCCCCAACAAAATTGTGTTTCTGAAAAGAAGCATCGACACATTGTAGAAATTGTTGTTACTCTTTTACAATCTGCTTGTTTACCTAAGTATTTATGGTATCATGCTATAGCCATGCTACCTATTTAATCAATAGAATGCCTAGTAAGAATACTTCTCATAAATCTTTAAATCTTATTCGGCACAAAACATGATTACTCTAAATTGAAAGTCTTTGGGTGTGCCTGCTATCCTTATCTTAAGCCCTATATGCTCTCTAAATTAGATCCCAAAACAAAGAATGTGTATTTCTTGGATTTGCAGATGGTTATAAGGGGTACCTTTGTTTTGATGAGACAACTCATAAATTTTTTATAAGTAGGGATGCAATTTTTGATGAGTTTTTATTTCCAATTTATAACATTGTACACTCTACTGCTAATACTTTTTGTGACCCCTCTCTAAGAATACACCCAATTTAACGTGGTTAACAAGCACGATGCTAGCTACGTCCACGGCCCGAAAACCTCGTTATATTAGAGAGAAACACCTTGAATACAACACACACAATATAGAGCAGGACCAATACCCTTTATATAGGTATATTGTTCGACAAAATCCCAAGTATAGGATATCGTCTCAAGTAATACAATCCGGTAAGTCCGGAGTCGAATCCACAAGGAGAGGAGGTTTAGACAATGACTTGCAAAACTAGAAAACGACAAACTAAAGAAAGAAACACAAACTCTCAATGGCTTTAAAGCTTGCCAAGCTATTCAAATCCACCAAAATCAATTGATGGAGCAAGTTTGAGATTTGAGTTTAAGAACAAAGTAAACGACTACTAGAGCTACGATTCAAGAAACTAAGCGAAATACCAAGTAATGAGGGCTAGGGATCATCGGTTTCTCTAGTGACCAATCCTCCTATTAGATTCAAGCCCGGTTCTCAATTCGCATGTGTCAATCCACAAGACAAGTATCTCAAGAAGTGATTGCTCATACAATCCAACTCGCGACAAGAGAAGTGTGTAAATCCAACACGCTAATCAAGCACTAATGAGGCTATTCAAATGAGATTCTCCAAATTTCAAGTGTTTCAAGCATCAACCATATGTAAACACACCTAAGTGTTTCCACATGAAAGATCAAGCAACAAATGAGATTTGTAAATTCTCACTCAAATCACCTAACTAGAGCTCGATTTCTCAAAGCTAGGATTGATGAGTTCCTCTCACTCAGATGCAACTTCAAATCAAACACGTCTAAAGTATTCGCACATCTACCTATTCAATGCATCAAATACTTCAACAAGAGAAATCCAAACATTGCACTAAGTATTCAAGTGAACCCAATTCAACCCATTCATCCTTGAAGTTCAACTTGATTCAATAGTCAAAACTTGAATCACAATTGATGTCATACACTTGTTTTTTGCCAATTCAACCTCAACACTTGATATAAACTACACAAAACTAAGCAAAATTGCTCCTAAACACAAAACAAGTAGCAAATAGCCACACACACAAAGTTAAGCTACCAACTAAGAGCTAAACTAGCTTCAGCTGCTGCTGCTACAATCGAAGAGCAGTAGAATCACTAACAACAGCAGCAGTAGACACCCTATAACGCAGCTAGCAAACCAAGAACAGTAGCAAAAAACAGAGCATCAACAATCGTCCCAAATCGGACTGAAATCCAACTGAAACTACCTCCTCTGTCCCTCTCTTCCTCTTTCTCTGTTCTTTGGCCTTAGGAGGGTCAAGAACACCCTGAAACTCAGAGAAATCGGAGAGAGAGAGGAGAAAGAAGAACCCAAGAACAGAGCGTAGAGTGAGCCGACGGGTCAGAGAAGAGGGACGCTTGAATTCTTCAAACCAGCTTTTATAGACTTGTCTTTGAGCTTTCTTGGCCTCCAAGAACGCATCTAAACCGTCCAATTCATCCCAAGACCTCTAAATCGTTGATTTGTAGAGCTCATGAACCCTAGGTTTGATTTGAGGCTTTTCGTTTGGGTTGTTCTTGGGCCGAATTGAGCACTGGGTTAGGAAGAGGATTGGACAAGGAGCAATTTGAGACCGGTTTCACGCGATTTGGTGGTGATTTGAGGGTCCAACGGGTTGGCCAAAGCTTCGTTCGAAGCTTCCATGGCTGTCCTCTGTCTTAGCGTCGCGAGAAAGGAAGAAGAGACGCGTCTGTTGAAGAACTTTTGGCCGAAATTGCATATTGGCCCCCCACTGTTTGCTGATATGTTTTAAAAGACCCCCATCTCCTCTTAAAAGGTTTGGAAAAATTGCAAAAACACCCCAAGTCCGTTAAAACTCATTCATAGCAACCCTTTTCAACTTTAGAAAACTTCACTAAGCTCCCTGAATCCGTTAAAATTACTTCAAACAAGCCCTTTTATGTAACTTTGTCCTTGAAAAGTGGCCTCTTGTCTTCTTAGACTTCACTTTTTGGCCTCTATCTTCGAATATTCTTCAAATTAAGTCCTCAAAGCCCCTTCTTGATGCCTCTTGGCCCCTCGAAAGCGTCTCAATTCATCATTCAAGCTCTCCCCTAGCTAGCCTCACCTACAAAACAAGATAAAAACAACCAAAGCTACGAAAACAAGCATAAGTCTAGAATTAGGAATATAACACGCAAATAACACATAAAAGTAAGTTAAGAGGAGTTCACTAACCTACTAAAACATGCGATTTTATGTCGTTAACACACCCCCCAACTAGCCTTTTGCTCGTCCTCGAGCAAAGAGAGCGACATAAGTAGTAAGCTAGTGAAGAACCAATCATGAGAGACACTCACTCAACTAGACAAGGCTTGACTCAATTCTAAACTAGACTCAAATATTTACAAACACACACACACATTATCTATCCTAAATTAGAACTCAATGAAAATAAAATCCTAAAGATTACTAGCTAATTTTATTTAATTTATTTTTTTTGTGGGGGAAAAAGAAGAATGCACAAATGTTTCCTCAAATAAATTCTCAAAGTCCAAGAAGATTGAGAAAGAAGCCTATGGACGTCTAAGCATATACTCATACAAATGTGGACGGTGTTTGGTAGAAGGTGACTCATGTGAACCAAAAAACTTGTTAAATTAAGTCCAATTTGCGAGAAAGTATGCCTTCAAAAATAAGGATCACAATAAACTAGACATTCTCCTACTTATTCAAAAGCACCCATGTAGGATGGACTTCCAAAGCTTTGAACAAAATTTTTTAAGAAGGGGAGATGTGGTTGTGGGCTTGTATGATCCTTTTGTGGATTTTTGGTAGGTGGTGCAATTTATCATGATTTTTTTTTTTTTAAACCTCAAATCCAAGGCTCTCCAAGACCCACAACAAAATTGAGGAATATACAAGCGAGTGGGCTTTTTAAGCTAAACCAAGGGAGCTATCTAGGTGGTGCCGTAACATTATCTCCGGACACCCCTCTATTTCTTAGACATCGCATGGGGTGTCATTGGTAACCACCACTCCAATGGGCTACAAGTTTCCACCGCAAAAACGAATAGAGAAAAATCTTTTTGTGAAGTTCAAATAGCTTTAGAAAATGCACCCTTTATCAAAAGTAAAAGACGTCAAAGTTTATGTGATCAACTTAGCTTGAAGGACTTAAACATGAAAAGTGAATTTAGTGTGTCACTTAGTGAGAACGCATGATGTCGCGGAAGGTTAGATATTGGTGTAGATGTATTGAGTATAAGCAAAGAATTCCTTATTTAAAATAAAAATAAAAAGAACATGGGCTAAGAAATTTCATTCTTTGAAAACATCTAGCTTCCTAAAATTCCCCCTTTTCAATTTTTGTCATTTTTTTTCTTTTTTTTTACTTTTCAAATTTCATTTTTTTTCTTTTTTTCAAAATAAGTGACTCAACTACGACTTTCTAAGACTCAATAAAGCTATCAAATAAGAAAATAAAATCTAGATTCAAGATGAAAGGTTAAAATAAATAAAACTATTAAAGAAAGAGAAAAAAAGAAAAATCTAAGGTTTGACACGGGAAAAGAGTGATGCTTCTCATGAAAGGTTCACACAAATTTTTTCAAAATTTTCAATTTTTTTTTTTTTAATTTTTTTGATTTTTTCAAATTTTTCATCATTTTTTTTTTTTTGTATTTTTCATGTAAATCACTAATGAATAAAAATCATGCTAGTAACCATTTAAGCCAAGTAATATATCTACTTCCCACCCCCCAACTAAAATGTCACATTGTCCTCAATGTGTGAGAACAATGGAAGAGCATACAAGTTCATATAAGAGATAAGGGATAGGTAGACCTCATTTTAGCTTTCTTGGCCACCAAGCACAAGTCGTCCTCCAAGAGCAACCTACAAATTGGTAAAAGAAAAGAAAATGCAAGAAATAGAGATAAACTAATTTATTTATTTACATAGGGAGGTGGAACAAAGAAAATGATGCTATCCCACCCCCAATCTTGGAAATTTCTTTCCATGCCATGCCCCTACTTCATTCTTAGAAAAGTACTTCTCCCTTAAAAAGTTTGATTCATTAATTAGAATAGATAGGAGAAGTAGGGGCAAGACACAAAATATGAATAAGAGATGCAAGCAAAATCTAACAATAAAGTTAGAGCAAGTTGTTATGTCTTGCATCATCTTACGAAAAGGGTTTGAAATCCTCAATTGACATGAATCATAGAATGGGTCTTCTAAAGTTACCAAATTTTTACTTGAAATCACAACTTGAGAAATATGGGCAACTTGTGAATCCTCAATCTCATCAATTTTAAACATGGCATATGGATTTACGGATGTGGCTTCATAATTGGGAGGTAAAATAATTTGAGAACATGAAGCCACATCCAAACCCTTAGGCTCATGAGATGGGTCATTGACTTGGTCAAATTGAGCCAATAGTCTCTCCTCTTCATCAAAGTTAATTTCATCTTCCATGAGAAAAGATGAGTAGGAAGCTTCACTATCATATAGAAATTCTATTTCTTCCCAAGTAAGCTCATCTAATTCTTTGAAAGATGTAGTAAAAGAGTCTACATGAATCGGAGTATCAACACATGAACCCCCCAACTTACTTGAAGGTTCTTCCACAAATTCTAGTGGAGGCGGTTCTCCTAGAGTATCCTCTAAGTCATCACGAAAGAAGTGATGCTCATGATCATTGGAACTCCGATGAGTAATAGACTCTTCATGAGCACTAGACAAGATAACATTTCCTTCAAGAATGGTAGCATCTAATTTGACTTCTAACTCATCACATGAGTGGTTTCCATTTTGCGACTCCTCCTCACATGTGTCACTATGTAATTCATCCAAAATGACTTCACTCATGTCATGGGTTGAAGAGTCATCATCAAAAACATCAATTTCACTACCAACATCACTATCACATGCTTCTTTAGAATGTGCGAATGAGAAATGAATACAATCACCTATCCTAGTGGCAACAACTCCATCATCAAACACATCATCCAAATTTTGGTCTTCAATAGACTTGTGATGTGTGTGAGTGAGAACTTGAGACTCATATGATGGCGAGTCTTGTGAAGAGTAAGAGCTATATGCAAGAGACCCATCATCATGAGATCTTGAATATAACGATTCCACTTTATCGGCCAAATGAGAAAATGCTTCTACTAGTTCTTTTGTGCCTTGAAAATATTTTTGCATTGTTTCCTCAAGAGAACTACTTATAGGCCTCTCTAGTTCCTCATTCATATAATCTTCCCTCTGATAATAATTCACTCCTCTTGATTCACACGTCATATCATTATATTGATAAGTGCAAGAATCATGAGAGTAAGTGTTTGAGGGAGGTGATTGTGCACAAGAAGCATGAGATGTGTAATCTAGTGTCCTACTACCATGCCAAGAATAATCATTCTTAGGAAAATAATCACCATTTTTAATCGCACGTTCACGTATGGAACGCATTGATTCCTTAGAATGATTTCCATGACTAGTAAATGCATAGTAATAAGGAACACTAGGCCTCTCACCAAGTCCAAAATGTTCATGAGACATTTTTTTTTCAAGCAAGTAGATGAGAGGTACTTGATGAATTTCACAAGCCCTCTTGAATCTCACAAGCTTAACTAACAACAATACAACTAGAGAAAATGTCAAAAACAAACTACTAACAAACTAACTAAGAAAGCAAATCAAATCTAAAGCCTAGCCTCTCCCCGGCAACGGCGCCAAAAACTTGTTCGACAAAATCCCAAGTATAGGATATCGTCTCAAGTAATACAATCCGGTAAGTCCGGAGTCAAATTCACAAGGAGAGGAGGTTTAGACAATGACTTGCAAAACTAGAAAACGACAAACTAAAGCAAGAAACACAAACTCTCAATGGCTTTAAAGCTTGCCAAGCTATTCAAATCCACCAAAATCAATTGATGGAGCAAGTTTGAGGTTTGAGTTTAAGAACAAAGTAATCGACTACTAGAGCTACGATTCAAGAAACTAAGCGAAATACCAAGTAATGAGGGCTAGGGATCATCGGTTTCTCTAGTGACCAATCCTCCTATTAGATTCAAGCCCGGTTCTCAATTCGCATGTATCAATCCACAAGACAAGTATCTCAAGAAGTGATTGCTCATACAATCCAACTCGCGACAAGAGAATTGTGTAAATCCAACACGCTAATCAAGCACTAATGAGGCTATTCAAATGAGATTCTCCAAATTTCAAGCGTTTCAAGCACCAACCATATGTAAACACACATAAGTGTTTCCACATGAAAGATCAAGCAACAAATGAGATTAGTAAATTCTCACTCAAATCACCTAACTAGAGCTCGATATATCAAAGTTAGGATTGATGAGTTCCTCTCACTCAAATGCAACTTCAAATCAAACACGTCTAAAGTATTCGCACATCTACCTATTCAATGCATCAAATACTTCAACAAAAGAAATCCAAACATTGCACTAAGCATTCAAGTGAACCCAATTCAACCCATTCATCCTTGAAGTTCAACTTGAATCAATAAGATGATTAGAGCACTAGATAGTCCCAAATCACCCAAGCAATTGAATTAGCTACTCATTATAAGAAATTCAAGAGAGATTGAGAGAAATTTACTTTCAATAATCAAAACTTGAATCACAATTGATGTCATACACTTGTTTTTTGCCAATTCAACGTGAACACTTGATATGAACTACACAAAACTAAGCAAAATTGCTCCTAAACACAAAACAAGTAGCAAATAGCCACAAACACAAAGTTAAGCGACCAACTAAGAGCTAAACTAGCTTCAGCTGCTGCTGCTACAATCGAAGAGCAGTAGAATCACTAACAACAGCAGCAGCAGCAGACACCCTATAACGCAGCTAGCAAACCCAGAACAGTAGCAAAAAACAGAGCATCAACAATCGTCCAAAATCGGACTGAAATCCAACTGAAACTACCTCCTCTCTCCCTCTCTTCCTCTTTCTTTGTTCTTTGCCCTTAGGAGGGTCAAGAACACCCAGAAACTCAGAGAAATCGGAGAGAGAAAGAGGAGAAAGAAGAACCGAAGAACAGAGCGTAGAGTGAGCCGACGGGTCAGAGAAGAGGGACGCTTGAATTCTTCAAACCAGCTTTTATAGACTTGTCTTTGAGCTTTCTTGGCCTCCAAGAACGCAACTAAGCCATTTTATTCATCCCAAGACCTCTAAATCGTTGATTTGTAGAGCTCATGAACCCTAGGTTTGATTTGGGGCTTTTCGTTTGGGTTGTTCTTGGGCCGAATTGAGCAGTGGGTTAGGAAGAGGATTGGACAAGGAGCAATTTGAGACCGGTTTCACGCGATTTGGTGGTGATTTGAGGGTCCAACGAGTTGGCCAAAGCTTCGTTCGAAGCTTCCATGGCCGTCCTCTCTCTTAGCGTCGCGAGAAAGGAAGAAGAGACGCGTCTGTTGAAGAACTTTTGGCCGAAATTGCATTTTGCCCCCCCCCCACTGTTTGCTGATATGTCTTAAAAGACCCCCATCTCCTCTTAAAAAGTTTGGAAAAATTGCAAAAACACCTCAAGTCCGTTAAAACTCATTCATATCAACCATTTTCAACTTTAGAAAACTTCACCAAGCTCCCCGAATCCGTTAAAATTACTGCAAACAAGCCCTTTTATGTAACTTTGTCCTTGAAGAGTGGCATCTTGTCTTCTTAGACTTCACTTTTTGGCCTCTATCTTCGAATATTCTTCAAATTAAGTCCTCAAAGCCCCCTTCTTGATGCCTCTTGGCCCCTCCAAAGCGTCTCAATTCATCATTCAAGCTCTCCCCTAGCTAGCCTCACCTACAAAACAAGATAAAAACAACCAAAGCTACGAAAACAAGCATAAGTCTAGAATTAGGAATATAACACGCAAATAACACATAAAAGTAAGTTAAGAGGAGTTCACTAACCTACTAAAACATGCGATTTTATGTCGTTAACACACCCCCCAACTAGCCTTTTGCTCGTCCTCGAGCAAAGAGAGCGACATAAGTAGTAAGCTAGTGAAGAACCAATCATGAGAGACACTCGCTCAACTAGACAAGGCTTGACTCAATTCTAAACTAGACTCAAATATTTACAAACACACACACACATTATCTATCCTAAATGAGAACTCAATGAAAATAAAATCCTAAAGATTACTAGCTAATTTTATTTTATTTTATTTTTTTTTGTGGGGGAAAAAGAAGAATGCACAAATGTTTCCTCAAATAAATTCTCAAAGTCCAAGAAGATTGAGAAAGAAGCCTATGGACGTCTAAGCATATACTCATACAAATGTGGACGGTGTTTGGTAGAAGGTGACTCATGTGAACCAAAAAACTTGTTAAATTAAGTCCAATTTGCGAGAAAGTATGCCTTCAAAAATAAGGATCACAAGAAACTAGACATTCTCCTACTTATTCAAAAGCACCCATGTAGGATGGACTTCCAAAGCTTTGAACAAAATTTTTTAAGAAGGGGAGATGTGGTTGTGGGCTTGTATGATCCTTTTGTGGATTTTTGGTAGGTGGTGCAATTTATCATGATTTTTTTTTTTTTAAACCTCAAATCCAAGGCTCTCCAAGACCCACAACAAAATTGAGGAATATACAAGCGAGTGGGCTTTTTAAGCTAAACCAAGGGAGCTATCTAGGTGGTGACATAACATTATCCCCGGACACCCCTCTATTTCTTAGACATCGCATGGGGTGTCATTGATAACCACCACTCCAATGGGCTTCAAGTTTCCACCGCAAAAACGAATAGAGAAAAATCTTTTTGTGAAGTTCAAATAGCTTTAGAAAATGCACACTTTATCAAAAGTAAAAGACGTCAAAGTTTATGTGATCAACTTAGCTTGAAGGACTTAAACATGAAAAGTAAATTTAGTGTGTCGCTTTGTGAGAACGCATGATGTCGCGGAAGGTGGGATATTGGTGTAGATGTATTGAGTATAAGCAAAGAATTCCTTATTAAAATAAAAATAAAAAGAACATGGACTAAGAAATTTCATTCTTTGAAAACATCTGGCTTCCTAAAATTCCCCCTTTTCAATTTTTGTCATTTTTTTTCTTTTTTTTTACTTTTCAAATTTCATTTTTTTTCTTTTTTTCAAAATAAGTGACTCAACTACGACTTTCTAAGACTCAATAAAGCTATCAAATAAGAAAATAAAATCTAGATTCAAGATGAAAGGTTAAAATAAATAAAACTATTAAAGAAAGAGAAAAAAAGAAAAATCTAAGGTTTGACACGGGAAAAGAGTGATGCTTCTCATGAAAGGTTCACACAAATTTTTTCAAAATTTTCAATTTTTTTTTTAATTTTTTTGATTTTTTCAAATTTTTCATCATTTTTTTTTTTGTATTTTTCATGTAAATCACTAATGAATAAAAATCATGCTAGTAACCATTTAAGCCAAGTAATATATCTACTTCCCACCCCCCAACTAAAATGTCACATTGTCCTCAATGTGTGAGAACAATGGAAGAGCATACAAGTTCATATAAGAGATAAGGGATAGGTAGACCTCATTTTAGCTTTCTTGGCCACCAAGCACAAGTCGTCCTCCAAGAGCAACCTACAAATTGGTAAAAGAAAAGAAAATGCAAGAAATAGAGATAAACTAATTTATTTATTTACATAGGGAGGTGGAACAAAGAAAATGATGCTATCCCACCCCCAATCTTGGAAATTTCTTTCCATGCCATGCCCCTACTTCATTCTTAGAAAAGTACTTCTCCCTTAAAAAGTTTGATTCATTAATTAGAATAGATAGGAGAAGTAGGGGCAAGACACAAAATATGAATAAGAGATGCAAGCAAAATCTAACAATAAAGTTAGAGCAAGTTGTTATGTCTTGCATCATCTTACGAAAAGGGTTTGAAATCCTCAATTGACATGAATCATAGAATGGGTCTTCATAAGTTACCAAATTTTTACTTGAAATCACAACTTGAGAAATATGGGCAACTTGTGAATCCTCAATCTCATCAATTTAAACATGGCATATGGATTTACGGATGTGGCTTCATAATTGGGAGGTAAAATAATTTGAGAACATGAAGCCACATCCAAACCCTTAGGCTCATGAGATGGGTCATTGACTTGGTCAAATTGAGCCAATAGTCTCTCCTCTTCATCAAAGTTAATTTCATCTTCCATGAGAAAAGATGAGTAGGAAGCTTCACTATCATATAGAAATTCTATTTCTTCCCAAGTAAGCTCATCTAATTCTTTGAAAGATGTAGTAAAAGAGTCTACATGAATCGGAGTATCAACACATGAACCCCCCAACTTACTTGAAGGTTCTTCCACAAATTCTAGTGGAGGCGGTTCTCCTAGAGTATCCTCTAAGTCATCACGAAAGAAGTGATGCTCATGATCATTGGAACTCCGATGAGTAATAGACTCTTCATGAGCACTAGACAAGATAACATTTCCTTCAAGAATGGTAGCATCTAATTTGACTTCTAACTCATCACATGAGTGGTTTCCATTTTGCGACTCCTCCTCACATGTGTCACTATGTGAGTCATCCAAAATGACTTCACTCATGTCATGGGTTGAAGAGTCATCATCAAAAACATCAATTTCACTACCAACATCACTATCACATGCTTCTTTAGAATGTGCGAATGAGAAATGAATACAATCACCTATCCTAGTGGCAACAACTCCATCATCAAACACATCATCCAAATTTTGGTCTTCAATAGACTTGTGATGTGTGTGAGTGAGAACTTGAGACTCATATGATGGCGAGTCTTGTGAAGAGTAAGAGCTATATGCAAGAGACCCATCATCATGAGATCTTGAATATAACGATTCCACTTTATCGGCCAAATGAGAAAATGCTTCTACTAGTTCTTTTGTGCCTTGAAAATATTTTTGCATTGTTTCCTCAAGAGAACTATTTATAGGCCTCTCTAGTTCCTCATTCATATAATCTTCCCTCTGATAATAAATCACTCCTCTTGATTCACACGTCATATCATTATATTGATAAGTGCAAGAATCATGAGAGTAAGTGTTTGAGGGAGGTGATTGTGCACAAGAAGCATGAGATGTGTAATCTAGTGTCCTACTACCATGCCAAGAATAATCATTCTTAGGAAAATAATCACCATTTTTAATCGCACGTTCACGTATGGAACGCATTGATTCCTTAGAATGATTTCCATGACTAGTAAATGCATAGTAATAAGGAACATTAGGCCTCTCACCAAGTCCAAAATGTTCATGAGACATTTTTTTTTCAAGCAAGTAGATGAGAGGTACTTGATGAATTTCACAAGCCCTCTTGAATCTCACAAGCTTAACTAACAACAATACAACTAGAGAAAATGTCAAAAACAAACTACTAACAAACTAACTAAGAAAGCAAATCAAATCTAAAGCCTAGCCTCTCCCCGGCAACGGCGCCAAAAACTTGTTCGACAAAATCCCAAGTATAGGATATCGTCTCAAGTAATACAATCCGGTAAGTCCGGAGTCGAATCCACAAGGAGAGGAGGTTTAGACAATGACTTGCAAAACTAGAAAACAACAAACTAAAGCAAGAAACACAAACTCTCAATGGCTTTAAAGCTTGCCAAGCTATTAAAATCCACCAAAATCAATTGATGGAGCAAGTTTGAGGTTTGAGTTTAAGAACAAAGTAAACGACTACTAGAGCTACGATTCAAGAAACTAAGCGAAATACCAAGTAATGAGGGCTAGGGATCATCGGTTTCTCTAGTGACCAATCCTCCTATTAAATTCAAGCCCAGTTCTCAATTCGCATGTGTCAATCCACAAGACAAGTATCTCAAGAAGTGATTGCTCATACAATCCAACTCGCGACAAGAGAAGTGTGTAAATCCAACACGCTAATCAAGAACTAATGAGGCTATTCAAATGAGATTCTCCAAATTTCAAGCGTTTCAAGCATCAACCATATGTAAACACACATAAGTGTTTCCACATGAAAGATCAAGCAACAAATGAGATTTGTAAATTCTCACTCAAATCACCTAACTAGAGCTCGATTTCTCAAAGTTAGGATTGATGAGTTCCTCTCACTCAGATGCAACTTCAAATCAAACACGTCTAAAGTATTCGCACATCTACCTATTCAATGCATCAAATAATTCAACAAGAGAAATCCAAACATTGCACTAAGCATTCAAGTGAACCCAATTCAACCCATTCATCCTTGAAGTTCAACTTGAATCAATAAGATGATTAGAGCACTAGATAGTCCCAAATCACCCAAGCAATTGAATTAGCTACTCATTATAAGAAATTCAAGAGAGATTGAGAGAAATTTACTTTCAATAGTCAAAACTTGAATCACAATTGATGTCATACACTTATTTTTTTCCAATTCAACCTCAACACTTGATATAAACTACACAAAACTAAGCAAAATTGCTCCTAAACACAAAACAAGTAGCAAATAGCCACGAACACAAAGTTAAGCTACCAACTAAGAGTTGAACTAGCTTCAGCTGCTGCTGCTACAATCGAAGAGCAGTAGAATCACTAACAACAGCAGCAGCAGACACCCTATAACGCAGCTAGCAAACCCAGAATAGTAGCAAAAAACAGAGCGTCAACAATCGTCCAAAATCGGACTGAAATCCGACTGAAACTACCTCCTCTCTCCCTCTCTTCCTCTTTCTCTGTTCTTTGCCCTTAGGAGGGTCAAGAACACCCTGAAACTCAGAGAAATCGGAGAGAGAGAGAGGGGAGAAAGAAGAACCCAGGAACTGAGCGTAGAGTGAGCCGACGGGTTAGAGAAGAGGGACGCTTGAATTCTTCAAACCAGCTTTTATAGACTTGTCTTTGAGCTTTATTGGCCTCCAAGAACGCATCTAAGCCGTCCAATTCATCCCAAGACCTCTAAATTGTTGATTTGTAGAGCTCATGAACCCTAGGTTTGATTTGGGGCTTTTCGTTTGGGTTGTTCTTGGGCCGAATTGAGCAGTGGGTTAGGAAGAGGATTGGACAAGGAGCAATTTGAGACCGGTTTCACGCGATTTGGTGGTGATTTGAGGGTCCAACGGGTTGGCCAAAGCTTCGTTCGAAGCTTCCATGGCTGTCCTCTGTCTTAGCGTCGCGAGAAAGGAAGAAGAGACGCGTCTGTTGAAGAACTTTTGGCCGAAATTGCATATTGGCCCCCACTGTTTGCTGATATGTTTTAAAAGACCCCCATCTCCTCTTAAAAGGTTTGGAGAAATTGCAAAAACACCCCAAGTCCGTTAAAACTCATTCATAGCAACCTTTTTCAACTTTAGAAAACTTCACTAAGCTCCCCGAATCCGTTATAACTACTTCAAACAAGCCCTTTTATGTAACTTTGTCCTTGCAAATTGGCCTCTTGTCTTCTTAGACTTCACTTTTTGGCCTCTATCTTCGAATATTCTTCCAATTAAGTCCTCAAAGCCCCCTTCTTGATGCCTCTTGGCCCCTCCAAAGCGTCTCAACTCATCATTCAAGCTCTCCCCTAGCTAGCCTCACCTACAAAACAAGATAAAAACAACCAAAGCTACGAAAACAAGCATAAGTCTAGAATTAGGGATATAACACGCAAATAACACATAAAATTAAGTTAAGAGGAGTTCACTAACCTACTAAAACATGCGATTTTATGTCGTTAACATCTACTATACAGCTTGTGCCCAAAGAAACGCCCAAAACCCACCTAGAACTCCTAAGGAAACAATTCCAAAATTGCCAGCCCCTCGTTCAGGTCGTGCGACGTAGCCCAGAGGTCGTACAACCTCCCCCCAGGTCGTGCAACCTAGTTTTGAGGTCCTGCGACCTCTGGTCACTTCCTGATGCTGCAACTTTGTTCTTTGTCTTCTTTGCTTTTTTCTTGATCCTCCTTTTGGCCCGTTTCCTTGCTCCTCTTCTTCGCCTAACTCCTCTCCAAGCTTATCGAGCCTATTTAAGGCATCGAAAATGATATAAATATTCGAGCTATCTCCTCAATCCAATCTAGAAGCTGCCCCAATCTTCGAGAAGCAGGCCTAGTCACAATCAAGATTTCCATATCAGATACAAGCCCAATCTATTTATGTAAGCCCGTTGTATTATGAGGGGACTATAGTTGAAACAACCCAAAATTTAAAATTATATTTAAGGAATAAATATGTATGTTTATAGCAATATTGCGTATAAAATGACATCTATATTTAATATTTTGTGGTACTTTTGCTAGATGACTATGTGCTAATAAAATTAGAATAGAGTGTGTACCATATAGACATGTATATATACGTATATATCACACATAAATTTAATAGTGTGTATATTACTATAGTGTCACATATACTACGTGGCGACTTTTATCACGACATATATCACACCCTATTATTTTCTAATAAATCCGGAAAGTTATCTTCATCACATAATTTTCAGCCACAATCACATATAGATACGGCAATCATTTCCGTAAAAATCGGATCATGCCGTCTGATGAGACAAATATACCACTATTCTCCTATCTTCTTAATCATTTCTTCTACTTCTTCATACTTCTTATTTTCCCTTTAAAAATACCACGCTCCCGTAGCTCCATTTCACCACAAGGACATAGCTACAACCTCTCTCAGTTTCATAATCAGTTCATCATCCTTCCCATCTCTCTCACACCCAACAACACCGTAGCTCATCGCTGGAAAACTGCATAACCACCAACTCAAGCTCTCTCTCACTCATGTCAAACCAACATAAGAATCATACCCACCACCCCTCAAGTCTCACACTCACTCCCTGATATTCATATCATCTTTTAGAAGCAAAGAACCGGACAAAAGGAGCACCCAAAGCAGCCCCAACAGCCGCAACAAGTAACATCCGCAACAGTAGTTGCAACTACTGGACATCGGACTTGTTCTTCCTATAACTCCTTCGTTACAACTCCGAATTGACCTAAATTTTAACCACGGCTTCCTCTACTTGTCCTCTACATTTTTTTTTCTTTGTACCCAACCAAAAACAGTTAATACACAGCCCAATTCCACCTCACACAGAAGCTGGTCGAGCCGAACAGTACCCACTGGACAGCAGTGTTCTTCTTCATTGTTCTCTTTCATTTTAGCTCTGAAAAAACCTCCTTTTTCGCCTACATACCCTCTTCTTGTTATATACAAAAAATTTCTTTAGACACGATCAAACGAGCCCAAAACAGATCGCGAATGGTTGCCGAACTAAAACTGCTCTAGCACGTCACGTAGCTGCCTTCGTCACAAACCCAGTTGTTAATGAGTTTCCCGATGTATTTCCCGACGAGATCCCAGGAATGCCACCTGAAAGAGCCATCGACTTTACCATTGACCATGTACCAAGGGCAGGACCGATCTGCAAAGCACCCTACAGAATGGCACCAGTAGAGCTAGAAGAGTTTTAGGAACAACTAAGGTTATTGTTGGATAAGGGGCATATCAAACCGAGTGTTTCACCATGGGGTGCACATGTCTTGTTTGTTAAGAAGAAAGATGGTAGCTTGAGATTGTGCATCGTTTATAGGGACCTTAACAATGTTACTATCAAAAACCTATACCCACTTCCGAGGATAGAAGACCTCTTTGACAAGCTACAAGGAGCCGATATTTTTTCCAAGATTGACTTAAGGTCGGGTTATCACCATTTAAGGGTAGCCAAGAAGGACATTCCAAGACTGCCTTTAGAACCAGATATGGGCATTATGAGTTTATTGTTATGCCTTTCGGTCTAACCAATGCACGTGCAGTATTCATGGTCGTGTTGAATCGGGTAATGAAATCTTACTTGGACTGATTTGTGGTAGTGTTCATCGATGATATTTTGGTGTACTATAGGGGTAAGGAGGAGCAGGAAGAACACCTTGAACAGTTTTGCAAACCCTGAGGCAAGAACAGCTGTATGCTAATTTTTTCAAGTGTGACTTTTGGCTGGATATGGTACCTTTATTGGGACACATAATATCTAAGGAGGGAATTTCTGTAGACCCAGGAAAGATAACCGCAGTTAAGGATTGGCCAAGACCTAAGAGTGCGACATACATCCGTAGTTTCTTGGGACTAGCAGGATATTACCGAAGATACGTGAAGGATTTCTCTAAAATAACCAGACCATTGACCAATATAATGAAGAAAACCACCAAATACCATTGGGATGAGAAATGTGAGGAAGCCTTCCAAACCCTGAAGGAAAGCTAAGTATAGCACCTATTCTGACCCTACCATCAGAGTCGAGGGAGTTTGAGGTATATAGTGGTGCTTCGAAACACGGGTTAGGATGTGTGCTAATGCAAGATGGGAAAGTTATTGCATATGCTTCATGACAGCTAAAATCCTAAGAGTAGAATTACCAAACTCATGACCTAGTGCTAGCCGCAATTGTCCACGCCTTGAAGATTTGGAGACACCACCTTTATGGTGCAACCTGTAAGATTTTCACTGACCACAAAAAGCCTTAAGTACTTGTTTACCCAAAAGGATTTGAACATGGGGCAAAGAAGATGGTTGGATTTGATCAAGGACTATGATCTACAAATCCAATATCATGAAGGGAAGGAAAATGTAGTCGCCGACGCATTAAGAAGGAAGACAAGCCATACCATCAATGCATTAAGAAGTTTACAAAAGGATTTGTGGGATGATATTCATAGATTGGGTTTGAAATCAGTCAGCAGGAAGCAAGGGAAGACATGCTATGCAATTTGGTAGCCACCCTAGACATCTTTGAAGAGATCAGAAAAAGAACAACCCGGAGACGTGAAACTTGAAAGAATCAAGAAGAAAATCGAGGATAGATCAACCAAGGACTCCCGAATACACGACGATGGGAGCATAAGGTAAAAAGAGAGGTGGTGTGTACCCCAGAAGTATAAGGAGGTCAAGGAATGATTAATGAGAGAAGAACGCAACACGCCATACTCCGTAGATCCAGAGGAGATAACTTGTATAAGGACTTGAAGAATTAGTTATGGTGGCCCAGAATGAAGAATGAGGTTGGAGAATTTGTAGCCCGATGTCTCACGTGCCAAAATGTGATGTTCGAACACAAGATGAAAGGAGGTTTGGGTCAACCTTTAGAAGTAGCCATGTGGAAATGTGATTCGATATCGATGGAATTTGTGACTGCTTTACCACTGACGAAGAATGGCTTGAATCAGATTCGGGTTGTGGTTGACAGATTGACAAAGAAGACAAGATTCATCCCAATGAAGGACACTTGGGATATTGAGCAACGAGAAGACGCGTACATCAAGAATATCGTTAGATACCATGGTGTACCAAATGACATAGTGTCAGACCGAGACACAAACTTTCTCTCACATTTCTGGAAAACATTACAGAAAGCCTTAGGCACTCAGCTAAATTTCAGTACCACTTTCCACCTAGCTACTGATGGAAAGACGGAACAAACCATACAAACACTGGAGGATATGTTGCGAGCATGTTTCATGGACTTCCAAGGTTCTTGGGTAGATTGGTTACCGTTGATTGAGTTCTCGTACAACAACAACTACCACGCAAGTATAGGGATGGCACCCTATGAGGCATTGTATGGGCGAAAATGTAGGGCATCCTTGTGCTATAATGACATAATCGAGACGCTAGTTTTGGGACCTCGAATGATTGAGGAGATGATGAGTCAAGTCAGAATCATTCAGCAGCGGATGAAAGCAGCCCATGATCGACAGAAATCTTATGGAGACAAGAAACGAAGACTCGTGGAGTTCAAGGTTGGAGACAAAAGTGTTTCTGAAGGTATCACCAACCAAGGGAGTTTCTCGTTTCAATCAAAACGGAGAACTTAGTCCCAAGTTCATCGGTCCCTACGAAGTAATGGACAGGATATGAGAAGTAGCCTAACGTTTAGATCTTCCTTCCAATCTAGGTCGAGTCCATAATGTCTGTCACGTGTCTCAACTTAAGAGGTACATTCAAGACCCATCACATATCCTAGATCCCGAACCCTTAGAATCGGACCCTATTCCTACAGACGAAGAACACCCTGTCAAAATCCTAGATACCAAGACCAGAAAGACTCGTACCACGTCAACCACGTTGGTCAAAGTGTTATGGAACAGTCACCTAAAGGAGAACGTCACACGGGAAGCTGAAGCTGACATGAAACAACGATATCCCCACTTGTTTGAACATGTATAAACTCGAGTGATGATGACCTCATCCCTTTATGGGGGAGGAGACCTTCACACTTTTAGTCATCATATTTTATTCACTACATAGTTAATACATGAGATTACATGCTTTGCATTTAGTATTCATATTACATCCATGATATATTACAGTTGCGCTTCGAGGACGAAGTTTGATCTTAAGGAGGGAAGGATGAAACAAGCCGAAATTAAAATATATATATATATATATATATTTTAGGAACAAATATGTATGTTTATAGCAATATTGAGTATAAACTGACATCTATATTTAATATTTTGTGGTACTATTGCTAGGTGACTATGTCCTAATAAAATTAGAATAGGATGTGTACCATATAGACAAGTATATATACGTATATATCACACTTATATTTAATAGTGTGTATATCACTATAGTGTCACATATACTACGTTGCGACTTTTATCACGACATACCGATAATATCAGACCCGATTATTTTCTAAGAAATCCGGAAAGTTATCTTCGTCACAAAATTTTCATCCACAATCACATCTAGAGACGACAATCATTTTCGTAAAAATTGAATCATGCCATCGGATGAGATCAAAATACCACTATTCTCCTATCTTCCTCATCATTTCTTCTACTTCTTCATACTTCTTCTTTTCCCTCTATCAATACCACCCTCCCGTAGCTCCATTTCACAACAACATAGCTAAATCCTCTCCCAGTTTCATAATCAGTTCATCATTCTTGCCATTTCTCTCACACCCAACAACAATGTAACTCATCGTAGGAAAACTCCATAACCACCAACTCAAGCTCTCTCTCACTCATCTCAAACCAACACAAGAACCATACCCACCACCCCTCAAGTAATGCACTCACTCCCTGATATTCATATAATCTTTTAGCATCAAAGAACCGGCCAAAACGTCCACCCGAAGCAGCCCCAACAGCCGCAACAAGTAAGAGCCGCAACAGTAGCAATGACTATTGGACATCAGACTTGTTCTTGCTGTAACTACTTCGTTACAACTCCAAATTAGAACAAAATTTTAACAACAGCTTCCTCTACTTGTCCCCGACAACTTTTTTTCTTTGGCCCCGACCAAACAAAGTCAAAACATAGCACGAATCCACCCCACCCAGAAGTTGGTCGAGTCGAACAGTACCCATTGGACATCAGTGTTGTTTTTCATCGTTCTATTTCATTTTAGCTCCAAAAAAACCTCCGTTTTTCCTACATATCCCTCTTCTTGTTATCTAAAACTTTTGTTCTTTAGCCACGATAAAATGCGCCCCAAAAAAACCCCTAATCGTTGCCAAACTAAAACTACTCTAGCAACGTCACGTAGCTAGAGTAGTTTGATTATTGGAAGTGCAACCACAATTGGCTTGTTCATTGAAAAAGACGGATGACAATCGGAGAAACGATTTGGTCAATTGGGTGGAGGCGTTCTTGATTGGGAGGCGCATCCACAATTGGATTGATGAGAAGCATTGGATTGGCTTCTAGAAAATTTTGATCAAGGTGGAGATTTGTTATGTTTTGGGTGATCAAAATCCTTGCTAGAAGTTGGACAAAGCGACGAAGCAAAAAGGAAACTGTTTTTGGGTTTGCTGTTTCTGTTCACACGAACGTGTTCGTGCGAACACTTCGAGTGTTCGTGCGAACAGTTTGGGTTTGCGGCGGCTGAATTTGTTTCCTTTTTCGTTTTTGGTATCTTCTTCGTTTCTTTGGGCACAAGTCAGTATCCTAGGCCTATATAAGGACCTAGGGTCGAGACATATTGAGTGTGGTTGATTGTAATTTCTTCTCGTCAATAAAATTGGTCCGTTTAGTTCGTGGATGTAGTTAGCCTAAAAACTAGTAAACCACGTTATATCGTTGTGTTGTTCTTCATCTTCTTCTTCGTTCATCGTCTCTTCCTTATTCCTAACAAGTGGTATCATCTGTGCGACCTCATTAGAATCCATGATGGACCAAGTATGCAGTGTCTTTGGAGAAGATGCTAAGATCAATCTCCTAACCACCACGTTGTCTCCGGATCACAAGATGGACATCCAAAACTACACCATTGTGGAGGAGCCCGAGCCCATTGAAACTAAAATAGCTCTTGGGTTTCATAGCATGCCTTTCCCTTTCAGAGTTTACTTTTCCCATGCCCAATTGGATGATCATAAGGTTTATAAGATTACATTGGTTGGTGATGATGGAGAGAAAGTTGAGGCACCGAGACTTTGCCATACGGACACTTATCAGTGGTGCCCTACCCACGTAGCGTTCAAAGTTTTGGAAACTGAGCCTGGGAAATCGACTATATGTCATTTCACTTCGGCCGATAGTTTATTATGGATTACTAAACATGCCATTTTGTTAAATGATCTTCGTACCTTCACATGTTGGAATTCAATATTTTGAGAACTTGTCACTCGAGAAAAAATGATTACCACTACTTGATGTGATTTTAGAAATGATAATAATGAGACTTTTCAGAATGTTTAAGCTACTAATCACGTAATGTGGAAAAATGAAATCTTGGGGACTTGATATGGATTGACCAAGCAAAGCTTGGGACTTGATATGGATTGAAAAAGAAAAGCTTGGGACTTGATATGGTTTGACCAAGCAAAGCTTGGGAATTGAGTCGAAGGTGGCTCTAAACTGGATATGGATCTCTCGTAGGGGGTGTCGACAGTTAAGGTCTAGATGCTGAGGTGAGATTGGTTCAGACGAGCGGATTATTTCTTCGTCCACAATGAATATGATTATTGGGACTGGATGTCCCCGATGAAAGACTAAACTGATTTTTGTAATAAATGAACATGTCAAAACTTGTTTTTATACTCAATTGTGCTTCACTCTATTTTACGCGTTGTGATGTGTTCTCATTCACTTTTTATTGACTTTTCGACTGTGGTGTCCCCTTGTTTTGTAAAACCACCACAGGAGAGGCATATGTAGGGGACGGGGACGTCGCATACTAGCAGAAGCATCACCTCGCATGAATAAAGTAGTAATTTCACTGCTCCGCTGTTGTATTATAAATGATTTGTAATAACCGTGAACAAGGCTTGTGAACTATTTTATGTAATAAAGTGTGTTTTGTGAATCCGAAGCAAAGATCCTTCTCCTGATCTTGGTGGTTAATTCTCCATGAGAAGGGCAAGCCCGGAATTTATGTAATGAAAATTTGGGGGTGTTACAATAGTCTTTTCTAGAGTTTAACCTAAACCTAATTCTCCTCCTTAGCTGATAGTTGCCACAACGTCTTAGTCGTAAGATTAATCCTACTGTTGATCAAATGGTAGGATCCATTAGTCTCTTTATATGCTTCTCATTCTCTTCGTCTTCTGTAGTGTTGTATAGATACATAGCACCACCATTAATATGACTAATCTCTTTAAGAGTTTACCTTAGTCTCTTTGACTTCTTTCAATTTCCGTTATATTCGAGAGGGAAGAAATGTGTAGGAGAGAAAGGTGAATACACATTTAGTGCCTTGGGCTGTCCAAGCTGAGTAAATTAAAAATAGAGATATAGATAAATGAACATACAGACTTGGCATCGTCCCGGAAGACTCCGTACAACTATCATCGTGATAGCTAGCATTTTTTGTAAAGGCTTAACTGCTAATTGCATACCCCAACATGACATAATTGGCTGATTGCATGCCCCTATTTTAAAATTGGACGATTACATCCCCCATTTGCAAATGTACTAGCTTATTGCAAATGGGAAAATGAGAAGGGTATATGTCATATCATCCATCTTCTACCTTCTCTCTGCTTTTAAGACTCTCTCAATCTCCTCTCTCTGTGAAACAAATAATTGTTTGTAATTTTAGTGTCATCGGTCATTTTGTGTAATCGATTTACTTACGACCAAAGTAGACATTGGCGTATACGTTGTACACGTTAGGATGTGTGGAGTGCACGCGTGTACACAACCATGCATACTAATGTCTTGGACAACGAACTCCCGGACGACTGCGGAGGTTTGAGGGTCCGGGCCCAGCGCTCCCAGTGGGGTCCAAGGGGCAACGTCTCCAATTTCGAACGTTTATTGCTTCACAAAACGTCCCCGATTTTAATTCTTGGTTAATAACGGAATGAAATCTGGCGGTTACAACCGTCACGATTAACCGCCATTAAACGCATGTCCCCTTCCTACATGTTGGCATTTTGGTCGAATGAAGAAACAGAGAGAACCTCTGAGTTCGGAAATTCATAGAAACCCTTATTCGTTCTTGATACAATCTATGTTTTATTCGATTAGTGATTTTGTGTATACCACTGAAATACTATAATCTGAATGTGATCTCATGACTCAGAGATTATCCAAGTTCTATTCCATATACACACCCCAATTTCCCTACAATAATGGAGGAAGAAGAAGAACATTAAATTTGAAGCGGCGGTGGTGGATATTGGTTGTTGTTCGTTTCCAGCCTCTCTCGACATTTATCCGTGTCTTTCTCATCCTCCCGATCTGCTCTTTCCCTTGCAACTTCTTTTATTTGATTTCTCTCACTTTCTCTTCCTCTCCCTCGATTTCACTGTGGGTTTTGGTCTACCCATCGAAGTTTGTGTGCTTTGTTTATGGTTGATTGTGTTTGAATTGGTGGTGACCTGCTCTGGTTCTGGGTCAATTTGAATCCGAAGGAATTAGTTCAGGGGAGACATCGGCGGTGTTTGTTTCTGGGTTGTTGTTCAATCGTCACCGATCAATTGGGTTTGGGATATTCAATTGGGTTTGGGTATTGAATTGGGTATTCGACCACAACTAACACCATTGAAAAGGCGCCTCCTCTGTCGTCAATCCTCTGCACTCTTCACAATCCAATACTGCTACCTCTTAAACCTCACGAACACTGATGGAATTTCATAAATCTCAAACATAACCACTATTATGGTATCATCCTCTCATATTACCCTAACACAGCACCCTCTAATTTGAACCACTCCAGCCCCCTCTATTCTATTCGACCCACGGTCTCACTCAGGGTTTGAGGGCTACTTTTAGTCACTGCTTCTGTACCAAGGCAACAAAAATCATATTTTTGAAAGACTATGAGAAATTGTCGTTGGGTACCATTCCTCTATGAGGCAATCAAGTGTCCTCCTTTTTCAATGATTAATGGAACTACCACCTTTTTTTTTGTTCTTGAGTTTAATTGGATTGTTGGAATTAATGGCTCACCGGGATCTGGGTTTTTGTTGGCGGTGTTCGGGCGTACTTGTGGCGGTGCTGGTGGTTGTAGCAATGGAGATGGAGATGTGGTGATATAAATGGCAATACATATGACATTAGGTCTGCATTGATAATTTTGCCCCTGCAGTAAAAGGACTCATTTGTAAAGTAACGGAATATTTCTAACCATATGCAACGGTGTTATTTCCCCATCCGAGAAATTTCAATTTGCAAATGAGGATGCAATCAACGAATTTTCAAATAGGGGCATGCAACAAGCTGAGTATGGCATACTGGGGGTATGCAATTAGCAATTAAGCCTTTTTTTAAATGAGACAGGAAATATCAAACGGCAATCTAGAATTCTTTTGACACAAAGGATGAGATCAAGCTTATTATCAAACATCTTCTTTCACAATGACAAATATGAGCATATAATTAATTATTCTTGCAATTTATTTTCTTATTTAAGATCACAAGGAGTAGTACATATTACAAGATGGTTCTACATTACACTGTGCTTTGGTGACATAATCCATACGAAACTATCGGCCGAAGTGAAATGACAGATAGTCGATTTCCCAGGCTCAGTTTCCAAGACTTTGAACGCTACATGGGTAGGGCTCCACTGAGAAGTGTCCGTATGGCAAAGTCCCGGTGCCTCAACTTTCTCTCCGTCATCACCAACCAATTTAATCTTATAAACCTTATGATCATCCAATTGGGCATGGCAAAAGTAAACTCTGAAAGGGAAAGGCATGCTATGACACCCAAGAGCTATTTTAGTTTCAATGGGCTCGGGCTCCTCCACAATGGTGTAGTTTTGGATGTCCATCTTGTGATCTGGAGACAACGTGGTGGTTAGGAGATTGATCTTAGCGTCTTCTCCAAAGACACCGCGTACTTGGTCCAGCATGGATTCTAATGAGGTTGCACAGAACTTTGCTTCAGCACGATCATGTTTGCGCTCACACGATCGGATCGTGTTAGCCATTCTTTTGGCCTGAGGGGAGTCCTCGGCGAAGTTGAATGCCTTAAGAAGGAGAGGGAGATACTTGGATGATAAAGGAATGATTTCGGCTTTTTCTCGAGGCAATAACTTGATTTCTTTTCCCGCGGTTATACGTGGGTAGTAGATTTTAAATTTGTTCCCAACTTTCAAGTCTTCCAATCTAAAGAATATTGTGTAATTTTGGTCATCGCTGCTAGTCTCCATGTCTATGTGTCTTGCGCAATTGGGGATGATCTGCAATTAACAAAAGGTAGCGTCAACTGTCAAGTGTAAAATGGACAAAATATTTTGGACATTCGGACAGGTCCAAATGATTATGTGCAGAGCACTGCACAAGATTAGTCATGCACGATAAAAAAAAAAAAAAAAAAAAAAAAAAAAAAAGCTATAAAAAAGAGAGCAATCTAAAGAGAAAGGTTGGATACCTGTGAAATGAGAAGGACACAGAAGAGGGAAAAGAAAGACGGAAAGCTAGAAGCCATTACTGATCTTCTGGTTGAGGGTTTCGGTAGTCTTCAAGTGCATATTGATTTCGGTTCTGACCATTGAGATTTATAATCATCAAGGCATCAGAAGAGGACAATGCCAATTAAATGAGTCTGTTAGTGGGTTGGGTTCAATAAACACACATTTGTACATCCTCCATGAATGTGGTGGTAAGTAATTCTCAAAAAAAAGTAATTTCATTTAATGCGACTTATTATTTTCTTCGTAGAAGTAATTACTTCTCATTTTTTTGTAATCCTTGTTGTAGTAGCAATTAAGTTGACATTTATTTATGGGTAATTTACAGTTTGTGCTCCTAAGTTTATGTAAATAGACAATTTCAACCCCTACGGTTCATCAATTAACAGGGGACACCTCTATTTTTTATGGTTTGTAACGGTCATGGACAGAAAATACGAAAGTTGGTACTAATTTGCCCATATACCTTTACTCAATATTTATAGGGTCATTTACACAAAGAACCCTCAGATTATAGTAAATAGGCATTGGGTATCCCTACTGTTTGTCAACCGGCAGGTGACACCTTTAATTTAGATAGGCTCCAATGGAAAATGGGTAAGTACTATTTTACATCCAATCTTTATACAGTGCTTAATCTTCAAGTTAGATAAAGTCTGAAAAGACCAATCTACCCATTATTTGTTGGTTTATTTAAGACTTCAATAATGTTATTGCGAGCAGTTTTTTAGTGCCTCAAAAGAGTACCATGTGGTGCTTTACAACCAACCAACCACTGTCATTTGTTTAAGTGTTGCATTTTCATTGGTTGTAGAGCACCACGTGGTGCTCTTATGGAGCACTAAAAAAATTCTCTGTTATTGCCACCGAAAAATCCTCTCCGTGACTCTCCAACGCCGATGGATGAAAAAATGAAGGGTTAATCAATCTACCGCAACTTATAGAAAGCACTCAACTCGGATGAAAAAAATATTGCATCTGTGTAAACTTCATCTCTGCAAGTCTAAAAAAATCGAGTCATCCAATAGATAAGCAAGAAAAACGTTTTGGGTGGGTTCATTATGGCACATAATTCAGTTGACAGAGAGTGAAAGGGAAAGACGCAAAAAAAAATTGTTTTAATTTTTTTATAATTTATTTAAGATGTTGCTAGATAACAATAGAATTGTGTCTTTTTGCTATGTTTCTCTTTGTATCTTATTTTTTTTCTTCTGTTCACATGTACTTTTTAACATTACAGCAAGTTGAGTGCTTGATTTTTTTCAATTCAACGCTTTAATTTTAATAAACTTAGGTTGTATTAACTACTATATAATCTTTGACAAAAAACTACTATAATCATCTTTATTTTAGTCTTGGATAAATGATATTAGTTAGTTTCACTTTAAAAAATTCATTATCATTCTAGTAAACAAACCACATATTGATGTTGATACTTGACAAGTACTTTATCAGAATTAATTTTGTTAAATAAAACTTTAAATTCACTCAGTGTTGATTTTTATTCTCGAATTTACCTTTTTACAACAACAAAATATATTCTATAGTAATTTATAATCATCAGTGGAGTGGCGGAAGAGTCATACAATTTAATGATGTAAATAGTAATATATAAGCTTCTAAGGGTTAAAAAATGGCATTGTATATCACTAGAGAACATAATAGGCATGAACCAAACACCAGAATATGTACCCCACTGCCTCACAAATAGGGGTGTTCCATGTCAATTGACAAACAATGAGGGTGTGCATTGCATATTTACCTAACTTAGGGGTAGTAATTGTAAATTACTAGAATTCAGGGGGAAAAGGGGGGATAAAAAATACATTCAAAAGTGAGTCCTACTATCACTTCACAGCTCCCTAACGAAAATGGACGGGAGGGGTATAATTTGTAATTATTATTGCACAAAATAGGAGTGTCCCTTGTCAATTGATAAACAGTAGAGGTAGGAATTGCTTATTTACATAAACCCGGGGGTGCAAACTGTAAATTACCCTTTATTTATTACATGATAGTGATATATAGAGAATATTTATATTTTGGGGGTCGTGACTCTTACACTAATGGAAAAGCTTCTAACACTACTATTTTATTACTAAGATATTTTTACCCTTAGTAATAATAATGGTATCTAATATTCCCCATGTTCACTCAGCAATACCAATTTAGTCAATTGTTGTTTAATGTTAATTAATACTTCACTTTATTTATCTCTCCTGCAGACATCTTCTCTTACGCACTGAAATGCCACCGGCCAGTCCTCTGAATTTGGAAACTTTAAGCTAAGTGGATGATTTTTGGGTTCGATTTTAAGTATTTGTGCACAAAAACGGTGGATTTGTGGGTAAGCAGAGGCATATGATAAACAATTATAATGTTCTAATGAAACTAAAATCAATGTCAGATGTTTTTACCGACAAAATGAAGGGCAGGAAGGATCTATCACATACAGATCTACAACATGAATTATAGCGGAAGATCCATGTGTTTACCTTGTCTTCCTAAGCTCCTTAATGCAGCGGATGATCATTTGTTGCTTGTTTTCACGCGCCTCTTTCTTGATCTTGCTCCCACCAATCTAGTGTGAATCTCGAGGACGAACACTGTGATCCACACGACGTTCCACCTCCTTGGATGAAGTTGGAGAGAGACTAGGGTTCTCTACAACTATGATGAATCTAGACAGAGTAACTTTTCTCTATGGAATAGCACTAAGCCATTGCTTAATGTGTAGGAGGCTACCTCCTTATAAAGGCAAAACTTCTCCTAGGTTTACACATAAACCCCTAGGGTTTGAGCCTTAGCTACTAACCCCTATAGGTTGTGAATTAGTGCAACTAACCCCATAAGTTTACGATAATTGCATTGGGCACCTCACATGGGCGCATCAATTGCTAACATCTCCCACTCGCACAGTGGGGTTGCACAATCCATCCAGTCTCTATCAGTCTCCAACCATCTATCATCTACAAAAGAGTATTGTTGTGGCCGTGGCGTGTGACCAGTGAGAGTACCTGCATTTCGGGAGATTCGTACACCAAACTCGTATAGCCAGCATGGGAAGGCACCCTCTCGGGAGATCCACATACCAAACTCGTATAGCCAGCGCAGGAAGGCACCCTTAAAACATACAACAATAATAATGCTCTCCGTAACTCTTGTATTCCCCAGATTCCTCCGATTGTCATCTCGTGGATCATGAGCACCTGCCTTGTCCCGAAGGCCATGCTCCAATGAGTCCACATCTCCTTTATATTTTCATATCCTACATGATCCCATAAGATCTTGCAGGTGGGCCCAATGAAGATAATAAAGAGCGATGCAATGAGAATCATTCCTTACATACATGTGTCACTCAGATTCGGCTCAGCTGCTTTCCCAGCAGTGTCCGGAAGGCCGAATCATCCATAGCCGTAAGGTGTCACGCCAAAGTAGCACCACCGACCCGTCTCCTCATGACACAGACGTAAGTACAAAGGGTATACAGTGTCAATCATCTTTATATGATCGACGAGGATCACACGATGAGGAATCCTAGGGACTAATTCTACTCATCACCTCATGGTCACTCATAAGCGCGTGTTATTCAAGGGGGAATATGCGCCATAGTGTTTAGACTCTGATCAGAGCGCATGTCTTATCCTTGCAAAGGACCACTATGCAGATGACAATCCGGTAGCCCTTATGCCCACCAGCCCGAGTACTGCGGTGTCACACTATTGTGAACATTAATCAGTTCTCGCATCTGGCTTTCTCTACACAGACTATGCATGGTTCGGGGTAATAACCATGTTCGATTGGCTATAACCAGTCTCACCTTGGAACTTATTTCCAGTGCGACAGTTGAATCCGTCTGACAGGCTCCTAGCTCTACGGATAGACATCTAGCTCTTATCATAGGCCATATGCTCGTATGATAAGCATCTCATATCATATCGGAGGCTTTCAGCGCTTATCGGGATTCTGTCTCATCTTTCGCCACACCCAGACATATCCAGGATATTGCGAAGGCGGTCGCTCGTGTGAGTGAGCCGACCTTGTGTCTGCGTGACATGCTCTATGCTAGTACCGGAAATGTAACATGTCATACATGTATCAAAACAACATGCTGCTTAAAACATATCCAATTAAAATCCAGTCAATCAATATCTCGTGTGCTGATCAATCATATTGCCAGTTATCGACTACCAAGTCCCGATTTTCTAAATCAATCCACAAAGGCAATTTTTAAGTGGTTTAGGACTGGGATGAGCCAACATCCTGACCCATAGTCGATCCACTCCATGATTACTCTCTAGGTAGTTATTTCACCTTTTGTGAAATAGTACCCTCGACTATGTGTTTGTCTTTACCGCAGTGTCACAGCCATATGCTAGCACTACTCATGGTAATCGGTTTGTCGATAGCTCATAAGCTTACAAGAAACCTTCTCAGTTAAACACATTTCTGCCCTATGGCAGAACAGGCAATCGTGCTTCGCTTCCATGGTCAATGGAGTGGTCTAATACGATCATGCAATACTTATATTGCATTTGTTCCATGCGAGTCTAGCATCGAGCATGGACGATAGCCTGAGTTGGATCCATGTGCATCTAGGTCCCCACCCTAGTCAGCAAGTATGGCTAACTAGTCGAAGTATCATCTTCGATAGTCATAGCACGTGATCCATCATATAGAGTATCCAGGTTACGACAATCTTGTGTCCTAAATTGGAATATCCTGAAAACCAATTCTTCCGATTGCATAGCATTTGCTAGGTCTGAGTATACATCATAGTGGATATAAGACTCATACTGCATCAGGCACTCTGGTTATCTGGTCATTCTTATATGGTGTCTTTTAGGGCACATGTCTTGGCTCGTAAAGTCTTGCGCTGAGCTATTGGAGTACAGTTACTCCTTAGGGGACTCGAACAATCCCTAAGCTCCACTAGCCAATAGTGTGTCATCGATATTAAGTGACGTGATCATCAACTCTCTACTAGTGAGAGTGATACACATCGGTTTTCATTTGTTATCGTAAACATATAGTAAACGATCCCTGATGATATACTGCTGTCCAGAGGACTACGTAAGATCCCATATGGACTTAAATATCTTGCACACGTTCTGTGCATTTGACCTTAGTCACCTCTATGATTTCTCCATTGAGAAATTCAGTCATCACGTTTATCGAGAATGGAGCCACAACTATTGATGCTACCAAGCGAATCAACGTAATCCTTACCACCCAAAGCCTTGGGAAGGATACCTTGTTGCACCAACGCAAATTTGTCGGATGGACTCAAACTCGTCGATGTCTACTCTCAAAATGAGTGTAGCCTTCTTCGCTTCTACACAAGTCATATGCCTTACCACGCTTCCGTCTGGGTCTCTGATTGACCTTGGAAATCCATTAATCTCCAATAGTCTTTTATCCAGTCGGATATCCAACCTAGCCTTAAACTCAGTTGGCCCTTTATAGACTCTAATTCATCATGTAAAGCTTACTATTCATTCTTCATAATTAGAGAACGATAAGGTCTAGGATTCTATCCTATCGTTTATGCAAGGTGATCCTAAAGATCATCCCTTCAATCTCAAGTAATCGATGGGGTATGCTCCTATGAGCAATTCCTTTGCATAGGAGGATCATCATTTACTCTCATCCCTTATTGGTGGAGTATCCTGCTTGGAAAGTCACTCCCACTGTCCGAAGGATCATTGAGGAACTAATTCCTCATAGTCGACTAAGGAACGAGTATCTTCCAGCAGTTCCTCCATGCTCGTGGAGATCATCATCTCTTCGAACATATCCCTTAATTATGGACATCTCCTATGAGAAATCATATATCTCGTGAATCCATTTACGTTACACTACTTATCGGCTGTTGCATTTCAAATACGCAACCCCTAGAGTGCTCCGAATAGCATAAGAAGATACGTTACTTCATGAAGATACGTTTCTTCCATCTAGGGTCTAACTTCCATTTCCTTCCTGTCAGGTGATGAAAGATCATGGGACAATATCCTGGGTTCATCATTATCTTGCGTGGAGACCCTTATGGTCTTCCATTCGATGTCAATTCATTGACATGATATGCTCCAAAGAGCGCTCCTACGCAAAGAGGGTTCCTCCACATAGTTATAATCTATGATGGGCTGTTCACTAGGCATGTTACTCCCACTGTCCTGAAGATCCGTAGGAACTATTTCCTGTTGATCATTCAGGGATGGGGTGTCATCCAGTGAAGCCGTAGAGACTTTCTTCTCAACGAACCTCTTCCTGACTTGAAATTTAGCTAGTACATAAGCTGCCGATCCCCATGGCCTAAGGTGACCTCATATTGGTTACCTATTGGTCCACATCTCGTAGGGTGTAGTGGCTACATACTTGGTGGACTTATGGTTGAGTATGTTGATAGCCATTTAGCAAAGTGTCTCCTCCGAATAGGGAACTTTTACTTTGCACGCTCTATCATAAATCAGACCATCTCTTACAGTAACCTATTCCCCTTTATCCTCTACAGCATATTGCTGGGGCGTGGGGATAGCCAACTGCCTTACTATTTCTCTCCATCACATAGCTCTTGCTAAGATAGATACTCGCAGTCTCATTCTGGCTAAGGACATATCCTTTTGTCCAGACGGTTTTCTACCTTTTGTAGAGACCTGTCTGAAGCACCCTTGTGCCTCAGACTTATGTGGCCCAAGCACACACAGTTGAGACGCGGACAATCATCTACGAATGTGATGGAACAGTAAGCACCATGTCTTAGCTCTAACAAATAATGGAACACAAAGACAGAATGAATAATATATAAAGACTCGGTAGTCCTTAATGCTCTACTGGATGGTTTGCGTTTTGCCTTTCTTGTCCGGCAAGAACCATACGCAGGTAAGGGTACCTTGGGCAAAATCCAAGCAGGCTTGCCCTAGCTAGCCTGAACATCCTTTCCTGTCATTGTGTGTCTTAATCTAGCACGCCACATATAAAAATCTTAAGTCATACTCTTAAGTTGACACCCAAGAATTCTGAGGCGTCACTCATGCTAGAATCTTAAGAACGCAAACACCATGATATAACCATATCCAAAGTTAAAACTGTGACCAAAACAAATTTTGGTGGCTACTCCCTCAAAGATAATCCTATGAATCCTTAGACGAGAATTTATTTTCCAGGTCTGGCCTTTTCTCTTGTCTTAGGAAAAATCCTTTGCCCTTTTGCGTTTTGTCATTCTTGGGTAATACTGGCCTTATACCAATGTTGCCCCTAAATTCCCTTATCCTTGCCCCACCTGTTGCCTTGGTCCTAATACCGGGCTAGGGACTATATCTGCCTATTATACTTCATTAAGTATGATTATACTTAACTAACAGCCTTTAGCAATCTTTTATCGCTTAGACATCCGAAGTATGCTGGACTAGTATTCTTTAGCAAAATTTAGTTTGCTTAGATCCTAGAACAGAGTGATGTTTTGGTCTTATCCAAACATCTGACACTTGCAAAGTGTGTCATATAACGTTTCGTGAAACGTGGCAGAGATTGCAACAAATTGCAAATCGGATAGCTTGTACCTGACAGCCTTTTAACTTTCTGATCATAAATGGCATCAATCTCAGACGTCAAAGTCGAGTGCTCAATATTATGACATGAGACATAACTCATAATTAAGGTAGAATTATTATGAGTCATTACTCACAATTTATGTACGCAAATGGCTAAGCTGGATCCAATATTCTTCTTTGGCAAATTCCTACAATTTTAAAAGTGGTCTAGAACATGCTGATGAGGTCATTTCCCCACCTTTTCATAGCATGCTCTACGACATTATCTTGACTGTTGCCTCCCACTATTGGTGAGCCTAAAGATAATGTTTATGTGCTGCTGTGACAACTTATTCATCACAGGTTCGACCATGTTGTAGGTGGTTCGACAACCTATGTCCAACTGATGGTTACATAGTACGACGACTCATCATATCGTTGGTTGTCAACATTTAGCCTTAACAGTTTAGATTTAGACACGATTGATAGAGACATTGTGGAAGTTAATCACTAGCATTTACTTAGCTCCAAAATAACATGTGACATCGATTAAACTTAATAGTTACTCACAAGGACTCCACCAAAACCTAGCGTATATCCTAGGAATCAAATCTCATCACTTGTGATTTCCTATCAATTTTAATCATGTCATCATGTGAGCTCTTTTGTTTTAGTTCTTTAGCATGCGAGGTTAAACATTATATCCAATCACACGCAGTTATAACATAAAACAAGCATAAGCATAAATAAATATGCAATGGATGTGGCCCCTAAGGTGCACTCCCACTATTGCGAGTACGTCTTGAGCAAGTCTTCAACTCCATCTCATGCCATCTCGCCTACTTGAGGACTCCAAGCTTGAGGCTCCTTTAGACCATCTATGTGCTCCATGCACCTTGCGCCATAGCTTTTGGTTTGGCCACCTCTCTTGAAGCTTCTATCTTCAATCTCTACTAACTATCTTATTTCTAATAAGAAGTAACCTCATAGAGGCGAGTGGATGAGAAGAGAAGACACTAGAGTATATAGATAGGCACGACTCACATACCGTATTTTGATTACATATTCAAAAACCCAAACCAAAACAAAATATAAAACATCTATGCCACATCCATGCACCAAACACATCCATTCAACCCACAACAGCATGTATAACAATATAATAAACATACTGGAATTTTCAGGAAATTTCCAGAATTAATCTCTAATTACTGGAAATTAATAAGCAATAATCTAGTCAACTAAAAAAGATCGAAAATTTCTCCCTACCACTTAGGGTCTCACCACCTACGGCAAAACGTAGGGAAAAATGACCTAAGTCTCCAGAAAAAATTTGGGCTCAAAACAGTGTGTTTAAGCTCGTCAAACTGCCTTGGGGAGTGTGCTAAACAATAATTAATTAATCTGGAAATTACTAAAATTTTCCGTCGCTCCAAAAATTATGAAAAGATATCCAAAAAATAGGAAATTAAATTTGGAGTCCCTAGGAAAAACCGGACGAAAAATGTCGTCGGGAGGAGGCCGCACGCGCCCTCAGGCGCCGCCGCGCGTGGGCACGTCCGCCTCCGTCACGCGCCGGCGTCGTCCATGTGCCACGTCAGCACGTATACTAGCGTCATCCGCCACGTCATCGCCACATGGCTGCCACGTCATCGCGCACGTCAGTCTTTTACTAACATGGCACCGCCACATCATCTGCCACGTCAGCCCTAGGGCCACGTCTGCAGCCGCCGCCAGCCCTTCGGCGCGTGCGGCGGGTGGCCGCGCGTGGAGGCGGCGGCAGTGGCGCATGAAGCCCACGCGCCGCCTTCCCGTGCTCCGTTCCCGACGAAAATAATTTTCCGGGATCGTCTTTTCGTCCTGATCCCGATTATGTGGTCAAAATCCAATTTTAACGTGTTTTGAAAAACGTGTTCTACTGATTGGATCTAGTAGTCTAGATTAATACAGTTCCGAATCTTTAAAAATTCATAACAAACTCATCGTAACTCCAAAAATTACAAAATTTATATTTATGAAATCCTCGTGAAAAACCCTACCTAACCATATAGGTTTCGACTACTGGTTATGAAATTTCAGAAACTCGATTTTTTTAAATCAGATTCGGGAACGCATAACGAGGCACGAAAAACAAGCCTAAGGCTCTGATACCAATGAAGGGCAGGAAGGGTCTATCACATACAGATCTACAACATGAATTATAGCGGAAGATCCATGTGTTTAACTTGTCTTCCTAAGCTCCTCAATGCAGCAGATGATTGTTTGTTGCTTGTTTTCACGCGCGTCTTTCTTGATCTTGCTCCCACCAATCTAGTAAGAATCTCGAGGACGAACAATGTGATCCACACCACGTTCCACCTCCTTGGATGAAGTTGGAGAGAGATTAGGGTTCTATACAACTAGGATGAATCTAGACAGAGTAACTTTTCTCTATGGAATAGCATTAAGCAATTGCTTAATGTGTAGGAGGCTACCTCCTTATATAGGCAAAACTTCTCCTAGATTTACACATAAACCCCTAGGGTTTGAGCCTTAGCTACTAACCCCTCTAGTTTGTGCATTAGTGCAACTAACCCCATAAGGTTACGATAATTGCATTGGGCACCCCACATGGGCGCACCAATTGCTAACACAAACAATTGGAACTTATAAGAAGAATCAATATACAAGTAATAGGCCAAATAGAGGAAGATGATAGAAAAAAAAATTACTATAGAAGTTTCTAAAAGACTTATCGAACATCTGGTAGGATGAGGCGAACGGAACATATTCATCATTTTACAAAATATATAAGGACGATGTGTGGTAGAAGGTGAGGTGAGGATGACAGAACATAAAACATTGGAAATCTCCATTGATGTTCATGACGGTAGAAGACCTGCATAGAGGAGACAAAAAATTGAGGAAGAAATGGGAAAGAAGTGGTAGGGTCCGGAAATGAAACAAAATGCTAGTATCTTATATAATATATAAAAGCAGAAAAGTTCCGAGGTTAAATCTTAGCATGTTATGTGTACATTAATTTACGTATAGGTTAAGAAATGTGAAGCTCTTATTTGGATTTATAACCAATCAATAATATTCGAAGTGCCAACATGTCTAATTCAATGCACAACATGAAAATTAGTCATCATGTAACTTCTAAATTTGCATTTAATACTCAATTCTTATAGAACTAGTGGATATAATTAAAATATTTGTTTGTATAAGTTACAACATGGTTACTAATTTTTTTTAGCAACTAATATAGTATTTTATATTGTATTTTATTAATCCTTCTTACAATAATTCCATTGCTAAATCACATCACTAACATCTGTTATAAAAATGAATTGTTTAGTTCTTAGTGCACATCCTTCAAAGTAATCTTGCGGACATTAATAACAAAAGAATTATCCTATGATAATTCATGGTACAACTCAAATGTTATTTGTTACATTCAAGTGTCTAGACTTATTACTATGAAGTACACATTCTTACATTTTGAAGATTATTTTACACTTCCACATATCTACACAAATGAGGCATTGCGTTACACTCTTATTTTTTTGTACCTTACAAATGCAATTTTATTTTATCCATAATTTATTTAACAAAGATGGAAGGTGTGAAAAAACATTGTATGCCCGTTTTCCTTAACTTTGATGAAATGCTTACAGCCGCAAAACACCGTCATAAAATATAGCTTACCCATTCTCTTGACGTTTTTTGTGCATAGAAATTGAGGGAAAATAGTTGTCTGTTGATATTCTCAAAGTGACATGTCTGTTGGCACCGTTCTAATGCAAATTTAAGAAAATACTCTTTAGTTTATAAATCTACTTAAATAAAAGAATTATACATCACTTGAGCCTATGAGCAAGGTGATCACTTGCAGCTGACAATAT
Organism: Linanthus parryae; assembly: GCA_023055425.1. NCBI lineage: Eukaryota > Viridiplantae > Streptophyta > Magnoliopsida > Ericales > Polemoniaceae > Linanthus > Linanthus parryae. The sequence goes on from JALGPY010000002.1 coordinate 43,758,541, forward strand.
ATTATAGTTAGTAGTGTAGTCAATTCCTTAGTAATTGGAGACAATCATTGTTTATTCTATTTGTATTAAAAACTCAATACTTAGAGATCGAGCCATTTATTATTGGTATGAAATTGAACATTATATTCCTGAGTAAAACAGGTATTAGATTCATAGAATTTGATGTTATATGAAAAATCCTTGAAAAGGCATTTTGTGGAGTTCTTAGAGTTATTTAGTTCATTTGATCGAATGTTCTCCTTCAAAATGCAACATCAGTTGATTCTCAAAATATGAAAGCAACATGTATATGTTCTTATCTGCTAAAGAATTATTTTGTCACTTGAATAATTTAACTTGATTTTTTTATGGCATGCTCAAACATGAAGTTAATCAACTTCTAATAGTGAAATCTGGACGAATTGCAGTTGGTAATATCCCCAAACCTTCCTCGAGTATAATTCAAAGTCTTACAAAAATATATGTTAGACACTCTTTAACCCGCGCGCACGTGCGAGGTCACGCCTAGTTAGGAGTAATTGAAAAGAGTAAATAGACAGATCAGAAATTCCAATGTCCTAATATGGGTTAAAGGCTCTTCACAATCAAAGTATAGTGTAGCAAGCTTTTTTTTGATAGTGTAAGAATCACCACCCTATATTTATATACATTACAGTTTTTTAGGAAAACTACGTTAGTTCCTTATTTTATACCATTTCTTTTTGTCAAAATTAAGTTCACAAGTTTTGACTTTCTATATCTCTAATTATCCTTAATTCCAAGACCGGATACCTTGAATATTAGTTATTGGTAGTGTCGGAACTTCAAAAAAAATCCGTATTTAAAATATTAGTGGACTAGAAATTTGTGAAACTTAAAACGAAGCATGTATCTTTACGGGACCGGGGAGGACAACATTTGCCAAATTTTGAAAAAGAATTAAAGTATATGAGAGCATATTGGAATATAATTTTCCAACAGAATTTTGTCGAAGTGGTAAGCAATTTGGTTCTGCTTGAGCATGCTTCGGGTTCGAAACCTTATGAATGCAGAAAAGTTTCAATGGTAGACTCATGTGTCAAACACAGACATGCTACCCCAGTTGGAACATATTATGGGGTGAAGCCTCGGAACCGGTTGAGAAACTAAAATAGGAAAATAATTTATTGAACAAAGTTTGTAAATTTATGCGAATGTTTAAAATTCATTCGTGTTATGAAATGTGTACTTTATATGCAAAAAAATCGATTGGGAGACTCACCTCCAAACCCAAGCACACGATACGGGTCAGACCAGATTATGAGAGAAGCCTCATAACCGGTTGGGAAACCAAAAAAAAAAGGAATACAATGTATTGAAGAACGTACATAAGTTTATGTAAACTCCTAAAATTTATTGATGTTATGAAATATGTACTTAATATAGTGAATATTATCACACTATTGTATTTTCATATATGATACTGATTTCCTCCCACATTTTATATAATGGGTCATTTTTTTGGTGTAAAACGAGGGCAAAGCCCTAAAACAACAACCTAACACAACCTACACCAACAAGATCCTCATCTAACAGACTGTAAAGATCCATGGGGTTTCACCTCAAAATCGATTGGCAATGAGGGGAGTAATCCATGACGCTTATTAATTATATTTCTTCTTCTTGAATGTCCGATGTGGGACTTCTCAACACGCCCCCTCACGTGTGGCATTCTCTGGCCTACACGTGGATATTTTGTGTACGGGTGACGGTGAGCACGTGGGTTTTTAGACCATTCACGTGTGTGAGCCGATGCTCTGATACCATGTAAAGATCCATGGGGTCCCTGAAAGGCTTATTAGCTTTCTAATCTTGTCAATTTGAGACCAGAGTGGGTGCTGGCCTTGGAAATTCAAAACTAATTCAATATTTTTCCTAATACTTGTCTCTCTTTCATTCCTCGTCTCTATTCATATCCGAATTTATAACATGTTATGAGCAATTTTGTTCTACCGGAGGAGCAGATCTACCAAGGAGTGTATCAGTAATTGATTATAATTCATATTCTTATTGATAAAAGTAATCTCAACGAAAAATGAAATATTCGGGTTTGGATGTTCTTGTCTCTCGAATGATTCGAACTTGATTCCAATCAAGCAAACCAAAAATTCATTTTTTATTTTTTCTGAAAGTTCCGCTTTCGAGTCTTAAACGCAAGCAGCAAAAAGAGGAACGTAGTGTTGAAACTGCAACATCTATTGTGGAATTTGGTTCATATTGAAACCAGGACGAAATTTGGTTCATATTGAAACCAGGAAGAAATTTGGATCTACTGGGTTTCAGGAAGAAATTTGGTTCATATTGAAACCAGCCTCTCAGAGAGAAAACCCTATCTAGGTGGACTGTTGGGGATGATTCAATGCATAGCAAATCGAGCAAAGGAACAAGCAGGGGGAAGCGCAAGACAGAGTGGCAAGCAACACATGAGGCTGCTGGTCGTACGACCGGGAGGAGTGGTTGTACGACCAGAACGGGTCTGGGTTGTTTTTTGGGCGTTTTGAGTGTTTCCTAATCCGTTTTGGAGGTATTCTTGAGTTGCTTAGGCTGCAAGTTAGTGTATTGTGTCTATATATAGTGCATAGGTCGTGCTGTACTTTTATGGTGGTGTAAAATCGGGCACTCTCTCTCAATAAACAACATGTTCTGGCAGTGGAGGTAGCGAGATGATTCGTTAGGAAATCTGTTTGCGAACCACGTTATATTATGTCTTGTTCCTGTGTATTTTTCATCATTCTTGCTCGAATACCCCGAAGTTACAAACTGCTATGAAAGCTAGGTTAGAGGGTGTCTTTAAAATCCAGGTGAAGCCATGAGCTAGGGTTTTTACATTTTGATGGAACTCAAAGCTGGGGTTTCGGGATTCATGAAGAGCAAACACGCTGTCCGGAGTTAGGGTTTCGATATTCCACCAAGAAACGATGTCCGGTTCGGAAATCAAGATTGATTTGTTTGTGAGGAGAAGCAGGTTCGCTTCGTGGGCCTATGAAAAAGGGGGTGTAGGTATACCCACTATCTGAGGCCCCATGGAAGGGGCTATAGGGAACAATCGGGTGCGCATATCTTTCTGGCTTGCATATGATGTGTGGGTGCATCTAGCATCTGACACATACGGCACACATACGACACGCATCTAAGACATGTCAGTTCCGGCGCGAATCTGGCGGATTGACGCATATCTTAAGATTCCAGAGTTTATGAATCTATTTATGACTCATGTGTTTCAAAAAGCTTGTTCGATTTGGAGCAACAACATGGAGCATATGGCGCGTAAAGTTTATTTTGGCGCGCTATGCACGAGTCTGTTCTGGTGTGCATGTGTTTTGTTTTTTGGGGTGTGTGGCATGACACGATTAGTTTCTTGCAAGAATCTGTCGAATCGGAAGCAATTCGGGGCGCAATCTGACACGACAATCTATTCAGGCACTCGTCGTTGGTGCATCAGGTCTAAACGACATTTGGCATTTTTCGTGGTGCATCTTTCAGGCTTAAGTGGGATAATCGGGAGTGTATTCAGTCTTGCAGTCTCAATAATACATTTTAGCCTGGTTCTGGGTGGAGAACTCATTTTTATTTCTGAAAGTGCATCTGCATCTGGCGCATTATTGCGGGGATAGCATGGAAGTCGGAGTTTCACATGAAGTTGTGAAACATTTGAATTGGGGAGAAGAACTTTTCTAGTTTCTTAGGGAATTGAATGAATCTGGAGATTTTTTGGGATGATTTAGCGCATAGCAAATCAAGCAAAAGAACAAAGCAGGAGGAAGCGCAAAACAAAGCGGCAAGCAACAACATAAGTGTTCTTTTGGGGGCGGTTTGGGTGTTTCTTAATCCATTTTGGAAATGTTCTTCATTTCTTAAGCTGCAAGTTAGTGTATTGTGTCTCTATATAGTGTATAGGTTGTGGTTAACTTGTATGGTGGTGTAAAATCGGGGTCTTTCTCAATAAACATCAGGTTCTGGCCGTGGAGGTAGGTAGCGAATTCGTTAGGGAATACGTTAGTGAACCACATTATATTTCGTCTCGATCTTGTGTGTTTTTCATCGTTCTTGCTTGAATACCCCCTGGTTATAACATGTATCTTGTTAAAAAAAATTATTCAATCAAGCTATCCAGTTGAGAAAATCCAGGTGATCGTGCAATCAGAAAGTTGTGATTGTATAATCACAAGTGTTAGCATAATTCTTAGTTGCTTTAGTCATGTGATCAGGATAGGGGTTCCTTTTTTGGCACGATTATTATCCTCATCGTGCGATAAGGAATGTGTTATCATGCTACCACTGTTAGTTAGGGCGGTTCCAGGAATGTTTTCTTTTTTGTTTTTTTTTGGAATTTATTGCAGTATAAAAGCAAATACTCGTCTCTAACATTAGTGTAGTGTATCTTGGCTGGTTTCTCTCGTAGATAAAGAGTTTTTCTTCTCTGTGGAAGTAGTTCATGAAATCCGTTGGGGAACCACGTGAAATCTTTGTCTCTTCATCTTTTCTTTGTCGATCTTGTCTCGTTCCCGTTAAGGCAAACATGTATAAGAGCCGGTGTTTCACGGTATAGGTGGAACAATTAGCTAGGGTTTTGCAATTCAGGGGAAGCACTCATATCAGGTTTTTCGGAGCTAGGGTTATGATTTTCCTCCAAGAATGATTTCTGGTTCATCTGGTTTTGTTTATTTATTCAGTGTTCTGTTCCAAGGTCAGTTACACGTATTCATGTGGCGATTCAACTTCTACTTTACGAAGTTTGTTTTATATTCTAGAGTTCGTCATGTTAGATATGTTCTTTCAGCTTATTTAATTTCTAGATTATTTTTCTCATTCAGATGTATAAGTTCAGCTTGTGTATAGAGTCTGCCATAGAATATTGTCTATTAATTTATGTTGAACTGTTTATTGATGTTGTAATTTAGATATGTGGTTGTTGAAGTGTCATCTTAGCATTGTCTAGGGTTTTCACTCATAGCATGTAGGTGTTGGGTCCATTTTTTCTTATCTAGAGACTCCAATTCCTTGCAAGTTATTGTTTTCCAGTAATTGTCTCAGACAGATTTATTCACTCAAAAGATATTGTTATAGAGTGACTCACTTAACGAACTACAGTGAAAAGCGTCATGTAGTACACGCATGAACAATTGGATAATATGTATCTCAGGTTGTGATAACTCCTTAATAAGAGTTATCTTATATACACTTTATATTGTTATTTGTGTGCGTTTCGGTGCAAAGTGCCGAGATTAGAGCCAAAATAAGAAGAAAAAGCACATTTGGATGTTTTTGAGCTTTAAAGTACAATCCGGGCGTTTCTTAATGCTTTTGAGTATGATTTTGATAATTTATCACATTTGATCTTCGCGGTAGTGTTCGTGTTGTTGTTTGACAGGAATTACGCATGCGGGAATCAAGTGGAGAAAAGAAACGAGCTTCAGAATAGAAGAAAAAGGCGGATTTGGCGCATTTTGGATGTTTTTGCCAAATTTGGGCAATAATTGATAAAAACGAGAAAATGGTCCGGAAACGGAGATTTCTCTACATGGGCATATTCTACGTTGCAAAAGGAATCCAAAGGTGCAAAAATCTCATTCATCGGAGTTCGGGATCAAAATCCGGGTTCTTATTTGCTTTTCAAAAAGCTTAGTTGCCTTCCAGGATGTTTTAGAACAAATTAAGGATGTTTTGAGGATTTTTTGCGTTCTACAATGAAGATGGAGGTGAGACCGGTGGCAATTGAAAGTAGACTCGAAGAGCTTTATAACGGCGGGTCACGGAGCTAAAACGGAAGTCGGACGAGAAAGTTATGGCACGGAGACAAATGGAGAAGAAAAGATGAAGATTTTGGCTAAGGAAACAAGTCACACGACTTGTTGAAACAAGTCACAGGACCTGTTGGACAAAAGCAGTTTGCTGGAAGTCTGCCAACAAGTCGTAGGACTTGTTGGCAGAGGTCACAGGACTTGTTGGGGGTCGGGCAGATTGCTGAAGTTCTCACAACAAGTCACAGGACTTGTTGGCAGAAGTCACAGGACTTGTTAGATGTAGCAGAATTTTCCAAGTGTTGGGAACAAGTCACAGGACTTGTTGAAACAAGTCACAGGACTTGTTCGTAGGCAGCAGTTTTTTGGAAACAATTTGGGGTTATTTTGTAATTACTTGTAACTTGTTCTAAACTCTATGGGAACGTATTAGAGAGAGTTAGGGCTGGTTTTATCGGATTCTAAGGTTAGGGAACGTGCTTGGAGCTAGGAGAGCTTGCTTGGAGCTTTTGGATCATTCGTTTGGCTTCTCAAACTCTATTTCTTCTAAAGTTTTGCTATTTTGATCATGAAACTTTGTATTGTGATCATGTTTTGGAGTATCTAAACACTTTTCTCAGGGTATCTCGTAGGGAGCTAGGGTTTGATCACGATATTTGTGATTTATGGATTTGATTTCATGCCTTTGGCTTAATTGATGAACTTTTTATCTAGCTATGTGTATTTTATGTGTTTAATCCATCTTTGTTATCAATAGTTGTATTGATAGGATAGAGCTTGGTTATGAATGTTAGAGACATCGATATTCATTGCCCGGAAAATTGAAATACACACTAGCCGTATCTAGGGTTGAGAAATCTTGCTAGTTAGCTAGAAAAAAGAGTAGACGAATTCTCGTAATGCGTGTTTAAACTCAATTAGGCTAGAGAAATCAGTTTTTAATAGTTTAATCATAGGAGTTGGTTGAGACATCTTCAACGTAATTGTGCTCGTTTAGCTAGATAAATGTTAATCGTGTTAACAAAACATAAATCCAATATCGTGTGAAATACCTAGTGACCCGTAGAGATATCCTGACTTTTCCAAACTTTGAGAAATTTTATAATCGTTCATCTTTATTAATCGTGAAGCAATTTAATTGATTAATTGAGACACTTGTTTTTAATTTTAGTAGGATCAATAGAACAACACAACTGCGCTTTGCCCACATAAAGAACGAATTTAATAGCTAATTTACGACGAAGTCTCTTGGGTTCGACAACCCGGATTTCCGGAATTTATTACTACACACGACAACTGTGCACTTGCAGTTGGAGCGTGTCAAGTTTTTGGCGCCGTTGCCGGGGACTTCAAATAAATTAGTTATTATTTTTCTCTTTAGAGATTTACTTTTTCAGTTATATCTGTTACTCACCTACTTTCTGTGTGTAATCTGTGTTTTCAGGTTGAACTTCACGGTGCATGTCCCGTTCTCGAGACGAGCCTTTGCACCCAACATTTGAGGACCCGGAAACTTTGTTACGCGCACAACGTAGAGACAAGAGGAAGACAAGCTCAGTTGCTATGGATGACGAAACTAAAGCTGAGTTTGAGAGGATCCGCAAAGGTATGCAGGATGCGGAGGCAGCTAGAGCAGCAGCTGTAGAGGATGCAGCCAATAAAGCACGAGAAACTGAGGAGCTGAGGGCTCAAATGGCTGAGATGCAGGCATTGATGGATCGCTTGGCTCCCCCAAATCCACAACCACGTCCTGGTGTGGGGGCACAAGTGGCGAACATCGGTGGGAACAATAATGGGAATAATGGGGGAAACAACAGGCAGAACAATGCCGAGATTGAAGAACGCCCTATGGTCGATTATTTCAGGACTACTCCAGCGTGTTATCAGCCTACCATTGTCAGGCCACAGATCAATGCCCAACACTTCGAGTTGCGCCAACATATGATCAATATGGTTCGTGATGAGTGCGCATTCAACGAATCTCCAGGAGATGATCCCAATCACCATCTGCTGGTATTTGAGCAAATCACATCAACCCTGCACGACCAACGAGTTCCAGATGAAACAGTTAAGCTATTACTATTTCCCTTCTCCTTATCTGGAAAAGCCAAGAAGTGGCTTATGGAGCTGCCAGCTGGTAGCATAGTGACATGGGCGGATTGTTGTCATGAGTTTCTGAGGAAGTATTTGCCACCAGCCAGAGTCGCTCAGCAGATTGCTGAGATTGCAAAATTCACTCAGGAAGAAGACAGCTCATTGGGAGATGCTTGGAGGAAGTTCAGCCAAATTCTCCGTAGATGTCCGAATCATGGGGAGCCATGGCACAAGCTCTTCCATTATTTCTACACTGCATTAGACAAGGAGACAGCTGACCAGTTAGATATGCTAGCTGGAGGTAATTTTATGGGGCTTGGAGCACAGCGAGCTCAAGATCTGCTGAACAACGTGTCAAAGAGAGAGTCTACACGAACTGAAACTCGTAGGCACTCCAAACCGGGGGATGCAGCCTTAGTCAACAAGATTGAATCTATGGAACAAAAGCTGGAATCCATGACCTCAGCATTTCACGGCATGCACCCTCCATCACAGAAGCCCATGGGTGAATTACTCGCGGATGAGAATCAGGGATATGGTTTCATTGAAGATGTGAATTACATGGGTCCACCACGACAGCAGCAGTGGACTAACACTTATCATCCCAACAACCGCAATCACCCCAACTTTAGCTATGCCAACCCTAACAATGGGTTATATGCGCCCGGACAGCAGCCGAACTCTCAGTATCAAGCTCAAGGGAAATTTCAACAGCAACAGGCTCAGCAACTAGAAGAACAAGAGACAAATGCTTTATTGAGAAAGTTACTAGCTAATCAAGACAGGATGGAGAGCACGATTGTCTCAATACAAGCAACAATAAAGAGCCACGAGACTCAGATTGGGCAGATTGCCAATCAGAATGCTAAATTTCCTCCAGGTATGCTTCCTTCCAATACCATTCTTCCTACTGAGCAGCTCAAAGCTAATACTACTCGCAGGGGTGTGACTACTCAGGATCCTCCATATCCTAGCCATGCGAGAGCCGAAGCTACAAAAGCTACAGAGAAAGAATTGGGTGAAGAGTTGCCCAAGGCCGTGGGTCCCCAATCAAAGGACACGGTTGAGAAGAAAGAAGAGTTTAAGAGCACTCCCGATCCGGCTACTTATGAGCCACGAATTCCATATCCGGCGGCGATAAAGAGGAATGATGAGGAACACTTTGGGAGATTTATGGATATATTCAAACAATTTCATATCAACATTCCTCTTGTAGAAGCACTTGCTCAGATGACCAGGTATAAGAAGTTTTTGAAGGAAATCCTATGGGGGAAGAAGAGCATAGAACCCTATGCCACGGTAAAGCTAACAGAGACGTGTAGCACTATCATACAAAGAGACATTCCCAAGATGAGAGATCCAGGCAGTGTCATCTTAGGCTGCACTCTTGGGGGTGGATATCATACGCATGGTCTCTGTGATTTAGGTGCGAGTATCAATCTCATGCCATTGTCCCTATTTCAGAGATTGGGCATTGGTGCACCAACCCCTGTGAAGATGGGTCTGCAACTGGCAGACAATTCAATTGTGACAGCAAATGGGGTAATTGAGAACTTGCTCGTCAAAGTGGGTGCGTTTGTCTTTCCAGCTGACTTTGTGATAGTGGACATCAAGGAGGATCGCGATTTTCCACTTATCTTTGGAAGACCGCTTTTGAAGACAATGCGCGCAAATGTGGATCTAGAGACTGAGGAGTTGACTATTTAAGGCTCTAGATTCATCACTGGTGTTCAAGGCATTTGTTCCGGGCAAGGGGAAGAATAAATTGGCCATGATAAAGTTTAGGAAGATCGTGTGGATCCTTCTCTTGGGTTGCCTACAGTTTTGCATCCCGATCCACCCGAACTAGAGAAGAAGCTAAATGTGGTGAGTGCACATGATGTGGTGCAGAAGATTAAGAGTAAGAAATTGAAGGAGGAGGCACGTCGTGCTAGACCTCCTTAAACATATTTTGAGGTAACTGGGTCGGGTCGTCGACCTTAAATTACACGGCGCTTGTTGGGAGGCAACCCAACCTATTTATTGCGTTAATTTAGGGAGTTAGTTTTTAATACAATTGTGTGTTTTTTTTTGTTTATTTATTTTGATGGGATGAGAGAGCGAGGGACTAACATTTGTTTCCAAGTGACATATTTGAGCAGGATATGGGAGAGTCGACCCCGGTGTGCCATGGCACATATGACCTTTAGAGGGACTCGTGCATACGAGTTGGGGATTCTCAATGCGCAGATTCATGGAGAGGAGAGCAGTCGACCCCATTGTGCGAGTACACACTGACCTAGTGGGAGCACAAGTGGTGTCACACTGTGCTTGGGGACTGCTGTACACGATTTCTTTCCCACCCTTGAGGTGGTTGTGAGTATTTCTTCCCTCTAGCTAAATTTGTATTAATTTTATATGTCAAGCTCCATCTCATCTACTGGCCTTCCGCATTGATTGCTCAGTCTTCTTGCATACTCTCTAAATTCGTTGAGGACAACGAAGCATTCAGTGTGGGGGTGGTTTAACTGTCTACTAGCCATTATTGTCTTGCATAGCCAGTTACATGTAGGATGTGTTTAGATTGTATTGTGAGTCACTGTAGTGGTTTATGTTGAGTTTTTACTTATATTATCGTATTGTGTAGGATAGATTGATATTTGGTTTGCACTTTTAAATAATTGAGTCTACCCACCAAACAAAGTTAGCTGTGTTGTGTCAAATCTTTTCGAGTCAAAGCCTTGCATATAGAGTTAGGATATTATGAAAAATACAAAAAAAAAAAATGAAAAAAGAGAAAATTCATAAAAATGGAAAATTAAAATTTTTGAGAAAAAGCAATTGAGAGAAGCATAGACTTGGTTGATTTAGTGAGATGTGAAAACTATAGGCATAGGGCGTGAATTTTGACCGAGAGTGACATTTTTAGTCCCCCCTAGTAAGTATAGAGAGAATCTTATTACGGGAATGCCTACCTATTTTTAAACTAAAATTAAATTTTAAAAGCTAAAGTGTGTGTTGTTTTTCTTTAAAAGAGTTGAGCTTGGTGTTTGCTAAACAAGCCGAACGTTCATGTTGTCCGTCTTAGGTAGTCGCCAGCCCGCCTCGTAGTGGCACAAAGAACAGCTGTGCGAGGATGTGTATTAGAGCACTCACTGCTTTTAGATCTTACCTTGTAGGACCACTAGATAACCCTAATTGATCCTTGGATTCATTGTTAGCCTCTTTAACCTAGGAAGACGATTCTTGTCCATCATCATATATCGTTTAGAATTACCTGTCTAGAGCGTCACGAGGGAGCAGTCGTTGAGGGGGTTCGATGAGGGAGTGCTTGATTTCACATTTATGTGAGTCCTATTATTCGCATGTGCTTTATTTGATATCTTCGAGGGGATGCGAGGGTGAGTGAGTTGGCTTGCACAGTAAGGTGTGGCGGTGTTCCATGTCATTACACCATGGACACAGTAGTGGAGAGCCTGAGTGTGTGACATCTAATCCGCACGAAAGGGGGTGGCTGTACTTAATTGGTGGAACGTGCTAGGTACTGGATTTCTATCATCTTGGTGTAGGAGGTTCGGTTGGATTAGGCACGTGACATATATCTTATTTGACTACTTGAGAGGGGGATATGACTACACTCTAGTGTGGGGGTGTCGACATTTGACTACGGACATAGAGATTGTGCATTGACGACTCCACCCCCATACACGCTTTGACTTTGACGGTTTGTGGCATCGCACTTCATGGAGTTAGGGGGAGATGTTATTGTTGTGATATACATTCATGGGTTTGTTTATTTCCTTTCCCTGACATGATTACTATAGCTTGATTCTTGAAAGAGGACCACTCATATTTATTTGATTGTATTGATGTTTGGATGAGAGAGAGAAAAAAAAGAGAGAAAAAATTAAAAAAATAATAAAAAAGAGAGAAAAAAAGGAGAGATAAAGAAATAATAGAGTTGTGCTTATTGGAAAACGAGTGGTGAAAGTTCCTAGTTCCAGATTGAAGATTGATTGAGTTTTCGCGCAGTATTCGCATTGATGGACACGGGATTGACATGGTACCGGGGTTTGAGGGGATTGAGGGCCGGAGTCGGTGAGATTCGGGTTGTGGATTCCTATCATCAAAGTGAGGGTGTGTGAGATGTGGGGTTTGGTGAGTTTATGTGACGCTTTAGAATTTTTGCTTCATACAAGTTATATCCTTTTTGTCCTTAAGCCTCATCATATTTGACCATTAGCGGAATAGGAGCTCGGACTATGAACGTGGCTTAGCCTTGGTTAGCCTCTTATTTTTATCAGCACACATGAAGAGGTAGGTTGTTATTTATAGTAAAGTTAAGCTTTCTATACTAACTATGGGGAATTACTTGTTGTCGAGTTTAGTTATAACTCACACCTGTTGCCTAAATTTTTCATCACTCCATGAGCACTTGTCTATTGTGGATTGAAATTGCCTGTTCTCACAAAAATAAAGAATTTAAAAGTTCTTTTGTGTTTAAGATCGAGTCTAGAATTTCATTTGCATCATTTTGCTGCATTAGAGTGTCACGAGTCATGATAGAGTCGTTTGAGTCTGTTTGGCTATTAGACAGTTAGATGCAGTAGATGAGACTTTGCTCGGGACGCGCAAATGGCAAGTGTGGGGGTATTTGATAACTCCTTAATAAGAGTTATCTTATATACACTTTATATTGTTATTTGTGTGCGTTTCGGTGCAAAGTGCCGAGATTTGAGCCAAAATAAGAAGAAAAAGCACATTTGGATGTTTTTGAGCTTTAAAGTACAATCCGGGCGTTTCTTAATGGTTTTGAGTATGACTTTGATAATTTATCACATTTGATCTTCGCGGTAGTGTTCGTGTTGTTGTTTGACAGGAATTACGCATGCGGGAATCAAGTGGAGAAAAGAAACGAGCTTCAGAATAGAAGAAAAAGGCGGATTTGGCGCATTTTGGATGTTTTTGCCAAATTTGGGCAATAATTGAGAAAAACGAGAAAATGGTCCGGAAACGGAGATTTCTCTACATGGGCATATTCTACGTTGCAAAAGGAATCCAAAGGTGCAAAAATCTCATTCATCGGAGTTCGGGATCAAAATCCGGGTTCTTATTTGCTTTTCAAAAAGCTTAGTTGCCTTTCTAGGATGTTTTAGAGCAAATTAAGGATGTTTTGAGGATTTTTTGCGTTCTACAATGAAGATGGAGGTGAGACCGGTGGCAATTGAAAGTAGACTCGAAGAGCTTTATAACGGCGGGTCACGGAGCTAAAACGGAAGTCGGACGAGAAAGTTATGGCACGGAGACAGTTGGAGAAGAAAAGCTGAAGATTTTGGCTAAGGAAACAAGTCACACGACTTGTTGAAACAAGTCACAGGACCTGTTGGACAAAAGCAGTTTGCTGGAAGTCTGCCAACAAGTCGTATGACTTGTTGGCAGAGGTCACATGACTTGTTGGGGGTCGGGCAGATTGCTGAAGTTCTCACAACAAGTCACAGGACTTGTTGGCAGAAGTCACAGGACTTGTTAGATGTAGCAGAATTTTCTAAGTGTTGGGAACAAGTCACATGACTTGTTGAAACAAGTCACAGGACTTGTTCGTAGGCAGCAGTTTTTTGGAAACAATTTGGGGTTATTTTGTAATTACTTGTAACTTGTTCTAAAATCTATGGGAACGTATTAGAGAGAGTTAGGGCTGGTTTTATCGGATTCTAAGGTTAGGGAACGTGCTTGGAGCTAGGAGAGCTTGCTTGGAGCTTTTGGATCATTCGTTTGGCTTCTCAAACTCTATTTCTTCTATAGTTTTGCTATTTTGATCATGAAACTTTGTATTGTGATCATGTTTTGGAGTAGCTAAACACTTTTCTCAGGGTATCACGTAGGGAGCTAGGGTTTGATCACGATATTTGTGATTTATGGATTTGATTTCATGCCTTTGGCTTAATTGATGAACTTTTTATCTAGCTATGTGTATTTTATGTGTTTAATCCATCTTTGTTATCAATAGTTGTATTGATAGGATAGAGCTTGGTTATGAATGTTAGAGACATCGATATTCATTGCCCGGAAAATTGAAATACACACTAGCCGTATCTAGGGTTGAGAAATCTTGCTAGTTAGCTAGAACAAAGAGTAGACGAATTCTCGTTGCGTGTTTAAACTCAGTTAGGCTAGAGAAATCAGTTTTTAATTGTTTAATCATAGGAGTTGGTTGAGACATCTTCAACGTAATTGTGCTCGTTTAGCTAGATAAATGTTAATCGTGTTAACAAAACATAAATCCAATATCGTGTGAAATACCTAGTGACCCGTAGAGATATCCTGACTTTTCCAAACTTTGAGAAATTTTATAATCGTTCATCTTTATTAATCGTGAAGCAATTTAATTGATTAATTGAGACACTTGTTTTAATTTTAGTAGGATCAATAGAACAACACAACTGCGCTTTGCCCACATAAAGAACGAATTTAATAGCTAATTTACGACGAAGTCTCTTGGGTTCAACAACCCGAATTTCCGGAATTTATTACTACACACGACAACTGTGCACTTGCAGTTGGAGCGTGTCAGGTTGCCACCTCAAGAAGCGAGCTGGTGTGTTAGTTCCCAACTAGATTCAAGAGAGTACTTGGATTGCAACTGCTTTTGGGGCTACACAAGAGATTATAGAAACTAGGAAGGTAAAGACTGATTCTCTGATGCTGATTGGCCTAGCTGCCCTACAGATATATGTTCTATTTTTGGGAGATTATTGTATCGCATGGTGTATTAAGAAGCATAATATTGCTCGTTCAAGTACCGAAGTCAAGTATCGTGAAGACATGCACTAGATAATGCTATACATGAGTTAGTTTGGATCCTTTGACTCTTAGCGGATATGTATATGACTCAAGTTGCTGCTACTTCTGTTTGTTTTGACAGTCGGAGTTCCTTCGAAATTTCTCAAAATGATGTATCTCACATGCTCACCAAACTAATCTAGATTGATTGTCACTTCATTAGACATCATCTTAATGTTGGGTTAACGGCCAATCGGTTACTACCGTGGAGTAGACAACTGATGTCTACACAAGTCTTATCCTTCAGGAGGTTTATAAGACAGTGCGTCCAAAGTTTAGAACATCACTTACCTATCAGCTTCAATTGAAAGTCGAGGTTAACATGTATGGTTATTGATCTCGTTTAGAGTGATTTATGTTATTTTTGTCTGTTGCATACCTTAAATAATAAGTAACCAAGACCTGACGAGAAGACGATGGACGCAAGAAAAAGACGATAAACCTGAAGAAGAAGAAACATGTTTCTGCTGTTCATGGATCAAGAGGACATGGTCGTACTAACAAGGGTATAGTCGTGTGACCAGGAGGTTGAATCGTATGACCAGGTCGGGGCTGGGGCATTTTTGAATGTTTCCTTGTTCATTTTGGGATTTCTTATGCCGCAAGAAATATCTCTTATGTCTATATAAGATACCTAGATAGGTCGTACCTAAACATTGGGTGGTGGATTCTTGTGGTTTCGCTCCATAAACAAAGTGCTCATTTTCAGCTTCGAGGTAGATAACGCGATTGTTAGTGAACCATGCTAAAATTTTGTTCTTGACTGCATGAATTTATCATTCTTTCTTTTATGCCATTTGTCATACCAACTTGGTATCTAGGCTAGGGTATTTCAAGATCCATGGGGAGCTAAGAGCTAGGTTTCACAACCCGAAGAAATTCGGAGCTAGGGTTTCACGATCCAGATGGAACACTCAGATTCGGGCGGAACACTCAGATCTGGGCTTTAAGGAGCTAGGGTTCTGCGAAGAAGAATGTTTGGGGTCGTGATCGAGATTGACAAGTTTACCATGAGGAACAACTTCAATATGTTGTGAATTAAGACGCTTGCGTTGATGAAGCAACAAGGTTGTTGATTGCCATGGCCCTCTCAAAAAGGGGGCGAACACACAACCATCCTCTCATTCTTATATGGGGGCTATCCAGAATCCTGAAGAGAAGTGGATTCGGGCTCCCGACATGGAGCAAGGTAAGCCTCTGACGAGGGGAATTTGGCATGTATGAGGCACAATCTAACTCTCATATGGCACGAATATGGTGAGCATTGATAACACCCCACCAGGAGTTTTCGATAAGCGTGATTTAAGGGGTATTTGTGTCATAATTGAGCGTTTTAGCTGGATTTCAACCCTGTTTAGCCTTGGAATTCACAATTGAGTGTTTTGAGCTTCTTTATGCATCACTGCTTTATTTCATGCATTTCGAGATATGATCACGGGTTTTTGTTCGTGTTGTCTATGCAAGAACATGATTTGTGCAGGAGCCGAGAATGAAGCAGGATTGCAGGGGCGAGAGCAAAGAGAGTTGAAAACGCCAGAATCGAGAATGATCGGGATGCGCTCGGTTGACAATATCGTGAGCTCTATTTCGATTTTTGAAGTGAAACCAGTGGCAGAAGAAACTAGACGTCAAGGGCTTTCTGAAAACAGGTCATAATGCTAAAACGAAATCTGGCCGAAAAACCGACTCCTGCCAAGTGTGGATCCCAGACAGGCCACGCTCATGTAAGGAGTCTCGGGTCCCGGTGTCCGGATTCGTGATCAGCTATTTCGTGTTCAGAAAGATTTCTGAAACGATTGTGACCCAGGGGTATTTTGGTAATTTTGGCTCCTGGCCGAGGTTTTCGGAGTCGAGTTTGGATTTTGGCACCCAGATTCAGTCAGCTGTCTTTCTAGGGCAAGAGTCACGGTTGGGCAGAATTTAGAGCGGTTTTGACCCAGGGGTATTTTGGTAACTTTGCCAAGTTTCGGGTCAAAACGTAGTCCGAGTAGAGAGGGTTCAGAAATCGGCCAGAATAAGGACAAGAAGATGCTGCCTGCGTGGTTAGCTACCAGCCACACAGTAGCCATGTAGGCCGAGAGCAAGAGGAGGGAGAAAACTGCAGTCAGGCAAGCCAGAAGACCTATGTCTGTGTGGCTAGCTGCCAGATACGCAACAGACACGCAGGGAGCCAGGGGGAGACTTGGGAACATTCAGGGACTCTGTCTGTGTGTCTAGCTGCGAGATACGCAGACAGACAGGCAGACAGCACGGTTCCTGAGGCAGTTTTGGCCAGTGGTAGTTTCGTAATTTCAGGCTGTTTTCCAGAAGCTTCTCGGGCACTTTATAAAGGGACGTCCATAGCTCGTTTTGAGACACTACACCCAAGGAGAATTCCGAGTACCCTCGGAGAGCACGGAAGCGCAAATCCAGAATTCAAGACACTCGTTTGATCTGAATTCTCTCTTTTATTTCTGAATATTGTTAGTTAGTTATGTCGTTTAGTAGCTAAACTCTTTACCTAGGTTCTCGGTGAACCTGGGGTTTCGTATTTAGTATCTAGTTCTATTTTCGACTATGGATTCATGATCTTAGGATCTTAATATCATCAGCTTTATTCGTTATTCTGTCTTTGATTTTACTGTTTATGCATGATCGGAGTCGCGAACCAGAATTGCTATAGACTCGACCCGGTAGGTGAAAACAGCTGGTTAGGGTTAGAAAGAGAAGACATAATTTAGCCCCTTACCCCGATGGGACGACTAGCGAAGGGGAGTTAGGACAAGGCTGAAGACGGTTGACCAACTGTTAGAGAATCTGACCCAGCCTTTAGGACATGTTAGAAACCTTAACAGACTTAGAACGAGACTGCAGACTTAGGCGGCTTAATAGGAATCCGAAAGTCTGCAGAATGGTGATAACGTGTGAGATCTGAAAAGTTACTGCACAATTGGTACGTGGAACGGATAAGTGACTGTTGTGTCTTTTCATATCGAAAAGAACGAAAACTGAAGAGAGGGGATCCCGGGACCTAGTATCTTAAAACTTAGATTTACAACATCCAAGATTATACCAAAAATTCTCACAAAAATACATACGTTTCAGTTTTTACATTCAGTACCTAGTTAGCAATCACAATCTCAAACTTATTCCTGCTTTTTACACTTTGTTAGTTAAACTGATTACTCGAAAAACCCGTAATAGTCCTCGTGGGATCGATAATCAGAGTCGAAAATACTCTCTATATTACTTGATTCGTATACTTGCGCCTAGCACGCTAAAAAGCGTATCAAGCATCTTGTTGTGGCACATTTTTGCAGAAACTTCTGGATGTTGGAGCAATCTTGGAAATTCTGGTTCAGGCGCGTTGTTTCAGAAACTCAGTGGGAGTTGGAGAAATTTTAGGCATAGTGTTGCAGGAACTCGGTGAGAGTTGGATCAACATTAGATGTACTAGTTGTAGTAACTCGGTGGGTATTGGAACAATGCTGGGTGCATTCGTTGCATGGACTCATGACAGTTGGAGAAATGTTTTAGCACATCTGGTTATGCATATACTGCTGTGACACGTCAGAATCTGGCTTTGTTTTTAGGGAGAGAAGCATCAGGTTCTGCTTTGGGTGGTTGAGAGGACTCAAGGCAAGATAGAGATTTGTTGGGAATTCCTCGAATGATAGGCAACCAAGATCAGACGAGAAGACGAGGAAAAGAAGAAGCAGCCGAATGAGTAGCATGTTTCTGCTAGTCGTGAGAGCAGAGGACCTGGTTGTATGACAAAGGGTTTTGTCATGCGACCACGAGGTTCAATCGTACGATCTGGTCTGGGGCTTGAAATGTTTCCTTGTTCGTTTTGGGATTTCTTATGCTGCGCTAAACGTCTACTATGTCTAGGTTGTGCAGAAACATTGGGGGTGGTTTCTCTAGACAAGTAAAGTGCTCGTTTTCGTCGTGGAAGTGGCTAACGTGATCGTTAGTGAACCACGTTAAAATTGTGTTCTTGACTACATGCATTTATCATTCTTGCTTTTATAACCTCAATTATAACATCTTCTTGTGTAGGTAGTGTGTAAAATATATTAAATAAATTCTTGTTCCTATTGCTTTGGCTTTTGATTTATATCACCTTAATTCATGCTCAATCATGATTATGATGAATTAAATCTCTTAAATAATTATTTTTTAAGAAGAATCTCTCAATTAATTTTGGCATATTTTAGCATTTCTTGTATTGTCCCTATGATGGAGGACTTCACTTGTAATTCCATGATACTACACCAGAGGGACATGGACTGTAAGTTACCTGAAAGAGTAAATTAGGGTTTCAACCCATATACAGAGAACCGCGATAAAGAGAGGAAGAGAAAGTTGTTGTATTCAAAATGTTAACAAACCCTAATACAAAAGGGAGAATATATACAGACTAACGTTGTAAAAGGATTGTACGGATCTCCAATCTAACGTTGTAAAAGAAGACATGGTTACATAGAGGAGTCGGCTAGAGATATCTAATAAATGGACCTGAATATAGAATGGCCCTGGAGAAGAGCCTGCACCATTGAGTCCAATCGATTTAATATTACCGTTATTATATAAACCATGGTGATAAGGGTTTTTGTTAATGTGAAATCATTCCTCTGATTTTTGGTCTTCTTCCTCCTTTTGGTTCTCTTTAATTATGGTTTGTAGAATTTCTTTCGTGAACGGGCCCATTCCTCATAACTTATTGCATGCTCAATCATGATTGATTCAAAATTAGTGATTTTCATGACCAGTTTAATCTCCCAAGTAATTTTTGTGTAATGAGCTACAGACTCTATTCGGGGATCAGGAATATCAACTACTACTAGAATTAGATTGTTCAGCGACAATATACATTCCCATTTGGATTTAAAAAAAAAAATCGACAAGAAATATTAAACACTAAAGCTTATCAGCAAACATCTTATTTCACAATGACAAGATGAGGATATAGTTAATTGCCATTGCAGCTTCTTTTCTTATTTAAGATCCCAAGAACTTGTAATATTACAAGATCTCGTTCTACATTACACTGTGGATTGGTGACTTAATCCATACAAAATTATCGGCCGGAGTGAAATGACAGATAGTCGATTTCCCAGGTTCAGTCTTCAACACTTTGAACGCCACGTGGGTAGGGTTCCACTCAGAAGTGTCGGTATGGCAAATTCCCGGCGACTCAATTCTCTCTCCGTCATCACCAACCAATTTAATCTTAAAGACCTTGCGATCTTTCAATTGGGCATGGCAGAAGTAAACCCTGAAAGGGAAAGGCATGCCGTGACACCCAAGAACCTTTTCAGTTTCAATGGGCTCGGGCTCCTCCACGACGGTGTAGTTTTGGATGTCCATCTTGTGATCGGGAGACAACGTGGTGGTTAGGAGATTGATCTTAGCGTCCTGTCCAAAGATACCGCGTACTTGGTCCAGGAGCGATTCTAATGAGATGGCACAAAATTTGGACTCTGCATGTGCGTGTTCGCGCTCACACGATCCGATTGTGTAAGCCATTGCTTCGGCCTGAGGGGAGTCCTCTGCGAAGTTGAATGCCTTCAGAAGCATAGGAAGCTGTTCGGATGAGAAAGGCATATTTTCTGCTCTTTCTCGGGGCAATAACTTGATTTTCTTTTCGACCGTTATCCGTGGATAGTAGATCGGAAATTTGTGCCCAACTTTTAAGTCTTCCATTCTGAAGAATAGATTCACCGAAGGGTCCAGCTGGATATCTTCTTCATCGCTGCTAGTCTTTTGTGCTATGTACCTTGCGCAATTGGGGGTGATCTGCAATCAACAAAAGCTAGTGTCAGTGGAGAAAAACAAACAATATTTTTTCACGAATCAAGTGATACAGTACTCTACAGTAATTCTTTCGTGTATGCTGCACAATTTTCTTTTTTTTTTCACATTAGGTTATATGCAGAGCACTGGGTATGATTAGTCATGCACCATAACATTTACAATCGAAAGAGAGCGGTCTAAAGGGCAAGCTAGGTTTGATACCTGTGAAATGACAAGGAGACAGAGGAGAGAAAAGAAAGATGGAAAGCTAGAAGCCATTACTCTTCTGGTTGAGGGTTACAGAAGTCTTCAAGTGCATTTTGTTTTCTGTTCTGACAAATCGAATTTATAGTCATGAAGGCATAAGAAGAGGACATAGCTAATGAATGAGTTGGTTAAGTCATCACTCTTTTCTACATCCTCCATAAATTTGGTAGTAATTTCATTTCATAATATTTATTATTTTAGTTGCATAAGTAATAGGATAAGTAATGATAGTATCAATTCAGATGACATGTATTTATTACATTTTTGAAATATGTATTTATTACATTATAATAATATAAATTGTATTCATTGTTTTTGAGTATATATACGTTACATTCTTTAATTTTTTAGCACAATTACTTTCTTTATTTTACATTGCTTTTACAAAATATGACAAATATGTTCCTTCCGATATTGGAGCCACACGCGATATTCTTTTCCTCCCAGTAACTGTCTTCAAGTGGCTACTACATGTACTAAATTTTCAAAAGAAAGTACATGAGAAGATAATAGAAGATTTTTTCAGAAGAGTTTAATAAAATTATTGGAGATTTAAGAAGGGGCTGAATCAGAAGATTGCTTTTTTCTACAAAATTATAAAGACTAGAAACAATGTGTATACATTTATTTGACTAGGAACAACTAATAAGAAGTAGTAGCTACTAGTGATTTCCCATTCTTCAACCTCCTTATTAATTTAATAATTAATGATCATTACTTTTACATTTATATTGAGATTGTTAGTGTAAAACCCGTTCGGGTTGTGTGAGGAAGACAAGATCACACCATCAATGGTGAAACAGAAAGACAGCGATGAAGATGAACATTCATCTGTATTGATGCTGAAGGAGAAGCCTAGAAGGCTTTATGTATACAACGGTGTTGGTCCAGTGACCGTATGATCAAGTCAACACAATCTAACGGTGTATAAAAGATATGCTATGGGATATTTACAGAGAGAACCCTTAGCTTTAGTTATTTACAGTTTGATTCTCTTGTCTTGGGTCAGAGTGTGAGTAAGTCCACTGGGCTTGATCCGAGAAGTGGGCCTGCCACTTGGGCTAAAGTGTTGGTCTAATACCTCCCGTCAAGCTAATGGTGCTGGAAGGACCATGAGCTTGTGTTTGAGTTCTTGAAAATGATTCGTTGATAGTCCTCTGGTAAAGATGTCTGCAAGTTGATCAGCGATGTTAACAAAGGAGACAGATAAGTCACCAGAAAAAGCTTCTTCACGTATATAATGATAATTAATATCTATGTGTTTCATGCGGGCGTGAAAGAATGGGGTTTGCTGTCATAGCTATAACGGACAAATTATCGCACCAAATGATGGGTGTGTGAGAGATAAATATATGTAAGTCATGAAATAAAATTTAAAGCCAAGCGAGTTCGGCCGCCTTGGAGGCCAAAGCTTGATATTCATCATCGATAGCGGTCCACGATTGGTTGTTCTTGGCACCCCAATGGATGGGATTGGGTCCAAGAAAAACAACAAAGCCCGAGGTGCTACAACGATCGGTCGTGTTACCAGCCCAGTCCGCATCGCAGTAGGCATGGATTGGCATATAGTCTTTTTGGTAAAAATAGAGTTCATGTTGTTTGGTACCTTGGAGGTGGCGCAGGATGCGCTTGGCACCAGTGAGGTGAGTTTATGTGGGTGTGTGCATAAATTGGCACAAGTGATTGACAGCAAACGAAATATCAGGTTGACAAAATGTAAAATATTGTAGAGCACCAAGTAATTGACGATAAGGGGTTATATCATGAAGGCGTTTACTATCTAAAGAGTGATATTTCATACCAACAGAGATTGGTGTGGGTGCCGGCTTGCAGTTTGACATATTAAAGCGAGAAAGTAAGTTAGTAATATACTTAGCCTGGTGCATATATAATCCGAGGTCAGTCACTAAAAACTCAGAATGAAGCTTCTGTACAAGGAAAGAAAGAAATTGTGAGCCACCACCTGTCAGAATAATATTATCAACATATAATAGAAAAATAGTGCTACAACTAATATAATGGCGAATAAAAAGAGATGAATTAGCGTTAGATGCTTTTAAATCCAAGAGAAAGTAGGTAAATGGCGAAGCGCTAAAACCAAGCTCGTGGAGCTTGTTTGAGTCCATATATGAATTTTTTTAATTTGCAAACATAGTGGGGGAAACTTCGGGTTTTTAAAACCTTGGGGTTGGGTCATGTAAACTGTCTCACGAAGGACCCCATGTAAGAATGCATTTTTTACATCAAGTTGTTGTAAAGGCCATTTAAAATTGGCTTCCAATGCTAAAATAGTGCGAGAGGTAGAGTGCTTCACAACGAAGCTAAAATTTTCGTCCTATTTTATACTCGGATGTTGGTGTAAACCTTTGGCTACAAGTCAGGCTATAAATCGTCAGATAGTTCCATCGTGATTACATTTTTAGAAAAAAAAACCCATTCCCAAATACATTTGCATTGGATGGTGGGGGAACCAAAATTCATGTATTTTGTTGTGTGAGAAAAGAAAATTAGTCGGCCATTGTGGATCGCTACTCCGAGTGTTTGGTAGCCTCAGTGTAAGATTTTGGATCAAGAATAGAAGTATAAGTAGTAGTGGCTGAAAAACTTGTTTTGCATTTAGTAGTGGCGGTTAAACTTGTTTTGCGTTTACTGATGCCAGACTTGCTACGAGTTTGCATTGGATGGCTTGTAGTGGGCTTCTCAGAAGTCTGGGCAGAGTTAGGAACATGCGCAGCAGCTGTGGAAGGCGCCTTTCCTGAACCGGCAGCGGGCTGCGCTGCATAACTAGAGGATGCACTCGGTATAGGGTCAGGTTCTACATAACCAAGAGATACTTTCGGTGCAGGGTCAATTTCAGTACCGGCAGGCTGCGACTCTTCCACAGCGACCGGGTCCTCTTTCAAGTGTAGCGGACTCATCATCGATCCCATGCGATCTTGGGACTATGGGATACTAGAAGTAATTTGTCCATTGGAGTGAACAATACGTGTAATATGTACATGAGAAAATTCAGCACTAGTAGAAGAAGAGTCAACAGCAGGACAAGGAGATGCATAAGGGAACACGATTTCGTCGAACAGTACATCACGGTTGATGTATATTCGATTAGTTTTCTTGTAAAGACATAAATATCCCTTGTAATCTTCGGTGTACCCAATAAAAACACACGTTTTTGTTTTAGCATCCAGTTTAGAGTGAGTATAAAGTTGTAAGTAAGGGAAGCAGGCACAATCGAATATTTTTAAGTGACCATAATCAAGTGCAGTCCCAAAAAGAACTTATACGGAGATTTGTTGGAAGTGTTTCGACTAGGCATCCGATTTATAAGAAAAACCGCAGTAGTGACATCATGGTACCATAAACGATTAGGTAACAAAGCTTGCTTAAGTAAAGTGACTGCAGTTTCCATGATGTGACGGTGTTTGCGTTCGGCAACACCGTTTTGTTTCGGGGTACGGGGACATGATTTTTGGTGGGTAATCCAATTGTCAGTTAAAATCTGCTGAAAAATAAATGAGGTGTATTCACCTCTACTGTTAGTACGCAAAATGCGAATGGGGCGATTTAAAAAAAAAATGCAGTTTGATTCTTAAATTTCTGAAAAAAGTAGCCACATCAAACTTGTTATGCAACGGAAGGATTCAAGTATAGCGCGAAAAAAATAAATAAACAATACATAATAACGATAACCATGCAATGATTTAGAACTAGAGGGTCCCCAAACGTCGCTATGTAAAAGCTGTAGGGATTCATTAGTTTTAGAAGAAAAGGAAGAGTATGGTAAACGATGCATCTTTCCCTTTAAACAAGAATGGAAAATTCGAATGTTTGGTTCCAAAAGGAAAAACTTTATTCAAAATGGTATCCGAGGGGTGCCCAAGACGAGCATGAGGAGAAGACTTGAATGGAAAAGACTGGATTGGATACTACCCATTCCTACTCAATCCCTGTTGAAGGATAGATCCCATAATTATGTCATGAATAGAGAAGGATTTTGAGTAAAAAATAAAGCGAAAATTATAATTCTTACATAGCTTATTGACAAATTGAAGATTGGTGACTAATTGAGGTACATGTAAAGTGTTATGTACGGAAACTTTTTGTGAAGCAATAGATAATAGAGCACCCGAATGTTTTATAGGGAGTATGTAACCATTTCCTAATGCAACTTGATCTTTACCAGTATAGGTGTCATAAGTACTCAGATTGCGAAAGTCATTCGTCATGTGATTCGTTGCCCCGGTATCAGATAAAAAAAAATTAGGATAACCAAAAGCCGTATTTGGCTTTGTAGATTCCATTAGGGCAGTGAGATTATCAAGGGGATTTTTCCCTTGATAGGCATAGTCCATACGGTGATGACAGTCAAGAACGGAGTGGAACCCTTTCCAACATATTTTACACGTAACCGAACCAGGTTGATTCACAGAACCATGGTAATTACCACGATTATACCTTGAATGATCCCATCTATTTGAGCGGTCACCACGATAGCCACCTTGATTATTGCCATATATACGATGATTCCTACCATCGAATCTACTAGAATTTTCATAACAACAGGCATTACCATAACCAGAATTATAGTAACCACCTTTGTAATTACTTGAATTACCATCTCTACCGTAAACATAGTTATTTATCTCTCTGCCTCTCTGAGAGGTTTGGTTCTGTGAAGCAGACCCACTGGTAACGGTGGTGTTAAGAGCAAAGTTAGAGTTTTCAGTTGAAGAATTTTAAGACACTAACATCTGTATTTCCGATTTTAACAAGGCATGTAAATCTTCCAATGACAAAGGATCAGATCTTGTACATATAGAAGAACGAAACAAATTATATATTTGACAGGCAACCCATTTAGAGCGAAAAGCAACATATCTTCATCATCCACCAGACACCATTGAAACATTTAGCTTATCGCGAATTTGCTTAAGTTTATGCATATAGACATCAATGGATCTTATTTGTTTTTTACGATTTGCAAATTGGATTTCAATTGCACTATATTCGATCGGGTCAAAGATGTGTACCTCTTTTCAAGAACATTCCAAATGTATTTAGAAGTATATTGACGGATCACAAGAGAAAGGGCTTCATGACTCAGTGTTGCATTTAACAGATTCACCAAGGCTTGAGCTTGAGTCTGCCAAGCACGATAATCAGGGTTCGCCTTGGATGAGTCGTTGGCTTCCTTTAAGAACTCTGGCGGCTGAGAGATTGAGCCATCAACAAATCCGATCATATTCTTAGTTCGGAGGAGAGACGTGATCTGGTATTTCAAGATCACGTAGTTCGATCCGTCAAGTATGACAGAGATGAGGTTGTGTACATTGGACATAAGAAAGAGGGGATTGGAGATTGATGAACTTGTGGTTGTGAGAGTAGAGATCGGAGTGGAAGAGGTATACATGGCTCTGATACCATGTAAAACCAAAACCTATATATACTATTTGAGAATTGTTGGAATAGATTCCCTAGAGGCAATCTAGTTTAGTATGAATTTATTTGTGGCTAGAAAATTCATTTATTATTTATTGGATATTTAATATAATGAAGTCCTTAGATTTACAATTGTGTTGTTTATCTTAAATATCCCTAGTCCATTATAATAATTAATAGGACAATCATCTATGGACTAGTATGGGGTTGGATTGATATGGAGATATCATGATCCAACACATAGATGTGCATTAAGGGTAATGGCGCACTGGATTGACCCATCTCCGAGAAGGCTACAGACACGTTATGTTAAGTCACAAGTGCTTCTCGCGGTGCAATGGTATTGTCATCCTTAGACATGAAGTCGCTAGATATTCTAGTTGTGGATTATTGTGATTTTGGTAGCGTTAAACGCTACACCGTAACTGGGTAGTTATAAAGGCGTGTACCGGATACAATAAGAAGCAAGCTTAGAGATCGTAGTGGACGTAGATAGAATTTGTCCCTCCCACAGAACGGGAGCAAATATCCTAGGCCACTCGAGGGATAGTGCTTATAGAATGTCTGGCAAGACTCAAATAAATCAATATGGGATATTAATGTTATTTGCACGAATAAGGCTATTCCCATGGATCGAGAAACTGTGGATTGGATATACGAGTGTGACTTGTATTTCTCGTGTCCGATCCGGATATAGAGACAAAGGGATGAGACAATTACTTGTACAAGGTTTGTCGAGATGACTATTCTATTAGTTGGCTAGAATGGATGTTTTGCTAGAAACCGCTCCATATTAGCAAATTGTTGCTACCAACTAGATAGAACTTATGAGGTCACACGCTATATAGAGTTGAACTAGATTTGGGAATTAATTAATAGGATTAATTAATTAGAAGATCATTTTGCAATACCTTGCAAACTTAGTAGGGACTAATTTGCAAGGAATGCACTAAATTGAATTCTAGTAGGACTAGAATAGGTCCTTTAGGTAGTTGGCAAGGATTTGTTGGACTATATAAAGGACACTCCTTCCTTCCTTCCCACACTTATGACCTTATTGATCATAACTTTAGTGGGAGAGAACAAAAATGAGATAGCAAGCAAGCAAATAGGAGCCGCCCCCCCCCCCCCCTTGCTCACCGCCCGTCCCCGTCGGCCACAAGGAGGCCGAATCCTCCGTGTTTCATCTCGTTTTGCGTGATTCTTCTTCCTCTTACTCTTTCCGGGCTAGCACCAAGGATTGGAAGATCTAGTATTCAAATCTAGGCGTGGATCAACTATAGAGAACGTGACACAATTCGCGTTTGAAGTCATCAAAGGAGAACCCTAAGGTGTGTTATTGATTTCTTCCTATACCATCGTTATGTCTCTTAACTTGTGATCCTTGGAGGGTTTTGCATGGTTTATGATTGTTTGTGTTTCCGTTGCGCATCCATGAATCAAAACCCTACAGTGGTATCAGAGCCACAGGTCGTAGAGCATAAACGTGGTTTATGTGTTACGTTTTTGATAGTTTTACACCTTAAAATTGTTTTTTATCGCGTAAAACAAGACAAATCAAGCATGTGATGCAATTTGTCAATAATCTATCATAACAAGACCTAGTTTTTTCATTGGATGCATGAATTAGTGAGTTTGAGAAATTTTAGGATCTTAGATCTCGGGTTTGGGCATCCTTGGGGAAGAAGGAGTTCTTCCCATACAAGGAAACAACCAAACTTGGGCACCAAGCAGGGGAGTTGTTTTGGAAACAACTCCCAAAGGAGGTTCCCCCCCCCCCTAGGGACCGCCCCTCCTTGCTTGCCGCCCAAGCAAGGCTCGGCCTAGGAGTCGGGGCATCCCTAGACCGCGGCCTAGCTGCGTGGGCTAGGGGTCGGCGGCCCAAGGCCTTTTCGGTTCTTTTTTGGGCCCGGACAATTAGATTGTTGGGCCCCGTGGACCGTTTTAACCCTATAATATCCTAAAATCAATTAAAAGTGACCAAGCTCGTTAAAATTGGTTTTTAACTATTTATGTGCAATTCGCAAGGTGATTGGATATGGCCTTAGGATGTGGTTTGTTGTGGATGTTTAATTTTTGTGTTTTGGTTTACGGCGTGCGAGCTGATCAATTAATTGTAATAATTAATTAGGATTTTATGGCCTGCGAGCCATTTTTTTCTCAACTTGTGAGATTTATTTTATTTAGTATAGTTGTTAGCTAGTGCTAGATAAAAGTAGATTGTTAGCCAATATTAAAGAAAAGAAGCCCAAAGCCAAAAGGAGCCTCAAAAGATGGAGCATGGAGCATTCCACATGACTATGAAGGATGGACCAAAAGATCAAGACGCATGGAGATGTGTTTGCTTTTAGGGTTCATAGATAATTACATTGGCTTGGAATTATCTTAGTCTAGAAAATGCCATATCCACATCACATTTTTTTTGTGGTTGTTTATTTATTGTCTTATTATTTTTTGGTTGGTGTATGGATGATGCATGCAATTAGGATAATAAGATAATTAGACAACCCGAATCTATTATTTGGAGTTGTGCCAAAACTCAAATAGACAGATTAGTTGATATTGATCAACAAAACAATTAAAATTGAATTTAAAATTCCTCAAAATTTAAATATTGTGTTCTTGCCTTCTCGTTATTTAAACACTCAATATCATCATGATTTATCAAATTCGTGCGTTCCAAAGCATGGCGACTTGGTTCATAATGATGGAATGCGATGGCACAAGCTAGTAATGTTCAATTTTTTAAATAAGAGGTTGAACACAACTAGGCTATTAATATGATTAAGAAACCTAGAGGCAATCAATTGGGATTATCCATGTGGATGGATAAATAAGGAGTTATTTGCCCAATTGAACCAAGAGTTGCATAAGGGATCCAATTGAAAATTGATCCTACCTAAAGTAGTCAAATTATGGGTGACTTGCCAAAGCAAGCTCATAAGGAGATGAAACATGGATCTTGGCCCACTAGAAAATATAAGGATATTTTCAGCATTAATATCTTGAGGGTTATTAATCCGTAGAAAAATAGTGGGAGCTATATTTAATAAACTAGCCATTATTAAATATAGTCAAAAAAAAATTCACAAATACTAAATCTTGCGTATTTTCCTTTTGTAGAATCCCAAATGGCAAACAACTCATCGAGTTCACAACATTCCCTACGATCTGTCCTTGAGAAGGACAAGCTCTCTGGAACCAACTTCCTTGATTGGTACAGAAACTTGAGAATCGTTCTCAAGCAAGAGAAGAAACTGTACGCAGTAGAGGAGCATGTTCCAGCAGGTCCAGAGAACCAAACACCTGCAGCCCTAAAGGCGTATCAAACGCGTGTTGATGACGCTAATGATGCGGCCTGCCTTATGCTATGCACCATGACTTCTGAGCTTCATAAGCAACACGAAAACATGAATGATGTCGATATGATCGAGCATCTGAAGCAGCTCTTCCAAGAGAAGGCAAGGGTTGAGAGGTATGAGGTCTCTAAGGCACTGTTCAAGTGTCATCTGGAAGAAGGGAACCCGGTGGGACCCCATGTACTTCGAATGATCGGGTACTTGGAGAATCTCGCCTGACTAGGGTTCCCGGTCGGCCAAGAGTTGGCAACCGATCTCGTGTTGCAATCGTTTCCCGAGAGTTATGGACAGTTCATCATGAACTATAACATGAACGAGATCGTGAAACACTGCCAGATTCGCTCAATATGCTGAGGACAGCTGAACAGAGCATCAACAAGGGTAAGGGCAAGACCATTATGATGGTGCAGAAAGGAAAGGGCAAAAGGTTTGCCTCATCCTCCAAGGGCAAAGTCAAGTCAGTTTCCAAGTCCAAGGAACCTGCCCTTAAGCCTGTTGGTGGCATTGCCAAAGGTGTGACTAAAGGTGAGTGTCACTACTGCAGTCAGCCTGGACACTGGAGGAGGAACTGCCCAAAATATCTGGAGGACAAGAGGCTTGGAATAGTGATTCCACCACCACTAGGTATTTTGGTTGTAGATGTCAATTTAACTGTCTCTACATCATGGGTATAAATACTGGATGTGGATCTCACATTTGTCGAAATGTGCATGATCTAAAGAGAAGTAGAATTTTGGTTAAAGTAGAGATAGATCTGCCCGTTGGTAATGGAGTAAAAGTTGTTGCGTTGGCCGTGGGCGTGTGCGAGCTATCTCTGCCTTCAGGATTAGTTTTAGAATTAAATAATCGCTATTTTGTGCCTGCTATGAGCAGAAACATTATTTCTATTTCTTGTCTGGACATGGATGGTTTTATTATTTCAATAAAGAACAATTGTTGTTCCTTTTAGTTGAATAATATTCACTATTTTAGTGCGCAATTATTTAATGGACTATATGTCCTTGATCTAAGCAATCTTGTCTACAACATTAATACCAAGCGGATTAAAATAAATGATTTAAATCTCGCTTATTTATGGCACTGTCGTTTAGGCCACATAAACGAGAAACGTGTATCTAGACTCCATAAAGATGGACTACTAGACTCATTTGATTTTGAATCATATGAGACATGTGAGGCTTGTTTATTGGGAAAAATGACGAAGTCCCCTTTCAATAAGAAAGGTGAGCGGACTAGTGAGCAATTGGTGCTCATACATACGGATGTGTGTGGGCCATTTGGCACGCCTGCTAGGGGTGGTTACGTCTAATTCATTACATTTACTGATGATTACAGTAGATATGGATTTGTGTACCTCATGAGGGCCAAATCCGAATCCTTTGAAGTGTTCAAAAAATTCAAGAATAAAGTAGAGAAGCAACTTGGCAAAAGTATCAAGGCTCTACGATCAGATCGTGGAGGAGAATACTTGAGCCAAGAGTTTGATGACTATCTTAGAGAGTGTGGGATCGTGTCCCAACTCACTTCACCCGGAACGCCACAATGGAATGGCGTGTCAGAGAGGAGGAATCGAACCCTATTGGATATGGTTCGATCTATGATGTGTCAAACCGATCTTCCATTATCGTTTTTGGGCCATGCTCTATTAAGTGCAGCTTTCACCATTAACCGTGTTCCATCTAAATTAGTCATGAAGACACCACATGAGATGTGGAGTGGGAGGCGTCCCACACTGTCGTTCATGAGGATTTGTGGCTGCGATGTCTATGTAAAACGTTTACAATCAGACAAGCTAGGGCCAAAATCGGATAAGTGTAAGTTTGTGGGGTACCCTAAGGAAACTAAGGGTTACTACTTCTACAATCCAACCGAGAACAAAGTGTTTGTTGCTCGGACCGGCGTGTTTCTAGAAAGAGAGTTTGTCTCTAAATAAGAAAGTGGGAGGACTGTAGAACTTGAAGAGATTCAAGAACCACAAATCACTGAACCGATTATGGAACATGAGCAGGAACCACAAGTAGTTGTGGAGCAACCTGTTCAGGTAACACAAGAGCTTCGTAGATCTAGTAAAGCGAGAGGTATGGACTTATCGTGACCGATTCCGGTGACACGATGCTCACAGATGATGAGCCTACAACCTATGAAGAGGTCGTGAAAGGCCCAAACTCTCAGAAGTGGCTAGAAGCCATGAGATCCGAGATGGAATCCATGTATACCAACAAAGTATGGACTTTGGTGGAACCACCCGAAGGGGCGCAGCCCATAGGGTGCAAGTGGGTCTTCAAGAAGAAGATCGACATGTATGGTAATGTGATTACCTATAAGGGCCGATTGGTGGCTAAAAGATTCATACAGATTCATGGTATTGACTATGATGAAACCTTTTCACCAGTCGCTATGACCAAATCCATCCGAATCCTACTTGCGATTACAGCATACCATGACTATGAGATTTGGCATATGGATGTCAAAACAGCATTCCTTTATGGGAATCTCCTCGAGGACGTGTATATGATACAACCGGAGGGTTTTGAAGATCCAAAGCAAGCCAACAAAGTCTGTAAGGTGCAACGATCCATTTATGGATTGAAGCGAGCTTCTAGAAGTTGGAATCGACGTTTTGATGAAGTAGTCAAAGAGTTTGGCTTCATCAGAAACTAAGATGAGTCTTGTGTCTACAAGAAGGTTAGTGGGAGCTCTGTAGCTTTTCTGGTCTTGTATGTGGATGACATACTACTCATTGGAAACGATGTTCCCATGCTGCAGTCTGTTAAAGATTGGCTAGGGAAGTGTTTCTCAATGAAGGACTTAGGGGAAGCAGCCTATATACCCGGTATAAAGATCTATAGAGATAGATCTAAGAGACTGCTAGGCCTAAGTCAAAGTACATATATTGACAAGGTGTTGAAACGGTTCAACATGCAAGATTCCAAGAAGGGATTCTTGCCCATGTCACATGGAATCACTCTTTCGAAGAGTGGTTGTCCTACCAATGAGATTGAGAAGGAACGCATGAGTAGAATTCCCTATGCCTCGGCCATAGGATCTATCATGTACGCCATGTTATGTACTAGACCAGATGTGTCATATGCCTTGAGTATGACAAGCAGATACCAATCCAATCCGGGTAAGAATCACTGGATTGCAGCCATGAACATCCTAAAGTGCTTGAGCAGAACTAAGGATGCTTTTTTGATATTTGGCGGTGAGGAAGAGTTGCGTGTAAGGGGTTACACTGATGCAAGCTTCCAAAATGACAGAGATGACTTTAGATCACAGTCGAGATATGTGTTTTGCCTGAATGGAGCAGTGGTGAGCTCGAAGAGTTCCAAGCAAGAGACGGTGGCTGATTCAACAACAGAGGCTGAGTACATTGCTGCAAATGGCGCAGCAAAGGAAGCTGTTTGGATCAGAAAGTTTTTTTCTGAACTTGGTGTGGTTCCTAGCATTGTGGATCTAGTTGAGTTGTACTGTGAAAACACTGGGGCGATCACGCAATCGAAGGAACCCAGTTCGCACAAGAAATCCAAGCACGTGCTTAAGAAGTTTCATCTCATTCGAGATATTATCGATAGAGGAGACATTCGGATATGCAAGATTCCTACAGATGAGAATCTGTCAGATCCACTTACAAAGCCGCTTTCGCAGTGGAAGCATGAAGGGCACACTAGGAGTATGGGCATACGAGATGGGCCAGATTGGCACTAGTGCAAGTGGGAGACTGTTGGAATAGATGCCCTAGAGGCAATCTAGTTTAGTATGAATTTATTTGTGGCTAGAAAATTCATTTATTATTTATTGGATATTTAATATAATGAAGTCCTTAGATTAACAATTGTGTTGTTTATCTTAAATATCCCTAGTCCATTATAATGACTAATAGGAAAATCATCTATAGACTAGTATGGGGTTGGATTGATATGGAGATATCATGATCCAACACATAGGTGTGCATTACGGATAATGGCGCACTGGATTGACCCATCTCCGAGAAGGTTACATACACGTTATGTTAAGTCACAAGTGCTTCTCGCGGTAAAATGGTATTTTCATCCTTATACTTGAAGTCGCTAGATATTTTAGTTGTGGATTATTGTGATTTTGGTAGCGTTACACCGTAACTGGGTAGTTATAAAGGCGTGTACCGGATACAATAAGAAGCAAGCTTAGAGATCGTAGTGGACGTAGATTGAATTTGTCCCTCCCACATAACGGGAGAAAATATCCTAGGCCACTCGAGGGATAGTTCTTATAGAATGTCTGGCCAGACTCAAATAAATCAATACGGGATATTGATGATATTTGCACGAATAAGGCTATCCCATGGATCGAGAAATTGTGGATTAGATATACGAGTGTGACTTGTATGTCTCGTGTCCAATCCGGATATAGAGACAAAGGGATGAGACAATTACTTTTACAAGGTTTGTCGAGATGACTATTCTACTAGTTGGCTAGAATGAATATTTTGCTAGAAACCGCTCCATATTAGCAAATTGTTGCTACCAACTAGATAGAACCTATGGGGTCACACGCTATATAGAGTTGAACTAGATTTGAGAATTAATTGATAGGATTAATTAATTAGAAGGATCACTTTGCAATACCTTGCAAACTTAGTAGGGACTAATTTGCAAGTAAGGGGCTAAATTGAATTCTAGTAGGACTAGAATAGGTCCTTTAGGTAGTTGGCAAGGATTTGTTGGACTATATAAATGACACTCCTTCCTTACTTCCACACTTATGACCTTATTGATCATAACTTGAGTGGGAGAGAACAAAAAGGAGAGAGAAAGCAAGCAAAGAGGAGCCGCCGCCCCTCCCTTGCTCGCCGCCCGTCCCCGTCGGCCACAAGGAGGCCGAAACTTCCTTGTTTCGTCTCATTTTGCGTGATTCTTCTTCCTCTTCCTCTTTCCGGGCTAGCACCAAGGATTGGAAGATCTAGTATTAAAATCTAGGCGCGTATCAACTATAGAGAACGTGACACAATTCGCGTTTGAAGTCATCAAAGGAGAACCCTAAGGTGTGTTATTGATTTCTTCCTTTACCATCGTTATGTCTCTTAACTTGTGATCCTTGGAGGGTTTTGCATGGGTTATGATTGTTTGTGTTTCCGTTGCGCATCCATGAATCAAAACCCTACAAGAATTTCCTCTCAAGTTTTGCATGAGGATTTGCCACGTGAAAAATACAATTAATTAATATAATTTTTAAACTTTAGATTTAAATCACATATGCAAGGTCACAATCTGCCTTAAATGGAAATAATTGTTCTTTACAATAATTAAGGGCTCTGAATGAATGTTACAAATCGGTAGATTAACAATTGATAAACAAAAAATTGAGAATTCTAAAACAAAATGGTATAAAATATGGTATAAAAAAAGTATAAATGGAAGGAGAGTTGACTTGGGTAGGATTAATCAATCATGTGCTTTGAATGAATAAACTAGTATTGTAACGGAAATGGGAGATTTTCAAACAAAACCGATGTAAAGCGGGTATATACATAGGAGAATAGGAAACTACTTTTCATAAAAATGGAGTATAAATTAATATTTATGTAAATTGACTTCCGAAACTGAGTATGGCTTGAAAAGATTAAATTTTTTGGTGCGGGAAAAGGTAAAATTTGAAATCGAGTATACACATATGGACATGAGAAACTTTTGTTCCAAACAAAAACTGTAGTTTGGATCAAAATAATTGGCTAGAGCAAATCAATTGCATTTCTACATTGACACCGGGATGAGAAGATGCCAGTTGAAGAGTTACAAACTGTCTTTTTGACGCCAGTAAAAGAATACGAACGACGAAGGAGCGCCGGGCACGTCGTAACTACGACCCATCACTAGAAATCCAACGACGGTGAGAAACCAGGTATTGATTTCTTCCTTCCTACACTCAGTACAAACTTAGTAGTTGATGGTTGATTTTAATCGAGCAACCCTATAAGATAAATATTTTATATAAAATCAACGACATTAGTGCTAAGGGTTTGTTTGGCATTGTATGTGATGTCCCAAAAGTATGGTGCGGCAGGGAAAAGTAGCATTTGAATGCATTAGAGCATTTTAAGAATACTCCTCATATTCTAAAAATGTGCGCAGGCAACCAAAATATATTGTGAAGTAACTTCTGGGTTGCAACCCTCAACAAATTCCTATGGCTATTCTTGGAATCCTGCTGATTATATTCCTAATCAAATGTTCATCCAAAGAGAAAGGGAAAAACGTCGGTGAAAGGTATAATAGTTTTAGGATGGTCATTGAAATTTTTATTTATTTTGCTCTCCATATTTTTGTTTTAACGTTTTATCAATTATGTGCTTTAAAATTTAATTAAAAGGAGCATAGACACACCCACGGATCGTTGAGTTTTATAATTTAATTAACTTCTGAAAATCGTTTAGCATCAAAACTTATCTCTCATTTTTTTTTATCACCTTATGGATCTCCTACTTATTTGGTATGTCTGTAAAAATATACACAAGTAACGGAGGGAATATTTAAACAAGTTGTTGCATAATTGCCCATTGCTACGATATGTGTGTATATTTATATATACAGTTAAATCGATTTTGAGTTTAATTTCAAATTTCACCGTGCATCGCACGGGTTAAAAGCTAGTACGCTTCTATTCAGAGGTCAAGATAACTATTTGAATTTGGACTTCAATTAAAATTGGAAAAAGCATTCAGAGGGAATAACTGAACCAATGTAGTAATCTCTGCAGGATAGTCACCCTGCATTTGCTTCGGTGCAGGAAGTGGTAACTAATTTGTGTTTATGTAGCATTGGATACTTAATTTCATAGATGGGTGGATCCCTGATGTGTGCGCTTGCATGTAGTTGCTGGAAATGATCTTGAAGGCGAAAAGGAAGACGATGCTGATAGTAATGAATGGGTAGACATGGTAGTGAAATGGAAAACTAGACAAGTGAAAAGATATTACTGATTTGCGATGACGGTGGAAGAGGAAACGACCAAGGCGATGAAGATGAGTTTCTGTAAGATACCAAATATGACATGATATACTATTCATGAACCTATTCTAGCAGTTACCTTATTCTAAGCGCACTTGAAATGCATACCATTCCTTTTATGTGTCCTTGTGTCCAAAATGCAACAATTGCCAGATGAGTTCATGTTTGCATTTAGACCCTTTTCGTAATAGTCGAACAAAATGTTCTTTGCACATTTCATGTTTTGTCTTCTGCTAATGATGTCTTAATCGTCAAACTAATCGTAAATCGTCTACCAGGTTGGTCTCTGTCTCCTTAAGCATTATGTCGGTGTCAATTGTATGCTACCGGATGTCAAGCCATAGGTTGGAGGTGATCTTCAGTCGGTTTGAAGGAAGTACTAGCTTGCTCTTCTAGCATAACACCTCCTGTAAAATGGATGATGAGCTCAGGGGACCGACGTCTCAGAAAAATGTTAGTGGCGTGATGTTAATTTGCACTACCCGTGTTTTAAGTTTCTCCTTATTCGTAACTTAGTGTCTCGACCATGTAACGAATTCGTATGGGATAAGGCAATGAAATTTTGTAAATGCTTTTGAATTGACTTTGTAGTTCCATTTTCTGTGTACTGGTTGTGACTTCTACTTGACACTAAAGTCGGGATCGATAAAACTTTCTTATTCAACTGGATGTGTAAACATATTGTTGATTGGTTTTATTGCTTGGGGAAGGTTGTAGAAGCAGCTAAGTTTCCACAACTCCGGCGCCACTGGTACAACTCCAGCTGAGCATATGCCTGAACATGCCTTTAAAAAGATACTTTCCCGGCGGCTACAACCGCTGTTATAAACCGGATTATTTTCTGGCAGCTCAAACCACCGCAATAAAAGACACCATGCCAGTGGTCGAACCCCCCACTACAGCTTAAAAGTTATTACAGCGGCACCAACCACCGCAATATGTTTGCAGATATACCAGCGGCTGTGGCCGCCGCTATGAATACCCTACCGCAGTGACTTGATTACCCGCCACTTGGGAGCGCCTTAGCACCCACTGCAGTAGATCTATGCCGGCGGGTTAGAGGGTCTATACCAGCAGCTACAACCTGCTAAAGCTCCAACTTCTTGTAGTGAGTTTTCATGTTAATGTAATCATTAAAATTTCTGATTTCAAATTCTAGTAGTACTCGTTTTCATAAAACCAATTATAAGAAGTCAAATCGCATAAAAGTAGTAAGTTCCATGATTTTTTTATATGTTTCTCGTCTACTGGGATCGAACTCAAGAGCTCATGGAATGGAACTTTTCAAAGCTCTACCACTTGAGCTAGCACCAATTTGCATAAGTTCCATGATTTTAACATTACGATTAACAAATATTGATGAATAAGCAATTGATTAAATGATGCTGTGTCTGTCATCAATTTCGGAAGAGTGTTTCTTTTAATAACAAATTAGTTCGGGGTTCAGATTTTAGGACAGGTCTTTGCTGCTAGAAAGAAAAAACTGCAGGAAAAATTGCATCTTCTGTAACTCAAAAGACAAAGCTTGTATAAGGGCTAATGTAGGATTTTGAATGAATTCTGGGATATTTGACCATGAGTACATAATATCAATGTTCGTGTAATTACACCCATATATCAAAGTTTTATTGTATTTATTAGCTTAATCTGTAACGTGTGATGGCGTTGGTTCCTGATCGCTGCATTATTTTATAAGATTAGAGCACATTTCCCATGAATATAGACACTCCAACAAGTAGCGATCATCATTTACAAACTCTAATCACTTTTAGAAATAATAGAAAACTTTTGTTGCCCAATTTATCCCTCTCCTTGAAAAATAATCAGTTTTATGCCTGTCCAATCAAGATAGAGAAATCAGAGAGCGAATAGAAAAATCATCAAAAGTAACGGGTGAACATGCAAAAGCTTCTCTAATACAAAATTTTGTACCCCACTCGTTTCTAGAGAGTTGTATTTATTTAATTAGAAAATGTTTCTTTATAGAAAAAGAATTACAGGTTTTCCCAATTGTTCTTTGTTTGGCTGGTATTCAACTTATAAAATGGTCAAACAAATGTTAAATCGATTCATTGTCATTGTTGATTACTTACTATCAAAGTCTTATGCTGTTCTGGATCAATCCGATGGGTGCTAAACATTTCTCTAAAGAAATTTGAATGGGTGATTCCTATATAAAATTTCAACTTCCAGATTAGACAACTACTTTTCACATTTTTATTTCAACATATAGTTATGTGTAGTTCGAAAACACTCCTTCACATGCGAAAAAATTATCAGTTCTGCCGACATAACAAGCAGTCTGCACGAACAACAATAAATCACTCGCAAGTAGAACGTCAATTTCAACGTGAGAAGTTTGAGAGAAAAACTGTTAACTTTCCATCGAGCATCAAATCGAATTTTCTGTTGGGAAAATTTGTTTCAACTTCAAGAACGAAGTATAGTAAGTGCATGTTTTGCTTAGGATTTTACACTTGCAAGAAAATTAATTGTATTTTGTTTTTCAATTTTAGAGTGAGATTTTAATGTAAGTTGGATACAATATGCACATTCTACAAATATCAAATTAGAAGATTTTTTTGGTGCAGGCTTATCAAAGTAGAAGAAAATTGACATGAACAAAGCGTTTGACCGAGTAAACTGGGCATTCTTGCAACAATGTTTGGAAACTTTGGGTTTCGGACCCCTTTTTATCAGGAATATTCGGATGGCGGTCTCAACAATTTCATCAGCAGTACTGGTAAAAGGTCAGCCAACGCAAACTGTTGTCCCAACTCAAGGACTAAGACAAGGCGACCCAATGTCTCCATTTTTATTTCTTATTATCGCGGAAGCATTGTCGGAAACATTAGATCTTCAGAACACACAGCAGGTCAAAGGTATTTCTATTTCTAGGCATTCACCGCCAGTTTCACACTTGCTCTTTGCGGATGACACCTTCTTGTTCTAAGAGATATCGCCAAATTCGGCATCGGCACTCATGGATGCCCTCACTGCATGCATACTGCACTCAGTCCGGCCAACTTATTAATTTCAACAAATCTGAAATCTTTGTCAGTCCAAACTTGACAGACCGGGAAAGTACAGAGCTTTCGGCAAGGTTACAAATCAAAGTTGTCAACACGCCGGAAAGTATTTAGGAAGTTTCACGGATTTCACTAAATCCAAAATGGCCCTTTTCTCGGATATTATCTCGCAATTTTGATCAAAATTCGCTTCTTGAAAACAACACTGTCTCTCATTTGCTGGTCGGGTGACTTTAGTCAAATCTACGCTTCTCTCAATTCCCACCTACCTTCTTTCGAGCTTCCGAGCTCCAAAAGGTTTTTTGACGACATCCGACGTATTATTGTGCAGTTTCTATGGTCTCATGACAGTCAACGTGGGATTCACTGGAAAAAATGGTCTTTCTTATGTAAGAGCTCGGACAAAGGTGGTCTCGGATTTCGGGACATTGAAGCACAAAATCGTGCGCTATTGGTTAAGAGAGGATTTCAGTTGCAAACTGAATATACCAGCTTATTATATAGAGTTCTTAACGGTCGCTACATCGCCAACACTGACTTATTTCGTTCCAAAGGTCCTTCGACTTCTTTGTGGGGATGTAAGAGTATTTGTTGGGGTCATCTTAAAAGAACCACTAGGGTTCATACAAAAAACACAGAGGAAAAGGGAAAGAGGCGGAGAGGAACTTCTGTGTATATACAATCAACATAATAGAAACCCTAATACACTCTAGCTTTTATAGTGTAACTGAGAGAATAGATCCGTTACACTTAACGACACTAATCTAACGGTAATAAGATAATGGGCTGAATAATATAGACTGGGCTTATAAAAGGCCCATTACAATAATGATAAGAAGGCTTGGAGTCAAACGGCCCAAACTGTTAGAGGCCCAAGATATATTGCCTTTTACCCCCCTTAAACAAATGGGGGAACCGCCATGAGTTTAGTCTTCAAAACTTCGAACTGAGGTGCCAGCAGCGGCTTGGTGAAGAAGTCCGCTAATTGATCTACACTAGACACAAAAGAGACTATTAGTTCTTTGTTTATGGCCTTTTCACGCACGTAATGATAGTCGATTTCGATGTATTTTGTACGTGCGTGAAAAAGGGGATTAGCGGTCATAGCAAGAGCAAATTTATTGTCAGTAAATAAGTGAGGTGGAGAAGCAATTGTAAGTCATAAATCATGAAAAAGAAGTTTGAACCAAGAAAGGTCAGCAGCAGCAGTTGCCAAGGCCCGGTACTCTGCTTCGGTTGAGGACCGGGCAACAGTTGGCTGTTTTTTTGAGGCCCAGTGGACTGGATTAGGCCCAATAAAAACAGCAAGCCCAGTTGTGCTTCTCCGATCAGATGGGTTACCAGCCCAATCCGTGTCGGAGAACACATGAATAGGTATAGGGGAAGCATAGTAAAATAAACCGTGTGTTTTAGTGCCTTGGAGATAGCGAAGGATTCGTTTTGCTCCACTAAGATGCACATCCGTTGGTTGGTGCATAAATTGACATAAATGGTTCACAGCAAAAGAAATATCGGGACGTGTAAACGTGAGATATTGAAGACTACCAAGAAGCTGTCGATAAACAGTGGGTTCAGCCAAGGGAGTGCCTTGGTTGATATGAAATTTTACTCCTGCTGCGAGAGGAGTAGGGCAAGGCTTACAAGAGCCCA
The DNA here is from genome assembly GCA_023055425.1 of Linanthus parryae. Lineage (NCBI taxonomy): Eukaryota > Viridiplantae > Streptophyta > Magnoliopsida > Ericales > Polemoniaceae > Linanthus > Linanthus parryae. The sequence continues at coordinate 43,799,718 of JALGPY010000002.1, forward strand.
TGTTGTATTTAGATAATAAATCATTGATATATTTTTGCTGGGTTATTGAAAGCCCAGAAGAAGAACGTGTTATTTGGAGGCCCAAAAAATATGTTAATGGGCCCATATCGGTCATTTGGAACTCATGGCCCAGTTTTGTAATAAGAGTTGATATGTATGAAAAGTCACTGCCCATTACAATAATATCGTCGACATACAATAGAAGAATAGTAATTTTATCTAAATGTGGACGAATAAACATAGATGAGTCTGAAAAGGCAGCAGTGAACCCCAAAGAAAGCAGATATGTAGCAAAACGTTCGAACCAAGCCCTAGGGGCTTGTTTCAAACCATATATGGACTTGTGAAGGCGACAAACGTGTTTGGGAAATTTTGGGTCAACAAACCCAGTGGGTTACTTCATATAAACTATTTCACGGAGGTATCCGTGTAAAAAAGCATTTTTGACGTCTAATTGACGCAAGGGCCAGTTGTAAGTAGTGGCAAGAGCCAAAATAGACCGTACTGTAGCATGTTTAACCACGGGACTGAATGTTTCATCGTAATCAATCCCGTAGGTTTGATGAAAGCCCTTGGCCACAAGACGGGCCTTGTACCGGGAAATGGTACTGTTGGGGTTGTACTTTGTTTTAGAAACCCATTTATTCCCAATAACGTTTGTCTTAGGTGGTAAAGGAACCAAAGTCCATGTTTTTTGATTTACGAGACTAGTATATTCATCAAGCATATCAGAACGCCATTGTGAATATTTGTTAGCCTCGGTGAAAGATGTAGGCTCAGTAAAAGTGGAGTGTGTGGTGTGAAAAGCATTAAAACCAAAACTAGAAGAGGGAGAAGAAGAAGAAGTCATATGATATGCTAATTTTTTCTTACTAATTCCCGATTTGCTTCGGGTCTGCATAGGGTGACCACTTGTGGTGGATGGTGGGGGAGGGGGGGAACTCATCACTGGGTTGATGGTCTCTGCCATGCCATCACCAGAAGTGATCATGGGATCCCCAAGTGTAGCATCTGAGGTAGCATCTGCTGTAGTATCTGTTTGGGGACCAGAACCACTGCTAGTGGGATGCAGTGAACCATCAGGACCCTCAGAAATTGGTGAATTCACACATGGAATGTGTGAAGGAGCAACAGATGGACTGTTGCAAGGGACATGGACAGGATAGGAACCTGTAACAGAAAGAGGAGAATGTGAGAAAGGAGAACAGGTAGTGGCAGTAGCATAAGGAATCTTGTACTCATCAAATATTACATCACGACTAACATAAAAACGTTTAGAAGCATTATCATAACACATATAGCCCTTATAACCATCTGCATATCCCAAAAAAGCACATAAAGTGGATTTTGGATCAAGTTTAGAGGAGATATAAGGTCTTAAGTTGGGATAGCAAGCACAACCGAATATCTTCAAATAAGAGTAATCTGGTTTTTGATGAAAAAGTATTTCATATGGTGACTTATTTTGTGTATTTTTACTAGGCAGCCTGTTGATTAGGTAAGTGGCAGTTGCCACTGCATGAAACCAGAAAATTTTTGGCAAAGAAGCATTATGCAACATTGTTACTGCAGTTTCAATGATATGACGGTGCTTGCGCTCAGAAACCCCGTTTTGTTGGGGAGTATGAGGGCAAGATTTTTGATTTTGTATTCCATGATCCGACAGGTATTGTTGAAAGACAAAGGAGGTATATTCACCCCCTCCATCTGAGCGCAAGATTTTAATAGAGTAGCCCAGTAATTTTTCAATAAAAGTCTTAAGTTTAGTGAAAGCAGTAGAAACTTCAGATTTCAATTTCATAGGATAAAGCCATGTATAACGAGACATATCATCAATAAACAATACGTAATAACGATAACCATTTAATGAAACAGTATAGGAAGGACCCCAAACGTCACTGTGGAGTAAGTGAAGGGGATCAGTCGCAACAGAGGTAGAAACTGGATAAGGCAATCTACGCATTTTGCCACACAAACACGATTCACACAAAGTTTGAGAGTCTTTAACAGAAAAAGAAAAAAAGTTTAAACATTTTGATAAAACATCCTTAGAAGGATGACCCAGACGATTGTGCCAAAGACTTGACTGGACGCGTTAACCCAAGTAGGCTTGAGGACCAGGCGAAGAACAGATAGAAGATAGGGGATATAGACCATTTTTACTGGGACCCTGAAAAAGGGTTTGACCAGAGTCAATAGAGATAATAGAAAAGGAGTTCTTGTCAAGATAAATTGAACATTGTTGTCAACACACATTTTATGAACAGATAGAAGATTAACAGATATATTAGGAACGTGCAGTGTGTGTGGAAGTGTAAAAGAACCTTGAGCAGTAGTTAAGTAGGCAGTACCGGAGTAATGTATAGGCAGAGAATAGCTGTTACCAACTGTAACATGGTCGGAGCCGTGGTAGGGCTCAGTGAGAGAGAGATTCCTGAGTTCTGAAGTCATATGATTGGAGGCACCTGTGTCTGTAAGCCAAACTTCAGATGGGACAGATTGAGAGTGCTGAGAGTTAGAAGCAGCAGCCATATCAGAGAGCTCTTCCGGTGGATGGCGACCCTGATAGGCATAGTCCATGCGGTGCCAGCAATCCAGAGCGGAGTGGAAATCATTCCCACAAATCTGGCAAGTAATAGGATTGGAGTGACCAGACCCGGATCTCCCTCTGTGAGAACCCGAACGACCAGAACCGCCACGTCCGGATCCATATCCATATCCGGATCCAGACCCGGAACCAGATCCGAATCCGTTACCCGAACCGTACCCGGATCCATATCCGCCACCCGAACCGTACCCGGAACCATATCCGCCACCCGAACCGTACCCGGGTCCTTGCCCATATCCAGGTCCAGAAACCGAACCGCCAGATCGACCCCCTCTGGAAGATTCGAACCGGCCACCACTTCGGTTACCAAACCGGCCACCACCCCGGTTAGGGTAACGCGAACCGCCACGGCCACGGCCGCCGCCATGGAAATTGGGGTTTCCGGCGGAGAAGAAGGCGGCAGGGTGTGGATCTGGAGCAAGGGACTGGTTAGATCTCATGTGTTCATCAACTTTCAAAAGAACATGAAGCTCCGAAAATGAAATAGGGTTCGAGTGTATGTGGAGAGATGAGCGGAAAGGGTTGAATTCAGGAGGTAGGCCATTGAGGGCATACAAGAGCATGTCTTCGTCATATATATGAACAGAAGAGACTGCAAGTTGATTTCGGATGGTGGTGAGCTTTTTTATGTAGAGATCGATGGAATCGGTACCCTTTTTGATGGTTTGGAGAGAAGATTTCAGGTGGATGATGTTAGATCGGGTGAGTGAAGCATATCGTTGTTCAAGGACTAACCAAGCAGATCGAGAGGTGGGTGACCCAATAACCTGAGTGAGGGCCTCCGTAGAGAGAGAGGCGTTGAGGATCGTGAGAACAGCCTGATCCTGAAGGACCCATTGTGAATAAGCCGGATTCGGAAGAGGTGATTGTGCACCGCTCCCAGACGCCGGAAGAAACTCCGGAGGACACGGAATCGAACCGTCAATGTAACCAAACAGACTATGTGTGCGAAATATCGATGAGATCTGATGTCTCCACAACACAAAATTTGTGCCATCTAGTTTAAAGGGTAGGAGATTGTGAATATTGGACCGCAAATATAGAGGCGTGGTGGAGGAATTGGTAGGAGAAGAGCTCATGATGATTGCTCTGATACCATAAAAGAACCACTAGGGTTCATACAAAAAACACAGAGGAAAAGGGAAAGAGGCGGAGAGGAACTTCTGTGTATATACAATCAACATAATAGAAACCCTAATACACTCTAGCTTTTATAGTGTAACGGAGAGAATAGATCCGTTACACTTAACGGCACTAATCTAACGGTAATAAGATAATGGGCTGAATAATATAGACTGGGCTTATAAAAGGCCCATTACAATAATGATAAGAAGGCTTGGAGTCAAACGGCCCAAACTGTTAGAGGCCCAAGATATATTGCCTTTTACATCTAATCGTTCAAAATGGTTGTCAATGGATTATCAGCAATGGCAGATCAACTCATCCCATGACTGATAACTGGATCCCAGGTGCCACATTACCATTACAACCACCATCGCCCGTTCTCCTACAGATGTACCCAACTCTAACTGTTTCTGGCTTCATTACCAAGAACTCCAATGAATGGATCATTCCGCTTCTGAGTTCTTTCTACAAAAAGGATCAAATGCAAAAGATCTTGACAATCCCCATCATTAATTCGGCGGAAAGCGACGTTCTGGTTTGGGGACACACAACTACAGGTCTTTTCACCGTCAAATCGGCCTACTCAGTGGAATTTGAAATGCGCAAGTCGAACACGGCAACAGCTACGGAGCCTAACGACTTGGCTGGAGGAACCCTTATGCACACCTTTAGTAAACTCAAGCTCCAACCCAAGATCTATTATTTCATGTGGAAACTGGCTACCAACTCACTTGCCGTCAAGCACAACCTTCATCGACGACATATTCCACTTCAGACTACGGATCGTGACCTTTGCAATGCCCCTGATGAAACACTTAAACACTGTTTTTTTACTGCACTCATGCTAGAGCAGCTTGGTTTGGGTCTCCATTGGGTCTTCGGTCCTCCGACACCAACACTCATCCATTTTCTCAAATGCTTGGCAATTTGTTTCGGACACTATCCTCGGATTATCAGAGAACTATTTTTGTTCTCACCCTTCGTCAAATAAGGCTCTCCGGGAATGCGGCATCTATGAACGGTAAGCTCATTACGACCGTGCAATCCTTAGCAGCCATCGACTCGGCTTTTGCAAACCATCAAACCCGAATCACATTTCGACACGAGACATGTTTTACCCCTCCGGTGAGTGAACCATCAAGAGATATCTATGAGGCTACTCATACAAATGCAATTGGAACACCAGCTCTCAAGTCCATTTTCGAGGTTGACGTAGCTTGGCGACAAGACACTACCTCTACGGCAGCTTGTGTTCAGCAAGATGCTCACTCTTCTTATGGCCGCAGTTGCTTCCAGGCTAGGACATCACTGGAAGCAGAGGTTAAAGGAATTAATGCGGATCTCAAATGGCTATTGTCCCATGGCTACACTTTGGTTGAGCTCCATACAGACTGTCAGGTTTTGGTCCACGATCTGCGCACGAAGCGACAGAATTCGGAAATCCTTATGCTGCTACGAGAGATTACTTCACAAGCTTCCTCGTTCACCCACTGTGCTATTCGGTTTTTAGGCCGAGCTAATGTTACGATCGCACATGAACTTGCTTCTCGACACTATTTAGATTGTAGCCGTATATCTGTTTCTACTCGCACGGTTTAATTTATAACAATTTCTGCCACTTTCAAAAAAAAATTAGAAGATTTTTTTGGTGCAGGCTTGTTGAAATACCATATTTGCCCTACACTTTTTGTATGGGTTATGAAGTTTCACTAACACGTAACATTTAGATGTAACAAAAGCTCAAATGAGGACAACTATCATAGATTTCAAAATAAAAGTTACGAAGTGTTGCTAAATGTATTTAAATTTTAATGCGAACTTTTATCCCAAACAATTTCTAAATATAAATTCACTTCTGTTGGGAATATGCCTTGAATAGGCTCGAGAAGCTTGGTGAGGAGTTAGGAGACAAAGAGGGGCAAGGAAAAAATGCCAAACAAAGGAACAAGACGAAGAGAAGGAAGACAAAGACGAAAACAGTGTCAGGGAGGTCGCAGGACCTCAAAATCAAGTCGCACGACCTGGGAGGGAGGTCGCACGACCTCAGATCAGGTCCCACGACCTGGGCAGCTGGCTGAAAATTTAGAATTGTTTCCTTATGTATTTTTGGTCTGTTTTGTACGTTTCTTTGAGACCAAGCAAGCCTAGTGGGTCTATATAAAGGTGTATAGGCATAGGTTGAGGTCTGGGTTGTATTCGCGTTGTTTCTCTCTAATAAACGGGGTTTTCGGGTCGTGGAGGTAGCTAGCTCATCGCTAGTGAACCACGTTATATTGGGTGTATTCTTGTGATCTTGTTTCGTCCTATTCATCGTTCTCTAAGCTCTAACCGGATCATAACGAACTGGTAGGGTATCAGAGCTTAGGTTCCGGTGTTCCAAGATCAAGGTGGAGCTATAGGGCTAGGGTTTCACAATCCGTGAAATTCATAGCTACGGTTTTGCGATCAAGGTGGAGGACGCATTCGGGGTTACGGATCTGGACAAGGAGATGCAGAGAAGATGACCAGGGGGATGACCAAGATTGACAAGTTGACGGGGAGAAACAGCTTCAGCTTATGGCAGATCAAGGTACGTGCTTTGTTGAAGCAGCAAGGCATGCGGTTGTCATTGGAGGAAGATAAAGAGGGGGATTCTACAACCACCGCTGAGTTCGAGGGTCAGCAAGAGGGGACGCGATATAGGGCTGCGTATGTGGGTTCAGACAGTCAGAGTTCCGGCGCGATGATGGAGGCCATGAGAAGGTACAGTGACGTCTATTCAAACAGTAGAGAAAAGAGACACCGGTGGAAAAAGGATGAACTCAAGATCTGCAAGTTTGGCTACAGGTGGAGGGTACTTCTGATGATGGTCTAGTTCTCTAGGCCCCGTTGGGGGCAAGGGGAAATCGTGCTCTTAATCAGGAGGCGGATGGTGAAATAGGAGAGTCTCTGACGAGATACATGGAACGTGAAAAGGACACATGTTGTGGGTTTTGTTGTAGGGACTTGGTGGAAGTCGGAACAACAAAACAAACTTCTTGTAGGAACTCGGTGGGAGTTGGAACAACAAGAAAGTGGTTTTCAATTCCTGGAACTTGGCCGTAGTTGGATCATCGACAGGGTTCGATTGCAGGAACTAGACGGGAGTTGGAGCATCGTTGGGAGAACACGTTGTAGGATCTTTGCGAAGATGGAACAACTTGTTGATTTGGGGCTATTGGTGAGAACCGACTAACTCAAGCGCAAGCGGAAGAGAGAATTCATGGCAAGGTGCAGATTTGTTGGGAATATGCCAGGAATAGGCTCGAGAAGCTTGACGAGGAGTTAGGCGATGAAGACGGGCAAGGAAACAAGGCCAAATAGAGGAAAAAGACAAAAAGAAGGAAGACAAAAAAGAAAACAGTGTCAGAGAGGTCGCAAGACCTCAAAACCAGGTCGCACGACCTGGGAGGGAGGTCGCACGACCTCAGATCCAGGTCCCACGACCTGGGCAGCGGGCTAGAAATTTAGAATTGTTTCCTTATGTGTTTTTGGTCCGTATTGGACGTTTCTTTGGGACCAACCAAGCCTAGTAGGCCTATATAAAGACTATAGGTCGTTATCTACTAGTGTGGGTTGTATTCGTATTTTTTTACTCTAATAAACAAGGGTTTTCGGGTCGTGGAGGTAGCTAGCTCATCGCTAGTGAACCACGATATATCGGGTGTGTTTCTTCTGTTCTTGTTTTTATCCAATTTCATCGTTCTCTAAGTTCTACTCGGATCATAAAAAGTTAATTTGCTTTATTATATTCGTTTACGTATCATTATTGAGACTTTCATCTGGAACCAAATTAACTCTAAACTTGAGTATAGCTGGGGATAGAGGAATTGCGTTCACATGCCTTTATTCAATACGTGGAAAAGTTTAAAGTGAAATCTATATGAAAAACGTTAATGTATTAAATTGTGTAAACAATTCGAGTGTTACGAGTAAATCACAAAAATCTAAAAATGGTTAATAGGAAAGTCGATAGGTCAAGAAAAATATAGATGAACACGCATTCACTCCATTAGCTATATAGCTACAAACATTATTGGTGGGAAAGGTTGACTCTGGACCTTTTCAATAAATTAAAATAAAAAATGAACACGCATTTATTAGCTACATAGTTACAAATAATATTGTTGGTAAGGTTGAACATAAATCTTTTAAATAAATAAAAGCAACAGGAACATGAACTTAGTAATTATTTTGACAATTTTAGTCAACATTCACATTTATTTAAAGTTGGCCAGGCTCTATGCCTTTTGGATGAAGGAAGAAATTGGTAGGCTATTTAGTGGAAGAGGGAAGTAGTTGAGCACTTAGAGAGAACTGGACAATGTGTGAAGAAGAACTTTTATTGATTTTTGCTTGATGGAAAGTGGGGGAGGACAACAATTAGATACACTCTAGTACATTATATATAAGACTTAATATAAGTCTTCATTGAAGAGTGTTACTAGGACACTTGCTAGGACACTTACTAGAACTCTTGAGACTTACTAAATGCTAGAGTACAAGTCCCTGTTTATTGGGAGAGTAGGAGGATTATAGATTACATCATCTAGAGATCTCTCCACCTACTAGAAGCATCTAAATATATTTTGTATGAAAATTCTAGTAACACACACTACATCATTGTTCTAGAATCTTCTACCAATTTACTAGCTTATTAGGCTAATAGTTCTAGTAGCCTCCACTAACTGGTACAAATTATTATTGGGCTTCAAGACATAAGCCATGTAATAATTATCGACTACAAATATAGTTGGGCTAAATCAAGTTTACCCTCCAACAATGCCCACCAAGATTTTGATGGTTTGGAAGCCCAATTGAATTAATAATATGTGAGGTTAAGTCGCCAACCACTCGTTTTTATGCATTTTTTTTCTTATAAACAAACGGTACAAATAAAAACTGATGTGAAATATTAATGAAACATATATATATATATATATATATACACAGTAAATGGCGACATGCTTATATCCAAGAAATTCAAAATTTCACTATCAATTTTTTCATTTTAAAATTTTACGTTACTCTCTTATTAATTCACTAAGCTAGAGACCACATACCAAAATAAGGATAAATGTTTCTTTGATCAAATGGTGTTGAGAAAACGAAATTGAGAGATAAAAGGAAATAATTTGAAGGTTTCGATTGAATATTTTACCAAACAAATTACAGAGGATGTGTTCATATACACCCATTTGAAATGCAGAAAGAAAGGGTGTGTTCTTCTTTCTTTCTTCCTTATCAGGGATTCCAGTCAATGCCACCAAGTCCAATGTTTTCTTTTTAAAAAATACCATAAGAAGTGTTCGTAATTTTGTTAAGAACTTTGTGGGTATGCCTGAAACTAATGATCTGGGGAAATACTTAGGGATCCATCAGGTCCATGGGAATTTCAACAAGAGCAGTGTTGCGGACATTATCACTAAGATGAATAAAAAGCTTTCCTGTTGGACTAGCAAAATGCTCTCTATGGTTGGGAGAGTGACTTTATGCAAAACTATCCTTGCTTCCCTTCCCTCCTATAATATCCAGGTTCTCCCCTTCCCTATTAATGTTTGTGAAAAGATTGATAAAATCTGTTGATACTTCATATGGGGGATACAACTGAGAAAAAGAAAATTCACCTGATCAAGTGGGACACTCTTTTTAAGCCTAAATATAAAGAGGGCCTTGGCATTAAAAAGGCTAGATACCGGAATTCGGGGCTTATAGCTAAACTTGGCTGGGGTATGTGCTTTGAAAAAAACATTTGGTGCAATGTGCAGAGAAATAAATACCTTAGAAACAAAAGCCCAGGGAGTGCCAAGAGCAGTGGGTGCTTCTCTCCAATTTCGTGAGATATTCTCAACACTAAACCTTACCTGAAAAATAATGTGAAATGGAGCATTGGTGGTGGGGAAAATGTGTCTCTTTGGAATGAATAGTGGTGTGGTGGAAAAGCTATTGGTCCTGCTCTTACCAAATCTTAAAGCACATGAAGGTTTCCGACATCATTACTGAGGATCTGGATTGGAATATTGATAGTATTATTGCTGAAATTGATGATGAGACTAAGAATGATATTGTGTCTACTATCATCCCTTCTCTGAGTTCCATTGAGGACTCTCCCTTTTGGAAAGGATCCAACCATGGATCTTTCACTGTTTTTGCTGCTTATGAAGCCATGGCTGTTGAAGCTAATCACCACTCGGGTATAAGCAGTGGTGATTGGATAAAGATTTAGAAACTTAGAGTTCCAAACAAGCTTATCTATTTTGTGTGGACCATCCTTCATAAGAAACTTCTTACGAATGTTAGTAGGGAAGCATAGAGGCTTGACGGACATTGATACTTGTCCAACCTACGAGCTTGATTGCGAAGATCAGAATCACCTTTTCATGACCTGTCCCAAAGTGGCCAACATGGAAAAAAAATTGGCGTCTAGGTTGGATCACTTCTGTAAAAAAAAAATCTTAACTTCATCGATTGGATTTTAGTTAACATTAAAAAGAAGGGCCATATCGATAACTTTGATCATGTTGTTTGTCATTACTCTTTGGAACGTTTGGCTTAGATGTAGTAATCTTATTTTTAATGGTTCTATTGAGACTAGCAAGACTTATGTGCAGATTTTCAGAAAGCAGACTCAGCTCACCCAGGGAGCATTCCTCTCAAAGTCTAATCCCTTTTATTTTAACTTGTCTGTTTCTAGATCTCATTGGATTTTACCTGTGACAGGGCAATTCAAACTTAATGTTGACGAATGTGTGAGAATGCAAAATGATAAGGCTTGCATAGGAGGTGTGTTCAGGGAAAGCAATGTCAAATGAAAGTTGGGATTCATTAGAAAAAAACAGAGGATGCACCTGCTTAGAGAATGCGATTTGGAGCATCTATAGATGACTGACAGTGTCTTACAATAAGAACTGGATCAACCTTGAGATCGAAAGCGACTGCTTGGAGGCCGTCAACATATTCCAAGGGAATACCTTAGGGCCTTCATGCATGAATGCCCAAGTCAATGATGGAAAGTTCTCATCAGTCGTATCGTGGGAAGAATCAATCATGTTGGAAGAAATGTCAATGAGGTGGCCAATACCCTTGCCAATCTTGGAGCTGAACAAGTTGATCATCTGAGGATAATGGAAGAGGCGCCCGAAGTTGTCAAGGAGCTCCTCATTGCCGACAGACAAGGAGCTGGAATGTTCATTTAGTTTGTTGTTGTATCAGTTTCTGGACTGTGTGCGTTGTTTAATTTTCGAATTGGCTAAAAAAGAAATAAATAAAAATGAAATATAACGGAAATTAACTTTTTTTTTAATGAGATGGCCAATCAATATATGCCACGTATACTGTAAGAGCCAACTCACTACTATTTTACAAAAAAGAAGTCATCACTCTAATTGAGCTTACTTAGATATTAATTAAGAAAAAATGCTTAATTACTTAATGGATACCCCCAGTTTTCCGAAACTATCACCTTGCAACCCTCTCTTCTAAAACTTGCTTATTGGGTCCTCCATTTACAATAAACAGGTCAATGTGAAACGGGTAATTTTTTCCATCCACCACTTAATGGAATAGGCCGTTAGTTGACTCTCACGCCCTTTTGTTCAGGGCTAGCTAAAACGGTCATGCTAACTTTAAAAAAATAGTAACATTTTTTTAAAATCATCTTCATCATCTACTTCATGCTTTGAAATCCTAATTCAAAATCATCCCATTCGCCATCTCCTTCTTGTTTCAGAGGTATGTAATTGATTTGTTCACAACCAACAACACCGACCCATCATCAACCACAACCACTAACTCCAAACAAAGTTCTCTCTTCCGCAACCCATAATCGGGCGAGTACAAGCACCTTGATTCTGGTGAACTCAAGCTCAGATCCGGCTAGAGAAAATCCATATTTTGTCTAGAGAAAACCCATATTCCTGCGAGCTCAAACCCTAGCATCACCCTAATCAAAGGAAAGATGATTAGGGCGGAAACAGAAAGGAAGAGAGGACCCATCAAACTCGGAAACCCATAATTTGGCAAGAGAAAGGCCAAAATGAGGTGAGTTCAAACTCGGACTCCGGTGACCTCGAACCATAGATAACCCATCGGAGGATGGATAGGGAGAGTGAGATGGTGCTATTGAATGGGGACACGTAGATAGGGAGCTTCTTGGTATACAAGCCTCGCAGATCTATGAGTTATCTTCGTACAGGTGTATGTACGAAGATGACTGAAATAGAGGGAAGGTCTCATGGACGTCGGGCGACCTTCGAAGGTGAGTTAAAGGCATTTGGATTGAGGATTCGGGACGAGGAACGTGTACTCAAAAAAGTAGTCACTACCACATAACTAAACTACATTATCTAAGGGTTGACCCGAATTTTTTCTTTTAGAAGAAAACTCTTAATAAATTAAAGTACAAACTGACGGATTGATAATCGGTAGAATGCAATCAAAAGTTGTTGAAGAACAGCCTCGTACATAGACAATCTCCGTAAGACCACATTCGCCGCTCAGTTTTTGTGCCTTGGGGTTCCTGCTATGGCGAATTGTCCACCAGGATAGAAGTCGCGATTAGCACGGGACTGCATCACACGGCGAACGAGACTTGCTGGCAAGAAAAGGATAATTTGTGGAGGGAGAGAGTTTGAATGCTTAAAATTTTGGAATGGACAAACTGGAAGAGGGGAGTGCCTTTTATGGGCAGTGAAGGGGTGTCAAGAACAATCATGACCGTTCTGGAATGGTTGCACTATTGACCAAACAGTTTGGACTTATTTTATGGGCTGATATTTAATATAGTGATTGGGATTATTTTTTTGTTAATTTTATGTGGGTTAAAGTTGGTTTCCAACCCAAAAATAAATAGTCCAAAACAAGGCCCAACAAACTCAAACACAAACCCCCTAACTTCTACAGCTTATTGAGCATTCATCTCTTAATGGTTTTCGACGAATGGGTTATCAAAACAATCACCAAGTTACCCACTATATGATGGTGCAATTAGTGTTGTTAACTCTCAAACGAGCCGGGTTAAAACCGAGCTTAAATTCGGGTACAAACCCACATGTCGAAGACCATTTTTCCAACAATCCGCCACATGAATGATCAATCAGCGTTGAAAGATCAAATCAGTGTGGTGAATCCAATTCTCATCGTTGGTAATTAATTTCCTAAAGAAGAGTAGCCATAGGCCTTGATTTTTTCATTAATGAGATACTAAAGGGTATATTGGCTTGGTTAGTATGCGAAGCGCTTTGAACTGCCTTGCCGTGGTGTATAGTCGATAGTAACCACACAGTTAATACTGTAGCAAAGTATGTTCTCATGGTTGTGCTCATTTTGGCCACATGTTAAGTCGAGTATGGATGGATACCCTTAAATGTGTCTCACCTATGGATGGATACCCTTAAATGTGTCTCATTAAAAGCATAGCTTACCCTGGTCCTATCACTCGTCGTCCTAGGAATGCCTATCATCCTCCTAGAACCAGCCCCAATTCCTACTCACATAGGTGAGACACATTTAAGGGTATCCATCCATACTCGACTTAACATGTGGCCTCATTAAAAGCATAGCCTACCCTGGTCCTATCACTCGTCGCCCTAGGAATGGGATTGAAACATAGTTTCTTTCTTGAGTGACTTTAATTTGCACAGATAGTTAGGCTTTCCCTTTTGAACCTAGTTATTGGGATCTCCAATCTCCTAGGTTGGGTTTTCCTCTATCGTGCAACTCTTTACGATACTGGCATTAGCCCCATACCCCTTGACAAACTTGCAACTAATTCTCTCGGTAAACATTAGGTCAGCGGATCCGCTAAATCTTCTTTAGATTTCACATAATCGATCGATATAATTCCTTGTGAAAGAAGTTTCCTAATGGTATTATGTATTCGACGCTTGTGGCGAGACTTACCATTGTATATACTATTTTGTTCCTTCTGTATTGCAGACTGACTGTTTCAATGAATGCAAATAGATGGCACTAGCTTTGGCCATATTGGAATATCCTCAAGGAAATGGCGAAGTCATTCATCTTTTTCCCCTGCCTTGTCTAACGCTATGAATTCAGAGTCCATATTAGACCTTGCAATGCACGTCTTCTTTGAGGATTTCCAACATATTGCCGCTCCTTTGAGGGTAAATACATAACCACTTGTTGAATTGGAATCTTTTGTGTCAGATATCCAATTCGCATCGCAATATCCTTCCAATACTGCAAGATAGTTGGAATATTGTAACCCCGAATTTTTAGTGTATCGTAGATACCTTAATACTCAGATTATATCTATCCCGTGATCCTTTCCAGGGTTAATGGTGAAACAACTAAGTTTTCCAACAGCTTGTGCGATGTCCGGTCTTGTACAGTTCCTAATGTACTTCCTATTATTTGAGCATACCCTAACTGCTTAATAGTCGAGCCCTGATTTTTAGCGAGATGCATGCTCACATCAACTGGTGTCTTTACTGGCTTTCTTTAGTTTGGTCAAACTTTTTGAGAACTTTCTCGATATAGTGTGACTGAGTTAGCGCATAGCCATTTGGGGTTCTAGAAATTTTTATTCCTTGAATAACATTGGCCTCCCCTAAATCCTTCATATCGAATGTTGTGGACAACAACTTTTTTGTGGAACGAATTATCGTCTCGTTACTTACGAGGATCAACATATCATCTACAAAGAGACATATCATGACACATCCATCATTGATGGTTTTAGAGTATACACATTTGTCACACTGGTTGGTTCTAAAACCATTGGTTGTCATAACCCTGTCGAACTTTTAATGCCATTGTTTGGGAGTCTGTTTTAATCCATATAAGGATTTCTTTAATCGAAAATATTTGACTTCATTTCCTGGAACTCGGAACCCTTCAGGTTGTTCCATGTATATTCTTCGGCTAATTCTCCGTTAAGAAACGCAGTCTTGACATCCATTTGATGGATTTCAAGATTAAAGATTGCCGCAATTGCAATTAACATATGGATGGATGTTATCGTTGTTACTGGAGAATAGGTATCGAAGAAACCTACTCATTTATTTTTCTTATAACCTTTTGCGACTAGCCTCGTCTTATATTTGTCGAAGAATCCATCGGGTTTCAAATTCCTCTTGAAAAACCTACTTGCAACCTAGAGGTTTGCAACCTTGAGTTAGGTCCACTAATTACAACGTATTATTGTGAAATATTGATTCTATCTCACTTTTACGAATTCTTTCCAGTAAGGAGCGTCCACACTTGCCATCAGTTCCTTGTAGGAAGTAGGATCATTTTCGAGCATGTAAGTAAGGAAATCAGGTATGAAAGATTGTTCGGTCATTTGTCTCTTACTCCTCCTTGGCTCTACATCTTGGTCGTCTCCAAATGTAGAGTCGTATGTCCTTTTTTCAATGTCATGCGTATTCTTTTATTTGTAAGGAAAAATATCCTCAAAGAAAGATGCGTTTGATGATTCAATAATCGTATTTTCATATATATGTATATCAGACATTTCCGATTTATGAACCAGAAATCGATATGAACTACTATTCAAAGCATATCCAACGAAGATGCAATGGACTGTTTTGAGATCAAGTTTCACTTTCTTAGGTAGTGGTGTCGCCACTTTAGCGAGACATCCCCAAACTCGTAGATGTTTGTAAGAGGGCGTTCGTCTTTTCCATAATTCTTATGGAGTTTTATCAGCCTTTTTCTTTGGTACTCTATTAAGAATATAGTTGGCACTTAGTAACGCTTCCCCCCACAAATGATGGGGCAATCCATAACTTAGAAGTAATTCATTTAGCATTTCTTTTAAAGTTCTATTCTTCCTTTCAGCCACACCGTTTTGTTGGGGGTGTGTAAGTCGCTGAAAATTGGTGGATTATTCCACTTAGAGTACAAATTCCTGCGAAGGGAGAGTCATATTCTCCTCCTCGGTCACTACGTAGGATTTTAATCCTTGTACTTAGTTGGTTTTATACCTCTGCTTTATATTGCTTAAAAGCTTCTACAACTTTATCTCGACTATGTAATAAGTAAACATAACAATACTTTGTGCAGTCATCGATAAACGTAATGAAATATTTCTTTCCGCCTCTTGTTGGCACGAAATTTAAATCACATATGTCCGTATGAATTAATTCAAGTGGACTAGCCGTTTTTAAACCAATAGGTTTAAAAGGTTGCCTTGTTAATTTTTCCTCAACACAAATTTAACATTTTTGATTTAAATTAATTGCGCTTTTTGGAAGATGGTCCAAAGTCATTAAATTTTGAATTGATTCGTATTTAACGCGACCAAGTCTCCCATGCCATAAACAAGAAGAAGGAAAGAATTAGACGACTCAAGCAAGTAGTTAATAGCTTCTTTCTTATTAATAGCCGAGATAAGCATTACATTGAGTTCGAAAATCCCATCTTTCAAGTACCCACTTCCCACGCACTCACCTCTCTTGGTTACAACACATTTATCGGACTCAAAAACTAGCTTGAACCCTTTCTTGCTAAGAACCGGACCAGAGACTAAGTTCTTCCTAATTTCCGGGACATGGAGAACGTCATTTAGTATGAGCTTCTTGTCGGAGGTCATCTTGAGGATTACCGCGCCATTTTCTTTGACGGTGGATGTCGCTGAATTTCCCATATAAATTTGCTCCTCGGTGTCAATATCCTCATACGAAGATAACATGTTCTTGTTCGAACAAATGTGGCGGGTAGCGCCGATATCGACCCACCATTCTTTACGATTTCCGTCGGCAAGGTTTACTTCTGAAACGACTTCCGCAAAGTTGCCCCCATCGTCATGTTTGTTGTCTTCAACCGAGTGAGCTTCGGACTTCTTTCCGTTGGAACTCTTGCGCTTCTTTCGGCAGTCTTTGATCATGTGACCCGTCTTGCCACAGTTGGGGCATTTTCCCGTGAACCTCTTCTTCTTTTCGGGTTGAGCATTGTGCTTTCGCTTGAGATTGTTGGGTTCCGAACCGTCCACCACAAGATTAACTTTGGAATGATGGCTACTTGAGGGCTTCTCGTCCGCAATCCGGTTGCCTTACTCAATTCTGAGACGCACGATCAAGTCCTCCATACTCATCCCCTTGCATTTATGCTTTAGATAGTTCTTGTACTTTTTCCACGCTGGAAGTAGCTTATGTATCATGGCGCCCACAAGGAACTCCTCCGGGAGGATCATGTTTTCCGTGTGGACGTCATGAATTAAGAACTAAAATTTCTGGACTTGAGACATGATACTCTTTCCATCGATCATCCTAAACTCTAAGAAGTTTTCCACTACGAACTTCTTGGCTCCCGCGTCTTCTGTTTTCTCCTTCTTTTATAGGGATTGCCAGAGTTCCTTGGCGGTTTTTACAACAGAATATACATTGTACAATTGATTGTCTAGGCTATTCAATACATAGTTCCTAGCCAAAAAATATGAACGGTGCCATGCATCCTTTACTAGTACCGCCTCCTTTTCTTAATTCTCGGAGAGTGTAGGTGCATCTTCGGAAAGGTATCGTGCAAGGCTTAAGGTGGTCAAGAAGAAGTACATATTTTATTGCCATCGCTTAAAGTCCTTGCCGGAGAACTTCTCGGGTCTCTCCACTGGATGTGCATTAACCTGTATCACCGGAGTAACGAGCACGGCCTCATTCGTTGTGGCTGCCGTAGTTGACTCGGTTTGTCCGTCCCTCATTTCTAAAAAAAAAAGATTGTTTAGATGCAGCTCAGAATACAATAATAAACTGAATATGATAACCAAAGGGAAATAATCTCTTATAATACTAAAACAAAGAGATGGAACAAAATGGAACAAACTGTTTGAATTAAAACAAGGAGTCAAGGAGAACAAACTGTTTCAATACTAACAAACTATTACCGTATGAATTAACAAAACTTTTACCATTAACAGAATGTAATTGAGACACCGAACAAACTGACAAACAAACTGTTTTGTTTAGAAACAAAAGAGACCACGGAATATACGCAACAACAGGCTGTAATGGTTGACAACGTTCTTAATTTCTTTCAGCCCAACAGATTGATAGTAACAGAGAATAAAAAATATGAAACAAAGTCTGAAAGTACTGAAGAAGAACAAAGTGCAGTCAAATTCTAAAAAGACATGAGTCTGTTTCAACTTTTCTTCTTAATTAAATCAAGAAAGGCAATATGTTCCACTACTAACAAACTACAATTGACACTAAGACTAACAGATTACAACCACGAAGGTAATTTCTTCTTAATAGAGAAGAACACAGTTTGGAAACGGTCAAACGGCACAGCAGGAACATAAAGAAGATAACAGTGTAGTTTAAAAGAAAATGACTGCAACTAAGAGCCCGTTTGGTAATGCTTTTGCTTTCTAGAACGCTACTTTTCGACCCAAAAACAGTATATTTGTGTTTGATAAAATTTCATCTTTCAGCTTTCTAGAAAGCAACTGCTTCCCCACAGCAGCTTTTGAAAAGCAGGGGAGAGGTTGCTTTCTGTGACCTGCTTTTTGGTTAATTTATTGTTTGACATCATTATCCATTAATAAATATTAATAATATTTTATTGTAATAGTCGTTTGGACATTACAATAACTACCAAGCACATAATGTCAAAAGTACTTTTCAACAGCATATTTTATACCGAGATTACCAAACACTTTTTGTGTAGATTCTCACAGCAGCTTTCTCACAGTGCTTTCTACACATCAACTTTCTAAACCGCCACAGCATTACCAAACTAGCCCTAACAGTTTGAAATTACAGATTGATTACAGGAGTTTGTTTTACTATTATCAATAATACGAAGAACAAACAAGGGTCAAGAACGTATTGTCTTACGATTGTTATCAAAGGGTTGACCCGAAATTGTTCTTTTAGAAGAAAACAGTAAATAAATTAAAGTACAAACTTACGGATTGATAATCGCTTGAATGCAGTCAAAAGTTGTTGAAGAACAGCCTTGTACATAGACGATCTCCGTAAGACAATATTCGCCGCCCACTGTTTGTGCCTTGGGGTTCCTGCTATGGCGAATTGTTCCCCAGGATAGAAGTTCTTCCTGTGTCGCAGATTAGCACGGGACTGCAACACACGGCGAATGAGACTTGCTGGCGAGAAAAAGATAATTTGTGGAGGGATAGAGTTTGAATGCTCAGAATTTCGGAATGGACAAACTGGAAGACGGGAGTGCCTTTTATGGGCAGTGAAGGGGTGTCAAAAACAGTCATGACCGTTCTGGAACTGTTGCAACTGTTGACAAAACAGTTTGGGCTTACTTTATGGCCTGATAATTAATAATGTGCTTATGCTTATTTTTCTGTTAATTTTATGTGGGTTAAAGTTAGTTTCCGATCCAAAAATAAATAGTCAAGAACAAGGCCCAACAAACTGAAACACAAATCCCCCAACTTCGACGGCTTATTGAGCATTCATCTCTTAATGGTTTCCGACGAATGAGTTATCAAAAAAATCACCAAGTTACCCACTATATGATGGTGCAATTAGTGTTGTTAACTCTCAAACGATCCGGGTTAAAACCGAGCTTAAATTCGGTACAAACCCACATGTCGAAGACCATTTTTCGAACAAACTGTACTTCTTTTTCCTCGTCTTCCTTCTTCTGTACGTCATAATCTGTTCAACCATTTTTTATTAATTAATTTTCCTTATCTTTTTCTTTATTCATTTATTTATTTCCTCAATTGATATTTCCGCATGTAGTACTGGAAATTAGCCTTGTAGCCTCTTGAATGGAAACATTATTTTAACAAGACCCACTAAAAACATGATTGAGTTAAATATTATTTTAGGTGGGTAGTGATACACAAAAAGGCCCCTAAATTCTCTAACGTGTGTAACTGTAATTTTCCCAGTTTCACATTGACGTTTTTATTACAAATGGGGGATGCAATAAGCGATTTTTAAAAGTCAGAGTTGCAATATGATAATTTCGGCAAATTAGGGATATGCATTAATTAGTTAAACTTTAATAGTCTGACTAAGACTACACCTACCAACTAAAACTTTGAATTCTGATAAGTCTGAAGCTCCTGGACATTATGTTGTGAATATACAGGCAGAGAGCTTAGCTCCTTGATGATAGAAGTCATAAACACAAGAAAAAGAAATTGCTAAATACCAAAGCTTCAAAGTTTTGAGTTACTGTAGCAGTTCCTATATATTGAATTATCTAATTGTTTTTCTGCAGGTTTTGGTAATGATATGGATTAATTATATGAATGCATTTAGTAATCTATGTTCTGAGTTGATTATTGCAGGACTAAGCTGGATTGAAAATCCAATGTTCATTCTGGTGAAGTTAGCAGGCAAAGCTTTAAAGCTTTGAGATATTCTGGTTACTCTTTACTGCTAAGTTCATTCAATTATCTTCTTGTATGCTGGTGGATTCTGTGATACTTACAACTTGATATAATCTGATTATTGTCTATTATTGTGTTTTCTATGTTTGGGCAATAGATTCAAAGCTTTGAAATCACAAGTCAAAGAAGTAGTTGATCAAACTACTATTTTAACTGACAAGTTTGTTGATCTAAAAAATCATTCTGATGATTTAGAACAACAAAATACTTCATTGACTCGTAAGCTTCTAGAATCCAAGAAAATTATTTTAACTTTTGCAGGCTCAGAACAGAAGCTAAGTCTTATGCTTGCAGGAAGTATGCATTCTGTATACAAGAGTGGAATTGGATATAACCCAAATTTTCCAAGAAAAAGCCAAACCACTTTTGTGCAAGCAGGAAGCAGACATTCTCCAAAAAAAGTGTCATTACTGCTGTAAAATTGGACATGTAAAATTAACTTGTCCCTTTATAAGGACAGAACCTCACATAATGAGGAACACCTATCCTTATCAGCTTAAGGGACAAGTGAAACAAATTTGGGTTCCAAAAGGAGTTAAAACACCTGATATGGTTGACTCTGAGTATGAATCTAAATTCTACACTTGGTCTAATAGCCTGTTAAGGCATTGATTGAATTTTGCAGGATGTCACCAAAGCTTTGAAAGATCATAAATTGATTTTGGATAGTGGATGTTCCAGGCATATGAGTTGGAAGAAATCTTTATTCGCAGAGCTCAAAGAGCAATCAGAGGGAACAATCACACTTGGTGACAAAGCAAAGTGCAACATAATTGGTATAGGAAGTGTTGGTAACAATTCTGCATATTCAATTTCTGATGTTTATTTAGTTGATGGTCTTAAGTATAATTTATTGAGTATTTCCCAGCTTTGTGAAAAAGGTAATAAGGTTGTTTTTGACAATGAGAAATGTGTGGTGAAAGATGAAAAATCAGGCAATTGCATACTCACTACTCCTAGGTCACATAATGTTTATGCACTATGTACTGACAAAGTTGCAAGTGATATTCTGAAGTGTCTCAAAGCTTTGAAGGATGACTCAAAACTATGGCACAGAAAGCTTGGTCATATAAGCATGCATTCTTTGAATAAGCTCATCTCAAAAGATCTGGTAAGGGGATTATCAATCCTCAAATTCAAAGATGATGAGTTTTGCAAGGCATGTACTCAAGGTAAACAGACCAGAAGCTCATTCAAGCCAAAGAAGTTTGTAAGTACCTCTAGACCCTTAGAATTAATGCATATGGACTTGTGTGGTCCTATGAGGGTTCAAACACCCAGAGGTAAGAGATATGCTTGTTGTAGTTGATGATTACTCTAGATATATTGGGTTATGTTTATTAGAGAAAAGTCTGAAGCATTATCTGAATTTTCTAAACCTCGCAAAGAGCTTCAAACTTTGAAAAATTTACCTGTTGCATCTATTAGAAGTGATCATGGTAGGCAATTTGATAAACTTGATTTTGATTTATTTTGTGCAAAGCATGGCATCTGACACAACTTTCCTGCACCTAGAACTCCTCAGCAGAATGGATTAGTTGAGATGAAAAATATGACTCTTAAAGGCATGTCTGGGACCATGCTTCCTGAAAGTAATTTGCCAAAATCTTTGTGGGAAGAAGCTATTAATACTGCGAACTATGTACTCAATAGATGTTTGATCAGGCCAATTATGAAGAAAACCCCTTATGAACTGTTTAAAGGCAGAAAGCCTAGTGTTGCTTACTTTAAGCCTTTTGGATGTACCTGTTTTGTGCATAACAATGGAAAAGATAATCTTGGTAAGTTTGATTCTAGAAGAGATGAAGGCGTGTTTCTTGGTTATTCACAAACCATCAAAGCTTACAGGGTTTACAATAAGAGATCTAACGTTGTAGAGGAGAAGATTCATGTTATTTTTTATGAAAGTACTGATGATTCTCTGAGTGAAAGTTTTGCCGATCTTAGTTCGAATAAATATGAGGCTGATGAAGACTATGGAAAAGCCAGCAAAACCAAAACTAAGCAGCTGAAACTTTCAGAAGAATCTCAAGGCCTTGGACACCCTGCTGAGCCAAAATCTCAAAGCCTTGAGAGAGAGAGTGACTGAAAATATGATGCTCCTTCTACTATATCAAGAACTCAAAGCCTTGAAGGTCCATACACTTGGACACCCTGAAAGAAGTTCAAATATCTCTCAGATCATCCTGCAGAGAATATTATTTCAGATCCAACTACTAGAACTCGGACAAGAGGCCAATTGAGAAACCTGTGTGCATTCAGTGCTTTTGTATCACTCATTGGGCCCAAAAAAGCAAAAGAATCACTAGAAGATGCAGATTGGATCATTGCAATGCAGAATGAGCTGAATGAGTTTGAAAGGAACAAGATCTAGAATTTGGTTCCTATACCAAAGGACCAATCAGTGATTGGAACAAGATGGGTGTTCAGAAATAAGCTTGATGAAAAAGGTAAGGTTGTGAGAAACAAAGCAAGACTGTTTGCACAGGGATACAATCAAGAGGAAGGTATTGACTATGAGGAAACTTTTTCCCCTGTTGCAAGGTTAGAAGCTATCTGAATACTTCTTTCATTTGCATCACATAATCACATAAAACTGTTTCAAATGGATGTCAAATGTGCTTTTCTGAATGGTTATTTACAACAAGAAGCATATATTGCTCAACCACCAGGTTTTGAAAGTGACACCTTTCCTGATTATGTTTACAAACTAGACAAAGCCTTATATGGACTTAAGCAAGCTCCAAGAGCTTGGTATGACAGACTCTCTAAATTTTTATTGGAAAATGGTTTCAAGTGAGGAATGGTTGATAAAACTCTTTTTATCAAAAATCAGGAAATGATTTGTTAGTTGTTCAGATTTATGTAGATGATATACTATTTGGTGCTACCAATGATGCTCTTTCAAAAGAGTTCTAAAGTCTAATGTGCAGGGAATTTGAAATGAGCTTGATGGGAGCACTAAATTTCTTTCTTGGACTTCATGTACATCAAATGAAGAAAGGAATATTTGTGCATCAAGGAAAATACACCCTGGACTTGTTCAACAAGTACATGTCACAGTCCAAGATAGTAAAGACCCCTATGAGTTCATCACTGTCTTTAGACAAGGACACAACTGGTAAGAGTGTAAATCAGAAAGAGTACAGAGGTATGATTGGTTCACTTATGTATCTAACTGCTAGTAGACCAGATATTATGTTCAGTGTGTGCATGTGTGCAAGATTTCAAGCTGATCCTAAAGAAAGTCACTTAATTGCTGTGAAAATGATTTTTAGATATTTGAATGGAAACAAATACTTGGGGCTCTGGTATCCAAGAAGATCTAACTTTATGTTGAGTTGATATTCAGATACAGACTTTGCAGGATACAAAGTAGACAGAAAGAGTACTTCTGGATGCTGCCAATTTCTTGGATCTTCATTATTATGTTAGCATTTAAAGAAGAAAAATTATGTAGCTCTATCAACTGCATAAGCTGAATACATTGCAGATGGATCTTGTTGTTCACAAGTCTTGTGGATTGCTCAGCAGCTAAGAGATCTTGGATATGAATTCAGAAATGCACCTATCAATTGTGATAATACAAGTGCCATTTCTATTTCTAAGAATCAAGTCCAACATTCAAGGACAAAGCACATAAATGTGAGACATCACTTTCTTAGAGATCATACTAAAAAAGGTGATATTGTTCTATCTTTTTTTTCTACTTCTAAGCAAACTGCTGATATTTTCACTAAACCGCTGCCAAATGAAAGGTTTGCATCCCTAAGGCTTGAATTGGGTATGTTAAACAATGATGCATTGGTTTAGGGGGAGTAATTAGTTACTATATGTATTATTTGTGTGAATCTCAAAGCCTTGAGATCATAATTTATTAATCCTTGAAAGTATGGCTCAAAGCTTTGAAGTTTTTGTGTTAGTTTGAAACTACTCAAAGCTTTGAACCACTGTTACTCTGCTTTGATGAGTGGATTTGCATTATCTTTAGAAAATTGGATCATGAAAAAATTTGTAATATCTTTTCAGATAATTACAGAATCTTTTCAAATGTTCAAATATTTGATCAAAATATCTACAAATATCTTTGAAAATCTTCTGAAATCTCTTTACATGCAAATCTCCTTTTTTCACTCAAACTCTTCTACCTACTTAAGCCAGCTTTAGGATTTATTTTCTCTTATTCTCTACTTCTATTTCTTCGTCTCTATCTCTCTCTCTACCCATTCTCTCAAAATCTCTCAAACCCTAAACCAAATGGAGCGAAAATCAGAAAGGATCAAGCAGCTAGGTCAGAACTCCAAAAAAAGGGTGAAGAGAGAGGCCAATAGGAAGATCACCATTCATGGTTCAGACTCAGAAGATACAACTAGTGTTCATGAGACTTCTCCTCCTACAAAGAATATCAATAATGGTAAGGAAGTTTAGGAAGAAGCAAGGGATGGCTCATATTCAGAATCTGCTACAGAGGAAGTGGTGAAAGAAAATGAGAACAAGGATCAGGAGGAAGAGTCAAGTAAGAAAACGAAATAGGTGACTGATGAGAAGGAAAAGAAGAGTGTACCATCTTCAAAGGAGAAGAAGGTTGATGAAAAGAAAGCAGAAGCAACTCCAGAAAAGAAGGTTAATGAAACTCCTGAGAAGAAGAGGGTTAAACACAGTGCAGTGAAAACCAAAAAGATAACAAATTTTGGTAAGAATCTATTACCTAAGTCTTGGTTTGTTAATTCTGAGGTTAATACTGTATGGATGGATGGATATGCATCATCTAAAGTTTCTTCTTGTAGTCTGATCAGTACTGAGTTATTGGAGATTTTGGACTTAGATTACATTAAGAGTTTGAGAAACTCATCTGTTGCAAGCCTGTTGAAACCACCTTCTGAAGCTTACCCCAGGTTAACCAGACAGTTCTATATGAATCTGGTTCAAGAGCTTGATGATAGTGATAGATATATCCTTACTTCAAGAGTGGCTGGTGTAGACATTAGGTTTGATCACAAGGTGTTCTCCAATGTTTTGGGGGTACCTAGGAAGTATAAGGTTGGTGATCATCCTGATAGGAAAGAAATTCTAGAGAAAGCGAAAGCCATGTTTTTCTTGGAGGGAACCACTTCTTAACCCAAACAGTTAACACATTCTGTGTTTAACTGTGAAGCCAATCCTATTCTCAATCATTATAAGGTGTGTTGTCCACAGAGAATATTCCAAAGAATTGGTAACAAACAAGGTATTGATCTTGATGTATTTGATTTGTCAAGGTTTTGAGGTAGACCTTCCTACTGTGGTGATGGAACACATGGTCTATTGTGGAACTAGGACTAGGAACCACTCCCTACCCTATGCCAATGTTTTACCATTGTTTTTCAAACATTTTGGAGTTTCTTTGAAGGATGAAGAGAATATTACTACTGGTTTGGGGGTAGTTGATGAGGCATTTCTTCAAAGGATTGAGATTGTTTATACAGCTAAAGGAAAGTGGAAGTTCTATGTAGAGTTGAGTGTTAAGGAGCTGAAGGCTAAGGAATTCATCAAACCTAGAGCTTCTTCAACCCCCAAGATGTATGGTAATCTGGATTTTTCACAGATTATAGATAGCGTTGAGGTTCTCGAAGATGGTGTGGAGGGTTTGAGACAAAGTCTGTTTGACTTGTCCCATGACCTTACAAGGTTCAAAGGTTTGGTGCTCAACAAAATTGACTGCATCATCAAAGGTTTGGATATGGAGAAAGTGCCTTCTTCAGAAAGCAGAGATACCAGCATTGATTCAGAGGAAGTTCTGGGAGAAGCTCTCAAGAAACAGAAGAAGAAGAAGAAGAAGAAGAAGAAGAAGAAGAAGAAGAACAACAACAACAGCAACAACAAGAAAGGTATTCATGTTGTTCTGACATCAAATGATCTCTTTGAACAATCTGAAGAGGAGGCAGATGATGAGGAAACTGCTGTAGAGAAAGCTGAAAAGGAAGCTGCTGATCTAGACAAGTTGGTTGATGAGGTTGTTGAAAAGATGCATGATGAGGAAGCTCATGTAAAGAAAATTGAAGAACAAGGAGAACAAGCTGAGGGACAGGCTGAAGATGCAGAAGTCTTAGAAGAAGAGCACGAGGAGACTCAGGTAAAAGGCTAGGGAAAACAAAGTCCTCAGGATATTCAAAGCCTTGAACCCATTCTATCTTTTCTTTCTACTCTTATCAGTCCTGAACTTTAGTTTATTTTTCTTATCTTCTTAAAAACACTTTGAACAGATCCTACATTTCTTCTACTCTTTTGATGAAAGTCAAAAAGGGGGAGAAGATTATGTGTTATGTGTTTTAGTTGATTTATGTTTAGTAGTTTATATGTTTTGTAATAATTTCTGGATCTGGTAGGATGTTTGTAGGATGTTATCTATGCAATTCTGTGGTATTAGATTTTGTGTTATTCAGTTATTCTAGGATTTTTACTTCTGATTGTAAGTTGCAGGATATCAGTGCTCAAATAATGTGTTTTTTCTTTCATCAAGGGGGAGATTGATAAGTCTGAAGCTCCTGGACATTATGTTGTGAATATAGAGGCAGAGAGCTTAGCTCCTTGATGATGAAAGCCAGAAACACATGCAAAAGAAATTTTTAAGTACCAAAGCTTCAAAGCTTTGAGTTACTGTAGCAGTTCCTATATGTTGAATTATCTAACTGTTTATGTGCAGGTTTTGGTTATGATATGGATTAATTATATGAATTAATTTATAATCTATGTTCTAAGTTGGTTATTTCAAGACTAAGTTGGATTGAAAATCCAATGTTCATTCTGGTGAAGTTAGCAGGCAAAGCTTCAAAGCATGGAGATATTCTGGTTACTCTTTACTGCTAAGTTCATTCAATTATCTTCATGTATGCAGGTGGATTATGTGATACATAGAATGATATAAGCTGATGATTGTCTATTATTGTGTGTTCTATGTTTGCTACTTGATACATTCATGTGGCTGAATGTATTTATTAGCCCAGAACTGTCAACAGACAATCCTAGCCCAGGTTTCTCATGAACTGGTAGCTGCTGTTTAAAGCAGATCTTATTGCTAGATTGTATTGTTATTTGATTGATTTTGTTGCTGAGTATATGAAGGTTTGTTGGGCGCTCCAACGTCCATAAAACAAGTCAGCAATTCATTCAAATAGAGCTGTTGATTGGAGCTTATCTGAAAGGAGATAATTTAGGAATTCTGTTCCTTAATTCTCTCAAGTTAGTTGCACCGTGAGATCAGCACTTTAAATTTGAATTGCAGAGAGTTAGAGAGACAGAGATCGTGATTTTGGAGAGAGTTTCATAGTGGTAAGATCAAGATTGATACAGCTCTTCAAATCATTCAAGAATTTAACTCTCCAGCAGACTGAAGATCATTCAAATTTAGAAGAACTCTTCCAGGCTTAAACAACTTATCTATTCCGAGTTCTTCTTCTTGTACTTAATTGTATCATTCATTCTTCATTTCTGAAACCTCACGAAACTTAGCAATTTGGTTTTTCAAGTGAACAACAAGAGGTTCTTATTGTTTCAACAGGTTGTAGCCTGTAACTAGATAGGTTGGGAACCACAAGCTGTATAAGTGTAAGGTAGCTCACTTAGGCTTGAGATCTAGGGCTAAATATGGGTGATTAATAAGAAGTTGTGTTTGAATCCTCGAGGGATTAGATCCCTAAGGCAGAGACTAGGTCCAATTGTGACTGAACTCTGTAAAATCTTTGTGTATTTGCTATTTACTTTTGATGCATTTACTTACATAATATATTGGAAGTTTCAAAGCTTTGGAGCTTTTAAGTCTCAAAGCTTTGGAGCCTCTATACTCTGCTGTTATATCTTCAAGCTTCTTATATCCTTTTCAAAGCTTTGAGATATCAATATTTTGCTCTACTTAAGTTTCAAAAACTTGTGTTTTGGCAAAAGCTAGCATACTCTATTCACCCCCACTTCTAGAGTATTTATATACATGTTTACACCTACATTACACACTTTCAAATTCAAATATGACAACGTTCATAAAGATCGACGATTACTTCTGCGACTTCAGTTCTTGATCCAACGACTGCTTGTGCTTTCTTCTAAAAATGTGTTATTGTTCATTTCATAAGGTGAGTACCAAATGAACAGTAAACTATGATCAAATACTGCAAGTTCCCTCCTCAAGCCGGAGAGTGGATAAACTAATCTAAACCCAACCCACTTAACCTACCCAAACCAAACCTTATCTGACTAACCCAAACTATACCCACAAGTCCACAGCCGCCCCATGTATCATGGGATGGCAATTTGGTCCGGTCCGTTCCGAGATCCGTGTGATCCAATCCGAATGGATCAATTCCGAATCCTATCATATTCAAAATGGATCGGATATGGATTATGAAAGCGAGATCCGAATGGATATGGATTCGGATATGGATCATAGTGCATATTCGTTGGATATCCGATCCGAATTGATCTCAATACATTCTATTTTACAGAAATACCCCTAAGAGTTATATTTAATAATAAATATACATGCTATTGTATCAAATATTTAGTTTATCCATAGTGATATTAACCCTAGTCTAACATTAATCACCGACCTTATGAGAAATGGACAATGAGTTAGGACAGTTTTCTTGTGTGTTAATTTTGGTTATATTTGTGGAAGAAGTGGTGTATTAATGTTTTGTGCGACATTATATTTTCTATTTGTTGATTTGGATTTGAAAAGATCTTGTTGATATAAAACTAAATTTTGTCTTGATGTTGTCGATTTTTTTTTTATATATTTTTATATTTGGTTTCTTTTTGAAATCCGACCCGGATCAGATCCGATTTGGGTCTCGTGGATCTTTCGATCTGATATGGATCTTGTACTTTATATCAGATTCGAATTCGATCTGAACCCGGTGAAGATCCGATTGGATCTAGATCTACCGTTCTTATTTGGATATGGATATGGATATAGGTGGATCCGATTCGAATCCGGTCCGTTGGCATCCCTAGTCTCATGAGACTCATCTCACCCATAGAGAACAAATAGAAAGAGAAGGTGGGGGGGAAGGGAAAGAGACCGAGAGAGAGAGGGTGATGAGGAAGAGATCATAACGCATGGTGCGGTGGCGGCTTTGGTGGATCGGGGTTCTGAAGAAAAATCCATATCCATATCCTTGCGGTGGAGACAGTCCCAACAGCTGTGTCGTCTTCGATCCCAACCCCGACGCCGAAGAGGACCTCAACCCCAACGACGATAAGGCTGAGGTCATTATCTTTCTTTTCTCCCCCCCTTTCTCTCTCTCCCCCTCTCTCTCTCTCCATTCTCCATTTTCCTCCTCCTCCTCCTCCTCCTTCTTCTTCTTATGGTTTTGGTTCTGACGGGTAAATTTTGTTGCTTGTGTAGATCTGAAAATGGCTCTGAGACCTAGGGCTAGTTTGGGATGCTGTGGCGGTGCTAGAAAGCTGCTGTGTGAAAACACTATGGAAAAGTTGCTGTGAATTCTTGATAAAATGTTGTTTGGTAAATATTACTTAAAAGATGTTGTGGAATATTGATAAAGTAATTTTGTGTTTGGTAAAATCAAGTGTGAAGTTGTTGTGAGATGATAAAATGACAAAAATATATGACACGTGTCATTTCCGTAAAGATAACTATTGATATTTTTAGAAATGGTAAGGTTAAAATCGGTGTAGATAAATCAATCAAAAGCACTTTATGGAAAAGCATTTCCCCTTGCTTTCTGAAAATTGCTGTGGGACAGCGCAAACTTTCCTAAAAAACAGAAACTTTATTTTTACCAAATACAATAAAACTGTTTCTGCTGTCAAAAAGCAGCTGTGCTGGCAGCAGAAGCATTCCCAAACTGGTCTTTAGTCTAGCAGTGGTACTCCTCACCCTCACCAGACCCACCACTTTCTACCATAATTAACCTTAATATTTACAAACTTACCATTTGTTACAACAGTAGAGGACCTCCCCCACCCTCTTATTATATTTTAATAAAATATTTTAATTTATTTATTTTAAATTATCACCCAACACATATTAAAAATTATAATAAAAAAACCCCACACAACCATAATTTTTTTCTGTAAAAAGAAACCTGGATTTTATTAAAAATAATGCAAAAAAAAATAAGAGAAAAAACATCACCAGACCGTGGGACCGGTGCAAGACCACGGTCTCCACCTCCTCTCCCCCTTCCGTGCCAGATAAGCAGGTGTAGATATGTGCATTCCAGACAGACAACTCATAGCCACGTGGCAGCCATCCAGCACATCTGACTGTGCTCCATATACACCCAATCACTGCTCAAACTTATCCACATGGGGGCTGTGAGACAGGGCCACCCTCGTGTATCAACCACACGGGACTTGTAGGGACTTAGTGGTTTGGAGGCTAGATTAAGGTCCGTCGCGCGCAAACAACAACCAAGCTCGCGCGCGATCCTTGGTAACTGACTGAGAGATTTAATAATCATGTGTCCTATAAACCCGGTCGGTCTCATAACGGTCTCTGGTATATACGGACGGGTGCGTAACGTTCCCTATATATACGGTCGAACGTGCCGTTACGGGGCTATCATTAAGCCGCCATTTATGAACGCGTTAACCCCTCACAACGGTCACTTCCCTACTATATATATGATCGTTAGCCCTCCATTGCAATCTTCTGGATTCAGCTAATCTCTTTTTGTCACTAGACTGTCTCTCTCTCAACCAGTTGCCATTGCTTACTCTCTCCCTACTCGCACCCTTAATCTCCCTGTGTGTTCTTCTATTCTTATTATGATCCCCTAATTGAGGTGTACACTTGGATCTCTCCCTGGGATTTCCTTGTACACAATTGGTGAACCCGACGTGAACTCTCAACCTTCAAAGTTTCAATAAGCCATGTCTCTTGAGGCCGACCTTCATGATGGAGATCAGTCTCCCTTAGGGGAAGAAATTCAGAGAGAGGATCCCCCCAACACCAACATCAACATCCAGACAGCTACTGGGAGCAATCCCTCTTTGGAGATGTTGCAGGCCACAATCCAAAGCCAAGCCAAGGCTATGCAGGCTCAGTCCGCCCAGATTCCCCTGATCATGGCGATCCTGGGAGGACTTGATCAGAACGCTGCTCAGGGGACTTTAATCCCACAACTTGTAGCCTAGTTGCCTCCACCAGGGATAACTGCAACCCCTATGGCACACACATCTTCCCCACCTAGTTCGCAGCCTTCTCTCCCCAATGGTCCTGTGCCCCAGCCACCAAAGTCGCCATCAGATTCATCCCTTGCATTCGGCCAACAACAAAGAACGCACATCTGCTGGGAATCCGTCCCTATATCCCGTGTCGCCGTCATACACGACTGGGGTTCAAGCCAGTTACATGCCTCCACCTCTGTATAAACCAGTCGTGCCTTACATTCCGGGCCTTGCTGCAACACCATCATCAACCCCAGGGCAAAGCGCGCCAGCAAATATGTCAGCTTTGGAACAACGTTTGGACAACTTTCTGACGAATCAGTGCTTCGCGGACACAGTCCTCCCCAAGGTCGATAGTGCTCCGCCAATTCCCAAAGAGATTTATCTGATGCCCAATCCTTCTGAATACAAGGCACAAAAATTGGACAAGTTCGATGAGGTTAGCGGAAATGCGCATGAACATGTCATGCGTTTCGTTGATTTGATGGGTACCATGTAGCTGATACGCGCCTGCTGATGCGGGAATTCCCCAAACCCCTAGGGACTTTTGCGTACAAACCGTACATGACGTTGGAGGCTGGTTCATTCAAGACCTGGGAAGACATGGTGAAGAAGTTCTACACCAAATTTTTCCAAGTCGAGGCGAAGGTCACAACCATACACCTATCTCGTATGCACCAGAAGCACGACGAGGAAGGGGTCGCATTCATAAAGAAATTCATAACCAAGTCTCTGGAATGCATTGATGATGTCTTTGAGAGTCACATGGTGGAGATATGCCTTCAGGTCATGCGCGACGAATACATATGTATGTTAATCAATTTGAATATGCCTACCTTTTCAAAGTTCATTGACTGCACCAGGAACATCGATCCACCGGTGGAGAAGATGAAAAAGAGGTATGCTAACGATCGCACGCCGGCAGGCTCTAGCTTCAGAATTGGGAGATTCAACTATAAACGTGGACGTGAGGCTGAAGTGAGTGCGGTCGCATCTCCGCAAAAGCAGCAACGGCCTACACCCATGGAAGCACCCCCACTACCATGTTCAATCAAGGACGCAATAGAATTATGCAAAAGGTGGCGGAAATATGGGATTCTACTGGAATTGGAACATAGACCCTCGGGAGAGCAATTGCGAGACCCCATATGGTGCGAATGTCATAAGCAAGTCATGCACCCAACAAAAGAATGCAAGAAGCTAAGATGGCTGGTGGATAGGAAGTTCAAGGAGGGGCAGTTGTTCGTCGATGAGCCAGCCAAGGATGTGCACAGCACTCCCTTGCCGTCCCATGCACCACAGGAGCCCAAGGGAAAAGAAATAGCAATGATCTCGATCGTTGACCTTGAATAATTCGCAGATGCAGGAGATCAAGTGGTCGTTGAAATCTGCGAAGATGAAGACTATGGCATGGAAATAGAAGATTCGCGCGCCGAACGGATGAAAGGCTCCAACAAGTTCGAGAAGTTCTTCGACGATGTGAACTTCTCCAGCACCTACCAACACGAAATGACAAAAGCAATCTTAAGGGTTACAGAAGACTATGGAGAGGAACTTGTAGTTTCAAATGGCAAGATTATCAGAGCTGCGCGATGAAGCGGACTAATCATGACATTCGATGAGACGTACAAGAAGGCGGACGCGAACCACCAGAGGCCGTTGTACGTTACTTCTGTTGTCAATAGCATCGAGTTTAAAAGAGCCTTCGTCGATGGAGTGGAAGTAGTGAATGTGATTCCACTCAGTACCCTCGAGCTGGCTGTGATCCGTGAGAGCAAAATCGTCAGGAGGCCATCACCATTGATGGGTTTTGGAAGTGAATCTAGAATGACTGTCGGGTGGATCCGCATGGGAATCCAGATTGGCCAAATCAGTGCTCCACCAAGTTCCATGTTATCGATGCCAATACTACTTATCACATGATCATTGGTCGAGCATGGATCCATCGCTTCGATGATGTGCCCTCCACGACTCACCAAGTAATGAAAGCCATTTGGAGAGACAGAGTGGTTGTAATACCAGCCTTGATGAATCCTTTTAACCTGGAGGAGGCGCACTTGTCTGAGGTAGTGTGGTTCAAAGAAATGGCACAAGAAATAACTCCAACGCCATTTTAGCCAACCCCCTTGCCCAAATGGGAAAATATCAAGGACCAATCACCAGAAGGGGTGATGTTTATGCGAGAGGCCCCAAAGGAGAAGCACGTTGCGCGAGAAGCAATGCCAAGGATAGCATATTAAAAGAAGAATGTCTACACCTTGAAGAGGGTTGTTGAACATAATGAGGAAGGTAATGAAGTAAGCAGCTTCTACGCCAATAGGAAGTGCTATTGCATCTAAAGGTGCACGGGGTCATCTACGTCCCCTTCTATCAAAGATGTACCTGAGCGAATTTGCGAGCTAGTAAGAGCTCCAACAAGGGAAGGGGAGAAGGCACTGCTGGAGGAGTTGAAGGAATCTCCTGAATGCATGGAAGATCACCTGAAACCTCATAAATAGGAACCGAAGGAGGTGTTCCTGAGCCCAGTGGAGGAGAAGAAAATACCAGTTTTCCTAAGTGCTGATCTTGATGTTGAGGAAGATCAAGGACTATTGGAGCAGCTGAAGGACTATAAAGATGTCTTCGCATGGGATTATGGTGAGATGCCAAGTTTGGACAAGGAGGTCACTCTGCAAAGGCTGGATGTCATCCCAGGATCAAATCCGGTAAAGCAGAGCGCGAGAACCTTTCGCTCAGAGGTTAATGTCAAGATAAAGGAGGAGATAGTGAAACTCCTGAATGCCAAGTTCATCGAGCCCAATCACCATCTCATCTGGCTTTCCAACATCGTGCCTTTCTTGAAGAAGAATGGAAGTCTTCGTGTATGCGTCGACTTCAGAGACTTAAATCGCTTCTGCCCAAAGGATGATTCCCATTGCCCAATATAGATCTGCTAATTGACTCTACTGCTGTTCATCAGATGTTCAGCTTCATGGATGGATTCAGTGGCTACAATCAGATCAAGATGGACCCCGAGAATACAAGGAAGACAACCTTCATCACCCCCGTGGGAGTATTCCATTACACAGTTATGCCGTTTGGCCTGAAGAATGCAGGCGCAACCTACCAACGCGTGATGATGGCTCTCTTCCATGACATGATGCATCAGGAAGTGGAATTCTATGTGGATGACCTAGTTATCAATTCCGGACAGAAAGAGGATCATTTAAAGGACTTGAGGAAGGTCTTGGACAGATGCAAAAAGATTCAGCTCAAGATGAATCCCATGAAATGTGCGTTTGGGGTAACCTCAGGGAAGTTTTTTAGATGTGTGATACATCGACATGGGATCGAGCCTGATCCCGCGAAGGTCTCAGCCGTTACTAGCTTGCCGGTACCTCAGACTTAGAGTGCGTTGACGACATTGTTGGGAAAACTCTCCTATCTGCGGAGGTTCATACCAGCCATAGCAGAAGTCACATTCTGCTTTGGCAATCTGTTTAAAAAAGGTACGACATATACTTGAACAGCGGAGTACGAGGTCGCATTTGAGAAATTGAAGCAATTAGTGACGTTTCCACGGGTCATGATTGCACCTCATCTTGGATCTCCACTGTTTATGTACCTTACCTCGACAAAGAAGTCCATTGGAGCTTTGTTATCTCAGGAATTCGAAAGACAGGAGAGGACCATTTACTACATCTCTTGTGTGGTACAGTCTGCTGAGTCCAGGTACACAGGCATTGAGCGTCACTGCCTTGCTTTATTCTTTGTCATAGGAAGTTAAAACATTACTTTGCATCCCATAAAGTTGTAATCATAACAAAAGTGATCCCATTCGCTACCTTCTGGGACACTCTGCTCCCTCTGGGAGATTGACAAAATGGTACATGACTGTATCAAAATATGACATAACATGTGCGCGCCCAAAGGCCATCGAGTCGCAGGCAGTGGCTGATCTATTGGCACAATTCCCGGATGAGAAATATGAGCCTATGGTAGAGCAAGATTTGGATGGATTAGAAGTGTACGCGATGGAGTCCCAGTATTGGAAGCTACACTTTGATGGATCATACACAAGGTCAGGAGGAGGAACTTGAATTGTACTGTCTAAACCCAATGGAGAAGTCATTCAGATGTCAAGAAAGCTTGCCTTTACTGTAAAAAACAACAAAGCTGAATATGAAGCTTTGATTGCTGATCTCCTTGCGGCTAAGGCCTTGGAAGTACAAAACCTGATAGTGATGGGGGATCTTAATTGATAGTTAAGCAAGCCTCTGGAGAATATGGACTGAAGGAAGTAAACTTACTGAGCTATAGATCAATCGTGCAGAAGCTAGTGAAAAGGTTTGAATCCATCAAGTATGAGCAAACTCCAAGATCATAAAATCGACATGAAGATGCTCTAGCCACTCTAGGGTCGAAGATCAGCTAAGACAAATGCCCAGCCAAGATCTCCATCGAAGTCAAAACAACCCCCTCTCTGATAGGAGGCTTGAGCGAGGATGAGTTTGCCGAAGCTGAAGACTGGAGGAAACCCATCATGCGCGCGATGGCCGAAGGAACAAGTAAGAAAGTTGGGTTTCCACAAAAGGCTTCCGCATACATGACAGCCTGTTTTATTACAAGGGACCGGGAGGAATTCTTATGAGATGTGTCACGGAAGAAGAAGGTCGAAATATGCTGAAAAAGATTCATCAACATTCCTGCGGAGAAAATGAAGTGTCCATCTACAGGAAGGCGCAGAGGTACGAAATCCATTGGCCGCAGATGTCACTATATGCTGCAACCTTGCAAGGAAGTTGCGAGAAATGTGCACTGTTGAAGGAATCTTTAGAAATTGTCATGATTGATGATGAGGCAGATTGGAGAAAGCCTTTGATCGACTACTTGCAGAACAAAATCCTTCCAAGTGGCAGGAAAGAAGCTGAAAAGATCAAAAGGAAGGCAGCAAGGTATGTTCTACAAGAAGATTTGCTATGGCGGAAAGGACATTAAGGAAACTTGCTCAGATTCCTGAATGGTCTGGAAATGCAGGAAGTCATGGAAATGGCTCACCAGATAGAGCACCAAGGAGGCGCAAAGTTGTGCAGGCAGCTCTTAACTGTTGGATATTTCTGGCCAACCATGGAGGCTGACTGTCACGCGAAGGTTAGGAGATGCCAGCAATATCAATTTCATGGCAACCTGGTTCATGCCCATGTAGTTGATTTACATGCATTAGGAACCCCCTGGCCATTCCACACTTGGTCCTTGGATTTCATTGGTCCTATCCGTCCTCCATCGCATGGGAACCAATTCATCCTTACCGGGATGGAGCACTTAACCAAATGGGTTGAGGCAGTCCACCCAAAACGGAAAATGCATTGGTTGTGGTCAAGTTCATACAGGAGAATATTATCTACCATTTTGGGATTCCTAAAAATATCATGTCTGAAAATGGTACTCCCTTCGTTAATCGACAAGTAGCTTCAAAGCTGATGAAGTATAATGTGAGGCAAGTGTACTCGACTCCTTACTACCCGAAAGGAAATGGGCAAGCAGAATCCACGAACAAGATACATGGTTGCTCCGATACCATGTATTGATAGTGAAAAGAGCAGAAGAAGTGTTGGGGATCCACATGGTTGCTCTGATACCATTTGAACAAACCTGTTAAGATTTCATGAATTGGACGAATAAAGAACGTATAGTTAAAGCAAGAATCTAAAATGATATGCTCGATACAATTTCTCGGTGAATGTGAAAGATGAAGAGTCAATTGATACACAGGGGCTCCTAATCTTGACGAGTCGTGCTAGAGGGAAAGAAAATTAAAAAGAAATTTGAACAAAAAGTGGATGTGACATCTGCCACATTAGTAGATGCACAAAAATCACTCTCATTTATTCGTTCTAATTTCTTCAAAATCTTCACCACAGAGATTTTATTTATCACATGTTACTATCTATGTCATTTTATGTTCAACCTTTTGTACGATTTTTTTTTTCACCTACACTTTTCCAGTCTAGACCATAGTTTCAAAAAATGGAAAAAACAGTGCGGAGCAGCCATTTTGTAACAGGATTGGCAGACCCCACTACCGTTTTCCCATTACGTGTACTGCAAATTCAATTCACGCCGAAAACGCCCGTTTTTTCCGCTTTTCGTTGCGTAACGGCCGATTTTCCCGTTTCCCGTTTTGTAACGCCCCTTTCACGTCGGTAGAAAAGAAAATAGAGGGCTAGATAAGACTTGATTGAAGAAGCAGAGGGCTAGATGAGACTTGAGAGAAGAAGCCCTAATTTCTCCGAAGCACAAAAGCCCCAATTTAAGGTCGCATGTGGTGAGTAAATTAGTAGATTGATAGTCATATATGTAGGTTTTTGATCGTGGATGGGCAGCGGAAAGATAAGAAATTCATCCAATCAAACCCTCCAAGGATCACATGAAGAGAAATCATGACGATGGTAAGAGAATAGTGTTATGTACCTTTGAGGTCTCCTTGATGACTTCTAACGAGAAAATTATCACGTCTCTATGGTTGATCCACGCCTAGAGGTGAGATCTAGATCTTCCAAACACCTTGTGCTAGCTAGGAGGATTGGAAGAGGATGAAGAAATTACGCAACGGAGAACCAAAGAAAGGGGCGGCCTCTCTTGTGGCCGACGGGTGGGCGGACGGCAAGGGGGCTTCGGCCTCCTTGTTTGTCTTTCTCGCTCCTTCCTTCTCTCCAACTCAAAGTATAATATGAGCATAAGTTGTATAGAGTAGGAAGCTAGGAGCATCCTTTATATAGTCCAACAACTCCTTGTTTACTACATAAAGGCCCTATCCTAATCATACTCAAGTTCGGATTAGTCCAACTTGCGGTGAACAATGGTTGACTTTCAGGTTTTCTATTTTAATCAACCGGCCAAAAATGCTTGCGGTTTACCAATCAGCGACTCTTGTTTGTTAGGTACGTGGTAGTTGCTTCCTTACAAAAGTACAGCAAATTTTCTTTTGAAGAATGCATAACACCAGCCAGCTCAATAGCTCATTCACTTACGGTGTCCCTCACTAATTATTTAATCAATTAAACATAAAATATAATATTTGAATAATATATTGCTAGGGATGGGAAAATTATCAATCAGCTCGAAAGTACTAGATCAACTTATTCGCCATTGCACACGTCTAAACATGTTGAAGGATTGTGTCTGCTTGTCTTTTATGTTGCAATGTTGTTTTTCTGATAGCCTATCTAGTTTAATAGAAGCTTCAGGTTTTTGGAAAAAGAATGTACAGGAACGACGGTGAATACATATTTGGACACGCCATCTTTGATTTGGTTACAGTTGAAAAATCAAATTCCAGAGATACTCACTTTGGTTCCGGTATTGGTAGTGAAAAGAGCAGAAGAAGTGTTGGGGATCCACATGGTTGCTCTGATACCATGTGAACAAACCTGTTAAGATTTCATGAATTGGACGAATAAAGAACGTATAGTTAAAGCGAGAATCTAAAATGATATGCTCGATACAATTTCTCGGTGAATGTGAAAGATGAAGAGTCAATTGATACACAGGGGCTCCTAATCTTGACGAGTCGTGCTAGAGGGACAGAAAATTAAAAAGAAATTTGAACAAAAAGTGGATGTGACATCTGCCACATTAGTAGATGCACAAAAATCACTCTCATTTATTCTTTCTAATTTCTTCAAAATCTTCACCACAGAGATTTTATTTATCACATATTTCTATCAATGTCATTTTATGTTCAACCTTTTGTACGATTTTTTTTTTCACCTACACTTTTCCAGTCTAGACCATAGTTTCAAAAAACGGAAAAAACGATGCGGAGCAGCCGTTTTGTAACAAGATTGGCAGACCCCGCTACCGTTTTCCCATTACGTGTACTGCGAATTCAATTCACGCCGAAAACACCCGTTTTTTCCGCTTTTCGTTGCGTAACGGCCGATTTTCCCGTTTCCCGTTTTGTAACGCCCGTTTCACGTAGGTAGAAAAGAAAACAGAGGGCTAGATAAGACTTGATTGAAGAAGCAGAGGGCTAGATGAGACTTGAGAGAAGAAGCCCTAATTTCTCCGAAGCACAAAAGCCCCAATTTAAGGTCGCATGTAGTGAGTAAATTAGTAGATTGATAGTCATATATGTAGGTTTTTGATCGTGGATGGGCAGCGGAAAGATAAGAAATTCATCCAATCAAACCCTCCAAGGATCACATGAAGAGAAATCATGACGATGGTAAGAGAATAGTGTTATGTACCTTTGAGGTCTCCTTGATGACTTCTAACGAGAAAATTATTACGTCTCTATGGTTGATCCACGCCTAGAGGTGAGATCTAGATCTTCCAAACACCTTGTGCTAGCTAGGAGGAGTGGAAGAGGATGAAGAAATTACGCAACGGATCACCAAAGAGAGGGGCGGCCTCTCTTGTGGCCGACGGGTGGGCGGACGGCAAGGGGGCTTCGGCCTCCTTGTTTGTCTTTCTCGCTCCTTCC
Source organism: Linanthus parryae (assembly GCA_023055425.1). Lineage (NCBI taxonomy): Eukaryota > Viridiplantae > Streptophyta > Magnoliopsida > Ericales > Polemoniaceae > Linanthus > Linanthus parryae. Next base: position 43,839,438 of record JALGPY010000002.1, read on the forward strand.
TTCTCTCCAACTCAAAGTATAATATGAGCATAAGTTGTATAGAGTAGGAAGTTAGGAGCATCCTTTATATAGTCCAACAACTCCTTGTTTACTACATAAAGGCCCTATCCTGATCATACTCAAGTTTGGATTAGTCCAACTTGCAATTTAGTCCTACTAAGTTAGCAAGTTGTTGCGATTTGATCCTTCTAATTACTTAATCATATTAATTAATTGTTTCCCAAGTCTAGTTCACCTCTATATGGCGTGTGACCCCATAGGTTCTATTTAGTTGGTAGTAACTATTTACTAATATGGAGCGGCCTCTAGCAAGACATCCATTATAGCCAACAAATAGAATAGTCATCATGACAAACATTTGTGCAAGTATTGTCTCCTCTCTTTGTCTCAATATCCAGATTAGACACGAGACATACAAGTCACACTCGTATATCCAATCCCCATTTCCTCGATCCTGGGAATAGCCTTATTCGTGCAAATAACATCAATATCCTATATTAATTTATTTGAGTCTGGCCAGACATTCTATAAGCAATATCCCTCGAGTGGCCTAGGATATTTGCTCCCGTTTTGTGGGAGGGAAAATTCTATCTACGTCTACTACGATTTCTAAGCTTGCTTCTTATTGTGTTTTTTTAATTCTTAGTGGAGTACTATTTTTTTTTTATTTTTAAACCACTGATTTTTAATAACTTTTTATAGTTCAGTCCATGTTTAAAAATTCTTAAAAATAATTCTCAAAAAAATCTTAAAAATAATGCACATAGTCTAAACAAAGTAGTAAATAAGTATATTTGTAAGAAAAAAAAGTAGTAAATAGTCTATAAATATGTTTCACATACACATACGGGGTTTTAATTGTGTTTTGTTACATTTGTGACTTTTTTTTAAAAAAATCACGCATAAGATTCCCATTTTCCGTTACAGTTCTTCCGTTACAGGCCGATTTCGTTACACATGACCGCGACCGATACGTCGTCCGCTTCCCTTTTTTAAAACTATGATCTAGGCGGTTTGATAGGTCAACTATTAATCTAACAGTCCTTACAATATCTATTACAAATTGCACCATATTTTTTTTTAGAAGAATTGCACCAAATTTGTTACTAAACATAGTTTAGGTTTACTAAGCTTAGTTTAACCCATAGAGAGTAGTGGGCTTTGGGCCTGCTTCTCCAACTGATGCTTGGGCCTCATCTCCAACAGATGCTGCAGCGTGTTGGTTCAGCTTATTGGGTTTGGAAATTTTTTCTCTTTTAACTTGGGTTAGGAAGCCCGATTCAGGATTGGGTGGGGTGATGGTGGTGGTACATCGATAACAATGGTTGAGGAAATGGCGGAAATGACGGCTGAGATTGTTTGGGTGGCTGCAAGCTGGGTTTTAATTAGCTGGCCGGATTCTACATTGGGTGGCGGCGGTGGTGGCAGTCATGGTGGTAATTGTTATGTTGTTCATAGTATTCATAAAGGGTGTTACAACATGGGGTATTCGAACAAGAACGATGAAACGAAAAAAAAAGAACGAGACATATATTTAACGTGGTACATTAACGAATTCGCAACAGACCAGCTAGTTACCTCCACGGCCAAAACCCAATACCGATTCCAATACACGTCGTGGCCAGAACGGTCATGACTGCCACCCACCCAAACACACCCGCACACACACAAGAAAAGATCTCGCACTATTGCTCACTAATCACTCCGTGTGTTGTGTTTTACCAACAAAGGCATAGCTTTTATATGTGCATAGCCTAAGGAGGTGATTTTGTGCCTTGTTTCCAAAGAAACAAAAAAACCCACTTGGACAATTCACCGACCCAACCTTGTTTGCCGACTTCGATTGCAAGTGAAACGCCAACTGAGGGAATGGACCATTTGAACCTTTAGTAAAAAGACACAAAATTCAAGTAGCGGTTTGTTCCGTTAAGTTGTGAATGGAAAAGATTTACCAGATTAACATTGCAGTTTTCATCATATATGGGGTACATAATAGGCAAAAACTTTGGTGCGTCCCTATGGTAACCGGCTAAGCCGGTACTAGCCGGTTATTACGAAAATGCCAGCTACCGGACGAAAAAGGTGGTCCCAGAGGCCAGCTACGGGACAAAAAAAGTGGTCCCAGGAAGATTCCTTTTTAACCTAGATAGTATTGTTAACACTATAGAATGAACTAAGCTGAATAAGATAACACAGTGATATCTTTGATTAATCTTTAGTTAGTGTGTTTAATAGTTATGACATTAACCCTTTCATTTAAGATAAACTCGGAGATATCACTGTTAACAAAACTTGAATCCTTAACTAATCACAGCAGAATTAGAATTAAATACAGGATAAACTATCATACATTGAAATTAAAATGTTGAAAATGATAAAAATCACAACATACAACAGTTTCACACGAAAATAGTGGGCTTTTGAAGCATTCTCGGCCCCTTCGAGTCTTACACTTAACTGAACACAACAAAATAGAGAAGGAAACTATCTTACTTCAAAATTAAAACGATGAGAATGACAAAAATCTCAACGTACAACAGTTTCACATGAAAAGAGTGGGCTTTGGAAGCATTCTCGGCCCCTACGAGTCTCCTACTCAACGTTGTTACCTCCTCCTGAAGTTGTTGGAGATATGGAGCAGAGCACGGACTGGGAAATTCATCTTCCCAGTAGAAATAGTTGCATTGTTGACCTCTAGGCTTGACACAAGCCCAAAACACGCGTACATCATTTTCGGGCGTATGGGCGGTACGACTTACAGGGTATCGGCCACAGTAGCACTGCCCAGGCCTACACCCTGACCTCCGGGATGCATCTCCTCTTGAATATGAAGGTGGGTTGCTTGGTGAGGGTGAAGATCTTACACTAGGTTGAGACATTTGTTAGAGAGAAAGAAGATAAGGGTGAAAGAGAAGGAGAGCTGATGAGATCTGAGAGTGAAGAGAGAAATAAAGAGTTAGTTGAGAGTGGTTGGAGATAGTATAAAGAGCGGGCAGTGGGTAGGTTGGTTGATATAAATGCAGGTATCTACAGTTAAGATAGAGACCTCAACACTTTAGAATGGATAAATAATAACCCAGTAGTGCATTTATTAATTAAGTTTTGGTAGGTGAGGGTAGTTGGCCAACACCAAATGCACGTTAAATAAATTTAACTTTACAGTTTGTGTTCACAAAAAAACACAAGCAATTTTTCAGAAAACAACACAAGCCATCAAATAATAAGCAAAAAAACATTGGCTCATCAACGTTGGAAAACATTGTTCATAACATACATTCTTCCAAACAACCCACAACATTAACTGACATAAATATTTTTCATGTTACAAAACCCACAACAACATAACACAATTTCACTTTTTTCCCTTCTTCCCCGCCGACTTCCTCGGCGACTTCCTCGACGACTTCCCCGAATTTCATAAAACCGTAGAAACAGTATCAAATTTTTGGTACATGTTTTGGAACTCATATAAATTCTCTTGAACAGACTTCAATTTCATCAACTCCTTAAAAACTGGGGAAAGTGTTGGTTGTAGTCTGATCTAGCCATTTCATTAGCAACCCAGATTCTGAGCTGCTCCACTTGGACATCGAAATTCTTCTTTGTAGTTGGAATCAAATCCCTCAAGTGGGTCATTGAAAAGAATACATGGGGGCATCAATCATACCTGATAGGTTAAACCAGAATACAGTTTCAATACATACGATAGTAATTTTAACAAATTAGTAATAACTTCTAATGAATTAGATTATTACCCGTTCGGTTGTTGGGGAATATGTTTCATTAACAAGTCAAAATAAAATAAGTTCAACAAAGTATGAAAGTATAAATCAACTTGTATTGATAGAAATCGTGAAACTTACGTATCCCATCTCGCTCCACGTTCCTCCAAACTGATCAAAAACTTTGAAAAATTTAAGACCATCCGTGGGCTGAACAAGAATTACAATTAATGATTCTATTTTGTAGATTATTTTAAATTGAGTGAAATTATAAAATGACAAGGGAATGAAATTACGGCATAAACTGTACCGAGGTACCATATCACCAACAGATTGTTGTACTCAACTTGAGGACTTTGTGCCTTCCTTTGGTTTGTCTCATGTGTGGCACTGTGTAAAAGATCAAAAAACCCACATATTGGCATCTTCGTGTATTGATTTTACTGAGTATTAAGAACTCATTCTAAACTTTTGACTTTACCTTCCAAAATACTAAACCCTAGAGAGAGTTCTATCTTATTATTTAAGATATATATCCCAGTAAAATACCATTTATTTTTGTTTCTTCATCGATTGAATGACTGAGGGTGTCACCATGTGTCCTGAACAACATAACAATATCAAGTGTGGGAGTTACTTTGAAGTTACTTTAATTTATCTTCCTCTAAGTTACATATAAAGACCCAAAATGAATGAAAACTCGATCATTGTAGTTGTTCAGCCATGAAATATGCCCCATTCAAGCCAAATATGATTTAATGTTCTAATTGTGTCATTTTAACGAGCCCGAGAGTTTTGAGGTGACACCCAACTATGGGACTTGAACAACGTGGGATAGGGTGTAACCCCTATCGACATCGTGAGATGTAACGTTGTGAAAAATCACAATGCGTTGTAAGTCCCATAATTGGTCTTAATAAGCCATATATTGGTAATATGTATTGAAAGGTGGCACACATGAGATGCATATACATCAATCAAACTCAATTTGTGTAACGTGTACCCATTGGAAATATTGTTCTTTCCCCTTAACTACATCACCAACAGAATTTTGTACTCAATTTGAGGACTTCGTGCCTCCCTTTCGTTTGTCTCATGCGTGGCAATGTGCAAAAGCTCCAAAACCCCACATATAAGCATCTTTGTGTATTGATTTTACCGAGTATTAAGAACTCATTCTAAACTTCTGACTTTACCTTCCAAAATGCTAAACCCTAGAGAGAGGTCTATCTTATTATTTAAGATATATATCCCAGTAAAATACCATTTATTTTGGTTTCTTCATCGATTGAATGACTCAGGGTGTCACCATGTGTCCTGAACAACATAACAATAGCAAGTGTGGGAGTTACTTTGAAGTTACTTTAATTTATCTTCCTCTAAGTTACCTATAAAGACCCAAAATGAATGAAAACTCGATCATTGTAGTTGTTCAGCCATGAAATATGCCCCATTCAAGCCAAATATGATTTAATGTTCTAATTGTGTCATTTTGACGAGCCTGAGAGTTTTGAGGTGACACCCAACTATGGGACTTGATTAACGAGGGATATGGTGTAACCCCTATCGACATCGTGAGATGTAACGTTGTGAAAAATCACAATGCGTTGTAAGTCCCATAATTGGTCTTAATAAGCCATATATTGTTAATATGTATTGAAAGGTGGCACATATGAGATGCATATACATCAATCAAACTCAATTTGTCTAACGCGTACCCATTGGAAATATTGTTCTTTCCCCTTAACTACATCACCAACAGAATGTTGTACTCAATTTGAGGACTTTGTGTCTCCCTTTCGTTTGTCTCGTGCGTGGCAATGTGCAAAAGCTCCAAAACCCCACATATAGGCATCTTTGTGTATTGATTTTACCGAGTATTAAGAACTCATTCTAAACTTCTGACCTTACCTTCCAAAATGCTAAACCCTAGAGAGAGTTCTATCTTATTATTTAAGATATATATCCCAGTAAAATACCATTTATTTTGGTTTCTTCATCGATTGAATGACTCAGGGTGGCACCATGTGTCCTGAACAACATAACAATAGCAAGTGTGGGAGTTACTTTGAAGTTACTTTAATTTATCTTCCTCTAAGTTACCTATAAAGACCCAAAATGAATGAAAACTCGATCATTGTAGTTGTTCAGCCATGAAATATGCCCCATTCAAGACAAATATGATTTAATGTTCTAATTGTGTCATTTTAACGAGCCCGAGAGTTTTGAGGTGACACCCAACTATGGGACTTGAACAACGAGGGATATGGTGTAACCCCTATCGACATCGTGAGATGTAACGTTGTGAAAAATCACAATGCGTTGTAAGTCCCGTAATTGGTCTTAATAAGCCATATATTGTTAATATGTATTGAAAGGTGGCACACATGATACATCAATCAAACTCAATTTGTGTAACGCGTACCCATTAGAAATATTGTTCTTTCCCCTTAACTACATCACCAGCAGAATGTTGTACTCAATTTGAGGACTTTGTGCCTCCCTTTCGTTTGTCTCATGCGTGAAAATGTGCAAAAGCTCCAAAACCCCACATATAGGCATCTTTGTGTATTGATTTTACCGAGTATTAAGAACTCATTCTAAACTTCTGACCTTACCTTCCAAAATGCTAAACCCTAGAGAGAGTTCTATCTTATTATTTAAGATATATATCCCTGTAAAATACCATTTATTCTGGTTTCTTCATCGATTGAATGACTCATGGTGTCACCATGTGTCCTGAACAACATAACAATAGCAAGTGTGGGAGTTACTTTGAAGTTACTTTAATTTATCTTCCTCTAAGTTACCTATAAAGACCCAAAAGGAATGAAAACTCGATCATTGTAGTTGTTCAGCCATGAAATATGCCCCATTCAAGCCAAATATGATTTAATGTTCTAATTGTGTCATTTTAACGAGCCCGAGAGTTTTGAGGTGACACCCAACTACAGGACTTGAACAACGACGGATAGGGTGTAACCCCTATCGACATCGTGAGATGTAACGTTGTGAAAAATCACAATGCGTTGTAAGTCCCATAATTAGTCTTAATAAGCCATATATTGGTAATATGTATTGAAAGGTGGCACACATGAGATGCATATACATCAATCAAACTCAATTTGTGTAACGTGTACCCATTGGAAATATTGTTATTTCCCCTTAACTACATCACCAACAGAATGTTGTACTCAATTTGAGGACTTTGTGCCTCCCTTTCATTTGTCTCATGCGTGGCAATGTGCAAAAGCTCCAAAACCCCACATATAGGCATCTTTGTGTATTGATTTTACCGAGTATTAAGAACTCATTCTAAACTTCTGACTTTACCTTCCAAAATGCTAAACCCTAGAGAGAGTTCTATCTTATTATTTAAGATATATATCCCAGTAAAATACCATTTATTTTGGTTTCTTCATCGATTGAATGACTTAGGGTGTCACCATGTGTCCTGAACAACATAACAATAGCAAGTGTGGGATTTAATTTGAAATTACTTTAATTTATCTTCCTCTAAGTTACCTAAAAAGACCCTAAATGAATGAAAACTCGATCATTGTGCTTGTTCATCCATGAAATCTACCTCATTCAAGCCAAATATGATTTAATGTTCTAATTGTGTCACTTTAACGAAAACGGGAGTTATTAGGTGACACCCAACTCTGGGACTTGAACAACGAGGGATAGGGTGTAACCGACTATCGACATCATAAGACGTAACGTTGTGAAAAATCACAATGCGTTGTAAGTCCCAGAATTGGTCTTAATAAGCCATATACTTTTAATATGTATTGAAAGGTGGCACACATGTGATGCATATACATCAACCAAACTCAATTTGTGTAATGCGTTCCCATTGGAAACATTGTTCTTTCCTATTAACTACATCACCAACAGAATGTTGTACTCAATTTGTGGACTTTGTGCCTCCATTTGGTTTGTCTCATGCGTGGCAATGTGAAAAAGCTCAAAAAACCCACATATTGGCATCTTTGTGTATTGATTTTACTGAGTATTAAGAACTCATTCTAAACTTCTGACTTTACCTTCAAAAATGCTAAACCCTAGAGAGAGTTCTATCTTATTATTTAAGATATATATCCCTTTAAAATACCATTTATTTTGGTTTCTTCATCGATTGAATGACTCAGAGTGTCACCATGTTTCCTGAACAACATACCAATAGCAAGTGTGGGATTTACTTTGAAATTACTAGAATTTATCTTCCTCTAAGTTACCTAAAATACCAAAAATGAATGACAACTCGATCATTGTACTTGTTCAGCCATGAAATATGCCTCATTCAATCCTAATATGATTTAACGTGATAATTGTGTCATTTTAACGAGGCCTGGAGTTTTGAGGTGACACCCAACTATGGGACTTGAACAACGAGGGATAGGGTGCCTCATTCAATCCCATGCAGCAAAGGTCTTCACCTAAGCTGTCTTCAATATGTTTAGGATACAAGCTTGAAAGGGTAAGGATTATAGACTGTTGAAAGTCAAAACTGTTCCAGAAGATAACGTGGACTTGTTTTACGTGATGAGAGGTGAAATCAATAAATTCTTGGTATGTATATCAGTTTTCATTTACATACTTATGTACAATGTACACATATACTTGATTTTAATTGTTAAGGTATATCTTCTTCATTCCTAACTATTAACTGACTTATCTTAACTATTTAAACATCTATTTTAAAAGTTAAAGTCACATTCTATAAACTATCGTCTACTTTTTTTGTTAACAGTTTACACTCTGTCTATCATTGTATTGTTTCCTATTAAGATCTGCAAACACATGTTGTTTGTTCTGAAACACAAGGGTGCAAATAGGATTCCAATCTCCTTAATTTCTAAAAGGTGGACAAAAACTGACAAAGAATTCTACCGCACTGAGTCATCAATGAAGGAGCCTCTTAGGAAGAACTGTGATGACCCAGATGTTCAAACCTTTCGCCGGGGTTCTATATGGAGCCAAGTTAAACTGTATGCCAATTTGGGATGTACATCTTCTGACACAATTAAGTTCTTCTTAAAGCATATGGCCGGTGGGATTCGAAAAATGCAGAGAATCATTTATAAACCTACCCAGGGTACAGAGGGGGAGATTAAGAAGGAAGAAAATCCCTATGCCCATGTGAGAAATCCGAACCCCCCGAACACAAAACGCCAAGAAGGACCCAAGAAAGACAAGAGAAGGCAGTATGGAGTTCCAAGGAGCTGGGACACAATAGAACCACATGCCCCAATCCTCCGGTGGACTCCGCCGAACAAGTAGGCGATCCGGAAGGCGATTTTGCACGAATACCATCCGAATATTTTGTTAAAGAGGAGTCTTCTGGTCTCAATCAAGTAATCTGTCTAGGAAATACGAGCTTGATTGATCTAGCTTTGTTTAGAGTGATTTTATTCGTGATTTCTTTACAAGAAAGACGGTCCGAGAGACAATTCTCAACAAGTACCATCTGATTTTAATGTTATTGTGAAATCATTCCAGTATTAATCTTTAAATATGCCTATAAAATACATTTTAATTTTTATTGGTCTGCTTGTGGTTTATTTAATCGTTATTTCTTAACAAGTTATTAACAAAGCTATCTTAAGTTGAAGCTGTTCTTTCGAGTTGTTAAAAATTATTAACTTTATGCTAACCTTTACTATCTACCTGTGGCGCAGACATTAACAACTTTATCTAAAGCGAAAATATCTGTTAACAACTCTATCCCCTGCCGAGGTTACCTGCTATACCGGGTAACTTTTTTTGTCCTGTAGTAGCGGGGACCACAAAAAAAAACAAAAAGTTGTCAGGAACCCTAATAAGGGACGCACCATAGACAACCCCTACATAATAACCTTGTTCTAGAACACGGGATTGCGATGTGAGAGTTTCGGCTAACTGAGTCATGCATCAAGTAATTAATCCTTTTTTAAGGTCACTAGAACTTGCATGAGCTAGTATTACTTGCTAATTGATAAACCACCGTCTGTTATAGACCATGCATTGTGAACAATGGTTGACTTTCTGGTTTTCTATTATAATCAACCGGCCAAAAATGCTTGCGGTTTACCAATCAGCGACTCTTGTTTGTTAGGTACGTGGTAGTTGCTTCCTTACAAAAGTACAGCAAATTTTCTTTTGAAGAATGCCTAACACCAGCCAGCTCAATAGGTCATTCACTTACGGTGTCCCTCACTAATTATTTAATTCAATTAAACAGAAAACATAATATTTGAATAATATATTGCCAGGGATGGGAAAATTATCAATCAGCTCGAAAGTACTAGATCAACTTATTCGCCATTGCACACGTCTAAACATGTTGAAGGATTGTGTTTGCTTGTCTTTTATGTTGCAATGTTGTTTTTCTGATAGCCTATCTAGTTTAATGGAAGCTTCAGGTTTTTGAAAAAAGAATGTATAGGAACGACGGTGAATACATATTTGGACACGCCATCTTTGATTTGGCTACAGTTGAAAAATCAAATTCCAGAGATACAAAATTAAAAAATTTCCTATGTCCCTACTAGAAGCAACCATAACTAAACACTAAGAGGCGGAGCTAGGAAGTGGTAAAAGGAATAGGACGGAAACGAGGAATTTAAGGAAGGAGTGACCTTGCTAGCCCAACTTACCTCTGCCCTGACTACGCCAGCATTACTCTACATCTCTCTCGTCACGTCACATCATATGAATATCGGTTTGACAAAAATATTTAGGAACTGCTTTTCGTTACAATCAAAATTATCAGTGGTTTTGTGTTACTTCTACTTGGAAAGTGAAAATAAGATTAGGATATCAAAAAGATTGATGAAACTCAAAGTAAGATAGAAAAAATAAGGGACAGTGCAATTGATCAAAAACATTGAAGTACTATTTCATGTCCAAAAAAGAATATAAATGATGCACACTTCTATAATATCAACGTTAGCACAGTTGTGATTCAAATTATTGACTATTTGCACTGTTTATAATATTATGGTTGAGATTTTTATAAATACATCAATTGTATTCAATAATAGCTCCTCCCCAATGTTTTTTTTTAATAAATACGAAAGTCAGAGAGTTTGATAACTCTAGAAAAACAAAGTCAAGGCTCCAACACACACAACATTGCAGATATGAGATCCCCATCGGCCTTCCTGGTCTTCTCCTACCTTCTCTTGGTAAGAAATCATCTCCCTCGGGTTCTGTGTTATTCCTTGAGAGTCTGTTTATGTGTACATGTCTGTCTGTCTGTCTCCTTAACGAGCTTTTACCTTCAGGTCACCTGCGACTTGAGCGATGCAAGAGAAGCTCCAACAGAAGACTACTGGAAGAGGATAATGAAAGATGAAGGCATGCCTAAGGAGATCAAAGAACTTTTAGCTCATTCAGCATCCGATTCATCTTCTTCTTTGCCTTCTCAAGGGAGAAAAAGTAATTTGCTGGCGTCCGGCAACAACAACGACCACTTCACGAGAGATTTTGATACGAGGCCTAATCTCATCATATATCACAAGCATAAAGAAGCATAGTACATGCTTGGTGGTTAGTAATAATCTAGATCTTCACATGTCCTGTTTAGTTAGAGTCGCATGTGTTGTGCCTTGTTTGGTTTCGGATTATTTTCCCTCTATTAATTTTGTTGATAAGTTAGTGTGATATGCATCTCATAGAACCTGTTACTCTATTTTTATATGGAAAAAGCTCTACAAGTAAATATTGCTTTTTCTTCTGGCACCTCTATCTGGGTTTTAGAATTTTTTGTACGTTGAACTTTGCCTTTCCTTTTGTTTGATCATGCAACCCAAAAGTTTTAGTTTACTTGAGAGATAGAAAATTAATTTGGAGAAAATCAGGTTTTATCTCGGTAAAGGAAAATCAATCTACTTGCTCGTTCACATCGTTCAAGTAGTTTTGTTCTCCTACACCCAATTTTGATGGTTCATTTTTTTTGAAATATGAATTTTGATGGTACATTGATACGGGTTTTTGTTTTTATTTTTTTTTTGAGGAAAATTTATATGAGTTATAATGAATGAAGAATATGTATAGCGGAATGAAATTCAACAGAGAACAACAACGCTCTGCAAGCGATAAATCGATAAAGCACAATTTTTTAGGTGCATTATCTTCAAAGACGGTTTACTAATATTTTGGACTATACATGACGATTCATACCCAACTTATTACTTATCAATTTCATTATTCTCTCTAAAATATGCAACATATTTGATGAATTAACCTCCGTGCAGTATTGATTCGGAAAAAAAAAAAAAAAAAATTATTATCATATACAATTTTTGACATATAACCTCCGTGCAGTATTAATTCGCTGACACTTAGATACATGCAGTATGAGATTTTACACTTAATATCTCTGCAGTTTGCTAATTTCCGACATCATGCTCCAACTAACTAACATACGCTTATTGTGAATTGTAAGTGGCCGTTAATCTCATTTAACTTAGGTCAGAATAGTCTTTCTCCTCTTCTTTTTTCTTTTTTCTTCGTCTGCTTCATCTTCTTCCTCTTTCATCTCTGCCTCTCCGTCTGTGTGTGTTTGTATTCTCTCTCCCCCTCACATCCCAATCTCTCTCTCTCTCTCTCTCTCTCTCTCTCTCTGCTAAGATTTATGTCCCTCTTTGTTGTTGTTCTTGCAAACAACCCACCCATCTCCACCCTCCTCCACCAGACTGCACTGCACCGCACCGCCACAAACACGACACCACACCACCGTCAGACACCACACCAACACCACAGCCACCACCAAAACCACACATCAAAACATTCATCTTCACCACAATTGTGAGAACCCCAAACCCAGCCCCAATCCACTCTATTCAAATCATAACCTACTCAAAATTAAGCTTTAAACTTAAATTGAACTCATATTCGTTCAAAATCCTAAGAAGCATGATTTTTTTTACTGATTCATGATTGTCTTGTTTGATTGGGGGTTTGTGAGTTTCTGCGTACGTGGGTAGTTTTGTGGTTCGAGAGGGAGCGATTGAGAGAGACAAAGAGAGAGTTGAGAAAGATTTGAAAGACACAGAGGGAAAAAAAGAAAGATAAGAGAAACCGTAAGAGATGAGGAAGCGAGGAAGAAGAAGAAGACAGATGAGATGAAAAAAAAAAAAAAAAAAAAAAAAAAAAAAAAATTGAGAAAAATACTATGTTGCTCCCTTTTTAAGTATGAAAAGTCTAAACTATCACTCACTTATCTAACGGAAACGATTTAAGTATGAAAAAGTATAAACTATCACTACTTATTTAACGGAAAGGTAACGGTGTTAGTCAATTTGACCTAAGTGTTAGTTTTTAACAAAGTGCAAAAATGTTAAATGGCAAAACTCATACTGATGTATCTAAGTGTCAGTGAACCAATACGGCAAAGGAGTTATATGTCAAAAGTCCTATTTCATCATCTAGGGAGTCGGTGTTTAATCAATATGTCGATTTATTGAGTTGTATAACATGGAATATGAAAACATCTTACATGTTATAATGTTCTGACAGTTCTTATCATACGTACTTGCTAGGTTAGTAATTGTTTTCAGTGTATAACATGGTTTATGTTGCACAATTATAAAAACTAGCCGTTCACCCGTGCGGTTACGCGAGTCTATTATTATTCATTTGTTTTATGCAACTTCATTGTGAATATTTGTCTATGATCTCCGAAGAAAATTAAATATTTTACTAAATGTATGGTTACTTTTATTTTATATTTTTATTGCACTCTGCAACTTTACGCAATCGTTATTATTGCTCATATACCGGTGCTAGCATCCATTTTCAAAGTAATATCAATTTTTTTTGGACTACTAACCGTTTAAATTGATGATACAATTTTTGACAAAGTTAGGGAGCATATAGCTCATTATACAAAATATTAGACTATCACAATAATCAAAATCGTGCAATGATATGAACACTTTTTTTTTTTTTTTTGAGAAGTATGGTATAAACACTTAGCTGCACAGAGATATTGTGTTTTTAATTTATGATAATGGCGGAAGCCAAGACACAATATATGTCTCATTTTAATTCTATAATCTTTTTTTGTTAACACCTTCAAGCTCAAATATTTTTTGTAATTAATCTGTCTCCTTTCCCTAATAAAAATGAGTGTTTCGTTGAAATTGTTCACTTTGGTCACATTAAGTTTCCGCAACTGATTTCTCCTTTTATCTTTTTCATTTTCTATGTCTTCGTATAGTAGTGAACTGTAGCCTTACATTTTCCATGTTACTTCGAGGGAATCTTATCTAGAGTAGTTTCATTAAATTTCTTCATACATGTTTTCCTCACATAGATGTGTTGTGTGTGTCTACATATATATATATATATATATATATATATATATATATATAGAGAGAGAGAGAGAGAGAGAGAGAGTTAAGGACTAGGTGGAATTTATTTTTAATTTTGAGCATGCTTTATATTTATTCAATGCACTTTATGTTAAGTGTACAATTTCATTATGCAAATAAAATAACTATGTATCTCCTCCTACATTTTCAAAAGATAATGTATATTATATATAAGATAATTTATTAATTGATTTTGTAATTGAATAACATAAAATCATTATTTAAATTAAATCATACTCACTAAAAATTTAGAACCTTTTTTTCTTATTGTATTAACAAAATAAAATGCATGTGTTTTTTATTGAGAAATAAAATGCATATTATTAAAGGTGAGTAAAACAGAAAACAGTGGAATAATTTTTGTAAAGATAATTACTTCATTTATTAAAAAAAATATTTTTTATTTTAGAAAAACACAAACTTAACATGAAAGGCTCAATTTGGATGCCATAAGTGAGTAGTGAGTCATTCGGTAAGTATAATACATGCATAATTCTAACATATTATTATTATTATTATTATTATTATTATTATTCTGACAACTAACTATATATGTTCCTGTTACATGTAGAAAGCCACATTTGTCTATAGGAAGATACATGTGTCAAAGGCAGTACAACGTCAGATTACATCAAATAAAAAAGACTATATACCAAAAATATAAATTTATATATGAGATTTTTTAAACCTTTAAATCTGTACACATAGACATATGTCCCAGTATCCTGACTCACATCAAGTAGTAAAGAGAAAGTTGTACTAGTAACCCAAATTTTATGTTAAAAACACAGTTACACCGATTCCATTTTCAGTTCCCCATTCCTGTACCACCCATCAATCCATCCTGACATACTAGATCTTAAGTGTGCGCACCACCTATGGATCGCAACCTAGAGGCGGAATCTAGTTGTCGAGCTGGGAGCTAGCAATGTACCGGTTAAAGTCCGTAGACCGGGTCCCATAAATGCATCAAGCCCGTAGTCCGGGTCCCATTATTGTTTGACCATACAGAGGTCTAGGGTACAAGAATCAGTTATTAAGTATATAAGACTATCATGATCCATACTCATACTTACTAGTTCATGTGCATATATAGATATCCAAGCTCAGCATTTTGTTATTCGCCCATTTATGTATCTTATACTCGCAAACACATACGTACAACTAATCCAATATTCCTCAATAGAAAATAAGCAATCATGTGCTTACCTGGCAGCCTGCCTAGTACTCTTGACCAGTGTCACTGATTCTCTATCCCGACAACCTATACACATACAAGTGCATAAGTACATATCAATATATGTTCGCGTAAGTGAGGCATGATACATATGCAAGTATATTACTAGCGGTCTTGCCTAGAATTGCTATTTTGCCTCTCAAGTCTTAGTCTTATCAGGACAGTCCCAGACTGTTCCCAAAGTCCTTAGTTATGCCAAGTTGGTCGGTCTCATGATTCACCATGTCCCCGAGTTATCCTGCAACAACCCCCTTATCCGGGTCAGGACAAGACCGGGAGGGCGACGCTTAATAGAAGCGGTGGAACTTAAAAGCATTACGATCCACGACACTTAGTTATATTAAACAAAAACTTTAGGTCCTACACAGTATCAGATTACTATTACACATTAGCCTAACTAACATTACTACATACTATACGACATAAACCGTCTAGGTGAGTCTCGCGCCCATCTATTCCTCAATCCCCAGCTCCTAGACCTGCGGTGGAAAGGAAAGCAAGAACCGCAGTTTCGAAAGTCTGCAAAAATACTGAGTAAGATACACCCTAGCATGTAAAAATTGGAAAGAGGATATAAAGTGTTGGGTCACAAGTTAAGTATATTAATAGCATAGTAGAAGTAAAATAGTTGTTAAGAGTTTGCAATGGTGTGAACAATAATGCTAATTAAGAGTCGCCCAAACCAGGAAACCAACGTTATGTTCAGTAACCGAATTTAGTAATATCAACAAAGGGACTTCCAGATAATAATGTCAAACAATGGCAATAACAGGTTCGAGACTTCAACAAGAAGCGAGGGTGAACTCGCCGGTATCTGTGTCCACAGACGGAGCCAACCATAAGTCCAAGACTTCAACAAGAAGCCAGGGTGAACTTGTTGAAGTCGGTTATCACGGCCGAACCCAACTATAAGTCCAAGGCCTAGAAGCCAAGGGGAACTCACTGATATCGGTGTTCGCGACTGGAGCCAACTATAACAAATCAAGGTCCAAGACTATAACAACTAGTCAAGAGGAACTCGCTGATATCGGTGTTCCCGGCCTGAGCCAACCATAATCAACACACTAGATACGATACATGTGATGTTCCACTTAACGTTTTTAACGAATTATTATTTATCGTGTCAAGGTTTTGAGGTGACCGTTTCGAAACGTGGCCAAACTCAAGTAAAGCATGTATGTCACGAAACACATGTTGAGACAAGTTAAAAAAAGGCACATTTGACACGAAGGAAGAAATGCACACAAGGTTAGGCATGTAAACTCACCTTAAGTCGATATAGCAATTAGTTCGTAGTAGTCCTTACGCGTTGCCGACGAATCCATCACCTACAACTTACAAGTCTCTAGTCACAATGATGCTACTTCTAAGTAAAAGAATGTATGGATGTTTGTCTAGGTCGGGCACTAAGTCCATCCCAAAATATACTAATAACCCGGTTTCAAGTGGTATACTCACGTGTCAAATACAAGCTCTACCTGAATATCATTCTAAAAGTCATTAATGCACATATAATGATGCTCATATATCAAAATAAGTCCAAAAAAATATTTAGAAATTTAAAAATTTGATTTTTCTAAAACATGTGAAACTACAATTCTGGACAGAATTGTAGCTCTGACTTTAGAGCCAAATTTACGATATTAGAGCATCTCCTAAAATAATAAAATTAATTAGGATCAACTTACATGTGTCTAGGTTCAGAAACATCAAGAAAATCATACATAGCTATTATAAAACTCAAGTTACAAAAATAACAAACACTGCTGTGCAGAGAAGTGTTAGGCAGAAACTTTGAACTTTGAAGGACAATTACTACAACTTGGAGAATAATAATGGTGATCATATTCTCCAGAATTAACCCACAATATGTCTAGTTACAGCTAAAGAAAGATGAGGTTCCAAAAGTTTCTAAAAGTGGGCTTTTTAGAAAAAAATGGCAAAACATGTCCAGAAACAGAGTTTCTGAAAACATGCAAATTTGAATGAGCTTATTTCCCTAACCACAAAGGCTATGCAGTTGATTTTTTTTTTCTCGAAATGAATCTCTATGAGTCTAGTTTTAAAATACGCAAAAGTTGAAAATTTCACAAAATCAAATTTGGAGATAATCCACGTTTTTTACAAACTGGTCTGGTTGTAACAACATGCAATTTTACCTAGAACTCTCAAAACATGATCGAATCAATTCTATGATACATGCAACTAAAAATAATTTGATATATACCGAGATACTACCAATTAGACATTCAATAAGAGTTTCACATCAAGGATTTGAAAAATCATGTGAGGGATTTGAGGAATTCATGCTCAAAAGTTACAATTCAAGACCCAAAACACATATGCAAACAAAGATCAAGTAATGTCCTATCATGAACATGAACCATCAACATGATGAGTAGAATAGATGAAAAAAAGAAGAAGTTGATGCTTAGATTAGAGCCTAGAGAGCTTTAATTCTTGAAGAATATGAAGAAAAGAACTCTCCAAAGGGTAACTATGGCATTGGACTCAAGTTTTTCATCATTTGGAAGGTGAAAAATGAAGTTTTGGGGTTGTTTTGTGAGGGTCAACCCCCAAGTCCGTGAATGGAGTTTGATGAGAGAGAAGAGAGCTTCATTATGTGTTGATGAGGAGAAAAGCATCTCAAAAATTGAGATTGGTAGATATAGGAAGTGATGGAGATGATATGATGATGGTTAGTGTAATGAGAGTCTCTTCATCTAATTATAAAATGGGTGTTTGACTTGGTTGAGTGGAGGTGGATTGAAGTGAAAATATAAAGGTCTCCCAACAACATAATTGGGGTAGAGATTGGAATAACAAAAAAATGAGGGTTGACATGAAAATATTAAAAATTGATGGTAAGTACAAGATTACACAAACAAGAGGGATAAATATATAATTTCCAATCACCATCTAGCACATAAAAATATAAATTTTACATTAAAATAAAATTAAAAAAATAACTCCAAATAAACTATTATGTCTTTAAATGTCAAAATTGTACTTTTATAAAACTAAAGAAAACAAGTGAAGAGTGAAATTGAGGTAGTAATATTATTTTTTTGAAACTCAAGTATTTGTTTTACCAAAATTATAAAATAACCCTTAGCAAAAATTCGGGGTATTACATTCTCCCCCCCCCCCCCTTCCTTATAATGTGATTCGTCCTCGAAGCTTGAACGGATCAATAAATTCTCAGTGAGTTCCCTATATGGTCCTTTATCGTCACACACGTACTAATAAGCATACAAAACCAACCAATCACATAGGACGTCTCGTCGAGACACACAAAAAAATTCACATTTGGAAAGGACAACCATACGTCTGAAATAGTACTAGGGCCCCAACAAAAAAAAGATTATATCAAATAACACACAGCAATTCATCATGCAAGAGGAAGTAAAAGACAACTCCCCAAATAACCGGATTTGTAGATTTTATCTTGCCCTATGTTCATTTCAGGTTACCCTACAAGACTTAATCTCATAGTGGAAAGAATTGCTCTGATACCACCTGCAACAACCCCCTTATCTCTGTCAGGACAAGACCGGGATGGCGGCGCTTAATAGAAGCTGCAAAAGTTAAAAGCATTACGATCCACGACACTTAGTTATATTAAAAAAAAACTTTAGGTTAACAAAAACTTAGTTATATTAAACAAAAACGGTTGTTTCTCATAGATTTATCGCGTAATTCTGGTACCAATGCGTTCACCTCATCCTCAGGATCACAGTAAAATCAATTAGATCTCCTAACTTGCGAGGATCAGAGAGAATTTAGACCAAAACTAACTAGGGTTCTTAAGCTTTCTTACCCAATATCACCCTCATCTCTTGCTCGATCTTCAATAGGAGTTTTCCAAATGAAGCAGAGATGATGGTGGTGCGGTGGTGGAATCGGTGGTAGCTGTTGGTGGTTCTAGAGGGAGGAAGAAGAGAATTACTTATTTTATTAATAAATGTGCATGCCCAAATGAAATAGATTAGTTCTAGCATTGCATGGTGAATGTGACACTTGTCACAAGCCATCGTTGCATACTTAGACACATAGGGGGTCAAATTTCAATATTCAAAGTCTTGGGCTAGGGTACAAATTGTCTTTCCTTTCTTGCTAAATTCCAAATTGACCCCAACTATGTCAAAGACCATTCTCACTCAAAATTTCTGAAAATTCTTTCAAATGAGAAGTCAACAATCACCGCTGAGTCATGTATAGACAACTCAAACTTTTAAGTAAAATTGATGTTTGATCCTCAAATTTAAAGATATCCAATTCTGAGCTGCAAGAAAGTTTTTAGGGTGCTACATCCAAACCATGGACATGCCCACACTCAAGGTTAAATTTTTCTCCATAACACCCCTTCTCCCATTCCCCTCCTTTCATAGGGTTGGAATTGAATCATGTTTTTAAATGATTTCCCCCCGATCCTCTCTCTCCCTCATGGGGTTGGAGATTCCCTTATAATGTGAACAAATTTAATCTTTGTGCCTTAAATAGATATTGACTTTGAGCTTTACTTTAATAGATTTTTTTGAGATTTACTTTAATAGATATTGACTTTAATAGATATTGACTTGTAACTTTACATTAACTACTAGTACTGCAGCTAGGGTAGTAGCTCAAGTGGTAGAGCGTTGAAAGCTCTTGCATGAGGTTCCGTGTTCAAACCAGGTTGACCAAAAAAAAACAATTTATAAAAAAATCCTAGTACCACTATGTTCCCTCTCTTTCTCCCCAAATTGACTTTTATCACTATTCATCGGGTCACTTTGATCCAGCGATTAGAGGAAAAATGGCAATATAACGCGGTGAAAAAATTATTAAAAAATTGCATTGTTTTGCGATACATATCACCCGGTCAAAGTGACCCAGATACGAGTCAAAAAGTCAGAATAGGGAAAAAGAGGGGGAACATAGTGGTACTTCCTCTGTTTCTCCTTTTTTTTCTACTTCGATTTTTACCACTATTCATCGGGTCACTTTGACTTGATGATTTGATAAGCAATACGATTACGAATGAAAAAGTCAAAACTTAAAGAAACAAAAATAACAAACGAAGTAGCCATTATTATATATAGAGAAAATGTATATAACCATGTAGAGAACATTGCAGTGTTTGAGCTCACATGTATTATTTATTTTTTCTTTTTTGCAAAAGAAAGCTTATACATTTATTTAGTGCAATAAATTTAGGGCTGAATGGTTACAAAGATCAGATCCTAAGCTCATTAAGGCAAATTGATGAGTAAGTATATTCTTGTCACTGTAAATATTATTAACCAAGAGATTGGGCTACATGTTCGGGCCTAGCTTTTGGACTCTTGGAGAAGGAGAAGCCCAAAGGAGAAGGAGATGGCCCACTTAATGAAGCCCAATGCCTTACCAGAAGGACCAAACTGTATTGAGCTACAAAGTTAATGATAGAATTAGTAATTTAGTCTTCTTGATTATCGAACGGTCTCATATATGACCGTTCGATCACCTCTGTATTTACCCTCAGATTCATTGAATGAAACCCCTACGCCTCTTTGATTTTCTGTATTGTTTTTCTCTTTCTTCGTTGAGAGCTTCGTCTCACTCTAACTGAGTTTTCACGGTATCAAAGCCTTTCCATGCTTTCTAACACGACATCATATATTATGGTGACCTCCGGTGCCTCACATCCTCTCTTTCTGTTACCCAACATCAATAGCTTGATGCATTTTAAGTTAGATTCTTCCAACTACGTTCTATGGAAGCACTAGATCTCTACTATTTTTTTCCCTCGAAACCTATTTGGCTACATCGATGGTTCCACCGCTTCGCCTTCTCCGTTCACCGTCGTCGCCAATGGATCTCCAACCGACACACCTAATCCAGAGTATCTGGTATGGCTGAGTCAAGATCAGGCCATTTTCACCCAAATCAACGCCACCTTGACTCATGAAGCTCTAACCCATGTCCATCTGTCATAAATCTTGTAGATCTGCTTGGTTAGCGTTGGAACGAAGATATGCTTCTTTGACCCGTTCAAATATCTTAGAGTTAAAATGTGAATTGCAGAATATCAAAAAGAAATTTGACTCTATCGATGTCTACATGCAAAAATTAAAGTCTCTTCGTGATAAATTGTCTGTTGCTGGGTCAAAAATTGATGATGAGGATCTGCTTCTTTATGCGTTGAATGGTCTTCCTGTTGAATATAATCCCCAACACAAATCTTTAAGAACTAGATCTGAACCCCTTTCTCTGGAGGATTTGCATGTTTTATTAAAAGGGGAAGAACACATGTATGAATCTCGGTCTACCATTTCTTCTGATTTTATGGGTCAATATGCTTTTCCAATGCATTCTGGTTATGGATCTCGTGGAGGTAAGGGCGGCCTTCATGGTGGTCGATCAAACCCTAATTTTTCTGCAAACCCTAATTTTTATGAAAACTCAAATTTTGGGTATTCTCCAGGAGGTGGAAGATATTCCAATCTGGGGGAGATACCAAAGAGGCAGATCCTCATCATACCCCCAGGGAGGTAGAAATGATGGTGACATGGGGAGAAACAACTCCTACACTAACACTTCTTCCTCTTAACCTGTTAATTGGCAAATTTGTGGGTATTATTTCCTCTCTTCCCTATATTACTGGCATATGATGGATCATGCCTACCAAGGCAAGGATCCTCCAGAGCAACTCTCTCCTCTTTTCCACCAACTCTCAGCAACCTTCCACCTCAACTTCCTATCCTGATTATTGGCTTTCTCACACTAGAGCAACAAACCACATTACCTCGGACTTGAAGAATCTGTCTCTCTCTGAACCCTACAGTGGTTCAGAGCAGGTAGCTGTGGGTAATGGTAATACAATTCCCATCTCCAACACTGGTATTGCTCACTTCCCACTTCTACTCACCATTTTGTTTTACCTAACACTTTACATGTTCCAAATATTTGAACAAATTTAAATTTATGTTCATCAAATGTGCCTTCAACACAATTGTAGATTACTATTTGACTCTAATTCCTTTTCCATTCACGATAAGGTTTCGGGAAAACTTCTCTATCAAGGGGTTAGTCACAATGGACTATACCCCATTTATCCTCTTTCAAATACTGGTCATGTTCCAGTAAAAAAAATCAGCTTATGCTTTTCTGGGAAAGAAGATCACCTCTTCTCTATGGCATTCAAGATTGGTGATATCAACAAAGCTGTTTTATCTGTTTCTGTTAATGATAGACATAGTCCTACATTATGTGAATTTTGTCTTGCTGGTAAAATGTCTAAACTTCCCTTCCAGTCTCTAGTTTCTAAGACATCTGCTCCACTCCATCTCATCCATAATGATTAATGGGGACCTTCAAGTGTTATAAGTTATAATGGTTATAGGTTCTATGTCTTGTTCATTGATGATTTTTCTAGGTTTACTTGGATTTTCCCTTTATGTCATAAATCTGATCTTTCAATTGTCTTTGCTATTTTCAACTTACTAATTGAAAAAATATTAGGAACTTCTATTAAGATCCTTAGAGCAAATAGCGGAGGTGAATACAATTCTTATGTGTTTAGATCCTTTCTTTCTCAACATGGCATTACACATGAACTATGTTTCCCACACACTCCACAAAAGAATGGCGTCTTAGAAATAAAACAAATACACATAGTAGATACAGCTGTTACATTAATGCAACAAGCTTCATTATCTAAATATTTTTGGTACCATGCTTTCACTGCTGCAGTTTACTTGATCAATCTTATGCCTTCTAAAAGCACTAATTACAAATGTCCATGAAATTTTATTCAAAAATAAACTTACTTAAAAACACTTAAAAATATTCGGTTGTGCTTGCTATCCATGCCTAAAAACCTATATGCACTCCAAACTTGATCCCAAAACAAAATAATGTGTGTTCTTGGGTTATGCATCTAATTAAAAAGGTTATATGGGCTTTGAACCAAATTCTCATAAATTTTATGTTTCTAGAGATGTTGTCTTTGATTAGCAAGTGTTTCCTTATGGCAAATCTGCTTTTTGTGAATGCTCCTGCTACTGCTTCTCCTCCTATTTTTGATGGTTCTTCCTTCACTTATCTGGTTACCTTTCCCATTACAGACATGATGAAAATACAGAAACCATGGAGCAACCTTCAGAGCCACCACTCACTGCTTCTGAGATGCAACCACCTAGAAGGGAAGCAAGTCAAACAGGTGAACATATACAAGAACATATTCAAACACCTGGTTACAGCCATACCTCTTCTCTCCTAGATCCGGCATGGCACCAGAAACATAAGGGATCTCTCAGGCAGCACCAGATCACTCAATGTAAAACAGAAGTAAATCTGGCATCTTCAAAAAGAAGAGCTTTGGTTTCACTGTTGGTGTCTCTTATCCACCCACTCTACACCATCCATTATCTAAGTCTGGTATTTCTAAAACTCAGTCTACACACACTACACACTCCATTTGTTCCACTTCTATGCATGATATTCCTGATCCTACTAGTTACACAGAATCTAACAAATACTCTCAGTGGCAGAATGCCATGACTGATGAGTATCTTAGTCTCATACAGTAACATACACGGAAACTGGTCCCAAAAACACCCAATGCTAACATAATTGGCACAAAATGGACGTATAAAACTAAACATCACTCTGATGGTACAGTAGCTAGATACAAAGCTAGATTAGTTGCTAAGGGATTTCATCAAACCCCAGGCATTGATTTTGATGAAACTTTTAGTCCATTCGGGAAACATGCTACTGTTAGAGTTGTTTGAGCTCTTGCTCCATCTCTAAATTGGCATTTGCAATAATTAGATGTAAAAAATACATTTGTCCATGGTCATCTTAAAGAAAATGCTTATATCTCTCAACCACAATGTTATGTTCATCAAAATGTCCAACATTATGTTTGTAAACTCAGTAAATCTCTTTATGGTCTCAAACAAGCTCCTATTTACATCTTCTATGCATTCTCTAGGGTTCATTGCTTCAGCTACCTATTCTAGTTTCTTCATTAAATACAACAAGACACATGTAACTCTGTTTTTACTTTATGTAGATGACGTAATCTTGACAGGTAATGACTCTTCTTTTTTCACTAGTCTGACTTCTGCTTTAAACTCTGAATTTCAAATGAACAATCTCGGGAAACTTACTTACTTTCTGGATTTAGAAATCAAATATCACTCTTGTGGAATTTTTATTCATCAATCTAAATATGTTTATGCTTTAATTAAGTGGTTTAATATGCAAAATTGTAAACATTGCCCAACTCCATTGGCCATATGGGGAAAATATCATTTATTAGATGGCACACCTCTCTCAAATCCTACACCTTTTCGCCAACTTGTAGGTGCTCTCAATATTTAACTTTTTCTCGACCAGATATTGCATTTGCTGTCAACCATCTACGTCAATTTATGCACACACCCACAAATGTGCATTTAATTGGCACCAAAAGAGTTCTTAGGTATTTACAAGGAAGAAAAACTCGTGGTTTGTGTTATGTTTCTGGTCATCAACCCTTACAAGGTTTTTGTGATGCTGATCGGGCCTGAAATCCAACAGATAGACGTAGTACAACTGGGCTGTGATTTTATTGGGCCCAACACAGTACATTGGGCCGCCCAAAAGCATCCCACTGTCTCTCGTTCTTCAACAGTTGAAGAATTTAGAGCTCTTGCTGCTACTGCAGCAGAACTCTCTAGGTTTCAAACACTTTTCAAAGACCTTCATCTTTATATTCCTCAAGCACCATTAAATAGGTGTGACAAGCCATTGCTATGACTTCTAACCCTATCCTTCAAGCTCGTACAAAACATATAGAAATAGACTATAATTGTGTACGAGAACATGTCTTACGCAAAAAACTTATTGTGTCATATGTTTTCTGCGCAGAACAATTTGCTGACATTTTTACTAAGGTGTTAACCACACCACAATTTTTGGAGCTCAAAAGCAAGCTTATGGTTCAGCGCACACCATCAGCTTGAGGGGAGGTATTAACTGAGATATTGGGCTACATGTTCGGGCCTAGCTGTTAGACTCTTGGAGAAGGAGAAGGCCCACTTGCAAAAGCCCAAAGGAGAACAAGAAGGCCCACATAATGAAGCTGAATGCCTTACATGATCCAGAAAGATTAAACTGTAATGAGCTACAAAGTTAATGATAGACTTGTTGTAGTCTTCTTGATTATCGAACGGTCTCATATATGCGCGATCGATCACCTCTGTATTTACTCTCATATTCATCCAATGGAACCCTAATGCCTCTTTCATTTTTCGGTATTGTTTTTCTCTTTCTTCGTTGAGAGCTTCGTCTCTCTTATGAAACCCTAACTGGGTTACTTCTTGCACTCAGAAATTAGAGGCTCCATTTCATAGCAACTTCTTTAGTTCGAAATAAATGCCTCTGGTCTTAAAGTCTAGAGTAATTTATTATGTTGTTATAAACATTATTATTGGTGGGGGCTTAGAAGATAAAATATCAATGCTGGCCATTCAATATATAATTAATATGATGAAGTGAAAAGAAGTCCAGAATAAATAAACTCAGAGATACGCTACTTTTTTTTTTTTTTTTTTTTTGACTTTAACTATTTGATGAAAAGATACATTATCCCGTATCATTAGCACGTTTGCCAGCATTTATGAAATGAACATCCATTAGACTCTAAAATTAAACACCAAATTATGCTTTCAAACAGATCTTGACTTTGATTTTAATATTTATTTCGAATATTAAAATGAGTAACTCATTTTTTAATATTAGACCAGTTGACCAAAAAATTAAAGCAGCTAGAAATTAACCCTCATTTTTAAATTTAGTTATAAATTATAATTTATTAATCCTCCTTTTTACGCTTCTTCTTTTCAGTACACCCCTTGCATGCAGTACTTACTCCCTCTCAAATGTCTCTATAAGTACCACGGTCTAGAGAGATTGATTGAACGCAGAAAACAGTTTATTGATAAGCTTATAGAACCATTGCAAAAATGAGACTACCTTCGGTTGTGATCATCACCATTCTTCTTCTGGTAAAATCTCTCTCCCCCTCTCTCTCTCTCTCCCCAAAATAATTTCTTTCTTTCGTGCAGGTTGCTTGCAGCTTCAGTGATGCTGGAACAGCTCCAGCAGAAGAGTACTGGAAGAAGGTGATGGGAGATGTCCCCATGCCACAGTCTGTTAAAGATCTAATCGATGAAGAACCGGAATCAAAATCATATGGACCTGATGCTATTCCCTACGACGTCGCTAGATACAACGACCTAAAGCGCCAATGGCTTGCTGAGTACATCACCAATAAAATGCGAACTTTGGCTCGTGACCCAGATATTTACAACAATAACCGTTACTTCACAAGGGAGTTTGACAGAAAGCGCAACTTCTTTTTCTACGACCCTCGCTATTTCACAAGGGAGTTTGACACAAAGCGCAACTTCTTTTTCTATGACCCCCGCTATTTCACAAGGGAGTTTGACACAAAGCGCAACTTCTTTTTCTACGACCCCCGCCATTTGGCCAACTTGTTCGGTCATCAAGATGTATCAAATTCTGATTCCAGCAACGAACGCTACTTCACAAAAGAGTTTGACACAAAGCACAACTTCTTTCTCGGGTACGGACCCCCCTCCTTCACAGAAGAGATTGACACAAAGCGCAACTGGCTTGATCAGTATTTGGCCAACTTGTTCGGTCATCAGGATGTATCAAATTTTGATTCCAGCAACGACCGCTACTTCACAAAGGAGTTTGACACAAAGCGCAACTGGCTTGACAACTATTTGGCTAACTTGTTCAATCATCAAGATGTATCTTCTAAATGATTTGTAACCTAAGGAATATATGATTGGAATCTAACTTATACATGATGTTAAGTGAAGACATGCAGCAATAAAACTTTATTTCTCTATGGTGTCCTTAACTAATACATAATGTTTGTTGGCGTTTAACTTTTTGCATAATTTGAATCTTGCTTTCTATTATTTGACAGTCATTATGTGGTTAGATTTTCATTTCCTGCGGAGTGTCCAACAAACTTTTGTCGATTCGGCCGTTCTGATCACTAGTGGATTGACTGACTTGTTAGGAAAGGATGTTAAAGCCTGAGGGAAAGTAAATAGAGTATTAGGTTGTGAAATTTAATCAAGGTGGTTGTTGCAGAAAATACTGTGGTAAGAGCTGTTAGTTTTCTTACATATTTGTTGCAGTTTTATGTTGAGAGGGTAGGTAGTTGCAATTACTAGTAACTTTGTTGTTGGGGTTATTTTGTAATTAGTCCTTACTGCAAGGACTGGGTTTGCAATTAATTAGTTGATATAAATTCATGTATTGGGAGAACAATTTTCAGTTGGAATGAAATTCATTTTCCCTCTTTTCAAATTCTCTCAAATTTGATATGGTATCAGAGCCAAAATCACTCCGGTGATGCTCAATTCATGGTCGCCGTTCGTCTCCGGCAAGCTTGAGGTCGTCGATTTCGTCATTTCTCTTCTCGGCGCCTTCTAATTGATCTTCCGTCATGCCTCCTACAGAGGATTCATCGTCGCATGGTGTTCGGCAGCTGAATCTCAGTTCAGCGTCGCCATACTTTCTCAGTCATTCAGAATCTCCAGGTATCGTCCTCGTCTCTCAGGTACTAATAGGAGAGAATTATAACACTTGGATCCGTTCAATTTTGGTTGCGCTTAAAGCGAAGAACAAGTTAGGGTTTATCAATGGCTCTCTCTCTGAACCTGAAATTGATGATCCTTTGCACGAGTACTGGATTAGGTGTGATAATATGGTGATATCGTGGTTGCTTAATTCCGTTTCTAAGGAGATCTCAGCTAGCATTGTTTATCATGAAACAGCTATTGCCATTTGGAATGATTTGAAAGCTAGATATTCACAGAAAAATGTGCCTCGTATATTTCAATTGTCTACTGCAATTGCTGAGCTTAGACAAGGTGATCTAGGAGTTACTGCTTATTTTACAAAATTGAAGTCTCTGTGGGATGAAATGTCCAACTATAAGTCTATTCCTACTTGTGTTTGTGGTGTTTTGAAGAATTGCAGTTGTCAAATTGTTGGTACTATCATGAAGAGCTATGAGCAAGACTACATTCTCAAATTTCTTATGGGTCTCAATGAGAACTATACTACTGTGAGAGATCAGATACTTCTCACAGAGCCTCTACCAGATCTTCTGGAAATTTTCTCTAAAGTGGTTCAACAAGAGAGGCAAACTGAGATCACAGGTCATCATGTCTCTAACTCACACAATGTGGCATTATTAGCTCATCAAACATCTACTTCTCATGAGCCAGCTTCATTAGCAACTCAAGTTAATACTCAATTACAGACTGCACACAAGTATAATGCCAAAAATAGACCTCAGTGCACTTATTGTGGATGGCAAGGACACACAAGGGAGAAATGCTATAAGCTTCATGGCTTTCCTCTAGGATTTAAGTTCAAGAAGTCTTATGGAAACTCTTCTCAGGGTTCATCTCAGGGGCAGCCTCCATTTCACACAAGTTCTAGAGTTAATAGTGTGCAAGGGTCTTCAAATATGTTACAGGATCAACCATCTTCCAATTCAGGGGGCCAGGACAAGATTACTCTCACTCACAATGAATGTGCTCAGCTCATGAAAATGCTTGGAGATAAAATGCAGCTTTCATCTTCAAGTTCAGTTAGCTCCTATAGTTCTTCTCAGGCTACAGAAGGATTTTCTTCTGCAGATACTCCATTCAGCACATCTTTTCTGGTATGGCTCAGTCTTACATATCTAGTGGAGTTGTCAATAACTTTGCATTAGCTTCCTTGTTAACTGATGCATCTTCCTCTTCACATTATTCCTGGATTTTGCATAGTGGTGCCACTGATCACATGTCATCTTCCTTGTCTCATTTTTAAACAACCACTCATGTCACTAATGCATATGTGCATCTTCCTAATGGATCATCAGTTGTTGTGACACATATAGGTGTGGTCAAAATCAATCAACATTTGACTTTAACAAATGTCTTATGTGTTCCCTCTTTCAAGTTCAATTTGATTTCTATTTCCAAATTAATTTCTTCACTAAAGTGTTGTGTTCATTACTCTAATGATGGATGCACTATTCAAGATCAAGACAATAGTCATGTATTGGGTAAAGGAGTTAAGAAAGATGGATTATATCTTCTCATGTCTTCTCCTTCTATTGCTACTTGTAATTCTGTGATCAGTCCTGTCATTTGGCATCACAGGTTAGGTCATTTACCTGATCATAAACTGCAAATGGTGGTTCCTCAATTGAAAGAAAAACCTCTAAATACATCTCCTTGTGACACTTGTCATCTTGCTAAGCAGAAGAGGCTTCCTTTCCCTGTTTCCACCTCTGTTTCTCCTGCTATTTTTCACTTAATTCATTGTGACACTTGGGGTCCTTATAAGGTCATGTCACATGGGGGGTATAGATACTTTCTCACCATTGTAGATGACTTCAGTAGAGCAACTTGGGTCTATTTAATGAGATCTAAGACTGAAGTTTCCACTCTCTTACCAGCTTTCCATGCTTTGATTCATACTCAATTTGGTCAATACATTAAATTCATTAGAAGTGACAATGCTCCTGAATATGAATTGCATGAGTTCTTTGCCAAAAATGGCATTTTGCATCAACACTCTTGTGTGGAAACTCCTCAGCAGAGTTCAATTGTTGAAAGAAAACATCAGCACTTGCTGAATGTTTCAAGAGCTCTTAGATTTCAATCTCATGCACCATTGTCTTTATGGGGAGAATGTGTTTTGACTGCTGCTTATCTCATTAATAGAACACCCTCTGTCTCTCTGCATAATAAAACTCCATATGAATTGTTGTATGGTGTTGCTCCTTATTATGATCATTTGAAATCTTTTGGTTGTCTTTGTTATGTCTCTACCCTTTTTCAAGGCATAAATACATTTTCTCCTAGAGCCACAAGGTGTGCTTTTGTTAGTTACCCTTTTGGGGTCAAAGGTTAAAAGGTTTATAATCTGGATACACACACCATTACTGTTAGCAGAAATGTGATTTTCTATGAAGATGAATTTCCTTTTTCATGTTCTTCTTCTGCAGTTTCTCTTCCTTCTCTGCCTGTTTCTATTAATTATGTTGATTTAAATTCTTCAGAAGACATGGTTACTTCTCTGGATCATGATTCTTCTTCTGTTTCTCCTGAACTTTTAACTAGTACTGTCTCCTCTAATGCACCTGTTAGACACTCCACTAGGTCTAGACATTTGCCATCTTATTTGCAGGATTATCAATTGAATAGCAAGACCTGTCATCTTGTTTATAGCACAGAGCATGATTTGGGTTCCTATTTGTCCTATGACAATGTCTCTACTGAACACAAGGCTCTGTTAGTTGCTGCTTCTGCTGTCACTGAACCCAAGACTTATAAAGAAGCAGCTGCTTCTCCTCATTGGCAGTTAGCCATGCAACAAGAGCTGGATGCTCTTGTTAACAACAAAACCTGGCATTTTTTTCACTTGCCTTCAAATCATCATACTATTGGCTGAAAATGGATTTATAAAATCAAGCATCATTCAGATGGTAGTATTGAAAGGTATAAGGCCAGATTGGTGGCAAAGGGGTATACACAAACTGAGGGCCTAGATTACTTTGATACTTTCTCTCCAGTAGCAAAATTAGCTACTGTTAAATGTGTCTTGGCTGTGGCTGCAATTAAAGATTGGCATCTCCTTCAATTGGATATCAATAATGCTTTTTTGAATGGAGATTTGAATGAGGATGTGTACATGGATGTACCCCCTGGTGTTGTTCCTCCCTCTTCTAATATGGTGTGTAAGCTGGATAAGTCTTTATATGGACTCAAGCAGGCTTCCACGCAGTGGTTTGAAAAAATTTCATCCACTCTTGTCTCTTTGGGTTTTATTCAATCCAAAGCAGACTACACATTGTTCACAATACAAGTTAGAGATTGCTTTGCTGCTCTCCTAGTTTATGTAGATGATATTGTTCTTGCTGGAAACAATATCTCTTTTCTCCAAAATCTCAAGAAACAGCTGCAGAGCCACTTTCATCTTAAAAATTTGGGTAATTTGAGTTTTTTCTTGGGATTTGAAGTTTATAGAACTCCTGAAGGTATCTCTCTTTCTCAGAGAAAATTTGCTCTTGATGTTCTTGAAGACACTGGGTTTCTGAGCTGCAAGCCTGCATCCACTCCCATGGAGTCTAATTGTAATATTAGTGCTGACTCTGGAGATTTATTGGATGTTGCTGCTATTACTTCCTACAGAAAACTTATTGGAAGACTTCTCTATCTCTGCAACACTAGACCTGACCTTACTTATGCAGTTCATAGGCTCAGTCAATATGTTTCTAGCCCCAGAACTTCTCATATGGATGCTGCTCATAGGGTGTTGAGATATCTCAAAACAACTCCAGATACAAGAAGATCCACTACTGGTTATCTGGTATATTTGGGAGACTCTTTAATTTCTTGGAGATCAAAGAAGCAAGACATTGTTTCTAGAAGTTCTGCAGAAGCTGAATACAGGAGCATGGCTGCAACTTCTTGTGAGGTGAAGTGGTTAGAATTTATTTTTCATGATCTGCATATTGCCTTGTCTTCTGTTCCAGTTCTGTATTGTGATAGCAACTCTGCTATACACATTGCCAATAACCCAGTATTTCATGACAGAACCAAGCATATTGAGCTTCATTGTCATTTAATCAGAGACAAATTGGTGGCTGGTGAATTGAAGCTTCTCCATGTTAATTCCAAGCATCAGTTGGCAGACATTCTCACCAAGCCTCTGGGGTGTGCTTCTTTTCAATTTCTGCTTGCTAAGTTGGGAGTAAACAATGTTTACTCTCCAACTTAAGGGGGCCTGTTAGTTTTCTTACATATTTGTTGCAGTTTTATGTTGAGAGGGTAGGTAGTTGCAATTACTAGTAACTTTGTTGTTGAGGTTATTTTGTAATTAGTCCTTACTGCAAGGACTGGGTTTGCAATTAATTAGTTGATATAAATTCATGTATTGGGAGAACAATTTTCAGTTGGAATGAAATTCATTTTCCCTCTTTTCAAATTCTCTCAAATTTGATAAGAGCTGTAATCAGAGAATTCAATTATTACAACAGATTAAACATTGTTGGATCACTGCATGGCTTATGATTCATTAGAGTAAAAGTTCTAGTAGTCTTCTGTTGGCATTTAGAAAGTGGCTCACAAATTGAACAGTCGCATTAGTCAGTCAGGAGTTGTAGTTTTGGTGGCTGAGTTATTGTAGATTTGGGCGGCACAACGAGTCACGCCTGTGATATGCAAAAGTCCATGGATGGCTCAAAAATCGGGGCGGCAAAATCTTGTCTCCTCCATTGTCATATTCCAGGCTGTGTTATTCTATTGGGGAACTTGATATGAGTTTGATATAGCAAGTGAGAGAGTGAACAATTACAGTAGAACAAAGTAGCAATATAAGTTACCTTAAGATATTAGTTCTCTGTCACGAACATTTTAACATTTTCTCATTTGTTCACTAAAGTAGCACTATTTGCACCGTGGATGTAGGTCATTGAGCTGAACCACGGAGATTCTAGTGATCACTTTCTTCACTACTTATTGCATTTCGAAGTGGGTTCACCATGTCACAATGAAATTGCTAGATTTCCTAACATCTCCATCTTGGCTACATTTTCAAGAACGACGACTTTAGCTACTTGAAGTCCAAGACCTACACATTTCCATTGGAGAGCCAGTCCAAATCTTTAGTAGTACCCTGTCTAGATTATGATAAAACAATGGAAGAACTTATATCACGGCTCCCATGAGTAGACCCTTGATTAAACTTCTCACATGTGCCCCCCAAACTATCATAACCCAGTTGTTCAATTTTTTGAAGTTCACTCATAACTTCAGCCACTTTTAGATGAAGGATGATACTTCTATAAAACTGATCAGCTACTGGTTCCCAAGTAGTAATATAATGGTCTGGAAGTGAGAGTAACCGTTCCTTACTCTGTTTGTAAGTGAGAAAGGAAAAAAATCTACTTCACCGTGGTTTCATCCACATGTCTAATATTGAATATTCTACAAACCAGAGCTAGATTTTTCAGATGTATATTTATATTTTTGGTCATCTTTCCTCTGCGTTGACAGTCACGTTTTATCATGTTGATTAAAGAAATTTTAATCTTGACAGGTTTCTCAATAGGTTGTGATTGAATAGGTGACTGACACTACTAAAAATAGTAGCTTTTGCGGCGGGTGAAAACCGCCACAAATACATCCAAAACCGCCACAACAAGTTTTTGTGGCGGGACTTGTGGCGGTTCTTCATCCGCCTCATCAGCTTCCGTCGTAAAAAGTCAGTGGAGGTTTCCTCCCGCCACAAATACTTTCTTTGGCTGTTGATGCGGCAGTTTTGACCCGCCACAAAAGTCAGTGGCTGTTGGCGCCAATAATTTCTTTGGCTGCAGTAACCTCCTGCCACAACAAAATGATCTTCCGCCACAATAAATGAATATATAGTATCATTTTGCTAGAAGAGCTACTTGCTCAGATTTGAGATTGTAAATCTACTGCAACTATTCCCGATATTAGAAAGTGTGTGCACATATTATGTAATATTCAATAAAAATGATAACTAATAAAAACTGAATTTGAACATTAACTTTCAAGGGTTTGAGTTCTTGAAACCAACAAAACAAAAATAAGTATTGTGAATCTATTCGCCTATTACATAACTTAGAAGATATATACAAGAGTCTTCATCACACTGTGAATGAACCAATATATGGACATAAATTGTCTAGAACTACTGCACTTGATGGAGAAACTGGATTCTTCAGTTTTGAGTGCGTAACAAGAGAATATTGAAATTACCTGCGAGAAAACGGCGCAGAAAAAGAAGTTAAAGTTTAATTCAATCTCTGTATTATGTGAACCAGAGCTAGGAAAGAAGTAATTCTAAGGAAATCGGTAACTGATCGAAAATAAAAATGATAGATACTTCGAAAGTTAAACTACTATGTGAATTAGTCTCATAAGAAAGAAACTAAAGATAAAAGGGTACATGTAGATAACTAATGGTCAAATTTCCCCTAAAAATGAAACAAATATCATGTCAACGAGTAAGCATATGTCAACATGACAAATAGAGCTGTTTCTACCAGATTTGAAACATGAACAATAGAGCTATTTCTAAAAGTGAAGCTTCTATATTAAAATTGATTGTACACACACTGGAAATATATTAGCAACTTAGTTTATGCTTAGTGCCCAACTAATGGGGCTGTTTAGTAAGTGAAGTCACGCGTCTTCATGACCTGTTTAGCAAGAGGTCTAGCTACTTTTAACACAAGTTTAGTTTACTTTTCTAGACTTTTAGTCCCTGTCAGGGTTATTTTTTTAAGTCGTGATAGGGCTGTCCAATGAAGACTATTCATAAATCACTACTAAAAATAGTAGATTTATGACCAAAGTGCTTCTAGACATTTAACCTTCTAGTGATTCATGATATTATGATGTTAGCCAGAGCGCACCGAGAGAGAATTCAGAGATTGCTTTTTCTGATATACCTGACTCACGCGTTTTCACACGTACACTGAGCTGACCCAAAATAGTGTCCTTATTCGGCTAAACTTAGTTACAAGATAAAAACATGGTGGTGAAATTAGTTGCATATGGTCTTGGCCACAAACTCTAAATAGTATTTATAAGCCTTCAAATTGAAGACAAGGAAACATTAAACTGAAAGCTTAGCTTTAGAGCATAACAGCTAGGTACAGATATAAAGAATAATTTTTGGATTGGCAACAACAGAGCTATTGCACATCTCTCATAGTAACTGTTCATAATTCGCAGTGTTATACTAGCACCTTTCATCTAACAAATAACATTTGACAGGATAGACAGATGAGAAGTCGTACTTTTTGTTTGAGGGGTACCACTGATAACCCACGTGTTGGCAGCAACAGAGGCTTCACTACAACAAATATGACCTTTATTGACAATGTGGACAAGCAGTTTTTTGTAGTTAATTACACGATTTATCTAAAATATTTGTGTTTGTCGACATATGTGCTATCGCTTGTCAACATTCTAACTATTTTATATTTTAAAGAAAAATTTTAGTCAAGAATGTTATCGTGTTAGCTTATCTATCTCGGACATTTTTTTTTTTTTTTTTTTGAAATTATCTATCTCGGACATTTAAATAAGGTGACAAACCTCAAATTTTGGTGACTTACATAATTGTCAGCTATGAAAGTAATATTGCGTAGCTTCTAGAGGGTAAACTCAAAATATCCCGCTCTTTTGTGAAAGAGGGGGAAAAAATTGAAGTCAAATTTACCTTTTGTCCTATGGGGACTATTCCTTCAACCAATTCTTCTCCTTTCTAAAAAAAAAAACTCTTCTCACGTCACCCGTCTTCCCCTTCATCCTCCTCCCCCAATTTGGCCGCCCTCTCTCTCACTTCCCCTCTCTGTTGCGGCCACAACAGCAACCGTTGCCTAGACTAGATCCGCACGCACCACCACCACGCTGATGGGCATAAGACCACCACCATCACAACAACGTCAATGGGATCTGCACGCATCACCATTATGACGATGTTTGGTCTCCTCTCTCAGTTTATCACTGCTCTCCGTTCCCCTCTCTCGTAATCTAGTAAATCACTTCACCCCTCTCTCTCTCTTACTGGCGATTTTCTTCTTTTTCCTTCTCTGCAATTTCTAGGGTTCCTCAAAATAGATATGAAAGTAGGGAACTCATATTGATTCAATTTTGGTACTGGTTGATTTTTCAGTATTGGTAACGATTGGATAGTTGGTTTTAGTTTGTACCAACCGTTTCTAATACTAGTTTGTCTCTTTTCATCAGGTAAATCGATATCGGATACGAGTTTTTAATTTTAGGTACTGTCCTCTCTCCGTATTCGCCCCTTTCTACGAACGCCCTCTTGTCGATGGCGGTGGTAGAGGACGAGATGAAGCTTCTGTTTCTCTCTGTCTCTCATATCTCGTCAACCAGTGGTGGTGGTACTGCTGCTTCTTACCGGACACTTCAACAGTTCAATCAATAATGCCCGGTAACTAACCGATGCTCCGATCGCCGCTCTGCTCCACACATCGCCGCCACAAATGGCAATATCAGGGTGGGTTCTTCGTATTTCATCGTTCTCCTTAATTAATCCTAGTTTGTATGATTTTAATATGATGGGTTTTTCTTCTCAGATTGCTGTGATGCTCTTGGATAGCGGCTTCGAATCAAGTGTTTTTCCCCGATATCTTATTGAATTCGCGTAATGGATTTCTCCCCCTTTGGATTAATTTTGATTCAGTTCAAGTAATTTGGTCGTTGGGCTTAATAAAATCGTCAAATTGAATCTGGGAAATTCAAGTCCGGGAAATGGGGAATTCGGTTGTTGATTGCATTGATAAAACCGTACAACACAATTGCTGGTGTAGAGTGTTAGATAGATGGGATTTGTTGGTTGTTCCCAGTTGACAGGTTTTGTTATTTGGGATTTGTGATGGACTGATGGATGGTTCATGTTGTTAATTGTTGATTTGATGATTGGGTTTGGAAATGAAATCATAGTCTGCTCAGTGGTTTTAATGCCAGAATCTGTGATCAGTAGCTTAATTGTTTACCCTTTCAGGGTCACTCAAATATCGTAGCATCTACTTGTAACATCTCTATGCCTACTTTCTGTAATTTGATACTTTGTCTTCTCTTGCTGGAGTTAAAAAGTGATTAGCTATTTAGCTCAATCAAAATTAAATTTGCCTGCTTGCTTTCTGTAGTGATGTGTTTGTTGTTTGAATTGAGAATGAAAAGGTGTTACTTGGTGAAAAGATTATGGCTTTATTAGGTCTGTAGTATGAAGTTTTAGAATTTAGCACTCTTGAGCCGTGCTTTGCTCCTCCAATTACATGGTTACGAAGAATTTACAACCCGGTTGTTGTTCCAATGTTGTCAATCTCAAAACTGTGTTATATTGGTTGCTTTGCAGACTGTTGAGCTCAAGGTTGCTATGTCATGTGGAGGCTGTTCTGGTGCTATGAAGCGAGTGTCAGATAAAATGCGAGGTTCGATCTTTGTCCTTAACCAGACCTCATTCTTCCTCCCTACTCATGGGATTGCCAAACACCGAAAACCAATTGGTTAAATCCTTCTTAATGTTGCAACTCATACGGTTCTCTTGTTGCTTCTTGTTCCCTTGAGTGATAACTTTTTCTTTCTCTTACCGGTTGTCTATCTATGGATACAATAACGGATTCCACAATTTATCTAATATAGATTGTCTCTCCATGTGTAGGCGTCTCTGCAACTTGCCTGGTCTCCATATTGATAGGTGTTTCTTCTCTTACTCTGGTAAATCTCAATTGATCATCTATACATTCATAAGCTATGCATTTAAGTATGGTGGACTACGGGTACACAGAGAGTCTCACTCCTTAATCTAGAGGTTCTATAATGGATTAAGGCACGTTTTGCTTACATAATTGTGAGATCAAAAATACTTTGCAGATACCTAACGCAAACTGACTTGAGTTTACAGATTTCCTTCTGCTTCTCTTCAAGTGCTGTGACAGACACGACACAAATAGCATATACAAGATCTCTGAGCATCAGCCAACATGCCTACCCATTGCTTCAGACTCAAACTCCCTGTAAACAACAAACAGTGGAACTCCTCAAAGAACAGCCCCAAGACTTTACCTACATAACCTTCCAAACTTGGACGCCACAGTTAAACACCAAAACCAACTGCTACAATACACGACCATGGTGATGCTTCACTCACAGCAACCTCACGCGCAACGCGCGTGGGGTAAAACCTAGTGAGGTAAAAACTACACAACTTAATGAAATTGTTTTATAAATGATTATGATTTCTTAATCTATGCTGACAAATAGTTTAATCACAACCCAAAGAGCTTTAACATCCAAAGCAAATCATTTTTCCACTAGACCATCTTCCTATGCACTAGACCATCTTCCTACACACCATGAACCTTGTTCATTGTTCAACTTTCTACAGGAACAATAATCGGCTTTATGCTTTGTGCTAGAACCTTCAAAATATTCCTCGATACTTTGTCCAAATGCTTAAATATGTTTCTGAATTTAAATTTTGTCATCAATTATAGTGTCTTTAGGAATCAAGTGCGCAAGTGACTTCATGTATGAATATTTGCTGCAGGGGTTCGTGAATGGAGTACGTTCGTTAGCTTTTCGACGACGTGTTCGTGAATGGAGTGTATATATGGTTCATGCCATGGAGTTTTGGATCCACTATGTCTGCTATGTCTATTATTTCTGATAACTAGACTACAAACCGCAATGACTTGTGTATTTGTTGAACTCAGCTCGAATCTGCTACGACTGTGAATATTTTGAACTGGGTTGTGATGTTATGTTTTATGCTGCTGTTTTGGGCAATCTGTGACATGTTGCTGAATGCAACTAGTGTTCATGTTAAGTTGTAAACTGCCTATTTATGGCATCTTGTTTATTTTTGGACACCATGTTTGGATGGTCTTCAAAAGTGTTTTTTTTTTATTAAGTTGTGATAAAGGTGACAAGCACAAAGGTCCAAGAAAGATGAAGTACCGTCAAACTTCTCTTCTAGTGACTATTCTGGATGTCATCTATCTAAATAAACATGAATATATGTTTGTCGCCAGCTTTAAAGGTGACAAAAACACAGTCAGTAGAATGAAACTACCGACAGAAATATATGTCACTTCTTACTCTTTCTGCAGACAAACATAACGTTTGTCGGCTATCACTCTAACGACGGAGCTATTGTGACTACGGATCGACAAACCAATTTCTGTCGGTAGAATATCTGCCGATAAATTTCAGCTATCTACCGACAAATTTGCTGTCAACGGAGGCAGTATTTGTTGTAGTGCTTGAACTGCAATAAATAAGAGGAAAAATCGTTACTAGTCCATAACGCTTAGGATACACAATAAGTAGCATGAATTTAATTTTTAGTAGGTTTTACCTTTAGGATTTGTAAATTGGATGACAATATCATCCTTGAATATATTGACTTCCTCTATTGCGGGAATCGCTTTGACCCCTATTCTCTTCAGAGTGCTTTGAAGCCTCTTGTCGTCATTTGGGTTTGCCTTGTGGACGGCCTTCTTCTTCCTGTTTTGAAACCATAATTTGCTAGACATGGAAGTTCAGTATAGCAAAATGGGCTAGTAAATTGCACAAAAACAGACTTGCTAGTAACCGAGCTACAAAAAACATCTCTCTTTGTTATGTAGGGAATGGGAATATGCAACATGTGGAAAACCTCCTATCAGTCACCCGTGCTTTGAGATATCGGCAGCCGTGTGTCATATGAACTGGTTTGACCTTCCACAACCGTTAAACAAGATACATACAGCTAAATTGGATTCATGTGCATATCATCCAATATTCTTTGATACACTGGTATGGTGCAAGTAAATAGAGGCTGATATTTTAGTGGAAAAATGTAACAGTGGAGCAATCAAAAGCCTGCTTAGGAGGATTCCAACAGTTTTTTTTTGAGAAAGCCCATTTTATTTAAACAAATTGGCCTGAAAACCGGCCCAATACATCATCTTCCAAGTAACCTAAAGCCCACTGTGGAGCTGTGTGGGTTAAAACGTAACTATCAGCTAACTGGAGGGCCTTATGTGCAAAAGCATGTGCACATTTATTCCATCTCCTGGGTACGTGTACCGTTCGGTGGCTTCGTGTCTTCTCGAGGAGACCAGTGGCTTCTTCAAGAACCATCTGGACCTCCGTTACATCTTCTGGGTCTTGTTTCTCTCTCAACCTGTTCATCTCTCTCACAATCGAGAGAGCATCAGTCTCTAACCAGACTCTTGCATTCCAACAGTTAGATTAGTGAGATCAGTACTATATGATTTATATCATACTCCCAGAGATTTCAGTTAAATTAGTTATCAAACACCAAAAGGTGACACTGTTAGATACCGGTGACCGCAATGAATATTCTCAAAACATGCTTGCTAATTATTTCGGAAAGTGTTCCCGTAAGAGAATTACACATTAGATTAAAATGTTAAGTTGTACTTTCTAACACATAAGGCTGAATGTATCAACATAGAGGCAACTTGTTAAAAAAGGAAAAACAAACGTGAGGAAAGGGAACTTACAAATAGTAATGGCTATCTCCACATCAATCATAGTAGAACCAATTAAATTGAAACGCATCTCGTCAATCTCGATCTTAATCTCTATCCGTCAGAGTTGGTTCTTCGCAATTCGATCTACAAAAACCATGCCGCTACAAGATTTACAATCTAGGGATTGGAAGATAAAGATAGAGGAGATTAAAGAAGTGTAAATAAACAGAAACGTACCTCGTGGATCTCTGACCACCGACAATAGTGCTTCTCTGATCGGACGATGAAGCAGCCGCGACCAAATTCACATCTTAGGGTTACAATATTCGATTTGGGCTGGATTGAGAGGGAAGCGTACATCAGGCAGAAGAATACCCACGACGCCCAAAATAACTTTTTTATTTAGTCAAAAATTATACATGTGCGGCTACTTTTTTGGCCAGCCTCAAAAAAATCGAATATTGTAACCCTGAGATGAACAAACTGAATCCCACGTCACATTACTCACAATTGTATACTTAATCTGCAGATCACTAGTATGCATAATTGCCTAATCGCGGAAATTATGTAAACCAGACCAATTGGGCAATCCGTTCGAAGGAAGATCATCGCGTAATGAGTACACAGTACATAGATTAAGCAATTACATAGTAAGAGCTGTAAAATTTCCAAATGCAGAGTGAGATTCACAATAGTATGTTCCAGTATACTTAATCTGATCACTGAGTATATGCATATATTGAAACATTGATAAAACAAAGATCAACACACACAGTTACCAAATAAGCCCTAATTACGGCAATTATGTGAACCAGACCGATTGGCCAATCTGTTCGAAGGAAGATCGTACACGGCACATAGATAAAGCAATTACAGAAGACAAATCAGTGGTTTACCTTGAAGGAATTGAGATTTGTCGCGAACATTGGCATGGAAATAGGAAGCGTGGCCGGAAGAGATGGCGTCGGGGAGGAGGGAGGAGTGGTCGGAGGGATCGGGGTGGAGGAACTGATCGAAGTAGGCGATTCGAACCGCCCAGCCACCACCGAGTTTCAAGAGCGCGGTGACGAGGGATCGTCCGATGAAGCTTCTGCCACCGATGAAGAGAGAGAGAGAGAGTAGCGACTAGCGAGAGAGAGAGAAGTAGGGTTGGATAGGGAGGGAACCGTACATCAGGCGAAAGAATACCCACGACGCTTAAAATAACATTTTTCTTTAGTCAAAATTTATACATGTGCGACTATTTTATTGGCCCGCCTCAAAAAACTAGCCACAATTACCACATATTCTAGTAGTGTGATAACAAGCTAGCCTCAGTTAGCCTGAAATTACAGACTATTCTTGATCTTCTAGATCTTGCGCTATTTTCTACGCAATGTTTACTTGACCATCCGACGGTGGTGATTTTTGTCTATTGGGTGGCTCCTGTTGTAACTGGGCATCAAGGCCTTGGACATGAATTCAAAGATCATCCATTTCTTCTCAATAATTCTCTCGTTGAGCACGTTATGCTTCCAAATCAACCCTGAACCTTTCTGCATTTGTTGTTGTGTCAGCCATTTTTAGAATTAAATTCCTCAAGTCTCTACCTTTTTGTGCAAAATCTTTTCTGGATCGGTAACCGGTTGTTGCAATGAATTGCTAGAAAAGCAGGTCATACAACGCAAGATTCAGTCCTGTCACGAAACATGTCACTGTTTGCATTATCCTTACCTTGGCACTCTTGCATGGATGGCAGGTGCGTCAACTAGACATAAGCAATGCATTTTTCAATGGTACTCTCACATATATGGTTTTCTTTGCACAACCTCTAGGAAATGTGGACACCTCCTATCCCAATCATGTCTCTATGCTTTAACAAGATCTCTATGGCCTCAAACAGGCTCCCCGCGCTTCGTAAACTGAGCTCTCTGTTTTTATGCTCAAGTCTGGGTTTCAGCAGTCTCAGGTAGACCA
This sequence comes from Linanthus parryae, assembly GCA_023055425.1. Classification (NCBI taxonomy): domain Eukaryota; kingdom Viridiplantae; phylum Streptophyta; class Magnoliopsida; order Ericales; family Polemoniaceae; genus Linanthus; species Linanthus parryae. The sequence continues at coordinate 43,881,828 of JALGPY010000002.1, forward strand.
ATATCTGTTCCACTTCTTTGCAAACGGTTTCGGATATTCTCCCTGGTTTCCATCCTCAAGCATTCTCCTAAGATGCCAAATTATGGGAGAAGGAATGTGATGAGAAAAACATGTTGTGAGAGAAGTGCCAGATGTGATATAAGATGAATGATGAAAATTGTAGTGACCATGCTCCCAAGGGCCCTAACACAGGATATGATGTGTGACATAGTCATGTATCAAGTAACCCTTAGAATTTAGTATACGAGTTATCTTAGGTAAAATGAGAGACATACACCAAATTAGAAGCAAGAGTAAGAGAATTCAGAACATGATTCATAAGAAATGTGTGATTAGTAGAATATACCAACTTACCATTTCTAGTACGAGTGATCGGCATCTGAGTTCCATTACCAATAGTAAGAGAATCAAAACATGGATAAAGACTTGATGAGTCATGAGAGTTCAAGTTGTTAGGATCCGGGAAGAGCTTAGAGAACGATGGAAACGATGAAAGAGGAGCACAAGAGCATGAACGATATAAAGTGGTTCACTAGCGATGAGCTAGCTACCTGCACGACCCAAAAAAGCCCCAATTTTATTGAGAGAAGCCCACAAATACAACCCACACAATGTAAAACACGACCTATAGCCTTTATATAGGGCTAATATACAGCTTGTGCCCAAAGAAATACCAAAAATAAGCTAGAAACCAACAAGGAAACAATTTGGCCGCCTCTAGGATTCCGTTCGTACGAACACACAATGTGTTCGCACGAACAGTGTTTGTATGAACACTCAGGGTGTTCGTTGGAAATGACAGCAGACCCCTGACTTTTTTCTTCGTCTCGCTCCACCGTTTGGTCAACTTCTTTTCCCCACTTCGTCGCCAACTCCTCGCCAAGCCCAAGTACATTCAAGGCACCCCCTAGATTCCCAACAAATCTCCACATTTCCTTGAATCCTTTCGCCCTCTTGCGCTTGAATTAGCTGGTTCTCTCTAATAGCCCGAATATAACAAGTGGCTCCAACTTCGCCAAGTTCATGCTATTGGAGTATGCCCCATAGGAAATCTATTCATCGTGAGCATTTATAAAGGCTGTCTATTCATTGTATTTATTGATATATGTGCTCTAGAGGCAATCTAATATTTAGTATGAACAAAATTATTGGCTAGAATATTCATTTACTATTTATTGTGATATTTAATATAATGAAGTCCTTAGATACAATGTGTTGTTTATCTTAAATATCCCTAGTCCAGTATATTGATTAATAGGACGATCAAATATAGACTAGTATGTTTGTAACACCCCCAAATGGCCCAAGCCGGAGACCCGGGGATGTCACTCCGTACCCGAGAGGAGCCCGAATACAAGGAGATTTTATAACATGGTTCACAAGCACACACATCCACAATAATAAATTAAATCCAATTAAAATAATGTATTATCATAAACCTTCGTCCTAGCCACAAACCGGCAAAAACAACTAAAGCGTTTAAACTACTAAAGAGTTCAAACTTGAAATGTAATACTACTATTAATAATCCATGTGGTGCGCGTCCCCTTCTATGCCCGAGAACCTTCTTCTAAACCTGTGGTGCGGAATGAAAAAGAAACACCACAGTACAAAATCAGCATTGAAATACTGGTAAGCAAACATCCAAACATGTAAAACGATGATGGATAGTTATAAAACAAGACTCATTTGTAAGTAAGAGTTTTTCGCAAACACAGCGGTAATAAAGTGACTCTTGTTTCAAAACATAAGAGTTCCCAATTCCATAATATATTTCCAAATCAATTTCCATATTATTAGGAAAAACCAAATCCAGTGTTAACTTCGTTCCGTTAACAAAAACCAAAAATCCATTATTAATTCGTTGTGACGGGGGAAACCAAACCATCTCGCAAGCATCCAAGACCTTAAGTGTCGACACCCCCCAAAGAATCTAGCGTCCAGAGGAGTGAGTACAGGGAGCTATCCGGGGACTTGCAACCGGATTAAAATAAAAATAAATTGAAACGGAAGACCGAGATCAAACCGTCCAATGCCAATGGTAACCATACCACAATAATAATAAATGTCCCCGCACAACTATTCCACTTTACGTATTAATGCATTATCATTAACATGGTGATATTTCCAAGAAAAATATTTATCAAGTAGAAATCACATATTGCATGTCACGTCACATAAACACATTTTGAGACGTAAAGAAATACAAGAATTCGTTTTGACACGAAAGAGATAAGCACACTAGGCTTGGCACATTTACTTACCTCAAAGCAAATTCCAACAATAGCAATCAATCAACGTACTCTACGTACTCGTCGTCGACGAACTCGTTACCTACACATAACAATATGCTAATCAAACCAATATTCTAGCAATATACTTGCTATACTAATTACATGCATATGATAGTCCATGGTTTAGGGTTCTAACACTTCCCCAACATCCCATTCAATTCATGCTCCAAAATAAGCTTAAAGCTTTGCTTCAAAATCCCTTATCCTAAAGTATACATAATCCATCATAACTCCACCAATTCTATTACTCCAGTTTCCCAAACAGATCATGGTCTAGAAACAGTTCCATTGGATTCAAAACGTTCGAAATAATAAGTTTAGCCTCAAACGGATCTTAATTTCGATTCCTGAATCAAAAGTTACACTAGTTTCAAGTTTCCAACTTCATTCAAAATATCCATAGGGGAATTGTCAATCTTCATGAAACTTTTCCCCCAAGCATCTAATTCATCCTGTAATCATACTAAACCTAATATAACATGACTCCCACATTCAAATCAGATTGTTATCCACCTAATATGATCATTCAAACTCCCAAATCATCAATCAAACTTCCCTTTCAAACTAGGGTTTCTTCCCAACACTCACGAACATGATAAACCCTAAAACTTGATAATAAATCTTACAAATCCATGAACAATGATCCTAACCATAACAAACTGAAATTTAGAGATTGCATGCAACATACATGAATCATGAACAAGTGATCACAAGATCAAGAGATCAACAAGAGAAAAGAGAAAAAGAAACGAAACAACCCAACCCGCTCAACCCGCCGCCCATGGAGGCGGACGGAGAGAGAGGCGGACGGGGATAGGGAGAAAGAAAGAGAGAAAAGAAGGAAGAAAGAAAGAAAAGAGAAAAAGAGAGAGAGAGAGAGTTACCTTGCCGGAAAACAGAGAGAGAGCGGCGGCGGCGGTGGGGTGGCTGCCGTCGGTCACAAGGGAGAGAGAGAGTGAGAGAGGGACGGGTAGAGAATGAGGGAGAGTGAGAGAGATTAGGAAAAATAGGAGAATGAGGGTTTTTATGAGAGTTAGAATTAAAATTAACCTCATAAGTAGGAAACCCTCTTGGATTAGGAAACTTTTATTGTAGGAAGAAATTTAGGTCAAAAGACACTTATTTCCCCTTAGTTTTGCCAAAAGACAAACACCTCCCCCAACTCAAGTAAAAGACACTAAAACCTTTGATTAAAGTCACAAAGTTCCCCCCAAAATCTCAAAGCATTATAATTAACTCTCTATAATTACTTTAACTTCCCAATACTTGTAATAATATCACAAAATACCCGTAGTCACAAAACGGGGTATTTCATCCTTCCCTCCTTAAAGAGAACTTCGTCCTCGAAGTTTAAACAAAAACCTCCCTCCTTAAAGAGAATCTATCCTTGAAGTTTAAACCAAAACTTTAACCACACAAAGGTATACACCTTCCCTCACTAGTACGACTACTAAATGCAACCTAAGGTCATGAATGATATGTAATATACTATAAGTAGTATTGTATTAAAGAAAACGAAGGATTACATCCTCTCCCCCTTAGAGGAGTGACGTCCTCGTAACTCAAGGTACCTCGTCAAACAAGTGAGGGTACTTCTTCCTCATATCATCTTCCGCTTCCCAAGTTGCCTCTTCAGTGAGGTGGTTAGTCCATAAGACTTTTACAATCTTGACACTCTTGTTACGGGTGTTCCTTGTCTTGGTGTCTAAAATCTTGACAGGTTGTTCTTCATAACTCAAAGACGGGTCCAGTTCTACTGGTTCGGGATCTAATACGTGAGATGCATCAGGCATATACTTCTTCAGCTGTGATACGTGAAATACGTTATGAACACGACCTAAATTCGATGGTAAATCCAATCGATAAGCCACTTCTCCAATCTTTTCTATAACATCATATGGTCCTATGAATTTCGGGCTCAACTTCCCTTTCTGATTGAACCTCATGACTCCTTTAGTTGGTGATACTTTAAGAAATGCTTTTTCTCCAACTTGAAATTCCAACGGTCTTCTTTTCTGATCAGCGTAAGATTTCTGTCTATCCTGCGCTGCCTTCATTCGCTGCTGTATAAGTCTCACTTGATCTGTCATCTCTTCAATAAGTTGTGGACCAATTACTATCGTTTCACTTATGTCGTTCCAACACAACGGTGTTCTACACTTCCTTCCATACAACGCTTCATGTGGTGCCATTCCAATACTGGCATGATAACTGTTATTGTAGGAGAACTCTATCAAAGGTAATCTATCAACCCATGAACCTTGAAAATCCATAACACACGATCTTAGCATATCTTCCAACGTTTGTATTGTTCTTTCGGTTTGTCCATCTGTAGCCGGGTGAAATGCCGTGCTAAACTTCAACTGAGTTCCTAGTGCCTCCTGAAGTGCTTTCCAGAAGTGAGAAAGAAAATTGGGATCTCTGTCGGAAACTATAGAGCTTGGTACTCCATGATACCTTACAATGTTCTTCATATACGCATCAGCTCTTTGTTCCATATTCCATGTGTCTTTCATCGGAATAAACCTTGCTGTCTTGGTCAATCTGTCAACTACGACCCATATCTGATTCAGTCCATTCTTTGATGTCGGTAACGCAGTCACGAAATCCATCGAAATAGAATCCCACTTCCAAACTGGGACATCTAATGGTTGTACTAAGCCTCCCATTCTTTTATGTTCAAACTTCACCTTTTGACAAGTTAGACATTTTGCCACAAATTCTGCCACTTCTTTCTTCATGTTAGGCCACCAAAACACCTTCTTCATGTCCTTATAAAGTTTGTCACCTCCTGGATGTACTGAGTAGGGTGTGTTGTGCGCTTCTCGCATCAACTTCTCCTTAGTTTCCGTACACTTATGTGGTACACACCATCTTCCTTTGTAACGGATACTTCCATCTTCATAGATCTTGAAATCTTTTGCTTGGCCCTCTGCAATCTTCTTCTTTATCCTTTCCAGCTTCACATCTCCTGGCTGGTTACTCCTTATCTCTTCTAAGACATCTGGCACAACTGTCATATTCCCAAGAATATTCTTTACTTCTCCTTGTTTCACTACTTCAATTCCAAGTTTTCGGAACTCTCGGCATAGCCGATCTGGTAAAACTAGCATAGTATCCAAAGTATGGCTCGACTTTCGGCTTAATGCATCAGCTACTACGTTTGCCTTCCCTTCATGGTATTGGATACGCAAATCATAATCCTTTATGACTTCTAACCAACGTCTTTGCCTGTTGTTTAGTTCTTTCTGCGTGAAAATGTATTTGAGACTGCTATGATCCGTATACAATCTACACACAGATCCATACAAGTGATGTCTCCATATCTTCAATGCAAATACTATAGCTGCAAGCTCTAAGTCATGCGTAGCATAGTTCTCTTCATGAGTTTTCAGCTGTCTTGAAGCATAAGCAATAACTCTTCTTTCTTGCATAAGCACGCATCCTAAGCCCTTCTTCGATGCATCACTGTAAACATCAAATTCGCCAGAATCATTGGGTAAAGCTAAGACAGGTGCGGTCGTTAACTTTTCCTTCAATGTCTGGAATGCTTCTTCACAATCTTCGCTCCACTTATACCTTACCGTCTTCTTGGTTAGTGTAGTAAGCGGTCTAGCGATCTTCGAGAAATCTTTCACGAAACGCCTGTAATATCCTGCTAATCCGAGAAAACTTCTTACTTCGGACACATTCTTCGGAGTAGGCCAATCTTTAACTGCTGATATCTTTCCTGGATCCACGGATATTCCTTCCTTGGAAATTATGTGACCCAAAAATGGAACATGTTTTAGCCAAAATTCACACTTCGAGAGTTTAGCATATAAATTCTCATGTCTCAAAGTTTCTAACACTTCTTTGAGGTGTTCTTCGTGTTCTTCCTCGCTCTTTGAATAAACAAGGATGTCATCAATAAAGACGACCACGAAACGATCTAGAAACGTTCTCATAACACGATTCATTAGATCCATAAATACTGCTGGAGCATTGGTTAGACCAAAAGGCATAACGGTAAACTCGTAGTGTCCATACCTCGTCCTAAAGGCTGTCTTCGGTATGTCCTTCTCGGCTACTCGAAGCTGGTGATACCCTGATCTCAAGTCTATCTTTGAGAAAACACTCGCCCCTTGTAATTGATCAAACAAATCGTCAATTCGGGGTAAAGGGTATTTGTTCTTGATTGTTGCGCTATTCAACTCCCTATAGTCAATGCACAATCTCAAGCTTCCGTCCTTCTTCTTCACAAACAGTACCGGTGCGCCCCAAGGGGAAACACTCGGCCTTATATAACCCTTTTGGAGTAACTCTTGCAGCTGATCCTTAAGTTCCTTCAACTCTACTGGCGCCATTCTGTACGGTGCCTTTGAAATTGGAGCTGTTCCAGGTGCCAAATCCATAGTGAATTCGATCTCTCTTCTAGGTGGCATTCCTGGAATTTCGTCCGGGAACACATCGGGAAAATCTCTAACGATTGGTATTTCTTCTAGCACATTCTCCTTCTTAGATGTGTCTTGAATATAACACAAATAAGCACTATTCCCCTTCTTCACTTGGTTGACTATGGTCAAAGCTGACACTAGTCGGATACATGGTTCCTTCGTGATACCACGGTAAGAAACTTTTTCTCCTTTTGGACCTTTAAGCCTTATCTTCTGATCGTGGCAGTCTATTACTGCACGATATTTTCCCAGCCAATCCATTCCCAATATAACATCTATCACTCCAAGATCAAACTGTATCAGGTTCGCTGGTAGGGTACTAGCCGAAATCTTAACTTCTACTCCTTCAAAAATGGCGTCACATACTGTTACATGACCGGTTGGGGTAGCTACGGGGATGGATATTCTAGACGGCTTATTGAGACTCAATTTTTCCACAAACGACGATGAAATAAACGAATACGAAGCTCCGGAATCAAATAAAGTAAAAGCTGGTTGATCATGAACAAGAAATGTACCAGTGACTACTCCGTTTGCTGCTTCCGCTTCAGTCCTGCTCATGACAGCGATCCTTGCAATATTCCCATTCTGTGCGGTAGTTCCTGCCGTACCAGTCCCATTGTTGTTAGCGTTAGTTGGAGTGTTGTTGTTCCTATTCCCGTTCTGAACTCCGTTGTTCCTTCCATTGCCTTGGTTGTTCACTTGTTGTCTACCATAATTGTTGCCTCCATTATTGTTGTTGTAGTTCCCATAGTTCCGGTTTCCGCCCTGATTGTTGTTGTTGAACTGTCGGTTTCCTTGGTAATTGCCTCCTTGGTTCCCTAGTTGGTTTCCATTTGGTTTCAATCGGCACTCAAAAGCACGATGACCTTTCCTGCCGCAGTTGTGGCAGTTCACAAGGTTTCCTTGGCAGTCCTTTCCTGGATGATTCTGTTGGCACTTCTTGCAGATATAACGGCGAGATTGCTCATCTCCATTATTCTGCTTGTTACCACGATACTGTCCTTGGTTACTTCCTCCGTGGTTAGGCTTAAACCTTTTGTCCTGACTACCTTGGTTAGTCCTACTCTGATTGTTTCCATAGCCCACGGCGTTCTCAACCTTGCGTTTCCCACGCTTCTCATCTTGTGCCTCTTGAATACGCCAAACGGCTACCGCCCTATCGTAAGCTTCCTGGAGAGTATCGTACGTCCTGCACATCAAGTCTTTCTGCAGATGAAGTTCGAGACCAGACATGAACTTCCTGACTTTAGTCGCTTCATCAGGCATCAGCTGACCTGCGAATCGGGATAATTCCATGAATTTCTTGAAGTACTCGGTCACGGAACCGTTTCCTTGTGTCAGATTCACGAAGTCTAAGTACTTTTGATCCTGGACATGGTCCGGGTAAAAGCGAGTGCGAAGTGCGGTTTGAAGAGCCTCCCAATTGAAATTGGGTTGCGCCAAAAAGTTCTGGCGCGTACTCCTCCACCATGTATTAGCTTCGTTCTTCAAGTAAAATGCCGCGCAAACCACCTTGCGGTCTTCGGGACACTCAACTAGCTCAAGGATCTTATCCATCTCATCGATCCAATTCTCGAGCTCAACAGGGTCCTCATTGCCTATGAAGTTCCCTGGCTTCATATCTGCCACTTTCTTTGCCCAATTTGCGTTATTCTGCTCTCCCTGGTTTGCGTTCTGCGCCATCTGAGCAAACTGTGCGAAGAACTGCTCCATGTTGTTGTTGTTGTTGTTGTTGGGTGCGGCCATTGGTACTTGGCGATTTCTCCTGGTGTGGTATTGATGTGGTCTATCAGTCATAATCCCTACACTATAACCTATTGTATTACTTATAAAGTACCAAGAAGTACAAACAATCACGCATATACTGCATGTAGTGCACAATTAAGCAAGTAATGTCACACATTGACCATCATTTAACTCAATTACTCATGTATTTCCACATAGACTGATCACGTCTCAACTTTTCATCTACTTCCAAAATTGGAAAAAGGATCAATCGATCAAGCAAAAATTGCAAATTTTGGTGTGCAACACCCTCTCTGAGTCTACTTTCATAGTCAAGAAGAATCAACTCAAAATCAATCGTGGAACTCAAGATATAAAGGAAACTCTTCAGCTGCTGTCACAGCCCACCAGAACAGAAACATCGACTTTGAAAAGACTTAAATTGACCTTAAAATTCTCAAAATGAGCTAGGCTTTCTCTGGGTGTTAGCCAAACGTGTCTAGTAGTCGCCATAAAAATTTGGGGTCGAAACAAGATCTGGAAGATAGGTATCAATCAAAGATGCTACAGCTAGTCACTTTGCAATTCTGCTACTGAACCGTCAAATTTGGAAATTCGTAGCTAATTCTCCAGAACTCGTATGGGGTTGAAATATTTATGGGAGATACCTGGGTATGTCTACTTTCTGGGAAAAATTTAGGGAAAAATAACTCCAAAGTTAAATACGTCTGCTACATCGAAAACTCACTGCTGCGCAGATTCAACAGCACCAAAAATCAAAGCTTTTGCGTTCTAACTCCATGAACACTTTCTAAGCCCATAATTAATGATAGCAAGCATAACACAACCTTAATTCATCCAATCATACTCCAAAATTCAGAAAACTAAGTTTATAAAACTTCCCGAATCGGGTCTTCAAAACAAAACATTATTCATCCCAAAGCAAGACGCTAAGAATTTAACTCTAGCCCAAAAGTGACTATTCAAGAATCGTTCTAAAACTTCAAATGTTGATTGGCTATGGAGCCTTATTCAAACTAATAAATAAAACTTAAAGCATCTAGTCTAAGATATCTAAAGAACTCTAACGAGCTTAATCGTCGTCCTCATCGCTTTCGTCCATCTCTTCCTCTTCATCGGAATCATACTCGTGCTCTTCATCTTCACTAGGGTCTTCTTCACTTTCTTCATATTCCATGGGATCTTCTTCAATCTCGGGGTATTCATCGACGTCTTCCATTGGATCTTCTTCAACTTCTTCATCGTCACTAGAATCTATAATAATCACTTCTTTCTCATCACTAGAGCTTATGAAGATCACGTCTTCTTCATCACTGGACTTTATCTCAATAACTGTATAACTTTGCCACTTAAGGTAAGTCTCCATCAATAACTTGCATATAAAATCTGCACTTACCGTCCATTCACCTTGGCAACGATAATCCCTATCATTCAAACGATTCATCCTGCCCATGATGTTGCTATATTTTGTAATAATATCCCCAAACATCGGTTTCATAGGTAATGCCTTCACCATACAGTAAGCCTGAAAAGCTGGATTTCTATATCGAGGGAATTCTAAGGCTCGTAATCTATCTTCACAATATTGAACCACGCGGTCACGAAAATCAGGAAAATCTTCACCTTCGACCCAACGTGTCACAACAGGGTGCTTCTCTACTGGCAACACACGCTTCCTTGCTGTATGCTTAGTTCTAGCCATCTACAAGAGGAAACAACTTAATAAATCTCTAATTTAAAGGCATAAACCGTAATCCAAATAACTACTCTTCGCAGACCAATTATTATTTCCAAGACTCCAAATCGATGGTTACAAGACATTTGAAGAATTCTCCCAACGAAGTCTCTTAAAGTAGGCTAACTTAGAATCCAATTGGAATACTCCAAAAAATTCGAATGGGTGGATGGGACACTTGCTTTCTATCCTATTTTCTAAACACTTATACATAACAATCCTATCCATACTACCCAAATTCCCACGGCTTGTCAAATTTTTAAGTTATTTTCTCCTATATTCATTTTAGTTGCCCTAACAAGTTTCAAATTTCTTCTTAGAATGTCGGCTCTGATACCACCTGTAACACCCCCTAATGGCCCAAGCCGGAGACCCGGGGATGTCACTCCGTACCCGAGAGGAGCCCGGATACAAGGAGATTTTATAACATGGTTCACAAGCACACACATCCACAATAATAAATTAAATCCAATTAAAATAATGTATTATCATAAACCTTCGTCCTAGCCACAAACCGGCAAAAACAACTAAAGCGTTTAAACTACTAAAGAGTTCAAATTGAAATGTAATACTACTATTAATAATCCATGTGGTGCGCGTCCCCTTCTATGCCCGAGAACCTTCTTCTAAACCTGTGGTGCGGAATGAAAAAGAAACACCACAGTACAAAATCAGCATTGAAATACTGGTAAGCAAACATCCAAACATGTAAAACGATGATGGATAGTTATAAAACAAGACTCATTTGTAAGTAAGAGTTTTTCGCAAACACAGCGGTAATAAAGTGACTCTTGTTTCAAAACATAAGAGTTCCCAATTCCATAATATATTTCCAAATCAATTTCCATATTATTAGGAAAAACCAAATCCAGTGTTAACTTCGTTCCGTTAACAAAAACCAAAAATCCATTATTAATTCGTTGTGACGGGGGAAACCAAACCATCTCGCAAGCATCCAAGACCTTAAGTGTCGACACCCCCCAAAGAATCTAGCGTCCAGAGGAGTGAGTACAGGGAGCTATCCGGGGACTTGCAACCGGATTAAAATAAAAATAAATTGAAACGGAAGACCGAGATCAAACCGTCCAATGCCAATGGTAACCATACCACAATAATAATAAATGTCCCCGCACAACTATTCCACTTTACGTATTAATGCATTATCATTAACATGGTGATATTTCCAAGAAAAATATTTATCAAGTAGAAATCACATATTGCATGTCACGTCACATAAACACATTTTGAGACGTAAAGAAATACAAGAATTCGTTTTGACACGAAAGAGATAAGCACACTAGGCTTGGCACATTTACTTACCTCAAAGCAAATTCCAACAATAGCAATCAATCAACGTACTCTACGTACTCGTCGTCGACGAACTCGTTACCTACACATAACAATATGCTAATCAAACCAATATTCTAGCAATATACTTGCTATACTAATTACATGCATATGATAGTCCATGGTTTAGGGTTCTAACACTTCCCCAACATCCCATTCAATTCATGCTCCAAAATAAGCTTAAAGCTTTGCTTCAAAATCCCTTATCCTAAAGTATACATAATCCATCATAACTCCACCAATTCTATTACTCCAGTTTCCCAAACAGATCATGGTCTAGAAACAGTTCCATTGGATTCAAAACGTTCGAAATAATAAGTTTAGCCTCAAACGGATCTTAATTTCGATTCCTGAATCAAAAGTTACACTAGTTTCAAGTTTCCAACTTCATTCAAAATATCCATACGGGAATTGTCAATCTTCATGAAACTTTTCCCCCAAGCATCTAATTCATCCTGTAATCATACTAAACCTAATATAACATGATTCCCACATTCAAATCAGATTGTTATCCACCTAATATGATCATTCAAACTCCCAAATCATCAATCAAACTTCCCTTTCAAACTAGGGTTTCTTCCCAACACTCACGAACATGATAAACCCTAAAACTTGATAATAAATCTTACAAATCCATGAACAATGATCCTAACCATAACAAACTGAAATTTAGAGATTGCATGCAACATACATGAATCATGAACAAGTGATCACAAGATCAAGAGATCAACAAGAGAAAAGAGAAAAAGAAACGAAACAACCCAACCCGCTCAACCCGCCGCCCATGGAGGCGGACGGAGAGAGAGGCGGACGGGGATAGGGAGAAAGAAAGAGAGAAAAGAAGGAAGAAAGAAAGAAAAGAGAAAAAGAGAGAGAGAGAGAGAGAGTTACCTTGCCGGAAAAGAGAGAGAGAGCGGCGGCGGCGGTGGGGTGGCTGCCGTCGGTCACAAGGGAGAGAGAGAGTGAGAGAGGGACGGGTAGAGAATGAGGGAGAGTGAGAGAGATTAGGAAAAATAGGAGAATGAGGGTTTTTATGAGAGTTAGAATTAAAATTAACCTCATAAGTAGGAAACCCTCTTGGATTAGGAAACTTTTATTGTAGGAAGAAATTTAGGTCAAAAGACACTTATTTCCCCTTAGTTTTGCCAAAAGACAAACACCTCCCCCAACTCAAGTAAAAGACACTAAAACCTTTGATTAAAGTCACAAAGTTCCCCTCAAACTCTCAAAGCATTATAATTAACTCTCTATAATTACTTTAACTTCCCAATACTTGTAATAATATCACAAAATACCCGTAGTCACAAAACGGGGTATTTCAATGTTTGTATATTGGTATGGAGATATCAAGTCTAACACATGGGTATGCGTTAGGAGTAATCACATACTGGATTGACCCACGACGAGAAGGATACATTAGATTATGTTAAAGTCACAATCACTTCTCGTAGTGCTAATATAACTGCAATCCTTAGACTTGAAGTCACTAGATACCCTAGTTGTGAAATATCGTGCTTTGATGTTATCAAACGTTACCCCGTAACTGGGTAACTATAAAGGTAGTTATCGGGCATGATAGGAAGCAAGCTTAGAGATCGCAGTGATGTAGAGAGGATTTTTCCCTCTCACATAATGGGAGAAAATATCCACGGCCACTCGAGGGATGAGGCTTATTGAATGTCAGGCCAGACTTAGATAAATCAATATGGAGATATTGATGTTATCTGATTGCATAAGCATATTCCCAGGATCGAGAAACTATGGATTGGATATACGAGTGTGACTATTTATGTCTCGTGTCCAATCCGGATATGGAGACAAAGGGATAGTGCAATATGTGATATTGGGCACAATGGTTTGTCGGGATCACTGAATTATTTCTATTAGTTGGGTGCATGGATGTGTTTCTAGACACCGCTCCATGTTAGTAATAGGTTACTACCAACTAAGTAGAAACCTATGGGGTCACACGTCAAATAGGTTTGAACTCGTTTTTGGATTAATCAATATGATTAATTGATGAGAATGATCACTTTGCAACACCTTGCAAACTTAGTAGGCCTAATATGCAAGGAAGGAACTAATCCAAGTTTATGTAGAACTAGGAAGGGCCTTTATGTAGTTAACAATGAGTTGTTAGAATATATAAAGGATGCTCTAGCTTCCTTCCCACAACTAATGCTCATAACATAAGCGAGTGAGAGAGAGAGCGAAAAAGAGAGAGCAAGAGACAAGCTAGGAGGCCGAAACCCCCTAGCCCGTCCCCTACCCATCGTCCACAAGAGGAGGGCCGAAACCCTCATTTGCCTTCTTCGTTGCTTGATTCCTTCTTCCCTCTTCCTCCAGTCCAAGCTAGCACTTGAGAAGGAAGAATCTAGATCTCACATCTAGACGTGGATCAACCGTAGAGACGAGGACAATATTCTTCGTGTGATCTCCCGAACCAAAAGGTACACATCTTCTATGTCCTTCATCATGTTATGAATGTCTCTTCCTGTGATCCTTGGTGGGATTTGAGTGGGAAATAATTTTTTTTCATTCCGTTGCGTTACCTACGTCAAAACCCAACAGTGGTATCAGAGCCACAGGTCGTAGTGCATAACATAATTTTATGTGTTACGATTTCAGTTTATATACCGTATTGTTAATTTTACGCAAAACTAAAATTAATTGGCATAATAGATGCAAAATTGAATTTGATTCAATATAAACAAGATCTACTTTAACATTGGATGTTAGAATTGGTGAGTTTAATCACATAGGATGTGAATTATTGGGTTCTTGAAAATTAGGGTTCATGTGCACATAGTAGGAAAAGGAGTTTTTCAGTTATGGAAACAATTATATGGATATATCCATATGGAAACAACCAAGCTTGGGAAACAAGGAAGGAAGGGAAGAAGACTAGGGCCGAAACCCTAGCAGTCCGCCCCCTCCTCCTTGCGCGCCAAGCAAGGCCGCGGGTCACTAGGGGCGGCCGGCGGTCCTCTTGGGGTTCGACCATGCATGGGTTGGACCCCTTGGACCGTTGTAACCCTAATTACCCAATTCAACTAAAATTGAACAAGCACGTTAAAATTGGTTTTAACTGTATTATGTGCTTTGTTGCATGGTGGATGGATATGGCCTAGGTTGTGGATGTTTATTGTTTTTGTGGTTTGGTTTTAGGGCCTGCGAGCTGGTCAAATTAATGTAATAATTAATTAGGTTTTACGGCCGGCGAGTCATTTTTCTCCTCAACATGTGAGGCTTTTATTATTTATTTATTCTAGATGTTAGGCTAGATTTAGAAATATTTAGATGATAGTCAAGAGCATGGAGAACCAAAGAAGCCAAAAGACGAAGAAGACACCCTACCCTAGGCGCGCGGCTATGGCGGAGCACATGGAGATGAGCTTGTCACTTTAGGGCAAATAGATATTATCATTGTCTTGATAATATCTTAGTCTAGGGGCCATATCCATGCCCCGTTTTATTTTGTGTGGATGTTTATTATTTATGTCTTGTTATTTATTTTTGTGTGTATGACAATACTAGCAAACCGTTAACAAGATAATAATAAACAAGGTGATCTTTTATTGTGGATTGCCCAATCTAAATAAGTAGATCATGTTGATTGGATCAACCAAACAAATTAACAATGATTAAATCCCTCAAATAAGATATTGTGTTTTTCCTAATCTTGCCAAAACACCCTTCATGATCCGGGTTTCTTAAAATTCGGGCTTGTCAAAGCAAGACGATTTTAATTTACCATGGTGTGTTGCGGATGACACAAGCTAGTAACGTGTGTATGTTGAAGCGAGAGGTTGGACGCAACTGGGTAAGACTCAATTGGATTGATGAACCTAGAGGCATGACATTTAGGCGTTATCCAAAGGATAAAGAATAAAGAGTTATTCACCTAATTGGACCAAGAGTTGCATGGGATGCAATTGGAATGGTTCCTACCTAAATAACCTATTCTTGGGTGACTTGCCAAAGGAAGCTCAAGAAGAAGTGAAGAAGGGATTTTGGACCTACTAGAAAATATAATGATATTTTCCGCATTAATGGTGAGGGCTATTAATCCGAGAAAAATATTGGGAGTTATATTTAGTGATATAGCCATTGTTGTATAGTTAAATTGTTCAAAATACTAAAATTGCACATTTCTCGTTTTGTAGAATTCTAAATGGCAAACAACAACGCATCGACTTCATCCCTACGATATGTCCTTGAGAAGGATAAACTGTCTGGAACGAATTTCCTTGACTCGTACAGAAACTTAAGGATTGTCCTTAATCAAGAAAAGAAGTTGTACGTCTTGGACACTCCGATTCCAGCCCCACCACAGGATGAGTCTGTTCTAGCGGAAGTAAGGGCACGTCAGAAACATATTGATGATTCTAATGACGTGACTTGCCTCATGCTTTGCACCATGAATGCTGAGCTTCAGAAGCAGCACGAGAACATGGAGGCCTATGATATGATCATACACTTGAAACAATTGTTTCAGGACCAGGCAATGCACGAACGCTATGAAGTGTCCAAAGCATTGTTCAAGAGTAGTCTTGCAGAAGGAAATCCAGTTGGGCCTCATGTACTCCGAATGATCTGATACATTGAGAACCTTGAGAGACTGGGTTTCCCACTTAGCCAAGATTTGGCAACTGATCTTGTCTTGCAATCGTTGCCTGACAGTTATAATCAGTTCATCATGAACTATAATATGAACGAGATTAGTAAGACTCTGCCTGACTTATTGAACATGCTAAAGAAAGCTGAACAGAGCATCAACAAAGGCAAGGGCATGCCATAATGATGGTGCATAAGATGAAATCACAATAAAGTTTCAAAATCCAAGGAATCCCTAAAGCCTAGTGAAGGAGTGGCTAAAGGTGAGTGTCACTACTGTAGCCAGTCGGGTCACTGGAGGAGGAATTGCCCTAAATATCTGGAGGATAAGAAGCTTGGAAGAGTGATTCAGCAGCCACCAGGTATTTTATGTTATAGACGTCAATCATTCTATTTGTTCATCTTGGGTATTGGATACTGGATGTAGTTCTCACATTTGTCGAAATATGCAGGATTTGAAAAGAAGTAGAAGATTGACTAAAGGGGAGATAGATCTGCGCGTCGGGAATAGAGCAAGAGTTGCTGCATTAGATCTAGGGGTTTATGAGCTATCTTTGCCTTCTGAACTTATTTTAGAATTAGAAAATTGCTTTTATGTGCCTGCTATGAGCAGAAACATTATTTTCATTTCTTGTTTGGACGAGAAGAGTTTTTCTATTTCAATAAAGGACAAGTGTTTCTCCATTTATTTTGATAATATGCACTATTGTTGTGCGCATTTGTCTAATGGATTGTATATCCTTGATCTAAATAGTCCAATCTATAACATAAATACTAAAAGGATAAAAACTAAAGATTTAAATCTTACATATCTATGGCACTGTCGTTTAGGCCATATAAATGAGAAACGAATATCTAGACTCCATAAGGATGAACTTCTAGATTCATTTGATTTGGAATCATATGAGACCTGTGAATCTTGTTTATTAGGAAAAATGACAAAGTCCCCTTTCAATAAGAAAGGTGAGAGGACATGCAATTTTTGGCACTCATACATACTGATGTATGCGGGCCGTTCCGCATGCTTGCCAGAGGTGGTTACACCTACTTCATTACGCTTACTGATGATTTCAGTAGATATGGATTTGTATACCTTATGAAGGCCAAATCCGAATCCTTTGAATTGTTCAAGGAATTCAAGAATGAAGTAGAGAAGCAACTTTGTAAGTGTATTAAGGATCTACGATCGGATCGTGAGGAGAATACTTAAGCCCAGTGTTTTATGAGTATCTTAGAGAGTGTGGGATAGTATCGCACCTCACTCCACCCGGAACGCCACAATGGAATGGCGTGTCCGAGAGGAGGAATCGCAAACCATTAGATATGGTGCGATCTATGATGTCTCAAACAGATCTTCTGATATCTTTTTGGTGACATGTGATAACTCCATATTTGGAGTTATATTCTTATATGTGTCCTTACCGTTTTGCGTGTATTCCGATGCGTTTTGATAGATTTTGGATCATTTCTTGCTAAAGTTGAGCATGTTGAGTCTTTGCACGTTAATGATGAGTCCGGGCACATTTTGCATTGATTTTGGCTATATTTTATCACATTTGATCTTCCGGTATGTTTCTCGTGTTGTGGTTTTCAGGAACCGGGAGCTCGGGACGTGACATTGGAGCAAAAGTGAACTTCGGAAAGGTTGGAGGCTCAAAGGGATGCTCGGGAAGTGAAGACGAAAGGAAAAAGAGCAAGAAGTTGAAGATTGAATGGTGGAAGACCAGAAGTAATCGTACGTTTACCTCAAGGTAATCGTACGATTACCTTCATCCAGAAGTAATCGTACGGTTACTTAGATGTAAACGTACGATTACCTATGAGGCAAGTAATCGTACGATTACATCAAGGTAATCCTACGATTACCTCTGCGGCCAGAACTGAAATTTTGGGCTGTTTTCGCTATTTTGGCATAGTTTTGGGAGTTTGAAGCCACAAAAGACTAAGGAAACATTGGGGAACGACATTCAACATCAGAACACACCTTGGGAGTCGTGCTTGGAGTGCTTGGGAGCTAGGACGAGAGCTTGGATCATCCGTTTGGCTTCTCTTCTTCTTTTCTTCTCTAGTTTTTGATACTTGATCATGAAACTTTGTATTATGAACATGATTATGAGTAGCTAAACCCTTATTTTGGGATATCTCGTAGGAAACTAGGGTTTGATCACTACAACTTGTGGTTTATGGATTTACTCTCATGCTTTTGAGCTTAATTGATGATTTCTTCTTTAGTTATGTGTATTTTATGTTTCTAATTTATCTTTTCTATTGATAGACGTGTTAATAGGATTGTGCTAGGTTATGAACGATAGAGGAATCTACGTTCGTTGCCCGGAAAATTGAAATACACACTAGCCGTATCTAGGGTTGAGGAATCTTGCTAGTTAGCTAAGAACAAGAGTAGAAATTAGTATCGTAATGCGTGTTTGAACTTGAGTAAGCTAGAGGAATCAGTTACGATAGTTTATGCATAGTTATTGGTTGAGACATCTTCAATATACAATTGCTCGTTTAACTAGAATAAGAAATTATCATGTTAGTAAAGCATAAATCCAACGTAGTGTGACATTCCTAGTGATCCGTAGAGATATCCTGAATTTAATCAAACTTGATACACAACAATATCAACTCGTGCTCGTTAATCTTGAAATAATTCTTTGAATTATTTGAGATAATTGTTATTTGAATTTTTAGTAGAATTAGGAACCACAAAACAACTGCGTTTTGCCCACATAAAGAACAAACTTAATAGTTAGTTACACGAAGTCCCTTGGGTTCGACAATCCGGACTTTTCCGATTATTACTGCACCGACAACTGTGCACTTGCAGTTGGAGCGTGTCAAGTTTTTGGTGCCGTTTCCGGGGACTTCGGTTGAATTAGCTATTAGTTTTCTCTTTAGGGATTTACTTTTCAGTTTATATTTGTTACTCACCTGTTTTGTGTGTGTGATTCGCGTTTCAGATCTGATTCATTTGGTGCATGTCACGTTCTAGAGACGAGCCTTTGCATCCAACACTTGAAGACCCGGAATCCTTATTGCGAGCACAGAATAGAGACAAGAGGAAAGCAAATTCAGTTCAAATGGACGAGCAAACTAGAGCTGAGTTTGAGAGGTTCCGCAAGGGCCTCGAAGATGCGGAAGCAGCTAGAGCTGCAGCTGTGGAGGATGCAGCAAATCGAGCAAGGGAAACTGAGGAGCTTAGGGCTCAAATGGCTGCGATGCAAGCCATGATTGATCGCATGAATCCCCAGAATCCACAACAACTCCCTGGTGCAGAAATAGTTAATGGGAACAATGGAGGAGTTAATGGTGGAAACAACGGTGGCAATGGGAACAATGGGGGTAATAATCGGAACAATAACGGCCGGAATGT
Organism: Linanthus parryae; assembly: GCA_023055425.1. NCBI lineage: Eukaryota > Viridiplantae > Streptophyta > Magnoliopsida > Ericales > Polemoniaceae > Linanthus > Linanthus parryae. Next base: position 43,901,382 of record JALGPY010000002.1, read on the forward strand.
GGTAGAGCAAGTCAACAATGCTGAGGAGGATGACCGTCCTTTGGTGGACTACTTCAGAACTACACCGGATGGATATCAGCCTACCATTGTCAGGCCGCAGATTAATGCTGCGCATTTCGAGATTCGCCAACCGTTGATCAATATGGTTAGGGATGAGTGCCTATTCACGGGAGCCCCGAGTGATGATCCACATCAGCACTTGCTCAACTTCGAGCAGATTACTTCTACCATGTATGACCAGAGAGTGCCAATCGAGACTATAAAGCTCATGCTTTTCCCCTTCTCTTTATCGGGAAAGGCGAAGACATGGCTTATGGAACTTCCAGCAGGCAGCATAGTTACATGGGCAGATTGTAGCAGAGAGTTTCTCAGGAAGTATCTTCCACCATCTAAGGTTGCTCAACGGATGGCTGACATAACCACATTTAAACAGCAGGAAGATGATTCTCTGGGTGACACGTGGAGAAAGTTCAACCAGCTCCTTCGCAGATGCCCTACTCATGGGGAGCCATGGTATAAACTTCTTCACTATTTTTACAATGCTTTGGACAGGGAGACTGCTAGTGAACTAGACATGATGGCTCAAGGCAATTTTATGGGAATGGGACTACAGAGATGTCGTGATTTGCTAGATAATGTAGCAAAACGTGAATCCACGAGGTCTGAAACTCGTAGAAGCACGAAATCAGATGGAGCATTGGTTAGTCAGATTGAGTCTATGGTGGAACAGAAATTTGAACATCAGATGGCAGTTATGACATCGGCTTTCAGTCATTTGAATCCATCGGCACAGGTGAAGTCGGTGGGAGAGATGGTAGCAGATGCAAATCAGGGATATGGGGATGGCATTGAAGACGTGAATTACATGGGTCAACAAAGACAGCAGCAATGGCCAAACACCTATCATCCTAACAATCGCAATCACCCCAACTTTAGCTATGCCAATCCGAATAGTGGTTTATATGCGCCAGGTCATAGGCCAAATGTTCCTTACCAAGCTCAGAGACAGGCTCCACAACAACAGGCTCCAGCCCCACCCTCAGAAGAACAGGATACAAATGCGATGTTGAGGAAACTGTTAGCTAGCAACGACAAGATTGAGAGTAAAATTGTTGCAATGGAAGCCTCGTTAAAGAATCATGAGACACAAATTGGCCAAATAGCTAATCAGAATCCTCGACTTCCACCAGGTATACTCCCGTCTAACACTATCACTCCAACTGAGCAATTGAAGGCTATTACTACTCGCAGTGGGACCACTACCCAAGATCCCCCATATCCTACCCATGCGCGAGCTGAGGCGACTAAGGCCACTGAAAAAGCCTTGGATGAAGAGATTCCCGTGCCCACCGTGATTCCCCAATCAAAGGACACGGTGAGGAAGTCGGATGAGAAACAGAAGCCAAGGGAGGAATACAGTGTGCGAGTGCCATACCCGCAGAGATTGAAGAGTCAAGAGGATGCCAAGCATTTCAATAAGTTTGTGGATATCTTCAAGAAACTGCACATTAATATACCTTTTGCGGAGGCCATTTCACAAATGCCTAAATATGCCAAATTTCTCAAGGACCTCCTTTCTAATAGGAGGCGCATGGATGACTTTGAAACCGTGACTCTGAATGAGGAGTGTAGCGCGGTTGTGCAAAAGGCGCTACCAAAGAAGATGAAAGATCCGGGCGGTTTCATCATTCCTGTTACATTGGGAGATGCGTTTCATGGGAGGGCATTGTGTGATCTTGGGGCAAGTATTAATTTGATGCCCACATCGGTTTTTGAGCAACTTGGTGTGGGAGATCCTAAGCCTACCAGGATGTGCTTGCAGATGGCTGATCGCACTATAAAACGCCCCAGGGGTGTTTTAGAGGATGTATTAGTGAGAGTTGAAGGACTCATCTTCCCAGCGGATTTTGTGATCTTAGACATGGAGGCTGACGATGATGTTCCTCTTATTTTGGGCCGGCCATTCTTAGCTACTGGGAGGACTATCATTGATGTGGCCAATGGAGAGCTTACTATGCAGATCAACGATGAGAAGGTGGCCTTCAATGTATTTGAGGCTATGAAGTTTCCCGCATATGCGGTAAGTGAGCAGTGCTTCGGGGTGGAGGCATACACGCCGGACGAAGAGGATGATATTTTATTGGAGCAGCTATATGAGGAGCTTGTTCTACTCGATTCCAGCGAGAAAGAGCAAGCATTAGATGTTCATTGGCGTCAGCCCCTACCCCTCTTTAATGAGGGAAGCAGGAAGATTCTTACTCCTTCTCTTATTACTGCTCCTGTTTTAGAATTAAAACCTTTACCTGCACATTTAAAATATTTATATCTTGGATCTAATGATACTTTACCTGTGATTGTGTCTTCTTGTTTGAACAGGGAACAGGAGGAACAATTATTGAAAGTGTTGCAGGAAAGGAAAGCAGCTATGGGATGGACCATAGCAGATATCAAGGGGATCAGCCCCACAGTTTGCCAGCACAAGATTCGGCTCATGGAAGATAAGAAGCCGGTAGTTCAGTTTCAGCGCCGCCTCAATCCTCACATGCAGGAGGTGGTGAAGAAAGAGGTGCTTAAATGGTTGGAGGCGGGCATCATTTATCCGATTTCCGACAGCACATGGACTAGCCCGGTACAATGTGTCCCTAAGAAGGGGGGTATAACTGTGGTGGAAGGGGAAAAAGGTGATCAAATTGCTACGCGTACTGTTACTGGGTGGAGAGTTTGCATGGATTACCGCAAGCTCAATGATGCCACTTTGAAGGATCATTTTCCCCTTCCATTCGTTGATCAGATGCTTGATAGGCTGGCACATCACTCTCACTATTGCTTTTTGGATGGGTACTCCGGGTACAACCAGATAGCAATTGAGCCAGCTGACTAGGAGAAGACGACATTCACTTGTCCTTATGGGACTTTCGCTTTTAGACGCATGCCTTTCGGGTTATGCAACACACCTGCTACGTTTCAGAGGTGTATGATGTCGATCTTCTCTGATATGATGGAGCAGAATTTTGAAGTGTTTATGGATGACTTCTCGCTCTATGGTGATGGATTCGAAGACTGCCTGCAGCAGCTGGCCCGGGTTCTTGATAGATGCATTGACACCAACCTAGTGCTCAACTGGGAGAAGTGTCACTTCATGGTTACCGAGGGTATTGTTTTGGGCCACAAGATCTCCAGCAAAGGATTAGAGGTGGATAGAGCCAAGATTGAGGTTATTGAGAAGCTTCCTTACCCTACCTCTGTTAAAGGGGTAAGGAGTTTCTTGGGACATGCAGGGTTCTATCGGCGCTTCATTAAAGACTTCTCGAAAATCACGAAGCCTTTGTGTGGATTGCTTGAAAAGGATGCAGTTTTTGATTTTAATGCGGAGTGCAAGTCAGCTTTTGATTTGCTCAAGGAAAAGCTGATTAGCGCGCCTATCATCACCACACCAGACTGGACCCTACCATTTGAGCTCATGTGTGATGCTAGTGACTATGCGGTGGGAGCAGTTCTGGGCCAGCGGAAAGATAAGGTAGCTCACGTCATTTATTATGCCAGTCGTACTCTTAATGATGCACAGGTTAATTATGCTCCCACGGAGAAAGAGATGTTGGCTATCATATTTGCGTTGGACAAGTTTCGTCCATATCTTGTGGGTTCTCAGGTGACGATCTTCACGGACCATTCAGCCCTCAAGTACCTTCTCACCAAGAAGGACGCCAAGCCAAGATTGATCAGGTGGGTGTTATTGATGCAAGAGTTCGATGTGGTGATCAAAGACAAAAAGGGAGTAGAAAATGTGGTTGCAGACCATTTGTCAAGACTGGAGAACGATAAGCAGGAAGATTTGCCGATTCGAGAGGATTTTCCAGACGAGCAGCTCATGGTTGTGGTTGCAGCGGTGCCTTGGTTTGCTGACTTGGCAAATTTCAAGGCACTCAACATTGTGCCCAAGGACCTGAATTACCACCAGAGGAAGAAGTTCTTTGCAGACGCGCGACAGTATTTTTGGGATGATCCTTATCTGTTCAAGTTGGGGGCGGACAATGTATTGCGGAGATGTGTTGCGGAACCGGACACGTTAGAGATCCTTAGACACTGCCACGAGTTGAACTGTGGGGGACATTTCGGCAAATCACGCACAGTTGCGAAAGTACTTCAGAGTGGTTTCTATTGGCCAACCTTGCATAAAGACGCCCATCTATTTGTACAGCAGTGTGACCGATGCCAAAGAACAGGTAATATCTCTAACCGAAATGAAATGCCTCAAAATTTCGTGTTAGAAGTAGAACCATTTGATGTGTGGGGGATTGATTTTATGGGGCCATTCCCATCGTCGCTTGGTAATCTGTATATTTTGTTGGCTGTTGATTATGTCACCAAATGGGTGGAGGCTCTGGCTTGTCCAAAGAATGATAGTGCTACAGTCGAGAGATTCTTACGCAAAAATATCTTCACAAGATTTGGAACTCCCAGAGCCATTATTAGCGACGAGGGATCACACTTTGTGAACAAGGTTTTTGCCAATACCTTGAGCAAGTATGGGGTAAAAACACACAAAATCTCATTGGCCTACCATCCACAATCCAATGGACAAGCTGAAGTGTCTAACCGTGAGATAAAGGGGATTCTAGAGAAAACTGTCAATCCAGGGCGCAAAGACTGGGCTCTACACTTGGATGATAGTTTATGGGCATACCGGACTGCATACAAGACTCCCCTAGGCATGTCTCCCTACCAACTAGTTTTCGGGAAATCATGTCATCTGCCGGTAGAACTTGAGCACAAAGCGTTTTGGGCGCTAAAGAAATTAAACTTGGATGCTAAGCTCTCTGGTGAGCAAAGGAAGCAGGCATTGCTTGAGTTAGAAGAACACAGATTGATGGCATATCAGAGTGCCAAGATATACAAAGAGAGGACCAAGCAATGGCATGACAAGCATATCATTCCACGAGATTTCAGAGTGGGCCAGAAGGTATTGATATTCAACGCCCGACTGAAACTGTTTCCGGACAAGCTGAAATCAAGGTGGAGTGGTCCATTTACAATTACAGAGGTTTACCCATGGGGATCGCTCGAGGTAGAAGCTGAGAATGGGAACAGGTTCAAGGTAAATGGACAGCGAGCAAAACCGTACGTGGACGGGAATTTCATTGGGGTTATCGAGAGCCTAAAACCAATTCCCGATATCTGAGCTCATTTGAGGTAACTTGGTCGGGCCGTCGACCTTAAATTACAAAGCGCTTGTTGGGAGGCAACCCAACCTATTTACTGCATAGTGTAGATTTCAATACTGTTTTGTTATTTGATTTTGTTCTAACTGTTTGAGAGGTGCGAGAGAGTGGATTTAATATTTTCAATGAGTATGTGCAGGAATTCTAGGTGGAAGGCCTATTCCGGATCCCCCTTCTTGATACGCGAGTGAAGAATTGCACGAACAACGAGAAAAAGCAAGCCAAAACGCGTATCGGGACCCGGAATGAAGAAATGGATGAATGACGCCATTCCTACACGTACTCAACACACGCACCTGGGGGAGATCAAGTTTCCGGACTCCCCTTCTTGATATACGCGAAGAAGACGTAAAGAAAATGAGAAAGCTGGGACAATGGCACGGATTACGAGGTAAATTTTTGAAGACAGGACTGTGAGCTGATTTGAACAGTGCCATAGTGTGGGGGTGCTCGAGATCTTTCTGTGGATGGGTGGATCGCGTATATCGGAGTCCGGACGAAGAAGTTATGCCAAAAAGGATGTTGCGAAGAGGAAAAGGGAGCCAAAAAAGCATCCGGAATTGCCAAACGGGTCTTTGGAATGAGCAAATTGAAGGATAAAAGGTTCCCCGGACTTTGGGAATCTTTTATACAATAAATGGAGTCTCGAGGTTGAGGAGATCCATGACAAACCAAAGAAACGAGCAACAAAGACGAAAAAGGATGCTAAAAGGCGTCCAAAAGCATCCGGAAATGCAAAACGAGCCTTTGGAAGCGCGAAATTGAAGAATGAAAGGTTCCCCGGACTTTGGGAATTTTTCTACATGAGAAGAGATCCCGCACTCCCCATCTTGATGAAGGTGATTGCAAAATTTTGAAGAAAACGACAAATTGGGCACAATTGGGATATTTTTCGCGTAATTAAGCGATAATTGAGGAAAGACGGGAAAACGATCCGGAAACGGGACGTTATTTTTACGACCAAGACATACGTCGGAAAAGGGATCCAAAGGTGCAAAAATCACACTCATCGGAGTTCGGGATCAAAATACGAGGTAAAGGTTATATTTTGGCTATTAAAATATTTTTCTCCTGCACAAAAGTAATCGTACGATTACCTTAGGGTAATCGTACGTTTACTTTTGCCTTAGAAAAATTTTTGGGGTGGAATTTTGGAGAAAACTCACTGCCCATTCGTACGAAAGTAATCGCACGATTACTTTAAAGTAATCGTACGATTACCTTAAAGTAATCGTACGGTTACCTTAAAAGTAATCGCACGATTACTTAAAAGTAACCGTACGGTTACTTTAAAAGTAATCGTACGATCACTTAGAAGTAATCGTACGATTACTTCTTACTTAGAAAAATTTTGATGTTGAATTCTAAAGAAAAGTCACTGCCCATTCGTAGCACAAGTAATCGCACGATTACTTATAATCGTACGATTACTTTCTTACGGGCAGTCAATGGGGTTTAAAACAAAACTTTTTCTATTATTCTCTCCATCTTCATCCCGTCGACTCTTCTCCTCTCCTCTGCAATCACCACCAAGAACACAACCTCTAGCCACCACCACCTGCCACCACCGCTGCCTCACCGTCCGCCGCACATCCTCCACAATCTCTCACCAACACCATCAGCTTCGTCTCTCTCTCTCTCTCCGCCGCCCGCTACCTCTCTCTCTCACCCGCCGACCAAACACACAACCCATCGCCGCCGCCAACTCTCTCTCTCAGCCACGACCACCATCTCCAATCACCACCATCAACATCACAGAGTCATCACCACCACTACCACAACTCAGAATTGGTGGTGAATCGCAAAAGGAGGCAAGGCTAGGGTTTGAGGGAAAATCTGAAATTGGGGGCGATTGAGGTCGAATTCGAAGGAGCTATTCTAGGGTTTCGACGGGGACACCGCAAGGATCAAAAGGCACACGTCAATTGAACAATTCGGAACAAAAATTTCGGCGACCCTAAAACAGCCCGGGTTGTCAAAATTCTGCAAATTCGTGCCCGTAAGACTTGCTCCGGGCACGTAGGTACATCCTAATCTCTCGCACAATTTCAATACTCGAGTCTAGGCACAATTGAGTAAAAGCCCAATTTACTTTTTGTTGCGCTTAGAAGCGTGCTTGGGGGCGATTGATTAAAGTCCTAGGATTGTGTGCTTACGTGTTTAATTGCCGTATATTTGTACACAACTTGTCACTGTGCACGTGCTTGCTTTTGTTACGTTACTTGCTTTATCTCGTTCTACTTGGTTAAAATGAGCAAACGTGCGAGAACGAGTCGTGACAACGACCCCGATTATACATTACCTGGGGGAAGTGGGGTGAACGTGTCGGAGAATGAGTCTGCTGCTGAGGGGGGTGACTCGGGTACCCAATTGGTCATCCCGTTATCCCCTGACCTTAGGGTTTTTAGTACACCCGTTCCATCCTCCTTGCCCCCAATTCGAAAGGGTCGTGGTCATGCGCCGGACGACAACAAGTTGGCAATTGATAGGGGCGGGGTCTTTTGCGACTTTAGGTTTATTTCGGCAAATGCCCAAGGTTTTTACACGTCAAACCCTAGGATTAATAGAGGTGTCCAGGTTGAGAAACTGTTTCCACTAGAGGGGTTGCCCGAAGACCTACAAAAGGTCGCGAAGGCCGAAAATTTTGCGGGGTGGATGGAATTAGTGAAAGAGAAAGCCAGTTCTGTGCTGACTCGTGAAATTTATGCAAATGCGAGACACACTGATGAGGGTGAGACGTCTAGGCTCAATGACCCTCGTGTCATTTATTGTCGTCGGCACTGGCTAGTTTTGTCCTCTGAGCGCATCGCCGCAGCACTTAAGTGGCCCCCGTTGACAGCACCCTGTCAATTTAAGGTTTATCTGCAGAAAGACCAGCAGACGCTCATTAATGAGGTGTTAGCGTTTTGTTTTGCGGGAGTGCCAGGGGCCGACTGGGACAGGTCTAAAACCAATATCAGGCATTGGAAGCTCCCAGACGGATACTTGCTACCTAAGCCACGGTGGCTCATTGAGCTGTTGGCGTCATGGGTGTTGGGAGTTTCGGCTCCCAATTACGTTGATTTTGAGGTGTGTCTCATGGCTCTGTGTCTATCGAGGGGGCATCGGATAGACATCCCTAGGCGGATTTTCCTGTATTTGCATGAGAGATTTGAAGAGAAAAATAGGAAGTCTGTGGGCCATAGTTTCTTACTTTTGCACTTAGCTAAGGATTGCGGGGCTGACGTACCTGATGGAGAGCTAGACATCACACCCAAGGCTCCGAGAATGTTTGACAAAATCCCGGACCCGTTCAAGGATGTAGTGGTGATGGAGGCAGGAGCTAGTTCTAGACCTCCTACAGGAAAGGCTAAGAAAAGAGCCTCTTCCTCGCGAGCGGCTCCTACTCCTTCAGCTCCTACTCCCGTTCCACCTCCGCCTGTACCACCCCCTGTCGTTGACCCTGGCCAGCCGAGTGTGACCTTAGCGGACTTGATGTCCGAGTTGCGACTGACTAGAACTATGACCCTTAACTCAAATGGTCGGTCCCGTGATTATGTGGCTGACATGAGTGCTAGGCAGTTTGAGCATCATCGCAGTAGCTTGCGTAACCTCGGTCTGGGCCTACGTCAGGTGAGTTTGCATCAGCACCGTCAGGACCAGTGGTTAGAGGCGTTGGCCACTCATGTGGGATTCCCGAGAGTTCAGTGGCCTAGTGGCCAAGAGTCCTACCCTGGTGCCTACGAGTACCATTCGGATGCTTACTCCGGAGACCAGGACCAGGACGACGAGGATTCGTCCGAGTAGACTTACCACTCCCTGCATTTGAATGCTGAGTCTTTTCGCTTGCCTATGCATTCGTTGAGGACAACGACGCGTTCAAGTGTGGGGGGGTTTCTCAGCCTTTCATTAGCCAAGTCCGTGTCTGTCTGCATTCACCAGTTACATATAGGTTGTTTAGGTTGTTTGTGTCAGTTTTGTAGTCCGTGTCGTGTTTATATATATTGTGTCCGTGTCGTTTGTGTCGTATTGTGAGTAGTTTATGTTTAGTGCACGTTTTATTTAATTGAGTCCACCTACCCAAATCGAGTCAGTTTCGAGTCTTCTTTCGAGTCGGCCCATGCATATAGAGTAGGGAATATTCTAAAAAAAAAAAAAAAAAAAAAAAAAAAATCTAAAAAAAAAATTGAAAACAAATTGAAAATTGAGAAAGGGCAATCAAAAGAAGCTTGAATTTGGAAAATCGAGGAGTGTGAGAACTTTAGGCATAGGGTATGACGTGTGACCGAGAATGACAATTTGAGTTCCCCTTAGTATGTATAGAGAGACTTCCTTTACGGGAGTACCTACCTATTTTACGACACTTAAATGATTTTCAAAATCTAAAGTGTGTGCCTTGTTTTCGTACAAGAGTTGAGCTAGGTGTGAGCTAAACAAGCCGAACATTCATGTGTACGTCTTAGGTAGTCGCCAACCCGCCTCGTAGTGGCACACGAAACAGCTGTGCGAGGTGTGTATTAGAGCACTCACTGCTTATAGAACTTACCTTGTAGGACCACTAGTTAACCCTATTTCGAACCTTGGATTCTTTGATAACCTCTGAACTTAGGGTGACGATTCTTGGCCTTCATCATCGATTGGTTAGAATCACCGCTTTAGTGCGTCACGAGGGTGTTTGTAGTTGAGGGGGTTCGATGAGGGAGTGCTTCACGATATATTTGTGTGAGTCTTACGTATCGCATATGCTTCATTTCTGATTATCGAGGGGAATGCGAGGGTGAGTGAGAGTAGGCTTGCGCACTTCGGTGTGGCGGTGTTCCATGTCATTACACCATGGACACAGTTGTGGAGAGCCGTGAGTGCGTGGCATCTAATACGCACAAATTGGGTTGGGTGATTTAATTGGTGGATCGTGCTAGGGATCGTTTCTTTTCATCATCTTGGTGTAGGAGGATCGGTTGGATTAAGCACGAGACTTATATTGCTTTGATTACTTGAGAGGGGACATGGATATATTCTAGTGTGGGGATGTCGACTTTTGACTACGGACATAGAGATTGAGCTTGTGACGACTCCATCCCCATACTTGTACTTGGATTTGTTTGCGGCTTTGTTTGGTGGCACCGTGTATTTCATTGAGTTAGGGGGAGATGGATTTTACTTGTGATATATATTCATTGGATTGTTTACTTCCTCCCCTTAACGTTTTTGTATGGCTTGACACTTGGAAGACCACTCGAGATATATATTGTAGATTTTTGGATTTTGAGAGATTTAAAAAAAAAAAAAAAAATGAAAAAAAAAAACAAATGAAAAAATGAAAAAAAAAAGAGAGAAAAAAGGAGAGATGAAATAAAGGAAGACAGTTGGAGCTTAATGAAGACCGAGTGGTGGAAGCAACTATTTCATTGACGGCGATGTTCATTTTATGCATGTTTCACGACGGTGGCCACGGAAATCGTTATTGTACCGGGGTTTGAGGGGATCGAGGGCCGGAGATGGTGAGTTTCGGGTTGCGGATCCTATCATCGTGGTGAGGGTGTGTGAGATGTGGGTTTTAACGTGAGAATGTGACGCTTAGGACTTGATACTACATGATTATCCTTTTGTCCCTAAGCCTCTACATTTTAACCCGTTAGTGGAATAGGAGCTCGGACCTTGAATGTGGCTTAGCCTAGCGTAGCCTCTTATTTATCGGCACACGCGAAGAGGTAGGTTATTCTTACACGTAGTAAAGCTAGGCTTTCTATACCAACTAAGGGAAATTCTTGTTGTCAATTTTAGTTGCAATTCATACCTCGTTCCTAGATTCTTCATCACTCCATGAGAACCGATTTGAGCTAATTGAGATTGCCCGATCTCGCCTAAAAAGACGTTTTGTGTATATATGTGTTGTGTAGGATCGAGTCATATATTTGCATTGCATCATATTGTTGCATCGTTGAGTCTTGTATTGAGTCGTCGTGTGTTGAGTCGGCTAATTGAGGTTAGTATGCAATTGGTAAGTTGAAAAGTATGCAATGGTCTTGGTTGGAATAGTTGACTTGAGAGGTGAGATGAGAGGAGGAAGGTTCGGACGATTTTGATAGTTTGGGATTTGGATTGTTGCTCGGGACGCGCAACGGGTAAGTGTGGGGATATTTGATAACTCCATATTTGGAGTTATATTTTTCTTATATGTGTCCTTACCGTTTTGCGTGTATTCCGATGCGTTTTGATAGATTTTGGATCATTTCTTGCTAAAGTTGAGCATGTTGAGTCTTTGCACGTTAATGATGAGTCCGGGCACTTTTTGCATTGATTTTGGCTATATTTTATCACGTTTGATCTTCCGGTATGTTTCTCGTGTTGTGGTTTTCAGGAACCGGGAGCTCGGGACGTGACATTGGAGCAAAAGTGAACTTCGGAAAGGTTGGAGGCTCAAAGGGATGCTCGGGAAGTGAAGACGAAAGGAAAAAGAGCAAGAAGTTGAAGATTGAATGGTGGAAGACCAGAAGTAATCGTACGTTTACCTCAAGGTAATCGTACGATTACCTTCATCCAGAAGTAATCGTACGGTTACTTAGATGTAAACGTACGATTACCTATGAGGCAAGTAATCGTACGATTACATCAAGGTAATCGTACGATTACCTCTGCGGCCAGAACTGAAATTTTGGGCTGTTTTCGCTATTTTGGCATAGTTTTGGGAGTTTGAAGCAACAAAAGACTAAGGAAACATTGGGGAACGACATTCAACATCAGAACACACCTTGGGAGTCGTGCTTGGAGTGCTTGGGAGCTAGGTCGAGAGCTTGGATCATCCGTTTGGCTTCTCTTCTTCTTTTCTTCTCTAGTTTATGATACTTGATCATGAAACTTTGTATTATGAACATGATTATGAGTAGCTAAATCCTTATTTTGGGATATCTCGTAGGAAACTAGGGTTTGATCACTACAACTTGTGGTTTATGGATTTACTCTCATGCTTTTGAGCTTAATTGATGATTTCTTCTTTAGTTATGTGTATTTTATGTTTCTAATTTATCTTTTCTATTGATAGACGTGTTAATAGGATTGTGCTAGGTTATGAACGATAGAGGAATCTACGTTCGTTGCCCGGAAAATTGAAATACACACTAGCCGTATCTAGGGTTGAGGAATCTTGCTAGTTAGCTAAGAACAAGAGTAGAAATTAGTATCGTAATGCGTGTTTGAACTTGAGTAAGCTAGAGGAATCAGTTACGATAGTTTAGGCATAGTTATTGGTTGAGACATCTTCAATATACAATTGCTCGTTTAACTAGAATAAGAAATTATCGTGTTAGTAAAGCATAAATCCAACGTAGTGTGACATTCCTAGTGATCCGTAGAGATATCCTGAATTTAATCAAACTTGATACACAACAATATCAACTCGTGCTCGTTAATCTTGAAATAATTCTTTGAATTATTTGAAATAATTGTTATTTGAATTTTTAGTAGAATTAGGAACCACAAAACAACTGCGTTTTGCCCACATAAAGAACAAACTTAATAGTTAGTTACACGAAGTCCCTTGGGTTCGACAATCCGGACTTTTCCGATTATTACTGCACCGACAACTGTGCACTTGCAGTTGGAGCGTGTCAACATGCTCTAATGACAACAACTTTTACCACTAACCGTGTTCCATCGAAATCAATCATGAAGACACCATATGAGATTTGGACTGGGAAGCGTCCCATAGTGTCGTTTATGAGGATTTGGGGCTGCGATGTCTATGTAAAGCGTTTACAAATAGACAAGCTCGGGCCCAAAGAGGATAAGTGTAAATTTGTGGGATATCCTAAGGAAACTAAAGGATATTATTTCTACAATCCCACCGAGAACAAAGTGTTTGTTGCTCGGACCGGCGTGTTTATAGAAAGAGAGTTTGTCTCTAAAGAAGCAAGTGGGAGGGCTATAGAACTTGAAGAGATTCAAGAACCACAAATCACTGAACCAATGATGGAACATGAGCAGAAAACGCAAGTTGTTTTGGAAGACCCTGTTCAGGTAACACAGGAACTCCGTAGGTCAGGAAGAGGGCGTCATGAGCCACAGAGGTACAGACTTCTCGTGACTGAGCCCGATGACGTACCACTCACGGATGATGAGCCTGCAACTTATGGGGAGGCCATGAAAGGCCCAGATTCTAAGAAGTGGCTAAAAGCCATGAGATTCGAAATGGATTCCCTGTATATTAACCAAGTATGGAATTTGGTGGAACCACTTGAAGGGGCTCGACCCATAGGGTGCAAGTGGGTCTTCAAGAAGAAGACCGACATGGATGGCAAGATAGTTGCCTATAAGGGGCAATTGATTGCTAAAGGGTATAGTCAGATTCATGGTATTGACTATGATGAGACCTTTTCACCATTCGCCATGACAAAATTCAATAGAATCCTACTTGCTATTGCAGCATACTACGACTATGAGATTTGGCAAATGGATGTCAAAACAGCGATTCTTTATGGGAACCTCCTCGAGGATGTGTACATGACACAACCGGAGGGTTTTGAGGATCCAGAGAATGCCAATAAAGTATGTAAGCTGCAAAGATCCATTTATGGATTGAAGTAAACTTCTAGGAGCTCGAATCGACGTTTTGATGACGCGGTCAAAGAGTTTGGCTTCATCAAGAACGAAGATGAGATATGTGTCTACAAGAAGGTTAGTGGGAGCTCTGTAGTATTTCTAGTCTTGTATGTGGATGACATACTAATCATTGGAAACGATATTCCTACTTTGCAATCTGTTAAATATTGTCTAGGAAAGTGTTTTGCAATGAAGGACTTAGGAGATGCAGCTTATATACTTGGTATAAAGATCTATAGGGATAGATCTAGAAAGTTGCTCGGCCTAAGTCGAAGTACATACATAGACAAGGTATTGAAGAGGTTCAATATGCAAGATTCCAAGAAGGGATTCTTGTCCATGTCGCATGGAGTCACTCTTTCAAAGAATGGTTGTCCCTCCAATGAGATTGAGAAGGACCGCATGAGTAGGATACCCTATGCTTCGGCCATAGGATCCATCATGTACGCCATGTTGTGTACTGTACCAGACGTATCATACGCGTTGAGTATGGTGAGAAGATATCAGTCAAATCCGATGATATGTGCAGTATGCATGCGAATCTGATGATATCCAGATCGTAAATCCAGCTTGGTGAAGTATCGGGCAGCCCCTAACTCATCAAAAAGTTCATCCGTCGTGGGAATGGAAAACTGATCAGGCACAGTAGCCGCGTTGAGGGCACGGTAATCAACAAAGAAACTAAAGGTGCCATCCTTCTTGCGAACTAACAAGATCGGCGAAGAGAAAGCACTGTTACTCGGCTGAATAACCCACTTAAGCATCTCCCTAAACTGTTTCTCAATCTCCATATTCTGAAAATACGGAATTCTATAAGGACGAACATTGAATGCGTTGATCCCCTGGCCGCATAGGTGGGAGACCGGTGGGAATGGCAAAACACTTCGTGATGACGGGTCAAGACCTACTAAATCGAAACGGGAAAACATGCCAGAAAACTGTCGGGCGTGGAGGATTGGTCAGGCTCGGCCAGAAGTGCTAGGATCTCATAGAAATCGTCCTCAGGCCGTTGAGCACACTGAGCTGCTAGAGAATTATACGAAATCGCACGGGGACCGTGATCAACCCCATTCAAGACGAGCGGTTTCCCTTGCCACAAAAAATCCGTAGTAAGGTTGCTATAATCATGGGGAATCTTTCCCAAAGTGTGCAGCCACTGCACACCTAGAACTACATCAATGCTATTAAGAGCTAGTACATACAAATCCACCTCAAACGTCGTACCCTGAATGGTCAATGGCGTCTTTGGACAAAAGTAAGTGCAGCGCAATGACTCACCATTACCACGTAGACCTGAAACGGACTAACATGATGCAATAAGAGAGACAAATGTTCCGCCATCGTTGGGTGGATGAAATTATGCGTACTCCCTCCGTCAATCAAAACATGTACACATACCCCGCTAATAGTTCCAGTCAACTTAAGAGAACGAGGATGGGAAGTACCTGCCAACGTGTGTAAGTGGGATAGATTATCCGAAATAATACCGGCGTCATCGTATTCCGAAGTAGTAGTCGGTGTAGTATAAGGGTCCTCCTCAGTACAAAGCACCAAGAACTTGGGAGTGCATTTATGCACCCGAAAGAAATTATCATCGCAATTAAAACACAGGCCCTGACGGCGTCGTTCGACTTGTTCCGCTGGCGAGATACGCTTGACCGGAGGATCGGACGCGGTGGAGGACGGCCCTGCCGAGGTGGAAGCCGTAACCTGCGAGGGAGTAGTGGCTGGAAACGCACGGTTGGACAGAGTCCACGACCTCTTAGGCATATAGGACTGAATTAACTCCTCATGTCTTGCTGACAACTCACGACCCAAAGGAAAGGCTTCGGGTAGCGTCCATGGGTTACGCAACCCTAACTCGCATTATAGGGGTTTCTTCAATCCTGCCCAAAACAACGAAATCAATATCCGATCTTCAACGCCGCTCACCTTAAGTAACACTTTTTCGAATTCGGTTTGGTAGGTTATGACGGTCGAGGTCTGTTGTAACTTGGATAACACACCCAGATAATCCTCGTAATGGCCAAGATCGAACGGAGTTTGACAGCAATAAAAAAATCAGTCCACGTAGCAGTGGGATAGTTTGCCTGATAGTACCGAAACCAGTCTGAAGCCGGGTTGTCGATTAGAATACCCAGAAGGTTACGCGATCGGCGTCAGTGGTGCGGTAATAGTCAATTTATTTTTGTATTCGGAAAATCCAACCTAATGGGTTGTCGCCGTTAAACCGCGGTGAGTCAACCCACATTCGGGGCGGGGGATCGGGCGGAGCTGTGGGAACTGTGCGGGACTGTGGTGGTTTCCAAAGACCAACCTGTCCGGTGTTGGTGGCGGACCGAACAGTAACCGTTACCGGTGGAGCCGGTGGAGCCGGTGGAGCACCAGTTTCCCGGTTGAGGAGCTGCCGCATAATATCGCGGATTTCAGCAATCTCGCTGCCGCGTTTCTATTCGCGTGCAAGGAACTCAACGTCGCGCCGTTCGTCACGCTCAGGGATCTCAACTTCGCGTCGCTTTTCACGGGTGTACATATCCACGTGGAGATTGGTGATCGTTGCAACCGTATCGGCTTGGGAGATAGGCGGGGTGGGTGTTAGCAGAGTTGCGATTGTTCCACCATGTTGCACGGTGGGGAGGTGGTTCGGTTTCTCCGCGTTGCCGACCGACGAAAAGGGATGAAAGCACCAGTTTTTTACCTAGACGGTAGCACTGGTACCGCTAGGGGAGCGACAAAGAGAAAACACAGAGAGTCATGATGAAAAAAAAGCAAAGTGGGTAAAAATTTCTTGTTATTACTGATGAAAATTTACACTCTTTTATACCTCTAACCCTGACGGTTTGACCTAATCCTAATCCGAGTAAAGAACAATATAGAAACCACGGATTTTTTACAAAATCACAAAATTACCCTCTAATGTTTAAGAAACGTAAAACATCCAAAACCCAAAATAGTGACTCATAACGAAATAAAAAAATCAAAGGACTAGCGTTTCAGCTTAGGCTGAATGTAGTCCTGTAAATATAACGGTGGTCCAACTATCCGCCTAGGCCGCTCCGTCGTGTGGACCCCAGGGTTGTTGCTCTCCTCGTCAGTTAAGTCCATCGCCAAGGTAGTAGGATCAAGTACCGTATCAATCACTAGCCTAGATTCTGACAAGGTCGTTTCTCAACGATTTAGCGCGTAAAACTGGTACCAATGGGTTTGCCTCATCCTCAGGGTCACAGCAAAAAAAATTAGAGCTCTTAACCTTCTAGGATCAAAGAGAATTTGGATCAAAACCAACTAGGGTTCTTAAGATTTCTTACCCAATATCTCCCTCATCTCTTGCTCGGTCTTCAATAGCAGTTTTCCAAATGGCAGATATGATGGTGGTGCGGTGGTGCCATTGGTGGTGATTGTTGGTGGTTCTAGAGGGAGGAAGAAGAGAATGATTTTTTTATTAATAAATGTGCATGCCCAAATGAAATAGATTAGTTCTAGCATTGCATGGGGAATGTGAAACTTGTCACAAGCCATCGTTGCATACTTGACACATAGGGGCTCAAATTTAAATATTCAAAGTCTTGAACTAGGGTACAAATTGTCTTTCGTTACTTGATAAATTTTAAATTGACCCCAACTATGTCAAATACCATTCTCACTCCAGATTTTTGAAAATTCTGTCAAATGAGAAGTCAACAATCACTGCTGAGTAGGGGTGCAACTTGGACGGGCTGAACCCGACCAACCTGAACCCAGCCCGGACTAAAGTCGGGCTTGGGCACGTGTTTAAAATAATTTGGACGGGCTCGGGTAAAAATTATCAACCCGAATTGCAATTAGGTTCGGGCTTGGGTATGAATATTAAATGATGGGCTAGCCCTAATCGCTCGATTTGTATACTCATTTCCTATAAATGTTATAGTTGAAGAGTAGTATATAGCATATTTATCAAGAATCTATTATTTTTGTCATTTGGTTATTAGTGATATTTTTAATTTTATTTATGTTCTTAACTAATAGATTTTATTTTCTCACAAAATATTTACTATTCTCTTGTAAATGGATAATTTTTTTAATTAACTCTAACAATATATAGTCATTACTTTTTAGCCTTAAATAAAAAATTGAAGTTTCTACATTCGGTATCTCTTTTTATATGCTAGATATTAACTTATTTGAAGGGAACAATTTTAATAGAGTTGAGTGTGATATGTTAATTTATTAAGTTTAATGGGCTAGGCCAAATTCAACCCGAACCCGAATTGATTTATTCGAATTTAGGCTTGGACGGGTTGGCGATGCTCCTAACCCGGGCTGGGCTGGGCTTGGGAAACCCCGACAGAACTGGGGCTTGGGCTTAGAAAATGATTTCAACCCGCCCAGCCCGCTCGAGTTGCAGTCCTACTGCTGATTCAGGTATAGCCAACTCAAACTTTTAAGTAAAATTGTTGTTTGATCCTCAAATTTAAAGATATCCAATTCCGAGCTACTACAAAAGTTGTAGGGTGTTACATCCAAACCGTGGACATGCCCACACTCAAGGTTAAATTTTCTCCATAACACCCCTTCTCCCATTCCCCTCCTTTCATAGGGTTGAATTGAATCATATTTTTATATGATTTTCCCCCTCCTTCTCCCTCTCTCCCATGGGGTTGGAGATGCCCTCATGATGTGAACAAATTTAATCTTTGTGCATTAAAATAGATAATTGACTTTGAGCTTAACTTTAATATATATTGACTTGTAATTTTATATTAACCACTAGTACTGTAGCTAGGGTGGTAACTCAAATGGTAGAGCGTTGAAACCCTTGCATGGCGTGTTCAAACCCAGTTGACAACAACAAAGACAATTTCTACAAAAATTCTAGTACCACTATGTTCCCTGTCTTCCTCCCCAAATTAACTTTTATCGCTATTCCTCGGGTCACTTTGATCCAACGATAAGATGAAAAGTGGCTATATAACGCGGTGAAAAAATTATTAAAATATTGCATTGTTTTGCGATATAAATCACCCGGTCATAGTGACCCAGATACGAGTCAAAAAGTCAGAATAGGGAAAAAGAGAGGGAACATAGTGGTACTTCCTCTGTTTCTCCCTTTCTTTCTACTTCGACTTTTACCACTATCTATCGGGTCACTTTGACTTGATGATTTGATTAGCAATACAACATAATTTTTTTATAATTTTTCATGGTGTTGTAGAGTAAACTTTACTCTATAACACCATGAAAAATTACAAAAAAATTACATTATTTTTGTTGTAACAGAACTTCTGTTTCAGAGCTCCGTTACCAGTTTGTTATAACGTGTGGGTATTCGAGCAAGAACGACGAAAGCAAAAAAAGAACAAGACAGATATTTAACGTGGTTCACTAACGAATTCGTAACGAACCCGCTAGCTAATCAACAGCCAGAACCAGATATTTTATTAAGAAGAGAACCCGATTACAGTGCACGCCGTGGCCACAACGGCCACGGCGGCGACCCGAAAGCACCCACCCGACACACACGCACAAAAGCTTCTCAAAGCTCACCAATTACTCTCCGTGTGTATGCTATAGAGTACCAACCATTCATGCTTATATAGAGAGTTATGGCGGTGGGTTTCACCCTTAATAAGGAAACAACTATTGTTTCCATGCCAATAAAATTCCCACCGCCTTTGACTTTGTTTTTGACCCAGGACATGCCAGATGGGTTCAAGTCAAACCCAACAATTTTGCTACCTAAATCTCCTTGTCAAAGTCATCCGACTACGGATGAAAAAGTCAAAACTTAAAGAAAGAGAAATAACAAACCAAGTAGCCATTATTATAAATAGAGAAAATGTACATAACCATGTGGAGGACATTGCAGTGTTTGAGGTCACATGTATTATTATTTTTTTCTTTTTTGCAAAAGAAAGCTTATGCATTTATTTAGTGCAATAAATTTAGGGCTGAATGCTTACAAAGATCACCTCCTAAGCTCATTAAGGTAAATTGATGACTAAGGTATTCTTGTCCCTGTCAATATTATTAAATGAGAGATTGGGCTGCATGTTCGGACCTAGCTGTTGGACTCTTGGAGAAGTAGAAGGCCCACTTGCAGAAGCCCAAAGGAAAAGGAGAAGGCCCACTTAATGAACCCAATGCCTTACATGATCCAGAAGGACCAAATAATATTGAGCTACAAAGTTAATGATAGAATTTGTAATTTAGTCTTCTTGATTATCGAAGGGTCTCATATATGACCGTTCGATCACCTCTGTATCTACCCACAGATTCATTCAATGGAACCCTTACGCCTCTTTCATTTTCTTTATTGTTTTTCTCTTTCTTCGTTGAGAGTTTTGTCTCTCTTATGAAACCCTAACTGGGTTTTCATGGTATCAAAGCCTTCCCATGCTTTCTAACACCACATCATCTATCATGGTGACCTCTGGTCCCTCAAATCCTCTATTTCTGTTACCCAACATCAATAACTTGATTCCTTTTAAGTTAGATGCTTCCAACTACATTTTATGGAAGCACCACATATCTGCTATTTTTCGCAGTCGAAACCTATTTGGCTACATCGATGGTTCCACCGCTCCGCCTTCTCCGTTCACCGTCGTCGCCGATGGATCTCCAACCGACACGCCTAATCCAGAGTATCTAGTATGGCTGAGTCAAGATCAGGCCATTCTCACCCTAATCAACGCCACCTTGACTCAAGAAGCTCTTACCCATGTGATCGGTCACAAGTCTTGTAGATATTCTTGGTTAGCGTTGAAACGAAGATATACTTCTTTGACCCAATCAAATATCTTGCAGTTAAAATGAGATCTGCAGAACATCAAAAAGAAATTTGACTCTATCGATGTCTACATGCAAAAATTAAAGCCTCTTTGTGATAAATTGTCTGTTGCTGGGTCAAAAATTGATGATGAGGATATGCTTCTTTATGCGTTGAATGGTCTTACTGTTGAATATAATCCCCTACACAGTTCTTTAATAGATCTGAACCCCTTTCGCTGGAGGATTTGCATGTTTTATTGAAAGGGGAAAAACACATGTATGAATCTCAGTCTACTATTTCTTCTGATTTTATAGGGCAATCTGCTTTTGATATGTATTATGGTTATGGATCTCGTGGTGGTAGGGGCGCCCTTCATGGTTCTCGATCAAACCCTAATTTTTCTCCAAACCCTAATTTTGTGGGAACCCTAACTTTGGGTATTCCCGAGGAGGTGGAAGATATTCCAATCCTGGGGGAGATACCAAAGAGGCAGATCCTCATCATACCCTAGGGGAGGTAGATGATGGTGGCAGGGAGAGAAACAACTCCTACACTAACACTTCTTCCTCTTCACCTGTTAATTGTCAAATTTGTGGGTATGATTTCCACTCTTTCCTATATTACTGGCATATGATGGGTCATGCCTACCAAGGCAAGCATCCTCCAAAGCAACTCTCTGCTCTTGTTACCACCAACTCTCAGCAACCTTTCACCTCAACTTCTTATCCTGATTATTGGCTTTCTGACACTGGAGCAACAAACCACATGACCTCTGACTTGAAGAGTCTTTCTCTCTCTGAACCCTACAATGGTTCAGAGCAGTTAGCTGTGGTTAATGGTAATACAATTCCCATCTCCAACACTGGTATTGCTCACTTACCTACTTCTACTCACCATTTTGTTTTACCTAACACTTTACATGTTCCACATGACTTCTGACTTGAAGAATCTTTCAACAGAGGCAGAATTTAGAGCTCTTGTTGCTACTGCAGCAGAACTCTCTAGGTTTCAAACACTTTTCAAATACCTTCATCTTTCTATTCCTCAAGCACCATTAATTAGGTGTGACAACAAGTCATTCATTGCTATGACTTATAACCCAATCCTTCAAGCTCGTACAAAACATGTAAAATTAGACTATAATTTTATACAAGAACAGGTCTTACGCAAACAACTTATTGCATCTTATGTTTCTAGCGCAAAACAACTTGCTGACACTTTTACCAAGGGGTTAACCACACTACAATTTCTGGAGCTCAGAAGCAAGCTTATGGTTCAGCACACACCATCAACTTGATGGAGGTATATATTAACCGAGATATTGGGCTACATGTTTGGGCCTAGCTGTTGGACTCTTGGAGAAGGAAAAGGCCCACTTGCAGAAGCCCAAAGGAGAACGAGAAGGCCCACTTAATGAAGCCCA
This sequence comes from Linanthus parryae, assembly GCA_023055425.1. Taxonomy (NCBI): domain Eukaryota; kingdom Viridiplantae; phylum Streptophyta; class Magnoliopsida; order Ericales; family Polemoniaceae; genus Linanthus; species Linanthus parryae. Next base: position 43,923,349 of record JALGPY010000002.1, read on the forward strand.
ATGCCTTACAAGATCCCGAAAGACCAAACTGTAATGAGCTACAAAGTTAATGATAGACTTGTAATTTAGTCTTCTTGATTATCGAACGGTCTCATATATGAGCGTTCGATTACCTCTGTATTTACCCTGAGATTCATTCAATGGAACCCTAATGCCTCCTTCATTTTCTGTATAGTACGCTTTTCTCTTTCTTCATTGAGAGCTTCGTCTCTTTTATGAAACCCTAACTGAGTTTTCAAATATTAATTTAGAGACTTCTTGCACTCACAAATTAGAGGCTCCATTTCATAGCAACTTCTTTAGTTCGAAATAAATGCCTCCAGTCTAAAAGTCTGGAGTAATTTATTATGTTGTTATAAAAATTATTATTGGTGGGGGCTTAGAAGATAAAATATCAATGTGGCCATTCAATATATAATTACAAAATTCTCTATATCACACGTATATGAATAGTAAAAATCTAATATGATGAAGTAAAAAGAATTCCAGACTTAAATAAACTCATAAATACTCTATAATTTATTTTTGTTTACTTTAACTATTTGATGAGAAGATACATTCCCTCATATCATTAGCACGTTTGCCAGCATTTATGAAATCAACATACATTAGACTGTAAAATTAAACACCAAATTATGCTTTCAAACAAATCTTGACTTTGATTTTAATATTTATTTCGAATATTTATGAAGAGGAAAGAAAATAAGTAACCCATATTTTAATATTAGACCAGTTGACCCAAAAATTAAAGCAGCTAGAAAGTAACCCTTATTTTTAATTGTAGTTATAAATTATAATTTATTGATCCTCCTTTTTACTCTTCTTCTTTTCAGTACACCCCTTCCATGCAATACTTACTCCCTCTCAAATGTCTCTATAAGTACCACGGTCTAGAGAGATTGATTGAATGCAGTAAACAGTTTATTGATAAGCTCATAGAACCATTGCAAAAATGAGAGTACCTTCGGCTGTGATCATCACCATTCTTCTTCTGGTAAAATCAATCTCTCTCTCTCTCTCTCTCTCTCTCTCTCTCTCTCTCTCTCTCTCTCTCTCTCTCTCTCTCTCTCTCTCTCTCTTCTTCTGGTAAAATCAATCTCTCTCTCTCTCTCTCTCTCTCTCTCTCTCTCTCTCTCTCTCTCTCTCTCTCGTTTGAATAATTTCTTTCATGCAGGTTGCTTGCAGCTTCAGTGATGCTGGAACAACTCCAGCAGAAGAGTACTGGAAGAAGATAATGGGAGATGTCCCCATGCCACAGTCTGTTAAAGATCTTATCGATGAAGAACCAGAACCAAAATCATATGGACCTGATTATGTTCCCTACGACGTTGCTAGATACAACGACCTAAAGCGCAAATGGCTTGCTGAGTATATAACCCAAAAAATGCGAACTTTGGCTCGTGACCCAGATATTTACAACAATAAACGCTACTTCACAAGGGAGTTTGACACAAAGCGCAACTTCTTCTTCTACGAACCCCGCTACACGAAGGAGTTTGACACAAAGCGCAACTGGCTTGACCAGTACTTGGCCAACTTGTTTGGTCATCAAGATGTATCAAATTCTGATTCCAGCAACGAACGCTACTTCACAAAGGAGTTTGACACAGAGCGCAACTGGTTTCTCGGGTACGAACCCCCCTCCTTCACAGAGGAGATTGACCCAAAGCGCAACTGGCTTGATCAACATTTGGCCAACTTGTTCGGTCATCAAGATGTATCAAATTTTGATTCCAGCAACGACCGCTACTTCACAAAGGAGTTTGACACAAAGCGCAACTTCTTTTTCTACGAACCTCGCTATTTCACAAAGGAGTTTGACACAAAGCGCAACTGGCTTGACCAGTACTTGGCCAACTTGTTCGGTCATCAAGATGTATCAAATTCTGATTCTAGCAACAACCGCTACTTCACAAAGGAGTTTGACACAAAGCGCAACTTCTTTTTCTACGAACCTCGCTATTTCACAAAGGAGTTTGACACAAAGCTCGGTCATCAAGATGTATCAAATTCTGATTCCAGCAACAACCGCTACTTCACAAAGGAGTTTGACACAAAGCGCAACTTCTTTCTCGTTGGGTACAAGAAGCCCCCGCTACATCACAAAGGAGTTTGACACAAAGCGCACTGGCTTCAGTATTAGGGCAAGTTGTTTAGTCATCAAGATGTATCAAATTCGGGTTCCAACAACGACCGCTTCTTTACAAATTAAGCGCAACTTGTTCAATCATCCAGATGTATCCTCTAAATGATTGTAACCTAAAGAATACATAATGAGAAAATAACTTAAAGATGTTTATATGATGTTAAGTGGAGACATGCAGCAATAAAAGTTGATTTCTCTATGATGTCCTTAACTAATATAATGTTGGTTCGCGTTTAAGTTATTGCATAATTTGAATCTTGCTCTCTTTTATTTGGTAATCAATTTATAGTTCGATTTTCATTTCCTGTGGAGTCTCCAACAATTTTTTTTTTTTTTTTTTTTTTTTTTTTTTTTTTGAGTTGGCCAGTCTGATCACTAGTGGCTTGACTGATTTGTTAGGAGAGGATGTTAAAGCAAGAGAGAAAGTAAATAGAGTATTAGGTTGTGAAATTTAATCAAGGTGGTTGTTGCAGAAAATACTACCACTCAGCTAATAAAAAAACCAAAAGGATCAAGGTGATATTAGCTCAACATATAACGGACTCATAGAGGAAGGATCACAAAGTTTTGGCTAAAAATTTTCTGGTATTGATCTTTAATTATGCCTCTGAATGACATTTTCGTTGATATTGGTCTGTTTGTAGTATATTTAATCGTTATTTCTTAATCAGAAAACTCACGTTGTTAAAAATGCTATCTTAATTTGTAGGAGTTCCTTCTAGTTGTTGCAACTAAATAACTTTAAGATAACCATTTCTATCTCTTTGTTGCTTAGATATTAAGAACTTTATCTAAAGCGAGAAAATATGTTAACAACTTTATTCCCAGCCGAGGTTACCTGCTATACCGGGTAACCTTTTTTAATCTGTAGTAGTGGGGACCAAAAAAAAAAGTTGTCAGTAACCCTAGTTAGGGACGCACCATAGACAACCCCCCAAAGTTTTGCTGACACACTTAGAGGGTACTTATGTCATTTACCCTATTTTATACTGGAATGATCTCTCATAGAAACTCTAAGGACCTAACAGGTTTCATTTCACTCATTTCACCATGCTCTTATTCTGATGGGAAAGAGGTAGATCTAAGTATAATAATAACAGCATAGTTTTTAGCCTTTAACTCTTTCAGAGTAGATGGCAACAGATGATGATTTTGAAGTTGTTGCGCTTGTATTCACGTTCCTCCCGCACCCAGCAATCCGTGTGAACCGCGAGGGTGAACACGATATTTCAATGCACGTTCCGCCTTTGATGTTGATAATGCATAACAGTGTTTTCATTTTTTTTTCTTTTTTTTGGGGGGGGGGGGGGGGGGGGGTTAGGGGGGATTTCATGTTGTTTCTATGATAATGTTACTAAGCCGAAGTGTATGGGTGGTTTGGGTTTACGCCAATATGTTTTTAATAATAGAGCTCATCTGCTTAATCTTTGTTGGCGAATTCTTAAACATAATATGTTTTGGTGGATAACAGTTTTACAGGCCAATTTGTTCTTAAAGATTTACATTATTGGTAATAGTACTACAATTTCGGTTTGGCATCACGCTTGCATTCCCTTTGAACTTCCCTCCTCTATTACTAGTTTACTACCGAAATTTACAAGATTCCAAATCCTTTTATTTTTAGGTCTGATACAGCGGTGTGGGATTCTCCGGATGTATTTTTGTTCAACTAAAGACGCTTATAAGTCCTTCATCCCCTCTACCATTCACACATATAAAAGGATTTGGAAGCTCCATGTTCCACCGAAACTACAATGGTTTATTTGGCGCATTATTTGTGGTAGATTACCATTAAATACTAATATTGGACTTAAATCATTATTGACTGTTTGTTACCCCCAGTAACGATCGGGTACACAAACACAACACACGCGAAAATAAAACACTAAACAATATAATTTCTTCTTCATTCTTTAAACGGAGAGATTACATCTATTTAAATAGAAAAACTGACATAATCCCTAACTTAACCTAGACTCTTACGGGCCAAGCCCGGATCAACGAAATATTAAATAACTTATAACTAATAATGGATTAAATAGCTAAATAAATAAATGCTAAGAAAATATTGATACATGACCCGTATCAACACCCACCAATCCGCCTTGTCTTCAAGACGGATGTTGAAGAATCCGAAATATACTTTACCGGGTCAAATTGGTGTCGAACAAACTTGAGACGCTCACATTGTAATCCCAAATGAGCACTAAGCCCAAATATTATCTACCCAACAAATAGCCCAAAATAAATAGGCCCAAGTCGGGCATTAACTCCAAAATTAGAAGTGAGCCCAGATGAAATATCGAAGGCCCAAAAGTGACTTCAGCCCAATTAGTTGGCCACCCATAAAATCCATTGGCTTATGAGAAGCAATCCAGATTGGTGGTGGCGGGTCTGGTGGCTTGGTGGCCACTGTTTGCTGCAGTGGCTATGCCGGGAAGGCCGGCTGGTGAAGGTCACCGTCGGTCAGAGCCAAGGAGCAGTGGGACGCCGTCGGATCAGCCGCCCCATGGGTTGTGGAATCGTCGCCGTCGGATCAGCCGCCCCGTGGGTTGTGGAGGTACAATCAAAGCTATGGCGCTTGCGGAATCGTCGCCGTCAGGTCATGTTGCAGGGTATGAGGCGACCGCGGCCGATGGGGTTGGAGGTGCGACCATTCATGGGTTGTTTGGGGACCGGAAACCACCGTTTGGCTGACCGGTGATTGAAGCGGTGGCATGGCAGCGACGGTTCTGGGCGGCGGCCATGGCGTTTTGAGGTTGTGGGTTGGCGATTGGAGGTTGTCGATGGCTGGGGATGTCGGATTGGGATTCGATTTGAGGCTGGCAAGAGGCTGGGCTACCTCTTCGATTGGAGCAGCTGGACAAACAGCGATGGAGGCTTTGGCGTTCTCAAATGGGTTGGGCATCTCGGCGATTGCGGTGGTGGGTTTGGGCATAGGTGGAGGCAGCGGCTGTTCTTCTGATGGCGGCAGCGGCTGTTCTTGTGATGGAGGCAGCGGCAGCCATGGTGGTGGTTGTTGTCCTGTCGGGGTTGCTGCGAGTTCTTGCTTGTATGCTCTGTATGGCGCACCTGATTGCCGCACCCAAGTTGCTAATTCTGCACATTCGTCGTTGATGGGCTTGTTGAGGAGGTCCAAGAAACCCTCTATGGTGAAAGGTTCACCAATGGAGTCCGAGAACGAGCGCCGCGAACGAAAGTTTGACCGACGCTCTCAATGAAAGCACCGGGCGGTTTCGTGCATTAGTACGAATGCTCTCTCTTTAGCTTATTATTATATAAATATATATACATGCGGAGCTTACTTAAATAAATCTATCGATGTAACTAAAATAAAGCATTTTCTAGATGAAAGGTAAAAGAGATATTCTTTGTATTTCAACGAAATCTTTCAATTTCTTATTTAACTATCCTTGAATAGGGGGTAGAACTATCTAGTTAAACGAAGGGGGCTTGTCCAAGAAGACCCTCTCTTTGGGTCTTATTACGCTTGGGACATAGTTCTAAAAAACAATTCTCTTTTTTAAATGAAAGACAAGGAAAGAAGAACTATAACAGTCGCTCATGCCCCCATCGTCTAATGGTTCAGGACATCTCTCTTTCAAGGAGGCAAGATGCCATTCCCTTGATGAGAAATAAAAAGGAATATCGAAAATTCGAGTGGTTAAAGCTGAAGCAGCGGTAAGCTGTCAACCACGAGACCCGTTCTTGTTGCAGTTTCGCGGACACGGTGCCCATGTAGTTCCGGGCACCTCAAGTATCGCTTACTCTCTCGGCGTCTAAGTTTTGAGTGATAATAGTGTAGATCCACCGCCTACACATTTAAGCGATGAGTCCTCTTATTATATCTCTAAATTCGTTGAGGACAACGAAACACTTAAGTGTGGGGGGGTTTCTATAATTTTGCTAGCCATGTCTGTTTGCATAGCCTTGTTACATGTAGATTGTGTTAGTATTGTGATTAGTGTGGTTAGTAGTGTGTTTATTATATTGTCGTATTGTGTTAGATCTTTAATTTATGCATTGTTTGCACTTTTATATTTTTGAGTCTCCCTACCCATGTTATGTGAGTAGTATAGTTGGCCAATGCATATAGAGTTAGGAAACTATGAGAAAATTGAAAAAAAAAACAGAAAAGTGAAAAATCAAAAAAATTTGAAAATTTTGAGATTAAGGGCAATTGATGAAGCTAGAAACCGAAGAGAGTTCAGTGAAAGAGTCTCTGAGAATAGAAAGCCCCGTAGTCGGAATATTCTAAATTTTAGTATTTTGCGCACCTGTTTCACGAAAGGATGTCCCGGGTATTCAGGAAAAGTGGAAAGTAGACGAGGGCATACCTTTAGTTCCTTTATTGTGCTAGGAGGATTTAGTCTTAAGGAGTTGAATAGTCTGTTTTCGAGTGGAAACTTGTGGCCTCTTGTAAATCTGGGGTGGACCTTCGTGTTGAGTTGGTTCCATGTGGTACATTGCTCTAGCCTAAGTGAAGTTGGGGAGTGTACACCACCATCCCTTAAGGCGGTTTCAAGAGCTAACCGAAAAAGCCCACGCTTAGTTTCTCTAAATGCACGGTTGAAAAATTAGAAGAGAATGAAAAAGAAAAAAGAAATCAAAATCTTCTCTTGGATTAGATACGGTGAACGACATAATGTGCCTCCGTTCGCGCGGGGAATTTGGATTCAATCCAATTAGAGCGTCTACGGAAAATTAAAGTCAAGCCGTATTACACGGAGTTGTGTCTCCCATCACTGGGACAATTTGTATTCAAATGCAATAACGGCTAAGAGGGTCTGAAAACCTCAAATGACTTGCCGACGAAAGACTATCTTAGAATTTGAGATGCCTAGACCCTCTGAGCTAAAGGACGTGCCCAAGTCTTGGATTGTTTATGGTGGATGTTTGGGGACCCCTTAGTGAACTAGTGCGTATGATCATCTTATCTCAATTTCTTGCTATTGGTTGTGAAATTTCGAAAAAGACTTGTGAGAGCTTGATGATTTTGGTTAGTGATAGCGAGATTGCCCAATCTCTAAATAAAAAGAAAAAATTGCGTTATTTTATTACTTGCATTGTGTAAAATCGAGTTGCATTTTCTATAGTCATGTAGATTGCATTGCGTGTGTGGGTTGTTTGTGTCACATGGCTAGTAAAGTTTTATGCAATTCGGTGGATTAAAACGTAGTGTGACGATTGATTTTGCTCGGGACGCGCAAAAGGGTAGTGTGGGAGAATTTGATAAATCTCTATTAGAGTTATATTTCTTGCATACTTTATATCGTTTTGCGTGATTCCGGGTTTGAAATATGAGTTTTACACTATGAATGTTGAGAAAACGTAGAAAGTTGAGTTTCTAGCACTTTATTGTTAATCCGGGCGTTTCGATGCATATTTGGATGTTATTTTTCAAGTATAATCGCTTGGTATGGTTTTTCATGTTGTCTTGACAGGAACGGATGCTAAACGATGTTTAGGAGGCATGAAACGAACTTCGGAAGAAAAGCAAACTCAAGAGGAAGCAAGAGAAGCAAAGTCGGAGGAGCAAAAGTGACCAATCTCCACTATTTTGATTATATCTAGAGTTATACAATGAATTTTGGAGTGAGACCAGTGGCAAATGAAAGTAGACTCAAAGAGCTTTCCAACGATAGGTCATGGAGCTAAAACGGAGATCGGACGAGAAAGATATGGTCCGTCAAAGATGCCAAAATGGAAGAAAAACATTCTGCTGGATATTAAGAACACCAAACTATGTTCGCACGAACACTGTTCGCACGAACACTCGAGTGTTCGTGCGAACACCTGGGCCAGACGGAAATTTTGTGGGTTTTTTGGTGATTTTGTGAAACTTTAGAGACCCCAGCCCTATTCTAATGTTGGGGGACGATCCAAAAGGGGTATACACACATATTTGGAGTCTAGAGAGCTGGAGAAGACGGGAGAACAAGCTTGGAGCAAGGATCATCAATTACATTGAAGATTTTAGCGTTTGATCTTCGTTTCTTCATCTTTTCTTCATGAACTCTGTGATTTTGATCATGTTGAACAATATTATGCCTAGCTAAACACTTTAAGCTAGGTGATTGATGGAAAACTAGGGTTTGTTGGATGATTTTCCGGATTTTGGACTTGATGCATGCTTTTGCTTAAATTCTATGAACGTTCTTGTTAGCTTATCTATTCTTGTACTTATTTATTAATGTTCTTGGCTTGATCACCCGTAGAATATTACTTGTTGATAGGGTTGCACGAAAGTGAGCTCATTGAGACGTGTTAAAGAATAGTTTAGGTGATCTTGTAGTTTCTTGAGACCGAGAGGAGATAGAAACTTGATTAATCGTGTGAGGGTAGTTTTGGTTGATTTTGTTAGAACTTAGTGAATTCGGTGGACCGAAAGGACCCGGTGTTTGAGCCTAACAAATCAACTAGAGTGTAATTGTAGACGGAGGTGGACCGAGAGGACCCGAAGGCTATTTATTGCACAAATTCACGTGAGATTGAGAGAAGATCGTGATGAGTATTACCTGGTATAATTAGAACGTGCGTAGAGTGTTTCAAGCACAACCCGGACATCGTCAACAACCCTAGGGACCATAATTGGCCTAGTTCTTCCTTATTAATCGTATAAAACACAATTATTTTCTTTTAAATTGAAAATCATACAAAAATAGTAGCTTAGTTGTTATTTAAATTTCTAAAATCAATCAAATCTTTCCTCCTGCACCGTACTCTAAATTAAATAACTAATTAGATAATCTAAAGCTTGTCCTCGTGGGATCGATAACTCGGGGTTGAAATACCACCCCTATATTACTTGACCGTGCACTTGCGCATACGCGTTAAGAAATCGCGTCAAGTTTTTGGCGCCGTTGCCGGGGAACAGCGGTAGATTTATTTGTTAGGAGTTAGTTTAGAGTACTTTTATTTTAGATTAGTTTTAATATTTTTATTCTATATCTCTGTGCTTCACGGGTGTCTTGTGAGTTTGTTTCTCAGGAACGGAGGAAGCAAGAGACAATATAAGCATGTGGAGCGAAGACTGTTATTCGGGTCCCCCCTACTGTTTCCACTGCAGGGGTAACCACGAAGACGAGGACGCATGCATAATTTGGTGCTACGTATGCGGCATTTGGCACAAACGTAGAGACTCATGTCGAGTACATGCCCCCCAGCTTCATCAGCACCAGGAAGACTCATCAGCGGATATGGCAGAACGGCATAGTATTATGAATGACATCGAAGTGTGCGCCAAATTTTTGTCCATAGATGCACAATTACCACAAGAGGATTCAGCCACAGGTAGGGAATATGTGAGGGAGATGTTGGAGAGGATAAAGAAAAGAATAGAAAAACTGTCAACAGCAGGGGAATCTAGTATTCAAGAGCCACAAGAGGAGCCCTTGCCACATGACAGTGAGCCTCATATTGAACCTTCATCATCTCCACCACAAGTGGAAGAAGAGATACCTGAGCCGAGCGAAGACTGCAATGTCCAGGAACCATTGGTGGACTCTGCCATTTATGAGGACTCAGACTCTGATTCAGACTACGATGGACCTGTGTGCCGAAGATGGGAAGATTTGCCATATTGCGAGCCAAAACTGCAGGCACCCTCACATCCCTGGCATGAATGGGAAGAAACCGACATTGGAAGCATGTGGTGTGCCGACGATGAAGATGGTGAAACACTTGTGCTCAATGCTATTGAGGTAAAAGCCCAAACTTTGATTAATAATGAATTCTCCAAATCTTATGTCACGCAAGTCTGCGACGAACTGGAAAAATTATTGTATGGAGATTCTTATGGGGAAGAATGTGATGAGCAACTTCCAATATCTTGTTCTATGGGCGATTCTATTTATCATCCATATTCCATAGTCAAAGAGTTGGAAGTCAGCAAGTGTGGGGGTGTGTATGAATTCCATGGGTCATGCCAAGAGCATCTAGCACAGATGAGGTATTACTGGGATGAGTTTATGGCCAAAGATTCATTTGAGCCCAGTGGTACTTGGTGGAAGTTTCTCAAGAAGATCAATTGCAAAATGAAAGGAGTCAGCTTCCACAACTCTCCACCGTCTTCAGAGCACAGGGGTGCTCATGGGAAAAATTTCATTGAAAAGAGATGGTGGAAGAAGAAGAAGTGGAGGGATAAAGCAGTCTCCACTTTCCTTTTCGGTTGAGGTAACCGGGTCGGGCTGTCGACCTTAAATTACAAGCGCTTCTTGAGAGGCAACCCAATGTAGAGTACGATGTTATTTACTTTATTTCTGTTTAGTTCTCCATAACTGATTTTGAGAGGTGAGAGAGAGGGACTGATGAGTTGTCTAGTTTTGCAGGTAATGTTAGCGAAGAATCTACCCCAGTGTGCCATGGCACATTTGACCCACATGGGGACTCTTGAGGGAGTTGGGGATTTTTCGTGCATTTTTGCAGGATGGAGCAATCTACCCCGGTGTGCGAGGCACACGCGACCTTAGGGGAGTTACATTGTAGCATGGTGTAGCTTGGGGATTGCTTAGATGATCGTCATCAGCGCGAAGCTGTCAACCACGAGACCCCTTCTTGTTGCAGTTTCGCGGACACGGTGCCCATGTAGTTCCGGGCACCTCAGGTATCGCTTACTCTCTCGGCGTCTAAGTTTTGAGTGATAATAGTGTAGATCCACCGCCTACACATTTAAGCGATGAGTCCTCTTATTATATCTCTAAATTCGTTGAGGACAACGAAACACTTAAGTGTGGGGGGTTTCTATATTTTTGCTAGCCATGTCTGTTTGCATAGCCTTGTTACATGTAGATTGTGTTAGTATTGTGAGTAGTGTGGTTAGTAGTGTGTTTATTATATTGTCGTATTGTGTTAGATCTTCAATTTCTGCATTGTTTGCACTTTAATATTTTTGAGTCTCCCTACCCATGTTATGTGAGTAGTATAGTTGGCCAATGCATATAGAGTTAGGAAACTATGAGAAAATTGAAAAAAAAAACAGAAAAGTGAAAAATCAGAAAAATTTGAAAATTTTGAGATTAAGGGCAATTGATGAAGCTAGAAACCGAAGAGAGTTCAGTGAAAGAGTCTCTGAGAATAGGAAGCACCGTAGTCGGAATGTTCTAAATTTTAGTATTTTGCGCACCTGTTTCACGAAAGGATGTCCCGGGTATTCAGGAAAAGTGGAAAGTAGACGAGGGCATACCTTTAGTTCCTTTATTGTGCTAGGAGGATTTAGTCTTAAGGAGTTGAATAGTCTGTTTTCGAGTGGAAACTTGTGTCCTCTTGTAAATATGGGGTGGACCTTCGTGTTGAGTTGGTTCCATGTGGTACATTGCTCTAGCCTAAGTGAAGTTGGGGAGTGTACACCACCATCCCTTAAGCGGTTTCAAGAGCTAACCGAAAAAGCCCACGCTTAGTTGCTCTAAATGCACGGTTGAAAAATTAGAAGAGAATGAAAAAGAAAAAAGAAATCAAAATCTTCTCTTGGATTAGATACGGTGAACGACCTAATGTGCCTCCGTTCGCGCGGGGAATTTGGATTCAATCCAATTAGAGCGTTAAGGAAAATTAAAGTCAGGCCGTATTACACGGAGTTGTGTCTCCCATCACTGGGACAATTTGTATTCAAATGCAATAACGGTTAAGAGGGTCTGAAAACCTCAAATGACTTGCCGACGAAACACTATCTTAGAATTTGAGATGCCTAGACCCTCTGAGCTAAAGGATGTGCCCAAGTCTTGGATTGTTTATGGTGGATGTTTGGGGACCCCTTAGTGAAATTGTGCGTATGATCATCTTATCTCAATTTCTTGCTATTGGTTGTGAAATTTCGAAAAAGACTTGTGAGAGCTTGATGATTTTGGTTAGTGATAGCGAGATTGCCCGATCTCTAAATAAAAAGAAAAAATTGCGTTATTTAATTACTTGAATTGTGTAAATCGATTTGCATTTTCTATAGTCATGTAGATTGCATTGCGTGTGTGGGTTGTTTGTGTCACATGGCTAGTAAAGTTTTATGCAATTCGGTGGATTAAAACGTAGTGTGAGGATTGATTTTGCTCGGGACGCGCAAAAGGGTAGTGTGGGGGAATTTGATAACTCTCTATTAGAGTTATATTTCTTGCATACTTTATATCGTTTTGCGTGATTCCGGGTTTGAAATATGAGTTTTACACTATGAATGTTGAGAAAACGTAGAAAGTTGAGTTTCTAGCGCTTTATTGTTAATCCGGGCGTTTCGATGCATATTTGGATGTTATTTTTCAAATAAAATCGCTTGGTATGGTTGTTCATGTTGTCTTGACAGGAACGGATGCTAAACGATGTTTAGGAGGCATGAAACGAACTTCGGAAGCAAAGCAAACTCAAGAGGAAGCAAGAGAAGCAAAGTCGGATGAGCAAAAGTGACCAATCTCAACTATTTTGATTGTATCTCGAGTTATACAATGAATTTTTGAGTGAGACCATGGGCAAATGAAAGTAGACTCAAAGAGCTTTCCAACGATAGGTCACGGAGCTAAAACGGAGATCGGACGAGAAAGATATGGTCTGTCAAAGATGCCAAAATGGAAGAAAAACATTCTGCTGGATATTAAGAACACCAAACTGTGTTCGCACGAACACTGTTCGCACGAACACTCGAGTGTTCGTGCGAACACCTGGGCCAGACGGAAATTTTGTGGGTTTTTTGGTGATTTTGTGAAACTTTAGAGACCCCAGCCCTATTCTAATGTTGTGGGACGATCCAAAAGGGGTATACACACATATTTGGAGTCTAGAGAGCTGGAGAAGACGGGAGAACAAGCTTGGAGCAAGGATCATCAATTACATTGAAGATTTTAGCGTTTGATCTTCGTTTCTTCATCTTTTCTTCATGAACTCTGTGATTTTGATCATGTTGAACAATATTATGCCTAGCTAAACACTTTAAGCTAGGTGATTGATGGAAAACTAGGGTTTGTTGGATGATTTTCCGGATTTTGGACTTGATGCATGCTTTTGCTTAAATTCTATGAACGTTCTTGTTAGCTTATCTATTCTTGTACTTATTTATTAATGTTCTTGGCTTGATCACCCGTAGAATATTACTTGTTGATAGGGTTTCACGAAAGTGAGCTCATTGAGACGTGTTAAAGAATAGTTTAGGTGATCTTGTAGTTTCTTGAGACCGAGAGGAGATAGAAACTTGATTAATCGTGTGAGGGTAGTTTTGGTTGATTTTGTTAGAAATTAGTGAATTCGGTGGACCGAAAGGACCCGGTGTTCGAGCCTAACAAATCAACTAGAGTGTAATTGTAGACGGAGGTGGACCGAGAGGACCCGAAGGCTATTTATTGCACAAATTCACGTGAAATTGAGAGAAGATCGTGATGAGTATTACCCGGTATAATTAGAACGTGCGTAGAGTGTTTCAAGCACAACCCGGACATCGTTAACAACCCTAGGGACCATCATTGGCCTAGTTCTTCCTTATTAATCGTATAAAACACAATTATTTTCTTTTAAATTGAAAAATCATACAAACATAGTAGCTTAGTTGTTATTTAAATTTCTAAAATCAATCAAATCTTTCCTCCTGCACCGTACTCTAAATTAAATAACTAATTAGATAATCTAAAGCTTGTCCTCGTGGGATCGATAAATCGGGGTTGAAATACCACCCCTATATTACTTGACCGTGCACTTGCGCATACGCGTTAAGAAATCGCGTCACATCTAGGCAAGGCGAAGTTTACGTAAACACATAGTTGACATAGCAGTGGAAGCGCCTCGGTAAAATTTGGACACACAAACACGAATACACGTGAAAATAAAAACACTAAACAATATAATTTCTTCATGATTCCTTTAACGGGGAGACTACCTATATTTAAATAGATAACCTAACATAATCTTAACATAACCTAACGTAGACTCTTACGGGCCAAGCCCGGATCAACTAAATATATAATAACATAAATACTAATAATATACTAAGAAAATATTGATACGTGACCCCTATCACTGTTCCCTTTTTGACTCTTCTCCTGTATTTTTAATGCACTTGTTTCGTGAATGCCTTAAGGTTCGGGCTGTTTGGAATCTTCTTCTCCCACTACTAATTGTAGTTTCTGAACTCCCTCTAATTATAAAGAGTGGATTGATGTCCAATACTATCAAAATCACAAGTGTAGTAGTTTTCTTTTCATTTGGCAACAACTTTTTTGTTTCGCGCTTTTGGGAAGTCCGGCTATCAGAATTCACTCACCTCACCACACAGATCCAACGATGAAGATGAAGAAAAAACAAAAAGGAGGGAAAACATTTCTAATGTAAAATTAGAGAATGAAAATGAACATTACATTCAATTGAAAGGGAACGTGCAAAATAACTACCCAGGTGATGAAATAGCCAATCAGAGCCAGCCACCTAGGCAAGGATGACAACTAAACACAGCTATCTTACACTAATTACAATTAGAACCCTACTAAATGAGTTTATTTGCAGAAACGCCATGCAAACAAAAATACTACCAGTATATTCAATACACCCCCTTAAGTTGGAGTGTCTACATTTAACACTCCCAACTTGGATCTGAGAAACTTGAAAGCTGGGGACGGAAGAGGTTTAGTGAGCAAGTCTGCTAACTGATGAGAAGATGGAACAAAGACAAGCTTCGACACCTTCTTGGAAACCAAATCCCTCACTATATGCTGATCCATTTCAATGTGCTTAGTCCTTTCATGAAAGACAAGATTTTCTGAAATTTGAATGGCTGAGTTGATATCACTGTAAATCACAGGAGTGGTGGAGAAAACAATATGCGGATCATGAAGAAGAAATAGGGACCATTGAAGCTCACAAGTGGCAGCAGCCAAGCTCCTGTACTCTACTTCGGCTGAAGACCTGGAGACCACTCTCTGTTTCTTTGATTTCCAGGACACTAGAGCATCTCCCAAATAAACCAAAAACCACTAGTAGATATCCTTGTATCAATGCAGCCACCCAAATTTGAGTCAGATAAGAGCTTCAAAGAAAGGGAGTTCTAGGATGGAAAGAACAGACCAAGACCAACAATCCCTTGAAGATGTCTCAGATTGTGGTGCAGAGCCTTATAATGTCCTGCAGAAGGGTGAGAAACATATTGAGAGAGCTTGTGTACTGCATAGCACAAGTCTGGTCTGGAGCTGCATAAGTACAATAGTTTGCCAATAATACTTCTGTACATGCTACTCTCAGAAGAAGACAAATAAGTCAATGAGGACTGTTGCAGTTTAAGATTCACTTCCATAGGAACAAATGCAGGCTTACACTGAGCATAACCACTAAAATGCAAGACATCTAAGGAAAACTTCTTTTGGCAAAGAGTGATGCTAGTGTCATTTCTGGCTATCTCAAAGCCAAGAAAGAACTGTAATGGACCAAGATCTTTCAATTGAAATTGTAGATTAAGTGCTTCTTTCAAATCTTGCAAAGTGTGAAAGTTATCCCATGTCAATGGGATATCATCCACATAGACAAGTAGGACTGTAAAAGAATATTGTCTCCTTAACACAAACATAGTATAATCTGACATGCTTTGCTTTAAACCAAGAGAGATAAGAGTAGGTGAAAATTTTCCATACCACTGTCTTGAAGCTTGCTTCAGCCCATAAAAAAGATTTTGAAGCCTGCAAACAAGAGTGCTTCTCTCATGAAAACTCAAATCAGGAGGAGTGTAACCTTGTGGAATCTGCATGTAAACTTATTCTAGTAAATCTCTATGTAGAAATGCATTATTGACATCCAATTGAATAAGATGCCAATTATGCATAGCTGGAAGAGCCAACAAACACTTCAAGGTGGGAATTTTTTTGCCATTGGAGAATAAGTGTCTGTACAGTCCACCCCTTCTGTTTGTGTATAGCCCTTTGCCACAAGCCTAGCTTTATATCTCTCCACACTTCCATCAGCCTTATGCTTTATCTTATAAACCCACTTAAACCCTACCACATCATGACCAGGTGGTAACAAAGTGACAACCAAGTGTTGTTTGCTTCCATTGCTGAAATTTCTGCCTTCATAGCTTGGACCCATTTAGGGTCTTAAGATGCTTCATGATAAGTGAATGGTTCTTTAGCACTGTGAACCTCTGCCAAAAAATGTTTATAACCAGGGCTAAACACAGTAGAAGTAGAAGAAGAAATATTTGGAGCACTAACAACAAAATCATGAAAATGAGAAGGTTGTTTGATAACCTTGCTTGGTCTTGTAGACTGTGACTGAGAAGGAAGAGAGACTGCTTCTTCTACAGGTGCAGAATCTGCAACATCAGCTATAGGAGTAGTGGAAGGCTCAGGGGGCAAAGATAAAGAAGAATCCACAGGAGAGACTTCAAAGAATGGATGAGGTGGATTTTGATTCAGAAGCCATAACTGGCATCACAGGATCATGTTGAGAAGATGAAACCATACTTGCAGGAGAACTATAAGGAAACACTGTCTCATTGAATGTAACATTTCTAGAAACTGCACTAGCTCCAGTATCTAGAATATATAACTTATACCATTTCATTCCATAAAAAAAACCAAGAAAGACTCCCATCTTGGCTCTGTTGTCAAATTTGGATCTACCATGTGTCAAGGAAGAGACATAGCACAAGCAACCTAAAGTTCTAAGAGACTGATAATCAGGTTCTTCTTTGAACAAAATTTCATAGGGAGATTTGTGTAGAAGAACCTTTGTAGGCAGTCTATTAATGAGGAATGCAGCAGTCATCACACAATCCCCCCAAAACTTCAAAGGGAGTGAAGACTGAATCCTCAAAGCCCTAGCCACATTCAGCAGATGTTGGTGTTTTCTCTCAACCACATAGTTTTCCTCTGGAGTTTCTACACAACTAAACTGATGCAATATCCCATGAGAACCAAAATAATCTGTGAGCTTTAGCTCTGGAGCTTGATCACTTCTGATTCTGGGAACTTTAGAATTAAAGTGTGTAGCTAACAGAAATTGGGTAATATTGAAGTGGCATCAGATTTATGAACCATCAAATAGATCCAAGTGACCCTGGAGTGGTCTTCAAAAATTGTTACGAAGTACCTAAAATCATCATAAGTAGACACTATGTAAGGGCCCCAGGTGTCAACATGCACAAGCTGAAACAATCAAGAAGAAATTTGTCCAGAGGAAGGAAAACTTAACTTCCTTTGTTTAGCTTGTGGAAAAATCAAACAGGGGGAATCGAAGGTTTAGACTATCCCATATTATTGAGCATTGATTGCAATTTCAGCTCTGATGGATGTCCAAACCTATTGTGCCAAGTGAAAACAGAAGGCATGACAACAGCACATGCAATAGATACAAAAACAGATGATGGAAACAAATATATGCCATCATGTTTCTTACCATACCCCAAAATATCATAAGAGAACTTGTCCCTGATGATACAACCACTAGCTTCACAGATGAAATCACAGTGATGAGATTGAGTGAGTTGTGACATAGACAACAAGTTGAAAGCAAAAGTAGGAACATGAAGAACTTGTGTCAAATTCAGAGAGTCAGAGAGCTTTACTGTTCCAATATGATGTACTGCAGTTGTACCACCATTTGGTAAATGAACACAAATATTGTAAACAGGCACATAACTGCTGAACAATGAAATATCATGACACATATGGTCAGTTGCTCAACTATCTATTGTCCATGAGACAGATAAGAGCTTGGAATCAGCCAGTCCTGATTGAAAAGAGAAAGAACTTAAAACTCCAGCCATGAAAGAGTATTGTGAAGAAGATTCCTGAGAAGAACCGTAATGATGCATAGGACTCTCATGAATTTCATGACATGCAGTCAAGGATCCGGAAGAGGTGCCTTGCTTTTGTTGATTTATGTACTGCATCACTTGTTCACAATGTGATTGAGAGAGCTGAGGGGTGGTGAGGAAGGAACTGAAGCAATAGTGTGGACATTATTAGCTTGTGAGTGATGCTTCACAAAAGACCCCTGAGATGGCACATAGTTGGAATTCTTTCCTTTGAAACCTAGAGGATAACCAATCAATTTCCAGCATTTCTCTTTAATGTGACCAGTACCCCCACAATGGTAACAGACTAGTTTAGGTCTATTGTATCTAACATGAGATTGTGTAGATTGAGCTACATTGGCATGTGAAGAGCTAGAAGAATTAGCAAGAGACATCATAGACATTTGAGCTGCATTAGACCCCAAACTGATCTCTCTTTGTTTCTCTTGTTGTAAGACCTAAGAAAACACTTTATTCATAGGAGGTAGAGGTTCTGTCAATAAGATTTGCTCTTTCACAGAGGTATATCCATCATTAAGGCCCATAAGAAATTGCATGACCAGATCTTCTTGTTTCTCAAGTAGTAGCTTATGCAATACATGACATGTACATTGATGACAACCACCACAAGAACACAGAGCACCAACCTTATGATTACTCAATTCATCACATAAACTTTTGAATTTAGTGTAATACATAGTGATAGTCATAGCATCTTGCTTCAAGTTAGCAAGCGCGTTCTAATTGAACCTTTTTCTGAGAAAAACGTTCAATAAGATCATGCCAGATGTTATAAAAAGTGGCAGAATACACCATACTGGAATCTACGTCTTTGGATACTGAATTCAGTAATCATGAGATCATCATGCAATCGCAGCGTTTCCACAGAGAATACAAAGAATGCGAAGGATCAGGAGGCAACAAGAACCAGACACAAAAGCAAGTTTGTTCTTCGCCTCGAGAGCAAGAGTCATAGATCTGAACCAGGTGTTGAAATTATCACCAACTAAAAGCTGTGAAACGAGATTGATACCTGGATTATCCGAATTGGTGAGATAATACAGAGAAGATTGATCAATCTATAACATCAAAGTTCCAGGAGGAGTCCCCATGTATCCAGAACCCTAGAAAAGAGATCTCCAAAGAAAAACAAGTGAACGAACAAGAGATAGAGCTCAAAGAGCAAGCAGATACGCAATCGTCGAAAGCGAGAGCTCTGATACCATATCAGAATTCACTCATCTCACCACACAGATCTGAAGATGAATAAGAAACAAAAAGGAGGGAAAAACCTTTCTGATGTAAGATTATAGAATGAAAATGAACATTACATTCAATTGAAAAGGAAAGTGCAAAATAACTACCCAGGTGATGAACTAGCTAATCAGAGCCAGCCACCTAGGCAAGGATGGCAAATAAACACAGCTACCTTACACTAATTGCAATTAGAACCCTACTAAATGAGTTGATTTGCAGAAACGCCATGCAAACACACAAATTAACCAGTATTTTCAATAACGGCTGACTAGAAATGCGCATATCCTTCAAGACCAAATATATCAGCCCCATACTTTTCTTATATAACATCTACAGCTTGTGGTCTTTTCACTAATAAACTGTCCATCACTTGTTCTACTAGGGTAATCACGGTTAGTTGGAAGAAACTCCTTCGCAGACCTTTAAACTTAATACTGATGGCTTCTTTTTATGCATATTACTTCTACAGGTGGTGTTGGAGGTGTTTTCCGCAATTTAACTGGTGTTTGGACCAAGGGCGGATGCACATGAGAAGGTGTGAGGGCTATAACCCCCACTCAACTTTTTAAAATTACAGTTATACCCTATTTTTTGTCAGCAAAATTCAGTTTAGCCGCCACTGAAATTGAAAAACAATCCATATTATTTAAGTTTTTTCGTCAAAAATTATTTCTTTGAAATTTAGCCCCCACTGTGACAAAATCCTGAATCTTCCCCTGATTTGGACTATGGGTTTTTTTGGAAATTTATGTTATAGATCTATTCTCATGTCCGAATTGACTGCTTAACGCTTGGGGATTTTACTAGCACACATCAACAACTTCAGTAATCATATTGTCAAAATTGACTCTCATGTTGTTCTTTCTCTTCTTACTACGAGTTCTACTGCTCCAGAATTTATGACGCTTGTTTCTGACTGCAGGCACCTCCTCCGTCATGGAAGGTCCGTCTCGTGCACCGTGAAGCCAATCAAGTAGCTGATCAGCTAGCTGCGCATGACATTGGCAGACCAGTTCTTTTCTCCCCCTTTACGATCCTCCAACTTCCCTTCTACCTCTGCTAATGCATGATCAGACTGAAACCCCGACTTCACAGGTTGTCAAGTCACCATCGTTATCCAAGTTGGATGTTCATGATGTTTTTGGTTTCTCTTTCCCAAGTCATCTATCCGTGTCTGTAGTTATCTCTTGGTGGATACTATGTCTGTCCTTGTACTTTGTAGCTTTGGACTCTCGTTTGTTTTTTTTACGTTGTCTTTGGACCTTTTCTGATGTAATATAATGTCGTTAAAAAAAAGGATATTATCTATAGGCAAAAAATCACATTACACCCTTAAAGTATCAATTGGAAGTCAAAAACAACCTTAGACTTTTTTATCAGTAATTTTTAACTCTAAATTATCACTCCGTCTCCAAAGTTGGCTATTCCATCCATTTTCAACGTTAAGCCATTTAATTTTGTAACTTAATTTGTAAAAAATAATGAATTCTTCATTGAAAGACTTTTATAACCTCACAGCTCTCCGAGCACCACTACCACTCCACGGCTATACCATCGCCGACAACTCCACGCCTGCCACCAACGGGTCTTTCTCCATCTGTGCAAGCCTCACTCTTCGCATCACTCCATGACACCGCTCCACCAATGTTTTCATCGCTGTTGCACTCTCCTTATGATGTTTAATAGCCTCCGGACTAGCACATACCACAACCAAATACCCACCACACATACACCTCTACCATAGCACAGACCACAACCAAATACCCACCACACATACACCTCTACCATAGCACAGACCACAACCAAATACCCACCACACATACACCTCTACCACCAATCCACCAACATCATGTTAGACCCATTATAAAACAACAGCGAACCATAGCTGCCCCCTTATTCTGGCCTACCAGCCACTGCCACTATCATTCCAGATTCATGAAGCATCAGCCATGACTAAAATTGATAAATTAAAGCATATTGAAGCATGAAAATGACACAGATTTCCCCCAAATATGATTGATTTCCACCAATTAAAGTACTTCAGATTTCAGACCCTCAATTTGGTGCCATAGGGTTGTACTGTTGTTCAAAAATTAAGCGAGTTTCAAGAATTAGGTTATGAGATTCGGTCGGCCAATTGAAGCTGCAGCGTGGTTCCAAGTTTGCCTTGGAATAGGCAGTGGAAGGCCTAATCTAGTTGGGTTTCTATTATGGTCTGACCGGCGACAATGAAGACGAAAGCTTCGTTTACCTTTCTCGATCTAGTTGGGTTCCTATTTGTGTGCACCTTGCAATATCAGAAAAGAGATTGAAAGGGAAAGATGATGAGGTGGCTGAGCTGCAATCTCTGGATGTTGATGTGGTTTGCTCACCATCGCCAAGGAGAGAGATTGGAGGAGGTAGAGGTGAAAGAATTGGCGTCCTACCCGTCTGGTGAATTGGTCTTTGAAAAATACACGTCTCTCACTTATGTTTATTTGTTGACCTCACTTAGGGTTAACGAACTAATTCAATTTTCTTTTGATTAACTTTCTTTTTAAAACTAAACTCTCTCTTCTCTCTTCTTAACAACTGGGACGTGAGACTTGTGTGCTCGTCCCAGTTGTTTCTCGTCCCAGTTTGTATTGCTCGTCTCAGTGTGGCAATATACTGATACGAGAGTTCTGCTCGTCTAAGTATATTGCCACACTGATAATGAGACGAGCAGGCCAACACTGGGACGAGCAACTGCTCGTCTAACACAGAAACTGTGTTTTTTCCAGAAAAAAATACGAAAAACTTCGGAAAGATGAACAGTCATAATCAGAAACATGAAAAAGTTCAGAAACAGAAGAGTTCATTACATTAAAAACTTAAAAACATGAAGAAAAGATTACATTTTTTTGGGTTTTTTGGGTTTGCGAGGCCAGAGCTCCGGATCTTCTTCTTCACTTCTGTCGTCTCTGTTTCTTTTCTTCAGCGGCGGAGATGGCGGCCAATCCACGGAGCCATCATCATCTTCTTCATCTTCAGTGTACTGAGTAGTTTCAGAGCCCCTTTTTTCCCTGAAAGTGGCTGTGATTTCTGCATCACTGTCAGTTTCTTCACTGTCCTCTTCACTGTCTTCCTCAGTGTCTTCATCCTCTTCCTCGTCCTCGTCCTCGGACCTTTCACTATCCTCGTCCTTGTCGCTTTCCCACTCCTTTGGTATCTTCTTCTTTGCCATTTCAGAATGTGGTGAGTTTTGGAGAGAACAGTGGCTTTTGTAGTGCTTCCTGGGTAGATGAAGAGACGGAGAGAGATTTAGGTTCATGTGCCGGTTATAATTGCATTTTCTAGAAAACATGCATGTATGTTTTCTAGAAATTGTAATAATTTTCAAACATTCTTGAAATATGTTACAGTTTTTTGTAAGAAATGCATATTCATATTAAATAAATTTAAAAAATAAATTGTTTATTTATGTATTAAAATGCATATTCATATTAAAAAACACAAGAATTGATCGAAATAAAAGATATATTGTTTATTTATGTATTAAAATGCATATTCATATTAAAAAAAACACAATAATTGATCCAAACAAAAGATATATTGTTTATTTATGTAATAAAATGCATATTCATATTAAAAAACAAAATAATTGATCGAAACAAAAGATATATTGTTTGCGCAATCATCATAAAAGGTTGCGAACTTGGAATTACATTACAAAGAACGAAGAACAACGGCTTCTATCACAACATTAATTTTTCAATTGAGGGCAAATCTTTCTGGTATGCCCTTTTACATGGAAATGGCTACATCCGTATGTTCCCGTTCCTCGCTTCTTTTCACGAACGGTTTCGACCATTGGCTTGTGTATTTTCTCCTTGTCCCTCCCAACGGTTATCACTTTCTTCGGTGGAAGTGGGCGAATGTTTCTTATGTGTGCAGGTACTTCGCTTGTGACTTCTCTGCTCCACGTTGCTGGGTTGGGAGGAGTCTTAAGTGTACCTGCATAAGCCAGATTGTAGAATTCCAGTGAATAGAACCTGCTGGTGTGGTCGTACATGACCTTCATATCATGGTCGGCATTGTAACGGGCAAGTTTTCTGAGTTCTTTTGCACAAGCACACGCATGTACACACGGGAACCACATCTGTTGGTATTTGCCGCACGTGCAGGTTCCGAGGCAATGTCCAGGTTTGAATTCCACGATATGAGTTTTCAGATGATTACCGCGGACTTCATACAGAGACTCTGAAATTGGTCGCACGCGAAAATCTATACACTTTATAGAACGACTCAAAATTCGTTTCTCCATTTTCGCAGTCAGGTAGGTGTTGCCCATGTCAATGCCGAAGTTTCGTTTTTTAAGGTGCCACTCGCTCTGATGGTCGCATATTTGGGAGAACATTGTAAGAGCTTTGTCAGACCTGGTCGGCAGCAGGCACGAGTTAATAGACTCAGTATAGTTGGAGGTAAGCATCTCAAACCGTGCTGTTTTACAATGGGACCTTGCCCATTTCTCTGGACCGGCATCCCGAAAGTAACGTTCGACGGTCTTGTCGTTAACGCTGTTTACTTTGTCGCACTCAATACCCATGTCTATCAGATGTGACTCACACACATCCTTATCAAATGTGTAGGCCGCATCGTGGTAATGAGGCACCCACTTTTGTGTATTGTAATGCTTCAGAGCGTTCATTTTCAAATGGTAATAGCAGTGGACGTGGTTGGATATAGGGTACACGTCCTTGACTGAATTGATGATAGCCCGGTGCCGATCTAAAACGAACGTCAACTCGTCATGATCCTGGACAACTAACCTCAGTCTGTGTAAGAACCAAGTCCATGCAGCGGTGTTTTCCTTTTCCACTAGTCCCCATGCAATGGGATAGCACTGTTTCTGGCTATCAACCATTGTGCATACGACCAATTGCAGGGGTTCTTTCTTCATGTGTGACATGTCGAAGACAATTACAGGTCGCATATACGGTATCCCCTGAATTTGTGCCCCGAACGCAAGGAAACAGTACAAGAAAACACCACCTTCGTCCACTCTCATATCCCATTTAGTACCAGGGTTCAGGATTTCACATAATGACATGAACACGGGAAGATCAGCGTAATTTTGAGCACGAGTACCCAGGATCATCTGTTTGGCCCTTTGACGTGCATACCATGCCGGCCAGTACGATATTCTACTTCCCATTTTTAAGGCGATGTTCTGTACTTCATTGATTGTGGGTGCCTTTTTTGTTTGGCCCATCATTCCCAGCAATTCCTGCGCGATCACTTCGCTATTAATGTTACGGTGCTTCCCATCTACGCTGCATGTCGTACATGTATGAATGGGGTTATGTTTCTTCACCTGGTAGTGCACGGAATCTTTTTGCTTGTAAGCCCCAAGCATCCATTTGCATTCCCGATTCAAGCACCGCAGTATAATACGAGTCTGGTCTCGCTTATAAACGTAAAAAGTCCATCTCTTCAAACCTGCAACCGTTCTGATATGGTGGGACAACGCCCTCCCAGTATACAAACCTTTCATCTCTATTTCCAGACCATCTAGCCTTCCCACACCAGTCTGTCCACGACTCTCTGTACAATCTACCGCAACAGTTGCCAATGCAAGATTAGTTTGCCCCATTGACTCATTAGTGGCAACCATAACTTTGTCAGCTAATTGCACAATGTCGTTACAGTGATCCGGAGACGGAGTGAGATCTATTGTGTTATATGCTACCCTGTCTTCGTAATGATCCTCGGCGAGTATCTCTATACCCTGAAAGTAATCCTCGCGGTATGTAAGGGGGGGGGGGGGCTCAAAGGAACCAACTGATTGTTAAGGGTTTCAGTTTGATCCATCACATCCTGGTCAGCAACATCAGCATTAATGTATGGTTGATCCACCAAATCCTTTAACGTGACGTACATGGTTAAAATATATCCCTTTTCCGTATTATCAAAGATATCTTTGATTTCTAAATCTTTAGTGAGGATATTAGGCTCGATCAGGTTAGCATCTGGAAATTGGAAATGATAACATAAGACAACTTTTTTGGTAGGCGGACAATCTGTATCCATTCTGACCGAAACTTAGTGCTCCAAAGATTCCACGGTAATGCCTTGAATTATCTTGAAAACTGCATTCTTCACTGCCTGACCTATGTATATGTGTCTACCTTCGGCACGCGTCCATTCACCATTCTAAACAGCACGGAACATCAATTTTCTCACCATTTCTACATGTCAAGAGAGAGAATGATTTTAGGGTTTAGGGTTCGGATAGTAGAAAGAGAGAGAATGATTTTAGGGTTTAGGGTTCGGATAGTAGAAAGAGAGAGAATGATTTTAGGGTTTGGATGAAATTAGGGTTTGGTCTGACAAAGAAAAAAGGTTTTCTCTCAGCATATGATGGGTAACAGAATATTCTGTACTTTTTTCAGGAAGGAGAGGGACCACCACCATCTCAGACAACATATTTATTTTAATAATGGGACGAGGAAACGCTCGTCCCAGTATTTCGAATAATGAGACGAGTAAATGCTCGTCCTAGTATTTACAACTGGGACGAGAGAATGCTTGTCCCTGTATTTACAACTGGGACGAGAGTATACTCGTCCCAGTCTTAGGTGTACAATCTTAGGGTTTACTTAAAATGCTTGGATGTTTAATGATTTAGGGATCCATGTTTAGTATTATTTAATAACACTTTAAGTAGCCATAGGAATGATAATTAGTTGGTTCTAGTGTTTAGATGATACTTAGTTGGTTTAATGGTATGTATAAGGTTTATGCATTACATTATTAAGATATGATGAGTGTATGATTTTGAGTTTATAGTTTAGATTACATGATTATATGGTTTAGGACTTACAATTAACATCTTTAGTGGCTATAGGAATGATACTTAGTTGGTTATAGTGTTTAGTGTCTACAAATGTAGGATTTTGGGAGGATGTTAGTTGGTTTAATGGTATGTATAAGGTTTAGGCATTACATGATTAAGATATGATGATTGTATGATTTTGAGTTTATAGTTTAGATTACATTATTATATGGTTTAGGACTTACAATTAACATCTTTAGTGTCTATAGGAATGATACTTAGTTGGTTATAGTGTTTAGTGTCTACAAATGTAGGATTTTGGGAGGATGTTAGTTGGTTTAATGGTATGTATAAGGTTTAGGCATTACATGATTAAGATATGATGATTGTATGATTTTGAGCTTATAGTTTAGATTACATTATTATATGGTTTAGGACTTATAATTTACATTTTTAATATTGAATACCATTTTTTCATGATAAGAGAGGATTTCAGGGTTTAGGGTTTAGGGTTTAGGGTTTAGGGTATGCTCGTCTCTGTCGTCCCTGTCTTGTCATCTTTGGGTATCGTACTCGTACGAGTCTATCACACCCCAGACTGGGACGAGTGATCTTTCGTCTGCGATTTGAAGGCCAGACGAGAGATTACTCGTCCCACGAGTCTATCAAATGCCAGACCGGGACGAGTCCTCGTCTGTGATTTGAATGCCAGACAAGAGATTTCCGTCCCAGTTTGGCAGGCCTTGCTCTTCCCAGTTGTGCATGGGGAAGACTGGTACGAGCATAGTTCACGTCTCAGTCTCAGTCTTATGAGAAGACAGAGGCGATGAATATACTCGTCCTAGTCTCTCCACGTACAACAACACACATCAAACCAATAATAATGAAGAACAGAGCAGAAATATAACGAACGTAACCTTCATTTTAGAGTAATGTGATGAACATATTGGAAGGATGAAAGTAAATAAATGAGAATACCATACATTTCAGAGTACTGTGATCAACATATAATAAGGACAAAAGCACAGAGATGAGAGTTTAAGTTTTTACCGTAGCTGAAGAACAAAAGTGAGGAAAGAGAGAGACTTGTACAGACAAATGGGATACTTCTATGGGAGAACTGGAGCCAATGAGAGTGACAAATGAGCCATATTCTTGAGGAGTTTAAGGTACATTCATAAAGTTTACAGTTGGAGTAAATTCAACTGTACTTGGTAGGTTGAGGTAGATAGAAACAATTCAATGTTGGAGAGAGACAGTACGCGTTTTTAGAGTTTGTTTTTAGAGTCATTTAACTATTGTGTTTGGAGACGAGAAATACCGTATTTGGAGACGAGAGAGAGAGAGAGATGGAGACGAGAGAGAGAGAGTTGGAGACGAGATTGGAGACGAGAGAGAGAGAGTTGGAGACGAGAGACAGTTGGAGACGAGAGAGAGAGATGGAGACGAGAGACAGATGGAGACGAGAGAGAGAAATGGAGACGAGAGGCAGATGGAGACGAGAGAGACAGTTGGCCCCACTACGCTGCTAACAACCCCTTGTTACCTAGTGTTTAAAAAGGAGGGTATTTTTCAAAGACCAATTCACCCGAATGCATTTTTCTAAGACCAATTCACAGACTGGCATATTTCCAATTGCCCCGGTAGAGGTTGTGTTCTTGCAGACTGAGAGGAGAGAGGGAGAGAAAGGGTATAATAATATTTTGGTCGAAGAATCATCATTTTACATAATGACGAACAGATAAATGGATGGAATATCCAACTTTAGAGACGGAGTAATAGTTTAGGGTTAAAAATGACTAAAATAAAAGTCTATGGTTGTTTTTGACTTCCAACTGAGACTTTAAGGGGGTGATGTGATTTTTTGCCTTATCTATATATCCAATTGGCATTGCTTCTCTTGAAATGTTTTTTAAGCCTTAGGATCTTTTTTATCTCAACTATTGGATTGCTACTATTTGAAAAATCTTTTTTAATATAAAAAATGAGAGGAGGGATTTATAGCAAATTTTCAATAATTGCGATCATTGATGGTAATACAGAATTATGTACTGTAAAAATTTGTGTTTTAGGGTAATGTCATAAAGGCAGGGGCTATTACCTGATATTATGTGCATAATTATTGAGATTGAATGAAAAAAGATAAGTAAATTATAACTATGTAAAGCACATTGCAGAATTTAAGTTCACATATCTTTTTCTTTTATATTTGAAAAAGATAGCTTGTCCATTTATTTAGTGGGCAAAATTTATTTCCTCAAAAAGAAAATAAGAAAATAGTGGGCTAAATTTAAGGGTCAAGTATGGTACAAAGCGCCATGACAGCGACCCAACAGTTACAAACATCAGCTTCTAAGCCCATTAAGAAGTTTGATACAAAGTGTCATGGCAGACGACCCAACATTTACAAACATCAGCTTCTAAGCCCATTAAGGCAAATTGATGAGCAAGGGCATTATTGTCAGTACGTCAATGTATAACTCGAACTCCATATATATTAGGGTAAAAGACAAAAACTACCCTCCTTGTATATGTTATAAGCAAAAAAAAACTCTTATATTTGGGAATACACAAAAAAAACCCTGTTAGAGACAAAAAAAGCCCATGTCAATAGATGGACGTTAGACGAATAGGACCCTTCTGTTATAGTGAATTAGTTTTGGGGTGCAATTTAACTTTTTTTTATGACCATTTTATCTCTATTTGTATTTTTTCTTTTTTATGTTGTTCATGACCTTGATGTTCTCGGTGTTCATGCCTCTCACCACTATCACCACCACCACCACCCTTTTTTGTTTATTATGTTGATGCTCTTGATGTTCTTGATGTTATTGATCACCACCACCACCACAAAGAATAACCCGATCAGTCTCAAACCTACCCAATTATCTACCAATAAAAGAACAACATCAGATCAAATCAAAACCAACTCAGACAAATCAAGTTCTCATACCCAATCTTCCTCTCAAACTCTGCCCACCACCAAGTACTAAAAATTCAA
Organism: Linanthus parryae; assembly: GCA_023055425.1. Lineage (NCBI taxonomy): Eukaryota > Viridiplantae > Streptophyta > Magnoliopsida > Ericales > Polemoniaceae > Linanthus > Linanthus parryae. Next base: position 43,952,297 of record JALGPY010000002.1, read on the forward strand.
TCGAAAAACCCATAAAGAAATTTCGCATTTTCAGATTAATGACCTAGCAAACAGCCTCTAAATGAACTTTGACAACTTCCTCGTCATTCCAAGAGCCCTCTCCCTTGCTTCTGGGAGGGTAATTACAAACTCAATGGCCAAATGTCTTGTCCCTTCTTCTAAACTATCTGCCTCGGCAATTTGCAGGATAGCGAACATCCACAATCTGCCTACTCACAAACCTGGGCTCCGTCCCTGCTAACTCAATCATCAACTCCAACGCCTCTTGAGCCGTTGCTTCCTGCCCAGAGTTCATGGCCTCCGTCAACGTCTACATCATCGCCGGCAACTGATCTTGAAACTTGTCCCGGTCCGACACAATCTCCAAGCACTGGATAAAGTTAATTGCGGCCCCAAGAGTGGCAATCCTCCCGTCAGCGTCCGTACCAGATCTCAAACACTGAATGAAGACACCGTGGAGCATTGAAACATAAACGGCGCGCAAAAGATCCTTCATTCCACCATTGGTTACCAGCCCAAAGATCTAGGGTTTTGGCCGGCGCTGGTGGAACCGGCTTTGAGGTGTGAGCAGGGCGGCTCTTGACTGCCAGCCCAAAGATCCCAAATTTAGGCCTCACCCTCGTGGCGACCTTCGTCGTTCGGTACAAGTGGAGGTCGCCTGTTCCTGTGAGGTCGGCGGTCCCAGAAACCTCCATGGTTGGAGGACAACGCCGCCGCGCTGATGATGGTGCGGCAGTTGCGATGGCGAGGAAGAAGACGCCGACGAGCCTGGACGCCGGCGGAGAAGAGTAGGAGTGGGCGATTGCTGGTGTCGGAGCTTTTGGTGTGAGAGTGGGCGATGGTTAGGATTTCAGAGGGAGTAATTATTTCATGCTCCAAGAGCAAATATGACATGGTGTTCTATGCAATACATCACATGACACGTCAGGAACATGTAGTAATTCACTTTCTTTTGTCTGCCACTCATTCTCTTTACTCTTGACGTGTCATGTGTTGTATGGAGCAAACAAAAATTTCTTCTTCATAGGAGTGGGAGAAGAGAAAGAGAGAGAAGAGATGGTAGAATAAAGGAGAAAGGAGAAAAAAAAGACTTGTATAATAGGGTATTTTTTTTTCATTTGAGGGTAAAATAGGTATTTACTGTGTTCCGTTAGTTATTGTTAATCACCGTCCACGGACAGAGGGGTTTTCGTATATCGCCGAACACGAGGGCCTTTTTGTATATAACCAATATAAGGAGGGTGATTTTTTATTTTTACCCTATATAATCAAACGCCCCATTTCGCAACCATTTCTTTCGTTCGAAATAAATGTCTTTGGTAAGTAAAGTTGAGGATCATTTATTATTTAGATATAAACATTACTGGTGGGAGTTTGGAAGATAAAAATCAATGCTGGTCATTTAATAAATAATTACAAAATTCTATCCGGTGTATGCTTTACCAATATAAATAGCAAGTTCCAAAAGATGACGTGAAAAACAAGTCCAGAACATAAATAACCTCATAAATACTACTGTACAAAACCTTTTTGACTTTTAAGAATTTGATGAGAAGATACATTACCTCGTATTATTAGAACGTTTGCCAGCATTTATGAAATAAAACTAACATCAAATTGTGCCTTCAAACGGATCTGGACATATTTACTTCGAATAATAACTACGAGGAAAGAAAATGAGTGAAAACATTAGATCATTTGACTGAAAAACTACAGAACTAGAAAATAACCCTCATTTTTAATTATAGCTAGTTACAATCTATAATCCTCCTTTTTATTCTTCTTCTTTTATGTACACCCCTTGCATCATGCAATGCTTACTCCCTCTCAAATGCCTCTATAAGTACCAAGGTCTAGAGAGCTTGATGAACGCAGGAAACAGTTCAGTGATAAGCTTATAGAACCATTGCAAAAATGAGAGTACCTTCTGTTGTGATCATCACCATTCTTGTTCTGGTAAAACTCTCTCTCTCTCTCTCTCTCTCTCTCTCTCTCTCTCTCTCCTAAATCAAATCTTGCATGCAGGTTGCTTGCAGCTTCAGTGACGCTAGAAAAGCTCCAGCTGAAGAGTGGCTTGATGAGTACATCATGCATAAAATACAAACGTTGTCTCGTAATAACCGTTTCTTCACAAGGGAGTTTGACAAGAGCAACTGGGGATTTGTTGATATGAGCATTCACTATAAACCAGATGAATCAGACTCTAGTTCTGGAAACAACAAGAACCCCTACTTCTCACGGGAGTTTAACCCAGCCCGCAACTGGCTCTTTGACCTGAAGCATGACAGGACTGAACCAGATGAACCGGGCTCAGGTTCGAGCGACAACAAGAGCCCCTACTTCACAAATGACTTTGACTTGCGCAATTTGTTAGTCTGGGGTTATCAAGGATATTAATCAGCATAAACATGTATGTAGGGAATGATTATCGGAAAAACTTATGAGTACCTTAATGCATGTCATGGAGAAGTAACGGGACTTATGGTATCTGTTTTTGTGATCTTATGTCGAAAAGCAGAAATAAAAGTTTGCCTCTTTATCTGTAGGAAATATGGGAATTGCCTGTTGATAAGAATGATGATAAGAATAGTATGGACAGTGTAGATAGTAAAACATCTGGGTTTAACTGCAGTATCTGAATCTTAGTAAGGGCTTGTAATGGTTAGTTAGTAACAAATTAGGTCTATAGATGTGTAATTACACCTCTCGGGGACTGTAATGTGATAACTCTCATTAGGGATGAGCAAAACTCGCCCAAACTAGCCGCCCCAAACTGATACGCATCAAACAAATCAGAATTTAGCCCCCGTTCATGTTAATTGATTGGTTACGAATATGAAATCGCAAACCCGGACTAACTTTGATTGATCATAATTTCGAGTTGGAGAAATCGTTTGAAACCGAACCGGTCGAATTTACATTGCACCTAAAAAATTACATATTTTAGTTGGATACATCATTCACAGATTAAATCAATATGCCCGCATAATAATTTTAGTTAATTTGCCTCAAGTTTTAGTTGATTTTCCTCGAGTTACTTATCTTTTCTAGCAAATTGTGTTATGTTTTTTATTCCAAAATCTATGATTACACATTGTTTAATTATTTTAACCAAAATCATAGTTTTTCGAAAAAGAATTAGATTTAATTGCCGGTTCAACCTGGTCTGAATCGGAGGGAGTCGATATATTAGGTTTGATTTGGGTATCACAAACAATTTATTGGGTTGAGTTGAACATTCTCTAACCCATACATATTCGGTTGGGGCGAAATTTTAAGTGAAACTCGCCCAAATCGCGCTTACTCCTAACACTCATTTTCATCACCTTCTTCTCTTCATTCTCTCTGTCTCTGAGAATTCTGAATCTCCATGGATGCTCATGAAATTCTTTATGGTATCAGAGCCTTTTAGGTTTGTCACCATCCGGTCTGCGTCCTCTCCGGTTGCCGTTCTCAGCTACTAGCCGCCTCTGTGTTGCTTGATTTCATCGGTTCACAACTTCGGTTGGTTCTGACACATTTCTCTGGATATTGGCGGTTCGGTGTCTTCTTCTTCTTCGTCTTAATTGTGTCTGGTTCTTTAATAATTGCTCTGATTCGTATGATTTTACTTTCTGGTAGTTCGATTCCTACTGAGTTTATCTTTGTAGTTATGCTGAGTTTTGCCGAGATTTGTATATTTTGTACCGAGTTTTGCCGAGTTCTCTTTTCTTCCCTGAGTGGATTATATTCTTGTTCGAATTTTGCTGAGTTTCACTATGGCTGAGCTTATTCAACCAGGTATGAAGTTTTTCATCCTTAATCTGAGCTCTCTTGTACCAATTAAGCGTGGTGGATACACTTATAATGCCTGGCGTGCTTAGATTTCCACACTTCTTCCGTGCGGTCGGTTCGCGTAAGAATTATCGAATGGATATTATAATACTACTATGTCAACTAGTTTCAAGTTTTAAGTGAAAAACAAAGTAAATAGACTTAAAAAATATTCATGACTATCATTTTAGATAGAAAAAATGATGAAGCGTGAGAGAATTGAGAAGATTAAGATTAATATAATCATTTTATTTGAATCTATCTATTCGTGTTTCTCTTTTCTAGATTATTTATATACTTTATGCATTATATAGTAAATGTACGTTAAGCACATATCAGTTCGGTTTGGTGCAGTGTAATATTATTACAAACCAAAAACCAAACCGAATAGACCGGTTTGAGCTGTTGATAAATCAAACATACCAAACACCATCCAAAACCTAGCATTTCGGTTTGGTTCGGTCGGTTTCACTAGTTTATTCGATTTTCCTTACAGCCCTGGCAGCAGCCTTGGCGTGGTCAGCAGAAGTTGTGCAGCATTTTTATAAAATGTTAATCCTATAAAGTTACAAGTGTGCAATATCTACTGTAGTAAGTTTCGCAGATAAGTATCAGGTTTATATCGAACCCCAACGAATGGATAGAGTTTAATTTAATTAGAGTGATGTGTGTGTGTGTGGGGGGGGGGGTTGATTGTTTGTTTACTAAAACTACTTGCACAAAAGTAAAGGCTGAAATTAAACAATTTATTAAATAGTAAAAGAAATGCGATTAGGAACCCTCATTGGGATTCTTGAACATGCTATGTATCGTGGATAGTTGATTCGCGTCTTTAACACTTTTATGACTGTTGTGATTCCCCTAAAAAGTCTAATGTTAGCTAATTAGTCTAGGTACCCCGCATGTCACTACTTTTTCTCCTAAGCGGCGTCACTTCTTTGGGCTACCATCACAACTCACTATGTTATTCCTAAATAGGGCTCCCAACAACCATTCGTGGCGATCGGTTCCCAACACACACATTCAAGAAAATTTAAGCTGGCACAAGTCGAGTGCAGAAGATCATCAAATCATCCATTCAAGAAATGTCCAAGGCACCCAAATCGTGTCCTAATCCAATGAGTTTAGCTGCTCATGATGAAATCAAAACATATAAGAGATTCATGGTAGAAACTGAATATAGGGAATGAAATCAAACTATTGGGATTTCCGGTGGACAAGTCAATAGCTTCCTTCGTCTTCTCCAAAAGCAGCTCCAATCTTTGATCTTCGATCTTGAATCTTCAAACTGCTGAACTTCTGACGAAATATGACTTCTTCTCTTGGTACTAAATAAATGAGAGGATAAACAAAAATGGAGGCTCGGGTTTAACGTGAAAAGAGAACTCAAGAAAGAAGGAGTCTTCAAAGATATCCAAAAAAATGCATGTTTGCCCCCTCCTTGGTGCGCTGTTCATGTGATGTCGCTATGGTGAGCTTCGGCTCACCATGGTGGCGACTTCCTAATCGCCCGATTTGTATACTCATTGCTTAATTAACTCTAACAATATATAGTCATTACTTTTTAGCCTTAAATAAAAAATTGAAGTGTCTACATTCGGTATCTCTTTTTATATTCTAGATATTAACTTATTTTAAGGGAACAATTTTAATAGATTTGAGTGTGATATGTTAATTTATTTAGTTTAATGGGCTAGGCCGAATTCAACCCGAACCCGAATTGATTTGTTCGAATTTGGGCTTCGACGGGTTGGCGATGCTCTTAACCCGGGCTGGGCTGGGCTGGGCTTGGGCAACCCCGACAGAACTCGGGCTTGGGCTTAGAAAATGGTGTCAAAAGTTGTAGCGTGTTACATCCAAAATTCCAAACCGTGGACATTCCTACACTCAAGGTTAAATTTTTCTCCATAACACCCCTTCTCCCATGCCCCTCCTTTCATAGTTTTGAGTTGAATCATATTTTTATATGATTTCCCCCTCCTTCTCCCTCTCTCCCATGGGGTTGGAGATGCCCTCATGATGTGAACAAATTTAATCTTTGTGCCTTAAATAGATATTGACTGGAGCTTTAATTTAATAGATATTGACTTGTAACTTTATATTAACTACTAGTACTGTAGCTAGGGTGGTAGCTCAAGTGGTAGAGCGTTGAAAACCCTTGCATGAGGTTCCGTGTTAAACCCAGTTGACAACAAAAAAGACAATTTCTAAAAATATACTAGTAAATGTTCCCTCCCTTTCTCCCCAAATTGACTTTTATCACTATTCATCGGGTCACTTTGATCAAGCGATTAGATGAAAAGTGGCTATATAACGCGGTGAAAAAATTACTAAAAAATTCTTTTGTTTTGCAATATAAATCACCCGGTCATAGTGACCAATATACGAGTCAAAAAAGTCAGAATAGGTTAAAAGAGATGGAACATAGTGGTATTTCCTCTGCTTCTCCCTTTCTTTCTACTTCGACTTTTACCACTATCCATTGGGTCACTTTGACTTGATGATTTGATTAGCAATACAATATAATTTTGTTATAACTTTTCACGGTGTTGTAGAGTAAACTTTACTCTATAGCACCATGAAAAATTACAAAAAATTACAGTATTTTGCAACCTAAATCTCCTTGTCAAAGTCATCTGATTACGGATGAAAAAGCCAAAACATAAAGAAAGAGAAATAACAAACCAAGTAGCCATTATTATAAATAGAGAAAATATACATAACCATGTAGAGGACATTGCAGTGTTTGAGGTCACATGTTTTTTTTTTTCTTTTTTGCAAAAGAAAGCTTATACATTTATTTAGTGCAATAAATTTAGGGCTGAATGCTTACAAAGATCACCTCCTAAGCTCATTAAGGCAAATTGATGACGAAGTGTATTCTTGTCACCGTCAATATTATTAAATGAGAGATTGGGCTGCATGTTCGGGCCTATCTATTGGACTCTTGGAGAAGGAGAAGGCCCACTTACAGAAGCCCGAGGGAGAAGGTGAAAGCCCACTTAATGAAGCCCAATGCCTTACAAGAAACAGAAGGTCCAAATTGTATTGAGCTACAAAGTTAATGATAGACTTAGCAATTTTAGTCTTCTTGATTATCGAACGGTCTCATATATGACCGTTCGATCACCTCTGTGTCTACCAACATATTCATTCAATGGAACCCTAACGCTACTTTCATTTTCTGTATTGTTTTCTTCTTTCTTCGTTGAGAGTTTCTCTCTCTTATGAAATCCTAACTGGGTTTTCATGGTATCAAAGCCTTTCCATGCTTTCTAACACCACATCATATATCATGGTGACCTCTAGTACCTCAAATCCTCTCTTTCTATTACCCAACATCAATAACTTGATGCTTTTAAGTTATATTCTTCCAACTACGTTTTATGGAAGCACCAGATCTCTGCTATTTTTGCACTCGAAACCTATTTTGCTACATCGATGGTTCCACCGCTCCGCCTTCTCCGTTCATCGTCGTCGCCGATGGATCTCCAACCGACACGCCTAATCCAGAGTATCTAGCATGGCTGAGTCAAGATTAGGCCATTCTCACCTTAATCAACGCCACCTTGACTCAAGAAGCTCTTACCCATGTGATCGGTCATAACTCTTGTAGATATTCTTGGTTAGCGTTGAAACGAAGATATAATTCTTTAACCCAATCAAATATCTTGCAGTTAGAATGAGATCTGCAGAATATCGAAAAGAAATTTGACTCTATCGATGTCTACATGCAAAAATTAAAGCCTCTTTGTGATAAATTTTCTGTTGCTGGGTCAAAAATTGATGATGAGGATATGCTTCTTTATGCGTTGAATGGTCTTCCTGTTGAATATAATCCCCTACACAGTTCTTTACTAGATCTGAACCCCTTTCTCTGGAGGATTTGGAAGTTTTATTAAAAGGGGAAGAACACATGTATGAATCTCAGTCTACTATTTCTTCTGATTTTATGGGGCAATATGCTCTTGCTATGTATTATGGTTATGGATCTCGTGGTGGTAGGGGAAGCCTTCATGGTGGTCGATCAAACTATAATTTTTCTGCAAACCCTAATTTTATGGGAACCCTAACTTTGGGTATTCCCGAGGATTTGGAAGATATTCCAACCCTGGGGGAAAAGAGGCAGATCCTCATCATACCCCAGGGGAGGTATACATGATGGTGGCAGGGGGAGAAACAACTCCTACACTAACACTTCTTCCTCTTCACAAGTTAATTGCCAAATTTGTGGGTATGATTTCCACTCTTTCCTATATTACTGCCATATGATGGATCATGCCTACCAAGGCAAGCATCCTCCAAAGCAACTCTCAGCTCTTGTTACCACCAACTCTCAGCAACCTTTTACCTCAACTTCTTATCCTGATTATTGGCTTTCTGACACTGGAGCAACAAACCACATGACCTCTGACTTGAAGAATCTTTCCCTCTCTGAACCCTACAGTGGTTGAGATAGGTAGCTGTGGGTGATGGTAATACAATTCCCATCTCCAACACTGGTATTGCTCACTTACCTACTTCTACTCACCATTTTGTTTTACCTAACACTTTACATGTTCCACATGACCTCTGACTTGAAGAATCTTTCAACGGAGGCAGAATTTAGAGCTCGTATTGCTACTGCAGCAGAACTCTCTAGGTTTCAAACACTTTTCAAAGATCTTCATCTTTCTATTCCTCAAGCACCATTAATTAGGTGTGGCAACAAATCAGACATTGCTATGACTTCTAACCCAATCCTTCAAGCTCTACAAAACATGTTGAATTAGACTATAATTTTATACAAGAACACGTCTTACGCAAACAACTTATTGTATCTTATGTTTCTAGCGCAAAACAACTTGCTGACATTTTTACCAAGGGGTTAACCACACCACAATTTTTGGAGCTCAATAGCAAGCTTATTGTTCAGCACACACCATCAACTTGAGGGAGGTATATATTAACTGAGATATTGGGCTACATGTTTGGGCCTAGCTGTTGGACTCTTGGAGAAGGAGAAGGCCCACTTGTAGAAGCCCAAAGGAGAACGAGAAAGCCCACTTAATGAAGCCCAATTCCTTACAAGGTCCAGAAAGACCAAACTGTAATGAGCTACAAAGTTAATGATAGACTTGTAATTTAGTCTTCTTGATTATCGAACAGTCTCATATATGAGCGTTAGATTACCTCTGTATTTACCCTGAGATTCATTCAATTGACCCCTAATGCCTCTTTCATTTTCTGTATTGTACGTTTTTCTCTTTCTTCGTTGAGAGCTTTTTCTCTTTTATGAAACCCTAACTGAGTTTTCAAATATTAATTTAAAGACTTCTTGCACTCGCTAATTAGAGGCTCCATTTCACAGCAACTTCTTTAGTTCGAAATAAATGCCTTCTGTCTTAAAGTCTAGAGTAATTATTATGTTGTTATAAACATTATTATTGGTGGGGGCTTAGAAGATAGAATATCAATTCAATATATAATTACAAAATTCTCTATATCACACGTATACTTAACCGATATGAATAGTAAAAATCTAATATGATGAAGTAAAAAGAAGTCCAGACTTAAATAAACTCATAAATACACTACTTTTTTTTTTTACTTTAACTATTTGATGAGAAGATACATTACCTCATATCATTAGCACGTTTGCCAGCATTTTTTCTTTGAGGGAAATATTCAATTAAAGCCGGAAAAACAATTCAATGAACGGGTACATCATAATCAACTTGTAGGATTGGAATTAACCATTTCGGTTTATCTTCCCAAAGAGATAAGCCTTGCGTGTGTTGCTCCGCCTTCGCCACGTGGTCCGCTACTCGGTTAGTGGTGCGTGGAACCGCTCGAGCTTTTATGTCGGTCAGATCTCGAGAGAGTTCTTGAATGCTCTCAACCACCTCCGCTGTATTCGAAAAGTCCGTCCATTTCTCTCCGTTGATAGCTCTGGTGATGTCTCTCACCACCGAGGTTGAGTCTCCTTCAACCACCACTCGCCGGAAACCTCTGTTCTTTGCCTCTTCCATAGCAAACAGAGCCGCTCTTATCTCAGCTTCTCTAGCCGTCTCACACTTTCGAAGCTCCTTCGATCCTGCAAGCACAAACTCTCCTTGGTCGTTCCTGATAATGAAGCCCCCCCTCGATCTCTTGGAGATTGGGTGCCATGACCCATCAAATTTGATTTTGACCGTGCCGGCCGGAGGTCTCTGCCATCTAGATTCCATTGCCGACGAGTTTCCAGGTATTGTTTGCCGCTCTGATTTTTGTACCTCTTTCAATTCTTCATACCTCGTAATGACTTCTTGTGGTAAAGAATTAAACTCTACCTTCGTTCCTTGATGGACAGAGCTGTTCCTGTTGATCCAAATCGTCCACACGGTCAGGCATACCATTGTCTGATGATCGGAGCTTTGGTTCTCAAATTGGGTGATTACCCAGTCTCTGAAATTAGTCGTTTCCATTGAATCCGTGAACTCTCTTCCAAAAAGGTTAGTCCAGATCCCCTTTATCTTCTTGCATGTTTGGAACAAGTTTTTGCTAGATTCTTCATATTTGTTACAGAATGTACACAGGCGTTTAACTTCAATTCCCCTTTTCCTCAGATTCCTCGAGGTGGCTATGCTATCCAAACTGGCCCGCCAGATGAAGTGTTTGATCTTTGACGGAATTTTGAGTCTCCACACCTTAGATATTGGACTATCCTTCAGATCTGAGGTCCCTTCTGTCCTGGTAAATTTCTTCTCCATTATCAAGCCGTAACCCGATTTGAATCTATAGATGCCGTCATCTTCGTAATTCCATATTAAGCAGTCCTTTCTCTTCTTCTCCGGTAGTTGAACCTCTAGTATATCATGTCTATCCCACGGCTTTATTAGTTGGTTGTTTTTGTCTTCATACCATTCGTTACAGTCTTTTTGAATCAAATCACTGACCCATTTTTGTGCTGTTTCAGGCGTCTTTGAGATCAGGGAGAAGGATGGACCTCTTTTAATCCATTTGTCATGAATTGGGATTGAATTGCCGTCCCCTACCTTCCAGCGGAGGCCCTCTTGCAATATATTCCTTCCTTCTAATATACTCCTCCAGGCAAAGGAGGGGTTATGTCCCAGCTTCGCATCAGAGAACTGTTCGTTTGCAAAGTATTTAGCCCGAAGAACTCGGCTAAGAATTGAGTCCGGTTGCTGTATAATCCGCCAGCTCTGCTTCGCTAACATCGCCGTGTTGAAAGCTTTGAAGTCTCGAAAAGCTAAGCCCCCATTTCTTTTTTGTTTCTGTACTCTGTTCCATTCCACCCACGAAATTCCTTTATCTTGGCCTGTCTTACTCCACCAAAACTGTCTCACTAATTTCTCCATCCTGTCACAGATGCCGTCTGGCAGTCTAAAGCAGGACATGGCGTATGTTGGGATTGCTTCAGCAATTGTGCGGATGAGGATTTCTTTGCCACCCGGGGTAAGAGTTCTTTCCTTCCACCCTTTTAGTCGACTAGCCAGTTTCTCTACCAGACTGTTGAACGAGACTGACTTGTTTCTCCCCATTGTGGTAGGGAGGCCTAAATAGCGGTCGTATTTGTCTACTTCTGCCATCCCACAGAAATCAAGGACTTCCTTCTTCGCAGCTGCAGTAACATTTGAAGAGAACACTATAGCTGATTTCTCCGTATTGATTTTTTGGCCTGATGCTGCACTGTAGATTTGTATGATTTGTAGTAGCGTGGATAGGTCCTGTGTATTTGCCTGTACAAAAAACAAACTATCATCAGCGAAAAACAGGTGGGACACAGGTGGCCCACCACGAGACGCTGTAACTGCCGCTAAATCACCCCTCTCCACCGCAGTAGTTACGGCTCTCGACAACACTTCACTGCAAAGAATGAAGAGATAGGGGGATAAAGGACACCCCTGTCTCAGCCCTCTTTCAGGAATAACTTCTCCAGTAATTGCACCATTACGCACAAAGGCAAACTGAACGGTACTAACACAGTTCATAACTTGACTGATATAAATAGGCCCAAACCCCATCTTCACAAGCGTTTCTCTAACAAATTGCCATTCCACTCTATCGTAGGCCTTACTCATGTCAACTTTCATTGCTAGGTACCCTTTCTTCCCCTTCTTCCGCGTTTTTAGTGAGTGAATCACCTCAAACGCTGTTAGGATATTATCAGAGATTAAGCGTCCTGGAACAAAGGCGCTTTGGTTCTCGCTTATAATCTTAGGAAGGATTCTTTTCAGCCTATTAGCCATGGCCTTAGAGACAATTTTATAGATAATTGTACAAAGACTAATAGGTCTGAAGTCACCTGGTTTCCTTGGCTGTTTCACTTTTGGAATCAACACGAGAAGTGTTTTATTGTGATCTTCTAGGCTTGCTCCCTGATTCAGTATTTGCAAACAAGTTGCCTTAACTCCGCTCCCCACAATATTCCAGTAACGCTGGAAAAAGCCGGCATTGAACCCATCGTGGCCCGGCGCTTTGTCGAGCGCCATCATGAAAAGGGCAGCTCTAACCACCTCTCCCGTGTAGGCCATCTCCATGTCATCCCTTTCTGCTTGGTTGATACTGAGCCGCACGTCCTCCAGAGCATTATCGATGTCTTCCATAACTGGCTGATCAGATTTGAAGATAACTGAGAAGTTCTCTTCCAAAGTCCTTGCGATGCCATCTTCTGTGGTGATCCACTATCCGTCACCATCTTCTATCCCCGCAATCGAATTTTTCGCCCTCCTAATCGTGGCTCTTTGGTGAAAGAACCGCGTGTTCCTGTCGCCATGCTTTAGCCAGTCTACTCGTGACCGCTGTCGCCACATGATTTCCTCCGATCGCAAAAGGTCATTGTATTTGCGTTCTATCTTCACCTTCCTTGCTTTCCTCTGTTCCGTGAGGGGATGCCGAAGGATGATTTCTAGATCTTTCCTGCATTTCATCGTTTGTTGCTTCACTGATCCGAACACTGTTTTGTTCCACCTACAACACTCATTACCCAGAATTTGTAGACGGTCATGGAGATCTGCATCCCTCGTCAGACCCCATGTTTGGCGAACAAAGTCTTCAAAGCCTTCATCGCGTTGCCACATCTGTTCATACTGGAACCTTCGTAGATTCCGTGTCTGTTGTCCTTCACCCCATTGAACCAGGACAGGGTTGTGGTCCGAGTTGGGCCACACTAGGTTAGTGACCGGAGTACCTCTGTGATCATCTAACCAGCGTACCGTGGCCACCGCCCTATCTAGCCGTTCCCTTATGTTCTGGTGATTCCTATTGTTGTTCCACGTGAATGAGTTGTCGTGAAAACCCAGATCACGTAATTCGAGCAGACTAAGTACCTCTTTGAAATCAGCAATCTGGCCATAGGTAACGTCTTTCCCCCCGTCCTTCTCTCTACCCGAGGCTATGGCGTTGAAATCGCCAATTACCAGCCAGGAAGCGTCGGGAGTACTTTTCAGCCGCCTTAGCAATTCCCATGAATGTTTGCGTTCTTCCCTCGACGGGTGTCCATAGAATCCCGTGAAGTTCCATGCTCTATCACTTTCCTCCACCCATGCATCGATGTGATGGGTCGTACAACTTCGGACTGTAACTTTTAGGGAGTCCTTCCACATCAACCCTAGTCCCCCTTTCGTTCCATCGGAGTCTACAAAAAAACCCTTTGCATACCCTACCTTCTTACAAATGTCCTTCATTGTTTTGCTATTGACCTTGGTTTCCATCAAGAAAACCAAATCGGGGCCTTGACGCCTCACTAAATCGCGAAGCGTTAGGACCGTGCAGGGGTTCCCAAGCCCCCGCACGTTCCAACTGAGGAGATTCATTGCGCTTGGCGGGGCTGCTTAGCAGCCTCCGCCAATTTTGCTTCTAGAGTTTTAGAGGCACTCAACGCCCTGTTTGTCATCTTCTCCTGCTTCCCTTCACCTTCTTTGGACGCCCTTATTGCTCCTAAATATCTCCTCTCGAGTTCAATCAGCTTGTTTCTCTTGGAATTTTCATGCAGCTGTACCGACGAAGGGCTGAGTTCAGGAGCACCTTTTCTCTTCGGTGACGCCGGTCGGGGAATCTGATCGGACTCCTTTGTCTTCAAAACTTCCTTCCCAGTGAGTGGTCTGGGGTTCGTTTGGCTTCCCTGGATCCCCGCAGTCTGTCTTGATGGCTCACCCGTCTCGGATCCCCCTTGGATAGGGTTTTCCGGACCAGTGCTTGACTGGTTTGCTTCCCCTACCGATCCAGTCTTTCCACGTGGGCTGGGCTCTTTATCTTGTCGTTCCTGCAGTACCTCTTCCCCTTCCATTGCGACATCTTCCGCCGCCATGTCTTCTAGGTTTTTGTTTAGATCAAAGGTCTCTGCACCCTCTGTCTGTCGGTCTTTGGTCTGGTCCTTGCTCCCCGTCTTCGCCTTATTGACCGGTGCCCTGGTCGGGATTGGCCTGCCCTTCTTAGGCGGTTGGAATAGCATCCAATCACCATACCCTGCTTCGTCTTCCGGTTCGCCTCCCACTGCGTGAAGATTGCAGTTGCTACTTTGGTGGTCCAAATACCCACACCATTTGCATAGTGAGGGTATTCTTTCGTATTTGAAGTCTAGCCAAGTTCTCTCCTTCTTGATATTGACATAGACTCCTCTAGGCAGTGATTCGAATAGGGGCATCCGAACCCTGACCCTGACATAATTCTCTAGACCTTCATTGTCTATCCTCGGGTCTGATTCAAGAATTTCCCCTATGTTGCGTACTGCTTTCCGCCCTGCTTCCTCTGTAGTTAGATGGACTGGGAGTCGATGGACTTGGACCCATACATCCATTGTTTGAAAACTAGGGTTTTTGGTTTCATCCCCTAAAGTCCAGGGTTTGAGCATCATGATGGCTCCTTCGAAGACCCATGGACCCCCTGCCGCTATACGATCCATCAGGTTCTTGTTCGGAAACTTTAGCAAGAAAGTATTCCTGCTTACATAGTAAAAGTTGACTTGCTCACCCTTTGTCCAGATCCGTCGTAGGAATGCTTTTGCGGCCCTAGGGTTTATTTCCTCTCCCTTCAAGAATCTCGCGATGAGGCACCATTCGAAGCCTCGTTCAGCCCTATTGCAGAAGTCATCTTCAAAGTCAATCTCTGCAGTCTCTTTCGCCGTTAATCGGAGCGACTCGAAGGTCGCCGCCACTTCTTCTTCAATGGTCTAGGGTTTCGCTGCGTCTCCGCAAAGGTCGGAGAGACTATCTTTAAGACTTTTTCGTTTGCCAGCATTTATGAAATGAACATACATTAGACTCTAAAATTAAACACCAAATTATGCTTTCAAACAAATCTTGACTTTGATTTTAATATTTATTTCGAATAATTATGAAGAGGAAAAGAAATAAGTAACCCATATTTTAATATTAGACCAGTTGACCCAAAAATTAAAGCAATTAGAAAGTGCCCTTATTTTTAATTTTAGTTATAAATTATAATTTATTAATCCTCCTTTTTACTCTTCCTCTTTTCTGTACACCCCTTGCATGCAATACTTACTCCCACTCAAATGTCTCTATAAGTACCACGGTCTAGAGAGATTGATTGAACGCAGTAAACAGTTTATTGATAAGCTTATAGAACCATTGCAAAAATGAGACTACCTTCGGTTGTGATCATCACCATTCTTTCTGGTAATTAAAACCTCTCTCTCTCTCTCTCTCTCTCTCTCTCTCCCCCAAATAATTTCTTTCTTTCGTGCAGGTTGCTTGCAGCTTCAGTGATGCTGGAACAGCTCCAGCAGAAGAGTACTGGAAGAAGGTAATGAGAGATTTCCCTACGACGAAGATCTAATCGACGAAGAACCGGAATCAAAATCATATGGACCTGATGCTGTTCCCTACGACGTCGCTAGATACAACGACCTAAAGCGCAAATGGCTTGCTGAGTATATAACCCAAAAAATGCGAACTTTGGCTCGTGACCCTGATATTTACAACAATAACCGCTACTTCACAAGGGAGTTTGACACAAAGCGCAACTTCTTTTTCTACGAACCCCGCTATTTCACAAAGGAGTTTGACACAAAGCGCAACTGGCTTGACCAGTACTTGGCCAACTTGTTCGGTCATCAAGATGTATCAAATTCTGATTCCAGCAACGAACGCTACTTCACAAAGGAGTTTGACACAGAGCGCAACTGGTTTCTCGGGTACGAACCCCCCTCCTTCACAGAGGAGATTGACCCAAAGCGCAACTGGCTTGATCAACATTTGGCCAACTTGTTCGGTCATCAAGATGTATCAAATTTTGATTCCAGCAACGACCGCTACTTCACAAAGGAGTTTGACACAAAGCGCAACTTCTTTTTCTACGAACCTCGCTATTTCACAAAGGAGTTTGACACAAAGCGCAACTGGCTTGACCAGTACTTGGCCAACTTGTTCGGTCATCAAGATGTATCAAATTCTGATTCTAGCAACAACCGCTACTTCACAAAGGAGTTTGACACAAAGCGCAACTTCTTTCTCGTTGGGTACAACAAGCCCCCGCCACATCACAAAGGAGTTTGACACAAAGCGCACTGGCTTCAGTATTAGGGTAACTTAGTTTAGTCATCAAGATGTATCAAATTCGGGTTCCAACAACGACCCCTTCTTTACAAATTAAGTGCAACTTGTTCAATCATCCAGATGTATCCTCTAAATGATTGTAACCTAAAGAATACATAATGAGAAAATAACTTAAAGATGTTTATATGATGTTAAGTGGAGACATGCAGCAATAAAAGTTGATTTCTCTATGGTGTCCTTAACTAATATAATGTTGGTTCGCGTTTAAGTTTTTGCATAATTTGAATCTTGCTCTCTCTTATTTGATCATCAATTTATAGTTTATTTTCGTTTCCTGTGGAGTCTCCAACAATTTATTTTTTTTGAGTTGGCCAGTCTGATCACTAGTGGCTTGACTGACTCACTACAAGAAAACAGCGTTGTCGTTACGCCAGAAACTGTAACCACAAGGGCGTAAAACTGTAGTAATAAATTTACCCACGGTTTACATTTCCGTAGTTAAAAGTGGCGTCGCAATAAGTTATAACTACGGTTTCAGTGACCGTAGGTATAGAGTTTATATTACCACGCATTTGTTGTTACAGTCAGTGTGTCACTACAAATGCTTTTTTACTACGCTTTACATATGTAACAATAACATTTTTTTCCCTTTTTAATCATTATTGTTACGCTTGCAATGTGTTGTTATATGGTATGAAGTTACACATATATGTATAACAATAGGCATGTATGTAGTTACAATTTTCTGTATATATATATATATATATATATATATATATATATATATATATATATATATATCACTTGACAATTTTATTATATCAAATACGATATCATACACAAGTTATGCACTAACCACTGCACACAATGTTAATAACAAACATAACTCGAACATATTGAAATAATAGACTTAAATAGTAAGATTTGAAGAGTAAAATCATTCATAGCAGAATTATCTTCGAGTTAAACACTCGTACATTATTATACCATCCAAAAATTCCAAATGGCACCCAAAAAATATGTCTCAAAGTGTCATCAAACAAGATTTCAGTCTTGAAAAAAATGAGATAACAAGCTCTCCTAAACTTAATCTACAAGCTGTCCAGATTTAAACTTCTGCGCTGTGAGCTCGGGATCATAGCATACCATGTGGCCGACCTGCAAGAATAAAGAAAAATATTAATTTGTTAAAGTAAAGTCATATGTTATTCTCAATACGAAGAGCAAACAAGTAATATCCAGCCTATTTAAGACATATCAACTTACGAACACTTATTCTTTGGCAATGCACTTGTATTCTTTGGCAAGGCACTTGTATTAGCATTGGAGTCCTGAAGCTTAAAAATATATAAAAGAAATTATGAGAAAACAACAATATCCAGTTTAGTTGCTAAAATATGGTCTAAACTCACTAAACCATCCTAATTCTGATGCCACATCAAGTTTTTCATTTTGCACTAATGTTTTTGGCAAATAATGGTGAAAGAATGTGAAAGTATTGTAAGATTCGGATCTTAATCTAAAGAAAAACGAGTAAATGGGGGAGGAATAAGACAATATTTAAGCAAAAAAAAAAGATAAGAGAAGACCACAAAGTGAAGTACTGTTAAGGAAGCAAATTCAGGAAACACAGTAAGACACCCTATCACCTTCAAATTGGAGGAAGTTGTGTGCTGATATTGAGAACAGACTGCAAGAACATAATTTGGCTGAAGGATATCCCCACCATGAAACAAAAAGCAAAACATCTGGAGTTTCAGATGGGTAGAAACCCCCTCCTGAAGGCTTTCAGGAAATCAACTGTTATGGAGGTGTATTGGGGGATGAATTTTTTGCGGTTTTCACAGTGTCTGATTAGTAAGGAAAAATTGTGGCTGCTGGTTTTGATAGAGGGGAGGGAAACAATGCTGAGGAAAGTGAGATGGTGGTTGTGGAGTTTGCAATTCAACATATACCGAAAAAGGTTGGAGAAAGGTCATGGTGGAATCAGATGCTCTGATGATTGCCAAAGCCATTAAAGAAGGCAATGGAGCTAGAAAGCCAGAAGTTCACATTTCATCTTCGTTCTTAATTGATGGCTAAATTTGAATGTTCTCTCAGTCATGTTCCTTGAAGTATTAATGCTACAGCTCATAATTTAGTTGAATGGGTAAAGAAAAGTATGGAGTTTCGTGTTATTTCAGCTAATGATTCCCAGTTTTGTAATGATCTTATAGTTAGCGCTGATCACCCTAGTTATTCTTAATACATTTCAGGCTTCTTTATCAAAAAAAAAAACAAATGAGAGTAAAGCTTCGACGACCTATACATATGAAATGTGCACTTAAATGTAGCTACATCAATATAATTTCTCAGTAATATAGAGTGTGTGTATATATATGTATGTTAACTAGAACCTCTAGAAGCTAACTATGTGAAGGAAAATAAGCCAAAAAGGAGAGAGTTAGATACACCACGTGTCATGGTTATCCATCAGCACGAACCGACATCCCTTCACCAAAAGCTGACATTGCTTAGCCAATTCCATAAAAACAAGGCTGTGTAAAATCAAATGTGTCTAATTCTAAAGTACCATCCATAAGCCCTTATGCTTTTAGATATTCATAGAAACAACCTGTTTTTAGAAACCCCACAAATTCAAACCCAAATCCAAAATCTCCTTGTTATGTCTAATTAGATCCATAAGAAGTGTAATGTAGATGATAGTATGCCAAATATTTAACAATAGGGCAGCAAAGACATGATGAATACCAGAGAGTGCAAAATAACCAAACATATAGCAAGTGCAATAAATCTGCTATCTCAATTGGTATTCATAACGAAATAGAGCATAAAGATTACAATAATTAATTTTATTGAACACTTAATGTTTCACAATATGAATGTATTACCTGAAGTTGATAACCTTGAGCTTGAACTCACCACCTGCAAAAAAAATAAAAAAATAAAGGAGATGTAGTGATAAATCGATGTTACGAAATCATATTGACAAAGTCGACTTTTATACAATGTTAAATTAATCAAGACAAACATAAAAAAATACTAAGCAATAAAGAGTAAAGATATAGAAAGAATAAATAGATAGTGGACAAAGATCATTCAAGTGTATATATATATATATATATATATATATATATATATATATATATATATATATATATTGTACAGAAATATCAGTTATTGCCATTAGTGTTGGAGTATTTTGAGTGTCATTTTCTATGAAAGTCCTGGAACTTTAATTGACTTTGGAGTAGCAAGCATTTCATCTTTTTTTACTATTCACACACACACACACTGTCTGAACCTTGGCAAAGGTCTTCAATATATGCACTGTCAATGCACCAGTTTAGTCATTGTATTGACTTAGAACAACAATGTCAACAATTAAGATTCAAATTTGAATCCATTCCGATCCGTGTCCGTGGCAGTCCAATGTGGAACAAGCAGTTTTGTTTGTATCCATTCTGAAATTCTACCCAATTGCAAGTCAGTGGGGCATGCTCCAGAGAAATGTCCGCTTCTCAATCCCGAGGCTACGGTTGCTTCGGCAAAAAACCAGCGGGGAATGAAAGATAAGGAAAATAAAGAAACCACAAAACAGCAAGGTGACAAAGGGATTGGCAATTCACACTTGAGATTTTCGGAGGACGAAGACGGAAACATCGTTTCTCGCCCAAGTCCTCTAAATCCTCCAAGTAAGGATGCTGCTCCAGGGGAAAAAATAAACCAAGTAGGGAATAAAATTGATGTTCCAGTGCACAAAACTGTGACTAATCCACCCAGGTCAGTTCACAAAAAAGATGGGGCCAGCAAGGGTGCTTCTAACCCTGTTTGTGACGCTGGAAGGCGGGTTAAAGCGGCAAAAGCTCTTGCTGATTGCCGTGTTCCAGCGGCTACTCAAAGGGATGCTACCGTGCCAAAGAACCTTCCAGCTCTGACGCCCCCCACAGAGGGGTTTGTTGATGATGGCAATAGGGTCGTACAGAGAGTATTAATGTAACAAAGAAATCCATGAATAACCTAAAAACACCAATCTAAGTTTTTTTCAAGTTCCAATTATTTGATCAATAATTTCACAAGTCTCCATGACGTCAAGAGGGGCAGATTTCAGACTTTTACAACTCAATCTGTTGGTCTGAATCATGAATGTAAGCTTTCCCAAAAGCAATAAAAACAACTTAATTGAATAATATAATATATAATTGAAAAATTAATTACCAAAATTGGTTAGTTCCATAGCTAGAAACCACAACAAAATTGAAAAGGATACCTACAGACTTCTTAGAGCAATGGTTTTCTTGGGTTGTTCAGTAGTTTATATGGTCAGAGAGCAACAATAAAGACCTATTCTTGAAAACGTTATAAGAATTAGAACAACGATGAAAAAGTTAGAGGATTTAGGATGGTTCAAGAAAGATAAACAATCAGTTCTAAAACAAGAATATACGGAAGTTAGGGATCTGGCCTGACCTGGCTTCTTCAACAAGATTTCAGATCGTCAATTTCGGCTAGTCGACTTCTCCACCCTTGTGTCGTCGCTCTGGAGGGAGAGACAGAGAGAGTCTGGAGACTCATACGCAAGTGATGGGTCAATCCCTAGAAGGGTTTTTATCTAAAAGTAAAGCGGTGATTAAATTTCCTTAAAATGTTGAGCGCGATATTTTGACTCTGTGAATTAGGGTCAGCGGGAAAGAATACAACTTTTAATTGTTTGAGAAAAATATAATACCGCTTTTCAAAAAAAAGTGTAACTACTATGGAAATAGAATATCACGGGAAAAATTAAGTATGGTAAATGTACTATTTTTAATTACAGAAATTAAATTACGTAACTATTATAGAATTGTCACCACAGTTCTTGAAAAGTGTAATAACACCCAACTTTTTATTTACAGTTTCTTCAACCGTAACTACAAAAAGTGTAACCATTTGGCACATTTGTTGTAGTACTTGTGAGGAAAGGATGTTAAAGCAAGACAGAAAGTAAATAGAGTATTAGGTTGTGATATTTAATCAAGGTGGTTGTTGCAGAAAATACTACCATTCAGCTAATAAAAAAACCAAAAGGATCAAGGTGATATTAGCTCAACATATGACGGACTCATAGAGGAAGGATCACAAAGTTTTGGCTAAAACATTTCTGGTATTGATCTTTAATCATGTCTCTGAATGACATTTTCGTTGATATTGGTCTGTTTGTAGTATATTTAATCGTTATTTCTTAATCAGAAAACTCACGTTGTTAAAAATGCTATCTTAATTTGTAGGAGTTCTATCTAGTTGTTGCAACTAAATAACTTTAAGATAACCATTTCTATCTCTTTGTTGCGTAGACATTAAGAACTTTATCTAAAGCGAGAAAATCTGTTAACAACTTTATCCGCAGCCGAGGTTACCTGCTATACCGGGTAACCTTTTTTGTCCTGTAGTAGCGGGGTTCACAAAAAAAAAAGTTGTCACTAACCCTAATTAGGGACGCACCATAGACAACCCCCAAAGTTTTGCTGACACACTTAGAGGGTACTTAGAAACTCTAAGGACCTAAGGTTTCATTGCACTCATTTCACCATGCTCTTATTCTGATGGGCAAGAGGTAGATCTAAGTATAATAATAACAGCATAGTTTTTAGCGTTTAATTCTTTCAGAGTAGATGGCAACAAATGATGATTTTGAAGTTGTTGCGCTTGTATTCATGTTCCTCCCGCACCCAGCAATCCGTGTGAACCGCGAGGGTGGACACGATATTTCAATGCACGTTTCGCCTTTGATATTGATAATATACAACAGTGTTTTCAGTTTTTTTGGGGGAGTGGGTGGGGGGGGGGGGGGTTAAGGGGGATTTCATGCTGTTTCTAGGATAATGTTACTAAGCCGAAGTGTATGGGTGGTTTGGGTTTACGCCAATATGTTTTTAATAATAGAGCTCATCTGCTTAATCTTTGTTGGCGAATTCTTAAACATAATAAGGTTTGGTGGATAACAGTTTACAGGCCAATTTGTTCTTAAAGTTGTACATTATTGGTAATAGTACTACAATTTCGGTTTGGCATCACGCGTGCCTTCCCTTTGAACTTCCCTCCTCTATTACTAGTTTACTACCCAAATTTACAAGATTCCAAATCCTTTTATTTTTAGGTCTGATACAGTGGTGTGGGATTCTCTGGATGTATTTTTGTTCAACTAAAGACGCTTATAAGTCCTTCATCCCCTCTACCATTCACACATATAAAAGGATTTGGAAGCTACATGTTCCACCGAAACTACAATCGTTTATTTGGCGCATTATTTGTGGTAGATTACCGTTAAATACTAATTTTGGACTTAAATCATTATTGACTGTTTGTTACCCCCGTAACGATCGGGTACACAAACACAACACACGCGAAAATAAAACACTAAACAATATAATTTCTTCTTGATTCCTTAAACGGAGGGATTACATCTATTTAAATAGATAAACAGACATAATCCCTAACTTAATCTAGACTCTTACATGCCAAGCCCGGATCAACTAAATATTAAATAACTTATAACTAATAACGGATTAAATAGCTAAATAAATAAATGCTAAAAATATATTGATACATGACCCGTATCAACACCCCCCACCCCACCCCCCACCCCATGCTTGAAATCGCCTTGTCTTCAAGACAGATGTTGAAGAATCCGAAATATACTTTCCCGGGTCAAATTGGTGTCGAACAAACTTGAGACGCTCACATTGTAATCCCAAATGAGCACTAAGCCCAAATATTTTCTACCCAACAAATAGCCCAAAATAAATAGGCCCAAGTGGGGCATTAACTCCAAAATTAGAAGTGAGCCCAGATGAAATATCGAAGGCCCAAAAGTGACTTCAGCCCAATTAGTTGGCCACCCTGAAAATCCATTGGCTGATGAGAAGCAATCCAGATTGGTGGTGGCGGGTCTGGTGGCTTGGTGGCCACTGTTTGCTGCAGTGGCTATGCCGGGAGGGCCGGCTGGTGAAGGTCACCGTCGGTCAGAGCCAAGGAGCAGTGGGACGCCGTCGGATCAGCCGCCCTGTGGGTTGTGGAGGTACAATCAAAGCTATGGCGCTTGCAGAATCGTCGCCGTCAGGTCATGTTGCAGGGTATGAGGCGACCGCGGCCGATGGGGTTGGAGGTGCGACCATTCGTGGGTTGTTTGGGGATGGCTGGGACCGGAAACCACCGTCGGCCATGGCGTTTTGAGGTTGTGGGTTGGCGATTGGAGGTCGTCGATGGCTGGGGATGTCGGATTGGGATTCGATTTGAGGCTGGCTAGAGGGTGGGCTACCTCTTCGATTGGAGCAGCTGGACAAACAGCGATGGAGGCTTCGGCGTTCTCAAACGGGTTGGGCATTCTTGTGATGGCGGCATCGGCTGTTCTTGTGATGAAGGCAGCGGCAGCCATGGTGGTGGTTGTTGTCCTCTCGGGGTTGCTGCGAGTTCTTGCTCGTATGCTCTGTATGGCGCACGTGATTGCCGCACCCAAGTTGCTAATTCTGCACATTCGTCGTTGATGGGCTTGTTGAGGAGGTCCAAGAAACCCTCTATGGTGAAAGGTTCACCTATGGAGTCCGAGAACGAGCGCCGCGAACGAAAGTTTGACCGACGCTCTCAATGAAAGCACCGGGCGGTTTCGTGCATTAGTACGAATGCCCTCTCTTTAACTTATTATTATATAAATATATATATATATATATATATGCGGAGCTTACTTAAATAAATCTATCGATGTAACTAAAATAAAGCATTTTCTAGATGAAAGGTAAAAGAGATATTCTTTGTATTTCAACGAAATCTTTTAATTTCTTATTTAACTATCATTGAATAGGGGGTAGAACTATCTAGTTAAACGAAGGGGGCTTGTCCAAGAAGACCCTCTTTTGGGTCTTATAACGCTAGGGACATAGTTCTAAAAAACAATTCTCTTTTTTAAATGAAAGACAAGGAAAGAAGAACTATAACAGTCGCTCATGCCCCCATCGTCTAATGGTTCAGGACATCTCTTTTTCAAGGAGGCAAGATGCCATTACCTTGATGAGAAATAAAAAGGAATATCGAAAATTCGAGTGGCTAAAGCTGAGGCAGCTGCTTTCGAAGTAACAGAAAGAAAAAACTGAAAGAAACCTAAAAAACAGAAGAAATAAGTAGTCGCCTAAACCGCCGACCGAGGGAGGCGGGTGTCTTGGTCTTCGTGTTCAGCATATTTGGTTACGCGGCTTTCTCTGAAGGGCCTTACCTTCCCTTAGCCCTAGGACTATCTTCCTTTGCTTCGGTCGTTGGTTATTGCATTGGTCGAACCCTGTCGGCTGACATCTAGGCAAGGCAAAGTTTACGTGGAGTTGACGTAGCAGTGGAAGCGCCTGGGTAAAATTTGGACACACAAACACGAATACACGTGAAAATAAAAACACTAAACAATATAATTTCTTCATGATTCCTTAAACGGGGAGACTACATATATTTAAATAGATAAAGTAACATAATCTTAACCTAACCTAACGTAGACTCTTACGGGCCAATCCCGGATCAACTAAATATATAATAACATAAATACTAATAATATACTAAGAAAATATTGATACGTGACCCCTATCACTGTTCCCTTTTTGACTCTTCTCCTGTATTTTTAATGCACTTGTTTCGTGAATGCCTTAAGGTTCGGGCTGTTTGGAATCTTCTTCTCCCACTACTAATTATAGTTTCTGAACTCCCTCTAATTATAAAGAGTGGATTGATGTCCAATACTATCAAAATCACAAGTGTAGTAGTTTTCTTTTCATTTGGCAACAACTTTTTTGTTTCGCGCTTTTGGGAAGTCCGGCTATCAGAATTCACTCACCTCACCACACAGATCCAAAGATGAAGAAGAAACAAAAATGTGGGAAAACATTTCTAATGTAAAATTAGAGAATGAAAATGAACATTACATTCAATTGAAAGGGAAAGTGCAAAATAACTACCTAGGTGATGAACTAGCCAATCAGAGCCAGCCACCTAGGCAAGGATGACAACTAAACACAGCTACCTTACACTAATTACAATTAGAACCCTACTAAATGAGTTTATTTGCAGAAACGCCATGCAAACAAAAATACTACCAGTATATTCAATACACCCCCCTCAAGTTTGAGTGTCTACATTTAACACTCCCAACTTGGATCTGAGAAACTTGAAAGCTGGGGAAGGAAGAGATTTTGTGAGAAAGTATGCTAACTGATGAGAAGATGGAACAAAGACATGCTTCGGCACCTTCTTGGAAACCAAATCCCTCACTATATGCTGATCCATTTCAATGTGCTTAGTCCTTTCATGAAAAACAGGATTTTTTGCAATTTGAATGGCTGAGTTGATATCACTGTAAATCACAGGAGTGGTGGAGATAACAATATGCAGATCATGAAGAAGAAATAAGGACCATTGAAGCTCACAAGTGGCAGCAGCCAAGCTCCTTTACTCTGCTTCGGCTGAAGACCTGGAGACCACTCTCTGTTTCTTTGATTTCCAGGACACTAGAGCATCTCCCAAATAAACCAAAAACCACTAGTAGATATCCTTGTATCAATGCAGCCACCCCAATTTGAGTCAGAGAAGAGCTTCAAAGAAAGGGAGTTCTAGGATGGAAAGAACAGACCAAAACCAACATTCACTTGAAGATGTCTCAGATTGTGGTGCAGAGCCTTATAATGTCCTGCAGAAGGGTGAGAAACATATTGAGAGAGCTTGTGTACTGCATAGCACAAGTCTGGTCTGGAGCTGCATAAGTACAATAGTTTGCCAATAATACTTCTGTACATGCTACTCTCAGAAGAAGACAAATAAGTCAATGAGGACTGTTGCAGTTTAAGATTCACTTCCATAGGAACAAATTCAGGCTTACACTGAGCATAACCACTAAAATGCAAGACATCTAAGGCAAACTTCTTTTGGCAAAGAGTGATGCTAGTGTCATTTCTGGCTATCTCAAAGCTAAGAAAGAACTGTAATGGACCAAGATCTTTCAATTGAAATTGTAGATTAAGTGCTTCTTTCAAATCTTGCAAAGTGTGAAATTTATCCCATGTCAAGGGGATATCATCCACATAGACAAGTAGGACTGTAAAAGAATATTGTCTCCTTAACACAAACATAGTATAATCTGACATGCTTTGCTTAAAACCAAGAGAGATAAGAGTAGGTGAAAATTTTCCATACCACTGTCTTGAAGCTTGCTTCAGCCCATAGAAAAAAATTTGAAGCCTGCAAACAAGAGTGCCTCTCTCATGAAAACTCAAATCAAGAGGAGTGTAACCTTGTGAAATCTGCATATAAACTTTTTCTAGTAAATCTCCATGTAGAAATGCATTATTGACATCCAATTGAATAAGATGCCAATTATGCATAGCTGGAAGAGCCAATAAACACTTCAAGGTGGGAATTTTTTTGCCACTGGAGAATTAGTGTATGTACAGTCCACCCCTTCTGTTTGTGTATAGCCCTTTGCCACAAGCCTAGCTTTATATCTCTCCACACTTCCATCAGCCTTATGCTTTATCTTATAAACCCACTTAAACCCTACCACATCATGACCAGGTGGTAA
Organism: Linanthus parryae; assembly: GCA_023055425.1. Lineage (NCBI taxonomy): Eukaryota > Viridiplantae > Streptophyta > Magnoliopsida > Ericales > Polemoniaceae > Linanthus > Linanthus parryae. The sequence continues at coordinate 43,979,195 of JALGPY010000002.1, forward strand.
CAAAGTGACAACCAAGTGTTGTTTGCTTCCATTGCTGAAATTTCTGCCTTCATAGCTTGGACCCATTTAGGGTCTTGAGATGCTTCATGATAAGTGAATGGTTCTTTAGCACTGTGAACCTCTGCCAAAAAATGTTTATAACCAGGCCTAAACACAGTAGAAGCAGAAGAAGAAAGATTTGGGCACTAACAACAAAATCATGAAAATGAGAAGTTTGTTTGATAACCTTGCTTGGTCTTGTAGACTGGGACTGAGAAGGAAGAGAGACAGCTTCTTCTACAGGTGCAGAATCTGCAACATCAGCTATAGGAGTAGTGGAAGGCTCAGGGGGCAAAGATAAAGAAGAATCCACAGGAGAGACTTAAAAAAATGGATGAGGTGGATTTTGATTCAGAAGCCATAACTGGCATCACAAGATCATGTTGAGAAGATAAAACCATACTTGCAGGAGAACTATAAGGAAACACTGTCTCATTGAATGTAACATTTCTAGAAACTGTACTAGCTCCAGTATCTAGAATATATAACTTATACCATTTCATTCCATAAAAAAAACCAAGAAAGACTCCCAGCTTGACTCTGTTGTCAAATTTGGATCTACCATGTGTCAAGGAAGAGACATAGCACAAGCAACCTAAAGTTCTAAGAGACTGATAATCAGGTTCTTCTTTGAACAAACTTTCATATGGAGATTTGTGTAGAAGAACCTTTGTAGGCAGTCTATTAATGAGGAATGCAGCAGTCATCACACGATCCCCCCAAAACTTCAAAGGGAGTGAAGACTGAATCCTCAGAGCCCTAGCCACATTCTGCAGATGTTGGTGTTTTCTCTCAACCACATAGTTTTTTCTCTGGAGTTTCTACACAACTAAACTTATGCAATATCCCATGAGAACCAAAATAATCTATGATCTTTAGCTCTGGAGCTTGATCACTTCTGATTCTGGGAACTTTAGAATTAAAGTGTGTAGCTAACATAAATTGGGTAATATTGAAGTGGCATCAGATTTATGAACCATCAAATAGATCCAAGTGACCCTGGAGTGGTCTTCAAAAATTGTTACGAAGTACCTAAAGTCATCATAAGTAGACACTCTGTAAGGTGTTGGAATAGATGCCCTAGAGGCAATCTAGTTTAGTATGAATTTATTAGTGGCTAGAAATTCATTTATTATTTATTGGATATTTAATATAATGAAGTCCTTAGATTTACAATTGTGTTGTTTATCTTAAATATCCCTAGTCCAGTATAGCGATTAATGGGACGATCATCTATAGACTAGTATGGGGTTGGATTGATATGGAGATATCATGATCCAACACATAGGTGTGCATTAAGGGTAATGTTGCACTGGATTGACCCATCTCCGAGAAGGCTACATACACGTTATGTTGAGTCACAAGCGCTTCTCGCGGTGCAAATGTATTGTCATCCTTAGACTTGAAGTCACTAGATATTCTAGTTGTGGATTATTGTGATTTTGGTAGCGTTAAACGCTACACCGTAACTGGGTAGTTATAAAGGCGTGTACTGGATACAATAAGAAGCAAGCTTAGAGATCGTAGTGGACATAGATAGAATTTGTCCCTCCCACATAACGGGAGCAAATATCCTAGGCCACTCGAGGGATAGTGCTTATGGAATGTCTGGCCAGACTCAAATAAATCAATATGGGATATTGATGTTATTTGCACGAATAAGGCTATTCCCATGGATCGAGAAACTGTGGATTGGATATACGAGTGTGACTTGTATGTCTCGTTTCCAATCCGGATATAGAGACAAAGGGATGAGACAATTACTTGTACAAAGGTTGTCAAGATAACTATTCTATTAGTTGGCTAGAATGGATGTTTTGCTAGAAACCGCTCCATATTAGCAAATAGTTGCTACCAACTAGATAGAACCTATGGGGTCACACGCTATATAGAGTTGAACTAGATTTGGGAATTAATTAATTGGATTAATTAATTAGAAGGATCACTTTTCAAAACCTTGCAAACTTAGTAGGGACTAATTTGCAAGGAAGGGACTAAATTGAATTCTAGTAGGACTAGAATAAGTCATTTAGGTAGTTCGCAAGGAGTTGTTGGACTATATAAAGGACCTTCCTTCCTTCCTTCCCACACAACTTATGTTCATTATTGAACATAACAAAGAGTGAGAGAGAACAAAAGGAGAGAGAGCAAGCAACAAGAGGAGCCGACCGCCCCTCTTGCCGCCGCCCATCCCGTCGGCCACAAAGGAGGCCGAGAGCCCCCTTTTGGTCTCGTTTTGCGTGATTTTTTCTTCCTCTTCCTCTTTCCGGGCTAGCACCAAGGACTTGGGAGATCTAGGGTCAACTCTAGGCGTGGATCAACCATAGAGAACGTGACACAATTCGCGTTTGAAGTCATCAAAGGAGAACCCTAAGGTGTGTTGTTGATTTCTTCCCTTACCATCGTTATGATTCTTGACTTGTGATCCTTGGAGGGTTTTGCATGGTTTATTTTTGTGTCCGTTGCGCATCCATGATTCAAAACCCTACAGTGGTATCAGAGCCACAGGTCGTAGAGCATAAACGTGGTTTATGTGTTACGTTTTAGTTGTTTTACACCTTAATTTGATTGTTTATCGCGTAAAACAAGACAAATCAAGCATGGGATGCAATTTGTCAATAATTAATCATAACAAGATCTAATTTTTGCATTGGATGCATGAATTGGTGAGTTTGAGAAATTTTAAGATCTTAGATCTAGGGTTTGGGAATCCTTGGGGAAGAAGGAGTTCTCCCAAAACAAGGAAACAACCAAACTTGGGCACCAAGCAAGGGAGTTGTTTTGGAAACAACTCCCTCAAGGAGGTTCGGCCCCCCTAGGGACCGCCCCTCTTGCTTGCCGCCCAAGATTGGCCGCCCAAGGGGCCGGGCGGCCTTAACCCGCGGCCTAGGCGTGTGGGTTTTGGGTCGGGCCGGCCCTAGGGCCTTGTGGTTCATCTTATTGGGCCCGGGAAATTTGATTGTTGGGCCCATGGACCGTTTTAACCCGAGAAATCCTAAAATCAATTAAAATTGACCAAGCGCGTTAAAATTGGATTTTAACTGTTTATGTGCAATTCGCATGGTGATCGGATATGGCCTTAGGATGTGGTTTGATGTGGATGTTTAATTTTGTGGTTTGGTTTTACGGCCTGCGAGCTGATCAATTAATTGTAATAATTAATTAGGGTTTTATGGCCTGCGTGCCAATTTTTTTCCCAACCTGTGAGATTTATTTTATTTAGTATAGAAGTTAGCTAGTGCTAGATAAAGTAGATTGTTAGCCAAGATTGAAGAAAAGAAGCCCAAAGCCAAAGGAGCCACAAAAGATGGAGCATGGAGCATGGAGCATTCCACATGACTATGAAGGATGGACCAAATGATCAAGACGCATGGAGATGTGTTTGCTTTTAGGGTTCATAGATAATTCCATTGGCTTGGAATTATCTTAGTCTAGAAAAGGCCATATCCACATCACGTTTAATTTCTGTTTTGTGGTTGTTTACTTTATTGTCTTATTATTGTGTGGTTGGTGTATGGATGATGCATGCAATTAGGATAATAAGATAACTAGACAGCCCGGATATATTATTTGGAGTTGTGCCCAAACTCAAATAGATAGATTAGTTGATATTGATCAACAAAATAAATAAAATTGAATTTAAAAATCCCTCAAAATTCAAATATTGTGTTCTTGCCTTCTCGTTATTTAAACACTCATTATCATCATTATTTATCAAGCTCATGCGTGCCAAAGCATGGCGACTTGGTTCATAATGATGGAATGGGATGGCACGTAACAATGTGCAATTGTTTAGATAAGAGGTTGAACACAACTAGGCTATTAATATGATTAAGAAACCTAGAGGCAATCAATTGGGATTATCCATATGGATGGATAAATAAGGAGTTATTTTGCCCAATTGAACCAAGAGTTGCATAAGGGATGCAATTGGAATTGTTCCTACCTAAAGTAGCCAAATTATGGGTGACTTGCCAAAGCAAGCTCATAAGGAGGTGAAACATGGATCTTGGCCCACTAGAAAATATAAGGATATTTTCCGCATTAATATTTTGAGGGTTATTAATCCGTAGAAAAATAGTGGGAGCTATATTTGATAAACTAGCCATTATTGAATATAGTCAAAAATTCACAAATACTAAAACTTGCGTATTTTCCTTTTTGTAGAATTCCAAATGGAAAATAACTCATCGAGTTCACAAAATTCCTTGTGATCTGTCCTTGAGAAGGACAAGCTCTCTGGAACCAACTTTCTTGATTGGTACAGAAACTTGAGAATTGTTCTCAAGCAAGAGAAGAAACTGTACGCAATAGAGGAGCATGTTTCAGAAGGTCCAGAGAACCAAACACCTGCTGCCCTAAAGGCGTATCAAAAGCGTGTTGATGACGCTAATGATGCGGCCTGCCTTATGCTATACACCATGACTTCTGAGCTTAAGAAGCAACACAAAAACATGAATGCTGTCGATATGATCGAGCATCTGAAGCAGCTCTTTAAAGAGAAGGAAAGGGTAGAGAGGTATGAGGTCTCTAAGGCACTGTTCAAGTGTCATCTGGCATAAGGGAACCCGGTGGGACCCCATGTACTCCGTATGATCGGGTACTTAGAGAATCTCGCCCGACTAGGGTTCCCGGTCGGCCAAGAGTTGGCAACCGATCTCGTGTTGCAATCGTTGCATGAGAGTTATAGACAGTTCATCATGAACTATAACATGAACGAGATCGTAAAACCACTGCCAGATTTACTCAATATGTTGAGGACAGCTGAACAGAGCATCAACAAGGGTAAGGGCAAGGCCATTATGATGGTACAGAAAGGAAAGGGCAAAAGGTTTGCCTCATCCTCCAAGGGCAAAGGCAAGTCAGTTGCCAAGTCCAAGGAACCTACCCTTAAGCCTGTTGGTGGCATTGCCAAAGGTGTGACTAAAGGTGAGTGTCACTACTGCAGTCAACCTGGACACTGGAGGAGGAACTGACCAAAATATCAGGAGGACAAGAGGCTTGGAATAGTGATTCCACCACCACCAGGTAATTTTGTTGTAGATGTCAACTTAACTGTCTCTACATCATGGGTATTAGATACTGGATGTGGATCTCATATTTGTCGAAATATGCAGGATCTAAAGAGAAGTAGAAGATTGGCTAAAGGAGAGGTAGATCTGCGCGTTGGGAATGGAGCAAAGGTTGCTGCGTTGGCCATAGGCGTGTGCGAGCTATCTCTGCCTTCAGGATTAGTTTTAGAATTAAATAATTGCTATTTTGTGCCTGCTATGAGCAGAAACATTATTTCTATTTCTTGTTTGGACAAGGATGGTTTTATTATTTCAATAAAGAACAATTGTTGTTCCTTTTATTTGAATAATATTCACTATTTTAGTGCGCAATTATTTAATGGACTTTATGTCCTTGATCTAAGAAATCCTGTCTACAACATTAATACCAAGCGGATTAAAATAAATGATTTAAATCCTGCTTATTTATGGCACTGTCGTTTAGGCCACATAAATGAGAAACGTGTATCTAGACTCCATAAGGATGGATTACTAGACTCATTTGATTTTGAATCATATGAGACATGTGAGGCTTGTTTATTGGGAAAAATGACAAAGTCCCCTTTCAATAAGAAAGGTGAGAGGACTAGTGAGCAATTGGCGCTCATACATACCGATGTGTGTGGGCCATTTGCCACGCCTGCCAGGGGTGGTTATGTCTACTTCATTACATTTACTGATGATTTCAGGAGATATGGATTTGTGTACCTCATGAGGGCAAAATCCGAATTCGGTTAAGTGTTCAAAGAATTCAAGAATGAAGTAGAGAAGCAGCTTGGCAAAAGTATCAAGGCTCTACGATCAGATCGTGGAGGAGAATACTTGAGCCAAGAGTTTGACGACTATCTTAGAGAGTGTGGGATCGTGTCCCAACTCACTCCACCCGGAACGCCACAATGGAATGGCGTGTCTGAGAGGAGGAATCGAACCCTATTGGATATGGTTCGATCTATGATGTGTCAAACCGATCTTCCATTATCATTTTGGGGCTACGCTCTATTAAGTGCAGCTTTCACCATTAACCGTGTTCCATCCAAATCAGTCATGAAGACACCACATGAGATGTGGAGTGGGAGGCGTCCCACACTGTCGTTCATGAGGATTTGGGGCTGCGATGTCTATGTAAAGCATTTACAATCAGACAAGCTAGGGCCGAAATTGGATAAGTGCAAATTTGTGGGGTACCCTAAGGAAACTAAGGGATACTACTTCTACAATCCAACCGAGAACAAAGTGTTTGTTGCTCGGACCGCCGTGTTTCTAGAAAGAGAGTTTGTCTCTAAAGAAGCTAGTGGGAGGAATGTAGAACTTGAAGAGGTTCAAGAACCACAAATCACTGAACCGATTATGGAACATGAACAGGAACCACAAGCAGTTGTGGAGCAACCTGTTCAGGTAACACAAGAGCTTCGTAGATCTAGTAGAGTGCGCCAGGAACCCGAGAGATATGGACTTCTCGTGACCGATTCCGGTGACACGATGCTCATAGATGACGAGCCTACTACCTATGAGGAGGCCATGAATGGCCCAGACTCTCAGAAGTGGCTAGAAGCCATGAGATCCGAGATGGAATCCATGTATACCAACAAAGTATGGACTTTGGTGGAACCACCCGATGGGGCGCGGCCCATAGGGTGCAAGTGGGTCTTCAAGAAGAAGATCGACATGGATGGTAATGTGATTACCTATAAGGGCCGATTGGTGGCTAAAGGATTCAGACAGATTCATGGTATTGACTATGATGAAACCTTTTCACCAGTCGCTATGACCGAATCCATCCGAATCCTACTTGCGATTGCAGCATACCACGACTATGAGATTTGGCAGATGGATGTCAAAACAGCATTCCTTTATGGGAATCTCCTTGAGGACGTGTATATGATACAGCCGGAGGGTTTTGAGTATCCAAAGCAAGCCAACAAAGTCTGTAAGCTGCAACGATCCATTTATGGATTGAAGCAAGCTTCTAGGAGTTGGAATCGACGTTTTGATGAAGTAGTCAAAGAGTTTGGCTTCATCAGAAACGAAGATGAGTCTTGTGTCTACAAGAAGGTTAGTGGGAGCTCTGTAGATTTTTTGGTCTTGTATGTAGATGACATACTAGTCATTGGAAACGACGTTCCCATGCTACAATCTGTTAAAGATTGGCTAGGGAAGTGTTTCTCAATGAAGGACTTAGGGGAAGCAGCCTATATACTCGGTATAAAGATCTATAGAGATAGATCTAAGAGGTTTCTAGGCCTAAGTCAAAGTACATATATTGACAAGGTGTTGAAACGGTTCAACATGCAAGATTCCAAGAAGGGATTCTTGCCCATGTCACATGGAATCACTCTTTCGAAGTGTGGTTGTCCTTCCAATGAGATTGAGAAGGAACGCATGAGTAGAATTCTCTATGCCTCGGCCATAGGATCTATCATGTACTCCATGTTATGTACTAGACCAGATGTGTCATATGCCTTGAGTATGACAAGCAGATACCAATCCAATCCGGGTGAGACTCACTGGATTGCACTCAAGAACATCCTAAAGCACTTGAGAAGAACTAAGGATGTTTTCTTGATATTTGGCGGTGAGGAAGAGTTGCGTGTAAGGGGTTACACTGATGCAAGCTTCCAAACCGACAGAGATGACTTTAGATCACAAGTCGGGATATGTGTTTTGCCTGAATGGAGCAGCGGTGAGCTGGAAGAGTTCCAAGCAAGAGACAGTAGCTGATTCTACAACAGAGGCTGAGTCCATTGCTGCAAATAGTGCAGCAAAGGAAGCTGTTTGGATCAGAAAGTTTGTTTGTGAACTTGGTGTGGTTCCTAGCATTGCGGATCCAGTCGAGTTGTACTGTGACGACACTGGGGCGATCGCGCAATCAAAGGAACCCAGGTCGCACCAGAAGTCCAAGCACGTGCTCAGGAAATTTCATCTGATTCGAGATATTATCGATAGAGGAGACGTTCGGATATGCAAGATTCCTACAGATGAGAATCTGTCAGACCCGCTTACAAAGCCGCTCACACAGTGGAAGCATGAAGGGCACACTAGGAGTATGGGCATACGAGATGCGCCAGATTGGCTCTAGTGCAAGTGGGAGACTGTTGGAATAGATGCCCTAGAGGCAATCTAGTTTAGTATGAATTTATTTGTGGCTAGAAATTCATTTATTATTTATTGGATATTAAATATAATGAAGTCCTTAGATTTACAATTGTGTTGTTTATCTTAAATATCCCTAGTTCAGTATAATGATTAATGGGACGATCACCTATAGACTAGTATGGGGTTGGATTGATATGGAGATATCATGATCCAACACATAGGTGTGCATTAAGGGTAATGTTGCACTGGATTGACCCATCTCCGAGAAGGCTACATACATGTTATGTTGAGTCACAAGCGCTTCTCGCGGTGCAAATGTATTGTCATCCTTAGACTTGAAGTCACTAGATATTGTAGTTGTGGATTATTGTGATTTTGGTAGCGTTAAACGCTACACCGTAACTGGGTAGTTATAAAGGCGTGTACTGGATACAATAAGAAGCAAGCTTAGAGATCGTAGTGGACGTAGATAGAATTTGTCCCTCCCACATAACGGGAGCAAATATCCTAGGCCACTCGAGGGATAGTGCTTATAGAATGTCTGGCCAGACTCAAATAAATCAATATGGGATATTGATGTTATTTGCACGAATAAGGCTATTCCCATGGATCGAGAAACTCTGGATTGGATATACGAGTGTGACTTGTATGTCTCGTGTCCAATCTGGATATAGAGACAAAGGGATGAGACAATTACTTGTACAAAGGTTGTCAAGATGACTATTCTATTAGTTGGCTAGAATGGATGTTTTGCTAGAAACCGCTCCATACTAGCAAATAGTTGCTACCAACTAGATAGAACCTATGGGGTCACACGCTATATAGAGTTGAACTAGATTTGGGAATTAATTAATTGGATTAATTAATTAGATGGATCACTTTGCAAAACCTTGCAAACTTAGTAGGGACTAATTTGCAAGGAAGGGACTAAATTGAATTCTAGTAGGACTAGAATAAGTCATTTAGGTAGTTGGCAAGGAGTTGTTGGACTATATAAAGGACCTTCCTTCCTTCCTTCCCACACAACTTATGCTCATTATTGAACATAACAAAGAGTGGGAGAGAACAAAAGGAGAGAGAGCAAGCAACAAGAGGAGCCGACCGCCCCTCTTGCCGCCGCCCATCCCGTCGGCCACAAAGGAGGCCGAGAGCCCTCTTTTGGTCTCGTTTTGCGTGATTTTTTCTTCCTCTTCCTCTTTCCGGGCTAGCACCAAGGACTTGGGAGATCTAGGATCAACTCTAGGCGTGGATCAACCATAGAGAACGTGACACAATTCGCGTTTGAAGTCATCAAAGGAGAACCCTAAGGTGTGTTGTTGATTTCTTCCCTTACCATCGTTATGATTCTTGACTTGTGATCCTTGGAGGGTTTTGCATGGTTTATTTTTGTTTCCGTTGCGCATCCATGATTCAAAACCCTACATAAGGGCCCCAGGTGTCAACATGCACAAGCTGAAACAATCAAGAAGAAATATGTCCAGAGGAAGGAAAACTTAACTTCCTTTGTTTAGCTTGTGGAAAAATCAAACTGGGGGAATCAAACATTTAGACTATCCCATATTATTGAGCAATGATTGCAATTTCAGGTCTGATGGATGTCCAAACCTATTGTGCCAAGTGAAAACAGAAGGCAGGACAACAGCACCAGCAATAGATACAGAAACAGATGATGGAAACAAATATAAGCCATCATGTTTCTTACCATACCCCAAAATATCATAAGAGAACTTGTCCCTGATGATACAGCCACTAGCTTCACAGATGAAATCACAGTGATGAGATTGAGTGAGTTGTGACGTAGACAACAAGCTGAAAGCAAAAGTAGGAACATGAAGAACTTGTGTCAAATTTAGAGAGTCAGAGAGCTTTACTGTTCCAATATGATGTACTGCAGCTGTACCTCCATTTGGTAAATGAACACAAGTATTGTAACCAGGCACATAACTGCTGAAGAATGAAATATCATGACACATATGGTCAGTTGCTCCACTATCTATTGTCCATGAGACATATAAGAGCTTTGAATCAGCTAGTCCTGATTGAAAAGAGAAAGAACTTAAAACTCCAGCCATGAAAGGGTATTGTGAAGAAGATTCCTGAGAAGAACCGTAATGATGCATAGGACTCTCATGAATTTCATGACATGCAGTCAAGGATCCAGAAGAGGTGCCTTGCTTTTGTTTATTTATGTACTGCATCACTTGTTCACAATGTGATTGAGAGAGATGAGGGGTGGTGAGGAAGGAACTGAAGCAATAGTGTGGACATTATTAGCTTGTGAGTTATGCTTCACAAAAGACCCCTGAGATGGCACGTAGTTGGAATTCTTTCCTTTGAAACCTAGAGGATAACCAATCAATTTCCAGCATTTCTCTTTAATGTGACTAGTACCCCCACAATGGTAACAGACTAGTTTACGTCTATTGTATCTAACATGAGATTGTGTAGATTTAGCTACATTGGCATGTGAAGAGCTAGAAGAATTAGCAAGAGACATCATAGACATTTAAGCTGCATTAGACCCCAAACTGACCTCTCTTTGTTTCTCTTGTTGTAAGACCTAAGAAAACACTTTATTCATAGGAGGTAGAGGTTCTGTCAATAAGATTTTCTCTTTCACAAAGGTATATCTATCATTAAGGCCCATATGAAATTGCATGACCAGATCTTCTTGTTGCTCAAGTAGTAGCTTATGCAATACATGACATGTACATTGATGACAACCACCACAAGAACACAGAGCACCAACCTTATGATTACTCAATTCATCACATGAACTTTTGAATTTAGTGTAATACATAGTTATAGTCATAGAATCTTGCTTCAAATTAGCAAGCGCGTTCTTATTGAACATTTTTCTGAGAAAAACGTTCAATAAGACATGCCAGATTTCATAAAAAGTGGCAGAATACACCATACTGGAATCTACGTCTTTGGATACTGAATTCAGTAATCATGAGATCACCATGAATCGCAGCGTTTCCACAGAGAATACAAAGAATCTGAAGGATCAGGAGGCAACAAGAACCAGACACAAAAGCAAGTTTGTTCTTCGCCTCGAGAGCAAGAGTCATAGATCTGAACCAGGTGTTGAAATTATCACCAACTAAAAGTTGTGAAACGAGATTGATACCTGGATTATCCGAATTGGTGAGATAATACGGAGAGATTGATCAATCTATAACATCAAAGTTCCAGGAGGAGTCCCCATGTATCCAGAACCCTAGAAAAGAGATCTCCAAAGAAAAACAAGTGAACGAACAAGAGATAGAGCTCAAAGAGCAAGCAGATACGCAATCGTCGAAAGCGAGAGCTCTGATACTATATCAGAATTCACTCATCTCACCACACAGATCTGAAGATGAAGAAGAAACAAAAAGGAGGGAAAAACATTTCTGATGTAAAATTAGAGAATGAAAATGAACATTACATTCAATTGAAAAGGAAAGTGCAAAATAACTACCCAGGTGATGAACTAGCCAATCAGAGCCCGCCACCTAGGCAAGGATGGAAAATAAACACAGCTACCTGTAGATAGTGCTTTCTGAGCTAGCAGATCTTGGCCACGTGGCAACCATCCAGCACACCATATTGTGCTCCACACACACTGGATCACCAGCCGCGCTGATCCATGTGGGGGCTGCGAGACAGGGCCCTCGCATACCACTGCACGGGACTTGTAGGAACTTAGTGGTTTGGAGGCTAGAGTAAGTCATGTCGCGTGCAAGCCAAGCCCGCGCGCGACCTTTAGTAACTGCTTTTGAGAGATTTATGGCACGAGCTCCATAAACCCGGTCAATCCGGTCAAACCCGGTCAACCTTGTAACGGTTCCGGTATTCGCGCATAACGTGCTGTAATGGTCCCTATATGGGCGGACGAACGTGCCGTTGCGGTTAAGCTAATTAAGCCGCCATTAATAGGCGCATTAACCACACTGCAACGGTCACATTCTCCGTTATATATAGAACGTTAACCTTTCCGTACAAAGGAGGACACACGAGCCATACGCAGAAGCTCTGCCCGACCTGTGTCTCTCTCTCAGACATTATTACTGCCTTACTCTCTCCCTACACACAACCCAACTCTTTCTGTGCCATCTCTGATCCTCTACATACGGTGTACACGGAGGTCTCCCCGCCGGAATCTCTTGTGCACATTTTGGTGAACCCGACGTGAATCGAACACGCAACCATCCGACCAACTTCGCACGGGAATCATTTTATTCTTACCGCAACTGAGCTGTTCACCAAATGGGTGGAGGCGATACCATTAAAGACGGCAAATGCGCTAGCTGTGGTCAATTTCATCCAAGAAAAAATTATATGCAGGTTCGGAATTCCCAACACCGTCCTTTCGGATAATGGTACTCCTTTTGTTAATCGCTAGGTGGCTGCAAAGCTAGCAGAGTACAATATTAGGCAAATATGTTCCACCCCCTACTACCCGAAGGGGAACGGGCAAGCCGAAGCGACCAACAAAATGTTGTTGAGGATTTTAAGCAAGATGGTCGCAGATGACCAGAAGAAGTGGGCTGATTATTTAAACATAGCCCTCTGGGCTTACCGGACTTCTCCAAGGACACCCACGGGGGTCTCACCGTTCCTCCTATGCTATGGAGCCGAGGCCGTGGTACCTGCGGAGGTGAGGGTCAATTCGGCGAGATTGGCCTTACATGCATTGTACGACAATCAACGCGATCATGACTTAGTCTTGCTAGAAGAAAAGCGAGAGCAAGCTAAAAGGACCAACAAGCGGTATCAAGAGAGGATCGCTCGTGCTTACAATAAGACGGTCCAGCGAAGAGATTTTGCAGTTGGAGATTTGGTCCTCTGCGCATCTGATCATTGCATGTGAGAAGCGGCTCACCCAAAATTCGCAGCTAATTGGGAAGGACCCTTCGAAGTCACAGAAGTCTTCGACAGTGGTTACTGCAGCATACGGAGGTTGCACGGAACGACCTCAACACGAAGCTCAGTCAACATGCGTTGGATTAAGAAGTACTATCCCTGACTTCTTTCATTTTATGCGTTTTATTATAACGTTGCCTCATGTATCGTATGGCTATGATTCACACAATCTTCTCTCCCAAATGAGAGAATTGTAAGCTTATCTCTCCCATATGAGAGCATTATAATAAGAGGATTCTCCCAAATGAGAATTTCATATTTCTAGCTATTAATGTTGCTTTATTTAGTTTGTTATTACTGTTAACAATGGGCTATCCGCCACAATAGCAATCTGTGCAACTGCGATCTTAACCGATCTTCTAAGCCTATGTGTCACGATAGCAGCCCATGCGAAATGCGATCTTAATTGATCATCTAAGCCTATCTGTCACGATAGCAGCCCATGCGAAATGCGATCTTGATTGATCATTTAAGCCTATCTGTTACGATAGCAATCTATGCAAAAGCGATCTTAATTGATCATCTAAGCCTATCTGCCACGATAGCAGCCTATGCAAATGCGATCTTAATTGATCTTCTAAGCCTATCTGTCACGATAGCAGCCTATGCAAATGCGGTCTTAATCGATCTTCTAAGCCTATCTGTCACGATAGCAACCTATGCAAATGCGAGCTAAATCAATCTTCTAAGCCTATCTGTTACGGTAGCAACCTATGCAAATGCGATCTTAATTGATCTTCTAAGCCTATCTGTCACGATAGCAACCTATGCAAATGCGAGCTAAATCATTCTTCTAAGCCTATCTGTTACGGTAGCAACCTATGCAAATGCGATCTTAATCGATCTTCTAAGCCTATCTTTCACGATAGCAGCTCATGCGAAAAATGATCTTAATTGATCTTTTAAGCCTATCTGCCACGATAGCAGTTTGTGTGAAAACAGTGTCAAGTGATCTTTCAAGCCTATCTATTGTGATAGAAGCATCTTAAATGATTCTTCAAGCCTATCTAATGTGATAGCGGCGTTATACGAATGTGATTTAAGAAATCCGTACTTAAATCTGTCATAATCTTAAGTGATCTCCAAAAGGTCTGTCTAATGACATAGCACCTGCACTTGAATCTGAAGATGAATCACAAGCCCATCTACAAAGATGGCACAGCCACGCAAATACGATCTCGAATGATCCAATAACATATCTGTGAATTTATACGGCAGATAGCAAACGCGAAGTATGTATGTGGCATTACAAAAGGCGAAATATGCTGATACGCATGCGAAATTGTATTTTTTTGTAATGAGACAGCAGATAATACAAAAGCCATTTATCATTATGAGTCGAAAAGACTTACAATTTATCTGTCTAGATAGCAGCTTACAAGCGAAAAATCTCAAATCTAACTACGCAGCCAACATGGCTTACAATGCATTCGAAAAGTAACTTACAAGCTTGAAGTTACACATTGCGGGAATCCCGACTGAAAACGGATGAACCTAATGGTCCTAACACCAGCTATGCAATGCACAGATCTGAGGCATGAAGATCTGTTGCAAGTAGGATCTTGCTATAAAAGGAACGTCCTACGAGAGCCACAAGAAGCCATACGTTCAAGATCCCAGTGTTTGACAAAGCCCTTGTCAGATCAACATCCCATGAGATGTGCTTGAGGAACCACCGGTTCCGGCGTTCAACAGGCAAGCAGAAGCTCCAAAGGGCAAGGGCTCCTTGTAGACGGGGATGAACGCAACGGTTCGCCACCCTGAGCTCACGAACGTGGGGGCAGTAAGTCTTCCTCCAGGGATGCTGGAGGAGAATTCCACCGTTCATTACGAGTCGGTAGCAAGGTCACTACGGCGCTGCACCTCACCGGGAGGCGGCCGGAAACATGACCTGCAAACATAATAGACGAAGAAAATTCTTCGAATACACATGAGATATCATCTCCATTTTCTTTATGAAGGTTACAAATATTAGTAAGCCTCATAAAACGGATCTTGGAAACCATTTCTATGGCACAAAGCGCAAACTCAGGTCTCATGACTTGGAGTTGCCATGAATCAACGAAAAACAAGTGTTGAAGCCAGCAGTCGTAAGGACTCACGGCAAAGCACATTTTTGGGATGAAGAACCCAAATGGCAAAGACAGGGTTTATATAGACCTTGTGGAGACTCTTCAGATGCCAAGATGAGTCAGAAGAATTCGAAAAGAGGGTAAGGTCAATCACTTACGCCTTGAAAAGCGGTAACGATCAATTACCCTACTAAAGGCTACGACGATTCAGCTGCGTATCCTAATAAATGACGGACGGTCATGATTCGGATGGACTTCCCAAAGAAAGCGTGCTTATCTTACGAGAAATTAGAGCGAAAATCAAGCAGAATATCAATTGCTGATGTCATAATTAGATATGCACAGAGATATTCCATCAAATCCCGGAAAGGGCAAAACAGGCATGTCCATTATTTTGTTAAAAAAAAAGGGGGAGAAACCCTAGCAACATTACATTAATGTTTCTAGTAACATTACATTAATGTTTCTGCTATTTGTTTGCTACTTTTGAAATTCAAAAGTCAAAGTAAATTCTTGATCAAGGAGTCATTAAGGGTGAACTGACGGCTCAGATCCTCTACCTGCTCCACTTCTCGCTTCAATTGCTCGCACTTGGCATTCATCTCATGATAGAGCTTCAGAGCCTCTTCAACCTTTTGCTTTTGCTGCTCCACCTTCTGCTTCTTAGCTGCGAGGTTTTGGTGGCCGAGTTTCAAAGTCACGGCTGCGCGAATCAAAGTAACTCTTTTCATAAGAAACTTGAAACCCAGCTTGCCCTGAACCTTAGTCAGAAGATTTTGGCACATGCCAAAAAGCAATTCGGCACTCTGAACAGAAATGGTCGCAGGCGTAGCCGCAGACAGCTGCTCCAAAATCCAAATGGCTTCGGTAAGAAACAACCTTCTGTCAAAGGGCCCTATCTCCAGAGATCTCACAAATGATTGAGGATAGGTGAGGCGCATCCGAACTAGCCAGTCCACATCGGCTTGCTTCAAACCTAAAGCAATGTCAAAGCTAAGTTACGATATCAAACTCGCAAATGAATAGTGCGAGATGCAAACAGCAAACCACGACTTACCAGTTCCTTCAAGGATCTCACGAAGAGAAGGAATGCGCATTGCTGGAGTGGTCGAAGACTGTCCACGCTCCATAGCTCTCCTATCAGCTGCGAGCTCTAACTCCTCGTAGTTAGAAGGAAGAGTATAAGCCGCACCAGTTGCGATTGCAGCTCTGACCTGCGAGCCCCAAAAGATCCACGCAGGAAGTGGCGTCACAGACTCAGTCATCGCTGGGGGAATAGTGGTAGCCGAAGTTGCTTGGCGAGGGACACTTTCAGATGCGGCAGCATCGACAGCACTTGTCCTTACCTCCACAGCGCCAGCATGGGCATCTTCCTCCATTAACACAGCGTCAGCTTCGGCATCATCAGAAAGTTCGATGATGTCCTCAAAGGGCTCTCCTGTGTATTCAGCAGCTGCGACGGGCTTCTCGGTATGAGAACTCGGCACTGGGACATAGGATGCAGAAGTTTGACTTCTTTGCTCCAACACGGGTTCATCAGCAGTACCTGCGATACAAAATGCGATGATGTGAGGTAAATTGTATCATACGTTATTTTACTATCCTTTGCTAAAGCTAAGAGCAAGCACCTCCACGCGAAGGTGGGATTGCAGTGTCTTCGTCATACACTAAAGACGTGGAACCATGCCCTATTAGTGTGTCCTCATTAAGCATGTCTTTAAAAGGAGCATGACCTGGGGCGCGAAGAAGCTAGTCATGATTATGCTTTGAGTTACTAATCTTAGTTCATGCATATCGATCAAGTGATTACCTGAGGGTTCACCGCACTTGCCTACTAGCCAACGGCGAATGTCAGCCCTTGACACACCATGCTTTAACGCACCCACAATAACATCTCGATATGTTACTGCGAGATTAAAAATCTCACCTTTATCGCCGCCTGCGATTTCTTCAAAATCTTCCTGGGCTTGCTCCAAAGCTGCAGCATCCTCTTCTGGAGCCGCATCCTCCTCCTCAGCTTGAGGAGTCACCTCTTCAGGAAGCACATCTTCCTCATCGGCTGGACGCACTAAATCGTCGACATGTTGCTCTTCGAGGCTCCGCTGCCTCACACGCTCGAGATCCTCCTCTTCTCGTTGCCTCCTCCTTTCAGCAGCTTCCGCGGCTGTCTTCCTAGACTCGGCGAGAACGTCCTCGCTTATGGGTTCGTCCGAAATGCCAGAATGAGCATCCCTCTTCTGTATCTTGGCCAAAAGGCCACCGATGGTCTCATCATCATCATCATCTGCGAAGAAACGATTGGTTCAAGATCAAGTTGCAAAAAGAAATATGATAATGAGAAGGGAAACGCGATGGAGTTACCTCCTGATTCTTCCTCATGTATCACAATTGTCCTTTCTTCTTCTTCTTCATCACCTTCTCTGGGCTCCTGCCTCTCCTCTTCTTCCTCCTGGTTGAATGGAACAAAGGTCTCAACTGCGAGCTCCTTCCGCGCTTTACTGGGCATGCGACCTTTGCCTTTGTCCTTGGCAGAAAGGGACTTCACTGGAGGAGAAGTTGGAGCGCTCCTAGGGGAAGATATTGTAATTCCCTTCTGCCTGGGTCTCTTCGCTCTCGGCGCTGCAGTCGCTGGAGGAGATGGATTATATCAGGGTGGAGACAAGGCCGGAGCATTATCTATCAGCGAGTCAGCAAAAGCATTCATGACTGCGCGAATCCTTGTTTCGACCTCGGGGTCCATCCTCGATGCTAGCAGGAACGACTGTCCTTGTCTTCTTGTGGCAACAATGGTGTTAACCAGCGACTTGGAACGATCACCAGATGCGAATCTCCGCACATGACACTACAGCAAACAGTATAGAATAAAGGCATCAATATGTAGAAATCAAGAAGCTTAACGCATACGACAAAAAAGTTGCTTACCTTAGCAAATGTCTCGCTATATTTGATGACATGCGAGTCGCCTTTCTTAACTGCGGCGATCTTTTCATTCAGAATGACGTCAGGGCACAAATGGTTCTCATGATCCAACAATGAGTAGCAACCATATTCAGACTCGCTCAGACTGCAACTGGGACGAAACGGAAAATAGTTTCTTTTGATCAAAGGAGCTCTGCTTGGCTGAGGAGACGACTGCGTCTCAAACCTGACATGCTGGGAGATCCAGTATGCGAGCCAGTTCTTGGAAGAACCACCCTCGCGGTTACCTGCAGGCTGCTCAAAAGGAAGATTGTTCATAAAGACTGTTTTGCACTCCTTTGTCAGCAAGCGCCTATAGCAACCTCTTATAATGGACTGTGGCCAGATTGAGGGTGCCACTGCATCAAAGCCAAACTGGGGAGAAACTCGAGTGGGGTCAACATCCACGGTAATCCTCTCATACCTTGGTGCGAGCTCACGAATGTGCTCGGCGAGAGCAGGAAGAGAACCTCGCAGGCACCAGCAAAAGAATTCGCGGTAGCGCTCATGGAAATGCGATCCCTCTTCGAAGAGGAGCTCTTCTGAGAAGACAACACCCTTAGAAGGGTACAGCCTTGGAAACCACCGAACATTCTCAATACGCACAGCATAGGGCCTGGCAATAAACTCTTTCCGGTTGTCGCATATCAGGCTCCAAACGCACTTGGTATTGTTCGCTCCGAACCACCTCGCAGCTCTGCCGCAGTTACGCTCCTCCACCTCGCCTGGGGGACACCACTTGTTGGGCTTGGAGGCAGTTGGGGCATAAGAAGGCCACCGCCCAAAGACCCACATCGTCAAGAAGGCAATGTTGACAAAGGTCAGTATGTCGAGGCGGCCACGCGACTCCTTCATGGCCACAACCAGCTGATCCAATCTATAGTACAATGTGCCCAAGACCAAGGGTCCAAGTGCGACTCTCTGACCAAGGGCCAGTTTCACAGCGAGTGGCAGAACATGGTAGAAGACCCCATCGTGCGAGTGACCATCGATTAAGTACCTCGACAGCCAGGCACAGAGGAAAGCACAAAGGGTCAAGTGATAGCCCTTACCCTCCACGTAATTCTTGGCCTCCGGGTCTTGACTCAGAAGCTTCTTAGTGATGCTGCTGTTCGCGTAGTCACGAAAGAAGTACTGCACCCATTTATTCCAGGTATTCTTCGCAGACGTGTCAACCAACTGCCAATTGGGAAGGGCTTTGGCAGTGGTCCACCGGGTGGAGATTTTCTTTACCTCTGATAGGCACTCCTCCATCTGCGTGTACAAAGCGATCTCCGCATCCGTCCTCAAGGGACTCAAAGGGTCCACTTCACCCATGGGAGACAGATCGTACAGCATATGCACGTCCTCGAGTGTGGGGGCAGCCTCGAACTCAGCAAAATGAAAAGTGTGAGTCGCATGCGAGTAGCGGGAAAGAAGGTTTAGAAGCATGGACTGGTCCAGCTTCACGGCAGCACCCTTCATAGCACGAACAGCGAAGTATACGCTGGCCTCATTAAGAGTCGCAGCATGATCGGTCAACACATGGTCAATCCACTCATCCATGTAGTCCAATTTCTGGACATAAGCTTGGGTGAAAATCGCAGCATAGGGGAAGTACCCATTTTCGATTCCCAATCGAACCACATCCTCGCAGCCAATCAACTCGAGCAAGGCTGAGTTAACTGGGGAGTCAACGTCAGCAATCCCTCATTGGGGACAGAAGCAGGCAGTTTCTTTGCCTTAACCCTCGCGTGGTAGAAATCTTTGCCACCCAGGTAGGGGGCTTTTCGCCACAAAGCTTGCGGAAGATCAGGTATCTCTTCGTCCTCCTTGGTGGGTTTGGTTCCTTTTGTCTTGGCCATTCCTGTGGAAGAGCAAGAAAAAAGGGGGGAGAAATATGCCACACTTCAGTTTGAATTTTGAGATTCAAGATCTATGGAAAGGAAGATGAACAGTTTCTGGTATCAATTTCAGAAAATTAGCAGTTGGAAATTGTTTGCATTATCGGGGATTTCAAAACCCTACATCCAAGGTCCTTATCATCGAAGGATTAAGCCAAAATTGGGTCCAAAGCTTGAAGCTTCTTCACAAGTTTCAACAGATTATATGTTATGGGCTTACAGATTCAACGCAGTTTGAAGCATATACTAGTATTGTAAATCGAAATTGAACAAGGCCAACCTTGTTTTCGTGAAGCCTGCTTGGATACACACAGTTAAAGAAGACGATTTGCAGTTCTGAACTGGTGATTGATTATTTGAATCTGCTCTCGAAGACTTCCGGGTACCATTCACTTTAAGAGAAAGAAGTGATGCTTTGAAACAATGGAGAGTACAAAGTATTTATCCAAAAAAAATGAAGGGTCGCGTCCTTTCAATAGTCGAATCGCAACCGTCACCGTCGAATCGCGCAATCACAGGACAAGCTGACGTCACGCCTAAAACCCTAAAGGCCAGATGGCACGACTCTAGGGGTTTTAGGTCATGATGGCACGCACGGGGGCTGAATTTGTTCGTGTTTGAATTGGTGCGTGGCGGCGATGCGCATGTTGGTTTCCGCGCATGGAAGTCTATACAGCTATGAGTCTTCACGCGCAGAAAGGGGGCTAGTGTAGATAGTGCTTTCTGAGCTAGCAGATCTTGGCCACGTGGCAACCATCCATCACACCATATTGTGCTCCACACACACTGGATCACCAGCCGCGCTGATCCATGCGGGGGCTGCGAGACAGGGCCCTCGCATACCACTGCACGGGACTTGTAGGGACTTAGTGGTTTGGAGGCTAGATTAAGTCCTGTCGCGTGCGAGCCAAGCCCGCGCGCGACCTTTAGTAACTGCTTTTGAGAGATTTATGGCACGAGCTCCGTAAACCCGGTCAATCCGGTCAAACCCGGTCAACCTCGTAACGGTTCCAGTATTCGCGCATAACGTGCTGTAACGGTCCCTATATGGGCGGACGAACGTGCCGTTGCGGTTAAGCTAATTAAGCCGCCATTAATGGGCGCATTAACCACACTGCAACGGTCACATTCTCCGTTATATATAGGACGTTAACCTTTCCATACAAAGGAGGACACACGAGCCATACGCGGAAGCTCTGCCCGACCTCTGTCTCTCTCTCAGACATTACTACTGCCTTACTCTCTCCCTACACACAACCCAACTCTTCCTGTGCCATCTCTAATCCTCTACATACGGTGTACACGGAGATCTCCCCGCCGGAATCTCTTGTGCTGCACAAGAGATTCCGGCGGGGAGACCTCCGTGTACACCGTATGTAGAGGATCAGAGATGGCACATGAAGAGTTGGGTTGTGTGTAGGGAGAGAGTAAGGCAGTAGTAATGTCTGAGAGAGAGACAGAGGTCGGGCAGAGCTTCCGCGTATGGCTCGTGTGTCCTCCTTTGTATAGAAAGGTTAACGTCCTATATATAACGGAGAATGTGACCGTTGCAGTGTGGTTAATGCGTCCATTAATGGCGGCTTAATTAGCTTAACCGCAACGGCACGTTCGTCCACCCATATAGGGACCGTTACAGCACGTTATGCGCGAATACCGGAACCGTTACGAGGTTGACTGGGTTTGACCGGATTGACCGGGTTTATGGAGCTCGTGCCATAAATCTCTCAAAAGCAGTTACTAAAGGTCGCGCGCGGGCTTGGCTCGCACGCGACAGGACTTACTCTAGCCTCCAAACCACTAAGTCCCTACAAGTCCCGTGCAGTGGTATGCGAGGGCCCTGTCTCGCAGCCCCCACATGGATCAGCACGGCTGGTGATCTAGTGTGTGTGGAGCACAATATGGTGTGCTGGATGGTTGCCACGTGGCCAAGATATGCTAGCTCAGAAAGCACTATCTACATTAGCCCCCTTTCTGCGCGTGAAGACTCATAGTTGTATAGACTTCCATGCGCGGAAACCAACATGCGCGTCGCCGCCACGCACCAATTCAAACACGAGCAAATTCAGCCCCCGTGCGTGCCATCATGACCTAAAACCCCTAGAGTCGTGCCGTCTGGCCTTTAGGGTTTTAGGCGTGACGTCAGCTTGTCCTCTGATTGCGCGATTCGACGGTGACGGCTGCGATTCGACTACTGAAAGGACGCGACCCTTCATTGTTTTTGGATAAATACTTTGTACTCTCCATTGTTGCAAAGCATCACTTCTTTCTCTTAAAGTGAATGGTACCCGGAAGTCTTCGAGAGCAGATTCAGATAATCAATCACCAGTTCAGAACTGCAAATCGTCTTCTTCAACTGTGTGTATCCAAGCAGGCTTCACGAAAACAAGGTTGGCCTTGTTCAATTTCGATTTACAATACTAGTATATGCTTCAAACTGCGTTGAATCTGTAAGCCCATAACATATAATCTGTTGAAACTTGTGAAGAAGCTTCAAGCTTTGGAACCAATTTTGGCTTAATCCTTCGATGATAAGGACCTTGGATGTAGGGTTTTGAAATCCCCGATAATGCAAAAAATTTCCAACTGCTAATTTTCTGAAATTGATACCAGAAACTGTTCATCTTCCTTTCCATAGATCTTGAATCTCAAAATTCAAACTGAAGTGTGGCATATTTCTCCCCCCTTTTTTCTTGCTCTTCCACAGGAATGGCCAAGACAAAAGGAACCAAACCAACCAAGGAGGACGAATAGATACCTGATCTTCCGCAAGCTTTGTGGCGAAAAGCCCCCTACCTGGGTGGCAAAGATTTCTACCACGCGAGGGTTAAGGCAAAGAAACTACCTGCTTCTGTCCCCAATGAGGGATTGCTGACGTTGACTCCCCCAGTTAACTCAGCCTTGCTCGAGTTGATTGGCTGCGAGGATGTGGTTCGATTGGGAATCGAAAATGGGTACTTCCCCTATGCTGCGATTTCCACCCAAGCTTTTGTCCAGAAATTGGACTACATGGATGAGTGGATTGACCATGTGTTGACCGATCATGCTGCGACTCTTAATGAGGCCGGCGTATACTTCGCTGTTCGTTCTATGAAGGGTGCTGCCGTGAAGCTGGACCAGTCCATGCTTCTAAACCTTCTTTCCCGCTACTCGCATGCGACTCACACTTTTCATTTTGCTGAGTTCGAGGCCGCCCCCACACTCGAGGACGTGCATATGCTGTACGATCTGTCTCCCATGGGTGAAGTGGACCCTTTGAGTCCCTTGAGGACGGATGCGGAGATCGCTTTGTACACGCAGATGGAGGAGTGCCTATCAGAGGTAAAGAAAATCTCCACCCGGTGGACCACTGCCAAAGCCCTTCCCAATTGGCAGTTGGTTGACACGTCTGCGAAGAATACCTGGAATAAATGGGTGCAGTACTTCTTTCGTGACTACGCGAACAACAGCATCACTAAGAAGCTTCTGAGTCAAGACCCGGAGGCCAAGAATTACGTGGAGGGTAAGGGCTATCACTTGACCCTTTGTGCTTTCCTCTGTGCCTGGCTGTCGAGGTACTTAATCGATGGTCACCCGCACGATGGGGTCTTCTACCATGTTCTGCCACTCGCTGTGAAATTGGCCCTTGGTCAGAGAGTCGCACTTGGACCCTTGGTCTTGGGCACATTGTACTATAGATTGGATCAGCTGGTTGTGGCCATGAAGGAGTCGCGTGGCCGGCTCGACATACTGACCTTTGTCAACATTGCCTTCTTGACGATGTGGGTCTTTGGGCGGTGGCCTTCTTATGCCCCAACTGCCTCCAAGCCCAACAAGTGGTGTCCCCCAGGCGAGGTGGAGGAGCGTAACTGCGGCAGAGCTGCGAGGTGGTTCGGAGCGAACAATACCAAGTGCGTTTGGAGCCTGATATGCGACAACAGGAAAGAGTTCGTTGCCAGGCCCTATGCTGTGCGTATTGAGAATGTGCGGTGGTTTCCAAGGCTGTACCCTTCTAAGGGTATTGTCTTCTCAGAAGAGCTCCTCTTGGAAGAGGGATCGCATTTCCATGAGCGCTACCGCGAATTCTTTTGCTGGTGCCTGCGAGGTTCTCTTCCTGCTCTCGCCGAGCACATTCGTGAGCTCGCACCAAGGTATGAGAGGATTACCGTGGATGTTGACCCCACTCGAGTTTCTCCCCAGTTTGGCTTTGATGCAGTGGCACCCTCAATCTGGCCACAGTCCATTATAAGAGGTTGCTATAGGCGCTTGCTGACAAAGGAGTGCAAAACAGTCTTTATGAACAATCTTCCTTTTGAGCAGCCTGCAGGTAACCGCGAGGGTGGTTCTTCCAAGAACTGGCTCGCATACTGGATCTCCCAGCATGTCAGGTTTGAGACGCAGTCGTCTCCTCAGCCAAGCAGAGCTCCTTTGATCAAAAGAAACTATTTTCCGTTTCGTCCCAGTTGTAGTCTGAGCGAGTCTGAATATGGTTGCTACTCATTGTTGGACCATGAGAACCATTTGTGCCCTGACGTCATTCTGAATGAAAAGATCCCTGCAGTTAAGAAAGGCGACTCGCATGTCATCAAATATAGCGAGACATTTGCTAAGGTAAGCAACTTTTTTGTCGTATGCGTTAAGCTTCTTGATTTCTACATATTGATGCCTTTATTCTATACTGTTTGCTGTAGTGTCATGTGCGGAGATTCGCATCTGGTGATCGTTCCAAGTCGCTGGTTAACACCATTGTTGCCACAAGAAGACAAGGACAGTCGTTCCTGCTAGCATCGAGGATGGACCCCGAGGTCGAAACAAGGATTCGCGCAGTCATGAATGCTTTTGCTGACTCGCTGATAGATAATGCTACGGCCTTGTCTCCACCCTGATATAATCCATCTCCTCCAGCGACTGCAGCGCCGAGAGCGAAGAGACCCAGGCAGAAGGGAATTACAATATCTTCCCCTAGGAGCGCTCCAACTTCTCCTCCAGTGAAGTCCCTTTCTGCCAAGGACAAAGGCAAAGGTCGCATGCCCAGTAAAGCGCGGAAGGAGCTCGCAGTTGAGACCTTCGTTCCATTCAACCAGGAGGAAGAAGAGGAGAGGCAGGAGCCCAGAGAAGGTGATGAAGAAGAAGAAGAAAGGACAATTGTGATACATGAGGAAGAATCAGGAGGTACCTCCATCGCGTTTCCCTTCTCATTATCATAATTCTTTTTGCAACTTGATCTTGAACCAATCGTTTCTTCGCAGATGATGATGATGATGAGACCATCGGTGGCCTTTTGGCCAAGAGACAGAAGAGGGATGCTCATTCTGGCATTTCGGACGAACCCATAAGCGAGGACATCTCGCCGAGTCTAGGAAGACAGCCGCGGAAGTTGCTGAAAGGAGGAGGAAACGAGAAGAGGAGGATCTCGAGCGTGTGAGGCAGCGGAGCCTCGAAGAGCAACATGTCGACGACTTAGTGCGTCCAGCCGATGAGGAAGATGTGCTTCCTGAAGAGGTGACTCCTCAAGCTGAGGAGGAGGATGCGGCTCCAGAAGAGGATGCTGCAGCTTTGGAGCAAGCCCAGGAAGATTTTGAAGAAATCGCAGGCGGCGATAAAGGTGAGATTTTTAATCTCGCAGTAACATATCGAGATGTTATTGTGGGTGCGTTAAAGCATGGTGTGTCAAGGGCTGACATTCGCCGTTGGCTAGTAGGCAAGTGCGGTGAACCCTCAGGTAATCACTTGATCGATATGTATGAACTAAGATTAGTAACTCGAAGCATAATCATGACTAGCTTCTTCGCGCCCCAGGTCATGCTCCTTTTAAAGACATGCTTAGTGAGGACACACTAATAGGGCATGGTTCCACGTCTTTAGTGTATGACGAAGACACTGCAATCCCACCTTCGCGTGGAGGTGCTTTCTCTTAGCTTTAGCAAAGGATAGTAAAATAACGTATGATACAATTTACCTCACATCATCGCATTTTGTATCGCAGGTACTGCTGATGAACCCGTGTTGGAGCAAAGAAGTCAAACTTCTGCATCCTATGTCCCAGTGCCGAGTTCTCATACTGAGAAGCCCGTCGCAGCTGCTGAATACGCAGGAGAGCCCTTTGAGGACATCATCGAACTTTCTGATGATGCCGAAGCTGACGCTGTGTTAATGGAGGAAGATGCCCATGCTGGCGCTGAGGAGGTAAGGACAAGTGCTGTCGATGCTGCCGCATCTGAAAGTGTCCCTCGCCAAGCAACTTCGGCTACCACTATGCCCCCAGCGATGACTGAGTCTGTGACGCCACTTCCTGCGTGGAGCTTTTGGGGCTCGCAGGTCGGAGCTGCAATCGCAACTGGTGCGGCTGATACTCTTCCTTCTAACTACGAGGAGTTAGAGCTCGCAGCTGATAGGAGAGCTATGGAGCGTGGACAGTCTTCGACCACTCCAGCAATGCGCATTCCTTCTCTTCGTGAGATCCTTGAAGGAACTGGTAAGTCGTGGTTTGCTGTTTGCATCTCGCACTATTCATTTGCGAGTTTGATATCGTAACTTAGCTTTGACATTGCTTTAGGTTTGAAGCAAGCCGATGTGGACTGGCTAGTTCGGATGCGCCTCACCTATCCTCAATCATTTGTGAGATCTCTGGAGATAGGGCCCTTTGACAAAAGGCTGTTTCTTACCGAAGCCATTTGGATTTTGGAGCAGCTGTCTGCGGCTACGCCTGCGACCATTTCTGTTCAGAGTGCCGAATTGCTTTTTGGCATGTGCCAAAATATTCTGACTAAGGTTCAGGGCAAGCTGGGTTTCAAGTTTCTTATGAAAAGAGTTACTTTGATTCGCGCAGCCGTGACTTTGAAACTCGGCCACCAAAACCTCGCAGCTGAGAAGCAGAAGGTGGAGCAGCAAAAGCAAAAGGTTGAAGAGGCTCTGAAGCTCTATCATGAGATGAATGCCAAGTGCGAGCAATTGAAGCGAGAAGTGGAGCAGGTAGAGGATCTGAGCCGTCAGTTCACCCTTAATGACTCCTTGATCAAGAATTTACTTTGACTTTTGAATTTCAAAAGTAGCAAACAAATTGCAGAAACATTAATGTAATGTTACTAGAAACATTAATGTAATGTTGCTAGGGTTTCTCCCCCTTTTTTTTAACAAAAGAATGGACATGCCCGTTTTGCCCTTTCCGGGATTTGATGGAATATCTCTATGCATATCTAATTATGACATCAGCAATTGATATTCTGCTTGATTTTTGCGCTAATTTCTCGTAAGATAAGCACGCTTTCCTTGGGAAGTCCATCCGAATCATGACCATCCGTCATTTATTAGGATACGCAACTGAATCGTCGTAGCCTTTAGTAGGGTAATTGATCGTTACCGCTTTTCAAGGCGTAAGTGATTGACCTTACCCTCTTTTCGAATTCTGCTGACTCATCTTGGCAACTGAAGAGTCTCCACAAGGTCTATATAAACCCTGTCTTTGCCATTTGGGTTCTTCATCCCAAAAATGTGCTTTGCCGTGAGTCCTTACGACTGCTGGCTTCAACACTTGTTTTTCGTTGATTCATGGCAACTCCAAGTCATGAGACCTGAGTTTGCGCTTTGTGCCATAGAAATGGTTTCCAAGATCCGTTTTATGAGGCTTACTAATCTTTGTAACCTTCATAAAGAAAATGGAGATGATATCTCATGTGTATTCGAAGAATTTTCTTCGTCTATTATGTTTGCAGGTCATGTTTCCGGCCGCCTCCCGGTGAGGTGCAGCGCCGTAGTGACCTTGCTACCGACTCGTAATGAACGGTGGAATTCTCCTCCAGCATCCCTGGAGGAGGACTTACTGCCCCCACGTTCGTGAGCTCAGGGTGGCGAACCGTTGCGTTCATCCCCGTCTACAAGGAGCCCTTGCCCTTTGGAGCTTCTGCTTGCCTGTTGAACGCCGGAACCGGTGGTTCCTCAAGCACATCTCATGGGATGTTGATCTGACAAGGGCTTTGTCAAACACTGGGATCTTGAACGTATGGCTTCCTGTGGCTCTCGTAGGACGTTCCTTTTATAGCAAGATCCTACTTGCAACAGATCTTCATGCCTCAGATCTGTGCATTGCATAGCTGGTGTTAGGACCATTAGGTTCATCCGTTTTCAGTCGGGATTCCCGCAATGTGTAACTTCAAGCTTGTAAGTTACTTTTCGAATGCATTGTAAGCCATGTTGGCTGCATAGTTAGATTTGAGCTTTTTTGCTTGTAAGCTGCTATCTAGACAGATAAATTGTAAGTCTTTTCGACTCATAATGATAAATGGCTTTTGTATTATCTGCTGTCTCATTACAACAAAATACAATTTCGCATGCGTATCAGCATATTTCGCCTTTTGTAATGCCACATACATACTTCGCGTTTGCTATCTGCCGTATAAATTCACAGATATGTTATTGGATCATTCGAGATCGTATTTGCGTGGCTGTGTCATCTTTGTAGATGGGCTTGTGATTCATCTTCAGATTCAAGTGCAGGTGCTATGTCATTAGACAGACCTTTTGGAGATCGCTTAAGATTATGACAGATTTAAGTACGGATTTCTTAAATCACATTCGTATAACGCCGCTATCACATTAGATAGGCTTGAAGAATCATTTAAGATGCTGCTATCACAATAGATAGGCTTGAAAGATTACTTGACACTGTTTTCACACGAACTGCTATCGTGGCAGATAGGCTTAAAAGATCAATTAAGATCATTTTTCGCATGAGCTGCTATCGTGACAGATAGGCTTAGCAGATCGATTAAGATCGCATTTGCATAGGTTGCTACCGTAACAGATAGGCTTAGAAGAATGATTTAGCTCGCATTTGCATAGGTTGCTATCGTGACAGATAGGCTTAGAAGATCAATTAAGATCGCATTTGCATACGTTGCTACCGTAACAGATAGGCTTAGAAGATTGATTTAGCTCGCATTTGCATAGGTTGCTATCGTGACAGATAGGCTTAGAAGATCGATTAAGACCGCATTTGCATAGGCTGCTATCGTGACAGATAGGCTTAGAAGATCAATTAAGATCGCATTTGCATAGGCTGCTATCGTGGGAGATAGGCTTAGATGATCAATTAAGATCGCTTTTGCATAGATTGCTATCGTAACAGATAGGCTTAAATGATCAATCAAGATCGCATTTCGCATGGGCTGCTATCGTGACAGATAGGCTTAGATGATCAATTAAGATCGCATTTCGCATGGGCTGCTATCGTGACAGATAGGCTTAGAAGATCGGTTAAGATCGCAGTTGCACAGATTGCTATTGTGGCGGATAGCCCATTGTTAACAGTAATAACAAACTAAATAAAGCAACATTAATATCTAGAAATATGAAATTCTCATTTGGGAGAATCCTCTTATTATAATGCTCTCATATGGGAGAGATAAGCTTACAATTCTCTCATTTGGGAGAGAAGATTGTGTGAATCATAGCCAAACGATACATGAGGCAACGTTATAATAAAACGCATAAAATGAAAGAAGTCAGGGATAGTACTTCTTAATCCAACGCATGTTGACTGAGCTTGGTGTTGAGGTCGTTCCGTGCAACCTCCGTATGCTGCAGTAACCACTGTCGAAGACTTCTGTGACTTCGAAGGGTCCTTCCCAATTAGCTGCGAATTTTGGGTGAGCCGCTTCTCGCATGCACTGATCAGATGCGCGCAGGACCAAATCTCCAACTGCGAAATCTCTTCGCTGGACCGTCTTATTGTAAGCACGAGCGATCCTCTCTTGATACCGCTTGTTGGTCCTTTTAGCTTTCTCTCGCTTTTCTTCTAGCAATACTAAGTCATGATCGCGTTGATTGTCGTACAATGCATGTAAGGCCAATCTCGCCGAATTGACCCTCACATCCGCAGGTACCACGGCCTCAGCTCCATAGCATAGGAGGAACGGTGAGACTCCCGTGGGTGTCCTTGGAGAATTCCGGTAAGCCCACAGGGCTATGTTTAAAGAATCAGCCCACTTCTTGTGGTCATCTGCGACCATCTTGCTTAAAATCCTCAACAACGTTTTGTTGGTCGCTTCGGCTTTCCCGTTCCCCTTCGGGTAGTAGGGGGTGGAACATATTTGCCTGATATTGTACTCTGATAGCTTTGCAGCCACCTGGCCATTAACAAAAGGAGTACCATTATCCGAAAGGACGGTGTTGGGAATTCCGAACCTGCATATAATGTTTTCTTGGATGAAATTGACCACAGCTAGCGCATTTGCCGTCTTTAATGGTATACCCTCCACCCATTTGGTGAACAGCTCAGTTGCGGTGAGAATAAAATGAGTCCCGTGCGAAGATGGTCGAATGGTTGCGTGTTCGATTCACGTCGGGTTCACCAAAATGTGCACAAGAGATTCCGGCGGGGAGACCTCCGTGTACACCGTACGTAGAGGATCAGAGATGGCACAGGAAGAGTTGGGTTGTGTGTAGGGAGAGAGTAAGGCAGTAGTAATGTCTGAGAGAGAGACAGAGGTCGGGCAGAGCTTCCGCGTATGGCTCGTGTGTCCTCCTTTGTATGGAAAGGTTAACGTCCTATATATAACGGAGAATGTGACCGTTGCAGTGTGGTTAATTCGCCCATTAATGGCGGCTTAATTAGCTTAACCGCAACGGCACGTTCGTCCGCCCATATAGGGACCGTTACAGCACGTTATGCGCGAATACCGGAACCGTTACGAGGTTGACCGGGTTTGACCGGATTGACCGGGTTTATGGAGCTCGTGCCATAAATCTCTCAAAAGCAGTTACTAAAGGTCGCGCGCGGGCTTGGCTCGCACGCGACAGGACTTACTCTAGCCTCCAAACCACTAAGTCCCTACAAGTCCCGTGCAGTGGTATGCGAGGGCCCTGTCTCGCAGCCCCCACATGGATCAGCGCGGCTGGTGATCCAGTGTGTGTGGAGCACAATATGGTGTGCTGGATGGTTGCCACGTGGCCAAGATCTGCTAGCTCAGAAAGCACTATCTACACTACCTTACACTAATTGCAATTAGAACCCTACTAAATGAGTTGATTTGCAGAAACGCCCTGCAAACACACAAATTAACCAGTATATTCAATATCGGCTGACTAGAAATGCGCATATCCTTCAAGACCAAATATATCAGCCCCATACTTTTCTTAAATAACATCAACAGCTTGTGGTCTTTTCACTAATAAACTGTCCATCACTTGTTCTACTAGGGTAATCACGGTTAGTTGGAAGAAACTCCTTCGCAGACCTTTAAACTTAATACTGATGGCTTCTTTTTATGCATAATACTTCTACAGGTGGTGTTGGAGGTGTTTTCCGCAATTTAACTGGTGTTTGGACCAAGGGCGGATGCACATGAGAAGGTGTGAGGGCTATAGCCCCCACTCAACTTTTTAAAATCACAGTTATACCCTATTTTTTGTCAGCAAAATTCAGTTTAGCCGCCACTGAAATTGAAAAACAATCCATATTATTTATGTTTTTTCGTCAAAAAATATTTCTTTGAAATTTAGCCCTTACTGTGACAAAATCCTAAATCCTCCCCTGATTTGGACTATGGGTTTTTTTGGAAATTTATGTTATAGATCTATTCGCATGTCCGAATTGACTACTTAACGCTTGGGGATTACTAGCACACATCAACAACTTCAGTAATCATATTGTCAAAATTGACTCTCATGTTGTTCTTTCTCTTCGTACTACGAATTCTACTGCTCCAGAATTTATGACGCTTGTTTCTGACTGCAGGCACCTCCTCTGTCATGGAAGGTCCGTCTCGTGCACCGTGCAGCCAATCAAGTAGCTGATCAGCTAGCTGCGCATGACATTGGCAGACCAGTTCTTTTCTCCTCCTTTACGATCCTCCAACTTCCCTTCTACCTCTGCTAATGCATGATCAGACTGAAACCCCGACTTCACAGGTTGTCAAGTCACCATCGTCATCCAAGTTGGATGTTCATGATGTTTTTGGTTTCTCTTTCCCAAGTCATCTATCCGTGTCTGTAGTTATCTCTCGGTGGATACTATGTCTGTCCTTGTACTTTGTAGCTTTGGACTCTCGTTTGTTTTTTTTACGTCGTCTTTGGACCTTTTCTGATGTAATATAATGTCGTTAAAAAAAGTATATTATCTATATATCCAATTGGCACTGCTTCTCTTGAAATGTTTTTTAAGCCTTAGGATCTTTTTTATCTCAACTATTGGATTGCTACTATTTGAAAAATCTTTTTTAATATAAAAATGAGAGGAGGGATTTCTAGCAAATTTTCAATAATTGCGATCATTGATGGTAATACAGAATTATGAACTGTAAAAACTTGTGTTTTAGGGTAATGTCATAAGGGCAGGGGCTATTCCCTGATATTATGTCCATAATTATTGAGATTGAATGAAAAAAGATAAGTAAATTATAACTATGTAAAGCACATTGCAGAATTTAAGTTCACATATCTTTTTCTTTTTTTTTTGAAAAAGATAGCTTGTCCATTTATTTAGTGGGCAAAATTTATTTCCTCAAAAAGAAAATAAGAAAATAGTGGGCTAAATTTAAGGGTCAAGTTTGGTACAAAGCGCCATGACAGCGACCCAACAGTTACAAACATCAGCTTCTAAGCCCATTAAGAAGTTTGATACAAAGTGTCATGGCAGACGACCCAACATTTACAAACATCAGCTTCTAAGCCCATTAAGGCAAATTGATGAGCAAGGGCATTATTGTCAGTGCGTCAATGTATAACTCGAACTCCATATATATTAGGGTAAAAGACAAAAACTACCCTCCTTGTATATGTTATAAGCAAAAAAAAAAAAAAAAAAAACTCTTATATTTGGGAATACGCAAAAAAAACCCTGTTAGAGACAAAAAAAGCCCATGTCAATAGATGGACGTTAGACGAATATGACCCTTCTGTTATATTTGGGGTGCAATTTAACTTTTTTTATGACCATTTTATCTCTATTTGTATTTTTTTTATGTTGTTCATGACCTTGATGTTCTCGGTGTTCATGCCTCTCACCACTATCACCACCACCACCACCCTTTTTTGTTTATTATGTTGATGCTCTTGATGTTCTTGATGTTATTGATCACCACCACCACCACAAAGAATAACCCGATCAGCCTCAAACCTACCCAATTATCTACCAACAAAAGAACAACACCAGATCAATTCAAAACCAACTCAGACAAATCAAGTTCTCATACCTAATCTTCCTCTCAAACTCTGCCCACCACCAAGTACAAAAAATTCAATCGAAAAATCCATAAAGAAATTTCGCATTTTCAGATTAATGACCTAGCAAACAGCCTCTAAATGAACTTTGACAACTTCCTCGTCATTCCAAGAGCCCTCTCCCTTGCTTCTGGGAGGGTAATTACAAACTCAATGGCCAAATGTCTTGTCCCTTCTTCTAAACTCTCTGCCTTGGCAATTTGCAGGATAGCGAACATCCACAATCTGCCTACTCACAAACCTGGGCTCCGTCCCAGCTAACTCAATCATCAACTCCCACGCCTCTTGAGCCGTTGCCTCCTGCCCAGAGTTCAAGGCCTCAGTCAACGTCTGCATCATCGCCGACAACTGATCTTGAAACTTGTCCCTGTCCGACACAATCTCCAAGCACTGGATAAAGTTAATCGCGGCCCCAAGAGCGGCAATCCTCACGTCAGCGTCCGTACCAGATCTCAAACACTGAATGAAGACACCGTGGAGCACTGAAACATAAACGGGGCGCAAAAGCTCCTTCCATCCACCATCGGTTTCCAGCCCAAAGATCGAGGGTTTTGGCCGGCGCTGGTGGAACCGGCTTTGGGCTGTGAGCAGGGCGGCTCTGGGTTGCCAGCCCAAAGATCCCAACTTTAGGCCTCACCCTAGTGGCGGCCGTCGTCGTTCGGTACAAGTGGAGGTCGCAGTGGAGGTCGGCGGTCCCAGAAACCTCCATGATTGGAGGACAACGTCGCCGCGGTGACAATGGTGCGGCAGTTGGGACGGCGAGGAAGAAGACGCCGACGAGCCTGGGCGACGGAGAAGAGTAGGAGTGGGCAATTGCTGGTGTCGGAGCTTTTGGTGTGAGAGTGGGCGATAGCTAGGATTTCAGAGGGAGTAATTATTGCTTGCTCCAAGAGCAAATATGACATGGTGCTCTAAGCAATACATCACATAACACATCAGGAATATGTAGGAATTCACTTTCTTTTGTCTACCACTCATTCTCTTTCCTCTTGACGTGTCATGTGCTGTATGGTTAGAATAAACCCACATCATTTGCTCTTAGAGCAAACAAAAATTTCTCCTTCAGAGGAGTGGGAGAAGAGAAAGAGAGAGAAGAGATGGTAGAATAAAGGGGAAAGGAGAAAAAAAGACTTATATAATAGTTTTTTTCATTTGAGGGTAATATAGGTATTTACTGTGTCCCGTTAGTTTCAATAATCACCGTCCACTGACAGAGGGGTTTTCGTATATCGCCGAACATGAGGGCCTTTTTTGTATATAACCCATATAAGGAGGGTGATTTTTTTTATTTTGCCCTATATAATCAAACGCTCCATTTCGCAACCATTTCTTTCGTTCGAAATAAATGCCTTTGGTAAGTAAAGTTGAGGATCATTTATTATTTAGATATAAACATTACTGGTGGGAGTTTGGAAGATAAAAATCAATGCTGGTCATTTAATAAATAATTACAAAATTCTCTATCCGGTGTATGCTTTACCAATATAAATAGCAAGTTACAAGTCCAGAACTTAAACTTACCTCAAAAAAAAAAAAAAAAAAGTCCAGAACTTAAATAAGCTCATAAATACCGTACAAAACCTTTTGACTTTTAAGAATTTGATGAGAAGATACATTACCTCGTATTATTAGAACGTTTGCCAGCATTTATGAAATAAAACTAACATCAATTGTGCCTTCAAACGGATCTGGACATATTTACTTCGAATAATAACTACGAGGAAAGAAAATGAGTGAAAACATTAGACCATTTGACTGAAAAACTACAGAACTAGAAAATAACCCTCATTTTTAATTATAGCTAGTTACAATCTATAATCCTCCTTTTTATTCTTCTTCTTTTATGTACACCCTTTGCATGCAATACTTACTCCCTCTCAAATGCCTCTATAAGTACCAAGGTCTAGAGAGCTTGATGAACGCAGGAAACAGTTCAGTGATAAGCTTATAGAACCATTGCAAAAATGAGAGTACCTTCTGTCGTGATCATCACCATTCTTGTTCTGGTAAAACACACTCTCTCTCTCTCTCTCTCTCTCTCTCTCTCTCTCTCTCTCTCTCTCTCTCCTAAATCAAATCTTGCATGCAGGTTGCTTGCAGCTTCAGTGACGCTAGAAAAGCTCCAGCTGAAGAGTGGCTTGATGAGTACATCATGCATAAAATACAAACGTTGTCTCGTAATAACCGTTTCTTCACAAGGGAGTTTGACAAGAGCAACTGGGGATTTTTTGATATGAGCATTCACTATAAACCAGATGAATCAGACTCTAGTTCTGGAAACAACAAGAACCCCTACTTCTCACGGGAGTTTAACCCAGCCCGCAACTGGCTCTTTGACCTGAAGCATGACAAGACTGAACCAGATGAACCGGGCTCAGGTTCGAGCGACAACAAGAGCCCCTACTTCACAAATGACTTTGACTTGCGCAATTTGTTAGTCTGGGGTTATCAAGGATATTAATCAGCATAAACATGTATGTAGGGAATGATTATCGGAAAAACTTATGAGTACCTTAATGCATGTCATGGAGAAGTAACGGGACTTATGGTATCTGTTTTTGTGATCTTATGTCAAAAAGCAGAAATAAAAGTTTGCTTCTTTATCTGTAAGGAATATGGGAATTGCCTGTTGATAAGAATGATGATAAGAATAGCATGGACAGTGTAGATAGTAAAACATCTGGGTTTAACTGCAGTATCTGAATCTTAGTAAGGGCTTGTAATGGTTAGTTAGTAACAAATTAGGTCTATAGATGTGTAATTACACCTCTCGGGGACTGTAATGTGATAACTCTCATTAGGGATGAGTAAAACTCGCCCAAACTAGCCGCCCCAAACTGATACGCATCAAACAAATCAGAATTTAGCCCCCGTTCATGTTAATTGATTGGTTACGAATATGAAATCGCAAACCCGGACTAATTTTGATTGATCATAATCTCGAGTTGGAAAAATCGTTTGAAACCGAACCGGTCGAATTTAAATTGCACCTAAAAAAATTACATATTTTAGTTGGATACATCATTCACAGATTAAATAAATATGCCCGCATAATAATTTTAGTTAATTTGCCTCACGTTTCAGTTGATTTTCCTCGAGTTACTTATCTTTTCTAGCAAATTGTGTTAAGCTTTCAATTCCAAAATCTATGATTACACATTTTTTTAATTATTTTAACCAAAATCATAGTTTTTCAAAAAAGAATTAGATTTAATTGCCGGTTCAACCTGGTCTGAATCGGAGGGAGTCGATATATTAGGTTTGATTTGGGTATCACAAACAATTTATTGGGTTTGAGTT
The DNA here is from genome assembly GCA_023055425.1 of Linanthus parryae. Taxonomy (NCBI): domain Eukaryota; kingdom Viridiplantae; phylum Streptophyta; class Magnoliopsida; order Ericales; family Polemoniaceae; genus Linanthus; species Linanthus parryae. The sequence goes on from JALGPY010000002.1 coordinate 44,015,693, forward strand.
GAACATTCTCTAACCCATACATATTCGGCCGGGGCGAAATTTTAAGCGAAACTCGCCGAAATCGATCGCGCTTAGCCCTAACTCTCATTTTCATCACCTTCTTCTCTTCATTTTCTCTGTCTCTGAGAATTCTGAATCTCCATGGATGCTCATGAAATTCTTTATGGTATCAGAGCCTTTTAGGCTTGTCACCATCCGGTCCGCGTCCTCTCCGGTTGCCGTTCTCAGCTACTAGCCGCCTCTCTGTTGCTTGATTTCATCGGTTCACAGCTTCGGTTGGTTCTGACACATTTCTCTGGATTTGGCGGTTCGGTGTCTTCTTCTTCGTCTTAATTGTGTCTGGTTCTTAATTATTGCTCTGATTTGTATGATATTACTTTCTGGTGGTTCGATTCCTACTGAGTTTATCATTTTAGTTGTGCCGAGTTTTGCCGAGATTTGTATATTTTGTACCGAGTTTTGCCAAGTTCTCTATTCTTCCCTGAGTGGACTGTATTCTTGTTCGAATTTTGCTGAGTTTCACCATGGCTGAGCTTATTCAACCAGGTATAAAGTTTTTCATCCTTAATCTACGCTCTCTTGTACCAATTAAGCGTGATGGATCCACTTATAATGTCTGGCGTGCTTAGATTTCCACACTTATGCAAACTAATGATCCATTTTCTTATGTTAACGGCTCTGGAAGAGTACCATCTGAGCTAATTCTAGGTGAATCAAGTTATCCTATACCTAATCCCTATTTTTTTCTTGTCTGGAAATCTATTGATCAGCATCTCAAAAGCTGTCTTATAGCTTCATTATCTACTTCTGTTATTCATGCGGTTCTAAATGTTGGGTTTGTCTCGAATTCTGCAAGACGAATCGGTGTACCCGATGCGTCTGATTTCTCTTCTGAGGAGGTGATCTCTGAGGAGGTGATAGCTTGGGCTAGGTGGGCTTTTCCACCTCCTCTAGTTTAGTATATAAATAGAGGTGCTAGCTATTGTTTTATTTAATAAGTTCAACTCAGAGTGGCACACAGAGTTGAGAGGCTTGTAGAGATAATTGTGAGTGTATGATTTTTCGTACTCGTGAAAATTCTTTCTTGCCCCGTGCACGTAGGCAATTTGCCGAAGCACGTTAAGTATTGTGTTCTTTATTTTCTCGTTCTTCATATCGCTTGTTCGTGTAGTGATCGTGTTTGATTTTCCGTTGCGCGGAATTTCGACGTGATAAATCCTAACAAGTGGTATCAGAGCGAGGTTCACGATCCGGGTTATACACGCGACGAGAAAGGAGACGATATTATAAAGTTTCCGGCGACGACAAGACACTTGCGGCTGCGGCAATTTGTGTTCTTGAAGTGCTCACGGCAACGGGACTTGTGGCGCGTGGGTTGAGAAGAACACGGAGTAGCAACGGCGTCGAAGGGTTGAAGCGGCGACGGGCAGCGGTGTTACGGCGGCTGCGTTGGTGAAGTTTTTCCGGTTGGCGCCGGCGGCAAAAAGGTCCTTGGACGGCTAGGTAAACTCCTAAACTGGTCCGGGTTGATTTCGTGTTGAAATCAAAGGTTTTTTTCCTTGTGCATCGTGAATTCAGCGGAAAAAAAGGGAAAAACGCAGGTCTGGGTTTGTTCTGGTCGTGAGGAAGAAGAAGACCAGAGAAAGTATCCGGTGCTTCGCGGGCGCTGCTGGGCGCGTGTCCAAAGCGCGCGTTGTGTGGTCCAAATTGTTTTGGACGTATCTTGGCCTCCAGGAACCCGTTTGACTTGAAAAAAGAGTCAAACGCCAGGTTTTTGGACGCTCCCGACGCATTGGTGGTGTCGGATTCTGCAGATTGTGAACGAAATTTTGCAGATTGGTGTGATGGCGGTGAAAAGTTCTAGTTTCGTGATTGAACAATTCAACGGCCACAACGATTTCACTCTATGGCAGCAACGAGTGAAAAATATGTTGACACGGGAAGGTCTTATCTAGGCTCTCACGAAGAAGTAGGCCGAAAAGCCAGCGGGTGTGACAGATGACAAGTGGGAGGAGATGCGAGAGATGGCGAATAGCACGATTCAGCTATATCTCGGCAATAGTACACTCCGGGAGGTCATCAATGAGACGGATCCCTACGAGATGTGGACGAAGTTGGAGAGCAGGTATAAGTCAAAGTCCTTGACGAATCAACTGTTCTTGAAACAACAGTTGAATGCGCTGCATATGGCCGAAGGGAAGGATTTTATGGAACACTTGGATGAGCCACCAGCTCAGGTACCCAATAGAACATCGTATCTCAATAAACGCTTATTCATTTAATTTCGTAAAAAGATGATAGAGAGGTACGTGACACTCAGTTTAAAAAGTGATCTTTATATACAATTGAGTTTACAAATAATCTGATACAACAATCCAAATAAGAAGCTTTAATCAAATCTAATAAAGCTATCACTTCAATTCTACCGTTTGATTCGTCCGTCGTAACCTGCAAACACTGTTAGGGGGTGAGCTCGCGCCCAGTAGGTCGTTCACCGCAACAGTAGGGTGAAATGCAATAAACAATATAACTATAGCAGGTTACACGTAATATCACGTATCACGTAATAATCACATAGCACTGAATAGCATGCGAATCGATAATAACAATAATATACGAATCGACATATATATATAACACCAAGCATGCTCATAAACCGTAAGCGATAATAATATTGTAAAGTGCATAACCCCCTACCTCAATAATAGCATCTGATAACGACTTCAAAAGAATAACAGCAGATCCAAGTATAGAATAATCCCAGTATCTCTCTATCTCACTTATCGGTAGTTGAATCGAATATAGAATGAGAAATAACTATAGCACTGGACCCTATTTATAGAATTCAGCGACCAATCAGATCACGACGAGTCACAGGGACACATGTCTCACACGCAATGAAAGTTGTGCTACACGACGACACATTCGCCTATGTGTCACACATGGATAAGGATGTCCTTAGAGCATGACACGTAACCCCCCTACGTGTCGCGCATGCAGGGAAAGTCGCACATGTCGTGACACATGTATGCCTGTGTGTCACACATTCATTCGGCTAAATCTAAATGCTTATCATCAACCACCGCGGCGATTAAACATGTAATTTAGTCACATCAAGCATTTAGCAAGCCACATATCACAAGATGCATAAACAATACTTAATTAACACTTAAACTAGTGATTAGCACTAATTAACACTTAAACTAGTAATTAGCACTAATTAACACTTAAACTAGTGATTAGTACTAATTAACACTTAAACTAGAGATTAGCACTAATCATTCCCTAATTATTTTTATCTTTAATTTAGAAATAGAATAAGAAATTATTACTTTCGGTGTATTTCTGGTCGAGCTTAACATTTATAGTTTAGCAATTATGAGTACATCTATCAACTACTAAACAATTAAACATGAAATAAACCTATGTAACATAAGCTTAAGAGATGCGGTTATTACAGTGGTTGCTACCCTTATTTCCCATGAGTCGGTAAGGAAAAAGGAGAGCGACAAGACGCAACTTGATGGAATCATGGCTACATTAGAGGGAAGTCAAGATCGCGGAAGGAGACAACAGAAGGAGGCTCATAGGAGGGGACGTTCGAAATCCAGAGGTGATGACTACAATCCGCGATGTTACTTTTGTAGTCAAGAAGGCCATATTCGAAAGCATTGTGAGAAGTACAAAGCGGCGAGGAAGATGAATCAACCATCATAGTCAGAAGTCATTGAGAAGTCCGAAAATGATGAAGATCCAATGGATGTGATGACAGTCACTTCAGGTAATGAGAAGTCGGATTGGAATTTAAATTCTGGATGTTCATTTCACATGTGTGCAGCCAGGGAGCAGTTTGCAACTTATCAAGCTTGTGATGGGAGTACTGTCAAGATGGCTAACAACTTGACTAGTAAAATTATTGGTATGGGTACAGTAAGGTTTCGTAAGCTTGATGGGAGGATCTTGCCGCTGACGGGGGTGAGACATGTGCCAGACTTGAGAAAGAATCTGATCTCATTAAGGATGTTGGACTGTAAGGGTTGTAGAGTCTCAATTCATGGTAGAGAAATTGAGGTTTTGTCTACAACAGACAAGACTGTCTTGCATGGGAAATTGGTTGATGCTCTATACAAACTTGTAGGAAGTGTTGTGACATGTGGATCTTCAGTCACACAAGAGACAAGGAGTATAGATCGGTGAGATACGCATGCGGGGTGTATGAATGAACAAGGGAAGCAACTAAGGAGATGCACTGGTAACGGACGCGGAGGAGCACGAGGTGGACGTGCAAGGGCGTTCAAGCGCAAGACGGAGAAGGTGCAGGCTACACAAGAGTTGCAGGTTGTTCAAGGAGGTTGTCCTGCCAAAGTGATCGAGACGCATATGAAGGTTGACGATCCACCGTTGATGAGAACATCGATGAAGAAAACTTCTGCAGAAGTGAAGAGGAAGCGAGTCTCGTTTGCACTTGACCTGGATGGTGGTGGTTTCTCCAATGATGTTCGAGCAGGTAGAGAGGTGGAGCCACACCGCTCCCCAAAGTAGCAGACTTTGGGACGCACCCGTGTCAGGGGTGCGAGGAGGCGCCCCGGGGAGGGGGCGCGAATGGGAGCATCTCGGTAGAGGTGCTGTGAGGGGTCGTGCATGACGAGCATGGCGGATGCGGCTGAGTTGACATCAATAACGGGGTTGGCTGAGGAATTTGCTGGCGCTTGCAGAATTCAAGCCAAGGTGGAGTTTGTTGGGTTTGTCTCGAATTCGGCAAGACGAATCGGTGTACCCGATGCGTCTGATTTCTCTTCTGAGAAGGTGATCTCTGAAGAGGTGATAGCTTGGGCTAGGTTGGCTTTTCCACATCCTCTAGTTTAGTATATAAATAGAGGTGCTAGCTATTGTTTTATTTAATAAGTTCAACTCAGAGTGGCACACAGGTTGAGTGTGAAGGAGAGTTGAGAGGCTTGTAGAGAGAATTGTGAGTGTACGGTTTTTCGTACTAGTGAAAATTCTTTCTTGCCCCGTGCACGTAGGCAATTTGCCGAAGCACGTTAAATATTGTGTTCTTTATTTTCTCGTTCTTCATATCGCGTGTTCGTGTAGTGGTCGTGTTTGATTTTCCGTTGCGTGGGATTTCGACGTGATAAATCCTAACACTAAACTTAACTCATGCCTCTGAGTAATGGAATGCTTTAGAGGTTAAGTTTGAATCTCTGTCAAGGTCACATGAACATCAACTCAAAATGCAATTACACACTATTCAACAGCTGGATCAGAGTTTTTCAATGATAGACTAGCCCAAGTTAATGAATTCATATCAGAAGATGGACTTATTATGCATATACTCTAAGCTATTTCTCCACATTATGATCAATTTAAGTCCTCAATTGGGACTAGACCTTCCCCCAATTTTTGCGTCAGAACCATCTGCTTTTCTCATATGTGAAGAATTACATCTCAATCTTTCAAAGATGCACTTACATAGTCCTTCTATGGCTTCTAGTTCCCTTTCACATGATGTTGCTACTGCTTATATGAGTGCTAAGCCTTCCCATGCAAGGTTTTCTTCTCGTTCTGGTCCTCCCAAGAATCTTGGACATCATGTTGGTGCCTCATCCTCATTTTATTAAGAGTTTCTCTTCTCAAGCCTCATCACAGCTTGGATCACAGGGTACATTTAACAAGTCTTGTACCATGATTCTGCTTCTCTTGTTTGTCATATTTGTGGAAGATCAAGGCATTCTAGTACAGACTCGATACCAACAAGTTTGCTCCCTCTAAGCCTTCAGAGCTAAGACATCCAAGACCTCAAGCTTATACAGCTATTCATAAACTTTATTTTGGTCCATGAGCTGCTTCTGCATACAGTGGTGGTTCTTCTACTTCTAGCATTCTTGGTCCTTCTCCTACAAATCCCAGGGCGTCTTTAGTATTTATACTCGTACTAATCACCATATGACTCCAACCACTGCTACTTACATTTATCCACCTTATCCTTATGGTGGACCTGACAGGGTACACGTTGGAAATGGTTCACAAATGCCTATTGCCTCTGTGGGTACTGGTACTATTCGCACCCCTTCTTATTCTTTTCATCTTCATAATCTCTTACAAACTCCATCAGTTGCCACAAATCGCATATATGATTCTAAGTTTATAGTTGATAATGGCTGCACTATCAGTTTTAAGGCCCATGGATTTCATGTACATGACAACAAATCCATGATACTCTTTTTCAGGGCCCATGTAACAATGCTCTTTATCAAACGTCCTCTTTTTGTCAGCATCATGTCCCCTCTCCTACTGCAAATGTGTCTGTCTTAACTTATCTGCCTCAAGCTGATCTATGGCATCTCATGCTTGGACATCCCGCTGCCGCTATCTCCACTGTGTTGGCTGCTTCTTTGAGTATTCTTGTAACACCCAGTCATTCTCTTTGTACTCACTGTCATTTATCTAAATGTAACAAACTTCCATTTGCAGTTTCTAAGTATGATCATGCCTCTCATTGTTTTGATTTGATACACTGATGTATGTAAACCTTCCTCTATCCCTTCTTTTAAACATTATAAATACTATCTTATGTTCATTGATGATCATTCTATATTATGTTTGCTTTATCCATTAAAACTAAAATCATATGCTTATATTGCTTACTAGCAAACCGTCCGTGCATCGCACGGAAAAAGTAACGATTAAGTATAAATGATTAACAACTGATTAGAAAAAAAAACAACTGATTAGAAAGAGTAAAAATAAAAGTTCAGTAAAGTTAAAATCATAATTTAAAAAATGGACCTAAAATTGAAACATCTAGACATACAATTACGTTTCAATCCGTTGCATATGTGGTTCAACTGGTCATGCAGCACATTTTTTAAATGAGAAATAATTATATATTTCTATATACATTTTTACATGTTATAAAAAATAAAATAAATAAGTTAGAAATGACGAAGAAATTTGATCCAGCGATACATTAAATTGCCGAACCGGACTGGTCAGACTCATGTTCACCGGTTCCGATCTGGCCCGATTTTCAAAACTATGGTTAAAATAGCCACACCTCCTACATACCTTTAAAACAAAATCAAAACTATTGCTATAATTATTGCCCTAACGTGATCAATGCAGTAAGACATACCGATGGGATAAAAACATATTTTCCAGAGAAGGGGCAGAGAATGAAGTTGATTGTTTTTTACTTAGTGTCAGAGTTTCATGTTGTAGAATAAGGTAATCAAAAAAAATTATTAGAAATTAAGAGAACTTTTTAAAATTCGAAAATGAATGTATTATGTTCAAAAATAAAAACTGTAGCTACGTGTTCAAGAAAATAAATTAATTATCTTAATTTTTTTTTCCGTCAAACTATCTTAATTTTATTTACCAAGCATTTAAAAAAAATTACCCAATAAATTCAAGAAGCCACTTATCTTTTATCATTTTCAGCCATTTGAAAAAAAAATGATCCTCAAACCGTCCGTGCATTGCACGGATAAATACCTTACAAATAAAATATATATAAATTCATAATTTGGAGCTTTAGTTTAAATATTTTCTTTTAATTCGGTTCTGAAACTAAAGTTAAATACAAATGAAAGGAGACAAAAGATTTTTTTTGAGAAGTGAAGGAGTCCAAATATTTACTAACACAAAAATTAGCTATTTTTCTTAACCTATTTGGTTTGCAGCAAAAGTTATACCCTAAACAGAATAATAAAGGGACCCTAAAATTAGGCATTTAAGTTTCAACTGTAACAATTTTAACCATAATATTCAAAATGAGGAACAATTGAACCTTCAAATTATCAATTTCCTAAAAATAATCAAATTATTAAGGGAAATGTTGACATCATCATTTCACGGCATATGTGAATGTTTCTGATTGGTAATATGATAATTGACTGATCTCACAATAATTAGTTATCAATAATTTGTCTTGTCACATAGAATGTGAAATTAAATAGTAAAAAAATGTGAAACATAGCGGCCGTAATATGAATTAATATGGGTCAATTGCCAAAAATATCCAAGACCCCACATTTCCATTTCAACGGCATTTTCTATGTTGAAACTCAGTTACCAACAGTTACCATGGGTTAATTGTCATTTTCTAAATATTATTTCTTGTAACTGGAAAACTTGACTTTTAGTCTTTCACTGTTCCCTATTTTATTCGAAACAATTTCATTGTACCAAATTCATGGTAAGAGTTTCTTTTTTGAGTTAAATATGTTACTACATGAACACGATGGTTTAAAAGTTTACTCGGAGGTTTATTTTTCTAAAGCTCTTCAATAGATCTTGAGAGTCCAAGATATAATATATCTCTTGACTCTCAAGCTGTCTATATGTCTCAGCCGGAGGGTGATTTGGAGGGTATTTACAATTGCGACCACTTTGTAACTGTAAGGTAAAAGAGACTTTCACCCCCTCAAGGTTGATGAAAAGAAATTGTTTACCCATCTAGTTCGGGAAATGACACTCTCATCCACTTATTGTGCCATATTCCAAAACCCCTATGCTCTTGAATAGTAGTGTTAGTGGGAGTTTGTCGATAGTAGTAGTGTCTACGACAAACTTGGTCTTAGAGTATAAAAAACACAATCAAGAGCTGTAAGTGAAAAGTTTGACCAATGAAGGGGTGAAATTGTCATTTTCTAAACTGAAAGGGGTGTGAAAGTGTCATTTTCCAAAGTGGAACGGTTGAAACTTGAAATTGTCTTCCTGTCAGATGGGGTGAAAGTGTCTTTTACCCTTTCTCGTGTTCTTTACGTACATGTACATGGGCCGATTATTCCATATATCTATTCGATTTTTGAGGAATAGAAAAGATATACAATTTCATTCCTCAAATGTAAAATTTACGTAAAATCTCAATAAGAATTATCCTTTTTTCCATTTTTAAAGTGATATCTATCATATACATAAAAATCTCAATATTAGTTATGATATGCTAAAAAAACTCAAAAATAAGATAAATTAAAATCTATGAGCATCGATGGATAGAATAGAAACGAAGTGTCAAACTTACTTAATTGGATAGTAACACAGTTTGCGAAAGATATGTGCAGATAAGATTTAGTAATTGGTTGAATGAATAATCTTCTAATCAACCAAAATCAGATTTTAACGTATAAACCAATAAAAAAATCAATCATTTAGAGAAAATGATTCGGCTTAATTGTGTAAGAGAAACCAACGACTATAGTGTAATCATAATTGCGTTGTTCATCCTGACAGTGACGAGTCTAAGACATCGATATTTGATTATGAATTTATCAAAACCTAGTTCATATGGAATTTACCCCATAGAGTGCGCTTGAAAAATATAAAATATTTTTTCTAATGAACACATAAACGTGTTTCCGATGACATATTTATTACATAATTTCACATATTTTATACATCTACAAAAAACTTATAGATGTATAAAAGTAAAATTTAACATCCTCAAAACTAATGAACACCTAAATATGTTTCCTAATCTTGAAAGTGGGGCAAATCATCTCCCAGCCAACAACACCAATGTTGTCTTGTTTTTTTTCCTTTAGGCTGAACTGTAATACAAAGCGGCGACCACTGAATTTGACGTCCTCGAATCCAGCGCAAGAGTTGGAGATTGCGAAACAAAGGCTAAGATTGAGAGAACTTGCAATTTACAGTACAAACTAAAGTGATTGGGAAACATACATCATATCTATTTATTTGCAACTTGAAAATGGAAAAGCATTGCTGGGAACCCATTGAAAATTATAGCTGAAAAAATTAGCGTGAGATGATGTGAGAGGGTAAAAGGTAAAAGGCACCATAAAAATTATGAACTCCAGGTAAGCAAGAATTAAGAAAATGGAAAAGATGAAGAATAAAATAAAAAAGAATTACCAAACCTCGCATAAGAAGCTTTCCATTAACCTGTTGATGGGAAAGGGAGAAACAAACTTAAAATTGACTACGATGTGTCAATAGATGTATAGAGATTTTTGAATAATGGAGAGCACATGAGTTATCCTTAAATAGAGATTGATATGGATAAGAAATCAAATAAACTAACAAAAGATTTGATGGTATTTAAATTAAAAAAGAAACACTTCTTATCACGAATGAAATATTTTGTTGAGATTTACCATTATTTTTAAATATAAATATTGATTTGGCAACTAACAGATTCTTTTAAACAGATTGAATATTTGAATACATTGTTATCTAGCCGTAATTCTTTTTAAAAAAGGTTATCCAGTCGTTTTTTTTAATTGATGGCACCGTATTTTATTTTTGAATTGATGTATTCATTTTTAGAAAGTGAGAAAATGATAAGGGTGTCAGATATGGAAGTTTTTGCAAACGTTTGTTCTGCTATTATATATATAGATTTGTCATTCACAACCATGATTTCTACTCAATTTGGTGCCACTGTCAAAAATTTTAGACATATAATGTTACTGAATATGTTAACAATGCTTCCAGTCTCTTTCTTTAGTATCAGGAGACTGTGCATCAAACTTCTTATTCAAATTTTCCTAATCAAAATGGGAGAGTAGAAGGGAAACATAAACATCTTGTAGAGAAAGCATTGTGTCTACTCAAGCTCACTTACCTTTCTTCTTCTTGGTTTGAAGCTATAATTACAGCTGTAGACACATAACTTTTCAGCCACTTTAATAGGGCCACTTGTTCTCAATTATTTGGCAAATTCGTGGAAAAAAAAAATATTGCTCGACAAGTCCTTGTCCTTAAATGACAATTAGATATGGACTAAATAGTAAATTAGACAAAATTTATTTACAAACAAGGATGGTCCATGGCGACGTCGTGTCACTACATGACATGGCTACAAATCAGCAAGCACGACCAATCAAAGAGTGCCACTTGTCAAATTGATGCAACTATCAAGACTAGCAAGTCGCAAAATCATATCGCGCCACTTGTCAAATTGGTGTTGAAAATAAGAAATACATATTTCTACTAAGAAATTATTATTCCTAAATGAATAATTATTTATTAATTATGTGATTGGTGGAGTCTATTCTTTTATTAAATAAATAAAGATAATTAGTTGTACGAGCTGTAACATGACTACAACTCTTACCCCAGTGCCTATATAAAGGGGTCACCCCTAGGGCATAAATTCCACAATTCGATCTTGCAAGAAGGAGATAGCTCTAAAGATCAAGATGCTAAGGCCCTGAAGAGTTCATACATCCAACATCAAGATGGTCGCCCGGTTCTTCAAGATATTCTAAAATCTTCAAGCAAGTTCTTCGCATTTTTCAAGACCTTCAACGCGTTCTTCACCGGAACCGAATGACGCTTACTCGTTCGATCCGAGATCAAGCTGCTATAGCCCTCGTTCGAAGTTCAAGGAGAAGAATCAGAGGATTTGTAAAATTTTTTTAGAAATTCGTTACAAGGATTGTAATTCGCTACATCAATTCATAATTAAAATATTTCTTACTCATAATTTATTGCTTTTTTGTTTTCATTAGCATAAAATTTGTGTGTACAACAACGAATTCTCATTAATTTGTAGGTTGCCAAAGAGACTACTGCAACACAAGTGTAATTTTCAATGTCTTTATAATCACTCTCCTAACTACCCTGTTCACACCCTGCATCTTTTCGGGTTACTGTGTCACTAGTAATGGATAAATGTGTCTTGGTACTCTCACCAACAAAGTCTTTGTCTCCATACATGTTCAATTTTGTGAACATGTCTTTCATTATGAGTCACTTACTCACTCTGCATCTACCACTTTTGAGTCTCATATTTTCTCGTGTGTTCATGTCCATATTTCAACCTTCAGCTCCAACTTATACGTAACCTACTTCATCACCTTTTCAGATGTCTAGTTTTTCACCAGCACCTAGGGTGTAAGCAGTTCGGTTTGGTACATGATTTGCTAAAAACATAAACCGAACCGAATACATCGGTTTACTAATTTTGTAACCAAACCAAACCATTTGAAAGGATGAATCGAACCAAACCGAGGTTCCGTGCCGTCAATTTGCGTAAGAATTATCGAATGGATATTATAATACTACTATGTCAACTACTTTCAAGTTTTAAGTGAAAAATAAAGTAAATAGACTAAAAAAATATTCATGACTATCATTTTAGATAGAAAATATGATGAAGCGTGAGAGAATTGAGAAGATTAAGATTAATATAATCATTTTATTTGAATCTATCTATTCGTGTTTCTCTTTTCTAGATTATTTATATACTTTATGCATTATACATTGTAGTAAATGTACGTTAAGCACATATCAGTTCGGTTCGGTTTGGTGCAGTGTGATATTTTTACAAACCAAAAACCAAACCGAATACACCGGTTTGTGAAATATTGAGCTGTTGATAAACCAAACATACCAAACACCATCCAAAACCTAGCATTTCGGTTTGGTTCGGTCGGTTTCACTGGTTTATTCGATTTTACTTACAGCCCTGGCAGCAGCCTTGGCATGGTCAGCAGAAGCTGTGCAGTATTTTTATAAAATGTTAATCCTATAAAATTACAAGTGTGCAGTATCTACTGTAGTAAGTTTCGCAGATAAGTATCGGGTTTATATCGAACCCCAACGACTGAAGGGTAGATTGAATTAGAGTGATGTGGGGGGGGGGGGGGTTGATTGTTTGTTTACTAAACATACTTGTACAAAATTAAAGGATAAAATTAAACAATTTATTAAATAGTAAAAGAAATGCGATTAGGGACCCTCATTGGGATTCTTGAATATACTATGTATCGTGGATAGTTGATTTGCGTCTTTAACACTTTTATGACTGTTGTGATTCCCCTAAAAAGTCTAATGTTAGCTAATTAGTCTAGGTACCCCGCATGTCACTACTTTTTCTCCTGATCGGCGTCACTTCTTTGGGCTACCATCACAACTCACTATGTTCTTCCTAAATAGGCCTCCCAACAACCATTCATGGCGATCAGTTCCCAACACACACATTCAAGAAATTTAAGCTGGCAGAAGTCGAGTGCAGAAGATCATCAAATCATCCATTCAAGAAATGTCCAAGGCACCCAAATCATGTCCTAATCCAATGAGTTTAGCTACTCATGATGAATCAAAACATATAAGAGATTCATGGAAGAAACTGAATAGAGGAAAAGAAATCAAACTATTGGGGTTTCCGGTGGACAAGTCAATAGCTTCCTTCGTCTTCTCGAAAAGTAGCTCGAATCTTTGATCTTCGATCTCGAATCTTCTAACTGCTGAACTTCGGACGAACTATGACTTCTTCTCTTGGTACTAAAGAAATTCGACGATAAACAAAAATGGAGGCTCGGGTTTAACGTGAAAAGAGAACTCAAGAAATAAGGAGTCTTCAAAGATATCCAAAAAAATGCATGTTTGCCCCGTCCTTGGTGCGTCGTTCATGTGATGTCGCTATGGTGAGCTTCAGCTCACCATGGTGGTGACTTCCTTGCTTCGATCAATGCGCCTCTCTCTCTCCCTTGCCATACTGCCAATTATGTGCTGAATAGATGTTTGATTAGGCCTATTTTGAAAAAGACTCCTTATGAACTGTTTAAAGGTAGGAAGCCTAGTGTATCTTATTTCAAACCTTTTGGTTGTATCTGTTTTGTGCATAATAATGGTAGAGACAATGTTGGTAAATTTGATGCTACAAGTGATGTAGGTGTATTTCTTGGATATTCTCAAACTAGCAAAGCTTATAGAATTTACAATAGAAAAACCAAGATTGTGGAAGAGAGTATTCATGTGTTTTTTGATGAAAGTACTAAAGATTCTCTGAGTGAAAGTTTTGCAGATCTAAATTTGAACAAGCATGAGTCTGATGATGATGTTGAGAAAGAGGATAAAGGCAAAACTAAAGTGCATATTCAATCAGTATAATCTCAAGGCCTTGAACCACCTTCAGAGCCAAAAATCTCAAAGCCTTGAGACTGAAACTGAGACTTTCTATGATGCTCCCTCTACTGTTTCAAGAAATCAAAGCCTTGAAGGAACATATTTCTGGATACCAAGAATAAGTTTGAGTATCTTGTAGATCATTCAGCTGACAATATCATATCTGATCCAACAATTGGAACTCAGACAAGAGGACAGTTGAAGAACTTGTGTGCTTTTAGTGCTTTTGTATCATTGATTGAGCCTAAGAATACTAAGGAAGCACTGGAAGATGCAGATTGGATCATTGAAATGTAAAGTGAGCTGAATGAATTTGAAAGAAACAAGGTATGCAATCTGGTTCCAGACCAAAAGAAAAATCAATTATAGGAACCAGATGGGTGTTCAGAAATAAGCTTGATGAGAATGGCAAAGTGGTAAGGAACAAAGATAAAACTCTTGTTATTAAACATCAAGGAACTGATTTGTTAGTAGTTCAGATCTATGTGGATGATATTTTGTTTGGTGCTACTAATGATGCTCTTTCAAAAGAGTTCTCTAGTCTGATGTGCAGGGAGTTTGAGATGAGCTTAATGGGAGAACTGAATTTCTTTCTTGGACTTCATATTTTACAAATGAATAAAGGGATATTTGTACATCAAAGAAAGTATACCAAGGATTTGTTAAACAAGTACAATCTGACAGTCCAAGGTACTTAAACTCCTATGAGTTCATCACTCTCATTAGACAAGGATTCAAATGGTAAGAGTGTAAATCAAAAGGAATATAGAGGTATGATTGGATCACTTTTGTATTTAACTGGTAGTAGACCTGATATTATGTTTAGTGTTTGCATGTGTGCAAGTTTTCAGGTAGATCCTAACGAAAGTCATTTAACTGCTGTCAAAAGAGTTTTTAGATATTTGAATGGAACCAAAGACTTGGGGTTTTGGTATCCAAGGAGATCTAATTTTATGTTGAGTGGCTATCCAGATGCAGATTTTGCAGGATATAAAGTAGATAGGAAGAGTACTTCTGGATGTTGCCAATTTCTTGGATCTTCACTGATCAGTTGGCATTCTAAGAAGCAAAATTATGTAGCATTATCAACTGCAGAAGCTGAATACATTGCAGCTGGAGCTTACTGTTCACAAGTGTTGTGGATTGCTCAACAACTTAGAGATCTTGGCTATAATTTCAGAAATGTGCCTATTCATTGTGCAAACACAAGTGCTATTTCAATCTCTAAGAACCTAGTACAGCACTTAAGAACCAAGCACATAGATGTGAGACATCACTTTCTTAGGGATCATGCAGAACAAGGTGATGTTGTTCTATCTTTTATTTCCACTTCAATGCAGATTGCTGATATTTTCACTAAACCTCTGCCAGATGATAGGTTTTCATCCCTAAAGCTTGAAATGGGTATGTTAAATAAGGATGCATTGGTTTAGGGGGAGTATTAGTACTTACTTGTGTTTATGTGTTGAAATCTCAAAGCCTTGAGATTATACTTTCCAAATCCTTGAAAGTATAGTTCAAAGCTTTGAAATTTCTAAGTCTGCAGAAAATCTCAAGGCCTTGAGATTGTTCTCCAAGGTCTTGAAACATCTGTAATTTTTTTTAAAAAAATGGATCATCAAATATTATACTTTATCTCTTTAGATAATTGTATAATATTTGAATTACTCATAGAATTTTCTAAAATATCCACAAATATTTTTAAAGATTCGTTTTGCATGTTGATTTCAGTAGAGTCCTATTATAACTCATTCTTTCAACCTACTTAAGCTGAAAGTCAGGGCTTTTTCTTCTTCATTCTCTCTCAATTCTCTACGTCTCCCTGCTCTCTCTCTATTTCTCTCAATCTTATTCTTCTCTTAAAACCCTAAACCCACAATGGAGCGCAAATCAGCCAGGATTCAACAACAGGGAAAGTCTTCTGGTAGATCTAAAAAGAGGGCAAACAAGAAGGAGAAGATTGTGATCTCTGATTCGGATTCAGATAACACTCAAAGTTTGCATGAGGACACTCCTCCAGCAAAGAAGATCATAACAGAAAAGGGAGATGAAGGTTCAAGTATTGATCCACAGAAGGAGAAAGAGGCTCAGGGTGATGATCAACCTAGATCAGACAAGAAGAAAGGGGGAGAGAAGAAAAGGGATAGTGAAGAAGAAAAGGGGAAATCTGCTAAGGAAAGCAAGAAGAAGTCCATTGAAGGAGAACCAGAGAAGGAGAAACCTGCTGAGAAGAAATCAAGGGTTAAGCAAGTTGTTGTTGCAACCAAAAAGGGTTATCGAGGTAAAAATGTACTTCCTTCAGATTGGTTTGTTAGTTCTGAAGTTATGGCAGTTTGGATGCAAGGGTATGCATCATCTAAGGTTGCTTTTGTAGTATGATTTCTGAAGAGTTATTAGATAAATTGGATATCAATTGAATGAGGAAGTTAAGGGATTCTGCAGTTTGGAAGGTTTTAAATCCTAGTTCTAAAGCTTATCCTAGGTTAACTAGGCTGTTTTATCTGAATTTGGTTCAAGAAGGGGAAGATAAATTGGTGTTAACATCTAAGGTGGCTGGGACAAACTTAAGACTAGATCATAGGACTTTTTCCAAAGTCTTGGGCATTCCTAAGAAGTATAATGTTGGTGATCATCCTGATAGGAAGGAGTGTCTAGAAAAAGCAAAAGCTATGTTCTTCATTGATGGTGTTCCCTCTGGTCCAAAACAGTTGACACATTCTGTGCTCAACTGTGAAGCTAATATTTTGTTTACAATTCTGATGAGAAGAGTTGTTCCTAGGGAAAACTCAAGAGAGTTGGTTACTGATAAAGTTCTTATCCTGATGTATCTGATATGTTAAGGGTTTGAGATTAACTTGCCAACAGTGATTATGGAGCATATGATCTACTATGCTACTAGAACTAGAAACCTTCCTCTTCCCTATGCCAACATATTACCTCTTTTCTTTGAGCATTTTGAGGTACCTGTGAAAGGAGAGGAGAAGATAACTGGTGGTTTTGGGTTAATTGGTGAGACTGCTTTACAGAGGACTCGAGTGGTTCAGACAGGAAAAGGTCATTGGAAGTTCTATTCAGAGTTGTCCAAAGCTGAGCTTGAAGAGAAAGAGTTTGTTAAACCTAAAGGGGCTACAACAGCAAGGGTACAAGCAAATGAGGATTACTCTCTGTTGGTTGAGAAGTTTGAAGAACAGCATGTTGAGATTGAAGATCTTAGACAAAGGCTGTTTGATCTATCTTCTGAGTTTAATCAGTTCAAGGGTTTGATGAATGTGATGAATGGAAAACTGGATGTTGTCGTCAAAGGTTTGAACTTAGAAAAGATTCCTTTTGCTACTAGTCATGACACCAGTGTTGACTCAGATGAAAGGCTAGGTGATTTCTTGAAGAAGTAAAAGAAGCCTATTCCAGTGGTGCTCACATCAAATGATCTAAATGAGCAAACTGATGAAGAAGAAGCTGGTGAAGACACAGGTGTTGATGCAGCTACAGAGGGTGATTCAGTACAGATTAAGAACAAGAAAGTGGAATAGATGATTGAGGAAGTTGTTGCTGAGGTAGATGCTGAATAAGAAGAGAATCAGTCTGCTGAAGATGCTGAAAGTGATGAAGAGGTTGGAGAAGGCTCAGAGAAAGGCCAAGCATCAAAGAAGAAGTGAAGAAATGAGAAGACCAAAGCCTTGATCCTTTCTTTCTGTCTTTTTCTTTTCTTCTTTTCTATTTCTCAAGGCCTTGACATTCAGTAGGAACTTATGTTTTGTTAAGTTTTTTTTTAAGACTCTAAGTAATGTTCCAACATTTCTTCAACTTTATTTGATGAAAGTCAAAAAGGGGGAGAAATTATGTGCTATTTGTGGTTACTCTTCAGTGTTTATCTTCAGTGTTTAGATAAGTTTAGCTAATAATATTTTGAGTTTTTGTGTTAATCAGTTGTGTTCTGTGATTATTGATGATCTACGATTACTGGTTATTTCTGTTAATGTGGTTTGACTGGTATTACTGTTTATTGTTTCTGCAAATGATGATATCTAATTCTTACAAGAAGTTGAAGGGATATTTACACAAGATTATGGGTTTTGTCTTTCATCAAGAGGGATATTGTTGACTCAAACACTTCTAAGTGTGTTTTGAGAAGTAACTGTTTTGAGTGATGAAAGAAAAAGACAAAGTATTTGTGAGGCTCCAAGGCCTTGAGATACTGATCAGAGCTTGAAAGCTTTGAGAGTAGCTTTACTATACTGTATGATCTAATAATCTTGTGATGCAGGTTGTATATCTGGTGTTTGAGATCAGAGATTTCTGAAAATATCTATGTTATATATTCCTTATACATCTAACACAACTGAAGATATCCTGATCAGAGTGAATCAAAGATTTCTGGTCATAATGTTAAAAGACTGTGAAGCATATTCAGAGCTTCAAGGCCTTGAGATATGCCTTAAGCTGCTGACAGTTTTACAGAATTAATTTGATTCTTTCTTGCAGGATTTGATCTTTATTATTATGGTTGTTTAGTGACTTATATAAGTCTTAAACTAGTTTATCATGATTTATATGTTTCAGAAGTTAATCAGATTATTGTTTTATTGACTTGATCCAGTTTTTATTCAGAAACTGGAAATCCAAACATACTTAGTGCTGTTATTATTCTGGATTTTGTTGTTGCTTTGTTTTAATGTTGTTGCAGGTTTGTTAAACGTGCAAATGCAATCTCAACAAACTCCAACGGATATCTACTCAGAGCTGTTTTAAATTGCAGTTAGAAAGGATGAGGATTTGCAGGAACTGAGATCCTAAAATCTCTCATTCAGCTGCAGAGAGTGGATAAAAGACTGGTTTGAATTTTGAAAGATATTGAAGCTTACAGAGTACTGAGAAAGGTGTGAAAAATTCGTGGAAGACCAGACATTCAAACACACACACATTCAGGCTTCAATTACAGCTTTCAGAAGATCAATCATTCTAGTTTCCTGAAGAACACATCCAGGCCTTCACAAGCTTATTCTTCTACTGTTTTTTTTCTTCTGTTTTGTAATCTGCTTATCTTTTGTATATCTAAAACCTTACTAAATCTAGTGGTTGGTTGTTCAAGTGAACAACAAGAGGTTCTTGTTAGCTCAACAGTTAGTAGATGGTACTAGATAGGTTTGAAACCACAAGCAGTATAGGTGTAAGGGAATTCACTTAGGCTTGGAGATCTAGGGCTGTTTTTGTGTGAGTAATAAGAAGTGTTTGCCCAATCCTGGTGAGATTAGATCCCTCATGCAAAGATTAGGTCCATTGGGACTGAACTTTTTAAATTACTTGTGTTCTTTACTTTACAGTTTTGTTATTTTCTGCTGCAAGCAACTCAAATCAAACTAGGGTTTACAAACTGTTTAGAACTGGTGGTAGTTCAAGGCCTTGAAGCTTTCTGTTTGCCTTAGAAAGTTTCTGACTAGTTTTCTAAAATCTCAAGGCCTTGACATTTGAGTTTCTCACATGTTCACTTCTTTAAAAAAAAAAAAAAAAAATCTGAGCAAAAAGTTTTCATACTCTATTCAACCCCCCCCCCTTCTAGAGTATTTTGGTCATGTATTTAGCCTACATTACAAACTTTCAGTTCTCGTACTACAACAAATGTGAACATCACGCTAAATAAGCCAAAAACAAGGAAAAATGCTCTGAAACAAATGAAAATCCTACGTAAAATGGGGAGAAAAACAGTATCAAATTGGATGCTTTCGACTCCCCCACAAAAAGGTTTTGCTCGCCTCGAACAAACTCTGGCGATAATATAAATTTAAGAATAGAATCAAGAGCAATTGTGTCACAACAAATAAAAATTAGTGTAACCATTAAATTGGCTGTTGTAAGCATAATTACCCTAACTTTTATGTAATCTGTAAATATTACTGTGTAACAATTATTACCCTTCATAAATACCATACAATTTCTTTTTGCTAAAACCAGTTTTTGTGTGTCTCTTAATTTAACAAATTGTAACCATCATTTATGAAAATGAAATAATGTTGTATTGAACTCTAAAAATAACACCGATTTGGGATTTTGAACATGAGATTAATATTTACTCCACGTGTTTACTGAAAAAAAAAGTTATTTACTCGCAAATGGGTGCTAGCTCAGTGGTAGCGCATTTGAAGTCCCTCCATGGTGTTCAGGGTCTGAACCCGACCAGACGTAGGAATTGATGTAATTCTAAAAGAAATTACTCCAAGATGTTGAGACCCAAGGCACCTCAACAAATATCCACCTTGACTTGAAGTCTCCATCAACAGCAGTTGCTCCTCTTCTCGTAAATAAAGCTACGTCTTCTCCGCACCCAATGTCTCTAGTCAATGAGACTCACTGGACCCCACCGGGACCGACATGCCCCTAAGGACCTCACTGGCTCAAGATGTTCAGAAACTCCATACAATGCTGAAACTTGATCTTCGAAACCGACTTGCTGAACATATCCGCGGGGTTGTCAGCTGTCCCCACCTTCTTCACCTTGATCCTGCTCTCGTTTCTCAGAAAATGATACCTGACGTCCATATGCTTGGTCCTTTCATGGATAACCTGGTCCTTAGTCAAGCAAATCGCACTCAAGCTATTACACTTGACTATCACTTGATCTTGAAGTAGGCCTAGATCATTGACCATACCTTTAAGCCATATTGCCTCCTTTGCTGCTTCCGTTACAGCCATGTACTCCGCCTCCGTCGTCGACAAAGTCACAGTCGAGTGTAGCGTCGCCTTCAAGCTCACAACAGATGCTCCCAGAGCAAATACATAGCCCGTCATTGATCTACTACTATCAACATCCTCTGCATAGTCCACATCCGAGAAACCAGCTACCAAGATGTCTTCATTAGCCCCATAACATAGGTCAATGTCTGACGTACCCTTAAGGTACCTGAATATGCGCTTCACCGCCTGCCAATGGTCCTTCCCTGGATGAGCCATAAAATGACTAACCACACTAACAGCGAATGCTATGTCTGGCTGAGTACAGACCATAGCATACATGAGCCTTCCAACTGCGCTAGCATATGGAACCTTGGACATGTACTCCTTCTCCTCCTCAGCCTGAATGGTGTACATTCCTAACTTGCTATTAGTCGCCATAGGATTATCTATAGCTTTAGCTGATAACATCTCAAATCTGCTCAAGATCTTCTTGATGTATCCCTGCTGTGAAAGGAAAAGCTTCTTCTTCCTGTCTCTATAGATCTTAACTCCCAAGATCTTCCGAGCACCTCCTAGATCCTTCATTTCAAATTCCGCACTGAGAGACCTCTTCAGTTCTCTAATGTACTTGATAATCTGAGTTTTGATCAAAATATCATCCACATATAGAACTAGGTAGATACGTGATCCACTTCGCAACAACTTGTGATACACGCAGTAATCATACTCGCACTTGTGGTAACCAATCTTCAACATGAAGTTGTCAACCTCTTGTACCATTGCCTTGGCGACTGGTTAAGTCCATAGAGAGATCTTTTCAGCTTGCACACATATTATTCTTTTCGGGAACTTGGAACCCCTCCGGTTGGCTCATGTATATTTCCTCCTCCAACTCTACGTGCAGGAAAGTTGTCTTCACATCCAATTTCTCAAGCTCTAGGTCGTGGTGCCCCACTTAAGCTAGTAACACCCGGACAGAAGTATGTCTGACCACCGGTGAGAAGATCTCGTTGTAGTCAACTCCCTCTTTCTGACTGAACCCTCTTTCAACTAGCCTTGCCTTATACATGATGCCCTCACTAGCCGTAGTTCCTTCCTTTCTTCTGAAGACCCACTTGAAACTGACTATCTTCCTTCCTGCGGGCAATTTAACAAGTGTGAACAAGAGAATCCGGCAGGGAGAACTCTGTGTACACCAAGAGTAGAGGATCGGAAATGGCACAGGAAGAGTTGGGTTGTGTGTAGGGAGAGAGTAAGGCAGTAGTAATGTCAGAGAGAGAGACAGTGGTTTGGCAGAGCTTCCGCGTATGTCTGGTGTGTCCTCTCTTGTATGGAAAGGTTAACGTCCTATATATAACGGAGAATGTGACCGTTGCAGTGTGGTTAATGCGCCCATCAATGGCGGCTTAATTAGCTTAACCACAACGGCACGTTCGTCCGCGTATATAGGGACCGTTACATCACGTTATGCGCGAATACCGGAACCGTTATGAGGTTGACCGGGTTTGACCGGATTGACCGGGTTTATGGAGCTCGTGCCATAAATCTCTCAAAAGCAGTTACTAAAGGTCGCGTGCGGGCTTGGCTCGCACGCGACAGGACTTACTCTAGCCTCCAAACCACTAAGTCCCTACAAGTCCCGTGCAGTGGTATGCGAGGGCCCTGTCTCGCAGCCCCCACATGGATCAGCGCGGTTGGTGATCTAGTGTGTGTGGAGCACAATATGGTGTGCTGGATGGTTGCCACGTGGCCAAGATCTGTCAGCTCCCCCTTTCTGCGCGTGAAGACTCATAGCCGGATAGACTTCCATGCGCGGAAACCAACGTACGCGTCGCCGCCACGCACCAATGCAAATATGAGTAAGTTCAACCCCCGTGCGTGCCATTATGACCTAAAACCCATAGAGTCGTGCCGTCTGGCCTTTAGGGTTTTAGGCGTGACGTCAGCTTGTCCTGTGATTGCGCGATTCGACGGTGACGGTTGCGATTCGACTACTGAAAGGATGCAACCCTTCATTGTTTTTGGATAAATACTCTGCACTCTCCATTGTTGCAAAGCATTACTTCTTTCTCTTAAAGTGAATGATACCCGGAAGTCTTCAAGAGCAGATTCAGATAATCAATCACCAGTTCAAAATTGCAAATCGTCTTCTTCAATTGTCTGCATCCAAGCAATCTTTTCGAGAACAAGGTTGGCCTTGTTCAATTTTGATTTAATATGCTGATGTATGCTTTGAACTGCGTTGGATCTGCAAACCCGTGACATATTATCCGCTGAAAACTTATGAAGAAGCTCACAATCTTTGAATCCAATTTCGATTTAATCCCCAGATGATAAAGACCTTGAATGTAGGGTTTTTGAAATCCTTGATAATGCAAACAATTCCAATCTCTAATTTTAGAGATTGGTATTAGACTGTTCATCTTTCTTCCAATAGATCCTGAATCTCGAAATTCAAACTAAAGTAGTATGCATATTTCTCCCCCCTTTTTTTTCTTGCTTTTCCGCAGGAATGGCAAAGACAAAAGGAACTAGACCCACTAAGGAGGAAGAAGAAATACCTGATCTTCCGCGGGCTCTATGGCGAAAAGCCCCCTATCTGGGTGGCAAAGACTTCTACCATGCTAGGGTTAAGGCAAAGAAACTGTCAATCCCTGTCCCTGGTGAAGGATTGCAAACATTAACCCCTCCAGTTAACTCGGCCCTGCTCGAATTGATTGGCTCCGAAGACGTGGTTCGATTGGGAGTCAAAAATGGGGACTTCCCATATACTGCGATTTCCACCCAAGCTTTTTTTCAGAAATTGGACTTCATGGATGAGTGGATCGACCATGTATTGACCCATCACGCCATGACTCTAAACGATGCTGGCGTATACTTCGCAGTTCGTGCTATGAAGGGTGCTGCCGTGAAGCTGGACCAGTCCATGCTTCTAAACCTTCTTTCCCGCTACTCGCCTGCGACTCACACATTTAATTTTGCTGAGTTCGAGGCTGCCCCCACGCTCGAGGATGTGCACATGTTGTATGATCTGTCTCCCGTTGGCGAGGTGGATCCTTTGAGTCCCTTGAGAACGGATGCGGAGATTCCTTTGTACAAGCAGATGGAGGAGTGCTTGTCAGAAGTAAAGAAAATTTCCACCCGGTGAACCACTAAAGAAGTCCTTCCTGACTGGCAGTTGGTTGACACATCTGCGAAAAACACTTGAAACAAGTGGGTGCAATACTTTTTCCGTGATTATACAAACAGCAGTATCACCAAGAAGCTTCTGAGTCAAAACCCGAAGGCTAAGAACTATGTGAATGGCAAGGGTTATCACTTGACCCTATGCGCCTTCCTCTGCGCCTGGTTGTCGAGGTACTTAATCGATGGCCACCCGCACGATGGGGTCTTCTATCACGTTCTGCCTGTTGCTGTGAAATTGGCCCTCAGCCAGAAAGTCACACTTGGACCCTTGATCTTGGGCACGCTGTACTACAGGCTGGATCAGCTGGTCGTGGCAATGAAGGAATCGCGTGGCCGCCTCGACATACTGACTTACATTAACATTGCCTTCTTGACAATGTGGGTCTTCGAGCGATGGCCTTCCTATGCCCCAGTTGCTTCTAAGCCCAACAAGTGGTGTCCCCAAGGTGCGGAGGAGGAACGTAATAGCGGCAGAGCTGCAAGATGGTTCGGAACTAACTCCCCCAAGTGCGTCTGGAGCCTGATATGCGTCAATCGGGAAGAGTTCATAACCAGGCCCTATGCTATGCGCATTGAGAACGTGCGATGGTTTCCAAAACTGTATCCTTCTAAGGGTGTTTCCTTCTCAGAAGAGCTCCTTTTCGAAGGTGGAGAGCATTTCCACGAGCGCTATCGCGAATTCTTTTGCTGGTGCCTGAGAGGCTCCCTTCCTGCTCTCGCAGAGCATGTTCGCGAGCTCGCGCCGAGGTACGAGAGGATTACCGTGGATGTTGATCCCACTCGCGTTTCTCCCCAATTCAGCTTCGATGCAGTGGCACCATCAATCTGGCCGCAGTCTATCATCAGAGGCTGCTATAAGCGCTTATTGTCTACGGAGTGTAAAACAATCTTGATGAGCAATCTTCCCTTCGAGCAACCTGCAGGTAACCGTGAAGGCGGCTGTTCCAGAAACTGGCTCGCTTACTGGAACGCCCAGCAGACAAGGTTTGAGACGCAGTCGATCCCTCAGCCAAGCAGAGCTCCTGTGATCAAAAGGAACTCTTTCCCTTTTCGTCCCAATTGTAGCCTGGACGAGTCTGAATATGGTTGCTATTCGTTGCTGGATCGCGAGAACCACCTGTGCCCCTTCATCATTCTGGACGAAAAGACCGCCGCAGTCAGGAGAGGTGATTCGCATGTCATCAGATATAGCAAAAATTTCGCCAAGGTAAGCAATTTTTTCTTGCACGCGTCAAAATTTATTTATTCCAATATATTGAAGACTTCATGCTTCACTTTCTACTGCAGTGCCATGTGAGAAGGTTTGCATCTGGTGAACGTTCCAAATCGCTGGTCACCACCATTGTTACTGCAAGACGTCAAGGACAACCCGTTCGGCTGGCATCAAAGATGGATCCCACTGTTGAGACCAAAATCCGCGAGATCATGAATGCTTTTGCTGATTCGCTGATAGACAACACTCCAGCCTTGTCTCCTCCCTGGAATGATCCATCTCCTCCAGCGACTGCTGCTCCGAGAGCGAAAAGGCCCAGACAAAGAGGAATCACAATTTCTTCCCCTAAGAGCGCTCCAACTTCCCCTCCTGCGAGGTCCCTTTCTGCCAGGGATAAAGGTAAAGGTCGCATGACCAGTAAAGTGCGGAAGGAGCTCGCAGTAGAGACCTTTGTTCCGTTCGGCCAGGAGGAAGAAGAGGAGAGGCGGGAGCCAAGAGAAGGAGATGAAGAAGAGGAAGGAATTGAAGATGTCAGAGACAGAGAGGGAGATGCGATACATGAGGAAGAATCAGGAGGTATCTCAATCGTACTTCTCTTCTCATCTTCTTAACTCTTTTGCAATCTGGTTTGAACAAATTGTTTCTTCGCAGATGATGATGATGAGACCATCAGTGGCCTTTTGGCCAAGAAGCAGAAGAGGGGTTCTCATTCCGGTTTTTCCGATGAACCCATAAGCTAGGACATTCTTGCCGAGTCCAGGAGAACAGCTGCAGAAGCTGCTGAAAGGAGAAGAAAGCGAGAAGAGGAGGAGCTTGAGCGCGTGAAGAAAAGGAGCCTAGAAGAACAGCACGTTGACGACCTAGTGCTTCCAACTGATGAGGAAGATGTGCTTCCCGAAGAGGTGGCTCCTCGAGTTGAAGAGGAGGATGCGGCTCCAGAAGAAGATGCGGCAGTTCTAGAGCAAGCCCAAGCAGATTTTGAAGAAATCGTAGGTGGCAATGAAGGTGAGATTTTTAATCTCGCAGTAACTTATCGAGATGTTATTGTTGGTGCTCTTAAGCACGGTGTGTCAAAAGCTGACATTCGCCGTTGGCTAGTAGGCAAGTGCGGTGAACCCTCAGGTAATCATTCGAGCAATATGCGTGAACTAGGCTTAGCAACCCAAACATAATCATGACTGGTTTCTTCGCGCCCCAGGTCAAGCTCACCTTTAAGACATGCTTAATTAAGACACATTAATAGGGCAAGGTTCCACATCCTTAGCGTATGACGAGGATGCTGCAATCCCAACTTCGCGTGGAGGTGCTTGCTCTTAGCTTATCAAAGATAGTAAAATAATATACGACACAAGTTACCTCACACCATCGTATTTTGTATCGCAGGCAATGCTGATGAAACCGTGTTGGAGCAAAGGAGTCAACCTTCTGCGTCCTATGTCCCGGTGCCGAGTTCTCATACCGAGAAGCCCGTCGCAGCTGCTGAATATGCAGGAGAGCCCCTTGAGGACTTCATCGAACTTTCTAATGATGCCGAGGCTGACACCGTGTTGATGGAGGAGGATGCCCATGCTGGTGGTGAGGAAATAGGAACGAACACTGCTGATGCCATCGCACCTGAAGGTATCCCTCCTCAGGCTGCAGCTTCTGTTTCCACCATGCCTCCGGCAATGACTGAGCCTGCGACACCTCTTCCTGCGCGGAACTTTTGGGGTTCGCAGGTCGGGGCTGCAATCGCACCTGGCGCGGCTTATACTCTTCCCCCCAACTATGAGGAGTAAGAGCTCGCAGCTGATAGAAGAGCAATAGAGCGAGGACAGTCTTCAACTACCCCGGCAGTGCGCATTCCTTCTCTGCGCGAGATCCTTGAAGGAACTGGTATGTCGTGTTTTGCTGTTCGCATCTTGCATTCTTCATTTGTGAATTCGACAGTATTACTTAGCTTTGACATTACTTTAGGGTTGAAGCAAGCCGACGTGGACTGGCTAGTTCGGATGCGCCTCTCCTACCCCCAATCATTTGCGAGGTCTCTGGAGATAGGGCCCTTCGACAGGAGGCTATTTCTCACTGAAGCCATCTGGATTTTAGAGCAGCTATCCGCGGCCACACCTGCGACCATTTCTCCTCAGAGCGCGGAATTGCTTTTTGGCATGTGCCAAAATCTTCTCGCCAAAGTTCAAGGCAAGTTGGGCTTCGGGTTTCTTATCAAAAGAGTTACCCTGATTCGCGCGGCCGTGACTTTCAAACGCGGCCACCAAAACCTCGCAGCTGAGAAGCAGAAGGTATAGCAGCAAAGGCAAAAGGTTGAAGAGGCTGTGAAGCTCTTTCATGAGATGAGCGCCAAATGCGAGCAATTGAAGCAAGAAGTGGAGCAAGTGGAAAATCTGAGCCGTCAGTTTAATCCTCATGACTTCTTGATCAAGGGTTTATTTTGAAAAGTAACAGATAAGTAGCTGAAACATTATTGTAATGTTGCTAGGGTTTCTCCCCCCCCCCTTTTTTCAAAAAGAATTGAAATGCCCGTTTCGCCCTTTCCGGGATTTGCTCGAATATCTCTGTGCATATCAATTTATGACGTCAGCAATTGATATTCTGCCTTGATTTTCGCGCTAATTGCTCATTAGATAAGCACGCTTTCCTTGGGAAGTCCATCCGAATCATGACCATCCGTCATTAATTAGGATACGCAACCGAATCGTTGTAGCCTTTAGTAGGGTAATTGATTGTTACCTCTTTTCAAGGCGTAAGTGATTGATCCTTTCCCTCTTTTCAAATTCTGCTGACTCATCTTGGCAACTGAAGAGTCTTCACAAGGTCTATATAAACCCTGCCTTTTGCTATTTGGGTTCTTCATCCCAAAATGTGGTTTGCTGTGAGTCCTTATGACTGCTGGCTTCAACGCTTGTTTTTCGTTGATTCATGGCAGTTTCAAGTTGTGAAACCTGAGTTTGTGCTTTGTGCTATAGAAATAGTTTCCAAGATCTGCTTCATAAAGCTTATTGATATTTATAACTATCATAAAGAAGATGCAAATAATACCTCATGTTTGCTCGAAGGATTTTCTTCGTCTATTATGCTTGCAGGTCATGTTTCCGGCCGCCTCCCAGCGAGGTGCAGCTCCGTACTGACCTTGCTACCGACTCGTAATGAACGGCGGAATTCTCCTCCAGCATGCCCGGAGGAGAATTTCTTGCCTCCTCGTTCTTGAACTCAGGGTGGCGAGCCAATGTGCTCGTCTCCGTAGACAAGGAGCCCATTGCCCGAGGAATAACTGCTCCCCTGTTTTGCACGGCCGCATACGCCGGAACAGGTGGTTCCTCAGGAACGTTTCTTAGGTGTAAGACCAAAGAATGGCCTTGTCAGATTCTGGGATCTTGAACGTAGCGTCACACAGGTCTTCCATACATAGCGGGTAGCGGGCTGATCTTCTCGCAGGAACGCCCTACTTGCTACAGATCTTTGGTCGCAGATCTTTGTATCGCATAGCTTCTGCTAGGACCGTCAGGTCTATCCTTTTTCAGTTAGGATTTCCCCGATGTGTAACTTCTGCTTGTAAGTTACCTTTTAGATGCATTGTAAGCCATGTTGGCTGCGTAGCTAGCTTGATTTGAGCTTTTTCGCTTGTAAGCTGTTATCTAGACAGATGAATTGTAAAGTCATTTTGACTCATAATGATAAATCGCTTTGTATGATTTGCTGTCTTGTTACAACAAATTACAATTTCGCACGCGTATCGGCAAATTTCGCCTTTTGTAGTGTTGTATTCACACTTTGCATTTGTGCTATGATTGGCTATCTGTCGAATAAATTCGCAGATATGCTTTCAGATCACTCGAGATCGTATTTGCGCAGCTTTGCTATCTTGGTAGATAGGTTTGTGATTTGCTTCAGATTCAAGTGCAGGCGCTATCTTAACAGATAGGCTTTTGTAGATCACTTAAGATCATTTTGCATAATGCTACTATCGTGGTAGATAGACTTAAGAATCATTTTAAGATCGCATTTGTGTAGTGCTGCTATCGTGGCAGATAGGCTTGAAACATCATTCAAGATCATACTCGCATAGGTTGCTATCTTGATAGATAAGCTTAAAAGATCAATTAAGATCACGTTCGCATGAGCTGCTATCGTGGCAGATAGTCTTAAAAGATCAATTAAGATCATATTCGCATGAGCTGCTATCGTGGCAGATAGGCTTAAACGATCAGTTACGATCGTATTCGCATAGGCTGCTATTGTTGCAGATAGGCTTAAAAGATCAATTAAGATCGTATTCGCATGAGCTGCTATCGTTGCAGATAGACTTAAAAGATCAGTTAAGATCGTATTCGCATGAACTTCTATCGTGGCAGATAGGCTTAAAAGATCAGTTAAGATCATATTCATGTAGGTTGCTATCGTTGCAGATAGGCTTAAAAGATCAATTAAGATCATGTTCGCAAGGGTTGCTATCACGACGGATAGGCTTTTGCTGACAATGAAATAATCAAAGCAATAAAGACAGGTAGAAGCATCAAGTTCTTCTCATTTGGGAGAAGTCTTTTTATTATAAAACTCTCGTATGGGAGAGATGAGATTACAATTCTCTCATATGGGAGAGAAGATGTGCGAATCATAGCAATACAGAGCATAAAGCAAACGTTGTAATGTAGCGCATATAATGAGAGGAGTTAAGGATAATACTTCTTAATCCAGCACATGTTGACTGAGCTTGGGGTTGAGGTTGTTCCATGTAACCTCCGTATGTTGCAGTAGCCACTGTCAAAGACTTCTGTGACTTCAAAGGGTCCTTCCCAATTGGCTGCGAATTTTGGTTGAGCCGCCTCTCGCATGCAATGATCAGATGCGCGCAAGACCGAATCTCCAACTGCGAAATCTCGACGTTGGACTGTTTTATTGTACGCACGAGCGATCCTTTCTTGGTATCGTTTGTTTGTCCTTTTGTCTTGCTCCCGCTTTTCTTCTAGAAGGACTAAGTCATGGTCGCGTTGATTGTCGTACAATGCATGGAAAGCCAATCTTGCAGAGTTAACCTTCACTTCCGCAGGTACCACAGCCTCAGCTCCATAGCATAAAAGGAAGGGTGAGACCCCTGTGGGTGTCCTTGGAGAAGTCCGATAAGCCCACAGGGCTATGCTCAAAGAATCAGCCCACTTCTTGTGGTCATCTGCGACCATCTTGCTCAAAATTCTCAATAGCGTTTTGTTGGTTGCTTCTGCTTTCCCATTCCCCTTCGGGTAGTACGGGGTGGAACACATCTGCCTGATGTTGTATTCTGCTAGCTTCGCAGCCACCTGGCGATTAACAAAAGGAGTGCCATTATCCGAAAGGATGGTGTTGGGAATTCCGAACCTGCATATGATGCTTTCTTGGATGAAATGGACCACAGCTAGCGCATTTGCCGTCTTCAGCGGTATCTCTTCTACCCACTTGGTGAACAACTCAGTCGCGGTGAGAATGAAGTGATTCCCGTGCGAGGTTGGTCGAATGGGACCAATAAAATCCAGATCCCATGTGTGAAACGGCCATGGTGTTCCCAATGCATGTAGATCTACAGCAGGAGCGTGCACTAGATTACCTTTAAATTGACACTCCCGGCAGCGTCGTACTTTGGTGCGGCAATCAACCTCCATAGTGGGCCAGAAATATCCAATTGAGAGGAGTTGCCTGCATAATTTCGCACCTCCCTGATGTTCCACCTGGTGAGAAAGGTCCATCACTTCTTGTGCTTCCCTGCTGTCTAGACATCGCAGCAAGTTACCTTCATGGCCCCTTCGCCAAAGCTGATTTTCTTGCACCACATATCGGGCTGCTTTCCTCCTTAGTTTCTCAGCTTCTTTTCTTAACTCGGGTACAATACCCTGGGTGAGAAAATCAAAGAGTGGTTTCCTCCAATCCGCATCATCTTCGGTCAGAGCAATGAGTAAAGAGTCTTTGATCAGTGCGCAATTCTCGCACTTTCCTTGTATCAGTGCTGCGGCCGTTGACATGTCCGGCCAATGGATTCCATATCTCTGAGCTTTCCGATAGATTGACACCTGACTTTCCCCGCAAGCATGTTGGTGAATCTTTTCTAATAGCAGCTGTCCTTCTTGCTCGGAGACGCATCGCATAAGTATTCCGCCAGGGCCCTTGTAATAAAGGGTGTTGTCATGTATGCAATACCCCTTTGTGGATGCCCAGTTCTCGCTGCTCGTGCCTTCTGCGATGGCCCGTAAGATTGACTTTCTCCAATCCACATTGTCCATGTGTTCGTCATCGCACGCGTCTTCTGTCAACGCCGAGGGTGTTCGAACTTCAATCGAGATTCTTGCAGGACATTTATCCATGCTGACCTTGGATCCCAAGGTAGCTAAAGCGTCAGCATGCCTGTTGTCCGCTCGAGGCTTGTGCTCGTACCTAACGTCGCAGAATTGTTGCACCAGTTTTTGTACCAAGGTCCGGTAGGACAGTAGATTTATCTCCTTCAAACCATACTCGCCCGAGGCTTGTTTGACGATTAGCTTGGAGTCCCCCATAACCGTCAGATTACTTACTTCCAAACCCTTTGCCGCGCGAAGCCCCGCACTGAGAGCTTCATATTCTGCTTCGTTGTTGGTGACTGCGAAGTCAAGCTTTGCAGACATCTGTATGACTTCCCCGTCTGGTTTGGTCAAGACTATCCCAATGCCTCCACCTTTCCTTGTTGACGAACCGTCGAAATGGAGCGTCCAATAGGGCAACTCGACTGCATAGATTTCAGGCCCCTCCAATTCTTCTTCAATCACAGGCTCATGACTCTTATCGGGGAACTGTGCCAGCAAATCCGCCACCGCCTGCGACTTGATCGCCCGCGGTCGAACGCATGTGATGTCATATTGGGAGATGGTCATATACCATTTTGCCAATCTTCCCCCAGGAGCGGTGTGAGTCAGAAGATATCGTATGGGATCACTCTTTGTGACCACCACCACTTTGTGCGAAGCGAAGTAGTGTCTCAGCTTCTCTATTACGAAGAATAAAGCAAGGCAATGACGCTCGATGTCTATGTACCTTGATTCTGCGGGCTGCACAATGCGAGAGATATAGTAGATGGGCCTTTCTTGACCCTCATACTCTTGAGCCAGAAGAGCTCCTATAGACTTCCTTGTTGACGTCAGATACAGCAAAAGCGGTGATCCTAGCTGAGGTGCGATCATTACTTTTGAAGATGTCAGCAGCTCCTTTAGTTTCCCGAACGCAGCTTCGTGCTCCGGAGTCCAGCTGTATACGGCATCTTTCTTGAGAAGATCACTGAAACAGAAAGTAATTTCGGCAATCGCTGGGATGAATCTTCGCAGATATGATAGCTTTCCCAAGAACGTTTTCAAGGTACTCTGGTTATGTGGTGGAACCATGCCAGTGATGGCTGATACTTTCGCAGGGTCAGGCTCGATTCCTTGGCGATGCACTACGCATCCCAAGAACTTTCCTGATGTTACCCCGAATGCGCACTTCATGGGGTTCATCTTCAATTGAAAGCGTCGGCATCTGTTGAACACTTTCCTCAAATTCGGCTGATGGTATGCCTCCTCCTTAGATTTAACAACCAGGTCATCCACGTAGAATTCCACTTCCTTGTGCATCATATCATGGAACAGGGCCATCATGGCCCGCTGGTAAGTTGCACCTGCGTTTTTGAGACCAAAAGGCATCACCGTATAGTTGAATACTCCCACTGGGGTGATGAATGCGGTTTTCCGTGCATCTTCAAGGTCCATCTTGATCTGATTGTACCCACTGAAGCCATCCATGAAATTGAACATGCGATGACCCGCTGTCGAATCAATAAGTAGATTAATGTTGGGGAGCGGAAAATCGTCCTTGGGGCAGAAACGATTGAGATCCCGGAAATCCACGCAAATGCGAAGCTGTCCATTCTTCTTTACCACTGGCACAATGTTGGTCAGCCATGTGGGATGGTGATTCGGCTCTATGAATTTGGCATCCAGGAGTTTAACAATCTCCTGCTTAGTCTTCACGTTGAGCTCCGGCCTAAAGCTTCTTGTGCTCTGCTTTACCGGCTTGGATCCCGGAATCACGTCCAACCGATGCATGGTGATGCTCGTGTCCAGACCGGGCATCTCATCATATTCCCATGCGAATACGTCCTTGTACTCGGTCAAGAGCTGTAGCAATCTTTCCTCCTCTTCGCTTGTGAGGTCCGCACTTAGAAAGACCGGCCTCTTTTTTTCTTCGTTCGAACTTAGGAATACCTCCTTAAGCTCTTGCTTTTGTGGTCTGGGTTTGTCTTCCATGCATTCGGGTGCTTCTTTGAGTTTCTCTTCTAGAGTGCTCGACATTGGTCTTTCTGTCTCCGCAACCTGCTCGATTTGGTTGATTTGCTTAGGGATATCCCCATGCCCGCGTGGGGACACCCCCGCGCACCTTCATATGCGATAGCATTTCTTCCCGTTGGCGTAGAAACTCTCTATCTCCTTGCCTTCAGGGCCATACTTTGCTATTCTTTTCAGAGTGTACACGTTCTTTCGCTGGTAGGCAATCCGCGGCGCTTCTTCTCGCGTGGGCGGCTTTTCCTTGGCATCCTCTCTTGTCACCATCACTCCCGCAGGTGACTGATCTCTGATATCCTCCCATAGGGGTAAAGGAGTGGGGTTGAATGGTCCCGGTGTTTGCTCATCTGCCATCTCGGTGAACCACACCGCCTCACTGAGATGCGCTTCATCCATGTTAAATGGATTCGTCGAGGCTGGTATCTCGACTATTCTGTCATTCCAAACAGCTTTCATCACTTGGTGAGCTGTTGAAGGGACAGCATCAAAGCGATGAATCCAGGCTCGACCTATGATCATGTGATACGTAGTGTTCGCATCTATGACATAGAATTTCGCTGAGCACTTGATTTTGCCGATCTGGATACCCCGGCGGATCCATCCTATCGTCATTCTGGAGTCGCTTCCGAATCCGATCAACGGGGATGGACGCTTGACAATCTTGTACTCCGGGATTCCTGCTAGATTTAATGTATGGAGCGAAACAACGTTAACTGCTGCTCCTCCGTCAACGAATGCTCTTTTGAACTCGACGCCATTGATGATAGCCGTCACATACAGAGGCCTCTGGTGGCCCGCATCTGTCTTCTTGTCGCTGGTGGAAAAGGTTATGATCTTTTCTGTAGAGCGAGACGCCCTAATGACTTTCCCATTGGAGACTACGAGATCCGCCTCGTAATCTTCTACTATCCTTAAGATCGCTTTTGTCATCTCCGTCCGGCATTTTTCAGAGAAGTTCATCTCGTCGAAGAACCTGCTGAAGCCGTGCGACCCCTTCATCCGGTCGGCACGCTCGTCCTCCGTGTCTATGCTGTAGTCTTCGTCATCATGGACTTCGGAAATGATGGGTAGACCATCCTCTGCAACCTCTTCAAGATCCACAATCGAGATCATAGCGACCTCTTTGCCTTTCGATTCTTGCTCCGCATGGGCAGGGAGTGGATTGTTGCGCACATCCTGCCTTTGGTCGCTGACAATCAGTTCGCCATTCTTCATCTTTTGGCTAAACACAATTCTGAGCTTCTTACAGTCCGCCGTGGGATGCATGACCTTGCCGTGGTATTCGCACCATTTCGGGTCCCTCACCATCTCCTTGGAGGGTGCCCTCTCGAGCGGCGGTAGGACACCGTCCCTGCGCCATTGTCTGCAGAGGTCGCTTGCTTCTTCCACCGAACATGGCAGAGGTGGTGCATCAAAGTTCACAATCTTCGCCTGCTTTTGGGGTGAGACCGTATTTACTTCAGCTTCGCGTCTCCTCTTGTAGCTGAATCTCCCGATTTTGAAAGTAGTACCGCCCGAGGATCGCTCAGGAGCGTTTCTCTTTTTCTGCCTCTCCACTATAGGCTCGATGTTCTTCGTGCATTCAATAAGTTTTGAAAACATAGGCGTTTGCAGGTTAATAAGCATACCTTTGTACTCATCTCGCATGCACTGCAGGCATATCTCTACGAGTCTACTTTCAAGTATCACATCTTTGCATTCCAAGGACTTGGCCCTGAACTTCTTGATGAAGGTTATTCCGTCCTCCTCGCGCTTCTGATACATCCGCGAGAGGTGAATCATCGTCACCTTTTCCTCCATCTGGAAGAATTTGGTGTAGAACTTCTGGACCATATCGTCCCAAGTCTTCACGGATCCGGCTTCCAACGTCCTGTACCACTTGTAAGCCACGTTCCCCAAGGATTTTGGGAACTCGCACATCAGCAGTTTGGGATCAGCTCCATACGGCCCCATCACATCGATGAAACGCATGACATGTTCATGAGCGTTCCCATTGACGTCTTCGAACTTGTCCCATTTAGGAGCCTTGTACCCACCAGCGTTAGGCATGAGATATATCTCTCGTGGGATAGGCGGATCGTTGTCGAGTTTCGGGATGATGGTATCCGCGAACGATTGGTGAGCCAGGATAGTGTCTATGCGCCGTTGCAGCAACGTCATACACTCTGGGGTGCTTCCTTCGGCGGCAGGAGGAGGGGTTGCCATAGGCGGAGGCGACACATATGTCGCAGGAGGACTGGGGACGTATTGCGCATTCAAGTTACCCCAGACTGCCGTTGGAGGAGGCAAGGGATACTGTGAGGACGGATTAGGTACCAAAGCCGGAGGCTGAGGAGTATGAGCAGCGAGAGGCAACATTTGAGCGGTTGACCCCTGAATTGAGAGTAGCTGCGTAGTCGCCGGTGGAGTTTGCAGATTAGGGTTGGGCGGTGTGGTTGACACTCCCAATCCTTGAGGGGTAGAGGCTCCTCCTCCCTGAGAGACGACAAAGGCTGGTGCAGGGTTTGGAGCAAGAGTCCCCAAGACAGCCATGATCCGTTCTAGCTGCGCAGACTAAGCTTTGAGAGCCTTCCCCTGACTCTGGATGGTGGCGTCCAAGGCCTCTAGCGTCGGAGCTTCACCGGTAGTCGTAGGAGTACGGCGGATCTCCTCTCCCGAGGCGGATTCGGTGGAAGGCGATCTGTTACTGACATCATCCTCCTGAGACATGGTTGCTTGTAATGGTAAGTTCACGTCGGGTTCACCAAAATGTGCACAAGAGAATCCGGAAGGGAGAACTATGTGTACACCAAGAGTAGAGGATCGGAAATGGCACAGGAAGAGTTGGGTTGTGTGTAGGGAGAGAGTAAGGCAGTAGTAATGTCTGAGAGAGAGACAGTGGTTTGGCAGAGCTTCCGCGTATGTCTGGTGTGTCCTCTCTTGTATGGAAAGGTTAACGTCCTATATATAACGGAGAATGTGACCGTTGCAGTGTGGTTAATGCGCCCATCAATGGCGGCTTAATTAGCTTAACCACAACGGCACGTTCGTCCGCGTATATAGGGACCGTTACAGCACGTTATGCGCGAATACCGGAACCGTTATGAGGTTGACCGGGTTTGACGGGATTGACCGGGTTTATGGAGCTCGTGCCATAAATCTCTCAAAAGCAGTTACTAAAGGTCGCGTGCGGGCTTGGCTCGCACGCGACAGGACTTACTCTAGCCTCCAAACCACTAAGTCCCTACAAGTCCCGTGCAGTGGTATGCGAGGGCCCTGTCTCGCAGCCCCCACATGGATCAGCGCGGCTGGTGATCCAGTGTGTGTGGAGCACAATATGGTGTGCTGGATGGTTGCCACGTGGCCAAGATCTGTCAGCTCAGAAAGCACTATCTACAACAAGCTCCCAAGTCGAGTTCTTGCTAAGAGACTCCATCTCTTTTCCCATCGCGGCAATCAATTGTGCTGACTCACAACTAGATTTAGCGGCCTTGTAGGAGGATGGCTTGTCCTCTACCTCTTTCGATACCTGTAATGCATATCCCACCATACCATCATCTCTGTATCTAGCCGTAGGCTTTATGACTCTCTTTGGTCTTCCTTCAGCAATACTTTGATGAACCGGTACCTTTGGTGTAGACACATCATCACTATCAGACTCTTATGCTTCTTCCTCTTCTGCTTATGGCGGCAGTGTAGGGATTTTGGAATCCTTAGGATCAGTAGGATCCGACTCTCCCTCCACCTTCTTTTTTGCACCTCCAAGATCCACCTCCATGGAGTTGTTCAACATATGAGTCTCATCAAAGACTACACTTCTGCTAAGTATAATCTTGTTGTCTGCCATATCTTGTATCCCTTCACACCTGTTCCGAAACCCATAAATACTCCCTTTTTAGCTCTTGGTTCTAGTTTGCCATCATCAACGTGATAATAGGTAACACAACCAAAAACTCTCAAATCCGAGTAATCCACTGCATTTCCGGACCAGACTTCCATAGGAATCTTGCATCCCATATCTGTGTGCGGGTTCTGATTTATGAGATAGCATGCCATGGAAACTACATCTCCCCAGAAACCTTTAGAAAGACCTGCATTCGAAAGCATGCATCTTGCTTTCGCTAAAAGTGTCTGATTCATTCTCTCAGCTACACCGTTCTACTGCGGTGTGTGCCAAATGGTGCGATGGCGTGCTATTCCCTGATCCTTGCAGAATCCATCAAACTCTGATGAACAGAACTCTAAGCCGTTGTCCGTGCGCAGCCTCTTCACCTTCTTTCCCACCTGATTCTCTACTAGTGTCTTCCACTCCTTGAATCTTGCGAAGGCTTCACTCTTCTGCTTCATCACGAATATCCAAGTCATCCTGGAGTAGTCGTCTATGATGCTTAGAAAATACCCGTACCCGCCAATCGCCTCAACTCGAGAAGGACCCTAGCAATCCGAATGGATATAATCAAGAGTACCTTTCGTTATATGAACCGCCTTAGGGAACTTGCTACGCTGTAGCTTCCCATACACGCATTGCTCACAAACCCTAGGATCTTGGGCGCATGCGCGATGAGATAGCCTTTCTTGTGAAGTTCCTGCATTCCACGTTCACTCATATGACCGAGCCTCATATGCCACAGCTTAGTTAGATCAGCTTCCTTAATCTCGGCTGAGAAAACTCCAGCAGAACCTGTGATCGTCGAACCTTGCAACATGTACAAAGTCCCACTCTTGACTCCCCTGAGAATCACCTTAGAACCCTTGCAGACTTGTAGATCTCCACCTTCACCTTTGAAACTGTATCCCTTGCTGTCAAGTAGACTCAAGGAGATCAGATTCTTCTTAATAAGTGGTACATGTCTGACCTGCTCCAAGGTATATAACTTCCCTTCATTCGTCTTCAATCTAAATGAGCCACTCCCAATCACCTTACAGACGGCTCCGTTTTCCATGTAGACAGACCCTCCATCCGCTTGGTTATACGTCGAGAATAGCTCCCAGTTAGAGAAAATATGATAGGAAGCTCCGGAATCAAGGACCCATGCATCTTGAGAGTGCGTGACAACATCCTCCATTAGAACGTAATCATCCTCGGACGAGTTACCTTGTTCTGCTACGGATGCGGATCCAGTCTGCCCTCGTTGACTTCGTTTCGGGCAATCTCTCTATCAGTGGCCCTTTTCCTTGCAAAACGCACATACATCCTTGGGTAACTTAGAACCTGAGAAATGCTTCTTCTTATTCTTCTTACCCTTCTTGTTTCCTCCCGTTTCCATCAATCCAGAAGCATGGTCCTGTGTACCTATGCCTGCACCCTTATGGCGTAGTTCCCTAGCATGGAGCGCCGATCTGAACTCATCTAGGGATAATTCATCATTGTTCACTATGAACGACTGAACGAAGTTCTCATATGATGGAGGTAACGACATCAATAACAAGAGTGCGACATCCTCATCGCCCACCTTCTCGCCAATATTACCTAAGTCTAAAAGAATTGTATTTAATTAATCAAGATGGTCCTTGAGAGTCGTACCTTCGGGCATCCGCAAAGTAGAGAGCCTTTGATTTAGCATCAACTAGCTAGTGAGACTCTTCATCATGTAGAGACTCTCCAACTTGCGCCAAAGACCTGCTGCTTGCTTCTGATCTGCGACCTCGATGATCACGTCATCCGATAAAGCACAACATAATTGTTGCGTATGCCTTCTCCTCCAATACCTTGAACTCCGATGATGCAACATTCATGCCTCCCTTGTCCGCGGTCAAAGGTTCCCACAAGCCTTGCGATTTGAGCAAAGCCTCCATCTTTATCTTCCACAAACTGAAGTTGTGAACCTGTCGATCTTCAACATCGATCCGGACATCGTTCTTGGTGGGTCTTAAACC
Source organism: Linanthus parryae (assembly GCA_023055425.1). Taxonomy (NCBI): domain Eukaryota; kingdom Viridiplantae; phylum Streptophyta; class Magnoliopsida; order Ericales; family Polemoniaceae; genus Linanthus; species Linanthus parryae. The sequence goes on from JALGPY010000002.1 coordinate 44,054,807, forward strand.
CTAGTCGCGTGCTCCACCTAGATCGCAAAACCCTAGCTTTGATTTCACCAAGTTGTGAAACCCTAGCTTTGCTCTGCCTTGATCTTGATCTTGAAACACCGTCAAACCCGAGCTTTGATACCAGTTTGTTGTAACAGAACTTCTATTTCAGAGCTCTGATACCAGTTTGTTATGATAAACCACCTCAAGAACGAAGAACGAATAAAAGAAGAACACGGGATTTTACGTTGTTCGCTAGCGAAGAAATTCGCTAACTACGTCCACGGCGAAAAATCACCATTTATTCACTTAAGAGGAACAATTACACTCTTATTGCATATCTAGTAGAGAGCCTACAAGCTCCTTTATATAGTACTAGTGAGGAGGTGATAATCACCTCACATGACAATGTGGGAAAAATACACTCCACCCCCCCACTTTGTTTCCTTAGCTACCCTACTGCCTTTGACCATAATTCAAACCCTTTGTACAATTTGTTTTCACCTCCTTTGACTTTCACAATTCAAGGCACCTCAACATATATTTACTTGGTAAGGTGACTGTTTGACTGCAAGCGAGTCAAACATGTGACTATTTAAGATCAATATTTACTCCAAGTCATAATTAAAAGGAAAGATTAAGGGATTAATATCTTTAATGTCCCTTTAAACATATCTTTACTTTGAGATTAATATTTACTCCAAGTCATTATTATAAGGAAAGATAGTGAGTAAAAACATGTAACTGTTTGACTGATATAATGTAGTGGAGTACTGTTCAGTTGAAAAAACTCTCCCCATGTATTCTACATTTATCAACCCTCATTTTTACTCGTGTTCTTTTCAGTGCACCCCTTGCATGCGATACTTACTCCCTCTCAAATGTCTCTATAAGTAGGAAGGTCGAGAGAGCTTGATGAACACACAAAACAATTTACTGAGAGGCCTGACAATACTGTTGCAAAAATGAGAGTACCTTTTGTTGTGATCATCACCATTCTTCTTCTGGTAAATCTCTCTCTCTCTCTCTCTCTCTCTCTCTCTCTCTCTCTCTCCTAAATCGTTTCTTGCTTGCAGGTCGCTTGCAGCTACTGTGACGCTAGAAAAGCTCCAGCAGATGAGTGGCTTGATGAGTACATCCTGCGTAAAATGCAAACGTTGTCCCGCGATAACCGTTTCTTCTCGAGGGAGTTTGATCCAAAGAATTGGGGTTTGGATGTTATGGTCAGCACTGGCTATGATGAACCAGTTGAGTCAGGCTCTAGTTCAAAAGACAACAAGAACCCCTACTTCACAAGGGATTTTAACCCAGCGCGTAACTGGCTCTTTGATTTGAAGCACGATGAGAGTGAACCAGATGCTAGAAAGGCTCCAGCCGAAGACTGGCTAGACAAGTACATCACGAATAAAATACAAATGTTGTCTCGTAATAACCGTTTCTTCACAAGGGAGTTTGACAAGAGCAACTGGGGTTTTGTTGATATGAGCATTCACTATAAACCAGAAGTATCAGACTCCAGTTCGGGAAACAACAAGAACCCCTACTTCTCAAGGGAGTTTAACCCAGCGCGCAACTGGCTCTTTGACTTGAAGCACGACGAGACTGAGCCCGATGCATCAGGCTCTACTTCAAGAAACAACAAAAATCACTTTGACTTGCCCGTGTCTTCAGAATGAATCAGAACAAAAATGTATCTTCGGAATGATTACCTAAAGAATTTATGTGTTATGTTAGTGCATGTGATTTGAAAATAACCTATTGTATCCGTTTTTATGATATTTTGTCATAGACAGCAATAAAAAATATTTCTTCATCTGTTCTGAATACGGAAATTGTGTAATTTGGATCCTATTATGTTTATCGGGTGTTTCATCAGCCTTGACTCAATAGTTTACATTATAAAGCGTTTAAATCTAAGTACATGTAAATGATTAAGTGTGTAAGAATTAGGGAGTTAGGTGCTAATTGACCCGATCTTTGGAAAAACAGATGCACGGGTGCAATCCTTCATGATCATCATGGCGTTGTGATGAAGGCGAAGGCCATGCAACTGAAATGGGGCAACCGTGCGAAGGTATTGAGAACGTGAAAGCTAGAGAGAAAGACAGAAGAAGAAGAAGAAGAAGAAGAAGAAGAAGAAGAAGAAGAAGAAGAAGAAGAAGAAGAAGAAGAAGAACACATAAATGAACTTGAATTGATGATGAAGAAGAAACAGACTTGTTGGCTATATCCTCACAGACGAGGAAATAAACCAAAGTTCATGAACGAAATGTGCAAATACAAAGGAGAAAGTAACGCATTGGTCTGAAACCCACCAATCAGATGGTGCCACGCCATCTAAGAGGAGTGACTCAGATAACCAACTATATTAAGAATTAAGCAGCTATTAACGCATTAATAGAACGACACCGCTCTACTTTAGAAATGAAGTAATTCAAAAAGTAAAGTTAATTTTAGATCGGATAGTGATGATATAACACTCATGTGATGATCTAACGACTCCTGATATTAGACGAGGTACTGTTCATTTGGTTAACCTCTTACCAAATGAACAGTAACAAACTGATATTCAAATGCTGCTAAAGCCTTCAATAACTGCAAGAAAATAACCTATTGTATCCGTTTTTATGATATTTTGTCATAGACAGCAATAAAAAATATTTCTTCATCTGTTCTGAATACGGAAATTATGTAATTTGGATCCTATTATGTTTATCGGGTGTTTCATCAGTCTTGACTCAATAGTTTACATTATAAAGAATTTAAATCTAAGTACATGTAAATGATTAAGTGTGTAAGAATTAGGGAGTTAGGTGCCAATTGACCCGATCTTTGGAAGAACAGATGCACGGGTGCAATCCTTCATGATCATCATGGCGTTGTGACGAAGGCGAAGGCCAGGCAACTGAAATGGGGCAACCGTGCGAAGGTATTGAGAACGTGAAAGCTAGAGAGAAAGACAGAAGAAGAAGAAGAAGAAGAAGAAGAAGAAGAAGAAGAAGAAGAAGAAGAAGAAGAAGAAGAAGAAGAAGAAGAAGAAGAAGAAGAAGAAGAAGAAGAAGAAGAAGAAGAAGAAGAAGAAGAAGAAGAAGAAGAAGAAGAAGAAGAACACATAAATGAACTTGAATTGATGATGAAGAAGAAACATACTTGTTGGCTATATCCTCACAGACGAGGAAATAAACCAAAGTTCATGAACGAAATGTGCAAATACAAAGGAGAAAGTAACGCATTGGTCCGAAACCCACCAATCAGATGGTGCCACGCCATCTAAGAGGAGTGACTCAGATAACCAACTATATTAAGAATTAAGCAGCTATTAACGCATTAATAGAACGACACCGCTCTACTTTAGAAATGAAGTAATTCAAAAAGTAAAGTTAATTTTAGACCGGATAGTGATGATATAACACTCATGTGATGATCTAACGACTCCTGATATTAGACGATGTACTGTTCATTTGGTTAACCTCTTACCAAATGAACAGTAACAAATTGATCTTCAAATGCTGCTAAAGCCTTCAATAACTGCAAGAAAATAACCTATTGTATCCGTTTTTATGATATTTTGTCATAGACAGCAATAAAAAATATTTCTTCATCTGTTCTGAATACGGAAATTGTGTAATTTGGATCCTATTATGTTTATCGGGTGTTTCATCAGTCTTGACTCAATAGTTTACATTATAAAGCGTTTAAATCTAAGTACATGTAAATGATTAAGTGTGTAAGAATTAGGGAGTTAGGTGCTAATTGACCCGATCTTTGGAAGAACAGATGCACGGGTGCAATCCTTCATGATCATCATGGCGTTGTGATGAAGGCGAAGGCCAGGCAACTGAAATGGGGCAACCGTGCGAAGGTATTGAGAACGTGAAAGCTAGAGAGAAAGACAGAAGAAGAAGAAGAAGAAGAAGAAGAAGAAGAAGAAGAAGAAGAAGAAGAAGAAGAAGAAGAAGAAGAAGAAGAAGAAGAAGAAGAACACATAAATGAACTTGAATTAATGATGAAGAAGAAACAGACTTGTTGGCTATATCCTCACAGACGAGGAAATAAACCAAAGTTCATGGACGAAATGTGCAACAAATCCTGCTTTCTACGATAAGAATATCAGCAAATTGATGAGTAGTGGAAATGTACCTGAAATAAATGACCGCTTTCTGCACCAAGTCTCTGATCAGGTGCCAATCCATATACACACGCTTGGTCTTATCATCGAAAACAGGATTCGGAGCAAGTTGAAGAGCAGAATTTCCATCACAGTAGATAACTGGTGACTGAGCAAGAGAAATACCAAAGTCTTTTAGAGGATAGACAAACCACTTGATATCACAAGAATTTATGCTAGACTTTTGTACTCAAATTCTATAGAGCTCCTCGAGATGACTGTCTACTTCTTGAATCTCCAAGAAACTAGAGAGTCTCCCACATGGACTAAGTACCTAGAAGTTGACTTCCTAGCACTACAACAAATCCTGCTTTCTACGACCAGTTCATTCCGACAACCAGGATTATGGTCTTTAAAAGTAGTACAAACAGTCGTTTTTTTCTATTTTTCGTCTGGTTAGTCGTCTTTCACATTTTTAAAGACCAATTGTGGTTCTGTCGTGGGAAAACGACTAGTCATCCCAAATTCAAAATTATTGACGACATGTACTATTGTCGTCAGTGGACCTAAACACAATTTTGGCCAAACTTTTGAGTGAGAAGTTAAATTTTGCTAAATTTTGGGGGAGGGAAATGAAATTTCACCAAATGTTGGAGGCAAAATTAAATAATACTAAAAAAATTAAATTCACCTATCTTCTCTACAACTAACAATTCCCCCGCCATTAGTCCCCCCATCGGCCTCCATATCGAATATCTATCCATGAACCCTAGCTAACACATCTTCCACACTCGCCACCCCCGCCGGCTCTCTCTCTCTCTCTCTCTCTCTCTCTCTCTCTCTCTCTCTCTCTCTCTCTCTCTCTCTCTCTCTCTCTCTCTGCACGACCGTGAATGGAGAAATTCCACCTGCAAAGAATGGAGTTTTGGCAAAGGAAGAGAAATTACATGTCCCACCCTCCAAAAACATATGTACTCAAAACTGGTCGGTCTCTCTCTCACACACAGTCTGAATTTGGGTTCTGAGTTTCATGTGCTTCTCAATTTGGGTTCTGAGTGGTGGCTTGAGCTCAAATCTAACAAGCCCTTTTCATTTTATGACTTAAAAGGAATAATTTTGTTGTGATATATGTATTTGTAAGTCGGGCTCCATCTTTCATTCTTCTAATTTGTATATGGTTTGATTTTACCGTGATATCTGAAAAAAGTTTAACTATGGGTAAATCCTTTGTTCGAATTTGCTAAGTGTATAATGTGGTTTTACAGTACTTTATGTGAAGCAAAATCTGTTTCTCACATAACCAAGTGGTTGTTGTTAGGTGACTGGAAAGTGTGTATTCATGGGCTGAATGATATATATAATCGGCAAGATATATACTGATAGGAATGTGTGTTTTAATGTGTTATAATATGGCTAGTTGAATGTGATGTGGATGAAACTGAGGTACCTGAAAATGTGCATGTCTCCCAATTTATATGTACTATATGAAGTGTTTAAGTACCATGTGTCATTGTTGTCAGTTGATAATTTGATGTGTCCAAACTTTCGGTTTTGTAAGTGTCGTGATGATATGGATCTATTGAATTCACTTATTGAAGCTGTTAGAGTTTAATATGCATGGCGAGGCAAAATTATTTTTGCAGCCGGCTGTGATCATCTCTTATCTGGTTTAAATGAGTAATGATCTGATATGTCATCTTCATGCTCACTGCAGAGGACGATATGATATGGATCGTTCAAATTAACTCTTTGTAGCCGATATATAGAGTGTCATGATATGCATGGAGAGGAAAATTCCTTTTCCAGCCTGTGATCATCGCTCTATTAACTGGTTTTCACGAGTACAGATATGAGCCCATTTCCGTATTTCCCTATGTTCAATCCATGTTTGTTATTTGCTAAATATTTGTTATTTCCTCCATTCAACCACTCTATTCTGCTTGGTCATGTGGAGGTCATTCTGACCCGCTTCTAATGTTGGCAAAATGATGGAAACATTTTTGCTTGAAAATCGGGTCAGTGTGTTTTTCACATAACCCCGCAGACGGTAGTGGATGAACAGATGAATTTCCAAAGAATGTAATTTGTTATTTAATAAGTCAGTACATTGAAAGAGGACATTATCCATTAAAAATATGAGAAAGATAAGAGATAAATTACAGAAAATAACAATAAATAAAATGTCGATCTCGTTGTCCTCTTTGAGTTGTTTAGCTGTCGGGGCCTCTGTTGGTTCCTCCTTGTCTGAACCCACCTTTCATGGAAGTCCCCCCTCTCCCATTTGTTATTTCCTCCTTTGAACCTCTTTTTCTACGTGTACTTGTGAAGGGCACTGACCCGCTGATAATGTTGGCGAAATGATGCAAACCTTTGTGCATCCAAACCGGGTCAAAGTGTCCTTCACAAGTACTCGTAGACTATAGAGGATGAAAGGTTTGAATTACCAATTAATGGTGTTTCAGTACCATTGAAATATATGTTATGGCTAAATGCTTCGACCGCTTGGGAAGTTATGAATGATGCATTTGAATGAACTATACTAAACGGAACAATGTTGAGCTGTATTTTTAGGGCTCCATCTTCATTTCCTATATATTTGTTTGTCTTGATTCGGGCCTCTTCATGATCTTATGATGTTCTTTATGCTCACTGCTTGCTCACTGTAAGAGGCCATGATGATATGGATCGTTCACTCTTTGTAGCCGGTAGAGTGTGATATGCATTGCAAGGCAAAATTCTTTTACAACATGTGATCTCTCATATAGTTTTCATGAGTACAGATCTGAGCCTCTTCATGCTCACTGAAGAGGCGGTGACGATACGGATCTATCGAATTCACTGGTTGTAGCCATAGAGTGTGATATGCATGGCAAGGCAAAATCCTTTTGTAGCATGTGATCATTGATCTCTTATCTGTAGGTTTTAACGAGTACTGATCTGAGCCTCTTTTGTGATTAACACTGCAGGATGCACTATTAATTTGTACTTATTTAGTTCAGAAATGCTTGTTTACCCGGAATGCTCAATTGTTTCATGTGCAGTACTGATATGAGCCTATTCTTGCTCTTTATGATGTTGCTCTTCACGCTCGCTTCTTGCTAAGTGCTTGGTCACTGTAAGAAACAGATATGATATTGATATATATATATATCTATTAATTCACTCTATTGCATGTGTGTCAGTAACGACAGCAAAATCCCCACCCTTTAAAGAGGAGGAGGTCACCAGTGCTCTAGCATGACAGCCTCCAATGTATTTGAATGCTCCAGTGGTCATCTCTGATTCAGAGGATGAAAAAGATGGCACACCGAAACTGACTGTATTCCATGAATGCATGAAGAATGTCAAGTTTTAAGACAACAAAATTGTTGAAGTGCCTCTGGAATTATTGGAAGGGACGGGTGACCAGTCAATTACAGAACAGAAGATTTTTTTTGGGAGGGGGGAGGGCAAAGGAACCAGAAGAAGTTAGATCATGCATGCTATATTTGTTATGCGTTTTGGTTATTTTCTGTTATATATGTAATTAGCTCTTGCCTTTAACTATTCCTGAAACATATTTTGTAACAGATGTAACTATTCCTGAAACACTACCATTTGAGGAATATCATGACATGTTCTGTGTAGCTGTGTGACTCGTGATTCTGGTGTGTATAAATTTGAAAGTTTTTCATATAGTTATAAGTGTGATATATATATATATGAGTATGTTAATCAGGTGATATTATATCAGTTTGACTACTAATTTTGGTAATATCTAATTACCAAAATTACAAATATTACACTACTGTCATTGTGAAATTTGTGATTGGCCAGCCCAAAATTTCCGGGTGCCAAAAGCGAGTCAGAAAATTGAGGGCCCTATTTAAAGAAATAAAATTACAAAAATAGTTAAAAAAAAATTTAAGTTAAAAAAATAAATGTAATATGTCGGGTAAGAAATTTGTGTCAAAAACTGGAACTACCACCAAACGAACATATATATAATTATTGGTGAAATTGAATCAAAATATGTAATTAAGATTACTATGGAGTTCTCTTTACAAAAAAATATTGTTGATAAAAACAGGGCCTCGCAGAGCCAGGGGCATGAAGCAGCCGCCTCGACTGCTTAACTATAGGTTCGGGCCTCTTTGTGCATTATCATTTAAAATCTGATTGTAAGATCAAACCTGAACGGAAAATTCACATCTACCGTGAAAGTTGGTCCAAAAGGTTCGGTCAGCCCTATATGAAGTGAACGGTCAACTTTTCGGTCTCCACCTGGTCAACCATATAGGTTCGGACGAATGAAGTCAACGGTAAAATAGAAGGTCAACAGTACAGCCTAAGGTGAACTCATAAGTCAACTAGTCAATATGCATGATTGTAAACGCTAAACCCTAACCCCTAAACCTTATTTTTGATGTTACTAAGTCAACTGTGTAGTGAACCGTCACGTTTTCGGTATCCACTTAGTCATGCTAATAGGTTCAAACAAATAAAGTCAACAGTAAAGAAAAGGTCAGCTCTACAGTCAAAGTTGAGCTCACAAGCTAGTCAACTGTATAGTCAATGCATGGTATACATACTATATATGTGCTAGACCCTAAACCCCTAAACCCCTCGTATTGAGGTAAGAAGCCAACTATGAAGTGAACGACCAACTTTCGGTTTCCACTTAGTCTAATAGGTATTTTCAGACAAAGAAGTCAGCAGTGAAAGAAAATGTCAACTCTACACAGTTAAAGGCGAGCTCACAAGTCAACTATATCGTATAATAGCATTATCGATTCTTACATTAATTATTTAGAACCAACGTTTTTATTGTCTTATAACCTTCATATTCCACGAACAATTTCCGTGTCGGTTTGTAAAGCAAATGAAATTTGTTTGAAACTGCGGGAAAAAAATCCAATGAAGAAAATACATTTGCAGGGAAGGGAAATTCCATTAAATGAAACTTTGGGAGGAAAGTATAATTAGCGAAAATATTTGTAGGGGAAAGGAACACAATTACATCCAAATATTGGGAGGAAAATGCAATGAATCAAAATTTTGGAGGGGAATCAAGATAATTTTGGACGGGAATCAATTAAACAAAATGACACATGGACCCATTTCTCCCCACTCATTCTCCACCCATTATCCACACTCGCGATCTCTCTTCGGAACGACTGAATCTCGCTCAGCTCCCCGACCGAAGGAATCACTGAATCTCTTCGGAACGGCGAAAGCTGTTACGCCTGGAGGTCATCGGAGTGTAGCTTGAAGAACCCACGGAGTCGATATTGGCTAAGCCTCAAGGACGGTCAGTTTGGACTAACTTCTCAAACTCTTGTACATTTTTAGTTGTTGTTGAGTTCTCTACTTAATTCGTGGTTTATCCGGTCGGTTCGTACTCTAGATCTACAAGTCCGTATGTGAATGCATTTGTTCGGACTAGTGTTGTTGTATATGGGGCTCCGTTTGGTATGCAATTTGATTAGGGATATCGTATTTGCGGATTCCGTATGTGTTCAGACTAGGGATGTTTTTTCTATAGTTGGGGCCTTACTCTTCATCTAGGGTTGGTCCGAAAAAAGCTGGTGCAGTGTTTGTTCTTCATGGTGATGTTGTCAAACTTTTAATTTTGGGGCATTCATGTATTTGTTTGCAAAATGCATTTGGACAAATCCCAGTTGAAAACTTGGTGCTAAGATTGTGACTAGCAAATGCTCGTCTCACACAAAAAATGTTAGAATTCAACGAAAAGGAAAAAAATGTCATTCTAATCAAAAGTAAATTTTTAAAACAATTACAATACCATTAACTCAAAATCCTAACACAACTTCTTTTTTTCTTCGGGCATCCATGCCTCAAATGTGCTGATATCATGTTCCTAGTCATCTCTGGTGCGTTTTTTGGGTTGTATTGATGGCTTATCTGGATCAGGCAGTTTTTCTTCGGGTTCTTCTTCACCACGGTATTCTTCTTCGATTTCTTCTTCGGTGTCTTCTTCGGTTTCTTCATCGGTTTCTGTTACGGTTTCTCCATTCTCGTCTGACAGATCTTCCTTTTCTTCTTTCTCCGGATTTGTATCTTCTGGTTCTTTCTCGGTTTGTGCTTGACCCAATTTGTTTGGTGAAATTTTAGTTTCCCTCCAAAAAATTTAGCAAAATTTTCAACTCCCTCCAAAAGTGTACTTTAGGTGAAGTGAGGTTTCGTGACAGAACAAAGTTGTGAGTCTGTGATAAAATGTGCATTTCGGAGGAAAGACCATATTCAAACAACGGAATAAAAAGTGGTTTTCAAATAGTAGAAAGACGACTAACTAAAAGACAAGCGCAAAATAATAATAATAATAATAATAATAATAATAATAATAATAATAATAATAATAATAATAATAATAATAATAATAATAATAATAATAATAATAATAATAATAATAATAATAATAATAATAATAATAATAATAATAAATAAAAGAAACTATTTTTTATGCTAAAACCTAATAAACTGTTTGTCGTGCTGAAACTAAGTAGTTGAAAGTCAAAATTGTTGTAGAGTGAGTCAACAACATGAGACTATTTGACTAAAACTGAAGTAGATTGTTCAGTTATAAAATAACCATCCTTTTTAGTGCTAAAAAATGTAAGATTATTGGATAACAAGGTGAGTTTGAGGTTTAGAAATTTTTATAAACATCTTGGCTTGAGTTTAAGAACTGACCCGATGGATTGAGCTCAAGTTCACATCTTCCTATCAACAACCCAGTTAGCAGATCGGTCCAATCCAGTGCAAGCCCTATTATAAGTAGCATAAGAATGTGACTATTATAAATACTCTATGCGTCTCAAATTGTTATCTTCTTTGCATCTTAGCTTCTCACAAAATTGTATCTCCTTTTGGAATACAATTATTTTTTATCACTACTTTTTTCAATCTTACTATTCATTAACTATTTGTTTTTATTTTTCTTTTGCTGTCCCACATCTACTATCACCACTAATATATGAAGATATTTTTGATGATGCATAATGTTCTTTGTATCATTTTCTATTATTTTAATATGTGTGAAAAGTCAAATAAAACAAACAATTTGGGACGGAGAGAGTACATAATCAATGAGTGTGAAAATCAAACACATTGCAAGTGTATGAGGCTATGAGCTCACATGTTTTCGTTCAAAATAAATGCCTTTGCCAATGAACTCGAGGTACATTTATTATTAGGTACATTTATTATTTAGTCATAAACATTACTGGTGGTGAAGATAAAACATTAATGCTGGTCATTCAATATATCTTTACTATTTAAAGGAGTGAATAATTTTAATTTATTCTTAAGATTGCTTATTACAAAAATGCCTCATTAAAATTCTTTATTACAAAAGTGACTGTTCAATTTAAACTTTTAACACAAGGCCCTAATCCCTGGATGAAACGTTTGTTGCTTAATGAAATCGTCCACGACTCTTCCTTCTAACAGATGCGTCTCTTTCTTCTAATCAGACATCGTCCTGAGACTAACTCCTCTATATCATTCGTCCGTCCAGGTAACCCTAATCTCTCTCTGTATCTCGCTCCATCTTTTCTCTTTTCGTTATAATTTTCTCTGTCGTTACTCTCTTCATGTAGTTATTGTTGGTGATTTTAGTGTCATCGGTCATTTGTGTAATCAGATTTACATACGACCAAAGTAGATATTGGCATATACGTTGTACACGTTAGGAGGTGTGGAGTACACGCGTGCACACAACTATGCTAATATCTTGGACAACGAACTCGCAGACGACTGCGGGGGTTCGGGGGCGGAGCCCTTGACGGGGGTCCGGGGGCAGCGTGGGGTCCAAGGGGCAACGACCAAGGCGGTGGTTGCGCTGACAGCGTGGAAAACTTGGATTTCGGTCGTTTTATTGCTTCACAAAAAACATCTCGGAATTAATTTTCCGTTGAAAAACAGACTGAAATCTGGCGGTTGTAACCGCCATATTAACCGCCTTGTCTCCCTCTCTATTTTATCAGTTTTGGTCGAATTCAGAAACACAGAGAGAAACTGTGAGTTCGAATTCCATAGAAAGTAAACACCGTATTCGTTCTTGTTACAGTCTCTGTTTTATCCGATTAGTCGTGCACGCCGCCGAAATACTTTAATCTGAGAATGATCACACGACCAGAGATATCCCAGTCAATTGATTCTCGTTCCAAACACCCAAAATTCCTACAGTTATATGTGTTCCACTCTCATTTGAGTTTGATTTTTCCCTATCGCTTCTCTGTGATTTATTATATGTGCTCCGTTGTTTATGGTGTCATCTGATTCTGGGTCACAGAGTTTTTCGACTCTGCTGTGAAATTTCAGGTTTCACATAGAGTTGTATTCTGGAGAAAAAAAATTCGTTTTTTTTCTGATGATTTTGGTCCATGTATAGTTTCCTCAAAGTCTGATTATATTGCTTTATTGTAGAACACTGACACCTTTTGACCTCCACGTAGATGAGTAGTGGTACTTGGTTCCATCTGATATTGAAAACAGGACCAAGGTTTTAAAATCCTTGCTGTAAGTCATCCTATGCAATTACTTTTGGACTCAGTCAGCTCAGTGTCTATTTGTATACACTATAACATTCTGCTACAATTTCGGTGTGTTCTTTTCTTATATAGATTCTATGCCTTACAACAGGCACAACTCTTCTCCTCCGAAGTACAATAATTTGATTATGTTTCTTTTACTGGGTTTTATTCTGAATTACTTTTATGAATCATGTTTAGAATTGATTTTTTTCATTGTTTGGCTTATGAAATTCATGAAAATATCCTAATTTGATTTGCATTTGTTTAATTGCTTATGTAGTTTATCATTAATGTTGCTTGTTGCATACTACTCTGTCCCAGCTCTTGCCCATCATTGGGAATATTTGACTCGTATATGGGTCACTTTGACCGGGTGATTTCGATAGCAAAATAATGCGATTTTTCGATAATTTTTTCACGGTGTTATAGAGCAACTTATACTCTACAACAACATGAAAAAATTATCAAAAAATTAAATTATTTTGCTATCCAAATCACAGAGTCAAAGTGACCGAGTGAATAGTGATAAAAGTCAAATGATGGAGAAGAGCTGGGACAGAGGTACTGTGGAAAGTAGAAACACTAATAGTACATATCAAACTACCGATTAGTTACATCAGCATGAGCTGGTAGTGTACCTCTTGAAAATTTGATCTTTTGGTAATTGCAACATGATGCTATTTTCCTTTGATCTTATCTGGTGCTTTTGTTATTACTACTTGTTTTGATGTCATATTCTATGTACTCTTGCTCCTCACATATTAATTTAATTTATTAACAATTTATGCCGCAAGTACATGTTTAGCTTAGTTACAATTACACCTTGAGAGGGTGCTTAGAGCATCCACAATAGTGTAATCTAGAACTTAGCTATATATTTTACGAATTCTATTTTAATCAGTGGATATATTATGTTTTGCTTCAGTAGTGTTAGCCAATTTTCATCCACAATTATTATTTTTTTTTTTAATTGTAGAGTCCTACACAAACTATACATGTGAGATGTGAGAAATTATAAGAAGTGGGGAACGTGGGGAAACAATTCATAATTTTAATTTGGATGATAATAGTATGCTTGCTAGATGTGGCGAGCAAAAAAATAGGAGACGAATGTAACAAATGAATTAGCAAGTCTATTGGAGTCCTAGTTCCACAAAACATGTTCTCTATTTTAGTAATAACTTCTGTTTAAATAGTCTACTGTGGATGCTCTTACCTTAGTTTGGATTTCAATCAAGCTCAATTTGTACTGATATTGTTTCTTTCATTTCAGAATGTGCTTTTGTGCTCTCACAAAGTTTGTTATTCTATCATTTGTTGTCCACTTTAATTAATTAATCATCAGTACAATACAAAGTGTGAGAACCAATCTGATGATCCTACCATGATTTTAAGTCTGTAGTTGGTACATGATTTTTTTTTTTTTTTTTTTTTTTTTTTTTTTTGAAATCTACAATGTGTGTATCTCAAATAAGGCTTAATTACTTAATGCATAACCCCAGTTTGTCAAAACTATCACATTACAACCCCCAGTTCTAAAACTAACTGATTGCATCTCCCATTTGTGAAAAATATGTCAATGTCAGGATCCTACAACAAGAACCCCTTCTTCACAAATGACTTTGACTTGCCCATGTCTTCCGAATGAATCAATGAATCAGAACAAAAATGTATCTTTCCAATAATTATCTAAAGAACTTATGGGTTATGTCAATGCATGTGATTTGGAAAATAATATTATATATGTTTTTGTGATCTTATGTCAAAGAAAGAAAATTTGCAAATATAGGAGTTGCTTAATAAGTACCAAGTTGCGTAATTTGGATCTTGTTGTGTTTATTTGGTGGTAATCAGTCTAGAATTAGGTGTAGTTATAAAGAAATAAGATGTCCCACTTATTTAATGCACACTCCAATTTGTCAAAACTATCACATCACAACGTAACCGTATGAGTTCATGATTGTATTTTGTTGGATAAGGCCTGTTTAGTTTGATTAATACAAATTTCCCTTCAAGAAAAGAACCTCATCTTCGGAAGCTAGCTAAATGGGTACCACGTTCGCAATAAAAAATTATATTAGAATCTTGAAAAAAAATAAGAAAACAGAATAAAAGAAGTTAAGAAGACAAGGTCAAAGAATCTTGGCTAAATCGCATCCGTAGTACTCGTCGTGACTTTCTTGCGATTTTAGTAACCATAATTGAATTGCAGCATTTATAGCACTCATACTTTTAATTTGATGAAATCAAGTATTCATATGTACCCCACTTGATTTGTTTATATTATTTCCAATCAGATTGGGCCCCACTATAATCTGATTAGTGGCCCAATCAACTAAATTAACTACATCCTTATCTAACCCAAAACCAACCTAACCTACATCAGACCCAATCTTCACTAATCCAAACCCAACAAAAACACATGATCCGGCCCAAAGTTTACCCTGCACATAAATGCTTTGTTCTTCTCTCCTCATTTGTGTCGACACTTTCTCTCACTACCTCTCTGGATCTCTCTCGTCTTCTTCACCTCTCTGTATCTCTCTTCCACCATCGATGATATCTAGGGTTTGTTTTGTTTGATTTCTCCTCAAATCGCATCAAATATCCCCGATCTATGGAGAAAACCAACAAATCAACCTGAACCCGACTTGTTCGTTGTCGATTTATTCTAGGGTTTCTCGGTAACGGATCGTAACCTAATGAAGGGGTTTGAAACGGTCGATTCATGGGTTGCTGATTCGTTTGTGAAGATCACCGGCGCTGGTTTGTGGGTTGCGATTCAGAAGATGACAAGGATACGGAGTCCCTTGGGTTTCCAGATCCAGTCTCGTCCGGCGATCCAAGGCTGTTTGACGGTGGCAATTAGAAGAAGGACCATGTATATCTTAGTGATGCCGATCTAAAAGAAAAATATCATGATGAAATCAGAGAAAATATCGATGTCATGCTTCGGATCCTTCAACCCAAATGCTTCGAAATTGGAGGGAGGATCATTGTTCATCCTACACTTAAATTAAATTTATGGATTTTTTATGATACATGCTTCGAACCTAGGGTTTCCGTGCGAATTTGTTAACTAGGGTTTCAAGGTTACTTGTTCATCTCCCGTGTTCCTATGCTTCTGGGATACTTTTTATGTTGTTCATCTCTTTTTGTTCATATGCTTCTGGTTTACTTGTTCATCTCATGTGTTCATATGCTTCTGGGTTACTCGTTCATCTCGTGTGTTCATATGCTTCTAGTTTTCTTGTTCATCTCTGTGTGTTCATATGCTTCTGGATTACAATGTTCTTGTGTGAATCTGTTACCTGTGTATGTTCTTGGTTATGTGATTTTGTGCATCCACTAAAACATAAGTGGTATACACTAATTATTCAATGATGGAACCATACAAACATGGTTTGAGAGTAATTATGCACATGTTTACAGTGTTCCTCCTTGAATATTAACATCAAACATTTTGGTTGATTAGGTGTATGAGTAAACACTTTGTGTAATTTACACACAGTGTGGTTCCACCAAAACCAACACAATCAATCGTGATATAAATCCACGACTGGTATGAGGATTGATTGGTTTGATGTTAACCCTTGACACAACTCAATGAATGCTGTCATTGTATACGAGTTGTATCAAACAGTTTGGTTGTATAGGTGTAAGAGTAAACACTGTGATTCACAATGTGGTTCCATCTCAACCAAACACAATCAATTCAGTGATATAATTCCACAACTGGTATGAGAATTGATTTCCAAAATGCACATTCAAAATATATTATCATGTCCAAAAGGGTGGCATTGCCAAAATACATCCATGCTTGCAACTATTCATAGGTGTAGCATAAAAAATTCAGGCTATAACTGTGTCTAGTTGTAACAAAATACTCTACATACCTTTATGTACTAGTGATACAATACTATGCCTATATCCAGAATAGGCATAGTATTGGATCACTAGTACATAAAGGTAATTATAATATATATTTATATGTATATATATGCACACACACACACACAATAAGAACATTAGAGGTAGGCTACATGAGGATATATATAGTTAAAACTCAACTAGATTCTAGTGTCCGCCAGGAAATTTTAGGACTACGATAGGTTAATTCTTGGGGATTGATCTCAAAGGGTTATAAAAGGTATCGTAAGTATCGAGAGGTAGTAAGTCGTGTCCCGACTAGGTGAAGATGCTGAAACTCAGCCAAGAAGGGGAATATGTCAAATCAGTAAGAAGAATTGAAAGGAGTAAAAGATAGGTGAGGAAAAAATACCTTTAGGTAAGGAGATTATGGGTGGTAGAACATGATTGCTATCTAGTGTAATCAACTAATCAGATAAGGGGTGAGGACCGACAAGGGACCAGTACGAATTACGGAAGATAACAATAAGAGTCCATAATGATGTGAGATCTTCAAGGACAACGGTTCTCTTAAGGGAGCATGATGTGACACCCCTGCAATCTCTAGGGGTTAAAGTATAATATCTCCAAATATTAGGGGTAAATTTTAATAAAATTTTATGGTTTTCCAACTTAGGCTTAAGAGATGATAGTGTAATTATGAGGGTGAAAATATAATTTACAAAAACTTTAAGGCCGCTGTGCAATTATTTCAAAATCAGTTCCAGCTGTCTCTCGGCACGGTGGAATTATCTGGAACGATTAGAATGAAGAAATAATTTTTAGAAATCAGGGGAGCAATCTGTAAATCTTTACCAATGTTTAAATTTCAAACCACCTCAAAAGTTTGGTAAACTACTACCCCCTCCCCCCAACATATTCAACACTAGATATCTTAAGCAATACAACCCCTTACTACCGAGAAAATTTTGTTTGCTCTAAGAGCAAATACACGTGGTGCTCTAATCAATACAGCACATGACACGTCAGGAAGAAAGAGAATGAGTGGCAGACAAAAGAAAGTGGATTCTTACATGTTCCTGACGTGTCCTGTGATGTATTGATTAGAGCACCACGTCATATTTGCTCTTGGAACAAGCAATAATTACTCCTTACCACCTCACCTACACATGTCGCATCCCCACAACCCCTACACAGCTGGATATTCACAAACCATGTAAACACACTAAATCCATTCTCCTTCTTCTTCAACAAATTTCATCAACCACCACAACACCACCATCACGGCATCACCACGACAGATCTACCACATCCCTTCTGTTTGACCAATTTTACTGCTGCTGGTGCCACCTGGGGTTATGGGGAGAATATTCCTCTACCAATTTGGAGGTTCAACAAGCTTTTGCAGTGGAAAATGGTGAAAGAGATCACGAGCCCTAGTTTCTAAAATTCAATCAATTCGTCTCATTCGTTATTGTTCTTGGAAATTGGTCATTGAATTCGTGTTTGTGATGCCGCTATCTATTTCCTCAAAACTCGCGGTTTCTAGGCTGAGTTACCGCTGTATTCTTGGAAGCAGACCACCGGGAAGCTCCAAGCTCGCCGAAGATAGGGTAGGCTCTGAGAGCCCTACTCATTTATGATTCCAGTTTATTGATGAAGTCCCAAGGAGATGTAGAATGCATTCTTGCTCTGTAAACACTCCCAAATTCAAGTTCAATTGAGTTGGATTTGTAATTTATCGAATTTTCTGGCGGGGTTTTTTGCCCTGATCATGGGCTGGTAACTCTGCCATTACTCGATGAATGTGGATAATTCTTGTGCCTTTGGATCCTCTCAAACAACTTTGACTGAACTTATCTTTTTGTTTTTTTGAATCATAAAGTGATAAAATATGTTATAGAAACCTGGAACTTCAATAAACAAAAATATATTTTTAGTTTCTCAAATCTCTTCCTAACTTGACGGGAAACTCACCGTAAAGTTGTTCAGTTAAGAAGATTTCCTCGTAACTTAGCCTTTCTGATTCGACTTTTCAGATGACCTAATTGACTAAAACGCCCATCTGGAAAGTTGTTCGGAATAAAATTTAAAGGACGTGTGTCAATTTTGACCAAGTTCGACCTTTGAGAAACACTAATTTAACTGATATGTATATGAGGGGCAAATCGATGAATTTGGCAATAGTTTGAATTGGACACTCAAATCATAACGCATGGCATGACCTCACGTCTCTGTAATATTTGACATCGGGACTTAGTCTGCTCTAGTCTGGGCTAAAAGGGACTAATAGTCGACTGTAAGGGTTTTCCTGTAGTTTTACCGAACTATAGGGGCATGAATGCAACTTAAGTAAAGTTGTAGTTTTCAATACCTGCCAGGAAGGGATATGGATCATAATTGATTTTTAAGACTTGACTGAGTATCATTGGATGGTTCAAGAACAATTCTAGGCTAATCAGCTAGCATGACTCTTGCATTTGCATTCTGTCTCACTATATAGGAGAGTTACTAATAGTATATGTACATTTTTATGCGTGGACATTTTCGGGATAGAGAATCAGCGTCGTTGTCAGGAATACTAGGAAGGCTACGAGGTAAATATATACATCCTTATTTTCTACCGAAGAGTGCTGGTTCAAATATATGTATGTGTCTATAAATAGGAAGTACATGAATCGTTAAAATAATGAATGATAGGTCATAGTCATCTACGTTGCACATAAACATGTGAGTTTGTGTATTATACATGGTTGTCGTTGAATACTTGATTGAGAATTGATTCTTATTTACTCTGAACCTCTTTATGGTCATTACAGTCTTCGGACGTCTAGCTGCTAAGGTGACGGACGCCCATAGGGCCCGATCTATAGGCTTCCAGTCGGTACATTGCTAGCTCCCGACTGTAGGAAACTAGTACTACTCTCTGGAACGACGATCTGCTTTGGAGTGTGCACACTTAAGATCTAGTTTGTCTTGGTGGAATAATGGATACTTAAGTAACGAACTGAATTTGGATTTTTCGTAATTGTGTATTAGCTTATATTGGAATAACTAATATAACATTTTTTGTGATTTTTGATGTGTGTCAAGTTATATGACATATGCATTACAAATGCATGTTAACGATTTCAAAACTATATTTATATATCCATTTTTTATCAATCATTCTAATCGTTGTAATCCGACGTTGTGACATCTCTGCCTTTTATATTTGGCAAGTGAGGTTGGCGAGAAGCTGGGAAGTAAAGAAACACTTAGAGGTATACACATATGAGTATGCTAACTATCATAGTAAGTATCTTGTAAGTTTCAGTTTCTTTAGTTCCAACTTGTAATAGAACCTTTAGGTTAGGAATCCTTGCTGAGAATTTGCGTGTTTAACGGAGAAAATCTCAAGTCTGGGGGATCGAAGTGTAATTCTCCAATACTCTAGAATAGGGTTGTTACAAAAAATCTTCTCGGTGGGCATAACGACAAGAGTCTCGGGTTTTGTGAGCACTGTGTGTTTTTAAAGTTACATCGTATAAGTTCCCAAAGGCAATTCACGGGACTAAGGGCACAATGGAATACATTCGTTAAGACTGCTGGGTCCACCTCGAGTTGATTCGTGGGGCGATCACAGATATTTTCAGAGCATCATTGAAAATTATTCCAGGATGACTTGGATATTCGCAATGAAACACAAGAGTGAAGCTTACGGAAAATTCAAGGAATGGAAGACACTAGTAGAGAATCAAGTCGGTAAGAAGGTTAAGAGGACGCGCAAGGAAAATGGCTTGGAGTTTTCCTCAGCTGAATTTGACAATTTCTGCAACGATCAGGGCATTGCACGCTGTAAGTTCACAGGTTTCATTGGCTTGAAATACAGAGTCGAGGCCTTGAACCAGCTTTCAAAGCCTTGAATTACAGGTTTCACAGGCTTGAAAAAGGCCTTGAAACAGTGTTCAAAGCCTTGAAAACTCTCTGACCTGTATGCATACTCTGAGGTTGAGTTTCTCTTAACTCTTTTGATTTTATTTTAACTCTCTCACCCCTATATTTTATCTGTTATTACTTGATGATGAAGTACAAAAGCTTAGGATTAACATAGAACTATTTTGTTTAACCTGTTTGACTTAGTTTTGCAGGGAAATTGTATTTCCTAAGTTTTCAAGATTGACTTAGTTTTGCAAGAAATTTTTTATTTCCTAAGTTTGCAGGATTGGTTTCCTAGTCATGTTTTTTCAGGAAAGGAACATTAAGAGAATGTGATTCTGTGATCAATCAGACACTCTTGACAGCTTTCCAATCTGTTTAAAGACAAGATCACAACAATATCTCTGAATATTATGATCAACTATCAGTCGGAGAAGGCTGTTAAAAGTTGTTGCCTACAAAACAGGAAGGTTTTTCCTGAAAATCTGGGAAGATTTGCAGAGCCTCTGATCAGTATAAATAGAGCTTAGTTTGAAGAAACAAACCCAACCCTCAATGGGCAAAAACAGATACACATTTCTGGATTGACAAGAATCAAAGATCTTCATCATTCTCAGAATCCGTCTCACAGAAGATCACTGCATTCTTCACTGCAGTTTTACACTTCAACTGTTCTTATCACTCGAACTCAATTTTTGAATCATTCTTATATTACTTCTATCACTCATTCTCAAGGATTGTTCAAAGTGAATAGTAGAGAATTCTTAGTTAATTAGTTAGCTAGAGCAGGTACTAGATAGGTTAGTGAGAACCACAAGCTGTAACAGAGTAAGGCATATCTCTGTGATTGAGATCAAGGGCTTAGCTTTTGATTAGTAAGAATTGTGTTGAAAATCCTGCAGGGAGAAGATCCCTGAGGTAGAGACGTAGGTCCAAGTGGACTGAACTCCTATAAATTCTGTGTCTCTTGCATTTACAGTTTCTTCTGCATAATTAGTCTTTCAAAGCAATCAAACTAGTCTGTTTTTCAAGGGTTTGAAACTCTTTTCAAGGTCTTGAAAAAGACTTGTCTGTTTCTTTACTTAAATTGTATCTCTTCCAAAGGCTTGAAACTGTCTTCAAGGCCTTGAACTTTATTGTTCTTCAACATAAATTTTATCTTTGCAAGTTTTGCAAAAAGTTGGCATACTATATTCAACCCCCCCCCCCCTTCTAGAGTATTTGTACTACTTTTTGACTTTCAATTGGTATCAGATCTTATATCACTGTATTATATTTAACCATCTGGTGATCAAGAGTACTGCAGGTGATGGTGGTTTCTCACAGAGAAGAGCTGCCAACAGACCTCCTCTATTATGTGGAGATAACTTTGCTCACTGGAAAGCCTTGATAAAAATGTTAATCATTGATCAAGACATAAAGCTGTGGACCATTATTGGAATGGACCTCACACTTTCTACACAGAGAAAGATGGGATTAGAACTCCCAAATCTGAAGACCCTCTCTCTTCATCTGAATTAGAACAATTCTCAAAAAATTACAAAGTTGTTAATATCTTCTATTGTGCTTTGAGTACAAATGAATTCAACGGGATTTCAGGCTGCAAGACTGCCAAGGAAATCTGTGATAAGCTTGTGGTGACATTTGAAGGAAACAGTCAAGTCAAGCAAACCAAGATAAACATCTACCTCAGACAATATGAGTTATTCAAGATGAATGCAGATGATTCAATCAGAGAAATGTTCAAAAGGTTTACAGACATTTTCAATAACCTTGACTCACTGAGAAAGCATATTTCCAATGAAGAAAAAGTGAGGAAGATTCTGAGAAGTCTTCCAAAGGAAAAATGGGAACCAAAGACAACATCTATTGAGGACGCTCAAGATCTATCATCACTCCAACATGATGACCTACAATGGAAGCTTCTGAAACATGAAATATCCATGAATGAAGCTGATGGAGAGTTACCAGAAGGTGTCAAGAACTTAGCACTCAAAGCCAACGAGAATGAGAAAATTCAAAGCCTTAAAACTGAGGATGAGGATGAAGATTCATTTGCTTTGATTTCCAAAGCCTTGACCAAAATTCTTAAGATGAAGAAAAACTTTGAAAATAAAGACTTCAACAGAGAAAGACACAAATCATCCAGTAGCAAGGACTACAAAGGGCACTTGATCAGAGACTGTCCACACAGGAAAAGCAAGAACTTCCAGAAGAAAGATCATGACAAGAGAAAGAAATCTATGATAGCCTCATGGAGTGATTCAGACACTTCAAGTGACTCTGAATCTGAAGAAGAACATGCCAACTTATGCTTCATGGCCAAGCATGATGAATGTTCTAAAAAGAACATTGAGGTAATGGTAAACTGTTTGATTTCAAAACCAAAAGAAGCTCTTTCAGATTATCTTAGAACAATGCTTTTAAATGAAGAGGATTATCTAAAAGAGATTAGAGTTTTGAAAGAAAAAGTTCATGAGAAAGCAAAAGAGAATTTACAACTTGTTTGTCTGAATCAGAATCTTGAAATCTCTCAAAAGAAAATTGACAGTGATTTCAAGGCCTTGAAAACCAGTTTCAAAGCCTTGAAAACACAAGTCAAGGAAGTAGTCACTAAGAACTCTCTAATGAGTGACAACCTTGTTAATCTGAGACATCAAATTGATGAATTAGATAAACAAAAGACTACTTTTACTGAGAAACATCAAGAATCTGAATTAGTCAAAGCCAAGCTTGCAGGCTCAGAACACAAGTTGAACTTGATTCTTGGAGAAAGTTCAAAGTCTCTTCACAAAACTGGTATTGGATACAATCCAATTTTTCCAAGAAAGAACAATACCGGATTTGTGAAATCTGGAAACAAAACTTCTCCTAAGTGTCACTTTTGCAATAAAATTGGTCATGTTAAGATGACTTGTCCTTTCAGAAGAAGAGACCCTCACATAATGAGGAACACATTCCCATTTCAACTCAAAGGATAAGTAAGACAGATTTGGGTTCCTAAAGGGGTCAGACCACCTAACATGGTTGATCCTGAATATGAGTCTAAATTCAACACTTGGTCTAACAGCTGGGTAAGGCAGTGATTGGTGTTTGCAGGTTGTCACCAATGTTAAAGAACAAAAGCTTTATGGACAGTGGTTGCTCAAGACACATGAGTGGAAAGAGATCTCTATTCTCAGAATTGAAAGAGCAATCAGAAGGATCAATTACACTTGGTGACAAAGGCAAATGCAACATTCTTGGTATTGGTAAAGTTGGTACAGATTCTGAAAATTTAATTTCTGATGTATATCTAGTTGATGGTTTGAAATTTAACTTGCTTAGTTTATCTCAGCTTTGTGATAATGGTAATAAGGTTATCTTTGATAAAGAAAAGTGTGTGGTGCATAATGAGAAATCAGACAATTTCATTCTCACAACCTCTATATCAAACAATGTTTATACTTTTCAGACTGACAAAGTTGCAGGTAAGCTTGAAGTGCCTCAAGGTCTTCAAAGAAGATTCAAAGCTTTGGCACAGAAAGCGTGGTCACATCAGTTTGCATACTTTGAACAAATTGATCTCCGAAGATCTGGTAAGAGTATTACCATCCATTGTTCAATGATTATGAAGTATGCAAAGCCTCTGCTCAAGGTAAGCAGACCAGAAGCTCATTCAAGCTAAAGGAGTTGTATGTACTTCTAGACCTACTGAATTACTTCACATGGATTTATGTGATCCTTTGAGGACACCAACTCCAAAAGGTAAGAAGTATACTCTAGTTATTTTATATGACTATTCTAGATTTACTTGGGTTATGTTTCTGAAAGAAAAAATCCGAAGCCCTCTCTGAATTTTCAAAGATTTGCAGAGAACTTCAAACCTACCTATTGCTTCAATTAGAAGTGATCATGGTAGAGAGTTTTATCAGTTAGAGATTGATTTATTTTGTGTTAAGCATGGTATCTCTCACAATTTCTCTGCTTTTAGAACTCCTCAACAGAATGGAGTTGTTGAAAGAAAGAACATGACTCTTGAAGATATGTCAAGAACAATGCTTTTAGAGAACAAGCTCTCAAAATATTATTGGGCAGAAGTTGTGAATACAGCAAATCAAATTTTGAACAGGTGCTTGATCAGACCTATCCTGAAGAAGACCCCCTATGAATTATTCAAAGGGAGAAAGCCAAACATTTCATATTTCAAGCCCTTTGGATGCACATGCTTTTTCCATAACAATGGAAAGGTATTCATGTTATCTTTGATGAATTTATAATAAAATAACCAATATGGTTGAAGAAAGTATTCATGTTATCTTTGATGAAAGCTATGATGGTTCTTTGAGTGAAATTTTTGCAGACTTGAATTTGAACAAGCATGAATCAGAAGAAGCTGAAAACTCACTTGATTTCAGGAAAGATTCAGAAGGAAGCAGAAGCCATTTTCAAGACCTTGAAAATAAGTCTCAAGGCCTTGAAAATAAAGATCAAAGCCTTGATAAGGTTGATCAGAAAGACATGAGTGATCAGGCCACTACTTCCAGACCAGAGAAACAATATGGAGAACCTGAACCCTGGTCTCCAAGAAAGAGATTCAAATATCTCTCATTTCATCCAGTTGACAGCATTATTTGTGATCCAGCCACTGGTACACAAACAAGATCACAGCTGAAGAATATTTGTGCTTTTAGTGCTTTTATCTCTCTTGTAGAACCTAAGACTGTGAAGGAAGCAATACAAGAAGCAGACTGGATTATTGCTATGCAAAGTGAACTCAATGAGTTTGAAAGAAATAAGGTGTGGAACCTAGTTCCTCCGCCAAAAAACCAGTCTGTTATTGGTACCATATGGGTGTTCAAAAACAAATTGGATGAAAATGGCAAAGTGGTCAGGAACAAAGCAAGGTTAGTTGCTCAAGGTTACAACCAAGAAGAAGGTATTGATTATGAGGAATCTTTTGCTCCTGTTGCCAGGTTAGAATCAATTAGAATTTTACTTTCTTTTGCATCTTACATGAACATGAAACTATTTCAAATGGATGTGAAGTGTGCATTTTTGAATGGTTACTTGCAAGAGGAAGTTTATGTTGCACAACCTCCTGGTTTTGAAAGTGATAATTTCCATATCATGTTTACAAACTTGACAAAGCTCTTTATGGTTTGAAACAAGCTTTAAGAGCTTGGTATGAAAGATTGTCAAAGTTTTTGCTTGAAAATGATTTCAAAAGAGGATTGGTAGACAAGACCCTTTACATAAAGACACATGAGAAAGATTTACTTGTAGTTCAGATTTATGTTGATGATATTCTATTTGGAGCTACTAATGATATTTTATGCAAAGAATTCTCAAGTCTTATGAGCAGGGAATTTGAAATGAGCATGATGGGAGAGGTGAACTTCTTCCTTGGACTTCAAATAAATCAGAAGAAGGGCATCTTTCTGCATCAAAGCAAGTATACTAGGGACTAGATAAAAAGTAAAATATGTCTCAATCTAAAGAAATCAAAACTCCTATGAGTTCTACACTGTCATTAGATAAGGATGAATCTGGTAAGAGTGTCAATGTGAAAGAGTATAGAGGTATGATTAGATCACTACTATACCTTACTGTTAGTAGACCGGATATCATGTTCAGTGTGTGTATGTGTGCAAGATTTCAAGCTGATCCAAAGGAATCACACTTAAGTGCTATGAAGAGAATCTTCAGATATCCCAATGGTACCAAAGACTTAGGGCTTTGGTATCCAAGACATTCTAATTTCTCTTTGCATGGATTTTCAGATGCTGACTTTGCAGGTTACAAATTTTATAGGAAAAGCACTTCAGGAACTTGCTAATTCATTGGATCCTCCTTGATCAGTTGGCACTCCAAGAAATAAAACTCAGTTGCTCTATCAACAGCTGAAGCTGAATATATATATAGTTGCTGGAGCCTATTGCTCACAAGTCTTATGGATTGCTCAGCAGTTGAGAGATCTTGGACTTGACTTCAGAAGTATACATATCAAATGTGACAACACTAGTGCAATATCTATTACAAAGAATCCAGTTCAGCATTCAAGAACCAATCATATTGAGGTCAGACACCATTTCATCAGAGATCATGCTGAGAAAGGTGATATTGTTCTTGAATATGTTTCTACTAACATGCAACTTGCAGATATCTTCACTAAACTATTGTCAGATGAAAGATTTTCAGCTCTTAGACTGGAGTTGGGTATGCTAAATAAAGATATATTGGTTTAGGGGGATTACATGGTAAGGAAGGTAAGTTGTTATGTGCTTTCAAAGGTTTGAACTGATTTTCAAATCCTTGAAAATCTTTTCAAAGCTTTGATTTTATATATCTCAGTATAGCAGCGTTTCAAGACCTTGGAATTATTTTCAAAGCCTTGAAAATAAGTCTGATAACTGGTTAGTAAAAAATTCTTAGATCATTCAGTATTGGGTGCTATCTTTGTAGATAATTGCTCAATATTTCCCCTACCTTTTTCAAAATTTGTTTTTATCCAAATATAGTAATAAAATATTTATTTCCAACGGCCTCACGGATTTGAGATCAGAGAGAAGTTGCAGTTTCATTTTCAAACTCAAACTCTTTTAGTATTTATCCTCTTCTCTTCTCCTTGTCTCCGTATCAAGCCTATCTCTCTATTCTTCTCCAAAACCTAATGAGCACAAGAAGAGCCTCTAACAGAATCAAGATGGTTGGAGGTTCAAAACCTAGTACAGAGAAGAAGAGAAATACAGCTGAGGATGAAGTTCAAACAATCAGTGGGGATTCAAGTTCTAGGACTCCCAGTGCAGAAGCAGTTGCAGAACTTCCTCCACCAAAGAAGAAGGCCTCTCAAGCTGAAAAGGAAAAAGAAAAGGTGATAGTGGAAGAACCATAATACAATGTGGAAAGAGCCTTGCACATCTACTCAAATAACTATGCTCCTGATGAATCTTGGTTCATCACAAACACTTCCAAAGCTCAGTGTTTAGATGGTTTTGCTTCTAGGCCTATTGCTTTTTGTAGCTTGATTAGTATTCCTATGTTGCTTGGAATGAATCTGAATTGCATTACAATTTTGAAGAAAATCTCTTTATGGTTCATGTTAAAACCCCTGAGTTAGCCTATCCAAGACTTACCAGATTCTTCTATCTCAACATGAAGCAAGTTAAGAACTCTTCATACTTAGTAATCAAGAGTAGAGTTGCTGGTGTTAATATGGAGCTAGATCATGCTGAGTTTGCATTTGTTCTAGGATTTCCTAAGAGGTATGACACTCGGAACCATCCTCCCAAAAGTGAAGTCTTCAAATCAGCCAAAGCAGAATTCCTTCTACCTAACATCTCTACCTCATCCAAACAGTTAACACACTCTGTGTTAAATGTTGAAGCCAAAGTTTTATTCACTATCCTGATGAAGTGCATCTTTCCAAGGGAACATTCCAAGGAGTTGATCACTGAGAGGGTGCGATACATTATGTAACTGATTATGCATGGGTAGGACATTGACCTTCAAAATCTTGTAATGGAACACGTGCTTTTTAGCCAAACAGATCAGAGAAAGCATCCTTTACCTTATGCAAACTTGCTCACACTTTTCTTCCAACATCTTGAGACTCCTACTGCTGGTGAAGAGTCTATCACTTCTGGGTTTGGTTTTGTCAATGAGAAAGCATTTGAGAATATTGGAGTGATGAAGACAAAGGAAAAAGCTTGGAAGCTGTATTGTGATTTGACATCAGAAGAGTTGGGTGCAAAGAAGTTTCTTAAGCTCAATACCTAGACTCCTACTTCAAGCGAGACCTCACAGCCTCTAGATTTATCCTCAATTATTCAGAGACTTGAAAGTTTAGAGGTGGACACTGGTGAAATCAAAGAGAATCAGCATGGATTTGAGACTGATCTCAGGCAGGTGAAGTTCATGGTGGAGACCATCCTTAGAAGCATGATTGTGTTTGATGTCCCTGAGGATGAATAAGGTATCAAGAAGGATGAATCTAACAAAAACTTGCCCAGTGAACACTCAAATCAGGAAGAGGCTGCTCAAGACAAGGACAAAGGAGGAAAAAGTTAAACATGTGGTAGATGATCAAACTGATTCAGATGCATTGCTGATAAACCTCAAGAAAAGAATAAATCTCCAAAGAATAAATATCAGACCGAAGAAGAGACTACTGGGGTGAATAAAGAGGTTGAAGAAGAACATGACAATGATGAAGACAGTGAGGAATAAGAGGTTGATCAGGATGGATATGATGACCTAACTGTTGGGTTTTGACGTAGGTAACGCAGCGGAATAAAAAAATTTAATCCTACTCAAAGCCCACCACGAATCGTCAGGAGGAGATATCATAACATGATAAAGGACATAGTATTGTGTACCTTTTTTGGTTTGAGAGATCAAACGAAGAATGATGTCCTCGTCTCTACGGTTGATCAACGTCTAGAGGTGAGATCTAGATTCTTCCTTCAACAAGTGCTAGATTGAACCGGAGGAAGAGGGAAGAAGGAATCAAGCAACGAGGTGACAAGAGAAGGATTCGGCCTCCTCTTTGGCGCCGACGGGAGGAGCGGACGGCTAGGGGCGGTCGGCACTATCTTGTCTTGCTCTCTCTCTCTTTTTTTCTCTCCAACTCTCTTGTGTTATGTCTCAATAACATTCACTTAGTGGGAAGGAAGCTAGAGCCTCCTTTATATACTCCAACAACTCCTCGTTGTTTCCATAAAGGTCCTTCCTAGTTTTCCATGAACTTGGATTAGTACCTTCCTTGCAAATTAGTCCCACTCCGTTTGCAAGGTGTTGCACAATGATCCTTCTCATTAATTAATCATATTAATTTATCCCAAATCTAGCTCTACTCTATTTGATGTGTGACCCCATAGGTTTCTACTTAGTTGGTAGTAACTTTTACTAATCATATCTACATCTCTACGATCTCTAAGCTTGATTCCTATCATGCCCAATAGCTATCTTTATAATTACATAGTTACGGTGTAACGTTTGATAACGTCAAAGCACAATATTCCACAACTAGAGAATCTAGTGACTTCATGTCTAAGGATTGCAATTATATTAGTAATACGAGAAGCGATTGTGACTTTAACATAATCTAATGTATCATTCTCGTTGTGGGTCAATACAGTATGTCATTACTCCTAATGCATACCCATGTGTTAGACTTCATATCTCCATATCAATCTACCCACACACTAGTCTATATTTGATCGTCCCATTAATCATGAAATAGGGATGTTTAAGATAAACAACACACTGTATCTAAGGACTTCATTATATTAAATATCACAATATATAATAAATGAATATTCCAGCCAAAACAATGTTCATACTAAATATAAGATTGCCTCTAGGGCATCTATTCCAACAGTCTCCCACTTGCACTAGAGCCAATCTGGCACATCTCGTATGCCTATAGATTTGGCGTACCCTTCATGCTTTCGCTGCGCAAGAGGTTTTGTGAGCGGATCTGAAACATTGTCATCCGTTGGAATCTTGCACATCTTCACGTCTCCTCGATTAATCATGTCACGAATAAGATGGAATCTCCTAAGTACATGCTTTGATTTCTGGTGTGATCTTGGTTCCTTGGCTTGTGCGATCGCCTCGGAGTTGTCACAGTACAGCTCTGTGGGATCCACGATGCTAGGGACCACAACGAGCTCAGTGATAAACTTCTTTATCCAAACTGCCTATTTTGCTGCTTCCGCAGAAGCAATGTACTCAGCTTCTGTTGTAGAATCAGCAACTGTCCCTTGCTTGGAACTCTTCCAGCTCAAAGCTCCTCCATTCAGGCAAAACACGTATCAAGACTGCGATCTGTAGTCATCTTTGTCGGTTTGGAAGCTTGCATCAGTGTAACCCTTTACACTCAGCTCTCCCTTACCTCCAAATATCAAGAATACATCCTTAGTTCTTCTCAAGTACTTTAGGATGTTCTTGACAGTAATCCAGTGACTTTCACCCGGATTGGACTGATATCTGCTCACCATACTCGACGCGTATGATACGTCTGGTCTAGTACATAACATGGAGTACATGATGGATCCTATGGCCGAAGTATAGGGTATCCTACTCGTGTGGTCCTTCTCAATCTCATTGGAGTGACAATCATTCTTAGAAAGAGTGGCTCCGTGCGACATGGGCAAGAATCCCTTCTTGGAATCTTGCATGTTGAACCTCTTCAACACCTTGTCTATATATGTACTCTGACTTAGGCCGAGCAACCTTCTAGATCTATCTCTATAAATCTTTATACTAAAAATATAGGCTGCGTCTCCTAAATCCATCATTGCAAAGCCCTTTCCAAGCCAATCTTTAACAGATTGCAAAGTAGGAATATCGTTGCCAATGATTAGTATGTCATCCACATACAAGACCAGAAATACTACAGAGCTCCCACTAACCTTCTTGTAAACACAAGGCTCATCTTCGTTTTCGATGAAGCCAAACTCTTTGACTGCGTCATCAAAACGTCGATTCCAACTCCTAGAAGCTTGTTTTAATCCATAAATGGATCGTTGCAGCGTACATACTTTGTTGGCATTCTCTGGATCTTCAAAACCCTCTGGTTGTGTCATGTACACATCCTCGAGGAGCCCCAAATCCTCATAAGTGACACTATGGGACGCTTCCTAGTCCATATCTCATATGGTGTCTTCATGAATGATTTGGATGGAACGCGGTTAATGGTAAAAGCTGCCGTCATTAGAGCATGTCCCCAAAAGGATATCAGATGATCTGTTTGAGACATCATAGATCGCACCATATCTAATAGCCTGCGATTCCTCCTCTCGGACACGCCATTCCATTGTGGCGTTCCGGGTGGAGTGAGATGGGAAACTATCCCACACTCTCTAAGATATTCATAAAACTCTTAGCTTAAGTATTCTCCTCCACGATCCGATCGTAGAGCCTTAATAATTTTACCAAGTTGCTTCTCTACTTCATTAGTGAATTCTTTGAACAATTCAAAGGATTCAGATTTGGCCTTCATAAGGTATACAAATCCATATCTACTGAAATCGTCAGTAAATGTGATGAAGTAGGTATAACCACCTCTGGCAGGCGTGGGAAATGGTCCACATACATTAGTATGTATGAGTTCCAATAACTCACTAGTCCTCTCACCTTTATTATTGAAAGGGGACTTTGTCATGTTCCCTAATAAACAAGATTCACATGTCTCATATGATTCCAAATCAAATGAGTCTAGAAGTCCATCCTTATGGAGTCTAGATATGCGTTTCTCATTTATATGGTCTAAACGACAGTGCCATAGATATGTAGGATTAAAATCATTAGTTTTAATCCTTTTAGTATTTATGTTATAGATTGGACTGTTTAGATCAAGGATATACAATCCATTAGACAAATGGGCACTACAATAGTGCATACTATCAAAATAAATGGAGCAACATTTGTCCTTTATTGAAGTAGAAAAACCTTTCTTGTCCAAACAAGAAATGGAAATAATGTTTCTGCTCATAGCAGGCACATAAAAGCAATTGTCTAATTCTAAAATAAGTCCAGAAGTCAAAGATAGCTCATAAACGCCTACAGCTAATGCAGCAACTTTTGCTCCATTCCCGACGCGCAGATCTATCTCCCCTTTACTCAATCTAATACACAAGATGAAGAAATAGAAAGATTGACGTCTATAACATAAATACCTGGTGGTGGTGGAATCACTATTCCAAGCTTCTTATCCTCCAGATATTTAGGGCAATTCCTCCTCCAGTGACCCGGCTGGCTGCAGTAGTGACATTCACCTTTAGCCACGCCTACACTAGGCTTTAGGGCTTCCTTGGATTTCGCAACTTTCTTGCGCTTTTCTTTGGAAGTAGAGGCAAATCCTTTACCCTTCTTCTTATGCAACATCAATATGGCCTTGCCCTTGACTTTGTTAACGCTCTGTTCCGGTGTCTTTAGCATGTTCAACAAGTCTGGCAGAGTCTTACTGATCTCTTTCATATTATAGTTCATGATGAACTGATTGTAACTGTCAGACAATGATTGCAAGACAAGATCAGTAGCCAAACTTGGCCCAGTGGGAATCCCAGTATCTCAAGGTTCTCAATGTACCCGATCATTCGGAGTACGTGAGGTCCTACTGGATTCCCCTCTGCAAGACTACTCTTGAATAATGATTTAGACACCTCATAGCGTTCATGCCTTTCCTGTTCCCGAAACAATTGTTTCAAGTGTATGATCATATCATAGGCTTCCATATTCTCATGCTGCTTCTGAAGCTCAGGATTCATGGTGCAAAGCATGAGACAAGTCACGTCATTAGAATCATTAATATGTTTCTGACGTGCCCTCACATCCGCTAGAACAGACTCATCTTGTGGTGGGGGTGGAATTGGAGTGTCCAAGACGTACAACTTCTTTTCTTGCTTAAGGACAATCCTTAAGTTTCTTTACCAGTCAAGGAAATTTGTTCCATACAGTTTATCCTTCTCAAGGACAGATCATAGGGATGAAGTCGATGCGTTGTTGTTTCCCATTTGGAATTATACAAAACGAGAAATGTGCAATTTTAGTATTTTGAACAATTTAACTAGATTCAACAATGGCTAGATCATCAAGTATAGCTCCCACTATTTTTCTCGGATTAATAGCCCTCACCATTAATGCAGAAAATATCATTATATTTTCTAGTAGGTCCAAGATCCCTTGTTCACTTCTTCTTGAGTTTGCTTTGGCAAGTCACCCAAGAATAGTTTATTTAGGTACGAACCATTCCAATTGCATCCCATGCAACTCTTGGTCCAATTAGGTGAATAACTCTTTTATTCTTTATCCCATGGATAACGCCTAATTATCATGCCTCTAGGCTCATCAATCCTATTGAATCTTGCCCAGTTGCGTCCAACCTCTTGCATCAACATACACACATTACTAGCTTGTGTCGTCCGCAACACACCATGCTAAATTAAAATCGCCTTGCTTTGGCAAGATTGAATTTTAATGAACCCTGATCATGATGGGTGTTTTGGCAAGAGAAGGCAAAAAGCAATATTTAATTGAGGGGTTTTTCTTTCTTAATTTGTTTGGTTGATAAAATCAACATGATCTACTTATTTGGATTGGGCAATCCATAATAAAAGACCAACCTTGTTTATTATTATCTTGTTAACGTTTTTTACTAGTATCGCCATACACACAAAAATTAAATAACAAGACATAAATAAATAAATAAACATCCACATAAAAATGTGGCATGTATATGGCCCCTAGACTAATGATATTATCAAGCCAATGATCATATCCAATTGCCCTAAAGTGACAAGCTCATCTCCATGTGCTCCACCATAGCCGCACGCCTAGGGGTGTCTTCTTTGTCTTTTGGCTCCTTTGGTTCTCCGGTCTTCTTCTCCATGCTCTTGGCTATCATCTAAATATTTCTAACTCTAGCCTAACATCTAGAATAAATAAATAATAAAAGCCTCACATGTGGAGGAGAAAATACGACTCGCAGGCCGTAAAACCTAATTAATTATTACATTAATTTGATCAGCTCGCAGGCCGTAAACCAAACCACAAAGCAGTAAACATCCACAATCTTAGGCCATATCCATCCACCATGCAACATAGCACATAATACAGTTAAAACCAATTTTAACGCGCTTGTTCAATTTTAATTAGATTGGGTAACTAGGGTTAGAACGGTCCAAGGAGTTCAAGCCAACAAGGGCCCGAACCCCTAGGACGACCGCCGGCCCATGTGGCCCGCGGCCTTTACTTGGCGTGCAAGGAGGGGGCGGACGGCTAGGGTTTCGGCCCTAGCTTCCTTCCCTTCATCCTTGTTGCCCAAGCAAAGTTGTTTCCTTATGGATGTTTCCATAAATAATTGAAAACCCTTTTCAACTATGTGCCCATGAACCCTAATTTTTCAAGAACCCAATTATTCATGTCCTATGTGATTAAACTCATCAATTCTAACATCCAATGTTAAATTAGATCTTGTTTACATTGAATCAAATTCAATTTGCATCTACTATGTCAATTTATTTTCAGTTTTCACGTAATAACAATAATTCGGTGTATAAACTGAAATTGTAACACATAAAATCATGTTATGCTCTACGACCTGTGGCTCTGATACCACTGTTGGGTTTTGACGTAGGTAACGCAGCGGAATAACAAAAATGTAATCCTACTCAAAGCCCACCACGGATCGTCAGGAGGAGATATCATAACATGATAAATGACATAGTATTGTGTACCTTTTTGGTTTGAGATATCAAACGAAGAATGATGTCCTCGTCTCTACGGTTGATCCATGTCTAGAGGTGAGATCTAGATTCTTCCTTCAAAAAGTGATAGATTGAACTAGAGGAAGAAGGAATCAAGCAACGAGGTGACAAGAGGAGGATTCGACCTCCTCTTTGGCGCCAACGGGAGGGGCGGACAGCTACGGGCGGTCGGCCCTAGCTTGTCTTGTTCTCTCTATTTTGTTCTCTCCCACTCTCTTGTGTTATGTCTCAATAACATTCACTTAGTGGGAAGGAAGCTAGAGCCTCGTTTATATACTCCAACAACTCCTTGTTGTTTCCATAAAGATCCTTCCTAGTTCTCCATGAACTTGGATTAGTCCCTTCCTTGCAAATTAGTCCCACTCAGTTTGCAAGGTGTTGCACAATGATCCGTCTCATTAATTAATCATATTAATTAATCCCAAATCTATCTCTACTCTATTTGACGTGTGACCCCATAGGTTTCTACTTAGTTGGTAGAAACTTTTACTAACATGGAGCGGTGTCTAGCAACACATCAATGCCACCCAACTAATAGAAATAGGCAGTGATCCCGACAAACCTCTTGTGCCCAATATCTTATATTGCACTTTACCTTTGTCTCTATATCTGGAATTGACACGAGACATAAATAGTCACACTCGTATATCCAATCCATAGTTCCTCGATCCTGGGAATATGCTTATGCGAGCAGATAACATCAATATCTCCATATTGATTTATATGTGTCTAGCCAGACATTCAATAAGCCTCATCCCACAAGTGGCCGTGAATATTTACCCTCGTTATGTGGGAGGGACAAATCCAATCTACATCACTACGATCTCTAAGCTTGCTTCCTATCATGCCCGATAGCTATATTTATAATTACCTAGTTACGGTGTAACGTTTGATAACATCAAAGCACAATATTCCACAACTAGAGTATCTAGTGACTTCAAGTCTAAGGATTGCAATTATATTAGCACTACGAGAACCGATTGTGACTTTAACATAATCTAATGTATCCTTCTCGTTGTGGGTCAATCTAGTTTGCCATTACCCCTAATGCATACCCATGTGTTAGACTTGATATCTCCATATCAATCTACCCACACACTAGTCTATATTTGATCGTCCCATTAATCAATATAATGGACTAGGGATATTTAAGATAAACAACACATTGTATCTAAGGACTTCATTATATTAAATATCACAATATATAATAAATGAATATTCTAGTCAAAACAATGTTCATACTAAATATAAGATTGCCTCTGGGGCATCTATTCCAACACCAACCCCATAATCTTGCCTGTTCTTTCTTGCCTACTCGTTTTAAGTTTATTTTCAAAAAAATTCAAAGACATTGATCCAACATTTTCTCATTCTTTTTGCTGAAAGTCAAAAAGGGGGAGAAACCTTAGGTTGTTTTTATTTCTGTTTAAGTGACCTATCTTTTGGTTAGTAGGACTATCTGCAACTTATTTGTTTTCAGCTTAACTTTATTGTTGAATAAGTTGGATCTTTTTGGAACTTATGTGCTACTACTATTTGTGCTGTGTGCTAATCAGTACTTTTGCAGAAACCAAGGCTCAAACAAATTAAGGTTTTGTCTTTCATCAAGGGGGAGATTGTAAGTTCACAGGTTTCATAGGCTTGAAATAGAGAGGTATTTCAAGGACTTGAACCAGTTTTCCAAGCCTTGAATTACAGGTTTAGGCTTGAAATTTGCCTTGAAACAATGTTCAAAGCCTTGAAAACTATCTGACATGTATGCATACTCTGAGGGGGAGTTTCTCTGAACTCTTTTGATTTTATTCTAACTCTCTCACCCCTATATTTGATTTTTTATTACTTGATGATGAAATACAAAAGCTTAGGATTCACATATACCTATTTCGTTTAACCAGTTTGACTTATAAGTTTGCAGGATTAGTTTCCTAATCTGGTTTTTGCAGGAAATGAAACATTAAGAGAATGTGATTCCGTGATGAATCAGACACTCGTGACAGCTTCCCAATCTGTTTAAAGACAAGACCACAACAATATCTCTAAATATTATGATCAACTATCCGTTGGAGAAGGCTGTTAAGAGAGTCAAAGTTGTTTCCTACAAAAAGGAAGGTTGTTGCTCAAAATCTGGGAAGATTTACAGAGCCTCTGATCAGTATAAATAGAGCTCAGTTTGAAGCAACAAACACAACCCTCAACGGGGAAAAACAGAGTTACATTACTGGATTGACAAGAATCAAAGAAGTTCATCATTCTCACAATCCGTCTCACTGAAGATCACTGCATTCTTCACTGCAGTTTTACACTTCGAGTGTTCTTCTCACTTGTATTCAATTTGTAGATCATTCTCATATTACTTCTATCTCTCATTCTCAAGGATTTTTCAAAGTGAATAATAGAGAACTCTTAGTTAATCAGTTAGATAGAGAAGGTACTAGATAGGCTAGTGAGAACCACAAGCTGTAACAGAATAAGGCATATCTCTGTGCTTGAGATCTAGGGCTTATCTTTTGATTAGTAAGAATTGTGTTGAAAATCCTGCAGGGAGAATATCCCTGAGGTAGAGACGTAGGTCCATGTGGACTGAACTCTATAAATTTTGTGTCTCTTTCTTTTTCACAGCATTCAAACTAGTCTATTTTTCAACGGTCTGTTTCTTTACTTAAACTGTATCTCTTCCAAAGGTTGAGACTGTTTTCAAGGCCTTGAACTTTATTGTTCTTCAAAAGAATTTTTTATCTTAGCATGTTTTACAAAAAGTTGTCATACTCTATTCAACCCCCCCCCCCTTTTAGAGTATTTGTACTACTTTTCTACCTTCTTACTCCCCTTTCACACGCACACACCATAGCAGAATCATGTAGCCGAGAGGATGAATCATACACTCTTGTCGAAGGAATGGTGTATGTTTTTTTATACATGTCTTTCTATGAGGTTTTGGAGGGAGGCAGTGTAAACAGCATGTTTATTTCACATATCAGAGTCCATACACAAGAATTAGTTGCAAAACACCGTTTGAGGTGTGGTCCGGAAAAATTACACGTTACTCTAATACGAGGGCTTTTGGTTGCACGCCTTATATCATGTAGATAATGGTATTCTAGAGCCAAGAGAAAAGAAAGGAGTTTTCATGGGCTATGGCATAGGTGTGAAGGTATTCCGAATTTGGTCAGACAATAAGATTATACTTTGCCAAAGTGTAATCTTTGATGAGATTTCAATGATGGGTAACATAACCACCGCTAAGGTGGAGACTGAGGTGTCAATGAAAAAGAGGAATTGGAAGTTCCTGAAGAAGATCATGCACTTAAGACAATACCACCACCAGTTACAGAAGAGCAAGAAGCAGGAGAGTCTGAGAATGCACCACCAAAGGAACCAGAGACTCAAAGTAATGATGTAGGACGACCAAGGAGGGTTATAAAGCCACTAGCAAGATATTGGGATGACGGTATGGTGGGTTACGCATTGCAAGTAGACGACGAGGTGGAGGATGAGCCCTCTACCTATCAGGCTGCGATTTCAGGATCTTGTAGGGTTTTGATGCATAATGCATAACTGAGATATAATTAAAATTTCCTGATCAAATCCCTCCATAAATCGCAGGTTAAACCATCATAACGTGATAAAGAAGACAATGTGTACTTTGTGAATTTGTGTGATCACAACGAAGAATAACACCCTCGTCTCTACCGGTATCCACACCTTGGGATTTCCAACTTGAATCTCCATGACGCCTTGTGCTAGCAACGTTGAAGAAAATATCAAATGATCAAGCAAAACGGAGGAAGATGGCCAAAGCTCTTGATGGTCGACGGGTAAGGGCGGACGGCTCCTCTTGGGGCTCTCTCTCCGTGCTCTGTTATTTCACTTAATGAAAACTCTTGTGAAATAATAGAGCTATGACTCCCCTTTTATATATAATAACACCTTATTATCTACAAACTTGCCCCAATACTAATACCATGTCCTTACACGGATTAGTCCACTTTGCAGCTTAGTCCAACTAACTTTGCACGT
Organism: Linanthus parryae; assembly: GCA_023055425.1. Lineage (NCBI taxonomy): Eukaryota > Viridiplantae > Streptophyta > Magnoliopsida > Ericales > Polemoniaceae > Linanthus > Linanthus parryae. The sequence continues at coordinate 44,093,488 of JALGPY010000002.1, forward strand.
GGTTGCGTTTTAATCTTTGATCCATATAATTGTTAATTAGTCCTACTAATTAATATCTATATCCAGTTTAATTCTTTGGTGTGTGACCATATAGGTTTCTATTAAGTTGTTAGTAACAATTACAAATAATAAGAGGTGTCTAGCAACACATCAATGTCACCCAACTAATAGAAATAGTTAGTGATCCGACAAACCTTCTACCCAATGTTGTCGTGTTGTATATGTCCCTTTTTCTCCTTATCCAGATTGGACACGAGACATAAATGTCACACTCGTATATCCAATCCACAGTTTCTCGATCATGTGAATAGGCTTATCTGTACGGATAACATCAATATCACATATTGATCTTTGTTCCATATAATTGTTAATTAGTCATACTAATTAAAATATATATCGATTTTAATCCTTTTGGTGTGTGACCCTGTAGGTTTTTATTAAGTTGGTAGTAACAATTACAAACAATGAGCGGTGTCTAGCAACACATTAATGCCACCCAACTAATAGAAATAGGCTGTGATTCGACAAACCTTGTGCCCAATGTTCCCGTGTTGTAAATTTCCCTTTGTCTCCATATCCAGATTTGGACACGAGACATAAATGCCACACTCATATATCCAATCCAGCGTTTCTTGATCTGGGAATAGGCTTATCTATACAGATAACATCAATATCACATATTGATTTATCTGAGACTGACCACACATTCCGTATGAACTACCCCTTGAGTGGCCATGGATATTTTCTTCCATTATGTGGGAAGGAAAAATCATCTCTACGTCACTACCATCTCTCATCTTGCTTCCTATCATGTCCAATTACCGCCGTTATAGTTACCCAGTCACGGTGTAACGCTTGACGAGATCAAAATATGATATTTCAGAACTAGAGTATCTAGTGACTTCAAGTCTAAGCACTTGTGAATTTCACATAATTTATCTGTAGCCTTCTCGTGGTGGGTCAATCCAGTATGTCATTACTCCTAATGCATACCCATTTGTTAGACTTGATATCTCCATATCAATCTACCCACATACGAATCTCCATGCATAGTGATTGTCCTATTAATCAGTATACTTGAGTAGGAATATTTAAAATAAACAAAAATTGTAATATAAGGGCTTCATTATATTAAATATCTCCATAAATAATAAATTAATATTCTAGCCAAAACAATGTTCATACTAAAATAAGATTTCCTCTAGGGCATCTACTCCGACAGATCTCGATCAGCGCAGTGGATTACCGCTACGGGAGAAGATATGAAGTCACTTAGAAAGAATCATACATGGAAGCTTGTAAATTGCCGATACCAAGAAAGATTGTCACTTGTAAAGGAAGACGTTCACCAGCAGAAGGCATCAAGTATGAATCAAGGGTGGTTGTTAGAGGTTTCACTTAAAAGGAGGGAGATGACTACAGTGAAATCTTTTCTCCGGTTGTTAGGCGCACTTCAATTAGGGTACTACTAGCAATGGTAACACATCGCGATTTGGAACTTGAGCAACATGATGTTAAAACAGCTTTCCTACATGGAAATTTGGAAGAAAAATATACATGAGCGGATGAGCACTTTGATGGATTCCAAGTTTCAGGTAAAGAAGACTATGTTTGCAAATTAAAGAAATCTATGTATGGACATAAGTAGTCACCTAGGAAGGGGTAGAAGCACTTTGATAGCCACATGCTACAACTTGGCTATCAAAAGTGCCCATATGATTTTTGTGTGTACTACAAGGTGCAGGGTGGTTCTCACATCTACTTAGCTATATGTGGACGACATTCTGATTGCATTTCAGAGTAAGGAGACATTCAGGAACTAAAAGGCTCTCTTCGTGCAGAATATGAGATGAAGGATCTTGGTGTTGCTTAGAAGATCCATGGAGTAGAGATCTATAGAGACACGAAGAAGAATATTTTTTTCTTATCCCAAGCGGTATACCTCAAGAAAATCTTAAATAGGTTTGGGATACCTTCAGCCAAGTCTATAGATACTCCAATGGAAACTAACAACAAATTAGGATTGTACACTATTCAGACCGACGAGGAGAAGGAGTACATGTCCAAGATTCCATACGAAGCGCGGTTGAAAGTCTTATGTATGCTATGCTTTGTAGTCGATAGGATCTAGCATTTGGATTTAGTATTGTTAGACATTTTATGGCTCATGCGGGGTGTAGATACTGCTTTATGACATGGCAGATCTCGGCCACGTGGCGGCCATCCAGCACACCATATTGTGCTCCACACACACAGGATCACCAGCCGAGCTGATCCATGTGGGGGCTGCGAGACAGAGCCCTCGCATACCACTGCACGGGACTTGTAGGGACTTGTGGTTTGGAGGCTAGAGTAAGCCCTGTCGCGTGCGAGCCAAGCCCGCGCGCGACCTTTAGTAACTGTTTTGAGAGATCTATGGCACGAGCTCCCTAGACCCGGTCAATCCGGTCAAACCCGGTCAATCCGGTCAAACCCGGTCAACCTCGTAACGGTTCCGGTACTCGCGCACCACGTGCTCTAACGGTTCCTATATACTCGGACGAACGTGCCGTTATGGTTAAGCTAATTAAGCCGCCATCAATGGGCGCATTAACCACACTACAACGGTCACGTTCTCCAGTATATATACATCGTTAACCTTTCCATACAAAGGAGGACACACTGCCATACGCGGAAGCTCTGCCAAACCTCTGTCTCTCTCTCAGACATTGCTACTGACTTACTCTCTCCCTACACACACCCCTATTCTTCCTGTGCGATCCCTGATCCACTACGTACGGTGTACACGGAGGTCTCCCTGCCGGAATCTCTTGTGCACATTTTGGTGAACCCGACGTGAAACTTACCAGCAAAAGCAACCATGTCTCAGGAGGACGATGTCAGCAACCGATCTCCTTCCACTGAAACTCCCTCGGGAGACGAGGCTCGCCCTACTCCGACGACTCCCGGCGAGGCGCCAACTTTAGAGTCTTTGGACGCCACTGTCCAAAGTCAGGAAAAAGCTCTTAAGTCTCAGTCCGCGCAGTTAGAACGGATCTTGGCCGTTATGGGCACTCTTGCGCCAAATCCTCCACCTGCCACCGCTATTTCCCAGGGAGGAGGAACCCCTACCGCTCCAGGATTGGGAGTGTCGGCCACGCCTCCCAACCCTCATCTGCAAACTCCACCGTCGGCCGCGCAGCTGCCTTCGGTCCAAGGGTCGACGGCACAAATGCTGCCCCCTGCTGCTCACGCCTCTCAGCCCCCGGCTTTGGCGTCCAACCCAGCTCTGCAGTACACTCTGCCTCCACCAGCGACAATCTGGGGAAACGCGGGTAGCCAATACACTCCCAATCCTCCGGCAGCATATGTGTCGCCACCGCCTACAGCAACCCCTCCGTCAACTACCGAGGGAAGCATTCCAGAATGCATGACGTCTTTGCAGAAGCGCGTGGACTCCATCTTGGCTCATCAGTCGTTCGCGGATACCATCATCCCGAAGCTAGACAACGATCCACCCATCCCACGAGAGATCTATCTCATGCCTAACCCGGCGGGGTACAAGGCTCCCAAATGGGACAAGTTCGAGGACGTCAATGGAAACGCTCATGAGCATGTCATGCGTTTCATCGATGTCATGGGGCCATACGGAGCCGATCCCAAACTGCTGATGCGGGAATTCCCAAAAACTCTTGGGAATGTAGCATACAAATGGTACCGAACATTGGAGGCCGGATCTGTGAAAACTTGGGACGACATGGTCCAGAAGTTCTATACCAAGTTCTTCCAGATGGAAGAAAAGGTGACGATGATCCATCTCTCACGGATGTATCAGAAACGCGAGGAAGATGGAATCACTTTCATCAAGAAATTCAGGGCGAAATCCTTGGAGTGCAAGGATCCAATGCTCGAAAGCCGGCTCGTAGAGATATGCCTGCAGTGCATGCGAGACGAATACAAAAGCATGCTGATCAATTTGCAAACACCTACGTTTTCAAAACTCATCGAATGCACGATGAACATCGAGCCCATTGTCGAGAGACAGAGAAAGAAGAGCGCTCCAGAACGACCTGCGAGCGGCACCACCTACAAGATCGGCAGATTTGGCTACAAGCGGGGACGCGAAGCTGAGGTCAACACAGTTTCGCCCCAGAAGCAAACAAAGGTTGCAACCTTCGATGCACCACCTTTACCATGCTCGGTGGAGGAAGCGAGCGATCTCTGCAGACAGTGGCGTAAGGACGGCGTCCTGCCACCGCTCGAGAAAGCACCCTCCAAGGAGATGACGAGGGACCCTAAGTGGTGCGAATACCACGGCAAGGTCATGCACCCCACAGCCGAGTGCAAGAAGCTCAGATTCACGCTCGATCAGAAGATGAAGAGCGGCGAACTAATCGTCAGCGACCACCGGAAGGATGTGCGCAACAACCCGCTGCCTGCCCATACAGATTCGGGCTCAAAGGGCAAAGAGGTCGCCATGATCTCGATAGTGGACTTGGAAGAAGTCGCAGAAGATGGTCTGCCCATCATTGCTGAAGTCCATGAAGATGAAGACTACAGCATGGACACGGAAGATGAGCGTGCCGACCGCATGAAAGGGTCGCACGGCTTCGACAAATTCTTCAACGAGATGAACTTCTCCGAAAAATGTCGAGCGGACATGACAAAAGCAATCTTAAGGGTAGCAGAGGACTACGAAGAAGACCTCGTGGTCTCCAACGGGAAAGTTGTCAGGGCGTCCCAATCCACAGAAAAGATTATGACCTTTTCTGCCAGCGACAAGAAGACAGATGCGAGCCACCAGAGGCCCCTGTACGTGACTGCCATCATCAATGGCGTCGAATTCAAGCGAGCATTCGTCGATGGAGGAGCAGCGGTCAATGTTGTTCCACTCCACACACTGAAGCTAGCAGGGATCCCCGAGCACAAGGTAGTCAAGCGTCCATCCCCGCTGGTGGGATTCGGGAGCGATTCTAGAATGACGATCGGATGGATCCGCCTGGGCGTTCAGATCGGCAAAATCAAGTGCTCGGCGAAGTTCTATGTCATAGACGCGAATACCACATATCACATGATCATAGGTCGGGCCTGGATTCATCGCTTTGACGCAATCCCTTCGACGGCTCACCAGGTGATGAAAGCTATCTGGAACGACAGGATTGTCGAAATACCGGCCTCAACTAACCCGTTCAACTTGGACGAAGCACATCTCAGCGAGGCGGTGTGGTTCACCGAGATGGCGGACGAGCAAACACCCGGACCATTCGACCCTACTCCTTTACCTCTCTGGGAGGACATCAAGGACCAGTCACCTGCAGGCGTGATGGTGACAAGGGGAGATGCCAAGGAAAAGCCGCCTACTCACGAAGGGGCGCCGCGCATCGCATATCATCGCAAGAATGTATACACTCTGAAGAGGATCGCAAAGCATGACCCCGAGGGCAAGGAGATAGAGAGCTTCTACGCCAACGGGAAGAAATGCTATCGCATATGAAGGTGCGCGGGGACGTCCTCACACGGGCATGGGGATGTCCCTGGGAAAATCAATCAAATCGAGCAAGTTGCGCTGACAGAAGAGCCAACACAGGGTACTCCAGAGGAGAAACTCAAAGAAGCGCCCGAATGCATGGAAGACAGGCCAAGACCACAAAAGCAAGAGCTAAAGGAAGTGTTCCTCAGCCCGAACGAGGAAAAGAAAAGGCCAGTCTTCCTGAGTGCGGACCTCACAAGCGAAGAGGAACAAGGACTGCTGCAGCTCCTAACTGAATACAAGGACGTGTTCGCATGGGAATACGACGAGATGCCGGGTCTGGACACGAGCATCACCATGCACCGTTTAGACATCATCCCAGGGTCTAAACCGGTCAAGCAAAGCACCAGAAGCTTCAGGCCAGAGCTCAACGTGAAGATCAAACAGGAGATTGTCAAACTCCTAGACGTCAAATTCATAGAGCCAAATCACCATCCCACATGGTTGGCCAACATCGTGCCGGTGGTGAAGAAGAACGGACAGCTCCGCATCTGCGTGGACTTCCGAGATCTTAATCGCTTCTGTCCTAAGGACGATTTCCCACTGCCTAACATCGATTTGCTCATTGATTCAACGGCAGGCCATCGCATGTTCAGTTTCATGGACGGCTTCAGCGGGTACAATCAAATCAAGATGGATCCCGAAGATGCAAGGAAAACTGCATTCATCACTCCCGTGGGGGTATTCAACTATACGGTAATGCCATTCGGTCTTAAGAACGCAGGCGCAACCTATCAACGGGCCATGATGGCTCTATTCCACGACATGATGCACAAAGAAGTGGAATTCTATGTGGATGACTTGGTAGTCAAATCCAAGCATGAAGCAAATCACCTTGCAGACCTGCGAAAGGTGTTCAACAGATGCAGGAGCTTTCAACTGAAAATGAACCCCATGAAATGCGCATTTGGCGTGACTTCGGGGAAGTTTCTGGGGTGCGTAGTCCATCGCCAAGGGATCGAGCCTGACCCTGCGAAAGTGTCAGCCATCACCAGCATGACGCCACCTCACGACCAAAGTACCTTGAAAACATTCTTGGGAAAATTGTCATATCTGCGGAGATTTATCCCAGCAATCGCCGAAATCACATGCTGCTTCAGCACTCTTCTCAAGAAGGACGCCGCGTACAACTGGGCTCCTGATCACGAAGCCGCATTCGAAAAGCTAAAGGAACTACTCACATCCCCAAAGATAATGATCGCGCCTCAACTGGGATCGCCGCTTCTGCTATACCTTACATCGACAAGGAAATCTATAGGAGCTCTCTTGTCTCAGATCTATGAAGGACAAGAGAGGCCTATCTATTACATCTCTCGCATTGTGCAGCCTGCTGAATCAAGGTACACGGATATCGAACGTCATTGCCTTGCTTTATTCTTCGTAATAGAGAAGTTGAGACACTATTTTGCATCGCACAAAGTAGTGGTGGTCACCAAAAGCGACCCCATAAGATACCTGCTAACTCACACTACTCCGGGCGGGAGATTGGCGAAATGGTACATGACCATCTCTCAATACGATATCACATGCGTGAAACCAAGAGCGATCAAGTCGCAGGCGGTAGCAGATCTGTTGGCACAGTTTCCCGACAACAGTCACGAACCTGTGATCGAGGAAGAGCTCGAAGGCCCTGAAATCTACGCGATCGACGTGCCCTATTGGACCCTCCACTTCGACGGTTCGTCAACCAGAAAAGGTGGAGGCATTGGGATAGTCTTGACAAAGCCGGACGGGGAAGTCATACAGATGTCCGCAAAACTCAACTTCGCAGTCACGAATAACGAGGCGGAATACGAGGCTCTGATCGCGGGGCTCCGTGCGGCGAAAGCTTTGGAAGTGAGCAACTTAACAGTCATGGGAGATTCCAAACTGATTGTTAAGCAGGCCTCGGGCGAATATGGTTTAAAGGAGATCAACCTCCTGCCATACCGCACCCTAGTGCAAAAGCTGATGCAGCAATTCTGCGACGTGAAATACGAGCACAAGCCCCGAGCGGACAACAGGCATGCAGACGCCTTAGCAACTCTGGGATCTAAGGTCAGCATAGACAAATGCCCCGCAAGGATTTCCATCGAAGTGCGAACATCGTCAGCATTAATAGAAGATGCGTGCGACGATGAACACATGGATGACGCAGACTGGCGAAAAGCAATCCTGCAAGCTATTGCGAAAGGCACCAGTAGCGAAAGCTGGGTACTCACGAAAGGATACTGCATCCACGACAATACCCTTTACTACAAGGGTCCTGGAGGAATGCTTATGCGATGTGTCTCCGAGCAAGAGGGACAACAGCTGTTAGAAAAGATTCACCAACACGCTTGCGGAGAAAGCGAGGTGTCAATCTACAGGAAAGCCCAGAGATATGGCATTCATTGGCCAGGCATGTCAACAGCTGCAGCCCTGATACAAGGGAAGTGCGAAAGTTGCGCACTAATCAAAGATTCTCTACTCGTCGCTTTAACCGATGACGACACAGACTGGAGGAAGCCATTGTTTGAGTTCCTCACCCAGGGCACCGTACCCGAATCGAGAAAAGAAGCCGACAAATTGAAGAGGAAAGCCTCTCGATACCTGGTTCAGGAAAACCTGCTTTGGCGAAAAGGTCACGAAGGTAACTTGCTGCGATGCCTAGACGGCAGGGAAGCACAAGAAGTCATGGACCTTTCTCATCAGGTGGAACACCAGGGAGGTGCGAAGCTATGCAGACAACTCCTCTCAATCGGATACTTCTGGCCCACGATGGAAGTCGATTGCCGCACCAAGGTACGACGCTGCCAAGAATGCCAATTCAAAGGGAACCTAGTGCACGCTCCTGCCGTGGATCTACATGCATTAGGGACGCCATGGCCATTTCATACATGGGCCTTGGACTTCATCGGCCCCATCCGACCAACGTCACATGGGAACCACTTCATTCTCACTGCAACCGAGCTGTTCACCAAATGGGTGGAAGCAATACCACTAAAGACGGCAAACGCGCTGGCTGTGGTTAACTTCATCCAGGAAAACATCGTATGCAGGTTCGGAATCCCAAATACTATTCTTTCAGATAACGGTACTCCTTTTGTTAATCGTCAGGTAGCTACCAAACTCGCGGAGTACAATATCAGGCAAATATGCTCCACCCCCTATTATCCAAAGGGAAATGGACAAGCCGAAGCGACTAACAAAACGCTGTTGCGAATTCTGAGCAAGATGGTCGCAGATGACCACAAGAAGTGGGCCGACTCCCTTAACATAGCTCTGTGGGCCTACAGAACTTCTCCAAGGACACCTACAGGGGCCTCGCCATTTCTACTATGTTATGGGGCCGAAGCTGTAGTACCTGCGGAGGTCAGAGTCAATTCGGCGAGGCTGGCCTTCCATGCACTCTATGAAAATCAACGCGATCATGATCTAGTCTTGCTGGAAGAAAAGCGAGAACAAGCCAAAAGGACTAACAAGCGGTACCAAGAGAGAATCGCTCGCGCCTATAACAAGACAGTCCAGCGGGGATTTCGCAGTTGGCGACCTGGTCTTGCGCGCGTCTGATCACTGCATGCGAGAAGCAACTCATCCAAAGTTCGCAGCTAATTGGGAAGGACCCTTCGAAGTCACAGAAGTCTTCGATAGCGGCTACTGCAGCATACGAAGGTTGCACGGCACAACCTCAACTCCAAGCTCAGTCAACATGCGCTGGATCAAGAAGTACTATCCTTGACTTCTCTTATTTCATACGTTTTATGATAACGTTGCTTAATGTCTCATGTGGCTATGATTAACGCAATCTCCTCTCCCATATGAGAGGATTGTAATCCTATCTCTCACATATGAGAATGTCATAATAAAAGAATTCTCCCAAATGAGAAGTTCATATTTCTAGCTGTTTACATCGCTCTATTTGATTTGTTACAACTGTTAACAATGATTTATTCGCTGCAATAGCAGCAAACACAAACGCGATCTTAATCGATCATCAAAGCCTATCTCATATGATAGCAAACGCGATCTCAATCGATCATCTAAAGCCTATCTTTTACGATAGCAGCCAAACGCAAACGCGATCTTAACTGATCATCAAAGCCTATCTCTTACGATAGCAGCAAACACAAACGCGATCTTAATTGATCATCAAAGCCTATCTCATACGATAGCAAACGCGATCTTAACTGATCATCAAAGCCTATCTCTTACGATAGCAGCAAACACAAACGCGATCTTAATTGATCATCAAAGCCTATCTCATACGATAGCAAACGCGATCTCAATCGATCATCTAAAGCCTATCTTTTACGATAGCAGCCAAATGCAAACGCGATCTTAATTGATCATCGAAGCCTATCTCTTACGATAGCAAACGCGATCTTAATTGATCATCTAAAGCCCATCCCTTACGATGGCAGCCAATGCAAATACGATCTTAAGCGATCATCCAAAGCCTATCTCTTACGATAGCAGTCAACATAAACGTGATCTTAATTGATCATCTAAAAGCCCATCTCTTACGATGGCAACCAACGCAAATGCGATCTTAAATGATCATCCAAAGCCTATCTCTTACGATAGCAGTCAACACAAACGCGATCTTAATTGATCATCTAAAAGCCCATCTCTTACGATGGCAGCCAATGCAAATACGATCTTAAATGATCATCCAAAGCCTATCTCTTACGATAGCAGTCAACATAAACGTGATCTTAATTGATCATCTAAAAGCCCATCTCTTACGATGGCAACCAACGCAAATGCGATCTTAAATGATCGTCCAAAGCCTATCTCTTACGATAGCAGTCAACATAAACGTGATCTTAATTGATCATCTAAAAGCCCATCTCTTACGATGGCAACCAATGCAAATGCGATCTTAAATGATCATCCAAAGCCTATCCCTCACGATAGCAGTCAACATAAACGCGATCTTAATTGATCATCTAAAGCCCATCCCTTATGATGGCAGCCGATGCAAATGCGATCTTAAGTGATCATCCAAAGCCTATCTCCTACGATAGCAGCAAAAATACGAAAACGATCTCAATCGATTATCAAAATCCTATCTCTCACGATAGCGGTTTACTCAAGTGCGATCTTGTATGATCTTTTTAAGCCAATCTCAATCGATCATCAAAAACCTATCTCTCACGATAGCGGTTTACACAAATGCGATCTTATATGATCTTCTCAAGCCTATCTGTTACGGTAGCAATTTATACGCAAAGTGATTTTAGTTGATCACCCAAGTCCGTATGTTACGATGGTAACGTAACTGCAGAACCATCTTGCTAGACCTTCTAAAGGTCTATCTGCTGCGATAGCAATTCATGCGAGAAACTATCTCAAGCAATCCTCTAATAAAGCCTATCTTCTATGATAGCAATTCGCACCGCTCAATGATCTCAATTGATCTGTTAAAAAAAAAAAAAACTATCTGTTATGATAGCAAAGTTGTGAACGTGATCTCATACGATTTACAACGACCACCTGCAAGCCCATTCGTCAAGATGGCACAGCTGCGAAATTATGATCTCGAATGATCTAGCGAAACATCTGCGCATTGACGTCGCATATGTGAAATCATTACATGGCATTATGCAAGGCAAAATAAGCCGAAACGCATGCGAAATTGTATTTTGTTGCAAAGAGAGCAAATAGTACAAAAGCTATATATTATTATGAGTCAAATGACTTACAATTTATCTATCTAGATAGCAGCTTACAAGCGAAAAGCTCGCATCTAACTACGCAGCCAACATGGCTCACAATACATTCGAAAAATGGCTGATAAGCCAGCAGAGACACGGTACGGAAACCCGGACTGCAAAGAATGAACCGCCCTGGCTCCAAACGCCGGCTACACGATGCCCAGATCTGTGGGTGAACATCTGTAGCAAGGGGGATCTTGCTCTAAAAAGAGCCACATGAAGCCGTACGCTCGACATTCCGCTATCCGACAAGACCGTTGTCAGATAGGCTCCCCATAACATTTGCCCAAGGAACCACCGGTTCCGGCAATCCACAGGCAAGCAGAAGCTCCAAAGGGCAAGGGCTCCTTGTAGACGGGGATAAACGCGACGGTTCGTCACCCCGGGCTCACAAACATGAAAGTGACGGATTCTTCTTCGGAGATGCTGAAGAAGAATCACGCCGTTCATTACGAGACGGTAGCACGGTCACTTCGGCGCTGCACCTCGCCACGAGGCGGCCGGAAACATGACCTTCACACATAATACACGAAGAAATTTCTTCGAATACACATGAGGTATTATCTGCATCCTCTTTATGACGGTTATAAACAGCAATAAGCCTCATAAAGTGGATCTTGGAAACTATTTCTATGGCACAAAGCGCAAACTCAGGATTCAAAACTTGAAGTTGCCATGAATCAACGAAAAACAAGCGTTGAAGCCAGCAGTCATAAGGACTCACGGCAAAGCACATGTTTGGGATGAAGAACCCAAATGGCAAAGACAGGGTTTATATAGACCCTGTGGAGACTCTTCGGTTGCCTAAGATGAGTCAGCAAAGTTCAAAAAGAGGGTAAGTTCAATCACTTACGCCTTGAAAAGCGGTAACAATCAATTACCCTACTAAAGGCTACGACGATTCAGTTGCGTATCCTAATAAATGACGGATAGTCATGATTCGGATGGACTTCCCAACGGAAGCGTGCTCATCTGCCGAGAAATTAGCGCGAAAATCAAGCAGAAAATCAATTGCTGATGTCATAATTGGATATGCACAAAAATGTCCAATCAAATCCCGAAAAGGGCAAAACGGGCAAACTCAGTGTTTGTTGTTAAAAAAAAAAGGGGGAGAAACCCTAGCAATATCACATTAATGTTTCAAAACATTACATTAATGTCTCAGCCATTTTCCTGTTTTCTTTTCAAAATTCGAAAAGTCAAAACAAATTCTTGATTAAGGAATCATGGGGCTCGAACTGCTCGCTCAGCTTCTCCACTTGCTTCACTTCTTGCTTCAGTTGCTCGCACTTAGCATTCATTTCATGATACAGCTTTACAGCTTCATCAACCTTTTTCTTTTGCTGCTCCACCTTCTGCATCTCAGCTGCGAGATTCTGGTGACCGAGATTCAAAGTTACAGCTGCGCGAATCAGTGTAACTCTGTCCTTGAGGAATTTGAAACCAAGTCTGCCTTGGACTTTGAACAAGAGATTTTGGCACATGCCACGCAGCAATTCAGCACTCTGGGCCGAAATGGTCGCGGGTGTAGCCGCAGACAGCTGCTCCAGTATCCAGATGGCTTCAGTAAGGAATAGCCTCCTGTCAAAAGGTCCGATCTCCAGAGATCTCACAAACGATCGGGGGTATCTGAGACGCATTCGAACCACCCAGTCTACATCGGTTTGCTTCAAACCTGAGACATCAAAAATGGTTATAATGCCAGAACTCGCAAGCAAATAATGCGACGTGCGAACGGTAAATCTTTACTTACCAGTGCCTTCCAGAATTTCATGAAGAGAAGGGATGCGGGCCACCGGGTTGTTCGAAGACTGCCCTCGCTCCATGGCTCTCCTATCAGCTGCAAGCTCCAACCTCTCATAGTCAGGAGGAAGAGTGTAGGCCGCATCAGCTGCGACCACATTCCCAACCTGCGAGCCCCAAATGCTCCACGCAGGAATGGGTGCTTCTGGTTCAGTCATCGCCGGAGGCGAAGGGACAGCCGAAGTCGCTGGGCGGACACTTCCAGATGCGAAAATATTAGCATCACTTGTCCTTTCTTCCTCACCACCAGTACCGACACCTTCGTCCATCGGCACAGCATCAGCTTCGACATCATCGGAGAGTTCGATGACATCCTCGAGATGCTCACTTACGTGTCCAGCAGCTGCGACGGGCTTCTCAGTATGGGAGCTCGAGATTGGAACATGGGATGCAGAAGGCTGACTTCTCTGCTCCAGCTCAGGTTCCTCAGCATGACCTGCGATACCAAATGCGATAATATGAGGTAACTTGTGTTAAAAGTTATTTCACTATCTTTACTAAAGCTAAGAATAAGCACCTCCACGCGAAGGTGGGATTGAGGTATCCTCATCGTACACTAGGGACGTGGAACCGTGCCCTATCAGTGTATCCTCACTAAGCAAATCTTTAAGAGAAGCGTGACCTGGGACGCGAGTAAACCAGTCATGATTTTGCCTCAAGTGGCTACAGCCTAGTATGCGCATATCACTCAAAATAATTACCTGAGGGTTCTCCGCATTTGCTTACCAACCCACGGCGAATGTCAGGCTTTGACACACCGTGCTTTAACGCACCCACAATTACATCTCTATAAGTAACTGCGAGATTGAAGATCTCACCTTTATCGCCACCTGCGATCTCTGCGAAGTCCGCTTGGACTTGCTCTAGCTCTGCTGCGTCCTCTCCAGGAACCTCATCTTCCTCCTCCACATGAGGAGCCACTTCTTCGGGAAGCTCGTCTTCCTCGCCAACTGGACGCACTAAGTCGTCAACATGCAGCTCCTCGAGGCTCCGCTGTTTCACAAGCTCGAGCTCCTCTTCCTCTCGCTGCCTTCTTCTTTCAGCAGCCTCCGCGGCTGTCTTCCGGGATTCAGCAAGAACATCCTCGCTTATGGGATCATCTGAAATGCCAGAATGGGCATCTTTCTTTTGCCTCTTGGCCACAAGGCCACCGACGGCTTCATCATCATCATCTGCAAATACACATTTGGTTCAAAGAAAAGAACTACAAAGAAGTCTAGATAAAAGGCAAGGAGATGCGACGGAAGTACCTCCTGATTCTTCCTCGCACATCACAACTGTTGCTTCTTCTTCATCACTTGCCTGGGGCTCCTGTCTCTCTTCCTCCTCTTGGTTGAACGGAACGAAAGTCTCAACTGCGAGATCTTTTCGCACTTTGCTGGGCATACGACCCTTGCCTTTGTCCTTGATGGAAAGGGACCTCACTGGGGGAGAAGCTGGAGCACTCCTAGGGGAAGAAATCGTAATCCCCTTTTGCCTAGGTCTCTTCACTCTCGGCGCCGCAGTCGCTGGAGGGGACGGGTCATCTCTAGGAAGAGACGGGGCCGGAGGGTTGTCTATCAGCGAGTCAGCAAAAGTGTTCATGACTCCGCGAACTTTTGTTTCGACCTCGGCATCCATCCTCCATGCTAACCGGTACGACTCCCCCTTCCTTCTAGTGGCAACAATGGTGTCCACCAGCGATTTGGAGCGATCACCAGCTGCGAACCTCCGCACATGACACTGAAACAGCACAGAACAAAAAGCTTCAGCGCAAGGAAACTAAAAAGCCTAAAGCGCATAAGGAAATTGCTTACCTCAGCAAACGCCTTGCTATATTTGATGACCTGCGCGTCACCCTTCTTGATTGCGTTGACTTGCTCCTTCAGAATGAAATCGGGGCACAAATGATTCTCGCGGTCCCACAGCGAGTAGCAACCATACTCAGATTCACTCAAACTGCAATTGGGGCGAAACGGAAAAGAGTTTCTCTTGATCAAGGGGGCCTTTCCTGGCTGCGCCGCCGCCTCCGTCTCAATCCTCGTCTGCTGGGCAACCCAGTATGCGATCCAGTTCTGGGAACAACCACCCTTGCGAGTTCCCGCAGGCTGCTCAAAGGGAAGATTGCTCATGAGGACTGTCTTGCACTCCTTTGTCAGCAAACGCTTGTAGCACCCTCTGATAATAGACTGGGGCCAGATCGATGGGGCCACCGCATCAAAACCAAACTGAGGAGAGACCCGAGTAGGGTCAACATCCACTGTAAGTCTTTCATACCGTGGTGCGAGCTCACGAATATGCTCTGCAAGGGCAGGAAGAGAACCTCGCAGACACCAACAGAAGAAGTCACGATAGCGTTCGTGGAAATGCGGCCCCTTTTCAAAGAGAAGGTCTTCTGACAAGACCATACCTCTGGAAGGGTATAGCTTTGGAAACCACCGCACATTCTCAACACGTGTGGCATAGGGCCTGGCAGTAAACTCCTTTCGTTTGTCGCATATCAAACTCCAAGTACACTTGGTGTTGCTTGCTCCAAACCATCTCGCAGCCCTTCCGCTGTTGCGCGCCTCTGTCTCGCCTGGGAGACACCACTTCTCAAGTGGGAGGGGAGTTGGAGCATAAGACGGCCAGCGCTCGAAAACCCACATTGTCAAAAAGCTGATATTGACAAAGGTCAGGACATCAAGGCGGCCACGCGATTCCCTCATCGCCAGAACCAGCTGATCAAGCCTGTAATATAGCGTCCCCAGGACCAAGGGTCCGAGTGCGACTCTCTGGCCAAGAGCGAGCCTCACAGCAAGTGGCAGCACATGGTAGAAGACCCCGTCATGGGGGTGACCATCAATCAGATACCTCGACAGCCAAGCACAGAGAAAGGCACAAAGGGTTAAATGATAACCCTTGCCCTCTACATAATTCTCGGCCTCCGGGTCCTCGCTCAAAAGCTTCTTAGTAATGCTGCTGTTCGCATAGTCTCGGAAGAAGTACTGCAACCACTTGTTCCAGGTATTCTTCGCAGACGTATCCACTAGCTGCCAATTCGGAAGAGGCTTTGTAGTGGTCCACCGAGTGGAGATTTTCTTCACCTCTGCTAGGCACTCCTCCATCTGCGCGTACAGGGCCATTTCAGCAGATGTCCTCAAATGGCTCAAGGGGTCCACCTCACCCATGGGGGAAAGCTCATACAGCATCTGAACGTCCTCGAGCGTGGGGGCAGCCTCGAACTCCGCAAAATGAAACGTGTGAGTCGTGGGCGAATAACGGGACAGAAGGTCTAGAAGCATGGACTGATCCAACTTCACGGCAGCACCCTTCATAGCACGGATAGCAAAGAAAATGCCGACTTTATCAAGAGTCTCGGCATGATGATCCAATACGTGGTCAATCCACTCATCCATGTAGTCCAATTTTTGGACGAACGCTTGAGTAGAAATCGCAGTATACGGGAAGTGCCCGTTCTCGATTCCCAGTCGGACTACATCCTCGGAACCAACCCACTCGAGCAGGGCTGAGTTAACTGGGCGAGTCAACGTCAGCAATTGCTCAGCTGGGACAGGGTCAGGCATCCTCTTCGCCTTCACCCTCGCATGGTAAAAGTCTTTCCCACCCAGAAAGGGGGCTTTACGCCACAGAGCCTGCGGAAGCTCCGGCATCTCTTCGTCTTCCTTGACGGGTCTGGTTACTTTTGTCTTGGCCATTCCTGCGAAAGGGCAAGAAAAAGGGGGGAGAAATACCACACCACACTTCAGTTTGAATTTTGGAATTTGAGATCTATGCAAAACAAAGCAAACAGTTCCGGTGCCAATTTCAGCAATTGGGGAGTTGATATTGTTGAAAGATCAAAACCAAGCGGGTTCAGAGATCAAAAGCATCTTCACAAATTTCATGGATTTACAGATTCAACGCGATTCAAGGCAAACACTGGTATTTTAAATCAAAAGTAAACGAGGCCAACCTTGTTTCCTTGAAGCTTGCTTGGATATACACAATTGGAGAATACGATTTGCAGTTCTGAACTGGTGATTGATTATCTGGATCTGCTCTCGAAGATCTCCGGGTACCATTCACTTAAAGAGAAAGAAGTGATGCTTTGCAATAATGGGATACAAGGTATTTATCCAGAAGAATGAAGGGTTGCGTCCCTTCAGTAGTCGAATCGCAACCGTCACCGTCGTGTCGCGCAATCACAGGACGGGCTGACGTCACGCCTAAAACCCTAAAGGTCAGACGGCACGACTCTAGGGGTTTTAGGTCATAATGACACGCACGGGGGCTGAACCTACCCGTATTTGAATTGGTGCGTGGCGACGACGCGCATATTGGTTTCCGCGCATGGAAGCCTATACAGCTATGAGCCTTCACGCGCAGAAAGGGGGCTAATGTAGATACTGCTTTATGACATGGCAGATCTCGGCCACGTGGCGGCCATCCAGCACACCATATTGTGCTCCACACACACAGGATCACCAGCCGAGCTGATCCATGTGGGGGCTGCGAGACAGAGCCCTCGCATACCACTGCACGGGACTTGTAGGGACTTGTGGTTTGGAGGCTAGAGTAAGCCCTGTCGCGTGCGAGCCAAGCCCGCGCGCGACCTTTAGTAACTGTTTTGAGATATCTATGGCACGAGCTCCCTAGACCCGGTCAATCCGGTCAAACCCGGTCAACCTCGTAACGGTTCCGGTACTCGCGCACCACGTGCTCTAACGGTTCCTATATACTCGGACGAACGTGCCGTTATGGTTAAGCTAATTAAGCCGCCATCAATGGGCGCATTAACCACACTACAACGGTCACGTTCTCCAGTATATATACATCGTTAACCTTTCCATACAAAGGAGGACACACTGCCATACGCGGAAGCTCTGCCAAACCTCTGTCTCTCTCTCAGACATTGCTACTGACTTACTCTCTCCCTACACACACCCCTATTCTTCCTGTGCGATCCCTGATCCACTACGTACGGTGTACACGGAGGTCTCCCTGCCGGAATCTCTTGTGCACACGGGGAAAGAACACTGGCAGACAGTGAAGACGATTTTCAAGTATCTGAAGGGAGCTGCTATTATATGTTTCTTTTAAGGAGATGAACTGTAAATTTTAGTCACATATTTCTTAGATTCAGACTATGATGGAGATGTGGACTGTAAGCGATCAATAACCATTTATGTTTACACTCGGGGAGGTTCCGTTGTGAGTTCAAAGGCAACGCTACAGCCGACAATGACTTTTTCAACCACGGTGGCGGAGTATATGGCTCTAACGGAAGAATCAAAAGAGGGAATTTGGCATAAAGGGTTGGTCAACGGTCTAGGCTTGCCTCAATATCAGTTTATTGATATCACTTTCTGAAAAATGCAGCATATTGAAAATTAGATATCACTTTCTGAGAAATGAGAAGAGGATCAAGGTGCAAAGGTTGACTGATGATAGTCTTGAAAACATGTTCATAAAATCAGTGTCGCAAAGTAAATTTCAACATTGCTTGGATTTGCTAAACATCACAAGTTACTAGAGCCCTCCGGGACTATTGGGACCCTTTGGAGTTAGTGAGTGTATTTAAATATAGAGACACTTGGGTGCTGAAGTGATCAATATTTTTTTCAAGTGGAGGAAGCACCGATGTTGCAAGAAGATTCAAGTCAAGGCGCAGATTTGTTGGAATATGCCTTCAATACTTGTTGGAACAAGCTACTGCAGGATTCACTTCAAGAACAAGTCATTTGGAGGGTCTTGGAAAGAAGCTAAAGAAGTCTAGGTGCAGTGTAGGCTGCACAACCTACTGGGCACAAGCCGCACGACCTGTGTCGGGTTTGGGCTGCAGAATTTGTTTTTCGAAACAACTCAACTTGGTACCTTTTGTGTATTTAAGCTTGCATTGTATTAGGACGAGGTATTTGTCCATTGTACACGTTTAGTCTAGAATATAAAGGATTGATTTGCTCATGGACGTAGTTAACAATTCAGTTAACGAACCACGTTAAACTTTGTCTCTCTTTTTCGATTCTTGTTCTTTTCATTGTTCGTGAAGTAGAGATCCGTCACAACAACAATATATCGAATGACCGGCATTGATACTTTATCTCCCTAACTCCTACCAGTAATGTTTGTGAATATATAGTAAATGCACATGAACTTTGTTACCAAATAAATTTATTTTAAATAATGCATGTGAACATGGACTCTCCATTATCTACAAGTATGGATATATAAAATGCACTCGGACTTTTTCACCAAAGGAATTTATTTTAAATGAATGCATGTGAACATGAAAAATGTTCTCCGCATGCATATATAAAATGCACCTGGACTCCATTACCAACGGCATTTATTTGAATGATAATGCTAAGGAAACTCTCTTTATGCACTCTCTTTGGAACTCTCCACTAAAACATGTCATGTGGTCTTAATTTTTCTCAACTACATAACAACTCCCTAATTGATAGGAGAGAGAAATTAATATTTTGATTCCCACGTTCACTTATTTCTATTCCCATATTTAGAGGATAGTGGCTATTAATTTTTCATTTGACCAAAATTATATGCTACGTAGGTACTTTTTCTTTTTTTTTTTCTTTTTGTTTATCCAATACAATTCTCTAAGAACTTGGCGGGAAGATAACAACAAAAAGGAGAGAACACCATGTAAAAGAGAAAATTTGCCTAAAGGTCCATATTTCTCCATGTTCTGATGCTAATATTGCTCCCTCCCTCGCCGTGCTTCGCTGACTGAAGTCGATCATGAACAGTACGGTCCGCCGAAATCAGCCCGCTTTTGTTTACTCAGTCGCCGGTTCACTCCTTATACAACTCGATCTCTCTCCCGTTCTGTAAGTCAGCACTGATCATTTTCATAATTTTTTTTTCACCAATTTAGTAATTAATTTTTACCAATTGACCCAATCATGTCATGCTCCAGATTGTCTTTGTTCTTTGTCATGCTCCAGATTGTTTTGTTTTGTTCTTCTTTTTCTTCGTCTGACTGAAATGGGATGAATGCAGAGACGTACTTTTTGGACTAGAACTTTAGCAACATACTATTTTTTTCTTTCACCAAACATACTGTTTTAGGCAAAATTGTGAGACCATTGTTCTAGACCCACACACTTCAAAAACGAAAGGAGCACCAAAAAGAATAAAAGCTAGCATTGAGAAAGGGGGTAAAAGACAAAGACAAAGAAAAATTTGTAGAAGATCTTATTAATTAATTTTCTCGTAATTTACACTCCAAATATTATTTCGTTGATCATTACACTCTTATTGCAGAACAAAAAAGATGGAGAACAAAACAATTCTTCAACAAGAGTTGCCTCCCAAAATATGCAACAAGATGTGGTATGTTACAGTTTTTTACTTGACATCTATTTTACTCATTCGTTGAAGTTTTGTTAAATCTCGTATATGTTTTCTTTTAGGATCAAGGTGTTTTTGATACTTGTCACCAAAATTTCATGACACAAACATGTATATAAAATAAATATGTATATTCTCAGTCAATATTTGTTATGTATATTTTTAGAATCATATTTGTTATGTCTTATGTCAAACTTATACTATTAAATTCTTACTTTGATAAATATAGGTAAAAATGATCCATGCTTAACTATTATGTCATTCGTGAATCGTCATGACTGGTACTAGGGATGCAAGTTCAAACCGGAAAAACCGCAATCCGAACCGAACCGGGCGGTTTGGTTCGGTTCGGTCCGGTTTGGAAGCTATTACGGTTCGGTTTAGGTTTGCAAAAATCCCAAACCGTACAATACGGTTCGGTTTAGGTTTCAGATACCCAAAACCGTACAAACCGAACCGAACCGTATACGTAGCGTATTAGGCGTACAACTGCAACATAGGATTACTTCTACATATATATACATTTAATTATATATATATTTACCCATATATCAATTATACACTAAAAGTATCAGTTTGTATCAATCTTCTCTGATTTCTCGCATAGGTTTTCCTTTTCACTCAAACACTCACAGATCCGGCGATCTCTCAGTCTCTATCTCCCGGCGCCTCTCTCGGACTCTCCCTCTATATATGATTACCTCGTCGTCTCTCTCAGATTCTCACGATCGATTCTCCAGTGAACCTCTGTCGTACCTCTATCGCATTGTACCGCTGGACTATCTCGCCTCTCTCGGCCTTTCGAGCTTTCAGCTATTCGGCGATTGAAGCCGGCAAAAGCCTGTAAGACCCTCTTCTCTCTGTCTCTCTCACTCCTCTATGAACAATTGTTGTTTGATTTCAACATTTGATATGTGAATCTGAATAGTAGGCCAATTGGGTTATCTCTCTGTCTCTCTCACTGCTCTTTGAATAAATTTTGATTACAATCGGACCTGTGGTTAGAATTCTCAAATCTGAATATTACAATCGACTGATTATAATTGTGGTTTGATTTCATTGATAGTACATGTGGTTAGAATTCAACATTTGATTTCATTCATCAAAATCTGGGTTTAACTTGTATTCGTGGTTTGATTTTAAGTTGTATTTGGGGTTTGATTTCATTGATAGTATCCCATTTAACAAGATGTACTTTCTTCTTCTCATTGTCTTCACCCCAAATAAATCTCCATCTATAAATTTCTTCTTCTCATTGTGGTTTGATTTCATATAATTTCCGAATTATAAAAAAAATGTGAATCTGAATAGTATGGTTGTCTGTATCTCCCATTTCTTGTTTATAATCAACTATCATCTGGGTTTAACTTGTATTTAAGCATCAATTGTGCTTGTTATAACATTGGTGCTTCAATCTGCTTTGTCACAGAACTGTGCGAATGGACAATATGGATATGGGGACTGAAAGTGTACCCACTCTGACTGTCGAGTTAGAGCCGGAAGAGCTGGATAACACCAACACCACAGCCAATGTTGCAACGGTAGAGCCGAATGCAACTGTGCAACAGGTAAATAATAAGCGTAAAACTTCTGACGTTTGGGATCATTTCAAACATGTTGAGACTGGTGGTAAGCGTATTGGTATAGTGACGTGCAATCACTGTAAGAAGAGATACATACATAAAGGTGGGGAATCGGGGACAAGTACTTTGAGAAATCATTTGCCTAGGTGCAAAGAATATAATATCGCGATAAACAACTCTAACCCCAGGCAATCAAAAATACCTTTTGGAAAGCCAGGGTCAACAATGCAGCCTCCTGTCACACTAAAGTTTGATCAAGAGTTGGTTAGAAAAGCTTTTGCTAGGATGATCATAGTGGATGAGTTGCCTTTTAACTTTGGGGATGGGGAAGGGTTTCGTTACTTTATGAGTGTTGCTCAACCATTGTTCAAAGTGATGTCAAGAACTACTGTTGCAAAAGATTGTTTTGAATTGTATGTGTCTGAGAGAAGAAAGTTGAAACACTCCCTGAAGAGTACCAACCAAAGATTGTGTTTGACGACAGGTTTGTGGGATTCAGTCCAGAATATGAGCTACATGTGTGTTACGGCGCATTATATTGATACCGATTGGGTTTTGAACAAAAAAATTATTTCTTTCTCAGTCATTAATAGTCACAAGGGGGTTTCAATTGGAGGTCAAGTAGAGAGTTGCTTGAAAGAATGGGGTGTGAACAGTGTTTTCACGCTTACAGTGGACAATGCAAGTTCAAATGACACGGCTGTTGGTCATTTGAAAAGAACACTGAAAAAAGGTACATTGGTTTTGGATGGGGAGTGTTTTCATGTTAGGTGTTGTGCTCACATTTTGAATTTAATTGTCAGATACAGAATAAAAGAAGTGGAAGGATCCATTTGTAATATTCGCAATGCCGTTAGATACATTAGGAGTTCCCCACAAAGAGCAAGTAAATTCAAAACATTTTGTGAAGAAGACGGGATCACTTCTAAGTGTACTTTGGTTTTGGATGTGCCAACCAGGTGGAACTACACCTATCTCATGTTAAGTGTGGCATTGAAATTTCAGCGTGCCTTTTTGCTTATGGAGACTCGTGAAGGTATGGATAAGGATTTGGGCAGTGATGTTCCAAGTGATGTGGACTGGGAAAATGCTAGGGTGTTGGTGAAATTTCTGGAAACTTTTTATGATGTGACAAAAAAAAATTCAGGATCTTTGTATGTAACTGCCAATGTTTATTTTCATGAGACATATGCAATTGAAAAACTCTTGATGGAGTGGTCTACAAGTGCTGATCTTCACATGAGTCATGGCGAAAAAGATGAAAGCAAAGTTTGATAAATATTGGGGTAATTTGATAAATCAAATTTGTTGCTAATTGTTGCAGTTGTCTTAGATCCTAGATTCAAGTTGAAGTATGTGTCTCATCTCTACTCTAAGATTCATCCATCCAACAAGGTTGAGGCATTAATACGTAGGGTAAATGATCTCCTAAAAAGGTTGTTCGCATTTTACCTTTCAACTACTCTTGTGCCTCCAACCACAACTGAGGAGGTGAGTGACAAAGATGCAGGGCAATCAAATTCAACTAGTGTTGCAAATCAAGCTCAAGAGGAGTATTGGAAACTTTTGGAGGAGGAGGAAAATGGATCTAAGACTGAGCTTGAGAAATATTTAGGTGAAATGTGTGAGAAAGGATCAAATGAAGAATTTGAGATTTTAGGATGGTGGAAGATGAATGAATTTAGGTTTCCAGTCCTCTCTCAAATGGCTAGAGATGTCTTAGCAGTCCCTATTTCTACTGTGGCAGTCGAGTCGGCTTTCAGCGCGGGAGGACGATTTGTTAATGAATTTCGGAGCCTACTCTCACCAAAACTTGTTGAAGCATTGGTTTGTACTCAAGATTGGTTACAAAGTCAACCTAAACCATTTGAAATTGATGCAAAACTACAAGAAATCGAAGAGCTTGAATCTGGTGAGTTATCAAGTTACCTACTCACTTAATTATTCTATATTTCTGATTATTTGCGTTATTAATAGAAGTTCAATTTCCTATCTGAAGTTGTCACTGATGATCATGGAGTTGTGCGAGTTGAGGTCGAGGAAGACTTAATGAGGTACAACTTTCTGTTCTGGTAGTTGATGAAAGATAAATTTAGTTTCTCATAATGCAGAATACTAGCTATAAAAACAAAGGAGTAAAAAGTTATAATTCATAATACAGAACACTAGCTAACAAAAACGATTCTGATAATTTATGAAAGTGGTAAAGCTATCCTAAGTACCAACATGGATGAAAGTTTATTATCTGTTGGTTTCCGTAGCAGTATTGGAGCTCAAACAATTGCTGGCCAGTGTTTCAGAAAAATATATAAAAATGCATCTAACTCATTTGTTTCTGTTATTGTTTCTGTAGCAGATTTGTAGGCGCTCCCGTTTCATTTCTCTCATTTCTTTTTTCTCGGATTTTGTAGTTGAATGCCGCTGCTGGTCAAAATATAATTGCCGTTGCACGGAGTTTGGTGGATGCTGCACCTTCACTGGTGAAGATTGTTGCTGGTTCTGCTGTTGAAGCAATGACTGTGCCGCTGCGTGTTCATCTTGACTTTATTTTTTGCTAGTTTATATTTTTACGCTTTCATGCTCAGGCAATCAAACTTAACCATTATGCTAGTTCATTTTGGACTTGCTGTATTGTTTTGGTTTTGTTCCTTTTGGACATGTATGCTTTGGTTGAACATGAAAACCAAGTCTGTTAGTGTTTGAACCCACTGAATGGTTTTGCATGTGGATGTTTTCAAGTTTATTAGAACCAGAACCCATTGAATGGTTCTTTAAATGGTGTTATGTTTTGTTACTTTTTTTTTTAAATTGCCTAACACAACTAGTGTTACTTGTTAGCAGTTATTTGATTACCGTGGAATATTTCAAATGAAAACATGTAACTTTAGAAACCGCGGTTTAAAACCGAACCAAACCGTTCCTTTTCGGTTCGGTTTGGTTCGGTTTGGAACAATGAACGGTTCGGTTTAGGTTTTGGTTTAGCCCAAACCGTAACAGGCGGTTCGGTTCGGATGGGTGCCTAAACCGGACCGATCCGAACCGTTTGCATCCATAACTGGTACGACTGTTAAATGATTATAATTTTTTATTTTTCATTCTTCTTCTTATTTTTTCTTGTTGTTGTGCGTCAAGTGTATATATTTAATCGTTTTTTTAATTCATTACTCACCATTGTGATTCATCTAAATTTTAAGGAATTTTTGAGTCAAAGAGTCCCGAGCGAAAAAAAAAGAATAGTTCAAGAATTCGCGCGCGAAATACTGTCTTTGGAAATTCAATCTCTTTGAATTTGGAGTTGGTGTTATAAATACCGAAAAATATTTCTAAATAACATATATGGTTGATGATTGTGGGCTTTTCTAATGTCATATGAACACCTTGTTCTTCTTGAATAATTGTACTTTGCCACTTTCATTCTCACTGGAGTTTTCAGTTTGTTATGACAAACATGGAAATAACAGGTATTGGATGATTTTTTTTTTTTTTTTTTTTGAGAAAGGTACTGAATGATTTTACATTCATAAAAATATTTACGTAGTCCGAAAATAGAGAAATATGGACCTTCAAGCAAATTTTCTCTTTCACATGGTGTTCCGTCCTTTTTGTTGTTATCTTCCCGCCAAGTTCTTAAAGAATTGTATTGGAGAGAGAGAGAGAGAGAGAGAGAGAGAGAGAGAGAGAGAGAGAGAGAAAATAACATACGTAGCATATAATTTTGGTCAAATGAAAACTTAATAACCACTATCCTCTAAATATGACAACAGAAATAAGTGAATAGGAATCATACTATTAATTTCTTTCTCCTATCAATTAGGGAGTTGTTATGTAGTTGAGAAAAATTAGGACCACATGTCATGTTTTAGTGGAGAGTTTCAAAAGAGAGTGCATAAGGAGATTTCCTTAGCATTTCTCTTATTTGAATTCACATTCACTCATTACATTCGTTGAGTGTGAATTCACGTGCATTCATTTAAAATAAATGCATTTGGTAATAAATTTCAAGTGCATTTATTATATATTCACAAACATTACTTGTGGGTATATATATTCACGCGGGAATATTGTAGATAATGGAGCGTCCATGTTCACATGAATTTATTTAAAAAATGCATTTAGTAATAAAGTCCAGGTGCATTTACTTTATATTCATAAAAATTACTGGTGGGAGTTAGGGAGATAAAATATCAACAGTGGTCATTCAATATATAATTACAAAACTCTATAATGTATGTGTCACAAATATGAATAGCGAGATTCCGAAATGGTTAAGTGGAAAAATGAAAATCAGATATGAAATTAAAAAATAAATACATGAATTTAGTCTACAATAGATCACTAGAAGTCCAAAACTTAGAGAAATTCATAAATACTCTACACGTCACTTTTTGGCTTCATCACCATTTTAATAAAACTTTTGCCAACATTTATGAAATGAACAAATTTTAAACGCTAGAATAAGCAACAAATTGTGCATTCAAACAAATATTTACACCAAATCATTACTAAAGGAAAGAAAGTGAGTAAATTCATAGGACCATTTAATTGTTAAACGATAAAAGATAACCTTCCTTTCCAATTCTTATTTGTAACCCTCCATTTTATTCATATTCTATTCTGTAAACTTACCCCCTCTCAAATGTCTCTATAAGTACCAAGGTCGAGAGAGAACGATCTACAAAGAAAACAGTTTGGTGAGAAGCTTACTAATACGATTGCAAAAATGGAAGCACCTTCGGTTGCGTTCATCACCATTCTTCTCCTCGTAATTCTCTCTCTCTCTCTCTCTCTTTATATATATAAATATATATATATATGTATATATATATATTATATATATATATATATCACTCTACTAAACTGTCTCTTGAATGCAGGTTTCTTGTAGCTTCGGCGATGGTAGGATAACTCCAGAAGCAGTGAAGGATCTTACTGCCTCCAACAAAGGGGAGAAATATCTAACAAGAGATTTTGCTGATGTAAACGCGATGGTATTCAACTATGTGGTTGATCCACCGAATGCAGTTACTACCTCAGACCCTCGCTCCAACAAAGGGGAGAAGTATTTAACAAGAGATTTTGCTGATGTAAACGCGATGGTATTCAACTATGTGGTTGATCCACCGAATGTAGTTGACGTCAAAAATTGACAGGGAAAAAATTGCTACTACAAGAACCCTTAATGGCTCCTTTGCCAGTCTTTAATAAAACGAGAATATGTCATTAAATATTGAAACAGTGGTTTTATTAGTTTTTAAATTGCACATACAGTTTGGTTTTTCTTTTACTTACTTGTTTGTCGTCTACTTGGTTCGAACCAAGACCTTGCTCTATCACTTGAGCTATCACCCATTTGCAATGGCACATATTAATTGATATTGGAAAAAATTCCACTCCGTGAGTATTTGTGCTCTTGACATGTAAAGACGTAACGGCACATAGACCACATCCATACGCACTACAAAGAGTATGCAACAAGCAAAAAAGGGATTACCGAATTGTGAAAGTACATGATATATACTGTCATGATCCTAATAAGGCTTAAAACACCTGTCGGAAGCTCATTCTGAAAAGAGTGACCTGGTGATCTTAAAACACAAGCACATCGCTTTTTATAAACAAAAACAAGCACATCGTTAAGACGTTAACCCTGTGCATGCATCTAATATCACTAAAATTTGTTTTTGAGCAATTGAGATTGGTCGATGCTGCATATATTGATATCTCACTGTCTAATATATACAACAATTTTTAGAGGTAATACGTATTGAATAATTTATCAATTATAAAACATTTTGATGAAGCGTTAGATAATACACTTGATGTGTCTAAGTTTCAACCAATATGGGTCTTTCATAATATGTTACCTTCTTAGTGTGGCCAAAACATTTTGATGAACTTTTGACCTTTTCTTTTAATGTTGGAAGGATTTAATATGAAGAAATCGTCAAAGATTGGAGAATAATTTTGGTCTATACTTAAAGTTAGTGGAAGAAGTCAGATTTGTGGTAAGATCATATATATATTTTAGTGGAAAGAATGGTTTCAGTATGCTAAACTTCAAAATCATACTTTGTGGTTCCAGTGGAATCCGAAATCATACATGGGGCTCTATTGACTTAAGTTTCCACTTTCCATCCACCTTTGTCAGTTAGTTTTAAATTTCTTAGCATTCAGTTTGATTACAAAAATTAAAGACTTAATTACTTGATGCACACTAACATATTGCAATCTGTATTTTTAGAATAAGTTTATTACAACCCCTATTTATAATAAATCATACTTGTTGAAACGGGTAAAACAATAATCTAAAACCATCTTACCATCCTGTGGGCAAATGTGTCATTTCAATTATTTATGTATTTAAATGGAGAAATAAAATAAGATGGAAAAAAGAATAATAGGAAAGATGAAAACTGATTCACCTAAAAAAGATGAAAACTACGGCAGATTGAAACGCAAAAGAAGATTCCCTCAAAATACAAAGGCTAAATTGCACAAGAGGTACCCGTATTTTGCAAATTCGAGTAAGTGGGTACTTAAATTTCAAAATCGAGCTCCACAGGTCCCAAAGTTTTTTATTTTCGAGCAAGTAGGTATCCTTCCGTTGACTTTTCGTCAATATTGGACAGAAAATTATAAAAAGACTTTTCACCCCTTATTTTCACCTCCAACTTTTTTTAAAATGCAAGTTTTACTAGAAAATCTAAATAATTTTTTATTTAATAATTTGATATATGTAGATAATTCAATATATTTGATCAAATTACATATTTTTTACATCATTTCAAGATATGAAATATGTTTTTATTAACACGTATCCGTCAATTTTAAAGTCTTTAACTTTTTTTTTTAAGATTGGCGGATATATATATATTAATAAAAATATATTTCATATATGGAAACTATGTAAAATATGTAAGTTTGATGAAATATATTGCATTATTTTACATATATTAAATTATTAAATTAAAATTATTTATTTTTAGTTTTTTTAGATTTTTTTAGTAAAACTTGTATTTTAAAGAAAGTTGAAGGTGAAAATAAGATGTAAAAAAATCTTTACAATTATCCATCCAATATTAACGGAAAGTTAATGGAAGAGTACCTACTTGCTCGAAAGTTCATAATTTGGGACATGTGGTTATCGATTTTGCAATTTGGGTACCCACTTGCTCGATTTTGCAAAATATGGGTACCTCCGGTGAAATCTATTCAGCAGCAGCAGAAGAAGGAGAAGAAGAATAAGAAGAAGGAGGAGGAGGAGGAGGAGGAACATGATTGGCTAAATTGCAAGCGTGGTACCCATAGTTTCACTTTTATGCAGATTTGGTACCCCATTTCAATTGCAGCATTCATCGTACCCATACTTTAAAATTGTTGCAATCGGTACCCAAATATAACGGTCATCCATATCTTGTGAAGGAATTTTACAAAAAGACAAATTTACCCTTCCATCTAATCCCACATTTTTTGCATAATCATAATCTTTACCCTCGCTTTAAAAAAAATAATAATCTTTACCCTCAGATCTAAAATATTTATAAAAATACCACATTTTTACCATTAAAATTTGGAATTTTGTTCTCTGTCATCATTATTTCAATAAAAATACCACATAGTTATAATCTTTACCATAGAAATTGAATATTGTTTAGGTTCCAATGGAGTACTGAATTAGAAGGTATGTGAACTCATTGACTTGAATCAAAGTTTGAGATCATAACAAAATGAAATTGTTAGTTACGGGTCGGTGCCCTGTTACTGTTAGCCACCATTTCCGTCACCAAAGTCTGATGGCTTCATCTATTCCTCCCAGTGAAGTTAATCCTTCTTCAACCCTCTTGTGATTGGCTTTAGGATTTCTCCAGTTCGGCCACAATTCCACCATCAACAACTCCTTTCACCACCATCCTCCAACCCACCAATTAGTTATGTGTGGGTGGTTGATGATGGAACCAAGGAGGTCAGTGTTACAATTGTAAGAAGAGTAGCAGATTTGGAATGGGCTAGTTCACAACAGGCCTCTTGGGCCTGATATTAAACACTGCTGAAACCCAATCATTTACCAAAGCCCAAAGGATTTCTGAAAAAAGTTGAACTTTCTACAAGGACTTCACAGCTAACTCTCCAAAGGACTATACTGCAATTAGCAACGTCTCACCTCTCTCAGCCGTTAGATCACTTTGACCAATCTTACATTCAGTAGTTGTACTCAGTGCATACTTAAGTAGGGCACTCCACTCTCTGTAATTGCCGACGATTGATTCTCTTTCACTATTCACCGTCTTCTTCGGTGAATCCCTCTCTTCATTGCATCATATAATGAAACCCTAGATTGGTTTCTTTACATGGTATCATAGCACCATGTCGATCACCACCACCACCGCTGCTACGAACAATCCCAATCCTCTCAATCTTCTAACAAATATCCACAACTTGATTCCGTTCAAACTTGACGGATCAAACTACGTCATCTGGAAATATCAGGTGACATCCCTTCTTCAAACTCAAGTTGTCTTTGGGTTCATCGATGGGTCGAAACCATGTCTGTTTGAGTTTCAGATCGGTTCAGATGGATTGCCTACCACCACGCCCAATCCGGCATATCACACTTGGAAAGCACAAGATCAAGCCCTCATCACTGTCCTGAATGCAACTCTGAGTCAAAAGGCTCTCTCTCTGGTTATAGGTCAGTCGACCTCACGATCCCTTTGGCAAGCTCTGGAACGGAGGTACGCGTCGTTGTCCCGATCAAATATTTTACAACTGAAGAATGAGTTGCAAACAGTAAAAAAAAATCAGATTCAATTGACTCTTTTATGAAAAAATTGAAGAACATCAGAGACAAATTGACTGTTGCTAAAGTAGTTGTTGAAAATGAGGATATGATCCTCTATGCCCTAAATGGGCTTCTCCCTGAATATAACTCTCTGCGCACCACCATCATTGTAACTTCTAATCCCCTCACCTTCGAAGATTTACATGTTTTACTGAGACCTCATGAATTGATGCTAGAATCACAAGCTTCTACTCCTATTACTGATTCTGCTATAGCTTTCTGCTATGGCTTTTAACACAGCCATGCTTGCAAAGCAAAGCTGGAGAATCATCCAGAAACCAGATTCAATCCTTTCTCGGGTCCTCAAAGCAAAGTACTTCGCCAATGAGACTTTTGATGAGGCAAAACTGGGTAACAATCCGTCATTCGCCTGGAGGAGCATACTAGATGGAAGGAAGTTGTTACAGAAAGGGCTGCGCTGGAAGGTTGGAGATGGAGCTACTATCAGGTTACACGACAAGTGGATCCCCAGAAGACCTACTTTCTCAGTGATTACCAAAACCCCGCAAACAGAAGCCTTGAGGGTATGTGACCTGCTAAGACAAGATTGCAATGAATGGGACGAAAGAAAGATCAACGAAGTTTTGAAACCCTGGGATAAAAATGAAGTTGCTGAAATTCAATTACCAGAAAAGAAGAGGAAAGACAGATTAATTTGGCACCTTGAGGAGGATGAAATATATAGAGTTAAATCTGGGTACAAGTTGGAAATGGAAGAAAAGCATACCAGATCAGAAGGTTCTTCGGAGCGAAAGCAGAGTCCGATTTCGACGGTTTGGAAACTCAAAATTCCCTCAAAGATCAAGCATTTTGTATGGAGAGCTAGCTTTGACGCCCTAGCCACAACAAAGAACCTGAAAAAGAGAGGAATCAAGGTAAATAGACCGTGTGTTCTGAAACAACCACGAAGACTCAAGCAGTCATTTCTTTCAAAGATGCAAAAAGACAAACAGGGTGTGGGAAGATCTATTTGGAACAGAGTTTGTCAAGAACATGAGCACTAGCAGCTTTACTAACTGGATCCAAGAACAATTTGCAAACCCAGATCCTCACCACCAAAAAATGGTGAGTCTCTCACTATGGGCCATTTGGACCAAAAGAAACAAAATCATTTTCCAACACAGTAGCACAGATCTACAAAATCTACCATTCGAGATAACCACGAGCTTTGAGGAATTTGAAGAGGTGCACAAAACAGAGAAGGAGAGAGTACCTGAGTATCACCAGAACGACGCAGCAACATGGGTAAAGCCACCGGAAGGTTTTGTGAAAGCTAATTACGACGGCGCGTGGAATCCAATCACCAAGACTGCAAGAGCAGGCTTCATCCTCAGAAATGGTGAAGGGAGATTTGTGATGGCAGGAACTCGAGATCTGAAGCGATGTGAATCGGTTAGGGAGGCTGAATTGAAGGCGGCTTACTTCGGGATGAAGATGGCAGAAGCCAAAGGATTTCGGAAATTGATTTTGGAAGGAGACTCCACCACAGCAACAAGGAGTATCTCTAGAGCCATTACCGGAGAAGTTTGGTTGGACTTCTCAAACGCGGGTGAGACGATGGAAGAGATAAGGGAGCTGGCTCGGGAAATGGAAGACATTAGAGTGGTGGCCGTCCCAAGACTAGTCAACACGGTAGCCGACCACGTGGCGAAACATTCACAAGACACGAGAGACTTAATTATCTGGGAAGAAGAACCAGTTTGGTTGAGTGGTTTATTAGAAAAAGATAGTGCTGTACCTGTTCATTAATTCAGTGGTAATATAATTTTTCTTTTCCTCAAAAAAAAAAAAAAAAAAAAAAAAAAACCTGTCACCACTGGTAATAATAATCCTGGCAGAGGAAGGGGAAGAAATAATGGTCATTCTTATGGTGGTAGAAACAATGTTAATAACCGCGGGTGTAACCGTGGAGGGTACAATCGTTGTGGGTATATTCGTGGCAATTCCAGTAATTATGATAACCGTAGTAGAACTGGTTATGTCCGTGGAGGACGTTTCGACTCTTATCGAGGAAGGAACACCGGTTATGCTCCTCACAATAACGCTGTTGTAACTTGTCAAATTTGTGGCCAGGCATACCACTCTGCTCTTGATTGTGTCCATAGAATGGATCATGCCTTCCAAGGCAGAATGCCTAATGAAAGGCTCACTGCCATGACTGCCTCGACCCAACACAATTCTGGTTACCAAAACTATTGGCGGTCCGACACGGGGGGCCACGAATCACATGACAAATGACTTTGTAAACATGAGCATCTCTGATTCCTACACTGGAAATAATCAAGTTGCTGTCGGAAATGGGGAAACTCTCCCCATTCACCATTCTGGTACTGCTGTTCTATCTACTGGCACTCAAAAGTTTCATTTACACAATACTTTGCATGTGCCGAAACTTAGTACTAATCTTTTATCAGTCCACAAATTATGAACGGATTATAACTGCAGATTTATATTTGATTCGACTTCTTTTTCTATTCAGTATTTGGCTACGGGAAAAATACTTTACCAAGGCCTGAGTAAAAACAGACTCTATCCAATTAAGTCTTTTTCCTTTCCGCATGCTCCTCAAGCATATTTAGGAAATAAAGTGTCCGATAATATTTGGCATGACCGTTTAGGACACCCTTCTGATTCTGTTATGAATAAAATAATTCCCTCATCGGGAAAAGTTGATAATAATAAGTGTCATTCTTGCTTGATTGGTAAAATGCATCGCTTGCCCTATAAACATTCTACTTCCCATACTACTGAACCATTACAACTTTTGAACAGTGACGTTTGGGTACATGCTAGCACTTTATCTTATTACGGTTATCGATATTACGTACTCAAAGTATACCTGGTTATTTCCCTTGCACAACAAGTCTGATGTTACTACTGTGTTTCCTGCATTCAAACTTCAAATTGAGAAACTTCTCCAACATCAAATTCGTATTTTATGAACAGATGGAGGGGGAGAGTATACTTCATTTATTTTTCAACAAATCTTAGCCAAAGATGGCATTACTCATCAGAAATCTTGTCCCTATACTCCGCAGCAAAACGGCGTTGCTGAAAGCAAGCATCGCCATATTATGGAGACTGCTATTACTTTACTTAAAAATGCTTCTTTACCCAATAAACCGTGGTACCGTGCTGTTAAAACTGCGGTTTATCACATAAAATCGCATGCCGAGCACGAATACAGGAAACAAATCCCCTTTTGAGCTTATATTTGGATATGCGCTTGATTATTCTAAATTGAGAATCTTTGGGTGTGCTTTCTTTCCTTACTTACGTGATTATAATCAGTCGAAACTTGATGTTAAATCTAAAATTTGTGTCTTTATTGGTTACGCTGACAATTACAAGGGATATTTATGTCTTGACAAAGCCACAAATCGCATTTACATTAGTCGCGATGTGATATTTGATGAAAAGACTTTTCCTTTTGCTTTATCTTCTACTGATTCTACTACTTGTGCTTCAGGAACATCAAATAACCTCTCCGAATCGCCAAATAACACTCTGCCATCAATGATGAACTTGCCCCCATTGAGCTCAGAGGCACCACTGGTTGAGGAGAATGAGCAACCAACTGACTCACTGGAGCAGACCCGAATGACCAGTTCACATACCCGAACAGATGCTGCCTTGACTCGAATAAATACTACACTGATCTGAACAGAAACTGACAATTCGGCAAACCCACTGACCAGTTCTGGTAAGGCACACTCTCCCACCGCTGGTGCCTCCACAAATTCTCATATTGGCTCTGCGATGGACCCTACAAGTGGACATCCGATGCAAACCCGAAGCATATCCGGAATCAGCAAACGGAAAACAGGTTTTACTGTTACTACTTCATCCAAACTTGATCCAACATCTCTTTCTGAGGCTAGTAAACACTCGCAGTGGCGTCAAGCAATGACTGACGAGTATGCTAGCCTCACAAAACAAAACACTTGGACACTTGTGCCACCTCCCAAAAATGCAAACATAATTGGAAACAAATGGGTTTTTCGCACGAAATATCACCCGAATGGGACAGTTTCTCGCTACAAAGCACGACTTGTAGCAAAATGTTTTCATCAAAATCCAGGCATCGATTATGATGAAACCTTTAGTCCAGTCATCAAACATTCCACTGTTCGTATCATTTTAGCTCTTGCGGTAAATTTTAATTGGCCACTTCAACAACTTGATGTTAAAAACGCCTTCTTACACGGTACTCTTAAAGAAACCGTCTTTATGTCTCAACCCCAAGGGTTCAAGAACCCACGTTTCCCCAATTATATTTTCCGCCTGCACAAGTCCATATATGGGCTCAAACAAGCACCACGAGCATGGTTCGAAAAATTTACCAGTTATTACTTTCACATGGTTTCTCTACTTCTTATGCTGACTCGTCCCTTTTTATTCATCATAATGGAAATAATTGTACTATACTATTACTTTATGTAGATGATATTATTCTAACTGGAAGTGATACTTCTTTCATGTCGCATCTTATTACCCAGTTAAACTCCAAGTTCTCTATGACCATTTTAGGTCCGCTGACATATTTTTGGGTCTCGAAATTAAACGGACCACTTCCGGCATCTACATTCATCAGGCTAAGTATATCTCTAATATTTTATCTTGCTTTAATATGCTACACTGTAAACCGGCTCCAACACCCCTTTCTGCGGGTACAAAATTTCATGCTTTAGATGGTCAAAAACTTAGCGACCGTACACCTTATCGCCAACTATTAGGAGCACTACAATACCTAACTTTTAGTCGCCCGGATATATCCTTCGCTGTAAATCACCTTTGCCAGTTTATGCACACACTCATCGAGACACACCTTATAGGCGCCAAGCGCATCTTGCGCTATCTACAAGGCACCAAAAACCACGGCCTTCTCTACCAAAAAGGCCACATGCCCATAAATGCATACTCCGATGCTGACTGGGCCGAAAATCTCACAGACCGCCGTAGTACTTCCGGCTTTATTATTTTTCTTGGACCTAATCCTATACACTGGGGTGCCAAAAAGCAACCAACCGTCGCTAGATCATCCACCGAAGCCGAATACAGGGCACTAGCTTCTACGGCTGCTGAACTTGCCTGGCTCAAAATCCTATTCCGTGACCTACACCTATTTATCCCGGAAAAACCAGTACTTTGGTGTGACAACTTGTCAACCATCACTATGACCGCCAACCCTATTATGCATCCATGCACAAAACACATAGAAATCGAATACCATTATACACATGAAAAAGTTATTTCTCGTGACTTACGTGTTTTATCTATCAACTGTGCAGATCAGTTAGCAGATATCTTCACCAAAGGGTTATCTACCGCACAATTCAATAATCTCAAAGACAAGCTCATGGTTCTTGCAGCACCATCAGCTTGAGGGGGAGTGTAAAAAGAGTAGCAGATTTGAATGGGCTAGTTCACAGCAGGCCTCTTGGGTCTTATATTAAACACTGCTGAAACCCAATCATTTACCAAAGCCAAAAGGATTTCTGAGAAAAGTTGAACTTTCTACAAGGACTTCACAGCAAACTCTCCAAAGGACTAAACTGCAATTAGCAACGTCTCACCTCTCTCAGCCGTTATATCACTTTGACCAATTTACGGTCAGTAGCTGTACTCAGTGCATACTTAAGTAGTGCACTTTACTCTCTGTAATTGATGACTGTTAATACGAATGATTCTCTTTCACTATTCATCGTCTTCTTCTGTGAATCCCTCTCTTCATTGCATCATTTAATGAAACCCTAGATTGGTTTCTTTACAACAATGATGCAGAAGGGGCAAACGGTAAAAGTGAGATTTTTCTTTTTCTTTTTGAGCTAATGAGAGTTATTTTTTAGTAAAAAACCGAAAGTTTTCTTTTGATAATACAGCATTATACAAAATATATTAATTAATCAATTTAAAAAAAATATAATTAATATCTTTTTTTGAGAAGATTATTAATTCATTTTTCTTAGAGTGAAAGAAAATCGATTCTAAAAAAAACAAAACACATATGTTAAAATGTGATATTTTATAAATATTTTAGATTTGAGGGTAAGATTAGAATTATGCAAAAATGTGGGATTAAGTGAGAGGGTAAATTTTCTTTTTTTAAAATTCTGTCATAAGATCTGGATGGCCATTATGTTTGGGTAATTGATTGCAACAATTTTAAAGTATGGGTATCACGAATGCTGCAATTGAAAATATGAGTACCAAAATCCACACAAAAGTGAAATTATGGGTTCCACACATGCAATGTAGCCAACGTGATTTTGTCCCAAAATCGAAAAACCTTCATTGACGACACCGTGAACACCACAACTGTTTATTTTTTCGCCACAAAGAGTACCGCCCCTCTCTGTTTCACGGCAACCATGAAATCCGACCCACCTTTCTCAGATGCAGTTGCTGCGACCCTCCACCAAAGAAACTGCATATGCCCACGTTCGAAAACCG
Organism: Linanthus parryae; assembly: GCA_023055425.1. Taxonomy (NCBI): domain Eukaryota; kingdom Viridiplantae; phylum Streptophyta; class Magnoliopsida; order Ericales; family Polemoniaceae; genus Linanthus; species Linanthus parryae. The sequence continues at coordinate 44,130,685 of JALGPY010000002.1, forward strand.
GTCATCTGCACGGATTTAGCGGCCATTCTTCGCCTGGATGGAAGCGAAGCCTGGATTGGGAATTTCGGGATGGAAGGTAGCAAGTTTCAGGGCAAAGTTGGACGGTGTAATCATGTCTGATGAGGCTCAACTTTAAGCTACTTTCTTCTGATGAAGTCAATTTCCCATCTAAAAGTTGCATTTTTTATTACTTCGCTCTATGTTTCAGCCCAAATTTGATAGTACAGTAGTGTAGCGACCGGAATTTTCTTTCCTTTAATAATTTATTTTTATTCATAGTTTTTATCATTATTAAATTGTTGTGTTTGATGCCTAAGTGTTATATGATTATTTGAATGAATGTTTTGTTTGTATATGAATAAGGTAAAATGAGTTGATTAAAAGATATAAAGTAGAAAGGGTTTTAGAGTAAGATATGAAGGTTTTGGGGTCATAACTGCAAGAATTACATTACTCTATATGTAGGGAGCCCTAGGTGTATTTTAGACATAGTTAGAGGGCTGAAAGTGACTTTAACACAAAGTTTTATACCTGGTACATCAGAAAAACGGGATCAACTTTGCTTTTCATGTTTTCTCTTCATTCTCCCATCCCCTTTCTCTCACACACGGTGCATTGAAGGAGAATACTAAACCCTCTCATTCAAGCTCTCAATCAGAAGTCAAGAAAAGGATTTTAGGCGCGGTGAAGGTGAAGGATCGGATCTCTACTCCAAGAGGCAGCCACTAATTAGGGATTATAATCCTTGAGGTTCTTAATAGAAACCCTTTATGTGAGGTAGTAGTTTTAGTTTTGATTGTTAATTTACTTGTTATTAAGTATGATGCACTATGTGTGTTCTATGTGATCAATGAAAATGTTAATTGATCATTTTGTGCTCTTATCATATGAATTTATAAATCCGAATTTTTCATTATATTGGTTGCGTTTGAATTGAACTTGAATATATGAATTACATGTGAATGCGGTAGTACTTGTTCTCATGGGTGAATCGAATTATTGTAAGGGTTATAAATCCTATAATTAGTAAGTGAGAGGTTGTTGTTGGTGATACCGGTTGTGTACGGCTGATAATTAAGTTGGGCTTGAACAACTCCATGGTGAAAGACCGGAAACCTGCTCAAGAGGTAACTCATTCCATCGGGTAGTACCCGTAAAGAGGGCAGAGCCTATGGGGCTATTACGTGATATGGTCACGGCAGAGCCATGTATTGTCTAAGTTTCAAAGGGACGTGCTATGTGCGGTCGCCGGCAGAGCCATGTATTGGCTAGTACGTACACCACCAGTGACGATTTGAGTGTTACATGATCATTAGTTGATAAGAAACGTGATGTATCATATATGTGAATTGTGTCTACGCTTGTAGTGTAAAGTAATATGTGTGACTCTTTGATATCGTGGAATACTTTCGGTGAATTTCATCTCATGGCATGTCAAATTAATTATCTCAAACTATTACTTCTATTGGGCATTGGTTTGCTCACTCCTTCATTTTTCAGGTGCATTGGAGCCGAGAGTCTAGATATGGGCTTCATGCAAGGAGAAGACTTTTGCTGCATTTAGTTAATAAATCCGTCTACATGGTGCATGCTTGAACTTGTTGAGATGTTGCTTTCGATTTGATATTGTATTTGAGGCCAAAGGCCATTTAATGTTCTAGATAGATTGGATTTTATGATCGAACCCGAATAGGATTTGAAGACATCTATTTGTCACTTTGTTCGTCCTGAATTTTACGAACAGCAGTGCACATTTTCCTCAATAAGTACAGCTTGGATAATTATTTTTCAAAACTGTTTGATATGTGTAATATAAACTTCTATATTAATCTTTTGTTCAAATTTCATAATTTTTCACCATACGGATAAAGATTTATTGAATTTTAAGTTTGAGTTGCAGTCCTGAGTAGGTATTACCGGTCAGCCCCGCGTTTGTGTCAATAAGTCAAACACCACATTTTATTTTTCAAAACTGTTTATATGAGGTAATATAAACTAATATATCAACCTTGTGTCAAAATTTCATAACATTTCGACTTACCGTTTAGGAGATACAGAATTTTGAAGTTGTAGCCACATATCTGAATTTCGTTGCGACCAGCCGCACGGTTTGGCCTATATCTCCTACACCTCTTGACATTTGTAAAAACAGTTTTACACGGTTGTAATACACCCTTATACAATCCTCCCTACCAAATTTCACAATGTTTTAATGAACCATTTGAGAGAAATCAATTTTTGAATCTAGACTTCCAATTCTGTCCAGCTTTGAGTGTGTTGTTTATAACTCTATTCACGTGCTCGGGTTATGGAAACCGGGGCGTGACAAGTAGGGTTTCTATTCGCTGGCAACTGGGTTATGCTTCTGATAGATTGTTCAATTACTGAGTTATTACTACCACTACTCATAAAAATGAGCGACGAGAAAAAGCAGAAAACATTCCACGGGATTGGATGATACTTGGAGATGATTTCTTCTTGTTGATGAGTTGGGCAAAGCATCCGGCATAACTTTGATTTCTTCTTTATTTTCATTCTTATTTTTATTTTGAATTCCATAAATAAAGATTTTCCTTGTGGTATTACGATGATTTTGGATGATTTTTTTACCGATTTTAACAAGTAGGATTTACTGCTACTAAGGAATACACCAAAACTAACACATTGCATCCCGATTTCTAGAATAAGCTTATTATATTAAGAAAGGAATACAATAAACTTATTCTAGAAATCGGGGATGCAATGGGTTAGTTTTGGTATATTAGAGGCATGCATTAAGTAATTAATATCAGATTAAAAACTTAACATCAATCGCCAATATGTATCTTTTATTATAAATACACCTCATAATATTTCAACTACATTCACAAATATGAACAGCGAGATTCCAAAATGGTTAAGTGGAAAAGTGAAAATGAGATATGAAATTAAAAATATAAATATGTATATATATATATATATAGGGAATTGATTCTTACACCGACCATTATTGATGGTTACACCGGATTTAACTTAGGTCGACTTTTTTTACCCTCACTCATCAATTAATGACATTTTCTCATTTAAATTTTTAATATTTTATTTAAGGTAATTTTGTATTATCGATATTCCTTACCTGTTTTGTACTAACTTTGACATTCCGTTTCCACATTAGGAATAATATTGGTTTTGGAAATTGATTTTGGATATTTGAACTGTTGTAATCGGTCTTAATGAAAGTATCAATACAACACCAAAATATCAAGCCACATTGTATTTCTCTTTTTATCAGAACATGAAACTATAATAAAAAAGAGTGGAAATCTTCTTAGGATGGGTGGTCAGCGCCGATGGTGGTAAGAACTAATTGGATTATTCCAGCTCTTGCTAGGGTTAGTTATACAACCTATAGGCTATAGATAAAAAATTCATTTGCTTTGAGTCGCCATGTTAGGAAGTTTAAAAATATACTTCATCTGGACAAGTAAATGAAGGAAAAGCTAGAAAATTTTGAAAATCCACTTCAAGCAACCAGTTAGGAAATCGGACAATTCTAGCTAATAAGTATTAATATGCCATTATAACCGTTGAAGAAGTCAACCATTCATAATTGATTTGGAGCATAATCACCATTCCTAATTCATAATTTAAGAAAGGAAATGAAAAGCTAATGTGCTATCCACGTGAGAAAATATTGAAAATATAAGTTACTTAAAATAAATCATTACAAAACAAACAGAGTAAATATAATTAATTGATGAGTGAGGATAAAAAAGTCGAACTAAGTTAAATTCGGTGTAACCACCAATAATTGCCGGTGTAAGAATCAATTCCCTATATATATATATATGAATTTAGTCTACAATAGATCATTAGTAGTCCAGAACTTAAAGAAATTCATATATACTCTACACGTCACTTTTTGGCTTCAACTAGTTGCTGAGTGATATCACCATTTTAATAGAAAGTTTGCCAACATTTATGAATTGAACAAATATTAGACTCTTAAAATAAGATAAAAAAAATGTGCATTCAAACAGATATTTTCTTGTTTTAAAAAAACATGTCTTTTTTTTATAGAAAGGGTTCAAAAAAAGAAAGAAAATGAAACAGATCTTTACCAAAGGAAGGAAAGTGAGTAAAACCATAGAACCATTTGACTTTTAAAAGGTAAAGATAATCTTCATTTTCCCTTAAAAAAAAAAGATAATCTTCATTTTCAATTCTTATTTGTAACCGTCCATTTTATTCATCTTCTTTTCCGTACACTTACCCCCTCTCAAATGTCTCTATAAGTACCAAGGTTGAGAGAGCTCGATCTACACAGAAAACAGTTTGGTGAGAAGCTTACTAATACGATTTCAAAAATGGAAGCACCTTCGGTTGCGTTCATCACCATTCTTCTCATCGTAATTCTCTCTCTCTCTCTCCTAAAATGTTTCTTGAATGCAGGTTTCTTGCAGCTTCGGTAATGGTAGGATAACTCCAGAAGCAGTGAAGGATCTTACTGCCTCGGACAAAGGGGAGAAATATTTAACAAGAGATTTTGCTGATGTAAACGCCATGGTATTCAACTATGTGGTTGATCCACCGAATGCAGTTACTACCTCGGAATCTCCCTCCAAAAAAGGGGAGAAGTATTTAACAAGAGATTTTGCTGATGTAAACGCGATGGTATTTAACTATGTGGTTGATCCACCGAATGTAGTTGACGTCAAAAATTGACAGGGCAAAATCTGTTACTACAAGAACCCTTTATGGCTCCTTTGCCAATGTTTAATAAACGAGAATACGTCATTAAATATTGAAAAGGTGGTTTTATTAGTTTTGAAATGGCACATACAATTTGTTTTTTATTTTAGTTGTTTGTCGTGTACTGGTTCGAATCAAGACTTTGCTCTATCACTTGAGCTAGCACCTATATTCAATGGCACATACTAATTGATAATAGAAAAAATTATACTCCACGAGTATTTGGGCTCTTGACATGTAAAAGACGTAACGGCACGTAGACCACATCCTTACGCACTACAACGATTATGCAAGAAGCAAAAAAGAATTACCGAATTGTGAAAGTACATGATATATACTGTCATGATCCTCATAAGGCTTAAAACGCATGTTGGAAGCACATTATGAAAAGAGTGACCTGGTGATCTTAAAACACAAGCACATCGTTATTTTTTTAAACAAACACAATCACATTGTTAAGACGTTAACCATGTGACTGCATTCAATATCACTAAAATTTGTTTTTGAGCAATTGAGACTGGTTGATGGCTGCATATATTGATATATCACTGACTAATATATATAACAATTTTTAGAGGTGATACGTATCGAATAATTTATCAATTATAAAATATTTTGATGAAGAGTTAGACAATACACTTGATGTGTCTAAGTTTCAACCAATACGGTTTTTTCATAATATGTTACCTACTAACTGTGGTCAATATTTGTCTTTTTTTTTTTTTTGAGAAACCCGTGGTCAAGATTTTTATGAATGAGATATTGAACTCGCGATTCTTAATATTAGATAAAACATTTTGATGAACTCTTGACATTTTCTTTTAATGTTGGAAGGATTTCATACGAAAAAAATCGTCAAAGATTGTAGAATAGTTTTGGTCTATACATAAAATTAGTGGATGATACCAGATTTGTGGTAAGATCCTACATATATTTTAGTGGAAAAAATGTTTTCAGTATGCTAAACTTCAGGAACCATACTTGTGGTTCCAGTGTAATCCGAAAGCATACATGGGGCTCTGCTGACTTAAGTTTCCACATTCCATCCACCTTATTCCTTTAGTTTTTTATTTTTTAGCATTTAATTTGATTACAAAAATTAAAGACTTAATTACTTGATGCACACTAATATATTGCAATCTCTATTTTTTATTACAGCCCCCATTTGTAATATATCATGCTTGTTGAAACGGGTAAAACAATAATCTAAAATCATCATACAATCATGTGGGCAAATGTGTCATTTCAATTATTTATTTATTTTAAGGGCGAAATAAAAATAGGAGAGAAAAAAGAAGAAGCGGAAAGATGAAAACTGATTCACCTAAAAAAAAGATGAAAACTACAGCAGATTGAAACGCAAAAGAAAATCCCCTCAAAAAACATAGGCTAAATTGCACCGGAGGTACCCATATTTTGCAAATTCGAGCAAGTGGGTACCGAAATTTCAAAATCGGGCACCACATGTCTCAGATTTTTGATTTTCGAGCAAGTAGGTACCCTTGCGTTAACTTTTCGTTAATATTGGACGAAAAATTATAAATAGACTTTTTTACCCCTTATTTTGACCTCCAACTTTTTTTAAAATACAAGTTTTACAAAAAAACTAAAAAAAAAAACTAAAAAAAATAATTTAATAATTTGATATATGTAAGATAATGCAATATCTTTCATCAAAATTACATATTTTTACATCATTTCAAGATATGAAATATGTTTTTATTAACACGTATCCGTCAATCTTAAAGTCTTTAACTTTTTTTAATATTGTTTTAAAGAATCTCGAATTTCATAAATTCACATGTAATTTTTAAGAAAACAATAACATACGAGAATTTATGTGAGTAAAACCATAGAACCATTTGACTTTTAAAAGGGAATTGATTCTTACACCGGCCAATGTTTAATAAACGAGAATACGTCATTAAATATTGAAAAGGTGGTTTTATTAGTTTTGAAATGGCACATACAATTTGTTTTTTATTTTAGTTGTTTGTCGTGTACTGGGTTCGAATCAAGACTTTGCTTTATCACTTGAGCTAGCACCCATATTCAATGGCACATACTAATTGATATTGGAAAAAATTATACTCCACGAGTTTTTGGGCTCTTGACATGTAAAAGACGTAACGGCACAAAGACCACATCCTTACGCACTACAAAGATTATTCAAGAAGCAAAAAAGAATTACCGAATTGTGAAAGTACATGATATATACTGTCATGATCCTCATAAGGCTTAAAACGCATGTTAGAAGCACATTATGAAAAGAGTGACCTGGTGATCTTAAAACACAAGCACATCGTTATTTTTTTAAACAAACACAATCACATTGTTAAGACGTTAACCATGTGACTGCATTCAATATCACTAAAATTTGTTTTTGAGCAATTGAGACTGGTTGATGGCTGCATATATTGATTTATCACTGGCTAATATATACCACAATTTTTAGAGGTGATACGTATCGAATAATTTTTCAATTATAAAATATTTTGATGAAGAGTTAGACAATACACTTGATGTGTCTAAGTTTCAACCAATACGGTTTTTTCATAATATGTTACCTACTTACTGTGGTCAATATTTGTCTTTTTTTTTTTGAGAAACCCTTGGTCAAGATTTTTATGAATGAGATATTGAACTCGCGATTCTTAATATTAGATAAAACATTTTGATGAACTCTTGACATTTTCTTTTAATGTTGGAAGGATTTCATACGAAAAAAACGTCAAAGATTGTAGAATAGTTTTGGTCTATACATAAAATTACTGGAAGAAGCCAGATTTGTGGTAAGATCCTACATATATTTTAGTGGAAAGAATGTTTTCAGTATGCTAAACTTCAGGAACCATACTTGTGGTTCCAGTGTAATCCGAAAGCATACGTGGGCTCTGCTGACTTAAGTTTCCACATTCCATCCACCTTATTCCTTTAGTTTTTTTATTTTTTAGCATTTAATTTGATTACAAAAATTAAAGACATAATACTTGATGCACACTAATATATTGCAATCTCTATTTTTAGAATAAGTTTACTACAGCCCCCATTTGTAATATATCATGCTTGTTGAAACGGGTAAAACAATAATCTAAAATCATCATACAATCATGTGGGCAAATGTGTCATTTCAATTATTTATTTATTTAAAGGGCGAAATAAAAATAAGAGAGAAAAAAGAAGAAGCGGAAAGATGAAAACTGATTCACCTAAAAAAAAGATGAAAACTACAGCAGATTGAAACGCAAAAGAAAATCCCCTCAAAAAACATAGGCTAAATTGCACCGGAGGTACCCATATTTTACAAATTCGAGCAAGTGGGTACCGAAATTTCAAAATCGGGCACCACATGTCTCAAAATTTTGATTTTCGAGCAAGTAGGTACCCTTGCGTTAACTTTTCGTTAATATTGGACGAAAAATTATAAATAGACTTTTTTACCCCTTATTTTGACCTCCAACTTTTTTTAGAATACAAGTTTTCCTAAAAAACTAAAAAAAAAATAAAAAAAATAATTTAATAATTTGATATATGTAAGATAATGCAATATATTTCATCAAAATTACATATTTTTACATCATTTCAAGATATGAAATATGTTTTTATTAACACGTATCCGTCAATCTTAAAGTCTTTAACTTTTTTAAATATTGTTTTAAAAGAATCTCGAACTTCATAAATTCACATGTAATTTTCAAGAAAACAATAACATACGAGATTTTTTGTACTTTTTTATAAAATAGTCTCTCTTACATTTGCATGCAAAATACAAATCATTACAATAGAAAAAACTACTCAAGAATGTCAGGTGTCAACTCTTGTGTTCGTTGTTAAAATGCACAACGATACTTGTATGTTATTGTTTTATTAAGAAAATAAATGTGAAATTATGAATTTTTTAGATGTTTTTAAAAAAACTGTTAAAGTAGTTAAAGACTTTAAGCTTGGCGGATATATGTTAATAAAAAATATTTCGTATATGTAAATGATGTAAAAATATGTAATTTCGATGAAATATATTACATATATCAAATTATTAAATTAAAATATTATTTTTTTAACCTTTTTTTAGATTGTTTAGTAAAACTTGTATTTTGAAAAAAGTTGAAGGTGAAAATAAGAGGTAAAAAAGGTGTTTTTACAATTTTCCATCTAATATTAACGGAAAGTTAACGGAATGGTACATACTTGCTCCAAAATTTGGGACTTGCGGTTAGGGGTGCAACTTAGGCGGGTTGAACCCGACAAACTCGAACCCAGCCCGAACTTAAATAGGGCCCGGGCACATAGTTTTGATAAATTGGATGGGCTTGGACAGGAATTTTCAGCCCGAATTGCAATTAGAGTCGGGCTTGAGCACAAATATCGAATGACGGGCTAACCCGAATTGCCCGATTTGCATGACCACAACGTATAAATATTATAGTTTAAAAGAATTATGTAGCATATCTAACATGAATATGATACTTTTTCTTTCAAGTATCAGCAATTTTTTAATCATTGTTTTGTTCTTCAACTACTTATTTGTTTTCTCGCCAACAATTAATAATTCTCTTGTATTTTAAGAAAATATTAAGTTTAATATATTAGCGGAATTCAACACGAACCCGAATTGACTTATACGGATTTCGGCTCCGACGGGTTGACAATGCTCTTAACTCGGGTCGGGTTGGGCTTGGGCAGCCACGACAGAACTCGGGCTCGGGCTTGGACAAGGGTGCCAACCCATCCAGCCCGTCCAAGTTGCAGTCCTACTTGCGGTGCTCGATTTTGAAATTTGGGTACCCACTTGCTCGATTTTACAAAATATGAGTATCTCCGGTGCAACTTAGCCAGAAGAAGAAGAAGAAGAAGAAGAAGAAGAAGAAGAAGAAGAAGAAGAAGAAAAGAAATAGGAGGAACATGATTGGCTAAATTGCAAGCGCGGTACCCATAGTTTCACTTTTCTGTGGATTTGGTATCCACATTTCAATTGCAGCATCCATGGTACCCATACTTTAAAATTGTTGCAATCAGGTACCCAAACATAACAGACATCCATATCTTGTGACGGAATTGTACAAAAAGAAAAATTTACCCTTCCATCTAATCCCACATTTTTTTTCATAATCATAATCTTTACCCTCGTTTTAAAAAATTAATAATCTTTACCCTCACGTCTAAAATATTTATAAAAATATCATATTTTTACCATTAAAATTTGGAATTTTGTTCTCTGTCATCATGATTTCAATAAAAATACCACATAGTTATAATCTTTACCATAGAAATTGAATATTGTTTAGATTCCAATGGAGTACGGAATAAGAAGGTATGTGAACTCATTGACTTGAATCAAAGACAATGTTCGAGATCGTAACAAAATAAAATTGTTAGTTATGGGTCGGTGCCCTGTTACTGTTAGCCACCATTTCCGTCACCAAAGTCGATGGCTTCATCTATTCTTCCCAGTCAAGGTAATCCTTCTTCAACCCTCTTATGATTTGCTTCAGGATTTTTCCAGTTCGGCCACAATTCCACCATCAACAACTCCTTTCACCACCATCCTCAACCCACCAATTAGTTATGTGTGGGCGGTTGATGATGGAACCAAGGAGGTCGGTGTTACAATGATGCAGAAGGGGCAAACTGTAAACAGTGAGAGTTTTCTTTTTCTTTTTGAGCTAATGAGAGTTATTTTTTAGGGAAAAAATGAAAATTTTCTTTTTTCGAGAAAAAATGAAAGTTTTCTTTTGATAATACAGCATTATACAAAATAGTTTAATTAATCAACTTAAAAAAATATCTAATTAATATATTTTTTTGAGAAGCTAATTAATTCCTTTTTCCTTAGAATGAAAGAAAATCGATTCTAAAAATATCAAAAAAAATATATGTTAAAATGTGATATTTTATAAATATTTTAGATTTGAGGGTAAGATTAGAATTATGCAAAAAAGGTGGGATTAAGTGAGAGGGTAAATTTTCTTTTTGTAAAATTCCGTCACAAGATCTGGATGGCCATTATGTTTGGGTACTTGATTGCAACAATTTTAAAATATGGGTACCACACATGCAATATAGCCAACATGATTTTGCCCCAAAATTGGAAAACCTTCATTGACGACACCGTGAACACCACAACTGTTTATTTCTTCGCCTCAAAGAGTACTGCCACTCTCTGTTTCACGGCGGCCATGAAATCCGACCCACCTTTCTCAGATTCAGTTGCTGCGCCCTCCACCAAAGAAACTGCATATGCCCACGTTCGAATAACGATCACCTGCACAGATTTAGCGGTCACTCTTCGCCTGAATGGAAGCGAAGCCTCGATTGGGAATTTCGGGATGGAAGGTCGCAAGTTTCAGGGCAAAGGTTGACGGTGTAATCATGTCCGATTAGGCTCAATTTTAAGCTACTTGCTTCTGATGAAGTCAATTTCCCATCTAACTGTTGGATTTTTTATTACTTCGCTCTATGTTTCAACCCCTATTCGTTAGTACAGTAGGGTACTTCTATTCACCAGCAACTGGGTTATGCTTCTGGTGGATTGTTCTATTACTGAGTTATTACTACCACCACTCATAAAAAAGGAGCGACGAGAAAAAGTTGAAACATTTCAGGGGATTGGGATATACTTGGAGATGATTTCTTCTTGTTGATGAGTTGGGCAAAGCATCCGGCATAACTTTGATTGCTTCCGCTGCTTCGATTTCAGAGGAATGGGATAATACTTGATTTCTTCTTTATTTTTATTCTTATTTTTATTTTGAGTTAAATAAATAAAGATGTGTAATGACACATTTGCCCTCATGGTATTACGATGATTTTGGATGACTTTTTGACCGATTATAACAAGTAGGATTTACTTTAACTAAGGAATACACCAAAACTAACACATTGCATTCCCGGTTTCTAGAACAAGCTTGTTTATAAGCTTATTCCAGAAACCGGGAATGCATTTATAAGCTTATTCTAGAACCGGGAATGCAATGTGTTAGTTTTGGTGTATAAGAGGCATGCATTAAGTAATTAATATCAGATTAAAAATTTAACATCAATCGCAAATATGTATCTTTTATTATAAATCCACCTCGTAATATTTCAACTACATTCACAAATATGAACAGCGAGATTCCAAAATGGTTAAGTGGAAAAGTGAAAAGGAGATATGAAATTATATATATATATATATATATATATATATATATATATATATATATATATATATATATATATATATATATATATATATATATATATATATATATCGCTAGTAGTCCAGAATTTAGAGAAATTCATAAATACTGTACATGTCACATTTTGGCTTCAACTAGTTGTTGAAAGATATCACCATTTTAATAAAACTTTTGCCAACATTTATGAATTGAACAAATATTAGACTCTTAAAATAAGCAAAAAATTGTGCATTCAAACAGATCTTTTCTTGTTCTAAAAAAAACATATTCTTTTTTTTTAGAAAGGGTTCAAAAAAAAGAAAGAAAGTGAAACAGATCTTTACTAAAGGAAGGAAAGTGAGTAAAACCATAGGACCATTAGACTGTTAAATTGTAAAATAACCTTCCTTTTCAATTTTATCTTTAACCCTCAATTTTATTCATCTTCTTTTCCGTGTACTTACTCCCTCTCAAATGTCTCTATAAGTACCAAGGCCGTGAGAGCTCGATCTACACAGAAAACAATTTGGTGAGAAGCTTAATAATACGGTTGCAAAAATGGAAGCACCTTCGGTTGCGGTCATCACCATTCTTCTCCTCGTAAATCTCTTTCTCTCTCTCTCTCTCTCTCTCTCCTAACATGTTTCTTGAATGCAGGTTTTTTGCAGCTTCAACGATGGTAGAATAACTCCATAAGGATATTGGAATGTCGTGATGAATGATGTGCCTATGGCAAAAGCAGTGAATGATCTTACTGCCTCAAGCCCTCTTTCCAACAAAGGGGAGAAGAACTATTTAACAAGAGATTTTGCTGATGTAAATTTGATGGTATTCAGCTATGTGGTTGATCCACCGAATGGTGGTGACGTCAAAAATTGCCATGGAAAAGTTTCTACTACAAGAACCCTTAACGGCTCCTTCGCCAGTCTTTAATAAAACGAGAATATGTCATTAAATATTGAAAGGGTGGTTTTATTCACTTTTAAATGGCACATACAAATTGTTTATTTTTTTTTGTTTTTTTGACTTACTTGTTTTTCGTTTACTGGATTCGAACCAGGATCTCGCTCTACCACTTGAGTTAGTACCTATTTGCAAAGGCGCATACCAATTAATATTTTGAAAATTTTCCACTCCACAAGTATTTGGGCTCTTGACATGTAAAAGATGTAAGGGCACATAAACCATATCCATACGCAGTACAAAGAGTATGCAAGAAGCAAAAAAGGATTACCGAATTGTGAAAGTACATGATATATACTGTCATGATCCTAATAAGGCTTTAATCGCATGTTGGAAGTTCATTTTGGAAAGAGTGACCTGGTGATCTTAAGACACAAGCACATCGTCAACCATGTTACTACATATCCAACATCACTAAAATTTGTTTTTAAGCAATTGAGATTGGTCGATGGCTGCATATATTGATATATCATTGGCTGTTATGATTCTGATTGATTGAATCGGAATACGATCGGAATTCCAGAGATGAAGAAGAATTGGAGAAGAACAGATGAGAGAGAAAGAGGAAAAGAGAGAAAGTTGTTACGCAAATAATGATTGATTATTCTCTCCCCACAAATCGGGTTTTACAACGGAATCAGAAAGCAAAAGGACCAAACTGCCCTTTTCAATGATAGCTTATTACGTAAAAGACCTAACTTATCGAGCGGACATCAAAACGATGTCGTTCGACTTAATAAGTCAACCTATTTTATTCCTCGTCGTTTGAGCTTAGCCGGAGACTCTCATTTGGTAATCGCCGGCTAATATTTGGTAAAAACTTACCGGAGACTCGACGGAAACTGGAAATGAACTGGGAAATGAGACTTCACTCATGAAAATCCACCTTCCTTAAACAATTTGTGACCCCATGAATATATAGAAGGGAACTGCGCCTTCAACTTGTGGTACTCCTCCCACGTGGCATTTCCTGGAGCTGTGTTCATCCATTTGAACCAAAACCAGAACTTCATATGCATCACATTTTCTTACCATTTTTCTGTCAAGTATAGCTAGTGGTTCAATGAGAATTTGGCCATCAGGGCCTATCTGGGGAAGTGTTTTCTCCGCTGTAATAGCTCTGCCTTGAGCTAGTTTCAGCTGAGGAACATGAAAATCATAGTGCACCCTGGCCTCAGCTGGTAACTCCAATTCGTAGGAAACTTTTCCTATATTTTAGTACTTGGCTGACAATTTCAAATTTCTCCTTACACTCACTGAAGTTTGCATGTCAAGTTGCAGCTTCAAGAAAACTCAATCACCAACTGCAAACTGCCTTTCTAATCGTTGTTTATCAGCATAATGCTTTATTCTAAATTGTTCTTGATGGAGAATGTCTTAGATGAGAACCATAAGCTTCTTTCTCTCTTCAACAAATTCATCAACCTCTGCAAATCCACTCTTGTTCAGCTGATGAAAAGTCATATGCTTAGGCGGAAAACCATAGAGGGCTTCATGTGGAGTCAGCTGAGACTATTTTGGTAAGTGGTGTTATAGCACCATTCAGCTAGTGGTAACCAATGCACCCATTTAAAGGGTCTGTCAGCTGTCCTACATCTCATGTAGTTTTCTATGCACTGGTTAACTCTTTCAGTCTATCCATCACTTTGATGGTGGTAGGCACTAGAGTACCTCAACTCTGTGCCTAGAAACTTAAAATGTGTAGGGTTTTGATAACGGATACGCAGCGGAATAAACAATAATTAATCCGTTCAAGACCCTCCAAGGATCACAGGAAGAGACTACATAACGATAGTAAGGGATTAAGTATCATAATACTTTTGGGTTCTCTTGTGATGACTTCCCTCGTGAAAAAGTATTCACGTCTCTATGGCTATTCCACTCTTAAGGTTGAATTCGGATCCTTCAAGCCTTTGTGCTAGCTAGTATTGAAAGAGCAAGAGGAAGAAGATCACGATCACGCAAAAACAGAGCAAGGACGTGGCGATCCTCCTTTGTGGCCGACGGGTAGGAGGCGCCCCCAAGGGGGTTCGGCCTCCTTTGGGATTTGCTCTCTCTCCTTATTTTTTTTACCTACTCAAGTAATTTTATGAGCATTAGTACTGAGAAAAGCAAGGAGTGTCCTTTATATAGTCCAACAACTCCTTGTTGATTGCATAAAAATCCCTATCCTAATCATGTCCATACACGGATTAATCCAACTTGAAAATTAGTCCTACTAAGTTTGCAAGTAGTTGTGATCCTTCTATTTAATCAATCATATTAATTAATTTCCAAGTCCGGTCTAATCCATAGAGAGTATGACCCCATATGTTTCTACTTAGTTGGTAGTAACTATTACTATCATGGAGCGACCTCTAGCAAGACATCCACGCTACCCAACTAATAGAAATAGCTATCCGACAAACCTTGTGAAAGTATTGTCTCATCCATTTGTCTCTATATCCGGATTGGACACGAGACATAAAAGTCACACTCGTATATCCAATCCATAGTTTCTTGATCCAGGAAATAGTCTTATCGAAGCAGATAACATCAATATCCGATATTGATTTATTTGAGTCTGGCCAGACATTTTTTAAGCACCATCCCTCGAGTGGCCGTGGATATTTACTCCCGTTATGTGGGAGAGAAAAATTATATCTACGCCATTACCATCTCTAAGCTTGCTTCGTTATTGATCCGACTAGCGCCTTTATTACTACCCAGTTATGATGTAGCGTTTGACGATGTCAAAACACAATGTTCCACAACTAGAGGATCTAGTGACTTCCAGTCTAAGGATGACAATATCGTTGTCACTATGAGAAGCACTTGTGAATTTACATTACCTGTATGTAGTCTTCTCGTTGTGGGTCAATCCAGTATGCTATTACTCCTAATGCATACCCATGTGTTGGATCGTGATATCTCCATATCAATCCAACCCCATACTAGTCTATAGTTGGTCGTCCTGTTAAATAATACAATCGTCTAGGGATATTTAAGATAAACAACATATTTATAATCTAAGGACTTCACTATATTAAATATCTTCATAAATATTACAATGGATGTTTCTAGCCAAAAACATTATTCATACTAAAAAGATTGTCCCTAGGGCACCCATTCCAACAGTCTCTTACTTGCACTAGATTCAATCTAGCGCATGCCATATGCCCATAGATCTAGTGTGCCTTTCATGCTTGCGCTGAACAAGCGGCTTCGTAAGTGGATCTGAAAGATTCTCATCTGTAGGAATCTTTCATATCTTTACATCTCCTCTATCGATGATATCTCGAATAAGATGGAACTTCCTGAGTACGTGTTTGGATTTATGGTGTGACCTGGGTCCTTTGATTGTGCGATCGCCCCAGTGTTGTCACAATACAACTCTATTGGGTCCACAATGCTAGGAACCACACCAAGCTCAGTAATGAACTTCCTAATCCAAACAGCTTCCTTTGCTGCGCAACTCGCAGCAATGTCCTCAGATTCAGTTGCAGAATCAATAATCGTCTCTTTCTTGGAACTCTTACAGCTCACAGCTCCTCCATTCAGGCATTACACGAATCCCGACTGCGATCTTAGGAACCTCCAATGAAGTCCATCCTTATGTGTGCCCATTGCTTATCAGGAACCTCCAAAGGTTGCAATAATCCAGGATACAAAACATGCTCAGACTTCATTCTTTGACAGATATCACACATATTGATCATCTCTTTCACTTCTGATTGTATCCCCTTCCAAAAAAAAGTTTACCAATCCTCTTGTAAGTGCCCATAACCCCTGAATGGCCACCAACACCACTATCATGTAACTCCTCGATAATTGATAATCTCAAAGAACGTGTGTTACCAATGTAAATGACAGAACCCCTCTTAATCACCCCATCTTGTAGACTCAAATCCCTAGGGGTTGTAGGGTCAATGATCAGTTGACTCATTTGATCTTTGGCCCAGTTATCATTTGCATAAGAAGCCACCACCTCTTGTAACCACTTTGGAACCATTACAGTCATAGCTTGTAGCTCTGCCAAGGTCCCTTGTGAATTAGTATCTTGGGCCACCCTTGAGAATCCATCTGAAACTAAGTTTTCTTTGCCCTTCTTATACTCAATTGAATAATCTAACCCCGTCATCTTACTGACCCAGTTCTGTTGCACCAAAGTGGTAATTTTCTTATGCCGTTTGGGTTAACCAGTGCCCCTGCCATATTCCAACACTTAATGAACCAGGTATTCAGAGAGAAAATTAGAAAATTCATATTGGTGTTCTTTGAAAATATATTGGTGTACCCCCAAAGTCTACAACAACACCTTGAGCACAACCAGCTTATGTTTGGACTACTTCAACACCACCAATTCAAGGTAAAACTTTCTAAATGTGCCTTCTTTCAGTCCTTAATGAGGGACTCATCCTTCTTTTTGACTAAGATTACTGGTGAGGAGAATGAACTACAGATGTGTTGTATCACTTCATTATTTAGAATTTTGATGGAATAGATGCCTTAGAGGCAATCGTAGATTTAGTATGAACAATGTTTTGCCTAGAATATTCATTTATTATTTATGGCGATATTTAATATAATGAAGTCCTTCGATAAATGTGTTATTTATCTTAAATATCCCTAGTCCATTATATTGATTAATAGGACAATCAAATATAGACTAGTATGTGGGTAGACTGATATGGAGATATCAAGTCTAACACATGGGTATGCATTAGGAGTAATGGCATACTGGATTGACCCACGACGAAAAGGATACATTAGATTATGTGAAGTCACAATCGCTTTTCGTAGTGCTAATATTATTGCAATCCTTGGACTTAAAGTCACTAGATACTCTAGTTGTGAAATATTGCGCTTTGATGTTATCAAACGTTACACCGTAACTGGGTAATCATAAAGGTGGCTATCGGGCGTGATAGGAAGCAAGCTTAGAGATCGTAGTGATGTAGATAGGATTTGTCCCTCCCACATAATGGGGGTAAATATCCACGGCCACTCGAGGGATGAGGCTTATTGAATGTCTGGCCAGACTCAGATAAATTAATATAGAGATATTAATGTTATCTGCAAGTGTAAGCATATTCCCAGGATCGAGGAACTATGGATTGGATATACGAGTGTGACTATTTATGTCTCGTGTCCAATCCGGATATGGAGACAAAGGGATAATGCAATATGACATATTGGGCACAAAGGTTTGTCGGGATCACTGACTATTTCTATTGGTTGGGTGGCATGGATGTGTTGCTAGACACCGCTCCATGTTAGTAATAGTTACTACCAACTATATAGAAACCTATGGGGTCACACGTCAAATAGAGTAGAGCTAGATTTGGGATTAACTAATATGGATTAATTAATAGAAGGATCATTGTGCAACATCTTGCAAACTTAGTAGGACTAATTTGCAAGGAAGGGAATAGTTCTAGTCCTACTAGAACAAGAAAAACTTTAATATGGAAACAACAAGGAGTTGTTGGAGTATATATATAAGAGGCTCTAGCTTCCTTCCCACATGAGTTATTATTAGTCATAACACAAGAGTGGGAGAGAGCAAAAGAGAGAGCAAGACAAAGAGCTAGGGCCGAAACCCTAGCCCACGTCCGCCCCCTCTACCCGACGGCAAAAGGGTGGCCGAGCCCCCCTTTGTGCTTTGTTGCTTTGTTGCTTTGATCTTCATCCCTCTTCCTCCGGGTTCAAGCTAGCACTTGTGGAGAAGGAAGAATCTAGATCTCACCTCTAGACGTGGATCAACCGTAGAGACGAGGACATCATTCTTCGTGTGATCTCACAAATCAAAAGGTACACATCTTCTATGACCTTGATCATGTTATGATGTCTCTTCCTGTGATCCTTGGTGGGCTTTGAGTAGGATTAATTTTTGTTATTCCGCTGCGTTACCTACGTCAAAACCCAACAGTGGTATCAGAGCCACAGGTCGTAGAGCATAACATGATATTATGTGTTTACGATTTCAGTTCATACACCGTATTATTGTTTATTACGCGAAAACTCAAAAATTGGCATAGTAGATGCAATATTGAATTTGATTCAATCAAACAAGACCCAATTTAACATTGGATGTTAGAATTAGTGAGTTTAATCACATAGGATGTGAATAATTGGGTTCTTGAAAAATTAGGGTTCATGGGCACATGATTGAAAAGGGGTTTTCAATTATGGAAACAAAGTTATGGAAATAATTCCATAAGGAAACAACCTTGCTTGGGCAACAAGGAAGGAGGAAGGGGACTAGGGCCGAAACCCTAGCCGCCCGCCCCTCCCTTGCGCGCCAAGCAAGGCCGCGGGCCTCTAGGCGTGCGGCGGTCCTAGGGTTTGGGCCACTTGTTGGCTTGGGCCCTTTGGACCGTTGTAAAACCCTAGTTACCCAATTTCATTAAAATTAAACAAGCGCGTTAAAAATTGGTTTTAACTGTATTATGTGCTTTATTGCATGGTGGATGGATATGGCCTAGGATTGTGGATGTTTATTGTTTTGTGGTTTGGTTTACGGCCTGCGAGCTGATCAAATTAATGTAATAATTAATTAAGTTTTACGGCCTGCGAGTCGTTCTTTTTCTCCTCGACATGTGAGGCTTTTGTTATTTATTTATTCTAGATGTTAGGCTAGAATTAGAAATATTTAGATGATAGCCAAGAACATGGAGAAGAAGACCGGAGAACCAAATGAGCCAAAAGACATCCATAGGCGCGCAGCTATGGTGAAGCACATGGAGATGAGCTCGGCACTTTAGGGAAATTAGATATTATCATTGGCTTGATAATATCATTAGTCTAGGGGCCATATCCATACCACGTTTTTTTATTTTGTGGATGTTTATTATTCATGCCTTGTTATTTATTTTGTGTGTATGGCGCTACAAGCAAAACGATAACAAGATAATAATAAACAAGGTTGGTCTTTTATTGTGGATGGCCCAATCCAAATAAGTAGACCATGTTGATTAAGATCAACCAAACAACTTAAAAGAAATCCCTCAATTAAATATTGCGTTTTACCTTCTCTTGCCAAAACACCCTTCATGATCATGGCCTATTAAAATTCGGGCTTGCCAAAGCAAGGCGATTTTAATTTTTCATGATGTGTTGCGGACGACGCAAGCTAGTAATGTGTGTATGTTGAAAGCAAGAGATTGGACGCAACTAGGCAAGAGTCAATTGGATTGATGAGCTTAGAGGCATGACAAATAGGAGTTATCCAATTGGATAAAGAATAAAAATAATTTATTCACCTAATTGGACCAAGAGTTGCATGGGATGCAATTGGAATGGTTCCTACCTAAATAACCAATTCTTGGGTGACTTGCCAAAGTAAGCTCAAGAAGAAGTGAAAAAGGGATCTTGGACCCACTAGAAAGTATAAAGATATTTTCCGCTTTAATAGTGAGGGCTATTAATCCGAGAAAAATAGTGGGAGCTATATTTAATGATCTAGCCATTGTTAAATATAGTTAAATTGTTCAAAATACTAAATTGCATATTTCTCGTTTTGTAGAATTCCAAATGGCAAACAACGACGCATCGAGTTCATCCCTACGATCTGTCCTTGAGAAGGATAAATTGTCTGAAACAAATTTCCTTGATTGGTACAGAAACTTGAGGATTGTCCTCAAGCAAGAAAAGAAGCTGTACGTCTTGGACACTCCAATTCCAGACCCACCACAAGATGAGTCTCTACTAGCGGAAGTAAGGGCACGTCAGAAACATATTGATGATTCTAATGACGTGACTTGCCTCATGCTTTGTACCATGACTGGTGAGCTTCAGAAGCAACACGAGAACATGGAAGCCTATGATATGATCAGACACTTGAAACAATTGTTTCAGGAACAGGCAAGGCATGAGCGCTATGAAGTGTCTAAAGCATTGTTCAAAAGCCGTCTTGAAGAGGGGAATCCAGTAGGCCCTCATGTACTCCGAATGATCGGGTACATAGAGAACCTAGAGAGACTGGGGTTCCCACTCGGCCAGGACTTGGCGACTGATCTCGTCTTGCAATCGTTGCCTCACAGTTATAATCAGTTCATTATGAACTATAATATGAATGAGATCAACAAGTCTTTGCCAGACCTATTGAACATGCTAAAGACAGCTGAGCAAAGCATCAATAAAGGCAAGGGCAAGGCCATAATGATGGTACACAAGAAGAAGAGCAAGTCAGTTGCATCTACTTCAAAAGGAAAACGCAAGAAAGTTGCGAAATTCAAGGATGCCCTAAAGCCTATTGGAGGCGTGGCTAAAGGTGAATGTCACTACTGCAGCCAGCCGGGTCACTGGAGGAGGAATTGCCCTAAATATCTAGAGGATAAGAAGCTTGGAATAGTGATTCCACCACCACCAGGTATTTATGTTATAGACGTCAATCTCTCTATTTCATCATCCTGGGTATTAGATACCGGATGTGGTTCTCACATTTGTTGTAATGTGCAGGATTTGAAAAGAAGTAGAAGATTGCGAAAAGGGGAGATAGACTTGCGCGTCGGGAATGGAGCAAAGGTTGCTGCATTAGCTGTAGGCGTTTATGAGCTATCTTTGCCTTCTGGACTTATTTTAGAATTAGAAAATTGCTTTTATGTGCCTGCTATGAGCAGAAACATTATTTCCGTTTCTTGTTTGGACGAGAAAGGTTTTTCTATTTCAATAAAGGACAAGTGTTGCTCCATTTATTTTGATAGTATGCACTATTGTAGTGCGCATTTGTCTAATGGATTGTATATCCTTGATCTAAATAATCCAATCTATAACATAAATACTAAAAGGATTAAAACTAATGATTCAAATCCTACATATCTATGGCACTGTCGTTTAGGCCATATAAATGAGAAACGCATATATAGACTCCAAAAGGATGGACTTCTAGTCTCATTTGATTTGGAATCATATGAGACATGTGAATCTTGTTTATTAGGAAAAATGACAAAGTCCCCTTTCAATAAGAAAGGCGAGCGGACTAGTGAGTTATTGGCACTCATACATACTGATGTATGCGGACCATTTCCCACGCCTGCCAGAGGTGGTTATACCTACTTCATCACATTTACTGATGATTTCAGTAGATATGGATTTGTATACCTTATGAAGGCCAAGTCAGAATCCTTTGAATTGTTCAAGGAATTCAAGAATGAAGTAGAGAAGCAACTTGGCAAGAGTATTAAAGCTCTACGATCAGGTCGTGGAGGAGAATACTTAAGCCAAGAGTTTGATGAGTATCTTAGAGAGTGTGGGATAGTATCCCAGCTCACTCCACCCGGAACACCACAATGGAATGGTGTATCTGAGAGGAGAAATCGCACTCTATTAGATATGGTGCGATCTATGATGTCTCAAACATATCTTCCGATATCCTTTTGGGGACATGCTCTAATGACGGCAGCTTTTACCATTAACCGTGTTCCATCCAAATCAGTCATGAAGACGCCATATGAGATATGGACTGGGAGGCGTCCCATAGTGTCGTTTATGAAGATTTGGGGCTGCGACGTCTATGTAAAGCGTTTACAGACAGACAAGCTCGGGCCTAAGGCGGATAAGTGTAAGTTTGTGGGATATCCTAAAGAGACTAAAGGATATTATTTCTATAACCCTACCGAGAACAAAGTGTTCGTTGCTCGGACCGGCGTGTTTCTAGAAAGAGAACTAGTCTCTAAAGAAGCAAGTGGGAGGGTTGTAGAACTTGAAGAAATTCATGAACCACAAACCACTGAACCGATAATGGAACATGAACAGGAACCACAAGAAGTTGTGGAAGAGCCTGTTCAGGTAACACAGGAACTCCGTAGATCAGGAAGAGTGCGTCATGAGCCAGAGAGGTATGGACTTCTCGTGACTGAGCCCGATGACGTACCACTCATGGAAGATGAGCCTGCAAACTATGGAGAAGCAATGAGTGGCCCAGACTCTAAGAAGTGGCTAGAAGCCATGAGATCCGAAATGGATTCCATGTACACCAACAAAGTATGGACTTTGGTGGAACCACCCGAAGGGGCTCGACCCATAGGGTGCAAGTGGGTCTTCAAGAAGAAGACCGACATGGATGGCAAGGTAGTTGCCTATAAGGGGCGATTGGTGGCCAAAGGTTATAGACAAATTCATGGTATTGACTATGATGAGACCTTTTCACCAGTCGCCATGACTAAATCCATTCGAATCTTACTTGCTATTGCAGCATACTACGACTATGAGATTTGGCAAATGGATGTCAAAACAACGTTCCTTTATGGGAACCTCCTTGAGGATGTGTACATGACACAACCAGAGGGTTTTGAGGATCCAGAGAATGCTAATAAAGTCTGTAAGCTGCAAAGGTCCATTTATGGATTAAAGCAAGCTTCTAGGAGCTGGAATCGACGTTTTGATGACGGGGTCAAAGAGTTTGGCTTCATCAAGAACGAAGATGAGCCCTGTGTTTACAAGAAGGTTAGTGGGAGCTCTATAGTATTTCTGGTCTTGTATGTGGATGACATACTAATCATTGGCAATGATATTCCTACTCTGCAATCTGTTAAAGATTGGTTAGGAAAGTGCTTTGCGATGAAAGACTTAGGAGACGCAGCCTATATACTTGGTATAAAGATCTATAGAGATAGATCTAAAAGGTTGCTTGGCCTAAGTGAGAGTACATACATTGACAAGGTGTTGAAGAGGTTCAACATGCAAGATTCCAAGAAGGGATTCTTGCCCATGTCACATGGAGTCACTCTTTCCAAGAATGACTGTCCCTCCAATGAGATGGAGAAGGACCGCATGAGTAGGATACCCTATGCCTCGGCCATAGGATCCATCATGTACGCCATGCTATGTACTAGACTAGACGTATCATACGCGTTGAGTATGGTGAGCAGATATCAGTCCAATCCGGGTGAGAGTCACTGGATTGCTTTCAAGAACATCCTAAAGTACTTGAGAAGAACTAAGGATGTATTCTTGATATTTGGAGGAATGGAAGAGCTAAGTGTAAAGGGTTACACTGACGCAAGCTTCCAAACCGACAAGGATGATTACAGATCGCAGTCTGGATACGTGTTTTGCCTGAATGGAGGAGCTGTGAGCTGGAAGAGTTCCAAGCAAGGCACAGTTGCTGATTCCACAACAGAAGCTGAGTACATTGCTGCTGCGGAAGCGGCTAAAGAGGCAGTATGGATAAAGAAGTTTATCGCTGAGCTCGGTGTGGTCCCTAGCATAGTGGACCCCATAGAGTTGTACTGTGACAACTCTGGGGCAATCGCACAGGCAAAGGAACCAAGATCGCACCAAAAGTCAAAGCATGTACTTAGGAGATTCCATCTTATTCGTGATATGATCGATCGAGGAGATGTGAAGATATGCAAGATTACGACGGATGACAATGTGTCAGATCTGCTCACGAAACCTCTTGCGCAGCGAAAGCATGAAGGGCACGCCAGATCTATAGGCATAGGATATGCGCCAGATTGGCAATAGTGCAAGTGGGAGACTGTTGGAATTGATGCCCTGGAGGCAATCGTAGATTTAGTATGAACAATGTTTTGGCTAGAATATTCATTTATTATTTATGGCGATATTTAATATAATGAAGTCCTTAGATAAATGTGTTATTTATCTTAAATATCCCTAGTCCATTATATTGATTAATAGGACAATCAAATATAGACTAGTATGTGGGTAGACTGATATGGAGATATCAAGTCTAACACATGGGTATGCATTAGGAGTAATGGCATACTGGATTGACCCACGACGAAAAGGATACATTAGATTATGTGAAGTCACAATCGCTTTTCGTAGTGCTAATATCATTGCAATCCTTGGACTTGAAGTCACTAGATACTCTAGTTGTGAAATATTGCGCTTTGATGTTATCAAACGTTACACCGTAACTGGGTAATCATAAAGGTGGCTATCGGGCGTGATAGGAAGCAAGCTTAGAGATCGTAGTGATGTAGATAGGATTTGTCCCTCCCACATAATGGGGGTAAATATCCACGGCCACTCGAGGGATGAGGCTTATTGAATGTCTGGCCAGACTCAGATAAATTAATATAGAGATATTAATGTTATCTGCAAGTGTAAGCATATTCCCATGATCGAGGAACTATGGATTGGATATACGAGTGTGACTATTTATGTCTCGTGTCCAATCCGGATATGGAGACAAAGGGATAATGCAATATGACATATTGGGCACAAAGGTTTGTCGGGATCACTGACTATTTCTATTGGTTGGGTGACATGGATGTGTTGCTAGACACCGCTCCATGTTAGTAATAGTTACTACCAACTATATAGAAACCTATGGGGTCACACGTCAAATAGAGTAGAGCTAGATTTGGGATTAATTAATATGGATTAATTAATAGAAGGATCATTGGGCAACATCTTGCAAACTTAGTAGGACTAATTTGCAAGGAAGGGAATAGTTCTAGTCCTACTAGAACAAGAAAAACTCTAATATGAAAACAACAAGGATTTGTTGGAGTATATATATAAGAGGCTCTAGCTTCCTTCCCACATGAGTTATTATTATTCATAACACAAGAGATGGAGAGAGCAAAAGAGAGAGCAAGACAAAGAGCTAGGGCCGAAACCCTAGCCCCCGTCCGCCCCCTCTACCCGACGGCAAAAGGGTGGCCGAGCCCCCCTTTGTGCTTTGTTGCTTTGATCTTCATCCCTCTTCCTGCGGGTTCAAGCTAGCACTTGTGGAGAAGGAAGAATCTAGATCTCACCTCTAGACGTGGATCAACCGTAGAGACGAGGACATCATTCTTCGTGTGATCTCACAAATCAAAAGGTACACATCTTCTATGACCTTAATCATGTTATGATGTCTCTTCCTATGATCCTTGGTGGGCTTTGAGTAGGATTAATTTTTGTTATTCCGCTGCGTTACCTACGTCAAAACCCAACACATTTCTTTGACCAACCTTTCAATTTCATCTTTTTGCCCATGGGGGTACCTGTAGGGTATGAGACACAGTGATGAGGCTCCGCTTTAAGTGGAATCTTGTGGTCCAAATCCCTTTTTGGTGGTATTTGTGTTGACTCTTCAAAGACCTCTTGGTACTGTTGGATAAGAGGTTGTATGGCTAGTGGGAGACTGGGGTCCTCTGTGGCACTAATGGTATACAGCTGCCTCGCAATAACTCCCTCATTGGCTTAGAAATATTGTTGTAGAGACTGTAGATGTGCAGCTTTGTAGTGACAATGTTCTGGTATAGCTTGCAACACTATAGCATTTCCTTCCAAGTTTAGAGACAGTGACATCACATTGAAATCATGCCCACAAGGCTCACCTCCTTAAGCCATTGGAACCCTAGGACCACATCACAGCCCCCAAGGGGAAAGACTCTAAGGTCCACCTTAATGTCACATTTCTGAATTTTTAGCTGCACTGCTTTGAACACACCAGGTCTGTCCATTTCAGTGCCATTAGCAACAATCACTCTCATGGGGAAGTGATTAGTGACTTCACAACCCACCTTGCTAGTTGTGTCAACATCCACAAAATTTTGGGTGCTCCCACTGTCTATAAGAACACTGACTCTCACCCCATTGATGGTACCATGAAACCTGAGAGTTTGAAAATTGAAGTTTCCATATTTGGCATGTAATGAAATTGCAGCTTCAGGGGTAGTGTTTTCAGTTTCTGGTCTTGTTTCTTCTGCTACTGTGGTAAGTGTGTCATCACTCACAACAGTAATGTCATTGGTGGTGTCCTCCTTCTTGTCTGTTTCATTACCATCCGCTGAGATAACAAAAGAGTTGATTCTTCTTGAATTTGTGAACAGGGTAGTAAGCTTCCTCACAGAAATAGCTTTGTTTATTATTCCTTATTTATTTCATTTCTTCAAGAGTTAGCTCTTGTATGTCCAATTGTTGGAATGACTTGCTATTTGTGTGTTGTTATTGGACAACTTAGCTGTGGCTCCTCCTCCACTGTATTGTGCATTACTCTTAGTCACTCCCTTAAGTATATATTGGACCTCTTGCATCACTTGGGAGTGTTGAGATTTACAATGCACTTCCTGCAACTTGGCCATGGTTTTAGCTTCAGCCGGTGTTTTGGGTTTTCCCAAGTGCACTGCAGATGAGAAAGTATTCATTGGTGCTTGCCCCACCACTGTGGCATGCCTGCGTGGTGGGGCGCGCCATTCACCTTCTGACAAATATGCATTAGTCAGATGAAACCCACCAAATTTTGCATACTTGTCGAAAGGTGAATGGCGCGCCCCACCACGCAGGCATGCCACAGTGGTGGGGCAAGCCCCAATGAATACCTTCTCACTGCAGATTTAATCTCTTCTTTAAGACCACTTATATAAATCCTAATGAAGTAAGCCTCATCAGCTCCAGGGAATATAGCCTTAATTCTTAGCCTGAGTGTGTCAAATTTATCTTGGTACTCCAACACTAATCCTTTATGGGCCAACTTATTGAACTCCCCTTGGAGGTTTTCATGATCTGGCTCAAGAAATTCTTCACAAATTTGTGCACTAAAAACTTCCCATGACAAGTTATCCAGAGATTTAATCTCTATTCTAAACCAACTCTCAGCATGACCAGTCATATTTAGTGAAGGTAGAGTAAACTTTCGTAAATCATTCAACTGGTGAAAGTACCTGTTGGCTTTAACCAGCCAGCCCAATGGTCGGATTTGATCTCAACTGTTGGCTTTAATCATTCAACTGGTCGGATTTGATCTCATTGATGGCCTCATCAACCGCCATCAAATGAGCATCCACCTCCCTGTGATTCCATACCCGTCTGATTATTCTTCCGTCTAGACATAACAGATCAATTGGCAGGGGAAATTGCTTTGATACCAATTCCTATGATTTCGATTAATTGAATCGGAATCTGATCGGAATTGCATAAATGAAGAAGAAGAATTGGGGAAGAAAGATGAGAGAGAAATATGAAGAGAGAGAACTTTTTTACGCAAATAATGATTGATTATTCTCTCCCCACAAAGCGGGGTTTACAACGGAATTAGAAAACAAAATGACCAGACTGCCCTTTTTAATAATAGCTTATTACGTAAAAGACCTAATTTGTCGAGCGGACATAAAAACTATGCCGTTCGACTTAATTAGTCAACCTCTTTTATTCATCGCCATTTAAACTTAGCCGGAGACTCTAATTTGGTGATTGCCGGCTAATATTTGGTAAAAACTTGCCGGAGACTCGCCGGAAACTGGAAATGAACTGAAAAAGAGACTTCACTCATGACATTGGCTATTGCATACAACAATTTTTTGAGGTGACACGCATGAATAATTTATCAATTATAAAACATTTAGATGTAGTGTCAGACAAAACACTTGATGTGTCAAGTTTCAACCATACGGTTCTTTCGTAATATGTCACCTTATCGTGGTCAAGATTTCATGAATGAGACATTGGTCTCCCGATTCTTGGTATAATTTTATTTAAAACATTTTGATGAAGTTTTGGCCTTTTTTAAATGTTGGAAGGGTTTCATACGAAGAAGATCGTCAAATATTGGAGAATAATTTTGGTTTATACATAAAACTAGAGGAAGATGGCAGATTTACGTTAAGATCACTTATATATTTTAGTGGAAACAATGTTTTCAGTATGCTTAACTTTGGGAACCATACTTGTGGTTACGGTGGAATCCGAAAGCATACCCGGGGTTCTACTGAGTTAAGTTTCAACATTCCATCCACCTTAGTCCGTTAGTTTTAAATTTCTTGGCATTTTAATTTGATTACAAATTCATATTAAAAAAATCAACATCAATCGCCGATAAGTGGAGTATATTTCATTATAAATCCACCACATAATATTTCAACTACATTCACTTCTTCTTTTTTTTCATCTTCTTCTCTATGCTATGCCCTTCGTAAAAGCCCCAATACCGATAACCACCCCGCAAAAGCTGAGGCATTAAGATGAACAACCACCACAACTTTGAATTTCAAAACTAGCCCCACAAATGTCGTCCCCGATCATCATTGAACTAGCAATCTGAACCCAATATCATAATTTTAGCACATGACTCGTCTTGGCTCTATATTGAGAACAAAAGTTCTCCAATTAAACCCATTGATTATATTTACTCTTCGGTAGGTCGTCCTCCCTCTATGCACTCAGCTTCTTTTTATCAAATGGATACATAAGAGAATGCTTGTTGGATTTTTATCTTGGTTTTGCGTTTATAAATGTTAGGACAATATCATTTTTGGAAACTAGTAGAAATATGAAAACTACTAGTATTTCTAATTAGGGTTATTTCTTAATATTGGTACTATTAAGATTACTTGGAGAGCAAGTATTGTAGCCTATTTATAGGTGGCTCTACAATAGTTCTAATTGAGTGAATCGAGTCGAGTAGTGTAGAGATTTGGTGAGAGACATCTTTGAACGGATGTGTGGGGTTAGATTTCATAGATGTAGTCTATGAGGATGAGAATTGAACAACCTTTGAACTTGTGAAACCTTCTATTCACCAAACCTTGTACACAAACAAAAACACATTGTACCACCATAATTACTCAAAACTCAAACATTATACACAAAACACATTCTGCCAAAACAATTACTGCCACAAACACTTAAATTCTAAAGAACTCAAAACCATAAACACTTAAATATTTTTCACAACTAATTCACCAAAATAACTTAGTGCCACAAGCAGTAGGAAACTCAAATGACCAGAAAATGTCATTGTGTTTGAACTACAACCAAAAGAGTAAGCTAAACCACTCAGGACATTTGATCAAAATTTGAAGGTTTAAACCAAAAGTAAAACAAAAAAAACATGATGGTTTAGTCTTCTACGACTTCCCAACATCAAAGCCTGGTAATTTCATGAACCACGTATAGCTTGCAAGATCGAAACATCAAACTTTCCACCTTTTTGTTTTTGATTGACCTACACTGCTCTTCCTCTTTCCCAGAAAAGATGCACTACATGATTGTGTCCTTGAGGATTGTGGTCCTGGAGGTCTTCCCATTGCAAATGTTGTGGTGGCAGCAGTTAATGTTTGGCTTTGTCCAATTAAGTCTATCAACAAATCAAAACACAGTCCATCACCCAACAACTAAAAGACAAAACAAATAAATTGAGTAAAAAATAAAAAGTAATATGACATGCATGTTGGTGTGTTGCAGCATTTGTAGTAGTAATAAAAGTCACTCCACTATATAGCCTGTACATAAAATACACACCATGAAATCATCCAATTATGCTTAACATAATTTGTCAATTAAACAGAGAAATTAATGAAACTAATTAATCATAGTAAAATGTACCTGATGGTGCATATGAGTATGAGGCTATTTGGGGGTTTGAACCAACACTATTTGGTTCACCATTGTAACCTAAAAGAGGTGTAACAATACAAATCTCATTCTTTTTAAATAAAATACAAACCATGAAAAAATGCAAAAAAAAAAAAAAGGTACATAACTAAAGTACCCGATGGGGCATATGATGTTGTTGTAGGTGGACGAGGTGGTGGGACACTGTCATAAGTAGACATCCTTTTGGGCCTACTCCTTTATTCCGTGGCTTAGCTGCAGCTGCTTCCTTGGCTTCATTTCTTGCACTCTCTGCTGCTACCTGCAAGAAGATATCAAATATTGAGTAGTTGGATTCAGTTCAATAGCAATAAGACACTACCAAAAAAATAGCCTTTGGCCACACTAAATTTTGCCACAAGTAACAAATGTGGCAATAGATAATATTAGCCACCGTACTTAAGTGTAGCTGATTTATTACAGAATAGCCACATTTAATAGTAAAATACCATGGCAACATTATATTTTAACCACGGAAATTTGCATGCCCGTGGTAATCTTAACCCGTAACAAAATTTGGCACGGAGAATACCCGTGGTTATTGGATTTACTTTCGAAGAAACCCTCGTACTAAAAAAATTTAACCCGCAAAGTGGTATTGGCGGTTCATTATGAAAAAAATTCTAACCCTTGTTCTTACCCAGAGCCCCCGTCCCTCTCTCATCCATTACTCACGATCTCATCGATCGATCGAGGCTCTCTTCAACCGATTCAGTGTGAGATGAAGAGATAATTGAAGTGGATCGGGTTTTAATCGGTAGTTGATTAGAGATATTCGTGGCCGAACCAGCGCAGTTGCAGTCTTCTCTTTCCATCATCGACGTCCTCTTCCTCCCACTGTTTGGAGGTAACTTTGTATCCTCCACTCTCGGCTCCTCTTCTTCCTCCTCTTCCGTCTCTTTCCCCCTCTCTGATGTCTGTAATTGATACAACTTTCTAGGGTTTACGATAGGTAGTAGTAGCCAGTGGTTGGATCTTCAATTGGATTGCTTTTTGGATCTTCAGGGGCAAATCAATAGAATCAACGGTTTTGGGCTTGGAACTTTAATTAGGTAAGTTCGAGTCACTGCTATTTACTGGAATTCGGGACTGGCAATGCAAGCTTGATATCTGATAGGTTTCTGGGCATATGTTAGAATTTTTACATCACGGTTCTCACTAGGGGCTGAATTGGTTCCAAATGTTTTGTGTTTGTTTGTTAATTTGTTCTCTGTTTAGATATTTGGGGTTTGATACCTGATTACTTTTTACATCAACGTCTTTTTGATGTTTCATTTCAATTGAAATGATGAGTTTTCCTCTATTTTTCGCCAATCATAGAGCTGTGAGGATGGATGTAGCTTTTGATCTATTTTTTGTGTTTGAAATAAATGGGAAACTATATGACTTTAGTTGGTCTAGTCCAGTGGTGTGTTCCATATTTGTAAGGTCTTGAATCGCTAGTTACGGGCTGTTATTCTCTTGCACCATCCTGTTATGCTCGATAAGGAAAAGCCTGAGGAGTTGTTCTCTTTGTGGTGTATTTGCTTGCACCCACTGTACATGTAAATTCTTTAATGGCGGCATCGCATCCTCGCAGGTAATACCAAAATGCAACCATAACATTCAAAACCACAACTAAAACTGCTAGTAAAGGCCCTTGAAAACAGGCCCGCGGGCCTGGCATGAGATCCAACATCATTCGTCTGGCTGAATACCAAACAATTGTCAGAGTTGCACAATTTGTTGGTGAAGCTTTCTACAAGTTTGTGTTTGATTTATTTCTTCGCTAGTTTTTCGACACATGTCGTGGATATTGCTTTTTGGGAATGGACATGGTCACATGGGCTTAGTCGCTGAATTCTTGTAATGAATTGGGTTTCAGACCAAAAGATGCCGCTGAATTCTTGCTTCGATGATCCCATTCGAAGATGAAATCCACGTTACCAAGAAAGTGAGAAGAGAACTGTTAGATTTGTTCTGTATAGTAGTATAGTAATCAAGAGCTAAATAGAATGACCTGGACATTAGTGTTTTTCAGATATGAAAGTTTTTGTGATTGCCTTTACCCGTTCAGAGGACATTACTCTCTCAAGATATACTTACGTTTTCAATACGTAATGAATTTATCCAGTTTGTTAAGACCCTATGTTAGTATCACTTGATCCTGGATGTTTTACGTTTTTGTTGTCCCTTAAACTTTACTGCTTAACCGATTTCAAGTTCAAATTTCTATTTCTGATTTTCTTGGAATATAGCAGGATTACAGTGTGATCCTGATCCATATATGATTGTGCAAAAGCAAATAAAAACCAGATCTGATTGTTGGACAGAATTAATGAACCTAAAAAGCTTATTTGTTTATTATTACTATTAGAAATAATGAACCCTGGTTCATTTGCCTGTTTCGTGTATCCTTTCAAGTTAGTGGTACTCTGTGGATTTAGAAACGCTGTTTGCTGAAGCTTGAGATTGAGCTATATCTGGAATTGAAATTGACTACTCTCATGTCCCAGGGTTGGTTAACAAAAAAACCGTTACCATCCAGCCTGCATGTAAATACCAAGTACTACTAGCAACGGCCTACACCAAGAACCAGGGCAACATGTACTCGATGTCCTTCTGCACTCCTAGCTAACCTGGCTGAGGTTGAAGGGTAAGTTTTATAGGACGGAGTGGACTACTCCATTTTGCAAGCAATTGTATATCGATCGATTTTGGAGGTATATCGTTTCGTTCATTTGAGTTTTACATTGTTAGTTTTTGTGTAAAGATTCATGAACTTGAGTAGACATGTCAGCTGAAATTGGGGTTTCTTGATCTGGAATTTGCAGTTTCAGAGTGTTCATTGTGTAACCCTTATCTGTTTCCATTAGATGACCGAAATTCCAGTGTTGGTCTTAATGTTTTGGGGGCTCACAATTAATGAATTTTGGTGACTCGATTGGGTGATGAGGTAGATGGGTATGGCCAGTAGAGACGATTTATTTTCAAAACGATTTATTGAAGCCATTTTCCCAATTACGAACTAAAACTGTTCTGATCTGTTTCTGTCCATCCGTCCTCATTAGGGGATTAAGAAGGGTATTGCAACAAGCTGATTTCGTAACAAGAATTATCAGGGAATAGGTTTATAATCAGAGAATAACTTCTCCTGGATGAGCAGAAACTCGTAGGGGTCACTCAAGAAAATGCAAACAAATGTATAATAGGAGTGAGCCACTACGCCGATGCAATTTAGAAGTGACAGTGTCGGTATCTTCTGAACTGTGTACATTAGTTCAGAAGTTACTGAAGTTATCTCGTGTATAGTAATTTGTTTTTACACAGAACATATGCAT
The DNA here is from genome assembly GCA_023055425.1 of Linanthus parryae. Classification (NCBI taxonomy): domain Eukaryota; kingdom Viridiplantae; phylum Streptophyta; class Magnoliopsida; order Ericales; family Polemoniaceae; genus Linanthus; species Linanthus parryae. The sequence continues at coordinate 44,164,169 of JALGPY010000002.1, forward strand.
TATACATGAGAGGCAATAATGTTTAATTTTAAAGTACATTTTAGCACTTAACAAGTTACCAACATATTGGAAAATCATGAATAGAGGAACCAATAGGTAAGAGTTTATCCTATTACTAGTTTATTACCTTACTTAGTTGTCGACATATCTTACTCCGGATTAATAGAGGATAAGAATGGTCTTAGGTAATGCAAGTGGTCAGAGTTTAGTTTTGGAGTCTTTGAACGGGAAAGGTAAAAGAATTATTGGTCAAATTATGAGTCCTTTACTTGATTTGTTTAGTACTGGTTTTATTTTCCCTTTAATTTTATTCATGTCCCAACCATAAATGTAGAGGCCCCTTTAAAATATGAGTAGATAAGTACAAGTTGTACATGATTTAACTTGATTTTGGAATTCGTGAAATTTTCAAGACGGCAAACCTTCGTATGATTGAATTTTTCTAGATGCTTTCGTTGCCGGTGAAAAAAACATTCTAGATGGTTCCTTATATATTTCAGCAAACTATGTGTTAATATGCTCTGGCTTGCGGTATTTTTAATATGCTCTGGCAAACAGGTGGACTTGTTTTTCTACCGTGAGCCTGAAGAAGCAAGGAACTGAAGACGAGGAAGGTGCTATCGGAGGAGACTACGCAGATTATGGTGGCGTTCCGCAAGCTGATATTAGTGCTGGGATTGGGATGCTGTTGGACCAACTGCTATTGCTGCAGCTCTTACTAACTGGGCTCTTGAACCTGCTGTGACGAGGCTGCTGATGCCGGTTGGGAACCAGTCGTGACACCACCACAAGCTGCTACTGACAAAGAATGGGGCTTAGCAGTTCGCAAGACATTGTGTGGGGGCTTTATTTTCCAGTCTCTTGTCTGGTTTTCATATTTACTTTATATTATCTTTATTGTGTAGACCTTGAGAATTGTTTTGCCAAATGGTTAGTTGCTGAAATTTGAAAAAAACTCTGTGAATGAATTTCCACAGTTTATATAATTAAGGGTTCAGTGAATTACATTGATCAATTATATGTGTATGCGGTACCATTTGTAGTTTTCATAATTTATGAGTTTGATTTCATACCTGTATTAATTCTCAAAGAGAAGTAGTATTGTGACATTACATGTCTTAGCCACGGGAGATTCATGTGGCTAAATCAGTTTAAATTTTCAGGTAAAAGTATCAATTAGCCACGGGAAACGATTGTGGCAAAATTAATATAATTTGGCGGGTAAAAATTTGTTTAGCCACGGGTATTAGCCGTGGCTAAAAGAAAATTAGCCACGGACATTGAAATCCCGTGGTTATTCGGTGGATGCAAATCAGCCACGGGAACTACCGTGGCTAAACCTTCGCCACGGCTGTTAACCGTGGCTGAACTGAAAAACCACGCCACTTTTGGCCACGGTTCTTTACCGTGGCATCTCCCGTGGCTGAAACAATTTGCCACGGGAATTGAAGTTTTAGCCACATTAGTTACCCGTGGCTAAAGCCCGTTTTTCTGGTAGTGAGAGAAAGCAATCAGCGTTTATCTTATCCTTCCATCGTGGTGGATTTTTTCTAAGATGCTCTAGGTTTGTTGGTTTTTTGCAAGTCCTAGCATTATGGTTCCATTCTCCACAATTCCCACACAACACACTCTTCTTATCATTCTTCTGCTTGCTTGATGAGGGTTCATTTCTCGTCTTATTTCTAGCTCCCTTTGGTCTACCTACTTGAAGATGATAGAGTGGGACCTCGGACAATTGGTGACATCCCAAAAATCTGGGCCATTTATGGGGTATATGATGTTATCATATACATTTTTGTATGTGGAGAGGTGATATCACTCATCAACATCCATCTCATGATTTTCTCTTCTGTGGAAAATTGTAGTTATGGCATGAGAACATGGAATGACACTCAATTGCGATATCCTACAACCACAAATCTTGGCATTCAAATCAACCTCCCATCTACCACTACACACTGTGTAATCTACCTGATATAACCCTTCTGCTGCTTGTGAAGGTATCATAGTGCTTGCTCCAATCTTGTTCTCCTCCACAATATGTTAGATGTTTGGACACAATATACCATTATAAGTAGGTATGAGATCTCTGCTAACACAAGTCCTTTTCATGAGCAGCTCTCTAATACTCTCATACAAACATAAGATATGCTTCTCTCTTGCATCTTTAATGGCCCCATTTCGTGATTCACATATGTTGTTGACATAGATGTCACTTTTTGCCCACTCCTATAGTATGCTCTTGACCAATGAGTTGGATTCCTCTCAACAAGCCAATTGTATGCCTTTTTATCTGTTTTTTGAATCTCATGCATACAGTGCCCAAGTTCTATGACATGGCTTGCTTTGGCTGCACTGTAGAACATACCTTTCAAAGCCAATCCCTTGAAATTTTCCCTATGAGAAGAACAAAAATAAGCTAAACATCTAAGTAAAGTATTATGCTAAATGTGGTAGACAATTACGTGTAGTGTTATAGTAAAATAGTCACATGAAGTTCGAGTACATGTTCCAAACACAAAACCTATGTTTTTCATCGGGAACTCGTCCTCCAAATCTAGTATCAAACCCTACACAAATAAAGTAAAAAAACTCATTAAGTAAAGTAAATTACTTAGTAAAGAATTCAAAAAGTAAAGTATCGACTCCAAAGTAAAGTACCATCTGTTTATCTGTTAAGAAAGTCCAGTGAAATGTGTTAGTTACCCGTCAAATCCTCAGTAATAAGTTTCAGAAATCATCTCCAAACAACCTTGTTTTCTATTTCTGCAATTGCATAAGCAATGGAAATGTTTGGTTATTACCATCCAACCCAATTGCTACCAACACTTTTCCTATGTTAGTACTCCTTAGATGAGCTCCATACATGCCCAATGATTTTCTTACAACCCTCTCCTATTCCCTTTTTCAATCCAATAAGACATAGATACAATCTCTCAAACACTTTCGTATCCCCTTCAATGTCTCTTGTCACCAAGAGTGTTGTAGTGTCTGGGTTGGTTATCTTCACTTCATTGAGCTAGTCATACAGCCCACCATATAATCTGTGTCACAACTGTCAATCCACTTTCTTGAAGTTTTCCTTGCTGTATATAGTTTCCTATCTCCCGGACATAAATGTCATTCATTTTTAACTTTTTCTTTTAATACCTTGATTGGAATCTAGGATTGTGCTCTGATTTCTTGAATCACTTGGATGCAATCCAATATGAGGTTCTAAGACTGTTGAAGTATGCTCTGTTGTATGTATGTTCATCCACAAGCTTCTTCACATGCAACGTGTTTTCCCCTTGGATTACAATGACATAAATCAACCACGGACACCCACTCCTACATCAAGCTTTCAACCTCTCTCCATCATTTATTATCCATATTATGTGTCTCTCACTCTTAATTGCATAATACCTAAGTGTAGACATAAATTCATTGGCATTTGTGAACATTAGACCCTCCACAAACCTTATTTTCTTCATGTCACCTTTGGGATTAAATTGAGGAAACTTGATACTTGAGTTATTTTCATCCTCATTATTATAATTGTCCTTGTCACTGTCATTCTCACTCACTAAGTTACCACGATCACTATCCACACAGTTCAAATTATCAAAGTTTCTGACACTCAATGGATGATCTCAATGTAGTTACTATTCATCCTCCCCATTCAACATCATCATCAATCTCATTCTGGTAAAATATGTCGTCACTATCAGCACCTGCATCACTCCTTTGTAATCACTATCTTCATCTTGAGCAAATTCCCCTTTAACACCTTCATCTTGAGCATCTTTGTCTTGAACACCTTCTTCTTGAGCAACTTCCTCTTCAACATCTTTTATGTAACACTCCACTAGTCCGGCTTGGTAGAGACTTAGAGAGTGCTACTTGAATAGCGGAAATCGAGAACAAAATATTCCATAATAGTTAAATAATGAGTAATTACATTATCGTCTTTAGGCTACAACACGAGCTACAACATTATAATAATGACTTTAAACTATTGTTCTCATCGCAAAATGATAATGCATGATTATCTATGTGTGTCTCGAATCAAACAAAGACCGCACTTTTTCTAAAGTCAGCAAGAAATGCTGAGTGAGATACACCTTAACATGTAAAAACAGGAAAGGTTAAGAAAGGCTGCAGGGTCGCGTGTTACATAAAATAAGAGTAACAGAGTATATGTAGAACGTTATCAGAGTACGCAACAACATAAACAACAATGTTAAATAATGAAACAGAAACAAAATAGAATCCAATAATCCAACTGTCATGCACAGTAGCCGTATATAGTAATGCCAACAAAGGGCCGGTCAAATATTAATGCCAACAAAGTCGTTAAATTATCGATTATTTGTTTCACAGTACCCGGGTAAACTAGTGACCACAATCAGACATACTAGACTTTAAGTGTTGCAACACCCTCCTAAGAGCGTCAATGAAAGGAGTGGTATCTAGAAGCAGTACTCCAGCCTACGACTAAGGAGTCGGGGTGCACTTAGTGACATATCTTTAGGGACCAAAGCCCATGGAATCATAACCCGTAATAAGTAACATAACTAGTTTCGGTACTTTCGCATCATTTTACTTTACACCGGGGATCGAACCCGAATATCTCTTTAGGGACTAAGCCCGGGGAATCATCACCCAATATAAGTAACTGCGGGGATCGAACCCGATTATCTCTTTAGGGACTAAGCCCAGGGAATCATCACCCTGTATAAGTAACTCCGGGGATCGAACTCGATTATATCTTTAGGGACTAAGCCTAGGGAATCATCACCCAATATAAGTAACTCTGGGGTTCGAACCCGATTATCTCTTTAGGGACTAAGCCCAGGGAATCATAACCCAATATAAGTAACTCCGGGGATCGAACCCGATTATCTCTTTAGGGACCAGGGAATCATCACCCAATATAAGTAACATCATTGGTTCGTATAGATTATGTTATTACTGATTTCTGATCAAATGTGACAAGTATTCCAAGCTCAAATAATATTTCAAACATTTGAACACCTTCTCAAGTAGGGGATAAAATATGACAACTATTTCAATCAAGCAAGTAGTGGACACGAGATAAGCTTGCACGCAAGGCTAAGCATATAACTCACATGTATATTTTGAGACAAAAAATATAAACCATGTTTTGACACAAACGAAGCCAGGCATACGAGGCTAGGCATGTAACTCACCTGATCCACATTTATCACATAAAAGCTCCTACGAACGGTCGTAGTCCTCATTGGCGAACCCGTCGCCTACAATTACCAATTTCTAATTACAACAATAGTACTTCTAAATAAACGGATGCACTAGCCTTATACGAATGCTCGGTTATGTCGAATACTAGGTCCAACTCTCACGTTTCCCCCAATGAAATCTGTCTCAAGTCTTATACTTATAAATATACAAATAATAAGGAGTATTCTTGAAATAGCTTGATATTAAATAACTTAACCAATACCTATAAATATTTATCAAAGTAAACAAGAATATAATCATTACTAGTAATAATAAGAAAGAGCTTTGTTACATTTATAAAGAGTTATTTTTGCTAGCAATATCACATTTATTTAAAACAACTATAGTTGTCCTTGAAAGATTTTTTTTTTTTTTTTTGAGAAATTGTCCTTGAAAGATTAATAACTATATGAACTCAATACTTATTTATATAAACAAAATAAATGCGATATTAAAACAACATTTATACATTCACAAATTTTTTGTTTAGCTTATTTATCTCAGAAAATGATTTATTGTAACCAATTACAAAAACACGTATTTTATTACCCCAAGCATTCATTTTATTTTATTCACTTGAAATGTGGTTTACGAAATATTATTAATAGTTGTAAACAAATAAACTTACAAATACAAATATATAGCATGTAATCAGCCCCCCTAGAGTTCTCTGAAAATGCAACAAGTAAGACCCCCAACATTAACTATTTAATATCATCTAAAATTACAACTACCTCCCTACTAGCTATATATTTCGAAAACAAATATGTAAACTATACGCAAAATACGTTAATTATATTTAGAAAAAAACGGGGTGTTACATGAGCACCTTCCTTTTGACCAACTTCATCTTGAGCTCTTTCTTCTTCAGCAAATTCCTCTTGAGCATTAACCCTCTTTGATGTTTCTTGTTGTTCAACAACTACAACTTCATCATCATCACTTGGTACACTCTACCTTTCCTCAAATTCTACTGCATTGCATATAAATGGAAGAGCAGGTGGAGTGAGCTCAATGTACATCTCCAACTGAGATCTCTCAGGTCCAAGATATATTAGAAAATCCAACATATCATCATCATTGTCAAGCTTCCTTATACCATCATCCAACTCTCTTCCATGTATGAGATACCAATACACCATTGCATCTTCATATACACACTTTGAAACTTCCTTATGGAGGTCCATTATACAGAACTTCTATGAGTTACAGTTGCCTACAAAGCACACAGTACCCCCAACATATCTTTTCTTGGGGTCCTTTACAAAATCACCCCAATGATTTCTTATTAGAGTAAAATACTCCTCTGAAATAACAACACACATAGGGACAATCAGCAATAAACATTGTAGGTATCAACAACTTCAATAAACAATATAAAAAATACACAAAAGGTAAGGAATCAACTGCACATCCTAATACTATGCTTAACAAACTTTGTAATTCCAAAATCAATTGCATATTAACTTAAACAGTAGCACATTACACAATTACACAATTGATATACAGATGAAATTGTCAAAAAAAGAAAAGTGACAAACAATTACAATTGTCAACACAAGAAAAGTGATAAACAATTGCCACACAATAGCTAAGTTGCATATGCATTGTATAAAATAAGGGCTAACACACTGTACTGTCAATTTGTTCATACAATTCACACAAACTTGGTGTTCATAGAGCCAACAAAGTAACACTTGCACAAAATCTCTTACAAAACAAAAGCAAACCATTATTAAGAACCAAAACCCCAAAATAGTGGTCCAACAAACCATACTGTGGATGACATTCCCACCCAACTTTCTTGTTTCCAATTAAACAAACAAACAAGAGAAATTAGAAAAGAAGAAAAAAAAAATCCGCGCACTTACCCATCAATCCCAAGCCTGAATACGATAAATGTGATGTTGATTGAAAACCGGACCTCCAAAAGTGAAACCCTAAAACCCGAAGCTTTGACAAACTATTCTTCTGCCAAATAGACAAAACTCCTTCTCTCTCCTCTACAGTCCACTTGCGAGCCCCAATCCACCACAATCGATCAATTTACACTCAGTCGAACTTGAAACCCTATCTACCTCCATTTGCTCTCTCTGGAGCTTGGAACGAAATAATGAGAACCGATTGTACAAAACGTGAGAGTATCAAAATTATGTCGGTCCGATGTGTTTCCCTTCTTTACCCCTAGCTATGTGGTGTGCAATGACATTACATCCCCACATTGTGCCATGTCGATAACGGAGGGCTTGCACAGTTAACGTCCGTCCATGTTTTGGAGCGCGATGTCACAAATTAGTAAACCGCAGAGTAGTTATGTGGTAAAACAGATTATGCATGTATCAAACTGTCACCGAACCAATACTGCTACTGCAAGGAGGTTAAATGTCAAAAGTTCAAAAAAATAAACTAGCTTTTGTAGGTGGAAAGCAGATAAGAAGGAAAGATAAAATATAGTTGTGCTCAATCTTTTGGCAGCCCAAAAGTTGGGGGTTTTATGTATTTACATCAAAGATCAAGGGAAGTTTAAGTAGTTTTCTTCAAAAGTTTGTAACGTTTTTCTTGGAGGCATATAAAAGCCACTTCTCTCGCCATTTCCTCCGGAGAAAGAAACCTCCGACAACGACTCCGGCGACTACAAGGTACTGTACTGGACTATTATCCGTGCAAGTTTTCCAGTATAAATTCTTCTTCTGCCTACTTTCTTTAAAAGCATATGCCGGTGAAGGGTTCATCCAATTTGACATTTCTCTCTAGCAGTTCTTTAAATTTTGTATCTTTTCCTGTTTGATTGTGGATTTATGGCATTGATCCCGAAAATCCATTGGTCTGGTTTCTAAAGTTGGATGCTTTTCATATGATCTAGCAAAACCCTAGGTTTTAAGAAGAGGGCCGAGAGGTTTGCCAAATGTTCATGACCTCAACCAACATTATAATGCCTTTGTGTTTTGGTTAGTCTTTTGGAGTACATCATAATGCCCTTGTGTATCTTTTACTATTAGGTTTTAAGGAGGAGAAATTTTTTTAGTGCTCCAGAAGAAACATGATTACAGAGAAAATGCATAAAATTGTACTAGTATCTAATAATTACTATTCCCTTTTTTTTTTCTTTTTTTTCTAAGCTTAATCGAACATCATGTGCATGAAATCCCACAAAAATTCCTCTCCTACGACTCCAAACTATAGGTGGGTGATGGGGATGGGAATGGGAATGATAAACAGTCAGTCCATTTCCAACTAACGACTATTTTCTTTGTAATTTACGAAGATTCCAATCTCTTTAGTTCTGTCTCCAAAACTATTCGTAAGAGGAAAGCCGCATTTAAAATAATCAGCCAATCCCTTTTTTTTAGAATAAGATCAACTTCTATTAAGGAGAAATTCAGGATTGTTAATTCCTAGCCATATTTGTTTGGAGCGGAGAGTCCAAACTTTGCAAATGCGTGTGCTACTCTGTTCGAAGAACTATGGCTATAAATGAAGGAGATAGACTCAAACCGTTCAGAGAGGCGAGAGATTTCTCGAAGGACGTCACCATTTTCTGATATATCGCTCTGTAGTCTTCTCTTATCCGTGATGGCTTGGATAACATTTTTCGCATCCGTCTCAACAACGAGCCTGCGCTTATCACATTCTAGCGCAAGGTGGCCGACCCGTACAGCTTGGATCTCTGCCTCAAAGAATCAGCCACTCCTTGGCTTGTCTTAGATTTTTTTTTTGGAATAAAAATGTTCAAAGTAAACCAAACTCATTAAACTAAACAACTAAAACAAAAATATACGAAAGGAACATCCCAATGCCCAGCAAGTCCGCAATGATCTGCCCCTTCACAGCATTTAGCATTTCAGTGAGCACTTTGACATGATCAATCTGTTCTCCTCCCATGTTTGCCAAAACATTTGCAACCTCATTAGCATCTCTTGGCACATGGTTGATGCAGGATGCACCAAACAAGAATAGGATGACACAGATTCAATAAATGCTCAACTCAAATAGTGAGGAGAAATCAATGATGCGGATAAGGATTAGATTCATCTCCTAGTCTGCGGAGCAAAAGTTAGCATCCAAGATTTGAGCATTCATGGAAGCTGGGCCAGGAATGATGTTCTTGAAAATATTCACTGTCTCCAAACAGTCACTCTCTACCTCCAGGTTGGTCCAATTCTGGTTGTAGGCTATGGTTAGTCCTCTGTAAATGCTCCAAACTTCACTCTCCAAGCTTGTGCCTCCTGGGAGCCTTCCAATAAAACCTATCTGCCATTCACCTTTTGAGTTTCTGAACACACCTCCAACTCCAGCAACTTTGCCATTCAAATTAGCACAGCCATCAACATTGAGTTTCATCTTACCTGCACAAGGTAAAATCCAATTAGACTTACCATTTGAAAGATCGAAAGAGAAAAAAATTTCAGATTTAGAAAAAGCTTCATGCATGAGCTGGCAGTGTCTTCCAATCTTCTGCACTGTAACATGGTTCTGCTCTAAAACATTGTCAAAAGTGAAAATATCCCTTCTGAGCCAAATGAACCATATTGTCACAATGAATTTCACATTATGCTTTGACACGATTTCTTACGTGTTACCGCAAGTGCACGGTTCAAGTAATATAGGGCTGGTATTTCAACCCCGAGTTATCGATCCCACGAGGACAGTGATACTGCTTAATTAGAAACTAGGCTTAAAGAGTAAAAACGTAAAAAGTAGAAGGAGGAATATTTTGAGTCAGGTTCTAATAAAAAGTACTGAAAGTGAAAGCAGAATTAAACAGTATTTTTGGTAATTTTCTGATAATAGAGTCTCGAAGTAAAAAACTAGGGTTTCGGGTACCTAGGTCTCCAGGATCCCCTAGGGTTACTATTCAGCTTTTCAGTTTTTCCGATTCAGAAACACACAACAGTTTTGTTTATGCCAGCATACCAATGTTGCAATCTCCTCTCGGCCTCATGCACCTGTCACTCCCCTACAGATTTTCGAGTCCTCTCGGTCCACCTAGATCTGCAGGTTCGTTATAAGTCTGCTAGGGTTACAGGCTCTCCTCTCGGTCTCCCCCTATACGTCTAGCAGTTGGTCTAATGCTTTTGGGCTAGTCTCCTGATTCTCTTCACCTCTCGGTCCATCAAGGCAGGGAACTAAATTAAGTCTTCTCTTCCTAACTCTCACTGGCCACTCTCGCGCACCAGATCATGTCTGTAACACTCCAGGTTCGCGACTCCGTTCATGCATAAACAGTAAAAACCAAAGACAGAATAATAAACAAAACCTCTACTGTATTAAGACTTAACCAGTCATGAATCTGAAATCAAAATCTGAAGTACTGAAATCATAAACCCTAGGTTCACCGAGAACCTAGGTCAAACGTCTAGCTAATAAAAACTAACATAAAGAAGAGAAGAGAATCAAACAGGTGACGAAAATCTGGCAATCTTCGGGACTGCTCCGGTGCTCCCTTTCTCTGTTGTGTCTAACTCTGATTCTGTGTCCGTGTCTGTCTGTCCTGTGTTCAGTGTTGTATATGTTGTATCCTGAAACTGCTGGGCAGAGCTGCTTTATATAATGCTGAAGTTCCATAGTTCTGTGCTGAAATTCTTGTTCTGTCCTCAATTCTGGCCGCCTTTGACTTTTCTGACGAAGATTGACTTTTTCCACCGTCTTCAGAAAATTCTGGAAATCTTGACCTGCGTTTGAACGCACAACGGCTGCGTTTGAACGCACATTCTGAGAGTTGACTTTTTGACTTTGACTTTCGTTGACTTTTTGGGTGTGCGTTTGAACGCACAATGTGCGTTTGAACGCACATACTTGGTCTTCTGGTTGACTTCTGCCTGATTCTGACCTTTCTGGAATTTGAAGTTTCCTGCGTCTGAACGCAGGATGTGCATTTGAACGCACAACACTTAGTCATTTTCTGGCCAGTTTTTCCTGTCTGCTACTGCACTGTGCTGTGCGTTTGAACGCACAATGTGCGTTTCAACGCACATACTTAAGCCAATTTTCTGCACTTTCTTGGGTTTAGCAAATTTTCGCCCTTTTTCGGCCTCCGGGACTCAGGTTTTGCGTTTGGCCACCAATCTTGCATGCAGACATAAGTTGGTTTTGACTTCGGGGCTGCGTTTGAACGCACATGTGCGTCTGAACGCACATCAGCGACAGCTCCAACTTCAAAACGTCGTAACTTCTTCATCCAATCTCCGATTTAGCTCCGTGACCTATCGTTGGAAAGCCCTTGAAGTCTACTTTCATTTTACGCCGGTCTCACTCCAAAATTCATTGTAGAACTCAAGATATGATCGAAATAGTTGAGACTGGTCATTCTAGCTTCTCCAGCTTTGCGTCTCCTTACTCCGCTTTAGCTCCCGTTGCTTCCGAAGTTCGTTTCATGCCTCACATCAACCACTAAGCATCCATTCCTGTCAAGACAACATGAATAACCATACCAAGCGATTATATATGTCATTTAACATCAATTTATGCATGAAAATTCCCGTATTTCTCAATTAAGCTCAAACTCATCTTTTTCATACTACGGAGGCTTTGTCGGCTAAAACGTGTTCAGTCTTATGGAAACTCAACTTATTAAATTCTAATATAAGCTCACATATAACTCATAAATGAGAGTTATCAGTTCCTCCGGAAGAACCAATTCTTGGAGGCTTATATCTTCTCGATCATGAAGGCAAGCCGATTTGGATAGACTGTAAACCCGAAAGGGTCTATAGAGTCTGTCGAGCCTGTGGTGTTATGGGACACAAGATGAGGCAATGCAAAACCAACCCCATCTTTGCAGCAAGACGAATTGATGAACGAATCTAATATCTGGCGAATAGATTCAATGCAAGACTTCTCTCGGAACCTGATGTTAGTTTATATGCCTCAAGGCTTCGTCAAACGCCCAGGCAACCCCGTTACCGCCATACACCCATTGTTTTAGCTAACGACGCCATCTTTACCCGCCACAACCACCTTCCTATTGGCATACCCACTCTGCTCCAATGAGGACTTCCCACATCGCAGACCTTTTTCCCCCAAACCTTGATCAACTACCAGTCCCGATGAACACATATCCACCGCCTCCTCCACTTATGAACTTTGATGCTTTCATCAACCTCCATGAACAAGCTTGGGAAGAACCAGATTGGGAATTGGATGACATTCCCAACCCTCTTAACCCGAACCAGAACCCAAACCCGAACCCGAATCCGAACCAGAATCTGAATTCGAACCCAAACCTGAACCCGAGTCCGGACCGAACTTGAATCCCATGCCGGAGCAGCCCGGCCCACTCCACAATCCAGGAGGAAATGACAATTTGGGGGAGTTCCAACCAAATTCTACTGAGGCGGGTCAAAGCTCAAGCCCATTTAACTTTGGGGCTCTTATGGAGGCTATCAGATATGGGCCTCTAGCCCAAATGGACTTCTTTTCACAATTACTTAACCCAAATTACATCCCTTCGGTTGAGGAACTTGAATCCCAAAACCAAATGTGGGCGGATTTTATGAGCTCGTTTGGCCTTCAAGCCCCTTCCCTAATCCAAGGGGAACTTGATCAGTTTGCGGCTTATTCTTTAGAATTCGATGCCCTTGCAGAGGCTATGATGGCAGCTTCGCCGACACCTCCTTCACATGAAGTTCTTAATAGTTCGCACCCTGCCCCTCCTCCGCTTCCGCCGGTGAGAATCTCGTAACCTCGTGGAAAAATCCCCCCTCCTCCAATTAAACATCCAGAAGGGAAAGGTAAAGCCAAAATGGAACAGGAACAGGCAGATCCTTCTCATAGCAGTAGTGATGATGATGGAGAACGTTCTCCTATTCAAGGTTCTATCAGGGCTCGACGTCGTCCTTGGAGGGTTTTCAGAGAAGTGGGTTCAAGTAAAAGGTTTGAAGGTAATGATCTTATTTCGTCTGCAATACGGCACTCCCCAGCCTCAAAAACGTCCTCTCCGGCCGAAAAAAGGTTACAGATGCATGGTGTTTGGCCAGATGATGCTTTGCCACTGAAGAAAAGGGCCCTTCTCCTCTGTACTGAACCGAATGGACTGGACATGAAAAATGTTGACATCGTCAAGGAAGCTTACGAGGAGGAACTCCGGGCATGGATTATTTTTGAAAGTGATTATGTTATGCAAACTATCTGGCACTACAACCAACTGGAGGTGGAGGAGATCCTTAAAAAGGTGGAGATTGTTCAACAATCTCCGCCAACGCAATGAAAATCCTGTGTTGGAATTTTCGAGGTCTTGGACACCCCTTAACAATTCAAGCTTTAAGAGGTCTTTGCTCCGACAATAAAAACGACCTCCTTCTTTTGCTAGAAACAAAAACATCAGTGGACAATCTCTCAAGTTTATGTAGTTCTCTTGGCTTTCCTTCTCTTTTTGGCTCCAATGCGGATGGTTCCAAAGGTGGTTTATTAGCAGCTTGGAATTGTAATGTTTCGATTTTTACGGTGTTTAGTTGTACTTGGTTCATCCACCTGGAAATCGTTGAAGCTACTGGCAAAAAATGGGCACTTTTTTTGTTTTATGGTCATCCTATAGCTGCTGAAAGAGCAGCAGTTCTGAACCATCTTCACTCGCATCTTTCTTCTTGTTCCCTTCCTAAATTGGTACTTGGTGATTTCAACCAAATTTCCCATCAATCTGAAAAACTCAGCAACAATGTTCGGAAAAATCCAGGAATGGACCACTTTGAAAACTTTCTTATTAACAACTCTTTATTTGAGTTAGTTAATCATGGAGTTTTCTTCACCTGGACAAATAATAGACAAGGTGCTCACAGAACCTATGAACGATTAGACAAAGTGTTTACTTCTCATGATTGGCTCACGGTGTTCCCCAATGCCATTACTACAACTCTTCCGATTCAGAGATCGGATCACAGTCCATTTATTTTGGACATTTATGGTGCTGCAGGGGGTAAACGTAGGCCGAAACATATGGAATCCTTTTGGCTACGGCAACCCACTGCTCAAAGTATCATAAAAAAGGTTATGAATCTTTCTATTTCTGGTTCTCCCATTTTCCAGCTTATGAGAATACAGGAATTTGCAATGAAGCACTTACTTAACTGGCACAAATTGATTTTTCAAAATCATTCTCAAAACATTCGAGATTTGCAATGTTCTTTGGACCAAGTTCAAAAAAGAATCGCTTCTTGCACGACCACAGATACGCAAGAATTCCACATGTTAAGCAGAGAAGATGTTCCATTAGAGAGGAGTTTGATTTAGCTCTTTTGGATCACGGACATTATTGGCAACAACGAGCAAAACAGAACTGGCTACTTCATGGGGATAAAAATACAAGTTTTTTCCACTTGGCAGCAACCATTAGACAAAATAAGAAAACTATTAGTGGAATTCAAACTTCTGACTGAAACTTCCTTGTTGCCCACGATCAAATTGCTATGCACATCAAACATCACTTCCGAGCTCTTCTATGTCCCAACCAACATACCCAAACCCCGAGCACCCCCCTTTATGGGATGAATATACCTCATCCGATTTCGAAGAAACTCAGCAACACTCAAAGAATGACTCTTGAAACTGCTTTCTCCCCGGAGGAGATTAAAGCAGCGGTTTTGACTTCAGCAAGAACAAATCTCCTTGTCCGGATGGGATAATTATGGAATTCTATCAATCTCAATGGAATACCTTATAGAACCAAATCATCGAAGCTGTTCGTCACACGGTATCCTCGGGACATGTTCTTAAAAACATTTATCGCTCTCATCCCAAAAATTCTGAATCCTCAGTCTGTGCAATTCCATCTATAAGATCATTTCAAAAGTTCTGGCCAATCGGATGAAGCCGATTATTCCCTACCTTATATCGGAGCATCAAAATTCTTTTATCAAGGGACGACTTATCACAGACAACATCTTATTGGCACATGAACTTCTGCATTTTATTAAAACCCGCAAAAGTAAGAAAAGCGCATTTGGTCTTAAACTGGATATGAACAAAGCTTTCGACAGAATCTCTTGGAATTTCATCAAAGACTGCCTCATTCAAATGAACTTTGGGAGCTGCTTTGTTGGAATTATTATGTCATCTATTTCAACGGTTTCGTCTGCCATTCTTATTAATGGGGAACCCTCTGACTTTTTCTCTCCAATGCCAGGAATTCGACAAGGAGATCCTTTATCTCCTTTCTTATTCATCATTGTTCAAGAAGCCCTCTCTAGTCTGCTTAATTATTTGGAGAATCATGGGGGAATGAAAGGTGTGAAAATCTCCCCCCAAGCCCCTTCGATAAGTCACTTATTATTTGCAGATGACACATTTATCTTCCAACATTTTGATCTGGCACATGCCTGGACTCTGAAGTGGGGTCTTGATTTTTTTTTTAAACAAACTGGCCAGAAGATCAACCTCAACAAATCCGAATTTATTGTCAGTCCAGGTATGACAGATCTAGATGCCCAAAAAGTAAGTCAGATTCTGGATATTAAACTGGTGTCCAGTCCGGGTAAATATATGGGCTGTATAATGGATTTCAACCTCACAAAGAAAGAAATTTTTTATGGCATTCTCGCTAGATTTAAAGGGATTCTTCAAACGTGGAAGATTCATACTTTATCCTTCGCAGGTAAATGTGTCCTAATTAAGTCAAATCTGCTTGCACTCCCCACGTATATGCTCTCTGTTTTCAAAGCCCCAATCTCTTTCTTTAACAGCATAAAGAGTCTTATAAAAAAAATTATGTGGGCTAACGGTAACAGTAAATGCATAAGATGGATAAAATGGTATCTTCTATGTAAACCTCTCTTGGAAGGAGGTCTTGGTTTCCGGGATTTACAACTGCAAAACCAAGCATTGCTTGCAAAAACAGCTTTTAGAATCTTGGATAATCAAGATTGCTTATTGACAAAAGTCCTCTTAGCTAAATACTGCCAACGGGAGACTTTTCTTCATTCTAATGCTCCATCCTCGGCTTCATGGGGTGGAAAAGCATTATGTGGGGCAAATCTCTTCTTAAAGATAAGATGATTTGGAATGTTGGAAATGGAAATCTCATCAACCCATTTAAGGATTCTTGGATTCCTGAATCAAACTTTATTCTCCTGGCTAACCTCCAACATCACTTTCCGGCCTTAAGGGTTGATAATTTTATCAATCATGCGACCAACACTTGAAAAATGAGTATTATTCAACAGTTTTATGGGGGATCAGATTGCCGCAAAAATTGCCAGAATCTACATCCCGATAACTGACAAACAAGACAAGTTTATTTGGCCTCTTAACCCAAATGGTATATATTCGGTTAAATCTGGATACTTAAATCTTAAATCAATGGTGGACGATTCCAGTCCTTACATGAACACATCGGCTCTCAAGCTTTGGAAAGCAATTCGCCAGTGCAGACCCCAACCAAAGATAAAAACCTTTTTCTGGAAATTATTATCAAATGCTCTGCCGGTGCTACAGGTTCTCAAGCACCGTAACTGTCCTATTGACTCGGCCATCTGTCAGAGGTGTCATCGATGTGATGATACTCTTTTTCATTGTTTTTTCTTCTGCCCATCTTCGCGAGCTATCTGGTTTGGGTCCCCCTTGGGTCTTAATATTCCGTCTGGCCTGTCGCCCGTCTTTGTTGACTTTCTTCACGATCTTTTCTTTTCGTTGAATTGCTTTGAGGACAGGTCTCTTTTCCTCCTCACGCTGTGACAAATTTGGTTACATCGAAATGAAGTGGTAATGAACAGCAATAGTTCTGTTACTCCAATAGCTTCACTTGTTAACCTTGGTCAGACCAACATCAAGACTTAATTTCAGGTCAACCGAAACTCTAGCAACCCCACTACTGAAGCCCACTCGGCAGGTTTGGACGATATGGAATGGAAAAACAGGTAACTCTGAAAATGTTAAAACATGTTTCATGATCGATGCCTCATGGTCAAAAAATGGGGCTAGTACTGCTGCTTGGATGCGTCCCAACCAATTAGTGGATGACGGTTTTATTCGCTTCAAAACAGACTCACCTCTTCAAGCTGAAACTTTTGGTTTATCAAAAGCCATGAAATGGCTTCTTTAGTATGGTTACAAGGATGTCGAAATCTTCGCTGATTCTCTCACAACAATCCTCAATCTCCAAAGGAAAACTGAGAATTTTAGCATCCGCACGCTTATGGAGGATATACGAAGGGATGGCAACTTATTTACGTATATTTCCATCAAGTTTGTTAAACGTAATAGGATTCAGCAAGTGCACAATAGAATTTGTGCTATCAATGTTTCTTGTACCAACTTTTAATGAATGCAAGTCGACTTTTCAATATATATATATATATATATACACACACACACACACACACACTCATCTTTGGCAGCCCAAAAGTTGGGGAGTTTTATGTCTTTACATCAAAGCCCAAGGGAAGTTTAAGTACTTTTCTTCAAAAGTTTGTAACGTTTTTCTTAATTGGAGGCATATAAGCCATTTTCTTCCGGCAGAGTGTGCACTTCTCTCGCCATTTCCTCCGGAGAAAGAAACCTCCGACAACGACTCCGGCGACTACAAGGTACTGTACTGGACTACTATCCGTGGAAGTTTCCCATTATAAATTCTTCTTCTGCCTACTTTCTTTAAAAGCATATGCCGGTGAAGGGTTCATCCAATTTGACATTTCTCTCTCCCACTTCTTTAAATTTTGTATCTTTTCCTGTTTGATTGTGGATTTATGGCATTGATCCCGAAAATTCATTGGTCTGGTTTCTAAAGTTGGATGCTTTTCATATGATCTACCAAAACCCTAGGTTTTAAGAAGAGGACTGAGAGGTTTGCCAAATGTTCATGAACTCAACCAACATCATAATGCCCTTCTGTTTTGGTTAGTCTCTTGGAGTACATCATAATGCCCTTGTGTATCTTTTCCTATTAGGTTTTAAGGAGGAGAAATTTTTTTAGTGCTCCAAAAGAAACATGAAAAATGCATAAAATTATACTAGATCAATTTTCCTTTTTATCTTCTTTTTTTCTAAGCTTAATCGAACATCATTTGCATGAAATCCCACAAACAGTTCTCTCATGCGACTCCAAACTAGGTGGGGGATAGGGATGGGGATGATAAACATCCATTTCCAACTAACGACTATTTTCTTTGTAATTTACGAAGATCCCAATCTCTTTAGTTCTGTCTCCCAAACTATTCGTAAGAGGAAAGCCGCATTTAAAAGAATCAGCCAATCCCTTTTTTTAGAATAAGATCAACTTCTATTAAGGAGGAATTCGGGATTGTTAATTCCTAGCCATATTTGTTTGGAGCGGAGAGTCCAAACTTTGCATATGCGTGTGCTACTCTGTTCGAAGAACTATGGCTATAAATGAAGGAGATAGACTCAAACCGTTCAGAGAGGCGAGAGATTTCTCGAAGGACGTCACCATTTTCTGATATATCGCTCAGTCTTCTCTTATCTGTGATGGCTTGGATAACATTTTTCGCATCCGTCTCAACAACGAGCCTGCACTTATCACATTCTAGCGCAAGGAGGCCATCCCGTACAGCTTGGGTCTCTGCCTCAAAGAATCAGCCACTCCTTGGCTTGTCTTAGATTTTTTTTCGGAATGAAAATGTTCAGAGTAAACCAAACTCATTAACTAAACAACTAAAACAAAAATATACGAAAGGAACATCCCAATGCCCAGCAAGTCCGCAATGATCAGCCCCTTAACAGTATTTAGCATTTCAGTGAGCACTTTGACATGATCAATCTGTTCTCCTCCCATGTTTGCCAAAGCATTTGCAACCTCATTAGCATCTCTTGGCACATGGTTGTTGCCATCACCTAGTCTGCTGAGCAAATGTTTGCATCCAAGATTTGAGCGTTCATGGAAGCTGGACCAGGGATGATGTTGTTGAAAATATTCACAGCCTCCAAATAGTAACTCTCCACCTCCAGGTTGGTCCAATTCTTGTTGTAGGCTATGGTTAGTCCTTTGTAAATGCTCCAAACTTCACTCTCCAAGCTTGTGCCTCCAGGGAGCCTTCCTATAAAAACCAATCTTCCAATAACACACCTCCAACTCGAGCAACTTAGCCATTCAAATTAGCACAGCCACCAACATTGACTTTCATCTTACCTGCACAAGGTAAAATCCAATTTGACTTAGCATTTGTAAGATCAAAAGAGAAAGGATTCGGAGATTTAGAAAAAGCTCCATGTATGTGCTGGCAGTGTCTTTCCATCTTCTGCACTGTAACATGATTCTGCTCCAAAACATTGTCGAAAGTGAAAATATTCCTTCTGAGCCAAATGAACCATAATGTCACAATGAATTTCACATCATGCTTTGGATCATTAACTGTGGCACTACAGTTGATTTTTCTTATAATCCAGTCAGTGAAACCTGCATAACTGCTATTGCTTAGCCAGTTATTAACCCAGATATCATTCCATTCTGAGTAGCTTTGGTGCAAGATCTAAATAGGTGGTTTTGATATTCAACATGCCACAAGTCAAACAGGTGTCATCTCCAGACTTTCTATTCTTGCTAGTAAGGTCCAAATAAGAAAGGTCATTTTATTTAGAACTTTTAATTTCCCAATTTTGATCCAAAAACCTTCTGAACTACCCTCCAATTGCAGGGTTTCATTGTCAATAGCCTTGTAGGAACCCTTCAAAATGGAGTTATTTCAAAGGGAAGGCCTGCACGCCTGACTTCTCGCCCCCTCGCCTCACAGCCCACTCCTGAACTCTTACCAGTCCACACTTACATTCAACTACATGACCATAAGCCTCCTCTTTAGAGGCTCGAAGCATCCTGGCTTCCCCAACAAGAAAGAAAGAGGAAGTCAGAGAAGCAGAGTTAGCCTCAGAACAATCGCGAGTAAAATATGTCAAACAAGTACCAACGTGGAACCAGCCTAGACCTTTTGCCAATTTCGGAAACCAAATCGTTTACCACTTCCCTGAACAACAACTAGCTTCAGCCAGCATTCTGCAAGGAACTTGTTTGAACCCTACCCATGAAGACCTCTTAGAGAAAAAGTTAGAGACAGAGATACGACAACTTAGGACTTCATCCACCACTTCTCTAAATAACAGCTTGCCCACCCCACCAAGACGGCGCTGCCGCTGGACCAACATACATCAAATACTCAAAAACCAATCAAACAACATCAAAACTTCACACAGACGTATCTCAAAAGACCACGGACAGTCGTAGGAGAGAGAGATGCCGATAAACGCCGCTGCGACCCTTGGGCGCCGGAAAGCACCACGCCGACAAACACAATGAACGCCAACACAAGTCCGGGTACGACACCAGAAAAGAGACAGAACCACACTGCCTGGGCCTGGACGACGTCAAAGGCCGGCGCTGAATGCGGCGAAAACTTTAGGGTTTCGGTGAGGAGAGAGAGGGTCGACTGCGAAACCTAACAAGTCTCTTACCTCATGTTTTGATGCCTAGTGTTAAGGGTGAAAATGATATTTCTCAAACTCGAGTATATTGACCTAAACCTTATTGTTTAGTCTACAAGCATAGTTTTCTGAATCTTACGATTCATGATTCGAGTCATGTCATTCGATTCAATTCACTCATGAAACATTTTGAATCCCTCTTTCTGTGAATCGTAAATGGAGAAAAACTAATTCGAATCCCAATTCAAAAGCCTGAACCTTGCGATTCCTAGCGATTCAAACCGATTCATGCTATTCATCATCAATCCGGGCAGGCTCTAATTAACTTAAGTCGGTCTACGAAATCATATTTTTCCTATTTGTGTCGGTTTTGCTACCCATGTTATGTTTCAAAATAACTAGTACAGCAATTTTAAGGCAAGATAACTAATTTATGTTATCTTAGTATCTTATGTTTGCTTGCTCTACATGCATACCTTCTTATATCTCGGTCATTTTTTTATCTTATGGGTAGATGCATAAGGCTCCTAGTCACTCGTTATGGCTGTAATTTTAAGAAAATTTGTGTTTACTTGTTGAAATATGAATGTATTATTCACACACTCTTACAAATTTAAGGGATATAAATGTTATATATACGTAAGAAGATTTGAATTGAATCTTTACAATTCGCGATTCGATTCGTGATTTAGTAAAGTGTGTCGTGATCTGAATCTAGATTTGACAACTATGTCTACAAGTCTCTTAAAAGTTTCGAGATTTTAAACCATTTAGGTTTGAGTTTGATCGGTTCAATGTGTATGGTTGTACGCTTTGAACTTTATGCTCAGATTTCGGTGTGCTGTTTGTTGAAAATTGACAAGGTTGGTCTATAACACAATCTTCAAGTTACTTACATACGTTCGATGCTCTTGTTCCATTTACTTGTCTTGAGTCTTATTGAAGATTCTACTTGATCAAATATTTGTCGTTAGTTTGCTCCAAATTCTTCTTAAAAGTTCTGTTCTTATAGTAAATATTCACTAAATAGATCACTAAATTGTTTGATCAATGCACTAAGATCTTCAAAATTGTTCACTAATTATTCATCATGCCCCCCCCCCTCCCCTTCCATACAGTTTCATTAGTTGCTCCAAAATCTACTTGAGAACTCCGCTCTTCATTATCACTGCCATAGTTGTCAAAATGAGATATTTTAATTATGTAACTGTCTTCTTGTATTGTGTATTGTGCCATATTCTTATCCTTAAGATAGAGAAAATAGACACATGTGCTCATATTTATAACATGAAGAATTCATTATAATCATAGAATATTATTAATAAATACCTAGCTTAAAATGGTGAACGCATCTTCTATTGACTATATGATGAGTAATGGAGAGAGATGCATTTCACCTCTTTCTAAACTGAACACAAAACCTTATTCAGAGCAAATGTAAGTTTCAATAGAGTATGAGCAGTACCAGCTGAAGGTATAACCTTCAAGTTACTGATGTAATGAAGTATACCTCTATGAATTGGCTAGTCTGTTAATCATATAGATCATATGATTCGTGTGCTTTCAGGTACAATGGATCATTGGTATTTAAAATACAAGATGAAACATTATTGGTATCATCTTGCATTGTAAGTTACATACCGGGTATCTTAACATTCGAGCATAGATAGTCATTTTAGATATAATTGACATATACACATCAATACACATGCGTACCAGGGTTTTAAAAACCAGGTTTGAAACGTGGCTCCTGTGTTGTATAGCTTTTTTTTATACAAACAGGCTCCCGGGTTTCAAATAGACTGGGAGCTTGATTGCATTTTACTATGAATTGTTATGGCCCTGGAATCTGCGTCTTCGATTTTTCTGGGTATGTGGGTTGCACTTACGGTATGTAAACACAAGGGTTCTCACATGGACTTCTTGATATGTTTAGCCTATCCTTGAAAGCACAGTGGGGAGAAGGACCCGTCTGAGGAAACAATGTCCATGTAGTAGCAGGTTAGTCTTCCAGCTGTAGAAACCTGGAACTTCTTTTCCTTTATTCTTAATTGTAAATCAATGAAGTCATTCTGTTGTTTTCTGCAGGGTTTAGTTAGCCAAAATGAAGAAGCTTTGTGATTCCACCTCTGATGTTATCAGCAATCTTCCTGGCTTTATACTGGATAACATCCTGACGGGTATGCCTTTAAGAGATGCAGTGAGGACAAGTGTTTTGTCCAAAAAATGGAGGTACAACTGGGCATCGATCCCACAACTTGTATTTGACGATAATGTGATGACCCTTGTACCAGGACATGACAAATCCCAAACAAAGCTTATGTATATTATATCCCAAGTTCTAATGCGTCACCCAGAACCCATACTTAAGTTCACTCTCTCTATTCGCGAACTTGAAGGTTGCCCTGAGATTGACAACTTGATCAGCTTTCTGACTAGCAAAGGGGTTGAGGAACTAACACTTCAAATTTGGAAGGGTGAGGGATATAAGCTGCCATCATCTCTTTTTTCGTGTAAGAAATTAACACATTTGAACCTTCGCTGTTGCAACTTTACACCTCCCGCAACATTTGAAGGATTTGGAAGGCTTGTTTGCTTAGAACTGTGTGAAGTTATCATCAGTAAAGATGCATTTGAAAGGTTGATCTCTGCTTGCCCAATGCTTGAACAGCTAAGACTTGAAAACTCTGTGGCGTGTGACCGTCTGGAAATTGATTCTGATAGTCTCAAGAGATCATATTTCATTGGAAACTTCAAGTCCATCTCTTTCAAAAATGCATCCCATCTTGCAGTTGTCTCGCTCCTCTCCAAAGAGCCAGCAAGCAAGCTAGAACCCACCGAAGGAGATTCATTTGACTGGTTTGGATTTTTAACAAACGTGCCAGCGCTCCAGAATCTAGAATTGGATAAACATTACTTGAAGGTAAAAATTAGTTTGAAAACTCTGTGTTCTAGTTGTTCTTTTGTACTATGCTTTATCTCACTGCTTCCATTTCCGTGAAGTCCTTGGCGATGAGCATGTTGGCCTTAAAGATGCAAATTGTAAGTAGTTTAAGGAGACTTGAAAGTCTAAGGCTATACGGCATATGCCTTGATCACCCTCTTGAGATTGGTGCTGCGCTTTCTTTGATGATCTGCTCAGAAGTGCGGGAGGTTACAATCGAGGTAAGTGTTGGTAATACTATGTTTTTTAACCTCGTGATGAATTTTACATATTGAAGATATTTTGATTATATTCCTTTCTCTTCCCTAGGTGAAGTCTAATGGACAAAATGTTCAAGGTAGGGAGTTTCTTCGAAGATGTGGAATTCTTGTTTTTAATAAACTTCGAGATGTACAGCTGGGTATTACTTCTGGTACAGCTGTTGAATTGGAATTCATCAAGCTTCTCTTAGCCCAATCATGTGTATTGGAGAAAATGGTTGTGAAGCCAGAAACAGGGAGAGTGAGCGATGGAGGATTAAAGATCTTGAGCGAGCTGGCTGAATTTGAACGTTTGTCGCCCAAGGTAAAAGTCATGTACAAGGATCCGAATTTGACAGAAGCAGGTGAGAGGAAGTTTTAACTGAACCATTTTATGTTCCGGCCTTGTCCATTTGAATGGTTTTGATGAAACAATCTTCAACTTTGTTGGGTGTTTAGATTAGTCTTAGTTATGAACTGAACTATTTGCGCTTCTCCTTCTGAGGGCAATGTAAATTAACTGAACCGGCCTTGTCGATTTGAATGGTTCTGATGAAACTCTCTTCAACTTTGTTGGGTATTTCGATTAGTAGTCTTTAGTTATGAACTAAACTATTGGCGTTTCTCTTTCTGAGGACAATGTAATTAGATGGGTGTGCTCAGTTTATGCTTGTTGCTGATCAAGGTGGCTAGATGTTTGAAACCCAGAAGTTTGCCGAACTTGATCAATATGAGAACTTTCTTTCACAAGGATGTTGTGATATCTTGTTCTAATTAGTTTTTCAGGAATAGTTCTAATTAGTTACGTACAGGTAATATAAGCAACTTTGTTGTTGTTGTTTTTTTTTTTTTTTTTTTTTGAGGGGAAAAAGATATCATAGATCAAATGGGGATTTGTGTTACATCAGTGGAACAGAGTTCTTGAATCCAATTACAGTTAGAATGGTTCCACTGCTCTGAGAAGGAACTACCCCTAGCTCTAGCTGCTAAAGCGTGTGCAACATGGTTGGCTTCGCGAGGAACCCATTGGAGCTTAAAGTCTTCAAGCTGTGAGAGGAAAGATTTTATTTCAAAGAGTAAGTCCGCTGTCCGGGACAAATCATTGTGTGCACGGCCCCGGATAAACATCTGCAGGTCTTCGATTAAATTCAGCGCGTCCCCTTCGATAACTAGTTTACAGTGCCCCATTGCAGCGGCCATTAAAAGTCCCTGGAGCATCGCCGTAGCTTCAGATTGCCTAGGACCCTCAGCTACAACACCTGCGATCGCTCGGGCGCCGATCAAACTACCGTCGCTTCGTCGAAGTACCACTCCAGCACTGCCATTTCCAGTTGCTTCCTCGAAAGCACCATCAAAATTTAGTTTAACAAAACCAGGAGGAGGACACCTCTAGATCTTATCCTTCCTCTTGATTTGTTTGTAGAGTTTTTTATCCGCTTCAATCCAATCCATCTCTCTGATTTTCCAATCAATGTCGTGACATCTCTAGATTTACCTTCAAACAACTTGAAGTTTCGGTTGCGCCAGACTTCCCAGAGTGTGAGACTTACTTTGGTCCTCTGTTTATCCGAAGCAGTGGTGAGTAGATTAGCTAGCCAATGCTTGACTCCCAAGGAAATTTTCAACAACGTTGGATTTAACCCCACAGCACCCCAGACCTTCATGGTAGCAGAACACTCCGTGAAAACATGGGCTGCAGTTTCATTTTGGTGACCACACATACAGCAGAAATTATCCACTTGAATTCCTCGCCTTTGAAGGTTGGATTTGGTTGGTAAAATCTCATGAAATAGTCTCCATAGAAAATGAAGAACCTTCTTG
The DNA here is from genome assembly GCA_023055425.1 of Linanthus parryae. Lineage (NCBI taxonomy): Eukaryota > Viridiplantae > Streptophyta > Magnoliopsida > Ericales > Polemoniaceae > Linanthus > Linanthus parryae. The sequence continues at coordinate 44,189,771 of JALGPY010000002.1, forward strand.
GGACATCGGATTTTCCATAATTTATCAAAAAAGCAACCCCATGAATCCTGCTGCGCAACACTTTCGTTCACCACACTTTCAGTTGCCAATTTATACCCCTAACGAACTGTATAATTCCCTTTCTCTTCATAATTCCAAACAATCCTATCCGGTCTAGGAGAAACTGGAATAGGAGTATTTTCTATAGCATATACATCGACATCCCAAAGAAACATTTTAAAATAAGGGATGTTCCACGTCCGATCTGGATTGATGAAGCTACCCACAAGAGGACCAATTGAAATATTGGGGGTGATTACCTTAAAATTGACATGGTTTGGTAACCAAGGGTCAAAGATAGAGAAAGAGCAGCCATCCCCTAGTGTCCACCGAGTTCCTTTCTCCAGTAGTTTCTGACCATGGAGAATACTTCTCCAAGCAAACGACGGAGCACTACCCAAATCTGCTTGCCAAAAACTAGAGTTCGCGAAGTATTTCGCTTTCAATACTCTACTAAGCAAGGAGTTTGGATTTGTGATTATCCTCCATCCTTGTTTGGCCAACATAGTTTGGTTAAACTCCCTCATCTTCTTGAAACCGAGACCTCCTCTTCTTCTAGGCGCTTGCAACTTCTCCCACGCTTGCCAACTAATACCTTTCTCTCTGTCTTTATTGGTCAACCAGAATTGTCTTATAATTTTCTCCATTCTATCACAAGTACCTTCTGGTAACATAAAACAACTCATTGTATACGTCGGAATTGCTTGCGCCACCGCCTTAATGAGAACTTCCTTACCCGCGACTGAAAGCAATTTTTCCTTCCACCCCTTAAGCTTGCTGAGTAGCCTATTGATTAACACTTTGAAAGTTATGGATTTTTTCCTTCCCATTGTGGTAGGTAGTCCGAGGTACTTGTCATATTTTTCCACTTCCTGCACTCCAATCATGCGAAGCAACTCGGTTTTTACTTCAGTTTGAACGCCTGCCGAAAAGACCAGCGCAGACTTATCGTAGTTGACCATCTGGCCGGTTGCTTTCCCATATTCATCTATAATCTGCATTAGATTAGTCAGATTCTCCTATGTATCACCTGTAAAAAACAACGAATCATCAGCGAAAAAAAGGTGGGAGACCACTGGTCCTCCCCTCGACGCCGTAACTCCTTCCAACCGACCCTCCGAGACTGCCCTAGTAACAGCACAAGAAAGGAACTCACTGACTAGAAGGAAAAGATAAGGGGATATAGGGCAGCCCTGTCTAAGTCCCCTCTCCGGAATCACCTTCCCTACCATAGCGCCATTTCTGACGAAAGAATAAGAAACTGTTGAAATACAGTTCATGATCAGCTCAACAAATATAGGGCCGAAACCCATATGATAGAGTGCTTTTGACAAAAGCAGCCACTCCACCCTGTCATAGGCCTTACTCATATCCAACTTTAACGCCGCAAAACCTATCTTCCCTTTCTTTCTTGTTTTGAGTGAATGAATTACCTCAAACGCTGTAAGAATGTTGTCCGTGATCAATCTTCCTGGAACTGAAGCACTTTAATTTTCTGCTATTAAACCATGTAGGAACTTTTTCAATCTGTTCGTTGCAGCTTTTGCAACCATTTTGTAGATAACAGTACACAAGCTGATAGGACGATAATCGCTAGCCTTTCTCGATTGCTTTGTCTTCGGGATCAAAGCAATGAGAGTGGAATTAAAATCAGATAAATCAGCCCCCTCGTTCAAGATACTCAGCACTGTATTTGTTGTTTTAGCTCCGACGATATCCCAGTGCTTCTGAAAGAACCCTGCATTAAATCCATCCACCCCAGGGGCTTTGTCCGGAGCCATCTGAAACAACGCAATCTTCACCTCACTCTCAGTATAGTCCTGTTCCAACGCATGACGGTCATCTTCTGAAATCTTGCAATCCATGTGACTGAGGATTGCTTCAATTTACTGCTAACTAGGATTAGATGTACTGAATAACTGAGAAAAGTGTTGTTCTAGTACCTGAGTAATCTGATCCGAATCATTGACCCATACTCCACTTTCATTCTCAATACCCTGGAAATTGTTACGAGCTCTCCGAATAGTGGCCTTCTGATGAAAAAACCTAGTATTCTGATCCCCCGCCTTCAACCATTCTGAACGAGAACGTTGTGACCACATCACCTTTTCCCTTCGTAATGAATCATTCAGCTCCTTTTTAAGAGCATCCCTCTCTGAGATAACCGTCATGGATTGATTTCTCGTTTGCAGAATCTCTAACCTGCCCCTGATTTGATGGATCTTCATTTTCACATTTCCAAACTCCACTCTATCCCATGCCGAGCACTGTGATGCGGTTTCGCGCAACAGCGCGCTTGTTGGTAGGTTCGAATGGGCTGCCCAACTGTTTCGGATAAGATCTTCAAAACCTGAATGGCTATTCCACATCTTCTCGTATTGGAACCTCCGCTTGACCTTTTTCTGAACAGATATCCACTCCAAAAGAATTGGAATATGGTCTGAATTCGGGTCACTGAGGTGCGGAACCCTAGCTCCTTGGAATCTGTCCATCCATCGGGAGTTTGCCACCACCCGATCTAGTCTTTCTCGAATGTTATTATCATCCGCCTGATTATTACTCCACGTGTAAGGATTCCCTGAGATCCCTAGATCAAGAAGACCCAAATGGTCAAGAACATAACGAAACTGAGAGAGTTGACTATAACTTACCACCAAGCCACCTTCTTTCTCCATAAATGCAGTGATGGCATTGAAATCGCCAGCCACGCACCATGGGTAATCTGACTCTGGAGCAAGACGTCGCAACAACTCCCAAGATAAGTGTATGTATTCCCTATTAGGATCTCCATAGAACCCCGTAAATCTCCATGAGAAATCATCTGAATCCTCAATAATAGTGACATCTATATAATAATGGTTACACCTGTTAAGGTGAATTTGCATACCTTCCCTCCAAAGTAGTGCCAAGCCACCACTATTACCTCTACTGGAAACCGCACAACAATTAGCATAACCCAACCTGTTGCCAACAATGAGAAAAACCAAGTCGGGATTGTGTTGCTTCACTAGGTCGCGAAGCGATTGGAACGTGCTCGGTTTCCTGAGACCCTGCACGTTCCAACTGAGCAGACTCATTGTGCTTGGCGGGGATGCACCGCATCCGCCGCCATTAGTGCATTAGGGATCTTTAAGGCACCCTGATCCTGCGAATCCTCGAGAACACTAGCAAGAGTAGCAGTCTCACTTCCCTTGCCCCTTCCTCTTCCTCGGCCTCTCCCTCTTCCCCTAGCAGCAGAAATCTTCGGGTTTGGACTCAAAGAAGTATCTCTGAGCTTCTTCTTTGAGCTAATAGTCGAACCCAAATAGGACCCAACTTGTTTACATCTGTCATCCACCGAAGCTATTGGCAATTTTTGGTTCCCTTGCATGCCCGAAGCTGGTTTGCCGCCAACTATCTCAGCGTCTAACCCCAGGGTTATCGAAAATAGCCATCCTGTATCTTACAGAATCACTTTCAGTATCCATGTTAGCTTCACCATCACACTCACTGTCATAGTCTTTGTCTTCTTCTTCTTCGTAAAAATCTTCATCATCATTAACCCACCCATCATCTGGGTTTGGTGTTTGATTAACTGTATCTTCATGATCCTCAACCCCACATGTGAAACCACCGTCATTGTCCCCTGTTAAACCCTGAACTTGTTTGCCCTTTGATTCCTTCCCACTGTCCATAGGTGCACTCTGATTCTTTGGCGAGGAAGTTGGTCTTGGATTTTTACCGCCACCCATGTTCTTGTTTGATTCTTCTTCTGTTGTTTTCTTGCAGGGAGGAGGCCGGAAAGTAAGCCACGACCCATATCCCGGTTGACTGCGATGCTTAAGATCATCCGAAACTTTTTTACAAGCTTCACTGTGGTGATTAAAACAACCACACCAATCACATAAAGCGGATATACGTTCGAAGCGGTAGTCAAGCCAAATCTTGTCGTCTATAACCTTGAAGTAACCCCCACGAAGTAATGGTTTATGGATCTTCAAGAGGACCCTTGCTCGGACGTAATCCCCCCCCCCCTCGCTTGATCGAAATTTTGTATCTACATCAACCACTTTTCCGACCCTTCGAGCTGCAATCCTTATATCCTCTTCAGTACGCAACTGGACCGGTAGGTTCTTTATTTGCAACCAAACCGCAAGTTCTTCGAATTTCACTCTATCCACATTCGCACTCCCATCCCAGATTTTCAGAAGCAAAATATTTCCATCAAAGGTCCAGGGTCCTCCTAAGAGGAAGGCGTCCATTGCTTCCTTCGACGGAAACTCAATAATGAATTTGTTCTGGTTCACTTCACTGATGGTAGTATCCTTGCCGCCTTTCCACAGTTTCTTGAAGAGTTCCTTCATCGCCCAAACGTTGAAGTTGATGGGGAAGAAGAAGGATCCGATCAAACATGGTCCAAGATTTTCCAAAGCCTGTCTGCAATGTTCATCTCCGAAATCATCTATCGCTTCCTCTTCCGGTGTTAACAGGGGCGCCGGAGGGATATTCTCAGTAGCCATTGCTGGAAAGAGACCGTTCAACAAACGTCCCGTCACCAGTGTAAGGGTTCTGAAGAATAGCCGCCGTCGGAGAAAACCCTAGTTTCGCTCTGGTGGTCTCCGAAAAGATCGGAGCGAAAAAGAAACCTTGTGAAAACTTGCAACTTTGTTGTTGAATACACTATTAGTTAGGTTAGTTAAAAAATTGAATTTAGATTCTTATCATGGTAGAACCAACAAGTTGATAACAGTCTACGCCATTCCATTGCCACTACTACCTGTTGCCACTTCCACCACCTCCAGCACTGCAGCTTCCCACCACTACTCACCACCATTACCACCTCTGTGTCACCACCACGACCACCAGCATTGCAGCCTCCCACGATTCTGCAGCTGCCACCACCAGCATTGCAGCCTCCCTTTATTGCCATTACTTTGTGTCACGCAAAAAAGTATTGAACTGGAAAAACATTCTCATGAACATTGCATCTATTTTTACGATTTCATGGACATGATCATCCTGGTAGAAAAGTTAAGGCCCTAACTAGTCGAGTATGGAGCTTTTCTTATGCCATTTTACCAAATCCCAGGTTTCAACAGGAGGGCCAGGTAAGATTTTATTTCTCTTGTGTTCAATCAGAGTTTTCTTTCATAGATTTTTTATGCAGAACAGTTACATCCACTAGCGTATTTAACCCGTGCGATGCACGCAGAAATTCCAAATTCAGACAAAAGTTAATTTCATCGAAATAATTATGCCGTCTGCACATAGCAGAAAATGATATTACATTGAGAGAACATACACCTAGAATCAGTTTTATTCTTGTATGTGGCGATACTACTAGTGGACGGGTGAAGAACCTGAACCTGGTTTACAATTGAGGTCAGTGCGGATACCATGGTTTATTGTTGTTATATACTTGGTCTGTTTCTTCTCTTTCTTCCAGTTTTGACTTTTTCATCCGTAGGCATGTCATTTTGACCCAGTGATTCGGATAGCAAAACAATACAATTTTTTAATAATTTTTTATGGTGTTGTAGAGAAAAGTTTATTGTACAACACCATGAAAAATTTACCTAAAAATTATACCGTATTGCTAATCGAATCATCATGTCAAAGCGGCCTGATGAATAGTGACAAAACTCAAAACTGGAAGATATAGAAGAAACAGAGGAAGTAATGGATTTTACATACTGAAGATGATGATTTGTATACGTTCGCCTCGCTTAGGTGATTGGAAAAAATGTTCAATGTCAGAAGTATCTTCAAAGTAGTAGTTATTGTTTTTTAAAAACTTCAAGAAGTACAAAATTGTGTATTACATCAGGTGTAAGTGTGTAACCGTCGAATTAAAATTTATCAAGCTTCTTTAGCTAAATCGAAGGTATTAGAGAAAATGGTTGTAAAGCCAGATCCAGAAGAAATTGTACTACGTATGGCTAAATATCTTGAACGAGGTTGCAGAATTTGAGTGTTTGTCGTCCAGAGTAAAAGTCTGTGCAAGAATCGAGATATGACGGGAAGCCGGTGTTATAAAGTCTTACCTAGATCGTCTTATGGCATGAATGTCGTCTTACAATTGTCTAGGCTTGTTGATCTTAATAGTTTTAGTATGAGACGTTTTATTTTGTCATTAATCTTGAATACGAAAAGGATACTATGATATCTTGCCTCGAACCAGATACATGTGCATTCAGAAACTGAAATGTAAATTAAGAATTTTGTTGCGTACTACTGAGGAGTGATGACTTTAAATGAGAATTAAACACATAATATTATAATTATACTTTCGTTGACGGCGGAGAAATAACGTTTATTTAACAATAGAAATAATTACAATGATTGTGCATCTTAGTAGTGTGACTATTAGATTCTTCATACAGAGCTAAGAATTCTATAAAAGGAGGTCACTGAGGAGGCAAGAAAATCCCAAAAATCACCGACCTCACATTTTCTTGCCTATTCTACTTTCTTTGCCATCTTTGATTATTGAAGGCACATCCAACAAGTCCTAAAAAAATTCACTTGGACAAAATCTTCGACTTCACGGACGAATCGATCGTCATTGACAGAGGATTCGTCAGCTCTAGGCAGAAAATGAGCAATCGGTGAACCATATAGATACAAATCAGACCCGGAAACAGAATTAGAACCATCAAAACTTACTTAGGTGTATTTTTGTGGGGAGTAACAACAAGAGGCTTAGCTATCTCATTTATTTCTTCAATTCCAACTTTCCGAGATCGCGATTGTGGCTGGAGTGAAATCCCTCTTGCAAATCTATTTCCCGGCAAGCAAGTAACTAATCGTTCACATATTTCTTAGTTCGGACGTGTGTTTGGCGTCGATGGCGTGGTTGGGTGGGTCAACCGTGGCTTCTGATTTGGAGAGAGAAATGGTGGTGGTGGAATTGGAGCCAGATGTGGATCGATAGAACAGTCATTTGACTAATTATAGGGATTATGTTAGGGCATCTCAAACCCATTTCATTTTACCCCTCCCCCTTTCCTCACGGGGCACCATTTTCTCCTTCCTCCTTCCCATCCCCATCTGCCAAACGACAACTCATCTCCAACCCATTTTTTCCATATTCATTTTAACCCATGTCGCGGGGGGGGGGGGGGGGGGGGGGGGGGGGGCATGTCCATAAGAAAATCTCTCATAACACTCAAGACATAATTTCTCTTCATAGAGAGTTGGACTTGAATCGTATTTTTATACAGTTTTCCCCATCCCCTCCCCCTCCCCCATGGGTTGGAGATGCTCTTAACAAATTTTAGAAATAATTGTAGTTTTTGAAGATTTGCAAACAGTAGGAGTAGCTTTTGCCTTTGTGGTAAGATACATTGGTAGTTTTTGTGAATTACCGGAAAAAAAAAAAAAAAAAAAAAAAGCATGCCCAAGTGTCAATCGATTTAACAAACGATTCTTCTGCCGAACAGACGGAACTCCTTCTCTCTCCTCTACAGTCCACTTGCGAGCCCCAATCCACCATCAATCGATCGATTTACACTCAATCGATTTTGAAACCCTAACTTCCTCCACTTGCTTTCTCTGGAACTGGGAACGAAATAATGAGAACGAGTGTACAAAACGTGAAGGTATCAAAATTATATCGGTCCGATTGTTTCCCTTCTTTACCCCTAGCTATGTGGTGTGCAATGACATTATATTCTCACATTGTGCCATGTCGATAACGGAGAGCTTGCACAATTAACGTTCGTCCATGTTTTTGAGCGCGATGCCACAAATTAGTAAACAGCAGAGTAGCAGAGTAGTTAAATGGTAAAACAGCTACTGCATGTATCAAAGAACCAATACAACAAGGAGGTTAAATATCAAAAGTTCAAAAAAATAAACTAGCTTTTGTAGGTGGAAAACGGAGGTGAGGGAAAGATAAAATATACTCATCTTTTGGCAGCCCAAAAGTTGGGGGGTTTTATGTATTTACTTCAAAGCTCAAGGGAAGTTTAAGTAGTTTTCTTCAAAAGTTTGTAACGTTTTTTCTTGGAGGCATAAAAGCCACCTTCCACCGGCAGAGTGCACTTCTCTCGCCATTTCCTCTGTTCCTCCGGAGAAAGAAACCTCCGACAACGACTCCGGCGATTACAAGGTACTGTACTGAACTATCATCTGTGCAAGTTTTCAATTACAATTTTTTCTTCTTCTGCCTACCTTCTAGAAAGCATATGCTGGTGAAGGGTTCATCCAATTTGACATTTCTGTCTCCCATTTCTTTAAATTTGTATTTTTTCCTACTTGATTGTGGATTTACGGCATTGATCGAAGATCCATGGAGCTGGTTTCTAAGGTTGGATGTTTTTCATATGATCTAGCAAAACCCTAGGTTTTAAGAAGAGGGCTGAGAGGTTTGTCAAATGTTCATGAATTCAACCAGCATCATTATGCCCTTGTGTTTTGGTTAGTCTTTTGGATTTGTTATATACTTCATCGGATTCTGAGGCAGAATCTAGTTCTGTCTGTATGCTTAGGAAACATGGTTACAGAGAAAATGCATAAAATTATACTAATATCTAATAATTAATTTTCTTTGTTTTTTCTTATGTTTTTCTAAGCTTAACCGAACATCACGTGCATGAAATCCCACAAATATTTCTCTCATGCGACTCCAAACTAGGTGGGGGATAGGGATGGGGATGATAAACATCCATTTCCAACTAACGACTATTTTCTTTGTAATTTACGAAGACTCCAATCTCTTTAGTTCTGTGTCCAAAACTATTCGTAAGAGGAAAGCCGCATTTAAAAGAATCAGCCAATCCCTTTTATTTAGAATAAGATCAACTTCTATAAATGGAGAAATTCGGGATTGTTAATCCCCATTATATCGTTTCGAAGAAGTTGCTGGGCCCAACTGTGGTTAATTCCTAGCCATATTTGTTTAAGGCGGAGAGTCCAATCTTTTCAAACGCGTGTGCTACTCTGTTCGAAGAACGATGGCAATAAATGAAGGAGATAGACTCAAACCGTTGAGAGAGGCGAGAGATTTCTCGAAGGACGTCACAGTTTTATGATATATCACTCTGTAGTCTTCTCTTGTCTGTGATGGCTTGGATAACATTTTTCGCATCCGTCTCAACAACGAGCCTGCGCTTATCACATTCTAGCGCAAGGAGGCCGACCCGTACAGCTTGGGTCCCTGACTCAAAGAATCAGCCACTCCTTGGCTTGTCTTAGATTTTTTTCGGACTAAAAATGTTCAAAGTAAACCAAACTCATTAAACTAAACAACTAAAACAAAAATATACGAAAGGAACATCCCAATGCCCAGCAAGTCAGCAATGATCAGCCCCTGGCATTTCAGTGAGCACTTTGACATGATCAATCTGTTCTCCTCCCATGTTTGCCAAAGCATTTGCAACCTCATTAGCATCTCTTGGCTATTGCCTAGTCTGCTGAGCAAAAGTGTGCATCCAAGATTTGAGCATTCATGGAAGCTGGGCCAGGGATGATGCTCTTGAAAATATTCAGAGTCTCCGTCCACACAGTCACTCTCCACCTCTAGGTTGGTCCAATTCTTGTTGTAGGCTATGGTTAGTCCTCTGTAAATGCTCCAAACTTCACTCTCCAAGCTTGTGCCTCCAGGGAGCCTTCCTATAAAAACCAATCTTCCAATCACCTTTTGAGTTTCTGAACACACCTCCAACTCCCGCAACTTTGCCATTCAAATTAGCACAGCCACCAACATTGAGTTTCATCTTACCTGCACAAGGTAAAATCCAATTTGACTTAGCATTTGTAAGATCAAAAGAGAAAGGATTCGGAGATTTAGAAAAAGCTCCTTGTATGTGCTCGCAGTGTCTTCCAATCTTCTGCACTGTAACATGGTTCTGCTCCAAAACATTGTCAAAAGTGAAAATATTCCTTCTGAACCAATTGAACCATAATGTCACGAGGAATTTTACATTATGCTTTGAATCATTGACTGTGGCATTACATTTGATGTTTCTTATAATCCAGTCAGTGAAACCTGCATAACTGCTATTGCTTAGCCAGTTATTACCCCAGTTATCATCCCATATTTGAGTAGCTTTGGTGCAAGATCTAAATAGGTGGTTTTGATCTTCAACATGCCACAAGTCAAACAGGTGTCCACATGGGTGATACTATTACCTCTAGACTTTCTATTCTTGTTAGTAAGCAGCTTATTATGCAGTAAGGTCCAAATAAGAAAGATCATTTTATTTAGAACTTTTAATTTCCCAATTTTGATCCAAACACCTTCTGAAATACCCTCCAACTGCAGGGTTTCATTGTCAATAGCCTTGTAGGCAGCTGACACAGTAAAGTTACCAAATCCGGAACCCTTCAAAATGGAGTTATTTCAAGGGTACGGCCTGCACACCTGACTTCTTACCCCATCGCCTCACTGTCCACTCCTGAACTCCTACCAATCCACACTTACCTTCAACGACATGACCATAAGCACATCTGGGGAAAAATAAACATCCTCTTTAGAGGCTCTAAGCGTCCTGGCTTCCCCAACAAGAGAGAAAGAGGATGTCTGAGAAGCAGACTTAGCCACAGAACAATCGCGAGCAAAATATGTCAAACAAATATCAACGTGGAACCAACATAGACCTTTTGCCAATTTCGGAAACCAAATCGTTTACCACTTCCCTGAACAACAACTAGCTTCAGCCAGCATTCTGCAAGGAACTTGTTTGAACCCTACCCATGAAGACCTCTTAGATAAAAGGGTAGAGACAGACATACGACAACTTAGGACTTCATCCACCACTTCTCTAAATAACAGCTTGCCCACCCCACCAAGACGGCGCTGCCGCTGGACCAACATGCATCAAATACTCAAAAACCAATGAAACAACATCACACAGACGTATCTCAAAAGACCACGGACAGTCGTAGGGGAGAGAGATGCCGATATATGCCGCTGCAACCCTTGGGCACTGGATAGGGATGGCAACGGATTGGGTTTGGATTGGATCAGTCTAGATCCAAATCCGATCCCCAAGGTTTTGGATCGATTCGGACCGGATTTTGCCGGATTTGAATCGGATTATCCATCGGATCATGGGGAACACAACTCCCGGCACCACACCAGAAAAGAGGCGACGACCTGCTGATCCCAATGACAGAACCACACTGCCTGGGCCTGGACGACGTCAAAGGCCGGCGCAGAATGCAGCGAAACCTTTGTACGATTGGATGAATTAAAGCAGATCCAGAAGCAGAGACCCGAGCACACCGGTCGTTTGCGGAACGACGACTGGCGCTGCTGCGACGGCGGGAAGATTTAGGGTTTCGGTGAGGAGAGAGAGGGTTGACTGCGAAACCTAACAAGTCTCTTACCTCATGTTTTGATGCCTAGTGTTAAGGGTGAAATGGATAGTTCTCAAACTCGAGTATATTGACCTAAACCTTATTGTTTAGTCTACAAGCATAGTTGTCACAATCTTACGATTCACGACTCAGATTCATAAGATTCGATTCAATTCACCCATGAAACGACGTGAATCCCTTTGTGAAACTTAAATGGAGAAAAAATAACTCGAATCCCAATTCAAGAGCCTGAACCTTACGTTTCCTAGCGATTCATGCTATTCATCATCAATGCGGGCAGGACCTAATTAAGTTAGAGTTTGTCTACGAATTCATATTTTTCCTATTTCTGTCGGTTTTGCTATCCATGTTATGTTTTAAAATAACTAGAACACAAATTTTAAGGCAAGATAACTAATTTCCCTATTATTTTTATGTTATCTTGGTATCTATGTTTACTTGCTCGACATGCATACCTTCTCATATCTTGGTCATCTTTTCTCTTTTGGGTAGATGCATAAGGCTCCTAATCGTTCGTTATTGCTGTAATTTTAAGAAATTTGTGTTTACTTGTTGAAATATGAATGTTTTACTCACACGTTATTACAAATTTAAGGGATATGAAATGTTCTATATAGGTAAGAAGATCTAAATCGAATCTTTACAATTTACGATTCGATTCGCGATTTAGTAAAGTGGAATTTCAATTCGTGATCTGAATGTAGATTTGACAACTATGTCTACAAGTCTCTTAAAAGTTTCGAGATTTTAAACCATTTAGGTTTGAGTTTGATCGTTCATTGAACTTTATGCTCAGGGGTTAAATCTATTCGGTGTGCTGTTTGTTGAAAATTGACAAGGTTGGTCTACAACACAATCTTCAAGTTACTTGCAGAGGTTCGGTGCTTTTCCTCCATTTACTTGTTGAGTCTTATTGAAGATTCTACTTGATCAAATATTTATCGTTAGTTTGCTCCAAATTCTTCTTGAAAACTCTGCTCTTACAGTAAATATTCACTAAATTATCTGATCAATGCACTTAGATCTTCAAAATTGTTCACTAAATTATTCGTCATGTCATCTCCTTCCATACAGGTTCATTAGTTGCTCTAAAATCTTCTTGAGAAATCCGTTTTTCGTTATCACTGCCGTAGTTGTCTAATTGAGAGACCTTAGTTATGTAATTGTTTTCTTGTATTTTGTATTGTGCTATATTCTTATCCTTTAGCTAGAAAAAACGGACACATGTGCTCATATTTATAACACGAAGAATTCATTATATTAATAATAAATAGTTAGCTTAAAGTGTTGAACGCATCTTCTATTGTCTATATGATGAGTAATGGAGAGAGATTTGTTCACCTCTTTCTAAAGTCCCTCTGAACACTAAACCTTATTTAGAGCAAATGTAAGTTTCAATAGAGTAAATAGTATGAGCAACAGCAGCTGAAGGTATAACCTTCAAGTTAGTGATGTAATAAATTATACCTCTATGTATTGGCTAGTGTGTTAATCATATGGATCATATGATTCGTGTGCCTTCAGGTGCAATGGATTATGGGCATTTAAGATACAACTGATTGAAACATATAGGTTTAGTGTGTGTATTATCTTCTATTGTAAGTTACATACCGGATATCCTAACATTTGAGCATAGATATTTGTTTTTGATATAATTAACATATACACATCAATTTGCATGTGTACCTTATTGTAAAATATGTTGTATTTACCACTAGACCATGCATATTCAAGATTGAGCTGAAATGCATAACTTTAGAATTTGACTACTCCATTATATGACACTTTTTTTTTTATTAATTGAATATATTAAACAAGCAAACTAAAGAGGATTTATGTTTACGGAGGAGAGGAATCCTCAACCAAAACATCCTCCAAAAACACTGTAGAGGATGATCAAACCAACAATGTTCAATAGTAGGATTAAAATATGAGATTACAGGGAAATAGCAAGAAAGAAAAATATGATAGCAGCCTGGGAAGCAAGAAGGTCAGCTTTTTTTTGTTGGAGGATTTGTGCTCATGCTTCAGTTGCAACTGGAGCTCACTGCCTAACAACCTGCATGTTTGAACAATAGTTTCAGCAACATGATCAGAATTCCTGCAGTAAAACAGTCTAACAAGCTCGAGGCAATAGAAGTAATATTCAGATCTTTGGCAAGATTGAGGCCAGGGAGGGCTAGAGCTTCAATGATCAAAGGACAAGAAGCCGTGGCTCTGCAGGAGAAACCTGCAATCCAGCTCCCCTCACTCTTTCTCATAAGGCCACCAATTTTCAGGCCAGAAGGATTCCGAGCACCATCAGTATTGAGCTTAACCCACCCCACCTAAGATTGGTCCAGCTAAGAACCTTCGGAGGGCTGCAAATCTTAGAACTGTGCTTATCCATATAGAACAGCCAAACGTTAACCTCCTGCTTAACTTTGCCAGCCAGAGCAGAGTCCAACAAAATAGAGGTGGAGTTTTCAAACACAAGATCATTTCTCCTCTTCCAAATATGCCAACAGGCAAAAACAAAAAGGTTTGCCAATGGCTCTTCCAGCAAGTACTAGGAGAGCCATTGCCAAGCAACCAGTCATCAAAGGAAAGGGGAGAATTCATCAAAGAGGGGGCTGGATCAAGCAAATTCTAAAAAGAACCAAAAAGGTTGCAATGTCCGAAGAGGTGATCCAAAGACTCCACAGCAACACCACAAATAGGAAAAAGATTTAGGTGGGAGGTGATGATGTAACTTCATTAGTATGAAGTTTATGGTGAAAAACTAAGCATGCAAAGAGCATAAGCGAGGGAGGGAGGGAAGCTTCCAAATCCATTTCCAATACTTGTCAATAGGATGCCAATTGTTGATAAGCTGAAAACAAGAAGATAAAGAGAAGTGACTAGAGCTCTCAGTTCATCTGGGATGTCAGGTGTTAGAGGAAGGAATGAAAGGAGTTCTGCAAAGCAGGCTGCTTCTGGGGAGCTGGAAGGAGATGGGCAAAGTTCCGCTGCTCCAAGCTTCCCAAACTTGTCTAACAGAATCATTCTCTTCAAATTGAGTTAGGGGACCCTGGATAAGGCTACTAACAGAGAAATCATTGAACCAAATATCATTCCAGAAACTGACATTCCCTCTACCAAGTTTGTAACCAGTTCTTTTGTTCACCACATCCTTACCCCAGCAGAGACTTCTCCGAGCAAAGGAACTAGCCACCACTAGTCTTGCTTTTGTATCTGCTAGATAGGATCCTGCTCCACATGATGTCCTTATTCTTTGACATTCTCCAACACTGGATAGCCATTTATTGGCCATTTGCCTCGTGTACACAATGATGATTCCGATAAAAAGTTATAGCAACTAGCCAGAATTTACTCGGATTGAAGAGAACGTCAATTGAACAAATAACATTAAAGCAGGGGTGAATTTATGAAACGGAGGGACAAACTAAACTATATGTTTTGCCAATAACCAAGACAAACCAAACTATATGTTTGGTACTTTGGTAATTTACCACATTATTGAACCGGAAATTTTCCTTTTGTTAATATTGGATTAGATAAGACTCAGTTAGACATTGCAGGATGAAAGTTAGGAAAAACTAAAGCTAAAACCGTTCATTTCCATTTACATGATTTCTGAATTCAATTTAGTTTCATTAGTCAGCATGCTATTACTACTTCAAGTGAACTCATTTACTATATTGTTTTATGATCCTACATTTCATCTTTGGACATTTTTCTCTAAAATTTCTGCATCTACTTGGGCTCTTTAAGCTTAATTACTCTTTTAGATTTGTCAGCTGGAATCTTGCATTTTCGATTGCTGAAAGTAAATGCAGTTCCGATATTCAAAAAATTGAGGAAGAGGTATAGACTAAATTTCTTTCACATGAACTTCTGACTCCCTCAGTTATTCCTTCGAAGAACAGTTGGGAAAGTGGAGACTGAAGATATATAAGTCCATTTGGATTGCAATGTTTTTTTGTAAAAACAAAAAACAATCTATCGCGAGAGCCGGATTTCAGAGCCTGTCCCTGGTTTGACACGCAGCTTCCTGTGTTGTATATTTTTTTCTATGCGAACCGGCTCCCAGGTTTCAACTGAAGTGAGAGCTTGGTTGCATTTTTCCCAACCTTACCATTGCTATGTTGCATTTTTACAACTTGCAGTGTATTAACACGAGGGTTCTCACATTACCTTCTTGATATGTTTAGCCTATCCTTGAAAGCACAGTGGGGAGAAGGACTCGTCTGAGGAAACAATGTCCATGTAGTAGCAGGTTAGTCTTCCAGCTGTAGAAAACTGGAACTTCTTTTCCTTTATTCTTAATTGCAAATCAATGAAGTCATTCTGTTGTTTTCCGCAGGGTATAGTTTGCCAAAATGAAGAAGCTTTGTGATTCCACCTCTGATGTTATCAGCAATCTTCCTGGCTTTATACTGGATAACATCCTGACGGGTATGCCTTTAAGAGATGCAGTGAGGACAAGTGTTTTGTCCAAAAAATGGAGGTACAACTGGGCATCGATCCCACAACTTGTATTTGACGATAATGTGATGACCCTTGTACCAGGACATGACAAATCCCAAACAAAGCTTATGTTAATTATATCCCAAGTTCTAATGCTTCACCCAGAACCCATACTTAAGTTCACTCTCTCTATTCGCGAACTTGAAGGTTGTCCTGAGATTGACAACTTGATCAGCTTTCTGACTAGCAAAGGGGTTGAGGAACTAACACTTCAAATTTGGAAGGGTGAGGGATATAAGCTGCCATCATCTCTTTTTTCGTGTAAGAAATTAACACATTTGAACCTTCGCTGTTGCAACTTTACACCTCCCGCAACATTTGAAGGATTTGGAAGGCTTGTTTGCTTAGAACTGTGTGAAGTTATCATCAGTAAAGATGCATTTGAAAGGTTGATCTCTGCTTGCCCAATGCTTGAACAGCTAAGACTTGAAAACTCTGTGGCGTGTGACCGTCTGGAAATTGATTCTGGTAGTCTCAAGAGATCATATTTCATTGGAAACTTCAAGTCCATCTCTTTCAAAAATGCATCCCATCTTGCAGTTGTCTCGCTCCTCTTCAAAGAGCCAGCAAGCAAGCTAGAACCCACCGAGGGAGATTCATTTGACTGGTTAGGATTTTTCACAAACGTGCCAGCGCTCCAGAATCTAGAATTGGATAAACATTACTTGAAGGTAAAATTAGTTTGAATGCTCTGTGTTCTAGTTGTTCTTTTGTATGCTTTATCTCACTGCTTCCATTTGCGTGAAGTCCTTGGCGAAGAGCTTGTTGGCCTTAAAGATGGAAATTGCATGGAGTTTAAATAGACTTGAAAGTCTAAGGCTGTACAACATATGCCTTGATCACGCTTTTGAGATTGCTGCTGCGCTTTCTATAATGTTCTGCTCAGAAGTGCGGGAGGTTACAATCGAGGTAAGTGTTGGTAATACTATGTTTTTTATCCTTGTGATGAATTTTACATATTGAAGATATTTTGATTATATTCCTTTCTCTTCCGTAGATGGAGTCTAATGGACAAAATGGTGAAGGTAGGGAGTTTCTTCGAAGATGTGGAAATCTTGTTTTTGATAAACTTCGAGATGTACAGCTGGGTATTACTTCTGGTACAACTGTTGAATTGGAATTCATCAAGCTTCTCTTAGCTCAATCAAGTGTATTGGAGAAAATGGTTGTGAAGCCGGAACCAGGGACAGTGCGCGATGGAGGATTAAAGATCTTGAGCGAGTTGGCTGAATCTGAACGTAGGTCGCCCAAGGTAAAAGTCACGTACAAGGATCCGGATTTGACAGAAGCGGGTGAGAAGAAGTTTTAACTGAACCATTATATGCTCTGGCCTTGTCGATTTGAATGGTTTTGATGTATCTTCAACTTTGTTGGGTGTTTAGATTAGTCTTAGTTATGAACTGAACTATTGAAGTTTCTCCTTCTGAGGACAATGTAATTAGATGCGTGTGCTCAGTTTATGCTTGTTTCTGAAGGTGGCTAGATGTTTGAAACCCAGAAGTTTGCCGAACTTGATCAATATGAGAACTTTCTTTCGCAAGGATGCTGTGATATCTTGTTCGAATTAGTATTTTTTTAGGAATAGTTCTAATTAGTTACGTACAGGTAATATAAACAACTATGTTGTTGTTTTTCTGATGAATTAAACAACTTTGTTGTTAAATACACTAAAAGTTAGGTTAGTTAAAATATTGAATTTAGATTCTTATCATGGTAGAACCAACAAGTTGATAACAGTCTACGCCACTCCATTGCCACTACTACCTGTTGCCACTTCCACCACCTCCAGCACTGCAGCTTCCCACCACTACTCATCACCATTACCACCTCTGTGTCACCAGTATTGCACCAGCATTGCAGCCTCCCACGATTCCGCAGCTGCCACAACCAGCATTGCAGCCTCCGTTTCTTGCCATCACTTTGAGTCACACAAAAGAGTATTGTACTGGAAAATCAATTTCATGAACATTGCATCTTTTTTTACGATTTCATGGACGCGATCATCGTAGTAGAAAAGTTAATGCCGTAATTAATGGAGTCTGGTGCTTTTTATTTCATTTACAGAATCCCAGGTTTAAAGTGGAGGGTCAAGTAAGATTTTGCAGCTCTTGTGTTCAATCAGTGTTTCCCTTCATAGATTTTTGATGCAGAATAGTTACATCCACTAGCGCATTTAACCCATACGATGTACGGTGAAATTCCAAATCCAAACAAAAATTAATTTCATTGAAACAATCTTGTCGTCTACACACGGCAAAAAAAATACTACATTGAGAAAACATAGACCTAGAATCAGTTTTATTCTTGTACGTGCGATACTACTAATTAAGGTTACAATGCTAGTGGACGGGTGAAGAACCAGCTACGATTGAGGTAAGTGGCGATACGAAGGTTTATTGTTGAACATAATGGATTTTACATGATGAAGATGATTATTCATATATGTTCGCGTTGCTTAGGTGAAGTCCATTGGACAAAATGTTCAATGTCAGAAGTATTTTCATTGTAGTGGAACTATTGTTTTAGTACAATTGGATATTACATCAGGTATGGTGTAACTGTTGAATTAAAACTTATCAAGCTTCTTTTAGCTAAATCAAAGGTATTAGAGAAAATGGTTGTAAAGCCAGATCTAGAGAAATTGTACGAAATCTGGATGTGACAGGAAGATGGTGTTATAAAGTCTAATCTAGACCGTCTTATGGCATGAATGACGTCTTAAAATTGTCTAGGCTTGTTTATTATCTTAATGGTTTTATTACGAGACGTTTTATTTTGTCATTAATCTTGAATACTGCAAGGATGCTACGATATCTTTTCTCGAACCAGATACATGTGCATTCAGAAACTGAAGTGTAAATTAAGAATTTTGTTGCGTACTACTAAGGAGTAAGGACTTTAAATGAGAGTTAACATATCATATTATAATTATACTTTCGTTAATGGCGGAAAAAACACTATTTATTTAACAATATGAACAAATATAATGGTTATGACTACTAGG
The DNA here is from genome assembly GCA_023055425.1 of Linanthus parryae. NCBI lineage: Eukaryota > Viridiplantae > Streptophyta > Magnoliopsida > Ericales > Polemoniaceae > Linanthus > Linanthus parryae. The sequence continues at coordinate 44,208,627 of JALGPY010000002.1, forward strand.
TTCTTTATATAGTGCTAAGAATCCCATAAAAGGATGTCATGTGGCAGCGGCAAGAAAAGCCCAAAAAACCACCGACCTTACAATTTCTTTCCTATTCTACCTTCCCTCAAATTCTACTGCATTGCATAGAAATGGAAGAGCAGGTGGAGTGAGCTCAATGTACATCTCCAACTGAGATCTCTCAGGTCCAAGATATATTAGAAAATTCAACATATCATCATCATCATTGTCAACTTCCTTATACCATCATCCAACTCTCTTCCATGTATGCGATACCAATACACCATTGAATCTTCATATCCAAGCTTTGAAACTTTCTTATGGAGGTCCATTATACAGAACATCTATGAGTTACAGTTGTCTACAAAGCACACAGTAACCCCAACATATCTTTTCTTGGGGTCCTTTACAAAATCACCCCAATGATTGCTTATTAGAGTAAAATACTCCTCTGAAATAACAACACACATAGGGACAATCATCAATAAACATTGTAGGTATCAACAACTTCAATAAACAATGTAAACAATATACAAAAGGTAAGGAATCAACTGCACATCCCAGTACTATGCTTGACAAACTCTGTAATGTTGGGAAATTTTATTTCTTTGTGGGCCATGTGAAAATATTAGTAGTTATATTATTGGGCTATCAAATAAACGGGCCACTAAAGTGATCTAATTAATAATTGGGCTCGTATGAACATAAAGTGGTGTGGACTTTGTAATGTGTAGTAGCCCATTACTAATTGATTAGGATTATGGGAGCCTCATCAATTTAGTATATAAAGACTACCAGGGCTGTGATCCCCAACACATTCGAATACAGTGGTCTCACTCTTCCCATTGAGACAGATCATTGAAGCTTGTCCGAGTTGTGGTTGGAAGATCGCGATTCACTCAAGATTATCATGACATGGAACACAATACACTAGCTATGGACCGAGGTTAGTCTCATTTAAAGTTCTTATGTTCTTGGTTATTCTAGATGATAGTTTATGTGTTGTAGATTATGATTCCTCCTTGAGATAATCTTCATGAAAGTTTGGAGTTGATCTAACAAGTGGTATCAGAGCCACTATCATGCTAGGATCGTAAAGAACGAGTTTTGTTAAGTTAATCCCGAATTGCAGTTTACTGCCTCGGTTTTCGTTCATATGTCGGATCTTGCATATCTTCATATGGTTGCGTAGAATCGAAATAAGCTTTCGAACAATATATTATAAGCTTAATTCCGACTTACGGTTTGAAAGTTATGGTGCTTTAAACCAACTGCTCCGGTTAATGATTTCCAAACACTGCCTTAGATCTGAGTTGTGCCGGGTTATGATCTGGTGCGACAGCGGCTCTCATGCCTCGTTGCGCCGTTGGATCCGATGACCCATATTATTTTGGCTATGACGAGATTTCTAGATATTCGATTTGGGCGATTCAGTAGTCAAACCCTAGGTTTTTGGGTCTTTTGAATCCATCTGTACGATTATATTTTTCGAATCCATCTCTCATGATACTAATGTACTTATATCATGTTTATGACTTGATTCATGGATAAAATATGCAAAATTATTATTAGGATGCTGATAATTACAGCACCAGTATAACTAATTACAGGACAATGAAATTCTAGAATACAATAATGCCCCTTGAATATAACCGGTCAATTAATTGTAAATGATTTGTCTTTTAATTCTAGGATTGAATTTCTCAAAAAAAATATTATAGGATTGACTTGTTGATAAATTCGTTCCAAATCCTATTATCTCTCTCGTTTTAATTGTATATCAATCCCATTTCTTTTTTTCCCCGAATTTCTATCCCCATCTCTCTCTCTCTCTCTCTCTCACTCTCTTCTTTGCCGTCTTTCGCACTCACACACAACTGAACCCCAAGTATACTAAAACAGAGAAAGGTTATGCATATTTGTTGAGAAACATTAGCCAAGGATACTAAAACAGAGAAAGAGATCATTCTCATTTTCTGAAGGCCAACCAAGCCCATAAAAATGTGCTATAACAGTACAAAGATCTCCAATCTTCAACAAAGTCCTTGTTCCATTACACATCTAGGATCGTTTAATGTTTTCTAATGCTTAATGTTCAACAACGAAACCATTTTCATGTAAGAAACACCAATACAAAGCTCTATGATGAGTACGAAAGTAAACCCGTAACGAAAGAAACCGCATCTATCATCGTGAACGAACCACATACGCAGTATCAACATTCATAGTGTAAGAGTTTGAGATCAAAATCCTGTTGCTTTTCAAAGAAGTTTGATATCATATTTTAGATCCGAGAGAGACAAAGAGCTTCAGGGGAGAGACATAAATGGGGTGATACAAATAAAAAACGAGGAGAGAGGGTGAGAGAGATAGACTAGGGATTAGAACGAATTTATCAACAAGTAAATCATGTAATTGAAGGACAATCAATCATCGGTAATATTGAAGGGGCATTATCGTCTTTCAGACTTTTATTGTGCTGTACTTAGTGATTCTTGTGCTGTAATCATCAGCACCCTTATTATTATTGTTAGTTTTTTTGGTGTATTTTTAGTATGTTGCACCATTATAAATCATTAGTGTATATTTGGTATATTACACAATATGGAATATGGTGTATATTTAGTATCTTACACCATTATTGATATTCGGTGTATCTTTGGTATTTATACACTATTAAATATATTTGGTGTATATTTGGTATCTTACACCATAATTGATATTTGGTGTATCTTTGGTATTTTTACACCAATAAATATCTTTGGTGTTACTTTGGTATTCTTACACCATTAAGTATATTTTTGGTGCATATTTGATATCTTACACCATTATGAATATTTTGGGTGTAATCTTTTGTATTACACTAAAAGATTAATATTTCAGGTTCTACATTTAATACATTAGAGTAACTTTGGCATTTTACATTAAAATATACATTTAAGACATTAGTGTAATTTTGGTATTTCACACTAAATAAAATGGTCTTGTATCCTAGAATAAATCGATTGAAACAATATGTCGTCAAAGTGACCTCTATTGTGTGAAATTTATTTATTTTGGGATATAAAGATGTGTGTGTTTATTATTTATGCGACTAACTAATCGGCCCAAAGGAAGGTTGTTAGTTGGCCAAATAATAAGCACATTTGTGGTAATAAATATGTGAAGGTTATCAAGTTATTCCATGTGAACAATACGTCGACCCAAAGGAAGACTTATTGTTTAACCGGACTTACTGTCAATTATATTTGATTACTGCATGGAGAGTACCACTTACAAGTTGTTGTTTATGTCCAAAGACTAAACAACAATGTTGTGCTAGGTATCTTGTAAGGAACCCGTTAATTATATTGTTGATTTATGTCTTGCATGAATACTTTATGGTTATATTTTACTACGTGCTTGTACATTATATTTGAATTTTGAGCTCATGTCTTTAACTTGTTCTCTATTTAAGTCAGCTTACTTGTTATTTATTGTTGCTGATAAAGACTCATACTTGGAGCTTTATAGCATGTATAAATTCTTGAAAATAAAGTTATTCTAGAAGCTTTTAAGTTAAGTATGGTCACGCTATTGAGCTAATGCATGCACATGATAAGCATAGGATCACAAGATGGCATATTATACACATATAATATGAAGTTACAGATCTTATTCACCAACTTCACTTTCCAGTTCCATTCTGGAGGTCTGACATAGTGGTGCAAATTACAAACAAAATGATAAGAAAGCAGTTATCCATACCCAAATTATTAATGGGCTTGTTGAACTCAGCCACACACAAATAGTTCTTTTCCTGTAGGTAGACTAAACAAACCTGCACCAAATCATTTTACTACAGTATAAGAGACCCATATGTTTTCATTTTTTTTTCAAACAAGAGACCCATATGTTAAATAGCACAAGAACTGGATCAAAATAGAAAGAAAACTAAATACCACGATTCAAAAATCCAAAATACTCAAACGAGTTAGTGGAAGAGCTAACCTTTCTAGATGGAAAACTGGGTCTGATGCTACGCCGTACAGAGAAATTAATTAGGGACTCCTTAGATATAGGGTTTTTTGGGGAAGAAATGGAATAAATTTGAACCTGCGTGAAGAGAGTGTTGAAATCATCACCCAATCGACTCGCATCGCAGAAAACCCTCGTCTAATTAAAACCCATTGAGACAGAATTTTACCTCACCCAAGAAGCATATCACTCGAATCAATTTGATAGTTGAAAGCTTGGAACCTCAACTGAGTAGAATCGCTCGCCGCCACCGAATCGCACCAGTGAGCCCCAAACGAAAAGAACTGCTTGGCTTAAAAACCTAGACGTTTGGAGTCTGCTTAGAGTCCCTTTGATCTAAAACAACCCCACCATGTAACTTATATTTTGTAGAAAAGGACTTCAAATTATTTAATTATTACTTTTATACCATTCGAAGATTAGAAAATGTGTAAACAACAGCACTTAAAAACTGCCCTGACTTGAAAAGGATAAAAATTATAAGTATTAGCGACGAAAATATTCTTTGGAAAAAATAAAAAATACGAGCAAATTTTTTGGCGCTCAAAGATGAGCAATCCCGCCAACACCCATTAGCGAGGGATTCCTCGCATAATTAAATTCCCTCCAAATATAAAACATGGCGCCACATATTTTGCGACCATATTGGCGAGAGAATTTGTGACTCGTAGTGGTAAAGAAAAAAATATGTTATGTTTCGAGAAAATGTGTATTTCGTCGCAAATAGTACTATTATAGCGAGAAAATTGTCTTCCTCGCAAAAGTTTTCCTCGCTAAATACGTGATTTCCTGTAGTGTCAAACTTATGTGTCCAAATTTTCTAAAGAAAACAGTAGGAGGACTTCTAATCAACATTGTCTTGTTAAAAGAGGAACGTAAGGGAGTACATCCGGAAAGCTTTAATCTCAATTAAGAACTTAAGTACTAAAGTTAGAGTTGTATAAAGACATGCTCATAAGGTGTATATATATATTTTCTCTCAAGCACTTATGTGAGTATCGGAGAGCTGTAACGCTGGATAAATAAGTTCTTTGTGAACTTTTCACTCATATGTGTTAAAAGAGAAAATAGTTGAATGAGATTAAACTAAATGTACTCGTTTAGTGTTTACCCTAAGGATAATAGTCGAGATAAAGGGGATACAGTAATGGTTGCAGTTGAATCACAGTCCACATATGTAAATGTAATATTTTTCTGTAATTTTTGTTATTTTTTACATAAATATTAGTGGACGTGTGAATATGAATTTAATGCCACATGTTGGATAAGGAAAAATTTACTTCTCACTATGGGTTAATTTAAACTTTTGTACCTGATCATATTTGATGAGTAGATTTGGTGTAACTACTCAATTAAGAATATTCATGCATGGTTGGTTGTTGGGCCAATAGCTACTTGATGCTGAAAGATTCATCTCCATGTACAATGGCAAAACATATATAGTTGAAGCAATAAAGAATTTTAACTAATTTTCAAACATCGTTTGAATTTTATGTTTATTAAGAAAAGCATTTACTAATGTTAAGGAAATTGCGTTTTTCGTTCATATGGGATAAATTCAGTTACTCCTTTGGAAATAAAAGAATTTGTGGTGTTATAACTATAATTCAGTGAAAGTTGTAAATGCTTTATTTCGGTTATAAGCGATAATTCAAAAGTAATGCTTCATTAATAAAGACCATGCATGTCGTCGTTTGAGGTACAATGATGCATGATAAGGAGTGAGAATTCTATAGGACACAAAAATTTAAGGAATATCTTCGTTGGAAGAATTAAGATGCTTATGTGTAATACAATTTGTAGCCTCCTTGATTTCACAAATATTTTAAATTTGTGTAGAAAGCGTAAAGGGGTGTAAAAATAATTAGGTGTGCAATAAGGACATACTAGAACTTATATATACTGATATGGTAGACCACTCTTTATAGTTGTTTTGAGTGGAAAACATTATCATATTTAGTTCATTAGGCTTTTGTCCACCTCATCAACACCTATAATCAGTTTGAGAAGTAAAGTATGTGAATGTATAAGGTAACAACATTCACGATGTTAACTTAATTCCTATAGATGTGCATAAAATTTCTTCCCTACATGGAGTTATAGACATACTTGTCATAAATTAAGTTTGTGGGGATGAAATTAAACATATCTGGATATTGTAAGGAGAATGATTAATCATTTTCTTTGTCATGAGGCTATGGGAATAAAGATTTAAGGTTGCAGCTTACATATAAAATATTTTATGTATTGAAGTGTCTATTTAGTACCATATGTGATTGGTTAGGCGAATGCCTAACATAAAGAGGTTCTCATTTCGGTTCATCCCACCTAAAGTGAGGCCATATTGGTCTAGTGGGAGATGTTGAGTTTGGTGTTAGCACTTTGCCACTTTTATTCATTTCATTAATAATTGAGAAGTTCTAAATCTCGTAATTTGTCTTCTCAAATAAAGCCCTCTTTTCGAGATTTTGAGGATGTTAAGTTTGATTGGGAGATATGATTATGAGGAATAATTTCTTTGAACATAAAGTTTGTTATGTTTGTGAAATGCGCATGTCTATTGTTTATGCGAGCAATGATCGGCCCAAAGGAAGGTCATTGTGTTTGCAAAATAATAAGGCATACTTTTATGCGGGCATTAATCGGCCCAAAGGAAGATTATTTGTTTGGCCAAATAAGAGGGTGCATTTTAAGTTAGTCACATCGTTCAAAGAAACATTCCATAAGGATACTCATAATAGGCAAACTCATCAGACTCAAATATGAAGTGCCGCTAAAGTAATTCACTAATGACATGAGAAATATGATTTCTTAATTACATGTTATTCTCATGTATTTGGGTTTGACAAAAAGTTTGTGGAATATGATTCAATCAACCTCTCACAAGTCAAACAAATATTGAAGTGAATTAGTTTTGTAATATAGGATGAAATCTCTGACAAAACTAATGACATTTGGAATCTTTTATAATAGCATAATTTATTGTTTGTTACAATAAAGAAGGTGTGCTATTGGTAATTAACTAATTATGAAAGATTTAAAGGTCATACATTGTCATTACTTTCATCTAAAAGAGGCACTGACTAAAGAGACTTCATAAAATTTTATGAAATTCTATTTTGAGTTGTTATGTCATGTACAATTACTTAAAGTAGATGTACATATATATGAATAAGTGGATTACAATCATATAACTTTGACTTTGGTTATTCAAAGTACATGTTTTGTAAATTACACAATTCCATGTATAGTCTAAAAGCTTGCTTCTAGATATGATATCACAATATTCTTAAAGTTATTATCTCATGATGTTTTGAGATAACTACGATAGATATTTGTGAGTACCACAGTTCAGTGGGAGTAATTTTCTGGTGCATCATTTAGATTATACTCTTTTGACTAGTACCGATATAGACTTGTTGGGTGGACCAAGATATTCTTTATAAGGTTTCTAAAGAAAAGATTTTGGGGACATATTTCATGTGTCGAAAATAAATGCTCTTGGGGTGTATCATTGAGTACTCGACATGAGATCTATATCGATAAGGTATTTGCGAGATCTAGTACCTAATGTTGTGCACTAAAGAATACTCTATTTGAGGAGACAATTTCTAGTCTCATTCAGTATATTAAGAATATTGGGATAAATAACAAAGGATGCAAAGTTTCGTTATACATCGAATCAATGAGTCTTGTGTCAAGCACAATATATACACATGTGGTTATTGTTATACATATTGGTATATTTGATATAACTTTGGTTAATTATTGTATGTATTAGGGTTAACATACAATCGGTTAGTAAGTTATTGAAGAGAACAAAAGACTACATGCTCACTTATCGGAATTTAGATAATTTTGAGATCACTGAATTTAATTATGAGGATTAGGTCAAGTTTATTGACATATAGTCTTATTCTTCTTAAGAAAATATTCATAGTGTTTGTGTCAAAGTGACATTACTATGATAAACTCCATTCTTGAGGATCCTCTAACTAAGGAATTACCAAATAAAGCATTAAAGAGCGGATTGCTCATTTGGAGTGGTAATATCTAAGGTACTTTGGTTTAGTGGGAGTTTGTATCTAACGAATGTCATTTCTCGAGACACTTACTTCAGTTTTTGCAGAATAAAGTTTATTGATTTATTCAAGTTACTCTGAATTATTGTTATTCTGAATTTCCAATTACGGTTTAGCATAAACATGAAAATTATATGGTTTGATCTCACTACAGTAAGGATCAGTGGAAATAGGCATGTCTAAAAATCACATTGCATGTAATTTCCTGACACGTTCCAACTGCAAGTGCACAGCCGTCGTGTGTAGTAATAAACCGGAAATCCGGGTTGTCGAACCCAAGGGACTTTATTTAAATTAATTATTATTCTAAACCTTATGTGGGCAAGTCGCAAGTTGTGTTTTTATCTAATTCTAAGAAATTAAATGCAAAATTCTCAATTAACCAAGTGAAATAATTCACGATTAATAAAGAATGAATATTTGGAGGTTTTTATCAATACGGGAAAAGCACCGGGAATTCTCTAGGTTCACTAGGTCGATCTAAATTTATGTTTTGATTCGTAAAACAACCACGTGTTATTCACTATTAATCAGGCAATGTTGAACTTACCGAGTTACCAAGCAAATCCACTATACTTAAACTAAACTAAACCGAGTTACCAAGCCTAATTTAGGTTTAAGTATGCATTAAGATTGTAATTCTACTTTAACGATCCTAGTTAACGATGCCGAGTTACCAAACATTGATACGACTAGGTGGATTATTCAATTTACCGACTAATTCTCACGGAGTTACCACGTGAAAACTAATTTAGTTTATCTCTACGTTAGCTACTCACAAAGATAATATAATTATGAACGTAAATAATCCATAATAGTGAATAAACACGTGAGATTAAGCTAGAACATGCATCACAATCATCAAAACATCAACTTTAGATCAAACCCTAGCTACACCAAACGAGAATTCCCAGCAAAAGGTGTTTAGCTACTCATATTCATAATCAAAACGACGATTATAATGAGTTTAAACATAAAAATCAAGAAAAACGAGAGTTTAGAATTCAAACGAATGATCCAAAAGCTTCTAAGCTCTCTCCAAGGCTTCTTGATCTCCAAAGATGTCTCTAATCCTCAAAAACTACTGAAAAAGACGACCTAAAAGTCTTAAATACGTCCCCATAATAATATTACAAAGTTTGGAAATAATACGGAAAAGCCCCAAAAATCTGCTGCTGACCCCCGACCTCTTCGCACGAAGACAGTTGTCTTCGCACGAAGAGTCTTCGTACGAAGACTTCTGCCTCTTCGTGCGAAGGCCTTCTCATTGAGATACTGAGAGCTGTTTTGCGAAGAGAATGCTGCAGAGCTCATTTTTGGCTAAGTGTAAAGTCTTCGCACGAAGACTAATGTCTTCGCACGAAGACAACTGTGTCCAGCCCACCTTTTGCCTCCTTTGACTTTTCTCTTCTCTTCTTTGACTTTCTTCTTCCATTCTTTCTTTCCGTGATCTTCCTTTGACTTTCTTTGACCTTTCTCTTCTGTTTGACTTTCCTTTGACTTTCCATTGACTTCCTTTGACTTCCTTTGACTTTTGACTCTCCTTTTGACTTGTCTTTGAGTTCCTCGTTTCCGAAGTTCGCTTCCAAATCCCGCACGATCATCCAAGCCCTGTTTTCCTGCGAATCACAACACGAAAACACAACCCGCGATCATATCACAATAAAAAGCTCAAAAAATCTAAAGAAACGCCCGGATTTGACAAGTATTACACATGAACTCATATTTTCACATTTACGCTCAATTTACTCAAAAGACGACAAATTCTCCATTATAAGCACGCAAAACGTAGAAATAAAAGGCATAAAATAACTCCGAAAACGGAGTTATCAACTACCCCCACACTACCTTTTGCTCGTCCCGAGCAAATCTCCCAAGTCAATTCCATCTCTCTCAAGTCAAAACTCCTTTCGCTTTTCCGCAATCCATCCAACTTTGCATACTCAATCAATTACTCATTGCATACTTCCCTACGCCATTTGCATACTATCACCTCACATTGCATACAATACCAAGAACTCTTGCATACTAATCCGAGTAGAACCATTCACCAACCATCCTTCCTACTAGTCGACACGACTCGATTATACACAATGCACCTATATGCAAATGCAATATTCACAATGCAAGTATTGAAATGCAATTTTTTTCTTTTCTTTTGTGAGATTGGGCAATCTCCATTAGCTTAAACCGATTCACACGAAGCGATGAGAAATCTAGACACAAGGAATGATTCGAAATCAAATTCGTCAACATGAATTCCCCCTAGCTAGTATAGAGAACCTAACTTTACTAAGTACAAGAATGCAATACCTTTTCATGTGTGCCACAAAATAAAAGGCTACGCTAGGCTAAGCCACGTTCAAGGTCCGAGCTCCTAATCCGCTAACGGGTTTAAAATGATGAGGCTTTAGGGACAAATAGGATAAGAATCAAATACAAGTCCTAAAGCGTCACATTCTCACAAATACCATAGCTCACACACCCTCACAACAATGATGGAAACCAAGCCCGAAACTCACCATCTCCGGCCCTCGATCCCCTCAAACCCCGGTACAATTACGATTTCCGCGGCCATCGTCATGAATGATGCATAAAGCCAAAATTTCCCGTTCGTGAACTAGTCGCTTCTCCACTCGTTCTTCCACAAAGCTTCTCATTCTTCCTTTATTCATCTCTCCTTTTTTTCTCTCTTTTCTTTTTTTTTCTGATTTTTTTTTTTTTTTTTTGAATTTTTTTTTTTTTTTTTCAAATCTCTCAAAATCCTGCATAATTCCTTCAATATCTTTCACGAGTGGTCTTCCAATGAATCAAGCTAATCATGTAATCGTAAGGAGAGACAATATCCAAATCACGTATAAATCACAAATCAATGTCTCTCCCTATCTCAATGAAATCCTCGGTGTAAATCAACAAAGCCGCTAACATTAAAGAAACATGTGTGGGGATGGAGTCGTCGCAAACGCAATCTCGATGTCCGTAGTCAAATGTCGACACCCCCACACTCGAATGTAATCCTGTCCCCTCTCAAGTAGTCGATCAAATGTCTGTCTCGTGCCTAATCCAACCAAACCTCCTACACCATGATAAGTAAGATCCGGTACCTAGCACGATCCACCTATTAAATTCCCCCAACCCAAGTTTTGTGTGTATTAGATGTACACACTCACGGCTCTCCTCACTTGTGTCCATGTTGTAATGCCATGGAACACCGCCACACCGAAGTGCGCAAGCCTACTCTCACTCACCCTCGCATTCCCCTCGAAGATCACAAATGAAGTGCATGCGATATGCAAGACTCACACAAATATAGCATGAAGTACTCCCTCATCGAACCCCCTCAACTACAACACCCTCGTGACGCACTAAAGCGGTGATTCTAACCAAACAATGCTGAAGGCCAAGAATCGTCACCCTAAGTCCAAAGGTTGTCAAAGAATCCATGGTTCAAATACGGGTTTGCTAGTGGTCCTACAAGGTAAGTTCTATAAGCAGTGAGTGCTCTAATACACACCTCGCACAGCTGTTCTGTGTGCCACTACGAGGCGGGTTGGCGACTACCTAAGACGTACACAAGAACGTTCGGCTTGTTTAGCTCACACCTAGCTCAACTCTTGTAAGAAAATTAGGCACACACTTTAAATTTGAAAAAAATTAAGTTCGTGTGTAAAATAGGCACGCATTCCCATAAAGAGAGTTTCTCTATACTTACTAAGGGACTCTCACATTGTCACTCTCGATCGCAAATCACGCCCTATGCCTAAAAGTCTCACACTTCTCGATTTTACCGAATTTTCAGCTTTTTTCAATTGCCCTTTCTCAAAATTTTTTAATTTTTTTTTTTTTTTTTTTTTTTTTGGATATATACCTACACTATATGCAAGGCCAACTCGACTAACGACTCAACAATGGTGGGTTGACTCAAGAATACCAAAACGTGCAAAAAGATGAATAATAAAAAGAAAAATAAGGACATAACCAAAAAAACCTCTAACTACATGCAGACACTGGCGATGCAAAGACACGACACTGACTAGTAAAAAGGATTCACCCACCCCCACACTAGAATGCATCGTTGTCCTCAACGATAACACGAGGACTCAACAATTCTAGCATGAGGGCACACTCCACTACTCGTCATCTTCCTCCTCATCTTCCTCTTCCTCATCATCTTCTTCTTCCTCATCCTCACTCGGCGGAACCTCATATTCAAAGTCATCCTCCTGAAACCATGGATCCGCCGTCGGGACCGGTGGAACAAACTCCCCCGCCACCTGACCACTAGACTGTATAACCCACTGGCCAACCATCTGGATTAAACCTCCCAGCTTCGCCTGATTGTCCCGAGTGTGGGCAAACTGGCGTCTCCTCTCGAGTCTATCCCGGGCCATCTCCTCTCTCAGGTGGTCGTAGGCAACCTGGTTGTCAAACCTAGAGGTGTTCATCCTCCTACCCTTGCCCTTCTTCCTCGCTGTCTCATCAAACCTATGCCACTTCCTAGCAGTAAACGGTTTCAAGTCCATATCTCTCCCTATGACTACTTCAGCAGTTTTGGCTAGGTGAGTGATCAAGCAGGTATGACCGGGGCCCAATTTGTTCGTCCTAGACACCCTCTCAAGACAGTTCTCCCAAATCAGTTTGGGGATATTAATTCTAACCCCGGTGTAAAGACAAAGGGCCCAAACCGAGAGGCGGAAAGTATAACTAGGGTTTCGTGTGATTCCCAAAACCCAGTTTTCTAACACTTCACAGCACCACCTAGCCTCCGGCCTATAAAACCTCTTCTCGGCCTTCCAATGAATCACCTCTCCCTTCCTGTCCCATGGATCAACCCCCCTCGCAAAGCAAAAAGCATTTAAACGAGACCAAAGGTTCTCACTACGAAGAACCGTCTCTAACCCACAACCGTCTTTCAAAGCGGGGAAACCCATGGCGAGAGCGATAGTCTCTGGCGTGAAGACTATCCACTCGTTCCGACAGTAAACGAGACGAGGATCTTGACTCTCTCCATCCTTTGCATAACGCAAATTAAACAAAAACTCTCTCGTAATATGTGAACTAGACTGCCCTACTAGCTTAAACCAATTTTCAAGCTTCTCGCGCTCATAAATTTCCTTAATTGCTTGAGGCATGTCCTCGTGCAAAGGAAAAGCTTTCTCGGGCTGCCCGTTCTTAGTCAAATACGTATCTCTTCGAGAGTCAAGATGGGCCTCATGAGTGACAAAACGGTAGCTATCATAATAACCCGGCCCAATACTTCTCTCTTTCAAATTGGCCTTGGCCTTTCGTCGGCCGACAATACCCGGTTTAGCCGGGAAAGGGGCCGTCAAGATGGCATATTGGGGAGTAGGCGGTATCTCTAATTGAGGATCGCCCGACCCCGATGCTTCTTGTGACGAACCCTCTCCCGTCTTCCGTTTCTTACCACCCGCCATTTAAAATTCAGTTTCAAGTAAAACAAGCAACTCAACAATTGTGCACGTGAACAAGAAGTGAATACTAAACGAAACACGTAGGCACGTAACAAACAAGTTCCTAGGACTTTACGCAATCGCCCCCAAATACGCTTCTAAGCGCAACAAAATATAACCGGGCTTTTACTCAATGTGCCTAAGACTCGAATATGAAATTGCGAGGTTTAGAAAGTACCTACGCGTCCGGAGCAAGTCTTACGGACGCAAAAATTTCCCAATTTGACGAACCCGGACTGATTTTTATGTCGCCGGAAAAAGTTGTCGAAATCTTGAATTTCTTGCTGCTCCGTACTCCTTGCGTAGTCCCCGTCAATGTTTCCTTCTCGTCCGAAAGGTGAATCAAACTGTAGCTCGTCCAATTTCTCACTTCTCCTTCAAAACCCTAGCTTCTTCCTCCTCTAATTTCTCTCTGGTCTCACTCTCTCTCTCAAAACAACCTCTGGAATGTTGTTCTCCTTGGAATCGCGAGCAAAACCCTAGGTGGGTTGCTGAATTTGGTGAAGAAACAATGGGGAGGCGATTTTGAGCTCGTGCGGCTATGGAGAGAAGAACTGAGTTTGTGAAGATGAAGAATGAAGAATGCAACGATGCCCAGCTGATGAAGCTTCACGCGTGGGCAAAAGGTCTAAAATGCCCCCAAATTATAACCCCCAAGCTGCTATCCTTGCTGGCCAAATGTGTCTTTCTGCGCGATGTCTTCGTGCGAAGACACTTTTCTTCGTGCGAAGAGTCTTCGTACGAAGACAAGTTGTCTTCGCACGAAGGTCTTCTCACATAGATACTGCAACTTGTTATAAGAAGACAATTCAGAGGTTGAAAATTTTTTCTAAGTACAAAGTCTTCGTACGAAGACAATTGTCTTAGTACGAAGACAATGCTGAATTGTGCCAAAAACATCCTTTTTGTCGATTTTTCGCGTCTTCGATCGTGCCTTTGCTTTCCGAAGGATCTCCTCGACCTCGAGACTCCCTTTTCACCTTAAAACACTCCCAAAATCCGGGGAATATTTTATTTGTCAATTTCACGCGTTCCAAGGCACGTTTTGCATTTCCGGATGCTTTTGGCCTCGTTTTACTTGCGAAAACATCCTTTTTGGCGTAACTTTCTCATCCGGACTCCGATTTGCGCGATCCACCTGTCTACAGAAAGCTCTCGACCACCCCCACACGTTGGCATTGTTCAATTCTCATTTCAGTCTGTCCTTCAAAATTTCACCTCGTAATCCGTGCCGGCGTGCTAGCTTTCTCCGTTCACTAATCAAATTCTTGCGCAAATCAAGACGGGGAGTCCGGGAACATGATCTTCCCCAGGTGCGTGTGTTGAATAGATGCAGAAATGGCTTCTACCTTCAATTTCTTCACTTCGGATCCCGATACGCGTATTTAGATGCAAATCTGGACTTTTTACTCTGTTTCGCACGCGCGCATCAAGAAGGGGGATCCGAAATAGGCCTTTCACCTCGTATTCCTGCATATACTCATTGGAAAGATTAAATCCACTCTCTCGCACCTCTCAATAACATCAAACCGAATAAAAATTACAAAACAGTATTAAAATCTATCCTAAAGCAGTAAATAGGTTGGGTTGCCTCCCAACAAGCGCTTTGTAATTTAAGGTCGACGGCCCGACCCAGTTACCTCAGAGATATGTTAAGGAGGTCTAGCACGACGTGCTTCCTCCTTCAATTTCATGCTCTTGATTTTCTGCACCACATCATGTGCTCTCACCACATTTGGCTTCTTGGTTGATTCCGGTGGATCGGGATGCAAAACGGTCGGCAAACCAGGAGACGGATCCACACGATCTTCTCTAAACTTGATCATGGCCAATTTATTCTTCCCCTTGCTACGAACAAACGCCTTGAACACGATTGATGAGTCTAGAGCCTTGATAGTCAACTCCTCTGCCTCTAGATCCACATTTGCGCGCATTGTTTTCAACAGCGGTCTTCCAAAGATGAGTGGAACATCGCGATCCTCCTTGATATCCACTATCACAAAGTCAGCTGGAAAGACAAATGCACCCACTTTGACGAGCAAGTTCTCAATCACCCCATTTGCCGTAACTATAGAATTATCTGCCAATTGCAGACCCATCTTCACAGGAGTCGGTGCACCAATGCCCAATCTCTGAAACAGAGACAAAGGCATGAGATTAATGCTCGCGCCTAAATCACAGAGACCATGTGTATGATATCCACCCCCAAGAGTGCAGCCTAGAATGACACTGCCTGGATCTCTCATCTTGGGAATGTCTCTTTGTATGACTGTGCTACACGTCTCTGTTAGCTTTACCGTGGCATAGGGTTCTATGCTCTTCTTTCCCCATAGAATTTCCTTCAAGAACTTCTTGTACCTGGGCATCTGAGCAAGTGCTTCTACAAGGGGAATGTTGATATGCAATTGCTTGAATATATCCATAAATCTCCCAAAGTGTTCCTCATCATTCCTCTTTATCGCCGCCGGATATGGAATACGTGGCTTATAAGCAGCCGGATCAGGAGTGCTCTTGGACTCTTCTTTCTTCTCAACCGTGTCCTTTGATTGGGGACTCACGGTAGGCGCGGGAATCTCTTCATCCAATGCTTTCTCAGTGGCCTTTGTAGCTTCGGCTCTCGCATGGCTAGGATATGGAGGGCCTTGAGTAGTCACACCACTGCGAGTAGTAATAGCCTTGAGCTGCTCAGTAGGAGGAATAGTATTGGAAGGAAGCATTCCTGGTGGCAATTTAGCATTCTGATTGGCAATCTGCCCAATCTGCGTCTCGTGGCTCTTTAATGTTGCTTGTATTGAGACAATCGCGCTCTCCATCCTGTCGTGATTAGCTATCAACTTTCTCAATAAAGCGTTCGTCTCTTGTTCTTCTGGTTGCTGAGCCTGCTGCTGTGGAGCTTGCCTCGCCTGATATGGAACATTGGGTCTCTGACCGGGTGCATATAATCCACTGTTTGGATTGGCATAGCTGAAGTTGGGGTGATTACGATTGTTGGGATGATAGGTGTTAGGCCATTGCTGCTGTCGCATAAAATTCACATCTTCAACACTGTTATCATATCCCTGGCTTTCATCTGCTAGTAATTCACCCATGGGCTTCTGTGTGGGAGGATGCATACCGTGAAATGCTGAAGTCATGGATTCCAACTTTTGTTCCATCGATTCAATCTTGTTGACCAAAGATGTATCCCCCGGTCTGGAGTACCTACGCGTTTCAGATCGTGTAGTCTCTCTCTTTGACGCGTTGTTCAGCAAATCTTGAGCTCGCTGTGCTCCAAGTCCCATAAAATTACCTCCAGCTAGCATATCCAACTGGTCAGCTGTCTCCTTGTCTAATGCAGTGTAGAAATAATGGAAGAGCTTGTGCCATGGCTCTCCATGATTCGGACATCTACGGAGAATTTGGCTGAACTTCCTCCATGCATCTCCCAAAGAGCTGTCTTCATCCTGAGTGAACTTTGCAATCTCTGCCATCTGCTGCGCGAATCTGGATGGTGGCAAATACTTCCTCAGAAACTCATGACAACAATCTGCCCATGTCACTATGCTACCAGCTGGCAGCTCCATAAGCCACTTCTTGGCTTTTCCAGATAAGGAGAATGGAAATAGTAAAAGCTTAACTGTCTCATCTGGAACTCGCTGATCGTGCAGGGTTGATGTGATTTGCTCAAATACCAGCAGATGGTGATTGGGGTCATCTCCTGGAGCTCCGTTGAATGCGCACTCATCACGAACCATGTTGATCATATGTTGGCGCAACTCGAAGTGTTGGGCATTGATCTGTGGCCTGACAATGGTAGGCTGATAACATGCTGGAGTTGTCCTGAAATAATCAACCATCGGGCGTTCTTCATTCTCAGCATTGTTCTGCCTGTTGTTTTCCCCATTATTACCATTGTTGTTCCCACCGATGTTCGCTACTTGTGCCCCCACACCATGACGTGGTTGTGGATTTGGGGGAGCCATGCGATCCATCCTTGCTTGCATCTCAGCCATTTGAGCTCTCACCTCCTCAGCTTCTGCGGCTCTTTGTGCAGCCTCCTCTACAGCTGCAACTCTAGCTGCCTCCGCATCCTGCAAACCTTTGCGGATCCTCTCATACTCAGCTCTCGTTTCTTCATCCATACCTACTGAGCTTGAATTCCTCTTGTCTCTACGCTGTGCTTTTAATAAGGATTCCGGGTCTTCAAACGTTGGATACAAAGGCTCGTCTCGAGAACGGGTCATGCACCGAGTAAATCAACCTGAAATCACGAAACACGCAAAACGTAGGTGAGTAACGGATATAAACAATAAATTAAAATCCCTAAGGCTAGGAATTATAAATAATTTAGCCGAAGTCCCCGGCAACGGCGCCAAAAACTTGACACGTTCCAACTGCAAGTGCACAGCCGTCGTGTGTAGTAATAAACCGGAAATCCGGGTTGTCGAACCCAAGGGACTTTATTTAAATTAAATATTATTCTAAACCTTATGTGGGCAAGTCGCAAGTTGTGTTTTTATCTAATTCTAAGAAATTAAATGCAAAATTCTCAATTAACCAAGTGAAATAATTCACGATTAATAAAGAATGAATATTTGGAGGTTTTTATCAATACGGGAAAAGCACCGGGAATTCTCTAGGTTCACTAGGTCGATCTAAATTTATGTTTTGATTCGTAAAACAACCACGTGTTATTCACTATTAATCAGGCAATGTTGAACTTACCGAGTTACCAAGCAAATCCACTATACTTAAACTAAACTAAACCGAGTTACCAAGCCTAATTTAGGTTTAAGTATGCATTAAGATTGTAATTCTACTTTAACGATCCTAGTTAACGATGCCGAGTTACCAAACATTGATACGACTAGGTGGATTATTCAATTTACCGACTAATTCTCACGGAGTTACCACGTGAAAACTAATTTAGTTTATCTCTACGTTAGCTACTCACAAAGATAATATAATTATGAACGTAAATAATCCATAATAGTGAATAAACACGTGAGATTAAGCTAGAACATGCATCACAATCATCAAAACATCAACTTTAGATCAAACCCTAGCTACACCAAACGAGAATTCCCAGCAAAAGGTGTTTAGCTACTCATATTCATAATCAAAACGACGATTATAATGAGTTTAAACATAAAAATCAAGAAAAACGAGAGTTTAGAATTCAAACGAATGATCCAAAAGCTTCTAAGCTCTCTCCAAGGCTTCTTGATCTCCAAAGATGTCTCTAATCCTCAAAAACTACTGAAAAAGACGACCTAAAAGTCTTAAATACGTCCCCATAATAATATTACAAAGTTTGGAAATAATACGGAAAAGCCCCAAAAATCTGCTGCTGACCCCCGACCTCTTCGCACGAAGACAGTTGTCTTCGCACGAAGAGTCTTCGTACGAAGACTTCTGCCTCTTCGTGCGAAGGCCTTCTCATTGAGATACTGAGAGCTGTTTTGCGAAGAGAATGCTGCAGAGCTCATTTTTGGCTAAGTGTAAAGTCTTCGCACGAAGACTAATGTCTTCGCACGAAGACAACTGTGTCCAGCCCACCTTTTGCCTCCTTTGACTTTTCTCTTCTCTTCTTTGACTTTCTTCTTCCATTCTTTCTTTCCTTGATCTTCCTTTGACTTTCTTTGACCTTTCTCTTCTGTTTGACTTTCCTTTGACTTTCCATTGACTTCCTTTGACTTCCTTTGACTTTTGACTCTCCTTTTGACTTGTCTTTGAGTTCCTCGTTTCCGAAGTTCGCTTCCAAATCCCGCACGATCATCCAAGCCCTGTTTTCCTGCGAATCACAACACGAAAACACAACCCGCGATCATATCACAATAAAAAGCTCAAAAAATCTAAAGAAACGCCCGGATTTGACAAGTATTACACATGAACTCATATTTTCACATTTACGCTCAATTTACTCAAAAGACGACAAATTCTCCATTATAAGCACGCAAAACGTAGAAATAAAAGGCATAAAATAACTCCGAAAACGGAGTTATCATTTCCCGCTACACATCCACACTTGATCTATGTCATTGAATATATTGGTTTGGTGATCATTGATGGGTCTTTGTTACGACTATATTTAAATGTAGCAAAGGTCGCTTTGGTCTCACGCTGGTATGGACAATGGACCAGATTGTTGTAAGGAATGTTCTAAGGTTGACAACACTTTTGCTAGCACTACGGATTATGAAATATAACTACATCCGCGTTTCCAAGTTTGGCCCAAGTGAGAGATTGTTGGGAAATTTTATTTCTTTGTGAGCCAATATGAAAATATTAGTAGTTATATTATTGGGCTATCAAATAAACGGGCCACTAAAGTGATCTAATTAATAATTGGGCTCATAGGAACATAAAGTGGTGTGGGCTTTGTAATGTGTAGTAGCCCATTACTAATTAATTAGGGTTATGGGAGCCTCATCAATTTAGTATATAAAGACTACCAAGGCTGTGATCCCCAACACATTCGAATACAGTAGTCTCACTCTTCCCATTGAGAGATATCATTGAAGCTGGTCCGAGTTGCGGTTGGAAGATCGCGGTTCACTCAAGATTATCATGACATGGAACAGAATACACTAGCTATGGACCGAGGTTAGTCTCATTTAAAGTTCTTATGTTCTTGGCTATTCTAGATGATAGTTAATTTATGTGTTGTAGATTATGATTCCGCCTTTAGATAATCTACATGAAAATTTGAAGTTGATCTAACATGTAATTCCAAAATCAACTGCATATTGACTTAAACAATAGCACAATACACAATTACACAAGTGATATACAATTGAAATTGTCAACACAAGAACAATTATAAACAATTACAATTGTCAACACAAGAAAAGTGATAATGTGACATCCCGCATAATTAAGTTTCATTAGGAATTTATTTGAATAGTTTATGATGTTTTGAGCTAATTAAGTTGGATGGTAGAACTTACATATTGGTTCCCTATAATCTTAATTTTAACAATTACTTAATTGTTATGAAATATTAAATCTAGAAAAGTAGTAAAGTATGTATGTATTTCTAGTATGTGTAGGAGTATTGCTATAGTATGCAGTGTAGGGGGTTAGACACATAGTTACCTATCACTATGAAAGCTAGCTATCTATGTATAGTCACATCATGACTACTTGTGTTTCACACCATAGGCTTGTCTCCTCTACACTCTTCCCTAGCTATCTTGCTCAATAAATCACATCTTTTAAGTGCAATCCCGAATTTTAGCAAAGAAGCCACAAAAACATGGCCAAAACTTGATATTTTGCCATACTATGAGTGTAAAACTTGTGGGAGTTGGATACCTATCCACCCTAGGGTCATTTCCAAATGCTACTCCACATATTAAACTCTAAAAGAGTAGTAAAGTGTGCCATTTCTTTTTGGTGTTCCAAAGTGGCTAGCTATGGGCATACTAGGACAATTCTTGCAAGCAAGTGTGACAAGACTCATGAGAGATGCACCATATCTCTTTTTCATCTTTAAATCTTTGTAGTTCAGCCCATATCCCTCATTTTCCACACTCCCTTGTCTCTCTAAGAGTCACAAGTTCTTTTCTCTCTCAAATGAAGCTCAACCCATTTTGAGGCTAAGACCTCCACAAAACACCATCAAAACTTCATATTATAGCCTCAAAGTATGAAAAAATTGTCTTCAAGCTAAATACAACCTTGGTGGGGACTTCTTTCTGCATCCTATCCATGGGTTGAAGCTTACAATCACTCTTTTGCTCACTATTCCTAATCTTTGAGGTAAATTGTTGATCTATTCTTCGATCCTTGCATATTCTTGCTTCTAGTATCTATTGCAATGGTAAATCGTCTAAGAATGTCCTTGCATGTGTCTATTTTTGCATATTCTTGTGGATTCATGGGTTCATCCACATGGAGGAAGTTTTAGAAGAAGTTCGTGTCTCAAAAGATGAGAGTTGTCCTTGATTTCCCTATTCCATACTCTTCATCCTTCCAAATCACGTGATTTTGCTCATCCTTGAAGACTATATGCTGCATATAGACTTGCATGTGTCTCTTTCATTCCTTATTATATCGAAAATGAAGTGGTTTCACATACTTACTCGAAGAACTTTTGATTTAAAAGAAAATTTTGTCTTGTAATGATTCTCTGTTTTCGGACAGAATCTGTGACCTGACTTTGAGAGGCCACATCTCACTCATAACGATTCGGTTTGTGCTCTACCTTATACCGTTTTGAAGCCCTGTGTGTCTAATTTCATCTCCAATCGGTCTCATGCCAACATTCATTGTAAATATTCTGGAATGTCCATTTTCGTAATGTGTGTCTGGGCTGGTAATTGGGCTCAGGCAGATTGTGTCACCCGACTTTGAGAGGTCACTACTCCCATATACAAGCTTATATTTTGCTAAACTCTATATAGTTATGAAGCTCTATGTGTCTACTTTCATATCCAATTGGTTTCATGCCAAAAAGACTTTTAAATTTTCCGTAATGTGAGTTTTCGTAAACTGTGTCAGGGCTGGAGAGTGGGTTCGGACAGATTGTGTCACCCAACTTTGTGAGGTCATTACTCCCTCATACGGGCTTGTATTTCGCTCTATCTTATACCGATTCGAAGCTATGTGTGTCTACTTTCATTTCCAGTTTGATTCATGTCAATATTCATTATATATCCTTCGAAATTCCAGTTTTCGTAAAGTGTGTCAAATCTAAAAAGTCCGTTTCTCGCCGAGTGGCATATGCTACTTTAGAGAACATTATTCCTTCGTTCATTCAAGTTAGGGGGACATCATAATCATAGTATGGGGCATCTTATGAACCTTATTAGTAACATATAGCCACTAGGAATCACTTGAATTGATGTTGCCTTGTCCTTACGTGTTGAATTGCCATTTGTAGAGCCTCCTTCTTAGCTTTGCTCTTGGATTCTCGTATTGGTAGCTAGTAAGGATTTAATAAGCTAGGAATCGATGTGAGTACTTACCCAACCCTTTGGTAGTGCTATTTTCATATATTAACTGTTTATGGGCTATGAGGTGGATATTGTGAAACTTGTGAATGGTGGAATGTGTTCTTAATAACTACTTGGTGATTTGTATCTTTTGATTGGAGATATAGCCCATGTTTGAAAGCATGTTTATAAATGACATTTTTTTAAATTTAAAGTCCATGGTATGCTTTCTAAATGTTTGGCTGAGATGGTTGCCTAAATGACACTGTTGGACAGTACCTTAACGGTGGGGGACAATACACCGGTACAGTACCCTAACGGTTGGGGGATATACACCGGACAATACCCTCCCGGCGCGGGGACAATAGACCGGAGGTCGATGCCCTGTCCCAGGGATATAATATGGGATGAGCCGTTAACACGTGCGTTGTCATGACTTGTCGACTATATTTTCGTCCGAGGTAGCGATTCTACGCGGACTCGCCATATTTATGGCTTAGTGTCACGAATGAGATTTTAATGGCCAAAGTACTTGAAAAAATTAAGCCAACGGCTCAATGTGGTGTTGTGGAAGGGGTCGAGGACCCAAGTGTTGAATTAAATGCTTTACATGTTTACCTACTTGAATGCTTGCTTAAATTATGTTGTTTATATTATTCTTTATATATGTATGAACTGTGAAGCAAGCATGTTTGGAAAAACTTGACCATGGCATATGGAACTTGTATATATATTGTATATTTCCAAACCTAAACAAAGGGGTAAGTACGTGCTCACCAGACTTCGCAGTCTGACCGGTTTTAAATGACCGTTATTTCAGGTTCCAAGGAGAGGACCGAGCCAAGTAATCCAGCCGCATAATTTCATTCGCCATATCATATTGAGAGAAGTTTCATGCTTTTGTGCTAGGCTTGTCTAGGACTCTCTTTGCCTAAGTCTATGTGGTAGTACGTAGTATCTTTCTATGTGTAACTCTTGGAGATTTATTATGCACTCTTTAGAGACCATGTATGGTCATATTTTGGTAGTGGGAATGTGTAACCCCATGAGGGGATATCCCGTGGTTGTTTAATGAATTATTGGAGTTTAATTTATGAACTTTTCGTGAATGGATTATGTGTAACCGTGACTGAACCTTGAAGGACTTGACTCTGAGATCGACGAGTACCATGGAGGATAGAGAAACGTTTTATTCAATTCTCAAAGTTTTATTTCCTTTTGTGAAAAAAAAATGGTTTTGGATATAAGACCCCTTTTCATAAGCTTCCACAATATTTATAAGTTAATCCTTGAATTTCTAAACATTTTCACTCTCATCCTCATGGTACGAGTTAGCCTTGGTGGCGTGTGACGCCTCGTTCCCGTTTAATTACGTTATTAATCGGGGTCGCGGGAGCGGGGTGCCACAGATAAACAATTGCCACACAATAGCTAAGTTACATATGCATTGTATAAAAGAAGGGCTAACACACTGTAATGTCAATTTGTTCATACAATTCACACAAACTTGGTGTTCATAGAGCCAACAAACTAACACTCACACAAAATCTCTTACAAAACAAAAGCAAACCATTATTCAGAACCGAAACCCCAAAATAGTGGTCCAACAGACCATACTGTGGATGACATTCCCACCCAACTTTCTTGTTTCCAATTAAACAAACAAACAAGAGAAATTAGAAAGAAGAAAACAAATTCGCGCACTTACCCATCAATCCCAAGCCTGAATACGACAAATGTGATGTCGATTGAAAACCGGACCTCCAAAAGTGAAACCCTAAAATCCGAAGCTTTTACAAACGATTCTTCTGCCAAACAGACGAAACTCCTTTTCTCTCCTCTACAGTCCACTTTCGAGCCCCAATCCACCATCAATCGATCGATTACACTCAATCAAACTTGAAACCCTATCTTCCTCCATTTGTTCTCTGGAACTGGGAACGAAATAATGAGAACCGAGTGTACAAAACGTGAGAGTATCAAAATTATCTCGGTCCGATGTGTTTCCCTTCTTTACCCCTAGCTATGTGGTGTGCAATGAAATTACATCCCCACATTGTGGCATGTCGATAACGGATGGCTTGCACAGTTAACGTCCGCCCATGTTTTGGAGTGCGATGTCACAAATTAGTAAACTGCAGTGTAGTTATATGGCAAAACAGATACTGCATGTATCAAACTGTCAGCGAACCAATACTGCAAGGAGGTTAAATGTCAAAAGTTCAAAAAATAAACTAGCTTTTGTAGGTGTAAAACATAGATGAGGGTAAGATAAAATGTACAAGTACTCATCTTTTGGAGAAATTTTTGTTTGCTCTAAGAGCAAATACACGTGGTGCTCTAAACAATACAGCACATGACACGTCAGGAAGAAAAAGAATGAGTGACAGACAAAAGAAAGTGGATTCCTACATGTTCTTGACGTGTCCTGTGATGTATTGATTAGAGCACCACGTCATATTTGCTCTTGGAGCAAGCAATAATTACTCCATCTTTTGGCAGCCCAAAAGTTGGGGAGTTTTATGTATTTACATCAAAGCTCAAGGGAAGTTTAAGTAGTTTTCTTCAAAAGTGTGTAACGTTTTTCTTGGAGGCATACATAAAAGCCACTTTCCTCCGGCAGAGTGCACTTCTCTCGCCATTTCCCCTGTGGAGAAAGAAACCTCCGACAACGACTCCGGCGACTACAAGGTACTGTACTGGACTATTATCCGTGCAAGTTTTCCATTATATATTCTTCTTCTGCCTACTTTCTTTAAAAGCATATGCCGGTGAAGGGTTCATCCAATTTGACATTTCTCTCTCCCAGTTCTTTAAATTTTGTACATTTCCTGTTTGATTGTGGATTTATGTTATTAATCTCGAAAATCCATGGGTCTGTTTCTAAAGTTGATGCTTTTCAAGTTAAAAAAAAAAAGTTGATGCTTTTCATATGATCTACCAAAACCCTAGGTTTTAAGAAGATGGCTGAGAGGTTTGCCAAATGTTCATGAACTCAACCAACATCATAGTGCCCTTTGTGTTTTGGTTTGTCTTTTGGATTTGGTATATCCTTCATCAGACTCTGATGCGGAATATAGTTCTGTCTAATAATTATACTAATATCTAATAATTAATTTTCTTTGTTTTTTCTTCTTTTTTTCTAAGCTTAATCGAACATCATGTGCATGAAATTCCACAAATATTTCTCTCATGCGACTCCAAACTAGGTGGGGGATAGGGATGGGGATGATAAACATCCATTTCCAACTAACGACTATTTTCTTCGTAATTTACGAGATTCCAATCTCTTTAGTTCTGTGTCCAAAACTATTCGTAAGAGGAAAGCCGCATTTAAAAGAATCAGCCAATCTCTTTTTTTTTAGAATAAGATCAACTTCTATAAATGGAGAAATTCGGGATTGTTAATCCCCATTACATCGTTTTGAAGAAGTTGCTGGCCCCAACTTGGGTTAATTCCTAGCCATATTTGTTTGGAGCGGAGAGTCCAAACTTTGCAAACGCGTGTTCGAAGAACGATGGGTATAAATGAAGGAGATAGACTCAAACCGTTGAAAAAGGGGAGAGATTTCTCGAAGGACGTCACCATTTTCGGATATGGCTTGGATAACATTTTTCGCATCCGTCTCAACGACGAGCCTGCTCTTATCACATTTTAGTGCAAGGAGGCCATCCCGTACAGCTTGGGTCTCTGCCTCAAAGAATCAGCCACTCCTTGGCTTGTCTTAGATTTTTTTTTGGAATAAAAATGTTCAAAGTAAACCAAACTCATCAAACTAAACATACTAAATGAACATCCCAATGCCCAGCAAGTCAGCTATGATCAGCCCCTGAACAGCATTTGGCATTTCAGTGAGCACTTTGACATGATCAATCTGTTCTCCTCCCATGTTTGCCAAAGCATTTGCAACTTCATTAGCATCTCTTGGCACATGGTTGTTGCTATCACCTAGTCTGCTGAGCAAAAGTTTGCATCCAAGATTTGAGCGTTCATGGAAGCTGGACCAGGGATGATGTTCTTGAAAATATTCACAGCCTCCAAACAGTCATTCTCCACCTCCACGTTGGTCCAATTCTTTTTGTAGGCAATGGTTAGTCCTCTGTAAATGCTCCAAACTTCACTCTCCAAGCTTGTGCCTCCAAAGAGCCTTCCTATAAAACCAATCTGCCATTCACTTTTTGAGTTTCTGAACACACCTCCAACTCCAGCAACTTTGCCATTCAAATTAGACTAGCCATCAACATTGAGTTTCATCTTACCTGCACAAGGTAAAATCCAATTAGACTTAGCATTTGTAAGATTTAAAGAGAAAGGATTTGCAGATGTAGGAAAAGCTCCATGTATGAGCTGGGAGTGTTTTTCAATCTTCTGCACTCTAACATGGTTCTGGTCCAAAACATTGTGAAAGTGAAAATTCTTCTGAGCCAAATGAACCATAATGTCGCAATGAATTTCACATTATGCTTTGAATCATTGACTGTGGCATTACAGTTGATGTTTCTTATAATCCAGTCAGTAAAACCAACATAACTGCTATTACTTAGCGAGTTATTACCCCAGATATCATTCCATATTTGAGAAACTTTGGTGCAAGATCTAAATAGGTGGTTATGATCTTCAACATGCCACAAGGTAAACAGGTGTCCACAGAGGTAATACCTCTAGACTTTCTATTCTTGTTGGTAAGCAGCTTATTATGCAGTTAGGTCCAAATAAGAATGGTCATTTTATTTAGAACTTTTAACTTCCCAATTTTGATCCAAACATCTTCTGAAATACCCTTCAATTGCAGGGTTTCATTGTCAATAGCCTTGTAGGCAGCTGACATAGTAAAGTTACCAAATCCAGAACCCTTCGAAATGGAGTTATTTCAAAGGTAAGGCCTGCACACCCGACTTCTCACCCCATGGCCTCACAGCCCACTCCTGAACTCCTACCAATCCACCCGTACCTTCAACAACATGACCATGAGCACATCTGCAGAAAAAATAAGCCTCTTCTTTAGAGGCTCTAAGCGTCCTGGCTTCCCCAACAACAGCAAAATAAGCCTCTTCTTTAGCCTCAGAACAATCGCGGGCAAAATATGTCAAACAAGTACCAACGTGGAACCAGCCTAGACCTTTTGCCAATTTCGGAAACCTAATCGTCCACAACTTCCCTAAACAACCACTAGCTACAGCCAGCATTCTACAAGGAACTTGTTTGAACCCTACCCATGAAGACCTCTTTGACGAAAAGGTAGAGACACAGATACGACAACTTAGAACTCCATCCACCACTTCTCTAAACAGCAGCTTGCCCGCCTCACGGAACGGCGCTGCCGCTGGACCAACATACATCAAATACTCAAAAACCAATCAAACAACATCACACAGGTGTATCTCAAAAGACCGCGGGCAGTCGTAGGAGAGAGAGATGCCGATAAACGCCGCTGCAACCCTTGGGCGCCGGAAAGCACCATGCTGACAAACACAATGAACGCCAACACAAGTCCGGGTACGACACCAGAAAAGAGACGACGACCTACTGATCCCAAGGACAGAACCACACTGCCTGGGCCTGGACGACGTCAAAGGCCGGTGCTGAATGCGGCGAAACCTTTGTACGATCGGACGAATCAAAGCAGATCCAGAAGCGAAACAGAGATCCGAGCCCACCGACCATCCGGGAAACGACGACTGGCGCCGCTGCAACAGCGGGAAGATTTAGGGTTTCGGTGAGGAGAGAGAGGGACGACTGCGAAACCTAACAAGTCTCTTACCTCATGTTTTGATGCCTAGTGTTAAGGGTGAAAATGATATTTCTCAAACTCGAGTATATTGACCTAAACCTTATTGTTTAGTCTACAAGCATAGTTTTCTGAATCTTACGATTCATGATTGGAGCCATGTCATTCGATTCAATTCACTCATGAAACATTTTGAATCCCTCTTTCTGTGAATCGTAAATGGAGAAAAAATAATTCGAATCCCAATTCAAAAGCCTGAACCTTGCGATTCCTAGCGATTCAAACCGATTCATGCTATTCATCATCAATCTGGGCAGGCTCTAATTAAGTTAAGTCGGTCTACGAAATCATATTTTTCCTATTTGTGTCGGTTTTGCTACCCATTTTATGCTTCAAAATAACTAGTACACCAATTTTAAGGCAAGATAACTAATTTACCTACTATTTTTATGTTATCTTAGTATCTTATGTTTGCTTGCTTTACATGCATACCTTCTTATATCTCGGTCATTTTTTTTTTTTTTATCTTATGGGTAGATGCATAAGGCTCCTAGTCACTCGTTATGGCTGTAAGAAAATTTGTGTTTACTTGTTGAAATATGAATGTATTATTCACACTCTTACAAATTTAAGGGATATGAAATGTTATATATGCGTAGGAAGATTTGAATTGAATCTTTACAATTTGCGATTCGATTCGTGATTTAGTAAAGTGTGTCGTGATCTGAATCTAGATTTGACAACTATGTCTACAAGTCTCTTAAAAGTTTCGAGATTTTAAACCATTTAGGTTTGAGTTTGATCGGTTCAATGTGTATAGTTGTACGCTTTGAACTTTATGCTCAAATTTCGGTGTGCTGTTTGTTGAAAATTGACAAGGTTGGTCTGTAACACAATCTTCAAGTTACTTACATACGTTCGATGCTCTTGTTCCATTTACTTGTCTTGAGTCTTATTGAAGATTCTACTTGATCAAAATTTTGTCGTTAGTTTGCTCCAAATTCTTCTTAAAAGCTCTGTTCTTATAGTAAATATTCACTAAATAAATCACTAAATTGTTTGATCAATGCACTAAGATCTTCAAAATTGTTCACTAATTATTCATCATGCCCCCTCCCCCTCCCCTTCTATACAGTTTCATTAGTTGCTCCAAAATCTACTTGAGAACTCCGCTCTTCATTATCACTGCCATAGTTGTCAAAATGAGATATCTTAATTATGTAACTGTCTTCTTGTATTGTGTATTGTGTATTGTGCCATATTCTTATCCTTTAGATAGAGATAATAGAAACATGTGCTCATATTTATAACATGAAGAATTCATTATAATCATAGAATATTATTAATAAATACCTAGCTTAAAATGGTGAACGCATCTTCTATTGACTATATGATGAGTAATGGAGAGAGATGCATTTCACCTCTTTCTAAACTGAACACAAAACCTTATTCAGAGCAAATGTAAGTTTCAATAGAGTAAGTAGTATGAGCAGTAACAGCTGAAGGTATAACCTTCAAGTTACTGATGTAATGAAGTATACCTCTATGAATTGGCTAGTATGTTAATCATATGGATCATATGATTCGTGTGCTTTCAGGTACAATGGATCATTGGTATTTAAAATACAAGATGAAACAGTATTGGTATCATCTTGTATTGTAAGTTACATACCGGGTATCTTAACATTCGAGCATAGATAGTCATTTTGGATATAATTGACATATACACATCAATACACATGTGTACTAGGGTTTTAAAAACCAGGTTTGAAACGTGGCTCCTGTGTTGTATAGCTTTTTTTTATACGAACCGGCTCCCGGGTTTCAAACCAGACTGGGAGGTTGATTGCATTTTACTATGAATTGTTATGGCCCTGGAATCTGCGTCTTCGATTTTTCTGGGTATGTGGGTTGCACTTAGGGTATGTAAACACAAGGGTTCTCACATGGACTTCTTGATATGTTTAGCCTATCCTTGAAAGCACAGTGGGGAGAAGGACTCGTCTGAGGAAACAATGTCCATGTAGTAGCAGGTTAGTCTTCCAGCTGTAGAAAACTGGAACTTCTTTTCCTTTATTCTTAATTGTAAATCAATGAAGTCATTCTGTTGTTTTCTGCAGGGTTTAGTTAGCCAAAATGAAGAAGCTTTGTGATTCCACCTCTGATGTTATCAGCAATCTTCCTGGCTTTATACTGGATAACATCCTGACGGGTATGCCTTTAAGAGATGCAGTGAGGACAAGTGTTTTGTCCAAAAAATGGAGGTACAACTGGGCATCGATCCCACAACTTGTATTTGACGATAATGTGATGACCCTTGTACCAGGACATGACAAATCCCAAACAAAACTTATGTTAATTATATCCCAAGTTCTAATGCGTCACCCAGAACCCATACTTAAGTTCACTCTCTCTATTCGCGAACTTGAAGGTTGCCCTGAGATTGACAACTTGATCAACTTTCTGACTAGCAAAGGGGTTGAGGAACTAACACTTCAAATTTGGAAGGGTGAGGGATATAAGCTGCCATCATCTCTTTTTTCGTGTAAGAAATTAACACATTTGAACCTTCGCTGTTGCAACTTTACACCTCCCGCAACATTTGAAGGATTTGGAAGGCTTGTTTGCTTAGAACTGTGTGAAGTTATCATCAGTAAAGATGCATTTGAAAGGTTGATCTCTGCTTGCCCAATGCTTGAACAGCTAAGACTTGAAAGCTCTGTGGCGTGTGACCGTCTGGAAATTGATTCTGATAGTCTCAAGAGATCATATTTCATTGGAAACTTCAAGTCCATCTCTTTCAAAAATGCATCCCATCTTGCAGTTGTCTCGCTCCTCTCCAAAGAGCCAGCAAGCAAGCTAGAACCCACCGAAGGAGATTCATTTGACTGGTTTGGATTTTTAACAAACGTGCCAGCGCTCCAGAATCTAGAATTGGATAAACATTACTTGAAGGTAAAAATTAGTTTGAAAACTCTGTGTTCTAGTTGTTCTTTTGTACTATGCTTTATCTCACTGCTTCCATTTCCGTGAAGTCCTTGGCGATGAGCATGTTGGCCTTAAAGATGCAAATTGTAAGTAGTTTAAGGAGACTTGAAAGTCTAAGGCTATACGGCATATGCCTTGATCACCCTCTTGAGATTGGTGCTGCGCTTTCTTTGATGATCTGCTCAGAAGTGCGGGAGGTTACAATCACTACCAGAAAAATGGTCTTTAGCCACGCTAAATTTAGCCACGGATAATTAATGTGGCAAGAAGTAATATTAACCACAGTAATTAGCTGTGGTTATTTTATTTTATCACAGCCACGGTTATGAGAAAAAACCCGTGGCAAAGTTATGCTTTAACCACGGTAATGGGTATTCCCGTTGTAATCTGAACACATAATCAAATTCGCCGCGGTTAAGCCATTGGTCATATTTTCCAAAAATGCCCTCGTGCAAAAAATTTCGTACGCCAAAAAGGGATACTGGGCGGTTCATTATAAAAACAAATCAGCTTGTCCTCACCCAGAGCCCTCGACCCCTCTCCTTCATTCTGCTGTTCTCATCGATCGATCCAGCGGAGTGGAATGGTTTCAATCGATAGACCCAGAAGGAATCGTTACTGAACCAAACACCAATCGATTATGGGTTTCAACCGATAGATCTAGAGGGAATCATTCGTTTCACTGCCTCTGCCGCTTGCAAGGATGTAATGGCTCTTCCAGACTTCTGTCATCACCTCCCCTAATAAGGCTCTATACTTCTAGGTATGGCTCCGCTCGAACCCTCCCTTCCACCCTCGTCTTATCCTTTTGTGAAACGAATGATTTTTGCGAAATTTGTTGATCTTTAGTTGATTTATGTTGCCCAGTTCTTGTTTGACGGTTTCCCACTTAGTTATTATTTACCAATTGGCATTGCACATCAAATCTGATAATCGTCTTCTTCACTCTCGCCTCCTCTTCTGGCTCTCCCCCTCCCTCTCTCATATCTGTAATTGGTGTTTTTTAGGGTTTATGATATGTAGCAATTGCCAATTTTTGGATCCTCATGTGAATTTCTTTTCTGGATGTTCAGGGACAAAGCAAAAGAATTTACAATCTTGGGCTCGGAACTTTAATTGTGTAAGTGTGCGCACTCTCTCTTTGTGCTCATCCCAGAGCTTATATGATGGAAAATGAAATCATGTTCATGTAGACAAGAATATAGGATTAAAGAACTCAAATGTTTCCACTGCTTTTATTGAGTGCTCTAGAACTTCCTCAACATTTTCAATGCCCAACTCTGCCTTCGGTTACTCATGGAAACATCGATCTGCTTAAGTTGAATGTGGTGCTTGAAGCACATCATCAACACAACTATAGAGCTCTTCAAGGCCGCTTAATCTTTGACTGATTGAGGGCAATGAAGAAGAAGGAGAGGTTGATTCGGAAGACTTTAACCTACACAATTTGTCATCAAATTAATGGATGCGAGAATGATGTTAAGAAGCCATTTTTTCTTTGGGATTGTTGATGGTGGTTTTATTTCTCTTTGCGTTGGCTCAATTTATATCAAGACGGTTAGTTATAGGTAACATGATTATGTCTTGGATGTGATGAGTTTTCTAGGAGATGTTCGTGGACTGTCCCCTCACCACCATGCTTCAAATTTAATTATGACTCCTCTAATTAAAATGGAATGGCAAAATCTTGTAAAGTTTGGGGAAATGAAATTACGCAGTCTAGAAGCAACTAAGAACGTTGATGCTATTTACTTGAAAGAATTTTGTTTCTGTATTAGAGAACAAAAGGTTATTTGAAGTTCATGTTGTGCTTTTCCCATGATGTCTCAAAATTCTTGTTATATCTTATTCAAAATAAAAAACGCGCTGAAAACTGACACTAGAAAAGACATTGATTTCCATCTAAAACAGAACCCTCTTACAATTTACAACCAATTTTTTACACTTCTAATGTCTCTACAGGTTCTAATCTAGGTGGAATTGCTACTGAAGTGGCCAACTCTAGAAAAGTTGGGTTTGAACCTTTCAATGAAGAGGTCTGTCTTAGTCATCAAAAAACTGTAAATGAGTAATCCACTTGTATTAATTGGTGAAATAGACGGATGGCTGAAGTAAAGATTCTCTTTTTTTGGAGGGGATCAAGCCCTTGATGGCTTTCACGATATTAATACGTTATTCCACATAGGCAAGGATTGCTGAGTGAGGTAAATCCATCTCATGCATCTAACTTACCTTGCTGTCTTCTATATATGAAATCACATATTCTACTGCATAATTATCTATTACTTGGACAGGTGGGGGAATCATTTGAGTCTTTCTATAAAGAGAACTCAATGGAGTAAAGAATAGGGCTGACTAACTGGTGGTAGAATGCGTTTATTTCTGCTGACCTCAATTTCCTCTAAGGGGAAGACTAGTACCGGAGGAAGCAGTAAGCACTATTCTGGTATTGAAGGTGAGTTTCAATTTATTCTTCTTTCAACTTGAATGCTCTCTGCTAAACTGTTTGTGTTCAAATGAACGGTTCAGTGATAGATAGTGCTTATTAAATGCATTTGATTTAAATATTTTCCATGTCTTTGATATTCGTATTAGCGGATTTGCTTTTAGGCAGTTGTTTGGAAATGTTCTATACGAGCTTACACTCTAGGAGCTTTTTCGTGCTCGAATGACTCAAGGATTTTAAAACCCCAGAATCTCATGATGGAACAAACAAATTGTGTTTCTCGTTCTCTTTTTTTTTCCTGAATGTTGGTAACTGGGTTGATATTGGTGTGCTATGTTCCAATAAATGTGTATACTGTATATCTTAGTTTGTCAAAATCTAATTCTAATTCTGAATCTGACCCACTCTCTTAAACCTGACAGGTTAATAAGGTTTATTTGATTAATCAGAATTTTCATTTGTCTTTGTTGAGAAGTGTAATTTTAGTTTCTGCATATGTGCTGTTCTTGTATGTAAAGTTAGTCCTCATCAAATCCGTCTAGTTTATTTCTTTTTTGAACTTGAAATTTAACCGTTCGCAGACATGTCATGTTCCTAAATGTTGTTTGGAAAAAGGATATACATAAGCTTTGTATGCTAGTGAATTTTGATTACTAATTCATCCGTTCGGGTTTTTCTTCACACTTTTGAGGGCACATGTTTTAAGGAGGACGGGCTAAAAGTCTGTTTTACCCCTCAACAATTGATAATTTCCTCTCTCTCTCACTCGCTCTCTCTCTGATTAACTGAACACCACCCGGAATCTACCAGAACCATCAAACAACACAAGAACAATTCACAAATCAATCTCCGTTCTCCAAGAACTTGATCGATTTCAGCCTTACATAAAGAGAGAGGCAAAGAAGAAGAGGATGAACAGAATTGACCTCAGAGATGACC
Source organism: Linanthus parryae (assembly GCA_023055425.1). Taxonomy (NCBI): domain Eukaryota; kingdom Viridiplantae; phylum Streptophyta; class Magnoliopsida; order Ericales; family Polemoniaceae; genus Linanthus; species Linanthus parryae. Next base: position 44,243,217 of record JALGPY010000002.1, read on the forward strand.
ACCGCCAATAACCATGGCACCGCCACTGCCAGTAGCTATTGCCACCGCCACCATCGACTCATGCTCGAGCAGGAGTCACACATTCTCATAGAAAAGCTCTTCTACGGAAGATCCCAATCACTCAAAAGTTTCACCGTTTGAAAGTATGTGCTTGATCACTTGGTTGTGAAGACTTCTTCATCACTTGGTTGTGAAGACTTCCTCGTCGGTCATAATTATGCTAGCTGGTCATAGAGTAACCATACACAGGTTCCTAGTTTTCATAAAGCCTCCAAAATAGAATTGCCAAAAGTTGATATCAGGATCATCACTGATACTTTGAGGTTAATTAGATAGATAAGATCATATGGTTGTTCCCCAGGCAGCATTTGGTGGGGTGTTGAGGTCAGGATTTTGGAGAGCTTTACAGTTAGAGGAGAGTACATAAAGGCACTAATTAGTGATCCATCATGTCTTAAGAAGGGAATCAGAAAACAGATCCTGCAAAGTTTTTCATGTCAGCAAATGAACTTACACAAGAAAGTTTCAGAAGCATCTCAAATGCATAGGTTTAAGTAGTTTGTTGCATTTTGGTATATATAGTTGCTACTGTACTACCCAGAACCTACAAAAACGTCCCAAGTGAAAACGAGTTTTCAAGAGTGAAACCTCAAGACCAAAAATAGGTTTAAAAATAAGGGAAACCTAAAACAGTCCCAAACACCCTGAGACAATTCCAGGTCCACCAACAGATTACACATTGATTGCAATTCCATGATTATTGCATATCTGTGCATGACATACTATTTGTTACTTGTTTTGCTATAAAATTGTCATATAGTTTTATTATTGTCTGAGCAAGAGTGAGATTTAACATGTATCTCTTATTTATGATTTGTTCAACAGGCACTTGATGGGGTTTGATGATGCAGCGTAAAAGGCTTTGTTTAGAGAGAAAGCAAATGTCAAGTAGTTTGGTCTGTATGATGATGATGTTTTGGGAACTTGGATTTGTATATTTCAGTTTTATATGGATGTTTTGTGTAATGATGCGACTTTGAACATTTGACAAAAATTGATACTCTCTGAATGAATGTCCTAATGTTGTATAATTATGAGTGGTGATTTACATCGATCCATTGTGTGTATACCTGTCACAATTTTATGTTTTTAAATTTTCAGAATTTGATTTTATGCATATATTAGTTCTCATATAGCAGTAGTTGTGACATTGAAAGTATCAATTAGCCACGGGAAATGATTGTGGCAAAACCAATCAAATCTGGCGCCAAAAGATTGATTTGCCACGGGTATCTACCATGGCGCAAAGATATATTAGCCACGGCCATTTGAAAAACGCGTGGTTAATTGGGGGAGGTTAATTAGCCACGGGACTTACCGTGGCAAAACAATAGCCACGGCTGTTACCCGTGGCTAAAGTAAAAAACCACGCCCTTTTACACCACTGTCGATTACCGTGGCATCTCCCGTGGCTAAAAGTTTTTGCCACGGGTATTGAAGTATTAGCCACATTAATTGCCCGTAGCAAAAGCTCTTTTTTCTAGTAGTGAATCGAGGTAAGTGTTGGTAATACTATGTTTTTTATCCTCGTGATGAATTTTACATATTGAAGATATTTTAATTATATTCCTTTCTCTTCCCTAGGTGAAGTCTAATGGACAAAATGTTCAAGGTAGGGAGTTTCTTCGAAGATGTGGAATTCTTGTTTTTAATAAACTTCGAGATGTACAGCTGGGTATTACTTCTGGTACAGCTGTTGAATTGGAATTCATCAAGCTTCTCTTAGCCCAATCATGTGTATTGGAGAAAATGGTTGTGAAGCCAGAAACAGGGAGAGTGAGCGATGGAGGATTAAAGATCTTGAGCGAGCTGGCTGAATTTGAACGTTTGTCGCCCAAGGTAAAAGTCATGTACAAGGATCCGGATTTGACAGAAGCGGGTTAGAGGAAGTTTTAACCGAACCATTTTATGTTCCGGCCTTGTCCATTTGAATGGTTTTGATGAAACAATCTTCAACTTGGTTGGGTGTTTAGATTAGTCTTAGTTATGAACTGAACTATTTGCGCTTCTCCTTCTGAGGGCAATGTAAATTAACTGAACCGGCCTTGTCGATTTGAATGGTTCTGATGAAACTCTCTTCAACTTTGTTGGGTATTTCGATTAGTAGTCTTTAGTTATGAACTAAACTATTGGCGTTTCTCCTTCTGAGGACAATGTAATTAGATGGGTGTGCTCAGTTTATGCTTGTTGCTGATCAAGGTGGCTAGATGTTTGAAACCCAGAAGTTTGCCGAACTTGATCAATATGAGAACTTTCTTTCGCAAGGATGTTGTGATATCTTGTTCTAATTAGTTTTTTCAGGAATAGTTCTAATTAGTTACGTACAGGTAATATAAACAACTTCGTTGTTGTTGTTGTTGTTGTTGTTGTTTTTTTTTTTTTTTTTTTTTTTTTTTTTTGAGGGGAAAAAGATATCATAGATCAAATGGGGATTTGTGTTTCATCAGTGGAACAGAGTTCTTGAATCCAATTACAGTTAGAATGGTTCCACTGCTCTGAGAAGGAACTACCCCTAGCTCTAGCTGCTAAAGCGTGTGCAACATGGTTGGCTTCGCGAGGAACCCATTGGAGCTTAAAGTCTTCAAGCTGTGAGAGGAAAGATTTTATTTCAAAGAGTAAGTCCGCTGTCCGGGACAAATCATTGTGTGCACGGCCCCGGATAAACATCTGCAGGTCTTCGATTAAATTCAGCGCGTCCCCTTCGATAACCAGTTTACAGTGCCCCATTGCAGCGGCCATTAAAAGTCCCTGGAGCATCGCCGTAGCTTCAGATTGCCTAGGACCCTCAGCTACAACACCTGCGATCGCTCGGGCGCCGATCAAACTGCCGTCGCTTTGTCGAAGTACCACTCCAGCACTGCCATTTCCAGTTGCTTCCTCGAAGGCACCATCAAAATTTAGTTTAACAAAACCAGGAGGAGGAAACCTCCAGATCTTATCCTTCCTCTTGATTTGGTTGTAGAGTTTTTTATCCGCTTCAATCCAATCCATCTCTCTGATTTTCCAATCAATGTCGCTGCATAGTTGACTGACATCTCTAGATTTACCTTCAAACAACTTGAAGTTTCGGTTGCGCCATACTTCCCAGAGTGTGAGACTTACTTTGGTCCTCTGTTTATCCGAAGCAGTGGTGAGTAGATTAGCTAGCCAATGCTTGACTCCCAAGGCAATTTTCAACAACGTTGGATTTAACCCCACAGCACCCCAGACCTTCATGGTAGCAGAACACTCCGTGAAAACATGGGCTGCAATTTCATTTTGGTGACCACACATACAGCAGAAATTATCCACTTGAATTCCTTGCCTTTGAAGGTTGGATTTGGTTGGTAAAATCTCATGAAATAGTCTCCATAGAAAATGAAGAACCTTCTTGGGACATCGGATTTTCCATAATATATCAAAAAAGCAACCCCATGAATCCTGCTGCGCAACACTTTCGTTCACCACACTTTCAGTTGCCAATTTATACCCCGAACGAACTGTATAATTCCCTTTCTCTTCATAATTCCAAACAATCCTATCCGGTCTAGGAGTAACTGGAATAGGAGTATTTGCTATAGCATATACATCGACATCCCAAAGAAACATTTTAAAATAAGGGATGTTCCACGTCCGATCTGGATTGATGAAGCTACCCACAAGAGGACCAATTGAAATATTGGGGGTGATTACCTTAAAATTGACATGGTTTGGTAACCAAGGGTCGAAGATAGAGAAAGAGCAGCCATCCCCTAGTGTCCACCGAGTTCCTTTCTCCAGTAGTTTCCGACCATGGAGAATACTTCTCCAAGCAAACGACGGAGCACTACCCAAATCTGCTTGCCAAAAACTAGAGTTCACGAAGTATTTCGCTTTCAATACTCTACTAATCAAGGAGTTTGGATTTGTGATTATCCTCCATCCTTGTTTGGCCAACATAGTTTGGTTAAACTCCCTCATCTTCTTGAAACCGAGACCTCCTCTTCTTCTAGGCGCTTGCAACTTCTCCCACGCTTGCCAACTAATACCTTTCTCTCTGTCTTTATTGGTCCACCAGAATTGTCTTATAACTTTCTCCATTCTATCACAAGTACCTTCTGGTAACATAAAACAACTCATTGTATACGTCGGAATTGCTTGCGCGCCACCGCCTTAATGAGAACTTCCTTACCCGCGACTGAAAGCAATTTTTCCTTCCACCCCTTAAGCTTGCTGAGTAGCCTATTGATTAACACTTTGAAAGTTATGGATTTTTTCCTTCCCATTGTGGTAGGTAGTCCGAGGTACTTGTCATATTTTTCCACTTCCTGCACTCCAATCATGCCAAGCAACTCGGCTTTTACTTCAGTTTGAACGCCTGCCGAAAAGACCAGCGCAGACTTATCGTAGTTGACCATCTGGCCGGTTGCTTTCCCATATTCATCTATAATATGCATTAGATTAGTCAGATTCTCCTGTGTATCACCTGTAAAAAACAACGAATCATCAGCGAAAAAAAGGTGGGAGACCACTGGTCCTCCCCTCGACGCCGTAACTCCTTCCAACCGACCCTCCGAGACTGCCCTAGTAACTGCACAAGAAAGGAATGTTGGAATAGATGCCCTAGAGGCAATCGTAGATTTAGTATGAACAATGTTTTGGCTAGAATATTCATTTATTATTTATGGCGATATTTAATATAATGAAGTCCTTAGATAAATTTTGTTATTTATCTTAAATATCCCTAGTCCATTATATTGATTAATAGGACAATCAAATATAGACTAGTATGTGGGTAGATTTATATGGAGATATCAAGTCTAACACATGGGTATGCATTAGGAGTAATGGCATACTGGATTGACCCACGACGAAAGGGATACATTAGATTATGTGAAGTCACAATCGCTTTTCGTAGTGCTAATATTATTGCAATCCTTGGACTTGAAGTCACTAGATACTCTAGTTGTAAAATATTGCGCTTTGATGTTATCAAACGTTACACCGTAACTGGGTAATCATAAAGGTGGCTATCGGGCGTGATAGGAAGCAAGCTTAGAGATCGTAGTGATGTAGATAGGATTTGTCCCTCCCACATAATGGGGGTAAATATCCACGGCCACTCGAGGGATGAGGCTTATTGAATGTCTGGCCAGACTCAGATAAATTAATATAGAGATATTAATGTTATCTGCAAGCATAAGCATATTCCCGGGATCGAGGAACTATGGATTGGATATACGAGTGTGACTATTTATGTCTCGTGTCCAATCCGGATATGGAGACAAAGGGATAATGCAATATGATATATTGGGCACAAAGGTTTGTCGGGATCACTGACTATTTCTATTGGTTGGGTGGCATGGATGTGTTGCTAGACACCGCTCCATGTTAGTAATAGTTACTACCAACTATATAGAAACCTATGGGGTCACACGTCAAATAGAGTAGAGCTAGATTTGGGATTAATTAATATGGATTAATTAATAGAAGGATCATTGTGCAACACCTTGCAAACTTAGTAGGACTAATTTGCAAGGAAGGGAATAATTCTAGTTCATCTAGAATTAGGAAACTCTTTTACGGAAACAACAAGGAGTTGTTGGAGTATATAAATGAGGCTCTAGCTTCCTTCCCACTACATGAGTTATTATTAAACATAACACAAAGAGTGGGAGAGAGCAAAAAGAGAGAGCAAGACAAAGAGCTAGGGCCGAAACCCTAGCCCCCGTCCGCCCCTCTACCCGACGGCAAAAGGAGGCCGCCCCTCCTTTGTGCTTTGTTGCTTTGTTGCTTTGATCTTCATCCCTCTTCCTCCGGGTTCAAGCTAGCACTTGTGGAGAAGGAAGAATCTAGATCTCACCTCTAGACGTGGATCAACCGTAGAGACGAGGACATCATTCTTCGTGTGATCTCACAAATCAAAAGGTACACATCTTCTATGACCTTAATCATGTTATGATCAGCTCGCAGGCCGTAAACCAAACCACAAAACAATAAACATCCACAATCCTAGGCCATATCCATACCATGTTTTTTTTTATTTTGTGGATGTTTATTATTCATGCCTTGTTATTTATTTTGTGTGTATGGCGCTACAAGCAAAACGATAACATGATAATAATAAACAAGGTTGGTCTTTTATTGTGGATGGCCCAATCCAAATAAGTAGACCATGTTGATAAAGATCAACCAAACAAATTAAAAGAAATCCCTCAATTAAATATTGCGTTTTGCCTTCTCTTGCCAAAACACCCTTCATGATCATGGCCTATTAAAATTCGGGCTTGCCAAAGCAAGGCGATTTTAATTTTTCATGATGTGTTGCGGACGACGCAAGCTAGTAATGCGTGTATGTTGAAAGCAAGAGGTTGGACGCAACTAGGCAAGAGTCAATTGGATTGATGAGCTTAGAGGCATGACAATTAGGAGTTATCCAATTGGATAAAGAATAAAAGGAATTTATTCACCTAATTGGACCAAGAGTTGCATGGGATGCAATTGGAATGGTTCCTACCTAAATAACCAATTCTTGGGTGACTTGCCAAAGCAAGCTCAAGAAGAAGTGAAAAGGGATCTTGGACCCACTAGAAAGTATAAAGATATTTTCCGCTTTAATAGTGAGGGCTGTTAATCCGAGAAAAATAGTGGGAGCTATATTTAATGATCTAGCCATTGTTAAATATAGTCAAATTGTTCAAAATACTAAAATTGCATATTTCTCATTTTGTAGAATTCCAAATGGCAAACAACAACGCATCGAGTTCATCCCTACGATGTGTCCTTGAAAAGGAAAAATTATCTGGAACAAATTTCCTTGACTGGTACAGAAACTTGAGGATTGTCCTCAAGCAAGAAAAGAAGTTGTACGTCTTGGACACTCCAATTCCAGACCCACCACAAGATGAGTCTCTACTAGCGGAAGTAAGGGCACATCAGAAGCATATTGATGATTCTAATGACGTGACTTGCCTCATGCTTTGTACCATGACTGGTGAGCTTCAGAAGCAACACGAGAACATGGAAGCCTATGATATGATCAGACACTTGAAACAATTGTTTCAGGAACAGGCAAGGCATGAGCGCTATGAAGTGTCTAAAGCATTGTTCAAAAGTAGTCTTGCAGAGGGGAATCCAGTAGGCCCTCATGTACTCCGAATGATCGGGTACATAGAGAACCTTGAGAGACTGGGGTTCCCACTCGGCCAGGACTTGGCGACTGATCTCGTCTTGCAATCGTTGCCTGACAGTTATAATCAGTTCATTATGAACTATAATATGAATGATATCAACAAGTCTTTGCCAGACCTATTGAACATGCTAAAGACAGCTGAGCAAAGCATCAATAAAGGCAAGGGCAAGGCCATAATGATGGTACACAAGAAGAAGGGCAAGTCAGTTGCATCTACTTCAAAAGGAAAACGCAAGAAAGTTGCGAAATCCAAGGATGCCCTGAAGCCTAGAGGAGGTGTGGCTAAAGGTGAATGTCACTACTGCAGCCAGCCGGGTCACTGGAGGAGGAATTGCCCTAAATATCTGGAGGATAAGAAGCTTGGAATAGTGATTCCACCACCACCAGGTATTTATGTTATAGACGTCAATCTCTCTATTTCATCATCCTGGGTATTAGATACCGGATGTGGTTCTCACATTTGTCGTAATGTGCAGGATTTAAAAAGAAGTAGAAGATTGCGAAAAGGGGAGATAGACTTGCGCGTCGGGAATGGAGCAAAGGTTGCTGCATTAGCTGTAGGCGTTTATGAGCTATCTTTGCCTTCTGGACTTATTTTAGAATTAGACAATTGCTTTTATATGCCTGATATGAGCAGAAACATTATTTCCGTTTCTTGTTTGGACGAGAAAGGTTTTTCTATTTCAATAAAGGACAAGTGTTGCTCCATTTATTTTGATAGTATGCACTATTGTAGTGCGCATTTGTCTAATGGATTGTATATCCTTGATCTAAATAATCCAATTTATAACATAAATACTAAAAGGATTAAAACTAATGATTTAAATCCTACATATCTATGGCACTGTCGTTTAGGCCATATAAATGAGAAACGCATATCTAGACTCCATAAGGATGGACTTCTAGACTCATTTGATTTGGAATCATATGAGACATGTGAATCTTGTTTATTAGGAAAAATGACAAAGTCCCCTTTCAATAAGAAAGGTGAACGGACTAGTGAGTTATTGGCACTCATACATACTGATGTATGCGGACCATTCCCCACGCCTGCCAGAGGTGGTTATACCTACTTCATCACATTTACTGATGATTTCAGTAGATATGGATTTGTATACCTCATGAAGGCCAAATCAGAATCCTTTGAATTGTTCAAGGAATTCAAGAGTGAAGTAGAGAAGCAACTTGGCAAGAGTATTAAAGCTCTACGATCGGATCGTGGAGGAGAGTACTTAAGCCAAGAGTTTGATGAGTATCTTAGAGAGTGTGGGATAGTATCCCAGCTCACTCCACCCGGAACACCACAATGGAATGGTGTATCTGAGAGGAGGAATCGCACTCTATTAGATATGGTGCGATCTATGATGTCTCAAACAGATCTTCCGATATCCTTTTGGGGACATGCTCTAATGACGGCAGCTTTTACCATTAACCGTGTTCCATCCAAATCAGTCATGAAGACGCCATATGAGATATGGACTGGAAGGCGTCCCATAGTGTCGTTTATGAAGATTTGGGGCTCCGACGTCTATGTAAAGCGTTTACAAACAGACAAGCTCGGGCCTAAAGCGGATAAGTGTAAGTTTGTGGGATATCCTAAAGAGACTAAAGGATATTATTTCTATAACCCTACCGAGAACAAAGTGTTTGTTGCTCGGACCGGCGTGTTTCTAGAAAGAGAACTAGTCTCTAAAGAAGCAAGTGGGAGGGTTGTAGAACTTGAAGAAATTCATGAACCACAAACCACTGAACCGGTAATGGAACATGAACAGGAACCACAAGAAGTTGTGGAAGAACCTGTTCAGGTAACACAGGAACTCCGTAGGTCAGGAAGAGTGCGTCATGAGCCAGAGAGGTATGGACTTCTCGTGACTGAGCCCGATGACGTACCACTCATGGATGATGAGCCTGCAAACTATGGAGAAGCCATGAGTGGCCCAGACTCTAAGAAGTGGCTAGAAGCCATGAGATCCGAAATGGATTCCATGTACACCAACAAAGTATGGACTTTGGTGGAACCACCCGAAGGGGCTCGACCCATAGGGTGCAAGTGGGTCCTCAAGAAGAAGACCGACATGGATGGCAAGGTAGTTGCCTATAAGGGGCGATTGGTGGCCAAAGGTTATAGACAAATTCATGGTATTGACTATGATGAGACCTTTTCACCAGTCGCCATGACTAAATCCATTCGAATCTTACTTGCTATTGCAGCATACTACGACTATGAAATTTGGCAAATGGATGTCAAAACAGCATTCCTTTATGGGAACCTCCTTGAGGATGTGTACATGACACAACCAGAGGGTTTTGAGGATCCAGAGAATGCCAATAAAGTATGTAAGCTGCAAAGGTCCATTTATGGATTAAAGCAAGCTTCTAGGAGCTGGAATCGACGTTTTGATGACGCAGTCAAAGAGTTTGGCTTCATCAAGAACGAAGATGAGCCTTGTGTTTACAAGAAGGTTAGTGGGAGCTCTGTAGTATTTCTGGTCTTGTATGTGGATGACATACTAATCATTGGCAATGATATTCCTACTCTGCAATCTGTTAAAGATTGGCTAGGAAAGTGCTTTGCGATGAAAGACTTAGGAGACGCAGCCTATATACTGGGTATAAAGATCTATAGAGATAGATCTAAAAAGTTGCTTGGCCTAAGTCAGAGTACATATATTGACAAGGTGTTGAAGAGGTTCAACATGCAACATTCCAAGAAGGGATTCTTGTCCATGTCACATGGAGTCACTCTTTCCAAGAATGACTGTCCCTCCAACGAGGTGGAGAAGGACCGCATGAGCAGGATACCCTATGCTTCGGCCATAGGATCCATCATGTACGCCATGCTATGTACTAGACCATACGTATCATACGCGTTGAGTATGGTGAGCAGATATCAGTCCAATCCGGGTGAGAGTCACTGGATTGCTGTCAAGAACATCCTAAAGTACTTGAGAAGAACTAAGGATGTGTTCTTGATATTTGGAGGAATGGAAGAGCTAAGTCTAAAGGGTTACACTGACGCAAGCTTCCAAACCGACAAGGATGATTACAGATCGCAGTCTGGATACGTGTTTTGCCTGAATGGAGGAGCTGTGAGCTGGAAGAGTTCCAAGCAAGGCACAGTTGCTGATTCTACAACAGAAGCTGAGTACATTGCTGCTGCGGAAGCGGCGAAAGAGGCAGTTTGGATAAAGAAGTTTATCACTGAGCTCGGTGTGGTCCCTAGCATAGTGGATCCCGTAGAGTTGTACTGTGACAACTCTGGGGCAATCGCACAGGCGAAGGAACCAAGATCGCACCAAAAGTCAAAGCATGTACTTAGGAGATTCCATCTTGTTCGTGATATGATCGATCGAGGAGATGTGAATATATGCAAGATTCCGACGGATGACAACGTGTCAGATCCGCTCACGAAACCTCTTGCGCAGCGAAAGCATGAAGGGCACGCCAGATCTATAGGCATACGAGATGCGCCAGATTGGCTCTAGTGCAAGTGGGAGACTGTTGGAATAGATGCCCTAGAGGCAATCGTAGATTTAGTATGAACAATGTTTTGGCTAGAATATTCATTTATTATTTATGGCGATATTTAATATAATGAAGTCCTTAGATAAATTGTGTTATAGTCCATTATATTGATTAATAGGACAATCAAATATAGGCTAGTATGTGGGTAGATTGATATGGAGATATCAAGTCTAACACATGGGTATGCATTAGGAGTAATGGCATACTGGATTGACCCACGACGAAAGGGATACATTAGATTATGTGAAGTCACAATCGCTTTTCGTAGTGCTAATATTATTGCAATCCTTGGACTTGAAGTCACTAGATACTCTAGTTGTGAAATATTGCGCTTTGATGTTATCAAACGTTACACCGTAACTGGGTAATCATAAAGGTGGCTATCGGGCGTGATAGGAAGCAAGCTTAGAGATCGTAGTGATGTAGATAGGATTTGTCCCTCCCACATAATGGGGGTAAATATCCACGGCCACTCGAGGGATGAGGCTTATTGAATGTTTGGCCAGACTCAGATAAATTAATATAGAGATATTAATGTTATCTGCAAGCATAAGCATATTCCCGGGATCGAGGAACTATGGATTGGATATACGAGTGTGACTATTTATGTCTCGTGTCCAATCCGGATATGGAGAAAAAGGGATAATGCAATATGATATATTGGGCACAAAGGTTTGTCGGGATCACTGACTATTTCTATTGGTTGGGTGGCATGGATGTGTTGCTAGACACCGCTCCATGTTAGTAATAGTTACTACCAACTATATAGAAACCTATGGGGTCACACGTCAAATAGAGTAGAGCTAGATTTGGGATTAATTAATATGGATTAATTAATAGAAGGATCATTGTGCAACACCTTGCAAACTTAGTAGGACTAATTTGCAAGGAAGGGAATAATTCTAGTTCATCTAGAATTAGGAAACTCTTTTACGGAAACAACAAGGAGTTGTTGGAGTATATAAATGAGGCTCTAGCTTCCTTCCCACTACATGAGTTATTATTAAACATAACACAAAGAGTGGGAGAGAGCAAAAAGAGAGAGCAAGACAAAGAGCTAGGGCCGAAACCCTAGCCCCCGTCCGCCCCTCTACCCGACGGCAAAAGGAGGCCGCCCCTCCTTTGTGCTTTGTTGCTTTGTTGCTTTGATCTTCATCCCTCTTCCTCCGGGTTCAAGCTAGCACTTGTGGAGAAGGAAGAATCTAGATCTCACCTCTAGACGTGGATCAACCGTAGAGACGAGGACATCATTCTTCGTGTGATCTCACAAATCAAAAGGTACACATCTTCTATGACCTTAATCATGTTATGATGTCTCTTCTTGTGATCCTTGGTGGGCTTTGAGTTGGATTAATTTTTGTTATTCCGCTGCGTTACCTACGTCAAAACCCAACAAGGAACTCACTGACTAGAAGGAAAAGATAAGGGGATATAGGGCAGCCCTGTCTAAGTCCCCTCTCCGGAATCACCTTCCCTACCATAGCGCCATTTCTGACGAAAGAATAAGAAACTGTTGAAATACATTTCATGATCAGCTCAACAAATATAAGGCCGAAACCCATATGATAGAGTGCTTTTGACAAAAACAGCCACTCCACCCTGTCATAGGCCTTACTCATATCCAACTTTAACGCCGCAAAACCTATCTTCCCTTTCTTTCTTGTTTTGAGTGAATGAATTACCTCAAACGCTGTAAGAATGTTGTCCGTGATCAATCTTCCTGAAACTAAAGCACTTTGATTTTCTGCTATTAAACCATGTAGGAACTTTTTCAATCTGTTCGCTGCAGCTTTTGCAACCATTTTGTAGATATCAGTACACAAGCTGATAGGACGGTAATTGCTAGCCTTTCTCGGTTGCTTTGTCTTCGGGATCAAAGCAATGAGAGTGGAATTAAAATAAGATAAATCAGCCCCCTCGTTCAAGATACTCAGCATTGTATTTGTTGTTTTAGCTCCGACGATATCCCAGTGCTTCTAAAAGAACCCTGCATTAAATCCATCCACCCCAGGGGCTTTGTCCGGAGCCATCTGAAACAACGCAATCTTCACCTCACTCTCAGTATAGTCCTGTTCCAACGCATGACAGTCATCTTCTGAAATCTTGCAATCCATGTGACTGGGGATTGCTTCAATTTACTGCGAACTAGGATTAGATGTACTGAATAACTGAGAAAAGTGTTGTTCTAGTACCTGAGTAATCTGATCCGAATCATTGACCCATACTCCACTTTCATTCTCAATACCCTGTAAATTGTCACGAGCTCTCCGAATAGTGGCCTTCTGATGAAAAAACCTAGTATTCTGATCCCCCACCTTCAACCATTCTGAACGAGAACGTTGTGACCACATCACCTCTTCCCTTCGTAATGAATCATTCAGCTCCTTTTTAAGAGCATCCCTCTCTGAGATAACCGTCATGGATTGATTTCTAGTTTGCAGAATCTCTAACCTGCCCCTGATTTGATGGATCTTCCTTTTCACATTTCCAAACTCCACTCTATCCCATGCCGAGCACTGTGATGCAGTTTTGCGCAACAGCGCGCTTGTTGGTAGGTCCGAATGGGCTGCTCAACTGTTTCGGATAAGATCTTCAAAACCTGAATGGCTATTCCACATCTTCTCGTATTGGAACCTCCGCTTGACCTTTTTCTGAACAGATATCCACTCCAAAAGAATTGGAATATGGTCTAAATTCGGGTCACTGAGGTGCTGAACCCTAGCTCCTTGGAATCTGTCCATCCATCGGGAGTTTGCCACCACCCGATCTAGTCTTTCTCGAATGTTATTATCATCCGCCTGATTATTATTCCACGTGTAAGGATTCCCTGAGAACCCTAGATCAAGAAGACCCAAATCGTCAAGAACAGAACGAAACTGAGAGAGTTGACTATAACTTACCACCAAGCCACCTTCTTTCTCCATAAATGCAGTGATGGCATTGAAATCGCCAGCCACGCACCATGGGTAATCTGACTCTGGAGCAAGACGTCGCAACAACTCCCAAGATAAGTGTAAAAGCCCCAACTCTAATTAATGATGAATTCTCCATATCTTATGTCACGCAAGTCTGCGATGAGCTGGAACAATTACTGTATGGGGATTCGTATGGGGAAGAATTTGATGAGCAACTCCCAATCTCTTGTTCTATGGGCGATTCTATTGATTATCCATATGCCATAGTCAAGGAGTTGGAATTCAGCAAGTGTGGGGGTGTGGATGAATTTCATGGGTCATTTGAAGAGCATATAGCATAAAGGAAGTACTACTGGGATGATTTTATGGCCAGAGATTCATTTGAGCCCAGTGGTACTTGGTGGAAGTTTCTCAAGAAGATCAATTGCAAAATGAAAGGAGTCAGCTTCCACAATTATCCACCTTCTTCAGAGCACAGGGGTGCACGTGAAGTTATCGAGAAGAGATGGTGGAAGAAGAAGAAGTGGAGGGATAAAACAGTCTCCACTATCCTAGAAGGTTGAGGTAACATGGTCGGGCCGTCGACCTTAAATTACAAAGCGCTGCTTGGGAGGCAACCCAATGTAGAGTAGGATGCAATTTGTTTTTGTTTTTGCTTTTAGTTCTCCATATTTGATTTTGAGGGGTGAGAGAGAGTTGCTTTAATACTTTCAATCAGTGTGCAGGGACACAGGTACAAAAGACGCTCCGGGTTCCCCTTCTTGATGCGCGTGATAGAGAATGTGAGTAGGCGCATCGGAATCCGGACGCGAGGTGATTCTTTTCCGGAAACTGTCAACGGTCCACAAGACCCCTTCTTGTTGCAGTTTCGCGGCAACGGTGCCCATGTAGGTCCGGGCACCCCAGGTACCTTTAACTTTCTCTCTTGTTTCTACGTTTTGAGCCATAATAGTGTAGATCCACCGCCTACACATTTAAGCGATGAGTCCTCTTATTATATCTCTAAATTTGTTGAGGATAACGAAACGCTTAAGTGTGGGGGGGTTTGTGTATATTTTGCTAGCCATGTCAGTTATGCATCGCCAGTTACATGCAGTTGTGTCGTATTGTGTAGTACATGTGGTTAGTGTAGAGTGTTTGATATAGTGTCGTATTGTGTTAGGATTGTTAGTATGCATTTTTTTAGCACTTTTACATTATTGAGTCCCCTACCCAAAACTTGTGTTTAATCGAGTTGGCCAAAAGCATATAGAGTTAGGAAATACTAAAAAAAAAAAAAAAATCATAAAATTTTAAATTTTTGAGAAAGGGCAATCGAAGAGAGTAAATGTGGAGAGGGCTTAATGATAGAATTCCTTAGGAATATGAAAATCTGAGGTGAGGTAGACGCGAGAATCTGGAGTAGGAAGACTTATAGGGCTAATGCACATTAGAAATGCGAGTAGCTGCCTCTCAGACTAGTTATCCTACTAGCGCTACACCACCGTCATTTAGGTAGTCGTCAACCCTCCTCGTAGTGGCAACGGAACAGCTGTGCGAGTGATGTTTATGGGGACCTCACGTCCCGTCTCCATATCCTAGGTCCACTAGTTACCCCTATTGATCCGTTTACCCCTTTTATTCACAGCCTCTAGCCTAGGAAGCCTTTCATTGTGACTTTCATCACTTGTTAGAATGGTCCTTTCCTATGCGTCATGATAGAGGGAGTTGATTTAGGGAGGTTTGATGAGGGTGAGCTGATTTGATACATCTTATGTGGATTCTCTTACATGTCGTCTTTTGAGGGGATGTGAGGGTGAGTTAGAGATGGTAGCACACTTCGGTGTGGCGGTGAGTCGTGTCCTTACACCACGATCACAGGTGGAGTACCGTAGTGCGTGATATTTCTTCCGCACGTCATGGGGTGGGGGTTGGTTGATCTTATAGGAGGCTATGCTTATGCTTTATTTATATTCTCTATATCTTAGGTGATGAGGAGGATCGGTTGGAAAAGCACGTTTACACATTGACTACTGGGTTCGTGATTTGCTTTGCATCAAGTGTGGGGGTGTCGACATCTATGTTATTATATCACTAATTTGACACATTCCACCCCCATGTTATCTAATTCTGATATTTTATCTCCTCGGATATTACTATCGTATTGTCGGCTCCATGTGCTTAATGTTATTGTGTGAAAAAAAAAGTAAAATAGGAAGTGAAAGTGAAAGTGAAATTGAAAGGGAATAAAGGAGCAAGCTTGAAATTGAAGACCGCGGAGATTAGCTATTGTTCGAGATCACTTCTTCACATTTGTGGCCGCGAGAACGGCGTTGCACCAAGATTGAGGGAATGAGGGCCGGAGTAGTGAGATTCGGTGTGGTTCCTTGGATTTTGGTGAGGGAGTGTGAGAATCGAGTTTTGTGAGTTATATCATGACGTCAAGGACTACGCTTCTAAATATCCTATCCTACCCGTCCTAAACCGTCAGCAATTTAACCCGTGGATAAATAGCTCGGAAGGTAAGTGCTAGGGATACGTTTGATGAGTGTGCGGAAGCAACATATTTTGTGTTCGTGCCCGTTCTGTCTAACGAAACTGGCCGCAAGTTCTACCGATCACCAAAGTTATAGAACTTCCGAGGGAATATGAGAGCCTTATGACTTGCCGGTTTACTTTTTGAGATTGCCCAATCTCAAACTAAAAAGAAAAAAAATTTGGTGTTGTTTCAATTTTTGCATTGTTCTATAATCGAGTTGCATTGTATAGTCATGTAGATTGCATGGGTGTGTGTGTTGTTTGTGTCACATGGCTAGTGAAGTTGAATGCAATTTGGTGGATTGAAAATCATAGTGTGAGAAGTGTTTTTTATTTTGCTCAGGACGCGCAAAAAGGTAGTGTGGGGGGATTTGATAACTCTATATTAGAGTTATATTTCTTCTACGTTTTTGTACCGTTTTGTGTAGTTTCCGGGTTGAATATATTAGAAATACACAATGAACTTGAGGAAATTGGATAAGTTTAGCTTTGAGTGATTAATTATTAATCCGGGCGTTTTTCACATTATTTACATTTATTTTGTCACTTTTGATCGCACGGGGTGTTTTCGTGTTGTGTTGGACAGGAAACGGAGCTCATGGATCAAGAGGAGGAGGAAAACTAACTTCGGAACATATGCGGAAGCTTGGGAGAGAAAGAAATTGGAAGAAAAGAGGACAAAGATGGAAAAAGGGGGTCAAAGTGTCATTTTAGAAAGTTTGAAGTGTAGGATCAAAAGTTGATCCTAGGATCAAAGCAGATCGTACGATCAACTTTCGTGATCGTACGATCTGCTAGGGGAGAACTCACTGACTTATAGGATCAAGTAGCAGATCGTACGACCAAGTAGCAGATCGCACGATCAGCAAAAGCAGATCGTACGATCTGCTAGCAGACCCAGCAACGCACGGGGAAAGGCCAAGTTTTTAGGGTTATTAATTAATATGTTTTTTATTATTAATTAATGCACCATAATTGAAGATTAAAGAGGGAGATAAAACAAAAGAAAAGGAGACACGTGAGAGAGGAGCAACGTGAAGAAGAGACGGACGCAAGGAGAAGAGAAGGAGGACTCCTCCTCCATTGAAGCTCTAAGTTGATTTCTTCTTCTTCTCTCTCAATCTTTCTATGGAGAAACTAGTAAGTCTTGTTTGGTTTATTAGTATTAGCTAGACGTTTTGCTAGGCATCTCTTTGAGAGCCTAGGGTTTATGTAAACGATGATATTTTTCCGGATTTGACCTTTGCTTCATGATTTCTTGATTTCTTCTATTGAATCAATTCTAGTTTCTTGTTTATGTTAGTAATCCTAATTGAGTGACACGATTAGGAGATAAACTAGGGTTCAAGAACTAGGGTTTCACTCAATAGTTGATTCATGCTTAAAGTTAGCTTATTTTTATTCAATTATTCTTGTTCTACGCTTAATCTTTAGTATGAATGGAGTAGCTACCCGGACGTGCTAATTAATTAGATGAGTGCACGACAGTGACTCAACCTAATTGTGTAGAGAACTTGAACATCAATCCCGTATCACTGAGACTGAGAAGAGACGTGTTAGGATTGGCCAAATGTGGGTAGATTCGGTAGGTGAGATTCGACGGTTTCGTGCAACGGTGGACCGACAGGACCCGTTGTCGTGCATGTCGTTAGCCTACTAGAACGGACCGGTAGACACATGAGACCGATAGGAGATTGTATTCTACCCGGAAGTAGAATGACTTGAGACCGATAGGAGATAGTCAGCGCTGTTACCCGGCTTAATTAGAATATAGTTAACGTGTTGCTCAGATAATCCGGAATTCGTCTACAACCCTAGGTGATCTAGAGATTGCCTAGTTTCTCCAAACTTATATCTTAAACATATAAAAATACAAAAATATTAGATTAGTTTTTATGTCAGTTTCTAAAATCAATCAAATCTTTCCTCCTGCACCGTACTCTAAATTAAATAACTAATTAAATAATCTCAAGCCTGTCCTCGTGGGATCGATAACTCGGGGTTGAAATACCACCCCTATATTACTTGACCGTGCACTTGCGCATACGCGTTAAGAAATCGCGTCATATTCCCTATTAGGATCTCCATAGAACCCCGTAAATCTCCATGAGAAATCATCTGAATCCTCAATAATAATGACATCTATATAATAATGGTTACACCTGTTAAGGTGAATTTGCATACCTTCCCTCCAAAGTAGTGCCAAGCCACCACTATTACCTCTACTGGCAACCGCACAACAATTAGCATAACCCAACCTGTTGCCGACAATGAGAAAAACCAAGCCGGGATTGTGTTGCTTCACTAGGTCGCGAAGCGATTGGAACGTGCTCGGGTTCCCGAGACCCCGCACGTTCCAACTGAGCAGACTCATTGCATCCGCCGCCATTAGTGCATTAGGGATCTTTAAGGCACCCTGATCCTGCGAATCTTCGAGAACACTAGCAAGAGTAGCAGTCTCACTTCCCTTGCCCCTTCCTCTTCTTCGGCCTCTCCCTCTTCCCCTAGCAGCAGAAATCTTCGGGTTTGGACTCAAAGAAGTATCTCTGAGCTTCTTGTTTGAGCTAATAGTCGAACCCAAATAGGACCCAACTTGTTTACATCTGTCATCCACCGAAGCTATTGGCAATTTCTGGTTCCCTTGCATGCCCGAAGCTGGTTTGCCGCCAACTATCTCAGCGTCTAACCCCAGGGTTATCGAAAATAGCCATTCCTGTATCTTACAGAATCACTTTCAGTATCCATGTTATCTTCACCATCACACTCACTGTCATAGTCTTTGTCTTCTTCTTCTTCGTAAAAATCTTCATCATCATTAACCCACCCATCATCTGGGTTTGGTGTTTGATTAACTGTATCTTCAGGATCCTCAACCCCACATGTGAAACCACCGTCATTGTCCCCTGTTAAACCCTGAACTTGTTTGCCCTTTGATTCCTTCCCACTGTCCATAGGTGCACTCTGATTCTTTGGCGAGGAAGTTGGTCTTGGATTTTTACCGCCACCCATGTTCTTGTTTGCTTCTTCTTCTGTTGTTTTCTTGCGGGGAGGAGGCCGGAAAGTAAGCCACGACCCATATCCCGGTTGATTGCGACGCTTAAGATCATCCAGAACTTTTTTACAAGCTTCACTTTGGTGAGTAAAACAACCACACCAATCACATAAAGCAGGTATACGTTCGAAGCGGTAGTCAAGCTAAATCTTGTCGTCTATAACCTTGAAGTAACCCCCACAAAGTAATGGTTTATGGATCTTCAAGAGGACCCTTTCTCGGACGTAATCCCCCCCCCCTCGCTTGATCGAACTTTTGTATCTACATCAACCACTGTTCCGACCCTTCGAGCTGCAATCCTTATATCCTCTTCAGTACGCAACTGGACCGGTAGGTTCTTTATTTGCAACCAAACCGCCGGTTCTTCGAATTTCACTCTATCCACATTCGCACTCCCATCCAGATTTTCAGAAGCAAAATATTTCCATCAAAGGTCCAGGGTCCTCCTAAGAGGAAGGCGTCCATTGCTTCCTTCGACGGAAACTCAATAATGAATCTGTTCTGGTTCACTTCACTGATGGTAGTATCCTTGCCGCCTTTCCACAGTTTCTTGAAGAGTTCCTTCATCGCCCAAACGTTGAAGTTGATGGGGAAGAAGAAGGATCCGATCAAACATGGTCCAAGATTTTTCAAAGCCTGTCTGCAATGTTCATCTCCGAAATCATCTATCGCTTCCTCTTCCAGTGTTAATAGGGGCGCCGGAGGGATATTCTCAGTAGCCATTGCTGGAAAGAGACCGTTCAACAAACGTCCCGTCACCAGTGAAAGGGTTCTGAAGAATAGCCGCCGTCGGAGAAAACCCTAGTTTCGCTCTGGTGGTCTCCGAAACGATCGGAGCGAAAAAGAAACCTTGTGAAAACTTGCAACTTTGTTGTTAAATACACTATTAGTTAGGTTAGTTAAAAAATTGAATTTAGATTCTTATCATGGTAGAACCAACAAGTTGATAACAGTCTACGCCATTCCATTGCCACTACTACCTGTTGCCACTTCCACCACCTCCAGCACTGCAGCTTCCCACCACTACTCACCACCATTACCACCTCTGTGTCACCACCACGACCACCAGTATTGAACCGGAAAAACATTCTCATGAACATTGCATCTCTTTTTACGATTTCATGGACATGATCATCCTGGTAGAAAAGTTAAGGCCCTAACTAGTCGAGTATGGAGCTTTTCTTATGCCATTTTACCAAATCCCAGGTTTCAACTGGAGGGCCAGGTAAGATTTTATTGCTCTTGTGTTCAATCAGAGTTTTCTTTCATAGATTTTTTATGCAGAACAGTTACATCCACTAGCGTATTTAACCCGTGCGATGCACGCAGAAATTCCAAATTCAGACAAAAGTTAATTTCATCGAAATAAATTATACCGTATTGCTAATCGAATCATCAGGTCAAAGCGGCCTGATGAATAGTGACAAAACTCAAAACTGGAAGATATAGAAGAAACAGAGGAAGTAATGGATTTTACATACTGAAGATGATGATTTGTATACGTTCGCCTCGCTTAGGTGATTGGAAAAAATGTTCAATGTCATAAGTATCTTAAAAGTAGTGGAACTATTGTTTTTTAACAACTTCAAGAAGTACAAAATTGTGTATTACATCAGGTGTAAGTGTGTAACCGTTGAATTAAAATTTATCAAGCTTCTTTAGCTAAATCGAAGGTATTAGAGAAAATGGTTGTAAAGCCAGATCCAGAAGAAATTGTACTACGTATGGCTAAATATCTTGAACGAGGTTGCAGAATTTGAGTGTTTGTCGTCCAGAGTAAAAGTCAGTGCAAGAATCGAGATATGACGGGAAGCCGGTGTTATAAAGTCTTACCTAGATCGTCTTATGGCATGATATGTCGTCTTAAAATTGTCTAGGCTTGTTGATCTTAATAGTTTTAGTATGAGACGTTTTATTTTGTCATTAATCTTGAATACGAAAAGGATACTATGATATCTTGCCTCGAACCAGATACATGTGCATTCAGAAACTGAAATGTAAATTAAGAATTTTGTTGCGTACTACTGAGGAGTGATGACTTTAAATGAGAATTAACACATAATATTATAATTATACTTTCGTTGACGGCGGAGAAATAACGTTTATTTAACAATAGAAATAATTACAATGATTGTGCATCTTAGTAGTGTGACTACTAGATTCTTCATACAGAGCTAAGAATTCTATAAAAGGAGGTCACTGAGGAGGCAAGAAAATCCCAAAAATCACCGACCTCACATTTTCTTGCCTATTCTACTTTCTTTGCCATCTTTGATTATTGAAGGCACATCCAACAAGTCCTAAAAAAATTCACTTGGACAAAATCTTCGACTTCACGGACGAATCGGTCGTCATTGACAGAGGATTCGTCAGCTCTAGGCAGAAAATGAGCAATCGGTGAACCATATAGATACAAATCAGACCCGGAAACAGAATTAGAACCATCAAAACTTACTTATGTGTATTTTTGTGGGGAGTAACAACAAGAGGCTTAGCTATCTCATTTATTTCTTCAATTCCAACTTTCCGAGATCGCGATTGTGGCTGGAATGAAATCCCTCTTGCAAATCTATTTCCCGGCAAGCAAGTAACTAATCGTTCACATATTTCTTAGTTCGGACGTGTGTTTGGCGTCGATGGCGTGGTTGGGTGGGTCAACCGTGGCTTCTGATTTGGAGAGAGAAATGGTGGTGGTGGAATTGGAGCCAGATGTGGATCGATAGAACATTCATTTGACTAATTATAGGGATTATGTTAGGGCATCTCCAACCCATTTCATTTTACCCCTCCCCATTTCCTCACGGGCCACCATTTTCTCCTTCCTCCTTCTCATCCCCATCTGCCAAACGACAACTCATCTCCAACTCATTTTTTCCATATTCATTTTAACCCATGTGGGGGGGGGGGGGGGCATGTCCATAAGAAAATCTCTCATAACACTCAAGACAGAATTTCTCTTCATAGAGAGTTGGACTTGAATCGTATTTTTATACAGTTTTTCCCATCCCCTCCCCCTCCCCCATGGGTTGGAGATGCTCTTAACAAATTTTAGAAATAATTGTAGTTTTTGAAGATTTGCAAACAGTAGGAGTAGCTTTTGCCTTTGTGGTAAGATACATTGGTAGTTTTTGTGAATTACCGAAAAAAAAAAGCATGCCCAAGTGTCAATCGATTTAACAAACGATTCTTCTGCCAAACAGACGGAACTCCTTCTCTCTCCTCTACAGTCCACTTGCGAGCCCCAATCCACCATCAATCGATCGATTTACACTCAATCGATTTTGAAACCCTAACTTCCTCCACTTGCTTTCTCTGGAACTGGGAACGAAATAATGAGAACGAGTGTACAAAACGTGAAGGTATCAAAATTATATCGGTCCGATTGTTCCCCTTCTTTACCCCTAGCTATGTGGTGTGCAATGACATTATATTCCCACATTGTGCCATGTCGATAACGGAGAGCTTGCACAATTAACGTTCGTCCATGTTTTTGAGCGCGATGTCACAAATTAGTAAACAACAGAGTAGCAGAGTAGTTAAATGGTAAAACAGATATTGCATGTATCAAACTGTCAACGAACCAATACAACAAGGAGGTTAAATGTCAAAAGTTCAAAAGAATAAACTAGCTTTTGTGGGTGGAAAATGGAGATGAGGGAAAGATAAAATATACTCATCTTTTGGCAGCCCAAAAGTTGGGGAGTTTTATGTATTTACTTCAAAGCTCAAGGGAAGTTTAAGTAGTTTTCTTCAAAAGTTTGTAACGTTTTTTTCTTGGAGGCATAAAAGCCACCTTCCACCGGCAGAGAGTGCACTTCTCTCGCCATTTCCTCTGTTCCTCCGGAGAAAGAAACCTCCGACAACGACTCCGGCGACTACAAGGTACTCTACTGGACTATCATCCGTGCAAGTTTTCCATTATAATTTCTTCTTCTTCTTCTGCCTACCTTCTATAAAGCATATGCTGGTGAAGGGTTCATCCAATTTGACATTTCTGTCTCCCATTTCTATAAATTTGTATTTTTTCCTACTTGATTGTGGATTTACGTCATTGATCGAAGATCCATGGAGCTGGTTTCTAAGGTTGGATGTTTTTCATATGATCTAGCAAAGCCCTAGGTTTTAAGAAGAGGGCTGAGAGGTTTGCCAAATGTTCATGAACTCAACCAGCATCATTGTGCTCTTGTGTTTTGGTTAGTCTTTTGGATTTGTTATATACTGCATCGGATTCTGAGGCAGAATCTAGTTCTGTCTGTATGCTTAGGAAACATGGTTACAGAGAAAATGCATAAAATTATACTAATATCTAATAATTAATTTTCTTTGTTTTTTCTTATGTTTTTCTAAGCTTAACCGAACATCACGTGCATGAAATCCCACAAATATTTCTCTCATGCGACTCCAAACTAGGTGGGGGATAGGGATGGGGATGATAAACATCCATTTTAACTAACGACTATTTTCAATTTACGAAGATTCCAATCTCTTTAGTTCTGTGTCCAAAACTATTCGTAAGAGGAAAGCCGCATTTAAAAGAATCAGCCAATCCGTTTTTTTAGAATAAGATCAACTTCTATAAATGGAGAAATTTGGGATTGTTAATCCCCATTATATCGTTTCGAAGAAGTTGCTGGGCCCAACTGTGGTTAATTCCTAGCCATATTTGTTTAAGGCGGAGAGTCCAATCTTTTCAAACGCGTGTGCTACTCTGTTCGAAGAATGATGGCAATAAATGAAGGAGATAGACTCAAACCGTTGAGAGAGGCGAGAGATTTCTCGAAGGACATCACAGTTTTATGATATATCACTCTGTAGTCTTCTCTTGTCTGTGATGGCTTGGATAACATTTTTCGCATCGTCTCAACAACGAGCCTGCGCTTATCACATTCTAGCGCAAGGAGGCCGACCCGTACAGCTTGGGTCCCTGCCTCAAAGAATCAGCCACTCCTTGGCTTGTCTTAGATTTTTTTCGGAATAAAAATGTTCAAAGTAAACCAAACTCATTAAACTAAACAACTAAAACAAAAATATACGAAAGGAACATCCCAATGCCCAGCAAGTCAGCAATGATCAGCCCCTGGCATTTCAGTGAGCACTTTGACATGATCAATCTGTTCTCCTCCCATGTTTGCCAAAGCATTTGCAACCTCATTAGCATCTCTTGGCTATTGCCTAGTCTGCTGACCAAAAGTTTGCATCCAAGATTTGAGCATTCATGGAAGCTGGGCCAGGGATGATGCTCTTGAAAATATTCACAGTCTCCGTCCACACAGTCACTCTCCACCTCTAGGTTGGTCCAATTCTTGTTGTAGGCTATGGTTAGTCCTCTGTAAATGCTCCAAACTTCACTCTCCAAGCTTGTGCCTCCAGGGAGCCTTCCTATAAAAACCAATCTTCCAATCACCTTTTGAGTTTCTGAACACACCTCCAACTCCCGCAACTTTGCCATTCAAATTAGCACAGCCACCAACATTGAGTTTCATCTTACCTGCACAAGGTAAAATCCAATTTGACTTAGCATTTGTAAGATCAAAAGAGAAAGGATTCGGAGATTTAGAAAAAGCTCCTTGTATGTGCTGGCAGTGTCTTCCAATCTTCTGTACTGTAACATGGTTCTGCTCCAAATCATTGTCAAAAGTGAAAATATTCCTTCTGAACCAATTGAACCATAATGTCACGAGGAATTTTACATTATGCTTTGAATCATTGACTGTGGCATTACATTTGATGTTTCTTATAATCCAGTCAGTGAAACCTGCATAACTGCTATTGCTTAGCCAGTTATTACCCCAGTTATCATCCCATATTTGAGTAGCTTTGGTGCAAGATCTAAATAGGTGGTTTTGATCTTCAACATGCCACAAGTCAAACAGGTGTCCACATGGGTGATACTATTACCTCTAGACTTTCTATTCTTGTTAGTAAGCAGCTTATTATGCAGTAAGGTCCAAATAAGAAAGATCATTTTATTTAGAACTTTTAATTTCCCAATTTGATCCAAACACCTTCTGAAATCCCTCCAACTGCAGGGTTTCATTGTCAATAGCCTTGTAGGCAGCTGACACAGTAAAGTTACCAAATCCGGAACCCTTCAAAATGGAGTTATTTCAAAGGTACGGCCTGCACACCTGACTTCTTACCCCATCGCCTCACTGTCCACTCCTGAACTCCTACCAATCCACACTTACCTTCAACGACATGACCATAAGCACATCTGGGGAAAAATAAACATCCTCTTTAGAGGCTCTAAGCGTCCTGGCTTCCCCAACAAGAGAGAAAGAGGATGTCTGAGAAGCAGACTTAGCCACAGAACAATCGCGAGCAAAATATGTCAAACAAGTATCAACGTGGAACCAGCCTAGACCTTTTGCCAATTTCGGAAACCAAATCGTTTACCACTTCCCTGAACAACAACTAGCTTCAGCCAGCATTCTGCAAGGAACTTGTTTGAACCCTACCCATGAAGACCTCTTAGATGAAAGGGTAGAGACAGACATACGACAACTTAGGACTTCATCCACCACTTCTCTAAATAACAGCTTGCCCACCCCACCAAGACGGCGCTGCCGCTGGACCAACATGCATCAAATACTCAAAAACCAATGAAACAACATCACACAGACGTATCTCAAAAGACCACGGACAGTCGTAGGGGAGAGAGATGCCGATATACGCCGCTGCAACCCTTGGGCACTGGATAGGGATGGCAACGGATTGGGTTTGGATTGGATCAGTCTAGATCCAAATCCGATCCCCAAGGTTTTGGATCGATTCGGACCGGATTTTGCCGGATTTGAATCGGATTATCCATCGGATCATGGGGAACACAACTCCAGGCACCACACCAGAAAAGAGGCGACGACCTGCTGATCCCAATGACAGAACCACACTGCCTGGGCCTGGACGACGTCAAAGGCCGGCGCAGAATGCAGCGAAACCTTTGTACGATTGGATGAATTAAAGCAGATCCAGAAGCAGAGACCCGAGCACACCGGTCGTTTGCGGAACGACGACTGGCGCTGCTGCGACGGCGGGAAGATTTAGGGTTTCGGTGAGGAGAGAGAGGGTTGACTGCGAAACCTAACAAGTCTCTTACCTCATGTTTTGATGCCTAGTGTTAAGGGTGAAATGGATAGTTCTCAAACTCGAGTATATTGACCTAAACCTTATTGTTTAGTCTACAAGCATAGTTGTCAGAATCTTACAATTCACGACTCAGATTCATACGATTCAATTCAATTCACCCATGAAACAATGTGAATTCCTTTGTGAAACTTAAAAAAAAAAAAAAAAAAAAAAAAAAAAAAAAAAAAAATTGAATCCCATTTCAAGAGCCTGAACCTTACATTTCCTAGCGATGAATGCTATTCATCATTAATGCGGGCAGGACCTAATTAAGTTAGAGTCGGTCTACGAAATCATATTTTTCCTATTTGTATCGGTTTTGCTACCCATGTTATCATTTCAAAATAACTAGTACACAAATTCTAAGGCAAGATAACTAATTTACCTATTATTTTTATGTTATTTTGGTATCTTATGTTTGCTTTCTCTACATGCATACCTTCTTATATCTTGGTCATTTTTTTTTTATCTTATGGGTAGATGCATAAGGCTCCTAGTCACTCGTTATGGCTGTAATTTTAAGAAAATTGGTGTTTACTTGTTAAAATATGAATGTATTATTCACACACTCTTACAAATGTAAGGGATATGAAATGTTATATATACGTAAGAAGATTTGAATTGAATCTTTACAATTCGCGATTCGATTCGTGATTTAGTAAAGTGCGTCGTGATCTGAATCTAGATTTGACAACTATGTCTACAAGTCTCTTAAAAGTTTCGAGATTTTAAACCATTTAGGTTTGAGTTTGATCGGTTCTATGCGCAGAGTTGTACTCTTTGAATTTATGCTCAGAGGTTAAATCCTATTCGGTGTGCTGTTTGTTGAAAATTGACAAGGTTTGTCTACAACACAATCTTCAAGTTACTTACATACGTTCGGTGCTCTTGCTCCATTTACTTGTCTCGAGTCTTATTGAAGATTCCAGTTGATCAAATATTTGTTGTTGGTTTGCTCCAAATTCTTCTTGAAAGCTCTGCTCTTATAGATATTCAATAAATTATTTGATCAATGCACTAAGATCTTCAAAATTGTTCACTAAATTATTCGTCATGTCATCCCCTTCCATACAGGTTCATTAGTTGCTCTAAAATCTTCTTGAGAACTCCGTTCTTCGTTATCACTGCCGTATGTAATTGTTTTCTTGTATTTTGTATTGTGCCATATTCTTATCCTTCAGATAGAAAAAACGGACACATGTGCTCATATTAATAACAATAAGAATTCATTATAATCATGGAATAATATTAATAAATAGTTAGCTTAAAGTGTTGAACGCATCTTCTCGTGACTATATGAGAACTCCGTTCTTCGTTATCACTGCCGTATGTAATTGTTTTCTTGTACTTTGTATTGTGCCATATTCTTATCCTTTGGATAGAAAAAACGGACACATGTGCTCATATTTATAACACGAAGAATTCATTATAATCATGGAATATTATTAATAAATAGTTAGCTTAAAGTGTTGAACGCATCTTCTAGTGACTATATGATGACTAATGGAGAGAGATTTGTTCACCTCTTTCTAAAGTCCCACACTGACACTAAACCTTATTTAGAGCAAATGTAAGTTTCAATAGAGTAAATAGTATGAGTAAATAGTATACCTCTATGAATTGGCTAGTGTGTTAATCATATGGATCATATGATTCGTTTGCCTTCAGGTGCAATGGATTATTGGTATTTAAGATACAACTGATTGAAACACATAGGTTTAGTGTGTGTATTATCTTCTATTGTAAGTTACATACCGGATATCCTAACATGTGAGCATAGATATTTGTTTTTGATATAATTAACATATACACATCAATGTGCATGTGTACCTTATTGTAAAATATGTTGTATTTACCGCTAGACCATGCATATTCAAGATTGAGCTGAAATGCATAAATTTAGAATTTGACTATTCATAAGGCCAGAAGGACAAGAAGCCATGGCTCTGCAGGAGAAACCTGCAATCCAGCTCCCCTCACTCTTTCTCATAAGGCCAGAAGGACAAGAAGCCATGGCTCTTTACATCACCAAGAACCTTCGGAAGGCTGCAAATCTTAGAACTGTGCTTATCCATATAGAACAGCAAGCATTAACCTCCTGCTTAACTTTTCCAGCCGGAGCAGAGTCCAACAAAATAGAGGTGGAGTTTCCAAACACAAGATCATTTCTCCTTTTCCAAATGTGCCAACAGGCAAAAACAAAAGTGGTTTGCCAATGGCTCTTCCAGCAAGGACTAGGAGAGCCATTGCCAAGCAACCAGTCATCAAAGGAAAGGAAAGAATTCATCAAGGAGGGGGCTGGATCAAGCAAATTCTAGAAAGAACCAAAAAGGTTGCAATTTCCTAAGAGGTGATCCTAAGACTTCACAGCAACACCACAAATAGGACAAAAATTTAGGTGGGAGGGGATGATGTAACTTAGGGCTTCATTAGTATGAAGTTTATGGTGAAAAACTAAGCATGTAAAGAGCATAAGCGAGGGAGGGGAAGCTTCCAAATCCATTTCCAATTCTTGTCAATAGGATGCCAATTGTTGATAAGCTGAAAACAAGAAGATAAAGAGAAGTGACCAGAGGAAGGAATGAAAGGAGTTCTGCAAACTTCCCAAACTTGTCTAACAGAATCATTCTCTTCAAGTTGAGTTAGGGGACCCTGGATAAGGCTACTAACAGAGAAATCATTGCACCAAATATCATTCCAGAAACTGACATTCCCTCTACCAAGTTTGTAACCAGTTCTTTTGTTCACCACATCCTTACCCCAGCAGAGACTTCTCCGAGCAAAGGCGCTAGCCGCCACTAGTCTTGCTTTTGTATCTGCGAGATAGGATCTTGCTCCACATGATGTCCTTACTCTTTGACATTCTCCAACACTGGCTAGCCAGTTATTGGCCATTTGCCTCGCGTACACAATGATGGTTCCGATAAAAAGTTATAGCAACTAGCCAGAATTTACTCTGATTGAAGAGAACGTCAATTGAACAAATAACATTAAAGCAGGGGTGAATTGACGAAACGGAGGGACAAACTAAACTATATGTTTTTCCAGAATATTATAACCAAGACAAACCAAACAACATGTTTAATACTTTGGTAATTTACCACATTATTGAACCGGAAATTTTCCTTTTGTTAATATTAGATTAGATAAGACTCAGTTAGAAATTGCAGGATGAAAATTAGGAAAAACTAAAGCTAAAATCGTTCCATTTACATGATTTCTGAATTCAATTTAGTTTCATTAGTCAGCATGCTATTACTACTTGAAGTGAACTCATTTACTATATTGTTTTATGATCCTACATTTCATTTTTCGACATTTTTCTCTAAAATTTCTGCATCTACTTGGGCTCTTTAAGCTTAATTACTCATTTAGATTTGTCAGCTGGAATCTTGCATTTTCGATTGCTGAAAGTAAATGCAGTTCCGATATTCAAAAGATTGAGGAAGAGGTATAGACTAAATGTCCTTCACATGAACTTCTGACTCCCTCAGTTATTCCTTTGAAGAACAGTTGAGAAAGTGGAGACTGAAGATATATAAGTCCATTTGGATTGCAATGTTTTTTGTAAAAACAAAAAACAAGCTCTTAGGGTTTTGGAATCTAAGTAAAACAATCTATCGCGAGAGCCGGATTTCAGAGCCTGTCCTGGTTTGACACGCGGCTTCCTGTGTTGTATATTTTTTCTATGCGAACCGGCTCCCGGGTTTCAAACTGAAGTGGGAGCTTGGTTGCATTTTTCCCAACCTTACCATTGCTATGTTGCATTTTTACAATGAATTGATATGTTAATTAAGCCTCTTGGATTTTTCTGGGTATGTGGGTCGCACTTGCAGTGTATTAACACGAGGGTTCTCACATTACCTTCTTGATATGTTTAGCCTATCCTTGAAAGCAGAGTGGGAGAAGGACTCGTCTGAGGAAACAATGTCCATGTAGTAGCAGGATAGTCTTCCAGCTGTAGAAAACTGGAACTTCTTTTCCTTTATTCTTAATTACAAATCAATGAAGTCATTCTGTTGTTTTCTGCAGGGTTTAGTTAGCCAAAATGAAGAAGCTTTGTGATTCCACCTCTGATGTTATAGCCATCTTCCTGGCTTTATACTGGATAACATCCTGACGGGTATGCCTTTAAGAGATGCAGTGAGGACAAGTGTTTTGTCCAAAAAATGGAGGTACAACTGGGCATCGATCCCACAACTTGTATTTGACGATAATGTGATGAACCTTGTACCAGGACATGACAAATCCCAAACAAAGCTTATGTTAATTATATCCCAAGTTCTACTGCTTCACCCAGAACCCATACTTAAGTTCACTCTCTCTATTCGCGAACTTGAAGGTTGTCCTGAGATTGACAACTTGATCAGCTTTCTGACTAGCAAAGGGGTTGAGGAACTAACACTTCAAATTTGGAAGGGTGAGGGATATAAGCTGCCATCATCTCTCTTTTCGTGTAAGAAATTAACACATTTGAACCTTCGCTGTTGCAACTTTACTCCTCCCGCAACATTTGAAGGATTTGGAAGGCTTGTTTGCTTAGAAATGTGTGAAGTTATCATCAGTAAAGATGCATTTGAAAGGTTGATCTCTGCTTGCCCAATGCTTGAACAGCTAAGATTTGAAAGCTCTGTGGCGTGTGACCGTCTGGAAATTGATTCTGATAGTCTCAAGAGATCATATTTCATTGGAAACTTCAAGTCCATCTCTTTCAAAAATGCATCCCATCTTGCAGTTGTCTCGCTCCTCTCCAAAGAGCCAGCAAGCAAGCTAGAACCCACCGAAGCAGATTCATTTGACTGGTTTGGATTTTTAACAAACGTGCCAGCGCTCCAGAATCTAGAATTGGATAAACATTACTTGAAGGTAAAATTAGTTTGAAAACTCTGTGTTCTAGTTGTTCTTTGTACTATGCTTTATCTCACTGCTTCCATTTGCGTGAAGTCCTTGGCGATGAGCATGTTGGCCTTCAAGATGCAAATTGTAAGTAGTTTAAGGAGACTTGAAAGTCTAAGGCTATATGGCATATGCCTTGATCACCCTCTTGAGATTGCTGCTGCGCTTTCTTTGATGATCTGCTCAGAAGTGCGGGAGGTCACAATCGAGGTAAGTGTTGGTAATACTATGTTTTTTATCCTCGTGATGAATTTTACATGATGAAGATATTTTGATTATATTCCGTTCTCTTCCGTAGGTGAAGTTTAATGGACAAAATGTTCAAGGTAGGGAGTTTCTTCGAAGATGAGGAATTCTTGTTTTTAATAAACTTCGAGATGTACAGCTGGGTATTACTTCTGGTACTGCTGTTGAATTGGAATTCATCAAGCTTCTCTTAGCCCAATCGAGTGTATTGGAGAAAATGGTTGTGAAGCCAGAAACAGGGAGAATGAGCGATGGAGGATTAAAGATCTTGAGCGAGCTGGCTGAATTTGAACGTTTGTCGCCCAAGGTAAAAGTCATGTACAAGGATCCGGATTTGACAGAAGCGGGTGAGAGGAAGTTTTAACTGAACCATTTTATGTCCCGGCCTTGTCCATTTGAATGGTTTTGATGAAACAATCTTCAACTTTGTTTGGTGTTTAGATTAGTCTTAGTTATGAACTGAACTATTTGCGCTTCTCCTTCTGAGGGCAATGTAAATTAACTGAACCGGCCTTGTCGATTTGAATGGTTCTGATGAAACTCTCTTCAACTTTGTTGGGTATTTCGATTAGTAGTCTTTAGTTATGAACTAAACTATTGGCGTTTCTCCTTCTGAGGACAATGTAATTAGATGGGTGTGCTCAGTTTATGCTTGTTGCTGAAGGTGGCTAGATGTTTGAAACCCAGAAGTTTGCCGAACTTGACCAATATGAGAACTTTCTTTCGCAAGGATGTTGTTATCTTGTTCTAATTAGTTTTTTCTGGAATAGTTCTAATTAGTTACGTACAGGTAATATGAGCAACCTTGTTAAATACACTATTTGTTAGGTTAATTAAAAAATTGAATTTAGATTCTTATCATGGTAGAACCAACAAGTTTGATAACAGTCTACGCCACTCCATTGCCACTACTACCTGTTGTCACTTCCACCACCTCCAACACTGCTGCTTCCCACCACTACTCATCACCATTACCACTCTGTGTCACCACCACGACCACCAGCATTGCAGCCTCTACGATTCTGCAGCTGCCACAAGCAGCATTGCAGCCTCCGTTTCTTGCCGTCACTTTGAGTCACACAAAAAAAGTATTGTACTGGAAAATCAATTTCATGAACATTGCATCTCTTTTTACGATTCCATGGACATGATCATCGTAGTAGAAAAGTAAGGCCGTAACTAGTGAAGTCTGGTGTTTTTTATTTCATTTTACAGAATTTTAGGTTTAAACTGGAGGGTCAATTTAAGGGTGGGTTTCAGGGTGGGTTTGGTAGAATGGTTTTTGGTGGAAAAATGGTGTTTAGATTGTGGTGGATTTTTTTTTTGGTGTTTTTTAGAGATTCTGATTAAACCAGTGTGTTTGGTGATGGTTTTAAACTAGATTAAAAACTAGAGAAATGTGTTTGGTAGTGGGTTTTAAACTAGATGCAGTATATAAAATGACATGTATACCCTCCACTTGTATTTTCTTTTACAGATTCACGAACAACAAATGTGAGGCAAAAAATTAACGATTTCATGACTTTCAATAGTTTCGTGAAAGTTAACAAATTGAAGAACAAATTAACGATATTTTTGACATCTAAAAAATCATATTTTCAGACTTGAATTGAACAAAAAGTTGAATGGGAAAATCAAACTTTCATACTCAATCAAAAAAATAGCAACAGTTCTTCGAATTGCTAGTTCCAAATGAACACAAGTTATGACACATCATAACGCTTCCATTCCAAAAACAAACACAGTGAACATAAAAATAAAAGCACCAAAACAGGAGACCCCTGTCTAATTTAACTATTGTTTTGACTGCGAGTTCTTTGACGGGAAAGTGCATCAGCTATGCCACATCGTAACGCTTCCATTTCATCCATGTCACCTAGTTCCAAATCTGCTTCATCTTCTGAAACCTCGTACGGATAATCTTCACCTTGGTCGTCTGCCTCTTGAAAATGTTCGTCATCAAGACCATGACGTCTTATAAAGTTGTGAAGGGCCATACTTGCACAAACTAGTTGCACCTGATCGAAACCACGATACTGAGGCATATTCTCTAAGAATGTCCACCTCTTCTTCCACACGCCAAAAGTCCTTTCAATCACACTTCGTAATGAGGAATGTGCTCTGTTGAATCGCTCTTTTGCATTTCTTGGACGCACCCCTCCACGAAATATTTGGTGGTGATACCTTTCACCTTTGTATGGACCGAGATATCCTTTCTTAGACGGATATCCAACATCTACCAAGTAATATTTTCTTGTTGAGTAATATGTAGAGTTAAAATTAAAAGAATAAATAATTAATATATAAAGACATAAGTAACATAAATAATTAAAGAAATAGTAGGAGTGTTGGTGAAAAACTGATGGACAAGTTCAAAGAAATGTTACTGGTGCTATTCAAGTAGTCTACTTATAAACATTTCTCTAATGATCATGCCAATACCAACTGATGAATTTACTCCATGAAGCAAACACAAACTATATTGAAATCATTTAACATCATTGACAACATAATGCCTAAGTCATATTGAAATCAGTTAACATCCATGAAGCAAACGCAAACTGGAGACTCAGACCAAGACCTCAGTGAACTGGCTAAGTCATATGTTGTGATTGCCAATCAGTATTATGCTCCTCCATCGTGTATGAATAATACCCGATTCAAATCAGTTAACATCATTGACAACATAATGTCATACAAGTAGTAAGAGAAAATGCAGACCGATCAGAAGACACTCAGAAGGACGAAGACACTCAGAAGTGTACAATTCTAAATTGCAATTTCCATTCTAAGCAATTGGATCATATTAGTCTATCAAACAGCTCAAAACCACCAAACCATTACCATCTAGAGTGGAATCCAAACATCATTTTCTTGAAGATCAAAGATACCAGAATCCAACTCAAGTACAAAATGATGGATAATACCACTAGCATCTCAAAGAAATACTCATAATAAAGAACCAACATCAACCAGAAGATAGAAGATTGCATATAGCAATTGATACAGATCTGCTAGCTAGAAAAGTAGCATAAACACACACTAATTCTATATGATCTTTGTCGAAACTCTTACTAAATTAGATGTTGACACTATCAAAATAATGTACTATATGCCAAGCTGAAAATAATGTAGCAAAAAATGATATCACAAAGCTGAAAATAAGTGTACCTGGAGGAGGATGTGGGAAATTTTTCCTCAGGTCTTTTATCACAGAGCTGAATTTTTTTGAATCGTGCATGGAGCCCTCCCACCCTGCAGATACATAGGTGAAAGTGAGGTCGAAATCGCAAACAGCCATAATGTTTTGTGTTGGTGTTCCTTTCCTCCCATAGTAGGCTCCAACTTGGCCCTCTAGTAAACCTTTGATCATTACATGAGTTCCGTCAATAGCTCCAATGCAATTCTAATATTAATGATAAAGTTAAAGAATAAGCTGTGAAATAAATTTTGCGACCAGAATATGTGATTACAATATATACCTTGAACGGGCGATAGAACGAACGAGACTCAAGGTGTCTACGAGTTCTTTCTCCACAAGGCACATATTTCAACATTGCACTAGCCAAGTGATCCATGGCATCTAGCACTTCATGCACGATGCGAATGATAGTTTCCCCAGAGTGTTAAAATTTATTTTGCAGCAAACGGTTGCGATAACCATGGGCTAAACAATACACAAACATTGCAACTTTCTCTTCAACTCGAAACCCACTATTCGACTCCTTCAGCCCACAAGTATCAAGCAGTGTCTTGCATAAATCTAGGAAGCACTCGCGTTTCATACGTAACATATTCCAACATACCTCAGGGTGCCCATCTAGTGTCTGCCATACCCATGCATTACCTGTTAAAATGGAGTTCTGTCTTGACTCCGGATGAAGCAACAATCTACCTGCTTCCAAAGCTGCCATTGTGCATGCCAATATGATTTTCATCTTCCTATTGTAGTTGGTACTGGCAATAGAAATTATCTCATCTTCTTCTGATGTCTCATCTTCTGACATTGTTATCTGCAACTCCTAAAAAGTGAGAAAGAAGGAAAGGAAATACAAATTTCAAGTAATATGCAACATCAACAATATGAACACAATTAACACATGGGAGTACAAATTTCAAGTACAAGAACATGAAAAAGACAAACTAAACAGCACCACGCCTCAGTCTTAAAGTTAAACATCTCGGGCATACCGAATAATAAAGTAAATAACATATTTGAAAGGAAGAAATGGGCTAACTAAACAGCACCACGCCATTCTCTGATGTACCCTTTTGGATCTTCCTTGTACTCAGTGAACTCAGACGACAGTCAGGCCATAGCTTGCTCATCAGAATGGAGTGCTTTCAGGGATTGAGCGAATCGATTGACTCTTGTACATAACTTCCGCGCAAATTCAATCACTTCAATAGGTAACCCAACAGTTGCAAATTTATCCAACCTACTAACGGCACACTCAACTTCCCCACCGAGAATTCTATCACGAATATCTTCCAATACCCCTTCCATACGAGCAAATCCTTCCACATTCTTTACACGGGTAGAACATGTTTGTGGGGTGCTAGACACTTCACGAGACCGCTTACTTCATGAACATGTTGACATAGACCTTGTAGTAGTTGCGCTTCTATTTGAACCTTTCTCTCTTTCAGCATATTCTTGATTTCCATCCATGACATTGGAATATAATGGAGTTGAACTTTCAATTTCTTCAGCTCCCTCGTCTGCAAGGTTTTGGCCAGCAGGCATCTCTGGGCGGTAAACATCTTCCTGAGCATACCATTCACCGGTTGGCTCATGGTGGAGTGCACCATGAGCTATGGTACCTGTAAATACCATCCTAAGTAGCTCTTCATTATCGGGAGGGCCATTTTTAAACTTTGAACATTCTTTATTAACCCGCATACAAAGACTAGAAGATCAAATGAAGCATTTAAGAAGTATAATGTGGATGAAGATAAAATTACTCCAAGCAGAAAGGGTGATTACCCCGGTAACATAAGTCCACCATTCATCATCACCTTCCACTGTCCCAATTGTTGAGTTCCAACCACCACAGGTTTGAGCATTCCTTTTATCAGTCAAAAACTTCCACGCACCCCACTCCTTCCTCAAATCTTGGTACTTGTTTTTCAGTTGTATATCCAAGTAGTAGATTCCAGTTTTGTAAAAGAATTCTATAGCCACATCGCGGTATTGGCTAGCTTTGATTGCAGTACCCCTTTTCCCATTCATCCTAACATTGTCCCAGACAATCTCAAGAAAAAGTTTGGTGTGAGCTGGATACTGCTTCCAAACAGCCTTATCACCCTTATCTAAGGATTTTCCTGGAGGAGGCCAAGAACGCCAAACAGCCTTCATAGAACCAAAACCCCAAAATAGTGGTCCAACATATTAGCGAAATTGTTCTAACTAGAAGGACATAATTGTCATTACCTATGTAAATACACTATATATAGATGAATAAACTCAGAGCCCTGGCGAGGGACATTTTCAGCCTCTCACATGGTATCAGAGCTAGGGTTCTAGTTCTCTCTTCTCCCTGGCCTCAGGCCACCGCAACTAATCCGGCGACAATTAACGCTGATCAGCACCTTCAACCCATACGAAGCCACGGACTGCTCTCAGTTTGACCGTCGTTCGCTCATCGGTTTGTCTCAATACCACCGCCAATCGACTCAGAATTCTTTTCCGAGAAAGATCGCGAAAAAATTCCGGTGATCGACCTCCGGACGCGCCCTCACGCGCCGCTCAAACCCTCTCCAACTCCGCCCATCGTCTCCCACATGCGCCACCCTCCTTTGGAGCGTGCGGCTCACCCTCAGCTGAGTTCTCCGTACTCGACTCGATTGCGGCTTCCGTCCGGCGCGGTTGTTTAGCCGCCCTCCCGTCTGGCTCGGCAGCAGCTTCCGTTCGGCTCGCCCTCCAGCACATCGGCTCATCCCAAGCCGATCCTTCACGACGGCTCGCTAACGGCTTCCGCGTGGCTCCACTAAGCCGTACAGCTCCGCGGCTTCTTTATTCGGCTCAAGAGCTTTGAGCTAGTGTTTCTACTCCGTTCCGCTTCAAATTTGGACCGCGAAGACCTATCTTCAGGTTTTTCGACCTTCTGAATCTGATTTTTCTGTACGTTTTCTCATATTCGGACTTCCTGAGTACGGTTCTTCAGGTTTTTCAATGATCTGAGCATACTTTGTGCGCACTCTCTACTACTACATGGTCGCCGCTACTACATGGGCTACACCGAATCAGCGGGGGAAGATGGGTTTGGCGTCCTGCATTGCCACACACTCCATCGCCTCCTGTACTTGACCAAAGTATAATTAAGTAGAGCTATGTGCAATACCAACATGCTCACACAATGACACCGGACAAAACATGGTATATGGATTCGGGGGCCTCCTGTCATCTTACATCTCAGGATGGTATGCTTTCTTCTGTCTCTTCAGATAGTTTTATTTCTCATATGTTGGTTGGAAATGTTATGAGTATTCCGGTTCATGGTTCCCGTGAGCAGACTCTTAGTACTCACACCCGACCCCTTCATCTCAATAAAGTTCTTTTCACCCCTCACATTATTAAGAACCTTGTTCAGTTCACTGTTGATAATAATGTATCTCTTGAGTTTGATCCCGCTGGTTTCTCTGTCAAAGACCTGTTGGAATAGATGCCCTAGAGGCAATCGCATATTTAGTATGAACATTCTTTTGGCTAGAATATTCATTTATTATATATTGTGATATTTAATATAATGAAGTCCTTAGATACAATGTGTTGTTTATCTTAAATATCCCTAGTCGACTATATTGACTAATAGGACGGTCAAATATAGACTAGTATGTGGGTAGATTGATATGGAGATATCAAGTCTAAACACATGGGTATGCATTAGGAGCAATGGCATACTGGATTGACCCACAACGAGAAGGATACATTAGATTATGTCAAGTCACAATCACTTCTCGTAGTGCTAATATAATTGCAATCCTTAGACTTGAAATCACTAGATACTCTAGTTGTGGAATATTGTGCTTTGATGTTATCAAACGTTACACCGTAACTGGGTAATCATAAAGATGGCTATCGGGCATGATAGGAAGCAAACTTAGAGATCGTAGTGATGTAGATAGGATTTGTCCCTCCCACATAATAGGGGTAAATATCCACGGCCACTCGAGGGATGAGGCTTATTGAATGTCTGGCCAGACTCAGATAAATCAATATGGAGATAATGATGTTATCTGCAAGCATAAGCATATTCCCAGGATCGAGGAACTATGGATTGGATATACGAGTGTGACTATTTATGTCTCGTATCCAATCCGGATATGGAGACAAAGGGATAGTGCAATATAAGATATTGGGCACAAGAGGTTTGTCGGGATCACTGACTATTTCTATTGGTTGGGTAGCATGGATGTTTTGCTAGACACCGCTCCATGTTAGTAAAAGTTACTACCAACTAAGTAGAAACCTATGGGGTCACACGTCAAATAGAGTAGATCTAGATTTGGGATTAATGAATATTGATTAATGAATAGAAGGATCATTGTGCAACACCTTGCAAACTTAGTAGGACTAATTTACAAAGAAGGGAATAATTCTAGTTCATCTAGAATTAGGAAACTCTTTTATGGAAACAACAAGGAGTTGTTGGAGTATATAAAGGAGGCTCTAGCTTCCTTCCCACTTAATGTCATTAGACATAACAAAGTTAGTGGGAGAGAGCAAAAGAGAGAGCAAGACAAGCTAGGCCGAAGCCCTAGCCCGTCCGCCCCCCTTCCCGTCGGCTCACAGAGGAGGCCGAAACCTCCTCTTGTCCTTTGTTGCTTTGATTTTCTTCCCTCTTCCTCCGGGTTCAAGCTAGCACTTGTTTGAAGGAAGAATCTAGATCTCACCTCTAGACGTGGATCAACCGTAGAAACGAGGACATCATTCTTCGTGTGATCTCACAAATCAAAAGGTACACAATACTGTGTCTCTTATCATGTTATGATGTCTCCTCCTTACGATCCGTGGTGGGCTTTGAAGTAGGAATTAAATTTTTGTTATTCCGCTGCGTTACCTACATCAAAACCCAACAGTGGTATCAGGGCCACAGGTCGTAGAGCATAACATGATTTTATGTGTTACGATTTCAGTTTATACACCGTATTATTGTTTATTACGCGAAAACTGAAAATAATTGGCATAGTAGATGCAAAATTGAATTTGATTCAATAAAACAAGATCCAATTTAACATTGGATGTTAGAATTGGTGAGTTTAATCACATAAGATGTGAACAATTGGGTTCTTAAAAAATTAGGGTTCATGGGCACATGATTGAAAAGGGGTTTTCAATTATGGAAACAAATTTATGGAATTAATTCCATAAGGAAACAACCTTGCTTGGGCAACAAGGAAAAGGGAAGGAGGCTAGGGCCGAAACCCTGGCCGTCCGCCCCTCCCTTGTGCGCCAAGCAAAGGCCACGGGCCACATGGGGCGGCCGGCCTTGGGCCAGGCCTTGTGGCGGGCGGCGGTCCTAGGGTTTCGGGCCCCTTGTTGGCTTGAACTCCTTTGATCGTTGTAACCCTAATTACCCAATTCAATTAAAATTAAACAAGCGCGTTAAAATTAGTTTTAACTGTTTTATGTGCTTCGTTGCATGGTGGATGGGTACGGCCTAGGATTGTGGACGTTATTGCTTTGTGGTTTGGTTTACCGCCATCGAGCTGATCAAATTAATGTAATAATTAATTAGGTTTTACGTCCTGCGAGTCGTCTTTTTCTCCTCGACATGTGAGGCTTTTGTTAGTTATTTATTCTAGATGTTAGGCTAGAATTAGAAATATTTAGATGATAGCAAGAGCATGGAGAAGAATACCGGAGAACCAAAGGAGCCAAGAGACAAAGAAGAGGCGCGCAGCTATGGTGGAGCACATGGAGATGAGCTCGGCACTTTAGGGCAATTGGATATTATCATTGGCTTGATAATATCATTAGTCGAGGGGCCATATCCATGCCACGTTTCTTTATTTTGTGGATGTTTATTATCATGCCTTGTTATTTATTTTTGTGTGTATGGCGATACTAGCGAAAACGATAACAAGATAATAAATAAACAAGGTTGGTCTTTTATTGTGGATTGCCCAATCCAAATAAGTAGACCATGTTGATGAGATCAACCAAACAAATTAAGAAAGAAAAATCCCTCAAATTAAATATTCTGTTTTGCCTTCTCTTGCCAAAACACCCTTCATGATCAGGCTTTATTAAAATTCGGGCTTGCCAAAGCAAGGCAATTTTAATTTACCATGGTGTGTTGAGAACGACACAAGCTAGTAATGTGTGTATGTTGAAGCAAGAGGTTGGACGCAACTAGGCACTAATCAATTGGATTGATGAGCCTAGAGGCATGACAATTAGGTGTTATCCATGGGATAAAGAATAATGAGTTATTCACCTAATTGGACCAGAGTTGCATGGGATGCAATTTGAATGGTTCCTACCTAAATAACCTATTCTTGGGTGACTTCCCAAAGCAAGCTAAAGAAGAAGTGAAAAAGGGGTCTTGGACCCACTAGAAAATATAATGATATTTTCCGCATTAATGGTGAGGGCTATTAATCCGAGAAAAATAGTGGGAGCTATATTTGATGATCTAGACATTGTTAAATATAGTTAAATTGTTCAAAATACTAAAATTGCACATTTCTCGTTTTGTAGAATTCCAAATGGCAAACAACAACGCATCGACTTCATCCCTACGATCTGTCCTTGAGAAGGATAAACTTTCTGGAATGAATTTCCTTGACTGGTACAGAAACTTAAGGATTGTCCTTAAGCAAGAAAAGAAGCTACACATCTTGGACACCCAAATTCCAGAACCACCACAAGACGAATCTCTTCTAGCGGAAGTAAGGGCACGTCAGAAACATATTGATGATTCTAATGACGTGACTTGCCTCATGCTTTGTACCATGACTCCTAAGCTTCAGAAGCAGCATGAGAATATGGAAGCCTATGATATGATCATACACTTGAAACAATTGTTTCAGGAACAGGCTAGGCATGAGCGCTATGAGGTGTCTAAAGCATTATTCAAGAGTAGTCTCGCAGAGGGGAATCCAGTAGGGCCTCATGTACTCTGAATGATCGGGTACATTGAGAACCTTGGGAGACTGGGATTCCCATTGGGCCAAGATTTGGCTACTTATCTTTTCTTGCAATAGTTGCCTGACAGTTATAATCAGTTCATCATGAACTATAATATGAACGAGATCAGTAAGACTCTGCCTGACTTATTGAATATGCTGAAGACAGCAGAATAGAGCGCCAACAAAGGCAAGGGCAAGGCCATAATGATGGTGCATAATAAGAAGGGCAAGTCAGTTGCCTCTACTTCAAAAGGAAAGCGCAAGAAAGTTGCGAAATCCAAGGAAGCCCTAAATCCTAGTGGAGGCGTGGCTAAAGGTGAATGTCACTACTGTAGCCAGTCGGGTCACTGGAGGAGGAATCGCCCTAAATATCTGGAGGATAAGAAGCTTGGAATAGTGATTCCACCACCACCAGGTATTTATGTAATAGACGTCAATCTTTCTATTTCTTCATCTTGGGTATTGGATACCGGATGTGGTTCTCACATTTGTCGTAATGTGCAGGATTTGAAAAGAAGTAGAAGATTGAGTAAAGGGGAGATAGATCTGCGCGTCGGGAATGGAGCAAGAGTTGTTGCATTAGCTGTAGGCGTTTATGATCTATCTTTGCCTTCTGGACTTATTTTATAATTAGACAATTGCTTTTATGTGCCTGCTATGAGCATAAACATTATTTCCATTTCTTATTTGGACGAGAAGGGTTTTTCTATTTCAATAAAGGACAAGTGTTGCTCCATTTATTTTGATAGTATGCACTATTGTAGTGCGCATTTGTCTAATGGATTGTATATCCTTGATCTAAATAGTCCAATCTATAACATAAATACTAAAAGGATTAAAACTAATGATTTAAATCCTACATATCTATGGCACTGTCGTTTATGCCATATAAATGAGAAACGCATATCTAGACTCCATAAGGATGGACTTCTAGACTCATTTGATTTGGAATCATATTAAACATGTGAATCTTTTTTATTAGGACAAAGTCCTCTTTCAATAAGAAAGGTGAAAGGACATAGTGAGTTATTGGCACTCATACATACTGATGAATGTGGACCATTCCCCACGCCTGCCAGAGGTGGTTATATCTACTTCATCACATTTACTGATGATTTCAGTAGATATGGATTTGTATACCTTATGAAGGCCAAATCCGAATCCTTTGAATTGTTCAAAGAATTCAAGAATGAAGTAGAGAAGCAACTTGGCAAAAGTATTAAGGCTCTACGATCAAATCGTGGAGGAGAATACTTAAGCCAAGAGTTTGATGAGTATCTTAGAGAGTAGGGGATAGTATCCCATCTCACTCCACCCGGAACGCCACAATGGAATGGCGTGTTCGAGAGGAGAAATCACACTCTAATAGATATGGTGCGATCTATGATGTCTCAAACAGATCTTCCGATATCCTTTTTGGGGACATGCTCTAATGACGGCAGCTTTTACCATTAACCGCGTTCCATCCAAATCAGTCATAAAGACACCATATGAGATATGGACTGGGAAGCGTCCCATAGTGTCGTTTATGAGGATTTGGGGCTGCGATGTCTATGTAAAACGTTTACAAACAGACAAGCTCGGGCCCAAACCGGATAAGTGTAAATTTGTGGGATATCCTAAGGAAACTAAAGGATATTATTTCTACAATCCCATCGAGAAGAAAGTGTTTGTTGCTCGGACCGGCTTGTTTCTAGAAAGAGAGTTTGTCTCTAAAGAAGCAAGTGGGAGGGCTGTAGAACTTGAAGAAATTCAAGAACCACAAATCACTGAACCGATGATGGAACATGAACAGGAACCGCAATTAGTTGTGGAAGAACCTGTTAAGGTAACACAGGAACTTCGTAGATCAGGAAGAGTACGTCATGAGCCAGAGAGGTATGGACTTCTCGTGACTGTGCCCGATGACGTACCACTCGTAGATGATGAGCCTTCAACCTACGGAGAGGC
The DNA here is from genome assembly GCA_023055425.1 of Linanthus parryae. Classification (NCBI taxonomy): domain Eukaryota; kingdom Viridiplantae; phylum Streptophyta; class Magnoliopsida; order Ericales; family Polemoniaceae; genus Linanthus; species Linanthus parryae. Next base: position 44,286,790 of record JALGPY010000002.1, read on the forward strand.
CATGAAAGGCCCAGACTCTAAGAAGTGGCTGGAAGCAATGAGATCCGAAATAGATTCCATGTACACCAACAAAGTATGGACTTTGGTGGAACCACCCGAAGGGGCTCGGCCCATAGGGTGCAAGTGGGTCTTCAAGAAGAAGACCGACATGGATGGCAAGGTAGTTGCCTATAAGGGGCGATTGGTAGCCAAAGGTATAGACAGATTCATGGTATTGACTATGATGAGACCTTTTCTCCAGTCGCCATGACTAAATCCATTCGAATCCTACTTGCTATTGCAGCATACTACGACTATGAGATTTGGCAGATTGGTGTCAAAACAGCGTTCCTTTATGGGAACCTCCTCAAGGATGTGTACATGACACAACCGGAGGGTTTTTAGGATCCAGAGAATGCCAATAAAGTATGTAAGCTGCAAAGATCCATCTATGGATTAAAGCAAGCTTCTAGGAGTTGGAATCAACGTTTTTATGACACGGTCAAAGAGTTTGGCTTCATCAAGAACGAATATGAGCCTTGTGTTTACAAGAAGGTTAGTGGGAGCTCTGTAGTACTTCTGGTCTTGTATGTGGATGACATACTAATCATTGGCAACGACATTACTACTTTGCAATCTGTTAAAGATTGGCTAGGAAGTGCTTTGCAATGAAGGACTTAGGAGACGCAGCCTATATACTTGGTATAAAGATCTATAGGGATAGATCTAAGAGGTTGCTCGGTCTTAGTCAAAGTACATATATAGACAAGGTGTTGAAGAGGTTCAACATGCAAGATTCAAAGAAGGGATTCTTGCCCATGTCACATGGAGTCACTCTTTCTAAGAATGACTGTCCCTCCAATGAGGTTGAGAAGAATCGCATGAATAGGATTCGCTATGCTTCGGCCATAGGATCCATCATGTACGCCATGTTATGTACTAGACCAGACGTATCATACGCGTTGAGTATAGTGAGCAGATACCAGTCCAATTCGGGTGAGAGTCACTGGATTGTTGTCAAGAACATCCTAAAGTACTTGAGAAGAACCAATGATGTGTTCTTGATATTTGGAGGTAAGGAAGAGCTTAGTGTAAAGGGTTACACTGATGCAAGCTTCCAAACCGACAAAGATGACTACAGATCGCAGTCTGGATACGTGTTTTGCCTGAATGGAGGAGCTGTGAGCTGGAAGATTTCCAAGCAAGGGACAGTTGCTGTTTCTACAACAGAAGCTGAGTACATTGATGCTGCGGAAGCAGCAAAATAGGCAGTTTGGATAAAGAAGTTTATCACTGAGCTCGGTGTGGTCCCTAGCATCGTGGATCCCATAGAGTTGTATTGTGACAACTCTGGGGCAATCGCACAAGCAAAGGAACCAATATCACACCAGAAGTCAAAGCATGTACTAAGGAGATTCCATCTTATTCGTGATATGATCGATCGAGGAGATGTGAAGATGTGCAAGATTCCAACGGATGACAATGTTTCAGATCCGCTCACAAAACCTCTTGCGCAGCGAAAGCATGAAGGGCACGCAAGATCTATAGGAATACGAGATGCGCCAGATTGGCTCTAGTGCAAGTGAGAGACTGTTGGAATAGATGCCCTAGAGGCAATCGCATATTTAGTATGAACATTGTTTTGGCTAGAATATTCATTTATTATATATTGTGATATTTAATATAATGAAGTCCTTAGATACAATGCGTTGTTTATCTTAAATATCCCTAGTCGAATATATTGATTAATAGGACGGTCAAATATAGACTAGTATGTGCGTAGATTGATATAGAGATATCAAGTCTAAACACATGGGTATACATTAGGAGTAATGGCATACTGGATTGACCCACAACGAGAAGGATACATTAGATTATGTCAAGTCACAATCGCTTCTCGTAGTGCTAATATAATTGCAATCCTTAGACTTGAAGTCACTAAATACTCTAGTTGTGCAATATTGTGCTTTGATGTTATCAAACGTTACACCGTAACTGGGTAATCATAAAGATGGCTATCGGGCATGATAGGAAGCAAACTTAGAGATCGTAGTGATGTAGATAGGATTTGTCCCTCCCACATAATGGGGGTAAATATCCACGGTCACTCGAGGGATGAGGCTTATTGAATGTCTGGTCAGACTCAGATAAATCAATATGGAGATAATGATGTTATCTGAAAGCATAAGCATATTCACAGGATCGAGGAACTATGGATTGAATATACAAGTGTGACTATTTATGTCTTGTATCCAATCCGGATATGGAGACAAAGGGATAGTGCAATATAAGATATTGGGCAGTAGAGGTTTGTCGGGATCACTGACTATTTCTATTGGTTGGGTAGCATGGATGTGTTGCTAGACACCTCTCCATGTTAGTAAAAGTTACTACCAACTAAGTAGAAACCTATGGGGTCACACGTCAAATAGTGTAGATCTAGATTTGGGATTAATTAATATTGATTAATTGATAGAAGGATCATTGTGAAACACCTTGCAAACTTAGTAGGACTAATTTGCAAGGAAGGGAATTATAACAACCCGGATCCTACGGTTCCTGCTAGTTCGACTTAACGATAATCCAAAGAATGCTTTATTGAAATAAAAGGAGCAAACCTCCAACAATTTTGTACATAAATAATAAAACATTGTTTGAATCCGAAAGAAACAATTACTAAAGTCTGTATCCTAGTCAATCCTACTCTTTGACTTGTGCGCGCGTTCCACCCAGATAGCTTAGTCAAACCTGCGGTTTTAAAATAGCAAAAGCCGACGCAGCAAAACATTTTATCAGTAAAAACTGAGTAAGAAATATACCACAATATGTAAAACAGAGTTTTGGCTGAAAGAATAAAAAGAATGTAACTGAAGAGATTCCACATTTTAGATTATTAGTTGAGCTGAGGCGTATTAGAGCCCAGCGGGTAACGAATGCCCACAGAGAGGTCACGATGCAATAATATCATCACAGAGGTACCTCTTGGGATATCACAGTCCATCCCAATTCACCCAGAGCGTTTGTAGGTAGCCCGACACTACCCCGCCCATCACATATAGCTAAAAGACCTTAAGTGTCGACACCCCTATACAGTTGTGACCCACACATGCATAGGTAGTACTCTATAGCTTTCACAATTTTATAAACCCGTATAGGGTAGGGTATGAAACCCTAGGAGGTCGTCTTACGTGCGCCTCCGGCCGTAGCCTTCACACACATCCTCTGTACATCGCCCCATTTCATTTATCGTTCATTTATATTCCACAGGAGCATTTTAGAAACATCGGTTCGAAATTCAGAAGTAACCACATATCTTTCAAAAGAATATTTGCAATAGAGATTCTCAAAATTTGAGACTTAAAATAGTTGTTCGAAACACGAGTAACACACGCCAAGACATATTTTGATAGTTAAAGTATTGTGCGCATAAACTTACCTGAAAACAGATAGAGCTTCACACACAAGCAAGCACGCAGCTAGTAGTAGGGGTCCTCAACGAATTCGTCTCCTACGAATTCTGAATCTACAATATCACATAATCCTATATTAACACATTTTCGTTCACGCAACAATTACAATTAAATGTCCTATATGAATGCAAGTGCAACCCCCAAATATTCCCCCAAACAAATTGTATTTTACTAGTCGCGAGTTGCACATTTTGAATATATATTTATTAAGAAAAATATTGGTGTATAAATATAAAATAATAATTGTGGTGGAGAAACTTTATTTAATGTTATAGAATATTCAAAGCGGCTAGTTTTTATAAATATAAAAAAGAATAATTGAGGTAAAGAAACTTTATTTAATAATCTAGAATATTTATTTACGAAGGTCGATTTACTTTATATAAATAAAAAGGTAGTTATTCTAATTTGACAATATCGTTATAAAAAATAAATGTGAACTTTCATTAAAATTTAAAGGGTCAAATATTTTTATAAAAGTCATATTAGTACCAACAATGTTATTAAGTGAAAAGGTCTTATTTTCCGAATATATACAAAATGACCATTTAGTCGTCAAGAACATATAATATAAATAAAATATCGATTCAACGTTTATAATAATATAAATTTATTTTCAGAAAAATGATTGTTAAACTTATTTTTAATGGTGTATGTATATATAGGAAAATATTAGTTTATATTATGATAAAAACCACTTAGATATACTTTGTAAAGTATATAATGAAAATCAGATTGTTAAAAGAACAACAACATACCCACATATTTCTTAACATACAACTAGCTCCCCTTACAGTTTCAAAACATACAAGATGACCCCCAAAAGTTCTCATCCATTTTCAGTTCACTTCCTTCCCCAACCCACTGTAAATACCATCCATTTACACATCACAAAAATTTGATTCTCAAGAACTTAGAGCAAGAACATGAAATTGGAACCCAAGACAAGATTTGGGTGTTTACCAATCCAAAATAGGGGGGATTGTGGAAGCGACGACGATGGAGGCGACGGGGGAACAAATCCGCCGCTGCCGCGGCTGGGCTTCGGCCCTGTGGTTCGCCGGCGAGGGAGGACGACGACGAAGAGAGGAAGAGGGGGACGGAGACGGTGGTGGGTCGGCGCAGAGAGGGGCGGCGCTGTTGGGTCTTCCCCGCCGGACCTGGGTTCGGCTCTGCCGGGCTCGGGTTCGGCCGGACTTGGCTCGGCGTCGCACACAGGGAGGGAGCGAGAGCGTGAGAGAGAGGGTGAGAGAGAGAGCAACAGAGGGAGAGGCTGAGGGAGACGAGGGAGACAGAGGGCGAGAGAGAAAGAAGGGAAGAGCTGGGTTGAAAACCCAGTTGAAATTTTGGGTTTAATTTGGAAATGGGGGAAATCATAAATTTGATTTTGGGTGTGAAAGGGGTCTGATTTTGTGGCGCGATTGGGGGAATTCGGAAAGGAATTTTCAAGAAGGATGGGTCAATTTGGTATGATGCCATGGTCTTTGCCGGAAGAATTGGAAAATACCATTGGAGAAGATGAAGTGAGGACGACTGTGGTGTGGCGGGTGCACCAGTTGACGCGGTGGTAGGCTACGCAATAAAATAAAAGTCACACTTTTGGTCACGTTATAAACATTACCCGACCCGTTACACTTCACCAACTTCTATACACATAACTAACTAAAACAACAGTAATCTTTAAAAACAAAAGTTTTTGATAAAATAAAAGTAATAATAATAATGTTAATAATAACTATAACACTAATAATGATAATTATAATAGGAAGAAAAACTATCTTCTAAAGGAAACACAATTACTTTTTGTTAAAACTAATTATAATAAACATAGTAGTAGTTGTAGTAATAGTAGTAGTAATAATAATAATAATAATAATAATAATAATAATAATAACAATAATAATAATAATAATAATAATAATAATAATAATAATCATACTATGAAAACAAAAACTGTATAGTAAATAAAACTACTTTTATAATACCCACCAATGGCCCCGAAAATTCGTAAAACTCCCAAAAATACCCCCGAAAATATCGGGGTATTACATCACATCTCCCTTAAAACAAAGCTTCGTCCCCGAAGCTTAAGGTAAACCAATCTCCCAACGCAGGTATAAATCAAAGCGCCCAAGCATAAATCAAATCGCCCTAGAAATCAAATCTCCCAATGCAAGTATGCAGTTCTAATGTGCACACATAACAATACAACGCGGGTGGTTCAATGCAGGGCTGTTAAACATGTAACAAGACAAAAGCGGGTAATTGAACGCAGGGTTGTTAAATCACATCTCCCTTAAAAGGAGTGACGTCCCCGTCACTCGGGTCGAATTTGGTCGAAGAGGTGTCGGTAAGGGAGAGATCAAGTTCGACGTGCTCGCAACGAGGATATGATTCGGGTCAGGAACATAAGCTTTTGAGTTTGGGTCGTGAAAAACGTTATAGAGTCTACCCAATACAAACGCTGAAGGATATGATGAAGTCAGCACATGTGATAATGTTACCAATTGAAGAAAAGAATTTGAAAACTAAAACGATGCGTTCAAGCCTGGGATAGGATGTGTTTTAATGCAAAGAAAAACTGGCAAGGTGATCGCTTATGCTTCTAGGCAGCAAAAGTCTTATGACAAGAATTACCATGCTCATGATTTGGAGTTGGCAGTCTTTGTGTTGCAATGAAGATCAGGAGACATTATATCAAAGGTACGACTTGCAAGTTCCTTATAGATGACAAGAGCCTGAAGAGCATATTCACCCAGAAGGAGTTGAATATGTGCCAAAGAAGGTTGCTAGAGTTAGTGAAGGGCTTCGACATCAATATCGAATACCACGAAGGAAAAACTAATGTAGTAGCGAATGCATTGAGCTGAAAGACGAATCATAACAATGTGGGGTTTGCCAATTAAGCTTTGCGGAGAGTTTCGTGAGCTAGAGATTTGAGTTTGCATGAAGAGAACCACGAGTAACATGCTGTGTAATTTGACAATAGTGACAGAAGTCTTTGTAGAGATAAATGAATCACAGAAAGAAATGTTCTTACAAAAGATGAAGGAGAGAATTAACAAAGGCGACGCATTCGATTCCAAAGTGGAGAAAGATGGTATAGTGAATTTCAAGAAAAGATGGTGTGTACTAATGAAATGTGCGGATGTAAAAGAGAAGATTACGAAGGAAACTCATAACACACCATAATCGGTACATCCAGGAAAAGGCAAGTTATACAAGGATTTGAAAAAGTACTTCGGGTGGAAAGATATGAAGAAGGAAAATAGCTGGTTTTGTCAAAAGGAACCTTCGGTGTTTGACTTGTCAAAAGGTCAGGCTCGAGCACAAGAGATCAGGCGGGATATTGTAATAATTGGATAATGGGACTCCATCTCAATGGATTTTTTTTTTTTTTTTTTTTTTTTTTTTTTTTTACAGTTTTACCTGTTTTGACGAATGGGTTGATCCATATCTAGATGGTAGTCGATAGACTTAACAAGGCGCAAGATAAATTTCTGTGAAGGACACGTGAAACATGGAAAAGATGGAAGACGCATGCATCAAGGATGTGGCAAGACTATACAGAGTACTTGGCTCGATTATTTCAGATAGAGATTCAAACTTCATATCACATTTCAGGAAGGAATTACAAATGAACATGGGCATCGAGCTAAGGTTGAACACAACATTTTACCCAGCTACAGATCGAAAGACTAAAAGGACGATTCAGACGTTGGAAGACATGCTAAGAGCTGGAATTTTGGGACTTTGAAGGTTCATGGGTGGACAAGTTGCCACTTATTGAATCAGCTAGCATACGGATGACATCCTACAAAGCATTGCATAGGAGGAATGCAGTACACCACTGAATTGGAGCGACATCAGCGAGACAATTATTCTTGGACCACAAATGATCGATGACTCGACAAAACAAATTTTGATGATTCAGCAAAGGATGAAGGAAGTCCATGATCGACAAGAGGTTTACAGGAATTTTCAAGAAAAGGGCCATTGGAGTTCAAGGTTGGCGAAAAAGTGTTCGCAATGGTTTCACTTACAAAGGGGTAATGATTTTAAGCTGAAAGGAAAGTTGAGCCCCAAGTTCATCGGATCATGCAAAGTGCTGGATTGTATAGGAGATATTGCATAAATCATCACATATGAGAGGATGGTTAAGGTTGACACGATTTAGATTTTGGGTCCACTGGTTATACCCCTATAGGATAGACGTTCACCTTTCGGGTCCACATAATCTAACTTTTGGGTTGGGACACTCTATGGTTGCTTCGTTTTTGCTAAGCCAGTCCATACTTAAAATGATGTCTAGGTTACCAAGATCGAAAAGAGTCAAATCAAAAGGTAGCTTGGCTCCTAAGACTTCTAGGTTGACTTCGGGGTACATGGTATTACAAGATATGACTTCTCCACTAAGGGAAGAGGTGACGATAGATATTGGGGTAGGAGTGGTAAGTCTGTCTTCTTAGCAAGGTAGATGATATGAAGGAAAGAATCTACTTCAGTACACATGCATGCACCAAATAAGTTTAAACACTTAAACATATATTAATCCATCCATCAATATTCACATAACAATTAAATGAAACATATCAATCTCAAAAAGGAAATAACAATCTTAAAGCTAGCTAAACGTTCACTCTCGTGGTAAAGGAAATGCATAATTGATAATCCTAAGGGTGGGATGGGTGTGGATCTACTCCTCATCATCAGTGGTGAACATGAACTCGATATCATCAGCGTCAATCTCAAGACTCGACCGAAATAAACTCAAATAAAGCAAGTATGTAACATGGATAGCTAACAACTTAACAAGTTGCAGTCACATAGCAATTTATCTATTCTTAACGAACATGGATTCTCAAATAAGCATAAAACACATAGAAAATTTAAACAACGATTAAGCTAACCCACATCCCCGGCTTGTTTAATTTTAATTTCCGGTTTTAGTTGTCCTATGTCCATTTTAAATTTTGAAAAAGTTTCCACTTATAATTAATCTTTATTAATGGAAGTCGAAAAGTCGCACTAGCGTTGGAACCGTCGGCTCTGATACCATCTATAACAACCCGGATCCTACGGTTCCTGCTAGTTCGACTTAACGATAATCCAAAGAATGCTTTATTGAAATAAAAGGAGCAAACCTCCAACAATTTTGTACATAAATAATAAAACATTGTTTGAATCCGAAAGAAACAATTACTAAAGTCTGTATCCTAGTCAATCCTACTCTTTGACTTGTGCGCGCGTTCCACCCAGATAGCTTAGTCAAACCTGCGGTTTTAAAATAGCAAAAGCCGACGCAGCAAAACATTTTATCAGTAAAAACTGAGTAAGAAATATACCACAATATGTAAAACAGAGTTTTGGCTGAAAGAATAAAAAGAATGTAACTGAAGAGATTCCACATTTTAGATTATTAGTTGAGCTGAGGCGTATTAGAGCCCAGCGGGTAACGAATGCCCACAGAGAGGTCACGATGCAATAATATCATCACAGAGGTACCTCTTGGGATATCACAGTCCATCCCAATTCACCCAGAGCGTTTGTAGGTAGCCCGACACTACCCCGCCCATCACATATAGCTAAAAGACCTTAAGTGTCGACACCCCTATACAGTTGTGACCCACACATGCATAGGTAGTACTCTATAGCTTTCACAATTTTATAAACCCGTATAGGGTAGGGTATGAAACCCTAGGAGGTCGTCTTACGTGCGCCTCCGGCCGTAGCCTTCACACACATCCTCTGTACATCGCCCCATTTCATTTATCGTTCATTTATATTCCACAGGAGCATTTTAGAAACATCGGTTCGAAATTCAGAAGTAACCACATATCTTTCAAAAGAATATTTGCAATAGAGATTCTCAAAATTTGAGACTTAAAATAGTTGTTCGAAACACGAGTAACACACGCCAAGACATATTTTGATAGTTAAAGTATTGTGCGCATAAACTTACCTGAAAACAGATAGAGCTTCACACACAAGCAAGCACGCAGCTAGTAGTAGGGGTCCTCAACGAATTCGTCTCCTACGAATTCTGAATCTACAATATCACATAATCCTATATTAACACATTTTCGTTCACGCAACAATTACAATTAAATGTCCTATATGAATGCAAGTGCAACCCCCAAATATTCCCCCAAACAAATTGTATTTTACTAGTCGCGAGTTGCACATTTTGAATATATATTTATTAAGAAAAATATTGGTGTATAAATATAAAATAATAATTGTGGTGGAGAAACTTTATTTAATGTTATAGAATATTCAAAGCGGCTAGTTTTTATAAATATAAAAAAGAATAATTGAGGTAAAGAAACTTTATTTAATAATCTAGAATATTTATTTACGAAGGTCGATTTACTTTATATAAATAAAAAGGTAGTTATTCTAATTTGACAATATCGTTATAAAAAATAAATGTGAACTTTCATTAAAATTTAAAGGGTCAAATATTTTTATAAAAGTCATATTAGTACCAACAATGTTATTAAGTGAAAAGGTCTTATTTTCCGAATATATACAAAATGACCATTTAGTCGTCAAGAACATATAATATAAATAAAATATCGATTCAACGTTTATAATAATATAAATTTATTTTCAGAAAAATGATTGTTAAACTTATTTTTAATGGTGTATGTATATATAGGAAAATATTAGTTTATATTATGATAAAAACCACTTAGATATACTTTGTAAAGTATATAATGAAAATCAGATTGTTAAAAGAACAACAACATACCCACATATTTCTTAACATACAACTAGCTCCCCTTACAGTTTCAAAACATACAAGATGACCCCCAAAAGTTCTCATCCATTTTCAGTTCACTTCCTTCCCCAACCCACTGTAAATACCATCCATTTACACATCACAAAAATTTGATTCTCAAGAACTTAGAGCAAGAACATGAAATTGGAACCCAAGACAAGATTTGGGTGTTTACCAATCCAAAATAGGGGGGATTGTGGAAGCGACGACGATGGAGGCGACGGGGGAACAAATCCGCCGCTGCCGCGGCTGGGCTTCGGCCCTGTGGTTCGCCGGCGAGGGAGGACGACGACGAAGAGAGGAAGAGGGGGACGGAGACGGTGGTGGGTCGGCGCAGAGAGGGGCGGCGCTGTTGGGTCTTCCCCGCCGGACCTGGGTTCGGCTCTGCCGGGCTCGGGTTCGGCCGGACTTGGCTCGGCGTCGCACACAGGGAGGGAGCGAGAGCGTGAGAGAGAGGGTGAGAGAGAGAGCAACAGAGGGAGAGGCTGAGGGAGACGAGGGAGACAGAGGGCGAGAGAGAAAGAAGGGAAGAGCTGGGTTGAAAACCCAGTTGAAATTTTGGGTTTAATTTGGAAATGGGGGAAATCATAAATTTGATTTTGGGTGTGAAAGGGGTCTGATTTTGTGGCGCGATTGGGGGAATTCGGAAAGGAATTTTCAAGAAGGATGGGTCAATTTGGTATGATGCCATGGTCTTTGCCGGAAGAATTGGAAAATACCATTGGAGAAGATGAAGTGAGGACGACTGTGGTGTGGCGGGTGCACCAGTTGACGCGGTGGTAGGCTACGCAATAAAATAAAAGTCACACTTTTGGTCACGTTATAAACATTACCCGACCCGTTACACTTCACCAACTTCTATACACATAACTAACTAAAACAACAGTAATCTTTAAAAACAAAAGTTTTTGATAAAATAAAAGTAATAATAATAATGTTAATAATAACTATAACACTAATAATGATAATTATAATAGGAAGAAAAACTATCTTCTAAAGGAAACACAATTACTTTTTGTTAAAACTAATTATAATAAACATAGTAGTAGTTGTAGTAATAGTAGTAGTAATAATAATAATAATAATAATAATAATAATAATAATAACAATAATAATAATAATAATAATAATAATAATAATAATCATACTATGAAAACAAAAACTGTATAGTAAATAAAACTACTTTTATAATACCCACCAATGGCCCCGAAAATTCGTAAAACTCCCAAAAATACCCCCGAAAATATCGGGGTATTAAAGGAATAATTCTAGTTCATCTAGAATTAGGAAACTCTTTTATGGAAACAACAAGGAGTTGTTGGAGTATATAAAGGAGGCTCTAGCTTCCTTCCCACTTAATGTTATTAGACATAACAAAGTGAGTGGGAGAGAGCAAAATAGAGAGCAAGACAAGCTAGGGCGAAGCCCTAGCCCGTCCCCCCCCCCCCCCCCCCCCTTCCCGTCGGCTCAAAGAGGAGGCCAAAACCTCCTCTTGTCCTTTGTTTCTTTGATCTTCTTCCCTCTTTCTCCGGGTTCAATCTAGCACTTGTTTGAAGGAAGAATCTAGATCTCACCTCTAGACGTGGATCAACCGTAGAAACGAGGACATCATTCTTCGTGTGATCTCACAAATCAAAAGGTACACAATACTGTGTCTCTTATCATGTTATGATGTCTCCTTCTGACGATTCGTGGTGGGCTTTGAAGTAGGAATTAATTTTTTGTTTTTCCGCTGCGTTACCTACATCAAAACCCAACAAGACCTTTATACAGGAGAATTGTTGTTGAGAAGCAACAGTAGTGGAGATCTTTATCCGCTTTCCTCCCTTCACTCCACTCACCCTACTTCCCAACCGCAATCTCTTGTTGTTCTCCCGACCCCTGTGTGGCACAACCGCCTTGGCCATCCTGGAAGCCATGTCTTAGACTACCTTCGAACTCATAGCCATATCTCGTCTACTAAAGCTCATAACACCACTTTGTGTCATGCTTGCCAGACTGGGAAGCATGTCCGACTACCTTTTTCCACTTCTTTATCTTGTACTGCTGCCCATTTGACATTATTCATAGTGATTTGTTGACTTCTCCCGTTCTTAGTAAATCAAAGTACAAATACTACCTCTTATTGCTTGATGATTTCTCTCACTTCCTATGAATTTACCCTTTGAACTAAAATCTGAGGCTCTTGACAAATTCAAGCAATTCAGTAACTTTGTCCGCACTCAGTTTCATACACAAATTAAGACCTTCCAATGTGATCTAGGGGTGAATTCGATAATGGCTCTTTCCATGACTATGATGCAGAAAATGGTATTGTCTTTCGTTTCGCGTACCCCCAAACCTCCCCACAAAAAGGTAAGGCCGAACGCATGATTCGTCGTGTCAATGACATCTCTCGTACCCTTCTTGATCAGGCCTCCCTCCCCCCATCCTTCTGTAGGGTTTTGATTCATGGATCGCGCAAACGGAAGCATAATCAAACAAACAACCATGCAAAACCCTCCAAGGATCACAAGTCTAGATGCATAACGATAGTGAAGGTAAGAAATCATAAACACACCTTTGGGTTCTCCTTGATGACTTCAAACGCGAATAGTGTCACGTTCTCTATAGTTGATCCACGCCTAGAGTTGTTCCTAGATCTCCAATCACCTTGGTGCTAGCCCGGATTGAAAGGAGGGTGAAGAAATCACGCAAAACGAGGCACCAAAAGGGGTTCGGCACCCTTATGGCGTCGGGGACAAGGGGCGGCGGCAAAGGGGGCGGCGTCCCTCTTTGTGGCTTGCTCTCTCTCTCCTTTGTTCTCTCCTACTCTTGTTATGTTCTCTTTAGAGCATAAAGTGTGTAGGGAAGGAAGGAGGAGGGTCCTTTATATAGTCCAACAACTCCTTGTTAACTACCTAAAGGACTTATTCTAGTCCTACTAGAATTCAATTTAGTCCCTTCCTTGCAAATTAGTCCCTACTAAGTTTGCAAGGGTTTGCAAAGTGATCCTTCTAATTAATTAATCCAATTAATTAATTCCACCATCTAGTACAACTCTATATAGCGTGTGACCCCATAGGTTCTATCTAGTTGGTAGCAACTCTTTGCTAATATGGAGCGGTTTCTAGCAAAACATCCATTCTAGCCAACTAATAGAATAGTCATCTAGACAACCTTGTACAAGTAATTGTCTCATCCCTTTGCCTCCATATCCGGATTGGACACGAGACATACAAGTCACACTCGTATATCCAATCCCTAGTTTCTCGATCCATGGAATAGCCTTATTCGTGCAAATAACATCAATATCCCATATATTGATTTATTTGAGTCTGGCCAGACATTCCATAAGCACTATCCTCGAGTGGCCTTGGATATTTGCTCCCGTTATGTGGGAGGGGCAAATCCTCTCTACGTCCACTACGATCTCTAAGCTTGCTTCTCATTGTATCCAGTACACGCCTTTATAACTACCCAGTTACGGTGTAGCGTTTAACGCTACCAAGATCACAATGATCCACAACTAGAATATCTAGTGACTTCAAGTCTAAGGATGACAATACCATTGTACCCGAGAAGCACTTGTGACTCAACATAACGTATATGTAGCCTTCTCGGTGATGGGTCAATCCAGTGCAACATTCCGTAATGCACACCTATGTGTTGGATCGTGATATCTCCATATCAATCCAACCCCATACTAGTCTATAGATGATTGTCCCATTTAATCATTATACTTGACTAGGGATATTTAAGATAAACAACACGATTGCAAATATAAGGACTTCATTATATTAAATATCCAATAAATAATAAATGAATTTCTAGCCAATTACAAATTCATACTAAACTAGATTGCCTCTAGGGCATCTATTCCAACAGTCTCCCACTTGCACTAGAGCCAATCTGGCGCATCTCGTATGCCCATACTCCTAGTGTGCCCTTCATGCTTCCATTGCGTGAGAGGCTTTGTAAGCGGGTCTGACAGATTATCATCTGTAGGAATCTTGCATATCCGAATGTCTCCTCTATCGATAATATCTCGAATCAGATGGAACTTCCTGAGCACGTGCTTGGACTTCTGGTGCGACCTGGGTTCCTTTGATTGCGCGATCGCCCCAGTGTTGTCACAGAACAACTCCACTGGATCCGCAATGCTAGGGACCACACCAAGTTCAGAAACAAACTTTCTGATCCAAACAGCCTCCTTTGCTGCGCCATTTGCAGCAATGTACTCAGCCTCTGTTGTAGAATCAGCTACCGTCTCTTGCTTGGAACTCTTCCAGCTCACCGCTGCTCCATTCAGGCAAAACACATATCCCGACTGTGATCTAAAGTCATCTCTATCGGTTTGGAAGCTTGCATCAGTGTAACCCCTTACACGCAACTCTTCCTCACCGCCAAACATCAAGAAAGCATCCTTAGTTCTTCTCAAGTACTTTAGGATGTTCTTGACAGCAATCAAGTGACTCTCACCTGGATTGGATTGGTATCTGCTTGTCATACTCAAGGCATATGACACATCTGGTCTAGTACATAACATGGCGTACATGATGGATCCTATGGCCGAGGCATAGGGAATCCTACTCATGCGTTCCTTCTCAATCTCATTGGAAGGACAACCACTCTTCGAAAGAGTGATTCCATGTGACATGGGCAAGAATCCCTTCTTGGAATCTTGCATGTTGAACCGTTTCAACACCTTGTCAATATATGTACTTTGACTTAGGCCTAGCAACCTCTTAGATCTATCTCTATAGATCTTTATACCGAGTATATAGGCTGCTTCCCCTAAGTCTTTCATTGAGAAACACTTTCCTAGCCAATCTTTCACAGATTGCAGCATGGGAATGTCGTTTCCAATGAGTAGTATGTCATCCACATACAAGACCAGAAAAGCTACAGAGCTCCCACTAACCTTCTTGTAGACACAAGACTCATCTTCGTTTCTGATGAAGCCAAACTCTTTGACCACTTCATCAAAACGTCGATTCCAACTCCTAGAAGCTTGCTTCAATCCATAAATGGATCGTTGCAGCTTACAGACTTTGTTGGCTTGCTTTGGATCCTCAAAACCCTCCGGCTGTATCATATACACGTCCTCGAGGAGATTCCCATAAAGGAATGCTGTTTTGACATCCATCTGCCAAATCTCATAGTCGTAGTATGCTGCAATTGCAAGTAGGATTCGGATGGATTTGGTCATAGCGACTGGTGAAAAGGTTTCATCATAGTCAATACCATGAATCTGTCTGAATCCTTTAGCCACCAATCGGCCTTTATAGGTAATCACATTACCATCCATGTCGATCTTCTTCTTGAAGACCCACTTGCACCCTATGGGCCGCGCCCCATCAGGTGGTTCCACCAAAGTCCATACTTTGTTGGCATACATGGATTCCATCTCGGATCTCATGGCTTCAAGCCACTTCTGCGAGTCTGGGCCATTCATGGCCTCCTCATAGGTAGTAGGCTCATCATCTATGAGCATCGTGTCACCGGAATCAGTTACGAGAAGTCCGTACCTCTCGGGTTCCTGGCGCACTCTACTAGATCTACGAAGCTCTTGTGTTACCTGAACAGGTGGATCCACAACTGCTTGTGATTCCTGTTCATGTTCCATAATCGGTTCAGTAATTTGTGGTTCTTGAACTTCTTCAAGTTCTACATTCCTCCCACTTGCTTCTTTAGAGACAAACTCTCTTTCTAGAAACACGCCGGTCCGAGCAACAAACACTTTGTTCTCGGTTGGATTGTAGAAGTAGTATCCCTTAGTTTCCTTAGGGTACCCCACAAATTTACACTTATCCGATTTAGGCCCTAGCTTGTCTGATTGTAAACGTTTTACATAGACATCGCAGCCCCAAATCCTCATGAACGACAGTGTGGGACGCCTCCCACTCCACATCTCATATGGTGTCTTCATGACTGATTTAGATGGAACACGGTTAATGGTAAAAGCTGCACTTAATAGAGCGTAGCCCCAAAACGATAATGGAAGATCGGTTTGACACATCATAGACCGAACCATATCCAATAGGGTTCGATTCCTCCTCTCGGACACGCCATTCCATTGTGGCGTTCCGGGTGGAGTGAGTTGGGACACGATCCCACACTCTCTAATATAGTCGTCAAACTCTTGGCTCAAGTATTCTCCTCCACGATCCGATCGTAGAGCCTTGATACCTTTGCCAAGTTGCTTCTCTACTTCATTCTTGAATTCCTTGAACACTTCAAAGGATTCGGATTTTGCCCTCATAAGGTACACAAATCCATATCTACTGTAATCATCAGTAAACGTAATGAAGTAGACATAACCACCCCTGGCAGGCGTGGCAAATGGCCCACACACATCGGTATGTATGAGCGCCAATTGCTCACTAGTCCTCTTACCTTTCTTATTGAAAGGGGACTTTGTCATTTTTCCCAATAAACAAGCCTCACATGTCTCATATGATTCAAAATCAAATGAGTCTAGCAATCCATCCTTATGGAGTCTAGATACACGTTTCTCATTTATGTGGCCTAAACGACAATGCCATAAATAAGCAGGATTTAAATCATTTATTTTAATCCGCTTGGTATTAACGTTGTAGACAGGATTACTTAGATCAAGGACATAAAGTCCATTAAATAATTGCGCACTAAAATAGTGAATATTATTCAAATAAAAGGAACAACAATTGTTCTTTATTGAAATAATAAAACCTTCCTTGTCCAAACAAGAAATAGAAATAATGTTTCTGCTCATAGCAGGCACAAAATAGCAATTATTTAATTCTAAAACTAATCCTGAAGGCAGAGATAGCTCGCAAACGCCTATGGCCAACGCAGCAACCTTTGCTCCATTCCCAACGCGCAGATCTACCTCCCCTTTAGCCAATCTTTTACTTCTCTTTAGATCCTGCATATTTCGACAAATATGAGATCCACATCCAGTATCTAATACCCATGATGTAGAGACAGTTAAATTGACATCTACAACAAAAATACCTGGTGGTGGTGGAATCACTATTCCAAGCCGCTTGTCCTCCAGATATTTTGGGCAGTTCCTCCTCCAGTGTCCCGGTTGACTACAGTAGTGACATTCACCCTTAGTCACGACCTTGGCAATCCCACCAACAGGCTTAAGGGCTTGTTCCTTGGACTTAGCAACTGACTTGCCTTTGCCCTTGGAGGAAGAGGCAAACTTTTTACCCTTTCCTTTATGCACCATCATAATGGCCTTGCCCTTACCCTTGTTGATGCTCTGTTCAGCCGTCCTCAACATGTTGAGCAAATCTGGCAGTGGTTTAACGATCTCGTTCATGTTATAGTTCATAATGAACTGTCCATAACTCTCGGGCAACGATTGCAACACGAGATCGGTTGCCAACTCTTGGCCGACCGGGAACCCAAGCCGGGCGAGATTCTCCAAGTACCCGATCATTCGGAGTACGTGGGGTCCCACCGGGTTCCCTTCTGCCAGATGACATTTGAACAGTGCCTTTGAGACCTCATACCTCTCTACCCTCGCCTGCTCTTGGAAGAGCTGCTTTAGATGTTCGATCATATCGACAGCATTCATGTTCTCATGTTGCTTCTGAAGCTCAGAGGTCATGGTGCAAAGCATTAGGCAGGCCGCATCATTAGCTCATCAACACGCTTTTGATACGCCTTTAAGGCAGCAGGTGTCTGATTCTCTGGACCTTCTGGAACTTGCTCCTCTATTGCGTACAGCTTTTTCTCTTGCTTGAGAACAATTCTCAAGTTTCTGTACCAATCGAGAAAGTTGGTTCCTGAGAGCTTGTCCTTCTCAAGGACAGATCGTAGGGAATGTTGTGAACTCGATGAGTTGTTTGCCATTTGGAATTCTACAAAAAGGAAAATACGCAAGTTTTAGTATTTGTGAATTTTTGACTATATTTAATAATGGCTAGTTTATTAAATATAGCTCCCACTATTTTACTACGGATTAATAACCCTCAAGATATTAATGCGGAAAATATCCTTATATTTTCTAGTGGGCCAAGATCCATCTTTTCATCTCCTTATGAGCTTGCTTTGGCAAGTCACCCATAATTCGATTACTTCTTAGGTAGGAACAATTCCAATTGCATCCCATATGCAACTCTTGGTTCAATCGGGCAAATAACTCCTTATTTATCCATCCATATGGATAATCCCAATTGATTGCCTCTAGGTTTCTTAATCAAATTAATAGCCTAGTTGTGCTCAACCTCTTATCTAAACAATTGCACATTGTTACGTGCCATCGCATTCCATCATTATGAACCAAGTCGCCATGCTTTGGCACGCACGAACTTGATAAATAATGATGATAATGAGTGTTTAAATAACGAGAAGGCAAGAACACAATATTTTAAAATTTGAGGGATTTTCAATTCAATTTTAATTATTTTGTTGATCAATATCAACTAATCTATCTATTTGAGTTTGGGCACAACTCCAAATAATAGATCCGGGTTGTCTAATTATCTTATTATCCTAATTGCATGCATCATCCATACACCAACCACACAAATAATAAGACAATAAATAAACAACCACAAAACAGAAATTAAACGTGATGTGGATATGGCCTTTTCTAGACTAAGATAATTCCAAGCCAATGGAATTATCTATGAACCCTAAACAAACACACATCTCCATGCGTCTTGATCTTTTGGTCCATCCTTCATAGTCATGTGGAATGCTCCATGCTCCATGCTCCATCTTTTGTGGCTTCTTTGGCTTTGGGCTTCTTTTCTCCAATCTTGGCTAACAATCTACTTTATCTAGCACTAGCTAATATCTAAACTAAATAAAATAAATCTCACAAGTTGAGAAAAAAAATGGCACGCAGGCCATAAAACCCTAATTAATTATTACAATTAATTGATCAGCTCGCAGGCCGTAAAACCAAACCACAAAATTAAACATCCACATCAAACCACATCCTAAGGCCATATCCAATCACCATGCGTTTTGCACATAAACAGTTAAAATCCAATTTTAACGCGCTTGGTCAATTTTAATTGATTTTAGGATTTCTAGGGTTAAAACGGTCCATGGGCCCAACAATCCAATTGCCCGGGCCCAAAATAAGTGAACCATAAAGCCCTAGGGCCGGCCCGGCCCAAAACCCGCAAGCTAGGCCCGCGGGTTAGGGCCGCCCGCCCCCTTAGGGCGCCAAGCTTGGGCGGCAAGCAAGGGGGGCGGCTCCCTAGGGGCCGAACCTTCCTTGTGGAGGTTGTTTCCAAAACAACCTCCTTGCTTGGAGCCCAAGTTTGGTTGTTTCCTTGTTGTGGGAGAACTCCTTCTACCCCAAGGATGCCCAAACCCTAGATCTATGATCCTAAAATTTCTCAAACTCACCAATTCATGCATCCAATGCAATAATTGGGTCTTGTTATGATTAATTCTTTGACAAATTGCATCCAATGCTTGATTTGTCTTGTTTTACGCGATAAACAACAAATTAAGGTGTAAAACAACAAGAATGTAACACATAAACTACGTTTATGCTCTACGACCTGTGGCTCTGATACCACTGTAGGGTTTTGATTCATGGATCGCGCAAACGGAAGCATAATCAAACAAACAACCATGCAAAACCCTCCAAGGATCACAAGTCTAGATGCATAACGATAGTGAAGGTAAGAAATCATAAACACACCTTTGGGTTCTCCTTGATGACTTCAAACGCGAATAGTGTCACGTTCTCTATAGTTGATCCACGCCTAGAGTTGTTCCTAGATCTCCAATCACCTTGGTGCTAGCCCGGATTGAAAGGAGGGTGAAGAAATCACGCAAAACGAGGCACCAAAAGGGGTTCGGCACCCTTATGGCGTCGGGGACAAGGGGCGGCGGCAAAGGGGGCGGCGTCCCTCTTTGTGGCTTGCTCTCTCTCTCCTTTGTTCTCTCCTACTCTTGTTATGTTCTCTTTAGAGCATAAAGTGTGTAGGGAAGGAAGGAGGAGGGTCCTTTATATAGTCCAACAACTCCTTGTTAACTACCTAAAGGACTTATTCTAGTCCTACTAGAATTCAATTTAGTCCCTTCCTTGCAAATTAGTCCCTACTAAGTTTGCAAGGGTTTGCAAAGTGATCCTTCTAATTAATTAATCCAATTAATTAATTCCACCATCTAGTACAACTCTATATAGCGTGTGACCCCATAGGTTCTATCTAGTTGGTAGCAACTCTTTGCTAATATGGAGCGGTTTCTAGCAAAACATCCATTCTAGCCAACTAATAGAATAGTCATCTAGACAACCTTGTACAAGTAATTGTCTCATCCCTTTGCCTCCATATCCGGATTGGACACGAGACATACAAGTCACACTCGTATATCCAATCCCTAGTTTCTCGATCCATGGAATAGCCTTATTCGTGCAAATAACATCAATATCCCATATATTGATTTATTTGAGTCTGGCCAGACATTCCATAAGCACTATCCTCGAGTGGCCTTGGATATTTGCTCCCGTTATGTGGGAGGGGCAAATCCTCTCTACGTCCACTACGGTCTCTAAGCTTGCTTCTCATTGTATCCAGTACACGCCTTTATAACTACCCAGTTACGGTGTAGCGTTTAACGCTACCAAGATCACAATGATCCACAACTAGAATATCTAGTGACTTCAAGTCTAAGGATGACAATACCATTGTACCCGAGAAGCACTTGTGACTCAACATAACGTATATGTAGCCTTCTCGGTGATGGGTCAATCCAGTGCAACATTCCGTAATGCACACCTATGTGTTGGATCGTGATATCTCCATATCAATCCAACCCCATACTAGTCTATAGATGATTGTCCCATTTAATCATTATACTTGACTAGGGATATTTAAGATAAACAACACGATTGCAAATCTAAGGACTTCATTATATTAAATATCCAATAAATAATAAATGAATTTCTAGCTAATTACAAATTCATACTAAACTAGATTGCCTCTAGGGCATCTATTCCAACACCTTCTGGGTTGAATCTCTTTCTACAGCTGTCTACTTGCACAACATTCTTCTCACCTTTGCACCTCAGAACAACATTCCGACTGTCGTTCTCTATCATCGTCAACCCACCTATGATCATATTCGCTCGTTTGGGTGTTTGTGCTACCCAAACCTTTCTGCCACAGCTCCTCACAAGCTTGCTCCTCGCTCCGCTCGCTGTGTCTTTCTCGGATACCATCCGAATTTTAGAGGTTATCGTTGCCTTGACCTCTCCACCGGTCTAGTACACATCTCTCGTCATGTAACTTTCGACGAGTCTGTCTTTCCCTTCTCTACTCCCAGATCAGCCTCCCCTCCCGCTCATAGGTCTCCTGACCCTGACGAGAGCCTTCCTCCCACTGCTCTTCTCCGACAGTGTCATACTCCCTCTTCTCCACCCACACACGTACAGTTAGGATCATCCATGGCCGCCCCTGGCCCTTCGACCCCCTCTCCTATGGGTCCCTCTAGCCCTTTGTCTCCACCTCTTGCGGTACCCGAACCACCTCCTCCTCCTCCTCCTCCCCATCCACACTCCCCACAAATGACCACCCGATCCAAACACGGCATCACCAAGCCCATTCAGCGTCTTACACTCCATGCCCAAACATCTCCCTCCATATCGCCCGTACCTAACTCCCATGTGTCTGCTGTATCGGACCCACACTGGAAGGCTGCTATGGATGATGCTATGGTTAAGAACCACACTTGGGACTTGGTGACTCGCCCTGCTAAGGGAAACATACTTCGGGCTATGTGGCTTTTTTGACATAAGTATCGGGCTAACGGTACTCTTCAGCGCTATAAGGCCAGTCTAGTTGCCAATGGCAAATCCCAAATGGTCGGTGTGGATTGTGAGGAGACTTTTAGCTCAGTGGTTAAACCTGCCACCATTCGCACAGTTCTTACACTAGCTGTCTCTAGCTCTTGGCCCATTCGACACCTTGATATTAAGAACGCTTTTCTTCATGGTGATTTAGAGAAGACTGTCTATATGCATCAGCCCCCTGGGTATCGTGATCCCCATCGTCCTGATTATGTCTTCCGTATTCGGAAGTCTCTCTATGGACTTAAGCAGGCCCATCGGGCTTGATTTCAGCGGTTTGCTACATTCCTCACCGACATAGTTGGTTTTTCTAGTTGCTACAGTGACGAGTCGTTCTTTGTCTACCAGCATGGCTCTAATATTGTCTATCTCCAGCTCTATGTGGATGACATTATCATCACCAGCTCATCTTCGGATCTTCTACAACAGATTATTGCACATTTATCCTGTAACACCCCCAAAACCGCCAAGCCGGAGCGCCGAAAAGGCCGACCCGGTAGCCCAGGGATGTCACTCCGTACCCGAGATTAAACCCGGATACAAGGAGATTTTATAACAGAATATCCAAACCAAATCCATAAAAAATATTTAATTGAAACTTTAAAACTTGTCTCGCCACAAACATGGGCATTATTCCAATCTAAAATTCAACTACTAAATAGAACAAGTCTAGATGTGAAATTTAAATTACTAGAGTGATGCGTCTCGATTTTCCCCAAAAGTCATGCTTCCACCTAAACCTGTGGTGCAGAAACAAAAAGAAACACCACATTTTCCAAAGTCAGCGGAAAATACTGAGTAAGCAACACCCAAGCATGTAAATAGATTATGAAGCAATTTAAAAACGACACATAAGTTTGAAGAGTAAGGAATTCAAGTAAGAGTAAAAGTATGAAATAAGAATTCACAAATCTTTTCCTTTATCACTTCACTTGTGGGGAAACATTCCCAAACTTCCTCATTTGTCCAATTGGGGCTTCCAATTCTGAATCATAAAGGTCCATCATTTAGAAAACATATATTACCATGTTGACACGGGGAAGATCTACTAATAACTGGCTACCAGACCATAAGTGTCGACACCCCCCTAAGACTTCTTGCGGCCAGAGAGGTAAGTACTGGAGCGAACTCGGGGCGGTTGCGGCCGAGCAAAATAAAATAAAGTGGGTCGAGAGACGTAGTCCACATCGACCAAAGCTCAAAATATTGATCCCCGATACAACTATTCCACTTTACGTACTTACGTCTTATTAATTTATCATGTGATAGTTGTGATATAATCACCTTTGTAAAATCAGTAAACTTCCTCAAATAAACAGTTCAAGTAGATATTCAAATTTGAGACAATAAATCACAAAAGCAGTTTAGACACGAAAGAAGATATGGGCGCTAGGCCTGGCATGATTACTTACCTCAACAAATAGCAATCACAGCAAATCAATCGTAGTATTCGAATTATCCTTCGTCGGAGAATTCGTTTCCTACAATTCGATAATATCTAATCAATTATCGCTAACACACGAATACAAACAAGTCCTATATGCAATGCAAGTGTAATCCCCTTATTAACTCTCCTCAACCTTGCTAACGTGAACAACATCTTTTATAATAAAATACGCTTTATAACGCCAGTGTTTATTATTTGTTAAAACATAGCTATAATTATATAAATATAACTTATAAGATTAGATAAACTATCATTTTATTATTTAGAGTAGAGAAGCATATTGTTTTACCCCAAAAACACTTTTGACTCTAATACTAGTTTCACCCAACCAAACAAGCCTTAGTAGAGAATGTAGGTTATAAACTAACTAACTTTTATTTAAAAGAAATAACAAATTTATTAATGGAGGAACATAACTTATTCTAATTTGTAATAAACTTATAAGAAAAATATACTTTTATTTTTGGGTAAAAATGAGTACAAAAAGATTACTTTAAACTTGTATAAAAATGATTATCTAATTTTTACTACTATAAAGCATAACCCAAGAGTATTATTTTTCAAAAGATTAACCTTTAAACAAGAAAATAAACTTCCTAAACAAATAATTCACAAGTGTTTTAATAAGGCTTTCAAACTCCCAAAACTTCTCTTTCAAATTTTGAGTGTAGAGTAGTAAAAAAAAATAGTTGCTAGTTATGAGACTCGAACCTCAAACCAACTCAATACTAGCAGTCAGCTTTAACCACTGGGCCATTGCCCAATCTTGTGTTTCTACCCAGATAATATTTTAATAACTCTAACAGTTAACTAATGTTAATAAAAAAAAATAAAAGAAACAAACATAACAAAAACGGGTCTGCTCTCTTCTTACCCGAACAGAGCATGAAGAAGACGACGACGATGGTGGCGACCGCCGGCGGGACGACGCCGGTGACGGTCGACGGCGGCGGCTGGGCGGCGCACGGCGACGGGAGCGGCGGCGGGGAGCGGCAGCGCGGCGGTTGGGTCCTTTAGGCAGCCAACGGGAGAGAGAGAGAGAGAGAGAGATTGAGAGGGATTGAAGGAGAGATTGAGAGGTATGAATTGGTATGGAAATTTCTCTGAGATTGGGGGGTTTATATAGGCTAGAGGGTGAGAAATCCGGCGAGGATTAGGAGACCCACTTCGAAAATTTCGATTTTGAATCGGGACCAAAAATTGGCGAAATTGGGTTGCTTGATGCTAAATTATCGAGCCTTGATGAGTTTAAATCGAATAGGGAGTGATTTGGGACAAACATTAACGAATTTGGTGAAGATTCGGAGTGGTAATGGTGGTGTTTGGGTTGGAGATGGTCTTCTTCCTCCATGGGAGAGTTTGAGGAAGAAGATGACTAATTTATAGGGTAAAGACACTTTCACCTCCACTGGTTTAGTCATTATACAACTACTACCCCCAAGTTCACTTAAAAGGCACACTTTAAGTTAGGAAAAACTACATAAAAGCACTTAGGTAGTTTATAACATTAAAATTAACTTTCTAAAGAATAACAACTACTATCCAAACTTATACTAATGTCATATTAACACCAAATAATATCATAAAATATAATAGTAGCATATTAACACCCAATACTTATAATAATATTATATTTACACTCAATAATTTCATAAAATAACCGTTTCAACATATTAACACTTAATATTATCTAAAAATACCCGTTTCTAAATAACGGGGTATTACATCCTTCCCCACTTAAAGAAAACTTCGTCCTCGAAGTTGAAACCACATTCTAAACGACCCTCAACTAAGAGTCTCCATTCTAGGGTATAACTACCAAATGCAACCTAATATTACACACGATGAGTAACATACTATTACGATGTACTAGAATGACGTACTTAAAATCTGAAGGGTTACATATCCAGTGAGTTTTCCATGTCAGATCTTGTCCGCCTGCATCATTTCTTGGGTATTGCAGTCACTCAGGATTCCTCTGGCTTGTTTCTGTCTCAGCGCCAGTATGCTCGTGACATCTTTGTTGTTCCTCCATGAGCTCATGTAAGCCTGTTGCTACACCTGTTGAGACCGGTACTAAACTCACTGGAGAATCCGACCCTCCAGTGTCTGATCCTTCTCTTTATAGGAGCTTAGCAGGTGCACTCCAGTACCTTACATTCACTCGCCCTGAGATTTCATATGGAGTCCAGCAGGTTTGTCTCTTCATGCATGATCCGCGTGAGCCACATTATCATGCATTAAAGAGAATTTCTACGGTATGTCAGTGGTACTCTCGATTATGGTTTCTGCATATCTGCTACTGCTCCTGATGATCTCACTGCATGTACAGATGCTGATTGGGCTGGTTTCTCGGACACTCGGCGGTCCACATCTGGTTACTGTGTTTTCCTTGGTGACAACTTACTTAGTTGGTCATATAAGCGTTAGGTCACAGTCTCTCGCTCTAGTGCTGAAGCAGAATATCGTGGTGTGGCCAACGCTGTCTCTGAGTTATGTTGGATTCGCAACCTCCTGATTGAGCTTCGACTTTCACACCTCCCCTCCCCCGTGCCTCTGTGGTTTATTGTCATAATGTTAGAGCAGTTTATCTCTCTAGTAACCCAGTACAACACCAGCGCACGAAGCATGTGGAAATTGACTTGCACTTTGTTCGTGAGAAGTTACGAATTGGAAACTCCGTGTTTTACATATTCCTGCAGATTATCAGTATGATGACATCTTCACCCAAGGTCTACCTCGACATCTATTTGAGCGTTTCAGGTCCAGCCTGAGCGTTCGTACTACTCCCGCTCCGATTGAGGGGGAGTATTAGCGATAGTGTTGTAACTAGAAGGACATAATTGTCATTACCTATGTAAATACACTATATATAGATGAATAAACTCAGAGCCCTGGCGACAGACATTTTCAGCCTCTCACACAACAAACCATATTGTGGATGACATTCCCACCCAACTTTCTTGTTTCCAATTAAACAAACAAAAAAGAGAAATTAGAAAGAAGAAAAAAAAATCCGAGCACTTACCCATCAATCCCAAGCCTGAATACGAAAAATGTGATGTTGATTGAAAACCGGACCTCCAAAAGTGAAACCCTAAAATCCAAAGCTTTGACAAACGATTCTTCTGCCAAACATACGGAACTCGTTCTCTCTCCTCTACATTCCACTTGCGAGCCCCAATCCACCATCAATCGGTCGGTTTACACTCAATCGAACTTGAAACCCTAACTTCGTCCATTTTCTCCCTCTGGAGCTTGGAACGAAATAATGAGAACCGATTGTACAAAACGTGAGAGTATCAAAATTATGTCGGTCCGATGTGTTTCCCTTCTTTACCCCTAGCTATGTGGTGTGCAATGACATTACATCCCCACATTGTGCCATGTCGATAACGGAGGGCTTGCACAGTTAACGTCCGTCCATGTTTTGGAGCGCGATGTCACAAATTAGTAAACTGCAGAGTAGTTATGTGGTAAAACAGATTATGCATGTATCAAACTGTCACCGAACCAATACTGCTACTGCAAGGAGGTTAAATGTCAAAAGTTCAAAAAAATAAACTAGCTTTTGTAGGTGGAAAGCAGATATGAGGGAAAGATAAAATATAGTTGTGCTCAATCTTTTGGCAGCCCAAAAGTTGGGGGGGTTTATGTATTTACATCAAAGATCAAGGGAAGTTTAAGTAGTTTTCTTCAAAAGTTTGTAACGTTTTTTCTTGGAGGCATAAAAGCCACTTTCTTCCGGCAGAGTGAGTGCACTTCTCTCGCCATTTCCTCTGTTCCTCCGGAGAAAGAAACATCCGACAACGACTCCGGCGACTACAAGGTACTCTACTGAACTATCATCCGTGCAAGTTTTCAATTACAATTTTTTCTTCTTCTGCCTACCTTCTAGAAAGCATATGCTGGTGAAGGGTTCATCCAATTTGACATTTCTGTCTCCCATTTCTATAAATTTGTATTTTTTCCTACTTGATTGTGGATTTACGTCATTGATCGAAGATCCATGGAGCTGGTTTCTAAGGTTGGATGTTTTTCATATGATCTAGCAAAACCCTAGGTTATAAGAAGAGGGCTGAGAGGTTTGCCAAATGTTCATGAACTCAACCAACATCATAATGCCCTTGTGTTTTGGTTAGTCTTTTGGATTTGTAATATACTTCATCGGATTCTGAGGCAGAATCTAGTTCTGTCTGTATGCTTAGGAAACATGGTTACAGAGAAAATGCATAAAATTATACTAATATCTAATAATTAATTTTCTTTGTTTTTTCTTATGTTTTTCTAAGCTTAACCGAACATCACGTGCATGAAATCCCACAAATATTTCTCTCATGCGACTCCAAACTAGGTGGGGGATAGGGATGGGGATGATAAACATCCATTTCCAACTAACGACTATTTTCTTTGTAATTTACGAAGATTCCAATCTCTTTAGTTCTGTGTCCAAAACTATTCGTAAGAGGAAAGCCGCATTTAAAAGAATCAGCCAATCCCTTTTTTTTAGAATAAGATCAACTTCTATAAATGGAGAAATTCGGGATTGTTAATCCCCATTATATCGTTTCGAAGAAGTTGCTGGGCCCAACTGTGGTTAATTCCTAGCCATATTTGCTTAAGGCGGAGAGTCCAATCTTTTCAAACGCGTGTGCTACCCTGTTCGAAGAACGATGGCAATAAATGAAGGAGATAGACTCAAACCGTTGAGAGAGGCGAGAGATTTCTCGAAGGACGTCACAGTTTTATGATATATCACTCTGTAGTCTTTTCTTGTCTGTGATGGCTTGGATAACATTTTTCGCATCCGTCTCAACAACGAGCCTGCGCTTATCACATTCTAGCGCAAGGAGGCCGACCCGTACAGCTTGGGTCCCTGCCTCAAAGAATCAGCCACTCCTTGGCTTGTCTTAGATTTTTTTCGGAATAAAAATGTTCAAAGTAAACCAAACTCATTAAACTAAACAACTAAAACAAAAATATACGAAAGGAACATCCCAATGCCCAGCAAGTCAGCAATGATCAGCCCCTGGCATTTCAGTGAGCACTTTGACATGATCAATCTGTTCTCCTCCCATGTTTGCCAAAGCATTTGCAACCTCATTAGCATCTCTTGGCTATTGCCTAGTCTGCTGATCAAAAGTTTGCATCCAAGATTTGAGCATTCATGGAAGCTGGGCCAGGGATGATGCTCTTGAAAATATTCAGTCTCCGTCCACACAGTCACTCTCCACCTCTAGGTTGGTCCAATTCTTGTTGTAGGCTATGGTTAGTCCTCTGTAAATGCTCCAAACTTCACTCTCCAAGCTTGTGCATCCAGGGAGCCTTCCTATAAAAACCAATCTTCCAATCACCTTTTGAGTTTCTGAACACACCTCCAACTCCCGCAACTTTGCCATTCAAATTAGCACAGCCACCAACATTGAGTTTCATCTTACCTGCACAAGGTAAAATCCAATTTGACTTAGCATTTGTAAGATCAAAAGAGAAAGGATTCGGAGATTTAGAAAAAGCTCCTTGTATGTGCTGGCAGTGTCTTCCAATCTTCTGTACTGTAACATGGTTCTGCTCCAAAACATTGTCAAAAGTGAAAATATTCCTTCTGAACCAATTGAACCATAATGTCACGAGGAATTTTACATTATGCTGTGAATCATTGACTGTGGCATTACATTTGATGTTTCTTATAATCCAGTCAGTGAAACCTGCATAACTGCTATTGCTTAGCCAGTTATTACCCCAGTTATCATCCCATATTTGAGTAGCTTTGGTGCAAGATCTAAATAGGTGGTTTTGATCTTCAACATGCCACAAGTCAAACAGGTGTCCACATGGGTGATACTATTACCTCTAGACTTTCTATTCTTGTTAGTAAGCAGCTTATTATGCAGTAAGGTCCAAATAAGAAAGATCATTTTATTTAGAACTTTTAATTTCCCAATTTGATCCAAACACCTTCTGAAATCCCTCCAACTGCAGGGTTTCATTGTCAATAGCCTTGTAGGCAGCTGACACAGTAAAGTTACCAAATCCGGAACCCTTCAAAATGGAGTTGTTTCAAAGGTACGGCCTGCACACCTGACTTCTTACCCCATCGCCTCACTGTCCACTCCTGAACTCCTACCAATCCACACTTACCTTCAACAACATGACCATAAGCACATCTGGGGAAAAATAAACATCCTCTTTAGAGGCTCTAAGCGTCCTGGCTTCCCCAACAAGAGAGAAAGAGGATGTCTGAGAAGCAGACTTAGCCACAGAACAATCGCGAGCAAAATATGTCAAACAAGTATCAACGTGGAACCAGCCTAGACCTTTTGCCAATTTCGGAAACCAAATCGTTTACCACTTCCCTGAACAACAACTAGCTTCAACCAGCATTCTGCAAGGAACTTGTTTGAACCCTACCCATGAAGACCTCTTAGATGAAAGGGTAGAGACAGACATACGACAACTTAGTACTTCATCCACCACTTCTCTAAATAACAGCTTGCCCACCCCACCAAGACGGCGCTGCCGCTGGAAACATGCATCAAATACTCAAAAACCAATGAAACAACATCACACAGACGTATCTCAAAAGACCACGGACAGTCGTAGGGGAGAGAGATGCCGATATACGCCGCTGCAACCCTTGGGCACTGGATAGGGATGGCAACGAATTGGGTTTGGATTGGATCAGTCTAGATCCAAATCCGATCCCCAAGGTTTTGGATCGATTCGGACCGGATTTTGCCGGATTTGAATCGGATTATCCATCGGATCATGGGGAACACAACTCCAGGCACCACACCAGAAAAGAGGCGACGACCTGCTGATCCCAATGACAGAACCACACTGCCTGGGCCTGGACGACGTCAAAGGCCAGCGCAGAATGCAGCGAAACCTTTGTACGATTGGATGAATTAAAGCAGATCCAGAAGCAGAGACCCGAGCACACCGGTCGTTTGCGGAACGACGACTGGCGCTGTTGCGACGGCGGGAAGATTTAGGGTTTCGGTGAGGAGAGAGAGGGTTGACTGCGAAACCTAACAAGTCTCTTACCTCATGTATAATTCCTAGTGTTAAGGGTGAAATGGATAGTTCTCAAACTCGAGTATATTGACCTAAACCTTATTGTTTAGTCTACACGCATAGTTGTCACAATCTTACGATTCACGACTCAGATTCATAAGATTCGATTCAATTCACCCATGAAACGACGTGAATCCCTTTGTGAAACTTAAATGGAGAAAAAATAACTCAAATCCCAATTCAAGAGCCTGAACCTTACGTTTCCTAGCGATTCATGCTATTCATCATCAATGCAGGCAGGACCTAATTAAGTTAGAGTTTGTCTACGAATTCATATTTTTCCTATTTCTGTCGGTTTTGCTATCCCTGTTATGTTTTAAAATAACTAGAACACAAATTTTAAGGCAAGATAACTAATCTCCCTATTATTTTTATGTTATCTTGGCATCTATGTTTACTTGCTCGACATGCATACCTTCTCATATCTTGGTCATCTTTTATCTTTTGGGTAGATGCATAAGGCTCCTAATCGCTCGTTATTGCTGTAATTTTAAGAAATTTGTGTTTACTTGTTGAAATATGAATGTTTTACTCACACGTTATTACAAATTTAAGGGATATGAAATGTTCTATATAGGTAAGAAGATCTAAATCGAATCTTTACAATTTACGATTCGATTCGCGATTTAGTAAAGTGGAATTTCAATTCGTGATCTGAATCTAGATTTGACAACTATGTCTACAAGTCTCTTAAAAGTTTCGAGATTTTAAACCATTTAGGTTTGAGTTTGATCGTTCATTGAACTTTATGCTCAGGGGTTAAATCTATTCGGTGTGCTGTTTGTTGAAAATTGACAAGGTTGGTCTACAACACAATCTTCAAGTTACTTGCATAGGTTCGGTGCTTTTCCTCCATTTACTTGTTGAGTCTTATTGAAGATTCTACTTGATCAAATATTTATCGTTAGTTTGCTCCAAATTCTTCTTGAAAACTTAACTCTTACAGTAAATATTCACTAAATTATCTGATCAATGCACTTAGATCTTCAAAATTGTTCACTAAATTATTCGTCATGTCATCTCCTTCCATACAGATTCATTAGTTGCTCTAAAATCTTCTTGAGAAATCCGTTTTTCGTTATCACTCCCGTAGTTGTCTAAATGAGACACCTTAGTTATGTAATTGTTTTCTTGTATTTTGTATTGTGCTATATTCTTATCCTTAAGCTAGAAAAAACGGACACATGTGCTCATATTTATAACATGAAGAATTCATTATAACCATGGGATATTAATAATAAATAGTTAGCTTAAAGTGTTGAACGCATCTTCTATTGACTATATGATGAGTAATGGAGAGAGATTTGTTCACCTCTTCTAAAGTCCCACTGAACACTAAACCTTATTTAGAGCAAATGTAAGTTTCAATAGAGTAAATAGTATGAGCAACAGCAGCTGAAGGTATAACCTTCAAGTTAGTGATGTAATAAAGTATACCTCTATGAATTGGCTAGTGTGTTAATCATATGGATCATATGATTCGTGTGCCTTCAGGTGCAATGGATTATTGGTATTTAAGATACAACTGATTGAAACATATAGGTTTAGTGTGTGTATTATCTTCTATTGTAAGTTACATACCGGATATCCTAACATTCGAGCATAGATATTTGTTTTTGATATAATTAACATATACACATCAATTTGCATGTGTACCTTATTGTAAAATATGTTGTATTTACCACTAGACCATGCATATTCAAGATTGAGCTGAAATGCATAACTTTAGAATTTGACTACTCCATTATATGACACTTTTTTTTTTTTATTAATTGAATATATTAAACAAGCAAACTAAAGAGGATTTATGTTTACGGAGGAGAGGAATCCTCAACCAAAACATCCTCCAAAAACACTGTAGAGGATGATCAAACCAACAATGTTCAATAGTAGGATTAAAATATGAGATTACAGGGAAATAGCAAGAAAGAAAAATATGATAGCAGCCTGGGAAGCAAGAAGGTCAGCTTTTTTTTGTTGGAGGATTTGTGCTCATGCTTCAGTTGCAACTGGAGCTCACTGCCTAACAACCTGCATGTTTGAACAATAGTTTCAGCAACATGATCAGAATTCCTGCAGTAAAACAGTCTAACAAGCTCGAGGCAATAGAAGTAATATTCAGATCTTTGGCAAGATTGAGGCCAGGGAGGGCTAGAGCTTCAATGATCAAAGGACAAGAGGCCGTGGCTCTGCAGGAGAAACCTGCAATCCAGCTCCCCTCACTCTTTCTCATAAGGCCACAAATTTTCAGGCCAGAAGGATTCCGAGCACCATCAGTATTGAGCTTAACCCACCCCACCTAAGATTGGTCCAGCTAAGAACCTTCGGAGGGCTGCAAATCTTAGAACTGTGCTTATCCATATAGAACAGCCAAACGTTAACCTCCTGCTTAACTTTGCCAGCCAGAGCAGAGTCCAACAAAATAGAGGTGGAGTTTTCAAACACAAGATCATTTCTCCTCTTCCAAATGTGCCAACAGGCAAAAACAAAAAGGTTTGCCAATGGCTCTTCCAGCAAGGACTAGGAGAGCCATTGCCAAGCAACCAGTCATCAAAGGAAAGGGGAGAATTCATCAAAGAGGGGGCTGGATCAAGCAAATTCTAAAAAGAACCAAAAAGGTTGCAATGTCCGAAGAGGTCATCCAAAGACTCCACAGCAACACCACAAATAGGACAAAGATTTAGGTGGGAGGGGATGATGTAACTTAGGGCTTCATTAGTATGAAGTTTATGGTGAAAAAACTAAGCATGCAAAGAGCATAAGCGAGGGAGGGAGGGAAGCTTCCAAATCCATTTCCAATACTTGTCAATAGGATGCCAATTGTTGGTAAGCTGAAAACAAGAAGATAAAGAGAAGTGACTAGAGCTCTCAGTTCATCTGGGATGTCAGGTGTTAGAGGAAGGAATGAAAGGAGTTCTGCAAAGCAGGCTGCTTCTGGGGAGCTGGAAGGAGATGGGCAAAGTTCCGCTGCTCCAAGCTTCCCAAACTTGTCTAACAGAATCATTCTCTTCAAATTGAGTTAGGGGACCCTGGATAAGGCTGCTAACAGAGAAATCACTGAACCAAATATCATTCCAGAAACTGACATTCCCTCTACCAAGTTTGTAACCAGTTCTTTTGTTCACCACATCCTTACCCCAGCAGAGACTTCTCCGAGCAAAGGAACTAGCCACCACTAGTCTTGCTTTTGTATCTGCTAGATAGGATCCTGCTCCACATGATGTCCTTATTCTTTGACATTCTCCAACACTGGATAGCCAGTTATTGGCCATTTGCCTCGTGTACACAATGATGGTTCCGATAAAAAGTTATAGCAACTAGCCAGAATTTACTCGGATTGAAGAGAACGTCAATTGAACAAATAACATTAAAACAGGGGTGAATTGACGAAACGGAGGGACAAACTAAACTATATGTTTTGCCAGAATATTATAACCAAGACAAACCAAACTATATGTTTGGTACTTTGGTAATTTACCACATTATTGAACCGGAAATTTTCCTTTTGTTAATATTGGATTAGATAAGACTCAGTTAGAAATTGCAGGATGAAAGTTAGGAAAAACTAAAGCTAAAATCGTTCATTTCCATTTACATGATTTCTGAATTCAATTTAGTTTCATTAGTCAGCATGCTATTACTACTTCAAGTGAACTCATTTACTATATTGTTTTATGATCCTACATTTCATCTTTCGACATTTTTCTCTAAAATTTCTGCATCTACTTGGGCTCTTTAAGCTTAATTACTCATTTAGATTTGTCAGCTGGAATCTTGCATTTTCGATTGCTGAAAGTAAATGCAGTTCCGATATTCAAAAGATTGAGGAAGAGGTATAGACTAAATGTCTTTCACATGAACTTCTGACTCCCTCAGTTATTCCTTCGAAGAACAGTTGAGAAAGTGGAGACTGAAGATATATTAGTCCATTTGGATTGCAATGTTTTTTTTGTAAAAACAAAAAACAAGCTCTTAGGGTTTTGGAATCTAAGTAAAACAATCTATCGCGAGAGCCGGATTTCAGAGCTTGTCCCTGGTTTGACACGCAGCTTCCTGTGTTGTATATTTTTTTCTATACGAACCGGCTCCCAGGTTTCAAACTGAAGTGAGATCTTGGTTGCATTTTTCCCAACCTTACCATTGCTATGTTGCATTTTTACATTGAATTGATATGCTAATTAAGCCTCTTGGATTTTTCTGGGTATGTGGGTGCACTTGCAGTGTATTAACACGAGGGTTCTCACATTACCTTCTTGATATGTTTAGCCTATCCTTGAAAGCACAGTGGGGAGAAGGACTCGTCTGAGGAAACAATGTCTTCCAGCTGTAGAAAACTGGAACTTCTTTTCCTTTATTCTTAATTGCAAATCAATGAAGTCATTCTGTTGTTTTCCGCAGGGTATAGTTAGCCAAAATGAAGAAGCTTTGTGATTCCACCTCTGATGTTATCAGCAATCTTCCTGGCTTTATACTGGATAACATCCTGACGGGTATGCCTTTAAGAGATGCAGTGAGGACAAGTGTTTTGTCCAAAAAATGGAGGTACAACTGGGCATCGATCCCACAACTTGTATTTGACGATAATGTGATGACCCTTGTACCAGGACATGACAAATCCCAAACAAAGCTTATGTTAATTATATCCCAAGTTCTAATGCTTCACCCAGAACCCATACTTAAGTTCACTCTCTCTATTCGCGAACTTGAAGGTTGTCCTGAGATTGACAACTTGATCAGCTTTCTGACTAGCAAAGGGGTTGAGGAACTAACACTTCAAATTTGGAAGGGTGAGGGATATAAGCTGCCATCATCTCTTTTTTCGTGTAAGAAATTAACACATTTGAACCTTCGCTGTTGCAACTTTACACCTCCCGCAACATTTGAAGGATTTGGAAGGCTTGTTTGCTTAGAACTGTGTGAAGTTATCATCAGTAAAGATGCATTTGAAAGGTTGATCTCTGCTTGCCCAATGCTTGAACAGCTAAGACTTGAAAACTCTGTGGCGTGTGACCGTCTGGAAATTGATTCTGATAGTCTCAAGAGATCATATTTCATTGGAAACTTCAAGTCCATCTCTTTCAAAACTGCATCCCATCTTGCAGTTGTCTCGCTCCTCTTCAAAGAGCCAGCAAGCAAGCTAGAACCCACCGAGGGAGATTCATTTGACTGGTTAGGATTTTTCACAAACGTGCCAGCGCTCCAGAATCTAGAATTGGATAAACATTACTTGAAGGTAAAATTAGTTTGAATGCTCTGTGTTCTAGTTGTTCTTTTGTATGTTTTATCTCACTGCTTCCATTTGCGTGAAGTCCTTGGCGAAGAGCTTGTTGGCCTTAAAGATGGAAATTGCATGGAGTTTAAATAGACTTGAAAGTCTAAGGCTGTACAACATATGCCTTGATCACGCTTTTGAGATTGCTGCTGCGCTTTCTATAATGTTCTGCTCAGAAGTGCGGGAGGTTACAATCGAGGTAAGTATTGGTAATACTATGTTTTTTATCCTTGTGATGAATTTTACATATTGAAGATATTTTGATTATATTCCTTTCTCTTCCGTAGATGGAGTCTAATGGACAAAATGGTGAAGGTAGGGAGTTTCTTCGAAGATGTGGAAATCTTGTTTTTGATAAACTTCGAGATGTACAGCTGGGTATTACTTCTGGTACAACTGTTGAATTGGAATTCATCAAGCTTCTCTTAGCTCAATCAAGTGTATTGGAGAAAATGGTTGTGAAGCCGGAACCAGGGACAGTGCGCGATGGAGGATTAAAGATCTTGAGCGAGTTGGCTGAATCTGAACGTAGGTCGCCCAAGGTAAAAGTCACGTACAAGGATCCGGATTTGACAGAAGCGGGTGAGAAGAAGTTTTAACTGAACCATTATATGCTCTGGCCTTGTCGAATTGAATGGTTTTGATGTATCTTCAACTTTGTTGGGTGTTTAGATTAGTCTTAGTTATGAACTGAACTATTGACGTTTCTCCTTCTGAGGACAATGTAATTAGACGGGTGTGCTCAGTTTATGCTTGTTGCTGAAGGTGGCTAGATGTTTGAAACATATGCCTTGATCACGCTTTTGAGATTGCTGCTGCGCTTTCTATAATGTTCTGCTCAGAAGTGCGGGAGGTTACAATCGAGGTAAGTATTGGTAATACTATGTTTTTTATCCTTGTGATGAATTTTACATATTGAAGATATTTTGATTATATTCCTTTCTCTTCCGTAGATGGAGTCTAATGGACAAAATGGTGAAGGTAGGGAGTTTCTTCGAAGATGTGGAAATCTTGTTTTTGATAAACTTCGAGATGTACAGCTGGGTATTACTTCTGGTACAACTGTTGAATTGGAATTCATCAAGCTTCTCTTAGCTCAATCAAGTGTATTGGAGAAAATGGTTGTGAAGCCGGAACCAGGGACAGTGCGCGATGGAGGATTAAAGATCTTGAGCGAGTTGGCTGAATCTGAACGTAGGTCGCCCAAGGTAAAAGTCACGTACAAGGATCCGGATTTGACAGAAGCGGGTGAGAAGAAGTTTTAACTGAACCATTATATGCTCTGGCCTTGTCGAATTGAATGGTTTTGATGTATCTTCAACTTTGTTGGGTGTTTAGATTAGTCTTAGTTATGAACTGAACTATTGACGTTTCTCCTTCTGAGGACAATGTAATTAGACGGGTGTGCTCAGTTTATGCTTGTTGCTGAAGGTGGCTAGATGTTTGAAACCCTGAAGTTTGCCGAACTTGATCAATATGAGAACTTTCTTTCGCAAGGATGTTGTGATATCTTGTTCTAATTAGTATTTTTTTAGGAATAGTTCTAATTAGTTACGTACAGGTAATATAAAAAACTTTGTTGTTTTTTTTTTGATGAATTAAACAACTTTGTTGTTAAATACACTAAAAGTTAGGTTAGTTAAAAAATTGAATTTAGATTCTTATCATGGTAGAACCAACAAGTTGATAACAGTCTACGCCATTCCATTGCCACTACTACCTGTTGCCACTTCCACTACCTCCAGCACTGCAGCTTCCCACCCCTACCCATCACCATTACCACCTCTGTGTCACCACCACGACCACCAGCATTGCAGCCTCCCACGATTACGCAGCTCCCACAACCAGCATTGCAGCCTCCGTTTCTTGCCATCATTTTGAGTCACACAAAAAAGTATTGTACTGGAAAATCAATTTCATGAACATTGCATCTCTTTTTACGATTTCATGGACATGATCATCCTAGTAGAAAAGTTAAGGCCGTAATTAATGGAGTATGTTGTTTTTTATTTCATTTTATAGAATCCCAGGTTTAAAGTGGAGGGTCAGGTAAGATTTTGTTGCTCGTGTTCAATCAGTGTTTTCCTTCATAGATTTTTGATGCAGAATAGTTACATCCACTAGCGCATTTAACCCATACGATGTACGGTGAAATTCCAAATCCAAACAAGAATTAATTTCATTGAAACAATCTTGCCGTCTACACACGGCAGAAAAAAATACTACATTGAGAAAACATAGACCTAGAATCAGTTTTATTCTTGTACGTGGGATACTACTAATTAAGGTTACAATGCTAGTGGACGGGTGAAGAACCTGCATTCGGTTTACGATTGAGGTAAGTGGCGATACGAAGGTTTATTGTTGAACATAATGGATTTTACATGACGAAGATAATTATTCATATATGTTCGCGTTGCTTAGGTGAAGTCCATTGGACAAAATGTTCAATGTCAGAAGTATTTTCATTGTGGTGAAACTATTGTTCAAGTACAATTGGGTATTACATCATGTGTGGTGTAACCGTTGAATTAAAACTTATCAAGCTTCTTTTAGCTAAATCAAAGATATTAGAGAAAATAGTTGTAAAGTCAGATCCAGTGAAATTGTACGGAGAATCTAGATGTGACGGGAAGATGGTGTCATAAAGTCTAACCTAGACCGTCTTATGGCATGAATGTCGACTTAAAATTGTCTACGCCTGTTTATTATCTTAATGGTTTTAGTATGAGACGTTTTATTTTGTCATTAATCTTGAATACTGCAAGCAATATCTTTTCTCGAACCAGTTACATGTGCATTCTAGAAGCTGAAATGTAAATTATAAATTAAGAATTTTTGCATACTACTAAGGAGTGAGGACTTTAAATGAGAGTTAACACATAATATTATAATTATACTTTCGTTAACGGCGGAGGAACACCATTTATTTAACAATAGGAACAATTATAATGATTGTGACTATTAGGTTTTTTTAAAAGGAAGTCATTATAAAAGGATGTCACGTGACAGCGGAAATTTTATAACACCTCACGAACGATATACGAATAAAAGAAGGACACGGAATATTACGTGGTTCGCTAGCGAAAAATTCGCTAACTACGTCCACGGTGAAAAACACCATTTAGTTCACTAAGAGGAACAATTACACTTGTTTTGCATATCTAGTAGAGAGCTTACTATGGTGTTCTTCTTCGTAAAATGGTACGAAGCATCCTTTTACCATTTATTGTAAAAGGATGTCACGTGACAGCGGCAAGAAAAGCCCAAAAAACCACCGACCTCGCAATTTCTTTCCTATTCTACTTTCTTTGTCGTCTCTGACTATTCAAGGCACATTCAACACGTTCTAAGAAAAACTCTTGGACACAATCTTTGACTTTAGGGACCAATCGGTCATCAATGACAGAGGATTCGTCGGCTCTCGGTAGAAAATGAGCGATCGATGAACTATATAGATACAAATCAGACCCGGAATAGAATTAAAACCATTGAAACGCACTTGGTGTATTTTTCTGGGAGTAACAACAAGACGCTTATCTCTCTCATACATTTCTTCAATTCAAACTTTCCGAGATCGCGATTGTGGCTAAGATTGAAACCCTCTTGCAAATATATTTCCAGGCAAGCAAGTCTTTCACATATTTATCAGTTTGGACGTGTGGTTGGTTTCGATGGCGTGGCTGGGTGGGTCAACCAACCCTTGGCTTGTGATTTGGAGAGAGAAATGGTGGTTGTTATGACAAACCATGTCACATCCCCCTCTCGCCGACTCCGATTAGGGATTAATAAAACCTTTCATTAACGGGAGGAGGGCACGACACGCCGGTGCGGCCTTGACTCGTCGAGAGGATAAATAAGTTATTTATAAAAGTCGTGATAAAATTTTCTAAAAATAACTTTGCGGAAGCGTAAATAACAAATTACTTGGGGCCGTCTTGATAAACAATTTGAATTGTAAAGAAAAGTAAGTTGGAACTTGAAAATCAAATTCATTTAGTCCTCTCGACTCATAACGTAAACATAGCATAATTCTGGAATGTTTCTAGGTATCATACAATGGCCCATACAAAGTCTTATATACATAATTACACAACTTTTACATTCATAAAGTAATCTACCAACATGTTTTTCATAGTAACTCCAAGCCATCTAGCATATACTCGACATCTAAGCACAAAGCATCTCCAAGCCCGTTGTCACATGTCAACTTAACCCATGCTACTTCTTGCTTCTTACGTGTTCTTAAAACCTAAAAAGAAAGGTAATTGATAACGCCCACATAGGGGTTATCTTTTAGCCTGAATTGATGCGTCTTTTGTGTCGGAAAGATGTGTTTTTAGCCAGAATTCACCCTCGGAAAGCCTCGGTTTTAGGAACGAGATGTTTATTTGCTCTTCATGAATTTATGCTTAGTTTGCGCATTTCGAGATATGATCGCGGGTTTGCAGGTTCTGGAAGTGCATTGGGATGAGTGCCAAGACAGAGCCGGGTTCGCCTCGGGAAACGTGCAGAAAATGATCGGGGCATGATATGACCGATACTGGTAAAAGGGAGAGTGGAACAGAAAACGGAAAGACTGGAGGAGAAACAGGCAGTGAAAGCCGACCGAGAAAGGAGAAAACGCAAAAACCGAGAATGATCGGGATGCGCTCGGTTGACAATATCTTGAAGTGCATTGGGATGAGTGCCAAGACAGAGCCGGGTTCGCCTCGGGAAACGTGCAGAAAATGCTCGGGGCAGGATTTGACCGATACTGGTAAAAGGGAGAGTGGAATAGAAAACGGAAAGACTAGAGGAGAAACGGGCAGTGAAAGCCAACCGAGAAAGGAGAAAACGCAAAATCCGAGAATGATCGGGATGCGCTCGGTTGACAATATCTTGAGCTTGACTTGGAATTTTGAAGTGAAACCAGGGCAAAAGAACGAAGACGTCAAGGGCTTTCCGAAAACAGGTTATAATGCTGAAACGGAGTCCGGCCGAAAAGCCGACTCCCGTCAAGTGTGGATCCCAGACAGGCCACGCCCAAGTAAGGAGTCTCGGTTCCCCGTGTCCAGAGTCGTGAGCAACTATTTCATGTTCGGGACAATTTCCGGAACAATTCTGACCCAGGGGTATTTTGGTCATTTTGGCATCGGGCCCGAGGTTCCGGAGTCGGGTTCAGATTTTGTCTCCCAAATTCAGTCAGCAGTTTTTCTATTGTCAGAGTCAGGATTGGGAAGAATTTGGAGACCCAGGGGTATTTTGGTAATTTTGACAAGTTTCGGGTCAAAACGCAGTCCGAGGCAGAAAGGAGCAGAGAGGCTTGCTGGCTGCGTATTTTACGCAGGGACTGCGTATTATACGCAGACAGCAAGAAAGAGGGGGATTTTTGGCAGTTTTTGGCCCTGTCTGCGTATTTTACGCAGACCCCTGCGTATTATACGCAACCAGGCTGGTATTATACGCAATCAGGATGGAAAAATACGCACCTCTGCGTATTATACGCAGCCAGGGATGAAAAATACGCAGCCAGTGAGAAAATACACAGTCATGGAGGAAAATACGCAGAAATCAGCATGAGACAGGCTCCTGTCTGCGTATTTTACGCTGACAGCACAAATTCTGAGGCGGTTCCGGGTCCAGTGGCAGTTTTGTAGATATAGCCAGTTTCCAGAAACGTCTTCTACACTATATAAAGACTCGTCCAGGCTCGTTTTAAAGGACAACACACACAGAACAAACACGTCCACGGAGAAGTCAGAGCATC
Source organism: Linanthus parryae (assembly GCA_023055425.1). Taxonomy (NCBI): domain Eukaryota; kingdom Viridiplantae; phylum Streptophyta; class Magnoliopsida; order Ericales; family Polemoniaceae; genus Linanthus; species Linanthus parryae. The sequence continues at coordinate 44,328,359 of JALGPY010000002.1, forward strand.
CCCGGAGAGCACGGAAACGTGAATCCAGATTCAAGACACCCGTTTGCTCTTCTTCTTTCTCTCATGAAAAAACTGTGTTATTTACGTTATGAATTTCAGTAGCTAAACTTTTACCTAGGTTCTCGGTGAACCTAGGGTTTCGTTTTCAGAGATTAGTTCTATGTTTTGATTTTGAATTCATGATCGTACTATCTTAATTCAGCAGCTTTATTCGTTATTCTGTCTTTGAATTTTACTGTTCATGCATGCTCGGCTTGATCACCCAGAATTGCTACAGACCCGAGCCGGTAGGTGAAAACGTCCGATTAGGATTAGGAAGAGAAGACAGAATCTAGCACCTTACCCCGATGGACCGACCAGAGAAGGGGAGTTAGGACTAGCCTGAAATCGTTTGACCAACTGTTAGAGAATCTGACTCGGGCCATTAGGACAGGTTAGAAACCCTAGCAGACTTAGAACGAGATTGCAGACTTAGGCAGCTTATCAAAAATCCGACAGTCTGCAGGATCGTGATAACGTGCAGGAAAAGAAAATATATCCTGTACAACTGGTACGTGGCACGGATAACGAGACTGCTGTGTGTTTTCATATCAAACTAGAATGAAAAACTGAAGAACCCTAGGGGATCCTGGAATCTAGTATCTCAAACCCTAGTTTTACAACCTTAAGATTATTCAGAAAATTCTCACAAAAAGATTTACGTTTCAGTTATTTACTTTTAGTACTTAGTTCGTAATCAAAACCTCAAATTAGTCCTCCTTTTTACACTATGTTCGTTAAAACTGATTACTACAAAAACATGCAAAGTCCCTGTGGGATCGATAATCCGAGTCGAAAATACTCTCTATATTACTTGATTCGTATACTTGCGAATAACACGCTAGAAAGCGCATCAAATTTTTGACGCCGTTGCTGGGGACTTTTTAGGGTTTATTTAGTAATCCGAATTAATTTTCAGAGTTTTTTTTATTTTATTTTATTTTTATTTTTTTTGTTATCTCACTGCTCTTGAGATCTCTACTTTTTCAGGATGGGCAACAATACCGAGAGAACGCCCGAACTGCCCGAGACACGGACCCCAGCCCAGATGGCTCGGTACATCGAGGATTTGATCGCAGCAGGTTTTTGCTGCCCGGAACAACCAGAGGACGTACAACAGGTCTAGGAAGGCGTTGGTGGAAAATTTTGAGGTCCCTACGGGAAGACATGAGACAGCTATTGTGGTGCCCGAGATCACCGCAGAGCACTTTGATATAAAACCCTCGACCATCCAGACTGTTCAGACCCTCTGCCCGTTCCATGGCAAAGCTGACGAAGACCCGAACGACTTCATCGGGAAATTCGAGGACTACTGCGACAAAGTCAGGTATAAGGGAGTCGGCGCAGAGGCACTCATGCTAATCCTCTTTCCGTACTGCCTGTACGGAGTGGCCAAAGACTGGCTCGAATCCCGACCACCCCGATCCATCACTACATGGGAAGGATGCGTGACAGACTTTTTGGCCAAATTTTACCCCGCTTCCCGGGTCATTCAATTACAAAGCGAGATTCTGTCATTCAAGCAGAATATGGGAGAAACGGTGGTAGATGCTTGGGACAGGCTGATGAGATTGGTGAAGAGATGCCCGAACCACGGTTTTGGAGATGCAGTTTTTCTACCATGCCCTAGACAGGGAGAGTGCTGACAGGATCGAAAGAGAAGCCGGGGGAAATTTCCTGTACCATGTGGACAAAGATGGTGCATATGACCTGATGAAGCATTTAGCCAAGCAGGACACTCGACTGTTCGACGATCGCAGAATGACGGCTAGAGCCGAGCCAGCAGAAGACGATCGGATAGATAATCTGGCCAAGATCGTTCAAGACTTGGTTAAGAAAGTCTACTCGGACAAGAAGGCCGTTGCGTCAGTAGGAGAACCTGATTTGGACGCAGCCATTGAGGAGCTCAGAACCAAAGATACCAATTACGTACAACAGTAGTGGGACCCGATCTGGTACAGACCAGGTACGAGAGATCATCCCGGGTTCTGGTATGGAAACCCGAATTCTGCAGTTTATGCACCGGGATTCTAGGACAGGCCACCGGGTCAGCAGGCCGCACCCACACAGCAGGTTCAGCCAGGGCCCATCTGCACAGCAGTACGATGCCCAGATGAAGAAAACCGAGTCCATGTTTCAGACCATGGAGTCCCGGTTTGCGCATATGGACGCCCTGACAGCCGACTTGCAGACGACCAAAACGTCACTGCGCGCTTCGGAGGTACAAGTAGGGCAGTTAGCACAGAAGCTAAAGGAGAGACAACCAGGAAATTTGCCCTCGAATACAGTAAACAATCCACGTGCTCAAATCAATTCCATCACCACTCGGAGTGGAGTAGCACTACAGGATCCACCGTACCCTAGCCATGCACGTGCAGAAAAATCAAAAGAAGTTGAACGCGAAGTATTTGGCCAAGATAACAGCTCACCCGACCGCCCCCAGCCGAAGGGCTCGGTTGAGCAGGATGCAGTGCAGGATAAAAAGGAAGCAGAAACGGTACCTGTCTCCAAGGAGGTACCGTACCCTTTAAAAACAAGAAAGTGGGATGATAGCAAGGACTATGCCAGATTTCTCGAGATGTTCAAGCAGCTACAGATCAACATACCCTTTGCTGATGCTTTGGCGAAGATGCCCACTTACTCCAAATTCCTCAAGGACATTCTTTATGGGAGGAGGTGAATGAGCGATTTCGAGACAATAAATCTGACGGCAGAAGTGAGCAACTGTGTGAAGAATGGGCTACCGAGGAAGAGGAAGGACCCAGGCAGTTTCGTCATCCCGGTGACCCTAGGTAATGCTTACACAGGAAAGGCTCTGTGTGACCTAAGGGCCAGTATCAATCTGATACCATTGTCGATTTTCAAAACTTTGAAAGTCGGTGAACTCAGGCCCACCAGAATCAAGCTACAGTTGGCGGACAGATCCGTGAAGCAGGCATACGGAGTCATTGAAGACATTCTGGTGAAAGTCGGAGAATTGATTTTTCTGGCAGATTTTGTAATTCTGGACATGGAGGCAGGAGACGTACCACTCATTCTGGGCAGACCGTTTGTGACCACTGGAGAAGCCATGATAAACTGCAAGAGCGGAGAACTGACCATGCAGATCAATGAAGACAAGGTGAAGTTCAACGTTTTCAAAAATTTGCAACTGCCGAATTATTACGAGCATGAAGACATCTTCGCTGTGGAGGTAGTCGAAGAAGGTTGGGAAAAGGAAGAGATGGATGAGCTATGGGCAGAGATTGACTGAGTGGACAGAGAGAAAGAGGAGAGATTCCAGGAGGAGCATGCCATTCAAGCTAAAAACCGGACCACTTTACAGCTGGACGAAAAAAGTGGGCAGAAATTGGCCCTGGTCCCGTCACTCAAAAAGCCACCAACCCTAAAGCGGAAACAGCTCCCGAGCCATCACTGTTCAGCACAACCAAAGCAGTTTCAAAAAGGGCAGGAAGTACTTCTCTGCGAGTCTCGAAAGCAGTTTTTCACGGGAAAATTGAGATCTCGGTGGTCAGGACCGTTTATCATCAAAGAGGTACTTTTATGGGATGCGGTTGAATTGTAGAATCTTCATGACAGTACAACTTTCAGGTTGAGCGAAAATCGGGTCAAGCCATATTTGGGCCTGAAGAGGAAGTCGAGGTAGACTGTTTTGACGTCCCTTGAGAAAACATGAGGTAACTAGGTCAGGCCGTCGACCGTAAATTACAAGCGCTGGTTGGGAGGCAACCCAACGTAGTAAGTTAGTTTAAATTATTTCAGTTTTGAATTTTTAGAGAGGTAAGATGAGTGGGTATTGACTTTGAATTGAGCATGTGCAGATACAGCAGAGCAGAAAACGAGAACCAAACGGAGCAGAAATACTCTGTGTGCGTATTTTACGCACATCCTGTGCGTATAATACGCACACATGGGGTAGAGAGAGAAAAAAAATTGATTTTTTTTTCTACTGTCTGCGTATTATACGCAGAGCCCTGCGTATTTTACGAAGACAGCAGCAGAAATCCATTTCTTTTTTTACGTTCTTTTTTTCACTCCAGATGGCCCTGTGTGCGTAAAATACGCACAATGTGCGTATTATACGCACAAAACTTTAGTTTTTTCAAATTCTAAATGAAGGGCACTTTTGTATTTTTGGCAAAGTAGGGTTTTTGAGGCCAACGGGTTGAAGCCATTTTTGGCTTCTTTTTTCTCTCTACCTCCATACACAGATCCGTGGAGTTTGAAGCGAATTCAGAAAATTTCGCAGAAGGAAAGGTGAAAGAAGAGAGAAAGGCAGATTTCCGAAAACTTGAAGAATCGACCCCGGTGCGTGTAAAGTGATGGATTACATTGACATTGAAGAAGTTTAGAAGGTGCAGAGAGTGACAAAGAACAACGAAGAAGATGAAGTCTATTCACCGTACAAACAAAGGGTCTGCAGACACCAATAAGTACATTCGCAGAGAGAGAGGTGGTCGTCCGATCTGATTAGTCAACCCTAAGATCGGACGGTTCAGATTAATGAAACGTTGGTAATTACAAGGAGATCCTTGAAGTTTAGCTGAACAGTCTTGAGGTCCTTGACAGTTCTCTTGGGCTTTCATTCTAGTCCAATTGTTCTTCAAGAGGGATCTGCTGTACTTCTTGTCCAAAGGCTTGTATTTGGGCTATATTCTTACACTTCCCCTCAAACTAATGGTGGTGGAAGAACCATTAGTTTGTCTTTCAAGTTGTTGTAATGCTGAGAGGATAGTCCCTTCGTAAAGATATCAGCGAGTTGATCCGAACTGTTAACAAACAAAACACGTAAGTCACGAGAGAGAACTTTTTCACGAATATAGTGATAGTCAATTTCTATGTGTTTTGTACGTGCGTGTAAGATGGGGTTGGCTGTCATGGCAATGGCGGACAAGTTGTCGCACCAAAGGATTGGTTTTTCGGTGATGGGAATGTGAAGGTCTCTAAAAAGTATTTTTAGCCAAGCTAGTTCGGCAGCCGTTGAGGCAAGGGCCCGATATTCGGCTTCGGTGGAAGATCGGGCAACGGTGGGTTGCTTTTTAGCACCCCAATGTATAGGATTTGGGCCAAGGAAGATAATAAAACCGGATGTACTACGGCGATCGGTTAAGTTGTCGGCCCAATCCGCGTCGGAATAGGCATTGATAGGCATGTGACCACTGCGGTATAGAAGGCCATGATGTTTGGTACCTTGGAGATAACGCAAGATGCGCTTTGCTCCAATGAGGTGAGTGTCAGTGGGTGTGTGCATAAATTGACATAGGTGATTTACTGCGAAGGAAATGTCTGGTCTGCTAAAGGTTAGGTATTGAAGAGCTCCCAAGAGTTGGCGATAGGGGGTTGGGTCGTCTAATCTATTTCCGCCTAAAACATTAAACTTTGTACCTGATGAAAGTGGTGTTGGAGCTGCTTTGCAATGTGACATGTGAAAACGAGATAACAAGTCAGAGACATACTTAGCCTGATGAATAAATATTCCGGTGTTGTTTCGTTTGATTTCTAGACCCCAAAAATATGTTAATGGGCCGAGATTAGTCATGGAGAATTCAGAATTGAGCATTTGAACAAGTTGCTGTAAAAAAAATAGTGTCACTTCCTGTCAAGATAATATCATCTACGTAAAGTAATAAAATTGTACACTTATCACCATTGTGTCTAACAAAAAGTGAGGAATCAGCATATGAAGCAGAGAAACCATGCGAAAATAAATAATTGGTGAAGCGTTCAAACCAAGCCCGTGGGGCTTGTTTGAGGCCATATATGGACTTGTGCAACTTGCAGACATAATTGGGAAATTCTGGATTTTTGAACCCTTGGGGTTGGGTCATGAAAACTGTTTCTTTTAGAGTGCCATGTAAAAAAGCATTTTTTACGTCTAATTGTTGTAGGGCCAATTGAAACTAGCTGCAAGGGAGAGAATTGTGCGAACAGTGGAGTGTTTAACAACATGACTAAATGTTTCATCATAATCAATCCCTGCATTTTGGTGAAATCCTTTAGCAACTAGGCGGGCTTTGTAACGGGAAACCGTACCATTGGGGTTGTATTTTGTGCGAAATACCCATTTACAACCAATTATGTTTGCATTACGAGGAGGTGGCACAAGAGTCCAAGTATTTTGATTTGTGAGGCTAGCAAACTCGTCAGTCATTGCTTGACGCCACTGCGAGTGTTTGCTAGCCTCGGTAAAAGAAGTAGGATCAGAAATGGACGAAGTAGAAACAGAAAAACCTGCTTTCCTTTTGCTTATGCCTGATTTGCTACGAGTTTGCATAGGATGTCCAGTTGGGGGAGCCATCTCAGTAACTGTTTGGGCGTCAGGAGGTGGCACGGTAGCTGCTGAAGATGCCATGCCTTGACCGGGTTCAGGAACTGGGGCCACTGTAGTATCTGTTGTATCTGTCCGAGTGAGTTCACCAGAATCGGTAGGCTGCAGTGGTTCAGCAGCTATCGGCAGGTCCTGGACGTTACTATCCCAGTTCATCATTGATGGAGCAGGGTCTCCGAGAGTGGGAGGTGCTGCTGGTGTGCCTGAAAGTGAAGAAGCAGTATTAGTGTCAGAAGTAGTAAAGGGAAAATTAGTTTCATCGAATACTACATCACGACTGATGTATATCCGATTGGTTGTTTTATCAAAACACAAGTAGCCTTTGTAGTCATCTGCATAACCAAGAAACACACAAACTTTAGTTTTAGCATCAAGTTTAGACTGTGAATAATGGCGTAAATAGGGAAAACAAGCACATCCAAAAATACGTAATCGAGAAGAGTCAGGTGTGGTTTTGAAAAGAAGCTCAAAAGGTGACTTATTTTCCGTATTTTTACTAGGCATGCGATTTATCAAATAAATAGCAGTTTTAACAGCGTGAACCCAGAACTTATTAGGCAAAGAAGCATTTTTAAGTAAGGTGACAGCTGTTTCCATAACATGACGGTGTTTCCTTTCGGCAACACCGTTTTGCTGAGGAGTATGAGGACAAGATTTTTGATGAGTGATTCCATTGTCAGCTAAAATTTGTTGAAAAATAAAAGATGTGTATTCTCCCCCTCCATCAGTTCCCAAGATACGAATTTTATGTTGGAGGAGCTTTTCTATTTGAACTTTAAAAATGGGGAAAACAGAGGATACGTCAGATTTATTGTGTAATGGAAATAACCACGTATATTTCGAGTAATCGTCTGCAAAAAGAACATAATAACGGTAACCATGATAAGACAATGTACTAGCGGGACCCCATACGTCACTGTACAAGAGATGAAAAGGAGAAGTAGCATGAAAATTAGACTGAGTATATGGCAAACGATGCATTTTTCCAATTAAACAAGAGTGACATTTTTCATTATTCATTTTTCCCGAAGAGGGAATTATTTTACGCATAACAAAATCAAAAGGGTGCCCTAAACGGGCGTGCCAAGTATCGGCAGAAATTTTATTTCCAAAATACGCTTGAGGAGGATGCTGAAAGGGGATGGACTCGATAGGATAGAGTCCGTTTTTACTCAGGACTTGGTGGAGAATTTTGCCCGTAGTTAAATCCTGAATGGAAAAACACGTTGAGTCAAAAATAAACCTACAGTTATGGTCGGTGCACAATTTATGAACAGATAATAGATTGGTGCTCAATTTAGGTACGTGTAAAGTATTTTGTAACTGAAACTTGTGAGAAGAAGTGGATAAGACTGACGTACCAGAGTGATGAATGGGGATATTTTCCCCATTCCCAAAAGCTACTTGATCATTCCCAGAGTACGGATCAGAGATAGTCATATTACCAAAGTCATTCGTCATATGATTTGTTGCCCCTGTGTCCGAAAGCCAGTAATTTGGATAAAAGGAGTTGCTATTATGAGTTGATGCAGTCATAGCCGTGAGCTTATCAGCGGGCATTCTACCCTGATAAGCGTGATCCATTCTGTGAATGCAATCCAATGCAGTGTGGTACCCTTGTCCACATTTTTGACAGGTTATAGTGCTACTGTTGTGAGGAGAATAACCAAAACCAGTGTTTCTTCCTCTATATGAGTCAGACCGCCCTCCACGGGCATAACTGGACCGACCACGAGAGTCATAATTGTTATAGTTTCTACCAGACCGATTGTTATAGCCACCACGGTTATAGCCGCGACCACCATTATTTCTTCCATTATTGTAAAAATTCCCATTGTAACTACGACCCCTGCCTCTACCAGAGGCATTATTACCAGTATTTATTGTATTGAAAGCAGCGGCAGAATCAATAGCAGAGGTAACAGATGCAAAATTTTGCGATTCAAGCATTAATTCGTGAGATTTCAACAAGACATGAAATCCTCAAATGTAAGGGGGTTTGAATTAACAGAGATAGTTGTCCGAAATGAGTTATACTCAGCAGGAAGCCCATTTAGGGCATATAGAATCATATCTTCATCGTCCACATTAACCTTAGCCACAAGCAATTTGTCTCTAACATCAGTTTTTGCATATATGCATCAATCGTATCAGATTTCTTTCTAGCAGTTTGCAACTCATTCTTTAACTGTAGAATATTAGATCGGGTAAGTGATGTGTACCTTCGCTCAAGAGCGAGCCAGAGAGAGCGAGAATTAGTCTGACCAATTACCAGGGCTAATGCTTCTTGGCTCAGAGTGGCATTGAGGACGGTCATTAAGGCCTGATCTTGCACTTGCCATGTGCGATAGTCGGGATTTACAGTCGAAGAGACTGACCCGTTGGTCTCCGTCGAGAATTCCGGCGGACAGACAATTGATCCATCGAGGTAACCGAACACCGATTGGGTGCGCAACAGTGACGAAATCTGGTACTTCCAGATAACATAATTGGATCCGTCCAATTTGAACGGAATGAGGTTATGGATGTTCGAAAGGAGATTCAACGGGTTGGATCCACCAGATGTGGTGGTGGTTGTAACGAGAGCAGCGGTAGTGTTTGGGATCGACATCCCGCTCTGATACCATGTAAAGTGATGGATTACAGTGACATTGAAGAAGTTTAGAAGGTGCAGAGAGTGACAAAGAACAACGAAGAAGATGAAGTCTATTCACCGTACAAACAAAGGGTCTGCAGACACCAATAAGTACATTCGCAGAGAGAGAGGTGGTCGTCCGATCTGATTAGTCAACCCTAAGATCGGACGGTTCAGATTAATGAAACGTTGGTAATTACAAGGAGATCCTTGAAGTTTAGCTGAACAGTCTTGAGGTCCTTGACAGTTCTCTTGGGCTTTCATTCTAGTCCAATTGTTCTTCAAGAGGGATCTGCTGTACTTCTTGTCAAAAGGCTTGTATTTGGGCTATATTCTACAGTGCGCTCTGGCACACTCGACCGTCACAGGGACTCGTACGAGTTGGGGATTCTTCAAGAACAGTTTTTCTGCACAACAGAGCAATCGACCCCAGTATACGAAAGTATACTCGACCATATGGGAGCACATTGTCAAACACAATGGTGCTCGGGGATTGCACATTTGAAGAGCGCATATAGAGCCCGGAAGGTTGACAACTTCCGTTGAGAAATTTTCCGGCGACCGATCAACGGTCCTCCTCTTCCGTAATTTGCATAAAAGTCAGCACCTGTAAGAACTGACTTCGGGTGCACAGGTTCAATTTCTTTCTCTCGCTTTATTTTCCTGCATATGCTACCTGTTGTTCCCATTCGATGAGGCAAGCCAGCTCATCCAATCCAGATTGTATGCCTGATGACTAGTACCATGAGGGCTTGGCACCATCCAGTGTGGGGTTGGTGGCGTTGTAACTGCATTATTTTTATATAAAAAAATTTATTAGTAAAAAAAACTAATAAAAATTGAAAATTTTGAGACTGAGCGAAAGATTTAGCTTAAAACTGAAGAGAGCTTAATGATAGAAAATTTCTCGAAGTGGACGAACTTAGGTGAGGAAGAGCTGCGAGAATCTGTCTAGGGGAGCTAATAGAGCCAATGCACTCCAGAAAACGCAAGTAGCTGTCTCCCGAGCCATGTATCCGACTAGCTGCCAGACCACCGTCACCAGGTAGTCGTCAACCCGCCATCACGGTCACCACATCATTTGGGGGAGTAACAGGCCATAGGGTACCTCACGTCCTGTCTCGCGCCTTAGGTCCACTAGTGAGCCCCGTTGATCCATTAACCCTTTTCTTGGTAACCGTTTGACCTAGGAAGCCGTTTTTTGATACTTGCATCATTGTTAGTATTTTTACCTTCCTACGCGTCATGGCACGAGGGAGTTGAGTTTAGGGGGATTTTTTGGGGTAGAGCATAATTGTCATATCTGATAGTGGATGAGCGTCATATTTTATTTGAGGGTGTGTAAGGGTGAGATAGTGACGGCAACACTTCGGTGTGGCGGTGACTCGCGAAATTACACCGTGAGCACAGGAGGAGTGCCGTAGTGCGTGAACTTTTCCGCACGACATGGGAAACTTGGGATTGACAGGGTTGATTGGAGGACGTGTTGTGCTATTTAGACATCCTTGGAGTGAGGAGGATCGGTTGGAGAAGCGCGATTATTTTACAGATTGACTACATGGTTCGAAATTAGTGTGGCGGTGGTCGTTTCAGATTTTATTGCAGTATTTTTCTGCCACCCCACGTTTTTTGTTTAACATAGAGTTGGCCTGGTTTATATTATTGTTGCTTATTGTGTTGCCCCGCAAAATTTTGAAAAAAAAACGAGAAAAAAAGAAAAAAAAAAGAGGAAGAAAAGAAAAAAAATGAGTATCAAAGGCAGAAAATTCGGGGTGCTTGATTGATTTTATTTCAAAACGCCAGGTCGGCAATTTTTATCACAGTTTCACATTCGTTCACAGGTGTGGTCGCGAGAACGGCAGTTACACCGGGACTGGGGAAATTGAGTGTCTAGAATCTTAGGTGATTTGGGTCAGTTTCTATCATCTTGGTGAGGGAGTGTGAGATTGGGGTATGTGTGAGTGCGCTGTGACGTTTAGGACATCGCTTCTAAATGACTTATCCTACCGTCTCAAAGCCGGCAGAATTACATTACACCCGGAATAAAAGCACGGAAGATGTGCGTTAGGGATACGTTCGGTTTACGTGCAAAAGCAGAAGTAAGTAGTGTTCGTGCTTGTTCCTAACCTAGGTTGGCAGCGAATTCTTCCGATCGCCGCAGTTTCTGAAATCTAGGGGAATATGAGAACTAAAGGATGTTCAGTTTGAGTTGAAGAGATTGCCCAGTCTCACCAAAAAGATACACTGTTTTTATCATAGTAATACTGTTTTTAAATAGGTGCAGTTACACCGCTCTGGATTGATTCGGGATAGTATGCATTGGTAGTATATAGCTGGAGTTTGCTCGGGACGAGAAAAGTTTAGTGCGGGGGTATTTGACAACGCCCAAATAGGGGTTATCTTTTAGCCTGAGTTGATGTGCCATTGTGTCGGAAAGACGTGTTTTTAGCCAGAATTCACGCTCGGAAAGCCTCGGTTTTAGGTACGAGATGTTTATTTGGCCTTCATGAATTTATGCTTAGTTTGCGCATTTCGAGATATGATCGCGAGTTTGCAGGTTCTGGAAGTGCATTGGGATGCGTGCCAAGACAGAGCCGGCTTCGCCTCGGGAAACGTGCAGAAAATGCTCGGGGCAGGATTTGAGCGATACTGGTAAAAGGGAGAGTGGAACAGAAAACGGAAAGACTGGAGGAGAAACGGGCAGTGAAAGCCGACCGAGAAAGGAGAAAACGCAAAAACCAAGAATGATCGGGATGCGCTCGGTTGACAATATCTTGAGCTTGACTTCGAATTTTGAAGTGAAACCAGGGGCAAAAGAACGAAGACGTCATGGGCTTTCCAAAAACAGGTTATAATGCTGAAACGGAGCCCGGCCGAAAGACCGACTCCGTCAAGTGTGGATCCCAGACAGGCCACGCCCAAGTAAGGAGTCTCGGTTCCTGGTGTCCAGAGTCGTGAGTAACTATTTCATGTTCGGGACAATTTTCGGGACAATTCTGACCCAGGGGTATTTTGGTCATTTTGGCACCGGGCCCGAGGTTCCGGAGTCGGGTTCTGATTTTGTCTCCCAAATTCAGTCAGCAGTTTTCCTATGGTCAGAGTCAGGATTGGGCAGAATTTGGAGCGGTTTTGACCCAAGGGTATTTTGGTAATTTTGACAAGTTTCGGGTCAAAACGCAGTCCGAGGCAGAAAGGAGAGAAGGGTTCTGAAATTGTTTGACCAACTGTTAGAGAATCTGACTCGGGCCATTAGGACAGGTTAGAAACCCTAGCAGACTTAGAACGAGACTGCAGACTTAGGCAGCTTAACAGGAATCCGACAGTCTGCAGGATTGTGATAACGTGCAGGAAAAGAAAATATATTGTACAACTGATACGTGGCACGGATAACGAGACTGCTGTGTGTTTTCACATCAAACTAGAACGAAAAACTGAAGAACCCTAGGGGATCCTGGAATCTAGTATCTCAAACCCCAATTTTACAACCTTAAGATTATTCAGAAAATTCTCACAAAAAGATTTACGTTTCAGTTATTTACTTTTAGTACTTAGTTCGTAATCAAAACCTCAAACTATTCCTCCTTTTTACACTTTGTTCGTTAAAACTGATTACTAGAAAAACCTGCAAAGTCCCTGTGGGATCGATAATCCGAGTCGAAAATACTCTCTATATTACTTGATTCGTATACTTGAGAATAACACGCTAGAAAGCGCATCAGTAATTTAAAAGGGTGAGCTCAACAAGCTCAGTGAGTTACATCTACGGCCCTCCATAGGTTTGAAAAACTAAAAGGGGCTAACTTTCCCATGGAACGACATGAACATAAGGCATAGTCATACATACATATACTTGTGAAACTTGAAAGATCATGACATTCATAAAGCGTAACATGAATCATACAGAAAGCATAACTTAAAGCATAACTTGAGGCTTGTAAAATCGTATTGTTCAGAGTAGGAACCTTACTTTGTCTCACGTGGAGACCATAACGTACTTGAACATGTTTGCTTCGTTTTTAATCTTATGGCCCGTGTAACCTTCGTGACTTATCATAACGTAGGGACATGTCCATCGCGTCGGCTCGTGAGGCGACGCGTTGTCTGCTTATATTGCCCCGGCAAAAGGGCCGTAGCCTGCATATACCCGACAGGGGGTTTCACTCCGGTAACCGTGGCCTTTCTGAAAACCGTATTTTATCTTATGAAGATTTCATTTTATTTTTAGCATCCATGGAGGCATAAACATTTACTACCGTAAAGAAAACATACATACATAATAGTAGGGACGACATGAACATACATAAGCTTGTAAGAAACTTGAGGGTAGGTACAAACTTCGGGAGGTAGGGTAACTCACCTTGCGAGCTTAATCCATTTACTTAACATTCCTTAGTCCAATTTCAATCAACTTAAAGCACGTGATCATCAACTCCGTCGTCACATAACTAGAAAAAAATGTTGTAAGTCACACATATAATCACTTAGCATAAAATCATACCAAATATAGCACATAATCAGTTAGCTCAACGACACCAATGTTTAAACTAACTTTTCTCACATATTCATGTGCTTGTATAGCCTTACACATGTTTCCAGAGGCATATGAGATGTAAAATGCAGCACATAATAGCAATATAACATATAATGAACTAAAAGTAACTTACATAAACTAGCATTGAGAAACTTGACAACTTCTAGATTATGCTCATAAACAAAATGTGACTACCATTAGTTCAAAAATTCATTAGTAGATCAAAATACTTATTCGAGGCCCAACATTTTTGACATAACATAGAAAAAAAAATTACTGATAACATATAAAAATATTAAAAATTATGAAAACTTTTAAGTATTTTTAAACATTAACTTTCAGAGCTGTTTAGTTGTAAAACAGAGGCTGAAAAGCAGTCTTGGAAGTAAATTCATAAAATATTCATAGGAATTCTAAAAATTATGAAATTTTAACTGTAATTAAATAACACCCTTGGGAACAACATATCCAAATTTGATAACTATTGCAGTAGACAAGTACATGAAATGTATGAAAACCTCACTGGTCTGGGGTTGGACAGATTGTAAAAACAACCCATGTTTTTGGCCGATTAAAAATTAAATAGAAGTCCAATGACTCTGAAATTTTTACTGTAGAAACATCATATGAAAATACACCAACCATAAAATTTTCGTAATTTTCTGAAGTAATTAAGTATTTTTCTCAATTTTGTGAAAATCAGCTCTAAACATGAGTTTGAAGGTTTTGTGGAGTTCAAAGCTTGTTGCATGCAAGAAATTTTTTTCCAAGATCTGAAATTGGAAAATTAAAATATCTTAAGCATATACATATATACCCAACAAACTCAATTTTATACTTGCATGTGTGAAAATAATGAAGATGATGATGAATCAAGAACATGCAATCATAGATCCACCATGCTAACATACAAATGAGATGGTCAATGCTAAGATTTCGTCTTAAAAATGATGATCCACTAACATTCAACTAAAGATCTATCATAGAATCACAAGAATGAGGAGTGAATGAACAAAATCATGATGTAGATGCAAAAGATGTAGAACTTACTCTCACTTTCATGGTGTTCTTGAAGTAGGTTTGAAGAAGTGATGAATAATAGCTCCTACATGCTTCAAACTTGAAGAAAATGCTCAAAACTTGCTCCCCAATTGATATACTAACACCCACGATGGGTTTCCAACACTTAAAATCTCAAAAACTTGATTTTTGGACCATGTTTGTGGAGGGTCAAGAACAAAACCGGGAATGAGATGAAGGAGAGAGGAATGAGAGCTTGAGGAACTTCATAGAGAGAGAAAAGGGAGGAGAAAAATGATATGAAAGATGCATCTTATGCTTATATATCCTTAAAATAATTGAGTGTGGTTGTTACACCAAAATAAGTGAAAACTAGTACTCCCTCCGTTCCTCCAGATTCTTCAAACTTTCCTTATTGGGCGTTCCTCCAGTTTCTTCAATCTTTCCTAAAATAGAAACTTACCTTCACAAAAATACCATCATACCCTTAATAAAAAAAACTACAGCCCAATTTATAATTGAACTTAGCTAATCAGATTACTAAATAAATCTGATTAATTAAGCCTAATTATACTTAATGTACAAATTCACCAAGCCCAAACCCTACTAATCTACCAGCCCAAAAATACAACCCTACCCACACCCATTATCCATCCTTGTTCTTCACAATCTTATCTTCTGCTCTTCACTCAGCCACCACACACGGACACAGAGAGAGAGAGAGAGAGAGAGAGAGTGGACGATGAAGATGAAGACGAAGAGAGGGAGGGAGAAGGAAAGCGATAGCAGATCGACGAAGAGAGAGAGGGACGGAGACTACGAGCCGCTTTTGCACAAGAGAGAGAAGATCGATGGTGTGGCTTGACAGAAACAGATCGGAGAATTTGAGAGGGCTTCTTGAACGCCGGGAAACCGACGATCCAGTGCCTTCGAACGGTGGAGGCGATGGTGGCTTCCGCGAAACTGACGAACGGTGGAAACCTACGAACACCATCTGGTACTTGTTCTTCTTCTCCTTCTTCTCTCTCAGATCTGTCCTCACCACTCTCGAATCTGTCCCTCTATTTGCAGTTTTTTGCTCCGAACGTGGCGTGGCGTGGCGGTGGTGGTCGCGGTCCAGATTTGGTGCCCTCGGACAGATTCTTCTCGTTTTTGTGTTCTTTGATAACGCCCAAATAGGGGTTATCTTTTAGCCTGATTTGACGTGTCTTTGTGTCGGAAAGCCGTGTTTTAGCCCGAATTCACCCTCGGAAAGCCACAGAATTTAGAACGAGACGTTTATTTGCTCTTCGTGAATTTCTGCATGTTATGTACTTTTATTGGATATGATCGCGGGTTTTTTCATGTTTTTACAGGAACAGGTTCGGAAAGTGCATTGGGATGCGTGCCGAGACAGAACCGAGATCGCCTCGGGAAACGAGCAGAAAATGCTCGGAGCAGGATTTGACCGAGACTGGTACAAGGGAGAGTGGAATGGAAAACGGAAAGACTGGAGGAAAAACGAGCAGTGAAAACCGACCGAGGAAGCTGAAAACGCCAAAACCGAGAATCACCGGGATACGCTCGGTTGACAATATCTTGAGCTTGACTTGGAATTTTGAAGTGAAACCGGGGGCAAAAGAACGGAGATGTCAAGGGCTTTCCGAAAACAGGTTATAATGCTAAAACGGAGTCCGGCCGAAAAACCGACTCCCGTCACGTGTGGGTCCCAGTCAAACCACGCCCGAGTAAGGAGTCTCGGTTCCCGGTGTCCAGAGTCAGGAGCAACTATTTTATGTTCGTGACGATTTCCGGGACAGTTTTGGCCTAGGGGTATTTTGGTCATTTTGGCACCGGGCCCGGGTTTCCGGAGTCAAGTTCAGATTTTCTCTCCCAAATTCAGTCAGCAGTTTTCCTATGGCCAGAGTCAGGATTGGACAGAATTTGGAGCGGTTTTGACCCAGGGGTATTTTCGTTAGTTTGACAAGTTTCGGGTCAAAACGCAAGACGGGAACACAAGACAGCACAATCGAAGGAGAAGCCGGAGAGCGGAGAGCACGGAAACGTGAATCCAGATTCAAGACACCCGTTTGCTTTTCTTCTCTCTCATTCAAAAACTGTGTTATTTTACGTTATGAAATTCAGTAGCTAAACTTTTACCTAGGTTCTCGGTGAACCTAGGGTTTCGTTTTCAGATTAGTTCTACGTTCTGACTATGAATTCATGATTACGTTATCTTAATATCAGCAGCTTTATCAGTTATTCTGTCTTTGAATTTTACTGTTTATGCATGATCGGAGTAGCTAACCAGAATTGCTACAGACCCGAGCCGGTAGGTGAGAACGTCCGGTTAGGGTTAGGAAGAGAAGACAGAATTTAGCACCTTACCCCGATGGGCCGACTAGCGAAGGGGAGTTAGGACTAGCCTGAAATCGTTGAGACCAACTGTTAGAGAATCTGACCCGGGCCATCAGGACAGGTTAGAAACCCTAGCAGCCTTAGAACGAGACTGCAGATTTAGGCAGCTTAACAGGAATCCGACAGTCTGCAGGATTGTGATAACGTGCAGGAAAAGAAAAGATACTGCACAATTGGTACGTGGCACGGATAACGAGACTGCTGTGTGTTTTCATGTCAAACAAAGAACGAAAATCTGAAGAACCCTAGGGGATCCCGGGACCTAGTATCTTAAACCCTAGATTTACAACACGTACAATTATTCAGAAAACTCTCACAAAAAGATTTACGTTTCAGTTATTTACTTTCAGTACTTAGTTAGTAAGCAAACTCTCATAATACTCCTCCCTTTTACACTCTGTTCGTTAAAACTGATTACTAGAAAAACCTGTAAAGTCCCTGTGGGATCGATAATCTGAGTCGTAATACACTCGATACTACTTGATTCGTATACTTGCGAATAGTACGCTAAATTGCGCATCAAGTTTTTGGCGCCGTTGCCGGGGACTTTTTAGGGTTTATTTAGTAGTCCGAATTAATTTTCAGAGTTTTTATTTTTATTTTATTTTATTTTTTATTTTTCTGTTATCTCACTGCTCTTGAGATCTCTACTTTTTCAGGATGGGCGACAATACCGAGAAAACGCCAGAGCTGCCCGAGACACGTACTCCAGCCGAGATGGCTCGGTACATCGAAGATCTGATCACAGCGGGCCTTGCTGCCCGGAGCAACCAGAGGACGTACAACCGGTCTGGGAAGGCGTTGGTGGAGAATTTCGAAGTCCCCACGGGGGGGCATGAACGAGCTATTGTGGTGCCCGAGATCACCGCAGAACACTTTGACATCAAACCCTCCACCATCCAGACTGTGCAGACCCTCTGCCCGTTCCATGGCAGAGCTGACGAAGACCCGAACGACTTTATCGGGAAGTTCGAGGATTACTGCAACAAGGTCCGGTATAAGGGAGTTGACGCAGAGGCACTTATGCTAATTCTTTTCCCATACTGCCTATACGGAGTGGCCAACGACTGGCTCGAATCCCGACCACCCAGATCGATCACTACATGGGAGGGGTGTGTCACCGATTTTCTGGCCAAATTTTACCCCGCCTCCCGGGTCATTCAATTACAAAGCGAGATTTTGTCGTTCAAACAGAAGACGGGAGAGACGGTGGTAGTCGCATGGGACAGATTGATGAGACTTGTGAAAAGATGCCCGAACCACGGTTTCGGAGACCCGAAGATCCTGCAGGTATTCTACCATGCCCTAGACAGGGAGAGTGCTGACAGGATTGACCGAGAAGCCGGAGGAAATTTTCTGTACCATGTGGACAAGGACGGTGCCTATGAGCTGATGAAGCGATTAGCCAAACAGGATACTCGCCTGTTTGACGATCGCAGGATCACGGCCCGAGTCGAGCCAGTGGAAGACGACCGGATAGAAAATCTGGCCAAGATCGTTCAAGATTTGGTCAAGAAAGTTTACTCAACTGATGCAGTAGGAAAAACAGATTTGGACACAGCCATCGAGGGGCTCGGAAACAAAGATTCCAATTACGTACAGCAGCAGTGGGATCCGAGCCGGTACAGACCGGGTACGAGAGACCATCCCGGGTTCCGGTACGGAAACCCGAACGCAGCAATTTATGCACCGGGATTCCAGCACAGGCCACCGGCTCAGCAAGTCGCACCGACACCGCAGGCTCAGTCGGGCCCATCTGCACAGCAGTACGACGCTCAGATGAAGGAGATCAAGTCCATGTTCCAGACCATGGAGTCCCGGTTCGAGCACATGGACGCCCTGACAGCCGACGTGCAGATGACCAAAACGTCACTGCGCGCTTTGGAGGTACAAGTTGGACAGTTAGCACAGCAGCTAACGGAGAGACAGCCAGGAAACTTGCCCTCGAATACAGTGAATAATCCACGTGCTCAGGTCAATGCCATCACCACTCGGAGTGGATTAGCACTACAGGATCCGCCGTATCCTAGCCATGCACGTGCAGAAAAATCAAAGGAAATCGAGCGTGAAGTATTTGGAAAGGATAACAGCTCAGCCGACCGCCCCCAGCCGAAGGGCTCGGTTGAGCAGGATGTAGTGCAGAATGAGAAGGAAGCAGAAACGGTACCTGTCTCTAAGGAGGTGCCGTATCCTTTGAAGACACGAAAGAGGGATGATAGCAAGGACTACGCCAGATTTCTCGAGATTTTCAAACAGCTGAAGATCAACATACCCTTTGCGGAGGCGTTGGCAAAGATGCCCACTTATGCCAAGTTCCTCAAAGATATTTTGTACGGACGGAAACGTATGAGCGATTTCGAGACTATAAATCTGACGGCAGAAGTGAGCAACTGTGTGAAGAATGGGCTACCGAGGAAGAGGAAGGACCCTGGCAGTTTTGTCATCCCGGTGACCCTAGGTAATGCTTACACAGGAAAGGCTCTGTGTGACCTAGGGGCCAGTATCAATCTGATGCCTTTGTCGATTTTCAAAACTTTGAAAATCGGTGAACTCAGGCCCACCAGAATCAAGCTGCAGATGGCGGACAGATCCGTGAAGCAGGCTTACGGAGTTATTGAAGATATTCTGGTGAAAGTCGGAGAATTGATTTTTCCGGCAGATTTTGTAATTCTAGATATGGAGGCAGGAGACGTACCACTCATTCTGGGCAGACCGTTTTTGGCTACCGGAGAAGCCATGATAAACTGCAAGAGCGGAGAACTGACCATGCAGATCAATGAAGACAAGGTGAAGTTCAACGTTTTCAAAAATTTGCAACTACCGAATTATTACGAGCATGAAGACATCTTCGCAGTGGAGGTAGTCGAAGAAGGCTGGGAAAACGAGGAGATTGACAGAGTGGACAGAGAGAACGAGGAGAGATTCCAGGAGGAGCAGGCCATGCAAGCCGAAAACCGGACCACTTTACAGCTGGACGAAAAAGGTGGACAGAAATTGGCCCTGGTCCCGTCACTCAAGGAGCCACCGACCCGAGAGGTTAGACCGCTCCCGAGCCATCAAACCTCAGCACAGCCAAAGCAGTTTCAAGTAGGTCAGAAAATACGTCTCTGCGATTCTCGGAAGCAGTTTTTCCCGGGAAAATTGAGATCTCAGTGGTCAGGACCGTTTATCATCAAAGAGGTACTTTCATGGGAGGCAGTTGAATTGGAGAATCAGCATGACAGTACAACTTGCAGAGTGAGCGGAAACCGGGTCAAGCCATATCTCGGCCCGGAAGCGGACGTCAGGCCTGGCGATTTTGACGTCCCTTGAGCAAACATGAGGTAACAGGGTCGGGCCGTCGACCGTAAATTACAAGCGCTGGTTGGGAGGCAACCCAACGTAGTAAGTTATTTTAAATTATTTCAAGTTTTATTTTCAGTTTTGAATTTTGAGAGAGGTAAGATGAGTGGGTATTGACTTTGAATTGAGCATGTGCAGATACAGCAGAGCAGAAAACGAGAACAAAAAGGAGTAGAGAGAGAAAAAAAAAATTATGTTTGAAAACAAAAAAAAAAAAAATTACCTGCTGCCTGCGTATATACGCAGGCTGCTGCGTATATACGCAGCTTGCAGTAAAATTTCAGAATTTTGAAAAAAAAAAAAATTTTTTTACCTGCTGCATGCGTATATACGCAGACGCAGTCAGCAGCGAAAATTTCAGGATTTTGAAAAAAACAAAAAAAAATGAATTTTTTTTTTGTTGCTGACTGCGTATATACGCAGGGTTGCGTATATACGCAGGGTTGCGTATATACGCAGCCAGCAGTGAAAATATGGAATTTTTTTCAAAAAAAAAAAAAAAAAAAACTTTTTCAAAATGCTCCCTGTTTGCGTATATACGCAGTACTGCGTATATACGCAGGGAGAAGAAGAAAAAAAAATATTTTTTTCGGACAGCAGCACGTTTTTGCCCCATTTTTCTCTCTCTACCTCCATACACAGATCCGTGGAGTTTGAAGCGAATTCAGAAAATTTCGTAGAAGGAAAGGCAGATTTTCAAAATCTTGAAGAATCGACCCCGGTGTGTTCTGGCACACTCGACCGTCACAGGGACTCGTACGAGTTGGGGATTTTTCAGGAACAGTTTTTCTGCAGAACCGAGCAATCGACCCCGGTGTACGGAAGTATACTCGACCATATGGGAGCACATTGTCAAACACAATGGTGCTCGGGGATTGCACATTTGAAGAGCGCACATAGAGCCCGGAAGGTTGACAACTTCCGGCGAGAAATTTTCTGGCGACCGGTCAACGGTCCTGCTCCACCGGAATCTGCGAGAAGTTCCGCACCTG
Source organism: Linanthus parryae (assembly GCA_023055425.1). Taxonomy (NCBI): domain Eukaryota; kingdom Viridiplantae; phylum Streptophyta; class Magnoliopsida; order Ericales; family Polemoniaceae; genus Linanthus; species Linanthus parryae. The sequence continues at coordinate 44,349,643 of JALGPY010000002.1, forward strand.
TAAGAACTGACTCCGGGTGCACAGGTTCAGTTTCTGTCTCTCGCTTTATTTTTCTGCATATGCTACCAGTTGTTCCCATTCGATGAGGCAAGCCAGCTCATCCAATCCAGATTATATGCCTGATGATTAGTACCATGAGGGCATGGCACCATCCAGTGTGGGGGTGGTGGCGTTGTAACTGCATAACGTTTTATTAAAAAAAAATTATTAAAAATTTAAAAATTGAAAATTTTGAGACTGGGCGAAGGATTTAGCTTAAAACTGGAGAGAGCTTAATGATAGAAAATTTCCCGAAGTGGACGAACTTAGGTGAGGAAGAGCTGCGAGAATCTGTCTAGGGGAGTTAATAGAGCCAATACACTTCAGAAAACGCAAGTAGCTGTCTCCCGAGCAATGTATCCGACTAGCTGCCAGACCACCGTCACCAGGTAGTCGTCAACCCGCCATCACGGTCACCACATCATTTGGTGGAGTGATAGGCCATAGGGGACCTCACGTCCTGTCTCGCGCCTTAGGTCCACTAGTGAGCCCCGTTGATCCATTAACCCTTTTCTTGGTAACCGTTTGACCTAGGAAGCCGTTTTTTGATACTCGCATCATTGTTAGTATTTTTACATTTCCTACGCGTCATGGCACGAGGGAGTTGAGTTGAGGGGGATTTTCTGGGGTAGAGCAGAATTGTCATATTTGATAGTGGATGAGCTTTATTTTTATATTTGAGGGTGTGTAAGGGTGAGATAGTGACGGCAGCACACTTCGGTGTGGCGGTGACTCACGACATTACACCGTGAGCACAGGAGGAGAACCGTAGTGCGTAAATTTTCCGCACGACATGGGGGACTTTGGGTTGACAGGGTTACTGGAGGACGCGCTGTGCTATTTAGACATCCTTGGAGTGAGGAGGATCGGTTGGAAAAGCGCAAATATTTTACAGATTGACTACATGGTTCGGAATTAGTGTTGGGGTGGTCATTACAGATTATTTCAGTATTTTTCAGCCACCCCACGTTTTTTGGTTTATCATAGAGTTGGCCTGGTTTATATTGTTTATTATGTAGCCCCGCAAAAAAAAAAAAAAAAAAAAAAAAGTATCAAAGGCAGAAAATTCAGGGTGCTTGATTGATTTTATTTCAAAACGCCAGGCCGGCAATTTTTATCACAGTTTCACATTCGTTCACAGTTGTGGCCGCGAGAACGGCAGTTACACCGGGACTGGGTAAATTGAGTGTCTAGAATCTTAGGTGATTTGGGTCAGTTTCTGTCATCTTGGTGAGGGAGTGTGAGATTTGGGTATGTGTGAGTGTGCTGTGACGTTTAGGACATCGCTTCTAAATGACTTATCCTACCGTCCCAAAGCCGGCAGATTTACATTACACCCGGAGTAAAAGCACGGAAGGTGTGCGTTAGGGATACGTTCGGTTTGCGTGCAAAAGCGGAAGTAAGTGGTGTTCGTGCTTGTTCCTAACCTAGGCTGGCCGCGAGTTCTTCCGATCACCGCAGTTTCTGAAATTTAGGGGAATGTGAGAACTTGATGATGTTCAGTTTGAGTTGAAGAGATTGCCCAGTCTCACCAAAAATATATATATATATATATATATATATATATATAAACTGTTTTTATAATATTAATACTGTTTTAAAAAAAAAATAAGTGCAGTTACACCGCTCTGGATTGATTCGGGATAGTATGCATTGGTAGTATATTGCTGGAATTTGCTCGGGACGAGCAAAGTTTAGTATGGGGGTATTTGATAACGACCAAATAGGGGTTATCTTTTAGCCTGATTTGACGTGTCTTTGTGTCGGAAATCCGTGTTTTAGCCCGAATTCACCCTCGGAAAGCCACAAAATTTAGAACGAGACGTTTCTTTGCTCTTCGTGAATTTCTGCATGTTTTGTACTTTTATTGGATATGATCGCGGGTTTTTTCATGTTTTTACAGGAACAGGTTCGGAAAGTGCATTGGGATGCGTGCCGAGACAGAACCGAGATCGTCTCGGGAAACGTGCAGAAAATGCTCGGAGCAGGATTTGACCGAGACTGGTACAAGGGAGAGTGGAATGGAAAACGGAAAGACTGGAGGAAAAACGAGCAGTGAAAACCGACCGAGGAAGCTGAAAACGCCAAAACCGAGAATCACCGGGATACGCTCGGTTGACAATATCTTGAGCTTGACTTGGAATTTTGAAGTGAAACCGGGGGCAAAAGAACGGAGATGTCAAGGGCTTTCCGAAAACAGGTTATAATGCTGAAACGGAGTCCGGCCGAAAAACCGCCCGTCACGTGTGGGTCCCAGTCAGGCCACGCCCGAGTAAGGAGTCTCGGTTCCCGGTGTCCAGAGTCAGGAGCAACTATTTTATGTTCGTGACGATTTCCGGGACAGTTTTGGCCTAGGGGTATTTTGGTCATTTTGGCACCGGGCCCGGGTTTCCGGAGTCAAGTTCAGATTTTCTCTCCCAAATTCAGTCAGCAGTTTTCCTATGGCCAGAGTCAGGATTGGACAGAATTTGGAGCGGTTTTGACCCAGGGGTATTTTCGTTAGTTTGACAAGTTTCGGGTCAAAACGCAAGACGGGAACACAAGACAGCACAACCGAAGCCGGAGAGCGGAGAGCACGGAAACGTGAATCCAGATTCAAGACACCCGTTTGCTTTTCTTCTCTCTCATTCAAAAACTGTGTTATTTTACGTTATGAAATTCAGTAGCTAAACTTTTACCTAGGTTCTCGGTGAACCTAGGGTTTCGTTTTCAGATTAGTTCTACGTTCTGACTATGAATTCATGATTACGTTATCTTAATATCAGCAGCTTTATCAGTTATTCTGTCTTTGAATTTTACTGTTTATGCATGATCGGAGTAGCTAACCAGAATTGCTACAGACCCGAGCCGGTAGGTGAAAACGTCCGGTTAGGGTTAGGAAGAGAAGACAGAATTTAGCACCTTACCCCGATGGGCCGACTAGCGAAGGGGAGTTAGGACTAGCCTGAAATCGTTGAGACCAACTGTTAGAGAATCTGACCCGGGCCATCAGGACAGGTTAGAAACCCTAGCAGCCTTAGAACGAGACTGCAGATTTAGGCAGCTTAACAGGAATCCGACAGTCTGCAGGATTGTGATAACGTGCAGGAAAAGAAAAGATACTGCACAATTGGTACGTGGCACGGATAACGAGACTGCTGTGTGTTTTCATGTCAAACAAAGAACGAAAATCTGAAGAACCCTAGGGGATCCCGGGACCTAGTATCTTAAACCCTAGATTTACAACACGTACAATTATTCAGAAAACTCTCACAAAAAGATTTACGTTTCAGTTATTTACTTTCAGTACTTAGTTAGTAAGCAAACTCTCATAATACTCCTCCCTTTTACACTCTGTTCGTTAAAACTGATTACTAGAAAAACCTGTAAAGTCCCTGTGGGATCGATAATCTGAGTCGTAATACACTCTATACTACTTGATTCGTATACTTGCGAATAGTACGCTAAATTGCGCATCATTCTTCATCTTTGGTAAATTCAAGATGTATTTTGTTGATGTTGATTTTTAGATTAGTTGCTGTTAGATGTAAGAAAATGTTGATTTTTTGTGTGATATTGGATGTGTTCATGGTAGATGTTAATCTGTGAAGTTCTTGATGTTCATATATTGTTCTTGATGTTCATATGTTGTGGTGGAATTAGTAAAAGTTGTTGAGTGATGGAATTACTGTAATGATAAAGGGTAATATGGTCATTTAGGGGGGTTTCTTAATTTCTGTGCCTCCAGTTTTTGTGAAGAAACTGGAGGAACAGAGTAGTATGTTTCAAATCATTTGATGCACACTATATATTCATATTGATGCAAGTTATTTATGTAACCAAAACATCCAACTAAAATCTAATACTATATTTTATTTTTTATACAATATTGCACATAGTACCCTAAACATTACTTAAAAGACATTTTAGTTTTCAAATAGAATAAACATACAACTTGATTTCTACTTTCTTTTATAACTTTTCATAACAAAAGTCTAGCATTCTTTACACGATATTTACCTTAACACACTCATTTATGTATTACTAACATCGCTTAAAAAATAAACATGTAACATAAATATGAGGGTCACTACAAACCACCACACGAACGATATACGAATAACAGAAGAACACGAAATTTTACGTGGTTCGCTAGCAAAGAATTCGCTAACTACGTCCACGGCAAAAAGCACACTTTATTTCACTAAGAGGAACAATTTCACTTGTTTTGCTTATCTAGTAGAGAGCCTAGCAAAAAATTCGCTAACTACGTCCCCGCCCTTGGCCTTGTTTCTAATTCCTTCCTTCCTTGCCGCCTTTTGACTAGTCAACAATTCAAGGCACACCGCCTCAGCAGTGGAGGTGGAATTAGAGGCAGATGTGGATCGATAGAACAGTAACTAATTCTAGGAATTACGTTAGCAAATGTTAGAAATAATTGTGATTTTTTAAGATTTAGAGACAGTAAGAGCAGTTTTGCCTTTGTGGTAAAATACATTGGTAGTTTCTGTGAATTACCCAAAAAAATAAAAAAATAAAATAAAATTGGCAGCCCAAACGTCAGGTAGTTTTATGTATTTATACCAAAGCTCATGGGTAGTTCATGTAGTTTATCTAAAGGTTGTAACCCTTTTTGATGGATAAAACCCAAAATCCTCTCAAGCTGTGTCTCTCTTTCCTCGGACACAGTGTACTTCTCTCGCGATTTCTCGTGTTCCTCCGACGAGAGAAAAGGAATCGCCGATGACGACTCCGACGAACTCATAACGACGCCGGCGACTACAAGGTACTGTACTGGACTATTATCCGTTAAATTTTGTATCTTGTCCCTTTTGATTGTGGTTTTATGGCATTGATCTCGAGGAATCTATGGATCTGGTTTCTATAGTTGATGGTTTTCATATTATCTACCCAAACCCTAGGTTTTAAGAAGAGGGCTAAAAGAGGGGTTTGTCAATTGTTCTTGAAATCAACCAACATCAAAATGCCCTTGTGTTTTAACAAGTCTTTTTGAATGTTAACCTTCATCAGATTCTGTCCTGCAACTAATAATTTATTTATTTATTTTTCTTTCATTTTATTTTTTTCGCTAAGATTAACCGAACATCATTTGTGTGAAAAGCCATACATTTCTCTCCTGTAACTCTTAACTAGGTATTTCTCTCCTGCAACTCTTAACTAGGTGGGGGATGGGGATGATAAACAATCGGTTCCTTTCCTTGCTTCTATTTTCTCTTGAGGCTTTTGTAATCTTCTATCTTCTCTTATTCCCATGTTTTTTAATAGGTAATATAATTTTAATAATAAGAAAAGGAAAAAAAACTCACAACAAGGTAGAACCCAGAATTAGAAAAACCAAACCTAGAAAGTAGAAACCACCTAACTACTCAACTAGTCCAATGAACTACTATTTGCTTCGTAATTTACGGAAGACTCCAATCTATTTAGTTCTGTGTCCAACTTTGAACGAGAAGCCATATCCGTGTGATCTCTCATCTTGAATAGATTAAAGTTCCTCGAAGCGTGCTGCTCCTCACCATTATAACACAAGTCCATTAAAAACTCCAACATTTCATCAGCATTCGAGGGGGGCAAAGAATCTAGCAGACTACACTTAGCATTATTCAGTTCAGGTGTAGAATCATGAGACTAAGCTGTCAGAGGGAAGACCCTCTTGTACTTCTTCTTGCTCCACCATCGCCCACCACAGATAACAGTCAATAACCTCGTCTACACACGCAGTAGGCACTTCAACATCACAGTTATCATTACACTTCTTGCCCAAAGCAGAAGAATCGAAAAATTGCATTCCTCTGGCTCAACTTCTTTCACCAATGCCAACGCCTTCTTGTTACCGTAACTTTTACTATCGAGAGCTGCTGATGAAAGCTGTGGAGTCTCAAAGCTATTGCGATAAGGAAGTTAAACTCAACTGAAGATCCAAGTACCCATGACAAAATTTTCAGTGGCTCAAAACTATTCATAAGAGGAACGCTGCATTTTAATTAATCAGCCACTACTTGGCGCATCTTTGATGTCGACTTGTGAATAACACTTATCCAACCATCAGACTCCTTATCTACCACAGCTTCGTTAACCTGCGTAGCTGAGATGTTCTGCTGGAACACCGGGTGACGTACAGGCAAAGAATTGACTTCCACAACGAGGATGTCCACTGAAGAAGATCCTTGACCACCATGAACAGTCTCCTTCAAAGCAGGAGGCACCGGATCAACATAAACGCGCAGAGCCTCCTCGGTGTCCACAAACACAAACATATCGTGATTCAAAGGGAAGGCCTGCGCACCTGACTTCTCACCCCAACGCGTCACAGCCCACTTCTGAACTCCTGCTAATCCACCCTTACCTTCAATGACTTGACCATAAGCACATCTGCAGAAAAACGAAGAAGCCTCCTCTTTAGAGACCGTAAGCGTTGTCTTGGCTTTCGGAAACAAACTTGGAACCAGACCTAGACCTTTTGCCAATTCCGGAAACAAAATCGCCCACCACTTCCCTTAACAACAACTAGCTACAGCCAGCACTCTACCACCCGCGTCATTCTTCAACACTCTAATTTCAACGCCAATAGATGTCCATCTCATCCATAGTCTCCGGCCATCAGACTTGGCAAAAACCCACGAAGAAGCCTCTTGCACTGCACTCGCTAGCCACAAAAACCTGTTTGATCCCTACCCATGAAGGTAGAGAAAGAGATACGACAACCTAGAACTCCATCCACCACTTCTCTGAACAGCAGCTTGCCCCCCTCACCGGAACGGCACTGCCGCTGGACCAACATACCTCAAATGACCACGGACAGTCATAGGAGAGAGAGATGCCGGTAAACGCCACTGAGCCCCTTGGGCGCTGGAAAGCTCCACACCGACAAACACAATAGACGCCAACACAACTCCAGGCACCAGACCAGAAACGAGACGACGACCTACTGATTCCAATGACAGAACCGCACTGACTGGGCCTGGACGATGTCAAAGGCCGGGGCAGAATGCGGCGGAACCTTTGTATAATCCAGAAGCGAAATAGAGAGCTGAGCCCACTGGTCGGGCGGGGAACGACGACTGACGCCGCTGCGGTGGCGGGGAGATTTAGGGTTTCGGTGAGGAGAGAGAGGATCAACTGTGAAACCTAGCAAGTCTCTTCTGTCATTTTTGAAGCCTAGTGTTAAGGGTTAAAAGGATATGTATCAAACTCGAGTATATTGACCTAAACCCTATTGTTTAGTCTACAAGTCTCTAAAAAGTTTTGAGATTTTGCACCATTTAGGTTTCAGTTTGATTGTTCCTATGCGTATAGTCGTACTCTTTGAACTTTATGCTTAGAGTTTTAATCCCATTCGGTGTTTTGTTTGTTGATGACATAGGTTTGGGGCTCTTGCTCCATTTACTTGTCAGGTTGGTTGAGTCTTATGAAGATTCTACTTCATCAAATGTTTGGATCCGCATTAAACCCGGCGAGATTCCAAAAATACCACCTGAACTTGTCATTAGTTTGCTCCAAATTCGTCTTGAAAACTAAGTACATGTCGTTGATGCACTAAGATCTTCAAAATTGTTCTGTGATTTTTTTTTGTCATATCCTCCCCATCCATACAGGTTCATTAGTTGCTCCAAAATCTTCTTGTATTGTGTTTTGTGCCATGTCCTTTTAGATAATGAAAACAGACACATGTGCTCATATTTGTAACTTGAAGAATTCATCATAATCATGGACTATTATTAATAGACACATGCGTTCAAAGTGTTGAACGCATCTTCTATTGACTATATGATGAGTAATGGAAAGATAGGTGCGTTTCACCTCTTTCCAAAGAAAACTGAACACTGAACGTTATTCAGATCGAGTGTTATGTTTCAGTAGAGTAAGTAGTATGAGCAACAGCTGAAGGTATAACCTAAATTTACTACACTTAATGATGTGCTACATGTTTTTTGTATCTAAAGCTACATTATACTATTATGGTATCTGTTAAATTTGATATGGTAGGGTAATAAAGTATACCTCTATGTATTGGCTGGTATGCCATTCTTATGGATCATATGATTCATGTTCCTTTATTGGTATTTAAGATACAATTACATACAGGTTCAGTGTGTGTGTCACTGTCATCTTTTTTTGTAAGTTACATATCAGGTATCCTAACATTCGAACATAGATAGTCATTTTAGATATAATTGACTTATACACATCAATATGCATGCGTACCTTATTGAAATGTATGTTGTCTTTACCAATAGGGCATGCATATTCAAAATTGAGCTGAAATGCATAAATTTTAAATTTAATTACTCCATTATATGACACATGTTATCGACCATTTGCCTCTTATAAACAATGATGGTTCGAAAAAAAGGTGTAGCAACTAGCCAGAATTTTGCTCGGATCGAAGGAATGCTGATTGGCAATATTGAAATAGGGACACTCTGATAATGACCTCAATCCAAGAAGTGTGATTGATATTTGGTCTAATATTAGAATTATATTACTAAGACAAACTAAAGTATATGTTCGGTGATTTTCCACATTATTGTACCAACAATTTTGCTTTGTTAATGTTAGATTAGATTAGACTCAGTTAGAAGTTACAGGATATAAAGTAGGAAAAATTAAAGCTAAAATCATGCATTTCCATTTACAGGAATTCTGGATTCAGTTTAGTTCAATTAGTCAGCATGTTATAACTACTTTAGGTGTACTCATATATTATATTGTTTCATGATCCTGCATTCATTTTTCCACTCTTGGTTCTAAAATTTATGCATCTACTTAGGCTCTTTAAACTTAATTGTTCATTTAGTCGTGTTAAGAACCCTGGATTTTTGGATTGCTGAAGGTGAATGGAGTTCCGAATTTCAAAAGATTGATGAACAAGTATAGACTAAATATAAACAAGATGTTTGTCACATGAACTTTTTACTCCCTCAGTTATTTCTTCGAAGAACAGTTCAGAGAACGGAGACTGAAGATATAATAAGTCCATTTGGATTGTAATGGTTATTTGTAAAAACAGAAACTAGCTCTAGGGTTTTTGAATCTTAGTAAAACCAAAACCATCAACAGCCGGATTTCCGGAGCCTGTCCCTGGTTTGATACCCGGCTCCTGCGTTGTATAATTGTATGCCAACCAGGACCTCCTTCCTTAACAGAGACCCTCCAGGCCTCTGTTTGGTTTTTTTTTTTTTTTTCAAAAACTAAAAAACTAACCTATCCAAACAGCCCCAATATCTATGTAATAGGACTTTCATCATCCCTGTTTGCTCTTCGCTGACTCTTAATTGTGCGAATTGTACTTTTATTTTTCCTGAACTTAAACTGCACATCAGTTAAATCATGTTGTTCTTTTCATGCAGGGGTTAACTATAAAAAAAATGAAGAAATTATGTGATTCCATGTCTGACATTATCAGCAATCTTCCGGCTGTTATACTTGAGAACATCCTAATGTGCATGCCTTTGCGAGATGCAGTGAGGACAAGTGTTCTGTCCACAAAATGGAGATATAACTGGGCATTAATCCCACAACTTATATTTGACGATAGCATATTGACAATCGTACCAGGACAAAACAGCTTGATAACTAGACATAAACTTCTGGTGATTATATCTCACGCTCTTATGCTTCACCGGACACCCATTCTCAAGTTCACTCTATCTATTCGTGAACTTGAAAGTGGTCCCGAGATCGACAACTTGATCTCCTTCTTGACTAGCCATGGGGTCGAGGAACTTGCCCTTCGATTTTGGAATGGTGAGCTCTATAAGCTGCCTTCGTCTCTTTTTTCATGTCAACAACTCAAACATTTAATTATCCGTCATTGCATCTTCATACCTTCCATGGCATTTGAAGGATTTAGTAGGGTTATTTGCATGGAACTGAGTGAAGTCTCCATCACTAAAGACTCATTTGCAAGGTTGATCTCCAGTTGCTCATTGCTTGAACAACTGAAAGTTGAAAACTTAACGAATTGTGACCTTCTGGAAATTGATTCTTGGAGTCTCAAGAGTTCATATTTTGTTGGGAAATTCAAGTCTATCTGTTTCAAGAATGCACCCCATCTGGCAGTTGTTTCTCTTCTTCTCTCGAGAGTGCCTGTAAGCAGTGTGGAGCTACCTAATGGAAATTTGTTTGGCTGGTTTGAATTTGTCACCAACCTGCCAGCACTCGAGAGTCTGGAAATGGATGAATATTACATGAAGGTAAGAGTAATGTAACATTTCTTTGTTGTAGGGAATACTTGTTATGCAATCTCATTACTTCCATTGGCATGCAGTCACTGGCCAGTAGCGATGTAGCTAATCAGCTGTATGGTGTATGGTGTAATCTCATTTCTTCAAGGAAAATTGAGATTCTAAAGCTGTATGGTGTGTGCCTAGATTATCGTAGAGTCATCCGTGTTGCACTTAGTTTGATGATATCGCCCAAACTCCAAAATTGTGCACTTGAGGTGAGTGCCTTTGTGGTGATGCTACTGTTTGGCATCCTTTGTTCGTCTTTACAGAATTGTGCATATTAGAGATATGATGATGTTCCTTTTTGCTTCTTTAGGTTTATTCTACTAAAAGCTCTGTTAAAGTTCAGAAGTATCTTCAGAAATGCCAAAAGCTTTGTTTTGTTCGAATTCGAGAAGTACAACTGGGTATTACATCAGGTACAGCTGTTGAATTGGATTTCATCAAGCTTCTTTTGGCCAGATCAAGGGTACTGGAGAAAATGGTTGTGAAACCAGATGAAGGAAAAGTGTGGGATGGAGGACTGAAGATCTTGAAAGAGTTGACAGTATTCGAACGTCTGTCGCCCAAGGCAAAAGTCATATACAAAGATCCAGATTCTTAAGGAAGTTGGTGGAAGAAAATTCTGAGCTTAATTGTCGTATCGAATTGTATAGGCTTGTTAATCTGAATAGTTTTGATGAACCTCTCTTTTCAGCTTGGTTGATTTTGGTTGTAGATAGAAACTAAATTATTGGTTCTCCTTCTGAGCAAAATCTTGAATATGGTAGAGAAGTTGTGATATCTTCTCATTTGAATTCAGAAATTTTTTTTTAAGGAAATTTGTGGATTACTATTTACTACTAACGTCTTATGCTTAGACATTTTGATTAGTGATTAGGCGCAACATGAAAAATGCGCCGAGAACTTCACCTGCGACTTCAAGGTACAAGTTTGGCTTTTGCTTTTTTCTCTACTCCAATCATATAATTTCAAATCCCTTTTGACTTTTTATCGTAGGTTACCGAACACATATATGGGTCTCAGTGAATTGAGGTCACCTACGACTCAGATTGGCTCAAAGTGAAGAAAATATCGGTTGCACAAGACACAAAATCAAGAGGTAAATGTAAATCATCTGAATAGAAATATGAGAGGCAATTTGATATTGCATCGGCGACGACTTGCATTATGTTAACATGAACCTGGAATTCCATTTCATTTGATTATTCAACATGCAAGCAACTTTGGCTGCACCATTTATGATGCCATTTGATCGTCCTACAAGGAAATGTCTATTTTCTAGAATGCATGCATATACTTAGTGAAATCTACTGTAGGACTTCCATGTAGTCGCTGTTAACATATTCAGTTTGATTCTTTTTGCCATTGGTTTAAAAAATGCATGCATCTATCTATGTTAATTAGTCGTAAAATGCATGCATCTATTGTCGTGAAATAGAATTTCATTTAGTTATTCAACAGGCAAAACTGCTTATAAACACGAGCGTTGTCACATGAACGTCTTGATCTCTTTAGCCTGTCCGTGAAAGTACAGTGGGTAGAAGGAAGTCTGAGGAAATAATGTCCATGTAGTAGCAGGTTAGTAGTTGAAGAAAACTGGAACTTCTTTTCCTTTATTTTTCACTGCAAATCAATTTAGTCGTCATTCTGTTGTTTTCTGCAGGGTTTAGTTATCTGAAATGAAGAAGATTTGTGATTCCACCACTGATGTTATCAGCGATCTTCCCGGTATTATACTGGATTACATCCTGATGAGTATGCCTTTACGAGATGCAGTTAGGACAAGTGTTTTGTCCAAAAAATGGAGGTACAAGTGGGCATTGATCCCACATCTTGCATTTGATGATAATATGATGACTGTTGTACCGAGACATGACAAAACCCGAAAAAAGCTTATGTTAATTATATCCCAAGTTCTAATGCTTCACCTAGAACCCATACTTAAGTTCACTCTCTCTATCCGTGAACTTGAAGGTTGTCCTGAGATTGACAACTTGATCACCTTTTTGGCTAGCAAAGGGGTCGAGGAACTAGCACTTCTAATTTGTAAGGGTGAGACATATAAGTTGCCATCATCTATTTTTTCTTGTCAACGACTAACACATTTGAACCTTCGCTGTTGCAAATTTACACCTCCTGCAACATTTAAAGGATTCAGTAAGCTTGTTTGCCTAGAACTGTGTGAAGTTGTCATCAGTATTGACACATTGGCAAGGTTGATCTCCACTTGCCCACTGCTTCAACAACTAAGACTTGAAAGCTCCATGACTTCTGGCCCTTTGGAAATTGACTCTGGTAGTCTCAAGAGATCATATTTCGTTGAAAACTTCAAGTCCATCTCTTTCAAAAATGCATCCCATCTTGCAGTTGTCTCGCTCCTCTCGAAGGAGCCAGCAAGCAACGTTGAACCAAGCAAAGCAGATTCAATTGGCTGGAACAATTTTTTACCCAGCCTGCCTGCACTCGAGAATCTGGAAATGGATGAACATTACGTGAAGGTAAGGTTACTCTAAAAGCTCTGTTGTAGCTGTTTTTGTTATGTAATCTCATTGCATGGTTCTGTTTGCTTGAAGTCTTGCTTGAAGACTATGACCAGCTGGATTCTGAATATGCGACCTCTAAAATGCTATGCAAAGAGACTTGAGATTCTAAAGATATACGGCATATGTCTTGATCACCGTGCAGAATTCGATTCTGTTCTTTATTTGTTTCTTGCCCCAAAACTGCGCAAGGTTACAATCGAGGTAAGAGGTGATCCCTCCGGTTTTATTAACTTTTATGTTGTATTTTACATATTGAAAATATTGATTGTTTTCCTTTTCTCTCTGTTAGGCAAAGCCTAGAGGACGATGTGGTCAGGGTCAAGAGTTTGTTCAACAGAAAATAAGTGAGAAAATTTTCTTTAATCAACTTCGAGAAGTACAATTGGGCATTACATCAGGTACGGCTGCTGAATTGGAATTGATCAAGATTATCTTAGCCAAATCAACGGTGTTAGAGAAAATGGTTGTGAAGCCAGATCCAGGAAGAGATCGCGATGGAGGATTAAAGATTTTGCGAGAGTTGACAGCATTTGAACGTTTATCTTGCAAGGCAAAAGTCGTGTACGAAGATCCAGGTTCGGCCAAAACTACTGGTGGGAGAAAGTTTTGACTGATCAACCGTTTTATGGTCTAGGCTTGTTATTTTTTTTTTTTTTTTTTTTTTTTGATGAATCTGTTTTTGAAACTTTTTGGAATTGTTATGGTGGTCGTAGTTCTAAACTGAACTCTTGACTTCTCTGATTATAGAGAGCCCCGGTTTTATGGACAAACAAAACCGTTTGTGCTTGTTGGTGGTTAAGGTTAGATGTTCGAAAGGCTGATATATGGTTGCTCTGTGATTGAATAATTTCTCAAAAAAAAAAAAAAAAAAAAAAAAAAAAAAAAATCTTAAGCTTGTGTGGATGTCGAACTGTCTCAAATTATCTTGTAAAATTAAGTTTCTGCCATGTTTATGGTGGTCGTAGTGGCTGTGGTGGTGGTCTGTTGGTATCCCTGAACAATCTGCTCCTCTCTGGAAAGTGGAGTAGAAAAATGAGCCGTAAATGATGAGATTCGAGTGGTGGAAAGACTATCCTTGGATCAAGTGGAAGGAGGGTATTGCCAAAATAAGCATTGTTCATTGACCAAAATTTTGTAATTTTTTTAAAGTGGACCTAAAAATCCAAACCTGAGGCCAAATACTAGATCTTGGACCATCTACAAGGTTCAAGAATAGAGTATTCACGTCTTTGGAGCTTGCCTGTTACTTAAAGGTTCAAGAATGCTACTTGTCTTTAGGGCTTGCCTGGTTCACCAGTCACTTTAGACCCTGGATAATAGGTATATTATCCTGGTTATTTTCACCACAAAAACTATTATCCTGGTTTTCATAACCAAATCAAATTTGTTAAAGAAAAGAACTAGCATATTTTACTAAATAAGTTGAATATTTGTCGCTTTTAGCCATCAACTTATCTTTTACTAAATAAGTTGAATATTTGGTCACTTTTTGACTATCACTTTTAGCACTGGATAATAAAATCATCCAACCTGCTACGTCTCTTTTGGCAATCAATTCGTCCTACTCCATAAATCAGTGGGTCAATTTTTCGGAACAGTTAAATCATTTCAGCTACGTCTGCAAGACGTCCCACACAAATTTCTTGGCGTCCCAACCCCCTTATTCGAAATTAAGCGCGGACACGCTCCCACCTTCGTCATTCAGGTGGACGCCGCTTGGAAAGCAAAAGCCCAGTTTAGTACATCGGCTTGGAGTTCTATCTCTAGCCCCAACTCTTTAAGTCTCTTTTCCTACAAGACAGGAAGCGCGACTCAAGCGGAAACTAGATGAATTGTTAAAACTATATCTAGGTTGATCTCTTCGGGTTTCAGGGATGTTGAAGTGCAAACGGATTCCAGGAATGTAGAACTTTGTCTTCGGCAATAAAAGGTTATTATAGACATCTACGGTGAAGTGATGGACATTATTCGGATTGCGGCTGCAAACTTTGTTAATTTTAGAGAGAGAAAATCCTCTCTCCAATCTCTAAAAAACCCTAAAACCAAAATTGTTCTCAAGCCTCCCTGGCTATCGCCGCCGCCGCTAAGGCATCTCTTCCCTCGCTTTCAAGCTTTTCTCCGCTTGCTTTCCTGATCCGCCTTCTCGCAGCTTCGCTCCTTGGCTGGATCGTAGTATCAGTTCACAACTTCCTATTGTTATCATTGGCGAAGTCAACGCCTGTTGCAAAGTCCCTCTATTTTAGTCCTGCTGCAAACTTTCAGATCTTGTTGATTTTCCCTTTTTTCGCTTGTTTCTCGGCCATTTCTAGCTGTCGCCGAAGCCGAGAGGTCTCTTGTTTCAATTCCGAGCACTTTTCAGTTTGTGCACCAGATCCGCCTTGAAACAAGTCTTGCGCTTGTGGGTGGATTGGTTTTCTCTTGTTTCAGTTATCCTATTCCTACTGCTGGCTAAGTCAACGCTTCACACAATATCTTCGTTTCTGTCACCCTGTTCTCCCTTGTTCTGTTACGGTTTCCCTTCTTAGTGTCTAGCTTTGTTCCATTTGTCTCCCTATTTTGTCTCTTTGTTACTCTCTTGAGGGTTGTTTACTACTCCTATTTTCTATCTTTGGCTTTCTCAATCATTTCAGGCCTTGTTTGTTGTATTTCTACGGCTGTTTCTGGGCTTTTTTGCTCCTTCTTCTCTGTTTTATTTCTTGTCAGCTTAATTCAATATATCATCTTTCTATTCTTCAATGGATATGTCTATGTCTAAGTCAATTCCCTCAATCACTCTCTGCGGTAATAAAAGGAGGAGGTTGTTCAACCCTCCCTGTGATGTTTTGATGGTTTTGGAGGGTCTCATATCCAAACGAATAAAAGCAAAAGGTTGTTTTCATCAAGTAGGTCAACCACCCCTCGAGAAGGTCTTTAGGTACAGCAGATCTGACCTGCTTAACCTTCGATTCTCTCACCCACCAAAAGCTGAAATCAAAAGTGCATGTCGAGCGGTGTGTGAGGAGCTGGATGATAAAGGCGTTTTGAATCAACCGACGAGGTTAGCTTTCATGAATCGAAGGACAAACCAGGTGGTTCAGATTGATCCTTCGTGGTACGAGATCCAGATTCGTCGATCAAAGAAGCTGAACGAGAACCAAACATCTCCTATCCGGGTTGATTACACTGCGTTCCAAAGACTTCTCCACGGCAAGAAGACGCGTAAAACGAGGCCTATTACTCGGACTTGCACTCCTGCAGTTCCAATTTCGGTCCGGCCCCCTAATGAGCCGCTGATCCCCTCTCAAGAAGGTGACTCCGCAGCAAAAAGTGGTCTTGATGCTTCTCAAGCGCAAATTAAGGAAGACTTCGCTAGATGCTCTGGTATCTCTGATCTGGATGCTATGGATGTTGATAACACTGAGATTGCTCAAGGCTTACTGCTTAGGAAGCGGCGTTTTGATCTCTGGGAATCTTCATCGGGTTATTTCCGTGCAGCCAAATCTCTAAGACTCTTGTTCAACTTCAGGTCGCCCACAGGATTAAGCAAGAGTTGGGGTCGTTGATGCTGTTGCGAAACCAACCTAGCCAACTGTTTGGGTTTGTTTCTTATGATCATATTTGAGGTTCTTTAGGTGGTTGATGCTTCGTGTTTTCTTTCAGGTTGGAGGTTGAAGCGTCCAGGGTATCAGCCTCCTGCCGCTCCATTGTTGGAATGTTTCTATCTTCTCGCTGCCTAGTTTCTCTGTACTTTATTATCAGTTGTTAGTTTGTTCTAGGAGTTGTTTAGATGTCTAGCCTCTTGATATGATGATGATGATGTATGTATGTAGCTAGTAATTCTCATGTCCTGTACTATATTTATTGATGAATTGAAGTTCTCAATTTACCGCAAAAAAAGATTGTAATAGTTAATTTGTCTTTTAATACATACTCTCTCCGTTTCGCCAGATTCTTCAAAATTTTCTTTTTGGACGTTTCGTCAGATTCTTCAAAATTTTCAAATATGGAAACTTTAAAAATGGCAAAATACAACTATACCCTTTCTTAAAAAATTCAAACCCACCTTTTAATTGGGCTTAACTAAACAGATTTATATTAAACCTGATTAATTAAGCCCAACCCAATATATCCCGTCCTTGTGATGTTTTTAACCTGAATCTAACAACACCAAACATCTCCAGACTCCTCCAGAAGCATCATCTGCTCATCTCCCTCTCATTCATCCTCCTCCATCCTCTCTTCTCCACTCCTCCCAAACCCATCTGCCCCACCGTCCATCTCCTTCCACTTCCAGAACCAAAGAGATGAAGAGAAAGAGGGAGACGGAGAGAGCAGATCGATCTTCTCCATCCCCATCTCCATCGATCTGCTCCGTCTCCATCTCTCTGTCTCTCGATCTCCTCAACTCCGCCGTTGCCACCGTTGCAGAACAATGGGAGGAAGAAGAAGGTGAAGAACATAGAGAGAGAGAGATAGAGAGAGAAAATCCATCCATGTGCAGCTTTGTGGTGGATGCATGGACAGAAGTAGATCGGGAGGAAGTAGATCCATCCATCTACAGTATTTAGACGAGGAAGTAGATCCATCCATCTACAATCTTCAGACGAGAGATGAAGAGAGGGAGAGAAAGAGAGAGAAGATCGGCGTCGAGGAAGGCGGTCGGCGTCCTTGGCAGCGGCGAGGTCGACGACGGCGGTGTCCTTCGGCGGCAGCGGCATCCTTACGGCAGCGTCCTCCTACTCCTGCTCTTCTTCGTCATCTTCTTCTCCTGCTCTTCTTTTTTCCTCTTCTTTCTTCTTCTTTCCTTCTCCTCATTTCTGTAGATCTGTTAAATTTTAATTTTTGTGATGTTGAATCTGTTCATGGTGATGTGTTCTTGTGTGTTCCTGTGTGTTCTTGTTGGCGTTAATATAAGATGTAGGCTGAAGAAGGTGAATATGAGAGGGTTAGATGTAGATTTTTGTGATGTTGAATCTGTTCATAGTGATGTGTTCTTGTATGTTCTTGTGTGTTCTTGGTGTTAATCTAAGAGGTGAGTGGATGTGAGAGGGTGGAATTAATAAAAGGATAAGGGGTAAAATAGTAAATTGGGTGGGTTTCTTAATCCCCGTGCCCATAAAGATTTTGAAGTATCTAGTGAAACGGAGGGAGTATGCATTTTCTCTAAAAACAGTTTTCAACAAAGCTTTCAACCAAAATAACTAACATACGGAGTAGTGTTGATAGTGTTGGAGTATGTCCTGGAGGCAATCTATTTATCGTGACATTTATAAAGGTTTTCTGTTAATTGAGTTATCAATATGGAGATATGTTGACATAATGAAGTCCTTAGAATATAAATGTTGTATTCTTAAATATCTCTAGTCAAGTATTACTGTTAATTAGGACGAGTATAATGCATCGAGCCTAGTATGTGGGTAGATTGATATGGGGATATCAAATCTAACACATGGGTACGCTGTAGGAGTAATGGCGTACTGGATTGACCCACCATGAGAAGGTTGCATGGGAGTTATGTGAATGTCATGAATGATTCTCATAGTGACATTGGCGTTGTGATCCTTAGACTTGAAGTCACTACATTCTCTACATGTGAATCATGTTTTAATATCGTCAAACGTCACGTTGTAACAAGGTGACTATAAAGTCGATAATTGAACATGCTATGAAACATGCTGAGAAGTGTGAGTGATGTAGATGTGATTTGTCCCTCTTACATAACAGGAATAAATATCCATGGTCACTCAATGAGTGAGACTTAGGGAAATGCATGGCCATGCTCGAATGAATCAATATGAGATATTTATGTCATTTGTTTGTCTAAGTCTACTCAGAGAATCGAGAAACTACAGATTGGATTTACGAGGGTGACACTCCATGCCTTGTTCTAATTTAGATAGAAGAGACAAAGGGGTTATACGACACATTAACATTGGTCACATAGGTTATTCAGATCATTGACATTCCTATTTTTTGAGTAGCATTGATGTATTGCTAGATACCGTTCAATGTTTATAAATTGTTACTGTCAACATAATTAGGAACCTACGGGGTCACACACAAGAATAGATCAAACTGGAATTAATTGCTCATTAGTTGGACTAAAGAGTAATAATGAATATTGGCTAAAGTGTAAATTGTGCTCATTAGTTGGACTAAAGAGCAATTGTGGACTAGAATGCAAATAAATCACAACTGTTAGGATTAAAGGACAAAGATGAATTCTCTAGCCTATAAATAGGATTCATAGGCTATGAAATTCATGCTTGATAAATTCATACTCCCACACATACACACGTGAAAGAGAGAAAGAAAGAAAAGATAGTTTTTGTCTCGAGGGTTCGACCCCCACAAAAGCAGCCCCCTCCTTGTGCCACGGGTTGGTTGGATCCAGCCATCGTGCAAGTAAAAGTTCGTTCATCTTGTGAGACAGGATCCTCCATCTTTTTCGGCAGGCTAGCACCGTAGGAAGAGGAACCAATTTTCAGATCCGTTCGCGTGGATACCGTATAGGCGCCGTTTTTAGATATGGGCTAGTGATCGTCACTAGTCAGTTTGACTGAGGTAAATTCATAATCATCAGATTATGCTCATTCACATAGGTCTTTGGCGGGTTTTAGGCAAATATTTTTGTTATTTCCGCTGCATTTGATTGCCCAAAACCCAATAGATATACTAGGTGATAGCAGTTGTATTTAGCATCTTCGCCTCGTGTTGCGTTCTCGTCCCTAGCAAGTCAACATGTGGTGATTTTAGAACAAGACACCACATTTCAAAAATAATCAGTTAAGACTGACTAAATACATACTACAACATGTAAAAAGATTATCGGGCACCGCTAGCACAAAAGAGGAGATGCGAGTAAAAGATGAGAATTTAAAATAAAGAAAAATAAACAATATCTTAAGAGTAACCAATTTCCTTTCAAATTTTATTCCATTTAGTTGGGGTATATCTACTCAAGCTTTTTAAATATTACAAGATTGTCATATTGCACTCAGTAAGGAACAGTCTACCATGAGGTCAGCAGTTATATAATATTCATACTCTTAACTAATACTGCTTGTATATCAAAATTACTCAAGAGGTTTATTTTTAAACAATTTTAGGGTGTATTTTAATTATAGATATACGATAATAGTTAGACACTTGGTAAAAAGTTTACATGAAAATAATGTACTTTAAAATAATAACATTGTATGAAATACATGTATTAAATTATTATAATTTTAATTTTAGAATATTTTATTTGAAAATGTCTAATTAAATAATAATATACCAAGAAAATGTTACACAACGATTAATCTAATGTATACATATTGCCAAATGACATTATAGTATAATTATTACTTTTTCATTGTAGGTACTATGAATAAATCAATCTAAAAAAAAAATATAACTCCAACCATTATAAAAAGTTGATATTAATAAATAAATAAGTCATTAAATGAAAAATTAACTAATACATTTTTAAATTACCTAATTACACTCTCAAACTAATTTTGTAATTAAGCCAATCCTATGACCTTTTGAATGAGATACAACCCCAACAATTAGCTATAGTTTGTTTTTCAGCTTAGATACGAGAGATTGATAGTATTGAAATTAATAGTGATGACATTGATAGTAATGAAATTCATAGTGATGGGATTATAAGTGATGCACTCAGTATAAGTCCGTGTTTGATTTTTTGACTATATGTGTCATTGTCATGTAAATGAAAAAATTCACCCTTTTTAGTTGTTTATTTCTTTTTAAATTCCATATTTAATTGCTTTTATTATTATGAAATAAAACATCTCGTAAAAAAAAAAAAAAATCTCGTGAAAAAAAAAGCAGTAAAAATCTATATATGCGTGTACTTGTACCAAACAATGAACTTGCAGTATTTGGTTTCATAAGCCCAAAAACAAACACGCCCGAGTACACATACATAACCCATTTTCACCGCCGACCCACAGACCCCACCCTGGCCGAGCTTCCCTACGGGCCCACTGATTAGCTGGAAAAGCTTCCCGTCCCGAGGCCGGCACCAACCATTTGAGCCTTTATCAGTCTCCGGTCTTCTCCGCAGGCCACCCCAAAAAACTGACAACGACGCCGACAAAGAGGTACAACTTCCGCCCACCAATTTGATAAATCTCGCATCTTTCTACATTTTGATTGAAGCGCGATCCTTTTTATCTATTATCGTTTCGTCAATTTTTAATATGAGAGTTAACTGGTGAAGGTAGGGTTTATGAGGCTTTTTGTGTTTACATTAGTGAAGCTAGGGTTTATGATGCACAACAATTTCAGGCCAGACCATAACTCTGTTTCTGTTTTCCCCCAACACAGCCACCACCGCAAACACACCTCCTCCTCCAAATTCTGCTTTTTGAGTAGTGTGAAGACCATATTGAAATGTGTCATTGTTTTGGGCATGTTTTGCGGACTTACTTTCCATAGTAGATACGGCTGGGGTTGGTGCTGAAGAAGTCTTCTTCAAATTCTTCTGGGGAGCTACCTTGGGCTTGCTGCCCTTGTACTTCTGCAAGTCTATGTTGTGCCCGTATTCTTTATCATCTTTCCATTGGCAAGAAAGATGAACAATGTGGGCACAACATAGACTTGCAGAAGTACAAGGGCAGCACGCCCAAGGTAGCTCCCCAGAAGAATTTGAAGAAGACTTCTTCAGCACCAACCCCAGCCGTATCTACTATGGAGAGTAAGGCCGCAAAACCTGCCCAAAACAATGACACATTTCAATATGGTCTCTCTCCGCCTCATCTCCTTCGCCATCCCTGAAGAAGCTGCCGCAAGCACCGACCCAGCATCGAACCCCTATCTAATAGGCGTTATTTCTAGCAATTGTCCGTTGAGGTAAGAGTGTAGTTTATTGAATGCAGGTTTTACCTTTCCTTCTACGCGATGTGAACCTTGTTTGTTCTATTCCAATGTACTTCACCGTTTCTGTTGATCCAGAGCGTATTGCTCAGTTTTATTCATTACAAGCTGCGAATTTATAATTTTGCCATGGATATTAGGTTAGTAATGTTCATAAATTTAGAAATTGTTTGGTAGTGTTGGTGAAAGTTCTTTTTTTTTTGGGATTTTGATTGGTTATATCCAAGCAGAAGTTAGAACAACATTGTACTACATGTGCAGTTCATGAGGAGGTAATTGAATTGAATCACAGATAGGAACATTGTTGCATCTAAGCAGCAGTACTTCCCCCAATTTGACTCTGTGATTAAAAATTGTATCATTTTCTGGTCACGATTTGTGGGTTGTTCTAGTTGACACAAGGTTTGAACCAACATATGAAGGTTGATTTTGTTGTGATAGTTGTGGTGTTCTCCGTGTTGGTGGTGTTCTTCGTGCTCTTGGTGTCAAAATTCCTCTTCTTCTCAAATTAGGATTGATGGTGAGTGGTGTAATTTTGTTAGTTGGCTAAGGGTATAATTGACTTTACTCAAATTAGGGGCAAAATAGTAAAAAATACGAAAAAGTGACTTTATGGAAGGAACATGACATAAGGGTGCTTAGTGTCCTCTGATTTCTGTTATGAAGGGAGCAAAGTGGAATTATCCGAAACACATGGGACCAATGTGTATTATTAGGGTGGTTATTGCTTTACCCTTCCCCATAATAGTAGGTTTATACCAACAGTAAGCGTTAAGTGCGCACATGTTCACTTTGGTAATGGATGAGGTTACAAGGAGTATCCAAGCTGAATCACGTGGTGTATGTTATATGCAGGCAGTAATTTTGATTGATGAAACGAGGAGTTGGCCTAAAACGCAAGTTACAATCGCGAAGGGATAACTTATAATATAAAGGATTTAGAATTAGCCAGTCAAAGACAGTATGTGGTGTAACTTCAGTGGCCATGGGCAATGGGAGATTAGGAGGCGAGGATATGATTTTAATCTATTTGTAGATTGGTTAATGTGTTTGGATTATATATAATGTGGACTAGTATCGTTTCTAACTCTTTTCTTGCATTTAAATTAGCCGCACCGTACCTGCACCTGCACCCTGCACCTGTGCTTCTTTGGTAGCACCTAGCAGGGTATCAGGATAGGTAAGGATATATTACGTGTTTAAACAAAGAGAGGCAAACAGAGTTATTCATAGGTTTGCCCATTTCACCTATAGTTTTGGTGGACAAAATAGTCTGACCAAAGAAATGTCCCGACTGGACTTAGTTCCTTCTAACTATAGATGTATCGGTGAATCAATTAAGTCTGAAGTTCCTCTGAAACAGACTCACAGCAACACTAGAAGAAAAATACTTATTCCTTCCCTATTCCAAAAACACCTTCAAAAATGTAATGTATTGTAAAATTTGTGTGAAATATATAGTAATTTAACAATGTATATTTTTGTTATTTTGACATGTGAAAGAATTGTCTTCCAATTCATCAAAAAATCAGAATAAATGTCTTCCAAATTACTGTAAAAATATATGAACTAATCCGCACAATGCCACAATCCACATCCCCACTCTTTCAAAATTGGCGCACTCGCACCCGTACCAGCTCATTGTAGATATTTAGCTCTTGGGGGTACCTGTTCAGAATATTTTTTCTTTTTAATCAACTCACTTTTTACCAATCATCAGATGGACACGTGGATTGCCTGCACTGGTAGATGTGAAGAGCCATTTTCCTTCTTTATCAAAGATAGTACGAGAACTCGCTGAGTGGAAATAGCGACAAGGATGTTCTGCCGCAATAAGCTTGTCCGGCATTTAGATCCCTTTGGAAAATTATATAATTCTCTGTGGTTCCTTTCATCCCGTGCCTTATCGGGCAATGCTTCCAAGAAGTCGAAGCTTGCTCCTTTACAGGTCATATTTTTTCCTCCTTTGCAAAATGTCCCCTGCCTCCATTTCATTGCATTTCTGTTTACAAGTCCTTGCATATGTCCTTTTTCTACAGGAGCGAAGAATGGTAGACCGTCGTAGGCTATGGGCTAAAGGTGGCGATGGTGGCAACGGGTGCTGCAGTGTCCGCCGCAGTAGAAGCGACCGCCGAGGCAAACCAGACGGTCTCTCTCTCTATCTCTCTTTCCGTACATACAGATACACTGATGTTTACTCCAAAAGACTATGGAACTTACAGTGTGGGGCAATAACTGGTGTTTGGCGCAGTGATTATTGCAGGGGGAATTCCATTACATGGCTAATATTTAATCCACCATGGGGTGAGATAGAATACCAAGTCATGATTCTTCTCGTGATGATGAAGTAATCAAGTTACATTTCCTACCTTTATGATTAATACTCCTTTAATATCAATACACCATTAAACTGTGGATCCCTGCACCCATAATTAAACTGTGGCACCCATAATTTTCAATCCATACACCAGATATGACCTAAAAGCATGTTCGGTGGGCAGGTACAAGAAAGAGGTACATTGGTATGAATCCTGGTAAGGGTTATAAAGTGGTGTATGGTGCAGGGATAAATTGAATCCCACCATGGTGAATTGGTATTTGCATTTGGTACTTGATTAGTTCTAGTGGTGGGTGGAGAAAATTCTAGTGCGTGGTGATGAGAGAGAGATGGAGGAAGAGGGGAGAGAAATATTTTGAGAACCCACCGGGTTTGAGATACAAATTTAATGAAATATTATTGCCGGTGGCGGAGAAAGTACATGGTTCAAACTGCAGGCTTAACTGACATTTTGGTGCTTCTCATTTTATCAATCACTCAGTTTTTACTGTCACAAACAAACAAGTTGCACGATCCTACCTAGATATCCAATACCCCCTTACTATCAATATCCCCTATATAACCCCCATGTTTTAATCTTTGCACCAAAACTGATAGTTGAAGTTTACAACGTTCACTCGAGATGGCTCACTAGAAAACTTCAGTATATGTATCAGTCATTACCGAATTGTCTTTAATTTCAACCATTCAAGTTAGCTGACCTTATTAGTGTGTAGAGTAAACTTTAGAGTTAGAGTATGTTTGATGAGTAGAGTAAACTTTAAAGTGCTATTTTTCCTGCTATTTGTGTGATACTGATGGAAGGTTGCTTTGGTTTTCTTGTCAAATTATATAGGTGGTAATGGTGGAAGAGGAGGTGATGTCATACTTGAATGTTCCCCAACAGTTTGGGACTTCAGCAGTCTGCAATATCGTCTTGTATGATTTTCCCTCGTAGTATTCTTCACCAATTTTGCTTGTACTGTCCTATTTTAACCATTTACAGATAATGACTATTGGTTTTTTGCAGAATGCAATGAGAGGGGGGCATGGCGCTTCCAAAAATAAAATAGGCAGCCGAGGGGAAGATAAGGTTAATATTCGTTTTCTTTCATCTTAGGGTTGAGTAACTTACATTCTATGGATTTATAACCAGTTTTGCTGGCAGGTTATCCGACTCCCCGTTGGCACTGTAATTCATCTTGTGGAGGGTGAAACTTCTTCTGAAGTTGAAAGTAGTTCTTCCAAAGCTTTGGATCCCTGGGAGATCCCAGGAACACTTGATGTGGATCCAGTTGAATCTGTTGAGGAACTAATCTCCAGTACCACCAGTGGGTCAGAGATGGTGGAAACAGTGAATAAGGTTGAATTATTTTCTCATGCTGAAACAACTGTAATTGAAGCAGCTAGTGCAAACCAAGGCAATCAAAGTTTTCAGACAGAGTATCTTCCTGCATCTTCTCTTTCAAGTAAAAAAAGTGGACGCAGAACTGATTTGAGGATGTTAAAGGAAAATGGATTTGAATTAGAAGGAGAGCCCGATAGTATTGTCGATGAAGCAAGCTGGGAGGAAGAAGAGGAAAGTAAACAGATACAATACAATGTTGCTGAATTAACAGAACCTGGCCAAAGGATCGTTATTGCTCGTGGAGGCGAGGGTGGCTTAGGTAACGTTTGCTTTCCAAGAGTTTCTAAGAACCATAGTCTTTCAAGGACTGAACTTCAGAAGAGAAATGCTCCCGACTACGAATCTTCAGATGACGAACAGTCATCGCTTAGTGTTGGAACTCCTGGCTCAGAGGCTATTATTGTGTTAGAGCTCAAGAGCATTGCTGACGTAGGTCTTGTGGGAATGCCAAATGCTGGTAAAAGTACTATTTTAGGGGCTATCTCAAAGGCCAAGCCCACAGTAGGCCACTATGCCTTCACAACCTTGAGGCCAAATCTAGGTAACCTAAATTTTGATGATTTATCAATCACTGTGGCTGATATACCAGGGCTTATAAAGGGAGCCTCTGAAAACCGTGGGCTTGGACACGCTTTTCTTCGTCATATAGAACGTACAAAAGTTCTTGCTTATGTACTGGACCTCGCTGCTGGTTTAGATGGAAGAAAAGGAATCCCACCGTGGGAGCAGCTACGCGACTTAATGTTGGAGCTTGAATTGCATCAAGAAGGTTTATCAGATCGTCCTTCTCTGGTAGTGGCAAATAAAATTGATGAGAAGGGGGCTGAAGAAGTGTACGAGCAATTAAAGAGAAGAATCCGGGGTGTTCCTGTTTTTCCTGTCTGTGCAATTTTGGAGGAGGGGATTCCTGACTTGAAGGATGGTCTTAGGATGCTCGTGAATGGTGGAGAATCGCGAAAACTACAGTTGGACAACATAATTGTTGATTAGATTGCCAGGTTTCTTTATTCTTCCCTGCTGATTTTAAATCTTCTGTTGAACCATAGTAGTCAAGTGCATAGCAGAAGGAAGCAGTGACTATTCTCGCATCAAAACCAACTTGTTCGAGATTATATATCAGTATCCTTATTGAACTGATGGTACTTCTGCATTATGAGGCTTTAGAAATGTAGATTTTGCAAGTTTTATAGTGATTAAGGAATTGAAGATGAAGTGGATGGCTGAAGCATTCATTGGATCTTAACCTGTGACCCATTTTGTGCGCACAATCCTGTTTCTTCAACTGGTTGGCTAGTTTAACTTGCGAAATGTCATTTCGAACATGTAAAATAAGTTTTATAGCGAAAAACTTTTTACATATGAATTTCATTTCAGCTCAATAAGTTTTTTCCCAGTTTTACTGGGTTCTGCTAGATTGATCAGATTCCTCTAGGTCTAACTGCCCAATGCATTTGCTATCTTGGTTTAACTTTAAAAGCTCATTATGATGTTTTTAATATACTACTTTTTGAGTGTGGCATAAATTCTCGCAAGGTTGTACTGGACACTGTACTGTTTAGTAACTTTTTCCCTTAATTTTCCTTTCCTTTCAAGTCATTGATAGTTTTCTCCTAAGCAGTCAATAGTACTGCACTTCTGTTAGGAAAGAGTTGTTATTGACTGTGAATAGTTCCAAAACTTAGTTACCTCGCATCAGATTCAGATAGCATAGTTCTGTTGGAACTTCTTACCTAATGGGAGAGGATTATAGATGAACACGGAAAATTAAAGAAATGTTATGTTTCGAATTTCATGCTGGCATTTTTGTTATATAACAATTGTTTTGGTA
Source organism: Linanthus parryae (assembly GCA_023055425.1). Lineage (NCBI taxonomy): Eukaryota > Viridiplantae > Streptophyta > Magnoliopsida > Ericales > Polemoniaceae > Linanthus > Linanthus parryae. The sequence continues at coordinate 44,376,875 of JALGPY010000002.1, forward strand.
TGGAGATATCTACTGAGTTGCTGGCGATAACGTGGAACTTCTCCAACTATTTGATTCTACCTCAAATTCAAATTATTAACTATACCATGTTTATTACACCCTTACATCATGAAATATAGTTCCGTTCTACAGGGATATATGATCTCATACTGGTAAATCAAGTAATAGTAACACAACTATGAATTACAATCTTTTGTATTTTGTCAGATTCTTGAAGGCATTAGCAATATTTGCGATGACAGCAGCCGGTCTGGAATGTGCAGAGTCATTGAGGTATTGTCGCTTCTAGTTTGTCTGCTTGAACTTTGTTGTTAAACCTCGAGGTAGAAACAAGAAATATTTTTCAAACAACAAAGCTCTTTCCCTTATTGACTGGTGTCCTTTTCCGTTTCTCCAGCTTAAGCGGGGACCAAGTCATATATTGTTTCTTAATAACCTGTTCCACCTTACTGCTCTTCAAATAAGAGCAGTAAGTGAATTTTGGAGGAATTATTGCCCCTAGAGTTCTAGATGTATTCAAATAAGATTAGATGATGATTTTTATGGGGCTAAACCTTTTTTGCTATAGATGATGGAGTTACTCGTTACTCATCACCATAAACTCAATTTACCATCCTTCGATTTTTTTTTGGTGGGGGGGGGGGGGGTATATACCTTGTAGAATGCTATGAATTTCTCAAATACTCAAATGTTGTCTGTTTTCCTGGATTCTGCATACTTAAATATTTTTGCCGGTTAACTTCATTAAGGTTTATGAGAGATGATTCTGACATTTGAAAGCCAAGAGTTCCATATTTTGTTGGTTGAAACTGCTTTTTTTTTTTTTTTTTTTTTTTTTTTTTTTTTTTTTTTTGGAAAAGGTTGAAACTGCTTTTGTTGTCAAGATATGTGTCTCATAGTCACTTTATTGTTCACTATGGTTTGGGACTCTCAGTAGACCATAAAGTCGCCTCATTTTATTTTTTTACTACAGCCATTTTATTATTTTTTTATCACAGTCAAGAACTCCTAAACCTATCATAGTGCTACTTGGGGTTGGGGATCTTGATTTTGAGGTCCAAAGTGAACATAAATTACTGGAAAATTAGGTAATACTTCAAATATTTTTCAAAAATCGTTTTGCTGAAAGGCCAGTGTTTAAACCTGTAGCTCTCTCGTGCGCAAGTAGATATCTGGTGCTGACATGTTTCCATGCTGAGCATTGGGAGTAAATACTAAAGACATCTATCATGAATAGTACTGCAGGTTAAGACTAGTGATGAGACAACCTTGCCAGTGTTTCAGGATTACTGGGGCTGTCTCTGTTTGGCCTCCAGACATAAAAAATCTCGTAGGTGTATAGAATTGATTGGGAAATGATGTAAATTTGACCATTCTCAATAAAAAGTTACAAGCATGATAAGCCGGAAAAGCTACACTATAAAAGCATGAACATTATAAGCCAAGAGAGAAATTTGGCCTAAAAGTACTGCAAGATAGTGCAATAATACATGAAGAGATTTTGACTCTCTGAGGCTTGTGGAGGAGGAGAAAAGGTAGGCTAATGGTGAGGGCACGTTCCGGTGGTACCATAATGATGAAAACTGATTCATCAGTCCGAAGAAGATGTTTTACTATCGGATATAATTTTTGTGGTGGTACCATATTGACCAAAATTGAATCATTAAGATGTTTTACTATCATCAGGATATATTAGTTTGTGTTGTATGTTACTTCATGTTAAGATTGGAGTTTTTACTTTCAAAAGCGGTCAATGCATTCTCTTTTTCTTTCAATCTGTTGCTTGTTTGACATGCTTTGCAGTATTCTGAATGCAGAACCGCGTCTGGTGGGTTTGAAGGAATTACTTCAGGCAGGTTGTTCAATTCTCCCATTTGTTTTCAGGGTGCACGTCTGATAGCATGCTGTTAATGCCTTTTTGGTACTACGGGGCATAATTTTTTAATCGGAACGGACATTGAACCGGTTGGAGGACTGGTCCCTGGTTCCACTGCCGGTTTAATTTTCAACAATATATTTACATATGTAATGTAATTGTAGTGAGTTTAAAATATGAATTAAAAAATAAGGTATCGTTTGAAATAAAGATTGACCAGATGTGGAAGTACTAAATTCAAGTGTATAGAAGTCATAACACCAAGTTAGCACTTGGAATGTAATAGGACTAATGCAATAGTTGAAGTTTTAATTTTTCTAAACGTGATAGTGCTAGAGAAAGGAAATTGTTATTTAGGGCGCAGGGGAAATTAAGTAACCTGCAATGTTTTGTATGTTTAATACCGAGTATCTTTCATGTAAACAAAGTGATAAACCCAGTGTTTATGTTGAGAAACTTCACATGTGTAGGGCAGGCTCGGCTCTTGTAAGTGTCAAGTGTGACGTTCTGTTTGATAAATATTAAGTAGGCTGCCTGGGTGAACGATTTTAAGGTTTTCTGTGAGAGGGAAAAGGAAGAAGATAGAGACGGCAGAGAAAGAAAAGGAACCGTCTGATTGTATTCATCACAAACATAAGCTTAAATACATCCTAATGAACGGTCACATTTTGTGCCCTTTTATTTTTTCATTAATTACACAAAAGACCCTTCGGGTTTAACAGCTTCATACATGAATCCTTCTGGAAGGATCTGCTGAGAGGGCTTGACACCGAAGTGGGCTTCTGTTAACTCTTGGGCTTCAATAATGCATTGGGCTTCTTGAGGTCTTGGGCTGAAGTAATGGACTGGGTTAATACCCCCCCTCAAGCTCAGGGCTGGGCTTCTGTCATGAGCTTGCTTCGCAGCTGCTGGAATCGTGGTGTAGGCAACCCCTTTGTGAAGATATCAGTCAGTTCATTGGTTCCTGAAACAAAAGAAACAATGAGTTCATTTCGTAAAGCCTTCTCTCGAACGAAATGATAATCAATTTCGATATGTTCCGTTCGAGCGTGAAGGATAGGATTGGCAGTCATTTTTATAGCGGATGCATTGTCACACCATAAAGTAGGAAGGTGATTGAGACGAAGATGAAGATCTTGAAACAACATGTTTAACCAAGAAAGTTCAGCTGCTGTTACAGCCAGGGCCCGGTATTCAGCTTCGGTAGAAGACTGGGGCACAGTGGGCTGTTTTTTTGCGGCCCAATGAATTGGATTGGGCCCAATAAAAATGACAAGACCCGTAGTACTGCGACGATCCGTTGGGTTACCGGCCCAATCGGCGTCGGTAAAAGCATTTATTGGGCTTGGGCCTTTGGAGTAAAACAAACCTTGGTGTATAGTGCCCTTAGCGTAAAATACGTTTGGCACCAATGAGATGGGAAGTGGTTGGAGCATGCATAAATTGACATAAATTAATGGCAAAGGCAATATCTGGGCGTGTAAAAGCCAAATATTGTAAAGAACCCAGAAGTTGTCTATAAAGAGTAATATCAGAAAGTGGTGAACCATCAAGAGCATGAAATTTCCCAGAAGCAGGTAAAGGATTAGAACATGTTTTGCAGTTCACCATGTTAAATCTAACAAGAAGGTCTTGAATATACTTGTGTTGGTTGATAAAAATTCCATCTGCAGTTCTAGTAATTTGAAGACCAAGAAAATAATGTAAGGGACCAAGATTAGTCATTTCAAACTCATTTTGCAGAGATTGAACCAAAACTTTGAGGTAGCTAGCATCAATTCCAGTTAAAATTATGTCATCAACATATAAGAGAAGAAGTGTAATACGAATAGAAGAGTGTCTAATAAATAATGAGCTATTTGCATTGGATTGAACAAAACCCAAAGAAGTAATGTAAGAAGTAAAACGGTGAAACCATGTTCTTGGAGCTTGTTTGAGTCCATAAATGGACTTATGCAGTTGAAAAACATAATGAGGTTTTGAAGGATCCACAAAACCAGGAGGTTGTTTCATGTAGACTGTTCACATCAAGTTGCTGTAAAGGCCAATCAAAAGTAGCAGCAAGAGCTAAAATAGTGCGGACAGTAGCATGCTTAATCACAGGACTAAAGGTCTCATCACAGTCTAAGCCAGGGGTTTGGTGAAACCCCTTGGCTACTAAGCGAGCTTTAAACCTGGAAATAGTCCCATCAGCTTTGTATTTGGTTTTAAAAACCCATTTGTTACCAACTATATTGGCATTAGGAGGAGGTTCAACAAGACTCCAAGTTTTTTGATTTAAGAGACTAAGATATTCGGCTGACATGGCTTCTTGCCAGTGAGTATGTTTCTTAGCCTCAGAAAAACAAGTAGGGTCAGAAGCAGTAGTGTTTAATGCAGTAATAGTAGTAGGAAAACCAGAAACTTTACCAAACCCAGTAAATTTGAAGGGAGGAGGATCAGACCCTTTACCCTTAAGTGAAGCAAAGTCAAGAATCTTCTTTTTGAAGATACCTGACTTGCTTCTGGTCTGCATTGGGTGACCCTGAGTTGGAAGAGAAGATTGAGAACTCAGAGGTGCCATGTCAGAGTGAGGAGAAGAGGGTGTGTGTATTTGTTCTGCAGAAGTGTGTATCTGTTCTGGAGAGACACCCTCATTCACCACTGCTGACTGCATTTCTGGTTGTAACATGTCATTCTCACCAACTGGGTCAGCAGCAGTTTGGGGAGTGTCATCATATCATGGGTGGTATGAAGGCACAGTAGAAGAAGAGTCATGAAACAGTGATGATGGGGTATCTGCAGAAGGTAAGGAAGTGTAAGGAAACAGTTGTTCATTAAAAATAACATCTCTACTAACATGAAAATTTTGTGCAGATTTCAAGTAACACAAATAACATTTGTAATTGTCAACATTGTCAAGAAAAATACACTGTTGTGTTCTAGCATCAAGCTTAGAGGAGTTATAAGGTCTAAGATTAGGGTAACATGCACATCCAAACACTCTCATAGATGCATAATCAGGAATTTTGTGAAACAGAAGTTCATAAGGTGATTTGCCATGAGTTAAAGGACTTGGCATTCTATTAATGAAAAACACAGCAGTAGCAAAAGCATGAAACCAGAAATGATGAGGCAAATAAGCATGTTGAAGCATGGTAATAGCAGTTTCAAGAATATGCCTATGTTTTCTTTCTGACACACCATTTTGTTGAGGTGTGTGTGGACAAGATTTTTGATGAGTAATGCCTTGAGAGCTTAAGTATATTTGAAAAACTACAGAAATGTATTCTCCACCTCCATCTGATCTAAGTATTTTAATTTTAAAACCGAAGAGATTCTCAATATGACTTTGAAATTTAGCAAACAGAGCAGGTACTTCAAATTTGTGTGTCAAAGGAAACAGCCAGGTATATCTAGAATAGTTGTCTATAAATAACACATAGAATCTGTATCCTTGCAAGGATTTCACAGATGCAGGACCCCATACATCAGAATGTAATAAATGCAGAGGAACATGAGAGACAGTAGTAGACCTAGTATAAGGTAATCTAGTTATTTTGCCTTTAAGACATGATTCACACATAGCAGAAGAGGAAGATTTAGTGTTTGAACCAGTAATTTGTGTCAAAACATCATTAGCTGGGTGACCCAGTCTAGCATGTAGCAAAGGAACATTGATAATACTACCCAAACAAGCCTTGGGAGAAGAAACAGAAAAATGGGAAGGATAAATAGGGTAGAGTCCCTTTTCACTATAGCCTTTGTATAGTATTTTGCCTGTGTCCAGATCCTGAATATAAAAAGTGTTTGCATAGAAAACAAAGCAGCAGTTATGTTGAGAACTCATTTGATGAACAGATAAAAGATTTGTAGCTAAGTTTGGAACATGTAAAGTGTTATTTAAATGGAAAGTATGATTATTAGTTTGAAAAGAGGCAGTACCAGTGTGATTAATTTGTGAAACTTGATAGTAACATGATCATTTCCGGTGTAAGTGTCAGCAAGAGATAGATTTCTCAAATCAGCAGTCATGTGATTGGTGGCTCCAGAATCAGACAACCAATATTTATGTGTTGAGGAGCCAGAAGATGAGGCATTATAGGCAGTAAGGTTGTCAGAGGGAGGCTTCCCTTGGTAAGAGTAATATGTTCTATGCCAACAATCAGCAGCAGAATGATAATCAAGATCACAAATTTGACAATTAATGGGAGTTGTGGTGGATCTAGTGTTGGAATTGTAAAGGCCGCCACCACCACCACGGTGGTAGCCCCTTTGACCACCACCACGACCCTTGGACTGGTCAAATCTACCTCCCTGGTTCCTCGGTCCAGATCCGTAGTTGGATCTGCCGTAGGAGCCACCGGTTCGGCCATAGCCTCCTCTACTGGTGGGTGGTCCAGGGCCGAGAATACCTCGTCCACGACCGCGACCAGATCCTTGATAGAAGTTTGAAGAAACAGAATAGGCAGCAGAAACGTTCATAGCAGTAGAGTCAGAAAGTTCGGCAGATTGAGATTCATGCATTTTTTCTTCGGCTTTTAGCAAAACATGAACTCTTCAAAACTAATAGCATCAGATCTACCACGAATAGTGGTTCTAAAGGCATTATATTCACTAGGCAGGCCATTCAAAGCATACAAAAGCATGTCTTCATCATCAATCGTCACCAAAGAAACAACAAGTTTGTCACGAATATTTTTCAACTTTTGCATGTACAGATCTACTGAATCAGAGCGTTTGCGCAGAGTTTGCAAGTTAGATTTGAGTTGTAGAATATTAGATCGATTCAGTGACGCATACCTCCCTCAAGCGCAAGCCAAACGGCTCGGGATGAGGTCTTACCGATACATGAGAGAGTGCTTCGGGAGTGAGAGTGGCGTTGATGAGGGTTTGTAAGGCCTGATCTGTCTGAAACCATTCGCGAAACGCCGGATTTGGAACAGTCAGACCATCAACAACAGAGAGAGTCTCAGGCGGCAGAGCGGTGGAGCCATCAAGAAACCCAAACAGGTTCTGGGTGCAAAAAATCGAAGATAACTGGTGTTTCCAAAGAACATAATTGGAATTATCAAGTTTGTAAGGCATCAAATGGTGTATATTTGAGAGAAGATATAAGGGATTTGATGTGGATTGAGCCATGGTAGCCAACATGAGGCTCTGATACCATGAACGATTTTAGAGTTTTCTGTGAGAGAGAAGAGGAAGAAGATAGAGACGGCAGAGAAAGAAAAGGAACCGTCTGATTGTATTCATCACAAACATAAGCTTAAATACACCCTAATGAACGGTCACATTTTGTGCCGTTTCATTTTGTCATTAATTACACAAAAGACCCTTCGGGTTTAACAGCTTCATACATGAATCCTTCTGGAAGGATCTGCTGAGAGGGCTTGACACCAAAGTGGGCTTCTGTTAACTCTTGGGCTTCAATAATGCATTGGGCTTCTTGAGGTCTTTGGCTGAAGTAATGGACTGGGTTAATACTGGGTCCGACCCAGTTCTCCAATTGGGGCCGAACCCGTCGGGCCGAAGCGGGTTTTACTGTATCAATTGAATTGAGACTCCAATAACTGAAACCAGACCAGTGAAGTGGTACGATTCGCTATTGGAGCGGCCGACCCGGCAGATCCGGTTCTAAAACTATGCTATTATTAGGAGTTCTGCTTTTGTTCAGTTCTACTTCTATAAGCTTCTTCCCAGAAAAGACCTTTTCATTGTAATCATGTCATGTTGATAGTAAACTTTTACTTAGGAGACTAAAGAATTTCAAGGTTTCTTAACTTTTTACAGTTAACTGACAACTCTGGTGTTACAGTTTCTTAATAAAGCTAGCATATTGCACTTGTAATACCCCGTATTTTAGTTGGGGTTATTTAGTAATTTCGAAAACTATTTGAGAATTTTAAGAAACTTATATTTCAAACTTGTCCTTGACTTCTTCTTAGTTTTAAAATATGTGTGTCATTTGACATCTATGATGATAAATATATATATATATATATATATATATATATTGGGATTATTTTGTAGTTTTTAAAACTTGGAAAATACTATATGAAACTTATTTTGTATACTTGGGAGGTACTTGTAGTTTTCTAAAAGTGATTTGTACAGAGTGTTTTATTTTATATAATTTGGAGATTTTTACAATTTATGAAAGTTATCTTTTCTAGTGTTACCTATTAATTGGAAATTATATTTTCACCCCTCAACTTTTAGTTTTCACAAATAAACATCTCATTTATCAATTTTACATTTTTATCCCCAACTAGCTTGTTGGGAAACTTATGACTTCTCTTCAAGCCCCCTCCACTATCTTTGGTCAACTCATCTAAATTATGGAGATGATCTTTTTTACTAACATCTCATATTTCTCTCTAATAATACACCAACTCTCATTAATACCCTCATGTATGGCATTACCATGTGTGTTCTTTCACCACCAACCACCACCATCAACTACATTTCTTTTCATTCTAATTTTTCTTCATCTTTTTCTCTTCAAGAACATCAACACATGCTCTCTTCTCCCTCTCCAAATTTCATCCCGTTTTTGGGTGTTGACCTCACAAAAAGACCATCAAAAATCCATTTTCTACTCTTCAAATCATCAAAAACTTGATTCCAAGGATAGTATGATCATGGAGGGGAGCTCTTTCACCATTATTCTCAAGAAATGAAGGCCAATTTCACTCTTTCATCCACCATCTTCTTGAATATTTGGGTAAAGTTTTCTTCTAGCCTTCAATTCATGCTTGCATGTCCATCTTTACCTTTGATTGATGAAATTTCATCTTTGATTTCTTCATTTCCATGCTTAGTTCTTCATCTTCATGGTTAGATCATGTGTTTGACTTCAAATTTTGACTATTTCATGAAACTCACACTAGAACCCGCATGCATGTTGTGAATGCCTTCTTATTTGCATTGCATGTCAAGAAACACTTAGATAATTTGTGTCAAGAGCATGTAAAAATATTAGTTAATGCCTAAAATGGTGTTATTTGGGTGAAAATCAAGTCTTCATAAGTTGCATGTATCATTTGAACCAAACTTGTTGATTTTTGGAAAAATTGCATATTTTCACAATCTGACCAGTTTGTGAAAAACGTACATTATCTCTAAGTTTTGTCTCTTTGGAATTTTTAAATCTTGAATATTCTGAAACTAGACTCAAAGAGGGTCACTTTTAAAGAAAATTCAACTCCATAGCCTTTATGGTTAGGGAGATATGCTCATTCTAAGTTGCATGTTTTCTGAAACTCTGTTTTTGAACAAGTTTTGCTATTTTTGTTAAAAATCTCATTTACCGAAACATATGGCACCCAATCTTTCTTGTGATGAAACTAGACACATAAGAGATTCATTCTGGAGAATATGGGCATTTTTCCTATTCTCCAAGTAGTAGTAATTGTTCTTCAAAGTTGAAATTGTCTGCCAAACTTGTCTCTGCATAGCAGTGTTTGTTATTTTTGTAACTTGAGTTTTATAATAGCTATGCATGATTTTCTTTATGTTTCTGAAAGTAGACACATATAGGTTCATCATACATTAATTTTAAAATTTTAGGAGATGATTTGATATGGTAAATATGGCTCCAAAGTCAGAGCTACAATTTCAAATTTTTTTTAGAAAACTTGAATTTTTGAACTTCTAGGTGTTTTGTTGGACTTGTTTTGATAATTAAACATCATCACATGTGCATTAGTGAAATTTAGGACTATGTGACATGTAGGTTTTCACTTTTATTATGCATGTGTAAATTGGTTATAACGAGTACGTCATACGTGTGATTGTAGACATCGACCCCGTAGGAGAGAGCGGTTGTCGTCGGAGTGCTAGGCTTAGTTTCTTGATTTTGATTGTTCTTCATCTCAGTGGTAAGTACATATGTACGGCCTTTTAATATCAAAATGTGTGTATGTGTTTGATGTTTCAAATGAATGCTTGTTATATGAAAAAGTATGAGAATGCATGTTTTCCACTCGAAAGTTGTTAAACTTTTTTATTCATCTCTTTTGAGAACTCTCGGAAATTACTTGTGAAATGTTGATAATCTGATTCTGGTTATGTGAAAGAGAAGAAATAAAATACCTCTAATTGACTTAGGACGATGTACAGAGTACTGTTATTAATGGGAGGCGTCAAGCGATCCTCCATTTTCTTATGGCTAAGACCATTGAAGCAATGCTTCTTATTATTGGATAGAACGTTAATGTTCACAAATCCGCCCCCGATGAGCCAAAATGTATCAAGATATTGAGGTCAAGGGGTTTATAGATCTATAGAGTACTACTTATACTTGTAAGGGTCACTACGGTATAGGGGTGTCGACACTTAAGGCCTTTTAGCTAATGTTGTGAGCGGGGTTGACGAATGGGCTCCCTTAACGCTCGGGTGAAATAGGGTTTGATAGACCCTAGAAGGAACCCTTAGTGATTATTTCGTGATCCCTCTGTTTACATCGATCCTGCTGGTGGCTCTTGACACGCCTCAGCTAAATTAAACTGTTGATTGAAGTCGAAATAAAAAAATTGACTACTTTATTATTCTTGTTTGTGGCTCTGGATTGCCCTAATCAATTTAAATGATTTGATATGCTTTGGCTACTCATGAACTAAGTTATCCTCTTAAATGGACTTGTTTATTCTGGTTATGTTACGAACTACTCGTGGTTTCTCAATGTTATTAAATTGAGAGGTTTTTGTTACTCGTTTACTTCCAGTTGTTCCAAATTCTCCAACATGATAGCTTTACTATTTAAATCTTCTAATTTGTTTCAACTCATGCTTCCGTGCCACTCGATGCTTTACATGTCGTAGTATGTATTTACTCAGTTTTTACTGATTATTTCTTCAAAACTGCGTCGGCATTTGCCATTTTAAAACCGCAGGTCGTCAATAAAGTTTGGGGAATGGGAACGCGGATCGAGATCAAGAAGTTTAGCTTAAGTCATATCACTTAGTAGATCACACACGATTTGTTTTAGATTGTACTTATTATCGAATTTTTGTTGCGTACATTAATTGAGATGTAATCTTAATAGTTAATTTTCTACTTTTGGTTATCGATTGTCTCTTTTAACCCTGAACCGAGATCCCGGGTCGTTTCAGATGGTATCAGAGCATCGGTTCTCCGGTTAATGAGACTTTTTTTGATTTCCTTAAGTAGATAAAGAAGAAAGATAACACGTTTTCAAAATTTTAAAATTGATTAGGATATCTCAATTTGGTAATAACAAAGTAAGCAAGCCGCGGGGGATTTTGGGGTACTTACGTATTCTTAAACACGATTTGTACCGTACTTGTTGATTAGTTGTTACTTGCTAATTGGTACGTGCTCCATGCGGAATCTATTTGCTTATTTATATGTTTGCTATCCTATTAGCATGTTTACTTGCTATATAGAAATGATTTGTCATTGTCCTGTGAAGCCAATCCGTGTTCCTTTGCTTGGTCATCCTACCTTGTCTACGAGAGAGTAACGACCTTTTGACTTAAATACCCTGAGACCATTCTTTTCTTACCTATGAGCGCGAATTTTAAGATAGTACGTTAATTTATTTTATTTTGAGTTAACTTGACTTGGTCGTTTCCAAAAATAGAAATTTTTGACAAAAAAAAGGTATTCATAAAAAAATGATTTTGAAAAAAAAAATATAATTGGGTGCGGAGATACCAAATGCCAAGTGATATGGACCACTTTGTTTAGCAGTCCGCTGGCGTGACCCTTAGTACGACGGTACTATGAGTCGTACCCGCTGTGTAGACTAAGTTGGAACATTTGAAACACATGCGAGTTGCGATGGAGAGACATGTTGTGTGACGACACATAGTGTTGTTTTCCCCCTCGTATGCGTGGAACACTTGAGGTGCTTGGTTTATCTAATCCTATGAAGGTAAGACAATATTTTTAACGCGGATAAGCAAGGCAAAATGGCATGTTAGTTTTGATCAAATTATTTTTCTAAAAGTTTCGTGATTGTTTAAATGCTAGAAAATTTTCGAATTACTTTGTAAACGTGAGAACTTGCATTTTGGTCTAACTTTTCAAAATTTGGTGCGACCTTTTACTTGAGCTATTTTTATATGAATTCCTAATGTGACACGAGTGAGAAGAGACGAAATCGATCAAGAGCGCGTTTTCCGTTAATTTAAGTGTTGCATGTGCATTAGCATTACATACAAGTCTCATGTGCATTAGTTGCATTATCTTCAAGTATGTTTGTAAGTTCTCTCAAAAGTTTTCTTAAGCTTCGGGGACGAAGCTTCATTTTAAGGGGGATATATACGGGGTATTTAGTAATTTTGAAAACTATTTGAGAATTTTAAGAAACTTATATTTCAAACTTGTCCTTGACTTCTTCTTTGTTTTAAAATATGTGTGTCATTTGACATCTATGATATATATATATATATATATTTGGGATTATTTTCTAGTTTTTAAAACTTGGGAAATACTATATGAAACTTATTTTGTATACTTGGGAGGTACTTGTAGTTTTCTAAAAGTGATTTGTACAAAGTGTTTTATTTTATATAATTTGGAGATTTTTACAATTTATGAAAGTTATCTTTTCTAGTGTTACCTATTAATTGGAAATTATATTTTCACCCCTCAACTTTTAGTTTTCACAAATAAACATCTCATTTATCAATTTTACATTTATATCCCCAACTAGCTTGTTGGGAAACTTATGACTTCTCTTCCAGCCCCCTCCACTATCTTTGGTCAACTCATCTAAATTATGGAGATGATCTTTTTTACTAACATCTCATATTTCTCTCTAATAATACACCAACTCTCATTAATACCCTCATGTATGGCATTACCATGTGTGTTCTTTCACCACCAACCACCACCATCAACTACATTTCTTTCATTCTAATTTTTCTTCATCTTTTTCTCTTCAAGAACATTAACACATGCTCTCTTCTCTCTCTCCAAATTTCATCCCATTTTTGGGTGTTGACCTCACAAAAAGACCATCAAAAATCCATTTTCTACTCTTCAAATCATCAAAAACTTGATTCCAAGGATAGTATGATCATGGAGGGGAGCTCTTTCACCATTATTCTCAAGAAATGAAGGCCAATTTCACTCTTTCATCCACCATCTTCTTGAATATTTGGGTAAAGTTTTCTTCTAGCCTTCAATTCATGCTTGCATGTCCATCTTTACCTTTGATTGATGAAATTTCATCTTTGATTTCTTCATTTCCATGCTTAGTTCTTCATCTTCATGGTTAGATCATGTGTTTGACTTCAAATTTTGACTATTTCATGAAACTCACACTAGAACCCGCATGCATGTTGTGAATGCCTTCTTATTTGCATTGCATGTCAAGAAACACTTAGATAATTTGTGTCAAGAGCATGTAAAAATATTAGTTAATGCCTAAAATGGTGTTATTTGGGTGAAAATCAAGTCTTCATAAGTTGCATGTATCATTTGAACCAAACTTGTTGATTTTTGGAAAAATTGCATATTTTCACAATCTGACCAGTTTGTGAAAAACGTACATTATTTCTAAGTTTTTTCTCTTTGGAATTTTTAAATCTTGAATATTCTGAAACTAGACTCAAAGAGGGTCACTTTTAAATAAAATTCAACTCCATAGCCTTTATGGTCAGGGAGATACGCTCATTCTAAGTTGCATGTTTTCTGAAACTCTGTTTTTGGACAAGTTTTGCTATTTTTGTTAAAAATCTCATTTCCAGAAACATATGGCACCCAATCTTTCTTGTGATGAAACTAGACACATAAGAGATTCATTCTGGAGAATCTGGACATTTTTCCTATTCTCCAAGTAGTAGTAATTGTTCTTCAAAGTTGAAATTTGCTGCCAAACTTGTCTCTGCATAGCAGTGTTTGTTATTTTTGTAACTTGAGTTTTATAATAGCTATGAATGATTTTCTTGATGTTTCTGAAAGTCGACACATGTAGGTTCATCATACATTAATTTCAAAATTTTAGGAGATGATTTGATATGGTAAATATGGCTCCAAATTCAGAGCTACAATTCTGTCCAGAATTGTAGTTTCACATTTTTTTTTAGAAAACTTGAATTTTTGAACTTCTAGGTGTTTTGTTGGACTTGTTTTGATAATTAAACATCATTACATGTGCATTAGTGAACTTTAGGACTATGTGACATGTAGGTTTTCACTTTTATTATGCATGTGTAAATTGGTTATAACGAGTACGTCATACGTGTGATTGTAGACATCGACCCCGTAGGAGAGAGCGGTTTTCGTCGGAGTGCTAGGCTTAGTTTCTTGATTTTGATTGTTCTTCATCTCAGTGGTAAGTACATATGTACGGCCTTTTCGTATCAAAATGTGTGTATGTGTTTGATGTTTCAAATGAATGCTTGTTATATGAAAAAGTATGAGAATGCATGTTTTCCACTCGAAAGTTGTTAAACTATTTTATTCATCTCCTTTGAGAACTCTCGGAAATTACTTGTGAAATGTTGATAATCTGATTCTGGTTATGTGAAAGAGAAGAAATAAAATACCTCTAATTGACTTAGGACGATGTACAGAGTACTGTTATTAATGGGAGGCGTCAAGCGATCCTCCATTTTCTTATGGCTAAGACCATTGAAGCAATGCTTCTTATTATTGGATAGAACGTTAATGTTCACAAATCCGCCCCCGATGAGCCAAAATGTATCAAGATATTGAGTTCAAGGGGTTTATAGATCTATAGAGTACTACTTATACTTGTAAGGGTCACTACGGTATAGGGGTGTCGACACTTAAGGCCTTTTAGCTAATGTTGTGAGCGGGGTTGACGAATGGGCTCCCTTAACGCTCGGGTGAAATAGGGTTTGATAGACCCTAGAAGGAACCCTTAGTGATTATTTCGTGATCCCTCTGTTTACATCGATCCTGCTGGTGGCTCTTGACACGCCTCAGCTAAATTAAACTGTTGATTGAAGTCGAAATAAAAAAATTGACTACTTTATTATTGTTGTTTGTGGCTCTGGATTGCCCTAATCAATTTAAATGATTTGATATGCTTTGGCTACTCATGAACTAAGTTATCCTCTTAAATGGACTTGTTTACTCTGGTTATGTTACGAACTACTCGTGGTTTCTCAATGTTATTAAATTGAGAGGTTTTTGTTACTCGTTTACTTCCAGTTGTTCCAAATTCTCCAACATGATAGCTTTACTATTTAAATCTTCTAATTTGTTTCAACTCATGCTTCCGTGCCACTCGATGCTTTACATGTCGTAGTATGTATTTACTCAGTTTTTACTGATTATTTCTTCAAAACTGCGTCGGCATTTGCCATTTTAAAACCGCGGGTCGTCAATAAAGTTTGGGGAATGGGAACGCGGATCGAGATCAAGAAGTTTAGCTTAAGTCATATCACTTAGTAGATCACACACGATTTGTTTTAGATTGTACTTATTATCGAATTTTTGTTGCGTACATTAATTGAGATGTAATCTTAATAGTTAATTTTCTACTTTTGGTTATCGATTGTCTCTTTTAACCCTGAACCGAGATCCCGGGTCGTTTCAGATGGTATCAGAGCATCGGTTCTCCGGTTAATGAGACTTTTTTTGATTTCCTTAAGTAGATAAAGAAGAAAGATAACACGTTTTCAAAATTTTAAAATTGATTAGGATATCTCAATTTGGTAATAACAAAGTAAGCAAGCCGCGGGGGATTTTGGGGTACTTACGTATTCTTAAACACGATTTGTACCGTACTTGTTGATTAGTTGTTACTTGCTAATTGGTACGTGCTCCATGCGGAATCTATTTGCTTATTTATATGTTTGCTATCCTATTAGCATGTTTACTTGCTATATAGAAATGATTTATCATTGTCCTGTGATGCCAATCCGTGTTCCTTTGCTTGGTCATCCTACCTTGTCTACGAGAGAGTAACGACCTTTTGACTTAAATACCCTGAGACCATTCTTTTCTTACCTATGAGCGCGAATTTTAAGATAGTACGTTAATTTATTTTATTTTGAGTGAACTTGACTTGGTCGTTTCCAAAAATAGAAATTTTTGACAAAAAAAAGGTATTCATAAAAAAATGATTTTGAAAAAAAAAATATAATTGGGTGCGGAGATACCAAATGCCAAGTGATATGGACCACTTTGTTTAGCAGTCCGCTGGCGTGACCCTTAGTACGACGGTACTATGAGTCGTACCCGCTGTGTAGACTAAGTTGGAACATTTGAAACACATGCGAGTTGCGATGGAGAGACATGTTGTGTGACGACACATAGTGTTGTTTTCCCCCTCGTATGCGTGGAACACTTGAGGTGCTTGGTTTATCTAATCCTATGAAGGTAAGACAATATTTTTAACGCGGATAAGCAAGGCAAAATGGCATGTTAGTTTTGATCAAATTATTTTTCTAAAAGTTTCGTGATTGTTTAAATGCTAGAAAATTTTCGAATTACTTTGTAAACGTGAGAACTTGCATTTTGGTCTAACTTTTCAAAATTTGGTGCGACCTTTTACTTGAGCTATTTTTATATGAATTCCTAATGTGACACGAGTGAGAAGAGACGAAATCGATCAAGAGCGCGTTTTCCGTTAATTTAAGTGTTGCATGTGCATTAGCATTACATACAAGTCTCATGTGCATTAGTTGCATTATCTTCAAGTATGTTTGTAAGTTCTCTCAAAAGTTTTCTTAAGCTTCGGGGACGAAGCTTCATTTTAAGGGGGATATATACGGGGTATTTAGTAATTTTGAAAACTATTTGAGAATTTTAAGAAACTTATATTTCAAACTTGTCCTTGACTTCTTCTTAGTTTTAAAATATGTGTGTCATTTGACATCTATGATATATATATATATATATATATATATATATATATATATATTTGGGATTATTTTGTAGTTTTTAAAACTTGGGAAATACTATATGAAACTTATTTTGTATACTTGGGAGGTACTTGTAGTTTTCTAAAAGTGATTTGTACAAAGTGTTTTATTTTATATAATTTGGAGATTTTTACAATTTATGAAAGTTATCTTTTCTAGTGTTACCTATTAATTGGAAATTATATTTTCACCCCTCAACTTTTAGTTTTCACAAATAAACATCTCATTTATCAATTTTACATTTATATCCCCAACTAGCTTGTTGGGAAACTTATGACTTCTCTTCCAGCCCCCTCCACTATCTTTGGTCAACTCATCTAAATTATGGAGATGATCTTTTTTACTAACATCTCATATTTCTCTCTAATAATACACCAACTCTCATTAATACCCTCATGTATGGCATTACCATGTGTGTTCTTTCACCACCAACCACCACCATCAACTACATTTCTTTCATTCTAATTTTTCTTCATCTTTTTCTCTTCAAGAACATTAACACATGCTCTCTTCTCTCTCTCCAAATTTCATCCCATTTTTGGGTGTTGACCTCACAAAAAGACCATCAAAAATCCATTTTCTACTCTTCAAATCATCAAAAACTTGATTCCAAGGATAGTATGATCATGGAGGGGAGCTCTTTCACCATTATTCTCAAGAAATGAAGGCCAATTTCACTCTTTCATCCACCATCTTCTTGAATATTTGGGTAAAGTTTTCTTCTAGCCTTCAATTCATGCTTGCATGTCCATCTTTACCTTTGATTGATGAAATTTCATCTTTGATTTCTTCATTTCCATGCTTAGTTCTTCATCTTCATGGTTAGATCATGTGTTTGACTTCAAATTTTGACTATTTCATGAAACTCACACTAGAACCCGCATGCATGTTGTGAATGCCTTCTTATTTGCATTGCATGTCAAGAAACACTTAGATAATTTGTGTCAAGAGCATGTAAAAATATTAGTTAATGCCTAAAATGGTGTTATTTGGGTGAAAATCAAGTCTTCATAAGTTGCATGTATCATTTGAACCAAACTTGTTGATTTTTGGAAAAATTGCATATTTTCACAATCTGACCAGTTTGTGAAAAACGTACATTATTTCTAAGTTTTTTCTCTTTGGAATTTTTAAATCTTGAATATTCTGAAACTAGACTCAAAGAGGGTCACTTTTAAATAAAATTCAACTCCATAGCCTTTATGGTCAGGGAGATACGCTCATTCTAAGTTGCATGTTTTCTGAAACTCTGTTTTTGGACAAGTTTTGCTATTTTTGTTAAAAATCTCATTTCCAGAAACATATGGCACCCAATCTTTCTTGTGATGAAACTAGACACATAAGAGATTCATTCTGGAGAATCTGGACATTTTTCCTATTCTCCAAGTAGTAGTAATTGTTCTTCAAAGTTGAAATTTGCTGCCAAACTTGTCTCTGCATAGCAGTGTTTGTTATTTTTGTAACTTGAGTTTTATAATAGCTATGAATGATTTTCTTGATGTTTCTGAAAGTCGACACATGTAGGTTCATCATACATTAATTTCAAAATTTTAGGAGATGATTTGATATGGTAAATATGGCTCCAAATTCAGAGCTACAATTCTGTCCAGAATTGTAGTTTCACATTTTTTTTTAGAAAACTTGAATTTTTGAACTTCTAGGTGTTTTGTTGGACTTGTTTTGATAATTAAACATCATTACATGTGCATTAGTGAACTTTAGGACTATGTGACATGTAGGTTTTCACTTTTATTATGCATGTGTAAATTGGTTATAACGAGTACGTCATACGTGTGATTGTAGACATCGACCCCGTAGGAGAGAGCGGTTGTCGTCGGAGTGCTAGGCTTAGTTTCTTGATTTTGATTGTTCTTCATCTCAGTGGTAAGTACATATGTACGGCCTTTTCGTATCAAAATGTGTGTATGTGTTTGATGTTTCAAATGAATGCTTGTTATATGAAAAAGTATGAGAATGCATGTTTTCCACTCGAAAGTTGTTAAACTATTTTATTCATCTCCTTTGAGAACTCTCGGAAATTACTTGTGAAATGTTGATAATCTGATTCTGGTTATGTGAAAGAGAAGAAATAAAATACCTCTAATTGACTTAGGACGATGTACAGAGTACTGTTATTAATGGGAGGCGTCAAGCGATCCTCCATTTTCTTATGGCTAAGACCATTGAAGCAATGCTTCTTATTATTGGATAGAACGTTAATGTTCACAAATCCGCCCCCGATGAGCCAAAATGTATCAAGATATTGAGTTCAAGGGGTTTATAGATCTATAGAGTACTACTTATACTTGTAAGGGTCACTACGGTGTAGGGGTGTCGACACTTAAGGCCTTTTAGCTAATGTTGTGAGCGGGGTTGACGAATGGGCTCCCTTAACGCTCGGGTGAAATAGGGTTTGATAGACCCTAGAAGGAACCCTTAGTGATTATTTCGTGATCCCTCTGTTTACATCGATCCTGCTGGTGGCTCTTGACACGCCTCAGCTAAATTAAACTGTTGATTGAAGTCGAAATAAATAAATTGACTACTTTATTATTGTTGTTTGTGGCTCTGGATTTCCCTAATCAATTTAAATGATTTGATATGCTTTGGCTACTCATGAACTAAGTTATCCTCTTAAATGGACTTGTTTACTCTGGTTATGTTACGAACTACTCGTGGTTTCTCAATGTTATTAAATTGAGAGGTTTTTGTTACTCGTTTACTTCCAGTTGTTCCAAATTCTCCAACATGATAGCTTTACTATTTAAATCTTCTAATTTGTTTCAACTCATGCTTCCGTGCCACTCGATGCTTTACATGTCGTAGTATGTATTTACTCAGTTTTTACTGATTATTTCTTCAAAACTGCGTCGGCATTTGCCATTTTAAAACCGCGGGTCGTCAATAAAGTTTGGGGAATGGGAACGCGGATCGAGATCAAGAAGTTTAGCTTAAGTCATATCACTTAGTAGATCACACACGATTTGTTTTAGATTGTACTTATTATCGAATTTTTGTTGCGTACATTAATTGAGATGTAATCTTAATAGTTAATTTTCTACTTTTGGTTATCGATTGTCTCTTTTAACCCTGAACCGAGATCCCGGGTCGTTTCAGATGGTATCAGAGCATCGGTTCTCCGGTTAATGAGACTTTTTTTGATTTCCTTAAGTAGATAAAGAAGAAAGATAACACGTTTTCAAAATTTTAAAATTGATTAGGATATCTCAATTTGGTAATAACAAAGTAAGCAAGCCGCGGGGGATTTTGGGGTACTTACGTATTCTTAAACACGATTTGTACCGTACTTGTTGATTAGTTGTTACTTGCTAATTGGTACGTGCTCCATGCGGAATCTATTTGCTTATTTATATGTTTGCTATCCTATTAGCATGTTTACTTGCTATATAGAAATGATTTATCATTGTCCTGTGATGCCAATCCGTGTTCCTTTGCTTGGTCATCCTACCTTGTCTACGAGAGAGTAACGACCTTTTGACTTAAATACCCTGAGACCATTCTTTTCTTACCTATGAGCGCGAATTTTAAGATAGTACGTTAATTTATTTTATTTTGAGTGAACTTGACTTGGTCGTTTCCAAAAATAGAAATTTTTGACAAAAAAAAGGTATTCATAAAAAAATGATTTTGAAAAAAAATATATAATTGGGTGCGGAGATACCAAATGCCAAGTGATATGGACCACTTTGTTTAGCAGTCCGCTGGCGTGACCCTTAGTACGACGGTACTATGAGTCGTACCCGCTGTGTAGACTAAGTTGGAACATTTGAAACACATGCGAGTTGCGATGGAGAGACATGTTGTGTGACGACACATAGTGTTGTTTTCCCCCTCGTATGCGTGGAACACTTGAGGTGCTTGGTTTATCTAATCCTATGAAGGTAAGACAATATTTTTAACGCGGATAAGCAAAGCAAAATGGCATGTTAGTTTTGATCAAATTATTTTTCTAAAAGTTTCGTGATTGTTTAAATGCTAGAAAATTTTCGAATTACTTTGTAAACGTGAGAACTTGCATTTTGGTCTAACTTTTCAAAATTTGGTGCGACCTTTTACTTGAGCTATTTTTATATGAATTCCTAATGTGACACGAGTGAGAAGAGACGAAATCGATCAAGAGCGCGTTTTCCGTTAATTTAAGTGTTGCATGTGCATTAGCATTACATACAAGTCTCATGTGCATTAGTTGCATTATCTTCAAGTATGTTTGTAAGTTCTCTCAAAAGTTTTCTTAAGCTTCGGGGACGAAGCTTCATTTTAAGGGGGATATAGTGTAATATCCCGTATTTTAGTTGGGGGTTATTTTGTAATTTTGAAAACTATTTGAGAATTTTAAGAAACTTATATTTCAAACTTGTCCTTGACTTCTTCTTAGTTTTAAAATATGTGTGTCATTTGACATCTATGATATATATATATATATATATATATATATTTGGGATTATTTTGTAGTTTTTAAAACTTGGAAAATACTATATGAAACTTATTTTGTATACTTGGGAGGTACTTGTAGTTTTCTAAAAATGATTTGTACAAAGTGTTTTATTTTATATAATTTGGAGATTTTTACAATTTATGAAAGTTATCTTTTCTAGTGTTACCTATTAATTGGAAATTATATTTTCACCCCTCAACTTTTAGTTTTCACAAATAAACATCTCATTTATCAATTTTTTATTTATATCCCCAACTAGCTTGTTGGGAAACTTATGACTTCTCTTCAAGCCCCCTCCACTATCTTTGGTCAACTCATCTAAATTATGGAGATGATCTTTTTTACTAACATCTCATATTTCTCTCTAATAATACACCAACTCTCATTAATACCCTCATGTATGGCATTACCATGTGTGTTCTTTCACCACCAACCACCACCATCAACTACATTTCTTTCATTCTAATTTTTCTTCATCTTTTTCTCTTCAAGAACATTAACACATGCTCTCTTCTCTCTCTCCAAATTTCATCCCATTTTTGGGTGTTGACCTCACAAAAAGACCATCAAAAATCCATTTTCTACTCTTCAAATCATCAAAAACTTGATTCCAAGGATAGTATGATCATGGAGGGGAGCTCTTTCACCATTATTCTCAAGAAATGAAGGCCAATTTCACTCTTTCATCCACCATCTTCTTGAATATTTGGGTAAAGTTTTCTTCTAGCCTTCAATTCATGCTTGCATGTCCATCTTTACCTTTGATTGATGAAATTTCATATTTGATTTCTTCATTTCCATGCTTAGTTCTTCATCTTCATGGTTAGATCATGTGTTTGACTTCAAATTTTGACTATTTCATGAAACTCACACTAGAACCCGCATGCATGTTGTGAATGCCTTCTTATTTGCATTGCATGTCAAGAAACACTTAGATAATTTGTGTCAAGAGCATGTAAAAATATTAGTTAATGCCTAAAATGGTGTTATTTGGGTGAAAATCAAGTCTTCATAAGTTGCATGTATCATTTGAACCAAACTTGTTGATTTTTGGAAAAATTGCATATTTTCACAATCTGACCAGTTTGTGAAAAACGTACATTATCTCTAAGTTTTGTCTCTTTGGAATTTTTAAATCTTGAATATTCTGAAACTAGAATCAAAGAGGGTCATTTTTAAAGAAAATTCAACTCCATAGCCTTTATGGTTAGGGAGATATGCTCATTCTAAGTTGCATGTTTTCTGAAACTCTGTTTTTGGACAAGTTTTGCTATTTTTGTTAAAAATCTCATTTCCAGAAACATATGGCACCCAATCTTTCTTGTGATGAAACTAGACACATAAGAGATTCATTCTGGAGAATATGGGAATTTTTCCTATTCTCCAAGTAGTAGTAATTGTTCTTCAAAGTTGAAATTTTCTGCCAAACTTGTCTCTGCATAGCAGTGTTTGTTATTTTTTTAACTTTAGTTTTATAATAGATATTCATGATTTTCTTGATGTTTCTGAAAGTAGACACATATAGGTTCATCATACATTAATTTCAAAATTTTAGGAGATGATTTGATATGGTAAATATGGCTCCAAAGTCAGAGCTACAATTCTGTCCAGAATTGTAGTTTCACATTTTTTTTAGAAAACTTGAATTTTTGAACTTCTAGGTGTTTTGTTGGACTTGTTTTGATAATTAAACATCATTACATGTGCATTAGTGAAATTTAGGACTATGTGACATGTAGGTTTTCACTTTTATTATGCATGTGTAAATTGGTTATAACGAGTACGTCATACGTGTGATTGTAGACATCGACCCCGTAGGAGAGAGCGGTTGTCATCGGAGTGCTAGGCTTAGTTTCTTGATTTTGATTGTTCTTCATCTCAGTGGTAAGTACATATGTACGGCCTTTTCATATCAAAATGTGTGTATGTGTTTGATGTTTCAAATGAATGCTTATTATATGAAAAAGTATGAGAATGCATGTTTTCCACTCGAAAGTTGTTAAACTATTTTATTCATCTCCTTTGAGAACTCTCGGAAATTACTTGTGAAATGTTGATATTCTGATTCTGGTTATGTGAAAGAGAAGAAATAAAATACCTCTAATTGACTTAGGACGATGTACAGAGTACTGTTATTAATGGGAGGCGTCAAGCGATCCTCCATTTTCTAATGGCTAAGACCATTGAAGCAATGCTTCTTATTATTGGATAGAACGTTAATGTTCACAAATCCGCCCCCGATGAGCCAAAATGTATCAAGATATTGAGTTCAAGGGGTTTATAGATCTATAGAGTGCTACTTATACTTGTAAGGGTCACTACGGTATAGGGGTGTCGACACTTAAGGCCTTTTAGCTAATGTTGTGAGCGGGGTTGACGAATGGGCTCCCTTAACGCTCGGGTGAAATAGGGTTTGATAGACCCTAGAAGGAACCCTTAGTGATTATTTCGTGATCCCTCTGTTTACATCGATCCTGCTGGTGGCTCTTGACACGCCTCAGCTAAATTAAACTGTTGATTGAAGTCAAAATAAAAAAATTGACTACTTTATTCTTGTTGTTTGTGGCTCTGGATTGCCCTAATCAATTTAAATGATTTGATATGCTTTGGCTACTCATGAACTAAGTTATCCTCTTAAATGGACTTGTTTACTCTGGTTATGTTACGAACTACTCGTGGTTTCTCAATGTTATTAAATTGAGAGGTTTTTGTTACTCGTTTACTTCCAGTTGTTCCAAATTCTCCAACATGATAGCTTTACTATTTAAATCTTCTAATTTGTTTCAACTCATGCTTCCGTGCCACTCGATGCTTTACATGTCGTAGTATGTATTTACTCAGTTTTTACTGATTATTTCTTCAAAACTGCGTCGGCATTTGCCATTTTAAAACCGCAGGTCGTCAATAAAGTTTGGGGAATGGGAACGCGGATCGAGATCAAGAAGTTTAGCTTAAGTCAGATCACTTAGTAGATCACACACGATTTGTTTTAGATTGTACTTATTATCGAATTTTTGTTGCGTACATTAATTGAGATGTAATCTTAATAGTTAATTTTCTACTTTTGGTTATCGATTGTCTCTTTTAACCCTGAACCGAGATCCCGGGGTGTTTCAGCACTACTCAGCTATTCAGTGGAATTGTGCATGCTTAGATATTATATATATTTCCAATCCAAACATTTTGTAATTCGGTCTAGTAGAGGTTACGAGGAGATGATAAATTCTGATTTGTAATATTAAATCAAGATGGGAAAGAATGAGTTGAAGTTGGGTCCCACCAATCTGAACATAATGTGGTTGGGAAGTACCAGTCCGTCCCAGCTCTTTTTTCCCATCTGACTTTTTTTACTCGTATCTGGGTCACTTTGACTGGGTGATTTGGATAGCAAAATAATACGATTTTTTGATATTTTTTTCACCATATTATAGAGCACCTTTTACTCTACAACACCATGAAAAAATTATCAAAAAATTACATCGGTTTGCTATTCAAATCACCGGGTCAAAGTGACCCAATGAATAGTGACAAAAATCAAATTGGGAAGAAAGAACTGGGACAGACCGGTAGAAGTGATTTGAAGGTTGAAGTCATCCAATCCAATGACCCCCCAAAAGACATTTCTGTAGGTTTGGTACCAAGTTGTATATATAGATTACTTCGAGACCGGATCTTCCTGTTACCATCAAGTCTCTCATGTTGTTACACCATTTTTAGATGGAATATTATTAGGTGGAGCATATAACTCATTTGTGTTCAAAGTAGGTATCAAATGTGCTTTAGAATAATCCGATAAGGTATTCCAGTCAGCATCGCTATATCCTTCTAAGATAACTGAAAACCTCTCATAATGTAATCTCAGATTTATGGTCCTCTTAAAGTACCTCATGACCTTTTCAATTGCATGTCAATGCTCAATAATAGGATAACTAGTAAACCTGTCAAGTAATCCCAACGACATAGGCAATGTATGGTCTAGTACATTCAATGGCATATGGTAGGCTGCCAAGATGCTCGCATAGTCAGATTGTCTTACTGCATCACCAGTGTTCTTAAACAACTTTACACTGGGATCGTAAGGTGTGCATACAGGTTTACAGTCATAGTAACCATATTTCTTGAGAATTTTCTCAATGTAGTGAGATTGGTCCAAAGAAATTTCACTTTCAATCCCGGTAATCTTAATACCAAAGATTACGTTCGCTTCCCCTAGGTTTTTCATTTCAAACTCGGCATTAATGAATTCACATTATTCACAGCGTGAACATTCGAACCAAAAATTAACAAGTCGTCCACATATAAGCATATGATAGTGCAAAGGTCATTCTCAAATTTAATATCTATGCATTTGTCACTATCATTGATTTTAAAACCATGTGAAATGACTATTAAATTTTGCATGCCATTGTTTAGGGTGCTTGTTTGAGACCATAGAGGGATTTATCCAGTTTACATACCTCATGCTCTTGTCCTTGGATCACAAATCCTTCTGGTTGATCCATGTAGATTTCTTCTTCCAACTCGTCATTCAAAAATGTTGTTTTAACATCCATCTGATGCACTACAAGATTATGCACATCAGTAAGAGATAGTAATACTCTTACAGAACTAACTCTAGCCACGAGGGAGTAAGTATCAAAGGACTCAATGTTCTCCATTTGTTTGTAGCCTTTAGCTACAAGACGAGCTTTATACTTGTCAACAGTGCCATCAATATTCAGTTTCTTCCTTAGGACCCACTTGCAACTGATCGTCTTGCATCATGGTAGTAGATCCACTAGGTGCCATGTTCAGTTAGATTCAAGAGAGTCCATTTCGTCATTCACAGCTTCTTGACATAGATCAACATCAACTGAGGTCAAGGCTTCTTGTAGGTTTGTAGGATCCTCTTCGACATTGAGAGCTTTGAAGTCAGGGCCAAAGTCCTTAGCCACTCTAGCCCGTTTTATTCTTATTAGTTCAGGTTCAGGTTCCACATCCGGAGTTCCATTTCTAACTTCGGGAACAATAGAAGAGGACGCCCCCACTATTTCTAGATTTAAAAGGAAGCATGTTCTCATAGAAGTCAGCATCATTAGATTCAACAATCACACGTGCATTTAGATCAAATAACCTATATGCTTTACAATTTATAGCATGGCCAACAAATACATATTCATAGGCTCTACTTGCAAGCTTTACCCTTTTTGGATCGGGAATTCCGACATAAGCTAGACATCCCCAAGTTCTGAAGTATGAAACTTTACTCTGTCTTCGGAACATGATTTAAAACATAACAAATTGTTAATAAAATATCACCCCACCAATGAGGAGTTGCACCTGAGTTCAGAGAAACATCAATAGCTCATTTAGTGTTCTATTTTTTCTTTAAGGCTTACCATTCATTTCAGGAGATGTCCTTACCATTCATTTCAGAAGATGTGAAGCTTGAAGTGTTCTTCAAGAAACTGGAATGGATTGAGTGATTGTTTGATCTCCTTCAGTTATGCTGGTAAATCCGTGAGAGTAAGGAGTTGTCCTTTCATGTATGAAGACTGTGATGCAGGTATGTAATACATGATCAAATACTCTAGATGGGGAGGGGGGTTGAATAGAGTATGGCAACTTTTGCTAAAATAGTGGATTTAAAACAAAATGAGAAGAACTTGAAGTATTTCAAAGGTTTGAACTCAGTTTCAAGGCTTTGAAATCAAAACAGACAGTGTAAAAGTTAGTGATAGTTTTTAAAGCTTTGAAAAGCTTTTCAAAGCTTTGAACTGAAACCTGTTTTAAAGCAGTTATGAATGCAAGTGCATAACAGAAATGCAAGACAAGGAACACAATGATTTGTTACGAAGTTCGGTCCAAAGTGACCTATTCTCCGCCTGACGGATCTAATCTCTCTAGGATATAAACAACTTCTTATTTATCAAAAGCTAAGCCCTAGATATCTGGCCAATAGAACTGCCTTACTCGTTTCCACCCAGTGGTTCTTCCTAACCTATCTAGTATCTTGTCTAGGTAACTGATACAATAAGAATCTATGTTGTTCCTCTTGAGCAACTCATGAGAACAGATGATAAAGAAGTATAAATAAAGATATACAAATAGAGCTCAGATGAAGAACATCGTTTTACAGTGAAGCCGTGAAGCTTGGAGTGTTCTTCAGGAAACTGGGATGGATTGAGTGATTGTTTGATCTCCTTCAGTTATGCTTCTCAATCCGTGAGAGTGTATGAATCTCTGTGATGCTCTGTGATTTTTGATCTCTCTCGATCAGTTTCTTTTTTGTCAATTTGAATTGCACATATATAAGGAACCCTGCAGCAGAAATCCTTAAAAATACTCCAAAGATCTTTGACTCTCAACAACTTGCTTCCAATGGCTATCTGCTTGATTTCCTCATTAATTTTGATATGATCTTCCATCTACAAGCTTAAGGAAGGTCCATACAAGTTTCCATAATAGTAGGATCACTTGCAGGCCTGAATTTCTTTCTCTACACACAAGTAAATAAGGAAACTTTTTGCAAAACAGATAGCTAATAGTCCCTGCAAATAAACTTAAGCAAATAATGAGATCAAGGCATGTTATAACACATAATTAGTTTGTGTTTCATCATATAATATAGAATAATCAAACACAAGGGATTAGCGAAGGATTTAGGTGGAAGAACTCCCCCTGAGTTCATGCAGTGAATTGCTTGTGCAGTTCAATGATTTTCAACCAGTTTCAAAGCTTTGAAACAAGTTTGAACTTACAATCTCTTCAATTGTGAACTTAAAATGTATGATACCATGTGAATTGTAGAAATCAACAAATGAATTTGTGCCATATTCTGTTCCACGGTCACTTCGTAATCATTTAATCTTTCTGTTGAACTGGTTTTCAAACTCGGTCACAAACTGCTCAAACATGTCAAAAGCATCACTTTCATTCTTCATTAGATAAACACAAGTAAAATCAGAGCAGTCGTCAATAAAAGTGATAACCTATCGTTGGCCTTTTCTAGTCAATGTTCCATCAAGTTCACAAATATTGGAATGAACTAAATCTAAAGGTTCTGAACTTCTCAAAACTGAATTATGAGGTGATCTGGTAATTTTTGCTTGGCTATAAAATTCACATTTGCGAAATTCATCAAGAGACAGTTTAAGGATTAGTCTTAAGTTGCTCATGTTCTTGATGAGTCTTTTGTTAACATGCCAAACATTAAAAGTACATAGCATGTAAGCAGGAGTAGAAATTGTATTAACTTCAACATTTAGCTTAAACATTCCATCAGTGGCATAGCATTTTCCAACAAAAAACACCATTCTTAGTTAAAGTAAATAAATATGATCTTATAGTCTGCGTAAAACCGGCCTTGTTGAGGGGATAACCATTCATCATATTCTTACTCATTTATGGATTATGCATGACATCCTTCAAAATGAGAGTTCTTCCGGAAGTAAACTTCAATTCCAAATCTCCAATGCCAGCAACATTAGTGGAGTGGGAATCTCCCAACAACACTTTCTTGTCACCAGTAGTCTACGTGTATGTTTTAAACATACGGCGATCATAGCAGACATGGCGTGTAGCACCAATATCTACCCACCACCCTTCTGATCCACCAATAAGGTTAATTCAGTAAGCATAGCCACAAATGGCTCCTCTTGCCTACGCATGTGCTGGGTTAGGCATGTTATTGCACTTTCGTGCCATATGGCTTGGTTTTCCGCACCGATAGCACATAAATTGACGGGATCCATTCTTAGGTGGTTCAGACTGTTGCTGATCATTGTTCTTATTACTGTTTTTGTTGGATTTATTCTTCCATTCTGAGGTTTGGAGTTCTTTTCAGTAGGTTTAAGTACTGCAGCAGACTTCTTAGGAGCATTATTTGCGGAAACAAATAAGATCTCCACTTTCTGGTCTTGTTTTTGAGCCTCCTCTTCAATCCGTAGGCGAGTGATAAAACTCTCTAAGGAGAATTACTTAGTCTTATGCCTCATATTGTTCTTGAAGTCTTTCCAGGATGGTGAAAACTTGTCAATAATCACAGCAATCTAAAATTGTTCATATAAAGCCATACCTTCTAGAATAATTTCACGAGCAGTTTTTAGAAGTTCATGAGATTGCAACTCCACTGATTTGTCATCAACCATCTGGAATTTAAGGTACCTGCTTACAACATATTTCTTAGCGCCAGCCTCTTCAGTGTCATATTTCTTCTGCAACGCTTCCCACAAACCCTTAGCCGATTTCTCCATGTTATAGTAATCGTACAGATTATCACACAAGCCGTTAAGAATGTAGTGTTTTCACATGAAATCATTCTCATTCCAAGAATCAATTTCCTTGGTCCGTTTCTCTTTTTCAGCATCATCAACATTATCAGGAATTATTGGCCTAGGAATATTCTTAACAGTGATGAAGAAAACCATTTTCAGTTTCCATCTTTTAAAGTGAGTACATTCAAAACGGAATGGTTTGTTGAGATCAGAAGACAGTGAATTCATCGGTAGACATTCTCAAGGAAGGCATAAAGGATGTTCTAAAATTGTTGTGAACAATGCTGCAAAAAATGATAAGAACAATGTTACTGAAGATGGCCGAGTTGCGGACTATGTCGCACTCTATAGAACATTCACCGTACTGCCTCGAAATTGTGCATGCAGCTCTTAAAAACCGGATGTCCCCCAAGATAAAACAGCCTAAAAAACCAGTTACCTTGCACCAAGCCTCTGGACGAACTAGACACCCAAGAACAGAGGAAAAAACTGCTCGATATTTTTGTGTTCAGGAAGAGATATGATTTTCTGTGTTAAAAACCCAGAGCAAGGACGGGTTTTTAAAGAGAGAAAAATAACCGTTTTCAAAATATTTAATTGACCATGTAAATGCATGATTTTAATTAGTGTAACTGCTGGAATAAAATCAGGTATTGAAATTGTATAAAATCTTTGAACCATTAGCATAATTGATGGCATAAAATCATGTAAGGAATCGTTATAAAATCTATGTAAACACTAACATGTTCCAACAAAACCTTTGTTTGAATCTCTGTGCTCATGCTTCAACTCAAATCTTGAGAACTCAGTTGATAACAATCTGCACTTAAAACAAGATAATCTCAACACTATGATAGGTATCATTATTAAGCCATGACTCCAGCCCAACACATTGGGCCACACACATTGGAGCAAGCCCAAAGCCAAGAGTCAACTCAACTCATAGCCCAGGACTAAACTCAACAGTAGAAGGCCCTGCATTATCAGTCAAATGACTCAATAGAAGTCAAACTCGGAATAGAAGGTTCATCATGTAGATATATTCACAGATCTTGTCATAAAACGTTGGATCGCATCCAATGGTCACAATATTTCTTGTAGTTATATTATCATCCTCTGTATCAATGTGAAGTATCGCCGAAGCTTCAACAACTCTTCCTCTCGGCAATCTCTCGGTCTTGTCCTCTCGAATGAATCGTACTTGATCAATTGAAACCTTGTTTGGTTTTTCACATGGTATCAGAGCCTATGGCTCCGACCACCGCCTCATCATCATCTAATGCCCTCATCACTTCCACTGCATCGACATCGCAGAGTCCCCTTTACCTTCTGTCGAACATCCATATTCTTGTAACCATCAAGCCTGATGGTACAAACTATGTAATATGGAAGTATCAACTCACTTCCCTCCTCCGAACCTAGAATTTGTTTGGACTTGATGGGTTAGATCCGCCTCCGGAGTAGTTTGTGAAAGGGTCCGATGATGGTGTTGTAACTATGAATCCAGAGTACCAGGCTTGGATCCAGCGAGATCAAGCCATGGTTACAATGCTCAATGCCACTCTCAGTCCAGAACACACTTGTTATTGGTCAGTCCTGTTCTCGCTCAATTTGAAAATTATTGGAAAAATGTAAACCTCCCTTATGCGCGCAAATATAATGCAGTTGAAGTCAGACCTTCAAACAGTAAGAAAAAATTCTAATCTGATTGATTCCTATATGAATATACTGAAAAGTATTCGTGACAAATTGATGATTTTTATGGTTAATATTGATGACGAAGATATGATGTTGTATGAGTTGGATGGGCTTCCCGTCGAGTATAATCCTTTCGTGTCATCTATTCGTATCAGATCCGAACCAATATCATTTGATGATTTGCATGTTTTATTGAAAAGTGAAGAACACATGCTTGAATCATAAAATTTGACCTCTCAAAATCAAAATGTTTCCTTTAATACCACTACTACTTATGTTAACCGTGGAGGTTATAGTGGGAGAGGCATATGTCAAAACAACAATCGTGGGGGTAATTTTGGCAATAACCGCGGAGATTATGGTAGAGGATATGGTAGAAATGGTAGAGAATATTATTCTCATTTTTCCGATAATAATAATTGTGGCAGAGGCTACTGCCGAGGTGGTAGAAATGAATTTGGCCGAGCCAATAATCAAATCCATCGAGGTGGCCGAAATCCTGGCTTTAACCAACCTCACAATTCAGACGTTTGCCAAATTTGGGAGCAACAGTATGATACATCCCTTGACTGTGTTCACATGATGAACTATGCTTATCAGGGGCGATTGCCACCTGAATTACTCACTGCGTTGAAGTACGTCAACCCACAATCAAGCTAATTATTGGCTATCTGACACGGGTGCGACAAATCACATGACTCACGACTTTTAAAACATGAGCACAGCTGATACCTACCTTGGGAGTGATCAAGTTGTCGTAGGAAAATGGCCAAACTCTCCTAATATACAACACGGCTTTCCACTAGTACACATGATTTTACACTTCATAACACTCTTCACGTGCCACAACTTAACACAAATTTATTATCCATAAATAAGTTGTGTTCTGATAACAATTGTAGATTTATTTTTGACTCCACATCTTTTTCCATACATGACAAAACTATGGGAACCCTTCTCTATCAGGGATTGAGTAAAAATGGGCTATACCCCCATTGAATCCCTATCTCTTAAGTCTTTATCTCATGTTTCTCTTAGTAGTAAAATTGATGTTCGTACTTGGTACGGTCGCATAGGACATCCCTCGGACTATGTTTTACATAAAGTTATTCCTGCTTCTGAGTCTGCTTGTGGTTGTTGAAAGAGATGTCCTCTCTCATAATAATAATAATAATAATAATAATAATAATAATAATAATAATAATAATAATAATAATAATAATAATAATAATAATAATAATAATAATAATAATAATAATAATAATAATAATAATAAAATGTCTTTGTCATTCTTGTTTACAAGAAAAAATGCTTCGTCTTCCATATTCTGATGATAATTCCAAAACTATTGAACCTCTACAATTACTGCATAGTGATGTTTGGGGGCCTTCGTGCTCAAAATCGTATTATGGTTATCGTTATTATGTGTTGTTTTTTGACGATTACTAAAGTTCACTTGGGTTTTTCCTCCGCATAACAAATCTGAAGTACCAATTGTTTTCTCTTCCTTTAAACTCAAAATTGAATTATAACATTCGTATTTTGCGCACGGATGGGGGAAGAGAATACATGTCCTTAACCTTCTCGCATATTCTACACAAGGATGGGATAACCCATCAAAAAATGCGCCCTCATACTCCGCAACAAAGTGGTGTTGCAGAACGTAAGAACCGGCATATCATGGAGATAGTCGTTACTATGCTAAAAAGAGCATCCTTGCCTTTTTTTTGTGATTTCATGGTGTTATTGCTGTCGTGTTCCTTATTAAGCGCATGCCTAGTCGCAATACACAAAACAAGTCACCCTTTGAATTAATTTTTGGTACTTTACCTGATTACTTGCAATTAAAAATATTTGGTTGTTCTTGTTTCACGTATTTACAACCTCGTAATTCGTCTAAATTAGACTCTAAAACAAAAATGTGCATTTTTATTGGATACGCAGAAGATTACAAATGGTACTTGTGTTTGGATAAAACTACAAATCGCATATACACTAGTCGTGATGTTTTTGATGAAATGTGTTTTCCTTATGCTACTAAAACTCCTAAATCTACTAATATTTTACCCTCTGTTGATGGCTCTTTTTCAGGTACTAATGTACCAGAAGCTGTAAACTCTTCATGTGCCACATTACTACATGCTCCTACTTTGGTAGTGCAACGTGGACACCCAACCACCTTCTCTCTCAATTACTCTGCCACCTAACCCATCGATGATGAGCTGTCCTGACCAAGGTCCCGAGGAACCGGCTTCAGGTGACCACATGTAGGCGACCGGTGCCTTAAACCAAACTGCCCAGGCCGGTAACCCGAACCCGGCATACCCTTCGAGCTCCGGTTCAGGCACGACATCATCGGCTGAAGTTGCGACGTCCCCAGAACCGGCCCCAATTGAGATGGTCCCACCTACCCACCCCAATCCAAATCATACACATTTGATGTAAAAGCGAAGAAGATCTGGAATCAGCAAGAAAAAAGTTAGGTTTTTCTGCAATTACTACTTTACCTGATCCAACTTCTTACACTGAGGCTACTAAATCTTCTCAGTGGCGCTCCGCTATGACTGACGAGTACACTAGCCTCACACAACAAAATACGTGGACTTTGGTACCCCCACCACCAAGCGCCAACGTAATAGGAAACAAATGATACTTTTGCACAAAATATAATCCTAATGGCACTATTTCTCGCTACACGGCACGACTTGTGGCTAAAGGTTTCCATCAAAATCCCGGAATTGACTATGATGAAACTTGTAGCCCAGTTGTCAAACACTCCATTGTTCGCATTTCTTGCACTTGCCGCACATTTTTATTTGCCTTTGCGACAATTAGACGTAAAGAATTTCCTCCTTCATGGTGTTCTTCGCGAAACCGTTTACATGAGTCAACCTCAAGATTTCAAAGATCCTCGTTTCCCTCATTACATTTGCAAACTAAACAAGTCCATATATGTGATAAAACAAGCTTCTCGAGTGTGGTTAGAAAGTTTCACTTTTTACTTGTTAACTTTAGGGTTTATTTTATCTTTTGCGGATTATTCACTTTTTATTCGCCATTCACATGGAAAAATTACTATCCTCGACTTATATGTTGATGATGTCATCTTAACTGATAGTAACAATATGTTTCTTTCTCACCTTATTCATAAATTATATTCTGACCATGACTGATATAGGACCTCTAACATATTTTCTAGGCCTTTAAATTAAACGAACCAAAGATGGAATCTATATTCATCGGGCCAAGTATATTTCATATTTACTATCTCGTTTTAACATGTCTCCTTGCAAACCCGCCTCTACTCTATTGTCTGCAGGTACCAAATATCAAACGCAAGACAGTCCACCCCTTCAAGATGCTACTCCTTACCGCCAACTTCTTAGGGCACTCCAATACCTTACTTTTAGTCGCCTTGATATAGCTTTTATAGTTAATCCCTTATGTCAGTGTATGCACGCACCCACTGAAAACCACCTCATTGGAGAAAAATGTATTCTTCGCTATTTGGAAGACTCTAAAACTCACGGTCTGTTTTATCAAAAAGAGTACTTGCCTATCGCTCCTTTCAGCGATGCTGATTGGGCTGGTAACCATACAGATTGTCGTAGCACTTCTGGGTTCGTTGTCTTTCTTGGCCCAAACCCTATTCACTGGGGAGCCAAGAAACAGGAAATTGTGGCTCGTTCATCCACTGAAGCTGAATATCGCGCTCTCACATCCACTGCCTCCGAGTTAGCATGGCTTAAAATTTTGTTTCGTGACTTAAATCTCTATATTTCTCATAAACCAATAGGTGCGACAAATTATCCACAATTTCTATCACCGCCAATCTTATTTTACATGCCAACACAAAACACGTAGAAATAGACTATCACTATATTAGATAAAAAGTTCTCACTAATGATTTATCTATTTATTTTGTGAACAACTCAGACCAGCTTGCGGACATCTTCACCAAGGGGCTTCCAACGCATCAATTTCAAGAACTCAAGCACAAACTTATGGTGCACCATGCCCCCCATCATTTTGACGGGGTGTATTAATCCATGACTCCAACCCAACACATTGGACCACACACATTAAACCAAGCCCAAAGCCAAGAGCCAACTCATCTCATAGCCCAGGACTAAACTGCAAAGTTCTCAACACTTGAAGGTCCTGCATTATCATTCAAAGGAATCAATAGAAGTCAAAATCAGAATAGAAGGTTCATCATGTAAATATCTTCACAGATCTTGTCATAAACCGTTGGATTGTATCCAACAGTCACAATATCTCTTGTAATTATATTTATTATCCTCTGTATCAATGTGAAGTAAGTATCGCCGAAGCTTCTACAGCTCTTTCCTCTAGGCAATCTCTCAGTCTTGTCCTCTCCAATGAACTGTACGTGATCAATTGAAACATTGTTTGGTTTCTCACAATATTCACCATAAAATAGCTTAACAAGCTCAAGACAATCAGTTCTAGCGGTGATATTAGGGAGATTTAAATCTCTAGCCATGGTCAGTCCTCTTAGCATGGCTAAGGCTTCAGAAATAATTGTAACACCCCCAAATGGCCCAAGCCGGAGGCCCAGGGATGTCACTCCGTACCCGAGGTTAAATCCGGATACAAGGAGATTTTATAACATGGTTCTCAAGCAAAAACATCCACGAAAATAATTAAAACTAATCTTTATTACAATCCAATGGTCATCGCCTCAAACCGGGCATAAAGCAAACTAAAGTAATTAAACTGTTCTAATTTAAAATAGAGCTAATGAATTAAAAGATGAACTAAAGAACTAGATAGTGAAGCGCGTTCCCTTTCTATGTCAGATAACCATCCTCTAAACCTGTGGTGCGAAATCAAAAAAAACACCACAGTACAAAATCAGCATGAAATACTGGTAAATAAACACCCAAACATGTAAAATGATGATGGGATAATTATAAAACAATGACTCATTTGTAAGTAGGATTTTTTCTCAACACAACTGAAATAAAGTTTTGACGCATGTAATAAAACAAGTGAGTTCTCAATTCCATAATATTTTCAAACCAATTCCTTAATCATTAGGAAATCCAAAATCACACATAATAGTTCTTTTTCCATTAACAAAACCAAAAATTCATCGTTATTAATTCGTTGTGGGGGGAGACCAAATCATCTCGCAAGCATCCAAAACCTTAAGTGTCGACACCCGCCAAAGACTCTAGCGGCCAGAGGAGTGAGTACAGGGAGCTATCCGGGAACTTGAAACCGGATTAAATAAAAATAAATTGAAACGGAAGACCGAGATCAAACCGTCCAATGCCAATAGTAACCAATAATAAATGTCCCCCCACAACTCTTCCACTTTACGTATTAATTCATTGTTATTATCATGGTGATATTTTCCAAGAAACATTTAGCAAGTAAAAATCACATATTGCATGTCACATCACATAAACACATTTTGAGACGTAAGAAATACAAGAATTCATTTGACACGAAGGAGTTAAGCACACTAGGCCTGGCATGTTTACTTACCTCAAAGCAAATTCAACTATCGCAAATCAGTCGACGTACTCGATGTACTCGTCGTCGATGAACTCGTCACCTACACGTAACAATACCCTAATTAAACATAATACTCTAGCAATATAATTTCCATACTGCCTACATGCATATGAAACTCGACGATTTATGTTTCTAACACCAACCCAACATCTCACTTAATTCATACTTCAAAACCAAACCCAAAATCTTACTCCAAAATCCTATAACCTAATGTGTACATAACCTATCATAACTTCACCACTTTTATTACTCCATCTTCCCAAATAGATCATGGCTCAAAAACAGTCTCATTAGCCTCAATACACTCTGAATAATAAGTTTAGCCTCAAACGGATCCGAATCTCGATTCCTGGAACAAAAGATATGCTAGTTTCAAGTTTCCAATTTCACTCAAAATACCCATACGGGAATTATAAATTTTCATACAACTCATCTCCAAAACGTCTAGTTAATCCCGTATTCAAGCAAAACCTAATGTAACATGAATAACCATATCAAATCAGGTTACTACCCACATACTATGATCATAAAATCACTCAAATCGCTTAATCAAACGTCTCTTCCATAACTAGGGTTTTTCCCACAAACTAAGATCATGATTAAACCAAATCTTGATTATTAATCCTACGACTTCATGAATGATGAAACCAACAATATAAATCTGAAAATTAAAGATTACATGCAACGTACATGATTCGTAAACAAGTGATAAAGAGAACAAGAGAAAAGAAAAGAAGAAACGAAACGAAACTAGCCGAAACCCGCCGCCCATTGAGGGTCGGACGGGGAGAGAGAGAGACGGATGGAGAGAGAGAAAGAGAAAGAAGAAAGAGAGAGAGAGAGAGAGAGAGAGAGAGAGAGAGAGAGAGAGAGAGATACCTGACAAAAGGGAGAGAGAGGCGGCGGCGGCGGCGGTGTGGTTGCTGCTGCTGCTACCGTCGGGGAAAGAGAGAGGGAGCCGAGAGAGAGAGAGAGGGACGGTTGAGAGAGGGAGAGACGAGAGTGAGACAGAGAGAAATAGGGAGAGTGAGGGTTTTATGAGAGTTGGAAAAAATCAACTTCATAAGGATGGAAACCCTCCTGAATTAGGAAACTCTACGTAGGAAGAAAAGTTAGGTCAAAAGACACTTTTTCCCCCTTAGTTTTGCCAAAAGACAACCACCTCCCCCAAACTCAAGTAAAAGCCACTAAATCTTTTGGATTAAAGTCACAAAGATCCCCCAAACTCTCGTAAACATTATAATTAACTCTTGACAATTAAATTAACTCCCCAACACTTATAATAATATCACAAAATACCCATAGTCACAAAACGGGGTATTTCAATAATGGGAGATGCTGAAAAAGCTTTACATGATTGAACCCAGCAACCACTAGAAAAAGTAAGAGAGAAACGTAGAAGAATACAAGAGATAAGGTTGACAAGAGAAATTTATGACAATGCAAAATAAATTCTAAAGATAAGGATTTTAAGTTCACGTGCATTTATTAGTTGGTTGGAAAAATATAGGTAGGAAGATGAA
The DNA here is from genome assembly GCA_023055425.1 of Linanthus parryae. Taxonomy (NCBI): domain Eukaryota; kingdom Viridiplantae; phylum Streptophyta; class Magnoliopsida; order Ericales; family Polemoniaceae; genus Linanthus; species Linanthus parryae. The sequence goes on from JALGPY010000002.1 coordinate 44,415,082, forward strand.
ATATAAATGTAGATCAAATAATGAACTACAAATTTTTCTAACCATTTTATGCCTTATTAATAAATTGAATGACTCCAAAAGCGGTCAAATGATAAAATGCAATGCACTTCCTACTGGTTTATTACTAACAAAGATGAAAGTTGCAAAAGTAAAGTATAATTCTTATTACCTGGAAGACTTATTAATGGTCAATTAATGATACTAATATATTTTTTTGACAATAATGATACTAATATTTTAATTATTTGATAGTGATTTCATGGCATTATAACAATTAAATTAATGTAGATTTATTAGCCAGTAAACATACTATTAATGAAAATATCAATTTAGTAATTGTGATGATCACCATATAGAGTATCATTGCAGATACTAGTTTTTTTTTTTGACAATATTAGTATCAATTCTAGATTGGGGCTATGAATGATAAATGTCCCTAAATAAATGGATCTAGCATGAACTGCATAACAATCTTCGTCTAACCATGTAAGTCTGTTGCAGACAATACTTACTCCACCCCCTATATATCTATAAATACCAGTGTCTGGAGGCACTATACTGAATGCAGAAAGTTCAGTGAGAAGCATAATACAACAATTGAAGACATGAGAGTTCCTTTAATCATGATTATCTCCATCCTTCTTTTGGTAACTTTCTCTATCTATATCTCTATCTCTGTCTCTCTTTGTCTCTCTCCTAAATTGTTGCTTGCATGTAGGTTTCTTGTAGTTTCAGCAATGCTAGAACAACTCCAACTGAAGAGTACTGGAAGATCGTCATGAAAGACGTGCCTATGCCACAAGCAGTGAAAGATGTTGTGGACTCAGACTCTAGTTCATACGACTCAATGAAAGATGTTGTGGATCCTTCCTTTGACAACAAGAAGAGTTACTTCCATCCTACAATTCCAAGATGGCTCGACCAGTACATTGAGTACAAAATAGCGAGTTATTTAGCCCAAGCACCCGCTTATGTTAAGAACTACTTCCTGGAGGACTTTGACAAGAAGTCTGCATGGGAGTATTACCATTCTAAAAACCCTGGCTGGCTTAACTCACAAGATTCCGTGTCCAGCAACAAAAAGAGTTTCTTCACAAGGGACTTTGACAAAAAGCATGCTTGGGAGTGGTACTATGGTTAGACATAAGAGTCTATAGTATGAATAATTATGTGGAGAACACAAGTAAAATATAATAAAAAATGCAAATGAGCATTTTGTTCATCGCGTATCTTTAAATTTCAGTTTTTTTTTTTTTGGTTTTTGGAAATTTAGTGAAATCGGTGGCCTTCAATGAAAGTTAATGCCAATCGCTTTCCACCATTTGATCATTATTTAACAATCGTTGTCAACAAATCAAGATGAAGTACATTTCCTTGCATAGGTGTATCTCATTAACATTTTCTAGTTATCGATCATAAGTCTCATTTTTAATGAACGGTAACTATTAATATCATGTAACAACTTAATTAATCTTATAGTTTAGCCTCCAACATTCTATAAAATATGTAGCATATTGTTTCAAAATTCTCACCCAACACCTTCCATTTTTTGAAGTGTTACACCAAAAGTGTTATTTAGCACCTTGCATTCTCCGTTCATAAAAAATAAAATATCATTAACACACTACAGTGCACCAAAATTTTCCTTGAGATATTAATTCATTAAATATTTGATTTACCAATCAACACAACATTTTCCGAGGTGTGACGTATTGGTGTAAATTCATGTTTGAGAACACAGTTAAAACTATAACTTCTTGATTTCCAAGGTGAATAAATGGAAAGATGAAGATTAATATTACACTTCCAGTGTCACCCTCACATTGTATACATAATGACATGTGAAGTTTCATAATCGAATTTCCTTTACAATCAAAGGACTACTAAGGTTGCTCATCTATTTTCTCAAAACGCCCTGGAATTCGTAGTTCCTTGCATTGGACTCATTAATCGCCCAATTGGTATTTTCTAATTTTGATGCCTATGTTCAGCAATGTGTGTGCAATACTTTTTATAAATGATGATTTAATCGCAAGTGCACGGTGTCTGTTGTAGTTTTCTGATAAGTACGGGGTTTATATCGAACCCACATGACTAGAGGTTGGAGTTTAATTGAATTAGAGTGACGATGATTTTGATTTGCTTGTCTTTAACAAATCAATTTATCTAAAGTAAGAACAACAATTACAACAATTGATTTAAATATAAAAAAAGGCGATTAGGGCGCCTCTTTGGGATTCATTATTCATTTGATTGTCTTTAACAACACTTTTATGAACGCTTAAGATTCCTATTGACCTCATGCTAGTTCTCCAATTTAGTTTACCGCTTATTATTACGCGCGCGATTACCCCAGCTACTAAGGGTTGTCAACCCATTTTACCAACTACCACGTTGTCCGCAGGATGAACTAAATCAATTTATCTAACCAGTTGTATGATCGCAAATAAAAAACGGACACTCATAAACATTTATTCTAGTGCAGTACAACTGCTAAGAATCAATCAATCACAGAAATAAAGACATGTCCAAGTTACCCAAATCTGGCCCTAATCTGATGAGTTTATCTACTCGTGATGGAATCAAACATAAAAAGATACATCGATGAAATCATGATAGAAACTAGTAAGAGGAAGAGAGAGTAAACTATTATTATTTTCGGTGGATAAGTCAATAGCCTCCTTCGTCTTCTCCAAAAGCTGCTACAATCTTCAAACTTGACAAACTATGATTTGATCACACGGTACTAACACGGTGAGTGGATACTCAACAATGGAGGCTATGGTTCCTTTTAACATGAAAAAAGAATTGAATAAAGAAGGAGACTTCATAAATTTCCCAAAAATTGCACTTTAACCCCCCTTTGGTGTGTCGTCCGTGTGTTGCCGCTGTGGTGAGCCTTTAATCGCCGTGGTGGCATAGTTTTCTGCTTTTAGTACATGTGTTGCTCCTCTCTTCCACCATGTTGGGGTGTTCTATTCTGTTCTTCACTGAAAATATCTCTCACCATGGTGGCATGATGCTGCTACCATGGTGAGGACGTGTTGGCTTCAAAAGTTCTTCTTTCTTCTTAACTCCATGCATTACTCCTTAGCTCCTAGCTCCATTCCTTTGCACATCATGTGATTTTCAAAGCTCGTTTTCATATTTTCCCCTCCTCGATTATGCTCCTTTTCTCCACCTGTATTCCTGAAAACCACTAACACATACCCGAGATTATATAAAGGAACTAAATTTAAATAAAATAAAGAAAATTAAGCACAAAATAGGCAAAAACCCACTAGAACGCTCTCGTACAACCTTAAAGGTGAAAACTACGCTAAATGGGTTGAAAATAAATAAGGCAAATGCTCTAAAATAAAGAAAAATCCTATGTAAAATGGGACAGAAAACAGTACAAAAATGGGTTTGTCAACTCCCCCCCCCCCACATGAACTAACGCTTTACTCGTGTCGAGCAAACTCAAGCAATAATTCGAATTAGGAATAAAATCTTGAACTCGTCTTCCCTCCACACTTGTCATAAATCATCCTCTGGCAAGGACTGACTATACTAAGACACATCTGACCAAAACAGAAAATGACTCAAACAAATGTAAAATAAAACTAAATACTCTACTAAAGAAAATAAAAGTGGTCTAATAAACTATAATCTTTTTTTGAATTTTTTATACGATTTGAGATCAGAAAATCTCATAAAAGTTAATGCTAAAAATCATCAAGCTCTCACTTACATTCTTAGAGATTCGGCCTACCTTTGGTAGCACTTTCGAGGTTCCATTTTACGGATTTATTCCTTTGTTATACCTCGAAAGTGACATATTGTAAAATTGTTGCCCCGTGTAGGGAAAGTATTATAAAACGGGGGGAACAATTTTACAATAAGTTCACTTTTGAGGTTCCATTCCGCATCGCAGCGCGCCATGTCTTGGCCCGATCCGATCTGTGTCAGACGGTGGGGGTATCGTGCGCTTGTGTGGTGATTCGAACAATATAACTAGGTCCTTCCTCCTCAACAAAAGTGCTCCGCCCTAAGAGAATGGCCATTAATGCCAACTCTATCTCTCTCTTTATTTCATATGGGACTTCTATAAAGAATTTGGGCATTTGAAGTAGCTAACTTCAACGCCTCATTTCTTATTCACCCACTAAAGGTTTTCGACAAGTAAGATTTTGAATCGAACTCCATGTTACCTAGTTAAGAATATGTGAAAGTTGGTGCAAGCTATTGAGTGAGCTTGCTAGAAACCGGATAATAAATGGGTGTCGAAAATGTTACTTTTCCTACAGTCTTAAATATGAGGGCGAATTTGAGCTAAGAGCAACTTCTACGGTGCACCAAATTCTATATTTGATGGAAAAATTTGGTGTTTTCAGCCTCCCACAAAAAATCACCAAATCATTAAAAAATGTGACTTTTTTTGTAGCCTCCCACAGTCTTTGACCTAAAAATACCAAATCATCAAATCCTATATTTGGTGTACCTTTTGTGAAATGGTGAAGTTCATCTCCCACAGTACACCCAAATCATATCCTGTATCACCAAATCATATTTTTATCATCTAATTTGATAGCTAAAATAGGGTGTGTTGTAATCTACATCAATTTTTTTTATAACAATCTACATCAAATTCTTAATCAGTGTTTAAGGCGTATTTTTAGTTAAATTTTATATAATTAGATATGTAATGTCATATGTTTCAAATAATTAGTGTTAAAAATAAATTTAGGCGACTACTATAATTATAATTATATTTTTTGGAGTGTTTTTTAAGTTTTTGTTTTATTCCAATAAATTTGCGTACTATTTTATTATATTATTTTTGAAGTGTTTTTTTGATATTGTATATACAATCTTTTTGCAATTTAATCATTTTGTAATTTTATATAATATTATTTCGGTAATAAAATATTTTTTTTTTATTTTGATAGTCATGAAATTCATGATTTGCTGATAAATTTGATGATTTGTTTTGGGAGACCAAACACACCATTTTCAAATTTAGGAAATGGTGGGATTAGTATCTGATGTAAAAAATTGAGAAATATGTGAGAGACCAAAAATACTATTTCCACTAAAAATGGTGAAATAGTGCTTTTGAGGGTCAATTGTGGAAGGTAAAACTATTTTTCTCCACCAAATATAGGATGGTATAAAATTTGATATCAGCTGTGGAAGATGCTCTAAGACTCTCTCCAAATTTGCAATGAGTTGCCTACATAATGCCGCAAAACAATGGTAGATATGCTGGAGAAGAAAAACATTTATTTCTTAAGAATATATGTGCACTAGAAACGACAATTTCGTAAGGAGGATATTATCATGAGATGCGACATGACACAAACTGACATTTATCTGAATTTAAACTCGTAGCACACATTGCGTAATCTCAAACTTACAAAACAACATCAAAAGTGAGTAAAGCAACCCACACAGTATGATCAGCTGGGAAGAAATGGCAAACAGGAGAGGACCCTGGCTCGACCCCCAGAACCCGAAAGGCCACATGGTTAGGACTCCAGTGTGAGGTATCGATGTGGCAAACTGCAACAGCTTCAACCTTCTCTCCATTCTCACCAATTAGCATAACCTTAAACACCTTGCTCTCACTCTCTTGGTAATGACAATACAATACTCCATGAGGATAAGGCATGGTGTGGCAAGCCACCATCTTCTCAGCTGAGATCTCTTGTGGCTTCTCCGTTATAGTATAGTTCTGAAGAAGGGTTTTATGGGTTTTCGGTTTTAAGAAATGGGTTGTCGACAGAATTTGGAATGGAGTGTTGGGCCCAAATATTTCATGGATGAAATCAAGGAGGGACTCTGATGAAGTAGCACAGAGCTTGGTCTCTCCACTGATGGGCTTGCTCTCGCATTGTCTTAGTGTGTCTTCCATGGCTTTGGCTTGTGGGGAGGATTGAGAGAAGGAAAATTTCTCAAGGAGGATAGGGAGTTTCTCTAGGGAGAAAGGTAAAGAATCAGCTTCATCCCTTGGGAGGAGTTGGGGAGATTTTGAAGGGTCTCTGTTTGGGAAGAAGATGGGAATTGTTTTCCCCTGGTGTAGGTCTTCAATGAAGAAGAACACTAGCAATGATGGGTCGATGTGATGGCTGTTTGATGATGTTGAATGGTCATGGATATGATGCACTTGATGGTGATGATCATCTTCTTCTCTTTGTTTGTTAGCATCCATGCTATGGAGTTTTAACACATTAGTCTCCTCTCCATCGACATGAGAGTACTGCAAATATAAGGTGTGGAAAATGGAATGTTAAGCAAGAACATATTCCAGAAACAAATTCTAATGAGCAAGTCGAGAGTATAGAACAAATTTTTGGAATAAGTTCGGTGAATGAAAAAGAGCTATAAGAGATTACCACGACTACAATAAGGATTAGGCATAAGGATATGCTCCAAGAAATGTATCCAATGCCCATTTTCTCTTATTATGCCTCACTAGTTGCCTTTTCTACTCTTCTGGAGATGCTAACATGGAGATTATTATGCTGAAGCCCTTTCATTTTGTAAGATACAGAGGCAGTATAGGGAGAGTGGGACTTTTTTATATAGTATATCTATATAATAAGATAAAAATTGATTGCCACCTGACAAGATATTGAAGGCATATTTGAAAACAACTTCATTTTCTTTATTTTTTGAGAAGTAAACAATTTCAAATTTAATGTGCTTGAAAGTTGCATCTTTTTGGTCATGATTCATGTTTTATGCCCTGATACTCTAGCGTTAATTCCACGTGAAATCCAGCTTCGATTTACATCACTACTCACTACTGTTTCAATATTCTACCTTTGTAGTAGTAGGTAAAAGAAAACAAAGAAATTAGATTAATCTCAATATAAATGCATGTACATGGGTGGGTCTCTTACATCGTCTTATCTTTTCCAAACATTTTGTACAAATCCTTGCCCAATCTTCTCTATTATTCAGCTTACACCACATGGATTGTTGCTTCTGCAATCTTCTTCTTCTTAAAGTTGCATAATTGTTTTGCGATCTCAAAAAACAAACAACATTATTGAACATTGTCCAACACTTTATTCGCCAATGAAATTATTGAAAATATTGAAAAGAAGAAGAAGAAAGTTACTTAGTCCGTTCTCTCTTTATTTTTCATGTTTAACTTTTTCTTCCGTAACCGAGTCACTTATTTGGATAGCAAGACGATGTAATTTTTGATAATTTTTTTATAATGTTGTTGAGTAAAGTTTACTCAACAACACCTTGCAAAGTTTACCAAATTCTTGCATCGTTTTACTAATCAAATCACCGAATCAAAGTGACTCGGTGAATAGTGACAAAATACAAATTTGAAAGATAGAGAGAGAACAGAGGAAGTACGTTTTATTAATGTATTATCTCTGATTACAACAGTCGACCTCAACCGTCACTAATTCACGAGGTTCTTTTATCTAATCTCGCAACTTCTTGTTCAAATGTGGGATTACTTGCAACTACATAATTTTATATAGTGATTTCATATAGGCATCATATCCACGTGAAATCTGCTAAAGTAATTAGTAGGTAAATGGAAACAAAATATCAGACTGCTTACGTGCACGCATAGGGCCATTCACCTAAATTATCATACCTTTGGGATTGGTCTTGTTCGAACTTATTGTGCAAACCCTAGGCCCATCTTCAGCTCACACCACAAAGGCACAAACGTTGCTTCTTATATACTTTTTTTTTTTTTTTTTTAATTCCAGATTGTATGATATGTGCATTGTCTCTGTCATGATGTTAGAAGCGGGAAAACATAATGATAAAACGATAATAAGATCGAGACACATAAATTAACGTGGTTCACGAACGGATTTTGTTAGCTACCTCTGTGGACTGAAAACTAGAGTTTTATCGTCAGAGAAACCCAGAATACACTACACAAGACTACAAGCCACGAATACATCTTTATCTAGGCATAGGAACCCAAAATTGCAGCCCGACCCAGCCAAAAGCCCCCAGGTTTGACATGTGCCCGCACGAGTTCCTGAGCTGCTAGTTTAAGCTCCTTATTGCTCGTGCGAGCGAGCTCCAGGGTGCTCATGCGAGTTCCTGAACATCTAGGAAGGTACTTGTTTCCTACTTGAGCTTGCTGATTTGTTCCCTTGCTAGATTTTGTTGATTTGCTGGATGATTCAAGTCGTCCTAAAAAATTACTTGAATCCTTCCAAATGCTTCTCCCTGAACCAGATACGGATGCGCCTCAAGAAACATAAACGGGCACGCTTCCCAAACCCAGAAACGAATGCATTCTCTGAGACAAGACCGATGCATTCTCAGATGCATTGCAGCTGTGGTAGAACATAATGCACCGTGACAAGTGCCGGAACATATGTTATGTCAGACAGTGGCGGAGCCAGAAAATCAAGTCAGCCGGGGCAAGATTTGCGAGGTCAAAAGTCAAAGTTAAATGTCAAAGTCAACAGTCAAAAGTTGTTATATTTTATAAGCAATTATAAACACAAACATCAAATTAATAATGAACACAATACTCAGAAACCACAATTTGTTCTTTTTTTTTCTAGGAAACAATGAGTTTTTAATGGTAAATAGTAAATTGACAAAAAAGAATGAATGCAAAAAAATTGTTGTCTAGAAGGAGAATTGAACCCATGTGACAAGATTTGTCAACAACAACAACTAACCATTGGGACAACAGGGCAGTTTGAACTTTTAGGGGGGCAAAATTCTATATTCTTTCCGATTAGTCATAAAAATTTAAAAAGTTAGGGGTATTAATAGAAATTTTCATATTTTAAAGGGGGGGGGGGGGTAACTGCACCCCCCTTGCCCCTACATAGGTCCGCCCCTGATGTCAGATGCACCCAGAATCCTCGGATGCGCCAGAACCAGATGCGCCCAATTCGTCATATGTTCTTTAACATGATAATAAGAGGATTTTGAAACTGAGGGTGGTGAGTGGATAATTAACCAAACTAAAAGTGGTGAATTAGTAATTGACCTCAACAAAAACGTTAAAAGTATGTTATCTTCAGGACAGTGTCAATCCTCGGCCATCTCAGCCTTTTTTATCCCATATTCACGCATTTCCAAAATGTTGAAATTAAGGATTAGTTCCATCTACATTATTTTTTCGAAATGGTTGTACCGCATATGTCGAAGCAATAAAGGACAACTTGCCTTATTGTACCTTCGATCAAAAGAAAAAAACTTAATTTGTCGCTAAAAAAATTTTAATTTGATGTCTCCTGTCATGATCTAAGTCAACTAGAGCGGGAGCGAAGCGGGAGCGCGAACTGGAGCGGGAGCAAGAAAACGTCTTATTTTAAAATGATTGCATTTGAGAGCGTCACGAGAGCGTCTATATATAATATTTATTTACTATAATTTTATGAAAAATACTAATATTTACATATGATAATGTGATTTTACACATGAGAATATAGTTATTAAAGGAGTTGTCAGTATTCATTTGTCAAACAGGTTGTTTTAATAAGGAAGAATAATGTTTAAATAGTTGAATTATCAAACTGACACATAATAAGTTGAGATTAGTCATCAAATATTGTCCAAACTAATGGTAAATTGGCTTTAAAAAGTAATTCGCCTACGAAAACGAGCTCTCGATTTTCTGGAGCGTCTTTAGGGCGAGGTTTGGTCTCGAAAGCGCCAAAGCGAGGTTTGGGAGCGGGAGCGATGCCCCTTCGAGAGGTTTTAGGCATAGTTTTTAAAACCGGACCGGACCGGCCGGTCCGACCGGCCGGTGACCGGTTCGGTTCGAACATCAGACCGTAAATGCATGGATCGGTCAAACCCGGTCAAAAACCGGCCGGTTTTGCGGTCCAACCGGTGAATCGGTCGGCAAAAAAACCGGCCGGTTTGGAAGTTCTGCTTCTGGGTCGACGACGGGAACGAGAAAGGCAGGTGGGTGGCGGTGATTGAGGCGGTTGGAGATGTGGGTTCGCCGGAGTGGAGGACGAAGTACAAAGCAGCGGTGGTGGTGGTCTTCGCTCGGTAAAACAGGGGGTTTGAGTGAGTTGTGACTTGTGAGTGAATCCGTGAGAAAACTCTACAAGAGATAAGTGGAGCTATAAGAAATCGAGTTGAATTTGATATGGAGTTAGGTTGTTAGGAGTTTACCGATCGAATTGGCAGGAGATTGATCTCCGTGATTTTGGGTTTGTTTTCCGTTGGGGTAGAGAGAGAGGGGTGGGTTACTGGGTAGTTCGTGCCTTCGTGGGTTTAGCTTGTTAGAAAGATTGATATGGTGCATAAGAAGCACCAACAGATTAGAGAAATAGATTAATGTGTTTTAGTTGCACAAAAAGTTAATGAAAAATACACAAGAAACCCCTCCACTTTAGAAAAAGATAAAAAGAAGTTATTGTTATTAATTTCACCTTTTACATCATATATTTATTACACATAAATGAAAATAATATTTATACAATATTATAAAAAATGTGCGGTTCAACCGGTCCGACCACTGGTCCGACCGGTCCGACCGTGAACCAGTGTCTCACCGGTTCGATGGCCGGTCCGGTTCTGAAAACTTTGGTTTTAGGTGACTAAGGTCATGATACTTACCATGTGGATATTACTGTAATAACTATTCTACAAAGACACAACACAATATCTGTAGAACAATACTATGTAGTTACGTAATACAATCCCATCTTTCTAATAAACTAGATCAAATCTTCGACCTACCATATTCATTCTGTTAAGAATATGTGGATGCATTTGAATGAAGACAAGGCTGTAGGGGCTGGCTTGTAAATAATTAGCCGAGCTTTTTTTTTGAAAATAGCATTTTTTTAATAGAAGAGGGTTTTTTTTTTTTTTTTTTTTTTTTTGCAACGAAACTCACATGTAAGATAACCAAAGGAGATTACAAGAGAGCCCAGTGGCAGTTCGAAAATAGCAAAGTTAATTACAGTTGTTAGTACTTAGTATCACTGGTTTCAGGGGCGGAGCCATGTAGGGGCGCTCCCCCCTCCCCCCAAAACTTTTCCAGAAACACTAGGGTACATTTATTTCATTAGTTTTTTTTTTTAATTGTGTTGTTCAGAATATATGTGTGTCCCTGTCCTCCAGATAATCACTAATCGTATTGGGGTCCAGCAGTTAGGAATTTGTACCATTACTATTGTTACTTGAGTTTGAATTCTGGCAGTGGCAGAGCCTTTTTGAAAAAAAAAATGTCACATATTTATTATAAACAATTGACCCTCTAATTTTCATAAATACAATAAAGGCCATGATATTTATTACAACAACTTATTTTTTATTCATTAAAAATATATACTTTGTCCTCACCAAAAACAAAAACTGTGCCCCTCCTTCACCCAAATCATGGCTCTGCCATTGACTGGTTCCTTTTTTCTTTCTTATTTTTGGGGAATAGTTTTGCTGGTTTCTACTTGAACATTGTAACTTTCTCATTTCAGTCAATCAAAATTACGACTTGTTCTTCATTCTTCTTGTGATTTTCTCACATCCCACGTGAAGTCCAGTGGCATATTATATCAACTCCAATTACATCATTAATTACATCATTGTATCATGCATTTTTGTTAACACTGGCATCATTGTTTAGATTTTCAAACTTTTACGTTTTTGTTTTAATTAAAGCTGATGCGTTCGATTAATTACCGTTTTTCTTTTGTTTTTTTCACATTTCTCACATTTTCAAAATGCTAGAAAATTGTAAACCTAACTTGTTTTCCAAGCACCCTATTTCTATTACTTAATCTTAATCTTGCAGTTTTACCAATAGTACGAGGGACTAGTCCCAACCCTCGTTATTTAAAAATTTGTTATAGTGTCAATTATAAAACATTACCCTGGCATAGTAGCTAAATGAAACAAATATGATATGTTGCTTCAAAAAGATATTTTGATTTCATAATTTTATACTTAATGCATTGTCACACTCTCACGAAACAAACAACATTATTCAACACTGTCACAATAATATATGATGGCACAACATCAAATCAGCATTATTTCATCTCTGAGGATTTTCAGGCTCCATAACGGATTTTTTATCGACACATGACATAACGAAAGGCCAAATTGTGTTTTCTTTATGGAACTGATCAAGAGCAGCCAAAAAGGCATTATTATCGTGAATCATAAGGTTATTGTTGTTTTCCTGTAAATAAAGTTTTACTAGTATTTCCTTATCTGAAAATTTTCAGGTTCCACAACAGATTTTTATAGACAAATGACAGAACAACAAAGGACCCAATTGTTTTTTGTTTATCGTGAATCATGAGGTTATTGTTCTTTTCTAGAAATAAAGCATTGCTATTTTCTTATGTCTCTGGTGACATTTCTATATATAGTGAATGACCATGGTGTGCTAATTATACTAACTAGGGGTGAGCAAAACTCGCCCAAACCGGCCGCCCCAAACCGGTCCACATCAAACCGGTCCGAATTTAACACCCGTTTAAGCTACTTGATTGGGTATGGGTATAAAATTGCAAACCCGAACTAACTTTGATTGATCATGGGTTTGAAGTTGGAAAAACCGATTAAACCCGGTCCGGTCCGATTAAAATTTTATATGAAAATTTTACATGTTTTTAGTTAGATAATACCGTCCAAGATTTTTTTTAGAAGAACGGACAATAGTTTTAGTTGATTTTCCTCAACTTATGCATTAATATGATTTTCTCCATCAATTAGAATGTCATATTCGGCTTTGTTATGTATTAGTAAGATTGAAAAATGTATATTTTTCCGATTTGCACTAAATATGTCTTGTTCATAGACATAAGTTTGCTAACGGTTCAACATTTTGAACCCGTCTAAACCCGGCCGAACCGGTCCGAGTCGAAAGGCTTGATCGGGTTTGGGTTTGTCGACTACTTGATTGGGTTTGGGTATCGATATAACAAACTCGGGATCATTGGGTTGGGTAGGAAACAAAGCCCTCACCCGCCCAACCCGGTCCGTGCTCTGCCCTAATACTAACTCACAAAGAAAAATATTCAGAACTTCCGGTTTGGGGGTCAGGAAGAATGGTTTCCTCCTCTGCCTCCTTCACTCTTTTGTCCCTGGCGATTCTTCTCGTAAGGAAACAATATGCCTGCTCTTCAAGGGCAAAATAGTCAAAAAAAACTATTTTGTTTTAATTTTTTCCAATCCATGTACAAAGTTATTAATCTCATTTTCTGCTTGCTTTTTGATTGAACAGTTTGCTAACAGCATTGAAGCAAGACCACTTTCTACCTTCTCCAACAAGAAGTCCAGTCGCTCTACACTGACAGATTCAAAAGACAACAAGTCTTTTGTGAAGGAGTTTGAGCCGAGGCCCAATGGGTGTGTTTGGATGAGATCAAATGAGATGAAATTATATGAGCTTATGGGGATGAGTGGTTGAGGTGAGGAGAGATGCAGCCTCTCTCCTCATCTCAACCACTTATTCCAACAAGCTCATTTAATTTCCTCTCATTTAAGCTCATCCAAACACACCCAATATCTCAGCTTATGACGAAGACAACAAAACAAATGAAGAGAAGTCATTCGTGAAAGATTTGATCCGAGGCCCAATATCTCAGCATATGAGGATGACAGCAAAATAAATGAAAACAAGTCATTCTTGAAAGATTTTGAGCCGAGGCCCAATATCTCCGCCTATGATGAAGAAAGGAAAGCTAATGAAGAGAAATCTTTTGTGAAAGATTTCGAGCCGAGGCCCAATATCTCAGCTTATGACGAAGACAACAAAACAAATGAAGAGAAATCTTTCGTGAAAGAATTTGAGCCGAGGCCCAATATCTCAGCATATGAGGAAGAGAGGAAAACAAATGAAGAACAATCAATTGTGAAAGATTTTGAGCCGAGGCCCAATATCTCAGCGCATGACGAAGACTGAAGAATAAATGAAGAAAAATCTTTCGTGAAAGATTTTGAACCAAGGCCCAATATCTCAGCCGTTGGTCTAAGGAGTTCTTTGGTGGAAGATTCCTAAGTCAATGATATCCATGGAACCCCAAGAGTGTGGTTAGATCTTCATTTGAACATAATGTCTCAGTGTGATTTTATCATTATCTTTGAAGTATTGAGTGTAATGTCTGGAATAAGCTTATGTGTGTGGTGTTCTACCATGTTCAATGCTATTGGTTAAAGTGATCTATAATTTGATAAAGATTGTTATGTTTTCATTTAACTAGGTAAATTTTTTCCTCAAAAAAACTAGGAAAATTGGCATCAACGGTACTCATAATTTAAATTATGTGTCGATTTAATACTAATAGTTTTAAGGGTAAAAGACAGTTACCCACCCTGAGTTTAGGCATAATACCAGCCCGCTACCCTGGGTTTTGGAAAAAGACACTCCGCACCCATATAACGGAATATTCCGTGGACAGTTAGCACCCTTCTGTTAGGATCCGTTAGAAAAGTGGATGATTGGAATTTTTTGGACCGTATTACCCCTGTGCACTTTTTTAGACATTTTTTTGCCTCAAGAACATCAAGAACATCCACCGAAGAATATCAACACCACCAAAAACATATCACATTGAATCCCAAACATCAACAACACCAATAAACCAACTAATTTACCCTTATGGTGTCATGTTTTTTGGGTTGATGTTCTATCAAGAACACGAAGAACACCAAACTAATAATTTCTTTACACCAAAACCCACATATAACAACTTAAACATTATGAAGCCTAATGCCTACTAATGGCATGAAATAGAACTTGCAATTTTTGACAATTCAGTAACACAATGCAAAAGGGGATTACTAGAGTTGCTATCTCTTTAAATTCATTTCAATGTAGCCAGTGATTTGCCCAAACACTCAATAACTCACTGTAATCCCCAATATCAACTCTAACTCACTGTAATCCCCAATTAGTGATCAAATCTAAAAAATGTTAAATCACAATCAAACAGAAAGGAGCATTTCTACGTGAACTGGATTTCCTGAGAATCACAATCGAGTCCAGAGCTTCAACTCGTTACTGGGTTACAGTGAGTGGGAGAGAACCTGAACGGAGAGCTTGTGTATAACATATGAGCACCAGGACACCTCAAATCTCTCATATCAAACCAAATCAAATCACGAGAAATAGTGACACAATGGGAAACGATAAAGTTACTTTACAGTTACGGCGGCGTAATCCGCCCTCGCTCAACCGACGGCAAGCTCCGTTACGCTAGAGACCACACCAGAGTCCTCTCCGTCGACCGCTCCATTTCCTTTTCAGGTTCGTCACGCTTCGACTGATAATCGATTTGTTTTTCATTGTCGATTTTGATAATTCGAAATTTGAATCGGAACTGACTTTGTTTTGTGAATTAAAGAGCTGATTGTGAAGTTCGTTGAATTGTGCGGATCGTCGATTGTGCTAAAGTGCAAATTGCCTGACGAAGACCTCGATGTTCTCTTCACTGTTTCCTCCGATGAAGATCTGAGAAATGTTATCGCCGAGTACGACCGGATCTCCAAAGATGCGAAGAAGATCACGTCGGTGCTATTTCCTAAGGAGTTTTTGAAGAAGATCTCTCCTGTTTCCAGTTCCGACGACCTCTACTGGATTACTAGAGTCTCCGCCGTCGGATGAGTCGGATCCCGCATCCGGGTGGTAGAGCTTCGCCAAAGTCCTGTACGCCAACTTGATCTCCGCCGGCGAGGCATTGCTATTCATCCGCAGAACGTCGTGCAAGCTTCCGGATCTGACGGCGCTCCTTGTCGGCGCTGCCTCCGCGAATTCGTGGACGGCTGATTCATTGAATTCGTCCGGAAAATGATTTTGACGGTCAGATCTAGGGGGAATCGAAGGAGATAGGCGGTGGGAAGTGGGTAATCGGAGGGAAGTGCCGGCCAGGAGAGTTAGGGTCCTGGTCATTTGCAAGGTTTTGGAGAGATTTGAAGATGATGGTAGAGACGAAGGGGGAGAGAAGAAGATGAAGGAGAAAGAAAAAGAAGCGGCTGCTGGTTTCTCAGCAAGGGGAAGAGAGAATGAGGGGGAAGAGAGAGAGAAATTAGGGTTAGAAATGAATGATAGTAATATATTGGGGGTAATTTTAGAAAAATTTAGGGATAAAATTGACCTTTTGTCCGTTCAGTTAATCAACTGTTAACTTCCATCCAAAAAAAGGTGTAAATTGTCTTTTTTCAAAACCCAGGGTAGCGGACTGGTATTATGCCTAAACTCAGGAGTGGTAACTGTCTTTTACCCTAGTTTTAATTGTAGCAATTAGTTAGGTAATTACATTTACGTGTAAAATATTTTTCGTAAAAATATCCTCACAAATATTTCCAGGTGTTTAGTTAACACTCGAAAATTATTTTACTAGTGCATGAGATAAATATTAAAATTGTACCATCTTTTACCAAGTGATTTGTTGGTTCAATGGATAAACATTTGATATTTGTAAGAGAATATACATTTTTATCATTTTACATTGTTTAGATGGTGGTGCTGGTGGCGGCGGCAGCAACACCAGTGGAGGCGGCGATGGTGGCGGCAATAGCAGTGGGAACACAAGTGGCAGTGGTGGTGGTGGTGTGCAAGCGACAGCAGGTGGTGACGGTGATGGTGAAGGTGGCAGTGGTGGTGACGGCGCCGATGGCTGCGGGAGGTGGTAGCGGTGGTGGCGGCACTGATTCCGGGATAGGTGGTGGTGGTGGTGGCGGCGGCAACAGCAGTGGGCGAGGTGCGAGTTATTCAAGTGGTGACAAAGATGTTCTAGATTGAGAAATCATCTTACTTGGTAAATTATTTTATGAAATATATTGTGAACCAAATGTAGAAAATTGAAAAAAAAATACAGAAAAACATTTTACCAAATAAGTTCCATTTGTTAACTTTTCGTCTACATATTGGTTGGAAATTTATAAAATGCAAGAATTGAGGCACTTGTGTACTTTCTTTTTTTTAGAGAAGAACTTCTTCCATTAATGCAATCAAGGGGTCAACTCACCTATTACATCACTAAAGGACTAGCCCATCTGGGCTCCAAATTCGACCAAATACATATATTGGGACAATTGAGACCAAACATAGCAAATTCATGAGCGACTTTGTTGTTTTCACGTCCCGTATGTTGGTAGATGACAGTGGGGAGTCTCTGCGCATAGTTCAAAAATTCAAGAATAAGCTGGTCCAAATCGCCAAACGAACCTTCGTTTCGCCCCCTTCCTGAGTTGAGCTTACGAATAATCGTTTGAGCGTCGTATTCAATGATCAAAAGTCTATAATCATGTTGAACCGCAAATTTCAAGGTTTCCAATATAGGTAGACTTTCCCCTTCGCTAGCTGAAGAAGAGGTTGGCAGTGTGGTTGCAAGTCCAGCCACGAAGCCACATGTATCATTTTGGAAGACCACTCCCGCAGCTCCAATTCTCTCTGTTATGCTCTATGCGCCATCTGAGTTAGCTTTGATCCTTTCCGGAGCTGGTGGAATCCACCGCGGAGGAACCGTTGTAGAGGAAGTACCCGGATGTAGAGGGGTATCAGAAATCGAATCCAGCTCAGACAAGTATATCAGAATGTGTTGTAGGACCTTCTCTAATGTTTGCTTGTTATACTTGAAGACTCTCTAGTTACAACTGGCCCACGGCAGCCACACCGTGGCACATAACATTCGTCGATCTTCGGGAGACAGGAGCTCAATAGCCTGCGGAATCCACTATTTAATGTCACCGCATCTTGTACTCAAAAAATCCAAACCAAGTAATGGTTCCCAGATTTTTTGAGCAAAAGGGCATTCCATTAGTAGATGTGTAGCCGACTCAGCCGCTGAAAGACACAGTGGGCAGCGGACATTGACGTCCGATTTGAACTTCGCGATCTTGTCCTTCTGTGGCTAGTGAATTGTGCCATGCCCTCCATGTAGTCTAGAGACATTTCTTCGGTAACTTGATCCGCCAAAGCATCTTAATCCACTTTCGGGAAGACTGCGAAGTAGTCCCTTGATGAGACTCAGTAAGATCTTGTTGTGAACGTAATAAGTCATAACCTGATTTTATCGTATATGAACCTTCGTCTGTGTAGTGTCATACCAAAATATCCGATCTTGGGAGAAGAGGGATAGCAACCATTTGAACTTCTATTACATCAACGGGGGGCATAATGTTTCGAACCCTATTGATGTCCTAAAATCTGGCATGCGTAATAAGATCAAACACCTATAAGTTATGAAACTCCGGGTTAATATTGAGAGGCTTGAAACTCAATGGCCTTTTAAGCCAAGGGTCATGAAACACTCGGACTGAAGAGTCGTCCCCTGTCTTCCATCTCACCCCGCTTTGAGTGGACTCCGACTGCATTCTCTGAGGTGTTTTATAACCTGATTTTAGTGTATTCACCTGTATCAGTCCACCTCCACACTCTTCTATCAGCTGTAGTATTCCAAGGGAGGGGTTGTGCTAGGATGGTTTGTGCAGCAGCTCTGCTAAACATGTTGCATATCATCTCAGTTCTCTGGCATTTAAGGTGGCTATTGATTAAATCACTAACCTTCATACTCAAATTGATCTCTTCCATTATGCAATGGTCTTTCAGGTTCAGATCTTCTCTAAGCCACTTGTCATTGAACACTTCAATATTTTCACCATTACTAATCCTCCACCTTGAATCAGTCTCTAGCAATTTTCCCACTTTAAGTAAATCTTTCCATATCTTGCAGCTCCCTACTTGAGAATTAGCCATCCAAAAAGAGCAGTGAGGATGGTAAAAAGATCGGAACACCTTAGAGACTAGCAGCTCAATTTTTGTAGCAATTCACCAACCCTGCTTTGCCATCAAAGCTAAATTGTTTAGGGCAAAATCTTTGAAGCCTAGACCACCTTCCATTTTGCTCTTTGTAACTTTGTCCCAAGCCAACCAGAACGGACATTGAACCGGTTGGAGGACTGGTCCCTGGTTCCACTGCCGGTTTAATTTTCAACAATTTATTTACATATGTAATGTAATTGTAGTGAGTTTAAACTATGAATTTAAAAATAAACTATCGTTTGAAATGAAGATCGATCAGATGCGGAAGTACTAAGTACAAGTGTATAGAAGTCATAACACCAAGTTAGCACTTGGAATGTAATAGAACTAATGCAATAGTTAAAGTTTTAATTTTTCTGAATGTGATAGTGTTAGAGAAAGGAAAATGTTATTTAGGGCGCAGGGGAAATAAATAACCTGCAATGTTTTGTATGTTTATTTTACCTAGTATCTTTCATGTAAACAAAGTGATAACCCCAGTGTTTATTTTGAGCAACTTCACATGTGTAGGGCAGGCTCGGCTCTTGTAAATGTCAAGTGCGACGTTCTGTTTGACAAATATTAAATAGGCTGCCTGGGTCCGACCCAGTTCTCCAATGGGTTTTACTGTATCAATTGAATTGAGACTCCAATAACTGAAACCAGACCAGTGAAGTGGGACGATTCGCTGTTGGAGCGGCCGACCCGGCAGATCCGGTTCTAAAACTATGCTATTATTAGGAGTTCTGCTTTTGTTCAGTTCTACTTCTATAAGCTTCTTCCCAGAAAAAGACCTTTTCATTGTAATCATGTCATGTTGATAGTAAAGAACTTCAAGGTTTCTTAACTTTTTACAGTTAACTGACAACTCTGGTGTTACAGTTTCTTAATGAAGCTAGCATATTGCACTACTCAGCTATTCAGTGGAATTGTGAATGCTTAAATATTATATCTATTTCTAATCCAAACATTTTGTAATTCGGTCTAGTAGAGGTTACGAGGAGATGATAAATTCTGATTTGTAATATTAAATCAAGATGGGCAAGAATGAGTTGAAGTTGGGTCCCACCAATCTGAATAGAATGTGGTTGGGAAGTAGAAGTGATTTGAAGGTTGAATTCATCCAATCCAATGACCCCCAAAAAGACATTTCAGTAGGTTTGGTACCAAGTTGTATATATAGATTACTTCGAGACCGGATCTTCCTGTTACCATCAAGTCTCTCATGTTGTTACACCACTTTTAGCTGGAATATTATTCGGTGGAGCATATAACTCATTTGTGTTCAAAGTAGGTATCAGCTGTGCTTTAGAATCATCTGATAAGGTATTCCGGTCAGCATCGCTATATCCTTCTAAGACAACTAAAAACCTCTCATAATGTAATCTCAGGTTTATGGTCCTCTTAAAGTACCTCATGACCCTTTCAATTGCATGTCAATGCTCAATTATAGGACAACTAGTAAACCTGCCAAGTAATCCCACGACATAGGCAATGTATGGTCTAGTACATTCAATGGCATATGGAAGGCTGCCAAGATGCTGGCATAGTCAGATTGTCTTACCGCATCACCAGTGTTCTTAAACAACTTTACACTGGGATCGTAAGGTGTGCATACAGGTTTATAGTCATAGTAACCATATTTCTTGAGAATTTTCTCAATGTAGTGAGATTGGTCCAAAGAAATTTCACTTTCAGTCCTGGTAATCTTAATACCAAGGATTACGTTCGCTTCCCCTAGGTTTTTTATTTTAAACTCGACATTAATGACTTCACATTATTCACAGCGTGAACAGTCGAACCAAAAATTAACAAGACGTCCACATACAAGCATATGATAATGCAAAGGTCATTCTCAAATTTAATATATATGCATTTGTCACTATCATTGATTTTAAAACCATGTGCAATGACTTTATCAAATTTTTCATGCCATTGTTTAGGGTGCTTGTTTGAGACCATAGAGGGATTTATCCAGTTTACATGCCTCATGCTCTTGTCCTTGGATCACAAATCCTTCTGGTTGATCCATGTAGATTTCTTCTTCCAACTCATCATTCAAAAATGTTGTTTTAACATCCATCTGACGCACTACAAGATTATGCACATCAGTAAGAGATAGTAATACTCTTATACAACTAACTCTAGCCACGAGGGAGAAAGTATCAAAGGAATCAATGTTCTCCATTTGTTTGTAGCCTTTAGCTATAAGCCGAGCTTTATACTTGTCAACAGTGCCATCAATATTCAGTTTCTTCCTTAGGACCCACTTGCAACTGATCGTCTTGCATCATGGTAGTAGATCCACGAGGTGCCATGTTCAGTTAGATTCAAGAGAGTCCATTTCGTCATTCACAGCTTCTTGACATAGATCAACATCAATTGAGGTCAAGGCTTCTTGTAGGTTTGTAGGATCCTCTTCGACATTGAGAGCTTTGAATTCAGGGCCAAAGTCCTTAGCCACTCTAGCCCGTTTTATTCTTCTTAGTTCAGGTTCAGGTTCCACATCCGGAGTTCCAGTTCTAACTTCGGGAACAATAGAAGAGGACGCCCCCACTATTTCTAGATTTAAAAGGAAGCATGTTCTCATAGAAGTCAACATCATTAGATTCAACAATCACACGTGCATTTAGATCAAAGAACCTATATGCTTTACAATTTATAGCATGGCCAACAAATACACATTCATAGGCTCTACTTGCAAGCTTTACCCTTTTTGGATCGGGAATTCCGACATAAACTAAACATCCCCAAGTTCTGAAGTATGAAACTTTACTGTCTTTGGAACATGATTTAAAACATAACAAACCGGTAGTAAAATCTCACCCCAGCAATGAGGAGTTGCACCTGAGTTCAGAGAAACATCAATAACTAGCTCAGTTAGTGTTCTATTTTTTCTTTAAGGCTTACCATTCATTTCAGGAAATGTCCTTACCATTCATTTCAGAATGTGAAGCTTGAAGTGTTCTTCTAGAAACTCGAATGGATTGAGTGATTGTTTGATCTCCTTCAGTTATGCTGGTCAATCCGTGAGAGTAAGGAGATGTCCTTTCATGTATGAAGACTGTGATGCAGGTATGTAATACATGATCAAATACTCTAGAGGGGGGGGGGGGGGGTTGAATAGAGTATGGCAAATTTTGCTAAAAGAGTGGATTTAAAATAAACTTAGAAGAACTTGAAGTATTTCAAAGGTTTGAACTCAGTTTTAAGGCTTTGAAATCAAAACAGACAGTGTAAAAGTTAGTGATAGTTTTTAAAGCTTTGAAAAGCTTTTCAAAGCTTTGAACTGAAACCTGTTTTAAAGCAGTTATGAATGCAAGTTCATAACAGAAATGCAAGACAAGGAACACAGTGATTTGTTATGAAGTTCGGTCCAAAGTGACCTACTCTCCGCCTGACGGATCTAATCTCTCTAGGATTTCAACAACTTCTTATTTATCAAAAGCTAAGCCCTAGATATCTGGCCAATAGAATTGCCTTACTCGTTTCCACCCAGTGAATCTTCCTAACCTATCTAGTATCTTGTCTAGGTAACTGATACATTAAGAATCTCTGTTGTTCCTCTTGAGCAAATCATGAGAACACATGATTAAGAAGTATAAATAAATATATACAAATAGAGCTCAGATGAAGAACATTGTTTTACAGTGAAGCTGTGAAGCTTGAATTGTTCTTCAATAAACTGGGATGGATTGAGTGATTGTTTGATCTCCTTCAGTTATGTTTCTCAATCCGTGAGAGTGTATGAATCTCGGTAATGCTCTGTGCTTCTTGATCTCTCTCGATCAGTGTCTTTTTTGTCAATTTAAATTGCACATATATAAGGAACCCTGCAGCAGAAATCCTTAAAAATACTCCAAAGATCTTTGACTCTCAACAACTTGGTTCCAACGGCTAGCTGCTTGATTTCCTCATTGATTTTGATATGATCTTCCATCTACAAGCTTAAGGAAGGTCCATACAAATTTCCATAACAGTAGGATCACCTGCAGGCTTGAATTTCCTTCTCTACACACAAGTAAATAAGGAAACTTTATGGAAAACAAATAGCTAATAGTCCCTGCAAATAAACTTAAGCAAATAATGAGATCAAGGCATGTTATAACACATAATTAGTTTGTCTTTCATCATATAATATAGAATAATCAAACACAAGGGATTAGCGATTGATTTAGGTGGAAGAACTCCCCCTGAGTTCATGCAGTGAATTGCTTGTGCAGTTTCAATTCTTTGCAACCAGTTTCAAAGCTTTGAAACAACTTTTAAATTACAATCTCTTCAACTGTGAACTTACAATGTATGATACCATGTGAATTGTAGAAATCAAGGAATGAATTTGTGCCATATTCTGTTCCACGGTCACTTCGTAATCATTTAATCTTTTTGTTGAACTGGTTTTCAAACTCGGTCACAAACTGCTCAAACATGTCAAAAGCATCACTTTCATTCTTCATTAGATAAACACAAGTAAAATAAGAGCAATCGTCAATAAAAGTGATAAACTATCGTTGGCCTTTTCTAGTCAATGTTCCATCAAGTTCACAAATATCGGAATGAACTAAATCTAAAGGTTCTGAACTTCTCAAAACTGAATTACGAGGTGATTTGGTAATTTTTGCTTTGCTACAAAATTGACATTTGCGAAATTCATCAAGAGACAGTTTAAGGATTAGTCTTAAGTTGCTCATGTTCTTGATGAGTCTTTTGTTAACATGCCAAATATTTAAGGTTGAATTCAGTAAGCATAGCCACAAATGGCTCCTCTTGCCTACGCATGTGCTGGGTTAGGCATGTTCTTGCACTTTCGTGCCAAATGGCTTGTTTTCCGCACCGATAGCACATAAATTGACCGGAGCCGTTCTTAGGTGGTTAAAACTGTTGCTGATCATTGTTCTTATTACTGTTTTTGTTGGAGTTATTCTTCCAGTTCTGAGGTTTGGAGTTCTTTGCAGTAGGTTTAAGTACTGCAGCAGAATTCTTAGGAGCATTATTTGCATAAACAAATAAGATCTCCTCTTTCTGGTCTTGTTTTCGAGCCTCCTCTTCAATCCGAAGGCGAGTGATAAAACTCTCTAAGGAGAATTACTTAGTCTTATGCCTCATATTGTTCTTGAAGTCTTTCCAGGATGGTGAAAGCTTGTCAATAATCACAGCAACCTAAAATTGTTCATATGAAGCCATACCTGTAGGGTTTTGATTCATGGATCGCGCAACGGAAGCATAATCAAACAAATAACCATGCAAAACCCTCCAAGGATCACAAGTCTAGATGCATAACGATAGTGAAGGTAAGAAATCATAAACACACCTTTGGGTTCTCCTTGATGACTTCAAACGCGAATAGTGTCACGTTCTCTATAGTTGATCCATGCCTAGAGTTGATCCTAGATCTCCCAAACTCCTTGGTGCTAGCCCGGAATAAGAGGAGGGTGAAGGAATCACGCAAAACGAGACAAAAGAGGGGCTTCGGCCCTCTTTTTGGCCGACGGGGTGAGGGCGGCGGCAAGGGGTCGGGTTCGGCCTCCTTGTTGCTTGCTCTCTCTCCTTTTGTTCTCTCCCACTCTTGTTATGTTCACTAATGAGCATAAGTTATGGGGAAGGAAGGAAGGAGGGTCCTTTATATAGTCCAACAACTCCTTGTTAACTACCTAAAGGACTTATTCTAGTCCAACTAGAATTCAATTTAGTCCCTTCCTTGCAAATTAGTCCCTACTAAGTTTGCAAGGGTTTGCAAAGTGATCCTTCTAATTAATTAATCCAATTAATTAATTCCCAAATCTAGTTCAACTCTATATAGCGTCTGACCCCATAGGTTCTATCTAGTTGGTAGCAACTATTTGCTAATATGGAGCGGTTTCTAGCAAAACATCCATTCTAGCCAACTAATAGAATAGTCATCTTGACAACATTTGTACAAGTAATTGTCTCATCCCTTTGCCTCCATATCCGGATTGGACACGAGACATACAAGTCACACTCGTATATCCAATCCATAGTTTCTCGATCCATGGGAATAGCCTTATTCGTGCAAATAACATCAATATCCTATATATTGATTTATTTGAGTCTGGCCAGACATTCTATAAGCACTATCCCTCGAGTGGCCTAGGATATTTGCTCCCGTTATGTGGGAGGGGCAAATCCTCTCTACGTCCACTACGATCTCTAAGCTTGCTTCTCATTGTATCCAGTACACGCCTTTATAACTACCCAGTTACGGTGTAGCGTTTAACGCTACCAAGATCACAATGATCCACAACTAGAATATCTAGTGACTTCAAGTCTAAGGATGACAATACCATTGCACCGCGAGAAGCACTTGTGACTCAACATAACATGTATGTAGCCTTCTCGGAGATGGGTAAATCCAGTGCAACATTCCGTAATGCACACCTATGTGTTGGATCGTGATATCTCCATATCAATCCAACCCCATACTAGTCTATAGATGATTGTCCCATTAATCATTATACTTTACTAGGGATATTTAAGATAAACAACACAATTGTAAATCTAAAGACTTCATTATATTAAATATCCAATAAATAATAAATGAATTTTCTAGCCATATACAAATTCATACTAAACTAGATTGCCTCTAGGGCATCTATTCCAACAGTCTCCCACTTGCACTAGAGCCAATCTGGCGCATCTCGTATGCCCATACTCCTAGTGTGCCCTTCATGCTTCCACTGCGTGAGAGGCTTCGTAAGCGGGTCTGACAGATTATCATCTGTAGGAATCTTGCATATCCGAACGTCTCCTCTATCGATAATATCTCGAATCAGATGAAACTTCCTGAGCACGTGCTTGGACTTCTGGTGCGATCTTGGTTCCTTTGATTGCGCGATGGCCCCAGTGTTGTCACAGAACAACTCCACTGGATCCGCAATGCTAGGGACCACACCAAGTTCAGAAACAAACTTTCTGATCCAAACAGCCTCCTTTGCTGCGCCATTTGCAGCAATGTACTCAGCCTCTGTTGTCGAATCAGCTACCGTCTCTTGCTTGGAACTCTTCCAGCTCACCGCTGCTCCATTCAGGCAAAACACATATCCCGACTGTGAGCTAAAGTCATCTCTGTCAGTTTGGAAGCTTGCATCAGTGTAACCCCTTACACGCAACTCTTCCTCACCGCCAAATATCAAGAATGCATCCTTAGTTCTTCTCAAGTACTTTAGGATGTTCTTGACAGCAATCCAGTGACTCTCACCCAGATTGGATTGGTATCTGCTTGTCATACTCAAGGCATATGACACATCTGGTCTAGTACATAACATGGCGTACATGATAGATCCTATGGCCGAGGCATAGGGAATCCTACTCATGCGTTCATTCTCAATCCCATTGGAAGGACAACCACTCTTCGAAAGAGTGATCCCATGTGACATGGGCAAGAATCCCTTCTTGGAATCTTGCATGTTGAACCGTTTCAACACCTTGTCAATATATGTACTTTGACTTAGGCCTAGCAACCTCTTAGATCTATCTCTATAGATCTTTATACCGAGTATATAGGCTGCTTCCCCTAAGTCCTTCATTGAGAAACACTTTCCTATCCAATCTTTCACAGATTGCAGCATAGGAATGTCGTTTCCAATGAGTAGTATGTCATCCACATACAAGACCAGAAAAGCTACAGAGCTCCCACTAACCTTCTTGTAGACACAAGACTCATCTTCGTTTCTAATGAAGCCAAACTCTTTGACCACTTCATCAAAACGTCGATTCCAACTCCTAGAAGCTTGCTTCAATCCATAAATGGATCGTTGCAGCTTACAGACTTTGTTGGCTTGCTTTGGATCCTCAAAACCCTCCGGCTGTATCATATACACGTCCTCAATGAGATTCCCATAAAGGAATGCTGTTTTGACATCCATCTGCCAAATCTCATAGTCGTAGTATGCTGCAATTGCAAGTAGGATTCGGATGGATTTGGTCATAGCGACTGGTGAAAAGGTTTCATCATAGTCAATACCATGAATCTGTCTGAATCCTTTAGCCACCAATCGGCCCTTATAGGTAATCACATTACCATCCATGTCGATCTTCTTCTTGAAGACCCACTTGCACCCTATGGCCGCGCCCCATCGGGTGGTTCCACCAAAGTCCATACTTTGTTGGTATACATGGATTCCATCTCGGATCTCATGGCTTCCAGCCACTTCTGAGAGTCTGGGCCACTCATGGCCTCCTCATAGGTAGTAGGCTCATCATCTATGAGCATCGTGTCACCGGAATCTGTTACGAGAAGTCCATACCTCTCGGGTTCCTAGCGCACTCTACTAGATCTACGAAGCTCTTGTGTTACCTGAACAGGTGGCTCCACAACTGCTTGTGATTCCTGTTCTTGTTCCATAATCGGTTCAGTGATTTGTGGTTCTTGAACTTCTTCAAGTTCTACATTCCTCCCACTTGCTTCTTTAGAGACAAACTCTCTTTCTAGAAACACGCCGGTCCGAGCAACAAACACTTTGTTTTCGGTTGGATTGTAGAAGTAGTATCCCTTAGTTTCCTTAGGGTACCCCACAAATTTACACTTATCCGATTTAGGCCCTAGCTTGTCTGATTGTAAACGTTTTACATAGACATCGCAGCCCCAAATCCTCATGAACGACAGTGTGGGACGCCTCCCACTCCACATCTCATATGGTGTCTTCATGACTGATTTAGATGGAACGCGATTAATGGTGAAAGCTGCACTTAATAGAGCGTAGCCCCAAAATGATAATGGAAGATCGGTTTGACACATCATAGACCGAACCATATCCAATAGGATTCGATTCCTCCTCTCGGACACGCCATTCCATTGTGGCGTTCCGGGTGGAGTGAGTTGGGACACGATCCCACACTCTCTAAGATAGTCGTCAAACTCTTGGCTCAAGTATTCTCCTCCACGATCCGATCGTAGAGCCTTGATACTTTTGCCAAGTTGCTTCTCTACTTCATTCTTGAATTCTTTGAACACTTCAAAGGATTCGGATTTTTCCCTCATAAGGTACACAAATCCATATCTACTGTAATCATCAGTAAATGTAATGAAGTAGACATAACCACCCCTGGCAGGCGTGGCAAATGGCCCACACACATCGGTATGTATGAGCGCCAATTGCTCACTAGTCCTCTCACCTTTCTCATTGAAAGGGGATTTTGTCATTTTTCCCAATAAACAAGCCTCACATGTCTCATATGATTCAAAATCAAATGAGTCTAGTAATCCATCCTTATGGAGTCTAGATACACGTTTCTCATTTATGTGGCCTAAACGACAATGCCATAAATAAGCAGGATTTAAATCATTTATTTTAATCCGCTTGGTATTAATGTTGTAGACAGCATTGCTTAGATCAAGGACATAAAGTCCATTAAATAATTGCGCACTAAAATAGTGAATATTATTCAAATAAAAGGAACAACAATTGTTCTTTATTGAAATAATAAAACCTTCTTTGTCCAAACAAGAAATAGAAATAATGTTTCTGCTCATAGCAGGCACAAAATAGCAATTATTTAATTCTAAAACTAATCCTGAAGGCAGAGATAGCTCGCACACGCCTATGGCCAACGCAGCAACCTTTGCTCCATTCCCAACGCGCAGATCTACCTCCCCTTTAGCCAATCTTTTACTTCTCTTTAGATCCTGCATATTTCGACAAATATGAGATCCACATCCAGTATCTAATACCCATGATGTAGAGACAGTTAAATTGACATCTACAACAAAAATACCTGATGGTGGTGGAATCACTATTCCAAGCCTCTTGTCCTCCAGATATTTTGGGCAGTTCCTCCTCCAGTGTCCAGGTTGACTGCAGTAGTGACACTCACCCTTAGTCACGACCTTGGCAATGCCACCAACAGGCTTAAGGGCTTGTTCCTTGGACTTGGAAACTGACTTGCCTTTGCCCTTGGAGGAAGAGGCAAACCTTTTTCCCTTTCCTTTCTGCACCATCATAATGGCCTTGCCCTTACCCTTGTTGATGCTCTGTTCAGCCGTCCTCAACATGTTGAGCAAATCTGGCAGTGGTTTAACGATCTCGTTCATGTTATAGTTCATAATGAACTGTCCATAACTCTCAGGCAATGATTGCAACACGAGATCGGTTGCCAACTCTTGGCCGACCGGGAACCCAAGCCGGGCGAGATGCTCCAAGTACCCGATCATTCGGAGTACATGGGGTCCCACCGGGTTCCCTTCTGCCAGATGACATTTGAACAGTGCCTTTGAGACCTCATACCTCTCTACCCTCGCCTGCTCTTGGAAGAGCTGCTTTAGATGTTCGATCATATCGACAGCATTCATGTTTTCGTGTTGCTTCTGAAGCTCAGAAGTCATGGTGCAAAGCATTAGGGAGGCCGCATCATTAGCGTCATCAACACGCTTTTGATACGCCTTTAAGGCAGCAGGTGTCTGGTTCTCTGGACCTTCTGGAACATGCTCCTCTATTGCGTACAGTTTCTTCTCTTGTTTGAGAACAATTCTCAAGTTTCTGTACCAATCAAGAAAGTTGGTTCCAGAGAGCTTGTCCTTCTCAAGGACAGATCGTAGGGAATGTTGTGAACTCGATGAGTTGTTTGCCATTTGGAATTCTACAAAAAGGTAAATACGCAAGTTTTAGTATTTGTGAATTTTTTGACTATATTTAATAATGGCTAGTTTATTAAATATAGCTCCCACTATTTTTCTACGGATTAATAACCCTCAAGATATTAATGCGGAAAATATCCTTATATTTTCTAGTGGGCCAAGATCCATCTTTCATCTCCTTATGAGCTTGCTTTGGCAAGTCACCCATAATTTGACTACTTTAGGTAGGAACAATTCCAATTGCATCCCATATGCAACTCTTGGTTCAATCGGGCAAATAACTCCTTATTTATCCATCCATATGGATAATCCCAATTGATTGCCTCTAGGTTTCTTAATCAAATTAATATCCTAATTGTGTTCAACCTCTTATCTAAACAATTGCACATTGTTACGTGCCATTGCATTCCATCATTATGAACCAAGTTGCCATGCTTTGGCACGCACGAACTTGATAAATAATGATGATAATGAGTGTTTAAATAACTAGAAGGCAAGAACACAATATTTAAAATTTGATGGATTTTAAATTCAATTTTTGATTGTTTTGTTGATCAATATCAACTAATCTATCTATTTGAGTTTGGGCACAACTCCAAATAATAGATTCGGGTTGTCTAATTATCTTATTATCCTAATTGCATGCATCATCCATACACCAACCACACAAATAATAAGACAATAAATAAACAACCACATCACAGAAATTAAACGTGATGTGGATATGGCCTTTTCTAGACTAAGATAATTCCAAGCCAATGGAATTATCTATGAACCCTAAGCAAACACATCTCCATGCGTCTTGATCTCTTGGTCCATCCTTCATAGTCATGTGGAATGCTCCATGCTCCATGCTCCATCTTTTGTGGCTTCTTTGGCTTTGGGCTTCTTTTCTCCAATCTTGGCTAACAATCTACTTTATCTAGCACTAGCTAATATCTATACTAAATAAAATAAATCTCACAAGTTGAGAAAAAAAATTGGCACGCAGGCCATAAAACCCTAATTAATTATTACAATTAATTGATCAGCTCGCAGGCCGTAAAACCAAACCAAGAAATTAAACATCCACATCAAACCACATCCTAAGGCCATATCCAATCACCATGCAATTTGCACATAAACAGTTAAAATCCAATTTTAACGCGCTTGGTCAATTTTAATTGATTTTAGGATTTCTAGGGTTAAAACGGTCCATGGGCCCAACAATCCAATTGCCCGGGCCCATTAAAGTGAACCACAAGGCCCTAGGGCCGGCCCGGCCCAAAACCCGCAAGCTAGGCCCGCGGGTTAGGGCCGCCCGGCCCCTTAGGGCGGCCAAGCTTGGGCGGCAAGCAAGGGGGCGGTCCCCTAGGGGGCCGAACCTCCTCTTGGGGTTGTTTCCAAAACAACTCCCTTGCTTGGAGCCCAAGTTTGGTTGTTTCCTTGTTTTGGGAGAACTCCTTCTTCCCCAAGGATGCCCAAACCCTAGATCTAAGATCCTAAAATTTCTCAAACTCACCAATTCATGCATCCAATGCAAAAATTGGATCTTGTTATGAGTAATTCTTGACAAATTGCATCCCATGCTTGATTTGTCTTGTTTTACGCGATAAACTATCAAATTAAGGTGTAAAACAACAAGAATGTAACACATAAACTACGTTTATGCTCTATGACCTGTGGCTCTGATACCACTGTAGGGTTTTGATTCATGGATCGCGCAACGGAAGCATAATCAAAAAAATAACCATGCAAAACCCTCCAAGGATCACAAGTCTAGATGCATAACGATAGTGAAGGTAAGAAATCATAAACACACCTTTGGGTTCTCCTTGATGACTTCAAACGCGAATAGTGTCACGTTCTCTATAGTTGATCCACGCCTAGAGTTGATCCTAGATCTCCCAAACTCCTTGGTGCTAGCCCGGAATAAGAGGAGGGTGAAGGAATCACGCAAAACGAGACAAAAGAGGGGCTTCGGCCCTCTTTTTGGCCGACGGGGTGAGGGCGGCGGCAAGGGGTCGGGTTCGGCCTCCTTGTTGCTTGCTCTCTCTCCTTTTGTTCTCTCCCACTCTTGTTATGTTCACTAATGAGCATAAGTTATGGGGAAGGAAGGAAGGAGGGTCCTTTATATAGTCCAACAACTCCTTGTTAACTACCTAAAGGACTTATTCTAGTCCAACTAGAATTCAATTTAGTCCCTTCCTTGCAAATTAGTCCCTACTAAGTTTGCAAGGGTTTGCAAAGTGATCCTTCTAATTAATTAATCCAATTAATTAATTCCCAAATCTAGTTCAACTCTATATAGCGTCTGACCCCATAGGTTCTATCTAGTTGGTAGCAACTATTTGCTAATATGGAGCGGTTTCTAGCAAAACATCCATTCTAGCCAACTAATAGAATAGTCATCTTGACAACATTTGTACAAGTAATTGTCTCATCCCTTTGCCTCCATATCCGGATTGGACACGAGACATACAAGTCACACTCGTATATCCAATCCATAGTTTCTCGATCCATGGGAATAGCCTTATTCGTGCAAATAACATCAATATCCTATATATTGATTTATTTGAGTCTGGCCAGACATTCTATAAGCACTATCCCTCGAGTGGCCTAGGATATTTGCTCCCGTTATGTGGGAGGGGCAAATCCTCTCTACGTCCACTACGATCTCTAAGCTTGCTTCTCATTGTATCCAGTACACGCCTTTATAACTACCCAGTTACGGTGTAGCGTTTAACGCTACCAAGATCACAATGATCCACAACTAGAATATCTAGTGACTTCAAGTCTAAGGATGACAATACCATTGCACCGCGAGAAGCACTAGTGACTCAACATAACATGTATGTAGCCTTCTCAGAGATGGGTCAATCCAGTGCAACATTCCGTAATGCACACCTATGTGTTGGATCGTGATATCTCCATATCAATCCAACCCCATACTAGTCTATAGATGATTGTCCCATTAATCATTATACTTGACTAGGGATATTTAAGATAAACAACACAATTGTAAATCTAAGGACTTCATTATATTAAATATCCAATAAATAATAAATGAATTTTCTAGCCATATACAAATTCATACTAAACTAGATTGCCTCTAGGGCATCTTTTCCAACAATACCTTCTAGAATAATTTCATGAGCAGTTTTTAGAAGTTCATGAGATTGCAACTCCACTGATTTGTCATCAACCATCTGGAATTTTAGGTACCTGCTTACAACATATTTCTTAGCGCCAGCCTCTTCAGTGTCATATTTCTTCTGCAACGCTTCCCACAAACCCTTAGCCGAATTCTCCATGTTATAGTAATCGTACAAATTATCACACAAGCCATTAAGAATGTAGTGTTTTCACATGAAATCATTCTCATTCCATGAATCAATTTCCTTGGCCCGTTTCTCTTTTTCAGCATCATCAACATTATCAGGAATTATTGGCCTAGGAATAACTAGCACATAATATATATTCTTAACAGTGGTGAAGAAAATCATTTTCAGTTTCCATCTTTTAAAGTGAGTACCTTCAAAACGGAATGGTTTGTTGAGATCAGAAGACATAGTGAAATCGTCGGTAGACATTCTCAAGGAAGGCATAAAGGATGTTCTAAAATTGTTGTGAACAATGCTGCAAAAAATGATAAGAACAATGTTACCGAAGATGGCCGAGTTGCGGACTATGTCGCACTCTATAGAACATTCACGGTACTGCCTCAAAATTGTGCAAGCAGCTCTTAAAAAACCGGATGTCCCCAGGATAAAACAGCCTCAAAAACCAGTTACCTTGCACCAAGCCTCTGGACAAACTAGAAACCCAAGAACGGAGGAAAAACTGCTCGATATTTTTGTGTTCAGGAAGAGATATGATTTTCTGTGTTAAAAACCCAGAGCAAGGACGGGTTTTTAAAGAGAGAAAAATAACCGTTTTCAAAATCTTTAATTGACCTAGTAAATGCATGATTTTAATTAGTGTAACTGCTGGAATAAAATCAGATATTGAAATTGTATAAAATCTTTAATCCATTAGCATAGTTGATGGCATAAAATCATGTAAGGAATCTTTATAAAATCTATGTAAACATTAACATGTTCCAACAAAACATTTCTTTGAATATCTGTGCTCATGCTTCAACTCAAGTCTTGAGAACTCAGTTGATAACAATCTGCACTTAAAACAAGATAATCTCAACACTATGATAGGTACCATTATTAAGCCATGACTCCAGCCCAACACATTGGACCACACACATTGGAGCAAGCCCAAAGCCAAGAGTCAACTCAACTCATAGCCCAGGACTAAACTCATTAGTAGAAGGCCCTGCATTATCAGTCAAAGGACTCACTAGAAGTTAAACTCAGAATCGAAGTTTCATCATGTAAATTTCTTCACAGGTCTTGTCATAAACCGTTGGATCACATCCAATGGTCACAATATCTCTTGTAATTATATTATCATCCTCTGTATCAATGTGAAGTATCGCCGAAGCTTCAACAACTCTTCCTCTCGGCAATCTCTCGGTCTTTTCCTCTCCAATGAATTGTACTTGATTAATTGAAACCTTGTTTGGTTTCTCACATGGTATCAGAGCCTATGGCTCCGACCACCGCCTCATCATCATCTAATGCCCTCATCACTTTCACTGCATCGCAGAGTCCCCTTTACCTTCTGTCGAACATCCATATTCTTGTACCCATCAAGCCTGATGCTACAAACTGTGTAATATGGAAGTATCAACTCACTTCCCTCCTCCGAACCCATAATTTGTTTGGACTTGATGGGTTAGATCCGCCTCCGGAGTAGTTTGTGAAAGGGTCCGATGATGGTGTTGTTACTGTGAATCCAGAGTACCAGGCTTGGATCCAGTGAGATCAAGCCCTGGTTACCATGCTCAATGCCACTCTCAGTCCAGAAGCGTTCACACTTGTTATTGGTCAGTCCTGTTCTCGCTCAATTTGAAAAATTCTTGGTAAAATGTACACCTCCCTTATGCGCGCAAATATTATGCAGTTGAAGTCAGACCTTCAAACAGTAAGAAAAAATTCTAATCCGATTGATTCCTGTATGAATATACTGAAAAGTACTCGTGACAAATTGATGATTTTTATGGTTAATATTGATGACGAAGATATGATGTTGTATGCTTTGGATGGGCTTCCCGTCGAGTATAATCCTTTCGTGTCATCTATTCATATTAGATCCGAACCAATATCATTT
The DNA here is from genome assembly GCA_023055425.1 of Linanthus parryae. Lineage (NCBI taxonomy): Eukaryota > Viridiplantae > Streptophyta > Magnoliopsida > Ericales > Polemoniaceae > Linanthus > Linanthus parryae. Next base: position 44,449,587 of record JALGPY010000002.1, read on the forward strand.
GATGATTTACATGTTTTATTGAAAAGTGAAGAACACATGCTTGAATCAAAAAATTTGACCTCCCAAAAGCAAAATGTTTCCTTTAATACCACTACTACTGATGTTAACCGTGGAGGTTATAGTGGGAGAGGCATATGTCAAAACAACAATTGTGGGGGTAATTTTGGCAATAATCGCGGATATTATGGTAGAGGATATGGTAGAAATGGTAGAGGATATTATTCTCATTTTTTAGGTAATAATAACTGTGGCAGAGGCTACAACCGAGGTGGTAGAAATGACTTTGGCCGAGCCAATAATCAAGTCCATCGAGGTGGCCGAAATCCTGGCTTTAACCAACCTCACAATTCGGACGTTTGCCAAATTTTGGGGCAACAGTATCATACATCCCTTGACTGCGTTCACATGATGAACTATGCTTATCAGGGGCGATTGCCACCTAAATCACTCACTGCGTTGACAACGTTAACCCACAATCAAGCTAATTATTGGCTATCTGACACGGGTGCAAAAAATCACATGACTCGTTAAACATGAGCACAACTGATGCCTACCTTGGGAGTGATAAAGTTGTCGTAGGAAAATGGCCAAACTCTCCCAATATACAACATGGGTACTGCTTTACTTTCCACTAGTGCACATGATTTTACACTTCGTAACACTCTTCACGTGCCACAACTTAGCACAAATTTATTATCCATAAATAAGTTGTGTTCTGATAACATTTGTAGATTTATTTTTGACTCCACATCTTTTTCCATACATGACAAAACTATGGGAACCCTTCTCTATCAGGGATTGAGTAAAAATGGGTTATACCCCCATTGAATCCCTACCTCTTAAGTCTTTATCTCATGTTTTTCTTAGTAGTAAATATTATGTTCGTACTTGGCACGGTCGCATAGGACATTCCTCAGACTATGTTTTACATAAAGTTATTCCTGCTTGTGGTTGTTGAAAGAGATGTCCTCTCTCATAGTCGTAACAATAATAATAAATGTCTTTGTCATTCTTGTTTACAAGAAAAAATGCTTCATCTTCCATATTCTGAATCTAATTCCAACACGGTTGAACCTCTACAATTACTGTGTAGTGATGTTTGGGGGGATTCGAGCTCAAAATCGTATTATGGCCATCGTTATTATGTGTTGTTTATTGACGATTACTAAAGTTCACTTGGGTTTTTCCTCTTCATAACAAATCTGAAGTACCAATTGTTTTCTCTTCCTTTAAACTCAAAATTGAATCATAACATTCGTATTTTGCGCACGGATGGGGGAAGAGAATACATGTCCTTTACCTTCTCGCATATTCTTCACCAAGACGGGATAACCCATCAAAAAATGCGCCCTCATACTCCGCAACAAAATGATGTTGCAGAACGTAAGCACCGACATATCATGGAGATAGCCGTTACTATGCTAAAAAAGAGCATCCTTGCCTTTTTTGTGATTTCATGTTGTTATTGCTGCCGTATTCCTTATTAATCGCATGCCTGGTCGCAATACACAAAACAAGTCACCCTTTGAATTAATTTTTGGTACTTTACCTGATTACTTGCAATTAAAAATATTTGGTTGTTCTTGTTTCACGTATTTACATCCTCATAATTCGTCTAAATTAGACTCTAAAACAAAAATGTGCATTTTTATTGGATACGCAGAAGATTACAAATGGTACTTGTGTTTGGATAAAACTACGAATCGGATATACACTAGTCGTGACGTTTTTGATTAAATGTGTTTTCCTTATGCTACTAAAACTCCTAAATCTACTAATATTTTACCCTCTGTTGATGGCTCTTTTTCAGGTACTAAAGTACCAGAAGCTGTAAACTCTCCATGTGCCACATTACTACATGCTCCTACTTTGGTAGTGCAACGTGGACACCCAACCACCTTCTGTCTCTATTACTCTGCCACCTAACCCATCGATGATGAGCTGTCCTGACCAAGGTCCCGAGGAACCGGCTTCAGGTGAACACATGTAGCCGACCGGTGCCCCGAACCACACTGCCCAGGTCGGTAACCCGAACCCATCATACCCTTCGAGCTCCAGTTCAGACACGACATCATCGGCTGAAGTTGCGACGTCCCCAGAACCGGCCCCAGCTGAGATGGTCCCACCTACCCACCCCAATCCAAATCATGCACATTCGATGCAAACGCGAATCAGATATTGAATCAGCAAGAAAAAAGTCGGGTTTTCTGCAATTACTACTTTACCTGATCCAACTTCTTACACTGAGGCTACTAAATCTTCTCAGTGGCGCTCCGCTATGACTGACGAGTACACTAGTCTCACACAACAAAATACGTGGACTTTAGTACCCCCACCACCAAGCGCCAACGTAATAGGAAACAAATGAGACTTTCGCACAAAATATAATCCTAATGGCACTATTTCTCGCTACACGGCACGACTTGTGGCTAAAGGTTTCCATCAAAATCCCGGAATTGACTATGATGAAACTTGTAGCCCAGTTGTCAAACACTCCACTGTTCGCATTTCTTGCACTTGCCGCACATTTTAATTTGCCTTTGCGACAATTAGACGTAAAGAATGTCCTCCTTCATGGTGTTCTTCGCGAAACCGTTTACATGAGTCAACCTCAAGATTTCAAAGATCCTTGTTTCCCTCATTACATTTGAAAACTAAGCAAGTCCATCTATTGGACAAAACAAGCTCCTCGAGAGTCGAGTTTGGTTAGAACGTTTCCCTTTGTACTTGTTAACTTTAGGGTTTATTTCATCTTTTGCGGATTATTCACTTTTTATTCGTCATTCACACGGAAAAATTACTATCCTCCACTTATATGTTGATGATATCATCTTAACTGGGAGTGATAATATGTTTCTTTCTCACCTTATTCGTAAATTATATTCTGAAGTTTCCATGACTGATTTAAGACCTCTAACATATTTTCTAGGCATTGAAATTAAACGAACCAAATATGGCATATATATTCATCGGGTCAAGTATATTTCAGATTTACTATCTCGTTTTAACATGTCTACTTGCAAACCCGCCTATACTCTATTGTCTGCAGGTACCAAATATCAAGCGCAAGACAGTCCACCCCTTCAAGATGCTACTCCTTACCGCCAACTTCTTAGGGCACTCCAATACCTTATTTTTATTCGCCCTGATATAGCTTTTACGGTTAATCCCTTATGTCTGTGTATGCACGCACCCACTGAAAACCACCTCATTGGAGCAAAATTTATTCTTCGCTGTTTGGAAGGCTCTAAAACTCACGGTATGTTTTTATAAAAAAGGGTACTTGCTGTAGATAGTGCTTTTTGAGCTGACAGATCTTGGCCACGTGGCAACCATCCAGCACACTATATTGTGCTCCACACACACTGGATCACCAGCCGAGCTGATCCATGTGGGGGCTGCGAGACAGAGCCCTCGCATACCACTGCACGGGACTTGTAGGGACTTAGTGGTTTGGAGGCTAGAGTAAGCCCTGTCGCGTGCGAGCCAAGCCCGTGCGCGACCTTTAGTAACTGTTTTGAGAGATTTATGGCACGAGCTCCATAAACCCGGTCAATCCGGTCAAACCCGGTCAACCTCGTAACGGTTCCGGTATTCGCGCACAACGTGCTGTAACGGTCCCTATATACTCGGACGAACGTGCCGTTATGGTTAAGCTAATTAAGCCGCCATCAATGGGCGCATTAACCACACTACAACGGTCACGTTCTCTGCTATATATAGGACGTTAACCTTTCCATACAAAGGAGAACACACTTGCCATACGCGGAAGCTCTGCCAAACCTCTGTCTCTCTCTCAGACATTGCTACTGCCTTACTCTCTCCCTACACACAACCCCTCTCTTCCTGTGCGATCCCTGGTCCACTACATACGGTGTACACGGAGGTCTCCCCGCCGGAATCTCTTGTGCACATTTTGGTGAACCCGACGTGAACTTACCGACAAAAGCAAACATGTCCCAGGAGGATGATGTCAGCAACAGATCGCCCTCCACCGAAGCTCCCTCGGGAGACGAGACTCGTCGTACTCCTACGAATCCCGGCGAGGCACCGACGCTAGAGTCTTTGGACGCCACTGTTCAGAGTCAGGCGAAAGCTCTCAAGGCTCAGTCTGCGCAATTAGAACGGATCTTGGCCGTTCTGGGCACCCTTGCGCCAAACCCTTCATCAGCCACCGCTGCCCCTCAAGGAGGAGGAGCCCCTACCGCTCCGGGATTGGGAGTGTCAACCACACCTACCAACCCCAATCTGCAGACTCCACCGGCGACTACGCAGCTGCCTTCGGTTCAGGGGTCAACGGCCCAGATGCTGCCTCTTGCTGCTCACACTCCTCAGCCCTCGGCTTTGGCGTCTAACCCAACTCTGCAATACCCTTTGCCTCCCCCAACGGCGATCTGGGGGAATACGGGTAGTCAGTATGCTCCCAACCCTCCGACGGCGTATGTGTCGCCACCGCCTGCGGCAGCCCCTCCATCAACTACCGAAGGGAGCATTCCAGAATGCATGACGTCTCTGCAGAAACGCGTGGACACTATTCTGGCTCATCAGTCATTCGCGGATACCATTATCCCGAAGTTAGACAACGATCCACCTATTCCACGAGAGATCTATCTCATGCCTAACCCGGCGGGGTACAAGGCTCCTAAATGGGATAAGTTCGAGGACGTCAATGGAAACGCTCATGAGCATGTCATGCGTTTCATTGATGTCATGGGTCCGTACGGAGCTGATCCCAAGCTGCTGATGCGAGAGTTCCCAAAATCTCTAGGGAACGTAGCATACAAATGGTACCGAACATTGGAAGCCGGATCCGTGAAGACTTGGGACGACATGGTCCAGAAGTTCTATACCAAGTTCTTCCAGATGGAAGAAAAGGTGACGATGATCCATCTCTCGCGGATGTATCAGAAGCGCGAGGAGGACGGAATCACTTTCATCAAGAAATTCAGGGCGAAATCCTTGGAGTGCAAAGATCCAATGCCCGAAAGCCGGCTCGTAGAGATATGCCTGCAATGCATGCGAGATGAATACAAAGGTATGCTCATCAATTTGCAAACACCTACGTTTTCAAAGCTAATCGAATGCACGAAGAACATCGAGCCTATAGTCGAGAGACAGAAAAAGAAGAGCGCTCCGGAGCGACCTTCGGGCGGCACCACTTACAAGATCGGGAGATTTAGCTACAAGAGGGGACGCGAAGCTGAGGTCAATACAGTTTCGCCCCAGAAGCAAGCGAAGGTTGCGAACTTCGATGTACCGCCTCTGCCATGCTCAGTAGAGGAAGCAAGCGACCTCTGCAGACAGTGGCGCAAGGACGGCGTCCTGCCACCGCTCGAGAAAACACCCTCCAAGGAGATGGTGAGAGACCCTAAGTGGTGCGAGTACCATGGCAAGGTCATGCACCCCACAGCGGAATGTAAAAAGCTCAGGTTTACATTCGACCAGAAGATGAAGAACGGCGAGCTAATCGTCAGTGATCACAGGAAGGACGTGCGCAACAACCCACTTCCTGCTCATGCAGAGCAGGGCCCGAAAGGCAAAGAGGTCGCCATGATCTCGATTGTTGACTTGGAAGAAGTTGCAGAGGATGGTCTACCCATCGTTGCCGAGGTCCATGAAGACGAAGACTACAGCATGGACACGGAGGATGAACGTGCCGACCGGATGAAAGGGTCGCACGGCTTCAGCAGATTCTTCGACGAGATGAACTTCTCCGAGAAGTGCCGGACAGATATGACGAAAGCGATCTTGAGAATAGCAGAGGACTACGAGGAGGACCTCGTAGTCTCCAACGGGAAAGTCATCAGGGCATCCTGCTCTACAGAAAAGATTATGACCTTTTCTGCCAGCGACAAGAAAACGGATGCGAGCCACCAGAGACCTCTGTACGTGACCGCCATCATCAATGGCGTCGAGTTCAAACGAGCGTTCGTCGATGGAGGAGCGGCGGTCAACGTCGTTTCGCTCCACACACTGAAGCTAGCAGGGATCCCCGAGCATAAGATCGTCAGGCGTCCATCTCCGTTGATGGGATTCGGAAGCGACTCTAGAATGACGATCGGATGGATCCGCCTGGGCGTTCAGATCGGCAAAATCAAGTGCTCAGCAAAGTTCTATGTCATAGACGCGAACACCACGTACCACATGATTATAGGTCGAGCCTGGATTCATCGCTTCGACGCAGTTCCTTCACCGGCTCACCAGGTTATGAAAGCTATCTGGAACGACAGAATAGTCGAGATACCGGCTTCGACGAACCCGTTCAACTTGGACGAAGCACATCTCAGCGAAGCGGTGTGGTTCACTAAGATGGCGGACGAGCAAACACCGGGACCATTCAACCCTACTCCTTTGCCCCTCTGGGAGGACATCAAGGACCAGTCACCTGCGGGAGTAATGGTGACAAGGGAAGATGCCAAAGAAAAGCCGCCTACACGCGAAGAGGCGCCGCGTATCGCATATCATCGAAAGAATGTGTATACTCTGAAGAGAATCGCAAAGCATGACCCCGAGGGCAAGGAGATTGAGAGCTTCTACGCCAATGGGAAGAAATGCTATCGCATATGAAGGTGCGCGGGGATGGCCTCACACGGGCATGGGGATATCCCTGGGCAAATCAATCAAATCGAGCAGATTGCACTGACGGAAAAGCCAATGCAGAGCACTCCAGATGAGAAGCTCAAAGAAGCGCCTGAATACATGGAAGACAGGCCCAGACCGCAAAATCAAGAGCTAAAGGAAGTGTCCCTCAGCCCGAATGAGGAAAAGAAAAGGCCAGTCTTTCTAAGTGCGGACCTCACAAGCGAAGAGGAGCAAGGGCTGCTACAACTCCTAACTGAATATAAGGATGTGTTCGCATGGGAATACGACGAAATGCCAGGTCTGGATACAAGCATCACCATGCACCGTTTAGACATTATCCCAGGGTCTAAACCGGTAAAGCAGAGCACAAGGAGCTTCAGACCGGAGCTTAACGTGAAAATCAAGCAGGAAATTGTCAAACTCCTAGATGCCAAGTTCATAGAGCCGAACCACCATCCCACATGGTTGGCCAACATCGTGCCAGTGGTGAAAAAGAACGGACAGCTCCGCATCTGCGTAGACTTCCGAGATCTCAATCGCTTCTGCCCCAAGGACGATTTCCCACTGCCCAACATCGATTTGCTTATCGATTCGACAGCGGGCCATCGCATGTTCAGTTTCATGGACGGCTTCAGCGGGTACAACCAGATCAAGATGGATCCCGAAGACGCGCGAAAAACTGCTTTCATTACTCTGGTGGGAGTGTTCAACTACACAGTGATGCCGTTCGGTCTTAAGAACGCGGGTGCGACCTATCAACGGGCCATGATGGCTCTGTTCCATGATATGATGCACAAAGAAGTGGAATTCTATGTGGATGACCTGGTGGTTAAATCCAAGCACGAAGCAGATCACCTCGCAGATCTACGAAAGGTGTTCAATAGATGCAGACGCTTTCAACTAAAGATGAACCCCATGAAATGCGCATTTGGGGTAACATCAGGGAAGTTCTTGGGATGCGTAGTTCATCGCCAAGGAATCGAGCCTGACCCTGCGAAAGTATCAGCTATCACCAGCATGACGCCACCCCATAACCAGAGTACCTTGAAAACATTCTTAGGAAAACTATCATATCTGCGAAGATTCATCCCAGCGATTGCAGAAATCACCTGCTGTTTCAGTGCTCTCCTCAAGAAGGACGCCGCGTATAACTGGGCTCCGGAGCACGAAGCCGCATTCGAAAAGCTGAAGGATTTACTGACGTCCTCAAAAATAATGATCGCACCTCAACTGGGATCGCCGCTTCTGCTATATCTGACATCAACAAGGAGATCTATAGGAGCGCTCTTGGCTCAGGAGTATGAAGGCCAGGAGAGGCCTATCTACTACATCTCTCGCATCGTGCAGCCTGCTGAATCAAGGTACACAGACATCGAACGTCATTGCCTTGCCTTATTCTTTGTGATAGAGAAGTTGAAACACTATTTTGCATCGCACAAAGTAGTAGTGGTCACCAAGAGCGACCCTATACGATATTTGCTAACTCACACTACTCCGGGCGGGAGATTGGCGAAATGGTACATGACCATCTCTCAATACGATATCACATTCGTGCGACCGCGAGCGATCAAGTCGCAGGCGGTAGCAGATCTGTTGGCACAGTTCCCCGACAACAGCCACGAACCCGTGATTGAAGAAGAGCTCGAAGGCCCTGAAATCTACGCAATCGACGTGCCCTATTGGACCCTCCACTTTGACGGTTCGTCGACCAGGAAAGGCGGAGGCATTGGGATAGTCTTGACAAAGCCAGACGGGGAAGTCATACAGATGTCCGCAAAGCTCAACTTCGCAGTCACAAACAACGAAGCGGAATATGAGGCTCTCATCGCAGGGCTCCGCGCGGCGAAAGCTTTGGAAGTAAGCAACTTAACGGTCATGGGAGATTCCAAGCTGATCGTTAAGCAAGCCTCGGGCGAGTATGGTTTGAAGGAGATCAACCTCCTGTCTTACCGCACCCTAGTACAAAAGCTGATGCAGCAATTCTGCGATGTGAAGTACGAGCACAAGCCCCGAGCAGACAACAGGCACGCGGACGCTTTGGCAACCTTGGGATCTAAGGTCAGCACTGACAAATGTCCCGCAAAGATATCTATTGAAGTGCGAACATCGTCGGCATTGGCAGAAGATGCGTGCGACGACGAACACATGGACGACACAGACTGGAGAAAGGCAATCCTACAAGCTATTGTGGAAGGCACAAGCAGTGAAAGCTGGGCACTCACAAAAGGGTACTGCATACATGATAACACCTCTACTACAAGGGTCCTGGCGGAATACTCATGCGATGCGTCTCCGAGCGAGAGGGACAACTTTTGTTAGAAAAGATTCACCAACACGCTTGCGGAGAAAGCGAGGTGTCAATCTACAGGAAGGCTCAGAGATATGGCATTCATTGGCCAGACATGTCAACAGCCGCAGCCCTGATAAAAGGATAGTGCGAAAGTTGCGCACTAATCAAAGATTCTCTACTCATCGCCCTAACCAATGACGACACGGACTGGAGGAAGCCACTATTCGATTTCCTCACCCAGGGTACCGTGCCCGAATCAAGAAAAGAAGCCGAGAAATTGAAAAGGAAAGCGTCTCGATATGTGGTACAGGAAAACCTGCTTTGGCGAAGAGGTCACGAAGGCAACTTGCTGCGGTGTCTAGACGCCAGAGAAGCACAAGAAGTCATGGACCTTTCCCATCAGGTAGAGCATCAAGGAGGTGCGAAATTATGCAGGCAGCTCCTCTCAATTGGATATTTCTGGCCCACGATGGAGGCCGATTGCCGCGCCAAAGTACGACGCTGCCAGGAATGCCAGTTCAAGGGAAACCTGGTGCACGCTCCCGCCGTGGATCTACATGCATTAGGCACACCATGGACATTTCACACATGGGCTTTGGACTTCATCGGTCCCATCCGGCCGACGTCGCACGGGAACCATTTCATTCTCACCGCGACTGAGCTGTTCACCAAGTGGGTGGAAGCAGTACCACTGAAGATGGCAAATGCGCTGGCTGTGGTCAACTTCATCCAGGAAAGCATCATATGCAGGTTCGGAATCCCAAACACCATTCTTTCAGATAACGGTACTCCTTTTGTTAATCGCCAGGTAGCTGCGAAATTAGCGGAGTACAATATCAGGCAGATATGTTCTACCCCTTATTACCCAAATGGAAATGGACAAGCAGAAGCGACCAACAAAACGCTGTTGAGAATTTTGAGCAAGATGGTCGCAGATGACCACAAGAAGTGGGCCGACTCTCTAAGCATAGCTCTGTGGGCCTACCAAACTTCTCCAAGGACACCCACGGGTGCCTCGCCATTTCTACTATGTTATGGGGCCGAAGCTGTGGTACCTGCGGAGGTGAGAGTCAATTCGGCGAGGCTAGCCTTCCACGCACTCTACGAAAATCAACGCGATCATGATTTAGTCTTGCTGGAGGAAAAGCGAGAACACGCCAAAAGGACCAACAAACGATATCAAGAAAGGATTGCTCGCGCTTACAATAAGACAGTTCAGCGAAGAGATTTCGCAGTCGGAGACTTGGTTTTGCGCGCATCTGACCACTGTATGCGAGAAGCAACTAACCCGAAGTTCGCAGCCAACTGGGAAGGACCCTTCGAAGTCACAGAAGTCTTCGATAGTGGCTACTGCAGCATACGAAGGTTGCACGGCACAACCTCAACCCCGAGTTCAGTCAACATGCGCTGGATTAAGAAGTACTATCCCTGACTTCTCTTATTTCATGCGTTTTATTATAACGTCGCTGAATGTCTTGTATGGCTACGATTTACACAATCTCCTCTCCCATATGAGAGGATTGTAATCCCATCTCTCCCATATGAGAGCGTTATAATAAGAGAATTCTCCCAAATGAGAACTTCATATTTCTAGCTGTTTATGTTGCTTTATTCAGTTTGTTATTACTGTTAACAATGGGTTATCCGCTGCAATAGCAATCTGTACAACTGCGATCTTGATTGATCATCTAAAGCCTATCTGTCACGATAGCAGCTCATGCGAAATGCGATCTCGATTGATCATCTAAGCCTATCTGTCACGATAGCAGCCTATGCAAATGCGATCTTAATTGATCATCTAAGCCTATCTGTCACGATAGCAGCCTATGCAAATGCGATCTTAATCGATCATCTAAGCCTATCGCTCACGATAGCAGCCTATGCAAATGCGATCTTAATTGATCATCTAAGCCTATCTGTTACGATAGCAGCCTATGCAAATGCGATCTTAATTGATCATCTAAGCCTATCTGTTACGATAGCAGCCTATGCAAATGTGATCTTAATTGATCGTCTAAGCCTATCTGTTACGATAGCAGCCCATGCAAATGCGATCTTAATTGATCATCTAAGCCTATCTGCCACGATAGCAGCCTATACAAATGCGATCTTAATTGATCATAAAAGCATATCTGTCACGGTGGCAACACATACAAATTTGATCTTATTTGATCTTCTAAAAGACTATCTGTTGCGATAGCAACTCATGCGAGAAATGATCTCAATTGATCTTCTAGTAAAGCCTATCTTCCGCGATAGCAACTCGCACCATTTAACGATCTTAATTGATCTACTAAAGACTATCTGCTACGATAGCAATATTGTGAAAACGATCTTAAATGATCCAAAAAGGCCAATCACAAGCCCATCTGCCAGGATGGCACAGCTGTGAAAATATGATCTCGAACGATCTAGTGAAACATCCGCGAATTCATATAGCAGATCACAAATGCGAAACCATTACATAGCATTATGCAAGGCGAAATATGCCGAAACGCATGCGAAGTTGTATTTTGTTGTAAAGAGACAGCAGATAATACAAAAGGCTATTTATCATTATGAGTCAAAAAGACTTACAATTTATCTGTCTAGATAGCAGCTTACAAGCGAAAAAGCTCAAATCTAACTATGCAGCCAACATGGCTTACAATACATTCGAAAAGCAGCTGACAAGCTAGCAGAGACACGCCACGGGAATCCTGACTGAAAAAGGATGAACCCACCGGTCCTAACACCGGCAGTGCAATACGCAGATCTGCGGCCAAAGATCTATAGCAAAAGGGATGTTGCCGCGAAGAGATCAACTTGTCATTCGCTACATCCCTAGCAGCGAGACCGGGGAAACGATACGTCCAAGACCCCAAGGGGTGACAAAAGCCTCTGTCTGATCAAGATAAGCACCGGAGGAACTTCCTGTTCCGACATATGCTGTCCTGCAAAACAGGCGAAGCAGCCATTCCTCTGGTGATGGACTCCTTGTCATGATAGACAAGGGCATTGACGAGCACCCTGAGTTGAAGAACGAAGAGGCAAGAAATTCTCCTCCAGGGATGCTGGAGGAGAATTCCGCCGTTCATTACGAGACGGTAGCACGGTCACTTCGGCGCCGCACCTCACCACGAGGCGGCCGGAAACATGACCTGCACACATAATACACGAAGAAATTTCTTCGAACACACATGAGATATTATCTGCATCTTCTTTATGATGGTTATAAAGAGCAATAAGCCTCATAAAGTGGATCTTGGAAACTATTTCTACAGCACAAAGTGCAAACTCAGGATTCACAACTTGAAGTTGCCATGAATCAACGAAAAATAAGCGTTGAAGCCAGCAGTCGTAAGGACTCACGGCAAAGCACATTTTTTGGGATGAAGAACTCAAATAGCAAAGACAGGGTTTATATAGACCCTGTGGAGACTCTTCAGTTGCCAAGGATGAGTCAGCAGAATTGAAAAAGAGGGTAAGTTCAATCACTTACGCCTTGAAAAGCGGTAACAATCAATTACCCTACTAAAGGCTACGACGATTCAGTTGCGTATCCTAATAAATGACGGATGGTCATGATTCGGATGGACTTCCCAACGAAAGCGTGCTTATCTGCCGAGAAATTAGCGCGAAAATCAAGCAGAGTATCAATTGCTGATGTCATAATTGGATATGCACAGAGATATCCTATCAAATTCCGGAAAGGGCAAAATGGGCAAATTCATTCTTATTTTTAAAAAAAAGGGGAGAAACCCTAGCAACATTACATTAATGTTTCAAACATTACATTAATGTTTCAGCTATTTTCTTGCTATTTTTCAAAATTCGAAAAGTCAAAGCAAATTCTTGATCAAGGAGTCTTGGGGCTCGAACTGATGGCTCAGCTTCTCTACCTGTTCCACTTCTTGCTTCAGTAGCTCGCACCTGGCATTCATCTCATGATAGAGCTTCAGAGCTTCATCAACCTTTTGTTTTTGCTCCTCCACCTTCTGCTTTTCAGCTGCGAGATTCTGGTGGCCGAGTTTCAAAGTTACGGCTGCGCGAATCAGCGTGACTCTGTACATGAGAAATTTGAAACCCAGTCTGCCCTGGACTTTGGTAAGAAGATTTTGGCACATGCCACATAGCAATTCAGCACTTTGGACAGAAATGGTCGCAGGCGTAGCCGCACACAGCTGCTCCAAAATCCAAATGGCTTCAGTAAGAAACAGCCTCCTGTCGAAGGGCCCGATCTCCAGAGATCTCACAAACGATTGGGGGTAGGTGAGGCACATTCGAACCACCCAGTCTACATCGGTTTGCTTCAAACCTGAAGAGACGTCAAAACCAAGTTATGATGTCAAACTCGCAAGTAAATAATGCAAAATGCGAACAGTAAAGCTCTGCTTACCAGTTCCTTCCAGAATCTCATGAAGAGAAGGAATGCGCGCTGCCGGGGTGGTCGAAGACTGTCCTCGCTCCATAGCTCTCCTATCAGCTGTGAGCTCCAATCTCTCGTAGTCAGGAGGAAGAGTGTAGGCTGCACCAGCTGCGACTGCATTCCCAACCTGCGAGCCCCAAAAGCTCCACGCAGGAATAGGTGCCACTGGCTCAGTCATCGCCGGAGGCGAAGGGACAGCCGAAGTCGCTTGGCGAAGAACGCTCTCAGATGCGAAAGCATTAGCAGCACTTGTCCTTACTTCCTCAGCACCAGCATGGACATCTTCATCCATTAGCACAGCATCTGCTTCAGCATCATCGGAAAGTTCGATGATATCCTCGAGCGGCTCACTTGCGTGTTCACCACCTGCGACAGGCTTCTTGGTATGGGAGCTCGGAATCGGAACATGGGACGCAGAAGGCTGACTTCTCTGGTCCAGCACAGGTTCCTCAGCATGACCTGCAATATTAAATGCGATGATATGAGGTAACTTGCGCTATAAGTTATTTTGCTATCTTTACTAAAGCTAAGAGTAAGCACCTCCACGCGAAGGTGGGATTGAGGTATCTTCATCATACGCTAAGGATGTGGAACCATGTCCTATTAGTGTCTCCTCACTAAGCAAGTCTTTAAAAGGAGCGTGACCTGGGATGCGAAGAAACCAGTCATGATCCTGTTTCAAGTTGCTCAGGTCTAGCACACGCATATCGCTTAAACATTTACCTGAAGGTTCTCCGCACTTGTCTACTAGCCAACGGCGGATGTCAGTCTTTGACACACCATGCTTTAACGCACCCACAATAACATCTCTATAAGTTACTGCGAGATTGAAGATCTCACCTTTATCGCCGCCTGCGATTTCCTCAAAGTCCGCCTGGACTTGCTCCAGCGCTGCTGCATCCTCTTCCGGAACCGCATCTTCCTCCTCTGCCTGGGGAACCACTTCTTCGGGAAGCTCATCTTCCTCGCTAGCTGGACGCACTAAGTCGTCAACATGCTGCTCTTCGAGGCTCCGCTGTCTCACACGCTCGAGCTCCTCCTCTTCCCGCTGCCTCCTTCTTTCAGCAGCCTCCGCGGCTGTCTTCCTGGACTCGGCAAGAATGTCCTCGCTTATGGGATCGTCTAGAATGCCAGAATGGGTATCTCTCTTTTGTCTTTTGGCCAAAAGGCCACCAATGGTCTCATCATCATCATCATCTGCGAAGATATGATTGGTTTAAGAAAAGAAGTGCAAAGAAGTTACGATAATGGGAAAGGAAATGCGACGGAGGTACCTCCTGATTCTTCCTCATGCATCACAACTGTTGCTTCTTCTTCTTCATCACTTTCTTGGGGCTCCTGCCTCTCTTCCTCTTCCTCTTGGTTGAATGGAACGAAAGACTCAACTGCGAGCTCTTTCCGCACCTTGCTGGGCATGCGACCTTTGCCTTTGTCCTTGATAGAAAGGGACCTCACTGGAGGAGAAGCTGGAGCACTTCTAGGGGAAGAAATCGTAATTCCCTTTTGCCTGGGTCTCTTCACTCTCGGCGCCGCAGTCGCTGGAGGGGACGGGTCATCTCCAGGAGGAGCCGGAGCATTGTCTATCAGCGAGTCAGCAAAAGCATTCATGACTGCGCGAATGTTTGTTTCGACCTCAGGGTCCATCCTCCATGCTAGCCGAAACGACTGCTTTTGTCTTCTGGTGGCAACAATGGCGTTAATCAATGACTTGGAGCGATCACCAGATGCGAATCGCCGCACATGACACTACAGCAAACAGTACAAAATAAAGGTGTCAGCATAAGGAAATCAAGAAGCTTAACGCACGCGAAGAAATTGCTTACCTCAGCAAATGCCTTGCTGTATCTGACGACATGCGTGTCGCCCTTCTTAACTGCGGCGACTTGCTCCTTCAGAATGACATCAGGACACAAATGGTTCTCACGATCCAAAAGTGAGTAGCAACCATACTCAGACTCGCTCAGACTGCAATTGGGGCGAAACGGAAAAGAGTTTCTTTTGATCAAGGGAGCTCTGCTTGACTGCGCGGCCGACTGTGTCTCAATCCTCGTTTGCTGGGCAATCCAGTATGCGAGCCAGTTTTGGGAACAACCACCCTCGCGGGTTCCCGCAGGCTGCTCAAAGGGAAGATTGTTCATGAAGACCGTTTTGCACTCCTTTGTTAGCAAGCGCTTATAGCACCCTCTGACAATGGACTGGGGCCAGATTGATGGGGCCACCGCATCAAAACCGAACTGAGGAGAAACTCGAGTAGGGTCAACGTCCACGGTAAGCTTTTCATACCTTGGCGCGAGCTCACGAATATGCTCTGCGAGGGCAGGAAGGGAACCTCGCAGACACCAGCAAAAGAACTCGCGGTAGCGCTCATGGAAATGCGGTCCCTCTTCAAAGAGAAGCTCTTCTGAGAAGACAATACCTTTAGAGGGGTACAACTTTGGAAACCATCGCACGTTCTCAATGCGCGTGGCATAGGGCCTGGCAGTAAACTCCTTCCGTTTGTCACATATCAAACTCCAAATGCACTTGGTGTTGCTCGCTCCGAACCATCTCGCAGCCCTTCCGCTGTTGCGCGCTTCCGTCTCGCCTGGGGGACACCACTTGTCAAGTTTGAGAGCAGATGGAGCATAAGACGGCCATCGCTCGAAAACCCACATTGTCAAAAAGGAAATATTGACAAAAGTCAGTACATCGAGGCGGCCACGCGACTCTTTCATGGCTAGAACCAGCTGATCAAGCCTATAGTACAGCGTGCCCAAGACCAAGGGTCCGAGTGCGACTCTCTGGCCAAGGGCGAGCCTCAAAGCAAGTGGCAAAACATGGTAGAAGACCCCATCATGTGGGTGACCATCAATCAAGTACCTCGACAACCAAGCACAGAGGAAGGCACAAAGGGTCAAGTGATAGCCTTTACCCTCTACGTAATTCTCGGCCTCTGGGTTCTCACTCAGGAGCTTCTTAGTGATGCTGCTGTTCGCATAGTCTCGGAAGAAGTACTGCAACCATTTGTTCCAGGTGTTCTTCGCAGACGTATCAACCAGCTGCCAGTTCGGAAGAGGCTTTGTAGTGGTCCACCGGGTGGAGATTTTCTTTACCTCTGCTAGGCATTCCTCCATCTGTGTGTATAAAGCAATCTCCGCAGATGTCCTCAAAGGACTCAAAGGGTCAACTTCACCCATGGGGGAAAGCTCGTACAGCATTTGCACATCCTCGAGTGTGGGGGCAGCCTCGAACTCAGCAAAATGGAACGTGTGAGTCACAGGCGAGTAACGGGACAGAAGGTCTAGAAGCATGGACTGATCCAGCTTCACGGCAGCACCCTTCATAGCACGAACGGAGAAGTATACGCCGGCTTCATCAAGAGTCGCGGCATGATGGTCCAACACGTGGTCAATCCACTCATCCATATAGTCCAATTTCTGGACGAACGCCTGGGTAGAAATCGCAGTATAGGGGAAGTGCCCGTTCTCGATTCCCAATCGAACCACATCCTCGGAACCAATCAACTCGAGCAAGGTTGAGTTAACTGGGCGAGTCAGAGTCAGCAATCGCTCAACCGGGTAGGATCAGGCATCCTCTTCGCCTTAACCCTCGCATGGTAGAAATCTTTGCCGCCTAAATAGGGGGCTTTTCGCCACAAGGCATGCGGAAGGTCGGGTATATCTTCATCTTCCTTGACAGGTCTGGTTCCTTTTGTCTTGGCCATTCCTGCGGAAGAGCAAGAAAACAGGGGGGAGAAATACCTCACTTCAGTTTGAATTTTGAAATTCAAGATCTATGCAAAGGAAGACGAACAGTTTCTGGTATCAATTTCTGGCAAAAGGGAGTTGCAAGATCTCATATTGTTTAAGGATTAAAGCAAAAGTGGGTTCAAAGATCAAAGCCTCTTCACAAATTTCATGGGTTTACAGATTCAACGCAGTTCAAGGCAAACACCGGTATCTTAAATCAAAAATTAAACAAGGCCAACCTTGTTTTCTTGAAGCCTGCTTGGATATGCACAATTGAAGAACACGATTTGCAGTTCTGAACTGGTGATTGATTATCTGAATCTGCTCTCGAAGATCTCCGGGTACCATTCACTTTAAGAGAAAGAAGTGATGCTTTGCAATAATGGGGGATACAAAGTATTTATCCAAAACAATGAAGGGTTGCGTCCTTTCAGTAGTCGAATCGCAACCGTCACCGTCGAATCGCGCAATCACAGGACAAGCTGACGTCACGCCTAAAACCCTAAAGGCCGGATGGCACGACTCTATGGGTTTTAGGTCATAATGACACGCACGGGGGCTGAACTTACCCGTATTTGAATTGGTGCGTGGCAGCAATGCGTATGTTGGTTTCCGCGCATGGAAGTCTATACAGCTATGAGTCTTCACGCGCAGAAAGGGGGCTAATGTAGATAGTGCTTTCTGAGCTGACAGATCTTGGCCACGTGGCAACCATCCAGCACACCATATTGTGCTCCACACACACTGGATCACCAGCCGAGCTGATCCATGTGGGGGCTGCGAGACAGAGCCCTCGCATACCACTGCACGGGACTTGTAGGGACTTAGTAGTTTGGAGGCTAGAGTAAGCCCTGTCGCGTGCGAGCCAAGCCCGTGCGCGACCTTTAGTAACTGTTTTGAGAGATTTATGGCACGAGCTCCATAAACCCGGTCAATCCGGTCAAACCCGGTCAACCTCGTAACGGTTCCGGTATTCGCGCACAACGTGCTGTAACGGTCCCTATATACTCGGACGAACGTGCCGTTATGGTTAAGCTAATTAAGCCGCCATCAATGGGCGCATTAACCACACTACAACGGTCACGTTCTCTGCTATATATAGGACGTTAACCTTTCCATACAAAGGAGAACACACTTGCCATACGCGGAAGCTCTGCCAAACCTCTGTCTCTCTCTCAGACATTGCTACTGCCTTACTCTCTCCCTACACACAACCCCTCTCTTCCTGTGCGATCCCTGATCCACTACATACGGTGTACACGGAGGTCTCCCCGCCGGAATCTCTTGTGCACACTTGCCTATCGCTCCTTTCAGCGATGCTGATTGGGCTGGTAACCCTACGGATTGTCGTAGCACTTCTGGGTTCGTTGTCTTTCTTGGCCCAAACCCTATTCATTGGGGAGCCAAGAAACAAGCAACTGTGGCCCGGTCATCCACTGAAGCTGAATATCGAGCTCTCGCATCCACTGCCGCCGAGTTAGCATGGCTTAAAATTTTGTTTCGTGATTTAAGTCTCTATATTTCTCATAAACCAATAGGTGCGACAATTTATCCACAATTTCTATCACCGCCAATCCTATTTTACATGCCAACACAAAACACATAGAAATAGACTATCACTATATTAGAGAAAAGGTTCTCACTAATGATTTATTTATTTCTTTTGTGAACAACTCAGATCAGCTTGCGAACATCTTCACCAAGGGGCTTCCATCGCATCAATTTCAAGAACTCAAGAACAAACTTATGGTGCACCATGCCCCCATCAATTTGAGGGGGTTTATTAAGCAATGACTCCAACCCAACACATTGGACCACACACATTAAACCAAGCCCAAAGCCAAGAGCCAACTCATCTCATAGCCCAGGACTAAACTGCAAAGTTCTCAACACTAGAAGGTCCTGCATTATCAGTAAAAGGACTCAATAGAAGTCAAAATCAGAATAGAAGGTTCATCATATAAATATCTTCACAGATCTTGTCATAAACCGTTGGATTTATCCAGCAGTCACAATATCTCTTGTAATTATATTTATCATCCTCTGTATCTATGTCAAGTAAGTTTCGCCGAAGCTTCTGCAGCTCTTTCCTCTAGGCAATCTCTCAGTCTTGTCCTCTCCGATAAATTGTACGTGATCAATTGAAACATTGTTTGGTTTTTCACAATAATCACCATAAAATAGCTTAACAAGCTCAAGACAGTCAGTCCTAGCAGTGATATTAGGGAGATTTAAATATCTAGCCATGGTCAGTCCTCTTACCATGGCTAAGGCTTCAGTAATAATGGGAGAAGCTGCAAAAGCTTTACATGATTGAATCCATCAACCACTAGAAAAAGTGAGAGAAACGTAGAAGAATACAAGAGATAAGGTTGACTAGAGAAATTTATGACAATGCAAAATAAATTCTAAAGATAAGGAGTTTAAGTTCACGTACATTTATTAGTTGGTTGGAAAAATATAGGTAGGAAGATGAAATATAAATTTAGATCAATTAATGAACTACAAATTATTCTAACCATTTTATGCCTTATTAATAAATTGAATGACTCCAAAAGCGGTCAAATGCATTGCACTTCCTACTGGTTTGTATTACTAATAAAGATGAAAGTTGCAAAAGTAAAGTAGAATTCTTATTACCTGAAAGACTTATTAAGTGGTCAATTAATGATACTAATATAAATTTTTTGAGAATTATGATACTAATATTTTAATTATTTGATAGTAACTTCATGGCTTTATAACAATTAAGTTAATGTAGATTTATTAGCTAGTACACAAACTATTAATGACAATATCAATTTAGTAATTGTGATGATCACCATCTAGAGTATCATTGCAGATACTTAGTTTTTTTTTTGACAATATTAGTATCAATTCTAGATCTGGGCTATGAATGATAAATGTTCCTAAAGTAATGGCTCTAGCATGAACTGCATAACAATCTTCGTCTAACCATGTAAGTCTGTTGTAGACAATACTTACTCCACCCGCTATATATCTATAAATACCAGTGTCTAGAGGCACTATACTGAATGCAGAAAGTTCAGTGAGAAGCATAATACAACAATTGAAAACATGAGAGTCCATTTAATCATGATTATCTCCATCCTTCTTTTGGTAACTTTCTCTATCTATATCTCTATCTCTGTCTCACTTTGTCTATCTCCTAAATCGTTGCTTGCATGTAGGTTTCTTGTAGTTTCAGCAATGCTAGAACAACTCCAACGGAAGAGTACTGGAAGATCGTCATGAAAGACGTGCCTATGCCACAAGCAGTGAAAGATGTTGTGGACTCGGACTCTAGTTCATACGACTCAATGAAAGATGTTGTGGATCCTTCCTTTGACAACAAGAAGAGTTACTTCCATCCTACAATTCAAAGATGGCTCGACCAGTACATTGAGTACAAAATAGCGAGTTATTTAGCCCAAGCACCAGCTTATGTTAAGAACAACTTCCTGGAGGACTTTGACAAGAAGTCTGCATGGGAGTATTACCATTCTAAAAACCCTGGCTGGCTTAACTCACAAGATTCCGTTTCCAGCAACAAAGAGGGTTTCTTCACAAGGGACTTTGACAAAAAGCATGCTTGGGAGTGGTACTATGGTTAGACATAAAATTCTATATTATGAATAATTATGTGGAGAACACAAGTAAAATCTAATAAAAAAATGCAAATGAGCATTTTGTTCATCGTGTATCTTTAAATTTCAGTTTTTTTTTTTTTTTTTGGTTTTTGGAAATTTAGTGAAATCGGTGGCCTTCAATGAAATTTAATGCCAATCACTTTCCACCATTTGATCATTATTTAACAATCGATGTGAACAAATCAAGATGAAGTACATTTCCTTGCATAGGTGTATCTCATTAACATTTTCTAGTTATCGATCATAAGTCTCATTTTTTGATGAATGGTAACTATTAACATCATGTAACAACTTAATTAATCTTATAGTTTAGCCTCCAAGGTTCTATAAAATATGTAGCATATTGTTTCAAAATTCTTACCCAACCTTCCATTTTTTGAAGTGTTACACCAAAAGTGTTATTTAGCACCTTGCATTCTATGTTCATAAAAAATAAAATATCATTCACACACTATAGTGCACCAAGATTTTCCTTGAGATATTAATTCATTAAATATCTTATTTACCAATCAACACAACATTTTCGTAGGTGTGACGTATTGGTGTAAATTCATGTTTGAGAACACAGTTAAAACTATAACTTCTTGATTTCCATGGTGAATAAAGGGAAAGATGAAGATTAATATTACACTTCCAATGTCACCTTGACATTGTATATATAATGACATGTGAAGTTTCATAATCAAATTTCCTTTACTATCCAAGGACTACTAAGGTTGCTCATCGATTTTCTCAAAAGGCCCCGGAATCCGTAGCTCCTTGCATTGGACTCATTAATCGCCTAATTGGTATTTTCTAATTTTGATGCCTATGGTCAGCAATGTGCGTTCAGTACTTTTTATGAATGATGATTTAATCGCAAGTGCACGGTGTCTGTTGTAGTTTTCTAATAAGTATGGGGTTTATATCTAACTCACATGACTAGAGTTTGGAGTTAAATTGAATTAGAGTGACGATGATTTTGATTTGCTTGATTGGTGAAACTAATTGCATTAAAGTAAGAACAACAATTACAACAATTGATTTAAATATTAAAAAAGGCGATTAGGGGGCCTCTTTGGGATTCATGGACATGTTGGACTTTTGTTCATTTGATTGTCTATAACGACACTTTTATGAACGCTTAAGATTCCTATTGACCTCATGCTAGTTCTCCAATTTAGTTTACCGCTTATTATTAAGCGAGCGATTACCCCAACTACTAAGGGTTGTCAATCTATTTTACCAACTACCACGTTGTCCGCAGGATAAACTAAATCAATTTATCTAACCAGTTGTATGATCGCAACTAAAAAACGGCCACTCATAAACATTTATTCTAGTGCAGTACTAATGCTAAGAATCAATCAATTACAGAAATAAAGTCATGTCCAAGTCACCTAAATCAAGCCTTAATCTGATGAGTTTATCTTCTCGTGATTGAATCAAACATAACAAGATACATCGATGAAATCAATATAGAAACTAGTAAGAGGAAGAGAGAGTAAACTATTATTATTTCCGGGGGATAAGTCAATAGCCTCCTTCGTCTTCTCCAAAAGCTGCTACAATCTTCAAACTTGACAAACTATGATTTCATCACACGGTACTAGCACGATGAGTGGATACTCAACAATGGAGGCTATGGTTCCTTTTAACATGAAAAAAGGATTGAATAAAGAAGGAGACTTCATAAATTTCCCAAAAATTGCACTTTAACCCCCCTTTGGTGTGTCGTCCGTGTGTTGCCGCCGTGGTGAGCTTTTAATCGCCTTGGTGGCATCGTTTTCTGCTTTTGGTACGTGTGTTGCTCCTCTCTTCCACCATGTTGGGTGTTCTATTCTGTTCTTCACTAAAAATATCTCTCACCATGGTGGCATGATGCTGCTACCATGGTGAGGACGTGTTGGCTTTAAAAGTTCATCTTTCTTCTTAACTCCATGCATTGCTCCTTAGCTCCTAGCTCCATTCCTTTGCACCTCATGTGATTTTCAAATCTCGTTTTCATATTTTCCCCTCCTCGATTATGCTCCTTTTCTCCACCTGTATTCCTGAAAACCACTAACACATACCCGAGATTATATGACGGAACTAAATATACATAAAATAAAGAAAATTAAGCCCAAAATAGGCGAAAAACACTAGAACGCTCTCGTACAACCTTAAAGGTGAAAACTACGCTAAATGGGTTGAAAATAAATAAGGCAAATGCTCTAAAATAAAGGCAAATCCTATGTAAAATGGGACAGAAAACAGTACAAAATGGGTTTGTCAACTCCCCCCACATGCACTAACACTTTGCTCGTCTCGAGCAAACTCAAGCAATAATCTGAATTAGGAAAAAAATCTTGAACTCCTCCACACTTGGAATAAATCATCCTCTGACAAGGACTGACTATACTAAGACTCATATGATCAAAACAGAAAATGACTCAAACAAATGTAAAATAAAACTAAATACTCTACTAAATAAAATAAAAGTGGTCTAATAAACTACAATATTTTTTTGAATTTTTATACGATTTGAGATCAGAAAATCTCCTAAAAGTTAATGCTAAAAATCATCAAACTCTCACTTACATTCTTAGAGATTCGGCCTACCTTTGGTAGCACTTTCGAGGTTCCATTTTACGGATTTATTCCTTTGTTATACCTCGAAATTGAACATATTGTAAAATTGTTGCCCCATGTAGGGAAAAGTATTATAAAAAGGGGGGGGGGACAATTTTACAAGATGTTCACTTTTGAGGTTCCATTCTGCACCGCAGCGCGCCACGTCTGGGCCCGATCCGATCTGAGTCAGACGGCGGCGGTATCGTGCGCGTGTGTGGTGATTCAAACAATATAACTAGGTCCTCCCTCCTCAACAAAAGTGCTCCTCCGTAAGAGAATGCCCATTAATGCCAAACTTGGAGTAGATAAACTACGCTATCTCTCTCTTTATTTCATATGAGACTTCTATCAAGAATTTGGGCATTTGAAGTAGCTAACTTCAACGCCTCATTTCTTATTCACCCACTAAAGGTTTTTCGACAAGTAAGATTTTGAATCGAACTCCATGTTACCTAGTTAAGAATATGTGAAAGTTGGTGCAAGCTATTGAGTGAGCTTGCCAGAAACCTAGAAAATGTTATTTTTCCTACAGTTTTAAATATGAGGGCGAATTTGAGCTAAGATCATCTTCTACGGTGCACCGAATTCTATATTTGATGGCAAAATTTGGTGTTTTCGGCCTCCCACAACAAATCACCAAATCATCAAAAAAATGTGACTTATTTTGTAGCCTCCCACAGTCGTTGACCTAAAAAATACCAAATCACCAAATTCTATATTTGGTGTACCTTTTGTGAAATGGTGAAGTCCATCTCCCACAGTACCCCCAAATCATATCATGTATCACCAAATCATATCATCAAATTTGATAGCTAAAATAGGGTGTGTTGTAATCTACGTCAATTTTTTTTTATAACAATCTACATCAAATTCTTAATCAGTGTTTAAGGCGTATTTTTAGTTAAATTTTATATAATTAAATATGTAATGTCATATTTTTCAAATAATTAGTGTTAAAAATAATTTTAGGCGACTACTATAATTATAATTATATTTTTTGGAGTGTTATTTAAGTTTTTCTTTTATTCCAATAAATTTGCGTACTTTTTTATTATTGAAGGGTTTTTTAATATTGTATAAACTATCTTTTTGCAATTTAATCATTTTGTAATTTTATGTAATATTATTTCGGTAATAAATTTTTTTTTATTTTGATAGTCATGAAATTTATGATTTGGTGATAAATTTGATGATTTGTTGTGGGAGACCAAACACACCATTTTAAATTTAGGAAATGGTGGGATAAGTATCTGATGTAAAAAAATTGTGAAATATGTGAGAGACCAAAAATACTATTTCCACTAAGAATGGTGAAATGGTGATTTTGATGGTCAATTGTGGGAGGTCAAACTATTTTTCTTCACCAAATATAGGATTTGGTGTAAAATTTGATATCAGCTGTGGAAGATGCTGTAAAACTCTCTCCAAATTTGCAATTAGTTGCCAAAATGATGGGGCGAAACAATGGTAGTTATGCTGGAGAAGAAAAACATATACTTCTTAAGAATATATGTGCACTAGAAACTACAATTTCTTAAGGAGGATAGTATCATGAGATGCGACATGACACAGCTGACATTTATCTGAATTTAAACTCGAATCACACATTATGTAATCTCAAACTTACACAACAACATCAAAAGTGAGTAAAGCAACCCACACAGTATGATCAGCTGGGAAGAAATGGCAAACAGGAGATGACCCTGGCTCGACCCCCAGAACCCGAAAGGCCACATGGTTAGGACTCCAGTGTGAGGTATCGATATGGCAAACCGCAACAGCTTCAACCTTCTCTCCATTCTCACCAGTTAGCATAACCTTAAACACCTTGCTCTCACTCTCTTGGTAATGACAATACAATACTCCATGAGGATAAGGCATGGTGTGGCAAGCCACCATCTTCTCAGCTGAAATCTCTTGTGGCTTCTCCGTTATAGTATAGTTCTGAAGAAGGGTTTTATGATTTTTTGATTTTGAGAAATGGGTTGTCGACAGAATTTGGAATGGAGTGTTGGACCCAAATATTTCATGGATGAAATCAAGGAGGGACTCTGATGAAGTCGCACAGAGCTTGGTCTCTCCAATGATGGGCTTGCTCTCGCATTGTCTTAGTGTGTCTTCCATGGCTTTGGCTTGTGGAGAGGATCGAGAGAAAGAAAATTTCTCAAGGAGGATAGGGAGTTTCTCTAGGGAGAAAGGTAAAGAATCAGCTTCATCCCTTGGGAGGAGTTGGGGAGATTTTGAAGGGTCTCTGTTTGGGAAGAAAATGGGAATTGTTTTCCCCTGGTGTAGGTCATCAATGAAGAAGAACACTAGCAATGATGGGTCCATGTGATGGCTGTTTGATGATGTTGAATGGTCAAGGACATGATGATGCACTTGATGGTGATGATCATCTTCTTCTCTTTGTTTAGCATCCATGCTATGGAGTTTTAACACATTAGTCACCTCTCCATCGACACGAGAGTACTGCAAATATAGTGTGGTAAATGGAATGTTAAGCAAGAACATATTCCAGAAAAACAAATTTTGATGCAAGGTGAGAGTATAGAACAAATTTGGAATAAGTTCGGTGAATTAAATGAAAAAAGAGCTATAAGAGATTACCATGACCACAACAAGGATTAGGCACAATGATATGCTCCAAGAAGTGAATCCAATGCCCATTTTTTTCTTATTATGCCTCCTACTTGCCTTTTCTTGAAATGCGAAGATCTTACGCTAGCGAACATGGAGATAATTATGTTGAAGCCCTTTCATTATGTAAGATACAGAGGCAGTATAGGGAGAGTGGGACTTTTTTATATAGTACTTTCTTTGTTCTCTCTGAATTTTCACCTTTTGACTTTTTCTTTCGTAATCGGGTCACTTTGACCCGGTAATTTCGATGGCCAAACGAAGCTAATTGATGATATTTTTTATGGTGTTGTAGAGTGAAATTTACTCTACAACATCGTGCAAAGATTATCAAATTCTTGCATCGTTTTACTAATCAAATCACCGATTTAAAGTGATTTCGTGAATAGTGGTAAAATGAAAAGGGTGAAGATTCTGAGAGAACAGAGGAAATATATGTTATGACAAACCACCTCACGAACAATGAACGAAAGAAGAAGAACACGAGGATCTTACGTGGTTCGCTAGCAAAATATTTGCTAACTACCTCCACGGTGGAAAAGCACCCTTTATTCACTTAAGATGAACAATTACACTTGTTTTGCATACCTAATAGTGTGACTACTAGGTTCTTTATCCGATTTGGAAACAAAGTTGTTTCCTAACTAATCATCCACCACCTTTGACTTATAATGTTACCTAATTAAGTTGGAAACAAAGAGTTTGGCCGTCTTTGACCAATTCAAGGCACCAACTCAACAGTATATCTATATAATAAAATAAAAATTGATTGCCACCCGACAACTTATTGAAGGGATATTTGAAAACAACTTCATTTCCTTTATTTTTTGAGAAGTAAACAATTTCAAATTTGATGTGCTTGAAAGTTGCATCTTTTTGGTCATGATTCATGTTTTATGCCCTGATACTCTAGCGTTAATTCCACGTGAAATCCAGCTTCGATTTACATCACTACTCACTACTGTTTCAATATTCTACCTTTGTAGTAGTAGGTAAAAGAAAACAAAGAAATTAGATTAATCTCCATATAAATGCATGTGTGTATACATAATACACGGGTGGGTCTCTTACATCATCTTATCTTTTCCAAACATTTTGTACAAACCCTTGCCCAATCTTCTCTATTATTCAGCTTACACCACATGGATTGTTGCTTCTGCAATCTTCTTTTTCTTAAAGTTGCATAATTGTTTTGCGATCTTAAAAAACAAACAACATTATTGATCATTGTCCAACACTTTATTCGCCAATGGAATTATTGAAAATATTGAAAAGAAGAAGTAGAATGTTACTTAGTCCGTTCTCTCTTTATCTTCCATGTTTAACTTTTTCTTCCGTAACCGAGTCACTTATTTGGATAGCAAGACAATGTAATTTTTGATAACTTTTCTATAATGTTGTTGAGTAAAGTTACTCATTAACACCTTGCAAAGTTTATCAAATTCTTGCATCGCTTACTAATCAAATCACCGAATCAAAGTGACCCGGTGAATAGTGACAAAATACAAATTTGGAGAGAACAGAGGATGTACGTTTTACTAACGTGTTATCTCTATTACAACAGTCGACCTCAACCGTCACTAATTCATGAGATTCTTTTATCTAATCTCGCAACTTCTTGTTCAAATGTGGGATTACTTGCAACTACATAATTTTATACAGTGATTTCATATGGGTTATCCACATGAAATCTGCTAAAGTAACTAGTAGGTAAATGGAAACAAAATATCAGACTGCTTACGTGCACGCATAGGGCCATTCACCTAAATTATCATACCTTTGCGATTGGTCTTGTTCGAACTTATTGTGCAAACCCTAGGCCCATCTTCAGCTCACACCGCAAAGGCACAAACGTTGCTTCTTATATACTTTTTTTTTTTAATTCTAGATTGTATGATGTGTGCATTGTCTCTGTTATGATGTTATAAACGGGAAAAAATAACGATAAAACGATAAAACGAAAATAAGATCGAGACACAAAAATTAACGTGGTTCACGAACGGATTTTGTTAGCTACCTCTATAGACTGAAAATTAGAGTTTTATCATCAGAGAAACCCAGAATACACACTACACAAGACTACAAGCCACGAATACATCTTTATCTAGGCATAGGAACCCAAAATTGCAGCCCGACCCAGCCAAAAGCCCCCAGGTTTGACATGTGCTCGCACGAGTTCCTGAGCTGCTAGTTTAAGCTCCTTATTGCTCGTGCGAGCGAGCTCCAGGGTGCTCATGCGAGTTCCTGAACATCTAGGAAGGTACTTGTTTCCTACTTGAGCTTGCTGATTTATTCCCTTGCTAGATTTTGTTGATTTGCTGGATGATTCAAGTCGTCCTAAAAAATTACTTGAATCCTTCCAAATGCTTCTCCCTGAACCAGATACGTATGCGCCTCAAGAAACATAAACGGGCACGCTTCCCAAAACCAGAAACGAATGCATTCTCTGAGACAAGACCGATGCAATCTCAGATGCATTGCAGCTGTGGTAGAACATAATGCACCGTGACAAGTGCCGGAACATATGTTATGTCAGACAGTGGCGGAGCCAGGAAATCAAGTCAGCCAGGGCAAGATTTGCGAAGTCAAAAGTCAAAGTTAAATGTCAAAGTCAACAGTCAAAAGTTGTTATATTTTATAAGCAATTATACACACAAACATCAAATTAATAATGAACACAATACTCAGAAACCACAATTTATTCTTTTTTTTTCTAGGAAACAATGAGTTTTTAATGGTAAATAGTAAATTGACAAAAAAGAATGAATGCGAAAAAATTGTTGTCTAGAAAGGAGAATTGAACCCATGTGACAAGATTTGTCAACAACAACAACTAACCATTGGGACAACAGGGCAGTTTGAACTTTTAGGGGGGGCAAAATTCTATATTCTTTCCGATTTAGTCATAAAAATTTAAAAAATTAGGGGTATTAGTAGAAATTTTCCTATTTCGGGGGGGGGGGGGGGGAACTGCGCCCCCCTTGCCCCTACATAGGTCCGCCCCTGATGTCAGATGCACCCAGAATCCTCGGATGCGCCAGAACCAGATGCGCGCCAAAATCAGATGCGCCCAATTCGTCATATGCTCTTTAACAGGATAATAAGAGGGTTTTGAAACTGAGGGTGGTGAGTGGATAATTAACCAAACTAAAAGTGGTGAATTAGTAATTGACCCTAACAAAAACGTTAAAAGTATGTTATCTTCAGGACAGTGTCGATCGATCCTCGGCCATCTCAGCCTTTTTTATCCCATATTCACGCATTTCCAAAATGTTGAAATTAAGGATTAGTTCCATCTACATTATTTTTTCGAAATGGTTGTACCGCATATGTCGAAGCAATAAAGGACAACTTGCCTTATTGTACCTTCGATCAAAAGAAAAAACTTAATTTGTCACTAAAAAAAACTTAATTTGATGTCTCCTGTCATGATACTTACCATGTGGATATTACTGTAATAACTAATCTACAAAGACACAACACAATATCTGTAGAACAATACTATGTAGTTACGTAATGTCAATCCCATCTTTCTAATGGTGTTTTTGCATGAAAATATTGGTTGCTGAATTGTATCCATAGAATTGTAACTCTAGATAGAAATGCAGTATTAAATGCAGTATTTGCTGTAT
Organism: Linanthus parryae; assembly: GCA_023055425.1. Taxonomy (NCBI): domain Eukaryota; kingdom Viridiplantae; phylum Streptophyta; class Magnoliopsida; order Ericales; family Polemoniaceae; genus Linanthus; species Linanthus parryae. The sequence goes on from JALGPY010000002.1 coordinate 44,479,106, forward strand.
GAGTAGTATTCTCTAAAAAAATCTTCGACCTACCATATTCATTTTGTTAACAATATGTGGATGCATTTGAATGAAGACAAGGCTGTAGGGGCTGGCTTGTAAATAATTAGCCGAGCTTTTTTTTTGAAAATAGCATTTTTTTAGTAGAAGAGGGGTTTTTTTTTTTTTTTTGCAACGAAACTCACATGTAAGATAACCAAAGGAGATTACAAGAGAGCCCAGTGGCAGTTCGAAAATAGCAAAGTTAATTACAGTTGTTAGTACTTAGTATCACTGGTTTCAGGGGCGGAGCCATGTAGGGGCGCTCCCCCCCTCCTTCCCCCCCCCCCCCCCCCCCCCCCCCCCCCCCCGCAAAACTTTTCCAGAAATACTAGGGTACATTTATTTCATTAGTTTTTTTAATTGTGTTGTTCAGAATATATGTGTGTCCCTGTCCCCCAGATAATCACTAATCGTATTGGGGTCCAGCGGTTAGGAATTTGTACCATTACTATTGTTACTTGAGTTTGAATCCTGGCAGTGGCAGAGTCTTTTTTGAAAAAAAAAATGTCACATATTTATTATGAACAATTGACCCTCTAATTTTCATAAATACAAAAAAGGTCATGATATTTATTACATCAACTTATTTTTTTATTCATTAAAAATATATACTTTGTCCTCACCAAAAACAAAAAATGTGCCCCTCCTTCACCCAAATCATGGCTCCGCCATTGACTGGTTCCTTTTTTCTTTCTTATTTTTGGGGAATAGTATCGCTGGTTTCTACTTGAACATTGTAACTTTCTCATTTCAGTCAATCAAAATTACGACTTGTTCTTCATTCTTCTTGTGATTTTCTCACATCCCACGTGAAGTCCAGTGGCATATTATATCAACTCCAATTACATCATTGTATCATGCATTTTTGTTAACATTGGCATCATTGTTTAGATTTTCACACTTTTACGTTTTTGTTTTAATAAAAGCTGATGCGTTCGATTAATTACCGTTTTTCTTTTGGTTTTTTCACATTTCTCACATTTTCAAAATGCTAGAAAATTGTAAACCTAACTTGTTTTCCAAACACCCTATTTCTATTACTTAATCTTAATCTTGCAGTTTTACCAATAGTACGAGGGATTAGTCCCAACCCTCGTTATTTAAAAATTTGTTATAGTGTCAATTATAAAACATTACCCTGGCATAGTAGCTAAATGAAACAAATATGATATGTTGCTTCAAAAAGATATTTTGATTTCATAATTTTATACTTAATGCATTGTCACACTCTCACGAAACAAACAACATTATTCAACACTGTCACAATAATATATGATGGCACAACATTAAATCAGCATTATTTCATCTCTAAGGATTTTCAGGCTCCACAGCGGATTTTTTATCGACATATGACATAACAAAAGGCCAAATTGTGTTTTTTTTATGGAACTGATCAAGAGCAACCAAGAAGGCATTATATCGTGAATCATAAGGTTATAGTTCTTTTCCTGTAAATAAACTTTTACTAGTATTTCCTTATCTGAAAATTTTCAGGTTCCACAACAGATTTTTATAGACAAATGACAGAACAACAAAGGACCCAATTGTTTTTTGTTTATCGTGAATCATGAGGTTGACCACTAAGTCTACTTCATGTTCTCTGCCTAGCTAGAGAGAGAAAGTACTCCTTGTGAGTGAGTAGTATCTTGCTCCGGCGAGATTCCTGTTTGTTTTTCCATCCTTTTCTCTACTTCCTGCTCTCTTCATCAGCCTTCTTGTCATCCCTGTTTCTGCTCGTAAAGATTGGTGACAATGAGCGGAAGGGATTCGAAGGAAAAGTCGGTATCAGAGGATTCTAAGCAAGCCTCTGATGATGATGAGGTAACTAGCAAACTTGAAGCTATTACAATCAATTCGGAGGAGGAGATTGACTTGGTAATTGAAGATGATGATGTCAGTGGAAGGCTTAAGGATTGCTCAAACAGTCTACTGGGGAAAATTTTCACGAGCAAACCGGTTAATCTCACTGGATTAACAGCCACCATGACTTCAGTCTGGAATTCCCCTGAAGATTTCATGATCGAAGAAGTAGGGGAAAAGCTTTATCAGTTTTTCTTCAAACATGAGGAGGATATGACGAGGCTGCTAAATGGAAATCCATGGTTCTTCAACAATCAACTGCTGGTGCTTTCGAAATGGGATCCATCAGTTGGCATATCCTCTGCCAATTTCAGTAATTTTCCTATTTGGATTCAAATCTGGAATTGGCCTACTTTGTACTTAACGGAAAGCATCATACGCAAGATGAGCCAGAAGATCGGGGAGATTATTGAAGTTAAGATTCCCCCAAAAACATCTGTTGATGGTAAGTTTGCAAGACTTAAAATTCTATGGGACGTGGAGAATCCTCTGTTGAAGGAGATGAAGATCAAGTTTCCGAAGTTGGGAGCGGTGTGTATTGATCTAAAGTATGAACGTCTCCCTTTTATGTGCTTTTATTGTGGATTAATCGGCCATGATGAAAGGCTCTGTTCTGAGAAAATGGCGGATGTTGCTGACGGTATCATACGGGAGGCAAAATTCAATTCAAGTTTAAAAGCCAAGAGCTTATCGGAGCTGTTTACACCGAGAAATCTTAAAGCTGAGGCAGCTCAAAGAGGACGAATTCTCAAAAGTCCCTCCTATACTACTCGGAAGCTAACTAAGTCGCCGGTAAAGCTGACGGAGAAGCTGCCGGAGATCCCTTGCAGTACCAGTGGAGCTGCTAGCGGCGGGGTTAGGCTCCTTGAGAATCGGAACAGTCAGGCGGAAGATGAAGAGCCAAAGGAGACAACTGACGTTTCCGAGAAGAATAAAAGAGAAAAAATTAATGCAGGCGTGGAAACAGAGCTGGAGAAAGAAATTGCGAGGGAAGAGTTTAATTTTGAAAAATTTAAAATTGCTGATGAGTTTGGTCCGGACAAAGACCAAAGTCAATTGGGCTTACTGGATGTGCCTATTTATGAAGCCCAAACCTCCGATCCGGCCCAATTTCTTAATAATGCAAATATGATCCAGTCAAAAGCCTTGCTTGCTGATCCGAATACTGCTCCAAACCCGGAGGCTTTGATGAAACAGACGCAAGAAATCAGTCGTTCTCATGTTAGGGTTCCAATTGAAAACCCTAATTCTCTTAGAGTCGAGAGATTTGGAGAGGAAGAGAGATCAATCCAGCAAGATGAGAGAATTGAGGAAGATGCTGGCTCTAAGTCATCTACCGCTCGAATTGAAGGAACACGGAGGACCTGGAAGAGAAGGGCGAGACAGGCGGCCTCAAAGAGATGTGAGAAAGAAGTTTCATTGCAATTACCAGCAAGGGCTCAGAAGAGGAGGGACACAGATATGGATATCGATGATGACTGTTTCAGTAACCATGGAGATGGGAAGAAAGCTAGAGGTATGTGGATTGATTTCGATTCGAATTATGAATGGGTGGAGGAAGCCAGCCCCAAGTGGCCCTCCGGTGCCCAATGAAGCTATTGGCCTGGAATTGTCAAGGTGCTGGCAGAACCTTGACAATTCGTCAATTTAAAAGGCTTCTCCATCGTTTTGATCCAGAAGTTGCTTTCCTAAGTGAGACGAAGAAAAATAGTCTTTTTATGTGGAAAAAGTATAGCTTTTGTGGGAAATATCATAGCCTGTGGATTGATCCAAGAGGGCTATCTGGAGGAATTGGTGTGCTATGGAAGAAGGAAGCTTTGATGAAGGTTGTTAAGTACTGCAGCTTCTTTATCCATGTGGAAATCAATGATGACTCCACTGTTTGGCACCTCATTTTTGTTTATTTAAGTACCATTGATATGGTCAGGCAAGGTCAACTGGATTTCCTCAAGTCATATCTCTCCAGTTGCAGTGATAAACTTCTTATCTGGGGAGATTTCAATGACATCTGCAATCCTAATGAGAAAAAGGGTGGCTCTGTTAGAAGCATTGCTTCCTGTAACTCTTTAAACAAATTCATTGACTCCTCTAAGTTGATGGATTTGGGCTTTAAAGGCTATCCCTACACTTGGTGGAACAAGAGAGAAGGATGTTATGGGATTGAAGAAAGGATTGATAGAGGCTTATGCAGCTCCAATTGGATCAATCATTACCAGAGAGCAACTCTAGAGCATGTTCCATGTTCTGGCTCAGATCATGTGGCTCTTTTTCTTGATACAGAGGATTCTCAGCTCAGGAGCCCCCATAGAGCTTTCAAATTTGATCCATCTTGGATCTCTCAGAAAGATTTTGGGTCTGTAGTGGCAAGCTCCTGGGTCTTTGATGGTGGTGGAACCAAAATGTTTGTTGTCAAGAACAAACTTAAGAACTGTAGACAGAAATTAAGAGCTTGGAGCAAGGATTTTGGGAAAGGACTCAGAAGATCTATTGCAGATAAGGAGAATGAAGTGCAAGCTATTAGATTGCAAGGTCTAGATGCTGATACCTCTCTTCTTCATAGCCTTGAACTTGAGCTTAACACTCTTATGGCAGAAGATGAGCTTTTCTGGAAGCAGAAGTCTAGAGTGGACTGGTTAGATGCAGGAGACCAGAATTCAAAGTTCTTTCATGCTACTGTCAACCAGAAAAGAAGATGGAACTCTATCAATGGAGTTTTTGACAGCAATGGAAGTTGGTGCACTAATGGAGATGATCTCAAAAGAGTTTTTTATGAGTTCTACTCCAAACTTTTCACTGCAGATAGTAAAAGTGATCCATGGCCTATAGTATCAAATGTGCAAAGGATGGTGACAAAGGAGATGAATGCAGAGCTTATTAAAGAGGTATCTGATGAGGAAATCAAAGTAGCTTGCTTCTCTCTGAGCCCTGATAAGGCTCCTGGCTATGATGGCTTTACAGCCAGGTTCTTCCAAGCTAATTGGGATGTGGTTGGGAAGGATGTTTGTGAAGCTATCAAGGATTTCTTCAAAAGTGGTAAGATGTTGCAGTGTATGAATACCACTCACATTACTCTCATTCCAAAGGTACAAACCCCTTTATATGTTAAAGATTATAGGCCCATCAGCCTTTGCACTACTTTCTACAAAATTTTGGCAAAAACTTTGGCTATTAGGCTCAAGAATGTTATTGATAAATTAATTTCAGATAGCCAAAGTGCCTTTGTGAGCAACAGGTTGATTACAGATAATATTCTCATTGCCCAAGAAATATTTCATTGGATTAAAAACAAAAGGCAAGGAAAAGAAGGGTGGATTGCCTTGAAGCTTGACATGCTTAAGGCTTTTGATAGAGTTAGTTGGGAGTATTTAGAATGCATTATGAGAAAAATGGGCTTTCATGAGAAATGGATCAGCTGGATTCTCTCTTGCATAAAATCTGTTAATTTCAAACTCATTGTTAATGGTGATTTGAGTGAATCTATAAAGCCTAGCAGAGGAATTAGACAGGGAGATCCTTTGTCTCCCTATCTTTTTGTTCTATGTGCTGAAGGCTTGTCAGCCACACTCAAGTTTTTTGAAGAGAAAAGATGGCTATCAGGCATTAAAATTGCTAGAAGTTGTCCTACTGTTAATCACTTATTATTTGCGGATGACTCTATCCTTTTTTGCAAGGCCACAGTTCCAGATTGTAGTGCAGTCAATATGGTGCTAAAACTGTATGAGAAAGCCTCAGGACAGATGGTTAATAGAGACAAATCTCATTGTCTCTTTAGCCCTAACACAAGCAAGTTGCTAAAAAATTTTTTACAAAATTTCTTGGGGATTTCTAAAGACTTAAATGGCTGCAGTTATCTTGGTCTTCCTGCTCTTATTGGGAGATCAAAGTCAAAGACAGTTGACTTCATCAAAGAGAGAATTTTGGCAAGAATTGAAGGATGGGACAAGGCTTTCTTAAATAGTGCTGGCAGGGAAGTACTTATAAAATCAACTCTATCAGCTTTGCCTACATATGCAATGAGCTGCTTCCTGTTTCCCAAAAAGGTATGTGATGATTTAAATTCTGCTATGGCCAATTTTTTTTGGGGTGGTAATGGAGATAATAATAGAAAAATCCATTGGAGAAGCTGGAACTACTTGTGCCAAGAAAAATCAAAAGGAGGTCTGGGTTTTAAAAGCTTTCATCTTTTTAATTTATCTCTTCTTGCCAAGCAAGCATGGAGGTTAATTAATGGCAAGAACTCTCTCTTTAAAAGAATTTTTAAGGGGAAATTCTTCAATAATTGCAGCTTCTGGATGGCCAAAATTCCTCAGGGGAGTTCATGGGCTTGGAGAAGTATCATAGAGGGCAGAAAAGTAATTGAGCATGGTTTTAGATGGTCAGTTGGAAATGGTAGATCAGTCAATATTTGGACTGACCCCTGGGTGCCAAGAAGTGGATGTTTCAAAGTTAAGACAAGAAATCCACATGATGACAGATTTTCTAAGGTGGCTGACATTATTGATGCTTCTGCTAGGAGCTGGAAAGTTGATGTGGTTCACTCTTTATTTGAACAAGATGATGCAAGGCATATCTTGTCCATTCCTCTTGGCTCCAGTCTTTGTGATGATAGGAAAATTTGGCATTTCTCTAATGATGGTGAACTTACTGTCAACTCATTTTATAAATGGCTGAAGTCAAATGATTATTCTAATGCTGCTTCCAACCCTGGAAATTCTAACATCTTTTCTGGCAGCTGCAGCAATTCTAGCATTTGGAAAGGCATTTGGAATTTGAAGGTACAACCAAAGACCAAAATGTTTATGTGGAAGCTCTTAAATGGCAGCATTGCTGTCTCTTCTGCTCTCAGAAGAAGAGGTTTTCATTGTTCTGCTGAAGTGTGTCTGACCTGTGGGAATGATATTGAATGTGATCTTCATGTTATTGTGAATTGTGATGTTGCAAGACAGGTCTGGACTCTATCTCCTTTTAGATGTATCATTGAAATTGATAGGCCAGCTTCTATTCAAAGATGGTGGTGTACAGTTCTGGAGCTGCATGAGGATATGGCAGATAAGAAGGTGGCTCTTGGTATTATAGCTCAGATTTGCTGGGAATTGTGGAGAGCAAGATGTGATTATTATTTTGACAAAATTAAGTGGTCTCCTCTGCAAATTTTATCTAAAGCCTTGCAAAAATTTTATGAGTATCATGATAGGAGAATGAAGGTGCATCAGCCATCTTTCAATGCTGCAGATTTTGATGTTGATGTCCCTGATCATGATAATTTTGAAGCCAGCTATTTCTGTGATGCTGCAGTTGACTCTCTTTTTAGAGGGGGAGGTTTGGGAGTGGTTATGAAGTGTAAGGACTCCACATTCTTTGAGCATAGCACTCCTGTACCTTTTATATGCAACCCCTTTGTGCTGGAGAGTATGGCAATTAGAAGAGCTCTGATGTTGGCTGCTGATATGAACTTCAAGAAGGTGTTGATATGTTCTGACTCGAAGCTGGCAATTGATTTTCTTAAGGGGAAGAATGGGAAATGCTGTGTTGAAGCTTTTAATGTGCTATTTGATTGTAAAATGTTAGCAGCCTCCTTTGATTTTTGTTTTTTTCATTTTATCAGTAGAAATCTGAATTGCTCTGCTCATTCATGTGCTAAGAGAGCAGTCAGTTTGTTGGTTGTATGATCTGTTGATCTTCTTTGGCTGTGATAGCCTTTTAATGAAAGCCTCAAGATTTTCCAAAAAAAAAAAAAATCGTGAATCATGAGGTTATTGATCTTTTCTAGAAATAAAGCATTGCTATTTTCTTATGTCTCTGGTGACATTTCTATATATAGTGAATGACCATGGTGTGCTAATTATACTAACTCACAAAGAAAAATATTCAGAACTTCCGGTTTGGGGGTCAGGAAGAATGGGTTCCTCCTCTGCCTCCTTCACTCTTTTGTCCCTGGCGATTCTTCTCGTAAGGAAACAATATGCCTGCTCTTCAAGGGCAAAATAGTCAAGAAAACTATTTTGTTTTAAATTTTTCCAATCCATGTACATAGTTATTAATCTCATTTTCTGCTTGCTTTTTGATTGAACAGTTTGCTAACAGCATTGAAGCAAGACCACTTTCTACCCTCTCCAACAAGAAGTCCAGTCGCTCTACACTGACAGATTCAAAAGACAGCAAGTCTTTTGTGATGGAGTTTGAGCCGAGGCCCAATATCTCAGCTTATGACGAAGACAACAAAACAAATGAAGAGAAGTCATTCGTGAAAGATTTTGATCCGAGGCCCAATATCTCAGCTTATGACGTAGACAACAAAACAAATGAAGAAAAGTCATTCGTGAAAGATTTTGATCCGAGGCCCAATATCTCAGCTTATGAGGATGACAGCAAAATAAATGAAAATAAGTCATTCGTGAAAGATTTTGAGCCGAGGCCCAATATCTCCGCCTATGATGAAGAAAGGAAAACTAATGAACAGAAATCTTTTGTGAAAGATTTCGAGCCGAGGCCCAATATCTCAGCTTATGACGAAGACAACAAAACAAATGAAGAGAAATCTTTCGTGAAAGAATTTGAGCCGAGGCCCAATATCTCAGCATATGAGGAAGAGAGGAAAACAAATGAAGAACAATCAATTGTGAAAGATTTTGAGCCGAGGCCCAATATCTCAGCGCATGACGAAGACCGAAGAATAAATGAAGAAAAATCTTTCGTGAAATATCTCAGCCGTTGGTCTAAGGAGTTCTTTGGTGGAAGATTCCTAAGTCAATGATATCCATGGAACCCCAAGAGTGTGGTTAGATCTTCATTTGAACATAATGTCTCAGTGTTGTGATTTTATCATTATCTTTGAAGTATTGAGTGTAATGTCTGGAATAAGCTTATGTGTGTGGTGTTCTACCATGTTCAATGCTATTGGTTAAAGTGATGTATAATTTGATAAAGATTGTTATGTTTTCATTTAAGTAGGTAAATTTTTTCCTAAAAAAAAACTAGGAAAATTTGCATCAACGGTACTCATAATTTAAATTATGTGTCGATTTAATACTAATAGTTTAATGGTAGCAATTAGTTAGGTAATTACATTTACGTGTAAAATATTTTTCGTAAAAATATCCTCACAAATATTTCCAGGTGTTTAGTTAACACTTGAAAATTATTTTACTAGTGCATGAGATAAATATTAAAAGTGTACCATCTTTTACCAAGTGATTTGTTGGTTCAATGAATAAACATTTGATATTTGTAAGAGAATATACATTTTATCATTTTACATTGTTTAGATGGTGGTGCTGGTGGCGGCGGCAGCAACACCAGTGGAGGCGGCGATGGTGGCGGCAATAGCAGTGGGAACACAAGTGGCAGTGGTGGTGGTGTGCAAGCGACAGCAGGGTGTGATGGTGATGGTGAAGGTGGCAGTGGTGGTGACGGCGTCGATGGCTGCGGGAGGTGGTAGCGGTGGTGGCGACACTGATTCCGGGATAGGTGGTGGTGGTGGTGGCGGCGGCAACAGCAGTGGGCGAGGTGCGAGTTATTCAGGTGGTGACAAAGATGTTCTAGATTGCGAAATCATCTTACTTGGTAAATTATTTTATGAAATATATTGTGAACCAAATGTAGAAAACTGGAAAAAAAATACAGAAAAACATTTTACCAAATAAGTTCCATTTGTTAACTTTTCGTCCACATATTGGTTGGAAATTTGTAAAATGCAAGAATTGAGGCACATGTGTACTTTTTTTTTTAGAAGAACTTCTTCCATTAATGCAATCAAGGGGTCAACTCACCTATTACATCATTAAAGGACTAGCCCATCTGGGCTCCAAATTCGACCAAATACATATATTGGGACAATTGAGACTAAACATAGCAAATTCATGAGCGACTTTGTTGTTTTCACGTCCCGTATGTTGGTAGATGACAGTGGGGAGTCTCTGCGCATAGTTCAAACATTCAAGAATAATCTGGTCCAAATCGCCAAACGAACCTTCGTTTCGCCCCCTTCCTGAGTTGAGCTTACCAATAATCGTTTGAGCGTCGTATTCAATGATCAAAAGTCTATAATCATGTTGAACCGCAAGTTTCAAGGTTTCCAATATAAGTAGACCTTCCCCTTCGCTAGCTGAAGAAGAGGTTGGCAGTGTGGTTGCAAGTCCAGCCACGAAGCCACATGTATCATTTCGGAAGACCACTCTCGCAGCTCCAATTCTCTTTGTTGTGCTCCATGCGCCATCTGAGTTAGCTTTGATCCATTCCGGAGCTGGTGGAATCCACCGCGGAGGAACCGTTGTAGAGGAAGTACCCGGATGTAGAGGGGTATCAGAAATCGAATCCAACTCAGACAAGTATATCAAAATGTGTTGCAGGACCTTCTCTAATGTTTGCTTGTTATACTTGAAGACTCTCTAGTTACAACTGGCCCACGGCAGCCACACCGTGGCACATAACATTCGTCCATCTTCGGGAGACAGGAGCTCAATAGCCTGCGGAATCCACTATTTAATGTCACCGCACCTTGTACTCAAAAACTCCAAACCAAGTAATGGTTCCCAGATTTTTTGAGCAAAAGGGCATTCCATTAGTAGATGTGTAGCCGACTCAGCCGCTGAAAGACACAGTGGGCAGCGGACATTGACGTCCGATTTGAACTTCGCGATCTTGTCCTTCGGTGGCTAGTGAATTGTGCCATGCCCTCCATGTAGTCTAGATACATTTCTTCGGTAACTTGATCCGCCAAAGCATCTTAATCCACTTTCGGGAAGACTGCGAAGTAGTCCCTTGAAGAGACTCAGTAAGATCTTGTTGTGAACATAATAAGTCATAACCTGATTTTGTCGTATATGAACCTTCGTCTGTGTAGTGTCATACCAAAAGATCCGATCTTGGGAGAAGAGGGATAGCAACCATTTGAACTTCTATTACATCAACGGGGGTCATAATGTTTCGAACCCTATTGATGTCCCAAAATCTGTCCTGCGTAATAAGATCAAACACCTATAAGTTATGAAACTCCGAGTTAATATTGAGAGGCTTGAAACTCAGTGGTATTTTAAGCCAAGGGTCATGAAACACTCGGACTGAAGATTCGTCCCCTGTCTTCCATCTCACCCCGCTTTGAATCAACTTCTTGCTGCTAAAATACTCTTCCAAGCAAACGAGGCATTGTTCTGACCTTCAATATCGAGAATGTGGCTATTCGGATAGTACTTGTGCTTGAAAACACGGCTCACTAGCGAGTCATAGTTCACCAATCTCCAAAGTTGTTACCCTAGGAGGGTTGTGTTGAAATCTTTTAGGCCTTTAAACCCTAGCCCACCCTGCTCCTTTGAGATTTTTAATTTTGACTAAGCAAGCCAATGCCCCTCTTTCTGGCCTTCAGATTTTCCCCACCAGAAACTGCTACAGAGAGATTCGAACTTGTTGCACATCATATCGGGTAACTCAAAACAGTTCATCGTGTAGACGAGAATTGACTGAATAACTGCTTTAATAAGAATTTATTTACCTGCCACTAAAAGAGACTGTTGCTTCCACCCCTTTAACTTGTTTGTCACTTTCTCTATAAGAGCACCAAAGTGCTTCATCCTTCCTTTGCTAATAATTGCTGGTAAACCCAAGTATTTCTCGTGGATAGAATCCTTAACAACTCCAAGTGGGTGGCTGAGATCATCTTGGAGTTGTGAGTTCACATTAGTAGAGAAGACAACTTTCGATTTGTTATAATTAACCAATTGACACGAAGCCTTTTCATACTTCCTGATAATTTCCTGAATCTACATAATTTCACTAGTTGTTGCTCTGGAGAAAAACATACTATCGTCAGCAAAAAACAAAGAGCGACAACTGACCCCCTCTAGAAGTTGTCAACCCTGTAATCTTCTTATCCGAAATGGCTGCTGTGAGGGGCCGAGAAACAGCTTCACTGCAGTGCAAGAATAAATAAGGGGATAATGGACATCCCTGACGAAGACCCCTCTCAGGGACAATATGACATTGGCATTGAACGTCCACTGAAAATGAGAAAGAGGAAGTACAATGCAATCCCTGATCAAGCGAACCCAATTAGATCTGAAACCCATTTGAATCAGAACAACATCTAGGAAGTCCCACTAGATACTCACATACGCTTTCGCCATATCCAATTTAAGGGCCATGAAACCTGTCAGACATTTCTTTCTAGTACGCATAGAGTGCAGAAGCTCAAAAGATGTGAGTATGTTATCCGTCATCAAAGGACCTGGGACAAAGGCACTTTGATATTCGGAAACAAGTAAATCTAACACTGTTTTGAGACGGTTAGCCACTATTTTAATCACCAATTTGTATATAACTGTACACAAGCTTATTGGACGAAGGTCATTGGATGATCGTACCTGTTTAACTTTTGGAATGAGAGCTATGATTGTGTGATTGAACTCTTTGATACTTTTTGATCCATTTAGGATATCTAGACAAGTATCCGCCACTTCATCGCCAAGAATGAGACAATTCTTTTGAAAGAACCGAGCCGGGAACCCACCGACACCCGGGGTCTTGGTTGGCGCCATTTGCGAAAGAGCTTCATCCACTTACATCCTTGTGAAGCCCGATCAAGATCTGACCGGTGGCTGTCAGTCAGTGAGCACGGGATGTGCTGGGTGGCAGCATGCATTTGGGTAGCTGTCGGTTTCGCAGATCGGAAATCCGAGTGTACTTCAAATTTTATTTTGTTGCAGTAGATACCATCGGTTAACTTTTCATTTTTTTAATGATTTTCATCCATAAGTTAGGCGGAATTTTATAAACAGACAATTTTACCATTACCCATAAGTTTAGATGAAGTTATGTACTCAAATTTATTTTTGTTGCAAAAATGTATTCTTAGTTATTTTTCTCTTTTTCCTGAAAAAAGTTAATTTCCTCTTTTTAAATATTGGACGACATTTTATAAAAAGACAATTAGTCCCTTCTCTTCCCAAAGTTTGGTAAAATAGATTCTTTACCCACATAACCTAATGATGCAATTTTGTCTTTGTAAAAAGAGCGTGTTTCCTTTTATCCATACCTTCAAGTGAAACAATTAAGTAATCAGACTTTCTTTTATTGCAAATTTGTACCCTGGTTAACCTTCCTCCATGTATTGGACAGGAATGTTCAAAGAAAATCTAAACAACTCTTTATAGAGCATGTCAAGAAGCGGTTCAAAGAAAATCCAATGCAAATAAGCTTCAACATATTTTGACTGATTATTGTAAAGCCTCTGGATAACTTATTAACAAGCAAAAATCAAGTTTATCTTCAGCAGAAATGTTTCTGATCAGATTAAGAATCAAATATCATCAATTTTGCAGGTTCGTCATTCTATGGTGCACGGAAATTATTTAGGTCTCCCTAATTTTATTGAAAGAAATATGAGACAAGTTTTTAGCAATATAAATGACAAAATATTGACAAATTAAGAGATTGGAAAGAAAATAGTTTATCTGCTGCAGAAAGACATGTAATGATCAAATATATGATCCAAGTTATCCCTAGCTATATCATGCCAACCTTCTTGCTACCCTTTTCTATTTGTCAAGAAATACAATCTTTCATTTCAAGAATCTAGTGGAAACCAAATGCGGATAAATGAAAGTTTTACTGGTTAAAATCCGGAAATTCTTTGTTCTCATAAGATAGGAGGATTATTAGGTTCTAAATATCTTCATTCTTTCAATTTAGCAATGACTTCTAAACAAGCTTAGAGACAATGGAGAAACCTAACTGTAAGCGAGGGACTCGTCGGGACAATCCTCTGTGTTCCTGCATGCAGAAGAACAAACAAACGACACCTGGTTAACCTGTTCGAGTGACTAAGATGAGAGTCGGTTTGGGGTAAGAGTAAGACAACATATGTTATCAAGAGGTGAGGCAGTGATAACTGAGCTGAGTGTCGTAGTTGCTATAAATATGTCTGTCTTGTTACCTTTTTGTTGGTTATGAGGGGGACAGATCATTTATATACAAGCCATTAGACGAGTGTGGGTTAGCATGCAAAATGGGGCCTCTCGTGACCTTAACGTCCGCCTAATTGAGCGGCTCGCGACTCGTATATGTATGGATCGTGGTCCATGACTTCAGGGACGTGACAGTTCATTCGCGGGTCTTTGGATAACATACGAGGAACCCATGCGAGATAGCCTCCAATTCACTCGCACTCCCAATGCCCTTTAGCGTAAGGCGCATATGCGAAGGACCCTGTCTCGCAGTCCCTCCTATGTGCGTAGGTAGAGGACGCTTCTCGGCGCTATGCGGAGCACAATGACTGAACACGTGTTCATTATCCAGAGTGACACGTGGCTTGTCGATGGTATCACTATTTTGGATATCTGCACTAACTAAATGGTTTTGCACAAATTATGAAAGCAAAGTACTATGATCAAGATTACATATTGCATGCACGAAAAGAGTCTAACCAGTCATTTATTTGGAAATGATTTATTCTAGCAAGAGAAATCGTCTTTCAAGGATCAAAGCATTCTGTTGATCATGGTAAGTCAACTTTAATATATCAACATAGGCCATGTTTGGGTAGGCTATATTATATGATAGATAGATGATATTTTGAATTTTAATATGACCCGTTTGGATGAGCGGGATAGATTTTATGATTTCTTTGGACTATCCGGATCCGAGTACTTTAAAATTCCGATTCGGTTATTTTAAAAATATTTTTTTATTGTCCAACCGCATAACCGGATCCGGGTAGGGCTTAACCGGATCTGGGTAGGATCCGAGCGATCACCAATTAACGAACCAAGGAGCGACACGTTAGCAAAAAACCCAACCGGATCTGGGTCGGACCCGGCCGGATCCGGTTTGATCCCAACAGGATCCGGGTCGGGACCAACACGATCCGGTTCATCTTCTACAAAAAATCTGGTTTTTTAACTAGATTTTGGATAATCTATCTATCCTATAATCTAGCTTACTCAAACGAGGCCATAAATGGTTACATTTAGGAAAGGGAAGGAACGTGGTGAGTACTCAAATTTTACTTGTGAATACCATTGTTGATCAATTATTTCTTTCCAATAGAAATTGGAATGCATATCTTGTCCAATCATTATTTGTGAAAGAAGAAGCCAATGCAATTCTTCAAATTCCTATATGTAAAAGAACACTAGTTTGGGGAGCTACTTGTTAGTCATCTGCGTCGAAATACACAATATGAAATCAAAACATTAGTCTTGTTAGAGATACTATAAACAATAAAACAATAATAAATCAACATAATGTAAATTGGATTTGCTGGTCTGGGTGTGAGAGGCATGTTATGTAGGACATTGTCCTACAACGTAGATCCTCCCCACGCGAGGGTGCTACCGGTATGCTACGAAGTAGGATTCAACCCACACTTGAGCCAGCTCCTACAAGCGTCACGCCGGTTGTAGGACTTGTGAACCGTCACGAACCGTAGTTGCCCAAAATCACGTATGGAAAATAGCCAAGTATATACTCGAGTGTCTATGAGGATAGAAGTATAAAAACACTCTAACTTTTCTCCTCTTATCATATGACTCTCTTGTATCTTTTTTCATATCTCTTCCACATATATAGCCATCCTAATAGAAATAGTAACTCCCTATAGATAATAGTGGTATTAAAGTAATAGTAACCGCCATACTAATAGTACTCATTTATACCAAATATTTCACATTGAATGCCCCAATAATGTGGGAGTTACAAATAGAAAAATAATAACATCTCAATTATAATTAAAATATAAATACAATTATAAATAATTATTAAGTTTTGGAATTTTTCCTAACAGTCCCCCACAAATTTCAAAACTTTAAAATGACCAAAAAAAAAAATAATAAAATAATAGAGTAATATATGAGACAATAAATAATTGGCAAATTTCATACTGTGCAATAGGTAAGGTGTCTTTCGACTTGAACCCCACTTAGTGATAACAGTCTCACCCGGACGGATCATAGTGGACTAAGCCTTGAACTAGACCCTTTGAGCCCGAGGTCAACTGAAAAACACACAATACCAGTATTGGACATGGTTCGCGGGTTAGTGCATTACGGCCATGCGCTCGAATCAAATCATGAGAGCCTCTAGGGAATAGCCCAATCCCATAGCCCCGGCCTCAAGGCAACTCTCACTTAGGTGAATCCTCGGAGGGTATGTGTGACCCATACCTTGCGACAATTACTCGCCTTGGATCCATTAAGGGTTAAAACCCATACTAGACGTCACATTTTTCACATCACAGCACTATACCATAGGGATGGGAGGAGAGTCGTAGACTTCTCCTTAAAGTGCTAAAATTCTCAGTCGCTCATCGTGGATTGTTTCTACCTGACTACCAATTGAATCTCCTTCATGGGATCTCCAGTCACAAAGATTGGGTTATCTCCAGCGGCGACTATATTTTGGGCTTAACCCATCCCCCTCGACATATCTAGGACTCCGCTCCTAGATTAATTAGACCCTCAATGGTCATTTTTACTTTATTTAAAGCATATTCTTATAGGCCAACTAGGCATTTTCCGTTTATCAACGGTGATATCCATCAAGAGTTTTCAAACTCCATCTCAAGACTTAGGGACTATGGAACCAATAAGATACATGTATATATTTTTATTGAATCATTCTAATTCTCGTGCATCGTGAAATGTGCGCTTCCCATCTTGCTATGTTTTCACCATCAATTCTATGTCACATTTGATGTACACCAAATTTCACCTGAGAATACAAAATATTTGCACTAGATGCAAAATTAGTAATTTGAGGGGTTAGAAATATAAGTCTCATAAAATATTATTACGTCATCAACAACAACACTACTAAAATCACATAATTAAGATCATGTTTAGAGTGTATCATCTTATGACCCCCACATTATCTCGTATTTATTGAGACCGATAATTGCACTTAATGAAAAATAATTTCGTCAAATAGACATGTTTAGCGATCACACTAAATGATGACATTTTTCTTCCCCTAAAAAAAACACTAAAGGATGACTATAGGACCCACAAAATGATAACATGTTACATCTCCGCAAGATTGCTATTAGTTAAGTCACATATGTATAAGATTATGATAAGTAATTTTCATGTGCAACTCCCACATTTTTACTTATCCATAGATTCACATAAATTGCACTTAATGCGAATACTTAATTCAACGAGTCAATGATAATGATGTTAGGAATGGCTATATAAATTTTAAGACATAATAGCAATAATTTACTTGACCACAATGTTATTTTTATAAAGTGATATTCATATGTTACACTATCAAAATAAACCAACACTTAATTCATGCATGCATTATATATTCTATACATTTTCTCATGTAATCCCCACATATCAAATATCCATAAAATATAATAATTGTAATCAAGTAACCCCCACATTTTAAACCTCACCATGGAAAAATATTTAAAGCAATGATACTCAAAAAGGAAAATAAACACAATTTTGTCAAGTTACAGAAATATATTCCATCATCTAATAAATTATTTCTAACTTGTGAAATTTCATTACGAACCATTTGGTGAATTTCAATTTTATGTCAACCCCTATTTTTTTTATTCTCACTTAAGAAAGTTATATTATAAATTCTCATGAAATAAAATATACATAATTTTTCATTGACGTGGAGCAATATTTTCTCACAACATGATTATTATAGAATGCTACACAAAAACAATAAAAATAAATATATGGAGGTAAGAGTTTAAGAAACCAAGTCTGTCAAATGACGTCCACATAATTTTCATCTTCTTTGAGAATATAGAAGTTCTTCATTATGAGAATAATACGGAGTTCCTCGAAAATTGATAAGAAGCCCGTATATAGAAGACCAATAAGAATATTCATGGGCGCCATAATAAACCACATATTCCAAATGCTTTGTCTTCAAGAATAAATATCTTTCAGTTACTCCAAGAAATAATTGCTCCATAACATATGTACTCCATAAGCTACCAAGATCAAGAACTATATAACTCTTCTTGGAGATCCATTTCACTTGCGCCAAAAAATATGAGAATGTCTCGTCATATGAGAATAATAAATCCAATAAAATCGATGACCTCCACATATCATCCATCAATAGCAATGAAGTCCCAATAGCTTAATAGAACTCCATGAAGAACCCTGGGAAAGTAGGCTATAAGAAATATCAATCTAATTAATTTCGAAACAAAGAGAAAAATTACATGTACTGGAATTGAAAACTAGACTGTAGTGCTCCAAGCAACACATTTCCAAATAGACATCGACCCCGAGTATCCGTACTATTTGGAAGAAAACTCAATTTCAACTAACATCAAAATTATTGTAAGAAATCAATTATGCAATACTCTATATGCAATTATCTTCTTAAAAGAATATTAACATGCTCTAGACATAGTTTGACTTGTTATCTCTCAAAATAAAATAGTAAGCTACATACTTATATAGATTAAGGAACGATATGAGAGTATCCATTTTTCTTCAAAAAATAAATAAATAAAAGCTTATATATGATGGGTATACTAATTTATGAATGTGTTTCTACAACCAACTATTAGAATAAGAAATAAAAACATTCATTAGTACGCAACATGAAAACGTAAAAAAAAAAATGATTATGAACACATCAAAGTTAACATAATATATGTTTAGGCATGTCTAAATTGAAAATGAAAAGTATATCCTTTACTTCAATGGTTGATAGGAAATCTAACAAGACCCCAACATTTCCTAAGCGTTAATATTTTAAAATCACTTTTTGTACTTTAAACTAGTCACCACTGCGAAAGTCCCATATTGGTAAAGTGATCGAAAGATAATGCATTTCACATAATCATGTTGTTATATATGACACAAAGATAATTGACTAATAATTAACGTAGAAGAGGTATATGATCAAGCCTGGAAAAGATCTAAAATATTTTTATGAAAATATTGTAGCACTCCTTTGATCGATATCTCTACATAGTAACTTCAACTGTAAACATATATTGTTAAGTGATCTACGTTGTAGATTGTTAGTCATCTGCGTCGAAACACACAATATGAAATCAAAACTTTAGTCTTGTTAGAGATACTATAAACAATAAAACAATAATAAATCAACATAATGTAAATTGGATTTGCTGGTCTGGGTGTGAGAGGCATGTTATGTAGGACATTGTCCTACAACGTAGATCCTCCCCACGTGAGGGTGCTACCGGTATGCTACGAAGTAGGATTTAACCCACACTCGAGCCAGCTCCTACAAGCGTCACGCCAGTTGTAGGACTTGTGAACCGTCACGAACCGTAGTTGCCCAAAATCACGTATGGAAATAGCCAAGTATATATTCGAGTGTCTATGAGGATAGATGTATAAAAACACTCTAACTTTTCTGCTCTTATCATATGACTCTCTTGTATCTTTTTTCATATCTCTTCTCCACATATATAGCTATCCTAACAGAAATAGTAACTCCCTATAGATAATAGTGGTATTAAAATAATAGTAACCGCCATACTAATAGTACTCATTTATACCAAATATTTCACATTGAATGCCCCAATAATGTGGGAGTTACAAATAGAAAAATAATAGCATCTCGATTATAATTAAAATATAAATATAATTATAAATAATTATTAAGTTTTGGAATTTTCCCTAACACTACTGTGTCAAGTGGTTGACTGTAAAAAAAGTGTACTATATTGCTTTGGACACGTATAGAAGGCAAATAACAGGGACATATGTTCTTCTTTAGATAATTCTGAATAGCGGATATACATTTGGAAGTTGAAGCTTTCTCCAAAAATGAAAATTTTCCAGTAAAAATTAGCAAAAGATATTCACCTAACAAGAGTTAATTTACAGAAAAAGGTGAAGAATTTTATTCTTGGTGTTTGGTTATAAGAAACAAGTCGAAACAGTCCAACATATGCTCTACCATTGCAAGTATGCAACAAATTATCGAATTCGACTTATCTTAACATTGTAGTTTTTGAACCAACTGTTTCTGCTCGAGATTTGGTACAACATCATCTGAATTCCTTAACCTCCGATTTCAATGTTTTTGCGGTGACTCAGTGGAATATTTGGTTTGCAAGAAACCGGACCGCACCAAATCGAATCGTACATAAACCGATGGTTCTACAAATATTTTTCTTAAAGAACAATTTTATTATTTTGAAAACCGAACCGGACACCAACCGAACTGACGAAATCGAACAAAAGCGCACTGCACCGAAAAGTTCTTTTAATACAAATTTTAGTACTTTGCTTTCTACCTCTCATGTTGTGACTCACTCCTCACAGTTTGAGTTTAACACTTTAAATCGTACAACCACACCATAGTCTGAAGTTACTAAACAAAAAACTCTTCTCTCCATGTTGAGATAAAAGAGAAGTAGGGAACCACTATTTTTTAAAATGATGAGCTTATCTTAGTTTTTTTTAGATGTATTCGGTAAGTAACAAAGATATAAGTAACCCGATCTTTTTATTACAGTTAATTTACTTTGCGTCGAAGTTAGGAATTAATACATAATATAATAGGTTCCAAACCGAATGGTTTAACCAAACCGAACTGAAATGGTAGGTGCGATTTTTTTATTTATATGTTTCAAAACGAAGGCATTTCGGATTTAAAAATATTGAAACCGAACATTTCGGTTTATGTGTCTCATATCCTCTAAAATCGACCGAACCGGACCGTTAACACCCCTAACTTTCTTTTAAAAAACACTACTATTACGATTTCAAAAAAAAAATGAAACAAACAATTCTTGAGAAGATTTTTGGGAGAATGTGTAAAGAGGCTTCTTTAGAAATGCTGTTTCACCAGACGGTCAAACACGCTCTTCAATCCGGACCGTTCAATCAACCAATAATTCGCGTTTTTGCCATAGAAGATTAAATGAACGATTGAAATCGTTAGTTACACCTTCCTCACGGTAACAAACATAGACCCGCGACACACAGGAACAACAAAAAGGTCCAGTAACGGTGCATATCTCTCAGAAAACACGACTGGACTTCACCAAACACGCCCTTGATGGAAGAAAAGCGCAAGGACACCGGAAACCAACCGGCGGCGAGTTCCACCACCGTCGCCGACGCAACGCCGACGAAGATTCCAGAACCAGCACCTGTTTCCGATGCTCCTCCTCCTCGCCGGAGAGGAGGCAACAAGAGAAAAGCCAACGGCAGCGGCGCATCTCAGTCGTCGGCGAAGCGCCAAGCTCGCGAGAAGCTCTCGGCGGCCTCTCTTTTTCCGATCCACAACGGTCCACTCACCAGAGCTCGTCAGATACCGAGCACGGAGGCTCCGGAGGTGAAGAGTGAAGTGGAGGCACCGAAGGTGGAGTGTCGCGGCGGAGATGCGGTGAAGGCGGCGGAGGAGACGACTGTTGTTGAAGAGGTTTGGGAAGCGCTGGAGAAGAAGATTGAAGGTGAATACGAAGCTATTAGATCGCGAGATGCCGGAGCTCATATCGTTCCGATTCCGGCTGGTAAGTTGACATGCACCTTAAGAAGCCCTAATTTTTGTGCATTTACCTTGATTGCTAGATAAAGAGGAAATGAATTGTTGAAATTTGAGAGGAGATTGTCATTTTATAAGAATGCACCAAGGAGATTGTCATTTTTGTGCAATTTGTGATTTCTGGACTCAGTATGTGGAAATTAGGGTTTAGAGACATGAACCAAGAGGTCAAAGTGATAAAATTATAAGGAGATTGTCATTTTATCAGAATTCATAGATGGTTCCTTGTTAAAAAGTTATGACTTAGTGATTTCTGGACTCAATATGTGGAAATTAGGGTTTAGAGACATGAACCAAGAGGTCCAAGTGATGAAATTTTTTAAGGAGATTGTCATTTTATCAGAATTCATAGATGGTTCCTTGTTAAAAAGTTGTGAGTTAGTGATTCCTGGACTCAATATGTGGAAATTAGGGTTTAGAGACATGAACAAAGAGGTCCAAGTGATAAAACTCTAGCTTTCTCTTCCGGTTTTCAGGTTGGTTTTCCTGGACAAAGGTGCATCCGTTGGAAGAACAAGCATTACCTTCCTTCTTCAATGGCAAGTCAGAGAAAAAGAGTCCGGAAATGTATTTGGAGATACGGAACTGGATTATGAGAAAATTTCATGCTAACCCCAGTACGCTGTTTGATCCGAAAGACCTCTCTGAGCTTTCAGTTGGGGAACCGGAAACCAGACAAGAAGTGATGGCATTTCTGGACCATTGGGGTTTGATTAATTATCACCCATTTCCAGACTCTGATACTACCATGGTAAACCCTGGTGACGAGGAGGCATCACAGAAGGAATTGTTGGTTGAGAAACTCTATCAGTTTGGGAGTGAACATTCATCTCTCCCAGTGGTGTCTAAAAGCAATGTAGCAACTCCCGTTGCGCCGGCAGGGCTTATCCCCGAGTCTTTAATTGCAGAAGATTTGGCGAGGCCTGAGGGGCCAGATGTCGAATATCACTGCAATTCTTGCTCTGCTGATTGTTCCCGGAAGCGTTATCATAACCAAAAGCAGGTATGTTTCCTGGAAGTCTGTTGAATCCATTCATTTTATTAGCTAAATGGACTATCACTTGGGAAATCAATTTTTCTTAACAGCACAATGTGATCAAAAACATCACAGCTCTTGATAAACAGTTTCCATATCATATCTTGCCTTTCTACCAATGAAGAATAGGTAGAAACTTCTAGCATTTTATCTGATACATCAGTCATTGTTCTGGTCCACTTATTTTGTGTTCTAGGTGCGTGTGCTATTTGATATAAAGAGAGACTTTGTAGCTGCATAAGTCTAAGTGGTGTTTGTGACTTCCATTCAACCTCACTTGTTGCTAGGTCTCCTTTCTCAACTGAAATATTCCGTATGTGAATGAGAACTAAAGTTCTTTTAGGACAGAGGACCGGTCTATTGTATAAACGGTGTGTGTATCTTCCACTAAACCTTCACTTGATGCAAAGATCTCCATGGTAAAACAGAAAAATCCATTGTGTTCCTGAAGGCAAAAGCTCCAGTATGAAATTGATATATCAATTGTATTGTATTGAATGTTATCAATGATTTAAGTATTTATAATATCCTGTTACAATACACCAATCTTGTTTGTTTTTAAGATGCACTTTTGCTGTTAAACATGTTTAGAGAGAGAATAGATAATTAGTGACTAATCACCTCATATCTTATGTAACAAGAAACATGACTTGAAGGGATGAGCATTGTTTGTCTGGAGGACCTTCAGGGATTGTGGTTGAATTTCATCATTGGTTGTTGCAAATTGCCAGTATGCCTTCGAGTCCCCTCCGAGTCCCTTTTTATGTTGATATTAGCATATTTTTGGAGGAACCACCACACTGAGCCATTAGTGGGTTCTTACTCAAGAAAAACAAATTTTGGTTATAAAACAGTGTGTGTGTGTGTGTGTGTGTGTGTGTGAGAGAGAGAGAGAGAGAGAGAGAGAGAGAGAGAGAGAGAGAGAGAGAGAGAGAGAGAGAGAGAGAGAGAGACTTTTCTAACAGTAGAACGGGAAGTTGTTGCGATATTTAAATAGGAGGTTTATTTCTTGATCTGGACAACAGCTGAAAAATAGGTGAAATTTGTTGCAGGGAATAAAGCCGAGTCACTGGCCAAATTCAGGCTAGCCTATGCAATGTTTAAAACCATTAGGAAAATTAGTGCTACTTCGTATTTGGGCCGTCACCTCCTTGCCAAAAGTTTTTGGAACTTTTTATCTTGTAAAGTTCCATTTATGTACTGTCTTATTAAAGTGCGTCTGTGAGGGACTAAACTTTGACATAACATCATACATGATCTTGCCAATGTTGAGCCCATTTGCTGGTGACAATCAACTTCATAACTCATGTTAGAAATAACTAAAACAAAAGTATACTTTGAAGTTTGAACACAATATTTTCTCAAGTTAGAACTTTTTGTCAATGAGGAGGAAAGTCCATCCATCTTCATGTCTCCTCCAAGTCCCGTTCTATGTAGATGATTAGCATATATTTGAGGAACTACCACACTGAGCCATCAGTGGGTAGTTACTCAAGAAGTTAGAACACATTTTGGCTATAAAACAATGTGTCATGTGTGTGTGTGTGTGTGAGTGCAAACACTCTTCTAACAGTAGAACGGGAAGTCGTTGCGATTTAAATATGAATTTTATTTCTTGATCTGGACAACAGCTGAAAGAAAGGTGAACTTTGTTGCAGGAAATAAAGCCGAGTCGGCCAAATTTAGGCTAGCCTATGTCATGTTCAAAACCGTTAGGAAAATTAGTCCTGCTTCGTATTTGGGCCATGTGTTTTATCCTTCCTTGCCACCAGTCTTTGGAACTTCTTTTCTTGTAAAGTTCCATTTATGTACTGTTTTATTAAAGTGCATTTGTGAGGGACTAACCCTATGTTTGGATTGAGTGATTTGTTAAGAGAAGAAAAGAGTTGGTGAGATATAGTTTTCTCGTTGGATTAGTTCTTATGTGAAATTGGTGAGAAAGAACAATAAACATGAGAAATGGAAATCACACCGCATCTCACTTTTTGTTTCTCACCAAAAGTGGTGAGATTCGGTGAGAAAAGAAACTAGTTAAAATAAATTTTACGATTATACCAAATTAAACATGTCAAAAGAAATAAAATTAAAACACTCGTTCATTTCTCATCTCTACCTAATTAAATTAACTTCATAACTCGTGTTACAAACAAGTAACACAAACATATACTTTGAAATTTGAACATAATATTTCTCAAATTATAACTTTTTGTCAATGAGGAAAGTCCACCTATCTTTTAGGTGGAAGGGATCAAATCCTTACCTATCACATAATGTTGTTAATTACTCTACTTTTACAAACACCCAGATGCCTGAGTTTGTTCGAAGTTATTGCTGTTCCAATTGGAATGAAATACGTTTTCTGATTCTATTGTTGTTGCACAGGCAGACTTCGATTTGTGCTCCGAATGTTTCAATAATAGGAAGTTCAGCTCCGATATGTCCCCGGCAGATTTCATTCTTATGGAGCCTGCTGAGGCTGCTGGTGTAAGTAGCGGGAAGTGGACAGATCAGGAGAACCTTGACCTCCTCGAAGCTATAGAACTGTTTAACGAAAACTGGACTGAAATTGCTGAGCATGTTGGTACAAAGACAAAAACTCAATGTATTTTACATTATGTCCAGATGCCAATTGAGGATAATTATATGGAAAGCAATGATAAAATTGTTGCTAGTGTCGAAGAGCATGCAGATCCAGCTACAGCCAGCAATGATTCTAAAGTTCCTAAAGATGCAATGCCAGAAACAACAGAGACTACAAATGCTGCCGATGACAATCAGCCTGAGGCTCAACCTGAGCCTGAATCTCAACCCGAGCCCAAGCCTCAACCGGATCCCGAGCCTGAGCCTCTGCCTTCCCCAATGGAAATTTCTATGCCCGAAGATGCCAGTAAAAAGGTCAGTCAGGAAGCTGATGAGAACTGTGCCTTGAAGGCTCTCAAGGAAGCATTTGAAGTTGTGGGTTGTTCCATCCCACCTGGAACCCAGTTGTCGTTTGCTGAAGCTGATAACCCAGTCATGGCATTGGTTAGTTAGACCTTATAAGCTGAAATAAATGGTTAATTTTTTGAAATCCGCATATATAATCAAATTGACTATTCTGTTATAACTGAATATTGCACAACGCAGTCACGCGTGGCTATTGAACCCATATGTGAGTTTTTCGTATATGGCCCCATATTACATGAAATTTCATGTACTTACACTATCTTCAACGTATTTTTACTGATTGCTGCTGAAGTGTAACATTTTAGTGCTTTGTCAGAGGTTAGGATCTTTCTTCTGACTTCTAGATGGCTCCATTGTCTAAAAGTTAAGTATGAAGAACTTGTCACGTGAGATCTAATTGTAAGAAAATCCAATTCGCTTTGTGATGCTTCTCTTCTGCAGGCCGCATTCTTGGTAAGATTGGTGGAACCTGATTCAGCCACTGCTTTGGCCCGTAGTTCCTTAAAATCCTTATCTGGCAACTCTTCCAGCATGCAACTGGCTGCAAGGCACTGCTTTCTCTTAGAAGAGCCACCAGAGGACAAGAAGAACTCTGCTCATTCTGATAGGTCTGTGATCTTATTTGTCATTATTTGTTACTTTGAAATCAGGAGTCAACTAGTAGTGTTTCTTACATGAGAATATATTCTATGCAGACCTGTTGAGGAAACGATTGAGATGGATGCTCAGAACACTGACAAGCAAGAAAGTCAGAAAGACGAAATATCTGATCCTGTATTGGGTAATGGTGGAGGTTGCAACAATAAAGACAGCAAAGATTCTGCTGGAGAAGAGGAGCCATCAAAATCAAATGACGTTGGGTGCACGGGGAAGTCCGAACCTGTGAAAGAGTCAGGTGTCATGGGGGCTCACGAGGAAGGACTAACTTCCTTGACTGAAGCCAATAACTCTGATGTGCTAAAAATAGTGACAAAAGATGCAAAAGAAACAAATGATGTGACAGCCAGCACAGAGACGGATCCAATTTTTATGAAGGAAGCAGATGACAAAACTTCAGCTGTGGTTGGGACTCATGAGGAGGGAGCTCTTGTTTCCCCGAGTGAACATGATAACATGGATCTTCAAACTATTCAAACAAAATCTGGAAAAGAATTGGATAATTTAACCCCACAAGAGTTCCCTTCAAGCTCCTTGAAAGAGTCCTGCGAAAAATCATCGGAGGAGAAGCCCACTGAGGATAATGAGGCTCAGAAAGACACAGTTGCAGCTCCTAATTCTGTTCCAACAGATCAAAACCAGGAGCAGCTGATCATGCCCAAGTCTGATGAAAGTGAAAAAGATCCAGGTTTCCTTTTCCTGAACTTGCCAATAATGGTTTAAAATAATTTGGTTGTTTGACTGATAGGGAAGTCTGGTCATGAAATTCTGAAATAGTGGACAGTGTTACTGGTATTAGAAATTCAAAATTTATGGAGTAACTAGTAAAGATGATGTAATTAGACGAAAAGCATTCTTGTTCAGCTTAGGTATTTTGTTACATTAGGAACTTCAATAAAACTTATGGATTCAGGTAGTTGTGAAGGGTCTGATTTTATAGGTAACAGATTGCAGGAGAATTTATAAATATTGTAAAATATCACTGTTAGGACTTGGGCACATCATTTTGCAACTCACCGAAAGACCTTGCTCTTTTCTGATTGCATATTTTGCTTTCTTCTTGTAGATAAGAAAGAATCAGAAGGAGGTAAGACTGACAATCAAGAGGTTGAAAACGCTTCAAAGACCAAAGTTGAACAAAATATTGATAAAATGAAGCGTGCTGCTGCTACTGCCATCGCAGCCGCAGCTGTGAAGGCAAAGCTTCTTGCTGACCAGGAAGAAGAACAAATTCGACAGCTAGCTACAATGTTGATCGATAAACAGGTATATTCTGGTTTTTTTCCTTTATAATTCTGTAAGTTATGTTTGATTATTTGTTCATCGTTGCAGTTACGCAAGTTGGAAACAAAACTAGCATTCTTCAACGAGATGGAAAGTGTAGTGATGAGGGTTAGGGAGCAAATGGAGAGGTCAAAGCAGAGGCTTTACCAAGAGCGAGCGCAGATAATCGCTGCCCGTCTTGGCTTACCAGCTTCATCATCTAGACAGGTGCAACAATCATTACCTATCAACAGAGTTGCGATGGGTTTTGCGAACTCATTATCTAAGTCACCAATGACCATGAACCCTCAAAGACCACCAATTTCTAGATCTATGATGACAATGGGTCCTCCTACTTCAAACACACATCTATCCACTACAGCGGCTGGGAATCCTGTGAGGCCAACAAATAAAGACAATGGTTCATCAGCTGAAATGAAATAATCCTACACCCAATTTGCAGATGGAACTGATTCATGCTTACTGATCATTGTAGCTGACTACTTCCAAGTGAGTATTAATTATGGAGCATCATTATATGATTATTGTTTCTTTAGATCGCTAGTTGATTCTTATTCTGCTGTTTAAAACATAATTTCATGCACAATAATCTAGTCCACTTGCCTGGCATTTTCCAGAGACGATACTGAAGCACAGGCACATCAATTTCTATACAAATGTTTCACATTAGAACTTATGTTACGTAATAGGATCTTAGATAGGAGTTTTTAGGCTGAGAATTTTGTCTTAAAAATATTTTCTTATACGTTCTGAATTCACAAAAGCAGAGAAAGGGAAGTCCCTAAAGCATACTGAATTCAGCTATTGAGCTCTTCAGTTATGTCTATAAGACCAATAGGATAAGGTGAGTTACTATATTGGATAATTTGTTTAACCACTGTCCAGATCAATTCTTGGTTATACTTCACATCCATTTAAAGTGAACAATGTAAAATGGCCCCGCTCTCCATGTCTTGTTCATTATACATGCAGAACTCCGGCATTGAAATTCAGGTAAAAGACATCCCCTATCTTTTGACACAGAGACACTGTCCCTCGGTAATTGACAAGAGACGATGTACAACTTTATTTTGCCAAACTTGTGGACTGTTTACCCCTCTGTTTGATTCTATCTTGGTCGTTAGTCGGATCACCCTCTGATCACTTATTTTGTGACTCTTCTGCCCCCATATTGTGTTAAAAGTCACGTATACCCTTGACTTAACACTAAATTACACTAGAGCGCCTACCCACCAGTGGTAATGAAAGCACCAACACCACCCACCAACATGGAAACACCATTGACCCACCAGGTCACTCCTTTACTTCCAGAAACACAACTAAAACCTCAATTAAGAACAATAATGAACTTCTTTTGGCTCTTGATACCCCAATTCCTCCAATAGTCCAATTTCTCGTCTTCGCACTCATCTATTCTGTCTGAATCATTTCTTTATCATCTTAACAACCCAAACCTAATGAATCTGGCCGTCACCGGCCTGTCTCCCTTTCCCCTTCCCCAACACCCATAATCACAAGCCACCAACAATCCGAAATTGCAACTCTCCTCTTTCCTGACCCAATCCACGATGTCCATCCCCCACCACCACTCCCACCAGAGCTATCCATCAAGCTCTCTCTAAGCACCCAGATTCTTTCCCTTCCCACCTACTCTGCCTCTCCACTACTCTCTCATTTCCAAGACCCAATAATCTTGAAAAAACCAAATCACTTAACAACCCAACATCAAACACAAAAGGAAAAACCGGGAGTTGGAACTTGGAAGTCGAGGGCTTTCGTCAAGAGGAATAGACGACCTAGATCTAAATTGAGAGATAGGGGGACTAGGGGTTGCGATTTGGGGTTTGTGGCCCAAATTGGGTTGATTTGAGGTGGCAGGTTATTGGTGTGGTTCACCTAATAGGTGAGTGCGCCACACCGGATAATTACTCATATACGTAATGGATAAACCTAATTAAAGAAAAGGTAACAAAAATGGATTTTTAGTTGGTTGTCTCCATGTTGTGGGATTCATTTTTGAATTCCATGTTTGCTATTTGGTCTACGTGGCTCCATTTTAGCCATGTGTGTGGCTTGACATTTGTGAGTGAGGTGGATGTGTGGTGTGAACCAAGGTTACCTGGATCGCGGATCGCTCCGGAACGGGAACGTAATTCGGGATCGCAATTCGCACTACCCTATAGAATTCGGTTCGCTAGGGGTAGGCTTCTTTGGATCGATTGGGCGGAACGGAATTTATTCTATTTATTATATTAATACCATTTACTCTTTTTTGAAAATATGCCAGTATAGTCACATTGTAGTGTTATATTTATAAATTAATTAATCGTGCTTATCATGAAAACTTAACATTTTTCCCTCAAAGAAAACTTACATTATTTTTAACCCTTGAAATCAGACTTTATTTTCTAAAAATGTACTAGGATGCAGTCCTCACAATTTATGTTAGGGTAAAAGACACTTTGCTCCCTTCACTTTTGAAGAAATGAATAATTCTAAAGGGACATAATTTTAGACAGAATTTTAGACATAATTTCCCGTTTTAGTGATTTTGATTAGTTGTCAACGTTTCCTAAGTGTTAACTATTTCTATAGTAGGGTTTGATTATACTACAATAAGAAGCTTTATGTCTAAATTTGTGTTCATGTAGCATTACTCTGAAGAAATACCTGAATGCTCCCTGTCAAACTAACAATTCCACATACCTCCCTGTAACGGAAAAAATAAAAGACAAGTTGTCCCTTCTGTGCCATTTCCATCAGGAAGTGCGCAATTACAATGACACAGAAGAATAGTAATTGTGCGCTGCTGGGCAAAAATGGCACAGAAGAGACAACTTGTCTTTCCTTTTTTCCGTTACAGGGATGTGGAATTGTTAATATGTCAGGGAGTATTCTGGTATTTCTTCAAAAGTGAAGGGAGCAAAGTGTCTTTAACCCTTTATGTTATTAATACTCTATGGTTTTAGACTTGTTTATGATTTATATGTTGTTAAGTTAATTAATTATATAGAGCTAAAAAAATAATATTTATATGGCATTTCAAAAATAGAAGTTTATTAACTATATGGTTTTAGACCTTTAATTTTGAGCAATTTTAAAAATTACTCCCAATTAAGAGTACGAACTGAATTAAAAGTCTTTTTTTAAAAGTACACCCAATTAAGATTTTTAAAAAAATCACAATTAAGAGTTTATTATTTGCCTGAAATATAGGAAAATGGTAATTGTGTTTGACCAAGAAAATCTCATCAATATCTCCACGATTGCAAACCCGTCAATCTCTCCACGATTCCACTTTCTCTCTCTGCTTGAGAACAATTCTCTCTGCTGAATATTTTCCCACGATTCAGACTCTCCCCTATCTCTCTCTGAATAATTTCCGACGATTAGAAATTTTAAGTTTAGATCTTCGATTAACGACGTGATTAGCCTTAACAATAGGTGACTGAGTAGTGAATCGACGCCCTTCTTGATAATCCATGCTCTTATATATCGCCGGAAAGCCCAGATCTCCGTTCCAGATCGCCGGCGACCCGCGGTTGGGAACGCGCGATCCAGTTCGGAGATTGGGGCTATCTGAGTGAATCGTGGCAACTCTGGTGTGAACACACAACAATGAGAGGGTGAGAGGTTCACACGCGGGAAGGAAGAAGAAACAGAGGCTCAACTCTGGGTTTTTGAAGGCCACGAACAATCCTCGTTCCATTTGCTTTAGCAGTGGGTAATTTGATGTACGCCATGGTGTGTACGAGGCTGGACATAGCTCATACGGTTGACGTGGTCAGCCCGTTTCTCTCCAATCCCTGATAGAGACCATTGGTATGCGGTTAAGTGGGTATTCAGGTATCTCAGGGGTACTTCTCAGTTGTGTTTTTGTTTCGGAAATGGTGATCCTACTCTTGTTACTTTCACAGATGCATAACTGGGGATATTGATTCGAAAAAGTCTACATCTGGGTAATTGAACAGTTTTGCAGGGGGAGCAGTGTCTTGGCAGTCTAGGTTGTAGAAATGCATTGCATTGTAAACTATTGAGACTGAGTTTATTTGCTTCGGATGAACAAGCTCTTAAGAGGGTTAAAGCAAGAAAAGTATACTCACAGTTAGAGTGCGATCCATCTCGGCAAGAACTTGAGTTTTCACTCGAGATCCAAGCATATCAATGTGAGGTATCACTGGATTCGGGATGTGTTGGATGGGAAGTCGGTTGAATTTGTTAAATTTATACTGACAACAATGGTGCTGATATGATGATGAAGTCCGTACTGTTTGCAAAGCTTGAAGTTTGTAGAAGCCTCGCAAGTATGAAGTCCTCCATATGAGGAGGGGTGAATGTTGGTGTGGTCCACCTCATATGTGAGTGTGCCGGATGAATACTCATATGAGTAATGGATAAACCTAATAAAAGAAAAAGTAACAAGAATGGGTTTTTGGTTGGTTCTCCAGGTTGTGGGATTCATTTTTGAATTCAATGTTTGCTATTTGGTCTATGTGGCTCCATTATAGCCATGTGCGTAATCTCACATTGTGAGTGTAGTGGCACTGTGGTGTGAGCACACAACAGTGAGGGCAAGAGGTTCACACACTGGAAGGAAGATGAACCAGAGCTATGGGTTTTTGAAAGCCACAAACGGCCATTATTCCAGCTTGGTTGAACGGTGAAGCTTGGTCCGTTTCGCCTCAGATTTCAGGGATTGATCCGTTGGACATGCTCTTCCAATCTACCGTTTCATATTTTCTCCTCCTCTCTTTGTGTTATCCTTAATTTGTGTGTAGAGCAGCGTTTCAATTTTGCTTGTCCACCTATTTGGTGTTGGTGGGGCTTGTTGATCCAAAGATAGTTGAAAGTCTTGGATGTTAATGATACTCTAGTAGTACTAAAGTGGCGTATCCCACTATTGATAGATAAAGTGTATTAAAAATTGGTTCTTGTCTAGTATTTTTATATTGTCTACTTGCATTGTGTGGCCTCTCATTTAGTTGCACGTTTGTGGGGAAAAGTTTCAATCTTTGGGCGATTATGTTTCTACTGCGTCTTTGTTGTTTGAGTCCTGTTTCCCCAACAAGTGGTATTAGATGTTGTGGGCTTGGTTGGTTGTGTTGACTAACTGGATGAGCATAGTCGTGGTGGCACGATGATGAAGTTAATTTAGGCAAATTATTCGAATTGGAGACCGAGGATGGAGGATCTCTTATTTTGTAAGGAATTGTATGATCTTGTCGAAGGTGATGCTTCGAAGCCGGCTACGATGAAAGGCAAGGAATGGGACACATTGCATAGGACTAGGAAGACGATGGCCACTATTTGGAGACTTACCCGGGGCTCATTGGTTGTTGCTAGAGGAATGGAGTGGTCATTGTATGTGATGCATGCGAAGCTTATCAGTCCTGATGATTCCTCTACAGAGTTGTGGCACTAGAGGTTGTGTCACATGAGTCAAAAAGGACTGGATGTCCTAACCAAGCGAGAACAGCTCCCTGATATGAAAGGCAATCCTTTGAACCATTGCAATCATTGTTTGGCTAGAAAGAAACACAGGTTGATTCATTGATGTGTGGAATCTGGATTGAAGTTGGAAACTCTGCTTTATTTCTTTGGTTGGTTTTTTCTATAAGTACTGATCCCTCGGAAGTAGCATTGTTCAAAATAATGATTACTCAATTCAGGGCTTGAGTTAATCCAGTTTGTCATTAGCAGCCATAGCAAAATGCATATACTTGCTTCACACCAAAGCAGAAGAATTTTACGATAAAACATCTAATCCTCCGTATAGGCAAATGTTCTTCTTCAAAGATATACCGATTCCTTTCTCCCAAATGAGCCATAAAGTACTAGAAGTTAGATGCCAAATTCTGTGTTTAGCCTATTGACTCGCAAGATTGAACAACTCAAGTCCCACAATATTCTTGCCATGTCGCAATGCAGAAACAAATGCTGCACTTTCTCTGCTTCATGGCCACACCTCATAGGCTCATACACCTGCTTGCCCCACAGAAACTTCATTGTCGCATTTTTTCAGAAGTTAAAACAGCCTCCAAGGCCACTGCCCGATTTTTAATTTACTCTTTTGTCATTTTGCCTTGGTGGAAGAAACCAACTTCTGGTGGTTTTTCTTTGGATTTGATTATTTCTGTAACACTTAAAAGACGGTATTTATCTCACACTGCTTTCTTATTAAGTTAGATATGTGTCTTCAACTTTTATAGTTGTTTGGTATTTTAGTCCTACAGGTAATTACAAAAGCGTATATCTTTTTTTCTATAAGTTTTCCATGATTTTCTTACAAAGGTCAGTTCTCACAGTTGATTTTTGTTCTTATTATTAGAATTGACCATTTTTGTGGAGCTCTTTTCTTAGTTGATTATATTTTTTCTATCTGTTAAGTGTTATCCAATGTTGCATCAAAAGGATTATGGGTAAAAGACAGTGACCACCCCTGACAATTGGATTAATTCCATCCCGCTACCCTGACGTTTGGAAAAAGACACTTTGAACCCATTTGACGGAATATTCCTTGGACAGAAACCACCCCTGTTATTTTCCATTAGAAAAGTTGGTGATTGAACTTTTTCGGACCATATTGCCCTTTGTGTATTTTTTTGAGTTTTTTACCATGTTTATCATCAAGAACACTACGAAGCCAAGAACATCAAGAACACCAAAAAAAATCTCAATAAATTAGAATACTAGAAACACTATATCAAAACTTGTTTATGATTACTCAAAACATGAACTAATAATAAGAACATTAATCCAGAATGTAAATCCAAACATGAATCGAAAATACATCTTTTTCCTTTCATTCTTGAGAACCAAATCCATTTGGTGTCACTGATTTTACTCTTAATTTGAGAACCAAATTCATTTGGTGTCACTGATTCTACCCTCAATTACCACATCTGAACCACAATCCGATAGTTAGGAACTTAGCGTAGTACACAATCCAACCAAATCTAAAATTACCAATCCAGCATGATATTGCTCGGAGAAAATCATGGGTAAACATATAAAACATGTTTGGCATATGTTTAGATCATGATACCCAGCTCAAAGAAAATATTAAAATCAAGTGTTAGTAAAAATGTAAAAGCAACAAAAAGCCACCGCCACTGCTGATCTACCTCAATCGCCCTCTCCTTCCTGTCCCCCAGGGCCCTAGAGAAAACCCAGAAACCAGGAGAGTGAAAGAGAGATCAGTGGTGGTTGATTCATTTTCACTCAGATTTGTAAAATTTGTTCCTAGAATTCGACTTTATAACACCACCCATGTCTCTTCCTGCTCGTTCTTTGTCGTTTCCGATTGATGAATCCCGACCCCAGATCCTAACCCTAACCCCAGGCCTACCCAACGACCTCTCTGGCTTGATCATATCCTTTCATGCCTTATTCTCCCCAAAAACCCTCCTCCCAATTCGCCGCCACCACTGGAACAAAAACCCACTGCCGACCGCCACCACTGGAACCGACGGCGACGAAAACCACTGGAACCGACCAATCGAAGGCTCTCTCCATCTCCGGATCTGTTCGATTTGCGGACCCAAGGAAGTGCTGCCAAAGACTTTCTGCGCTGATTCAAAACCAGAAGCCATTTTTATTCCTTCGTTCTAGAGGACAAGATAGGTCGAACAAGAAGCCGGTGGAGCAGCAGTGCTGTGGCAGGGGTATCGGCGCTCTCGCCGTCGTCCACAACGCCACATGTGGTTGTGGCGGCTGTGAGGGGATAAGGAGGTTGGGTGGGGGAAGAGATACGAGAGATGAGATAGAGAAGATGGAGATAGATTAGGGTTGTGAAAAGATGAAGGAAATGGTAGGTCATTTATAGAAATTGTGAGGGTAAAATAGTATTTTTGTTGGGTCTGTTATTCAAATGTTATCTCCATCCACAAAAATGGTGAAGACTGTCTTTTTCCAAACGTCAGGGTAGCCGGATGGAATTAATCCAATTGTCAGGGGTGGTCACTGTCACTTTGATTAACGCTGCTAGTTTGTCGGTTTATCAGTATTTACTTTTACAAGCAATTATATCCTAATGTACGAAAGGACAAGCATGTCATTTCATCAAATGCATCTAGTTTAAAAGTTATGACCAGCACATTTCTTCAGTTGTTAATCTACTTTAGAAACCATTGTCAAACAAACTGGCTTAAACATCTTTAAAAAACCCATTAATCCTTAGTCTAAAAACCAGTTTTTCCAGCCAAAAAACCATTCCACCAAACTCACCCTTACATGCCATTCATTCCACAAAAAGTTCTATAAAATAAAGCAATGATAATAGAAGTAAACAACATGAAATTGGCTGCCAGTTCCGAGTATTGCAGCCCAAAGTTGATGCTGTGGTTACTTAATTTATCCACGAAGAACAAAATAAATATGATATTTTGTAGTTTTATTTAGATGTGTTCTCATTTTGAACTGTTGATACTGAAACTATTTTAATTGGGGTAAATACACATTTACCCCTTCCAGTTTGAGAAAGGACCCTTTCACCCCTTCTTAGTGCCAAACTTGAGGACACTTGCGCCCCCTGATTGTGTCATTCCATACTCTAAGAAGGCAATTCTGTTCCAAAAACTGCTATCAGTGACGGACCCCTACCCTGGACTAACGCGTCACAAGTGTCCTGAAATTTGGCACACTGAAGGGGTGAAAGTGTCCTTTCTCAGACTGTAAGGGGTGAAAGTGTCTTTTACCCTTTTAATTGAGATAAACAGCCTAGAAATATTTTTTTATGTAGGTAATGAGCTAATAATACTTAGTTAATTATAAAAACACACCACTCAAACAACATGAGAAGATTTTATTATCATCAGCTCCGCCTCTGAAATTTATGTTGTTCTTATGGTTTGAGCCTATCTTTCAAGTGAAGAGCACCACATCTATGGTTCGACCCTTCGACATCGCAATGTTTTAAGTTTTCTTAGAAGAGAATGTTAATAAGGAAGTTCACAGATAGAGTAACTCGACTTATGTGCTCTGAATCATTCATCTCATTTCACCACAATAGTTTTGATCTCCCTTTCAAGGGTCAAATTTCAATGGGTGCTTTCGGCGTTGATTCCCATGTTCTTTCAGAGCTAGGATTTTCTCTGTAAATTAAAAAAAAAAAAAAATAATAATAATTGTGTGAAAGTTTCTCAAACTATGATGGACTTGTATAGAGTCAATGCTAGGGTCTGAACAACAAAAAGGTGGCTTTCTTTAGAGTGAAACTAGAGATAGTTTATGTAGTACACGTCAAATTAGTGTCATGTCAGTCTTGAAACAGCTAATCTCCTCGGATCTTATTCCCAGTATTCCTTTTTGACTAAGTGAGTAACTGACTGCTTTTCTGTTTGATCTGGTCTACTGTTGCTACTATATGCGTTTTCCCCAACTACTAGCTATTTGCCATGGGATTGCCCGGACAAATAACTATTTGCCATGGGGGATTACCTAGACACCATGATATTGTTTGTATTGGTTTAGTTTCAGTTTGATCTGGTCTTTTCCTTGCGTATCTGTCAGCTCTATTCATATTTTTGTTTGTTACTCTTTCTGCAGTTTGTTGCCTGTATACCACCATGTGGCCGCCTGTTTGGGAAAGTCCTGAAGATAACAAAGTCAGAGGTTAGCTCCATGGTTAGGGACTCTATGGAAGTGCCTATCATCCGATTGCTGTCAAATTTTGTAAAGAAATAGAATTGTTCATCCAAGGTGGCCTTTTGGGTCTTCCTTGCAGCAGCAGCAGCCTTCATTGAAAATTACACGACGAAGGGCTCTTAAGCATTCTTAGGCGTCAGGAAGTAATTTATCTCTAGTCTCCTCGGCTGTAAATGTTGAAATTATTGTAGTTTTTTTCTTAAGCACTATGTAGTTCTCTAATCTATGTATCAGTGTCTACGAGAAATGCCACTTACTGCTCGATAAATTACTAGTTTGAGATTAGAGGGCCTTTATGTGTGATGAGAACCGCCTGAAACTTCTAAGGTACCAACGATGCCTTTGGGTATTAGCTTGCCGATTGTCTAGAGTTTGTCATAGTTGCAGGCTTCTCAAAGTTCTCAAAGCTATCATGAGTCCTGACCTTGGCATTCGTGTTACACAGTGTTGACTGTATCAACAATGTTGCTGGATTCAGACCCCTAGGTAAGAGGGGCTGTTGTTGGAGCTGCTTATTCGGTTAGAACCGAACCGGTGGAAGCCAAACCGGTCGGTTTTGGTTCGGTTAGACGGTTATTTTGCATTATTCGGTTCGGTTAAACCGAAACCGAATTTTGGGTATATCGGAACTGGAACCGTGGACCGAAACTGGTTGGGTTAACCGGTTCGGTTCCGGTTCCGAACCGGATCTGGACAGTTTTTTTTTTCTTCTTTATTTTAGGGTTGTTTTTGGCCGTTGGTGGTCGGTTCTCGGTTCGGTTCCGGGTCGGTTCCAGTTCCGGTTCCAGAAAACTACCAAAACAAACCGAGACCGAATATTAGCGGGTCCGGTTTCGGTCCACCGGTTCTCGGTTGCTTATTACCGGTTAATTCGGTTCGGTTTTAACCGAAACCGCCGGTTAAACCGAACCGAAATGCAGCTCTAGCTGTTGTGATACTCACTAGTTATAACTACTACAGTATCATGGAAGAACCATCACTGTCGACAATAGGGGGCTGTACCCGTGGTCCTGATTCTGCTCCAAATTTTGTCGCCTGAATGGACCGGATGACGGTTTTAGTGTTGGGTGATGGTTTACTTTGCTTGGTTTGACTTCTTGTATGGCGGTGCAGGTGTGAGGGTGGCGATGGTGGTTCAGGCGGGGCTTGATTTGAGTAGGTGGTGATAGTGGTGGTGATGTGGTTGTACTGTGGCGGAAAAAGTGTTTATTTATATATATGTAGTGGGATTTCTAATACGAAAAGGGCTAAACGGGTGGTTTCAGGTTAATATAGGACCCGGTATAGCTTGCCCATTTAAAAAATGATATTAAACTGGTTGGGTTTAGCCTGCTCGTCTATCTAAGCTTGTGCTCGTCTATAAGGAGGGCATCTCTAATCACACCATTTCGGGTGGCAATCCGTTGGCTGTGTTGGAAGTTCATGTTTTCTTGGTCTTATCAAGCAATGAAAGCAAAGTTGCTTTCTCTGCTTTTGAGAAATTACTGTTTGCTTCAAGAACAAATTTGGTGTGGTCATGTATTCCATACATCACAGGACACGTAGAAAATCCTCTACTTTTTGTTCCTTCCGGTTCTCTGTGTATTTGGTGAATTTCCATCTCAACATATAATTCTTGAAGACTACCTCGTATCACTTACATGGATCGTTTGAGTTGAGCACAACAATTCTTCGCACTAGCGCAAGAAACCAATCAAGGAGGGCTACCGGCAGCTTTGAGAACCATGCTGCCCAAGATATAATCAGTGTGATGAATCAAGCAAAGATCATTGCGCTCTATATTTGGGATACTCATTAAGTAACGTAACAAGCACAGTGGTAATAGATTGTTGGATTCTTAAAACTTGAGGACCAAGGTTCCATTCAAGATGCTTGCGTATGGAAAATGACTTTGTTAAGAGGTGAAACACACTTCATTAATCTCTCAACATCGGGAGGATTATCTCTAGCTACCGGTTGGAAGAACCGCCTTGGTTCACACCCAAAAAAAGAAAAAGTCGATAAATGAATACTCTATTGGGGGCGGAGAGAATCATTCATTTGGCGAAGTTATGCCAAGTGGAGACCGGCGCGAGGTTATCAGTTTATCGAACCTTCAAACCTTCTAGTGCTTTAAACATACCAAGTGTACTACCCACCATATCTAGCTGTATCACAACATATTCTCTCAAAAATATGGACAAAACCCACAACTAAAAGGATCTTCGGTCACAGGTATCAAAATATAGATCAACAGAAAGTACGATACGGGGTGTGTATTTTCGTTCAACAGTCAAATCACTAAAACAAGCACACAAATGGCACACGCCACAATCACTTCGTTCCACGGTGTTTTCTCAGTGCCAAACACTAATGTACAGGTATAGCCTTGTACAGAACAATAAAACCGACACAAACTGAAGCCATGCTTCTTGATAATTTTAAAATCCACAGGTCTTGATAAAGCCACCAGGAAATCCATTGGTAGGTTTAGCACTCGCATCCAGTTGACCTCTGTTGATTGCTGCTACCAACATCAATGGTGTCCGGAAGGTATCTTTACACACAAAAGAGTTCCAGCAAAGCGAAAAGAACCGGAAAGAAAAGAGAAAGATTGAGTCAGCATAGATAATGTGATGTGTGTTAAGGAGTACAAACACAAAAAAGCGTTCAGAGAGAAAAAAAACCCAGCATCGAACCTAGAGAGCAAGGCAGCAACAACCCACCCAAGATTTATAAAAAAATCCGTGTCACAATAATATCATTTTTTTTTAGGAACAATAATATCATCTTAGACCTCTAAGAATACAATGAATGATCTCCCAACTTATATGATTCTAGGACTGAACCGAATTTCATATTATTTACCTTGGGGTCGCTTCATCCCGTATCTATATAATTGCGTTTGGTTCTGGACCTGCATTTTTATTTTTATTCTTTTGTAGGGGGTAGGGTGTTAATTAGCTGCTGTATCACCAGTTCATTGTTTCATCAAAACGTATCTGAGTATGCATGATCACCTATCAAAGTAAAACCGCTTGCAAATACTTTCACTAGTGGGAAAACCAACCAAAAAGAAGAGCAAGTCTCGTCATCCTCACTTCAACGACAAAACCAGATCTGATCATTGGCCGGTCTGGCTTATTCTTAGCCAATGGGTGGTCGGAGTCAAGCACGAAGGTCGGAGCTTGGGTTGGGGTGGAGTTGATGTCGGCCGTGGTGGTGGAGCCGGCGATGACTAGTTTGTGGCAGGTTTGTTCTTCTCTGGCTTGTTCTCTGGTCCGCCTAAAGGATTAAGGGTTACATTGGGATTTCTGATGTACCTAAAGGAAAAACCGTGTGTTAGGAGGTACCGCTACGTTCTTCAATTTAAGGGCGAAGTGTTCATTGGTAGAGATTGGGTGTCCATGGTGATGGATGACTTGGTTTGGTAACAAAGGAGAGAGAGAGAGAGAGAGAGCTTCTAATCGATTGTGTTCGGATTGGTTAAGTTTGACATTTCGGATAGGAACGACTTCTGGGGCAACCATGTTAGGGATTTTGATTGATGGTGATGTGTGGGTTGTAGTGAGGATACAGATAGATTGATGGCAGTGGAGTTAGGCTAGAACTACAAAAAAAATGGGGACAGCGAGAAGCTGCGGTGCCTGTAGTGGTTGGGGTGACGGACTGGTGGTGATGGTGGAGGCAGCGACAATTCTGGAGGGTAGTGGGGTGGGAGCAAGAGAGCATGGGAGAGAGGACAAAGCAGGGATTTTCAGCTAGAAAATGGCTGACATCATCAATTATAATTGTGTTGGTTAACTCTCCATTTGTCGAGGGGGTGTGATATGAAAGTTTCGCACAACAAGGTATTTAGGTGTCTTTTGCCAAACTAAAAGGGTTGTCTTGAACTTGCGCCTAGCGGAAGGGGGTCTCTACGTTGAATTCATACTTTGTTAATTCATAATCACCCCCCCCCCCCCAAACCCGCAAAATGACAAACATTTTTGTACGAAAAAAAAAACAACAGTAAACGGTACTGCACCTTGCACTTTTCAGCGTCTAGCTTTATTAAATTGAATATTTCTTTTTCTTTTTTTGATTCATCGTAGACTAGCTACACTCTCAAAGAGTTTTTAGTATTAAGTACCTCCTAGGAATTAATGACATGAGTTAACAGGGAACCTCTATTGTAGCATCTTTGAAAAAATGTTCAGAATTAATTTGTGTTGGTACTCACATTTCTTCCTCTTCGCCACTCTTCAGGGCATCTCTTGCTATGCATTGGAAAGCTTCTTCAACATTGATCCCCTCCTTCGCTGAGGTCTCAAAGTATGGAATGTTCCCTTTCGAGGCACACCAGGCACGAGCCTTCTTCTCGGAAACCTGTAAATATTCATATCTTTGCATCAAAACACTTAATGGGAATTCAATTTACTGGGAAGTAAACCAAGGTGAAACTACATAATATGAAGGATACTAACCACCCTGCTATTTCCACCATCAACGTCGGTCTTGTTTCCTATAACAACAAATGGGAAATTCTCTGGGTCTGAAGGACTTGCCTGCAAGACAAATATCAAAATATTAGCTTATATCTATGTTTGCAAACCAAGACAATCCTCTCTATGATGTTAATTTCCATACACTAAAAGAAAAGAGAAAAAAACATTTAACGAAAGGAAACTTCCACAAGTAGGAATAAGTGGTTAGTTGGTTGGAAGCAAGTTTCTCTAGCGAATCATCAAAGGTCAAATTGTAAGGGAACAATATCTCTCCACAGTATAAACAGATACAAACAGAAAAACATGGGACTAAAAGAACAAGAATATTCGCTTCACTAGGTAATATCATGTTATAAGTACTGTATTATCTTTCCTTCAAGAATAAAATGTAATCAATCACCTGAATAAGAAATTCTTCCCTCCAGTTGTTTAGGTTGTCAAATGACTTCATCACATTTACATCATATACGAGAACACAGCAATCAGCACCACGGTAGAATGCGACTCCTAGACTCTGAAACCTTTCTTGGCCAGCCGTATCCCAGATCTGAAAATAGAAGATGAAATAAGGCGCAAATAAATCAAGCACTACAAAGCTGACAGTAAAGAGCAAAATAAAATAGTTGACAGTCATGAATATGAGGTCAAGGTCTTAAGACAGCCACAACTGAGAAGTTCCCACTTATCAGAATTAACTATGCTCTTCATACTAGATGACGGTCTAGTCGAATTCAGAGTATTGAAGATAAATCACTTTCAAATGTTCTCATATCTACAATTAAATAAGGTTTTGTTATATGAAAAGGCGGATTAAATTTCTGGAGATAGTGACCTCTGTGGCTGTGTGCATATCATATTGTATACTTGTTCTATGGGAATCATTATATCTTTAGAAGCCCGCTCAATTAATTACGAAGCCAGAAATCTCGAATCTTAAAACCCAATAACCTAGTATCTCAGCTGGCAGCAACACTGTTCACTAAAAGGAAAGTATATTAGAAGTGGTGGAACGAGGTGAAATAAAAACTCTCGTTTATCTGGTTCACCCACAGACGACATTATCATACTGTCCCGGTGTTAGTCAACTAAGAGATTGTACAAAAAGAGGAATGGTCAGTAATATATTCTGGATTGCTCTAATATATCCTAATTAAGCCAGACTGGAATCTTTGGAGGTGTTACAGATAGATCTTTTGACTTGTCCCGTGTAAGTAGGAAGCAGATGGTAGTAGGACACATTTAAAAAATATAAATTTTGCAACATCATCCAGCACATACGAAGAAGATGAAGTACCAATTCCATATGCAAGTCGTCTGAGGTTTCATATGGACGCTCCAGATTTGTCGGCAGCGGATTATGATAATTATTTACTTCAGGTTCTGGTTTATTATTTCAGTCTTTATTAGTCAAGGGTATTTTACTTATTTCAGCAAGTAGGGTCTATTCATAGTTTTCTACATGTATATACTGCCGCTAGCATAGCAGACCTTCATAATGTGCACAAAAACTATGTGGAAACAGGAAAAGTACTTATGGTACAAAATTGATTAAACAAAAAAAATCAAGTTCATCTCATAAACAAAATTATGATCAAGTAAACAATAAAAGTGATGAGGGTAAGGCTGAAAGGAGAAAGATAAGCACATGATCAAAGAGTTCCAACAATTGAAAAACAAAGATAATAAGTCATTTCTGGATCTGTGGTCCCTGCCAGAAATGATTGAAAATAAATTTTCTTTTTATGGTATTAGAAATTCCGCACTTTTTTTTTTTCAAGAAGTTCCTTAACAGGGCAAGATCCAATGGTTCAAATTCGTTTGATCCAATGCATATAAAGACACTTCAGTAACATTGGTATCAACACCGTCCTAATTTGTAATACGGTAGATGTTTTTGTGTGATTCGGTCCCTTGCGAGGGTGAAGCAAAACTTCTTCGACATCCTTTCTCCTCCTCTTCCTTCTTCTCTTCTTTTCTGTAAGTGCACGATTCATGGTTACCATTCATGAATACTGTTCACCGGCCAATAACAGCCAAATTCCGTTGGCCATAATTTCATTCCCCAAACCTTAACCTGTCCTACATGACAGCACCAAAACCTTGTAGAACATGATGTTCCTGGTCCAATGTAATGCTAATGACTCTAGTCTTGATGACTGGCGGGGTTGTGTCCATCACAATTGCCACTTCAGCTTTTAATGCATTAGCCGCTTTGATCATGCAGAACAGAATATACAATGGACATCAGAGATTATCTTTTTCCTCTTTCTCAAATCTAGGTAGTGATAAAACCCCTTAGATTGTGGTTTACTACATGCCAGACCCCTACAGTTGAACTGCGTGGCATATCAGCAACTCTAGGCTATCTCCAGGTAACAAGAATTGAAGGCATATTATACTTCATTATGGTGCTATGGAGTATCTGAAGTAACATCAAGAGATGGTGAAACTAAAACTAAAACATCGACCCAAAATGTCTTTAGTATCCAAGCCTCTATTTATCCCACCTTTCCAACTCACACCCCTCTGTATCGAAGATCTTTACATAAAATTCTCCTTGACCCTTCTTCTGTCTTGATCTCTTGATTGACAAGTAAGATCATAAATTAGAAGATTTCACTCCCATCTCCAAGGTCAACTCTATACACCTCCCTAACTCCTTAACCCATGAACACAATTGACAATCAAGTTTCTGCACCTGCAGCCCCAGGATTAGATAATAGAG
Source organism: Linanthus parryae (assembly GCA_023055425.1). NCBI lineage: Eukaryota > Viridiplantae > Streptophyta > Magnoliopsida > Ericales > Polemoniaceae > Linanthus > Linanthus parryae. Next base: position 44,523,267 of record JALGPY010000002.1, read on the forward strand.
CTGCCACAGTTTATAAAGTCTGCAATGGGTGAAGTAACAGTATACTTTCCTTCTGTCCAACTTTGAATAGCTCTTGACAAAGCAGGCCCACACATCTTTGTACCAACCCCCGCCCTGACAGGAGTGCTCTAAATCTCAACACTAGCCCAGACCCCTGTTCCTTCTCTCAAATGGAATTTTGATCCCAATTCTCTATAACACTATCCTCTCCTCCGTCGCTAAAATGAAAACGGATGAGCTAGAGTGACATCCCAAGAGACGAGAAATAGAAATTATGATGAAGTTCGATTGAAAATATGTATCCCAGGAGGCTCAACCACTGATTAGGTAACCAAACTATTTTTTCCTGGAAAAGAACAGAAGAAACTTAAAGATACATATCGATGAAGGCGAGAGACCTCAATGAACTGAAGGTCTGGAATTCTGGATCAAGGTTGTTATGAGAAATTAATGTCTTGCTATATTGGTTCGTGTTTACCCCACTGATACGTCAGAAAGTTGTTCTACCAGTAGCCTTTAAGTTCATTGATATTTTAGCCAAGACTGCTAAACTGTAATACCGTGGACCCACTGTACTCGTGTAAACATAAGACTGCCTTAATGGCTTCTGTGTAGTGGCTTAAATTTTAGGAAAAATGGATAACATTTACTTTTTTACTTTCACAAAAGAATTCTGGGAACGGGCAAATTCAAGAAGATCTAACTTCTAAGCATTGAAATTTGATTTGGTTCTCCTGTTTAAACACACGGTTGAGATCTTGCAGATTATTACAATGGCAACAAAATAACTATCAACAATTTATAAATGGTCAACATCAATCATCACCACTACATATTAAGCATTTGATGCAAGAAATTTATTGGAATATGAGATGTATCACAGACAAACCCTAGACAAATACTTAAATATGTAACCTTCTCCACAAAGTTCAATTTTACATCTCCGATCAAACGGATAGGGTTGTGCTTGGAGATATAGTAGTATACATGGTAGTATGTCAACGAATGCTAAGTATATCTTAAATAATAATTTGGCAGCGTCCCCGGTGTATACGAAATCATAACCAAGTGTACTAGTAATATTTGGGAAATAAAGAGATTGTTCTGAACACATAGTAATATTTTGTATGGTCCCCGGTGTTCACGCTTTATTATGCATAGTTGTGAAACACTGTAGTACTTGTATCTTCTATTCAGATCAATGCTTCTTAGCTTTTTGAGAGATCAATGCTTCTTAGTTAGCTATTAGAAAGGTGATCCAAGTTGTTTTGACTGGTACAAAAAGTGGCCAATTAAAGCTGAAAAGAATCAAGGTTGTTTCCCTTTCAGATCCAGAAGCTCACCACGCACCTCAAGAATAATATGCTACGTTCTGTCGATTCTTACAACATGGACAGGCTAGGGTTCTCTTAGAATTACCTACTGTACTCAAAAATTAAGTTGCAGTTCAGAAACATATGAATATCAGTTTATCCTACCAAACATTCCCTCGTTATTCAACCATCAAGAAGCTGAAGTTCAGGTTTAAAACCATAAAAGTCCAACCCCTATCATATGCACATACATAAAAATATACAATCATAAGTGAAGAAACCGACCAACCTGTAAAGTGAAGAGCCTATCTTCAAACTGGACTTCCTTGGTCAAGAGTAATATACTATGTTCTCTCGATTCCAAAAGGGATAGGCTAGGGTTCTCTTAGAAACCTACTGTACTCAAAACTTAAGTCGCAGTTCAGAAACATATGAGTATCGGTTTATTCTATCAAACATTCCCTCGCTATATAACATTTAAGAAGCCGGTGTTTCGGTTCCGCCTTAAAGGCCAGCCCTATTATATGCACATACATAAAAAAAATTACAATTATAAGTGAAAAAACCGAGAAAATATCAGTCTGACCAACCTGTAGAGTGAAGAGCCTGTCTTCAAACTGGACTTCCTTGGTGAGGAAATCAGCTCCAATTGTTGCTTTGTATTGATTGCTGAACTTCTTATTCACATATCTAACAAAGCTGAGTCAAAGGCAACCAATTCTAGAAGAAAAAAAAGGTAAAAAACTAAAACCTAAATTATTCAATCATTCAAGTTCTACATCACCAAGCAATTTAGAAACTCAAGCAAATACAAAAGGATACTGATTCATCAAAGAAGTCTTCCCCACCCTGCAATTTCACACACCATAAACTAAATCAGCCGATCACAAATCACAAAACAAGCATACATCTAGACGGTTCACGATCAGATCAATGATGAGTCAAAAGCAAATCTGAGAGAAGCAAAAGCTGAAATTGAGGTCCGATCGATTGGAGTTTGGGGGTTGAGATATTAGGGTTTTGGAGGGAGACTTACCCGCTGTCGCCGAGGATGATGACCTTGAGGAGCGTTCTTCTACGAGAAGGCATTGCGAGGGTTTGAATCGGCGACGAGAGAAACCGATCTACAGAGAGAGAGAGAGAGAGAGCTGGCAGAGGAATAAGAGGGGTTAGTTGGCTACTGCTGTGTATACAGCTGTGTGTGTCTAATGATCCAATCTGTGTACTACACCATTATACAGAACTTAATAATTTCCCCTACCCTTTTTGTGTTGGATTGGGAAAGCAATTTGACCTTTGTATCTATCTGTTTGGTTTGGTCTGGTCGTATGAGTGAGAAGTAGAGAATGACGTGGCATGTGACGTCAAGCTGGCTGGCTGTGGTGAATAAGAAGTAGGGTTACTTGCATTTTATCACCCCTCCCAATTAGGATTTGTGCGAAACACACCATGTGGTCTCAAATGTTACAAAAATATCTCATGTGGTTTCCTCTATGGGCGTTTTCCCGTTAAATTAACGGAATATGTGGAAAACATCACTTGAAAAGATCATTTTAGTTTCAAGGTCATTACTGTGGTTCCAAGCGAGACTTGTATTAAGGTCTCGGATTGTATTACTGACGGGCGTTGGAATATCCCTCTGCTTAACACTTATTTATGGGACATTGATGTTGAATTTATTGAAAAAATGAAGATTCTCACAGCTCCAAGTCAAGATTCGCTACTGGGCATTCTCGAAAAAGGGCACCTATAGTGTTTCTTCGGGTTATAAGCTAGCTTACGCCACTCGGCTTGCGAAGCAGGCTCCTTCCACGAGAATTAACAGAAAATGAATAGCTAGTCTTTGAAAACAAAAAACATCCCAAGAAGACCTTGTTTCCAACCAGGAGGTTGTGGAACCGATCTATGCCTGTTGGTACAAAGATCAGAGAACGATGAGTGGCCGTATCAGTGAACTGCAGCTTCAGCAAAAGCCATCCGAAAAAAAAGGATCACATGGTACTTTTCTGCCCTGTTGTTCTCGATTTTTGGGAGACTTTACGTGGAATACTTAGAGTTTCTAGAGAATTCAACACGTCCCGAACTTGGTGGAACTTGTTTTGAGCAGCGGCAAGAGGGAATTCATGAAGACCTGGCCCACCGGTTTTTGGAGTCTATGGTATGTCAGGATTCGATTAAGGTTCAAACAAATTCCCTTCAACACTGAGCAAGCGGTGGCAGGAGTCCGGACTACGCTTGCTTTCTCTGTGAAGAAACATGCTCAATTTCTCGTGCGGAGATCAGTAAAGAATCTGACAGAGTTGGCCACTGGGTTAGGTCGCCAGATTCCTGGTCAAAAGTGAAATGTGATGCGGCGAGAGACGAAGTTGAAGAAACAGCCGGAACCGGATGTGTTATCCATGATGTCGTTGGCGAATTCGTTGTAGGACGACACGAAAAAAATGGCATACAGCCGATCAGTTCTGTTGTTGGACTCCGGGCTATTCTCAGAGGTCTTTAAATGTCCAAGGATGCCTGTTGTCAGAAGGTGTGGATTGAATCAGATTCTTCTTCGGCTATCGAATTGATCAAACAGTTCACTGCCAGTTTGGAGCCCTCGTGAGTCAGCATGGAGATTGTGGAAACCCTCTCACATATTACAGACGTCGCCATCAAGTTCGGTTGATACAAATTTAGCCATGTTTTTGAAACTGGAAATATCGTAGCACACATTTTTTGCAAAGAGGTCACTACAAACACCTATTTCTAGCCTTTACACTCAAAAGCCCTCAAGGGTTATAGATGTAAATTTGCTGATTTTGGCGCCTTTTGGCTACTTATGGAAATCTTTTCACTCAAAAAAAACGAATGGGTCTTTTGCTACATACCCCTAATGAAAAGGGGTGAATGCAGGTAATTTTACATTTTGCATCTTTTACTTCTATTCTTCATCTTCTACGAAACGAGGGGGTCTTGTACTAGATACCCCGAATGACTGGTCTCTTCATCAGACTTGACTTTTTAGCGCATATAGGAGATAAAAGGTAACTTCTGTCCATCTTTTTGAACAAACCGTAATGACTAGGGTCCCTTCATCAGACTAATGACTAGTCTCTTCATCAGACATGTTCTCATTTACATCAACCGTAACACATAGGAGTAAATGTTATCTTACATTAACCATGACCTTTATCCTAATACATCTCCTAGTTAAAGGTCCCCTATAAGGAACCATTAACTCAATAACCTTCCTAATACGTAGACCAATATCCTTTCAAACCTCCTCATTGATGTAATTCAGGGGTAGTCCCCGAATTTGAACCCACAATATACCATGATCAGTAGGGAGATTCCTCATATCCTTATTAGGATGAAACACTCCATAACAATTAATCTTCCTTATAATATCAAGGTTGGCCCTCCATGGCAACCCCCAAGTCATAATCAATTAGGAAGACAAATCGGTAGACATCATTCACATGCTGAACAAAATAAAATTCCTCTTGGTGTCATCATATTTGAAATCTTAAATAATTAATATTCGCTAGAGTAATAAATTTTCCGAATAGCTTCCATGACAAACATCCTGGCTTTTTTGAAAAGATGAATATTCGAGTTTAATTGGAACCTTCTCCTTACTTGACAGGTTTAAAGTGTTGAGATGATCCTCTAACGAATCGTCACCTGGAGACGACGAAGGAGAGTGTTTGGATCTTGATGCATGAAAATTGATCGACGAAGCTGAAAACAATGTTTACATGAGGTGAAAAATAAAATTGAATAACAATATAAACAGATTAAACCCATAAAATAATTCACTCGTTATAATGGTCCATGGTCCAGACGAACAATCCTCCAGTAACTGAAGAAAATTTAAATAAAATATTTTATGTAGCCACGTGGACGGGCTATATTAACTCCGTAAACAAATTCCTTCAAATATAACCTAAGACTTCTATTGACAGGAACACGAAAGGAGAAAACCGAAACAGAGATAGGAAATTAAACCCGCTGTCGCCGAGTATGATGACCTTGAGGAGCGTTCTTCTACGAGAAGGCATTGCAAGGGTTTGAATCGGCGGCGAGAGGAACCGATCTAGAGAGAGAGAGAGAGAGAGAGAGCTGGCAGAGGAATAGGAGGGCTAGTTGGCTACTGCTGTGAATACAAGTGTGTGTCTAATGATCCAATCTGTACTACACCATTATACAAAGCTTAATAATTTTCCCTTTTTGTGTTGGATTAGGAAAGTAATGTGACCTTTTGTATCTATCTGTTTGTTTTGGTTTGGTCGTATGAGTGAGAAAGTAGCGAATGACGTGGAATATGACGTCATGCTGCCTGGGTGTCGTGAATAAGAAGAGGGTTGATTGCATTTTGTCACCCCTATTAGGAGTTTGTACAAAACACACCTCGTGGTCTTAAATGTTACAAAAATCTCCCTTGTGATTCTGTCTATGTGCATTTTTCGTTAAATTAAAGGAATCTTAGGGAAAAGAGCACTTGATAAGTTAACTAAACAAGCGGGTCTTTTGATACATACCCCTAATGACAGGGGGTAAATGCAATTAATTATACATTTTTCATCTTTTATTTTATATTTCTCATCTTCTACTGAATGAGGGATTATTTTGCTACATACCTCTAATGACTCGTCTCTTCATCGGACCTGACTTTTTACTGCCTATAGAAAACTCACGTACCTCTTTTTCAACAAACAAGATTGATGTAACACTAATTATTTGTGTTAATCAGCTAAACAGAAATTCACCCTAACTTTTTCACTTTTTTTTTTTAAAAACTCATTTTGCCTATTCTAAGGCAGCAGCGCCTTATCTAACTCTTCTAGCTCAGCCACTTCCTCATAAGCATATACTTGGAGTTTACTTAACATTTCCCTTCGTGATTCTTTTTTTCTTATGCGTATGAGAAACTGCCGTTCCTTCAAATTTAGAGATGGATCATACTCGTCCTCAAAATATTCACGTGCGTAAAGATTCTGGTCTGCATTTAATTCATTTAATTTTGTAGTCCATCTCCAGTATTTCATGTGTATTTTCCAAAACCTTCGTTTAGAAAAAGAGAACATTTGGAGTTCGCTCCTCTCGACGAAGGGAATTAAGTAACGAAATGCAGATCCGGTGTCCAAAACTACAATGAATTTTGTTGTATGGAAGTTTTATGGCCTTAGATTTTGCACAATACCCACATATGTTAGATAACTTTTCATAACGAAAAGGAAGACGTGCCCTCATTAACATCAACCGTAACACAAAGGAGTAAAGGTTCTCTTACATTAACCATCCACTTTATCCTAAATACATCCCCCTATAAAGGTCCCTTCTAAGGAACCATTGACTCGATAACCTTCCTACTACGAGGGCCAATATCATTCACAACCTCCTCATTGATGCAATTCAGGGCTAGTTTCCAAATTTGAACCCACAATATACCTTGATCATAAGGGAGATTCTTCACATGCTTATTGGAACAGTCCTTAACAATTAGTCTCCCTTTAGTACCAAGGTTGACCCTCCATGACAACCCCCAAGTCATAATCAGTTGGGAAGACAAATTGGTAGACCTCATTCTATGGTGAACAACCTAAATGCCTTTGGGTTATTCCACATACCGCTCATCATATTTGTAAGCTAAAATAATTAATATTCGCTGGAGTAATAAATTTTCCAAATAACCTTCCATCTTGACTTCTTTGAAAAAGATGAATGTCTGAGCTGAATTGGAACCTTCTCCTTACTTGACAAGTTTAAAGTGCTGAGATGATCCTCTCACGAATCGTCATTTGGAGTCAATCAAGGAGCTTTTTTTATGCTGATTTATGACAGTGGTTACTTTTTACAGACATGACTGACAATGTTTATATGAAGATGAAATTAAACTTGAATAAACAATAAATTAAGATTAAACCCATAAAACTTGACTTGTAATAATCGTCCAAATTGACGGACATGCCTCTCTCTAATTAAGGAAAATTAGATAAAATCTTTGTCTAGCCATGTGGAAGGGCTATCTTAATTCTGTAAACGGGTTCTTTCGTTCTTTCTCTTTTTCCTCCTGACGTGTCATGTGGTGTATGGTTAGAGTAAATCCACGTCATATGCTCTTGGAGCAAACAAAAATGGGTAAAACACACTGACCACCCCTGAGTTTAGGGAAACACTCACCCCGCTACCCTGAGTTTTGAATAAAGACACTGCGCACCCAGTTAACGGAATATTCCGTGGACAATGACCACCCTTCTGTTAGGTTCCGTTAAAAAGTGGAAGATAGAATTTTTTCGGACCATATTACCCCTATTTTATTTTTCCTTTTTTACCCATGTGTATCTTCAAGAATAACAAGAACACTTTTGAATATTTTTACTCTTGTTTGTCATGAAGAACACCCAAAACACACCCACCAAATTCCTAAAAAAATCACAAGAACACCAATAGCATCAAACGATTTTGTCCTAAATGAATGAGCCCAGTCCAACACAAATGATGAAACCCAGTTATCTCCCCCTCTCTGCCTTCACCAATTCAAACAACAGAAACAAAATCCCTGAGTCACCAATTCAAACAACAGTACAACACAAATGATGTAACCCAGTGCCCTAGAAAGAAGACGGCAAGAATCCATTCATAGAAGCCTCCTCATCAAAGTTTGGAGCAGAAACAGAGTCCCTGAGTGGAAGAACAGAGCAACAGACCCCAATACAGAGCAGAAACAACAGATTAAAACCCAGAACACATCATATGAACAAAAATTGACCACAAATCAGACATGGTTAATCTCTATTGTACTAAAATTAGTATCAAAACCCTATCAATTTCTGCAATTAACAACTCCAATGCCTTCAATTACAGTAGAGGAAAAGAGATAATAGTAGCTTGAATTGCCTATCAGTAAATGATGACCAACCACACCCACACATGAAAGAAGAAACGGCGAGAATCCAAGCGTCGATCTCATCAACGTTTGGGGCTAGGTGGTGAGTGGCCGGAGATGGGTTCTTCTGGGGTTGAGCTGCGACGGCGGAGGACGACGGTAGTGGTGGAGGAATCGGACGAGAACCCAAACTCAGATCGAAGACAAAGTCTGCGTCGGCGACCCAATTGGCCGGTTGTTCGCTTGCGCCGGCGACCCGGTGGAGGTCTTTGCCGGCCGATTCAAGAGAGAGAGGGGACAGATCTGAAACTTACCCAATTTTGACATCCTCTTCTTCGTCGGCTTCGTCGCTGCTGTCGTTGAGGAACGAACGAAGGAGGGTCGTGAAGACCTCGAATGGCCTAGTGAACCCCAACATAGTCCTGCAGCCACAACCGATGGCCGATGCTCCACACAGCCACCACTTCAGGCTTCGATTCCTTTACAAACCCGGTGGAAATCGCCGAACCAGAGGTGGCCGATGCTCCACACAGCCACCTCTTCAGGTTTCTCGATGGACCGGCAGCGACGATGGCGATTTGTCGGGGAAGGGAGAAGGAGAAGATGGAGATTGGAGAAAGAGGGGAAGAAAGAGGGTTGTGGTTTTCATCCCCAGTGTTGGGGCGGCTGGGTTAGAAAGAGGGGAAGAAAGAGAGAGAGGGGAAGAGAGAGAGAGAGAGTAGGTTTAGAAATGAATGAGAGAGAGGGGTTAGGGTAATATATAGGGGGTAATTCTATAAAATTTCAGGGGTAAAATGATCTTTTTCTTAGTGCTGTTAGTAGACCGTCAGTCTCCATCCAAAAAAAGGTGCGGAGTGTCTTTATCCAAAACCCAGAATAGCGGGGGTGGGTTTTTCCCTAAACTCAGGGGTGGTCAGTGTCTTTTACCCAACAAAAATTTCTCCTTTCAATGATAGCCCAAGACTTGTATTGACAGGAGCACGGAAGGAGAAAACCGTAGGACACACCCTGCAAACTGTCGCGTTTTTCTACTCCGATCGAGCAAGAGGCAACTCCCAGAAACACTTTACTCCTAGTCCTAACAATTCGAATCAGCCTCTCTTCCAACCCTAACTCACTGCTAAAATCATTCATCGAGATGGTTAGGAAGATGAGCACCGAGATTCTACGTCGACAACTCCTCCTCCTATTGCGGCCACCTCGCCGCCGTCCTATCCTCAAGCCGGTCAGTGGTCCTCTCTACTTGCCTACTCGTTAAACGAGTTTTTTCAATAGACAATTTCCCATCTTTAATCGTATTAGTCCATTTCTGTTCAATCTAAATTAGCCACTCACTGTGAATATCCCTCTCTCTTTTGTGCTTAGTCAAGTTTCAATTTTCTTTTCATAGGCTTTTTTTTTATACTAGTGGAAATCTGTTAATTTAGTTTCAGCAGACCAAAATTTAGTTTAATTGGTTCGAAATCGCGTATGAGAAACTCATACATGAATTTATCATAACAGAAGGATCATTTAAATTTAATTTGAACCAGTTTGTTATCATTTTTAGCTCTCCATTTGAACAGAAGAAGCAGATATCGTAGTTGTGTAGTTCAATTTACAAAATGGCAGGTTTGAGCTACAACCGCCGCGGAGCTGCTGTCAATAAATTTTGTTAGCTCATGAAGAAGCCGCCCTTGTTTGTGCATGTTATGTATCCCCGCCTCTTTGTAGAAACTAGAAAGGACATGTAGGAGTGAATTTTAGAGTACCACAGCTAATGTTCGTCTTTATTTTAATCTCGGCTCGTTTTAATGTAGTACTCTCATCTGCGTTAGTGTTCTCAGTTATACTTGTGAGTAGGTATATATAAGTTCTTTCACTTACTTGGCTATACCTATCCTAGAAGAGGAAGAAAACTGAATAGCCAGCTCAAGTGTTACCACAATTCACTCGTACCCCCGCAAATTGCGAATTGGATCGCGCGTTGGAACACCAGCGATCCAATTCGCTTAATTTGGCGATCCCAGTTTTGTTCACTACTTTCACCTGAAGTATCTATGTAGAAGGGAAAATTAAATTTGGAAATGTTAAGTTACATCTATTTTTTAGAGTATTGACTTTTAAATATTGTATAAATTGAGCAGTTTAATACTTCATGATTTGTGGAAAATGGTAAAACTTCTATAAAGGTATCCAAAGAAGCCTACCCTTGGCGTACCAAATTCCATTGGGTATGGCGTTCCGCGATCCCGTTCCCGTTCCACGAACCGGAACAATCCGCGTTCCCGGTAACTGCTCAAGTCAGCAACTCGTTAGATTTCCGTGAAATTCGACATGTCTGATGTATGAAATTATGACTATGAAGATGGTGAAATAGCTATAAGATTTATAACCCCAACTGATCAAATGAATCTTAAACAGAAAGAAAACTGTGACAGACTATTTTCTTCAGTTCATATGTGAACTTGGGTCCCTGAAGAGCCCTGAAGGCTGAAGTTCTTGCATTCGACCGCTCACTGAATAAGTTGAAAATGAATAACTTGTTAGAGAAATGGAAATAGGATCTTAAAATTCTCTATGCCAATTTCTGGGGAGGCTACAGGTCCTACTGAGAACAGAACAGCGGAGGGATAGCTCAAAACCATAAATTGACAACGATAAGTGGTAAATAACAATATCTAACATTTGTAGCCTGGTTTCAAGTTCCACAAATTGAACCACTTGCAGACAGAATTGAAGTATAGTCTCCACGGTAATGCATTCAAATGTTTCAAGTTTTGTATTGTCACCTTAATTAGTTATAAAGACTCACAAGGATCCACTGGTAAGCTAGCAGAGGCCATATTGAGATTTCACTTGGACTTGAAGGGGTTGAGCGCATGGGTAAAGTGAGACAAAAAGTAGAAAGTGCCAGTGTTTGAAGTGTGATTTTATAAATAATATTCTTCACTATTCTCGTATGCCTATTCTTTTGTCATAGAAAATATTTTGTCACTTACTATTTTTTGACTATGATTTGTGGTTTATAGCTGTGATAAGTTGTGTTAACGAGGAGGGTGGAGAGGGGGACAATTGTTAGGTCGTGAATATATGCCTGATTGCTCTCTTAAAAAAACAGAAGACATGCCAGATTGACTTTTCCATTGAACTTATGAGGTAAGCTTTGAAGAGACGTACATTCAACGTCTGTCTAAAATAATCAAATAAATAAACCACAACAAAATTGTAATTATTGTATATTTTCTCTGGACGTTTAGGATGATAAGTTATATTTAACAAAAGTACTTCCTTCTGCCCACCAGTCAGTAGTTTCCTAATACGAGAAATATTGTTAATGAAGCCATAATGTGACACATCTGCCAACTGCCATTGGATGAATGGACTACAAACAGGAAAATAATATTTGGGAAAATACAGTTCACGAATAGGATTTTGGTGGGTTAAACTTCCTCATTTCTAGGAGGTTAATGGGAATGGAAGAAAAGGACCGTGTTTCTTTGTTGAAACTATTACCATGCAATTTCACTCTCTTTTTCCTCTTCTTTCTTTCACAATACTCCCTGTCCTTCTCCCAAAGGTACCTCTCCTCTCCTCCCCTTTCCTCTCCTCTGATGCTCTTTAGCTTATTCTATCTCTCTCTTCAATACAACAAGAGTCTATTGTCGAGAGATTGTCTTATTGGCGTATTATCCTTTCTTTCATGGATAGTTAAATTGATTGGGTAGACGCCATTGTCATACAGATATCTATTTGTTGTAAGGTGGTAGATTGCTTCTCTTTTTCTATCTCCCTTGAAATTTATTGTGTTTCACTTTCTTGAATCTTGATTAGGATATAATCATTGGAGGAGGGGCAGGGTTTGCAGGTGTCATCTGAATATATTGTCGCATAGAACATACTAAATGGCGGAGGAATCGGGGTCTCAGACTCCGTCACCACCTCCTCCAATTTCAGATACAAATGACCCTTCTTCATCCAGCAACAACAACGATGCCAACAACAGCACCAACAATGGCGACAACAGCACCAACAATGGCGACAACAACAACAACGGCAACGAAAACAATAACAATGATGGCAACAACAGCAACAACAATGGCGACAACAACGGCAACAATAACAACGATGGCAATAACAGCAACAATGATGGCAACAATAACGATGATGGCAGCAACAACAAGGATGGCAATAACAACAATGGCAACAATAACAATGATGGCAACAACAACAATGGCAACAATAACAAGGATGGCAGCAATAACAATGATGGCAACAGCAGCAACAACAACGGAAACAACAACAAAGACAACAACTCTGGGTCTCCGTCACAGCCTTCACCCCACCCTCCACCTAATTCATGGAATCGTGGACGGCTCCCTCCTCCACCACCTCTTTCACACAATAAGTCGCCATCTCGTTCTTCTTCTAATAACTCAGACCATGAGAACGACGTCATAATTGGAGTTTGTGTTGGAGTAGGATTGCTGCTATTTTTCATTTTAGTCTGCGTCATATGTTGCTGTTGTAGAAAGAAGAAGAAGAAGGGAAAGCAACATGATCAGATGCATTACTACAAGCACAATTCCTCTGGAAATGGAAGTAAGTACTCTCCACTCTCGGCGACCATCTTTGACGAATAAATTGATCTCTGAACGATGATTGTGCCTTGCGAGTTCTATTAACCGGGATAGAAATGATAAACAAATTATTGTTTATTTCACATTTGGCTATTTCGTGTTGCAATGTTTACATCTCCTCAATATCCTGTTATTGCGTTCTAGAAATACTCTTGAAAGTGATAAAATTGAGTTGTTTAAATGGCCACAATATCTTTCATCTCCATATGCACACGTATCTGCATTTGAGTATATCTACATATATATTATGGAAAAGGCAATCAACTTGTTTTGAACTTTTCTCTCTTTGATGTCTATGACGTTTTTGTGTGAACTTAAGTTTTCCCCAAAGATCTTAGCTATTTCCCAAATTTATCGATCAGTAAATGAATAATATCAGTTAATGGATAAAATTTTAGACATAATTTCAAAATGTGGCCAAACGAAAAGCTACAAAGGAAATGGTTGATCCTTGAAGGGAATTTACAACTGCAGAAAGCATTTACGTCCAAAATTCTGTCCAGAATTTTCCATAATATATTTATTAATTTATAAATAGACCCCCAAATTGTATAAAATTAACTTTGTATGGACCTGACCTTTGTAGGAAAAGAAAAAGCAGTAGATTGATATGAAAAGTTTCCATATTTCTCTAATCGAAAGTACTTGCAGGCAGCGAGTTCTACCCCAGCGGGCCACATGGGAATTGGAATATGGCTAAAGATGGACAAAATGTAAAACCACCTCCACCACCTGTTTCGAATGTTAGCTCTGCAGAGTACCCTGCATTGGCTCCTCCACCTCCACCGCCAATGATGTACAGTAATGAGATGGGTTCAACTGGTTTCTCCGGCGCTCCCTACTCTGGTATGGGTCCATACTCCGGTATGGGTTCTTCTGGTTTCTCAGGTCCACACCAATCTCCATTACCTCCGCCACACCCAAGTCTTTCTCTTGGCTTTAACAAAAGCTCCTTCACTTATGAGGATTTATCGGCAGCAACTGGCGGTTTTGCCAAGGATAAGTTATTGGGGCAAGGCGGGTTTGGGTATGTTCACAAAGGAGTTTTGCCTAATGGAAAAGAGATAGCAGTGAAGAGTCTCAAAACTGGTAGTGGGCAGGGAGAGAGGGAATTTCAAGCTGAGGTTGATATCATTAGCCGTGTCCATCACCGCCATCTTGTTTCACTTGTTGGGTATTGTATTGCGGATGCTCAAAGGATGCTGGTTTATGAATTTGTTCCAAATAATTCCCTCGAACATCATCTTCATGGTATGTATCATGCTCCTTGTGCCTCTCTGGGTCTCGTTCTCTCTTTTGATCCAAACACAGATAAATTAGATATCCATTTATATTTGGGTAATGGACACGCTCTCTAGTTTCGTAAAGGACATTTTCACCCCTTCAATGTGACGAACTTTCACCCCTCATGTTTTGAAAATCGTAGGCACTATCCAATGGTATATTAGGCTTTTTGCATGATTGGGGTCGAATTGGTCTCTTAAAGTAATCTTCAGTGACAGACTCCACTCTCAGACTAAGGGCGTCACAGTCAGAGAGTGTAAATTACTTGAAGTTTGGCACACTGAAAGGGTGAAAGTGTCCTTTTGAAACTAGAGGGGGTGAGAGTGTCCTTTAATGAAACTAGAGGGGGTGAAAGTGTCTTTTACACTTTATACTACATATTCTGGTGTTTGAATTAAGACCCTTTTCCTCACTGCTTGTCAAAGAAAAACCATAAAGAAGTAAGAAAGGTAATTTTAGATTTATTGTTTATGATCAGTAGAAAGTGAACCGATTTGTCAATGCTTGCAGGAAAGGGTCAGCCTGTCATGGATGCCGAGACAAGGCTCAAAATTGCATTAGGGTCAGCCAAAGGTTTCGCTTATCTACATGAAGATTGTAAGTAACAGTCATTCATATTATTTATCTCTCCTCATATCTGTACATGTGTCTGTGTATACCTATACTGCTATGCATATGGATTGTACTAATGTATTTCCACTGTTTAGGTCACCCTCGTATAATTCACCGAGACATCAAAGCCGCTAATATTCTACTGGACGACAACTTTGAAGCGAAGGTAAGTTACTTCAGTAGTGTTGATGGAATAACTTCACAAGGAAAAACTTTTTTTGTTTGCCCTATCATCCTCTCTTATTTTTTTGCCTATTCAAACACTACTTTCAGGTGGCAGATTTTGGGCTGGCCAAACTCTCTAATGACAACAATACTCATGTTTCAACTCGTATAATGGGAACATTCGGGTACGATATTTCAAGCCTTAATTTGTGTTTCTTGCAAACCGCATGCATCTTTATGCTCTTTGTTCATATTTCATGTATACAAACTAATGAACTATTGTATACAAACTATGGAAGGATATATGAACGTTTTTACTGTTGCAAATAAATAGATCTGGAATTCCTTAATGCAGGTACTTGGCTCCTGAGTATGCGTCAACTGGCAAGCTAACTGAGAAATCTGATGTTTATTCGTATGGTGTTGTGCTCTTGGAACTAATAACTGGAAGACGCCCTGTTGAGGTCCACAGTGAAGATGATAGCTTAGTGGACTGGGTTAGACTCCTCTTCGATGAGTATCTATTTACATCTGCCATTTTATATAACCTGCTTTGTAGCTGCTTCCTGCATCAGCCAGTCTTCTGGTGTCTGCATTTAGGCATTTATACATTTATGCAATCACCTTTCCTTTATCAGCCACAGTACTTCAAAAACACACGCTAAAAACTAACACATAATCTATTTTTCTGTAAATGAGTCGGGCCTCCTCTGAATTTCAAAGAGAAAATCCAAATCTTTTGTTCTTGTTCAAAGACACCCTTTTTGTTTCTCCTCCAGCATTTTCAATTGACTTGTGACACTTCACCTATATTTCTCTGTAAATGTACTGTTAGGCTCTGTTTGGTTTGCAGTAAAATATTTTACAAGGGAAAATATTCATCGTGTAAAATATTGTGTGAGAAAGTTTTCTCTGCAATTATTTTCTCGTGTTTGGTTGACACTTGCCAAAACAGTGGACAGTGACCGCAGTGGCAGTGATGGGTGGCGGTGATGGGTCCTGCGGAGGTAGGTGGTAGTGGTGGTTATTGGTGGTGGAGATGTTAGTATGAGTTGTTGTGCTCCTTCACTCTCCGGAAAATGGCTTATGGATTTGAAATGTGTAAATCATTTTACATCATTTGAGGGAAAACATTTTACGGGAAAATATTTGCCTCCAACCAAACAGCACCAAAACACCAAAACAAGGGAAAACATTTTACAGGAAAATGTTTTACCACCAACGAAATGGAGCCTTAGTGTCAAAACATTTCAAACAGACCAGCTTTATAAATGAGCTACGCTTGAAGGGTGGAACTTGGAATTTTTGCAGGAAAAAAACTGATAGGAACGGTCAAGGATTAAAAAATCCGTCATTTGCTTGGCTTTGTACATCAATTGTGGAAAGATTTTTTGTTAGGATTTTGTTCCCATGTCTAGCAAAGCCCTCCAAGCATAGCTATAAAGAAAACCTCTATGATTACCCCATACAGTATTTGACAAAGCAGAAACTCGAAACAATTGTAACACAAAATTAGCTAATTAAATCTGGTTAAGTCAATGTATGAGGTTACTTGAAGATTGTTTGAATGTTCATAGGGTGATCTTTTCTGTTTGTCTCATGAGCAGGCTAGACCACTTCTAATGCAAGCTACACAAGGTGGAAGCTTTGAGGAGCTAATTGATCCGCTTTTGGAAAATAAGTACAACCCTCAGGAGATGTTGCGGATGGTGGCTTGTGCTGCTGCGTGCATCAGGCATTCTGCTAGGAGGCGTCCAAAGATGAGCCAGGTACAGAAGCTATGATGTTTTTCAAGTAATTATGAATATGAAGTTATGAACTTTACTTTACTGGGATATTAGCTTTAAGAAAAACTATAATCTTGTTTGGCCGCGTTTAATCTTTCTTATGCGAACTGTCAAAAAAGTTTGACATCTTACCGACTTTTGTCTAAAAGATTACATAGGTTAGACGGACAATATTTAAAACTGGGTGCTAATGAGACGATTCCGTAACAAATCTGAACCCAAGAATCACTTAACAAGTCACCTTATTATACTCCTTTCCACCAAAGTTACTCCTTTTTATAAATACCTAGAACTTACATGTAGGTTTGGAATATTAAAAAATTTGATCAAGTTAATTAGATGAGAAAAACTGTTTGAAGTATCTGTAGAATCGCTTGTGGCAATTAAGGACTATGCTAAACTAGTTGGCTATTTCCTTAATTTTGCCCATTGTTCATTAGATTATGTGCCTGACCTGCGTCTGACCTGCGTAACCCTTACCCATATTATAGCTACTTAGAGGCCGCTACATATATTTGTACTTCTTACAAAAGAGAAAGCTCAAATTTTTAGAAACTCGCATCAGTAACTAGTGATTGGGGTTTCCACACATCTAAAAGGTAAGAATAATGAAGATATAGAAACCCTTGCATCAGTATTGGGGTTTCCACACATCTAAAAAGATATTAATAATGAAGATATAGAAAGCCACGTGGAGCAAGAAACTACAAGATATCAAAGAGACTGAAAATAACAAGATACTATTAGCCTTAGACTTGGTGAAAATTTTACTAATCATATTAAAACTAACATGGGTTGCAAAACAGGGAGAAATTTAGGAAGTAGTATTTCGTAGACTTGAAAGGTTCAAGAACAGCAAGGAAATGGACCTTAAGTTTCTTTATCTACTTAGGTTATTTCCGGACATGCTAGTTTATTCAAGGGAGCTATTGAAACAGTGACCGCTTCTATTTTCTACATGTGTCAAGATAAGGAAATAACCAACTACTTGGAGACTTAAACCAATTTATATACTTGCTAATTGCTATAGAATATAGATAAATGGAACTTAGACTGTAGCTTCGAGAAATCTAAATTGTTTGATTGTAAATATGCTTGAAACAGATTGTCCGTGCGCTAGAAGGTGACGCATCACTGGAGGACTTGAATGATGCGATAAAAACATCGGCTAGTAGTTCAAACTTCGCCTCAAACAGCTCCGAATACGACAGCAGGGAGATGAAGAAGGTCAGTAATGGGGGATTGTCCAGCCAGGAATTCAGCAGCAGCGGCGAGCAAAGCCTTACTGGAGAGTTTGTGAGCCACCGGCCTCCACTTAAGTAGCTCGGGGGGTCTCGTGAAATGCCGCCTAACAGAAACGCCGGGCATGTACCGTGAATGATGAGAACACCGAAATCATCTGGGGTGTGGTTTATCCTTATAGTTCATGAAGGGAGAGGTGTTATAATCTCTGCTGGGATTGGGGGGATAACATGTTTGGATTTGAATTATTCCTATATTAATATATGCTACTTGGAGAAATAGACCAATTTATATACTTGCATTTTTTTTTCGGTTTTATTGCTCTATGAAAGTGGGAGCAGGGATATTTTTCCGCTTTCAGATTTTTGCTCATTGTTTTTTTATTTTTGAACTTTAGATTCTAAATAAGTTGCGACTTGATTTAAAGCTGGTGTAGTTGAGTTTGGTTATGCATTATTGTTGTAGATCACTCATAATTACTACCACTCCGTCTCTGCTTTTTGTTTTCAATTTTTATTTTGGTATGTCTCTGTTCTTTGTTCTCATTTCCACTTTTGGTAATTAAACAATCCAATTGTCCAAAATACTCCCTAATCACATTAACTTTTAGGATAAAAGACAAAAACCACCCCTTGAGTATGGGGTATATACAAAAAAACCCCTCGTGTTCGGGGATATACAAAGACCACCCCTGTCGAGACAAAAACCACCCCTGTCAGTGGATGGACGTTAGACGAAAAACACCCTTCTGTTACAATAAGTTAGTATGGGGTGCGATTTGTCTTTTTTTATGACCATTTTGTCCCTACTTGTATTTTTGTGTTTATTGTGTTGTTTTTGGTGTTCTAAGTATTCTTGACCAACATTCTTGGTGTTCTTGAACACCACCTCCACCACCACCACCACCACCAAATCCACCACCCCTCCACCACAACAACAAATATTTACCACCGCCATGGAAATCATCTATAAATATATATCCGAATTCACTAAAAAAACCAAGAACATCAATATATCACTAAACATCATCAAGAACATCTATGATAACATCAAGAACATCAATATATAAACAAAGTTTTCTTAACCAAAATTCCTTGACCAAAAAATTTTCTACCAAATTGGAGTATAAAAATATCAACAAAGAGATTCACAGATCATCTACAAAAACAACAACAAGAAGCTCCACCACCTCCAACAACACCGCCGCCAAGATATGAAGATAATCCAACACAGACCCAATTTTTACAATTCAATCGAAATCTGAAGCTAATTTAAACTGAATCTCACCGCCGACACCAGAATTCAACCTCAAATCGAATCAAAGGACCTTTCACTCACCTGGAGGCTTCGTTCGACAGAGGACTTTTCCTGCTGGAATCACGGAAGGCGGCGAAATTGCAAACCTAGTTTGCGGAAATTCCGAACTTGGACGACAAATTGGTTGATTTGAACGCTGGTTTGGGAAACCGAATCACAGCTTTGGAATCAAGCCTGGGTCAACGAATCTCCCGTCTGGAGGATCGTCCATGGCTTCTTCCCTCTGCCCCTGTTCCGGCGAACCAAGCAAGAGCCACTCTATCACAGACCCAAGCCTCTCTGGGTTTCTCTGCGCCGCCGTTCGATCCAAGTCCCCCTCCGGTACCTTCTCTTCCGGCACCTTTCCTGACCCAAGCCACGCAACACCCTTCAATCCTTCACCCTTTCAATGCTTTGTTTTCTGATCTAAAGCAGCGCACACCAGCAGAGGCGCCGCCACAGCCTTCCTACTTTACACAGCCTCCAAACCAATTAGGGTTCCCTCTTGCGCCGGCTCATCAACCCCAGCCACCGGGAATCCTCGCTCCACCACTCAATCCGGCGACTCAACCATCGCCACCGCCGCAAGCGAATCAGACCCAACTCGAATCCGTCGTCGCTTCGTTTGTCGCCGCTGTCCAAGCCTTGAACCATCCGACCGCGCCGCTGAACGGGTACGGCACGAGTCCTTCGCTGCCCACGCAACCCCCGGCGGCGAACGAATCATCGGCTCCGGCGAGTAGCTTCGAGGGGCAACCGTCGGTTCTGTCGAGATGGTGAAGAACTGAAGAGGAAGAGGAGTAGAGAGAGAGAGAGAGAAAAGGGGGCTGTTATTAGGGTTAGAAATGAGGGATGGGGGAGAAGAAAAGATTTTATAGCAGTGTAATTTTTCGTGAAGTTGAGGGTAAATAAGTCTTTCTCCCCCTCCGTTAGTTTCCGTTAGTAACCGTTAACTGACAGGGGTGGTCTTTGTATATCCCCGAACACGAGGGGTTTTTTTGTATATACCCCATACTCAAGGGGTGGTTTTTGTCTTTTACCCTAACTTTTATCTAAAAAGGTGATGTGATATGTATGTAACTTCCGTGGTTTCTTCTAATACACTGGGTTATTTTTGTCTTTCCGCCTCTACTCTTATTTGTTGTGCCCAGCAGCCATGGGAACATAGAGTAGAGACGGAGTGGTAGTAGTCTAGTAGATGTCTTAATCCAGAAAGGTTTTTATAATTACATTTGTTTTTCACATCTCTAAGCACCGGGTCGAACCCAGTTCATATGGTTGTGACATTGATGTCCTAACCTAATGGTCTTGGGTTAGAATTTGGTGGAGAGAGAGAAGAGGGTGATGTTATGAGGTATTTTAAAATACATTTTTTTTTCTTTACCCAAAATTTGAAACATACATATTTTTTTTTTTAAGGGAAACACATTTTTAAAAAAAAAACATACATACTCATTGCATATGCCATTACTTATTGCATTTCTATCATAGCATCATACATGAGTGGAGCTAGGAAATAAGTGTAGCGAGAGGCACTTCAGCAAATATATGTAATTTGTGAGTATTTTTTTTACTGAAAGGTACTCTCTCCGTTCCTCCTTTTCTTCAAAAACTTAAAATGCTATTTTATTAGCAACTGAAGTGGTTTTACACCACCGTGATTAAAAGTAAACATGTGATTCACTAAATTGTACTTTTTTTGAGGAACAAACATGAAATCACCAGATGAAACAAAAGAACATAGCCTACATCATCTAGACATGAGTTGCTGAGCTAGGCAGTCAACAAATTTGAACACTCGAATTCTTGATTATTTCTCGTGCAAACTGAGCTAGAAGGTGCGTTGCTTTATTGGCTTCTCTTCTTGTCCATTTTACCTTCCATTGCTCAAAAGTTTTGATGAACCCTATGGACTCTTCTTAAATGTCTGCACTGCGGTGAGATCGTTGATAAAGCCCCTTTCAGTTCCAAAGTCCAGGTCTTCAATTAACTATTTTGCATATCCCTCCACCTGTAAATACCATACTCCCTTCACTTGCAAAACGAATACATTCACGCATCGTCATGGCTTTAATTTTCCTTGCGCTACTAAAGGGACCGACTGGGAAACATTTGGCGCCGACACATTGACCCGTAACATCTCTAATAATAACCCCACCTGCCCCTCTGCCCGTAATTGGATCAAAAGAGCGTCAAAGTTAACTTTTATGAAGTTTCTATCTAGTCTCTCCCGTGTCAACCCAAGTTCATCACTTCCGTCACTATGAAGCTCTCCAGCACAGGCTCGTTCAAATTCATTCAATCTTGCATGCACATGAGTCACTATCTGGTCGGCTAACTTTGGGCTGCCATTGAAATCGCCGCATTCTTGTGATTCCTGATTTCCCATAATGTTACACATAGAGTTCTTTCGTCTTCCTCATAAAGTCGACCGAATAAATCTGTCACCCCATGGAGAAGATTTTTTACTTTATGAAAGTAGCTGGTGAAACCGATTAGCTGCCAGACTTTCCTCGCTACCTTGCATTTGCAAAATATGTGATCTTTGTATTCGTTAAACTATCCGCAACTAGCATATCAGTTCTCTATTGGGATACACCTTCTCATTAGGTTGCGTTTTGAGCGCCAAACAAAGTGTGTAATTTTTTTCTCTATATTCTGGCTTTCCAAAGCTGCTCAAAAACCATGTGGGACGAGTTTAAAACACTGCTCAGAATATTTTACCCAACATCGCGCTGCGCCATTTGATAGCCCGATCTTACCGAGTACTGACAGTTACTTTGCGCAACCCAGATCAATTTATCCATCCTTGCTGCAGCGGAATCAGGATGGAGGTTATAGGTTGAACGTCAACTTCTCATAAAAATTGTCGCCTATGAGTTCCATACCCGGTCTTTGCTAATGAATTGCTAAGCAACATTGTAATACCCTATTTTAATACAAAGGGTAAATTGGTAATTGAGACAAGAAAATTCAATTTTAATTTTGAACGATGAGTTGGTAATTTTAGGGTTGAAAATATACTCGGGAATTTCGTATAATAATAATTCTATAGAGAACGGTATCTTATTGTGTATTTTATTTAGCATTTTATGTGATTTATTTAACTATACCAAAGTGTGTACCGTTAAATTCTGAAGGGTAAATTGGGTAATTGAGAAATAAGATTCAATTTTTATTGCGAGTAATGAGTTAGATTATTTTGGGTTGAAAATATTTTCGGGAAGTTCGTATATTAATTCTAGAGAAAACGGCATTTTAATCGTGTATGTACTTTATATATCATTTTATGTAGCTATTTAAATATAACAAGTGTGTACCCAACCCACTAGTTGACTCTTCCTATTGGTGCACCCAAAACACTAGAATTATCTAGCCAAGTGTGCTCCCAACACACTCTAACACAACCAATTTAATAATGAAAAAAAAATGTGTGGGGCGGTGGTAGGAGAATCACTTCTCCAAGTAAGCTCTTTTATTTAAATGTTTTGTCATCTCTCTCTCTCACACATCAGACCCATTATTTCTCTCTCTCTCTTACAAAATAAAACACTCCTCTCTCTTTTTGCAAACCCACGGCAAACACCACAACCACCACCACCGTGCCTTCACCATCACCACCCGAACCACCCTCACCACCACAGCCACCTCTTCTCTCCCTCTCCTCGCCCTCTCTGCTACTCACAACCACCAGCAGCAGCAGCTGCTCCCGCCAAACGCCACCAGCCATCTCCGGCGACCCACCCGACGGAAATCAAACACCCATCTCAGCCTCTCTCTTCCCCTCACTGTTTTGAACGCCTGAGACCTCCTCCAACCTCTGAAGCGACCCCAGGACGAGAACAACAGCGGCAGCAGCAGCTTCCGCCGCCGAGAAGGCCGCCGACCACCTCCGGCGAACAACCCGACGGCGAAACAGCCGCCACCCACCTCTGCCTTCTCTCTCCCTCGCTCGTAATGACCTCCTGAACACCTACCCTCTCTGTTGCGTCACAAAGAGAAGCTTTAACCGCAGCAAATCGCTGCAGTGCACCAGAACCGCCACCATCGCCGCCGCCACCATATTTTCCGGCGAGAAGCTCAACGGAGCTAACCGGAGCGACCCACTCACTCCCGTTTGAACCAAAACACTCCTGGAGGTCCGAGGAGTCTATTAGCAATTTCAAACAGAGCCCTCAACGTCCGATTCATCGCCGGTGTTCATCACCGCCGACCGCCACCTTCGGAGATGTAACCCGCTCCGTTTCTTGACCGTTTCTCGCGATTTTCGCGTAGGTGAGTCCTAAATCACTCTCTAGTTCATTTCTAATCATAAAAATCGCATCTTGTTAGCTCTAACACAAATCGAGAATGTTGGGTTTGAGTTGTATGCTTGTAAAAGGGGGTTGTTTATGTAGTTTCTGAAAAGTTGAGGGTGGGATGTTAACTGCACGTTAGTTTCTGAAAAGTTGGGAGTGATTTGTGTATTTTATCAAACTGCGTATTTATATAAACTTTAAAGTGTTATTTTTGGATTAATGATATATGCTAACACTTCTATATATTATTTTGACTATATAAAAGTAAATAAGTTGTTAAAATTACATAGAGTTATATTTATATGAAATATTGTTGTTTTTATAAGCAAGATAAAAATATGTGATTTGGTTTAATTATATAATTTCGGGTTGATTAACTAAATATTTAAATTTGCTTGTAAACTAGTGTTTTGAGTAAAAGAGATTATTTTGTTAATATTGATAAAAATAATTAAGTTGGAAGTTAGTTTGTGAGATAAATATGAAATAGACTTTTAAAAGAAATCCATATTACTATTATTTGATATTACTTGATTATTTTTCTAGAAGTAGAAATTATTTATCCAACATCAATTTATAGTTATGTATGATTTGTTTTATTGAAATAAGTATTTTGTGAATTTTATTTGACTATTTAATTCTTTTATAGTATATATATATTTTTTAATAAATAAATAGTAATAATTGAATTAGTTTGAATTAACTTTTATAGTCACTTATGAATAAATAGTTTGTTTATTAAATTATTATTTCCTATAAAATAAGGGTGCGTGAAACTAATATTGGATTTATTACTCAATAATTTTACGAGTTTGTATTTGTATAAATTATAATATTTTTATGAGAAAAATATAAGTGTTAATTAAATAATTGTTTTATGCTATTAATTAATGGGGTTAAGGGGGGATAATTTCAAATGAGAAATTAGGAGATATAGCATTTTTGCATACTTGCATAATTAGACTTGTAATTAATTTAGGAATTATAAATTGTAGGTGACAAGTTCGTAGACGGAGGCTATGTATATCCGTAGAAGCATTATCGTGCTATTTGCTTTGCTACTTAAGGTGAGTAAATATGCCTAACCTAGTGTGCCCATCCTCCTTTCGTGTCCAAATATTTTTATGTCTTTTACGTCTCAAAATGTGATTTGTGACATACGTGTTTAACTTGATATTTCAGTTACGCGTCCAACTATTTTCGTGATTTATACGTCTCAAATGTGAATTTTGAAATACGTGCTTGACTTAGAATTTCAATTACTTGTTTATCGATTCATTTGGAAACTATCACATGGAAATTAATAATACGTAATAACGTAAAGTGGAAACAGTTGTGCGGCGGAACCATATGCGGATTATTATTTATTGTGGTTATTATATTTTGCTCGGTTGCAATTGCCCCGGGTTGCTCCATGTACTCACCTCTCTGGCCGCTAGAGTCTTAGAGGGGTGTCGGCACTTAAGGTATTGGATGCTTGCGAGATGGTTGGCTCTATATTGTTGGTTCGTTCCCCGCTACAACTAAACTAAAATGTGAATTTTGAGATGTGGATGATGGATTATGGATTTTGATTATTGGATATTGGGAATTACCTAATTGGGACAAATATTATGGATCGAAAAGTTTCGTTTGGATAAATGTCTATTTATACTGTGATGATTTGAGAACACGTTTCGGGAAACAAAGAATTAAAAATTGGAAAATATATCTCGTTTCTAACACGAGAACATATTTGTTTACTTCTTGCATATCATCCTTATTTCTTAAATTAAAAATATGCCTCTTTCCGATTTACACGTTTGGGTGTTTACTTACTCAGCAAATTTTGTGCTGACTTTGGGAAAAACTGCGGTCTTTATTTCTTTCCCCCGCAGGTCTAGGTGAAGGGAGCTCGGCTTAAGGGGAAACGCGGACTCATCTCGTTGTAATTAGTACTAAATATTTGAGACACTTAGATTATATCTCATCATGTTTAATAGTAGGTATTATTTCACTATTGAAGACATTATAGTTTGTAATATAAATAGCTATGGCGATGTTTGTTTTGATTACCATTGTTCCTTGCACCGGGAGCGATCCCAGGTGCGGAGTGGCATTTCCATATTTCTCCCGCGACGAAGTACGGGGGTGTCACAAACATCGCTGGCGGATTCGGCGTATAAACTTTAAAGTGGTGGTTACTTGGTATGAAAGAATCTTATAGCGTGATTGTACTACCGTTTGCGATTCTCCATATACATCCTTTGCAAAGATTCTCACGCCCATGCAGAATACCACGCAATGCGGAAGAAGAATTGTAGCCGAGACTTGCATTCATAAATTCTTGACCAGTGAAATACTTTGCTGTAATTACCCTTGACATGAGCGCCTCCGGCTACTGTAGAATCCTCCAAGCTTGATTTGCTAGCAAAACTTGGTTAAACGCTTTGATTTTTTAAAAAAACCCTAATCCTCCTTGCGCCTTACTCTCTTGCATCTTTTCCCAAGCGATCCATGCGACCCCTTTTTCTTTTCCGTAGCCAGTCCACCAAAATTGCCGTATTATCGATTCCATTTTGTCGCAAATTTCGTTCAAAAGTGTGAAACAAGACCTGACATAAGTCGGGAGTGCTTGAGCAACAATTTTAATAAGAATATATTTACCTGCAATTGAGATGGTCTTCTCCTTCCATCCTTTAAACTTTCTTCTGAGATTATCTGTGAGACTGTTGAAAGTAATCGATTTGTTTCTCCCCATCGTAGTAGGTAACTCGATATACATGTTATACTACTCCATCTCAAGAACCCCAGTGGCTTGAAGGATCTCAACGCTTATATCAGCAGGTATTACAAGAGAGAAGACAAGTGCAGGTTTTTCTAAGTTCAGGCGCTGACCTGAAGCTTTTCCATTATTCCATATGATTAGATAATCCCCTGTAAGATATCCAGATTTTTCGTATCATCACATGTAAAAATAAACTATCATCAGCAAAATACAAGTGGGAGACCACTAGTCTTCCCCTTGTCGCGGTTACTCCTTCTACCGCCATAATTCTCCGATGTTGTCACTGTTGTAGATGAGAATTTGCTGCATATCAAGAACAACTAAGGGGAGAGGGGGCACCCTTGTCTTAGATCCCTTTTCCGGAATAATGGAACCACATATGAAGTCATCGCGAACAAAAGCGTACTTGACCGTAGATATGCAGTTTCAATGAGAGTAATGAATCGAGGACCAAACCCAAAATAAAAAAGGGCTTCAGGGCGAATTGCCTCTCAATGGGGTCGTACGCTTTACTCATATCATGTTTCAGACCAAACCTAATATCTTAAATATTTTCTTGAGCCATCATTGGAAGATCTAGAGCAAGAGCCCCTGGTGTCATATTCATATCCAATTGTCTCCCTTTCTCATACTCTAAGTTTCTAACATCCTCACCGTGTTGCGACTAAAAATCGTATTCGACCCTTTCCTCTTAGACGAATTTCCATCAGCTTTATCTTCTTTTCCTTTATTATTTGTTTGTGTTTTACAATTACTAGAAGTTGTTCCTGTGACGCTTGATTAATTGATTTTATTTTTTCCAGTATCGAATTTGATCACTCGCTCTATTATGTTTTCTTGTTGTCTTCAGTAAGAGTTTTTGCATTGGACCTGTTGCTTCTAGATTTCTTTGTTATACTAACGACACCACAAGCAAGGATATATGGCTTTATCTAACCCAAAATGGCATATTCAGCACTAGGAAGGGGGTGGGGGTAAGCTTGGGGCAGAAGTTGGGGTGGAGCTCCGTGTCTGGTGAAGACTAATGTTGGTTGTTACCGGACAAGTCAAAACCGAACATTCTACAGGCAGGCTCATTGGACTCCTCAAAAACTTTATGTAACAACCCCCTTATCCGAATCGGGACAAGACCGGGAGGGTGAGGGAGTTGTTGCAGGTAGTACCAGAGCCATTTTCAATCTCATGATCTAAGCATGAAAATGAAGAATCAAGTATGGAAGTGAAGGAAACTAGGATGAAATTTCATCTCTCAAAGCGAAACATAGACATGTAAGAATGAATTCAACACTAGAAGAAGAGTTTACCCCAAGATTCAAGAAGATTGTGAGCAAAAGATTGAAATTGGTCTTCAATCCATGAGTAGAATGGTGAAATGACTCCCCTTCATAGTTATACAAAGCTTCGAATCAAGTTTTTCTTGCTTGAGAGACTAGAAAATGAAATTTGATGAAGATATGTGGAGATGAAGCTCCAAAAACGGGAATGGAGTTTTAAGAGAGAAAAGAAAGGTAATATGAGTGTTCATGAAGAAAAAAGATGCAAAGAAATTAGAGTAATAGAAATAGGGAGTGATGGGGTTGATGGAAATGAAAAAGAGTGATAAGGGTATGTATTTATTGAGTTTCATGATGATGAGTAACACGCATGATAATGTAAGTTGACCAAGTTAGTGGAAAAGGTCTTGGAGACAATTATAAATCTCACAACTAGTTAGTTGGGTAGAAATTAGAATATCAAGGAAATGATGATTGATATGAAAAATATTATAATTTGATGGTAAGTACTACCTCTGTTTCCTATGGTTCAGGTAAGAGAAATGGGCACATGTTTTAATAAACCCGTGCATTTTACAAATTTACCCTCACCTTTCCATCTAATGACATCCCTACTTCCTTCCCTCCCTCCCTCCCTCCCTCCCTCTCACCACCACCACGACCACCACCACCACAACATCACCACCACAACTACCAGCAACAATGATAGTATATACAAATTTACATATCAATGTTGACAGTTAACATTTCTGAACCAAAAACAAATAAATTTGAGTAACAACAATAACAAATCTGATGATTTTTTTTAACAACAAACAAATCCTATGATTTGGTTACAAGAGTAAAAAGAACCAGGAAATAGGAGGAAATAAAAAAAATAAAAAAACAGATGATAGAAGGAGAACAAGAAGCGGAACCATCGGAAGATAACCGATGCCGCCTTGAAGCCGCCACCGCCTCCTTGGCACCTCTCTGCATCGAAGAGGAAATTGTTACCAAGAAGAAGAAGAAGAAGAAGAAGAAGAAGAAAAGGAAGCCTCACCGCCGCCGGAATACCGAACCCACCGTCGAACTGCTCGCGCCGACGGGTCCACCGCCTCCGAACCCTAAAACCGTCTCCCGTCTTCCTTCTTCCTCCTTTCACCTTCGACCCTTCTGATTTTGCCTCGCCATCGTCGCCGCCTCCAAACCCTAAAACCGGCGAACAATTCCGAAACATATGCAACCTTGGTCTTGATGTGAAGAGGACGATGATCCAAGATAGAAAATCGACACTAGAAATCACGCAAATCAACGACTACGGGTAGATCTAGGTTGGAAGTTTTCACGAGAAGGGGGAGGTTCTCTTTCTCTCTCCCTTTCTGTCTTTCTCTCTCTCTTTATCAGTCACCGTGTGTAATGGAGGTTAGGTATTTGAGTGAGTTCAATGATAATGGTACTTTAGTCTTTTACGATCAAAAACTTACCAAAAAAGGAAAGTAGGCTGAAAGAGAAGAAATTTCCGTTTAAGGGAAGTACGCTTAAAGAGAAGAAACAGAGATAGTACAAGATTACACATACAAGAGGGGTAAAATGCAAACTTTCAATTACTATCTAGCACATAAAAAGATAAAAAATTTACATTAAAAGAACATTACAAAATAACTCCAAATAAACTACTGTCTTTAAATGTCAAAATTGCACTTTTAGAAAACTAAAGAAAACAAGTCAAGAGTAAGTTTGAAATATTATTATTATTAAGATTCTTTTTGAAACTCAAGTATTAGTTTTACCAAAATTACAAAATAACCCTTAGTGAATAATACGAGGTATTACACTTCATCATTCACCACCTTCGTAAGATTTGGATTCTCCTGAGTTGTCTCAATTCCTTCCAAAGCTTTTCCGGTCACCTTGTCTGTGTTCGGAGTGGGATTCTGGCTTTGGGGCTCCTATTTACGCTTTTTTGGGCTACATAGCAGCCAATCGCCATAACCGGCCTCCATAATCTCTCTAACATATGGCGGTATAACCTCACAGTGATCTCCTTCGTGAGTGATACAATCACACCGAATACATAAAGTAAGGAGTCAACCATATTTGAAATCCAACAATATTACGTCATATTTTCCTTGAATATGCACTCCCTGGGTAGAGGTTCGGCTACAAGGAACCCACCCCTAACCCTAATGAAGTTTATACCCTCTTCGCTTTTAAATCTACCTTCCGAATATAATGTCTCACCTACTAGATCTATAACCCCCAGACTTGTATGTGCCTTCATGATATGGATCGGTAAGTTGCTAATTTGAACCCAAAGATCAATGGATTCAAAAGCTACGCTCTAAAGAGGCTCTCCTAACGTCCATCTTTCTGACAGCATAATTTTCCCATTAAATGCCCAAGAACCCCGAAAACAACACGTTTAAGACATGCAAGGTCAGGGAAGATGAATAAAAAGGTGTTGAAATCAAGTTTAACGATTTTTTTTAACCTCGTTTCCCCTATTCCATATCCTCCTGAACGTTTTACGCATGACTTTACTGTTAACTGATTCATTCGGAACAAAAGGAACCAATCAAACAAAGCTCGAAGTCTTTCTCTCTTTCGCTCCAGTACTCGTCATCGAGGCGCAATACCCGTTTCTCCTTCTCTATGTACTCAGAGTTCTGCATCTTGCTGAGAACTCCATGTCTTATGATTATTTTGATATCAACAATTTGTTTGCAACTATATGAGAACAGCTTCGTAAAAAATAAAGTGAGGTGAAAATATTGAAGGAAAATTTCCAATTTTTGGAGTCATTAAAAACTGTCACACACACATATAATAAATTAGCATTATTGCATTTGAAACATATTTTGAGCCTTATGTTTTGTTGAAGATGGAAATTTTGGAGATAGTGAATTGGAGAATGACAAATGCGTAATACATGCACAATTGAAAATCGAAGCTAAAGGACCCTCAATTCACGGTCAATAACTCGTAATTACAGCTTACAGAGATATGAAGCGTATGCTAGTGACAATTTTGATAGAGATGAATACAAAACACCTGAACTGACAAAAGCTTTGAAAGAGGTGAGTACATAGAGAAAGACAGAGAAAGGGAGGAGAATACAATCCTTAGCAGAAGTGACTATATCTTGCTACAGTGGCGAATGTCCCTATTTATACTATGTCAATAATTTCTGAACAAGCCAGTCTAACTACATTTCTGGTTCATGCAAGTGAACACCTCCTCAACCGAGTGTTTTTTTTTCCAGTTGCTTGAGTTCCGCGATTCTACTTGTCCTGGATCAATCGTTACCTACTGACCCTCTTTAACTGTGTTGTTTTACTCCTTTTGCTGACTCATCTTTCCACCTTCCACCGATTTGTAAGTTCTTCGTTTTACACTTAAATCACAACCTTTTGCTCCTGAAACCTTGTATTAACATAATTTGTTAATCACAACTACTGCTAGATTACTACTTCTTGATGAGTCTTTTAAAAACAGATTGAAGGAATATTAAGGAACTTTTTCAATGTTTGCTGCCATTGGTGGAATATCATCTATATATTCAACCAACTTAGCATTCCTACTATTGAAATACATTTCAAGTCTTCGTAAATGTTTTAAACAAAAAAACAACTAGTTTACATAGGCGATTATCCATATGAGGAGATACATTTTAAAGAGGCAATTGTTCATATGAGGATATTTTATTTGAGACAGTACCCTAAAAAGACCGGAAAACACCAATACTAAAAATAGTCCTTGATGAACAAACCCTTATTGTTCTCAACCAACTAGAAGCCGATAGTTCATAGTAGTATAGGACTATGGATAGCAATACCCGTAGTAGGCCTCTTACCAAAAAAAGAAAGAAAGAAACAAAGTCCAACTTTTGTAGGTTTTAGCCGACAATTGGTTAGTTAGCGCACCAAATTGTTAATGCCAACATCCGTGATGGCAATTAAAAACAGCTCCAATGCACCTTCCACCACAGAAAACCTCTCCTCCTCTTTGTAGAGTCCGAATTATCCTTTCTGTGTATAATTTTCTGTATCTTTTTTTGAGAAATTGTTTCTGTCGTTAATCAATTTTAAACCCGTACATAATGGAGGGGCTTATAACGCTCTACCACTTGAGCTACCACCCTAACTGCCATTCTCTGTATCTTTCATATGATTGGTTCGTGCCGTATTTTATACCGTACTAATTTAATAAAATTTTTGAAATAATAAAGTTAAATAAAGAAATAGAACTTTTGACAGAATACCCCCTCGCAGCTTCATCTCGTTGACACTTAGCTACATGCAGTATTGGTCTTACCACCTATCGTCTCTGCAGTTTGTAAAATTGCGACACTTAGGTCCAAATGTACTAACACCGTTAACTTCCGTTAGATAAATATGAAGAAGAAAAAAAGAGAAAAATGTATAAATAAAATTAGAAGAGAGAAAAACGAAAAAGAAAAAATAAAAACAAATGAGAAAAGACCACACTATCCCTTTTGATGTATTAAAATACTAAAATGTCACTCACTTATCTAACGGAAGTTAACGATGTTAGTCCATTTGAACCCAAGTGTCGCAAATGTATAAACTGCGGAGACGATAAGTAGTAAAATCAAGTAGCTAAGTGTCAGTGAAGCGAAACTACGAGGGATTTTTTGTCAAAAGCTCAAAAAATATAACAAGGATCAATCACATTAGGATACACACAAGATACAGAGGATCCGGACTCCTCTATGTCTTCCTCACCTGTCAATTTTGCTGCTTTGGACAGTGTCACTTTCCGAGTACAAGAAGATAGAAATCGATACAATCCATAACTCTAATACATCTTCTTCGCTATCTTCCAAATTGAAACCTAGTGGTACCTCCTTTCACATTCCCTCCCATCTCTCTCTCTGTAAAATAGCTGGGTCTCGCTTCATTCATCGTCTCCGCCGTCTCCATCTTCCCCAAATCTCAGGTAACACTTCATATTTATTAATGGGTTTTTTCTGTATTCGCTTGAATCATCATGCTTTTCTGTTAATATTGGTGGGTTTTGCTTCATAGGCTAATGGGTATTGGTGGGTTTTGCTTGATCTTGCAGTTGTAATTGAAAAACTCGTTCATAGGCTCTTCAATGGCGAATACTGGGAAGAGGGTATTGCTTACTTCAAATGGAGATGAGATTTCTCTCAACATTGCCAGTCAATTAGTCCAACGCGGTTGCAGGTTTTTTCCTCAATCTCTCTATAGATGTGGGTGTTACCTGTTTATGTAATTTTCTCATTTCATGTCATGTTTTATTACAAATAGGTTGGTTCTGATGGGGGATGAGTTGGTTCTAAAGGATGCTGCTGAGAAGATAATGGGTTCATTGGAGGGTGCATTTCCAATTGGGGTTGTGGGATTAGATATGGAAGAAGAGAAAGAGGTGGTTTACGGCGAAGCTGTCGACAAGGGGTGTTCGATTCTTGGGAGTTTGGATGCTTTTGTCAATTGTTATTCATATGAAGGTATTATGATTTCTTCTGGGTACTTCCTTATGATGTTTCTTGGTGTTAATGTTGGATGAAGAATGTAGTATTCATTCATATGTTGGTGTTCTATGAGAAAATGAGATGTAGATATGCAGTCAAAGTGTGGAATAGATTAATGAATGACTTGGAGAAGGAAGAGAATCTTTTGCTTGAATTCTTCCCCACCAACCTTAACTCGTGGATTTCGATTCACTACTTAAGAATATTTTCTAAGTTCACCCTTAAGAAATTTCTTTCAAGGCAACTTGATTGCACTGTTATTCATGATGTTGCTTAGTTTATTGTTAGCCTTTCTTATTGAACAATTAAATATGATGTTCCTTGTCATCCCTTTCGGGGTTACAATATAATATCTTACTACCACGCACGGTAGTTTTTTGTGATGCTGTGTTTTTCCGTTTGCAGTGAGGACCAATATTTAATTTATACACACTATAATTTGTTGCTTTTCAGATTATAGTGTAGGGAAGTTGAACCCCACCAGGCCCGGGCCAAAAATCCATGGGGTTACGGGTTGAGGGGGCCGAGTGGGCCTGGGCAATATATATCATTAATATATTTTTAATATTAATATATATGTATATATTAATAATATAATAATAAACGGTACCGTTTTTGGGAGACCGGCCCGAGCCGGGCCGGGTTGGAGGGGGGCCAATTCAAAGCGCACCGGGTTGGGGGCTGGGCCGGCTCAAGTGTTGAAGGGGGCCGGTCCTGGGCCGCGCCTGAGTGCCTGACTCATTTTAGTGCGGGCCGGGCCAGATTCAAGCCCAGGCCAGCCCCCTTGACACCTTGACTTACTTTCAACAACAATGCATTTGTCGTCTAGTTCAAGTTTGCTAATAGTTTGACTTGTATACACAACTTCAAGTCAACAGTGGTTTACCAGTTATGCCGGCCAGGTGATTCTGAAAGTATTCGGGACTTATGCAAGTTACAACCCAGTTGTTGACCTTGTAGTTAGTGTATTTGATGTTAGTGCTTGGACCCCTTTAAGTCCCATGTCTACATCTCATTATTTTTTAATTCATTTTTCCATTCCGTTGTGTTGATGTGATTTCTTACTGGGGTTGTGTATGCTGCTCATTCACTTGTCTGAAACAGGTAAGATGCAGGACCCTCTACAGTTGGCTGAAAACGAGTTCAAAAAGATAGTGAAAGTGAATTTCATGGCTGCATGGTATTTGCTGAAGGCTGTTGGTAAGAAAATGCGTGATCAAAAGTCAGGCGGATCAATTGTATTTTTGACCTCAATAATTGGTGCTGAGAGAGGCCTCTATCAAGGAGCTGCGGCATATGGTTCGTGTTTGGGTGGAGTACAACAATTAGTTCGAGTAAGTCCAACTCAAATTTGCCATATTTTATCATCTACCACCTGCCAAATTTGGGTGTATGCGTTATATACTTTAGGTAGATTGTGCTGTGTACATGACAAGAATTCTAGGTAATATATTCAGATAATTGGGATTTTGTGCTACCAATAAACTTAATCTGGGAGATATGGATCTTTCTACCATTTCCCTTGTCGGATCCCATGGGTGTTTAGTACTTTAATCGTGATGTTCTTCTACTAGTTCTCTTGAAGGTCTTAAAATTCTCACTTACTCCAATATAACTCTCATCACTACAGTTGAGTCCTTATTCTTTTAATGGATTCTTCTCCAAGGAGTTAAAATGAATTGTTGGAGACTGCGGTCCTCAGTACGGTAGATTCCTTATTCTTTTGATGGTTCTTCTCCAAGGAGTTAGAATGGATTGTTGGAGACTGCGCTCCTTAGTTTGCATCAATTTTATTTCCTCTTCACTAGTTTAGTTTGAACCTTTAGGTCCTGTCCTTCATTGCCTTAATTGGAGTGAGTAGACACCGGCTACTGTTCCAAATTACCTCCAAGGTTCTCCTTTGATGTGGGATTCATCATCCTTGCTTTATTATTATTATCATTAGTTATTCTTGCTCTAGCATCGATTTTTCTATCAGTATTTGGAAAATACACTTCATAGAATACTGAAATTAGCTGACACACTATACTTTCATTGCTAAAAACAAACAGGGTAGTACAAAATACAGATCTGACATTTCAGGCCTACGAATGTGGATTTGTAGCTTGTTTCTTTATTACTTGCTGGATGTAAATAGTTTGATGCAGATACTAAAAGTATCTGTAAACTTCAAATTTGAATTCTTGTCGAATGACAATGTCATGTACTATCAATTATCAGCAAACTAACTTGAAAAATCTGATATTGGTCCTTAGGTTACCTTTCCTGTAAGGATTAGTGGTTATCTGGATTTTGCCTTTTTCTTGTAAATGATGTCTTTGTAGGATTTTAGGGATTTGGTCCACGTAAGCCCCAGGGCCAGTTTTTCCATTGCGAGTATTATTCAAGGTGTCGAGAACTTTGTGTGCAGCTTTTAGCCTTTGACGTTCATCTTGCTGTTCACATTTATTTTCTGCATAAGAAATCTACGCAACTTGTTGTATTCTTTCACCTGAATGAACATACTCCAGAGATCCATTCTACTTGAACGCTTTGACTGATTGATGAATGGTGGTCTTTGCCCTCACCCCACCACTTACCAACTTTGAAACCCCATCACATACCACCTAATTTGAGTCCTTGTCAATAAAAATTAGTACTTCCATCTCTTTGAGCTTCTAAA
Source organism: Linanthus parryae (assembly GCA_023055425.1). NCBI lineage: Eukaryota > Viridiplantae > Streptophyta > Magnoliopsida > Ericales > Polemoniaceae > Linanthus > Linanthus parryae. Next base: position 44,558,954 of record JALGPY010000002.1, read on the forward strand.
GTATAATTGTCACTTACTTTCATGAGAAACAATTAAGGGCAAGAGCACATGTATTCTTATTTAAGGGTTCCTGGCAATGCACGGTACTGAAGGTCTTGTTGATTAATAGGTACAATCTAACAGCCTAGAAGTAGGATTAATTTTTGACCTTTGTATGGATGTTGTTTCTATGCATTCTGATGTGCCCTTGTTGGCAATCATACATTTTTCCTGCTTTGCTGCTTAGGTTTTTCCTCAACCAAAAAGAACAAATTATAGGGGTGTAACCGGTTTGGTGTGTCTATGATTCAAAGCCAGCCGCTACCATTGTTTGGCAGAACCTAATCGTAAACCTAGCCTTTAGTGGCTCGAATCTAAACTGAACTGAACAGAACAGAATCATGAAAGAAAGGTTTGGTTTGTTTGGTTTCACATCTTGGATTTGTCGGGTTTATGAGGTTGAAAGATTTCCAAATCCAAACCAAATTGTTTATTACTGTTTGACATTTTCCCAAACATAAATAGAACTGTCTGGTCAAGAAACCAAATTGAACCGTGTTAGCCAGCATTTAGCCCGATCTGATTTATTCTGATTCTAAGTTGTAAGGATATGGACGACTTAGCTGGTGCTATGGGGAATGATTTTGGTAGTATTTGAATAAACTGATCATAATAGTAGTATTTAGTGAAACATGTGAAAACAGTCCCCTTACCTGATCTCAAAATTGTACAGTATTTTGAAGGTATATGGGTGTTGATTGGGTTAATTTTACTTACCTCCAGTATCGCGCCAAAAGAAATAGCAATCCCAATTTCTTTTTCAGTTCTGTACTACCTAGAAATTCAGAAGATTATTGAGTAACTGCTGCTGCTTTTCTCGTTTCTAAAATTCTGAATTGCTGATAATGATGAGTCCTGAGTCCATATTTAGGAGAGTACTGTAATAATGTAAGATATTGGTTAGAGTACTGTAATACTATAAGATTTTGGCAAGACTACTGTAACACTATAAGATTTTGGTAAGAGTACTGTAAAACTGTAAGATTTGGTTAGACTACTGTAATACTGTAAGATTTTGGTTAGACTACTGTAATGTTGTACGGAGTTCACTTTGTTCCGTGATGTTTTGCCCTAGCAAAGTGTCATTTTCCCAGACACAATCATTATACTTACTTCTTCATCAATGTTCTCAGTTATCAGCTATGGAAATTGGGAAACATCAGATCCGTGTCAACGCAATTGCACGTGGCTTGCACTTGGACGACGAGTACCCATTATCAGTAGGTAAGGAGAGAGCAGAGAAGTTGGTCAAGGATGCAGCACCATTACACCGATGGCTTGATGTTAAAAAGGACCTGGCTTCAACTGTCATCTACTTGATAAGTGATGGCTCTCGGTACATGACCGGAACAACCATATTTGTTGATGGAGCACAGTCTATAGTGAGGCCGCGTATGCGATCTTATATGTAACTTCTATTTAGCAGAACCAATAGCATATGAACACTGGTTTGGTTTCTCTACAAATCTTTGGACAGTTGTCGAAAGAAGATTCGGAGAACTTTGGAAATAAAGCTTATTGTGTTGGAATTAAGTTTCTTGTTCATTGATAGTAATTGACTCTGGGAATATTATTAGTGAGAACTATTTCTAGGAAATACTACATCTGTTTTAGCAGGATCTTCCCAATTAAATTTTTTTCACTTTTCACCGGATCACTTTGACCCGGTGATTGGATTAGCAAAACAGTGCCATAATTTGATAATCTTTTCATAGTGTTGTAGAGTAAACTTTACTCTACAACAATATGAAAAGATTGCCAAAAAAATTGCATCGTTTCACTATCCAAATCACCGGGTCAAAGTGACATGGATACAGGTAAAATAATCAAACTAGGAAGATCATGTTGAAACAGAGGAAGTATGATTTTGTTAAACTTCATTTTCTGGATTGTGACGGAAGGATGATGGTTTTAAACTTCTGGCGATCTCATCGCTCCTGTGCTTTTGATTGTCTAAAGCATGCTCGACGTGAACCTCTTTTTTCGGTCGATCATGTAAACATCACTGATAAATCTAAACTAGTCTACGTCTAGCATGGTTCTTACGCTAGATCTCATGCACGGGCTATGGCACACAATCTGCATCCAGCATGCATAGTTGGACACCTGCAATTAGAAAATTGCAAACCCTACAAATGAAATTACTATCTTCCAACACAACTCTACCAATTGCACTAGGTCATGAATTACCTTCAGCGAAGAGAATTTAGTTTTGTGTCTATGCACAATGAAAGCATGTTTGGTGTGACTCATAGACTCTTGTGAATCAGTCAATACTCCCGTCAGAAACTCAACTCGTGAAAGATCAGCTTGTACTATAGCTAATCCATCTTTGAGCCTAATTTTATGCTCGCATTGCTCAAAGAACCGATATTGAATTCATACAACAGTGGATGTAAATAGAGCCTTTGCGCAAAAAAAACTCAGTTAAGATTGCATTTGGTAATACTTTTTAGGTGGATTTCTACAACAACTTTCTCACAGCACTTCAGGCACAAGCACAACTGCTTTTTAAAACACCACCACATTCTCAAACTAGCCCTAAGGTCGTTTACACCGTTGAGGTAGGGGTGAGGACGGACCGGTTGGAGAACGTTCAACACAAACCCAATCAATTGTTCTCGATACCCAAACCAAACTTAACTTATCGACTCGGCCCGATTCGGACCACGTTGAACAGGTTATGTTAAATCTAGATAAGTTATTTGAAAAATGCATAAATTTAGTTAAAAAAAAAATAAAGATGCATAAACTTCGTGTTTGGAATTGAAAATTTTAACATAGTTTCTTAGAAAAAATGAGTTATTTGAGGAAAATCAACTAAAACTATTTTTCGGGCATATAAATTTAGTTATCGGATAATGTTATCTAACTACAATATGTAATTTTTTCAAGTAAAAATTTAATCGGATCGGACCGGTCCCAAATGGTTTTGCTAAATCTAAACCATGATCAATCAAAGTAGTTCCGGTTTGGGATTTTATAATCGTACACAATCAAGTAGCATGAGCGGGTGTTAAATTCGGACCGGTTTGATGCGGGCCGGTTTGGGTGAGTTTTTCTCACCCCTAGTTGGGGGTGGGGAGACTGTTGTAATATTGTCTAACCCCTGGTGGTTAGTCTAATTTGAGTAAAATAAATTAAGTACCGAAAATGAATCAAATAACGTTGTGCGAGATCTGCAAAGTTCCTCATCGTCTTCACTCTCTTCATTCATATACACACCCATCTCCGATCATTCTCCTTCTTCTTCAGTCAGATCGACCTAATCATCGTCATTTTTATGTTAAATCCGTCAACACCTCGAAGATCTCTGTAGAATCGTCGATCTATCAATGGCTCAGCCGCTCGTCAAGAAGGACGACGACCGAGACGACGACGGTACGTCCCGTAGTCTCAATTTCGATTCGTGTCGTATCACTCGTCTCTTTGATATCTTTACACTCCTGGTTTGATATATGGATTCGATTGGTTGTGATGCGTGGTCTTGAAAATGGATCGAATTGTGGATGTATGTGTCAGATCTGTGAATATGTGTATCATGATGATTGGACGTGTCTTTGAGTTTACTCTGCATTGAAGATATAAAGTTCAATTTCGAAACATTGTAGTATTAGGTTTTGGTGTTCTGTTCTGGTCACTGAACAATCAGTTAGAGAAATTGTTTGCATACTAGTACATGTCCGGTGCCCGAGGACACGATCACGAAAAAGGAATGATAATTGCGTAAGTTTGAATGACTGAGATCGTCTTATTATGAAATATTTGGTTTTTTAGGATATGGTAGGGCTAAGGTATTCCACATGTCAAATGTTAGAGGACATCTTATTCCCCATATCAACTTGTTATGTAGATGGGGATAAGCTATTCCACATGTCACATTTTAGGGGATAGTTTATTCCCCATAGCAGCTTATTATGTAGATAGTTGGTCTGATGGAGTATCAATTCGTCATTAGTTTTAAGGTCTCGGCACATTGGTGATAATTTATTATCGTATATCATACCACATTGTGTTCTTAACCTTTGTTGATATTGGGATTGTGGCAGTTGAGTATTCCCCCTTCTATGGGATTGAGAAAGGTGCAGTCCTTCAGGAGGCGAGGGTTTTTAATGACCCACAGCTCGACCCAAGGCGATGTTCACAGGTGCTTTTGAATTTTGTTTTTTATCTCCTTAATAACTAAGCTTTCTTATGTCCTTTCGGTGAGCTCCAAGTCATGTTTAGCGAATCTTATTATGTTACTTGATTACTTTTGTGCATTTTCAGGTCATCACAAAGCTTCTATACCTTCTGAACCAGGGAGAAAGTTTTACGAAGGTCAGATTCAAGTTACACCGGTTGTTAACCTACTAGCTTAAGAAGAAGAAGTTATTATCACAAAATCAGCTTTTCCATCTGTATTCCTGTGAATTTGAATATTTGCATGCATAGTGGCATTTTGGTGTATTTGTTTGAATTTAGAAGGGGATGCATTGTTTTCTTAAAAGAAGAAAGAACTAGATAGTGGCTGTACATTGTATAGGAGCGATCGTTCTTTAAGTTGTTTCGTCGAATCATTTGCTTGATATTTTTTTTTAGGTAGAAGCTACAGAAGTATTTTTTGCTGTCACAAAGCTTTTCCAATCACGAGATGTTGGGTTAAGGAGAATGGTATATTTGATGATAAAGGAGATCTCTCCCTCAGCGGACGAGGTAACGATAGTTAGGGATTCCCTATATATCCTTATTAAGTTAAACCGGCTATGTGAAAATTAAGGAAATCCTACATATTTGATGTGTAGGTTATTATGGTCACAAGCTCTCTTATGAAGGACATGAATAGCAAGACTGATGTGTATAGGGCAAATGCTATCCGTGTGCTTTGTCAAATCACGGATGGAACTCTTCTGACCCAAATTGAAAGATATCTGAAACAAGCTATTGTGGACAAAAATCCAGTGGTTGCTAGTGCAGCCCTTGTCAGTGGAATCCATTTACTCCAGGTATGACTTCATTGTTTAACTTTAAGCGAAATGGTATACTTGCAATCACTGGAACTTCATATGGTGGAATATATGTTTATTGCTTGGCAGACTACACCAGAGATTGTGAAAAGATGGAGTAACGAGGTACAAGAAGCTGTTCAATCAAGGGCAGCACTTGTACAGTTCCATGCCCTTGCATTGCTACACCAGGTATGGATGGATCTTGATATAATAGCAGTAATATCGTCTACGTTAGTTTCACCATGATACACTTGCTGCTGTAATAATCTATTTTGTTTCTAGAAAATGCTGGGCAATCCATTGTGTATAGCCACATGATGGTCAGTTTTAGATGATCTTCATGATAAAACTTGTGTGTCAGTCATTTAAAATGTGTACGTACTAGTATCTCACCTTCTAGTTGCGACCTCTGAAATATGCATTGCACACGTCCAAGGTGTATAAGTCCCGCTGTGTCTTAAAGATCATTTGTTACCTTTCAGTTCAGAGCAAGCAGTTTGCAGCTGTTATTTATTATGTCATCAACTGTATTATTGCTGTATGTTTAACCATCCTTCTAAGCGAAGGTTATATGGAGACGCTTCGTGGATGGTAGGGAGTATGCTTGAACTAAGAGAGTATTTGAATAAACATCTACTGATTCTTTATACATATCCCCATTGTGGTTAAACAAAGACAATACTATATCTTTCACAAAGTATGCATACAGCTGCAATCATACATCGAGAAGTTGACAGTTATTATAAACTTTAAATCTGAATAAACTGAATTTGGAGGGAGATACCGTATAAGAGGCACACTAGACTCATTAGGTGAGATCAGGCATGCGAAATATATGGCGCAGCTAAGCTTTGCGTGTTACCTTTGACTTAGTCTCTGTGGAAATGACAGACAAATATCAGGAAATTAAGAGTAAACTAAAACTAACCTTGCGGTAAAGGAGCTGGAGTGGTATAAAAGGTATTCCCTTATTAGGCTAAGCAGTATACCAGGATAACATTGTCATAGAAAAAAGTAGTAGTTAAAAGAACGATTGATATAGTAAGATTTTGAGTGTTCCACATTAATTGCAGATGGTGGGGGTACTAAAGAGGCTGCAACTGGACATTGATGCAAATTTGGCACTTAACAATGGAGGATGAAGTGGTAGCAGTGGCGACGGAGGAGTGAGAGAGATGGTGTTTATGGGGAAGAGAGGGTTGGGGGTGAAATTGGTATAACCATAATTATTGGGCTGGCATTACAGTTTCCGTACGGATGTTAGTCAAAGGGTACTTTTTGTATAAAAGTTTGACAAAAAGAGGGTTTTTACTGCATTTTGCCGAAGTACTAGAGTATGTCTGCCTTTGTGCAGTCGTTGAAGACCATGTAAATTTAATTTAATCTGATTTCCAGATCGGTGTTTGCTGGGCCCCTATTAGTTACCTTTTTTCTCCCAGTCGAATCTGTTAATGCATCCTGGCGCATGATATGGATGGTGACTTAGTAATAATTCAATTGTATGCGAGAATTTTCCCTTGTAAAAGAAAATATCGTATCCACCTGTGCCTGAAAGTCAATTGATATTTTCTTTTAATAACACAAATAAAGTTAGTATTTAACTATATATAAATGTAAGATTGGTATTCTACAATAAGTTGAGAGGTAATGAAGATATTAAATGATGATTAGCCATATAACTTGAACATGGGAGAGAATGAGTGAGTTGGGTCTCACCAATTTGAATTTAGGTCGTAGTTCAATCTTCAAAATAGAAGTGTCCGAATGGTTAGAAATCACAAAAGCTGACCGTCCAATTCGAGATGCCTCAAGTCATTTCTGTCTGAGCAAAGAGGAATTCGTGTACTAGCTTCGGCTAATGTGTGACCATTAGTGTATCATTGGAACTCAATGAAATCACCGTATGCATAAATATCTCAATTCTTCAAAAGGGACCAATAACCTGGGATAGAGATAATATCTTGCAACCTTAAGTTGTGATGCTTTAGCCTTGTTTCTGTAAGACAACCATAAGTAGGAAAACTGAAAATCACTAGCGACATTTAATGGAACTATAGAGCCTATTTTAAATCTGACTTGAATGCTCAATATGAATTATCCAATTAAATTGATGATGAATCAGCACCTAATCGCATGCTTCATCGAGATTTAGACAGCATGCTTTACTTTGTTCCTTAGGTTGACATAATTGAATCATAAGATTCAAACTGTGACTTGCAACATTCTGACATGTATGGTTTCAGAGCTATATTAAGAATCTCCCTGCTACGTGTGATATCATCTTTAGATACTGCTTCCTGAAAAAGAAATTGCTATATATCCTCTAAGTTGACATGTTTGATTTCCAACCATGCAGATCCGGCAGAATGACCGCTTGGCTGTTAGTAAGCTGGTTACCAGCTTGACTAGGGGAACAGTTCGTTCACCTTTGGCTCAGTGTTTGCTGATTCGTTATATTAGTCAGGTGCGTTTCTTCCCCTACAACATTAGTTGCTTAACTGTTTTCTATCATATGTCACGACTTTCACTTAATTTTTAGCTTGGTAATGTTTTCAGGTTATCAGAGAATCTGGTATGAGCCAAAGTGGGGAACGGCCTTTTTATGACTATCTTGAAGGTTGTCTCCGCCATAAAGCAGAAATGGTTATTTTCGAAGCAGCCAGAGCAATCACAGAACTAAGTGGTGTGACCAGCAGAGAACTGACTCCAGCAATCACTGTTCTGCAGCTCTTCTTGAGTTCTTCTAAGCCTGTGCTTCGCTTTGCTGCAGTTCGCACTCTGAACAAGGTTACTTGTCTTATTGAATAATAACTGTTAGCTATCTTATTGATTAGTTATGGCTCGCAGTTTCACTGTGTGCTGGTGCAGAACCTGTCCTGTGTATATCTGCTTGTCTGTGCGTGTATATACAGGAAAATTATGTATATACATATGGATTCTTGTGTTCCATTTAGGAAAATTATGAATGTAAAGATGTATAAGGAGCTGAAAACCCAGAAGATGTTATGTGCTTAGTAAACATACTCTAATGTTCCAGAGAGTGTCCTTTTGAATATGAGTGTCCTTTTGTAATGGAGGACTTGAAGCAAGGTCTTTGGTATGCTAATTTCATTGACCAGTTTTTTTTGGTTTGCTGTATGGATATGAAGGATCTGGGTGGATTGACTGCATGAATTGACACTTTGTTGGTGTGTTCTTCTTTAGGCTACGTACTTGATTTGATTGGGCAGAAAATTTTGCAATTATGAGTAATATAGCGCTGTATGCTTTACAAAACATTAATTCCTAGTGGGAAGACCAGAAGTCATTAGAGACATGTGACACTTCCAGCTACTGGATTTCCTCATAGTGATGCCTTAGGATGGGATGTTTACCTTCTATTAGGCTGAAGCACCTCGTTATGATGATGGTTGGAATTTTCACCTAAGTTACCTGGACTCGTCAATCAAGGCACCTCACCCATGTCGGACATGGTCCTTGCGGATAAGGGTATGGGATATGTGGCGGAGATGTCCTCCATCCATGCGACACTTCAAGGTTTAAAAACATAGTCATACAGCAAATTGGTGCTTCAGTTTCTTCTTTCCCTTAGCTGCTTTCTCCTTCATTCATCGTCTCTACCTTGTTCAAAGTTGTGGTCATCTAAATCTCGCTGCATATTCTCTAACCTCACTGACATGCTCCTGTTTCTTATCAATTGATGAGTCGCAAATACTCAAGGCCTCTTTGCGGTCAAAACAACCATTCAGGTTTAGGCTTATATTATGAGCATAAATGTATACTATTAGTATGTAACATAAATGCAATGACACCTTTCCAAAAAAAAAAAAAGGCAATGATACTGTATCCCCGCTCCCGTGTCCAAGATTTGGACATTTTTTTAGCCGAACCCCCGAATCCTGAATTTCATTAAGAGGGAAAATCCGATTCTCGGATACACATCCGACATGACACCCGCACCCAAGTCCATGTAACCTAGATTTTCACCTAGTTTCATTTCCAGGCTCTGTTATTAAATAATTTTTGTTGGTTCTGGTTGTGGAATGCACGAAATGTATGCTTCTTCTATAATTGAAACTCAAAATGTAACGGTACCCCTCTGTCTAAACTAGTTTTTTTGTGAAAATAATTATATAATCGAATTTTTGGCAGGTGGCAATGACCCATCCAATGGCGGTAACTAATTGCAACATAGACATGGAGAGCTTGATTTCTGACCAGAATAGAAGCATAGCTACTCTAGCCATCACAACATTGCTGAAAACCGGCAATGAGTCGAGTGTGGAGCGCTTGATGAAACAAATTACCAATTTCATGTCTGACATTGCTGATGAATTCAAGATTGTTGTCGTGGAAGCTATCAGATCATTGTGCTTAAAGTTTCCCCTGAAATATAGATCTTTGTGAGTAATCTCAAACTTAGCTTGTAATGTATGAAATGGAGGTTAATTTGTATCATATATGCTCATTCAGGCTTTTTCGCTTCTTTGTGTCTCTTTATTTTGTGAGCATTATCTTTCATCAACCAAATATACTTTGTCTAATGCTTTATTGCTCATTTCGTGTTAGTTGTTTGCTCTACAACCTAAAGAGATTCACCCTTGTCTTGCTATTTTGCTATTTTGCTTTTCGTGTTGCTTGTTTCTAGTGCTTATAAAGGAATTTTGTTCTTATCTTGACTTTAGTTTCCCCTTTTTGAAAGGATGAACTTTTTGAGCAACATTCTGAGGGAAGAAGGCGGGTTTGAGTACAAGAAGGCCATAGTTGATTCTATTGTTATCCTCATAAGAGACATCCCAGATGCTAAAGAAAATGGGTTGCTTCACTTGTGTGAATTTATTGAGGATTGCGAATTCACTTATCTTTCTACACAGGTTTGTTTTTGCATAGTCATGTCATTGCTCTGAAGCCGGGGATTTCTTTTCTTTTCTCTCTTCATAATGATTGCAAACTTTAAATATTTAGTGTTTCCTTTCTTTTGGTAGATACTCCATTTTCTTGGAATTGAGGGGCCAAAGACTTCGGATCCCAGTAAATATATTCGTTACATTTATAATCGAGTAATTCTCGAAAACGCAACTGTTCGTGCCAGCGCTGTAAGCACATTGGCTAAGTTTGGTGCCGTTGTTGGTTCCTTGAAGGTAAGGTTCTTCTTTTGTTCCATCAGAATCAGTATTATTTAAGCAGTGAACTCATGGTGCCATTATTTCTGTTTTGCAGCCTCGTATTTTTGTTTTGTTGAGACGTTGCCTCTTTGACAGTGATGATGAGGTGAGAGTTTGTATTATGTACTTAAACCGCTGCACAATAAGAGCTTGAGGGTACCATCATAAACATACTGAATTTTTATATAAATTGGCTGAAAGAGTGAAAGGTTTCTGAAGACAAATTTTAATATTTTAAGTTGAAAAGGATGGCCTTTGCACATTGGGTGGCTTTACTTCTCCTGTTTGTTTAGTCTGGATATCTATGCTCCTAATTGATTATTTATTTGGAGAAATATTCAAGCTGTGTCAGATTCCTTATATGTAAATCTCTAACTTCTGTGAACTCTTGGGATTGCGCTTAGAGTGGTTTCCTTAAAGATGCTTTATTTGTGATGCTTAGAGTTCGGATCGCTATTTTCTTCTGGACATGTTTAGTTGTTCACTCTTTTAGTCATGGATACCTGCTTTTTAACTTGTCAATTGTTTGTACTTCTTTCATCCTAGTTAATGATGGATAAACTACAATACTTTAACAGCAACCTGTTTGCTATCTGAAACATAGTTGTCAAAGCTTGATACATATCGTGTATCGATAGTAGGATTTGTGTATCGTGTATCGTATCGTATCGCGTATCGGAACGATACACACGACCTTCTTAAAACAACTTTAAAAATATATACTGGCCCTTATAAGGGGATGTTAATATATTTTTTAGCCTCGTGTCCAATAATGAATCACATATTTCACATTGCATAAGTGAGAGTAATAGTTAATTAGAAGAATGGAGTGGAGATATATGTAGGGTATATCTATGTGGCATCGTTTTAGTGGTTCAATATTCTTGCTTATATGTGGCAAAAGCAACCAATTAAATGGAACATAAAATTGGAATACTAAAGTTAGGGATCTCTAATCAGTCCCCACTACAAACACAACCGTATTCCACTAGTCATGTAAATAGATCAATTTGTCTTCTATCTGGCATTGTCTTCTCCAGTCTTTCTCTTCTGAAGGCTAGATCAATTATCAAGAATTCAAGACAATTGAGTTTTTTTACTAGCAAGATTGAGGCAAACCCAGAGACGTAGGATCATCTAACAAAATATTCATATAATCCATGTAATACGAAGTTCTATATCAATAGGTTCTGACAAATCTAGCCCAGTTTCAGTTCTCAAACGTATCGTACGATACGCGATACGTATCGTATCGGATGTGTATCGCTCGATACAGTTTGATACACTTTCATTAGTGATACAGCGAAAGATACGTAACGCTGATGTCATGTATCGTATCGTATCGTACGATAAGTATCGAGTATCGCTCGATACTGATAACAGAGATCTGAAATCATCAGTTTCTTAATTTTCTCCTTTCAAGATTTCTAATCGTGTATGGAAAATGTGTTCGGTAATCTTGTTCTTTCAAGATTTATAATCGTGTATGGCAAAGATGTTCGGTGATTTTCTCCCTTCAAGATTGCTAATTGTGTATGGAAAAGATTTTCGGATAAAGGCAGATACCAGCTCTGAAGACATAAAGATACACGGCACCCCTTACTGTAATGTTTTTCTCACAGCGTTGATTAAATGCCATATCATGCTAACCCAGTAAAAAATAATGACCATATTGCCCCTACAACTTAGCCATATTTACAACCCACTCGTTAGATCCTCTATGAAGATGTGGCTGTAGGCAGTGATTTCTTGAGGGGTTGGGCTCGACTAAGGTCTGGTGGTTGTTAAAAGTTAAAACTGATTTTTCTTTTTAATTTCTGCAAACGGAGGAATTTATTTCAGAAATTGGGTTTGGCCGTTTCCCTTCTCTTTGTTTCTGAGGTGGCTTGGTAGTTGGGACGGTAGGTCTGAGTATGGCTTCAACCAAGCCCAGATCTGCGTTTTGGGTGCTGCTTTCACCGGTCTCCGATGGTTGACTAGGACGAAGGTGCTTCCGACGGTGGTTGTGGCAGTTTCCAAAGACCTAGTAACCTGTTGACTCGGACGAAGGTGCTTCCAACGGTGGTTGTGGCAGTTGCCAAAAGACCTAGCAACCTGTTGCTGTGGTGGTTTGTCATTGGTGGTGCTCAACCACCTGATGAACCAAAGGGTAGTGCCGAGTTGTCGGACGGGTTTCGATGTGGCTCTTTCATTTTGGTCTTGGCTCGCTTGGATCTGTCATTCTGTCCTGGCCTCTCCTAGGTTTGTTTTTTTACCAGTTTCTGGACTGATATATGTTAGTGTTTGTTGATTTAGACAAAGTAGCATCACTCACCATTGCTTCAATTTGGAGTTCAGGAGCTTCAATTTAGGATTTTGAGGCGTCGTTGTTTGAGTTTGGGATCGGTAGCTGTGGAGAAAGATTGGTTGGGACTTCTTAGCAGAGAGGGGGGGGGGGGGGGGGGGGGGGGGCTAGAACAAGAGAAGGAGGGCTGTACTCGAGGGTAAAGTAGGAAATCCAATGTAAAATGGAGCTTGGAATTTTGTTTTCTGTGTGTTCCGTTAGTCAAGAGGTGGAGCCGAGCTGTAGTCAAGGGTAAAGTAGGAAATCCAATGTAAAAGAGGGGTGGGGGGAATTTTGGTTTTTTGTGTGTTCCATTACTCAAGGGGTGATTTCTGTCCGACAGTTTCGCATAAGCAGGGGAAGTTTGTTTCTTTATGCCCAAGTCCAGGGGTAGTTTCGGTCTATTACCCGTCTCTGTTCCTTATTGGCTTCAGTTTCAACTCTTTGCTACATTGGAATGATATTAACACAATGGTCTGCACTTTTCTAATGTTTTAACCTATCACATCACCTCAATATTTTTTCTTTCTTTTCACATTGCCTAATTATCTGTCTTTAGGTGCGTGATAGAGCTACCTTGTACCTATATATGCTTGAAGTCGATGGCGAGTCTGTTGAAACTGATAAAGATGTGAAGAATTTCCTTTTCGGGTCACTGGATGTGCCACTGGTCAACCTGGAGACAAGTTTGAAAAACTATGTGAGTTCTCTTTTAGTATTGCAGTCTCTTTTGTGCATTACTAGCAGGTAGATATCATGTTGTCTTGTCTTTGTTAAACCACTACAGGAGCCTTCAGAAGAAGCATTTGACATTAATACAGTACCTAAAGAGGCCAAGTCTCAGCCACTGGCTGAGAAGAAAGCTCCAGGCAAGAAACCTGCTGGTTTAGGTGCTGCTCCAACTGCCCCCGCATCCACTGTTGATGCATATGAAAAGCTGCTTTCTTCTATCCCTAATTTCTCAAGCTTTGGAAAGCTATTCAAGGTTCTTTCCGTTGTGATTCGGCTTTTAACATGTGTATCCATCATTCATATTTTGTGGATCAGATGTTTCTGATACATTTTTGATTTGCTTATTCCAGTCCTCAGCACCAGTGGAACTTACAGAAGCTGAAACAGAATATGCAGTCAATGTTGTTAAGCACATTTTTGATGGCCACGTGGTGTTCCAGTACAACTGCACAAATACAATACCGGAACAATTATTGGAAAATGTAATGACTACCCTAGGAATGTAATATTATATTTGTGCTGAACTTAAAGTGGAAAAGAGTTTGAGTTCTCTTTGTCCTGCCAGGTCACAGTTGAAGTGGATGCTTCTGACGCTGAGTCATTTAGTGAAGTAGCTTCCGAGCCTTTAAGATCTCTCCCCTATGACTCACCGGGACAAACATTTGTGGCATTTGAAAAGCCGGAAGGAGTCCCCGCTGTTGGAAAGTTCTCAAACACACTAAAGTTTACTGTTAGAGAGGTATCGATCTCTTCTTTTGCCTTGTATACTAGATTCATTTGTCATTTTTGTTGTAGTCCTTTGAGGCTTGCTGAAGGGGATAGATATATACTGTAGTGAATCTTAGTAGGATATGACTCTTTTCTACTTTGGTATGCAGTGAACTGGATGATTTACTCCATTCTGTTATATCTTTATCCCCAACAATCTCATTTGCCTCTTAGGTTTGACAATAGACAATCTAGAGAAAAGGATTTGCTAAGTCAAGTTCATTGAGATATTTGACCATCGTAAAAGAGGTTAACTGTGATACGCTAGCTCTCTCAGCGAACTGTGTGAATCATATCATTGTTGATCGGCTCAGTTTTGGTAGATACAGGATAAAGCAATACAGCTTTTCTCATTATACACCTTTTTATTTTTATTATGTTTACCGTCTATTGGTTTCCTGCATGCAGTTCCTGCAGTCATGCATGCTATCTTGTCATATGACTGTGTATACCACGGGTTTCCTAGCTGAGTGAATCTTAGTAGGATAAGACTCTTTTCTACTTTGGGATGCAATGAACTGGATGATTTTTCCTTGTTCTGTTATATCAGCTTGGTTGTTGTAGACACTTCAGGTTCGAAATTGAATTTAAACTGGGATTGTGTTGAAGCTCATACTATGGATGCCCAACAATCTCATTTGCCTCTTAGGTTTGACGATAGACAATCTAGAGAAAAAGATTTGTTAAGTCAAGTTCATTGAGATATTTGACTACCGTAAAAAGAGGTTAACTCTTATACGCTAGCTCTCTCAGGGTACAGTGTGAATCATATCATTGGTGATCCGCTCAGTTTTGGTAGATACAGGATAAAGCAATAGAGCTTTTCTCATTATACACCTTTTTACTTTTACTGTATAATAATGGTTTCCTGCGCGCAGTTCCTGCAGTCATGCATGCTATCTGCTCATATATGACTCTGTATACCACTGGTTCCTTAGCACACCACCATCTTTCTTAAGATACTTAGTTCATGTTATGTGAGTAACAGATCAGATCAGATCAATTTAATTAAGTGATGAGCAATATAGTCACGTACAACTTCTATGGTTTCTTACCAGGTTGATCCGTCAACTGGTGATGCGGATGATGATGGTGTGGAAGATGAGTACCAGCTGGAGGACCTTGAGGTTGTTGCAGCAGACTACATGCTGAAGGTTGGAGTCTCCAATTTCAAGAATGCTTGGGAAAGCATGGAGCCAGATAGTGAGCGGGTAGATGAATATGGTCTTGGCCCGAGGGAAAACTTGGCTGAAGCCGTAGCTGCAGTTATTGACCTTTTGGGCATGCAGCCCTGTGAGGTGAGTTTACTTTTCATATCTTACCTATTCTGTTTGGTGACACTAACTAGTTGGCCAAGTTACGCATATTGGTTTATGAATCGCGACTAGTTTGGTATAGTGTAACGCCTATTTTTAGTAAACTAGTGTAAGGCTTTTGTTAAATCAAAACATGGTCCATTTTTTCTCTTCACTTCAGTGGTATTTTTGCTTGCAATTTTAGGACAGTGCAGATAGGTAGCAGTAACTTCTAGTGTGGAAAATAAATCTAACGTTGTCTCATTTCTGTTTGCCAGGGCACAGAGGTTGTCCCCAACAACTCGAGATCGCACACATGTTTATTATCCGGCGTGTTCATCATGGGCAATGCGAAAGTGCTGGTACGGTTGTCTTTTGGGATCGATGGGAAAAAAGATGTCGCGATGAAACTGGCTGTGAGATCAGACGACGAGTCTGTCAGTGATACTATTCATGAAATCGTAGCCAGCGGCTAACTAACTGGATATACCTTGGAAAAGTTTTGAAGTCTTGTCCACTCTCATTTGTGAATGGCGTCGAAGTTGTTTATGGCTGCAAACAGATTCAAGATGTGAAGACAGTCGCACTAACAACGGTTTCTGGGAGAAATTTGTGTAGGTATCCTTGTCAAGAGTGTTTGATTTACTGTTGCTGCTTATGTCAAATAATTTTTTTAGCACGGCTGTTCATGATCTGATTACTGGTTGTTTGAGATTTAGGACTTGTATTTGCCCAGAATTTTCGGAAAACAATTACAGTTTGTAGCCTTCTTCGGCAATGATAGGGAACAAACTTTCGAAATTTTCTGGGGCTAACATTTTGTGCTACTATCTAATGCCATATTTTGGGAGCATCAGTTATCATTTGATTGATAGGGAACAATCTTTGGTGGTTTGAACAAAGGGACTACTTAGCAAATGGGTGCTAGGTCTAGTGGTAAGAGGCTAGAGCGCTAATAGCTGCAATAGACTTGGGTTAGAGAACCCAGAGTAGCATTGTGTTAAATTTAAAAGAGAAATCTACTTAGTTGCTTCCAAGCTCCTGCATGATGTTGTTATGAACAAATGCACAACCATTCTGAAATTTGGTTTATAAACTGAGCAGCGTGTCTGAAACGCACGAGACATCAGAGGAAAAAAATATGCCCATCGCTTCTCTGTTACCTAGCTCCGCTACTAGGCACGATGACATAATGTTTTCTGCACTTCAGTTTATAATGTGTTCTTTTGTAGTTTTTGCAAAGATAGACGTCCATTGCACTGCTCGCGTCGCTTAGGCACAAAGCTGTTGGGGACTTGAATAGTGATTTGACAATCGTGGAACTTAGTTCAAGAAGATGGCAAGAGGGAATTGATGACGAGTCTGGAGAAGAAGCAAAGCTTCAACGAGCTCCCCGAGACAACGTAGCCATCATGTGGAGGGTAAAGAGCATCCAATGCAAAGTGATATTTCATTCCATTTTCTATAAGAAGCATGCTTCAACGCTCCTGAAGACAACATAACTATAAGAAGCAAGCATGCTTCAACGCTCCCGAAGATAACATAACTATAATTGTGGAGAGGGTAATTCTCATACATTTCATTCCCCTCATAG
Organism: Linanthus parryae; assembly: GCA_023055425.1. Lineage (NCBI taxonomy): Eukaryota > Viridiplantae > Streptophyta > Magnoliopsida > Ericales > Polemoniaceae > Linanthus > Linanthus parryae. The sequence continues at coordinate 44,575,858 of JALGPY010000002.1, forward strand.
AAGCACCTTCAACGCTCCCTATGGGACAATTAAGTATTGGAACTTCTCTAAAAAAAAAGTATTGGAATAGAGCGGGTTGGGGGGGGGGGGGGGGGGGGGGGGGGGAACAATCTTGGAGTTGGAACAAAATTGCCTCTGGAACTCAAACTGCCAAAACCACAGCTAGGGCTCACCAAGTGCATAATAGCAAAACAAACCATTTGAAGTACATATAGCACAGTCTATGATGGGAGCTACAGGGAGAAAACAAACGCAACTTAACAAGAAAGTAACACCTCCAAATATGACAAACACGAGACTTTTTGAAATTAGTTTCACGTCTGATTAAAGTTTCAAAAGAGTAACAATGGTGGCTAGTTGAGCAGTAGAGAGAACTAGAGATACTAAAAGATGAGACTAAACTACGAGATAAACAAACCGCTTCACTGATATAGCCAGCCGAAGAACTACCTTCACACTACATACATGTTACAACATCGGTCAGAATTACAAGACACTACCCAACTGAAGGAACTGGGACACGTTGAAGGAACTGCTCAAACAACGCGCCTATGACCACCGAATGCCCATATCTGCAAGCAAGAAGTTCAAGGCATAAATTAACACGCAAAAAGGAATTTGCTCACGGCAAATGCACAATGGATTAAAGTGACGAATACACATAGCCACACAGAGAATACATTTAAGCACCGTATATGCCCATAATATGAATGGCACAAACACAAGTACATATTGCAATGAAATAGCATATTTTTCATTTTCTGCTTATGTTGCGTGTTCTTTCGCCAACTTTTTTACTAACCGATAAATAGATGGAGGACATGTTCACCATCTAAAACCAATCATCTTTCAAACTCCCTTCTATCAAAAAAATTCAACTCATACATAAATCCAATCCCCAACAGAGTTACTTCTCTGCTTGGAACTATTTTTCTTCGAGAGGATGTGAATCTATTTTATACTTTCTCCACGAATACATGTATGTCACAGCTACAATATCTATATTAGGATTTTTTTTTTTTTTTTTTTTGAGAAATCTCTTATTAGGAATTTAGTAAAAGATAGGCGTACATAAAACTTAAGGTTGAAAATGTCTCTATGCTATTGACCATAGGGAGTCCAAGCATTGCCCCATTGCCCAAATCTGATATTCACCTCATCCCCTCTAGTCCTCTACACTAGAGTACACAGCAGCAAAAAGGTATAGAATAAATGGATCTTTCAAAGTACAGATGTAGAAGTGTTAAAAGGCTGCTTACCTTCAGATTTCGATCCCAACTTCCGGTACACAAGGCACTTCCATCAGCTGACAAGCCCAAGCAGCTGATCCGACCATCATGAGAGTTTTGGAGAGATCCCAAGTTCAGCACCACCTACATAACAGCAAAAGCAAGTCAAATAATAGGTCACAACCACACTTGGGTGTTAATTTCAAATACAGCATTAATATGGAAGAGAAATTACGATGACGGGGCTTAGTAAATATGGCAGTACATAATTGACAGTGTACGTAAGGAGTATCTATTTTCATGAGCTAGCTCAAAAACGCAACATGAATGTAAGGAACTTTAATCCTAACTTCCTAACTTTATTTTCCTTCCAATATTGAAGGCAATTCATTTGAAACTTCAAACCCCAAAATTTAGAGTCAAGAGGCCCTTACAAACTAAAAGTCATGAGTTCCACAAATGAAGGAACTGTGTACCTTGGCCAGTAGAGTATCCCATACATAGCAATCGCCATTCGAGTACCCAGCAAAGAGAAGCCTGCCCGATATGGAGAATGCTATGGAAGTCACATGAGGGTCTTCATTATCACTATGTGGTTGATGGTACACCTGGAGCTGGTGGCCTGTCCTGATGTCAAATAACCTGCAAGTTCCATCATCTGAACCAGTTGCAAATCTATTCCCATCAGGAAAGAACTTCACAGCATTAACATCTCCAACATGACCATGAAACGTACGAACTGCTCTACTAGCAACACGGGTGTCCCACAACCGCGCAGTTGTATCACAAGAACCGGAAATGAACATTCTTGAATTTGATCCGTTGATTGATACACTACAAAAATTGAACGATAACGAAATTAGAAGAAACCTCAAGCAGGTAATAGAACAGCTCAAAGTGTAAGTGAAGGCATATGACATATACTGCAGATTCTAGAGTTATCAGAAAAATGAGAGTGCTTGGGCATATAACATATCAGAACAACTCACCTACATACTTTGAAGGAATATGAAGAGAGTATATAGAACTTATGAGTTGTGACTTTCATGCAAGATCATAAATACCAGATCATTCTTAGAAATGAAACCCAGTGGAAATAGTAACCAAAAATAATACTGAAATAGCATAACTTATAATATACAATGCCATTTTATATCTCTTCCTCAATCTCTGGTAAAAGGAAGCTGCATATTTAACTAAAATAACATTCATATTTAACTAAAATAACATTCAAGGTCTGTCAGCATCGTAGCAAGAAACAGCGTTTTCTCTATTCTAGGCTTAATTTGTTTATGGAAGCAAAAGAAGAAAACCGTTCCCCATAATAATTTTTCAATAAATTTATAATGGAGAAGAAAAGAAGTAACTGCAAGAAAATAAAAGAGAAATAAAGACAAAAGTTTCTTCATGTCTTCTCCAATGCATTTTATTCTGTCTAACTAAGATTCCAGGTTCACACAACAAGGTCACAGTTGTGAGATTGGTGGAGTAACTGGTAAGATAGTTATGTGTGAACCGCTTACAAAAGCATATACAGACACAAAGTATTTTAGAACTCTGATATACTGGGGATGTTTGGATGAGCGGAAATAAGTGAGAGGTTAGAGCTTAAAAGCTCATTTAATATGATTGGATGCGGTAGATTATTGTAGATTATTGGTAAAAAATAACATTTTTTAAAAGATAGAGAGAATCGAACTCGAGACCTCATGCAGGGGCTTTAAACACTTTACCACTCAGCTAACACACATTTGCATAAAATATCCGTAAATCGCCCTAAAAGTCTGGTATTTCCCAAAAAATCCGGAATTCTGGATTTGTTCGGGTTTGGAGACATTTGACCGATTATATCAATTTTTTTTTACTTTCCCTTTCCTCCCTGCTTCCCCTCATCCAAACAAGACCACTGCAAGGAACATAATAGTGTCCATTATACCAATCCGCATGCTCAACTGACAGTCTGAGTAGTTGACATTTAAATTTGAGTAATTTTAGGATTACTTTGCATTTTGCACCCTTCTAATCAGGGTCTAGTCTGACTATAAATAATTTGAAGTGATTCAAAACCCGAAAATTGAAAAAGTGCATTTGTAGTAGAGTTCATAAGTCTACCTGGTTGAACATGAGCCAAGTACTAAGTCTACTGCAGCCAACCTAGCTTTCCAATTCCTTGAAGGAACCAATAGCCAACACTTTGAGATGACATCGCATAATTGACTCTTGTTTAGGTTCAATTGTGTAGAGCACATCACAAACACAGAACCAGTAACTTCAAGTCTTCAATCACGCTTGCCAACTTATGTCTTTTAACTCTCCTCTCAAGAGATAAAGATCCTTTGTTGGTTCATAGGACTTCGCAACTACGGGAAGTGAGACTGGCATTGGTTTTGAGTTCTTTAATCTTGGGCCTGGGTGCTATACATTAGGTCTGAATTTCGTTTGATTGCCCATTTGTTGGCTAAGTAGTTGCCTGGTCTTCAGTTCTCTTTTAGAATGTTGGTTCCTTTCTTGTTTTGTTTCAAAATTTCAATCAAAATTACCAACATGACATCAATTTGAGCATACTAACTACTGTGCAAGTGTCTCTTACAGTCTTACTGTTAGTTTGGAGTGTGGAGAGGGGAGGCAATTCAAAGGGTTTTGTAACCGAAAGGACAATCTGAGACAATTGGGAGGGACAGAGCGATGTGAGGCCCCATTAGGACAGTGCAAAATCTAACTTAACCCCACTTCAATGGCATAACACTTGGCACATACAACAAATGTAATGCAAATTGTGCTTTAGATTATATGTTAAAGGATTAAATAGGATGAGCCTACAACGTCCACATTCTATTCTAAAAGGAAATGAGTTCGCAAACCATTTCAAACTGTAACAAAGAAGAATAAAATCAGATAAAATATTGTTACAATTTCAAGAAATGAATACCTTAGTACATCAGCAGTGTGGCCAGACTGAAATTCTCCTCCAAAAACAGAAGCTCTTAGGCCCGTTGTTATATCCCACAGAACACACGTCTGATCACCAGAACTTGTTATTAGGTGACTATCGTCGTCCGGAACATACTGACAACAAGAAACATAGCCTTTGTGTCCACTAAGTGTCCTTGATACAGGAAGATTCCCGTCTTTGTCAGTTGGGGAGTTGAGGTTAAAGATGGAACACACGCTGTCAAGCCCACCACATGCAACAGATTGCCCAGATGGAGAGAAGGCACATGTCATGACCCATGCACAAGGTAACTTTATCGCGTGCGTTTTCTGGCTAGTAAGAGCATTCCACACTATTAGCCTCCCATCCTGTGATGCACTGACTATACGGTTCTTTTCTGAACTCCAGTCCAGTGAGTAAACCTGCAGCATGACCACATGGTCAGGAGACAAAATCATACTCCAAACACATGACTTGGGAAAAAGCATTCATGCTGATAAATTATTATGTCTCTTCCATGGTGCTAGCACCCCTTCTATTCTGTCACATCTTAAATGTCCACCTTTTTTTTCTTTCTTCAACTTAGGGTTTCAAAACCACAGGGAATCTTTAGGTCAAAACTTAAAGTCATACTAGTACAAAGAAAGTGAGGAGTACAAGTGATTAACATGGACAAACAGGATGAAACTAAAGTTGAAGGGCTTTAATGGTTGAGCACCTCCAATAGCCTATGCAAATTGGTTACTTATGCAACATTAAAGAATTTATGAAAAAATTATAGTCCAACAAAAGAGGCATCCTCTCATGCGAAATGCATGACATGCATCGACCTCGCCAAGTTTAGAGAGAATTCTCCCATCGCCATCTTGAATTATTTCCTATTTTTAGGTTTTCTTTAGATATTTGATAATTTCACACATGTTTCCTAATATTTCTCAACCACTTCACCTATATGTTCTACATAATTGTCCCTCAAATTTTTCTCTCATCTGCAATTATTTCGTCGAGCGACATATAAACAAAACAAAAATGTGTTTTGCTTTCCTTTTCATAGTTACTGTTGGAGAAAGGAGTGTGATATTATCATTGTGGAAAATGCAAAAGTCCAATTTTATGTACAATTTACAACAACAAAAATTGCACACTACTACTGGAAATGCTCAATTACCATCAAATCAAAGAAAATGCACAAACATAGAGCAGATTCAAACATTCACATTTTCACAACATCAAACATGTTGAAAACAATAACTACCTTGCCCACATGCCCCTGTAACGTCCTACAGCAAACAAGATCCGTCGGGCCAAAGCAAACCGGAGTCTTTCCTTGTGATTTTGCGTAACTCACCACTGCAGATTCACATCCAAACGCAAAAATATCAACTTGGAAATCGTACACTACATGAATCACAGTGTTACAAAAACAGCAACAGAGAGAGCTGGAAAGAGAGATCGAAATCGAACCGTCGGTGTCGAGAAGAAGAAGGCGCTTCTGCTTCAAGCGCTCTTTGAGAGCATTCACAGTCTCCGTGGCAGCTAAATGACGCTCCTTTAGCTCTGGAACTGACATCTTCGAGCTCGTGAGAGGGAATGCGACGATTGCAAGGTCTATAAGAGGTTGATTCGAGCCCTAACCACCATTTCTGACATTCAATTTCAAGCTCAGCGGTGACATTTCTCTCTGGAACTGAATTTGAATGGGAGAGAGAGAGAGAGAGAGATTAGGGCTCTGAAATGATCCAACTCTGGACGACGAGTACATACACAGAGAGGAGAATCTGGAAGTTTCCATTACTGACGACGTCGTTTGGACTTGTTGAATGCTCTTCAGTGAGGGAAGTCTTGTCATGTCAAGGTTAGAGTGGGCCAGGCTTCAGCTGGGGCCGGAAAGGAGGGGGCTGGCTGTTAAAGGGTCCCGTGCTAGGCGTGGACCGGGTCGTTCAGCAAGGTTAAATGTGAGAACCACCCGGGCCCGGCCCAAAACCGGTGTTAGCGGTTATTCGGGCCCCTTTATTTTAGAAGAAAACGAATTTATTTAGGGTTTGTCGTACCCATAGAATCATCTTGAATTACATCAATAATCTATATGGGCGTTTCTGAATAATAACTAGAATCTCCCGCTTCTAGGCCTTTACTGGCAAAAAGGTGAGCTGATTTATTTCCTTCTCGATTAACATGAACCCTTCCACCGCTTCAAAGGCAGATAGCAATCATATACCCTTCAAAATCAGCTCTCGAAGCTCTAATAGTGCATTGATGTCTCGAATTTGACCCCACTGCCCATTTTTGAGAAGCTCAACACCCATAAGAGAATCAGATTCCAAGTACAATTTGCTCAAATTCATCTCACTCGCATACTCCAGCCCTACGATCAAAGCCTATAGCTCGGCTAACAAGGGAGTTATGGATTGCGGAATTCTTCTTACTCGACCACCAACAAAGCTGTTTGAGCTATTGCGAAGAACCACTCCAAGCCCAGTAGCTACTCCGTTCATCCGCCACACAGCATCCGTGTTTACCTTCAAGAAGCCTTGGGGAGGAGGACGCCAGTGATGAGCACTCTGAGGTCGAGGTTGGAAATTGTCTTCAAAAACTCCCCGGAGCATACACTCTTTGTACCAGTGAACTGTATTTCGCGCTCGTCATATCTTCAGCCGTGCTTACCAACCCTTCTAATCTGTGCTTGTTTCGGCAACACCAAATGGCCCAAATCCCTGCCACCAAAGTTTCACATTGATTTACAGGAGAGCTCTCCAACTTTGAAATCAGCCATTGTAAGTCGGTCGCCTTTTTTGCCAAAAAAATTGATCCCATAAAGTTGTCCCAGGCCAATTTCGCCGAAGCACACTCAGTAAATAAGTGATTTTCGTCTTCCTCACTTTCAATGCAGATTATACATAGAGTATTAACTTGAACACCTCTATAAGCCAGCCTTGTCATAACCGGAAGTGAGTTGAGAAAGAGCCTCCAAACCGGAAAAAATAACTTTTTTGGGATGCGCAGAGACCAGAGCTTCTGCAACCACTTGCCGTTACTACTCCCCGAAGAAGAAGAGGCAAAAGAAATTGACTTTCGTCTTTGCGCTTCGTATCCACTAGCCACAATATACACACCATCCTCACTATGTTTCCTGTAAAATGATACAAAAGTGTCCACTCACCGAATAGGAATAAAGCAGATTATTTCTTCATCTATTGGCCAAAGCAGTTGTCGTATACGGTCGACGTTCCAATCCCCCGAATCTGCATTTATAAGCCAGCTAACTCTAATATCGTCATGTCCTGGTGGGCACGGCGTTATCACCTTGTGGGTTGATTGGCGAGGGATCCAGCAGTCGCCAAATACTTTCACATTATTCCCATTAGCTATCTTCCACATCAACCCTGTTTTCACTAAATCTCTACCCGCTAATATACTCCTCAAAGAAAATGAAACCTGAGTAGTAGAGGATAACTTGAAATCAAGAATATTTGAGTTCTTAAAGTACTTTGTTTGAAAGACCCGGCTCACAAGGATATTTGGAATGCGGAGCATCCTCCACGTTTGTTTAGCCAACAATGCCACATTAAAATCGTGAAAGTCGTGAAAAACCAATTCCACCTTCAAGCTTATTTTGTTTCATCTTGTCCTAGGAAAACCAATGCATCTTCTTTCTGTCATCAACAACCCCCCCCCCAAACGGTGCACAGTCTTCTCCATTTTTTGGCAAACTTGAATAGGGAGCAAGAAACAACCCATAGCATAATTAGAAATAGCCTGAGCCACAGCTTTAATAAAAACTTCCTTACCTACAACAGATAAGAGTTCCCCTTTCCAACATTTGACTTTCTTACCTAATCGCTCCGTGAGGTGGCCGAAATTGATCTTATTCCTTCTACCAAAAGTAGTAGCAATCCAAGATAACTATCGTGCTGATCCACCAGCTCTACACCGCAAAGACGACTCATAGTGGCCCGGTCAATCATATTAAGATTATCATAAAACACAAGTGATGATTTCTCCAAATTCAACCTCTGATCTGAAGCATCTGCATACTCATGTAAGATAGAACGCAATACCGTTATCTCATTCAAAGTAGCTTTTATAAAAGCAAACTATCATCAGTGAAAAATATATGTGAGATAACTGGACCCCCTCTCGAGGACATAGCACCGGACAGAGTACCCTCTTCCACCGCAGTAGATAAACAACGCGATAGAGTCTCGCTGACAAGCAAGGATAGATAGGGCGATAGAGGACACCCTGGCAAAGCCCTCGTTCTGGAGTGATAAGGCCATGTACCTCACCATTTAAAATCAGGCTGTAAGTAGGGGATGAGATTCAATTAATTACTACATTAATCCATCTTTATCCAAATCCCACGCGATCTATAACTGACCATAGAAAGTCCCACTCCACTCGATCGTAAGCTTTGATCATGTCTGCTTTGAGAGAATATAACCCACATTCCCCTTTTTCCTATTTTTGATAGAGTGGAGAATCTCAAAGGACGTCAAAATATTATCAGTAATGAGACGACCCGGAACAAAAGCACTGTGATTTTCTGAAATCAAAGAATCAAGAATGTTCTTGAGCCAGTTGATAACTCCTTAATAAGAGTTATCTTATATACACTTTATATTGTTATTTGTGTGCGTTTCGGTGCAAAGTGACAAGATTTGAGCCAAAATATGAAGAAAATGCACATTTGGATGTTTTTGAGCTTTAAAGTACAATCCGGGCGTTTCTTAATGGTTTTGAGTATGATTTTGATAATTTATCACATTTGATATTCGCGGTAGTGTTCGTGTTGTTGTTTAACAGGAATTACGCATGCGGGAATCAAGTGGAGAGAGGAAACGAGCTTCGGAATAGAGGAAATAGGCGAATTTGGCGCGTTTTGGATGTTTTCGCCGAATTTGGGCAATAATTGAGAAAAACGAGAAAACGATCCGGAAACAGAAATTTCTCTACATGAGCAAAGTCTACGTCGTGAAAGGACTCCAAAGGTGCAAAAATCACATTCATCGGAGTTTGGGATCAAAATCCGAGTCCTTCTTTACTTTTCAAAAAGCTTAGTTGTTTTTCCAGGATGTTTTAGAGAAAATTAAGGATATTTGGAGGATATTTTGGATTCTACAAAGAAGATGGAAGTTATAGCGGTGCCAATTGAAAGTAGACTCGAAGAGTTTTCCAACGGCGGGTCACGTAGCTAAAACGGACATCAGACGAAAAAGTTATGGACCGTTGGAGACGAAGAAGAATCCAGGATTACAGGGTCTTCGCACGAAGACAATTTGTCTTCGCACGAAGACCTTCCCACGAAGAGAATTTCTCTTCCCACTAAGACTTTTACTTAGCCAAATTTCAGAATGTCTTCTTGTACATGCTTGCAGTGTCAAAATAGGAAGACCTTCCCACGAAGAGAAAAAGTCTTCGCACGAAGAGATCGCCAGATTCAGTAAAAACGATGGGGCTTTTGTGCAATTACTTGGAGCTTCATCTAAACACTATGGAAACATATTAGATCGGGTTAGGGCATAGTTTTTCAGTATCTTTGAGTTGGAGACAAGTGCTTGGAGCTACGGGGAGCTTGGGAGACGCTTTGTTTGATATTTTCTCTTCCGTCTCTCTAATTTTTGGTTTATGATTATGAAACTTTGTATCTTGATCATGTGTAATCGTAGCTAAACCCTTAATTCGGGATATCTCATAGGGAGCTAGGGTTTGAACACCGTATTTTGGTGATTTATGGATTATGCTTCATGCTTATTAGCTTAATTGGATGTTTATGCTTAGTTATGCTTGATTCATACGCGTAATTCTATATTTTGTATTGTTTGACGTCACAATAAGATTGATCTAGGTGATAATTATTAGAGGAATCAATAGTTATTGCTTGAACTTGAATCTTGCACTAGTCGTATCTAGGGTTGATGAACTAAGAGTTGATATCAAGATCATAATGCTTATTTAAACTTAAGTAGGCTAGAGGAATCAGTTACAAGAGTTTAAATAAAGACTTTGGTTGAGGAATCTTCAAAGTGAAATTGCTCGTTTGGCTAAGTAGAAAACATACGTGTTGCATGAACGTAAATCCTAAGTGGTGTAAAATCCCTAGTGAACCCGTAGAGATATCCTGAACTTGTCCACATGTTAAGTAACTCTTATAAATCATTCTTCGTTAATCGTGAAGCCTTTCACCTGATTAATTGAGATCTTTGTCTTTTAATTTCAGTAGAATTAATAGAAAAATCATCGCGTTGTGCCCACACGGGTTAAGAAATTCCAACTAGTTTACAGGAATTCATTTGGGTTCGACAAACCCGGATTTACCGGAATTATTATTACTGCATTGACAGCCGTACACTTGAGGTTTGATCGTGTCAAGTTTTTGGCGCCGTTGTCAGGGACTTCGGTTGAATTAGTTAGAATTATTAACTTTAGGGAATTTTATTTTTTTGATTTTGTTTATTTATTTTTTGATCTCACCTGCTTCCTAGCGAATTATTGTGCAGGTATCTTGGTGATCATGTGGGGGCAGAATTTCTACGGGCAAGCTCCAGGCTATTCACCGTACTACTCCTATGGAGATATGTACACCCCTCCTCCTTGCAATCAAGAAGATGAGGAGATGAAATAAATATTGAAGCTCATGATAGCTAAGATGGACAGAATGGAGGAAGGGATTAATAGGATGGTTGAAACTCTCCAGCTGAAGGGACAACACTTGGCAGAAATTTCGAGTGCATTGGCATATGCAGATAATGACGATGGGCCAAGTAGCATCATTCCTCACTTAGTTGAGGAGTGCGAAGAGGAAGACGATGAACCCCTAGAGGTCTATGTCTACAATGTTGTTCATCATGAAGTAATAGATCCTCGGGCTGCTTCAGACTCGGATTCGGACTCAGATTTGGATGATATTGTGAAGCCTATACAACTTGTGCCTCGCATAATTCCGGAGTCGTGGCATGTGTGGGAGAGTGTGGACATCGCTAGCTTATGGCCCACTGAAGATATTTGCTTTGAAGAAAGTCATGAAGCTAAGGAATTACCGCAGGGACATGTTTGCAAGGACATGTATCAAGAAAGTCTTCAGTCTAATCCTTATCTTTTGGAGATCATAAAATTTGGTGAAACACATGAGAAAGACCAAAGTCCCCGGCTTTATGCAATACATGAATTGCCACCTGTGATTCCAAGACAAACACTAGGAAAGGAAGTAGTCAAGACGGCACTCTTGTCCATTACTGTTCCAACTGAGGTTCTATTTCCACATAACCGATCCTCAGTGATATTGATTTTGATGAATTGTAATAAGAAGAAGAAGAAGAAGAAGAAGAAGAAGAAGAAGAAGAAGAAGAAGAAGAAGAAGAAGAAGAAGAAGAAGAAGAAAAGGAAAGGTACAAGGGATCACGATGTGGTGAATGAATTCTCGAGAAGACCGGTGATCAAGGAGTGGAAGCACAGAAAGAAGAAATTGTTTCCTGCCGTCTTCTACAATTTCGTCGCGCCATATGCATCTCACGCACCCTTACTTGAGAAGAGACAAAGGGAAAAGCGATGGTGGAAGAAGAAAAAGTGGAGAGAAAAAACCCATTAATCATATTTGAGGTAACTGGGTCGGGTCTCCGACCTTAAATTACACGTTGCTTGTTGGGAGGCAACCCAACCTATTTATTTGCTTTAATTTAGTTGTGTTTTCAAATTCAGATGTTTTATTATGTTATTTGTAAAGATGAGAGAGAGTGACTAATGATGTTTCCAAGTGACATATATGTGCAGGTTATGGTAGAATCTACCCCGGTGTGCCATGGCACTCATGACCTTCACAAGTCACAGAGTTTAGCAGAGGAGGCAGTCGACCCCGGTGTGCGAGTACACATTGACCTAGTGGGCGCACAAGTGGTGCCACACTGTGCTTGGGGACTGATGTACATGATTACCTCCCCACCCTTGAGGTGGTTGTGAGTATTTATTTCCTCTGGCTGAATCTGTGTATATTTGTTGTATGTCATGCTCCATCTCATCTACTTGCCTTTTGCATTGATTGCCGAGTCTTCTTGCATAAACTCTAAATTCTTTGAGGACAACGAAGCATTCAGTGTGGGGGTGGTTTAAATGTTTACTAGCCAATGTGTTTGCATAGCCAGTTACATGTGGGATGTGTTTAGTGAAATACCACATTTTGTGACTAAGGGTATTTTGGGTATTTGTGATATTCGACTATGGATACTTTGGGTATTTGTGACATGTGACTATGGATATTTTGGATATTTGTGATATTATTACATGTGTTGGGAGTGAAATCTAAATGTTGGGAGTCATTTGTAAAGCTTTGCTAGCAATTGGGGTCTTTGTGTCTTTTATCTAAAGTTGTTAGTGCCTTTAATTAAGTTAGGGGAGGTGTTTGTATTTTTACCTAAACTAGTGGTGTGAAAGTGTCTTTTCTGTCAGATTGATATCATATTTTGACCCAAAAATCTCAACTAACGTGAGTTTCAAATTCTTTCAAAATTCATCATCATCATCATCTCAATCCCCCTCTATCTCTCACGATTTATCTCTCTCTCTTCTTCTTCTTCTTCTCTTTTCTTCTTTGATTTTCATCAAAGTGTTGGGTCGTTCTGACCCGGTTGATTCTGACAGATTTATCGTCATCATCTCCGCTAGCAAGCTTCAATCTCCGCCTCTCGATCGTTTCGATTTATCTCCTCCTATTTTAAGTCTTGATCAATTAGTAATTTCGGTTCTTTATCGCGAATTTTCAGATTTATATCGTTAGTTTCATCATTCATGAATTAGTAATCAAGTTTTAGGGTTTATCATGTTCATGGGTGATGGGAAAAACCCTAGTTTGGAGGAGAAGTTTGATTAAGCAATTTGGGTGATTGGATGATCATAGTATGTGGGTAACAATCTGATTTGATGTTGGGAATCATGTTATATTAGGTTTAGTATGAATGTAAGATGAACTAGATGCTTGGGAGAAAAGTTTCATGGAAATTGATGATTCCCGTATGGGTATTTTGAGTGAAATTGGAAACTTGAAACTAGTGTAACTTTTGATTCAGGAATCGAAATTAATATCCGTTTGAGGCTAAACTTATTATTTCGAATGTTTTGAATCCAATGGAACTGTTTTTGAGCCATGATCTGTTTGGGAAACTGGAGAAATAAATTGGTGGAGTTATGATATGTTATGTATACTTTAGGTTATAGGATTTTGGAATAAGGTTTTGGGTTTGGTTTTGAGGTATGAATTAAGTGGGATGTTAGGTTGGTTTTAGAACCCTAAACCTTTGGGTGTCATGTGCATATAATGTAGCTTAGAATTTTTATTACAAAGAAATTGTAATTTAATTAGAGTATTGTTAACTTGTAGGCGACGAATTCACCGACGACGCGTACGTTGAGTACTACAATTGAGTCGCCGTAATCGCTTGCAAACGAGGTGAGTAAACATGCCAGGCCTAGTGTGCCTAACTCCCTTCGTGTCAAATGATTTCTTTTTACATGTCTCAAAATGGATTACGTGCTATGTGTTTATGTGTCATTAAAACATTCAATTTTACTTGTAACTGCTTTTCTTGGAAATAACATAATAAGTTAACAATTCACGTTAACGTAAAGTGGAAGAGTTGTGCGGGATTGTCTCATGGTTACTATTGGGCTTGGTCGGGTTATACCCGGCCAATTAATTATATTTAATCCGGTTGCAAGGCCCCGGATCGCTCCTAGTACTCACCCTTCTGACCGCAAGAAGTCTGTAAGGGGGTGTCGACACTTAAGGTCTTGGATGCTTGCGAAGTGATTGGTTCTTTCCCCGTATCAGCTAATTGAAATTGTGATCTTTTGGGATTAATGGTTATTAATGGGAAAAAGAATGAGTATGAAATTTGAGATTTCCCAACTTGAGCATTGAGCTCGAATTTGCGAACTGTAAACTCTCATGTTTTCTTACTAGTGTCAAATTCAAACTTCCGCTGTGTTTAAAGTTAAACTTCTACTCGCACAAATGGTCATTTTTTTTATAACTGCCTCATCATGATTTTACATGCTTGGGTGTTTGCTTGCCAGTATTTTTATGCTGATTTTTGTACTGTGGTGTTTCTTTTTATTTCTGCACCACAGGTCCAGATGGTGAGTATTTGGCTTAGCGGGGGACGCGGATCATCACCTAGAAAATTAGTAATTTTCATTTCAATAAAAGTATAACTCATTTGTTAGTTATAACACACTAGTTTGTTAAGCGCCCACGTTTGAGGCAGCTTTGGAGTTGTAATAAAGTTCTATTGTTTAACTTTTAATTTAGTTTGCTTGAGATCCACTTTTAAATGTCCTTGTATCCGGGCTTTGTCTCGGGTACGGAGTGACACCCCCCGGGCCTCCGGCTTGGTCATTTTGGGGGTGTTACATTTAGATTGTACTGTGGGTCAGTATAGTGGTTTGTGTTATGTTTTTACTTATATTGTTGTATTGTGTAGGATAGATTGATATTTGGTTTGCACTTTTAAATAATTGAGTATACCTACCAACAAAGTAAATTGTGTAGAGTCAAACTTTTTCGAGTCAATGCCTTGCATATAGAGTAAGATCTTATTAAAAAAAAAAGTGAGAAATTGAAAATTTTGAGAAAAGGCAATTGAGAGAAGCATAGACTTGGTTAATTTAGTGAGATGTGAACACTTTGGGCATATGGTGTGAATTTTGACCGAGAATTGACATTTTTAGTCCCCCTAGTAAGTATAGAAGGAATCTCATTACGGGAATTCCTATCTATTTTTTTAAAAAACTAAAATTAAATTTTAAAAGCTAAAGTGTGTACTGTTTTTCTATTAAAAGAGTTGAGCTTGGTGTTTTCTAAACAAGCCGAACGTTCATGTTGTCCGTCTTAGGTAGTCGCCAGCCCGCCTCGTAGTGGCACACAGAACAGCTGTGCGAGGATGTGTATTACAGCACTCACTGCTTTTTAGATCTTTCCTTTTAGGACCACTAGATAACTGTAATTGATACTTGGATTCACTGTTAGACTCTATGACCTGGGGAGACGATTCTTGGCCTTCATCATATATTGTTAGAATTACCTTTCTAGAGCGTCACGAGGGAGTAGTAGTTGAGGGGGTTCGTTGAGGGAGTACTTCATTACATATTTGTGTGAGTTCTACAGATCGCATATGCTTCATTGGATATCTACGAGTGGATACGAGGGTGAGTGAGTTGGCTTGTACACTAAGGTGTGGCGGTGTTCCATGTCATTACACCATGGACACAGTAGTGGAGAGCCTGGGTGTGTGACGTCAAATCCGCACAAAATGGGTTGGTTGTACTTAATTGGTGGAATGTGCTAGGTACGAGATTTCTATCATTTAGGTGTAGGAGGTTCGGTTGGATTAGGCACATGGCATATCTTGTTTGACTACTTGAGAGAGGGATGTGACTGCATTTTAGTGTGTGGGTGTCGACATTTGACTACGGACAGAGATATTGTACTTCTCACGACTCCACCTCCACACACGTGCTTTGATTGGCGTGTAGCTTTGTTTGGTGACACCGTTTACTTTATTGAGTAAGGGGGAGATGGATTTTATTTATGATACTCATTCATCGGTTCGTCTATTCCCTCCCCATAACATGATTATTATTGCTTGATTTTTTAAGCAGAACCACTCATATTTATTTGATTGTATTGATGTTTGATTGAGAGAAAGAAAAAAAATTATAAAAAAAGAGAGAATAAAAAGGAGAGGAATAAAGAAATACAGTTGTGCTTATTGGAAAACGAGTGGTGAAAGTTCCTAGTTCCAAATTGAAGACAAAGATGAGTTTTTGCATATCATTCGCTTTGATGCCACGAGATTGACATGGTACCGAGTTTGAGGGGATTGAGGGTCGGAGTCGATGAGATTCGGGTTGTGGATTCCTATCATCAGGGTGAGGGTGTGTGAGATATGGGGTTTGGTGAGTTTATGTGGCGCTTAAGGATTTTGCTTCATACAAGTTATATTCTTTTTTTCCTTAAGCCTCATCATTTTTGACCATTAGCGAAATAGGAGCACAGACTATGAATGTGGCTTAGCCTTGGTTAGCCTCTTATTTTTATCAGCACACATGAAGAGGTAGGTTGTTCTTTATACTAAAGTTAAGCTTTCTATAATAACTACGGGGAATTACTTGTTGTCGACTTTAGTTGCGCTTCACACCTCTTGAAATACCCCGTTTTGTGACTACGGGTATTTTGTGATATTATTATAAGTATTGGGAAGTCAATGTAATTATAGAGAGTTAATTATAATGCTTTGAGAGTTTGGGGGGAACTTTGTGACTTTAATCAAAGGTTTTAGTGTCTTTTACTTGAGTTTGGGTGAGGTGTTTGTCTTTTGGCAAAACTAAGGGGAAATAAGTGTCTTTTGACCTAACTTTTCTTCCTACATAAAAGTTTCCTAATCCAAGAGGGTTTCCTACTTATGAAGTTAATTTTAATTGTAACTCTCATAAAAACCCTCACTCTCCTATTTTTCCTAAACTCCCTCACGTCCCTCACTCTCACTCGTCCCTCTCTCACTCTCTCTCTCGTGACCGACGGCACACCCCCACCGCCGCCGCTCTCTCTCTTTTTCCGGCAAGGTAACTCTCTCTCTCTTTTCTCTTTTCTTTCTTTCTTTTCTTCTTTCTCTCTTTCTTTTCTCTCTATACCCGTCCGTCTCTCTCTCCGTCCGCCTCCATGGGCGGCGGGGTTGAGCGGGGTTGGGTTGATTTGTTCTTCTTCTCTTTTCTCTTGTTGATCTCTTGATCTTGTGATCACTTGTTCATGATTCATGTATGTTGCATGCAATCTTTAAATTTCAGTTTGTTATTGTTAGGATCATTGTTCATGGATTCGTAGGATTTATTATCAAGTTTTAGGGTTTATCATGTTCTTGGGTGTTAGTTTGAAAGAGAAGTTTGATTGAATGATTTGGGAGTTTGAATGGTCATAATAGGTGGTTAACAATCTGATTTGAATGTGGGAATCATGTTATATTAGGTTTAGTATGATTATAGGATGAACTAGATGCTTGGGGGAAAAGTTTCATGAAGATTGACAATTCCCGTATGGATATTTTGAATGAAGTTGGAAACTTGAAACTAGTGTAACTTTTGATTCAGGAATCGAAATTAAGATCCGTTTGAGGCTAAACTTATTATTTTGAACGTTTTGAATCCAATGGAACTGTTTATAGACCATGATCTGTTTGGGAAACTGGAGTAATGGATTTGGTGGAGTTATGATAGATTATGTATGCTTTAGGTTAGGGGATTTTGAAGCAAAGCTTTGGACTTGTTTTGGGGCATGATTTTAATGAGATGTTGGGGAAGTGTTAGAACCCTAAACCATGGACTATCATATGCATGTAATTAGTATAGCAAGTATATTGCTAGAATATTGGTTTGATTAGCATATTGTTATGTGTAGGTAACGAGTTCGTCGACGACGAGTACGTAGAGTACGTTGATTGATTGCTATTGTTGGAATTTGCTTTGAGGTAAGTAAATGTGTCAAGCCTAGTGTGCTTATCTCTTTCGTGTCAAACGAATATTTGATTTGTTACGTCTCAAAATGTGTTTACATGATACATGACTTGGAATATGCGATTTCTACTTGTTAAATGTTTTTGATGAAAACATCACCATGATAATGAATGAACTATAACGTAAAGTGGAAGATGTTGTGCGGGACTCTATTATTCTCTTTGGGCGGTGTTGGCTGCGGTCCCGTCTCTTTTTTATCCGGTTGCAAGTCCCCGGATAGCGGCATGTACTCACTCCTCTGGTCGGCGTAGTCTTAGGGGGGTGTCGACACTTAAGGTCATGGAAGCTGTGGTTTATTTGGTTTTTCCCCGTCACAACAAAGTAATAATGGATTTGGTTGGTTTTGTTAACGGAATGAAGTTAACACTGGATTTGGATTTTTCCTAATGATTATGGGAATTGGTTTGGAAATATATTATGGAAATTAGTTTGGAAATATTATGGAATTGGGAACTCTTATGTTTTAATACAAGAGTCAACTTTATTACCGCTGTGTTTGCGAAAAACTCTTACTTACAAATGAGTCTTTGTTTTATAACTATCCATCATCGTTTTACATGTTTGGATGTTTGCTTACCAGTATTTCAATGCTGATTTTGTACTGTGGTGTTTTTTTTTTATTCCGCACCACAGGTCTAGAAGAAGGTTATCGGGCATAGAAGGGGACGCGCATCACATGGAACATTAATAGTATTATTTCGTTTGAAATTGAACTGTTTAGTAGTTTAAACGCTTTAGTTGTTTTTTTGCCGGTTTGTGGCTAGGACGAAGGTTTATGATAATACATTGTTTTAATTTAATTTAATTTAATATTATGGATGTTTGTGCTTGCGAACCATGTTATAAAATCTCCTTGTATCCGGGCTCCTCTCGGGTACGGAGTGACATCCCCGGGTCTCCGGCTTGGGCCATTTGGGGGTGTTACAGGTGGTATCAGAGCCGGCATTCTAAAAAGTAATTTGAAACTTGTTAGGGCAACTAAAATGAATATAGGAGAAATAACTTAAAATTTGACAAGCCGTGGGAATTTGGGTAGTATGGATAGGACTGTTATGTGTAAGTGTTTAGAAAATAGGATAGAAAGCAAGTGCTCCCATCCACCCATTCGAATTTTGGAGTATTCCAATTGGATTCTAAGTTTAAGCCTACTTTTAAGAGACTTCGTTGGGAATTTTCTTCAAGAGTCTTGTAACCATCTTGGGAATGATTATTGGTTTGCGAAGAGTAGTTATTGGGATTACGGTCTATTCCTTTTAAATTAGAGATTTATTAAGTTGTTTCCTCTTGTAGATGGCTAGAACTAAGCATACAGCAAGGAATCGTGTGTTGCCAGTAGAGAAACATCCTGTTGTGACACGTTGGGTCGAAGGCGAAGATTTTCCAGATTTTCGTGACCGTGTGGTTTGTGAAGATAGATTCCAAGCCTTAGATTTTCCTCGGTATAGAAATCCAGCTTTTCAGGCTTACTGTATGGTGAAGGCACTACCTATGAAACCCATGTTTGGGGAAATTATTACAAAGTATAGTAACATCATGGGCAGGATGAATCGTTTGAATGATAGGGATTATCGTTGCCAAGGTGAATGGACGGTAAGTGCAGATTTTATATGCAAGCTATTGATGGAAACTTATCTTAAGTGGCAAAGTTATACAGTTATTGAGATAGAGTCTAGTGAGGAAGAAGACGTGATCTACATAAGCTCTAGTGATGAAAAAGAGGTGATTATTATAGACTCTAGTGACGATGAGGAAGTTGACCCGAGTGAAGATGAAGAGCACGAGTATGATTCCAATGAAGAGGAAGAGATGGACGAAAGCGATGAGGACGACGATTAAGCTTGTTAGAGTTCTTTAGATTTCTTAGACTAGATTCTTTTAAGTTTTATTTATTAGTTTGAATAAGGCTCCATAGCCAAGCAACATTTGAAGTTTTAGAACGATTCTTGAATAGTCACTTTTGGGCTACAGTTAAATTCTTAGCGTTTTGCTTTGGGATGAATAATGCTCATGTTTTGAAGACCCGATTTGGGGAGTTTTATAAATTTAGCTTTCTAAATTTTGGAGTATGATTTGATGAATTAAGGTTGTGTTATGCTTTGTTATCATTGATTATGGGCTTAGAAAGTGTTCATGGAGTTAGAACGCGAAAGCTTTGATTTTCGGTGCTGTTGAATCTGCGCAGCAGTGAGTTTTTGTTGTAGCAGACGTATTTAATTTTGGAATTATTTTTCCCTGAATTTTTCCCAGAAAGAAGGCATACCCAGGTATCTTCCATAAAAATTTCAACCCCATATGAGTTCTGGAGAATCAGCTACGAATTTCCAAAGTTGACGGTTTAGTAGCAGAATTGCAAAGTGACTAGCTGTAGTATTTCTGATTTTTACCTATCTTCTATATCTTTTTTTGACCTCAAATTTTTATGGAGACTATTAGACACGTTTGGATAACTCTTGGAGAAAGCCTAGCTCATTTTGAGAATTTTAAAGTCAGTTTAAGACTTTTTAAAGTCGACGTTTCTGTTCTGGTGGGCTGTGACAGCAGCTGTAGTAATTTCTATGTACCTTGAGTTCCACAATTGATATTGAGTTGATTCTTCTTGATTATGAAAGTAGACTCAGAGAGGGTGTTGCACACCAAAATTCGCAATTTTTTCTTGATCGATTGATCCTTTTTCTAATTTTGGAAGTAGATGAAAAGTTGAGACGTGATCAGTCTATGTGGAAATACATGAGTAATTGAGTTAAATGATGATCAATGTGTGACATTACTTGTTGAATTGTGCACTACATTCCGTATATGCGTGATTGTTTGTACTTATTAGTACCTTATAAGTAATACAATAGGCTATAGTGTAGGGATTATGACTGATAGACCACATCAATACTACACCAGGAGAAATCGCCAAGTACCAATGGCCGCACCAAACAACAACAACAACAACAACAACAACAACATGGAGCAGTTCTTCGCGCAATTTGCTCAGATGGCGCAGAACGCAAACCAGGGTGAGCAGAATAATGCAAATTGGGCTAAGAAAGTGGCAGACATGAAGCCAGGGAACTTTATAGGCAATGAGGATCCTGTTGAGCTCGAAAATTGGATCGATGAGATGGATAAAGTCCTTGAGTTAGTTGAGTGCCCCGAAGACCGCAAAGTGGTTTGCGCAGCATTTTACTTGAAGAACGAAGCTAATACATGGTGGAGGAGTACGCGTCAGAACTTTTTGGCGCAACCCAATTTCAATTGGGAAGCTCTTCAAACCGCACTTCGCACTCGCTTTTATCCGGACCATGTCCAGGATCAAAAGTACTTAGACTTCGTGAATCTGACACAAGGGAACGGTTCCGTGACCGAGTACTTCAAGAAATTCATGGAATTATCCCGATTCGCAGGTCAGCTGATGCCTGATGAAGCGACTAAAGTCAGGAAGTTCATGTCTGGTCTCGAACTTCATCTGCAGAAAGACTTGATGTGCAGGACGTACGATACTCTCCAGGAAGCTTGCGATAGAGCTGCAGCCGTTTGGCGTATTCAAGAGGCGCAAGATGAGAAGCGTGGGAAACGCAAGGTTGAGAACGCTGTGGGCTATGGAATTAATCAGGGTAGGACTAACCAAGGTAGTCAGGACAAAAGATTTAAGTCTAACCACGGAGGAAGTAACCAAGGACAGTATCGTGGTAACAAGCTGAATAATGGAGATGAGCAATCTCGCCGTTATAAATGCAAGAAGTGTCAACAGAATCATCCAGGAAAGGACTGTCAAGGAAACCTTGTCACTTGCTACCACTGTGGCAAGAAGGGTCATCGTTCGTTTGAGTGTCGATCGAAACCAAATGGAAACCAACTAGGGAACCAAGGAGGCAATTACCAAGGAAACCGACAGTTCAACAACAACAATCAGGGCGGAAACCGGAACTATGGGAACTACAACAACAATAATGGAGGCAACAATTATGGTAGACAACAAGTGAACAACCAAGGCAATGGAAGGAACAATGGAGTTCAGAACGGGAATAGAAACAACAACGCTCCAGTTAACGCCAACAACAACGGGACTGGTACGGCAGGAACTACCGCACATAATGGGAATATTGCAAGGATCGCTGTCATGAGCAGGACTGAAGCGGAAGCAGCAAACGGAGTAGTCACTGGTACATTTCTTGTTCATGATCAACCAGCTTTTACTCTATTTGATTCCGGAGCTTCGTATTCGTTTATTTCATCATCGTTTGTGGAAAAATTGAGTCTCAATAAGCCGTCTAGAATATCCATCCCCGTAGCTACCCCAACCGGTCATGTAACGGTATGTGAGGCCATTTTTGAAGGAGTAGAAGTTAAGATTTCGGCGAGTACCCTACCAGCGAACCTGATACAGTTTGATCTTGGAGGAATAGATGTTATATTGGGAATGGATTGGCTGGGTAAATATCGAGCAGTCATAGACTGCCACGATCAGAAGATAAGGCTTAAAGGTCCAAAAGGAGAAAGAGTTTCTTACCGTGGTATCACAAAAGAACCATGTATCCGACTAGTGTCAGCTTTGACCATAGTCAACCAAGTGAAGAAGGGGAATAGTGCTTATTTGTGTTATGTTCAAGACATATCTAAGAATGAGAATGTGCTAGAAGAAATACCAATAGTTAGAGATTTTCCCGATGTGTTCCCGGACGAAATTCCAGGAATGCCACCTAGAAGGGAGATTGAATTCACTATGGACTTAACACCTGGAACAGCTCCAATTTCAAAGGCACCGTACAGAATGGCACCAGTAGAGTTGAAAGAACTAAAGGATCAGTTGAAAGAGTTACTTCAAAAGGGTTATATAAGGCGAGTGTTTCCCCTTGGGGCGAACCGGTACTGTTTGTGAAGAAGAAAGACGGAAGCTTGAGGTTGTGCATTGACTATAGGGAGTTGAATAGCGCAATAATCAAGAACAAATACCCTTTGCCCCGAATTGACGACTTGTTTGATCAGTTACAAGGGGCGAGTGTTTTGTCAAAGATAGACTTGAGATCAGGTTATCACCAGCTTCGAGTAGCCGAGAAGGACATACCGAAGACAGCCTTTAGAACGAGGTATGGACACTATGAGTTTACCGTTATGCCTTTTGGTCTAACCAATGCTCCAGCAGTATTTATGGATCTAATGAATCGTGTTATGAGAACGTTTCTAGATCGTTTCGTGGTCGTCTTTATTGATGACATCCTTGTTTATTCAAAGAGCGAGGAAGAACACGAAGAACATCTCAAAGAAGTGTTAAAAACTTTGAGACATGAGAAGTTATATGCTGAACTCTTGAAGTGTGAGTTTTGGCTAAAACACGTTCCATTTTTGGGTCACATAATCTCCAAGGAAGGAATATCCGTGGATCCAGGAAAGATTTCAGCAATGAAAGATTGGCCTACTCCAAAGAATGTGTCCGAAGTAAGAAGTTTTCTCGGATTAGCAGGATATTACAGACGTTTCGTGAAAGATTTCTCGAAGATCGCTAGACCGCTTACTACGCTAACCAAGAAGACGGTAAGGTATAAGTGGAGCGAAGATTGTGAAGAAGCATTCCAGACATTGAAGGAAAAGTTAACGACGGCACCTGTCTTAGCTTTACCCAATGATTCTGGCGAGTTTGATGTTTACAGTGATGCATCGAAGAAGGGTTTAGGATGCGTGCTTATGCAAGAAAGAAGAGTTATTGCTTATGCTTCAAGACAACTGGAAACTCATGAAGAAAACTATGCTACGCATGACTTAGAGCTTGCAGCTATAGTTTTTGCACTGAAGATATGGAGACATCACTTGTACGGATCTGTGTGTAGATTGTATACGGATCATAGCAGTTTAAAGTACATCTTCACGCAGAAAGAGCTAAATAACAGGCAAAGACGTTGGTTAGAAGTCATAAAGGATCATGATTTGCGTATCCAATACCATGAAGGGAAGGCAAACGTAGTAGCTGAGGCGTTAAGCCGGAAATCGAGCCATACTTTGGATACTATGCTAGTTTTGCCAGATCGGCTATGCCGAGAGTTCCGAAAACTTGGAATTGAAGTTGTAAAACAAGGCGGAGTGAAGAATATCCTTGGGAATATGACAGTTGTGCCAGACATCTTGGAAGAAATAAGGAGTAACTAGCCAGGAGATGTGAAGCTGGAAAGGATAAAGAAGAATATTGCAGAAGGACAAACAAAAGATTTCAAGATCCATGAAGACGGAAGTATTCGTTACAAGGGAAGATGGTGTGTACCACATAAGTGTACGGAAACTAAGGAAAAGTTGATGCGTGAAGCGCACAACACACCTTACTCAGTACATCCAGGAGGTGACAAACTCTATAAGGACATGAAGAAGATGTTTTGGTGGCCTAACATGAAGAAAGAAGTAGCAAAATTTGTGGCAAAATGTCCAACTTGTCAAAAGGTGAAGTTTGAACATAAAAGAATGGGAGGCTTAGTACAACCATTAGACGTCCCAGTTTGGAAGTGGGATTCTATTTCGATGGATTTCGTGACTGCGTTACCGACATCAAAGAATGGACTTAATCAGATTTGGGTCGTAGTTGACAGATTGACCAAGACAGCAAGGTTTATTCCGATGAAAGACACATGGAATATGGAACAAAGAGCTGATGCATATATGAAGAACATCGTGAGATATCATGGAGTACCAAGCTCTATACTTTCCGACAGAGATCCCAATTTTCTTTCTCACTTCTGGAAAGCACTCCAGGAGGCACTGGGAACTCAGTTGAAGTTTAGCACGGCATTTCACCCGGCTACAGATGGACAAACCGAAAGAACAATTCAAACGTTGGAAGATATGTTAAGATCGTGTGTTATGGATTTTCAAGGTTCGTGGGTTGATAGATTACCTTTGATAGAATTCTCCTACAATAACAGTTATCACGCCAGTATTGGAATGGCACCACATGAGGCGTTGTATGGAAGGAAGTGTAGAACACCGTTGTGTTGGAACGACATAAGTGAGACGATAGTAATTGGTCCACAACTTATCGAAGAGATGACAGATCAAGTGAGACTTATACAGCAACGAATGAAGGCAGCGCAGGATAGGCAGAAATCTTACGCTGATCAGAAAAGAAGACCGTTGGAATTTCAAGTTGGAGAAAAAGCATTTCTTAAAGTATCACCGACTAAGGGAGTCATGAGGTTCAATCAGAAAGGGAAGTTGAGCCCGAAATTCATTGGACCATATGATGTTATAGAAAAGATAGGATAAGTGGCTTATCGATTGGATTTACCATCGAATTTAGGTCGTGTTCACAACGTATTTCACGTATCGCAACTGAAGAAGTATATGCCTGATGCATCTCATGTATTAGATCCCGAACCAGTAGAACTGGACCCGTCTTTGAGTTATGAAGAACAGCCTGTCAAGATTTTAGACACCAAGACAATAACACCCGTAACAAGAGTGTCAAGATTGTAAAAGTCTTATGGACAAACCACCTCACTGAAGAGGCAACTTGGGAAGCGGAAGATGATATGAGGAAGAAGTACCCTCACTTGTTTGACGAGGTACGTTGAGTTACGAGGACGTCACTCCTCTAAGGGGGAGAGGATGCATACACCGAAGGATGTCATACCAACCGGTTTTTATTAAAGTACTACTTATAGTATATTACATATCATTCATGACCGTAGGTTGCATTTAGTAGTCGTACTATTGAGGGGAGGTGTATACCTTTGTGTGGTTAAAAGTTTAGTTTAAACTTCAAGGACAGTTTCCCAATTAGGAGGGAGGTTTTTGTTTAAACTTCGAGGACGAAGTTCTCTTTAAGGAGTGAAGGATGAAATACTCCGTTTTGTGACTACGGGTATTTTGTGATATTATTATAAGTATTGGGAAGTCAATGTAATTATAGAGAGTTAATTATAATGCTTTGAGAGTTTGGGGGGAACTTTGTGACTTTAATCAAAGGTTTTAGTGTCTTTTACTTGAGTTTGGGAGAGGTGTTTGTCTTTTGGCAAAACTAAGGGGAAATAAGTGTCTTTTGACCTAACTTTTCTTCCTACATAAAAGTTTCCTAGTCCAAGAGGGTTTCCTACTTATGAAGTTAATTTTAATTCTAACTCTCATAAAAACCCTCACTCTCCTATTTTTCCTAAACTCCCTCACGTCCCTCACTCTCACCCGTCCCTCTCTCACTCTCTCTCTCTCGTGACCGACGGCACACCCCCACCGCCGCCGCTCTCTCTCTTTTTCCGGCAAGGTAACTCTCTCTCTCTTTTCTCTTTTCTTTCTTTCTTTTCTTCTTTCTCTCTTTCTTTTCTCTCTATACCCGTCCGTCTCTCTCTCCGTCCGCCTCCATGGGCGGCGGGGTTGAGTGGGGTTGGGTTGTTTTGTTCTTCTTCTCTTTTCTCTTGTTGATCTCTTGATCTTGTGATCACTTGTTCATGATTCATGTATGTTGCATGCAATCTTTAAATTTCAGTTTGTTATTGTTAGGATCATTGTTCATGGATTCGTAGGATTTATTATCAAGTTTTAGGGTTTATCATGTTCTTGGGTGTTAGTTTGAAAGAGAAGTTTGATTGAATAATTTGGGAGTTTGAATGGTCATAATCTGTGGTTAACAATCTGATTTGAATGTGGGAATCATGTTATATTAGGTTTAGTATGATTATAGGATGAACTAGATGCTTGGGGGAAAAGTTTCATGAAGATTGACAATTCCCGTATGGATATTTTGAATGAAGTTGGAAACTTGAAACTAGTGTAACTTTTGATTCAGGAATCGAAATTAAGATCCGTTTGAGGCTAAACTTATTATTTCGAACGTTTTGAATACAATGGAACTGTTTATAGACCATGATCTGTTTGGGAAACTGGAGTAATGGATTTGGTGGAGTTATGATAGATTATGTATGCTTTAGGTTAGGGGATTTTGAAGCAAAGCTTTGGACTTATTTTGGGGCATGATTTTAATGAGATGTTGGGGAAGTGTTAGAACCCTAAACCATGGACTATCATATGCATGTAATTAGTATAGCAAGTATATTGCTAGAATATTGGTTTGATTAGCATATAGTTATGTGTAGGTAACGAGTTCGTCGACGACGAGTACGTAGAGTACGTTGATTGATTGCTATTGTTGGAATTTGCTTTGAGGTAAGTAAATGTGCCAAGCCTAGTGTGCTTATCTCTTTCGTGTCAAACGAATATTTGATTTGTTACGTCTCAAAATGTGTTTACATGATACATGACTTGGAATATGCGATTTCTACTTGTTAAATGTTTTTGATGAAAACATCACCATGATAATGAATGAACTATAACGTAAAGTGGAAGATGTTGTGCGGGACTCTATTATTCTCTTTGGGCGGTGTTGGCTGCGGTCCCGTCTCTTTTTAATCCGGTTGCAAGTCCCCGGATAGCGGCATGTACTCACTCCTCTGGCCGGCGTAGTCTTAGGGGGGTGTCGACACTTAAGGTCATGGAAGATGTGGTTTATTTGGTTTTTCCCCGTCACAACAAAGTAATAATGGATTTGGTTGGTTTTGTTAACGGAATGAAGTTAACACTGGATTTGGATTTTTCCTAATGATTATGGGAATTGGTTTGGAAATATATTATGGAAATTGGTTTGGAAATATTATGGAAT
The DNA here is from genome assembly GCA_023055425.1 of Linanthus parryae. Classification (NCBI taxonomy): domain Eukaryota; kingdom Viridiplantae; phylum Streptophyta; class Magnoliopsida; order Ericales; family Polemoniaceae; genus Linanthus; species Linanthus parryae. Next base: position 44,603,192 of record JALGPY010000002.1, read on the forward strand.
TGGGAACTCTTATGTTTTAATACAAGAGTCAACTTTATTACTGCTGTGTTTGCGAAAAACTCTTACTTACAAATGAGTCTTTGTTTTATAACTATCCATCATCGTTTTACATGTTTGGATGTTTGCTTACCAGTATTTCAATGCTGATTTTGTACTGTGGTGTTTTTTTTTTTTTTTTTTTTTTTTTTTTTTTTTTTTAATCCGCACCACAGGTCTAGAAGAAGGTTATCGGGCATAGAAGGGGACGCGCATCACATGGAACATTAGTAGTATTATTTCGTTTGAAATTGAACTTTTTAGTAGTTTAAACGCTTTAGTTGTTTTTTGCCGGTTTGTGGCTAGGACGAAGGTTTATGATAATACATTGTTTTAATTGAATTTAATTTAATATTGTGGATGCTTGTGCTTGCGAACCATGTTATAAAATCTCCTTATATCCGGGCTCCTCTCGGGTACGGAGTGACATCCCTGGGTCTCCGGCTTGGGCCATTTGGGGGTGTTACACCTCTTGTCTAACTTTTTCATCACCCATGAGCACTAGTCTATGTTATTGAAATTGCCTGACCTCACAAAAAGAAATAATTTAAAAGCTTTTGTGTTTTTAAGATCGAGTCTAGAATTGCATTTGCATCATCTTGATGAATTAAAGTGTTGTGAGTCATGTTAGAGTCGTTTGAGTCTAGTTGGCTATACAGTTGAATGCAGTAGATGAGACTTTGCTCGGGACGCGCAAATGGCAAGTGTGGGGGTATTTGATAACTCCTTAATGAGAGTTATCTTATATACACTTTATATTGTTATTTGTGTGCGTTTCGGTGCAAAGTTACAAGATTTGAGCCAAAATATGAAGAAAATGCACATTTGGATGTTTTTGAGCTTTAAAGTACAGTCCGGGCGTTTCTTAATGGTTTTGAGTATGATTTTGATAATTTATCACATTTGATCTTCGCGGTAATGTTCCTGTTGTTGTTTGACATGAATTACGCATGCGGGAATCAAGTTGAGAGAGAAAACGAGCTTCGGAATAGAGGAAATAGGCGAATTTGGCGCATTTTGGATGTTTTCGCCAAATTTGGACAATAATTGAGAAAACGAGAAAACGGTCCGGAAACGGGAATTTCTCTACATGAGCAAAGTCTACGTCGCGAAAAGACTCCCAAGGTGCAAAAATCACATTCATCGGAGTTCGGGATCTAAATTCGGGTCCTTATTTACTTTTCAAAAAGCTTAGTTGCTTTTCCAGGATGTTTTAGAGCAAATTAAGGATATTTGGAGGATATTTTGGATTCTACAATGAAGATGGAAGTGATAGCTGTAATACCCCGTTTAATTTCAAAGGGTAAATTAGTAATTGATGCATAAAATTCAATTTTTATTGCGAGCGACGAGTTGGATTATTTTTGGGTGCAAATTATATCCGGAAGTTCAGATAATAATTCTGTAGACAACGATATTTTTATTACGTATTCTTTTTAGAATTTTATGTAGTTTACTTAAATATAACATAGGGTGTACCCAACCCACTAGATTGACCCAACCAATTGGTACTCCTAGAGCACCCTAACATAACTAACTAGTAGAGGACAAAAAAAAGAGGAAAAAAAGACAAGGTCGGTTGAGGAAGATGACTTCTCCAAGTCATTGTTTTTTATTTAATTCTTTCTCTCTCTCTCTCTCTCTCTCTCTCATTGTTTCTCTCGCACCAAAAACAAATCAGAAAAACAAAACTCTCTCTATCTGTCTCTCCCAAAACAAACCCACGACAACAACAACCCCCCACCACCACCACCGTAGCCTACACCACCACAACCACCACCTTCACCACCCCAACCTTCTCCTTACCTCTCTCTCTCTCCCTTTCTTCTTCCTCTCTGTCCGAAACTAGGGCAGTGGCCCGACGAGGAGAACTCCGGCCACCAAGGAGGCAGCGACGAACCCACCCCGACGGGAACCAACTCCACCACCACTGGTTTTTCTCTCTTTCTCCTAACTGACCCCAAAGCTCTCTCTTACCACTACTGTTTCGACCCAAGGAGGAGGAAAAGCAGCAGCAGGAGGAAAAGCAGCAGCAGGTCACTGCAAGACAACCCAAAACCGCCACCATCGCCGCCGCCACCATATTTTCCGGCGAGAAGCTCAACCGAGCTAACCGGAGCGACCCACCCTTTGATTTTGGTACCAAACAGCTCCTGGAGGTCCAAGGAGTCTAGATTCACTAAAAACAGAGCCTATAACGTCGGATTGTTCGTTGTCGATCATCACCGCCGACCATAAACTTCGGAGTCGAGACCCGCTTCGTCTCTTGACAATTTCTCGCGATTTTTCGCATGAGTAAACTCTAAATCACCCTCTAGTTCATTTTTGATCATCAAGATCTCATCTTGTTAGCTCTAAATCGAATCGGGTATGTTGGATTGAAGTTGTATGTGTATGTTCACGAAACGGGGGTTGTTTATATAGTTTCTGAAAAGTTGAGGGTGAGTAGTGAATTGCATGTATATTTTCTGAAAAGTTTGGGGTGATTTGTGTATAATGTGGAAATGCATGTAGTGGGGGTGTAACTAATTGTCTTTTATGATATGTTTGGGGGATCTAGTTGTTGTTTATATAAACTGCATATAATATATGAAATTAAAAATGCGATTTTTGGGTTATCCTAATATTTCTAGATGTTAATTTGGTTATATAAAAGTAAATTGGTTATTAAAGTTATATGAGAATTTGTTTATAAGAAATATTGTTGTTTCTATTGAAAATAAGCAAGAGAGAATATACTTTGTTTTAACCATATAATAGTTTTAAGTACTTGTAAACTAGTATTTTGAGTAAAGTATATTACTTTGATAGTATTGATAAAATAAAATAAGTTAGGAAGTTGATTTACGAAATAGCTAATAAGTAGACTCTTTAATTAAAGATCCATATTTCTATTGTTTGATATTACTTGATTATTTTTCCTAGATAGTAGAAATTACCTCTCGAACATCAATTTATATATATATATATATGACTTGTTTTATAGGAATAAACATTTTGTGAATTTCTTTATGAATTTAATTCTTTTATAGTGTATACACTTTCTAATAAATAAGTAGCTATGATTAAATTAGTTTCTTTTAATTTTTTTTTGTAGTCACTTACAAATAAATAGGTTGTCTAATTAATTATTATTTCCTAAATAAAGAGAGTGTATGAACTCAATATTGGATTTATTACTCAATAACTTTACGAATTTGTATTTATATAAGTTATGATATTTTTATGAGAAAAAAAATATATAAGTGTTAATGTCACAAGTTTATTAAATAATTGTTTTATGCTAATAATTAATGGGGTAAAGGGGATAATTTCAAATGACACATTAGGAGTTATAGCATTTTGCATATCATACTTGCACAATTAAACTTGTAATTGATTTAGGATTTATAAATTGTAGGTGACGAGTTCATGAGCAAGGGTTATGTTTGTCTTACTACTTGAGGTGAGTAAATATGCCTAACCTGGTGTGCCCGTCCTTCTTTCGCGTCCAACTACTTTCATGATTTTATGTTTCAAAATGTGACTTGTGATATACGTGCTCGACTTGAGATTTTAAATACTTGTCTAAACGATTCTTTTTGAAACTATCACATGGAATTAATAATACGTAATAACGTAAAGTGGAAATAGTTGTGCGGTGGAATCATATGCGGATTATTATTTATTGTGGTTATGATATTTTGCTCGGTTGCAATTGCCCCGGGCTGCTTCATGTATTCACCTCTCTGGCCGCAAGAAGTCTTAGAGGGGTGCCGACACTTAAGGTCTTGGATGCATGGGATATGGTTGGTTCTATATTGTTGGGTTGGTTCGTTCCCCGCTACAACTAAATAAAAAAGTGGATTTGAGATATGGATGATGGAAAGAATTGTTTTATTTTGAAAAAAATACAGAAATGGGTTGACAATGCTAAATAATGAGTTGGATAAATTATATTTGGTCATTTGAAATAATATGTAACATTATGGATTGTAATGTTTCCTTTGGATAAATGCCTATTTGTACTGTGATGATTTGAGAACACGTTTCTGGAAACAAGAATTAAAAGTTGAAAAATATACTTCTTTTCTCACATGAGAACATATTTGTTACTTCTTACATATCATCCTTATTTCTTAAAACAAAAATATGCCTCTTTACCATTTACATGTTGGGGTGTTTACTTACTCAGCATTTCTGTGTTGACTTTGGAAAAACTGCGGTATGTGTTTCTTTCCCCCGCAGGTCTAGGTGAAGGGAGCTCGGCTTAAGGGGAAACGCAGACTCATCTTGTTGTGATTAGTACTAAATATTTGAAACACTTAGATAATATTTCCTCATGTTTAATAGTATGTATTATTTCACTGTTGAAGACATTACGGTTTGTAATATATATATATCTACGACGATGTTTGTTTTGATTACCATTGTTCCTTGCACCCGGGAGCGATCTTGGGGTGCGGAGTGGCATTTCCGTATTTCTACCGCGACGAAGTACGGGGTGTCACAGGTGGTATCAGAGCAGGAAGCCCGATAAGGGATTAAAACCTGTAGGGCAACTTAAAATTGATATAGGGAAAGATAATAAAACTGGAAAAGCCGATCGGGTTATGGGTAGTCTAAGTGCTGGTATTGATCCCACCCACGTTCTCTCTTGCTACTTGTTATGTGATTAATTGGTTCTTGGATTATTTGTTTAAGTTGGTAACCTCATTTATGATGGGTTGAGTGACCAGTGATACTCTGTTTGTGGACAATGAGAAATATGGATTAATTAAACCAAATTTTGGATTGAAAGTGATTTGAAAAGATGGGTTATATGCAAGAATAACTATATCCTGCATGATCTAACCTCTATAAGGTCGTTGAAAATATGTCGTCGTCGAAGACTTTAACTTGTTCTTCAAGCGCCGTTAAGGAAGGCAAACGTCGGTTAACTGCGGTGGAATTCCGATGCGCCATTCGTCAAACCTTGAGATCTTCGAAGTTTTCAGAGCCAGAAAAACCCTGAGAACCTTCTTTAATATATGTATATAATACTATATATTATGTATATTTATCTTTTAAACGATGTGTAACTTACTATTAAAAAAACGCAACAAGTAATAAAAATATCAATACTATTAAAAAAGTGTAATAATTTATTAATTGAGAATTGAACTTACAAATGTTAGAAAAAAAAATGCATCGCTATAGTTTAAGTACATCGCAACTAAGTTGACACCTACCCAACTATCTATCATCTGCCTTTAAAAATATATATATATAATTTGTATTTTTGTCTAAATTAAGCATGTCGACAAAAAAAAATGAAAAATACATCTGTTGTAGTGGGGAGAGATACCCGTCGACATTGTCTAAATTCATTCATCGTTGTCGATGTCTTCGTCTATATTTTTCCCTGGGCGTCGTCTTTGAATTGCTCAATAGTGAGTAAGAGCCCGTTTTGTAATGCTCTTTTTTAGAACGCTGCTATTCTAACTTAAAAGTAGTGTTATCGTGTTTGGTAAATTTCTTTTTTTTTCTGCTTTCTGGAAAGTAATTGCTCCCTCACAACAAATTTTGAAAAGTAGGGGAGGGGTTTCTTTCTTGGACCTGCTTTTCGGTAAATGTATCATTTGACATTCTTTTCCGTTAATAAATATCAATAATTATTTATTATAATAACATTATTTATTATATCATGTCTGATATTGTCATTCAGACAGTAAAGCAACTCAAAAACAATAATCGCCAAACACATAAATGTCAAAAGTACTTTCCCACAACAACTTAAATACGGAGTTTACCAAACAGATTTCCACAACAGCTTTCTCATAGTACTTCCTAGACAACAGCTTTCTAAAACGCCATGGCATCACCAAACTATCCCTAATTCCTATTTCCGGATGTCTTGTGCTCTCGTCTTGGCATCGTCCCAATCTTTGGTTAGAATGAGCATCTCGAACATCTCGGGCGTCAACATTATTCGCTTATTTGATAAAACTCTTTCACATGCACTAAAAGCCTACTCGGATGCGGTACTTGAAAGAGGAGGGTAAGTAAATCACGTGCTAGTACTGATAAGTTGAAATTGTAAGATTGGATGAAGAATCTTGAGTTTCGAACTTAGAGGTTGAGGAGATGAGGAAGAACTTGATCTTCAAAAATGACTGACTTGCAAACAATGGAAAAAATTGAGAGTGAGTGGCAGTAGTAGAAGTGTAGAACTTGTTGGGATGAGTACGAACATTTCATACATGAGGTACTTGTAGAGAAATGGAGAGAGGGCTCTCTTTTAATTGTTTTAGTTTTACCAAAAAAACTATTCGTTTTAAGGCAGTTGGGGGGGGGGGCAAAAAAGTCATTTTAAAGACTTACCCGTATGACCACAAATACCCCAACTAGCTGTTTGGGGGGGGGGGATGGGGGAAAATTTATTTAGGATTTCTGGCAGTTAGGGATTATAAAAAAAAAATCAGAAAACATTGGGGCTTAACCAGTCGGTGTCGGGCCGGGCTTAACCTCGTCGGGCTCAACCATGCACGGGCCATGTTGATTTTGGGGAATTTTGAACCACACTGGATTCGGACTGGTTAAACGGGATGGGGGGGGATGGGTTGGTTCAACGAAGAAGGGGCGGGTACGGGCTGGTTTCACCTCCTTTAGGGGCGGGAGGGCGCAATCTTAGCATGGGCCGGCCCACCTTGCCACAATGATTGTCACGCCGACCACACATATAATTAATAGTCTGGTAAAATTTACTTGCACCCCCTCAATTTTGGTTGATTTTCACTTACACCCCTCCTATTTTGAAATATTTCATTTACATGCATTCTGACTTAGACCGTACGTTGTCACCTACACCCCTCTTTGTATCCACTATGCTAGTTGGTCGGGTTACTTCTCAAATTCAAATTTTCAGACAGGATTACCCTTTGTAGATAAGGGTTGCTTAAAGGGTGGGTAACTTATCAAATTCAATTTTTCAGACATATTACCCTTTGTAGATGGGGGTTGCTGATAGGGTCAGATGACTTCGTTCAAGTTTAGAGTAACCAGAACCACAATCTGACAAGTAAACAAGAATGGAAACCCTGGGATTAAAATGGAAAGGGAAAAAAAATAAGCAAAGTGTATCACAAAGGAGAGAGACAACTTTCAGAGTGTAATTGACCAACAATATGGAATCAATCGTGCCTCAGAGAAGAGGATAACTTATTTATATATACATGTACATCCACAACGGTCATGATGGGGTTACGTGGCAGTAAATGAGCTAATTAAGCCTCCCATTAAATCCATTAAATAGGTCATGGCAAGGATCTCGAAAGACCGTGGGAAAGATCACATCGTGTCACCGTCAGACTGATCATGTATATACGGAGGAGGTTACGCAAGTATCCATTATCATACCAAAATCCCAAACGGGATGACAACCATCTGCGACGATCCTTGTTCCAGCCTCGAAACCACTAAGTCCCCTAGTTCCCGTGAGTTGCTAAGATGCGAGGGACCCTGTTTCATGGTCCATGTGTGCTGACATGGCATGATCTGGTGTGCACTGAGCACTACCACTTCGTATCTGGTCTTTCGACCCATTGAGGTTGGGTGCGGAGAATAAAAAAATGCAGTTTGGACCAAAATTACCCTAACCCAATTTGAGAATAACACAACTGCCCCTCACTCTCTCCCAATAGCAAGACCACCACCACGAACACCACCAACATTCAAACCACCACCACCACCAAAGGCAAAACACCATCAACAACCACATAATCATAAACAGCACCAACACATCAAAACAAATCAGATCTAAAATCATTTTTTACAACATATTCAATCAACATCATATCCAGATTTAGATGAGAAAACTGGAGAGAATGAGGAGAAGAAGATGGAGGAGAAAGGAGGAAGAAAACATAAGAGGAGGAGAGTTCAGTAGAGAACCACCACGTCGCCCACCTCCGTCGCTGCTACTGTATCCTCATCTTCCACCGCTAGATCGCAGTCGAATTTGCCGTCTCACAACCACTTCCTACCTCTTTCTGCAAAAAAAAAAGGCGACGACGAAGAAGAATCGATCGATCGAGAGAGAGAGAGAGAGAGAGGGCGCGAATTTGTACCGCCTCACTTGGGTAGCCATCACCGCCTGAGACCGGTGTCCTCATCCCCTGCCTTCTCACCACCAGAACGAAGCCACCATTCTCCTCTCTAAGAGCATGAGGCTGAGAGGTCACTCACCTCCGTTCTTCCACCTCAACCTCTCTCTCTCCCCCGCTCTCTTTTTCTCTCCGTCGTGTGTGGTGGGTGAGTGAGCTGGGAGGATAAGAATTAGGGTAGATGGGTAGGGTTGGGAAAGGGGAAAAAGTAGGTGGTAATATTTGAGAGGGTAAAATTATCATTTCAATTCATTAAGGTTACCTAAATAGGCAATGGGTAGAAAGAGTGGGGACGAACAAAAATATAAATGGGTAGAAAGAGTAGAGACGGAGTGGTACAGGATAACCAAGTGTGCATTGCTATGTTTCCTAAGACTATGCTTTGGACTGTCTACATTTAGCCCCCTTGCGCATAAGCTGAGTTTACCAAGGCTCAAGTGCAATCACAAAGTCCCTTAAACATATCCTTTAAGGACATCTCCAACCACATGGGAGGAGGGGGAGGGGAGGGGAAATGTATAAAATCAGGATTCAAGTCTAAACCCATGAGGGGAGGGGGAGGGGGTGCTATGGGGCCCCCATGGACATGCCCACACCCAAGGAAAAGTTTCTCCCCATAGCACCCCCTCCCCTCATGGGGTTGGACTTGAACCCTATTTTTATACGTTTCCCCCCTCCCCCTTCCATCATATAGTTGGAGATGCCCTAAAATAGCAGTGATTACGGAAGAGCATGGGGAACCCAAGAATTACAGTCTAACTGTTTTTAATTTAATGGTTGGGAATAACTGGTGGTTGATGTGGGCACCTGATGTGATTAGGGTAGATGTAAACAACCCGATTGTTTTGCCGATTGAATCGACAAATAGAATTTAAACTGAAACGTTTGTGATTCGTCGCGGAATACGAAACAGTGGTACTTAAACCCCTTCTAACCCTTTTATGGAACTTTTTCATATTCTTCCATTCTGATCCGAAGCAGAGTTCTGAGTTGAGCATTTAGCTACTTTTTTTACCATTGCTTCAAGCTCTTCCTTTTTTCTACAGACCATAATTCTCAGGTATTACTTTGCTTGTAGATCATTGTTCAAGAAAATTCCTCTATTTATTCTGCAAACTAAAGTAGGTTTTCTCCTTTTGTTTTTTTGTGGGCGTCCTCGGCATTCTCAAAGTGATGTAGTCACAGAGAGAGAGAGAGAGGATGCAACATGTGTTCGTCACTAAAGATCACACGTGGGGTGAATTGCCGGTTTTATACAACTTTAACTATTACCAAGCCATTGTCTGCCTTCCCCAACATGCAACTATGAATATGGCTGACGAACCACATATGTTGACTGGGGTACCCCCAGATCCATAAAAATTGGAACTGTATGAAGGTCAACATTTTACATTGTCTTGCGATTGAAACCAAATATTATCCTTACGGCAAGGTTGAACTCCAATCCACTCTTGACAACAACAAATTCATGGAGGAATGGACTGTGTGGGATTTGACCCATCATGACCGAACCTTGAAAAGAGATAGTATTTTTAACGTAATGCGAGCCACAAAAGGCTACTAAATTATATGGACCCTACGTGCTTGAAACGCGGATTTCGCGATGGAGTGGCCAAACTCACACCCACACTCAGTTCAATTTGAAGCTAGTCCTACGATGGAAGATTTATCAATGATATTTGATCTTCCTGCTATAGGATTTCTCAATCCTTTGAAATATCTAACAACTGCTATGAGTTGCGGGCCTTTAACTGTATGTCTGAATTGATAGAGGAAATGTGCATGTCTCACACCAGGTGGACAGGGACCATCTACTCATTTAGGCCATGGCTTATAAAATAATGTGCGAAAAAACGTACAATTGGGCTAGATGGGTCCGTTTCTTCTTCCGGGATGACTGCGGAGAACAAGCTGCCTCCACTATGAAGAACCGCGACAAGTCTTACTATGTCAAGGGGAGGGCACAAAGTACTCTATATGCGCCTTTTTTGTGTGCATGGATCTCTCGCTTTCTTACTGATGGTGCGCCTCATGATGGTCTATTATGCCACGTGCTCGCCATTCGTACACTTGTCTCTTGGGCATTCTCCTGCTCTGGGTCCTTTGTTCCTAGGTTCTCTCTTCTTCTAAGATTTCTATCAGGAGGTGACGTAGTTTCTAAGAGTTCACCGCGTTAACCTTATTCTGTCCACCTTTCCCATTTCTATATGTTTTATGAATAACTTCCTGAAGTTCTTTTTCCGTTAGAAATGAACACTAAAATCATGATAAAAAATATCATCAACCCCACTAAAAGAATGTTCTTTCCACATGAATCTCGAGTGTTTTCAAACCTCTATGTCGACAGCTTCCTTAAGGAACTTCACGGGCATTCAAGTTAAATAACATCACTTGTTTCCACTGCTCAAATTCTCTCCCATTGAATCTCTGGTTCCTCGACATACTATTGAGTGGCGCTACATAAGTTCCAGCCACCCCACTGACAATGTAGTATTCTTTGGTGAACCACTTGGATTTGATCAGTTTCCCTAGATAAGTTGAGATATAAAAAAATGCTAGAGGAGAAACCCAAATCAGACAAGTGGTTAATGTTTATAGTTAAATTTTCCGAACACTTTAGAGTTCCTTTGCTTTGGCTTCACCCAAGAAAGAACCAATGTACACAACTATTTCTAAGAATCGAACTAGATGACCCACTAAATCAAAGTCTTGTGCATCTAGTGTCAAAGCTCTGTAACACCTAGTACATTCAGAATCTATATATAAAGGTCTTAATTCCAAAATTTACATTTTTTTGAGATATTCATAGACTAAAGACAGCTTAACATATGCAAAGGACAATAACAACCTCCTCTGATAAAACAACATGAAGACGAGGTAGGCATACAATAACTCAAATTCAATTGTTCCATGTTACAACATTTATGAAGGCTCCTTATTTGAATTTGACAACAAAAATGCATCCATGCAAGTAGGGTAACTGAATTTATATTTCACAAATCATTGGCTAATTTACTTTCTCCCAATTTTTGAGTAGGAATTTGATTTCAATTCACTTTATGTTTGCTTGTAATTCTATCTACATTTGTTCATCTTTATTGTAACACATTTTCTTCTAATGCAGAGTTTTCTTAGGGGACATATGTGAATGTTACAACCACCATAACATATGTGAAGAGGAGATGAAGAAAGATTGCATGGATCTTAAAGGATTGATTGCATAAGTGTTAGGTTTTCCTTCGATAACGAGGTGAAGGGATTTCATATTGCAGAAAATCATATGCTAATGGACATGGAGCTACATCCATTATGATTATTCTTACACAACTGAACAATGTTGAAATCTGCGCCATAACCTTTTAAAAGCAGGATCGCTATAGAGACAATTCTTGTCTTGTTATCTATTTCATTGGTGTTTCATCATTTGAATACTACGTTCATTTATCTTCTTGTTCTTAAATCATTTTCTTACAACTTATTTTGTTTGAATTTTGTTCAAAGGAAACTGTGCGGATGAAATTCTTATGGAGTTTTCATAATTTTTTTATTCCCTATCAGCGATTGTATTTCATAGATAATTTTGGCTATCTTGCACATGTGGCACATACTGAATTCTTCATACACTCGTGCGTCACTTGAGCAACTCAAGTAAACCTAGGAACAATGGAAAGAGAACACTGAGATCTTTTGAAAAAGGGAGTCGTATTTCCATTCTTGAAGTGAGGATGGAAAATGAGTCGACCTCTATTTATACATAATTCTTCCTTGGAGGGTTCTAAAAATCTAGGACTTAACTGTGGGAATTGAGAGTCTAGGAGGTTCCCACCTCCTTACAATGAGATATTTACAATGGAACTCCCACATACAAGCTATGGAGGGAATTCTCTAGCAAAACTAACGGGTCATATAATTAATGTGAACAAAGATTGTTCATGGACTAATGTTCGTTAAAGCAAGGGTGAATGAGTAGTCATCCAAGCTTGGTCGACATGAAAACTAACATAAATGCTTACTTGAATACGCAAGCTCGCAGTCAATATAATAAAATTTGAGTATTAGAACTCGAGTTAGTTTTTCCGTGAGGGCAATTGGAATTACTGATTAATTAGAAACTTATTTAAAGAGTTAAACATGACGAGTTAAACATGATGAGTGGTTTGGTTGATTTAGTTATTAAACTATTTTCAAGATGTATATAATTAAAAAGAAATCTTTTTGGTACGGTTTTCTGAATATTGATTTTAGGGTTTTGGAATCTGTTGCGAAGGCTAGGCTGGCTCAGGATCCTCTATGGTTCTTTTAGGGTTTATAGAAACTGTATGAAAAAACACAGTTTCTTTTCTGCATATGTCATGTAACATGTTAGTGTAATCTCCTTCCGGACACTGTTTTTCTGTCTCTGCAGATATATGGGTTCTTCTGATCAATCTAGATCTAAAAATTCATTTAAGTCTGTTACCGTCATGAGATCTCCTTTTGGTTTCCCCAATTGCAATATATAGAGTGAAAAGTAAATAAAGTTGATCTCTATTTCTCATAAATGTTTATACTTTGTCTTTCTCAGAAACATTTTGGTTATTTTCTTGTACTGATTCATCATTCTTTATGATTACTCAAAAAGAAAATGTGTCTCATTATCTGTTCACATGCTTGGGTGTTACTTGCTCAGTATTCTTGACGACTTTTAAAAATTGTTATTCCTATTTCATTCCCACCGCATGTCTAGATACCGGGAGTATAGAGACGCGGGATCCGAGACTCACATAGCCTGTCAAACATCATCAGAAGCTACACAAGAACACTATTAATGTGTTGTAATAATAACTGCACAACTCGGGCTTGAGGTCAGAGTCAGTATGGAATAAATTTGTATGTGGAATGTTTTCTTTTTAATTTCCGCCGCTTCTTTTGAGTGGCACTATCCCGGTCACTCCGGAGTCAGACTGAGGGGGTGTTACACCACAAGTCTGTTCATGATAGTTCGATGAGACAAATACGAGTACTTTCAAACATAAAATATATATTACATTCGAAATCGAGCGATCTCTACCGGAGCCAAAAACGGGTTTCACTTCAAATCGGTTCAAGTTCTAACTGTCTCACGTTCCATGAATAGCCGGGACATTGAGGGAATTTTTTGCAATGGGCAAAAGCCTGACTAGCAAAGCAGTCTTTCCTGTTCCGTCTCAACTCCCGAGGATCGAATTGCACTGCCCCGAGCAAATAAAGGCATTTTTGTTATGCTACTAATTACTTTTTTTAAGTTAGTTATGGATTTTTGTTGAATGTTATATATTGGGTATGTTTGGATTAGCTCAAATAAGTTGAAATTATATCATCTTTTTATAATGAGTGGTTGATGTGAGGAGAGAGCCAACATCTCTCCTCACCTCAAGCACTCATTCCAATAAGCTGACATAATTTCATCTCATTTGAGCTCATTCAAACATACCCATTGATTTTTGTTGAGGGTTATGTATTGATTATTGTTGAATGCTATATTAGTAAATGAATTTAAATTAATATATTGATGTATTACTGAATGAAACTTATATTATGAATTTTATGAGTTCAAATCGTTAAAAATTAATCCCAAAAGGGCCTCTTAATAAATTGTACACATCGCACACATAATTGATCTCTTTATCCAATCTCAAAATAAATCACTGGTTCATTTTTTAGAAATAAAACACTGATTCTTGAGAGAGTAAAGTATGTATATCTTTTTACTCATAGCCGACACAATTTTTTTTTTGAACTTAACCATAGACAAAACATTTGATAAAATTTTAAATATAATTCTAGAATTATTTATAAATTTATTAAATAAAGCGGTCCGACAATGGCGCAAAGCACCAATCAGGGTGAACCAACGCCCGGTCCGGTTTCGGAAGCATGCTTCTACATTCTCATTTTTCCACGAAATTTTGAGGGGAACTAAAAAAGAATTCCGTTGCCGGGAATCGAACCCGGGTCTCCTGGGTGAAAGCCAGATATCCTAACCGCTGGACGACAACGGAGTGTTGTAACCAATCCTCCTAACAAACAATATATCAAAGAGTTGCTTCCATCTCTATTATAAATGCATCAGCAAGACGATTTACTATCTTTGGTGGGTGATTTTTGTAAGAAAAAATTGACTTTCAAGCCCATAACCTTCTTCAACGTGAAAAAAAGAGCTTGCTTTTTTCATTTTACCTTCGCAACAAATACTGCTGGAAGAAATAATTTATATTAACTTTTTTTGGGTAAAAAAAAATTATATTAACTTTGCCAGTAAAAACTAACGATATAGTCAAGTTCATTTTATTTAATAACACAATTGGTACATCATAAAACTAACTATCAATACCAACAAATTTGATTACACTTTTCCACGACTATTTCTCCGATAATCAAATGTTTCCACCCGGGTAAGTGCAGCCGTTATAACCTAAAAGGAAAAGAAAAAACACATATTTAGAATAACAAATCTTATTAGGAAAAAGAAAAACCTTAGACAGATGAAACACAGAAAGCTTACTAGGATTGGAGGAAGTGAGAGCTGCAGTTTGCGAGAAATCGCAGTTCCACGGATTCCTGCCAGAAGCTTGGTAGAGGAGGTTCATGGCAAAAGCAGCATGGGAAGCCACTGTGTTTGGTTCAAAACAGGCACCACCAGGTTGAATGGGACTACAATCGAACCCATGACCACATACGTAGTCTACATTCACTTGCAATTGAGCATCCGATACCCCTGGTTTCGGCACACACCATGCTCCACCTTTCGGCGATGGTGCCGCCGGCGACTAGAAACAGACCAAGAAACATATCATAATGAATCAACTTTGTGAAAAGATAGTAAACACACACAATGCATATCGTACAGGAAATCATTGCAGTGGGGTCTAAAATGAAAAAAAGAAGAAGACATAATAAGAATAAATTAAAAAAAAAATATTGAAATGTTGAGTTGGGCTATAGTCAATTTTTAGGGTCTAAAATGAAAAATCTAATAAAAGCATGGGTAAAATTTAAGTTTTCAAAAGTTGAGCCCCACTTGTATGCATAAGAGCTCCGCCCATTATTCTAGCTCCCACAAAACAAAATTGTTTTGCGTAAACACAAAAACAACAATTGTAGTACCTTTCCTCAAAAAAAAAAAAAAAAAAAAAAAAAAAAAAACAACAACAACAACAATTACCCGCTAAATGAGAAATTTAGCCTCCTCTTAAAAAAATGGTTTGTTTTGGTTATAAAATTAGTAAACTGATCTATTCGGTCGATTTTATGGTTTTAACACAAACAACACCATAAACCAATTATATCCAACATATAATACCTTATGTTAGCCAAAATTGGACCAAATCATGTTGTGTTAACATTATCCTCTTACCTGGCTACTCTTGGAGATGCCGACATCGTAGGTCATCGAAAGATCGGGCTTAAAAAGGCCGAAGGCCCGCTCGGAGCCCGGCCCGGGTTTCAAATCTTCATCGTAGAGGGCAAAGAAGTAAGTATCCACAGATTTCCCGGGCATTAGAGGGGTACCAACCATAGACCGGAGATGGTCGATCAAGTTCTTATTATAAGCTCTTGCATTGTCGACGCTTGGACCAACTTCATTCGAGTCCCCCTTGTAAGGCCAACCTGTTTCAGCCACGACTATGTCAATGTCCTTAAACCCCATTGCGTTCAAGGCCGATCGCACGGCATCAACCTGCAAGAAAGTTATCCTGACCAACATCAGCATGATAAGCAGTCAGATTGGGACGAAATCACCGAGCAAAAGATATTATCAGCATTTTTTTCTAAGTAGATATCCTAAGAAACCAATGTTTACTGCATACTGAGGGGTTTCAAGGGGATTATCATATAATGATGATTTTTCCCCCAATATCTCTTCTCTAATGCATCAGATAGAATTCAGTAACTAAACACTCCAGAAAAAGACCACATTCTTAGATTCCCCTAGCTCCTAAGACCAGGTATGATTATAGGGATGTGTTTGGGTCACTGGATTGTGGGATAAAATTCCGGTCCCAACCCCAGACCTGTTTGGGTCACTGGATTGTGGGAGAAGTGGGGGTTATAGCCCACACTCAACTTTCCAAAAATTGACCCATATTTTTCTCTGTTTTTTAGCTTTAGTCCCATATGCATATATATTTTGACTAATTTTTTCACTTTAGCCCCCTACTGTAACGAATTCCTAAATCTGCCTCTCTGTGTGAGAATTTGGTACAAGGAATGTAACTTTTGGCTTTGTAGCCACCACTATCAGTCCAGCCCAGTTGGGGTATGAACATCAGCTGGTGATGTGAACCGGTGCCTGCAAGTTCTTTGGTACTTCCATGCACGCCTAAGTTAAACTAGCCTTCACATGCAGCTCTTATTTTTTTCTTCTATTATTCCGTACAATGGAGGACCATTAGACCCCATAGCCTGAGATTTTTATCGAGATTGCACTCCAGTAGAGAAAAGGGGAAAGTGATACCACTCCGTTCTTTGTTCCCATCCTGACTTTTTGACTCGTATTTGTCACTTTGACTGGGTAATTTGGATAGCAAAATGATGTGATTTTTTGATATTTTTTTTACCATATGGAGAACCTTTTACTCTACAACACCATGAAAAGATTATCAAAAAATTACATTATTTTGCTATCCAAATTACCTGGTAAAAGTGACACAGTGAATAGTAAAAGTCAAATTGAGAACGCAGAGCACACACAGAGTTCTCATTTGCAAATTCCCTGACATGAAGAAAAAACCAAGATTGGTTGGCCTTGGTGTCTAGAACTAGAAATGTTAGAGCATCTCCAACCCATTGCTTTTTCCCTCTCTCCTCACCTCCCCCTCCCCCTCCCCCCACGGTCCCACCATTTTCCCCCTTCCCCTCCCCCTCCCCCTCCCCCTCCCCGTCCGCCAAACCACTAATCGTCTCCAACCCATTTCTTTCCCCCCACCAAAAAAATTAATTTGTAATATATATTTAATAATTTAAAAATGAATTATTAATACCAAAAAAAGTAAATGAAAAATTGTTTACCAATGTGTATGTGTGTGTGTGTATATATACACACACGGACATACACACAAAAAAAGATGTTAATTGTAATAAAAACAAAACTTTTATTCGAAAAAATAACGATTACAAGTCCGAAAAAGTCGTTATTACAAGAAATAAAATTAAACACTAATACAAAAATGCAACGAGTAGAGCGATAAAACACACAAATTGAAATAAACCAACCAACCTAACAACGATTACAAGTTCTTTCGTTAGTTGAAAGGATTAAATTTCAAAAAAATAAGATAACGATGACTTTTCGTAAATATACTTTGCAACAATCGTGTGAATACATTATTAATTTTAAAAAATAATAAAAAAAATATTAACAATAATAATAAATACACAATATAATCACAAAATATTAGTATGTGTAATTAAAATTATCAAATATTCTATTAATTAATCATTCCATGTAGGGGGATGGGGAGGGGATGTCCATGGGGAAATCCCCCCTAACCATCCCTCACCCAAGGCAAAATTTATCCCCATAGCACCCCCTCCCCCCATGGGGTTGGACATGAACCGTATTTTTATACGATTTTCTCCTTCCCCTCCCCCAATGGGGTTGGAGATGCCCTTAATGCAATGGCCAACCTGTCACCAACCATAAGTTTGCCACAACAGTTTTGTGATGATGCTGTCACTTCCTAATCACTATTTCTAAGAAAAAAAAAGTTAAGATGGAGATTGGAACAAAGTATGGTATCCATCACTATCGCTTCAGACGTACTTGTCCGTCCTAGCTCTTTCTTTCCATCTGACTTTTTTGACTCGTATCTGGGTCACTTTGACCCGGTGATTTGGATAGCAAAATAATACGATTTTTTGATAATTTTTTCACCCTATTATAGAGCAACTTTTACCTAACAAAAACATAAAAAGATTATCAAAAAATTACATCGGTTTGCTATTCAAATCTCCGGGTCAAACTGACTCAGCGAATAGTGACAAAAGTCAAATTAGAAAGAAAGAGCTGGGACAGAGTGGTAGGTAGGTAGGTACAATTAAGCATAAACTCGTAAGAACAGAGTAATAAATCAGAGTTTTTTATTTTTTACACCAGCATAATATTGTCCTTAGTTTGGGCCAGAACTAGTCCAATTATAGGTCTGGCTCAAATTTAGGCCAGTTTTTGCACCAACTGTTGAAGCTGGCTTTTGAGCAAAACTGGCCTAAATTTGTGCCAAAGACAACTTATAGGCCATCTTTTGGAGATGTTTTTAAGCCAGATTTGATTCAAAAATAGGTCAGGTACAAATATATGCCAGTTTTACATCATCTGTTGGAATTGGTTTTTGGACAAATTTGACTTATATTTGTGCCAAAGACAGTTTATACACCTTCTACTCGAGATGCTCTAAATCGTAACACCTCTGAGTCAAAAAAGGGTTATGTTAACAGCAACAGTGAGGAACCACGGGTTTGAATTCACAACGAAACAATCCATCTTACAATGATCACCTATAATCAAGGATGGTTGAATTTTGAAAAGAGATGTAATATAATGAATGATGTAGATGAGAAACATAGTGCCGGAGTGCCCTCACTAGGGAGAGCAATTTTATGTGTGTGATACTGATACCACACGTTTCAAAAGGAACAATCTATTAATCAACCAAACTTTCTGTCCTGAAATGATGTTGAAATCCTTATGTAATGCACGTTCAGAGGCCCTGAAGAAATCAAAACATGTACTATTACATACCAGTCTGTCCCAACTCTTTTTTCTTAATTTGACTTTTGTCATTATTCATTGGGTCACATTGTTCCGTTGATTTGAATAACAAACCGATATAATTTTTTGATAATTTTTTCTTGGTGTTGTAGAGTAAAATGTGTTCTATTATATGGTGAAAAAATTATCAAATTATCGTATTATTTTGCTATCAAAATCACCTGGTCAAAGTGACCCAGATACGAGTCAAAAAAATCAGATGGGAAGAAAGAGCTGGGACTGGTATTGGTTTTTCACATTTTTTTTTTGTTTTTATAGGGAAAATAACACTCCCACCCCCTTATATTTGATGCAAATACACTTTCATCTCATCCAGTTTAGGAAATGACACTTTCACCCCTTCACTGTGCCGAAGCTCAGGACACCTACATTCTCTGATTGTGACACCGATAATCAAGGGTGGAGTTCTCTCACTATTTTGTTAATTTGGGAAAAATATGCCGTGTTAGTATGGAATGACGCAATGAGAATGTAAGTGTCCTGAAGTTTGACACACAAAAAGATAAAACAGTCGAAACTTGAAGGGGTGTGAGTGTCTATACGTCAAACTTGAGGGGGTAAGGTTTCAAGTGAACGCACCTGAGCGTCAAACATGTTCATGTACTTGATACCGGTACCCGAGTCGACTCGGCCATTGTTAGGCTGGAAGAGACAAAACGCCAGCGTTTCGGGCCTGGGGTCGCTCTGGTAAGCGAAAAACGGGTACGGGTTGATCATGAAAGGCGAACCATTGGCTCTCTGAAACGCCAGCATGGCCTGCAACGTGTCACCAAAAGCCGGGTTGAACAAGCCAGACGATGGCGGGTCAGACTGAGTCAACACGGCCATGGAATGAACCGTCGACACCTTGATCTTCCCACCTAGGGAAGCTGAAAACAAACAGCCAAATTCAATCAATCAACCCACAACTGAGTGAAAAATTACCAAAATACTTAAGAGCTTGTTTGGTATCAGTTTAAAAACAAGATAAATAGTGGAGGAAAAACGTGTTGAAAAAACATAATAAAAACTGTTTGGTATCCATTTAAAAACATAATAAAAACTGAAAAACACATTTGATATTTGCTTGTAAAACATTTTTACGTACGATACTGACATATATTTGAATCTAATCATAGTTGAAATGTCTTCAAATACTAATAATATGAAGAAAAAAAATTACATTTGCTTTTTTTTAAACAGTGGTTTTTCAGCATATTTTTGTTTCTAAACAAATAAAAAAACAGGCATACCAAACCACTTTAAAAAATGACCATATTTTTAAAACTTGATTCGTATCCGTTTGAAAACAAGAAAAACAATGGAAAAAGTGATGAAAAAACACATTTAAAACAGAATAAAAAACTGTTTGGTATCCGTTTAAAAATAGTGTTTAAAACCAAAAACACATTTGGCAACATCTCTACATTTCAGTGTTAATTTGCTTGAATATCATTTATACGTACAATACTGATGCATAATAGATACTTTTTTTGAATCTAATATAGTTGAAATGTTTATAAACAATAATAGTACAAAAAAATGCCAAAAAAAACATCGGATTTGCTTATTTTTAAACAGCTAGTTTTTAGAATGATTTTATTTTTAAACAGTCAAAAAAATAAGTATACCAAATGAATTTAAAAAACACACAATTTTTAATCAAAATTGATTAAAAACAGAAATGTCAAACATGCACTTAATGAAAGTTGATTAAAAACAGTGATGCCAAACATGCACTTAGTAAAATTCAAATGCTCCGTGTACCTGAGTTGAGGGCATTCTGGAGATTCTGCATCGCCGGCAAAATTCGGGAAATGAGACCCTGATCGCCGGAAGTCATGACCTCATTCCCGACAGTAACAACGATGACGTTACTCGCCGGATAGAACGGCAACACGTTGGCGCCAATCCACTGACCGGCGAAGTTGGGGTCGGAAGCGAGGGCGGGGATGTCGCCGTTGCCGGCGCCGATGACGATCCCGATTCCGGTGCCGGCCAGGGCTTTGATTATCGCCGGATCGGCGCCGTACAGGCGAACCTTCTGGATGGTGGTGGTCTGGAGGAGCTTCGCCGTCGCGGAGGGCGGCGGGAGGTTGTCCGCCACCTGGCCGTAGTTGACGCCGATAAACGACTGGGAGCCTGCAAAAACACAACAATCGAAACGAGTCGGGGTGAGTCGACTCGGTGAGATTGCGATTAACGTGAAATTGAATTTAATCGAGAATCACATGATAAGTAATCATGGGTCTAAGTAATGGTTAGGTCACGTTTGTTGAATTATGAAAACTTACTTGCGTATGGATGATAAAGATTGATGATGGTGAAGAAGATGAAGAAGAAGGAAGGTTTGTGAAGAATGGCCATGGATGAGCGCTCTGGAGTGGAGCTTGGTCACCGGTTAGTGGTTACTACTACTTTTGAACTCTTTTGAAGACGATGACTATGAAGAAGAAGAAGACTGGTGTGAAGCGACAAGGATTGGGTGTGAAACAGTAGTAAATTTATTTCTTTTATGATGTGGATTTATTAGAGGAGACTCGGAGACTAGTGTGGTAGTAACAGCCGTTTTATTTTGGTTGTTTGCCATAAATTGTGGTAAATACAATGAACGTGGCGTGGGACCAAATGTGTCGGTGGAATTTCCGGGGGCTTGTCCAATCCAGGGATGACCAAATATAAACAAGAAAAGAAGAGAAACATTTTTGTTCTTAGTTCAATTTGAAGATTTGGTTTGGGGTTTTTAAACTATGTATGAGTTCAGCGAAGAGCGGATCTAGGATACTGAATGCCTAAGTGCATGTTTGGTATCGGATTAAAATTAGCGATTGGATTAAAATCGGCCTCTTTTCAACAATCCTGTTTGTTATGCTTGCAGATTTTAATCTGAAAATTTGTAGATTAAAATAATCTATGTGCAATTGTAGAATCTCCAAAATTGGGGATTATGCAGCTTAAAATCTCTAAAAAAATAATTTTGATATCTTTTTGAAATTAGCATAATCACAGTTCAATTATAAACATGTGTATTCAATTGTTTGACTTTAGAGCTCTTTAAATTTGGTCAAATGGATCAAGTTAGTAATCTTTAATTTCAGCTCATACCAAACAAATTTTGATTATCACTTAAGTTGGATTTTCTTTTCAGATTATTTTCAGCTGATTATTGAAATTTTCAGCTGGTACCAAACAGTCTCTAAACTACATATTATGACAGTGCTTTTTGTCAATTGTTTTCAAACCTAGTATGAGTGGCTCATAACTAGTACAAAGAAAATGTACTAAAAGACTGAATGACCATGTGAAATTTTATTTATTACGATAATATGTAATCAAATTGAAAAAAAAAAATAAAGATAAAAAGCACGGTGATATTTTAAATTCGTCGATAACATATTAAACTCAGCAAATAAGTGATAATGAAGATACGTGTCAAAAAATTTAGGTACCACAGACTTCATTTTATAATGGTGAAGGTTCACATTCAAAGATGCACAAACTGAATAGTCACAACTATTCGGGTATAATGAAGATACCTGTCAAAAAGGACATGAATTGATTAGTCACAACTCTTGACGTTTAAATTCGGTTAAAACTGAATTTTAAATTACATTTCTAACTTCAATAGTCACAACTCTTCGAAAATGATTATATTGTAAAGTTTCTATTTTGCAAGGCAAAAAAAAATTGTTTAGACACTAAAACTCCTTCACATTTTTACAAAGTACTATGATTTAGTTTTGGGTGGAAGCCTACTGATGCAAATTCGCTATTACTCCCTCTTTCTCTTGACAGAGACTGTCCATATGAGTCTTCAGTTCTCTCTTTTTCTCAACTATTTTTTTGGCAACGTCGTAAGGTATAGCAAACACCAACGGCAAATTTTCGAAATGGATTACCCTTATGTAGTTTTTTTTCCTGACTGATACACTATTATTTCGAATTTCTCTACATCGATAGTTAATTTGTCTCCGCCCAGTGATGTCTGTCTTCTCTGTTTTCCGGGGTTTGTTTAAACTTGTTTTCTTTTCTTTTCTTTTTTTTTTAACAATAAAGTTCAAATTTGATGGTGATACAAGAATATGCAAATCCCTGACTAGACTACAAGTTATGAATAATCTTTGCTCTTATCTCTCCACAGGGAATCACTTGTGTGATGATACTAGTGTTAGTGTATATCTCAGCCTTCAATAATATTCTCTCTAGCATGTAAATAGAGACAATCCATTGCAGTTTCTTTCTTCGGATACTCTTATATTCTTTGAGTTTCCAGGGTACCTTACATTGCTGTTGATATCCAGAAGTAATGGTATGTAGTGGTGCGATTTCGGTTTAACCGAACCGGAACCGAACCGACTGAAGCCGGAACCGGTCGGTTTCGGTTCGGTTCAGCGGTTCAAAGGCCGTGTTCGGTTCGGTTGAACCGGAACCGGTATTTTTGATCCGCTAGAACCGAACCCGAACCGTTAACCGGAACCGGATCCTTCACCGGTTCGGTTTCGGTTCGGTTCGGTTCGGTTCAGGAACCGGTCGGACATTTTTTTTATTGATATTTTAATTGTTGGAGTATTAAATAATAAGTATTAATTAACAAAGTTAGGGTTAGGGTGCATTAATTAAATTAGGGTTAGGGTTAGGGACTTAGGGTTTAGGGAATGTTATTAATTAATACTAGATTTTTCTAGTGTACAAATATAATGTACTTAAACTTGACACAAATTGACAAATATTTAAAAAAAACATCAAAACTTGTCAAATATTGAAAAAAACCAAGTAAACTTTTATTATTGATTAAAAGTTAAAACATCAAATGTTAGAAAAAATTGCATCACTATAGTTTAAGTACATCCCAACTAGGTTGACACCTACTTAACTAACAATCATTTGCATTTTTTCTAGCTTACATACAAACTTATTGTAATTAACAAAAATACCCAATAATAGTCTTCATTTTTCAACCCCTTGTCGTTGGCAATTGGTCTACATCTAGGGGAATGTCCGGGTCTATTCCCAATTCTTGGTAAAGTTCGGTGACCAAAACGTCCAAAGGGTGTTGGTCTTGTGTGCGTTTGTTGGCGTCGCTCCAATCCTTCGAGCATATGAGTACCTCCAATATCTCCGAGGTTAGGCACGATCTTTTCTCCGACAAAACTCGTTTACCTGCACTAAAAGTATATTCGGAAGGGACTGTAGAAGCGGGAGGGGTTAGTAAATCACGTGCCATTTTAGAAACAATTGGATAAGTTCTTTCATAATTTTTCCACCAATCAAGTATATCAAAATTTTCTATGTCTCTCTCCGACACATTTATGAAATAATGTTGGTTGAGAAACAACGTTAATTCCGAGACGCAACTAGTCCCGAGGGTGTGGTTTGTGTAGTCTTAAATAAAGAACCAATAGCGTACTTACTCTTACCCTTGCCCTTACTCTTCGGATCGCTCGATGATTTTTGAGAACCACCACTAACACCAAATTTAGCAAGATATTTATCGTACATAACATTAAGTTCTTGTTTAACTTGTTCAATAGTTGGTGATATCACTACGGGTCTATATGGGGTAGTCATGTTTTCCGAAATTTGGTTTAGCATAAAACCTAGGGAAGCATCCTTTTGTCTTGGGTCCAAAATACTTGACAAACAAAAAATTATAGGGATCGTTTCAAAATATTTGAGAAATTTGTCTTCCATGTCGTTAATTGCCTCGTATAAAATTTCATTCTCCCTATATTGTTGAAAAGCCGACGTTAAAAACAATAGTTGTGGAATAACGTTGTTAGTAGTAGGATAATAAACACCCGAAAGAATATTAGTTGCGTCATAAAATGGTTGAAGAAACTCTCTTAAGACACTTGCGGCGTTCCAATCATTTTGTGAAACGGATCCGGGATTGCCATTTCATTCAAAAAACGTGTGATTGTGGTCTCATAACCTTCAACACTTTTCAACATCAAATAAGTGGAGTTCCATCTAATCCTACAATCTCCCCCAAACCTTCTTTTTTTCTTGCCTATTTTAACACAATAATCCCCAAAAAGTTTTTGTCTTTTGTTTGAAGACGCAATAAAGAGAATAGCATCACGAATAGGAGAAATATACTCATCTAGTTTTTTCAAACCATCTTGTACAATTAAATTGATAATGTGACATACACAACGAACATGTTCAATTTCTTCGCGAAATGATGTTTGTATCAAAGTTCGAATATGATCTATCGCACTATCACATGCCGATGCATTGTCAAAAGTAATTGATGTAATTCGTTGATCAATACCCCACTCTTCAACAATATCGATTATGGCTTCTCCTATGTTTACACCGTTGTGAGGATATGCAACTTCTTGAAATGCAATAACACGTTTTTGTAAAGTCCAATTAGTGTCAATGTAGTGTGCGGTGACGCAAATATATCCTTTGTTATTTCTACCCGACCACATATCCGAAGTACAACCAACTATGAAATTAGAATCAAAAAATGTTTGCATAAGTTCCGCTTTCCTCTCACTATATGTTTCCATTATATTTTTTCTAATAGTGTGTCTACTAATATACTTATAATCCGGACAAAAAGCGGTTTGTACTAATGTGTCAAACTCTACGTCGTCGGTCATATTTAGAGGTTTTTCGGTGGCCATGATATAATGAGATAATGCTTTTATTGCCCTATTTTCATCGTAGACAAAAGTAACTACGTTGCCTTGTGCGTCGAATCCTAGTTGGGTTTGGAGCATCGCGTCGCCTACGGCGGGTGTATCTTTCAAAAGTCCGTGTACATTTTGTAAATGTTTTCTAAGTGATCCTAATCCACCGGTGATATCCAATACAAAACTTTTTTTACAATGTTTGCATTTAGCCCCTACCGTTGGCGTCTACGCCATCGGGTAATTTATCCATATGTTCCCAAACGAGGCTTTTTTTAGTTTTTTCCACCTTACGTGTTCTTTTATTACTACCTAAATTCGGATCATTTTCCTCTATACCGTCAAAAGCGTTAGCGGCACCTTCGCCAAACATAATGTCCATTTGATCATCAATATCAATTTCTTCGATTATGGGTACGTATTGGTTGTTTTGGTCATCAACATTTACACGAGAAGAAGAAGCCATTTTTTTCTTATAGAAATTTGATGAAAAAAAAATAAAGTTTAACAAATAAAGCACAAATAATAACACAATCAAATAGCAAACAAAAAAAAAAAAAAAAACTTACAAACTCCAAGAATAATTCTTGGAGGTGAAGCTAAACGTCCGAGATTGAAGATGCGTTGCCGAAAATGGAAGATGCGTTGCTCTTGCTTGTCGAATATTGAAGACGAGAGTGTATGACGATTTTTGAGCGATTTTGATTTTTGAGAGTGTGTGTGGAAATTGGAATTGAGGATTGAGGAATATGGAGATTGGAGAATGAATTTTGGAGAGTGTAGGATGATTTTTGAGTGAAGAATTGTTAGAAGTGTTGAGAGAGTTTGATGAGGAAGTGTGAAAAAAAATTGTAGTATGGGTTGGGTATTTATAGGTGTTGACGGAAGGAGAGGGAAAGTGAAAAAAGAAAAAAAAAATAATAATAATAATAATGCAGCAACGGTCACTGGACCGTTTGCCCAAACGGTACAAAAAACGGCTATATTTTTCAAATTTTCGACCGTTACATTCGGTTCTCGGGTCGGTTCCGGCCTGGTTCCGGTTCCGGTTTTACCGGTTCCGGTTCCGGGTCGGTTCCCGGTTCCGAAAAAACATAAAACCGAACCGGAACCGAACCTCCCACGGATCCGGTTCGGTCCGGGTAGTCGGGTCTTCGGTTCGGTTCCGGGTATTTTGTTTCGGTTGAAAATCTCTCCGGTTCGGTTCGGTTCTCGGGTGAACCGAACCGAATTCGCACCTCTAGGTCAGAAAACAGTTCATATTCCATCAGTAGTAAGATGTCATAGCAGTATTGCGTAGAATTGGGATCAAAATATAAGACGATTTTTCATTCCAATGTCCCAAATCCAGCCCAAGTATGTACAAGGTTCGGCTGAACGTGTCTTTAACATAGTACATAGAATTACCTAATTACCTAATCACCAGAAGGACGCATTCAATACGTGGTATAAATAACGTGTTAGTTCTTTCAAAGTTCGACCACTTCACACAGCTACAGAATAATTCACCGTCCCCTTCATGACCTCTGCATGTGGCGGCCAACCACGACGCGCTTTGATGGAACCAGAACTTTCTGGGCAACATCTGAGTGGGGGGAACACAGTGGTTCTGTCTCTTTGGTTGTGCGTGGTTCCTGAAAGGATATAGATCAATTCAAAACGGAGGGATAAGTGTGCCAAAACAACATCAGAGAAGCACAATTAATGCAATCTTGAAGAAGACGGGAACTTTTTCATATGCTGTGCTTTACAATTTTTATGAAATAGTTCTGTAACTAAGCTCAATGTTAAGGAATTATAACAAGTATCTGAACGTTTCGGATTAAAGTAAAATGACTATGATCAAACCACAATGTAGTAATGTACTTGTACCAAGGAGGAACACATAGGCATCGATATAGGAGGAATGCGTGCAGAAACAATGGGGCTGTTTGGAGGAGCTAGATTAAGTGAGCGGTTTAGTTAATAAGCTCATCTAATGTTGGGTGTTTGGATATGATAGATTATTGTAGTTTAATGGTATATTTTTTTTTTTTGTCAAATCTGAAACCATGAAGAGAATTATAAGATTCCAGAGTAGTTTTATTAATTTTAAGAAATCCGGCCCCTCCCTAATTGGCACATGGCCAAATCTGCCTCTTTTCAAATCCGGGATCCACTTGCCAAAACCGAAATTCCGGATGTAAGAGAGTTTTGACCAAACCTTTCCAGAATTTTTCACTTGCATGGGCTTATTTGGTCACCAAAATACGAGAATGATCTCATTTTGTCTCGGTTTCAAGCACTAAAACCTAGACATGGAATCCAAGTTTCATCAGTTACTGTACCTTTTTGAGACATAGGGTCCATCTCAGTTTTAATGGGTGAAATATAGATTCCATGTCTAGGTTTTATGTTCTATATAACCTAGACGTAAAAAGCCTTGGTTTTAGATGAGATCATTTTGGTATTTTTTTTTGGGTACAAAGATCATTTTGGTATTTTGGCCCCAAAGACGTTCATTCTTGTATTTAGGCGGCCAAACAGACCTATTTCGGTGGAAAATTCGAGCACAAGCAAAGACCTGTTGAAAATATTCAACTCAACAAGGATCCGGTGGTTTTGCCAAATTGATCTCTCACCAACTTTTCAGTTTCATTAGCTTATCAGCCACCATCTAAGTCTTATTCAGAAACCAATTATCAGCCCGTCTACTTCAGGAACCGATTATGTTGTTAGAACATGCAACTACTCTGACAGAGATGCTAACTTATGCCTACTATAAGCAACTACCAGACGACACGAAGACTGTTGGGATTCTCTTATTTGCGGTTGAAAGGTGAACCTCTTAGGGTATATCACCTTATCATCATACTTACTTTGCTAAAAAAAATCACTCAGTCATGGACTCATGCCATGTTATTAATCAAAGGTATTATGAAAAGGATGGTTAACAAAGACGAGATAGGCCTGACAACCAGCAGACCGAGTGATGAGAGATTAATCTTATTAATCTAACATGTATTACACCCAAATGTATCGTTAAATAGATAAGAGTGAGAAGAAATGGCTTACAGATCGGTAAGGAAACTCGTCTCCTTCCAGCATATGAACAATTTGCCCCATCTTCGGCCTCTTACTAGCATCCTTGTCTATACACCTGAGGCAGACCAAAAGGACTCGCTTCAAAGCTCTCAGAGAAGGCTTCGCTTGAATCAAAGGGTCTAACACCTCTTCACCACGGCGACTTAGTACCATTCCTTTGAACCACTCAACCAAGTTTATCTGAAGAGGCCATCGAAGGGAAACAAACAGAGTAAGGATAAGATGTTAGATGATCAATGCCTCAAAATAGAAGGAAAACCAAGCTAGAGATTTCACCTCTCCGGCTGCTCTTGAATAATCAATTGGGCTCTGTCCTGTGATTAATTCCATGAGTAAGACACCGAAACTATACACATCACTCCACTCATTAAGCATGCCAGTACTGGCGTACTCAGGTGAGACATATCTGCAACAGCCAAATGGAAAGATTAAGTTTCTAAGTTTAGAAATGTGTTCTAGGTCCCAAAAATTAGTCAACTGATTCAACAATTGTGGAGGAGTTTCCGAAAAAGAAGACTAACCCGAACGTCCCCATGACTCGTGTAGTCACATAGCTTTTCTCTGGTCCCAAGAGCTTGGCTAGTCCAAAATCTGATACTTTGGCATTCCATTTTCCATCCAAAAGAATGTTGCTGGATTTTACATCACGGTGCACAACTTTGGGTTCTAACCCTTCATGCAAATAAGCTAGTCTGTGACAGAAACAGGCGAGGAGTAATTCAGGGAAGTGGGAGGAAGGCGTTGGTGAGATGGAAACTACACAAACACTTGAAAAATAATATGCAGAATCTAGAAGGAAAAAAGAAAGATCAGCTGTAAAAGAGGAAATAATTTAGACAAGAAACCACCATAAGTCAGACGACCAAGGTAAAAAAATCTGGATATATTGCCTGGTTGGATATGATGAGTACATACAGCATAATTGCTGAAAAACACAGCTACAAGCAGTTGAAAATTGGGGAAAACCCAAAGTGTGCTTAATATTGGAATTATCTTTCTTCTGAGGCCACTTCGTCATGTAAGTATGTAACACACAGAAAATGATTGTCAAATTCTATGAAAGTCTAGTTACACGATTAGTAGTATGAAAACAACACTTCTTTATCTAGCTTAGAAATAAAATGTTTCCATAAAGATCATCACAAAATCAGAGACTGTACTTTTAAGTAATAACATAAACTGCAGTCTTACGTAAGCTATGAATACGACATGAACTACACAAAAGCAATGACCCCCAACATTCTAATATCGACTTTCATTGTTTGAATATACGTACATGATACATGAGCTGGATAAAAAGCAAAGAAGCTAATTTGCCTCACCCTTTTGCAGTCCCAATGGCTATCTTCATTCTGATATCCCACGTTAAGGGACTAACAGGTCCAACATCACCATGTAACCACTGCTCCAAGTTGCCGTTATCAACATATTCATACACGAGTAATCTGAAAATTAACAACACGGTAAACTACATAGTTCTTTGCTATTAGAGAGCTATACGATAACAAACAAGTCAATAGGATTGTGTAGATCACCTATTAGCACCTTCTGCAGCATAACCAATTAGACCCACCAAGTTCTTATGCCGGACTTTCCCAATTGCTTCTACCTCCACCGTGAACTCCTTATCCGCCTGACCCCTTTTGGTCATCCATATATAAACTTTGGATTAGTCGTAAAACATCGATGATTATAGACAGATTGCATAAATCATAAAGTTTTAAGTAAAACTCGTAACATATCATCATTCAAGAAAGTTAAAGGACACCCCTATTAAAGATATGGATCCAAGACATATTAAAGATGCATAGGGAAGAACTATCACCGCTTAATTAGTAAAGACAATAAGGCGAAGTACACAAAGCAGATCATGCATGGAAATTGAAGGTGATGGTGAGAAAAAAAAGTGAAAAGAAATAAAGAGCAAAGTGTTAACTTACTTTACCCACAAACGTCTATGTTTCATCAAAAACAAAAGAACAATTTATGTTACCGACACTGTGCGGATAGAGATCAAGTTTCATATCCAAGAAGCTCTGAAACTTGATCTCTATCAAATTCATTGTTCTATGCGACTTATGTAATGGACATAAGTCGCATAGAACAATGAACGTGAAAAAAAAATGGAATGTTATTTACCTGTTATTGAAGAGATTTTTCACAGCAATCACTGAGCCATCAGGCAACACTCCTCTGTACACAATCCCATAACCGCCTCGACCGACCACATTCTCGTCGGAAAATCCCCCCGTCGCCGCCTCGAGCTCCTTCAAGGCGTACCATCGTCCCCACCCGATTTTCATCCCTTCGCCGGACGACGACGTCGTTTCGTGGCTCACGCCGGAAATGTTGCTCTCGGAGCTCCCTTTCTCGCTCGGAACCTTCATCCCCAGCATTTCCCCCAACTTCGCATTCCCAATCACTCCGACGTCTCGCTTAATTTCACCGATTTCGCAATTCTCCGCCCGATTTGAGGCCTTGATCTCCGTTACCGGGAGTATTTCTGAACGCTGCTTGCGAATTCCGCAACGCTTAGGGCTCCGATTAGAGCGGAGATAGCAAAAGACGAGGAGAAACAGTGCGAGTAGGAGTGCTAGGGCTACGGCGACGACGATGTAGAGCTTGAGGCCGAGTATTGGAGTGGTGGCGGAGAGAGTTCCGGTTAGGGAGTGGTCGGAGGTGTGAGGTCCGGCGTTGACTGCCATCGTCGGCGGTGTGTGACGACGGTGGTTGAGTAATTGCGGTCTGCAATTCGCAGGCTAGTGGGGTTCCATTGAGAGAGAGAGAAATGGGAGAGTAATGAAGAGGAGCTGAGAGTGAGAGCGGTCATAGAACAGAACAAAGTGAGAGAGAGAGAGGGAGATTTTGCTTTTAAAGGGTCCAAATGTCAAAATGTTATTACGTGAAGGCAATACCGCAAAGACTGTGCAGGTTGCTTGGAATAGCCAATGTGTGTGCAACGGTCTATAAATGTGTGTGTAGGGTTGGGTAAAGTATGGTCCACATGGTCCACTAATTGTATCAGTACCTACGACTGAAATTGTATGATCCTACTCTCGGGCTAAATAATCCACATATCACTCATTCTCTATTCTTTTTTCTTATTCTGATTTTTATAACTATTTATTGTTTCACTTTGACCCAGTAATTTGGATAGTAAATTAATATAATTTTTTGATAATTTTTTCATAGTGTTGTAGACTAAAAAGTTCCCCGTAATACGGTAAAAAAATATAAAAAAATCGTATCATTTTGTTATCTAAATCACTCGGTCAAAATGAACCAGATACGAGTTAAAAAATCAAAATCGAAACAAAGAGCAGAGACGAAATGATATGACATAACTTTTGGGGTACATTTGCGTTAGGCGGATACATTTGGTTATAGGACACCACAATTTGAAGAAAGTATGAATAAGCACACATCACTTGATATATACATTAAAGCGTATGTTACATCATATAGTTGTTGCTGCTGCTCTACTATCTTCTGCCTAAGTATGGTGTTTAAGACTCTTGTAATTATCGTCGTTCAAATGTATGTATCGTAACGAAGTAATGAATTCAGTTGATTTTATTTGCTCGCATTTAACGAGAACCGAAATCCTACTCTATTCTCTTCGAGGCCCATTATCTCGGACGGATGTCAGTTTCCATAATTTAAGGTTTAGTCACGAAATTATGGGGTGTTACTGGTTTCATCTCTTCATTTTTTGGTTTCTTCGGGGCTGCGTCCCGTAATCCGGTCCGACCCAGATCGCATGCATATGTTTGCCAAGCGAGTCTTTCAATGACGTTTTTTTTTTCATACACAAGGTTTCGAACCCGAGACATGCTTAAGCGAAACCAAGTCGCTTACCACTTTGACAAAATTATGGGTGTTATAGCTAGTTCCAACTTGATATCTCAATAATGTAGCGAAAATAATATGTCACGAGTAATCTCAGTGAAGTTGTAATCTGTCACTACAACCGTTTCTCTGGGATCTTCCCAGCTGACATATTTTACCTCTATTCATGTCAATTTGACAACGTGATTTGGATAGTAAAATGATTCAAGTTTTTGATAATTTTTACATGGTATTGTAGCTTAAGTTTTCTCTACAACGCCTTCGAAAGATTACAAAAAATTGCATTTTTTGGCTAATCAAGTCAACAGGTTAACTGACTCAGTGAATATTGGAATAAAGTCAACTGAAAATGTTCAAGAGAAACAGACGTAGCAATTGTTTGGGTTACGGTGAAAATTCAAAAAGATTTAATTACGTTTGAAACACTTGTAGTTTTTGCTCTCAAACTTACAATAATTTTGTTTATTTGAATTTATGTCGTACCTAAAATGTTAGTATATGTTTGGACAAGTTGACAATCCTTCATAAAAATAGGCTAAATATGACATTTTAGCAATCCATGACTGAAAAATCTCCAAAATCGGAGAGCGTAGAATATGTAAATTAAAGTTCACATGAAATTAAAATGTAATTTGAAACAGGCAAATAAATGAAATTTAATTTTTTTTGTGTAACTTCTAATCTCAAATGAGATTATAATATCAAACCAAACATGCACTCAAGTCTTTCAATATTTGAAGGACGTACTTGAGTTCAAAAAAAAAATCTAAAGAGTCGTCTATTAACTTTGTCAAAAATTACAAGGTTGTCAAGTGTCAACTAGTGTTTACTAAATTTGGTTTTAGCTATTTTGTGTAGCTTATAGACCACTCTGCTAGAGTGAGGCGGTTACCCAGTAAACACCATACAATTTTATAGACCACTACACCATGGAGAGGTTAGCGGGTACGTTGGGGGCTATGGCTTCTCAAGTCATTGGGAAAAAGTGGGTCGAAACTCAAACCAAATATACCAAACTCGAGTATGTAGTTTTGCGACAGTTCAAAGCCAAACTGAATTATTTATCTACATTTCAGTCCAGCGTAGTTCAATTTTAGTTGAAATTGCAGTACTTTCACTATGTATAAATACAAATTTGAAATTGAAATTCTTGACTACAACAAGTCTTTAAACATGGAATGAGAATGATGTCACCATTGGATCATATTTGCATGTAGCAAGTTGGATTTGCTTATTTTTTTTTTCATACTCTCTCCCTCTGCTTTTATGTGTCATGTTGGTCACATAATCCAGACACATAAAAGCAGACAGAGGGACCAATAATTTTCAAAATAACAGTAAATATTATAATAATATTCGTTAGTATGTCGTTTTAGCATGATCTCTTTTTCAGTAAATATAATTAGTCTCAACCGAATGGTTGTTTCTCTAGTGTAATTGTATCATAAGGCTGGCTAGACGATTTAGTTAGACTTAATAGGTTTGTGACCGTTTGCTACAATTTGGAAAATTTCCGAACTTGAACCAGACCATTAGAAGCGAATGAATTCATAGTTTGTACTGAATATTGCCGGTTCCAATGGCGATTGTATCGGTTGCAACTCGAGTACAATAAAACATCAACAAATGAATGTTCAATTAACGAATAACCTCGTCAAGTGTGTAATTTTGTCCGGTCTCGACTTGGGCAAATGAGCTAAATGAATGTTCGATAAATGAATAACCTTGCCAAATAAACAATTTTATCTAGTCCTAAGAGTATTCATTTGTCGCGAGATTTTACTGTACATAGTTTTCTGAATCCTAATAACTATGTCTTCCTCTGTTTCTTTTTCTTCATTTTTTTGACTTTCTTTCACCATTTATCAGTTCACTTTGACGCAATGATTTAATTAGCAAAACAATGCATGAATTTTGTAATATTTTCACTATAAAAGTATTAGTACAAAATTGTATTATTTTGTTATCCAAATTATCGGATTAAAGTAAACTGATAAATAGTCAAAAAAAAGTCAAGGCATGAGGACGCAAAAGAAACGCACGGAATATACGTCTAGGGAATAGGGAGTGTATTTTACCTCTCCAAATAGTCGTCTTCTTCCATATGCATGTGTTGTAGTAGTTCTTCAATTCTCGTGTTTAAAATGGCACAACAATGTAATTGAATGTTGGATAGTTGAACACATCATCGTAAATACTACTACATCTGTTTTTGTGTTTCTTTTCACTTGGAATTTGATGAAAAGCCGTATTTGACCCTTATTATTAGTATTGTGGGTAAGTGGAGTTGTTGGGGTTTGAAATTGGTGGGTAATTGAGATTTTTTTTTGAAAAGATCATTACATTACTTATAAAAGATTACAACGGTTGTTGATCCAAACAATCCTTTCATGGATTTTGCTAACTTCGTAGCTATAAACGAATCTAATAGTGATCGAATGTGATAGTTAAAAATTTGTAATTTAAGTAGCAAAAGTTACTAAATATAGCAAGTGGTGAGAATAAAAAGAAACTGTCTAGAATAATAAGTGTGAAGAGTAAGAAGAAGCGGAGGAAGTAAGAGTTTAGCTCAACATTATGTAAATTTACAAGACAAAAGTCACTAAACATTGAATGTTGGGCTGTAGACACACATCGTAGTGAT
The DNA here is from genome assembly GCA_023055425.1 of Linanthus parryae. Classification (NCBI taxonomy): domain Eukaryota; kingdom Viridiplantae; phylum Streptophyta; class Magnoliopsida; order Ericales; family Polemoniaceae; genus Linanthus; species Linanthus parryae. Next base: position 44,638,337 of record JALGPY010000002.1, read on the forward strand.
GGATGGATTATTAAACTTGAGTCTATACAACTCGTGAAGGAGCGTGAACCTTAGAAATGACCCATTTCCATCTCAAAACCAGCAGTGATGCCCTTAGAACATTTGAAAAATCTCACGTGATACCCTTTTTAATAAACCATCTATTTGAAACAACATATACACACCCCCTCACAAAATATAGATTGTATGGGCTAGCAGCTAGCTACTGCTTGGTGCATCCTCCTCAAATCAATTTGATGACAACGAGAAAGTATTTCGTGTTACGATTGTACAAGTAACTACTTAATAGAGATGCCTTGAAAATGTTGTTTCTTATTGTGTAAATAGTTTCCGTTTTGAAATCTCTACCTGATATTGTGTAAATATTGTGTAAATATTTTATGTTTCTTATTAAGTATGACTTTTTTTTCGAAAACTAGGGGAGAAAACACCACCCTAAATCACTTCCGCAAACGGTTTCGTAATAAATATGTCGGAGTCTAGCATCAATTGATGCTACTCGATATGTTACTATTATAGAATCGACAAGCAAACTAACTTCGAACGGTCATGGATCAGAGTTAGCGAAACCATTTAAAATCGAATCGGTTCGACTAAAATTTCATACTTAAAAGTTATTGTTGGTTTAAGAGGCTAAATGGTACTCTCGAGGGAAGAGTACTGGAGTGGAACGGGTAGTCAGCAGAGTATAGTAACAACGAAGAGCAAAGCGAGCAACAAGAGACGGGAGGATCACCGAGGGACGAATGATAACACCCAAATAGGGGTTATCCTTTAGCCTGATTTGACGTGCCATTGTGTCGGAAAACTGTGTTTTAGCCAGAATTCACCTTCGGAAAGCCTCGGTTTTAGGAACGAGATGTTTATTTGCTCTTCATAAATTTATGCTTATTTAACGCATTTCGAGATATGATCACGGGTTTGTTCATGTTGTCTTTACAGGAACAGGTTCGGGAAGTGCATTGGAATGCGTGCCGAGACAGAACCGGATTCGCCTCGGGAAACGTGCAGAAAAAGTTCAGGGCAGGATTTGATCGAGACTGGTACAAGGGAGAGCGAATGGAAAACGGAAAGAGTGGATAAGAAACGGGCAGTGAAAACCGACCGAGGAAGCTGAAAACGCCAAAACCGAGAAATGACCGGGATGCGCTCGGTTGGCAATATCTTGAGCACGACTTGGAATTCGGAAGTGAAATCAGGGGCAGAAGAACGGAGACGTCAAGGGCTTTCCGAAAACAGGTTATAATGCTGAAACGGAGTCAGGCCGAAAAACCGACTCCCGTCAAGTGGGGGTCTCGGACAGGCTACGCTCAAGTAAGGAGTCTTGGTTCACAGTGTCCGCATTCGGGAGCAACTATTTCATGATCGTGACAATTTCCGGGACAATTCTGATCCAGGGGTATTTTGGTCATTTGGCACCGGGACCGGGTTTTCGGAAGTCGAGTTTGGATTTTGGCGACCAGATTCAGTCACCAGTTAGCACGCACCCCGAGAAGGCAAGCACGCACCCCGAGGAGCCAAGCAAGCAAGTACAGAACTAACTACGCAGTTAGCTACGCACTTAACTACGCAGTTAAATACGCAGATAAAAACGCAGATAAAAACGCAGATAAAAACGCATAAAAAAAACGCAGACAACGCGTTTTCCGAGGTGGTTTCGGCCATTGGCAGTTTCGTAATTTCATGCAGTTTTCCGGAAGCTTCTCAACCACTATATAAAGGAACGTCCAGAGCTCGTTTTTGGATCACAACACAACACATCCAATAGATTTCAGAGCACCCTCGGAGAGCACGGAAGCACGGATCCAGATTTCAGCATACTCGTTTGATCTCAATTCTCTCTTTTATTTCAGAAACTTGGTTATTTAATTATGTCACGTAGTAGCTAAACTTTTTACCTAGGTTCTCGGTGAATCTAGGGTTTCGTTTTCAGAGATTGTGATAACGTGCAGAAAAAGAAAAGATACTGCACAATTGGTACGTGGCACGGATAACGAGACTGCAGTGTGTTTTCATATCAAACTAGAACGAAAATCTGAAGAGACCCTAGGGGATCCTGGAATCTAGTATCTCAAACCCTAGTTTTACAACCTTAAGATTATTCAGAAAATTCTCACAAAAGGATTTACGTTTCAGTTATTTACTTTCAGTACTTAGTTAGTAAGCAAGCTTTCAAAATATTCCTCCATTTTACACTATGTTCGTTAAAACTGATTACTAGAAAAACCTGCAAAGTCCCTGTGGGATCGATAATCTGAGTCGTAATACACTCTATACTACTTGATTCGTATACTTGTGTATAGCACGTTAGTTTGCGCATCAACGAAGTCAACAGTCAACGACAAAGCATGTTGACAAAAAGATTCAATAGAGGATCAACAAAACCAGAAGGAGAAATGCTAAGATGACATAAGTAATTTCGCGTCACATGCCTATAAATAGTGGTCTCATATACGAATTTGAGGATCAGTTCTCATTCTTTTAGAGGTGTATGTGCAGTTCGTATAGAGCATTTCCATGTTCTCTATCAGTTGTAACGTGCACTTTGAACATATTACATATTGGTGATCTTGTGATTGGTTTCTAGTCACTGGACCTTAACTAAGGGCCAGCATGGAAATGCTTCTTCTGCTTCTTGACATCAGAATCAAGGGTAAAAGACAAAAACCACCCCTCGAGTATGGGGTATATACAAAAACAACCTCCGTGTTCGGGGATATACAAAAACCACCCTTCTCACTAACAGCACACTAACAGATGGGTTAGAAGACAGATTTACCCTCATTTTGGCAAGAAAAGCCACACTATAAATATCATTTTTCTTCTTTCTTCCCCCATTTGTAACCTACCTATCCTTCACCTTCCTCACCGTTCTCTCTCTCTCTGTGCCCTCCACCACCATCGTCAAATCCAGAGCCTCTCGTCCGTCTGCGAGATCTCGCCGGACATCGAAGAACAGAAGCCCCTCAAGCCCGATCTCGCCGGACATCGAAGAACAGAAGCCCCACAAGCCCGATCTCGCCTCTGTCAGGACCGGCCCAAAATCAAACCGGTTCTTCCCTGTTCGCGGCCTCATCGGACTAACCTCCGGAGCGTTGACATACCCACATCGGAGACCGTCCTCCTCCTCATCGTCGCCGTCGCCGTCGCCCTCTTTTTCGCCGGTAAGAACAAGGAATTTCTTAACCGGGTTTTCTCGATTTCGAGGCAGTTATGTCGGGACTACACAATCAGGCTTGGGTTCTCGAAGAATCATCACAAATTGGTCCAATGGTTCATCGGGGAACCCACAATTGCGAGAACAGAGGAGAGAGACGACGACGCGATGGTCGAGATTTGCGGGAACAGAGGAGAGACGACGACGACGCGATGGTTCGCGGTTGTTCGAGATTTAATCGACGCGATTGTTCGAGATTTGGGGGAACAGAGGAGAGACGACGACGACACGATGGTATTTCTGGATTCAAAATTTTTGTGCTTTTTGAGTTTTTTTTTGCAGTTGTGAGTTAATGTGTGGAATTGGTGTTGCATATGTGAGCAATTTGCAGTTTAGTAGCGATTTCTCTTGGTTTGGTTTGTAGTAACTTGTATGGTTTTGAATTTTGAATTGATTCGGGAAGTTGGTTTTGTTCAATTTCTGGGTTGTAATTTGGGGGAATATGATTTTGGGTTGATAGGTTCTAGTAATTGTTGTTGTTGTTGTTGTTGTTGTTGTTGTTGTTGTTGTTGTTGTTGTTGTTGTTGTTGTGGTTGTGGTTGTGGTTGTGGTTGTGGCGGTGGCGGTGGCGGTGGCGGTGGCGGTGGCGGTGGCGGTGGCGGTGGCGGTGGCGGTGGCGGTGGCGGTGGCGGTGGCCAAGAACACCTAGAACACTATGAACAAGAACAAAATAATCACAAAAATACAAAGAAGGGCAAAATAGTCATAAAAGAAGTCAGATTGCACCCCTTTCTTAACTGACATTAACAGAAGGGTGGTATTTGTCCAACGACCGTTAGTGAGAAGGGTGGTTTTTGTATATCCCCGAACACGGAGGTTGTTTTTGTATATACCCCATACTCGAGGGGTGGTTTTTGTCTTTTACCCCAGAATCAATTTTTAGTGCGTTTGGTAAAAATAAAATAAATGTACTTCCAAATTTGCTTCCACTTTTTTTGAATCAGCTTGCACCTCCACATAAATTTCTAATCACTTAATATGCAGAGGCAGCAGAGAATCTCCCAGAAGACTCAGCCAACCAAACTTTCCTATCCTTGTCATTAGAATCCAACTTCAGAGAGATAGACCCTAGAAGTTCAAGAACATTTTGAGGAAGTTTATCCTGCAAAAACTCCCACTTCCAACCACCATGCTCATCCCAAAAATAATTAACAGGGAGGAGGAGCTCATCATCAGTTACATTGTTTAGAGCCACATCCATCAGTTTGAATTAAATGTTCAATAGTTATCTCTATGGAAATGACACCAATCATATATTTTTTTTCATTTTACTTTTTTCATAACACGTCCACAATTGATTTTACTAAACACAAAATTACTATATCAATATTTACCTCAACTTTCATTAAATATTTACCAAACAACATTCTATTTAAAATTCACATCACTTTGTAACAGTGACTCTCACACAACAACTTCTGGCACCGCCACAACTTTCCCAAACTAGCCCTGACGCGGTTTGGTTATGAAGCCACCTAATTGGACTTGTAATATGCATATGTGATTTAAATGGCCCAGAGGCCCAATAAAATGTCATTCCTTGAATGAAAAAAACTTGTACCAACATTGGTTTTATGATGTGGCCCAATAAAATGGGCAAAGTTTGTTTGAATAAAAATATATTTATCTTATGGGGCCCAGCCCGTATCCGTTTATGGATAAGACTCATCAACCGATTGACAACCGAAAGCGAAAGCCACATCCTTCTCGAAAACACTCACCATCACCATCATCGTCCACCTTTCCGTTTCTCTCTCAACTCTCTCTCGCCGGAACCGATGTCACCACCAGGCAACGCCGCCGCCGCCGGGCCGTCTAAGAAGAGGCACCGCGTGGGAAGCAACAGCCGCCTCTCCTCAACCGCCGCCGTCGTCATCGACTCCTCCTCCACCCCCGACGACGGAACCCTATCCGAAGCCTCCCACAAACTCCCCTCCCTCCGCCGCACAACCTCTCACTCCCTCCCTCCGCCGTCCTCTCCCTCCGGCGAGTTCAACGACCGCTCCACCGCTGACGTCATCCTCCGCCTCTTCGTCGACGAATCGGAGGAGTCTCTCTCCGCCGTCGATTCCGTCGACCAGCCTCACGTTCAGCTATACCTCCACTCTCAAATGCTTCGTAGATCGAAGTATTTCGAAGCTCTGTTATCGGAACGCTGGTATAGAGACTCCGATGAGGAGTTTCGGAAGTTCAATTTGGGCGTTTCTGTGAACGAAGGGTTAGATAATCACTTGACTGTTCTTCGTCTTCTCTATGTAGATGATTTCTCTAACATAATTAGTACCGCTTCGGTTGCTTTAGAAATACTTCCGGTGGCTCTCGAATTACTATTCGAGGACTGTGTTAGGTTTTGCGTGAAATTCCTCGAGGTTGTTCCGTGGAGTGAAGAGGAAGAGAGGAGAGTTTTGAGCTTAATTCCTTTACTTAACGATGAAGAATCGATTGAGCTTCTAACTAGGGTTTCGCCGGCGAAAAACGTTTCGTCGGAGGAAATGCTCCACGGATTGATAGTAGCTGCAATACATAACCATCCGAACATGGCGTTCGCGAAAGCGTTCGTGGCGAAGCTGCTGAGGGATTTTTCGTCGAAGGAGTCGGCCAAGGAGGTGTTGGATAGGGCGTTTGGGGCGAGTTTGAAGATTGTGCAGGCGTCGTTGGAGGATTATTCGAGTCCGGATTTTAGGGGGGATCATAATGAGACTGAGGCGATTCAGAGGCTGAATTTGTACACTGCAATGACGAATGGGAAGCATCTGTTGTGGCTTGTGGAGAGGATGGTTGAATTGAGAGTGGCGGATACGGCTATTAATGAGTGGAGCGACCAGGCTGCTTTTACCGGTGATCTGCAGAGGGCGTTTCGGGATGATGCGTGGAGGAATATTGCTCCGTCGCTTCCAGCTATTCTGCTTCGGTGTACTAGCAAGCTTGCCACTGCTGTTGCTACTGGGAGTGTTCTGGCTGGTAGGCAGGTATGGGTTGTCTGACTTGTTTGTGCATTTAAGCTTCTTTACTGTGCTTCGGTTGAATATGTTCTGAGCCTGCGAGTTTCTTTGATAGTTGTTAAGTTCTTCCAATGTTAATTGATGGTGAAAACTCTTGCATCTGCTGCTTAAAATGTTGCCCGTGATTGCTCTTTCACATTGATTTCCAGTTTGTATTGAAGTTAGGAGATTAGTGAATACTCCCCTCAGCTCCTTAATGATAGCAGTCATGTTTTGATTTTTGAAGTCCATTTTTAAGGAAGTATTTAATGGTTGCAACTACCTTTTTGAATGTCATTGGCTGCTTGTCCCTGCCTTTTCACTTTCCCATACGATACTCATTGTTACACTTCTAGGTCATATTATAGAATATATCAACGAGAAAGGAAAAAAATTTCAACCGAAGCGTTACCCATGAGTTCCCAATAATACTCATCGTTGCACTTCTTTACATATGGACAAAATTTAGGACATCCACGAACGTTAACATTACATACGGACAAAAATTTAGGGCATATCTGGTGTTGTATGGAGGCTTGTACAATCAGTGTGCGGAATGCACTTATCAGTGAGTGCAAGAAGATGAGGAAACATGAAGTAGAACATCTGGAAAACATAATTTTATAAGGAGCTAAGATGCATATATTCGCCAGAGCAAGCATTATCTCCGAAAAGGGAGGAAAGAAGAAGATGGTCAACAACTCTCGAAACATCATACCCGATTACGACAATGTATCTTGCATGCAATATGCCTCCTTTCTGTACGTCCTCTGTAGTTTATACTATGGTTTGAGAGGTGTTACTGAAAAGCAGTTTTGGGTGCGCATGTTCTATTTGTATTGCGGAACGTGGATATAGATTGTACCTTTGCTAGGGGTAATATGATTACCAGGGGTGGTAGGGAGGACGATTGAGCTCTCCTATGAGGTGTTTTCTGGTTAAGAAAAAGGTCCGATGCATGTAATGGTATCTTAGGACTTTGATATCGTTGCAGCTGATACCTATGGTATGAATTCAATTCATGGGAGAATCGGCTGATTCTATTCAATTACGGCCGATTCTCTACCGTAACATTGCATTTTATCTACTGTTACACCCGATACTCTACTGTTGCACTACCATTCACGCATTTGGTTGCCATTCCTGTTCCAGTGTGTCCGATACGTCCTGATACTGTGACCGTTATTTTAGTCGTTATCATTATTTAGAAGTTAGAAACAAGGATTTCAGGATCATGGAGTGTCCCAGGATCGAGGATTGTAGGATCAGATCGGATCATTAGATCCAAAACTGTATATTTTTATTATTAATATTGTGACTACTTATCAAGACCTAATAAAATCATAAAATCATCATAAAATCATAACAACATAAAGATTAACAAATTTGGGGCTTCTTTGAATAGCCTAGTTACTTAAACTAGAATACAACTGACCCAAAAGGTCCAGATAAATTAAAAGAAGGCATATCCTATAGGGTTTTCTCTCAATTTGGATTGTGTGGATAACATTTTGCACATATGGCGCTGAGAAGAAGAGAGAAAGGGGACGACGCAGAGGCGACGTAGACGCTGTGAGCCTGCGACGACCGTCGCCAGCCTAAAGCTAGCGTCTCCAGCCTTTCTGAACAACTGCATGTTAGTAACTTTAGAGAAGGTTGATGCCCTAAAAGGTGGGGTTGATGGGATCGGTGGGATCGTATGGTCCTATGTGATTTTACAACTTTCGACGCGATCCCACTCGATTCTATCGAATGATGATTTTCTGACCGTAGTACGCCATATACCCTCTGGCTCGTAGAATCTACGAGTCGGAACGCGATTCCGACAACCTTGGTTAGAACCATGGATTGTTGTCTTTAGTGAGCCCTGAGCCTCTAGGCTGGAGAAGAATTAGGTTGCACTGTTGTTTCTAGGGATCATCGGGTGCTGTTGGTATTCAAATCTATACTACTCTTTAAATGTACAAAGGTGTTTCAAATATTTTTCCTAAATTACCCTTACCTTACCCCCGATACTCTACTGTTGCACTTGCCATTCACGCATTTGGTTACCCATTCCCGTTACAGTTTGTCCGATACTCCCTGATACCATGACCGTTATTTTAGCCGTTACCATTATTAGAAGTTAGACCCATGGATTGTTATCTTAGTGCAAGGTTGTCAGAATCGCGCTCCCACTGGTAGAATCGTACATTTCTACGAGCCAGACGGTATATGGCGTGTTGGATCCAGAAATCGTCTTTTGATAGCATCGATGGGGACCGCGTCAAAAGTTGTAGAATCGCATAGAATCGTACGATCCCATCAATCCCACCTTATGGCATCAATCTTCTCTAAAGATACTAACAAGCAGTTGTTTACCTGGACAGAAAGGCTGGCAACGGTTGCTGGAGGCCGGCAATGGTTGCTGGAGGCCGGCGACGGTTGCCTGGTGATCGTCGCAGGCTCTCAGCAGTCTTCGTCGCCTCTGCGTCGTCCTCTTTCTCTCTTCTTCTTAGCTCCGCATGTGCAAAATGTTATCCACATAATCCAAATTGAGAGAAAGCCCTAAAGGATACATATATATATATACATATTTTTATATATTTGGAGCTTTTGGGTCAGTTGTATTGTAGTTTATGTAACTGGGCTAAAGCCCAATATATATATATGTTATGGCCCTAAAAATGACCCAAATTTTGTTTTCTTTATGTTATGATTTTATGATGATGTTGGTTATGCTAACGATGTCTCTATGGTATATTATGTCTTGATAAGTAGTCACAGTATTGATATTTTTTTCAAAGTTTTGGTAGTATCTTACGTTCCAATCTGATCCTGTGGGATACTCCACGATCCTACGTAGGATCACGATCCTGAAAACCTGCTTTAGTGAGCCCTGAGAGCTTCTTAGGCTGGAGAAGGATTAGGTTGCATTTTTGTTCGAGGGATCATCAGGTGCTATTGATATTCAAATCTATACTACTCTATAAGTGTGTAAAGGGCAAGGTTGTTAGAATCGCGATCCAAGTCATAGGATCGTACGATTCCACCACCCAGAGGAGGAGGAGCATTTCGGATCGGTCGGAAAGTCGTTTTCCGGTGGGATCGAGTGGGATAGCGACTAAAATCGTAGAGTCGGTAGAATCGAGCCACCCATCGATCCCACCAATTGATGTTGACAAAGCCGATCACAGACCTCCGGCAAACGTCGCCGGCCTCCAGAAACCGTCGCCTGCCTCCGACGGACCTCCGGCGAGTGTCGCAGTCTCCGTCACCAGTCAAACCACATCACCAACCCATCACTAGAATGAGATCAGAAGAGAAGAGTGGAAGAAGGTCAGAGAGAGAGAGAGTCTTACCTTGTAGAGTGAGAGAGTCGACAGAGAACCTTGCAGAGAGAGAGAGAGTCGACTGAGAGGGAACGGGAGAGACATCGTCTCAACTTTTTTTTTTTTTTTTTTGGGTCTCAACTTCTGTTCTTATCTTCAGTTTTCATACACATTTTTTTTGAAATTCTGTTTTTATCCACTTATTTCTTATCCCTTTATTTTGTTTTTCTTTTTTCTTGTCATCTTTATTTTCTGTAAATTTTTGTCAGAATATAGTTTCTTTATTGGTAATATAATCCTTTTCATATAAAAATTTACAATTTTGACCTTTTAGTAGAGTTATTGTTGAGAAAAATTCTACTAGTACAAGAGTTTAAGTAATTAAGTCAATAAAAATTATAGTTTAGTAGGATCTTACGATCCGATCCGGTCCTACGATCCTCGATCCTGTGGGACACTCCACGATCCTATGTAGGATCGCGATCCTGAAAACCTTGGTAAAGGGGTTTCAAATATTCTTATTGGTTTCCTAAATCAGCCTTACCTTAAATCATATACTCTACTGTTGCACTAGCCATTCATGCATTTGGTTACCCATTCCCATTGCAGTGTGTCCAATACTTCCCGATACCGTGACGGTTATTTAGCCGTCACCATTTTTTAGAAGTTAGAAGCATGATTGTTCTCTTCAGTGAGCCCTGAGCTTCTTATGCTGGAGAAGAATTAGGTTGCTCTTTTTTTTTGGAGGGATCATCGGGTGCTATGGGTATTTAAATCTATACTACTCTCTAAATGTGCAAAGTAGTTTCAAATATATTTCTTAGTTTCCTAAATTACCCTTACCAAATTGACACATCTTCAATTGTCTACGATTGATACCCTCATAATTGCGACTATCCAAATTAGAACTGTAAATGAAAATTTGATCTTAATTGAGTTTAAACTTGAATAGTTGCGACTATTCAGTTTTTGCCTCTTCAAAGGGGAATCTTTATCATACCCGAATAGTTGTGATTATTCAAATTAGATTTGTAATTTAAGAATTAAATTTTTCCCGAGTTCAAAACCTGAATAGTTCTATTGAGTTTGTGCCTTTTTGAACGGGTATCTTTACCATTGAAAACCAGGGTCCGATTACCCGAATTTTTCACTCGATCTTTCCAACTCTCTCTCTCTCTCTCAATACATGTTACCTTTTTGGAGTATTCAACAATCATATTTGAGACTACAATCATATTGTGGGGCTGTTCACGACGCTTAAGTAGATTGCACAACCGGCTTAAGTGGAGAACGAAGCAATCATCCTCGGAGGTGTTTGGCAAGGTCCATCTAGGGAGTTATATAAGCCATAAAGAGAATGGTCTCATGTCCAAGATTGTTTCACATGCATTTCATTTTGAGTTTAGATTGAAGAAAAAAAAAATTCTTCAACTTTGAAATATTTCCGTATTTCTTGTCCTCACTTTTATTTCCCACTTTCAAAAATGAATTGTTCGAGTTATAATTGTCGTTAGTATTATTAGTGCATTTATAGAGAACATTATTTAAACTTTTCTTGTAATATGTGCAACACATATGCTAATAACTAGTTAACAAAATTAAAAACTCCTATGAATTCCAAGATTTTTCTAGAAAGAACACAAGGTTATTTATCATATTCATGTGTCGACATTTTTTTTTTACCTTGGTTGTTGTGCCTCCCAAGGTGGATAAAATATTCAATAACGGTGCTAAGGTGACATGGTATAATAGTGAGTAATTTTGTTTGTACACATCAGATTGTTTCCGTGAGTTGATATAATAAATATGGTATGAAAGTTCACTATTGAAAGATGTAATCGAGAAATCAAACTCATTCCATCATTCGTGCCTTCGTGGTACCACGTCGCCGTATCGGTGTTATAATTAAGTTCCTCCCCAAAGTGATTCAACACGTATTATACACTGAGGAAGTATTAAAATTATTGGGCTCATTAACGGATGTCTAGAGTTGTGTAGAAGTAGAGGCTTGATGGGATAGAGAAGCCTGAGTCCTTGGAAGCCACTGATAAGTGAGTTGCCAGGTTAGATTATCAGGCTATTATAGAGATAGGACAAAGTTGGATGGGGATAATTTATGGTTGGAACAGTGGCTTCAGAAATAAACTCTGAATGTTTTGCGGTTTTGATAACATGAAGCAAATCTGAGTCATGTTTAAACATGAGATTGATGCGAGTGTTTGATGCAGATGGATAAGATAGTTCTAAACCATGTCAGTTGCTCTATCTGAGTGCTCATTTTCCTTGTCTTGGAGGCATCAAGTTCTTATGAGACTGGTACTGCATGAGCAAACTGGTTCTATAGATTCTGGGTTACACGGTTACAGCAGTTCTGATTCCATCTGCGAACTCTCCCTTCAAGAAATAGGAATATGCAGTCTGTGGTCTTGGGAAGTAGTTTTGTTCATGTATATACTATTTATACCGAAAGACTGGTGCTCCTGATGTGGGACAGATTCTTGCAATCTGCTCTTCCTACAATTGCTTACTGGATTTCAGTAGTTTAGAGGCCTGATGGTGTAGTTTGAAGGTTGTAGGCAGAGATTGGTTTAGGAGGTGTTTGAGAATGAATAGGCTAGGGTTTTGAATCAAAATCAGGATTATTTGGTGACAGATTATCGCAATCTGCTTCTGCTATGATTGCTTGCTGGTTTTCAGTAGTTTATACTCCTGGAAAGAAGGATTATAGTTTAGTTAAGGGTTGTAGGCAGAGATTGGTTTAGGAAGGGTTCGAGAATGAATAGGCTAGGGTTTTGACTCAAGATCGGGGCTGTTTGGTGCTGTGAACAGTATATTTGCAGGGTAGTGAGCGAGGAACAGAGACAAAAAAGAAGAAGAGGAAGGAAGAGGGAGATAGAAATAGGACTTCGACCTAGATGTCCATTGGAATAACCCCCTAAGGTAAGGCTGCGAAACGAATTAACCAGAAGATAACAAATTTTCAAAAAATCATTATTCCATTCAATCATTCATAATAAAGAGCACATAGGAGTATATAGATTCTCTGGCGACGTAGCCCTCATCAGATTTTCAACTCTAAAACGAAAACTCAATCAACTATGATTTCTGTCATATTGAAACTAGATCCTTCCAGAAAATCCTACTGTGGAATTCTAAAATGTAGAAAGTTACTAAAATAACAGGTATTTAGGTAGAATGAGTAGGCTAGGTTTTGACTCAAAATCGCGGCTGTTTGGTGCTGTGAACAGTAAATTTGCAGGGAAATAGTGAGCTAAGAACTGAGACGAAGAAGAAGAAGGAAGGAGATTGATCTAGGACTTCCACCTAGATGTTCATAGGAATAACCCCTAAGGTAAGTCTGCGAAACACATTAACCAGAAGGTAACATACTTTAAGAAAAATCATTATTCCACTCAATCATTCATAATAAAGAGTACATAGGAATATATAGACTCTCCGGTAACCTAGCCCTAATTAGATTTTAACTCTCAACCGAAAACTGAATTAACTATGATTTCTGTCCTATTCAAACTTGATCCTTCCAGAAAATCCTACTGCAGAATTCCCAAAATGTAGGAAGTTACCTGAATACCTGTTATACTAAAATATAGAAATGTGATCCAAATCTGTCCAGAATCAGGCAGATTTCAGAAACCAAATCACATAATTAATCAGCCTATACGAGACTAAATAGAACCCTAAATGATAAGCATGTTTGATTCCCCTTTTGTCCTTTGTGCTCTTCATACGTTCTGCATCAGCTCCTTTGTTGATTGGTCTGTGTTACACACGTTAGTCCTTTTCATTTTAAGATGAGAAAATGCATGTTGGTGGAGCTTCTCAAGATGTAGTGAGGTTCAGGTTCTATGCTGCTTGGTTAAAGTTAATTAAGTGATGAAATGAAAATGGACCGCTAGGTCTGAAGGAGGCTGTGGATTGTTAGTATTAGCAGGGAGAATGGAATCTCAATGAGGGATATACATCGGAGGTAAGGGGGGCTTAACGCTCAGTGAAAACTGTAGTTAATGTTTCTTTAAGGAAGTGTTAGTTGTGATAGATTATATTAGAGAATATTATGGTGTGTTTGAATTAAGAATCAACGGTGGAATTTCATAAAGATTGTCATTTAAAATACCATCATTTTAAATGATTTCTTTGGATGCGTTGTACTACTACTAGGGATTTTCAAAATTTTGTGTGATTTAGAATTGGATGTTTTGAGCCTCATAACCCCAAATTTAAATGATATCAAAGTAGCTGTCATTTTAAAAATTCCCGAGTTTGATGCTACAATGGCAATGTCAAACATGTAAGTAACAAAAGTAGTTTGAACTGCCCAGGTTGCAAACAGTCACTGTTGTTCGACACCTACCCTTGCCCCACCTGAGCACCTGCCACTATCGCCACTGTCGCCACCAGCAATTGGGTCGCTACCAATCACTCTTTGACACCCACCCGCCAAAGCCACTTTAAAATTTGCTGCCATCAGCACTTTGATCACTGCTACAGTTGCCATTTGACAATGTATGCATTCTCTTAAAAATAAAATAAATAAAATAATAGAGTATGTATGCCGCAGTCACATCAACACCATCGCCACATCTACTGCGTCCACTTATGTTGCTAAGTCACTTGGCCAGTGCTCATCACAACCACTTTGACATCACCACCGCCATTGCCGCCATCGTCTATTCAGTCACGTCTGTCGTCACAAACAGTCGGGCCACCAATTCTGCGCCACAAAAACCTTAACTACATCTGTGGACCACCTGGCCGCCACCGCGCCAACTACATTGCAGACGTTAAATGGTAACCGCCCCGCACTGCTTCACCTGCTACAATGCTACCAATACATCAGTCACCGCCAATACACTACTAATTGGACCATCACCACCATTCTTATGCGGCCGCTTCTGAATTTCTTTGTAACAACTTCTAATTCACTCTACATGGACTACAATTAGCTCTGCCAGATAAATATCCAAACAGTGAACTTTAGAATCACATCATTTGTATTCATCATTTTAAAATCCCGGGTTGTACAGATTCTTGGTCCCAATACACTGTTTGGGTTTTCATGGGCTTGGTAGGTTTGGGAGGGATGGATGGCCTTGATTCAGAAGTAGAGTGATACCAAAAGTATTAATGATGATAAGGCTTATTAGTTTAACGATATGCGTATAATGATCTTGGTAAGATTTTGGCAATCTGCTTGAGATGTATAAAGGAGGTTATTGCATAGAACTGTTTTTCCCCCAGTTTAGACATCTTAATTTATTTCACTTGACAGACGATTCGTTGTGAGGGTGGTGCTGAAAAGGAAATCTTGTGTCATTTCTCTAATTGAAAGAGTGTTTGTATCCTCTGATTGAAGGGCTTAAATTTTGCTCTGGTAGACTTGTACATGAAGGGTTGGGATCTTCTATTTTTGTCAGTATTCTGGCCCTCCTAACTAATTGGTGCCATAAATCAATATCCAACAGGCTCTAGCTGCCACTCCATACCACTATCCTTCTGTCTCTTCTCAAGCTATGTCTTGATTCTTTGTCCTTGGCTTCTTTCTCTCTGTTAACTCAAATATGGAGTCAAATTAACACCACGGAGTTCCTCCAACATGACTAGCGGCTTCGCTTGTGAAGATGTCAGCTGGATCTGAATGAGGCGGATATGGATTCCTAGATGAGACATTTTCCAGAATGAGGCTGGTGTTGCCATTGCCGCATTGCAAGTGGTCTGTAGCCCGAACATGTCTGCTGTTTCCGTCTCATGAAGGTTCAATAAGCATCATTAATTGCTTCTTTGATGATGTGACTCCACCTGCTATAACCCGCGAGTACACAAAAATCCATGTACTAGCTTATTGCCCATCAGTCAAATCCAACATCATACCCCAGCAGTCATATCCTGCCATTTCTTACTCCCAATCCAAACGCGCCGTAGAAGATCTTCAATTTCTTTTAGTATATATGTCTTGGGATCTTACCTATTTTGCCAAACGATGCCTACAAGATCTCCAGTTTCTTTGAAGATGATTTGGGATTTAGCTAACATTATCCTATCGTGGATTATCTTCTATCGGATAGCCTTCATTCATCATATAGCCTATGATCCCGTCTTACTTCTCTATCGCATCGATAGTCTCTTCTCTTAACAAATTCGATAATAAAGAAGTGAGCGATCACTCGCTCTCTTACGATAGGGTTGGCTAGGCCTACTCTCTCTTCTCTTGGGACCGGGGTGACTTACTATCCCTGGGTATGCTGTCTTGTTCTCTTTGAGCTGTTCTATGAGCTAGGCTGTGCCTACCCCCGAGACTCGCGACTCGCCTATCCGGTCTGGGCTAGTCCTCACTGCTAGTGCTTACTCTAGGATTATCCTCGTTTACCAATCACCTACGAGATTCATAAAAAAAAGTGAGAATTTGAGACTTCATACAAACATGTTTCAACTGAAAGCAAGATTTTCTCCTGAATGATTCCGGTGTACAGATATACTTGGAGAATTTGTCTGGGAACACTGCCGGAAAAAAAAAAGTCACGTAATGTGACAGTGACTGATCTTTGAACTGTATCATTAGGTAGCTTTGGTGGGATTGTTGTAAAGGTTTGAGATTTCTTGTCAATTTAGGTTCCCTCACGTGTCAATATTTGATCATACATGTCGTTTGGTTTGTGTTGCTGGCGTCTAACGAAGGTCGGTTCTCGTAATTGGGTTATGCATTTCTGTTTTGGAAGCTTTGAGAGACTTACCATGCTTGTGTCATGACCCATGGCAAGCATACACAGTGTTTGGACTCTAATTGCACGAAATGGTTGTGATTAGTTAGTTAAATTTCAAAGTCAGGAGAGATCCTAGCCCATGACGAATGGTGTTAGTTCAGCATTACATGCGTTATGGGAGAGGGATTCATCACGTATATATGGTCCTTTGGGCATCTGGTGTGGTGTGGTTTAAGGATGACAGTGCAGGCTTTCGATTCAGGTTCATACCAAAACCTTTCCCCAATAAGTAACTATGAAATATGGGCCTGGGTGGGAAATATGATTGGTCAGTTTGGTTCCAGTATGATAGGTAGGATGCAGGTTTGTGTAGCAGCAAGTGAATAGGGTTTCACTCGACCACTTACAGCCTACCCTCTCTCTCTTCCCCAGCTTCACAGCTCTAAAACTTATAACTTTGGAAAAATCCACAAAACCATTTCCACATCTCTCAAAATTATCCTCACCCACGAAATTTAATTTGCAGTAACTTCAATTTTCTCTCCCTTTTTTTCCTGGTAAAGAGGTCTAATCTTTCCAATGTCTGTCTGAACCACAATAAGAACAACAATAGGTGTAATTTATCAGACCTAATTTTCAATCTGTTGCTATGCAACCTTGATATGTGTATGGGCAGGAATGAGTTTGGATGGAACTGGGGCAGCAAATTACAGATCTGGGTTGGATATTAGACTGAGGAAGCTCGGTTCTCTGAATATGATTTTTAATGCCTGATTGAAATCCCTGTGATTCCACTTTAGTGAGGTTCCCTCTTATCTTATAATTGCCTGCGTAACGTACTCATGCGGCTTATTATATACAGGTGGGGGTACCAACATGATAACCAATTATCAATGCTGTTTTGGCATTGAAAAAGCCTTTATCCATCACATGGTTTAATCATCCTACAAAGCTTCTTTTGTAGTAAATGATCTAGAAGTACGCCTTTTGTATGGTAATTTGTCCTATCATTGAAGCAAGTTATTATTTTGATGTGGTTGATTGTAGGGTAAGGTTAATTTTCTAGTTTCAATTGAGGGGTTCTTCGCACTTCAAACTAAACAGAAACTAAAGAGATTGAAATCTTACGTAAACTGCAAACCAAATAGTAGTTAGTAGGAGTAGTTGTGTAGTTAGGTGGCTTCTTTGTTTGGTTCTTTTTCATTGTTCTACCTTCTTGCCAGGCTTTTCTTTTTAGCGAAATTTTATCACCTTTCCAAAGAAAGTAGACAGAAACTGATTACCTATATGTATTGATTCCTCCCTGCACCTTTTCACTCAAGACTTCTGTGTGTACTTGTGGATGTGGTAACAAGGTGGATTGGGAAATCATATATCACAGAACAGAAATAAGTAAGATTTTATGTAGTTAATCAAGTCAAACAATTGTGAAATAGATAGGGTAAGTCTAGTGGAGTTGGCAAGAAAGGCAAGGATGAAGAATGTGCTCCGAGTCTCTTAAAGCTGGGTTTCACCCTTAGTCCATATTTGTGTTGTTAATATCCATGCAAAGCAGCAAGGATGTTGACGTCTTAATTTGTAAACGGATCTCCAACACTCAACCCTCATCTCTATCTAAATGGGTCTTAATGTGGTTGTATAACATTATAGATCTTGTGATTGGGTCATAGAGCTGCTGCCAAATGGCTTAATGTGAGTTTAACCCCTTGGGTGTAAAGGGACGCCCTTGCTTCACAGTTGACACAATTGTGACTCAGTGGACAAAGGGTTAGTTTGGGAATGCTGGCGGTGCTAGAAGCTACTGTATGATATTTACTGTGGGAAAGTTGCTTTGAATTTTAGATAAAATGTTGTTTGGTAAATATTATGTGAAAGTTGCCGTGAAATATTGATGTGGTAATCTTGTTTTTGGGTAAAATCAACTATGAATCTGCTATGAGAGTAAAATGACAAAAATATGTGACATGTCATATCCGTAAAGTTAAAGTATTGAAAATTTGGAAAAATTGCAAGGTCATTATTGGTTGTACATTATTTAATCAAAATCAGGTTCTGGAAAAGCATCTCCCCCTTGCTTCCTGAAAGCTGCTGTGAGACAGCAAAAACTGTCCGAAAAGTTGAAAATATATTATAATTTCCAAACGCACTAAAAACTGCTTCTGCTGTCAAGAAGTAGCTGTGCTGCCAGCAGACACATACTCAAACTGATCCAAAGTGTTTCTTGTAATGTTTGGATAAAGTTACCATGTCAGGCTGTTAGTTCCGACATTATCAGTTTAGACGACTTGGACATTACCCCTGGGTTCATTCTTTTTTCACAGGTAAGGATGAAGCTCGTGAAGGATTGGCTCCCTGTTCTCATCGTATGCAAGGAGAACACGCTACCCAGTCACAAATCAGTTCACATGGAGCTCGAAGAAACGTTTCTGAAGATCATCTCCACGCTACCCATGTCGGAGTCACAGGATCTGTTGCAGCAGTGTCTCAGCTTCTCAACTAGAAATGTCGAAGACTGCCCTCATCTGGTCACTGCCTTCAACACATGGTTCCGCCGCGCAAGACGTCCGTCACCGGCGGCTGAAGATGTGCAAGGGTAGATAAAATATTGCCCCTCCCTTAGATTTATGCTGCCAACCGTTAATTATTGTGAATATTTCATCTTTTGATGTGTAGAACCGATAGGGGTGTTGTACATATATATTATCCAAGTTCATATGATGGTAAGAAAGATGACCCTGAACTTGGTTAAAGCACCTGGAGAGAATAAAATGGTTTGAACCTATGCGGTTGGTTGATTTGGAAGGGTCTTAGAACATGACTTGTTACAAATGTTTCTTTGTTTTCAACTTTTCCTTGGTATGAAGTATAGAAGTGTTTGTTTGGTTCTGGCACCTTGCCTCAAATCCTCTGCATCTACGTCAGATGAACACTATAAGCTAGCCCTGTGATCCGGTTACAACTGACCCTTTGAGTATCTGATTCAAATGGATATATTCCGAACTTGATCCATTTATAAATGGGTTTAGCAATGTGGTTTGGTCCGACCCCTTGAGATCGATTCGGATGGATAAAGTCCAAACTCAATCCATTGGATATTAGAATCTAGACCCGCTCACTATGTTAGAATCTGGACTTACTTCGTTTTGGATTTGGATCACGCAGCACATCTTATGAAAATGTATTTTTGAGAAATAAGATTGGGATATCCAACCCACTTGACTAGCTAAACGGTTCCAAGGATCGGGTTTTGATACATTCATTATTTTGGAGTTTGTTGCCATCCCTATCTTCTCAAGACTTCGATCTTTTAGAACCAGAAATTGAGTGAGATCTTGCGTGTTTGTAAGTCATCAGCATTGTTTGAAGAATCTCCATGATATGGCTCGTACACAGCCTAGCCAAGCCAAGATGAGCTTAACCTGAAATGCGAAGTTCAGATGGATTTGGCTTGGTCTTTGCTTATTAGAGCTCTCGAGCATATAATACTTGAGTGAATCGTTCACTAGTTGGACTCGACTTGTTATCACAACAAGCCTAACTGAAGAAGCAATTGAGAAATTGTCAAACAAAGAAAAGAAAACTGCAAAAAGAGTAGCGGGAATGACAACTTCATGGAACTACAGAGAAACGGCAGCATTTCTACGTACAATATAGCCAGCTACACAGAGGATCCTTGTCACAGTAAAAAGCTATTCCCTACAAGATTTAAGCACAGGAAATGTCCGAAAAAACCCCTATGTTACCTTCAGTAGTAACTAAATCACTGCATTTATTTTGACCTCCACTACTTCGAAGCTACAAAAAAGAAAATGGGGTCGATGCATAACCTGCACTTAATCACCACAGAACAAGGAGCAACCGGTTTCACAGCCTTTGGATTATTAGGGCAGGCGTTTAACATATATCATATGTTAATGTGTTAGAGAGAGAGAGGGGTCAAGTTTTGGATGGGTGGGTGTGGTGGTGTAGTTAGAGTGGTAAGCGTCTTCTGAAGGTTCTGGTAGTCCCTTGATAAGTGCGGACCAGTAGCCCCACGCCTATTCCAATTCCAAGGCAAACGCTGAGGCCGATTCCTACACCAACCCTCACACCCGCGTTGAACCAGGATAGCTCCCCATCTTCCCCTTCTTCTATGTATTCTTCTGCTCCTCCACCGTATAAGTTGTAGCCTTCTGTTTCGGGTTTGAAATTCGGATAATCTGATACCTGGAATGGGGAAAATATAGAAATGTCAAAAAGTGTCTGATACAGCTCAACTATCATAAACCAAAACAACATGAAATTCTGTAATTTGTTTGATGGCCATTACAGAAATATAACTCCAGCAAGAAAAGAAAAAAAAGAGATAAACCATGGAATTGCTGTAAACTTTCTCGCCTCATAATTGTTATATTGTGGGAAGAGTAAATAGAGATCAATAATTCTAACATACACGATTACGGCCTCTACTTATGCAAGCCAGGCAGTGTTGGAGTTGGAACAGCCGGGGCACAATTTCTATGTGAAGTCAATAACAAGGGGAACTACTGCAAGGGTTTGGGCATAGCCAGGGCACTACTGCTAAAATGTTCAAAATTTGGGATATTACTGTAAATTTTAAAATTCGGTGGGTGACACGTGCCAGTCCTACAGGCTCCATCCCTGAAGTCAAGTGCCCCTAGCTCATCCCCGATTGCACTCATGAGTAGATTCAGCCAAATTACTAAAGTTTGAGTGAACCATGTGTAGGGATCATCCTCTGGTAGAGGAATTCCACAGGTATGCTGTCAAATTTCTGATAAGATAATAATGACTACTTAGCTAGTTTTGGAATGCGTAAAACAAACAACAAGTCACAGTCATGTGAAAGAATCCTGCTGGTGGTGAAGAGGGTGGTGAAAACAATGCACACACAAAAACAAAAAGTGCAATATTGTAGTAGCATTGTTCTCTAGCTTAGAAAGTTGTGCCAGAGACCCATGCTGTCTCCTGACCACCCTAAGATAAGATTTCATATGCTTGCCAGAAAAGAGTATCAAGCAGTTCCTGTCAAGAGATCGCTGCAATAGAAACAAATTCAAACAAGCATGCATTTGAGCAGCAACAATGTGATATTGGAATCAACATGGGCTCAGGGATGGGAGGGAAATGAAAGCAACGGGTCCTTGAGATTATGTAATCAAACTCTTAACATATCGCCTTAAAAACGAAATCATTTGCTAACCCAATCTAGGAACGTTGAGGCGGTTGAGGACAAGCCTAAACATCAATTGCTCCAACCTGACCATTGATTATGATAGGGTAGGTAGGCCTGGCAATTCGGGTCAACCCATCGGATTACTGGTTGGGTCGAACTGTGTCGGGTTAGATACAGGTCCACCCGAACCCGGCCCGGTTATTTCGTGTCACTATCGGGTCAACCCGTTGCAAGTCCGTGTCGACCAAAACAAGCTAGCTCTGTTTCGGGTTCCTTTCGTGTCGTCGTGTAGACCCGGATATTGTTTGGATTGTGCGTACGTGTTTTTTCGGAAGAGAATGTATAATAGTGAAAAAGAGGGTTATTGTTGACATTAACCCAGCCCGTTTATTCTCGCGTCACTATAGGGTCGGCCCGATGCGGGTTTGTGTCGACCCAAACTTCCTAACTTCGTGTCGGGTATTGCCAGGCCTAGTGTAGAGTTTAACAATTAACAGGACTAGAAAATATCTAAAACAAAATGTGCCATTTGATTTCTAATCTTTTTGGTCAAGATGCACATTCATGAAACTAGATTCGCCAAGTCAGATGCAATTTTCTACAGTTGCAAGATACTAAGACCCATCTTGTTTTCTGGCAGGTCCGTGATGTGAAGAATGGATCCGATAACTGCACAAATTTAAATTAGCAAGTATAACTAATTACCTGTAAACAAGCATTCTTCAGTCTACCATCAGCATCATGTTCTGGTATCGAGTCAAGCGTGCCCTTCCTTGAACAGTTCTTGCGGAGACTAAGCTGCACAGTCTTAGTCAAGATGATCGGAATATCAGCAAAGCAACCCGCTACACAAACCTCAATCCTAGGTGAACCCGAATCCAAACCCATGTTTGGTCTTCCCTTCAGAAACCCATCTCCATTAACAACTTCATGGGACAAGCTCATGTTCCATCTCTGACCATGATTCTCCGATTCCCCATTGTGTCCATTACTAGTGCACAACTCAAGTACCCCAGATATCAAGAGAACATCCTTATCAAAAACCTCAAACTTCACACTCCCAGTGACCCTGATACTGTCGGTGCACACGAATGTCACCTCTTCGGACTTCTTATCCAATCTATCTCTCCTAAGAACGGAGGGCGTATCC
Source organism: Linanthus parryae (assembly GCA_023055425.1). Taxonomy (NCBI): domain Eukaryota; kingdom Viridiplantae; phylum Streptophyta; class Magnoliopsida; order Ericales; family Polemoniaceae; genus Linanthus; species Linanthus parryae. Next base: position 44,660,891 of record JALGPY010000002.1, read on the forward strand.
GAGTAAGAGTTAGTCCTTGAACCATTTACTTCAAGAAGGGTGTTGCAATTTAGTGGAGTGTGGTTTAGTTGAAGGTACTCTGGAGTTGAACTATCCATTTCACAATGAGTGATTCTCACGTAAAAGACTTTTAGGTCGAGCCAAGAAAAGGAGGACTTGGTGTTTGGATGATAAGAGGAGTGCCTTGTGATATGGTGACCGTTCTCAGCGGATCCATTCCCGTTTGCTATGGTTGGAGGGTAAGAAGAGTGCCTTGTGATATGGTCAGCGGATCCATTCCCATTTGCTATGGTTTGAGGGTAAGAAGAGTGCCTTGTGATATGGTGACCGTTCTCTGTTGGTGTATTCCCATTTGCTATGGTTGGAGGGTAAGAAGAGTGCCTCGTGATGTGGTGACCGTTCTCTAGTATTGGTAAATTCCCATTTGAGTGACTCGTGGTATGGTGACCGTTCTCCGTTGGTCCATACCCATTTGATAATCGATGTGAAGTTTCCATGGCTGATGGAGAAACTAGTTGTCTTTTTGTTCATAAAAGTCCATCAACACTAGTTGAGATATGTCTTTGAAGCAAAAGATGGAATTAGTGGAAGTAACCTGTAACAAGAATGAACACACAAACACACATCAAAGCAATTCACAGATGAATCTATGAATATGAACATAACAAGATCTGTAAACAAAGAAATCAGACACAGAGGGAAGCAGAGTTTGCAGTTTGCACAAGAATCTAAAATTGGAAGAAGATGGTAAAAGAGGCAAACTAAGGATGTGAAGGTGGAGGTCTTATTTCACAATTCACAAATACAGAATGAAGTTGTTCATACAACAGATGAAGTCTTGTTTAAGCCCTAGTATTTCCCAACAGTTGAATATGATCATGATCAATTGATTGATTTGATTCAATACCACAAGTGATTCAGAAGATAAGAGGCATCATACCAAGAACATCAGATCAAAAAGACTTTACTCTTTCTTCTTCTTCTTCTTCTTCTTCTTCTTCTTCTTCTGTGTGTATGTGAGAGACTGAGAGGGGTATTAGAATTTAGAAGTGAAGGCATAGTCTTTGGTGTGGGGGGTTTTGAGAGGAAGAAGACAACAAAGAGGGCACTGAAACCGAACGAATTAGGGGGATAAAACCAAAACGGCACACGTAAGAGAAACAAACAAAAGACTCCCACCGAAGGCACAAAACATAAACAAGAATCGATCAAACAAGCAAAACCCATTTTGCATTGATTTATTTATTCATTTATTTATTTATTTGATGAATAAATAAAACTCACCGTAAGGAGCTACCAACCAGCACTAGCTTGTTGTCTCTACCTCTGAATCTTCTGCTTCTTCTTCCTCCCAATTCACAACAAGATGGGACCTTTTAGGTCTCTGTCACTGCAAAAACATAAAGGAGGAGTACAAAATTGAAGCCTTTTTTCTTGACTCCACCACCACCAGACAAAAATTAATTAGGCCTACCAATCAACTCAGAAAGAGAGAACAACCCAAGTGCTAAAATCAAATTCCCAAATATGGGTTCTCTTCAGATTTTTTTTTTTTTTTTTTTTTAATGTGAATTCCCAGTTGGTAGAATCATTTTTATCTGAATGTGGCAAGATTGGGTACTCGATGTTCAAATCGAAATGAAGGTAGATTTGTGTGATAGAATGAATGATGAAGAATGTGGATGTTCTAGGGTATATGAGGGGCATACCTATTAAAAATAGTCCAGGTACAGTGGATATTCGTACAATATGAGACCAGAGAGAGATATTTTGCTGAATGAAATTAGTCCAAAAACTTGGTGTTGGGAATTTGTGAAGAATACTCTCATCATTTGGGGCTCATGCCATCGAGGACTGTGTGTGAGACTGTGAGCTGCTTTGTTTGAGAGAGAGACTGGTGTACGTGTCTTGGATCTAATGAGGGTTGCCATGTGGAAAAGTTAACGCCATCACGCGGCTTTCACGTGTTTCTTTCTCTACATGATCTGTGAGTTTTATACCCAAAACCCATCCAAACCTAGACCACCTACACCGTCAGCGGAAAGTTCGCTCCCGCTCCTCGAATTCACTGATACTGGTAATTACTACCACTCTGTTTCCTCTGAATAGCCCCCTTTTGACTTTTCCACTCGTAGTTGGGTCAATTTGACCCGACAATTTGGATAGCAAAACGATGTAATTTTTATATAATTTTTCATGATGTTGTAGAGTAATTTTTATTCTACAATACCATGAAAGTATATCAAAAAATTACTTCGTTTTGCTATCCAAATCACCCGGTCAAAGTGACCCAATGAATAGTGGTAAAAGTTAAAAAGGGGCTATTCAGAAGAAACGGAGTGGTATCGCTCAAAAAATTCTACGACTTGTTTTTACCTCATGCAGGGTCTTCACCAATTTATCACTTCAGCTACCACCCTAACTACAGTTGTCTTACCGCTTGACAATATTGTGGTTTCTCTAAAAGTAATTGGATTTTCCAAGCAAGACGAAATATTGGGATGGAAGATGTACACAATTTTTATAGCCGTCAAAAAACTACGTAGCCCGTTTGCCCACTTGTGCCAAACCTATAAGTGGGTGAAGGCCCTGCCTAAATATTGCGTAGTCCATTTCAACCTCTACTTAAATGAAAGGACATGGGTAGACAAGTGAATTTTCTTCATCTTTACATTTTTCTCGTTCTCCTTTTTGTACAAACACAATTTTACATGTATGATAATTAGATTGCGAGAGGAAGTACAAAATAACAACCCAATTTACAACTCATCCCGAAGATATATATTTGACATGCCTGGGAGCTGTGATCAAAATGACGCATCCTTCAAAGTGTTTTCTCACAAGAAAAAATATATCGGTCAAAATGACGGTTTTGTTCACAGAAAAACTTCGGTTTCATACAAGAGGTGGGAGGCGCTACATGCCAAGCGAGTAGTGATCGCATTCATCAGTTAAATGGCCAATGGTCCCTTCAAAAAAAAAAAAGTATATGGGCAATGATGGGGTTTTATGGTGGCAATGGCAGTGGCCAGTGGCAGTGACAGTACTAGAGGTGGAGTGATAAATATGTTTAGTGATACTTTAGTGAACTGTTTAAAAAAACAGTAACAGTGTAAAAACAGTGTGTTTTTTTTAACACGAAAGTTGGCATCTATCTTATGTTTCTTCATAATTTTTGGTGGTTAAACATGCTCCTAATTTGATGAGTATTAAATAACAGTTATATGCCGTTGTTGTATAGACAAAATATGTTAGTAAACTAACACCAAAATTTACTAGTGTTGCAAGTGTTTTTTTAGTTTTAAACAATGTTCTTTCTTTTCTTTTTTTTCTTTTTTTTTTTTTGAAAATCTTAAACAGTGTTCTTAACTCTTAAGCACATACCAAGCAGTTTTCTAATTTTGTTTTTAAACATGTTTATTCATTATGTTTTTTTCACTGTTTTCCTGTTTTAAACGGATACCAAACAGGCTCATAATTTTTTGATTAAAATGATAACTCTTCCAAATCTTACAGGGTTAAACCCATTTATGTTTAGACCACTTTATAAACAGACTTAACCCGCCCGTTTGATAGCTATACAGTTACTCTTGCCTGCCAGGTCTTTTGAGGTAAAGCAAGACATTATCACGAGCCAGAACCCAGTACATCGCAAGTGTGATGCGTGAGGATGACTCTCATTTTACCTTTGAAATTATTGTAATTTCGGATACATCGCAAGTCGTCCCAAAATGAGAGGCACAAGGTCAGTACTCGTGCCTCTCATTTAGGGACGACTTGAGTAACTGATAAGCGTGAGGATGACTACTCTTGTCAGCAAAGCACTTCACAACAGCATCAAACAGTCCATAGCCTTAAACGTGAAGCTGAGAGGCACAAGTTATCTGACCTTTATTACCGATGCAATGAGAATCACATCAGGAAAGATGCTATGAATTTCAAATAAGTGTTGCTTGGTAAATTTTGCGTACATGCTACGGTGAAAAGCCAAGTGTCGATTTACTGTCTAGTAAAACCTATTGTGAACTTGCTGCGGGGAAGTAACCAACTACTTGATTCCTAACAGTTATTATGCGACATCAGTCTGAGCATGTGATGCTGACGTTTATCAAACATCCAAAACCTGCTTTATGTGGTCACAAAAGCACCTTTTTCACACAGCAGAAACAATACCAAACGCACCCGAAGTGACCGAAGACATCTGTGAATATCAAACAAGCTATCCCCAGATAAATCTTCACTATAGTACATGGAAAACTTCACAACCAATCTTCAACTTCAATGGGGCTGAAATAAAATAGGAATGAGTATAAAAGAAGCATTACAGGAGAAAGTTGGATTCATGAGAGTATCATAGGTCCACCATTTACCAGGGAAATCCTGAACTTCTACAGTTGAAAGCAAAATCTGAGCTGATGAGACAATAAGCTCAAAGTTGAGGCATTTTCCGAGTAATGCAATCGAGTGTATATAATTTAGAAGATGCAACAAGATCTTTTCATCCTACAACGGGCAATGGCGATCAAATGCAACAAGACCTCTCATCTCGACACTAAGCCAACAATTTCCATGTAACTACAAGGATAAGGATTAGCGCTAAGAATCACTCTAAAACCCCTAAACAGCACGCCATTGAAATCAATTTATGATCACAAAAGGTGCCTAAATCACCACTTCATCATTATCTCTCTATGTAAAAAATGAAACCATACTAAGAGAAACTAGTACTCTCTACTAAGAGAAACTAGTACTCTCCTAATAGAGAAGGCTAACCTGGAGTCAGACTTTCCAAGCAAGATATATAGATACTTGCATTTCCCAGAACTAACGATTCAAAACACCATTGCATCTAATATAGTGCAAATCGTTTATGAATGTTATCAAAAGAGTTTTACAGAGAATGAGCTTATAAGTATTTAAACTTGTTCAGTTGTACTATCAAATCACTCATTATTATGCAGCATGAGTTTAAAGTAGTAATACCATATATCTGGTCTCTTAAAGAGTTTGCTTTCAGTTCTCCAATAGAAAGAAAATAAGCTTGCATCCTTTATCTTTTGAGTTTCCAACACCAGCTATCAAATGAGAAATGCGGGTGCCAGATTAAAACACGTTGCACCGAATTCGAAAGGATCAACTAATACACAGGATTTCTACATTCCAAACCTCAAACCATCTAAAAAGTTATGAACTTTGGACAACCAACAATCACCGACCGTGTGCACTGTTCAAATTGTGAGCTCAACAGAAGTAAGAGGTGCTCATAAGCAAGTTGAGTTTAACTGCAAGCGGAATTCAGAAGTGTCTTGTCACCGAGGAACTGCAAAGTCTAGGGAATGCCAAAGGAGGAAGGAAAAAAGAAAAACATCAGCATAATAACCTCTTCGTGTAAAGAATGGTCCAATGAGCTCAAAACATGCTAAAGAAAGATATTTAAACACCAATCCCATCAGAGACGAAGAGAAGCACAGACATGGAATGATATCACCAAACAGACTTGGCATTACTAAAATCAGTGTTATTTACATGACGAGCTTAGATTCGTAAGCCAACCCTCGTTGTATCATAACCCTAAGGTTAAGGGGACCTCTCATAGGGAGTCAACCACATAACCTAACTAAAAGAAATGAGTCCACATTCCACAACAGTTAAACTTAAGCAGTTAACAATATTCCTGAATTTCCTCAGATTCTGAAATGACGAACAAACAGAAGATAACACAGCCCCCGCTCAAATTATTTTATTTGCTATTTTTACCCCCACAATTTTTTTTCTTGGAATTAGCTCAACATAATTTATGTAATAGCCCCATTATTTATGTTTTATTCATTAAACGCATTACTTGTACGATCTTAGCTCCCAATACACAGATTTTCTATATCCGCCACTGTATCCACACCACAAGTGAGTCTCCTACAAATAAATACACCATATTTTGTAACAAAAACAGGGATTTATACTTTGTATGTAAGAGGGTGATTAAGGGAATCACAGACGAAAGCCAGTGTTCGGTCTTGCAAGGAAAGGAAGACAAGTAGGACTTCTAATGAAATAAGTTGTTCATAGGCGGACATGTAATGAAAACAATGTAATAACAAAGAAGACAACTTTAATCATTTGGAAAACCAAATAATCTACTAATCTCCATGGATGCTTATTTCAGTTTCTTTCCTTCGTAACCATGGATGTCCTGGTCCTGGTTCTGCTCAGCTTGCATATCTCAAGTTCTTAACTAAGCTCATGAGTCCCAAGTTCCCCACATAACCTACTAATCATCATAGATGATTATTTCATCTTCTTTCCTTCGTAACCATGGATGTCCTGGTCCTGTTCAGCTTGCACATCCCAACTAAGCTCACGAGTCCAAAGTTCAGGACCTGACCTGCCAGCAACCCTACGAGATTTGGCCTCAAAATCAAAACTTCAATTTCTATTCTTTCGCACCGAGGCCTTATTTTTTTTTTATTATGCTTATACTAGGTGTCGATGAATTCCAATTTGGTTTCAATCGGGACCTTTTTTTTGGCAATGAAAAATCTGTTTGTGATGATTCATTGTTCTCCTTAAATTTCTTACTACTTATTTGGGATATAAGCTTTACACCCTTGCTCACTTATATATTGTCTTTTATAGGCTTTTTCTGGGAACTTGAACTTGCATATGAACCTAGAATCTCTTTCAAGTAATCAATCAACGGGAAGCTTGAGCTTTACCAAGTCGACAATTACAAGCCAATCTAAGCTCAGCTCAGCTTACCTAAGGCTAATTGTGATCGAGCCAGTTCAAACAGCTTTTTTTTGGCTCCATCACAGATTCACAGCCATAGATAGAGCTTGAGTAATAGACGGACTGAACGAAGATTAGGGATGGCAATGCGGTCCGCTCTGATCAGAGATCCGGGTTGATCCGGCCCTAATGGAGCGGTCCGAATCCGATCCATTTGCCTTTGGATCGGATTTGGATCACAAATATGCGATCCGTTCGGATTTCGGATCGGGTTCGGATCATATCTGTAAATATCCGATGACCCGATCCGATCCGATCCGACCCGATCCGATCCGAAATACATATGATGTATGTACAATTAGGTAATACATTTATAATTATATAATATAATCATATATTATATATATAATTATATAATAATATATAATTCGACCCGATCCGATTCGTGATCCGTTCTTGTGATCCGTGATCCGTTTTCCTTATGGATCGGATTCGGACTTTTTGGGTGATCCGTTATATGATCCCATTCGGATCGGATTCGGATCAGGAGGTATTATTTTCGGATCGGATCGGATTATTGACAGATCCGATCCAAATCCGATCCGTTGCCATCTCTAACGAAGATTCAAGGGTGGAATATCTGCCATAAGCGACTTTCATATGGGGAAGACTTCAATTTGTTTAGAGCATTCGACTAAACCTGAAGAATAGTCCATCAGGACAACTCTTTAACTGCAAATGAATTCTGTGTGGAAGGCATAACATATCATTGGTCAACTGGGTTCGATGCAACACCTAACAGGCTCCTCAAAGTCCAATTACTTGGTTGACCTTTTGTAGGTCACTATCATTTAAACAAGTCACTTGCTCAATGAAGGTAGCCGTCATCTTCACTCGTGAAAATATGAAGACACTCCAACAACTTCATAGAAATAGACGAAAGTTCTCTAGTGATTATGAGCAGCACAAAGGCTTAAACTTGTTTTGATCTGGCCAATGAATCCTTAAAAGTGCATATTTAAGCTAGGGGTCCAAATGAGTGCTCATTACCAGTGCACGAATTCATAATTCTTGGACTCATGAGCAACTTTCCTGGTTTAGCTTTTGGAATGAAAGGTGATGATATAGTTCAAGGAGCCAGTTACATTAGAAACAATTACTCCAGCTAGTGAAACAAATAATACAAGGGACATACAATTATAGATTATGTACTTCAGTCAATATTGCTTTTCTCTGGGTATGAATCATATTGTACAAGATTTCTGCCCAAATTAATGGAGATCATATAGCCATTTCATACATGGCAGAGTCCCTTAAGAAATAAATCTTTATTGTTTGCTACATCGTACTAAAACCCCAAATAATCAGTGGATAACATGCCCTAAAAAGTGACATTATACAGTCACCAAAAATGACATTAGCAATGGGGGGAGAGTGGAAGGTCAAAATAACTACTTAAACGTTTTAAAGGACAATACTTTAGCAGTTGGATAAACATATTGCAGGCTGAAATATATTAAGATCATTTATGATAATCTACCATAACTTAAAGAAACGAGAAAAGAAATGGAAAGGCCATCAAATGATATAAACAGAAAAATAAAACAGCAAGTAGACAGCCCAGCACCATACCCTTCAAACAGGGAAGCCCTTTAATTGCAAGTTTGCAACACAATATACTAAATTAAGTGTCTTTTATCGACGAGCTACAACAACATTATTTACATATATGAGCCTTGGATCACCTCGATGATAACTCGGACTGTGGTTTCATAACAACTGAGGAGATCAAATTAAACTGGCTCCGAAAGGGTCTACTTACATTAGAAGGTAAAGAGTGGGGAGTTAGGTTAAACAACAAGTTTACTGAAGAATAATAGCAGAACATCGGAAAAAAATCACATGGTCCCCTACACAACTTAGGACGTATAAAGTATAGGATTAGAGAAAAGAAAACAAATAAGGGTACGTCGTTGCTATAAAGAAAATTTGAACAAAGAAAAGAAGATACTTTATCAAGTTAACAACTCCGCAAGCATAGAGAGCAGACCAAATCATATAAACTCAACAAATCTTAGGGTATAAGATGTCAGATTTAATTATTCGCATTAGCATGCCATTAAAGTTTCCAGGGAATGGGACTTTCTTATGGCCCTTGTAAATCCAGCATAGGAACTTACATAATCTAGCGAATGTCACCGCACAAGTACTCCAGTAAGAAATTTCACAAATACTAGTAATAGAATACTGAACTTATGAAAGATCCTAAAAATGAAGAATTTCTTCCTCCAAACGCTACGAAGCATATCTTTTGCGATTATTGCCAAGTGCATGTCTGGAAAATCTTGTCATAATGGTATGGCGAGCCCTAAATCAACAATGAGAAGTACTAATCAGAAAAGACACCATACAGGAGGGTCATTCCACAACTAATGCGTTCATTTGAAAATAAAAAACAAAACAAATATTACTGAAACATTTTGCTTTAATTCACAGTCAAAAGTAACTGAAACTCAACTGAACAAGTGCTTTCCTAACATAGGTCTTGGTTTGCCAGAGAAGCAGAAGGAGTGGTGTTCGGGATCTCTCGGTGCACTTTTCTTTGACGAGCAACATATACTAAAGTTCATTGTGCATCTTTTAATTCATCATAATGGCTCTTTTCGACATAATTTTCCTAAATCTTTATCATTCTGCCATTACATTGACTACTCCATCACTTTATCTTCCTTCTTAAGAGTAAAGTTTCCTCAAGGCACCGCAAAAAGAGAACCAGTGTTTGATGATTCGTATGAGCATGGTCCTACTCCTCTCAGATTGGCACCGTTCCTCAAGAAATATAAGGGTTAACATCAGTAATTCTCAAACCCCCTAGGCCGCTACAGATATGTAACTGAAACAGATGTTGTAGAAGGATTCTCATGTTCCTCCCATTATGTTTGCTATCAACCTCCAACGGGAACCAAGTCCTCTTCTGCCCAACCACGACCGGCGATTAACGATTGATTTATTGTAAGTTTGTAACATACGATGACATACTAATAGAGGATGCAAATAACAGTGGCAACATAGGATTCAGTTTATCCAAGGCACAAATACTCCTGTTTTCTTAAATATCATAATAAGCAAGGGCGGAGCCACACTTAGGTTGGTGGGGGCTATAGCCCCCACTCATTTTCTAAAAATTACATATTTTCCCTTCTATTTTTCAATTTTGATCAAATTAGCCCCCACTGCAATTACAATTTACCCCAAAACTTCTACATTTTGTTCAAAGAAATACTGCTTCTAAACTCTTGAAGTTTTTTTAGCCCCCACTGATCCAAATTTCTGGCTCCGCCCCCGATAATAAGCCGAATGGAACCAACAATGTGGACCCATGCTGAGTTATACACACATCCCCTAGGAAAATGAAGGAGAACAGGAATGAAAACACTAGATGAAGAGAAAATGTGAGTGATCCTCATCACTGATGCAAGATTTTTTTTGGATGAAATTACTGATGCAACAAGAATCTATCTGGAGGCATACTCCCATTGTATCCCAGGCAATTTACATCCTTCCTCCACACGGGCATTATTTCTCGCCAAATTGGGGGAAAAAGCCTATGTAGTACTACTAGAGATTCTATTCCTTTTATTTTATTTTTCACATAAGTTGGCTTGTTTTCTGTTCAGGCTAACTAATCCAACAATAGGATATGTTAATCAGATGCATAAAATGTCTGCTAAACACAGCAAATCCATTCAGTGTAAGTGAATGCGTTAATGTAACCCTAATGTGTGAAAAAGACAGTACCTTGGGAGAGCCAGCTCCAGCAGGCGGAATCGACGGCGATGTTTGACCTAAGACGAGTAGAAGCAATGGCGCTGTGAAGTGGCAACATCGATTCCATACTTCCCATGACCGAAGCAATCCTGAAATTGAGAAAAAAAAAAAAAAAAGATCTTTATCTATCACAAATGTACACAACAAACAAACGTATAATTTCAAACCCCAGATTAATGAAGCTCCTCCTCAAGAACCGTACCTCAGTGCAGCAGACGGAACGGCTCTTGTGGAAGAAGGCGACGGAGATTTTGGAATGGGGTTTGTGGCTTTAGGAAGGAGAGATTTGGATCGACCTGCGACGGACCTCAAGGTCGCCGTTACAGCTGATCTGCACAGTGAAGCCATTTTTTCTCTCTGGCTCTGCTCAAGAGTGAAAGTCGACGGAGGACACTGCCGACGATCTTTTGCCGGAACGGTTGAAGCCCTAAACCTCTTTTACCGTCCCTCTGTTGAATAACAATAATATCATCAACACCCCTAAAACTTTGGATAAGTCCCAGATAGAGTCCGAAATTTTTGTACTTGCAACTTGCAGCATGTTTACATGATGGAGTTTTGGGACAAAATTTGTGAAGTAAGATAGGACTGGGTGTGTGTGGATTAACTTAAATTATATAGGAGAGGTTCTGAGATTATTGGAATGAGTTGATGAGGTGAGGACTTGAACCACTCCTCTCAAATGCTCTAATCCAAATAGTGTTCAAGTAGTTTTTGGTGTGCGCTTTTTGTCTATTTTGCATGGGTAAGAGTACGACACTGTTTACAATTAGTATTTTTTACTGTGTTATCTCATATAGACGCCTACAACATGAGTGTGAGACCGACACTAGAGCACTTTAAAGATTTACAGGGCAGTGAACAACATTAAAGTGTTATTGTTATGTCTCTTGGACAATTCACGACTACACACTGCATGCTTGGGGGGGGGATTCATAGTGATGTTTGGATGATTTTGGAGTTGGAACGAGGTGTTGAATAGGTAGGAATGACTGATGAACACATTTGTAAGTTACACGTTATAACTTATAAATCCTCCCTCGTGTGAACCTGAGAACTATGTAACCCCCTGCACCCGTTCCCCTAATTAGTTCTTATATCACTTATCACTATTCGAAGGCGAAGACAAGAAAAATGGAGGCGGAAAACAATGGTAAGATATGAAAGGAAAAGAAAGACAACAAAAAAGTATTTTCAACACTTTGACATTCAATAAGTTGAGTTAATTCTGAAAGTTGACAATAAGTGACGGTAAAATAGTTAAAATTAGTATAAAAATGTGAAAGGAATAAATTAAAGAGTTTTAAGAGAAGAAACTGATAAGACGGACGGTTGTCTGGTTAGAGATGACTTCAGACCAAATAAGAAAATTATACCAAGCTTTCTTTTTTTTTTCTTTTCTTTTTTTTTTAAGAAATTGTTTTTGTCATCAACCGGGTTCGAACCCAGAACCTGATGCACGGGCTTCCAACGCTCTTACCACTTGAGCTACCACCCTAGATGCGTAGCTTTCTTTCTCATGAAAAAGAACTATTTTTTTAGTAATTCAGTATTCTGTTTTTAGCTCCGAGTCCTGAGGAGGGGAAACCCTAGAGATGGCGACCAAACCCTACAACCGACGACGGTCTTCTAGCCTCGATCGAGTCCTTACCCATCCTCCTACCATAACAACAACGGCGCACGAGACTGGCTTCGAGTATACACAGGTGGAGAGCCAGAGAGTTCTGTTTGAAGACGAGTTTCGCGATGCGGCAGAAGGTGAGTTTTCCTTCTGCCTAATTGGCTTATTTGCGTCCGATAAAAAGATTAATAGTAAGGCTATGCGTAATACATTCAGACGAATCTCGAACAATGGATCTGCAGACAACATGCTGGAAGTCGATACAAACACCTTTGTGTTTAGCTTCCCGGATCAAGCCAATCTTGATAGGGTTGCCTCGGGTGGCCCATGGGTGTTCAACGGGAAAATATTGCTGTCGAAACCATGGACGCTTGGGGAACCAACTACGGATGTTAGCTTCAATAGTGTGGACGTCTGGATCCAAGTGCACAACCTCCCCCTCCACTTGGTCAAGGAGGAGTCGGGATGCCGCGCTGTGGCATCAGTAGGGGAAATATTGGATTCAGATCCTAAGATCGAAAGCGACAATGGTGTTAACTATGTTCGAGTAAGGGCGAGAATACCAATAATGGCTCCTATTCCACGAGGAGTCCACATAGTCACAAAATTGAGGGAGCAATGCATTGATTTCAAGTACGAGAGGGTGCCATACGTCTGTAGCTGGTGTGGAAGAATCACTCATACGAGCAGGGACTGTGAGACGGACAGAACAGCAATGCCAGGAAACGGAGATTGGCTCCTTGCACATCCATCGAAGAGGAAGATAGAAGAAGATATTAAAGAAACTGAAACAACAAACAAGAGCATGGAGGAGAACCCAAGCCATTCAGATGACCCTATGAAGGAGAATTCATGACCTCAGGATCTAAACCCAGGAGACCAACCGATGACGGAGAAGCACAACGAGGAAAACCCTCCTAGTGATCCAATAACAACGGTACCTGAAGCTGCCAGGGTGATGAACACGGGCAACATAGAAGTCACAACCAGTAGTAAAACAAAACAGGCGGGGGCAGGCAATCATAGAGAAGGGGTGAAGAACCTAATAGCAAGGCTTAATGCTAAGCAAGATCAACTACCAAGGGTCAATCTTAAAACTCAAGCAAGAGCAAAATGCAAGTTTGGCTCTACGAACACTACCAGCAAGAACCCAGAGGAAGCAGACCCAAAGAGAAAGGGCTCAACAACACAGTTTACACCCCCCCCACCCCCGCCGCCGTCAAGAATAACAGAACATGAGTTGGGGAAGAAAGCGAGGAAGTTGAACTTTACCGACGGGAACATGGAAGAAGACACCAGTGAAGACTCCGAAGAGGATGTAACGGGAGAGGAAGGAGAAGATAACAGAATGGCGGGGGCTGCCGAGCACCCCCGCCAATCGCAATGATCGTCCTAAGCTGGAACGTGCGGGGTCTCGGGAATCCCTGCACGTTCCTTACTCTTCGCGATGAAGTGAGGAGTTCAATTCCTGACATAGTCTTCTTAATGGAGACTAGGCTACAAATCCACGACATGGACAGAGTACGGAAAAGATTTTAAACTTTGCGAATGGTGTGCATTTTCCGTGTGAAGGCCGTAGTGGCGGCCTTTCACTCATGTGGTCAGACCAAGTCAAGGTTGAAATCCGAAACTACTCAAAGTACCAAATAAGTGGATGGATATGTAATGAAGATGGAAGAGAATGGCTTTTAACAGGTTTCAATGGAGACCCAGTCTTTGAAAAACGTGAGCACTCTTGGAGTATGCTACAGGGCCAAAAACCAGACCCTACAATGCCATGGGTGGTGCTTGGTGATTTTAATTCGGTAATGTTTAGTTTAGAAAAGATTGGCGGGAGAGCAGTGAAATACAATCAAATAGAACCGTTCATTGATACAGTGGATTGTTGTGAACTCCGCGACTTGGGTTTTGTTGGACACAAGTTTACATAGTCAAATAAACACGAGGATGGTACGCTCATTCGTGAAAGACTTGATCGCACCCTAGCAAACGATGAATGGAGAGACAAGTTCCCAGCCACTAAGGTCTATCATCGGGGATTAGCAAATTCCGACCACCAAGCATTGCTAGTAAACACTAATGCAACGGACCAGAACCTTCAGCGGAAAAACAAGAGATTCATGTATGAATCTGCATGGATACAACACAGTAACTATAACACAACTTTCCGATCGAGTTGGGAAGGTGCAGGGGGATTATTGAATAAATTGAAAGCCACCAGCGTGGCTTTGAAGCAATGGGAGCGGGAGGAGTTCGGAAATATCAGACATCTAATCAGGGTTCAAAAAGACAAGATCCACATCTTGTATCAAGATTATCATACCCCAAACTGGTCACAGGAGATAAACAAAGCCCAATCAACACTTAATAATCTGCTGAGTACAGAGAAAAATTTATGGAGGCAAAGGAGCAGAGCTCTATGGCTATGCCAAGGGGACAGAAATACCATTTACTTCCACAAAAAAAGCCTCAAATCGCAGACGACGGAATTTTATAGGGGGGCTACAAGACGGAAACGGACAGTGGAAAGATGATCCTGTGGGAATACAGAATTGCCTCGAAGAGCACTTCGGAAAAGTCTTTTAATTTGATAACCCCGATGAGGTCAGTATGCACAAAATTCTACAAAATATCCCTCTCATTTGTAATGCAGAAGATAGTAGTATGCTCGATGCCCCCTTCACAGGGGAGGAAGTATGGAATGCACTAAAAGACATGAACCCATTGAAGGCACCAGGAGTGGATGGCTATCCAGCACTGTTTTACCAGAAGCACTGGAGTACCATCGATCCTGAGGTAACCACTGAATGTCTTAAATTTCTGAATGGAGATCATGATTTAGCTGAGGTAAGCACTGGAGTACTATCGATCCCAAAGATCAAACAACCTATAAGCCCATCGGACTTTAGGCCGATAAGCTTATGTACAGTGATCTATAAGATTATTGCCAAAGCAGTGGCAAACAGGCTAAAATTGGTCCTCCATAAATTAATTGGTGAAACCCAATGTGCCTTTGTCCCTAGAAGGCAAATTACTGATAACATTGTGGCAGCCTTTGAAGTAATCCACACAATGAAAATGAGAGTAAAGGGAAAGAAGGGGTACGCCGCTCTTAAAGTTGACATGTCGAAAGCTTATGACCGGGTGGAATGGAAGTATCCATTGGAAATTATGCGATGTATGGGGATTGGTGAAAAGTTTTGCTATATTGTGCATCGATGCATCAGTTTAGTTTCTTTCTCCTTCATTATTAATGGCGAGACAAAAGGAAAAGTTATACCTGAAAGAGGGCTCCGTCAAGGCTGCCCGTTATCCCCATATCTCTTCCTTCTATGTAGCGAAGGGCTCTCCAGATTAATAGGGGCGGCTGTTGAGGCACATCAGTTTACAGGGGTCCGAGCCTCAAGAGGGGGACCTATTGTCTCCCATCTATTTTTCCCTGATGACAGTATCTTTTTTACAGGTTCAGACACGGAAAATATTACAAGACTTTTACAAATTATTACAGATTACGAAAACGCATCTGGACAAAAAATGAATCTACAAAAGTCGGCTGCGCTTTTTCCCTCCAACATCAAAGACGAAACCAAAGTCACACTTAGCGCACTTTTTGGAGTGCCAGAAGCAAACCAGCATGATAAATATTTGGGGTTGCCTACAACAATTGGAAAGAACAAAAGTTGCACCTTCAATTACTTACAGGACAGAGCACAAAAAAAAAACCAAAGGATGGAAGGAAAAGCACCTATCTCCAGCAGGAAAGGAGGTCCTTTTGAAGTCAGTAGTTCAAGCTATCCCCAACTTTGCTATGAGTTTCTTCCTACTACCAATTGGATCCTGCCAGAAAATTGAACAAGCCATGAGACGTTTCTGGTGGAGTCAAACAGATAAACGAAGTATTTGTTGGATAGCATGGGACAAACTAAAAAATTCAAAGATACAATGAGGGCTTGGTTTCAAAGATATTCTGGATTTTAATAAAGCGTTATTAGCAAAACAATGTTGGCGATTGCTAACTAATCCAAACAGCCTCACAGCACGCATTCAGGAAAACAAATATCATAGAGGCAAAGGTCTACCTGAAGCAGAAACTGGCAGAAATCCCTCATATGCATGGAGAAGTCTAATGGAAGGTATGAAATTATTCAAGAAGGGCATAATCAAACAGATAGATAATGGTGCAACCACAAGAATTTTCCAGGACCCATGGATCCCTCGCGAAAACCACTTCAAGACCCTTACAACAGGCCCAGAAGTCCAAGACCACCGAGTTCAAGAAATTATGAACCACCAAACAAACCAATGGGACAGAGGTAAAATGCAAGCCATCAACTTATGTGAAGCAGACATAAATGATATTTGCAGGATACATATCGGCTCAAACCCAGCTGAAGACAAATGGATCTGGCACAAGAGCAACACTGGTTTATATACGGTAAATTGGGTATGAAGTAGCAAGAAAGACAGCAGAAACAACCTCAGAAAATGGCACTAGTGAGATTCCAGAGGAGAAGTGGCTTCAAACCCTCTGGAAGCTAAAAATTCCAAAAAAGTATGTCTACTTGATGTGGAAAATCAACAATAACTCCATACCAACAGTGGACAACTTAATCCGAAGAGGTATTAATGGAAATCCAATCTGCAGGGTTTGCAATCAAGAGAGGGAGGACTCAGATCATGTGTTTCATCACTGTCCAGTAGCGAAAGTGTTCTGGGAAAAATATGCACAAGGGCTTACATTCGACTTACCGACAGGCAGGGAGTGGGTTCGGCGATTCTTCGAAGGAAGCTCAACTCCTGAATAGGTCCAAACTGGTGTGAGTCTTTGGAGTATATGGCTCAATCGCAACAAAATCATATTTGAAGGAAGGAGCACTCCAATGGAAATCATGGTGGCCTCGGCAAAGAACATCCACTGTAGCATCATCGGATCACTTTAAGGCACACAAGACACACCAATTGACCCTCCCACCGCCAACAATCACAACCATAATGAAGCCTACACAGTCGAATTTGACGGTGCGTGGTCATATCTGATAAGGAAAGCCGGCATAGGGGTTATTCTCCGAAACCCGTCGGGAACAATCATAGATGCAGAAGCCAGACACATGCAATGGGGCAATAATGCCTACGAGATCGAGGCAGAAGCAGCGTACAAAGCGATCGAGATAGCCAGAAAGCATGGAATTACAGAGGCGACAATCTACGGAGATGCACAGATCCTCATTGAACTCCTCCAAGCAGGAAACGAGTTAGAGCCTCACAGAACAGTGGTGAGAGATCTGAACGAGAAATGCAAACAAATCAGGGGAGAAATGAAGATCAAATGGCGATTCTTAGAGAGAGAAAGAAACCACCAAGCTCACTGGCTAGCACAAAGGGGCCTGAAGATTGAAGAGGCAGAGAATTGGATTATGTGTCGCCCTCGTTGGGAAAGCAAAGGGTTCTAGATTATTGTAATTGTTTTATTCTTTTGAAGTTACCCAATAAAGAGTTTTATTTAAAAAAAAAAAATAAAATAAAAAGAACTCAATTAAACTTTTATTCTGAATAATGAAGTTAATCATAAATGTCACGCTGGTATGTGACATTTTCTAACTTTAAAGTTGGCTGGATGATAATTTGGGAGAAAGTTAGGGTATTCAAATACAATACAGCTATTTCTTGTTCTTCATCAGCAGAGTCAAAATCGGAGAAGCGACTGTGCGCAACCGTCCTAGACCAGTCGACGGCCGGCGGAGAAACCATTCGGCGACGATCGTGTTTCCAACTCTCCTTGTTACTTCCAGGTACTCTCAATTCTCCTCTCCTCTTCTCTGGCTTTTTGCTTTTTCATTTTTCCCTCGGTTGTTACGTTCATGATTTGCTAGGTCAAACACGAAACTGATTTCTTAGCTAAAAGAATTATACTTTAACTCTGATTTCGTAACCCTATGTATGATGATTTAGCCCATTGACATTGAACTCGACCAATCTTATTAATGTTTGTGTGGATGGTGGAATGTGAAATGTTATACTGTTTTAAAATTGTCTTACCTTCTAATGAATGATGGTAGGGGTTATCGAATTGCACGCCAATTTTCCCCAAACTTACGAGTTTTGCTATCATTCATAATCTCTTCGAATGTATGATCTTCCTGGGTTCATTCCTTATTGTCTTTCTTCCTAGATTGAGGATCATATAGACCCTCGGACTAGTAATTAACAAAATTTGTTATAAACAGCTTCGATCGAATTTTACTCGTTTGGTTTTGTGAGCCTAGTCAAAGACGCTCAGAACTTAAATACATGCTTCCTGGTGTCTTCAACCAGTTGTTACTGCAATCAAAACATGTATAGTGCAGATGTACCTGGTATACATGTTTGCCGAATGTAAGGACAAACAACACATAAAAACAGTGGAATTTTAATCATCGAACGGGCAACTGTGAGAAAAGAAAAACTTGAAAGACTAAGAAGAATAAGGAAGCTGGATAAATATCTTTCAATATCTGTGGTTCAAGTTATTAGTTGTAGGCATTACTTCATACCCAGTTCGTAGATGCTCAAAGATATCTAAAGCTCAGGTGAAGTTGCATAATCTTTAAGGGGATGTTGCCACAACTGTTCCCTTGTGTTTTCCGTTGCATTATCTTTTCGTGCTCGCATTTTCCCCCCTTAAGCAAACAAGAATCTCAGTGATAGGCAGCACTTATCCCATCACCAACGCTTGCAGTCATGGTAAACTAAGCATTGAAGCACCTATCACAGCTATCATCACCTTCATTTTGCCTTTTGTTTTATATTTGCCTTACCAATGTGCTCCATGTGTCACCGGTCAAATATATCTCCAGGGAAATGAGTGATGGAATTTTATGTATTTGGGAAATCCAAATTTCTAGTGATTGTGCTGAAAATGTTGATAAGAATACAGATTGTAAGCAGACTAGTGTCTACCAGATAAGAATGTTAGCAACGTGACCTTATTCGATGCTAAATAGTAGTAATAGTCAAGGATACTGTCTGATAGGTTATGGGAACAGACCTCCTACCCTACCGATTATTTTCTATAATGGAGAACCCGTCCTAGGTCTGGCCGCTAAATGGAGGTGAACTGTGTGACTCAAGAAGGTAAACTGCAGATAAGTGCAGTCGCACAAATTGTGTTTATTGCTAATGGTGTTTGATTCGAGCCAGATCCGCAATATTATTCTGCTTTTACAGTTCATCTGGAGTCTCCTTTTTCGCCGGACCATTCTGATGGGTTTTCAAACCTTCTAACGACGTGTTTGTCAATGAGAACCTGAAAAAAACTTTGTTGCATCCTTTTCATTCAGTAGAGATGTAAATAGGTGAAGTTATTCTATTATGTCTGCGGTTTGTTACAATTAAACAGTGTAACTGCACAAGGCATATGGTACTTTGTGTTTATTACTCATCTTTGCTGTTTGCCAGAATTTGAATCAAATTTTAATGTATATGACATAAAACTAATAAAAGCATATCACCATCTCTAATTCCAGCTCTGCCTCTACTTTGTCATTTTATAAATACTCTTCGTTCTTGGCACCACACCCTTGTTGACATGAACGGATAAGGATATGGTGTTTGTATCGGATCTTGTAATGCAAGTTGGTGCTTCGCTTTCCCCTTCCCCCTTGCATTTTTCTCATTCATCACTTGCTTCTTGTGTGAAGTTGTCGGGGGTTATCATCATCTAATCTCACCTATCTTAATCTATACTTACAGGGTCTCCTATAATTCTCATAACGCCCCAAGAAACACAACATCCCAATAAAAGGCCGTTATTTTAAAATGGTTGTTGCCATGAAAAAGAAAAGGTCCTACTCATTGTACTAAAAACTAAAAACATAAAGACCGAACACATGATTTACATAATGACATATCATAAAGTAAAAGTATAGCATATTCCCGTACCCTTGTAAAAAATTTGGATTCTTTTTAACTAAGTCCCTGAATCCTATACTTCGGCAAGTAGGCATATCCAATCCTTGGATACACACCTGAAGTGACACCGGCAGGTGACATAGATCATGATATTGACATGTAAGTAGCAATGTGTGTGTTCCATACTCCTGTCTATTTGTATGTCTATGAATACGTGTTTTCTACTGAAGATTTCAACAATGGATTAAATGAACTGTTGTCAGCTTAAGCTTGGATACTTATTTCGACCTATCCCTTCAAATTTTATTGTAATTATTGTTTGGACAAATCAAGACTGTGTTAGTGTCTCATGTGCTCTACTACGATAGATGGGAAACTTGATTTAGAAAGGTTAATTTTGTATTTATTCTCTTCATTCATTTTGCAATAGATTTCTTTACGGCATAAAGCATGAAAGAAAAATAAGGCGCCAATTTTGGTAAATTAAGGAATAGAATCACTGATAGCGTTGTGGGTTATATGATGTATCATTTTCACTTCCAAGCCCATTGTCTTGCAAACATTTTATTGTCTATCATCTTTGATGCGGGGTTTCTATCCTATCTTACAATGATGTAATATGCTGTTTGGTTACTGTTCAGGTTCAATCTCTTCATTACACCACAATGAGTTTCCTGACATCGCTTTGTAGAAGAGTAAATCTCAGTGAGATTGTTACAAGTGTTCCTGTCTACAGCACTGCTAGTGGTAAAGTCTTGTTTTGCACGAACAAATTGTACTTTTCTATTGTTAGTAAGTGGAAGGTTAATAATATTTTTGTTTTATTTTCTTAGATTTGAGTGGAGGATTGAGTTTGACGTTCAGGCGCTGGGCTACTAAAAAGACTGCAGGATCCACGAAAAATGGGCGAGACTCGAACCCTAAGTTTCTCGGGGTAAAGAAGTTTGGTGGAGAAGTGAGTAGTTCTTATTGATAGTATCTCAAGTTTAGTTATATCATGTGATCATGCTTGAAATGCTTTTATTTTATCATGCAGACTTCATTTCTTATCTTTCTATCCTTGCTCATGAAAAGAACAACCTAGATTACCCCGAGCCGGCACCCAAATCGTAGTTCTCTGCGGCGATATTGAAAAATGTGGCGTATCATGCTGTTTGGACTTTTTCATGATCCAAGCACCTTAATTAGATTTTAAACCTATCTTGATTGTGTGGCCAAGATGAAGTTACAAGTTTATTTCTCTTCATCCAGATCGTACATTTAAAATTTATTTAAAACAAAAATGGCTTTTTAGTTATCCAAACATTATAATTATAATGATCGTATGAAGAGTAATACATGTGAATTTCGCTTTTCACTGGAGTTCTATCCCATGTATTCTAGAACATTGTAGGAAAGCACTTCTTTTCTGCCCGGAAAGAAACGCGAAAACAATGCTAACCCTTTTTCTTTTTACTATTTGTTTAGGCTGTTGTAACTTTGCCCACCAAAGAAGTAGGGGAAATGACAGAAATCACCCAGGAGGTGTGGCCAATTACCAGAAGCTACCCTGTGGTTTGGATAATTGGCCATACCTCAGGTGGTTTGGGGTATTATCCAAACCACAGGGTAGCTTTATGGTAATTGGCCATACGTCAGGGATGGTTTGTGTCAGTTGCCCAAAAGATGTAGGAGTATATATTTGCATTAGGGCATCCAATACATACACCATACTTCAGGATGAAATTCATTGGGATGTGTTTTGACTTTCCCAGAAGACCATAACTGAAGTTCATTTTTTTTTCCTTAAATATGCAGAGAGTTATACCTGGGAATATAATTGTCCGCCAGAGAGGAACCCGTTTCCATCCAGGAGATTATGTTGGAATCGGAAAGGATCACACTCTCTACGCGCTGAAAGCAGGCTGCGTCAAATTTGAACGTCACAAGCTGACTGGGCGCAAGTGGGTGCACGTCGAGCCAAAGGAAGGCCATGTCCTCCACCCTGTCTACGCGAATGCTGCTGATTCTCCTAAGCTGAAGACCACCACCTCCACCTCCACCTAAATCTATTTTTCCTTTTTTTTTTCCATTCCAAAGTATTATCGCTTGTAGGAGGTTGCTGAAATACATGGTCATGACAATTCGTATCCAAGTTTTTAGTGCAATTGTGTTTTGGTTTTCCAAAAGCTACAGTGAAAGTTTGTAGTGTTGTTGAAACAGCCAATCTTTCGAGTTGCATAAAAATGCAATCATATTTGAACATGTTCTTCATTTCCAGTCACTGCATTTGTCTGTGAATTATCCAGAGCTATTCCGCAAATTAAAGCCCAGAACACATGAATTTCGAGATTGCTTGAACTTTTACATTTTATGGAGACTCTCAGATTATTTCTTGTCAGTAAGCAAATTAAGATAGACCTACAATCAGTGTATACATGTTCTATCAGTGTAGCCACTGAGGTTCAATGTTTCTTGGATACATGATACATCGTACGAAGTATTACGTAGTACATAACATAGATTTAGCAAGAACATCCAGCACGAGGTTCATGCCAGAGAAACTTGTTATCCAACAGTTCCAATCTGTTGCAGCTCCTCATCATTCCATTAGGCTGAAGATGGTGTACTAGTACAAGGTAACACAATTGCTACCCAAACCTCCCTAGCAATGACATGACTTTTGAGCAGTTCGACCTGAGCTGGTGTCTCAGGTCAGTGACGCCGCATGCAAGTTCTTTTGAGACCACGTACCACCAAGATGCGACGGCAACTGGGTGTGTTGTGGACTTGTGGTTGGGCATCATCCAGGCTGGTCCTGGTGACTTCCTTTCTACAATATTAAGGAAAGACAATCATATGTACAATGTAAGAGTATATATTTACAGTCATGTTTACAATGTAGGATACATTTACAGTGAGGTCATAAATCTGATGTTTCTGTTGATCATCCCAGTTCTTGAGTACTGGACGAAGAATGGCTTTCTTCAGGCAAATCAACCGAATCCTTCTCTGTTGAACCATCTGTTTCGTCTTCAAAGGGATAGTTTTCTGATACTCCTGATTCAAATCTCCTACGCCTTTCTACGGCGTCTCTAACCCTCTGATCGAACTCTTCATCCGTGTCTGCGAGCATGTACCGGAGTTTGAAGTTTACCCGGTTCTCCACCATAATCTTGTGCCTTGGGACTATTCTCCCCTCCAGGGAATAGCTGAAGAACCTACAAACAGGTTCACTTTAATGTTAGAATGCCAATGGTTGCAGGTCGGATTCATATCGGATCCACCTATATCCATATTCAAATTCAGATAAGGGGAGATCCATATCCGATCCAGGTCCATTCGGATCATCATCGAATTCAAATCGGATATGAAATTCCTTATCCATATCCGATCCGCAGATCCGCCAAGTACAAATGGATCGGATCCGGGTCGGATTCCCGAAAGAACCCAAACTAAAGAAAAATAAGAAACCTAAATCCTTGTCAACGAGACATTCACAACTTTTAATCCACAAATAGAAAATTGTAAACTCAGAGAAAAGTTTACTACAATACTCCATCCACAAAATTAACCAAAATTGATTTGTAAGAAAAAATTTCATAACTCAATGTCCCTTGTTGATAAGGCTAGTCATTTCTATGAGGCTATACAAACTTAACCAAAACTGATGTGTAAGAAAAAAATTCATAACTCATTGTCCCTTGTTGATAAGGCTGGTCATTTCTATGAGGCTAAAGTTAGTAGCACTGCAGACGATACACTATTAAATATTAAATGTAATGCTTTGAGGCATTTTTGTAAAATAGCAAGTACTCGGATCATATCGGATCGGGTATCCAACGGATCTGCACTATGATCCATATCCGTTCGGATCTTCCTTTCATGATCCATATCCGATCCATTTTAAATTGGATCAGATTCGGAATTGATCTGTTCGGGACGCATCACTCGGATCTCTGGTCGAGCCGGACCAAATTACCATCCCTATTCATAATTCTCACCATGGTCTCACAAAATATAAATGTTTAACCAAGGGTAAAAGACAAATACCCCCTCCTAGTTTGGGAAAGGGCACTTTCACCCCTTCAGTGTAACTAATTTCAGGACACCTACTCTACGTAATATTGTGCAAGTACTAGGAATCTCAATATCAAAGTAGGACATCTTACATGAGGGTAGCAGGCGAGCACATATAAAAGGGGGCATAATCACAGTAAAACAGAAATACTTACTGCATGCTTGTACTATATTAATTAGAAGTCCATCTAGATAAAAATGATGCGCGTCATTTCATTTTACTTTTCTCTAAGGTAGACAACCGAAACAAGATATGGGAAAAAAACAGTTTCTTCTTTTCTGCATACCCACAATAGTTGGGGAGAACAATTAAACATCACTTTTCTATTTTCTCCTAAATTCCGTATCCAATAAGGGCTTTCAACAATATGTTTGTTAAGTTTATCAACTAGCCTAACAAAACATAATCAACGTATTTAGCAGAACGAAAGAAATCCTCACCTTGGGAACTCAATCACATCCCTCAACGGGCGTACCATCATTCGCCGCAGATATCGATATTTGGGTCGAAGGATGTCTGCGTTGTAGCGGAGCAGCATGGGGAAATCAGCAATCATCTCACCTAAGAATTGAAGACGAATGCCGAGCGATAGGAAATATTTCACATTTAGATCCAGCTTATTTGGTATGCTACAACCCAGGAGTTCTGGGCTTAAACCAATCACCTTTCCGATGTCTCTCTGCGTTACTCCGGCTTTTGTTAATAAGAATATGACCTGCATGGTTTTCCATTATCAGATACTCTTTTATATAGTTGGTCGCTTCTATAGGCTTCTACTTGTTTCCTTTCAGTTTTCATTCAAATGAATCCAAAGACAAAATTTTACCAAAGCGTATTAATTTGAATTAATGAAATAATTCAGGGGTTGAATTCCTCTAAATCTCTAAAAGAAACCCCCAAAAGCTTCATGTTTATACTTTATAGTAGTAATTTGTTTTATTACTGGAAAGAAAAAATAAAATGAGTGAGAAGAACAGAAAGAGAACACACCACTGGACGGATTTTCCTGAAGAGGCTGTATGTCAGTAAAGGAGGAAACTTGACGAGCATGTTGCCTATGGCATCTTCTCGAACGCCTATGTCACGCAAAAAGCGTACCTTCACAATGCCAAAGAAGAAGGAAGTTTAATGTCGCTTTGACTATAACGCATCATAAATGATTCCAAAGCATCAATGCATAGCTTTATCATCAAGAATTAATATGTCCGAAATTTTTACTTGAAGCAGGGTAACCTTTCATTCTCTCAAGTCTCATCTCTAGTTACAATCTCTATGAAATCATTCATGCTTGAACTGTGACCTACTAAGAAGTTGTGAGATCATTACCTTCGGCACTATAGTGCTCTCTAAATCAACACAGAAAACCATAGGTTTGATAGTAAGCATTCTCCTCATACCATCTTTGGAAATCCCAAGATAGTATAGATACTTGACGAGGGGTTTCCATCTTTCTTCAATGCTGCAACCCATCAGCTGCGGCTTGAATGCGAGTAGCTTCCCGATATCTTCCTTGCTGAGGCCAAATTCCCCAAGGTAAGCTACCTGAACAAAACATGAGCAGGTCATGCTTGATTTTTTAACAGCAGAAAGAGTACAAAATCACAGTTAGATGTTCAATGTTGTGATACCTTCTCATTCATCTCCTCCATTGAGAAGTAGCCTAGCACGCGGGGATAGTCAAAAACCATTGTACCAAAATCATTGTCATTCATGCCCATATCCAAGTAGAAATGTGCTCTTAACTTCACTTCTTCCATACTGAAGGACAATATCTGAGGACACCGGCTTATGACATAACCCATCCACTCTCTCCTCACTCCACGGCTTTCTAAATAATCAACAATCTCATCCAACTCTTCTGTACCACGGGTGAAAACATTCTCCCCTGATTTCAGCAATGCAACCCCGATAAATCCCCCTTTCACATTCGCCGATTTCAACCAACCAGTGACTTGCGTAATGGCATCAAGATTATGTTTTGACATGCATATGAGCTTTGCTATTTGAGGATAGGAAACTGCATTGTGTTTCAGCCACCTACACAATTCATCAATACACAACAAAGGATGGTATAGTTTAGTATATATACGGTAGACTTTTATAACAGAACAACCCACAAAAAACGTGGAATAAACTCAACTATAACAAGAAACTTGTTGATTAAGAGCCCGGTTTGAAGGAAAATGAGATATATCATATATGCATATCATTTGAGAAAATGAAAGAGTGTCATTGACATTGACCACTAGTACTATTCATCAACCAGACCAAGGAGGAGAAAGTCAAAATGCAAGGGTGCTTTCTCTTGCATTGCAATGATACCAAAAGGGAAACAAAACTCAACAATGGAAATCACAACACAAAACACTTTGTGGGTTTTGTGCTACTGATGAAATCTTGACGAAGTTAACAATGTCAAAAAGAATCAATCAAGATATAAACATGGGTTTCGTGCCATTGATGAAATCTTGATGAAGTTAGCAATGTCAAAAAAACTCAATCAATTCGATAAACACACATAAACTCAAACAAACATTGAACCACTGCCATCAACAATAATCATCACAGTACCTGATCATAGCAACAACACCGGACTCATCGATAACCGCCCTAGCACGAACATTGAAAGAAGACTGCGAATACTCATTCAATCCCTTCAAAGACGCGGCTCTAATCATAACACAATCTATAAACTCAGGCAACTTCTCAACCATATTACTATAATACGTAATTCCAAATTTACCCCTCTTCATCGCCTCCTTAAAAATCTCCACCGTCACCCTCCGGCGAATCTCGAGCGCTTTCAGGAGCATACCCTCGTCTTCTCCGGCGCCGACGAGTCGCCGGAGAGGCGGCAGAGAGGAGTTGACGTCGGCGTCGCTTGGGGATTGGATGTAGATCGAGCCGGGGAATTGAGGGGTTCGTTTCCTCACGAGGGACATCTCTAGGAGCCTCAATCGGTCCTCTTCGAAATCGGAGTGGTTTTGGGGGTTTTGGTGGGTGGGGTTTTGTGGGTGTTGGCCGGAGAGGTGGTGGAGGAGGAGGGAGGTGGATTTGGAGTTGTGGGTTCGGGAGATTTTGTGGTTTTGGGGTGGGTTGAGGGTTGTGGGTTGTGGGTTTTGGTGGGGGGTGTTGTGGGTGTGGGATGAGGATGAAGAGATTGTTCGTGTGGTGGTGCGGTTGGGGGATGTGGTGACGGAGGAGAAGTGGATTGTGGTGGCTGAATTGGAGCGGAGTTGGAGGCGTACGGAGAGAAGGTGGTGGTGGTGGTGGTGGTGGAGGTGGTGGTGTGGGGAAGTCGATAACATCTCCACTGATGATAGCATATGTTTTGCAAATCTTTGGTTCACTTCAGACTTCAGAGTAAAAAGAATATATTTTTAAATAAAAACTTTAAAACACAAATATTCCACTCCGCTATCCTGATTCCTTTCCTCTGCTTCTTTCTAGTTTAACTTTTACACCCGTGATTGTATCGCTTTGATTAGGCGATTCGGATAGCATAAAAATATAATTTTTTTAGGGTAAAAGACACTGACCACCCTTGAGTTTAGAGAAAATTCCACTCCGTTATTTTGGATTTTGAAAAAAGACACTGTGCACCCCTCTGGCTAACAGACCCTAACGGTTGCGATGAAAAGACGATTTCACCCCTGAAATATTATAATATTTCCCCTATATATAATATTAATCTTTCTCATTTGGAAGACTCCAACCGTTGCCCATACCCTAGCCGCCTTTCTCCCTTATCCTCCTCGTCTCTTCTTTATAATTCAACAAAAATGAGACATTCGTCTTTCGCTAATTCATCGTCACCACTCTGCCTGTGCCTCCGCCTCCGTCACCGTCGCTCCACCATATTCGTTTTCTTTCTTCTCTTCCTCTCCTCCACCCACAATCGCACCTCTACTCTCTCTGCCATGTCGTCGGCGTCTCTACTCCTCTGCACTTGAAAAATGTCAGATCCAGAATCTCTCTCTCTTCCTCTCTCTCAATCACGGACCCAAACGACAAACACGTGCTCAATCAACCGAAACTGAGGAAGAGACTACGAATGGAGAAATCGATGGACTTCTGGGTTGTACCCAGATGCAGAACGAAATGCGATTAACACCAAAAATCGATTCACAAGATGAAGTCTACTTCTTCCCCTTTTTCTTAGCTGTAATTTGGGTTTAGCAATATTGGTTTCGATTTTGATTTTTATAAATTTTTTGATTTGGGGTTTGTTGTCCGTTGTTTTTGGTTGGTTCGGCGATATGGGTTCGAAGATGCCAAGGAGAGGCGGCATCAGCTTTGGGTTCTTGGTGGTGCTGTAGGTGGAGGTCGAGAACATGATGTTGTGGAGGTTGGGTTTGAGTTGTTAATGGAGTTCTTTGTTGGTTCTCATGGAAGTTAGGTTTACAGTGGTAGTGGTGATGCTTGAATGCGTGGGTGCAGTTTTTTTTCTGTGTGTAACTGTTAGCTGCATGTTCATCACAAAGAGGAATTGGGATGGAATATGAGAGGGAATTGGAGCTGGGAACAGTTTAATTTTGTGATGGAAGAATTGGAGCTGGGAACAACATATACTTTTGGTTTGTGGGTGTGTGAGTGATTTGGTAGACTTTGTAGATGAAATTTTTGGTGTTCATAACTTCTTAGGATTCAAGAAAATTAAACAATCGAAAAAGTCCAAAGAAATACACAATGGTAAAATTTCAATCTAATATTCTGATTTATTGAAAAATTCTTGGTGTTCATATTTTTTGACTTGATGCTCATGGTGTTCTTGATGCTAAACATGGGCAAAAAAGTTTTAAAAAAATACACAAGGGCAATATGGTCAAAAAAAATCAATCACCCATTTTTCTAACGGAACATGACAGAAGGGTGCTAAGTGTCCACGGAATATTCCGTTAAATGGGTGCAGAGTGTCTTTTTCCAAAAGGGAGTGGTCTTGGGGGGTTTGGAGGTTGGGGGTTTGTGGGTGTTGGCCGGAGAGGTGGTGGAGGAGGAGGGAGGTCGATTTGGAGTTGTGGGTTCGGGAGATTTTATGGTTTTGGGATGGATTGGGGGTTGTGGGTTGAGGGTTTTGGTGGTGGGGTTGTGGGTTTTGGTGGGGGGTGTTGTGGGTGTGGGATGAGGATGAGGAGATTGTTCGTGTGGTGGTGCGGTTAGGGGATGTGGTGACGGAGGAGGAGTAGATTGCGGCGGCTGAATTAAGATTGGGGCGGAGATGGAGGTGGAGGTGGTGGTGGTGCGGGGAAGTCGACAACATCTCCACTGATAATAGCATATGTTTTGAAAAATCTTTGGTTCACTTCAGAGTAAACGAATATATTTTTAAATAAAGATTTAAAACACAAACGTTATACTATCTCTGTTTCGTCAGTTTTTTCTTCGTTTGGTTTGTTTTACCCGTTACTGTATTACTTTGACCCGTGATTTGGAACGATGCAATTTTTTGATTATTTTTTCATGATGTTGTAGAGTAATATTTACTCTATATCACCATGAGAAGATTAGCAAATTTTTGCATCGTTTTTACTAATCAAATCATCGGGTCAAAGTGACACGGTGAATAATGGTAAAAATCAAACTAGAAAGAAGTTGGCGAAACATAAGTCAATTTATCCTGAACTTATTTCCTTTTATATCGAAGAAAATTTAGGTTTAGAATCTCATATTCTTTGTCGGTTGTTTTATGTATCTACCTGTAACAGGGTTGTTCACTGACGAACTAAACAGTGACAAAGGTAGAGTTGTTGGCTTGATGAACTATGGTGGAAAACGTCTTAGAGTGTTGTGTACAAAGGAATCCTCGAGAGATACCAAAGTGTACACCTCAAGTAGAGAAGAAGAACACAAAGAGTTGTAGGTGTGTGTAGGGAGAGAGTAAGCACTGATAACTGTATGTGAGAGAGAGACAGTAGGCTATGTGTGTCTTGTTGTCTTATTGTGTCGCAACGGAGAGCATAACGATCCTATATATAGTGGGGAAGTGACCGTCGGGGGGTTTAGTGCACCATAAATGGCGGCTTAATGATAGAAGCCCCAACGGCACGTTCGACCGTGTATATAGGAACCGTTACGTATCTGCCCGCAAGTATCGGAGACCGTTATGAGATCAGTCGCATTAATGGTACACGTAAGCCTAGGATCTCTCAGTCAGTTACCAGAGGTCGCGCGCAAGCTTAGTTGTCGCCTGCGCGTGACAGACCTTACCCTAGCCTCCAAACCACTAAGTCCCTACAAGTCCCGTGTTATGGTGCGCGGGGGCTCTGTCTCGTAATCCCCACGTGGATCAGCACGGGTGGTGATCTGGTGTGGATGGAGCACAGCTAGGTGTTCCAGATGGCTGTCACGTGGCGGTGATCCTTCTGTCTGGAAAGCAGTATCTACAAGTGCAAATGAACAAGTGATTCACATGTACCTCGGGTCGCCAGCTCAAGGCGCGAGTTAGTGTGCTAATTCTTAACTACATTCAAGGAGTACCTGACTTGCCATCGCGTGGTGGTGCTACACAAGAGATTGCATAAGCTAGACCGATATAAGTATTGTGGTGAGTAGTTAATATGTGTGATAGCTCGTTATATATCTTCTATCAGAAAGTTTATGGCAATAAAATTGTCTAGCACTAGTTTATTGGGTGAACTGTCTAGCACTGGTTGGTGCTATCTTGTGGGTTTTTTTTATTCTAGCTATCCTTCTCAGGCGGAGAACACACTGAAGGCTTCCCCCACAGTAAAAATATTGTGTGTCGTGCATCTCCTACTTTCATATAATTGTTAAATTGCCTGTTTACTTTACAATTATATATCGCTTTACTATTGATCCTTACGCAGTCCTTGATTAGTATAGATTAAATCTATTTTGTCTTTTTAAATATATAATATATCGTTTGTGGCAGGGACCAACCAAACTAGCCATACAAAGTAGACATTTTCTATCTAGCGATTTGCAGGTATAGATAAGTTAACACACTCGTACTTCTGTGCTTGTTTTCGTCTACAGACTCTTCACCACTCTCAAAACTTGCTTGAACATTAGGGGTAATATCGTCATTTATGTAGAAACGTTTGGGTCAGTCAGTTACAATGCACTGATGAATTTTTCAAAGGTAAAAGACAAAAAACCACCCCTCGAGTATGGGTTATATACAAAACAACCCTCGTGTTTGCGTATATACAATAAACACCCCTGTCACTAACCGACGTTGGACAAATACCACCCTTCTGTTAAAGTCAGTTAAGAGGGGGGTGCAATATGACTTTTTTATTACCATTTTGCCCCTTTTTGTATTTTTTTGTTTGTTTTATTAGTGTTCTTGATGTTCTCGAACACCACCACCTCCACCACAACACCACCAACACCACCACCACTGTTCTATTCCAACACAACCACAACTACCACCGCCAACCAAGACAACAACACCACAGCCAAACCACTTCCAGTCTTCTACAGCCACCATCACAACCCAACCCTACAAATGATGCCCGATCCGAACTACTACAAATACCCAAATCAACTACTACAAGAATAGATTCTAAGCATCAAACTACCCCTCACCAGACCCATTTCAAATTGTAATTCAACTCAAAAACACCCAAATCAACAACAATACTTCAGAAGCCTTTTGGGTTTGTGTAGATAAACCCACAAACATACTCAGCAACACACACACACACACACACACACACACACACACACACACACACACACACACGGAGGGCGAGAGAGAGACAGTGACAGAGAGTCAAACCCAGAACCGAAGAAGAAAAGAAGATGACGATGAAGAAACAGATCTCGAGATGTGCGTAGGCGACGACCTAGAGCTTCGGTGGCCCAATTTATATTGGAGCCGCAATCGCCGTCGATATCGAGTGGTAGATAGAGAGATCCGTTGGTGGTGGGTCTTTGAGGAAGCGGTAGGATTGGATATGAGAATCAGAGGTTGGTCCAATTTATGCCTCTTCCGAAGGGGAGAGAGAGAGAGAGAACGGCGATGGCTTCGATTTGGGGGGTAAGGGATGATGTTGTTTTGGACCCAGTCATCGGTGTAGGACTGGGAGGCGGCGGGTGGAGGAGAGATGCTCGTTGGGGAGAGCGACGGTGACGGAGATGTTGGTGTCGGCGAAAGCGGAGAGGACGGTTGAATTGGTGTCGTAGAGCCCTAGGTTTGGTTTGGGGTAAATTTGATGGTGGGTTTGATTGTGGTGGAGAGAGAGATATGCGAGAGAGAGAGAGTCTGTCGATGGTGGTGGAGGGCATAGAAAGAGAGGTGGGGGAGGAGAAAGTGAGGAAGAAAGAGAAAAAAAAATCATTTGTAGTGTGCTATTTTTTTCCAAAATGAGGGTAAATATGTTTTGTTACCCCTATGTTAGTTTTCCGTTAGTGACAGTGGTGGTTTTTGTATATCCCCAAATACGAGGGTTTTTTTTTTTATTTTTTATATAACCTATACTCGAGAGGTGGTTTTTTGTATTTTATCCATTTTTCAAACGTCACGAGACCACAGTGTATTTTCACCAAATTATAGGGGTGGAAAGTGTCTTGTAGTTGTACCCAATTTTCTTAGACGAGATTCGAGCCAATTTCTTCTGCTCTCTTCTGATTCACTGTGTCGAATTTTGGATCCCTCACTCTGCTGAGAACTAATCAAACGGGTGAAACTTCAACAACGAAGGATCATCATAGATACACCACCATGATCAGAGCGGTGATTGTGATGAACGACAAAGGCAAGCCCCGACTCGTCAAATTCTACGACTACCAGGTTAATCCCCCTCTCTTTCTCTCCCAAATTCCACTTCTTTTTTGTTGTTTGCCCTCAAAATCAGTATTTCAGAACATCAAAGTAATCACCTTTCTTGCTGATTGATTCCGGTTTCGATTATTGTGAGGTTAGCCCATCGAGAAGCAACAGGATCTAATCAAGACCATTTACGGAGGTAATCAATCCTCATCGTTATTCAAGAACATGGTTCTCCAGATTTTGACATTTAATTTTTAATTTGGGGGGTTTTTGGTACCTTATTTTTTTGAAAAAAGACCTAGATTTTTTTTTTTAAAAAAAAAAATTTTTGTCAAAGACCTAGCTTATTGAATGAAGTTCATATATTTTCTTGTTGTTGTTGTTGTGAAATGATTTACAGTTCTGTGCAGTAGGGCTGAGAATGTGAGCAACTTCATCCGGGCTGATTCCTTTTTCGGGCCAGTATGTGGTATTCCATCACTCTACTCTTCTTTATCAAAAACCCTGTCATTCTCTTCTTTATATCCACCAGAAATGATAAAAATGAATCGAAATAGAAACCAATGTTGGTTCCTCTGAGTAGATTAGTGAGAAGTGTTACTTTGTTGGATTTTTAATTTTTTAAACCAGGAATCTGCATTTTTTGTGAATCACTCGCAAGGCCTCGACGATTTTGTTTTTAGCTGCTACGCTTGCTTGTCTTCGCTAGTGCTTCTCTATTACCTTGTTGAGATAAAAAAATATTATACCGTGATAGTATGCAGCTTTACTTGAACCAGTTACCAGTGTGCTATATTTTCTTGTGGACTACCCCTATTCTGCAATAATATAACAATGTCGTAGTAAGTCAAAAGACACTGAATAGCATTTGCAGCTTGCTACTCCGGTCTCCGGAAGTACCTTATAAGAAATGACAGTGTTCTAGGTTTCTGTATGCTAACCTATTTCTTTTTAGATGGCTTCAAATGTGAAAATGCTTTTCTGCGAAGTTCAACTTTCATGTATAACGGACTAACCAGGATCCCTATTTCCAAGATTGTTTGTCTCTTAAAAAATTGAAGGACACAAATTTTAGTTTTTGGTGGACATCCTAATTACTAGGAAACATATTTCTCTTTCTATTTTCTGGAGTTCTCTCGTTAATGATATTGTAAAGCGTGGGAAGTTCACGTTTATAATTGTTTGTCACTCGCAGGATGCTCAGCTTGTATACAAGACCTTTGCTACGCTGTACTTCGTTTTCATTTTCGATAGCTCCGAGAACGAGTTGGCTGTGCTAGACCTTATGCAAGGTTTGTTGAATATTTTACTTGCTTTTGTCAAAAGTTTTGGTTATAGGTAAGGTGGATGCAAAGGAACTTAATTATAATGGACCTACTGAACATCAGTGGATGGAATAGTTGCATAGAACAAGATTTTACTGTCAGCTAACAAGTTCTATACAGAATGAAGATTAATGTATAAAGAAGATTATAAAATGGCTGTAAATCTGATGAGTGGCAATGTGGAGCCTCCTTTCAATGTGATTCTTCATTGGAAGAATTTCTTTCTCTGATAGTTGGTAGAACCGAAAGAAGGAAACAATCACGTCAAGGAAGAGAAAACATGGTTAATCGATAAAATTTGAAACACAATTTAGTCCCTCTACTTGAAATTAGACCTTGTATGATTGATTATTTAGCTTCAATTTCATTTATTTATGGATGTGCTAAATTTAGCATTTAACTGATAAACACAAAAAATGTCCTAGAAAAAAACATATGTCGATATATAAAATGACACATCCCTGAGGATTATGTATTTATGTGGATCTGTGTTGTATCCACATCTGCTTGCATCAGTGTCGGCACTTCATGTCTAATTTATGGAAAACAATGTCAGGTGATGAAAACCTGATATAAAAGAAACATGAGGTTCACCCTTAGTCACCTAAAACCTCTCGAAGGGGCATCGCTCCCGCTCCCAAACCTCGCTCTGGCGCTTTCGAGACCAAAACTCGCTCTAAAGGCGCTCCAGAAAATAGAAAGCTCGTTTTCGTAGGCGAATTACTTTTTAAAGCCAATTTATCAATTAGTCTGGACTATATTTGATGATTAATCTCAACTGATTATGTGTCAGTTTGATAATTCAACTATTTAAACATTATTCTTCCTTATTCAAGCAACCTATTTGACAAATGAATACTGACAACCCCTTTAATAAAAAATATTAACATGTGTAAAATCACATTATCATATGAAAATAATAGTTTTCTTCGTAAAATTATAGTAAATAAATATTATATATAGACGCTCTGGTGACGCTCTCAAATGCAATCATTCTAAAATTAGACGTCTTCCCGCTTCCGCTCCAGTTCGCGCTCCCGCTTCGCTCTCGCTCTAGGTGACTTAGGGTTCACCATTAACAGTTGCCAATAAACAACAGTAAAACTGGATGTATGAAAACCTTGTGAACATAGGTTTCTAAGCAAATAAAATGTATTGCTGTAAAAGAACCCAAAATGACTATCAAGTGTTTTATATATAGGCGTTAGTTTGCTCACCTCTAGTGTCTCACCTATGATGATGTCTACAAAGGACTTTGCTTCAAAAAATGTAAGACCACATAGATCGACAAAATAATGTTACTCCATTTTCTATGGCATTTCCATAGAAGCGAGGCGACTGCTTATCTATCATAATTGCAAATATGATGTTTTTCATTTGAATAAGCTCTAAGAAGACTTACCTTTAGCAAAGTCTCTCTAGTCTAATTCTTGATTAAGCATTTCATAATGAAAGAAATGAAACTCTTACATCAACTTATCCGTCGAACTCTTTAACTTGTTTTCATTTATCGTCGATTTATCTCACTGGTTCAAAATTTTCTCACTCCCGCAGTTTTTGTTGAGACATTGGACAAGTGTTTCAGTAATGTGTGCGAGCTCGACATTATCTTCAATTTTAACAAGGTAGGGCTCACTCTTCTTTCTCTTGAATCCGTTCTTTATGTGAAGCATCATACCTTTGATCCAACTGTAATAGACAGTGGGCAGCGCAGTCAGATGGAACCACTAGAACACTAGACTGTCAGTTATAGTATATTTGATAGGTTCAATCTGAATTAGTGCTTAGATTTTATCATAGACGCATGTGGGTTCAGTATGTGGAGGAATGTGAGCAAGACTTAATTTAGGTGGTATTTGATTTGTGTGCTTCTGAAACCACTCATTTATACACTACAAATATACGCCATTGGTTGGGGTTAGGGTGACGGCTCAAAGCAGGTGTTCTCTAGTGGGTGGAAACTCTCATGGTCACGCCCTGAGAGTATTTACTACATTGGCCGCCGCTTCCTACCCTTTTTTGGGGATACAAAATTACACCTATAGTCATGATAATGTATTCAATGAACGTGTAAAAGAATCTGACTGCAATTGTGATGTTTGTGCTTATGTTGCATGAATTTTAGATCATAGTATTTAAAATACTTTTTTATGTGACATGGTAAAGCTTTTGACCCTGCTTGATCTTGTGCCAAAACCGGGCAAGCTTTGCTGTGCTTGAACTCAGGTGATCTGATTTTGTGACCTTCTGCTTGGTACAACTATAGTTCCAACTAGAGCAGGCTACTGGTCTCCTTACTTGGATTGTTTCCACCCTAGGCATGTAGAATGGGTACATAGTAACATGCTATGATGTGGTACAGTACGGTAGCTTTCATCTATTTTACCAATAGAATATTCTTGTTGAGCAGTTCGCACTCTGTTGTTTACAGATCTAATAAAATGTTTTCCACTCGCTGTTAAATTTCACGAAAGTTGCACGAGTTTATATATCACTTTTACCTCCCTAGGTTAAGGTTTTACAGTTGGGAGCACTGGTGACAGTTTTCTTTAAAGTAACATGCTCGAATACATGAGTTTGTATTGTATTATTATTTTTATGGCTTGAACTTGGTAAAAGTTTGTTTATGTGATTTTGGGATGGAAGTTTAGAATTAACATTACAAAATCTAGCAGAGTTGAAATTAAAAAAATTAAAATAGCAGTTCGATATTGACCTTTTCAATGTGGAAAAGTATACTAGTTCTAGCCTATATGTTTCACTTTAACTTGTTTCACTCTCAGTTAATTCAGTAACCTGGTATGTATTGGCGGGCTTATCTGTTTTATCCAGAGGTGGTTGCCAACACGTACAGTCTCCAAATCTTTTCTCATATACTAAATTTACAGAAGATAATACCTTTTAAGGTCCTCATATGGATTCCCTGCTCAGCTAAATTTCTTACTCTTCTGCAATATGAACATTAATGTTTTATGCATATGTAGGTATGTCGCTTTCAGTGTTATGTATGTTCATTGGTCCCTTAACTGGTCTTTGCAGGTGCACACTATATTAGATGAAATTGTGTTGGGAGGTCAAGTTCTCGAAACAAATTCTTCAGAAGTTGTAAAGGCTGTTGAAGAGATTTCTAGGTGACTCTCTCTCTCTCTCCCTGCACACATACAATCATAGATACATATATGTGCATCTTTCTCACACACACGGTAGATACACGTAATATAATACTGACTGTTTGCAGGTTGGAGAAGGCCTCAAATGCTATTCAACTTCCGAAGTCTATTCCTGGCTGGCAGGCCAGATAGCATAACTTGGCATCAGTAGTAACTAGTAAGCTCTTGTAACCATAACATTTTATGTTATTATAAAGGACTTCTCGCCTTTATGTTAGCACTGTATATTTGCAAGTTACTTGCCCGCTGTTTTAATTTGGGAACACCCTCCTTGATTTCTGTACAGGGAAAATGAGAGGGCATTAAGGTCTAAATTATTATGTGCTTAAGTGAAACTATAATTTAAGTACCAAATGTTATACCATATTATCAGATTGCAAAACTACTAAATTCAATTAACGACGTTGTAGAGAAAGATAACAAAGTCTGTTGCATCTGTTGATTTTCTCATTCAAAATCTTAATCTTGAGCCCGAATAAGGTAGAAATCTCTTGCAAATACACGAGTCCAAGAAATTTTTTCCCCTAGAAATTGTATTCGAATAGCACGCTACGCAACTCTGTTTTCCTCGATATGATTGTAAAAAAACTTCAAATTCGCACTTAGCTCACATGAGGATTGATGAGGTAAATAGGATATGAGATATTACCTTCTCCATCTACAGTGGCTGTTAAGGGGGCTCTTGCACAATACTCCGAAATAAGAGTATACTTTTTGTGTATAGTTCGACAACCCACATGAAAAGTATATACTCTTGCAGACAGTAATGTGCCTCGACTCACGTAATATTCTCATCCTTCATATTCTCCATCAACTTGCTGTTGGCGCTGTGTAAGAGAAACATGCACGCGAACAACCTGATCCCACACCTCACCCCATGTGAACGAAACTCACCATCAAGACGAAGCTATCAGCTATCACCTCAGCCCCACCAATACCATAATAACCCCATAAAGCATCTCGTCGTTTCTGAAACTATTTTTCTGGAACTATTATATTTAAGTCCTCTTGCTCTTCTGTCCTTTCACCAAGGTTAGGCCTTTCGTTCGCTTATCGCAGTTATGTGCTGCGAAGTCTTCATCCCAGTAGCCATCTCGAGGAAGTTCCTCCTATACTCTCTTCTCCACTCTCTTCACTTTTAATAATAGTCAATGTGATTAGTCATATACGGATTTTCATTATGCTTCTTGGTAAATCATCGAAAACGCTGCATCTTGTTTGACTTGATATAGATAAAAGGATAAGATGTACTGTAATTGACCAAAGAATGTAACTCATTTGGGTTCCCATAAACTGCAGAGCTGAGGTCTAAAAGAAGAAAGTGAGCTTGTCACTGGAAGGAAAACAAAATATAGTTGGCTATTATGATGCTTACCTCCTCTAGAGAATTTAAGCTCTCGACATTATCTCATTTTGTATAGACTTAGACTTCTAATGAACTCCTAGAAAGATTTTGGTTGAGCGGTGAGTGATAATATGGGGCTCTCTGGTAAGATCGGGAAGGTGTTGTCATGCTGCTGAATTCATGTTCACTAAGTGGTGCTGGGATTGGTATTGTTATTGGTGAAGGAGAGAAGTCGTGGTAAGGTAAGGAGCTCAAATATATGTTAGTGCAAGGTGATTTTAGTTTCCTGTGCTGCTATTAAGATTTGTAGTAAGCTTAAACTCTGGGTAGGGCAAGCTAGAATTGTTCCCCCATATTAAACATAAGAAACTTTTACATGTCCAGAATAAAAATAATTCACTTAAGACAATTTCAAGTGTATGTTGTAGGAACATGAAGTTGTCAGAACTGGCGAACCAAAAATGGGTACAGTGTCACTTGTCAAATGACTCAAACCACATATTCGCCCCCATGACGAAAGAACCCCCATATAGTGCCGAAGTGAAACTAAACCTTGTGATGTGGAGCTCTCCATAGTTTCTCCTTTCCTGAAAGCATTCCACATATCACTGAATCTTGCTCCTCATTGTTGATTTTCTTACCATAAGCTCGCAATGAAAAACTATACATCATTTCCCTTAAAATATTCACGCACTGGACTCATTGCGGTTAGATGTGCAACACAATAAAGGAGCTGCACATGATATCTATCAGCCCCCATGTGAGAGAGGCATGAGTATGCAAGCATGTTGCTGTATATTATATCCACTCCAAAGCCACTTCAAGTTGTTAGCATGTTGTAATATGCTCTCCTTGCTTCGGTATATCAGTTGGTATGCGAGACGAAAAAGAGTTATATTTATGTAACGTGCTCTCCTTGCTTCAGTATCTCAGTTGGTATGCGGAACGAAAAAGAGTTGAATAGTTTTAGAGACAGTGATTTGATCACTTGCTGTGTTTCATTTGTTTCATTCTGCTTTATGCCACTGGCTGTTTGCAAATCAGACTTCTAAGTAACTGATCCCCTACGTCCTTTCCTTATTCTTGTTCTTCAAATCGGTATCTACTATAATGTATTCATATAATGCTGACACTCGTGCAGGTGGCTACGAACATATCAAAGACGTCAAAAGACTGGTGGAAAGAAGAAAAAAAAGGGCATCAAAACTAGGGATGAAACTGCCAACCAAATATCCAATGCAAAGCTTTCATTTTCTGTTTTCGTTGGCCACTCTGTTGTCATCCATGGATCTTGTACTTCCCAGAATTTTGTTGTTCATTTTTGGTTGTTCTTTCCACTTTTCAGAGTAACTTTCTATTCGAAGTTTCCGGAGTTTTTTTATTTATTTCTTTTACGGACGGACTAAAATGCTGGATATGTTGGAGAGGAAACCATAATATGATTATGGATAATGTAAACTTATTGAACTAAGATGACTTTAAGCAACTATCTCGCTGCCTCAAAAAGACTAGTTTGCAGGGCTTATGCCAAGCTTGGCTCAGGCTTTCAAGAGCATCAAGTGTGTTGGGTTCTTAGAGCACATCGCTCGTAGTCAGAGGGTGTTTGTGTGTGTGGTACCCTTGGCTTCCATCTCATCTTTTCACTGCTGTGTTTGGAATATTAGTTACTGAGGGATGAATGACTATAGACGACGGCGAGAGCTGCTCCTTTAGAGTTATAACCCAGGACCGACCACCAGTTCTATCAATGAAGAAACACATTGATCCCAGTATATCAATAGGCGTCTGTAGTTGTATGATACTTATAGTATATGGAAAAGTTATTTCCACTGAACTATTGTTTCATATTTCTTGATTTAATAGCTTAATGTCCTTGCCAGTTGCCATGGCATGCCTGTGTTCACTATTTAGACCGATGCGTCTGTAGTTATCGATTCTTTTCTTCTTTAAAGTAACACAGGTTCGCTAACTTTTTCATACTTGATTCTTATCACTAGTCACCGGGTCAAAGCAAAACGATGAAAGAATTTTCTAATCTTTTTACAGTATGAAAATATTAACCTAAAAACTGTATCGTTCTTGCTATCTAAATCACCGGGTCAAACTGAAATGATTACGGGTGAAAAATCAAAGTAGGAAACAGTTGGGGAAACGGAGGTAGTATGAGCCGAGCCAAGACAATTTTGTTGAGCGGTAGATGGTTTGTGATTTTGGAGGTCGGGCTTCTTGGTCAGCTGACCCGGTCCGAAATTTCTTAAGCAGTATGACCAAAAAGTGTGAGTTGGATTTTGGAGGGCTGGGCTTCTTGGTCCGCTGACCCGGTCCGAAATTTCTTAAGCAGTATGACCAAAAAGTGTGAGTTGGTAGGAATAGCAACTCACTTTATCAATGTGAACGAGTAAATAATTTAGGCAACTACAACCAAGCACCCAAGGTCCCATGGTCTAGCGGTTAGGACATCAGACTCTGAATCTGGTAACCCGAGTTCAATTCTCGGTGGGACCTTAATTTTTTTTTCTTATTTTCCTGCATACAAATCACAGAATGCCTTTTTTATTATTATTTTCCTGCATACAATTCACAGAATGCATGACCCACTTTTTTTTTCTTGGCTAATATGCTAATGGGAAATGCTAAAACGTCACTCATCTTCACCGCACTTCAATTTCACCGCTTATGTTTTCTGAAAAAAGACACCGCTTATGTGGAGTGCTCCGTGGTAATAGAATTGTATAGAAGCAGCTAAAGTGGTAGCTCAAGTGGTAGAGCATTGGAAGCCCCTGTATGAGGTCCCGGTTCAAACTCGGTTGACGACAAAACAATTTCTCTCTAAAAAAAAAGACAGAATTGTATAGAAGATTTTAAGATAAATGATTACCAACAATTATATCTTGACATGTGAAGTACAATAATAATTTGACAAAAAAAGTACAATCGATAGCACAATAATAAAAAGTTCTCTAAAAAGATGACTCCGGAAGATCAGAACAAAATCTCACAAGTCGCTTACTACTTGGTTCACTACTTTCAGGAATGAAGAAAAAGATTGCCATAATTCTGCTATTACTCGACAACGGGAACGCAAAATCTTTTCTCTCTCTAGAAAAGCTCTCGGCTCACGTGTTTCATGGATTTTGAATTCAATTCTGTAACCGCTCCTGTGCCGTCTTCTCCGGTGGTGGGGACGGTGGCGATGGACAGCTCTGATTCACTTGGATCGAAACGGCGTTTTGTTTCCTCGAGCTCGATGGACAGATCTGATGATGGATCTATAGGAAGGAAGTTCTCTGAAGCTCTCGTGAAGCCACCAGTTGGCATCTATGTGGACGACTCTAGTCGGAATTTGTTTGATGATTCTGGCGTCTTGTCCGGGTTTTCATCGTCAATTGATGCGGATGGCCGGATTCAGGTAAGAATCGAAGGCTCTGCTCTGAAGAGGCTTCATCAACCATGGAGCAGAGCATTGATTGTGCGTGTTCTCGGTAAGGATCCTGAGTTTGGCTTCGTCTATGATCGTCTAGATGCTCAATGGAAACTGTACCGTGGCTTTGAACTCACTGATATCGTTAATGGCTATTACTGTGTGAAATTTTACTGTAAGGAGGATTACGATCATGTGTTGTTGGATGGACCATGGATGGTGCGCGGTAACTACCTCACGGTGCAGCGTTGGGTTACTGATGTCGATCCGTCCGGCGATAATTTGGTGGTGACTCCGATTTGGATCCGTCTTAAAGGTATTTCAGTCGAATACTTTGATGAGGATACACTGCTAGGTTTGGGCTCTTTGTTTGGGAAATCAATCCGTGTTGATAAAATTACTCTTGCGGCGGCGCGTGGCAAGTACGCTCGCGTCTGTGTTGAAGTAGATCTGAGTAAAATCCTTCTTCCGGCGATTTGGGTGAATAGAAGGAAGATACATGTGGAGTATGAGGGTCTGCACATGATTTGCTTTGAGTGCGGGACGCATGGTCATCGTCGGGAGTATTGTCCCTCTGTATAAACTCCGATGACAAGTTCGGTTAACGTGGAGGAAGACGGTGGGGTTATGGCTGTAGAAAAAGGTGTTAAACGGCCGGAACGGGTCTCGGATCTTCAGTTTGGTAAGTGGATGATTGCTCAACGGCGACGCCGGAAACCGATTGGTAAACCGACGATTCAGTCGGAGAAGACGACTGATGTGGCTCAAGGGGAGTCATCGGGGCCAGCTGGCAATACCTGATTGGATGGTTCCCGGTTTAACGCTTTGGCTGCTGATGAGTTGGATGGTGCTCCGCATCGCACTTGATTTCATCCTGGGACTATAGATCATGGTGCAGAAACCAATCAGACGTTGCCACATGGCGGAAATTCCCTCAGAGGTAAAGGCAAGGTTAGTCGAGACAGTTACAATGAGAAATTGGAAACGTCTAACCCTAAATTCTCTGGTGCTCGTCCGCCTTTGGCTCCGATTGATTCCAATCGTGTATTCTCCGGTGTGAAGAAATTGACATCAGATGGAGGATCCTCGCGTGCTGGTAAAGCATTTAGTGCTGGGAGAGGTGGTCTTTCTGCTAA
Source organism: Linanthus parryae (assembly GCA_023055425.1). NCBI lineage: Eukaryota > Viridiplantae > Streptophyta > Magnoliopsida > Ericales > Polemoniaceae > Linanthus > Linanthus parryae. Next base: position 44,704,147 of record JALGPY010000002.1, read on the forward strand.
GTCTGGAGGGGATGCGTCCGGTGAAAACCCTAGTTGGTCCTCACATCGACTCGATGGAGTTTTCTCTTCAAAAATTCTTCTCAACCCCTTCACATCAGGTGGGGGTTCCAGATATGAGGTTAGCACTACCACTGCGCAGCCTAATGCTGGTTCAGGCGATCTCAGAGATGGCCAGGTCAGGGGCTCTATCATTGGAGCAGGTGAGTTTGGTAAAGGATCATAATCATTTTCTTTTTCCAATGAAGATACACACATGGAATTGTCGTGGGGTGGGTAATGGTGATACTGTGAATTCTCTAGTTGAATTGTGTAGAGTTCATACTCCTACTGTTATGGTGTTAGTTGAGCCTAGAGTGGCTAGTTGTCATACTACTCTCATTTGTAGAAGGACATTGTTTGATAGAGTGGAAGTGGTTGAAGCTCAGCGGTTTTCAGGTGGAATATGGTTACTCTGGAAAAGCTCTGAAGTTGAAGTTCAAGTTATTTCTTCTAATAGCCAAGTTTTGACTGGCTTAATTAGGAGAGTTAATCAGCCTTTGTGGCTGTTTTCTGCTGTATATGCAAACCCTGTGCCATTTTCTAGAGATGAACTCTGGCATTATCTCAGAAAGCTAGCTGAGGACATTCCTCTTCCATGGTTAGTGGCTGGAGATTTCAATCAGGTTGCTACTGCTAGTGAAAAAGAGCGGTGGCAGACCAGTTAATTCTAAGAGTTGTGGAAAGATGTTAGATTGTTTTAATGACTGTTCTTTGATGGATATGGGATTCCAGGGTCCAATTTACACTTGGACAAATTCTCATGGGGCTGGCTCTAGAATCTGCCAAAGAATTGATAGAGCTCTTTGTAACCAACAATGGAGGTTGCTCTTCCCTGAAGCTGTGGTCAAGCATGGTACCAATGTCAGCTCTGATCATCACCCTTTGATTATTGAATTGGAATTAATGGTAAATGTGAATGAGGAACTTAGACCTTTTAGGATGGAAGCTGCTTGGTTTACAGATGATAGATTCAGAGATTTGGTGTCTGAGAAATGGAATAAGATGTTACTTTTACCTGAAGCTGTGAAAGCCATAACTGTTGATATCAAGATCGGGAATAGAAATGTCTTTGGGAATATTTTTTGGAGGAAGAGGAAGATTCTAGCTAGATTGGATGGGATTCAAAGAGTTATGGCTGTTAGAGTGCATCCTTTTCTGATTAAGCTGGAAGCTGAGTTGCAAGAAATGTTGAGTGTAGTATTGGCTCAAGAAGAGATTTTCTGATTTCAGAAATCTAGAGTGAATAAGTTACTTTTGGGAGACAGAAATACTCATTTCTTCCATGTCTCCACCATTAGGAGGAGAAGGAGGAATAAGATTTCTCAAGTGAAACTAGACAATGGTAACTGGTGTGATGATCCCGTTGTTCTCAAGGCTGAAGTTACAAAGTATTTTAAACTGCTTTATGATGATGACTCTCAAGAGGGGTCTAATTTTTCAGGGCAGGGGGTGTGATTTCTGAGGAAGAACTCTCTTCCCTCACTACCCCTATTACTATGCAAGAAGTAAGAAGTGTCCTCTTCTCTATGGGTGCTCTTAAAAGTCCTGACATTGATGGATTTCCTCCTGGTTTCTATCAGAGGTACTGGGATGTTGTTAAGGAGTCTTTGTTTGGTATGGTTCACTCTGCTCTGGCTTCTGGTCATCTCCGTAGTAACATAAATCAGACTCTTTTAGCTCTTATTCCTATAGTTGAGTGCCCTATCTCTTTTAGTCAATTAAGACCCATTAGCTTATGCAATGTGTCTTTGAAACTCATTACAAAACTCACCACTCTCAGATTGAGACCCATTATGCAGAGACTTATCCACCCCAATCAGTTCATTTTTTTACAAAAGAGATTAGCTTGTGATAACTTGATTATTGCTCAAGAAGTGTTGCATAGTCTCAGGACCATGAAAAGAAAGAAAGGGGGTTTGGCTATCAAAATAGATCTTGCTAAAGCCTATGATAAGGTAAAGTGGGATATGCTACATGTTATTTTGCAACAAATTGGTCTTCCTAGCAATTGGACTTCTCTTATTATGGAATCTATTACCACATCTTCCTTTCAAGTTCTTTGGAATGGGGAGAGATTGGAGGAATTTATTCCTAAAAGGGGGTTAAGACAAGGGGATCCCATCTCCCCTTTTTTATTTTTTTTACTATGGAGGTCCTTGCCCAGAAAATTCATGCTGCAGTTGATAGCAAAAAATGGAAAGGGGTGAAATGTTCTAGAGGAGGGCTAGTTGTTACTCATCTTTTCTTTGCAGATGACCTCATTTTATTTGGTGAAGCTACTCCTCAACAAGTTAGAATCATGAAGGAGGTGTTAGATGATTTTTGTTTGGTTACTGGTCAAGCTGTTAATTTTGACAAATCCAAGATGTTTGTGGTTGATTGTATTGGGAAGGGTGTTGCAAGAGAGCTTAGTGCTATCTCTGGAATTGGCCTCACAGATGAGTTGGGTAAGCATTTGGGTGTGCCTTTGCTACATCATTCTTGCAGATCTTATGATTTTCAATTTGTGGTGGATAATGTGAGACTCAAACTTTCTGGTTGGGTGGCTTCTCAACTGTCTTTTGCTGGAAGAACTACTTTGGTGAAAACTGTTTTGCAGGCTGTTCCCTGTTATGTGATGCAATCTACCATGTTGCCTATGGCCACTATTGATGAAATTGACAGAGTTTGCAAACATTTTTTGTGGGGGTGGTACCACAGAAAAGTCAAAGATTCATTTGGTTGGCTGGGATAAGATTCGGAAGGACAAATCTTGTGGTGGTTTAGGTATGAAGAATCTAAAATTATTTAATGCTGCTATGTTTGCTAAGGTGGGCTGGAGAGTGAAGAGTGATCCTTCTTCTTTACTGGCTACTGTTATTTCAAAGAAATATGAGAACAATGCACCTAAATCTTACCATTCCAGAAGTTGGAAAAAAAATCATACTGCCATGAAGATGGTTAAATCAGGGGCTGGTAAGGTGATTAAGAGTGGTAATCAAGCTCTGTTTTGGATTGATCAATGGTTAGGTATGGCTCTGTCTCCAATTAATGATGATGATTTTTTACTTCATGTCAAGGATTATTGGGTAAATGGGGTTGGTTGGAATGTTAGTGTATTAGAAAATTTGCTTCATGTTCATGTTATGGAACTGTTGCAGCAGGTTCAAATTTATGAGAATATTGATGAGGATGATGCAGATATTTGGTTGGGAGATAAAACTGGGAGTTACTCAGTTGCCTCAGCTCATAAGGAGTTGGTGGGTAATGAAGCTCCTAATTCAAATGGGCCTATGTGGAAACAAATTTGGAAGCTGAAGGGGTACCAGAGGTGGAGGAGTTTCTTGTGGCTCCTATTTCTTGACAAATTGTGTACACAGAAGCTGAAATGTCTTAGAAGGGATTATCTCTGATTCTATCTGCTTACTGTGTTCAAATTATCAAGATTCCTCTCTTCATGCTATTAGGGATTGCTCTTGGGCTAAATCTATATGGAAATAGTTAGTGGTTCATATTCATTGGGAATCTTTCTTTGAGTGCAACTTGCATGACTGGGTGGCTTTGAATCTCAGAAGAAGTGATTTAGGTGTTATTACTAAATTTGAGTGGTCTGTGGTTTTCTTGGCAGCTGCTTCTACAATTTGGATGTGGCATAATAAGCTCATTCATGAAGTGGCCTTTAAGCTTCCTCATAGTACTGTTTCAGCTATTTTACAACAAGTGAAATTTGTGGAGAAAGCTTCTTTGATTGATCCTGGTAACATGATGCAGAAGCCAATCTTTGTGTGCTGGAACAAACCCAGTTTTGAGCAGATAAAGGTTAATGTTGATTGTGCTTTCTCATAACAGAATAATGTTGCTTATGCTGGAGTGGTGGCAAAAAATCATCTTGGTGATTGGCTTTGGGGTTATAAGTTGAAGGTGGTGAAACTTCTGTGTTAAATGGAGAGTTATGGGCTATCTGGGAAGGATTGAAAATCATTGTTGATATGCAGCTTTCCAAATTATTGTGGAGACCGATTCTTTAGATGCAGTCAAGATGATCTCTGAAGAAGGGGTGGATAAGCCCCTCTGGCCTATGGTGAAACTAATCAAGAATCTGCTTGCTATCTCTGATAGTTCTATTGTTCATGTTTGGAGAGAAGCTAATGCAGTGGCTGATGCATTAGCTAGCTCTTGTAGAGGTGCAAATTTCAATAGTATTTTGTTAGAACCTCCTTGTAACTGTCTGAAGCTGCTAGAGGTGGACAGAAGAGGTATTGGTGGTAGTATTAGATTTCTGTTTTGAGCTTTGAGCTCCTTTATTTTACCCAAAAAAAAAAAAAAAAAAAAAAAAAAATTGCCAAGAAAACAAATATTCTGATGAACCCTAGATAGATCTCACTTAATTTGATGATCATGGAGCCGATCTTCAATCAACACCGGATCAGATCAGTTATACCCTTCGACGCAAAGAATTAGTTCAGATTGCAGGCGCAATAAGACCAGTATCATCCGAAAAAACTTAAACTCTTTCCAAATCTTTCTATGCTCTACATGATAGCCTCCTAACCGCAAATCCAGTTCAAAGAAACAAAAAACCCAATTGTACAATTTACACTTTTCAGGAGAGGACCAAATAACAAAGAAAGATAAAACTACACAGATATCAAATTTAACCATACACAGAAAGCCCGTAAAACAAATTTAAAATTAACAAGAACCACCAAGACGGTACGTTTTCCCCCCACCTTCTGTCTTTTGCCAGGGCTGTTCATTTTGTGGCTGGATCGAAGAACAAAACTGGCTTGCAAATTGCAATCCCCAAGAACCCAAATCTGGAAATATTCAGAGTTGTTGTTTTACCGAGAAGCAGGCGCACGAATGGGGAGCCTGCTGTATTATTAACAAAGAATCGAGAACCGCCGCCTCCGCCGCTAGTCCTCCGGCGGCGACCTCTCCACGTTCCGCTCATCAGATGGTTCCGGAAATATATCCTTCGACTGCCGCCTTGTCGACGACGAACGATCAAACCCACCACCGCCGCTTCCCTGTGAAGCCGAAGCTCCTCCTGACTGCTTGAAACTACTAGTACCTTCTCCTCTGTTACCTCCCGCAACCGCCGCCACATCCGACGAACTCCGCCAGCTACCGAACAGAGCGGCATTCCAAGATCCCCTTGAGGAGGTCGCTCTAAGCCTAGCGGAGCTAGTGTTCTCTTCTCTTACGACCTTCAAAGGGTTTTCAAGAGCTTTGAGGACGTATCTCATCAACGGACGCCGTGAAGGTTTCGGGTTGAGGCAAGATCTGGCAACAACAGCCATAGCCCAGACTTCTTCTAACAAATCTTCGTCGATGATGAGAGAAGGATCCAAGATGTTGGTGACGAGCTCTTTGTCGTATATGCTTATGTAAGGCAGCGTCGCGTCCAACATGTCTTTTGTTTTGGCTTCGTTTGATGCGCTGATACCTAACTTACCGGTTACCAATTCTAGTAACACCTTCCCGAAGCAGTAAACGTCGTACGTACACGTAGCTGTTGCTGAACCTGACGATTGCAAAAAGAACAATAAGCCAATGAAACCTATATGTTGAAAACTTCTTCATGAAGCATAAACAGACATAATTAGAATTATTCCACTAAAAACCTCTTCATGCAGCTAATTTGAACTAAAAATCCAGTTTGAGCTAAAAGTCATGTTTGATGCGTGATATTTTGGGTGGGTTTGGTATGGCTTTTTTGTAGCTTTTAATCCACTTTAAACTGTTACTCTGTTTTGAACTTTTATGAGGGGTTTGTGAAGACTTTTTCGTGCTTGCTTTTGGATTTTGAACTCTGGCTTTTAAGTGTAAAACTAGCTTTTGAAAAAAGTTTGGTTTCAGCAGCTTTTTTGGACTTTTTCTTCTTAGACAACAAAATGACTAATATACCCATACCATTATGTACAAGAGCAACTACTCAAAACCATTTCAAGAGATCTTTGCTAAAAGTTAAGTGAACGTTCGAAAACACGAGTAGGAACATAAAAGGTCGAACAATTTGGTCCAACAACATAAGATCAAAATCAAAAGTAAAGTGAATGTCAAAACTTTTATATAAGACACGAGGATAGAAGATAACAGATCAAAGTGTTTGGTCGAACAGCATAGGATAAGAATCAACTACACCCTCTCAAACCATAATTTTGGGCCCCTTTCATATCAGCATTGCCCAAAACATTAGTCCTTGTTCTATAGTTTGGGAAACAACATTCACATTTTGTCGAAGTTACCTCTTAAAGTAGTTATGGGATGTATTGAAAATCAAACATTTAAGGACGACAACGGAATGTAATAGCTACTTCTGTTAAGCGATATAATAGTTGCATGTGATGATAGAAAGTTCCTAATTTTCGGAAGGGACTAAGGGCAGAGTCATATTTATCCTAGATTGGGTCAAAGAACTTAACACCCTCGTGTTATTTCAGGCTTGAATATAGTTGCCCGAATGATATGAACTTATGCAGAATGAGATACCTTATACTAGTTTCAGCTACTGACCTCACAAGCTAGAACTATAATACTTGTCCAAAAGACAAACAAATATAACTATAAATTTATGAAAGTAAAAAATGTAAACTGCACGTACCAGAAGTGCCTTGTTCAGATCTGCACAAGAAACAAAACAAATAGGAGAGGAATCGAGTTAGAATCTTGAACCAAAAAAATATAAATGCATAACATAGTAATAAAATGTCATTACAAAAAGTGGTTATCAGTTCTAGCAAACTTTGTATTCACTTTTGCGTTTGAAAGATGAATGTTGAAGTTGAACTAGCTAGTAAGATAGAGACACAAGGTTACCAAGCAGTATACAAGCTGGAGAATAGGCTGTTGAGATGAATCTGAAGAAAAGCACGAGAGTAATCCTCTACAAGTTTCAGTTTCATGAAAACAAAGTAGTAAAGTACAGTTTTCATATGTAGAAGTCGGCTAGAAGGGTGGTTTCTGAAGCTGGATGCTCCAACCAAACCAGGAATATAAAAAATTGTCTTTCTGTGGAATGAATGGGCTCTTCCTGTTAAAACTAACAAGTAATAGACTGAGGTCAGTCGTCTAAACACTCAAATTACGGAACTTCAATATTCTCCTGAAAGACTTTGGATACCACTCTTTTCCAACATTCATTAATCTTCCTATGGTTATAGTTAGTTTTGGATTATAAGTCGAATCAACTTGTAAGTGGTGTTTAGTATGGACTTATAAGCTGAAAAGTTAGATTTCGACTTATAATAGTGTTAAAATTGAGTCTAGAAAAAGTTGGGTTTTTGAAGCTTTTTTTTAGCTTTTGGACTTGGAACGTCTTTTTCACCAAACACACCCAACATTTTGTTCATCTTTTTTGTCGTAGACTTATTAGTCAACTCAAGTTGCAAATAAGTCATACCAAACTCACCCTATATCAGATACAGCTAATGCCTAGTCATGAGCCACACGGCAGGTGACTCAAAGCATGGCAAGACATCACAAGAACATCACAAGTGCAGGTTAACATGGGTTCAGCTTCAATTTTCCTGATTTAGTTATGACATGCGGGTAATACTCATGTCACTAAAAGTGTAGGTTGATCCGAAGATTTATCCCTATTCACTGGCATTATCTTCTCAAAGTTTGAGGTCTAACAACTAAGCTACAGCTTCGTGACTGTTAATCCTTGACGCTAAGTGATTCAAGGGCTAGGACCCTTAAATATTCGAAAAACCTAGATAGCCCAGAGAAGAAGTAAATCACGTATTTCTTTCGTTCTCGGGCATAATTTTCTTCTGAGTTAATATTCATCAAAGAAAGAAAAATCTTAATTTCCAGAGAAGAAAGAGGAGGGTAAACCATTTAAAAAATGTAGTCGGTCATATAAATAATTCAAGCAGCCATCAGAATTCAATATTCCTTGCAAGCATGAATAAACAACTTACGGTGGCAACCTCAGCAGCCTAGTTATCATGCTTTGTTGAGTATCATGCCCCTCTTGAGCACAGACTTCACTCAGGCTCCCTAGCCGTACTTCAAATTTATCATCAAGAAGTATACTGCTGGCTTGAACATCTCTGAAATAACCAAAACAACGTGTCATTACTAGTACTAACACACATAATTTGAAGTAAAATAGCAATTCGTTAAATTCACAGCTAAACTGTGTATCAAATAAGAGATGTAAGAGGAATCAAACTACTTGGCTCTGTAACTACAGCCTCTCAATTAAGCAAGGCATCAAAATAACAAATCAAGGCTTTTCATGCAAGAGAAGACATAAATAACACTTTAAATGAGATAACAAGAGGAAAACTATCAAGGAGTTAATTCTCGGAAAAAGAAGACCTGGAATGTGGTATAGTAATATAAAGAGGAGACAGTGAGACACGTAATTTTTCTCTGATATGGAAAAAGAATGAGCTATGTGCATTCACGAGTCGACTTATTGACTAAGACTCCACTTTCTTAATCTTCATTGCACTACTGCAATGTCAATAATAAGTCACCTTATTTGCTACATATATAAAAAAACATTTATTTTTCTACAGAATGCCACATTCTAATGTTTTCACTACCCACACTCGCAACATTTCTTGACAACTACATTCCGAATAAAATCCTCTTTGTATCGAACCGGTGATTACCATAAAAGGAAGGGCGAGGGTGAGATAAAATGGGAATGATCTTACCGAGATAATATTGGGAATAAAAAGTGTCTAATCAATGCACTTCAAATTTTTAATTTCCACACCGACAATGAAAAACTAGGTAGACTTTATCGGAAGGCAGTAATTCACCCCCACCAAGGCGATACCATTAAGTGTTCTTGAGTTATCACCTTAATGGGTTGTACTGAAGGGATGATTCCGATAAAGCAATCTGAAAATAAGGGGAAACTTGGATTTGGAAGACATAGAAAGATTTATAATCATCACAACACATATCTATAGGCAACTAAGGTGAACAAATAGATCAATGAAAATGCCTATAGGCAGCACTAATTGCCACGTTTTCAAGTGGAAAACAAGTCAGGACAATAGGAATGACAAAGAAGCAGAAGTTACCCCACTGAATCAAAAGCGACAAGCTCAAAACCTTCCGCCTGTCGGCACCGACACGCTAGAAGTCAAACAACTATGTTTTGAAAAACACGTGGCAAAGCTGCATAGCATCCAAGTGGCCACTCACACAGGTCATCTAGAATGGAGACTTAAGTTTGACACCCTTGGAGCTTACCTTTTATGAACGCTACCAGATGCAGCCACTTTTAGAGAAATGTACACATCAAACCAGATGGTGACATATTTTAAACCAATTGAGAGGCCAGGAGAGATCTAGATGGTTGCCTACTACTATTAAGGTAAAATCTATCAGGTGTGAGACAGGCAGAATAAATTGTTAGAGATATTCAATCATGGTCCAGGGTTCTAGCTCAGTGGTCTAACATCGAAAGCCCCCTGCATGAGGTCCAGGGTTGGAACCCTGTTAAATGTAGGCTAGCTAGATTATGATTTATATCTCTAACATAATAAGGCGGCTAGAATTTTCCGAAGGAGGAGCTACATTGCTCATAAGTATCCTTCACAATTGAAGCTTCTACAAACAAGGATTCTTTAATGCATCAGAGCATAGTGGCTCTTCCTGGCCTCAGAAGAAGCCCGTGGATTTTTTCTTTACCAACCAACGTATACTTCAAACACTATTAAAACAATACATCTAACTCTCCATCCTCTTCTAAGGTTTCTCTATTTCGTTCTCTTCAAACCTTCAGCCGTGTTGTGCGACTTGTGCCTGATTGATAGAGGATTATTATTTCCAATTACCTTCTCTCATGCCTAGTCATTTACTGACCACAAACCAAATCAATATACAATAATTATGCAACATTGTATTTGTCCAAATTATACAAGTGTCTCCATTGTACAATATCTTTCAGCGCGTAGCATACCACATTCCTCTTTAAAACGCCTAAAAGCTCCACGTTCTAGGTAACAAGAAAAAGAAAGAATATGTGGTAATGCATTTGCATTTATGTTAACAACTTAACGTAGTACGCCTTGTGGAGAAATTCGTTTTGTAACATGAAAATCCTAGGAAGTCCAAACTATAATGGTTGGAGGAAACTCATGAACCTATGCTTAAAAGTTTGACCAGTTAAAACAACTCGTAAGAAAACATATGAATACTTCAAGGCTTTTCAAAACAAAGTTGGTTAGTTAAATTCCCTCTGCCCCGTCTTGAATTTCTTCGTTTAGTAAAATGGAAGTCCCGAATTAATGCCATACTACCAAGAAATTGCATACTTTTTCACTTTCCTCCATACACTTACTTTTTCACTTCTCACAAAAAGAGTGCCAAACAAAAGACATTTTTGTAGATCTATCACGTCAAAAGCCTCGCCTAAAACTCAGAAAAAAGTCAGCCGCGACAATTAAAATAGCACGGAGGGAGTAATAACATAGAAGATTGAAGAACTTTTCCAACTTTATCATTGAAGAACCCTAACATATTAATTTCTTTAAATTCCATCTTTAACACTTCCAAATAAAATGAGAAAAATGAGCCTTCTACGAATGAAGTGTCCAAATTAGCTTTATCGCTATGGCATAGAACAATGTACTTGATTATTGTTCTAGGTCAGGTGCGGTGGGAAATGAGAACAGACTATTTTCATCTTATCGGAACATTTTATCCCATATTATACTTTTTTTTTCTTTTTACACTTGACTTTAGACATCGGTAGGAATAACACTTGTATAAAAGAAGCACGAGAAGCAACATAAACATTTTTTATTGTGTGCGGTAGTGACATAAATTGCATCTATATCGTTGTATATATATACATATATGTGTGTATATGTGTTTGTGTATTATTTTTGAAACGTTACTCCTACATCGTATACCTTTTTACCATAGTTAGTTTACTCTACAAGCATCTACAAGACTCTACAAGCATCTACAAGTTAGACAAAAAATTTGCTCCTGAGGCAAAAGTACTCACTTATCCCCTCACCGGTGACAAACAAGGGAATAAACCCAATAATTATGTGCTGGCATGACGTTACTCTTTTTCATTGTTGTCAGAATCTTACAATTCATGACTCGTGCCCCAGAATTTGATTTAATTCACCCATGAAACGATACAAATCGCTCTGTGAATCTTATACGGATCAAAATTTATTCCGAATCCAAATTCAATAGACCAAATTTTACAAACCGGTTGCGATTCAGACCGATTCACTTCAGCGAAAGCACTAATTAGGACCAGACTAAGAAATAATACTTCCCCATTTATGTCTGCTTTGCAGTATATGCTAGTTTTAAGATAATAGTACAATTTTCTTAAGAAGCCAAAGTTAATAGTTTCCTAATATTTTCCATTATCTCCGTATCTTAATTTTCCTAATATTGCTCTATGTACCTTCCTATATCTTCGTTTTTCTTAGTTTTAGATGTGTGCAACTCCTAATTACTCGTTATTGCTGCAATAATCTTAAAAACTGAGTTTCAATATCATTGATATATGATTATGTTTGTTCACACATTTATAGTTCTATGGGATATGTTATTCTATCTCGGAAATATTGTGAGCGGATCTTTACACAAATGATTCAGTTCACGATTCAGTGAATTTGGATTTCGATTAACAATCTGAATCTTGATTTAACAACTATGCTCGTTTTTGTTCCATACATAGTGTTAATTAAGTGGTACTACTGATCCCATGCAAGTGCACCGAGACACACACACACAGGTAAGAAAATACCTAAAAGATCCATCTTCCTCTGTTATCATGGTCTTAAAAATTGGTAATTGACTCATTATGAATCACATCAGCCAATATGTAAAAGAATTTTAGCCTGCCGATACCATCAAATCCAATACCTCGGTTAGGTAAGATGAACAGCCCATATTGGATAAAATTTTCAATGAACTCCAATATGGAGAAAAACCAGTGAATAATCAGTCGCTACTCCCAATAAAAGTACATGTTATTGACCGTGTTTTTGACACATACTACGTTATGGAGTATATTTTTGAAACTAAAATTATGAAATCACAAACTTTATTTACGCAAAAGTGTTTATTCAGAACTAGTAAAACATCATAGTGGAATGTCAAATATACTCAGGGCATGCTTATGCGTGAATTTCTGAATATTTGCTTGTGCTTTAAAATTCACGCTTCAGGTTGGCCCTTCCTGTGTGAATTTGGTAGACTTATTTGCAACTTAAGTTGACTTATAAGTTTATTTCAGAAAAGTCTACGAAAAAAAAAGATGAACAAAAAAATTGGGTATGTTTGGTGGTGAAAAAGATGTTTTAAGCCCAAAAGTTCAAAAACAGCTTCAAAAACCCGACTTTTTCTAGACTCAATTTTAACACTGTGAACTTATAAGTCGAAATCCAACTTTTCAGCTTATAAGTCCATACCACACACTACTTACAAGTTGGCTTCAACTTATGATCCAAAACTGACTTATAAGCTGCTTATAAGTCATACCACATCTCGATAGTCATTCCATTTCAGCAACACGTACGAGGTTGATACCTGATTCCAGAATCAGGGGTCATACATTGGTAAAGTGCATAGATTTCCATTCAATTTAAACAATGTCTCTGTAGGTCCTTGGTATCACCTCACTGTTAGATGACCCATCCTTGGTATTACGTCATTGGAAGTTGATGACCCACCTCAGCATTTGAAAATTATTTTACACGCACAGATTTGGCAGAGGCCAAGCATGAACACACACATTAGTTTACCTAAGTCATTTATAGATTGGAGACTAGAGTCAGGGGATTGTCAAAACCTAGGTTTCCGTTTTCAGAATGTCCTTAGAATACCAGTTTACCTGGCGAAGGACTATCTCCATTTCCTTGCCTGGTAAACGAAATTTCATTTGAAGCCTTCTAGAGCAGGTAATATATAATCTTAGAAAATTTATACTCCGTATTCACGAGTTTTACATCTAGCCATCTACCTGAAAGCAGCACCAAGATGCTCCCCCCCCCCCCCCCCTCTACAACACACATACAAATTTGGGGTGTGATTGATAATACCACGAACACTCTACTTTATCCAGCTTTCATGCCTTCTTGCTTGTGACAAAAATCAGAGAAGTTTGACTATGGATAATACGCAATGTATACCAGGAGTGACAAACTCGAACATGTACTCCCGACGATTTCTACAACACAAAACCGAGAAATGAACAAATCAGGCTGCAAAGAGTTCCCCACCACGAAGCTAAAAGGTGGTCTTTTAACCATTACTTTCTGAGATCTCCAGCTACAAACGGTTTGGCATCCATTTTCTGGCAGAAGGAAAATGGAAGTAGCTTTCTGAAATTTTTCAAATAGAAATTCAAGAAACAAGAAAGTGCTTTTGGAATCTCCGCAAAAATAGAAACCAGAAACTGCAGATGTAAAGCAAAGTACAAACAATAGTGAACACGGAAAAGTCCACATACACAACATAATAGATAGAAGCTACATGAGAGTAGTAGTTCGCATACGAATATCATATACAAAGATCCCATATTACACCAGAGTCGAGAACAAATGTCCGTCAGTAGCAAGTGGGAAGAATGAACAAAATGACAGTAATCACAAAGACCAGAAGTGAAACGCAAGCAAGTCCAACAATACCTGTGCACAAGTGGTGGAGTACACTCGTGATGTAGATAAGACAAACCCTCGGCAGCTCCTATCGCAATTTTCAATCGTGTTATCCAATCGAGTGACTGCAAACTGTCATCCTCGGAATCTGTTTTCCTGTACAGAGAACTCGACAGATCCCCGTTTGGCATATATCTATAAACTAGAAACTTCTCATTCTCTTTTTCGCTCTCCAGACAATGTCCCATGAGGGGTACCAATCTTGCATGAGAAACCTTACTGAAGACATCTAATTCTAACAAGTACGATTCTTTCTTGACTGTTTGCAGATCAACTTTCTTAATGACTACAGGAACCCCACCTTCAAGAATTCCCTGGAATAGATCACCTGAATGCCCTTTTTTGATTAGGTTGACATCATTGAAGTTATCAGTTGCTAGAAGGAGTTGCTGATATGTAAAAACTTCCCCAAGGCTCGAAAAGTTCAAAGACAATCCAGGAGGAGAAGGTGGTGGTTGATTTTCACCAGCAGGAACAGGTCCCACCCCAGTTCCTCTTTGATTCGTTTCGCCTCTCTTGCAGGTGCGAATGATTAAGATAACCACTACAATGACCACAACTGCAAGAAGTGCTCCACCCAAAGCTGCCACCAATATGATCCACCATTTGTCGTTCTTCTTCTTTTTTGACTTAGATGGAGGAGGAGGAGGCTGAGTGGTATTAGGAGAGATTCCATCAAATGGCAGGTTCCTCTTGGCATAAAAGGACTTGCATTCTTCATCACTCCTCTGGCTTGATATGACTCTAAGGCAATTTTTCCCAAGGGATACATTACTACGAGCATAAACCGGAACAATGCCTTCGAAATAATTCCCAGACAAATCAATCAAACTGAACCTCTTGATCACCGATGTGAGATTTCCATAAAACATGTTATGGGAAATGTTAAGAACTGCAAGAGGAGCACTAGCATTCGAACTTACATCAGGGAGAGTTCCTTCAAGGCTGTTTCGGGAGACATCAATCGAACGCAATGCAGGCAAAGACCACAGCGAAACAGGTAGATTACCCGAAATGTTATTATGATTGAGAGATAGATTCTGCAACCGAGTCAACGTGGGAAACAAGTTCAAAGGCAATGAACCCGAAAGCAAGTTGTTGCCAAGAACCAAGTTCTGCAAATTCCTCAACCCTCTCAAATCCGCCGGAACAGACCCAGTGAAAGCATTGGCGCTGAGATCAAGGTCATCCAAATTCGAAAGGTCACCTAATTGGGGCGGTATAGTCGATGCAAGGCTGTTATTAGAGAGGTTCAAGAATTGGAGCTGAGAGAGTGTTCCAATCCCAGGATTAATACTCCCAGAAAGGTAATTAGAGGACATATCAAGTGAGGTGAGATTCACAAGGGAGACAAAAGTTGAAGGAATAGATCCAGTGAAGCTATTGTAAGAGAGATCAAGAACAGAAAGACCCAACAATTGACCTAAACTTTGAGGAACAATCCCAGTCAAACCATTCCTAGACAAGTAGAGACCAGTGAGAGTAGTCAAATTCCCAAGACTATTTGGTATAACCCCATTGATTGAACAAGACCTAAGATCAAGCACCTGGAGTGCACCAAGTTTGACACCAAACCAGTCTGGTATTGACCCAGGTAACAAGAGGTTTGAAGCATTGAAAGACTCTAAAAGAGTGAAATTCGCAAGAGCATCAACAGAGAATTGTGGGTTTTGACTACCTTTTCTTGTTCTTCTAAACCCAGAAACGTTGATCCCAATGACTCTACCATTCTTGCATTGGACACCGACCCAATTCGAACAAGGGTCTGCTTTAATCGGCCACTCTTTGCTCCTCAAACCCAGCGACGATCTGAGTTGAATCAGAGCCAACCTCTCATTCCTTGACCTCAGAAACTGATTCGATTGTTGCTGCAATGTAGATTGAAACAGCAAGAAGAGAACGCCCAAAGCATAAACAACACTTACCCGAATCACCATGACGACGACCCTTTAGCAATGCCTCCACATTAGCATCTCTCTCTTCAAACCCAGGTTTGAATTTAGCCTTCCTTCAATACCCAGAAACCACTCCACCGACTATAGAGGCAAATTTTGGTGGGTTCTAGAGAGGGAGTGAATTGGGGGTTTTGGAGAGAGAGAGGCACAGAAGGGGTTAATGGTATGCCGCTGAGAGTAGCTAAGCTCTATCTGTCACAGAGCTCTTAACACAGCTACGACTCTCCTTGAAGAAAAAGCCAGAAATTGAATTACTAAAATATTGGGTTAGAGAGGTTTCTTTTTTCTCTCTTTCTTTGTAAAGTCGCTGACATTAATGGCTGCTCTCCAAAAAAGCTAATCTGGGTTTTTCTGAATCTTTCTGATCCTTACACCGCCGCTACTTTTGCCGGAAAGTGGTGATTGGACCGGCGGCGAAGTTGACCTCCGGTGAACCCGGAACAATACAGCTAAGGGTTCAAGAATTTAAACCCATTTCTCTCTCTCTCTTTCTCTCTCTAAATCTCAGTGTTAATCAGTGGAAGTGTGTCTATTATATGAGGAGAGAAGAAGGAGACGATGGGTTGGGTGGTATGGAGATTTGACGATTCAAAACTTTTTATTTTAATCAACTTTTTAATGGTGTAAATGAAATGTAATGAAATGGGATTTTTTTGAATTTTCTTTTTAAGGAAATGTGGGTTTTTTAATGATTGATTGATGCAAAATTTATTACAATGCTCAATTAGTCATTTGAAAGGAAAATTAAATTTGGGGTATGACATTGTCTTTGACTTGTTCATCATGTGTGGGGGTGGGAAAGCAAAATGAAATCTTCCTTCTGAGACAACTTTCCACTATGGCCCCCTTCTTTGTTTTGGAAAGAGTTTGGTGAGGTCAAATGTGTGATTTTATTTAATTTCTTAGTTATACTATTTTCATTCCAAAACACTCTCTTAATTTTTTTTGAAAATTCACTTCATAAACTAGGCATTAAAGCCTAAAAACTCATCCACAGTACATCATCGTACCTTGTTTAGCAAACATGTGCGCACAAAAGTTTCGTTTGCGAGAGACCAACTGAATAGAATACTGGTCTGTATCCAAAATCTGTAAGCAATCGTTCAGGATTCTACTGCTTCAGAGATACTCGCTCCATCTTCAGCTATCCCTCGCCGAGCTCGACGCTCCTGCCATAGTTTTACCAAATTAGAAGCATTTGTTTCCAACACCATGTTTTTCAGACCCAGGATAGCCACCAGTCGAACTCCTTCACGCATAGCCATGGCTTCCGCCACTTTGGACGAGCTTCCGAACGGCAGTTCAGACACCTTACCCGCCACAAACAACCCGAACTCATCTCTGATCACTACTCTCGCCGTAGCTCTTTTCTTCCTAGCATCCCATGTAGCATCTGAGTTGAGTTTCAACCAACCCGAAGGAGGCTTCACCCACTTAGCCGCTGAGTTCGCCGAGGAATGGCCATGGTTCGGAAACTCCCTACCCACTGGCAGAGAATGAAGCAACACCTGAACCACTTAGTTTTCATCTTGTGGCCCTTAAACAACCATTTATTTCTCCCCCACCATATCACCCACGCACCTCCAGTAAAGACTTTTTTGTCCTCAGTTGACAAAATGTCAAAGGTTTATTTGAACCAAATAGCGAAATCGCCGGCAACATTCTTCACAAAATTATTACCAAAACATAAAGCCCTGATTTTTTTGGCTTTTTTACATCTCATAAAGAGATGGGATTCCGTCTCCGGTTCTTCACCACACATTTGACAGACATCATCAATCACGATTCTATGCCGCACCAGCTTTGACCGAACCGGGAGGCTGTGATTAAGAGCTCTCCAAGCCGAAAAGAGCAATTTTTTGAGATAGGTTGTGCCCAGAAACGTTTCCACCAAGTAACCGCACCATTGCCCCCGTCGACATTGGATTAACTTGAACCTTATACGAACTGAATATTGCCCATCCTCTTCGTAATGCCAAATAAGACAGTCCGAACGATCCACCAGCAATATCCCCATCCGAACGATCTCTTCGATATCTTCTTTCCAGAAGCATTGCTCTAGGAGTTCTCGATTCCAAGAGCGATCATCCAAAAACAAATCTGCCACCATAAGATTCTTCTGAAACAAAGTAATGGCTGGAGTCATGGGCTTAAAAGTTGACACACTGTGTATCCAGGGGTCCAAAAACGCCCCTTAATTTGTGTCTCTAATTGGTTTTTATCGTCTACTTATCTTTTATGCCCAAACTAGTATTTAGAGAGAACATGATGAAAGTTTTTCCAATATATACTTTTGGTTATTCTTTTCTAAAAATGTGTAGTACATTATTATTTACTTTTTGGTTTAACTCATGTTACCCCCTTAGTTACGGGTTTGTGGGATACACCGATCTGTGTTCTCAGATGATGCAAAATGTCTCCTTAGAATTCGTTTATGTGCGGGAGTGGGTGTTATTTTTCTGTTAACTATGATAGAATATGTAGATACATGTCGTACATACTTTAATCCATCATTTTTTTCTTCTCACTTTCTCTCCTAACTTGTTATTTTCTCTGCAAATTTAAGATGGACAACAAGAAGATGAGGAGGATGAAGACTCAAATCAAACGTCTCTTTTCCTACTACTTTCTTTCTCAGCTCTCCGTCCTTTCTATCTCTATTTGTGGGTGCGATCTGGACAAAGGAGGAAGAAGAAGGGTCGATCTAGACAAAGAATAAAAGGGAAAGAAAGCTTCCATTAATTCATAGATGAGTGCACTACATATGTGCCTTGTGCTATTACCGGTTCTAGCCATGTGTATGGTTTGTACCACCACTCATCCTCTATCTTATCACTACCTCGAGCAGCAAGAGCATGTGTTGTGCTCTCCATCTTTCGTCATTTCTCAATGATTGTCAAGATGATGTCTCCTACTTCGCTAAGATCCTCTATCTCTCATCCACTAGCATTTTTGTTTAGAATGTAAATTATTGTTTTTGCGTCGCCTTCTAAAACGAGTTTCTGAATTTCATTAGTTTCTGCAGTTACCATCGCCTCCATGGTTGCTCGAGTCTCCGCTTCTCTAAAAGATCTACACCTGCGCAGAGGGCATGATTTTTTTGTACTCAAATTGCTGGAGGAATCTCTCATAATCACTCCGACATCGATTTTTTCATAGCTGGGATTGAAAGTCGCATCCAAATTTACCTTGCATGTTCCCTTCGGTGATTTTATCCATCCCTTGTCACGCTTCTCTCTGATCTAATAAGTCCTCTTCTTTCTCCTACTTATGTCATTTCCTCATGTCTTTGAATGATTTATATGCGCATATCTATTATTTCATTGCATGAGCCTTTGATTCTCATTTTGCATATTGTCTTTCATGTCACCCATAAGGAAATGCAGAATAAATCTTTGTATGTGCCTTTAAGTTAGATAATGTTGTGACTAACCCAGATTGCTAGCTCAATCTCCTTTACACTAGCTCAATCTCCTTTATTTGTTGAGTTTGGCTCAAAGTTGTAATTGGGTCCATAGGCTTATTGAATCCGAAATCCTGAAATGGACCCAAGTTGAGTGGAGGGCAGCCCAGAATGAGAATTCAGTCTAGATGGTTGTTGAGCCCTAGCTCCAACCTTTAGAGTGAGGCTTCATGTCCCCTCTTGCTGGTACTTGTCATGCAGGTTGTGAGATCTGAACGATGTAGGAGTGTCGTGGTCCTAAAAGCCGGTGAGTGAAAGTCTACAAAGGATGTTATGTCCTCCGTGAAAAGGAAAGAGTGTTGGACGCGATGATTCAAGATGACAGGGTTGTGGAAGAAAGGAGGTCACGCAACAAAGAGTATAACTCATTGCAACGTAGGGAGGAAATTATGTGGAAACGTCGCTCTTGAGTTGAATCGATACAAAAGGGTGACATGGACACTTGGTTTTCCACTTGAAAGCGACTATCAGAAGAGCAAGGATTTTTTTGTTGAGGCATTACAACCATGTTACTTGGGTAACGAATGAGATAAGGTGAATACACTGTTTGAGGACTACTTTAAGGAAATCCTTAATTCTATGAACCCAACAACGGAGGCAATAGAGCCCCTACTTGCACCATCGGTGGTTTATGTCTTGGCAGAGGACAATCAACGGTTGGACATCTTGTGTTTCGTCCGAATATGTCCGGGATTACCCTCTTTCAATTGACCCCGGATAAGGCATCGGGATGCGACGAGTACAACGCAAGATGTTTTCAGAAACACAGAGGTGTGGTAGGTCAAGAAGTTACATCGGAAGCGTTGAAAATTATGAATTAAGGAGGGTCGATTAAAGATTACAACCATAATCTAATAGCGCGCATCCCAAAAATAAAACAGTCTCGGAAGCCAATTGGGTATCGCCCAATAGCATGTGCATACTTTTTTATAAAATTATTGCGAAGTGTGTTGCGAATCGTATGAAATTCGTGCTTCCGTGTATGATTTGATAATCAAAACACTTGTCCATGGGCGATTGATTTTTAATACTATACTAACGGCTTTCGAAGTAATACACTCCTTGAAGACGAGGAAGAAGGGTTTTCTGACCTTAAAACCTAATATGAACAAAAGAAGTACTGATTCATTTGGGGTTCGGTACGCGCTTCCGATCCCTAGTGCGTAATTGTGTTTCGCCAGTCTCTTTCTCTGTTTTGAGGAAAAGATGCCCTACGGGGAAAATAGTTCCAGAAAGGGGGCTCAGACAAGGGTTTTTTGCTTTCACCGTACTTGTTCTTACTTTGCAGTGACATGTTTTCGAGAATTGTTACCTCCGTAGTGGATGAGGGGAGATTAGCAGGGGTAACAGCTTCTCAGGTAGGACCAATGGTCTCCCATCCATTTTTTGCTTGCGACTCAATGGTTTTTACGCATGCAAACTTGGTGAATATTAATGCTTTGTTGCAGGTGTTACAAGCCTATGAGAAGGCGTCCAGTCAACAAAATAATATTGAGAAATATGTTGTGATTTTCTCACCAAATCTTTTGGAAGAGGTGCACAACAGTGTCCTACTCGAAGCGGGCGTGCATTACAGAGTTGACTCAACATGATCAATATCTCAGAATGCCAAGAACGATGGGACAGAACATGTCTGTTACTTTCAACAAACTCACAAATCTTCTAAGCAGCAAATTGAAGGGATGGAAGGAACGAAATATTTTGATTGCAGAAAAGGAGGTTTTAATAAAATATGTGGCTCAAGCTCTTCCTACTTATGCTATGTCATGTTTTAAACTGCAAGACATAGTTTGTAACAAGATGGAGATGATGATCAGAAGGTTTTGATGGAGAAAATCAACGAGGGAGAGGGGAATCAGCTGGGTTGCAAGGGACAAAGTACAACAATCGATAGAAAGAGGTGGACTTAAAAGCAAGGATTCAAAGAAGCCTAATCTAGTCTCACCAAACAAGGGTGGAGGTTAATGAGATATGGCGATACACTTTGTATTTGAGTTTTGATAGTAAAGTATTTCCCTAATTAGGACTTTATGGATGCCGAATTAGGTTACTTGCTATCCTTTGCATGGTGAGGGATAATAGCGGGTAAAGACATTCTTCGAAGGGGTCTACGGTGGAAGATCGGAGACAGGCGTAGTATCAACATTCAGGACAACTGGATTTCGAAACTCGGACAGTTATAGGATTATTACGATACTCACAGCTAATGTGAACCTCAGTGTAAGTGACTTAATTCTTCAAGCAGAAAACAAACGGGATGAGCAAGACCTGCATAATTATTTATGGAAGGTTGACATTGTGGCGATTAAACACGTCAATCTTATGGCTATAAAGAAACTGGATAGTCGAATTTGGAAAGTCACGGAGAATGGACTATACGCCGTAAGATCAGGCTACTAGCTAGCAACCAGAATAATTGAACACGGGAACGGTGAGGTAGAAACCTCTGCACCATCCCCCTAAACTTTCACGAAAATGTGGGAAGTGAAAGTTGCTAAAAAACTCAGCAATTTTGTATGGCGTTGCTTAAGAAACGTCGTTCCCACATGCTGTGGGCTGAAAAAAGAGAGGAATTCATGCTGCACCCAACGCCCGGTCTACGGACTTCAAGACGAAATTGTGAAACATGTATTCCTACAATGTTTGAAGGCAAAATCACTATGGTAAGTTGTTCTTGGAGATGACTTTAGAAGAGCTTTGCAAGGAAACTTCTCCGGACAGTTAAAGCATCAAATAAATTCCCAAAAGGAACAAGATTTACAGTTTATTTTTACAACTATCTACACCATTTGGTTTGCGAGGACCGATAAAAGTTTCAACAACACCGACATGAACACCACTTCCGCTGCCAACTCAATGTGGGTAAGAGTAAAGGAAATCAATGAGCTGCCAAGGAAAGACAGCCCCACTGTTCATAACCTCCACCAGTGGAAAAAACCAACTCTGCCTTGTGTGAAAGTGAACTTTGATGGTGCCTGGAAAATAGACACAGGAGAAGCAGGAGAATGGGTTTTGATTAGAAATACCAACGAAGAACTACTGACAGCGACATCCAAGAACACGAGACTGTATCATTCGGCAAAACATGCCGAGTTGCGGGCAACGAGTTTGGGTGCTGATCTGGCAGTCAAAACTGGCGCTTCACATCTACTGGAAAGGGATGCAAAAAATCTAATTGAGGAAATTGAAAGGCGTAGACGTGATAAAGATCCACTGGATATCACTGAGGTACAAGAAGAGATAGAAACCCTCTTGACGAAACTAAGCTCAGTTGAGGAATGAAAGCTTTCTTACATGGGAAGAGAAGGGAACATAGTGGCTCACCGCTTGGCGCAATTCCAAAAGACAGAGAATCCAGATAACGAATGACAAGAAGACCCTCCTACCTAGCTTTCTCTCTTAGTTTCGAAGGATGTAAACGATGGTTTGATTTCCGTTGAGATTCTAATATATCTTTGTTTCTCAAAGAAGAAAAATTATAACTATAAAATACTCTTATTCTTTTCTGTTATCTTATTCCGAGCCTAGTTTGTAAAGTGAGGAAAAGAAAGATTTTGCAAAAAGGTTCTACAGAGTACTACTATTATTCCTTTTCTTATCTTATTTTATAGTAGTACTTATTGTAAAGTGAGATTAGAAAAAATGATTTTGCGAAAAGGTTGATGAGCTTGTGAAGAAAACTTTAAACAATTGCTGAGCTTCTACTAATTGCTCCCACGTTGCTCTGGGGGTTGGGAAGCTTCCACTGAATAGTTAAGAGAAGAAGGAGAAGACAACATAATATTTGTTGTAACTGAGTGGTTGTTGTTTGATAAAGATTGCTTTTAATGTTTTGGTTGTTGTTAGAGTGCCGTGAAACAGATTTTTGTTTTAGATTTTCTTAGTTTGCCTTTGGTCCTTCAGATATGATTTATGATGAAAATAAAATGTTTTATTTTTAGTATATGAAAATAAAATGTTTGACTCCTACATATATGTCATTGTTCAGCACTACTATTTGGTATATATTTATCAATTTTTCAACAACCTAGCTTTAAAATGAATTAGACAATTATGCATTTATGTGCCAGAAAAGTTTTGCCGCTGGTAGTCAGCTATTATATTGCGTTCATTATTATCTTACTTTCTTGCATGTGTGTTCAGTTGTCGCGAAAAGTTATTGAACTTACCATGAGTATTTTCTTGTGAGACAATTTTTTGTTGGAACGGAATCCTTCAAAAAACACAAAATATTGTAGGACAAAGTTAGCACCCATTTTTTCACATAGTTTTGTATGAAATGAAAACATATGAGAAAATGAGATCATATGTTTTCATTAATTTTCGTTTATTTAACTTCATCGACAAACACATTTTCTCATATATCTTTTATCACAAACGATCGTCATTTTAGGTCCCGCTTTCTCTGCTTAATTTTAGGCAATTTTTTGTCTTTTTATAAGTCATCAAAATTGATATTGTTTATTTTCATAAGAACTTACTTTAAACAACTTTTTAATATTTTCTTAAGAACAATTTTGTTTTTGTTTTTCCAAACTTCATTTTTTTATTTTACTCTTAAAATTTTCTTTTTAGGAGATAAAATAAAAGAAAAGTAAGCAAAATTCTCTTACAAAAAGATAAATAAAACTTCTTAAAAAAATTAACACTTTTAAAGTAAGCAATTCTTTTTATCTTTTTTTTCGAAAAACATAAAAGAGTTTAAAAATCAACTAAAATTAGGTAAAGAAAGCGGAACTTTAGGTTGAAATTCCTAGCCAACGATTTTCTCTGGTATGGAGATTTGAAGATCATCGTTACTTTCAGAATATCTGTTATGACTTTTAGACGAGCTTATAGTCACGACAGTAGAATAAACCTTACTTCTTCCGTTCCACCTCTCTCTTTTCACTCGACCTTTAATGATCACCATTATCAGGTGATTTAGTTAACGATGCAAAACTCTACAACACATGAAAAGATTACCAATTTTTGAATCATTTTACGAACCAAATCACTGGGTGAAAGTGACCCGTGAATAGTACGCCGGGAGGAAAGAGGCGGATCTGAGTAAGTAACTGTTTAGCTTTTCGGAATTACATTTTCTTATACTTCAACAAGGTGTCCTATGTCAAACACAAAAAATTTATAAAGACAAAAAGTCCACTTGACCAGCCAATCGATTCTTGGTTATGGGTCAATAATTTAGAGCACAAATCTCAGATTCATCATTATCTTATAATGATCTTATAATAAAGTTTTTGTATAATCTAATAATTACTTATTACTAGGAGTACAATGCCGACCCAGTATGATTACGATAGATACCATCCGAAATGTGTGTTCGTGACAACAGAACTACACATAAATTGTTAGAGAATAAGTTAACAGTGATATATATTCAATAACAAAGTTTTCGATGTGTTCCTGACCGTCTTCAAGAATAAACTCTTCATCGGGAAATAAAGTATTCACAACAAGTGCATTCACTGAAATTTAGTCCAGAATAAACAAAGATTGATACAGTGTACATATCTTATTCGAGTAAAGATTGGTTAACACTTTTCTTTTATCTTTTTTTGCAAATTCGGTTAACACTTTCAGATAGAAAGTGATTATGATAAGACTAGAAGTGGTAAAAGAAATTAGTCCTATTCACTCAAATGTTGTATTGCATAATTTGAGAAAATTATTGATAATGACAATACTACTCTAAACTAATTAAGCTCAAGATGCTTGTATTAATACGAACGTAAACATGTGTACACGTTTGAAGATCAAAATTTAATAGTGGATCACGGTTGATGTGTCATTTTCTTTGCTTCTCATTAATAGAGCCATATAAATGAAAATTTTCATATTTAATGAAAACACTAAAGTTGTCTGGAGATTAGATTTTTGTTCTTTGTGTTCCTTTTTTCCCATGTCTTTCTTCATTTTAGCTATTCATTTAAAAAATATATTAATATTTCGAACAAGGCACTTGACTGCAAAAAACAATTTGAAAGTATTTGCCAGACTTCAACTTTTTGGATAGCAAATATTGCCAAACATTTGTTTCTCAGAAAGATGCACGGCATTGCTTCCTGAAACTTGCTTTTATGAAACATCTATTTTAGTCCGCTTATTGTTATGTGGTAGGTTCAAAATAGATTCTACTAAACATCAGATTCATACGGTAGTCATTCACCATAATATTTGTTTATGCTGCGACCTAACAGTTTCTACAATAATTTCTCTGTAACGATTTTCACATATAATTATCTTTTTGTTTTCCCGAAATAAGCAAACGATATACTATTACATTACCACAACAATCTTTATTTAAACTTTCGATTCAATCATGATATAGAAGATGGTTGTTCTATTAATGTAGTCAACCATTCAAAGAGGAGAAAAAAGGAGCCATGAAGTTGACTTCTCAACTCACATAAGTGACATTGTCTTAGTTTGATAATAATTAAATCAAGAAAATTATAAAAGAGTAAAACAAATAAAAAATAAATTGTTGCAATATAAATATCATAATGGAGTGTCATTATAACATAGCCTAATAATAGGAACTTAGTTTGCTGTCATTTTTCAATGTTTTGAAATTATTCCAATGCATGCTGGTTTGGTTAACTAATATTCCTTTTTTCTAGCTGTTTTTTCAACAATATATGCTCAAATTGCAATTAGAGAAAGATAATTATGATCTAAGTGCAAATATTAGGTGAGTGTATGAGTGTATGAGATTTCATTTGATGGGTTACAAAGTTAATGAATTGACTACTGTATTATTGGAGCTTTCTTTAAGAATTTACAAAGGACAAAACTGTATTAGATTGCGTTTGTAAATTAAATTAGGCGTAAGTTTTCTCTAAAAAACCAGTATAGTAAAATGACATGTTGAGGGAGAAGTTATTGAACTCTAGAAGTGTTAATCCGTCTGAATAAATGGGAAATGGATGTTGTAACAAGCAATAAATAGTGACTTGTTGAAGCAAAAGTTGATAGAGTGCTGAGAATGCGTATACGTAAGAAAATAAAGCACAATAATAACCTAAAATAGTATACTTGCGAAACTAAATTTGTCCAACGTCCCATTAAAAAGGAGATACCCACTTACCCAGGAAGGAGAAACTAATCAGAAATCCTCGATGTTACAAAAAAATAAGAAATCCTAGATGTTAGTTAGTAAACATGAAACTTTAACGTATCTACTATTAACGAACACCAGAAATGAAATACATCTAGGGATATGATTGGTATACGTACGCGTTTACTATTAGTCTAATACACAACCTTAAAAAAAAAGTCTAATAGATACATAGTTGTCAAGGTGCACAGACGACTTGAGTTGTTGGAGTCGTCCAACTGCCCAGGCGATAGCCTAGGCAGCTTGGCGATAGCCCAACAATATAATAATAATTTAATAATAATAAAATTATTATTACATAATGTTGTTTATATTATACATAAACATATTATTACTCGTTTATTAAATTATTATATATATAAAAAAGAGCTTACAATTAATATTTGACATATGCAAAACTTAGAGTATTCTGAATAAGGTTTTTAAATAAATTGCATATTAATTATACCCAAAAACCATGTAAATATATTAGTTAAGGAGAGATTCAGTGATTTTCAATTTGACTTTATTTCATTTTTTATTGAATAATAGTTTGCTTAATACAATTTTACTAAATTTAAAGATATTAAAGAAAAATCAATACTATTTCTCATTATAATAATGGTCAAATAGTGCATTCATAATTTTCTTATCATAATATAAAACGATATACTTTATTTTTTCGTCGTAGAAACAAAAAAATCTATCAATGGCTACAAAGCTTGGTCAGTATTATTTAACACGATATATTGTATGATGCTACTGAAACTATGCAGCTGAAAGTAGGCGATCATTCGAGCGAATTGAATCACTGGACAACGCCTAAGGCACCCACTTGATGTCTAGGGGCTTCACCCTACCTGATGCGCCTAGACGTCTACATGATCGTCTTTGACAACTATGATCTGATACACACTATCTACGGTAGCGCATAAAATTTAGTTGCGGGCAGGGCCCTCTGCCTTTTTTTTGAAAGACCTTGTGGCCTCTGCCCCTTTAAAGTGTAGCAATGTCAATTTCACCTCATTAAAAATACACTCCATTTCAATTTTAGAAATTGGCATCGATTAATCATAAACTTAAATCTATCGTAGTATAATCCTAACCAATTAAATGTTCTTGTATCGGAAAAGAGAAAAGACAGCTTGATGTTGGCATCGGGGAAAGATTATCGCAATGTTCTCTTTCTAAATAAAAAATACAAGTATCCTAGTATTTTTTTGCAAATTCTTTATACAAGTAAACACACAATACAAACATTATTATCATTGCATAGTTGTAAAAGGAATAACATTTTTAAGTTCTTGGGCGTTTGCCTAAATGTCGTGAATTTAAATATCTGGACAACTCGAGGGCTTTATATTGATCTCATCAACAGCGAGTATGTTAGTTCGAATTTCTCATTTACTGGCTTGTACTAAAGCTGACGGGATTTCGGCCAATATGAACCTGAATTGTAGCGGCAGAGACTTCTCACTTTATAAGAAAATAAAATAATAAAAAAATAACAATAATGCGATATGTACTTCTTTTAGTAAGCTTGCCCCGCTCAATAAAAATCTCGTGTCCCATTAAACTTGTCTAAGAAAAAGTTAAAAGCAAGCCCCTGTGCATGAGTTCATGCAATTGTAGATTTACATCATGTTGGCGGCGTAATTGTTGACCAATTGAGACATTATATGAACATGAACTTTGACATATTATCATGTTGATTTTGTGATCATCGTTATGAATAAACTTTGCAAATGAGTATATATTCACTAGACCAAGTCCTTTACAACGTACTCACTGCAATTGCAAAGTGACTACTTGCACTTAATCAAATTGATAGCAACTATATTCCGGCGATGCTATGTCAAAGTGGTTTTTTTTTTTTTTTTTGTCAAAACTATGTCAAAGTCTGGAAATGTGATTATAACTCAAAAGTCATATGTTGATATCCAGTTATTCACACTAGCGATGTATTTATTATACTAGTTAAAGCTTTTTTCATGAAAACATATTACGAGTATTAAGAAAAAGTCAAGCGAAGCTTTACGCGACAAATTTGAAATGTGTTTTTAGAGAGCTTGAGATTGAGTCTAATGTGCAAGGAGTAGGTAGAGAGGTTACACAGTAGGGTGGATCAATAACATATTCGGCTGGAAAATGGGCCCCAAATGGGCAACCCAAACTTTACAACGTGATGCAACGGGCTTTCATATCCAAATTAGTTTTTCCTTTTTTATAAGTCCAAATTACTAGTTTTTCTGAAAGTCGAAAAGTGTTATCTTCATGTTTCAAAAGGTTTCCTTTGCTCCGTTAATATCGGAGCGTAACAGGGGAAAGCTAGGGTTTTGAGTTATCGGGTCTTCTCCTCCAATCGACGACGAAGACGAGCAAGACCTTGGTTTCACCTTTCTCTGCGGTTGTTTCTTTGGCTGGAGCGAAGAAGTTTACCCGGTTTCAGGATTAGGTTTTCAGCGATCGAGGACTACGAGAATCTTACGAGGCAGCTGGGTAAGTTGTCTTTGGAAGAAGAGCACGTAGAAGAGTTCGATGATGACTACTGCATGGAGGCCATCCACAACTGCGGACCATGTCTTCTTGGTACTTTTCTCCACCCAATCACTTTCAACACCTGGGCTATGAAAATACTCTTCTTGGCCGGAAGGAGAAGAAACAAAGATTCTTGAGACGTCTCCCAATAAATTTGTTTTTGAGTTCCCTTCGGAAGATTGATCCACAAAGTTCTTCAAGGGGGTCCTTGGCTCTTTGACGACAATCTCTTACTTCTCCAGCTATGGTCGGTTAATGGGGTGGTTGATCTTGAGAAGTTGGGAAGAATAGAAGTATGGGTTCAAGTATCAAACCTCCCCTTTTATCTTCAAACTGATGAGGATTTGAGGAAGGCGGTGAAGTTCCTCGGTCCAGTTATTAAGTAAGATTGACCTAAGGTTTTAACCGGGAACATGAGGATTATATGCGCGCAAGAGTGCAAATAGACATAAATTTTCTTTTAATGAGGGGCAAGTTTATCAAAACCTTGGGTAAGAAACGATGGCTCAATTTTACGTATGAATGACTCCCAGGTGCATGCGAATGGTGTGGTCGAGTAGTTCACTATAGTAGGGATTGTTGAGCAGATGATGATCAAACAAAAACGGGCACCCCGTCAAGATTCGGGGAGTGGATGTTCTTCAGGCCTCAGGTGAAAAGAAAGTTGTTCGAAGACGAAGCTCAGGAGACTACAGGAAGACGACAAGACCCTAAAAAGGTCGATATCTCTGTAACAGAGGTTACTGCTTCGGCTGAGGCCGATGGGGACAAACCTGACAATGAGGTCGAGTGGGGATTTGAAGGGGAAGGAGAAGCAGAGAACACGGCCATGGAGTTGGATAAATCAAACAAGGATACTTCTTCCGAGATGTCTCTGTTCAACAACCCTCTTGCAGCTAACTTGGTGCCAGATAAGTTTCCGTTGAAATTTACGGCAACTGAGAAGGATAAGGGGTGGCTATCGATGTTGGAAGTACGGAGGTAGGTGCGAAAAGGAAGGGTAGCCATGCCAATCTCTCACCTAACCCTACTGTGAAGCTTTGGGACTCAGACGGCGACCGTGTGGCGACAGCTAATCGGGGTGGAGGGGGAAGAAGAGGTAGAGGGAGGAGCCGAGGTTGCTTTACAGGGGGTCTGGGGGACGACGCTGGAAGGGCTATTGGTCGGTCTGGGAAGCAGCCGGTCCAAGCAGGCCACGTCGCTCGTCGAGCGGTTACAGGTATCAGAAACAAAGGGGAGGTATGAAACACCCCCTTATTTTAAACAAGGGATGCCTCCGCCCGAGGTGATGAGCCTCATTGGGAACGGATAAGGATCGTCGGTTCATAGCTAGTACAACCATCGTCATTTCAAAACATAACTTATTACATAATTCAAGATAAACAGTGACATTTGAAAAACCAGGATTACAATTTTTTTCCAGTGATATGATAATACTATATGATCTTCTTAGCCACAAGCTTTCCTATCCAGCGGTGTCGTGAACGTTCCCCCACCTCGATAGCCAACCTGCAGTTTTGAAATAGCAAAAGCCAACGCAGTTTTACGGAAATCGATCAGCAAACGGCTGTGTACAAAGGAATCCTCGAGAGATGCCTAAGTGTACACCTCAAGTAGAGAAGAAGAACACGAAGGGTTGTAGGTGTGTGTAGGGAGAGAGTAAGCACTGATAACTGTGTATGAGAGAGAGACAGTAGGCTATGTGTGTCTTGGTTTCTTATCATCGTAGTGTCGTGTCAGAGAGCATAACGATCCTATATATAGTGGGGAAGTGACCGTTGGGAGGCTTAGTGCACCATACATGGCGGCTTAATGATAAAACCCCCAACGGCACGTTCGACCGTGTATATAGGAACCGTTACATATATGTCCGCAAGTATCGGAGACCGTTATGAGATCAGCCGTATTAATGGGACACGTAAGCCTAGGATCTCTCAGTCTGTTACCAGAGGTCACGCGCGAGCTTGGTTGTCGCACGCGTGCGATGGGCCTTACTCTAGCCTCCAAACCACTAAGTCCCTACAAGTCCCGTGTTATGGTATGGGGGGCCCTGTCTCGCAGCCCCCACGTGGACCAGCACGGGTGGAGATCCAGTTTGTATGGAGCACAGGTGTGCTGGATGATTGCCACGTGGCTGCGATCTGTCTATCTGGAAAGCACTATCTACATTAGCCCCCTTTTTGCGCGTGAAGACACCTAGTCGGATAGACTTCAATGCGCAAAAACCAGCGCGTGCGTCATGCCACGCACCAATTCAAATACACGCAAAATCAGCCCCCGCGCGTGCCATTATGACCTAGAATTCCTAGAGTTGTGCCTTCTGTTCTTTTAGGGTTTTAGGCATGACGTCAGCATCGACCTGTGATTGCGCGATTCGGCGGTGACGGTTGCGATTCGACCACTGAAAGGACGCGACTCTTCAGTATTTTGAATAAATACTTCATGCCCTCCATTGTTGCAGAGTATTGCTTCTCTCTCTAAAGTGGATGTTTTCTAAGAGCCTCCGAGAGAAAATACAGATCATCAATCATCAGTTTTTCCTTACAAATCGTCTTCTTCAACTTGCTTCACCATCACAAGGTTGGCTTTGCTCAATTTTCATTAATGATTTTCGTACCTTTTTTGAGCTGTCTTGAATCTGAAAACCCATAATTGTTCGAAATACTCCATTGTTTGAAACAGCGGAAGAGGTTCCCTTTAAACCCTAAAAGATTGAAACGATTTTAAAACGATAATCTTCTGAAATTCTGAGATTCTAAAACCCAGAACTGACCCAGAACTGTTCATCTTCCTCTGATTTCACAACAAATCCAGAACTGCTTCCTGAATCTGAACTAAAGGTGGATATATTTCTCCCCCACCCCCCTTTTTTCTTGCTTTTCTGTAGAAATGGCCAAGACAAAAGGTTCCAAATCTGTGAAAGAACCCGAATAAATTCCTGATCTTCTCAAAATCTTGTGGAAGAAAGCCCCATATCTAGGTGGGAAAGACTTTTATCATGCTAGGGTTAAAGTAAAGAATCTACCAGCTCCCGCCACTGGAGATCTGCTACTGTTGAGCCCCCTTACCACTCCAGCCATGTTAGAGTTAATTGATTCTAAGGACGTGGTAAGATTAGGTGTTGAAAATGGGTTCTTCCCTCATACTGAGATTTCTACCCAGGCCTTCATACAAATGATGGATTTAATGGATGAGTGGATTGACCATGTGCTAACTCACCATGCTATCACACTAGACCAGGCCGGGATTTATTTTGCTATTAGGGCTACGAAGGGTGCTGCCGTGAAGCTGGATTAGACCATGCTTCTAAACCTTCTTTCTCGCTACTCACCTGCGACCCACACCTTTCACTTTGCTGAATTTGAGGCCGCCCCCACTCTGGAAGATGTTCAAATTCTGTATGAACTTTCACCTATGGGCGAAGTGGATCATTTGAGTGCTTTGAAACCTTGTCGAGAACTCACTCTCTATGCGCAGATGGAAGAGTGTTTGACCGAGGTGAAGAAAATTTCTACCGTTGGACATCTGCAGAAGTACTTCTCGAATGGCAACTGGTTGAGACCTCTGCGAAGAACACTTGGGGAAAATGGGTGCAATACTCTTTCGCGACTATGCGAATAGTAAAATCACCAAAGAAATACTGGAGAATGATCCAGAAGCGAAGAATTATATAGAGGGAAAGGGGTATCATCTGACCTTGTGCGGCTTTCTCTGTGTCTGGCTGTCGCGGTATTTGATCGACGGTCATCCTCATGACGGGGTCTTTCATCACATTCGCTAGGGCCTCTAGTGCTAGGCACTTTGTATCATCGGTTAGACCAGCTGGTGATCGCAATTGAGGAGTCGCGTGGGCGTCTTGATGTGTTGAACTTTGTCAATATTTCATTTCTTACCATGTGGGTCTTTGAAAGATGGCCTTCTTATGCTCCTGTTCCTTCTAAGCCCAGCGTGTGGAATGTTCCAGGTGCGCAGAATGCACTTCCCAGTGGGAGGGCTGCCCGTTGGTATAGAACCAATCTTCCCAAGTGCTCATGGAGTCTGGTGTGCCACGATCGAAGGAAGTTTACAGCCAGGCCTTACACTACTCGCATTGATAATGTGTGATTCCTCCCGAAGCTGTACCCTAGTAGAGATGGCTCTTATTCAGAAGACACCCTTCTCAAGGGACATGATCGCTACCGCGAATTCTTCTGCTGGTGCTTGAGAGGTTCACTACCTGCCCTCGCTGAAAATGTTTCTGAGGTAACTCCCAGGTACTAGCAGATAACAGTCGACCTTGACCCGACTCGCGTTTCACCTCAGTTTGGCTTTGATGCAGTGGCTCCTTCCATTTGGCCTAAGTCAATCAAAAGAAATTGCTACAAGCGACTGATGATAAAAAAATGTAGATCGATCCTTCTTAGCAATTTGCCTTTCATTCAACCTTCGGGGAGTCGCGTAGGTCGTCTTAACAAGAATTGGATTGCTTACTGGACCGCTCAACAGGCCAGGTTTCATGTATCTTCAACTCCTCGTCACATCAAAGCTCTTGCGATTAAAAGGAATGCTTTTCCATTCCGTCATATTTGCAGTTTGGACGATTCTAAGTATGGTTTTTACTCCTTGCTTGATATTGACAACCACTTGTGCCCAGCCACTATTCTTGAGGAGAAAATGACTGCTGTTAGGGGTGGAGTTGCACGCGTAATCCCATATAGTGAGGATTTTGCCAAGGTAAACAACTCTCCCTTATGCTTGAAGGACTTATTTCTTTAACACGTTGAAACTTACACCCAATTTTCCTTTTTCGGTGCTACTTGAGGAGGTTCGCATCCGGAGAGCGCTCCGCATCCCTGGTCAATTCCATTGTTACAGCAAAAAGTCAAAAGAAGGAGATTCCTGTGGAAATGGAACTGGCTCCCCAAGTGGAGGCTCGGATACGCGAGGAGATGGACGTTTTCGCTCGTTCTCTAATAGACAACGATGCTGAGGTGGACGCAGAGGTTGCCCCGAAGGCCAAAAATAAAAAACAACGGGGAATTGTGATTTCTTCGCCTCCCAGGGATATTCCTACTTCCTCTCCTGCGAAGTCTCCCACTTCCAAGGGCAAGGGCAAAGGTTGCATGCCGAGCAAGACACAGAAAGATCTCGCGGTTGAGACATTCATCCCTTTTGTCCAGGAAGAAGAAGGAGAGGAGGACGAGGGAAGAGAAGAAAGAGAGGAAGAAAATGAATAGGAAAGAGAGGAGGATGAAAGAGAAAAAGAAAAAAGAGAAGAAGAAAGAGAAGAAATCGGAGAAGAAAGTTCAGAAGGTACCTTAGATGAAGTTATCTTCTTTGAACTTGTATTTTACAATAGTTGTTAACTTATTTCCTTTCGCAGATGATGACACAGAGACCATCAGTGGCCTTTTGGCCAAAGAGAAAAAAAAAGACCAAAGGTTCTCGCTCTGATGCCTCCAACGAGGCTATAGATGAAGCTATTATCGCCGAGTCTAAAAGAATGGCTGCCGAGGCAGAAGAGAGAAGGAGAAAGCGCGAGGAAGATGACATCGAGCTCATGAAGAGGAGAAGTCTGGAAGAACAGCATGCTGATAGTACAAGTGCGGCCTCCTTGGAACACGCTCAGGAGGACTTTGAGGAGATCGCAGGCGGAAAGGAAGGTGAGATTTTTACCTTGCTGTGACTTATCAAGAAGTGATTATTGGTGCGTTAAATCATGGCTTATCAAAAGATGATATTCGTCGATGGTTAGTAAACAAATGTGGCGAACCCTCAGGTAACCATTCGAACAATGTCTGTAAACCAATCTTGGTAACCCATTCCCTATTGTCACGAGCTTCTTCGCACCACCAGGTCATGATCACCTTAAAGATGTGATAAATGAATATACATCTGTAGGATATGGTTTCGCATCCATAACATATGATGTTGGAACTACAATCCCACCTAAGCGTGGAGGTGCTTGCTTTTAATTTATCAAAATAAAACAAGATATCATTTCATAACGCGAGTTACCTCAACATGTTTTCTTCAATTCTGTCTCGCATGTGGTACTGCCCCAAATGCTCCTGCTAACGTTAACCCTACCCCTCCTGCGGGTGATACTGCCATCACACAGGGTTATACTGACAATGTTCCGGCTGCGAGACAGGTAACCACCGAGGCAGGTGTTGGCGATTCTGATGAGAACATGCTGGAGCAGAGAAATCAGCTTCCTACATCTTATGTTCCAGAGCGAAGCTCGCATGTTGAAAAACCTATCGCGGCTACTGAGTATGTAGGAGAACCTCTTGAGGAAATTATTGAGGTATCTGATGATGTCGAAGCCGACACTGGGATGAGATAAGAAGGTGCTGAACTTGAAGAGATGGAAGCGGAGGAGGCTGGAGTTAGAGTTCATGAAAATAAACAGGTCATGGAAGACATAGCATCGCATGAAAGTGTTGATGTTCCAATGGATGCTCCTGAGCAACAAGAACCTCTCGCGACTGAAGAAGTTCCTAGGCAAGGAGAAACCACAACTGTTGCTGAAGTTATCCCACATATTTCTTCAAGTGCTGTCATTCGTGTGAATTCCCCTGAGCCCCAACAGAGCCCTGCTATCCCTTCCGTTGAGGTGGAAAATTTCCAAGTCCCCTCCGCATGGAGTTTTTGGGGTTCGCAAGTTGGAGCTGCCATCACACCTGTTGCAAATTATGTTATTCTTGCCAACTATTACGAGCGCGAAGTCGAAGCTGACAGGCAAGCAATGCAGCGAGGACATGCTTCGGCTTTCCCCGTGATGCGCATTCCTTCTTTGCGTGAGATCCTTGAAGGAACAGGTATGTTTTGGTGTTACCATATATCGCATTATATACTTTTGTTTTAGCAATTTGCACTCCTAAACTCATTATTTTTGCTAGGACAACCCGATGTGGATTGGCTCATAAGAATGCGCCTTTCATACCCATGGTCATTTGCGAGAACTCTGGAGTTGGAGCCTTTTGACAGGAGACTTTTCTTGACTCAAGCCGTCTGGATTCTAGAGAAACTGTCTGCAGCTACCCCCACAACCATTTCTCCTGATAATGCGCGGTCGCTTTATAACGCATGCAAAAGTATTCAGGCTAAAGCTCAAGGCAGACTAGACTTTGGATTTCTCGTCAACAGAGTTACCCAAATCCTTGCATCTGTAATGCTGAAATATGGCTACCACAAACTCGCATTTGAGAAGAGTAAATTGGAGGAACAAAGGAAGAAAGCTGAAGAAGCCTCCACTCTTTTCCATGCGATGAAGGCCAAGTATGAAAAGCTAAAACAAGAAGTGAACCAAGCAAAAGAAACATCGCTCTTGTTTTCACCAGAAGATCCTCTAATCAAGGATTTGTTTTAAATGAAGAGTTGTGCATATTGTAATGCTAGTGTTTCTCCCCCTTATTTTCAATCATTTGAAATTTCATATCTCCTTTTGCTCCCTTGAGGATTTTGCACTCGTACTTTAATGTTTATCTATTATGACGTCATGTATTGACATAATAGCCTTGATTTTCGCGCTATTAATTTATTAGATAAGCACGATTTCCTTGTAGGCCCATCCTTCCGTCATTAATTAGGGCGTGCTACTGTATCGTCGTAGCCTTTAGTAGGGTAATTGATTTTTACCCGTTTTTAAGACGTAGGTAATTGATTCTTACCCGTTTTCAAGGCTTTGCTGACTCAGCCAGGGAACTGAAGAGTACCTTCTGAAGTCTATATAAACCATGTTTCCTGCTATTTGGTTCTTCATCCAGAAATGCGGCTTATCATGAGTCCTTACGACTGCCGGCATCGGTCCTTGACTTCTGTTGGTTCATGTCAATTTCAGGCTTTGAATCCTGAGTTTGTGCCTTGTGATATAGAAACAGCTCCCAATAAATTCTTCGGAAAGTCCTTCGATCCTCCTGATATTTTTGAAGGACAATTGCGTAAGGTTTTATGCTCCTGCAAAGATTTTCTTTGTCTATTATGTTTGCAGGTCGTATCTCCGGTAACTTTCCTGTGAAGCACAGTCCTGTACTGGTTTCACTACTAAATCGTAATGAATAGTGTGCATCTCCGCCGTCTCTCCAGGAGGAGAACTAATTGCCACCATTGTTTTGAACAAGTTATGACGAGTGATTGTGCTCGTGTTTTTGCACAATCAGCTTCCTGCCCCACGAGCTGCTCTCCCATTTGTTCTTCACATCTGGAGCTGTCAGGGCATGAGGTTCATCTGGCATCTCACCGTGGCAGGAGATCAAATGAGAGCTCTGTTTTGATCAAGGACATCAGCGGTAGCGTCCCGTCCTGTAGTTTTAGAACTCGTAGGTTCAAGATTTAGATTAGGCGTGTAAGCCTTTGCTTGTAAGCTGCTATCTAGACAGATAATTTGTAAGTCGTTTTGACTTTTAATAAAATATGCTTTGCCATTCACTGTTTTGTACAACAACTCATAATTTCGCGTGCATGCTTGCTATATGTTGAAGACAAGCTCTGTGTTTCCATCGTATTTACATCCAAATAATATTTGAGTAATTTGCCATCTAAAGCAGATAGGCTCTGTATCGCACGGGGTGTTGCTGCTATCTAGGCAGATAGGCTTTCAGATCACTTAAGATCATAATTCAATATTGCTGTTATCTTGGCAGATAGGCTTTGTTGCTACCATATGAGGTAGGCTTGTGCTATCTTAACATATAGGCGTTGTTCGCGTTCGGCTGCTATCATGTGAGATAGGATTTGTGCTATCTTAGCAGATAGGCTTTGCTGCTACCATATGAGGTAGGCTTGGGCTATCTTAGCAGATAGGCTTTGTTCGCGTTCAGCTGCTACCATATGAGATAGACTTTGTGCTATCTTATCAGATAGACTTTGATTGCATTCTGCTGCTATCATGTGAGATAGGCTTCGTACTATCTTATCAGATAGGCTTTGATTGGCATTCTGCTGCTATCATATGAGATAGGCTTCATGCTGGTTGCGATAAGCAGATAAAACAAGAGCAACTGATAAACAAGAATCGTACTTATTAAACAATAATAGGAGCGCACCTTGAACGTATCCTTAGATACGATAAAAACATTTTCTCCCATTGGAGTATAAACTTCCCACTTGCATGCCGTCTTCATCATGCTTGATAATCCTTTTCAAAGTATAGATGTTTTTGGCGATCCTGGAAGCCTCTGTCCGGGGCTTCTGTGTCTACTTCCTCCTCCAAGTCGGTAATTGAGATCATATCAATCTCTTTTCCCTTGGGGTCCTGCCTCGCATGGGATGGCAGGGGGTTGATACGTACATCCTTGGCCGACTCGTCTATGAAAAACTGGCCCTCTTTTATTTTTCTATCTACCATCCATCTAAGCTTCCTGCACTCTTGTGTTGGGTGCGACACTTGACCATGGCACTCGCACCACCTGGGGTTTCTGAACTGCTCTCCTGTAGGTTTGCGCTCGAAAGGTGCCAAAATCACGTCTTTCCGCCATCTTTTACAGAGATCAATTGCATCCTCGACCGAGCAGGGCAGTGGCGGTGCCTCCTGTGGTTCGGGTCGTTGTGGCTTGCTATATGGAGACACTGTATGGACATTGGTATCTCGCGGCCTTTTATAACCGAACCTTCCAGTCTTGGAGCTAGGATTTGTTGGCGTATGCTCGCTAGCGCGTATTTTTCGCATCCTTTCTACCAACAGCTCAATGTTCCTTGTGCAGTCGATTAACTTTGAAAAAGTAGGCATGTTTAAATTAATCAACATACCTTTATACTCGTCGCGCATGCCTTGGAGGCATATCTCAACCAGACGGCTTTCCAAGACCTCGTCACTGCATTCCAAGGATCTGGCCCTGAATTTCTTAATGAAGGCCACGCCTTCCTCATCAGACTTCTGGTACATGCGGGAAAGGTGAATTGTGGTGACCCGTTCGTCCATCTGGAAGAACTTCGTGTAGAATTTCTTCACCATGTCATCCCATGTTTTTACAGATCCCGCTTCAAGGGCTCTGTACCACTTATATGCGACGATTCCCAAAGATTTAGGGAATTCGCGCATGAGTAGCCGAGTATCAACTGCATACGGGCCCATCATATCCATGAACCTCATCACGTGCTCGTGGGCGTTCCCACTGATTTCATCGGACTTCTCCCACTTGGGCGCTTTGTACCCAGCAGGGTTTGGCATCAGGTAGACATCCCGCGGAATGGGAGGCGCGCTATCTATCTTTGGAATGACAGTGTCCATGGCACCCTGATTGGCGATGATGTTGTCAATCTTTTGCTCGAGAGCCGCCATGCTGGCAGGTGTTCCTCCGTAAGAAGGAGTTGTTGGCCCAAAACCCGTAATGTAGGGCATACTGGGGTTGTAAGGAGGCGGAGGTGGAGGCCCCTTGGTTCCTAGGGCTCCGCTCGCGTATAGAGATGTCGTAGGATATGCGGCAGGATTTCCCGACGTCATGAGGGACGAGCCTGATGATAATGGTGGAATCTAACTCGTCGGGCCGTCCGAAAGAGGAGACTGGGCAGAAAAGACATGCACTATTGAGGTGCCATTGAGGTGGACACCACCCCGGGTGGGGACAGCGAAGTTTTCAGTGATGAAGCAGAAGCCCCTAGGACCGTGTTTTGGGCCATCTTTCCCAGGATCGCCATGATCTGAGCGATCTGCTCGAATTGAGATTCTATGGCCCGAGCTTGAGTCCGTATCGTGGTTTGAAGAGACTCCAGAGAGGGTTCTCCCTCAGTGACCACTGGAACCCGAGTGTTGGGAGTGGTCCGTCTTCTTCTGAGGTCTCCTCGTAAGATGGAGACCGATCTCCATGACGGATGACTTGGTCCGAAGACATGACTGATTTTGGAGGTTTGAAGGTGGATGATTCACGTCAGGTTCACCAAAATGTGTACAAAGGAATCCTCAAGAGATGCCTAAGTGTACACCTCTAGTAGAGAAGAAGAACACGAATAGTTTTAGGTGTGTGTAGGTAGATGACTAAGTGTACACCTCAAGTAGAGAAGAAGAACACGAAGAGTTGTAGGTGTGTGTAGGGAGAGAGTAAGCACTGATAACTGTGTATGAGAGAGAGACAATAGGCTATGTGTGTCTTGGTGTCTTATCCTAGTAGTGTCGTGTCGGAGAGCATAACGATCCTATATATAGTGGGGAAGTGACCGTTGGGAGGATTAGTGCACCATAAATGGCGGCTTAATGATAGAACTCCCAACGACACGTTCGACCGTGTATATAGGAACCGTTACATATATGTCCGCAAGTATCGGAGACCGTTATGAGATCAGCCGTATTAATGGGAAACGTAAGCCTAGGATCTCTCAGTCAGTT
Organism: Linanthus parryae; assembly: GCA_023055425.1. NCBI lineage: Eukaryota > Viridiplantae > Streptophyta > Magnoliopsida > Ericales > Polemoniaceae > Linanthus > Linanthus parryae. The sequence goes on from JALGPY010000002.1 coordinate 44,744,195, forward strand.
ACCAGAGGTCGCGCGCGAGCTTGGTTGACGCACGCGTGCGACGGACCTTACTCTAGCCTCCAAACCACTAAGTCCCTACAAGTCCTGTGTTATGGTATGCGAGGGCCCTGTCTCGCAGCCCCCACGTGGATCAGCACGGGTGGAGATCCAGTGTGTGTGGAGCACATCTAGGTGTGCCAGATGATTGCCACGTGACTGCGATCTGTCTATCTGGAAAGCACTATCTACAACGGCTGAGTAAGCTAACACCCATAGCACGTAAACAGATTATGAGGCATATGACAGGAATAACATGTTCACTAATAAATATCAGAAATATGTCGAAAAAGCGTTCTCGTTGATTTGATGTGTCGAACTCCGTGACGATTTGAAATTTTGTATTCCGACTCAAAGACGTGGACCATCTTGGGCAATCACTGAAAATAGCATTTCGCAATAGCACTTTAAATCTCAAGATAATAACTTTCATTTTTCTCAATGATAAGATAAACGAGTCCAGGAGCTCATTTTACTAACTAGTTGATACGGGGCGTGACCATATCCAATCCACAAACGCTTTCTCATAATCCGCAAAAACACGACCATAACCATAACTCAATCACATGAGGTTCGCATAATAGCGCCTCATAACCTTAACATAATCAAAAGAGGTTTGCATCATAGCGCCTCGTAATCTCATAACAGTAACCAATCACAATATGTCAGAAATATATCGTATCAGGGAAATGGCACAAACCCACGCACAACAGTTTCCACTTTACATAATTACGACTTTTTCTTCCAAGATATCACAAGATGTAAATCGGGAGATCCAAGTAAAGCCGGTGTGGCACATTCATAATAATCGATGTATGATTGAGAGAAATATTCAGATTTGACCAATAAGTGAGCGGTGTGCTACTATTAATAATCGTGGCCCGTGAACTAGGTAAACACGGCCTAATTTTGTAGTCATGATTGGAACGGTACGTTATCATTTCACAATAAGAGTTTGATGTTCTTCTTTCGGATTCTTATTTTTGGATTTGGATTACCAACTTCATGCAATACTTCCAAAGTAGAGTTTTTTCAAAAACAAGTAAACAACTCAAATAAAACATGTATACTAGTAGTTCACGAATAACACACGCGATACTCGAAAGAATGAAAGGCACACAAGGCTAGGCATATTAACTTACACTAACATGACCAATAATGAGACAGTATAAATTTTCCAACTCTTTATTTGACATTCTCAACTAATTACCGTTTATAATTCCAATAGAACATTTTTATATCAATAATTCTTCCCCGCTTAGGGGGGTATACTCCCATAAAGCTGCCCAATTAAGGGGGATATATCCGTAATTCTTCCCCACTTAGGGGGATATACTCTCATAAAACTGCTCCATTAAGGGGGATATATCAATAATTCTGCCCCACTTAGGGGGGTATACTCCCATAATATTGCCCCGCTTAGGGGGGGGGGGAGGTATACTCCCATAATACTGCCCCACTTAGGGGGGGTATACTCAAGTATAATTTCTTTCATTTTCTCTTGAAAATCGACGTTTGATAATTAGCGGTAGCCAAAACGAACCAATTAATCACAAAACACTTTTGAAGGGATCGTTTGGTCACGTAGTCGAAATCTGAAGTCAAGCACGCCTATCATAAATCTCATTCGGAGACGTAAAATAATATAAATATTTGGAAACGAAAGGAGGACGTCACATTTGATAATTGTGGCCCGTTAACTAGGTAATCACAGCCTAGTTTGGTATTCGTGTTTGGGATTGATTGGCACTTCATTTCGAAATAAAACTTATATGTTCTTCTTTCGGATTCTTATTTTGGATTTGGATTATCATTTTTCATACAATATTCTAAAAGTAGAGTTTTTCGAAAGCAAGTAACCGATTCAAATAAAGCAAGTATAATAGTAGTTCGCAAATAACACTCGCGATACACGAAATGAAGGAAAGGCACGCGACGCTAGGCATATTAACTTACCGCCATCCAAGCACGTCCTAGAAGTCGTTCTCGCATACGAAACCATCACCTACAATCGGAGCTTCTAACTCAATACAATCTCAACCAAATATATTTTCTCTAATAAGAACAACATATATATTCTAGCTCCATTTATTTATCTATTTTCCTTAAAAATGTCTTTTTCTATGATATTCACCCCAAACATTTTATGAAAAATAATAGTTATTAATTTATAAATAATAATCTAAACAAATCAAAGAAAAACTAATTTAAATGAATATGAAATTAAAAACTACACTTAGCACCCCAAAGTTTCTGAAATGTCAAATGCCTCCCCCTCAGTTTCTTAAATTGCAAAATAACCCCCCAAATACTTTCTGAAAATTGCAATTTAACCCCCCAAGCATGAACACTCAAACTTGTTGATCAAAATATGGATTCAAGGTCCTAAGACTTTATTTTGATTACAGAAAACAACTTAGCAGTAGATTTTGAGCATACCCAGTCAAAGAATGGAGGAAAACGATCGAGAAATGGCTTGGGTCGCGATCCCGATGGTGGTGCTCGGCGGTGAGGCCGACGGGGCTTCTCCGGCGAGTTTTGGCTTCGTCTTGGACCTCCATGGACCTGGTCGGACCTCGAGGAGGCTAGGGGGACGGGTGGAAGAGGATGGGTGCCTCTGGTTTGCTTGGGCTCGAAGCTCGCCGAAAAAAATGGAGGTTTGCCGGCGGGTTGCTTCTGCTGCTGCTGTGGCTGCCTCTTTTGCTGCTGTTTTCGTCTTCTTTTTCTTCTCTTGAGGTCGAAACAGGGAGGGGATCGAGAGAGAGAGAGAGAGAGAGAGAGAGAGAGAGAGAAATAAATAGAAGGGTGGAGGTGGTGTTCGTTGGTGGGTCTCCCGTTGGGGAAGGCAGCGGCGCAACGCCGCTACTAAGGTGTTGTGCTTTTGTCGCCGACAAAACAGAGAGGAATAGGGAGACAGGGGAGGGGGATTGAGGGAGAGAGATGGGTTGTGGTGGAGGTGGAGGCTGTGGTGATGGTGTTGGTGGCGTCGGGGGTGGTGCCGAATGAGGTGAAGAAGAGAAGAAACTAAATAGAAAGGGGGGAGAGAGAGAGAGAGAGAGGAGTAACGGGGATAAAGCAAGTAAAGTGTTGGGGGTTGGGAGAAAATTTGGGGAATGATAAATGTCAGCAGAAGGTTGGGGAATGGGAAAAATATATTTTCTTGTCTTATTTTATTAACTATTTTCTATTTACCTTCTAGGCTTTCTAGCTTTTAATAAATACAGCTACCTCCCCAATTATTAACTAGCAAATAACATCTAGATAAAATAAAATCTTCAAAATGTAGCCTATTCAGTAACGGATCTGCTAAAATGACCAGTTGTAAAGTTAAAGACTACTGTCAGCTCGAATATTTGACTTTTATAGCATGTTGGCAATATGTGTTAATCCTATATGGCTATATTGTGGCATGAGAGGTATGATGAGGTGTTATTGACATAGTATTGAAATCATAATATTATGATCGCCTATCAGGCTGAATTGACAAGATTGCTCTGAGGATATAGCATCAAGAATCTGATCGCCCGATCGGGCCAAAGTTAGTTTTGAAGATAAAGGAGAGAGGCAAAACAGAACATCTTACGTGAAAATTTCACATCTGATTGTGTTTAGCAATGATTGTGATCATAAACTATGTGTAATATTACATCCCTATACGCACTTTGCTTTTACGTATGTTCCCTTTACTTATACTGCATACTAAATTAAGGGAAGGAGCCCCAATGTACCTCGAAATAGTGGAATCGATAGATCCCACCATCACAATATCATACACAATCAACGTAGCTATACAATAAATCATTTAGTCCATCATAGTCACCAGAAATATAAATTGGACAAGGATAACAAATGTACTTCGAGATAATCCTTATGCGAAGTGAGAAGTAAGAACTAAAGATTTAATCTCTCCACGAACATGCTTAGAACAATGGGATCTAAGGATAAAGTTTTAGATAGTTCGTTACTGACTAATAAAAGGACGTTCAATTTAGGAGCAATCAACCAGATATGAGTGAGATTTGGATATCAGACAATCAACAGTAACGATAAGATAATTTTGTAACAAGGATAAATTGGGGAGACGTTGGAATTTGACCAAGGGTCATAGGATTCACCCACTAGATCCTAGATGCTTTCGACAAGACCGGTTTGAGGTGTTGCTACAGTTTGGAGTTTCCATTTAGAGTTATATTGTCACTAGATCAACTACTCTAAGAATTTAGTTATTGATATTATCGGGGAGTTTTCTTTTTGGAGTTATGTTACATAATAATATGTCTCGGTGATCTAAGTTTCATTTCTGGATGGCTCATATTCTTTTCACATCAATTTTTATTTGAAGTCTTGTTGTTAATGTATTAATGCAGTATACATTCTTCAAATAAGTTCTGTTTGGAGTTCTTCTTCCATTTTGAGGTTTTCTCACTAAAACTTAGTTCATGTTTAGTTCTCGGAGATCGAATGTTAAACTGTTTGGGAGTCTGGTCATCGAAATTATAGTTCTTAAATTATTACGAAATCTCGGGAATTTTGGAGTGACAACTCAGTCATTGGATCGGTAGTTACAATCCATTGTATCATGAGATTTTGTTATCTCTTTTCGTCGATCCTCCGTTGTGATGAATAAAGTGCTTCGTGTGGTTAAATTGTTAATAGTTGTTTGGGGCTTTATTACTTGGAGTTTTGTTGCTTAACTATTTCTAAATGAGCATAAATATTGGTATTGATTTACCTTTGGAGTCAGGGAACCCATATAATTATGTGCTTTGTATAATGGGGATATATTATAGTTCATTTGTTGATTTATGTCTGGGGTTATCATTAATATAAGGTAAGCAATAAAGGTGGCTTTGGTTGTTTATCAGGACTTCGGAATATTTTACCACGATAATTTTATTATTTGGGGTATTTAGGATTTATCTACAGGATTATGGTTTAGAATGTGAATTCAGATAGCTGGTATGATTATCAGTGGGACCGTGCAAATTGGAGTAGATATTTGGGGCCATGAGATGTTGATTCTCTTATCAATTAATTTTAGGGGTGGTACAATTTTATAGAACCACCCTACGTTTTAATTCGTTATACCAGAGGTTTCACGTATTCTCCGACAGATTTTGTGGACTGTGAGATAAGAGACTAGTTAAAATCATATCCTACTTTGTATTCGGGTAAGTCGATAATCATGGTAAAGTTAGACGGTAGACTTACCATTACATGTTCGTACCCTTATCTCATAGTTAACCCTGACCTTTAGTAACCAAGTGGAACTATAATCACATACGTAAGATAGACGTGAATACGGTCTTTACGTGATACAATATTTGTTGCATTGCATGCATTAGATGATAATTACTTTCTATCACTTGCTATGTGAAATTTCATGCCTGCTATGTGATCGCGACTGTGATCGTTAGTTGCTTATTAGAAACCTTCCGCATCAAAAGTATTGTGTTGATTGTGGCTTCGAGGGAAAAGTTTCAATCTCAAGAGTATTTGACTGAATTAGCTTCGAGGAAGAAGTTTTTAATATCGGGAACATTTGGATTGTTTAAGCTTCGAGGACGAAGCTTTGTTTAAGGGGGAGAGAATGTAATACCCCGTAGAATTGACAAGGGCAAAATAGTAATTTAAAGAGATGAATATATAATTTAATTACGGAGAAATAAATTCGCTTAAATTATAGTAATTTTACTGACAAGAAATACTCGTGTAAGATTTTAGAAGATATTAAGTTAATATTCGTAGGTGAATACGCGACGTTATTTATCTTTATTATTTTTCACGCGTACGACCACCGCGAAGTTAGTGTGTGAAAAACACCCAATCACCCTAAAACTTGGTGTGCCACCCACACCATATAAATTTTAATTGTCTTCAACCATACAAACTTATCTCCTTCGGAGATTTTTCTCGCCGCCACAATAATCAAGCCATCATCATCATCATTCTTCTCTCTTTTTGTTTCCCTATATAATGAATCATCACTAGCATAATCATCATATTCATATGTATCTTCTCTTCACCTTCATTTTCTTCTTCACCTTCTTCCCGCGGCTACACCCACACAACCACCATCACCACCGAGAAACCCATCACCCCCATCACTCTCTTTCTCAAGCTCCTAATTCTCTAGCTCTCTCTCTCTGTCTCACTCTCTCTACTCTGCCCGGAACAGAGCACAGCAGTAGCAGCGGCAAAAGCCGCCACCACCACCGCCTCTGTTCCCGACGGGAACAACCACCCGACGGCTCCACTTCAAATCTTCCTCCCTCCCTTGGTTCACCCTCTGTTTCAACCTCAGAACGAGAGAAAGAGACTGAAAATAGAGCAATAATAGCAGCCAACGCCGCTGCAAAAACAGAGCAGCAAAACCACCACCGTCGGCCACCATTGTTGCCGACAGGGAGCTCGACCCAAGCGACCCGACAACACCCACCCTTCGAAATCACCTCCAAACGACTCCTAAAGGTCCCAGGAGATCAAATCAGGTCCTAACCGAAGCTCAGAGGTCCTCCATCTGTTGGAATAGATGCCCTAGAGGCAATCTAGTTTAGTATGAATTTGTAATTGGCTAGAAAATTCATTTATTATTTATTGTATATTTAATATAATGAAGTCCTTAGCTTTACAATCGTGTTGTTTATCTTAAATATCCCTAGTCAAGTATAATGATTAAATAGGACAATCATCTATAGACTAGTATGGGGTTGGATTGATATGGAGATATCACGATCCAACACATAGGTGTGCATTACGGAATGTTGCACTGGATTGACCCATCACCGAGAAGGCTACATACACGTTATGTTGAGTCACAAGTGCTTCTCGGGTACAATGGTATTTTCATCCTTAGACTTGAAGTCACTAGATATTCTAGTTGTGGATCATTGTGATCTTGGTAGCGTTAAACGCTACACCGTAACTGGGTAGTTATAAAGGCGTGTACTGGATACAATGAGAAGCAAGCTTAGAGATCGTAGTGGACGTAGAGAGGATTTGCCCCTCCCACATAACGGGAGCAAATATCCAAGGCCACTCGAAGGATAGTGCTTATAGAATGTCTGGCCAGACTCAAATAAATCAATATATGGGATATTGATGTTATTTGCACGAATAAGGCTATTCCATGGATCGAGAAACTAGGGATTGGATATACGAGTGTGACTTGTATGTCTCGTGTCCAATCCGGATATGGAGGCAAAGGGATGAGACAATTACTTGTACAAGGTTGTCTAGATGACTATTCTATTAGTTGGCTAGAATGGATGTTTTGCTAGAAACCGCTCCATATTAGCAAAAAGTTGCTACCAACTAGATAGAACCTATGGGGTCACACGCTATATAGAGTTGTACTAGATTTGGGAATTAATTAATTGGATTAATTAATTAGAAGGATCACTTTGCAAACCCTTGCAAACTTAGTAGGGACTAATTTGCAAGGAAGGGACTAAATTGAATTCTAGTAGGACTAGAATAAGTCCTTTAGGTAGTTAACAAGGAGTTGTTGGACTATATAAAGGACCCTCCTTCCTTCCTTCCTCATAACTTATGCTCTAAAGAGAACATAACAAGAGTGGGAGAGAACAAAGGAGAGAGAGAGCAAGCAACAAGGAGGACGCCGCCCCCTTGCCGCCGCCCCTCGTCCCCGACGCCACAAGAGGGCCGAAACCCCTTTTTGTGTCTCGTTTTGCGTGATTCCTTCACCCTCCTCTCATTCCGGGCTAGCACCAAGGAGATTGGAGATCTAGGACCAACTCTAGGCGTGGATCAACTATAGAGAACGTGACACTATTCGCGTTTGAAGTCATCAAGGAGAACCCAAAGGTGTGTTTATGATTTCTTACCTTCACTATCGTTATGCATCTAGACTTGTGATCCTTGGAGGGTTTTGCATGGTTTTTTGTTTGATTATGCTTCCGTTTGCGCGATCCATGAATCAAAACCCTACAGTGGTATCAGAGCCACAGGTCATAGAGCATAAACTTAGTTTATGTGTTACATTCTTGTTGTTTTACACCTTAATTTATTGTTTATCGCGTAAAACAAGGCAAATCAAGCATTGGATGCAATTTGTCAAAGAATTAATCATAACAAGACCCAATTATTGCATTGGATGCATGAATTGGTGAGTTTGAGAAATTTTCGGATCTTAGATCTAGGGTTTGGGCATCCTTGGGGAAGAAGGAGTTCTCCCAAAACAAGGAAACAACCAAACTTGGGCTCCAAGCAAGGAGGTTGTTTTGGAAACAACCTCCACAAGGAGGTTCGGCCCCCTAGGGGACCGCCCCCCTTGCTTGCCGCCCAAGATTGGCGCCCTAAGGGGCCGGGCGGCCCTAACCCGCGGGCCTAGCTTGCGGGTTTTGGGCCGGGCCGGCCCTAGGGCTTTATGGTTCACTTTGTTTGGGCCCGGGCAATTGGATTGTTGGGCCCATGGACCGTTTTAACCCTAGAAATCCTAAAATCAATTAAAATTGACCAAGCGCGTTAAAATTGGATTTTAACTGTTTATGTGCAAATCGCATGGTGATTGGATATGGCCTTAGGATGTGGTTTGATGTGGATGTTTAATTTTGTGGTTTGGTTTTACGGCCTGCGAGCTGATCAATTAATTGTAATAATTAATTAGGGTTTTATGGCCTGCGTGCCAATTTTTTTTTCTCAACTTGTGAGATTTATTTTATTTAGTATAGATATTAGCTAGTACTAGATAAAGTAGATTGTTAGCCAAGATTGGAGAAAAAAAGCCCAAAGCCAAGGAAGCCACAAAAGATGGAGCATGGAGCATGGAGCACACCACATGACTATGAAGGATGGACCAAAAAGATCAAGACGCATGGAGATGTGTTTGTTTAGGGTTCATAGATAATTCCATTGGCTTGGAATTATCTTAGTCTAGAAAAGGCCATATCCACATCACGTTTAATTTCTGTTTTGTGGTTGTTTATTTATTGTCTTATTATTTGTGTGGTTGGTGTATGGATGATGCATGCAATTAGGATAATAAGATAATTAGACAACCCGGATCTATTATTTGGAGTTGTGCCCAAACTCAAATAGATAGATTAGTTGATATTGATCAACAAGATAATTAAAATTAAAATTGAAAATCCCTCAAATTTTAAATATTGTGTTCTTGCCTTCTCGTTATTTAAACACTCATTATCATCATTATTTATCGAGTTCGTGCGTGCCAAAGCATGGCGACTTGGTTCATAATGATGGAATGCGATGGCACGTAACAATGTGCAATTGTTTAGGTAAGAGGTTGAACACAACTAGGCTATTACTTTGATTAAGAAACCTAGAGGCAATCAATTGGGATTATCCATACGGATGGATAAATAAGGAGTTATTTGCCCGATTGAACCAAGAGTTGCATATGGGATGCAATTGGAAATCGTTCCTACCTAAGAAGTAATCAAATTATGGGTGACTTGCCAAATCAAGCTCATAAGGAGATGAAAAAGATGGATCTTGGCCCACTAGAAAATATAAGGATATTTTCCGCATTAATATCTTGAGGGTTATTAATCCGTAGAAAAATAGTGGGAGCTATATTTAATAAACTAGCCATTATTAAATATAGTCAAAAATTCACAAATACTAAAACTTGCGTATTTTCCTTTTGTAGAATTCCAAATGGCAAACAACTCATCGAGTTCACAACATTCCCTACGATCTGTCCTTGAGAAGGACAAGCTCTCTGGAACCAACTTTCTTGATTGGTACAGAAACTTGAGAATTGTTCTCAAGCAAGAGAAGAAGCTGTACGCAATAGAGGAGCATGTTCCAGAAGGTCCAGAGAATCAGACACCTGCTGCCTTAAAGGCGTATCAAAAGCGTGTTGATGACGCTAATGATGCGGCCTGCCTAATGCTTTGCACCATGACCTCTGAGCTTCAGAAGCAACATGAGAACATGAATGTTGTCGATATGATCGAACATCTAAAGCAGCTCTTCCAAGAGCAGGCGAGGGTAGAGAGGTATGAGGTCTCAAAGGCACTGTTCAAATGTCATCTGGCAGAAGGGAACCCGGTGGGACCCCATGTACTCCGAATGATCGGGTACTTGGAGAATCTCGCCCGGCTTGGGTTCCCGGTCGGCCAAGAGTTGGCAACCGATCTCGTGTTGCAATCGTTGCCTGAAAGTTATGGACAGTTCATTATGAACTATAACATGAACGAGATCGTTAAACCACTGCCAGATTTGCTCAACATGTTGAGGACGGCTGAACAGAGCATCAACAAGGGTAAGGGCAAGGCCATTATGATGGTACATAAAGGAAAGGGCAAAAAGTTTGCATCTTCCTCCAAGGGCAAAGGCAAGTCAGTTGCTAAGTCCAAGGAACAAGCCCTTAAGCCTGTTGGTGGCATTGCCAAGGTCGTGACTAAGGGTGAATGTCACTACTGTAGTCAACCTGGACACTGGAGGAGGAACTGCCCAAAATATCTGGAGGACAAGAGGCTTGGAATAGTGATTCCACCACCACCAGGTATTTTTGTTGTAGATGTCAATTTAACTGTCTCTACATCATGGGTATTAGATACTGGATGTGGATCTCATATTTGTCGAAATATGCAGGATCTAAAGAGAAGTAAAAGATTGGCTAAAGGGGAGGTAGATCTACGCGTTGGGAATGGAGCAAAGGTTGCTGCGTTGGCCATAGGCGTGTGCGAGCTATCTCTGCCTTCAGGATTAGTTTTAGAATTAAATAATTGCTATTTTGTGCCTGCTATGAGCAGAAACATTATTTCTATTTCTTGTTTGGACAAGGAAGGTTTTATTATTTCAATAAAGAACAATTGTTGTTCCTTTTATTTGAATAATATTCACTATTTTAGTGCGCAATTATTTAATGGACTATATGTCCTTGATCTAAGCAATCCTGTCTACAACATTAATACCAAGCGGATTAAAATAAATGATTTAAATCCTGCTTATTTATGGCATTGTCGTTTAGGCCACATAAATGAGAAACGTGTATCTAGACTCCATAAGGATGGATTGCTAGACTCATTTGATTTTGAATCATATGAGACATGTGAGGCTTGTTTATTGGGAAAAATGACAAAGTCCCCTTTCAATAAGAAAGGTGAGAGGACTAGTGAGCAATTGGCGCTCATACATACCGATGTGTGTGGGCCATTTGCCACGCCTGCCAGGGGTGGTTATGTCTACTTCATTACGTTAACTGATGATTACAGTAGATATGGATTTGTGTACCTTATGAGGGCAAAATCCGAATCCTTTGAAGTGTTCAAAGAATTCAAGAATGAAGTAGAGAAGCAACTTGGAAAAAGTATCAAGGCTCTACGATCGGATCGTGGAGGAGAATACTTGAGCCAAGAGTTTGACGACTATCTTAGAGAGTGTGGGATCGTGTCCCAACTCACTCCACCCGGAACGCCACAATGGAATGGCGTGTCCGAGAGGAGGAATCGAACCCTATTGGATATGGTTCGGTCTATGATGTGTCAAACCGATCTTCCATTATCATTTTGGGGCTACGCTCTATTAAGTGCAGCTTTCACCATTAACCGTGTTCCATCTAAATCAGTCATGAAGACACCATATGAGATGTGGAGTGGGAGGCGTCCCACACTGTCGTTCATGAGGATTTGGGGCTGCGATGTCTATGTAAAGCGTTTACAATCAGACAAGCTAGGGCCTAAATCGGATAAGTGTAAGTTTGTGGGGTACCCTAAGGAAACTAAGGGATACTACTTCTACAATCCAGCCGAGAACAAAGTGTTTGTTGCTCGGACCGGCGTGTTTCTAGAAAGAGAGTTTGTCTCTAAAGAAGCAAGTGGGAGGAATGTAGAACTTGAAGAAGTTCAAGAACCACAAATCACTGAACCGATTATGGAACATGAACAGGAATCACAAGCAGTTGTGGAGCCACCTGTTCAGGTAACACAAGAGCTTCGTAGATCTAGTAGAGTGCGCCAGGAACCCGAGAGGTACGGACTTCTCGTAACTGATTCCGGTGAAACGATGCTCATAGATGATGAGCCTACCACCTATGAGGAGGCCATGAATGGCCCAGACTCGCAGAAGTGGCTTGAGGCCATGAGATCCGAGATGGAATCCATGTATACCAACAAAGTATGGACTTTGGTGGAACCACCTGATGGGGCGCGGCCCATAGGGTGCAAGTGGGTCTTCAAGAAGAAGATCGACATGGATGGTAATGTGATTACCTATAAGGGCCGCTAAAGGATTCAGACAGATTCATGGTATTGACTATGATGAAACCTTTTCACCAGTCGCTATGACCAAATCCATCCGAATCCTACTTGCAATTGCAGCATACTACGACTATGAGATTTGGCAGATGGATGTCAAAACAGCATTCCTTTATGGGAATCTCCTCGAGGATGTGTATATGATACAGCCGGAGGGTTTTGAGGATCCAAAGCAAGCCAACAAAGTCTGTAAGCTGCAACGATCCATTTATGGATTAAAGCAAGCTTCTAGGAGTTGGAATCGACGTTTTGATGAAGTGGTCAAAGAGTTTGGCTTCATCAGAAACGAAGATGAGTCTTGTGTTTACAAAAAGGTTAGTGGGAGCTCTGTAGCTTTTCTGGTCTTGTATGTGGATGACATACTACTCATTGGAAACGACATTCCCATGCTGCAATCTGTGAAAGATTGGCTAGGAAAGTGTTTCTCAATGAAGGACTTAGGGGAAGCAGCCTATATACTCGGTATAAAGATCTATAGAGATAGATCTAAGAGGTTGCTAGGCCTAAGTCAAAGTACATATATTGACAAGGTGTTGAAACGGTTCAACATGCAAGACTCCAAGAAGGGGTTCTTGCCCATGTCACATGGAATCGCTCTTTCGAAGAGTGGTTGTCCTTCCAATGAGATTGAGAAGGAACGCATGAGTAGGATTCCCTATGCCTCGGCCATAGGATCTATCATGTACGCCATGTTATGTACTAGACCAGATGTGTCATATGCCTTGAGTATGACAAGCAGATACCAATCCAATCCGGGTGAGAGTCACTGGATTGCTGTCAAGAACATCCTAAAGTACTTGAGAAGAACTAAGGATGCTTTCTTGATGTTTGGCGGTGAGGAAGAGCTGCGTGTAAGGGGTTACACTGATGCAAGCTTCCAAACCGATAGAGATGACTTTAGATCACAGTCGGGATATGTGTTTTGCCTGAATGGAGCAGCGGTGAGCTGGAAGAGTTCCAAGCAAGAGACGGTAGCTGATTCTACAACAGAGGCTGAGTACATTGCTGCAAATGGCGCAGCAAAGGAGGCTGTTTGGATCAGAAAGTTTGTTTCTGAACTTGGTGTGGTCCCTAGCATTGCGGATCCAGTGGAGTTGTTCTGTGACAACACTGGGGCGATCGCGCAATCGAAGGAACCAAGATCGCACCAGAAGTCCAAGCATGTGCTCAGGAAGTTTCATCTGATTCGAGATATTATCGATAGAGGAGACGTTCGGATATGCAAGATTCCTACAGATGATAATCTGTCAGACCCGCTTACGAAGCCTCTCACGCAGTGGAAGCATGAAGGGCACACTAGGAGTATAGGCATACGAGATGCGCCAGATTGGCTCTAGTGCAAGTGGGAGACTGTTGGAATAGATGCCCTCGAGGCAATCTAGTTTAGTATGAATTTGTAATTGGCTAGAAAATTCATTTATTATTTATTGGATATTTAATATAATGAAGTCCTTAGATTTACAATCGTGTTGTTTATCTTAAATATCCCTAGTCAAGTATAATGATTAAATAGGACAATCATCTATAGACTAGTATGGGGTTGGATTGATATGGAGATATCACGATCCAACACATAGGTGTGCATTACGGAATGTTGCACTGGATTGACCCATCACCGAGAAGGCTACATACACGTTATGTTGAGTCACAAGTGCTTCTCGGGTACAATGGTATTGTCATCCTTAGACTTGAAGTCACTAGATATTCTAGTTGTGGATCATTGTGATCTTGGTAGCGTTAAACGCTACACCGTAACTGGGTAGTTATAAAGGCGTGTACTGGATACAATGAGAAGCAAGCTTAGAGATCGTAGTGGACGTAGAGAGGATTTGCCCCTCCCACATAACGGGAGCAAATATCCAAGGCCACTCGAAGGATAGTGCTTATAGAATGTCTGGTCAGACTCAAATAAATCAATATATGGGATATTGATGTTATTTGCACGAATAAGGCTATTCCATGGATCGAGAAACTAGGGATTGGATATACGAGTGTGACTTGTATGTCTCGTGTCCAATCCGGATATGGAGGCAAAGGGATGAGACAATTACTTGTACAAGGTTGTCTAGATGACTATTCTATTAGTTGGCTAGAATGGATGTTTTGCTAGAAACCGCTCCATATTAGCAAAAAGTTGCTACCAACTAGATAGAACCTATGGGGTCACACGCTATATAGAGTTGTACTAGATTTGGGAATTAATTAATTGGATTAATTAATTAGAAGGATCACTTTGCAAACCCTTGCAAACTTAGTAGGGACTAATTTGCAAGGAAGGGACTAAATTGAATTCTAGTAGGACTAGAATAAGTCCTTTAGGTAGTTAACAAGGAGTTGTTGGACTATATAAAGGACCCTCCTTCCTTCCTTCCTCATAACTTATGCTCTAAAGAGAACATAACAAGAGTGGGAGAGAACAAAGGAGAGAGAGAGCAAGCAACAAGGAGGACGCCGCCCCCTTGCCGCCGCCCCTCGTCCCCGACGCCACAAGAGGGCCGAAACCCCTTTTTGTGTCTCGTTTTGCGTGATTCCTTCACCCTCCTCTCATTCCGGGCTAGCACCAAGGAGATTGGAGATCTAGGACCAACTCTAGGCGTGGATCAACTATAGAGAACGTGACACTATTCGCGTTTGAAGTCATCAAGGAGAACCCAAAGGTGTGTTTATGATTTCTTACCTTCACTATCGTTATGCATCTAGACTTGTGATCCTTGGAGGGTTTTGCATGGTTGTTTGTTTGATTATGCTTCCGTTTGCGCGATCCATGAATCAAAACCCTACACCATCGTCGGCGACGAAGAGCACCGTCGTGACCCACTGTTGGCGAATTCGTAAAGCTTCGTTTCTTGACCGATTCCGGCCATTCTTGGCCTAGGTACGCTCTAAATCTCGCCGTGATCCCATTTAAACAATCAAAATCGTATCATGTATGCTCGATTCCATGTTTAGCTTGATAAATTTGAAGATCATGTAAAAGGGGGTTAAAGTGTCTTTTCCCCAAACTGTTTATAGCATGAAAAATATATTAAGGGGGGTAGCTGGTTGTAATTGTGAGAACGTGGTGGGTAGTATTGCATGTTAAATCAACTGCCATGTGAGTAGGAAGGGGGATCCTGCTGTCTTTTGACATAACTGGTGGGGTTATAAGTGTAATTTATATAAACTTTATATTATTCGCGAAAAATAAAAATAATATTTTTGGATTAAAAATATTTTCTAAAAATATTAGTGTTCGTCCCGATCCCGGAAAAGTGATTCGGGTAACGAAATAGTATACGGATTGCTCGTTATAAATTAAACGAGTAATATTTTATTAAAAACTAAACAAACATTGTGCTTAATTGTTTAACTTTAAATTCAGTTGTTTAAATATTTATAAAAATGACTTTTTCGAGCTTATAAATATCGTTACGTCACTGCAAGTATTTAGAAGTGATTTTTCATAAAAATCCAAAATCGGATAGTTGATAATATTAATATTTACTTTATGTAAGAATACAAACTACTATTAATTTTTACTAGTATTTTATAAAAATAAATCCTATAAATAAATGAGACTTTTGTAACATAAAATTTAATAACTCTTCAAATAACACTCGTTGTTTAACAATTTTGCTAATAAGAAAATACAACTAAATAAAGAAACGCCGAGAAGTTAATACGCGAATTTCGGGCTAGTCTAAGATTTATTATATAGGATTCTAAGTAAGACTCGTAGAATTATACAAAGTTGTGACGATTTAGAAGCTCCGATTTGTAGGTAACGGATTCGTAAGCAACGACAACAAGTAGGACGTTTGACGCTACGGAATCGAGGTAAGTAAATATGCCTAGCCTAGCGTGCTAGCTCATGTTCGTGTCAGAGTATGCTTTTAATACTTGTCTCAAAATTATATTTTTGAGTTACATGTTTTGTTTGAAATTTCTTTACATGTTAAAGAAGTTGTTTTACTGGGAACTGTCACACGAATAATATTAATCCACTAATAACGTAAAGTGGAAAGAGTTGTGCGGGGATCGTTATATTCGCTTTTCTATAAGATTGGTCGTGGCTGACTACGTTCACCTGACCCGTTTATTTTAATCCGGTCGCAACCTGCCGGATCGCTCCATGTACTGACCTCTCTGGCCGCGAGTAGTCTTTGAGGGGTGCCGGAACTTAAGGTCTTGGATGTGTAGTGATAGTAGATCTTCCCCGTATCAACAAAGTTAAAGTGTGGTTTTCTTCAAGGACAAGAATGTCTATGAACATAAAGGAAGGCAAGATTGGGATATTACTCCCCGTTTCAAGATCAAGAAGGAATAAGTTGAAAGGTTGAGAAGTTTAAAGATGGATGTGTGCTTTGTTTACTCTTTTAAAGATTTATTTTCTCTTATTACTGTTTTTGAAAATAAATTATGCCTCGTCATCTGTTTACGAGCAAGGGTATTTATTTACTCAGCAGTTCCCAGCTGACTTTAGAAACTGCGGTTCCGTTTTCTTTCCCACCGCAGGATTAGAGCAAGAAGGCTATGGTATGGATGGGTACGAGACTCACTGAGGAGGTCACGTCACATGTTGTAAGATAGTTTGAATAATGTAAGATAGTTTGAATAAGGCAAGAATGATGTGTAGTAGTAACGTATGAAGGACTTGAGAAGTAATGTAATGTTTAATAATATGTAATATAAGTGCTTGGATGTTGTGCTTTCGATTTTCTGCCGTTACTTTTAGCTTCGGCCTCCCCGATTCGTCTGAGTCGGATAAGGGGGTCGTTGCAGGTGGTATCAGAGCCGGCAGTTCAGTAAAAGGGAATTAAACCTGTAGGGCAACTTAAAATGAACATAGGGAAAGATAATTTAAATTAGAAAGCCGCTTGGGTTAAGGGTAGCTTAAGTATAAGTCTTGCTTACTCCCACCCACCCTCATCCTATTTCAAGAAGTGTTACCTGCTAGGGAGTTACACCTGGCTTACCCAATTTAGCTTAAGATGCAATTTATTGGTTATTACTTTTCCAAAGAAAGAAGGATGGGAATAGAATATGATTCGTACTTGATGTATATCTTAAATTGAAGAGACGAACTATAGTTTGTGGACATGAGTTATGGTACTTTAATATAAAGTTGCTAGGCGATGCATGATAGGCTGCTTCATATGGCAATTATGAGAGATGGTTTATTCGGACCCCTGATACCGTGACAACATGAACAAGGATATGATAGGAGGTGATTGACAGACCATTATGATATTATGCTAGGGAGATTCGACATGAACGGACGACTTAGAGCAATAATCACACGGGGAAATTGTCGTTTGATAGTAATGTTGATAGGGTATGTGACTCGTATGATAACTCTCTGGGGGGAGGTGCCAAGTTGTGGCCATTGTTCATTTTGAGTATAAGAGACATAATGGGAATGGTTAGTTGCTTGAAATAGTGAACTATAAAACTCATTTTGAGAGTCCTTTCTGGCGATCAAAGAGGTTTATCTTAGAAGCAGTCTAGGAAGGTCCTACCCACCCTCACATGAGAAAATATGAAGTCAACCTATTCGGTTGTCGACCTGTTTTAACTATAATTTTAGAACCTTAGTTATTAAATGGTTTTGAGGTGCCAATGATTGATTGACGTCTACTTATTCATCATTTGTATTCAGAGTTCCATGTTATGCTGATTCATTGTAAACGATTTAAGGGTACTGGTGATATTCAACTATTTGAGGCGGAGTCTAAATACCCCAATATTACTTGAGGATCATGATGTCTACCATGTTAGGTGTACCTCTTGAAGTTATATGATTCACCCTGGTGGTCACCTGGAAATCATTTAGGAGTTTCGAATCAGATTTCGGGAGTTATATCAGGAGTCAGTTAAGTTTGTATCTCGTGTTATTGCATAATGTTTATTTTTGAGTTATTATTCTGCAATGGAAAACATTGGCAGCTTCGTATATTGGTTAACCATTTCAGCTATTGGGGGAATACTTAAAGTATTGTTACAATGTCAGCGTTTACCGTTTGGATATATGTTCATATACGAATTGTTATTAGGTACTTTCGCGTATGGTACTTTGAAGTTTTGACAAGTTTTATAAATGCTTTGGTTTCGTCTAGCATATGGTTTGCAGTGTGATTTTTATAGAAATAAATATAATACGAGACAATGGCGCTTGAGGAGAACTTGAAGTCCGTGTTAAACGTTGGAACCCGAAGGCACATTTTAGCTTGCGATTGGAGGCTTGCTTAAGTTCTGATATGAGGCCAAACAGTATTCCAAGTTATTTGGTCGATCACGGGAGTGAAAGATTAGGACTGCAAAGAGTACAAATTTATATCGCTACTTGGGGTTTGATTTGAATACATGGTGGGAACGTATGGGCATGGTCACGTGGTTGAAACAAAAATACGTTAATTACGCTTGCAACAATTGATTATTGAAGTTCTACCCTAAGTTTCTTTTAGCCTGGACTCCTGGAAGAACCTACCGTAAGAAATTCGACTCCAGATATGAATATAAGAAGTAGTTAAAATCTTCAAAAAGTAGCCGATTCAGTAACGGATCTGCGAAAAAGACCAGTTGTAAAGTTAAAGACTACTGTCAGCTCGAATATTTGACTTTTATAGCATGTTGGCAATATGTGTTAATCCTATATGGCTATATTGTGGCATGAAAGGTATGATGAGGTGTTATTGACATAGTATTGAAATCATAATATTATGATCGCCTATCAGGCTGAATTGACAAGATTGCTCTGAGGATATAGCATCAAGAATCTGATCGCCCGATTGGGCCAAAGTTAGTTTTGAAGATAAAGGAGAGAGGCAAAACAGAACATCTTACGTGAACATTTCACATCTGATTGTGTTTAGCAATGATTGTGATCATAAACTATGTGTAATATTACATCCCTATATGCACTTTGCTTTTACGTATGTTCCCTTTACTTATACTGCATACTAAATTAAGGGAAGGAGCCCCAATGTACCTCGAAATAGTGGAATCGATAGATCCCACCATCGCAATATCATACACAATCAACGTAGCTATACAATAAATCATTTAGTCGATCATAGTCACCAGAAATATAAATTGGACAAGGATAACAAATGTACTTCGAGATAATCCTTATGCGAAGTGAGAAGTAAGAACTAAAGATTTAATATCTCCACGAACATACTTAGAACAATGGGATCTAAGGATAAAGTTTTAGATAGTTCGTTGCTGACTAATAAAAGGACGTTCAATTTAGGAGGAATCAACCAGATATGAGTGAGATTTGGATATCAGACAATCAACAGTAACGATAAGATAATTTTGTAACAAGGATAAATTGGAGAGACGTTGGAATTTGACCAAGGGTCATAGGATTCACCCACTAGATCCTATATGCTTTCGACAAGACTGGTTTGAGGTGTTGCTACAGTTTGGAGTTTCCATTTGGAGTTATATTGTCACTAGATCAACTACTCTAAGAATTTAGTTATTGATATTATCGGGAGTTTTCTTTTTGGAGTTATGTTACATAATAATATGTCTCGGTGATCTAAGTTTCATTTCTGGATGGCTCATATTCTTTTCACATCAATTTTTATTCGAAGTCTTGTTGTTAATGTATTAATGCAGTATACATTCTTCAAATAAGTTCTGTTTGGAGTCCTTCTTCCATTTTGAGGTTTTCTCACCAAAACTTAGTTCATGTTTGGTTCTCGGAGATCGAATGTTAAACTGTTTGGGAGTCTGGTCATCGAAATTATAGTTCTTAAATTATTACAAAATCTCGGGAATTTTGGAGTGACAACTCAGTCATTGGATCGGTAGTTACAATCCATTGTATCATGAGATTTTGTTATATCTTTTTGTCGATCCTCCGTTGTGATGAATAAAGTGCTTCGTGTGGTTAAATGGTTAATAGTTGTTTGGGGCTTTATTACTTGGAGTTTTGTTGCTTAACTATTACTAAATGAGCATAAATATTGGTATTGATTTACCTTTGGAGTCAGGGAACCCATATAATTATGTGCTTTGTATAATGGGGATATATTTTAGTTCATTTGTTGATTTATGTCTGGGGTTACCATTAATATAAGGTAATCAATAAATGTGGCTTTGGTTGTTTATCAGGACTTCGGAATATTTTACCACGATAATTTTATTATTTAGGGTATTTAGGATTTATCTACAGGATTATGGTTTAGAATGTGAATTCAGATAGCTGGTATGATTATCAGTGGGACCGTGCAAATTGGAGTAGATATTTGGGGCCATGAGATGCTGATTCTCTTATCAATTAATTTTAGGGGTGCTACAATTTATAGAACCACCCTACGTTTTAATTCGTTATACCAGAGGTTTCACGTATTCTCCGACAGATTTTGTGGATTGTGAGGTAAGAGACTAGTTAAAATCATATCCTACTTTGTATTCGGGTAAGTGATAATCATGGTAAAGTTAGACGGTAGACTCAGCAGGAGTTCCGGGGACGTTACTCTCTAAGGGGGAGAGGACGCAGCCCTTCAATTGTTACCATTACACGTTCGTACCCTTATCGCATAGTTAACCCTGACCTTTAGTAACCAAGTGGAACTATAATCACATACGTAAGATAGACGTGAATACGGTCTTTACGTGATACAATATTTGTTGCATTGCATGCATTAGATGATAATTACTTTCTATCACTTGCTATGTGAAATTTCATGCCTGCTATGTGATCGCGACTGTGATCGTTAGTTGCTTATTAGAAACCTTCCGCATCAAAAGTATTGTGTTGATTGTGGCTTCGAGGGAAAAGTTTCAATCTCAAGAGTATTTGACTGAATTAGCTTCGAGGAAGAAGTTTTTAATATCAGGAACATTTGGATTGTTTAAGCTTCGAGGACGAAGCTTTGTTTAAGGGGGAGAGAATGTAATACCCCGTAGAATTGACAAGGGAAAAATAGTAATTTAAAGAGATGAATATATAATTTAATTACGGAGAAATAAATTCGCTTAAATTATAGTAATTTTACTGACAAGAAATACTCGTGTAAGATTTTAGAAGATATTAAGTTAATATTCCTAGGTGAATACGCGACGTTATTTATCTTTATTATTTTTCACGCATACGACCACCGCGAAGTTAGTGTGTGAAAAACACCCAATCACCCTAAAACTTGGTGTGCCACCCACACCATATAAATTTTAGTTGTCTTCAACCTCACAAACTTATCTCCTTCGGAGATTTTTCTCACCGCCACAATAATCAAGCCATCATCATCATCATTCTTCTCTCTTTTTGTTTCCCTATATAATGAATCATCACTAGCATAATCATAACATTCATATGTATCTTCTCTTCACCTTCATTTTCTTCTTCACCTTCTTCCCGCGGCTACACCCACACAACCACCATCACCACCGAGAAACCCATCACCCCCATCACTCTCTTTCTCAAGCTCTCTATTCTCCAGCTCTCTCTCTGTCTCACTCTCTCTACTCTGCCCGGAACAGAGCACAGCAGTAGCAGCGACAAAAGCCGCCACCACCACCGCCTCTGTTCCCGACGGGAACAACCACCCGACGGCTCCACTTCAAATCTTCCTCCCTCCCTTGGTTCACCCTCTGTTTCAACCTCAGAACGAGAGAAAGAGACTGAAAATAGAGCAATAATAGCAGCCAACGCCGCTGCAAAAACAGAGCAGCAAAACCACCACCGTCGGCCACCATTGTTGCCGACGGGGAGCTCGGCCCAAGCGACCCGACAACACCCACCCTTCCAAATCACCTCCAAACGACTCCTAAAGGTACCAGGAGATCAAATCAGGTCCTAACCGAAGCTCAGAGGTCCTCCATCGTCGGCGACGAAGAGCACCGTCGTGACCCACTGTCGGCGAATTCGTAAAGCTTCGTTTCTTGACCGATTCCGGCCATTCTTGGCCTATGTACGCTCTAAATCTCGCCGTGATCCCATTTAAGCAATCAAAATTGTATCATGTATGCTCGATTCCATGTTTAGCTTGATAAATTTGAAGATCATGTAAAAGGGGGTTAAAGTGTCTTTTCCCCAAAAAACTAATATATTAAGGGGGGGGGTAGCTGGTTGTAATTGTGAGAACGTGGTGGGTAGTATTGCATGTTAAATCAACTGCCATGTGAGTAGAAAGGGGGATCCTGCTGTCTTTTGACATAACTGGTGGGGTTATAAGTGTAGTTTATATAAACTTTATATTATTCGCAAGAAATAAAAATAATATTTTTGGATTAAAAATATTTTCTAAAAATATTTGTTTTCGTCCCGAATCCCGGAAAAGTGATTCGGGTAACGAAATAGTATACGGATCGCTCGTTAGAAATAAAACGAGTAATATTTTATTAAAAACTAAACAAACATTGTGCTTAATTGTTTAACTTCAAATTCGGTTGTTTAAATATTTATAAAAATGACTTTTTCGAGCTTATAAATATCGTTACGTCACTGCAAGTATTTAGAAGTGATTTTTCATAAAAATCCAAAATCGGATAGTTGATAATATTAATATTTACTTTATGTAAGAATACAAACTACTATTAATTTTTACTAGTATTTTATAAAAATAAATCCTATAAATAAATGAGACTTTTGTAACATAAAATTTAATAACTCTTCAAATAACACTCGTTGTTTAACAATTTTGCTAATAAGAAAATATAACTAAATAAAGAAACGCCGAGAAGTTAATACGCGAATTTCGGGCTAGTCTAAGATTTATTAAATAGGATTCTAAGTAAGACTCGTAGAATTATACAAAGTTGTGACGATTTAGAAGCTCCGATTTGTAGGTAACGGATTCGTAAGCAACGACAACAAGTAGGACGTTTGACGCTATGGAATCGAGGTAAGTAAATATGCCTAGCCTAGCGTGCTAGCTCCTGTTCGTGTCAGAGTATGCTTTTAATACTTGTCTCAAAATTATATTTTTGAGTTACATGTTTTGTTTGAAATTTCTTTACATGTTAAAGAAGTTATTTTACTGGGAACTGTCACACGAATAATATTAATCCACTAATAACGTAAAGTGGAAAGAGTTGTGCGGGGATCGTTATATTCGCTTTTCTATAAGATTGGTCGTGGCTAACTACGTTCACCCGACCCGTTTATTTTAATCTGGTCGCAACCTTCCGGATCGCTCCATGTACTCACCTCTCTGGCCGCGAGTAGTCTCAGAGGGGTGCCGACACTTAAGGTCTTGGATGCGTAGTGATATTAGATCTTCCCCGTATCAACAAAGTTAAAATGTGGTTTTCTTCAAGGACAAGAATGTCTATGAACATAAAGGAAGGCAAGATTGGGATATTACTCCCCGTTTCAAGATCAAGAAGGAAGAAGTTGAAAGGTTGAGAAGTTTAAAGCTTGATGTGTGCTTTGTTTACTCTTTTAAAGATTTATTTCCTCTTATTACTGTTTTTGAAAATAAATTATGCCTCGTCATCTGTTTACGAGCTAGGGTATTTATTTACTCAGCATTTCCCAGCTGACTTTAGAAACTGCGGTTCCGTTTTCTTTCCCACCGCAGGATTAGAGGAAGAAGGCTATGGTATGGATGGGTACGAGACTCACTGAGGAGGTCACGTCACATGTTGTAAGATAGTTTGAATAATGTAAGATAGTTTGAATAAGGCAAGAATGATGTGTAGTAGTAACGTATGAAGGACTTGAGAAGTAATGTAATGTTTAATAATATGTAATATAAGTGCTTGGATGTTGTGCTTTCAATTTTCCGCCGTTACTTTTAGCTTCGGCCTCTCCGATTCGTCCGAGTCGGATAAGGGGGTCGTTGCAGGTTCAGCCCTCTTGTTTGTCTTGCCCTCTCCTTCCTTCTCTCCTACTCAAAGTATGTTATGACCATAAGTTGTTGGGAGGAAGCTAGGAGCATACTTTATATAGTCCAACAACTCCTTGTTACTACATAAAGACCCTATCCTAATCCTACTCAAGTTCAGATTAGTCCAACTTGCATATTAGTCCTACTAAGTTAGCAAGTTTTTGCGATTTGATCCTTCTAATTAATTAATTAATCATATTAACTAATTATTTCCCAAGTCTAGTTGACCCCTATATGGCGTGTGACCCCATAGGTTATATTTAGTTGGTAGTAACTACTTACTAATATGGAGCGGCCTCTAGCAAGACATCTATTCTAGCCAACAAATAGAATAGTCATCATGACAAATCTTGTGCAAGTATTGTCTCATCCCTTTGTCTCAATATCCGGATTGGACACGAGACATACAAGTCACACTCGTATATCCAATCCATAGTTCCTCGATCCTGGGAATAGCCTTATTCGTGCAAATAACATCAATATCCTATATTGATTTATTTGAGTCTAGCCAGACATTCTATAAGCACTATCCTTCGAGTCGCCTAGGATATTTGCTCCCGTTATGTGGAGGGAAAGATTCTAGCTACATTACTACGATATCTAAGATTGCTTCCTATTGTGTCCAATACACGCATTTATGACTACCCAGTCACGGTTTAGCGTTTGACGCTACCAAAACACAATATTCCACAACTAGAACAACTAGTGACTTCAAGACTAAGGATGACAATACCGTTGTCACCACGAGAAGCACTTGTGAATTTACATAACATGTATGTAGCCTTCTCGGAGCCATTACTCCTAATGCATACCCATGTGTTGGATCATGATATCTCTGTATCAATCCAACCCCATATTAGTCTATAGATGATTGTCCCATTAATCATTATAATGGACTTGAGATATTTAAGATAAACAACACAATTGTAAATCTAAGGACTTCATTATATTAAATATTCAATAAATAATACAATTTTAAATCTAAGGTCACCTATTCCAACATGTATCTATCGTGATTGCGACGGTAGTGGAGGAGGTAGAAGAGGAGGTCTGGCTTTTTTATGGGATGATTCGGTCAGTTTCAGTCTTGACACGTGGTCAAATCATCACATTCACGGTGAGATCTCTTTTGACAATGGTTCTAAGAATGGTTTTCTTACGGGTTTCTATGGAGACCCAAAAAGATATGAAAGACATAATTCTCGGAGTGTTCTTTCAGCATTTTATCCGGGAAACTGGCCTTGGCATGTGGTAGGCGATTTCAACGCTTTCTCGTCTATCTCTGAGAAGGAAGGAGGAAGACATGTCTCCTTTAGTCAGATAAAGGGTTTTTGTAGCGTCATTCACCGACTACAACTGGGGGATATGGGGTATTTAGGTTCTCCTTTTAATTGGAGAAACAATCAGGGTGGCGACAGGGCCATTCGGGAACGGCTAGATCATTTCTTGGTGTCAGATAGTTGGATCGATATCTGTGGATGGGAAAAAGTTCAACATCTGATAGCTGAATTTTCAGATCACGTTCCCATTGAAGCCTATTGGAATCTTAGCAATCCGCCTCAAAGAAGATCTCGCAGAAGATTTTTATTTGAGGCAATGTGGTTTCAACATGAAGTTTGTAGGGGAGTTATTTTAAATTCCTGGATTAACTCCGGGAATCATATAGAGGGACGGTTGAGTTCTATGGCTTCTGCTCTGAAGAGTTGGGAAGCTTGTCTTTTGGAAGTGTGAAGAGGCAATTAGCTCAGCTTAGAGGCAGATTACAAGCCATTTCTGACGGTCCTCAAACCTCGGAGGCTCTGTCTGAGATGAGAACTGTTCGGAATGATGTTCTTCGCATATTGTTATGGGATGAGGAGATGTGGAGACAACGTTCTAGGGAGATTTGGCTACGAAAAGGAGATCAGAATGCGAGATTCTTTCACCGCAAGGCCTCTATTCGGAGGTCTCGGAATCACATTGCATGCATGGAGGACAGTTCGGGTATGTGAAATGAGGACTCGAGCCAGGTTATTGCTATTCTTGAAGTTTATTTCAAGTACATCTTTAGCAGCTCAGATCCTTCTCGGCAGGTGATGAAACCAATGATGGCAGGCATTGAGGAACTTGTATCTCTTGAGCAGCGTGCTTTTATGAACCAAGATTTCACAGCTACGGATATCCGTTACACGGTTAGTCAATTATCTCCTATGAAGTCTCCCGGTCCAGATGGCTTTGCAGCTCTATTTTTTCAGAAGAATTGGCATATTGTGGGTACGGATATTGAGGCTGTTTGTCTGGACATCCTCAATAATGGTGCTGACATCTCCAGGTTTAATCATACTCTCCTTGATTTAATTCCAAAAGTAAAACAAGTAAGGAGCCCTTCTGATTTGCGTACTATTAGTTTGTGTAATACAATTTATAAAATTGTTACCAAAACTATGGCTAATCGGTTGAATATTATTTAAGCTCTCTGATTTCGAAAAATCAGAGTGCTTTTGTGCCTGGAAGGCTGATCTCTGATAACACCATAACGGATTTTGAGCTGTTACATACTATAAAGAACACGAAGAAGGGTAAGAAGGGGTTTCTGGCACTTTAAGCTGACATGAGCAAAGCTTATGATAGAGTGGAGTGAGATTTCCTCTGTGCAATGATGGAAAGGATGTGATTTGGTTTTAAATGGATAGAACTTGTGATGTCTTGTATTTCTACGGCAACTTACAGTCTGATTGTTAACGGGGAGATACATGTCCACATTATTCCTCAGAGGGGGATCCGTCAAGGATGCCCGTTGTCCCCTCATATGTTCTTACTTGTGAGCGAAACTCTTTCACGATGTATGTCTATTGCTGTGCAGGATGGTCGTATTTCAGGTCTTTCTGTGTCAACAGGCGGCCCCATAGTGTCGCATCTATTTTTTGCAGACGATAGTCTAATCTTCACCAAAGCAATTCCTTCGGAGATTGTAGCTCTTCGAGACATTCTTAGCAGCTATGAATCGGCCTCAGGTCAAAGATTGAATCTGCAGAAATCTTCAGTTTTATTTTCAGACAACGTAAACCAGTCAAAAAAAGCTTATTTTGAGCCAGCTTTGTGGAGTTCAATTGGTATAGGAGCACGACAGCTACCTGGGGTTACCAACCTCGGTCGGAAGGATAAGTACGATGGCTTTTCCCTTTCTCCCTGAAAGGGTCCTAAAGAAACTGAAGGGATGGAAAGGAAATGAGCTTTCTACGGCGGGGAAGGAGGTATTGATCAAGTCAGTTGTGCAGGAAATTCCAAACTACACGACGGGATGTCTCTTATTACCAAAAAAGACTTGTCAATATCTTGAGAATTAATCAAAAAATTTTGGTGGGGAGGAGACGATAGTAGAAGGGAAATACATTGGGTTGATTGGAAAAGAATGAAAAGGGACAAAGAAGATTGCGGGATAGGATTTCGTGATTTTCATAATTTTAATATAACTTTGCTTGCCAAGCATACGTGGAGATTGCTGAGAAATCCAGACAGCCTTATGGGAAGAGTACTGAAGCACAAATATTTTTCGTTCCTCCTCTATTCTAGAGGTGGAAGTGAAATCAACGACTCAGGTATCTTACGTTTTCCGAAGTATTATTGCGGGTCGTAACCTTAAAATATCTGGATTAATTTGGAGAGTAAGAGACGGAAACAAATTCGTGTTTTTGCTGATAAATGGCTGCCCAGGTTTAGCACGTTTAAACCAATCACAGTTTGTCCCCAGGGATACAAAGATATGCGAATGGTCTCGTTGATTGACAATACTTCGGGTACTTGGAAGTTGATGCTACAGATAGCATTTTTGTTCAAGAGGATAAAAACATTATTTGTCAATTTCTATTGACGTTAATAGTCAAGACGAGTTCTCATGGCTACATACAGTTGATGGTAACTATACTGTAGCTTCGGGTTATAAAGCGCATATGCAACAATCAACGGGTAACCCTTCTTCCTCAACCGACAATGTTAACAAAAGTTGGATCTCAAAGCTTTGGAAGTTACAGATTCCCAAGAAATTGATATACCCGACATGGATATTATGGCACGGTTCCCTTCCAGTCATAGCAAATTTTATTCATCGTGGCGTAAATGTCCTACCCGATTGCAAGCACGGTGGGCTAGCCGAGGATGAAGATCACTACTTTATCTATTGTAGTTTTTCTAGAAACGTTTAGTTGGAAGTTATGGGTGAAAATTTTCGAGTCCCTATGAGGGGAGTATCAGTAATGGATTTTTAATTTTATGAACTACCAACCGGCGTCAATGTGCGAGAACTTTGTATCCACTATCTGGGAAATATGGCGTGGTCGAAATGACCGGGTTTTCAATTATGTTTTTAGTACCCCGGTGCAAGTGGCTCGGCTCGGTCAGGATTACATCAATTGGTTCAGGAAAGCGTCTGTGTGTGGTTTTATATCGGAGGCTCAAGAACTGTCACCGGACGAACATGGAGGTTGGAGACCACCGTCAAATGGTCGGGTAAAGATCAATACTGACACTTATTGGATCGAACAGGGAATCGCTACAGGGGTGGGTGTTTGTGCCAGGGATGAAAGAGGTGAATTCAAGGCAGGTAGGTTCCGAAGACTACCAAGGCAACAGCCGCCTTTAGTAGAAGATGTGGGGGCGATGGAGGAGGGAATGAGATTTGCTGACGAATTACACCTGAAGGATGTTATAATTGAATCAGACAGTTTGAACGCCGTGAAGTTACTTCGGGAAGGGAGTGCAAACAAAATTTCAGCGTTGAGAAGTCTATTAGACCTTAAAGCTTCCCTGGATGAATGTTCTAGATTGAGAGAAAAGTTCAACATCATTGTCTTCTCCTTCACTCCACGAGACCGGAATCAATTGGCGCACTGTTTTGCTAAAAAAGGATTAGATGAAGATGATTTGTTGTTCTTTTCAGTCATTCCTAATTGGGTAAACAATGTATTTCAGTATGATCTTGTGGGTATGACAACCCGTTCTCAATGAAATGACTTTTCCTCAAAAAAAAAAGTGTTATCTTCAAAACCAGATACGAACGAAGGTTCTATATCTATGGCATTCCTATTATGTACAAATGACAGACACCGAAAATTGTCTTGCAAAATGCTAACGATTTTCGAACACATAAAGTAATATTGTCTGAGTACAGTTTTTTTTTGGCAAATTTGTCTGGGTACAGTTACTAAAAAAGTGTTGAGTACAATGTATATTTTAAAATATTAAGTTTATTCAATTTATTAGACCTGATACAGTAAAACCTCTATAAATTGATAATGTTGGGACCGGAATGTTTTATTAATTTAGCGAAATATTATTATATCAATAAATTAATAATTTATTAATTTAAAGAGGTTTTGCGTATGACCTTTAAATTTTCAAAAATATCAAAGGGTTGCAAAACATTGAGGTGTTTTTTCTACCGCCAAACATGACTTTAGAAACTCAACCATGTGATGCTGGAATAATTAGAGCCTTTAAAATATATTACCGCAAAAGGTTGTACCGTCAGATTTTGGAAGGTTATGAGTTGGGCATTTATTCTCCGCAAAAGATTAATGTTCAAGATTAGATGCTAGCAATTTGGCCGTCTCAGCTTGGAGAAATGTTCAACAAGAGGCCATATCGCTTTCGACACTATAAAATTCGTTCGGCGAATCCAACCGGCTCAAGTGATTTAAACCATGTAAAATCTTGAAAAGACATTTGTGAGGTTGAAAACTTGATTACGGGTATGCATTATCGGCACAAAATGGATGTGAATCACTTGCTAGATTATCATGGTGAAAATAGTGATTTTAACGAGGTTCATAGCACTGAAGAAATTGTGGCTGATACCATTCGAATTCCGGTCAATGACGAAGTTGAAGATGATTCAATAGCTTTTGAACCAGTCACTCAGAAAGAAGCATTGAAAGCGGCTACAACTCTTCACAAATTTTTGTTGCAATACGAGAAGACAATGCCTAAACTCTTAAGTGCAATGAAGAGATTTAAAGATGAACTCGAAATAGATTTGAAGTTTAACAAAAAACAAGCGAATATATATATATATTCATTGTTTACTAGACAATCTTAGAATTTGAAATATTTTAGAAATTATTAACTTATAGTTTCGTTGGGACTAATATATGTACATTGGGATTTCAAAAAAAATTATTATCTTAGTATTTTATCGATTGGGGTCCAATTTTGTACTGGTCCCAAGTTGTGACTGGACAAATTATTAATTTTACCGAGTATTAATTTATAGAGGTTTTACTGTAATTAAAATTTCACGTTATAAAAAATTTACTATAACAAAATTTATTATTTTCTTTCTTAGGGAATAAAATTTACTATTACTAGGTCAGGCATGCCCGACAAGTGTATAACAAGTCATCTTCGTAGTAAAAATATGTATATGTGTGTACGTGTTCATTTTGTCTACATAGTAAGAATGTTTACGTTAAAATATTATTTCAAACTAGGGGATTCTATCCAAAAAACACGCTTCATAACTGATTTTGCTGGAGGAGAAGATGCAAATGGCGTCCCCGATAATTTTATATGATATTCATCAAGTCATGTTCTTACAAACTTTTGATAATTACGTAAATTATTCAAGAGTAGATAAATTTTCAAGTAGTGGGTAGTTAAGTGGGTAGATAAGTATTAGGTAGTTATGAAGGTGATAGGTGAGATCTAAGGGTTGTGCCTGATTTATTTAATCTAAATACTGAAAAACCGTGAGTTAGTTAAATCATGCTGTTTTATAGAATAGACTAGGGGATTGCCCGTGCCCGAGGGCACTATCCTAAATACAATCAAGAGTTATCCAAAATATGAGCGGCAAGTACTGAAGTATGTGTAACTATCTCTACAACAGTCATTTGTGCATAAATGTTTACTATCTACATATTTAAAATCAATTACAAACACAAATAAAAACGTCGAGAATGTTGTATACATGCGTTGAGAGTAAGAGGTTATCAAATTTAACTTCTGGATCGGCTTTCGATTCTGGCCTCTTGATTGGTGGTGGCTAAGAGGCCACATTTCGGAGACCCGTAGTATAGTCTTCTCCCATGACTTGAGAAAAAAGGCGTTTACAAACAGAGGGACAAACTGTTCAAGAAAATTCGAAGAGTGAAACTCATCTATGTTGACATAATACAACTATGAAACTAAACTTCAGAAAATTACTTCCAAGACTAAATCAACTTGAGTACCAAAAAATAGTAGAAGTGCGTTTTACTATTAACTTAATTTATGAATGCAATATATGAACTGACTATACCATTCACTTTGTATGAATGCAAAAAATATTGTCCATATCACACCATCATAAACCTGAGCACCAATCTTAGAAGACTAAAACACTCGGAGGTCATACCATTAGTTTTATAGCTTGGTCCGGAGTTTGAGAGGGGAGACTACATAGTCACTGCTCGGAGTTTACAACAGCAGTGAGGAATAAATCGTGGCACTGATATAGCACAACAGGTGCTACAAACAAACTGCGACACATATCCAACAGGTCGGAGTCCTTCACTCGTAATTAAAACTGTACAAAGAAAAAGTCCTTAGAAGCTAGACAACTAACCAAAACTAACACAATACATCAGGGATATGTGAACTTCAGGTTTGTACATGCAGTTTTAGGTACCAGAGAAGCAATGTGGTCGAGGAACCCGCGATGAACACTCTTCCAGATAAGCTACAACATTATACGAAAACTACTAAGCAATGCTTCAGGACAGGGAGACCTTACATGAATAATGCAATTTATAGAAGTTGTAATCTAAATAGAAAATAGGATACAACCAAATAACAAAATTAATAGGATATATGATCATAGTGATCCGCCCTGCTGCAAACAAAAAATTGAAGAACGCTTTTAAGCTACAAACCAAAAATTGCAACAGGGAGCTAATCAATTGAAGGAGCTGCTAAAAGATTAAATTACCTCTTGAGCTAATCAAAAGCCCCAGTATTACAGACCATAAACATCAGAGTGTGCACATGTATTTTGAGCAAGCTGCTAAAATTGGAAGTCGTAGAGAGAGGAGCTGAAAATGGAGTGAGAACTGGGCAGGGAAGGGGCATATGTAATGGGAGAGTGTGAGGGAAGGAGAGATCGTACCACATCGGTGAGAGATCAATCAGAACGCAAGAGGAGGAACAAAAAACATATCAGAGCCCTAGTTTCCTCGTCTAGGTGTTGCCCTCATCCATTCATCTCTCCATTCCAAATGCAAAGCAAAATCAGGAACACAAAATAGATTAGGTACTAATGGAGAAGTAGAAGAAAACCTTGAGTAGAGATAATCCAAGGTGAAGAATCTTGATAACCGAAGAAATTCAGAGCAAATGATAACTTTCCATCGAAAGCTAGCTCTATTTCCTATTGATTTGAATCAAACGAAACTTGCAACCCACAATTACTTTCTTATAACTTTGTCCAACTTCACTTGAAGAGTAATGATTATGAAAAATATTGCCAATTAGCAACTTGATACTCGATTAGAAATTACTTCCAGGCCCTGATCATTTTTAATATCCTTCACTAGCTTCGCAACACAAAACAATAGAATTTAATACAACAACAAAAGCATAATAAGGGCCACAAATCTAGCCTTATGTGATTTGGTAGTTTGATTTTAAATCAAAGGGGTGCATAAATTGATTCATCAAACAAAAAGAGGTTACCAAACCTGAATCTGAATCGACGTCAGGGTGCAGAAACTGATTCAAGTTCAGTGCAGAAAAGTGATCACTGTACCTCCAAGCGAGAAGTGATGACTGTACTACAACACCACAATGTATTAATTGAAAATTTTATTGACTACCAGTAGCCAGATTGATAGGTTACCAGAAGTACTACAACACCACAATTTCAGTGTTTAGTGTTCTGCTAACAAACCCCCAATTTCAGTGTTGTAGGAAGAAATCCAAGTTGAAGTTGGATAAAACTGCTCCAATCCAACCGGTCTGTTCTCAAACAGATGAACAGTTCATACAGTGAGATGAGACGTACCTGGATTTTACCAGTAATTTGTGAAGTTAAGTTGCTTTTGGACTTGAATTTGAAGAAAAACAAACACAAAAGAAAAACAGGGTAAGTGAAGGGTGAGGTTGTTGTAGACACATAGAACACTACATAGCAAAATAACGATCTAATAACATAACAGTCATATTTCAAATACTGACATACTAATGCAAGTGCTCTTGCTTATTACTATATGCAAATGTAACCCATCCAATTTTCTAGTGAAAGATTATTCTTCAGATAATTTGATTGACAACAACAAATAGAACAAACAATGCATGAATCGATATTAAATCAAAAAGTAGGCAGTGATAAAAATCCGAAGAAAAAAGTGGGGAAAATACCTGATCAGAAACCAGCAATTAACACTGTTTTTAGCAACTGAAAAGATAAGCACAAAGAAGAGGCAAAGTATGAGACATCTTATCAGTACTCTTTTTCCAAAAGAGTCTGATAGAATAACTCGTCAACCAAGCTAACAACTCAGCAACATAAAAATAATTCAAATATCGAACTCCTGTAAACGTATCAATGTTGAAGTAACAAAGTTCTCAAATCAGGAACCCCCAATTTCTACCAAATAGAGCAAGACTATAAATGGCCAAATTCAGGGTTATACTAAGAATACTAAAAAAACCCTAATCCAAAACAAATATGAGCAATAAGAACGAAATACACACCTTTTGAAGAGATGAAGCACGGAGTGAAGCCAAAAGAGGAGGCGACACTGCCATCGCCGTCTTCGAGATACCTCTATATACTACGTCAAAGACCATCACATACGCTTCGGGAAACACAGAATTAACATAGAGTTTTAGGGGGATGATATAAACATGGAGGTTAATGCAACACCGAGAATGGGTCAGATTCATGAATCTACAGACTATAAGAGATCAACAGAAACAGGCAGGTTCCAGTCACTTGGAGGAAGATCAGAAAACCCTACCTATTTTAGTCAGAAACCCCAATTCACACTTGAAAATCAAACACCATGGGGAAGAGAAATCTACCTGGACGATGAGATCTGAAGAGCAACGAATCCTGAGGGGTCCGAGGATCAGAGAGAATTTAACTTCCAACTTGCTCAAAGGTCGATGCCCAAAGGTCGGGGGTTGCGGCGAGAGAGCGTGAAATACCCCGTTTTGTGACAAAGGGTATTTTGGGTATTTGTGATATTCGACTATGGATACTTTGGGTATTTGTGACATGTGACTATGGATATTTTGGGTATTTGTGATATTATTACTTGTGTTGGGAGTGAAATCTAAATGTTGGGAGTCATTTGTAATGCTTTGCTAGCAATTTGAGGTCTTTGTGTCTTTTATCTAAAGTTATTAGTGCCTTTAATTAAGTTGGGGGAGGTAGTTGTCATATTACCTAAATTAGTGGTGGATAAGTGTCTTTCTGCACTGATTGATATGATTGTTGACCCAAAAATAATACCAGACATATTTTTCTCACCCAAAATCACGTCAGTTGTGATTTTTCTTCATCCTCATCGTATCCTCTCTCAATCCCTCTCTATCTCTCTTCCTCTCTCACGATCAAACATCAAAAACTCTCACGCAATCCCTCTCTGGTCGTCTCTCTCTCCCTCACGGCAACAGAAGCAGCAGCGGCATCACAGCTACCGCCGCCTCTCTCTCTCAGGTTCGTCTCTCTCTCTCTCTCTCTCTCTCTCTCTCTCTCTCTCTCTCTCTCTCTCTCTCTCTCTCTTCCTCTCTCTTTCTCTCCTTCTCTGCCGTGCGTTCTTCTTCTCCTTCTCTTCATGCGTTTTGTTCATCTTCTTCTTCTTCCTCCATGATTGTTGATGTATATTTTTCCGGCAGCCCTTGATTTGTCGCCAACATCTTCATCTCCATCACTTCAATCACTCTAATCTCTCACATCTCACGTAAGTAACATGTTACTCGTTAATTTCAGATTTGTTGTACTCACTTTGATTACCGTCTTCACCACGTAGAACATCTCTAATCACTATATTCGTTGTTCAAGTGATTATTCATAAACCCTAGTTTATGTAAGGGGTTAAATCAAGCCGAAACAATAGGGTTAGCTAGTAATTACCACTTGTTTGATGTGGGTATTCATGCTGTATTAGGTTTAGTATGAATGTAGGATGAACTAGATGATTGGGGGAAAAGTTTCATGGAAATTGTTATTTCCCGTATGGGTATTTTGAGGGGAATTGGAAATTTGAAACGAACATATCTTTTGATTCAGGAATCGAAATTAAGATCTGTTTGAGGCTAAACTTATTATTTCGAATGTTTTGAATCCAATGCAACTGTTTTTGAGCCATGATCTGTTTGAGAAACTGGAGTAATAAATTGGTGGAGTTATGATAAGTTATGTATACTTTAGGTTATAGGATTTTGGATTAAGGTTTTGGGATTGGTTGTGAAGTATGATTTAAGTGGGATGTTGGGTTGGTTTTAGAACCCTAAACCGTTGGGTGTCATGTGCATATAATATAGCTTAGTATTTTTATTACTAAGAAATTGTAATTTAATTAGAGTATTGTTAACTTGTAGGCGACGATTTCACCGACGACGCATACGTTGAGTACTACGATTGAGTCGCCGTAATCACTTGCAAACGAGGTGAGTAAACATGCCAGGCCTAGTGTGCTTAACTCCCTTCGTGTCAAATGATTTCTTTTTTACATGTCTCAAAAATGGATTACGTGCTATGTGTTTATGTGTCATTTAAACGTCCAATTTTACTTGTAACTGCTTTTCTTGAAAATAACATAATAAGTTAACAATTCACGATAACGTAAAGTGGAAGAGTTGTGCGGGATTGTCTCATGGTTACTATTGGGCTTGGTCGGGTTATACCCGGCCAATTAATTGTATTTAATCCGGTTGCAAGGCCCCGGATCGCTCCTAGTACTCACCATTCTGACCGCAAGAAGTCTGTAAGGGGGTGTCGACACTTAAGGTCTTGGATGCTCGCGAAGTGATTGGTTCTTCCCCGTATCAACTAATTGAAATTGTGATCTTTTGGAATTAATGGTGATTAATGGGAAAAAGAATGAGTATGATATTTGGGATTTCCCGACTTGAGTATTGAACTCGAATTTGCGAACTGTAAACTCTCATGTTTTCTTACTAGTGTCAAATTCAAACTTCCGCTGTGTTTAAAGTTAAACTCATACTCGCAAAAATGGTCATTGTTTTTATAACTGCCTCATCATCATTTTACATACTTGGGTGTTTGCTTGCCAGTATTTTTATGCTGATTTTTGTACTCCACAGGTCCAGGTGGTGAGTATTTGGCTTAGCGGGGAACGCGGACCATCACCTAGAAAAATTAGTAATTTTCATTTCAATAAAAGTAGAACTCATTTGTTAGATTATAACACACTAGTTTGTTAAGCGCCCACGTTTGAGGCAGCTTTGGAGTTGTAATAAAGTTCTATTGTTTAACTTTTAATTTAGTTTGCTTGAGATCCACTTTTAAATGTCCTTGTATCCGGGCTTTGTCTCGGGTACGTAGTGACACCCACCGGGCCTCCGGCTTGGTCATTTTGGGGGTGCTACAGAGAGATATAGAGCAGAGGGTAGAAGGTGGAGGAGGGGCTTCACCCCGAAGTGAGAGAGACGAAGCGAGAGAGAGGGAAGAAGGTGGAGAGTTGAGTGAGTTCGTGGGGTTCTCCGTGAGGTCGTGTGTGTATTTTTTTTATTTATTTTTTTTCTAGAAATTGGTGGGTAGGTGAGATCTAAGGGTCGGGGTTGTTTTTTTTAATCCAAAGGCTGAAAATCGAGAAGTTAGTTAAACCATTGTGTTTTAATAAAGTTCTATTGTTTAACTTTTAATTTAGTTTGCTTGAGATCCACTTTTAAATGTCCTTGTATCCGGGCTTTGTCTCGGGTACGGAGTGACACCCACCGGGCCTCCGGCTTGGTCATTTTGGGGGTGTTACAGAGAGATATAGAGCAGAGGGTAGAAGGTGGAGGAGGGGCTTCACCCCGAAGTGAGAGAGACGAAGCGAGAGAGAGGGAAGAAGGTGGAGAGTTGAGTGAGTTCGTGGGGTTCTCCGTGAGGTCGTGTGTGTATTTTTTTTATTTTTTTTTTTCTAGAAATTGGTGGGTAGGCGAGATCTAAGGGTTGGGGTTGTTTTTTTCAATCCTAAGGCTGAAAATCGAGAAGTTAGTTAAACCATTGTGTTTTATAGAATAAAAATAGTTAAATATTATAATTTATTTACGTAATATCAGTTTCTTGGCGAGTTACAATGTTATTAATAGTAACTTAAAAAGTGCACACCACTTTTGTAACTTAAAAAGTGCACACCACCACTTTTTTAACTTCTCCCTACTTCCTCCACACATCTTTAACTTCTCCCATTTTCACTCTCTTTCACCCGAATTGTCACATGGTGGCTCGATTTTTTTTCTTCCGGTTTCTACTAATTTCATCATCATTGTGTTGTCATTCACATTTTACATCGCAAGTGCAAGAAATGTTTCAAAATTTCATTTTAGATAGAATATGTCGAATGAAGGCAATGCATTTCTTAGTGTATTTGAATAGTACCCTCGGACACGGGCAATGCCCTAGTACAATATATAGTAAAATATACATTTTTATGCTAATACATGAAAAGATTGCTTCCCATAAATGGATAATGGATTTTTTTTCATTAATGGTTGATGGTTGGAGATAAAATCTCTGTCCCTAACAAAATGGGAAAATAAAAATTGAGAATGAAGAAATTGTTATGAAATATGTAATTGGACTAATGTGAATATCCACCACATAGTTGGGTGTATTTTGTATTATTATATTCTGGTCCACAAGCCCACCTAATGCCTATATAAGGAGGCTTAGGGTTGGAGAATAATACACCTCTCAATACTCTTCTCCCTACATCATATCTCTCTCTCTCTTTTCTGTCTCTCTCTCAATATCGTTTCACAACACGTTATCAGCACGATGTGCTCTATCGGACCAAACAGGTATGAGGTTTAATACAAACTTTTTTTATCAAACAGGAGAAATCAAGCGAAAAGTATAATTTTTGACATTGACTAATCTTGTCGCTTATACGATTGGATCCTGCTTTCGTCAAACGGATTGAGATGTTATATGGGTATTGTTGCTTAATCATGAAAGAAAAGTACTACTGTGCAAGTTTTTGTTAGGTCTAAGAACTTCGTGTCTTCTATGATGTGTAGTCTTAATTTTTTATTGCTGAAAAGGAAGAACGTCAATCGGTGTAGTCTTAATTTATTACAGTAAACTTTTTTTGTATGAAAAGAGAAAAAAAAAGAAGGTTCAATACTCCCTCAGGTGTTAAGATTCATGATGTGACCACTGGGTCCGTAGCCGACTGCCGACCCGAGCTACCTTTTTAACCCCTTCTAACACTTGCTGATTTGGTTTGTACTAATACTCTGTTTGTATGGTTCTCAAGAAGCCTTTTTCTTAATTTTTTTTATGTGCTCTGTTATTGGTCCAGAATCTCCATGCGGCTAGTTTGAAAATCAATAGCTTGTCTGCGTTTTTTTTTTTCCTTTTCTTTTCTTTGTTTTCTTCTTTTCGCAATAGTATCAATGTGCTACAGACCACCATAACAAAATTATAGTGCTTGGTTATGTGCTTATATTTCAAGATAGACTACATTATTGCTGATGTCTTGTCTCTTACTAGCAATATTTTATGAGCAGCGTGTTTACATTAGTAGTTTTGAATTTGCACATTCAGGTGCACAAAGTTATTTTATGTCTCTACTAAGGAAGATCAGTAGACTTTCTACATTCTTTTATCCAAACTAGACCTCCTGAAGAGGTTTCTAGTCGATGCTCATGTACTGGTCTTAGTTATTGATGCAAGTTATGTTTTCATTACCGAAAATTATGAAGTATACAGTGACGGTGATGGTAACTTATGATTGTGTTATTTTTTATGACCCGAAGTCATGAAATATTACCATTAGATATCTCCAGAAGAGATCGTATTAAACTCTTAATAGACTTGGAAAAGTCATGATTCATACCTGAAGTTATGGATTTCATAGAATATTAATCGTAACCTGAAGTTGCAAAATCAATTTTTTATATGACCTAAAGTCATAGTAGATCTCCAGAAGAGGTCTGTATTACAAAATTGAACTAATTTTTTTTCCATACTTGAAGTTATGGAACAAGAAAATTTTATCCTAACCTGAAGTTGCGACAGTTCTTTTATGACCTGAAGTCATACTTTTAGGTACATCTTCTGAAGAGATGTACTGTAATTTCTTCTAAACCTCCCGAAGAGGTCATATTTTGTTAATCGCTTTATCTACTTTTTGTAATTCTTTTTGCTACTTTTTCTTCTGTTATCGTATTATGGATCAAAAACGAACCTCCTGAAGAGCATTCGTAATCGCCATCGAAGTTAATTATGGCCATGTCATATGTACCCGAAGTTACATATTACGTGATATCACTCATAACCAGGAGTTATGACTTCATAACTTGAAGTTATGAAATACTATAAATAGTATTCTCCTGAAGAGATTGCTACAATTTAAATAATGATCCACCCTCCTGAAGAGGTTATATTATGTTTATTTCTTATATCATATACACATTTATAATCTTGTCTAGTACTTTACTGTTAATACACTTGTTATTGATTCAATTAGAGCATCTAGAAGATGTTCTTAGTCCATGAGGGTTTATTGGACAAATGCATTTTATATGCATAAAAAGTTATTTTCATACCAGAAGTTATGAAATTATGACGATGTTTATAACACGGAGTTATAAAATAACATCAAAAGATCTCCCTGGAGAGAGAATCTACAACCACTCACTTTTAAATGAGAGTATTGACATTTACGTCTCTTTTTGGGTTTCTTGGCGAAACTTTGATTAGAGAACTACGGCGTCCAAGAGATTGCTTATTGTCAATGTTCTTATTTGAGTTTGAGGCTTGGTTTACACAAGGTACATATGAGACAAATTGATGCCTGAAGCATCAACGAAATATCATTATGGTTATGTTCATATTGCTCACGTCATGAGGGGGAGAATGGGTCCTATTGCATGACGTGAGCCAAAATATCATTGTCTCTATTGGGTATGTACAAATGCAAAATCCCAATAAAATGGATAGCTTCTCGACAAATGGGTGTCGGTTTGGGTATACACTTTGAGCATGAAAAGGTTGCTTGAGTACATATGTTGATCCTCCGGAAGAGGAACATGAAATCAAAGCATCCAAAATAATTTGGGATATGGTTAAAATGCTCTACAAATTAAGAACACAAGATTCTGGAGAAATCTTGGGGGTTCATATATACATCATCATAATGGATCAAAACCAACGTTGGCAATTGAATAGCCCTGGGAGAGGCTCATAGCTCTGGAAGTAGCTAAAGGTACCTTAATGCAATATTATGATCCTACTAATATGATGATAGAATTGAGGAAGCGCTATATAAATCATATGATAATTTTATGGGAAGAAGGTTGACTAAATAGTTATTGGCCAAAACAAAGTCAACAAGTGCATAGAAAATTGCTCGGGTACAATCATTTTGAATATGTAGAGCATACAAACAACCCGAAGCAGAAATTACATACTATGCGAATACTACATATCCGCTGTTCAGCGTGGGATCCATGTAGATATTACAAATCCGCTACCAAGCGTGGGATATATGTCCGCTGTTAAGCGTGGGACTTATGTTTGGGATATATGTCCGCTGTTAAGCGTGGCACTTATGTTTGGGATTATGTCCGTTTTAAGCGTGGGACTTGTAAAATGAGAAACATGATGTATGGGTCATGACAAATTCTCATTAGTATAATCATCATGTGATGAGAATGATCTAATGTTGTATTAGTCTCGGGGACTAAGGAACAACAAAAGATGGGTTGAAAAGTAACTAGTTACAATACGATCGTATGAATCACAAATTTGTGAAGTTCCATGGATGTTGGTACCCATGAGAAATTACATTTGCCTGAAGCAAATTGAAAGTGTACACTCGCGAGTAGTTATAGGTGCATATGCATTTTTATTAAGTATGATTATTACTCGTATATTATTATATTCTTGTTTTGCAATGAATTTATTTGTTAGGTACAAGGATGTTCCAATGAGGGGGAGATCCAATGAAATGCTAAAAGCGCGGAACTCTTTTTCCTTCGCTATGGTTTTTGTCCCTCAGGGTTTTTCCAAGCAAGGTTTTAACGAGGCTCCAAACATTATTAAGATGCGTTCCTGAAGAATGTCATCATCAAGGCTGAGCAAATAGAATTCACCGATGTACTCTTTTTCCTTAGTCATTGATTTTTTTCCCACTGGGTTTTTCATGACAAGGTTTTAATGAGGCATCGTAGTGGTGAATATTCAAGGGGGAGTGTTATGAAATATGTAATTGGACTAATGTGAATATCCACCACATAGTTGGGTGTATTTTGTATTATTATATTCTGGTCCACAAGCCCACCTAATGCCTATATAAGGAGGCTTAGGGTTGGAGAATAATACACCTCTCAATACTCTTCTCCCTACATCATATCTCTCTCTCTCTTTTCTGTCTCTCTCTCAATATCGTTTCACAACAGAAATCAGGATTTTTTGGAGAAATGGAGAAATGAAGATTTAAAATTTTGAGGTTAATTTTTGGGAATTGATTCTTACACCGTCTAATAATGATGGTTACACCGATTTTTACTTGTCATGACAATTTTGCCCTCACAACATTTTCTAAATTTGATTTCTTATATTTTATTTTAGGTAAGTTTATATTTTTCAATGCATTCTTGTATTTTTTTCATTGACTTTGAAATTCCTTTCTTGTTATTAAGGAATGGTACTAATTTCGAATATTTACCTCTATGAATGACTATAATTTATTTTTGGAATCCTTATTTTAGGTAACTTATATATTGCTTTTGTCTCCACCGTTAAACTCGTCAAGCAGATGTAAAAATTATTATATGTGGCTGTGTGGGTTATGGTGGTGGTGGTATGAATATATAAAGAAATACAGTATTCTCCGATGCATTAGATTGGAGTTTTAGTAACGGTCAATGGTGTGTTTGGGTGAGGTAAATTGAGAGACAATTTATCGAAACTCGGAATTGGGGATGATGAAATTTGCTTGTGCTGGTATGGAACATTGAAAAATTGAAATTACTACAATTTCAGTGGATTTTAAATTAGTATTTTAAGAGCTACATTTCGATTTTCAAATGTCACTCGAACGGGCGGACTTTTGTAATTTCTCCTCAAATCCTAACGAACATAAACACGACTCAAAGAAAAATGTATATGTTTATATGTTATGATATATCCAACGTTAAACTATCGTAGTTTATACTAACCTCCGTGCTTGACCACACGCTACAATAATTGCTCACACTTTCTTGAATGTGTTTCATGGCGGTCAAGAAATATTACCAGCTAATTTTATGTCAGCTTAGTTATTCATTACAGCTCCGTATATATTAGCTACCAAAAATTTCTTTTTTCTCTAAAATATCATACTGGTTCCTACCAAAACATTATAAATAAATCATAAGACAAAATTGTTATTTAATGCCAAAAGGTGAGAAAATCTTGCCTAAACAAATAACTACGAATTAATTTGAGAGAATTCTACCATCTCTAATTAATGAGGGTAAAAAGGTCACGTCAACAAAAATTCGGTGGAACCATCAATATTAGCTGGTGTAAGAATCAATTCCCTAATTTTTTACAGAATTCACTGGATATACTTTATATATCCATTTCGCCTTGCTGCTCATGCAATAAAGAAGCCAATAATAAAATTTAGTTCATTGTTGCTAAGGGCCGGTTTGGTACCATATGAAAATCTAATTAATCAGCTGAATTTTTTTGGAGAAAATAAGTTGGCTCGAAAATCATAATTAGTTAAAAATTCTAAATACTTTTGATATGAGATTAAAATTTGCAGGATGTGAGAGAATGCGTAAAATTGGAGATTAAATAATTTGTAAATTAGTGGCCAAAACAGATAATTGGAATTGCAAAAGTGTAAAACAAATGGAATTTAATTAAAATACCCAATTCTCATCAAAACTGATTAAAATCCGGGTTACCAAACATGACTAAACTCGGAAAATATTTATGATACTAGGCTAATTGTACTTACCCTGTCCTGACCCCAAAAGAAAGGAAGGAAAAAAAACAAAGAGAAAAGGCGTTCGCTTATTGTCTACCATATTTCCCTAGTCTGTGTTTAGTTTTTTTCTGCATCTTGGGCTATTTATCCCCCAATGCAGCCCAAGTCCTCAATTACCTACTAGTTATGGGCTTCATTCAGGCATTTATGTTTAAATGTTGTCAAGGAGAATATACCTCATTTTGTGTACTTGGGCTTCTTCATTTTGGGCCTGTTCATCTAGGTGCTTGGTCGAGCCGTTTAGTTGGGTGGGACCTTTTGCTATGCTTGGGCTCTCAATAGTGACTGGGATATGACTCGCACACAAAAAAAAATATCCCACACATGCCTTTTTTTTTTTTTTTTGAGTAGACACACAGGTTTAGATTAGCTTTGAGTGCAAGTTGATAAAATTTCCGTCTTCATTACTCTCTGAGGTGGTTGTTATAATCCGTATCCACAATGAACAAGCTAGAGCGCAACATGCTCTTTAAGTTTCCTATAAGGATAACTCTTTGCCTACTAGATTGAGTCTGCTTATGTTAAAGGAATGTTTGTATTTTTTAATGGTTTAATTTTATACTTATAATTATTATAATATCATTGTATCGCGTCGATTTATTTGTACAATGCACATATTTCCAATCAATATATTATTTCCTTTACGATGATTATTTATTTATTTATTTTGTTCCTTCGATAGATAGTTCATTTTTTCTTTCTTTACCATCGAGCTTGAAAAGTTTTTGTTCCTCAACTTCTATCCATCTACCGCTCCCGTTCACATATCTCATTTTGTTGTTATAACAAAAGTTCAATATTTAATTAATAAACAATATGTATAAAAGACGAAGTTGATCATCGATACATATGCTTCCCTCTCAAACTTATTCAGTAACAAACAACATCTCTAATAACCTAATTGAACCCTTTGATTTTTTTTTTTAAAAAAACTCAATTGTAAAAGGAGATATCTTGTCCAGGGAGAGGTTCTGTGTTCAACTCCTCCGCTAATTATAGATTTATTTATTCGATAGCAGTTATCTCAAATCGGACTGAATTTGTTTCAAGAAACAAAAAGAAAAAAAATCGGACTGGATTAGAACAATTTCGACAGGATTCAAATTTAGGCAAGTAGAAGGCTTTACAATCCGTCTAGCCCGCTCAAGGTGCACCATAATTTTTAACGTACAATATTGTGTAGTCTTGGCAACAATAAGAAGCCGTCCGTAGCACAAAAATAAAAAAAAGCAAAAGAACCCACTTCACTTTTCTTGAAACCCTAAGATATTTTCCGAGGACATAATAGTAAATTGCATACACAGATATTTTATTGGAGAAAAATAAATATCCCACCCTCCCGCTCTTATCCAACGGCTCTCCTTCACAGACCTGACGCTGCATCACGTGAAGTGGGTCCCGCACAAGATATTTTCGACCCGCACTCACTCGTCAACTTGACCCCGGTTAGTTGACTCCAGTCACAGTCACAGACTCACCGAACCACGGTTAACTCAACCCTCACCCCCAACTCTCTATATAAGAAACGTCACAATGATCCATCAAACTCGTGCTTTCTACCAGATCTTTCCTCTTAATTCCATTTCAGTCCCTTTT
Source organism: Linanthus parryae (assembly GCA_023055425.1). Classification (NCBI taxonomy): domain Eukaryota; kingdom Viridiplantae; phylum Streptophyta; class Magnoliopsida; order Ericales; family Polemoniaceae; genus Linanthus; species Linanthus parryae. The sequence continues at coordinate 44,789,075 of JALGPY010000002.1, forward strand.
CTTCTTCTTCTTCTCCGTTCACTCCATGGCCGAGGTCGAGTACAGATGCTTCGTCGGAGGTCTCGCCTGGGCCACCGACGACCACGCACTCGAGAAAGCCTTCTCTCAGTACGGCAAAGTTGTTGACTCCAAGGTCCGTTTGATATAATTCGCCGCAGAAATCGGATCTGAGAACAATCTCTTCCGATTTGGCTCTTCTGTTACTCTGTTACTGTTGATTACTACTCTGTTACTGTTACTGTGTCTTTGAAGTTTGATCTCTATACTGTTACTCTGTTACTGTTACTGTTACTAAATTGATCTGTGAAAACGGTACGTTCATCTTCCGATTCTGTAAAAAGATGGAGATCGATCGATTTGAGCTTCATATGCTGTAGATCTGAGCTTTGTGTTGACGGATTTGTGTTTTGGCTTTGATTTTTGTTCAGATCATCAACGACCGTGAGACAGGCAGATCCAGGGGGTTCGGATTCGTGACCTTCGAGGACGAGCAGGCGATGAAGGACGCTATCGAGGGGATGAACGGTCAGGATCTCGACGGCCGTAACATCACCGTCAACGAGGCTCAGGCTCGCGGCGGCGGTGGAGGTGGAGGCGGAGGCTTCCGCAGCGGTGGAGGTGGCGGATACGGTGGCGGTGGAGGTCGTCGTGAAGGCGGCGGAGGAGGATACGGAGGAGGCGGTGGTGGCTATGGAGGTGGTAGCGGAGGCGGTGGCTATGGAGGTCGCCGTGAAGGCGGAGGAGGTGGTTATGGAGGCGGTGGCGGTGGATATGGAGGAGGAAGCCGTGACAGGAGTGGTTATTAGGTTTTGATCTTGTTTAATTAAGAAATGAAATGATGTTCTGAAATCACAAGCAGTTCGTACTGCACTGTTTCTCTTTAATTTGTTTTGAATGAAGCTGCTGATCCAACTTACTAGTTAAGTAATGAAACTAAAATGTGGTATGTGAACAATATTCTTTAATTGATAAGCTGTTATAACAATGCTCGAAAGAGCCACAATGCTTTTTTTTAGCTGATCTTTTGAAAACTTCTACTATTCTCTTATATCATCTGTATCCTACTCTGTAAGGGCCCCAATCTTCTTCCGAAAACCTAGAAGGCTTTCCAAGGTTAACCAATTATGTGAACAACATTCTTTTAATAGTCTTTTTTATTTGGGTAATGATTCTTACAAATCAGAAAATGATTCTTACAAACCACTAATGTCATTTGTGCAATTTCATTGGTCAGTAGATGCATAAATAATGTTAGTGGCTTTGTAAGAATCATTTTCTGCTTTGTAAGAATCAATCCCCTTTTATTTTTCTATGCATTTTCTTAAGGATCTTAGAAGTTTTTTCATGGTATCAGAGCTTTGATGACTCTTTCCACCACATCAGCGGCTTCATCACCGTTGTATCTCCTCTTCAATATCCATAATATACTACCCTGCAAACTCGATGCCTCAAATTTTGTTTTATTTTGGAAGCATCAAAGCACCTCTATCTTCAAAACCCACTCCTTATTTCATCTTGATGGATCTATCGTCTGGCCACCCTAGCACATTCTCGATAACTCGGGTGTTCTTTCTCTTACGGTGAACCCTGTGTTTACTGCTTGAATTCTTCAAGATCAAGCGATCTTGACGATCCTTAACACGGCCGAACAATTCCTATTTGTTGATGAGAAACCGATTACAATCAATCACAATACAACACAATACATCACACTTGTCAATAGCCATGACATACACCATATATAGGCCTAAACTAACGAGTTGTGCTCAAAGAAATGTTCAAACGTTACCAAAACCAATTAGGATACAACCCAGAAAGTTGTCATACTCGAACCAGGTCGCACACCCTAGTATACCAGGTCGCACGACCTGTCCCAAAGCAACATACTAGGTCGTACGACCTCTGCCCCCAAGTTGCACGACTTACTCCGAACCCTGATTATTGCAACCTTCGTTTCCCTCGCCTTCTTTCTCGTTGTTTTGCCAAAGTCAATGCTAGGTTTGGATCACCCAATTCATAACAAGAGCGTTGATAAAAAGGTGCTTATAATTTTATAAGCGAAGATTATAGATGAATTCGAGCAAAAAGCGCCGTAACATGGATTGAGAGCTGGAGCGAAATCTCCTTACAGAGATTTTAGGTGATCTAGGACAGGGTACTACAGAATGAATAGTTAGAGCATCTCCAACAGAAGGAGCAAACACACTTTTAGAGCAAAATTTTGTCCAAAGTGAAAAAAGCATAGCTCCAACAGATGGAGCATTAGGTGGAGCAAAAGCAAAGATAGGTTTTTGGAGGAGGAAACCTGTGACAATTTTGCTGAGGAGCAAAACATATAAAAATCAGTTTTAATGAAAAATTGATTCTTCAATTTCAAAAAACTCGTTTTAGTATAGCTGGTGAAATATATAGTTAGAATATGATATATGAATGTGAAGTATTGCCGAAGGAAATAGTATTTAATAATAAAAAAATCAATATTTTTCTTACATATAAAAAAACAATCATAATATTACATTACTATTAAAAAATATATTTTATTCAAATAGACTATGTTAATTTAATTTAGATTAATTAATATAAAAATTAAATTTTTTAAAATAACAACAATAATAATAATTAAATAACAATAATGGAGCAATTTTACTCCTCACTGATGGAGCTCAAGCAACAAACTGGAGGAGCAAATTTTGCTTCAGGACCAAATTTGGTCTAAAGACATTTTTTTGCTCCTCATTGTTGGAGATGCTCTTAGGCCTTCACGTAAATGCACTTAATATGGATCAAGATTTCAGGGCATTCCACGTTGTTTAAAAGAAATTTCAAGGGTGGAAAGTTAGAAAGGCCTCAAGATAATTTTCAAAAGGGTAAAAGACAAAAACCACCCCTCGAGTATGGGGTATATACAAAAAAACCCCTCGTGTTCGGGGATATACAAAAACCACTCCTGTCACTAACTTCAAACTAACAGAGGGGTAAAAAGACATTTTTACCCTCATTTTGGCAACAAATACCAAATAATTTTTTTTTCTTCCTCACTTTCACCCTCCCCACCTCTCCCTCATTCTGGTCATTTCTAACCCTAGCCTCTTTACTCATCTCTCTCTCTCTCACAACCTCCCTCCCTCCTCCTCCTCCCTCCCTCCTTCAAAGCCCCATCGTGACCTGAACGAGATTCACCGGCGACCTCTGGAACCGATCGACCGTCGCCGTCGCCGCCAAATTCACCGGCGACCTTTGGAACCGAACGACGGCGAACCCATTCTAGATCTGGTCTCTCTCTCTCTCTCTCCGGCGACCCATCTCTCTATCCCTCTCTCTTTCTCCGGCGACCCATCTCTCTCTCTCTCTCCCGCGACCCATCTCTCTCTCTCTCTCCCGCGACCCATTCTAGATCTGGTGGAATTGGTGATGGTGACGACGATGGTTGTGATGTGGAAGATTGGAACGGGATCTGGGAGGCCATGGTGGCGGCCTCGAGTATTGGGTGATGTTTGTGGTTGTTTGGTGATGTTTGTGGTTTTTGTCTTTTACCAAAAAAAAAAAAAACCCATTCCTAAAACCCCAAACTTCCCTTTCTTGTGTCACGACATTAAAAGAGAAAAAACAGTCCAAGGAGAAGAAGATGGTGAAGGTTTGCTGCGTTGGAACTGGATATGTTGGAGGACCAACCATGGCAGTGATTGCCCTAAAGTGCCCTTCAATCGAAGTTGCAGTTTCTTGTGTGGTTGTTTGGTGATGTTTGTGGTGTTTGTGGTGATGTTTGTGGTTGTTTGGTGATGTTTGTGGTTGTTGGGTGATGTTTGTGTGTTGTTTGGTGATGTTTGTGGTTGAAGGTTGTGATGGTATTGGGTTGTTTTGGTTGGCGTGGAACATGTGGTTGTGTTGGAATATAGCATTGGAAGGGCAGTGATAGCGTGCTGGTGGTGGTGGAGTGGCGGTGTTGGTGGTGTTGTGGTGGAGGTGAATGTGGCGTTCAAGAACATCAAGAACTTTAAAAAAAAAAAACAATAATGGCAAAATGGTCATAAATAAGTCATATTGCACCCCCCTCTTAATTGACATTTACAGAAGGGTGGTATTTGTCCAACGTCCGTTAGTGACAAGGGTGATTTTTGTATATCCCCGAACACGAGAGGTTTTTTTGTATATACCCCATATTCGAGGGGTGGTTTTTGTCTTTTACACTTTTCAAAAAACAATCAGAACGCTTCTCCACAATCAGTAGCCATAATTACGGAAGGCCTCTCCTCAACGTGTTGTCATCAAGCAATTTTTTAGTGCTACAAAATAGCACGGTGCTCTACAATCAATGAATAATGTAACACTTAAACAAACTTCACCCCAACCAACCCTATATAAACCAGTCATCTCTCCCAATTCCATCTCACACTGCCCATTTGCGTTTCTGTTAAGCTATCTTTACGTCTTGATCAACTAAACAATGACAGCTGCAGTTGAATACAGATGCTTCGTCGGAGGCCTCGCCTGGGCCACCGACGACCACTCCCTCGAGAAAGCCTTCTCTCAGTTCGGTGACGTTGTTGACTCCAAGGTCCGTTAAGAGATCGGAAAAATATGACTCCGATCGCTGTTACTATGTTACTGGTTTTACTGTTCTCTCTCTGTTACTATGTTACTTTTACTATTGATCTCTTCGTCAAAAAACGGTACGTTCTGGCCCGATCGAGACTGATCGGTTTAATTTCTCACCTCTCCGGTTGTTTCTGATGCGGTTGTGGTTGATTTTTCGTTTTTTCAGATCATCAACGATCGTCAGACTGGCAGATCCAGGGGATTTGGATTCGTCACGTTCAGGGACGAGCAAGCGATGAAGGATGCGATCCAGCAGATGAACGGACAGGACCTCGAGGGACGCAACATCCTTGTGAACGAGGCTCAACCGCGTGGGAGCGGTGGTGGTGGAGGCGGAGGTGGATTCCGCAGCGGTGGATACAACCGCGGTGGTGGTGGTGGTGGGGGTTATGGAAACGGTGGAGGCGGGCACAGTGGTGGATACGGTGGTGGTGGTGATAGAGGTGGATACGGTAACGGTGGTTCCCGTGGTGGCCATGGTGGTGGCTGGGTTACAGTTACAGTGGAATGATCAACATTGGAATAGTAGGTATTGGGTTTTTGACATGTTCCTGTTATGTGGTGTTTGTGTGGTACTACTGGTTCGTTGTAGACTTGTGGGTTATGAAGTTGGTGTTGGAAACTGTTCAAGAATCAGACCCGGAAAAACAAATAAACTGAAATAATCAAAACTTACAGAGTTTGGAGAACTGCAGTGAAATGGAGATGATCTCGTGCATATACACGATGGCCTTAAGGCTTTATTCGCTCCCAATTGGTACTGTTGATCCGGAGCGAAGGCCTCCCAGGATAATCACCTCTCACCGTGCAAGCAGAAGTACCGTCTGGAATTGCACCCTTCGAACCTGTTAAGTGGTGTGATAACTCTCTGTATTTGTGAGGAAGAAGAAGAACTGGAACTGTCTGGGTTTCGGAATCATGAAACAGAGGAAGGTGTCTGCCTTTTAAAGAAGACAGACACCCGTTAGGAACAGTTGGAAACGGTTGGGTAACGAAAACAGTTGTAACTGATATTAATGGCAGAAGGAGTTGGTTTCTGGCCCAAAAAGATTAAGTTGTCATTTAATCAGGCCCAAGCCCACACCACGTCACGGCCCGAACCCGAGCCGGCCGTCCGGACGGCGGCGGCGCGCGCGCGTGTGGTGATTCGGACCATAGCTAGGTCCTCTCTCCAACACAAAATGTGTACCACCCAAAGGGCGTGCCCTATAGTGCAAACTTGAACTACATAAGGTGAACAAGTTTGTTCTTCCCTTCAATGTGGGATGAATTAATTTTCCCACTTGAAGTTGCCTTCTTCACCTTCTTGAGGTGCCATCTTCACATATGAATTTTTCATTCACCCGAACTCGATTTGGGTCGAAATAAAGTAGTAGGACGATCACCTCGACATAAGGTTTCCAAAACTACTTTCACCTCGACGAATCGATAACCCGATTCTTCACAAATCGGGTCCAAAGTCGACCCAAAATCGATATTTTCCAACAGTTGGCTATGTTATGAAGCCAGATTAATAAAATTTCAGTTTGTCAGTTAACTGTTCAATTCTCTGATTTCCTTCTTAAATTTTGGTTCAATCACCCCTTAAGAAAAACAAAGGACGGGATGCATGGGCGGAAACACAGCCATACAAAGCAGTGGCGGAGCCACATAGAGGCACGGGGGTGCAAGTGCACCCCTGGACTTTTGAAAAACTACTACTATATCCCTATAATGCTTTAATAATTTCATTTGGGCCCTTATTAAATAGTAGTAGTGCACCCCAAAATATTTACATTCTGCAGTTGTGCCCCTCCTCTTACGGATTTGTGCCTCCCCTCTTACAGATTTCTGGCTCCGCCACTGATACAAAGGGGATTAATTTGGCAAAGCTGAATCATTGGACACGCTAATGAAATTTTGGATTCTAATCTGACGCATTTGGATGAGATAGTTTATTGGAGATTAGTTTGGGGCAACTGGAGATTAATTTAACCGTATTGATTGGTACACGCTCGGATCTGGCTAAGAACTTTATTACATTGCTAGCAACAAACCACGGGAATACACGTCTATAATTAGAGCATAAAACACGTCTACAATTATTAGAGCATAAATGTTGATGATTATACCCATCCGAACTTGGCTAATTCGCACCCGCATCCGGCTATCCACCCAGATCCGGTTTGTCTCTAACAAATATCCAACTTCAATACCAAATTTTCAATAATCTACTAATCCTTTTAATCTAGCGTTGCCAAACGAGATTATGTAGCCTATGTTTACCAAGTCCCAGTAAAATTTCTCCCCACTTAATTTCAAATTTATCCTTATGTTGCTTAACTTTTTATAGGATTTCTAGTTTGGTTTCGTTGCATCAAATTTCTCAAATTCCTACATCCCGCACTTCGGGCATGAACTGGATAATACCCCAAAAGTATGAGAAAATATTACTTCCTCCTTCCAAAGACTGTCGATTTTATAAACTACAATTTTTTTGGAGACATGTAATTGATGCATCCTAAAATTCGGCATGCTTTCTATTGTTATCTTCGAGTTATATTCGATTTTGTTTTCTCAAAGACCATGTGCATTGAATGTAAATGAGTGATATTGAAATTTCATTTTATTTTTTATTGAAATTTCATTTTATTTTTAACCTTGAAAAATGTAAGTGGACAATTATTTTGGGACATATCAAAACAGAATATGGACTGTCTTTGCGAGTCGAAGGGAGTAACTTGTTGAAACACTAAATTTGCAGAAAAAGAAGGAGATGAAGACAGGGAAGTAGAATCAGCAGCAAACCGTCACCATCTTCAAGTCCACCTTCAGTTCTTCTTCAGTAGTAGCAACATATTAGTAGAATCAACAACTCCAGCACCAAAATGGTGTCCATCACCTTCTTATATATGCGTTTCAACAAGCACACAAGTTAGAAAAATGGTAACAAAAAGATTAAATGTAGAAGAAAAAGAATTCACCAAGTGTTATTTGCTTCAAAATACCACAGATATTGAGGTTTTAAAGTTCACAAGGGTATTGCACAAATTGCAGCAAAATGGAATGTGAGTGTCTGGTCTATTGGGCTACATTGAAGGTTCAATGCTGGTACTCCAATGAATGTTAAGCCAAAACGTAGTGAAAACAAGAAGCCATTGTTGGCAAGTGGGCACTGAATCAACCAAGTACATGGAGCCAAGAAAGAGGAAGACAATAACAACACTTGCAAGTAAAATAATCAAATGAAGCTAGAGTTAATTTGGACAATCAGTTTTTTTTTTTTTTTTTGAAATCATCACTGAAAGTAGGGGTGAGCAAAACTCGCCCAAACCGGCCGCCCCAAATCGGTCTGCATCAAACCGGTCCGAATTTAACACCCGTTAAGCTACTTGATTGGGTATGGGTATAAAATTGCAAACCCGAACTAACTTTGATTAATCATGGGTTTGAAGTTGGAAAAACCGATTAGACCCGGTCCGGTCCGATTAAAATTTTATATTAAAAATTTACATATTTTTAGTTAGATAATACCGTCCAAGTAATTTTTTTTATTAGAACGAACAATAGTTTTAGTTGATTTTCCTCAACTTATGCATTAATATGATTTTCTCCATCAACTAGAATTTCATATTCGGCTTTGTTATGTATTAGTAAGATTGAAAAATGTATATTTTTTCTGATTTGCACTAAATATGTCTTGTTCATAGACATAAGTTTGCTAACGGTTCAACATTTGGAACCCATCTAAACCCGGCCGAACCGGTCCGAGTCGAAAAATTTGATTGGGTTTGGATTTGTCGACTACTTGATTGGGTTTGGGTATCGATATGACCAACCCGGGATCATTGGGTTGGGTAGGAAACGAAGTCCTCACCCGCCCAACCCGGTCCGTGCTCTGCCCTAACTGAGAGCCTGTTTGGTACCTGCTGAACAGGCTCTCAGTTATGGGGAAAATACATTTTGTCCCCTCCATTTATGGGGAAAATACATTTTGTCCCCTAATTTATGGGGAAAATACCCTTTGCACCCCTGTTAGAGTTAAACACTAACAGCACACTAACGGAGGGGCGAAAAAAAATACAGTAAAACCTTTATAAATTAATAATTTTGGGACCGGAGTATTTTATTAGTTTACCGAGATATTATTATATCGATAAATTAATAATTTACTAATTTAAAGAGATTGTACGTATGATCTTTAAATTTTGAAGTCCAATGTACTAGTTACAATGTCTATTATTTAAAAACAAACCAATTTTATCCTTCTTTTAATTAATATTACGAGGTTCAAAGCGTTGAAGAAATTGTGGCGGATACTATTCTCGTTCGATGACGATGTTGAGGATGATACAATCGCATTAGAACCGGTCACTCGGAAAGAAGCATTGCAAGCGGCAACAACTCTTCACAACTTGCAATACGAGAAGACAATGCCCGAACTCTTAAGTGCGATGAGGAAATTTTTAAAGATGAACTCAGGATAGATTTGGAGTTCAACAAAAAATAAGTGACTATAGATTCATTTCTCACTAGCCAATATTAGAATTTGGAATATTTTAGTAATTATTGATTTATAGTTTCGTCGGGACCAATATATATACACTGGGATTTTAAATTTTTTATTATCTTATTATTTTATCGATCGGGGTCCAATTTTGCAATGGTCCCAAGTTGGGACTGGACAAATTATTAATTTTATCGAAGTTATTAATTTATCGAGTATTAATTTATAGAGGTTTTACAATACCCCTGAAAATTTAGAAATTACCTCACTATAAAGCCCACTCCGTTCCCTTCTATCATCATTTCCTAACCCTAGCTACCATCTCTTCCCCTCTCTCTTCTTTTCCTCTTTCTCTCCTGCCCCATCAACTCTCTGTACTCTCTTCGCCCCAAATCACCGCCTCCCTCGACCCCTCCGATGCAACTCTTTGTTTCATCTCTCTCTCTCTCTCTCTCTCTCTCTCTCTCTCTCTCTCTCTCTCTCGGGCTTCGAAACCAAGCAAGTTCGGCCTTGGTTCGCCTCTCTGTCGAACAACAAGATACATCGCAATCGAACAGGATGAAGCTTGAAATCTTCTTCAACTGTCACCTGGAACAATGGAGGCTTGACTCGTCGGAGAAAAGTGGTATACGGGAAGGCGCATATCAGAGCATCGAACTGACTGGGTTCGATAGACTGGGTTCGATATTTCACTGGTTCATTTTTCACTGCCATCTCTTGTTGTTGTTGTTGTTGTTGTTGTTGTTGTTGTTGTTGTTGTTGTTGTTGTTGTTGTTGTTGTTGTTGTTGTTGTTGTTGTTGTTGTTGTTGTTGTTGTTGTTGTTGTTGTTGTTGTTGTTGTTGTTGTTGTTGTTGTTGTTGTTGTTGTTGTTGTTGTTGTTGTTGTTGTTGTTGTTGTTGTTGTTGTTGTTGTTGTTGTTGTTGTTGTTGTTGTTGTTGTTGTTGTTGTTGTTGTTGTTGTTGTTGTTGTTGTTGTTGTTGCTGTTGTTGTTGTTGTTGTTGTTGTTGTTGCTGCTGTTGTTGCTGTTGTTGCTGTTCCTGTTGCTGTTGTTGTTGCTGCTGCTGCTGCTGTTGCTGCTGCTGTTGCTGCTGCTGTTGCTGTTGCTGTTGCTGTTGCTGTTGCTGTTGCTGTTGCTGTTGCTGTTGCTGTTGCTGTTGCTGTTGCTGTTGTTGTTGTTGTTGTTGTTGTTGTTGTTGTTGTTGTTGTTGTTGTTGTTGTTGTTGTTGTTGTTGTTGTTGTTGTTGTTGTTGTTGTTGTTGTTGTTGTTGTTGTTGTTGTTGTTGTTGTTGTTGTTGTTGTTGTTGTTGTTGTTGTTGTTGTTGTTGTTGTTGTTGTTGTTGTTGTTGTTGTTGGTGGTGGTGGTGTTGGTGGTGGTGGTGTTGGTGGTGGTGATGGTGGTCGTGACGTCGTGTTAGTGATGGTGTTGATTTGGTGGTAGTGGAGGTGGTGTTGGTGGTGGTGTTGATTTGGTCTGTGGTTGATATTCAGGCTGTTGTTTTTGGTGTTGGTGGTGGTGGAGGTGGTGTTCAAGAACACCGAGGACATGATGAACATTGTATTAAACAAAAAAGGGTGTTATTTGTCCAAAATTTGTAAGGGTAAAATGGTCACAAAAAGTCAGTTTGCACCCCTCCACTAACGGATTGTAACAGAAGGGTGGTATCTGTCCACCCTCCATCCACTGACAGGGGTGCAAAAGGTATTTTCCCCATAAATCAAGGGGCAAAAATGTATTTTCCCCATAAAAGAGAGTGGTTTTTGTCTTTTACCCAACTATCGATAATCAGATGAAAAACTGTTGAAAAGAAAATGAAACTTGACTGAGAGTCACAATCTATTTGGTATGAGCTGAAATTATAGATCAATAACTTGATCCATTTAACAAAATTTAAAGAGCTCTTAAGTCAAGTAATTGAATACACTTATTTATGACCGAAATGTGATCATGCTAATGTAAAAGAAATATCAAAATTAAATTTTTAGAGATTTTCAGCTGCATAATTCCCAATTTTGAAGATTCTACAATTGCACATAGATTATTTTAATTTGCAAATTATCAGATTAAAATTTACAGGCATAACAAACAAAATTGTTGAAAAGTGGCCGATCTTAATCCAGTTGGATTAAAATCGGCCATACCAAAACAATTCTCTACCTTCTCTAGAGAGAGAAAGATAGAGAGAGAGAGTACTCTTGGTGAGTTTATCAGTCTTGCTCCGGCAATGTTTCTTCTCCCTTTTCCACTTCCACCCTCTCTTCTTCCAGTTCTTCAGATATCGTCCCTGAGGTCACCGCCAAGAATTGGGGCCGGGCTCGCTGCCGCCGCTCTTCCTGGCGGCGGCGATCCCCCTTGTCAAGTGATAGTCATTGTTCACTGCTTCTGGTTTGGGTTCGTCGCTGCTCTTTTCGTAGCGGCAACGAACTGCGTTGCTCTCAGATCTTGGGTTTCGAGTTCTCATTAGATGGGAGGATTACGATTTTAGTACTTTTCAAGTCAGGCGAGGAGTCTTCTTGTCCGATGGGATCTACGGCGAGCCATTTTTTCAAGGTCCGGCACGCGGTTGCTTTCCGACGTTGCTCATCGGATACGGTGATCTTCTTGCATATACTTTCATCTCTGCCAAATCGTTTTCTTCCCTTACATTTTGAGAATCCAGATATGTATTTTCTTCTATTTTTTAACGTTTTTTTACTAGCTCTTACCCATCATTGTGGCTTGAGCGGTGCTTTTTGTGGATTCTTTGTATCACAATGTTTACAGACTATTTTGATGAGGTAAGTTTTTTTTGAGGTCCTTGCCATGGTGGATATGACTTTAAAATACTTGTTTTGTTGTTCAGATTAGGAAGAAATTGAGTTCGAATATGGTCGGGTAGAATTTGAGTTCGAAGACAAAACAAGTGTTTCCAACTACCGATAGACTTCATCTCGACTTACTGCAAAATCTCAAAGGTATGGTGGAATTCCCAAGTTCATGTGTTTTTTTGGCTTTCATTGTATTTGTGTTGGAAACAGCTGATATTGAGTGGTGGGAATTTATTTTATTTTTATTTTTCTTTGTTGGCTCTTTTATTGAGCACATCTATCAATGATGGTGGTTTGTATCCTTCCTGTTCTCGTGGACTGTAATGGTCTTTTATTGAAATTAATGAAGCTACAATTTTCAGATAATAAAAAACTACTATTTGGAGATGGACGAATGAAGGAGAGTTGAGAGCAACAACAAGTGCAGTACACCCATCACTTACTGAGATTCTTAAGCTATCAAGACTCAAATTATGAATGAAAGCAATCAATATTGATACAACATGTGATATCAAGTAAAATAGCATGGATAACATTGTGCATATAGATGAAATATGGTTTTAGATGCTGCAAATTAATGAGAGGTTCATCTTATTCCAGATGAACCTACTCCTTACAGATCAGCACATTCAAAAGCTTTTATTCTTAAGCTAATGTTCATGTGTGCAGTTGAAGAGAGACCAGCACAAAAACCATCTGTTAGTAAACCAAGAGGTTGATACGGGTCAATTGTATCGTACGGGTCACTCGTATTACTATTGTTAACTAGTATTGTTGATGGATTTGTGTTTTGGCTTTGATATTTCAGATCATCAACGACCGTGAGACTCGCAGATCCAGGGGGTTCAGATTCGTGACCTTCGAGGACGAGCAGGCAATGAATGACGCCATTTAGAGGATGAACGGTCAGGATCTGGACGGCCGTAACATCACCGTCAACGAGGCTCAAGCTCGTGGCGGTGGGCCGGTGCCTTCTGATTTGGTCAAAACCTCCTATATTTGACGATAATGGGGATGATGAGGAAGCTTTGAATATGGAGGATGGAGATCATACTTCAGAAGTTCCAATTCGTTATGAAGTAATGTCAAATCCTTCACAAGTTAATAGTACATCATGTACTTTTGTTGAAGACGAAGTTTCTAATGAAGACGATGAGGCAAAAATTGAATTCAAGACATCATTAATTTTTCCGATAAAGCCACCATCGTTCTATTGTGATCCATTCATGGAGGAGACTTTCATTCATCTGTCTAGAATGAACTCGAGGACGAATTATTTTGAAGTGGGGGTGACTGATGCAGGAGAAAATTGGAGAATTAATCACTTGCATCCAGAAAAGCAGTTTCGGTCAAAACGATAAATGAGGGGCAGAATTGAAGGATTGGAGATTTTGGTCGAACCATACATAATTCTGATCAGAAACGATGTTCTAAAAATAACCCGTGACTGTCGAAATTGCAAGTTTTCTATTTTCACAATATTTATTTATTAATTAGGATTTTGATTTGAAACGAATTTGGATGAATATTTTAGCTTAGTGTTTAGTTATGTTTAGAATTAACATTAATTTTAAGATTTTTATCATATTTATAATAATTAGGATTTTCAGCTATTTACGTCTGTGGACTGATTTTGAGATGTTATGAATTATTGAAGTTTTTTTTGTAAACCTAAGAGACATTTGCTCTCGGTTTATGCCTTTCTATTCGTTGCTTCTTGCTGCTCCAAAAAACGCCTAACGCCGGAGTGAATCAGGCATTTTGGGAGCAGCAAGAAGCAATCCAAAAGAAAGGCACAAACTGAGAGAAATCGTCTCTAAGGTTCGAAAATAATTCAATACTCCATAACATATCAAAATCAGTTCACAAGCCGGACTTAAATAGCTGAAAATTCTAATTATTTAAAATACGTTAAAAATCCTAAAATTAATGCTAAATAATAATCGTAACCTAATATAATATTCAGCTATAAGATTTACCCAAATCGGGTTTAAATTAACATCATAATTAAAGAATGAAATATTCTAAAAAATAGAAAACTGACAATGACCCCTAAACAGTCGATTTGGCCAAATCTAGGCGGTGCCCGTGACAAGTCACGAGTTCCTTTTAGAATGTCGTTTGTACTAAAAAATATTTATGGTTCGACCCAAATCTTCAATCATTCAATTCTGCCTCTAATTCTGCGTTTTGACCGGAACTATTTTTCTGAACTTGACGAATTAATTCTCTATTTTTCTCCTGCATCAGTCACCCCCTCTTCAAAAGAACTCGTCCTCGAGTTCAATCTAGACACATGAATGAAAGCCTCCACCAAGAACGGATCACAATAGTAATATGACAACTTGAATGGAAACATCAGAGACTTATCTAATTCAACTCTAACCTGTTTAACTCCATCTTCATCTTCAACTTGATAAGAAATAATTGATTGATAAATTACTCGACATGAATCTGAAATTAACTCATAACAAATTGGCACATCCGAAGTATGCTCGTCATCCTCCACAATCAACTCTTCCTCATCATCTCCATAATCGTCATAAACTGGAGGTTTAGACCAATCCACAACACTTGAAGATGAATTACCCTCAACAAAAATTGCATCATAGGAATTATATTCGTAATCCTTAAGAGTTAGTTCTTCTTTTTCTTCAAGAAAATCAAAACAGTTACTGGAATGTGACATACCCGAATAAGACGGTGCGATCCTTGCAATCTTGCACTGCCAAGCGTGGAATTAACTTTGCAACTTGTCACTGCAAATCCCGCGCTGCTAGGCGCTGAGCTAACACTGCAATCTGCCTCCACAAATCATGTTGTCGCCTATGCAGATCTTTTATCATCATAACGTCTTGGACGTTATGCACCCGTTTGGGGGCTTCCTCAGCCGGAACCTGTCCACAGCCGCCAGGTCGTCCAGGCACCATAGTTATGACGATCTTCTTCCCACAGAGCTCGGAGCTCTGATACTGAATCAGGCGTTTTGGGAGAAGCAAGAAGCAGTCCAAAAGAAAGGCATAAACCGAGAGAAATCGTCTCTAAGGTTAGAAAATAACTAAATACTCCATAACATATCAAAATCAGTCCACAAGCCGGACTTGAATAGCTGAACATTCTAATTATTTCAAATACAGTAAATTCTAAAATTAAATAATAATCATAACCTAATAAAATACTTAGCTAGAAGATTTACCCAAATCAGGTTTAAATTAACATCATAATTAAAGAAAGAAATATTCTGAAAAACAGAAAATAACCATTTCGACCCCTAAACAGCCAATTTTGGCCAAATGAAGGCGGTGTCCGTGACATGTCACAGGTTCCTGTTAGAATAACGTTTCCACTCAAAAATATGTGTGGTTCGACCCGAATCTTCAATCTTTCGATTCTGCCTCTAATTTTGCGTTTTGACCGAAACTGTTTTTCTGAAATTGACGAGTTAATTCTCCATTCTTCTCTTGCATCAGCTATGGAGGTCGTCGTGAAGGCGGAGGAGGTGGCAGTGGATATGGAAGAGGCAGCCGTGACAGGAGTGGTTACTATATTTTATCTTGTTTAATTAAGAAATGATGCTCTGAACTCCAGTACACTAGGATTAGTGGTAGTACTTATGGTGTCGTTGGTTCATTGAATTTTCATGATAAGAGAAAAATGTGTGACTGTTTTGGTTCTTGTTAATGAAATTAGTAGCAGTTCGTACAACATTGTTTATTTTTAATTTTTGTTTATTTTATAACTATGTAAATAAGTTGATGATCAAGCTTACTAGTTGAGAAATGAAACTAAAGCCTGGTATTTATATATATTTTGGTCAAATAGGAAATTTTTATAGAAGAGCTAAAACCGAAACACAACTAGAAACAAATACAAGAGAGAAAAAAAACAGAACTTCTAGCCTATGCCAGTAAGCTCTTCATTCAACAACAGATCTGCATTTTCTCTATGAGCTTCATCAATGTACTGATTTGGGAGTTTTTTGTGAGCTGCCCATTTGATCATCTGGTCTACTGCTCAGTTTTTCTTCTACTGATTCAACTATTTATAGTTTCTAAAGAAGTTGTGTTTATCATGGAAAATGCTTCTAAGATCCCAACCTCCATCATCCCTTGCATCTAAGGAATCTACCACATATTTGCGATCACTTTCAATATGCACATCTTGAATTTTCAAAGAGTTCTTATCCAAAATAGCTCTTCTCAAAGAAATAGCTTCATCTTGGTTTGCTGTGACACCCTTATGTTTAAACCAAGCTCCTCCCACAAAATGACCAAATTCATCTCTCTGAATCTATCTGTCACACCGTTGAGTTCCTAAAATGAAAACGGTTCACAGTGCTTGCACATTGGCTCGGTGCATTCGTCAGTGGGTTCGGCAATATGTTCGTTGACTACTCGGTGGGCTAACAAGGTTTTTGGCTTGGTGCTTTGGCCTACAAATTAAGGGGGTTTAAGCTTAATATTCATGGGTCCTTGCTTGGTGTTCGGACCACGATCAGACCAGGTTTTCGACGCGTTTCGAAGTCATTTAGTGGCCGAAACAAGAGCAGAATTCTGTGCGGACAGATTCTGCGTTTGTCACTTTGAGCTGCTGCTCGAAGGCCTTTCTGGGGTCGAAATCTCGTTGTTCATGAGCCGTTCTTGCGCGTTCTTCTAGTTGGAGTAACGAGGATGAAGAGCATCCAAGTTACTGCCCGGTTCGTCATCACAAAGCGAGAAAAGCTCGCTGAATTTGCTGTCCAAACCTGGTACGTTTTGTCACCTTGGTGCGGCAGAATTTTGTAACACGTTTGCTAGCCATTTTTGGTCACTTGCTATAGAATTTGAGGCTTGTGTTAGGGCTGTAATTCAGTAGCTATTAAGTGGGGGAAATGGGTTAGAAAGTGGGGGAAAACTAGGTCATGGGTGTGTCCATGACTGGTGTTGGTTTCTTTGTAATCACCGCGGCTATATAAGCGGTTTTTGTTGGAATAGATGCCCTAGAGGCAATCTAGTTTAGTATGAATTTATTTGTGGCTAGAAATTCATTTATTATTTATTGGATATTTAATATAATGAAGTCCTTAGATTTATAATTGTGTTGTTTATCTTAAATATCCCTAGTCAAGTATAATGATTAATGGGACAATCATCTATAGACTAGTATGGGGTTGGATTGATATGGAGATATCACGATCCAACACATAGGTGTGCATTAGGGAATGTTGCACTGGATTGATCCATCTCCGAGAAGGCTACATACACGTTATGTTGAGTCACAAGCGCTTCTCGCGGTGCAATAGTATTGTCATCCTTAGACTTGAAGTCACTAGATATTCTAGTTGTGGATTATTGTGATTTTGGTAGCGTTAAACGCTACACCGTAACTGGGTAGTTATAAAGGCGTGTACTGGATACAATAAGAAGCAAGCTTAGAGATCGAAGTAGACGTAGATAGAATTTGTCCCTCCCACATAACGGGAGCAAATATCCTAGGCCACTCGAGGGATAGTGCTTATAGAATTTCTGGCTAGACTCAAATAAATCAATATGGGATATTGATGTTATTTGCACGAATACGGCTATTCCCATGGATCGAGAAACTGTAGATTGGATATACGAGTGTGACTTGTATGTCTCGTGTCCAATTCGGATATAGAGACAAAGGGATGAGACAATTACTTGTACAAAGGTTGTCAAGATGACTATTCTATTAGTTGGCTAGAATGGATGTTTTGCTAGAAACCGCTCCATATAAGCAAACAGTTGCTACCAACTAGATAGAACCTATGGGGTCACACGCTATATAGAGTTGAACTAGATTTGGGAATTAATTAATTGGATTAATTAATTAGAAGGATCACTTTGAAAAACCTTGCAAACTTAGTAGGGACTAATTTGCAAGGAAGGGACTAAATTGAATTCTAGTAGGACTAGATTAAGTCCTTTAGGTAGTTGGCAAGGAGTTGTTGGACTATATAAAGGACCTTCCTTCCTTCCTTCCCACATAACTTATGCTCATTATTGAACATAACAAAGAGTGGGAGATAACAAAAGGAGAGAGAGCAAGCAACAAGAGGAGCCGACCGCCCCTCTTGCTGCCGCCCATCCCGTCGGCCACAAAGGAGGCCGAGACCCTCCTTTTGGGTCTCGTTTTGCGTGATTTCTTCTTCCTCTTCCTCTTCTGGGCTAGCACCAAGGACTTGGGAGATCTAGGATCAAATCTAGGCGTGGATCAACCATAGAAAACGTGACACAATTCGCGTTTGAAGTCATCAAAGGAGAACCCTAAGGTGTGTTATTGATTTCTTCCTTTACCATCGTTATGATTCTTGACTTGTGATCCTTGGAGGGTTTTGCATGGTTTATGATTGTTTGTGTTTCCGTTGCGCATCCATGAATCAAAACCCTACATTTTTGGGGCTGTTTCTGGGTAGAGGGAGAAAGCAACGAAAATCGGCTTGTATCCTTGTTTGTTTAGAAGAATAAAAAGGTTGGGTGATTTCGTTCGTCGTTTTGGAGGCTGAACGAAGCGGTAAATTTTGTTGTCACACGATGTTGTTTTGTATGATTAAAATCTGGCCCCATGAAAGCTGGTATCAGAGCCAGACTGGTAATTTTTCACTGTGTTTTTTACCTAAGGTGGGCGCATTTGGGTGGAGGAACGACGACTTAATTCTGTGTTTGGCGGCTGAAATTCTGGTGGCTGTGCAGTGAATTCTTCGCTGCCCGGTCATGATGTTTTTGTGCAACTTTGTGCTGAATTTTATTCTTTTTCATTTCTAAAATTGTGTCGAGTAATTAACTCGCTGCAATGGATGCTAGAAATGCGGAGTTTCAAGAACGATTGTCGCGGTTGGAGGCGATCGTTGGTGCGCTTGATGAGGACGAACCTACGAATCCTTTGACTCGGAGAATGGCGACTGCGGAAGGTGGTCTTGAGGACCAATCCAATTCTCTCGAGGCAGAGGTGAATGGGGCGGTGTCTCGGCATCAAGACGTTCGGAAAAATTTAGCGGCAGCTCAGAAACGTTGTGGGGATTTGGAGACGGAGTTAGCTACTTTGCTTGCTCGCTTTGAAACCGTGGAAAAAGAGTTGGCAGCCTTGTTGACTCGCTGCGAGAGTGTGGAAAAAGAATTGACGGTTGTTCGGATGCTCTTGGCTACGAGACCGACTGGTGGTGGTGAGGATGGACGGAAGGTAAAGGTTCCCGTACCAAAATCGTTCAGCGGGACGAGAAGCTCCAAGAAATTTGAGAATTTCCTATGGGATATGGAGCAATATTTCTCGGCTGCCTGAGTTTCCGACGAGGACAAATTCATGATTGCGACGATGTACCTCGAAGGAGACGCGAAGCTGTAGTGGACGATCCGTTCGCCAAGGGATATGAGTTCAAGTCGTCCTTGTGTGGATACGTGGGAAAAGCTAAGGAAGGAATTGAAAGAACTATTCTTGCTGGGGAATGTATCGTTGTTGGCTAGAGAAGGATTGCGTCAACTCAAGCACACGGGGTTGGTAAGAGAATATGTTACGAAATTCTCTTCTCTTATGCTTGATATTCAGGACATGAGCGACTACGACCAACTCTACAACTTTATGACGGGTTTAGAACCATGGGCGCAATCGGAGTTGCGGAGGCAAAGCGTGAAGGATCTTCATGGGGCTTACACCACGACTGAAGCATTGGTTGATTACCGACTAACTGAGGCATGTTCTGATTCGTCTTATTCATCAAAAATCAAGAAGGCAAAGGGGATGAACGATGCGGAATCTGAAATGGAAAAGGCTAGAGACGGTGGAAAAGATAAAGGGAAACAAACCGAGGAAGTGGGGCCTGCCAAAAAGCGGGGATGTTTCATTAGCGACTGTTCTCATCTTGCTCGTGATTTTCCGAAAAGGGAAAAGTTGAGTGCTTTCCTAGCCACGGAATGTCATGAAAATTCAGAACGTGTGGCTGGATTGAATGATCTTCCGTTATTGAACACGATGGTTGCTTTTGAACCATCGAAGAGGAAGGCTACATGGGCTTAAATCGTTGAGAAGGAAGAGACGAGGAAAAACGACCAAAGTTGGCCTCGATGTGGACATCGAGTTCAAGAGGGGCGGTATGTTTGTCACACAGTCGAGTTCCTAAAATGAAAACGGTGCACAATGCTTGCACATTGGCTCAGTGCATTCGTTAGTGGGTTCGGCAATGTGTTCATTGGCTGCTCGGTGGGCTAACAAGGTTGTTGGCTTGGTGCTTTGGCCTACAAATCAAGGGGGTTTAAGCTTAATATTCAGGGGTCCTTGCTTGGTGTTCGTACCACGCTCGGACCTGGGTTTCGACGAGTTTCGAAGCCGTTTAGTCGTTGAAGCAGGAGCAGAATTTTGAGCGGACATATTTTGCGTTTGTCGCTTTGAGCTGCTGTTCGGAAGCTTTTCCGGGGTCGTAACCTCGCTGTTCGTGATCCGTTCTCGCAGTGTCTTATAGATGGAGGAATAAGGATGAATAGCATCCAAGTTCCTTCCCAGTTATTTGTCACAAAGCGAGAAAAGCTCACTGAATTTGCTGTCCAAACCTGGTGCGTTTTGTCACCTTGGTGCGCCAAAATTTTGTAACACGTTTGCTAGCCATTTTTGGTCACTTGCTATAGAATTTGTGGCTTGTATTAGGGATTTAATTCAGTAGCTATTTAGTGGGGAAAATGGGCTAGAAAGTGGGGCAAAACCAGGTCATGGTTGTGTCCATGACTGGGGTGTAGTTTCTTTGTAATCGCCGCGACTATATAAGCGGCTTTTGGGAATGTTTCTGGGCAGAGGGGGAAAGCAACGAAAATTGGCATGTATCCTTATTTATTTGGAAGAATAAAAAGGTTGGGAGAGTTCCCGTAATCTGCGTGTTCTTTTGTTTACTTTTGCTCATTGAACAGTGATTCCGTTTGTCGTTTTGTAATTTGTCAGTTTTAAAATTTCCATATTTGGAAATTTTGAAGAATCTGGCGAAACACCCAAAAAAGAAATTTTGAAGAATCTGGCGAAACGGAGGGAGTATGAGATATGTGAAGAGTACAATCTCTTTGGGACTGCAGTTCAATTCCACTGAGTATGTGTTGCAAGGTTTTTCATACCTGCAGAATTGGGCATACAGTGAAGTGGACAGGTGATTAATGTTGGTGTAGTCCACCTCATTGTGGGTGCGACACACCGGATAATTGCTCATTTGAGTAATTAATAAACAAAAAGAAAAAGAAAAAAAAAAGATTGAAATGGCTGCTGGTGTTTCAAGCATGTGTAGCCGCGGGTTTGTTAATGCACACAAGTGTGTGTGTTTGGATTGGTTTATGCGTGGACCAGGTGCTCATGTGTGTGGCTCTCATTAATTGAGAGGTTGTGAGCTGGTTGTCACTCACTGTGAGAGAACAGAGAGGCTTTGGCTTCGGGAGGAAGAAAAGGCAGTGGGCAATTTCTGGGTTTTGTGGCCACGACCAGCAACATTGCCGGAAAAATCCAACGGTGATTTCTTCTCGGATTGAGCTGAAATTTTAGGAGCTTGCTCCTGGGTAGTTAAGTCAACTATCTACTGGTTGGATTTTGATTTAGAGCTTTCTAAGTGCCTCTTCTAGTTTAGCCTAGATTTTATTATCTAGATGTATTTGTAAGCAAAGAAATTAGCTTTCTTGTTGCTTGGATGATCCTCTAGCTTGCTAGAGATGTATGAGTGATGATCCTACTATTGATTATAGTGGAAGATTTGAGTCGAGAGTGGCTCCGTGGTTTTTCCCGATTTCGGGTTTTCCACGTTAAAAATTGTCTTGTCTCGTTTTTAGCTTATTGTCTTCAATTTGCAATTGTGGTGCTCTCCGTTTAGTTGCACGAATTTGGGGAAAGTTTGATTCTTTGGGTTACTTGCTTCCGCTACGGCTTTGTTGATTTAGTCGTGTTTTGAGCCCGGATTCCCCAACAAGTGGTATCAGAGCCTGGTTGATTGTTGTTGACTCGGTTGTAGTGTTGACTAAAATGGATGAGCATAGTGTTGGTGGCACGATGATAAAATTGACTTCGTCAAATTATTCAATTTGGAAGCCAGGGATGGAGGATCTGTTATTCTGTAAGGATTTGTATGATCCTGTCGAAGGTGATGCTTCGAAGCCGGCCACCATGACAGACAAAGCATGGGACACATTGCATAGGAAGACTGTGGCCACTATCAGACAATGGACTGACCAAAGCGTTTTTCACAACGTCGCCAAAGAGACAAGAGCGGATGTTTTGTGGAAAAAGCTTGAGTCTTTGTATGAGAGACAGACAGCTCAGAACAAGTTGCACCTCATGAAGCGGCTTGTGAATTTGAGGTACAGGGATGGCCAAAGTGTGTCTGAGCATATGAGCAGGTTTCAGGAGCTCATGAATCAGCTGACGGCGATGCGGATTGTATTTGATGATGAGATTCAGGCATTGTTTCTCCTCAGTAGCTTGCCGGATAGTTGGGAAACTTTTACAGTGGCTCTCAGCAATTCAGCTCTGGATGGAAAGTTGACTAATGACATGGTCAAGGATAGCTTGTTGAATGAAGAAGCTAGACGGTCCGAGTCAGGCATGAACTCGGAGGCTGAGGCACTGGTTTCAGAAAAGAAACAGGATAGAGGGAGAAGTCACAGCAGGGGTCCTACGAAAAACAGGAACAACTCGAGAGGCCAGTCGAGTGATTGGAAGAAAAGTGTGAAATGCTACCATTGTGGGGGTATGGGACATTTCAAGAAAGAGTGCAGGAAGCTGAAGAACAAGGGACAGAATGGGTCAGACAAAAAGAATGAGAAGACAGTTGCTACGACGACTAAGGATGATACTCTCATTGTCTGTGAGGAGAATGTTGTCAGTATAGCTTGTCAGAGCAGCAGCTGGGTTATTGATAGCGGGGCATCCATTCATGTTACCTCCAGGAGGGAGTTCTTCTCATCTTACAGACCAGGTGACTATGTTGTTGTGAAGATGGGGAATGACGGTGTGTCAAAGATCATTGGTATGGGTGATGTATTCTTGGAGGCTAACACTGGAAGCAAGCTTGTTCTCAGGGATGTCAGAAATGTTCCAGATATTCGGCTGAATTTGATTTCTACAGGGAAGCTTGATGAAGACGGGTATGGCAATCATTTCGGGGATGGGAAATGGAGACTTACCCGGGGCTCATTGGTTGTTGCTAGAGGGATGAAGGAGTGCTCACTGTATGTGATGCATGCAAAGCTTACCAGTCCAGTGGTAAATGCAGTTGATGATTCCTCTACAGAGTTGTGGCACAAGAGGCTGGGTCACATGAGTCAGAAAGGACTGGATGTCCTAACCAAGCGAGAGCAGCTCCCTGGTATTAAAGGTAATCCTTTGAAGCATTGTACTCATTGTTTGGTTGGAAAGCAACACAGGTTGAGTTTTCAGCATTCTTATGGTTCTAGAAAGTCTGCTATTCTAGAACTGGTACATTCTGATCTTTGTGGACCCATGAAGACTAGAACACTTGGTGGTGCGAGATACTTTGTCACTTTCATTGATGATCATTCAAGGAAAGTGTGGGCATACACTCTTCGGAGTAAGGACCAAGTGGCTGATGTGTTTAAGGAGTTTCATGCTAGTGTTGAGAGAGAAACAGGAAAGCCATTGAAGTGCATCAGGACTGACAATGGCGGTGAGTACAAGGGTTCCTTTCACTGGTATTGCAGGAACCATGGGATTAAGCATCAGAGGCAAAGCTGCCAAAAACCTTTTGGGGTGAGGAAATGAGAACAGCTGTGGATTTGATCAATCTCTCTCCTTCAGTTCCTTTGGAGACAGATATACCTGACAGAGTTTGGACAGGTAGAGATGTGTCTTACGATCACTTGAGAGTGTTCGGGTGTCGGGCATTTGTACATGTCCCGAAAGATGAAAGATCAAAGCTTGACGACAAATCCAAGCAGTGTATCTTTCTGGGTTATGGTCATGAAGAGTTTGGGTACCGGCTATGGGATCCAATTACCAAGAAGATTTTGAGGAGCCGAGATGTGGTATTTCTCGAAGATCAGACTATTGAGGACATTGATAGATGTGATAAGCCTCAGGCTGATGGTGATGATTTGGTGGACATGAGTCCAGTTCCTACTCCAACTGAGCATGGTGATGAGATAGTGCAGGATGATCAGGGTGATGCAGGTGATGTTGATCCATCTCCAGTTGATGATCAGGCAGATGCACAGGATGAGGAGGTACCTCCAGAGCCACCAGCTCCAGCTGTTACAGAGTTGAGGAGATCTAGCAGAGATCGGCAACCCTATCGTAAGTATTCTCCGTCTGAGTATGTGACACTCACGGATGAGGGGGAGCCAGAGAGCTATGATGAGGCCATGACAGTTGACAAGAAAGAGAAATGGCTGAAAGCCATGGAATCTGAGATGCGGTCCTTACATGAGAACAACACCTACGAGTTGGTGGAGTTGCCTAAGGGTAAGAGAGCACTCAAGAACAGATGGGTCTACAGGTTGAAGTCAGAGAACTCAGAACCAAGGTATAAAGCAAGATTGGTTGTCAAGGGGTTCAGACAGAAGAAAGGAGTAGACTACAAGGAGATATTCTCACCGGTGGTGAAGATGTCGTCTATCCGGGTTGTTCTGGGTATAGCTGCCAGCAGAGACTGGGAGATTGAGCAGCTTGATGTCAAGACTGCGTTCCTTCATGGTGATTTGGAGGAGGAGATCTACATGGAACAGCCGGAGGGTTTCAGAGTTCAGGGAAAAGAGAATCTCGTGTGCAAGCTGAAGAAGAGTCTGTATGGCTTGAAGCAGGCACCGCGGCAATGGTATAGGAAGTTTTACTCATTCATGGGGGAGCATGGATATAAGAAGACAAATTCAGATCATTGTGTGTTTGTGAAGAATTTCTCTGATGGTGATTCGATCATTCTTCTTCTGTATGTCGATGACATGTTGATCGTTGGTCGTGATGCCAGCAAGATTGCGAGGTTGAAGAAGGAGTTGGGCAAATCCTTTGCTATGAAGGAAGCGAAGAGGCTTTGGTTATCTCAGGAGTCCTACATTGAGAAGGTCCTGAAGAGGTTTAATATGGACCAGGCGAAGCCAGTTAGTACACCTCTTGCTGGTCACTTCAAGTTGAGTTCAAAACAGAGTCCCAAGACAGAGGCAGAGAAGGAAGACATGATGTCGGTTCCATATGCTTCAGCAGTGGGTAGTTTGATGTACGCCATGGTGTGTACGAGGCCGGACATAGCTCATGCGGTTGGTGTTGTCAGCCGGTTTCTCTCCAATCCAGGTAGAGAGCATTGGTCTGCGGTTAAGTGGATATTCAGGTATCTCCAGGGTACTTCTCAGTTGTGTATTTGCTTTGGAAATGGTGATCCTACTCTTGTTAGTTTCACGGATGCTGACATGGCTGGGGATATCGATTCGAGGAAATCTACGTCTGGGTATCTGAACACTTTTGCAGGGGGAGCAGTGTCTTGGCAGTCTAGGTTGCAGAAATGCGTTGCATTGTCTACTATCGAGGCTGAGTTTATTGCAGCTACTGAGGGTTGCAAGGAGTTGCTTTGGATGAAGAAGCGGTTACAACAGCTGAGTTTGAAGCAAGAGAAGTATACTCTGTACTGTGACAGTTAGAGTGCGATCCATCTCAGCAAGAACTCGAGTTTTCACTCGAGATCCAAGCACATCGATGTGAGGTATCATTGGATACAGGATGTGTTGGATGGGAAGTCGGTTGAACTTGTCAAGATTCATACCGACGACAATGGTGCTGATATGATGACGAAGTCCGTACCGGTCGCGAAGCTTGAAGTGTGTAGAAACCTCGCGGGTATGGAGTCCTCCACATGAGGTGGAGGGGGAGATTGTTGGTGTAGTCCACCTCATTGTGGGTGCGACACACCGGATAATTTCTCATTTGAGTAATTAATAAACAAAAAAAAAGAAAAAAAAAAGATTGAAATGGTTGCTGGTGTTTCAAGCATGTGTAGCCGCGGGTTTGTTAATGCACACAAGTGTGTGTGTTTGGATTGGTTTATGCGTGGGCCAGGTGCTCATGTGTGTGGCTCTCATTAATTGAGAGGTTGTGAGCTGGTTGTCACTCACTGTGAGAGAACAGAGAGGCTTTGGCTTCGGGAGGAAGAAAAGGCAGTGGGCAATTTCTGGGTTTTGTGGCCACGACCAGCAACATTGCCGGAAAAATCCAACGGTGATTTCTTCTCGGATTGAGCTGAAATTTTAGGAGCTTGCTCCTGGGTAGGTAAGTCAACTATTTACTGGTTGGATTTTGATTTAGAGCTTTCTAAGTGCCTCTTCTAGTTTAGCCTAGATTTTATTATCTAGATGTATTTGTAAGCAAAGAAATTAGCTTTCTTGTTGCTTGGATGATCCTCTAGCTTGCTAGAGATGTATGAGTGGTGATCCTACTATTGATTATAGTGGAAGATTTGAGTCGAGAGTGGCTCCGTGGTTTTTCCCGATTTCGGGTTTTCCACGTTAAAAATTGTCTTGTCTCGTTTTTAGCTTATTGTCTTCAATTTGCAATTGTGGTGCTCTCCGTTTAGTTGCACGAATTTGGGGAAAGTTTGATTCTTTGGGTTACTTGCTTCCGCTACGGCTTTGTTGATTTAGTCGTGTTTTGAGCCAGGATTCCCCAACAATCAACTACTGGGTATTGTGTGTTTCTTCGACAAAATTTGATATCTTGGAGTTCTGAAGCAGCCAACTGTTGCTAGCTAGGTCATCTACTAAGGCAGAGTACAGGTCAATGGTTGAAGCTTCTGCAAATATTTAATGGTTGTGCTATTTATTAAGAGATCTTGGAGTTCAATTGGTTTGTCACTCAGTTTTGTTCTGTGATAATCTAAGTGATGTTGTTTTTGCTGGCGATCATGTGTTTCATGCCAGGACCAATCATATAGAGATAAAATATCAGTTTATTAGAGAGCAAGTTTGCATTGAAAAACTCAAAATTGCTCACATTTCTACTCATGATCAAGTTGTTGATTTATTCACCGAAGCTCTGCATTCTGGACAGTTTCATCTTCTCGAAGACAAGCTGCAGCAGCTGTGAGCTTGAGGGGGCATGTTGAATGTATTGTGACAACTTAGGGGTGTTTTAGATATTATAAGAAACTGTTGGGGTTTTAGGGTAATTTGGTAAAAGTTCCATATCTGTTAAATACGTTAAGGTGTAACAAACTATCATTACATTAGTCAATCTTTTTCATTTTCCCTCTCTCATCTTCTCTCTTGTTCCTCCCTCTTTCCGTGATTCACATTTCTCAAACACTAGAATTATCATTGTTGATTCTGAATGTTTGTCAATATTTGAAGTATAACGGATGCTATTTCCCATAAGAAACTGGAAAGAAGGCCAGAGTACTACAGAACTAAACAAAAATAGATAGACCTTCACCTAATTGTAATTAGCTCCAGATATTTCAGGACATTCCACGTTGTTTAAAAGAAATTTCAAGGGAAAGAAACTTAAAAAGGCCACAAGATATTTTTCAAAGGACGATCACAACGCTCGTCCACAATCATAGCCATAACTACGGAAAGCATCTCCTCAACGTGTTGTCATCCGCATATTTGAAAACGGATAAAGTTAGTTTTATTACTATTAACTACTTAGGGGTTATTATGTAGTTTTTCTTAACTTATATTGTGTCTTTTAACAAATCAGGGGGTGGTAGTTGTACTAAACTAAAGTTAGTGGGGTGAAAGTGTTTTTAACCCTATAATTAGTCATCTTCTTCCTCCAACTCTTCCATGGACGGAAGAGTACTATCCACCACCATCACCACTCCAAATCATCTTCAAACTTGTTAATTTTCGTCCCAATTCAATCCCAATACGATTCAAACTCAACAAAGTTCGACAATTTAGCATCAAGCAATCCAATTTTGCCAATTTTCGGTCCCGATTCAAAACCAAAATTTTCGAAGTGGGTCTCCTACCACTCGCCAGATTTCTCACCCTCTAGCCTATATAAACCCCTCAATCTCAGAGCAATTCTCACACCAATTCATAGCTCTCTCGCACACAAGCTCCGAATCTCTCTCTCCCGTTCGGAATAGCAAGCGAACCCGACCGGAGCCGCGCCGCTGCCCCATCGCCGCCGTTCCGCCGTCGTCCGCCACCGGTGACCTCGCCGCCGTCGTCCGCCCTATCCCCGACGCCACTGTCGGCCTCCACCACTCTTTCCCGTCGTCGCTTTTCTCCATTTGTTCGGGTATGAAAAATAAACCCGTCTCTCTCTCTGTCTTCTTTTTTTGATTTGTTTCCTTTTACTTTTCACTATCATTGAAAGTTAGGTTAATTATTAGTAGTTGGGAAGGAGACAACAAAAAGGGTTGTGGCCTCATGGTTGAATGCTAACACTTAAGGCTTGGTGGGAGTGTGGATGTGAGGTTCTAAGATCGAATCTCATATAAGAAAATTCTTTTATACAAGTCTAAAATCATTTTTTTTACTCATCTTTACCTAAAAATAAAAGTATAGACTAAGGATGATAAAAGTGTATTTTTCCTATTTGTTTTTATAATTTTGTAACAAGTTAGAATAAGTTATTTCCTCAAATAAATTTTTTATTTCTTTTAAATAAAAGTTACTTAGTTTATAAGTTATATTCTCTACTAAGGCTTGTTTGGTTGGGAGAAACTACTATTCGAATAAAAAGTGTTTTTTTTGGGGTAAAATAATATGCTTCTCTACCCTAAATAATAAATGCAATAACTTAGTTAATCTTATAAGTTATGTTTATATAACTATAGCTATGTTTTTACAAATAATAAACGTTAGCTTTATAAAGCGTATTTTTATTATAAAAGAAGTTGTTCACGTTAGCAAGGTTGGGGAGAGTTAGTAAGGGATTTATTTCATTTACCTATAGGACTTCGTGTGCAATGTGTTGATTAGGATATTATTAAATTCGTAGGCGACAAATTCGTTGACGAACGATACGTCGAGTATTACTAGGAAGTGATTTGATTTGCTTGAGATTCAAGGTAAGTAAACATGTCAGGCCTAGCGCCCATATCTTCTTTCGTGTCTAAACTGCTTTTGTGATTTATTGTCTCAAAATTTGAATATCTACTTGAACTGTTTATTTGAGAAAGTTTACTGATTTCAGAATGGTGATTCCATCACGACTATCACATGATAAATTAATAAGACGTAAGGACGTAAAGTGGAATAGTTGTACCGGGGATCAATATTTTGAGCTTTGGTCGATGTGGACTACGTCTCTCGACCCACTTTATTTTATTTTTCTCAGTCGCAACCGCCCCGAGTTCGCTCCAGTACTTACCTCTCTGGCCGCAAGAAGTCTGGGGGTGTCGACACTTATGGTCTGGTAGCCAGTTATTAGTAGATCTTCCCCGTGTCAACA